>OZ037717.1:17500-10017500 GCA_964035505.1 Watsonalla cultraria | reverse complement strand
TAACAAATATACAAAATACTAGCATTTTCGGTGTAGAAATAAGGCGCGTCTAGATCAGATACACGTGTGTCTGTCAAAAAGTAAACTAATGACTTCGTGTTATAGAGTCTATTTTAGATAGTCTGGCTTGGATAGCAGGGCTTGCCTGTGAAATATACAGGTTGTTCTGGGTATAATTTTATTTATAGCCTTCGATTTCTAAATAATTTCGTTCAATATACTAATATATATAATATAATAATATTACTCTAGGTAATGTAATTTTGTATGGGATAGATAGTCCAGGGGGATTAACAACATCGGTTTAAGCAGAGCGTATTAAGAACTTCTGAGCTTTGAGAGCTTTGACATTTCAGTTTGGTAACGCTAAGAAGTTCTTAATACGCGCTGCTTAAGCGATCGGCCTCCTGTACATATATTCTAGAGGTAAATTCTAACTATTCTCAAAAAATATACTAAATCACGATAAAAATTATTCTATTCTGGAGGTAAATTCTAACTATCTCTCAAAAAACGTACTAAATAAAATATATGCCATTTAAATCATTCAAAAGTGCTTCGTATTGTAAAAACTTCCCTATGCTACGAAATCAACCAGCTTTTCTCCCTCAATTAAACATGTCAGGTGAAATACGAGTGTACTATAAGTACACCTCTGCCTACTACTTCATGGAATAGAGGCGTGAGTATATGCATGTATAATTTGAAGGCTTATTAAGGTATGTGATGATATGAGCCTAAGCTATCAAAATATTAAATTACACACGATATAAAACTTGCAAGTCGATAAGTAAAATTACGAAAGAAGGTGCACGCTAGGCGAACCCTTAATCTGAGGATTAATTATTTTTTCGTGTAATATGGTAGGCCTAATGGGGTTCTCAAAAATCCCTTACGTTTCACTCTCAAATTTACGCGGACATCAGACAGGATTTTGCTTACCCAACTTTCTTCTGATTATAATCTTTAATAACGATTAAAGATTGGAATGGATTGGAAGGAAAAATGTTCTTAAAATTAAGTCGTTTTCCAAGTATGAGTAAAATATTATATATGTAATGGGGTCTTTAAGATGGATGTTATGGGTGGTTACGAAAAATATCCGGGACTCGTATCCACACTTGAACGAACACCTTTGAAAACCGTACATTTGCCAACTAAACTACTCATCATGATTCCACCTAACCCCAGCCAACATTTTGATGCAGGAGGTGAGATCATGAGTAGGTTGGCAGAGCAACTGCACGGTATGAAGTGGTCGCGGGTTCGAGACCTTCCTCATGTTCGCATATTTCCGAACCATTTGTAAAACCCCACCATATTTTTGTGACTTACTTTTAAGTATTTTTGTAATGTAAAAATGTTTTTACAACTTTTAAATTGTGAATTATTTTTAGAAAAGAGTAATTTCTAGCTAGAACGTATAATCCTGTATAATCATGTCATTCTGTTGACTTGAAAGTACTTCGCAAAATATTGTGATGTTAAGAATTTTTGGTCGTGGTCGGCGTAGCGCACGTGAAGCACGTGTTGCAAGTGGGTATAATATACCAGCGTTTACCATCAGGTGGGACCTATTTATTTATTTATTTATTGCCTGATAACCACTCAATTAGAAGTCAAAACTTAACAGAAAGTTTACAAAAGTTCATCTGATAGGCCCTAGGTCACTAACACCCAAGAAACAAAAAAAAGTTATTCGAGGACAAGACCCGGGGCACAGCTAATAGCCAGCCATATCTAGGTTTTATACTCATATAATGAAGGTCTGTGTAAGAAGTATCCACGAAAAATATCACGTTGATTACGCGTCCTCGCTCATTATGGTGTGTTCGCGAGCTGACTGCATAATATCTTTGTCGCCTCTTTACTTATTTTCTCGGCAGCCAAGAGCCCTTACAAACTTGTATTGATCATGACTTTTATCAGTATTTATGATGATAATCCCAGCTGACTATGTCATGTGAGCAAAAAAAAAATACGAGTCATAACCAATGAGACTTTACCAAAAAGAAAGTACTTACATGTAAATAGCCTGCCGATACTGAGGCGTTCAAGTTGTCTTAGTTCTAGCCTTCTGCTCAGTTAGACTTTATTGTTATGATACGCTGCAAATACTGCATGCGGTACACTTTCTTAACAGACTTTTAATATTATTGGTACAAGTGCCGTCACTAGATTTGAGCGCTCAGCAAAAATAATGGGAGAAACTCGCGTCATACGGCTAGATCACTCATATAATAACTACTGCGCGTTCACGTCAGCGCTCAAAACAGGCGGCTAACTTAGAGAACCCATTACTGAGATCACTTCAATACCAGAATATCATAGGCTTTAAATTGCCCTGTAATCTATCACATGCCATAAATACCGATGGGAGGCGCACCAAGCCAGCCGGGGGCCCACCCGGCGCCCAGGCCCTTCCTCTGCCGCGCCAGCAGCTGCACTGTCAATGCGTACGTCAGCAGCATCACCCCCAGGGGGATGTAGAAGGACACGATGGACCCTATCGCCTTGTACAATGGGTCTGGTACTGTGCACGAACCACCGATGAGGACTGATTCCGCATTCTGTCAAAAACATAATAGTTTTAGAAAATAAAGTATTCAAAAGTCATCATCGCCCTGGCCTTATCCTGTTGTGGCTGATCACCTTATTTTAACAAAAAGCGACTGCTATCTGACCTTCGCATCCCTTTAACGAAGCAAAGCGGTGATCTGGGTTAAACCAGATGTCAGACTTTCTTAGGCCTCCGACTAACCGGTAACGATTTTACCAAAGATGTTGAATTTGCAACAGGGAGTGGCTTAACGTAATCTCTGAGGCATGGAGGGTTCTCATTATTGCTGAAGTTTTTGATTCTCAGGTCTGTAATTGTAAAAATAACTTTTTATCAGCACCCAAGAGGAAACTGTATAGGGAAACGAACATAGCTTTATTAAAAAAAAATTTTTACATTAGCATTTTATCGTGAATTGTTGGTTCATTAAGTATCCATATTTATTCGTCATTCCATGTTTTCGTGCCTACATACAATAAGAAGTGACTATGAATGGCTGACGTCACGTCACATTTGTCAAACAGAATATGAGAAAGTTTTTTATTACAAGTCCTACGCCTAGGGTGTTTTTATTACGTCAACGGAGCCATGTGGCATTTAGGAACGGAGCTATGTAATATATTAGGTAACTTAATCGACATTTAAATAACATAGAATGTAGTAAAGATGTGTGGAATAAATTTAATTAAATAAACCTAACTGGTGATAGAATTTTCAATTATGTTCAAATCGGCGAAACTTATCCTTAACTATTTAAAGTGTTAAAACATTTTTTACATTTACAACTTGATGTCTTAAACTTCAGACAATGTTCTATCTTGTGGGAAAAATCAGTCTAATGTTTTACGGCTGAGCTGCTAAATCAACTTACTGCAGAAATCTATACAAATATTACAAAGAGCAATTATTTATGTGTATTGAATAGGCTCCGATACTTCTAGACCGATCTTGAAAATTATTTCAGCAATGGATAGCTACATCATCAGCGATCATCAGCCAGTAACATTTGCCTATATTTTATCCCCGTACTTCCACGGGAACGGGAACTACGCGGCTGGAACCGCGTGACGTCCGCTAGTTAGTAATAAAGATATCATTAGCCCCAAAAACTAGTGAAATCTTGGTCCCGTTCATAGGCTGGCGCTTACGATCAGGCAATCAGGAGATATAAAATTACTAAAACATTTTATTATCACTGCACTCTGTGACAATCAGAGACTTTAAAAAAATACGGTATTATTCTCTCACTCGGCTACGTAACTAAACAGAATTAGTATTCCCCTCGTGTGCCTCTAAGTCTTGATAAATTGTTAAAACCCAGCTTGATTTTAATTATAAAAATACCTTTTTTAGCGGAGCACCGGTTTGCGACAGTCGCCGCTTACATTATCTAGGGTTAGAATGAAGTTTGTGTTTGGATTGCTTTAAAAAGTTTAAACTGTGTACAATTAACATGTTTTGTTTTGTATTATTCTGTTTGGATAAAGCCAGTGTTGTTTTAATGTGACGCGGGAAAAAAATAACGTGTTTAAATTAAAAGAACACCGTTTAATAAAACCCATCAATAGTACCGAAATGGTTAATGGAACGGTAAATAGAACGTTATTTGGGAAAATATTTACTCAAAAACGTTATGTTCGATTGATTTGTAGCATTGCAACTAAAAAATATCGATATATGGATAGTTGAAAAGCATAACGAAATAATTGCTTGTATTTTTGAGAAATCATTTTTATAATCGTCAATTTGTTCGGCTTTAAATAGGATTCACAAAAAAAACACTTACCTTTGACTTTCAACGTATAATTATAATAGTTTTGTGTAAATAATTATATGCAAAGTTCAATACTAAGACGTTTTTTTCGTTTATTCAGGTAAAAAGATTTCGGAACTATACAAATTATATTTCTGTAAACAAAACATCCAATATGTACCTACTTCTGTCCGCCCGTCCGATGAAACGGGATTAAGGTTAAACAAATCTCAGAAAAACTTCATTAAAAGCGTAGCATTTACCCTCTCTTGGATTGTTCGCCATTGGAATCAATGATTACCCACTGACCATGAAATTGGGTATTTTTGGGCAAGTTTTGTAGAAAATTGACTGCGTATCCTCGTGGACAGTTCAGCCCCCACCCAATTTCGTGAAGCAATCTACTGCTATTGATTCTTGCTGTAAAGGTGAAGACCTTGGGAGAATATAAATAATTTTTGGACTCTCAGTCTTAAATAAAGTGTCTTGAACATTTCATACTTTTTGAGTTTCATATTATTTTTTTAATTATAATATTTTCTTGTACAGTCGTTGATATTTCAATAGTAGCATTTTTTGTATTCGTGTCCCAAAACCTTTTTTTCTATAATATTATATCACACCGTACTGATTGTAGCGCCAAGTTAGGTAAAGATTTTGGAGAATTGCGAAGTTCCTGGTAAAAGCAACCTTCCGCACTTGGTGGTAACATTTATAATCCTGCGTCCTTCTGACGATTCGAAAGTCTAACAGTATAAAAATATTTAGATCTTAATTTAATTTAAATTAATGACATCTTTGGTGCAGCCCTGAAACTCTAAATTCAAGCTGACGGTCGTATTCAGTCCTACCTTTTAATATCAGTTGAAATATACAGAATACAATATTGCGAAATTAGAATTCTTTTAAAAGTCTTCAGAGCTGCAAGGGAGATATATAACGGTACATTTTCATCTCGGAATAAAACCGATCGATCCAAAACAAATAAGATGTTATGTCTTTGTTATGTCGACAATTTAGGGCCTACGATTTCAGCGTCTATGTCATGCCATTACAAATTTTATTATCAGGCCATAAAGGCTCTACATTGGTCGGCCAAGGCCCGCGGCCAAATACCACCTTATGGTGAAGAAAAGTCATTTTATTTTATGTTTATTTTTTAACTTTATTGACACGAAAAATAAACCAATACAAGCCACACTAGGTTGGCAAAATTGATCTATAAATATAAGACTTATCTCGAGCCAATGTTAAAGAATTCTGGCAGTATTTCAATACGTGCTGAAATAATGTCAATAACATTGAAGTTGAAGTAAAACTGGCACAGTATACATGAACTCAGTAGTACGAAATGTAGGAATCAAATCAAATCGTTTGAAATTACGCACTCACATGAACTGTAATGTCATACTATAAAGTGTATAAGCCTGTCACTGTCACACAATTATCATCATGATATAAGAGCTTTTGGTAAGGCTAACAAGTTGTATTTATTCCAACATACACCTTTGCTAGCTCCAGGGGCCTTACCAAAATCTCTTACTACTATGATAGTTTGCCCGATTGGCAGTGGCGGACGTCTCACAGCTAAACGTCACAGTCACGTCATAATATAATCATCGTTAAAAGCATAATAGCATTAATATTATTTGCTACATATTATTGCTTTATTTTTCATTTAATTAAAATATGAATTACTTAACTCGGAATTCCACAATTTTTAAAAAATGATCAATTTGTAGTCACATCTTGGAATAGCTTTAGGATTTGTAAGGATCGAAACTACGGCTTACATTCTAAGAATTTTTTTTTAACATCTGTACATATTATAATATTGACTGAAATTATATACTTTCATCAACGGAGTAACATATTATGCTCGTTCCAAAATAAGAAACGTTACACCATTTTGGACTCTATAGCTAGGCACAACTAGATGCAAGTTCCTATACAAAGAATGAATTTATATAGGAATCTTTTTTCCTTTACAGTTTCGTGGTGAGACAAATCGAAACTGCATTTTAAATTTATTATTAACTAGCTGTGCCCCGCGGTTTCACCCGCGTAGATTTAGTTTCATGCTTCATGTCGCGGAACCCTAACAATTTTGATTAATAACAGTAGCCTAAGTTACTCCTTGAAACATCAGCTACCTGCCAGTGAAAGTCCCGTTAAAATCGGCCCAGCCGTTTAAGAGATTACCCGGAACAAACAGACAGACAGACAGACAGACAGACAGACGGACAGACAGACAGAGAAAAATTTTAAAACTTGCTTTTTCGGTGTCAAAAGCGTCTACACTTCCATATGCATTTAGTGAAAAGCTGTTATTTTGCATTTACAAACAGACACTTCAATTTTATTTATCTGTATAGATTAGTTTTTTCGATTTACTAAATTATTAACTTCAAATTTTCACGGAAATGAACATCGAATCTTATTTGGATATTTTCATATGTTTGTTAATAAAGTAAATTATGTATGTTCTTTCGAGTCTGGAATTATTATTAACCAAGGCTAATTTTAAGCTAATTAAGTAAGTATTTAGCATAAACGCCGTTTAATCAAGTTATTTATTAAGTATTCATTATGATCAGGTATATTCATTAATTAAAATGGAATACAGAGATGAACATTTTGTTGAAAGGTATTATTAGTAAGCTTGATTATATGCTTGTTAAATGAAATTAAACCATTATGATAATTATTTAATGGTTAATTAATTAAAAGCATTTTCGCGAAACGCCAATGTATTCATAGATCATAATATCACTTTGTTATTGTGATTTATTAATTACTAGCTGTGCCCCGCGGTTTCACCCGCGTAGATTTAGTTTCTTCCTTATTGTCGCGGAACCCTAATATTTTTGATAAATAAAAGTAGCTTAAGTTACTCCTTGAAACATCAGCTATCTACCAGTGAAAATCCGTCCAGCCGTTTCAGAGATTACCTGGAACAAACAGACAGACAGACAGAGAAAAAATTTAAAACTCGGTTTTTTAGTGTCAGTACCGTGTATACTTTCATATGCATTTAGTGAAAAACTGTTATTTTGAAATTACAAACAGACTTCAATTGTATTTATCTGTATAGGTCACTGTTGTCTCGTGGACGCAAGCAGTACTGCGGCAATAGGCTTACCCACTAACATATAGGACAAGAATTAAATCTATACAGATAAATAAAATTGAAGTGTCTGTCTGTAATTCCAAAATAACAGCTTTTCACTAAATGTATACGAAAGTATACGCGCTACCGACACTTAAAAACCAAGTTTTTTAGTTTTTCTCTGTCTGTCTGTCCGTCTGTCTATCTGTCTGTCTGTCTGTTTGTTCCGGGTAATCTCTGAAACGGCTTTATCGATTTTAACGGGACTTTCACTGGCAGGTAGCTGTTGTTTCAAGGAGTAACTTAGGCTACTTTTATTTATGAAAAATATTAGCGCAACAATAAGGATGAAACTAAATCTACGCGGGTGAAACCGCACGGCACAGCTAGTTAAGAATAAAAAGAGCAGTGGTGGCCATGGGGTTAGAGCAGTCGCCATGTACACAACCGCATTAAAATCAATCCCAGTGGCCCGAAGCATAGTTTTTCTAAAAAGTTTTGTGTAGTGATTTCATACCACGAGCTTTACGAGACGGCGATAGACTATCACAGACAAAGCGGTAGAATCACTATATGTCTGAGAAGTAATCAAAAGACGTTTGAATAGTGCCCGAGACGGCAATGACTCATCATGTGTCACGTTGAACGACGCACCTGCGCGTCCAACTGTTAGAGAATTTACGAAGACGAAATTTCAGCAGCGAATCATCTTCGGTGAAAAGAGGGTGTTGCTACACCTCACCTTCGGGGAAAACAGGCGTAAGCATATGTATGTAAGCAAAAAATCCTGAACGCATTTTGGAAAAGTACTGCTGTCATACTTCTGGACCAATATTAATCAAACATAGCTAAGAACCACCGCATGGAAACTGGCTTTCAAATGAAAAAAACTTCATTGAAATCGATCCTTTCATTTCGGAGCTACGATGCCACAGACACACACACACACACACAGACGAACAGACCCCTCTTTTTGCGGCTTGGTTAAAAACCTATGAATCTGCTCGAGTGAAACCGTAAGTAAATGAATATTTTAAATTTTATTTAATAAAAAATATCCTAAATTTGTGTGTTATATTAAAACTAGCCCAATAGCTCAATCAAATATGGTATGTAAATCTGTTTGTGTAAACTAAGGGGTTTTGACATATTCTGAAAGGGGTAGGATTATCCAACTCTATCTTTCTATTTAAGGGGACCCATCGATCAAACGCGGGAAATACTCATGACCTACTTTATGGCTTAATGTAAAAGTAAGATGGATTTTATTTTAATTGTTGTTTTAAGAAATTAAATTTTTACTTCCTTGGGTAGTAGTTTTCTCTCCGTAGTAATAATAATAATATTATTTATTTATTTATTACAAAATCCACAGCTCTTAAATAAAACAAAAACTATCTTACATATAACTCTTACAGCCAACAAGGGATTTACAATATGTATAGATGTTATGTAGTTACAAACTGATTAAAGATTTTTCTTCATATTTAAAAATCCACTTTATGTTGAATCGTTTTTTTTATTTTCTCATTCTTATTATTTTACTTCATTATCTTTATTTTATTATTGACTAGCTGCGCCCCGCGGTTTCACCCACGTAGAGTTAGTTTTATGGGTGTCCCGCGGAACCCTTATGCTTTTTTGAAATAAAAGCCTAAGTTACTCCTTGTAATAATAGCTCTCAGTCAGTGAAACTCCCGTTAAAATCGGTCCAGCCATTTCGAAGACAGCGAAAAAAATTTAAATATGGTTTTTTTATTTCAGTATCGTATATACTTTCATATACATTTACTGAAAATCTGTTATTTTGGAGTAACAAACAGACACTTTTATAACACAATTTTACTTATCTGTATGTATAGATGTCCTGGGTGACCTTGCTTTGCTCGTTTTATTTTGCGTTTTCTAATAATTTTATTTTTAGATTTTTTTTGTTGGATAGAAACATACAATTACATTTTATTTATCTTTATATTCGTAAAGATATGTAAATATGTTTACCTTAGAATACTTTAAGCTCAATGGAAGACTCATAGCAGTGGACGAGATCCAAACGAAGGCTATTTTCACCGTCACTCGTTTTCTAGTCTTGTTCCTCCCGAACCTCATCGGGTAGCGGAGAGAGAGGTACCTGTATGCAAATGAGAAGTTCATAATAGAATAAAATAAAATAAATATTATATTATATTATAATACTAGCTGTGCCCCGCGGTTTCACCCGCGTATATTTTAATTTCGCGGTTGCCCGCGGATCCCTAATGCTTTAAGTAGCCTAAGTTACTCCTTGTAACATCAGCTACCTTCCAGTGAAAGTCCCGTTAAAATCCGTCCGGGCCGTTTCAGAGATTACCCAGAACAAACAGACAGACAGACAGAAAAAAAATTAAAACTTGGTTTTTTAGTGTGAGTAGCGTGTGTACTTTCATATGCATTTAGTGAAAAGCTGTTATTTTGGAATTACAAACAGACAATTCATTTTTATTTATCTGTATAGAGTATAGAAATAGATAAGTAAACGCAGAAGATTCAACGCAAATCATTGCTAAACGAAAATAAATGTTAGAACATAATAAGTACCTGTCAACGCTTATGGTGCAGAGATGCATTATAGATGCAGTGCAGAGGAGCACGTCCAGGCAGATCCAGGTGAGGCAGTACTGCGCCGGGAGGGGGAAGTAACCTGTAACAAAACAATTATCATAAAGCTACTAACGTGGTCAATCGCTTCTACAAAATTTACGTGTTTTACCGATATTTTTTGCTAGCTGTGCATCGCGGTTTCACCCGCGTAGATTTAGTTTCATGGTTTATATCACGGAACCCTAATATATTTTATGAATAAAAGTACAATTAATGTTGAAACATCAGCTGTCTGGCAGTAAAAGTCCCGTTAAATTCGGTCCAGCCTTGGTTTTTTTGTGTCAGTAGCGTGTATACTTTCATATGCATGTAGTTTTATGGTTTTATATAATAATAATAATGAAAGTATAAAAACGTTTCAATTTCTTTACTCCTTTTCTGCACAATTAAATAAAAATAAATACTCCTGCCTTTCGTCGTTTACCGTCTTTCGTCTTCTTCCTCTCCTTGTCATCCGTCAATCTTATTTTTCCTCTTCCATTCTTAAACGTTCAAACATTGTCTATCATTACCGCATACAAACTCATTTCATCAATCCCACATGCATTTAGTGAAAAACTGTTATTTTGGAATTACAAACAGATACTTTAATTTTATTTATCTGTACAGATATAGAGAGTATACTCTGATTAGTTATAATCAGAGTTGTGTTGTTATTGTCTTCCACTTTGATTAGTGCGGTCGAGTTAATCGGAGCGTATTAAGAAATTCTGAGCTGTGACGTTTCATTTTGATACCGTAAAATTTAAAGTCAAAGCTAAGGAGTGCTTAATACGTGCTGCTTATACGATTAAAGTAGCCCTCTTGGCTTTATGTAAGAAATAATCTGTGAAATATATAACTCTGAACCAATGTATGTATATAGGTTTCCGTGCTATTAAAGTACGCATGACAGCTAAGTCGACACATTTACATTTCACCCTCTTGTCATCCCATTTGACATGAATTTCAAGACGATAAATTTTTATGAACTTGACGGTTTTATTCAATGACATTATCTTCTTTGGTTTTGTCTCAGATTTTTTCGCTGAAATAAAACGTTGTTTTGAAATCAGTACTCAAATTAAAGGGTTGTAATCATTCATTTATACGTCGTCGCTTGGCTTTGAGTTACAGCTTGGCTCAAAATGCGATGATCCACTATCCTGGGATTCAAGCTTAACCCGCTTCCGAAAATGTATCAACACATTTTTAGAACTTATTAACCGTGGTCCCACTGCTGATGACCTACAATGGGTCCACGGGTAGTATTTTTACCCGTAGATCCACTGCTATAGTTTTAATTTATCTTTATTGAAAACATTGATACTTTATGCTTGGGGATACCGTATTCACTCTTGAATGTTTAGCTAGAATTTTGGTCCATGGGTTCACAGAAGCTGACATACTGAAAAGGATAACTTGAAACTAGAGCAGTGTCTACGGGTCAAAAATATTACCCGTGGACCCACTGTGGCACAATAGCAGTGGGACCACGGTAAATACGTTATTTTAGCCACGATAAAACGTTCAATCGACGTTTGAACGTATCATAACCCATACTCGGGGCACTATGTAGTTGTACTACGTGCTTACCACGTATGTGACATCGCGATGTGACCTCCCATCCAATATCAGAGCTTTTATGGTAAATCTACTTGCGGCCAGTTTCGACCGCGTTCATTAGGGTCATCGTATAAATTGTAATGGTCTATAACATTCCGTAATAAACGATCTAAAAGCAAAACTATTTTTGCGAATGAAGTGTTTACGTGACGTGGGTGGGCATCTTTGAATAACTTCTCAGATAACTGCAGGTTTCTTCACGATGTTTTCCTTCACCGTAAAGCACGAAGATTGAAATTACTGTACTTAAGTTTTTATAAAAACTCATTGGTACAAACCGCTGGGATTCGAACTTATGTAATGTGAACAGGCGACTGCTGTAATCTCACTGCCATCTGTACCCCTATCACGAGTTTTGCACAGTTTTAGTAATCTGCACTCGCTAGCGTCACCGACAATACTTGTATCATATATTTTAGTTCTTCACGTCATCGTATACGGTGGAGACGCTAGCGAGTGTAGATTAGGAAAACGGTGGCAAATTAGTGATATTAGTACTGGTAAAAAGCATAAGTCGGAATTCAGGTGCGTGCATTGGATTTTCAGAGGGGTAGGCCTAAAAAAATAAGTAGGTAGGTAGGCAGGTTAAGTACATACCTATGTGACGCGGCATAGGTACGTACGTCTTGGTAAAGATACACATACGAACATAATCACACACACACACGACACGAGTGTATCCAGTGATCACAAATTGAAACTTCTGCATACCTGCTTATATGCAATGCGGCGTGCTGAGTCGGATAATAATTCATATGCGTTCTAAGTGGTCATCCATCCCCGGTCCTGATTAAGTATCAAATGCAAACAACCTGAACTTTAACCTTTATAAAACAGGTAGGATACGTAAATGGCGACGCAAAATCTGCGAGCGCGTATTCCAAGTAAAATGGGTAGTTTACACTACCGCCTACGCGGCGCACTACCTAACTACCTACACAATGACAATAAAGGCCCACTTACACAGCACCAGCCGCTCCCAAAACAAACATTTTATAACCTCAAACAAGCCAAACGTAACTCATTAGCGACCAATCGACGTTCACTAAGCCCAGCAAATTGGACGTAACATAATCCCGACAGGAAAGGGCAACAATAGTTCTTCTATTTTTTTGTGGCTTGTGTGTTAGCGGAAGTGCTTTGGTTATTTGGTAACTTTTGGTTGGTTGTTGGTTGAACTGATATATAGGTGAGAGAAGACCACCTGAGTGCCTAGTACGATTTCTGAGAAACTGTAGATGGATGTGTGAAAGATGATATGGCTAGAAATACATGCCTACATCTGCTCTCGCCTGTATTTCTCAAAAGGGTAGGCAGAGGTATTTAAATAACAAAACACACTCTTCACCGAAGATGATTAAGTGCCAACGTGACAGATGGTGAGTATCGCCGTCTCAGGCACTATACATACGTCTTAGTTACTTCTCAGACATATGCAGGTTTCATCACGATGTTTTCTTTCACGGTAAAGCACGTGGTGTGAAATTACAAGCACATAAGTTTTTTTAGATAAACTCTTTAGTACATGCTCCGCAGGGATTCGAACTTGCGTCGCTTGCGTAGCAGGTGACTGTTCAAACCCCATGGCCACCACGGCTCTATGATAAGGCTAGAATGGGAGTGAATGCATATATGACGGCTGATAGAGAGAAATGGAGGAGAAGAACACATTGCGCCGACCACAAATAACATGAGATAAGGGCAGAAGGATGGTGATATAGATGAGCACGAAAGTCTAATATAAAGTCTAGTATCTATACAGATAAATAAAATTGAAGTGCCTGTTTGTAATTCCAAAATAACAGCTTTTCACTGAATGCATGTCAGTGAATATGTGATAGTGACATGAAAAAAACAATTTTTAATTTTTTTCTCTTTCTGTCTGTTTGTTCCGGGTAATCTCCGAAACGGCTGGACCGATTTTAAAGGCACTGGCAGATAAATTATGTTTTAAGGAGTAACTTAGACTACTTTTATTAAGACATATTGGTTCCACGGGACACCAATGAAATTAAATCTACGCGGGTGAAACCGCGGGGCACAGCTAGTAGTATAATATAGTAACAGATCGTAAAGTTCATGAGTCTTTATCGATGTACAGAGTGTCTGTTTGTAATTCAAATTTAACAGCGTTACACCAAGTATACAATTATGAAAGTAATTACGGTACATGCATTTAAAAAATCAATTTTTATTTTTACTCTGCCAGAATTTCCGTCTGTCCGTATGTCTTTCTCTCTGTGTTTGTCTGACTGCTAAAAATACAAAATCGACCTACATTGTCTAAGCATTGGAACAAGGTGAAATTATAAATCAATTAAGGTATAATGCTAACCAATTTTGTATTTATTTATACAAACACGAACAATGGTCTGTACAGACCTTTTTAAGGGTAATCTTTTGTGAATTTGATAATGATTTGGGTAAAGAAAGCCGGTATGAATGAATGAATACATTGTTTTGTTGTATTTGGATTTTTAGATGCTATTGTGTTTGCTCGCTTACAAGCTCCCATACATAAAACAGTAGTATAAATATTATAAAGTATGTTTTATTAAATGCGTCTCGCGCTTTTACACGCTTAACTTAGTATAAGTTTCATGTGTGGCTTTATTTCGGGGAACCCTAATTTAATAAAAGTAAGATAAGTTTAATAATAGTAAGAGAGAAACAAAATACTTATTGTAACATCAGTTATCTGCCAATGAAAGTCCCGTTAAAAATCGGTCCAGCTGTTTCAGAGATAAGCCGGAACAAACAGAGATTTTAATTTAAAAATGTTTTTGCTATTGTAGGTACCGTGTTTACTTTCACGTGCATTTATTGAAAATCTGTTGGAATAACAAAAAAGATACGTCAATTTTATTTATCTGTATTGATAGATACATATGTACCTATACCTTATAGTGGTAAATGGCGGTTGTTCCGCTTGCATTGGCACCACATCCTTACCGGCTTCCTGACGACACGATCGAATCCCGCTTCGTGGATAATGCCACAAACGCGGGGAAACCAGCTCGTACATTGATTAATGTAGGTATCTGTTATTCTAGAAAAATGTGTTTTTTACCTCCGACTGAAAACGAGGAGTGTTATAAGTATGGAGTTTGTATCTGTGTGTGTCTGAGGCAACTTAGCTCCGAGAAGATTTAGCCGATCAAAAGTGTTCTTACTTATGGTTTGAAATGTGTCCAACCGTTTGACTATAATCAGTTCTTTTGTATATACTGAAGCAATTTAAGTAACTTCAATTTTGTATATTATGCCCGTAAACAAAATTGAAGTGTCTGTACATACATACATACATTTTACATATGCTCACGCCTGTATTGCCCGAAGGGGTAGGCAGAGGTGTTGTAATTTTCAACACCCGTATTTAACCGAATATGATTAAGTGCCTACGTGACAGAGGGTGAGTCCATCGCCGTCTCAGGCATATATAGATCAGAGATATATACATACGTCTTTTAATTATTTCTCAGACATATACAGGTTTCCACACGATGTTTTGTGTGTGTGTAATGTGAAATCACTATACATAAGATTTTTAGAAAAACTCATAGGTACATGCCGCGCTGGGATTCGAACTTGCGTAGCAGGCGACTGCTCTAACCCCGAGGCCACCACGGCTCTGTGTGTGTTTCTGTAATTTCAAATTAATAGCTTTTGACTTCAGGCATATGAACTTATACTGTACATACAGAAAAAACCATTAACAAATCTAATCTTTCTCTGTCTGTCCATCTATCCATCTTTTTCATCCAGCTGTTAATATCTGAAGCGGCATAGCCAATTTTAACGGGGCTTTCACTGACAGAACTGATTTTATAAAGAGAAAATTAGGATACATTTATTTTAGTATACTTTTTATTGTTCAACCTACGCGGGAAAATCTCTCATACCTCAATAATATGATTACTTGACCAATATATGCAGCATCACAACTACTATAGACAACATATTTACCCACAAGATGGTGTCACACGTCAATAGATCATGCAATGGCAACGATTTGAAAATCAGTAAATTTTCTTCAAATATGACACTTATCCTCTTAAAATAGTATTACGGATTAAAGCTTACGAGTGATACAAACCCCTATTCCCTATTATAACCCTAACACTATTTCCCGTTATTCCAATTCACCCCAAAAACATCGCACGAATGAAAATAACCAATTTTAATGGTACACTGCCTTTTCAAACACTGACGGTAGCCTCCGGGTTACAAATGTCCCGCGGGATAGGCCACTAACAGACCGATATTGAAACGTGTATGGCGCTCGTATTTATAGCACATAAATTGAATAAGCCGGCTACACGATCATGTCAAATAGGACGGATTAAAATTACTGGGAAGTGGGAATTGTTAACATAATATTTATATTCAATTACGATATTATTCAAAGAGGGCGTATGGTTCGCTGTTTCTTCTCCGTCTGCTTTTGGTTTGAATATGGTAGTAAAAAAATAAGCTGACGAGCAGGAGGCAAACTATGATCGTTTAAGCAGTGCGTATTAAGACCTTCTTAGTTTTGACGTCCCGTTTAAATCGTTTCTGTCGTTCCAGAGATTAGCAGGAATAAACAGACAGACAGACGGACTGGGGCTTTTCATTGTTCGGTGAATCAGCATTGCTATTCAACGTGACAATACTGCCAGGCTTCTTGGCACGATCCCGAGAGACACTGATTTGGACCAAGTTTTCTACTTGTAATTAGTTTTAAGTACTGTTACTTGTCTATAAAATATTTTTTTATTCACCAAATGTCTGCCAAATCTTTAAGGCCACGGCTGCGCACCGCTCGGATCTAACTCTTGGATAAGTTCTTGTTTCTATCCACGATTTCGTCCGCTTTATAGATTTTTAATTAATATCCATTCCTCGACAAAGCTGTCCCAAACTTCATCAAAATAGGTTTTAGTGGTTTAGCTATGAAAAGGTAACAGACAGACAAGCAGAGACACTTCACCATTAATATATTATACTAGCTTTGCCCCGCGGTTTCACCCGCGTAGATTTAGTTTCATCATTATTGTCGCGGAACCCTAATATTTCTAATAAATAAAAGTAGCCTAAGTTACTCCTTGAAACATCAGCTACCTGCTCATGAAAGGCCCGCTAAAATCGGTCCAGCCGATTCAGAGATTACCCGGAACAAACAGACATACAGAGAAAAATTTTAAAACTTGGTTTTTTACTGTCTGTAGCGTGTATACTTTCATAACCGGTGGCAAATTCCTCGACATTCATAAGTGCCTAACCAGGGCCTAAACTGAATAAATCATTTTCATTTTCATTTTCAACCATTTAGTGAAAATCTGTTATTTTGGAATTACAAACAGACACTTTAATTTTATTTATCTGTTTAGATGTATAGATTAACACGTGTTCATTATTATCTCGTATAAACATGCGTGTTGCGAGGCCCTTGCAATAAACACCTATAAAATTCTATTACACTGGGAGTAATATCATTTATGTAGAAAATAATCTTTCTGAACGCCAGTTCAAACGAAAAAGTACTCTATTACAATACACACACAGTGAAATTTAATCATGTAGCGGGTATTGCTAAGCAGATTACATTGCGTAGTGAGTGTGATGTTCGTCAAATATATTGCCTTAGTAATTTTACCGACTTAAGTTACGCATTCACTTATATACTAGCTGTGCCCTGCGGTATCACTCGCGCAGATTTAGTTTCATCATTATTGTCGCGGAACCCTAATATTTTTTTAGAAATAAAGGTAGCCTAAGTTACTCCTTGAAACATCAGCTACCTGCCAGTCCCGTTAAATCGGTCCAGCCGTTTCAGAGATTACCCGGAACAAACAGACAGACAGACAGAGAAAAAATAATAAACTTGGTCTTTCAGTGTCAGTAGCGCGTATACTTTCATATTCATCATATCATTTAGTGAAAAGCTGTAATTTTGAAATTACAAACAGACACTTCAATTTTATTTATCTGTATAGATTTTGCAAGAGTATAATTTCGTTCGGTTTCGTAGTAACCAGGTATGGAGATTTTAATCACGAAAATTTAAAATATACTTGTTTTGATGATCGTCGAAAGCTTCTTAGCTTTGACGCTACATTTTTGGTACCAAAATGACACGTGACATCTCAGTAGTTCTTAATACGCGTGTGTGTATGTTTAGGGTCATCGACAATTTTTAATAGATATTTTAGTATGTTCTTGACGTCATGATATATATACCTACAGCCTTCCTCGATAAATGGGATACCTAACATTGAAAGATTTTTTCAAAAAGGACCAGTTGTTCCTGAGTTACCGCGTTCAAGCGAACAAACTTTTCAGCTTTATAATGTTACTAAGTAGCTGTGCCCAGTGTTTCACCCGCGTAAATTTACTTTCATCCCCTATTTTATCCTCTTGGGGGTAGAATTAATCAAAATCCTTTCTTAGCGGATGCCTACGTCATAACATCTACCTGCATGCCAAATTTCAGCCCGATCCGTCCAGTGGTCCAGTTACTCCTTGTATCATCAGCTATCTGTCAGTGAGAGTCCCGTAAAAACCGGTCCAGCTGTTTCAGAGATTACCCGGAAAAATCAGACAGGCAGACAGACGGAGAAAAACTTTACAAATTGTATTTTTTATATGTTAGTAGGTACCGTATATACTTCCATGTGCATTTGGTGAAAAGCTGTTATTTTGGAATTACAAACAGACACTTAAATTTTATTTATCCGTAGATATAGATATATACATATACCGTGTTTCTATGCAGATCATAAATTGTATCTCTATAGCCCAAATGTCCAGTTAAGCAGGTGCGTCCATAGAGTATAGAAGAGTATAAAAACTCCCACAATTTACTTCGTCATAAGGTAAGACACTTTCACCGTGAATATAGTTACAATATAATATTAATATCTATTGAAACTGTGAAGTGTTTACAAATCGATCAAACAAATTAAAACCGAGTTAGAACAGCGAATATTGCAGAACGGTTACCATCAATCAATCAATCAATCAACCGTTTTATTTGCGTTGAGGGTGATTGACTAGCGTTTGTCTTGCGGTTGAGTGATCTAAAGATAGGTTTGTTGTGACAAAGAACACAGGTTTGATGCTTACAAGGTTCTAGTTTCATAGTTCTAGTTTCTCTATTGTGTGAACTTCACAGACTTTCTAACAGCCTTGTTGCTCCTGTGGTTGCAATTGGTACTGCGGAACACAAAGGCCTAGGTTCGATCCTAGATTTAAAATTAGTATGTTGTATTTGGAGCAGTCGCCTGCTACACAGGCGATGCAAGTTCAAATCCCAGTGGGGCCTGTACAAATCAGTTTTTCAAAAACTTATGTACAGTGATTTCACACCACGTGCTTTGCGGTGAAGGAAGACGTCGTGAGGGAACCTGCATATGTCTGACACGTAATTCAAATACGTATGCATAGCGCCTGAGATGGCGATAGACTCATCATCTGTCACGTTGGCACTTAATCATCGTCGGTGAAAAGTGGGTGTAGTTTTTACAACACCTCTGCCTACCCCCTCGGGGAGTACAGGCGTGAGCATAATGTACGTAGATCATCTCCCTGGCCTCCCATACATTGTTGGGGTCGGCACTTGATTCAACCCGATGTGGCTGATCACCTGATTTTTATACGAAGCGACTGCCATCTGACCTTCGCAACCCCATTTAGTAGGAAAATCTGTGATCTGGGTTAAACCAGTTGTCAGATTATTTTTAGGCCTCCGACTGACCTGTAACGATTGCCAAAGATGTTAAATTGGCAATAATGTACGTAGATATGTGTATTAAAACCGCGGGCGGAAGCTAGTTACGAGATGATGATAATTATTTGTTAGTAAACTGTGTTTAGTCATATTTAGTCAGATCCGATCGTGGAGTTTAGCTATAGATTAACGCCCTCAAACAAATTATGTTCAGCCTGTTATAGTTACGGGCGCTTAATTAGTCAAGCCTACTGAAACGCTAAACATATTGCTAAGTTGCGTACATGCTATCTATATTACTAATCTATACCAATACTAGCTGTGCCCCGCGGTTTCACCCGCGTAGATTTAGCTTCATGCTTCATGTCCCGGAGCCCAAATTTTTTTTATAAATAAAAGTAGCCTTATTTACTTCTTGAAACATCAGATACCTGCCAGTGAAAGTCCCGTTAAAATCGGTCCAGTCGTTTCAGAGATTACCCGGAACAAACAGACAGACGGACAGAGAAAAATTTTTAAACTTGGTTTCTCAGTGTCAGTAGCGTGTATACTATCATATGCATTTAGTGAAAAGCTGTTATTTTGGAATTACAAACAGACACTTCAATTTTATTTATCTGTATAGATAGATAAATGTATTTCGCGAAAAATGTAAAGCCACACATGAAATAAACGGGTGAAACCGCAGGGCACAGTTAGCTCATGAATAAACCACTTCAATTATAACTTGAATACATTTATGTAATAGAATGTCTGCGCATACCTTTACTTTGCAGACATTGTGCCCAAAATCATTGGATTACAAGGGACGAATGAGGGTCCCAAGTCAATTTCAATTACCTCGTGTGCTCCCTGAATAAGGTACTTCAATAGTTGGGGTAATTAAGTTATGGTGAAACAATTAGTGGGCTTCATTTGGTTGCTAACAGTTTCACGTTACAATTATATTGTTTGGATTGTGATGTAAATCATTTGGTATTGTTTTTACGTTTTTAATTATTATTTTTTACACATGCATGCTGATACAATTTTCACTATTGTGAATAATTTATGATGTAATTATTATTATTTTACTGTGTAATGAAATGTACATGCTGCCAGCTGAGTTTCTTGCCGGTTCTTCTCAGAAGGCTAGTTTCTGAACCGGTGGTAAATTCCTCGACATTCATAAGTGCCTTACCAGGGCCTAAACTGAATAAATCATTTTCATTTTCATTTTCATTTTCATTTTCATTTTCATTGAGTGTAAGCAGAGTTATATGTTGGTACTAGCTGTGGCGCGGTTTCACTCGCGTAGACTTAATTTCATAGGTGTCCCGCGGAACACGTATGTTTTTTTTAATTAAAAGTAACCCAAGTTTCTCCTTGTAGTAGTAGTCGGAACAAACAGACAGACATTTACATTACTGACTGACACTTCCATTTTATTTATCTGTATGTATAGATTATGTTTTTCTAGCTGCGCCCCACGGTTTCAACTGACTTTATTTCGCGAAACCCTATTTTTAAATTTAAAATAATAAAAGTTAGCTTAAGTTAATAATAATATCTATCTGATAGTGAAAGTCGCTTTAAAATCGGACCAGTCGTTCTAGAGATTATGATCGGTTAAGCAGCGCGTAAGAACAGAATGAACCGACAGAAACTCTTTATACGCGCTGCTTAAACTGATGATGATAGGCATCCTGAGCTAGGGATCCCACAATCCCTAAGATGGTTTAAAGGAGGTTGAAACTTTATAAGGTAGGCATTGACCCAATGACACTCTTAGCATTTCGATCATGGGCCATAACCGCTTAACAGCAAGAAGACGGTACGCATATTCGACAATTTCGAAGTAGAAAAACCCAGATTCACTAAAAATCTAACAAAACACCTTTTAAAACAGTTACGTAAGGGAAAAAGTAAAGGAAAAAAAAACAATTTCACAGTAAGCAAGAATCAAATGAGAAAACGTTTCAAGCTATCTAACTTCCGCCCTTATCAAGCCGGAAGGTGGAATCGGGACGGAGGTAATAGACGACTTTTAGACGGCGCTCCACTGTTTACGTGAATGAAAACTACGTTCTTTTCAAAGCTTTGTTTAGTTTTTACCTTGGATCAGTGTATTTTAGATTTACAAGACTATTTTTAGAATTTAGTGTACTGTTTTGTTCTCTAGTAAATATATATTAGGTTTTTGTACTTTGGTTGGATGGATCGATCGATCGTTAGGGGACGAGGCTATTACCATTAACCGTGCATTCATCCAGACTATGTTTAGTGCGTGAGAGATTTTGTATGATGATTTCATATGATTTATAGGTATTGTTTCTATGATATTTACATGATGCCTGGCTGAGTTTCTTGCCGGTTCTTCTCAGAAGGCTAGTTTCCGAACCGGTGGTAAATTCTCGACTTTCATAAGTGCCTTACCAGGGCCTAAACTGAATAAATATTTTTCATTTTCATTTTCAGACGGCGACACTCACCATCTGTCACGTTGGCCCTTAATCATATACGGTGAAAAGTGAGTAAGGTTATTACAACATCTTTGGGGAATACATGCGTGAGCTTATATATGTAATCCAGACTACGGGCTGCTACCGGGAATTACAGCTAAAAAAACTCAAACTAACCCGACCCGGGGATCAAACCCAGGACCTCGTGTTCCGCAGTTCTGACTACTAGGCCGAAGAGGCAGGATAATAATCACATACTATCTAGAGAAAATACGTTGTTTATCACATTTTTTACGTAGTATTTGTGGAAATTCCATTACACCGCTAACCGTGGGGCAGACAAATTTCCACGCATCGCTATTCAATTATCGCCATACAAAAATATTCCTCGCAAGCATTTAATTGATTGGTTAATAACGAAGCAATTGGAGCCTGAAAATTAATATAAAGGTACTTCGAATAGAATATACAAATTATCACGAATCAATAAATATGCTCACGCTGTCTGAAAAGCACCTATGGGTATACCACTATTTTCATCGGCAACTGTATGTTTTTATCCTGTACACGACATGTATAAAGATTAAGACTCATAAAATTACTACTGCGCTCATAATTCGTGACGTGTTGAGTCCATCGCCGTCTCAGTAGTTATCTAAAGATTCATTGTAAATTTCGGGATGTGTTCCACTAAGTTTTCATTGGTGCAAGTTCCGGCACGAGTTCTGAGCGCTCAGCGAAAGTAGTGGGGATGACTGTGCAAGTGCATTTGTTTGCAGTCGCGCTAAGCAATCCCAAAAAATATTCAAATCGCATTCAAGACAAACAATCAAAACAGTATTTGAAGGATTGAAACTTGCGTCGCTTTCGTAACAGGCGCGTTATTCACGAAGGTTTCTCAGCGTCGACCTTTACGACGAGCGTTGGTTTCAATCATAGGAAATTAATACGTAATGCATAGAGGATAAGGTTCAATTACGTATCTTTAAAACCGTGAATTAGTGAATAACGGCAGATGACTACTCAAACTCCACGGCTACTACGACTCCACAAACGATCACTGAACGACTCATCAAGTCTATTACAATTAGAGACACTGTTTGACTTGATAATCTATTTATCAGTTGGAAGTGTAATCACCGCTCCATGAATGGCAATGAAGTTACCGATAGCAACCCTTTACTAAGTTATCAAAGCGTTCACAATTTGATCTCGCAACTTTGAACAAGATCTCACCTTCTTGTCAATCGTTGAGACAGAGTAACTGATTTGATTCATCGAGTGAGTGCTTCTTCAAAATGTAACCGACTTCAAAAAAGAAGGAGGCTTTCAATTCGACTGTATAATTTTTATTGTTTTTTATGGGTGAACTGATTCGAATAAGAAACTCGCACTTGGCATTTTGATAGTGAAGTTGAAGATCATGATGAACAACCTTCCACCTTCGCATTTCTCGCCATCATTGATGAGCTCACCCACAAATCTCTATTCTCTCAAAATCTATCTCACTTCTACGGTCTCTTACAGCCAAATTGGTCTCGCACGTTATGATTCCGAAAAGTTAACTTCCACACATGATCAGACTATTGATGTCAGTATCTCCTGCGTATTTTCTTCAATTTTTATGGGAACGTTAAAAATCGCACCAAGCGACTAGTGTGGCAAGTTTTAGTCTTCCATACAAAAATTAAGTATAACATGCGTACTTAAGTATTTTTTTTAATTTATAAGTGATTTATAATATAATATATTCAACAGCCCCGAAGGGGTAGTCAGACGTGTTGTATTAACAACACCC
This sequence comes from Watsonalla cultraria, assembly GCA_964035505.1. NCBI lineage: Eukaryota > Metazoa > Arthropoda > Insecta > Lepidoptera > Drepanidae > Watsonalla > Watsonalla cultraria. The sequence continues at coordinate 9,993,883 of OZ037717.1, read as the reverse complement.
ACTTTTCACCGAAGAAGATTAAGTGGGAACGTGACAGATGGTGAGTCTATCGCCGTCTCAGGCACTATACATAAGACTTTGAATTACTTCTCAGACATATGCAGGTTTTCCTCATGACGTTTTCCTTCACCGTAAAGCATGTGGTGTGAAATCACTGTACACAATTTTTTAGTAAAATCATTGGTACAGGCCCCGCTGGGATTCGAACTTGCGTCGCTTGCGTAACAGGCGACTGCTCAAACCCCACGGCCATCACTAAAAATAGAATTTATCAAAAAATTCCAAGAATTCCCAGCCTACTTAAACCTCAAGGGGAGTGGAAAATAAACTATTTTACATCCACCTTATCCAACAATCTCTGACGATACACCCACTTTTACATCCCATAAAGTAATTAAAAGAACTTCCAAGTAATTTATCAAACGTGTCACGAGGATATTCTTGCTATCTGCCCTCGTTTTAGTTACTATACAATGTTACTATTACAAGAAACTCAAGGACTGTTTAAGTAAGTTGAGACGGAATACTTATATAATACTTAATTCTCGTGTCTACGGTAATACACAGGACAGTTATTATCTGGTAACTTTCTAATATTTTTGAATGAAGTACCAATCCAAGTAACATGCGCCTTAAGTTATGGAAGAAAAAGGTATTAATTACAAATACCCATTACAAGGCGTATTTTATGTCTAAATTTGATTTATACGTGATGATTAATATGAATAAATAAATAATTAATCCGGTAATCTGTGGATAATGTTTTGGACTGTGTTATGTTTTACTTAATTTGTAATTTTCATAAACAGTTGTTTGTTGTCTCGAATAAACAATTTAAATTAAATTAATCCAATTTAATTTTTAATCGAATTCGATTAAAATTCGATTAAAGTCAAATAATTATTCAAAATTCAAATTATACCTGAGACCATTTATACATTTTCATGATGTGTAATAAGTCAGTAAGTAATTTTATTTTCTTGACTTATAAGTAACTTACTAGGGCCTAAACTGAGTAAAGCAATTTCAATTTCAATAAACCATCATACCTATTATCTGTTAAGTTAGATAAAAGGATACACTGTAAAAGCGTAAAAACGAAGAATACCCGTAGTTTTTTTGCTGATTTATGATCCACTCATCCGCATGTATATGCCCTACTCATCACATATTTATTTTTATTTAATTCCCTATTCATCCGTAAAAGTATTTCCTTTATACCCGGCATGAACGCCGGTAGGAGTCTAGCATAAATAAGCCTTACGTATTACCTGCTGCGATGTATCCACCATACAAAAAAAAATATCTGTCCCTTACCTCTAACCAAGTTGAGTATTCCCAAAGGCATCACCAGCACAGCAACAAGCAGGTCCGTAATAGCCAAAGACATCAGGAAGTAATTAGTCACATTCTGCAGTCTTCTCTCCAGGTAAATAGCTAGGCACACCAGAACATTCCCAGCCGCTGTGAACACCACTAACATCAATGCCACTAACCCCCACCAATTAACATCTGCCTCTTTGATTGCTATTCCATATGTCTCATTACGTGTATTATTGCCATGAAGGGTATAGTTCACTAGGATGTCTAGTGAATAGAATTCTGGTTCTGTATCATTTGATAGAGACACCGGGTGTAACACCTCTCGCTCAAACATTTTGAGGCCAGTCTGTTGTGGGTTTAAATCTCATTTTTATTGGTGAGCCATTCATCTTATTTCGTAAATGTGACAGGTTGTAGTTGCGTCGTTCATTTTGAATGGTTTCTTTTGTTTTGTTCAATAAACATCTGCAAAAAGAACATTCCGATTAGTTTAGGAACTTATACACCTTACTACAAAACATGGATTAAATTAAGACTAGACTAAATTGGGAGTAAAAATTATGAACTAAGATTTGTAGTTATGGATAGTGGTTATGTCCGGCAAACGTTGTATTGCCATACATCTTTGGGGTAGATCACATAAATGATAAATTTAGGGATATGAAAAATAGCTGTTGACCGATTCTCAGAACTACCCGATATGCATACACACTTTCATACAAATCCAGCCGTTTTGGAGGAGTATGATAACAAATACCGCGACATGAGAATTGTATATATTAGATACAAGATGTCATATAAATGCCAGGGTTGAATTTAAATAATTGTTCCAAACTCGCTGTCTCGGTTGCCACGAAAGCATATTATAATGCGATTGTGCTATGTCTGTGTGTGCGTGTGACTATTTCTCGGGCAAGTTATTCTCTCGGACAAATCAGAGATTCCTAATTACACGCCAAAGTCACGGACATAATTAGTTCGGTAAATTTTAATTTGTATTAAAGTAAAAGGTACCTCAGATTTAAACGCCTTATAAAATCACTGAATTATTAAATAAGGAAACGTTTCCCGTTAACTGATCTAAAAGCTTTAAAATTCCTCCTTTAATAATTTATTAAAAGTCGTATTAGGATGGTGTTAGCGACTTAAAGATTTTCTTTAAATTTTTAATGCTTTTAAGAGCTAAAAGTTACCAATTACGTAATATTGCTTCATTTAAATATATCTATATCTATACATCTATACAGATAACTAAAAATGAAGTGTCTGTTTGTAACTGCAAAATAACAGTTTTTCACTCAATGCATATGAAAGTATACACGAGACTGACATAGAAAAACCAATTTTTCTGTCTGTCTGTTTGTTCCGGGTAATCTCCGAAACGGCTCGACGGATTTTAACGAAACTTTCACTGACGGATAGCTAATGTTACAAGTAGTAACTTAGGATACTTAGATTTTTTAAAAAACATTAGGGATCCGCGAGTAACCATGAAATTAGATCTACGCGGGTGAAACCGCGGGGCACAGCTAGTCTATACTAACATTATAAAGGTGAAGAGGTTGTTTGATAGCGCGTTCAACATTCATCTCAGGAGCTACTAAAAGAGTTATTTTTTTTAGGTCGGCATTAGTGAACTATCCAATTCATTAATTGAGGAGTGCTTCAGGCTTTAACATCACGCTGCGACGAAAAAGAGCGAAGCGAATGGATTTTTTTAAAACGCGGGTAAGACCGCAGGCCACAGGTTGTTCTTTGATAAATGTCTCTCCTGTAGTATTTGAATTTAAAAAAAATGGATATCACACCATGTGATAATGGTGAGGAAAGTAAACACGTAGGTCACATCACCATCTCATACATTTAAATTGTATTGCGTATGAGATGGTGATTGATGTACTCTCCTAGACAAGTAGGTTAGTTGGTCACCCATGCAACTACTGGCCTGGGGTAAAGGTTGCTTTACTTTTCCGATCGAATGAAATACCAATATCAACTATGCCACGACTCCCCTCCGACCCTTAAAATCAATGCGGCAATTTTCTTTGAATATTCCCCTTGAAATATTACGCGTCAAAGAACTTCAATAGGTATTCCCAACTTCCAAGTTATGAGTCGGAAATTTGAAAAATAACTTTTGAAGTAGGTATTACGTAGAACCCAAAGGCAAGGTAGTAAGGTCTAAGTTAGCAAATCAATCTCAATTAAGTACTTAGGGTGTGGGCGTGATGTCGAAACAATAGTGATGTGACATGAAAAATTGGTGTCGATCAGTTAGGGATCCGTCTCGGAAAGTATCCGAGAATTATTTTGTTACGACGAAAATAGTGAATGAATGACGAGGGATATTCCTAGAAGCAAAGTGAATCTAGAACTTTTCTGAGTAAATTGAATAAAGTTATTATTAAATTTTCTTCGTTGTATTTTATTCAATACTAGCTGTGCCCCGCGGTTTCACTCGCGTAGATTTAGTTTCATCCTTATTGTCGCGGATCCCTAATATTTTTAATAAATTAAAGTTGCCTAAGTTACTCAGAGAGTATGTTTCTTAGATTACCCGGAACAAATAGACAGAGTCAAGGCAGTCAGACAGACAGACAGACAGAGAAAAATTTTAAAACTTGGTCTTTTAGTGTCAGTAGCGTGTATACTTTCATATGCATTTAGTGAAAAGCTGTTATTTAGGAATTACAAACAGACACTTCGATTTTATTTATCTGTATAGATATAGGTGTATAGATAGACTGCACATTGAATTATTTCCACGGATCGTAAAATAATTTTGCATATCTTTCATATAAATATCTAAAATATTTTCGTTTTATTAATTTAATCATATTCACAGATTTCATTTATTTGAGTGCTTTCGTGTTCAGAAGTGTGTTCATATTAGCTTACTTAGATTTTGATACAAAAATAATCAATTATTTTCATTTATATAATTATTGAGGTAATTTTCGACATAACCCTTCCGCTACCCCGGGGCGGTTGGTGTATACATAACTGATTCTTCACATTAAAAAAAAGGCGGTGTGACTACTGTGCTTGTTCAGGGAGTATTTGAAGATTCAGGTACGTAGAGCATAAGGGCAAGGGCGGCATAAAAGATCCCAAGGGTCGACCGGACTTAAAATTGCCACAAGATAAGATAAGATAATATACTGTAACCACAAAGCCTTAGCGCCTTTTTTTCATCAAATTTATTAATACATAAAAAATGTACAGAAATTACATACTTCTTGAAATTTATCTACGTACTTGAACCACACTCGTATTTTCAGCAGAATAATAAATATTACATTCTATGCTTTCATCTTATTGGAACAATACCACCTGTTACTCTAGCCTTGATCTGAATTTCAAGACATCAATAGTTCATAGGTTTACATCTCGATCAATGACACAACATATCAAGTGCGAAGAAGTGTCACGCGACAGGTTTGTATCCCAATACAATTTGTTATTATTTCTTTGTTAGACTTCACATACAAACTTTCAACCCCATTTGAACCCCTTAGGGTTGAATTTTAGGAAAAAGTATTCTCATAGTATTCATAGAACTCACCAGGACCAGTGAGTTCTATGAATACTATGAAAAGGTAAAAAGGTGTGACAGACAGACATACGCAAAAAGCAAGACTATAATGGTTTTGTTTTTACCTATTCGTTTCGGAACCCTAAATTGTAAGCAATATCTATTTCCATATGCCGCTCGTAGTGCTGTGCTATATCTAAGCATTTTGATTTATCGAGTCATTCCTAAATTTATTTGAACTTTAACAAATAGTTTCATAAATAATTAATTAACATTGCGGGTGCTTTGTCAAAGAATATGCAAATATTCGTTTCGAATTCTGCACAATTTAAAATTTAGATTGAAATTTCTTAAACTAATAGCAAACTTTGTCTTTTTAGTGTCAAGTTTTGTACTTTTCGTTGTCAAAAATAATTTGCATGTTCATTGTTGTCTTTCTATTAAACTATTCTAACTATAATTTAGGTAAAATTATGATTAACTTGGTGTTAAAAGTAAGACCGATTGAAAAACTTATTTCAAACAGAAATATTTTCGTTGCGTTACAAAAGATAATTATAATAAAATTATTTCATAATAAATCCTTAACGGATTAAAAAGTTATTCAACGTTTGTATCAATTACGGTATTCCTTTCATCATTACAAACTGTATTATTATCGATATCGCTAGAAATTATCGTTATATTATTCTGACTTCACTATTTACAACGAAAGTATACGAAAAGATACACTTTGTTTCCAAGCCGATGTCACCTCGTGTACACAATGTCTGTGTCATATGCATGAAGTTCGGAGTATATTGGACATCAATTTTAATATTTCAACCTTTTCACTACATAGTATAAAACAAAGACGCTTCCCGCTGTCTGTCTGTCCCTGTATGTGATCTTTAAAACTACACAACAGAATTTTATGCGGTTTTTTGAAATAGATGGAGTAATTTAATTCAAATTACTAGCTATGCCCGCGGTTTTACCTGCGTAGAGTTAATTTAATGTTTGATCCGCGGTACCCTAATGTTTTTTTTAAAGAAAAGTATCCTAAGTTACTCCTTGTAAAATTTGCTATCTGCCAGTGAAAGTCCCGTTAGAAGCTGTTCAGCCGTTTCGGAGCCACAATAAACGGACAGACAGACAACATCTTCAAAAAAATGTTTTTTTTTATGTCAGTACCGTATACACTTTCATATGCATTGGTGTTATTTTGGAATTACACACATACACTTTAATTTTATTTATCTTTATAGATGTATTCATAATACATGCATAATGGAGTAAGAGAAATACGGATAATTTTAAAGGTTTCTAATATGATGTTGTAGACGATAGCGAATTTAAATAAGATTTGAAGAGAGAGCAGTGAAAACAAGCAGCTGACATAACAACGTAATTATTTGACAACTTAGCTTCTAAACAAACGAAAGATAATAATAAAAACAAAATAAATCATAAACATATCAAAATAGTTAGATGTCGTAAAAAAGCTAATTTTTTGCGCATTACATTGCTAACGCTGGCGGAATCCTACGAGATAGATCAAAATAATGTACTACAGTATAGTACACCTTAAAAGGGTCTACAAAAAAGTCCTTTTTGCTATATACCCATCTCGTGGAAGTAACCCCATGCGAAGCCAGCGCAAGTCGCTAGTGTTTATATAAGCTTGAATATAGTGTCTGTTACATTTTATGTGACCAATATCAACTGTGTTTACATTGGCCGCACTGCCAAAAGTTCCACATTAAATGAATTGGAAATTCGATTGCAATTTTCAATTATTATTTATTTAATATTTATTAGAAGTAATATTAACAAGTGAATCATTTTAACATATCCAGCAGCACAAAATAAACTTGAAGAAGTTTTTCCATTATATTGAAAACTAGTTGTGTTGCGGTAGACATAAATTATAAAATCACCTAGAACGAAGAGATTGTGATAAGGTACTAGCTGTGCCCCGCGGTTTCACCCGCGTAGATTTAGTTTCATGATGTTTCTTTTAATACAATTTGAAAATTTAATACTAAAACACTCCTAGGAAACATCAGCTATCTGCCAGTGAAAGTCCCGTTATAATCCATCCAGCTGTTTAGGCGTGAACCCGTGACTAAAGGAACTGGGGATACATTTTATATACGTATAAGAGATATAGATAGATAAAAAAAGAACTTGCAACACTTAAAAATCCCTTTTTTAATATAACCTAGTTGCTCTTTTGTTATTCTATAAAGCACCCGCATGGAGTTCGCAATCATTTAGGAAGGGCCTGAATCAACATCTGTTGACGAAGCGTAAGATTAAACAAAAATACAAGGTTCATTGAAACGTTTCAGATAACTAGACCCTTTTAGGGTCAATGTCTTTACACGTGGAATACTAGAATCCGCTTCTAATATACACAACGGAATCTCTGTAGCTCAATTTAATCACTCGGTCACCACCACTTAAAATTTTTTTATATATACATCTATGCGGATAAATTTAAGTGTCGGTTTGTCATTTCAAAATAACAGCTTCACACTAGATTCATAATATAATGAATATGCTAGCTGTGCCCCGCGGAACCCATATTTGTTTTAAATAAAAATATATAAGCCTATGTAATGCTCCTTGCAAATATGCTCCTTGTAACATTTTCTATCTGCCAGTGAAAGTCCCGTTAAAATCGATCTAGCCGTTTAAAGAATATAATATTTTTTTGTATGTGATTACCATTAATACTTTCATATGAATTACAAAGAGACACTTCAATTCAAGATATGGGATAGTTACATAAAAGAACGAGTAACTTTGGCTTCATTTATTTAAAAAAAATAGGGTTCTGCGAAAACAGCTACCCATTAAAACAAAGTCAACGTGGGTTAAATCGCGGGGCACAGCAAGTATACTCCTAAATAGTCTCCAAATGGCAAGAGTCTGCATTCCAAATGTATAATCTACCTTAAAACCCAACAAAATGCGAGGGTAATTTCCTCATGGTAAGTAATCCTTAATGTAAAACGCGAGCTTTGAGATTTTAAACCGAGAACTAATGCATAATCCATAATGTTTCAGAAACTCACTATCGTCCGCCTTGCAGTCTCGGTTTGTAGATAGGACTTTATGTACCTTCTTTGAAGTGGAGTACATTTTAATTAAATTAGAACTGACCGGACCAAGCAAGTTTCATTTTGAAGCACTTTGAATCCATAGTACCTAGAGATAAATAAAATTTAAGTGTCTGTTTGTATTTCCAAACTAACAGCTTTTCCCTTAATGCATATAAAAGTATATACGGTACTTACATAAAAAAAAACATTTTTTTCTATGACTTGTGTTTGTTCCGGGTAATCTTCAAAGCAGCTGGACTGATTTTAACGGGATACTACGAGGGATTTTAACTTTCACTGTCAGATAGCTGATATTACAAGGAGTAACTTTCTTTTTATTTAAAAAAAAACACTAGGGTTCCACAGGCCGGCGCCGACGCATGGCCCTCGCGGTTGAAGGGCGTGTTCGTGTTCCGACGCGCCCTCCCATAATGTAAAAGCGGCTGAAACCGCGGGGTACAGCCAGTTTATAATACGTACGTATTTACGGCTCAATTCCTCAAAAGATATAAAAGGAACCCTTATAGGATACTGTTACAGGTGCCAGCATGAGTTATGAGCGCTGACTTTGAATGCGCAGTAGTCATGTTATGAGTCTGTACCCCTATCAAGAGTTTGCCACCGATTTCCTAATCTACACTCGCTAGCGTGTCCGCCGAAAATTTTTTTTTTTTTTTTTTTATTCACAGCTATTAAAAAAGAGTTTTTGCACAGAGTGCACGCCACTCTTATTGGTAACACAAAAGGACAAAATAACAACTAGTTTCGTTACTCTTAACAAAAATAAAACTAGGATAGTAGAACATGGTCAAAGTCTGCGTTTGATATTACTATTCTTAACACTAGCCATTGAAATAGTCTATTATAATTTTCAACATCCGCCGAATATTTGTATGAGAAATTGTACAGCGCCTCCAAGTGGTGACGTGAAGAACTACAATATGCCATACAAATATTGTCGGGGACGCTAGCGAGTGTATATTAGGAAAACGGTGGCAAACTCGTGATAGTGGTACTGAATCACTCTGTCTAATAGATGTGCAGGTAACCCCACAATTTTCTCTGAACAAAAACTAAGTAAGTATAGTAAAATGTAGATGTATTCAATTCAGTTCAGTAAATAGACAAGAACTTGTATAAAGTATCAAGATGCTTCCACTACTCTAGTCCGGGGAAAGTTAAATGAAAAACTTTAGGTACATTGTAATGCGCTTCAAAGTTTGAAAATTTAATCGGTTTTTAAGATATCGGTCCGAAGAAAGGGACGAATACTTTTATGAGTAAAATTGAGAACGATAAAGTAAAAATGTGAGCACAATAATCTACGGTTATTTTGATACTATCGTAAAAAACATTATCTTAATACATACATACTAAGTGTTAAAAACGTATGTGCAGTGATTTCACACCACGTGCTTTACGGGGAAGGAAAACATGAGGAAACCTGCATAGGTCCCAGAAGTAATTCAAAGACGTATGTATAGTGCCTGAGACGGCCATATTATACTCACCATTTGTCACGTTGGCATTTGACAAGAGCTCTTCCTCTGCCTCTGCCCTTTTAGAGAATACAGGCGTGATTATGTATGTAGGTATATTATTTTTTATGATATAGGCATATTTTACTTGATCGATCTTGCAAAAAGGTATACGAGTATAAGATATTTCTCTCTTCTTCTACTTAATAATGAAACAATTTCTTGGATATCATTCGTAATTAATTCCCCCTTAAGCTTCAAAATTAATATCTTAAAGGAGCGTTCTGTTAAAATATTGCAAATACTTCAACTAGTTTCAAACTCGAGTAACATTTCAGAAGTCACAAACATTGCAAGAATCTTTTTAAGTTAATATAATTAAATTTAAAATTCTATATAATTTATTTTACCATTTTTATTAAAAACTAGCTGTGCTCTGCTGTTTCACCCGCGTAAATTTAGTTTCATCCTTATTGTCCTAATATTTTAATAAATAAAAGGTAGCCTATGTCCTTTCTCAGGGTCTAAAAATTGTCTGTGCCAAATTTCATCAAAATCGGTTGAGAGGTTTAAGCGGGAAAGCGTAACAGACAGACAGACAGAGTTACTTTCGCATTTATAATATTAGTAGGGATTGTCGAGAATAATGTTTTTGAACTTACTAGTCGCTTCTTAAATCTAAATTTTTTGCTAAAAATTGTCTAGCATTCTTAAAATGATTATAATATATTTTCGATAAAAGGGTGATTATAAATGTATGGTGCTGTTACACCTTTTCTTAGCAACAGAACGTCGAGCAGAAAACATTATGAAAAATTAATGTGTATATAAAAATATTCCGCATTTGGAAACTCTATTTATATACACATTTTTCGTTGCGAATTGGAGTACTTTATATTCGACAGATGTTTGAAACGTGAAAAGCTAAGCGTACTTTCCACATTTTTGATGATTTAATTCGTTGCTTGAAAGGGACATTAAAGTGATCCACGCGATCCGTAGACGAACTCATAAAATATCCTGAAATTAGTCGTAAAGGCTGGATCAAATTTCCAAAGGCATTATTCTGTCGAAGGTACCTATAAATTTATATATTATAACCGTTCTTACGTATGAAAAGCATAATATAATATCGATATTCCTTCAAAACGATTAAATATACTTGAATTGAGAAAAAAATATGTATTCAACATAGGATTTTAACAAAATAAAGAAAGCCTAAATAATACTTGAGGTATGTTTTGTAATTGCAACTCAATTTAAAAAAATATTCCTGCTTAATTTTCGAAGATTAATTAATTAAAATATGATAAAAATCTGTTATAATACCGATACTTGCACTAACGTTTAATTTAAATAAAGCATAGAAAATTGATTATAAACAAATAATTACGCATAATTTAGAAATTGGGATTGAAATACCCTAACATTCAAATTCATAACGTGCATTTGCATTATAAAGTGCGTGGTACGTGCCATTCGTGTAAATGTGACGACCTTAAACTTAAATTTGGAAATACATTTGGGGCGGGAAATCAGGGTCATGTTGAATTATAAGGGAAATACATAATACTGCCTTATCTGTAAGGTAGCAGGAAGTTAGTAGGCAGCAGTGAACCAGTCGTCTATGCTCCGAATTTCGGTCAGTAGATCTCGTTATGACCTACTTTTCATTATTTACGATGATATGTTCATATCATGTTGATTACTTTTATTGATGTCTAGTGTTTAACTTCAGACTTTGTCCATAAGGTAAAGGCGTATATCATGTTCCTTGATTTGTTTGTTTACTTTAAACAAACATTTGTAGATCTGAGAAAAAATTACAACTCGGCTCGAAGGACCAAATTGTTGAAGTGCTAGATAGGTAGTTGTTAAATGATTAATTAGTGAACAGTATCTTTATGGGTTTATTAATCACAATTACTCTAATAGATCGCACCGGATAAGCTGTGCGGAGGTCTTAGCGAAGTGGGGCTCTCTCTTAGTAGTGGTAGCGGGACGAGCAGGCTGGTTTACACCCACGCGCCCACGCATACTGCGTCACGGCCGCCCGCCTTATTTCAGCCGGCCACTGCCAGAGTGCTTTAGAGATGTTGTGTCACTTTGCTCTGCCTACCACTTGTATGCTCTTCGTTGATAGGTGTGAAGAGGGCGCAAAAGCGAACGATGTAACAACTCTGCAGCCTCTTAGGAGGGTAGGGATGTAAATACATAATTATGAAGACATACAATGTTATTGTGCAGCTGGCGGCAACTCTTGGTGTTTGTTGTTTCTATGCTAATACCTTGATTGATTAATATTAATTTCGGGACCACTTAACTTTACCCGTCTTGGTTAGAATAATAAACTTAGCACCGTTATCGTAAACTTTGGTATAATTTGTTGTTTTTTTTGTCTAAACTTACATTCTATCATACGTTACTGCATCTTACCAACCTTAACAAACAATAATTATCGCTGTACCACCATAGTAAAAATTCAAATTCCAAATATCTTTATTTGATTTGACTTCTTACAAATTCCTATCAAATCAGAAGGACACAAATAATACATTTTACATGATTATAATGTTAACGTTCGGCGTGGCGGTCCAAGGGGGAGGCCTATGTTCAGCAGTGGACGTCTTCCGGCTGATGATGATGATGATGATGATTATAATGTTACCACCGGGTTCGGAAGGTTGCTTTTGTTGAGAAGAACCCAGCAAGAAACTCGACAGTTACTCTTTTCAAAAATATTTTACAATGATTAATGGTTACACATTCATGGGCTTATATTCATGATAGTTTATCTCATGAATGTAAGTCCATGGACGCAGTTTCAATGCTCAATTATCAAAAATAATAACTATAATTTTACAAACATTTGTGAGCATGGCAAGTTCCAGAATAAGACGTAAGCGTAAGCTAAGCGGCATTTTTCTGCCGCTCCTATTCCACCCAATGGAGCTCTAGCGCCCATATCGAGTAGCATTTCCCAGTAACAGTCCGGAGTCTGGATTAGTGCTCAGTCAAGGACAATAGGCTCGCCTTTTAATACATGGTACTTATGTACATAATTGGCCAAATGTGTCTGTACAATAAGTACATCCCGACTAACGCACGCAAAAGTATTTTAGAGAATCATAATTGACTCTATTCATTCAAAATTTTCCACGACCGCGAAGAGACCAAGCTTGCAGTCGATTTACGAAGCAGTTACAACACAAGACATTGTAGCTAGCAATGCCGTCCTAAAAGCATATCTTCACACATTTCTACAAGAAAATCACTATTCAGCAAAGCACTTTAGGGAGTTCATTCATCAATTGGATCTTTAGACAAGAAATTCCCAAAACTAAACCCTATATAAACTACAGTTCATAATTTGAGAATCCATTATTTGAGCGGGGAAATTGGTAAACCGCAGACCCAGATTAGCAGTAGACCCTAGATCGTGTGTATTAAATTTAATTAAGTTTGATTAGTTAATCAACTATGTTTGCATGTCTACACCGAAATCAAAGCTTTGTTCTAAGAATGGCTTTGATTTGAAATAATATGCTGTAGAACAAGCCTTATCTCCCAAGGTCGCTAGTACCCTATGGGTAGAGGAAGGGAGGAATGAAGGTACTGTGCTAGCTGTAGTAGGATAATTTCGTATTCGTTAGGTAAGTTCGAATCCCAGCGGGGCCTGTACCAATGAGTTTTTCTAAACACTTATGTATAATGATTTCACACCACATATTTTACGGTGAAAGAAAACATCGTGAGGAAACCTGCATGTCTGAGAACTAATACATTGTCGTATGCATAGTGCTTGAAACGGCGATAGACTCACCATCTGTTACGTTGGTATTCAATCATTTTCAGTGAAAAGTGGGTGTTGTCATTACAACACCTCTGCCTACCCCTTCGGGGAATACAGGCGTGGGTATATGTATGTATTATTTAAGTCACTGTGCCTACACACTTTTTATTGTAAGGTACATGACGTGTAAATGACGTCTTTAGCATCAGGTAAATTGCTTTGTGTGAAACTTGGATAGTAAAAACTATTCGTCGGAACAGTTTGATATGATGGTTCCAACAAAAGATGGAAAAAAAACCCAGAAAGTAATAAATACATTATTAAAGCCCGAGGCTAAGCTACTAATCTTTTAATAACGACTTTGAACAAGATATATTCAAAACGAATTTCAGCATAGCAATAGCTTTTAGAGGAATCCTTACAATTTCAATTAAAATTAATAACGGAAGCATACTGGCGCTCGAAACCTAATTTTCGCCATCTTGAATGCATTTCAAAGGAGCGACCGTCTTGCGGTTCTTAAAAGGCACTGGACTGCTCTCTAGACGAAAATGTGCAACAATTAATTCCTTCTGCGAAATTCCATAATATATAAAATAATGTTATGTTTTGTTTTGCAGTATACACATTCCAGTAAAGATATATAGAAAAATATATGTATTATTGATTTAAAATTTAAACACTGAATAATAGCGAAATTTTTAGTGTTTTGATTTGAGTTCGTCAAGGAAGCATTCTCGGTTCACGTTTGTTCAAAATGTACGCTACAACAGTTTTATAATAATGCAAATAATAATTATGCTCAAAGCATTTTGAAGTGAAAGTAATAAACACATGATGTATAGTGTGTGTATAATATACCTCCTATAATATTCCAGTGAATGAAATGCTTGAAGGATTTGTTTTTTTTAGGGTTTATAACTAATATACGATACATGAAACATCTTAAATTGTAATTATAGTCGATACAAAATAAACTTTAGCAACTATTTAAATGACTTTATAATTATGCTATAATGTGAGGGTCTGAAATCCAGCTTACAGTACTGTTTCAAATGTAACAATGAGAAGTATGTATACCTATATCTAAGTAAGAAGCTTGCTAAGTAGGATACTGTTGTTCCTATACACCAACAGCGGTCGGCAAACTTAGCATAATACTGCGGTCAGTGCATTTGAAACTACATACACAAAATATATAAGTTACCTACATTATTACATACAACCGCACGTTGCGGTCGCAGTGATTAAGCCGATTGTTACGCGTGGTTTACCGATTTCATATCCAGAAACATACTAATTTTGCAGACTCATTAGCACTGGCTTTATCTCATTTATTGTTTGGGTTATCAGGAGGATATATTGAGTAGCTCATGGCACAGTTGCTATTGCGCATATCATTCGATCAATGAAGTTAAGCAACCTTAACCCTATCCATTAACTGGACGGGTGACCGCCCGAGTTCCCTCCGTGCCTCGGAGAACACGTTAAGCTGTCGGATCGATCCCAATTTAACATATATGGCTAGGTTAAAGGTCAGTCGGAGACCTTAGATAGTCAGACAACTGGTTTAACTCAGATGACAGATTTTCCACGTAAAAGGAGTTACGACTGGTGATTAGTCACATCGGGTTAAATCAAGTGCCGATCCCAGTAATATATGGGATAGGGCCAGATAGATGATGATAATGTTTGGGTTATCACCCAGTGCAATCTAGTCGCTAATCACATAAAAAGTATTTTTTTCTTGTCTTTGGAAATCCATCATGTGTTCGCCATCTACTCTACTTCATGGCAGTGGTAGTGGTAGCCTTGACAACACAATACTTAATTTAAAGCAAATCTCGTATTATTTAAACTTTGCTATATAATAATATTTGAACAAAAATGTGAAATACTACACAAAAATCGACTTAGACGAAATGCTTTGTTCCACTCCTTCCTAAGCCCATAAATCATATTAGTGACCCAGCCATCTGCGAAACAATAGCAAATTCGCCTTCTCGCTGTTAATCTAACCTTTTGCCCAGGATCTGACATCCAAGCCACTAAAGTAATGGAGCTATTAGAATAATATTCCTTTGTATTCAATCTTGGTTTCAAATTGTATTATCTCCGTATTGTGTATGGAGAAATGTCATAATTTATTCCCTTGCTTTACAGAAATAGGAATGATACTATTAGTATTCGAGATATTAAAAATATTTTTCGTT
Organism: Watsonalla cultraria; assembly: GCA_964035505.1. Lineage (NCBI taxonomy): Eukaryota > Metazoa > Arthropoda > Insecta > Lepidoptera > Drepanidae > Watsonalla > Watsonalla cultraria. The sequence goes on along the minus strand of OZ037717.1, from coordinate 9,978,452 downwards.
ATTTCTCTTTCAAGTCTAATTTCATCATCATTTCATCAAAAACATTTATTCAGTTTAGGCCCTGGTAAGGCACTTATGAACGTCGAAAATTTTACACTGGTTCGGAAACTAGTCTTCTGAGTAGTAAAATCAAAATCAAAATCAAAATCAAAATCAAAAAGTTTTATTCAACATAAGGGACACTTGGAACACTTATTGAACGTCATTTTTCTTACGCTAACTTAGGTTAATTTTACTACCGTTTCCAAAAGTAAGCCTGTCAGGAGAAGAAACGGCGAAACAAACTCCCCGGTTTTTTTTTTACATGTGTCCCTTCTATACACATAGAGTTGTTTAAGTACATTTCAATGGAAGAGTGAGCAACTCATTGCCATGTTTGGCTATCATCAATATACTCAGTTACACTATAATATGCTTTTTCACAAAGTTTCTGTTTGATGCTTGCCTTAAAACTTAAAAATGGTAGTTCACACATTTTTAATGGTAGTTTATTGAAAAGGCGTATACTTTGCCCCACAAAAGAGTTACTAGTTTTGTGCAGTCTAGTCACAGGGACACGGAGTTTATCCCTCTTGCGTGTATTTATATTGTGCATATCACTATTTTTCTTAAAACTATCTATATTCTTTCTTACATATATCAAATTTTCAAATATGTATTGACATGCCACAGTCATTATCCCTATTTCTTTAAACTTCTCTCTGAGAGAATCTCTAGATTTGAGTTTATAGATTGCACGAACAGCCCGTTTCTGCAGCACAAAGATAGAACTGATGTCCGTAGCATTTCCCCATAAAAGGATGCCATAAGACATAACACTATGGAAATAACTAAAATAGACCAACCGAGCTGTGTTTATATCAGTTAGGTGTCTAATTTTCCTTACTGCGAATGCTGCAGAACTGAGTCTTTTCGACAATCCAGCTATATGGGGCCCCCATTGCAATTTATGATCCAGTGTAACTCCAAGGAAAACTGTTGTTTCAACAAGTACCGGCAAGAAACTGAGTCAGACATCATGTACATGTACATTAAACTGAGAAGTATTGAAAAAATATTTCCTCTACTGTCTCTTTTTGAATACTAATTATATACGTCAATCGTAATAGACGTCATAAATACCGCGCTGACGATATGCAAACATGTTACTAAGCGCATGGTTGATAATATATCAAGAGTCTTTGTCCGTCGCTCTTTAGAAAAGGAAATTAATAGTCAGCAGTCAGTCTTTCAATTATTGCGAAGAGTGGTTAATAAGTCATCCAGTACTATTGTAGGGCTGCGCAGTAGACCTGTTTGTATCTATATCTATACAGATAAATTCATTTCTAACAGCTTTTCATTTAATGCATAGAACCTGGTTTCTTTTTCTCACAAAAAACTAAACTTTTTCCCATAAAAAGAAAAAAATCTTGACGTATTCTCAAAAAAGCTAGTAGAAAAATATCGAACCGGTGAACGTTAGTCTCGAACCGAGGTACTCTAGTTTCGTTATCACCTCGTAAGCTGACGGCCTCACCTCTGAGCTATCATAACTTGACAGTTGTTGGCGAAATTTTCTGTCGTATTGTATTGATATTTTATGAGTTTTTCAGTCGGTCGATTAGTCTTTATACTGTAATTTAAAATATTTTTACTTGATTAGCTTTAAATAAAGTACACTTTAATAGTCTGAATCAAATGATTATTCAGGATTATACATTTTTGTGCTTCCGTAGTTCATAAGACATCTTTATAAAACTAAACTCTATAGTGCCATGCCTGGTCTGCTACAATCACTCATCTCATTCGCTGTTTAGTAATTTATATAATGTCTCCTGTCTGACATTTTATTTACATATAAAAGAACAATCTCCAAATCTCCATGCGAAGAACATTATTACACAGCTGCGAGAAATTGAACTCTGAATACCTAAGGAAACCTAATACACAGTAAAGTTCAAATGTTCAAACAAATTCACTCTCTAGCGACCCATAAAAGCGCAAATTAAGACCTCAATGCGAAAGGTACGAACGTACGCAAGGAAAGTGGCTATAATTGCGGTAAAAGTGGCTATGTAAGGGTCGCCATCTGTAACGAGTGAGCTTTGTGGCGCTAGATGGCGCTAGTGACGTTTGAAGTGAATAGCAATTGACCTTGACCTTGGTTGTTTATGCTATTGGTATTACAATTAAATACGATTGAATGAAATGCATGTTTCTAATGTGTTTAGTACCAAGATGGTACTGGCTGAACTAAGGATGTAATAAACTAAAGGAGTGAAATAAAAACAATAGTATTCCTGATCTGCTGGTATAGTAAGCAAACGCCATACACTTAAAAATCAGAGACACTTATAATAGCGCGATGTAATCTACCAGTTCGTACGAAAGCGTATAACGTCAAAAAACTGCAACTAAAAACACAACATTTTGCTGTAAATCTGTCTGAGGCTGGAATATGCAGCAATATCGATGCAAATAGCTGATAATAAGCTACAAGTGCCGTCCCAAATTTTTCGCGGTTGACAAAAATAGTGGGGAAAACTGCAGATGTGATCACTCGCGCCTCGCGATTAACAAACCTAATAATAGTTTAAAAAAACTAAAAAAACACGCTTTCATAAAAAATCCAACTAAAAATCAGAAAATAAAATTTAATAAATTTGGATAAAGAATATTGTAAATTAGAAATGAATGTACATTTTTGTAAAAAAGCGTGGGGTGCATAGTGTTAATAATTATAAACATTTTATTGACAGATAATGAGTAGAAGAATCATCACTTTGATAATATAATATCTTAAAAAGCGCATTGAATACACCCCACGCTTTTTTACAAAAATGTACATTCATTTCTAATTTACAATATTCTTTATCCAAATTTATTAAATTTTATTTTCTGATTTTTAGTTGGATTTTTTATGAAAGCGTGTTTTTTTAGTTTTTTTCAACTATTATTTATTTTTCATTTTTTAGTTAATTTTTTTAAACTATATATTATTTAGTTCGATTGGCTAACTATCAACCGCCCTCAATACCACAAACCGCCCGCACTAGCTCTATCTCTCTTACTCGCATGCAAAGGATGCGGAAAGAAATTAATTAATCCTGGCGAATCTAATTAGGATAATACGATGCTTCGATCGGATTATTGCATTGTCATCGACTTTTGACAGGTGTGCAAAGTTTGAATTAAATCTGATCGTACAAAGTAGGACAAAATCGAGCTCAAAGGGGTCGGTTACATACATACATACATACATACAGGTGAAGCTAATAAAAGCGTGTTAAAAAAAATCTCTAGGCTAGCTCTCAAATCTCGTGATACCTGAGGCTCATTTTAATAATATATCCATGCTAATAATATAAGAGGAAATGTTTGTTATAGTTTTATTCCCAAATAACTAACCCATTTAAATTAAATATTTCACCGTTAGAAAGCTACATCTTCAGCGAGTAACATAGCTTAATAAGACGTGGACAAGGCCGCGGAGGGAAGCTAGTATCTTCTATATATGTAAAAATGAATTGCTGTTGGTTAGTCTTGCTAAAACTTGAAAATGGAAACGATTGGGGTTATTTTGATCTTGATATATTTATCAAAGTTCAGGAAAGGTTTAAACGGAGAAAAACGAATAATAAGTAAAGGAAAATGTGATACAACGTTCACAGAGTCAACTAATCTTTACTAATAATATAATGAGGTAACGTTTGTGAGTTTGTAACGAATCTACTTAACCGATTTTCAAAGCTGCGTTTGTGTGGAGTGTCATGGGCTATAATCATTTCCAAATATTACGCGGGACAAACGGGCCTGGACAAAAATATTTCTAACGCGGAATGGAGTCCGCGGCCACTGCTAGTTTTATATAAAGCCATTGACTGTAACATAGTTTACGCTAGAGAATGAAACTATCGACTTAGTAATTATAGCGCTATATAGCAATAGTATTGTGAAATAAACGTCCCTTCTGGCTCTGTAATTGGTATTGATTTATAGAATAGTGTTCCTTTTTGTTAGAAAGAAATTACCATTGCATAAAATATCGATTGTGTATACAAGAAACTGCCCGCGACTTCATCCATGCGGAATAGTTACTGTATCTTTAACCCGCGATTGGTCTTAGTGTGATGATACCTTCCTCGATAAATTAGTTATCTAGCAATGAAATATTTTTTCAAATCTGACCTGTATTTCTTGAGATTAGCTTATCTTATATTCTCTTATATCTCGTATATTCTTGAGATTAGATTAGATTATCCCGTTAAAATCGGTCCAGCCGTTTCAGAGATTACCCGGAACAAACAGACAGACAGAGATAAACTTTCAAACTTGGTTTTTTAGTGTCAGTAGCGTGTATACTTTCATATGCATTTAGTGAAGCTGTAAATTTGGAATTACAAACAGACACTTAAATTTTATTTATCTGTATAGAGTATATATGACACTTTTCCGTGGCTATGTAACAATAAATAATTTAAACATTGCTTTTTAACGAGCTTGATCAAAACTTTATCCGAATATTGAGTAAGGTGTTAAAATGATTACCAATAAAAAATGAATTTTCAACAGATAATAAAGAAAACATCTTCAAAAAGAATAATTTAGTCGACAAAAAGCGCGCTATTCAAACCAGATCTAGAGAACTTAAGGATAATTTGATTAATCCGAGGGTGAACTAATTTATTGAGAGCTGCAAAAGACTGATTCAAAACGATTTTCCCAAAGCCATTTGGTGCTAATCGTCTTATTACGAACAAGATTCACGATTTGTCAACTACCTACTAAGTCGATTGGACCGCGTAAATGCGTTGCCCCCTTCGGATTAGCCTTGAGTGACGTCACCGGGGAGACGTTTACTGCAAGAAACCTTGATAGAGTGCTAAAGATTTGTCAAGATTCTCGAATTTATGGAATGTAGATACAAATGGCATGAAAAATAGATTGTAATTTTTCACCGCTACAAAATTTTTCTCACTAAGTAAATTGTTACGTTTGGAATGGCGTCGGCTTTTGTAGGCATCTTCGTGGAATTCTTTACACTGTAAGAAATATTAATCACTTTATTTGAGTACCTACCAAACAAGTTTTTTGGTAACTATTGCGCGCCAGGCTAGGTCTCAACCTTACTGTACACGCGTAGGCCACTTTGGTCCAGAATTCAAGTTTAGTTTTCAATATAATCATTATATTAACGAAAATAAAAAAAATATGTAAAACTGAAGTCAGATAGAAAAATAATGTAAAAGTGAATATTTAATGAGTTTATTTTATAGTCAACTAGCTGTGCCCCGCGGTTTCACCCGCGTAGAGTTAATTTCATGGGTGTCCCGCAGCCCTTATGTTTTTTTTCTTGAAACATCAGCTATCTGCCAGTAAAAGTCCCGTTAAAATCCATCCAGACGTTTACACGTGATACCGTGGCCAAGGGAAATTGGGATTCATCTATATACATATTCAAATAAAATTGAAGTCTGTCTGTCTGTCTGTTTGTTCCGGGTAATCTCCGAAACGGCTGGACGGATTTTAACGGAACTTTCACTGACGGATTGCTAATATTACAAGGATAAAAATTTTTAAAAACATTGGAAACCTCGGGCGACCATGAAATTATAATCTACGCGGATGAAACCGCGGGGCACAGCTAGTTTTTATATATATAGATAGATAGAGTGTTAATGAAAATGAGTTAAAATAAAGCGTCTAAACTAAAAATGCTTAATTCACGCTGTTTAATACGATCATAGTTGGCCCCTTGGACATCGTAAGGTCGTAAGCGTAAGCGTAGTCGAAGTGTCCCCGAAAATATAATTAAATTGTAGGGGAACAATTTAGCTATCCGACTGATAATCTCTCGGTCGATACGACCGCTAGCTCACAAGTACGACGCTTGAACTGTAAAACGCTAACAGTACAAAACGCTATTTTATATTATTCTGAGAAGGGAAAATTGTATCGGTTCTTATCCCGTCATAATTCAGAGCAAAAGTGTCGATACGGGTGAAATGTTACACCTATAAGTTTCCTTTTTGTACCGTACATTTTTTGTCTCAGGAATGTATTATTTCAATATTTCATAGAACTGAATATACTGAAAGATTCATGACCTCCTGAAACAGACTACACCTTCACAAACTAAGAAATGGATTTTGAGGTGGCATTACATATATAGATTCTGTACAAGAAAATCAACTTGCTAAGGAGAAAGATCAACTGAAAGAGATAGTTCTGAGGAAGTTCAAACTTGCACTATGTATATACATATAATCAAAATTGAAGTGTCTGTTAGTAATTCCAAAATTTAAAAAAAAACTCTTTCTTTATGTCTATCTTTTGTTCCGGCTAATATCTGAAACAGCTGGAACGACAACACGGGATTTTCACGGGCAGGACACTAATATTACAAAAAAATTGGTACCGCGAAATAAAGCTACTCATTAAATTAAATATACGGCTTAAACCGGGGGCCACAGCTAGTCATTTACAAAACTAAAGTACCTATAATGATAGCCCCAATCTACGAGATAAGGATAATAATGGTAAATGAAGTCCTACGACCCATCTTAACCGGCCTTAGGTGATATCATTAGCTCCGGTCTGGTGGGCCAACATATTGAGGTAATGTTATTAACCTGTGCATATGTACTCTCTGACGTAACTAACCACAGAATACATACAGAAGGGACATTCATCCCCTCCCACCGATTTGCTTTACCGTAACGATTTCAATAAACACTTTATTTTAAGAGGGGGCATAACGGGATCAACCGTTCGAAATTTAGAGGTGCCTGAATTGCGACTGTGCTTCGATATAGAAGATCCCTCCTGAATATTGCTAACTAAGAATGAGGGTCCAGGAGGGACAGGAGGCTCTTTGCTAAATATAGTGAACAGTTTTTCTTAAACTACATCTATACAGATAAATAAAATTAAGTGTCTGTTTGTAATTCGAAAATAGCAGTTTTTCACTAAATACATGTGAAAGTATACACGGTACTGACATAGAAAAACCAATTTTTTTTTTCTCTGTCGGTCTGTCTGTCTGTCTGTCTGTCTGTTTGTTCCAGGTAATCTCCGAAATGGCTGGATGGATTTTAACGGAACTTTCACTGACGGATAGCTAATGTTACAAGGAGTAACTTAGGCTACTTAGATTTTTAAAAAACATTAGTGATACGCGGGCAACCATTAAATTAACTCTTCGCGGGTGAAACCGCGGGGCACACCTAGTAACTTATAAGATAGTTACAGGCCTAGAGCCTAGTGAATCTAACATCACAGGATTATTTTCCTAATTTTCAATCTGAACGATAATAATAAACAGCATATCCACCTCGCAATTCTAAGCCGGTAAGCTTGTTGTGAAACCGCATCAAGAAGACTAAGTTCTGGACTTTGGAAGCACTTTCAACTAAGGTGGAAATAACTTAGTCGGCACTTTAAAATAGAGGGTGAAACTTTTAAAACTATAGCTCGGGCAGATGAGCTTACTAGAACTTATAAATATCAGTGCTTAAGTCTTTTTATGTTATTTAATCAAATTCCAGTAACTACCAAAGCTTAGGAAAGGTATCGACATTTTAACGCTTAATAGGACTTTTAAATTTTTTGTACATAAATATGCTCAACTTTACTCCTCGAAAAAGTAGGGAGAGCAGGGCAAAATAACATTATCCTCACGCTTCGCTTTTAGACACGATACAACATGTACAGGGGCGTGCATTGGATTTTCAGAGGGGTAGGCATAAGTAGGTAGGTAGGCAGGTTAAGTCCATACATAGACGTGGCGTAGGTACGTACGTCTTGGTAAAGATACACATATGAACATAAACACACACACACACAACATGAGTGCATTCAGTGATCACAAATAGTCACTTCTGCTTACCTAATGCACGCCACTGAACATATGTATGGTAATGACATATGTCACGTGACAGATTTATGTAATTTCCATACATTTTGAATCGTTTCTATTAGCGCAAGCGCGAGAGAATGCTACTTTGTCTAGGCCTACTGTACTTGCAGTAGGTACACCTGCATTTCACCAGTTACGTATTAGTCATGTAATAGAGGACGAGTCTATTGCCATTAAACGGGTACTAATCAAGACTCCGAACTGCTACTGGGAAATTACCGATGAAAAAACCCTCTTGGTTTGCAGTAGCGTTTAAGAACAGAACGTTTTTGAAAATTGATATATTTTTATTGGAAATTGATATATTTTTATTGGAAATTGATTAATGAATGTAAATTAATATTTTTCCAACTTCATTCATCTTAGTAACATACCAAAATACTCAAGGTTAAGTTGCCAACTAATTACGTCACTTTCGTCCCGTAAACATCAACATAGCTACTCCATATTGAAAGCATCCAAGGTTGTGAATACCAGTACTTAAGTGAAACGTGTATTACTTTCATCGCTGTAATTATACCTTAACTCAATAAACATTCAGGTCTATATCGCCAGCTATAATTTGCCTAGACTAGTATTAATATAAAAAGGCTACAGAAGGTCAGCTTCATAGTATTAGGTGAAAAAGACGCGCGCACAAGACACACCGTTTTGATATATCAGGTCATCAGCAACGGGAACTCCATATGCATTTAGTGAAAAATTGTTATTTTGGATTGGTATTCCAAAACAACAGACACTTTAAATTAATTTATCCGTATAGATGTGTGTTCTGTTTGTTTGTCATATTTGTAAGTCGACGTATGTGAGTAGAGCACTATTCTTAGGTTTTTACACACAGATACTTTCAACTGACCATAATTACCGATTTTCCCTGAAACGGGGCAGCGATAATTTAGGTTAAACCGTTGTCAGAAATTCGAATCTTTAACGACTTCACTAATATAACAACGGTTGTTGTTTAGTTGTTTAAGTAGTTGGAGGAGCTTGTGGCACAGTTGCTATGGCGCATATCATTCGATCAACCGACCCAAGCCAGTTGTTGGATGCGTAACCACCAGAGCTCCCTCGGACCTCGGAGAGCACGTTAAGCCATCGGTCCCGGTTGCTAATTTAACATCTTTGGCAATCGTTACAGGTCTGTCGGAGGTCTAAGTAAGTCTGACAACTGGTATAACCCGGATTACGAATTTTCTTCGTAAAAGGGGTTACGAAGGTCAGATGGCAGTCACTTCGTATAGAAATCAGGAGCTCAGTCACATCGGTTCGAATCAAGTACCAAAACCAACAATGTATGGGATAAGGCCAGGGAGCTGATGTTTGTCGTTGCTTAAATTTGCTGAGCTGACCTTCTGTAAGTATTTATTTTGTGCTAGTAGTTTTGTTAAAGTGGCACACCCAGCCGTCGAAACTACCAATTACCCACAACTTTATTATTACGTTCGTACAATGTTGACCCCTATTACAATGACGTCACGGACCATTATGTATTCATGTGAAATCTTACTAATAGTTCGGTCACACGAAGTAAGGTAGGGCTGGAATTCCTAGAAAGGAATTATTGATTGTTTGTAAGGATAATCTATACATACAGATAAATAAAGTGTCTGTTCACAATTCTAAATTAACAGCATTTCATTGTATGTATATTAGGAAATTACATACGGTACCTAAATAAAAATAAAAAACAGATTATAAAGACTCGTCTGGTTCTCTGTTTGTCTATCTGCCTCTGCTTGTTCTGGCTAATCTTTGAAACGGTTGGATTAATTTTGATAGGTATTTCACTTGCAGATAGATTTTAAAAGGAGTAACTTAGGCTTTATGTATATTATTACATACAATTTTATAAAAAAAAACTATATGTTTCGCGAAATAAAGCTATCCATGATATTAAGTCTACGCGGGTGAAACCGCGGAGCAATGTACTAACTAAGAATACTGAATATCTTTATTATATAGAAAATCATCACGTTTATAAATAAAATAATAATAAAAGCAATTGATTACATTTTAAGAGGCTATCAAACGTTTGATATCATCGATTCCAAATGTATTTACGAAACATCGCTATTTCAAGAGCTAACTGAAATACAATTACAGAGCCGTATAACATGAAGTTATTAATAGCTACAATTTAATTTAACAGACACGAGTATCCATTGTTTGGTATTTGAATAGAACTTATGAAATTGTATTATTGTTTTAGCCGACAGTCAATAGAACTCCAATTTTAGAGAATGGTTGGTTATTCAATTATTAATGTTTCTTAAAATTCTTGTTGTTTTTTCTTCGTCATATTTGAATGTTAATAGGTGGGCATTGTCTTACAGTTCTATCATCTATTCAAATATGTCTCTTTGGTATAGTGATAGCAAAGCCAACTAATGGCCAGGGTCTAAGAATTTGGTATCCCTGCCTTTCGAAAGAGGCTATTAAACGGGGGTCGGAGAGCCTGGTGTCGGTCGGTGGTAGCTCTGACCGCCGAGTTGTGGGCCCGGAAGATAGCAGCGCGATGTGGCTCGCGCTGCCTTACACAGCGAGGTCTCCAGGGGCGGCGATACAGCTGCCCCGGGGATGTGCTCCGGCAAAGTGCGGAGAGACACCGGTGCGATCTATCAGAGTACCCGTGGTCCCCCCTAAGCAAGGAGGATGGTCTCCGGGGGCGTAGTAGTATGGTAAGCCATGGCTTGCCACTCCCAGGCCCGGTTAGGTACCTGTTGAAGGTTTCCCCTTCGTCAATAAAAAAACGTGAAAGCACAGCGCTGCTGGGTCCTGGGTTCGATCCCCGGGTTGGGAAAAGTGTTCGGTTTTTCCATCTGCACTTTCCGCGTAGCAGTCCGTGGTGTGGATTAGTTTCTAGTTTATGACAATAGACTCGCTCTCTATTACATGGGACTTAGATGTAACTGACGTAGGCCTTTGTCGGTTCTGGGAATATAGGGGTAAGCGTATGTATAAACAGTTGTGTATTTGGTGTATTTGGATAGTGAACATAGAGGCCTGTAACCACCAAATTATAACACACGCTCTTAAAAAATGGAATCACTGTAAGAAAATTATAAAACGAGAAGATCGTGTTATAGCTGCATAGCATTTGCATTCATCTCAAATTATGTACAGTAAAAAATTGATCTTAGGCTTCTTACCTGAAGCCCTTTGAGGGTCAAGCATGAATAGACTAATAATAATTCTTAAATAGCAAACAATTTGTTAAGACTGTCAAACAATTGTACATATTTTTTTAGGTAAACAATTTTATTAATAATTCGTGAACATACGTATACTAAACAATTCTGAACAATTGAGAACTTCTTCGAAACAAAGAAAACCGATGAATCCATTGAAATATAATCAAAACAACTTCAAAAGTAACTTAATAAAACTTGTCCGACATTTTCTGATATTCAACAAAGGTATAATTATTAATGCCCCTCTAATTTAATCTCTTTACATAAAGTAGCATAAACTATTGACTGTGTAACCTTGACTCCGTTTTATCGATACGTTTGTATCGATGCCTTAATATTACAGTATGTTTGAGGCAAATAACACAACTGCTACTCGTAACTGAGGCATACAATTTTCAGCAAAATCGCTTGAGCGTTTCAAACGTGAAACTGTTTTCAAATTGTATGAATTAGATTATGATGTTATATGAAAACATAGTAAACTCGATTTTCAAACGACTTTCATATTTATATTGTATCGAGGAAATGTATGATACGTAGCTAAGTTTCTTGTCGGTTCTTCTCAAAAGGCTAGTTTTCGAACCAGTGGTAAATTTTCGACATTCATAAGTGTCTTACTAGAAAGTAAAGTGAATAAATATGTGGAAAGAGGTTGTATTTAAGAATTATAGGCAACGTGTGATCGGAAAGAATAGAATAGGTGAAAGTAAGAAGTGACAGATGACAGAACGATGGTGGATGACGAGAAGACGGACGACGAAGGCCGTGTTGATTATAATTTTAAGAAGAGAAGTAACGAAGATCCTTTCAAACATTCTTAGAATTTTTTATTTGATTCCCACAAATATTTTTCATTTGAATTTTTTTTTTTTTAATTTATTTATTACAGTCATTTTCACTTGTTGTGTGTATTTTTATACTGTGCTACTACTTCATTTATGTACTATGCTACTAACCTTCATATACAGAAGCAATAAATAAGTGCTGATAATGGACGATAAATAAAGAAATTAAGGGTATATGGGCGCGCTCAACCGAGCTGCCATCTAGTTTCAATTGTAGGAAACAAGTCTCAATTTAAAATTGAGACAGGAAACAACACTAGCTACTTTTCGTAATAATGTAATTCTTAAATTTAGGATAATAAATTGTAATTCAGATTCTAGAATTAATTAAAAGTACTAACGAAGTAGAATTTCCTATTTATATAATTTTGTAATGTAATATGAATTAAGTGGGTCACTAATGTTTTTGTTGTGTTTACACTACTGTATGACTTCCGTATGTATTATTTTAAGAAACGAGTTAAGTTAATTATGTAAAATTAGAAGTTTAATTAATGTTTCATTATTATCTAATATTGTTGTAATTATTGAATAATTTATTTTAAAATACAATTATGATTTACTTTTGTAACAAAACTGTAAACTTTATAGGGTGTTTCCGGTTCATTTTATATTGTTATTTAAAATACCTAATTAAGCTAATTAAGATGTATTTCGACTTTAGTTAACATAAAAATAATGTTTTATTGTTTTTAGAATTATAAAACCTTAATATTAAATAGTTTTGTAATAATGTGAAACACGTGGTCTTGTAATTAATAATTAAATAACTTGGTTAGTCGAGGTTGCAGTAGGTGGCATTCTTTCGCTGATCGTTGAAGAGTAAGGTTGTTAAAGAAATATAATTATTTATCCTGCTGTGTTCCTTATTTTTCTTGACGATTACAATGGATCCTGGGGCGAACTCCGGTGAGGCGCCGACAGCAGCGGTGGGATCGCAGCCCGGTGATCCCGGACCACCACGTCAACTGGAGCCAACTTTCACCATGGAACAGGTCATGAGTCTTGTTAATTCTATTACGAAACAATCGGCAGCTAGTGCTGTGACCGCTGCCCTCTCATCTGGTTCATTGCCATCGCGTCACCATCACGATTTTTACTTGCCGCCTTTCGACCCCGATGAAAGATCTCATGATATTAGGGATTGGTGTGCTCACGTGGACGAAACGATATCAAAATTCAACATACCTTCATACGAGGCCCGCATGAAAGCTATTTTACAACTAAGAGGAAGAGCAAAAACATGGGCTGACACGTGGTCGCTGAGTTCTACCACGTGGGACCAAGTTAAATGTGAACTAATCCAAACGTTTGGCAGGGAATTCCGGTACGCGGACGACGTTCAGAAGTGGAGAGCCTTCACTTCTGATCACGCGTCGAGTTACGCTGAATACGCTACAAAGGCCTGGACGCTGTTCAAGCGAGTCCGACCTGAGGCTTCGGATGCGGAGGTGGTTAATGCTGCGGTGACAGGTATTTTTCCAGAATTTATTCGCTCAGATTTATTACGTATTACGCCAGAATCATTGCCCAAATTAATTTCTGTTTTGAAAACTTATCGCAAACGCAAGCTAGAACCGTCCATAAAACCAAGTATCGATCATCATGACTGCAAAAAACCACGTTTTGCTGAATACAGTGTTTCTAAAAGGGATCATGTTGTTAAATGCTATAACTGTAATAAGGTGGGTCATGTGTCTCGTGATTGTAAGGAAATAAGGGTGGTCCCTAAGGCCAACCCAGTGCCGATGCAAAATAATAATAATCAACCCAATAAACCAGGTCCTTCTAGTAACTCGAATATGGCTAAAAATATTGAGTGCAGGTATTGTCATCGTCCAGGTCACGTTGAAAGGAATTGTTTTCGTCGGCAGAATGATGAGCGCCTCAAATCAATAAACAAGTCTGTAAACTATTGTCAATCCTTAGAACGCAGTCTGATTACTGTAGAAATAGGTGATAAGGGTTATTCGTGTCTTTTTGATACTGGTGCCGACTGTTCATTAATTAAAGAAAGCGTTTCTCTTTCTGTACCCGGCAAACGTAAATGTGTAGACGTTACCTTTTCGGGCATTGGTGGTTCACCAATAAAGTCAAATAGAAGCATCACCTCTGTAGTGAAAGTAGACGGTATTTATGTAGAGCTAGAATTTTATGTAGTTGGTGATACTCGCATGAAATTTGATATCCTTATCGGATTCGACCTTTTGAATGTGCCAGGTCTTAGCGTGACACTGAAGAAAGACAGTATTTCTCTAAAGCGTGAGCTTTTTATTAACAACGTTTTGCTTGATGTTGACCCGACTTTGAGTCTTGATACTGATATAAGCGATCCCCAACAACTTAAAATATTACGGGAAATACTTACTAAATATAAAGATAATTTTACAAGTGGGAATCGCGTTTCACAAGTGAAAACTGGATCTTTACAAATTAGATTAAAGAATCCGGACAAAATAGTACAGCGACGACCATATAGACTGTCACCTGTGGAACGTGAAAAAGTTAAAGAAATAGTTCAGGATTTGAAGAGTAATGGCATCATACGAGATAGTTCATCTCCTTACAGTAGCCCTATTTTACTAGTCAAAAAAAAGGATGGTACTGACAGGCTCTGTGTCGATTTTCGCGAGCTTAATGCCAATACTCTCAGAGATCACTTTCCTTTACCGCTTATAGCAGATCAGATCGATAAGTTAGGAAAAGCACGCTATTTTACCTGTTTAGATATGGCTGCAGGTTTTCATGGTATTCCAATTTCACCCGATTCGATCGAAAAGACCGCTTTTGTGACCCCCGATGGTCAATTTGAATACTTGCGTATGCCTTTTGGTCTCTGTAACGCGCCGTCGGTTTATCAACGTGCTATCAATTCGGCATTAGGAGAACTTAAAGATAATATCGCGTTAGTTTATGTTGATGACATTCTGGTAATATCCGAAACAATTGACGAAGGTTTGCATAATCTAAAATTAGTACTAGATCGACTAACGCAAGCTGGTTTTTCCTTGAACGTTGCCAAATGCTCTTTTCTTAAAACGCAAGTAGAATATTTAGGAAACCTTATAGAAAACGGAACCGTTAAACCTAGCCCACGGAAGATCCAAGCCTTGGTCAATTCACCCATTCCTAAGAGTCCCAAAGAAGTCCGTCAGTTTAATGGATTAGCTGGATATTTCCGGAAATTTGTGCCTAACTTCTCCTCGATAATGGCTCCCCTGTACGAGTTAACAAAGGCGAACGTTCCTTGGCGTTGGACAGATCGTCATGAACTTGCAAGACGCGAGGTCATTAATCGGCTTATATCTTCTCCCCTTCTGACTATTTTCGATCCCTGTTTACCCACAGAGCTTCACACCGATGCCAGCTCTCTGGGGTATGGCGCCGTGTTAATTCAAAGACAGGATAAAAATCCATTGGTAATTGCTTATTTTAGTATGCGGACGACTGATTGCGAGAGTAAATATCATTCGTATGAATTGGAAACCCTCGCAGTTGTAAAAGCAATTAAACATTTTCGCCATTTTCTACACGGGAGGGCTTTTAAAGTCGTGACGGACTGCAACTCTTTAAAAGCTTCCAGTCATAAGAAAGAGTTGACTCCCAGGGTACATCGATGGTGGGCTTATTTACAGAATTTTGATTTTCAAATTGAATACCGTAAGGGAGACCGCCTTGCTCATGCAGACTATTTCAGTCGCAACCACGTAGATACTGAAAAATCCGTTCGAACTGTCAGTGTCGCTCTACCACCAAAATCGCCTACTCAGGCCTTAAAATTCCTAGTCAACTCGCTTGACCACAATTGGCTGCTCATTGAGCAGAAACGCGATCCTATCTTAAGTAAAATTGTTGATCAATTAAAAGGAGACTCTATTCCCAAATCTATTGCCGATACTTACATCATTACCCAAGATAAATTATTGAGGCGTAAAGTCCAAATTGATAATAAAACTCATAAGCTCATTATTGTCCCTGCTAGATACAGATGGAATCTTATCAGTCACTATCATAATTCTCTTCAACATTTTAGTTGGGAGAAAGTTCTTGCTAAATTACGTGAACAATACTGGTTCCCAAATATGTCGCGGCTGGTCAGAAAATTTGTAGAGAACTGTGTTAGTTGTAGAGTTCGGAAAGGTGTTTCGGGTGCTCGACAGGTTACGCTACATCCAATCGACAAAGTCCCAATTCCTTTCCACACTGTCCACGGCGATATTACTGGACGAATGAATGGCCAGCGAAACGTAGCGGAATATGCTTTTGTTTATATAGATGGTTACAGCAAATACGTTCACATGATCTATGACCGCACTACGGAAACCGCAATTAAGTGCTTTCAAAATTTTATATCTATTTTTGGCACCCCTACGTTATTTATTACTGATCAAGATAAAAGCATGACATCCACAGAGTTCAAAAGTTTTTGCGAACGTTATGGTATTCAGCATCATGTGGTGGCAAAAGGCGCTAGTAGGGCGAATGGACAGGTAGAGCGCCTTATGAAAGTAATTAAAGACAATATGTCGGTTATAGAACTTGATATGCCTTGGCACTCGGCTATTCAGGATTTACAATTAGCTATAAATTGTAGTGTATCCAAAAGTACCGGCAAAAGTCCACTGGAAATTTTACTGGGAAAGAAATGTTCACCACCGAGTATTAAGTTATTACAAGTTGATGACGATGTACTAACTGATGATCTAGAATCAATGCGAGCGGCTTGCATGGATAGGATGGACGAGCGATCCCTTCAGGATAAGTCTCGTTTCGATAAAGGTAAAGCTAAAGTCAAACCTTATAAAGTTGGCGACTTTGTTCTACTTCGGCGCCATGAACGCCACACCACTAAACTCGGTCCCAAATTTGAAGGGCCTATGGAAGTTTTAGAAATCTTGCCCAATGACAGATACAGACTAAAACATGTCAATCTCCGCGGTTGTTCAGAAAAAATTGCTAGTCATGATTCCTTGCGAGCTGCTCCCCTTGCACAATATGACCCTTTTGAAAGTGACTCTGACTCTGAGCAGTCGGCCGTATGGGCGAATAACGATAATTCTGGAGTACCTGTTGAATCACTATCTTCCGCCACTGCATCCGCTAATAACTGTGGGAACATACCAGTTAATTTGGGGGCATCCACTTCCAATAATTAGCCCCTGCTTTATTTTATTGTTGGTTCCTATCCAAAATCCTTCCTTTCGCGCTGGCTGGCCACCATGCGCATCCTTTATACCGGTCTTAGAGGCTATAGCCCAAGAAGGGTGATTGCCTATTTTGATGATGGCTAGACCCCAGGATGGGTGATTGCCTGTTTTGATGATGGCTAGATCCCGGGAAGGGTGATTGCCTGTTTTGATGATGGCTAGATCCCGGGAAGGGTGATTGCCTGTTTTGTTGATGGCTAGATCCCAGGATGGGTGATTGCCTGTTTTGGTGTGGGTAGATCCTAGAATGAGATTGCTAGTCTCAAGAATGATTTATGTTTATGAGTGTCAAAGTATTGTTTTTGACGAAATGTTTACTAATTAATCAAGGCTGTAAAGTTACCATATTATTTGTTAAGTTATCATTTACAAGTTAAGTGTTTATCCTTAAAACAAAAGAGAACCTTGTTATAAGGAAATATGAGATTGGTTTGATTTGATTATGTAATTGTGTGTACATGCAATCTTATATGATTTTCAATTCTGTCAATGATTTTCTAAATTTGTAAGCGCAGAGAACGCGCTTGAGTCAGTATGGCCGTATGGGCGCGCTCAACCGAGCTGCCATCTAGTTTCAATTGTAGGAAACAAGTCTCAATTTAAAATTGAGACAGGAAACAACACTAGCTACTTTTCGTAATAATGTAATTCTTAAATTTAGGATAATAAATTGTAATTCAGATTCTAGAATTAATTAAAAGTACTAACGAAGTAGAATTTCCTATTTATATAATTTTGTAATGTAATATGAATTAAGTGGGTCACTAATGTTTTTGTTGTGTTTACACTACTGTATGACTTCCGTATGTATTATTTTAAGAAACGAGTTAAGTTAATTATGTAAAATTAGAAGTTTAATTAATGTTTCATTATTATCTAATATTGTTGTAATTATTGAATAATTTATTTTAAAATACAATTATGATTTACTTTTGTAACAAAACTGTAAACTTTATAGGGTGTTTCCGGTTCATTTTATATTGTTATTTAAAATACCTAATTAAGCTAATTAAGATGTATTTCGACTTTAGTTAACATAAAAATAATGTTTTATTGTTTTTAGAATTATAAAACCTTAATATTAAATAGTTTTGTAATAATGTGAAACACGTGGTCTTGTAATTAATAATTAAATAACTTGGTTAGTCGAGGTTGCAGTAGGTGGCATTCTTTCGCTGATCGTTGAAGAGTAAGGTTGTTAAAGAAATATAATTATTTATCCTGCTGTGTTCCTTATTTTTCTTGACGATTACAATGGATCCTGGGGCGAACTCCGGTGAGGCGCCGACAGGTACTTAGTCGTTACTCGGCTATCAGTCTCTCTGACGGATTTTTATAGCGGCCAGTTATCTAATGTACCCTTGATTTATTACGAGTCCCTACACTTCGTACTTTTATAACCGACTTGAGTTTAATCACATTTTTAGCGTGAAGTCATTCTCATTTAAATTTCTAGATTTTTTATTTATCCGTATGTATAGAACGGCTTATAAGTTCCACGTGCAATTTGTTGAAAATAACTAGTGCTAATATTATAACCACGGCATTAGCACGCTTATATCTATACATCTATACAGATAAATAAAATTGAAATGTCTGTTTCTAACTTCAAAATAACAGTTTTTCACTCAATGCATATGAAAGTATACACGGTAGTGACAAAGAAAAACCAAGTTTTAAAAATTTTCTCTGTCTGTCTGTCTGTTTGTTCCGGGTAATCTCCAAAACGACTGAACGAATTTTGACGGGACTTTCACTGACGGATAGCTAATGTTGCAAGAAGTAACTTAGGCTACTTAGATTTTAAAAAAACATTACGGATCCGCGGGCGAAATTAAAATCTACGCGGGTGAAACCGCGGGGCAAAGCTAGTAATTAATGAAATTAGATTGATTGTAAAATGATTTGGAAATCTATACATTTATACAGATAAATAAAATTGAAGTGTCTGTTTGTAATTCCAAAATAACAGCTTTTCACAAAATGGATATGAAAGTATACACGCTACAGACACAAAAAACCAAGTTTTAATTTTTTTCTCTGTCTGTCTGTCTGTCTGTCTGTTTGTTCCGGGTAATCTCTGAAACGGCTGGACCGATTTTAATGGGACTTTCACTGGCAGGTAGCTGATATATCAAGGAGTAACTTAGACTTTTATTTATTAAAATATTAGGGTTCCGCGACAATAAGGATGAAACTAAATCTACGCAGGTGAAACCGCTGGGCACAGCTAGTTAATAATAAAAATAAACGGTCTTCCGAACCGTACCTACTTTGACCGGATGGTCCGGGTGGCAGCTTCCATCCAAACCATGAATGCCAATATGCTGACGAGAATCAATCAATCTATACACATGGATGGGGTATAGCCGTTATGACGTGTCAAAATCTATACTTGAGGCACAGTAGTCGCTTACCATCGACCAGTACCTCAATCACGAGTTTTACACTGTTTTCGTAACCTATACTCGCTAGCGTCACCGACAATATTTGTATGTCATATTTTAGTTCTACACGTCACCGCTTGGAGGCGCTGTACAATATCTCATACAAGTATTCGGCGGAGACGCTAGCGAGTATAGATTACGAAAACAGTGCAAAACTCATGATATAGGTACAGGCTGGATGTTCACTTGTTTGCTATCTTTGTAGAATAAAAAGTGGATTAGTGCCGCATCGTTATAACCGTCTAATGGTGCGTAAAGTTCAAAATATTCCCGCTAATAAATCGCCCGCTCCTAACAAAGGAATGATTTATAAACGCATACATTGTCGGTAATGTACGGTTTTGCGCGTAGTGTAGTTTGCATATTACCGTGAGGAAGGTCCATTAATAATCGCGTTTCGGACTTGTCTTAAGATTGATGGTGGGGCTAGCTTCCTTGGATGGATGTTGGTATTATCTTTAATTTACTTGGCTGGTCGGTTATTGTCTAGCTACGTTGCCGGTTTTTGTAAGAAATCGATTTTTGTTCGTCACTTAAAACATTGTTTTTGAGATATCTTATTTTGTCTGTTTCTCCGTCTGTTTGTTGGAGGTAATCTCCAAAATGGTGAGACCGATTTTAACGAGACTTTCACTGTCAGATAGCTAATGTTACAAGTAGTAACATAGGCTATTTTTATTTAAGAAAACATAGGGTCATCTATACTCAATACAGGTAAATAAAGTTGAAGTGTCTGTTTGTAATTCGAAAATAACAGCTTTTCACTAAATGCATATGAAAGTATACACGCTAAAGACACTAAAAATACAAGTTTTCAATTTTTTCTCTGTCTGCCTGTCTGTTTGTTCCGGGTAATCTCTGAAACGGCTGGACCGATTTAACGGGACTTTCACTGGCAGGTAGCTGATGTATCAAGCATGTACTTTTATTTACTAAAAATATTAAGGTTCCGTGACAATAAGGATGAAACTAAATCTACGTGAGTGAAACCGCGGGGCACAGCTAGTTGGTACATACATTTGTTTATTTAATTACATAGTCTATAAAGATATGAAGATTGCCAAACATATTTAACAGCTTAACGTGCTCTTCGAAGCACGAATGGAACCCGTACACCCATCCTTCTAGTCTCATTTGGTGCTACTTAACTTCACGGATTGAATGATACGCGCAACAGTAACTGCCATTACCCTGATAAATAACAAATTGATTTAACCTCTTGCTTTTCAGCTGAGGCTATCCGAATAAATGTATTTATTAACTCATTCCATGTAAACGAAATTTACAGAACCGAATTGCGTGCTACCTCAATTACAGTGGCGAAATTCCCTGAATGAAATAAACTTGGTTATTAATGACGGTTTGCCATGTTGTACCTTTGATAAAAATCGCTTGTAGTTTTGAATGAAACTGCTAAAGTGACGTACAATACTGAGAAAAATATTGAATTTTATAACAGCTTGTTTCTGGCTCGCGACATATTTTTTAAATAAATATGTTTACGTCATCCCGAAAGCGTCCCCGAAGGCCCGATGCGGTAGGCTAAGGTGTAACAAAACCCAATTTTAACCGAAGATAAGTTCCAACGTGACAGATGGTGAGTCTAACGCTCAGTGGGTCACACTGAAAATCAGCTCCGCTAGATTGAACTGGACCCCAGTTTCGTCTGCGGGTATAGTTGAGTTGTGGCCCTTTGATGACAATGTGCGGCAACACCCGATGTACTGGTGCGAACCACTTTGCACCATAAAAACACTACTTATTTATTTTGTGTATTCTTTTTTGTTTATTTTTTTTTGTATCAGTTTTATTTGTTTTGTTGCTGCTTATTGGAATCAATAAACGTTTATTATTATTATTATAACGCCGTCTTCGGCACTAAACATGCGTCTTTGAATGAATTCTCAGACATATGTAGGTTTCCTCACGATGTTTTCCTTCACCGTAAAGCACGTGGTATGAAATCACTGCACATAAGTTTTTAGAATAACTCATTGGTAGAGGCCGCTGGGATCTTGCGTTGCTTGCATAGTAGACTACTTTAACCCCACGAGCACCACAGCTCACTTACTACGCACTCACTGAATTCAAGATTTAGAATCACTCATTGGTATAGATCGTTTTAATTAATACGATGTAAATCTAAAGATTGCAATCTCACTGTACTTAAGTTTTAGTTTTATACTAGCTGTGCCCTGCGGTTTCACCCGCGTAGATTTAGGTTCATCCTTATTGTCGCTAAATAAATAAATAAAAGTAGCTTAAGTTACTCCTTGATATATCAGCTATCTGCCAGTGAAAGTCCCGTTAAAATCGGTTCTGTCGTTTCAGAGATTACCCGGAACAAACAGACAGACAGACAGAGAAAAATTTTAAAACTTGGTTTTTTAGTGTCAGTAGCGTGTATACTTTCATATGCATTTAGTGAAAAACTGTTATTTTGCAGTTACAAACAGACACTTCAATTTTATTTATCTGTATAGATAATATCTCTCCTTTATGTCTGCAATTTATCACTTTTGGCCCCAAATTATGGGTTAAACAGCGTTTATCAAGATACATAATGAAACTCGGAACTTATTACATTAAATTAATTAGGAATGTTGATCAGGCATGATCGTGAACATCCTCGGATATTATTAATTAATTAAATACTTTGGCGAATTTCAAACACAACAAACTTCGGGAATGTTTTAAAAGCTTTCGAAAGGAATTTTATCTGTAATTTAACTCTTCGGATTCAATTTGTTTGGATTTATTAATTAGATAATATTGAATTACGTAAAATAAGAATTAAATAAATATGCTAACACCTTTCTAAAAGGGTTTTCGAAGAAGTGAACAGAAGTTTTAGAACACTTTTTCACGAAGATGATGAATGATATGATGACCAAGACATCTTCTCCAAAAAGATCAAATTCAGAGAACTCATCACCGAAGCGAGTGTATGAAGAGATGCATCAATGTTGACAAAGCGAGAGAAGTATGTAAGAATCGTAGTATATGACGACCTTCCGAACCGGCGGTCAGATTTATCCCTACTAATATTATAAATGCGAAAGTAACTCTGTCTGTCTGTCTGTTACGCTTTCTCTCTTAAACCTCTCAACCGATTTTAATGAAATTTGGCAAAGACAATCTTTAGACCCTGAGAAAGGACATAGACTACCTTTTATTTATTAAAAATATTAGGTTTCCGCGACCATAAGGATGAAACTAATTTTACGCGGGTGAAACCACGGGGCACAGCTAGTAATTTTATATATTCATGTCATTCTGACTATTTGAAAATACTTTGTTAAAGTCTAATGAAATAAAGATGTTTTGAAATTCAATTTGATGACGTGATGATGCCAACTGACATTTCACAATTCCTAAAATAGGTAGGTACTTACTTAATATTGGTAACTTTGTTTATCGATCGATGATTTAATTATGATTTATATTGTTTCGATGATATGTACATGATGCCTGGCTGAGTTTCTTGCCGGTTCTTCTCAGGAGGCTAGTTTCCGAACCGGTGGTAAATTCTCGACTTTCATAAGTGCCTTACCAGGGCCTAAACTGAATAATGATTTTTCATTTTCATTTTCATTTTCAAAGATATTTAATTAGCAACCGACGGCTTAACGTGCCCCTTGAATACGCGGTAGGGCACGAATACTAAAAATACTTCCATTTTATTATTTAATTTAATTATGAAGAATACAGTAAATTGAAAAAACTACATAACTGTTGTTTGTAAGTTTCTATGCAGTAAGTAATATTTTGAAACTATCCGTTTCACTGTTTTAATTGCATATTTAGAATGGACAGCGTAGAAACTACGCGAACTATTTTGGAGAAATAAAAAAAAAATAAGGACTTTTTTTTAAATTTTGTAATCGTTTTGACATTGATTTACTATTGACTGCATTTTAATTCCCATATACGTTTAGTGTCTTTATACAGAGAAGAATACACGAAAATCTACACTTACCAAACAAAACGTTTGGATCAAAATGTTGGAGACCCAATATCCCGTGCTTTATACTTGTTTTTAGAACCCAATTAGCTAATAATAGTTCGAATAATGCAATTAGTATTGATAACATTCATCAACAATTGAGTGAAAATGTCATTGGGTATTCATTTCATTCCAATAAACCCTTAATTAATTGGTACTGAAAATTGCTTTCGCGGCCTGTTTTAATCCTTGTTTTCAGAAGCCTTACTGTACAATGTTTTGATCAAATTTCAATTCAATTTCAATGTTGATGTTAAAAATAATAAAACCACCATTTATAGCAATTTTTTGTGCGCGACTTCAATAATTCAAAAAGCATTTCATTTGACATTCGTCTATTCGAAAAGCAAAAAAAGAATAGTGTAGTCATTTCACTCTATGTGTCTTACGGTGAAGGAAAACATAACAAAGAAACCCCAATATATCTGAGAAGTAATTCAAACTCAACTCAACTCAAATAAATCTTTATTCGATTAGACTTTATACAAAGTACTTTCAAATCGTCAGAATGACACAATAACACAGGATTATACTTGCTACTGCCAGGTTCAGAAGGTTGATTTTACTGAGAAGAACCTGGCAAGAAACTCAGTAATTACTCTTTTAAAGAATATTATACAGTTTTAAAAATACAAAATAAATTGTTGAAGCAACTATAAGCCCATGGACACAGTTCTAATGCTCAATTGTCAAAAATAAAAACTAAAAATATAGTACAAATATATGAGAGCATGGCAAATTCCAGCCAGTCAAAGCAAAAAAAACAAAAAGATGTATGTATAGTGCCTGAGACTGTCACGTTGGCATTTAATCATATGTGGGTGTTGTACACAACACCAATGCTTACCCCTGTGAGGACGTTTCTGGGATGACGTGAGCATATTAATTTTCAGTTTTAAAAAAAAAGTATCATATGTTTTTAATATAATTTGCGATTTTTATCAATATTATATATTTTATTTTTTTAACCTATTACCATATGGTGACTTTTATCTACTTTCTTTATATAAAATATAGATATATATATAGATAGATAGCTTTAAAATCCATCGGAGATAACTCTGGCATGTCAGGAAAAATCATATCATGATCTTTGAAACTACGTTACGAGTTTCAAAGAACAATTTGGTCAAACAGACAAAATAATTCTGTATGGAAATGGCGACTCTAATTTATAGTATTTAATGAAGTAGTAGGATATTAAATTAAAACACACGAAAAATTGTTGACACAAAAAATATCAGTATTATTAGCCGTCTTCAAAAAAAGAGGAAATTTCCTAGTTAGACCTTTTTTGTAGTTCTATGTTTATGCTATGTTATGCACTAATTAATTACTTAATAATAATTGTTTCGTATGGTTTACCTGGATAAATAATGTACTCACTGAAGAAGTTTTACAAAAAAGGTGACGATAACAGCTTATCATACATAAACTAACCCATTTTAGTGATATCAAAATGAGATGACCTTAAATATCAACTTCCTAATGCAATAAAAAATGGTTTTTAACTACCCACTTACGTAACTTACGTTTAACTACCATAAAATAATAGTATGAAAACTGGAAGCTATTTAAATACAGCAATAAAACATACCTTATTAAAACCAGTCCATTTCCACACCACAAAAACACAAGCTATTAATTTAACTGTACTTTTTTTAATATTTCAAATTAGAATTCACTCAAATTGAAAAAAGAATTACAATTATTTTTAACCAAAACTAACCACTATTACAAACACTGGCTGTAAGCAAAATAAATAATTTACCTAGCTCGAAAAAGTTTTTAACGTTCAAATCTCGAATCCCGGCGGTATAAGTTCGGCGCACAAGCGTGCGACGGCGACGACGGCTACGGAATGACTCGCGTTCGGCACCTGTTGTATTCACACCCTTATACACAGACATAGAAATATTGCAATGTAACGCACACACCGAAGAAAATTAATTGAAGTTCAAGTAAACAGTGGAAATACTCGAGTCCTTATTTTAGACTAGTTGTGCCCCGCGGTTTCACCCGCTTAGATTTAGTTTCATGCTTCATGTAGCGGAACCCTAATATTTTTAAGAAATAAGATTAGCCTAAGTTACTCCTTGAAACATCACCTACCTGCCAGTGAAAGTCCCGTTAAAATCGGTCCAGCCGTTTCGGAGATTACCCGGAACAAACAGACAGACAGACAGGCGTACAGACAGACAGACAGATAAAAATTTTATAACTTGGTTTTTTAGTGTCAGTAACGTGTATACTTTCAGATGCATTTAGTGAAAAATCGTTATTTTGGATTTACAAACAGACAATTTTATTTATCTGTATGTATGTATAGATGAGTGTAGGTGTCAAGTTCCACTCGATAAAGACATTGCAATGTTTATGACACGTGTAATAAACGGATATTTTTAAAGTAGTGTGTGTTGGTGTGCAGTCATGAGAATTATATGAATGTGTGCAAATTTCGTTGCAGTAACAATGATTAGTGCCGTAGGTACTCGTATGCGTGGTGCATATTGGTGATCGCGACTTTGTCTGCGCAGGAGTAGATTTAACTTTGTATTTTTGAGAATTCACATTTTATCTTGTTAGTTTGATGTACAAGCTATATTATTGTAAAGTTTCATTAATATCAATTCAATAATTTTTACTTGACAAACAACTATCCATCCATACATACAAACTTTCGAGTTAAATATAATATTAAACTGTTTTACCACTGTCATTACTATCGCAATAATGTGACAAAAAAAAGAAAAAATCCGGACTGGAGTCACCTGACCTCAAATATGGCGTCATGACTTTTGATCGCTGGCATTTTTTTGAGCGAGTACGCGAACAAACATTTCCGCAGTTATCCCCACTATTTTCACTGAGCACTCAAATCTCATGGCGGCACCTTATTCGGTTCGATATTTTATCTCTGAAATTTGAGCACGTATGCGTTTCAATGCTGCATAAGCAAATTGGATACATTCCGCTACGCATGCTACGAATATGCTACGCTATTCGTAGTCCCTCGTAGACTTTTAATTGCTTGCTACGGCGTAGCCTTAAAATTAAGTTGAATGTTAAATAGTCTATTAATATCCCAAGCATGATTAGAACCTTTTGGCACAGTATAAATATAATAATAACAAGCAGTAAGGTAACTAGGCTTATTTTCTATACAGATATACATACAGATAAATAAAATTAAAGTGTCTGTTTGTAATTCCAAAATAACAGCTTTTCACTAAATGCATATAAAAGTATATACGATACTGACACTAAAAAACCAAATTTTAATTTTTTTTCTGTCTGTTTGTTCCGGGTAATCTTTGAAACGGCTGGACGGATTTTAACGGGACTTTCACTGGTAGGTAGCTGATGTTTCAAGGAGTAACTTAGGCTACTTTTATATACTAAAAATATTAGGGTTCCGCGACAATAAGGAAGAAACTAAACCTACGCGGTTGAAATTTTAAATAAGAACGTTTGCTTCATCGAGTGTGAGGGTTGTCTACACTAATATTATAAAGAGGAAAGATTTGTTTGTTTGTTTGTATTGAAGAGGCTACGAAATTACTTGACCGATCTTGAAAATTCTTTCAGCAGTGGATAGGTACATCATCAGCGAGTAACATAGGCTATATTTTATCCCACGGGAACGGGAACTACGGGGGTGAAATCATTCATAGAAAAATATCAGTGAAGCACGTGAATGACGTGTACTAGATCAGTCACGACGTGACACCCCTAACTGTCACTACGCTTATTCCGCTTATCCTCTCGTAGATTTGCGCGTATGTGTGAGTGTGTCTATTCAAACGATTCTTTCCGAAATTTCTAACTGTCTGAGAAGCTAATATTTTAACGTGTGCTTTTGGTTTGAGTTCGTTGGGTGCGGTAACATGAGGATTTGGAATGAGATTTCCATAAGCCAAATTAATTAATAATTAAATTATGATATGATTTGAGCAATAAATTGATACTTTTCAAGCCGCCTGATACTTGTTTTCTATCTATATCTATACATCTATACAGATGAATAAAATTGTAGTGTCTGTTTGTAACTGCAAAATAACAGTTTTTCACTAAATGCATATGAAAGTATACACGGTACTTACATATAGAAACCAATTTTTAATTTTTTCTCTGTCTGTCTGTTTGTTCCGGGTAATCTCCGAAATGGCTGGACGGATTTTAACGAGACTTTCACTGGTAGGTAGCTGATGTTTCAAGGAGTAACTTAGGCTACTTTTATTTATTAAAAATATTAGGGTTCCGCAACAATAAGGAAGAAACTAAATCTACGCGGGTGAAACCGCGGGGTAAGCTAGTTAATAATTAAATTAAGATATGATTTGAGCAATAAATTGAAATTGAAATAAATTCTCCCTTTTCAGGCCGCCTGATACTTGTTTTCTATCTACAATAAAGCAAATATATCGCAGACAAAGTAGCGATAGAATCCCTATATATCTACGTGGTATTCAAAGGTTATTGACCTTTGCAGTTGATTAGAATTTAGGACCTTAAATAGTTGGAGTATAATACCTATTTAAATTCAAGAAACGTGCGTCCTCTCATAATTTGATTGGTTTAAATAAAGGTGTGAGATGAATTTTGTATTTTAGTGCTAACAGATCGTATACTCATAAAAATATGATGTGTTTGTAATTTAGAATCACCGATTTATCGATATCTATACAGATAAATAAAATTTAAGTGTCTATTTGTAATACCAAATTAATAGGTCTTCAGTAAATCTATACATACAGATAAATAAAATTGAAGTTTCTGTTTGTAATTCCAAAATAAAAGTTTTTCACTAAATGCATATGAAAGTGTACACGCTACAGACACTGAAAAACCAAGTTTTAAAATTTTTCTCTGTCTGTCTGTCCGTTTGTTCCGGGTAATCTCTGAAACAGCTGGACCAATTTTAACTATCACTGGCAGGTAAGTGATGTTTCAAAGAGTAACTTAGGCTACTTTTATTTATTCAAAATATTAGGGTTCCGCGACCATAAGCATGAAACTAAATCTACACGGGTGAAACCGCGGGGCACAGCTAGTGTATAATATAAAAGTATATACAGTACTTAAAAAAAACTATTATATTTCTTAGTCTGCTCCGGTCAATCTCTGTGCAGATTTTAACCGGATTATCACTGGCAGGTTGTAGAAGAAGAAGTAACTTGAGTTACTTTTCGTTAAAAAAAAATTCGGCGTGGCGGTCCAAGGGGGAGGCCTATGTTCAGCAGTGGACGTCTTCCGGCTGATGATGATGATGATGATGATGAAAGAAAAATATAGATTTATAGTTTTATTTCGGGAAACAGTAAAACCAATGAAATTAAGTCTACATGGGTGAAACCACGGGCCATAACTAGTCGTATAAAAAGCACCATAATAAAGAAGATAGTATGGTGTTTTTATGCACAAAAATATTGCACTTGGGGAACATTGAAACTAATAGAATTAAGTCTACCTGAGTGAAACCGCGATCCACACCTAGTCGTATAAAATGCATCATAACAAAGATAGTATGGTGTTTTTACTCACATAAATATAGCACATAATAGAGATGTAATAAGATTCAAAGTAACACATCAAATAGTGTGGAAACGACACTATTTTTGTACTTGGTAACGGCCGAAGTCTCCGCTTCAGTGACCCTAGGGAACACTTGAATGGGAAGATAAATCCCTTTTCCACGATCATTACGAACACGTGGTGGAAGAAACCTATTGTTCTCTTTCACTTTTAGGGAATGGAAAAGTTTCAAGGGCATATTTATATATATATATATACTAGCTGACCCGGCAAACGTTGTTTTGCCATATAAATTAAAAAAAATTTTGGGGTGGACTACCCCTAACATTTAGGGGGATGAAAAATAGATGAACGAAATAGAAACTGCTTGTGGGGGCTGGTCATCTCAAGCTACGCATTAGATATAAGTACAACTACTAGACTTTTCTTTATGTTAATTTTTATT
Organism: Watsonalla cultraria; assembly: GCA_964035505.1. Taxonomy (NCBI): domain Eukaryota; kingdom Metazoa; phylum Arthropoda; class Insecta; order Lepidoptera; family Drepanidae; genus Watsonalla; species Watsonalla cultraria. Next base: position 9,948,876 of record OZ037717.1, on the reverse strand, counting down.
GACATTTGTGCATTGGAACTGTGTCCATGGGCTTACATTTCTCAAGTGATTTACTTTGTTTTTAAAAATTGTATAATATTTTTTTTAAAGAGTAATTACTGAGTTTCTTGCCAGGTTCTTCTCAGTAAAAGCAACCTTCCGAACCTGGCAGTAGCATGTATAATCCATGTCGTTCTGACGATTTGAAAGAACTTTGTAAAAAGTCTAATCGAATAAAGATATTTTTGACTTATGACTTTTTTTGATGTTGGCCGATTCTCATAGATACCGGATAAGCACAAAAAATTTCATCAAAATCGGTCAAGCCGTTTCGGAGGAGTATGGCAACGAAAACTGTGACACGAGAATTGTATATATTAGATTTCTACTAGCTGTGCCCCGCGGTTTCACCCGCGTAGATTTAGTTTCATGCTTAATTTCGCGGTACTTTAATATTTATCTAAAATATCACGTACCAAGTTTCATGGTTTTATCTTCAAAAATGACGAAGACCCATACAAACTTTCAACCCCTATTTCACCCCCACACTGGTAAAAATTTCAAAATGCTAGAATAAACGATTGTTTGTTTCTTATTTAGTGCCCAAATACAAAATGTAATGTTTTTATCTTCAAAAATGACGAACTTTATACAAACTTTCAACCCCTATTTCATCCTCTCACTGGTCGAAATTTCAAAAAAACTAGAACAAATGTTTAATTATTTCTTATCAAGTGCTTAAATATAAAATTAAGAAATCCCATACAAACTTTGAACCTCTATTTCAACCTCTTCGTCCCTTATTTTCGAAATAAAAGAATAAGAAATGTCAGTTGACATCATTACGTCATCAAATTGAAATTCAAAATATCTTTAATTGATTACACTTTAACAAAGTATTTTCAAATAGTCAGAATGACATGAATATATAAAATTACTAGCTGTGCCCCGTGGTTTCACCCGCGTAAAATTAGTTTCATCCTTATGGTCGCGGAAACCTAATATTTTTTAATAAATAAAAGGTAGCCTATGTCCTTTCTCAGAGTCTAAAGATTGTCTGAGCCAAATTTCATCAAAATCGGTTGAGAGGTTTAAGCGGGAAAGCGTAACAGACAGACAGACAGTTACTTTCGCATTTATAATATTATAAGTATGGATTTTTTCCTATATACATACGTGTACGGTCGTCCAGGAAAGAGCTATAACAGTTTAAGAACCAATACTTACGTTATTTAAATTTAACTTCGCCTTGGATACATTTCGATACGTTTATCTCTATCTATACAGATAAATAAAATTAAAATGTCTGTTTGTAATTCCAAATTAAAAGCTTCTCATTAAATGAATTGTAAAGTATAAATTATGGGAAAACTAAGTAAAGTACCTATCTAGTTATATTTTTGTTCTAAAATAAAAGTAGCATTAGATACTCCTTGTAACATCAGCTATCTGTCAGTGAAACTCCTGCTGAAATCGGTTCAGCCGGATGGACAGATAAAGAAACATTTAAAAAAAAAATTCTATGTAAGCAGTTGATTTGAAATTACAAACAAACACTTCAATTATATTTATCTGTATTGATAGACGTGTTAACGGTAATGTTGTAATATTTACTTCCTTTCCTCAAGTAAGTAAATGTTTAGACATCTTATTCATAAAAAATTTTTACCAAGATATTTACATTATATAAGCGGGATAAAAATGCTTTACATTCCCTAATAGAATTCCCACGTTCATTCATAGATCGTTAACGTCCATTTTAAGGCTTCCCGGATTCCAATCCATAGGGAGCTGTTATATCATTCTCGTGCCATATTCCTGGTTGCTTTGTACGGCGTGTTATGTTAAATTTCTCCCTTGTGTGCGTGCTACTAACTTTGTAAGATATTACATGAGTTTAAGTTTTAATAGGCTGAAAATAGTTCGACTTACATTCATAAACTCAAGGATAAAAATGTTTTATCCCACCCTGCTTGCAATATATACGGATAAATAAAATCGTACCGATACCACAATAGAAAACTAGTTAGAAGCAAACTTACTAGGTACGGCATACTTAGCCGTATGGAATCCAAATCGATTTAAAAAAATATGATGTCTCAGGCACTATACATACGTCTTTGAATTACTTCTCTGATATATGCAAGACTGCTGGTTTCCTCAAGATATTTTCCTGCATGTGGTGTGAAATCCCGAGTTATTCCGTCCTGCACATACCTAAGTTTTTAGAAACCTTATTGGTATAGGCCCTGGGATTTGAACTTGCATCGCTTGCATAGCAGGCAGCTCAAACCCCACAGCCACCACGGCAGTTAAATAAAAGTTTGTAATAACTATCATAAGACCGAGTCCCCAAACTTGAATCTATATCTATACAGATAAATAAAATTGAAGTGTCTGTTTGTAAATCCAAAATAACAGCTTTTCACTAAATGATGAAAGTATATACGGTACTGACATAAGAAAAAACAATTTTGAATTTTTTTCTCCGTCTGTGTGTCTGTCTGTTTGTTCCGGGTAATCTCCGAAACGGCTGGACTAATTACAAAGGAATTTTCACTAGCAGATAGCTAATGTTTCAAGGAGTATCTTAGGCTGATTTTATTTAAAACAAATATTAGGGATCCGGGCCACCCATGAAATTTAAACTGGTGAAACCGCGGGGCAAAGATACCAAAGCAATATTTTGCACAAAACGTAAAAGTTTTATTCTCTTCTGAGTCCTTAAGATTAACTTCAACAGTATTTTAAATTCAAATGAAATGCCTACGAAATATTCAACACTTTCCTTCTATAAAATGTAAGAGGCAATAACTTCAATATCCGAAGCAAAATATCAAAACACGAGTTTCCATTTCAAATTCTATATTTATTTATAGCGTTTTATTTTTCAGCTTTACAATTCATGAGCAATCATTATTCTGTCAGTTGAGTTCCTGTGAAATGTATGCTATGATTTTTATATAGATCTGGAAAGTGCGATTAGCATTTTCAAAGCGCCGAAGCGCGATAGGCCAAACTCTTTTCACTTTTGGTCTATAGAGGAAAATTTAATATTATTTTAAAGACTATTATCATAAAACCATATGTACTTGTAGAAATGGGATTCCGTAATAAAAACAATCTATACAGATAAATAAAATTGAAGTGTCTGTTTGTAATTCCAAAATAACAGCTTTTCACTAAACGCATATGAAAGTGTACACGCTACTGACACTAAAAAGCCAAGTTTTAAAATTTTTGTCTGTCTGTCTGTCTGTTTGTTCCGGGTAATCTCTGAAACGGCTGGACGGATTTTAACGGGACTTTCACTGGTAGGTAGCTGATGTTTCAAGGAGTAACTTAGGCTACTTTTATTTATCAAAAATATTAGGGTTCCGCGATAATAAGGATGAAACTAAATCTACGCGGGTGAAACCGCAGGGCACAGCTAGTTATAAAATAAAATACATTATTATGCTCACGCCATCTCAGAAGGGTCTCCGAAGGGGTAAGCTTAGCAGAGGTGTTAAACGACACCCACTTTTCTCCGAAGTTGATTAAGTGCGTACATACGTCTTTCCTTCACCGTAAAGCACGTGGTGTGAAATCACTGTACATAAGTTTTTAGAAAAAACTTTTGGCACAGGGTGCTGGGATTCGAACTTGGATCGCTGGCATAGCAAGCGACTGCTCAAATCCCACGGCCACCATGGCACCTAAAAGTACTTACTTATTTAAAAAAACAAGTCCTTGATATGATCATGATCTACTGTAATTATTTATACATACTGTTAAAAATCTTGATTTGGCGTATTACTCATGTTATACCTACAATGTAATATCACATAGTACGTTTTATTGGAACATTTACTAAGTAGAATTTTACGCGTAACTACATTTTTATGACACTCATTCGCTAAATAGCGCATGCTTTTAGCTTTAAGGTATTTAGTAGTTTTTATATTTCAAGGAATACTTTTACGCAAGCCATACTATTTAAATGGTCACAAAAAGTAACGAATTTGAAAAATAGCTTTATACATTTTATACATTTTACTACTCACAATAATGTGTGTAATATTTGAGTTTCATGTCGGGTTCTTCTGGAACTGTCAGGAAAGTAATGGGATCTCCTGTTCGATATTTTGAGGCTGTTCGACTGGGGACCTCTAACTTACACAAGATCGCAGCCAAATAACGACAATGGTAGCCAGTGCCCCACGGATAGGTCACACGTGATTTTTAGAAAAACCCATTGGTGTAGACCCCACTGGGTTTGAAAATTGCGTCGCTTGCATAGCAGGCGATTTACGACATGGCTCTTATTATATTATCATATTTAATTCTAGCTGTGGTATCCGCGGTAGCCGCGGTTTCACCCGCGTGTTAGTTTCATAAAGTAGCCTAAGTTACTCCTTGAAACATCAGCTACCTACCCGTGAACGTCCCGTTAAAATTGGTCCAGCCGCTTCAGAGATTACCCGGAATAAACAGAAAGACAGACAGACAGACAGACAGACAGACAGAAAGACAGACAGAGAGAATTTTTTTAAAACTTGGTTATTCAGTGTCAGTAACGTGAACACTTTCATATGCATTTAATGAATAGCTGTTATTTTGGAATTACAAACAGACACTTCAATTTTATTTATCTGTATTTATGTAACTATATGTATAGATGTATAGATGTATAGAAGATTTGAGTCATTGTTTTATATAGGCTATAGTAAAATACCATACCATAGATACACGTTCAGGTGTAGATGACAAAACACTAACTATAGTATACGCGAATATAGTAACCCAATATTCGCCGATGATGTAAAGGCTGCACTACACTGCACCTATAAATACAAAGGCTATCGACCGCCTGACCCGCTCCGAGTCCATTTAGGGAGTGGACTACATCTGCCCATATTTTATCATTGTTGCGACGACACACTATCTGATATCGGTCCTATATTGTTATTGCAATGGCTTTTACTTATGGACTTATTAAGTGTGTATTGCATTCAATATTGGAATAGATGTATCTTGAAAACAGATGTGTAAATTGAAGTATACATACATATGCTCACGCCTGTATTCCCCGAAGGGGTAAGCAGAGGTGTTCTAATTTTCAACACCCATATTTTTCCGAATATGAGTAAGTGCCAACGTGACAGAGGGTGAGTTCATTGCCGTATCAGGCACTATACATACGTCTTTGAATTATTTCTCAGACATATGCAGGTTTCCTCACGATGTTTTCCTTTACCGTAAAGCACGTGGTGTGAAATCACTGTACATAAGTTTTTTTTTTAGAAAATCTCATAGATACAGGCCCCGCGGGGATTCGAACTTGCGTCGCTTGCGTAGCACGCGACTACTCTAACCCCGAGGCTACCACGGCTCAAATTGAAGTATCTTTTTCCAATATAACTGCTTTTCACTAAATGCATGTGAAGGTAAATACGATACCGAGATAAAAAAAGACATTCAACAACAACATTAAAAAGAAATGTTCTCCGTCTGTCTGTCTGTTTGTTCCGGCAAATCTCTGAAGCGGCGGGATACATTTTTGGAGTTTAGTCCTACTTTTTGTATAGGTCCTGAAGTAGTGTACAAGATACCAGCTGAGTTTCTTGCTAGTTCTTCTCAGGAGACTCCGAACCGCTGTTTGAGAGAAATTTACTACTTACTTACTATAGACGTTTACGAGTGGATTATCAGATACAATTTTAAATAAATATTTTTTTCAGTACAGGTTACTAAGTGTTTAAGTTTGAAAAATAATCATCTACGTATTTTAATAAAAAGGATTATGTTAACCTAGCTTATTATCGCTGAGTAATTTCATTAGTATGTTTTCATGGAATGTAAAGGTAATTTGACTAATTAATAAAATTACTTCAACATCAATTAAGTTCTTCAAATAACGCCGTACTTAGTTCAGTAATGGTGGGTGCGGAGATTATAAAATAAAGCCTTTTTGTAGTAATTAAGCAAAGGTCAATGACTTGTGTATCGACTTAAATCTTTTGTATTTCAAAAGTACTAGCTGTTTGTATGATCTAATCTCTAAGAGCCGCGGTAGCTGTGGGGTTTCAATAGTTACTTGCTACGCAAGCGACGCAAGTTCGGATCCCAGCGGCCTGCACCAATGAGTTTTTCTAAAATCTTAAGTGCAATAATTTTAGCCCACGTGCTTTACGGTGAAAAAAAAACATCGTGAGGGAACCTGCTTGAGAAAGAGATATATATGTTTGAGAAAGAGAAGAAATTCAAGACGTATGTATAGTGCCTGGACTCAACCTCTGTCACGTTGGCACTTAACCATATTCGGTCAAAAGTGAGTATTGTTATTACACCTCTGCTTAGCGCTTCAGGGGTCTTTCTAGGTTGGCGTGAGCATATTTATCTATACAGATAAATACAATTTAAGTGTCTGTTTGTAATTCCAAAATTACAGCTTTTCACTAAATGCATTTAAAAGTATACACGCTGCTGACACAAAAAAAAAAGTTTTAAACTTTTTCTGTCTGTCTGTTTTTTCCGGGTAATATCTGAAACGGCTGGACGGATTTTAACGAGACTTTCACTGGCAGGTAGCTGATGTTTCAAGGAGTAACTTAGGCTACTTTTATTTATCAAAAATATTAGGGCTCTGCGACAATAAGGATGAAACTAAATCGACGCGGGTGAATCCGCAGAACAGTATTACACCCGAATTTAACACACATTATGTCGGATTCTCAACCTCTAACACCACTCTTGCCAACGTTAATAAATGTTAATGTTCCTTCTGACACACTTTAAGTTCAATCCAGATAAATTGCTATGACGAAATAAAAAGGTTACCGAAGGACATCTTCTCCAATTGGTCATCATTAAGTACTACATCGCAGGGACCATATGACGCTATAAACTTGCATAGTATCCATTACCTCCTATTGGCCTGCACTCATATATGTAAGAGGACGGATCAAGCAGTTCTTTCTAGTATCTTGTAACATCTTCAAAGCTCGTGAGGATGAGCAATGGCGTCTGTTGCTACCAATTCATGAGTTGCTGTTGGAAGATGCAAATTATTACATTCTAAACTAGCTTTGCCCCGCGGTTGCACCCACGTAGATTTAGTTTCATTCTTATTGTCGTGGAACCCTAATTTATTTAATAAATAAAAGTAGCCCCCTTGAAACATCAGCTACCTGCCAGTGAAAGTCCCGTTAAAATCGGTCCAGCCGTTTAGTGTCAATAGCGTGTATACTTTCATATGCATTTAGTGAAAAGCTGTTGTACAGATACATCAATACAGAAACAGTATGAAATTAATAACAAATGATTGCCTGGCTCGAGTGAGTGTGCCATGCCTTCTGTATGGAAACATTTAGTGTTATACTACAAAATTTTAGATAAGTAAACCCGCTCGCTGCAGCCGATACCGTGTAGGTTGAAATATTTAACATACTAAGTTACCGCGAGGCAATTTACAGCGATCCGGAGTCATGATAACTGTAACTCCGGAATTGAATCGTGCACCTCCCGAGCCACTTCATATTTACGAAGGTTATTCTACTTTAAAATGTTTCCGTATTCGATTTAAAATATGCTGCTGCTATATTACTATAACTGTGCGAGAAGCATACAATATTTTACCGTAATGTGCATTGCGTGGGAGCTGTGTACGGGGGCCTTACCACGAGCTCTTATTGGCATCATAGTTCCACTGTGTGACAGTGACAGATGTATAAACGTCATATATATCTGTTTCATAATCTTATACCTTTAAACGAGCAATTCTTGTTTTTATCTCGGGAACGGCTACAACGATTTTCATTAAATTTTGTATGTAGGTGGTTTAGGGGGCAAATAATTTATCTAGCTAGGTTTCACTTTCAGAAAACATCGTTTTGACCATGTTTTTATGCACTGAAAAACTCATAAAATATCAATACAATTTGGAGGTTAATTAACGAAGGGCGGTTAATTTCAGCGACAACTGTCAAGTTATGAGAGCTCAGAGGTGAGGCTGTCAGCTTACGAGGTGATAACGAAACTAGAGTACCCCGGTTCGAAACTGACGTTCACCGGTTCGATTTTTTCTTTTGGTTCCTTTTTTTTCTACTAGCGTTTTTTTCTTTTGTGGGAAAAAGTTTAGTTTTTGGTTAGAAAAAAAAACCAGTCAACCAGGTACTAAGAGCTAAACTAACATGGTAATAAGAGCTCATGATAGTGCCCCTATTGTTTGATTGTCTTTTTTAAGATGGTTGAACTACTGCAACCAAGGGCTTTACCATCATCACCATCATCTTTTCAGCCGACAGACGCCCACAGTTGTGCATAGGCCTCCAACGATCTCCACGACGACCGGTCTTGTGCCTCCCACATCCAGTGGGTTCCCGCGATCCTCATCAGGTCGTCGGTCCTCGTTGGGAGCCTATCCACACTGCGCCTGCCAGGCCGGGGTCTTACCATAAGCCCTTATTGGATTCATAGTTCCACTGTAAGACAATGACAGACTTATACACGTCATATACATCTGTTTTACAATTAGAGTTAAACTATCGTGGCAATATAATAACCTAGACAAAGTAACGCGCGCGAATACACGCGTTACAAAAAGTATGGGTATGAGTGGTATGACATATGTCACGTGCCTGATTTTCAAATATCATTTCCATATAATTTGTATCCCTTCTATTAGCGCAAGGTTATGGCTTTTAAAAATGAAAATAAATGATTTATTTAATTTTAATTTAACTGGTAAGTCACTTATGAACGTCCAAGAGAAGAACTGGCAAGAAACTGGTTTGTACTGATACGTTCGGCTTCATCAATCACATGCGTTTGACTTAATTATTCTACCTTATCATCCGGACACAAAACGCCAAATCTTAGTTAATTAGGCTTAAGGAATAGAAACGGCACATCACACAACTATCAATCAATCAAAGGAACTGGTGACTATCGTGAATTGCTCGGTTCAGAAAAAGATTAAACGCTATCTATCGGGGTCAACCGTCCACATTGTACCGACTAACAAAGCACACTGTTATAAATCACCGTTCAGGTAATTTCCGACCATTACGGCCTCCTAACGACCAGTATTGTGTTCGGCCTACCAGCTCTTTTATAGCTATGTTTAAGTAAGCTTGAAAGGGATGCCCGATCTATATATATATATATACAATTTAAAGTTCGACTGACCGACTGCTATGACTGTCCTTGCATCCTTTCTGCTAGACCGGAGATTCTTCGTGTCGGTAGAGGGAGCGCACTACGACGAACGACGCATAGAAGCGCTCCCGCAGGGGAGTTGTCTCTCCCCTGTGTGTTACGCGCGTTACACCGACGACATCCCAGTGGCGGAGAACTGCCAACTGGCCCTGTACGCTGATGACGCGGCGTACTACACATCCTCGATGAACAAGATCCACGCCGCGTCCAAGATGCAGCGAAACCTTGATGGTCTGCCAGAATGGCTGGCCAAGTGGAGGTTGTCGGTGAACGTAGCGAAAACGCAAGCGTTGTTCGTCAGTTCCGCACTGATCCACCCGCCGAAGCTGAAGATGCAAGGACAGGAGATCGAATGGTCGAAGACTGCGAAGTACCTCGGGGTTACCATCGACCATCGCCTGACCATGGGCAGCCACGTGAAGGGAGTCGTCGCCAATGTGCGCGTCACAAGGGCGCTTCTTCGTCCAGTGCTCTCGTCCCCCCACCCCCTCAGGACCAAACTGGGGGTCTACAAGGCCTACGTGTGGCCTCACCTCACGTACGCAGCGCCCGCCTGGTACGCCCTGGCGAGCGCCAATATGAAGAACAGGCTGCAGCAGCAGCAGTCCGCCACCCTGCGTACCATCGTGGGCGCGCCTCGGTACGTGAGGAACGCGACGATCACACGGGACCTCAAGGTCGAGAGCCTGGACGACTTCATCCGCCGCCTGGCCTCCAAAATGTTCGCGCGGGCAGACCGGTCGCAGCACCCGCATCTGCGGGACCTTGCGCCTCTGCACGCGCGACCACCGGAAGGCCGGCCCTACGCGCGCGAGCTCATTCGCGCGCCCGACGTTTGAAGAAGAAGACTCCCACGCGACACCGTGAGAACACCTAGTCGCCGCCTGCTCGCTGGTCGTTAGCTGGGCCTCCCCCACGGGGTCTCACCCGGCTGGCTTGTACCGCGCTGAGGGCGGCGTGAAGAGGATCTCTCACGCGTGCCACACTCACTGGTTGCCCAGTGTCAAGGCGATGTCATCGGCCAGCACTCCTCCGGGTGCAGGCGCACCATCCCAACGCCCCGCACGGATCACCGCGCGGCAAAGACCATCTACGTCAGGGGGCCAAAAGCCCCGATACGGATCCTCCAGTCCCCCTACAGGGGCTGTGAGAAGACCCGATTGATTGATTGCTATGACTGTGCAACAATGCATTCTTTGTGACGTATGTACCTCAAACTCAAACTCGAAAATATCTTTATTTGATTAGACGAAAGACTTTCAAATCGTCAGAGTGACATAATTACACAGGATTATACATGCTACCACAAGGTTCGGAAGGTTGCTTTTATTGAGAAGAACCTGGCAAGAATATCAGTAGTTACTCTTTTTTTAAACAAATTATACAATTTTAAAAATACAAAATAAGTCACTTAAGAAAGGTAAGCCCATGGACACAGTTCCAATGCATAAATGTCGGTAAAAGTAAATATAAAATGAATGTCCAGTAGCTCTACTTATATCTAAATGAGTAGCTTGAGATGACCATCCACTAAGAAAGTGCTTTCCGGAATTGTACCACTAAGGAGGCAAGATACGGGGCTGAGTATTCTGAGACTTTTGATTACTTGGGTCAAATACCACTATCTGTCCTTGTATTACAGTTAAAACTGAATCGCATCGAAGAGCTTATTTTATGCAACGTGAAATTTGAGTCGTGTTCGGAACGGCCGCAAGTATTTACGAATTTTTATTTTAATCTCGGTTGTGTACGGGATATTGTTGTTTTCTAACCATTTGTAACTCAGATTGGGGTCAGAATAAACCAGTTGGCGGTTTTTCCAGCTTTTATTTATGTATTGTGAAATTTTGGTATATTTATAAGTTTGTTATTTGAGCTAGCAATTTGGTATGATTTAATAACCAATCTTACGAAGTACTAGTCAAATACTGATCACTAGTGCAATTGTTACTTGTTAAGAAGTTAGTTAGGGTAGCTCATTGGTCATGACGTGGATGTGGGTTTATGAATACCTTGTTAAAGAATAAGAATTGTTCGAACGCAGTAAACGAAATTACTAGCTGTGCTCCACGGTTTCACCCGTGTAAATTTAGTTTCATCCAAACTTTCATCCCCTATTTTATCCCCTTGCTGATTGCTATTAATAACAATCCTTTCTTAGCGGATGCCTACGTCATTACATCTGCCTGCATGTCAAGTTTCAGCCCGATACATCCAGTGGTTTGGGCTGTGCGTTGATAGATCACTATGTCAGTTAGTCACCTTTGAGTTATATATATTTAGATTCTTTATTCGGAAGATGACAAGGTTCCGTAATGGATGGTGTATCAGCGGTAATTCTAAATTACCAGCCATTCAATAGATGCATATGAAAGTATACAGGAATCATAAAAATAAAAAAAATTCTTCTTTTTCTTTCTGTGTGTTATTCCGGTTAATATCTAAAGCGGCTGGGCTAATTTTAACAGAAATTTCACTGTCAGGTAGTTGAATTTACTAGGAGTAACTTAGGCTACTTTTATTCATCATACCCATGAAATAAGTCTACGCGGGTAGAACCACGGGCACAGCTAGTTATAAAATAAATAACTGGAAACGGGATAATCTTTCCAATTCACGGATATCGAATAACAATAGATAATCTATTCCAAGAATTTCCATTATGATATTTACGAAAAGATGAACATATTTACGCAACGTTATAACGAAAAAAAATTAAAGCTGTTGATTTAATATTGATTTTGAAACTACCCGTGCCCCGCGGTTTCACCCGCGTGGACTTTGATTCGTCGCGGAAACCTAACATTTTTAATAAATAAAAGTAGCCTAAGTTACTCCTTGAAATATCAGCAACCTGCCAGTGAAAGACCCGTTAAAATCGGTCCAGCCGTTTTGGAGATTACCCGAAACAAACAGACAGACAGACAGACAGAGAAAAATTTTAAAACTTTTTTTTTTTTTGTCATTATAGTGTATAATTTCATATGCATTAAGTAAAAAACTGTTGTTTTGGTTTTACAAACAGATACTACAATTTTATTTATCTGTGTATGTATATAGATTATCTGTATAGATGAGTCAAACTAATAAGATTGTGAATTTTGTTTTCTTCTTTTGTTTGAATATATTTAGTTTTACTAAAGTTTAAGTAACTCCATGTAACACCAGTTATATGATAGTGAAAGTCCCGTTTAAATCGGTTCAGCTGTTTCGAGGATTACCCGGATGAAACAGACAGATACACAGTTTTTTTTTATATCTGTTCCGTATATAATTTCATGTGCATTTAGTGAAAAGCTGTTCATTAGGAATTGTAAAAACTTCACACTCTTTTCTGCCACTGACACTCCAATTTTATAAGATAAGTACTATACACACGGACGCACTTGAACCAGTCTACTTGGCAAAAGCCCGTACCTGGTTCTCTACTACAGACCTCGGTCGAGACCAAAGTGTAATTTTGAACATAATAATAACTTTATGTCATTAGTAAAAGTATTTTGTTTACATAGTCAGTGATAAAAGTTACCTTTTAAGCATGTAGATTTCACTCTTCCACAGCAATTTTATACAAATCAAAAAAGAATAACTAGACATAGTAAAATCCAAAAAGCACACGTTAGTTAAAATCTTGAACCATACCATACATAGCAAAATATGATAGAAAAATCAAAGATAACTTATGTGAGGTATCTTTTCCACATTAACTCGTGTTTACGCAACGAAGAACCGCAATAAAAATGTATATCCGATAACTTTACGGTACATTTTACTGCTTTCGTACAAAAACAGTAATTCTTGGCCAGAGAGCTTAGTATTGTTGTTTTATTCACTTGTTTTCAATAAATAAACCCTCTCGGAATTTTCCTTGTTCATTTAACTTGTCTTCGCTATGATTTCCGTTTAATGATTGAACAAGTCGTTCTCAATTGTCGTACTGTTTAATTTATTACAATGCAGAGAGTTAAGGTTTATTCACGTGACAGCTTCTCCAAGAACAAAACTTAGAAAGTAAGAAGGGAAGAAGAAAGCCAAGGCAAGTTAGATAAAAGGAAGAAAACGTATAAGAAAGTCATAGAGATGGCATTAGACGGAGAAAATCCTGCCAGATACACAGACAAGAGATAAATTTTAAATTCTCACTGAAGAGCATCGCTAATAAAGCTTGTACCAGTGTATCCATGATCGCGGCTGCTCTGCCAAGAGCGAACAACTACGATGAAGAATTTACTGTCAACTATAGATAGTGTCTGCCATGATGATGACGGATAGGGAGGTCAAGGAGATGGCACTTGATAGAGACAAATGGAAGAAGTTGCATCAGTTACACCGACAAGAGTCACAACTCTTAAATTTATGATGATGATTGAGGAGAGTAAGCCCCCGACCTGGAGTACGCCTTTCTTAAGAGGCGTTCGTCGGGGGCTTCGGTGATCGGAGTACTCAGAGACTAACCCTGTTTTTCACCTTCACCATTGTGCCGTAAGTCACACCTCACTTCGTGTAAAATTGATACTAACGACATCATGAATTTCGAGTATGACGACGAAAAGTCGTTTCCAATACATATAATTCGTAGGCCCAGTTCTCTCCTTGCTTCAAAGAGCTCGATAAGCCGTCTATCCTGATTGCCAATTTAACATCTTTGGCAATCGTTACAGGTCAGTCGGAGGCCTAAGAGACTCGGACAACTTTAACCCAGGTTACTGATTTTCCTGGTGAAAAGGGGTAACGAAGGTCAGATGGCTATGTATTTCGCGCATGACGTAATCGTTCGAAGAAAAGTCGTTTCCAATACCTTACCCAACCTTAGTAAGGGTGATGTTTACCACACCATGTAGACACGGCCTGGAATAAATCTGGGCGAGCAGTTAATGACCATCTTGTGACTAGAAGATAAATTACTACGCGCCATTATTGGTTCTAAATATAACATCGCTTCGCATTTTGTTAACATTATTTGGTTAATTGGATTTGCAGCTTAGCGAAGCGGATTACAGGATTCAAGACATATTTTTGGATTAGGTACTTTTGTGCAATAAACTTTGTAAGCAAGTTAACGTCTGCCTGATCGTAAGCAGCTACAGCCGCATTATTCCGTAAGGTTTATCAGCGTCGCACTCGACGTCGATTGATCAAAGACACCAAATTGAGCTTTATCCTCTATGTATCAATTTCCCCTGATTGAAACCGACAGTCGATGTCGAATTCAACGCTGAGAAACCTTACAGAAAAACGCGCTGTAGCCTATAAATGCTTGTAACACGACTCATAAATGTTACTCGGGCGTTGCCTACCTTATAATCAATGAGATACTTTTACTGATATATTGACAACTATTGCTAGCACAGGGACTACACTCCTACTCCTCCGCTCCATGATACAGGAATTTACACTATTTTATTGAATTGGGTGGTAAACGGCTAATGCAGCCTCTAACCACTAACACACTTAGAGCGTATCTCGCACTATTGATCTTATAAAGAACTAGCTGTAATTGCTAATTTCATGGCTGGTTTTATTTCGCGGAATACTTTTTTTTATATGCCAGTGTAAATCCTTTTATGATAGGTCTATCCCTTTCGATTAGTAGGAACAAACTGGCAGACAGACATAGGCGGATGGAAAGGTTTTTTAATTTATTTTTACTGTCTAGAATATCCATAAACAATAACGTTTTTTTTTGTATATTATAAAATTTTATTCTTTTAACAAAATGTTTTCCAGAAAAATATAGCTTTTGAAATTCCATTCAGTGCTCCCAGCTCTAAGTTCCAGGCAAACAATCGAATCAATAGCCGTCAAAGCTCGTAAAGGCTAACGAAGCTCCGAGAGGCCCTCACTAAACTAGGATCCGGACACAAATTGGCTAATTTACCGAGCTAGTCTAACGAGACATATAACAATGATTTGTATTTTAGACCTTAGATTTTATAATATTGTGACGTGTACTTGCCCGTTACTTATTTTTTCCATCGGTCCTTCGGTCGCCCCAGTTGCCATATTAACATCATTGCCAATCGTTACAGGTCAGTTGGAGGACTAATGGAAGACTTGGGAGATAACTGGTTTAACCCAGATTGCCGATTTTCCTGATGAAAAAGGGTTATGAAGATCAGGAGATCAGCCACATCGGGTTCAATCACTCCGACCCGAACCATGTATGGAATAAGGACAGAAAGATGATGATATATCAAGCGCCTATTTTTCTCATTTTGTATGGGAATGTCAAACTTCCTACACTTGCCGTTAGGGGCACTTTAACGTTCCCTTGCTACATGAGGAAAATACGCAATCGATATCAACAATTAAAACATTTCAAACCTATACTTAAGGTTGGTAAGTGAATATGACTGGTGATTTGGACGCAGGCGGGATTTGAAAATAAAAGTAACGTAGGTACTTCAATATATTTGCAATTTGCATTATATTATAATGTTTTTTAATCGGTTCTGTAGTTTCGGAGCCTATCCGTAACAAACAAACAAATAAATATTTCTCCATTATAAAATTATCTAGTAAAGAAATGTGGAAAGTTGATTTCAATATTATATTCATATCTCAAACTCAAAAATATCTTAAATTGATTAGACTTCTTATAAAGTACTTTCAAATCGTCATAAGGACACAAAAAAGTTTACACTGTATAGGATTAAAAATGTTTCCACTAGGTTCGGAAGGTTGCTTTTGCTGAGAAGAACCCGGCAAGATATTCAACAATTACTCTTATGAAGTGACTCGAGTAAGTATGTATAGAGTACCTAAGTAGTCAATGTCTAGTAATTTCGCAAGTGGGTTCATAATGCGAGTGCGTCTAATATCATGAGAGTAAATTTCGAGCATTTGCCGAAAACGCGCCCATTCCCATGCATTTGGTAACGGGAATAATATTGGGAGATATCCGAATAGAGATTATCATAGCAGGCCACTAAATGTGCGATGAGTGTCTGTCTGATTCGAATAACTATTTTTTCATCCCACCATCTCGGAAAGAGTATTTTTAATCTTCAATATCTGAGTGGAAAAGCCGTTTTTATTCTCTAGAGGATAAAGTAAATTGAATTTAGAACATCGTGTGCACTAAGTTTGTGAATTAAAAAAAATATTACACTCAATTTAAATAAGTGTAGCAACGTTACTTTAAAATTTTCTTAATTATACCTTAGTATTGTTATAATTTAAAGATTATTCTGTAATACTTACCTGTCATAATGTAGTTATTAATACCTAAACTGAAATAAAAGTGTACCTATCTTGTGATTGTAAACGTTTTTTTTTTTGCATTTAGTCATTTCCTCGCTGAGGTGGAATGAAAAGTTACGTGTTGCACTCGAGTGCAAAGATTGTTCACCTCGTGCTCTTTTGATTCCCTCGCTAACGTTCAGGATACTAATTTTGAATCACTTGCTGCGCTCGTGATTCAATTTTAGAACCCTTCGCTTGCTCGGTCATCAAAATTGAACACGCGGTTAAAAAGCAACTTTGCACTCTTGTATAACAAATAACTATTAAACCAACCTTTTAAGGAATGCCTTTTTTTATGTGTGTTGGAAACTATTTTGATATATTTATTATTTATGGTTAGGTTTTTATTTTTAGTATTTTTTATCTTTCAGTTGTTTGGAAGTTAAGTTTTCAAATAAATACGTTGTTATGTCAGCTGCTTTTTTTTCACTGCTCTCTCTTCTAATCTTATTTAATTCGCTATCGTCTACAATGTGCTTTTATACGTTGAGGATAATATCTGGAATTAATTAATGCTCTGGATTTTTGATTTGATAATTAATTATCTGGAATTAGTTAAAGCAACCTTCCGAACCTGGCGGTAGCATGTATAATCCTGTGTAATTGTGTCATTCTGACGATTTGAAAGTACTTTGTATAAAGTCTAATCGAATAAAGATATATTTGAGTTTGAGTTTGAGTTGGCTAATAAAAATATTTCTTTTAGTAAACATTTTTCTTACCTACTATAATAACTAAACTAAATAACTTTGTCCTAACTTCATAATGTATGCTCACGCCTCACGTCAGAGGTGTTTTAATCATAACACCCAATATGACAAATAGTGAGTCTATCGCCGTCTCATGCACTATTCATACGTCTTTTGGTTTCTTTTCAGACATATGCAGGTTTCCCGATGATATCCTTCACCGTAAAGCGCATGGTGTGTAATCACGGCCCCGCGGGAATTCGAACTTGCGTCGCTTGCGTAGCAGGTGACTGCTCAAAACCTAAGGCCATCAAAGAAAAGAAGAAAGAAGCCGTTCAAGGTGAACAACTAAATTAAAAAAAAATCATAGCTTACAAGCTTAAACCAGACAAAGAAATCGTTGGAAAAAAATGAAACATGGAAGGTGCAAACCATTCTTACCATAATCACATATTCACATGATATTTTGGCTGTGTGATAGTGATAGACAGACTTATACATGTCCTATACATCTGTCTCATAATTATTGCCAATGTATCATGCCAATAAAATATCCCAGGAAGGTCTCAGGCCCATCAGCCTATATATAAAAACAGCATACTCCTTGCCACTGCTGTGAAGGCCGGTGCTGCTGGCTGGCTACTGGTGGCTTACCATCATCGACTTAAGCAGAGTGTAAGTTATGAGATTTAAATTTTTGATACCAAAATTAAACATTAAAGCTAAGAAGTAAGTGAGACGTCACTGCTATAAGGAAGATTATTAGGCCCCCAGTTCCAGGATTTAAATAAAACTAAGAAGAAGACTACTACTGAAAATAAAAATGAAAATGATTTATTCAGTTTAGGCCCTGGTAAGGCACTTATGAACGTCGAAGAATTGATCACCAGTTGGGAGACAAGCCTTCTGAGAAGAACTGGAAACTAAGTTTTTACTCGCACATACATTGCGATTGTATAAAACGTCCTACTATAAGATATTATTTCCAAACGTTATTCTTAGGAAGGTTATTTATTCCGAATCATAAACTTTTATGAAGTCATCTTAACGAATCCTTCCTATTTCATAGCCTCATTTTTAGTCGAGGATGTAAACCGGATAATGATGTTCGGATCGATTTCAGGCGTCAAATAACCTTGATAGTCGTAAAATATGTAGACCGAATTCATTTCGGATAAAGTTTAATAAATATACATGCGCTGCGCTGATTGCGTATCAATGAAACTGCTTTTGTTCCGGTACGCTGTTTTCATATTAAATTGGCGCTTTTTTGAAGGTAAATAGTATGCGAAATCGGTGGACGTATATAAGGAGAAAAGCTTGATCTGATGACGAACCTCTAAGCAAGAGGTAGGACATGGATCTCCCATTCGATATTTGGAGCTGTCCGACTGGGGCCTGGGGCCTTACCATGAGCTCTTATTGCCATGATAGTTTCACTCATTTATGAGACAGATGTACGCGACGTGTATACATCTGTCACCGTCGCACAACTGAATTATCATTGCAATATGAGCTCATGGTTGGCCCCCAGTACGCTCGTTTGCCACCTTTGAAAAAATCTTAGTAACCTTACTCGCCATTCAAAACTATTTGAGTTGCGATATTTAAGGTAAAGGCACTGCTCATGCTTTGTTATTAAATTACAACTAGCAATTTAATTAGACTATAATTAGACTGATTTGTAGGACGTAATATGTACGGCTAATTGCGAACATAAATCTTAATAATAATATATGTATCAATCTTGACATGAGGGTTTATCTAAGTTCTAAGCTAGACATTCGTGACATCTATTTTAACTAAGAATAATGTATCATGTTGATTTACGACACAGAATATTGTAAATTAGTATTGAATGGGACATTTTGACATTTTAGTACTCTAGAGTATACGATAAGATATGAAAAGGGTAATGTGTTCATCATCTGTGACTTACTTGGAATATCTTCAGATGGGTCTTTGTCATTTTGGGCGTAAAAAGATCATCGAAGTTAGAGTTTCGTAAACGTAAGGTAAAACGGTTCTTCATTAATAAAACTCCGTTGTAAGTCTGTCTGTCCGTACGCCTGTCTCTCTATCTGGTCTGGATATGGGTTAAACCAGTTGTCAGACTTTCTTAGGCCTCCGACTGACGAGCTGATCAAACTCTTTAAATCAGACGATAACAATATTTGTACATGTTTACAAAAAATACCAAAATATGTAGTTCTATTAAAAATCACGGTACATCTGGCTCATTACTTGGGGGCGTTGGATCAATTTCTAGATAACGTATAAATATTTTGATTAGATATTGAATTTATGATCGCAACTCCAACGATGCACGGGTTGTGAGATACAAGCGTTTCCTACATTATACATGAACTCATGTACACGATTCACGAGAGTTACTATTTCATCTCAACGACACCAATAAGAATCTGAGAGGTGTATCTTTGTACGTGCTACTGACCGCAATGACTGCTCTAATCTATAGCCCTAGACATAGTACAATTTTCCTCGCGCTTGCGCTAATAGAAACGATACCAAACGTTTGAGAATGACACGTGAATGTCACGTGACACACGCGCGACGAATGGAAAATTGGTAGAGAATGTCCCTTGATATTCCGTTCGTTAAACTAAAAGTTTGTGCATCTGTTCAATCACTTGCTTTCCCCATTCGATTTCGTAGTCAACATGCACCTTTGACAGTTGATAGCGGCATCCATTTGGCATATTTGATTGTTGGCTTGGCTTGTATTCAGAGATTAGTCGGAACAAACAAACAGACAGACAAACAAAAATAAAAAATATTTTTCTTAGTATACATATTCATATACATTTAGTGAAAAGTTGTCAATTTGCAATTACAATCAGACACTTCAATTTTATTTATATGTACTGTTTCGATCTTGGCACGAATATAATATCAATCG
Organism: Watsonalla cultraria; assembly: GCA_964035505.1. Lineage (NCBI taxonomy): Eukaryota > Metazoa > Arthropoda > Insecta > Lepidoptera > Drepanidae > Watsonalla > Watsonalla cultraria. Next base: position 9,928,842 of record OZ037717.1, on the reverse strand, counting down.
AACCCGCCATACTAAAGTATTACGCGTCACGTCAGAGGCCTATACCTAGAAATGGACAACGGATAAACATAATCTGATAATAATGATTACACACTGATAAGTGGTGCCTTAATCTCACTCCGATTACGATAGTTTACTATCGAATATGAGATAGTAAAAACATATCATTAATAGAACACAGTTTAATAAATTCATGTCATAATTTCCTAAGAATTCACATTTACACAATATATTTGTAATTGCTGGTTGAAATGTATATATCTATTGATACTACATCGACCAAAAACTATACAATAATAATGTTTAAAGTACCGGCAGAAGTAATCAATTTCATATGATGATGAAAGAACACGGAAATTAATTATTACTACTGCTAATACTATGAAAAAATATAATGATTTACAACTGCTTATTTCTATAAATAATGTTTTTGGTATGAAATCCGCCTGTGTAAATAACTAAATATGTATTTAGATAAAATAATGGACTTCTTGATAATTATAACGATGTATTCTCATAACATCAAACGCATCTTTAGACGTTTTCCATTACCCCTCCAACATCACACATTACCCCGTTTACATTTTCCGTCACCCCACTCGCATCGCATTTTACCCCCAAAGAACGTCTTAGATAATCGGCAGACCTTTAGAAGCCTTACCGGTCCAGTCTTATATATCGTAATCGCTTATCTTGCAAGGATAGTGGATACTTGGATACCGTCTTGACTTTATTTTACCGGTCTTGATAAATTGTGACCTTCGTCTTAGGAGGGAGCGATCATTTTGTATGTAATAGTATAGTAGTGATCTCTTCATGGAGACAGTATAATTACTTCGAGATGTTACTATACCTACATACCGATCAAAATCTTGATTCCCCTTTTGGCATCCTTTAAAGCACCATTTCATATTCGTACTTAAATTTCTTCTCAGACGTATCAATTGTATGTTTCGGTGTCAAAGCTACTACTAGCCTTTTAGGCACGTCCCCTACTTGAATCTACCGATTTTTGTACCTTATGTGTTTTAATACAAATTATTATGAAATTAACTGTTTCTTTTTGTCTAATATATATGTAAACTAAAATTATAATTTGACCAAGCGCGTTAAACACAATACATTTTCCTGTTAATAACAAAATAATTAACCACATTAATCAGGCATTAATAATAATCAATTCCATAAATTCTTCCGTACTTCAAACACAAAACAGGAAAACTTGTATTATTTATTTATAACTATTGTACGTGCTAAGCTAAGCAATTGAAATAATCTCAAACATTTGCAATAACTTTAGTGTCGTATTGTCTTTCATAACTTGCGCCCGCGCACACGTCACTTATCTCCGAAAACAACGTACCTATCAGAGTTTATCAAGATACTTGCATGTTACAGCGTAATTTTAATCAGGCAGAAGCCAGTATTCCGCAGATCTGATTCGATAAGGTAGTTTCTTTTTATACTTTTGTGCAAAGGCAGGATGAAGAATCCATGTATTATACCAGGATGTCATAGAATTGTGAGTAGAATTGTTATCCTACTAATAGGTATAATATTAGAAACGTAAAGGTTTCCGAATATGGATATTTGTTACGCTTTTTCTTATAGCTACATACATCATAATAATACATAGGCTACAATGTATAACGTATAAGCGGACGTCTCGTAGTTTCACCCGCGTAGTTCCCGTTCCCGTGGGAGTGCGGAGATAAAATATAGTCTATATTAATCAACGATAATGTAGCATTCAAATGATGGAAGAATTTTTTAAATCGGTCGAGTACTTTTTGATTTGACCAGCCAAATCGTTACAAACATACTTACATACAAATCTTTCCTCTTTATAATATTACTAGGGGACGTCACGCGGTTTCACTCGCGTAGTTCCCGTTCCTGTGGAAGTACGGGGATAAAATATAGCCAATGTCAAGGATACATATTTTCTGCGTTTGCGGTTGAAACTCTGGGGCCTTGGGGTCCGGATACTCATCAGCTTTTCAAAGAGCTTGCACGTCGTCTGGTAGAAGCCTCTCGTGACAAGAGAGCTGGGGCTTTTCTCGCCCAGAGAATCAGCATTGCTATTCAACGTGGCAATGCTGCCAGCCTTCTTGGCACGATCCCGAGAGACACAGACTTGGGACAAGTTTTCTACCTTTAATTAGTTTTAAGTACTGTTCCTTGTATATATAATTAAGTTTTATCAAATAAAGATTATATTATTATAGCCAATGTTACTCGCTGATGATGTAGCTATCCATTTTCGTCAATGCAAACAAACAAACAAACAATCAAATCTTTCCTCTTTATAATAAGTGTAGAAGTAGATTATTAGTATATACATACATTGAAAAGAGTGATTGCTAAGTTTCTTGCTAGGTTCTTCTTAGCTGCTTTTGAGAAAAACCTTCCGAATCCGGTGGTAGCATTTACACTCCTTTATAATCCAGTACCGTGTAATTTGTGTCCTTCTGACGATTGGAAAGTACTTTGTAAGAAGTCAAATAAGGATATTTTTGATTTTATCCGTTTTCAAGGTTGTGTGAATTGTTAAAATCCACGGTGGCTAAATGACGGGCACTAGCTAGTATTGTAATTGATTTGTGTTTACATTGTATACGGTTTTAATAATATTGTAGTTTAATCACATGAAATAATGATTGTGTAAGGAAGCGCGATCTCCTAATAATATGTAAACAGTATGTAATTAAAAACAATAGGTACTAATTGTTTTGCTATACCCTGTTTCTCTATGGATGCCTTACATCCGATTGTTGGATGGTAATAATATAAATCTGACTCTTAGGTATACATAGTCAAACTATCATGGCAATAAGTGCTCATAGTTCAGGGATGTGTCTTTAACATTGCAAGAAATAATAAATACAGACATTATCATTATTTTAAGGCATTAACAATTTATGAGTGACTTTTCTTAATACTAATGTAGATCTACCTATACAGGTAAATACAATTTAAGTGTCTGTTTGTAATTCCAAAATCACAACTTCTCACTAAATAAATAATTATGAAAGTATACACGCTTCTGACACTAAAAACCAAATTTATATTTGTTTCTCTTTCTGTCTGTCTGTCTATCTGTTTGTCTGTTTGTTCCGGGTAATCTCTGAAACGGCTGGACTGATATTAACGGGACGTTCACTGAGGTAGCTGATGTTTCAAGGACTAACATAAGCTACTTTTATTTATTAAAAATATAAGGTTTCCACAACATGAATCATGAAACTAAATTTACGCGTGTGAAACCGCGTGGCACAGCTAGTAGGAAATGTAATGTCATTAGGTACCTAAGTTCTTTTAGTTCAGGCACTATGTAAATATAGCACCTACATACCGTTTTGTACACACATTTTTTTTTTTTTTTTATTGACGAGGAGGAAACCTTCATAAGGTCCCCGACCGCCCTGGGAGAGGCAGATCGGGGTATGTGGGATTTTCACCTCACTAAAACCCCCCCGGTGGCCATCCTCAGTACTCAGGGGGGACTCCGGGTACTCTGATAGATCGCACCGGTGTCCCCCCACACTTTGCCGGGGCACATCCCCGGGGCAGCAGTCGCCGCCCCTGGAGACCTCGCTGTGCAAGGCAGCGCGAGCCACATCGCGCTGCCACCTTCCCACCACCTTCCCGGGCCCGCGGCTCGGTGGTCAAAGCTCCCACCGCGACCACCGCCAGCAGGCACATCTTCTAACCTTTACAGAAACAATACAACGTTTATTTATCAAAATAATAACAATATTTTATTTACGTTACTTTTTCCCAACAAACGCCTGGCGTAAAAAAATAGCAATGCGCCATCTACCTTTATACTGATCGAAAAACATGAGGAGGCGCATGGAAAAATAAATATTTTACTTTAGTCCGACTTTCAATTGCACTTTATTGTTACTCAGTAATTGTTAGTATTTGTTAGGTACATTTATAGTGGAAATTAAGGTTATAGATTTGTACCTACTACCAATACGAACACTACACTTATACCGTACTGAGCTATCTCGCTAATTATTGCAGTATATGTAAGTACCTACCTACATGAGCTATCCCTAACATACTTTTATCAGAAACTTCAATTCAAATTCAAACAATTGATCGATTCAATGAAAAAATACAACTATATCGGTATTACTACTAATGAGATATAAGGGCGCTAACCTTGATTTTTGGGTCTTGTATGGAGCGATGCAAACATTATACATGCGCAGATATCCCCACTATGTTCACTCAGCGCTCATAAGTCGTGTCGGCATCTATATAACCAAAAGCAATTGTTTATAGGGCTACAAGTAACGTGCAAAAGTAAACATAACCATACATTCGGATACCGATAAGCAATCACGTGTTAACTAGGTTAATTCAATTTCTCATAACGACCGTTGGTTCTACGATGGCACAGATTGCACAAAAAAATTAAAACAATTTAAAAATCGAGTTCGAATCGTGATTTGAGACTGAAGTTATTTTTTTAAATTGTACGATTCAAGTCTAAAGCGATTCGAAAGGGCCGTGGTAGTTGCCTGTTATGCAAGCAACGCAAGCTCGAATCCCAGCGGGGCCTTTACCAATTAGTTAGGTATTCTAAAAACTTAGAGTGCAGTGATTTGTGAGTGTTCAGTGACCCGCATATGCCTGAGAGGTAGTTCGAAGACGTATGTATGTGGACGATATATAATTAAATGAAGCATCGTTTATGAGTAAATAATCTAGTTTTATATTTGTTTTACACAAGGTAAAATAAAATGTGTGTCGCGATAATGGCGGCAAGAAGTGAAGAGGGTGAGCGTGCCCATAGACAACAGTCAGTAGTGAGACGATTACATTTTAGTGACTTATTCTTAAACTAGCTGTGCCCCGCGGTTTCACCCGCGTAGATTTTAATTTCGTATTTGCCCGCGGACCCCTAATGTTTTTAAAAATCTAAGTAGCCTAAGTTACTCCTTGTAACATAAGCTATCCGTCAGCGAAAGTCCCGTTGAAATCCGTCCAGCCGTTTCGGAGATTACCCGGAACAAACAGACAGACAGACAGACGGACAGACAGAGAAAATTTTTAAAAATTGGTTTTTTTATGTCAGTACCGTGTATACTTTCATATGCATTTAGTGAAAAACTGTTATTTTGCAGTTACAAACAGACACTTCAATTTTATTTATCTGTATAGATAACCACAGATGTACAATATATATATTGAACAGTATGGTGCATGAAACTGCAATAGGCTGACCATCTGTCACGTTGGCACTTAATCATGTTCTTTAAAATGTAGGTGTTGTTGTTACAAAACCTCTTCGACCCTTTTGGGATCCTTCTGGGATGGCATGAGCATATTTTTTATAATTATTTAATTTTCTGGAATATAGCCCCAATAAGTCAAAAAAAGACTGATTCTTTGTAAGTAATCAAATTTACTGTAAAAAAAAAATTCTGTAGATCATCAACCGATGATTCACGAGCTATTTGTACCTACATTGTATTTGTTCGTTTCATTTGTTCGCAGTATCGATAATGTGATGACGTCACACGCGTACCTAAAGCTCTTATCGACTCGAGATAAAGAATTATGAGTTTACATAGGAAAGTAAAGTAATTACTAGCAAGGCGTATGTTTGTTACTCATCCGCTTCTTGTATTTTTAAATGCTACCTTCAAGTAGCGTTGTTTTACCCGGGGTGGTTAATAATAATTCATTATTATTATTGTTTGGGGGGATCAAACTGGAGTTCCAAAGATTGCAGAAACTAAATAAATCTAAGCTTCATATCCAAAGGTTTGTTATATTGTCATAAAAAGAACAAAAACAAATTTTTTTTTTTTTTTTTGGATATGGTCTCTCGCAGTTGGTAGGGGGGAGTTACCTCCACTGCAACAGAAACAAAACAATGGTAGACGTATTTATGTAACGCGATGCAACTTTCAATGGCGCGATCTATTTAACTACTTACGACATCTACTTACAAACAATGAAACTAAAACATACTCATATACGATTCGTACAATTATATTTGATTTATACCAATATTATTTTCATTATTATATAATTATTATAATTCATTATTAATATTTTCAGGCAATATACCTACATATCTATTGCCGGGTATATATATGTAGGTATATATTGTATAATATTTTTAAAAGAGTAATTACTGAGTTTCTTGCCAGGTTCTTCTCAGTAAAAGCAACCTTCCGAACCTGGCAGTAGCATGTATAATCCATGTCGTTCTGACGATTTGAAAGTACTTTGTAAAAAGTCTAATCGAATAAAGATATTTTTGACTTTGACTTTGACTTTGACTATATATTGTAAGGTAAGGGGCCTCCAGCGCCAACAAAACTAGGGAAAAAAAAAAATTCTTGAAACACTGGTTTAAACCAAGACAAGACCACACTAGGACTCTTGTATGTGTTTTCCGATTTAAATCCGTATCACAAATAGAGTTGCAGCTACTTTTAAGCCATGGAGTTTTTTGCAATTTTGCTATACATATTTATTACAATATGCAATTTGATACCATATTTTAAACACACCATTATTCATTATAATTGAATGAACGAACAACATTCTCAAATAAATAAAAAAAACCAGACTGTCATTAAAACCAGACGTGTGGTGTCTGGCGAGAAAAAGAAAACCGACAAATTCGACAACTAGCGCATCTAGGGTTCTTTATACAATCACAATTTATTTATATTTCCAAAACAGAACTATTAAAAGTACGGCCAAGTGCGAGTCGGACACGCGCACGAAAGGTTCCGTACCGTTGTCTATAAAAACGGCTAAAAATTACGTTTTTTTGTATAGCAATCCTCTTAATTATTTATTTGATACTGTTTTTCATGTGTATCTTTGGTTATAGTGGCAACAAAAATACGTCTATTGTGAAAATTTCAACTAAATCTAACTATCACGGTTCATGAGATACCTACAGCCTGTAGGCCTAGACAAAGTGACATTCGTACAAATACAAAATATATGTCGATGACATAAAATCAGTCGCGTGACATTTCCCGTACATTTTGTATCGTTTCTACTAGAGAAGCGTGAGGAAAAGGTTCTATAGTCTACAGGCCCTGGGGCCTTACCATAAGCTTTTATTGCCATAATAGTTCCACTGTGTGACAGTGACATACTTATACACGTCATATACATCTGTCTCATACTAAGAGTTAAACTATCATGGCAATAAGAGGTCATGGTAGGGCTGCTGGACAGACAAACGGACGGACAACGGAGTCTTAGTAATAGGGTCCCGTTTTACCCTTTGAGTACGGAACCCTAAAAACGATACTGACCCCACAGGAGTACGATATGAGTCGCTTTACTTTGAATTGTTGCCCCCTACTATGAAATCTCATTTTAAAAAGAATTATTATTAGAATTATGTAATATTATCCTGTACCAGACATCAGAGCGAGTTTGTTACAGTACCGTTTTTACCTTTTAATTACGGATCCCTAAATAATACGTTGCGAAAATAACTGCTTCAAATTTAAATGCGGCAGACGTAAAACAACAACTTAGTTCAAATTGACGACGTGCCAATGTAAAGGACGTTAGCCATTCTTCACACTTACTATAAAATACGAAGTTTTGTCCGTGTGTTTCAATTTGTTAATTCTATACACTCAAACTTTTCAGCTAATAATAATAATAATAACATATAAGAGTATATATAAGTACAAAGTTTTACTTACGGACTGACTATAGGTATACGTTCGGTTGACAAGGGTATCCTGTGTCTCATAATAACCCGCATATTTTATATTGTCTCCGTTTTCTAAGTTAAAAAAAATAATTATTTTGAGTTTTAGCGAGACTGACTAATTGGAAGACGACTAAATTGTTTTTTATATATTAAGTAAGTAGCTAAGAAGACGAGAAGATAAATAATTGTCATAACATTCCATAATTAACACAATAAGAATTAACATTATTCACAAGTGAATCCATGGCTGCAGCTAGTCGAAAATAAATTAAACCCAAGTCAACGACTTTTATATTAGATTGAGTAGTTTATCTCAAAGAATAAATAGAATTTCAAAAAGAAATCAATCAGCCTTTCTCAAGGGTTTATTGAATTATGGCTCGTAATGTGCAGAATATAGAAATGTTTTCCGAGTATTTTTCATTTGTTTGACTATTGTGATCAGGGGCGCAACCATGAGCTCTTATTGCAATGTTAATTCAGTTGTGCGACAGTGACAGATGTATGCACGTCACATACATCTGTCTCATAAATGAGTGAAACTATCATGGCAATAAGAGCTCATAGTAAGGCCCCAGATTGGGCAAGCTGTTTTGTCTTTTAATTTGAGAATTATAGCTATGGCCTGCGGTATTAGCCAGGCCGACACATAAAAAAATGTTTTTATTCAAACTCCTCTATTATTTTGAAAATAAAGGTATCTTTTGTTATTTCTTGCAACGACTGTTCTATTCTCAAGACCTTTACTTATTAAATAATTACGTATTAAAATAATTAAAAGTCTTAACATGTTTTTATTTTCACAATATAGCCTGCGTATTTTTATCATTTTGTATGGGAACGTTATAAAGCGCCCCAACTGGCGAGTGTAAGAAATTCTACGCCACCAACAAAAAAACGCTAAATGGTCAAGCGACGATGTTGAAACATGTCGTAACCTATACTTGGGGCATAAGAAACATACATATGTTTAGGAAGAAGCTCACGCACGAGTATGTATACCTAGTGCATGAGAAGTATGAATCCCTACTTAATATTATAAATGCGAAAGTAACTCTGTCTGTCTGTTACGCTTTCCCGCTTGAGCCTCTCAACCGATTTTGATGAAATTTGGCACAGACAATCTTTAGACCATGAGAAAGGACATAGGCTACCTTTTATTAAAAATATTAGGGTTTCGCGACAATAAGGATGAAACTAAATCTAAGCGGGTGAAACCGCGGGGCACAGCTAGCTAGTAGGTAATATAAAGCTAGGAATAGATACATAAAAGGCTTCGTTGGCACTTTATCATCTTCGGTAAAATGTGAGTGTTGTAATGCGTACTCGGGGATCCATCTAGGAAAAGTGACCTTACGCTTAGAAATATTGACTTATCCTGAAGAACCTAAAGGCCTTCGCAGAATACTAAGTGTCAATAAACACACCTAAGTTTCTAGTTGTCACTGCCCTTAACATCAACATACCTTCACAAATTAGATCTAGCAAAGTGAAGTCACGCTAAGTAAGCAGCCTGACCCCACAATACAAAGTTGGGTAACTTGTGACTTGTTGAATCATGTTCATACATTAACCTCTAACACTTTGGATTAAACCGTAACTTGTTGGAGCCACATTCGTGATGGCTAGAGCAAATTCTGTTGATCCCAATCTTGTCTCTGTCATGTGTGGCTGTATATCTATACATTTGTAATTACTTGTCCCGGCTCACTTAACCGCTGGTCGTGGAGACTTGAAATTTAGAAGGTGTGCGTTGCGTGAATGTGTAATAACAACTTAGTCTTCTTTTTTTGGAATTGATACTTTTTGTTTGAACAGACGTTCTTAAAAACGTGAGTGGTTATATTAGTTGGGTGTTTGTAAGTAATTACGTATAATAAAGCTGAAGAGTTTTTTAGTTAAGTAAGTCGGAAGAAAATGTGCTCCTGAAATTTCCTTAAAATAACGCGTTAGATTGCTTTGCAATGAGATGAGACTCTCAAATAGTTTTGCAAAAAAGATGATGGATTTTCTCACGCAGATGAGTGGGTCATACGTTCTAACTTTTGGATGAATGGGGAAACTGTCAAACGTATTACAGTATTTATTATAATTCATCCAGAGGAATTGGTAATAAATCTATATTGAATATACAATTCAAATTCAAAATCTTTATTTGATTAGACTTCTTTCAAATCGTCAGAAGGACACAAAAATACATTGAACAGGATTATAAATGTTACCACCGGGTTCGGAAGGTTACTTTTGTTCAGAAAAACCCGGCAAGAAACTCAACAATTACTCTTTTAAAGTATTAGAGAGAGTATATATAAAACCTGTTGATGAAAGGTGACTGTGTGAAAAGCTATTATATATGATTAGATATGAAGTGAATACTCTTGTATTCGTGTTATAAAGAAAAATCGAAAAAAAATCAGAAGATAAGGAGCCTTTACCCTATAGGCATAGAGACCTCTTTTGATTAATTTACAATGTAACTTTTCATACGTACCCACCTGTGCCGCATTTCCATAAGGACACGGTCCGCTAAAATGTCGATAAAATTTTACTGACCGTGGAAGGAACACGTGTTCGAGTTTCAAAACGTGCGTTATCATTTTGCGTGACTTTAGCGTTTTTGCTATAACTGTGTCACTTTTTGCCACAATTGTACTTTGCCATTCATTATTACTGTCCGTTGTTCATCCGACTGTGTTATTAACTGTACCTACTCGTATATGATTTCGCTAAATGCACCGTTGCCACGCTACGCATTAGTTCACATCGCATAATGGTGTTCTTTGTGAGTTAGCACAGTGTGGACTTTGGGTGCTGAGTTCTTTGTGAATTTGAATTTGGAAATCGAATTAACAACGTTAAATTTAATATTACCATTTGTTTGGCGAAAGTAGAAACATATTTTTTTTGTATTGAAGGACTATTCCTAATACAAAGAAATGAAGGACACGTGCCATCTCATGGTAAGCTAACATTGTAGTCTGTAGATACTGTAAGGCCTTACAATCAACATTACATTCTTAGATCGTTAGCCACTTAGGTCAACGAGATATCAAGTTTAGTTTTTAATATAAAAATATAAATCATAAAAGAAATAAAAATAAAAATAATGTATCAGTGAGTGTAAAAGTCTGAACTGAGACAAAAGAGAATAAATCTAAAAGTGAAAAGATCGGTCCCGGGGTAGTAGGCGGCCCAGCTTCGTTATTCACTAAGGTTTCTCAGCGCCGCATTCGTCATCACTGTCGGTTTTGAAGATACGAAATTGAACCTTATCCCCTATGTATTATGTATCAATTTTTTATAATTGAAACCAATGCTCGTCGTCGAGTTCGACCCTGAGAAATCTTAGTTACTAACGCGGGTTGTTGTCACATGGAAGCACACTTTTATACATCAATATACGAAAACATTGGAAACAATTTAAGATAATGTTAGTTTGGTATGTTTTATTTTATTACACTAGGTATACAAATGATAAAGCGGTTATCAAAATCCTGTTATTCACGATTATCTATAGTGTAACCACGAATGCCAAATGACGGTTTTGTTTCTGTTCTTAATTCACCGATTATTTTCTTTTTTTAATTTCAAAAATAGAATTTAATAAGAATTTTGAAAAAATATTTTTATTATTTATTATTTGTAAATCGATTTCGAAATGTAATCTCCCTTTCGTCTGAATGACTATTCTTTTTGGCAATTCTTAATGCGGGTATTTGAATTCGGATTCAATTACTAACCTTTCGTGATTAGCTTCGAATTTCAAATACTTCGACTTTGACCCACTTGGCGGTGATTTATCACACCCTTATCACGGGCGTCGCTGAATCGAATTTCCAATCGAGTTCCAATCGTAACTCGGCTGTTATCGTGATAACGGCATAATGTATCGTACGCTTCGCATTCGTATATGGTGATCGCAAGGATAACAAACTGGGACGTTTGAATTAGGCCACTCAAACAGTTTAGGATCTCTCCTGACACGAGAAGCTAGGGTCGTGTGACTGATTGAAGTATTTTTCTTAAACGAGTGTCGGGAATAATGGTAAATATGAGTTCTTTATTTGGAACTTTCGACTTGGGAGTTTGTGAAGTGAAGTGATTTACTTGTCTGGCTTTAAAAGGAGGTTCTTTTATTGTTTTTTTTTTTTTTATTTCGTTACATTTTGATTGACCGTTGGAATGGTTTATACTTACTGATATTTTGGTGATTTAATTCGGGTAATATTTAAGAAAGATTTTTACTAACTTAGTTGACATATTTCTAACCCTGCTTACATTCATTTAAAATCATTTTGTTTGAACTCATAAGACTGATCTTACGCTCAATTAGTGGATTCAAATTAGCATACTGTTACATAATAATAAATAACTAAACCGTATTACATCGTACGATAACTTCCCTCACAAATACTTATGTATTGTAAAGATATGTATGATTAAATTTTGAAAAGGTATTGATAATAAGTTGTGAGATGGTACGTTAACATCTATCCTTGATTGTTAAAGAAAGGGTTTTCCAAAATTCCATCTCTAAGGGGTCGAAATTGGTGTCTGGTCTGACACAAGTATATACTGAACATAAAAAATAAATAATTATTTTTCTTTGTTATGAAATGGCTGGATTAATTTTAATGGAACTTTCACGAGCAGATACCAGATGTTATAAGGAGTAACGTAGGATACTGTTATTTAAATAATAAAGCCACCCATGAAATTTACACGTAAGTAAAACCTTTAAACGAACACTTCTTGTCTCTCTAATCTCGCAAAACAGATCTAAAGATTTTCTTAAATTTTAGTACGTATGGATTTTTTAGGGCAAAAAACATGGACCTTAGCTCTTATTGCCATGTTAGTTTCACTCATTTATGAGACAGGGACCTTACCATGAGCTCTTATTGCCATGATAGTCGCCAACCCGCGAGACACGTCAGGTAAGGGTTAAGTTTCACTTTTTACTCAACTATTTCTTTATCAAACCCCTTTTTTGTACCCGACACGCGCGAACGACTACAAGCATAGAAATTAATAATGTTTATGAATATAGCATTAGTTTTTGTAGAGCGGAAAAAATATCTGATAACTGTGACAGCTGAGGCACCTAAACAACTCTCTGCGGTCACGGTGAGTTTTTTTGAGCGACACCTGTTGGACTAAGGGATTATTGAATTTGATAAAACAACATATTGCGTTAATGTAACAACACAAAAAATGTTTTTTCAATTCTATTCTGAAACGATGTTTTTCAAGTTACAACTAAGTATGTAGGTATGTCCGGCTGTTGCATAATTCAACCGAAATTGTGGTGTTACCATTAGTAAGTCGCTTGCCAGTTTCACTCATTTATGAGACAGGGACCTTACCATGAGCTCTTATTGCCATGATAGTTTCACTCATTTATGAGACATATGTACGCGACGTGTATACATCTCTCGTGGTAAGGCCCCAGGTACTAATAACAATGTGGATATATTGTTGCTCGTACGACCTACTACAAGAGTATTAGATAAGTGCATGAATGAGATAGAGGCATTAACCTAATTAGATTCATCATGGACTAAAATTAACCCATTTTCATCACAAATTGTTACGAAACGAGCAACTAGTCTAGTTGAATCTAGAATAGTTAGCATCCTTTGTCTGATATAACCTTTTGTTCCAAGAGTTAGACGAAGAGAAAACTACAGGATAAAACTTACATTAGCTAAGCTATTCATAAGTTTTATATACTAGCTGTGCCCCGTGGTTTTGTCCACCTAAGCTCAATTTCATAGGTTTCCTTCTTTCGCGGAACCTAAAATTTTTTTATGTAACAGTAGTTAAATCTACACTAATATTATAGAGAGGAAGGATTTGATTGTTTTTAACTTGAAACTTCTTGACCGGTCTTGAAAATTCTTTCAGCAATGGATAGCTACATCATCAGCGAGCAACATAGGCTATATTTTATCCTCGTGCTCCCATGGGAACGGGAACTACGCGGGTGACACCGCGTGACGTCCGCTAGTAAATGATAAAAATCGAAAAAAAAAGAGTTTATCCTATCATTAAAGTTAATCCTTATAACACTTCATTCAGCCAGTGAGAGTCCCGTTAAATTGGTTCAGTAACAAGCAGACAGAGGAGAAAAATAAAAAAAAATGTTTTTTTTTAATATAGTACCGTTTATACTTTCAATGCATATGCATTAAGTGAAAAGCTAATGATTTGGAATTACAAGAGACACTTCAATTTAATTAATCTGTATATACTTTCTAACGTCCGCAACTATGCCTACGTGCTAAGTTTCACATACAAACTTTGAACCCTCATTCGCCTTCCCCTTATGGATATCTATCCCTAATATGATGACGTTCCTGTCAAAATTTCCTGTATTAATTAATATACGCAGCCTGCAAATTTCATGTGTCTAAGAATTAAGTCAAATTCGGAGCACTCGTAACCGAATGAAGTGTATGAAGAGATGCATGAATGTGGATGAAGCGAAAGAAATATGCAAGCAAGTGGCCAAAGGTATATTATGTTCCTATATATGGAAGAATTAAGTGTTAGAAAAAGAATAGCCACTGTTAAGCTGATACAGACCAGTCATTGCAAATTTCCTACCTGCCACTTGGCCATCACAGCTATCAGACAACTTGTTACATATTCAAACGAAGCGACATTTTACTAGGTTATTATAACTATAAAGTTAAACAGTCAAATTAGGTGCATTAAAACATTACTCATTGATAAAACATTTTAAGACGGAAACAAAATATTATATTGTACTCACTTGTTATAATCATTTCTCGAAACATTAATCTATGATACATTAGAAGTAAAGCGATAAGCCTTATCAGTAAATAGTTTGCACGAAGAGCTAAGCAAATATGTTGTTTAAGATTGGATTATAGGTGACCATGAATTTGAAATGAGTAATGTACAGGAAGTATTAAGAATTACGCACTTTCAAGGAGTAGTGAACGCAAAAGAAGAAAGTCGAATATTTCCGTTCGCACATATACATTGATTATAGCAATGCACGTGGAATATATACATTTACCAAATAGATATTCAGAATTCTATATGACTTGTATGTATGAGTTGAGGAGATTACTATTCATGATATTTACCTTAACTTTATATAACTAAGACCCCCATACGTTCATGTAGGTAAATCTCCAAGACCATGGTATCCACTCGTTTCGGCTTGAAAGGTAGGATCGTATGCGACAGCAACATGGTTGGATCAATTTACTTCAATTAATCTGGAACACTCTTCTTTTTCAATGCTAAGGTCCATTGAGTTTCAAGTGAGCTAAAGTCTGGGCCAAAAATTATAAAATTAAAGCCTGATCAGTCCTTATGTTATAAGAATACTAAACACTTGAAGACAGTTGATCAAACTTCAGGAAATTACTTCAAACTCATTTGTTTCTTTTTGTCTTTTCAGAGTAAGCTCTTCAGTTCAAAATCAAAGGACTTCGAGAACGAAGCCTTGGAAGTACACAATGAGTACAGAAGAGAACATGGTGTGGCGCCACTTGTGTTAAACAAAGAAATATCCAAAGTCAGTCAAAGTTGGGCCGAAGAACTCGCTAAGAAGGATGCCATGTCATACAGTCTCAACCAAAACTATGGAGAAAGCGTGTATTGCGGCTGGTCTGCCGACCCCAATACGAAGATCAAAGCGAGAGATTGCATCGAGAAGTGGTACAGCGAGATCAACGACTACGCTTTTGGACGAGAACCAGATCTTCTCACTTGCGGTCATTTCACACAAATTATCTGGAAAGACACCAAGGAATTGGGCATCGGAAGCGCTAAAAGCAAATCAGGAAAACTTTACGTGGTCGCCAATTATTATCCTCCCGGTAATTATAGTGGTCAGTTTGCTCAAAATGTCTTGCCACCAGGTGCCAACCAATTCCAGTCGGGTTACACCAGCTCGAGTGGATCAAACAACAACCTATCACCACCATCCCCGACCAGACTAAGTATAAACTTAGGTGAGATCTCGCCTAAATTGTCAGGGTTAGTTAGCAAATTCAAGACTACTTCAATTTCTACAGAGAAATTCGAAGATGAGTTTTTGAGAGTGCATAACGAATACAGAACAAAGCATGGCGTTCCAATTCTTGAACTGAACAAGAAGTTGTGTAAATACGCCGACGAATGGTCGAAGGTTTTGTCTAAAAGAGGCAGGACAGAGCACAGAGACCAGAATGACTATGGAGAGAACATATTCTACGCTTGGTCGTCCGATCCTAGCTTCATAGTTTCTGGCAGGGACCCAGTAGACAAATGGTACAGTGAGATTAAAAACCACAGATTCGGTAAGGAGCCTTCAAATTTAGATTCTGGACATTTCACTCAAGTTGTTTGGGCAGATACCAAAGAAGTCGGAGTGGGAGTGACGAAATCTAAAGATGGTCACGTGTACGTTGTCGCTTACTATTCCCCTCCCGGTAATGTTATGGGTAGTTTCGCTAAACAAGTGCATCCGCCCATAAATTAATTTACAAATACACCAAAGACGTGCATTCCATATTCGATACATTTCATTAGTATGTAAGTTGAGCTTATGCCTAAGATTATTTATTTTTTGTAACAATTTAGCTGGAGAAGGGAGTATCGTTAAGGTTGTTTAATTATATTTTGTGATAGTACATTTTGTTTTATTGGCTGAACTAGTGAAAATTTTATTCAGTGTAATGATCGAAATGAGTTTTTCTAAAAACTTGTGCAGTCATTTCACACTACGTGCTTTAAGGTGAAGGAAAACATTGTGAACAACCTGCGTATGTCTGAAAAGAAATTCAAAGACGTATATATAGTCCCTGAGACGGGGATAAACTTACCGTCTAGCACGTTCTTTAGCATTTAATAATTCTAGCATTTAATAATTTTCGGTGACCCGTGGGTATTGTTATTTAAACACCTCTGCCTCCTCATTGGTACAGGCCGATTCTAACTTGCGTCACTTGCGTAGTAGGCGACTGGGGGCCTTTTCCGAAAAACGAAGCTTCGGCCGAAAGTTCGCAAAGTTCCTACCACGGTTAATATTCGTTCTAAAATTACGTCCGAACGTGGTCCGCTAGAAAATTATTTGATTGATGTTTATATTTTCTAAACCAACTTTAATTATATTATTAGACGAAGAATAATTTGAGTATGATAAAAACAAAGCGATAATGAAACTACGTTTAATTTTCGTTCGTTAACGAAGTTTCGTTTTCGGAGAAAGAGAGTAAACCCCCAGCTCAGGCTTCACGGTTCCTTTTTATTTGTTTTAAAAGAAACATAACTAAACAATTGTTTTTATGAACTTCCACCTCTCCTGCCCTTGAGGGGCGATCTATCGAGAGTCCTTCTGAGCGGCCTTCGACTACCCCACGAGCCAACTTTCCATACTGATGTAGATAAGGCACAGATGGGAATACGAGAATAGTTCTTAAGTGTATTGTATTAAAAGACGTTTTGTAAAGGTCTTCATTGTCAAAGGTTTTTGTGACTACAAACTATGGAGATACTTATGTACTTACAGATATGTCGACTGATAGAAGATAAATGGCAAAACAATATAATATATATCTCTCACAAAAATAATATAGGGTAAGACAAGAGGATGATCTGATCACTTAATAACTATGGATAACTAACTGTGCCCCGTGGTTTCACCCGCGTAGAAATGTCATGGGAATCCCGCAGCCTGTATGATTTTTTAAAATAAAATAAGTATCAGCTATGAAAGTCCCGGAAGAATCGGTCCAGCCGTTCACGCGTGATTCCGTGACCAAAGGAAATGGGGATTCATTTTTATATATAAGGAGACTAGCTGTGCCCCGCGGTTTCAGCCGCGTAGATTTAGTTTTTATATATAAGATTATCCAAAGGGTAAAACATGGGATCCCCATTACTAAGAATCCGTTGACCGTTTATCTGCCACTAGGCTGTCCCTGTGCTCTCGAACCGTGATAGTTAATCAGTTGAAAAGTTTACAAATGTATTTCTAGTGATTCTTATAGCGATAAGTACTAAAAAACAGAATAAAATAAATATTTACGTCTCCGTTACAACAAAGGATTTTATTGTCGTTGCGTCTCGTAATTCATCGGTTTTTTATAATAATCTGTTTTTTCAAACTCACCCTTAAAACGGCTAGTCTTAGACGGGACTATGGACGAGATTTTTACTGAAAGTAAAACCTGCAGGTCATTTTTGTACCGTAAAAATATTCGTCAAAGCAAAGAAAAGTTCTTAACACGCGCTGCTTAGCGATCATAGTAGGCTCCCTGAACACACTACGAATTTCCACATAGAATCCATTTTTATTAAAGTTCGTTATTGGAATCGTGCTCTAGTATGGTTACTGGGTTTCCCAGATCCAACAAAGAATAAAACCCGAACAAATCTTGTACCAAACTAATCTGGAACTTGAAATTTAGAGCAGAATTTAAGCTGAAGTGAGTAATTACATTGCGTGATGAACTAATTTCTGAAACGTAATGAAACTTAGGCTTCTATTTAGTTCTCACAGACAAAGCATCATTAATTCCATTGTTACTGGTATACTTGTTTCGGCTTCTGAAAGAAGTTTTAGTAAATTACCATTATATTTACAAACATGCTCACATAATATGCTCACGTATCCCGTGAGGTTAGGCAGAGATCACTGCTTAGCCAGGCGAGTGCATTTTCATCGGGGTAGGCATAAACAATAAGTAGGTAGGTAGGCAGGTTAAGTACATACCTATGTGACGCGGCGTAGGTACGTACGTCTTGGTAAAGATACACACACGAACATAAACACACACACACGATACGAGTGTATTCAGTGATCACAAATTGTAACTTCTGCTTACCTGCTTATATGCAATGCACGCCACTTCTGTTTACCACATGCTCATCCTTACATACTTCTTGCGTTTCTTCCACATTCATTCATCTCTTCATACACTCATAACCGAAAGTGTTACGAGTGCTCCGAATTGAACCTTTCTAAAAATGTATATGGCCTCCTGCAAACCATTTTATTTCTCAGCTAAAAGTTAAGATTTATTATTATACACCCTTATTATAAAACTTGGAAACTAGGACTAAAAATATTACCAGGTATCTAAAAATATGCGATGGAACCTTTTTTTTGTTTTTTGAGTTTCTTGCCGGTTCTTCTCGGAAGGCTAGTTTCCGGACCGGTGGTAAATTCCTCGACATTTATAAGTACCTTACCAGGGCCTAAACTGAATAAATCATTTTCATTTTCATTTTCAATCTTAGGCGATGTTTTGGTTTAAAGGGACTTGAAAATAATTTGTTCATTTTCTAATTCTTTTCGTAACTTAACACCTTTCCTCAAAAGCCATAATTGTCAAACCTTATTCTAAAAGTGAAAACTTAAACTATTAATGTGAATATAGAATCAAAATAACTAGGATTTGATAAACTTTTTCTAATCGTGGGCATACTTGACTCGATAGTAATCAGTCGATTTCACGGTGTGAATTCTATAAGTTATTTGATGTAAAATCATTTTATTACCAAACCATAATGTATGAGATGTGTGTCTGATTTTGATAAAAATATTCGGTGTAAAATGGATTGGAGAGTAATTATTTTGCTTGTAATATTGGTAAGTACATATTATAGTCTATTTAACGTTGGCATTTCCGCTCTAATAAATAAATAAATAAATAGATAGCGTAAACCTGGAATATTTTCTACCACTGTACAAAGTTTCGTAGGTTACCAACATCACCACTTGAAATCCTTTTTAACCGACTTCAAAAAAGGAGGATATCAATTCGACTGTATGTTTTTACAAATATTCTGAATTACGAGTATTTATCCCACACCAAAACTAAGTAAATAAAATATACCTTCCAGAACACAATACCTATCCAAGCTAGACGTGGTATAAACCTGCAAAAGTTTATGAATATTTTTCTGGTAAGTATTTATGTATTTTACACTTTCATTGAAATTGCAATGTATGTATGTTTGTCCGGATGGAATCTTGCAAATGAATTTTAAATCAGTTATCTATAGAGCTGAAAGTACATGTTCATTTTGGATAACAATGCATGCTTAGTGAGGACATTCTAAATCCAATATGGCGGATCATCCAAGATGGCGGATTAGTTATTTTTTCTATACTACCACATTATGGGTATCTAATTTTTAATGTATTATTTTTTTTATTTTATTATTCAAAAATAAAGAATCTAATGAAAGGGATTGCTGAGGAGAACAAGAAATGTTATTTGTAAAAAGTTTTTTACTCTGTTCATCGATTGTCTGTTTGTCGATCTGTCTATTAATTCTGCCAAATCCCCGAAGCGGCTGAACCGATTTTAAAGGAATTTTTAGATAGCTAATGCTACAAGGAGAAGGTTGCTTTTATTTAAAGAAACATCAGGGTTGCGCGGGATTTAAGTCTAGGCAGGTAAAACGCGGGGCATAGCTATCAAACGGAAAATGTAGGTACCTCTAATATTTAGTCAAATAAAAAAAAAACAAGGGAGTTTGTAAGGCTTCAAAAATAGGCTCATCAGCTCAAGTATTCCATACCTTCACATAAAAAGGAGATTAAGTGTATCCGTACATTTAGTGGCTTAATTATTCAACAGGTGCATTAACCCTTCCAAATTAGGGTTGATACGTGACGAACATTTTACGGCTGGACGGAAATTTTAAAAAGGAAATCTTTATTTTGAGCATACGATTACGTCAGTACACCTGATTTTAATTTAGAAATACAGTTTTATCTCAGAAGACCTTAATAGGGTCTTCATAAAATTGTATAATCGTATATTTTAAGAATTTTATGCAAGACACGCATGATTGTTTACTAAATTCTAAAAAATGGTTAGTAAAAGTACGAAAACGAGGCGGGACTCGAATCCACGACCTCTGCAGACCGTGCATTTGCTCTGCCAACTGAGCTACTCGTGATCACATCGGATGCGTCGATTTTTTCGCTGCTGGTTCGTGAATCCAAACATATCAAATCGATGACGTATCTTCATTTAAGACTTATACATATGCTCACGCCTGTATTCCCGAACGGGTAGGCAGAGGTGTTGTAATGACAACACCTACTTTCCACTGAAGATGATTAAGTGCCAACGTGACAGATGGTGAGTCTATCGCCGTCTCAGGCACTATACATACTTCTTTAAATGACTTCCCAGACATATGCAGGTTTCCTCACAATTTTCTCCTTCATCGTAAAGCACGGGCTGTGAATTCATAAAAGTTTTTTAGATAATCTCATTTGTACAGGCCCCGTTTGGATTCGAACTTGCGTCTCTTGCGTAGTAGGCGACTGCTCAAATCCCAAGGATAAGACCGCGGCCCTTTTTTTTAAGTATTTTAAGAATAAACTAAGCATCAAATTGTTTAATCCTCGTAGTTACATAATGTATAATTCGACTTGTGGTAGATCATACTTTTACATATTCAGTTTTAAGTTCAAATAACAATACCGCCGGATAGTTAACGATGTTAATTAACTCTTTGTTTGAGATGATGTTATAGTTAATTGGTTTAAAGCTATTAATTTAGGTCAATGTTCTCATGCGAAGTTAGTGTCTGGGAACTGATATGAGTATTTTTCATTAATTTAGAAGTAAGCAGTGCAGTTTTTATACATATCTGTCGATATTCAAATGTACTATGGATATAAAAAATATAACTATTTGCGCATATATCATTAATACAATATTATGTATAAAAAATACATTCAAATTTTCAATCGTTTGCCCGAAAAAGTACATACAGGTAACATTTATTTTAATACTAGCTGTGTCCCGCGGTTTCACCCGCGTATATTTAGTTTCATCCTTATTGTTGCGGAACACTAATATTTTTGATAAATAAAAGTAGCCTAAGTTACTCCTTGAAACATCAGCTACAGTGAAAGTCCCGTTAAAATCCTTCCAGATGTTTCAGAGATTACCCGGAACAAACAGATAGACAGACGGACAGTGTTGGAAACTATTTTGATATATTTATTTATGGTTTTTATTGTGTTGTTTTTCTTATTATATTTTATAAAGTGAAGTTGTCAAATAAATACGTTATATATCAGCTGCTTTTTTCCACTGCTCCTCATTTTAATTTGCTATCGTCTACAGACAGACAGACAGAGAAAAAATTTAAAACTTTTTTTGGTTGGTTTTTTAGTGTCAGTAGCGTGTATACTTTCATATGCATTTAGTAAAAAGCTGTAATTTTGGAATTACAAACGGAAACTTCAATTTTATTTATCTGTATAGATATAGATTATAAAGCTCTCTTTCTATAAGACAGCACTCCTCAACTTTACAATTTACTTACTATCTTAGTAAACCTTTACATATTGTTAAAAAATTCCATAGAAATAATAATTAAGTACTACTCGTATGTATAATGGAGTTCTCATTAATTCTATGAGCAATTCTGAGGGATGTGTTGACAGTGCTCGTTTTGATGATATGATTTAATTGATACTGTAGCAATGCACCGCTCTTAAGACTTAACTTAACTTACTTTACACTTAACAGTAAGTAGTTGCTAAAGCAAGCAGCTACATACTATGAAATAAGCTTTAGCTATGCTTAGCATTTCTGCTGCATAAATCGCTATGTGCATCGGCTACATGCAAATAGCGATTTTTATGCAGCATATTAGCGCACACGTGTCGTACGAAGCTTCACGTACTTTTCGCATATGTCTTCCATGCGTGTTGCAGCTATTATCCTTTATGGGGTAGTTAGAGATGATAGAGAGGGCCTAGCTTGCTACGTGACGTAACTTCCCCCAACTTTGGTGAAATATGAGCTCATATTTTCGCTGTAAGCAGTTTTGTAGAGATTTTGTTGGACTTAATCCTAAAAAGAACTTGCTAAGAAATAAAGACAAATAGGTTTTATATAAAGACAAATAGATTCATTTGATAAATCTATATCTATACTTATATTATAAAGAATTGATTGGTTTTTTGTTTGTTTGTTTGCATTGAATAGGCTCCGAAACTACTTGACCGATCTTGAAAATTCAGCAATGGCTAGCTACATCATCAGCGAGTATATAGGCTATATTTTATCCCCGTACTCCCACGGGAACGGGAATTACGCGGGTGAAGCCGTGTGACGTCTGCCAGTTTAGGCATAAAAAAAGTTTAATCAAACAAAGTTATTTTAATTTACTCAAATTTAGTCACAAAATATCATACGCGAGGGTGGATATTTTTCATATTATCATAATGTATCTTATCCCTCATATAATAAAACATGTTGGGTAAAGTAAATTCCAACGGACGCCTGTCCAATCTCATAGGTAGGAAGCGGTATGGTTCCAGAATTCCTAGTTAATGTGAGAGAGAAAATGTCGTTGCACAGTTTTGAACTCGGACAAGATAGAGAAGTGCTTTATGTTATAAATTGGCTCAAGTGGGAGAAAATATGATGCTTGGTGCACGACAGTGTCTGCGGTTGTGGTTAAATTGAAGGACTTTTGAGCCATTGGCTTAGATTTTGTGACAAAACAAGATGTTTATTTCTTTCTTAAGAGGTATCAGATTCATATATTACTAGCTGACCCGACAGACGTTGCCCTGTCTTAATTATGAGAATGCATGACGTATTCTGTCAGTTCTACCTCAAACGTCATAAGGTTTCAAAAAGTTTTTATTTTCCAAAGGGTTAAGGTAAGATTTCAGAAGAAAGAAATAATTTTATATAGTGATAAGGTATTCTTAAATTTTCAAATTTTCCACGCAATTTTCGTAGTTTTTTCTTTCATATGAACCATCTCCTAACAATAACAAACACAACAAAAAAAATATATCGATATCGGTCCAGCCGTTCACCCGTTATGTCGTGACCAAGGGAAATGGGGTTTGATTTTTTATATATAAGATTATCAGATTCATAATAAATTACTATTATTATTAGACTATTGTGTCACACTGCTGAGCAAAGGCATAATTTCCCCTTTCCATCTGTTCCTGTCAATCGCTCTTTAAAAAGTAATACGTTCATAGATTATTATTACAGAAATATAAATGTTACTGCTAGGTTCGGAAAGTTGTTTTTACTGAACTCCGGGAAAGGAACTCGACAAATCATTATTTTCAAAAATACGTAAGATAAGTTTACTCAGCTTGACGAAATATAACCTATAGCCTTTGTACGAATCGTTCATGAGTGTGTTTTAGTTTCATTGTTTGTAAGTAGATGGCGTAAGTAGTTAAATAGATCGCGCCATTGAAAGTTGTATCGCGTAACATAAATACGTTTAACTTATCTTATCTTGTTTGTGACATTAATGGGTCCGGTTGCCCGAAAGCACGTCGACCCTTGGGATCTTTTGTGCCGCCCTTAACCTTATGCTCTACGTACCTGACTCCTCAAATACTCCCTGAACAAGCCGGCAGATCTTGCCCACGGGAAAGGGCTTGTAATCCTCTGGTTTCGGATACGCCTTACCCAGTAGGTCCATTCGCCATTTGGCCAGTGCATCGCAATTGCATATTAGGTGACTCTAAATACGTCTAACATTGTTTTGTTTCTCTTCTTCTTTGACATTATAACAAACCGTCGAATACGAATACTAGTTTTATTAAGTTCCTGCCATCTTTGGAAGGCCAGTTTGATCCCCCCAAACAGCCTCCTTAGACAATGGGCTATCCAACAAAGAAATAATTTTTCAAAATGAAATTAGCACGTCTAAACCAACGAACAAACTCAGCTTTTATATTAGTAGAGATAAGTCTTGTATGGTCTCTGGTGGTCTGATTTTGACAGGGTTTAATAAGATTCAGTTACGTACAGTAACTCTTACAGGCCCAGACACATTATGTAATTTCCTGCATTGCAAAGTGGCTACGACAGAGTTTCCGTCACGATCGATTTTATAGTAAACTCGTTACGGCATCGCTCAATTTATAAAGGACGATGTAGAGAGTAATCTTGTTAAATTGACAATGTCTCATGAACGCTCACCTGTTGTGTTTTATCAACATACTTAGAGAAAATACTGTTATTGAACTTTCTTTAATGATAATTATCTATCAGTGGCGTGCATTGTATATAAGCAGGTAAGCAGAAGTTACAATTTGTAATCACTGAATACACTCGTGTCGTGTGTGTATCTTTACCAAAACGTATGCACTTCCTCCGCGTCACATAGGTATGGACTTAACCTACCTACCTACCTACTTATTGTTTATTCCTACCCCTCTGAAAATCCAATGCACGCCCCTGTAATCTATATGCATACATATATACACATAAATAAATTTGAAGTATCTGTTATGATAGTATATAAAGGTACATATTTAAAAAAAACAAAACGAAATTTTTCTCTGTCTGTATGCCTGTTTATTCCGGCTAGTATCTGAAACGGCCGGACCGATCTTAAGGGGGCAGATAGCTGATGTTACAACGAGTAATTTACTCTTTGTTATTTAGGTAACAAAAATAGGGTTTACGAAATAAATCCATGAAAATAATTTAGGCAATTAAGATTAAAATAATTTAAATTTTGCACGAAGTGAAAAAAGTTGTAATACTACTAATAGCTATCCTGACTTCTGGCTGAAAAGTCCCAGCTCGCTTATCACGAGAGGCATCTACCAGACAATATGTAATCTCTTTAAAAAGATGCCAAAAATCATTTTTGAATTCCGAGTTAAGAATCTTAGTTGGTTTATTTTATATTTTTAATATTTAAGACGAGAAACCGTGGGAGTAAAAAGTTCCCTAACTCTTGATATTTACGAAGATGAAAGGCTTTTCTATCTAACAGTTCAGTGTCACATCGTGGGTTCAATGTAAGAAGTTCAAACAATCATTTGGTCACGTACCTTTGAGACACGGATTACCCCGTATGACACGGGTTTGGGGTGATCTAAAATCAGACATTAATACCTATGAATACATACGAACTGAGCCTTATGTTGTCAATATGTTAATTCATAGTTCAGTGATCTTTTGACAAAGGATGGAGACGTTTCTTGAATCCTGACATGAATTGAAAAGTCTCGAATCGTATTCAGTTAATAAAAAATACAAGCAGAATTTGCTATGCTTAATGTCACACACACATACATCTAAATACAACAATTATTATTTTTAACCTGTCGTGTCCCACTGCCGAGCAAAAGCCTTCCACTTTTTCAACTTTCCCTGTCTTCAGCAGTCTTCACCCAATCGCCATCTCCTCTAATGTAGAATAATAATGTGGAAAATTCAGGGATTTATATACATAATGTTTTGCTTGCGTCTGTATTCCCCAAAGGCGTAGGTAGAAGTGTACTTATAGGACACCCACATTTTGCAAAGTTATATTTAAATCACATGTAATTGGGAGCCCAGACTCTGGGCTGCTACTGGGAGATCACATATGGAAAAACATATCAATGTTTTCTCCAACCCAGGGCTTGAACCCAGGACCAGCTCTAAGATGCTCGTGTTCTGCAATTTTGGTATATTTACAACTGGTTTCTTTCAACAATATTGATACCCTACGATTTTCATAAACTGTATTCTTACCTAACATTATATTTTTCTTTGAGAGGAAAAATTTCAGAAAGTCCTCTCCAATACTAGGAGTTCCTCGGTACCCGGAGGACTTGCCAGCAGCAGAGTCAATCCTCCCCGGCCACACCCTCCTCAGACCAACTGGAAACATGCTGAAGTCAGCTGCCAAGTACCCACTGCGAAACGTTGGAAATGCTCTCGTCTATGGCAATGCGGAAAACCTTGGTATTTCGTAAGTATTTGGTTAGAAAATGCTATTTATTACATACATATTGCTCACGTCTATACTCCCCAAAAGGGTAAGCAGAGGTGTTGAAATAACAACACCCACCTTTCACCGAAGATGATTAAGTGCCAACGTGATAGATGGTGAGTCTATCGCCGCCTCAGGCACTATACATACGTCTTTGAATGACTTCTCAGACATATGCAGGTTTCATCACGATGTTCTCTTTCACCGTAAAGCACGTGGTGTAAAATCTCATATTTTTTTGAAAATCTTATGGGTACAGGCCGCTGGGATTCGAACTTGCGTCGCTTGCGTAGCTGGCTACGGCTCAAACACCGCAGCCACCACGGCTGCTCAGAATATTACTTGAATATAAGTAATGTTAATTCTTTAACTTCATTATCTTCGAACGAACTAAGGCATTATAATCGCAATATTTTCAGAGGCCCAAAGGGAGGACGTATAAAGTATACAAATTTCAGAAAAATGAATGATGTTTTGGTAAGTGCACTTTACAATGTGATTAGTGGTAGTGATTAAAGAGTTAGGGCGGTAGGGTTTATAGCTGTCTTAAGAAGAATAAACTGGTGAACCATCATCGGTTTAAATAGAGGGTATTAAGAACTACTGCGCTTTGAGGTTTCATATTAGTACCGTAAAAACTAAATGTTACAGCTAAGAAATTCTTAATACGCGCTGCTTAAACGATCATAATTAGTCCCCAGGGGACTATCAAAATGAAACGTTAAAGCTAAGACACTCTGTTGTAGTTGATAGAGGTGTCGTCATGAGTTTTGAGCGCTCAGTGAGAATAGTGGGGATAACTGTGCATGTATTTGTTTGCGTGCCATACAATACCCAAATAATGACTTTTGTACATTCAAGGCCAGCGTTCATAACTCTTGACAACTCGTGTAAAGCGTCTATTAATTTGTTATTACAGGGCCTGTTTAGGCAATTATTGAAAAAGAATTTGGACGAAACTAACATGTGAGTTCTGTATATTGTTTTTTTATTTATTTCTAACTAGTTGTGCCCCGCGGTTTCGCCCGCCTTAACTTAATTTCATATGTGTCTTTATAATTACTAATTTTTTTAATAAAATTAGCCTAAATTAGTCTTTGTAACATTAGCAATCCGCTCAAAGCCTACTTTCATCATTCAGGGACAAACTGGTAATTTGGAATTACAAACAGACATCTCAATTTTATTTATCTGTAAAGATATGTATATAAGGTCTAACATTTTTATCATTGAGCATCGGTAAGTGGTACAATGAATTGGAAAAAAGTAAAAAAAAATGCGGTCGAATTGAGTAACCTTCTTTTGTTTAAGTCAGTTAAAATCTATATAGGTAATAGAGATGTTTTTTTTTTATATTCGAAAATCCAAATTTTTATTCCATTTTCTAAAGTCGTCCTCAGATTCTTATCGTCAATCCATCTTTCGAATGTGGAATTTTTTACTCTTTGCGTCTGTGGCGATTAAATGTTCAGCAGAATTACAAATTAGACCAGAATTATACCTTATGTGTAAAACTGTGTGTGACACCCACGATAAAGAGAACCTTAAAGTGGTCTGGTGAGTGAGTGGCATAATTATTTACCTACCACCTACCTACCTACTTTGTTTATCACCGCACGTGCCAGTAATTTATCTTACAACGTTTTTAGGGTTTCGTACGCAAAGGGTAAAAGCGGGACCCTATTACTAAGACTTTGCTGTCAGTCTGTCACCAGGCTGTTTCTAATGAACCGTGATGGTTAGGCAGTTGAATTTCAGTGCCCCAAGTTTAGGTTTTGATACGTTCGAACGTCGTCGGTCGTTGACCTTGCGTTTTGCGCTCTTTTCTATGGAGTCCTAAAACTTCCTTCACGACGTTCCCATACAAAATGTAGAAAATATGTAGGCGATATTGTATAGAGGAGCTCGTGGCACAGTTGCTATTGCGCATATCATTCGATCAGCGAAGTTAAGCAACCATACGCCTAGCCAGTAGTTGGATGGGTGACCGCCCGAGTTCCCTCCGTGCCTCGGAGAGCACGTTAAGCCGTCGGTCCCGGTTGCCAATTTAACATCTTTGGCAAGCGTTACAGGTCAGTCGGAGGCCTAAAAATAATCTGACAACTGGTTTAACCCAGATCACAGATTTTCCTCCTAAATGGGGTTGCGAAGGTCAGATGGCAGTCGCTTCGTATGATCGTCAGGTGATCAGCCACATCGGGTTGAATCAAGTGCCGACCCCAACAATGTATGGAAATAAGGCCAGGGAGATGATGATATTGTCAACGGAGAAACATGCTAACAGAATACAATTAATGTTATATTTACGGGGGCTCTCTCAGTGGCGTGCATTGCATATAAGCAGGTAAGTAGAAGTTACAATTTGTGATCACTGAATACATTCGTGTCATGTGTGTGTGTGTTTATGTTCGTATGTGTATCTTTACCAAGACGTACGTACCTACGCCGCGTCGTATAGGTATTTACTTAACCTGCCTACCTACCTACTTATTGTTTATGCCTACCCCTCTGAAAATCCAATGCACGCCCCTGGCTCTCATACAACAAACGTGGTCTATGTGCCGTATAGATTCTAACTCACTCTTTACCGTTTTTTCCCTCCTAAAATACTGCGCTGTGATTAATGTAAGCCCGCAGTCTGCTCAACTCAACAAAATAAGACTTAATAATTACGAAACGTTTTTGCGACGTTTCTTTCGTGGATTTAATAAAGTAATGCTTCTTTTCCAGTCTACCTTCGAAGAGGAAAAATATAAAGTATTTAATGGTAAGAAAAGCTTAGAGGCTTATAACTTACTTGTCAGTTCTCCTCAATAGGCTAGTTTCCGAAACCGTGACCAGTTTTTCGTGTTCATGCCTTACCAGGGCCCCGTATTGAATAAATCATTTTCAACTATAAGCATAGAGTAGAATCACGTTATTTTCTCTTTCCATATATGGTAACGTTATCATTGCGAATAAGAACAAATAAAACGTATGGAATATAGTTGTCGAAAGAGAGAACAATAAGGGTGTTGTAGGGAGTCCTATGACACCACATCTACACGAAATTTTCTGTTTCGTAAGATTATTCAAATATATTAGTGAATATCTCAATATCTTGAAAAATTACGAAGATATTAAATGTTTACTTTCGCTTGGGGAATTTCATTCTATGACTATTGTTAGAGTGCATGGTGTTCTGCGAGAAAGGACGAATGTTTTTTTTTTTTTTTTTTTTTTAATATAATATATGTTTATGTCTAATTAGTGTAATTGGCATTGTATGCCGTTCTAATTATTGAATAAATAAATAAATAACACAACAAGTTCCTACGCTAAGTATTTGCACTCGCATTAGCACACATGGTCAATATATAATATTGATAATGCACTTTCCTATTAGTGTCCATATATTTCGTGTTGATTTCGCAGGAATATCGGACTTATTGAGCTATCTACAAGTACAGAAAATATCCTTGTGACGTCACGCATAACTTCGTAGTTTTAAAAAATAATAGAAAATAAATTCTTAACACGCGCTGCTTATATCATAGTTGACCCCCTGTCAAGTATTTTAAACATTTCCAGATCGTTATACAACCATCATATAAGTCAAATATAACAGGATCAGACGAATCGTATGTACCTATATACTTTTATAGAAACACATAAAATTTAATTTAAGGAAAAATGTCATCCTTGGTCTGAAGTACAGGTGCCGTCACTTGTCTTGAACGCTGGCCTTTATAAAGGGCTGAAGTTATTTTTTGGGCCTTGTATGGCACGAGCGCGAACATAATATACATTCGCAGTTACCTGTAAACACATAGACAGTTTTTCTTAATTTGGCAGATCTCTTCACTACTCACGTCAGCCGGAATTAAAACAGGTGAATATAGATCTTCCTGCACTAACTATTAAAAGGCGTTTTGAGTTTTGTAGGCTCAGACTTAGAGTAACATTTCGTTTGTGTTTTTAGCCTTCAGAAGAAGAAAATAATGCAAATGAGATATTAGACAAGTAAGTAAAAACATACATACATATGCTCACGCCTGTATTCCCCAAAGTTGAAGGCAGAGGTGGTGTAATAGCAACACCCACTTTGTGGTGATTAAGTGCCAACGTGACAGATGGTGAGACTATCGCTGTCTCAGATACCATACATAAGTCTTTGAATTCTCAGACATATGCAGGTTTTCACTGCACATAAGTTTTTAGAAAAACTCATTAGGAAAGGCTCCACTGGGATGCGAACTTGCGTCCTTGCGTAGAAAGCGACTGCTCAAACCCAAAAGCCACCACGTAAAAACTCCTGATATATTACATCATTAACTCCATGGCGGCTGACCCCATATCTAAACGAAAGGTAAACGCCTAGTGATGGTCATGTGACCTCTGTAGGATTGAGGGGGTTACGACAAATTCGCCGGAAAATTAAGCTACCCGGATAAGCTTGATATATTGAGGCTTTCTCATCAAAAAACTCAGCTCAGAGCAAGTTTTTAATAGCCCGAAATACTATACAAAGTACCAACAAAAAGAACTACATAAAGAATTGCTTTACCTTGTGATTATGTTGTGGTAAAAAACTGACTGTGAAGAGAGGAACGGATTCCCCAAAGCAGTTTGAC
Organism: Watsonalla cultraria; assembly: GCA_964035505.1. Taxonomy (NCBI): domain Eukaryota; kingdom Metazoa; phylum Arthropoda; class Insecta; order Lepidoptera; family Drepanidae; genus Watsonalla; species Watsonalla cultraria. The sequence goes on along the minus strand of OZ037717.1, from coordinate 9,897,744 downwards.
AGATGCCGTCACAAAAAATGAGCGCTGGCCTTGAATAGTCTGTCCCTGTCTGTCTGTATGGCGCGACGCGAATAAAATACAAGCGCACTTTGCTAGAAGGCTCTAAAATAACAAAATAGTATTTTTTAATAAAACCTAGTTGTACCTCGCGGTTTCACCAGCGTAGACTTTATTGTTATACCACGCTTTATGTCATGTTCCACGGGAACGGTAAAAAGTATCCTATATCCATTTCCTGACAAACAATTTTGAGCCAAATCGGTTCAGCCGTTCTTGAATATATAATATAGTGTAACTAACACGACTTACTTTTATATAAAGACTAGCTGTGCCCCGCGGTGTCACCCACGTAGATTTAGTTTCATCCTTATTGTCGCGGAACCCTAATATTTTTAATAAATAAAATCAGCCTAAGTTACTCCTTGATACATCAGCTACCTGCCAGTGAAACTCCCCTTAAAATCGGTCCAATCGTTTCAGAGATTACCCAGAACAAACATACAGACAGACAACACTTTTAAAATTTGGTTTTTTAGTTTCTATAGCGTGTATACTTTCATATGCATTTAGTGAAAAGCTGTTATTTTGGAATTACAAACAGACACTTCAATTTTATTTATCTGTATAGATGTATAGATTAGGACCGACTGTTACCAATAAGTGTTTAGGTTAAACTTAAATATGTTCATGTTCATCGTCAAAAGGCGTTTTATGCGTACTTAATTTGTTTCTTATATCTGTAGCAAGGCTATTCTAAAAACGTGGCACAGACTAAAAGCAAAGCGTGGTTACGAAGGCTGTAAATTAATTAACACAAGAGATAAAAAACAACAAAGCTCCTTAGAAATGTGTTGAACGGCATTTCCCAAGGCTTTGCATTGTTTACGCGTAAACTCTTCTGTTTTAATAAGCAAGCTTTTAACGTTTCAGTTCACCGGAGGTGTCTGAAGAGGGTACGGGCTTTAAGGTAATATCAATCTAAAATCTAGTGCAATAAGGTTTGGAATGCAATGGCAAGTAAGTAGTCTATGTACGCATGCTTGGGTCGCAACGGGTATTAAAAGGTTATTGTAGTTATTTACATTATTTATCTATAGATAAGCCGTGAAAGCCTACAATACTTATGTCTTAATAGACATAAGGAGACTGCATATTTTCAGTTTAATTTAAATAACAGTAAGGTTAAAAACCCGATTAATGAAAATTCACGCTCTCAAAAGTACACTACACGCATTATTATATTCTATCTAATATTATAATAGCATATGACCACGGCTATCATCTAAATCACACATGTTTCCTCCTATGGAGAGCCTGAATTTTCAGCAGTAGAGTTTTTAAATGTACCTTCATTTTTTAATTATAGCATCCATCCAGACTCAAGGCAGAACTAAAAAGTTTAGTTAGTATATATATGAACCAATCATAAGCCAGGGGCCTTACCGTGAGCTCTTATTGCCATGATAGTTTCACTCATTTATGAGACAGATGTATGTGACGTGCTTACATCTGTCACTGTCGCACAACTGAATTAACATTGCAATAACAGCTCATGGTTGGGCCCCAGTTCCAACCCGCGACATAGACGTAGTAGTAGCGTTATAGTCTGGTAAATACTAGACGAACGGTCCTGTCAAATACCATATAAGGAATTTTCCAATGGCCCCAACTGTAACGTAGCTTTATACATTGTAAGATATCAAGAATTATCTCAATATCTACAAAAATGAAGGAAGTTAATTCAATTATTATTTTCGCTTGGTGAATTTTTGTGGCTTCACAAGTTCCTCTGTATTAAGAATTACATAATAGTTATAGCACTTTCCCATTAGGGTGATTTTTCGTGTCGATTCCGCGGCGATACCCCTCGTATGAATCTAACTACCATTACCGAGTGGAAAGTTGACGTCGCATGAGAAAAATATCATAGCATCATCATTTTCAAAAACAATTTGAAAAAATCACGGACTTTATAGAATCTTGGTATGTTTTTTTCTTATTAATTCCTTATTATCTTACGCCGTGTTTTATCTGTTTTATCTCGCAGCCCTACAGAAGGGCATCGAAAGGGTCTAATTCCAAGCTGCGGCATCGCAAGGGGATCTACTCTGGCAGCACGGGGAGCTCGGAATCTTCAGGGTCATCGGATTACGAGAAGAACCCCGGCAATCCTTACACTCTGCACAAGGATAAATATAAGCAGAATTGGATGTGGAATCACATTGTAAGATTTGCATTCTTCAAGCACATTGCAGTATATACAAGTTTCCCACTAGAACTATTGGAGCCACGGTTCCCCAGATATGACTACCGCCTGGCTGGAAGATCTTCCCTTTGCTGGGGATGAGCATGATCGCTCGATCTCCCCACAGTATCACTAGTATAAGTCACTAGGCTACAGTAGCCGCTTACATTATAAGTACTACAATACTTCCGACAGAGAACCTTAGTAATCGACTTAGCTCAAAGAATTAGCAAGCTGTGGCAGTGGGTCGGCTGTATCTCGCAAAGAACTGACAACCGCTGGGGTAAACGAGTTCTTGAGTGGAGACCGCGACTCGGCAAACGTAGAGTAGGACGCCCTCCGGCCAGAAGGGATGACGATCTGCGAAAGACTGCAGGCAGATGCTGGATGCAGCAAGCTGAAGACAGGGCGCTATGGAACTCATTAGGGGAGGCGTATATCCAGCAGTGGACTATGATAGGTCAATGATGAATTATATGTGTATATGATAGATGGACGGGGATCACATGAATGTCAATCCCTACGCGCCCGGCACTCCAGAGATGGGACCCTCGGGTACCGACTTGTTCTTCTCAAGGAAATGGTGGTACTTCAACCAGGTAAGGGATAATTATTAATTATGCTATCAATATTATAAATACTGCGCATAAATTAAATATAAAATTAATTAAACAATACGAGTCCTGACTGACTGACTCAACCTAATCCGCTGATCCTAAAGAGATTAAAATTGGCAAAGCGGATAAATTTAACAATAATATATTGTACCTACTAAATGACTGCATTTTTTCAGGACGACTACAAGCCGCTCGCACGATAAGTAATTGCTTAGATCAATTAAAAAATTTAAAAACGCCCACAATTTTTTCTTCCCCAAATTCGCTCTTTTTCATTTATGGCAGTTTTTATTGATTTTTTGCAACCAATCATTCTGGTCTAGGATTTTAGACTAAGACTAGCACCAAGGGACCGACTATGATCATTTAAGTTTAATTACATTTATAATTCAATATAATTTTATATTATTTTTACGGTACTAAAATGAAAGGTCAAAGCTGAAGCAGAAGTTCTTAATACGCTCAGCTTAAAACGATGATTTTAAACCCCCAGATCTATATGCAATGAAGAGCAAGAGTTTCGATCAAAATTAAAATATTAAAACAGTATTCCAAGACTTGTCTTGTCTTGTCTTGTAACCTTGGTTACATATTCTTTTGGGAGCAAGTCTCCCGGACAGAACAAGACACTCGTATTCCATCGCAACATTTTAGATTTGTAGCATATTTCCAAACTAGCTGTGCCCCGCGGTTTCACCCGCGTAGATTTAGTTTCATCTTTATTGTAACGGAACCTTAATATTTTTAATAAATAGAAGTAGCCTAAGTTACTCCTTGAAACATCAGCTACCTACCAGTGAAAGTCCCGTCAAAATCGGCCCAGCCGTTTCGAAGATTACCCGGAACAAACAGACAGACAGACAGACAGACAGACGGACAGACAGACAGAGAAAAAATTTAAAACTTGGTTTTTTAGTGTCAGTAGCGTGTATACTTTCATATGCATTTAATAAAAAGCTGTTATTTTGGTATTACACACAGACACTTCAATTTTATTTATCTGTATAGATAACGCCACTCAAAACCATTCCGTTTTCTCCATTCGACCATCAAAATACACACAAGCAGTTTTCGTTCACATTGAAATAGCGATTTTCTATTCGCAAAATTCTATTTCCCGTCGACAAATGTTTGAAAAGATTCCATCGCAGTGAATCCTTCTTCTGTGCTTAAAGTGCAAAGGTTATTTATGATTTTCAACAAAGATTTTAGATTGTGCTCGTGTCTGGCCAATTGTTTGGTTTTATCTCGAAATCTATTACAATACATTTACAGTTTAATACATTTTAAGTGTCTGTTTGTAATTTCAAATACACAGCTTTTCTCTCACTGCATGCATATGAAAGTATATATATAGGGTAATCACAAAAAACAAAGAATTATAAAATGTTATCTGTGCGAATTTCTGACTGTCTGTCTGTGTGTTCTGACTAATCTCAGTAATGGCTGGACCGTTAACGGATCTCTAACTGGATAGCTATACAAAGCTACGTTTAGTTAAAAAAAAATGTTCCGCGGGCCACGCATGAAAATACCTCTACGCGGGTAAAACCGCGGGGCACACTTAGTAGTTAAAATGGTTTTTGCTATAAAATTTCTTTGTACTCAATCCTTCGTACTATCTGATATTAAATTAGCAAAAAGTGTGGTTTTTAGGAACATATAGACGTGATTTTTATACAGATAAAGAACTGGCGAGACGAGAGTGATAATAAATCATTTTCACTGGTTTTATTCCTATTTTTTACATAAAAACAGTCGAATATGGCAAGAAGTACGTCTCAGCTAGTGCTAGTAAATATTTAATCCTAACTTATATTTGTATTCTTCAAAAGATACCTAAATTGACAATGTACTTTTCTGAAAGCTTTAGTAATATTGCATCAAGAGTTTTATGGGGTTATTCCAATAACACCCATTGAAAATCCCCACCAATGGGGAATAGTGGAAAAAAAGTCCAAAAATCCCCATTGCGATCGAAAGCAGCTTGGAATGGGGATTTTTGGACAAATTTTCCACAAATCCCCACTAGGTTTAAAAATAAATATGAACAACATCTATACAGATAAATAAAATTGAAGTGTCTGTTTGTAATTCCAAAATAACAGCTTTTCACTAAATGCATATGAAAGTATACACGCTTCTGACACTGAAAAGCCAAGTTTTAAAATTTTTCTCTGTCTGTCTGTCTGTCTGTCTGTTTGTTCCAAGTAATCTCTGAAACGGCTGGACCGATTTTAACGGGACTTTCACTGGCAGGTAGCTGATGTAGCAAGTAGTAACTTAGGCCTCTTTTATTTATTAAAAATATTAGTGTATCGCGACATGAAGTATGAAACTAAATCTACGCTGGTGAAACCGCAGGGCACAGCTAGTACTGTATAAGAATGAGGAAAATCAAACAAATTCATGTACACAACCTGCATAATTACGTATGTATATCTAAAAAGAAATGTAGTGACGTACTCTTCGGATGAGTGGGTGCTGTAACACCCATCCGTAATGTCATGCTTATTTTCGACGAATTCGAACCTTATTTTGCGTATTATTAATACTTACGCATTTTTTCACAAAAAATATTGTTTTTTTAGCCACACTATATCCTTAATTCATATTTATGGAAAATATTCCTTACTTTTCAGCTTCATCCGTACTTCTTTAACTATATCAATATTATGAAGAGGTAAGATTTGTATTTTGTACTAGCTGTGCCCCGCGCTTTCACACGCGTAGATATAGTTTCATGGGTGTCCCGCGGAATCCTAATGCTTTTTTAAAAATAATAGTGGCCTAAGTTATTCCTTGTAACATAAGCTATTTGCCAGTGAAATTCCCGTTAAAATCGGTCCAGCCGTTTTGGAGATAACCCGGAACAAACAGACAGACAGACAGACAGCGAAAAAAATTAAAAATTGGTTTTTCAGTGTCAGTTGCGTGTATACTTTCATATATATTTAGTGAAAAACTGTTATTTTGGAATTACAAACAGACACTTAAATTTTATTTATGTGTATAGATATAGATGTAAGGACCGATTGAAAATTTCTTTCAGCAATGGATAGCATTTTATCAGCAAGTAACATAGGCTATAGCTTTTATCCCCGTACTCTCGGGTGAAACCACGTGACGTGCGCTTGTTTTACTTATCATTTTCTATAAAAACGTGTTTTTCTTATGATTTTAAACTACTAAACTATTCGTTTCAATACCATTTGTACGCATATAAGGTAAGGTAATCATCCAAAGGTGATTTCCAAATTAAATCCTAAATCATTGACCCTTTTCTCACTTATGTGTACTCGTGCAGAAAAGTCTATAAGTAACCAAGAGTATAATAGAACTAATAACGTTTAAGTTGAACTTGCCAAGCTAATAACGACCGTTTGTCAAATAGCCTGCAGAATTTCATTTCGCTTAAGCGCAGAATGCAAACAAAGCTACTGCTTTTTTATATTTACAGACGTGTAATTAATAACAAAGGGTAGTAATGAAATAACTGACGACGGACAAAGAATTGAGGAGCTCGTGGCACAGTTGCTATTGCGCATATCATTCGATCAGCGAAGTTAAGCAACCATACGCCTAACCAGTAGTTGGATGGGTGACCGCCCGAGTTCCCTCCGTGCCTCGGAGAGCACGTTAAGCCGTCGGTCCCGGTTGCCAATTTAACATCTTTGGCAATCGTTACAGGTCAGTCGGCGGCCTAAAAATAATTTGACAACTGGTTTAATCCAGATCACAGATTTTCCTCCTAAATGGGGTTGCGAAGGTCAGATGGCATCGTATAAAAATCAGGTGATCAGCCACATCGGGTTGAATCTAGTGCCGACTACAGAGTGCCTAGTGCGTACGTAACGTACCTAGTACGTACGTATTTTTTTTGGTATGGAGACGTAAAACATCCTACACTCGCCGATTGGGGCGCTTTTTAACGATCCCATACCAAATGAGAAAATACCCCGGCCATATCGTCTGAATAAAAACATGTTACCTTTACTTGCACAGATAGCCGCTTACCATTAGACAACTACGCTTGATGGCTACCTTTGTGAAATATCACTTAAATTTTACTCAAAGATACATAACGTCTGCTGAATTTAATTAAAGCTTAATGAAGCGCAAACAAAACATAATTTAACTCCAAGACAAACCTTTAAAATATTAACTGTAGTTAATTAATCTCTTCAAACGTAGCACGGGTACGGCGGGTGCACTTGGCTTAAGATTTAGCTTAAATAAATACTCTAAACTCAATAATGTCTTAAGGATTATAATGTACTTAATAGACTAGTTTTTGCTGAGTTTCTTGACGACATTTCAAGAAGGATTATACTAAAATTCCGAAATTGAAGCAGTCGAATCCTTATATCTATACATCTATACAGATAAATAAAATTGAAGTCTGTTTGTAATTCCAAAATTACGGCTTTTCACTAAATGCATATGAAAGTAAACACGCTACTGACTCTAAAAAACCAAGTTTTAAAATTATTCTATGTCTGTCTGTTTGTTCCGGGTAATCTCTGAAACGGCTGGATGGATTTTAAAGGGACTTTCACTGGTAGGTAGCTGATGTTTCAAGGAGTAACTTAGGCTACTTTTATTTATCAAAAATATTAGGGTTCCGCGACAATAAGGATGAAACTAATTCTACGCAAGTGAAACCGCGGGGCACAACTAGTTTATTATAAACATTAAAGTTTGTGACTCTTTCCAAAAAAAAAAAGAAAAACTACTGAATGGATTTTGATGATACTTCTACTCCAATAATATAACTAAGACATCATAATAACATATGTAACTGTAATCTAGTAACCAACAAAGTACCTAAGTAGAGGTGAATTTCAACAAATTTAAGGTAACGTGGAAGTATATAGGTAGCTATAGTTTGTATATGGATATAAAACAAATATCAAATGCGGATAGAACAAACACACCTACACAGCAGTTTGCCTCCGGATATAATGAACGGATACAACGATGCACCGACGTACGCGGAGCTACTAATAGCCAGACAAGCAGCATTTGCGGTAATATCGATTAGATTATGTCTGCGGTAAATAGAGAATTATAGTAAATGGTAAGTTATTCTATAAGGTTTCAGCGTCACACTCGATGTCACGTGTCAGTTTCAAGGATACGCAATTTAATTTTATTGTCTACTAGCTGTGCCCTGCGGTTTCACCCGCGTAGATTTAGTTTTATCCTTATTGTCCCGGATCCCTAATATTTTTAAGAAATAAAAGTAGCCTAAGTTACTCCTTGAAACATCAGCTACCTGCCAGTGAAACTCACGCTAAAATCGGTCTAGCCGTTTCGAAGATTACCCGGAACAAACAGACAGACAGACAGCCAGACGGAAGGACAAACAGACAGAGGTTTTTTCTAAAAATTATGTTTTTTATGTTAGTATCGTATATACTTTCATATGCATTTAGTGAAAAGCTGTTATATTGGAATTATAAACAGACACTTCAATTGTATTTACATATATGTATGTATGTATTAGAATTATGTATCAATTTCCTATGATTGAAACCGACACTTGACGTCGAGTTCGACGCTGAGAATTCTTATAGAATTACGCGGTTTTATCTTATAGGGATAGACTATACAAAACACTAAAATATATCTAGACGAAATTCTTATTAATGAAACGTCGGCAGATCAAGACCAAAATAGTTTATAGTCGAGGCAGCACTTAAGGCAATTGAGACAATTCTAAAGAGATCAGAGAGCGGTCGGGGTCGAGACCCGCTTTACACAAACAGTTTAATCATTGGCTACATCTATATATACATTTAATACATACGTACATTTACATATCTATACATCTTCTATACAGTTTAATAAAATTTAAGTGTCTGTTTTAAATTCCAAAATAACAGCACGGTACTGACATAGAAAACAATAGAAAAAAAAAAAACTCTGTCTGTTTGTTGGTTTGTCGGCTAATCTCCGAAGTGGCTGGACTGATTTTGACGAGACTTTCACTGGATAGCTTATGTTACAAGGAGTAACGTAGGCTACTTTAAATTAAAGAAAAATAGGGCCATCCATGAAATTATATCGACGCGGGTGAAGCCGCGGGCACAGCTAGTTATTTTATAAGGCCAGTTATTTATTTATTTTATTTAAAACCTTTATGCACAAAGTACATAGGTGGACTTAATGCTAAAGCATTTTCTGCCAGTCAACCTTACTATACAGGACTAAACATAGAAGCGGGTGTGCTATACAATAAGGAAAAAACAAAAAAATCAAAAACTAATTACCTACTTATAATCTAAACTAGTCTAACAGACACATTTGCCAGTGAATATGAATAAATATAATATGAATAATAAGCAGATACAAAGATACATATATAAACAGATTATACATACATGCAATAAATAAATATAAATATGAAAACAATACATATAGATAAATACAATATAAATAAATATTTTTTAAAAGTTAGATATTGTTCAAATAGATAATTGATAGGAGTTATTAAATAGACGTAATTAGGATTAACGTTATAATTAACAGTACGAATCCTATCTGCCGTGTAGCTCTCGCAATCTGTCGACATCACAAATGCTTTCCCGGAATCTTCACTGACAAAACACAACGCCTTAAGACAGTTCGAAGATATTATGATCATTAAATATTGATGACACGACAAACCTATTTGAATAAATGTATATAAAAAAGAAATAAAATGAATGTTTTCCAAATATTGCCAGTACATTTTCAATCAAATTCAAATTCAAAGATAATTTGAATCAAAATGTCTAAACTTTGGCAGGCACTTTCAAATCGTCAGAGTGACATGATTATACAGGCTTATAAATGTCTCAAACTGCCCACTAATACTGAAAAAGTATCTTCAAATAAATCCAACGTGCATCCCATAATATAAAATTCAGGACTTGTCTACCCAGAATACCTTCCCTTCATCAACACTTACACCGAGATAGGTACACGCTCCTTACTAAACAAAACCATCGACATTTTCATCTTCAAAGTAAAGTGGATGAAACACCGTTCCGGTATTAATAAAACCGTCATAAAAATAGAAGGCTTATAACAGAGTGTTCTATAAATAAGTACACATTTATTACCGTGCAAAGTAGTTGAGATCCTCTTCTTATTGCAACATCACTCGGAGAGAAAATCGCGTTGCAGCGAAACATTGTAGCTTCACAATCAATGGAACAACAGTTTGGGCTAAGGCAGGAGCTGTAGAGTATTATTTATACTACAAAGAATATAATAATGCACAGCAGTTCTTAGCGTGGAGCTCAGAATGGCGAATCCTGCTCACCAGGATTCGCCAGACCTCTCACTGCCATGCGTAGTTTCGGCTATGCTGGCAGACGGAAAGGCATGGAGGGCCGTAGTCTCCTTCTGCGAGACAGTAATGTGCAGGAGATGGAGGCTTCCAAGCGGGATCGGGACAGAGCCGATCCCTCTTGGAGACTACGGCGACAGACCGTCCACCCAATAACCAGGGTCTAATAATTTGCATTTGGTATGCCTTGGCGTAAGATGTGACTAAAAGGGGGCCGGAAAGCCGGGTGGGCTACGTAAGCGCGGGCTCGGGAAGGTGTCAGAGCGATGTGGCTCGAGCTGCCTTGCACAACAAGGTCTGCAGGGACGGAGATACAGCTGCCCCAGGGCAAAGTGTGGGGGGACACCGGTGCGATCTATCAGAGTACCCGTAGTCTCTCCAAAGCACGGAGGATGTCCTCCGGGGGGGTTTTAGTGCGGTAACAATCCCACATACTCCGACCTGCCTTTCCCAGGGTGGTCGGGAACCTTTTAAAGGCTTCCCCCTCGTCAATAAAAAAATAGTTTACTAGCAATAGAGTAACCTATTTGTCTTTATGATGCCAACGCACTTGATGTTTTGTGGATTAATCGTGAAAATAAAGTATTAAATAATTTCCTTCTTGTACCACCGCCTATCCGAACCGGTGTACATCCGACAACGCCATTAGCAGACTCACCTGTGTATTTCGCCTTAACATTAAACGGATATAGTCAAAACAAAGGCCTGGTTAATTCAGGCCGAGTTAGCCCGTCGTGGCTCGTTAGTGGAACTATTAATGTCATGTGTTTGTTTAGACACAACATGCATATGACAATGGATTTATTTTAACTAATTGTACTCATTTTTTTCTTCTTACTCCTTACTCACTTAGTTTTCAACATGGGGTTTTCTCACGCAGTATTTTTTGCATAAAAAGTATAATATTGTTTTTTTAGTAAAAGTAAGACTAGCTTATATCTGTAATAATGTTATAAAGAGGAAATATTTGATTGTTTGTTTGTATTGAATAGGCTCCGACACTACTAAACCGATCGTGAAAAATCTTTCAGCAATGTATAGCTACATCATCTGCGAGTAACATAGGCTATTTTATCTCTATACTACCACGAGAACGGGAAATACGCGGGTGAAACCGCGTGACGTCTGCCTGTAATAGATAAACAGATATCAGCCGTTCAGTAGCCTAATATTCTCTCGCGCTTGCACTAATGGAAACGATACAAAATATATGAAAATGACATAAATCAGTCACGTGACATATGTCATTCCCATAAATTTTTTACAGGCCCTGAAGTGATATTACTCGGTACTCACTAAAAAGGATTCCAATAATTTGTGATTTGTAGACAAGTACCCTTAAAAGGCCTAATACATTAGCCTTTGTTTACTTCGTAGGTTCAAATACTTTGGTAGTTGGTGCCAAATGAAGCCGGTGCTCAGTAACACCAACTTCAAAAGTAATTAATAACATAATTTTATCTTCCCTTTTTGTATGTGGTTATTTTTTCAACAACTGGTTTTTTTTGTCAATAACTTTGTAAAAATTAATTAAAGCCTATGTACTCTGAAGAACCATGCTAAATATTAGTGAAATATTGTTACAGAAATCAGTTCATTGGTTTCGAAGATTACCTACCTTCTACAGACAAACTATTATTTCCTTACACTACCATATATAATATACATGATAGTCTACTTGTCACAAAGATCATATCACATAAATCTGTTCCGCATTAATTTTCGTAACATGCACAAGATCACGTGCCTATCCAAAATTCATGAACTGTAAAGAGATAAATTAGCAACACTGCATAATAAACCTTATATCAGTACAGTAAAGTTCTTATTCGTTCGACAAAATTGTATTTACTGGTGCGATTACCGAAATAATCTTAATAATCATATTGTGTTTAATATTAACACAATACAATGTTTAGAACTGGAGTTTGGATGTGGTTATGTGATAGTGCCAATTATAGGACATTTTAACCGAGTATAAAAAAGCTGGAGGTTCACAATTCACTGTATGTTTTTTTTAATAGATAGCAAGAGGTTTAATTATTCGAATTTCTAATATGTGCAATAGTAGGCATAGAAAAAGTAACATTATCCTCGCGCTTCGCATACAAAATAAATGAGAACTACATTAATCGCGTGCCTAATTTACATGATTTCCATACATTTTGTATCGTTTCTATTAGCGTAAGCGCAAATAGAATGCTACTTTGTCCAGGCTTTGAGGGCAGAAAATTTCGCTTAGGCCGTTTTTTTCATTGGAAAATGTAAGACAGTATTAAGATTTCAATTATTCTTCCTCGTGTCGTAAAATGAAAGTCAAATAAAACTACTTGCTTCATTTCATGGAAATAATTTCAATAATTGGAATGTATTTGAGAGAATTTATTATACTTCATGTTTAACAAATTTTTGTACGATATTATGTTGATGAGTTGAATAATGTATTGGCTGTTTGTAACTTTCTCTGTAAGATTACTTTATCATTATTTAATTCAATTCAAATTCAATTCAATTCAAAATATATTTATTTGATTAGACTTTTAACAAAGTACTTTCAATTATTTTTGATACATTTTGATGGCACCTATATTATATTATAGCTCCACTATCACGGGTTCAGGCGACTGGGACCACTACTCAACTAGAACCGCGGTCTCAGTTCCCTGATTAGTTATGTAATGCTATAGGCTTTTAATTTCGGAACATATTATTTCAGTTAGTTTATTTTTGCAATGGCGTTTGTTTTCAACGTGGAAAAGAAGGTATCTCGGTAAGTTCCAAACATTTTAATTTAATGTGATAAATATGAATCTTGTCTAGTGAAAAGTGCTGACTACCACAACCTTGACAAAGCTGTACCATCTCCTCGTCTGTAACATAAAAATACAGGCAAAAAATATAGCAGGGACATAAAAAAATAGAACGAAAAAACAATTGAATATCTCTGAATCTCTAATTTTGGACAGATCGTCTTCTTCATCTATACATCTATATACAGATAAATAAAATTGAAGTGTCTGTGTGTAATTCCAAAATAACAGCTTTTCATTAAATTCATATGAAAGTATATACGCTACTGACACAAGAAAACCAAGTTTTAAAATTTTTCTCTGTTTCTGTCTGTTTGTTCCGGGTTATCTCTGAAACGGCTGGACCGATTTTAACGGGACTTTCACTGGCAGGTAGCTGATGTATCAAGGAGTAACTTAGGCTACTTTTATTTATTAAAAATATTAGGGTTCCGCGACAATAAGGGAGAAACTAAATCCACGCGGATGAAACCGCGGGGCACAGTTAGTAATTAGTAAAATTAATTACAGTTAAAAATTAAGGTGTCTTTTTCAGCAAAAAGGGCGTGAAAATCTTATACGCTCAGATATTTACCAACAAAAAATATGGTTTATCTCTGAATCAATGAATAGAAATGAAAACAAACATGTGTCATTGGTCAAAAACAAAACTGTCAATCCAAACGTAAGTCAAACCAGTGACCATTAATAAAATAATTTTAGATATCGGTGAACGATTCCAAAGATTATGATATGCATTTTTTTAATCTATACTAATATTATAAAGCTGCAGAGTTTGTTTGTTTGTTTGTTTGTTTGAACGCTCTAATCTCAGGAACTACTGGACCGATTTCAAAAATTCTTTCAGTGTTGGATAGTCCATTTATCGAGAAAGGCTATAGGTTATATTTTATTTTCATAAAAATTAGGGGTCCGTAAGTAAATTGCAATTTTGTAACCTAAGGTGTAAAATCGAAAGCCTAATTATGCGTACGCTGCAAAAACTATTGACAATAGATTAAAATGATGTACTACGGGTTTGTAGGTCTTATTAAGATCTACAAAAAAGTCCGCGAGAGCATATATCTAACTCTCATAGTTTAGTCACAATAACCGCTTTATTGTTCATAAAAAAAAATTATCGCCTGAAGAAAGAAACTACGTTAAATGTGTATCATAATATTAATGCTTATCCGAAACAAGCATTATACTATCAAGGGTATTCATGTAGAAGTAAAATACTTTTTGTTTTATTCATTTGTAGACCGATTTTAACGGGACTTTCACTGGCAGATAGCTAATGTTACAGGGAGTACCATGGGCATTTTTATTTATAAAGAAAATGTAGGGTTCCGCGGTAATCAAATTAAATCTACGCGGGTGAAACCGCAGGGCACAGCTAGTCCTTGATAACATTATTTCTTGTAGTAAATTTAAGTTGGTGTTAAATCGTTGCTTGATCGCGTGAAAAGTGTCATAAGCGAAACAGCATATTCATTGTTTTTATTTATCTACCAATCTACCATGATGGTAATTGACATGCGAACGTATCGAATCTATTCAAATAAATATACTGTAATTTTATACGGAACAAAAAAATTAAAAAAAATAAAAGAATCTTGTCTGTCTGCTGCTTACCCTGGCTTATCTGTGTAACGGCTGGTGCGATTTTATGAGATATTCACCGGCTGGTATTAAAAGGTGTATCTTTGGTAACTTTTATTTTAGAAAAATACAGAATAGTATTTATTGTTAAAATACTATACGGGTAAAGCCGCGGAGCACAGCTAGTTAATTTTAAACAAAAACATTTTTTGAAATTTAATTCAGGTGAAAAGATCCAGAAAAGTTGGGCATATCATAATTAAAAGGTTAGTAAGTTACAAAAGCTCGTGAGCTCAAAAATCATCTGGCCGGAGGGCGCCGTACACTATATTTGTCTTGCCATGGTCTCCAACCTAAGAGACGTTTACTGATCGAACATCTGTCCGATGGCATACATGTGTAGCCCACTACTGCTTCAGTACGCTAATATTGCAAGCTCTGCTACTTCAGTTCTCTCCCAGATTGCTTTTTGATCTACACTAATATTAAAAACAGGAAAGAGTTGATTGTTTTTTTTGTTTGTTTGCATTGAATAGGCTCCGAAACTACTTGACCGATCTTAAAAATTCTTTCAGCAATGGATAGCTACATCATCAGCGAGTAGCATAGGCTATATTTTATCCCCGTACTCCCACGGGAACGAGAACTACGCGGGTGAAACCGCGTGACGTCCGCTAGTCTGCAGATAAACTACGAGCATATATCATTCTGCAATATGTTTCTAGAGACCTGGAGCCACTAAGTGATGCCTACAGAGAGTATCGACGTCGAAACAGATTGAGTTCTACAACCACTACTACGACACGTCCAGAAGGAAGGTTTAGCAGATTTTACAGAAGGTCCAAAAACGCTCTAACGGAGTTTGCTGAAGCAGTCATAGGCCTGTTTTGATATTAGGAATTAATTGATTGATGTAATTTTGATTACAAAAAAAAGATTTTGTGTAAAACTGGGGACAGTAAGAATCATATAGAAGACTAGCTGTGCCCCGCGGTTTCACCCGCGCGGAGTTAATTTAATGGGTGGCCCGCGGAACCCTAAAGTTTTTATCAAATCAAAATAGCCTAAGTTACTCCTTGTATCATCAGCTATCTGTCAGTGAACGTCCCGTTAGAATCGATCAAGCCGTTTTGGAGATTACCCGGAACAAACAGACAGACAGACAGAGAAAAAGTTTAAAAATTGTTTTTTTCTTGTCTGTACCGTATATACTTTCATATGCATTTAGTGAAAAGCTGTTATTTTGGATTTACAAACAGACACTTCAATTTTATTTATCTGTATAGATTGCTGCCAATAACTGGCGAGTGCTATCCAATTTACATACATATGCTCACATCTGCGTTCTCCGAAGAGGCAAACAGTGTCATACGTATAGTAGTCTAACTAGACACTTATCCAGACTTCGAAACACAGATGAATTTAGCTCTGTGTGTCCATTTTAATGTAATAAACGTTTTCATATTAGCATTTGGCTAGTTTTACTGTTGTTGTTTAATATGAAATTTAATTCGCTTAATAACACCTGTCACACAGAATATAATTTGACCCAATTTATTATTAAAATAATTTATTGAAAATTTCTAGTTATACCTATGGCCCACATTATTACCAGAAATATCTCAATCTTTTTTCTGAAGATAATAAAAGCTAATAAAAGCCACAGATACTACTCAATTGGCACGTATTTTTGAAAGAATAAAGTTCACGTCTGTATTCCTCAAGGGTAGGCAGAGGTGTACTCATTGTTTACCCACATTTCGCCAGTTATGTTTAGGTCCCACGTGATACGAGGCAATATTATTGTCATTAACCGGACACTAAACCAAACTCCGGGCTGCTATTGAGAACTTACAGTTAAAAGCTAAATTATACTTTGCCCTACCCGGGGATCGAATTGAGAACCTCGAATTCCGCAGTACCATTTGTATTTACTTGACCAACGCGGCGGTCACAAATAAATTAATAGCTTCCGCCCGTAGCTTCGCCTGCGTGGTGTTAAGACTTCGCATACAAACTTTCATATATCATACCTTCTTAAACAAATAATTTTGTAAATCCCTTTCTTAGTAGATACATATGCCTCAGCAAAAACACCTCTAAAATGTCATGTCTCTAGGACCAGAGCCTTAGGCTGTGCGTTGATATATTAGTCTGTCAATCAGTCATATTCACATTTTATATGTAGCCATAGATTCATTTCAATAATTGAAATACATTTTATAGGCAACGAATTGCCAGCGCAACATGTCGATAAATTGGATTTCATTTGCCATATCTGTAAGATTATTTTTGTATTCGTTGAGAACATAAAACATGATCACGTCTTCTCAGATCTAGCGAGCCCGGGGGCTTTGTGTGCCGCAGAGCCGCTTGCGGCCGATATGGTCCCAGTCGAACGATTCAACAATTCAATCAGGCGTCTGGGGCTGCAGACCTAGTTCTTCATGAACCCAGTCACCTGAATCCTCTTAGACCAGCGAGGCATTTCGACAGTAAACAATTATAAACAAAAACAATTAACTGATAATGTTATTATTTCAGGGTTACTCGCAAACTAAACAAATCGGTCTATGATAATAACAAACATGATTAACTATTGCGTTGTTTCAGTTAGTTTATTGGTGCGATGGAGTTTGGTCCCGTAACACAACAACACAGCAAAATGAAAGTATCTCAGTGAGTTTAACTTTGTTATATCCACTGTCATGGCCATAAGGGATATGCATACATACATATGCTCACGCCTGTATTCCCCGAAGGGGTAGGCAGAGGTGTTGTAATTTTCAACACCCACATTTCAGCGAATATCATTAAGTGCCAACGTGACAGAGGGTGAGAGTTCATCGCCGTCTCAGGCACTATGATTACGTCTTTGAATTATTTCTCAGACATATGCAGGTTTCCTCACGATGTTTTCCTTCACCGTTAAGCACGTGGTGTGAAATCACTGTACATGAGATTTTAGAAAAACTCATAGGTACAGGCCCCGCTGGGATTCGAACTTGCGTCGCTTGCGTAGCAGGCGACTGCTCTAACCGCGAGGCCACCACGGCTCTCAAGGGATATGCTTTTTTTAAACACAAATTAGATAAAATGTATGTTGCAAAAACTTCTAATAAATAAGCTTTCATGTTCTCCACAGTAAGCCCATTAATTTGATACCCATACTTCGGTAGTGTATAAAAATACCAAGCCATGTTGGATGATATTATTGAAATTAGATTGACGTCACAAGCTATGCGTGAAATTGATGGTGTATGCCTATATACCTTTTATATTGAGTCTTAGGAAACGAACATTATATATTTATCATTATAACCCTATCAGTGTCCATTGTTTCAGCTGTGGGCACAAGAAACCCTTGAACAATCGAATTCAGATGAACAACAAACAAGGAGTTTATTTCAACCAAATATTCCTTATAATGACGACTCACTCGAAATAAGTCACAGCATGATTGGATCAAATGTTAGTACAGCTTCATTGACTGAGAGTCGAAGGGCTTTGAGTCCAAAGACTCAAAAATAATATTTAAATTCATAGTTGGCGTTTGGAACCGCAGTCCCGGTCCAAAAGACCCTCGACTGTAAGTACAGTGTCATTCAAAACTGAGAGTCGAAGGACTTTGTAAGAGTCCAAAGAGTCAAAAATAATAATGAAATTCAAAGTTGACGTTTGGGACCGCGGTCCCGATCCATAAGCCGACAGACATTTGAGTCGACAGACGCCCACTGCAGGGCATACTACTGGGATCCACGACGACCGGGTAATGAATTAAAATGTTATAAATCGGGGCCGTTGTATCTATATTTCTTTTGAACTCATCTGACTCCTGATTATTGACCCCTACTGTCAACACTTGACTACTAGGTGCCCACTCAACGAGCGGCTTGAGATTTTAGCAAGGCAGTAACAAAATATTTAATTAAATACTCTTAAGTATAAATGTAGCGATCTTGACTCGTTACTTCAGAAGGAAGTAAGATAGGAACTCGATTTTGCATGAGCGGTAGCTCATTCAACAAACAATATATCTACACTAATATTATAAGAAGGTAATATTTTTTTTTGTTTGTTTGTTTGTTTACATTGAATAGGCTCCGAAACTACTTAAGCGATCTTGAAATTCTTTTAGCAATACAGGTACATCATCAGCGTACTCCCACGGGAACGGGAACAACGCGGGTGAAACTGCGTGACGTGCTAGTTTTATAATATTTTGTTGATCGATCGCCGCGTACCTGCTCACATTACATTTCTAAACCCCCCGTACCATAATTCCCCGGACGGGTTATATGCTTTTATATTAAACAAAATAAATTCTCAAACGCATTCTAGAATTAACACAAACTGAAAGTTCTTAAGAACAATACAAATTATAGTGGAGGTATTAGCACTTCCGATCGATTAAAGTGTTATTAGAGATTATTTCCAAAGTTCGAAAGCTTCTCCAAAGACACTTTATTTTAAATTTCGCGGTCGTTTTATTTTGTACCTTATGAAATAGCCCATAAGATGAAAACTGTTTCAGAAGAATAAACCCAGAACAATAGAACATATCAGAAAAAGAAGGTAATATTGTATTCTACTTGTGGGGGCTGGTCATCTCAAGCTGCGCATTTAGATATAAGTAGAACTACTAGACTTTTCTTTATGTTAATTTTTATCGACATTTGTACATTGGAACTGTGTCCATGGGCTTACATTTCTCAAGTGATTTTTTTTTTTTAATTGTATAATATTTTTGAAAAGAGTAATTACTGAGTTTCTTGCCAGGTTCTTCTCAGTAAAAGCAACCTTCCGAACCTGGCGGTAGCATGTATAATCCTGTAAATTGTGTCATTCTGACGATTTGAAAGTGCTTTGTATAGAGTCTAATCAAATAAAGATATTTTTGACTTTGACTTTGACTTTACTCAATATTATAAACGCGAAAGTATAATATATTTTAAAGTGACAGGCACACATAGTTTAAAACCAAGCTTAGGACGTAGGATTTTTGAACCACTTTTTCATCCACTATTTTAAATACGAAGGTAGTGTGATCTTCAAGAAAAAAAACTTTTGTAAAACTGGGTGTAAATGAATTTACTTAATCATAAATGCTTTTATAATATTATGCTTATCATAACGACAAAAATATTTTTTTAGATTCATTGCAGAGCATACAAATGTAAGTGCTATTGGACGTGAGCGTCGACGAGGTCGCCTTACAAGCACGACCCGACGCCCTAGCGGTTCTAATAACAAATTTAAAAAATTCTATAACAAGACAAAAAATGCGTTTTCAGAGTTTTTTGACGCGGTCAAAGAACTAATGGGGTATGGATGAGTTCAGATATAGTATTTTTTATCATAAACTAGACACAGGTAACATCACAACCACGAAAGGTATATATTTTATGCTTTCTAAGTCAAAATACCTTGTAATTATATAATTTTGTAATAATTACCCATTTTTATTAAGAAATTTTCACGCGTTCTCTTCACAACTGTATTTGGTTGATTTCGACAAATTTTACCAGTGAAATATTAAATCTCAATGAAAAAATGTTTCTGCTAACTTAAAAAATCTTCAAAATTATAATTCTACCATTTACTACGCTCCTGTACCTGGGTTCTATTTATTTTGCAGAAGAAGACATCGAAGAACTTGGTAGAGGCCTGAAGAGTGGTTTGATAACGAAAAACATTTTCGGAAGTGGAATGAAACGTTTATACAATGTTATCACGATTAAAACAAGTTTCAACCTATTTTAGTTTTGTTTTATCTATACAGATAAATAAAATTGAAGTGTCTGTTTGTAATTCCAAAATAACAGCTTTTCACTAAATGCATATGAAAGTATACACGCTACTGACACTAAAACAAAGTTTAAAAAAAATTCTCTGTCTGTCTGTCTGTTTGTTCCGGGTAATCTCTGAAATGGCTGGATGGATTTTAACGGGACTTTCACTGGTAGGTAGCTGACGTTTCGAGGAGTAACTTAGGCTACTTTTATTTATCAAAAATATTAGGGTTCCGCGACAATAAGGATGAAACTAAATCTACGCGGGTGAAACCGCGAGGCACAGCTAGTATATTATAAAACATTCACGCGCTTCAATATCATGAAGTATGAAAATCAAATCAATAAGTAAAGCCTATAACATGTTTTCAATTCGATACAAAATAGATTTGGTAAATAAGATATACCCAAATCAACTGTGATAGGGACATAGGTAGTCTGCAATAATAATTTCTATTCCTCGCTCTAGGAACTCAGATCAATAAAACATATGTTAAACTCAAAACAGCGCAAAAAAAATATCACACGTTTCTTACATTTATTTATTTTAATGGACTGATTATTTGTTGTGAGATGTCGACATGTCATGAACAGTAAACAAATTGTTTATTATATTCTGAATTTTATTAATTTTAGGCTGCTAGTATGGATCTGAGTGATTCTTCGGAGTCAGCTGATGATGTAAACGCTGAGCCGGAAAGGTAAATTAATCGAATCTCAAACCGAGTTACTAAAATTATTGCAGACTAGCGGACTTCATGCAGTTTCAACCTTGTAGTTCCCGTTCCCGTGAGAGTACGGGGATAAAATATAGCCTATGTTACTCGCTGATTATGTAGCTATCCATTGTTGCAAGAATTTTCAAGATCGGTTAACTAGTTTCGAAGCCTAGGCAATGCAAACAAACAAACAAAAATACAATCAAATCTTTGGTAATATGGACTAGCTATGTAACGTTTCACCCGAGTAGACTTAATTTCATGGGTGACTTTATCTCAAGGAACCCTATTTTCTAACAGTTTGGATTAGTGCCTGGTTATGTAATAGGTTTGCCTCCATTATCTATATCTATACATCTTCTATACATACATACATACAGATAAATAAAATTGAAGTATCTGTTTGCAATTCCAAAATAAAAGCTTTTCACTAAATGCATATGAAAGTGTACAAGCTACTGACACTGAACACCCAAGTTTTTAAAAAAATATCTGTCTGTCCGTCTGCCTGTCTCTCTGTTTGTTCCGGGTAATCTTTGAAACGGCTGGACGGATTTTAACGGAATAAGGATGAAACTTAATCTACGCGGGTGAAGCCGCGGGGCACAGCTAGTATAACCATATATTGAATAAGTATAACTGGTGAAATGTGGGTGTATTATTAGAACATCTCTGCCTACCCCTTCGGGGAAAATAGCCCTGAGCGTATGTATGTATATATTTTTGATTCATCAAATTTTATTTCCAACTACCACGCACAAAAGTTTATAAATTTATTTTCAGAGGTGATGCTCCGAAAAAAAATCAGAACATAGGTGACTGTCCCAAGAGAGTGAATAGATTTACGGAATTCTTCAAGAGGTTCAAAAATGGGTTCGTTGAATTCGGGGCGGCTGTCAAAGAAGTGGTTCATAACTTCAAGAATATGTTTCGAAGATGCCGGAAGAGTAACGCTACGCATCAACTTTAAATTTTATTCTACGACTATTTTAATGTATTAATTTGCTGAAAAATATAATACCAATTGCCTTGTAATTAAAAGTTCATAATTTTAACGCCTTCCTTATTTTAAATCTGTACGAATATTGAAACTGATTTGAATCAATAAAGATTTTTGTATTGGATAGCTCATTCATCGAGGAAGGCTTTAGACTTTACATCACTATGATGCGATCAATAGGAGCGAAGCATCAATGGCAAATGTAGCAAAAACAGGAAAAAGTATCGCTTAGTACCGTAGTTTTTATGGTTAGTTAAACTACGTGGTTGGGTCAGAAATCATGCTTGCGGAACCGTGGTGGGGTTTGAGTAATTCAAATAAGTGTATAGAGCCTGGGATGGCGATGGACTCACCATCTATCACGTTGGCACTAAATCATCTTCGGTGAAATGTGGGTGTTGTAATAACAACACCTCAACTACCCCGTCGAAGAATACAGGCGTGAGCATATGTATCTACGTATGTAAATTTCTGATAAAAAAAATTTAAAAACATTTTGATACAAGGTGAATAATCCTACCAATATAATAAATGCGAAAGTTAGTATGTATGTTTGATAACCACTCTTTCACGAAAAAAACTGAATTTTATAACAATATAGTTCATGTTACATCAGAATAATACATAGCGAATATTTTTTTAAGATATTGTGTGAATTGTCCAAGATATACATATGCGGAGTCGCGGGCACCAGCTGGTATAATTATATTTATTCTAAGGTCAGGCCCTTATTCCGAACGAGCATTAATCAGTCGCTTATCTTTCGTCGTAAAAACGCTATTCAGCTGCGATACTGCTGGTGTCTATCTACCAATGTAATTTCACGGTATTTTATTTTAAGATGCTAAAAATCACAACGTAAATACTTTTTTTTATCGACAAAGACTTTATCCGGGATTACTGTTGAAACCTTCACCGAATAATGAAATGGAAACTCAGATTTACCGTTTTTCTAACTGTGAGACTATTTATTTAATACTAGCTGTGCCCCGCGGTTTCACCCGCGTAGATTTAATCTCATCCTTATGGTCGCGGAAACCTAATATTTTTTATAAATAAAAGTAGCCTAAGTTATTCCTTGAAACTTCAGGTACCTACCAGTGAAAGTCCCGTTAAAATCCGTCCTGCCGTTTCAGAGATTACCCGGAACAAACAGACAGACATACAGACAGACAGACAGACAGATAGACAGACAGTGAAAAATTTTAAAACTTGGTTTTTAGTGTCAGTAGCGTGTATACTTTCATATGCATTAAGTGAAAAGCTGTAATTTTGGAATTAAAAACCGACACTTCAATTTTATTTATCTGTATAGATGTATAGAAGTATAGATATAGATGTATAGCTATAGATGTATAGATGTATAGATATAGATGTATAGTTTAGTTCCGAGGACGCTCGCTTGGGGCGCTTCAAATCGACGCAAAATTTTGCCTTCAACTAGTATAGAATTATCAGTCCCGTATATTTGAATTAGTAAATAGTCAGTGGTAATAAAATAATTACATATTTCAGGTAATTGTCACATTAGCTGAAGGAGTCAGTTTACGGAAACAATTAGAACATGTTAAAGTAAGTTCTCCGTGTTTATAAAGTGTTTCATCCAAAAGAATCTAGACAAAAATTATAACCGTCACTTTCCAATTATATAATAAGAAAAAGCGACATAATTGCTGAGATAGTTTAGTTTTACGATCTTATAATGAAACGTGATAGAACTCATAAATCAATTAACCCAATTCTGAACAAATTTTGAACGTCCTGCTACTTAGTATTATATTGACAAATAAATCCAATAAACAATTGTTTAATTTTTCTAGAAAACACTAAAACAAAGTCTGGCTTACGCAGACTTAAAATCACCAGATAAAATGCCATCTGACGATTGGAACCGCGGTCCCAGTTCTTCATGGTCCCAGTCGCCTGCGTCTTCTGCATTAGATCCAACAGTGAATCAGAGAAGACAAAACGAGGGCGTGTTAAGAGCATTACATTATAACAATATAGTTCTACCATTGCCTCAGGTAATTATAATCTTACCTCAAAGTTCGGAAAGCTGCTATTACTGACAAGAATCCGGGAAGAAAAGAAAACGGTCAAAAATACTTATAAATTGGCTTTTAGCCACAAATTCATCAAGTTATTAAAATGAAAATGATATATTCAACTTAGACCCTGGTAAGGCACTTATAACGTCGAAGAACTGATAACCGGTCCGGAAACTAGCCTTTAGAGTAGAACTGGCAAGAAACTCAACAGGCATAAATTATAATTTTTGAAGTACCTCCGCTATGTCGTTTTTGGAGTTAAACCTATATTTAAAATGTTACCACGCAGTTAGAGCAAAATAATTAAATACTTGAGGCCATCTATGATAGTTTTAAGCAGGAACGTCATAGGAACTTTTTGGCATTGAAGATCGATCTGTCTTAACTTCCAGCGAAGATTCTTCCCAAGCAGCGGGTATACCTCAGTAATACTAGGTGGTCCATCTGACCCCAGCCATTTGCCGGCAGCGGAACCCATCCTGCCAGGACACACTCTTATCAGACCCTCACTAAACATGCTCAAGTCTGCAGTCAAGTTCCCTCATAAAGACATGGATAATGGTGCAGGGGTGTATGGAAATATTGATAATTTGGGACTCAAGTAAGTATTGAATAGCTGTATTTTGGTATCAGTATAGAGTAATTACTCAACCCATCGAGTAGGGAGGCTTTCGGGACCGGTACCGCGCGTCCCCAACTCTGCCATGGATTTAACAATTATTCATAGGGGACATCGGCACCGCGTCACATTGTACCATAAAAAATAATTATGAATTCTGAATTGGCTTTGACGATCGCAATCCAATGTAGTGATGGGGACTGCTGTCCAAAAGTCACCGTGGAAAACCCGGAGATGCGTCAGCTTGTTTAATTCTATAATATTTCGGGGTAGACAAAATCACAAAACAGACAAAATATAAAAATAATCATTATCACATTTAATACTTTCAGATACGATGGCCTTAATGATAGGGTTCTCTATTCAGGTTTCAGAAGAATGCCCACTGATTACATTATGGTTAGTGCGTAATATCATGTACATTTAAAAATATCAACACCCTTATTACGAAACATAGGCTAAGAAACATACATATGCTCACGCCTGTATTCCCCGAAGGGGTAGTCAGAGGTGTTGTAATTTTCAACACCCACATTTCACCGAATATGATTAAGTGCCAACGTGACAGAGGGTGAGTCCATCGCCGCCGTCTCAGGCACTATACATACGTCTTTTGAGTTATTTCTCAGACATGCAGGTTTCCTAGGCTAAGAAAGTTTCTTATAATTGAAAAGTTCCTTATAAAAAATTGTGTTTTTAAAAGTGATGGACATAGATTTAGGCCTACGTTTAATCCATGTTTTCTAAAAAGGTTGTAAAAGTCTGAATGTCCAAGATAAAGGGAGTCTGCAATATTGACCAAATTGGACTACGTGAAAAATTCCACTGCATGATGATGTGATGTGATTATGATGCATATTCCAGATCGTTCCTGTAAAATCCAACACGAATCGAGTATCAAAGTAAGTATTTGAATATTCTTGATTGTACTTATCGATTTGAATTATCCGATTTCTTCAGGTTCTACTTAATTTAGTTTTTTAAATACTGCGCAATTAGTTAAATACAAGCGTACAGGGGCCCAACAATGAGCTCTTATTGCAATGTTAATTCAGTTGTGCGACAGTGACAGATGTATGCACGTCACATACATTACTTAATTTAGTTTTTTTACTAAAAATAGTATGGTTCCGCGACAATAAGGATGAAACTAAATCTACGCGGGTGAAACCGCGGGGCACAGCTAGTTTATAGAATACTATATTATTTATTTTACTAAACTCTTCACAACAGTTCACCTACCCTTGCGCCATATTATTTCTGCTATATTTGTTATCCCTTCTGTACCCAAAGGTTGTTTGGAAGAGATCGCTTTAGCGATAAGACTGCCTATGTACTTATACACACTTCTCAAAATTTTATTTTTATATCTATACAGATAAATAAAATTGAAGTGTCTGTTTGTAACTGTAAAATAATAGTTTTTCACTCAATGCATATGAAAGTATACAAGATACTGACACAGAAAAACCAAGTTTAAAACTTTTTCTCTGTCTGTCTGTCTGTCTGTTTGTTCCGGGTAATCTCCGAAACGCTTGGACGGATTTTGGCGGGACTTTCACTGACGGATAGCAAATTTTACAAGAAGTAACTTAGGCTACTTAGATTTAAAAAAAACATTAGGGATCCGCGGGCAACCATGAAATTAAAACCTACGCGGGTGAAACCGCGGGGCACAGCTAGTTGTACCTATAATTATTGTTTTTCTTTGTGGTGTCCAATAAACAGTTCTATTATTATTAATGTGCATAGTATCAAAATACTCAATTCGTGCTTATAACTACGGTCTACTTATTTTTCCAGTGCTATTGTATCTCCCGTGGTACTGGACTTGGTAAGCTCCTGAGAATTCTACGTGAAACCACCGCCAATTTTAATTTAATTATGATAACCGACAACTTTTCGAATGTTTAAATTTGATTTAAAATTTCCAGGATAAAACGACAGATGATTTTTATTTAGAAGGGGGAAAACTCAACGATTTGACACAAGAACGATCCATTTACACGAAGGAGTAAGTCATAGCAAAAAGTTGAATTTTAAATATAGTATTCCATCGACTATCTCTGGTCTTTCACAAAGAGTATTAACGCGTGGAAACAAAAGAAATCATATTAATGTAACTGATAAACTGATTGTTATCGCAGACAGAGGATTAGTTTAGCGATCTAGTGAGATAACGCAGCCTGTCGGGTACCATACCCGCAGACAAAGACCTAAATTCTGTGTTTACTCAGTGATATTTTGTCTCTAACTCAGGGCTAGTTCTTCATGGTCAAGGTGTTGTTAGTTCCTGTGACAAGCGATGAACGCACGAAAGACTTAGCGTTCCGTACATGTTCATAAATATGTCATGAACACGTTTGATCAATGTCAGTATATGGATTGACCTCAAAGTGGAGCCAGATAGTTACGATGTGGTACTGATGCTAGTGAGAAATTATTTGCCACTAAAAAATTCTTTAATTCGCAGCGTGGACAACATGGTCAATAACGCTATTAAGGTACGAAGCAAGTAGTGTGTTTTCTTTTACTAAACGTGGAAGATTATATCGAGCAAGACCAGGGCCCAACCACGAGCTCTTATTGCAATGATAGTTCAGCTGTGTGACAGTGACAGATGTATGCACGTCATATACATCTGTCTCATAAATGAGTGAAACTATCTTGGCAATAAGAGCTCGTGGTAAGGCCCCTGGTGAGTACTAGGAAGTTGCGATTAGGACCTTCGCTTCTTCTAAGTGTAAGCTTAAAGTGAAAAAATTAACTTTTTTGGTCACCTATGATACGAGTGAAAACCTTCTTCGTTTCTAGGATATTGTAATTATCATAATTAGCATTTAAATTTCATTGATTTCAGAATGTGGCGAGTGCACTGGAGAGGCAGAAAAGGTTACTCATAGGTTTTTCTTAAATCACTTAACGAAAGTGTTGTTTTATTCATCGAGTTCTTACCACGGTACTCCGTTGATATGAGTTTCCCATAATACGATAAAGTTTCAACCATGATCACAGAGTAACTGCAGACAACGCTGTATAAAATTTTAAGTAGTAGGTAGACGTAGCGGTCTACCCTGCTTTCCGTTGTCAATACTATTGGAACTCACTTTAAAGTCACTAGATAATATTACTAAAAAGTGCATATTTTTAAGCATTCTAAAAATATGGCCAGTGACAGAGAAATGACTTTTAATGTAATTGATCTAAGACTTACTTTTATTTGTATATTATTTCCAGAAATGTTAGAAAAGGTGAAAACGGCAATGTAAGTTCTTCTGCCCCTAATGACAATAGTACGACAGAATATCCATGTTGCCCATGTCCTAAAACAGCCGACAAATTTAAAAAGTTGGTCAGTAAGACCAAGAAAGCCCTTAGTGACATTGCTTGCGCTTTTAAAGAATTTTTAGGATAACTGTGGTTTTAAGATGGTGTGGTGGTTTAGGTCATCGATCAGGCATATTATTAAGTTTCAATTAAAATTTCAATGGATAAATATGACAGATTTTTTTTCCTAAATATAAATAGCTGTACTCACTCAGCATCACTTCTCACGTGACACCTGGATGTATCTATACTGTATAACAAATGAAGCACTAGCGCCGGACGCTGGCAGTATTACCATCCAATCGAGGCCGGCCTCAAAAAGCTGGTCACTGGGTCATCAACCCGCTGGCCCCGGTTACTATATACCTCCAAGGCGTGTTGCAAAAAGGAATGAAACTAAGTAGCGAACGGTCTACTCGAGATTACTGTATAGGAAAGATACAGTATCCCCACAAACATGTACTGAGAACAGAAATTATTATTTTAATCTAGGAAATTGACTAGATCAGGTTGAGGAGGGAAGAATCCTCTTCAGTGAGGCTCTCATTACACACGTTACAAAACCAAAGTATGGATTATGTCGCTAGCACTCAAAAGTCAAAATTAGTGAAGCTAAATGATTGAAGCTAGACGATGTACCTTTGGATGGTGAAGCGGACAAGACCAAGAGTGGAAACCTTTTCAAGGCAAACGTAGTCTTCTCCAGCTAAATGGACCAAAGACCTGACGAAGATGGCAAGGACATGTCTGAATGCAGATAGTGAAGAATCGAGAGCTATCGCACACCGTAATAAAGGCCTAAAATAGACTCCAAAATGTATTAAAGACTTATTGAAATTATTGATTGATAAGTTTTACAAAGCAGTAGGTTATTTTAATAAAATCGCCCTGTTCCGTTAAATGTATCCACTGGATTAAAACAGGACTGAAATGGGATGACATATAGCAGCTTTTTTCATGAGCCTAAAACTTTTTTTCCTGTCAATCAGTTACGCATTATTATTAAAATTATTTCAAATATTTAACGAAGCTACGTTTTATAATTAGTTTCCATTACATTATATGTACGGCTAGATATTGTATAAATTATATTTAATCATAAAATAAAATCAAATTGTTTTCCAAAAGTAATTTTGTGGCATACGTCGTCACACATTATATTCATAAACAACACATATTATAACTATTATGACAAAATATTGTTTCGTTAGCTAAACAATGTAGAAACATTAAATTAATTTTATTAATACATTAATAATATACTGAATAATCTACATATTCATACAAATAATTCGTAGAATAATAATGTTACAACTTGTCATTACCAACGTGTTTAAATTATAATCAATTGCATTGCTTACCGCGTTTGTGTTATTGACATCTATAATAATATAAAAAAATTGCTATGTAATAATAATATATAAAAAAATCATAATATGTCATAATACTTGGCAACAGAATTAAACTAGTGAACGTATATTATTAATCTTTCTGGCCGGTTCATCTCAGAAGGCTAGTTTCCGAACCGGTGGTAAATTCCTCGACATTCTTAAGTGCCTTACCAGGGCCTAAACTGTATAAATCATTTTCATTTTCATTTTCAATATAATTTTGCAGCCATATCATTCGTAGACACTATTCTCATAACGAATGCACGGTTCCATATACTTGGATCACTTAAAGCATCGAATGCGCACATTATTATATAAAAACATACATAATACATACATAAATATGTCATTAAAAGAACAACACACATGGGTATTCATAATATAATTAGATTTCAGTGAAGAAGCCTCAAAAACACCGAAACATTGAAAGCATTGAGTATGGCACCAGTCTGTCCGAAGAACTGTTTCATATCGAACCTGAAATCTCACAGTTTGAGATCATAGAGGATAAGGCAAAGATGAAAAGTGACAACAATAAAAGGCAGCTTTGGAATACTAAGGTTAGTTTGCTTTACGATGAAGGAAAACATCGTGAGGAAACCTGTATATGTCTGAGAAATAATTCAAAGACGTATGTATAGTGCCTGATACGGCGATGGACTCACCCTCTGTCACGTTGGCACTTCGGTAAAACGTGGGTGCTGTTATTACAACACCTCTGCCTACCCCCTCGGGGAATACAGGCGTATGTATGTATGTAAGGTAAGTTCGCTGCTAAATCTTGTCTCATTTAACTAAAGCTGTATACTAAAATAATAAAAAATAGAATTATAACATTTTGGTACAATGAACCAGCTCTAGAAATAGAAATGTTCGGATGAAAACGCATTTAAAATAATTATGATGTTACGAAAAATGTGGGACGAAACGAGGCTTACTAAACTTAATAAAGATAATAACTATACAAAAATATATTTATTTTGTTATCTTGTCCAATTGGGATAACTACTTAATGTAGGTACTAAAGACGCATTAACCTTTATTGTATTCCTGCTAGTATTATGTTGATTTTACTTGGAGAAGTGGGTGAGAAGTTAGTTAATTATTTATCATAAGTAAATTATTATAATTCCAGAACTCGTACAATCACGTGAAGTTCAGCCCTAATGCACCAGAATACGCAGATATCACTCCCAAAGAAGATTTGAAGAAACTGAGACAGTGGTGGTTTTATCATCAAGTACCTATTAAACTTTTTTGATATTTCAATAGTAATTTCTCAAAGGCCTTTGAGGGTTAAAAAGTAACAGCTACAGTAAACAGTATATCTTTTTTTAAGGAAAATCTTGGCTCATCTTAAATTTCCAAAAAGGAATAAAATGCACTTACACGCTTTATGATTTGATCCCAGTCAATAAAATCCTAGTCATTACTGTTTCCATTTTGGACCCAAAAAAAAATCCAATCCAAGTTATTATTGTATTTCCATTTTGGACCCAAAAACGCATTAATTAACGGGATTGTTTGATTTCCAGGAAGACTTCGAGCCGTTTGAAGAACAGCATTTATGATCTATATTTGATTTTGTTGATACTTTGGAATAAAATATTATAGCTTACACTGCTTACTTCTTGGCATAATAACCTCTTATAAACATTGACATAGTAAGAATCTTACACTAAAAATTACACCGTAGGTTAATTTACAAATTAATTTATAATTTAGGTTTTAAATACCTATTTATCTACTAACTATATTTGCAACAGAAATATGAACCTGAAAAATATTAAGGTAGGTTTCCTCATTTTGTTTTCTATCACCGTTAATTTCGTGTAAAACTTAAGGCTAATTTAAGATGAATTTTAGAAAAAACTTATTGATACCGGCCGGTAAGTTAGGAACTAGCGTCGCTTGCGTAGCCAACGACTATTCAAACAACTTGGCCATCGCGATAAAATTAATTTACGAGCAGAGACATCTCTCGGAAAATAATTGAAATTTTACAATTGTAGAGGTATAACCTCTTCGTGGATTGTTGATGTAAATTTGCTGTTAGGCTTGGTCGTTGGATGGCGTGACGAAGAAACAGAATAAAATTATGAATTTAGTTACGAATAATAACAGTATCATGTAACTTGCTTTTTTTTAATAGTCCGGTCAATTTAGACCAAAAAATGAGAGTGAAGTTACATAAAGTCCCAACAAGCTGAATTTTTGTGAAGTTGTTCAAAACATAATTACAAACAATGTCTAGAAGTTCCCCATCATTCCCCTGTAAGGAAAAAATGTAATTCAAGGTCAAAGGTCAAAAAAATAAGTTTTTCGCGATTTTCAGCAAAACGGTAAGTTTTATCATAAAAGTACCTCAGACAAAAATTGTAGATCATAAAATTATCTATAAAAAATGTATCAATACTTTTTCCGTTTCTGAGATATAACGATTCTAAAAGTTATAAACGTTGTTATCGTACTAGCCCCTAGAGCAACGAGGCAGTTAAGTTATGTAAGCACACCTCTGCTTACCCCCTTAGGGGAATACAGGCGTGAGTTTATGTATTATTATGTAAGTATAGTCATAGGTTGTGACATCACTTCTTACAAATAACACAAATCATAAGTAGGTAACTGTTACATTGTTTAGCGACAAAGTCTTAGAATAACAATGTAATGATGCAAAGTCAAATAAAATACTACGCAATGTACATTCAAATTTAAATCTTACCAACACACCTTTTAGAATGAATTTAGATAATGATCAGTCGAGTCAGTTTATCTTAAAATATGCCCTGAAAACAGTTGTAGTGAACAACTATAGCAAACAGATGTTTTCCTGAAAGATTCACAATACGATT
Organism: Watsonalla cultraria; assembly: GCA_964035505.1. NCBI lineage: Eukaryota > Metazoa > Arthropoda > Insecta > Lepidoptera > Drepanidae > Watsonalla > Watsonalla cultraria. Next base: position 9,865,401 of record OZ037717.1, on the reverse strand, counting down.
GTGTGATATTGAAAGGATTTTCGCTGTAAAATCTTAAGAGTTCATTGCAAAATCGTGCATTAACTATTCATAGTTGAAAAAGTGTATTAAGTAACTAAACTGTTTCTAAATATCTAATAGAAGTTATTCACAACTTTGTTCCGATAAACGTTAAACTTAAAAAGTATTGAAGATAATTACTTAGTTTTATTTACGATGTTTTACATGTGCGGAAATATTTTGACGAAAAAAACTATTTTGACGTCATTAGTGGGTGCTTTTCTACTATTCGCTGCTCTTGGTGGTATAATATACCGCTTCACAGGGTGAGTTTATTGATGAAATATTCAAAATTTCTATTGGTATTACAGTTCATACATACATATGGTCACGCCTGTATTCCCCGAAGGGGTGGGTTAGGAGTAAATTAAGCTACTTTTATTAAGTAACCTCGACCTTTTTTTGTAATTAATTTGAAAAAAAAATATTAGGTTTCCTCGGGTCTCCCATGAAATTAACTCTACGCGGGTAAAACCGCGGAGCACAGCTAGTAAGTAATATGTATAAAGAGAGAAAAAAAAAAAAGATAAGGGTATTTTTATATTCTCAAATTGATATACTACCATAATTAAATTGATATATATACCATGCCCCGTGATAAAATGTTAGCATAAAAAGTCTACACCCATAGGTAGACTTTCTTCTCATGAACATGTACGTGATTACTTCCATCGCTGTAAACCTTGTGGTCTGTAATCCCTGCATGTATTTTTTTGAACTCTTAGGTTATATACCATTGGTATTTAGACTCGCGTAGTTCGCTTAACAGTGACAACTCAAGTCCCTAGGCCACTTATTTTTAAGGCTAAAAAGGGACCTTATTGGGTAAAGAATAAGTGCTAAACTCTGTTAAAATGAAATATCCGTGTAAATTAGCTAAAACAATTGAAACAAGCCCGTTGTTTATCTTCCATTCATTATGATAACATAATATAATTGTTAAGTGAGTTGACTAGCTGCTGCCCGCAACTTCGTCTTTTCTTTTTGGCATAGTAACTTACATACACATGCCTGTATTCTCCGAAGGGGTAGGTAACAATGTTCTTATAGAACACCCACATTGCGCCAGTTATGTTTTAGTCCTATGTAATAGGGGCATATCAATCAGGGCTGCTACTAGGGAATTTCAAATGGGAAAATCGAATATGTAATACTTTGCCGGAAACGGGGATCGAACCTAGAACCAGAAGTTCTGCAGTAGCGCTTGACCAACAAGTTAGTTATATTAATTCAAGAATATTAACATTTGGGTGCAATAATGGGTACCCTAAACCTACCAAATTTCATCGAAATCGGTATATAATATATTAATTTAATCTGTACTTAATTTTAATTTTTTGCCATGGAACTAGGGTATTATTATTATAAGCTGTAGCTTAAAGTTGAACTGCATACTAACCCACCATTACACCGAATTTCATGAAAATACAATATGTTTTTCATATGCGTGCGTACAGACAAACAAACTTTTCATAAAACGTGTTTCTATACATACATTTACTTTAAAATAAAAAGAAGTGTTCACACACGAGCTCCTGTCATTGTTAATATAGATAAAGATAAGTATTTACTTCCACGATTTTGTAACAAATGTGCGTAAGAACATCAGTTGTTTTTGAACCTTTGAAGAGAAATGACTTTGAAATACTTCGTTTGCCTCTTCTTTATTTTTGGGAGGTAAGTACCTTTCAGTATAATTTATTATGTTTGAGAAAATGTGCAAAGCACGTTGCCAATGGTAAGTACATAATAACCCGATGTAAATAATACTTTTCACCACATATAGTATTTTATTTTCATATAGTGTTATAATTTGTCACCTGTACCTGGGTCTTTGGGGCTTGTAACTATGAGATTTTTGTGTGGTTTCACACCACGTGCTTTACGATGAAGGAAAACATCGTGAGGAAACCTGCATATGTCTGAGAAATAATTCAACGACGTATGTATAGTGCCTGAGACGGCGATGGACTCACCCTCTGTCACGTTGGCACTTAATGATATTCGGTGAAATGTGGGTGTTGTCATTACAACACCTCTGCCTACCCCTTCGGGGAAAACAGGCGTGAGAATATGTATGTATTTATGTAATTTGTCACTATAGCGGATCGGATGAGTATGGTAAGAGACAGTTGCAAGTTGAAGAGAAATGTGGTGATTAGAATTAAAAATATGGTGAGATGGTTTGGACATACCGAAAGGAAGATAGTTATAGAACGAAAAAGCTGTGCCCGGCAAATCTTGTATTGTAATTTTTTTGGGAATATAATCTATTGAAATGTTGCAATTTAAGGACCGAATATTGCATTTTTTAGAAGATGCAATTACATTTTTGGACATGTTTTGTGACTCAATAGAAGCTTAAGTTAGGAATGAATAAGCAAATTTGTACGAATTAAACAAAACATTTTGTAAATATATATTTACCATATTTTTTTTTTATATTTTATACATACACAACTCAAACTCAAACACACTCATTTAACATTTCAATGGACTATTGGGGGTATTAAAAATAGATATTGGCCTATTCTCAGACCTACATAAAATTTCATACAAATCGGTCCAGCCTTTTTGGAGGAGTTTCGTAACAAACACATGAGAATTTTATGCTAATGCTAAAATTCTGTTGATGTCAGTGAAAGTGTCGGTAAAGGTCGTCCAAGGAAGTTCTATCATGACCAAAATCATCTTCTCCATAAAGGTCAAATACAGAGCACTCGTAACCGAAGGAAGCGTATGAATATGGACGAAGCGGAAGAAGTATGTAAGGATCGTAGTATATGGAGCACTGTGGTCTCTGCCTACCCCTATGGGATACAGGCATGAGTATAATGTATGAGTTCTGTACCCATAGGGTAAAAACACAGGACCCTATTACTAAGATTTCGCTGTCCGTCTGTTTGTCCATGTGTCACGAAACTGTATTTCATGAAAATGTCGAAATTTTCACAGAATATGTATTTATATTGTCGCTATATCATACATGCATAAACATAAGAAACACAATAAAATTAATATTTAAGGGGGCTCCCATACTACAAAAGTATTTCTTTTGATCGTTTCTTTAGATAATGATACGTAACCCTACATGTGCGAGTCGGACTCGCACTTGGTAGGTTAATTTACAAATCATGCATTTTTGACTTTTTAGTTCTACCATGAATAATTATGTTAAGTACTTACGTAGGTAAGTGTTAGAAATAATGGAATTAGCATTTAAAGCCTGTACAATATGTAAATTTCAGCTTCAGTCATGAAACCATGGCTGGGAGATGCAAAAAAACAAAGCCAAAGTTGATAATAGACCACGATGGAGGGGCTGACGACTCTATGGCTATATTCATGTCATTATTGTACGAGAAATATTTTGACGGGTGAGTTTATATACAAGGAGAGATTTTTTTTTTGATTTTTTGTTGTATTCTTAACGCCGTCTTTAAACGTATAGTGGATGTACTTATACCTCAGAAAGAACACACCTTGTCCATAATGCAGCTGTGCTTTGCTGAAAGATTATTTCAAATAAATCCAGCCGCGTTTTCACTAAGGTTTTTCAGCGTCGCACTCGTCGTCGAGTGTCTTTAAAGATACGAAATTGAACCTTAATGAAAAAACGCAGCTGAACTGATTTGAAAAAAAATTCAGTAAAGCTGCATCTTTCCTCATTGATTCTGAATTGTTTTCCATAGTACTCTTTCTTCAGTTAACTCTTGAAGTAATAATGTCTTAATTATTTATCTATGTTATTATGAAAAATAATATTTTCATTCTTTCTTTCATCTCATCAGGCCTCAAGTGCTAGGACTAACCACAACACACGGAAATGTTAACGAAAGTCAAGTATTTAAAAACAGCCAAAGGATACTAGATACAGCAAGGAGGCGAGACGTAAGATATTATTAACTAGTAGTAGTTCTATAAGTACCTTCGTCCTTCGAACTTTCAACCAATTCTATTCACCGGTTTAGACCAAAATAATATTATAACAGAGTGCCTATTGGGAGTGTTGTTAAAATCACCGTCATCGCGTCGCCGTAAACGCAGATTTGTATGGGCTCATAATAGTGTCATCTTTAGGCCGACAGAGGTGCTGTTCCGATCCTATACAAATCTACGTTTACGTCGACGCGGTGACTTGTGACGGCGGCAGTGAAAAACTTGCCCTCAGAGAGATTTTTCCCTCACAAGACGGCGTCGAATAGACGCATCATGATAATTTTTGGGCATAAAAAGTGTGGGTTTTACTCTATCCAAGATATCCGTGTAGGATCCGGGAGCCTACTTGTTTTCTCCGAAACTCATACCTTCGACCGAAAGTTCGCATTGTATCTACCACGGTTCTTATTTGTTCTAAAATTACGTCCGAACGTGGTCTGCTAGAAGAGTCTTACGTAATAATTCGGTTTTAATAAATTTATTAAACATACGACAATTTGAATTTGATAAAAACATAACGATACGGATACTACGTTTGATTCTCGTTCATTTTCCGAGAGAGTGGATTTTGATTGGTGCAACCCAATCGAAACGTCCAGGCAATTTATAGAATAGTCAAAACATTAGCGTGATAAGTCCCATCGCTAAGTAAATCTCGAAAGTTTAAGAAATATTTAAAGAGTAGAGTGGATTTATATCCGCTAAAATATATGTGAACGTTTGTGGTTAATTCGAGAATCGCTGAAAGACGAGTTTAATTCAACTCTTTAAATGTATCGGTACACGGTCATTGAACATAATAAGCATATTCATTAAGTCTAACTTGATAGACATATTATTACATTCAAATTAGGTTATTGTCCTTTCTTACTGATGTCAGTATTTTTACAATTCCGTGGCAAAAAGGTTAAAACTTTTAAAAGGATTATATATATAATACTTAACGCTAGTCAATGGTTTACAAAGCGGATTGTAAAATGGGCTTTTGTGAATAAACAATTTCTGTCATCAATGTTTGTTTGTTGGTTTTCGAAATATGAATAGTATGAAAAGTTTATTTATCTGTATAGATGTATGAATGGACAAAAATACGTGATGCAAGAAACATGAGCACTTATTGATAAGGATTTTCAAATTTTCAATGAGTAATAATGGGTTATTCACCAACTCGACACAAGAGACGTGTATCCAGTTGGTTAAACTCAACATTGATACTACTTATTATCTCGTCATATGAAATAAAAAGTACTTAAACTTACAGTATAAACTTAATTATGCAAACGAGGTACTTAAAAGTATTAGAAGTAGAAAACTTGGCCTAAATCGATGTCTCTCAGTATCGTGCCAAGAAGGCTGACAGCATTGCCACGTTGAATAGCTGATTCTCTGAGAGAGAAAATCCCCAGCCCATTCATCACGCGAGGTTTCTAACAGACGACGTGCAACCTCTTTGAAAAGTGGATTGATAAACTAATGGTTATATGTGTATACTGTATATAATATATTTCGGAGATTCCAGGTCCCAATATACAGAGGTAGTAACCATTCTCTAGTAATTAATGAAGTAAGCGATTACTATTACGGGTACGATGGGTTGGGAGACAACGCTACAGTACAATATGAGGCTATCGAAGCTGCACCCGAGTCGGCAACGCAAGCACTTATACGATTCTCGAAGGAGTATGAAGGTATATTTCTAATTACTTACTAACAAAATTGGTTTGTACCGAGGCAATATATCGATCACCTTGTAGTGTTGCGTTCTGAGATTCAGATTAGCCTGCAGACAAAGTAAAATTATCCTCACGCTTCGCCAGTAGAAACGATACAAAATGTACGAGAATGACATATGTCACATGATTCATTTATGTAATTTTCATACAATTTGTATCGTTTATATTAGCCCAAGCGCGAGAAAATGTTACTTTGTCTAGGTCTACAGGAGCGATCTGCGATCTTCTGTATTTTGTTGCCCGACTCCATAGTCGGGCAACAAAATTCGTATGGTAGATTTCGTTTTTCCTTGGGGCAGATACTAATCTTTCTGCCTTATAATATTAGTATTAACCTATACTAATATAGGTTGTTATGGCCGAGAACGTAGCCACTGAAACCAAATATTTGTAGTAACCATTAGTTCCTTCCGCGTGTAGCTGAACGACAGGAGAGACAGGCGGAACAGACCATTACTGAATAAAACTATGCTATTGCGCATTTCTGATTTGTTCTTGATACCACAATGAGGTATATAAAAGACTACGAGAACATCTCGCCATCGCGATCTACGCATAAATAGCGCCATCTAGTATGTAAAATAGCAAACTACCTACTAATTAACATATCTTTCTACGGTCTTTGTTTTCCAGGACGCTTGGTTGTAATAGCAATAGGATCTTTGACAAACATTGCCTTGGCCATCAGCCTTGACCCTGGGTTCATAGGAAGACTGTCACATCTTTACGTCGGAGCCGGAAATGTTTACAGTAAGTAATAACTGTTTACGGTTACCTTAAAGACACCTTGAACGATATTCTAATGAATGTGTAAACAGATCACTCATATAATACTTAAAAATGCGATAAAACATTTTGTTTTCATCTTGTTGTTTACATCGACCATGAAGTTAATATCGCCTGAATATAATTATTTGTAATCCCTTCAGCGGAAGAAACCTTCCAAAACCGGTTCTAATATTAATTCATTTTCACACCACGAGCCATACGGTGAAAGAAAACATTGTGAAGAAACCTGCATGTATCTGCGAAGTATGTATAGCATTATGCCTGAGACGGCGAAGGGCTCACCGTCTCGTTGGCACTTAGTCATCTGAGGTGAAAAGCAGTTGTTGTTACAACACCTCTTACCCCTTCGGGGATCCTTCTGGGCGTGAATATATATTTTTATTTCCAGGTACAAACCACTCAGAACCAGAATTCAACGCAAATATGGACGTAGAATCTTATTATATTGTAACAAAGAACGCAAGAACTGATAAAGTGACTATCCTACCGTTCTCTCAAGTACAAGACTCACTTGATATTAGTAGGGTATGTACGTCATCTTTACGTATTTTATTAGGTTTATAAGAATTTGGTCAGGGGAGGAATTTGCATTGTTTAACCAATCAAAAGTACACTCAAAGGTCTCTTCGCTTTAAGGGTACCCGATGAGGGGTCGGGCCTCAGCTACTCGTAGTAACTGCAAATACTGCAATGTGTAATTAATTTAAGGCAGCGTGACGCCTTATGGTGGCTAAATAAGAAATAAGTTGATGCGGGCTCGAGATGGCAACTGCCCGATCTGGCTAGTACTGTCAAGCATACCGAAGTCTTCAGAGTCAACGATATGGCTGCCCCAGGGATGTGCCCTGGCAAAATCCAGGATGACGCGATCTTTTAGAGAACACAGGGTCCTGAGCATGGAGGATGGCCTAAAGCCCACTCGCTTTAGTTCCCGCATAACCCGAATGTCTCTCAGCGGGTGGTTGGTAACCTTTTAAGGGTTTCCCCCTCGTTTTTAAAATAGGATAAATATACGTCGGCTGTGCCAATACCTTGCCACAACTGAAATTATTTTGATGTCATTAACAAATAATTAAAGATTACAACCCTACTGATAACACATCGCTTTTTAATTATATTGACTACTCTACCTCGTTGATCTAGTACTCACAAGTGTTACTGAAGAACACGAGATCCTGAGTTCGAACCCCGGGTCGGGCAGTGTTATTGAGTTTGTCAATGTGTAATTTCCCAGTAGCAAATAGAATCTGGATATTTAATAGGCTCACGCTCTATTACATGAGACTTAAACATAGCTGGCAAAACGGGCTCTTTCGCCATCTTGTTCGTCTTGGGCCTTCACTACACAGGGTGTCGGAGAAAAAGGAACAGTTGTCTTCTTGTAGGGTTTTATGAATATATCATTATGTTGAAGTCGTAACATATCTAGCTCCAACGATAACGTAGTTATAGGCTATGGCCAAAGAGCTCGCGGCCTTAAGCGATTGAATGAACGCGCGGCCGCGTTTACATACATTGCCTACGCGGTAATTAAACATTTTAAATTAAGGGGAAGGTTAATGGTTTTATTTATTTATTTATTTATTTATTTAATAGGTCTACTAACAGTTGTTACATCTTTACATGCTTATGTTATACATTTTGTTCATAATTATCTTAATGCACAACTAATTATAAGTAAACACATCATGTAAAATTTTCGAAAAATCTCTACGTTCCAGCTGATTTTTATGCGAAAATAAGGTATTGATATGGTCAAATTTGAACGTCAATTACTCGAAAACGGAAGAAGATATTTTTGTCATAATAATTTTATTTGCTTCCTTAAATTATACCCTCTCACATATTTTAACAGCTGTCTTATTTTCCCCGACACACTGTATATGTAATATTTTTCCAGGAATGGCGTGTGAACGTCCTTGGAGCTATTCCAACAGAAATAATGAGAGCGCAGAATGTATTTGAGCAGATATCATTGAAAACCAGTGACCTTTGGGTCCAGCTAGATCCAGTTGTAGCTGCGGTTACTCTTCATCACCAAGTGGCTGAAGTTGTTAATAAGTCGGAAAACAGTATTATACTATGTGGTGAGTATTTTTTATGCTACTAAGACGAGAAACAAGCGTATAGTCCTTGTAAACTCAAACTCAAATATATCTTTATTCGATTAGACTTTTAACAAAGTACCTACTTTCAAATCGTCAGAATGATATACAGGATTATACATGCTACCGCCAGGTTCGGTAGGTTGCTTTTTACTGAGAATAACTTGGCAAAACTCAGTAATTGCTCTTTTCAAAAATATAATACAATTTTAAAAATACATAGGAAATGTAAGCCCATTGACACAGTTCCAATGCACAATAGTCGATAAAATTTAAAGTAGAAGTCTAGTAGTTCATGTGTAAATCAAGTGCCGACCCCAAAAATGTATGGGAAAATAATGAGTTGATGTATGATGGAAAAAAAGATGGGAAAATAAATCTCTAGGCGTAGGTAAATGTAATAAAAAAAAAATTCATTTTACAGGTAGCCAAAGAGGTATTAACACCAACGACTTTTCGTCCAGCAAACCGAATATTAATTTGGTTTATTCTTACAACAAGGAAGAATATAAGACATTTCTGTTTGATGTCTTCTCGGCGGAATTGCGAGGAGCGAGATAATTAATAAATGATATCTCTGCTATTTATAATAAATCTTAAATGTAGTTTCTTAGTATAAATATTACATTAATGAATAAATAATGTTGAGACATCACACAGTGCCATCAAATCCCAAAATAGTAATTTCTCATCCCCTATGACTCACATTTACAAAATACCGTAAGTAATCGTAAATAGGACAACTACAGGAATAAGGAAAACAGAGACGATATAATATTATTCGATATATTTTTATATAAATTAATAACATAATATAAATTAATGGCACAATAATGATTACAATATTAGAACAAAATAAAAAACTTCTGTTTATTTACCAGTCTCTTACTATTGATAAAAAAAAACTATTAATTGAATCCTATTTTAGAATGGACCTTAATCTATATCTATATCTAAACATCTATACAGATAAAAAAAAAATGAAATGTCTGTTTGTAATTCCAAATTAACAGCTTCTCACTAAATGCGTATGAAAGTATTTTCGGTACTTAGACAAAAAAACCTAAATTAATAATTTTTATAAATTAAACTTTTTCTATAAATCTAAATACTTTTAAAGCTGTAATTTTGTAATTAAAAACAGACCTTTCAGTTTTATTTATCTGCATAGATATAGATACAAATTATTTCGGAAACCGAGTTATCATAATAGTCGATTTACTAACTTCCAATTATGCAAACACATCGATCGAACAACTCGTCTAGCATGCGTCGATATTCGATAAAATACGCCAGCTGTTGGTTTTATCTACATGTAACCGTCCAATGACGTCTAAATATAGGTGCAAAGGTACCAGTCGCGTGGTTTCCCTCGTTCTGCACAGTCATGTATTACGTGTTTATTTATAAAGTACGCGAGTGTTTTGTTTAGAAGTAATAAAGAAAACACAATGGAAAAATGGTATGTTTTGCATTTATCACTCTGTGGTATTATACGGTTGAATTATTTTATTTCATTAGGTAAGCCAACTGATAAACAAAACTGAAATTTCCGTTTATTTGTTCGGCTAATCTTTGAAACAGCTGGACTGTCTTCAGCGGGACTTTCACTGATAGATAGCTGATGTTTCAAGGAGGCTACTTTTATTTAGAAAATAATTTATTTTCTTTCTATTCTGCGAAATAAAGCGTAAAGCGATTTTGTATCGTTTCTATTAGTGTAAGCGCCAGAGAATGTCACATTGTCTAGGCCTAATTATAATTTACAATACCTAATGATGTTTCTTGTTATCTAACAAAACAATAGAATAATTAACACAAATATTTAAATGCACAGTACTTATTAATCTACAAAATATGTTACTCAAGTTTTACCTAACCCAATTAGTTCATGTACTAGATTTTTTGTAATATTGTTTTGTTTATCCTTTATACTGTTGATTTGACACGTCTTGTATACACACAGGAGGCTATTTTACATATTATTACATGTTTATATATGTGTTGTATTGTTTTATCACACTTCACACATACCTACTAGAATGTTAATGTAACTGATCAGATTATTATTAAAAGCAAATATTTGAAATTAGTTTCTCATACAGTTCACAAATCTTAACATTTATGCACCATACAGACAGACAGACAGACTCATAAGATGACTACTGAACATTCAAGGTCAGCGCTCGTAAATCGCACGACACCTTATTAATTCCATGATTCAAACAATGAATAACGATATACAAACGGCTAGTGTCATACAAATTAAAGATGTTAATTTCAAACTTAAAGTAGGCTAGCCATTAAGCTACAGTATTTACCTGTCGACGGATGAATCACATTCAAATCTTTTAAATTATTAGTGCTTCTAGTATAGAAGGGAATCCCAGTTGTTACTTTAGTTACATACCTGCTCTTTCCGTCTTGTGTAAAAAAAACAATCTTAGAACAAAACTTAATCATAGATTAAGGCGTTGTCCTAACCTGGCGTATCATACGCGCCTTCAAACAAGTTTTTTGTGTTGCGAGTGAGCAATCCTATGGTATGCCGCAGTTTGTTGTTTTGAAATTCATACAACGTTTATTTTTAATGCATTATTCATAACATTGAAACACATTAACCAATCAAAGTTTACAGATTGCTATCCCCAGTTATGTGTCAGAACTATACCCACCTCAAATTGTTGACTTACTTATCATATTACTTCAATTTCACAATAGTGTTAGTAGCGATAACTTATTGAATTGAAAATAACGACAATATGATAGATTTCTTTATAAGTGACCTAAATGATAGATGTATAGGACATTGAAAACGGCTATTGTGATAATTGTCGCGATGATTGATAAATGAGAAAAGCAAGAATATTCGTATCGAAGCGTATTCCAAAGGGCTGTAGCGAAATTTTTAAAAGTTATTGAACCAGCGTTACACACCAGTACAAAGAAATAACGTAGCAGTTACTAGATTTCATTCATAAATTGTTCCGACAAAAGCAAGCACCGATATTATCTCAAACGCAGTACTTATCATCAGATGTCAAGAGATCTCGTGTGCTCAGATAAATTCAGTTGAGCTCGGCTAACGACCGTACACCACGTATCGGTATAATGTTTGTGCGTTTAACAATTGTGGTTGTTATTGTGTATTTGTGTCATTGTGATTGGTATGTGAATATTTATACAGTTGTGTATATTTTTAATCATCATCTCCCTGGCCTTATCCCATGTATTTGGGGTCGGCACTTGATTCAACCCGATGTGGCTGATCACCTGATTTTTATACGGAGCGACTGCCATCTGACCTTCGCAACCCCTTTAACGAGGAAAATCAGTGATCTGGGTTAAACCAGTTGTCAGACTATTTGAGGCCTCTGACTGACCTATAACGATTGCCAAAGATGATAAATTGGCAACCGGGACCGACGGCTTAACGTGCTCTCCGAGGCACGGAGGGAACTCGGGCGGTCACCCATCCAATTACTGGCTAGGGCTAGGGTTGCTTAACTTCGCTGATCGAATGATATGCGCAATAGCAACTGTGCCACGAGCTCCTCCTGTAATATAATACTGAATGTACTTTTACCCCTCAATGTCATAGTTTTGTTTTATTTACTCGATCACTTGTAAAGAGATCAATTAAATTTTATCACTGTCACATAATATATTGTGTAAAAAATCTTATTTTTATTTTTTACATTTTCTTTCTTACGAAACATGTCCGTATATAACAAAGAAAAACAAAAATAAATTGCAGAGTTTTGGAGTGAAGCGCTTACAAAAGATTTTTATTTATATTGATATGCATGTAGGTATTTGATAAAGAAATCTTATAGTACTCGTAATAATTTGTATTTACAGTAACACCGTTTTAACGAAAAAATACATGAGTTAGAATTAAACATACTTCTTTATAAATAGGTATTTAAAGATATCGTTTGTGTCACATTCTGTAAAGATATTGAATGTACTGACTGCAAATGACGACAAAGTAAATCGTTTGAACTTGAATTTTAAACTAAGGGCCACAACAAAATACTTCATAAGTTTATCTTTTGGAGCAGAAGCCTTTGTTTGGCTCAGGGGGTAAACTCTATATTGTTTTGCTTTCAGTGTCGAAGATAAGCGACCAAAGCTGGTGATAGACAACGATGCGGGGGCCGACGACGCCATGGCTATATTCTTAGCTTTAATAAACGAAAAACATTATAATGGGTAGGTAATAAAAAAAACATACATACATATTCTCACGCCTGTATTCCCCGAAGGGGTAGGCAGAGGTGTTGTAATAACAACACACAACACCGAAGATGATTAAGTGGCAACGTGACAGATGGTGAGTCTAACGCCGTCTCCGGCACTATACAAACGTCTATGAATTACTTCTCAGACATATGTAGGTTTCCTCACGATGTTTTCCTTCACCGTAAAGCACGTGGTGTGAAAACACTGCACTTATAAGTTTTTAGAAAAACTCATTGTTACAGACAACATTCCTCATTGTCATCATCAAGATTCTCATTTGGCACAAACAAATATTCAACCCCATTAGGGGTGGAATTTATTGAAACCACTCCGGTTTACAGCAATCAAACCAATTGATCAAACGAGGCTTAGCGACCAAGAAACACATCGTGAAATCTGCATTAAGTCTCTCTCTACTCTAACTAATGTCACGGTCTTGAGACCATGACATTTGGTGTATTTAATATTATTATTATTTCCTTTTTATTTTTTGTTCTCGGATTTTATCCGGGATTCTGATGGCACGGGCCTAGGCCAAATGTTCATCAGGAGGTATATTGTGTATGTATTGGTTGTCTGTGCGGTAGTGACGTTAATTCTGTGTTTGAATGTGTGTGTTGTACGTAATCAGTTTGTAAAAATTTCCTTACTATTCGACAGGTATTTAGAATAGCTGCTTTTTGTAGTAAGTGGTAGGTGTTGTGGTGTAGGTTCAGCGTGGTGAGGGATTGTTGTAGTTGTTTGGGAACGACCCCCGTTGTAGATATGACTATTGGAACGATTATCACTTTTTGGAGGTGCCAGAGGCGGGCGATTTCTTCTTTTAATTCAATGTATTTGGTCAATTTTTCAGCTATTGTGCTCTGCAAATTGTGTGTGTTTGGTACTGCAATATCAATTAGGTATCCTATCTTACTGGTTTTGTTTATTAATGTAATATCTGGCCTATTGTAATGTATGGTTCGGTCCGTGAGGATAGCGCGATCAAAGTAGAGTTTAGTTGTAGCGTTTTCTAAAACTGTATTTGGTGTATACTTGTAATATGGCACTATGGTGTCTATGAGGCTATGTTGGTGAGCTAGTTTCTGATGAATGATATTGGCGACTTGGTCGTGTCTGTGTTTATAGTCAGACTGGGCTATTGTTTTACATGCACCTGTAATATGTTGGATTGTTTCTGGGGCACTACTACATTTTCTGCAGTTGTCAGATGCCAGGTTCTTGATAATATATTTTTGGTAGTTCCTGGTCTCTATCACCTGATCCTGAATAGCTATCATGAACCCTTCGGTCTCTGGAAAGAGTTCGCCTCGACTAAGCCATGCGTTCGACGCTTCTTTATCGACATTTGGTTGGCAAAGATCTTGACGATGTCTTCCATGAAGAGACTTCTGGGCCCATTCCGTGATTTTGGTTTTATCGTCTATTAGAATTTCATTCGTTTGAGTTGAGTTGTTCGATAAATTGAGGGGCGTCGATTTGTGATCGTTTTCTACTACTGCTTTGTGTAATATAGATGTATGTTTTTTTATTAATAAAGTACTGCCTTAGATTTGTTATTTGTTTGTTATGTAAGTTACTGATGTCTATTAGTCCCCTTCCTCCTTCTTTCCGCGGTAATGTCAGTCTTTGAAGGCAGGCTCGGGGGTGGTGTTTGCGGTGTTTGGTCAATGTGGTGTTTATTGTGCGCTGTAGTGCTTTTAGTTCAGATCTGTTCCAGTTAATGATGCCGAATGAGTAGGTTAGTATTGGTATGGCAAAGGTGTTAATTGCTTTTATGGTATTCTTGGCGTAGAGTTGTGACTTTAGGATTGTATTCAAGCGGTGTTTAAATTGACGTATCAGCTTTTGCTTACAGTCCTTGTAATTTATGAGACGTGACTGATTATAACCTAAATATTTGTACATTTCTGATTCATAAAGTGGTTCTATTTGCTCTCCTGATTCTAGTGTGTGTTGGTGTTGATAGCTCTGGCCTGATCTAATTGAGTTTATTTTACATTTATCTAATCCGAATTCCATCTTGATATCATCGCTGAATTGTTCTGTAAGCTGGGCTAGTTCATGTAATTGGTTCTCATGTTCAGCGTACAATTTAATGTCATCCATGTAAAGGAGGTGACTAATGGTGTCTTGATGAGTCTGTCCGTCAGTTGTGGTGTATTGTAAGGGGAAACCTAAGGAGCTAGAGTTTAATATGTTAGAGAGGGGATTAAGAGCCAAGCAGAACCACAGCGGACTTAGTGCATCTCCCTGAAAGATGCCTTTCTTTATTTTAATTGCATTTGTCTCGACGGTGCTATTGGAACTAGAAATTCTCAGCCTAGTTTTCCATTGAGACATGGTATATTGTAATAATGTTATTATTTTAGGGTGAACTTTGTATATTTCGAGTACTTGAAGTAGCCAAGAGTGAGGAACTGAGTCGTATGCTTTTTTATAGTCGATGTACATAGAAAATAAATTGGATTTGGATTTCTGAACTTTTTTAAGAATAACGGAATCTATAATTAACTGTTCTTTACAGCCCTGGCACTTCTTGCGGCAGCCCTTTTGTTGTTCAGCCAGAATATTGTTAGTGTCTATGTGTTTATAAATTAATTCGGATATACAGGAGGTCATAATCTTGTACAAGGTTTGTAGACATGTTATGGGTCTATATTTTGCTGGGTTCATGGGGTCGTTGGGGTCTTTTTGTATCATAAACGTAATTCCTGAAGTAAGGTAAGAGGGTATTTTAGTTGGGTCTTCAATGAAATCATTAATGCAATTTAGTAATAACGGATGAATGGTTGTGAACCTTTTATACCAGTAGCTATGGATGTAATCAGATCCGGGAGATTTCCAATTGTGCAAGTTTTGGATTACTCTGTCGAATACTTCGGGATTAATGTGTTCAAAATTCATACTTTCTTTAAGTGACATTTTGCTGACTTCTTGTCCTATCCAATTGGCTTGAGCGTTATGTTGACTAGGTTCCTCCCATATTTGGGCCCAAAAATTTTGGAGGGTTATTTGATCAGGTATATTTGAAGCATTGGCTGTGTGAGTATTAGCCGACGAGTCTTTTAGATTGCGGTAAAACTGCTTTTCGTTATTAGCAAATTGGGTATTTTGTTGTTTTCTATGAGTGCATGCATTATATCTTTGAAGGCGATTTGATACGACTGATAATTTTTGTTTGAGGGTGTCAAGGACGTGTGCATGTTGTGTATTAGGTTCCTCGTGTACCGAATGTATTTTATATTGTTCCATTATGCTATTTACATGTTTTGTTAGTTTCCTACTTCTATTTCCATTTATAAACTGTGTGACTCTAGCTATTTTAGTTCGTAAGTCTTCCAATTTTTGTTCTAGTCGTTTCTGCCATCTAGGTTTGTATTTTGTATTTGCTTTATTGGTCTGGTGTGTGGGTTGTAGTGTTATTTTAGCGCCATTTGTTTTAGCGGCAGTCCACGCTGCACAGTATATAATAGTTTGCAATGAGTTAAAGTCGGTTTCCTGATTAACATTTTCTGGCAAGATAATATTATTTATGTAATCAACTATTTTAGAAAACTTTTTAGATGGTTTTTGCTTAGGTATATATGTTCTACTTGTCGGATCAGTATTTTTATAGAACTGTGATGCCTGTTGAAAAGTCTCGTCTATGTTAGTTTGTCTAACTAGTTTTAATTGTGAGTGTGAGTTAGGTGTTGGTTCTTCAGGAAGATCAACTACAATGTTGTTTAAAAATTGTGGGTCATTATTGTCAAATTGAGTATCGTTAGGGACTTCTATGATAGATTCATTTCTAGGATTAATTAGTGCAAGTTCTTCTGCCACTTGGAGTTTTATTGCATTTAATCTTTCATCATGAATGTACTTGTTATTTACTATTGCTCTTCTTTGGTCAGCTATTCTTTGTGCGCTTAAATGGGCAAGTGCAGGAAACGTGCGAGTGAAATCTTCATGCAGATGTTTTCGGTATGCTGTTTTATTTGTATCTAAGTTTGTTATCCGGTAATAAGATCTCATAATCGCTTCATTATGTTCATTTGTCCATTTAATTCTGGTTTGTGATGTATTTTCCGCTGCGTTACTTGGTGTTTGATGTCTTTGTGTAATGTGGGGTATAGTTTGAGAGTGATTCTGAATCTGTGGTGTTGTGTGTGCTTGTAAGTTGTTAAGTTCACCTTTTACTTCATTGTAAATTTGATCTATTGTGGACTGTGGTAATAATTTATTTCGCACTATAGCTCGGCGTTGGTCACCTAGTCTTTGGCGGCTTACTTCTATGTCAGGGTATTTTTCCATAAATTTTAGGTGGAGTGGTTCAAGATAAGTCCGTGTATCAGTATCTAAAGCTGTTAGTTGGAGATACGTGCGCAGTATGAACATGTTTATTTCAGGTGTCCATCGTCTGCGTTTATTGGTCGTGCTTTGGGTGGGTGCGATGTTCATGTCAAGGTTGACATCTCGCACAACACTGTCAAGCGTGCTAGTGGTAGACAAGGTAGACATGCTCCTTGTCATATATGAGGGGCGAGTCGAAGGGATGGATAAGAACAACGAACTCGTATCATCGCCCGTGGATTCGGCTGTAGCATCTACGTCGTGAGCCCGCCTGCTCAACTCACGGCGATCGGCTGTAGCATGTTGCGTGGCGGGCGCCCGCCTGCTCGGCGCGCCGCCACCGGTGTCCCGCGAACTGAGGCACCCAGCACCGGCTCCAGGTGCGCCCCGGCGACCCCCGGGCAGCGACCGTAAATTATATACTTTCTTATTTTGCTCCATTTTTGGGTTTTTGGGATGATTAGTTTGGAGAGGGTGGTCAGCCTTGCTGGAAATGGCTGACTGAAATTAAGTGTCTCCCTTACGGGGTGATAGTCGAGATAAACTGACTTGGTGCCTGTACCCTGCTCTCCTTAAGCCCCCCCACCGCGTCAAGGCTCATCCCTGGGGGGGATTATTATTATTATTATAATAGTGTATTTATACCAATAGTATTTAAACTTGTATTTCCAGACCCAAACTTGTGGCGCTGACGACTGGCAACGGGAATACTAACGAAGACAATGTCTGTTACAACAATCAAAGGATACTCAGGGTTGCTGGTAGGCAGGATGTAAGTGTATTTATGATTACCATCCAATACTATTTGCACTGTGTATTTTTACCCTCGTATAATTAATCATGCGCTTGTGTTTTTTTTAAATATAACTAGCCTAAGTTATTCCTTGTAAAATTATCGAATACCCCGTTAAAACCAGTCCAGCAGTTTCAAAGACTACAGAGACTCTTTTTTATTTATTATGCATTAAGTGATAATAATTATAATTAACAGCTTCTTATTCATCTAATTTTATTTATCTGTATTTATTTATTTATTTGGAAAACAGACAGTTTTTATATAAAAAAGTAAATGTTAATATTTAAAATTTACAAGCCTTCAGTTTTCGCAGATAGGAAATAAAGATACAATTCCGTCAATGAGACAATTGTTTGAAAATTAAAAGTATGGATAAGCCGTTTCCTTATGTGCCACCTATACTAGGATACGGCCAATCAGACTCTGGTCTGGGCATTTGTTATACGAGTATATAGGTTAGATAATTATAACATTATAATATAGGTGCCGGCGACTTTGTCGGAGTGTAATAGTTACTTTAACCCGCGATTGGTCATAGCATAATGACATAAAGCCTCGATAAATGGGCTATCTAGCACTGAAATATTTTTTCAAATCGGACCAGTAGTTCCTGAGATTAGAGCTTCTTAAGATAACACCTTCTCCTGCTCTGCTTTGTATATTCGTTTAGATGATATTATACAGGTAGCTAAATGTTCCAGGTACCAATATACCGAGGCTCGAAGTCATCGCTTGTGGTTACACCGCCAGTAACAAATTACTATGGACACGACGGTCTGGGTGATAGTGGGGATTCGTACCCCGATTTGGTCGCGGCTCAGGAACAAACCGCTGCTGATGCACTTATAGAAATGTCCAAGACTTATGAAGGTACGGATTTGTGAATGAATACAAGAGTACAACAATGATATAAAGGACACAAATGCTGGGTTCGATCCCATCGGTTTTGTCATCTGCACCAATATTATAAAGAGGAAAAAAAATATTGTTTTTTTGTTTGTTTGTTTGCATTGAATAGGCTCAGAAACTACTTGACCAATCTTGAAAATTCTCAGCAATGGATGGCTACATCATCGGCGAGTAACATAGGCTATATTTTATCCTCGCACTCCCACGGGAAGGGGAACTACGCGGGTGAAACCGCTTGAAGTCCACTAGTCTAAATATATTTAACTCAAAAGTGACTGACTGACTGACATAGTGATCTATCAACGCACATCCCAAACCACTGGACGGATCGGGCTGAAATTTAGCAAATAGGAAGATGTTATGACGTAGGCATCCGCTAAGAAAGGATTTTGATTAATTCTACCCCAAGAGGATAAAATAGGGGATGAAACTTTTGTATGAAACTAAATATACGCGGGTGAAACCGCGTGAAGTCCACTAGTATATTATAATTTCCCAGTAGCAGCCTGGAGCCTGAATTAGTTCCCATTGAAATAGGCTCGCCCCCTATTATATGCGAAGGTTTTGGATTCCATACACTTTTTGATCTGTGAGTTAGCATGGTTCATGTTTAAGTCCGTCACGAGTTAAGAATAAGTACCTTGAATGCGCATGTAACGTCTGTCTCTGTCTATAAATATGGTACCAGGCGAATAAAAACATGCGCAGTCACCATCATCCTCCTTCCCATAACCCATGTTATTTGGGATCGGCACTATGTGTTCTTCTCTTCCATTTCTCTCTATCAGCCGTCATATCTGTATTCACTCCCATTTTAGTCATATCATCTTTCGCACAATCCACCCATCGTTTCTTAGGTCTTCCTTGCCCCTTGTAACCATCCACATTCATAAATAAAACTTTTTTGCATCACTCCTTGGCAAAAATGCGCATTAACCTCGCGATGGGGACTGTATTCTACATAAACATGGAAAAAAAATGTGATTAAATACTTAAGACCAAAATCAGAGGTGCTCCAGACCAAGCAAATCTTCATGAACATGAAAGCGGTACATATGCCTGTGTTCCCCGAAGGGGTAGGCAGAGGTGTTCTAACTTTCAACACCCACATTTCACCGAATATGATTAAGTGCCAACGTGACAGAGGGCGAGTCCATCGCCGTCTCAGGCACTATACATACGTCTTTGAATTACTTCTCAGACATATGCAGGTTTCCTCACAATGTTTTCCTTCACCGTAAAGCACGTGGTATGAAATCACTGTACATAAGTTTTTTAGAAAAACTCATAGGTACAGGCCCCGCTGGGATTCGAACTCGCGTCGCTTGCGTAGCAGGCGACTGCTCTAACCCCGAGGCCACCACGGCTCATGAAAGCGGTACTTTTAGATTTTTGATAAAATTTGTTACATTTCAGGTGAACTGACTGTCATTACCATTGGTGCCCTCACAAACGTCGCCTTAGCTGTAAAGTTAGACCCTCAATTCTTGGGAAGACTCTCACACTTATATATTGGCGCTGGACATATACATAGTAAGTATATAACATGCAAAATAGTTTAAGTTATACGTGTTTATTTTTGCGATCGCCAACATTATTCAATGTCAGAATGGGCCATATGTTCGCTAAGGGTGGATCAGGGGCCCAACCATGAGCTCTTATTGCAATGATAATTCAGTAGTGCGACAGTGACAGATGTATGCACGTCACATACATCTGTCTCATAAATGAGTGAAACTATCATGGCGATAAGAGCTCATGGTAAGGCCCCAGACCTAATGACAAAATGTAAGGTGGATCATAAAACAAAAGAGTAACTATGTTCCATTTTACGGTATTAAAGAAAGAGTCAAAACTATGAAATTACGTGCTACTTAAAACGATCACACTTGGCCCCCTGTAGACGGTAGCTATTAGTGAACTTGATATAGTTAAAGTCGATTGCAACTAAATTAGTTTTGAAAATTAATTAAAAAAAAAATGATCAAGTAGTTTACACAACCCCTTAATATCCAGATTAAACAAAACACTGTGAAAGGAGTGTTTTCTACAATGTTTTTGTACATTTTAGCTATTTATAGCGGTGTGTGTGACAAAAGAATGCTTCAAAAAATGTGCACTCTTAAAGGGTGAAGAGTTGATAAAATGAAATCGGATGAAACCATCAATGGTTCAGCTTGTAATCGAATATCGTGACCGAACCCCATATCACCTGATGGTAAATTTACATGTGCTCGATGATTCTTTCTAGAAAGTATATCAATCAGGAAGATCAGAGAATCCTTGATTAATGTGTTTGAAAAAAGTATGCTAAATAGTTATTTATGATAAATAAATATTTAAGGTGATGCCAACCCTGACGCGGAGTTTAATGCCCACATGGACGTAGAAGGCTACCACGTTGTAGCACAGAATGCCACCCCTGACAAAGTGACCATATTCCCATTCTCACAAGTCAAGACCTATCTGAATTTTACGAGGGTAAGTCACTCATCATGTTTTGTTAGTTCTAGCCTGATACTGCGATTGATAAATTCTTTTAATTGTTAAATGATTGAGGTGCCATCCCAGACATGAGCGATCATTCAAAGAAGTTCTCGTTTCTCTAAGAAGGCCAGTTTTGTATTTTGCAACTTATTTGTCTTTAAATCCTTAAAACTTTCTACAGATTTCTAAAAAAAAAAACTGTAGCCGATTTTTTTTGGATAAAAGTACAATTTTAAAACGTGTCTAGGAATTGCATTTTAACGGAATAACAAAATGAGCCTTAATCGAACAACAAGCACATTTTACAGCGGCGTGCTTTACGTTGAAGGAAAACATCGTAAGGAAACCTGCATATGTCTGAGATGTAATTCAAAGACGTATGTAGATATAGTGCCTGAGACGGCGATGGACTCACCTTCTCTCACGTTGGCACTTAATCATCTTCGGTGGAATGTGGGTGTTGTTATTGCAATCTCCGCTTGTCCGTTCTGGGGCCCAACCATGAGCTCTTATTGCAATGTTAATTCAGTTGTGCGACAGATGTATGCACGTCACATACATCTGTCTCATAAATGAGTGAAACTATCATGGCAATAAGAGCTCATGGTAAGGCCCATGGCCCCTTCTGGGATGGCGTGCACATATTAATTTATTAGTATACATTTTCAGGCCTGGAGAGAAAACGTACTGGGTCAGATCGACACAGAAATCGTTACGGCGTTGAATAGATATGAAAAAGTATCGATTCAGAGGGGCGACGAATGGCAGGCCTTAGATCCAGCGACCGTGGCTATGTTTGTGAAACCTGATCTCATTAATGAGTATAAGTACTCGAAGAATGATATAATTCTTTGTGGTGAGTTCGTTTTCTTCAGATTTGGAGACTGTGCAGGTGGCAAAAATGTATACAGCTACAGGAGCCGTCACGAGTTATGAGCGCTCAAAGAAACTAGCGGAGATTACTGATGACAGACTTATAAAAATTACCTTAGTGGATTTAAGGTCAACGTTAAGTACGAGCACAGTTACCTCAACATTTGTTACTGAGCGCTCATAACTCGTGACAGCACTTGTACTCAAAGAGGAAGCTCAAATTTTGAACAGGTTCACTTGTTTCCTACCAATTTTAAATCTATCTACTAATATTATAAACGTGAACGTTTGTAAGAATGTATGTATGGATGTATGTATATTTTGATGAAACTTTACAATAATGTACCTTATACATCAGTTTAACATATAAGCTTATAACTATTTATAACTAGCGACCCGCCCTCACTTCGCTTGGGGACGGATTTTTAAGACTATTACAAATCGTTGACGTTTCATTCCTTTATTTAATTATAATATATTATTTATCGTAACTTACTTATAATAACTGATAAATTGTCGCGATGAAAACCACGTTTTTATTAAGTATTGTTTTTTTGTAATTATTTATGACATTACATTAGACAAAAATAACCCTATTTCTTTACTATTTAGTGGATATTATTATTATACATATAAACCCTCCTCTTCAATCACTATATCTATTACAAGAACCGCATCAAAATCCGTTGCGTAGTTTTAAAGATTTAAGCATCCATAGGGCAGAAAAGGCGACTTTGTTTTATATTGTGTGAATTGTCCAAAATATAAAGGGAAGTCCAGCCTGCCCACGGAGTCACGGGCACCAGTTAAGTTTACTTATGAATAATTAAATTCTGATTTCCAGGGGACAAAAGAGGAATAAACACGAATAGCTTCGTGGAGAAGAAAGAAGCAAATGTCAGAGTTATTTACTCTGTGAAGACTGAAGAGTATCGGAATTTTTTATTGAACTTATTTTCTTTACAACCATAAATCAATAAAAGATTAGAATTATAAGCTACTTTGACTACTTTTCTCTTTAAGAAAATTTATTGATGATTTTAAAAGAATATTAGGAAAAAATCACGGATATAGTGTATTCTCAAAGATTAAATAAATTTAACTAGCGCCATCTGTGAAAACAGCACAGAACTCAAGTAACGAAGTCTCACCCATTAACTGAGCTAGTATTTTCTTGCGAATGTAGTGACATCTTTGGTGTTTTTCATGAATTTGTTTCACAGTCATGAGGATAGATGTCACTAATGGTAAGAAATAAAGGCGAACGTTTAAATTTACGCTACAAATATGAAAAGTCAAAGCACAGAAGTTCTTAATACGCTCTGCTTAAGCCGATTATGGTAGACCCCAGTGGCGTGCTTTGCATCTAAGCAGATAAGCAGAAGTTACAATTTGTGATCACTGAACACACTCGTGTCGTGTGTGTGTGTTTATGTTCGTGTGTGCGTCTTTACCAAAACCTATGTACCTACGCCGCGACACATAGGTATGTACTTAAACTGCCTACCTGTCTACTTATTGTTTTTGCCTACCCCTCTGAAAATCCAATGCACGCCCCTGGTAGACCCCCAGTAGTTAAGAGAACAACTGCAGTCACCGTCAGATATATATCGCATTTAAGATTTTCCTTTTTGAAGTCATGGATTTTTTCATGTAAATATTTTATCTTTATTATTTTTTGCCGACTTCTACCTACCCTATACCTAACTATATAGTAAACTGACGCGTTGTGATAATGGCCTACTATAAATACTATATACATTCTGTACAGATAAATAAATTGAAATGTCTGTTTGTAATTCCAATTTATCCAGGGACACAGTTATTTAAAATATGATTCCTTAAATAAAATATAATACTAGCTGTGCCCCGTGGTTTCACCCGCGTAGATTTAGTTTCATGCTTCATGTCGCGGAACCCTAACATTTCTAATTAATAAAAGTAGCCTAAGGTATTCCTTGAAACATCAGCTACCTGCCAGTGAAAGTCACGTTAAAATCGGTCCAGCCGTTTCAGAGATTACCCGGAACAAACAGACAGACAGACAGAGAAAAAAATTTAAACCTGCTTTTTCAGTGTCAGTAGCGTACTTTAATATGTATTTAGTGAAAAAGCTGTAACTTTGGAATTACAAACAGACACTTCAATTTTATTTATCTGTATAGATTTAGAGAATTGAGACGATCACTCCCGTGTCTGCATGTTCGTTTGTCACCTTTTTATAGCCAAAGGCTTTCAAAGAAGATAAACAATATTTTCCACCGACGCTTTTTGATAACACAAAGAGTAATAAAAATATTTTCGTGGACTATAAAATATACTTCGATTTCATTTACTATCGCGGACACAATAAAATTTATGTCTTATTTTTTACACAAAGATATAAAAATGGACGATTTAATAGTTTTCCAATAATAAAGCGTAATAAATATGTCAGCGAATTTGATTCCAATAATCAATCCCTTATATATATTTCTTTACAAATAAATCTTTACAAATGAAGGGGGAGGCCTATGTTCAGCAGTGGACGTCTTCCGGCTGATGATGATGATGATGACAAATAAATCAAATGGAAGTTTTTATTCAATAAAACTTAATTATATATACAAGGAACAGTACTTAAAACTAATTAAAGGTAGAAAACTTGTCCCAAGTCGGTGTCTCTCGGGATCGTGCCAAGAAGGCTGGCAGCATTGCCACGTTGAATAGCAAAGCAGTGGACGTCTTCCGGCTGATGATGATGATGATGGCAAATAAATAAAATGGAAGTTTATGTTCGTAACATCAAAATAACAGCTTTTTTTCTAATTTTATATGTATGCATAAACGGTAGTTATAACAAACGAAAACAACAATTAAGTTTGGTTTTGTTTGTTTGTCTGTTTCATCAGGCTAAAGACTGCAACGCATAGACCGATTACGAGACGGGACTTTCACTGGCAGACATTTTTTATTTAAAAAAAATATTTTTTATTTTTCAGAAATTTTATATCATTTGTTTTTCTTTAGAAGGCTAATCCTAACAATAAGCCCAACAAAAAAAATTGGCCGAATAGTTTCAGCCTTTTCAACTGAAGTGCTTAAATAGGTGCATACATTCGGCAATTGACTTATCTATATATATACGAGTATAAAAATATTTCCCTTGGTCACGCCATTACGCGTGAACAGCTGGATGGATTTTAACTTTCACTGGCAGACAGATGATTATTCAAGGAGTAACATACGCTTATTTTATTTATAAAAACTATTATAGTTCTGCAAAATTTTAAAAGCATGAAACTAAATCAATGCGGGTGAAACCGCGGGGCACCGTTAGTTTTAGTTATAAAATTCATGACAAAACGAAAACAAAAAAGTAGTTGAATTCCAATCAAAAAAGGAAAACAATCCAAACAGTATAGAAACAAGAAAACTTTAGTATCACAATCGATCAATCTGCTCCGAACGTAATCGGATATTTAAGCACGTTAATTAGGGCGGAGGAAGTTTGTGTAGGCCTATTAATCGACTGTGATTGACCGGGACACAGTGGCACGGAGTTCGGCGAACATATTTCAAACTCAAGCAGGCGTCCTCTAATATGTTATATTTAAATTATTAGTAGAAACTTCACTGGTTTATGTGTAATTTTTATTTTTTCATATGGTAATATTTGTTTTTTTTTTAAAAACGAAATCTATATTATTGTCTATATCTATACAGATAAATAAAATTGAAGTATCTGTTTGTAATTCCAAAATAACAGCTTTTCACTAAATGCATATATGAAAATATATACGATACTGATATAAAAAAAAATCTATTCGTGGGACAAAGGGTGTTTTGTGATTTCTTAATGAAGTTAGATGCCGAGCGACAAGCAGATCAGATCATATTATACAGGTAGCTTGGAAACAGTTCACCTGCGCTCTGTAAAAAAAACTCGCGAGAACCGAGCTATTAAGACGTTTTGAAATGTATTATAATAGTATTAAATCACGCTATTCACGTTATTTACATTGCAAGGTCATAGATGATACAAAGGCTAAGTCAGGTCTGTTTGACAAACGTGGGACATGTACGTGACAAATTACGTATCGTATGATTAGCATAATGAACGTGCAGCTCTACCGTTGAAAGCAAATTGTAATGTCTGCCATAAAACATCCTAATGGTTGTTCTCAAGTGCTTAAATCGATTTCAATTTGCACTTCCTCCTGTTTTATTCCGCTCCTTAACTCTTTGAGATTGCAGCGATGATTAAGAGTTAAAACTTTTATCTGTCAGTCTTGTTAATGTTAAGCGCTTACAATATTTTTATAAAAAGCGATAAGCAAATACACGTCTTCTAAAAATTTCTCCATACAATGTCTCCAACAATACTCACTTTTTCCTGAGTGCTTAGTGCGAGTTTTTCACTGCCGCCGTCACAAGTCACCGCGTCAAAGTTAACGCAGATTTATATGGGATCGAAACAGCGCCTCTGTCGGCCTAAATATGACACTATTGTGAGCCTATACAAATCTGCGTTTACGTCGACGCGGTGACTTGTGACGGCGATTTTAAGAAAACTCGCACTAGGCCCTCTGAAGATGTCAAGGTAAAGACTTAAAGACATCAACAGATGGTGAGTCTATATGTGCGTTTAAAAATGTGGTAATGAATGTATTCATGCAGGAGTATATGTATGCCATTTTTTTTCAATGTACCTCTGTACTTTTAAAGAAATATGCAAACGTAGGACCTTGTCAGTTAAACGTTTTCAGCACGGCCCTCGTGTTACTTGAAAATACTACAAACATCTAAAGAATACCTATATCTATACAGATAAATTAAATAGTAGTGTCTGTTTATTACTCTAAAGTAGGAGATTTTCGCTACATTCATATGAAAGTAAATACGGTACCTACGAAAAAAAAACAGTTATTTAATTTTTCTCCTTCTGCCCGTCTTCCAGGTAATCTCTAAAATGGCTGGTCAGATTTTAACGGTAGTTTCACTGTCAGATAGCTGATGTTAGCTTATGTTACTTTTATTTAAACAAAACATGTGTTCCATGTGAAATATGTGAAAACTCATGGGAAACTGCGGGGCTCAGGTAGTCTATACTTAATATTATAACGAAGAAAGATTTGTATGTAAGTATGTTTGTAACGAATTGGCTCAAAAAGTACTGAACCGATTTTAAAAATTCTTTCACCATTTGAATGCTACATTATCACTGTTGAATATAGGCTATATTTTATCCCCATACCCCAATGGGAACGGGAACTACGCGAGTGAAACCGCGTAACGTCTGCTAGTAAACAATAAATTGTGACTACAATCTGTTCTTTAGACACCGTGTATAGATTCAGGTAACAAAGGTGTAGAAATGCTAGTCTAGTATGGCGGCGACATTTAGCAAATTGCTCTGCTTTGCTCCACAAATACACGCTAAGGCTTTGTGCGACTTTACAACCTTCCTTTTGCATTCTGAAAAGAAGCAGTTCCGTCATGCGTATTATATTTTGTTTGAAAAAAGCGTGGTTGCCAAGTTGTTTTGAGCAGTCGGTACTATATACATATTTTTTTCAAAAAAATATGAATAGCTAGTGATTTTCTCACCACGTGCTTTACAGTGAAAGAAAACATCGTGGGGAAACCTGCATATATCTGAGAAGTAATTCGAAGACGTAAGTATAGTGCCTTAGAAAGCGTACGACTCACCATCTGTCACGTTGGTACTTAATGATCCTCGTTGAAATGTGGGTGTTTTTGCTTTTTAGTCGTTTTAAATATTAGTTATATAGTTTTATAACGGAGTAGACGTAATCCTTCAAAATCGTTTTGCGTCGTAGACATTGTGATCATAAAGGGAAATTTAGTCTACGCGGGTGAATCTGCAGGGCACTGCACTGCAGCTAGTCTTCAATAAAGCGGAGGTACGGTCCCCAGTTGCGTGGTTCTGAATATCAAACAGAACTCCTACTATGCCCTACCTCTGCTTTTTGGCTTGTAAATAAAACCTTCAATATTTCTTTCGTTACTATTTAAAATTATTTTTTAAATCAACATTTGCCAATATTTTTCATCAAAGCATAAAAATGTGAAAATTACTTAATCAGAAAAAGTAATTTTTGGCACGATTAAAAGTAGAGAGTGAAAAATCCGAAGGCTTTGATCTCGTGATTACTTTAATCTTCTAATAAGTGATCTAATTTAAACTTAGCCGAGTGCCTCTAAAGATCCCGCTTTGATCTTTTAAGGCGACTGACCTTTTTTTAAGAAAAAGCGGGTAAACAGTCAGGAGGCGTATCTGATGGAAAATTATCACCACCCATGAAAATCTGCAACATGATAGGGTTTTGCAAATACATTGCCGGCATCGAGCTTCAGCCAGTATCAGGAATATCTCTTCTTCTTGAAGGTTCCCAGCGTGCCTAGTGTGCGTTCTTACAGGTAACACAATTTCTATCCTATACAAATCTGCGTTTACGTCAACGCGGTGACTTGTGACGGCAGCAGTGAAAAACTCGCACTAGGCACTCAGGGGCCCAACCATGAGCTCTTATTGCAATGTTAATTCAGTTGTGCGACAGTGACAGTATGCACGTCACATACATCTGTCTCATAAATGAGTGAAACTATCATGGCTAAACGGTTCGGAAAGACCGCCGGCGACAGTTGGTTCCAAGAGTCCGGGTGGACATTTTCTTGAATTCCCTACTTTAGACAGTTCTTGTGCGCGGCAGATGATGTCTGAATTAGCTGTTGTGGAATGGAGAAAGTCGGCATCCAGGTGGTGTGAATGGGATTATAAAGAGCCATTAACCTGGTCCCAAACTAAGCAAAATTGGGTAGTATTCGAATTTTTCAACGATGTTTGCCTGAAGTGACTACTCACACGAGGCGACTGCCATCTGACTGACGACATTGCCCCGCTAAGACGATGCTGTCACGTGTGTTGCAGTAGTCAATACTCATACAATTAATACTAATCGCCTTGAGTTGTGGCGATACTACATGAGACAATCGATGACCTTGGTGTGTAACTAGTGGCAGTAGGAGCTCGTGGCACAGTTGCTATTGCGCATATCATTCAATCAGCGAAGTTAAGCAACCCTAGCCCTAGCCAGTAATTGGATGGGTGACCGCCCGAGATCCCTCCGTGCCTCGGAGAGCACGTTAAGCCGTCGGTCCCGGTTCCCAATTAATCATCTTTGGCAATCGTTACAGGTCAGTCGGAGTCCTCAAATAGTCTGACAACTGGTTTAACCCAGATCACAGATTTTCCTCGTTAAAGGGGTTGCTAAGGTCAGATGGCAGTCGCTCCGTATAAAAATCAGGTGATCAGCCACATCGGGTTGAATCAGGTGCCGACCCCAACATTGTATGGGATAAGGCCAGGGAGATGATGATGATGGTGTGTAACTAGTGGTCAGATTTTTTCGGCTCTGCATGTCTAATCTATCTATATATATATACAAATGAATCCCCATTTCCCTTGGTAACGACATCACGGGTGAACGGTTGTCCGAAAAAAATAATTTTTTTTGGTGTTTTCGTTGTTGTTAGGAGATGGTTCTTATGAAAGAAAAAACTAAGAAAGTAGCGTGGAAAAGTTGAAAATTTAAGAATACTTAACCACCATATAAAATTATTTCTTTCTTATTAA
The DNA here is from genome assembly GCA_964035505.1 of Watsonalla cultraria. Lineage (NCBI taxonomy): Eukaryota > Metazoa > Arthropoda > Insecta > Lepidoptera > Drepanidae > Watsonalla > Watsonalla cultraria. Next base: position 9,835,512 of record OZ037717.1, on the reverse strand, counting down.
TTATATCCATATTGTTTGGACAATAAAAACTTTTTGATGTAACCTTATGACGTTTGACATAGAATTGACAGAATACGTGCTGCATTCTAATAATTAAGACAGGGCAACGTCTGTCGGGTCAGCTTTTTTGTAATATTTTTTAACGAATCTTGACAATCCGATATTTAAACTTATGGCCTAACATGCTCTCTAAGGAATCAGTCACCCAAGCATACAACTAAACCGTCGTGAGTGGATCCCCATGATGTGACAAACAGACAAAAAAGTTACCCGAAATTGTGGTTTGGAGACACACGATAACATCATGTTGATACATTGTTATTAGTAAAGTTAATGCTGTAACAGACACGCCGTTGTTCCAATTAGATTATAACATTTATTAACTTTACAAGCTTTCCAAATTTCATAAGTAACAAACAAAAAATGTTGAAAATCCATTGAGATACCACAGAATCCCATTACAGCCGAGTACATCAACAATTCCCCAATAGGCGTGGGCAAAGTTGTTCATTTAATCTCCTTCGGTAAAATTAACTCGTTCTTCTTAATCGCTCAACAAGATCGAATAATATTTCACTCGTGAGTCGTGTCAATTAATAACTCTGAGTAAACGTAGCGATGCACGATTGCGAGATGTTTCGATAATCGAAACAATGTTGGTCAAATTTTGCCATCGACTCGCCGAGCCGTGGCGTTGAACAATCGAGAGGTATTCGATTGGTCTGAGGCGCACCGAATAAAACCGATTGTCAGCTGACGTCATGCGTCGCGCCGTATTCGATGTGTAGCGACTATTAAGCTAGTTGAACTCGCTGCCATGGACTGCGATTGAAAACAATTGCATCGAGATGTTTGAAAAATCGAATCAATCGCAATTAACCCCTTGCCATCGCGCATCTCAAAGCAAATCGAATTTAAACATTATTCCCAGAACAGTCACTGTGCCGTTTTATTATTCGGTCATCATATCCACTCAGAAACTCTTTAAGTCATTGAGTCATTATCATGAACTCACTAGTTTGTTGTGAAAACTCGGAATTGTAGGTCATAGCGAGCGACAGAGTCGATGAGAGCATATTTAACTCGTCTTATTTGAACAGTTCTTTTGAACGACTCGTTCGTGATTTACACAAGCCTATTTCCCATGAACTTCGGAGATAAATCTGTTATAATTTAAAATTCTTATGTCGCATCAAATAAGTTGCATGTGTGCAAGGGAAGCAATTTACTTGGGAATGTTTCATTCGAAGCTTATTCATGTTTTAACACACATTGTAGCCTTTTTTTCTGGTGAGATCGATTAACTTATGATTTAAAGTCTCATAAATGCTAGCCCAGGAACTAAACTATTGTGCTAAGTTTCATTTAAATTCATTTAGAAGTTTTCGGGTGAGGTGCACTCAATATATAGGCATCACAAAAAAAATTACTTTATATTTCTGTATCATCAATATTAAATAAAGATATATCAAGTTCTATTGATATAAAAGGGTAATAATGCATTGTAAGGTATCCTTTTTCATCCGGTTTTTCTCAGAAGGCTAGTTTCCGAACCGATGGTAAATTTCTCGACATTCATAAGTGCCTTACCAGGGCCTAAACTGAATAAATCATTTTCATTTTCATCCCTAATTTTACTTAAAAGAATAGCTTCAGCCGTAGAGTTTAATTATTACTATCCCATTTAGTGTTTAATTCAACATACATACATATGCTCACGCCTGTATCCCACGGGGGTATATATTCGCTTCATCCACATTCATGCATCTCTTCATACACTTTCTTCAGTTACGAGTGCTCCGAATTTAACCTTTCTGCAAAATACTATTAATTTGGTCATAGTAGTTCTTCCTTGGACGCCCTCTACCAACACTTCCGCTCACATTCGCTCTATAAATGTTTAATTCAAATAAAAACATTACATACTATATTTCGGCTAGTATTTTTTTACTAGCCATATTAGCTGTATTAGGCGCAAAGATCCTTTCGTATCGAAAGGATCTAAAAGCAAATTGTCCTAATCAAAATATCCTATTCGCACAAGGTTTAGATAAGCTTGATGATAAAAGATACATACATATGCTCACGCCTGTATTCCCCAAAAGGGTAGGCAGAGGTGTTGTAATTTTCAACACCCACATTTCACCGAATATGATTAAGTGCCAACGTGACAGAGGGTGAGTCCATCACCGTCTCAGGCACTATACATACGTCTTTGAATTATTTCTCAGACATATGCAGGTTTCCTCACGATGTTTTCCTTCACCGTAAAGCACGTGGTGTGAAATCACTGTACATAAGTTTTTAGAACTCATAGGTACAGAGCCCGCTGGGATTCGAACTTGCGTCGCTTGCGTAGCAGGCGACTGCTCTAACCCCGAGGCCACCACGGCTCTTGATAAACGATATGTTACATATGATACATGTTAGATAACTATAATCACATACGAACTAATACTAACAATGCATTGCTACAATAACCAGCGTAGCCATGTGCTACGAACTTGCTACGAAACCGCTACGAAACCGCTACGCCAGTATTAACTTTGTTATATCGTGCAGTATCGGTAAGTAAACACTGTTACTTTTGCTAACATGTTACGTGCTACGAAAACTATATTCAATTTATCAACTCTAGTACGTTGATAATAAAGTCGTGGTTACCGTGAAGTCTGAGTAGTTACTGAGTTGTGACGTCATATCTCATGGTGAAGAAAGCATGCATTTTTATTTTTATGTTTTTGAAGAATTTCTTCAATGACATGTGTATGCACCCTGACCTGCTTCATAAAGAAACACACATCTATGCATCTATACAGATAAATAAAATTGAAGTGACTGTTTGTAATTCCAAATTAACAACTTTTCACTAAATGCTAATGAATTTATATACTGTACTCACATACAAAACCAATTTTGTAATTCTCAATAAAAAATTTTTTTCCTTCGTTCCGGCTAATTTCTCAAACGGGTGGGCTGATTTTAACGCGACTTTCACTGGCAGATAGCTAATGTTACAAAGCATAGGCGGACATAATGTCATAGGCATTTTCTACCAGTCAACCTTCGGGTGTACTATAAGTACACCTCTGTTACTCTTTTTGATTATGTATGTATGCGAAAGTGAGTTTGTTTGTCACGCTTTCTATCAGCTATACAGAAAATTATGAAGGTATTCATAATTTAGCGAACGAAGTCGTGGGCGGAAACGAATGTAAATTATAATCAAGTATTTCCTTTGATATCCATACATCTATACAGATAAATTAAAATTGAAGTGTCTGTTTGTAATTTCAAAATAACGGCGTTTTACTAAATACATATGAAAGTATACACGCTATTAACACTAAAAAACCAAGTTTTAATTTTTTTCTCTGTCTGTCTGTCTGTTTGTTCCGGGTAATCTCTGAAACGGCTGGATTGATTTTAACGGGACTTTCACTGACAGGTAGCTGATGTTCCAAGGAGTAACTAAGGCTACTTTTATTTATTCAAAATATTAGGGTTTCGCGACAATAAGGATGAAACTAAATCTCCGCGGGTGAAACCGCGAGGCACAGCTAGTGTAAAATATAATCAAGCATTTCCTTTGATATTTAAATATAAAACCAAAATTTCAAATTAACAAAATGTTTACTACAGGAGTCCTACGAACATCAATCATGTTACCTTTGAGATAGATGAGGGTTTTACGTCGCAATATGAACCTGGAAAAATAATACGACTGATGAATGAACAATACAAGATTTTATTCCACAGTAGTATACAATTTGATTAATGATATTGTAACATTCGATATGTTACGTTCATAATAACAGACGTTTTAAATAAAGTCGCGTGAATTAACAGAAAAAATTATTTATTAAATTTTCAAATCAAAAGCTCCGTAATGTCAGGAAAAAAGCAATTTTATTAATAAACTGCAGTTTCAACCACGTATACTTAATTTCATAGGTGGCTTTACTTCACGAAACCTTATTTTTATAAATAATAATAGCCTTAGTAACTCCTTATAACATCAACTATCTGCCAGTGAAATTCCTGTGGGGAGAGCCAGTGATCATGCTCATCCCCAGCAAAGGGAAGATCTGCTATCCAGGCGGGTGTTATGTCTGGGGAACCGCGGCTCCAACTGTTCTAGTTAGAAACTTGAATACTACAATGCGCTCGAAAACTCTTATTGTGCGATTTAGGTTCACGTGTATTTGTACTCAAACTTTGCAATTGTTAGCGAGTAGCGCCATCTATGTAGCGAGTGAAGAAACGTTGCTACAGTCCCTTTGAAATCGGCCCAGTTGTTTCAGAGATTAGCACAGTACAGACAGACGGAGAATTATTATTTTTTGATTTATGTACGAGCTGTAAATTATTACACAGCCACTTCAATATTATTTATCTCCATATATATATAAGTGAATATTGTCATTTAATGCTATGTTTTGTCCACAAAGAATCGATTTACTTTCAAAGTAAGCGACATACTAATTCAAATTCAGTAGAACCTTCCTGCAATATGTCAAACGGGGCCTTTCATTTCCTTGTGCGTGAAAGCATGTCAGAAGGCTTAACGAACGTTATTATTATCTCGTAATTTGTTTCCTCACGTACTCTGTATTTGCCTCCAAGAAGTGTTGACAGACATGTATTTTGACAGACAAAAAAGAGAACAGTAAATTTATTTTGTCAGTTTCTTTACATAATGAGATTTTTTTATCGACACTGACAATTTTCACATGCACATTTTCAACCCCCATTTCATCCCCTTAGGGATAGAATTTCGAATTCTTTAGTTACACTTCACCAAGAATGCACCCTCCGAGTATCATGTTTCTAGAAAACTGTTTGTTAATTGTAAAACGTCAGAACAGACGATATATACTTAGTCCCTTCTCATCATCTCCCTGGCCTTAATCCCATGTATTTGGGGTCGGCACTTGGTTCAACCCGATGTGGCTGATCACCTGATTTTTATACGAAGCGACTGCCATCTGACCTTCACAACCTCTTTTTCGAGGAAAATCGGCAAACTGGGTTAAACCAGTTGTCAGGCTCTCTTAGGCCTCTGACTGAGTTGTAACGATTGCCAAAGATGTTAAATTGGCAACCGGGACCGACGGCTTAACGTGCTCTCCGAGGCACGGAGGGAACTCGGGCGGTCACCCATCCAACTACTGGCAATAGCAACTGTGCCACGAGTTTGTTTCCTATGCTTACACGAAAAACTACTTAACCAATCATCATGAACTTTGTTCACACACTCTTAACACAGGGTAGTTTTAATTTAAAAAAAGTAAAACTTAGCACTAACTATATAAACCTGGAGATTTTGACAGTTTGCCTGAACGCGCTAATCACAGGAAAAACTGGACCGATTTAAAAAATCCTTACTGAGTTTGATAGCACATTTATTGAAGAAGGCTATAAGCTATATATCATCACGCTACGTGAACGAAGTCACGTAGCGTGGTGGCGTAGGTAAAGTTAGCGTTAACCCAAAGTAACTAATCCACGCGAACGATGTCGCAGGCTGAAGCGGGCAGAAGTAATAAATAATTTAATATGAACAGGGGCCCAAATAATGAGCTCTTATTGCAATGTTAATTCAGTTGTGCGACAGTGACAGATGTATGCACGTCACATACATCTGTCTCATAAATGAGTGAAACTATCATGGCAATAAGAGCTCATGGTAAGGCCCCTGAACTCCTGTCATCTTGTAAAATTAGAGGTATAACAGTGTTATTGCTTGAAAATATAGTGTTAATAAGGGAGGAATGTTAATTAAATGGATTTATTGCGCCTACGGAGAGATAACGTTGCGTACCTTAGAAACAACGGATGCTGTGTCTAATTAAAGTCTTATGGCGGCGGTATGCTGTTATGCAAATTACGTATGATCATGGACTTGGGAAATAAGGGTCTTTATATCTATACAGGTAAATAAAATTGAAGTGTCTCTTTTTAATTCCCAATTGACAGCTTTTCACTAAATGCATATGAAAGTATATACACAACTACATACATATGCTCTCCGGTCAGGTGGGATGACGATCTGCGAAAGACTGCAGGCAGATGTTGGATGCGACAAGCTGAAGACAGGCACTAATTAGGGGAGGCCTATGTCCAGCAGTGGACCAAGGTAGGCTGATGATGATGCTCACATCTGTATTCCCCGAAGGTGATTCAGACTTGTTGTAATACGTTTGTATAATTATTTTTTCTAAAAATGTATTTGCAGAGATTTCACACTACGTGCTTTTCGTTGAAGGAAAACATCGTGAGGACACCTGCATATGTCTGAGAATTGATTCAATGACGTGTGTATATTGGCTGTGACGGCGATGGGCTTACCCTCTGTCACGTTGGCACTTAATCATATTCGATGAAATGTACGTGCGTAGTCGGGGACCCTTCTGGGATAGCGTGATCATATTTTTTCTTAATTCGCGCTTCTTAAACGATCATAGTTGGCCTCCGACATTTCGATCACGTTACACAGTTAATTACATCACCAGTCTGTCAGTCGTCTCATGTTCGTCCTGACTTTTCATTAGATCACTCAACATGGAATCTCGTTACCTAAATGTCAGTAAGTAAAGTTTATACTTAGGATGTATTTAAGTTATCTTATAACAAGCTTAAAAAACTTAGTCTTCTGATCTTATTCTCTTCATCCCTTTGTTGCATTACTAGCTTTTACCCGAGTCTTTACTCGTATTGAAAAGTATCCTATGTTACTTCTAATACCTCCAGAAATATGTGTACCAAGTTTCATATTGATCGGTTAAGTAGTTTTTGTGTGAAAGCGTAACAAACAAACTTACATTCACATTTATAATATTATTAGGATTGAGATAAATAGGGAGTATTATTACAAGCTTTATATTGTATTGTATATTCTTCCGGGTGGACTTGACTGGTAGCTGATATATCAAAGAGTAACTTAGGCTACTTTTATTTATTAAAAATATTAGGGTTTCGCGACAAAAAAGTGAAACCGCGGGGCACAGCTAGTTTTAAATAAGTTATTTTTCAATAAACGTTGCCTTAATTATTTCTAACGTCAGCTATCTGCCAGTGAAATTGCTGTTTAAAATTGTCCCACTCATTTCAGATTATCCAGAACGAACAAAGAGACACATTTTTAAATTTTTTTTCCATAGCGCTACGTTTATACTTTCATAGTTATTGAGTGAAGGAATTACAAACAAATACTTCAATTTTATTTATTTGTTCAGGCTCCGTCACGAGTTAAGAACGAACCTTGAAATGCACAGTAGTCATTCTCTGTCTTATGTAGGTTGCGTCGTGAATAAAAACATACACAGGATCCATTCCGACTGTACTATATATTTCTCGGATGCCCTGAGAATTTGTATACTAAAACAAAAGCAGTGGAGAAGTTGGTAATGAAATTTTGAATTTATTATTGTATTAGAATTGAATTTTTTAAAGACACACATTAAAACTGTACTGATGAAGAAAGCTTATTATACTATTTCGGATTACATAAATGATAAAGACATATGGAATTAAAACTCTGCACAAGTAGCTCCTGGCAATGACATGGTATGCAAACATGATATGTAAATCATTTGGTATTGTTTTTACTTTTTTAATTATTATTTTTTACACATGCATGCTGATACAATTTTCACTATTGTGAATAATTTTTGATATTTTTTGTAATTATCATTATTTACTGTGTAATGAAATGTACATGATGCCAGCTGAGTTTCTTGCCGGTTCTTCTCAGAAGGCTAGTATCCGAACCGCTGGTAAATTCCTCGACATTCATGAGTGCCTTACCAGGGCCTAAATTGAATAAATCATTTTCATTTTCAAATCATGTATGTTTGAGCCCTATTTTTCGCTATACGTTATTTACTCCTGACAGGACCAGGGGGCCTACCAACTACTTAACCTAATAACTTCTTAATACATGCTGCTTAAGTGATCTTCATTACCCCTTTTATAGGTATAAAGGTATATAAAGTACTAGCTGTGCCCCGCGGTTTCACCCGCGTAGATTTAGTTTCATCCTTATCGTCGCGGAATCCTAATAAAAGGTAGCCTATATCCTTTCTCAGGGTCTAAAGATTGTCTGTGCCAAATTTCATCAAAATCGGTTTGAGAAGTTTAACCGGGAAAGCGTAACAGACAGACAGAGTTACTTTCGCATTTATAATATTAGTAGGGATAGAAGAGAAAGTATACAAGGAGCATTGTACCTATCCATATTCCTCCCATCTTTCACCCAATAAGGATAAAACTGGCTCATTCATTTTATCAGCCAATTACTTATACAATTTCATTACGATATTGTCATATCGTAAGCGCACCTGATACATATTGCGTCGTTCATCTGAATTTGTCTCCGTTCAGGTTGGCGGGTACTTGGTTATGAGGATAACTTGGAAAATGAATATTTGGAACGTATGCCTTTGTGTGTGTTGGAAGAACATTTGTATCTAGAAGTGATCGGAGTTATGTGGACTACAATAAAAAATATACGTATTTATGGTAGGAATCATTCGCTTCGAGGATGAGTTTCGAGTTTATTACACATGCTCACGCAATCCCCGAAGGGGTAGGCAGAGGTTTTGTAATAACAACACCCACTTTTCACCGAAGATGTACTGATAGATGGTGATTCTATCGCCGCCTTAGGTTTCCTCACAATGTTTTCCTTCACCGTAAAGCACGTGGTTTGAAATCACTGCACATAAGTTTTTTGGAAAAACTCATTGATACAAGCCCCGCTGGGATTCGAACTTGCGCCGCTTGGGTAGCAGGCGACTGCTCAAACCCCAAGGTAACCACGGCTCTTATATATACTGTTGAGTATGTATGCGAGACGCGACCTATGCCTATGTTACAACTTCACGTCAACGTCAACGTCATTCTATAATTGAATAAATGGCGGCAGTGCGATTTTAACAAGCTATTGTTTCACTGGTGCTAATTCCCGTTATTATCTTATATCTGCATATTATACAGTGGCGACGAATTAACTTACTCACGACAAAAGATAAACAATGTCCAGTTCACATTTCGGAGTATTAAGCACGTTTGACCACAATCTGCAAGAGTGGAAAACGTACAAATGTCGTATAACCCAATACTTTGTGGCAAACAACATAAATGCTCAGTCGGATTCCACGGGGATAAAACGGAAAGCAATACTTCTTAGCGCACTCACCGAGGGCACCTTCAAATTGTTGACAGACTTAGCGTTACCGAAAAATATTGAAGGGGTGCCCTATGAAGATATCCTAAAGTTATTGGATAATCATTTCACACCAAAAAGAGTCGGATTTAGTGATCGTCACAAGTTCTACATGGCCACACAGCAACCGGGCGAGACTCATGCACAATGGGCTGCAAGACTACGGGGCCTATCAGAACACTGCGGCTTTTCCAATATTGAAGAACAATTATGTGACAAGTTCATAATGGGCATGCGGCCAGGGCCGGAGAAGGAGAAACTGTATTCCCTAGACCTGTCGGACCGCCTGCTGTCGAAGGTCGTGGACACAGCAGAAAATGTATCCTGTGCACGCGCGGCGGCCGCTGCCAGTGCGCTCGATACAGCTTCTACGATGGCGTCTGAGCAGCAGCTATTCAAGATCTCCAAATATGGCAAAAGTACAAGTGGAAAAACCAAGTGTAATGTGTGTGGTTATACTAACCATAAGGCTACCGAATGTAGATTTGCAAATTATGTGTGTAAAAAGTGTCACGTCAAGGGTCACTTGCATAAGATGTGCAAAAAAGTGAATTATATTGATACAGTTTGCGGTGGCAAGGGTGAGGATGATGAGGATGACGGTAAGCTGTATTATGTACGCTCTCTTAGAGGCGAGCCCATGGTAGTGACCGTATATATTAAGGGATTACCATTCAAGTTTGAAGTTGATAGCGGCTCGGCTGTAACTGTTATCTCGGAAGGTTATTATAAATCTCATTTCAAGGATGTGCCATTGTCCCCTACATGTAAAAAACTCACTACTTACAATGGGAGAAGTATTGTGTGCTTAGGAATTCTCCGACTGCCTATACAATATATTGATGTAGTACATGAGGTAGATTTATATGTTGTGCGTGATGGTGGTCCACCCCTCCTAGGTAGGGATTTTATATCTCAGTTTAATTTACAGTTAACACAAATCAATTTCTGTCAAGAAACAGACATTACAGTAACTCAATTGCAAAAACAATATTCAGAATTGTTTTCTAACAGTTTAGGAGCTTTTAAAAAATATAAAGTAAAATTGTCATTAAAGGATAATTCAAAGCCCATATTCTTTAAGGCACGCCCATTAGCATTTGCACTACGTGATAAGGTTGAGATAGAAATTGATAGGTTAGTCAATTTAGGTATACTTGAACCTGTTCAGTATGCAGAGTATGCTTCACCAATAGTGCCTGTTTTAAAACGAGACGGGTCGGTTAGATTGTGTGCTGACTATTCAGTGAGTCTAAACAAACAATTAATTGTTGAACAATACCCATTACCAACAATAAATGAACTGTTTTCTCAGATATCTGGCGGGCAAGAGTTTAGCAAATTGGATTTGTCTATGGCTTATAATCAATTCTTATTGGATGAGCAGTCCCAGTCTTTAACTTGCATCAACACTCACCGTGGTTTATATAAATTCACTAGGTTAGTGTTTGGCCTGGCCAGCGCACCAGCTATTTTTCAGCGTGCAATAGAAGGAGTACTGGCAGGCATTGATGGGGTTGTATGTCTGTTGGATGACATTTTGGTGACCGGAGCAACTAGGCAGGAGCATATGGACAGGCTACATACAGTACTTAAACGTTTAGAAGATGCAGGACTGACTTTACAAAAAGATAAGTGTGCCTTTTTCAGGAGTGAAATAAGTTATTTGGGGTATATCATTACAAAAGAGGGGTTGAAAAAATCACCTGAGAAAGTTAAAGCTATGGTCGAGGCGCCGGTCCCTACAAATGTTAATCAGTTGCAATCATTTCTAGGTCTTATTAATTATTACAGGAATTTTATACGAAATGCATCAACAATTCTCAGTCCTCTATACGATTTACTAAAAAAGGGATGCAAGTGGGTGTGGAAGGACATTCATGATAAAGCTTTTAAAAGTATCAAAGAAATATTAACTTCTGATCAGGTCCTTACACATTTTGACCCTAATGCTAAACTTATTTTAACAGTGGATGCTTCACCAAGTGGACTAGGAGCAATCTTGTCTCAGATTAACTCTGATGGTATTGAGAGACCCATAGCATTTGCATCTCGTACTCTAAATACTGCCGAAAAGAAATATGCACAAATACAGTGATGAGGCAGTAAAAAGGCACAAAAACCAGATAATTTTGTGTCATGATGGGTACCAACATAGCAGTGAAGATGAAGAGATATCAGAGCCTAGACCGGCATCACCTCAGTTGTCATTCTCTTCACCATCTCGAGGGTACACACAGATAGTGCCGCAGCATGGAGAACCATCAACTATGTCTCACTCAGGGCCTTCACCATCTTTGTCACCAACTGTTGGAGGGGGGAACAAGGGAAGAAGAGCAGAGATATACAGACCCAATGAATCTTTACCACCAGACAATGGTGAAGTAGAGGATGATAATGACATTCAAGTTCCGGAAGATGAAGAGGATCCTGCTAGTGTATTTATAGATGCTGAAGATTAGCTTTAAAATGAACATTAGCAAATGTCTACCTCCTTATAGCTGTTGTAGATTTTAATTATAAATTGTATGCCATGTTATGTAGGTAAATGATTTAGTTAGTAGGTATCAAGACTAGGAGGGAGGAGTGTTGAGTATGTATGCGAGACGCGACCTATGCCTATGTTACAACTTCACGTCAACGTCAACGTCATTCTATAATTGAATAAATGGCGGCAGTGCGATTTTAACAAGCTATTGTTTCACTGGTGCTAATTCCCGTTATTATCTTATATCTGCATATTATACATATACTACGCATTTGTAAAAGCTGTTAATTTGAAATTCAACACACACTTCAATTAGATTAGGATTTACCGTCGTATCTTGAAAATCACATAACATCCAAAACTGCTACAAGTATAAGCTTTGAACTAGTATTAACTAGTTAAAACTGAATCGAAGTAGCACATCCGATCTAACTTCCCACTTCAAGAACAAAGTGCTCCTGTGGTCCTGTGTGGTGAGCTTTGTTCTACTTCAAGAGAAATAAATGTCAATATGCATTCAATTTCTACTCTTTGTAGTTCTGTTTCTGGTAGAGTGTAGCATTGTGAATTTAAATTTCAAAGGTTGTAAAAGAAAAAAAAAGGTTAATAAGTTTAAGCTAAAAACAATATGAAACTTGAATTGTACTTACAGATCGTAAGTGAACCGATCTCGAGCCGAACAAGATATCATGTTCTGTTTGTCGCATTTTTAAACGCTTTATATTTGCTTTACTCGTATGTTTGTAACCGACTCCTTTGGGCTTGATTTGACTCACTTTAACCGGCCAGGTTTTGTTCAAACTTTGTAGATTTATCGATGACCGATGACAATACACTAATTTGATAATATTATTCCTTTATTAAATTTAGCTAGAAAGTTGAAATTTTAATAAAGTTGAATTAAGAACAGTGTAATTATTAAAAATAAATATACAATACATTAATAATAGTGTAATGCAATGTCTTAAGTTAAATTTATTAAAATTTATTTTCTATATAAAGCGTATTTTTCGTTTTTTTCTAACGATTATCTTTATTAACATCTCTGTTATAAGAAATAGTCTGAAGTAAACGAAATGAAGCCAGGTGTTTGAATTTTGAAACATTATACACATGCAGAGCTAGGAAATACCATTACGCCAAAACCATTATAAAAACAATTTCAATTATTTTATTTTTAGTATTTATTTTTTCGAAATTAAGCATGCCAGTCACAACAAACTTGTTCAGTTAAAACCTTCTAATGTGCTGTTAGTACTAGTGACGTTTGGTATAATTATGTCAGTTGTATTTGTTGTCGGTGCGGGAGTGGAGAATTGGAACATCACTAGTTCATACGTCACTATTGTACCGGCAACCTGCAACCAGAAATATAACGAAAATGTTTTACACTTATTTCCTTTCAGATATGAGAATAATACATTTTATAATAGCTGGGAATAATTGCACTCCATTTGATTTTGCTGGGGGTGAAAGGGAATTCGTTCTGGGTTTTGATAGTGAATGTAGAATTGTATAGGGGATTTAATTTTATTAATGAGTTTCTTGTCGGTTCTTCTCAGAAGGCTAGTTTCCGAACCGGTGGTAAATTCCTCGACATTCATAAGTGCCTTGCCAGGGCCTGAACTGAATAAATCATTTTTATTTTTATTTTCATTTTCAGTCAAATATATTCATTCAAAATGTATTGCTAAGTGCAGTAGTTGCGGGTATCACTAGTCGCAAGAAGCATTGAGCGATTATGAGCTCGAAGCTGGAACGTTCTCTAGCAAAGACAGCTAGATTAAAAAAAATTTGCTGCAAAAAATAAAAAAAAACTTAGTCTTTTTTTGACAAAAAGTTCTTTAGTGCTTAAGAATTTGGTTATGGTATCCCCTGTCTATCATAAGAGGCAACCAGGGACCGGGGAGTTGTAAATGATAGGAGTGGAAACTCGAACCACCCAGATGCAGGCTCTGTAGGCCTAGACAAAGTTACATTCTCCCACGCTTTCGCTAATAGAAACGATACAAAATGTACGTAAACGAGATAAATCAGTCAAGTGACATACGTCATTCCCGTACATTTTGTTACTATACTTGAGAAAAACGAGGAAAAAATTCTCACACTCAAAAGCAGCCCTCGTGTAACACTAAAAAACTGTAGACCACTCAATGCCACTGTGTCTCCATTGACTTGATCCAAAAACCTTTGTACCTGAAATGTCAAACACATATTTACAGACATACTTTATAAGCAGTTGGGACTCGTTTTTCGTTCGACGTTTCCTTGAAACGAAAACCTAGCTAGATCAATTTATCGCCTGCGAAACCCCCTGGATACAAAATTTCATGAAAATCGTTAAAGCCATTTTTGAGATTCATATTACATATATTTATACTAGCGGACGTCACGCGGTTTCACCCGCATAGTTCCCGTTCCCGGGGGAGGGGATTAAATATAGCCTTCTGGCATGTTACTCACTGATGATGTAGCTATCCATTGCTGAAAGAATTTTCAAGATCGGCCGAGTAGTTACGGCGTAGCCTATTCAATGCAAACAAACAAGCAAGCAAAAAAATAATCAAATCTTTCCCCTTTGTAATATTAGTGTAGATTTTTGGAACTTGCTCGTTTAAAGGTATTATTATATAGTTACTACCTCAGCGCAATATACAGGTGATGGGACGTCATAGAGAATCGGCGCCGGCAGATCCGAAGCAGTGTTCACTTGAGCAGCTATCAATGATACGGCTATTGATCTTGTTATTAGATACACCAGCGAAAAGAGGTAGTATGAAGCCGCTTCGTAGCCTCCTAGAAGTATAATCCTGAAAATGAAAGAAAAATAAATATGTTTATTGATGACTAGCTGTGTTTTATTTAAAGTAGTATTAAAAAAGTTACTCCTTGTTACAGCTTTGGCTTTAGCTAGCTGCCAGAGAAAGTCCCGGTTAAATCGGTCCAGCCGTTTCGGAGATTAGTCTGTCTTTAGATGTAGTACAGACATTTAAAAAAAATGGTTTTTCTCTAACAATTTCTTGTATACTTTCATAATATTCAGTGAAAAGCTTTAATTTTGGAATTACAAACAGACACTTCAATTTTATGTATTCATATATAGATTATGAAATTTGCATGTAACGTACATACCTCTTTGCTTTACTATTGTTACAATCATCATTCCCCTTGAGACCATTCCTGCGAAATATAAGTATAGTTTAGAAAAAAGTATCTACTGACGGCAGCGTAAGTCTACCAGGGTCTGTAGACAAAGTAACATTATCCGCACGCTTCGCGAGTAGAATCGATACAAAATGTACGGGAATGACATATGTCACGTCACTGATTTATGTCATTACCATTCATTTTATTGGTGCAAGCGCGAGAGAATGTTACTTTGTCTAGGCCTACTTGAAAATCTTACTAACTTGTTTGCTTTGTCGTTTAATTTTAGTATCACAAAATGAAAAATAAGAAGTTCTTTATATGCTTTGCATTAACAAATGATAGTAGTACCTTTATGACAGGTTTTGCACCGTTTTCGGAATCTATACTCGCTATTGTCACCGTCATATTTGTAGTTGTTTACGTCACCGCTAGAGGCGCAGTACAATTTCTCATATAAATATTCGGCGGAGACGCTAGCGAGTTTTGATAGCGTAAACGGTGCATAACTCGTGATGAGGGGTACTTACTGACTGCATCTCACCAGGGCAAACACGTTTGTTTACTTTTGCCTGTCAGTCTGACGCGAATCAAACCCGGGATAGGTACTTATCGTAGCAGATTTTTCTA
This sequence comes from Watsonalla cultraria, assembly GCA_964035505.1. Lineage (NCBI taxonomy): Eukaryota > Metazoa > Arthropoda > Insecta > Lepidoptera > Drepanidae > Watsonalla > Watsonalla cultraria. The sequence goes on along the minus strand of OZ037717.1, from coordinate 9,820,018 downwards.
CCAAGACTTTACATGTAAAGTTTTTAACTGTTTACTTTTTTATTGTTCACTAGCTGTGCCCCGCGGTTTAACCCGCGTAGTTTTAGTTTCATCGTTATTGTCGCGGAACCCTAATATTTTTAATAAATAAAAGTAGCCTAAGTCACTCCTTGAAACATCATCTACCTACCAGTGAAAGTCCTGTTAAAATCCGTCCAGCCGTTTCGGAGATTACCCGGAACAAACAGACAGACAGACACAGAGAAAAATTTTAAAACTTGGTTTTTCGGTGTCTGTAGCGTGTATACTTTCATATGCATTTAGTAAAAACCTGTCATTCTGGAATTACAAATAGACACTTCAATTTTATTTATCTGTATAGATATAGGTATAGATACAGGACACTAATTAATATTCTAACATGATTTTAATGTTTAAAACATAAAATCACATGCTTAAATGAGCTAGAAAGGAGTTTGTCACCAACCGCAAAACCAAAGGTGCCTATGAGATAATTTATATCATCAATTCACTAATAAAACGCTAATTATCATGTTAATTTAATAATTACTTACTCCAAAGTGTTGAACAGTTGTAGACAGATGAAAAAGAGGTTGTTAGCGAACGATATGAAGACAATGCCACTGATCACCTCGTCCACCTTCCGAACCACCTGCGTCGCGCGGCAGTAGTCTTCTCGGGTTGATCTCCAGAAGACTTCTGGTAAGTACTATGAAGGGAAAGAAAATGTGGTAAACTTGCATGTGTCCGACACATGCCGATCTATCAAATTAGATACAGATAAATAACATTGAAGTGTCTGTTTGTAATTCCAAATTAACAGCTATTCACTAAATGCATCTCTCTGGCCTTACCCCATGTATAGTTGGGGTCGTAACTTGATTCAACCCGATCTGGCTGATCACCTGATTTTTATACGAAGCGACTGCCATCTGACCTTCGTAACCCCTTCTTTTTAGAGGAAAATCGGCAATCTGGGATAAACCAGTTGTCAGACTTTCTTAGGTTTCTGACTGACCTGTTACGATTGCCAAAGATGATAAATTGGCAACCGGGACCGACGGCTTAACGTGCTCTCCGAGGCACGGAGGGAACTCGGGCGGTCACCCATCCAACTACTGGCTAGGCGTATGGTTGCTTAACTTGGCTGATCGAATGATATGCGCAATAGCAACTGTGCCACGAGCTTCTCTAAATAAATGCATATTTAAGTATAATATATGATACAAAAAATAAAATAATCAGTCCTTTTCTTTTGGCTAATCTCTGATGTTACAAGGAGTAAGGTCTAAGGGTACTTTTGATATATCTTTTAAAATAGTACCTATTTCGTGTAATGAATCCATGGAATTAAGTATACGCGGGTGAAACCGTGGGGAACAGTTAGATAGTAAGTGAACGTTTAATTAATTTTGTTACAAAAGAGGAATTATGATTATAAATTCTACCGCCGGGTTCGGAAGGTTGCTTTTAAAGAGAAAATATTTTTGCAATATCCGAGGGCAATGTATACAACTCACCTTCCCTTGTGCAGCTAACAGTTTCTTGTTGATCTGATTCAGTCTTGAAGTTAAGTAGTAGCTCATGCATATCACGAACAAGTCGGAAAAACTCCAAACAAACGTAGCTTGAAAGTGTACGAACTGAAAAATGGGTGAGAATTATTCATGTCATAATCTTAGAACGATAGGAAATGAAAATGAAAATGAAAATGAAAATGAAAATGATTTATTCAGTTTAGGCCCTGGTAAGGCACTTATGAACGTCGAGGAATCTACCACCGGTTCGGAAACTAGCCTTCTGAGAAGAACCGGCAAGAAACTCAGCTGGCATCATGTACATTTCATTACACAGTAAAATAATAATAATTACAAAAAAAAAACATCATAAATTATTCACAATAGTGAAAATTGTATCAGCATGCATGTGTAAAAAATAATAATTAAAAACGTAAAAACAATACCAAATGATTTACATATCATGTTTGCATACCATGTCATTGCCAGGAGCTACTTGTGCAGAGTTTTAATTCCATATGTCTTTATCATTTATGTAATCCGAAATTGTATAATAAGCTTTCTTCATCAGTACAGTTTTAATGTGTGTCTTAAATTTATCATAATTTAACGCGTTTATTGACTGTGGGATTTTATTGTAGAAACGAACACAATTCCCCATGAATGATTTATTTACCTTTGCTAACCTGAATCTAGGAGCTACAATTTTGTGTTTATTTCGTGTTGAAATTGAATGAATGTCCGAGTTTAAATTGAATAGATGAATATTTTTTTTCATGTATAGCAAATTCTCATAAATGTACAGTGACGGTAGGGTGAGAATATTTATTTCTTTAAATTTATCTCTAAGAGAATCTCGGGGGTCCAGCGAGTATATTGCCTTGATGGCTCTCTTTTGAAGTATAAAAATTGAATCTAAGTCTGTTGCGGAACCCCATAACAATACGCCATATGACATGACACTATGAAAGTAAGCGTAGTAGACTAATCTAGCAGTATCAATATCCGTCATTTGTTTAATTTTTCTAACCGCAAACGCAGCTGAACTAAGCTTTTTTGACAATGCTTCAATATGGGCGCCCCATTGTAATTTTGAATCTAAGGTAAGACCTAAGAATACTGTGCTTTCGACCAACTCCAATTGACTCCCAACTAATGATATATTTGTATCTATTTGCGATGTATTAGGTGGTGAAAATCGGATACATTTTGTTTTTTTAGAATTTAAAACGAGATTATTGGCATCAAACCATTTTGAAACAGATGTTAGAGTTTCATTTAGTGCCTTAAGATCGTTGTCTTTTCTACTCACTTTGAAAACTAAAGATGTATCATCTGCAAATAGAACAATATCACAGATATTTTCTACAACAAGTGGTAGGTCATTGATATACGCTAGAAACAGGAATGGGCCTAGTATGGAGCCTTGCGGCACGCCTGTTTTGATTATTGACCCCTTGGATGTTACACCACCGACGCCAACTTTCTGATGACGATTTGATAGGTACGAGGATAAAAGGTCGAGAGCATTTCCGCGAATTCCATAATAGTTTAGCTTAAGAAGTAGCGTACGATGATCCACACAGTCAAAAGCTTTAGAAAGGTCACAGAAGACTCCTACTGCGTCATAGGCGCCCTCCCAAGCCTCAAAAATGTGTTTTATTAATTTTGCTGCCGCGTCCGTTGTTGATCTACCTTTAGTGAAGCCAAATTGGTGATCGTGCAAGATGTTATGTACGTTAAAGTGAGCTAACATCTGATTAAGCAGAATTTTTTCAAATATTTTGCTAAGCGCGGGAAGAATCGATATAGGTCTATAATCAGAAGGATCTTCTTTAGAGCCTGCTTTAAATATCGGTATTACTTTGCTATATTTCATAATATCAGGAAATATACCTTGATCTATACATAAATTGAAAATAGAAGCTAATGCGGGAGCAATTGTTATTATAATAGATTGGATACTTTTAATTGAGAGTCCCCATAAGTCCTCCGTATTTTTAATATTAAGCGATTTAAATGCCTTCATGATATCAATAGGACGTACATGTTTAAAACTAAAATCTGGGAAGCTTTTTCGTAACGATTGTTTCAATAAGCTTTCAGCTGTATTCGGACTAGAGTTAAGATGTTTGGTAGTCTCTGTGGGAATGTTAGCGAAAAAATTCTCAAAAGCAGTTGCGACCTCTAACTTATCCGATATAATACTATCATTGATTTTAAGCTTACTTACTTGCTCTTTAGTTTTATTTCTACCAGTCTCCCTGTTTATAACTTTCCAAACAGTTTTTATTTTATCATCAGAGCGGCTAATTTCACTACTTATATGTTAAATGATTTAAAAAGAGATATAAATAAACGCGCCTCAGAAGACCTTCTTAAAATGTCTACATTAAAATCACCACATATCAATATTTGTTTATTCGTTCGAAATATTTTCTCAAGAATGACCTCCATTGTTGAACAAAATGAGTGAATATCAGAGGATGGAGGTTTGTATACGCATACAATTATATAATTATCCAACTCTGCACAAGCCGCTTCACAGACTCGCTCTACAGAAAGACTAGTAATATCCTTTCTCTCTTTGGACTTAAAGTTACTATTCAGTAAGATGATGGTACCACCTCCCTCCGCTGAGAGTCTGTTATAAGAACTGGCAATGGTATAATTAGTAATATTAAACATCATGGTATCTGGTTTCAACCAAGTTTCAGTAAAACAGAGAAAATCAATAGGTATTTTGTCTAGTAATAACTCTAGATCAAGAATTTTGCCAGAGAAGCGGTTAATATTCTGGTGTAGCAGACGCATAATACATGCACCTGACTTCTCTGTTGTCTGACTTAATGGTTTAAAGAATCAATAAGATTAGTCACAGTGGTAGTAGAACATCTATCTACCACTGGCTCGTCACTTAACCTATGCTTTGTTATATTGGCTATAACAGTGTTAATATTATAAGCTAACAATGTAGCAAGCTTCTGTCTATATATCTTGGGAATGTAAAGAGATTCCCGAGTTACCTTTACACCACTAATAAATTTATTAGTGTCAAACAGTATGTATCGTTCATTATGACACGTCATGTTATGCAATAAGCTATTTATGTATGATAAATGCTTGTTCTGTGTCTCAGTATAGCTAATACTATATGGAATGGTGCACAATACAACCCTGCCTACATGCAGGTTTGTCAAGTCCTCAAAACTATTAATTAATTCCCGTTTGGTAATACTAGGGTTTTGTCCAACTAAGATTATGATTATTGTGTGACTGTCATGATTGTTTTTAATTATTTTATTTACAATTTGTCTATATGAAGCTCCTGGCATACAGTAATTTATTATAGCGTGAGATAATTTATTTCTTAAATAGCAACTAAAATCCCTACCGATTTTATCTGAATACATAACCGTTTTGTATTCTGGTGGACTTGAGTTTATTTGTTCCACACTTTCATTCAACTCAGCAACCTGCAACTTGCAGGGCAGTGGCAGCGGCTCACTATTGCATGATGGCGGTGATGGTGATGATGGGGGCACACAGTCACAAGTGTGTTTATTAGTCAATGACTGAAAGCGCTCCTCATTGTAATTACAAAGATCGACTAGTTCGGTGGTAGCCAAAATGTGCTCATCTATCTGTTTCTGAGCACTAATGTATCTGTTAGTTAAATCAACTAAATACTGTTCTTTGCTCTGCAAGTCAGATTGCAATCGTTGGATGTCAGTGTCATATCTTAAATTTAAGCTAGATAAACTGCACTCATAAGAATCAATTGTTTTTTTTAAAGATAAACAGTCTTTTGTTAATTTTACATTTTTGAAAAACTTTCTATGATTTTTAATTAATTTCTTAGTTTTTTTAATTAACCTATTATACCTAACATACTTTTTTAATTTATTAAGGCTAGACATATGTACATTCGAAGAAACATCATCAGTAAGGTCAATAGTAACCAGATGGTCGGTTGGCATGGCTCCGGAGTCGGTGTTTACCAGTTCATCGTAGAGGCTGAGCGCGGAGGTGGTCTGGTTGATGTCCCTCTCTGTTTCCAGTTTGGTCACCTGTGTGTGAGCAAGACTCAAACTATTCTCCAGTTCAGAGATGCGAGTCAGGGCCCTCTCATGGGTGTCGCTGCACTCATTGAACGATGAAACAATGTTCTGCAACTGGTTCCGCTCCTCCTCAACTACAATATATTGTATATGTAGTTCGGCCATTTCCCTCTTTAACTGACTGTTTTTCCTATTGATATTAGATACTTCCTCTTCACTCTCATCCCTCTCTTGTAGGAGTTTGTCGCATAGATTTTTAGACAATTTTAGTTCTTGCAATGTTTTCCTGAGTTTGTCCTCTACATCCCGGGCTGTTGCTTTACGGGTCATCATGGTATTCATTGTTGTAGAGGACTGGAATGCAAATTAAGAGACGTGAGAGATCTGAAGCAGTTAAAACTAAGTTGTTTAGTTGTTAGGTACAGTTAGTAATGTGTAACCACAATAAAATTGGTAGTGTATATGTATATTTTAGCACAGTAATAGCATTTAACAGGTAGAAGGTAGTGTATATCTGTCTGTGGCGATAGTATTTGTCTTCAACTTTACTTCCACTAACAAGTCAAGTAAAGTGAGACTGTCACTGGGCCAGGTGTGTATTGGACGTTGCTCATAGGTTATGAGCAGTGTTATGTGGTAGTGAGGGATGTAATGTGTGGTATTATTATGAGTAAACAATTATAAAACACTATACTCCCCGGGTTTTAGTTCCAATGAATCACTATAGGTTTGAAACTTTGAATAACGTCCGTTGTTTGACAGTTCACACAAGTCGTAATTTTAAAGTTGTTATTGTGACGAAAGTATTGCGAGATTTACTTCACGAACACTTTTGGTTAATATTTATACACTAATTAATAATTATTAATAAGTTTTATCTTAATCTATTACTAATTTTAAGTTTAATTACAATAAAATTTACGGAGACGTAAAGACTTGACAGTTCCGGCCAGTGTTGCCCTCTGTATCATGAATGAATGAAAAAGAAGACGCTGTGATTAATGGAAAATTATTTCAGAATTTCCATCTACCTTCTTTATTTTCACGACAATACCGCTAAACGATTTTGTAAATATATTACGTAAACTAAAAGATGTTAATACCGACGAAGTCGAGAATCATAATTTGATATTGTATTCAGTTGATGAAATAATTAAATTTCATAATTGATGATCATCATACATTGATATATTTATTAATTAGTTACCAGACCGTTAGTTATAAAAGCTTGTTTCACATAACATTAATATTTTCCACTTTAGTTATGACTATATATTGTCGAGACGAATAAGCTATAAATTTCAAAGAAAACCATCATCCGTTAAGCAGAGTGTATTAAGAACTTCTTAGCGATGACGTTTCATTTTCTGATACTAAAAATCACCGTCAAAGTAACTTCTTAGCGTTACTGTAACGATGATAGGCCCTCTGTTTTAATCTTATTTGATAGATATATGAAATGAATTAATGAGATAAATAATTAGCTTACTTGAGTGAAAATTCCCAAAGGGGCGGAGTATGGTGCATAGTCAAACACCCAAGGGTAGAAATGTCTCACAAACCCTTCGTAAGTGGTTTTATTTGGGAAGCACACGGCTGCACCCGCGAAGGCAGAGAATAGAGACAGCATGTGTTCGACTGGGAAAAGAAACGGATACGTATATTGTTACTGCACATCATTTGCTTGCCCACACTTTCCCAAAAGGGTGCCTGGTAGGCAAAGGTGTTACTTTACCCACTTTCACTATAGACTAGGTGTGACATTATAGATGGCGATGGATGCTATCTCAAGCACTGTGTGTAGCTCGTAGCACAGTTGCTATTGCGTATATCATTAGTAAAGTTAAGCAATCTAGCTAGTATTTAGATTGGCGATCATCCGAGATCCCTCCGTGCCTAGGAGAGCACGTTAAACCGCCGGTCCCTGTTACCAATTTATTATCTTTGGCAATCGGTATAGGTCAGACGGAAGATAGTCTGACACTGGTTTAGCCCAGCATACTGATTTCCCTCGTAAAAAGGAGTCAGGAAAGTCAGATGGCAGTCGCTTCGTATAAAAGCAGCCGCATTGGGTTGAACCAAGTGGCGATCCAAATAATCTATGGCATGATGACATGCAGAATTCCTCATGATATTTTCAATCACTGGTCCACATCACTGAGCTAAGGTGAGACATAAACTTGGGCGCTTCTGCGAAGATGTGAAAATCGAATAAAATGTGGTTGTACTTACAAAGTGCCAAAAACAGAACAACAGCACATGTAACATTGCACCTCTTCATCAGTGCGCTATCAGAGCTTGGATCCAGCTTTTCCGAGCGAGCTATATGTTGAGCCAGGCCGGGCCAATCCCTGGCCATTTGGAAGAATATTATCATCGAAATACACGTGGTGCTGTAGAATATTACTGGAGCTAAAACAAAATTTTGCGTCACAGAACTTGAAACTAAACTATACACATGGGATTGGGACAAGTTGCTCTATCGGTAGAGTAACTGCACGACTTTCAGGAGTTCAAATCCCTTCTTGGTGTTCGTATTGGATCAATGCTTAGAAATCATTATAATGCTTTTACAGCCCCAAAATTGCAGTACAATACTTACTTGTTCCATTGAGCGAGGTGTCGGAATACACAACTTTTTGTATACACATAACTGTCATGAATATCTGGCCGATAAGCGACACGAACGAATAGACACATTTCCACGAAGTACGGACGAATCTGTAACAAATGGAATTGGCTGTGTACGTCGAATGGTTTCAAAGGATGGATTTGTTAGTACATTTGGCTAGTGTTGAAAGGGTTTGGTGGGTGATTTGTGTAAGTGTTTGCAGTACTATTATGTTAATTGCTTTTACAAAGAGGTAGAGAATGGTGGGTTCACCAGATCGATATTCGGAGCTGCCCGACTGGTGACTGTACTTATAGATAGATCAATACATTTAGAGATAAAACTGTGAACGTTGACTAATTTTCCTTGCTGTCTTGACTTCCTATAACTATATAAAATCCTAATGCACTTAGTTTTGCTGTAACTCAAAAGTATAATTTTATTTTTTATTTTTCTGGTGTTTTATAGAAGTTGCTTTTTTTTTTTTTTGTATTGTTTTAAATTAATTCTTATTTATTTTAATTTCTAGTTAAGTTGTAATCTTTACAGATAACATTTTCAAATTAATATTGTAATCAATCTGGAATGCAATTCGAATAGATGTGCATACAAAAGTTACTAATACATTAATATACCATATGAAAAGACGATGCAGGAAGAAAAACTGTATCATTAGAACTGCTTTACAACAAGGTTACCATGAGATCTTATTGCAATGATAGTTCAGCTGTGCGATGGTGACGTAATTTTTTTTTTAATTCACTGACCTGATTTTGGAGGCATCATTGCTGATCAGTCCAACGACGGGTAGCAAAGAGAATGCCTGTCCTACTATCAATGTGGCCCTTAGAGACTCTTGGAATGTAGATTCACTTTTAGTTTTTAATTCTGTGGTGTGTACTTTTTTCTCTGAAAAATATGTACAATATTTTGATTTCAGAAAGAAGCACAGAAGATTTTTATATTCATTTATTCATTTGTGCTATATTTTAGCACAGAATATATAAATCAATTAAAAATATAAAATTTAAAATGAAAACATTATAAATAGCAATACATACCTTTTGCCTTAAATAAATAAAATACAATTTTAATTAAAAAAGGCACTCACTTTTCGGAACCCAAAAACTCATGTTTTTTCCCAATGTTTTTTTCACCATGACCTTTTGTGACTATATCCGTATTCTATTAGTTTTAGTAAACACTGATCTACACTTTGTCACTAATGGTATATTCGTTTAGAGTTTTCCGTGCCGCTGGTTCAGGGTTCCTTGGGAATGTATAATTTGTTTACAAGCCTCACATAATCTGCGAGATTGACGTTATCGCTTGAATTATTCATAGATACAGGGATATGACAGATTTCATATTCGTTATGCATACAAGACCGAAATAGATAGCAATTAACAAGTCTGTTTCAAATCCGTGCAACAAATAATGATTACAGACAGCAAATTATTTCGTATATTAGCGAATATAAAGTTGGAACGAAGTTCCTTATCGCGCGTTGTGAAAGGGGGCTAGACGGAAAAAATTCTTACGAAAAGCTGTAACGACACAGCAAAAAGTGTCGTTACGGCTTTTCGTAAGATTTTTTTTTTAAATAATCACTTAAATGTTGTGTGAGCTAAGTTTTTTAAAAAAAAACTTATTAATTATGCAAAAATTGTACTATTATTAAAAATAACTTTTGTATACGACATTAATTTTTTTATGCGTAAGTTCGTATTCGTGTCACCCACAAATAAATAATCATCTATTTACCGCTGGTGAACTTACAGTCACATAGTGGAAGTAATCGGATGGATTCTAGGCGTGCTAGCTGTGCTAGTCGTGATGTGGCTTGTAGACTTTTCCGGGTAATGCTTGGTCAATGATTGTTGAGATGTGATGTGTGAGCACAATAGAGCTGACATCTACATATATATATAAAAAGTGGTGTTAGTTAAACTATTTATAACTCAAGAATATCTGAACAGATTTGGCTGAAAATTTGTGGGGCGGTTAGAACCAGCCGCGATATTCACTAAGGTTTTTCAGAGTCGTTTTAAAGATACGAAATTGCACCTTATCCTTTTTGTATTATGTATAAATTTTCTGACTCTAACCAATACTCGTCGAGTTCGACGCTGAGAAACCTTAGTGAATAACGCGACTGGAGAAGGTTGTATTCCGTTTCCGTGGAACGAGGCATTAAACGTGATATAACACAATAAAGTCTACGTGGATGAAACCACGAGGCACAGCTAGATGCTTATCGTATATATAAAAATGAATCCCTATTTCCCTTGGTCACGGCATCACGCCTAAACGGCTGGATGGATTTTAACGGGACTTTTACTGACAGATAGATGTTTCAAGGAGTGTTTTAAGTTAATTTTATTTAAAAAAAACATTAAATTAACTCCACGTGGGTGAAACCGCGGGGCACAGCTAGTGTTAGATATAAATAAAAAAAATATTTAAGTAATAAAAAAAAATATGCAGAACCAATCTCAGTTTAAGCTACGATAATCCGTTGAGTTGTTTTTGTACTTTAACTTAATGACAGGAGTTGATATTGTTTACTCACCCTGTAATCACATGAGTCACACGACACGTGCTGTTGAATTGCTTTGCTTGTCGGTATTCCAGGCAGATATTTATCGTAATAATATTATTGTGGAAAAAACACTCGCTGCATGAAAACTAGTTTGTAACTCAACTGTAATTCTATGTCAGTTGTAGTAACTTTTTTTTTTTTTTTTGTTATCATTAGGTATGCCTCGCGGTTTATCCGCGTGGAATCTATACATCTATCATCATCATCTCCCTGGCCTTAATCCCATGTATTTGGGGTCGGCACTTGATTCAACCCGATGTGGCTGATCACCTGATTTTTATACGAAGCGACTGCCATCTGACCTTCGCAACCCCTTTTTCGAGGAAAATCGGCAATCTGGGTTAAACCAGTTGTCAGACTCTCTCAGGCCTCTGACTGACCTGTAACGATTGCCAAAGATGTTAAATTGGCAACTGGGACCGACGGCTTAACGTGCTCTCCGAGGCACGGAGGGAACTCGGGCGGTCACCCATCCAACTACTGGCTAGGCGTATGGTTGCTTAACTGCGCTGATCGAATGATATGCGCTATTGCGCTGATACTGTGCCACGAGCTCCTCTATCCATCTATATATCTACATACACATAGGAATCTATACATCTATATACAGATAAATAAAATTGCATTGTCTGTTTGTAATTCCAAATTAACAGCTTTTCACTTAATGCGTATGAAAGTATATACGGAATTGACCTAGAAACTTATTTCTAAAATTTAATAATCAATTAAACGATAAACATACTAGAGCCGTGGTGGCAGTGAGATTTAAGAAGTCACCGGCTACGCAAGCGACGCAAGTTCGAATCAAGTTTGAATGTACCATGTGCTTTACGGTGAAGAAAAACGTCGTGAGGAAACCTGTATATGTCTGAGAAGTAATTCAAAGACTCATTAGTCACGTTGGCATTTAATCTCCCTCGGTGAAGTGTGGATGTTGTTATTACAACACCTCTGCCTAGTCCTTCGGGGAATACGTGTATGTAAACATACATAAATCTAGACTACATATTTTTACTGCATCAACATATACATAACTTAAGCCTTTGTTGATCACGTGGCAATTTCATGTCATAAAAAAATGAACACGTTATTATGCACACAATATGAGAAGTAGCATTCAAGGAATTGTATACTCGCCAGTTTTATAGACCCGTAACAATTTTCAATCAATATCGTAGTCATAAATTTTATAGTGTCCGCTCATACCAGTGTAGTTCGAAACGATCCTTCAAATGTATAATATAAAATGGAGTGTTAGACTTTTGATATTCCAAGTTTTAGTTTATGTTTTGTGTGAAGAGTCTTATGATCCGCAAAACTTGCTCATTGGCAGTTTGAAGAGAAGAGACAGTATACCGCTTGCTCATATTAACAGGAGACGATTTCCTAATGGTCACTTGAACTATCGAAGAACGAAGGATATTAGAAATGAGTTTTATGACAGGAGGCAAGAGGCAAGTAAGTCTGGGGGCCTACTCGCTTTCTCCGAAAAACGAAGCTTCGGCCGAAAGTTCGCAAAGTTCCTACCACGGTTATTATTCGTTCTAAAATTACGTCCGAACGTGGTCCGCTAGAAAATTATTTGATGTTTATATTTTCTAAACCAACTTTAATTAGTTTATTAGACGAAGAAAAATTTGAGTATGATAAAAACAAAGCGATAATGAAACTACGTTTAATTTTCGTTCGTTTACGAAGTTTCGTTTTCGGGGAAAGAGAGTAGACCCCCTGTATCCCATGGGGGCAGAGACCACATGCTACGATCCTTACATACTTCGCTTCATTCACATTAATGCATCTATTCATACACTTCCTTCGGTTACGAATTTGACCTTTCTGAAAAATATTATTATTTTGGTCATAACAGTTCTTACTTAATAATATATGTATTACATACATACATTTGCTAACGCCTGTACTCCCCGAAGGGGTAGGCAGAGGTGTTGTAATAACAACACCCACATTTCACCGAAGATGATTAAGTGCCATGGTGTGATGGTGAGTCTATCGTCGTCTCAGGCACTATACATACGTATATAGGTTTCCTCACAATGTTTTCCTTCACCGTAAAGCACGTGGTGTGAGACAACCTTGTAAAAGAGTAGTGGTCTTTATAAAAACTCATTAGTACATGCCCCGCTGGGATTTGAACTTGCGTTGCTTGAGTAGCAGGCAACTGTTCAAACCAAAGGCCACACGGCTAAGGTAATAATAATTATATTAATAATAATGTCCGCACATTACTCATTGCCATGTAGTCGCAAACTAAGCAAAGCTTATTATGGGCACCAGACAACGGATATAATACTTACGTATATCTAAATATTATAAATGTGAGTGTAAGTTTGTTTGTTACGCTTTACTACTTAGCCGATCATCATGAAACTTTGTTCACATTCTTAGAGGTATTAGAAGTAAAATTTCTTTCCGATTTACGATTTTCCTCGAAATACGAACTCGGGTTACGAAGGTCAGATGGTAGTCGCTTCGTATAAAATTAAGGTGATCAGCCACATCGAGTTGAATCAAGTGCCGACCCCAAATACATGGGATAAGGCCAGGGAGATGATGATTAGAAGTAAAATTTCCTTAGTTTTATTATAAATAACTATGGTCGGTAGAAGAGCTCTGGGTTCAAAACTGATTGTTTATCTTGTTTCATTATTCTGTGATGCAGATGCTATCTGCGGCGATCCCTTTGATGGATGATAACATGGACCAAGACATCGGACGCCGGGTAGGAATTATGGCAAATGTTGGTAATATTTCATTGTTCTTCTGTAGTTCCTCTCCAGATATTTCGGTCACTTCCGTAAACATTTGCCTACCCCTCGCGAGGCGGAAGAGTTCAGCAGCACTGCTGATACCAGTCCACTAGCGAATATTATTGGATCGCTTAATACTTAGCTTTAGAAACAAGTATTTTGGCAACTATATAAAAAATTTACTTACGACAATTAAAAATGAATTGTACAAAAATTTGTTATAGTCTGTATTTTGACTATTTTGAGAGAAGAATGCTACAAATTAAAATTTATTTTAATTTATTACAAACCTACACTATCCCATGATCTTATATGTGAGTCCTAAATTTCTCAAACTCAAACGAAACATATATTTTCAGGAAGCGAGTGATAATTTCGATGCTATTGATCAGAGTAGAGACTATCTCTTGTATACAAATAATAAAAACATAGACCCGGCTTTATTTGAGGACCCGCTAATATTTAACAAATATCTGGAATAAATATTTAACTAATAAAATATTGGTTTTATTCACGTTCCTGAAAATATGCGTTTAAGTGATTCATTCCGCATTGCCTCACAAAATTTCGTCGAACGCTACTTTAGAAAAGGAATAGAAAGATGATCGAAACGAATTTTATTCTGGTATGTCGTTCGAAAAAGTCAGCTGTAAGCGACATAATTCGTTTTGATATTTTGTATTGTATGAACTCCTTATTCTTAGATGTGAAATAGATATAATATTTATATACATGTCATATGGTACAAAATAGGTCATAGGAAGTAATAAGTTATTAAATTAAAATATCTATAAAGGTGTCATTCTATATCTAATAGACGAAATATTTATAATTAAACAAACTATTGCGATATTCTTAACTCAATGTAGAAAAGGGGTATTCAGTAGCACTAAACACAATATCCCTTCTTTTCACAGCACAAAGAAAGAGTAAAGCTTATAGATCAAGACATTATGAATGGCAGAGATGACATTAATAAGGGCAGAGGAGACATGAATATAGTGAAGGAAGGAGACATTAATAGAGGAAGATATGCGGACATGAATAGAAAAGAAGGAAATTACGATAGGGGAAGAGAAAGAGAAGTAGATAAGGAAAATGAGGGAAGATGGAACAGAGAAGAACCAGACGCTAAAGATAACCTGGAAAGACTTTATCACCAGATGCGGTGGATTACTCTTGATACGGATCAAGGAATAGGTATTGGAGTGTGAGTAATTAAACATTATGGGATAACAGTCTGAGTTCTGCTTTATAATAATAATAATAATAATGATCTCATACCAAATTACGGTTACGGCGGCTAATCTCAACGAGGATCAGCCATGTGCGCAGGAGATATTATAGTGCACAAGTGTGTGCGCAAACACAGGTGCAGTCTTTATTCCCTCACTCTCATAGTCCGATGGGACGGCAATCCGACACGATCGGAGAGAGATCAGGCGTAGGACCAACGGTTTAGCGTGCTTTCCGAGGCACGGGGGTGTAAACACCGCCAACTTCTAAACTCCGGGCATTTTATTGTGAATTTCGTGACAAAAATCTATTTTTGAACCGACCCGGGAATCGAACCCAGGACTTCGTGATCGGCAGGTGAACCTACTAACCACTAGACCAACGAGGCAGTCAGTTCTGCTTTATTAGTCTCTTCAAACAATGCCTTATTTTGAGAACCTTTTTCAAGTATTTTATTGGATTATCCTATACAAATATAACATTAACGACAGTAATCTTTATTATTTGATTGAAACACGCGGGATATTTACTAGAAACGATTATAATTAAGTGTTTAAGAAAAAATGTTTTTGATTATAAAATTTATGCAGTAAGGCAAACTGAAAAATGGGGAGAGAGGCCTTTGCCCAGCAATGGGACAATACAGGCTGTATTAGATTTCGATTCAAATAGACCACGCGATTTCTTTTGCCATTATTTTAGGAAATGGGGTGAATAAAAAAAAACGTATTTGTATACAGCACTAGCTGTGCCCCGCGGTTTCATCCTTATGGTCGTGGAAACCTAATATTTTTAATTTATAAAAGGTAGCCTATGTCCTTTCTTAGGGTCTAAAGATTGTCTGTGTCAAATTTCATCAAAATCGGTTGCGAGGTTTAAGCAGGAAAGCGTAACAGACAGAGAGAGTTACTTTCGCATTTATAATATTAGTAGGGATTAAGATGAGTACTTAAACACTTAGTTCCCCACTTGAAATATTTACCCCAACGCGGAAATTGAACCTGTGACACCGAGAACAGTCAGTATACTAACCGCTAAATCAATAGTGCTATCAAAATGATTAAGTAAAACCAAGATTCGGAAAGGAAACTATAAATCACCAAAAACAACCATTGCTCATTTCCTCGTAGGTGTCAAGGTGCCTACGTTACTACATTTGTTAAGGAAAACATACAAAACATTACTCTCACTAACTCCGCCGTAATCGGTTAGAAGCAAGCGTAAAAAATACATCTTTTAACCCCCAAGGTGCGCCTGGGGATTGCGGAACATTTTTCATCTCGACACATTTACTTAATGTCTTTCTTAAGCCTGTAGTTTTGTATTTACATTTTGTTTTATTTACTAGCTGTGCTCTACGGTTTCACCCGCGTAGACTTAATTTCACGAGCAGTGCGTGGAACCCTTATGCTTTTTTTTTGAATAAAAGTTACTAATGTAACATAAGCTATCTTTGAAAGTCTCGTTAAATGGGCCCGTTTCCTAGATTAGTCAAAATAAATAAAAAGACAACCAGACAGACACAGTTTTTTTGTATTTGTTGATATTTTTTCAGAGGCGTGTTGTGGACGAATTCCAAATATGATGGACAAACACATTTCGAGATCGTGTCAATTCCTATTCACTTATTTATTATACTTAGTACACAGGTTTCTTGTCATGTTTAACTTCACCGTAAATCTCATGGTGTGACAGAAAAACTCATTGGTATAGCCGGGTGAGATTGTATACCGCTTTGCTTATTAACCAACTAGTCAATCTGCCTGCTAATAATTTCAAAATAAACATTTTTAAAATCGGTTGGTTTATAACGCCTTCCTAATCTAAATTACATACTTACTCTATTAGAAAAACACTAAGCTATGTTATTTCAAAGTAATACTTAATTGTAAGTCTCAGACAAAAGACATTAATCAAGTAAACACAGTTAATCTAACACCCTTTGTGTCCAAAAATCAATTTTGTGTAATCAAGGTGGATTGTAGGTTATGGAAACCAATCCATCAATCCACTGGCGGGATCCTACGAAGCTGTTTACATCTGCGGCCATACGGTCCTAATTTCTATAATAGTAAGGCTGTATTATAGTGAGTACCTGTAGATGATTAAAGAAAACTAATTAAACGAGGTGTTCTTACTATACACCCAAATTTCGCCAGTTATATTTAAGTTCCATGTAATAGAGGCGAAGATACGTTAACCGGGATCCAGGCTCGAGGCCGCTACTGGTAAATTACAGATAGAAAATCTCAATGTCACTTTGCCCCACTCAGGGATCGAAACTTAGGGCCTTCTATTCCGCAGTAGCGTTTGCGACCACTAGACCAAAGGAGTAGTCCATTAAAATAAAAGCAAGAATAAAAGCACAGGCAAGGCAACCATTCATTTAAAAAAAAACATTATCTCGTCCCATTTTCCCTCAACTAAACTGTATTCGCGCATTCATTATATCTTTAAGAATAATTAAGAGTCTTAAAATCCAACAGGATGATAATAATTATGTACTTAATTACAAAAAGAACTGCGTAGCCGAGCGGTAAAACGTCACAGTTAATCTTCATTTAATATTTAATTAATGGTAGAACATAAGCCGTGTTAATTGCAAGTAGGAGTACATTAAAGTGTGCTGCGGACAGTGTTGTATAGAGTGGGTAGACCTCAGGAGTGTGGCTGAAATTCTGATGACAATTAACATGCCTAATGGCGTCTTGCCACCGTCGTGTTAAGGTCACTGGATTGGACACTCCGTGTGTGGCAATATTTTATTTTATTTATCTGTATTAGGTAGTTTAAATTGATTTCGTCATTTCCATAAGATTTTAGTCAAATCTATACTAATATAATATAGAGGAAATGTTTTATTCATATGTTAGTAATGAATTGGCTCAAAAACTACTGTACCAATTTAATAAATTCCTTCATATTTTATCCCCGTACCATATCCGCCCACGGGAACAAAATTAGAACTTTTACAAGTTTAGACTTTTAACAAAGTACTTTCTCATAATCAGAATGACATGATAATACAGGATTATACATGCTACCACCGGGTTTGGAAGGTTGCTTTTACTGGGAAAAACGCGACAAGAAACTTAAGTTCAAAAAAATGTAGACTATGAACTCCGATAAGATCCTATAGCTTAAAAATCTAAATAACATTTCATAGATACGAGTAGTAGAGAAATGTTAAGGTTATTTAGTGATATTTTTTTTTGTATATCTGTTTGTTGCTAATCTTTGAAACCAAACCGCCGGACTGATTTAACAGGACCTTCACTGACAGATTAATATTGACAGACAGCTGATTTTATAAGGTGTTATTAGACTACGCTTTTCAAATGAATTAACCAGTATCAAATGTGAAGGCCTTACTAGGAGAGCTACCCCCATAGCCCCAAGACATAATTCCCTTAGATGTAATTGTCTACGCCACGCGGCATGTTATCATAGGACGGGCCATTGCGACCCTTGCTATCGTTGATTTCAATTTACTTCCAAGTCACTTGAGTATACAAACGGAGTTAGATAGATACATTTATATTAACAACTAGCTATTAGCACTCAATTTCATTTTTTTGAACGCATATAGTAACTATTTTGGTGGAAGTGTCGTTTGAGCAGTCTCCTGCTACGTAAGCGATGCAAGATGTACCAATGAGTCATTCTAAAAACTTATGTGCAGTGATTTCACACGACGTCCTGCATATGTCTGAGAAGTAATTCAAAGGCGTATGTATAGTGCCTGAGACGGCGATGGACTCACCGTCTATCTCGTTGGCACTTAATCATCTTCAGTGATATATGGATTTTGTTATTACAACTCGCCTACCTCTTCGAGGTATAGAGGCGTGAGCATGCGCATGTATGTAGGTTAAAAAAATAGCATCTGAAATGTCTTTAAATCTTTTACGTGGGTGCTGCGGTTCGCAATAAAAAACCGACTGCATTCATCCGGCTTTAACAATTTCATATTATTTTGTTTTATTTCAGTCGTAAAACTTTGGAACTAGGTTACCTAAGCTGGGATCACAATATAATGCTATTATCCCGAGGTAAACATGCAAATGACTGGTGTAGACTAAAGATAGTTTTGTACCGATTTAACTTTATGTTAGGGAAGGTTATATGAGACCCAAACTCGCTGGGATGGACCGCTTAAAACTTAACCACGCAATTTATTAAAACCGTCGCTAAAATGTATGCAGCTGTACTTTAAGGATCGTTTAGAAACCAGTTAGGAGACTACAA
This sequence comes from Watsonalla cultraria, assembly GCA_964035505.1. Lineage (NCBI taxonomy): Eukaryota > Metazoa > Arthropoda > Insecta > Lepidoptera > Drepanidae > Watsonalla > Watsonalla cultraria. The sequence continues at coordinate 9,800,978 of OZ037717.1, read as the reverse complement.
TAATGTTGTGTGTTGAGGAACAAAAGTTTGTGTATTATGTTAAACAAGCTATGCCCCGCGGTTTCACCCGCGTAGATTTAGTTTTATGCTTCATGTCGCGGAACTCTAAGATTTTTAATAACTCAAAGTAGCCTAAGTTACTCCTTGAAACATCAACTACCTGCCAGTAAAAGTCCAGTTAAAATCGGTCCAGCCGTTTCAGAGATTACCCGAAACAAACAGACAGACAGACAGACGAACGGACAGACAGAAAAAAAATGAAAACTTGGTTTTTTAGTGTCTGCAGCGTGTATTTTTTCTTATGAATTTAGTGAAAAGCTGTTATTTTGAAATTACAAACAGACACTTCAATTTTATTTATCTGTATACTGTACATGTATATAATCTGTATAAGTATATAGATACAATGCCGAAAATTTTGGCCTAGTTACGAAACCAGTAGTCAAATAGTGCTGCTACCTTCGAACTCAAGCTCAAAAATGCATCTTTATTCGATTAGACTTTTAACAAATACATATATACATATGCTCACGCCTGTATTTCCCGAAGGGGTAGGCAGAGGTGTTATAATAACAACACCCACATTTCACCGAAGAAGATTAAGTGCCAACGTGACAGATGATAAGTCTATCGCCGTCTCAGGCACTATAGGTACGTCTTTGAATTACTTCTCAGATATATGCTGGTTTCGTACGGTAAAGCACGTGGTGTGAAATCACTGTACATAAGTTTTTAGAAAAACTCATTGGTACAGGCCCCGCTGGGATTGGAACTCGCATCGCTTGCGTAGCAGGCGACTGCTCTAACCCTAAGGGCCACCACGGCTCTACTTTTAACTTAGTACTTTCAAATCGTCAGAACAACATGTTTATTCAGGATTGTATATGCTCAGCGATCGTGACCAGCGAAGCTAAGTAATCCAACCAAACCAGAGCGTTTTTCTCGTGAGAGGTTTTGAAGGTCAGTACCCCTGTCACGACTTTGTCACCGTTATCCTAATATACACTCGCTAGCGTCTCCGACAATATTTGTATGGCATATTGTAGTTCTTCACGTCACCGCTTGGAGGCGCTGTACAATTTCTCATACAAATATTCGGCGGAGACGCTAGCGAGTGTAGATTACGAAAACGGTGGCAAACTCGTGATAGGGGGACGGATGGCAATCGTGTTAAAGTGGCTCCGTATAAAAATCTGGTGATCAGCCACATCGCGTTGAATCAAGTGCCGACCTCAACAATATACGGGATAAAGCTAGGAGAATGATGACGATTACATAAACAGGGTGTCGGAGAAAAAGGAACAGTTGTCTTCTAGAAGTTGTAGGGTTTTATGAATATATCACTTTGTTGAAATAGTAAAATATCTAACTCCAACGATAACGTAGTTATAAGCTATAGCCGAAGAGCTCGCGGCCTTAAGCGTTTGAATGAACGCGCGGCCGCGTATACCTACATTCCGTACGCGGTCATTAAACTTTTTAAAGTAACGAGAAGGTTTCGAAAAATGGTTATATGGGATTATTTCAGGATTTATTAGTGGGAGAAAAAAAACAAAAACGTAGTTAGATTTCACCGGAATAAATCTACGTTACAGCTGTTTTTTATGCGAAAATAAAGTATTGATATGGTCAACTTTGAACATCAATTTCGCGAAAACGGAAGAAAATAATTTTGTCATAATAATTTTAATTGCTTCCTAAAATTACACCCTCTCACATATTTTATGAACTGTCCTGGTTTCTCCGACACCCTGTATATTACATAATCATAACTACATACTAAAGTCCGAAGCTCCTAAAAGCGGCGTCCGAATTGTTTGAACTTCGTACTCGTTCAGAGACAGCACTGACCAACTTTCCACTTAATATGAATGCTAAGATTAACTGTCGAGCCGGGTAGCTTAAAATATAGTGTTGTTTATGAACTTTTAGTTGTTTGTCATTAGGCGAGGGGTACAATGGGGAACGTACAACCAAACGACTGTATCATTTCGGTAAGTAACATATCTATACAGAAAATAAAATGAAGTGTCAGTTTGTAATTCCAAAATAACATCTTTTCACTATATGCAAATAAAAGTATATACCGTACTGACATTCAAAAATACAATTTGTAAATTTTTTCTCTGTCTGAATTTCTAAGTATAAGTGTAATAAAAGTACCTGCTAATGAAAGTCCCGTTAAAATCGATCCAGCCGTTTCAGAGATGACTCGGAACAAACAGACAGACAGCCAGACAGATATTTTTTTTAATACATTGTTTTTTTTTGTTTCAGTAGCGTGTATACTTTCATATGCATTATGATATTTTGGAATTATACACTTCTATTTTATTTATCTGTATAGAGTATAGGTGTATAGATGTATGTATTATTGTTTATCGGTATAGATAGAAATTGAAATATGAAAAATAATATAAATCAATAAATATACTTACGCCATCCCAGAAGGGTCGCCGGAAGAGAAAGGCGAGATTTTTGTAACTAAATTATCTAGTTTTCACCGAAGATGATGAACCCTTCGCTGTCTCAGGAACTAAACATATGAGTGTGAAATTCTTCTCAGTCATAATTAAAAAGGTTTCCTTAACTTTAAAGCTCGTTGATTACTGTCCTTAAGTTCACAGTAAAAATCATTGTTACAGACGTCGAAATTAAGTGTAACTAACGAATAAAGTTGATAATGGCACACACTCTTCTCCCCTTTTCCAACATTTCTTAAATTCGATGTTCGAACAAAAACAAATTGCACCTGAAGGCTGGTCAGGAGAGGCACGTGCACCGATTAATTTCAAAGGCTTCGGAGCATTCGGCACTAAGTTATTGCCCAACATTTTTTTATCTCTTTTATTTTGTATTCACGGGTCGTGATTCCGGTTATTTCGACTTGAGATTAATGAATGTTGGAATGTTTAAATATCTTAACGGCCAAGATAAATTTCCGGGCTCTTTGGAAAAAAATCAAGCACTTTTCCAGCGATAAAATATTTTACGGTTTCTGATAAGCAACCTCGGTTTTTGTGACTGTGACTTGGAAAAACACGGGCTATTTCACGGTGAATTACCCGAATGGTTTGATACCAATTCAAAAAGAAGGATTTACTTACTTACTATTTTTTTAGAAGGTAATAAGAAGATCGAAGCCAAATATAAGATTAATAAAATTAAAGTGTTTGTTTGTATTCCATATTCCAACAGTTTACTTTATGCATGTGAAAGTATATTAGGTACTCCATAAAAAAACAATTAAATAAAATATCTGTCTGTCTCTTTGTCCTGTCTAATATACGAAACGGCTGGACAGATTTCAACAGGAATAATCCCGTGAAATGAAATCATTGGCAGATAGCTAATGTAGCAAGAAGTAACGTAGGATTTCTATACTTAAAAAAACAGAGGTGAGGCTTTGAAGAAACTTTTAAACACAATTCGTTAAACCATATCAATGTTTTTTAGTAAAAGAAAATAAAAAAAAATAGGCAGGTAATCGAATTTAATTTTTCTTCTCCGAAATCTACAATTTAAATTTTAAACAAAAAGTATAAAACTTATAATCGAATCCCTAAAACTCCCATAGCGAGGACCAAAGACAGGCCACTTTGGACAACAAGTATTAAAACTTAGGTTACATTATGCAAACGTTTCCATTAATACTCCAAGAGTTTTGCGCTCTGTCCAGAAGGGTTGCGTTCTATTTAACAATTCACAAAGTTTCCTTTCAACACTTTCTATAATTCGGCGCAGGGTAATGTGTAGTACAGGCGAGGAGATGATGATTGCACTAAAAGTCTTTGTACAGTATATATACAGTTTATTTACACACACGCACACAAGACAAGACATCGAGATACTCACCGTGTACACACCAGTGTAGAATTATCCGATGAGTGGCCGTTAACTATGTCTAGTTCCCGAACGCCACCGCTACCGCCGTCATCGTCACAGCTGTTGCGCACAGTGCAACCGCCCCTATCCGGCTCGAAGGACCAATTGTTAAAATCCGGCTCGAAGGACCAATTGTTAAAATCCGGCTCGAAGGACCAATATGAAAGTGTTCAACTATATTAACGAACTGCACGACGCGACGTAAGGGAGGATGTTGTTTTTATCAGCGTATGTTTGTATGTATCTATGCAAGTTTCTTTGTCGCGCTGTAAAGTCTAAACCCATGAGCCGATTCTGATGATTCTTAATTAGTAAAATTAGACTTAATCTTCCGAGTGCCTAGTGAGAGTTTTCTTATAATCGCCGTCACAATTCATTGCGTCGACGCACAAACGCAGATTTGTATAGGCTCACAATAGTGTCATCTTTAGGACAACAGAGGCGCTGTTTCGATCCTATACAAATCTAAGTTTACGTTGACGCGGTGACTTGTAACGGTGGCAGTGAAAATCTCGCACTAGACTCTGAATTCTAGCTATTCATAGTGGCAATGCTGCGAGCCTTCTTCGCACAATCCTGAGAGACACGGATTTGGGGCAAGTTTTCAACTTTTAATTACTTTAAGTACTGTTTCTTGTATAAAAGTTTTTGGGCAATACATCTAGTATTCTTCTTTGCTATTTTACATGGATAATCGCATTATTTTGTAGTACAAGGTCTTAACTTTCTAACTTCCCAAAAGGGTCGCCGAAGACACCATACGTCTATGAATTTCTTCTCTCACATACATTGTTTTCACAATGTTTTCCTTCACCGTAAAACTATTCGTGTTTTTGTAAGAAAAATAACGATAAATTCATACCCCCAGTTGCATTCACATCGATATCAATACGTCGTTACGACATCGATAAAAGAAACCAAATAACAACAGTTCTAGCAGAGGACATAAAGTATAGTTGTGAATAACAAGGGGTTACGTTCAAGGACGACGATAAATCAGTGGGGGAAAGAGATACAGCCATTAGGTCATTAAGGAAGAGAGGGACGTCTATATACAAGGCTGATGGCTTGTTAGTCTGTATATAATATGCGATCATTATCCTCTGACCTTGATCAAAATTACGTTCATAGGCTGCAGTATCAGAGTCCCTCGTTTGATAATCTAAGGACAGTTTCACTAAGCACTGGGGGCCTACCACCATCGGCTTAAGGTGAGTGTATGAAGAACTTCTAAGCTTAGACGTTTCTTTTTAGTACCTAAGACTATACGTCAAAGCTCAGAAGTTCTTAATACGCGCTGCTTAAGCGATCGTAGTTAGTCGTCAGTTACCTAATTATTATGATGCTTCCATACTGCTGTTAGAAAAAGTTTACATACATTTACTGACTCTTCAACCCCGAAAGGGTAGGCAGAGGTGCTGTAACATCACCCACTTTTCACCGATTATGATTAAGTGCCAACGTGACAGTTTTCCATCCGCCGTCTCAGGCACTATTAATTCTCCAATATGCAGGTTTCCTAACGATGTTTTACTTCATCGTAAAGCACGTGATGTGAGATCACTATATACGTTTTTGATACAGGGGGCCTACTCGCTTTCTCCGAGAAACGAAGCTTCGGCCGAAAGTTCGCAAAGTACCTACCACGGTTATTATTCGTTCTAAAATTACGTCCGAACGTGGTCCGCTAGAAAATTATTTGATGTTTTTATTTTCTAAACCAACTTTAATTAAATTATTAGACGAAGAGAAATGTGAGTATGATAAAAACAAAGCGATAATAAAACTACTACGTTTAATTTTCGTTCGTTCACGAAGTTTCGTTTTCGGAGAAAGAGAGTAGACCCCCAGACCCTGATGGGATTCAAACTTGCGTCGCTTGCGCTAGATAAACAAGATTTTTTTAAGTTTCATAAACGGATCCCATCTAATGTGAATTTAAAGGCATAATATAATAATAATATCTACATTAATATTATAAAGAGGAAAGTTTTTCTGTTTGTTTGCATTAAATAGGCTCCGAAACTACTTGACCGATCTTGAAAATTCTTTCAGCAATGGATAGCTACATCATCAGGAAGTAACATAGGTTATATTTTATCCCTGTACTTCCACGAAAACGGGAAATACGGGGATGAAACTGCGTGACGTCCGCTAGTAAGCCTATAAACTGCATACACATTTTCATTAAACAAAATATGCAGGCTTTTGCATGTACAAAAAAAGCTTTCGTTTTAATACTTTAGATCGCCGGAAAGTTTAAGCTACCAAAATGAAAAGAACTCACAATAAGTACCTACTCACATAAGCACATATGAAATGAGAATTTGAGACTAACGTTCTTATTTGCTTGTGTGTCATGCTTAAACTTGGATCTCCATCCAACTCCATTTTAAAGCTGCACTTGGAAGGCTTACGGGAATATTTATTTTATGCAATACTTATTGTTAATAATGGATACATTACTAGCTCCTGAAATGGCGTTACAAAGTTCAGTCACAGTGTAAATATAAGCTTTATAGTACTTTGAATGTAAATAAAATAATATATTATAAAATCTTTAAGAGTTTGCTCATGATCAATAGAAAAAATATTGGTACAGGTCCCGCTGGGAATTGAACTTACATCCCTTGGCCCACGGCTACCATGCTTTAAAATATTATTGTACCATGCTGTAAATAATATATTGGTGGCATATTATGTATGAATTAAATAAATGTCTAGGATATTGCATCAGTAAATTTGCAATGCATCCGTTTATTTATTCAATAACATGTTTTTTGTCTGCCAAAACCTTACAATAATCACATTTTATTTTATTTTTTTTATTTTTGTGGAACTTGTCAGGCGCAACGACGATATCTGATCACTAAGCTTGTCTTGACTATTTTAATAAACCCAAATTTACAAGCCGCTAAAATATTAAGGTTAGTGAACCCAAAGTCATTGAACCCGAGTGTCCAAGTACAATCATAGAATAAATAATGGAACTGTTGAAGGTCCCGAATGTCTGCCTTTTGAGTCACTCTTATTCGCTCAAGTTGATTCAGTCCGTTATTTAATTAAAATTTACATATTCAATTCACATTGGACGTGAGACACTTAGGATCCACGTGACGAGGAGTATCATACAATTTTCACAAATTCAGAGTATTATAATTGAGACGACGATATGTTTAATCTATGGTCTCTATAAATAACCTATTTAATTACTAAATACATACATATATTTAATCACGCTTGTATTCTTCGAAGGGGTTGGCAGAGGAGTACGTATTTGACCCCCACATTTCGCTAGTTATGTTCAAGTCCGATGTAATAGGGGGTGAGCCTAATGCCCTTAACCGGACACAATCCAGACTGCTACTGGGGAAATCACGGTAACACTGCCTGATCCGGGGAATGATCATCGTGTTCCGCAGTAGCGTTAGCGAAAGTGACTACTACACCAAAGAGGCAGCAATTGCCGACAAATTACGTAAATTTTTATTTTTATTTAAATGTAATATTTTTTTGTAATCAGCGATACTTTGTTTTCCCCCATTCATTTCATAGTACTTTAGTACTGTTGCATACGAAAATATAATTTACTAGCGGGCGTCACGTGGTTTTACCCGCGTAATTCCCGTGGGAGTACGGATATATAATATAGTCTATATTAATCAGTGATAAGTCAATTCACACCAGGTGCTTTACGGTGAAGGAAAACATCGTGAGGAAATCTGCATTTGTCTGAGAAGTAATTCAAAGATGTATGTATAGTGCTTGAGACGGCGATGAACTCACTCTTTATCATATATATGTATATATATGTATTCAACACCTTAAGCAGCCCTTCGCCTCCTAAACACTGCATGCGAACCCCGTTGTTATCCATAAAAAATCCATGCCCCGTAGTAATTTTTCAAGCAAGCACTTTCAACTTAGCGTAAAGCAGTTAGAACGTCCCATATATTTCTTGAACATCCGTATAATCTCACTTGCGATCATCGACCCCCCGAAGGCCACTTGGCAGCCAGCCATTTCAGCTTCAGCCTTATTCAAGTTCACTAATGTATAGTATATTGCTCGTTATCATTTACTGGTTTTGATAATGTATTTGTACCACTAGCGTAGACGGGGAACTTTATCTAATACTCGTAGATCAGGTTTTATTCATAAGTTTACATAGGTACTTATTTATTTCTGAATCCTTATCATTTCAACTCTTAGCTTTTATAACTGTCAAACAGCGACTGTCTCGAGTTTCGTTGGTACCGTGATTTGTCTCCCACAAACTGTTCTGAAAAACTCATTACTGTAGACCGACGCTCACACCTGCAAGTCAAAACTTTGCAGGCAACTACAAAATAATACGGACCTGGTTTGTTTTTCTTTTAATCATTTCCGCGAGCCGTGGCCGTGGGGTTTGCGCAGTCGCCTGCTACACGAACGACGCAAGTTCAAATCCCAGCGTATACTAATGATGCGTGTACTAATGAGTTCTTCTAAAATACTTATGTGCACGTGCTTAATGGGGAAGGAAATCATAGTGAGGAAACCTAATGTCTGAGAAGTCATTCAAATACGTATGTATAGTGCCGGAAACGGCGATAGCCTTACCTGTCACTTAGGCGCTTAATCATCTTCGGTGAAAAGTGGGTGTGGTTTTTACAACACCACTGCCTACCCCTTCGGGGAAATTGTGTACGTTTGTATGTAAAAAAAATCCAAAAATGATAATTTAACTCAAAGAAAAGCTTTTTAGAGACATTGGTGTTCAAATCACGTTGTTTTGAAATAAATTGGATGAAAAAACTTTGGTGATTAGCATGTGCGTCTAATTAGCGGGCTAAACATTTTTTTTTTATCAAAGCAAATTTTCTCTAATATTTGGCAAGCGTACCCTTGGTAATTTTTTTATAAGATAACATTGTATACCAGCAAATACTATATATTTTTACTTTACCATTGCATATAAAACATTTTTTTTCTGTCTTCACATGATGATGATGATTTGGCAAGCGTACCCTTGGTAATTTTTTTTATAAGATAACATTGTATACCAGCAAATACTATATATTTTTACTTTACCATTGCATATAAAACATTTTTTTTTCTGTCTTCATAATAATGAATATTTAAGGTTTCTATGGTTTTCTAATGGATGCCATTGTTAGAACTGGAGCTATTTGAAATGAGATCGCTACAAGTACGATACAAGTTGCCAACTAGAACAGTTGGAGCCGCGGTTCCCCAGACATGACACCCGCCTGACTGGAAGATCTTCCCTTTGCTGGGGACCATGATCACTCGCTCCCACAACATCTTAATTGGTCCGCTCAGTAAAAATATTTAAGGTAAGAAAACTGAATACAAACAGTCGAATTGAGAACTCTTGACTCTTACAGAAGAATTAAGATTTTTCATGTATATTAAAAGAACATTCACTGCATATGCAGGAACTGTATTTGACAAATTACTAACATAAGATAAAATAGGATGTTTCAGACACAAAATATGACATTGGGCCACGCCGTAAAAAGCAATTTCATAAAATACGTAATAAAAATGATTTCACTTGTGCATGAAAAAAATCCAATCTAGTGAGTGCAGGTATTTCATTCACTCCAGAAAATGTATTACAACTTTTTGAAGGAATGTAAATGCTTGTCGTATTTTAGTCCCATTTCGGACTTGTGAGGTAAATCATTTTTATTAGGATACCTGCTGCCTGTGGTTTCATTCGTATTGACAACAATTTTTTTTTGCCTTCGAATTTTTTTTTATATTTTTTTGAGAGTAAATGATGAATAGAGCTGAGTTGGCCTCGGAGTTTGAGCAGTCTCCTGCTACTCGAACGACGCAAGTTCAAATCCCAACGGGGCCTGTACCAATGAGTTTTTCTAAAAATGTATGTACAGTGATGTCACACCACGTGCTTTACGGTGAAGGAAAACATCGTGAGGAAACCTGCATATGTCTGAGAAGTAATTCAAAGAAAAAAGTATTAATAGCTCTTCACAGATGGTGAGTCTATCACTCAAAGACGTATGTCTAGTGTCTGAGACGGCGATAATCTCATCATCTGTCACGTTGGCACTTAATCATGTTCGGTGAAAAGTGGGTGTTGTTATTACAACACTTCTGCCTACCCCGTTGGGGAATACAGGCGTGAGCATACTTATGTATGTAGTAAATGAGTGGTGGGCCCTCTGATAAAATACTCTGTTAAAAAATATACAAAAGTTTTTTAAAATACATCGTTTGTATCAGTTATGGAAATGTCTGGAGAATGATCCAAAAACATCGCCTTCTTAAGAACTTTGTCAACAAAAGCGGCCGCGTTATGAGAACCTAAACTGAACCAATGTTGTCATGTCATAAGTAACAACACATGAAATCCTGAACAAACACAATTTTTAACAACACTCAGTGTATCTTTTTATAACCGCCGGCAACCCGAATACACCATAAAAGGGTTTTTATTCGCGTAATATGCATTTATTACTGAACCCTTAAACCCGAGCGGTAAAAAAATTCACTCCTAACTTTTTCTCCTGCCAAGGGACGGTCGGACAGATTCATATATAATTAAAATAAACGATTCAATGCTACTTTATATTTAGCTTTCTTTATTAGCCATTTGTTTTTAGGTTATTTATTATTATATTTGAAACTAGCTTAACCCCGTTGTATTTAGAAAAAATCTTTCTCTAATATTAAATTCGCTAAGAGAAGATACTAGAGGAGAAAATTCTGAAAAATCAATTTTTTTTCTTTACTTTCGTATATATTGAGCTGAGCTTAGAAAAGCTGTAAATTTGGAATTACAAACAGAAACTGATTTTATTATTATCTGTATAAGCTATGCCTCGCGGGCTTACCTGCGTAGGAATTACTTAGTGATACCCATTTTTGTAACATTTTCCATTGATGCTTCGCTTCTATTAGTCGCAGCGTGATTTAATAAAGCCTAAAGCCTTCATCGATGAATGAATTTCAATCAAACAAACAAGCTCTTCAGCATACGTAGTTTGTATTTCTAAGCATGTTGTAGGAAAACACAATAAGGAACCTAAAACGGCTGAACATCAACAATTGCGACGTTTTTTATTTCTGTTAAATCAAATGGTTAGCATTTCCATTAAGAGCCTTTAACGATGCTTATTCATAGCACATGCGTGAACTTACAATCCGCAGTCAAATTCAAAAATTGCAATATTCTGAAATAATTTATCTACAAAATGAAACCGCACAAAATTTCTTCATAATATTACTTTTTCAAGACTACTTTAGAGTCAGAAGTTTGAATATATTTCAAACGACCTCTTTGCTTTGACGTGGAACTAGAAAATTCTAGACAAGTGGCGGACAGAATGCAGCCTTGGTTTCTTCATAAGTTGGATGGTATTAAGTTCGAAATTGAATATTTGAATACGGAAGTTCTGTTGAATAACCGTAACAACTTCACTGTAAGTACTAATATTATATACTAGCTCTGCCCTGTGGTTTCACCCGCATAGATTTAATTTGATTACCGCGGAACCCTAAATTTTCTTTATAAATAAAAAGCCCATGGTACTCCCTGTAACATTAGCTATCTGCCAGTCCCGTTAAAATCAGTCTAGCCGTTTCAGAGATTACTCTTTGGCAAATAACTCATTATTAGGTACCAATTCTTTGCGTTTTTATACTCGTGATAATTTCTAATCGCCATGTCATATTGGAATAAAACAAACAGTATTTTACTTCTACATGAATACCCTTGATAGCATAATGCTTGATTAGGATAAGAATTAATATTATGATACACATTTAACGTAGTTTCTTTCTTCAGGCGATAATTTTTTTTTTATGAACATTAAACCGGTTATTGTGACTAAACTATGAGAGTTAGATATATGCTCTTGCGGATTTTTTTGTAGATCTTAATAAGACCTACAAACCCGTAGTACATCATTTTGTTCTATTGTCAATAGTTTTTGCAGCGTACGTATAAATAGGTTTTCGATTTTACACCTTAGGTTAGAAAATTGCAATTTACTTACGGACCCCTAATTCTTATGAGAATAAAATATAGCCTATAGCCTTTCTCGATAAACGGACTATCCAACACTGAAATAATTTTTGAAATCGGACCAGTAGTTCCTGAGATTAGAGCGTTCAAACAAACAAACAAACAAACTCTTCAGCTTTATAATATGAGTATAGATTAAGAACAAAGATGCGTAGAAAAAATCTAATAAGTATGCAAACTTTATTTTTATTTTTCGTATTTTGTGTCGCTTTGATACGTAGTATAAAAATATTTTTGCAAATACTATAACACTTATCTCATTCTGTGAGATCTTAATTAGGAAATGATTTTAGTCAGGAGAAACAAAAGAGAATTTAAAAAAGGCCCTTCTAAAAGGGTTCATGATTAATTAAAATCAATAAAGAGCTTAAAAATAAAATATCTTTATTTATACTACAATCAATTAATGGGCATAAATATTTGGTTACTCTTCATACACCTACTTGAATGCACCATGTGGAGAACTGAAAAAAAATTACATTAGTTACTCCAAATGGCAGGAAACGACAACGCGGCAGGCCTCGGAGGAGATGGTGGGATGAGCTAGATGCTTTCAGGAGCGATTGGGAGAGGACTGCTGAGGACAGAGAAAGTTGGAAAAGTGAAAGGGAGGCCTTTGCCCAGCAGTGGGACATTACAGGCTAATAATAATAATAATAATAATAATTAGTTAGTTTATTTATTATTTTATTAGTTTTTTACGTAGCAGTTTTTATTTTATTTTTATTTTATTGGAACAAAAAACAGTTACACATTGTACATTACATTATTGAATAATAGTATACAAAACGAGGTAAATGTATAACCAACGACAATGTCCACGAATTACTAACATAAAACAGTTTTTTTTATTTAACTTTTTTTGTTAATTGAATAGAAAAAACAGTATTCTCGGGGCCAATTATGATCGTTTAGAACCTTTTATCTTTGACGTTTAATTTCACGATAGCAAAAGGAAACGTTAAAACGTAGAAGTTTTTAATATGCTCTGCTTAAACCGACGATGGTAGGCCCCCTGGGCGCAGAAAAGGTTAAAACCAGGAAATTTGTCGCGCACTCCATCATGACATATCATATACTAATAAATGAAGTTGCAACGCGAAGCTACTTACAAAAACATGTATCTAAAATGGCCACCCACTTAGAAACGGAGACAAGCGCAGAGAAATAAAATAAAGGGTACGTACTGTTTCTTTTGAGTTACTCCTACAAATGCCAGAGCCTCTTAAAATGAGCTGACTTGAAGTTTTTGGCTCAGTATCTTGAATTATTTGAAGGACCTTCCTTCGTTAAATGAATTTTTAAGTTTCTATGCTGAGTGGGGTTGAATTGAAATTAATTTGCCGGTTTGCAGAATCAGCGTTATTGCTAATGTTTGCAATGACGAGCTTAATTTTGTTAAAGGAATTTGATATTCATGATATTTAGAAATTCATTTGTTTTACTTACTTATCTAGTACAGGGGCCTACCATCATGGGTTTAAGCAGGGACTTCTGAGCTTTGACGTTTCATTTTGCTGCCGTGACTAATTTCCAAATTCTATATGCTAACCAATCGCACACGTCTAGACTGCTGAGCTCATTTGAGCTGTGCACTGACTCGTCCTTACCAAACAAAATAAGCAATGTCACACAAGAAATTATAATTGTTAAGAATTTCTAGGTGTACTGTATTTGTATTAAGATCAATTATTCGAGGTCAACATGGCTAGCGAGAGATTTTAACGTAAACAAATATTGTTTATAAGGTACAAAAGTGGTGGCCTTGGGGTTAGACGTAAGTTCGAATCCCAGCGCGGCCTGTACCAATGCGTTTTTCTAAAAAACTTATGTGTTTCACACCACGTGCTTTACGGTGAACGAAAACATCACGAGGAAACCTGCATACGTCTGAGAAGTAATTCAAAGATGTATGTATAGTGTCTGAGACGGCGATAGACTCACCATCTGTCACGCCAACGTGACGGATGGTGAGTGGTGAGACACTTTCCACCGAATATGATTAAGTGTCAAAACTTAATCATCATCGGTGAAAAGTGGGTGTTGTTATTACAACACCTCTGCCTTCCCCTTCAGGGAATATAGGCGTGAGCATATGTATGGACGTATGTATGTATACAAAGAAAAAATCTGAAACCGAAACCATGAGTCGCTTGATGCAGCTGCACTGACCAGGTGGCAAATGCCGGCTATGCCTCAAATATCCACATTCGTAGGATTACAAGCTATTCCCAACAGGCAGCTTGTTCAGGGATCATTTTAGGACTCAGGTAAGTAGGGCATAGGAGCAAGGCGGTACAAATTATCCCAAGTTTCGACGTGCTTTCAGATATGTGTCATATATCCATTTCCACTGGCTGTCATGTATGTATGTATACAGAATATTATATTAGTTTAATTCATAATTCCTTATGTAAATTAAAAAAAAACATACTTTCCTTCTTGCCTGTCCACTGGGACCTTTATTGAAACACAAACAAAGCCAGGGGCGATTTCACAAGTTTTCTTGTATTCATAAATTTAAAACATGGTCGGCATTTTCACTTAATTTATATAAGACTAGCTGTGCCCCGGGGTTTACCCGCGTAGATTTAGTTTCATGCCATTTTATTTATCTGTATAGATGTATAGATATCCAAAGCTATTATTTTTCTTTTTAATATTTATCATAGAATAGAATTAGCTTCGCTACACATAAATATAGGGATATTTTCTCTTAGCAAAGTGTCATTATAAAAGCATGTGAGTAGGTAAATATTTATATTCCAGACAATCAAACCGATTTATATACATGCTTCTTATTCAAGCAAAACGCTCTACACCGCACACATGTTTGCTCGTTCTGTATACATCTATAACTGCCTCGTTGGATCTAGTAGTTAGTAGGTTCGCCTGCCGATCACAAGGTCCCGGGTTCGATTCCCGGGTCGGGTCATTAACAGATATTGGGTTTTTCTGTCAAGAAATTCACAATAAAATGCCTGGAGTTTGGAAGTTGGCGGTGTTTACACCCCCGTGACTCGGAAAGCACGTTAAGCCGTTGGTCCTACGCCTGATCTCTCTCCGGTCGTGTCGGATTGCCTTCCATCGGACTATGAGAGTGAGGGAATAAAGAGTGCACCTGTGTTTACGCACACACTATAATATCTCCTGCGTACACGGCTAATCCCCGTAGAGATTAACCGCCGTTACCGAAATTCGGTAGGAGATAATTATTATTATTATACATCTATATCTATACAGATAAAATCCAATGGAAGTGTTTGTTTCTAATTCCGAATTGACAGCTTATGTATATGAAATTATATACGGAACTTACATAAAATATCAAGGTTTAAACATTTACCCTATCTGTCTATTTGTTTCAGCTGATATCTAAAACGGCTGGACCGATTTTAATGGGACTTTCACTGACAGATAGCTTATGTTACAAGGCTACTTCTATTTAAGTGTATGTCAGGTCCGTATTGCGATATTTTTCAACAATATTGTGAATTTTGATGATAATTTATTCTATTGTGTGTGTTTAAATCTTAAGGCTAGCAATTAAGATTTACAACCCTGGCGCTCTCAATGGAGCAAACGTTCTTATTTTCAAAAAGAGAAGAAGGTGGAATTAATTACTTACTTTTGAAATAGGTACCAAATTTGGCATCAAAGTCGTATCAAACACCAACTTCAAAGGTAAGTAATTTATTTCACATAATTTTATTTTTCTCTGTTTTTAAAGCGCTTGATCAACCTTATATTTTTTTACTGTGCTCCAGTTCCAAATGCAAAATGGCCATACTTACTGATATTCTCTTTGCATATAGTTCGTCTTGCATGACACAGGTTCACGAAGAACTGGAAGCCTCTCTTGTACCGGCTGAACATCATGCACACCGGCTCCAGATCATCGACCGGCAAGTCTTCGCACACGTTGTTGCAGTCGTCATCAAACCGCGCTGACATTGTCGTCATTATATGTTGAGCGTGGATATTTGCTGACACTTAAATTAATACTTTATTGCAATGAATATAACCTTTATTTTTGAAAGAGCAAAACGAGCAAGTTTAAATCTGATCAATTTGAAGGTACCATTGAGTTTATCTAATTGGTTTTAATGCAGTAATTTGTCACCATACGCCTTACGATTAATGAAAACGTTTAGAGAAAGACTCAATACTAGATAAATGGCAGCATTTACTACTTTACATCTACGGTGGTAAACCGGCCAAATCTTTATGTAATGATAAATAGTTTTGGCTTTAAATTCCATACTATCTATTAAATTAAATTCTAAATCTTAATTCCAAATATTAATTTCCAAATTTTGTTCGTGAGCATACCCATAAAAAAACAACAATTAAATATGTATAGCCTAGAAATATATTACATACAAATTCATGTGATTGCTAGATAAACTTTAAAAAAATAAGATAATAGTAAAGTAAGTTGTATGCAAGTAAATATGTTTCCATTAAAATGCTTACCTATACTAAAACTCCCAGCAGTTACACAATAAAAAAATATAAAATGTAAACTCATTTTCATGTAAAATAAACCATAGCTAAATAAAAATATTTTTACAACCATGAAGTTAAAAAAATATATCGTAAAATAACATGTTTTAATATTAAAAGTTTATTACTTAGCTAACTTACTTAAGCCGCCTTCGGTTGGTTGAGAAACCTTCCTACGTCTGCGAAGAAATTTAAAGACAACTCGTCGTACCATATGCGGCGGAAGACTCACCTTGACGTGAGCTTACGCATAAATATAAACACCACATAATCCTTAAAAAGATATGTTATGCTATCAGGCGATGACCAAAACCCAGCTTCAACCCTGAGCTCCGGCACATCCAGTTCGGTGACAGAGTTAGTAGTTTATTTTTAATAACAATTCGCTAGGTACTTCTTATTTCGAAATATTCATTGAGCCACTGCTGTCTGGTCTTCTTTATTACTCATATATAAACCCAGTACAGGTGTTATCACGAGTTATGAGTGCTGAGCGAAAATAGTGGGGGCAACTGCGCATGTATTTTATTCATGTCGCGCCGTACAAACAGACAAAGACGGCACCTGTATCAAGTTTTTTGCTGTGAAATTTAAAAATCCTTGTGCTAAAATTCATTTGTTTAGTTCATCGCTGTCGAATTGCAATAATACGAGCTCGTAAGTCACAATTGTGCCGGCAACCTGGGAACAAAATAGTTCATTTAAACTTTAAAACAAAGCAATGGCACAACTCCTGTGCTTTATGGAAGATGTAGAAAACTATGCGTAGATTTTTTGAGGCAGTATTTCATAAACTTAGAATATATAGAGATCCCATTCTTGTTAAGGTTGGTAGCGCACTTTATTGTTGCAACCATGCATTCATTTTCATTCAACCATTGCAAGCTTTATAATTAACTTTTAGGGCTCTAAAGGAGCTATGCAGCCTTTAGGCACAGTTTAATATCGCATCACAAGCAATGAGGAATATAGGCCTAGTTTTTTTAAACATGAACTATTGCTCCATTGAGCAAAAGAATAGGCAATCATAAAGATTTTAAAATTTATTCTAATGTAGATTTGTCTTTTGAAAAATGCGTGCTTGACGTATGCGCTGAGGCCACAACGTAACACCTCTTAAGTCTTACTGTTATTATGCCTATTTCGCTTATTTCTTGTAGATGCGTGCGTCTGTGTGAGTGTCATTTGCAACGATTTGTTCCTAGATTCCGAACTGGTTGTAAAGTTTATATTTAAACTGTGCTTTTCATAACTGAACCAGTTGACAGACTACCTTAAACCTTTGATCTAATCAGTAAAGATAAGCAAGGATCGAATGATATGCCTAATAGCATATGTACCAAAGCCCCTTCGCAAAGCATTGACTTTGAAATCAATGTACATTTTAAGATTATTGTGGACTTCAGATCTTAGTAAGAAAAAGATGGTCATTGTAACTACTTACAGAGAGTACTAATTCTCGAGTCACGTGGAAAAAATTGAGGCCGCTTAAGGCAACCTTATCACCGTGCACTTGGTCCAAAAACCTTTGTACCTGAAAGGTTAACGTACCATTTAACTCTCTGGAAAAACGTTGACCTGCAACTTGAACAGCCCTTACAACAGCGGTTTTAATGCTTAGGAATACTTAACAGATACACACATTTGGCAACCAAACGGTCTCGCATTGTGCGATCCAATGGATTTTCAAGTTTCCAAAATCAGGGGCCCAGACCTCTTATTGCCATGATAGATTAATCATTATTATAAGACAGATGTATATGACGTGTATAAATCTGTCACTCATGGTATGGTCCTAACTTCCATCCATTTCCATTTATTCTTCAAAATTGAAAGCTTCCGTAGGCTATGTATATGACAATATTCTTTCGGTAGCTTGCCTTGCCTCTTTATGGTAAAAAAAATGTAATATGCAGAAATTTGCAAGGGGAAAAGAAGACCTTAGAAACGATGGATGGATTGTGTGAAAGATGATATAGCTAGAATGGGGTTTATTAAAGATCAAGCGTCTAAGAGAGGTAAACACAGAGAGTGAGATCCCAACTACCATGGAATGTAGGTAGCCAATGATGATATGTAATCACTTACTTCATCACAATATGCCGAAGCAGGGACGTTATACAACGCCGGTGCGGGCACTAGGGTGGCAGTGTGGACACTAGCAGCTATTATTGAAACTGCCAACGAGCGAGCAAACAACAATGCCAGAGAGAATAAGAAGTATACTGTGTACTCGTAACCTGTGAAAGGGCTGGAAGCAAATAAGATCTTCTTGTAATAGTATTAAGGTGGAAGTTGCAAAAGCTTACTGATTTCTTCAAACTTTTTTCATGACTTGTTTTTTTTTATCTCATTTCTAGCTCCTGCCCGAAACTTCGTCTGCGTGGAATAGTTCCTTTGGGCTAACGCTACGGCTGACTTTAACCTGCGATTGGACTTACCGTGGTGATATATAACGTATAGCTTTCTTCGATAAATGGGCTATCTAACACCTAAATCATTTTTCAAATCGGAGCAGATTTTGATGAGGCTAGCGCATTCAAGCAAACAAACAAACAAACTCATCGGCTTTATACATTAAGCAAAGCTATAGATAGATTTTGCTTAGTCTAATGAAATGGACTAATCTTTGCGTCGTTCGCTTACCTATTAGAATGAAGTGGACATACACTTTTATCTGATCTTGAGAGAATTCCATTTCTGAAAAATAAAGTATTTTTTTAAGGAAGGCATACCTATATTTTAATCTAATTATTTTAACAAAATTAAGGTTGATCCTTGGCTCATTTGATACGATGAACTTACTAAAAAAATTATGAATAAAATCTATTTAATTCGTATAAATGGAGATCATATGTTATAGAAAACTAGCTGCGAGAGTTAATTTTATGGGTGACCTGCGGAACCCTTATGTTTTTTAAATAAAGGTAGCATAAGTTACTCCTTGTAAAATTTGTTATCTACCACTGAAATTCCCGTTAATATCGGTCCAGCCTTTAAAAATGTTTTTTTTTATGTCAGTACCGTATGTACTTTTAAATGCATTTAGTGAAAAGCTGTTATTTTGGAATTTCAAACAGACACTCCAATTGTATTTATCTGTATAGATTCATCATGATTTCCATAAAATATTAATTTAAAACCAAACTTACGCCAACACATTGAACAGTTGCAAACATATGAAGAAGAGGTTGCTTGCAAAGGAGACGAATATTATTCCATTAAGCACGTGGTCAAATGATCGCACCAAACTCGTCGCTCGAGTATAGTCTTCGCGTAAAGAACGCCAAAATATGGAGGGTAACAAACGCTGGAAAATAAATCTACTTTATTGATGACGGATGACTTGCCATCCGTTTAAGCGGTTCCGCACTTGGTCCGAACCGAATCTGTGAAAATGCGCATATTATAGGAAACTCTGAGGGAATTCGGATATTGCTTTTCGCACTACCTTCGATCCAAGCTAAATCTTTGAGCTCCAAGGAATTCTGGGCCACCTTTTGACGTAATGCCACATACATGGTCATGTATGTATTTTCTGCCTTGAGAAAACTACCTACTCTCTAGTCAGCAGAGGTGTATATAGAGTGCACCTACATTTTGCCATTAAAGTGTGCTATGTAAATGTAATAAGGGTAAGGCCTGTAGCTATTAACCGAATACTAATCCAGACTCCAAGTTGCAGCTAAGAAATTACATATGGAAAAACCCAATAACACCTTGCTTGACCCTTGATATCGAACTTAGGACCTTGTATTCCTCAGTAGCGATTTGTGACTTCTTTACCAACGAGGAAGTCTTTATTGATTTTATTTATTTATTTATTACAAAATCCACAGCTCTTAAATAAAACAAAAACTATCTTACAGCCAACAAGGGATTTACAATATGTATAAATGTTATATAGTTTAGGGAAACAGAGAAAGTATGTGCAAAAAGAAAAGGTTGCATTTCCAATGCCATAAATGGATAATTGTAGTCTTTGTGAGTCTCAAGTGTGTGTGTGTGTATGTGATTGCTAACTCAATTGTTCTTTTAATTATTAAGGCTAGTTACCTCATTGCACGCTGAATGTATTTTCTTATTGATCTGCTCAAGTATAGATGTGAGGTATAAACTAATGCAAACAATGAATAAATCTGAAAAATTCCAGCTTACAGTTGCCGTTATGTTGTTGAACTGAAACAAAAACGTTCTAATTTAACATTTTAATTGATATATTTCATCCTAATGAAATGATTCTCTCTCACAGTGTCTAGTGCGAGATTTCACTGCAGAACGCAGATTTGTATGGATTCACACTGTCATCTTTAAGCCGACAGAGGCGCTTTCCGAGCCTATAAAAATCTGCGTTTACGTCGACGCGGTGACTCTCACTATTTTAAGAAAACTCGCACTAGGCATTCAGAGCATCAGCATTGCTATTCATCACGGCAATACTATCAGCCTTTTTAGCACAATCCTGAGACATACTGATTTGGGCAATATTTTCTACTCGTGATTAGTTTGAAGTACTGGGGCCCTAACCGACGCTCTTATTCTCATTATAGTTCCACTGTGTGACAGTGGCAGACTTATATACGTCATATACATCTGTCTCATAATAAATGTTAAGCTATCATGGCAATTTGAGGTCATGGCGCTGTTCATTGTAAACATAATTTATAATGTTTTTTTTGTTCAATAAATATATAATGAAAATAAAAATGATTTATACAGTTTAGGCCCTGGTAAGGCACTTATGAATGTCGAGGAATTTACCACCGGTTCAGAAACTAGCCTTCTGAGAAGAACCGGCAAGAAACTCATATACTATATATATAATGAATAAATACCTGCAATACTATCCCCATTGGTAGAGAGTAGGGTACATCCAGTTCATAGAACCAAGAGAAGTACTTTATCATATACAGTTTGAACATATTTTCCGAGTAGTCTGTGTTGCAACCCATAAGCTGTGCTACTTTTGCAATTAGTGAAAGGATGTATTCCACTGCAAGAAAAAATCATGACAGCAATAACGGTAGATGAAAGATTTTTGTTTCATAGAACATCTAGATAGTTCATCTTATGCAATAGGTATAGGCAATATATCATCACGCTAAGACCAATCACAGGTTAAGGTAAGCGTCAGCCCTAAGTAACTATTCCACGCGGACGAAGTCGTGGGCAGAAGCTAGTATATAATTTGGTAAGACATAAATCTGTACAGATTAATAAAATTGAAGTGTCTGTTTGTAATTCCAAAATAACAGCTTTTCACTAAATACATATGGAAGAATGAAAATACACGCTACTGACACTAAAAAAACAAGTTTGAAAATGTTTCTCTGTTTGGCTTTCTGTGTGTCTGTCTGTCTGCTTGTTCAGGGTAATCTCTTAAATGGCTGGACCGATTTTAACGGGACTTTCATTGGCAGGTAGCTGATGTTTCAAGCAGTAACTTAGGCTACTTATATTTATTCAAAATATTAGGGTTCCGCGACAAGAAGGATGAAACTAACTCTACGCGGGTGAAACTGCGGGGCACAGCTAGTAATAAATATATCTCAAAGTTTTCAGATACTTACACAAAGCTAGTGTCAGCAAGACAAAAGTAACAAAAATGCATTTAATATGAATTTTATGATCCACATATTCATCCAAAGCTGATTCATACAACTCCTTCATCAAAGCTGGCCATTTTAATGCGATGCGCATGAACATAAATGTTGACAGACACGTTGAAAAATGGAATGTAGCAAATGCTGCAACAAAAAAATATATTCCTTTGGACATTCTTACAAAACTTAATTTTCTAAACTAATCATATCTATAGGAATTCGACAAAGCTATACTCTAATAAAATTTAAAAATATACAAATAATGTGAAAACTGTAAAAATCTCTTCATAGTACATTATAAAAAACGAAGAGCTCGTGGCACAGTTGCTATTGCGCATATCATTCGATCAGCGAAGTTAAGCAACCATACGCCTAGCCAGTAGTTGGATGGGTGACCGCCCGAGGTCCCTCCGTGCCTCGGAGAGCACGTTAAGCCGTTGGTCCCGGTTGCCAATTTAACATCTTTGGCAATCGTTACAGGTCAGTCGGAGGCCTAAGTAAGTCTGACAACTGGTTTAACCCGGATTACCAATTTTCTTCGTAAAAGGGGTTACGAAGGTGAGATGGCAGTCACTTCGTATAAAAATCAGTCGGAGGCCTAAAAATAATCTGACAACTGGTTTAACCCAGATCACAGATTTTCCTCCTAAATGGGGTTGCGAAGGTCAGATGGCAGTCGCTTCGTATAAAAATCAGGTGATCAGCCACATCGGTTTGAATCAAGTGCCGACCCCAACAATGTATGGCATAAGGCCAGGGAGATGATGATGAGTACATCATAAAAAACGTTGAGAGAATACTCTCAATGGCTAAAGTTATCTCTTCCAGACAACCTTTGAGTTCAGAAGAGGGAGGGAAATATTTGTGAACGTACATAAATATTATGCTTCCGTCTGTATTCCTCGAAAGGGTAGGTAAAGGTGTACATCCATATTTCGCCAATTATAATCAAGTCTCATGTAAAAGCGGGCGAGCCTATTGCCATTAACCGGCCACTAATCCAGACCCCGGGAACTGGGGGATTATTTACAAAGGAAAGTCTGACCGCCTGAATTCCATTCGTATCTCTCTAAGAGCACGTTAAGCCATCGGTTCTCAAGATCTCAAGATGCCACGATAGAAAGTACAGTAAACATTTGCTTACCAAGTGTCCCGATAGATATCGGCTGTCTGAACATCCGATAAACACATAAGGCTGCTGCTATCGCTTGAATAACACCTATAACGGTACTGTACCCAAACCTCCATGAGGTGAACGTGAATCTGTAATTAAGAACAGGGGTCTAATTTCATCGGTTTAAGCAGAGCGTATTAAGACTGAGATTTGACGATGCATTTTGTACCGCAAAATTTGACTTCGAATTTTGGACATTTCACACAATCCTACTAATATTTAATTGTGAATGTAAGTTTGTTTGTTAGACTTTCATGCGATGACTACTTAGCCGATCAACATGAAACTCTGTACGCTGTTCACAGTACCTTCTTGCAGGTATTAGAAGTAACATAGGACAATTTTTATTTTTTAAAAATATGCGAGTGATGACGCGGGCCTTTAGCCTTAACAGCCTTTAAAAGCCTTGTAGCCTTTTTTAAGCTTTATTATTGTAAAGTTTTATTAAAATCCATTCAGTAGTTTTTGCGTGAAAGAGCAACAAACATCCATACTCACAAACTTTCACGTTTATAATGTTAGTAAGATGAAGGACTACAGTGAAAAGCTGTTGGGTTTTACGCATAGAAAATTTACATAATATAACATTAGTTTTTACTGTCTACAACTTCCGGGGTCGGGACCGCAAGTGTATGGATGCCCGTCATTGTTTGGATGCTGACACAAAGGAATGAGTGAGTATACCGTACTGTTTGTATATAAAGGAAAATATATACAGCAGAGTGCCTAGTGCGAGTTTTCTTTTAATCGCCGTCACAAGTCATTGCGTCGACGTAAACGCAGATTTGTATGGGCTCCTGTTCCTATACAAATCTGCGTTTACATCAACGCGGTGACTTGTGACGACGGCTGAAAAACTCGCACTAGGGCCTCTGGTGGCCTTGGTTTGATCAGTCGTCTGCTATGCAAGTGACGCGAATTCCAGCGGGGCCTATAACAATGAGTTTGTCTAAAAACTTAAATAGGTACAGTGATTTCACACGTGCTTTACGGTGATGGAAAACATCGAGAGGAAACCTGCATATGTCTGAGAAGTAATTCAAAGACGTATGTATAGTGCCTAAGATGGCGATAGACTCACTATCTGCCACGTTGGCACTTAATCATCTTCAGTATAAAGTGGGTGTTGTTATTACAACTCCTCTGCCTACCCCTTTGGGGAATACAGGCGTGAGCATAAGTACTATGTGTGTATACAAATACAGGTACCTGATTTTGGAAACATCTTTCTCGCAGATACCTATAAATGGATTGATGCCGATCAGTTGTCCGCATGTGTTCAACACCCTCATAGATCGCTGGAAAACAGCAAATTGGTCTGTATTTGCTTGCGTTTTAAGAACAGGTGACAGTTCTGAAATATTTAATATCATTGTAAGCGCATTTATAAATTAACCGTGATCGATTAGCATTCCTTAGAAAAACGTATCTGTCATGACGTATAAGGAAAATGGATGGCACTTAATTGATTTCCTTACATTGCATCAAATATAGTGATATGGTGATAAACTTTGAAATACATAATAACGACATCAATTATGAATTTCAATCTTACAGGCTAATAAAAAACAGCCCACATATTTAAAATCTTTTGGATTTTAAATCGCAAATTCGCAATCACATGCATAAGTCAGTTTAAAAAATCGGCTGAGTTAGTGTAGGACCCGCGCGCTCCACCCAATAGCCAGGGTCTAAGAATTTGGCTATGGTATCCCCTGCCTGTCGTAAGAGGCGACTAAAAGGGGGCCGGAGGGCCTGCTGGCGGTGGTCGGGGTGGGAGCTTTGACCACCGAGCCGCGGGCCCGGGAAGGTGGCAGCGCGATGTGGCTCGCGCTGCCTTGCACAGCGAGGTCTCTAGGGGCGGCGACTCAGCTGCCCCGGGGATGTGCCCCGGCAAAGTGTGGGGGGACACCGGTGCGATCTATCAGAGTACCCGGAGTCCCCCCTGAGCACTGAGGATGGCCACCGGGGGGGTTTTAGTGCGGTAAAAATCCCACATACCCCGATCTGCCTCTCCCAGGGCGGTCGGGGACCTTTTGAAGGTTTCCCCCTCGTCAATAAAAAAAAAAAAAAAAAAAGGATCGCACGCTACGGGTTCAAAAACATCAAGAAAATCTCCTTTGTTGTATGGGAGCCCGTATTTTTTTTATTTATCCGATCAATTGGATATAATGAGAGGTATACTCACTGTTTTGATTAACCCAATTCTGAATTTTAGCTCGCTCTAAACTTTTGGTATCATCTTGTTTCCTGAAATGATTTCATTATACATTAAGGTACTTGCTATTCATTCCAGATCATTTGTGAACCAGAATTACCCGTTTATAAGCACTGACCTGTTTGATGAGAGAGCCTCAAAGTTAGATTTTTCCAATTCCTTGTAGAGTTCTGAAGTTGAGTTGCCTGTGGATAAAATTTGAATATTGTAAAAAGTTTAAGGTTACATTTAAATAGGGGCTAATTAATATTAAGAATAAGAATAATTAGTTTCTATTAGTTTGCCTTCTTTTTGATAGCATTGTTAACTAAAGTCTATATACTGGTTGCAAAATAAAAAAGTTATATTAGACTAGCGGACGTCACGCGGTTTCACCCGCGTAGTTCCCGTTCCCGTGGGAGTATGGGGATAAAATATAGCCTATGTTACACGCTTATGATGTAACTATCCATTGCTGAAAGAATTTTCAAGATCGGTCAAGTAGTTTCGGAGCCCATTCAATGCAAACAAATAAACAAAAATCAATCAAATCAATCAAAAAACAATCAAGATTTGATTCTTAATAATATTAGTGTAAGTTTTAATAGCTATTAAAATGTCTAGTAGACCTAATTCATTATTTATCAGTAACATTATTCTTTATGTTATTGGGAACTTCCACTTATGTGTATATCAAAAACATATCTATACCAATATATAAAACTGAAGAGTTTGTTTGCTTGAACGCGCTAAACTCAAAAGGTACTATTCCGATTTGAAAGTTTATTTCAGTGTTAGATAGCTCATTTGTTGAGGTAGGCTATTTATAAGCTATTTATGTGCCCCGGCAAAGTGTGGGTGGACACCGGTGTGATCTATCAGAGTACCCGGAGTCACCCCTGAGCACTGAGTATGGCCACCGGGGGGGTTTTAGGGCGGTGCCAAACGCGGGTTAAGCGTTAGCCCAAAGTTACTATTCCACGCGGACGAAGTAGCGGGAATAAGCTAGTTTTTTATATATTTTTGACATAGCAAACGGACACGAAAATTTTATATTAATATTTTTACATATACAAAAGTACAATAAAACAATTTAAGGCAATAAAATACGTACCATTTATATTTTCCGTCGTGGATTTCAACACTTTCATAGTGCTAACGCGGGTTGACTACCGAAGATTGATTT
The DNA here is from genome assembly GCA_964035505.1 of Watsonalla cultraria. Lineage (NCBI taxonomy): Eukaryota > Metazoa > Arthropoda > Insecta > Lepidoptera > Drepanidae > Watsonalla > Watsonalla cultraria. The sequence goes on along the minus strand of OZ037717.1, from coordinate 9,774,368 downwards.
GTAACTAAACTTGAGTTAAAGGACATGTCATGCATACTGTTAGTCCATTAATATTTGATTATCACGAACCTCCCTGTCGTTTGAAGGGCGAAGTGTCATAAACCATCGTGCGTACACTATAATTAATAGTGCGATACAATTTGACCACTTTGTCAACTTCAACAGCAATTTGTCTGACATACAACTTAATAATTCAAGTTTTTATGTTTTCGGTAATATTAAATATGTCTTACTGTTCAACTGAGTAGTTGAGCAATTACCAAATAATCAGTGGGTATTTCCCATTTTTATGAATGTGCTGTGCCCCGCGGTTTCGCCCGCGCAGTTTTAATTTCATGGGTGTCCCGCAGACCTAATGTTTTTAAATAAAATTAGCCTAAAACACTCCTTGAAACATCAGCTAACTGCCAGTGAAAGTCCCGTAAAAATCCATCCAGCCGTTTAGCCGTGATGCCGTGACCAAGGGAAATGGGGATTCATTTTTATACATAAAGAAGATTATTTACTATGTAATGAAATGTAAATGATGATAGCTGCGTTTCTTGTCGGATCTTTTCAGAAGGCTAGTTTCCGAACCGGTGGAAAATTCTCGACGTTCATAAGTGCCTTACCAGGGCCTACACTGAATAAATATTTTTCATTATCGTTTTCATTTTCTCAACTGGCTGCAGTTGAGCAATTTGAGCTGAGCAGTGGAGAAGAAGCGTTACTAGACTTCCTATGTAACGTGAGTGAAAGGTAATTAACGAAAGAAATGTTTGAATGAATGTGAGTGGAAGTATCACTAGAGGGCGCCCAAGGAAGAATTATCATAACCAAATAACGCACTTATAACCCAAGGAAGTAGGTATATGAAGAGCATGAATGTAGTCCAAGTGATAATTTTATTTCTGACTAGCGGACGTCACGCGTACGTTTCACCCCCGTAGTTCCCGTTGCCGTTGGAGTAGGGAGATAAAATACAGCCTATGTTAGTCGCTGATGATGTAGTTATCCATTGCTGAAAGAATTTTCAAGACCGGTCGAGTAGTTTCGGAGCCTATTCAATGCAAACAAACAGATTATGATAAATATTTTCTCTTTATAATATTAATGTAGATATAATTTGGGTTCTGCAACCCATGAAATTGTATATACGGAGTGAAACCGCGGAGCACAGCTAATTATTCCAAAAAAATTGTATATATTATTATTAAAATTGTTTGTAACAAAAGTATCGTTTGATCTCGCAAAATAACTAATGTAATTTCGGAAACAAAGGCGTGTTAATATATTAATATTGGTCACCGCAAGCCTCAGTTGATTGACGTCCGATTGTGAACCATACTGTAATCGAGTTGAGCTGTCGAGCCAATTGTTATTCGATGACATTTTAATCGAGACCTCGATACCGATGAAATATGTTCACGTGCTACTTTTTCGTTTATTCGAATAATTAAAAGAGCTATTTATTGTGTGCGAATTGCATGCTGGATTACGAAGCGTTTTGATTAATTGTGGGTGCTAGAGATGACAATATTTACTAGCTTTTTATATAGAATTTAGTTCGGATTTGGTTCTTTTTTAAAACTATATAGGTGAGCTGTTTTTTTTATGTATTAGCCATTTAAATAAAAAAAGTAGCTTATCACTGCAGATGAAGATGAATCCAGTACCTACAGATATATAAAAAAAACTCTGTCTCCCTATCTGTATGTTTGCTTCGGCTAATCTCGGAAACGGCTGGATTGATCTTAACGGGATTTTCTATATTATATGAGTTGACTTAGGCCAGTTTAATATTAGAATTATTAATTGGGCTTAGTAAATGTGACCAATAAAAGTGAATAAGCATGGGTGAAATCACGGGACACAGCTAGCCTCACGAATAAAAATCCTCACATTCTCGTAACCCATTGTCTCATTATCTTTCCTGCCCACGTCTCTCTCTCAATGCTTGTCACCGTAGCATTGTTACCGGAAATTTGCATCTCTAAAGAGTTTGAAGGAATTATGTCCCAGTACATTTTGGGTTTTTCGTACGTTGTAGCGATCAGTATACGTCTAAAATGGTCACGAGTAGTCATGCTTGGTCAGCTGCGACGTGGTTGGATTATAAAATAGAATGGCAAATAATATTCAATGTCTGTGCTGGCAGTTTTCTTCGGTGGATATGGCAGTGATGGATAAATAAAATTGAAGTGTCTGTTTGTAATTCCAAAATAACAGCTTTTCACTAAATGCATATGAAAGTATACACGCCACTGACAATAAAAACCAAGTTTTAAAATGTTTCTCTGTCTATCTGTTTGTCTGTTTGTTCCCATAACTTTTAGGGTTCCGCGACAATAAGGATGAAACTAAATCTACGTGGGTTAAACCGCGGGGTACTGCTAGTAGGTACGAAAAATATACAATGACACCCGTGGGATTGTGACCGCTCGTATGTTTCTGAATATTCATGAAAAATTATAGAAAATTTTACTATAAAAGGGCGGTCCAATTTTTTTATTGTTCATGTTATTCATGGTTTGAGTTTTGAGTAGCGATTGTGTTGTATGAGATGTTATTGGCTCGATGCAGATTCTGTTTATTATTAATGAAAGCGTATGAGATATTTTAACGGATTAATAAAACTGTTTTTTTTATTTGTTGAAAAATAGAAAAACTAATTGCCGAACACAAAATGGTGGTAAAAACCTATCTATACAGATAAACAAAATTGAAGTGTCTGTTTGTAATTCCAAAATAACAGCTTTTCACTAAATGTACACACGGTACTGACAAAGAAAAACCAACTTAATTTTTTTTTGTGTCTGTCTGTCTGGCTTTCTGTCTGTTTGTTCCGGCTAATCTCCGAAACGGCTGGATCGATTTTCATGCAAATTTCACTGGGGTATAGCTAATGTTACAAGGTGTAACTAAGGCTACTTTGATTATTAAACAATCTACCAGGGTGATACCGCAGGGCACAGCTAGAACTTATTCAATAAAATAAGGGTGACATTGTACTACGCCGCCATAGACACTAAACACTAGTCTATCAATACGTCCGTACGTAATCCTTTTTTATATTTATATTCACATAAATGTGTGATTATTGGTTCGAAACGGGGATTAAGCACTTCAAGCAACAATTACTGCTTCGGCAAAGGGGCTATTATGAACTAATCTATACATCTATGTCTAGGTTTCTGTTTTTAATTCCAAAATAATAGCTTTTCACTAAACCCATATACGGTAATCACATAAAAAATATATTTATGTATGTTTATGAAGGTAATTTCTTAAATGACTGGACCGACTTTACCGGGCCTTTATTGTTGGAAACCTTTAAAGAATACCTTCATGCAAGAACTTTATAAGGCAAGTAGTTCATTACTTAATATTATATATACCGGGGGCCAACTATGATCGTTGAAGCAGAGTGCCTAGTGCGAGTTTTTCACTGCCGCCGTTACAAGTCACCGCGTCAAAGTTAACGTAGATTTGTATGGGATCGGAGCAGCGCCTCTGTCGGCCTAAACATGACACTATTGTGAGCCCATGCAAATCTGCGTTTACTTCGACGCGGTGACTTGTGACGGTGATTTTAAGAAAACTCGCACTAGGCCCTCTGCACGTTTTGAAAAGATTAGCTTTGACGTTTAATTTTACGGTACCAAAATGAATCGGCCAAGCTCAGAAGTTCCTAATACGCTCTGCTTAAACCGATTATGGTAGGCCCCCTAGCTACCTATTGTCAAACAAGTACATAAACAACAAAAATCCTTTAATCAACACAGGATATAAAATAAACAGATTATGTTTATGTGAAATGATTGATCACCAAATATTTTCCTACCGCTGTACATTTCAGACAAAAACAAGCAAACTAATCTATCAATGCTTTGTCATCATTGATTTGTTATCCTGTCTGTATTTGTACTAGGCATTTCAAATAAAATAGTGGTGTACGTTTAACATTGTCGATTCTTACAGTTATCGTAGAACAAAACAATTTAAATCTTTCAATTCACTATACTCTGAGGCTCGGTTTCAGAATGGTCCACAGAGTGCCTAGTGCGAGAATTATTACAATCGCCGTCACAAGTCACCGTGTCGATGTAAACGCAGAATAGTGTCATCTTTAGGCCGACAGGTATCCTGATCCTAAACAAATCTGCATTTACGTTGACACGGTGACTTGTGACGTTGGCAGGCCCTCGGCTCCACCTGATGATGCCCCGTGCGAAACAAGTGTCGTGACGACACTGTACATAGTCTTCACGTGGCGAAGGCAGCGAGGGCGTGCTGCAAGCAGACCAGATGGACGTCAGCAGGCTGGTGGACCCCAGCACATACTGGACTGAACATCACTAGGATAACTATGTCATTTGTATTCTTATAAAATAGCGTAATAAAGCCATGCTCTTATAGCATTTTATACTCTTTGATAACCATAATAATTTATGTACAAAATAATAATAAAATTAGTACTGCAAATGAAATCAGTGCTTATATCTCGTGAATGTACATGCAGCTACGATAATACCCTGTTTTTTTAGTTACAAGCCTTTATACTTGTAGCTCACGCTTATATGCCACAAGTAATATATCTATCGATATTAGATTTTAACGATAACACTAAATTTATATTATTTTTATCATTACACGATGCCTCCTCGATATGTAAAGGCACGTGTAAATGGAAATAGAGTTACCAGATGCGATATGAAAGGAGTATTCTATCAATCATTAAAGCTTACTCTGAAGATTTGTAGGTGTTTGGGATTCCTTCCAATCAGTGGCTTGGCTACGGGTGAGTTTACAAGGTAATGTATAAATTCATGTTATCACATACACACGCTCATGTCTGTATTCCACTTGAGGATGATTAAGTGCCAACGTGACAGATGGTGAGTCTATCGCCGTCTCAGGCAATATACATAAGTCGTTAAATTACTTCTCAGACATATGCAAGTTTCCTCACGATGTTATCTTTCATAAAGCACGTGGTGTGAAATCACTGTACATAAGTTTATTTTAGAGAAATTTATTGGTCAGGCCCCGCTGGGAAAGAAATTGCGTCGTTTGCGTAGCAGGCGACTGCTCGATCCAAATTCTATATTCATTCATTCATATTGACCACCGATATGCATCCATAAAGATGACGCACATTCGATCGATCTGTAAGATAATCAAACCTACCCCTATTAAGAGTTTTACACCTTTTTGGTAATCCATACTCACTAGTGTCACCGACAATATTTGTATAAGATATTCTAGTTCTTCACGTCACCGCTAGGAAGCACTGTACTGTAATTCCTCAAAAGGATCCGAAGAAGCTATACAATTGTTTTTTTTTTAAAGTATGAGTATTTATTTCATTTTATGTTAGTTATTACAAAGTAGGTAATAATTAGTTTTTTTTTTATTTCAGGTTGAAATGGAAGTCACCGTACATGCTAATTTACATACCTTCCATGATAATGCAAGCGGTTTTGGTGGCTATGTACACCTATGACTACATTGTAACCGACGACAAAGTGAAGAAGTTAGGTATGTAATTACTATAATGTACGTAGTACGTACTAGCCACAGATATTTAAGAAGTACTAGCAATATTGGCTGCTAGACCTCCTAGTTTATGAATTACTAGTTTAGCCCCGCGGTTTTACCCGCGTAGAGTTAATTTCAAGGGTAACCAGCGGAACACTAATGTTTTTTTAAATAAAAGTAGCCTAACTTACTCTTTGAAACATTAGCTATCTGCCAGTGAAAGTCCCGTTAAGACAGACAAAAATGTTTTTTATGTCAGTATACCATACATACTTTCATATGCATATATTGAATAGCTGTTTTTGAAATGACAAACAGACACATTAATTTTATTAATCTGTGTAGATATATATGAACTTAGGCTATCCTTTCCAAAATAATATTAATTATTTTCCGCAAAATTATGCCTATGAAATGACGACTATACAAGTACCTAAACTTAAGAGGATGAAGTTAACTTGAAAAAAAATTTTTAATACCTTGTTTTTCAGTTGGTTTTCTCTTCTTCATAACAAGTTTCATGGGCTCAATATGCCTCTACAATATAAGCAGAAATTGGCACACTCTCCTAAGGGACATTGAAACCATTGAGAAGTTACTGCCACCATTTCTGAACTTAAAAAAAATAATTTCTTTAGGTAATTGGATCATGGCCAGCATTTTAGGGTTCGGTTTCGGTAAGTACCAAAATTTTATTGTAATCTATACGTAGACTGCATGAAACTCTCTTAGACTATGTTCATCCCTTTTAAATCCGAATCACGAAGCTATTTTTTATACCAAGGACTATTATAGTCCTTGTTTTGTAATAAAGGTATATGTTTGTCTTCAAGCCTTACCAACCGAAAGGGCTTAATAAGAAACCAACGTCTGATGGAGACTCACATAAGTAATTAACATAAACACTTTAGTTTAAATAACTGAATAAGTATTCTCACGCCATCCGAGAAAGTTCTTCGAGTGGTTAAGCAAAGGTAATAACAACAATAACGGATCACAACTAGTAAATAGCATTATTTGACTGAGAACTTCTATAAGGTCCTTCACCATACTGAAAGTACAATCTTCAGTCGGCTATGATACGTTGAGACAGATACTAGTAAAAAAGAAACTAATAAAAAATATGCTCAAGCCATCCCAGAAAAGTTCCGTAAGCAGATAATGTTATTAAAACAACACTAAAATATCACCAAAGATGAAAGATGTCAACGTAACAGATGGCGAGTCCATCGCCGTTTCTACCACGTCCATTAATTTCTTCTCAGACTCATGCAGGTTGCCTCACGAAGTGGCTTAGAACCACTGCAATTAAGTTTGCTTAGCAGGCGACTATGCAAACCACGTGGCTAGCATGGCCGCTATTTAAATATCAAACGTTTTATCTCTTTTCAGTTGAATACGTTTTATACCTAACGTTCGCGATTGTTCTTATAAGAGACTGCAATGTACAGATACCAGATGAACCTGGCTCCATAATAAAGACATACTTCACCATACTATACAATTGGGTTTATAATCATATCACTTTTTCTTTTACATCAGGATTTATCATTTTGGTAAGTGTGAGAATTTTGTGTCAATTACGCCAAACCGTATCGTGTCCGAACCGAGTTTCGACCGTAGCATAGGCCGTTGGCCGTTTCGCGGTCGTCACTCGCTTGCTGCTCAGTATATAGAGTAGTAGTGTGAGTGTGTCCATACAAAATATAATCCTACTAATATCATAAACGCGAAAGTTTGTATGAATGTATGTGTGTTACTCTTTCACGCAAAAAGGATTTTGATGAAACTTTACAATAATATAGATCACACATCAGAATAACACATACGAGTAGACTATAATTTATAAAGATATTGTGCGATTTGTCAAAAATATAAAGATTAGTAAAATCCTGCGCAGACGGAGTCGCGAGCTAGTTATGTAATAATTTGGTTCCCGACGATTGGCTTGGACTCGAAACGGTATAGCGTGACTTATATTTTAGACCTACATGAAATGATTGTAGGTATACAATGGCTTTCTTCAACTTCATGTTATATATAAAGCTTCTTTTCCTTCAAGAACTGTACTTCAGAACACCAGGATATTTGTCAGATGTTTATTGCAATTCTTGCACGCATGCACTAAGTATCTGCAGCACGCTCTCATCAACTCCTAACCGGCAACTACAGTATAAATATAGGATTACATTTTTAAGCAGGATGGGATTTAGACCAAATTTATAAATGATTGCTCCATCGAGCGTAAGCGTTTCAACTTTTTCAATTAATCCTTAATTTACTGTTAAAGTAAGTGTCGATTCGAAGTTTTCGACAATATGTCTGCAAAACAGTTAAATAACGTAAACGCGATCGGCTACGACGACGGGACACCCCATTCTGACATTACGCCGAGATTCTTGCCGGTTCTTCTCAGAAGGCTAGTTTCCGAACCGGTGGTCAATTCTTTGACATTTATAAGTGCAAGGCCTAAACTGAATAAATCATTTTCATTTTCATTTACACCAAGACCGCTAATTATCTTTGTGTGTGTCATTTTTAACGTTTTGTTCCTAGATTAAATACTGCTTGAAGTAAGCTTATATACTGTAATTCTGTAGTCATGTCGAAAATGATCTGTTACGGGAAGCTAGCAGCGGATTACGATTTTTTTTCCAGGTTTCCAAGCCAGACCTATCTCTACAAACTTTCAGGAACTATAGAACTCTTCTGCATGCTAATAGAACTCACTTTTATATTTAATCTGCTGGGATGTTCGCTGACACGTGGCCGCACTGCTCGGTATAAAAGGTGTTATTCTGGACAGGCAATACTATGTATACTTTCATTATGATTAAAATTTCACAGCTCTCGGAACTCCAGTCCTCATTCGTATGGAACGTAGTCGACGCATTAATTGTTGTCATCTGCATATACCTCGCTAATGTATTCAGAACATACAACCAACTTATAATGCAGAAGCAACTTAATTTGGTAAGCTAATTTAATTTATGTATTTCGACTATTTATATGGTACAGTTGCTGTAATGATGTACAAATCTACATATTTAAGTAGATAGTGTAATAATCCTTACTTGTAAGACACTGTTCTTAAGCCACGTACGGGAAAGCAGTGTGTGTTGATATTCTTGAGTGCCTACTATGAGTTTTCACACCATCGCATTCATGTGAACACGGAATTCTATGGCTCGAAATAGCGCCATCCATCGTTCCATAGATGACACTATTTTGATCCGACTGTTACCTGCGCTTACGTCAACAACTACGTTACGCTCTGCGACGGTGGTAGTCAAAAAAACTTGAACTTGACACGTTGTATTCTTGCCTTGCTTACACACTTGTGTCGCTTCATACACATACGTATACTCACGCCTGTATTCCCCGAAGGGATAGGTGTTGTAATAACAACACCCACTTTTCACCGAAAATTATTAATCACCAACGAGACGAGGGTAAGTTTATTTTACTTCTAAGGAATATGAAGGTTACTTTACGATATTTTCCTACACCGTATAACACTTGATGTGGAATCACTGCACATAAGTTATTATAAAAACTCATTGGTGCTCGAACTTGCGTCATTTGCGTAGCAGGTATCTACTCACACTCCACGGCCACCACGGCTCTTCATGCAAGTCACATATATCTTTACTATGTAATGTGTTAAGAGTGTAGTTATGGGTTAGTCGTAATGGCGCCCAACGTGGGGCAGGCATGCGTGATAGAATTTCGAAAGTGGTTCATCCATCTCTCACGTAGTAACGAAGCTATAAAATGTGGTTTTCTACAAATTAAACTAATTCAAAATGTCATGTTATACCGTCTCTCTATTTCTCATCCATCATCTCCCTGGCCTTATCCCATACATTGTTGGGGTCGGCACTTGATTCAACCCGATATGGCTGATCACCTGATTTTTATACGAAGCGACTGCCATCTGACCTTCGCAACCCCATTTAGGAGAAAAATCTGTAACCTGGGTTAAACCAGTTGTCAGATAATTTTTAGGCCTCCGACTGACTTGTAACGATTGCCAAAAATGTTAAATTGGCAACCTATATTTCTCATCATTCTCATAATATGATTGTATAAAAACTTTCTGTATTTCTATCATTGTATCTGACATTTTGCGAATCGGCATGTAATTTTCTTTCAAAGTCTAATTTATTTATTTAAATAAACCTTATAGTCTAGTCCCAAACTGAGCCAACACTATATGCACCAAGGGTACCTGACCAGGGATATATTAAATTCATTAATTATGCAATAAATACGAATACTTATGCAATAAATATAGCTTATAAAAAAGATTTATTTATATTCATTAATTTGTTTTTGGTAAAAATAAAAAATCATGTGTCTAAACCCAGCTTCTAAAAAACATACTCCCTTATTTTGTTTTGATTGCTTATAGAAGTTGAAATTGGTAATCTATAATAATCTACATATAATTTTATCACCTTTTCACTTACGAAAAAACAATGCTGATCAATGGCTGAGATACAAAACTAAATCTTAGCAGGGGCCTTACTATGAGCTCTAATTGGCATGATAGTTTTACTCTTACTAAGAGACAGGTGTATTTGACATGTATACATCTATCCCTGTCAATGGCTGAGAAACAAAACAAATTCTTAGCTGATGCTAAATTGCTTCGCAGCCTTAATTAAGGATTATAAAGAGGGTCATTTAAAGAAGAAGTTCTTAGTCACCTTCAAATCCATATACATCACTGCTGTCATAAGTTAAGACGACAAAGTTTTATCTCAACATTTGTCCAGTTAATAGCTAACTTTTAACGAGTCTTTTACGAGACAACTGTTTCTTCCTGTACGCTCTACGGCTACTTTGTAACTTAACGGGGGCTTGTTTCACAACTTGACATCATAAAAAGGGGTTACAGTTGGAATTCCATGGAAATAATTCCTGCTGTTACGGTAATGTTTTGGATATAAACTGGCTTCATGGGAATTTTATTGTTATCTTATTATGTTGGGAATAATTTATATATGCAAAGTCTTACTGGGGGAATATAGTACTTTATAGTCTCATTAAGGTATATATGTATTGTAATTATATTATTTGGGATTGGGAGAGGACTGCCGAGGACAGAGAAAGTTGGAAAAGTGGAAGGAGGCCGTGCGCAGCAGTAGGACACTGCAGGCTAATAATAATAATAATAATTTATATTAATACGTTGTCTCATGTACTAGCTTGCTTAGTTTGGGACCAGACTGTTAGAATGATTGAAATTAATGATGAATGAAATTTGAGTAAATTTTATGTAATCCTCAAATTATGTACTGATGTTCGCCTGATGATCAGTGGCACTTCGTTCTTTTTACCTAAAATATTCAAACAAAAACCATGTCACAGGAGATGAGATTCAATAATAATTTATTTTAAGCTAACAATTAATGCACGATTATTTTGCTTTACAGTTTTTCAAGAATAGCACTCCAAGCTGGTCCGAATTACAAGTGCATTACACTAGGATATCTCGACTTGTTACCATCATCGACGACAAAATCAATCCCATGATATTTATATCGTTTTTGTCGAACCTTATTTCTATTTGTCAGCAACTCTTCTTTATTCTGAAGTAAGTGAATGTCTCTAGTACGACCTCTACCCTGCGGTTTTACCCGCGTAGACTTAAATTAAGAAGTAGAAAAATCTTATTCTCTCGTACAGACTATTTCATGGGCGCCATTTTTGTATAAGTACCGTTTATACTTTCATATGCAAAGTCTTTTAGTGAAAACAGTCTCTTCAATTGTATTTATATACTCGTAGTGTTAAACTGTCATGTTCAGATTTTTATAGATTTGTTTTTGCAGCAAACTAACCAGAAATTACGTGATGGAATTCGACAATTGCCTGAATGCATCACGAAGGTAAATTATTCCGTAACTTTTCATATACAAAATGTCGACCAGAAGATTTAATTTTGGCGAATAACTTAACATCAATTTTATCTTAAAAATAGACCTTAATAAAATGTTTTAGCTGTTACTAAAGGTCCTTGAAAAATCTTTTCGACGCAAGATAAGATCAAAAAATCTAAAATATAGTCGCTAGATTTTATAGTATTAAGCAGACTACAAAAAAAAACTGTTGTGCACAGATATAGATCTATTGTGGGGTTTGTTGACCGGGCTGCAATAAATTGTTGAACTATATCATCATCTCCCTGGCCTTATCCCATGTATTTGGGGTCGGCACTAGATTCAACTCGATGTGGCTGATCACCAGATTTTTATTCGAAGCGACTGCCATCTGACCTTCATAACCCCTTTTTCGAGGAAAATCGGCAATCTGGGTTAAACCAGTTGTCAGACTTTCTTAGACTTTCTTAGGCCTCTGACTGACCTGTAACGATTGCCAAAGATGATAAATTGGCAAATTGTTGAACTAGATGTGGGTATCAAACTGAAAACCATTTGAGATCTGGCTATACAGAGTTTAAATCGTTACAATGCTTTGTTCTGCGCAGCGTACGGGCAGCGCATACTGGATTGCACTTAATTGAGATAACTGTGTTATTTGTAATTGCGCAATAAAGCTTGTAACAATATCCCTGCGGAAACTTAATTCACATGAACCGATTCACTTAGGTGCATTAAGTAAACTTTATACACCTGAGTATATGCCAGGTTCAATTATAATTATTACATGGACTTCTGCAAAACCTGACTCTATTTAATACATTTGAGATCTCTTTATATGCGTTTCAGCTCCGATTGGTTATCAGCTCTCTGCATAATCTACACGTTCTTATTTATCGTAACCAGAACTATGCTGGTTTCATTTTTTGCTGCTGAAGTGAACTCTCTGAGCCGAGAGCCTTTGAACGCCTTCAATATCGTGCCTTCTTCAGGATATAATGACAATGTAAGCTTATTTTCGATTAGCATGATCCTATAAGTTTGCTCTCGCCATCCCAGAAGGGTCCCCAAACGGGCAAGCAGATGTGTTGTAATATCAATTAACACCCAGTTTTTATTGATGATGATTAAGTGGCAACGTAATAGACGTTGAGTCGCCGTCTCAGGCTTAATAAAATACGCCCTTGAATTACTTTTCAGACATGTACAGGTTTGATTATGATAAAACGTTATCATATTAAGTCGATTCCTTGCTGCAATCCACGATAAAAGTTTTTATAAGGTCAAATATTAATATTACAGTTCCGATGGCAAACATAACCCAACGAGTACTTAATAGTTCAGAAATGAGAAGAAAGTCAACAAACGTATTGTTTACCGTTAGGATCGAACCTTACCGCCATCGATTTGACTCATAACGGCTTACGTCTTTCAGATGAGACGACTCATGACGCAAGTATATCATTCGAGAGTTCACTTGAGCGGTCTCAACTTGTTTCATATCACTCGAGGGAAGATTCTTACAGTGAGTAGTTTATTTTACAGGGTGCTTAGGGGCCAAGTATGGTTGTTTAAGCATCGCGTATTAAGAACTTCTAGCTTTGACGTCAAAGCTAAGATGTTCTTAATACACTCTTCTTAAATCGAGGATGCTAGTAGTCAAAGATCGGGCTTATTTGAATTCGAGACGACTTATAATGGTTTAATCAGAATGTATTGACTATAACATTTCATTTTGTGCTACCAAAATTAAACGTTAAAGCTAAGAAGCTAGAAGGAACTCACTGCTATAACGATGATAGTAGACCCCCTTATGTGTTTATCTTAAGTTCAGCGGTTTGTATTACAGTAAGCTATAAAGGAAGATTATATTAGCGTAAGGAAACCTTCAAGTGGCTGCCGCGATGCAATGACTCGCAATTTTATCAAATCGAGTTGCAACTCGCGCTGACTCGATTTAGCCAGCTGGCATAAATCACTCGTGTAATTTGGCGTCGAGCTCGTGAGTTGATTAAACGTAGTCGGTGACTTGCCTCACGCACCTACCCACCTTCACTCGGCGACTCAATTTGCTGATCAGTTCAGTCATCTTGGACAAAGAATTTGTTTATTTGTTGCATACACATAAAAGAAAGGGCGCACATCACTCAACTATTTGACGAATTAGTTGACCGAGTCATATTGGGCTTAAAAATGCAACTCGAGTTTCTTGAGCTAAGTTTATCGAGTCGCCCTTTATGGCGTGACGGCAAATGTGACTCTCTCTCAAAACTTTCTTCAGAGATGTCTAAGTGTTGTACCACTTTTCCCTACCACTGAGGACATTGATACTGCGAAGGGTAAATATAATGGCAAGAAGCATATCGTTCACTAGCTATGCCATGCGGTTTCACCCGCGTAAATTTAGTTTCATACAAACTTTCATCCCCTATTTGATCCCCTTGGGGGTAGTATTAATCAAAATCCTCTCTTAGCCTACGTCATAACATCTACCTGCATGCCAAATATCAGCCCGATCCGTCCAGTGATTTGGGCTATGCATTGATAGATCACTATGTCAGTCAGTCAGTCAGTCACCTTTGATTTATATATATTTAGATGTTTACAACACGTGTTATTTATTTAAATGTTTGTTACAGATGGTCGGAGCATTGATGACTTACGAATTGGTCCTTCTCCAAATATGAATACATTTTTATAAATTTTTCAATAAAGTTTGTCATACATTTTTGCTTCGGAAATAAAACTGTACAATAGTATTTGTGTTATCACTGCCTACCTCATTAGGGAACTTGACTAAAATAATACAAAAACATCTAGTAATAATTGTTTTAATCACACAAAAGTATTAACATGATTATTTGTTTGACGACTCGATGCCAGTATTTACACCGTTCAAACCATTACGTGTGCTGTGATTTACTATTGAACTGTAGTAACACGAGCTCGTAGGTCATTATAGTTCCAAACACCTGTAAAATAAAGACACTTACCACTTGACAGTACCATAAAGATTTTGGGATATTGTTTAGTAAATTCTCAATAAGCTTAGGAAAAATGCAAACGGAGGGAGTCGAATCTTCGATTTCCTGCAAATCGAACAGCTTGCATTGTTCGCACTACTACACATTTTGCAGAAAATCCAAGTTGTGGTATAGACACGAGTGTACGTGGCGAGGGTATCATGATAGCTGTTATGTTTCTATGAACCATACGAGAGGAATGAATTTTTCCGTGTCCTTCTGACGACTTGAAAGTACTTTGTAAGAAGTCTAACCAAATAAAGTTATTTTGAATTTTGAATTTTTAACCTCATCATTTGCTACAAAGAAAAAAATCAACTTTTCACTTGAAACATAGAATTCATTACTAAAAATAATTTGTGGGTAGTTTGCTAAAGTTTAAGGAATTATTTTTGGTAATCATATGCAAATTTAACTACATTAATCATAATATATCAAACTATTTTTTCCTTATTTTCAGCAACAAACCAAAATGAAGTACGCATATATTTCAAGTTGACATCCCCTCATTGTAAAAGAAAGGAAAATCTACGAAGCACTTCAGGATATCCCTCTTGTCTTTGCGTCAAAATTCATTGTTATTCTCAATGTAAAATAGCCCCAAAGTGTACTTACCCTGAGTATCATTTTCTTCGTCACGTGAAAGAATAGCCCACTCAAGCCCGTCGTGTTATACTGCAGTTGTAGCAGAAAACGATTTACCTGAATAAGTATTTGAAGTTAGTTGGTTCAGAAATTTTAAAATAGAATAATTACATCAAATTTTTGCAGATAAATAAACTTTAAGTGTCTGTTTGTAATTCCAAATGAATATAATTAACAACTTTCTCCTAATGCTTTGAAAGTATGTACTTACAGTACTTACATAATAACTATTCTTAATTATTTTCTCTGCTTATCTGCCCGTTCTTTAAGGCTAATCTCTGAAACGGCTTGGTCGATTTTAACGTAAATTTCACTGGCAGTTAGCTGATGTTACTAGGAGTAACTAGACAAGACTCTTTATGTTTCTCTATCTTTCTTTTGGGGTCTACTATAATTGGTTTAAACAGAGCGTATTAAGAACTTCTGAGCTTTGACGTTTCATTTTTGTATCGTAAACTTACACGTCAAAGAAGCTGTAAATAAGCACTGCTTAAACGACCATAGTTGGTCCCCCATTCCCATGATATTGAGTGAATGCGAAAGAAACCACGGCTTGTTAAATACTGTGTAATGAAGTAACGTTATATGTTGGCTCTTGTTTGCATAACTACGTCCATTCATAGAGGCGGGTACTTGATACAACACAGCAATTGGTTTGATTGCCTCAGCATGTATGTTTGCAGCCAACACCGATATCATAAGAGCTCTCGTTACCAAGAAGATGAACGAGAACATGTAGTACAGAAGGTAATCTAAACCTATTATGTGCCTGAAAAATATTTATTAAAAAAATTTAACACAGTTATTGAATAAAAACTTAATTATACAGGGTCAAGACGTTTTAGCATATAGCAAATAAAATAAAAAATCCCTTAACAGTATATACAGGTATATAATTATACAAAGAACAGAATAGAGAAACTAATTACAAGTAGAAAACTGCCAAGAAGGCTGGCAGCAGTGCTATGTTGAATAGCAATGCTGATTCTCTGAGCGAGAAAAGCTCCAGGCCAGACGACGTGCACTTGTCGTCTCTTTGAAAAGTTGATGAGCATCCGAAACCCAAGGTTACAGAGTTTCAACCGCAAACGCAGAAAATATGTATCCTTGAACAATGCAAGCATATTTCCAGCGCTTGAGGCACTCCTTTACCTAAACTAAATAAATAGTCTAACACAAACAGTAATTAGAATTCATATTATTTTCAAAGGTGTGTTTATACCGCCTGAGATGGTAATGGTCTAACCATCTGTCATCTTTATCTACCCCTTCGAGAACCCTTAATTTTATTTGACAAAATAAAGGTACTTACGAGTAATCGTTTCCTTTGCTACAAAATTTCCATTCAAAGCAGTTTTTTCTGAAAATTATAAAGTACTTACTTATTGTAAGTATTTTAAATACATACATAGCTCACGCCTGTATTCCCGAAGGGGTAGGCAGAGGTGTTGTGATAACAACACCCACTTTTGACCGAAGATGATTAAGTGCCAACGTGACAGATGGTGAGTCTTTCGCCGTATCAGGCACTTTACATAGTCTTTGAAATACTTTTCCGACATATCAGACAGGTTTCCTCACGATGTTTTCCTTCACCATAAAGCACGTGGTGTGAAATCACTGCACATAAGTTTTTAGAAAAACTCATTGGTACAGACCCCGCTGGGATTCGAACTTGCATTGCTTGCGTAGCAGGTGACTGCATAAACCCCAAGGCCATCACAGCATGTATCTTAAATAGGAAACTACAAGAAATTCGTTTGATATCCTCACCTTAAGGTGTTGAACAACTGTATGCAAATAAAAAATAAATTCGTGAAGAATGACAGTATGATGAAAAAGTTTAACTGAGAGTCGATCTCCTTCAAGAGTATCACCAGGTTGGAGTAGAACACGCGTAGCTGACCCCATGTACTTAAATACTGTGAAATTTAAAAGAAATAATAAGTAGTTATTAGAGATAGTAAGATAATAAGACTCCATAGCAGGAAATTGGAGCTGTCCAACTGGGGTCTACACATCAACTTTACAGACCCGACTCGGGAATGTACCGATCTTACAGAAGGACTCAGTCAAATAACGCTACCTTACATACGACTAGTATATCGTTTTCCTGTGGTGAGTAAGATCACCAGTCATCCATAAGGGGAGAGAAGTGGAAGCGCTGTGCTAGCTATAGAGGGATCCTTTCGTCTTGCTCTAAAATTACTTGGTTAGCTATCTAGACGACATGATTGTTGTAACACAAACTAAATTTGCCAAGGACCGTACCCTTAACCCGCAACACTGTAATCACGAGTTGCTTAGTTAGCAGAGCTACCGCATGGTTTGCAGAGGTCGTGGCTTCGAATCCCGCCTCATGTTCGTATATTTCCTGGTCATTTATAAGAACGCACCTTTTTGTTTTGTAAATAAATCATTCTATTCAAATCCTTGAAGTATGAAGTTAAATAAATACTGATACAGATGATCAGTACATCTGTGAAACTCCAAAGAAATGTCGCTTGGATGCTTGCTATCTGAAAATAGAAAAGTAGTATAATCATTATATTAGTCATACAGATAAGTCAAACGTTTTAAGCGCCGTCCTTGGATGCAGCTATAATTTTTTTTGGGATATGAGGCGCAAGTGTGAGTAAACACATGCGCAGTTCTCCCCACTATTTAACTGAGTACTCAAAACTTGTGGCGGTACCTGAACAAGTGTGATTTTTGGTACGGCCGACTAAATTTCTTTCATATAATAGCTCTCTGCGGACCGACAAGAACAATAGACTAGGTTATTCCTCGTAACATCCGCCGTTTGTCAGTGACTGTTTCGTCTAAATCATTGTAGTTAGAACAAACAGACTTATTTTGTTCTATCCCGACGATAACTTAAAATGTATAATATAATATAATACTAATATCTTGTTATAAGTACCATATACACTTTAACAGACACACCGTTAAATTAGGACAAAACTGTTTTTTTTTAAGATTTTCGTATATATTATGATTTAATATTCTTACCTCCGAAATAACTGCAGACCACACAGTAAACGCATGGTTGAAAACATAAGGCATGGTATGAAGATAGTAGTGTTTGATCACTTGCATGTTAAAACTCGTCTCTTCAGTACAAATCATCACCAACCTCATGTTGAAAAGCTTAGACAGGATGTGTTCCACTGTAAAAAATATCAGACGTCATGGAAACACCTCTTTAAATGCGTTTTTTTCTTAATTTACAAAGCGGGTACTGGATAAAGTTACCCGATTGCCCCGGTGGTTGATTTTTTATTTTCTTATTTTGGAATTACAAATAGACACTTCAATTTTATTTATCTGTATAGATTGCAAGCTTAATCAGAAATTGGCGTTAGAAATTCTACATGTACACTTAATAGCCAAATAACAAGTAATACTGTAAATGGCATACAGTACTAGCTGTGCCCCGTTTCACCCGCGTAAATTTAGTTTCATACAAACTTTCATCCCCTATTTTATTCCCTTGGGGGTAGAATTAATCAAAATCTACCTGTATGCCAAATTTCAGCCCGATCCGTCCAGTGGTTTGGGCTGTGCGTTGATAGATCACTATGTCAGTCAGTCAGTCACCTTTGAGTTATATATATTTACTAGCTGTGCCCTGCGGTTTCACCCGCGTAGATTTTAGTTTCATGGCTGCCCGATCCTTAATCCCTAATGGTTTTTAAAAATCTAAATAGCCTATGTTACTCCTTGTAACATTAGCTATACGTCAGTGAAAGTCCCGTTAAAATCCGTCCAGCCGTTTCGGAGATTACCCGGAACAAACAGACAGACAGACAGACAGAGAAAAATTCTGATTTTCTATGTCAGTACCGTGTATACTTTCACATGCATTTAGTGAATAACTGTTATTTTGGAGTTACAAACAGAGACTTCAATTTTATTTATCTGTATGTAAGATAAGATAAGTAATACAGTTATGTAAAGTTTCGTAGCTGTAAAATTACTAAATAATTTGCTAATTTCATAATCTACTGTAATAGACTTATTGACTTGGCTCATCCCTAAACTGTTTTCGACGAAATAGCAATAAGGCTTCGTATATTTTACACGTATGTTTTGATATGATAATGTAAACAATAACCTAGAAACATCTGTTCGAAAAATATCAAGTTTATATCGAATTGTTGAACTAAGAAGCGACTATATGCACATATTTTTAAGAGAAAGCGTCAACCTCGCTGCAAGAAGTCGTAAGACTCGATAGTTATATAGAATAACTAATTTACGAAAATACGAAAAAATATTTATCTATACAGATAAATAAAATTGAAGTGTCTGTTTGTAATTCCAAAATAACAGCTTTTCACTAAATGCATATGAAAGTATACACGATATTGACACCAAAAAACCAAGTTATAAAATTTTTCTCTGTCTGTTTGCCTGTCTGTTTGTTCCGGATAATCTCTGAAACGGCTGGACCGATTTTAACGGGACTTTCACTGGCAGGTAGCTGATGTTTCTAGGAGTAACTAAGGCTACTTTTATTTATTAAAAATATTAGGGTTCTGCTTAATTAAGCATACGCGGGTGAAACCGCGGGGCACAGTTATAATAGAATAAAAATCATTTATTATTTAGTTAGTCTAAGATTAAAGATTAACTCTCACCCAACGCCATAATCATGATAGCATGACTGATAGCTACTGCACTTCTAGTAGCATTCATATTGACTCGTATGACACTTAGTTTCCGTTCTGTTTCGAAAGCCTTGTTCATTAACTTGGACCAATTGCTAGATAGTCTCATTAGAAATAAGGCAGTGGAGAGGCTGGTAGCGTAGAATACTGCACTTGCTGAAAATAAAAAATAATACACACGTTGTGTATTTACATAACGTAGGGGCTCGTGACACAGTTCCTATTGCGTATAGCATTCAATCAGCGATTTTAAGCAACCCCAACCCATGGTAGTTGGATAGGTCAGCACCCGAGTTCCCCCCGTGTCTCGGAGAGCAGGTTAAGCCGTGGGACCATGTTACCAGTTTAACATCTTTGGCAATCGTTACTGGTCGGTCGGAAGTCTAAGAGAGTGACAACTGGTTTAACTCAGATTATCGATTTTCCTCGTAATGGGGTTGCGAAGGTCAGATGCTAGTCGCTTTGTTTAAAATCAAGTTATCAATGAAGCGTCGAGCCCAACGATTTATGGGATAAGGCAGGAGAGATGGTGATTTAATACACCGTGATCAAGGTATAAAGAAGATGTATGAGAACGTACTGTGTGAAGTAGTACATGATACCAGCTAACTTTCTTGCCGGTTCTTCTCAGAAGGCTAGTTTCCGAACCGGTGGTAATTTCTTCCATATTCATAAGTGCCTTACGAGGGCCTTAACTGAATAAATCATTTTCATTTTCATTTTCAAGGTAAACAGTGGTGTACTTACATAAGTTACCCAAAGTCGAATCAATGGTAAAAAACCGGACTAAAGTGACGCAAGTCATTATAATCTGAATCGCTATTGTTGTGACGTAGTAATAAAAATAAGGTGACGTGAATTTTAACCTGAAAGAAAATAATATATTATCAATTTTAAATTCCAAATCTGTTTTAAAATTACACTTTGATAAAAAAACTAATCTGTAATGATATTATAATTAGACAGGATTATAAAATGACTACAGGCAAATAACACAGGAATTAGACTGCCAGTCCACTGAACAAGCGGAGATTTTGTGCAAATCTTTTCGTGGATTTCTACGTCAGATCAAAACCATAATTAAAAAATTGTTATTCTAATGAATATATAACATACTAGCTGTGCCCCGCGGTTTCACCCGCGTAGATTTAGTTTCATTCTTATTGTCGCGGAACCCTAATATTTTTAAGAAATAAAAGTAGCCTAAGTTACTCCTTGAAACATCACATACCTGCCAGTGAAAGTCCCGTTAAAATCGGTCCAGCCGTTTCGGAGATTACCCGGAACAAATAGACAGACAGACAGACAGACAGAGAAAAATTTTATAACTTGGCTTTTAAGTGTCAGTAGCGTGTATACTTTCAGATGCATTTAGTGAAAAACTGTTATTTTGGATTTACAAACAGACACTTCAATTTTATTTATCTGTATGTATGTATGTATGTATAGATTAGCGGACGTCACGCGGTTTCACCCTCGTAGTTCCCGTTCTCACAGAAGTACGGAGATAAAATATAGCCTATATTAATCAGTCATAATGTGGCATTCAAACGGTGAAAGAATTTTTAAAGTCTGTCCAGTACTTTTTGAGCCAATTTGACTTTATAATATTAGTATATATATATATATATATATAGGTATCCAATTCCCATTCCTCTTGCGTAAGTCATTTTCGGTTAGATTTAGTTGCAAATATGATATGTGGTCCTAGTTAAGAACAGTCCCTCGGGAATAAACAGGGTTGACAAGTTAACTAATTAGAATTAAGTTTCACGTATTCAAGTTGGTAAGTAATCAACACCCTGGCTTTATAGCTGTTAAAGTGGATTTAACCATTAAACCACTTTGGGTGACCTATTAGTTCTAATAGGCTTACAAAAAGGCACACTATATATAAGCTTAACAAGCAATTAAGGGATCTAGGAGTGTTCATTGAGCGTGAGGGTTGTCAACCTTAAAGATTTAAAAAAAAATATTTTATTTACTGCCAAAGTAATTTAGATTTATTCATTTTGAAATTCTTTTGAATGTCAATACAACATGTGAATTACGTATACGCTCACGGCCACGACGCAGACCCTATTACTAAAACTCCGCCGAGGATCTGTCTGTCCATCTGTCACTCGGCTGTATCTCATGAACTATTATTAAATATTTCTATGGCCCCTAGGAGATTTTTTTACCGTTTATTTATAGATAATACGGAGCCCTACCTTATCCAACATCTCAGGCAAATAAGACTGCTCTTTAAATGTAGCTTAGTGTATTTTTTTTAGGTTTTTAGAGGTAGAAGCATTTACGTAAATATTTTAATAAATTTTTGAGTTTTAGTAATACTAGCCAGAGCATTAGTTTGACATATGAGAAGAAAAGAAGGAACTCACCACATTCTACCATCAATCCGAGTCCTGATATCAGTCACTGGGAAGAACCCAGCCCAACGACACAACGTCATTAGATGTCGGAGGCTCAGGTGAAGTTCACATCGCTTTTTCTCGCTTTTCTTATTTGACTTCATTGTCACCTGCTTATTAAATGATATTAGAAACTTCACTGATATTTAAAACTAGCTGTGTGTCATGGTAGACTTTCATGACTTGAGACAGTAGCTATCCCGCAAAAATTGGTCTAGCCATGATAATTCTACACAAGTGAAGCCACGGGACACAGTTAGTATTTCAATATATTTCCTGTTTCCCTTATTTTTTTCTTTGTATCGTACATAATTAGAAGAATCTATCTATTCCACGGTCGCATCCACCCGCTGTTTCAAAATTATTTAACCTATCTGTTACTTCACAAGTATTTAACCGTTTGACCGAAAAGCCTCTCCGCGTCCTGTGGTCCTTAACACGTTATGAAAACAAAACCATTTTAATCACTCGACCCACACATGTTTGCTTAACTAACACCACCGCGTGTCATACATTTTCATATGTCAATACACGAAAACATTTTGACTTTCCCCAGTGAAAACACTTCATTTACAAAATGTCATTCAGATTGATTGATTGAGATGTGTGCTTGTGACGGCCTTGTGTGTGTCGTGTTGTTTATACATTTACATGACAGGTATATTATCTCTACAGCGTGGTAGCCATGGGGTTTGAGCAGTTACCTGCTACGCAAGCGACGCATGTTCGAATCTCAGCGGGGCTTAAACCAATGAGATTTTCTAAAAACTTTTGTACGGCGACCAAACTGCATATATCTGAGAAGTAATTCAAAAGACATATGCATAGTGCCTGAGATGCCGACAGACTCACCATCTGTCATATTGGCACTTAATAATCTTCGACGGAAAAAAAAAATTGTATGTATGTGTGCAAACTAATCTCTGAAAAGACTGGAACGATTTTAATGAGTCTTTCACTGGTCTTTCTGTACATAGCTGACGTTACAAGGAAGTTACATACCTTTATTTAAAAAAAAATGACAATCGGGTGAAACCGCGGTGCACAACTTGTCAGTAAATATGCAGTTAAGGCCGCTGGCGCTTAAAGCAAACAAATAAAATAAACACGCGATCTAACTACAGGTGACAGATAACATGGGCTATATGCATTGCAACGATAGCTAAGTAATCAAACAGGTTAACGTTAGCTGAGGATTATAGACATACCAGTTAATAGTGAAGTGTAAACCTACTGTCGCATAGCGTGTTTACCTTGCAGTTAGTCGTTGCATGGGCAGTATACGTTGAAGAGAAATGTGCTTAAGCGACATTTAACATTGACGTTTGTGATTTGAGTGTTCCTTTGCACATATTTTGCAGCGTGTTTTCTCGATTTTCGTAACTTTTTGGTATTGATCTATTAGAGGTACATGCATTTTATTTTATGGCAATTAATTAGCAAGACACTTTTGCGGAATATGAGGTCCTAGGTAATCCCGGTCGAACGAAGTGCCATTGGGTTTTTCCATCTGTAATTTCAGCCCTGAGTCACCAATTGTACGAGACTTTATACTTTAGTAGCGAAATTTGGGTGTACTATAAGTCTCTTTGCTACTCCTTTGGGGTATACAGGCATGTATTTATGTATCTTACAAACAAACAATTTCTTCTTCGAGTTACCACAGTATGTTTTAATAAAAGGCAATTAATATTTTCCATTATAATTTTCAATGACTTAAGAATATAATTATTTTGAAATCATACTAACAATATGTAACGCATAATTTCTCTAAGGTAGGCAGAGGAAATAGGGTCCTTCCCCTGTGAACTTAGAGACCTTTTTCGTTCTACAACTTTAATTAATTACTGATTACTAAAAAAACTTTCCTCAGTGCACACATGTACACACACGATAAAATAATATTTGTCATAGTTTCATTAAATGTTGCCATAAAATGAACATTCCGATGCTTGTTTTAAAACTGCTTTTAGTCATAAAAACGTGCATAGTTTGAGTGCAGCAACATTTAAAAGCCATTAGTGAGCCTTTTATATTAAATGCTACGGATTATGAATCAGTTTGTAGGAAAAATTATAGTTAACAAACTTATTGACTATTATCACTTATGCTTATATTTATGTAATTACTAGCTGTGCCCTGCGGTTTCACCCGCGCAGATTTAGTTTCATCCTTATTGTCGCGGAACCCTAATATTTTTAATAAATAAAAATAACAGCTTTTCACTAAATGCATATGAAAGTATACACGCTACTGACACTGAAAAACCAAGTTTTAAAATTTTTCTCTGTCTGTCTGTCTGTCGGTCTGTCTGTCTGTCTGTCTGTTTGTTCCGGGTAATCTCCGAAACGGCTGGACCGATTTTAACGGGACTTTCACTGGCAGGTAGCTGATGTTTCAAGGAGTAACTTAGGCTACTTTTATTAATTAAAAATATTAGGGTTCCGCGACAATAAGGATGAAACTAAATCTACGCGGGTGAAACCGCGGTTCGCAGCTAGTGATTAATATAAGTGCCAACGTGACAGAGCACCATCGCACCCACTATACATAATGTCTTTGAATAACTTCGCAGACATATGCTGATGCCTAACGATGTGTGAGGGAATTTCTTCACCGTTAGGCACGGGGAAAACAATTTCCTATTGCACTTAAGTTTTTATGAAAACTCATTGGTACAGGCCGCTGCGATTTGCACTTGCATGCTTGCGTAGCAGGCGAGTAGGTACTCAAACCCCGAAGCCACCACGGCTCATATATATAAATACTCTTGAGTTGTATACATAATGTAAGCAAACTGGTGATATTATAACCTTGTACAGATATCAAGTAGACAAGGTTCCGAAGATACTGGCAGCATTCCCCCTTTGAATAGCTAAACTAATTCTTTGTCCGAGGTAGCTGCCAGCTCTTCGGTCTCCAGTGATGTCGACTAACCTTTTCGTTATTTCAAGTATTTTTTTAGAATACAAAAGAATAACAAAATATTTTCTTTTTCAGATAAGAACATTCGTTTAAACTCACGACCCATTAAAATCGCGTTCAGTCAAATAAATAATTGGATGAATTTAATCGTTCCACTGATCGCCGAGAAGTAAACAACACTAATTGCTTTATTTACAGCGATGTCGGAGCAAACTGTTTATTAACTGCCACGATGGATGCCTGTGCCTTGGAAAAGTTTAAAAAGTACAAAAATGATTGGATTTGTAAGTGAAGTTATCTATACATATATACCTATACAGTAAAAAAAAATGAAGTGTCTGTTTGTAATTCCAAAATAAAAGTTTTTCACTAAATGCATATTAAAGTTAAAGCTACAGACACTGAAAAACCAAGTTTTAAAATTTTTCTCTGTCTTTCCGTCTGTCTATCTGTCTGTCTGTCTGTTTGTTCCGGGAAATCTCTGAAACGGCTGGGCCGATTTTAACGGGACTTTCACTGGCAGGTAGCTGATGTTTCAAGGAGTAACTTAGGCTACAGATTTAGATTTAAAAAAAAACATTAGGGATCCGCGGGCAACCATGAAATTAAAATCTACGCGGTAGAAACCGCGGGGCACAGCTAGTAATTAAATAAGGACTTACTACGAATATTCGGTCGAAATTTCTCCAAGATCCCACCCCGGTTATTACTAGTTCTTAAATTTCGGCCAAACGTGATGCACCTAAACCTACATTAATTAAAATATATAAAGAACGACAATTTGAGTTTGATATAAACAAAACGATACTGAAACTTCGTTTGATTTTCATTCGTTAACGCAATTTCGTTTTCGGAGAAAAGAGTAGACCCCCTGAATCAGTGGTAAACTGCGATCACTCAAAAAATAATTACTACGTTGACATGAAAAATTAAAATGACAATGATTTATTCAGTCTAGGCCCAGGTAAGGCACTTGGTTACTAATGTTTCTGTCAGTCTACATTATATGTGCCTATCCGTGGCGTGGGGATTATATCGATAGCTAGATTTAAAAGTAAATTATTAAGCAGTTTTTTTAGCTTTTAATAATATGAATAATTTGTATTAATCATTATTTACTATGTAATGAAATGTACATGGCGCCAGCTGAGTTTCTTGCCGGCTCTTCTCAGAAGGCTAGTTTCCGAACCGGTGGGAAATTCTTTGACATTCGTAGTGCCTTACCAGGGCCTAAACTGAATAAATCATTTTCATTTTCATTTTATCTGCGTTTCTATTCCCCTCTCACTCTTTCTCTATCTATTACTCTCTCACTCCGTCCCCACTCTTGAAGACTCTTCTATTGAAGACGATGATTTAATTAATCAATTAATTACAAAATATTGATTTTTTTTGTCATTAATTTTTCATTTTAATGTTTTTTTTTTTTCAGATCCCACTCAAGTGAAAAACCCCGGTTACGTAACCTCAGGAAAAAGATACAGGGGTAAATGTGTCACCTTCCAAAATGCCATGAAAGTTGTGCTCATCATTGGCCAGTGTTTTGCTTTGAACCCGGTCCAGGGCGTGACTGAGGTTGACGTATTTAAATTAAGGTACCTATAGATTTCAATTTTATTTAGCACTCACCCACGTGGTTTGTGATAATAGCCTAATACTACTGTAGTTTGTGTATAAAGAGGTAACTCATTTGAAAATAAAGAAAAATAAATTATCTTTTCACCTATTTAAATAAAATAAAATTGATATCTGTTTGTAATTGCAAAATAACAGCTTTTCACTAAATGCATATGAAGGTATAATGGTACTGACATTAAAAAACAATTTTTTTTTTGTCCGTTTATCGTCGTCTGTCTGTCTGTTTCGGCTAATCTCCGAAACGGCTGAACCAATAACAGAACTTTCACTGACAAATAGCTAATGTTACAAGAAGTAACTAATGCTACTTTTAGTCTATGCTTGTAAAACCGTGGGGCAAAGCTAGTCTATAGAACGTTGAATTTATATAAATAAGTAAGTAAAGCTACGAAAAGCGAAACACTAACGTTTAGAAAAGTAACACTCTAAAAGTTGCATGTTAATAATTATGAAACCAGCTTTTCATATAATTTCTGGATCATAAATACATCATTTGATTTTCTGTCGAGCGGAATAGCTCCACCATGACCTATATTCTGGAACTTAATTTGATATGTACTCTTTGTTACAGGTTTTCGATGCGATCGTGGAAATTTGTGTACACAATACTATCCATACTCGGACAATCAGTGTTTATCGTGTTCTGCATATTGCAGCTATGGAACGAGACTGTGTCCACCTTGTCATCTAAAAGTAAGTCGTATTTGTATATCATTGTATCCACTAACAACTGGTGATGTGATTGAAAGCTGGTATTCATAGGTCGACAGCACCGTTCAAACGCGCCGAACCCGAAAGGTAAAACAGGATGCTAATACTAACACTCCGCGGTCTGTCTGTCTGTCTGTCACCAGGCATTGTGTCTGTGTTAAAATTATCACAGATTTATGTTACCTACTACTATAACAATAACTACCTACTTAAAAACGGAATAAAATAAAATTTGGGACTCCAATACGTAAAACGTGATTTTTTCGCCGTTATTATAGATAGTGCGGAACACTTCGCGCGCAAGTCTGACTCACACTTGTTCGAGTTTTTGTAAACAAGAGTACAATCCGCCGAATGCTAACGGTAATGTTACTGTAGCCTATGAACGCTTGCATTATTAATACAGTTAAAAATCAAAAACAATTTTAATGTCAACAAAATGAAAGATGACTCCATGGAGCCACTTCTCCCCTCCATGGAGCACTGGTGACCTTACTCAACGCAGAAGTACAACATAATAATACTTAGGTCGACAATTTAATTTGATTATTCGGTCACTTAGTTGCCGGCACTGGCGTTAATTTACACCCAAGGGTAACAAATTCGGGTCATCAAAATAAACCGTAAAAGCTTTTTCAATTTAAATTCAATTTGTTGTGCGTTTTCTAGCTATATATCAAAAAATATTTCCCTGCAATGCAAAATCATAATGTTTGCGAATTAATTATCAGTGTTGAATGTTTGTCCGAGCTATTTACTTATTGGAGTTTGTTTGGACTACTTCGTATTATGAAAATGGGTATTTTTTCGCTGCCATATTATTATTTTCAATACTATTCTGTAGCACAGCTTATAAAAACATACGAGACTAGTAGGATCACCTGTGTCATATTAAAGAGTTATAATAAAATGTAATATGTTGCAAACAATGATATTTTACACAACTATAGAGGCAGACATGTCATAAGTGAGGGTTACGTAGAGATACGACGTTAAGTAAGATTTTTTTCCTTGCGTGCTTCTTTTATCTTATGCTCTGTAAATTTCAAGAACCTAATTTTAAGCGTCAATTACTATGAACTTAACATCACTAGTGTTACGATATCATTGACTGTCTCGTTGGTCTAGTGGTCACAGGTTCACCTGCCGATCACGAGGGCCCGGTTTCGATTCCCGGGTCGGGTCATTAACAGATATTGGGTTTTTCTGTCAAGAAATTCACTATAAAATGCCCGGAGTTTGGAAGTTGGCGGTGATCACTACCAAACCCCTATTGTTTTTGTTAATATTTATAACGCATTGAATTCATTGATATTGAGTGTACTCTTGGCTATATACGAGTAGATCACTGACCTCCCGATTATTGTATGGAAATTTTATCCGAGGTAATTTTATAATTTTAATGTTTAGCTTGTATTCTAACGTTTATACCTGTATCGTTGTCATATTTCAGCCTCAACGGTGTTTTATACGACCAACTGCCTGACTACGGTCATGTTTCTGCGCTTGGCTGTCAAATGGCCGAGGTTTTGCCAACATATATCAAAGACCGAGGCCGCCGACCCTAACGTAGATAACAATTTAGTAAGAAAGTGCAATATTTCTTGCGTTGTCATCCTGGGATTAGCATTGTGTAAGCAAATAATCTATACTTATATTAAAAAGAGGAAAGATTTGTATGTTTATAATGAAATGACTAAAAAGTAATGGCCTGATTTTAAAAAAATCCACCATTTGAATGCTATGTTATCACTGATTAATATATGCTTCATTTTATCCCCGCACTCCTACGGGAACGGGAACTACGCGGGTGAAACCGCGCGGTGTCCGCTAGTTAATTCTATTTTTATAATAATGAAATCCTATTCGTTTGAGATTGTACCTCCTTTTCTCAGCGTCGAAATCGACGTCGAACGTCCTTGTGTATTTTGTCTGTTTGAACCCGTCGTTCTTCTAAACTAATTTAAGGACCTTGATACGGTTTTTACTATATGTAAAAATGTTACTCCAATGTGCATCTAAAAAACTATATATTATATTTATAGATAGTAGAGTACCCGTATCACGAGTTTGCCACCGTTTTTCTAATCTACACTCGCTAGCGTCTCCGCCGAATATTTGTATGAGAAATCGTACAGCGCCTTCAAACGGTGACGTGAGTAAGTAATACAGGGTGTCAGGGAAAATAGGACAGCTGTTAAAATATGTGAGAGGGTATAATTATAGGAAGCAAATAAAATTATTATGGCGAAAATATCTTCTTCCGTTTTCGAGTAATTAACGTTCAAAGTTGACCACATCAAGACCTTATTTTCGCATAAAAATCAGCTGTAACGTAGAGTTATTCACGTGAAATCTAACCACGTTTTTATTTTTTTTCTCGCATCAATAAATCCTGAAATAATCGCTTAAGGCCGCGAGCTCTTCGGCCATAGCCTATAACTACGTTATCGTTGGAGCTAGATATTTTACGATTTCAATATAGTGATATATTCATAAAACCCTACAACTTCTAGAAGACAACTGTTCCTTTTTCTCCGACACCCTGTATATGTCATACAAATATTGTCGCTGACGCTAGCGAGTATAGATTAACGTTTAGACGAAGACGAAGAGTCAACCTTTGTTAAAAGTCTAAAATCATAACCCGAAGTGAAGCAAGGATATGTCTCTTATGCTAATTTATTCAACCATAAGGTACCTTAATCGTTTTGTTCATTATTTTCAGTGGAACATATACTATCGGACATGACCGGCATAGTTACAGCGGCCGATTGCAATCCTGAGACGAATCTATATGAAGCCTTCGTGCTAATAAGTTATCCGTGGATTTTCAATTTCATATCTTATAATCATTACTATGCAGTCGTTATGCAGGTAGATGTTTAAGAACTGTATTGTACTCTTAGCTTACATACAATTATACTTCAATGTTGCATCCTCGAGATTTAACATACATTGTAGTCCGTCTTCTGTCGTACTGCATTGCCACACTGTTTATAGCACTTAAAACAAAAAATATTTTTAGTCTATGTCACACGTCACCCGCTCATGTCACTGGTCGTTTTATTCCATTCGTTTTTTGTGTGCGGCATTGCTACGACGTTATTTTAAAGTTAAATCGTTTAAAACTATTATTAATGAAAAGTATTGCTGACGATGGGAAAAAGGAAGCGTCAGCATGAAGATGATGATTATATCAGACGAAAGATTCGTCGATTAGAGGACAAATTAAGGAAAAAACGTAAAAGACGTAAGTACTAGTTAAAACTATCTACCCCCATTTTATTTTATCCAGTAATTATCATGCTATCTTAACGAGATTACACCAGATGTTGTCCCGATAGCAAATATTAGTGTTCCTTAGAGAGGTAACATGAAATGTTATCCAGGAACACATTTTTTACTTTCTTAATGAGGTAGTACGTGTTGCTATCCTGGAAGTAAAATGTATGTTCGTACTCTTCAGATAATCCTTTGTCGCGGTCGTCTAGTTCACAATCCCGTGACTCACACCAAAGTAGCTACGATAGCTATGATGAAGCGAACATTGATGCCAGTATTATATCTGAAGTTCAGGACGTTGAACACCAAGATCAGCTCATAAGGTCGGTAGTCAATACTGTGCCTCAGGAAACCGTGACCCCGCTGGACCAGCCGTCATGTTCGGCACCAAAACAGAACTCGACTGAACCAACCGAAACACTAACTCGTGAAGTTATTCCATCCGAAATTCTCGATATGCTTGGTGAAGCAAAAAAAACTAGACCCAACCCTCGGTGAAACGATCCCCAATGAAGTCGCTGAACGATGGGGACAAATACTACTTGACGGGCTAGCAAAGGAACATAAAGAGGCATTAAAGGAGAAAATGCCCGTGCCAGAAAACTTCACGTTAGTTCGAGCACCAAAATTAAACCTAGAAGTTGCCTCTATACTCTCTGATTCTGCAAAAAATCGTGATAAACACTTAGAATCTGCACAGAACCAACTTGGTACAGGAATTGCTGGACTCGTCAATTTGACAAAGGACTCAATTAAAGCTCAGACCGTAGATAAGCTTAATATCATAAAAAGAATATCAGAGATAAGTCAGGTACTACTTGACTTACACCATGAGGATACCTTTAATAGGCGAAAGCTCATCGTACCACTCCTGGATAAACACTTCTGGTCCATGATCAAGGGCGTCAAAAGAGATGAATTTCTTTTTGGCACTAAGCTTGGCGAGAATATCAAGAGTTGCAAAGATATTGAAAAATCTAGCCAACAAATAAAGAAAACTACACCGTCTACATCAACTGGCCCTCGCCGGCCTGGATTTCAGCCGGGAAACGTGCGGGGTCCTCCTCGGCGTATCAACAATGCGAGCACGATGCCAGCCACGAGTCGCAATCAGCCAGCTGCAGCGCCGCCGCCGTCATCGACGAGGAGGACCTACAACACGACTGCTCAACGCAATCGTTACACAGCATCCCAGAAGCCCTTCGACAAGAAGCGCCGCCACTAGAGGTATTACATTCCGGTAGAATTATGAATTTCTACCATAATTGGTTATCTATAACTAATGACCCTCTAGTTCTTACTTATGTTACTGGCTATAAAATTCCCTTTATAGATAAGGTATACCAAATGACCGAACCTAAAAACCCACCATCACCTCATAGTGATATGGTAACAGCTATTTCAAAACTGCTCGACCTAGGAGCAATTTCTACATGTTCTGAATTACCGCAACAATTCATTTCCCCGGTATTTTTGGCAGCCAAGAGCACTGGTGGTTATAGATTTATCTTAAATTTAAAATCTCTCAATAAGTATTTACCTATTCAACATTTTAAAATGGACGATATACGCACCGTTACAAAATTAATTTCACACAATGCTTATATGGCAACACTAGATCTGAAAGAAGCTTATTTTCTCATACCCGTTCATAGTTCATACAGGAAATATTTGAGATTCCGTTTTGATAATACATTGTATGAATTTAATTGCCTTCCTTATGGACTTAGTTTGGCTCCTCTTGTCTTTACTAAATTGTTAAAACCTGTACTTTCTCAGTTGAGAAGCGATAACCACACAGTCGTTTCCTACTTAGATGACGTTATTTGTATCGGAGAGAATTACGATACTTGCCAACAAACTGTAACAGAGGTTTTTAAAAAATTCCAAGAATTAGGCTTGGTCATAAATTTTGATAAAAGTTCCCCTACCCCGAATCGAATTTGTTAATTTTAAGGATTTCTTATCAATTCACGATCAATGTGTTTACAATTGCCCCAGAAAAAACTGATAAGATTGTTAAGCTCGTCTCTAAAATCCGTTCAGCATTCGTATTCGAGATTTCGCCAAATTGATTGGCACTCTGACTGCTGCGTGCCCCGGCATAGCGTATAGTTGGGTGTACACTAAACGCCTTGAACGGGAAAATTACCTGGCTCTTTTAAAATCAAATGATAATTACGATGCCAAAATGACTTTAAGCCGTATATTAGAAGAAGACTTCAATTGGTGGAGTCAGATTACACCTTCACATGCGAGCAAATTTCGTGGAGGACAGTTTCACTTAGAAATTTTCACTGATTCGTCGCTGACAGGCTGCGGCGCGGCTTGTCATGGTGAGGTAACTAGAGGCCATTGGTCAGCAGAGGAAAGAAAATGTCACATAAAATTTCTAGAACTATTAGCGGCCTTTCTGGGTTTAAAAGCCTTTTGTTAGCATTATAATGATATCGATGTACTCCTGAGAATCGATAATACAACTGCTATCGCTTATATAAACAAAATGGGGGGTATACAGTTTCCCCATTTAAACAATATCACCCGTGAGATATGGCAGTGGTGCGAAACCAAACATATCTTTAACCACGCGTCTTACATCAAATCCCGTGAAAATACCGATGCAGACGCGGCCTCTAGATACACCAACATTGACACCGAATGGGAATTGGACCCAAGATTGTTTAAGTCAATAATATTTAAATTAGGACAGCCTGCAATAGATTTATTTGCATCGCGCCTTAATAGCAAATGCTACAAATACATTTCATGGAAGCGGGATCCAGGTGCTTATGACATAGACGCGTTTACAATTCCTTGGAATAAGTACTTTTTTTATGCATTTCCTCCATTTGCGATTGTACTTAAATCATTACGAAAAATAGTAAATGACAAAGCCAGGGGCATAGTTATTGTCCCATACTGGCCCAGTCAACCGTGGAACCCAATGTTTACTAAACTTGTTGACTCAGAAATACTATTTTTCAAACCTAATAAATATAATTTACTATCTCCTTACAGGGATCCTCACCCCATGTGGAGAAAACTTACCCTGGCGTGTGCAATATTGTCCGGGAATCGTACCTAAGACGTAATGTACCTATTGAAGCTATAGAAATAATGATCAAATCTCTATGGAATAACACGTTAAGCCAATATAACGTTGCAATGAAGAAATGGTATGCATTTTGTAAAACAAATAATTTGGATTATCTTGACAACTCGGTCACTTCAATACTTCAATTCCTAAGCCAAGAATTTAACAAGGGCGCTAGTTACGGTACCCTGAATTCCTTTCGATCAGCCTTATCTTTAGTATTTTCAAAGTGCCAGATAGATAATGATTTGATTTCACGATTCCTAAAGGGTGTTTTTAAAATCAAGCCAAGCTTCCCCAAATACAATGCTATTTGGAATCCTAACTTGGTACTAGACTACATCTCAAATTTGTACCCCAATAAAAGTTTGTCACTTAAACTGATTTCTCATAAACTTGTAACTTTGCTCGCGTTGTCCACGGGACAACGGATGCAAACGTTATCTTTGATTAAGATTAACGACATAAATGTAATTGATTCCGGAATTACAATAACAATAACTGAAGTAATTAAAACTTCAACACCAAATAGACGAAACCCCCGTTTATTCATACCATTTTATAACGATAAGCCATCAATATGTCCAGCGAATACTCTTATTTCTTATATGGAAAAAACAGCACCAATGAGAAACCCTGATTGTAATAGGCTAATTCAAACCTATAAAACTCCAATACATAATTGTACTTCCCAGTCCATCAGCCGCTGGATTAAAGAGACACTTCGCAATAGTGGTGTGGATATAGAAGCATTCTCTGCGTACACCCGACATGCCTCTACATCTGCGGCTCACAGAGCCGGCGTCTCGGTTGATGTTATTAAGAAAACAGCGGGATGGACTGGAAACTCACTGTGTTTCGTTAAATTTTATAATCAAGCTCTTATTACATCAGAAGAGGACAGAGTCTTCTCTGATGGCATATTCCGAAGTTAGAAACACTTATAATACTATATAGATATCTAATCACCTGTAAACGATAAAAAATTAAGAAATAATTGATGTTAATTTACAATATCTTGATTCTAAATAAATACTGTAACTTTGTGAATCACAACAATTATTTATATCTACAGTATAATTATTTATACTACTCATACCTCGAATTTGAGTTCCTACAAACTAAGGCCTAGGTCTACAGATAAGAATTCCATTCCACATAAGCTCTAAATATCTACAATGTATGTTAAATCTCGAGGATGCAACATTGAAGTATAATTTATGGTTAATTGAACTTACCTGAAGGGAATTTCAACCAAAATTATACGAAATGGTGCATCCGAAGAGATTTAACACCCTACCCACCCGATCGCAACAGCGATACTTTCCCTGTAAGTGTCATTGTGGAATGGAATTAGCTCTGAAACAAATGAAATAAAACGACCAGTGACATGAGCGGGTGACGTGTGACATAGACTAAAAATATTTTTTGTTTTAAGTGCTATAAACAGTGTGGCAATGCAGTACGACAGAAGACGGACTACAATGTATGTTAAATCTCTTCGGATGCACCATTTCGTATAATTTTGGTTGAAATTCCCTTCAGGTAAGTTCAATTAACCATAAATAATGAGCAGATGATCACATATATTAAAATCTATACTAATAATATAATATATAGGTGAAGAGTTTGTTTGCTGAAATGCCCTTATCTCAAGAACTACGGGTTCGATTTATTAATATTTGAGAGCGTGAATTTTCAGCTTATAAATATAAATATTCTTTAAGAAAAGACAAATGTGAACACACTTAAATTTTAATAAAAACATAGATAATAAAAACCGCTCTGCTGTTGTGTTATGCTTATACAAATGTACATAATTATTTCATGGTAATGCCGCATTAACTGTGCAACTTTCGCAAAGTAAATGAAGTATATTATTATTTGAAAGCTTTTTTCAATTTTTCAGTTTCTTAACTTCCAGTGTACATTCAATTGGAACTTCGCTGACTTGTTCGTCATTTGTATAAGTTTCTACCTCGTCTCCAGGTTTGAACACGTGAACCGAAGAATTGTTGCTGTCAAGGGACAAGTAACTATTACTTTTCACTATTGCTTTAAGCCTTCATGTCAAAAGCAACATGTCGTCGAAATTCCAAATACAAGATTCATACGCACGCTTACACTCATTCTTTTGAGTGTCATCGAGTAAACTAGTAAGAACACAAATAATGATTAAGGTCAAATGATTATATAAATAAGATATGGCACATTCCCGTGAATTGCAGGTGTCGGCACGAGTTTTTAGCACTCTTTATCTGTTTGCGCTCGGTTCATAGAAGACCCAAAAATATACTACTGCGCATTTGAGCCCAGAGCTTTAAACTCATGAAGGCATCTGTCCATTGAACTGGTGCATATCGTATCACACTGTCCTAAGTTAATATATATTTCTACAGTATTGACATATATCCTTTATTGCAGTATTTACCTATATCCTTTTTCCAGTGTTTACCTATATCCATTTTTGGCATATTTACCTATATCCTTTTTTGCTGTATTTACCAATATCCATTTTTGGCATATTTACCTATATCCATTTTTGCAGTTTTTTACCTATATCTTTTTTTGCAGTATTTACCTATATCCTTCTGGCGAACAGTGCGAGAAGATTACGCTCGGCTCACGTCATTAGTGAGATTGGTAGATGATACAATTGGAGGGATCATATTCATAACCTTTGCTAATAACTTGTTCTTCATATGTCTTCAACTACTACACACTTTGGCGTAAGTAATAAAATAGTCTTCCACAGCGAAAATTGGTTACAAAATGCAACTGCGAAAGCAAAAAAGAGAAGCACTTCGTAAAAATCTGATTCCTAAAAAATACGTTTTGCGAATGTTGTTTTACTTGTTTTTTTAACACGCTTTTATAAGTGTTTTTCACACCTTATATACGACGGATTGATTTGAAACTTTGCACACTTATCAAGGAATAATATGTACAGTTTGCCCATATTTTACTCATATTTTATATCTAAGACTTTTGTCCCATATTTATCTACAAACTATAAAGTAGCTTAACTTTTTATTAGTAAGATATTCTTTGTTAACAAGTTTGATTTACAAAAAAATATTTACGTTAAAAAAAGTCTTAGTGACTCGTTATAACGTCATCTATCTGTCGGTAATAGTCCCATTAAAATTGTTTCTGCCGTCAGAGATCAGCTGTAACAAACAGACAAACCGATTTTTTTTTTTTCCGCTACTTTCATTTACTTAGTGGAAAGCTGTTAACTTGCAATTACAAACTGACACTTAATTTTTTTTTATACATATATTTACCTATATAGATCTATAGATTATGTTTTTGTTTTAGTTTTTATAACGTCTCTTTTATTGTATTATTTTATTTAGAGCCACTTATTTATTGAATAGTAATGATGGTACTGAAATTTACAAATATTTCTGAATAGGGAGGGTATCAAATCTGCACCCAGATGCCGAAAGGAAGATTCTGATGAAAGGTGAATATCATAATATTATTTACTGTTGATACTTTAGCTCATCCCTACTAATATTATAAATGCGAAAGTAACTCTGTCTGTCTGTTACGCTTTCCCACTTATACCTCTCAACCGATTTTGATGAAATTTGGCACAGACAATCTTTAGACCCTGAGAAAGGATATAGGCTACTTTTAATTTATTAAAAATATTAGGTTTCCGCGACCATAAGGATGAAACTAAATCTACGCGGGTGAAACCGCGGGGCACAGCTAGTATAAAATAAAGTTTCAATCAATTTTCATAGTCTTATTGAGGTATTGAATAATGGCAACTCGGAAAAATGAATATATGATAATAAATGAATAGTCGCCAGGGCTACCGTCATAGCTCACACAATTGGTAAGCATTCTACTGCTATAAGAAGAATAAAATATTTCATTTTATTGACCTGTTGGCCTACCATATGACGTATCAAAAACTTCTGAACTCTGACGTTTCATTTATGTACGTAGAACGTATTAAGAATATCTTTTCTTTGACCAATTGAGCATTTGAAATCCATGGGCTTATATTATAATTATAATGACATTCTAAAAATATTATAGAAAAGAGTAATTACAGAGTTTTTTATCAGGTTCTTCTCAATGACACGGCGGTTACATTTATAATTCTGTTAGAGTTATTTAATTCGTCCTAACGGTTTGAAAGTAATCTAAGGCAAATACATTATTTTAATTGAACCATCTTTTGAAAAGGCAGCAGAAATATCTTGTTCTTTTTATCAACAGCCATAATTTGACTTTGATAATTAAGTCATAATTTGCAGGCCTTTTAAGGGCTACGAGCACACGGCGTACTTCATATATTCCTTCATGTTCCTCGTGATGCGATGGCTGTCGGTATCCCTCGCTGCTGCGAAGGTTCACTCCGCCAGTCGCGAACCAGCTTACTCACTATACCGTGTATCGTCTAATAATTATTGTGTGGAGGTAAATATTGCCAATGAAAATGATTGTTAAGTTTGGGCCCAAGTAAAGCACTTAAACTAGCCCTCTTAGAAGAACCGGCTATAATTACGATAATTAAACAATTGGTAACCACATTATATCCAGCGTAAATATTCACGAATTACACGCAGAAACGTAGATCTGAAACCGTGATTTAGTGTCACACAGACTGCTAGAAATATATAAGAGAATCGCCAGATGTACTGATTTCTTTACTGAGTTCTCTAAAATTCATGAGGGTTAAATAAATATTTGCTTATATTGTGAGAATTACAAATTTAAATTTTTTTTTTCTGGAGAGCCACCTTCTGCTTCGTCGACTACAAAGTCACATAATAATTTCTAAGGTTATAATCTACATTTATAAATCGAATGAAAATATTGCTATAATCTTAAATGATACACATCAACGTCAAGAAAAACATTAGAACTTCGAAATCGAAACAGACAAATCCCAAGCGAATATTCTCGCAAAATCACCTAAGCTGTTACCGTTAAATTCATGGCCTTACATCGAGCTGAGAACTTTTCCATTTCATATTCCAGATCCAGAGGTTTTTGGAGCAAATCCACGGAGATACGGTAGCGCTAAGTGGCTTGCAGTTTTTCAAAATCAAACGGGGATTAGTTTTGACTGTGAGTAGTTACCTACTTGGCATAAGAAGATGTTTACTATGATCGTTTTAGGGATTAGGGAGGTTTTACGACCCAGACCGAGGTCCCTGATACCATCTGATCTTTACAGATAAATGCAATAGAAAAGTCTAGTTGTAAATTTAAAATTTACAGCCTTTCACTAAATGCAGATAGGAGTATTTTCGGCACCTAAATAAAAAAAATGTCTATGTCTCTGTTCAACTGATGTTACAAGGAGATTAAAACTACTTTTTTTTAACTTAACTAAATTTTTACTGAAATTAACTATACGCGGAAGAACCCGCGGGGCACACCAAGATAAAAATATAGAGTATCCTAAACGATAGTTGTTTTCGATAAAATGTAGTCCAAATACTACACCACATTGATGTCATACGTCTAACAGTGAAGCAAGACAACGTGATGGAACCTGCATCTTAGGAGCAACTTATAGTAGGTACGTGAAAGATGGCCATAGGCACCTGTGACTTAGATTGAATCGTAAGACTGCCTTCAGTCTCAAGTCGGCAGAGTTAGTAATTAATTAATAACATCTTGTGTTGTATTACGTGTTCGCGGACAATAAGCAGACTGGGGATATGTTTTTAACTACATAAGTGTTACGAAATATAACCGTGTACCTTGAATGCGCAGTTATTTTATGAGTCTGTCTCTATCTATATGTATGGCATGAGGGGAATAAAAACATGCGTTGTATCCCCATTATTTTCGCTGTGCGCTCTTAACTCGTCACAGCACCAGTAACATCGCTTTCTTATTCAACAGAAGGGACTGTAACTCATTCTCACTTTTACTTACAGATTTCTTTGGTTTGATATACAAATATATACAATTTTTTCATACGCGCCCACCAGTTTTAAGTACTCACAGGAGTAAGTGCGTTTCCATGCGTTTATTAGTTTATACAAGTACTCAAGGGATTGAGAGATTACCTTAGCCTTAATTAGTTGACTCCTTCTGTTCATGTCTTTAGCATTGTGAAGAGATTCAATAATCTTAGTGTTGAAAATTGAGTGGTTTTGGTTAGACCATCTAATTCTGCTTACCCCCGGCCATTTCCCTTCAATCTTCTCACTTGTTCACAAAACGCATGTATATAAAGCCGTGGGGGCCTTGGGGTTTGAGCAGTCGCCTGTTACGTAAGCAACGCAAGTTCGAATCCCAGCGGGGCTAGTACCAATGAGTGTTTCTAAAAACTTATGTGCAGTGTTTTTACACCACGTGCTGTACGTTGAAGGAAAACATCGTGAGGAAACCTGCAAATATCTGAGAAGTAATTCTAAAACGTGTGTATAGTGCCTAAGAAGGCGATAGACTCACGATCTGTCACGTTGGCACTCATCTTCGGTGGAAAGTGGGTGTTGTTATTGCAACACCTCTTTTTATGAAATCATTTTAATATATTGGTAACGCGAGCAACAAGCAACCGTTTGCTATCGTTTTGTTACGTAACAAGTCCCTCTCGCTTGGCTGCCTCGCCAGTAAGCCATTTCAAGACTAATAGAACAATTCAGTTAAATACGACGTGGTTTAGCTATTATGAGATTCCTTTATACGTTCATGGTAAGGGTTTCGGGGTGAATTCTGATTGCTTCTGCGTCTTCACTTTTGGAGTTTTAATAATATTATTCATATGTATAAAGTTTTTTGATCAAGTAACACATACGCTAACAACTTAGCTTGAAGTGGCTATGCACTGAGGTTAAGTAAATTATTACTAATGGGATATGGTTACACAGATCTGATTAGTCTAGTACCAAACTTGTAATCTATTCAGATAAATACTATTGAAGTGTCTGTTTGTAATTTCAAAATAACAGCTTTTCATTAAATGCATATGAAAGTATACACGCTACTGACACTAAAAAACCAAGTTTTAAAATTTATCTCTGTCTGTCTGTCTGTTTGTTCCGGGTAATCTCGGAAGCGGCTGGACCGTTTTTAACAGGACTTTCACTGGCAGGTAGCTGATGTTTCAAGGAGTAACTTAGGCTACTTTTATTTATTAAAAATTTAGGGTTTCGTGACAATAAGGATCTAGGCGGACGAAGGATGCGGACGCGGAGAACTAAATCTACGCGGGTGATCCCGCGGGGCACAGCTAGTCTTTATATATATATCTACTGTACATGTCACTGAACTTTGAACGGCTGGACCGATTTAAATGATTTTTTGTATGCGTTTAGGTGGCGCCCCTAAATCACTGCACATAAGTTTTTTTGAAAATCTCATTGCAGGTCCCGCTTGGATTCGAATTTGCGGCTCTTTGGTAACAGGCGACTCCTAAAACCCCCCGAGGCCACCACGGCTTCAATGTTGAAATCAATATGGAGTTTATATAGATAAAAGATGAAGTACGTGCGTGTAAGTAACTTGTATAAGTGTACGTGTTTGGCAATGTGTGCGTCTGTTTCAGATTGCTGGAACAATAGTGACCTACGAATTGGTTCTGATGCAGTTCACTGGAATCACTCCTACTGCCCCAACACCTGTGTAAATCTTGAACACAAACGTAATTTTTTTTCATAGCGGTACACACAGTCAGTAGCAAAAACAATTACGAGTAAAAAATAAAAGTATGTAAAATAACAAAAGGTATACACAACCATTGTTACCTAATTTCAACAAAAAAGAGGGATACATTTAGTATCGGGCAACTATAGTATTTTTAAAAACACTTTAACTTATTAAATAATAAAATTAAATTCGACTTATTAATTATTTTGTAAGCTAAGAAATAATAATCCCTCCTAATTTTTTTTTTATCACATAAGCAAATATTATTATTAACTAGCTGTGCCCTGCGGTTTCACCCGCGTAGATTTAGTTTCATCCTTAGTTTCGCGGAACCCTTATATTTTTTATAAATAAAAGTAGCTTATGTTACTCCTACTCCTTACGTTACATCAGCTACCTGCCAGTGAAAGACCCGTTAAAATCCGTCCGGAACAAACATACAGACAAACAGACAGAATTTTTAAAACTTGGTTTTTCAGTGTCAGTAGCGTGTATACCTTCATATGCATTTAGTGAAAAGCTGTAATTTTGATATTACAAACAGACACTACTATTTTATTGGGTAATCTCTAAAACGGCTGGACCGATTTTAACGGGACTTTCACTGGCAGGTAGCTGATGTTTCAAGGAGTAAATTAGGCTACTTTTATTTGTTAAAAATAAATCTACACGGGCGAAACCGTGGGGCACAGCTATTTAACATAATTTTCAACGAAATAATACGAGAGTTGCTTCAAACTTTTTATTTTTGCTCTTGGACACTATCCAACATGGCTTGTATACAACTTCACCTGTCATATTGAATTAGAACAAGTTCATATTTCACGATCGATGCTGCTACCTGGAAAATAAATGTTTTTTCATAAATTAATTACTTTTTTACAAAATAAATTACAGTAACTGAGTTTGAGGTGACAGATCTGTGAAAGACTCAAAAGGTTTGACCTGTTTTAGCGATAACGAATTTGGTTGCGTATTAGTGTAGCTAAATGTGTTGATCTATCTTTTTAGTTCTAGTTCCACAGGGGTTACTCCAATAATCCCCATTGAAAATCCCCCCCAATGAGGAATAGTGGAAAAAAGTCCAAAAATCCCCACTGCAATCGAAAGCAGCTTGGAATGGGGGTTTTTGGACAAATTTTCCACAAATCCCCATTAGGTTTAAAATTAAATATGAACATACTGTATAAGAATGAGGAAGGCGAAGTTATTTTAGTAATCAAATAAATTCATGTAATAAGGCAAAGCCTAAATTATTTAATGTTCTATTCCCCATTGGTGGGGATTATTGGAATAACCCTTCCACAGCAACTCATCTTAGAAAAAACCGGACAAATACGAGACGGACTCGCGCACAAAGCTTCCGAACCATCTATATCTATACATCGATACAGATAAATAAAATTGAGGTG
The DNA here is from genome assembly GCA_964035505.1 of Watsonalla cultraria. NCBI lineage: Eukaryota > Metazoa > Arthropoda > Insecta > Lepidoptera > Drepanidae > Watsonalla > Watsonalla cultraria. The sequence continues at coordinate 9,731,508 of OZ037717.1, read as the reverse complement.
TCTGTTTGTAAATCCAAAATAACAGCTTTTCACTATATTCATATGATAGTATATACGGTACTGACATAACAATACCAATTTATAAAAAAATCTCTGTCTGTCTGTTGATGTAATCTTCGATACGGGTGGACCGATTTTTACAGGACTTTCACTAACAGAAGCAAATTTTCCAAGGAATAACTAAGGCTTCTTTTATTTAAAAAAAAACATGGTTCCGCGGGTCACCCATGAAGTTAGCTCTACGCAGGTACCGCGAGGCACAACTAGCATATAATAAAATGTTTTTATTACTTTACTTGTAAGAGCAGCTGCCGTCTTAAAGAGAAGTAGCCAATCGCTGACAAACCAACATAATCTTTCATTAGTTGATAATGTAGTCGCTTGATCTGAAATGTAAAATGATTAGTGTGATTTCAATAAAATAAAAAATTACATGTTTATAGTTTTTTCCCAATATATAACCAAACAAATCCTTGAATAAAAAATATTACGACGAAGGCACTTCAATGAGCCGTGGTGATCGTGGGGGTTGACCTGCTCCGCAAGCAACACAAGTTCAAATCCCAGCAGTCTATGAGTTTTCTAAAAAACTTAAATGCAGTGATTTTACACCACGAGCTTTACGGAAAAGGAAAACATCGTGAGGAAACCTGTTTATATCTGGGAAGAAATTCAAAGACCTATTATGTATTGTGCCTAAGACGGCAATAGACACATCTTCTGTCACGTTGGCACTAAATAGTATTCAGTGTAATGTGAGTAATTAAAACACCTCTGCTTACCCCTTCGGAGACCCTTTTGGGATGGCGTGATTTTTTTTTATGTATTAAAACATTACCTTCCACAAGAAATGTTCAATCATTGACTTTTATGAATGTACGCTAAATTGGCTACGAGGAAATACGTAGAGCTTCTACGTTGTAGCACCACGTAGCAGAGCTACGAGCTTGCTACAAGATACGTAATTTCGTTACTAATTTGAGAAATGTTAATATTCAGTTTAACATAATATTAACTTTGCACATTGATTGAAATATAATAATAATATTGCTATGAAATAAATCTTGATTGCCACCGCATTAAAATGTTTGATATTAAAAGAGTATTCACGAAATAAAATTGTTTTTGCAAATCGCCTAGTAGACTTTCAATGCATTCATATTATTTCTAACCCTCTTCATACTCGTCTATACAATACTTTGTTCTTAATTAGTGGATGAGTATTTAACACGGGCATAAAAAAATATACATAATATGCTTACGCCTGTATTCCCCGAAGGGGTACGCAGAGGTGTTGTAATAACAACACCCACTTTTCAACAAAGATGATTAAGTATCAAAGTGACGGATGGCGAGTATATCGCCTCCTCAGGCAGTATAAATACGTCTTTGAATTACTTCTCAAACATGAAGGTTTCCTCATTATGTTTTCCTTCAAGGTAAAGCACGTGGTGTGAAATTACTGCACAAAAGTTTTTTTATAGAAAAACTCCCGAAAGCCCCGCTAGGGTTCTTGTGCCGCTTGCGCAAAAGACGACCGTTAAAACCCCAAGGGCACCACGGCATTTTTTTATACCATTCATGGTTTAAAAAAAAAAACTATACTAATGTGGGGAGAGCGAGTGGTCATGTTCATCCCCAGCAAAGGGAAGATCTTCCAGCCAGGCGGGTGTCATGCCTGGGGAACCGCGGCTCCAATAGTTCTAGTTGGAAACTTGTATATATACTGCAATGCGCTTGAAAACTCTTCTGGCGCGATTTAGGTTCTCGTGTATTTGTACTTAAACTTCGCATTTGTCAGCGAGTAGCGCCATCTATGAGCGAGTGGAGACACGCTGCCACACTAATATTATAAAGAGGAAAGATATGTTTGTTTGTTTGTATTGAATAGGCTCCGAAAAAACTGAATCGATTTTAAAAATTCTTTCAGCAATTAATAGCAAAATTATCAGCGAGTAACATACAAACAGGCTATATTTTATCCCCTACTTCCACGGTTCCACGGGAACGGAACCTACGCAGGTGAAACCACGTGACGTCCGCTAGTATATTATAAAGTAGTATGTAAAAAGGCTTTAGTGAAATTAACCTCAATATTATAACTCGCTGTAGGACAGGACTCCAGTGTAGGCAATGCTCTTCTAGAGTGTGTAAGAACATCGGAGGCCGCTAGCACGACGCTGCAAGCTCTGAACACCAACCAGCTCAGCGAATAGTAGTAGTACAACTTGTTTATTGTAGACCCTTTGTCCTTGCTGAAATGAGAATTTCAAACATTGGCTCTATTTAATAGATTTTTTATTCATGAACATACATATTTATTTCTAACTAGCTGTGTCCCGAGACTTAGTTTCATCCTTATTGTCACGGAACCCTAATATTTTTGATAAATAAAAGTAGCCTAAGTTACTCCTTAAGACATCAGCTACCTGCCAGTGAAAGTCCCGTTAAAATCGGTCCAGCAGTTTCAAACATTACCCGGAACAAACAGACAGACAGTCAGACGGACAGACAGACAGACAAAGACATTTTTTTAAACTTGGTTTTTTAGTGTCAATAACGTGTATACTTTCATATGCATTTAGTGAAAAGCTGTTATTTTATATTTACAAACAGACACTTCAATTTTATTTATCTGTATGTATTATGTATTACTTGCTGTGCCCCGCGGTTTCACCCGCGTAGATTTTAATTTCATCGCGGATTCCTAATGTTTTTAAAAATCTAAGTAGCCTAAGTTACTCCTTGTAACATTAGCTATCCGTCAGTGAAAGTCCCGTTAAAATCCGTCCAGCCGTTTCGGAGCTTACCCGGTACAAACAGACAGACAGACAGACAGACAGAGAAAAATTTTAAATCTTGGTTTTTCTGTGTCAGTTACGTGTAAACTTTCATATGCATTTAATGAAAAGCTGTTATTTTATATTTACAAACAGACACTTCAATTTTATTTATCTGTATAGATTTCTTAAAAATGGTAAAGAAAAATACGAACACAAGGCGGGGCTCGAACCCACGACCTCTGCAAACCGTGCAGCTGTACCACAGGAACAAGGGAAAGAAAAATTCGTCCCATGAGGTAGAATCACGAGTAGCTCAGTTGGAAGAGCAACTGCACGGTTTGCAGAGGTCGTGGGTTCGAGTCCCGCCTTGTGTTCGTATTTTCTTTACCATTTTAAGAAATTACCTATATTCATATTCAGTTCATTCACCAGGTCAACTATGATTGTTTAAGCGAGTTTTAAAAACTTCTTAGCTTTAACGTTAATATTTTCTTCCAGAGAGAGTATTTTTTGACACAAAAAAACCAAGGTTTAAAATTTTGCTCTGTCTGTCTGTCTGTTTGTTCCGGGTAATCTCCGAAATGGCTGGACCGATTTTAACGGGACTTTCACTGGCAGGTAGCTGATATTTCAAGGAGTAACTTAACTACTTTTGTTTATTAAAAATATTAGGGTTCTGCGACAATAAGGATGAAACTAAATATACGCGGGTGAAACCGCAGGGCACAGCTAGTATAAATATATAATCTGACATAGGGGAGATTAAGAGTACTGCTTCTTTATGATATGATTACAAGATGAAATATTACTTCGAAATCCTATTACGATAGTTATTTCAGCCGTATTGGAAATCCCTTGTAGGTAATCATTTTTTGAGGTCGCACTAATCTATAGAAATACATAAAAATTAAGTGTCTGTTGGTAATTTCAAATTAACAGCGTTTTATTAAATGAATATGAAAGTTATGTATACGTTACTACGAGTAACTAAAGAAAAAAAAATTTTTCTTCTTTCTCTCTGCTTGTTCCGGGTAAACTCTGAAATGGCTGGATCGATTTTAACGTGACTTTCACTAGCACAGGAGTTACAAGGAGAAACAGGCTATATTTATTTTCAAAAATAAATCCATCATAAAAAAAAATTATTAACTTAAATTATAGTCTACGTGGGTGAAACCGCACGACTAGTGTATCACCAATCTTAATTATAACTAGTACTATGGTGCAAGTTTTCAATCGATAACTTACTGCAATCCAAGAAATAGTTGCAAACAAATGAAGTATAAGTTATTTATATTGGACAGTAAGAGCAAGCCACCCAGTTGTTTGTCCATCATTCTCACCAGGGACGCTTGCCGGCAATACGCTTCACGAAGCTGACGCCACACTCTTATTTGCATGTACGATTCTGTTCCAAACTGGGAACAAATTAGACTTGAATATTATGACATAGTATATATATCCGTTTACTAAGCAGTATGGAATATATATGTTTTAATTAAATAAGATCGTTTGCTTCTACGAGTGTGTTTGTAAAACACGTAAGGGTATGCTTGTTAAATCATGGGATTTTGATCCAATGGGCGCTTTCACATTGGACGATAACGGTAACGACATGGTATCGTCGGACTAGTAGTTTGATACAATTACTACAGAACGTTTCACACGGTGTCGTTGTAGTCAAGTATCGTCCGATATCTTAGCAGTGGGAAAACGCCCTATAGATCAATGCACTCTTATATATTATTCATTATCAGATTATAACAAAGTTTATGATGTTGTAATGTTTCTATCAAATCTATACAGATGTATAGATTTGAATTGATTTGGTGACTGACTGTTCAAAGTGCACAAATACAAGTTAATGAAATTCACGCTTCGCATTCCAGTATATTGACATTAGCACAGTATAAATATATGCTTCACAATAGTAAGGAATCTAGGCCTTTATCTATACATCTCAATCTATCATCTCCCTGGCCTTAATCCCATGTATTTGGGGTCGGCACTTGATTCAATCCGATGTGGCTGATCACCTGATTTTTATAGGAAGCGACTGCCATCTGACCTTCGCAACCCCTTTTTCGAGGAAAATCGGCAATCTGGGTTAAACCAGTTGTCAGACTTTCTTAGGCCTCTGACTGACCTGTAACGATTGCCAAAGATGTTAAATTAGTAACCGGGACTGACAGCTTATCGTGCTCTCCGAGGCACGGAGGGTACTCGGGCGGTCACCTATCCAACTACTGGCTAGGCTACATCTCAATCTATACAGATAAAAAAATTAAGTGTCTGTTGGTAATTCATAATTAACAGCTCTGCAAGAAATTTTCTAGTGTACCTTTTTTGATTTGTTCAATTTCTTCTCAAATCTTATAACTCTGCTGACATGGCAATTCATTCTATAATATCTTGAGCTTAGGCCCATACTGATCAAAATGATGAGCAGGTCCTGAAAGTTCCACAGTATCGTCGCTATCTTACTGAGAACCAATACCGGAATGGCCACCCATAAATTGTATTCGTCTGAAACAAGTTGTACCAGCCAAGTATAGTTAGAGTGGTAATACATTGCAATGCCGATAGATGGAGTTAATTATGTTGTGAATCGCGCTGTAGAGATTCTCCGCGGTATACGTATATACTAAAATTCGCTACATAATACAAAACTTTTCCTCTTTGGTATATCGTTCTTTCATTACGATCCCAAGTAAAGTACCTACTCACAGGCCAGAGTACTAGATTTGGTCACAAGTTCACTTGTCTGAAACAAGTTCATTGCATTTTGTATCTTATTCTTGTGTAGTTAAAGCAAGCAAGGTACCTAAGCTCCTTATAAAGATGAACTGGATTGAAAAGTATGGCATTACAGGTTATCCTGCTTAAAATTAACACTGGGAATAGAATTTTCACTTTAAAAGATTGCAGTCAAATGACAGTAGTAGTGCGTGATCGATTTAAGAGATGTTGTAACTAAATGTAATTGATTAATCTCGTATGCTTTCTGAGGGCCTAGTGCGAGTTTTTCACTGCCGCCGTCACAACTCACCGAGTTAAGGTAAACGCAGATTTGTATAGGATCGGAACAGCGACCCTGTCAGCCTAAAGATGACACTATCGACGCGATGACTTGTGACGGCGATTTTAAGAAAACACGCACTAGGCCCTGGATATTTACTGAACTTGATTCGCTCAAAATAAGAACAACACAAAACGAACAACGTGTTTTGTTCTAGGCTATTTTCAAGCGAGATTGAAAAACGCGGAGAATTGATTGAGGATAAAAAAAAATCTTACGAGCCTGCAGTAGAAATCCATGCGACGTTAGAATGTAACGTTGAAAGTACTCTTCAGGTGGAATATCTGTCCCTGTAGCTGATACCATGCTTAGTACATGTTCCACTGAAAACAAACAATTAAGGGTTTGAATGGTAGAAGTTATTTCTGGTAAACAGCTATTACAGCATTAAAGCTTGCAATACCAAGAGCTATTTATTTAATGAAGTAGCTTCCATCGACAGCTTCGCCTATGAGGTAGTACGATAAAATTCACATCACCAAAATTTAAAGGCCACTTCTTTAGTCTATACCTATATCAAGAACAAACTCTTTAAATATCATGTCTCTAGATTTCAGTCTGTCAGGATTTTGTTTTTTTTATATTATTCTTATTTTATAGATGTGATCTATGCATTTAAAATTTTCTATTCCAACATAGTGATAAGTATTAATTCCACCTACTCTATAATGCTCTGGTGACCTTACTCACCTCCAAATACAACAATATTAAAGTAGTTTTATTCGAATGCTTTGTAACATGAAAGTACAAACTCACCGTCATGGCGTTATAATAATTCAAATATGTACTTTATAATACAGTACCTAAAGCGCAAGTTGCAATAAAGACGGTAACGAATAAGGTCCTTCTTCTTATTCTGCTGTCTCCATCAAAAGGTAGTCCTGTAGTCTCAACTGTGATCCAGTGTTGAGACATGGTCTTCCAGGAGTGGACGCATCGGCAGGAGAGGCACAGAGATAGTATTGCGTTGCCATAGAATACGGACCCTGAGAGACGGGCTACCATACCTCCTGTGAGGAATTAAAAAAGTCTTTAATTAAAATAAAAAAATCAGTCTTCTTTTGACAAGCACATTTTATGAGGGTTACGGTTCAATTAATTATGTAAATGTATTCAGTTCAGGCCCTGGTAGGTAGAGAAAGTTACCATCAGTTTGGTAAAGGCTTTCTCACAGAAAGCAGTAGGAAATTTATTCACTATACATCTTCTTCTTCGTCATATCGTATAAGATGGCAGACAATCATATGCAGCTCTCGTTATGCTAAAACACTGAATCCAAATTAAAAAACTAAACCAAGCCTGGTCCAGATGTTTCAGAGAAAACCGCACATAGATACCCAGAGAATTTACTTTTTTATAAAAGCGTAATAGTAAAAGTATACAAACGGCCAGTAACGTTGTTAGCAGCAATATCAGTCAATAGTCTGATCACTTTCCAAATAGCCGTCCCTTCTAGAGTGATCAGCATAGCCAGGATAACGGTAGTCCATAGGAAGGATGCATTTAGTCCAATCGTGGACACCCCAAAGAGGCGTGCTTTGCAGAGTATCGAGTTGAATGTCGGTAGGAATTCCTGTAAGTTACACATTGCTTTGTAAACGATAAATAAAGGTTATCACACACTTATCGATTCAGAAACAAGTCGTCACCGCTTCGAATAGTTCGCGAGTTTGCCTCGAGGCGAAGCGATGACGTTGCGATGGTTGATTAGTGTGTGTTTCGTATGAAAGTTCTTGCAAATTAATCCGGTTGATCCCGTACCGAACTAATAAGTGTACGTTAATCATTAGATACGAAGGACAAAGTAGCTATCTCAACTCGAGTGACTCGAGTTGCAAATCGTGCTGACTCGACTCGACCACAGTAATCGCGCGTCTCATACCGTCACAGTATAAACATTAGCTTTCTACTACTACGCACTTATCTACGAGATTATAAGCGGCCCTGGCGTAATATCAGTAAGGGGTGTCACGTCGTGGCTGATACGCGTTTGAAAGTTTTTTTTCTGAATATTATATCGACAATATCAACAGTATCTGGTAATTTTACTTAGACAGTAAATAAAGGATAAAATTTAAAAAACTTTAGGAGTCACGCTCGATGGAGCATCGTTTTTTATTTAAAAAAATTGGTATTGATTCCATACTACTTAGCATGATTATAAATATACTGTGGTAGCGCCGACCCAGTACTATTACAGTAACTTACAAGGTACAGTGCCTTAGACGGCAATGGACACAGCACCTGTCACTTAAATTTTTAACCATCTTCGGTAAAAAGCGTTCTAAAGTGTCTTTAAAAAATGCGTGCTATACACCCAGTACAGCACCTACTTTTTAACACTTCTACTAACCCCCTAATTACGAGTTAAGAACGTGTTTCATTAACTCAATTGCTTTGATAGATGAATACATTAAATTATAATACTTACATCATATTTCCGTGATGCTTTTTCCGTTCTGAACTTCAAGTTACTGCTGTTTACCATTACGATATTGTACCAAAAACTTATTCATAAATTAGTAAATTTTTTTAACTTCAAAAGTGTAACGAAAGTACTTGTTTTTGATAGTGTTATGCGTTCCATTTGGTAGCTATGGGAAGAAGAAGATGAGGAACAAATATAGTATTATAAAGGAACTAGCTATTGTCCGCGAATTCATCTGCGTGGAATAGTAACTTTGGGGTAACGCTAACTTTAACCCACGATTGGTCTTAGCAAAATTTTATAGCTTATACCTCGATAAATAGGATATTTTACACTGCAATAATTGTTCAGTTCGAACCAGTAGTTCCTGAGATTAGCGCTTTCAAACAAACAAACTCTTCGGCTTTTTAGTATATATTATTTTCAGTAGCTTTATACATCTTGAAACATTACATAGTCTCTTAACTAACTCAGTATAGGAACTCAAATAAGGTATTGAAAATTAATTTGTATATTTACTTACATTAATTTTCTGGTCCTGTTAAGTGTAGTCGCTTCTCAAATCAATGCCTTCGACTAAATTTACATACATTTCACCAGTATGTATTTAAATAATACACCATAAAAGCAAATTATCGAAACCACAGTACTATAGCTAAAAGCCCGTGTTTATTGTGAAAATTGTTTGACTCTTGCTTGTCATTGCATTATAGCTTTTATGTCACGTGAGTAGAGATAAGTATCGAATGAATATCAACAGCCGTTCGATGGTACACTTGTAAACAAATTGCTGGACTGGAATTAATAAAAATAGGTATGTTTTTCTATGATTTATTGTTGTTGTTCAAAGCTCCGTTGACACGAGTTCAATTTTAAAGCAATGTAAGATAGCTTTGCGATAAAATGCTTTTAAAACTGATTATAAACTACTCACAAACTTACAATGTTACATTGATTCTGGGTACAAAAATATCTTTATTCGATTAGACTTTTACAAAGTACTTTAAAATCGTCAGAATGACATAATTAACCAGGATTATACATGCTACCGCCAGGTTCGGAAGGTTGCTGTTACTGAGAAGAACCTGGCAAGAAACTCAGTAATTACTCTTTGAATTTTTTTTTTTTTTTGCATAATTTTTAAATACGTTATAAATTTAACTATTAACTTTAGTCGCCCATGTTTTTCTGAATGGCAGTCGCTTCGTATAACAATAACGTGTTCAGCCACATCAGGTTGAATCAAGTGCCGACCCCAACAACGTATGTGTTAAATGTGACGACCAAACCATCCTCCAATATAATATAATATACTAACTGTGCCCCGCGGTTTCACCCGCGTAGATTTCGTTTCATGCTTAATTTCGCGGAACCCTAATATTATTTAAAACTAGCTGTGTCCTGCGGTTTCACCCGAGTAGATTTAGTTTCATCCTTATTGTCGCGGAACCCCAATATTTTTAAATTAATAAAAGTAGCCTAAGTTACTCCTTGAAACATCAGCTACCTGCCAGTGAAAGTCCCGTTACAATCGGTTCAGCCGTTCCAGAGATTACCCGGAACAAACAGACAGACAGAGAGAAAATATTAACTTTGTTTTTTACTGTCAGTAGCTTGTATACTTTCATATACATTTAGTGAAAAGCTGTTATTTTGGAATGATAAACGGACTTTTCAATTTTATTTTTCTGTATAGATATGTGACAGGCACTGACAGCCATGCCCATGACTTAGGGAGTTTCAGGATCAGGTTTTTTAATAATTGATATGCAAATTATTTCGGGATTAATTGGATTTATTATATTTAATTTAATCAGATAAAATATTGCAGATACATTATAATAGGCTTAAAAGTATAATACTCGTAATTTACAATAAGCACCTTAGATTCTACACTCCTAAATTAAGATTAATGTGCAAAATACCTAGACTTGGAAGAAGAAAGTGCATGAATTAATTACACTCTAAGCGTTTATATTTCATTCAATCTTGGTGTAATAAATAAAAAAGTTATGAGTAGTGTTTTTAAAATCCCGCCGTAGCAAACTCTTGAAAATACTTCTAAGGGTCTATTTGATCAAACTGTATAAGAACTAATTCATATGTTATCACAGCTCCAGCCATCTGAAACAGAGAGAAGGCGGTCACCATCATCGGTTTAAGCAGAGCGTATGAAGAACTTCTGAATTTTACGTTTCATTTTAGTACCATAAAATAAAACGACAAACGCGTTTTCTTGCTTATGTCTGAGTAATTCAAAAAAGTATCTGTCACATTGGCACTCAACCATCTTCGGCGAATTATCTTAATTTATCTTGTGGGTGTTGCTATTACACCACCTCTACCTACCCCTTCGGAGAATACAGGCTGAAAATATAACCACTATCTCTCTATCTCTATCTCTACGAATAAGGAGACGGGTATACCTGTAATAAAATAGACCGGTCCATGTAGAAGAAACCCATTCCGCTCAAAGCAACATAATCTTTGGTCAGCTGATCCTGCAATCTCTCCATCTGGGTATAAAAAACATTATTACTTCATTCATACAAACATACCAACTTCAGACGTTTTATAACATTGGAGTGCTGTGGAGTGATTCGTGCTCTAGTATACATGTATACTAGAGCACGAATATTCGTGTTCACATAAGCGGGATCCACTATTCTTAGTGGAACCCCGGTTAATGTGGTAGTTCGCATCGAAGTCTCCTAGCATTTTGTTGGAGCACATCCAAAGGGCAGTTGTATCGCCGCCCCTATAGGCCTCACCGTACTAGACATCGCGCTGCGATCTTCTGGGCCCGCATCAGATCGTACTAGGCCCAGTACGAGTTTTTCACTGCCGCCGTCTCAAGTCATCACGTTGACGTGAACGCAAATTTTTATACGATCAAAATACCATCTATGGGCCAACAGACGCCGCTGCTTTTGCGATCCCATATATCTGATTTTAAACTCGCACTAGGCACACATAACAGTCAGAGCTCCCACTCTAACCACCTGCAAGCTCACCGGCCCCCTTTTATTCACCTCGGGGAACAAAAGCATCCATCAAGTCCTGAGACCCTTTTCAGAATGCATACAATAAAAGTGTGCATGTAATTATACTCACCTCCACATTGAAGCATTGAGCTTTACATGAATAAATATAATTTAACGCCTTCTTAGAATGCTCTTGGATGTTCGAGGCGGCGAGTACTACGCTACTCACTCTTGCGCACAGCCAGATAAATGAGATGACGTAGTAGCACTTTTTCAAAGTGGTGATCGAATGAATTTGCCTTCGGAAAAAAAACCGCGTTATTTACATTGTCATCTGTACAAATACATACATACATACAACGTTAATTTCAACATACATAAGTGCCTTACCAGGGCCTAAACTAAATAAATCACTTTAATTTTCATACATACACATAAATAAAATTAAAGTGTCTGTTTTTTCAATAGGAAATAACATCTTTTTAAATGCTTACGAAAGTATAAATGATAGTTTCATAAAGAATACATACATATGCTCACGCCTGTATTCCCCGAAGGGGTAGGCAGAGGTTTTGTAATTTTTAACACCCACATTTCACGAATATGATTAAGTGCCAACGTGACAGAGGGTGAGTCCATCGCCGTCTCAGGCACTATACATACGTCTTTGAATTATTTCTCAGAACTGTGCGGGTTTCCTCACGATGTTTTCCTTCACCGTAAAGCACGTGGTGTGAAATCACTGTACATAAGTTTTTAGAAAAACTCAAAGGTACAGGCCCCGCTTTTCATAAAGAATTAAATTGTAAAAAAATTATTGGTCTGTCATTGAAACGGCTGGACGGATTTCAACAGGACTTTCACTGACAGATAGATTAGGGAAAACTTACGTTATACCCAAAAACAATTGCAAGCATATAAAATAGAAGTTGCAGAAGCAGGACAGGATGATAATGCCGCCGATGGAGCGGTCGACCCTCCTGACGAGAGCTGCTTGCTTCACATATGCCTCTCGTATCTTACGCCAAGTGTAGACGTTCATTGCTGCGTTCTTCTAAACATCAAATAGAACATTAAAATATGCATATGCATGTATATGCCCAACACAGGGATCCAACCTAAGATCTTGTGTCCCAACTTGACTCGTGACGAAGCAGTAAACAATATAACGACATCTTATTGTGTTGAAAATGAAAATAAATTAAAATGTGTGAAAATTAAAAAAATAAAAGAAAATTATTGACAATGAATTAAATCTATACAGATATATACAGATAAATAAAATTGAAGTGTCTGTTTGTAATTCCAAAATAACAGCTTTTCACTAAATGCATATGAAAGTATACACGCTACTGACCGATTTTAACGGGACTTTCACTGGCAGGTAGCTGATGTTTTAAGGAGTAATTTAGGCTACTTTCATTTATTAAAAATATTAGGGTTCCGCGAAATGAAGCATGAAACTAAATCTACGCGGGTGAAACCGCGGGGCACAGCTAGTATATAATGAAAATTAACTTGAGCTTGTGCGCTTGGGCTTACCCATCCACTTATGTAAGTGGATGCTTTACTTACGTAAAGCAACCGTAACCCAGGCCGGTTACGGTTGCTTTACTTCGCTGAATTCTAGACTCCTATTGAAAATCAAATGAAGATTTATTAAAAAACATATCTTTAAAAATACGAGTACCTCATCCTTCTTCAAAGCTTTCTTCTCGACAGCACATATTTTACCGACATACTCGTTCAATCTGACATACCGTGACGTCAGACCCATGCTTATCAGGACGATCAGTAAGTCTTGGAAGTTCCATAGGATTGTACCAATTATACTCATTATCATAAATGGTATTGGGAAGAAGTCCGAATATTCATCTGAAAAAAATTCTTCTCGTTTTAGAAATAAACAGCAATACGCAATGTTGGTAATTTAAAGAGAAACCAAATTTAGTGGTGCCGTCATGAGGTTTGAGCGCTGACAGTTGTAGTGGTGTTTGAATAATCGCCTCCAACGCAAGCGACGCAAGTTCGAATCCCAGCGGCCTGTATGAATTTTACCTTAAAAACTTAAGTGCAGTGATTTCACCCCAAATGCTTTGCGGTAAAGGAAATATCGAGAGAAAACCTGCATATATCTGAGAATTCATCCATACTCTTCCTCCGTCACGTTGGCATACAATCATATTGGGTGAAATGTTGGTATTGTTGTTACAACACCTCTGCTCATCCCTTCGGGAACCCTTCTGTAATGGCTTTGGGTTCGTTTGGTGCATGTGCAAGCCTTATGTGCAGTTCTCCCCACAATTTTCCCTGAGCGCTCAAATCTCGTGAAGGCCTGAACCTGAACATACAAATTGTCAGTACTTACGCCGCAAAATTATAAATCCGTGCGAAAGTAGAGTGTACCTTTTCAATATCTTTGATGGCGGACAGTCGAACCCAATCAATGACACTACACTCATTAGATGTTCAACTGCAATTAAAATTAGGCACATCTTTATATTTTTGGTGTAAACCTTCAGGACCCTAATGGAAAGACAAGTCTGTAGGGGTGGACACCTGAGTGCCTAGTACGAGGTTTCTTAAAATCGCCGTTGCAAGACACCGCGTCGACGTAAACGCAGATTTGTATGGGCTCTCAAGAGTGTCATCTTTAGGCAGAGGCGCTATTTTGATCCTATACATATCTGCGTTTACGTCGACGCGGTGACTTGTGACGGCGGCAGTGAAAAACTCGCACTAGGCCCTCTAAAGGGGCCAACGACGAAATTTCAAAACATAATTATAATCAACTTGTTGACCCGAATAGAACTCGATTAATACTTTTGTTCCTTTTGAATCATATACTATTATACTAATAAGAATAATACAATACAAAATAAATAACAATTGTTTCGTATAATCTATACAAACTTACGCATGGAGAAAAATGCCGTTAATACAGAAATTAAGATCATTCGTCTCTTCAAGTAAGGGTCTGGTAGGGCGTTGATGGTCAAACTCTTCTCTACGGTGATCCAAAGGGTAGATATCCCTTCCCAGCTGTGGGCTAATCTTGAGCTCAATATGAGTGATATGATAGCTATGGTGTAGAACATTGTACCCGCTAATCTTGCTGTTACACTACCTGGAAAACATTTCAACGTTAATGGCATGTAAGAACAATTAAACAAATAAGCTAGGAATTAGCCTAATAAGTACCAACATTAAGAAGAAAGAGTTTATAATTTTATAAAAAGCATGCTTGGAAGCAGCTAAACGGATAGTTTCTTAGTATAGCTTAATAAGGAATCTTCTCCATAGGTTCTCCGTTATTAGTAAATATGTAATCATGACTGAAAACCTCATTAGTTAAGTGATCCCAAGCGCAACTGCGGAACACGAGGTCCTGGGTTCGATGCCAGGGTCGAGCTAAATTATTACAAATTTAGTAGCCGCAGCCCGGAGCCTGTATTAGTGCCCGATTACTCGGAATAGGCTCGCCCCCTATTCCATCGGGCTTAATTTAACTGGGTGGGTGTGCAATAAGTAGAGCTTTGCCAACTCCTTCGGGAAATATATAAGTGTCTTTTTAAGTTATAGCTCGCAGATGCTACCTTCTTAAAGGGGAGCTACCTCCACTGCTTAACCGGACCAAAATACGAAACCCGAGGGCTTCCAGCCAAATTTAAACTTAAAAACTAAGCAACACAGCTAAGGGCGCCCCGGTGCGGGGCTCGGACCTCGGCTTAGGGCGTTGCTGGGTGATGAGCTAGGGAGCTGGATCAGTGGTATTATTTAGGGAAATATTTAAGGCAAGCGGCTCGACGCCGGCTCTAGCAAGGGACGGGGGGACGATGACGTAGAATTCGCGACGAGACTCGCCGGAGAGAACGGAATAATGGTCGGTTGGGGCATACATGTGCATATCTACTTTATTAAACAGTAATAACTTACGATGTCCAATAATATCCACGGCCCAGCCCGCTAAGGCTTTTATGACTTTCCAAATAGCACATCCTTCAATGACCAGTAAAATAAGAAGCAGAAAAGTGCACCATATTCTCCAAAATGTGCCTTTCCTCGCAAATACGCCGAAAAGAGATGCCCAGCGGAATACAGATTGCATTGTTGTCAGAAAATCCTAACGAACATGTAATTTTGTTAATTCAATAAAGCTCTCTACTGCTTATACGATAAGGTTGCTATTTGAATACATTAATTTTATAATTCATACTCTTGGTGCTGGTAGACCAATTCCATGGTCATAATGTGGAAGTTAACATGCACAATATACATATGAGCTTACTGCAAGCAGTACGGAAGCTAGGAACAAATCGTTCGAAATGACACACTCACACAAACGAGCGCGTTGACTGCCTGACATTAGTCAGAAAGGGGTGTCACGTCGTAGCCGATCGCTTCATATAGGTACGTCATTTAGCGCTTTCACATTGGATGATAGCGGTAACGACACGATATCGTCGGACTAGTAGTTTGATACTACTGAACGCTTTCACACAGTGTCGTTGTAGACAAGTATCGGCGGACGATATCGTGGCAGTGGGACAGCGCCCATTCGACGTTATTTTAATAGTATATTAAGGAGTAAATTTAAAAAACTGCCTGCGAATTCAACCTTTGTCACATTTGTAATTCCTGCATCAAACATTCGGGGATGTTCGTAAAAAAATCAGGAGTTCAAACAGAGTGAAAAATACTTACGTCATGATAAGGCTGTTCAGGAAGAATCAAGTTATTCTGTTGCGGTACTTTCATGGCTTAATGAACTGTTGTGAATTACTGAAACAGCAATATATCTAATTACTTTTAAGGGGGATAGGGAGTAAAAGGATCTCCTGTACTGAGGACCGTACACCTTTACTTTAGATCACAGCCAAATAATGCTACATTTTAGTAGTGTTGTGTTCCTGCGGTGTTATATCCATATTACATAAAATGTTGTTTTTCGAATATAAATATTTAATAAAAACCTTCGGCTATTACCAATCTGTAGGATTTTTTTATGACTGACAAAATGTCATTTTGTATAAAAATATCCAGATTACCTCACTATATTTTCCTTTACATAAGTTTTTAGAAAAACTCATTGGTGTAGGCCATTGGGATTCGAACTTGCTTCGCTTGCGTAGCAGGTGACTACTCGAACCCCTCGCCCACCACGGCTCTTCCCTTATAAATATCATGACAATAAGAGCTAATGGTTGGGCCACTGTTGCGTAGTATGAATATAACCTATCGTATTTTCTTGCCATTATAAAAACTGACTTACTTCTTAATATTTGATGGAGATGATCTCTCAGGAACAGTAGAGCTGATTTCCCTTGTAGTACAATATAACGAACAGTCTAAACTTGTTTGAAGTTAAATAACACATGCTTGTATTGTATAAATCACTTTCACAAACTAGCAGTGTTAGACTAGTAATTTGGTGTAACACGCAAACCGATCGTTTATTTTGTTATTTCGAAGCAAATATTCATGTTAACAACTAATTAATGCTTTTTAATTGCGCGTTATAACATTGATTGTATCTATGATTGAATTGAAATTATGTTGTTGTTCCCAAATTGATTTGTTTTTGATTGTATATCTGCTTTTAATTGACATAAACATATGATTCAAAGTCTCCTTTTCCGAACTGGCGGTAATTTTATTGATGTTTATGAATTCCATACTACGGCATAAGTTGAAGAAATCAATTTCATTCATATTAACTTAATCATTGTTCGAACAGTCACCTGCTACGCAAGCGATGCAAGTTCGAATCCAAGTGGGGCATTGGTACAGACCAATGAGTATTTCTAAAACGAAAACATCGTGAGGAAACCTGCAAATGTCTGAGAAGTAATTCAAAGACGTATGTATAGTGCTTGAGACGGCGATAGACTCACCATCTGTCACGTTGGCACTTAATCATATTCGGTGAAATGTGGGTGTTGTTGTTACAACATCCCTGCCTACCCCTTCGGGGAATGCAGGCGTGAGCATATGTTGCATATGTTATGATATTCTTTTAGTTTCTATGATTACAAATAAAATTAATTAATTGTATCGATAAGTTATCGGTGGTTGGTATTACAATTATTTGTGTTTCGCGGCTGTAAAAGGTCATATCTAATGCTAAGTATAGAGTTTTCATAACCAATCAATAAGTATAACATTTGAAATGTGCATAAAAAATATTGTATTTCCGTATATAATTGCTTATTCACAACACCGACCACGGGAAACGATGTTGAACTTCATACAGTAATTCATTACGCTACGCACACAATCCCACAAAGCCAGTGAACCTCAAACGTTAATGAAATACAGAACAGTAGGCTAATTCTCGTAATGAAAACCGTTACGATATCGTAACGACTTGGTCGCTGACAGCATTTTCCTATTCTCATCCTAAAGTCGTTCGGTCGAAGTGTGTTTGAAGCGTATTCACGTAAATTTAATTATGTTTAATATGCTTCAATCGTTTTAAATTATGTTTTAAAATTACTTAGTAGGAAATAGGATGATGGTACTGGCAACAAATCGTTGAGTAATAGCTTAGCTGCGTTCAAGTTTTAGTGTTTCGTTGTAGTCTTATCGAAGCGCGATCGGAAAACACATGAATACCAAATCTCGATAGGACTGCAATCGAACGAAGCTGGAACTACAACGATATTTGAATTGAACGTTTTTACGAGAATTACCCTCCAGAGCTTTGGGAATGCCATAAAAATTCATAAATCTGTGTAACGAGCGAAGTTCCTAGCAAGCTGTGCGTACGTCGCAGATGGCAAGTGTATAATTATTCCACTATTTTGAATGGCGCGGTATAATTATGCCAGTTGTTGTAGATGAAAAATTGTGTTACAGAATTTGCGAATATCTTTTTTAATAAATTTGTGTTATTTCAAACATGTTTTGTTTGAATGTTAGATTATATTTGTACGTGACTTTTGCTTGTAAAATAATACGAATTCTGAATGTTTCAGTTGCAAAAATGTTTAAAATTTTGTTTGTATAAGGCTACTCTATATATTATGGAAGGGGAGACTTGATGTATAAGTTCACCCAAAATAGTCAGTCATTAATCAAGTTATATGATTTATCAATACAGATAAATAAAATTGAAGTGTCTGTTTGTAATTCTAAAATACCAGCTTTTCACTACATGCATATGAAAGTAAACACGCTACTGACACTGAAAAACCAAGTTTTATAATTTTTCTCTGTCTTTCTGTCTGTCTGTTTGTTCCGGGTAATCTCTGAAACGGCTGGATGGATTTTAACGGGACTTTCACTGACGGATAGCTAATGTTACAAGGAGTAACTTAGGCTACTTTAGATTTTTTTAAACATTAGGGATCCGCGGGAAACCATGAAATTAAAATCTACGCTGGTGAAACCGCGGGGCACAGCTAGTAATGTTATATGATTTTTATTGTAATAAGTACTTCCTATGTAATTAAATGTACATGATGCCAGCTGAGTTTCTTGCCGGTTCTTCTCAGAAGGCTAGCTTCCGAACCGGTGGTAAATTCTTCGACGTTCATATGACCCTTACTAGGGCCTAAACTGAGTTAATCATTTTCATTTGCATTTTCAATGAGCAGTGGACACGTATATTTGAAAAAAAAATAAAGTATATGTAAATTATCCCTAACAAAAAAGCAGCAATATATTTTTTTATTAAAACAAACTTCTAAGTGCAAAAGGGTAATATGATTAAGATCGATCACAGCTGAAAAATAAAACGTGCCGATCTGAAGCCTTGTCTGTGGGTGACTAAGTATCTTAATTACATAAACCGTTACAATCAAGAAAGTAATATGTTTGTCTTTCACGTGAAATGGTCCACGGAGAGCTGTTAGAAACAGGCACATTAACTTGATTAAGACATTTAATTACAGCGGCTTTGTACGTCATCTTAATGCGAAACCCTTCGAGGGATCTCAGAATATCTCTTAATCCTGTTACTTTTATCTGGAGCACAATACAACTCTTTTATTATACATATATAGTACGTTAAATCTATACTAATATACAAATAATGACATACTAATCTATTATCTATACATTTATATCTATACAGATAAATAAAATTGAAGTGTCCAAAATTACAGCTTTTCACTAAATGCATATGAAAGTATACACGCTACTGACACTAAAAAACCAAGTTTTAAAATGTTTCTCTGTCTGTCAGTCTGTTTGTTCCGGGTAATCTCTGAAACGGCTCGACGGATTTTAACGGGACTTTCACTGGTAGGTAACTGATGTTTCAAGGAGTAACTTAGGCTACTTTTATTTAGCAAAAATATTAAGGTTACGCGACAGTAAGGATGAAACTAAATATACGCGGGTGAAACCGCGGGGCACAGCTAGTATACTAATAATATTATAAAGAGGAAATATTTGTATGTATGTTTGTAACGAATTAGCTCAAAAAGTACTGGACCGATTCTAAAAATGCTTTCACTATTTGAGTGCTACATTTTTATCCCCGTACTCCCACAGGATCGGGAACTACGCGAATTGGGTAGATTATTTACTGCTTCTAAAGCTAATATTTTTACTGTGTCTCGGCGTTACGTTGGAATATCCGTACGGTGTGATAACATGTATATTGCTTAAAATATGATATGTTGCGCAGTTTTGAGACAAGCAACCTGAGCATTTCCAATATAAGTTGACCTAGTATTGTAAAGGCTTTCAGTACAATGAGCGGTTAATTTACATTGGATATGAAGCTCCATAGCAGAACGTCTAATCTAAAACCATATTTGGGGTTTTGTCGTACTTTATTAAGCAACTTTGCGTGATAATCCTCATACTGTACTGCAAAAAGCATTGACATATTTAATGGAACCTTGAAAATATATATAAAAGTGTAATAACACACGCTTTACACAAAAATGCTACAGAATAAATACAAATTTATGGCAAGCAGATATGATACACGCACACAGACGCGCAAATCTACGAAATATTAAGCGGCCAAAGGGCAAGGACAAAGTAAAATTATCCTCAGGCATCGCTAATAGAAATGATACAAAATGTACTGGCATGGCATATGTCTCGTGACTGATGTATGTAATTTCTATACTTTTTACCGTTTCCATTAGCGCAAGCGCGTGAGAATGTTACTATGTAGGCTTACAGGGCCTGTAGACAAAGTAACATTATCCTCACGCTTCGCTAGTAGAATCGATAAAAAAATTACGGGAATGTCAGTAAGAGGTGTCACGTAGCACGTATTTCAAAGACATTTTTCTAATCTTCAAATCAACAAACCGACTATATTTTTTAGACTGTGTCCGCATCTTCGAGTGGAAATTTGGAAAACCCTTCCATAGTGTATACCCTATACCTTACAATGATCACACCCTATATTGCAGCGGCGTCAGGATGACGGGTACTTCCCTCTATAATGATTGAGGAGGGCGATGGCTTGATGGCTATGATTTATATCGTATTACTCAAAATTGTAAAATTACTTTTGAAAAGAGTAATTACTGAGTTTCTTGCCAGGTTCTTCTTAGTAAAAGCAACTTTCCGAACCTGGCGGTAGCATGTATAATCCTGTGTAATTGTGTCGTTCTGACGATTTGAAAGTACTTTATGGAAATACTAATCAAATAAAGATATTTTTGAATTGAATTTGAATTTATGAAGTTCATGTGTCATAGAGCTGTCGTTTGGTCACGTGTTGATACTTACATAAATCAGTCAGCAAGGGCATTAAATTTTATATGTATTGATAAACAAGAAACAATGCAAATACCACCTTATATCAAACAATAAAGAGTCTAAAACGCCCCTTCGAATGGCCAATTAGGTCTAAATAGCTTCTATACGGCTAGCCTTTGACGCAATAATCGCAGCTTTGTAGCAATTAGCCATGTGACTTACTACCGATGTCATATTGCATTAGTTATAGAACCTTGGCACGAGTCATTTAGCACAGGGTTTGCACTTCTTCATATTTTAATATTTTTCAAGACATACATACATCATACATATATACATAACATTCCCTAAACGTAGTTCCATTTAAAAGTAGATTCATCTCTTTTGTTATACAGATTTCAAAAGGAATGGACCCAGTTTTAGTTCGAGTTTTTTTTAGTCAGAGGGCCTAGAGCTAGTTATTTTTTCCGCCGTCACTAGTCATCGCGTCGACGTAAACGCAGATTTGTATAGAGTCGAAACAGCGCTATCTGTCGGCCCACAGGTGGCACTATTGTGATCCCATAACTTGCGACGGCGATTTAAAAAAAACTCGCACTAGGCACTTTCGTCTCGGTTTAAGCTATTTTGTAATAAGGGAGAAAGAATCAAAATTTATATCACAACTAGCAACCCGTCTTCGCTTCACTTTTGGTTTCGATATTTATTACCAAACGTGGACTTTTTCTACTATCTTTAAAATAGAATATGGATTCTTTAAGCTATACTTCGTCGACGGTCGAAGGTCGACGACGTGGGTACACGGATAACCAAGCTAAAGTGGAGATGGGCAGGACACTTAATGAGACGGGAAGACGGAAGGTGGACCAAAGTGGTAACTGAATGGTGGCCGAGAAAAGGGCGAAGACTAACGGGCAGACCACCCGCCCGGTGGGCCGACGATATCGCGCGGACGGCTGGAAAACTGTGGTGGAGACTAACTCGAGACCGAGAGCAGTGGCGTGTCACAGGGGAGGCCTATACCCAGCAGTGGGTGCATGTGGGCTGAATATGATGATGATGAAGCTATACTTCAACTTCCACGTGTTAGTAGACCCGTTCTAACTTTTTCCTTCAGTAATATCCCAGTAGCAATGGGCTAGCCCCCTATTATATGAAACTTAAACATAACTTACCAAATGTGGTTTCTGCCTATTCCTTCGGGGAAAACAGGCGTAAGTACATATGTAAGTGCATGCGACTTTTAAAAATGTAGTTTAAAAAATTATCAGTAAATAAAATGAGTCAACCCTATCTACGAGTATCACTACGTTAATTACTTTCTGCTATCCCATATTTCTTATAACCTAACGACCGTACATTTAATTGTTTCAACTACATCCAAAGGTTAGGTCAAATAAATATGCTCACGCTATTCCAAAAGGGTTCCCGAAGGGGTGAGCAAAAACACCCACTATTCACCGAACATGATTATGTACCAACATGACAGAGAGTGAATCCTCGTCTCAGGCTCTATAAATACGTCTTTAAATTACTACTGAGACATGTTTCCTTACGATGTTTTCCTTCACCGAAAAGCATGTGGTGTGAAATTACTGCACAAAATTACGTTGTCTTAGAAAAAGCACATTGCTTGTAGCTTTTTAGATAACGCATTAATAGTTTATATTCAACTTATAGTGAACAACTCTTGCAGAGTTTCAGGAGGGAGTTTGAATTTTTTAACATTCAAGGAAAAGTTTTAAAAGAAAAACTATTTTGAGCAAAATGTACAGTTTGTTAATAAATTATGTTTGGCAAAGCGTTTGTGTTATTCTATAAGGTATCTCAGCATCAAGCGCGACGTCGAGCGTTGGTTTTTATCATAGGAAATTGATACATATTACATATGTATTAAAGTTCATTTTCATATGTTTGAAACTGTCACTCGACGTCCAGTGCGGCCCTGACAAAACTTACTGAATAACGCAGCAGTAAACTTATAGAATAATGTGGTGGTTTAGTAGAGTATTCAAAGACTGGAATGCCAAAGCTAGCTGGCAAAGTAGCTAAGATAGAGTTATCACAAATATATGCAGAGCCATTGGCATCTCCAAAATAGATTTTGTGTATCTGTGTGTGTACTCAGAGCCTTAATTAAAGTAAGTTTATGTTCGAAATAGTAATTGTAAAAAAAAAATTATATATTATTTTATCTCTAATCAGAGTATCACTCGTTTTATCCATAATATGAACGTATTAGTTTATCTACATCAAACTCCCAGTAAATGAACTACCAGACTGGAGACTCTACCTCCACCTTATAGAAGTTCTCAGACAAATATTGCTAGTGGTAGCTATGTTTCTGTGGTGAGTAAGGTCGCCAGTGCTCGATGGTGGGCAAAACGTGGGTGACACTTAAGTAGTGCCCACGTTCACAGGCTGCAGTGGCTGCTTACCATCAGGCAGTCTCACTTATTTGCCATCGTAGCAGTTTTCAAAAAATCCGCTTTTCTCTTTCACGCGTCACATATATGTGGGATGGAATAAAATATAACTCGAATGTTTGATTGGACTTCTTTACTTCGTCTTAATATAATAACAACTTAAATAAACATCTTAAAATAATTAAATAATCTTCACGTCTTTCGTCGTCCGTCTTTCACGTCGTTCACCATCGTTCTGTCATCCGTCACTTCTTACTTCTTCTTCTATTGATTCCCATCACACGTTGCTAATCATTCACACAAAAACCTAAAGAGGTTTTTTGAAAGTTGGCATTAGTTCCGTTTACAAACGCTAAGTTACTTGAATGCGCGTAGGTATGCGTACTACACCATTCCTTTGTGGTTGATATGAAACAAAAGAAGTTCTAAGTTATTCCTTGTTACGATTTAAGTTCTGACATTTATCATCAACTTAGCTAGTAATATGTAGAAATACAGGATACATGGGGATACACGTCATAGTAGTAAGAAAGTGGAAATAAAAACTGTAAGTTTTGCAATTCTACCAAAAATGGAGTATAATCATTATTGAAAGAATTGCCGAGTTGCCATATTCGTGTAAATAAAAACATGTTGCTGAATTTCGCAACAGACTTTGTAGTTAACTTGAAAGCACTTTTTATGACGAAAAATTAAGATTAGTTGAAAAAGTTATGTTGTAGACAGTATTGTCATGACTGCTATAGTCGAAGCCAATTATATATGCTTATTAGCTGTGCCCCGCGGTTTCACCCGCGTTGACATAGTTTCATGCTTTATTTCGCGATACCCAATTTTTTTTAAATTAAAAGTAGCCTAATTTACTCCTTGTAACATTAGCTATCTGCCAGTGAATGTGACGTTAAGATCAGTCCAGCCGTTTCGGAGATTACCCGGAATAAACAGACAGACAAACAGACGGACAGACAGACAGAGAAAAAATATAATAATTGTTTTTTCTATGTCAGTACCGTGTATACTTTCACATGCATTTAGTGAAAAGCTGTGATTTTGGAATTACAAACAGACACTTCAATTTTATTTATCTGTATAGAGTATAGATGTATAGATTAATGATGTAACTTAAAACTAATTAACAGTCATACACTTTTGTGTTGCTTGTCGTATTGCTCCACTACATATTTTTTTGTAGATCAGCGTAGAGCCCACATTTTTGAT
Organism: Watsonalla cultraria; assembly: GCA_964035505.1. Lineage (NCBI taxonomy): Eukaryota > Metazoa > Arthropoda > Insecta > Lepidoptera > Drepanidae > Watsonalla > Watsonalla cultraria. Next base: position 9,706,918 of record OZ037717.1, on the reverse strand, counting down.
TTAATTTCACATTCCCACCGTGAGTGGTAAACCGCAATGCATCCCGGGATCGGCATGCTATCCCGCGTTTCGGAGCGGTGTTACCATTAATTTGGTCTGTCATTTTGAAGCTTGGCAATAAATGTTATGTGTACAGGCTGGTGAAGACAATGAATTTGCAATTTTTCTTTCGGAATATTTTAATAAATAAAAAAGAAACGAACCACACTATGGATCCCTCCGAATGCGAGGCGCAGACGTGGCAGGCCGAGAAAAAGATGGCAGGACGAACTGAACGCCTTCCTGAAAAACTGGCCTGAGAAAGCTCTGGATCGGAAGGGATGGAAAGAGGGAAGGGAGGCCTTTGCCCAGCAGTGGGACAATTCAGGCTCATAATAATAATAAATAATAATAATAACGGTGGTAAATTCCTAAACATTCATAAGTCTCTTACCAGGGCCTAAACTGAATAAATCAATTTCATTATCATTTTCATTAATGCCGGGTTTGTTTTGTTTATTCTGATGTAAGAACACCTCTTGAACCTTATGTTTTCTTGAGGATACAGGCGACGGGAACCACTAAAAACTGCCGCATCGTCGAGTGTCTGTTTTAAAGATACGAAATTGAACCTTATCCTCTATGTATTAGGTATCAATATCCTATGATTGAAACCAACGCCCGTCGTCGAGTTCGACGCTGAGAAACCTTAGTGAACCTCGTGGCTGTGCCTCTAGTCTACTTATTACGGGGCGTGGTAGATATGTAAATAATCAAAGTACCTGTTAATTTGATTTAAGGATCAGACACTTAATTTATTTATGTCTTGTATTAATTTTAAAATAAAATTCTCTTAAGAATAGGTTCACCCAGTTAAAAATTTAGATAGTCGAATTGATTGAATTGATGACCCTCTTATTTTCGAAGTCGGTTATAAAAAAACAAATATGATGGAAAATAATTTTATTCTACAAACATTCAGTGCACATAAAATATTTAGTTAAACATCACTGTTTTAATAATTGTATCTCATAAATTCTAAAATTTCTTAATGAAATTATACAATATTTACATACCTACATTTATAATCATTTCTAATAATATTTTTTTATTAAATTCACAGAATTCATGTTGTATGTTTAAATAACTTTTTACACAAATAAATAAACATTTATCTATAATTATTTTCGAATTATACTACTATAATTATATTATACTTCGAATTTACATGAAACATTATTTTATTTTACAATTTTACAAATACAGTAGAAAACCGGTTAAGACTCGACTTTTACAATACAAAAAAAACATTGTCAAATTTAAGCCTGTAGTTTTCAGTTCTATTTTTATAAGCATAGTTTTAACTGTAGTATTTTATTATATTAAAAAAGAAACATCTCTAATTAATAAATTGTATATGCCACTTCAGGTTGGCAACGCGCGTGTGCCACCCCTGGTATTGCAAGCGACCATAGGCTGCGGTAACCACTTACCGTCAGTTGAGCCTCATGCTTGTTTGCTGTGGCAAACTGCTAACTGGTATTCAAGATTTAACTTAATAAAATACTTATACTAGTGATATAAAAGAGATGCTATTTTAGTGACGTGCCACACATGGTGGCTCTAAAACTGCACAGTTGAGAATAAAAAAGCAACTGACACACCCAACTGAGCTTGATCAACTTGATAGACAGCTAAGTAATTACCTGCAAGTCACGTGTGTTTATAAAAGCAGTGCTAAAGAATACATACATATGCTCACGCCTGTATTCCCCGAAGGGGTAGGCAGAGGTGCTGTAATAACAACACCTTTTTTTTACCGAAGATGATTAAGTGCCAACGTGACGGATGGTGAGTTTGTCGCCGTCTAAGGCACTATACATACGTCATTGAATTACTTTTCAGACATATTCAGGTTTAAAAATATTGCTAAAGAATATAGATTTTTGTCGCGTCGCTATTGCCAACTCTAAAATAATATTCTCAAATCAGAAAGTGCTCATTTGATTTACAATAAATTGAAATTTAAGCCAAAATAAACTTGGAGCTGCGCCATGTAATAGATCCACATTCAATTGCCATCACTTTGAAAGCGAGGCACTTAATACTTAAAATGGTACTTCTGTTGTGCAAAATAAATATACTTCCACGATAATAGTTGTTAAACACAAAGAAACAACAAATTCGTCGCCTCACAGCTAATACTTTTTTCAACTCTCGATCCAATATTTGATGTATATTTGTTAAATTCTAAATTTAGTTCTGATCCTGTAATTTAGATATAGATTATATTAGTTAGATGCTACTTTTAATTTTCAAATAATTGTCTCATTGATAGAATTGTATCTTTATTTCCTATCTGCGAAAACTGTAGGCTTGTAAAATTTTAAATCATGTAACGTTTACATTTTTATATGTTTAAAAGCTGTTTGTTCCAAATAAATAAATAAAGCTTTTCTTAGTAGTACTAAAAGCAAAATTGACGGTGACATTTAAAAAAAAACAATGTCATTGTATTTTTTTGTAAAATTACTAAGTTTTAGCTCTTACTGCCCATGCTGGGCAAAGTTATGACGTCATTTGACAATTTTAATCTGTTGCATCTTTTATTTTAACTAGAACTGCATTGTTAATGCAACCCACGCTAAGACAAAAATTGGACTTAGTGATAATTCAGTTGGTTTAACGTTATAGGGTTTTACTTTCATTACTAATAAAAGTACATTGAAAATATTTCTTCTACAATGCAGAGCCAAAGAGTCCTAAAATAATGACGTATTACCTGCAGAGCTGTTCGCAAACTTACTCAATTCGCAACCAGTAAAAATGGTTCGAAAAAGGAACTACTGTAGGTACACACACGACTTTGAAAACTCCAACTTGAAAGTACACAAATAACACGAAAACTTGGCACAGTTGTATTGTATCAATTTATTTAACACCACGTCTGGTTCGACTGTTCCACAAATTCGCAACAAAGTACAGTTGGCTGCGAATCAACTTTCATACTGATTTGCATAAAAGCTCAAGGCTTGTTTTTCACCTACAGGGTGTGGTTGTTGATAAATGTAAGGACAGGGCAAGCTATATTGAAACTGATCAAATAGTACAGGGGTAATTTTGAGTAATAGTCAAAATTGTAAAATTCTTTTTTTGAAAAGAGTATTACTGAGTTTCTTGCCAAGTTCTTCTCAGTAAAAGCAACCTTCCGAAACTGGCAATAACATGTGTAACCGTGTCGTACTGACGATTTGAAAGTAATTTGTTAAAAGTCTAATCAAATAAAGATATTTTGAATAACCAATGGCATTGAGTGCCACCTTCGATTTAATACATATTTTGAGGACCACGAGTGGTCCTTTGTATCACAAAAATAATTTTGAATACCAAACAGCCTTTAGGCCCATTTTCCGCATATACAATATATTTTAAATTCAATGGGACTTTTGGGGCTATTATTCACGTTGTATATCTATACAAAACTTAAAAGTATGGTATAAAACAAAGCAAATAGTGGGGTGTGCTAAATGCTACTAAGTAGCAGTGGTGGGCAATACATACAAAGGAACTAAATTGTTTGTGAACATCATTCAATATAAAAAGCTTTTATATTATGTATTAATGGAATGGTAGCTAAATAATATTTCATACATCATCACTAGAATAGTCAGATTAGCTGTTACTCAATCAGACATGATGCCTAGTCCCAAAGTTTCTAAAACTTGTAAAAATCATAAATTTTTGATTCATTGTGACACCCTTTTTTGATAACTACTGTCGGTGGCGAAAAACACATCGTGACGCCCATGGAGAGTCACACTAGTAAATTATTTAATCATATACCTAACAAAATGACCCTCCTGGAGGCCTACTATGAGCGTTTTTGGCAGCACGTATTATGAATTAATTCTTGTATCATAAAATTAAACGTCAAAGCTAAGATATTATACGCACGTTATAGAATATCAGGGTTGGTACTACACTTAATATCGCACATTGTAATCGCCTACTGGTGGCTCTATAAGAACAGTCTCTGTGGTTTCCTGAGCTCCTGGTGACGGTGTTGGCATCCCAGAAGGTCGCAACGATATGGCGAGAGGCAGGGCTGATCTAGCGCAGAGCTGTGATGCGCCGCGTGTCGACCCTACCGACCGGTAGCGGGTGCAACGACCGCGCCTGTGAAAAAATTAAAATTGAATAAATATCAATAATAAAAAAGTGTTCTTGAGTGGAGACCGCGACTCGGCAAACGTAGTGTAGGACGCTCTCCGGCCTGGCGTGATGACGATCTGCGAAAGACTGCAGGCAGATGCTGGATGCGGCAACCTGAAGACAGGGCGCTATGGCATTCATTAGGGGAAGCCTATGTCCAGCAGTGGACTAAAATAGGTTAATGATGAATAAAAAAACGTAATCATAAGTGGCGCTATTTTTTGACTAAATAATTTGTGTTTCTGCCATTGACCTTTCACGACAGAACCATTACACCGATTTCAATTAAACTTGGAATGATATATACCTTTAAGCGTAAGGTCGAAAATTCGGGACTCTTTAAATATCAGATCGCGGGCGAAGTATTTTCTGTAAACTAAAACAAAACTCAAATATCAAATCAATCCAAATCGAAGTAGACGATCGCAATCTATTGTATACGCGTGGTGCGATGGGGAGATATTTCTTTAAACTATTGATTACTCTTGTCGCTGGCCTACTTCCAAAACCTGTGATTTGTGCTAGGGTTGTCAGGGAAAAAGACCCCGTTTCCGAGGTTTGAGTGTAGGGTCACCACAAGAAATCTACTTTTGTTTTTTTTTTCTTTAATCCAAATCAACACTTGACTTTAAATCATAACGCAACAATTCAATAAGATCCCATTTGTATTTAGTACTATTGTTTGTAAAATTTATGCGTTGAGTTGCATTACACATTTTCGTTTACAAACGTCATTACCTGCCTATGTTTAACAATAAATAAATTGATACTTAATTTTTTTTTAATTTTCTGATAGTTATCTTGCATATACCGACTAAAATCCCTTTTGGAAGAAGCTATAGCTAACAAAATCTAATGTAAATATGTAAGCTTAAAAACCGCCGACAGCATAAGATAAATTACATAACCAGCTGAATATTCTTATAGAACCCCCATTTACACTGTGAAATGACCAAAAAAGATAAGCAAGACATTCCTTCCGTGAACGAGGGTAACCCTACTTGCACGTTTTATCCGCTTTTGAGAAACATTTTGTATGAGACAAGGTCACGTTCATTTCGTTCATACACCGGCAGATTACGTCACACAGTTCCAATGACGAGTTGAGTAACCATTTAAAAACAAACTTTTAATATTCCTTACCTTAAATTATAAGGGAAAGATATGTTGGAATTGAAATTTGAGACAGCTGTCGGTACAAAATGCAATCGGAGAGTCAGTCAGAGGCCCAAGAAATTCTGACAACTGATTTCATTCAGATTACTGATTTTCCTCGTATAAGGAGTAACGAAGGTCGAAAGGCCGTTATTTCGTATAAAAATCAGGTGATCAGTTCAAGTGCCGACTACAAAAATGTATGGGATAAAGCCAAAGAGACGTATGTACAAAATGATTATGTAAATCGAAAAATTATTAAAAACATTTTGAGAAATCAGGGCTGTTTTCCCAAAATATATACTAAAGCATAATTTAATAGTTAAAAAATGATTACGAATCTTTTTTATCTGAGTCGAAAAATAAAAATAAATAAAAATATTTGGTCCGATTACAATCCATTTGAACTCAAGGTGTTTAATTTGTATTCAATTATAGAGACATTCTGTTTCAAAACTCGGTCTGTAGTTTTATTTAAAATTAAATTTTACTAATTATAACATCAACAACGGCTTTAATTTCGTTAGGTACCATATTTAATTAACCACGATAATGTCTATGGCATCTGCATAATGGAAGTTAATACAAAGGAGTGCAGGTTGCTGCGGAGACAATATAAATTAGCAATTTCCAAGCAACCTCCGACATCTATTATCCATAAGTAAAGACAAAAGAATTGATCATTTAGGTGAGTTTAGTTGGGGATATTAAACCTTACCTTAATTGCATTAGGTTTATAATTAAATGCAGACAAATACGGTAAACTAGAGGTGAGCTTCTTTTATTACTTGATTTTTTTGGAAAAAAAAAGTTGTATAATTTTGTTTTATTTTTCAAGTCTGTGCATTTTTCGTACAAGTGGACAAACGATTGCGGTAGCAGCAGCATATTTTCTTTTTTAGCAGCTTATTTTCTGTGTTTCATTACCGTTCTCAATCTCCACATACATTCATCAGAGCATCAAAAAAAAATTCAGCATATCAGTAAAAAAATACGAATGGTCATAAATAAAAATAATGTCTTGAGTACGAATAGAAAAACTCCTTTTTTTTGTCGTAGCAAACGGTTACAATAAAAAATCTTAACGTAACGGAATTTATATATTTGGCTTCCTGAATCAGTATATACCATCAGTAATAACATGCAGGTCACGTAGTGCTTAGCGGAAATAGTAGGGGTAGCTGCAAATGTGTTTATTCACATCACGCCATACAGAAAAACAGAGACAGACTCACAAAATGCTACTAACTACTACACATTTAAGAGCTCATAGCTCTTGATGGCAGCCATACCAGATTGGTTTTGTATCAGTGATATCTTACCTGGTGCAATGACACCTGAGCAGTCTGAGGAAGGCAGCTCGGAAGGTTCTGTTGAACACCGTGTATATGATAGGGTTGATCGTCGAAGACATGTAGCCGAGCCACAGGCAGATATCCACTACGTGCTCTGTGGAACAATGTGGATTTAAATATTTTTGCATACCTTTGGGTCTGAGTAATCTGCGAGATTTATAAGAAAATGTATGAAGACATTTGGAATTGGTAAAACAGGTTCTACTTAATTATAGAACCGAGGACCAACTATGATCGCTTAAACAGCGCGAATTAAGAACTTCTTAGCTTTGACGTTTAATTTTACGGTTCAAAATGAAACGTCAAAGCTCAGAAGTTCGTAATGCGCTCTGCTTAATCTGATGGTGGTGATTCCAAGTTTTAAGTATATGTATAAAAATGACTTTAAAAATATCCCACTGTGTTAGCAACGTTCACTGCCAAATGCCAACTTCAAATTTTCTTACAATTATCTGTTATAGAACGTGATTTCTTTTTCTTAAATGAAGTTATGAAATGCAAATTTAGATTCGTAAAGCGCTTGACTGAACGTGAAGCTACCTATTAAATATTTATAAAAAGCCGTGGTGGCCGTGGGGTTTGAACAGTCACCTGCTACGCAAGCGACGTAAGTTCAACACAGCGGGGTCTGTACCAAGTTAGTTCAAAGCTTTCTAAAACTTATGTACCTACAGTGATTTCACACGTGCTTTACCGTGAGGAAACATGCATATGTCTGAAACGTATGAAGACACAACAAATACGTATGAATAGTGCCTGAGACGGCGATAGACTCACTATCACGTTGATACTTAATCATCTTCGGTGAAAAGTGGGTGTGGTTATTACAATCTCTGCCTACCCCTTTGGGGAATATAGACGTGAACATATGTATGTAACTAGCCCGTACCTGGTACAATACAAGCCGGGCATGCAGCAAACAATATATTTAGCAGGAAGAAAGGTGCCCAGCAAAGAACAAACGTGAAGAACACGAGCCCGAGGACTTTGGTGGCCTTCTGTTCATTAGCCACCGCGTTGGCTGAGAGAGCGCGGCCTTTCTTACGATTGGCTAGGAATCTGAAAGAGAAAAACAATGTTTTTAATGTTTTTCGTGATTCAATATAGAAATATACATCATCTCCCTGGCCATATCCCATATATTTGGGGTAGGCACTTGATTTAATCCGATGTGGCTGATTTTTATACGAAGCGACTGCCATCTGACAATCGGCAATCTGGGTTTAACCAGTTGTTAGACTTTCTTAGGTCTCTGACTGACCTGTAACGATTGTCAAAGATGTTAAATTGGCAACCAAGACCGACGGCTTAACGCGTTCACCGCTAACGAGGCACCTGCGCGTCCAACTAATAGAGAATTTTAGAGAATTTACGAAGAAGACGAAATTTCCAGCAGGAGGCACAGAGGAAACTCGGTCACCCATCCAACTACAGGCTAGGGTTAAGGTTGCTTAACTTCGCTGATCGAATACCAACGCAATATGCGCAATACCAACTGTGCCACCAGCTCCACAATACAAATATACAAAACAAAGATAAACTACGTGTTCCTAGTTCACAGAACTAGTAACGCTTGTGTGGAGCATAGTATGTACGCTTTTCAACAAACTTCCGTTGAAACTATAATGAATTACTTTTCCCAGTTTTGTGGCTAACAAACAAAAACTTTACAAGAAAGCTATACTGTATCCGAGTACATAGATGATAGGCAAGCATGGCACTGAGTTGATCACTATATTATGTCTAATTGTATTACCTATTTATATAAAGGAAACACATGTTTAAACAAAACTGGGTAGTTTGTTTTTGCCGTTTCGTCTCCTGTCAAGCCTTTAATTTGGAAACAGTATAACTTATTATAATGATTTCCTACCGAATTTCAGTTACGGCGGCTAATCTCAACGGGTGTGTGCGCAAACACAGGTGTACTCTTTATTCCCTCACTCTCATAGTCTTTGGGACGGCAATCAGTACCGACGGGAGAGAGATCTGAGGGCCTAGTGCGAGTTTTTCACTGCCACCGTCACAAGTCACCGCGTCGACGTAAACGCAGATTTGTATAGGATCGGAACAGCGCCTCTGTCAGCCTAAACATGAGACTATTGTGAGCCCATACAAATCTGCGTTTACGTCGACGCGAATACTTGTGACGGCGATTTTAAGAAAATTCGCACTAGGCACTCAGGTGTAAGACTAGGCTTTACATGCTTTCCGAGGCACGGGGGTGTAAAAACCGCAAATTTCCAAACTCCGGACATTTAATGTGAATTTCTTGACAGAAAAAAACTATTTTGTCCTTACCCGGGAATCGAACCCGGGACCTCTTGATCGGTTTTTATTTATTACTAACCAATAAACCAAAGAGGCAGTTTAGTTTTAGTTTTTATTAAGTACAAATATATTAGGTAGTAACACTTGAGTGTCAAACGAAAATTGCTTCTACATAGAATATCAACAGAACTAGTTGTTTCAAACAATTCCATTGAAATGTGGGTGTGATGAGCAACACCAGTACATTTCAAACTACGAGTATAATAACAGCGCTACATTTTGGAAACTTTAGTCTAGATTTTAATGGGCCAATTGTACCGTTAACTTAGAATTACCAGCCCAGTTCTACTTCATATAACACCTAAATTTAATTCCAGGCTAACTTTGACGTAACTTACATTCATTACTCATTTTTATTACACTTAGGTTTAAGACATTAGGCAACTTACATTAAGCTTTCATACTTCGCTTCACTTGTCATTCATTACAGTGAAGTACCTACTGAATATAGAATTTTCTGAGACGGCAACTGACTCACCATCTGTCATGTTGATGCTAAATTATCTTCAGTGGCTAATGAAACTCATAGTTAGCTGGTCAGGTGTCTTATTGGTTCTTCTCAGAAGGCTAGTTTCTGAACTAGTTTCCTAACCAGTTGTAATTTTTTCAACCTTTAAAACTAAATACGTGTTTGTCTTTTTTATTTGATATCTAGCTGTGCCTGGCTAATGTTAATTGCCATTTATTTGGGGGTGAATCACCCTTGTCACTTAGGGGTATGTAATATACATGTTAGCCCGATTCTCAGACCTACCTGATATGCACACAAAATTTCATACAAATCTGTCCAACCTTTTCGCAGGAGATACGATAATCGGGTCGACAGTCAGAATAATAAAATACATTTTCATCCCACCATCTTGGAAAGAGTATTTTTAATCTTCAATATCTGAGTGGTAAAGCCGTTTTTATTCTCTAGGGGATAAAGTAAATTTAATTTAGAACATCGTGTGCACTAAGTTCGTGAATTAAAAAAAACATTAAACCTATTTACTGCTACCTCTATGGTGCAATAGTCGCTTACCATCAGGCGGACGGTGCACTTGTTTGGTGTTAATTCGTAGATTATTTTATTTGTTTTATAATGATCCTGGTCCTAATATAATTAATATATAATGAGTAAAGAAACAAAAAGCCGCAGAGTCGCATCAAAGCTCCCCTTTTAAGCCGGTCAAAAGTATGTAAATGACATAGTCTTGTCAACGCATATATTGCTTACATTTGGGACTGTATTCCCAAAAGGCTTTTATCGAAGACCTTTTGCCGCAATACACGAAAACAAACAGTAGCACCACTTTGCAAGCATAAAGTGAATTTACATTCAATTCTTAAGTGGGAATACAAAAAGAAGCAGTTAAACTATCTTTGAAAAGATCAACTAATATGAAGTAAAAAACCAGAAGTCTGTTAAGTGAATCTAGCTTCTTGTTCGTGATATTAACATAAAAAATATTTCAATTTCACAATGTTTTATGATATGACTAGCTGTGCTGTGATTTAGTTTCATCCTTATTGTCCCGGAACCCTAATATTTTTGATAAATAAAAGTAGCTTAAGTTACTCCTTGAAACATCAGCTACCTACCAGTGAAAGTTAAAATCGGTTCAGCCGTTTCGGAGATTACTCGAAACAAACACACAGACAGAGAAACATTTTATAACTTGGTTTTTTTGTGTCAGTATAGTGTATACTTTCAGATGCATTTAGTGAAAAACTGTTATTTTGGATTTACAAACAGACACTTCAATTTTATTTATCTGTATAGATGTATAGATAACCTAATGCAATAAGGTATTTATTGTATTAGGTTATTATTACATTACATTACGTTTATATCTCATGAGCGAAGCTACATATTTTTTTTCTACAACTTGAAATGTAAGTCACTTATCACTTTAAGACCCAAAATAATTTGCACCTCATAAGGTCTTATTTAATTTGCACAGAAAATATTTTTTTTTACCAGTAACGTCACAAAAGTTTCCAGAGTATTCCAAATATGAGCTGTAAGATTGTTTTTTATAAATAAATTATTATTATAGGTAAATTACTTCCAATGCGGGCCTTTAAATTGCGTGTTACTTCTTAGATGACTTACTGTTCCCTATATATGTTGTGTTCATTTCAAGCCTTTATCTTACAAATTGGGGAAAGGATAGTATCATGTTCGCTCAGTTCTAGCGTCGATGGCAAATTGAACCGGAATGGCGTAGCATACAGTTTCTCAGGCATTTCACAAAGTAAATAGCATTTATTATACGCTTACGATAGGCTTTATATTTGTATGATTCTTCTGTAATATAATTTTATTTCTATAAATCTTTAACTCAAAATGGACTTCACAATTCCATCGATATATGTATCCATATTTAATTCATGGCGGGCTCGAGGTAAATTATAAGCATCCTAAGTTACTCCTCGTAACATCAGCTATCTGCCAGTGAAAGTCCTGTTAAAATCGGTCTAGCCGTTTTGAAGATTAGCCCGAACAAACAAACAAACGGAAAGACATACATAAACGCCAATGTAAAAAAATGTGTCATCACGAAAAAAGCCTATTAAGAATTCCCACTACCAATCCCTACCCGCCACTTTTAATCCCAACCAACCTTCCATACCGTAGAAACACTCAACACTTATATTGCCATAACAAAGTATATACCAGTTTCAATTACAGGAACAGCACTCGAGGGATCCGGGATATAACACGTTCCAGGAATTTCAATAGCTATCAATCGAACACGATTGGGACTCGTCACATACTTCATGACAACGGGTTTACTGATCAAATACAACTTTATGAGCCCGAAGTGAGTCACAATGTTACAGATTTGATATTGGAAGTTGATATTGTATCTGCGATTGATTGATTTAAAAATGAAAATTAGAATGATTTTTTCAGGGAACTTACTAGCATCGTTGTAGAAGTATTTCTAACTTCTTGGCTTTGACGTTTAATTTATCACAAAATGTAACGTCAAAGGATTCTTAATACGCTCGGCTTAAACCCATGTAGGCCCTCTGGCCATGGTAAGGCACTTCTGGGGGCCTACTATCGTCATTATAGCAGTGATGTCTTACTAACTTCTTAACTTTGACGCTTAATTTATATGTGTCACAAAATGTAACGGCAAAGCTATGAAACAATCCTAAAGATGACGTCCTGTCCTTCCAACTTTGTAAACCGACTTCAAATTCAACCTCCCCTTTAAGAAGGGGCTTACAAAAATAACTATCTTCACAGCTCACCTCAAGGTCAAAGCATTAGGAGCTGGAAGAATGAGCTTCAAAGGCCTGAGTCTCGCTCGCCTGGTCTCGGCGGCGATGCTGACAGGTGTCTGAGTAGCGACGTCACGACCTCGTCTCGTTCCCGTCGCGACTGTCCCCGTGCCATTCATATAGCTCAGTTGTGGGTGTGATACGCTCATGCCAATTTTGTTCCGTGGTGTTCTGTGAAAGAAGACGTGATTAAGAAAAAACATGTGTTGAACATAAAACCCCTTTTTTGAAGACTGTTATTTAAGGGGCATTTAATTCCTGAAAAGTGTTTCCTCGGAAAAGTCTTGTCACCATGTTTTTCTTGATCGTAAAACTGTTCTCAAATTGAAAAACACAAGGTGGGTAAATTTGTCACAATTCTAGTTTCAGAAACAAATTTGGAGCAGAAATATTGTGTGGATCCGCCATCTTTGAAATCCAACCACAGCCCACCTCCCAAACAATTTCAACCTTGGAGCAAAAACCCAGGTTTTACACGCACCCACCACGGGCGAACCACAAAAAATCTGACTCTTCACCTCGATAAGATACCAAGCACCTACCTTGAACTCGTGACCCTCCACGTCAGCTGCCTGGAGACAGATCTTCCCGGTGACAGATCTGGTGAACTCCTTGCTGCCAATCTCCTCACTCCCTGCATGGAAACGTTGTCGAATCCTCCGCATTGTCTGATAACAAAAGGAACTGTATTAGTACCCTGGCTTTTACCACTTTCGTGTACTTCATTATTTATAAGATATCTCACGTCCATCTTTGGGTTTAAAGCTTTCTTTCTCTGTCTTTCTATTCCAAATTTAACCAAAATCGTTGAAAATTAAATGAAAATGAAAATGAAAACTATTTATTTATTAATCATTTATTCCTGGTAAGGCACTTATGAAGGTCGAGAATTTACCACCGGATCAGCGATTTTGCCGCAATAATATTCTTTATTCCCCACTAGATAGCACCACGTCATGTCAGTAAGAGCACCCTTTGTTTACTTTTTATGAAATCAATTAAACTATCTAACGCGTAAAGGAACACGTTTACCATTTCATACACATGCTCACGCCTGTATTTCCCGAAGGGGTAGGTGGAGGTGTTGTAATAACAATACCCACCTTTCACCGAAGATGATTAACGTGACAGATGGTGAGTCTATCACCGTCTCAGGCACTATATATACTTTTATGAATTAATTCTCAGATATATGCAGGTTTCCTCACGATGTTTTCCTTCACCGTAAAGCACGTTGTGTGAAATCACGGCACATAAGTTTTTTTTTTAGAAAAACTCATTAGTACAGGCCCCGCTGGGATACGAACTTGCGTTGTTTGCGTAGCAGGTGACTGCCCAAACCTCAAGGCTACCTCTTCTCTTTTCCTTTTTACTATTCAAAAAAATATATGATTTCTTATATGGCAGTCGCTTCGTATAAAAATTCAGCCACATCGGGTTGAATTAAGTGCCGACCCCAGCAATGTATGGGATAAGGCCAGGGAGATGGTGATGATATGATTTCTTAGAATTCATAATTACTGAGATTGCATGCAGCAGGAATGGTGTAGGAAAAGGCTTGGTTGAGTAATTAAGTTTAAAAATTTCCCGTTTTGAAAATTAACCTATTTATAATGTCTAAAAACGGTAAGGACTGACATTCAAAAAGTCTACAACATGATCCGGAACACATATATTATCTTCAAAAGAGCCGTAAACGTAGGCCAAGCAACCGGACGCACAAAATAAAAAATCAGACATCCCAAAGGACTAGAATAAACTTGGGTACTACCAAGAATAGTATTATGTTAAGCAGAGGACCCAAAGGGACCTACTTTAAGCGGATGATCGTTTATAAACTGCACATACAGGTATTCAGCACGACGCTTCCCGATAAAATAAAAAGATTTGAATTTGCGATCTCATTCCTAAGGGATTTCAGGCTCGAAGGACCTTTTTATCTAAACGAGGTTAAAAATGGATTGCGCCTATCCGTTCGAGTCCAAAGGTATAATCATTTTCTTATTGAATGAGCTCGATCGGGTAAATTATGTTCGAGTTTATAATATTGCTTACACCGCGTGAACTTATTTCTAAGTAAGTGTTTTTCAATTCTCGCTTGGATTCTCGGTCTTTTGGATTAAATTATTTTGCACTCGCTTTTATTAGCTAAAATATAAGTAATATGTAGAGAGAGATGGCCTCGTGGCACAGTTGCTATTGCGGATATCATTCGATCAGCGAAGTTAAGCAGCCCCAACCCAAGTCAGTAGTTGGATGGTTGACCGCCCTCCGGGCATCGGAGAGCACGTTAAGCCGTCGGTCCCGGTTGCCAATTTAACATCTTTGGCAATCGTTACAGGTCAGTCCGAGGCCTAAGAAAGTCTGTCAACTGGTTTAACACTGATTACCGATTTTCCTCGTAATGTGAAGGGCAGATGGCAGTCGCTTCGTATAAAAATTAGGTGATCAGCCAAATTGGATTTAATCATGTACCCCAACAATGTATAGGATGATGATGATATATAGGTATCACACATCATAGTATGGACATGAGACATAAACAACGTGGCAGAAATATTTGTTTAAGCCTGTTGATGATGGACAGACGGAGTGGAAGACTAGAAAGGGAGTGCAAAAGCAATACAGAAGTAAAAGGGAAGAACGCATTATATTGACCCCAAATAACGTGGGACAAGTGCAGGAGAAAGATTTCAATATTATGCAGAAGCATCTAAAAAGTCCAAGACAATCTATTACAGAACGATACATTTGGAACACCCGTGGATGGATCTATTAACAGCAGTTCCAAACAATGCTATTGGCTGTCTATATAGTAACTGGAAACGTCAAAACAATGATCATAAACTATCATTGCAATCCAACTAACAATATCGAATAGTAATATGGTAATGAGCCTATCAAACTCCAGCCCTCGGTGACCATCGGCGTCTGATTGTAAACAGCATTAATACAAATTGATGCTGTAAAACCCAAAACACAGACCATAAATCCATAAATTACACTATACGCCGTATAATAAAACATAATCGCACATAAAATATTTGATGTTATAGTTTACTCTGACCAATGTGTGTTTGCCTGTGTATCAATTTTTATGACAACGTACATGTAATAAAACTAAAGAAATGCGCGTGGGAGATTATTATTATAGCCTTTGATGTAAGGTCAATGTTAATAGGTATTTTCTGAGCACTTTCAGTTTCATTCAGTTCAGCGATCTTACTTATGTGGACGTGGTTTTGCTTGCGATAGTATTCGTGCATTATGTTCATGCCTTTTAAGAGGGGTGGCTGAGTGGTTTTAATTTCACCTATCAGCCGATATCCGCCGATATCGGGACGATATCGTCCGCCCATATTTGACTACAACGATACGAGATGCGAAATGTTTTAGCAATCGTAACAAACGGAGTCGGTCAATTTGACATCGACTTGGCCTGGAGATAAAACAATCGAGATGTGTGTTGATTCTTTGATCTATCAATTTAATACCAATAAACACTTAGCGAATAGAACCGATCGTCAACTGAAAAGGGTCTCCGAAGGGTTAAGCAGAGGTATTGTAACAACTACAACCACATTTCACCGACGTCTTTTAATTACTTCTCAGACATCTGCAGGTTTCTTCATATCACTTTACTCACACATAAGTTTTTAGAATAATTGGCACAGGCTCTTTACCTTATTATTATTATTTGCCAAATAATACTCAAAGGATAGACAAAGGCCAATTTAATACAAATCTATATCATCATATTAACATTCATAAACATACCATTATGAATTAAATTCCAGCAAAAACGATTTTAAAACTCCGTTCAGAAATACGAAAGAATACTTAACCGTTTTGTTGTTTGCCTGACTCCAGTTTAGCGCGAGACTGCTGACGCAGCCAACAAAGCGACAGGGGACTAAATGTCAGGAGATGTGGACATTCCAGGTGTCTTGTATAAATAAAACCCTCCACTTCATTTGCCGGCTTTCTATAGATTACTTTTCTATGCTTATTATTATGTTGGCAAAAATTACAAAGAGTTCAATTAAGAAACCTTTCTGTTTTAGGTAAAGATATTTATTTACAGGCGATAATTGTTAGTACATACATTTGTACATGACTGTAATCTGCGAAGGTGTAGGCAGAGGTGTTGTAATAACAACACCCACTTTTCACCGAAGATGATTAAGTGTCAACGTGACAGTACATATAATGGTTAGTCTCAGGCACTGACCAGTGTTTGTTTTCACACCCATGGTGGGATAAATCACAATTTTTAGATACATTCATTTTTTGAAGACGTGTAAGGTCAGTCATGAAAGTGCTTTACCGATTTCGTCAAGAACCTTGTAAATGATAAGAATAAAATACATTCTAATGCTACGGTAAGGCTCAATTTAGAAGGCGCTTGAATCATCATCATTTTTTTTAATCGTTATATCGACTATTATGATATTACTAGCTGTGCCCAGCGGTTTCACCTGCAAAGAGTTAATTTGAGGGTGTTTTTTAAATAAAATTAGCCTAAAACCCTCCTTGAAACATCAGTTATCTGCCAGTGAAAGTCCCGTTAAAATCCATCTAGCCGTTTACGCGTGAATTATGGATGTCGCCGCCGGAGGACCCAAAAAAAACCAAAATTAATTTATAATATTTAATTAAATTGAAATTACAATTAAAACTTAATGTTAAAGAAACCTAGTCTACTTCCTATCGATGCTAGAATAAGAATGACAGAGAGTTGATATAAAATTATACATTGCAAGTAAAATTGATTCACACGCTAAAATATAATAATGTGGAAAGTTCCAGTAAAGTGCGGCGTCGGATGGCGCCGGCCTCCTTTGGGTTCGATGATACTTCTTTCTGCTAACGCTGCAAATCCGGTGTTGCAATAGGTGTAAAGGCGTTTACATAAAATACGTATTCGCTGCAATTTCGTAAGGGGCTGTCCATATAACACCTCCCCCCTGAGAACAGCAACTATTTCTGCATCTTGAGATGATGGAATATTGCTGTCTTATGTGGTCCAGAGTTCTCAGGCTTCGCATAGATGTCTTCTCCGGGTGATGCTGGCATCTCTCTCGTAGCACATCTCAATAGCCCGTAGTGTTTTATAATTGACACACTAACGAGTATCAGTACACATATTAGGACTATGGTGTACAACGGGATCGTCGTGTTGTAGATATAATCCGACGAGACTTGTTCAATTTGAAGGGCAGGTTGCGTCATAAGTTGATTCTGTGTTTCATGTAGCTGCTTTAAATCAATCGATTTGAGAAGTATCTGGGGTGAATTGTTCACGTGAGCTTCTACGTCATAGGGGAGTTTCATTATCTTCAGAGGTAGTCCTTGAACTCGATCATTGGTATTGGTGATTGTGAACTCTGAAGTCTGAAGGAAGCAGTTGACTGGGATGGTGACCAGGTAGGTGCCGCTCACGATGTTGTAGTCATCTCGTGCGCACCGCATGTGTATCTTCGTCGCGTTGGGAAATGACACGACGTAGTGCTGCTCGTCGAGTTGCTCTAGTGATATTCTTGAGAGGGTGATTGTGGTCATCTCGCAGGCGTCGTCCAGGGACTGATTGGTGATGAGATCTTGCGTGCAATCCGGCTGCTCTCGGAGCTGGTGGTCCATCTTATCTCCACAGAGGTACCAGTGATTGTACTTCGGGCATTCTGCCTCCATGTACACGTAACCTTTCCTGTTCGTTGCTATTAGCGGATAAGGAGGGATGAGGGCCTGCCGGTATTTATTAGGTGCAACCGATAATTTATATAAATCATACGTATCTCGGGCAAATATAGGTAATTTAAAGACAACTACAATTCTAGTACCAGAGAAATAGTAACCGGGTTTTATTATATCGTAATATTGCCTGAGTTCTAAGTCTAAAACATGATCCTTACCATAAATTGAAACTAATCTACTAATCATATTACTTAAAACTGTCATACTAATCATAGAGTGGTGAGTACTTGAAGCGCGAATGAAAGCTAGCATATTTTCTATTCTAATTAACTCGTCTAAAATATCATTTATGTTTTCTGTAATTATGGCTAAGTTTTGAGCAAACTTCATATATTTTATAAGACTTGAGTCTCTATAAGCTTCGGCATCTAAAATGAGTTTCAAAGTATCGTTAATTTTGGATTGGTTATCGACTAACTCTGTCATTAAATGAGAATGCTGGGCCATCCATTCTTTATTTAAACTAATATGGGAATTAAACTGGTTAGCAATCTTATTATCATTATCCTGAAGAATTTTAATAGCATTATCGTATCTGGTTGCATCAGAATGATCAAGGTTACCAGTGATTGTTTTAATCATTGAACCTAAGCCGTCAATGAGACCTCTTTTTACTCGCGTTGGTTCTAGCGTTTCTAAGTGACTCATTACTTGTATTAATTTTGATGAAAGGTAATCTATTTGAAGTTCGTACAACATGTAGGTATGATTTTTCATTTGATGTTTGAAATCTGATAGCTGAAATTGTAATAACTCTATTTTATCGCTAATATCTTTAAGTTGTATATATTGTAAAAATGTATGAAAGTGAGTAATTAACTTAGTAGTCCAGGACCATCATCAAGACTCTCAAGTGTTATCTCTTGATTGATTTCCTGAGCCGTTATCAAACGAGCAGTCAGGACCAGTAGCACCCTGCAACAATTGGGCACTTTTAGGGACTCTTTTTAACCGACTTTTAGCGACGGGACCGCGCTTTTTCGACGTATAGATATGTATCGGTAAGTCTGCTAGTACGGTATCCTGACTATATCGCGGTGCCAGTTTCTGACGGCTGGCTAAGGGGTTATTTACGAAAACGCGTTGTTGGGGTTGATATTCGGTTTCTGGTTCCCGAGTTTTATTTAAATTCTCTATAATATTAGTGCGCGTGTTCAACGATGACTCATTAATAGCGTCGTATACTAGTTTCATGCTTTCGCGATGATTAAGCATGTATTGTTGCATTAAGTGCTGGGACATATCGATATCGAACGGATCTCGCGGGTCGAAGTGACCGGTTATTATATCGAATGGTCTGCATTTAGTAAAAGAATGAATTGAACTATTATACGCCAAAATTGCATAGGGGACAAGGTTAATTACGTCTTGATCTTTGTGACTTAATTTTAAAATGCGAAGGTGTTCTAGTAACGTAGAGTGAAACCTTTCAACGATACCGTTATCGTTAGGGCTATGGGGCAAAGTTCTATGATGGTGTATTTTATGTAAGTTGACGAATTCATTAAACAATTGGTTCGTAAATTCCGTACCGTTGTCCGAAACTATTGTAAGAGGGAGACCATGATGAGTACAGAATTTAAGTAGCGCTTGTAATGTACTAATGGCGGTACCATCGCGAATATGATACGCTTGTGCATACTTTGAGAATACGTCCACGATAGTTAAATACTTTTCATTCTGAATTGAAAGCAGATCTATATGGACTGTTTCGAAAGGTTTTGTAGCTGGCGGAACTATATTGAATTGTTGTTTGATGGGGTTGCGATCATATTTTGCTTGACCGCAAATAGTACAACTATTAATAAATTTAGTAATGTCGTCTTTCATTTTTGGCCAATAATAACGACGGGACAAGGCTAAGTGGCATTCGTTAATTCCGCGATGATTCGTTTTACCCTCGTGGTAATGTTTTAATATCTCCTGTTGTCTGAGATACTCTTTTACATTCTCGACCTCGAATTTGGATAAGACTAAATTCATGGAAGAGCTTCTAAATTTATCTTGGATGATAGGTATAATGTCATAAAGTGCCAAAGGTGGATTTATAAGTAACGCGGTCTTAACCTTCGGATTCACAAATTCTTTAATGACGTCAATAATATCGGATTCTAAGTTGGAACTTGATACTTGTACGGCGGTCCTAGTATGAGTATCAAATGGCTTTGAAGCCGTCGGTCGCTTTTTAATGTCGCCGACAACTGTGATAACTAACTGCCTGTGAAATTTATTCAATGGTTCTGCTACGATGGGGATCTCTAATATGGGATTTTCGAGACTAGTGTGAGCGGAAGCGGTAGATGAGTTTTCTACTGTAGGTGGGTGTTCGGATGCGTTTGCAATTACTGAACTGGCCTCCTCGTTATGGATTTGAACCCGAGACAAAGCGTCTGCATTGCAGTTGCTACTACCCTTTTTATAAACTACACTATAGTCATATTCCGAAAGTTTGAGCTTCCAACGAGTTAACCGAGAGTTGGGCTCTTTTAGATTCATAACCCACTGGAGTGGCTTATGGTCTGTTACGATTTTGAACTTTCTACCGAACAAATAGGGTCTAAAGTATTTGGTTGCCCATACAATAGCGAGGAGTTCCTTTTCAATAGTGCTATAATTTATTTCACTCTCGTTTAGAGTGCGCGAGGCATAGCAAACCGGTTTATCCGCGCCTATGGTACCTTGCGATAATACCGCACCGATAGCTATATTAGACGCGTCTGTAGTGAGAACGAAGTCTTTAGAAAAATCGGGGTATTGGAGAATCGGATCATTAGTTAGTAGCTGTTTGCATTGCTCAAAGCAGTTGATATAATCTGAATCTAACACTACTTTCCTACCTTTCTTAAGACATTGCGTCATAGGTTTCGTCACGCGTGCAAAGTCAGGTATAAATTTACGATAGTAACCTACTAAGCCAAGAAATTGTTTGATTTCCTTAGGTGTTTTAGGAATCGGATATTTTTGAATGGCTGTTATCTTATCGGGGTTTGGCTTGATACCGTCTTTACTAATTACGTGTCCTAAGTATGCCGTCTCGAGCTTAAGGAACTCTGACTTGTCCATTTGAATTTTAAAGTTCGATTCGCGTAGTTTTTGAAATACTTTCTCTAAATTAATCATGTGTTCCTGTAAGGAGGTACTGAAGACGACAATATCGTCCAAATAAACCAGACAAACTGTATTCTGAAGGTCTTTTAGAACATTGTCCATTACGCGTTGGAAAGTGGACGGGGAATTTTTTAAACCCATTGGCATACGTAAGAACTCATAGTGACCGTTTTCTACATTGAATGCGGTCTTCGGAACATCACCAGGTTCCATTTCTATCTGAAAAAATCCGCTAGCAAGGTCTAGGGTGGTGAAATACTGACAATTACCAAGTTTATCTAAAATGTCATTGATGTTAGGTATCGGGTATTTGTCATCGTAAGTCTTTTCGTTCAACTTACGAAAATCTACAACGAGGCGCCACTTAGTTTTACCGGAGGCGTCGGCCTTCTTCGGTACTACCCATATAGGCGAACTCCAAGCGGACTCTGATGGTCGAATAATACCCTGATCTAACATTTTGCCTATCTGGTCCCTAACTTCGTCTCTATGAATATACGGATAGCGATAACTCTTCGTATATACGGGAATTTCGTCCGATGTTCTAATGCTGTGTTTGATTTTATTCGTGAAGGTTAATCTTTCTCCATCGATATAAAATACATCCGCGTATTTTCTACAAAGCATTTCTAAGTTCGCGCGTTCTTCGGCATTTAAATGGTCCGTACGTAAACGCGATAGAACTTCGTCCGCGCGCGTTGATGTCAAAGGGGTACGCGAGCACTCAACATTATATGTTTCGGCTTGGACGGGGCGATCTAACGAAAATATTAAGTCGTGTTGCGTCGGATTCGTAACTTCTATAAATCCGCGGTTATTCTGAACGGTAGTTAAACACTGATTAATAATGCAATTTGAAATAGTCTGTTCATTAATTAATGCATCACCGTCTTGTAAGTTAATAGGAATTTTTATAATTTTTGATGAATTGGCCGGTATAATATCTTCGTACCAGTTAACGTTTCGCGAGTTGTACATACTTATAGGATTCGTCGAATTACGTGTTATGAGAACTTTATCTTTTAAATCTATTTTGGCTTCCCAATTTTCTAACAAATCTAGTCCTATAAGACCGTCAAAGTAATCGTGAAATTTATAAATGTACAATTTAATGTTATCAGTTTCATCAAATTCTGAAAAGCAAGGAATATTAATCGAATAATTATTCCTAGATGTTGCATGAACGTTAGTTACTTCAAATGGATCAAAATTAAGCGGCAAGTGTGAATAAAAACTCTCAATGGCATTCGGAGAAATAAAAGACTGATTCGCGCCCGTGTCTATAAGTAATTTTAAGGGCGGATCTGCAATTTGTATGAATGGAAGCTGCCTTTGAGTTTGCAAATTTAATTCTATTTTGACTTGTCGGATTTCGTACGCTTCTGAAAATCCGGCTCTTCTGCAGAGCTGGTAGAGGGCTGAGCCTCATCAGAGTAGCCTGAAGGGCATTCATTTGATTCATCACACATTGGTTCGGCTGTATAATAAGGTTCATGATAATAAAAATCGTTAGCTGTAAAATACTCATAAGGGTCACATGTATAAAATTCAGGATAGTAATAATCATAGCTGTCACACTCATTCATATTCATTTCCTTAGTTTTAAAATAATTTGAAGCAGGAATATTGCCATGCTTACGCCAATCATGACCAGTTAACTGGTTTCCCATAGGTCTTTCCCTAGCAACATAGTGGCTAACACCACTCATAGGCTTAGGGCCTTGATATTGAGACACATTCCTAGGAGCAAGCTGGAAATTATTTTGATTAGCGTTATAATTTTGTGGCGGCGCACGGAACATTTGTTGCGTGCGTGATGGCATATTCACAGGTCTAAAAGGCACATTTTGCTGGTAATTTGGCTTCCACATTTGTGGGACTGGCTGCATATTAGAGTTAAATGGAGGACGTGCAAAAGAATTGAATGGTTTAAACGCGGGCAAGGAATTGTATATTGGTATTGGCATTGGCTTTGGCGATTGAAACGGTTGTGACTTCTTTTCGGACACTGAATCATTACGGCCTTGAAGATACATAACGTTCAATTCCTCTTGCACAAACTCTAACGCTTTTTCAGCACTATCAGGACGCATGCATCTAATGCGAGACCCTAAGGGCTCTTTTAAACCACGCACAAACGCTTGCATTGTTAATTTCTTGTAAAGAATGCGTTTGGCTTCAACAGTGGTACTAACATTTTCATGCAATGTGACATAGGTCATAATGGTGCTGAACAAGTTAACACATTTATCATAAAATTCCTGTGGCGAACTATTCCCTTGTGTGGCTAACATAAGATCATTGTACAAAGCGGTCTCATCACGTTGGTCTGAAAAATTATTTATGAGGGCATTTTTAATGCTATTCCAATCTTCAGATATGCCGTTCGAATTTATAATACGTGCGGCTGGCCCAGTAATCTTATTAAGTACGCCGTTAATGAGACAGAGCTTTGCTAACTCATTGCCTGGATTTGCAGTTACATATTCGGCTACGATTTGATCACACAAATTTATAAACCGGGGGAGCACATGGGGGTTGCCGTCAAAATCGGGTACTAGGCGTAAGGCCTTGAAAATTGTGTCTACGTCAGTCATCTCGGTCGGTTGATATTCTATCGAGCCTAACGAGGAATTTAAAGTACTATCTAAATTATCTAAATCTACACTAATATTTCTATTTCTATCTAATTCAAGCCTACGAGCTACTATAGCACGCGCAGGCCCTCTAGGGGTAGTTTGCTTAGGATGAAAAATTTTGCACGATAATTAACACACTAAATTAGGAAAAGGGAAAGCAACGCACAGAAAAAATTGTGAGTGTACTTACATGAATTTCATTCTGGTTCCTCTGGGATCGATGTCTAGATTTATCCTCCGATCCGGACTCCAGGTTCTTTGGATACCCGGGCGCTGATTAATTCGATATGAGAATCTAAGCTACCCTAAGTATCCTACCGACTGCGCCAATTATGGATGTCGCCGCCGGAGGACCCAAAAAAAACCAAAATTAATTTATAATATTTAATTAAATTGAAATTACAATTAAAACTTAATGTTAAAGAAACCTAGTCTACTTCCTATCGATGCTAGAATAAGAATGACAGAGAGTTGATATAAAATTATACATTGCAAGTAAAATTGATTCACACGCTAAAATATAATAATGTGGAAAGTTCCAGTAAAGTGCGGCGTCGGATGGCGCCGGCCTCCTTTGGGTTCGATGATACTTCTTTCTGCTAACGCTGCAAATCCGGTGTTGCAATAGGTGTAAAGGCGTTTACATAAAATACGTATTCGCTGCAATTTCGTAAGGGGCTGTCCATATAACACGTGATGCCGTGACAAAGGGAAATGGGGATTCATTTTTAAATATAAAGATGTGTAAACAAAAATATACCTGACGCTAAAATGACGCTTATTTTACCTACTTGCCGATTTTCCGCATGATTCTAGTTTTCCATCCACAAGTGTCTTACTAACTTAAAATAACGGAAATTTCCACCTGACATTTTATCTGCTATCTCAAAAAAGCCAGTGTAAAGTAGACCGCTTATAAAGCCTTTTGTAACATTCCGTGGCTTTGGACAATTTCAGGAGCGCTGTAAAAACATACTCAAACACTGTATACTAAACCAAACAAGAGCTGCTTTTTTTATAAATATAGACGTAAATACTAAAATTCACTCGATAATTCTGGATTTTAAACAAGTGCTGAGGGAAATGGGAATTTGCTAACCTCTCCATAACTGAACAGGGGCCTTACCATGAGCTCTTATTGCCATGATAGTTTCACTCATTTATGAGACAGATGTATGTGACGTGCATACATATGTCACTGTCGCACTACTGAATTAACATTGCAATAAGAGCTTATTGGGCCCCTGTACTAATCAATCTTATCGCTCAAGACAATTTCTTACAAAGTTACAAAGAAGATTACATAATTCCATCCATAATTTTAATAAATACAAACATACAAACCCACACTTTTTTAATATAAATGTATACTAGCTGTGCCCCGCGGTTTCACCCGCGTAGATTTAGTTTCATCCTTATTGTCACGGGACCCTAATATTTTTTTAATAAATAAGTTACTCCTTGAAACATCAGCTACCTACCAGTAAAAATCCCGTTAAAATCCGTCCAGCCGTTTCAGATATTACCCTGAACAAACAGACAGACAGACAGAGAAAAATTTAAAACTTGGTTTTTATTGTCAGTAGCGTGTATACTTTCATATGCATTTAGTGAAAAGCTGTAATTTTGGAAATACAAACAGACACTTCAATTTTATTTATCAGTATAGATTTGTCATAATAATGAAACAACATACACGTTATGAATACATATTTTCTCTTTCAAACTCTCTTGCCGACTCAAATCCTTACTTTTCTTTGTTATACGAAGCACAAAGTTAAGTCTAGGTGTAATTTACATAGAGTAGGCTGACAGTTCCGAGTGGGAAACTTTTTCCCGCTTTTGAAAGCCTTTGTCTGTTTCTTGCTAATCTCAAAGAGTTTAAAGAATTCGCCATTGTGCTCGCAGATTACCATTTTTATACTGTATCAAAAGGTTTTAAGAACACACAAAAGGTGACATTTAAGATTGGGAATATTTATCGTTTTTAGGAGAACCTCACGATTTATTCGTCGGATTTATTCCGATTTAAGCGCGGGCTACACCGGCAGTAAAGCTAAGCGAAGCGTACTTCACTAGCGCGTTAATTTGTATCTATAAACTAGCTGTGTCCTGCGGTTTCACCCGCGTAGATTTAGTTTCATCCTTATTGTCGTGGAACCCTAATATTTTTTATAATAAAAGTAGTCTATGTTACTCCTTGTAAAATTAGCTACCTGCCAGTGAAAGTCCCGTTAAAATCGGTCCAGCCGTTTTGGAGATTACCCGGAACAAACAGACAGACAGACAGACAGAGAAACATTTTAAAACTCGTTTTTTTAGTTTCAGAAGCGTGTATACTTTCATATGCATTTAGTGAAAAGCTGTTATTTTAGAAGTACAAATAGACACTTCAATTTTATTTATCTGTATATATGACTAAATTTATATTTTTCATATTTTATTGACATTTGAGCATTGGAACTACATATATGAATGAACTTATATTTTTATTTTCGTTGGATCAAAAATGTAATATTTTTACTATTTCGATCGAAGGAACATATTGAAGTAATTGCTGAGTTTCCTGCCCAACCACCTGAAATGGCGGAATAACTGTACTCAAGCTCGTTCTTCTCAACAAAGGCAACCTTCTGAACTCGGTCGTAACATTCATAATCCTGATTGATTACCAGGACTTGATACGCGTTACTAGAAACGTGATCAAATAAAGTTTTTTTGCTTTTAATTTGAATTTATGTTAACTAAGATGAAAAAATTGCGCAGCAACGTTAACTAAGCGAAACAAAACTACTCACTTACTATAGCTTGGTTTATCTTAGCTTGCTGTATGACTTACGATTTATACCGTTTTTCCTGAAGATAAAAATTCTGCGCCCAATCTCAGAGGTTCGGGATTTTGGAAAGTCCTATATGAACTCACCTTTCAATCCCTACCTTTTGACAAGGGACTGACACTGACAGGTGTCCAGAACGCAAAGGGCGAGAGTGACGTATCGTTTAATGAAGTCATAATTTTTTTAAATATAATATGCACTGTTTTGCGTTACAATTTTGATCGTTCAATCTAGTAGTGTATTGTGTTAGTGTTAGTGTATTTTATCTGGTAATAGTGTTCCATTAAAATATTAAAATATTAAGCCTTGGACTAATATAGAAAACTAGCTGTGCCCCGCGGTTTCACCCGCGTAGATTTAGTTTCATCCTTAATGTCGCGGAACCCTAATATTTTTAATAAATAAAAGTAGCCTAAGTTACTCCTTGAAACATCAGCTACCTGCCAGTGAAAGTCCCGTTAAAATCGGTCGAGCCGTTTCGGAGATTACCCGGATCAAACAGACAGACAGACAGGCAGACAGACAGACAGAGAAAAAAATTGTATATTGGTTTTTTATGTCAGTATCGTATATACTTTCATATGCATTTAATGTAAAGCTGTTATTTTGGAATTACAAACAGACACTTCAATTTTATTTATCTGTATAGATGTATAGATAAAAAGTGTATAAATATTCAATTTATCATTCGTATTGCGATAGAGGCGAGCTTCAAGCTATCTACTAATTGCTTCCCTACTTTATTTTCTATGATGAATGATTATACAACATGACATACCCATTTATTTATAACTAGCTGTGCCCTACGGTTTCACCCGCGTAGATTTAGTTTTATTCCCGCGGAACCCTAAATGTTTTTTAATAAAAAATGTAGCCTAAGTTACTCCTTGAAACATCAGCTACCTGCTAGCGAAAGTCCCGTTAAAATCGGTCCAGCCGTTTCAGATTACCCGGAACAAACAGACAGACAGAGAAAAAATTTAAAACTTGATTTTTCAGTGTCAGAAGCATGAATATTATCATATGTATTTAGTGAAAAGCTGTTATTTTGAAATTACAAACAGACACTT
Organism: Watsonalla cultraria; assembly: GCA_964035505.1. Lineage (NCBI taxonomy): Eukaryota > Metazoa > Arthropoda > Insecta > Lepidoptera > Drepanidae > Watsonalla > Watsonalla cultraria. The sequence goes on along the minus strand of OZ037717.1, from coordinate 9,679,199 downwards.
CAATTTTATATATCTGTATAGATAGGTGTTTTTGAACATTTTATTGGTTAATGTTCAATTATGAGAAACTAACTTTCGGCAAATTTTCCGTAGAATTAATTTATACTTTTATGAGTGGTGGTCTCTTTAACCGACTTCAAAAAAAGGAGGAGGTAATCAATTCGAGTGTTTGTTTAGTTTTTTTTATTCGAAACTATCAATGATTAAAAAAAACTTTTCATGAAAATCAGACTAAAAACCGTTCTGAAGTTTTGAGTTTAATGAATAGAGTGGTACAGCTTTATTCTACATCATACAAATGATTCCTGCCTGTTCTATCGCAAAATTCTAAACAAAGTTGCAATGCAAGTACAATCAACTAAAATTGCAATTGTCACGTCACATACCGAACTTATTTAAAAAAGCTATTTTGTCTCAAAGATTAAAAAACATAGCTATTTTATAATATTCAACGCTGTTTTATCTATACATCTATACAGATAAATAAAATTGAAGTGTCTGTTTGTAAATTCAAAATTACACCTTTTCACTAAATGCATATGAAAGTATACACAGTACTGATATAGAGAAGCCAAATTTTTTTTTTCTCTGTTTGTTTCCGGGTAATCTCTGAAACGGCTGGACCGATTTTAACGGCATATTACAAGGAGTAACTTAGGCTAAACTTTTATTTAGAAAATATATTAGGGTTCAGTGAAATAAATAATGAAACTAAATCCACGCGGGTGAAACCGCGGGGCACAGCTAGTAAGTAATATAAAAAAAAAGTAGAGTTATATCTAACCTTATTTCCACGGTAAAGTAACCAAGGAAGTCCGCTGCATTTCCCAACCGGAATCAACATCCAGATATACGTTATGCAAATATTTGGCATTGGCCGAATTCCACAAATGTTTGTACATCGGCTCCGACCAGCCACGTCAGTCTGGCGTCTGTCCAAGTAGTAACGAAGTGAGATGTCGTAATAAATCAAAATAAACACCGGGAACCATGGCAGTTGCTTTCCAATCATCTTTGAATTAAGTCAAAGAGTAACTACTGACTATAAAAGTATAATGTAGTTTTAGTGCGGGGATCAAAGTATATAAAATTGTTTTTATTTTATTATTGATATTAACTACGCTCTTCTAAAAATTACCATAAACTGCATCTATTCTTATGTGCCTTTTAAAAAGGTTTTTGAATATTGATCAATAAAAGAGTTCAAAGATTAAGTGGAACCGAATTAAGGAGCCGTGGTGGCCTTTAAGTTTGAGTCGCCTGCTACGCAAGCGACGCAAGTTCGAATCCCAGTGGGGCCTGTACCAATGAGTTCTCTAAAAAAACTTATGTACAGTGATTTCACTCCACGTGCTTTACGGTGAAGGAAAACATCGTGAGGAAACCTGCATGTCTGAGAAGTAATTCAAAGATTTATATGTATAGTGCCTCAGATGGCGATAAACTCATCCTCTGTCACGTTGGCACTTAATCATCTTCGATGAAAAGTGGGTGTTTCAGGTGGGGAATACAGGCGTGAGCATATGTATGTAGATTAAGTGGAAGACCAGGTCAGATAGAAAAAGGTATTGCGATATTCACTTCAAAAAAGATGTTGGGTGCCCAATAAATAGATGATGAGTCCATCTCCGTCTCAGTCACTATATTTCCCTCCTTGAATTGCTGTTCCATATTGAGAAGCAATTGAGATCTCTTTGTCTGTAATTCCAAATGAACAGCTTTTTACTAACTACATATGATAGCAAAAATAACAAAAAACACTAAACATTTTTTTTTGTCTGCCTTTTTATTCCGGCGAATCTCTGAAACGGCTAGACGGATTTTAACGGGACTTTCACTGTTAGACAGCAAAATTTTACAAGGTAGCAAAGCTTAGGCTTGCTTTTATTTATTTAAAATAAAACACTAAGGTTAAACCACGGGGCACAGGTAGTTCTTTAATAAATTTACTCGAATAGTCGATCTTCAGATAGGCCTGTTCCTCGATAAAAAGAAAAACTACCTAACTACCAAAAGTATCCAAACTTGAGTGAATACACAATTCTTATTCCGAACAAAACACAGGTACCAGACAAGGTCCGTGTACCAGACATAAATCACACTAACAAGCGCACTCAGAGCCGAACTGACTAACTTTCAGAAACTCTTCGAAAAAGTTCGAGCAAGCACTTTACCTATGTTTTGTTAATTTATTTATTTTATTCCGTTGCATCTTGCTATTATTTTCTTTGCAGCAGATTCAGAAAATAAAATCGCTTTTAAAAAAAAATCGCTGAATTGTTTTATTTTTATTTGCAACCGTGGGATCGGTTGAACCTTTTTTTTATCGTAGAAAATCCGTTATGGATTCACCTACCGCCGAGGGGGCAGCGGAAGGGTTATGTCGGACTCGCACCGACTAAACTCCATGGTGTTCCTCCTGGTCGCTAAGTGCTCCCCCCGCACGTGACATGTTTTCACATGCTTCGCCGTGACCCTCCCGGCGACTGGCCTGTCAGACCCCTCCTGTATGATACCAGGCTGAACCTACTCTACCTCACTTACCTTAATGAAGGGTACGAATTAATACCCCTTAACGATGGGACTATGGCCCATAATTATGTGTCTACTCATATCTGTAGTGGGCGGCTCCACCGGGCGTAAAGGTCACTCTTAAAGTTTTTTAAATTTATTCCTTTACTAGCTGTGCCCCGCGGTTTCACCCGCGTAGATTTAGATTCATCCTAATTGTCGCGGAACCCTAATAGTTTTGATTAATTAAAGTAGCCTAAGTTACTCCTTGAAACATCAGCTACCTACCAGTGACAAAGTCCCGTTAAAATCCATCCAGCCGTTTCAGAGATTATCCGGAACAAACAGACAGACAGACAGACAGACAGAGAAAAAATTTAAAACTTGGTTTTTAGTGTCAGTAGCGTGTATACTTTCATATGCATTTAGTGAAAAGCTGTAATTTTGGAATTACAAACAGACACTTCAATTTTATTTATCTGTATATATTTAGGAACTTTCAAAGTCGATTTCTCGATTTAAAATTTAGGAAAATGTCTGTAAAACTCGTGCAAGACGGGATCGCCCACGACGTGATACCTCTGACATCACGCCGTGACGCATTATCTCGTAGATGCGTGCGCTGTGTGAGTAGGTCCTTTCGTAGGATTTGTTCCTAGATTCAACTTATATTTATAACTAGCTGTGCCCCGCGGTTTCACCCGCGTTGATTTAGTTTCATCCTTATTGTCGCAGAACCCTAATATTTTTAATAAATAAAAGTAGCCTAAGTTACTCCTTGAAACATCAGCTACCTACCAGTGAAAGTCCCGTTAAAATCCGTCCAGCCGTTTCGGAGATTACCCGGAACAAACAGACAGACAGACAGACAGAAGGACAGACAGACAGAAAAAAAAATTAAAACTTGGTTTTTAGTGTCAGTAGCGTGTATACTTTCATATGCATTTAGTGAAAAGCTGTTATTTTGGAATTACAAACAGACACTTCAATTTTATTTATCTGTATAGATGTGGCTATAGAATGGCAAAAATTAAGCGACATATTGAAAATATTTAAATTGAAATCTAAAAATACATTTTTGTCTAAAAGATAAACATTAAGAGTCTTGAATTAGCCAATAATAACGTTTTCTTTTTCAAGCTCGTGCTAAGTGGATAACAAAACAAATCGAGTGAGGGTCCGAGCGCTCGGCTGCATTGAAATATGCATGAATTGACATCTGTTCCGGACACGGTGAACCATTGTGTACTCAAGAGCTCACCGAGGAAAAAGAGCCTTATTGATCCGGCAAATACTGAGGTAATGGGCTACCAATGTTAAGGACAAATAAGTTTGAATATAGTTTTATTAAAAAGTAGCTGTGCCCTGCTGTTTCACCCGCGATGATTTCATTTTATTACCACGGAACCCCAGATGTTTTTTAAAATAAAATTAGCCTAAGTTGCTCCTAGAGACATCAGCTACCTACCAGTGAAAGTTAAGTTTAAATCGGTTCAGCCGTTTCGGAAATTACGAGAAACATTTTAAAACTTGGTTTTTTAGTGTCAGTAGCGTGTATACTTTCATATGCATTTAGTGAAAAGCTGTAATTTTGGAATTACAAACAGACACTTCAATTTTATTTATCTGTATAGATATAGATGTATAGACTAGCTATACCCACAATTTCATCCGTGTAGACTTAATTCCGTGAGCCATTATTACTCGAAAAAGTTACATACATATGCTCTATTGTTTTTGTAATAACAACATCCACTTTTCACCGATGATGATTAGCTGCCAACGTGACAGAGAGTCTATCGCCGTCTAAGGCACTATACATATTATGTCCTTTGAATTGCTTCTCAGACATATGCAGGTTTCCTCACGATGTTTTCCTTCACCGTAAAGCACATGGTGTGAAATCACATAAGTTTTTAGAAAAGCTTATTGGTATAGGCCCCGCTGGGATTTGAACTTGCATTGCTTATGTAGCAGGCGACTGCTCTCACCCCAAGGCCACCACGGCTCTATTATTTTTACACTAAGTGATACATTCGAAATATTTGAAGTTGACCAATAAGTACTGACCTCCGTTGAGTCCCACCCGGCACCGGCGTGGCAGCCAACTTAGCTTGGCTCTTGAGCAGTTGCACGGTGAGCGCGAAGGAGACCACCATCGTCAGCATTGGGATGTAGAAGGCCACCAGCGACCCGAAGATCCAGAACAGCCGGTTGTTGATCACACACAGCTCCGGAGTCGGCATTATGTTGTTGCGGTTTATAAGACCTGGGGGCGAACTATGATCGTTTAAGCAGAGTGTAATAAGACCTTGTTAGCTCAGTTAAACCGTATGAAAATTGTTGATGGTAGGCCCCCTTTTTTTTTTTTTTTTTTTTTTGACGAGGGGAATCCTTCAAAAGGTCCCCGACCGCCCTGGGAGAGGCAGATCGGGGTATGTGGGATTTTTACCGTTATGATGAAACTTCACATAAACTTCTCTTACGTGAAACAGTTTCCATCGGTGTGTATTTTAAATGCTGTACCCTTTGGGGACTCTTTTAATATACATATTATATTTTTATACATGATTACATTAAATTTCTTTAAAATGGTTTTGACAAATACGAACACGAGTCGGGACTCGAACCCAAGAAGCAAACCGTGCAGTTGCTCTGCCAACTGAGCTACTCGTGATCGTACCTCATTCGTCGAATTTTACCTTCACTTGTTTTTTTGTGGTTTAAGGGGCCGCCTTGCGCCATCTGTTGGTTGGCGTTCCAAACTTTTGCTATAGCATAAGCTTATGAGATTTACTCAAGAATACGCTTTGAAAGATAACAATAATTTTCACCTAACAACATTGTAACTTGAACGAAACTTGACACATTGGATAAACTTTGCCGCGACACGAAAGTTCAAATATTCCCGCAGGCAATAAAATTGTAAGGCGCATGCCAATTTTATACCAATTACCAAGTTGGCAACTCTTTGTCTGATTGATTCAACCGTTCCAAAGTTACCTTAGGTAAAATGGTGGTAATTTTATTCTGGCTATTTTGGGACAAGTGTCAAGTATTTCGTAGGTCTTATGAATTGTTTTTACGCTATGTATTTATAATTTTCAATGGTAAAATAATATTTTTTTTTAAATAGCACGAATGTGTTAGCATACGCAATACGGCCCATCTAGTGCTATGATGCTAAGCGGTTATAACCTATGGTCACTTGCAATACCAAAGGCGCCACATTTTGTGTTTATTTTACAATACTTCTAAAAATATGGCTAAGTCCCGGTCGGACTAATTTTCAGAGATTAGCCGGAATAAACAGACAGACCGCCAGTTTTGTATTTTACCGTATTATATTTCCATAATATGCATTTGGTGAAAGCAGTTCATTTTAAATTACAAACAGACACTTCAATTTTATTTGTAAAGATAGATATTTAAAATAAACACAAATTGATATTACCAATCAAAACAGTAATAACAATGACCTCTTACAAATAAATTTACAGATAACGAGTCGACTTCGACTTTTTTAAAACGAGGAACAACAAAGATCGGAGGAATATTCAAATGAAATTACTTTTACAAGAAACCCACTTTAATCTTCACATCTGACAGTTCCAATATTATGATACAACCTGCACTCAACAATATATTAGTTATGAGTATGATACATGTAGGCAGGGGCGTGCATTCCATATTAGCAGATAAGCAGTGCTTACCATTTGTGATGACTGAATACCCTCGTGTCGTGTGTGTGTGTGTGTGTGTCTATACCAAACCGTTTGTACCTACGCCGCGCCACATTTGTATGTATTTTATCTACCTACTTATTATTTATGCTTAGCCTTCTAAAAAACCAATGTTAACCCCTGCATTTAGGGTAGTAATAGCTAAACCTTTAAGGCGCATTTTGGCGCTTTTGGCACAGGACATCGGCAGATCGCACATATCAATTTAAAAATAACAAAAAAAATGCCTTATCTTTTTTTACTTATATTTATTAACTAGCGGTGCCCCGGGGTTTCACCCGCGCAGATTTAGTTTCATCCTTATTGTAGCGGATCCCTTATATGTTTAATAAATAAAAGCCTAAGTTACTCCTTCAAACATCAGCTACCTACCAATGAAAGTCCCGTTAAAATCCGTCCAGCCGTTTCAGAGATTACCCGAAACAAACAGACAGACAGACAGACAGAGAAAATTTTTAAAACTTGGTGTTTAGTGTCAGTAGCGTGTATACTTTCATATGTATTTAGTGAAAAGCTGTAAATTTGGAATTTCAAACAGATACTTCAATTTTATTTATCTGTATAGAATAGATGTATAGATTAGTTTTGTGTTGAAGTTCAATTGTAGGCACTAATTAAAGGTTCGATGTTTATAGGACGATATTTGGAACATAAGGCAATGCTTATATTTGTTGTAAAAATAATTTCTTATAAAACTACTGTACGGTAGGCGTTATAAGTAAAATGTACTCACCTAAAACAGTAATAGAACTGGACACGAACATGCTCAGGAGCCAGACGAGAGCTATCTTGATGACCACCACCCGCTTCGTGGAGTGATGTCGGCTTTTCAACGGGTTGCGGATGCCTAAGTACCTGCAATGTTAGATCTTATTCATTAAATGTTAAAGTGGAAAATGCTGTGGTTTAATCATTGACATTCTTATGTGACTTATTTTGTATTTTTAAAATTGTATAATTTTATTTTGAAAAGAGTAATTCCTGAGCTCCTAGCCAGGATCTTCTCAATAAAGAAACAATCTGAACCTGGCGGTAGCATGTACAAACCTGTATAATGTCATTCTGACGATTTGGAAGTACTTTGAAAAAAATCTAATCTAATAAAGATATTTTATGAGTTTTGAATCTCCTCGTGTTCCGCAGTAACTCTTGCTCTTGCGACCAATAGACCAAGGTAGTTACATTTATATATCTCCTATACATATACACACAGATATATAAAATTGAAGTTTCTGTTTTAATACAAATTAACAGCTCTTCATTTAATGGATAATATCCAAGTATATTGGGTACTTACATAAAAAACAAGTATTCATATTTTTTCTGTATGTATGTCTGACAGTCTGTTGGTTCTGGCTAATCTCCGAAACAGCTGAACCGATTTCATCGGGGCTTACACTGACAGGCAGTTGATGTTACAAGAAGTAACTTAGACTCCTTTTATGTGAAAAAAATTGGCTTTCTTGAATAAGTTCATAATACTAACTTTCATATATAAAAATGTAAAAACCTATTCAAAACAGATTCAAAAGTATCATATTTTTTGGAAATATTTCTCAACTTGGATGGAATCTAGGAGATAGCGAATATATCTGATTCGTGAAAGTGCCTGCCTACCGAATAAATGTAAAAATAAACTATAAAGAGGTTGCTCTACATACATTTTGATTAACCGACATCAAAAAAATAAGGAGGTTATCAATATGACTGTATGTTTTTTCGGAGTCCGTTTCGAATTCCCTAACGATTCCAACGGTAACTAATCATATTATCAAACTAGCTGTACCCCGCGGTTTCACCCGCGTAGATTTAGTTTCATCCTTATTGTCGCGGAACCCTAATATTTTAATAAATAAAAGTAGCCTAAGTTACTCCTTGAAACATCAGCTACCTGCCAGTGAAAGTCCCGTTAAAATCGGTCGAGCCGTTTCGGAGATTACCCGGAACAAACAGACAGACAGACAGACGGAAAGACAGACAGACGGACAGACAGACAGAGAAAAAAATTGTATATTGGTTTTTTATGTCAGTATCGTATATACTTTCATATGCATTTTAATGAAAAGCTGTTATTTTGGAATTACAAACAGACACTTCAATTTTATTTATCTGTATAGATGTATAGATAAAAAGTGTATAAATATTCAATTTATCATTCGTATTGCGATAGAGGCGAGCTTCAAGCTATCTACTAATTGCTTCCCTACTTTATTTTCTATGATGAATGATTATACAAATGCTTAGCTAAGTAGCACAAATTATCGCTTGGGAATTAAGTGAGTTTTTGCTTCTATTTAAGTTAGATTAAGATATATGTTCGCTTGAGGTTGTTTTTGCTTTTCCATGTTTTATGATATCTATACTAAAATGTATAGATACACAAAAAAAGACGACTCTTTTTTTAAATATATGCTCACGCCTTTATTCCCCGAAGAGGTAGGCAGAGGTGTTGTAATTTTCAACACCCACATTCTACCGAATATTATAAAGTGCCACCGTGACAGAGGGTGAGTCTATCGCCGTCTCAGGCGCACACGTCTTTGAATTATTTCTTAGACATATACAGGTTTCCTCACGATATTTTCCTTCACCGTAAAGCACGTGGTGTGAAATCTCTGTACATATGTTTTTAGAAAAAATCATAGGTACAGGCCCTGATTCGAACTTGCGTCGCTTGCGTAGCAGGCGACTTCTTTTTTTTAAGTCGGTTAATAAAAACGGGTTAATGTTTGTTGTGACAGCCTGAGGGTTTTTTTAGCTCTCCAATTCGACTAGACATATTAAGACAGGAAAATAATTTGCAGAGATTCGTATTACAGAGATTTACTCAAATTACGTACTCGTACTTTCATTTAAGAAAATATAAAGGTATTGATTGATTCCACTTGTTCTTAAAAGCCGATTGACATATTGCTAAGATAAAACACATAATGTTGTATGAAAACCTTTATGAACCAACCAGATATATGAAAATGAAAAATTTTCTACTTTAAAATATAAGATACTAAAATGTTGAACGAAATTATGTAACTGTAGTATGTATCTCCCTACACTTTGTAAAATACGGACACATTTCCAAACCTTCGTAATATAAATAAAAACTCACGGATTTCTGTCACGGCCGAGTCTTTAGCGCAATATTTTAAGTAAATCAACAATATGTGAATACATAGCGTGAATTTGTTATTAAAAAGCTAAACACTATTGCAGCTTAAAAATCTAATACAAATATTACGTAGGTATATAGGTATAATTAAAAAGTTGAAGAAGAAGAAGGACAAATGTTTATTATATACGATGAGATATTATAATTATATTGAAGAGTTGCTTCTTTCGCAAAACGTAAAATTATCCAATATTTTAGAGAGTTTTGTGTTCATACAATTATCCCTAGTATAATAATAAAATATGAGATGGCACTGGATAGAGACAAATAAAAAGAGTTGCATCAGTAACACAGACGAGGGTTATTACTCTTAATTTCATGATAATGATAATAATAAAGAATATTGAACAAAAGAATATGGAACTGAAATAAAGCTACCCATATTTTATCCACCGAACAGAACGAGCGGTATCTCGACGGCTTTAAGCACAATACACGCCCGTATGTTTCACCTAAAGGTATAAGTTATTCCATGCACGCTATTAGCGTTATCCCACTGGATACGCTGCACTATGCAGCCACAAGTAAGGCCAATAAATCTCACACAAATACCTTATTTCCCGACTGTATGGGAAATTGATGAGCTTCCGATTCCGGCCGAGCAAAAATGAACCTTACCGAATTGTATTGATGAAAGCTCTGTGTGGGAATTTGAGATTGCCCAGTGCCCAGATTCACGTAAAACAAACAATGTAAATATCGTTGAACGATTAAAGTCGGTCACGTGATACGGTATCGTAGTTCGATAGGACTTCAATACAAAATGACATTTTATAAAGATACTAGGCTGTGCTCCGCGGTTTCACCCGCGTAGATTTAGTTTCATCCTTTTTGTAGCGGAACCCTAATATTTTTAATAATAATAATAATAATAATCTTTATTTGACATAATATGGTGTTACATTATTTTAATGAATCCATTGATTCCCGAACTAGTATAAACTGTATTTCAGGAGTCAATGACTTCTCCAATCTGATTGAATACCAAGTATAATATGTCTTCACGATGTGATTTTTAGACAGTAGTTAGAAATGAATTATGAAAACAATAGTTTAAACATGCAATAATGGTAACAACAGAAAAAAAAAATTAAATAAAAGGAATTATGAAAACAATAAATAAATAAAAAGGTTCAACTAAAACTGTTTAACGTGTGTTTAAGTTTAAGAGTGAATGGTTTAGTATGTTTTTTGTGAATTTTATGTTAGGTGAGTGTTGTATGTGCGCATGTGTGGGTATCAGTGTGTTGTGTCGAGGTATGTATGTAGTGTATGGTATGTGTGTGGTGTATTATGGTATGTGTGTGGTATATCAGTACTTATAATGGGATATAGCTTTTTCAACATCGTCGTAACTTAAATTTATAAGCCATGAGAATAGGGTTTCCTTAATTTTATTATTATTGTATTTTTTTATGTCCTTTTGCTTATTTAATATATTATAAAGATGAGGCACCACAACATTGAACTGCCGTTGGGCAAATCGTGTCTTAACCCAGGGGACAGGACATCGATCGATTCTTTTAGATGTATCTGGTAGGTTAGGGACAGTGTGCTTATGATATCGCCGCAGACTTTCGTAAATGAATATTTTTCTAACGCTGAGAACGTTGCAGCTCTTGTATAGTTCACATGTTGGATATCTATACGGTACACGAAGAATGACTTTTAAAATGGCTCGCTGTGCTCGTTCTGCTATAATAAGGTGTGATTTGCAAGCAGATCCCCACGCACAGATACAGTACCTTATGATGCATTCACAGAGTGCTTTATATGTTTGCATAAGTAATTTATGTTCACAAACTGTCTTAAGTGCTTTAAAAACATAAATAATTTTTCGTATTCTTGACGCCAACGAAACGATGTGTGTGGTCCAATTTAGCTTATCATCTATTTGGACGCCAAGATATTTTACAGAGGTTACGCGAGATAGTAATGGGCAGTCACATTGGTTGTGTCCACTATTGCGGTTACAAGGAAAAGTATGTATCTTTACTCCTACGTTCTGTCCAGCGCCTCCCGAGGCTGTCTTTGTAAAGCACATGTAATTTGTTTTGCGGGTGTTCAGAGAAAGGAGACTATCCTCCAACCACCGGGTTATTATTGATAGGGAGATCTCAGCCCGATCTGTAACTTTTTGCCAAGTTTTATCATGCACAAGAAGTACAGTGTCGTCCGCAAACATAAGTAGGTCTACTCCAGGTATGGTGAATTTACATAGCTCGTTTATGTAAACAAGGAATAATGTTGGTCCCAAAATACTTCCTTGTGGTACACCGTAAATGCATTTAGCATCTGCACTCAATTTGCCATCGATTCGTACTTGCTGCGATCGTCCTCTTAAATAGTCGGAGAACCATTCCAAGGCCAAGCCTCTTATTCCTGTGTTCTCGAGCCGGGTGAGAAGTATCGGTATTGAAACGGTATCGAATGCTTTCTGGAGATCCAAAAACACTCCTATGCATTTATCTCCACCATCTAAATATGTCGCAATTTGAGATGTCAGTTTCAAAACCGCATCTTCGGTCGACTTTCCTGCTCTGAAACCGTATTGATTTGGGCTCAGGATCCCATTATTCTCTAAATACCGCATAAGTCTTTTGTTGACTAATTTTTCTATAATTTTTGAAAGCGTAGAGAGAAGAGAAATGGGCCTATAATTAGACGGATTCTTTCGGTCACCAGCCTTGTAAATAGGGCAGACAAGAGTTTTCTTAAAAATTTCTGGAAAAATGCCTGTTTCAAAGCTCAGCAAGAAACGCAATAAACCTCTTGAGTACTATTACAGGAATTTTATCCCAGCCAGGCGCACTATGTGTTTTAAGACCCAACACTATGTTCCTTATTTCAACAGGATCTGTTGGCAGGAAAGCCATGGAATTTAGCGGTGGATTAGCGGTCCTCCATTTTGATGCAAGTTGTTCTTCCGTGGTGTTCATCATCTGTAGTGTTTTATGAGCAAGGCTTTGTCCAATAGATGTGAAGTACTTATTTACTTCGTTGAGTGAGTCTATCCCGTCTTTGTATATATGAAGCAATTCACTGCATGATTTGTTTGCTTGATTAATATTACATAATTCTTTCATTATCTTCCAAGTTTCTTTGATATTTCCTTTATTGTTGAGAAGTTTATTTCTGTAGTAGTCCCTTTTTAGGTTCCTAATAATTTTGTTGCAAGTATTTCTATAGCTAATGTATTTTTGCTTTATGTAGTCATCATTCGGAGCTTTTTTAGTCTTTAAATGTAATCTGTCTCGTTTTCTAATTGATTTTATTATTCCTACAGTAATCCAAGGCTTTAAAGGTTGATTTCTTTTGGTAATTATTTTTACTTGTGTATTTTGTTCAAGAATACAAAGCATTTTTGTAGTGAATAATTCTGCAGCTGAGTTAACCTTTCTAGCACCAAGCACATCTTCCCAGGCTTCAAGCGTCAGGGCCTTATTAATTCCCTCGTAGTCCACCCTTACTTTATTGTGTGCTACATTGTTTCTAGTGACATGTGCTTTGTTAATATAGAGAAGAATTGGAGAGTGATCAGTTAATTGTTGTTCAAATACTAGTGTTTTCCAGCTTGTATCACATTTAATCATAAAGTGATCAATGCATGTAAATATTCTTGTTGGAAGGTTTATAGCTTGTTTAAGGCCATGCGAAGCCATGATATTTAGATATTCTTGTGCATGTGTAGAAGGATTCAACGGTAAGGTATCTAAGTTAATATCACCTGTAAAAATTACATTCTTGGTGGATATACCAGATAGTACAGAGTCAATAGATTCTAGATACTTATTCGCATTTCGAAAACATGGTGGGCGGTAAGAGCATATCAAGGTAAAATCGGGTATGATGGAGATTACAAGACAATTTCCTTGTGCGACAGTTGGCTCATACACAGAAACGTTAATTTCATTTTTTACGTACACTACCACACCATCATTTTGGTTTAAACTAGTCTTTGTCCAGTACATATTGTAGTCAGTGAGACTAGGAGGGGGATTGTGACAGTTAGTCCAACATTCTGTTAACACAAGTACGTCAATTGATATGTTCAAATTCGAAATAAAGGACAAAAACAAATCAAAGTTGCGGTGAATACTCCGAATATTAATTGTAAGGACTTTTAGTGCTAGCTCACTAGCTGCCTCTGGGCTAAGGATATTAGTACATTCGTTGGAGTGAGCTATCGAATAGCATTCTAAAGTCTCCGATCTATCTACCTCGGTCATAAGAAATGAGCTATGATCCATTATCAACGGAGGAAAGTAACCAGGTGCAGTATAATATGGTGTTTGGTAATTCTAACATAACTAGGAAGCTATTTGGTTTGTGTTCTAGTTCACATGCGCTAAACACAAACCAAGAAAGAATTATGTGCGATGTATGTGAATAAATAATGTAGTGTCGTAGTGTACAGTATTTAAAATATGTCTGTGTAAATAGTGGGTGGTGTGTAGTGTAATGTTTATGGTGGAGTTTTGTGGGATAGTAAGAGTTAAACAGTTTCAATACATACATAGTAGAATAATTCCTGTGCAAATAGTATATGTAACAATCAGGGTAAGAAGCGCATGCAGGCAAATTGAAATCCTTCAGTAGTCATTTGACTTTGATGCTTTCCAGGTCGTTTTCGTTATTTATTTTAACGAGTGGCGCTCCATCCTTATACCGTAGGTATATTCTTCCACGAGTTGTCCAACAGTATTTGAAGTTATTGCTTTTAGCGAATTGTCTGGCCAAGAAGAAGAGTTTCTTCGTTTGTATCGTCAAATTCTCTGATATAAATATCGGTTTTGGAGCACCTTGAATTTTCAAATTTGTTGTATTTAGTTTGCTGGCAGGGTATTTTTTGTTATGGGCCTTTACTGATCCCAGCAATTTATCCCTAAGACCGACGCGAGTGAATTCTGAAATGATAGGCTGGGTACCGTGGCTGTTTTCTTTATTTGTGTTAATACGGTAAACATATCTGATCTCCGAAGGTTGAACTTGGAGGTTTAGCGCAGCACCAATTGACTTAATTATATTGTGTAGGTCGTCCTTGGTTTCATTATTAATTTTGGGAACGTTTCTTATTTCAATGCTAGAGCCACGCAGACTTCTTTCTAATAACTCCATTTTGGATTCTAAGGCACATATATATTTGCGATCAGAACATTTTTCTTGTTCAAGCAAACTGATCCTTGTTAACAACTCGTCATATTTTTGGCCGAGGAAGTCGATTGAGCTAGCTATATCTTTATTTTGGGCAGTGTGAGTAATTATTCCTGCCTGAATCTTATTCATTAGGGCAGAAAATTTATCTTCCTGCTCCTTTTTGAGTTCAGAGAACATCTCGATTATTTCCGCTCTAGTAATATCGTCGTCCCGCTTGCGCTTACGCATTAAAATATTGGGATCACTCGTGGCATGATCGCGCGACGTCAAAGGCACGGCAATTGTATCGTCAATAGTCGCTTTACATATATCCGTAGTTGACTTACTATGAATCAGCGGCAGTGTAGCCGGTGAGGCAGGGGCCAGAGAGGAAGGTGGGGTGCGGCGTAGTGGCATTATTGAGACGCGGCGCGGTCAGTCGGGGAGTACCAGGCGAGCAGCAAACCAGTGGAGCGCACTGCATAGGCACACTTCTTATCGTACTCACACACGCACTCCTGTTACGCGTTGTTTGTGTAGGACAAACCGGTAATAAGAAGTACACTGGTTAATGCGAATTCTTGAATCTTATATGCTCCTAGTACTGAAGACTGTTATTTCTTTAATTGAATTTTGCAATTCTTTATTTTAATTTAATATAGGGACTGCTAAAACACGACTGCACTGTACAGGGGTCCGGGGGAGAAGGATTAATAAAAGGTAGCCTATGTCCTTTCTCAGGGTACAGATTATCTGTGTCAAATTTGATCAAAATCGGTTGAGAGGTTTAAGCGGGAAAGCGTAACAGACAGACAGAGTTACTTTCGCATTTATAATATTAGTAGGGATGAGACATGAAATGGCTTTAAGATTAATAAAGTTTAAAAAACATATAAAGAAAAACGACACAGATGGCTTAAATACCTATTTAATATATCTTATTCGTATATAGTACTTACTTTTACCTGCAGCTATGCTCGGATTGAAAAATTATTTGTTTTGTAAATAAAAAGTATCCTATGTTAATTCTAATACCTAGTTTTCGCGTGATAGCGTAACAAACAAACTTACATTAACATTTATAATATCAAATAGGATGTGGTCTGGGGACCCAACACTTATTGCATGAACCCCCCATGTATGTTCGGCGATTTTTGTGGTTTTCAGATATGTTATGTTTAAATTTCAGTTTTTTTTAATTTCAACTATTTTATAATTTTCTAATGTTGGAGATGAAATTACTTGTCTAAGAAAAACGTGTGCGCGTAATAGCAATACTGAATAAATAGCATTTGAAGATTGACTGCGTATTTTAAGTTACTTAAAGGCATGGTATTATCCCTGGAGACAGATAACTTTAACTAGCATTTTGTATTCAACGATAGTATTATTTATGATCTAGAAAAAGAAATCTCTTTTGCCCAGCAAGAACTTTTACTATCAATCTTAGTCGTGCCATCTGTCTGTGTGGCACAATAGGTGTAGCGATGTTTGTAATTCCAAAATAACTTTTCATTAAATACATATGACAGTTTTTTTCTCTGCCTGTCTCTCTGTTTGTCCAAAACGGACCGATTTTAACGGGACTTTCAGTGGCAGATAGCTAATGTAACAAGGAGTAACATAAGCTACTTTTATTTTAAAAAAAGCATAATGGGTCCGCGGGACACCCATGAAACTCACTCTACGCGGGTGAAACCGCGGGGCACAGCTAGTACACAAATAAAATTAATGTGTGTAATATGAAAAGCGATAAGATTTTTACAAGTTATGATGAGTGATTCTGAGATATGTAATAGCTTGTATACGTTGGGGATTGAACACCGAGACACGATACTTAGAGATAAATAATAATACATTAAGGGTCAAATGTGTTTAAAAACCAGTTTACGTGCTTGCCGAGGAGAACCTCAGCAAGCCTTTTCATTTAATACCTATACTGCGGTAATGCAGAGAAACAACTAGTCTGCCATCTTGGATGATCCACCATCTTGGATGATCCGCCATATTGGAATTAGAATGACGTCACATAGTTAAGCACGCATTGTCATCCAAAATATGCATGAAAAAGCAAGTACACATATACCTAATTTCAGGTCAATTGGCAAGTAAAATATAACCGATTTAAAATTCAGTTGTAGCCTGTCAAACTTAAATACATTCCAAGTTAATAAAAAGCTAGTAAAATTACTTTCAATTTGATAGAAAATATTTTGCTTTATCAAGAATATTTAGTTGCCAATATTATACGAGCAATTGTTTAGTAAAGTGCAGCGAATCATTCGAAGGGGTAACCCGATCCATCAGCCGCGCTAACGACCCTGTTAAAAGGCTTTCATACCTCTAAAGAACCCCATGCTATACTCGAAAATTATATGCTAAAAACAGGCCAAGTGCGAATCCGACAATAGCTGCGAGAGTTACGTACAAAATTGTATTTAGTGGCAACTTTTGGAATGTCAGTGTCTCGTAGTATAAACTATCATTTGTAAGACAATCAAAACCCCGTATTTGCCGATGACCTGGCAGCCTGACATTTGGCAAGTATCTATCTTTAGTAACACCATATTAATTCAAATAAAGATTTATTATTATTATGATTATTTAGTAAATGCAAAGAAAAGAGCTTGACTCCTCCACACGTTCCTAAGAAAAAGGTCCGACAAGCTGATACAATGACAACGAAGTGATCTTACAAGGATTCCTTTTAAGATACCTACAGAACCCAAAAATTTCAAGATATACACATATTTACTACATACCGCAATCTTCCTGTAATCTCAAGCTTGGCTTGCCGCTTAGCCAAGGAACCGACCGGGTGGAATATGTTTCTAGTGATATACTTACGCAATTACTTATTTAAATTATATAAGTAATTTTTTTTTTCAAAAATAGTCTGTCAGAAGCTTTAATTTTGACGAATAGAGTTTCGATTTAAAGTTATTTCTGTAGATTTTAAATATCGCTTTTATTTGAATCTAGCGGACGTCACGTAGTCTCACCCGCGTAGTTCCCGTTCCCGTGGGAGTACGGGGATAAAATATAGCCTATGTTACTCGCTGATGATGTAGCTATTCATTGCTGAAAGAATTTTTATGATCGGTCAAGTAGTTTCCGAGCCTATTCAATGCAAACATACAAACAAAAAAAACAAATCTTTCCTCTTTATAGTTTTAGTATAGATTGCGTCGCTTGAGTAGCAGACGACTCTAATCCCACGGTCTCCACGGCTCGTTCATGGAAAAGTAGAAATTAATTTTTTCGTGCTGTCCGACTTTCTTGCCCAGGATTAAAAAAAATATACAAGTCAAATGCCACTCCTATATATTCGTTCAAGAGGTGAATTTAATACGCGCTACAATTGCACCTGATTTTAAATTCACAAGCAACCATAAAATAGCAGTCAAATTAAAGTATCGCTTCGAAACGTACGTTTCGAAGCTAAATGAATGCAATTTCCTTTGACGTGAAATTCAGTCCAGTGCTTCGTAAAGTTTAGAAATAGCAAATGTACAGGAGTTGCTTATTTAGCGAGACATATATCGTGCCCCCTTTTTGCTGTCCTTTGCAAATGTAAGCTGGTTTTTGCTTACGTGTTCTAGTTGCTACCGGATTTTGAGTAAGTAGGTATTTATAGTTTAAGTGTTGTTGGAATAAGTGTTCCTTATATATGACATTTGCTTCAGTTTCACGAATTGTAAGTAGATGAAAATGAAAATGATTCATTCAGTTTAGACTCAGGTGAATTATGAACGTCGAAGGATTGACCGGTTCAGAAACTAGCCTTCTGAGAAGAACCGGCAAGGAACTCAGCTGGCATTGTGTACATTTAAAGAAATAGTAAATAATAATTAATTTCAATAAAATTCATTTAAAATTATTCATTGTATCAGCATTAAAAAAGTAAAAACTGTACCAAAAGATTTACATAATTATGTTTGCCATTGTTATGAACATTGCCTGGAGCTACTTGTGCAGAATTTTAATTAAAAAAAATATAATTTATGTAATCCCAAATCGCATAATAAGCTTTCTTTATCACGTATGTGATAAATTTATCACAGTTCCTCAGATGGCGTGAGTTGTGAAATATATCGCACTATTGAAAGTAGTGTTGCGTTACATAAATATGTTTGGTACCATTGATTTTTGTTCTCCTTTCTTACGGAGAAACAAGCCTTTGGTTGTAAACCCTGGTTTGATTCAGTTCTTGCAACCTTTGAAAAGCCAATAGTTTGACACCCTCACAGTCTTTAGCTGCAGATCGAATGGGATATCCTGTTATATCCTACCTCTCACGTCAGTCTTCGCGTTATTTATTTTTGCTCGAACAGCTTATTGCTCAGGGCCTGTAGACAAAGTAACATTATCCTCACGCTTCGCTTATAGAAACGATACAAAATATATTAGAATAACATTTATCACGTGCCTGATTTATGTTATTACCGTAATTTTTTTTTATTTACACTTTGTTAAGGCCTACAGTACCCCAAGTATAAGTTTTACCGTTGTTTAACTTGTTTTCACGTTGACTATATTGGAACGTTAAAAAGCGCCTCTACCGGCGAGTGTGGGAAGTTTTACGTCTCCGTACAAAAAAGCGCAAAGCGCAAGGTCAACGGACAACGTTTGAACGTATCAAAACCTTGGGGTACAGAAAATGGAAAACAAACGAAAATCTAGCCTTTTCTAAGCCTTTGCCCAAAGCTAGCCTTTCATCGACCCTAGTTAAAGTATATTTCCTAAAAGCTAACGAAGTGTATCATTATTATTGAGACCCTACTACATAGGGAACTAATCGAATGGAAACTGTAGTGCACAAACATAATGCCTATAATGCTATAGCGATAGTCTGTTTAGTCATCCGAAACGCTGGACTGGTCTAGAATTTAGCTACGAGTCTTGCTCAGAGTGTATGTTTAAATATTTACGAGATGTATCGAACCTTTGCGTTACATTTACAAGAAACTTACTTGTTTATTCTATTGATTCATAGATCGAAACTACATTAAGGCTTTATTTAACACTAGCTGTGCCCCGAGGTTTCACCTGCGTAGATTTAGTTTCATGCTTCATGTCGCGGAACCCTATTGTTTTTAATACATAAAAGTAGCCCAAGTTACTCCTTGAAACATCAGCTACCTGCCAGTGAAAGTCCCGTTAAAATCGGTCCAGCCGTTTCAGAGATTACCCGGAACAAACAGAAGGACAGAGAAAAATCTTTAAACTTGGATTTTTGTGTCAGTAGCGTGTATACTTTCACATGCATTTAGTGAAAAGTTGTTTGGAATTACAAACAGACACTTCAATTTTATTTATCTGTATATATATAGATGTATAGATTAGCTTCTGCCCGCGACTTCGTTCGCGTGGATTATAGTTACTTTGAGCTGTCGCTAACTTTAAATCGTGATTGGTCTTAGCCTATAATAGCCTTTTTAGATAAATGGGCTATGTAAGGATGTCTATGCTTGTAAGTAAGAAAATCTAGATTACATTGTCGAACCCAAATAAGTTAAAAATTCAGGACTATTTGAAATTTAAATTATGTGCCTTTGCCTCCCGCACATATCAGACTTTCGGTCTTACTGTAATTTTTTAACACAACTCATAATCACGATGTTTATTCTACACCTTGTGATCGCAGGTGGCAAACTACTTAATAAACAAAACTTAAACCTAATTCTCCGACGTAGCAAATGAATTCATGAATGAATAATATATAATGAGATGTAGTCAAAAGATGAGCGCAAAATAACTTATCATGGAGAGCCTTAAAATGCCTCGTATGAATTCACTTTGTCTCACATAAAACGGGCCACGGTCACGGGCCCATGTTTATCAATAACGATAACATTATTTTCGGGGTCAAAGGCTTTGGGGACGTATCAAAGTGGCCCTTGATCAAAATATCAAGAGATAAGAATATGTTTGTGCTAGTTCACTAGGGTCCAGTGAATTTCTTTTTATGCTTATAAAATATTAAATACACATTGGTTTAAAGTCCATCCAAAATCTAGAAGATTATTGGGAAAGCATTAATTTATGGAATAAATACTGGCCTTTAATCACTTTATGATTTCATTCCATTAAAAAAATGTAAGTAGTTTCAACTTTCATTGCTCTAGATTTGGCTCCAAAAGTACTGGACCGATTTTAAAAAAATCTTTCAGCATTTGAATGCTACATTATCATTGATTAACTAAGAAACTATGTGTGTAGAACCGCGTTATTGTATATGCCGATGTTTTGTTTTTTTTTGACAGTAAGTAAACTGAAGATAAGTGAAGACAGGAGCCATCATAAGCTATGAGCGCTGGTCTTGAATCCGCAGTAGTTATTTTATGACCATATCTCTGTCCGTCTGTATGACGCGACGCGAATATAATACGTGTGTACGAATATAATACCTGTATAAAATAGTTACCCCCACTTTTTTCGCATAACAATCATAACTCGTGACATCACCTGTAGCCAAATCTAATTGCAAAAAGATACCTTATTCCCTTGTAATACAGACCTGCCAATACTGATGAAACACATGTGCATGATGCTAGCGGAACACGCGAGCACGTCACACGTCACGTACACGTTACACCACACCACGCCGAGTGGCCAATAACCTGGAAACAGACGAAAATGTCACTAATCTCCTAAGGAATACGGTGCAAGAGGAATGTGGTGGATTTATGGGAGAAGAGGAACTCTACATAATAGTTGAAACCTATAGTATGTATACAGGCTCGAGTCTTTATAGGCATACATTTTAAGCACTGAGCATAGCGTCGTTGCGCGTAGCTGTGTTTTTACACACTTTAGGAGACGCAGAAAAATATTTTCTCCAAACATGGCCCGAGTATTACAAAAAATATTCTTACTATTGATACATATAACAAATTTACATAATTTTTTTAGATTAATGTTGGATAAGTATTATTATTAATAATGACAAAATTAAACATTACTGGAAATTTTGATACAGAGTTCACGAAATACACATAGCGACTTTTGCACGCGCAACGACGACAGGCTGGTGGTACACTATCAAAATCTAAAAGTAAAATAAAGAATCACTGTGCTAGCTATGGTTCGAGTCCCAGCGGGCGATTAGCAATGAGTTCTTTTAAACTTTTGTTACTTTGCATACGTCTGAGAGTTATTCAAAGACGTATGTATAGTGTCTGAGACGGTGATATACTCACCATTTGTCACGTTATCACTTATTCATGTTCGGTAAAAAGTGAGTGTTGTGATTACTACACCTCTGCCTAACCCTTCGGGGAATACAGGCGAGAGCATATGTATCTATCTATATATCTTCTTATAAATAAAATGAATCCCCATTTCCCTTGGTCACGGTATTACGCGTAAACGGCTGGATGGATTTTAACGGGACTTTTACTGGCAGATAGCTGATGTTTCAATGGGGGATTTAGGCTAATTTTATTAAAACAGCATGAACGCGGGTGAAACCGCGGGGCACAGCTAGTCTTCAATAAAAATAATTATTGTCTCATTTTCCACATATCATCCAATAAGCATCGAACGTTTAGTAAATCCTATCAACCACACTCAAACGCAAAAAGAAATAGTAAATATAATGACAAAAGAATAAAAAAGTGACTTTCTAATTAATATTAAATTCGGGTCCTCGCAAAAATTGTGCGCCCGAAAAGTCTAGACCCTATATAACGTAAGGGGGTATTTCAACCGATCAAGAGTATCATTTCTAAGAAATACGTTCCATATTTCAAAATAAAATCACTCCATAACAGCTCCTACGAAGTATAACTTCAAGGTTCAAACTCTAATATTACGACGTCTTTAAAGTTGTCACCAAAAATAGATCCTAAGTTTTAACGATTCTACCAAGTGGTTGAAATTGCCCATTAATGTGTCCTAAGTTCGTAACATTAAAGCTAATTCTCGCAGCCTTAAAACTGGGAAAACATACCTTACTTCTTCGAGTTAAGATACATTTTAGCCAAGCTGAGGAATTCACCTATATTGCCGAAACTCTTAAGAGGTATTTACACAGCATGCCCTCTTTTAGTGGCTTTTAATATAGCAAGAGGTTTTCTACGGTCAGATAATTTTTCCTAATTAAATAATTCTGGGCATATGTCCGTAAAGAGGCTGTCATACGAAATAAATGGTTCTGTTGTGACAGAAACTTACTATGATAATTGCCACGTGTTTATAAGAGGACTAGCTGTGTCCAGCGGTTTCCGTGTAGACTGGGGGGGCTAGTCATCTCAAGCAACGCTTTTAGATATAAGTAGAACTACTAGACTTTTCTTTATGTTAATTTTTATCGACATTTGTGCATTGGAACTGTGTCCATGGGCTTACATTTCTCAAATGATTTACTTTGTTTTTTTAAAATTGTATAATATTTTTGAAAAGAGTAATTACTGATTTCTTGCCAGGTTCTTCTCAGAAAAAGCAACCTTCCGAACCTGGCAGTAGCATGTATAATCCTGTAAATTAATGTAAAAGTACTTTCAAACCGTCAGAACGGTTTGAAAGTACTTTTTAAAAGTCTAATCGAATAAAGATATTTTTGACTTTTGACTTAATTTCAAGGAACTCAAAAAAATACTGCTTTTAATATCAGCTAACCTACCAATGAAAATTCCCTTAAAATCGGTCCTGCCTTTTCAGAGATAAGTCGGAACAAACACAGACAAACGGATAGACTTGTAGAAAGAGATCTTTTGTAAATTGTATTATTTATGTAAGTAGGTACCGTATTAACGTTCATATGAATTGAGGTTAAAGCAAAAAAATTTTTTTTACTTCCATATTTTACTGACCCTATAAGATCTTTTACACCGTTCTTGAAGTAAACTGTAGAAGATCGAAAATGTTTATAATTTAGTATCAGTTATTTAGCTAGCAGAGATTGAATTGCGATCGTGTTGCATATGTATGCCAAATGCTAGACTCTCAGAAAATCAGGTGATCTGCCACATCCACTGCCAACCACAACAATGTATGGAATAAGGCGGTAATGATGATGATTGACCAATCGATTCCAGACTTGCAAGCGTTTCCAAATAACTCTATATGAGTGAAGAAAATTGCTGTCAGCTGACGAATATCTCCAATTCACAAGCAGGATTCATGAATAACATTCAATCTGCTCTTGACGGAGACACACGACATATAAGAATGGTCAACATTTAAAGAAAGATCCTGTGGAGCTATTCCGTAACTAAAATTGATCAGTTTGTGAAATGTACAACGATCAACTGTCAAACAGCCGTTTTGGTGTTCCTTAGCGTCAGTGTCTTACTAAAATGACGTCACGAGTTCGATAGCCACCGTGAACGTTTTTGACGGGACGTTTTGATAAACCATTCAGATTTAATTTCCTTCAAAAAGTATTAGTTTACTCGGTCATGTGCTTTGATAGAAATTGCATAAAACGGAAAGATACCGTAAGTTGATAGGCATTGAAGAGTTTCGCGATCTTCATAGTGCGGACAACGATTGCGGTACAACGATTATTAATGTGTATTAATGTATGTGTAACGTGTAATAATTGTCAGAGTACAACGAAGATAGCGAATAGCGGGAGGTGTAGTAGCCCTTAATGAAAACACATTATAATTTGAAGGCTTTGCACATATTATGCCACAAAAAAAATATGTGGCAGCATTTATTACCGTTCATACCGTCCGTATTTCACGCAATAAGATTTATCTGAAAGCATGCGAGCAATCTGTTGAACTTCCTTTCACGAAAGGCTTCAAAATTACTTTACACGCCGGAAATCACTTAAGGCATGTCTTTATTAAGCAGTTCTATGCTTTTGGAGTATTCGATTGTTTTAGTTCAGTTGGCATATTTCGGCTTTACTCTGATAATTGTATATTATTTATTTGAATTGCGGATAATAATAATATTTTCTTAAAAACTAAAATCAAAACTGACAGCCGTCGGTTTTTCCACACAGTTTTCCCAATTTGAGTACATTTCTTACATACATAATGCTCACGCATGTATTCCTCGAAGACTAACCTTTCGAGGAATACCAATACCCACTTTTCACCGAAGATGATTAGGTGCCAACGTGACAGATGGTGAGTCTATCACCGTCTCAGACACACGTCTTTGAATAACTTCTCAGACATATGCAGGTTTCTTCGCGATGTTTTCCTTCAACGCAAAGCATTTATGTGAAATCACTGCACATAAGTTTTTAGAAAAACTAATTTAAGCAGGCCCCGCTGGGATTCAAACTTCCTTCGCTTCCTAGCAGGCGACGGCTCAAACCCCACGGCACCAAAGCTCGTAGGCAAGGATTGTTCCAAAAGTGTCAAATTTAAATAGATTGGATCCAGGGGGCCTACCATCATCAGTTTGTGCAGATGCAGTTTTGATGCTTTATTTTGTTATACCAATATTAAACGTTAAAACTAAGAAGTTATTAGTTCGTCATTGCCATAATGATGTTAGTAGGCCCCCAGGTGTCGAATTGCCCGTCGACAAAGTTACATAATACCATAGGTACGGGCACCAAACCCTGTGTCCTCACCATAATAATATCTCGTGAGTTTTATTCCTCCTAATATTCAAGTCACGCTTCCATCCCTCGTCCCTTTTGTATAAATCGCGCCTTACGGAGATTATTTGTTTGGGCTCTTATAACAATACTTTATTATTTGCCTAGAAAAGTGATTTAATCATTGTCGCTTGCTTTCGTATTGCGTTAATTAAAAAAACAAATAGGAAATTACATAGCTACTCTACGGGGATGGGGTGAAACTTTGCCAAATAACATTATGTCTACTTAACCATAATTAGGTAATTTTAATATTTTATATTAGCCCTGGAGGCTAACTATGATCGTTTAAGCATCGCGAATTAAGACTTCTTTGCTTTGACGTTTAATTTCACGGTACCAAAATGAAATGTCAAAGCTCAGAAGTTCTTAATACGCTCTGCTTAAACCGATTGCCGATTTTCCTCGAAAAAGGGGTTGCGAAGGTCAGATGGCAGTCGCTTCGTATAAAAATCAGGTGATCAGCCACATCGGGTCGAATCAAGTGCCGACCCCAAATACATGGGATTAAGGCCAGGGAGATGGATGAGATGGATGGTAGGCCCTCTGTTCATTCCTACGGTATTGAGATAGTGATTCATCTGAACATAATATATGTCGGCGCCTCACCGGAGTTCGCCCCAGGATCCATTATAATCGTCAAGAAAAATAAGGAACACAGCAGGATAAATAATTATATTTCTTTAACAACCTTACTCTTCAACGATCAGCGAAAGAATGCCACCTACTGCAACCTCGACTAACCAAGTTATTTAATTATTAATTACAAGACCACGTGTTTCACATTATTACAAAACTATTTAATATTAAGGTTTTATAATTCTAAAAACAATAAAACATTATTTTTATGTCAACTAAAGTCGAAATACATCTTAATTAGCTTAATTAGGTATTTTAAATAACAATATAAAATGAACCGGAAACACCCTATAAAGTTTACAGTTTTGTTACAAAAGTAAATCATAATTGTATTTTAAAATAAATTATTCAATAATTACAACAATATTAGATAATAATGAAACATTAATTAAACTTCTAATTTTACATAATTAACTTAACTCGTTTCTTAAAATAATACATACGGAAGTCATACAGTAGTGTAAACACAACAAAAACATTAGTGACCCACTTAATTCATATTACATTACAAAATTATATAAATAGGAAATTCTACTTCGTTAGTACTTTTAATTAATTCTAGAATCTGAATTACAATTTATTATCCTAAATTTAAGAATTACATTATTACGAAAAGTAGCTAGTGTTGTTTCCTGTCTCAATTTTAAATTGAGACTTGTTTCCTACAATTGAAACTAGATGGCAGCTCGGTTGAGCGCGCCCATACGGCCATACTGACTCAAGCGCGTTCTCTGCGCTTACAAATTTAGAAAATCATTGACAGAATTGAAAATCATATAAGATTGCATGTACACACAATTACATAATCAAATCAAACCAATCTCATATTTCCTTATAACAAGGTTCTCTTTTGTTTTAAGGATAAACACTTAACTTGTAAATGATAACTTAACAAATAATATGGTAACTTTACAGCCTTGATTAATTAGTAAACATTTCGTCAAAAACAATACTTTGACACTCATAAACATAAATCATTCTTGAGACTAGCAATCTCATTCTAGGATCTACCCACACCAAAACAGGCAATCACCCATCCTGGGATCTAGCCATCAACAAAACAGGCAATCACCCTTCCCGGGATCTAGCCATCATCAAAACAGGCAATCACCCATCCTGGGGTCTAGCCATCATCAAAATAGGCAATCACCCTTCTTGGGCTATAGCCTCTAAGACCGGTATAAAGGATGCGCATGGTGGCCAGCCAGCGCGAAAGGAAGGATTTTGGATAGGAACCAACAATAAAATAAAGCAGGGGCTAATTATTGGAAGTGGATGCCCCCAAATTAACTGGTATGTTCCCACAGTTATTAGCGGATGCAGTGGCGGAAGATAGTGATTCAACAGGTACTCCAGAATTATCGTTATTCGCCCATACGGCCGACTGCTCAGAGTCAGAGTCACTTTCAAAAGGGTCATATTGTGCAAGGGGAGCAGCTCGCAAGGAATCATGACTAGCAATTTTTTCTGAACAACCGCGGAGATTGACATGTTTTAGTCTGTATCTGTCATTGGGCAAGATTTCTAAAACTTCCATAGGCCCTTCAAATTTGGGACCGAGTTTAGTGGTGTGGCGTTCATGGCGCCGAAGTAGAACAAAGTCGCCAACTTTATAAGGTTTGACTTTAGCTTTACCTTTATCGAAACGAGACTTATCCTGAAGGGATCGCTCGTCCATCCTATCCTTGCAAGCCGCTCGCATTGATTCTAGATCATCAGTTAGTACATCGTCATCAACTTGTAATAACTTAATACTCGGTGGTGAACATTTCTTTCCCAGTAAAATTTCCAGTGGACTTTTGCCGGTACTTTTGGATACACTACAATTTATAGCTAATTGTAAATCCTGAATAGCCGAGTGCCAAGGCATATCAAGTTCTACAACCGACATATTGTCTTTAATTACTTTCATAAGGCGCTCTACCTGTCCATTCGCCCTACTAGCGCCTTTTGCCACCACATGATGCTGAATACCATAACGTTCGCAAAAACTTTTGAACTCTGTGGATGTCATGCTTTTATCTTGATCAGTAATAAATAACGTAGGGGTGCCAAAAATAGATATAAAATTTTGAAAGCACTTAATTGCGGTTTCCGTAGTGCGGTCATTTGTATAGATCATGTGAACGTATTTGCTGTAACCATCTATATAAACAAAAGCATATTCCGCTACGTTTCGCTGGCC
This sequence comes from Watsonalla cultraria, assembly GCA_964035505.1. NCBI lineage: Eukaryota > Metazoa > Arthropoda > Insecta > Lepidoptera > Drepanidae > Watsonalla > Watsonalla cultraria. The sequence goes on along the minus strand of OZ037717.1, from coordinate 9,651,249 downwards.
ATTCATTCGTCCAGTAATATCGCCGTGGACAGTGTGGAAAGGAATTGGGACTTTGTCGATTGGATGTAGCGTAACCTGTCGAGCACCCGAAACACCTTTCCGAACTCTACAACTAACACAGTTCTCTACAAATTTTCTGACCAGCCGCGACATATTTGGGAACCAGTATTGTTCACGTAATTTAGCAAGAACTTTCTCCCAACTAAAATGTTGAAGAGAATTATGATGGTGACTGATAAGATTCCATCTGTATCTAGCAGGGACAATAATGAGCTTATGAGTTTTATTATCAATTTGGACTTTACGCCTCAATAATTTATCTTGGGTAATGATGTAAGTATCGGCAATAGATTTGGGAATAGAGTCTCCTTTTAATTGATCAACAATTTTACTTAAGATAGGATCGCGTTTCTGCTCAATGAGCAGCCAATTGTGGTCAAGCGAGTTGACTAGGAATTTTAAGGCCTGAGTAGGCGATTTTGGTGGTAGAGCGACACTGACAGTTCGAACGGATTTTTCAGTATCTACGTGGTTGCGACTGAAATAGTCTGCATGAGCAAGGCGGTCTCCCTTACGGTATTCAATTTGAAAATCAAAATTCTGTAAATAAGCCCACCATCGATGTACCCTGGGAGTCAACTCTTTCTTATGACTGGAAGCTTTTAAAGAGTTGCAGTCCGTCACGACTTTAAAAGCCCTCCCGTGTAGAAAATGGCGAAAATGTTTAATTGCTTTTACAACTGCGAGGGTTTCCAATTCATACGAATGATATTTACTCTCGCAATCAGTCGTCCGCATACTAAAATAAGCAATTACCAATGGATTTTTATCCTGTCTTTGAATTAACACGGCGCCATACCCCAGAGAGCTGGCATCGGTGTGAAGCTCTGTGGGTAAACAGGGATCGAAAATAGTCAGAAGGGGAGAAGATATAAGCCGATTAATGACCTCGCGTCTTGCAAGTTCATGACGATCTGTCCAACGCCAAGGAACGTTCGCCTTTGTTAACTCGTACAGGGGAGCCATTATCGAGGAGAAGTTAGGCACAAATTTCCGGAAATATCCAGCTAATCCATTAAACTGACGGACTTCTTTGGGACTCTTAGGAATGGGTGAATTGACCAAGGCTTGGATCTTCCGTGGGCTAGGTTTAACGGTTCCGTTTTCTATAAGGTTTCCTAAATATTCTACTTGCGTTTTAAGAAAAGAGCATTTGGCAACGTTCAAGGAAAAACCAGCTTGCGTTAGTCGATCTAGTACTAATTTTAGATTATGCAAACCTTCGTCAATTGTTTCGGATATTACCAGAATGTCATCAACATAAACTAACGCGATATTATCTTTAAGTTCTCCTAATGCCGAATTGATAGCACGTTGATAAACCGACGGCGCGTTACAGAGACCAAAAGGCATACGCAAGTATTCAAATTGACCATCGGGGGTCACAAAAGCGGTCTTTTCGATCGAATCGGGTGAAATTGGAATACCATGAAAACCTGCAGCCATATCTAAACAGGTAAAATAGCGTGCTTTTCCTAACTTATCGATCTGATCTGCTATAAGCGGTAAAGGAAAGTGATCTCTGAGAGTATTGGCATTAAGCTCGCGAAAATCGACACAGAGCCTGTCAGTACCATCCTTTTTTTTGACTAGTAAAATAGGGCTACTGTAAGGAGATGAACTATCTCGTATGATGCCATTACTCTTCAAATCCTGAACTATTTCTTTAACTTTTTCACGTTCCACAGGTGACAGTCTATATGGTCGTCGCTGTACTATTTTGTCCGGATTCTTTAATCTAATTTGTAAAGATCCAGTTTTCACTTGTGAAACGCGATTCCCACTTGTAAAATTATCTTTATATTTAGTAAGTATTTCCCGTAATATTTTAAGTTGTTGGGGATCGCTTATATCAGTATCAAGACTCAAAGTCGGGTCAACATCAAGCAAAACGTTGTTAATAAAAAGCTCACGCTTTAGAGAAATACTGTCTTTCTTCAGTGTCACGCTAAGACCTGGCACATTCAAAAGGTCGAATCCGATAAGGATATCAAATTTCATGCGAGTATCACCAACTACATAAAATTCTAGCTCTACATAAATACCGTCTACTTTCACTACAGAGGTGATGCTTCTATTTGACTTTATTGGTGAACCACCAATGCCCGAAAAGGTAACGTCTACACATTTACGTTTGCCGGGTACAGAAAGAGAAACGCTTTCTTTAATTAATGAACAGTCGGCACCAGTATCAAAAAGACACGAATAACCCTTATCACCTATTTCTACAGTAATCAGACTGCGTTCTAAGGATTGACAATAGTTTACAGACTTGTTTATTGATTTGAGGCGCTCATCATTCTGCCGACGAAAACAATTCCTTTCAACGTGACCTGGACGATGACAATACCTGCACTCAATATTTTTAGCCATATTCGAGTTACTAGAAGGACCTGGTTTATTGGGTTGATTATTATTATTTTGCATCGGCACTGGGTTGGCCTTAGGGACCACCCTTATTTCCTTACAATCACGAGACACATGACCCACCTTATTACAGTTATAGCATTTAACAACATGATCCCTTTTAGAAACACTGTATTCAGCAAAACGTGGTTTTTTGCAGTCATGATGATCGATACTTGGTTTTATGGACGGCTCTAGCTTGCGTTTGCGATAAGTTTTCAAAACAGAAATTAATTTGGGCAATGATTCTGGCGTAATACGTAATAAATCTGAGCGAATAAATTCTGGAAAAATACCTGTCACCACAGCATCAAGCACCTCCGCATCCGAAGCCTCAGGTCGGACTCGCTTGAACAGCGTCCAGGCCTTTGTAGCGTATTCAGCGTAACTCGACGCGTGATCAGAAGTGAAGGCTCTCCACTTCTGAACGTCGTCCGCGTACCGGAATTCCCTGCCAAACGTTTGGATTAGTTCACATTTAACTTGGTCCCACGTGGTAGAACTCAGCGACCACGTGTCAGCCCATGTTTTTGCTCTTCCTCTTAGTTGTAAAATAGCTTTCATGCGGGCCTCGTATGAAGGTATGTTGAATTTTGATATCGTTTCGTCCACGTGAGCACACCAATCCCTAATATCATGAGATCTTTCATCGGGGTCGAAAGGCGGCAAGTAAAAATCGTGATGGTGACGCGATGGCAATGAACCAGATGAGAGGGCAGCGGTCACAGCACTAGCTGCCGATTGTTTCGTAATAGAATTAACAAGACTCATGACCTGTTCCATGGTGAAAGTTGGCTCCAGTTGACGTGGTGGTCCGGGATCACCGGGCTGCGATCCCACCGCTGCTGTCGGCGCCTCACCGGAGTTCGCCCCAGGATCCATTATAATCGTCAAGAAAAATAAGGAACACAGCAGGATAAATAATTATATTTCTTTAACAACCTTACTCTTCAACGATCAGCGAAAGAATGCCACCTACTGCAACCTCGACTAACCAAGTTATTTAATTATTAATTACAAGACCACGTGTTTCACATTATTACAAAACTATTTAATATTAAGGTTTTATAATTCTAAAAACAATAAAACATTATTTTTATGTCAACTAAAGTCGAAATACATCTTAATTAGCTTAATTAGGTATTTTAAATAACAATATAAAATGAACCGGAAACACCCTATAAAGTTTACAGTTTTGTTACAAAAGTAAATCATAATTGTATTTTAAAATAAATTATTCAATAATTACAACAATATTAGATAATAATGAAACATTAATTAAACTTCTAATTTTACATAATTAACTTAACTCGTTTCTTAAAATAATACATACGGAAGTCATACAGTAGTGTAAACACAACAAAAACATTAGTGACCCACTTAATTCATATTACATTACAAAATTATATAAATAGGAAATTCTACTTCGTTAGTACTTTTAATTAATTCTAGAATCTGAATTACAATTTATTATCCTAAATTTAAGAATTACATTATTACGAAAAGTAGCTAGTGTTGTTTCCTGTCTCAATTTTAAATTGAGACTTGTTTCCTACAATTGAAACTAGATGGCAGCTCGGTTGAGCGCGCCCATATATACGTTTACTTAAATAAATATTCTTTAGTTTGCGATTGCCACTTAAAATCCTAATGAACTTATATTTATTTGCAAATTATTCTAAGAACTTTATAAAGTATGCTTACCTAGAAATCCTGGAATAGCTCCCATGGGCATCACGAACAAACTGACTAACAAGTCAGCTATAGCTAAGGACAGGAGGAAATAATTGGTAACGTTCTGCAGTCTCTTGTCCAAACACACGGCCAAGCAAACCAGTATATTGCCAACACCACCAGCCACTATGAATAATATCACAAGTAGAAAACTCCAGTCGTACGCCGCCTTTCCTTCGACGAGTCCATCGGTAATATTCCTAAAATCCCAGTTACACTGAAAAGTCTCCACTGCATTCCCAACGGTCGTAGCATTCGAAGCGTCAATGAACACTGTCCGATTTAAACTATCGCCGAAGCACACCAAGGTATTCCATTCACAAATGTCTAAAGTCGGTAATCGTAGCCATAGGTTTTTTAGCGCACTCTCGAAGATAACCGTTACTAAACTCAACTTGAATCTAAAGCCACATAGAGTGTCGTTGCTTCTGATTTGAGAAGTGTTGAAACACGTGTAGCAGGTATAGGAGGTTTCATTTTGGACGTCAATGTTTAGTTCGCAGTTGTAATTTGTTACGTCACTGTCAGATAAGCAATCGAGTCCAGTGTAAGCTGACCCACAGCCCTGTCCCAGGATGAGGTTGCATTTGAAGTCCTGAAGTGGATCCAGGAATGAGTAGTTCATATCTGACGTCATTGAAGGCTAGGTCACATCTGATAGCATTTTTGTTTGACATCACTGGCGGTTCATTGTGATTTGATCTGTAACAATGAAACGATTGTTATTATTAGATACTATTTTGTAGATGAATAGGCCTACCATCTATCTATATCTATACATATATATCCACACGGATTAATAAAATTTAAGTGTCGGTTTGTAATTTCAAAAAGGCTTTTCAATAAATTCATATAAAAGTATGCGGTACTAACTATAAAAAAGCTTTAAACAAAATGTCTCTGTCTATCCGCCTGTCTGTCTGACTGTATGTTTATTCCGGCTATCTGTGAAACGGGTGGACAGATTTTGACGAGACTTTCACTGGCAGATATCAGATGTTACAGAGACTGTAACTAAACTAGTATACTTTTATTTAAAAAAATGGATTCCGGGAAATTGCCCATGAAATTAAGTATACGCGGAGGAAACAGAGCACAGCTAATCTATACAGATAAATAAAATTGAAGTGTCTGTTTGTAACTCCAAAATAACAGTTTTTCACTAAATTCATATGAAAGTGTACACGATACTGACACCGAAAAACCAAGTACTAAAATTTTTCTCTGTCTGTCCGTCTGTCTGTCTGTCTGTCTGTCTGTTTGTTCCGGCTAATCTCTGAAACGGCTGTACCAATTTTAACGGGACTTTCACTGGCATGTAGCTGATGTTTCAAGGTGTAACTTAGGCTACTTTTATTTATTAAAAATATTAGGGTTCCGCGACATTAAGGATGAAACTAAATCTACGCGGGTGAAACCGCAGGGCACAGCTAGTTCTAAATAAATGTACACAAGGACCAAGTCATCCAATATTCAACTATTTACTCTCAGAAGAAATCAGAACTGCGACTTACGTACGAGGGTAAACAAAAAAATCACGAGTCTTCTAACTCCTAAAAAGCTTGGCAGCAAATTCGGAGCTCAAATTCGAGCTCTTAGCTAGCTTCGTTGGCTGACCTTTACATACATATAATATGACCTTCACCTTCTTGTTCACACATCCGTAAAGCCATGCACTATTGCACATTACACTCGTATAATGTAAACTGCGTACAGTCACGAGCAGTGAATATAATATTTATCATCTACACATTTAAAATGTATTAACAATTATATCACAGCGCCAACCACCAAATATCCTAACTAGAGGCATGGAGTTAGCTTTAGATGTACACTAAAGAACGATTTTCCGAAATCCCACCCGAGCACCATAAGGGGGTGCAAATATACCTCTATGAAAAATAGCTGCTTCGTAATTGCTAACATAATTTCAAAACTGTATTATGTACCTACATATTTTTGAGATTAACTTTTTAGATATGTATTTATGTAAGTAAAACTTATTTTTCACTGTTTTATTATTATTAAACTAAGTACATTATTATCCAATTATAGTACTTCGTTACTTTTGACACAGTTTTGACGTTTATTATTATTACAATTTCATGTTAAATTTATTTTAATTTCAAGGATATTTCCATATTTATTGCTCGTAGCTGTACAGGCATCAAAGTCTAGCTAAGAGCACTTAACACTGCATATTAATGCATAGTGCAAGATGACATGTGAAGGGCGACTGTGACGTCATTATGAATATGGAGTGCGCCATTGTGGTTTCCAGCAATAAATGTAAAGGGAAATGTGCCCGTTTGATTACAGCCTTCGGTGGATGTGACATTGATTGCTATAGAAAGGTCGCACTTGGTCAAATGAGGTTAAATGTCAAAAGCAACCTTGTAAAACGGTTGGTAAGGTTTAAAATCGTATATTTTGTCATTCTATAGTAAAAACTGAAAGAATTTAGTTGATTACTAAAATAAAACAAAAAATACCTGCATTTTACGACTATTACATATAATTGAATTAAGTACGTTGACAAGTACTTGAATTTGAACATTTATTTATGAAAATATATGAAGAATTGTTAAAGGCGGCAAGTATTATACAGATAATTCCAATATAACAGCTTTTCACTAAATACATGTGAAAGTATGTACAGTGCTGACACTGAAAAACGAATTTTTCTCTGTCTGTCTAAAACAGACACTTCAATTTTATTTGTGTGTATAGATTCGATTCTATATTCGATTATCCCACGACGCCTTCACAAATCAATCATTTTTCAATATTACAATTTTTATCGTTAACTTTACCTAAATAGTTCATTCACCCCAAAAACACACAGATATACCCAAATCTTTGTAATGCCCTTATAAACTTGAGTAACGAGCCCTGACAGGCAGATCTATCCATCGAGCTCTATGTAAATCAAGCACTAATGCTCCATTTACACATAGGTATCCGCCTCAATTGCACGATCTGTCAAAATAGACACGGTTACGTCACAGTATATTATATAAACTCACTAAGCAGTATGGAAACTAGGCTTAATTTGTGAAATGAGAACGTTTATTCTATTGGAGCGTGTGTTATTGACTATCAAAACAAAATAATTTAAATTTGAAGTATTGATGTTTTGAAATAAATCTATACAGATAAATAAAATTGAAGTGTCTGTTTGTAATTCCAAAATAACAGCTTTTCACTAAATTCATATGATAGTATACACGATACTGACACTAAAAAACCAAGTTTTAAAAAAATTCTCAGTCTGTCTGTCTGTCTGTTTGTTCCGGGTAAACGGCTAGACGGATTTTAACGGGACTTTCACTGATAGGTAGCTGATGTATCAAGGAGTATCTTAGGCTACTTTTATTAATTAAAAATATTAGGGTTCCGCGACAATAAGGAAGAAACTAAATCTACGCGGGTGAAACCGCGGGGCACAGCTTGTTATGAAATACGTAAATGACGTATGCGCGATCGGCCACGATGCGACATCTCTTACTGTCATTACGCCTATTCTACTTATTTTCTCGTACATGCGCGGGTTTGTGTGTGTAATTTCCAACACTTTGTACTTAGTTTCCTAACTGCCTGTAAAGCTTATATTTAAACTGTGGTAGAGGTTCTCATCCTTTTTAAGTTATTTAAATTTACTTTTTGGTTTACCACCAGAATAATGTAGATTTTTCGTTTTGATGTTTTGAATCGGACACAGCGTAACGCCCCTAATTGCCACTACTGCTGCTTTGTTTATAATCTTGTAGATGTTCCCAACTGTATGTGTGTGTCATTTGAAACGATTTGTTCCAAGATTCCGTACTGTTTGTAGCAAGCTTGTTGTTATACTGTGGTTACGATCCATAGTATACACACTAATTCTGAATTTCAAATGATACGTGCTTCTACGCTACAATAAAATAGCGTAAATTATTGTGTATTGAGTGTCAATGAACGGGCACTTTGTAGTCTGAAGTCTGAAAATGTCAGCAGACTTTAAAAAGGAGGTTTGATTTGGTAAGAGATTCATTTGGAGTTCAACGCTGAGAAACTTTAGTGTATTTTGTACTGAGTAACCTTATTGTATACCTACCGATTCTTACGAAATACCACGAATAAATTACACGTGAAATCCATAGTTTTGAGCTCTTATGAAGTCGTTGCATGAATAATGTAAGCTATATTCAACACAACAAAGTCCAATTTTCATTGTGGTATATATCTTAAGCACAAATTAAATTACAAATCGCATTTCTCAAGGCTAAGGTTAAATAAACTTGATTCTAAGTGTAAAATATTCAGCGGTTCTCGCAATCTTGATACTGATCAAGAAAAGCTTTTAGCGATTCGTGAATTTGCTCTGTAGCAATGCTTTGAACGTGAAATGTGTATTGTTAATGCTTAATTTCAAAATATACCCGGCTGTAACACTCTAATGCGGTGCGGTAGGGTGTAGATTACAATTACGCAAAGCCATGTTGAGAACTTTTAAATGCAAAAATATATTTGGCTCCCATTACATGTTTACACCTTGTTTTAACAATTGAGTTATAAAACTGATTTATCTATCTAATAACTTACTAATCTACCTTTAAACGAGCAATACTTGTGTATATATTTATATACATGTAATGAAATGAATGACATTAATGAATTTGCCGCGCTTCGCGTATTTATGTTATCTGTGGAAGATGGTAGAGGGCGCATCGAAGTGACGTGTGAACTATGATAAAATGGCGGGTGACGCTTAGATTATTTTGTGCATTTTATTGTTATAAAAACTTGTAGAGAATTAAAACAAAGGATACGATTGTGGAAGCGATAATAGTGAACTTTAAATGTCGTTTCTTTGTATTTTCAGGTGAGGTATATAATGTAATTGTCATAACTTGCTAATTGTTGTAATATTGTAAAGACGTGCTAAATAAAACAAAATCTTTGTATTTTCAGAGAAACAATTTGTAGTTTATATTGAAAATCCTCAATAATATATCTTATATACATATAATCTGAATCTCGGAAACGGCTCCACCGATTTTCATGAAATCTATTATGCGGGAGGTTTTGGGGGCGATATATTTAGCTTTCGAGTTTGTTATAGCTATCGAGATATTTTTTTATAAAATCAGTTATAGACGTTTCCCATAAATCTTCTTTTGTCAGAATAAACTATTATGTTAGTATGTTACTATATTTTTCTAGGAATTAATTAAGAGGGGTGAATGACCTTGGGGAAATATGTCAGGCGCTTTTTAAAGAATTGATATCCATCTTTGTTTTTAGTTAGTTTAGTTCAAAAAACCTATTCTACGTTTATGAAGTTAAATACGAATCCTTAATAGTTTCTTTAACGTACATTCTCAAAATAAAGTGTAAAAATTTACCCTAAAGTTCTTTTTTTTCGGCACCCATTTTCGCATAAATAAGCTATAAGTATGTTGTTATAAGTCTGTATTTTTCAGAATCCATTCCTCGTAAATAGCGTAAAATAATTGCGCCGTCCTTTAGGCAGGCTTTGCCCAAATCTTTCTAGGCCTTTGCCTAAGTCACGTACGTAAAAAATATTGGGCTATTTTGTTCAAAGACAGAACCATTTTATTTAAAAAGCCCGTTTGCTTTGGCCCGATGTATTACGTTTTTACACTCGGATTGCGTTTATTTGATTATCAAACAACATCTTAAATCTATATATTTATACAGATAAATAAAATTGAAGTGTCCGTTTGTAATTCCAAAATAACAGCTTTCTATACTGTACTGATATAAAAGAACTGTCTGCCTGCCTGTTTGTTCCGGCTTATCTCCGAAATGGCTTTACCGATTTTAACGGGACTTTCACTGACTGACAGCTGAATATACAAGGAGTAATTAAAGCTACTTTTTTTTTTTAATTAGGTTTCCATGAAATTTACTCTACGCGGATCATACCGCGGGGCACAGCTATTATATAAATAAATATGCTCACGCCATCCCAGGGGGGTCCCTGAAGAGGTAAGCAGAGGTCTTGTAACAACTACGATCACTTTTCACCGAAGATGATTAAGTGTCAACGTGACAGAGGGTAAGTCCATCGGCGTCAAAAAAATATTCATTGATATTCATATGTCTCTGAATTACCACTCAGACTTATTATGCAGGTTTCCTCACGTTTTCCCTCGCCGTAAAGCATGTCGGGTGAAATTACTGCACTTGACATTAATACGTATCGTAAATTTGCACTTAGAGCACACCCACATTTCGCCAGTTGTACTTAGTTCCATGTAATAGGGGGCGAGTCTATTGCCATTAACCGGGCACTAAACCGTACTCTGAACTACTACCTAGGGGAATAAAGGCATTTTATAAATTGCAGCATTCATCGCGGTATTTGGAGCTCGTGGCACAGATGCTATTGCGCATATTATTCGATCAGCGAAGTTTAGCAACCATACGCCTAGCCAGTAGTTGGATGGGTGACCGCCCGACTTCCCTCCGTGCCTCGGAGAGCACGTTAAGCTGTCGGTCCCGGTTGCCAATTTAACATCTTTGGCAATCGTTACAGGTCAGTCAGAGGCCTAAGAGAGTCTGACAACTGGTTTAACCCAGATTGCCGATTTTCCTCGAAAAAGGGGTTGCGAAGGTCAGATGGCAGTCGCTTCGTATAAAAATCAGGTGATCAGCCACATCGGGTTGAATCAAGTGCCGACCCCAAATACATGGGATAAGGCCAGGGAGATGATTCATATTATTTGGTAATGTAAAGTCATCTTGTAAGCAAGTAAGAAAAAATTACATAAGATGAAAAACGTATCCTCCTTCATAACCGTAATCCGCCTTCCCAAAAGAGTTCCGTAAGGAGTAGGCAGAGGAACAATACCAACTTTTCAGCATACATGATTCATCACCATGAGGCATTAACGATACTTTTTAACCGACTTCAAAAAAAGGAGGAAGTTATCAATTCGGCTGTATGTTTTTTTTTTTAAATCTCGTGATGTGATATCTTACAAAATCGCTTGATAACAGATCAATGACATTTGAACGAGCATCGTTTACGTAAAAAATACAACCTACATACCAACCGACTACCGGATCTAATATTTGTATTTTGAAGTAATCTTTGCACTTCAATTCGTTTTCCGTGTACAATTAAGCGCTAAGGGATCAATGGGAATTATAATTAAATGCACAATACAACCAATTTCCAATTTAATAGAATTTAATCAGCATGCACTATTTAATTACATGCTGCAGTTGTGTGCGTGAGTGTATATAGGTTGTTTGAATTGCACGGTAACTGCCTGGGTGCCTGAATAGTAATTACATTGATGTCAAAGTTACGGTTCAATTAATTGTTCTTATTTCACGTTAATAACATTACATTGCCTAACCACACATGATTTAAGATCCTAATAATTACTAAGATCTTCCCCAAATCTACTATCGTTCTCCAAAATCAAACGTAGTTTCAATATAACTTTGCTTTTATGAAACACAAATTTTCTATCGTTTAATAATTTAATTAAGTAGGTTTATAATAAATACACGTCAAAGAATTTACTAGCAGACCACGTTCGAATGTAATTTTAGAACGAGTAAGAACCGTTGTAGGAACTTTGCGAACTTTCGGCTGAAGGTTTTTCCGGAGAAAGCGAGTAGGCTCTCTGGTCGCAAGACAATATTAAAAACTTTCATTCGCGGCTTTTGACAAAGGAAAAAATAGTTAAGACGTGAAGGCGTAACAAATAAACTTACATTCGCATTAATTTGATTTACTAGTTCTTGTTTTGTCTGTGGAAGAATGTGGTATATGGCCATAGATAAAGTAAATTTTTTCGCAGTCTTTATCTTTGTACTAACTGTAGTGAGGCCCACATACAGATCTAGCAACTGAAAGAGTAACAGTGTCTGTGCTCAAGAGTATGTCTGTGTCGTTGTAATGTATTTATATTAACCATTTATTTTGTACCTTATCGGAAATGTTGCTTCGCATTTTGTGTTTGAAGAATAAACAATATCTTTACTATTCCATAGAGGTAAGATTTGATTATTTGTTTGCATTGAATGGGCCTCAAAACTACTGGACCGTTTTAATAAATTCTTTCACTAATAGAATGTTAAGATATAACTGAGTAACATAAACAATATTGGTAATCGAAGTTAATTAGGGATCAGTTAAAACCGGCCAAAGCCGCGGTCGGAAGCTAGTACTCGATTAAGCAGGAAATTTAAATTCAAGAAACCGTTAAACTTAAGGCGTAATAAAACAGAGGCATAAAGTGCATTTTATTGCACTGTTGACTACAGTTGTACTCTTTAAACTTTGCACCGACATACGTCGGGAATAGAAAATTGACGGTTCCTCACAACATGGGCATTGCTAATATATAATAACATGCTCAGTAGTAGCTGCCTTCCTCCAACCGATACATTTCTATTGATAGTATCTATATCTATACAGATAAATAAAATTGAAGTGTCTGTTTGTAACTGCAAAATAACGGTTTTTCACTCAATGCATATGAAAGTATACACGGTACTGACAAAGAAAAACCTGTCTGTCAGTCTGTTTGTTCCGGTAATCTCCGAAACGGCTGGACGGATTTTGACGGGACTTTCACTGATGGATAGCTAATGTTACAAGGAGTAACTTAGATTTAAAAACATTAGGGATCCGCGGGTAACCATGAAATTAAAATCTACGCGGGTGAAACCGCGGGGCACAGCTAGTAATAAGATACAGTTACAAGTTTTAAGAATGATTGCGGTGACTAGACAAACCTAGGTTTGACAATAGGTTAGGTTCGAAATGATGAGCGATTAATGAAATACATTCCCCTCATTGTTTCCACTATATTTCTTCTCTTTTCTGTACCCAAAGGTTGTCTGGAAGAGTTCGTTTTAGCGATAAGACCGCCTGTTTACACTCTTCTCACAATTTTATTCCTTACTATGATCTCCCTAGCTTTATCCCATACATTGTTGGGGTCGGCACTTGATTCAACCCGATGTGGCTCCATGTTAGTCGCAATCAACTTATTAACTCCTTGTCCGTTATGTGCGCCTGGTACTTCGTGTACCATATCATCATCTCCCTGGCCTTATCCCATACATTGTTGGGGTCGGCACTTGATTCAACCCGATGTGGCTCCATGTTAGTCGCAATCAACTTATTAACTCCTTGTCCGTTATGTGCGCCTGGTACTTCGTGTACCATATCATCATCTCCCTGGCCTTATCCCATACATTGTTGGGGTCGGCACTTGATTCAACCCGATGTGGCTCCATGTTAGTCGCAATCAACTTATTAACTTCTTGTCCGTTATGTGCGCCTGGTATTTCGTGTACCATATCATCATCTCCCTGGCCTTATCCCATACATTGTTGGGGTCAGCACTTGATTCAACCCGATGTGGCTCCATGTTAGTCGCAATCAACTTATTAACTCCTTGTCCGTTATGTGCGCCTGGTACTTCGTGTACCATATCATCATCTCCCTGGCCTTATCCCATACATTGTTGGGGTCGGCACTTTATTCAACCCGATGTGGCTGACCACCTGATTTTTATACGAAGCGACTGCCATCTGACCTTCGCAACCCCATTTAGGAGGAAAATCTGTGATCTGGGTTAAACCAGTTGTCAGATTATTTTTAGGCCTCCGACTGACCTGTAACGATTGCCAAAGATGTTAAATTGGCAACCGGGACCGACGGCTTAACGTGCTCTCCGAGGCACGGAGGGAACTCGGGCGGTCACCCATCCAACTACTGGCTAGGCGTATGGTTGCTTAACTTCGCTGATCGAATTATATGCGCAATAGCAACAGTGCCACGAGCTCCTCCTTGAACGAATTTTCTTTCTTACTATATCTTTTTTATTTTTATTTTAAACATTTAATGTGTGAATGTGAGTGGAAGTATCGGTAGAGGGCATTCAAGGAAGAACTATTATGACCAAATTAATAATCTTTCCCATAAACGTTGGATTTAGATTTTTTTTAAAAGATGCATGAATGTGGACGAAGCGAAATAAGGATCTATGCGTGAATCGTACCACGGGGCTAAATGTACCCGTATGCGATATAGGCCATATTATAAGGGAATTAGTATTAAGATTTCTTTAAATTAATTTATTGTAGTTACAGTCGTATGTATGTTAGTAGTTAAAGTCAATACCTTAAAATACAATAAATATTGAGCACTCAAAACACATGACACCTGTACCCAGGGGCGTGCATTGGATTTTCAGAGGGGTAGGCATAAAGAATAAGTAGGTAGGTAGGCAGGTTAAGTCCATACCTATGTGACGCGGCGTAGGTACGTACATCTTGGTAAAGATACATATACGAACATAAACACACACACACACGACACGAGTGTATTCAGTGATCACAAATTGTAACTTCTGCTTACCTGCTTATATAAAATGCACGCCACTGCCTGTACCTAGCTAGTATTAATGTAAATGTAAGTTAGAATTTAGTAAGCGCACGTGCAAAATCAAACAGTGATTATAGAACAAAAGCGGCAGTAATATTGAATGCCTACAAATGTGTCTGGGACTTATTGAAGTTTGATTAGTTTTATGAAAACTTTACTGTATGGCTAATGTTCACGTATAAATCTTCACGACTTCCCAGAAGTGCCGCCTATGAAGTAGGTAGAAGTGTTAAAGCACCCCTTTTCCACCCAAGATCATTAAGTACCAGCTGATGTAACTTATGAGAAGTTTGTCTCTTAAATTTGCAGAAGTAAATTTATTGCACAGGTAAAAAACCAAATTAAAAAAAACTCTATGGTAATTTGGCGCCCAACATGGGGCAACTGTTCCAAAAAATGTAATCAAACTTTTTAAAAACAAGCTTTCATGTTCTTCCTTTCATAGGTATCAAACCTATAATGTGGCTGTGCAGAAAAAATAACTAGTCCGCCATCTTGGATGATCCGCCATATTGAAATTAGAATGACGTCACATAGCTCAGCATGCATTGGCATCTAAAATAAGCGTCTGTACCAGTTTTAAAATTCTGTTGCAAGGTTCCACACGGACCAATATACATTCATTGAAAGTTAAATAAAAGCTTTTAAAAAAATACGGGTTGACTACAAAGCTTCCTACTTTTTTGTAAAAAATATTTTTTTACAAAAAGTTTTGTTTGAAATTTGGATTTACTCAAAAATATACCTCGCAATTGCACGTCGAAGCAGACCTAGTTTATGTTCTGTTGCTTGCGAATTAAGGTCTATTTTCGTATTCAATACGAGCTTCATCACTCACGTGTCTTATAAACTTGGGTAAATCTAGTTCACTCCGGCAGCAACTAGATTATATTTGAGTTTAACAGCAAATTAAAACTGTATTTTGAGAAATTCTACTTGAAGATATTAAAGTTTTTATTCATAATACTTTAATGAAATATTTTATACTTAGGGATAGTAATATATTAAATTTTTCATAAAGATACCGGACTATTTTTTTTTTCGTAACTATAGAAGACTTTTTACTTTTATACTAGACTAGATTCCCCTTGGAGCTTCGCCTGGGTGACAGTAAATTTCAGAAACTTTCTTATTCATTTGAGGAATTAGTGCGAGCAATTTCAATTTCCTAGCCTTTAGGCAGCCTGGTAAGGCTTTGCCTGTGCTACGATATATCAGCTAATCACTTTTACGGCGATTTTAATTTCTTCACTTTTAAAGTCGGTTTAGTTAACAATTTTCCATAAAAGTTAAACTCGTTCAAACACAATCCGTGCACTGTAAGGTACCTACAAAAATTCAAATGCATGAAAGAATTTCAGTGCAAACTTTGAATAGGTGACATTCGAAGTTCTCAAACAATCAGAGTAGATTGGAGAAATTCTTCGGCGCTCTACGCTCTTATACACAGGAGTGAACTTAAAGTATGCAAGCTAATAGGACAGCTGCTAACTATATATATATGAAATTCTTGTGTATACATCTGAATTTAGCTATGTTAAAGGTTTTGTGTGGGGTTGTATTATGCAGAAATCAACATTCCGTTTCATTCACTATACTTCGTGACAGACACACACGTAATAATAATAAAACTAAACATGCAGTCAGTGACGTAAACGATGCTGTGAATTATGAAAGCTGTTAGAAGAATTCAAGAATTATATCGAATACATTAATTTCTATAATTTTTTCTATTAATTAACATTGCAACCACTTACAATTGGAAATATTAAAAACAAAAAAAAATTAAGGTTCCTTTTTCAAAAAATTAAAATTCCTTTTTCAAATAAACAAAACGAGCATACCCTCATAAAACCTTCGTTTAGCTTTTTAACTCGATCCCTTTACGACGCTGGTCTCGCATCTAGGTCAATGGATTAATCATATACACATCGATTTGACGGTAAATCCAAATCGCGTGTATATATTCAACAAGGGTCCCGAGTTCCGTACTTAGTGAACCCCTGTTTCGGGCTGGATTAGACGGGAAAGAAGGTTAAACTGATACAAACTTTTACAATAACAAACATAACAAGCTCAAGTGTAACCACAATGTTCGAGTTCGCTAGGGCTGCCAGCTTTTAACTGGCGAGAAAGGAGATTCTTTAGGCTACATACTTTTTATGTACTACGCGTATTTGCTGATTTCGATTTCTTTTGATGTTATTTTTCATAGAACTCTTTTTAATAATTTAAATGTCTTAATTGGTACAAATATAATCACAATACTTTCAAATTTGATTTGATTCTTAGTGTACACTCGCTGTGTCCCGAGGTTTCACCCGCGTAGACGAAATTTCATGGGTGACCCAACATTTTTTTTAGATAATTATTGCCAATGTTACTCCTTATAACATAAGCTATCTGCAAGTGAAAGTCCCGTTAAAAATCGATCAAGCCGTTTCAGAGTTTAGCTGAAACAAACGGAAAGACATTTTATGTGTATCATAATACTTTCGTATTCATTTAGTTAAAAGCAGTTATTTGGGAATAACAAACAGACACTTAAATTTTATTTATATGGATAGATTGAATATAACGCGCTTCGCTAGTAGAAACGATACAAAATGTACGGGAATGACATAATTATGTCACGTGACTGATTTATATATATGTGTTTAAATTCTACTGGTTCATGTATAATTCTTAATTTCTTATGTGTTAAGTCTTATAATACTATTTCTTTCTCTTAAAAACGAAATTAAAAAATTGTTATTTTCAAACATTTTTTATCGTTTCCATTAGCGCAAGCGCGAGAGGATGTTACTTTGTCTAGGCCTACAGGCAGTGGCGTGCATTTCATATAAGCAGAAAAGCAGAAGCTACAATTTGTGATCCCTGAATTAACTCGTGACGTGTGTGCGTATGTGTTTATGTTTGTGTGTGTGTCTATACCAAAACGTATGTACCTACACCACGTCACATTGGTTTGTACTTAACCTGCCTACCTGCCTACTTATTGTTTATGCCTGAAAATCCAATGCACGCCCCTGCCTACAGGTGAGAACAATTCACTATTCTATAACCGCTCGACAACCCTATTAAACGCAATAAAACGGTACAACTATGTAGGGTAGCCCCTAAATTAACTGGCGAGAGATAGGTCCAGTTTGTTAATAGCTGTGTTTATGTTTCGGATACTTTAGGTTCTACTGAAAGCCTGGGATATTAAGTACCCTTTACAAAGGAGTAAGTACTAATGAATCATGTTGTTAGGCGTTACACATTAGTTTTATAAGTGTTGCTAAGTAGTGGTGTGAGAGAATAAAAGTAGGTATAAGAACTTTTCTTGTGGATGCTATATTATTTTGGAGATATTCTCTTGTGGGTGAATAATAAAATTGTTTCATTATAAGAAACAAAAGTTCTTTGCTTTAACGTGAAGGGCGCGGAATGCATGCAGATAAATAAAATTGAAATATCTGTTTGTAATTCCAAATTAACAGCTTTTCATTAAATGCATATGAAAATATAAGGTACGAACGTAAATACGGTACGGTACGACGAACGAAGGTATATACGGTACTTAAATCAAACAACGCATTTTTAAATGTTTCTCTTTTTTGTTATATTTAAATAAATAAATAAATAGTGAGTGACCCGTCATCCTGACGCCGCCGCAAGTAAAGGCATTTTAGTGAGCAGGACAACTAAAAGATAAATAAAATTGAAGTGTCTATTTGTAATTCCGAAATAACAGCCGTTCACTAAATGCATATGAAAGTATACAAGCTACTGACACTGAAATACCAGATTTTAATTTTTTTCTCCGCCTATCTGTCCATCTGTCTGTCTGTCTGTTTGTTCCGGGTAATCTCTGAAACGGCTGGACCGATTTTAACGGGACATTCATTGGCATGTAGCTGATGTTTCAAGGAGTAACTAAGGCTATGAATATTTATTAAAAATATTAGGGTTCCACGACATGAAGCATAAAACTAAATCTAAGCGAGTGAAACCACCGGGCACAGCTACTCTTCACATATAATTATTGCTTTAAAATACATGTCTCAATATATAATCGGAGGAAAACACTTCCTTCTCTTGACTGTTTTCTACATAATAATGCGTTGATTGTTTGCTTTCTGGGGCCTTACCATGAGCTGTTATTGCCATGATAGTTTCACTCATTTATGAGACAGATGTATGTGACGTGCATACATCTGTCATTGTCGCACAACTGAATTAACATTGCAATAAGAGCTCATGGTTGGGCCCCTGTCAATGTGTACTGTGACGTCATCGACATGGCATCTTGTAAATATATTACCATTATTATGTACCACAATGCCTCGGACCTGTTTCACTTAACATAGAATACAAGTACACGCGTTGGAAATTATTACAAGCGCATGATTATCGCAAATCATGGCCATTGATTCCTATTGTTTGGGGATGAATTTATACATATACATACAGATAAAATTTAAGTGTCTGTTTGTAATTCCAAATTAACAGCTTATCTGTAAATGCATATGAGAGTAAATACAGTTCTTAAAAAATCTCTGTCTGTCCATCTGTCTTGTCTTCCGGCGAATATCTGAAGTGACTGGACCGATTTTAACGGTACCTACATTTATTGACAGATATCTCATGTAACAAGGAGTGAAAATGAAAATGAAAATGAAAATGAAAATGATTTATTCAGTTTAGGCCCTGGTAAGTCACTTATGAACGTCGAGGAATCTACCACCGGTTCGGAAACTAGCCTTCTGAGAAGAACCGGCAAGAAACTCAGCTGGCATCATGTACATTTCATTACACAGTAAAATAATAATAATTACAAAAAAAAAACATCATAAATTATTCACAATAGTGAAAATTGTATCAGCATGCATGTGTAAAAAATAATAATAAAAAACGTAAAAACAATACCAAATGATTTACATATCATGTTTGCATACCATGTCATTGCCAGGAGCTACTTGTGCAGAGTTTTAATTCCATATGTCTTTATCATTTATGTAATCCGAAATTGTATAATAAGCTTTCTTCATCAGTACAGTTTTAATGTGTGTCTTAAATTTATCATAATTTAACGCGTTTATTGACTGTGGGATTTTATTGTAGAAACGAACACAATTCCCCATGAATGATTTATTTACCTTTGCTAACCTGAATCTAGGAGCTACAATTTTGTGTTTATTTCGTGTTGAAATTGAATGAATGTCCGAGTTTAAATTGAATAGATGAATATTTTTTTTCATGTATAGCAAATTCTCATAAATGTACAGTGACGGTAGGGTGAGAATATTTATTTCTTTAAATTTATCTCTAAGAGAATCTCGGGGGTCCAGCGAGTATATTGCCTTGATGGCTCTCTTTTGAAGTATAAAAATTGAATCTAAGTCTGTTGCGGAACCCCATAACAATACGCCATATGACATGACACTATGAAAGTAAGCGTAGTAGACTAATCTAGCAGTATCAATATCCGTCATTTGTTTAATTTTTCTAACCGCAAACGCAGCTGAACTAAGCTTTTTTGACAATGCTTCAATATGGGCGCCCCATTGTAATTTTGAATCTAAGGTAAGACCTAAGAATACTGTGCTTTCGACCAACTCCAATTGACTCCCAACTAATGATATATTTGTATCTATTTGCGATGTATTAGGTGGTGAAAATCGGATACATTTTGTTTTTTTAGAATTTAAAACGAGATTATTGGCATCAAACCATTTTGAAACAGATGTTAGAGTTTCATTTAGTGCCTTAAGATCTTTGTCTTTTCTACTCACTTTGAAAACTAAAGATGTATCATCTGCAAATAGAACAATATCACAGATATTTTCTACAACAAGTGGTAGGTCATTGTAAGTAAGTTAGTAACAAAGTGTTAGCGGACAATAGAGAGGGTTGGCGATTGCTTCACCGACAAGAGCCTAGCTCTTAAATAAATGATGAAGGAGTAAGTTAGACTACTGTTATTATACGGATAAAATTGATTAACGCACGTAAATAAAGCTACTCATTAAATTAAGCCTATACGGGTGAAACCGCGAGACACAGCTAGTACAGATAAATACAATTTAAGCCTGTTTATAATTCATCAATTTTAAAGTTTTCTCTGTCCGTTACTTCCGGCTAATCTCTGAAACAGCTGGAGCGATTTAAAACGAACTTTCACTGGCAGATAGCTGTTGTTATAAAGAGTAACTTTAAAGTTACTATTATTGCAGAAAAAAAACACTCGCAAGTAACATGTTTTTTATTGATAATCCTACGCGGATAAATCCGCGGGGCTCGGCTTGTTTCCTATAAGATTGCAATAAATCTTAGATTTAGTAAAATTTTTAAACTTCAGTAGTACCACGCAATAAAACATTTCTCAATACTACATACCTTTATCTAAGCGTGCTTAAAAATTACACAAAAATATCCGTTATTACCCTGTCTAAAAGCCAGGGGAATGACCAACCCCCGTCATTTCCCTGTCTTAGCCACAAAGAAGGCTTACATTGTGATGTTAATAAGCGTCGTAAAGAGTACACCTAATAAATGGACTGTATTTTTTTGGTTCTCTCGCTGACTGTTATAAGGTTAGGGTCTCACAGTCATAAATCTACTGGCTCACCCGCGGCGCTTCATTACCTAGGAATACGTAATGGACTGTTGGGAACATGGCCTTATTCTAACGAACTTATTTGCCTAATATTACGTAGTAAATGTAGAATTACAATGAAGTCACTAATGAAACGTAGACTGAAGTAATTTATGATATGAAATTGTGCCCTTATTGCTTACTAGTTGTGTCTCGCGGCCTTACCCACGACTTAATATCATGACTAATGTTTTTTTTAAAATAAACGTAGCCTACGTGACTCCTTGTCCACCTCCATTAGGTACCAGTGGAAGCCCCGTTACAATCTGTTCAGTCGTTTTGGATATTTGCGGGAACAAACAGACAGATAGACAGACAGACAGACGGAGAAAAAGTTATGAATTTTTTTTTTATGTGTTACATTAATATACAAATAGTGAAAAGCTGTTAATTTGAAATTACAAACAGACACAATTGTATTTTTCTATACGTATATGTATGTATGTATAGATATAGCCTATGTTACAGCGATAGTGTAAGTAGTTTTTGAGTTTATCCATTACAAGCAAAAATACGAGCATTTTCTCTTTGTAATATTATTATAGAAGTGTAGATAGATAATACATCTAGCAATAATTCTCTAGGTGAATAAACGTCTTGAACCGAGGCCAGCATCACGTAACACTAATGCTCAATATAAACAGCCGCGTTATTGACTAAGGTTTCTCAGCGTCGAACTCACAGACAAGCGTTGTTTTCAATCATAGGAAATTTATACATCTAAATTATACATCTTCTAAAAATATATATAACTCAAAGGCTGACTGACATAGTGATCTATCAACGCACAGCCCAAACCACTGGACGGATCGGGCTGAAATTTGGCATGCAGGTAGATGTTATGACGTAGGCATCCGCTAAGAAAGGATTTTGATTAATTCTACCCCCAAGAGGATGAAAGTTTGTAAATTTTAAACCGATCGGTCTGAGACTTTGCATGCATAATTTATTTATAAAAAATATTATGGTGCCCCGAAATTAAGCATGAAAATAAATCTACGTGGGGGGAACCGCGGGGCACAGCTAGTAGAGGATAAGGATTAATTTCGTATCTTTAAAACCGACACTCGACGATGAGTGCGACGCTGAGAAACCTTACAGAATAACGTGGCACTCTGTATCAATCGACGTGAATAGGGCTGAGTTGTAGCCAACAAACTATTGTGTATTTCATTATTAATGATTTATTGCGTCGACTCTGAAACCATATTGAAAATCCAATTTTGCAACATACATCTATTTGCTCATGCCTGTATTCCCGAAGGGGTAGGTAGAGGTGTTGTTATAACAACACCTACTTTTCACCTAAGATGATTATGTGCCAACGTGACAAATGGAGAGTATGCCGTCTCAGACAATATATATACCACTTTGAATTACTTCTCAGACATATGCAGGTTTCCTAACGATGTTTTCCTTCACCGTAGAGCACGTGCTGTGAAATCACTGCTAATACTAATGTTTTTAGAAAAACTTATTGGTACAGGTCCCACTAGGATTTGATCTTGCGTCGCTTATGTGGCAGGGGACTATTCAAACCACTCGGTCACCACTGCTCCAGCTAGCGGTTAATAATCTATAAGAGCCCTGGAAAAAAGGGTGGGTTGACCGTGGAGTTTGAGCAGTCGTCTGCTACGCAAGAGTCACCTACCAATGAGTTTTTATAAAAACTTAAGTGAAGTAATGTCAGGTGAAAATCTATACAGATAAATAAAATTGAAGTGTCTGTTTGTAATTCCAAAAATACAGCTTTTCACTAAACGCATATGAAAGTAGGTATACACGCTACTGACACTAAAAACCCAAGTTTTAAATTTATTCTCTGTCTGTCTGTCTGTCAGTCTGTCTGTTTGTTCCGGGTAATCTCTGAAACGGCTGGATGGATTTTAACGGGACTTTCACTGGTAGGTAGTTGACGTTTCAAGGAGTAACTTAGGCTACTTTTATTTACCATAAATATAAGGGTTCCGCGACAATAAGGATGAAACTAAATCTACGCGGGTGAGACCGCGAGGCACAGCTAGGATATTATTATAACCAATTTTTAAAATCCAAATTAAAACACACCAATATTTTCGATTGTTTTTTTTTATGAAAGCTAGAATTTTTTTATTAATGTAGAGTCAAAAAGGTCCCGTTATATTTTGAGGAACACTAACCCAACTAAAAATTAATATCCGAATATTTAGAGGACCGCGATCCGAACTCAGATGAAATTTCCGAATTACTTGAGCGGCAAAGGCCTTCCCAACCTCTAATTACACATCACGCTCTATTTTTTCACTCCCAATCCATCTGCCACATCAGCTATCAGCCGCACGCGACGTATCGACGATAAATTAAC
Organism: Watsonalla cultraria; assembly: GCA_964035505.1. Taxonomy (NCBI): domain Eukaryota; kingdom Metazoa; phylum Arthropoda; class Insecta; order Lepidoptera; family Drepanidae; genus Watsonalla; species Watsonalla cultraria. The sequence continues at coordinate 9,627,639 of OZ037717.1, read as the reverse complement.
GCAACGACCCGACGATCGTAAATATCCCGGAACCACACACTTATTAATATACACAGAAAGTCGTTCTCCATACACTGGCAAAAACCATCGAAGAGGCTTTTAGGTTTATGTACATACTAGCTGCGCCCCGCGGTTTTCCCCGCATAGAGTTAATGTCATGGGTGACTCGCGGAACCCTAATGATATTTTTTAAATAAAAGTACCCTAAATTACTACTTGTAAAATTAGATTTCTCTCTGAAACTGAAAGTCTCGTTAAAATTTAAAGACAGATTTTTTTTTAAACTTGGAGTTTTAGTGTCATTAGCGTGTTTATTTTCATATGCATTTAGTGAAAAGCTGTTATTTTAGATATATTACAAAAAGACACTTCAATTTATTTATCTGTATGTGTATGTATATATGTATAGATAATACAAATAAACTATGATATCCTACTTAACTTTCTATCAAATATCGATAGCGTGAGTGATATACATCTAAATCCGCATAAACTTGTTTTTGCGACGAATCTAGCTTTAAGCGTTAAGCCAGCCTCATGTATATATTTATTTTGTGCAATTGATATGCCCGAAACACATGGTCTGTCAAAGATTTCATTATGCTTCAGTTACATTGTTCAACAAAGTTGCCTGAGCACAGCCCCGCCGCAAGACATTGGAAGTTGAGAACAATTTTAATATGAAATGCTTGTCCCGTATCACTTTATGTATGCAGGACTTAACTCCAGTGCCCCAAGTACCTATAGGTTTTAACATGTTTTTACGTAAGCTGCGTTTTATCCTCATTTTGTACGGGAACTTTAAAAAGCCTAAATGCGAGTGTTAGAAGATTTATGTCTCCATTCAAAAAAGTGCAAAACGCAAGGTCAAGCGACGACGTCCGAACGTGTCAACTTATACTTGGGAAACTGACTAGGTTTACGTAATATCGTATTGTAATTATTACAATACTTTTTTAAGTAGTAACTTATAAGTAACTAGCTTTTATCGCAACTTTGCTCGCATTGAAAAAAATATTTTTTTATATGCTTAAAAGCTATCCGATGTTACTTCTAATACCTCCAAGAATATGTGTACAGAATGTCATGATGGCTAAGTAGTTTTCGCGTGACAGCGTGACAAACAAACTCACATTCACATTTATGATATTACTTAGGATGTATAGCAGCCCCTAAAACCGCAAAACAAGGGAAGGAAAACTTCGTCGCATGAGGTAAGATCACCCAACCGACCATTGTTCCGTCCTCGTCGCGAACTCTACGTCATCGTCCCCCCCGTCCTCTGCTAAGGCCAACTTAAACATGTCCCCAAATAGCACCACTCAGATCCAGCTCCCTAGCTCATCCCCCAATAACGCCCTAAGCCGAGGTCCGAGCCGCGCACCGGGGCGCCCTTAGCTGTGTTGCTTAGGTTTTAAGTTTAAGCGCGGCTGGAGGCCCTTGGGTCTCGCCCTTTAGTCCGGTTAAGCAGTGGAGGTAACTCCCCCCTACCAACTGCGAGAGACCATATCATAAAAAAAAATGAGGTAGGATCACGAGTTCAGTTGGGAGAGCAACTGCACGGTTTGCAGAGGTCGTGTGTTCGAGTTCCGCCTCGAGTTCGTATTTTTAACACGCTTTTATTAGCTTCACCTGTATGTATGTATGTAACCGACCCCTTTGAGCTCGATTTTGTCCTACTTTGTACGATCAGATTTAATTCAAACTTTGCACACCTGTCAAAAGTCGATGACAATGCAATAATCCGATCGAAGCATCCGATTATCCTAATTAGATTCGCCAGGATTAATTAATTTCTTTCCGCATCCTTTGCATGCGAGTAAGAGAGATAGAGCTAGTGCGGGCGGTTTGTGGTATTGAGGGCGGTTGATAGTTAGCCAATCGAACTAAATAATATATAGTTTAAAGAATTTAACTAAAAAATGAAAAATAAATAATAGTTTAAAAAAACTAAAAAAACACGTTTTCATAAAAAATCCAACTAAAATACAGAAAATAAAATTTAATAAATTTGGATAAAGAATATTGTAAATTAGAAATGAATGTACATTTTTGTAAAAAAGCGTGGGGTGTATTCAATGCGCTTTTTAAGATATTATATTATCAAAGTGATGATTCTTCTACTCATTATCTGTCAATAAAATGTTTATAATTATTAACACTATGCACCCCACGCTTTTTTACAAAAATGTACATTCATTTCTAATTTACAATATTCTTTATCCAAATTTATTAAATTTTATTTTCTGATTTTTAGTTGGATTTTTTATGAAAGCGTGTTTTTTTAGTTTTTTTAAACTATTATTTATTTTTCATTTTTTAGTTAAATTTTTATTAAACATGTTTAAGCATTTAGTATAGCATTGTTCCAGTAGGTACTTTACGTGAAAAATATCATAATTTTCAGATTTACGAGTATATTAAACTCAGTTGTATGTAATAACAAACTAAATTTACACTTAGTTTTTTAATTACGTTCATAGTTTAGTAATTAGTTCTTTTCATATTCTGTCTTACACACTTGTAACTAGCCATTTATGTTAGTGTTATTTAATTCACAATCTATACATGTACAAATTGTAGTGTCTGTTTGTGATTCCAAAATAACAACTTCTAGTTAGAATTTAGTTAAATGCATATGAAAGTTACGGTGATGCATGAAAAAAAAAAAATATTTTTCTCTGTCCGTCTGTCTGCTAAACTGTGTAACGGCTGGTCAAATTATAAAGGAACTACTATTATTTAAAAACATAAGGTTCCGCAGAATAAAGCCTAGCGTCACCTACAATATTTTTATGAGATACTAGCTGTGCCCCGCGGTTGCACCGCGTAGTGGCGGAACCCAAATATATTTTCTAAATAAAATTAGCCTTAAACACTCCTTGAAACATCAGTTATCTGCACGTCCGGTTAAAATCCATCCAGCTGTCCATATCCATCCACCTAGGGAAATGGAGATTAATTTTTATATATAAAGATTTTAGTTGTTCATGTTACCGCTAGGAGGCGCTGTACAATTTCGCATACAAAAATTCAGCAGAGACGGTAGCGAGTATATAATAAGTTGTGGTATACTAGTGATAGGGGTACCGACTACTTTGACCTCTTGCCGCGAGGTATGCTTTGAGGCAGACGGGTGGAAATTTACTTAGTAAATACCGACTCGTAGATAATACTCATAAGTGTTACTTGCAATGATATTATGCGCACATACATATACATTTTGATTAGTCGTATAGTATGGTTAGCTGTGCCCACGGCTTCACCCGCGTACAATTAATTTCATGGATGTCTTTATATCATGGAACGCATTTTTTTTAATTTAAGTAGGCTAAATTACTTCTGAAAAAATCAGCTATCTGCCCCTAAAGTCCAGCCGTTTCAGAGATTAGTCAGAACAAACAGACAGATAGAAAGAAAAATTAAAAGTTATTTTTTGAAAAAGTTGTGAAACTTAAAATTTATTTATCTGTATAATTTATTGGAATCAAACGAGCAGCTTACAAATGTCCTCCTACATTTAAACTTAAAAACACTACCTATACAAACTAGTATGTAGAATTTACGTGGTAGGCCGATTTAAAAAAAATAAGTGTTTAATATTACTTCCATAACAAATAAGAGTTCCTGACTGAATTCAATAGTGTCATATGGTCTTACAAAGTGTATTTTCATCGTGACAAAGTGTCTCCCGACTGACTGACACATGAAATCCTATAGGGCGCGATCCTTTGACCTAGAATCATGAAATTTGGCACGAACGAGTCTCATAACTCAAGTAAAGGAAATAACGCAATTTTGCGAACTTAGTTTACTTTGTCATATTATTCTACTTTTCGGGAACACGTAGGTCTACGGTTACGGAAAAATGAAATACGAATCCCAGTAGATTCCAGCAGTGTGTTTTTTTAATGACATTTGTGCAACTGTGTCCATGGGCTTACATTTCTTAGGGTTCTTTACGATGTGTCCCGAAAAGTAAGTCCCATTTACACAGTGGCCTTATGTAAGTGATTTATTTTGTACTAGCTGTGACCCGCGGTTTCACCCGCGTATATTTAGTTTCATCCTTATTGTCGCGTAACCCTAATATTTTTAATAAATAAAAGTAGCCTAAGATACTCCTTGGAACATCAGCTGCCAGTGAAAATCCCGTTAAAATCGGTCCAGCCGTTTCAGAGTTTACCCGGAACAAACAGACAGACCGACAGAGAAAAATTTTAAAACTTGGTTTTTTAAGCTTAAGAAAAGCTGTTATTTTGGAATTATAAACAGACACTTCAATTTTATTTATCTGTATAGATTTTTTAAATTGCATAATATTTTTGAAAAGAGTAATTATTGAATTTCATGCCAGGTTCTTCTCAGTAAAAGCAACCTTCCGAACCTGACGGTAGCATGTATAATCCTGTATAATTATGGGATTCTGACCATTTACGACGTTTTTTTTACTAGACGTACCTACGTATAGTGCCTGAGACGGCGATGGACTTAACATCTGTCACGTTAGCACTTAATTATCTTCCGTGAAAAGTGGATGTTTTTATTTGATTACTTACCCCCGCGGGGACCATTCTGAGATTGCGTGAGCATTCATTTACATTATAAGTGATTTAGGACTAAGTATTCGTATAATGTTATGAATACTAAGTACACTCAAGTGCAAAATTATGTAATTTCTTCGAGATATCATTCGATCAGCGAAGTTAACCAACCCTAGCCCAAGCCAGAAGTTTGATGGGTGACCAGCATGCCTCGAAGAACACGTTAAGCCGTCGGTCCCGGTTGCCAATTTAACATCTTTGGCAATCTTTATCGGTCAGTCGGAGGGCTAAGAAAGTCTGATAACTGGTTCAACTCAGATTACCGAATTTCTACGCAAAAAGGTTATGAAGGTCAGTTGGTTGTCACATCGTATATAAATCAAATTATCCGGCCAAATCAAGTGCCGACCCCAACAATATATGGGACTAGCTGTGCCCTCCGGTTTCACCCGCGTAGATTTAATTTGATTCCCGCGGAACCCAAATTTTCTTTATAAATAAAAGTAAACACTGAAAGATTTTTTGAAATCAACAATAATGTACAAACAAACTCTGGGGGCCTACTCGCTTTCTCCTAAAAACGAAGCTTCGGCCGAAAGTTCGCAAAGTTCCTATCACGGATCTTATTCGTTCTAAAATTACGTCCGAACGTGGACTGCTAGAAAATTCTTTGACATTTATATATTTTAATCCTACTTTGACAAAAGTATTAAACGAACGAAAATTTTAATTTGATAAAAACAAAGCGATACTGAAACTACGTTTAATTATCGTTCGTTTGCGAAGTTTCGTTTTCGGAGAAAGAGAGTAGACCTCCTGCAGCTTTATAATATTCGTATAGATAAGGCCAGGGAGATGATGACTTTGTTACAAAACTAGTTTTAAATTTTGTTACAAATACATGAGCGTGTTTTGCTTACGAACGATGCAATTCTATTATTTCCATCGACATTAAGTTACGTTATAAAAGTCGTATCGAAAATTTCTATCATATAAAATAGAAATTGTTCGAGAAAGCTGAGTGTGCAATACTTCCGAAATCCTTCTAGATATAATGTTCCTTGCAGTCCAGGCTATCTGCATTGCACAATGGGCAAAGGCAAACGTTGTGCGCACTGAGACCGGTCTTGAACAGGTTTTAATAGAGCATGAAGCTCGAGTTACTGCCTCAGGTGGCGCTTGCTTTCAATTGTTATTGTTATAACTCTATTATACGACTTATACGACTCGTTAGCATCCTTAAATGTGTCATTGGTTGGTTATACTCGTGTCTGTAAACGTTTACAATGGAATGACTTGGAGAATAGGCTCCATGCGTGCTGAGGTCGTGGTTATCGCTTTGTTTTAACCAATTATTTTGCTATACATACATTATATACCGTACAGTTACATCGTCTGTTTGTAATTCCAAATTATCTGCTTTTACTAATGACGGTACTGGAATATAAAAACCAATTTGTTGAAATATACCTGTCTGTATTTCCCGTCTTTCTGTCTGTCAGTCCGTCTGCTTGTTTTAGCTGACCTCTGAAACAGCTCTACAGATTTTAAGGGGACTTTCACTGGCAGTTAGCTGATATAACAAGGAGTAACTTATATGCTTAATTTAAAAAAAATTGCGGCCCGCGAGAATCCACTCGATAAATTAACTATATGCAGATGAAGCCGCGGGGCACAGCTAATTATGAATATCTTAAGAGCACGGCGATTTTCATCTTTGTTAAAATTAAACTATACCAAAAGTAAATTCGTGCAAAATTGGACCTTGTAGCAAAGAGTAAGTTCCCATTTCAATTTAGCTGCATTACGAGCTGAAATTGACAGAACATGTTTATACCCAGCCCTTGAAATATGGAGTCCAATTTAACCGCCGCGGTCAAAGGGCACACGCAGATTACCCTGATTTACGTAAATGTAAATTGAAGAATTTTCCCCACAGCTGTCATCTATGGTCGAGAGTTGGAATATTTCACTGCTTATGGAATGGTTTGTCACAAGTAACGGTACTTAAAAACGTAAATCAAAAGAAATCGGCGGGTTTTTTCGACCTGAATCGGCGCGAGCAATAATTTTACGTTATTGCTAGGTTGACCTGGATATTTGAGAAGGGAGACGGATTTTAGAAGGAGTAAGGGATAAGTACCTACATAAACTGCTAATATCTTCCCAAAATGGTCTCCAAAGAGGTAGGCAGAGGTACAAAGTCAACTTTAACCAAAGAGTTGTAGCTTCAACTTAACAAACGGTGAGTTCATTGCCGTCTATGCAAATTACGCGTTAATAAGTAAGAATTTAATTTCTAAGTTTTCGTTGCGATATCCAAGAGTTTTACATTGAAATATATACTCAAACTCAAACTCAAAAATATCTTTATTCGATTAGACTTTATACAAAGTACTTTCAAATCGTCAGAATGACACAATTACACACAGGATTATACATGCTAGCGCCAGGTTCGGAAGGTTGCTTTTACTGAGAAGAATGCTAATCTATACATTCAGATAAATAAAATTGAAGTGTCTGTTTGTAATTCCAAAATAACAGCTTTTCACTCAATGCATATGAAAGTATACACGCTACTGACACACAAAAACCAAATTTTTCTCTGACTGTCTGTCTGTCTGTCTGTTTGTTCCGGGTAATCTCTTAAACGGATGGACGGATTTTAACGGGACTTTTACTGATAAGTAGCTGATGTTTCAAGGAGTAACTTAGGCTACTTTTATTTATTAGAGATATTAGGGTTCCGCGACAATAAGGATGAAACTAAATCTACGCGGGTGAAACCGCGGGGCACAGCTAGTATAGATATAAAGATTCCCTACAAAAATAGTAGGGGATTTTCTATATATCTGTTGTAGGGGATAGGGAATCCAAGTGTTTGATAATATGCGTTCTAGTATGGGTTTGCACTTATTTAATCTGTTATCTGGTACAACTGTTACCCAGAGTTCGCTTTGATTAGTTTGGGACTAGATGGCACTGTGAGATCATATCCGAACATTATTATATATTTTTATTTATAGTCAAAGATTTATTTATATTCATAGTAAAAAATATTTCAGTTAAGAATGTAACCGGTTGGAGTTTCGCCAATCTTTGAACATCTTTGAGATATTGTTAGATTTTGATTTAAGATACAATTGAATAGAATTATACAGCTGAACAACTGTATTCATTTTTTTATATTTTTCACAATATAACCAACTGGGTAGGCACGGGTGTGCCTCGCGATTTAACCCGCAATAAAACCTAGACCTAAATCTATATACAGATATACAGATAAATAAAATTGAAGTGTATGTTTGTAATTCCAAAATAACAGCTTTTCACTAAATGATTATTAGATTTAGTTTCATCCTTAGATTTAGTTTCATCCTTATTGTCACAGAACCCTAATATTTTCAATAAATAAAAGTAGCCTAAGTTACTCCTTGAAATACCAGCTACTTGCTAGTGAAAGTCCCGTTAAAATCCATCCAGCCGTTTCAGAGATTACTCGGAACAAACAGACAGACAGATAGACCGACAGACAGACAGAGAAAAAAATTAAAACATGGTGTTTTAATGTCTGTACAGTGTATACTTTCATATCCATTTAGTAAAATACTGTTATTTTGGAATTACAAACAGACACTTCAATTTTATTTATCTGTATAGATAAAGATATAGATTTTGGTCCTAGTAGTTCTTCCTTAGACGCCCTCTACCGACACTTCCGCTCACATTCGCTCTATAAATTTCTTTCGTTCGAAGGGAAATCCTTTCACTTGAATTTTTCTCAATTTCAAAAACCTTTTATTGAAGGTTTTTAGATTACGTTTTAAAAAAACACGGCTTATTGGCAAAGGAATATAGATAAATGCTTTCGCTGATTGACATTCTAATTTGAACCTTAAAAGTTCTAGAGAAATCGTTTTTCGTGTTATGCAAAACTTAATTGACTTTTCAGTTCCAAATCATTTGATATCGTAGAGTTCGAAGGACGTTTGTCAGATAATTGATAATGTAACGTGATATGAACGATCCAGTTTCTTGTTCTAAGTAATTTGGATCTATTAAGAACTTATTGAATTTTATTTTATTAGAACATTTAAGATAAGGGGATAGCTAAAACTCATGTTTCAGAAAAAAGAGAATTCCTTCCGAAAGTTTTTGAAAATTATTTCTATTTGATTCAAAGTCAAAGTCAAAACTATCTTTATTCAATAAGACTTTTTACAAAGTACTTTCAAATCGTCATAATGACATTAATTTACAGGATTATACATGCTACCGCTAGGTTCGGAAGGTTGCTTTTACTGAGAAAAACCTGGCAAGAAACTCAGTAATTACTCTTTTCAAAAATATTATACAATTTTAATAAACAAAGTAAGTAAATCACTTGAGAAATGTAAAATGTAATTCAATTTATGAATCCATACAGATAAATCCAATTTTATTTATGTTTCTGTTTGTAATTTCAAATTATACATTTTACACAAAATGAAAGTATATGCGATCTATATCACATAAAAAAGTTAAATAAAAATAAATATTTTTCTGAAAAGAAACGTCTGAACCGTGATAAACGGGAGTTTCACTGGCAAGCTTACTTACATGTTATATGCTATGAATCTATGAATAAAAATATAGTCATCGTGGCATAACTGGTATATGCAGATAAATACTCGTAAATATACAATAAATACCTTAAAGACGAACATACATAAAAACTTCAATATGTCTAATATATTTAAATATAATGACAATACATTAAAAGAACTACGAGTCCTTTTAGGGTTGCTCACCTCAAACAGAAAAAATAGCTCATTACATGATCACTTGTCTTCGTCAGGTCGTCTGTCTGTCTATCTGTCTATCAAAACCTTATTTTCTAGAAAGTGTGGAGATACCAAGTTGAAATTATTATCAAATCGTGCTTGCAATACCTTGGAGCTGAAAATAGTGTTGACTTCGGCTTATTATTTTTCCATAAAATCCGAATCGCGCTAGGATAGTTGATCGTAAATTCTCCTTTTTTGTGTTTTTTTAACCGAGTTCAAAAAAGAGGAGGTTTTCTATTCGACACTATGTTTTTTTACGTAATGTCAATTCTTGATTAAGTATTTAGTAATGAATTCTGAAGTCTAACCCTACTGTGGATGTGTTTGATGACGGATGGAACTAACTATTGTTAGAGTGCGTGGTGGTATGCGAGAAAGGATGAATATATATATTTTACATTAAATTTCTGTCTGTAGCTGATGTTTCAAAGAGTAACGAGGCTATTTTTATTTATTAAAAATATTAGGGTTCCTCGACAATAAGGGTGAAACTAAATCTACGCGGTAAAACCGCGGGGCACAACTAAGGCACTATATGAAAAAAAAGTATAGGGAAATCCATCTAACAAATTGTAATTCCCGAAATATTTATGAAAGAATACAATGTTCTATTAAAATATAACCTTGTTATATGTAAATATCCCTTCTGATACATATCGTCACGCCACACCCTTTCCTTCTGACTGGATATCAAAAGAGGAATTTATAAATACCGAAAGAAAAGAATGCGACCCTACAACATACTTACTTGGAAAAAGTATTACAAATATTTGAGCGTTTGTTTGTGTAATGTATGTATGTACTAACAATGCTGAGTTGGAGTCAGTTTGCGTTTATGGTAACATTTTTTATATATATATATATAATACTTATACACGTACGTAGCTACATATATTCAAAAAAATCGACCACCTTTTTTTTCTTTTTACCACAATCGTAGTATTTGTCTGCAAATAACTGTTTTCATTCTTTCTTCCCGCAATTTCGCCTGCGTAAGGCTTTAAGAATTCCGTACCCAAAGTGTAAAAACGGGACCCTACCTATGACTTACCTGACCGTCTGTCTGTCCGTCTGTCACCAAGCTGTACCTCATGAACCGTGATGGTGAGACAGTTGAAATGTTCACAGATTATGTATTTCTGTTAGTGCTATAACAACACATACTAAAAAACCGACTTAAATAAAGCTTTAAAAAATAATCACATTTATTTTATGGGGCTCCCTTACTGCAAAATGTACGGATAATGGTACCCTTCGTGCGCGAGCCCGACTCGCACAAGGCTAGTTTTATATTTTGCATATCGTCTAAAAAATCCTTGTTTCCCCACACTATGTTCCTGTTTTTCCCCATAAATATTTTTCTCTTTATTTTTATTGTTTTGCCTCAAATTTAGGTCTGGTTCGTATTCATGTTTAAGGTAAATAAACTTTATTAAAATAATTCAAAATTGTTACTGAAAATTATTCTATGCGAATTTTTTTAAGAATTTAGGACGTAAACGTGGGACAAAGCGTCCGTCCTCGGTACCAAAGCTATCTCTAAGCCACCTTTTATTTCTTATACATTTTTTTGTTCTTCTGTAAGCTTCAGTGGTCAAACAAAATCACTTGCCAGTAATTAGAAGCTCTCGCCCGTCATCGGCGTGTGAATGACAGTGATGTGCTCGTCTAATGACGGCCCAATACGGCCGACTGTCGGTGATTACTCTCGTGAAAAAAATATGGGCCGTTTAAATTTAGGTACATACATTTTGATATTCGGGATGTCGGGTCATTGCGACTTTCAAAAGTATTTCAACAAATAATAAATGTGTTTTTTTTTTTAATTTAAAAGATTTTCATTTTTCACACAAAAAAATTAACGCAGCTAAAATTTAAGCCACAAAATAAACCACATATGACACAGACACATCAAATCTTGACCACAGACTCTGTACCTCTCTCTGTACATCTGCTGCTGAGATGTATGTTACAGGCATCACTCACAGTTTGTACTGTGGTGGCGTAGCTCTCGATGGGGACCCAATTTATTACAATTAAACTAACGATTGGGGATTACTGCAATCCTGTTTTATTTCATTTTCTTTTTATTATATACTAACTGACCTGACGGACGTTCCCCTGTCTTAATTAATTAGGAGAATGCAGGACGTATTCTGTCAATTCTATGTCAAACGTCATAAGGTTACATCAAAAAGCTTTTACTGTCCAAATCGGTAAGGTTAGATTTAAGAAAGTGATAATTTTATATGGTGGATTATTATTCTTAAATATTACAAATTTCCACTACATTTTCTTAGCATTTTCTTTCATAAGAACCATCTCCTAACGATAACGAACATAACAAAAAAATCATTATCGAAATCGGTCCAGCCGTTCACCCGTTATGTCGTGACCAAGGGAAATGGGGATTCATTTTTATATATATAGATTTTCACACTGAATGACCAACCATTTTTTTATTCCTTTTTTCTTTATTTTAAAACCATAAATTATGAAGGTCGGATTGTAAAGCTGTAATTTTGGAATTACAAACAGACACTTCAATTTTATTTATCTGTATAGATGTATAGATAAAGCAAAATTGTCGCAGTCTTGACCTTTGTGTGGTACTTTAAGGAAACAGATAAATAAAATTGAAGTGTCTGTCTGTATTTCCAAAATTACAGCTTTTCACTAAATGCATATGAAAGTATACACGCTACTGACACTGAAAAACCAAGTTTTAAAATTTTTCTCCGTCTGTCTGTCTGTCTGTTTATTCCGGGTAATCTCTGAAACGGCTGGACAGATTTTAACGGGACTTGCTCAAGCAGTTAGCGAATGCTACAAGGAGTAAATTAGGCTACCTTTATTAAAAAAATACATTAAATTACATGAATTTAAGTCTACGCTTTCGAAACTGCGGGGCACAGCAAGTTTTCAATAAATATAAACCCTTTAACCTAAAATACACAATATACCCAAAGTATCAGAAGAAAGGAGAAATTTCCCCGAGCTCTAAAACGGAAGCCCAAAGGAGCCGAAGCTCGGGCTATTTGCTATAAAACTCTCTATCTAAATGGGCTATTGGTACATACAGACCGGGACGTAAATCGTGAGATGACTTGTGGTTCTATAGTTGGGTTCTACTAGGTTAGGTAACCGAAAAAACGAAAGAAAATCTAACCATTTATTTAGTACATTTGCTTTTCCCGTAAATAACCAAATTAATTAACTTAAAGCTGTGGTTTCACAGTACAATTTTAAAGAAAATATCGTGAGAAAACGAAAAGGTATTGACGACTTATGACGAAGATTGCCTCACCATCAATAACATTACATTTTCATTAAATTAGTATAACTAACTGTGCCCCGCGGTTTCACCCACGTAGAGTTAGTTTCATGGGTGTCCCGCGGAAGCCAATACTTTAAAAAAAAATTAAAGTAGCTAAAGTTACTCCTTGTAACATTAGCTATCTGCCAGTGAAAGTCCCTTTAAAATCGGACCAGCCGTTTCGGAGATTACCCGGAACAAACAGACAGACAGAGAGACAGAGAAAAATTTAAAAAGTTGGTTTTTTAGTGTCAGTATCGTGTATACTGTCATATGCATTTAGTGAAAAGGTGTTATTTTGGAATTACAAACAGACACTTCAATTTTATTTATCTGTATAGATTATAGTATAGTCTGTTGTGGGCTTACGAGAAGTCCCCGACTTTAATTTATTTCTTAAATTTAGATTGCTCATTTGTTTAAACATACTAAAAAAGCAAACGTCGAATAATCCATGCACAAGATTAGTTTACGGTTAAATTTACGACCCGTAAAATTGCCAGCATCAATTTTATATTTGAAGATAAATATCCCTGGTTTCTGAATTAAATCTATGTAAATATCACATAGTAGCTTGAGAGATTATTGCATCGAAATGATACTCTTATGTATATACTAGCTGTGCGTGTGCCCCGCGGTTTCACCCGCGTAGATTTAGTTTCATGCTTATTGTCGTAGAACCCTTATATTTTTAATAAATAAAAGTCTAAGCCTAAGCCTAAGTTACTTCTTGTAACATTAGCTACCTGCCAGTGAAAGTCCCGTTAAGATTGGTCCAGCTGTTTCAGAGATTACCCGGATCAAACAGACAGACAGACAGACAGACAGAGACTAAATAAAAAAAATTATGTTTTAATGTCTGTACCGTGCATACTTTCATATGCATTTAGTGAAATACTATTATTTTGGAATTACAAATAAATAGTATACATGGAATAAAGAATACATGGGTGTCCTGCGGAACCCATGAAACGGGTGAAAATTGCCTGTGATACCATGCTAAAGTTCGAACACTCAACCCTCATCTTTCACCAACATAAAAGAAAGCTATAAACAATATAATTAATGTGTCATATCACAGTAGTGGTTATAATTGCTGCTATTAAAGGGAAGGGTCGTGAGGGCGACGTACGGTCAGCTGATTTGGCCTGTAAACACATTATTGCCCGTTTATTGCGTCGTTTGCTTTACAGTTATAGAAAAATTGATGTTTTATTTGTATCGTAAATGGTATCGTTTGCGATTTACGCTACGCTAGATATTAAAGCAGAGTATTTAGGAACAAATCGTTGGTAATTGTAGTAAGGGAAGAAAAAAAAAATCTAATTGTTCCGGCTAATCTCCGAAACGGCATGGCCGATTTTAACGGAACTTTCACTGGCAGATAGCTAATGTTACAATGAGTACCTTAGGCTCATGAGTAACTTTTAATGAAATATTAGGCTTCACCAGGTCACCCTTAAGTCTACGCGGGTGAAACCGCGGGGCACAGCTAGTTTGAAATAGAATTAGCGTGAACCGGTCGTAATTACAGCGTCTAAGACTAGGGATGGTTGCATTCATGAAAACCAGGCGTAAAAAATATGAACCAAAGTAATAACCTACAAACTATTTTAATAAAACATAGTCGTATTAATATGAATTATGAGATACATATCTCACCTGCGAATCTCGTGCGTAATTCTGTTTGCGATACATCACTACACGTGATGAAAGAAACATGAATTATATTCGGAACATTCTCTCGGAGCTGATTTATTCGACTGTGGAATCTTGGGACAAGGCAAAAGATGTTTTGAATAAGTATGAATAAGGCATCATTTCCCTGGAGACTGATAGTGAGGTCCTTATGCTAATGTTTTACTGTTGTTTTTATTACTCACATAAAATGTATCCTTTTATTGATTTCAATGGTCTTGCGAATTGAGCGAGATTGAAAATGTTTGTAGTTTTATTTATCTGTCTATACACATATACAGATAAATAAAATTGAAATGTATGTTTGTAATTCCAAATTAACAGCTTTCATTAACTGCGTATGAAAGTGTATACGGTACTCTCATAAAAAAAAATCTCTGTCGTGCTGTCTGTCTATTTTTTACTTATATACAATTATACTTAAATTAATATTAATTATTAACAGTAATTTTGTTTGGATACCCCGCATCACACGTCATTGAGTATAGCAATGGAAATTACTTCATCTATATTAGATAAGATATAAGATAAATAAAATTGAAGTGTCTGTTTGTAATTCCAAAATAACAGCTTTTCACTAAATGCATATGAAAGTATACACGCTACTGACACTGAAAAACCAAATTTTAAATTTTTTTCTCTGTCTGTCTGTCCGTCTGTTTGTTCCAGCTAATCTCAGAAACGACCGATTTTAACGGGACTTTCACTGACAACTAGCTTATGATTCAAGGAGTATTTAAGGCTACTTTTATTAATAAAAAATATTAGAGTTCCTCAAAATTAAGCATGAAACTAAATCTACGCGGGTGAAACCGCGGAGCACAGCTAGGACCAGATAAATACGAAAATTTTAATCCTATCCAAAATGTCCTATGTTTGAGTCTCATGTAGGGCCAGCCTATTGCCTTTAACCGGGCATCTGGTGGCTTACCATCATCGGTTTACGTAGACCGTATTAAGAACTTCTGAATTTTGACATTTCATTTTGTTACCGTAAATTAAACGTAAAATCTTAGACATTCTTTATACGCGCTGATTCAACGATCATATCCCCCAGGACCTTGTATTCTGCAGAGTTTGCGACCACTAGACCAACGAGACAGTGAGTTCTAACCAAGACACATTTTGATCCGAATATCTACATTTACCTTCATAGCTTATATTTAAAAAAAACATTTGTGTCCGAGAAAAGTTTAAATTACATTCGAAACCCAAGCCAGGAGGGCGGTTAAACTTGGTCAGCGCAATCCTTGGAAGGGCTTTAAGTAATTTCGTACAAAGCACAAAGTTATAAGGTAGGTATGTAAACGGTATGTTAAACAAAAGAGAGAGTCAAACGAGAAAAATGTTACTTTTGAATATTTAAGCCGGCAAATCTGAAATCCTATACAAGGACGGATTTCAGATTTACCAGCTTTACGTAATTTGGTGCAACACAAGTTAAGCTCATAGCTTTCGTCATATTTGTCTTTAGCTGTAACTATTATCATGAAACGAATCCATAGTCTACACTAATATTATATAGAGGAAAGATTTGATTGTTTTTTTGTTTGTTTATTTGCAATTGGCTCCGAAACTACTTGAGCGATCTTGAAAATTCCTTCAGCAATAGATAGCTACATCATCAGCAAGTAACTTGGGCTATATTTTATCCCCGTACTCATACGGGAACGGGAACTACGCGGGTGAAACCGCGTGATGTCCGCTAGTTATGTATAAATTAAAAAAAACTATAAACAGAGACGTGGGGTTTGAGCAGTTGCCTGTTTCCGATTCGTTACAAACATACATACAAACCTTTCCTCTATTAATATTAGTAGTAGATTAGGGGGAATACGTTTATAATCAGTCAAGTAGATTTCCCGTGGTGCTTAGTCAAACAATTTTCATTTACAGAACTGTAGGTAGATGTGGAGGTGTACTCCAGATGTTTTCTACTTGTTCCGCGACCTCTTTACCGACTGAGCGCCAGTTAAAAGATGCTTTCAGAAGCTGTACACTACTGAGACTACTCGAGTTTTTTTGCACAGGGTCGAATTAGGGATGGAACTTTTAAAGATTTGTTTTATTTACTAGCTAGTCGAGTTTTAACAGACTACCTTAGTGGTTTAGTGATGGCAAACAATGCCACGGAACACGAGGTCCTGGGTTTGATATCCAGGTGTTACTAGGTTTTTATATATGTAATTCCCCAGTAGCAACCCGGAGTCTGGATTAGTGACTAGGCTCGCCTCCTATTACATAAAACTTCTCATAAAATTTATCTTCGGAACCTTGCCTACAGGGACTCTTTTTAATAATATATTTTAAGTACCAGATTATGTATTTTTTTTATTAGATTTAATTTTTTAAGGTTTTTAGTTATAGTTAGTTGTTTATCTGTATAGAAATAATTGTAATATATTAAGATTAAGCATAAAACATAAACATAGCCGGCGATGTGTGGGTGTACTTTAAGTACACCAAAGCCTGCCCCTGTTAGTGAAGGCGCGACGCGTGTATACATGTGTATGTTTTTATAGTACTGAAGCTATTTCTTTTCTATATTTCTGACTGGACTGTGAAAACTGTCTGAAATCCTACAAAGCAATTGCGCTCACAAGCATACACTGTCCACGATGGTAAGCAATGTATGCAAATAGGTCAGGATCTATAAACATTGTATAAGACGTATATTTATAGGGTTGTAAAGCAATATAAATTTAACAATGTTATAAATTCCCGATCCCATTGTAACAAATAGGCACATTAAAGGAAAGTTAATACTTAAAGTGAGAAAAACAAAGAGCTCTTTAGTAACGCGATCGGTTCCGACAATTTATAGTCCGCCAGCTTACCATTGTGAAGGCAGTCCTGGAAATAAGCCCTTCTAACCTAATAAACCTTCACAGAAGCTGTGGAGTAATCTTTGAACTGAATTATGCTGGTGATTTCAGCCGTTTATAACGGACTGTTCTATAGATTCAAATTTTATTGCAAACTTCAAATTCACGCTTTTTTATTTTTTCCCCACATTATCCAGCTGGCTAATATACTGAGCAAGGCTGAATGAAATTTCATATCATCATCTCCCTGGCCTTAATCCCATGTATTTGGGGTCGGCAATTTATTTATGTGGCTGATCACCTGATTTTTATACGAAGCGACTGCCATCTGACCTTCGCAACCCCTTTTTCGAGGAAAATCGGCAATCTGGGTTAAACCAGTTGTCAGACTCTCTTAGGCCTCTGACTGACCTGACTGACTTGCGTCTGTCTGTCTGTCTGTCTGTTTGTTCCGGGTAATCTCTGAAACGGCTGGACCGATTTTAACGGGACTTTCACTGGCAGGTAGCTGATATATCAAGGAGTAACTTAGGCTACTTTTATTTATCAAAAATATTAGGGTTCCGCGACAATAAGGATGAAACTAAATCTACGCGGGTGAAACCGCGGGGCACAGCTAGTAAAGATAAAAAAATGAGCATGGGAAACATTATTTTCTACCACACCTCTCTACTTCGACGATCGTAATAGCCACCGTGCATTTTAGGGTCATAATAAGAAAACGTTTGATTCCGTCTCTGTCCGTGAATGTGAAATGTATCTCGGCATGAATGAAGTTCCCACCTTCTACCTCCATGCGCCATTCACGGCTAACGCTCAAAAATAGAAGCACGTAAACACATTTTACGACGTATCCAGTCCGCGTCACGTGAACTTACTCTTCTCAGTTGCTATCGAACATTTACGAGAGCCGATTTAAATAATAATATCCGGCTTGATGCAGAGCAGTGGAACGGATCATCAGATAGAAATAGAGGCCATCTGCCGGCACGAGTTATGAGTGCTGACCTTAAATTGAGCAGTTATCATTTAATGCATCTGTCAGAAATGTCTGTATCGTATTATTACAACACATCTGCGTACCCCTTCGGGGACCCTTTTGGGCTAGCGTGAGCATATATATACATACATTAATGTTTCTGAGTGCATAGTGCGAGTTTTCTTAAAATCGCCGTCACAAGTCATCGCGTCGACGTAAACAGGTTAGTATGGGCTCACAATAGTGTCATGGTTAGGCCGACAGAGGCGCTGTTCCGAACCTATACAAATCTGCGTTTACGTCGACGTGGTGACTTGTGACGGCAGCAGTGAAAAACTCGCACTAGGCCTTCAGGAGTCCAGTGTTGAAGTAAGGAGGAGTAGACTTTTGCGAAGTCGGAATCATTAACATTCCATTAATATTTGTTGAAAATAATTCAGAAAAAAAGATGTCTCAATAATTAAACAAATTATACAGTCACAATATCACCTTGGATGAATCATTTGCAATCTCACTCCATTTAATTTCACTATTCGCTTTCTACTAATTAATTGAAGCGCTCACTGCGATGTCCAAACGTGTTACAAGATATGATCTGGCCGCCGTCCAATTGTGCAGTTCCCATCAGAGTGAAATGACCCACCAATCATCGGGGATTACACAGTGAACCTCCAAGATATTGCCTACTCCATTACCAAAACTAATAGGTTTACAGTATAGTACTTAATCTACTTACGAGTATCTACATCTACACAGATAAATAAAATTGAATTGTCTGATTGTAATTTCAAAATAACAGCTTTTCACTTAATGCATTTGTAAGTGTACTATGCTAATAAAAACAAATTCAAATTTTTTTCTCTGTCTAGTCGTCAATCTGTCCGACTGTCTGTTCGTCTGCCTGTCTGTTTGTTGTTAATCTCCAAAACGGCTGAGACAATTGTAGCGGGACTTTCACTGGTAGATAGCTGTTTCGAGGAGTAACTTAGGCTACTTTTATATAAAACACAAATTTTGGTTCCGCGAGTTAAAACACGTAGCTAAGTCTGCGCGGGTGACACCAAGTGACACATCTAGTTAATCATGCCACATAAAGTTTTGATTGCAAAAAGATATGTAAAAGGTGTGATAGCGTGCTAGCGACCGGCCCTAGCCTCGCTTCGACTTACGTTTTTTAGACTTTGAAAACGATGAGTTTTAACAATTTAAAGTTTTAATAAAACAAAATATGTCATCATATAAGCTATAAATAATAAAGCGGAAAATCAACCCACGATCCTAAGTGCAGGCGAATTGCTTGATATATCAGCCGGGGTGATAAATAGTCCGAAAATCTTTAAAGAACTCCCATATTTTCGGCGATCATTTTGTGCCAATAAATTTCTAGGTTAATAAAAACTGAACCAGACATTATCCAGACTGGTACAACCAGAAAGGACCGTGACAATGAAAGAAAAACCAGTGATTCCACTAGTCACGTCACAGACCGATAGCTAGGAATAGATCCCACGTATCGGTAAATAAAGGGTCTCTTGACAAGGGTAGGTAATCTATGGTAAAGCTGCCGATAGATCGTATCGATGCTGGCGAATAAGACTCAACACGCATTAAGTGATTTGATGCCGCTAGCTTTACGTTGAAGGAAAAGCTCGTGATGAACATGGCGACCTGGCTTCTATCATATACGATGACAGGCTAACAGATATATACGTAGTATTTACAATTTACTCGAAACAAAAGCAAATTTTAGAGTATTCGAACATAGGAAGGAATGGTTTACGGTTTTGGAATAGGTATCCATTAACTTAACAGCCCGGTTAATAGCAAGTCGCCTCCTATTTCATGGGACTTAAACTAACTGGCAAAATTGGGGCGTACTGTAAGCATAGCCTTTGAGGAATACAGGCGTGAGCAAATCCAGGTGTAACCATGAGGTACAGCAGAATAGAAAAACAGAGATGAATTCGTATAAGCTTAACCTTGGTGACTTCGGTACACTACTTATTGAAAGCCCATTGAAACCCCTGTAGCAGCGTTTCTCGCTGAGTCTGCTGGACTCGGTCGGCATCTCCGCTCAGTCTCGACTCACCGCAGACTTCGAAGCACCCTGGCCCTTACAAGCTATCTCAAGCACGCACTGCACGCACACAACGAAAAATGGATCGACCTTCGGTCTTGGAGGGGAGTGATGTAGCAGCGTTTCTCCACTCGCTCATAAATGGCGCTACTCGCTAACAAATGCGAAGTTTAGATACAAATACACTAGAACCTAAATCGCGCCAGAAGAGTTTTCAAGCGCATTGCAGTATATATACAAGTTTCCAACTAGAACAGTTGGAGGCGCGGTTCCCCAGGCATGACACCCGCCTGGCTGGAAGATCTTCCCTTTGCTGGGGATGAGCATGATCACTCGCTCTCCCCACACCCCGTTTGTCAGAATACGCAGCTCCGATATGTACAAACCTTAACTGCCGATAGAGTATCGTGTTTTTGGCAGTGGGGATAGAAGTAATCATGATGGAATTTAGGTCTAGATTGGAGAAATCCAGGCTAATAATACTGAGAGGTAGTTCGTTTGCTGGTTTCTGTAATGAACAAAGTAATTTTCGGGACCACTAGCCCTGTAATCAGCTTTTTTAGCACCACGCGCCTAAAGTCACAGGGAAGAACTAGTTATTACATGACCGTATAGAACAATATATTATCCTGTGTATAACCATGCTAGCTACCGCTTGCGACTTCGCCCACGTGTCACGCAGAACCTCTAAAAGTCTATGCTAAATAATTGGTGGGTTTTCGAAGCTTACATTTTATAATATCAAGATTATAAACCAACATACAAACTTTTCGTCTATATAAACTTGCTGTGCCCCGCGATTTTACCCGCATAGAATTAATTTCATAGGTGGACCTTAAAGAACAGACAGAGAGACAGACAAAGGAGAGAAAAAAATCGCTTTTTTTTATGTGATCTTTGATCTATAATAAAAAAATTATTGCTGAATGTGTTGATAAACGCAATTCTCAAAAGCAGCTGAATCAATTTAGCTCAATTTTTTTTAGTATATTCCTTGAAGTACGAGGTTATTGCTTTAAAACGAAAAAAAAAAAAAAAAAAATAATAATTTAAGAATCGACTGTTAGTTGGTATGAAGTTCGCCGGGTCAGTTAGTTGTTAATAATAATACGTTATAAGAAAAGGTGGATAAGATAATTTGGAATTACAAACAGACACTTCAATTTTGTTTATCTGTATCGATATAATCATGTATATATATTATTGATGAAAAACTGAAATGACAATGAATTCAAACTTTTGAAAACACAAATTATTCTCTAACTTTGAATTTTGTATGTCGTACTTGCTCCTGAATTGTAGCATGGAATTGTATGAAATTGTAGTAGGAACTCATAACACTAAGAACTATATCCACATATGTAATAGTAATTAAAGTTCCAGCATCCTTTCCCCGACCTTGCCCTGTCCACGTGACGTCAGAACACGCACAAAGTGCAGTGTCACGGCGCGCCTCTCATCAATCTCTGCTCTCCTAGTACCTCGAGAGCATACGAAAATGTGCTTTTGGAGATTTCTGTCCTTTTTACGTCTATTCGAATTGGCTTACTTTATGCTTGCCGGGTAATGAGAAATTGATGTATGTTACATAATATTACGTAATCATTAACAAATATAATTTTAAGCAAATATTAACTATATATCTCTATCTATACATCTATACATACCTACAGATAAATAAAATTGAAGTGTCTGTTTGTAACTCCAAAATAAGTTTTTCACAAAATGCACATGAAAGTATACACGGTACAGACATATAAAAACCAATTTGAAATGTTTTTCTCTGTATGTCTGTCCGTCTGTCTGTCTGTCTGTCTGTCTGTCTGTCTGTTTGTTCCGGGTAATCTCCGAAACGGCTGGACGGATTTTAGCGGGACTTTCACTGACAAATAGCTAATGTTACAAGGAGTAACTTAGGCTTAGATTTTTAAAACATTAGCTATCCGCGGGAAACCATGAAATTAAAATCTACGCGGGTGAAACCGCGGGGCCCAGCTAGTTACTTTATACAAGAACAGTACTTAAAACTAATTACAAGAAGAAAACCTGACCAAAATCGGTGTCTCTCAGGATCGTGCCAAGAAGGCTGGCAGCATTGAATAGCAATGCTGATTCTCTGGGCGAGAAAAGCCCCAGCTCTCTTGTCACGAGAGGCTTCTGTGAGACGACATGCAACACCAGCAAATTTATATATTACTAGCTGTGCCCCGCGGTTTCACCCGCGTAGATTTTAATTTCATGGTTGCCCGCGGATCACTAATGTTTTTTAAAAAATCTAAGTAAAGTAAGCCTAAGTTACTCCTTGTAACATTAGCTATCTGTCAGTGAAAGTCCCGTCGAAATCCGTCCAGCCGTTTCGGAGATTACCCGGAACAAACAGACAGACAGACAGAGAAAAAAATTTAATTGGTTTTTCAGTGTCAGTATCGTGTATACTTTCATATGCATTTAATGAAAAACTGTTATTTTGCAGTTACAAACAGACACTTCAATTTTATTTATCTGTATAGATTTTTCTCTGTCAGTCCGTTTGTCTGTTTGTTCGTGACACGTTAGTTACTTAAGCTACTTTTAATTTTAGAAAAACATTAGGCCATTCATGAAATTAAATCTACACGGGCGAAATGAAAATGAAAATGATTTATTCAGTTTAGGCCCTGGTAAGGCACTTATGAATGTCGAGAAATTTACCACCGGTTCGGAAACTAGCCTTCTGAGAAGAACCGGCAAGAAACTCTCAAATAGCGAGGCACAGCTAGTAAATGAATAAATTTCAATAAGACAAGCAAGTATTTTACTATTCTCTAATACCTAATTGTAATATTGTTTAGAAGGATTTTACAGCCAGCGCTCTAATTGAAACAAGACCAACTTTGTATATTTAAACAATTAAACTAATTAAATTCAGGCGACGCGTTTCAGACCAATAAAGGCAAGGTACCTTAGTTGTAGAAATTTCACCATTCGTTTTAAATGTAGAGCCTTATAAGGTCTGAGACGGAGAGCTTAAAACTCTTGGTTCGATAAAACTACTACGAAAACTTTGTCATACTATTTTACTAATATACTAGCTGTGCCCCGCGGTTTCACCCGCGTAGATTTAGTTTCATCCTTATTGTCGCGTTACCCTAATATTTTTAATAAATAAAAGTAGCCTAAGTTACTCCTTGAAACATAATACATAAATAATACACTTGCTACCTGCCAGTGAAAGTCCCGTTAAAATCGGTCCAGCCGTTTCAGAGAACAGACAGACAGATAGACATGGAAAATTTTTAAACGTGTTTTTAGAGTCAGGAGCGTGTATACTTTCATATGCATTTAGTGAAAAGCTGTAATTTTGGAATTACAAACAGACACTTCAATTTTATTTATCTGTTTAGATTTTAGTAATTTCACCCCACTTGCTTTACGGTGAAGGAAAACATCGTGAGAAAACCTGCATATGTCTCAGAAGTAATCACACACAAGTATGTATATAGTGCCTGAGACGGCGATTGACTCACCGTCTGTCGCGTGGGCGCTTAATCATCTTCGGTAAAATGTGGATGTTGTTGTTACAACACCTCTACTTGCCCCTTCGGGGACCCTTCTGGGATAAAGTGAGCATATTTAGTAGTTTATATATTTTTTTCTTTAACTAAACCTCGGTACCATAACAACTTATCGTGACATGTTTAGTACTTTTAGATAAAAGTACTAAATTTAACATCTATAATCATAAATAAAATTTAAGTGTATTTTTGTAACTTCAAATAAACAGGTTTTCACTAAATGCATATGAAAGTAAATATGTTACTCACATAAAAAATCTGTCTGTCTGTAAAAAGGAGTAACACAGGCTACTTTTATTTTTAAAAACATTAGGGTACCGCGGCCCACCCTTGAAATTTAATCTACGTGGATGAAGCCGCGGTGCACAGTTAGTTTCTATATATTCGGCGGAGACGTTAGCGAGTATTTGGAAAACGGTGGCTAATTCATGATAGGGGTACAATACTGTGAAGTAGGTAAAAAAATGCTTCGGTTCACTTCACCAGTCAATTACAGGCCCGGGTGGACTGCGATTTGATTGATGCCTTTTCAATTTGGTTGGACTACGTTAGTTAGCGTTTAGTCCGATACATGTAATGAAAACTAAAACGATTTCGCAGCGACTTTACCGTTGACAGTGTTTTCGTATCAATTATTTAAAAAAAAACACGGAATAGTAGCCCCGAGTCAAGTTCAAATCATAGGCGAAATTAAAAAAGTAGATTTTGGAATTTTTTTAGGCATAAATTATTATTTATCGAAACAATTTCATTGAATTTTTTACTCGACTGTGTCCGTTGAATTTAAGTTATGAACTTGTTAAAAATATGTAAGCGCAATAAGAGTTGTCGAACGCATTGTAGTATAATGTATATACAAGTTTCCTACTAGAACAGTTGGAGCCACGGTTCCCCAGGCATGACACCCGTCTGGCTGGAAGATCTTCCCTTTGCTGGGGATGAGCACGATCACTCGCTCTCCCCACAAATATATACTGTTCTTTTAGATTTAATCTATTAGACTGAGGACTCATCGCCTGCAATACCTACTAATATTAATATTATAAATGCGAAAGTAACTCTGTCTGTCTGTCTGTCTGTTACGCTCTCCTGCTTAAACCTCTCAACCGATTTTGATGGAATTTGGCACAGACACTCTTTAGATCCTGAGAACGGACATAGGCTACGTTTTATTTATTAAAAATATTAGGTTTCCGTGACCATAAGGATGAAACTAAATATTTTTTATAAATTCGAATTTTTGGAAATTCGATATAAGGAGGATATTTGACACTACCTTTGGGCTTTCTATCGGAGAATGAAGATATTCCATTCAATTGACTAACGAGCGATTATTAACACCCGACGCAAAAAGCGGGGGTGCATCTGTCTGTTTGTGACAACCTAGCTCCTAAATGAACGGACCTATTTTGTCGGTATTATTTACATTCTTATTCAACTGCGTGAGAATTTTAAGGCGTTGGATTATCCAAGAAGGATGTGAAGAGATTTTTGAAGAAGCCATAAATAAGAAATGAAGTGAGATTTTTACAGAGATCACCGGTAGTCAACAAGCGATCATAGGCTGCGGTAATCACTTACCATCAGGCACCGTACGCTTGTTTAAAGAGGAAAATCTATACAGATAAATAAAATTGGAGTGTCTGTTTGTAATTCCAAAATAACAGCTTTTCACTAAATGCATATGAAAGTATACACACTACTGACACTAAAAACCCAAGTTTTAAAAATTTTCTCTGTCTGTCTGTCTGTTTGTTCCGGGTAATCTCTGAAACGGCTGGACGGATTTTAACGGGACTTTCACTGGCAGGTAGCTGATGTTTCAAGGAGTAACTTAGACTACTTTAATTTATTAAAAATAGGGATCCGCGACAATAAGGGTGAAACCAAATCTACGCGGGTGAAACCGCGGGGCACAGCTAGTCTAAAATAAATTGCTTTACTTTTTTTATATACCCGTGCATCGCTAGCATAGAATACATATTTTTAATTAAATAGTATCCTATATTAAGTACTTCTAAAATCTCCAAGAATGATGATCGGTTTAGTATTTTTCGCGTGAAAGCGTAATAAACAAACTTACATTCACATTTATAATATTAAGTAGGATTATTATTAATTTCCTTTTAATATACCCTTTTAGAAATCAAACCAGATTGTATAACATATTCACACGAGCGAAAAACGAATTAAACTGTGTGTTCATCTGCGGTATGCATTGCGTAGGAAGGCTATCTCGTTAACAGCTTGTTATAATTATAAAATGTGTGTGCTTTTCAGAATCATGCATACAAACTTTTATTTTTGAACGAACATTGAGAACAATGCGCTTATTCCATAATTACTGATACTTCTTTACATTCTCTTAATATTAGGTATACATAGATATTATAATTATTCTAAGCAGTTTTTTTTATCATTTCATTGAATAAAGTTTACGACCATTACGTGAAATACCGAATTGTACTAAAAAAAATAACGACTATAATTTTATCAATATATGACATCATAAAACACAGGCAACTAAGTAAATATGCCATAAAGAATTAGTGTAAATAATTCTCATGACATTTACAAAGTATTATATTTATTTTAAAATAAAATTACATAACTAACGTACCTTTTCCTCCACGACAATCCCAAACAGTCAGAATACTTAGTTCAAAGCAAATTTCACAAAAAACCTTCCACATTTAAACTTTTGTCAAGTTGAAATTCCACAATTTTTTTAAACTCGCCGTGTCAAATGAGTTTCGTTATCGCTAAACTTTTTCACATCTCGAAACTAAGCGACCGTGACGTCACGAAGCCCGGAACGCGACCGCAGCATTCGACATCTCGGGGAAAACTGGCGGGAAACACACGAGATGAAAAACAGCTTCACAATATACTGCGGCGTTACTCACTAAGGTTTCTCAGCGTCGCACTCGAAAACGAGCGTTGGTTTCAGTCATAGCAAATTGATAGATAATACATACAGGATAAGGTTCAATTTCGTATCTTTAAAACTGACATTCAACAACCTTAGTGAATAAGCGGGTGCACTTACTCATTACGTATTCGATACTGCGTGGCATGTGTGACTTCGGGTTGAAGATTGCTACAAAATATTTGTAATATCATCTCCCTGGCCTTATCCCACCCATAGTTGGGGTCAGCACTTGATTCAACCCGATGTGGCTGATCACCTGATTTTTATACGAAGCGACTGCCATTTGACCTTCGAAACCCCATTTAGGAGGAAAATCTGTGATCTGGCTTAAACCAGTTGTCAGATTATTTTTAGGCCTCCGACTGACCTGTAACGATTGCCAATGATGTTAAATTGGCAACCGGGACCGACGGCTTAACGTGCTCTCCGAGGCACGGAGAGAACTCGGGCGGTCACCCATCCAATTACTGGATAGAGTTAGGGTTGCTTAACTTCGCTGATCGAATGATATGCGCAATAGCAATTGTGCCACGAGCTCTTCTAATCTAAAATTATTACAAAATATTTGTAATAATTTTTCGCATTACTTAGATACCTAATAACTGTCGCATATATTATTTCAGTGTTTCACTACATACATATATGCTCATGCCTTTACCTATACTCCGTAGGGGTAGACAGAGGTGCTATGATAGCAACACCCATTTTCACCTGAGATGATTATGTGCCAACGTGACAGATGGTGAGCCTATCGCCGTCTTAGACACTATACATACTTTCATATACATAGTATTTTGAATTACTTCTCAGACATATGCAGGTTTCCTCACGATGTTTTCCTTCACCGTAAAGCACGTGGTGTGAAATCACTGCACATTAGTGATTCGAACTTGCGTAGTAGGCGACCGCTCACCTATACCTTATACCTATACCTATAATGAAAGCTGTTTATTTGGAATTACACCAAACACTTCAACTTGATTTATCTGTATATAGATATAAAATTCACTTTCAAAAATAAAAAAGCATACATTAATCCACATTGTATTTTCCAGTCACATAACCAACCCCAGGAACCAGTGTTCACGCACACAACCACGACATAGAATTAACAGGGACGTGCTCATTCTAAGCCACGTGACTATCCGAATGAGTTTGCATTACAATGCAGGCTGGAACATTTAAATAATATATTCCAAGGTTGTAATAGTTCCTCCACGCAATGACACTGGAGATGGGAGGAGATGGGAGGAGATGAGTGGAGATGGGTTAAGATGGGACGTTCTCTACACCTGCGAAGTATTTGAATCGGATTCCTTCAGTTTAATTAGAGAAGCGAATTCTGTAATGAATGTTGCTTATCTCAGCGGGGAGCGCTAAAATGTTGCGTTCCTTTCGTTACATTCATACTAGCTTCCCCCCGAGAATTCGTCTGCTTGAAATTCCAAACTCAACATTGTGCTGTGTATCACATGAAAAGAAACTGGGTACAAGACAGGAAAATAATTAAAA
This sequence comes from Watsonalla cultraria, assembly GCA_964035505.1. Classification (NCBI taxonomy): domain Eukaryota; kingdom Metazoa; phylum Arthropoda; class Insecta; order Lepidoptera; family Drepanidae; genus Watsonalla; species Watsonalla cultraria. The sequence goes on along the minus strand of OZ037717.1, from coordinate 9,599,376 downwards.
AGAACAGCTTGGAAAGAAAAATTATACACGGAAATTGTATAATTTTTCATTAAAGTTTACCTGTTAACTGCCTCTATAGTCTAATGGTTACAAGCGCGACTACGGAACACGAGGTCGGGCACTTTACGTGGCACAGTTGCTATTGCGCATATCATTCGATCAGAGATGTTAAGCAACCCAATCCAGTAGTTGGAAGGGAGACCCCCTCCGTGCCTCAGAGCACATTAAGCCGTCGTCTCGGTTTCCAATTTAACATCTCTGGCAATCTTTCAGGTCAGTCGGAGGCTTTACAGAGTCCGACAACTGGTTTAACCCAGATTACCAATTTTTCTCGTAAAAGGGGTTACGAAAGTCAGATGGCAGTCGCTTCGTATAAAGATCAGGTGATCAGTCACATCGGGTTGAATCAAGGGCCGAGCCCAACAATGTATAGGATACCTTATAGATTAAGGTGTGCGTACAATACATAATATCGTGTTGTTACTCGTAATATCAGCTTCTTTCTTGCTTTCTTACATACTTTCTACTTTCCACTTAACAAGTTTGAATGGTTATAATTCGACAAAGCGGTGAATATATCAAAGCAGAACACCTGGCACATATTATTTTATCTTCCAATAAAAACTCTGAAATGATACACCCTCAGCGTATGTACGTGACAACTTACAAAGCGGTTTTTTATATTACTGCATCATGTGTGTAAAAATATACAAATGTAATTTTTACTCGTGTGGGTGTGTGGTAGTAGGACACTGTTTTTAAATTGGTTATATATACTTATATTATAAAGACAAAAGTTTTGTATGTAAGTATGTTTGTAACGAATTGGCTCAAAAAGTGCCGGACCGTATTTAAAAATTCTTTCACCATTTGAATGCTACATTATCACTGATTAATATAGGATGATGAATAATATATTTTATCTCCGTACCCCCACGGGAACAGGAACGAAGCGGATGAAACCGCGCAATTTTTTTTTATTTAGAACTACCACATTTCACCTTAACATATTTAAGTCCCATGTTATAGGGGACGCCTATTGCTATTAACCAGATACTAATCCAGACTCCGGGATTTTGGGAAATTAATATAAGAAAACCACTTTAAACAATGCGCAGCATTTTAGCGCATCTCTTTTGAATTATTAACAGCGTTAATATAGCAACGGGCACTCGTTGATAAGCTCATAGGGAGCTCGAAATTGGCAAACATGGGTTTGAAGTGCTAATTTCTGAAGGGTATTGAATATATAACACTATATCAAGAATATTACACCCTATTGGAGGCTGGCCCTTCTATGAACAATGTTCGTACTGAAACTTTGACCTTAATATCGAAGTTTCCAGAATAAGATTAAACATTGACGCGTTTGGACAAGTTTCCGAAAGGTACATATTACATCGTGACACACGATATGTCTGTCGACGTCTCTCAAGATGACTTCACGACTTCAATACGTTCGACTGGATTATTGAACCTCCTTATAGGTTTCGACTGAAGACAGTAGGTTTCTGAGGAGAGTAGGTGTGTACAAAAATATATATAAAAATAAAAAGTATCATTGAAAAATCTTTATCATTCAAAATTAAAACATGTCTTAATTAGTTATTAGTAGACTACGTTAGAATTATCTTCGAACTAACAAGAAGTAGAAACAAATGAATGAACGAAAAATGCCAGTAACGAAATGCATTCGCATGTAACCTCTCGTTACTCGGTACTAGATGGTGCACCCGTTAATAAATACCAAACACAAACGGTTTGCTACAGCCGCGAGTTTCACTAAGGTTTGCGTCGCATTCGTCGTCGAGTGTCGGTTTTCAAGATACGAAATAGAACCTTATCCTCATTGTATTATGTATCAATTTTCTATGATTGAAACCAACGCTCATCGTTGATTTCGACGCTGAGAAACCTTATAAAACAACGTAGGTCCACTCTTAGATGCATCTTACTCTTTGTACGATAACTAAACTTTGTACAATACGACTAATGCGGGTCTAATCATAGACGACTATTAAGTCTACGTGTAAAATAACCTAGTATTAAGTCTTTCAAGTGAAACAAAATAAATATGTAAACAGAAGCGTTTAAGACCCATAAGTCCGGAAAATGCGTTGTAATGACGTGATTAGCATCAGACAAAAGGAGGCATTAGGTCGCAGCTTAGTCGCAAGTAAGCTTGTACTAAATGGTGGTCATTATTTTCCCACCGCCATTTTCCTACGGAGAAATACCTAGATCCAGATAGCCTTACATTAGTCAATTGCCAGGAACTGTCTGCTCAAGACAGCTGATGTTTTAACAAAGCTCTCAAGCAATCGTTCTCAGACTTGTAACAGCTGGCAAAGCTTGCTTACAATAGGACAAGTTACTTAATTATTCTCGTCGCTAGACGTTAAGGCAATTCAAAAAAATCTGATTTGAAATACAAATACAATAAACAAAGGAGAAAATTAAAAATGTTTCAAAATAATATTTAAGTAAAGCCACTTTTTTACATAATGTGGGTGATCACCATATTTTTATACGAAGCGACTGCCATCTGACCATCGTAAACCCGTTTTGAGGAAAATCGTTCATTTGAGATAAATCTATCATATAAATCGTTTTTCATTTACATACAGGCTAAAAATTTTATGACTGAATAATTAAGTACGCTAAAATAAAAATATGATAAACTACCTAGGCAGATATTAATTGAACATCAACAAATTGCCACGAGCAAACACAATTTAAATTTATGCTTTTTAATAGTCAAGAATCCTATTAACGTGGGTTTTGTTAAAACAAATTATCATCATATTAAATGTAAACAATTTACCACTTCATTGTATAGGGTCTAGACTTTTTAGGCGAACATTTTTGGCACAGATCATCTCTTAGTGGTATAGTTTTTTCCATATTAGTTCATTTATGAATATAATATTTTCAACTTTTACCTTTTTCGTCAGTAACCATTCAAAACCCCCTCTCAACTTATCAAACAATTTAATAAAGCTATAAATTCGGTATGTCGACTAGTGCTTTTATAGTGATACGACTAAATTCATCTAGAAATTGAAGAACTCATCATCATCGTACGTTTCATCCTCAGGTTCATCAACTTTCAAAGCGGAGAGCTTCAGGCCTTCTTCAGCCATAGCATCGACTGTAGGTAGTTGTTTAACAATTTCTTCTTCAACATTAATTTTATTTAGTTCCTGTTGCATCTTGTCCATTATGGGTCGTTCGAGAGCATCCATGATCTGGTACCTCAGTAGGTTGGGCAGCACGTTCACTACGAGCTCTACGACATAGTCGATGGTGCCTGCGCCGTTGCACCGCACTTGTATGTTCCCAATTTCAAGATCCAAGCCTCGCACCTCTGGCTTTTCCCTCGTGTCGAGAGGTTGAGCCAGTATCAACCTCGCACTGATATATTCCACAGAGAAAGACGCCGTGCCAGCTCTAGACACGAGGCCACCAATCGCCGATATGTCCCACTGAGTGCTCCCTTCTAGTTTTTGAGTCCCGATCTCAAAGTCAGCTATAACAGTGTTGTTCTCCATTCGCAGAGTGATGTTACCAACTCGCTGGAACGAGGAGACCCCAGTGATCCAAGTGCGAGTCAGGGCCACGGTGAACACGCTCACTGTTGTATTGTAATCCTTCACCTTGTAGGGATCTATTTTCATATCCCTTACCTTTTTCCTGAGATCTGCCACAACCATGTCTAGTGGAGATATAGAGTTGGGAAATTCTACATCACTAGCTACATCTTCGAGCTGTTTGTTGATTTCAGCTCTCACTTTTGTGTATGCTTCCTTTAGAATGTGGGGTTTGATGGAATCGAACAGGAAAGCACCAACTGAATTGACAATACCTTGCATCATGGAACCAAATAAGCCGAGATTTTGAAAGTTAACAGCGATGGTGCTGAAGCCGAGGTCAATCTTGATGTCCTGGGCTCGTACCTTGCCGTCTCGCTCGACCCCGAGGGTGGCGAATGCTGTGACCTTGAGGCCAGTCACATCCACAGTGTAGGGACCTTGGGCCCGGTCCAACCACGTGGACATAGTGTAGTTGCCTCGGGCTTTCAGGTTGTCGATGATCAGTTGAGCTCTTACCTGGAATTGAGAAAATTTACAACTAAGTTAGTACCTACGAATGTTTCTTCTTAGTTACTTTTGTAATTATGTTTGGTTTCATGTGTCAGCGAAATTTTAAATTACACGGATAAAATATACTATACAAGGAAAACCGTGACGTTGGTATGACGCCTTATCGTACATACAGAACGTCCCACGGCTATCCCACTTGGGGAATAAAGAAAGTACTAACTGAAAGTAGACTTTATAGTAAATGTTTTTCAAAAGTAACAATACCTACTGCATTAATGTGACACAGCCGTGCGACGACCTGAATATTTTAATTTTAGATTAATTATCAGTTTCAGTTTACTTACAACCATACTCGACATTTCGGCATTGATGTAAATTATTCTAAATTTGTTGATGCCGTAGAGGCCCGTGTTCTTGAAGTAGAGTTTAGTGCCGAAATCGAGTGACTGCTTCATGTCTGGCACGGGGTAGGGCTCGGGCATGTTGAGGCCGGGCAGCCCCACGGGGTCCGGCTGCTTGTAGTGCTCCAGTATCGCCACAATGGTCTCACTCATCTTCTTCTCACCAGCCACCAGACGAGTATCCACTGGCGTTGATTCTGTTTCAACTAGAATGTTAAATCATTTGATTAATAGGTTCAATGTTATGTTACAAAGGTGACAAACAAAAATATAGATAAAGTTTTGCAAGGTTAAAGGTGTCGCTGATGAATAAATCTTTATATTTCTTTAGTCTTTATATTTAACTAACTTAAAAATATCGTTGCTTGATAAGGTTTTTATTTTAACAAAGTGTTTATGTATATGAGTTGTAATATATTATACTTATGGACACAATATTATGTGTCGGAAAGGTTGCATTTTCTATGAAGAACTCGGTTCAAAAATATGTATACTGTTTTACAAATCAAAGCGCCCAAATATTACATTTATATCAGTAACATATATTACTGATTTATAATGAATAATTATGTTTGTTTGTTCACAGTAAGTAGGAACCACTATGAAAATTGTATTTTGGTAAGTAGTATATAATATAATATAAATAGATATAATATAAAGTAAACAAAAACATTAGGTAAATTACCGTTCAAGTCTTAAAACAAATGCTAATTACGGTGATGAATAAAGCAATAATTAGGACTATACGAACAAGAATACAATAGAGCCATTAGGCTCTAGTCTTCAAGTTGGCAAACTATTCTTTCATATTAAATAAAAAATTGCCCTTGTATTCGTTAGCGGCTTTTAAAAAGTTAAATTAAAATATATTATGTTGTATTTTGACAAGTCTACAAATTTTAAGCAATTACTAACTTAAAATGTGATCAATGGATCAGATTTAATCAAATAAAATCAAACAATTTTATCCAATATAGGGGAAACTAAACTTGGAACACTAATTGAGCGTAACATATAACACTAACTTAAGTTAATGTACTACCGTTTCCAATTTAAAGCCTGGCAGGAGAAGAAACGGCGAAAGAAACTCCCCGGCTCTCTCTCTCATAATCTTTCATCACAAATTCTGTCTATACTCTCATCTCCCAGGCAAAATCTATACATACATACATTCTAATATTAAGATGAATGCTTAAAGACTCACCATATCCATGAATCGCAACAAACAATGCACACAATATAACAATATTCACCCACATGGCTATCGACTCGAGCGCGACACAACTTGTGCTTTATCTGAGGAAGTGTGTGACCAACTGGCTACTCCCGGTCGTAGGCCACTCACTTATCAACGTGACGTGTACTTGCAAACCCTCGAGTTCCGAGAACGACACGAGATTCCGTGCAAATAACGTGGGAATTTGAAACTTAAATACTCATTAAAGGGGGTCAGAACTCAGTGGTCCCCTAATATTCGTCCCCTACAATAAAAATTGTAGATTCGGCCCTTACATAGGTGCCCATTTGTCCCCCAGTAGGCAAACAGTCAACTATTATTTTATTTTACGTTAAGATACGGAATGTCCGCAGATATTATAAGATCTTATAGGCAATAAACATTGAAAACTACCTCTTAAGTCTTCTGACACCCTAGTACTTCAGAGAGATCAGGGGACGAATGAAAACCTCAAAAATTGAAGGAGACGAGTGGGCACAGTATTTAAATTTCAGGGGACGAGTGCTGCAGACTCACAAGCGCTGAACAACTTTTTCACTTGACAAAGACCGGTATTTATTTGCGGAAACGACTGCCGAATAGTGTAGGTAATGTAGACAGCATTTTGAACGATTGTGTGTGACTTAGCAGTCTAGTAAATCTGGGGACGTCTTAATCGGTGTTCCCTACGTGGTACTGACAATTAAAATGATTTATTCTGTTAAGGCCTTGGTAAGGCACTTAAGAATGTCGAAGAATTGACCTCCATTCATCTGGATTCGGAATGGAATGGTAGTGTATGAAATTATCAGACTGAGCCCCCTAGAGAAGTGTATTAAGGACGTTGTGACATTTTTGACAGGCTCCATTTTAGGTATCGAGCTAACCGCTACGGTAAAAAAGTTTTCAGGTTGATAAAGTTTGTTGCGACAATATGAAAAAACTAGTTGTGCCCCGCGGTTTCACCCGCGTAAATTTAGTTTCATACTTTATTTCGCGGCACCCTAATATTTTTATAAATAAATTATGCATGCTAAGGCTCGATCGGTTTAAAATTGACAAAGTTTCATACAAACTTCCGGTGGAATTAATCAAAATCCTTTCTTAGCGGATGCCTACGTCATAACATCTACCTGCATGCCAAATTTCAGCCCGATCCGTCCAGTGGTTTGGGCTGTGCGTTGATAGATCACTATGTCAGTCATATCATCATATCTGACGTCTAGTAATCTAAAATATCCGCGGCTTCACCTGTTTGGTGTCGGTCATTGATGATGCATTTTTCGGGATAAAAAATACCTTTATAATCCAAAACTGATTCTAAACCTTAGTAAAAATGGCCAATATTCGTAAAATAGCACCCTTAAGCACTAATGCTTGTAATGATGTCAAGGATATTTCTTTTTGAATTTTTAATTATTCGCCCCACTTTGTATAGCCTAAGTTTCAAACTAATTAAGTCGTGCCCTTATCAGCCTGATCTCATCAAAGTTTACTTATTTGGAAAAATAGATGGGACAGCCCTGCCGAAGCAGAAAATAATTATCTTGTAATCCAACTAAAATTGTTTTACAATCTTCTTTTTGAAGTTTAAAGCAATGTTGATTCAATAATAGATCATTTTGAGGACAAACTCCCTCTTAGATATACCAGATAAAACACATTTCAAGACCGTGGTATTTATACCTGGAGGAGCTCGTGGCACAGTTGCTATTGCGCATATGCGATCAGCGAAGTTAAGCAACCATACGCCTAGCCAGTAGATGTATGAGTGACCGCCCGAGTTCCCTCCGTGCCTCGGAGAGCAAGTTAAGCCGTCGGTCCCGGTTACCAATTTAACATCTTTGGCAATCGTTCCTGGTCAGTCAGAGGCCTAAGAAAGTCCGTGGTTTAAGCCAGATTGCCGATTTTCCTCGAAAAAAGGGTTAATGGAGGTCAGATGGCAGTCGCTTCGTATAAAAATCAGGTGATCAGCCACATCGGGTTGAATCAAGTGCTGACCCCAAATACATGGGATGAGGCCAGGTAGATGTTGGTATTAGACCTGGCGTCACCAGTTTTGATCTACCTTTCTGAGTATCTACCCCAAGTATAGGTACGTTTGTAAATATGATTTTTACTTCAAATTTGAACGTGTCAAAACCTACACTATTACACTACATAACATAGCACCCCATCATAGTCATTTCTTAGGTCTTGTATGTAGCGAGCGCGAAATAATACATGCTCATTTATCCACATTTATCTCGCTGAGCGCTCAAAACTCGTGACGTCTTTATCTACACCATGTTTCAATCAAATAAATATTTCGTAGAGATTATTTATTAGACAATTTTTTTTAAATAGGTCGTAGAAAAATTAAGTTTAACAAAAATCTCTTTGATGGACAATGACATTACCGCTGAAGCGTTGAAAGTGAGAATTAATACCTTACCTAGGCACAAGAATAGCCTAGTAATAGAAAATAAGATTTAGGGTTACTAAGCTGAAAGAACATAAATCGTAGCACTGTTTCCTTAGACCGTTGGTTTCATGATATACAGGCTTTATAACAAAGGTTACATACATGTATAATTCAGCCGACTACAAAAGCAAAGGCAATCTATCTCTAAAGCCTAAACATGTACCTACCTGTCCCTAGATTGTGTGATACATTTTTCCCTAGTGAGCTCGTAAATCTTGTGTTTTCAACCCATGTTACTCGCGATGAAATCTAAACACAGACTTTTCACACGTCACCAAGAGGCCTACCGTCATTGGTTTAAGCAGAGCGTATTAAGAACTTATTTAGACCTAGACAAAGTAACATTCTCTTGTACTTCCGTAAAGAAGCGATAGAAAATGTATGGAAAAGAAATAAATCAGGCACGTGACATGCATTCTCATACGTTTTGTATCGTTTCTATAAGCCAAGCGTGAAAATAATATTACTTTGTATATAGGCACTGAGCTTCATGTTTCATTATTTACCGTAAAACGTCAAAGCTAAGTTCTTAATTCGCGCTGCTTAAACGATCAAAGTTGACCCCAGTACTTCTAAATAACAGGGGCCTTACCATCTTTTTGCCACTATAGTTTCTTTGTGTGACATTGAAAGTCTTTTACACGTCATATCCATCAGTTTCATAAGAATTAAACTGTCATGACAATAAGAGGTGATGGTAGGGCTCCAGGTTGTGTAGCTCATAGCTAACTTTGCAAGAGGTAGACAGGTATTACTTCGTTAAAAGCAGATTACATTGATTCTTTGAATTACTTGTTTATATAGATTCGTTTGTGTGGCAATGTCAACACCCATTTCAACACCATAGGCGTGTAATTTCGAAGAACCCTTTCTTGGTGAAAAAAAAAGATCACACACTCCAAATTTCATGTCTCTTGGATCAGCGGTTTAGGTTGCTTTCAGTCAGTCAGCTTATATTGATTTACAGAATTTTATATGTATTTCGTACGAAATATCACGGCCGCCCGAAAGGGGTAGGCCGTCTGCTCTATAGTGATCTTGGCACTAGATAGTCTTTGATTTTATTTCTCATACATGATCTTTCCCATAATCTAAGGACTTGCCTTTTAGTTCGTTGAAAATCTTATCCTACTTATAATATATACATGTGAGAGTTTGGATGATTTGGTTAATCAGTCACGCAAACACGGCTAAACCTAATATGGGTACTTATCTGATTGACAATTCCGAAAATTCTTCAATACACTTGAAAATTCACACAATATAATGTGCCTACATTGCTCTCCCAGACCCTTTTCAGTTATTGAACACAATGCTAAGATAAATACACAAGTCACGGAGCTGGGCCCAATTTAAACAGGTTCGGGCCGCGGCGGGTGTAATCAACTCAGTGTGTACGCGCCCTTACACCTGGCTACAGATTTTATACGAAATGCTTGGAGAAATGTCATTGACTGATGTGTGGACCGAATAATATCAGTGCGGTCACGTAATATGAAAGGTCTTCGATCTAAGTATCTATCAATAAATACATACATACATACATATAGATAAATAAAATTGATGTCTGTTTGTAATTTTAAATTAACAGCTTTTCACTAAACGCATATCATGAAATTATATACGGCAGGTACTCATATAAAAAAACTACTTTATATTATTTTTTTATGAAACATTGAAATGTAGGTTGGTTCTTGAATCTTGCAAGTACCTAAACTGTATCTAAGTACTTATACCGTACACTTATCTGATGATCAATCTATCATAAACAAAACACCCTACCCTCATGGGAATGTTTTTACACAATGACAAGTGACTGACAAGTTAAACCAATTTAAATTTCAAATGAGTCCCGCCAACCCCATGCTTGTCCTCTTTGATTAATGAGGGCAGGATTATCAAACAAGGGCAGTTGATAATCGGACTGCACCATCGGCGAACCGCGATTAGATCCACTAAGGCAGGTCTAAAGGCGCCTATAGATTTGTGGGATTCGGCGAATGGCGAGTCAAGCATTCGTCAAATCGTGATTATGGATTTTGTCAAAATAACTATTGAAATTCGACAACTTTATCAAGGATCATACGTAGTACTGTATTAGTAAATAACAAGACTAAGGGGGTAATGGCAGTGAAGCTAGGTAGGTAGGCCTACCTATCACATCTAATATTCAAGTGTAAGTGATACATTTCAATGCCATGAAAATAACTCTACGCGGGTGAAACCGTGGGGCACAGCTAGACATTTTTATATATAAAAATGAATACCCATTTCCCTTGGTCACGGCATCACGCCCGAACGACTGGACCGATTCTACCGGGACTTTTACTTACTAAAAAAACAGCATGGAATTAAATCTACGCGGGTGAAACCGCGGGGCACAGCTAGTATAACAATTAAATTCAACTGTTCTCTAGTTGAACGTTAAAGCGAAAAGCTGTCTGTACGCTCGTAAATTGTTCATTCATTTTCTCCGATAAAACCCCGCATCAACCTATACGGCCCAAGCCGATAATCACGGCACTTGACACTTGGCGAATATTCGGCATTCGGCGGAACCCGCAAATCTGCAGACTCCTTACAAAAACTCTGTCGAACTTGGAAGAAAATTGAAAAGTTTCTACGTCGGATATTTTAAAGCGGTTAGATCTCGACAAATGATCCAATTAATCCTTAATTTATAGCCGGAAGCAGTTTTATAGGGTAAATAATAAATTTTTACTCCATCCTTTGTCATTCTGAGTTTAGTATCGCTCAAAGCGTTTTGTGCGCGACGTTTAACCGACCAATAAGACCTCAGAATTGAAGTAGGTACTTACTCAGCTTCAGTAAAGTTAACTTATAGTTGTATTTCTTTTATTGGAAAGGCTTTTTGATCTGACGTTGAGTTTGGCTCTTAGAACAGGGGGTCTACTCTCTTTCTCCGAAAACGAAACTTCGTGAACGAACGAAAATTAAACATAGTTTCATTATTGCTTTATTTTTATCATACTCGAATTTTTCTTCGTCTAATACTTTAATTAAAGTTGGTTTAGAAAATATAAACATCAAATAATTTTCTAGCGGACCACGTTCGGACGTAATTTTAGAACGAATAATAACCGTGGTAGGAACTTTGCGAACTTTCGGCCGAAGCTTCGTTTTTCGGAGAAAGCGAGTAGGCCCCCAGAGTATATCTGTATAAATATAAAAATTAAGTTGAAGTATTTAAAATGAGAATGAAAATGAAAATGATTTATTCAGTTTAGGCTCTGGTAAGGCACTTATGAATGTCGGGAATTTACCACCGATTCGTTATTCGTGTTCAGTATTCGGTGTATACTAATACTTATATTTCTTTTTCGTATCTTCAGTCCTCACTTCCATGAAGCACGATCTTAGATACCGCAAGGAAGGAACACAACACTGCTCAAAAGTGGCATCACTAAGCTACATTTGGTAACATAGTACATACTACGTAAGATACGTCATCAATTCAATCCAAGGGATCCTAGTTTGGGTTTTTTATTTGGTTTGAGTAAATAATTAGTAAACGAATTTTAATTGGTTTTAAGTAAAATATTAGGTGCCTACCAACTATTCATATGAATTGATATTATTTCTATTTCTATTCCCATTTATTATTTTCTATTGCAAGGTACGAGATTAAACTTAAAGAAAATGGAAGAAAATTTAACATGATTCGTTTAATCTAAAAATTATTATCATAAGGAATTAGTAAAACCACATGAGATATATTAAAAGACATTTAATCACTGCAACTCCCCACAATTACTGATGGTGACTTTTGATGAAACGGTGCCACCCTTGCTGCCGTATCTCTCCATCTTCTTCAGCACATCCAGACCTGATATCACGTGACCAAACACCACGTGTTTGTTATCTAGCCATTCGGTTCTAAAAAGAAAATATCACATTCAAATCCTGACATAAAGCTCTCTCGACTTAGGCAACGTGTAGTTCATAGGATGTTGCAGGCATCCATATGCTGCGTTATTCTGTAAGGTTTCTCAACGTGGAACTCGACGTCGACCGTCGGCTTCAATCATCGGAAATTGATTTCAATTTCGTATCTTTGAAACCGACTCGCGATGTCGAGTGCGACGCTGTTATACCTTAAAGAATAACGCGGCTGCTCACCGTCATACGCAAGGCAAAAAAAAACTAAATTATACGTTTGACGTTTTGTTCCTGAATTATTTTCAAGCTTTTAGCCATAATCCTAAGTAACATTTACGGAATTGGTATTTTACATTTTAACGCTTGGAAGAATATCGGTTGCTTATGTACCATAAATACACTCGTATTTGAAACTATCTGTGCCTCGCGGTCTTGTGCGTGTTTAATTGCTTGGGTGCCTTTATTTCGCGGTATGAAAATTTTTTTTTATTTAACCTATGTTACTCTTGGTAACATCTGCCAGTGAAAGTCCCGTTAAAATCGGTCCACTTGTTTTAGAGAGCAGCCGAAACAAACAGACGGACAAAGAAAGGTTTTAAAATGTATTTTTTATTATTTATTTAATTTTACAGTGAAATTTTACATAGTTTACTTACTGCTAAAATTTACCACTTTATACGGAGTGTTCGATTTTTATGTATAAATTTTAATTACTTATATATATATATTTTTTTTTTGTTTTAGTAATATTATAATTTTTTTTTTTTTTTAATTTAATATTTTTTTTTATTTTTAGCGGATTCTTCCGTTAATAAGTTTGATGAACTATAGAAGTATTTCTTTAGCTTGTGTAGTTGGGAGACTGTTAACATATGAGAGATAGTGTAAAGGGCCCAGTACAGTACAGTTGGTAAGTACCATTTACCAACCGTATATAATTTCATATTCATTTAGCGAATAGCTATTAATTTGGAATTACAAACAGACACTTAAATTTGATTTATATACAAACAGTAGCTGTGCCCTGCGGTTTCACCCGCGTAGATTTAGTTTCATGCTTCATGTCGCAGAACCCTAATTTTTTAATAAATAAAAGTAGCCTAAGTTACTCCTTGAAACATCAGCTACCTGCCAGTGAGTCCCGTTAAAATCAGAAGCGTGTATACTTTCATATGCATTCAGTGAAAAGCTGTTATTTTGGAATTGCAAACAGACACTTCAATTTTATTTATCTGTATAGATTTTGCATTCACAATCCTTATCCCTCGAAATGTGTGTAAATGTCGTTACGTCGTAATATCCCGATTTCCGTGCACTACATAGACATAGCATTCGTACATCAGTTCCCTAAATTGAACTATTTCCTTTATTGTAACAGTCATTTTCTTACAATTTGCACACTAACGCCTCTAGCGGATATTTAGGTGAATGAAATGTATCATATCGTAATGTTATAATGTTTCTAATACTGCGGCTACATTTGCGACTAATTTGGAGGGAGTTTTTAGAATTCCATCTGTAAAAGGGTTTGAGCAAACTTTCAACCTCTTAGGGGTTGTGTTAATAATAATAAAGTTTGCTAAATTAAACGCAGGTGAAACCGCAAGGCTCAGCTAGTCTAAAATATTTTCCTACTATTAATAGAAATGTTGGTACCAGTACCCGAAGGTTTTGACACGTTCGAAATTTGTCGTTTGACCTTGCGTTATACTCTTTCTTTGAATGGAGACGTAAAACTTCTTAAACTCACCGCTTGGGGCGCTTTTAACGTTCCCATACAAAATGAGGATAACACGCAGGCGATATCCTCAACGTAAAATTTTAAAACCTTAAGACACAGATAGGTTACAAATCGTCAAATAGATACTCACTTTGCAGTGCACAGGAAAAACTGTGATCCATTGGTATTAGGGCCTGAGTTGGCCATGCTGAGTATACCAGGCCCTGTGTGACGTAACGTAAAGTTCTCATCTTCGAACTTGCGGCCGTATATCGACTTGCCTCCCGTTCCGTTGTGATTCGTGAAGTCGCCTCCTTGACACATCTTTAAACGAGTCAAGAATAAATGGTGCTAAAGATAAATGTGACCTGTGTCATATTACGCATATCATTCAATCAGCTAAGTTAAGCAACCCTAACTCAAGGCAGTAGTCTGACGGGTGACCACCCGAGTCTCCTCTGTACATCGGAGAGCACGTTAAGATGTCGGTCCCGGTTGCCAACATCTTTAGCAAGCGTTACAGATCAATCACAAGAGTGACAACTTGTGTAACGCAGATTACCGATCTTCCTTGTAGGGTTACGAAGGTCAGATGGCAGTCGCTTCGTATAAAAATCAGGTGATCAGCCACATTGGGTTGAATCAAGTGCTGACCCTATCAATGTATGGGATAAGGTCAGGGTGTTGATGATGACATTATTGACAATGTTCACAATTTTTTTTTTTTATCGCAGTACGGCGTGCACAAACACAATATTATTGTGTGTGTGCAGCTACCATTCATTGAGTACATCCTTCATACAAACTTATAAATATTTACTTTAAAAAGGATACAAAATCAGGTATGATCCTATGAAAACTGCTACCTTGGTATCCGAAGCCCTTTTCATGTGTACAAAGTGCTCGGAAGTTCTCCGCAGTCTTTGGTACTATGTCCGCCCTCAGCATTATGATTATGCGGCCTATCTCCTGTTTGCCCACACTGATGTCGAAGTACACTTGTGGGTTACGTTTCTCTGCGGGTTTTGCTGGAATCTGAAAGATATTTAATTAATTAATTAAACTTAATTAATAAATCAGAAAAAGAATGAATACTACTTTAAATATTGATGAATTTTAGATATTTTGCTTTTCAGTAATTTTAAATGTTAGTTATTTTGCAACTTGCTCTTATAGCGGTGTAGACATAGGCCTTCAAAGTTATTTTTCTGTGCAAGCATTGTGATCATAAAGGGTTTTTTATACTCTTATATCAAACCTTAATTCTTATTACAAAATGTGACCTAAGAAAATCCTTGGTTCAGAATTTTAAAAGAGGTGGACATAGGTTTCGTATGAATCACTAAATCATCTTCAGTGGAATGTGGGTTCTGTTATTACAACACCTCTGCCTACCCCTTCTAGGAAGACAGGCGTGAACATATATGTGTATTTATCTGTGCATCATGTGTAAAAATCTAATAATAACATACACTTGTATCTTCAGAGGCATCCTTAGTTCCTTCTGTAGTCTTGCCATCATCATCCTTGGTAATGGGTAGTGTCTCGCCCGCATGTTTCTGTAGCCAGGTGTCGTCAGACCACACAGGTCTGGTTGAACCTTCCTTAATGCGTTGAGGAGCTGCAATGTTCACTCTTATTGTACGACCAAAGAGCTCCGAGTCATTCTGGAATTTAAGTTATTAGGAAGAAGAGTTAATTTTACATGTATTCTGATTATATAGTTATTTAATATAAACTGTATTTATTAATATTTTAGTATACATTTTGCAGTCAGTGGTTTTGGTGATTGCTGTTTCATTCTAAACCTATGCAAGTGAATACTTCACGACACCACCAATAATTAAATTAGATTTTTGTGTGAATTTATTTAAATATATTTAGTTGAATTAATTGGTTGTACGCCTGATCTCACTCCGGTCATGTCGGATTGAGTGAGAGAATAAAGAGTGAGGGAATAAAGAGTGCACCTGTGTACTATAATTATATCCCTGCAGCTAATTCCTATTGAGATAACTGAGAGTAAAAGTACAATTGGGACGACAGAAGGATCTCCCACTCAAAATCGCTTTTTTTTTCCTTACCATGTTATCAATAGCAGCGGCTGCATCCTCTGCATTTTCAAATTCTATAAATGCAAAGCCTCTATGTTTCTCCGTCTCGTAATCCAAAGGTATTTGAACATCTACCAAATCGCCGAAAGGCACGAACGCGGCGTTTAAAACTTTTTCATCCACTTCCTCAGCTAAACCACCCACATATATGGTCCGTTTTGAGTTTGGTTTGCCTGACATAGTGATTATGATTTTCTGTTCATTTACTGATATCTATCATTAAACAATTGCTATTTTCTTTCTTCTTTTATTATTCTAACCTCAAAACTAAACAAGCCAAACAAATAATCAAATCAAATCAACAACATTTCTTATGTCAATTGTCACTTACTGTCAATGTCAAAAAAGTGACATTAGCATTTAACATGCATAATACAGAAAAAAATTATCTTTGCTAACATGTATAATTTATTCGGTATTTTTTAATATGGCAATAATTTCTAAGATCTCGTAAGTTATTATATAGTAGCGTCATCTGTGAGCATTTTTTTAAACTAATATCATGTTCATCATAAAAATAATGAATCTCGTGAATTTTTTTTAACTCAATAACACTATTCACAGATGCCGCTGTTTTTAACAATAGAGTAGAATGATTAACTGTATTTAATGTGGAGTGCGATTATTTTTGATCTAATCACTATGATATTACAATACTTGTAGGCTGACTGACTACATTATGTACAGCAGTAACCACCAGATAGAGGTGGGACTTGTCAATTTTCTATGTATGTATGTACTTTACCTAAAGTACTTATAGGTTTAAAATACTCCCCTACCACGTTATTAGGATCTCAGATCTAAGGAAATAAATGTGGACGTATCTAGATACATATCATGTGTATCAATAAATTATATCATTACCATAAAGTAATTTTAATCTGATTAAATTGACTCAAAATTGTAGCAAATTAAAGTTAATAGGCAAGCAATGAGTGCATTTGTTTTGAACTTGTTATTAACTATAGACATGCGTAGGCGCATGCACTTAGCGATGAGCATCAACGGAAGAGGGTAATATAGATAAAGTAAGGTACCTAGTAATTACGTGGTCTAATTAAGTGTTATTTTACTTCTATGAAGGCTATTTCGCTCAGTTTTGCCTATATAAGCCTCGCCGTAGAGTTACGTCGTGTCTGCGTTTGTGTTATAACACAAACTCAAAAGAATATTTACTTGATTTGACTTCTTACAAAGTACCTACTATAAAATTTACACAAGGACACAAAAAAATGCACTATACGATTATAAATACTGCCATCGTTATAGTCCACAAAAATATTTCAGAATCACCATTACCTAGATAATGGTGAAACCACATCAAAATAATAATTTCGAACTTAAAAATATCTTTATTTGACTAGACTTTCTACAAAGTACTTTCAAATCGTCAGAAGAACGCATTACAAGAAAAAAATCATTGTACAGGATTATAAATGTTAACACCGAGCTCGGAAGGCTGCTATTGCTGAGAAGAACCCGAAAAGAAACTCAGCAATTACTCTTTTCAAAATTTAGAAATAAACTAAAATTTAAGCGAGGATTGGATGGAGCGAGAAAATCTTCTCGCGACGAGGCGTGGAGCGGCGTCCGTGCCAGCGTAGCATGACTCGCAAACACATAACATTCGTTACACCGTATTATGTTATAAAGTACTAGCGGATGTCACGCGGTTCCACCCGCGTAGTTCTCGTTCCCGTGGGAGTACGGATATAAAATATAGCCTATATTAATCAGTGATCATGTAGCATTCAAATAGTGAAAGAATTTTTTAAATCGGTCTTGTACTTTTTGAGCCAATTCGTCACAAACAAACATACAAACTTTTCCTCTTTATAATATCAGTATAGACAGACAACTGTACCTTTATAGCTCCCATGTCCACTTCAATATTAATTTGTAACGGTGTCTTTTTGTGCCCGAAACACTGTGGCAAGTAGTCACTTTACTTTACGCTCTACAGATTAAATTAGAATAAGAATCTGCTTATAAAAACATTAAGGTCAAACTTGCCGAGCCGTGGTGGCGAGTGGTTTGTGAACTTACCTGCTACGCTAGCAATACAAGTTCCATACCCACCGGTCATGTAAGTAGGTATAGGATTTTATATTACTGGATACAAATCTCTTGCACTGAGCTTATATCCAAAAATCATCACATTAAATTTATGAAAAAAATAAAAATTTTGTGAGTTATTTAATTTTATTCATATAATATGTATTATCATCAAACAAATCTAACTATTATCATCTATACATACAAACATACAGATAAATAAAATTAGAGTGTCTGTTTGTAATTCCAAAATTACAGCTTTTCACTAAATGCATATGAAAGTATACACGTTTTCATTATCTCCTTCCCTGTGGTTAAGTATAAGTCGGGTAGAAGCTCTCAATCAAAATATTTGCATTCAATAACATAACGTCCTATGAACAAGACATCCTATGTACGCCTATACTTACGTTTTTACCCACGGTTTCACTCGTAAAATTTGTGTCAAACCGTAATTTCTACCTTTCCTCAATAAAACGAGTGTATAAAGCAAATATATTGTTTTAAGTCGGACGGGCATCCTGACAAACACGTCCAAAGCCCATACATTATATAGATTTATAAAACTAGCTAAATACACAGTGTGGACACCACGGACATCTGTCATTCAGGTACAGTTTTTCATTTTAATGGCACGTTAAGACGTAGCTTACATTTATTGCGGCAGGATTTCCTCGCGGTGTTTGCCTTAGCCGTAAAGTAGCCTGAGACATTATAAAGATTACTAGTTTGCGCTTTAAGATTTCACAAACAAACTTTCAGCCACAATAAATATAAATAATTTATACTTACACCTCACCAAGATTATTCCTAGACATCCACAGCCCATAGATTTTGAATACTAAACTTTTATACATTAACTAGCTGTGCCCCGCGGTTTCACCCGCGTAGATTAAGTTTCATCCTTATTGTCGCGGAACCCTAATATTTTTGATAAATAAAAGTAGCCTAATAGAATAAATTATATTCCTTGAAATCCATCAGCTAACTGCCAGTGAAAGTCCCGTTAAAATCCATCCAACCGTTTCAGAGATTATCCGGAACAAACAGACAGACAGAGAAAAATTTTAAAACTTGGTTTTTTAGTGTCAGTAGCGTGTATACTTTCATATGCTTTTAGTGAAAAACTGTTATTTTGGAATTACGAACAGACACTTCAATTTTATTTATCTGTATAGATATAGATGTACCTCCTTGCAACCAATTCGGTACACTTATTTGCCTATACCTGTACGTACATAAAATTGTTTTGTTGTGTTGATGAAATGAGCAAGATGCCTGTCTGAGTTTCTTGCCGGTTCTTCTCAGAAGGCTTGTTTCCGAACCGGTGGTAATTATTCGACGTTTACACTCGTAAGTGCCAAACTCAAATCATTTTCATTTTCAAATGTAGTCAACCAGGACATCAAATTTAAAATTTATGTATCTTTATAGCTAACAGTTTAATTGAGAGTCAAACCTGTTTGGGGGTCGAACGCACGACCTTTCAGCCTACATTTTATACGGCACTAGGCTATCGGAGACAGGTTCAGGTAACCTCATTCTAAGATGCAGTTAAGACATTAAGGTGACCGTTAATACTTCGTCGACTTCTTCGGACATCGAGTCATACAACCTCTTGAAGTATTATATCTATACATCTACGATGCTGTATACCTATAAATAAAATTGAAGTGTCTGTTTGTAAATTCAAACAAAGAGCTTTTCACTTAATGCATATTATGAAAATACATAAATACGCGGATAAAACCGCGAGGCACAGCTAGTACATACATATAACCTTCCTTTTTGCTTCACCATAGTCGGGTAGAAATGCGGCGTTATAATTCTTGTATCACTAAACACTATATCATTAAATACTTATAGTTACGATAATGATTATTATTATGAGCCAATTCAAAAAATTGCAACCTTAACCACTTTACGGTTACAATATTCGTTTTGTAGAACAAAAGACTTCAACGCACTTCAGACACGCAACTGCAAAAACAGAGCATTACGCAACGACAAGCTATTTTTAAACATACCTACATATACTCACGCCTCCCCGAAGGGATAGGCAGAGGTGTTATAATAACACACACATTACACCATCGCCGTCTCATAATCTATACAGATAAATAAAATTGAAGTGTCTGTTTGTTAATCCAAAATTACGGCTTTTCACTAAATGCATATGAAAGTATACACGCTACTAACACTAAAAAACCAAGTTTTAAAATTTTTCTCTGTCTGTCTGTTTGTTCCGGGTAATCTCCGAAACGGCTGGACCGATTTTAACGGGACTTTCACTGGCAGGTAGCTGATATATCAAGGAGTAACTTAGGCTAATTTTATTTATTAAAAATATTAGGGTTCCTCGACAATAAGGATGAAACTAAATCTACGCGGGTGAAACCGCAAAGCACAGCTAGTACATAATATTACGTATTTGAATTACTTCTCAGACGTATGCAGGTTTCCTCGCGATGTCTTCCTTCACCGTAAAGCAGTTTTTCGAAAATCTCATTGATACAAGCTCCGCTGTGATTATAACTGGTGTCGCTTTCGTAGCAGGCGACTACTCGAACCATCACGGCTCCAGTTATTAAAGGTATTTTTAAGCCAAACTGTTTTAACCTTTTTACACATAAATATGCTCACGCCTTTATCCCATGGAGGTAGGTAAAGACTACCGTTTGCCACATGCTACGATCCTTACATACTTCTATCGCTTCGTACACATTCATGCATCTCTTCATACACTTCTTTCGGTTACGAGTGCTCCTAATAGTTCCTTTTTGAAACTTTTTGGTTGTAAAAGTGCTTCCTTGGACGCACATTCGCTCTATATATTTTTTTCATTTGTCCTATCGATATGTCCAAACCATCTCAACATACAAGTACTTCTTTCAATTCTGGTCACCACATCATTCTTCAACTGTCTCTTGTCACAATGTTTTTTATTTGATCTAGTGTGGTGACCCCACACATATTAGCTTCTGCTCCGAACTTTGCCCGCTTAGAGTTAATTAAACATTATCGTATGCCAGAGATAATTAAAGAATTGATTCATGTTATTATTTAAAATACCTGCATATTGCTTTTGCGCTGTAACCGTACCTCAATAACCGAGGCGTTACCATTAAACCGATGAATAGGTACTTAATTCATAAAAATTCCATGACTTATTGACATTAATTTCTTGACAGCTCTAAAAGTTTCGTTGGAAATATTTTTTCTTAAATCCATTTGCAATTATCCAATTTTTATACGTAAATACTAGCTGTGCCCCGCGATTTCACCCGCGTATATTTAGTTTCATGCTTCATGTCGCGAAACCCATATATTTTTATTAAATAAAAGTAGCCTTAGTTACTCCTTGAAATATCAGCTACGTGCCAGTGAAAGTTCCGTTAATATCGGTCCAGCCGTTTCAGAGATTACCCGGAACAAGCAGACAGACAGACAGACAGAGAGAAAAAAATAAACTTGGTTTTTCAGTGCCTGTCTGTCTGTCTGTCAAAAGCTGTTATTTTGGAATTACAAACAGACACTTCAATTTTATTTATCTGTATGTATATAGATGTACGTATTCTTAGCTGACTTCAAAAAGAGGAAGTTCTTAATTAGACTGCATTTTTTTTGCAATTAGCAGTAGATGATAAATGTAGCTTCACAATTCAAGTACCCAATTAAGGCTATTTACTGGCGTTTTATCTGTATCTGTGCAGAAAGTTACGTAGATAAAGTGACTCCGTTCCTGAGATAACAAGGTCCAAGCAGAAATCATTCTCACATGATGTTATGTTTGATATGGCTGAGTAGGACATTCGAGTCATACTTGTGAACAGGTGCTGCTTATGGGGGCTGGTCATCTCAAGCTAAGCATTTAAAGTAATAAGAACTATTTAACATTTTTTCATATAGACATTTGTGCATTGGAACTGTCTCCTTGGGCTTTTTCTTATGTTATTTCTTCTTCTTGTGGTGCCTCTCCACTAATGGAGGTTGGCCGTCAGCTCCGCAAATTTGTCCTTATTTTTTGCAAGCTTAAACTATTCTTCGACGCTGTTTATCCCAGTCCATTGCCTTAGGTTTCGGAGCCATGTTATTTAGATATTATTAAAAGAAATAATAGGTACTGTTTTTCTTGTCGGGTTCTTCTCAGTAAAGGCGACCTTATAATATGTCATTCTGACGATTTGAAAGTACTTTGTAAAAAGCCTTATCAAATATATTTGAGTTTGAGTTTGAATATGTATATTTGCTTTTGCATTCACTCGATACCATACCGACCCTTCTGGAGCCTAACTATGAACTCTTATTGCTATCATAGTTCAGCTGTGTGACAGTGTCAGATGTATACACGTTATATACATCTGTCTTTACTATATAAGTCAAAATAACATGACAAAAAATTATGGCGTGAAGATATAAATTAAAGAGCGAGAAGCCTTTCCGGAACTTATAAATAAACTAGCAGACTTCACGCGGTTTCGCCCGCGTAGTTCCCGTTCCTGTGGTAGTATGGATATAATAGGCTATATTGTATATGAATTAGTGATAATGTAGCATTCAAATGGCGAAAGAATTTTTAAATCGTTCCAGAGGGCCTAGTGCGAGTTTTCTTAAAATCGCTGTCACAAATCACGTCGACGTAAACGTAGATTTGTATGGGCTCACAATAGTGTCATGTTTAGGCCGACAGAGGCGCTGCTCCGATCCCATACAAATCTGCGTTAACTTTGACGCGGTAACTTGTGACGGCGGCAGTGAAAAACTCGCACTAGGCACTCAGTACTTTTTGGGCAAATTTGTTACAAACCCACGTGCAAACCTTTCCTCTTTACAACATTAGTAAAAACTACTATAGATTAGGTGTACCTATAACACGTGGTGAAATTGCGGGCAGTAGTACCTATAATGTACGTTTACTGCTAAATATTAATATACATTTAGTAACCTATCAAATAACATCCATCGAGTAATAAAATAACATCCATGTAGTAAGATAAAAACATAAGTATTCCGGATACGCATAGGCTAGCGGTTTCAATTTATATCACGTAGGTACTTAAATATTTATCTTTTATAATAAGTATCTAACTAATAAGATTATTCTGCAGAAATTATCCCTGTCGAGTCTAGTCGAGTTTTTTAGGTGCCTATTTTTATACATACATACGTATATGCTCACGACTGTATTCCCCGACGGGGTAGGCAGAGGTGTTGTAATAACAACACCCACTGTTCACCGAAAATTATTAAGTACCAACGATAGTGAGTCTATAGCCATTTCAGACACTATACATACATCTTTGATTTACTTCTCAGATACATGCAGGTTTCCTCTCGATGTTTTCCTTCCGTAAAGCACGTGGTGTGAAATCACTGCACATAAGTTTGTAGAAAAACTCATTGGTACAGCCCCCACTGGGATTCGAACTTGCGTCCCTTGGGCAGCAGGCGACTGCTAAAACTCCACGGGCACCACGGCTTTAATACTTTTTATATATTTTGAAATTGATGTGTGCCACCAACGGATGTTATTATATATTAATATACATTGATAATATTAGTTCAAATCCGCTTTGAAGTGGGTTAATTAATCCCTATTTATTACGACATAATACTGCAACGAGACTCTAAGAGCATCTTAACTATTTAAGACGTCGTCAAACCACAATTTATCATACAATATATAAGAGAGCATTCTTCAGACGGACAAGTTTTGAACGATTCAGTATTATGCTTATATTATGGTTTGAATATAAATAGTTCGTGACTTTGAGTACAGGTCTACATCGCGCTATTGAGATGTTCTCGTAGCTTTATATATACCAGCCCTAGCTTGCCCTAACTCAAGTCCCAACCGAACATTGTTCCGACTTCGCCGGCGAGGCTCGTCACGAACTCTACGTCATCGTCGCCCCCGACCCTTGCTAGAGCCGGAGCGCGCCGAGCCAATAGCCTTAAACACGTCCCTAAATAATACAACTCAGATCCAGCTCCCTAGCTCATCCCCCAGCAACGCCCTTAGCCGAGGTCCGAGCCCCACACCGAGGCGCCCTTAGCTGTGTTGCTTAGTATTTAAGTTTAAGCTCAGCTGCAAGCCCTTGGGTCTCGCCCTTTAGTCCGGTTAAGCAGTGGAGGTAACTTCTTCCTACCAACTGCGAGAGATCATTTCGTGAAACAAAAACCTAACTCAAGCACTTAGCGCTCTAAGCCGAGGTTCTACTAGAACCTGTAATACTATAAGGTTATAGTGGGTGACATCTTATTGGCATGATAGTATACTCTTATTATGAGACAGATGTATAAGAAGTGATACGTATACAAACACAACTTCTGCAAACCGTGCAGTTTCTCTGCCAATTGAGCTACTCGTGATCACATCTCATTCGTCGAATTAGTGACCATTTTTAAGAATACATTGGGACGTCTTATAGTGGTGCAAGAACCTATGGATGTTAGATTAATGGAAAAGAATCGATAACATAAAGATATTTCTTTTACTCAACCAACGTCAGTAGGTAATCGATTTCTGAAAAAAATACTATGTCTTCCAATATTTAAAAACCTACATACTTTTAATTTTAAATTTTTAAGAATTTAGAATGTAGACTAGTGTGTCATGCAAAATCAATCTAATGTCCCAAAGTTACTTATTTAGTGCCAGCCTTCTTTGACTGATCCTGACTCCCATGCTTAGCGTATCGCCATACACTCTCTAAGATAATAATTAGCATAATTATATAAAATGAAAATTATTAGGCATGTTAACTGTCTACGAATTAATTATTTGCTTATTTAGTTTTATCTTTATCTATACTAATATTATAAAGAGGCAAGATTTGTTTGTTTGTTTGTATTGAATAAGCTCCGAGACTACTAGACCGATATTAAAAATTCTTTCATCAATGGATAGCTACATTATCAGTGAATAACATAGGCTATATTTTATCCCTTTACTTCTACGGGAACGGAAACTAGGCGGGTGAAACCGCGTGACGTTCGCTAGTATAATATATAACAAATAGAAATTTCCTTCTCAAGCAAATGTGTAATTAAAAGCAACGTAAAATTTCTGCCCTAGCACTCAACTTAAGCGAAGTACTTGAGTGAGGTTATATAAAAACTAAGCCAGTTATACTAGATCCCCGCAAGTGGGTGATTTGTTCTATTTTCTGCAGCTACTAGCAAAGCAAACGGGTCACTTAAAAGTGGATAGTTAAGGTGCGGAGTGAACGATACAGGTGGATAGTTTGGTCAGCGTTGTGATGAATGATGTGAAAAACTTCACAAAAATCATCTTTACCTGAGGAAAATAAATGGCGACTGATAGAGAGAAGTTAAATTGCGATTACCCCAAATACATGGGAGGGAACGAATATAACATGTTGACGTTGTTCATTAGTTCCAACAAATAATGTATTACGACCAACATATGGTCCTTCGAGCTGGATTTTAATCGTAATCACTGATTCTAAATTCGCAAAGATTATCATCAACGCTTCCTGAAAAAAGAGCTCACATAAATTAATTGGCTTGAATTGTTTTCGATGAAAACATAGGTACATTATTTATCCTGTTTAGGAATAGGCCCTGTGCATTTACAGTTTTTAATATATATAGATAATAAATGTCACCGATTCGGTAATAAACCACACATGCCTCGTGTATTACTTATATTTCATGAACACTAATTGTTTTAAATAGTCACAATACTCATGTGAAAATAGAAATAATTATTATTCGAATAATCTTAATATCGATACATAAAATGTGATAATTAATTTTGCATGTATCCAGAACTGTGCCAATCGAATCCAGTTTGAAACCGTTAAAATTGTTGCTTTCCATTAGCCTAGACTTAACATATGGACATAAGGCTGATTTTCCCGTGATTTTATGCACAAAATTGGTAATAAAATACCTTACGCCTAACCCTTCGTGGAATACAGGCGTGAGCATAATGTGTATGTACACAACAACACCAACTTTTCACCGAATATGATTAAGTGCAATTGTGACAGAGTGAGTCCATCGCTGTCTCAGACACTATACATACTTATTAGAATTACTTCTTTGATATAGGCAGGTTTCCTAACGATGTATTCCTTCACCGTAAAGCACGTGGTGTGAAATCACTGCACATAAGGTTTTAGAAAAAACTCATTAGTAGTCTGCTGATATTCGAACTTGCGTCTTTTGCGTAGCAGGCGACTGCTCAAACCCCGCGGTCACCACTGCATATAATATATGTATTTATTGTTCGTTATTTAAATGTTCCAGGGGACCAACTGTGATCAATTAAGCAGCGCGTATAGAACTTCTAAGCTTCGACGTTTAATTTTACGTCACCAAAATGGAACGTCATAGCTGAGAAGCTCTTAGTACGCTCTGCTTAAACAGATAATGTTAGGTCCCCAGTTCACCATCCTGCGGCGTGGTGTGTATCACCAACAAGACGAGTATAAAACGAGTACGAGCTGGTGATTCGCGTGTACTCTCCGGCAAGGTCAAGTGCGACCGGCAGAGTCATTGCTCCTCGCTCGATCTGCGCGGGCGCATTCTTGCAGCGCCCATCCGCGCTCACACTGCCCCATCAGAGACGACGGTAAGTGGACTCCTATTCTATAAATAAATATAATTTATTTTAGGAAACATACTGACACAACAATTTATTTAATTAATAATTTTAATGTTTATTTTGCGGATTAAATATTATTAATTTATTTGAACAGTTTTAAAACCAGTCTTCCGTAAACGACATGTAAATTTAATTTCATAAAAATTTAAGATAAGAGTTTATTCCAATAAAGAAGTGGGTATTATGTGCGATGTTCTGAGTTAAATATTTATTTACTAAAGTGAATTCGTAAATGATAATATCTACAATTTCTTTTTTAAGTCTAAATAAAATAAATTATTTCGATATCAAATCCGATATCGATAGCTCGAAATTTCTGGACTATAATATAATATAATAGGTACATTTTTTGTACTACGAATGCTTGCAAATTCCTTCTAATCAACGATCTAATATCGTATCAAAATACATTTTACATAATATTTACTTTTACATTAAATTGGCGACACAAAGATAGGTTAAAAATAACCCTATCTTGCATTACTCGAATATTAAGAAAGCAAATATTTCTAAGTCGTGACTGATTTTGTTCCCTATCGAGTTCGATCAATCGAGTTGACATCTCTATTGGGCAGAACAAACAAATTGTCGATGGTTTATATCGATTTTTTAGGGAAACTATCGCTAGTCGGTTTTAAAAAACGATAGATTTGTTTGATAGCATTTCTTTTATGTAAACAGATCCGGGTTTGTGCCCAATGTGTTTTTTTTTTAGTCTGTGCAATTGTTATTTAATACGTGATACAATAGTAAACTGTATATTTAGAATTGGTAGTTTTTTGACAGTTCGCTTGGGACTGTAACCCAATGTAGCTACGTGTTTAAACATTTACATTCGATCGCGAATTTGGTAAGTAATTGGTGTGGTACGAAATATGTTGATCTGAGAGACAACAACAAAACAGGGGTGAAGTGAGGAGTCGTTTTAAAAAGAATTTTTAAAAAAACTTCAATATCATTGCATTCTTTAGACACTAATTTACCAATTACATACGTACAATTCATATCTATACATCTATACAGATAAATAAAATTGAAGTGTCTGTTTGTAATTCCAAACTAACAGCTTTACACTAAAAACCAAGTTTAAAAAAATCTCTGTCTGTCTGTCTGTTTGTTCCGGGTAATCTCTGAAACGGCTGGGCCGATTTTAACGGGACTTTCACTGGTAGGTAGCTGATGTTTCAAGGAGTAACTTAGATTTATTAAAAATATTAGGGTTCCGCGACAAAATGGATACAACTAAATCTACGCGGGTGAAACCGCAGGGCACAGCTAGTTTAAAACTAATTAAAGGTAGGTACGTCAAACTTATTTATCTAACAAAATTAAAGTCTTACTAAACCGCTGGCCATACAGAAAATGAAAAATATTTATTCAGTTTGGGTCCTGGTAAGGCACTTATGAATGTCGAAAATTTATCACCGGTTCGGAAACTAGCGAAGTAACTAGAGATATGGATTTTTTAGGTTGTATTTTTGGTCAAGTGTCGTACACAATTGAAGACACATAATTGTAGATTTACATATCGTCGTTGCGCGTCCAAAAGAAGCTATGTGTTTAACACTTTAGGAGACGAAGAAAATGATTTTCTCGAAATAGGGTCCGAGTATTCAAAAAAATATTCTTACTATTGATACATATAACACATTTACATAGTTTTTTTAGATTAATGTTGGATAGGTATTATTAATAATGACAAAATTAAACATTACTGGAAATTTTGACACAGAGTTCACGAAATACACATAGCGACTTTTGCACGCGCAACGACGATATATAAAGATAATATATACTATTCATACTTGATAGTGAGTTTTATCTTATACTAACGGACGTCACGCGGTTTCACCCGCGTAGTTCCCGTACCCGTGGGATAAAATATAGCCTATGTTACTCGCTGATGTTGTACCTATCCATTAATGAAAGAATTTTCAAGATATGCCTAGTAGTGTCGGAGCCTATTCAATACAAACAAACAAATCATTCCTCTTTATAATCTATACATCTATACAGATACATAAAATTGAAGTGTCTGTTTGTAATTACAAAATAACAGATTTTCACTAAATGTATATGAAAGTGTACACGCTACAGACACTGAAAAATCAAGTTTTAAATTTTTTCTCTGTCTATCTGTCTGTTTGTTCCGGGTAATCTCTGAAACGGCTTAACCGATTTTAACGGGACTTTCACTGGCAGGTAGCTGATGTTTCAAGGAGTAACGTAGGCTATTTTTATTTATTAAAAGGATGAAACTTAATCTACACGGGTGAAACCACGGGGCACAGCTAGTATTACCATATACCTACTTCATAATGTTTTTGCTTCTATCACCAAATCGGCCAGGGGCCCAACCATGAGCTCTTATTGCAATGATAATTCAGTTGTGCGACAGTGACAGATGTATATACGTTGCGTATGTCTGTCTCATAAATGAGTGAAACTATCATGGCAATAAGAGCTCATGGTAAAGCCCCAGAATCTGAGCTAAAGTTAAAAGCTCAAGTTGAGCCAAGCGCACATCGTAAGCCATTACCTTTCGTTACATTAAGAACAGTAGGTCTAAAACGGCCACTTTGGGAGAATCATAATGTGATCCGAATATGATTCAAGAATGATTCATATTTCGCAATTCACCTGTTTGACACTTTCCTATGAAGATTCCTAAAATGGTCCACAAAATATGAATTAATTTTGTGACAAATAGCAGAACCATAAAAAGTTACATAGGGACTAACATCTACAATTGTTGTAATCATTCGTGAATCATAATATAAATTGCACCTAAGTGACCATTTTGTCATTTCGGTGATGAATCATATTCGGATCACATTATGATTCTCCCAAAGTGGCCTTTTTAGACCTACAGCTTTTTGTACAATATAATTAACTTTTTGTTTGGGCAAAGACTTTATTACTTTCAACCGAACAATGAAAGGTGTAATTAAACGGGGCATTACCTTGTACTTAAGGTGCCGTTATGTATAAAAGCATATTTTGACGTGTTGTTGGTACTTTAAATAACTATAGGGCTTCAGATAGTTTATACCATGACAGATTAATTAAACTAGCTGTGCTTCACGGTTTTACACGCATGGACTTTTCAAAGGTGGCTTAATTTCGCACAATTCTTAGGGTTTCGCGAAATGAAACAAAAATTAAAAATACTTTTTCTACGTAAGTACTGGGGCCTTACCATGAGCTCTTATTGCCATGATAGTTTCACTCATTTATGAGACAGATGTATGTGACGTGCATACATCTGTCGCTGTCCACAGCTGGATTAACATTGCAATAAGAGCTCATGGTTGGGCCCCTGGTTAAAGCCTTTTTCGTTTGATACTTAATCTTTATGAAATTTGTTTAAAATTATCCAAAAAGAATCCCAAAATAATTTGAAAATGAAAATAGCAGTTGTCAGAAAGAAATAGAACTAGGATGGAAGCGAAAAGAATAAAAAGGGAAAAACAGTTCATTAATTTTATTTTATAATAAATAGTAGTGATCCCGGAGAGCGAGGGACCCAAGTCGGGGGTCGCTCGCCACAGTACTTACCGGATAAACCTCAATATGAATTTAGTGAAAAGGTGTTAATTTGGAATTAAAAACAGACACTTATATTTTATTTATATATATGTATAGATGTGCAGTGCCCTCGGCTTGTAGTCGTCAAGGGTCAACTTTGTAGTGCAGATGAGTCAAACACGAAATAAAAAAATATCGAAATAAGATAAAATTACATTGGTAGGATTATAAATATGTAAAATAATAATAAATATATAAATATAATTATATATATTTTTACAATATATTTCAAAAGGATTCTCGTAGGGTTATGGTCCACTTTTCATCGAAAATTATTTAGTGCCAGCGTGATAGATGGTCAGTCCATCACCGTGACAGGCACTATGCATACGTCTTTGAATAACTTCTCAGACAAATGCAGGTTTCCCCATAAATGGCGTGAAATCACTGCACTTAAATTTTGTTGAAGCCACTGGGACTTGTGACGGCGGCAGTGAAAAACTCGCACTAAGCAATCCGATCCTATACAATTCTGCGTATACATCGACGCGGTGACTTGTAACGGCGGCAGTGAAAAACTCGCCCTAGGCACTCAGGAATCCGTAACGTTGGGAGAAACCTTAATTTAAGCTCCCATCGAAACTTCACTTTCTCAGGCGAAATCACACTATATACCTAGTATTACCATGTACCTGACCGTGACCCCTACCGTGAGTCATCAGTCAACACCGAACCAGTTACTTATACAAATGTAACGGGAGTAGTAATTTGATGAGAGCCTTCTCACGTTTACCGCGCTCATATAAGAACGTGAATAAGAAAGAATAACTGTTAAAACCATCAAGAGTTGTGCGCATGCGATTAATTTTAATTTTACCTGTACAGTCAGTGAAGAAAGGTGATCAACGATAAATAAGTCTGTCAAAATTAAGAATATCTTTATTTGATTAGACTTCTTACAAAGTACTTTCAAATTGTCACAGCGACATGATTATACAGGACTAGCGGACGTCACGCGGTTTCACCCGCGTAGATTCCGTTCCCGTGGAAGTGCGGAGATACAATATAGCCTATGTTACTCGCTGATGATGTAGCTATCCATTGCTGAAAGAATTTCAAGATCGGTCAAGTAGTTTCGGAGCCTATTCAATGCAAACAAAAAACAAAAAAACGATCAAATCTTTCCCCTTTATAATATTAGTCTAGCTGTGCCCCGCGGTTTCACCCGCGTAGATTTAGTTTCTTCCTTATTGTCGCGGAACCCTAATATATTTAATAAATAAAAGTAGCCTAAGTTACTCCTTCAAATACCAGCTACCTACCAGTGAAAGTCCCGTTAAAATCCGTCCAGCCGTTTCAGAGATTACCCGGAACAAACAGACAGACAGACAGAGAAAATTTTTAAAACTTGGTTATTTAGTGTCAGTATCGTGTATACTTTCATATGCATTTAGTGAAAAGCTGTTATTTTGGAATTACAAACAGACACTTCAATTTTATTTATCTGTATAGATGTATAGATTACACCTACATGCTTCCGCCGGGTTTGTAAGTTTCCTTTTCTGAGAAAATCCCGGCAAGCAGTATGACTTAAATTCCAGCCATTGTCCTCCTCAACCATTATAGTATTAAAGTAGGCAATCTGTCACTCAGAAGCCGCCGCATGCTATTCAAAACACCATTAGAACTATCTTCTATTGGCATTCTCAAATGTTGATGACGATTCTCAGATGTTGAACGACTGATGACAAACTTATTCATTGACTAGCTTACGTCTGCGGTATTGTTCTTACCATAAGAAATTTAACTCGACTATAATATACCCTGTATCACTCAGCAATAATGTCATTGTCATCCTGCCCTTATCTCAAAAATGTGTCAGAAGTATTGTGAAGTTTTCATCTCATTACAATCTGCAAAAATTGGTATTGTAGCCTTCACTATCTTTAAACCCTTGTACTAGCTTGAAGAATTCTTTAATATTTAAATTTCAACTCAATTTTTTTCGAGTTCAATAGCGTAAGTACGATACGTACCTATGTAATGTTTATAGTAAGAAGGAAAGAAAATAAATTATTATTCATTACATAAAAAATGCGACGCAGCATTAAATTAAATTATATAAGGTACTAAATAGACGGTTAAGTTAAACAAATATTATTTGTCTATCTACTTGTGTTGCCGACTGTCCATACTGGTTTGATTTGTTTTGGTTGTGAATTATATTGACTGTTACTTTTGATTGTAAACTTGTGGCTGGCGGGGATTTTATATTGTGGATGTTGTCAATGAGTTTGTATACTCTTGAAGTGACCGTCTACTTTGATGCGATACCATTAGGGTTTGTAGTTGCAGTAATATATAAATATATACTGAATATACAAGTCATTATGTAACTGAAAATAAAAGTGTCTTGTTTTTCTTCTCAGAAGTATTCATTTCACGAATCATCTTCTCAGTAAAAACCTTAATATAATCACTGTAAGTTTTTTTATCTCCTATATCAGTACATTTTCTTAGGTATTAATTAAAAGTACTATTATCTTCGTAATCTTAAGTATAGGTGTAAAAGTATATAAAAGTCAAAATCAAATGTCAAGTCAAAAAACAGCGTCTTATACGTAGCATATGAAGGTATTTTTGTAACTATTGTAATATTGATCTCTGTTAGAGTTTATGTATGTTGTAGGTTATCTCCAAAACGGCCGTATCAATTTATCCAGGCTTTTCACGAACACATAACTTACTTTTATTCTAGAAGAACAATCATACAAAGAACTTATACTTAATTGAGCCAATGTGGCCGTAGCTAGTTTGAAAATCTTTTACATACAATTCTCGTGTCTCAATGTTAGTTACCATACTCCTCCGAAACGGCAGGATCGATTTTTATGAAATTTTGTGGGCATAGCGTGTAGGTCTGAGTATCGGCCAACATCCATACACCTAAATGATCGGCTGATCTACCCGATTTATGGCAATACAACGTTTTCTACTCCAACTAGTATGTTTGTAACTTCAAGTGTAATCACGCAGTAGTTAGCAACTTTGTCATGTAAACGGTATACGTAATTATCTTAGTTGGACTTAGTTGTATTCTAAGACATCCGCATTGCAGTTCCATCCAGGTGTTCAATGCCTCCACACATAAATTATAGAGCAGATACTTACACGGAAGGTATTTTACAATACACCTGCCTTATCCTAGTTTCTAAGCAATGATTAGTAACGCAAGCGACGCAAGTTCGAATCCCAACGGGGCCTGTGTGTTTTTGTCTTGTCGCTGAGAATTTTCTTTATTTAATTTATATATATATTTGTAATACTTTTAACGCCTCTACTTCGGCAGGCTAGTGACATATATACCTCTTTTTAAACATAATTAACAGACTTCAAATAAAGAGGAGGTTATCAATTTGACCGTATATGTTTTTTTATATCATAGATTCTACCTTAGTACCTAAGCTTACACTTGTACTGTAAAAATAAACCAGAGAGCCTAGTGCGAGTTTTTCACTGCCGGTGTCACAAGTCACCGTGTCGACGTTAACGCAGATTTGTATAGGATCGCGCCTCTGTCGGCCTAAAGATGACACTATTGTGAGCCCATACAAATCTGCGTTTACGTCGACGCGGTGACTTGTGACGGCGATTTAAAAAAAACTCGCAGCAGGTACGCAGGTAATAATAGCGGTACGTTTAAGTATAATCGATGCCCGAACAAATAACGTGTACAAAATACAGTATCAAATCGATTTTCACCAAGTCTGAGTATCGAATCACGTTTTCACAAAATGGCGTGCCTAATATCATATTGTGATGGATGCCCACACCGTTGGAGTCGTACAAACATTTGAACGAACGGTGCTTCCAATTAGCATCAAATATTACTGCCGGCAGTTCAATAAACTTAATGTTTACGACTATAGAGATATGCAATACGTACGTCATATAAAACTAGCTGTGTCCCGCGGTTTCATCTGCGTAGGCTTTATTTCGCGTTCGCTTTATTCTTATTTATTTCAATACTAGCTGTGCCCCGCAGTTACACCCGCGTAGATTTAGTTTCATGCTTCATGTCGCGGAACCCTCATATTTTTAATAAATAAAAGTAGCCTAAGTTACTCCTTGAAACATCAGCTACCTGCCAGTGAAAGTCCCATTGCAATCGATCCAGCCGTTTCAGAGATTACCCGGAACAAACAGACAGACAGACATACAGAGAAAAATTTCAAAACCTGGTTTCTTAGTGTCAGTAGCGTGTATACTTTCGTGTGCATTTAGTGAAAAGCTGTTATTTTAGAATCACAATTTTTTTTTCACTTATAATTTGTTTTTTTTTTGACTAAAGCTATACAGACATACGAATGCAAAAACGTCTATAGGTACCTATAAAGCTTGCCAAATGTAAAAGGTATAAAATGTGATTGCCATACACCTATTTAAATTGTTTTCAATACATTTTCAAATACGCCTTGTAAAAACTGATGGAATAAGTTTTTGAATTGAATTGAACAAAAACTAAATGACAATTCGAGTAGGTGCGATGTGAACCCTTAGTGACCGAATTGATGTTGTAATAGACTTGTTACTTACGTATTTTATTAAAAGTAGTTTATTAAAAAGCAGATTTTAGTGTCCTGTGACCGTCGCTATTCTACAAGTCAAAAAAATCGGTTATAGGGCTTATCGTGAAAGGGTGACCAAA
Source organism: Watsonalla cultraria (assembly GCA_964035505.1). Classification (NCBI taxonomy): domain Eukaryota; kingdom Metazoa; phylum Arthropoda; class Insecta; order Lepidoptera; family Drepanidae; genus Watsonalla; species Watsonalla cultraria. The sequence continues at coordinate 9,564,532 of OZ037717.1, read as the reverse complement.
ATGTACGCACAGTAAGTTTTAATATTATAAGCTGTGCCCCGCGTAGATTTAATTTCATCCTTATTGTCGCGGAACCCTAATATTTTTATATGTATTTTCATAGGTAATCTCTGAAACGGCTGGACGGATTTTAGCGGGACTTTCACTGGTAGGTAGCTGATGTTTCAAGGAGTAACTTTTATTAAACATTTTAGGATTCCGCGACAATAAGGATGAAACTAAATCTACGCAGGTGAAACCGCGGGGCACAACTAGTTTAAAATAAAAAAACCCTTCACATATTTAATTTAATTTTCGTCGTTTATTTTATTAAAATTTTAATCAGTATAATTTTTCAAATATCATTTTACAGCAAAAAAATAAGCATTGTCCATTTAGAAGTTGACTGAACTAGCGGTAATAATGCTTTCAGTGATAACAATGTTTTGTATGTGAGTGAAGTGATATGGTCCAGACTAAGGTGTATCCTGTCATAAATAAGGTCAGTTAACTAAATGATTTGAAGTAGGTACCTACCTATACTAACGTAGATTATTACCGCGTACGTAATGTAGGTGAACGCGGCCGCGCGTTCATGCAACCCGGCTTAAGGCCGCGAGCTCTTCGACTACAGCTTATAACTACGTTATCGTTGGAGCTAGATATTTACGACTTCAACATAGTGCTATATTCATATAACCCTACAACTTCTATAAGACTACTGTTTCGAATTCTCCGACACCCTGTATATGTTCCATATAATGATCAATTTCGAGTGCGACGCTGGGAAACCTTAGTGAATAACACGGCTGTATGTATATATAAATATGTCAGAGCCTGCGACTATAGTCAGCAGCCAGCTAATAGCCAGGTGCGAAAGTTCGTCGCCCCCGTCCTTGCATTCATGCAACCTGCTATAATAACTAGCCTTGCGTAATGACCAGCTCTGCTGTAGATAGGGCTGCCAGGCGTCCGGATATAGCCGGACATAGGCTTTTTGGTTGCGTGTCCGGCCAAAATCAACGGTGCCCGGCTTGTCCGATATTTGTAAGACTCTTACCTACCTATAGATTTACGTACGGATATCAAAAAGTAAGAAAAACTAGTCTTTTTTCCTCATGATATATGAAGGCAGAATCATATCTAACTATAAAATATCAGTCTTGGAAATAAGAGAAGTTTCGTGATGTGTTTAAGAACAAGAAATGAATTTCTTGATAATAAGTTTTGTATATTTTTTGTTACAGAAACAAACATGAAGATTTCCCTTTTAATAATTTCACTGCTCTGTGCCACGGCAGCTGCGCTTGATGGCGGTGACAACAAATTCATGAAGGATTACGCTATGCTAAAGGTAAAAAAATTATGTCACCTACCGCAGTCGGTAGGATTCGAACCTACGCTCCCAGAGGGAATCTGATTTCTAGTCAGACGCCTTAACCGCTCGGCCACGACTGCTTGTTAGAGAATCGTTGAAATATTGAAACGTTTTAATACTTTGTACAAAGTGTTAAATTCATTTTGATGAAGATTAATATATTTTTGAAAAAAAACATAGTTCTGTGAAATTTATTAATAATTTGTTAGTTAATTATAAATATTAAATACCTAGTAGAAGAATGTTATGAGTGTCATGTTAAACCACACATACTTAATACTAATCTTGCCAATATTGAGAAATTGCTTTATATAGCTTTTCAATATACATTCAATAAAAAAAAATTTTTTTTTTATCTATAACTTATACAAGAACTAGAAACATGTGGCGCCATCTTGTATTCAACTCGTTGTTTACCATTAGAGTGACATTATAAAATGCCTTTTCTAAATATTCTCAAAATCTTAGTTGAAATCTTAGCAATAGTCCCAGATATAGGTCAATATTGTACAGATATTCTTTCCTAGCAATTGTGCAGTCTTATAAGATTCCATTATCACGCTTCTCTAGTAGAAACGACACCAAATGTATGGGAATGGCAGAGGTAACGTAACTGATTTATAACATTTCAATATTTTTTTTATCAATGCTACTTTTCTAGACCTGGTGCGCAACGATAAAGCACTAAATTGCACGTTTGTTTCAGATTTACGAAAGTTGCTTCGGGACAGCGCTTCTAAAACAAATCACTAAGGAGTTGAAAGATGCTTACGCAAAATGCTCGCCAGCGCCATCTATCAAAACACCTGCGAACTCACACATACCGCCTATGTTGTTGAGCAAACTGCCACCGGGCTTCTCAATGGATCCTAGTATACAGAATAAGCCAACAGATGGCGCTGCTAGTAACCACCACGGAAATGAATTGCCCCACCAAGATGAATCTCAACAACCGCAAAACGCACAAATGGGAGGAGTGTTGACATTTAGACCTAATACGGTATAAAATTTAAAAAAAAAATTACTATATCAGCTGCCTCCTGTGAGGATTGAACTCACGACCCCTGGTTTACGAGACCAGTGCTCTACCACTGAGCTAAAGAGGCTATGAAATAGTTTGCGAAATATGTGATAGCTTATATTTTATTCTAGTACAGAATATTTGTTATATTGAAAAGAAAGATTGTCTGTTTTGATTGTTCATAATTATGAAGTTCAATACAGTTTGACTAATTAATTCAAATCACTTCACAGTTAATATTATCATTGAGATTGTTCATAACGGTGTTTCACGTTCGAAATTCGGAGCTGCCCGACTCCGTCGACGGGAAAGTAGTGTTGTGTTGATGAAGTGAATAAGTTCTTTTAAATTTATTATATTATTAATAAGGTGGACAATGCGTGACTGACACTCTGCTGTTGGTCACATTCATAGACTGGCCACTTACCATGAAAAAGCACGCTTGTTTGCCACCTCAAAAAGGCCCATGACTTCGCTCGCATGGCAGTAGACTAAAAATAGAAAAAAAAATTACTTCAAAATTCAAAAGATCTTTATTTAATTTCACTTTATCAAAGTACTTTCAAATCGTCAGATTATACAGATTTATACATGCTACATGGTTTGGAAGGTTGCTTTTACTGAACAGAATTTTATAAAATTACTTACCTACTTTTTGTTCCTATAGGCATTTCCACAACAACCTGGAATGTTACCGTACATGATGCCGGGGATGCAGCCCTCGCAGTTCCAGCAGTTCGGCCAGGCCCCGTTCTTCCAGTACCCATACTCGGCACCTCGGCTGGTCTACCCACCTGGGAACCCATACTACCCACAGCCACAACAGTACCAACAGGGTTTCTACCAACAACCCTTCTTTGGCAATAATAGAATGTCGGTAAGGATAATACATTACTTCATCTACCCTGTACCCTGTACCTACACCAACATTTCACCAGTTATGTTTAAGTCCCATGTAATAGAGAGTGAGCCTATTATGCCATTAACTGGCCACTAATCCAGGCTCGGGGTGACACTGGAAACTTACGGACGGATAAACTCAATAATACTTAGCCTGACCTAGATATCGAACCCAGGACCTCGTAATTAGGAGCCTTAGGACTACAATGTAATATTTCGGTTTATGTTTCGGCGCACCCGTACGCTCGCACCCCACTATTTACGTAGAGTATTCATACATCACTTCAAGCTCACTTTATTAAATTTCCAGCGCCAACTAGGGCTCCGAGCTCGCTTGGGTATGGACTCCCCTCGGTCTTCGAGCCACAACGTGACCTGCGTGATGCAGGAGCTGGGCTACATCGACCAGAACCTGGAGCCGGACTATGAACAGATCAGACACCGCATCACCAACCTCCCAGTCACTAATGAACTCAAGAGCGATATACAAGACGGCTTGCAGTTCTGTCAGAAGTTTTCGGTATGCTTTTTAACCTATTGCAACAAATGGAGGACGTTCCTCTATTCGACTGTATGAGACAAGTTATAGAAAAGGTGTCAGGCATGTCGTATAAGAAGGTCAAAGAGACGGCACTAGACAGAGACAAGTGGAAAGAGTTGCATCGGTTACACCGACAAGAGATATTACTCTTAAATTCATGATAATTCAAGGCGGTTTCTATTTTTCCTCTAATACACTATGAGCAATATGCTCACGCCTGTATTCACCGAACAGGCAGGCAATATTGTACTGTCGGCCAACAATGATCGTTTAAGCAGCGCGTATTAAGAACTTCTTAGCTTTGACGTTTAATTTTACGGGATCAAATTGAAACGTCGAAGCTCAGAGGTTCTTAGTACGCGATGATGGTAGGTCTATACTGGTGACCCTGATAGTAGATACATTTAGTTATGTTTAAGTGCCATGTAATATGGGTCGAGCCAATTGCCCTAACTAGGTACTAATCCAGAACCTCGTGTTCCACAATGTTTGCGACCGTGTGGCTTGTGACCAAAAAAATAAATGACTGGATTTTTTCTTCCAGCAATGCGTCCCAGAAGACAAGCGCGACATCGTCCAGCGTCCTCAAGAGCAGATCAGATCAATCTTCTTCTTCCGTTGCTACAAGGTACATTTACTTACTTACCGTGCCCGCGACTTAGTCTGCACAGGATTTGACTTATCTTTATATTCACACAATATCCTGATGGAAATATGAACTTAAGCTACTTTATGAGTATTAGCAGTAGCTGAGTTTCTTGCCGGTTCTTCTCAGAAGGCTAGTTTCCGAACCGGTGGTAAATTCCTCGACATTCATAAGTGCCTTACCAGGACCTAAACTGAATAAATCATTTTCATTTTCATTTTCATTATTGTTAGGTTTCATTAATATCAATTCTACAGTAGTTTTGACGTGAAATATTAAGAAACATACATAAATACAAATCCCGTTTAAAAATTTAGTAGGTTGAAGTCTAGGAAAGACAGGAAGAAATTTTAAACTACAGATACAACGAGGTCAGATCAAGGCATCTTTATTCCAAGTACATAAGTAATATTTTACATTCGCTCTCAGCACAAGAAGCTGGAGGCGTGCATCATGAAAGACATCAACGAGCACTTTGCCAAGGAGTACGTGTTGGACAAGGAAACTGACTTCGGGTATGTATTTAGTACCACAAAGCATAGTAAAGTAGGATGACGATCTGCGAAAGACTGCAGGCAGATGCTGGATGCGGCAAGCTGAAGACAGGCACTCATTAGGGGAGGCCTATGTCCGGCAGTGGACCAAGATAAGCTGATGATGATGTCAAGATATAGAACAACGATACCCTAAAAATGGAACCTCAGTTTCAGTATCGCTTTGTTTTCATCAAAGTCAGGTTTTCGTTCGTTCAATCATTTAACTTACTTAATATATAAACGGCAAAGAATTTTCTAGCAGACCACGTTCGGACGTAATTGTAGAATGAATAAGAACCGTGGTAGGAACTTTCGGCTGAATCTTCGTTTTTCGGAGAAAACGAGTAGGGCCCCGGATGGTCCCATGCCCTTTCATTTGACACATATATATATGCTCACGCCATCCCAGTAGTCCTCGAAAGGGTAAGCAGAGGTGTTGTAACAACACCTTCACCGAATGTGATTTAGTGTCAACGTGACAGAGGGTGAGTCCATCGCCCTCTCAGGCACTATACTATGAATGACTTCTCAGACATAATATGCAGGTTTCCTCACAATGTTTTCCTTCACCGTAAAGCACGTGGTATGAAAGCACTGCACATAAGTTTTTAGAAAAAACTCATTGGTACAGACCCAGCTGGGATTCGAAATTGCGTCGCTTGCGTACCGCAACCTTTCATTTGGCAAACTGCATGGTAATTCCACTTTGTTCATCCACAGCACCTTCACCCGTTCAGCCCGCTCCCCCCGCGACCTGCCCCTCCGAGACCCGAGCCTTGAGGCCCTCGAGGAGATGGAGGTCTACCTCTACGACTACCTCAGTGGAGGAGGCGGCTTCGACTTCGATCTGTACATCTAAGACTGATTTTGCACTTAATTTTCACAGCCTTATGGTTGATTTCTTTTCAGCAGAATACTCACGCTAGTTTTTTGGTTGTACAAATTATTTGATTTTCCAATGCGTAATTAGATACTTGCTATCAGTGTGATTGGGAACGGATTTATTATCACTTCAAAGACCAGAGGCCTTACCATGATCTCTTATTGTCATGATAGTTTAACTCTTATTATGAGACAGATGTATTTGACGCGTAAAATCTGTCACTGTCACACAGTGGAACTATGATGGCAATAAGAGGTTATGGTTAGGCCCCTGGATTTATGATCTTTCCAAAAGGAACCACAGCGTATCAGGTAAATAGTAAAAAAATTGCTTTAATTATACTACCGTGATTGCTTATCATGGTAATTCTGCGTTATTCACTAAGGTTTCTCAGCGTCGCACTTGTCGTCCAGTGTCGGTTTTAATGATACGAAATTGAACTTTATCATCTATGCTATATGTATGTGTATCCTATGATTGTAACCAACGCTCGTCGTCGAGTTCGACGCTGAGAAACGTTAGTGAATAACGCGGCTGTACCATTCCCATAGCAATTGAACTGTTCAGATAAATTGCTCACGTAATTAATCCAATTTTAAGCGGACTGATGTAATTAATACTCATTATGAAAATAATCTCAGAAGTGATTACAAAGACTTGCCATTTCATTGCATTTATAAATAAGTGAAGAACTTAGTTTGTTAAGTTACTGGAGATTGGAAATAGGTATATTAAGTTTGGGGGTCATTTAAGGGTTGTTTGCTACAATAATTAAAGGGGAGTGCATATTATTTAATGTAGATTCATCTGTGCAAAAACCGAAACATTAAACTAAAACGTGCCAGTATAAGATGACCTCGTATTGCCTTGTCTTTGCGTACAATAAAAGGTCAACTTATACTAGTGTGAGCTTATAGCGTGCTGTGCATAAAGTATACTTGCTATATAGATTGCTGTGCAACAATTAAGTAGTCACCCTTTAATAATTCGTAGCAAACTCAATTAACATAACTTAGTTCTTGTCCACAAAGCTCGTTAATTCCAGCTTTTTAGACGACAACTCTTCGATTTAGTAAAATTATAGGGTAAACTGTACAATAATCGACCGTAACACAAAAGTACATAATTATAAATTTACAATTTTAATACACTTAATTAAATTCATATGGGTGTTAATCAATTCGCATATTTATTGAAATTCCATCGGTATTTTAATTAGTTAATTTTTTTTTTGTAATGCATGGTTTTAAATTCAACTTATTTACATATTTAAGTAATCTTTATGCGGCATCATTATAATTTTTTTTGGAGTATTATTCTATTCTATTGTTTCCTTAATAGTGTTATGTGTTTAGTTGTAATGTCACAACTTTTGTGTCCTTATTCCGCGTTAAGTACGGGATAATGATTTTAGATAGTAAGCCATTAGATTTAAGTTTACAATTACAAACGCATTGAATAAATGTAGTTATATGATTGTGTCATTTTCTTTATTAGCGACGGATAAGTAAAGTAAATATCCCATAATTTTACTAATCAACTAGCTGTGCTCCGCAGTTTCACCCGCGTTGTCTTAATTCTATGGCGGTTCTGCGGAACCCTTATGTTTTTTTTAAATAAAAGTAGTAACTAACTTACTGATTCAGTTACTCCTTGTTATATTAGCTATCAGCTTGTGAAAGTGCCGTTAAAATCGGTGCGGCTGTTTTGGAGTATAGACGGAACAAACAGACAGACCAGACAAACAGATTTTTTTATATTAGTACTGCATATACCTACTTTCATATCTTTAAGTGAAAAGTTATTAAGTTTAAAATTACAAACAGACACATCAATTTTATTTATCTGTATAGATTAAGCATACAATAATTATTGGCATTACAATAATTACTTAATGACAGCGGAGCACAAATTGTTTGTTTGAAATCTGTACTAATGCTGTTAAATAGCAGGTAATTTATAAACAATTCGTTTGAATATTACCGTAACTTTCTTGGTAAGACAAAGGAATTAGAATGATTTGTTCATTCGATGATAACACAATGATTTGTGAAGAGTGAAAGGAACCGGTTAAAAGCTGTTATTTAAATATTTAAAATGAGAACAATGGACTTACAGTGGGTACCTAAATACCGTTATGTTTATAGCATTTCGCCTCTGAGTAATTATTCAGTTGTATCTATACAGATAAATAAAATTGAAGTGTCTGTAATTCCAAAATTTCAGCTTTTCACTAAATGCATATGAAAGTATTCACGCTACTGACACTAAAAAACCAAGTTTTAAAATGTTTCACTGTCTGTCTGTCTGTTTGTTCCGGGTAATCTCCGAAACGCCTGTACCGATTATAACGGGATTTTCACTGGCAGGTAGCTGATGTTTCAAGGAGTAACTTAAGCTACTTTTATTTATTAAAAATATTAGGGTTCCGCGACAATAAGGATGAAATTAAATCTACGCGGGTGAAATCGCGGGGCACAGCTATTATAATATACAATATACAATGTTTTGTTTAGGGAAAATATTATGAAAAATATTCAAACTAATAAGGGTAACTGGCACATATCAAAACAATAAATTATTTTAAAGTACTGTCATACTTTAATAATACCCGCCTAATGCTTGTTTTGACTACATTTTGTTAACCTACTAGTGCCAAGTTATAGGTTTTGACATTTTTAACTTAACTTACTTTAATTATATCGCCTGCGTATTTTCTTCATTTGGTATGGGAACGATAAAAAGTGCCGCTAACGAAGAGTGTTGAAAGTTTTACGTTGCCGTATAAAATGAAGAAAATACGCAATACCTGCTAAATAACGTAGTCTCCATTGTACTCGTATGAAATCAAAGTAAAATCATATAAAATTCTATTACAAATTCAGGGTGGCAAGAAAATGGGTGTTATACTTTGATAGACGTTCACCTTTATGCCCTTTATTGAGTGGCACGCGTGCCCTTTTGCACTTATATAATATTCATACAATAATATTCCGACAGTTGGTAAATTCGTTGAATCGTGCATGATTTTGTGGCACGGATCTTCGTAATTCAATGGAACGCAATGCTTATGTTATTAACATGTCAGTTGGAACTCAAAATAATGTCATCTGTTGTCAATGTTCACTGACATATTTATTTATTTTGTATGAAAAGGTTTTATAAAAATCACGCTTTTCAGTGGTTAAGTGCTGAAGGCACTACACGGAGGGATTTCTATCTACTACCACATGACTTTTTCCTACCAAATGATCTAAATAACACGCTAATAGACCCAAAAATCCCTGAGTAGTCGTCAAATGTAACGTATTTTTGACGATACACGTAAAATATACACAACCACTTTAAACCTTCCTTCACACAATACACTTTATAGCATGCAAATCGGTAAATCCGTCGATTCGTACATTAAAAATATACATCAAACGTCTTCTTAAATTTTCTAGTGGGTTAAAAGGCGTTACAATTGGGACCAACTGTATTTCTTAGTTTTTATTTTAAAAAGTTCACAATATTATGATAACAAATGGTCCTTAACTCGATTAATTATTATTTATTTAGTTGTTATTTTGAGACTGATGTAATAATTATCATTATATCATTGTTATTTAAAAGGATCAAATATCGAAAGCACTTATTTTTCTCGCAGATAGAATAAGTGGGTATTTCTAATGTTCCCAAATCTTCCCATCGGAACCTACCTCTTTCTCTATGACAGGTAAAGGTTTTTTCGCAATGAAAAAAATAAGGGTACCAAGGCTTTTGGTGAAAGTTTTGTACAAAAATTCATCCAAATAATGCTACTTTTTATATTTACAATTTGCCAAAAAAATGTGCTCACTGCCTTTCTCCGAAATGTCCATGTTTCGGCCACAAAAGGGTTTCGGATTTCACAAACAGATGCGTTTTTTTTCTATTCCACATTCGAAAGGACTTTTTGAAGTATCACATCTGTCATATTCATTTTTTTCAACAATATATAATTTAAATAAAGAACAGATAGTTTCAATAACTAGTTCCAAATCATGCCTAACATTTAGCACTTACTAATCGTAGCCAAAACCACTTCACCCTAAATTAAATTCAAAGAAAAATCGTTTCAGAATATATGTGTTGATGTCGTGGGACAAACGGCTGTGACAGATATAGCTAGTTAAATTTGATGTGATTTATTCAAGTAGTACAAATTTTGTCTTTAACCTTTGGTATTAGTCGAAATATTCGTCGTTTAATTTTCATTATATTAAACAAAATTACGCAATTATTTATCTACAACATAAAATCAATATAATACGACTTGAACACTTGCATACATTGCATATTGCAATACATTCGTTTGCAGATGTGTATAGTCAAATAAACACATATTAAATAACAATGCCATTTTAAGTTCTTCGTACATAATCTCAACCCGTCCGTGAATGAAGACCACCTTTCGTTGTGTTAGGGTAAAGGGTATATTTATTGGTATCTTCCGTTCCTTCCATACGCACATCCCTACTACTATCATTGATTTCTTAACATTTTTGATGCACTTTTCCTATATAGGTAGTACCTGGTAGTGATGTAACGAATATTCGCATATTTTTTAATATTCGTATTCGCATTCGCAAAATTTCTGCGAATGCTTTGCGAATATGAATATCAGAAAAAAAAACAATTTGAAGATAATGGTAGGTCAATAAAATCAAAATCCATTCATTTCTTATGTTTTAAATGCAAGAAAAAGTAACTTTACCTAATAAGTACATTAACAGTCTTCACTTTATAATTTTGGTATTATTTATTCATTATTTTACTTTGGGCTTAACAATTAAATTTTCATAAAAACTTATACCTTCGCATTCGCATTCGCATTCGCGAATGTTTAAAAAATGACATTCGTTCCATCACTAATACCTGGCAAACAGCCTTAATGTAAGCTGAACTGGGTTGTTTATTTATCTTCATTAAAAACACTTAATTTTTTTACAATATTACAAATCTATGTTGCAGTTTATTAAAAATATATTACACAAATAATTTATTAACCTGCTTTTAAAAATAGTCACAATCACGCGCGTTTACCCTACATTTTAAGATACCTACTACTATAAGACCTTTCGCACGGGTAAGTGAATATTTTAGTGAAAGATTTTTGTCAAATAATCGCCTGCGCAAGTGCGTCACTTAACAATACATTGCAAAAAATAAGGACGAGAAGGATTGATGTAAACTCTATTTAGTTCACTGGAACATATGGATTGTGGACGTGTATGAAAAATGGAACATCCGCAAGGTGCTTACTTGACATCTGAATGGAATGCGACGGTTTCTGTGCGTTCATAATGAATGGTTGTAGTCATTGGCCTCTGTTGCATATTTCGATAGTATCTATTTGATAGGAAATTATATCGCAAAAAGTCTTGGTAATCACGATTTCCTAGGAAATAAAGCTATTCTTGAGAATAAATTAAAAAGATTAAATAGTTTTAATAAATTAAAAAGAATGGTCCGTATTCTTTTAATCAAAGCTAGGAATAAATTATAGAAAACGATTTAAAAAAAAAATATTCGGTAATTAAAAAAAAATCTTGTCTATGTTTTTTTATAGATCTCAAAAATTATATATAATTGGCCTAAAAATACCTGACGATTCTATGATAAAAATCTTCCCCGCTTAGCTACATATAAACTACACTGAAAACCCAACAGTAACCTCAGCTATTTAAGGTTAAAAACCTAATGAATACACCGTCCTTCCCGTGTTTAAGTGGTACATAAGTGCGAACAGGAGAGTGTGAAGTGTGAACAAAAACTTGGAGTGTCCACGTGCCGCATATGCTCAGAAGTCAGGAGCTAATGAACAGACTCCCACGGGATCTCGTGAACTGTATTCCAACCATTTCCTGAAGACCAGCCAATTAGGAGCCAAAATGTCGAATTTAATGGCTAAAGGTTGACATAATTAAACGTTTTTCGTGAAAAAATGCAGGTGATACATGTTAGTTAGCTTCCTAAAAGTGTCTTGAAACATGTCAAATCTATATCTATACAGATAAATAAAATTGAAGTGTCTGTTTGTATTTCCAAAATTACAGTTTTTCACTAAATGCATATGAAAGTATGCATGCTACCGACACAAAAAAAAACAAGTTTTAAAAATTTTCACTGTCTGTCTGTCTGTCTGTCCGTCTGTCTGTTTGTTCCGGGTAATCTCTGAAACAGCTGGACCGATTTCAACGGGACTTTCACTAGGAGGTAGCTGATGTTTCAAGGAGTAACTTAGACTACTTTTCTTTACTAAAAACATGAGGGTACCGCGACAATAAGGATGAAACGAAATCTACGCGGGTGAAACCGCGGGGCACAGCTATAGTTAAATATAATTCCATGCGTACGTATAGACTGTGTACAATAATAAGTACCTAAGAATATTCTATAGCTGCAGTTACGAGTAATGATCGCTCAGGGAACGTAGTGCGGGTTTCGTACGTATTTATTCACGGCCCGCCATATAGACAGACAGACACAGACTCATAAAATTACTTACCATCAGCGCTTATAACTTGTAACGGCTCCTATAATAGACCGTTTATTAAACAAACATGGTAATCGACACATCAATGTTAATTTCTATGCTACTACAACGGTCGTTTTCATTTAAATAAATATTTGAAAAAAATAAAAAAAGTGTGGAAAAATTCGCATCCGTAATTTTACGATCAACTTCCGAATAAAACAGCTACTTCTATTTTTTTAGGTCGAAGATCATATTTTACGTCAAAACTGAATATGGGAACTGGGAACTTCCCTCGGGTCAGATAAGTCACAACCACTTGGCCTATTCCCAAGTTAGTCGTAACTAACTACCAGGGTACCGGTCCGTGATTAAATATGCAATCCTTAAAGAGACATTCAAGTGTTGTGGAGAGGATGTTGAGCTGGTTAAGCGCTGCGGTTGTACTAACTAGCTCCCACTATCCAGTATCCCTATCCTACTATCATAATAATCCTAATAATATTATATATTATATTATATAAACGCGAAAGTTTGTATGTTCAGGCAAAAACTACTGAATGGATTTTTATGAAACTTTACAATAATATGGCTTATACATAGAAAAACACACATGCTATAAAATATAAACGTATTGCGTGTATTATCTAAAAATATAAGGATATGTAAAAGCCTGCACAGACGGAGTGGCGGGCACCAGTTAGCTATCCATATGGCTCAATATATGTTGTAGGTGTAGAAGCTGTGGTGGCCGTGGGGTTCGAGCAGTCACCTTCTACCTAAATTTGATTCCAAGCGGCCTCTACCTCTAACACTACTGTTCTGTAGTGTTTCTACAAAACAGTCATTTCAGCGCAGTAATTTCACCCCACGTGCTTTACGGTGAACGAAAACATCGTGAGACTTGTCTGAGAATGAATTACTTTCAAAGACGGGTGTACGGTGCTTGAGACGGCGATGCACTCACCATCAGGTTAGTACATACTTCATCTTTGGTGAAAAATGGGTGATATTACAAAACCTATTCCTACCCCTTCTGGGTTACGGTGAGCATAATAAGTTATTTTGTAAAAAGTTCTAAGTTTCGTAGGAAACGTTAAGTTTTCTAAACCACCCTTGGGCCCATCTGCACAAAATAAATAGTGCTTACACAATCAAAGAGCGGCGAAAAAAGGAAAGTTCTGAAATCCGATACGTGCCGAAGTCAAAAATGTAGCGACAAAAAGGTCCAATCGGGCCGGGGCGGGCCGCGAGCCGAAATGAACGCGTACATTTTCGATGATTTATGGCGCAAATTAACGAGAATATATCCTCATTCCTTCGCATCATTTCCTGGTAGACCGAACTTGCAGCGGAGCCAAAGGAATTTGGAAAAAACTACCCGCAAAAATGCTAAACGACCGAAAACTCATGCGAAGCGAAATATTTTGAGTTTTTATTTTCATTGCTTTCATCTAGTTCTGCATACCTGAAATCAGGCTAGGTATGTGTCTGGTTGCAGGGAGCGCAACTTCGTCATAAGAATAACGAACTTTATGTTTTCGTTTTTAGAGCTCAAATTCATAAAAAAAGTAATGAGACAAAGGGCTACTTTAATAAATAGAAATGTTAATTTAGGTAAGTAATAAAAAAATACGTTACTTTTTTACCCATATCTCTTGTCTTACCTATCTTTTACTTATAAGATAAAATCAAAATGAGCTTATTTTTAACCAATTAAATTCGAAACACAGTAAATTTGGATAGTACATCATTATCTATTAGCGAAAGTAAATGTGGAAGACATTAACTCCACCAAATGTCGTAGCCGATGATCGTCAAACTGCAGAAAATGTTCGCGGTTACATCCGCATACCGTTCGGCTCGTGTTGCACTATTTTTTTATTTCACCAACAAAAAGTTGGCTACATGCTGCTGTAGGAGCAAGTGCGGCCGAGCTCCCGTCCTCCCAATGCCTGGGCATAGATTACACTGCAAACAGATGCGACAAGTCATTCGTTGGGTATAAACAGATTTGTTGCCGATCGAGGCAATATAAAATATTCTTCATTATGTTATTCTTAACAAGCTGTGCGCCTCTGTTTTACCCGCGTGGGATTATTAAATAAAATATATGTAACTTCATAATAATTTTTCACGCGTCTCGCAGTAGTAGCAAGTAGCCAATTTCTTCTCAGTAAAAGCAACCTTCTGAACTTAGCGTAGTATTTATAATCAAGTAATTCTGAGAAAGATATTTTTGTGTTTTAAACTACTTTTAAGAAGGTATCTCAATAATTATAGAAGTGAAATACTACCGAAACTAATCTATATCTATCTATATACATACAAACAGATAAATAAAATTGAAGTTTCTGTTTGTAATTAAAAAATTACAGCTTTCACTAGATGTATATGAAAGAATACACGCTACTGACACTGAAAAACCAACTTTTAAATTTTTTCTCCGTCTGTCTGTCTGTCTGTCTGTTTGTTCCGGGTAATCTCTGAAACGGCTGGACCGATTTTAACGGGACTTTCACTGGCAGGTAGCTGATGTTTCAAGGAGTAACTTAGGCTACTTTTATTAATTAAAAATATTAAGGTTTCGCGACATGAAGCATAAAATTAAATATACGCGGGTGAAACTGCGGGGCACAGCTAGTTACTTAAATATTTGAGAGATGCCAGACACTTTGAAAATTAAATGTAATTTATTTATTCGGTTTAGAAAGGCCCTGAAAAGGGACTAATGAACATCGAAGAACTGACCACCGGTTCTTAAACTAGCCTTCCAGAATCGAACCGTCAAGAAATTTTGCTGGCGTTATGTACATTTCATTACAGAATAAATAATGAATCGTCTACTTATGTAGCATTTCATATGAATTTTAATAGAAGTTGCACTTCTGGGCTCATGATTTACAGCGGTTATTCTTTGAGAGCAGAAGTCATTATTAGTCGGATCGTTCATCTTCATTGCGTTTGACGGGGATACTTTAATGTTTAGATGAATATTAGAAACGTGTTTAAAAAGCTATGCTGGTCCTTTTTTCTATAGAATTCTCACTCTGACAGAATAAAATTATGTGTTACGTATTATTATATAGTAAGTTTTTCGTCCGAGTAACCAATTGGCTCATGTATTTTCTGTGGTGCCTTATTAATAATTCAAATTCAAAAATATCTTTATTAGACTTTCAAATCGTCAGAACGACATGATTATACATGCTACTACCGAGTTCGGAAGGTTGATTTTAAAATAATAGGGAATATAAGATTACAAATTATCAGGGGCCCAACCACGAGCTCTTATTGCAAGTTCCAAAAACTATTGATTTTAACCAGACAAGTTTTTGCTTTCATAGACTTTATTTAACATATACCTATAATGTACTTACAAATATTAACGGTTAACTCTTACATAATAGGTACGTATTTGTACAAGTACAAATAATAACAGGATAGGAATACTAAACCACAAAATAGGAATAGTGTGGATGAACTAACTAACAGAACCGATTGCCTTTTTAGATACTGCGTAGGTACTCATTCGACCGGAAGACGCAGCGTAGGCAGGCCTCCCACTAGGTGGACCGACGACATCGTGAGAGTCGCGGGCAACCGATGGATGCTAATAGCGCATTGTCGTTCGGCGTGGCGGTCAAAGGGGGAGGCATATGTTCAGCATTGGACGTCTTCCGGCTGATGATGATGATGACTCATTCGATGTTTATTTACTATTTCACCCGCGTAGAATTAATTTCATTTGTGTCCCGCGGAACCCTTGTTTTTTTTAAATTGAAAGTAGCGTAAGTTACTCCTTGAAACATCAGTTACCTGCCGGGAAACGTCCCGTTAAAATCGGTCCAGCCGTTTCAGAGATTACCCGGAACAAACAGACAGACAGACATACAGACAGAGAAAAATTTTAATACTTGGTTTTTTAGTGTCAGTAGCGTGTTTACTTTCATATGCATTTAGTGAAAAACTGTTATTTTGAAATTACAAACAGACACTTCAATTTTATTTATCTGTATAGATGTTTAGATGTATAGATGATACCTACTCTATGAGACCTACGTAAGTACTTTTTTCATACAATAAGAGTGGCACATGAGCATATACCTAAGTTTTATTACTTAGGTATATGCTCTTGTGCCACTCTTAGAACTTATGTTTTTAAGAAATATTTAGTTGTCATTTACTCTCTCTATAAGTACCTACTGACTTAAATAAGTACATAGCGTTTATTTTATTCAATGATTCTATCATATCTGTTTAGCTATAAGTTCAATAATGAGACGAATTTATATTTTTTATTAATTTTATTATTTCTAACCCATTCTACTCAATTCTATCTAAAACTAATAATTTTAAACATCGGCCACAGTAATTTGAACCTTAAGCGTTAAATTTTTAGAACTAAATTCCTCTATAGTTCATATGGTAGGATCGGTGTCGAATTGAGTATCTGAAGACGTGGTATGTCAACGTGTGAAGGTCTTGTACCCTTGTCAGAGGGACGGCGAAAGTTCACGTTCACATTTTTACTCGTGGAATGTTTTCAAACATATTCCGCTTTTCGTCACCCATACGAATACATTAACAACTAGCTGTGCCCTGCGGTTTCACCCGCGTAGATTTAGTTTCATCCTTATTGTCGCGGAACCCTAATATTTTTAATAAATAAAAGTAGCCTAAGTTACTCCTTGAAACATCAGCTACCTGCCAGTGAAAGTCCCGTTAAATTCCGTCCTGCCGTTTCAGAGATTACCCGGAACAAACAGACAAACAGACAGACAGAGAAAATTCAAACTTGGTGTTTTAATGTCAGTAGCGTGTATACTTCCATATGTATTTAGTGAAAAGCTGTTATTTTGGAATTACAAACAGACACTTCAATTTTATTTATCTGTATAGATGTATAGATTAAGGATAATATTGTTTAAATCCATAATTCATATTAAATTAGGAAAGTGTCACTGTGTCTGTTTCACGGCTAACTATCCTTGTATCAATATCGCTGAAATTTGATATCAAGATAGCTTTGACCACAAGGACATACGGAGTACTTAAAAACAATAGCTAGTTTTATACAGAAGTGTGTAATAGAAAACAAATCATTCCAACATTATTTATTACTGTAAATAAATGTGTAAAGAAACAATCGAAGAGAATTATTCCAAACCATAGTCACCAAACAGTAGAACAAGAGAACAAAGAAAGCTTGAAGAATCTTAAAAAGTCGGTGGTCTGTACAAAAAATAGCAAGACCCCTCTCCATGCCATCTTATACTTATGGTCGCAATTGGCATTTTAACACAATGCTTCTTATCAGAAGACATCTGCAACTGGACACTGGACGGTAGTGGTTCGGCCACTAAAATGGAGCACAGTATAAATATAAGGTTTACAATCAGTAAGGAATTTTGACCAATTTTTAAGTAAGAACGTTAACTCTAACTGAATGTGATAATATAAATATATACAAAAAGAAACTTAAACAATATGTGGCTAAACTATTGTAAAATAACTAACTAGCTTATCCAACACACTAGAGGTAAACATTGTATTCAAAAATTATTTATTTTACTGTAATCTAATTTTAAGTGAACTAATTTTAAGTTCTTATGAGAAATAAATTCTTTAAACCTAAACCTAACTCCATTGATCGTGAGGGTTGTCAATATTTTTATTTACTCGGCAATTACCCGGAACAAACAGACAGACACACAGAGAAAAAAATTAAAACTTGGTTTTTTTATGTCAGTATCGTATATACTTTCAAATGCATTAAGTAAAAAGCTGTTTGCTGCAATTACAAAATACTTCAATTTTATTTATCTGTATAGATATAGATTTATCTAAATGATATTCAAATTTACTCTTTTGTTTACTGTCAAAATAATGTAGATTTATCGTTTTGAAGGTTTCCTTAATATCGGTAAAACACGTGAATGACGTATTCACGAGATCGGCTAAGACGTGACACCTCTATCGCTCATTAGGCCTATTCCACGTATTTTCTCGTAGATGTGCGAGTCTGTGTGAATGTGGCATTTCGAACGATTTGTTCTAAGATTCCTAACTGCTTGCAATGCATATATTTAAACTGTGACTGGAGTACATAAATCTCCTTCCAGAAAATTTTACAATTATTTTTTTACGCTCAGTCGATTATTGATCGTCCACCCTCGCATCATGACGCTATTGTGAGTAAAAAGAGTGGACTTTTTCTGGTCATTTCGGGGCCATTGTAAAAAGTATCCCCAATGTCCCCTTTAGCTTAATAGCGTACAGCTGAAGCGGTTTTTGTTCGTGCATGGCTTTTTGTTTGAACGGTCGTTTTACACATTCAGCTTTCTGTTTGACCAAATGTCCCAAGTTAATAAATTGCCTTTTTATATATAAAATTCGCATTGTGTATAACGGAGTTTGCTTACTTAAAGCCTCAATCAACTGATGCGATTATGTGTAAGATTTCAATAAGAAATTCAAATACACCAACATATGTCAAAGGTGGCAAATGCTTCACAGAAGAAGTCATCATAAAATGTTTTTTTTAAATACTAAGAAACATACAAAAATCCCAATAAGCGGCCACTGGTAGCCTACCACCACCGGTACCACAGAGGGTATTAAGAACTTCTGAGCTTTGACGTTTCATTTTGATACCCAAACGATCATAGTTGGCCCCTGCTAAAACCGATGATGGTATACCCCCTGGTCTCTATAGCCTTCTCAACAAGTCAATAAACCCCGCAATGATAAAAAAAAATCCACAAACAGTCGGGTGGTCCAGTCCTTGGAATAATTAGGTAGGCAGTAAAGAAAGTTAACACAATTCTTAGAGGCGGGCTTGATCGAGAATTGGAGATAAGACAATTGCACCTCGGCCACTGAACCAATTACCTTTGCTGTGACACATTTAGATTAATTGCCTTTTTTTAGTAAGACTACTTGGTGGGAGATTGGATAAGTTGTAAATTAGCACTGTGTCACTTGTGTGGGCTTTGTCACACTTTTTTTTAAAGAAGCTTTCGATGAATAAAGACTAATATAAACGCAAGTTGACATACGCCTAACGACCAAGTCGAAAAAATTACAGTTAAAGAAAAATATAAGAACGTACTTCTACAATGCAAAATGTATATTTTTTTTTAATTTCAGCCCGCCGTGTATCTTCTTCTTCAAAGTCAAAGTCAAAGTCGAAAATATCTTTATTCGATTAGACTTTATACAAAGCACTTTCAAATCGTCAGAGTGACACAATTTACAGGGTTTATACATGCTACCGCCAGGTTCGGAAGGTTGCTTTTACTGAGAAGAACCTGGCAAGAAACTCAGTAATTACTCTTTTCAAAAATATTTTACAATTAAAAAAAAAACACAATATAAATCATTTGAGAAATGTAAGCCCATGGACACAGTTCCAATGTACAAATGTCGATAAAAATTAACATAAAGAAAAGTCTAGTAGTTCTATTTATATCTAAATGCGTAGCTTGAGAATGCCAGCCATCGCCCTCCTCAACCATTATAGAGGGAAGTGAGTAGTCTTTACTTGTAGTGCCTCTCCAGCTATTGAAGGTTGGCTGTCAGTTCGGTAAACTTCTGTCTATCCTTCGCGAGGCGGAAGGGTGCAGCAGCACTGCTGATGCCAGTCCACTCGAGGATATTACGCAGCCACGACTTTCTCATAACGTATTCTATCAATAAGGTTCTATTAAGGTATTCTATCTTGCCGGTTCTTCTCAGAAGGCTAGTTTCCGAACCGGTGGTAAATTCGACATTCATAAGTGCCTTACCAGGGCCTGAACTGAATAAATATTTTTAATTTTCATAAGAAAGTGAACTCAATATAACAATCTTCAGTGAATTACCTTTTATTTCACATCTTTCAATTTGGGTAGTTAAAACCATACAGTTCTTTTTTGAAGTTGTTTAATGAAATAGACGAATACAACAGTTCAAACGCGGGATGCAGTTTGTTTGTTTGTTTGTTTGTTTGAACGCTCTAATCTCAGGAACTACTGGTCCGATTTCAAAAATTATTTCAGTGTTGGATAGTCCATTTATCGAGAAAGGCTATAGACTATATTTTATTCTCATAAAAATTAGGGGCCCGTAAGTAAATTGCAGTTTTGTAACCTAAGGTGTAAAATCGAAAACCTATTTATGCGTACGCTGCAAAAACTATTGACAATAGAACAAAATGATGTACTACGAGTTTGTAGGTCTTATTAAGATCTACAAAAAAGTCCGCGAGAACATATATCTAACTATCATAGTTTAGTCACAATAATCGCTTGTATGTTCATCAAAATTATTAAATCGTCTGAAGAAAGAAACTACGTTAAATGTGTATCTTAATATTAATCCTTAACCAAATTAAGCATTATGCTATCAAGGGTATTCATCTAGAAGTAAAATACCGTTTGTTTTATTCCAATCGGACATTTCGTTAAGAAATTATCACGAGTATAAAAACGCAAAGAATTGTTACATAATAATGAGTTATTTGCCGAAGAGTAATCTCTGAAACGGCTAGACCGATTTTAACGGGACTTTCACTGGCAGATAGCTAATGTTACAGGGAGTACCATGGGCTTTTTATTTATAGAGAAAATTTAGGGTTCCGCTTTAATCAAATTAAATCTACGCGGGTGAAACCGCAGGGCACAGCTAGTAATTAAATAAAAATAGGCTTTATAGCACACCACAACGAACAGTACCAAACAATATGTGATAATACTCACTACCTACTTAAAACTATCGTTCTATTTCTATGGAATTATCTTCGATCGATAATACTGATGTTCAATTATGTATGTCTGTGGTCAACCCCTCAATGGTGTGTTATCTAGAAGACAAATCACACGCATTGTTAAAACATGGTGGTGTGTGCGTTCAGTCACATAGTTGATTTAATTAATATTACACCCGCATGTTGTGGTTTCAATTAAAAAGATGGTTTTTATTGAAATTTTCACTTTTCTTTGATCGTCGATATCAATAAAAATTTTGCTTTAACTAAAATGAGCTTATAAAATACATGCCCAGGTGCTTTTTTATTTCTGTTAAACTAAAACTCAGTCGAATAGTAGAAACACCACATAAAAATCACAAGATAAAGCATTAAACTCTAATTTATTTGACCGCAATCCCGCCCATCCCTACTAATATTGTAAATGCGAAAGTAACTCTGTCTGTCTGTCTGTTACACTTTCCCGCTTAAACCTCTCAACCGATTTTGATGAAATTTGGCACAGACAATCTTTAGACCCTGAGAAAGGACATAGGCTACCTTTTATTTATTAAAAATATTAGGTTTCCGCGACCATAAGGTTAAAACAAAATCTACGCGCGTGAAACCGCGGGGCACAGCTAGTATTGCTATAAATCGGATAGTAGGTTTAATATCTTTTTTTTATTCGCACTGTACGTGTTAGATAAAGTCCCGCTAATAATGAACCTCCTTTTTAAGTACATAAGTTAAAAAGACACATGAATTATATTTTAGTATAGCAATAATCTCACACTTTGACAGATAGCTACCGACTTACCTACGTACAGCATCACATGTTTCTAACATTTAGTACACGTGATAGAGTACGTAAGTGTTGTTTTAATTAACATTGAAAACCATAGAAACAATAAGTACTACGTAGTACTTATTATCTATGTTGTAAACATTAACAAAAAGCAGCCAGTATTTCCAGGTGACAGGTGCATCAATAGTTTTTGTGTTTTTTTTTTCTAAGCTTACCATATGTCACTTTATGTACTCGTGCGCAGGGCGTTAAGGTAAGGAGGCGTTCGAAATTCAAAATTTCAAACAGCAGCTGAAATTCGAATCGAATATGGCGCCCGCCACGCGCCGTGTTCCCTCCCTTTTATAATTATTACATTTTATTTTTAAATTGTTTTTTCTGCTTCACAAGGATTCCCCTCGGTGTTATCCGTCGGAAAACAATGTCCCCCTCGTACCTAATGGCTCCATTCGGCCGTGCGTTGTTTTAAATTGGATACGGGTCCATAATAATAAATTGACGGTTTCAGCCGGGCTTAGAGCGTGTGACTAATGATAATTAAATTGAGCTTCATTTCTATCTTCTTCTTATTTCGATTGAACGTATATTATATGTTTAATTTCTCAATAAAGAATGTAATAAATTTTAAGATAAGTGTCTTGAGAAACTCTACCTCTCTTACAAATATGGCCCATGCATGAGTGTTTTAGGCATTTGGCACTCTCTGCCACTTATTATTACAGCAGAAGTTACAAAACTTGTATTTACAGGACACTTTTACCCGTGACTTCGTCCGCAAAGTTATTGTTTAAGTATCCTATGTCCTCTGGGTGAAGCTATCTCTATACCAAAATTTTAGCTAAATATCTTAAGTGGCTTACCCATAGTAATAGGTAACAGACAGACGGAGTCACTCATTTTATAGTATTCTCACATTCTCATTTTCAAATAATATTATAACTTGAATAATTTCAATTAACGTAACAATTTGTGGCGCTATATCTCGCGGTCTCTACTTATTTGTATTGCCAAAAGTATTTTTATTGTATTCCGCGGTTTTAATGGGTTAATTTCATGGGTGGCCCGCGAAGCCCTAATGTTTTTATAAATAAAAGTAAAATTTTGCTATCCCGTTAAAATCGGTCCAGCCGTTTCAAAGATTAGCCGGAACAAACAGAGAAAAAAATTAAAAATTAGTTTTTCCATGTCATTACCGTGTATACTTTCATACTTAATGCATTTACCTAGTGAAAAGCTGTTATTTTGGAATTACAAACAGACAATTCAATTGTATTTATCTGTATAGATTTACAGCATGGAGGTATGGTATGACTACTCGATCGTACACCAGCTTTTACCAGGTAAACACTACAATATCTAGAAACTTGATATCCCCAGTAGGGTGACACGTGGCCGACCCAAAATAGCGCCCACAGAATGCCACATTGACAAATCTTACGGCCTCAGTGAACCAACACACGCTGTTTAATATTAAAATCCCAAGTAACTCCTATAATATATCATGCCCTCACTCCCCTAGGAAGGGGAACTATAGCGTCTATTTTTAAAATACTTCCCCAACATTTATTTTATATTTTTTCCTTACGCGCGCTTATTTTAACGCGGTGTCACCAGTTTAAAACGACCCTCGACATCCTAGAGTACACCTTGGATAGTTTAGCGTTTTTTATGTGTAGCGAGGGGTAGGGGAGATCATTTATAAGTGGTGGATGTTATAATAATAAGTTGCAGCCGCTCCCGTATGTAACATCGAGCGCGTGCGTTCCTTATTTTAATTTGTATGGTAGAATGAAAGAACGCGCGCGCTTAGCACGCGTCTTTCACTTTTTTATTTGGGGGATCGCGGCCAATCAGAGGGCTTTTTATATCGGTAAAAAATGTAGGGGAGTTTTTATCCGTACATGGAGTGATATGTATAGTTTTTTATGGGGAAGAGGCGTGTTTTATCGTAGCTACTAAAGGTACAAATGTCGATTTATTTACAGCTAACCCTCGGTAATTGTTCGCCTTAGTTATCCTAAGTCGAGTACAGCGTGATGTAGGTAATTTCAACTACTTGTAAAACCCCCCTTATAGATTTTATTTAGAAATAGCTGTGCCCCGCGGTATCACCCGCGTAGACGGAACCCTAAAGTTTTTAATAAATAAAAGTAGCCTTAGTTACTCCTTGAAACATCAGCTTCCTGTCAGTGAAAGTCCCACTAAAATCGATGTATCCGTTTCAGAGATTACCCGGAATAAACAGACAGACAAACAAAGAAAAAAATCTAAATTGGTCATTTAGTCTGTACGTATGCGTGTATAAAAGTATACAAGGTACAGAACGGTACACGGTAGTGAAAACTGTTATTTTGGAATTACAAACAGACACTTCAATTTTATTTATCTGTATAGATAAACAAAGTTACCTAATTAGCTAATATCAACCTTATTAGAAGAGACGTAACCTACATTGTTTAATAATATCTCATGTAAGGGATAAATACATATAAGTCCTAGTCGGTATATCATTCCCGAATCCCTCTATTTTCCCGTCCAGCAAATACTTCTTATGGATAATTGATTTCCAAATATTAAGTTACCGGGGATAGAATGCCTGTTTGTTTGCTCACTATTAGACTAGTCGGTAGCTATAATATAACTATGTTTATGAGACATTTTTCCATGTTTGTTCATTACTTACATGTCAATGTATAGTGAATCAAGTACCTTCCGAACCTGCTTCTAATTCAAAATTCTTCGACATTCATAAGTGCCTTACCAGGGCCTAAACTGAATAAATCATTTTCATTTGAAAGCACTTAGATACTGCTAAGAAACCTTACAGAATTACGAATTTTTGACAGGAATAAGTATACAGGATTATGAATGCTACCGCCAGGACTATGTCCATTCCTTTAAAAACCTATACAGATAAATTAAATTGAAGTGTCTGTTTGTAATTCCAAAATAACAGCTTTTCACTAAATGCATATGAAAGTATACACGCTACAGACACTAAAAATCAAGTTTAAAATTTTTTCTCTGTCTGTCTGTCTGTTTGTTCCGGGTAATCTCTGAAACGGCTGGACGGATTTTAACGGTACTTTCACTAACAGGCAGCCGATGTTTCAAGGAGTAACTTAGGCAAATTTTATTTATTAGAAATATGCGAGTTCCGCGACAATAAGGATGAAACTAAATCTACGCGGGTGAAACCGCGGGGCACAGCTAGTCCATAATACAAGAAGAGATGAAACTACTTTTAAGCCAAGGACTATCTTATGTGAAATGCTAAATACATTTGCTCTAACTAACTATCTAAAACTGAATTATTCAGAGTAACTTTGTTTATAATCTTTGCCGAAATTAGGTACATAATGTTACAAATCGCAAATAATAATAAGGAATATCAAAACATATATCTTGATTGGTAGCTTGTTTTCCCCAAATCCAGTGCTTAGTCGTCTGGAATACAGGAATTATTGCTTACTTGCCATGTCGGATCAGACTGACACATGTACGTATTACTTACTGCGAGAGCTAGCTAAAAATATATAGAAGTTTTCGAATACACATGGACATGAATTATGCTGACATAAAATATGTTGTCAATAATAATGTATCAGCAATGTACATATTTTAATTGAATAAAAACTTAATTATGTATACAAGGAACAGTACTTAAAACTAATTAAAGGTAGAAAACTTGTCCCAAGTCGGTGTGTCTCGGGATCGTGCCAAGAAGGCTGTCAGCATCGCCGCGTTGAAAAGCAATGCTGATTCTCTGAGCGAGAAGAGCCCCAGCTCTCTTGTCACCAGAAGCTTCTATCAGAAAGATGTACATATAAGTAAGCACCAACTATGTGTATTACCATCAGTCAAAATTGCATATTCCTGCCATTTCAGCACAGAAATCTACGAGATAATAAGAGGCCATGGCGTAATGTCAGTTAGAGCTGACAGGTCGTGGTCGATCGGGTATTTATGTGCAGACATTTTTCAATACTTCAAATATGATTAAGTGCCAACGTGACAGAGGGTGAGTCCATCGCCGTCTCAGGCACGATACGTACGTCTTTGAATCACTTCTCAGACATACCTATACAGGTTTCCTCACGATGTTTTCATCCACCGTAAAGCATGTGCTCACGGCCACCATGGCCTTATATTTATTTATGATGTATAAGATTAAATACTTTTTATATTGTTCTCAACAACAATCTTTATCCAGCAAAATAATGTATACCTCGCCGTACTACGCAGGCAACGAACTATTTCTACTTACTTTGTGCTACAACATAAAATAACTTGTACGAGATAAAAATATACCCGAAGGCATAATACCGCGAAACGAAATTGCTTAACGAAATTAAAAGCATAAAGAGTGTTTCCATAAAAATATGGTGGTAGTAGCGCATAGAGGGGGAGGGCCGTTGCCATGGCGACCGGCGACCCTCCGAGGGGAAAAAACGGGTAAAAATTGCGGGGGCCAGCGACGGACGGTGATTTTTTATGGCATCGTACATTTTTTCCTCCGAGCCGCGACGCTAGCCGCCCGGGGACCTACTACATCACTACAGGATGCGCTACTTTTTCATACTTAAATCTCAATCAGTATTTATTTTCAGATGATTAGTTTCCGAACCGGTTATAAGGATTTGTTATATAGCACTGCGGTGGCAAACAAACATACGGCCCATCTGATGGTAAACGGTTACCGCAGTCTATGATCGCTTGCAATACACCTAGACTTAGGCAAAGTAATATTCTCTGGCCCTGGCGCTAAAAGAAACGAAAAAATGTATGAAAATGACATAAATCAGTCACGTGACATATGTCATTCCCGGACATTTTGTATCGTTTCTACTAGGGAAGTGTGAGGATAATATTACTTTGTATGCAGGCCTAGGGGTATAACGCGCGCGTTATCGACCCTAATACGCGTCATAAGACAAAAAGGAACTCTTCACTTCGGTTTTCGTCTGTAGTCACCACTTACCTTAGGAACCCCACGACACACCGTAGTCCAAGATACTCCAGGGCCGGCGACAAGTTACATCATCTCCGAGAAGAGTAGGGTACCCCTAAGATTCAATTCCCCTAAGGTCAGCACTGTACCACCTGACGGCATTCTTTCTATCCACGCTCACGCCCACCTAAAAATTATTGAATATTAGATTATTTATTTGTTTTCGTATATAGTATATAAACTGTAACAGCCTGTGTAGTGTCCGAAACTCTCCATAGAGTGCTAAATCGTGTTTCGTATGTGTGTGTGCCGTGGAGGCTGCAAATATTATAAGTATGGATTTTATCCTGTCTCACTCACTCGCGGCCTCTCCCTCTAACGTCGCGGGAAAAATATACTAGAAAGAAGGGAATCTAAAATTATGAGCGGCGGTAGTTTCGTAGTTATATGAAAAGGGAGTCTGAAGTCATTCCGCTTCATAAATCTTGTAATGTTCGCTCTCTGATTGTATTGTTGTTGGAAAATTGTCCTCTATCATGATTTTCCTTTTTGTTTGTGAGAGCCAGTTTCAGCTATCGAATGTTTTCGTACATAAAGTACAGAAGTAAGAATCCATATATTATATAGCTTAGTTCTGATATGTACGTAATTCTGAAACGATTTGGATGTGGTGGTCAGGATTTTATTTGAACACTAGCTGTGCCCCGCGGTTTCACCCGCGTAGATTTAGTTTCTTCCTTATTGTCGCGGAACCCTAATATTTTTAATAAATAAAATTAGTCTTAGTTACTCCTTGAAACATCAGCTACCTACCAGTAAAAGTCCCGTTAAAATCTGTCCAGCCGTTTCAGAGATTAAAAACAGACTGATAGACAGACAGACAGAGAAAAATTTTAAAACTTGGTTTTTTAGTGTCTGTATCGTGTATACTTTCATATGCATTTATAGAAAAGCTGTTATTTTGGAGTTACAAACAGACACTTCAATTTTATTTATGTGTATAGATTAATATTATGTTCGATTATAGCTAGAAAATTTAAAAAAAAATCTGCTCACGCTATCCCAAAAGGGTCCCAGAAGGGGTGAGCATTCGTGTTGTACCAACAACATTTCACCGAATATAATTAAGTGCCAACGTGACAGAAAGTAAGTCCATTGCCGTCTGAGGCACTATACATCCATCTTTGAATTACTTCTCCGACATATGCAGGTTTCCTCACGATGTTTTCCTTCACTGTAATGCACGTGGGGTGAAATTCCTGCACTTAAATTTTTAGAAAAACTCATTTGCAATGAATGTCATCAATATATAGTGGTAAATTCCTCGACATTCATAAGTGGTTAGTGCCTTACCAGGGCCTAAACTGAATAAATCATTTTCTTCAGTAGATCTAGCAACTGACGTTGATTATGACATCCGAAACCGTTAGTTATTGACACAAATCATTCCTTCTAGTACAATTCACACGCACCATTCGCACGATAGTCAGTGAAAGGGTGCAGCAGTGACAACTCTTTTGTCAAACACCCCTTTCGACAAATCATGAGGATTGATGAAAAAACATTGTATGTGTGTATGTACTTGCATGTATTGATCATCTGCTACGAAATAATGTAAGTTAAAATGGGAATATGAAATCAGATAAATAAAATTGAAGGGTCTGTTGGTAATTTCAAATTTACGACTTCACTAAATGCATATGAAAGTATATACGGTACTTACATAAAGATTTTATTTTTATTTTTTCTGTCTCCCTGTTTGTTAAGAGTAGGTACTCTCTGAAACGACTGGATCGATTTTAACGAGACTTTCACTGGAAGTTAGTTATAACTAAAAGAGAAAGCTACGTTTGCACAATGTCAATTTGGAATCACAAACAGACACTTCAATTTTATTTATCTGTACCGATGTATACCTAGATATAGATGATCGAATTTCATGAGAGCAAGGGTTTTGAGAACAAAAAGAATCGATAGCAGCCCCAACGTGCATCGCAACCCCATCGGGTGGATTGGCAAAAAACGTGGGGAGAGATGGAACACATTTATTAAATCGTCGAGGGAAAGGGTTGGGCCCAGTCTCCCCTGTCAAACGGCCATGTTTTATTCATGCCGCGCTCGAACCGAATCACAGTCGAGTACATACAGATCAAATCTTTTTGTTATTTATTTATCAGACATCTATTTACTATGGACATGAAAAGATACCGAGTATTCGTTTCGAGGTCAAAGATCTAAAATAGTTAGGTTATTGATCAATAATTTCTACTATTGTAAAGTAACTTAATGGCTGAGTAGGAATTCAATAGCGTATGTATAGTGCCTGAGATCAAGATGGACTCAGCCCTATCACCTTGGCACCAGACTTGATCAATGTATTCATACATTTTGGGTTTGTCTACATAAACATTATGATACTTACATTGCTCGCATAAAAAGCTTTGACGGCGAAAATCGTTGTAGTAAATTACGGTGTCAATTTTCAAATTTTGCAGTCAGTGTCATTTTTTAACCGACTTCAAAAAGGAGGAGGTTATGAATTCATCTGTATGTTTTTTTGTATTGTACGTAAGAAATTACTCGTATAATCTTAGCTTAGCTTAGCTTAGCTTATATAAGCTTAGCCAGAAAAACATGAAAACATCAATATCATGAAATCTGACAAAATGTGTGTGTAGTATAACTATATTTTATAGCTAAAGTCACTTGATACAACCCAGTCTATGAAAACGGTATTTACAGAAAATATCTTAACTAATCTATACATCTATACAGATAAATAAAATTGAAGTGTCTGTTTGGAATTCGGAAATTACAGCTTTTCACTAAATACATATATATGAAAGTATACACGCTACCGACACTAAAAAA
Source organism: Watsonalla cultraria (assembly GCA_964035505.1). NCBI lineage: Eukaryota > Metazoa > Arthropoda > Insecta > Lepidoptera > Drepanidae > Watsonalla > Watsonalla cultraria. Next base: position 9,534,791 of record OZ037717.1, on the reverse strand, counting down.
GCAAGTTTTAAAATTTTTCTTTGTCTGTCTGTCTGTTTGTTCCGGGTAATCTCTGAAACGGCTGGACGGATTTTAACGGAACTTTCACTGGTAGGTAGCTGATGTTTCAAGGAGTAACTTAGGCTACATTTATTTATTAAAAATGAAAATCTACGCGGGTGAAACCGCGGGGCACAGCTAGTACTAAATATCTTTAGTGTTATGTCCTTAAGCTACAAGGTACAGTCTAAGGTACACTAAGTAATACTTATACAGTTTCAAAAAACACGTGCCTCTAAACATCTAGAATGTATATATCCTACCGTCTTTAAAAGGTTCAAAAGTGACTCTACGTCAAATATGTTTTTATGCTAAGTCTAGCTTATCTAGAAATAAACAGAAAAATAATGTTTAAAATATATTATAATAAATTAAACAGGTACGTGAATAATACAAATTTTTATTAATTTTGTGCGATGTTGTTACAAGGTTGCTTGTTTTGATTTTGAATGTCACTTACATTGTCAATAGTCTAGACATGCAGACGGAAAAAAACTAGTCACTGACGATATTTCTATAAATATAATATATAGTTTGTTTGAAAAACCCTACAACTGCGAACAGTAAACTGTAAACATCGATAGAAAATGTATGTGTTTATGCCGAGAGCTGAGGACCAACCATGAGCTCTTATTTATTTATTTATTTATTTATACTAGCTATGCCCCGCGGTTTTACCCGCGTAGAGTTAATTTCATGCATGTCCCGCGAAACTATGTTACTCCTTGAAACATCAGCAACCTTGAAATTAAAATATACGCGAGTGAAACCGCAGGGCACAGCTAGTTTCTTAATAAAAGTAGTATAGATAGGTTCAATGTTCTTTATGATTTCCTGGACCATTATATAATACTATTCGTTGTGACTATGCAGTAGGTACCTTATTTAAGAATGGGGCCACCCACTCAAATGATATAACCAAATGCTGGTCAATTATGTTTGAAAATGAAAATTAAAATGGAAATTATTTATTCAGTTTAGGCCCTGGTAAGGCAGTTATGAATGTCGAGGAATTTACCACCAATTTATTGTTTGGATGTGATGATTTTTGATGTGTAAGATAAAAAAAGAGTTTTTACCATCGTCGAAACATGCGTTTTTAAAGCATCCTCAAACAATTTTCCACGAATTAATTAGGTTCAATTGCTCTCACCAGTTATGAGCACTTAGTGAATAAAGTGAAATGAATGAAAAAAAACAATGAACACATTCAAATAGCTACTTACGTAGTGGAAGTACAGGGGGCCAACTATGATCGTTTAAGCAGCGCGTATTAAGAACTTCTTAGCTTTGACGTTTAATTTTGCGGTACAAGAATGAAACGTCAAAGCTGGGAAGTTCTTAATACGCTGTGCTTAAACCAATGATGGTAGGCCCCTGATCCCTCCTTTTTGTCCCTCGGGGACGAGATCAATAAAATGGAAAATAACCAAATTTTCCATTTTCGTCTTAGTAGAATAAATAATTCAAGGTTCATAAATCTTCAATCACCATTGCTATTCGAAACGCTACCTGAGCAACCCATAAATAGTACTTACAAAGCAATATCGCATTTGAGGTAGGTACAGCAGAAAAAAACAAATTCGTAGTAAAACGGTGCAGCCAAAAATTCCTTACAATTATTCTATTACAAAGTACAGGTGCAAAAATAGTCATCGATCAAGTGTGGCATTTAGTGCCGCCAATGTACGATAAAACGTTACAAAATGGACATCCCTAATCGGCTGGTCCTTATAAAAAAACATAAAAGAACTTAAAAATTCCTTAAAATGAAGCAGCATTTTAGTTTACTTACGCTCATGGCATGTTGCACTTTTTTGTGTTTGTAGCAAAGTTGATTTTGCATTGAAGCGTTTGTATAAAGGTTTAAAAAATGTACACCAAATAAGAAAACACATCGATCATTGAGGTTATATTATTCTTTCGCTTTGTGCTCACCTAAATATTTTTTTATTCAAAAAACTCATAAGATGTTACAAAACACTTTTTGCGAAACATTTTTTAAATATTATAATGTTTAATTATGGACTAATATTCAATATTTATTCTTACATATTTATTTTTTTACTTTTTTCGGATTCTCCAACATATTCGAAAAACTATAAGCTGCCAGAACTCGTGTTATGTTACTCATAGTTCCATAAACAAAATGTTAAAATCTAAATTATTTATTCCACTCTTTTAGATATGCAAAAAATTTGAGGTTTAACATACCCAAGCAATATTATTTTCAAATAAAAAAATAACACCCAGTGGATTCTGATTTTCAGAAATTAAAAAGTTGAATAGATAAATTTAACGGCAAACTTTCAATTTTATTTATCTTTATAGATTAAAACTCCCCGCCTTTCTACTCTGTGAACGTATCTCGTACATAAAATGTAACAGACAATAAATTACAGCCGTCAAGGGGTATTTTTGAGCCATTTTTAATTTATCTGCCCCCTGCCATTATTTTTGGCGAGGGGTCAAGCTCAATAATGCATTGTGCCATTCGTAACCATTCGTCGAATGCATTTTATAGCCCTACTTTAAGTTTGGTAAATGCTAACACACACACGCGTACACAAACGTATGTATTAGTTTTGTTACACCGAATATAAAAACCGATCAATAGCAGTGGAAATAATTTGCCTGAAAACTTGATATTTCAGAAGAAGACAGGCATAGAAGCAGTGTCGTGAAAAAAGTGATGTTTGAACATAAACAAAGATTCAGACCGATTGTTGCTCGGAAAAATGTACCCTTAATTTAAAATATTCCTGTATTGGTATAGAAGGACTGTCGCTGTGCCTCGCGGTTTTACCCAAGTAGAGTTAATTAATAAATAAAAGAAGCCTAAGCCTTGTAACATGAGCTATCTGCCATTGAAAGTCCCACAAACAGGCAAACAGACAAATTTTTTTTTACAAATTGTATTTTCATTGTTTATTCATTTCATTTTTCATGTCAGTACCGTAAATACATTCAAATACATTAAGCGAAAAGCTGTTATTTTGGAATTAAAAACAGACGCTTTCAATTTTATTTATCTGTATAGATCATATCAAGTAACAAAAAGTCTGTCACGTTTGATGTTGCTGTAAAAATTCTACTGAGATTTTTAATTCTAAAACCATTTTAATGATTTGCTTTTATGGGAATACAAATAGTGGCAAAAAACCTTAGGAGTCACAGAAATCACCTATGACATAGTATTCTAAGAATAAACCTACATCTAAAATCAGTAATTTAAAATTATTGTATATGTCGGCGCCTCACCGGAGTTCGCCCCAGGATCCATTGTAATCGTCAAGAAAAATAAGGAACACAGCAGGATAAATAATTATATTTCTTTAACAACCTTACTCTTCAACGATCAGCGAAAGAATGCCACCTACTGCAACCTCGACTAACCAAGTTATTTAATTATTAATTACAAGACCACGTGTTTCACATTATTACAAAACTATTTAATATTAAGGTTTTATAATTCTAAAAACAATAAAACATTATTTTTATGTTAACTAAAGTCGAAATACATCTTAATTAGCTTAATTAGGTATTTTAAATAACAATATAAAATGAACCGGAAACACCCTATAAAGTTTACAGTTTTGTTACAAAAGTAAATCATAATTGTATTTTAAAATAAATTATTCAATAATTACAACAATATTAGATAATAATGAAACATTAATTAAACTTCTAATTTTACATAATTAACTTAACTCGTTTCTTAAAATAATACATACGGAAGTCATACAGTAGTGTAAACACAACAAAAACATTAGTGACCCACTTAATTCATATTACATTACAAAATTATATAAATAGGAAATTCTACTTCGTTAGTACTTTTAATTAATTCTAGAATCTGAATTACAATTTATTATCCTAAATTTAAGAATTACATTATTACGAAAAGTAGCTAGTGTTGTTTCCTGTCTCAATTTTAAATTGAGACTTGTTTCCTACAATTGAAACTAGATGGCAGCTCGGTTGAGCGCGCCCATACGGCCATACTGACTCAAGCGCGTTCTCTGCGCTTACAAATTTAGAAAATCATTGACAGAATTGAAAATCATATAAGATTGCATGTACACACAATTACATAATCAAATCAAACCAATCTCATATTTCCTTATAACAAGGTTCTCTTTTGTTTTAAGGATAAACACTTAACTTGTAAATGATAACTTAACAAATAATATGGTAACTTTACAGCCTTGATTAATTAGTAAACATTTCGTCAAAAACAATACTTTGACACTCATAAACATAAATCATTCTTGAGACTAGCAATCTCATTCTAGGATCTACCCACACCAAAACAGGCAATCACCCATCCTGGGATCTAGCCATCAACAAAACAGGCAATCACCCTTCCCGGGATCTAGCCATCATCAAAACAGGCAATCACCCTTCCCGGGATCTAGCCATCATCAAAACAGGCAATCACCCATCCTGGGGTCTAGCCATCATCAAAATAGGCAATCACCCTTCTTGGGCTATAGCCTCTAAGACCGGTATAAAGGATGCGCATGGTGGCCAGCCAGCGCGAAAGGAAGGATTTTGGATAGGAACCAACAATAAAATAAAGCAGGGGCTAATTATTGGAAGTGGATGCCCCCAAATTAACTGGTATGTTCCCACAGTTATTAGCGGATGCAGTGGCGGAAGATAGTGATTCAACAGGTACTCCAGAATTATCGTTATTCGCCCATACGGCCGACTGCTCAGAGTCAGAGTCACTTTCAAAAGGGTCATATTGTGCAAGGGGAGCAGCTCGCAAGGAATCATGACTAGCAATTTTTTCTGAACAACCGCGGAGATTGACATGTTTTAGTCTGTATCTGTCATTGGGCAAGATTTCTAAAACTTCCATAGGCCCTTCAAATTTGGGACCGAGTTTAGTGGTGTGGCGTTCATGGCGCCGAAGTAGAACAAAGTCGCCAACTTTATAAGGTTTGACTTTAGCTTTACCTTTATCGAAACGAGACTTATCCTGAAGGGATCGCTCGTCCATCCTATCCTTGCAAGCCGCTCGCATTGATTCTAGATCATCAGTTAGTACATCGTCATCAACTTGTAATAACTTAATACTCGGTGGTGAACATTTCTTTCCCAGTAAAATTTCCAGTGGACTTTTGCCGGTACTTTTGGATACACTACAATTTATAGCTAATTGTAAATCCTGAATAGCCGAGTGCCAAGGCATATCAAGTTCTACAACCGACATATTGTCTTTAATTACTTTCATAAGGCGCTCTACCTGTCCATTCGCCCTACTAGCGCCTTTTGCCACCACATGATGCTGAATACCATAACGTTCGCAAAAACTTTTGAACTCTGTGGATGTCATGCTTTTATCTTGATCAGTAATAAATAACGTAGGGGTGCCAAAAATAGATATAAAATTTTGAAAGCACTTAATTGCGGTTTCCGTAGTGCGGTCATTTGTATAGATCATGTGAACGTATTTGCTGTAACCATCTATATAAACAAAAGCATATTCCGCTACGTTTCGCTGGCCATTCATTCGTCCAGTAATATCGCCGTGGACAGTGTGGAAAGGAATTGGGACTTTGTCGATTGGATGTAGCGTAACCTGTCGAGCACCCGAAACACCTTTCCGAACTCTACAACTAACACAGTTCTCTACAAATTTTCTGACCAGCCGCGACATATTTGGGAACCAGTATTGTTCACGTAATTTAGCAAGAACTTTCTCCCAACTAAAATGTTGAAGAGAATTATGATAGTGACTGATAAGATTCCATCTGTATCTAGCAGGGACAATAATGAGCTTATGAGTTTTATTATCAATTTGGACTTTACGCCTCAATAATTTATCTTGGGTAATGATGTAAGTATCGGCAATAGATTTGGGAATAGAGTCTCCTTTTAATTGATCAACAATTTTACTTAAGATAGGATCGCGTTTCTGCTCAATGAGCAGCCAATTGTGGTCAAGCGAGTTGACTAGGAATTTTAAGGCCTGAGTAGGCGATTTTGGTGGTAGAGCGACACTGACAGTTCGAACGGATTTTTCAGTATCTACGTGGTTGCGACTGAAATAGTCTGCATGAGCAAGGCGGTCTCCCTTACGGTATTCAATTTGAAAATCAAAATTCTGTAAATAAGCCCACCATCGATGTACCCTGGGAGTCAACTCTTTCTTATGACTGGAAGCTTTTAAAGAGTTGCAGTCCGTCACGACTTTAAAAGCCCTCCCGTGTAGAAAATGGCGAAAATGTTTAATTGCTTTTACAACTGCGAGGGTTTCCAATTCATACGAATGATATTTACTCTCGCAATCAGTCGTCCGCATACTAAAATAAGCAATTACCAATGGATTTTTATCCTGTCTTTGAATTAACACGGCGCCATACCCCAGAGAGCTGGCATCGGTGTGAAGCTCTGTGGGTAAACAGGGATCGAAAATAGTCAGAAGGGGAGAAGATATAAGCCGATTAATGACCTCGCGTCTTGCAAGTTCATGACGATCTGTCCAACGCCAAGGAACGTTCGCCTTTGTTAACTCGTACAGGGGAGCCATTATCGAGGAGAAGTTAGGCACAAATTTCCGAAAATATCCAGCTAATCCATTAAACTGACGGACTTCTTTGGGACTCTTAGGAATGGGTGAATTGACCAAGGCTTGGATCTTCCGTGGGCTAGGTTTAACGGTTCCGTTTTCTATAAGGTTTCCTAAATATTCTACTTGCGTTTTAAGAAAAGAGCATTTGGCAACGTTCAAGGAAAAACCAGCTTGCGTTAGTCGATCTAGTACTAATACGGCGCGTTACAGAGACCAAAAGGCATACGCAAGTATTCAAATTGACCATCGGGGGTCACAAAAGCGGTCTTTTCGATCGAATCGGGTGAAATTGGAATACCATGAAAACCTGCAGCCATATCTAAACAGGTAAAATAGCGTGCTTTTCCTAACTTATCGATCTGATCTGCTATAAGCGGTAAAGGAAAGTGATCTCTGAGAGTATTGGCATTAAGCTCGCGAAAATCAACACAGAGCCTGTCAGTACCATCCTTTTTTTTGACTAGTAAAATAGGGCTACTGTAAGGAGATGAACTATCTCGTATGATGCCATTACTCTTCAAATCCTGAACTATTTCTTTAACTTTTTCACGTTCCACAGGTGACAGTCTATATGGTCGTCGCTGTACTATTTTGTCCGGATTCTTTAATCTAATTTGTAAAGATCCAGTTTTCACTTGTGAAACGCGATTCCCACTTGTAAAATTATCTTTATATTTAGTAAGTATTTCCCGTAATATTTTAAGTTGTTGGGGATCGCTTATATCAGTATCAAGACTCAAAGTCGGGTCAACATCAAGCAAAACGTTGTTAATAAAAAGCTCACGCTTTAGAGAAATACTGTCTTTCTTCAGTGTCACGCTAAGACCTGGCACATTCAAAAGGTCGAATCCGATAAGGATATCAAATTTCATGCGAGTATCACCAACTACATAAAATTCTAGCTCTACATAAATACCGTCTACTTTCACTACAGAGGTGATGCTTCTATTTGACTTTATTGGTGAACCACCAATGCCCGAAAAGGTAACGTCTACACATTTACGTTTGCCGGGTACAGAAAGAGAAACGCTTTCTTTAATTAATGAACAGTCGGCACCAGTATCAAAAAGACACGAATAACCCTTATCACCTATTTCTACAGTAATCAGACTGCGTTCTAAGGATTGACAATAGTTTACAGACTTGTTTATTGATTTGAGGCGCTCATCATTCTGCCGACGAAAACAATTCCTTTCAACGTGACCTGGACGATGACAATACCTGCACTCAATATTTTTAGCCATATTCGAGTTACTAGAAGGACCTGGTTTATTGGGTTGATTATTATTATTTTGCATCGGCACTGGGTTGGCCTTAGGGACCACCCTTATTTCCTTACAATCACGAGACACATGACCCACCTTATTACAGTTATAGCATTTAACAACATGATCCCTTTTAGAAACACTGTATTCAGCAAAACGTGGTTTTTTGCAGTCATGATGATCGATACTTGGTTTTATGGACGGTTCTAGCTTGCGTTTGCGATAAGTTTTCAAAACAGAAATTAATTTGGGCAATGATTCTGGCGTAATACGTAATAAATCTGAGCGAATAAATTCTGGAAAAATACCTGTCACCGCAGCACTAACCACCTCCGCATCCGAAGCCTCAGGTCGGACTCGCTTGAACAGCGTCCAGGCCTTTGTAGCGTATTCAGCGTAACTCGACGCGTGATCAGAAGTGAAGGCTCTCCACTTCTGAACGTCGTCCGCGTACCGGAATTCCCTGCCAAACGTTTGGATTAGTTCACATTTAACTTGGTCCCACGTGGTAGAACTCAGCGACCACGTGTCAGCCCATGTTTTTGCTCTTCCTCTTAGTTGTAAAATAGCTTTCATGCGGGCCTCGTATGAAGGTATGTTGAATTTTGATATCGTTTCGTCCACGTGAGCACACCAATCCCTAATATCATGAGATCTTTCATCGGGGTCGAAAGGCGGCAAGTAAAAATCGTGATGGTGACGCGATGGCAATGAACCAGATGAGAGGGCAGCGGTCACAGCACTAGCTGCCGATTGTTTCGTAATAGAATTAACAAGACTCATGACCTGTTCCATGGTGAAAGTTGGCTCCAGTTGACGTGGTGGTCCGGGATCACCGGGCTGCGATCCCACCGCTGCTGTCGGCGCCTCACCGGAGTTCGCCCCAGGATCCATTGTAATCGTCAAGAAAAATAAGGAACACAGCAGGATAAATAATTATATTTCTTTAACAACCTTACTCTTCAACGATCAGCGAAAGAATGCCACCTACTGCAACCTCGACTAACCAAGTTATTTAATTATTAATTACAAGACCACGTGTTTCACATTATTACAAAACTATTTAATATTAAGGTTTTATAATTCTAAAAACAATAAAACATTATTTTTATGTTAACTAAAGTCGAAATACATCTTAATTAGCTTAATTAGGTATTTTAAATAACAATATAAAATGAACCGGAAACACCCTATAAAGTTTACAGTTTTGTTACAAAAGTAAATCATAATTGTATTTTAAAATAAATTATTCAATAATTACAACAATATTAGATAATAATGAAACATTAATTAAACTTCTAATTTTACATAATTAACTTAACTCGTTTCTTAAAATAATACATACGGAAGTCATACAGTAGTGTAAACACAACAAAAACATTAGTGACCCACTTAATTCATATTACATTACAAAATTATATAAATAGGAAATTCTACTTCGTTAGTACTTTTAATTAATTCTAGAATCTGAATTACAATTTATTATCCTAAATTTAAGAATTACATTATTACGAAAAGTAGCTAGTGTTGTTTCCTGTCTCAATTTTAAATTGAGACTTGTTTCCTACAATTGAAACTAGATGGCAGCTCGGTTGAGCGCGCCCATATATACATACTGCCTGACACTAAAGTTCATTCTCTATTATTATTTTCAATATTTTTTGCAAGTGCCTTGCATAAAGTAGGTATGTTACGAAACCAGTGACAGGGCAACAGTTAAATAGTATGTTCTTTCAAAATTAATTAAGCAGAAATAGGAATGCGATGTGAACAATTTGAACAAATCAAAACCGATATCAAATAATTTTGAGTAAATAAAACACAAAAAGCAAAAAAAAAGTTTGCTCCATAATTTGTTTTTAATGTTCAATTTCTCTTGCAAATGCTTATAAATAAAAAACTATTTATTAAAATAAATATTATCCTGTGCGTTTAATATTACATTTGTAAAATATTCAGTTTGGTATTCTGTAATTGTGACATTCGGTATTTTTTGTATTCCTTTGATCCCATGGTCTAATACTTAATGGAAAAGTATAGAATTCCATTATTAGCGACATGTAATTGTAAAATCCTCGGTGTTAGGATACGATCACGGCTGTGAATCGAAGCGATCGCAAATTGGCGCTCAATCCGCAGGGGTCACGAACAAAAGGAACGGTCACACATATTGACACCCTGACAATAGCCAGGGGTCACTTTTATTTGTTGCAGAAACTTAATTTATAATCTTTTCACACACGCCATTAAGAAGATTACTAAAATCTACCCTTTTTCCTTTGATAACAATTGTACATTGTTACATTTTTGGGCGAAAATTAAATAAATGTAACCGTATATTGCCAGTCGCCATTGTCCGGTCGACCGTTGCATTCGATTTTGACACATTTTCAAATGTCGAACTCCTTATGTTCGAACTGTGATTTATGAAATCTGTGGATTATTTGAAATTGGAACGTTAAGGGATGGGAAAAGATGTTAAGGTTATGGGTCAATAGGTTCGATTGTGTTTGGATATAAATTGCTTAACGGTCAGAAGGTCGCACACGTCTTTAGTGAGCATAGGTTAACGGTCAGCCTTAAGAATTACTGTATAAATCCTGAGCCATTTTGACGCTATTAATCACCCACTATCCCCATTCTCCTTCCTATTTTCATTGAATAACGTTTTCTTTAAATTACGAAACAGTATTTAAGATACTTGATCGATAAGAAGAAAATCATTATAAAATAATATGATACATGATAATTTATTTTCCATCACTTAAAACTTATTTTTTTTACAAATATAAATATTTAAAAAGTGCACCTCACTGCAAAAATGTAGATTGTAGAGTTTCTATCAATAGTCAGGTCCAACTAAACCTATTTTTTTTTTACTAGATTACGTTATGAGTCGCCAATTTTATTGTTGTACATAATGTAATATCACAACACAACATAGGCTACATTCGGGCGTCACAAAATGACACGCTCAAATTTTTCAACTTAGGGCAGTAAATTGTTGACCCCTGACCATTTTGACCCCACTACACTCGGGATAATAGAACCGATGTCTTAGTACAGTCCCACGAATAATAACTCCAATTATGAACATAAATTATAAATTTGCCAATCACAAAAGAATAAAGATATGTAAACGTTAATAATAAAGTATACTTAAAATACAATAGATTCCATGCACCATTTATCTATATATTCATCACGATTTATATCAACGACGTTTTTAAGACATACGTTTTACCTTGTAATTACTTCGATGTATCCAACTAAATCTCGGTTGATTGATTTTGTATTTTACCGAATAGAATTCGGTAGAGAGATAGAGAACAATAAACTGTATTATTCCATCGCCTTCTAAAAACATAAATTAAAATTTAATTATGTAATTAATTTAAAAACCCAAGATGAGTAAGATGAACTTATCTAAATAGCACTAATATTAAAAGAAATTAAAAAGAATTGAAAATTTCTTGATTGGTATAGAATTATAAAATAATTAAGATATTCAAAAACACTCCAATTCATCAATGCATACCTACGCCAAACCATTATTAAAACAAAACATTTCGGTACGACGACGTAAAAAATCTCGCATTGTATATTCCAGCGTTCACCCCATACTTAAAAACCGATTTAAAAACATACATTCATCAAAAAGATTCAATGTGAATTAAAAAAGACCTTAGTATACGGGTCAAAAAAAGAAACATGCGTAAACATCCCCTAATAAAGTCCTATTAACATGATACATAACTAAAAAGTCATTTAAAAACGTGAGAGAGATCGGTATCTCCACAAAAAGTCGACCCTCCGAAATCGCGGGGGTAAAAAATGGCCACGAACACGTCGCGATCGTGCGGTAAACGTTTTATCGACACGTAATCCGACCCCGAAAAAACCTGCTACCTTTTTATGAACCTGACTTTACAATCGACCCTGTTACGACCGAGCTACATGTTAGCTTTCTAACCATTCATGTTTTGGTATAATAAACTTTTTTATCGATTTCATTGATACTTTTTTTACTGACGTTTGCTGATTTTTAAAGCAGATTAGGAAGTTACGTATTTATTTTATTTTTTATCTGAGTTTTATCATGATTAATTTTGCTCGCATATATATTTATACTAATAGTATAAAGAGGAATTATTTATTTATTTGTTTGTTTGTAATGAAATACCCTCCAAATATACGATACCGATTAAAAAAAAATCTTTCATTAATATAATGCTACATTGTCACTGAGAATTTAAATATGGATCCCTAATAAAACTAAGAACATTTTTTTTAAATCATAAGGTATACATAGATAGTTAATACAAAATGTATTATTTGATGACACTAATAAAGAATAATAATAACACAGGTAATCAATCTAGATAGATACAAAGTGAAAAAATTTTTTTTTGTTTCAATGTGCTTTTTTAATAAGGAGTAAGCAAAAAACATATTTTTAAATCATACTATGATATAAAATGCATAAATTGAATTCTAAGTGTATCTCATCATTTGTCTGTGATAAGGTAATTTAAAGTGTAATGCTTAGTTTGAAATGCTTTCGTTTTTGTTGGACAAATGTTTAGCATTCACTTTCTTTTGTCTAGCGAGTGCAAAGTCCTTCCTAGAATCGGCACCAAGCATGCTACTGGTATTGTGACGTATTCTTTACGCATAACCTTGGGCTCATTGTTTTCAATTGTTAAAAGTGAAAATATTCAATCGCGTTTTTGCTTCTGTATGCAAAATTTGCCATTTTTTTGAGTAAAAAGCTTACCCGCTGCGTCTTTTCGGGCATGTCAATTTGCTACCGTCTTACACATAATTATATAGTTAATGTTATTTAAAGCCATAAAAAATGTTTTGAGCCTTCACCAATTTCTTCTACTCCACTCTTTTATAGCATCTCATACACTCCCCGCAAATGCCACTGGGGCACACAAAGTTCTGGGTCCGGCCCGGTCTGGGTGAGGCCCGGGTCGCCAAAAATGTTGTTCGATTTTCCATCTGTAATTTCCCAGGACGCAGCCCCGAGCTTGAATTAGTGCCCGGTTAGTGGCAAAATGATCTTTGCATTTAATACTTATCTTCTATTTATTATTATTTTACGTTTAAAAAAATAATATGGCAACTCGAATTTTGAAAATACAAGATACATCCAACCAAAATATCTTAAGTTACAATAATGTTTGGTGACAGCTTACGAGATTCAATACTTTGAGTATTTTTTTGTATTTTAGGAAGAGGAAGCACGGCAGCTGCACCTCGTGCCGACCGACTTGTGCGGGGATTTTGCATTTTAAACCAACAGCCATTTTTTTCAGCTTTTTTGTTTTATGAACGTAATTTTTTTTATAACACAAACTGAATGATACACGTGTTTTAAAATATTTTTTCTTTCTTAATAATATATAAGTTCCAAATGTTTCTGAATTTTTCATCCTTCATGAAACGAAACTCAAAGCCAAATACAGTTGAGACTAATTAAAAAAATAATAGTTTATACCAAAAAAGTAACAAAACTTGATCAAAATGAGGCATAGTATTGAAAAAAGCAAATGACATCAGAGCGTACTAATTTATGAATAGAATACAAATTAATTTATATGGCACTGGGCAGCTGATTCGACCGATGGACTCATTCGTTACACTATGACTAAGAATCGAAAAAATTATAACAATTTCTTGAACATTAATCTTTGTTTTCATCTTCAGCTTTAACATCCTTGAAATCAGTTATTAGTTTGGTAGTTTATTACTTTTTAAATATTCAGAATATTTAATTTATATATAATTAACAAAATTGTAAAAAAAAATATTATCGTACAAATTTGAATTTTCTTGCTTCATATTCATTCAAATATATACATTCAATATTCGTACTTCTTTGGAATAAAACACAATAACAGTAGCCCAAAATTCCAACGCACAATGGGCAAGTAAGTAGCGTCTGAGCTAAAATAGCAAATTGGTCAAAAAGGCCCACAGCGCGGCGGATTTGCGCGAAACAAACCCTCTTCATGGCAGGGTTGCGCAATAAATTATTTCGTTTTAGGACCACTCTCGGTTTTTGCTACTTGTTTTTTGCTTCCGGGTTCCGAGATATGGAGCGAAAAATCGACACGTGGCCGTTGTTGCTATTTTATGGTGAAACGTTACCGTGACGCTATGTGGCCTTACATTCAGGATATAGGTGCTACATGTTATTCTGACGTCAGAACTGGTATTTTATTAACTTTAATTTGTCGTCACTCTGCACTTGAAAACAAAATATTAATTATAAGAAAGTATTATTGTTCATGTCAAATTATTTCGATATTTTACTACAAATATAAATATATAACTAAAAATAAATACATAGGTACTAAATATAATAATACGAACTAATAATAAATAATTAAAAGAAAAACCATGGTATCATATTAAAAAAAAAAAATCTTACAAATTATATGCAAATGAATCTAGGTCCTGACCAGGGAGACCCATTGCGATGATAGTTCAGTCGTGTAACAGTGACAGATGTATACACCTTATGTACATCTGTCTCACAATATGAGTCAAACTATCATGGCATTGAGAGATCATGAAAAGGCCCCTATATACGAAATCCAACAAATAAAAAAAATTCGTAAAATTAAGTATGTACAATTTAATAGTTGTATTTTAGCTGTTGTAAAATAACCTACCCTATTTCTCTCCACGTTGAACGTGTCTAGGTTACAACGAAATATATGTAATAGCTTAAAGTAAAATAATTTATGCTGATCCAATTTGTACATGGGTATATTCTTTAAACAGAGGTGTTATACTCTGGTATTTGTATGAACGCCTGTATTTATCCAAGTGATGCCTTCGTATATTATATTTTTCGTAATTTTTTCCATGACGTCATAGGATATTTGGTTATTTTTTAGTCAGAACATACGTAATTGACCAACAGTGTGTTTGAACAGATGCCCTGTAACAAGAAGTATAATTATAGAACCACAAGAATAATCGTTATTTCGTATACATGGCACAGTCTTATGTTATGTGATTCAAATATTTAACTTTGCCTTCGTTTCTAAAATAGTTTTAAGTATATTATAAAGGCGTAGAAATCGGTACGCTCTACAATACTTTCTTAAACTTATATCTTTACGAATATATAAAGCTGGGTTTGTTTTGCTTTTTTTTTTGCTTGAACGCGCTAATCTCAAGAACTACAGGGCCGATTTGAAAAAATATTTCACTGTTAGAAAGCATATTTCGCGAGGAAGGTTATAACATCACGCTACGTAAGCAAAGTCGTGAGTTAACGTTAGCGTTAGCCCGAATTATTCCACGCGGACGTAATCGCGGAGTCTTTGAGGTAAAGTTCGTGCGTTTGATTATGATATTATATATTTATTAATTGGAATAAAATGCTTTAATTGTGTCTTTAATGCGAAAATTCGAAGTGTCCCACAAGCATTAATGACTTGAATGCCTTAAGGTCAGTCTATTTACAAAATGAACAACATAGCAGCACAGCTAAGTACTAAACTCCCCGATAACATCTTACAGTGGAGTTGGAATCATTTATATACGTAGGGAGGACATTCGGGCGAGGGGGCCTGAGGGAACGGCCTCCCCGGGATAGATTTGAAGGTACAATCATTTTTTATGCGAGGGGAAATAACGTTGGAAAGTTGGTAGCACACCGAGCTTACCGCTGCGTGTATGTACTAACTTTCCCCATGTTTTTCTTTGGAGGTCTTTGTCTTTGGTCTGAGGAGCTCATGGCACAGCAACGAGTAGCAAGCCAGTAGTTGGATTGGTGACCGCCCGAGTTGCCTCCATGCCTCAGAGAGCACGTTAATCCGTCGGTCCCAGTTGCCAATTAAACATATTTGGCAATCGTTACAGGTCAGTCGGAGGCCTATGCGAGACAACTAGTTTGAACCAGATTACCGATTTTCCTCCTATAATGGGTGACGAAGGTCAAATGGCAGTTCGTATAAAATCAGGTGATCAGCCACATCGGGTTGAAACAAGTACCGACCACAACAATGTATGGGATAAGGCCAGGGAAATGTGCCAGGGTACCCGCGCGGTGTCTGAAATGTGCTCTATATTCTCGAAACCATCTAGCAGTTATATAGATAACTTTTTGTACCAGTTTTCATTCAGTTATTACCTCCCCTTACCAGCATTTTGAAAGCATGAGAACGTCATGAGCTTCACGGGATTATTAGAAAGAGGTTCCATTCTTTTTCCAGCCCCGGGATTAGAATTATAAGTCGTCCCCTATGATAAATATAAACAAACGCTTAACTTTATTAACATTACATTTTTGT
Organism: Watsonalla cultraria; assembly: GCA_964035505.1. NCBI lineage: Eukaryota > Metazoa > Arthropoda > Insecta > Lepidoptera > Drepanidae > Watsonalla > Watsonalla cultraria. The sequence continues at coordinate 9,518,586 of OZ037717.1, read as the reverse complement.
TGTTTTTATATGACGTTGTATTGATATATTGACGTAATGATCTATGTTTACTAACGTCAGTTAAGATAAAACAGTGCGCATATTATGGTATTCAACGTATGCAACATTACTTAAAATTGCTGGTCACTTTTTACCCATTACTGATAAAATTATATTTCCTCAAATACCGCGCGTTACAATGACACAGAACCACATGTCACACGTATTTTCCGCAATTTTAGTAATTACTTACTCTGTTATTGGTACGATTTTATTTCACATATTATACTAATTAATTAAAAAAAAATTAAAGAAATATTTTTACATCAAACATTTCAAGGAGGGTAAGAAAATAGTTTATAAAAACATATATTTGGAGCATAGCACTATACGGATGTGAGACATGGACGATGACAAAAAGGGATAGAGAGATAGTAGAAGCGTTTGAGATGTGGTGCTGGCGAAGGATGGAGAAAATTAAATGGACAGAAAGAGTAACTAATGAAAATGTACTCAAAATTGTGTAGGAACATAGAGTACTATGGAGAACAATCCAAAATCGAAGGGGAAAGATGATTGGCCATCTCATGCGACATGACAGCTTCTTTAAAAACATAGTAGAAGGAAAGGTAGAAGGGAGGAGAGGAAGAGGAAGACCAAGGCTAACATACATGGGACAAGTTAAAAATAAGGTGTCTGTCATGTCTGGGGATCAAAGAGATGGCACTGGACAGAGACAAGTGGAAAGAGTTGCATCGGTTACACCGACAAGAGATATTACTCTTAAATTCATGATGATGATACTAATTATTTTATAATACCCAAATAAACGTACTAAAAGCAGTGGTATTCCTTACTCCTTACTTTAGCAACATATATACTTTTTGACAAAAAAATGGATCTTATAAATGAATACATTTTCACCAAAAAAGCACACTGAATTTTCCCACTTTCTCTTATTGCCACATTCAACCCGTGTGCTGTATTGAGCCCGGTCACAAAATTGCAAATGTATTTGTCCACACCTGTGCCCCAAGTATAGGTTTTGACACGTTCGAGCGTAGTCGTTTGACCTGAGGGCCTAGTGCGAGTTTTTCACAGCCGTCGTCACAAGTCACCGCGTCGACGTAAACGCAGATTTGTATAGGATCGAAACAGCGCCTCTGTCGGCCTAAAGATGACACTATTGTGAGCCCATACAAATCTGCGTTTACGTCGACGTGATAACTTGTGACGGCGATTTTAAGAAAACACGCACTGGACACTCTGGTGATATTGTCAACGTAAAACATGTTAAACCCTTGGGGCAGTGCACTCAGTGCGCCTCCAGACTAACTGTAAGTCCGGCCCCCCCTAATAAAGAGCGTGTCTCGAAACAGCCATAAACGCTGGACGCATTACTTTTTACTCCGCGATAAGGGTGCGGCCGAGCTCCACAAATGCGTCGCATATTTCTGCGCGCAGTGCGGTGACCGGAAAATGAGAATTTTCGACCGACATCCCATTGGTCGGATGGGCTATCGGCATTGGCGAAATTCTCGCTGATTTTCCTTTAGGACCAAATCTGTAGGTACTTCAGTGACTTATATCCAAAGAAAAAATTTGAGTTCAAAATTTTAAACTATTTTACCGCTAAGTATTTTTTAGGTTCCAAAGATAAATCTAGGAAAAGTTCACGTTGGTCAAGATTAGGCTTGTTTCGAACCGTTGGTAATTTTAACATCGTTCATGATAAGTGCCTTAGCGTGTCCTAATCTGAAAAATAAGTTCCGTTATCGTTGCTCAGTAAAGCAAACAAGTTAACAGACAGAAGAGAATATAGAAAAATCAGTGAATTGGAATAAAACACATCCAAACTGTAAAGTGTAACGTTTTTTTAGTAAATATCTTCATTGTAAAATTACCCGTTATAGTTTTTAAATACTTAATAAAAATATAATATAGATATTGATTCCGTTTCTGATCGGCGTAATCTGCTCTGCAAACGCCTCTCCCAATGTGGTACCTATTCACTTGATATAATCCGAAATTGTAGTTCGGTAGCCCTTTAACCGAATAATATGTTTTCGCGACGACTACTGAGCTATTCCGTTTTGGCTTTTATATAATGAATACGAATACGAGTACACTGTCAACGACTGTAATTTTTTTGAATAAAGTATTTACTGAGTTCCTTGCCAGGTTCTAATTAGTAAAAGCAAGCGGTTGAAACTCTGGAGCCTTGGAGCCCGGATGCTCATCAACTTTTCAAAGAGGTAACGCGTCGTCTGGTAGAAGCCTCTCGTAACAAGAGAGCTGGGGTTTTCTCGCTCAGAGAATCAGCATTGCTATTCAACGTTGCAATACTGCCAGCCTTCTTGGCACGATCCCGAGAGACACCGACTTGGGACAATTTTTCTACCTTTAATTATTTTTAAGTACTGTTCCTTGTATATATACTTAAGTTTTTATTCAATAAATGATAAAAAAAGTATAAAAAAACAAAATGTTTAGTAAAAGCAACCTTCAGAACTTGCATGTATAATCCTGTTATCTTGACGACTTGAAAGTACTTTCTGAAAAGTCTAATCATGTTTGAAATTTTTGAGTTTGAGTTTGTCTAAGTCGTAAATAAGGTTACATCACTAGTTAACGATTAAATGGATGAATAAATAATTGATTCGTTAAGTTGTTTACTGTTAATCGGTTAAACATGAAACCTCATTACACTCGAGTATAATGCATGGCACACAGTTAATGACGAAGGTGATTAATTGTATAGAAATATCTACTAGTGTTAAACTTGTTTCATATCACCTTATGCACTTACTAATATTTCTTTGATCGTTATATTAAAAAAACATTACAGTGGCGCCATTCTAATTGCCATTTAATTATAAAAATAATAATTCTAGTATCGTTAAAGAATTCTGGTATTGTAATAAGTTTAATGATCATGTCAATAAATAACAAAGAACACGTAATTGCCTTTTTATAAAAAAAACTAACTAAATCAGTCTTTGATAGAAAAATAATACAGAAATGGCGCCTAACTAATTGCTTTAGAAATTATTTGGTTTTTATTAAACAATTAACTTGATGTGCGTGTAAAGGTATGTTGTTCGTTAGTTGCTGGGCGCCATCGTTTATATTAAGATTTCGTTAATTATGTAGACTGGCGGTTTTTTGGATGCCATTAATGCGTTATAAGTAATATGCTACTATAGGGATGTATTATTGATCACGAGGCCCCACTAGTAATGACTAAAACTTGACTATCTTAAAACTAATTGAAAGTAGAAAACTTGTCCCAGATGGCTCGGGATCATGCCAAGAAGGCTGGCAGCATTGCCACGTTGAATAGCAATGCTGATTCTCGGAGCGTGTATAGCCATGAGAGGCTTCTACCAGCGGGTCCAGTGCGAGTTTTTCACTACCGCCGAGTCACCGCGTCGACGTAAACGCAGATTTTTATAGATTCGGAACAGCGCCTCTGTCGGCCTAAAGATGACACTATTGTGAACCCATACAAATCTGCGTTTACGTCGACGCGGTGACTTGTGATGTCGATTTTAAGAAAACTCGCACCAGGCCCTCAGACGACGAATGCGTTACGTTAAGTTACGCTCGTAATATAGTGTATCGTATCCCTACATTCGATAGATTTAAGTTAAATATACAAATGTAAACTATGCTATCTAGAATTTACATTGCTTCCAAGTATTTTTATCTGCAGAATGTGTTAATTTGTAGATGGGAGTCAGATTTAAAGTTAACATAGGGATGTATGTACGCAAATATAATGATAATAATAAATATGGGAGATGTAAATCTTAATGTGTTTCTTGGTAAGTTAACGAGCAAACATTAGGGATATAGGGACACAGATAGTAGGGTACTATTAGAGCATTTTTATCAGTTTTATGAATAAACAATTTCTTCAGTACTATTCTGAGACATAAATCAAAAATCCGCGAACTACTGCATCCTTGACGCAATTACATATTATTATGATTTATTTTAGATGAGGTTTTGTAGTTTTTCATGCCTACCACAAAAAAATTTAACCCTTATAAGAGCCGTGGTGGCCGTGGGGTTTGAATACTAGTATTTAAACCCCACGGTCACGGCAAGTTCGAATCCTACCGGTCTGTACAAATGAGTATTTCTTAAAACTTAAGTGCAGTGATTTCACAGCACATGCTTTACAAGGTTACAAGGGGAGAGGAAGACCTAAGAAACGATGGATGGATTGTGTGAAAGATGATATGGCTAGAATGGGAGTGAATGCAGATATGACGGCTGATAGAGAGAAATGGAAGAGAAGAACACATTGCGCCGACCACAAATAACATGGGATAAGGGCAGGAGGATGATGATGCTTTACGGTGAAGGAAAACATCGTGAGGAAACCTGCATATGTCTGAGTAGTAATTCAAAACACGTGTGTATAGTGCCTGAGACAGTGAAAGACAAACACGTTCGCTAATCATCTTCGGTGAAAATTGGCTGTTATTATAACAACCCTGCCTACCGCATTGGGAAATACAGGAAGTAGTGAAAAGTTAATAATTTGGAATTACAAACAGACACTTCAATTTTATGTATCTGTATAGATATAGATAGCAAACTGTACAATATTTGGTGTTAGTAACCTATTTTTTTATTTACATTCGAACAGTTGACTTAACAAACAAATAAAATAATAATGTGTAACATTGATAGGAATGGCGTCAAAATATGTAAATATTGATTCAAATTGGAACCAATCGTTTACTTACGTGTATAGTATAGTGTTAATATATTCGTATTGTTTAGTATTCTTTGGAGGATTATGGTATTCACGCCTAAAATAGAATTATTCATTCCTAAATAACCCACGAACGACTGCATTACACATTTTTAGAACGTATCTAACTATATTCTTAAAAATGGTTAGGAAAACGGGACCAGGGGCCTTACCATGAGCTCTTATTGCCATGATAGTTTCACTCATTTATGAGACAGATACATGTGACGTGCATACATATGTCACTGTCGCACAACTGAATTAACATTGCAATAGGAGCTCATGGTTTGGGCCCCTGGACCAATGAGTTTTCTAAAAACCGATGTTACTTTTACTTAGTGTGTACACCACGTACTTTACGGTGAAGGAAAATATCGTGAGGAAACCTGCATATGTCTGACAAGTAATTCAAAGACGTATGTATAGTGCCTGAGACGGCGATAAACTTCGGTGAAAAGTGAGTGTTGTTATTACACATCCTACCCCTTCCTTTAGTACCACATATACATTCATATACATTTAGTTAAAAGCTGTTTATTTGGCATAACTGACACTTATATTTTATTATCTGTATTGAAAATTATTAATATAGAAATGTTAGATAAATAACATCTATACAGATAAATAAAATTGAAGTGACTGTTATACCAAACAAACAGTTTTTAACTAAATGCATATGAAAGTATACACGGTACAGGTTTTTTTTTAAATCTGTCCGTCTGTTTGTCTGTCTGTCTGTTTGTTCCGAGTAATCTCCGAAACGGTAGGTAGCTAATGTAACAACGAGTACCTTAGGCTACTTTAATTTCAAAAAAGCATCAGGGTTCCGCGGGACACCTATGAAATTAACTCATCGTGGGGGAATCCGCGGGGCACAGCTAGTACGAAGTAACATTGGTAGTTACTGAATACTAATGTCATACGAAATCATAGTTAGTACCCATTACCGCCCACAAGTCATTAAAAACTAGTCAAGCCGAATTGTGTTTCGCTTCCTTATTTGTAGCAGACTGCTCTAAATCTATTTTTTCATCTTGACTTCTCTTTATCAGAACACCGGAATCTAGATAAAACCGAAGCCATACTTAGTATTAGACTTAGAAAAAATACTTTACGATTTAATCTGGTTATCGGAACACCTAGTTAATGTTTAAAATGCAATAAACAAGACATAATCCGAAAAGCGGTAAAACAAAACGCGTCTGCGGGAATAATCACTCAAAGATAAAACAATAAGAATACCCTAAGAAGGATTATAGCCGAGTTTTACCGTAATCGGATTAAAAATCATTTTGAACATTTTATATTGCCGACGTGATTTTCATTGTTACAATGCAGGTTTCTTATATTTTAGCTGGTCGCGTATTTTTTACATTGTTTTTTAAGTTACCGAAACTGAATAATAACTTCAGGATTATAATATAGGTACTTACTTACTTCAAAGCTTTTTTCAATACTAAATTGTTTACTCATCAATACTTACATAAATAACAGCTAGGTATGGACACTTTACCAGTATTAAAATCAATAATTGTTGATTATAATATTGGTAATATTTGATAGTTAGCATTTTCATGTAATTCCCCAGTAGCAGCCAGGAGTCTGGATTAGTGCCCGGTTAGTGACTATAGGCTCACCCCCTATTACCGACTTGGGAGTTAATCATAACTGGCGAAGTGTGGGTGTAATACGTCCACCTCTGCCTACCCTTTCAGGGAATACAGGCGCGGGTATATGTATAATTTAAAATAATATATATTAATTGACTTACTTATAGTGAAAGGTGTTGAATGAATAGCAGCAAAATCTAAAAGAATATCTTCATGTTATAAGTTATCTTCTATATTGCTTCACAAAGTAGCTGTCAAAACAAATAGATATCGAACAATCTATAGGCATACATCGCTGCAAACAAACAATTATGTATTTTTGTCGATATAAATATAATAGGCATGTTTTTAATGTACGCTCCGAATATACAGCTGCGCAGAAACGAAAACAACCTTATCAGCAGTTGAGTCGTAAAAAAATAAGATTTTGTAAACAACGGCATAAAAAAAGGAAAATCCAATTAGTTATAGAGCTGATTACATAATAAGATAATAGCCTTAAAACATAACCTAGTAAAAAAATAAGCTATTTGTTACCTTGTTTCCTCTCATATTAATTAACCTAGGCGACGAAAATAAAATGATTGTTATTGGTCGCGATGTGGATGCGAAAAAATAAAATGAATGTTCCTTTTTTAAACTCAACGCGGTGATTGGTCGGCTCTCGGGCGCTAAAAAGCTTGACGCCCCTTCGCAGGAGCCTGCCTATCTGTTCTTTATGTATCTTTTTAATCTATAAAAAGATATGTGGCATTTTAGACTAGGGGAACTTCATAAGAGGGCGTATTTGAATACTTAGTTTCATAAGAGTATATAATTTTATTTTTAAAATTTAAACTCTAAAATGTTTTCAAAAAGTACTGCAATTTTCAACATTTCGATTCGAGATACAGATATTAATTGAGATGTTAGTTACTTTATGATACCTAGTATGAAGTACCTAGATAATATAGGTGGTTAATTCTCGACGTTCATAAGTGCCTTACCAGGGCCTAAAATGAATAAATATTTTTCATTCTCATTTTCATTTAGGTATTTTTTCAGAAATTATATGATGCACTCATTACGTCTAATGTGCCAACTAAATAAACATAAAAATCCTATTATAACGACTGAGGGCACAATACGAAAACAATTTAATTTCCCGCCGCATTTATTGTCTAATAATAACCAGTATCCATACGACTATAGTTTATTATAATAACAACATAAAGTGCCTTTAGCCGCTTATTTTTTTTATTATTAATATACCATAAACAATAACTTAATAACTTGATCCCCACCCACAGTAGCTCGCGTGTTATTGGTTCGTGTAAAAATAGGCTGTGGGGTGATGAAAGGGACGTACATATCTGACTCTACGTCGCTCTCAGTCGCACTAGAAAACTCGTCGCCTTCAAATGTAGAATACATTTATCGATGTTTGGGGCATAAAAATTGACAGATTTTTTTCAGTTCATTGTGAGATTCGGAAGCAGTCACACCGATCTCGACCGCCGCGAAGCAGGGTTGTCACCAAAATTGTGTCAACATTTTTTCGTGTGCATTAATTGTTGAAGAACGTTTAAGTGGAATTTAAATTACAGTGTTTTAAAGACAGTTAAATGAAAGCTTTGAAAGTGTTGTGCGTTTAATTATTTTGGCGTTTTATTAAGGGGAAGGTGAGTTTCGGAAATATATAATATAACATTTCTTAGTTTTATATTTTTAACTTATTAAGAATTATTATTATAACATTATTGATAATAAGGAAAATAATATATTAAATAGGTACTTGTGATATTTATGTCATAAACATAATCTATTTATACTTAAACCATAATTACTGGCATTATGTCATGGTAATTAATAAACATATTTATTTTAGGCATATACCTAACCGGTTACCTAATATTCTACCTAACGAAGGAACACTCCGGTTAAAATGACATAGAGTTTTGTCTGTGTTAAGTAAGTTGAATCTAAAAGCAGTCAAGAAATTTAAAAATTTTGCTATATTTGAACATTATACTTTTTACTTCTTTTATGTGATAAATCGGAGTAAATCTTAAAGTTGACGCACTAATTTGCTTTCGACCTCATATCCTAATTAAGTAACAAATACTATATATATGTACACTTATAATTACAATATGTACTTAGTAATTTGGTGTTACAACGCAAACAAATTTGTAGTCTAAAAGCATTGTCGGCGTTATTGAGAATTATCTAATTACTTAATTAGAAAGACGTACGTGACTTTCATGTTTCGCATTTTTTTACTTAAACACTTGGCTGGTTATCGAATTTTAAGCATTTTAAACTTAGTTTAAATTCTTAAAAAAGTATAACTACTTACTTATATAATAAAGTACTTACGTATATGATATTTCAAATTAGTAAATAATATGTTTATCTCGCAGGAATGCTGAGTTGCGCCTCCCCCGCCGGCATGCCGCCCGCACCCCACTCTGCCCACCCCCAGGCGTGGGGCTCGCTTCTCCAACCACCCGCTGTTGTAAGTATCTCACACCACTTTAAAAATAAGCTCACCATATCCAAATTTTTATACCAATGCTCTACAATTCTATCTCGTCTTTCTAGAAAACTGAACCGATGGACGAGGGAAGCTTCTCGAAGGAGCAAACTAGCGGCTTCTACTCCGAAGGCTTCCACAGCGCTTCGCCATCGTCTTCAAGTAAGGACTCAAACGGCCATTCACCACGTAGCGTAGGCAGCTCAGGCGAGCCCTCACCCTTCTACGACAGTATGCCACTAAAAGCTAAAGCCAACCTGGGCATGCATCTGGACTCATTCCGTAACGGGCTTCCATACAGCCTACTTACTCCGCCGAATTTTGAGCCCCGCTCGAACGATGGCCGCGATCCATCTCCCGGTTATGAAACTTCATACTCGCCAAGGAGCCTAGCACCGCCTGCCCACGTGTCAACACCTCTCAGTCGTGCCGACGCTACTCCGCCAAAGTCACCGTCCTCTCCCGATAGAGAACATGACAAACGTTCATTTGAACGGTTCCACGATTCTGGATTCGACGGGTACGGTCCGGGAAAGCCCGACGGCGACGACGGTCGCGACGGATCCGGCCTTGACGATGATTTGGAGGAAGAACCTGGCCTTAGAGTCCCTGCCGTCAACTCACATGGAAAAGTCAAAACGTTCAAGTGCAAACAATGTGAATTTGTCGCCGTAACAAAGCTCAGTTTCTGGGAACATAGTAAGGAACACATTAAACCGGAGAAAATGCTGTCTTGCCGAAAATGTCCCTTTGTCACAGAGTACAAACACCATTTGGAATACCACATGAGGAATCACTTGGGCTCCAAGCCTTTCCAATGCTCGCAGTGCTCATACTCGTGCGTCAACAAGTCCATGCTCAACTCGCATCTCAAGTCCCACTCGAATGTATACCAATATCGATGCGCGGACTGCAACTACGCGACAAAATACTGTCATTCCTTGAAACTCCATCTCCGTAAATACCAGCACAGTCCGGCTATGGTGCTAAATATGGACGGCACGCCTAATCCTTTACCAATAATTGATGTGTACGGCACGAGACGCGGACCGAAACAGAAGCCGTTTTCAAAAATGTTTGAACAGCAGCCGGCTATAAATAACAACAGCCAGCCACAGCCGGCGCCGCCGTCGCACCCGCTCTTCGGAGGACACTTTCCCGTTAACTTGCCGTACTTACCGCCGCTACTACCTCACTCTTTCTTATTCCCGCCAAATAATAACTATGAGCCGAGATTGTCACCGAAACACGAAACGCCTGTCGAGAAGTGTCAGCCCGTGACGCCACCTCCTTCCATATTGCATCATCGTTTGGCTTATCAAGAGCATCCAACTGAAAACGTTATTACACCGCCTCCTACTAAATCTCCTGCAAGCCACCCTAACACCCCGACGGGTCCTCGAGAAGCATCTCCGATCCAGACAAATGACGCTCTAGATCTCACTAGTTCTAAAACTAGTGATGCTGGTACACCCCCACCTAGTACGGAACGAGTAACCCCTGTAACGCCGACCACTGCTCTCAAGAACAGAAGAAAAGGGAGGGCTTTCAAACTACAGCCCGCAGCATTGAGGCTACAACACGAAGATGAGAAGAGAGATATGGAGGTGTCCGATACAGAATCGGAAGCCTCGGTGGAAACTCCGTGTACGACGGCTCCTAACTCATATTCCTGCCAGTACTGTGACATCACCTTCGGAGACCTTACAATGCATACCATCCACATGGGTTTCCACGGGTACAACGACCCTTTTATGTGTAACAAGTGCGGTGAGAGGAGCGCCGATAGAGTCGCGTTCTTCATCCACTTGGGGCGAGCTCAACACGCCTAGCCGCTCACACCTTCACAGACCCTAGTCAACGTTAGCTGGTGCACCAATTGTCGCTTAGAGCCTATTCATCCGTAGGAAAGGAACGACTATAAATTATTTTAGAGTTATGCGATGTGACCTGTCGAATAATGTAGGCCAAAGACATACCGTCATCTAAAAAACTTGTTGATTTAAAGAAATCAATTTAATTATTTTTGTGTGTAAGCATTTCTGTGAATTAACGAGGATTATTTTGATGACCGTATGATAATGAAGTTGTAAATATGTACTTAGATATTTATGCCAATGTAGTTAGGTTAGTAACTTAGTTTAACGTATACGTAGTTATGATGTTGTGAGTGTAGTTAAAGTATAGATTCGAGTGACCAATGTGTAAACAAGACTGTACCCTCTGAATAAGTACAAACTATTCAAAGTACGTGTTTCAGATTTAGGGATTAGTTGTAGTTAAGTAGCGTTAGTAAGTGTATATTGAACAACGGTGAAGTTACCTATTAGTCATCTACATAATATTGTAAAATATCTTGTCAGTCAGAAAATAAATATGTAAATTATGTTTTATTAATGTAAGTGAATCAGAGTGTATTTATCGGATCGACATAATATTATATTTTATTTATTTCTCATCATAGGTTTTAGAGAATTTCATTGTGATTTGGCTAGAGTATGAGATTTGATGTATTTTTCACATATTTCATTGTACCTTGTATCTTTTATCTATAACGATGTGTATTGTAGTATTACAACATGTAAGGCTCATTATGATTAATATAATATCGATAACGTTGAATCGAATTTGCAAAAATCGTTTGATTCATCTCCATTGATCTTATATTAATGTATTGTTACACATTTAAAATGAATAATAATAGCGATTATTCTATCGACGGTGTTTATTGGTATATTTGTTTGTGTGCTGGATACAATAATAAAAAGATTTTAACTTACACAGCTGTATTAATTAAATAACCCTAATATCCTTGTTTTGACATGTATGAAGTCTGTTAACACGAGTGTGGTTTAATATACAAGGACTTTCAGAACAGATTGCAGTCAGTATTTACCAAAATTATTTAAAGTTTTTTTTATATCTTATTTGTTATTATTTAACCCTTTGAATATTATCTATTACTCTTTGATGATTATAATAGGTACTAATTTTTTTTTAATTAGCACTAATTGCTATACATAGCTATAGTTCAACTATTTTGCTTTTACCTTTTCGTTTCATCACATAAGATAGACAAATCACGTAAGATACCTACTTATAAACTTAAATAGCAAAACAACGCCGTAAAATTATATTATATTATTATACAAAAAAACATGTACATTGAGATTCTGTGCGTCACATGTTGTTTCACAAAACAACAGAAATGTATATGATCCATATAATATATCGTACAAAAAAATAATTTATTACATTATTCCGTAGACTCAGCTTGTTCTTGTATGCATACGTGCATCTGTGATGGATAAATATATTTTTTCTCGAATCAATTGGACACTTGTAACCTAGTGTTTTAATTAAAAACAAAAAACATATATTATCGTAATAAATATAAGCAACATATCACACCGGATATAATTATACTAGCGTGCCGCTCGCTTCACTTCTGGGGCCCAACAATGAGCTCTTATTGCAATGTTAATTCAGTAGTGCGACAGTGACAGATGTATGCACGTCACATACATCTGTCTCATAAATGAGTGAAACTATCATGGCAATAAGAGCTCATGGTAAGGCCCCTGGTTACGAGTTTTCAACACTATTACAAACATAATGCAAGGAATAAATGATAGATAGTAAGGGAGGAAAGGAAGACCAAGGTTAACATACATGACACAAGTAAAAAAAGGTGTCTGTCATTACGTATAAAGGCTCAAAGAGATGGCACTGGATTGAGACAAATGAAAAGAGTTGCATCGGATATACCGACAAGAGTAATTACTCTTAAATTCGCGATGCTGATTACAAAATGTTAGCTTTTCTTAACTAGCTAGATGTTATGTGGAATTTTGCCTGAAACCCATCAAAGTTCAACTCTCAATTAGTCTAAACCGTATCAAGATCCATAACATAGTTTAGATAAACGATGCGTTCAAACAAATATAATGATTTTGTATGAACTTTGATGTCTGAAAGATGTTCACAGACTTATAGTCCCATTCCAGTGTAAGTTAGTAAAAGATGAATTTAATTTTCGTATTTCATTAACTTTACATTAAGGATACTATATTAAACCATTTACAAAATCAATGGAGAGTCACATTTTGTAGAATACATTTCATTATGAAACTGCCTCACACGTAGAAACTCTTATCTTGACCATTAATGCGAATAATTGTTGGCAAAAAAAAATTTGGAACCTCGCGTGTTCTTCGAAGGTGTAGGCAAAAGTGTTAAAAACACTTAATACTTTTCACCGAAAATCAATAGTTGCCAACTTAACAGATATTGAACCTATCGCCGCGCGCCGCCCTAGCTGGGGCCCAACCATGAGCTCTTATTGCAATGATAATTCAGTAGTGCGACAGTGACAGATGTATGCACGTCACATACATCTGTCTCAAAAATGAGTGAAACTTTCATGGCAATAAGAGCTCATGGTAAGGCCCCTGTGTTATTCTGTAAGGTAAAAACAAAACAGTTAAATATAAAAAAACATTGAGCCGTGGTGGCCGTGGTTTTTCAGCAGTCGCCTGCAACTCAAGCGACACAAGTTCGAATCTCAGCGGCCTATACCAATGAGTTGTCGTAAAGCTTATGTGCGTTTCGCGTATTTTATACGCGATTTTTCGTTCACGAAAACATCATGAGTAAACTTGCATATGTCTGAGAAGTAATTCAAAAACGTTGTATAGTGCCTGAGACGGTGATAGACTCACATGTATGTGTAAAAAACATTTTGAGATTTCTAATTTTACAATGTTTCATTATCAGAAAATATACAACGCGGAATCTGTGTCGGAGGAACAAGACCGCCTCGTACAATTGCTAAAACACATTTCTTTAAACAATAACCGGCCAATAGGAAATGTTTCGTCGAATGTGTGACGCGGTATTCCTTTAGTAGTGAGACTAAGCTAGGGGTGTCAAATGTTTTTTAAAAGTTATATTACTAACTCAGTATACTAATCTATACATGCAGATAAATAAAATTGTAGTAGGTATCTGTATCTTGTAATTCCAAGCAGCTTTTTACTAAATGCTTATGAAAGTGTATACGTAACATAAAAAATATTATTTTTTTCACTGTCTGTTTGTTTCGGCTTTAATGAGACTTAATTTTTTTTTTTCTAAAATATTTTGGAGTTCACGGAGCCGTAAAGCCACTCATTATACATATAAGAACCAAGTCTTGTAACATAAGCTACCTACCAGTGAAAGTCCCGTAAAAATATGTCCAGCCGTTTCGGAGATTACCCGGAACAAACATAAAGACAGAGAGAGAAAAAAAAATTGGTTTTTCTACATTCATTACTACATTCTACTTTCATATGCATTTAGTAAAAAGCATGTGGGGGGAGCGAGTGATCATGCTCATCCCCAGCAAAGGGAAAATCTTCCAGCCAGGCGGTAGTCATGTCTGGGGAACCGCGGCTCCAACTGTTCTAGTTGGAAACTTGTATATATACTGCAATGCGGTTGAAAACTCTTATTGCGCGATTTAGGTTCTTGTGTATTTGTACTCAAACTTCGCATTTGTTAGCGAGTAGCGCCATCTATGAGCGAGTGGAGAAACGCTGCTACAAGCAGTTATTTTTGAATTACAAACAGACACTTCAATTTTATTTATGTGTGTGTATGTATGTATGTTTATGTATAGATACAGATGTATATATATTAAATCCGTGTTAGACAACGTGATGTCGTGGTGTCGTCCTCGGCTGTCATGTCAGCTGTCAGGTAGGTTAAATTTAATTAATTAATTAAATTAATTAATAATATTTTACAATGATGTATTAAAAAACCACATTCGTGGCTCAGTTGATTACAAATAAATAAGTTTAAAATACAATCTGTGATGCGAAGAGCACATCCTTAAGAACAGGTTGACATCTAAAAATAACATATTCTTTTGTTTCAAACTGAATTGTTATTTATGAACCGACTATTTTTTTACGAAACAATACAATTTTTATGTCACCGTTACGGGTAAAAACTGTGTATGAATATGTATTAACACTTACGAATGCCGAATACATTATTATCTGCCTCTCTAAAAACAAAATGGTAATATTTGAAGGCATTAATAATCGTTTGTGCCAATTTGCGTGGAAAAAACTAGTTAGGCTGTAGACACATAAAGCACAACTAAAAGCCTACACAACAAAATTATGAAATGAATTAAAAAAATATTTTTTTTTCATTTCAAAAAAATGAGGTTCTTAGTTCCACTGTATTCAATCGAACTAAAAACCTCCTCTTTTTAAAGTCAGTTAAAAACTAGCTGTGCTCTATCACCCGCGTTGACTTAATTTCTTAATTATAAGCCATCTGTTAGTGAAAGTCCCATTGAAATCGATCCAGCCGAGATTACCCGGAACAAACAGACGAAAAGACAGAGTTTTTTTTTTAATTGTTTTTTTTTTATACGAGTATCGTATACACTTTTTTATGCATTTAGTGATCTGTCATTTTAAAATTACAAAAATAAACTTGATTTTTATTTATCTGTATACATAGGTGTATTAACCGAAAAAAATTGCATTGAAGAATATTGATAATAAGCAAATGTTTCACATTCCGTTTAAAAATATCCTCTATTTTTATTTTGGGTTTTCCCCAATCTATAAAAGTTAGTCTACAAAAGGACATTTAGTCCGTTATTGGAAAACAGGATATCTATTATCCTTGTCCAAATCACAACAAACTAGCGAGAAATAAGCAAAAGTACGTAAGTAATTATTGTATGGTAAACTAGCTGTGCCCCGCAGTTTTACTTACCTAGGAATAACAATAAAGACTATGTTACTTGACGATACATTTTTATTTTTAATATAAGAGTAGGCTAATTTACTCCTTAGTGTAAGTCCCGCTAAAGTCGGTCAGACGGACAGACAGACAGACAACCGGTCAATTTTTTTTTTAAAATAATGTTCCATATAAATACCGTAAGTATGTATCACGGATTTAGTGAAAAGCTGTTAAAATGGAATAACGAACAGACACTTCAATTGTATTTATCTGTAATAATGTAATCATAGAATGTAATAGAATAGATATCTCCCTCAAAACGAGTTAACAAAATAAAGATTCGTAACTATGGGAACTAAATATCACTTAGAATTTCTAGGAATTATTTGTTTTCCATTCCTCAAACTAAACATGTCTATCTAACTACGATAACAAAGTATGAGTGTGTGACAAGAAAACATTATTCATCCCCTGATAGGATAGGCTAGAGGTGTGTTAACTCGAGTTATACAAAATTCGAGTTCACTCGATTTGAAATCTCTCTAAATCGAGTTGCGGCTGGCGGTAAATAAACGAGAGCGAGAGCACGATTAGTTCGCAGCGAATGATCGGAGTCATTACTTGAAATTTTCCGATTATATTAAATTAAATCCATTCTCTTCACCCAAAAATATCACATTGCAGATTTGACGTTTCAGCATAAGTTATCATAAAAAAATCTAAATATCTTTATTTGATTACACTTTTAACAATGTACTTTCAAATGGTCAGAACGACACGGTTACACAGAGCTATACATGCTACCGCCAGGTCCGGAGGTTGCTTTTACTGAGAAGAACCTGGCAAGAAACTCTGTTCTCAGCTCATTAAATTAGCGGTACAAAATATGTATAAAGTAATTTGTAACAAATCATACACTCAACTTCTTCGGGCTAACTCGAATTCACACCGAGTTCAACTCGATTTCTGTTTATTCATATATTCTTAGTTGGCTGAGGATAGGTGGATTCTTGGTGTGTATTGAATAGGGTGGCGCCGCGTCGGCATCGAAGTTTAGACTTTACAAACCTTATCTATCGTAATTAGGCGTCTGTCCCACGATCGTCCTGTTTATTTACACATCCATTTGTACCCTCAAACGTGACGGTAAACATGTTTTTAAACTAAACATGCGTAATTAATTTTATTCAAGGGCGAAAATGTGAATTAAATCTAAAAGTCGAGAAAGCAGCCCTTTTTTACGTGGAGAATCTATTATGTTGGGTGCACGTGTTATGTCTTCACCCACTTCATCGTGAACACCCCCGTCGAAGAAAATACGAGACCTAGAATCCTAGATCGAGTATCATATATGTCATGTGACATACGTCACATTTGACATGTGATTTGAGCGTGAGGATTGCCAAAGTAATGTAGATTCTATAGTTAAAATAAAAAAAATCGGAATAATTTCTAACGATTTTTTTCGTAGGTGCCACACTACTTGCAGTATGGTTATTACACTGTGCTAAGCCTTCTTCAGATAAAAAATATGTTATCTATCGAATCAGCTTTCATCTATTTCCATTGAGTGTATGTCCTGCCTAATTAGACCTATTTTTATCGTTCTTATTTTAGTGACAAGCGTATTGAATGGTCATTTAGTTGAAATACACGCTAGCTTACTATTGTCTAAGTTCTATGGTGCTCCACGGTGTGTGACGTAAATATACGTAACATGTGACGGACGTAGCTTCACTCTTGGCTCGTCTTGAAAGTTTTTACATGAAAAAATCATCGAAATCTATTAATAACACTATGTAATAGAAGCCTACAGCATTCTTGCGTTCTTAAATTTTTAACATTTCGTACCTTACTTATTACTTACAAATTTTTTCTTAGATATTTATATCGCAAAGATTTTTTTTTATAGAATACTTTAATTTATTCACTATATTTGATATATTACAGATTATCGCTCGAATAGTCAAAATATAATTACTATTTAAAAAAAAAAACTAAAATCTACTACCGAAGAATCTACTACTTCACAAAAGACTGTAATTTGCAGCGTTTCTTTGGAATTTTAACTACATTACTTATATTTATGTACTAGCTGTGCCCCGCGGAAAGCGTAACAGACAGACAGAGTTACTTTCGCATTTATAATATTAGTAGGGATAAAGTATAAACGAAACTTTATAGAGTGACACTGAGTTCATGCAGATTATTAGAAAAGAAAACAAATATGTTTTTTTTAACAAATAGGTATCTATGTAGAATATTCTTGAAGTATCGAAAATGTTTACAGTAAAAAATATAATCTCGGCTCTGTCACATTTATGGAATATTTATCGGTCATGTGATGTGACCCCGTGCTATGTTTTTTATAACTAAAACGTCTTATTGTAAACATGTAGATTGTGTCATCAGGTATTTAATAGTCTTATAAGTACCATTGATAATTATGTGATTACATAAAGTCATGTCGTGATAAGCGTTACGTTATTGTTAGACATGAAGTTTCATTTTAATCTTGCCCTATCACCAAGGTTTTTAATATGTTTAAGTGAGGCGTTGTTTTATGATCATATTAATTTATTTTTTATAAGTGTCACGGGCCTTACCATGAGCTCTTATTGCCATGATAGTTTCACTCATTTATGAGTGATGTATGTGACGTGTATACATCTGTCACTTTCGCACAACTGAATTATCATTGCAATAAGAGCTCATGGTTGTGCCCCAGCTCTTTTTAGGACTCTGACGATATTATCATAAATATAATAATTTATTCATTTGATAAAACCAATATATTGATATAATAATAAAGGGACTTATATTGAAAAAGAAATTACAATTCACTCATAATTAATTGTCTTTTTTTTAATTAAAAAAAATACATTCACAAAAAATCAAGTTTGCACATTTTTTTTTTTATATTTTTTAATAAAAATATAATATTTTAAGATTTTGTTCCAATGTCAAATAAGTTGCATATTTGAAGGGATTTTAGGTGGTTATTAAGTGTGTATAGGTACTCCATCTAGGTGCCATTGAATGCATGTAAGAATGTTGCCATTGTCGCCTGACCCAAATCCAACGGATGTGCAGTTTTCATTCAAAAGCTCTCATAAAAAACACGCTTAAAAAGAATTCGGCTTAACTTTGCTTCAAGAGGTCCCAATAGAGAGTGTGTAGAGTCGAAAATATAGAGTTATATATATAGAGCATAATTTTTTACAAATTATCAGTAGATGGAAAGTTAGCCAAAGAAATATAAGGTGTTCGGTAATTGGCTAGTCTTCCCGCGAGATTGCAATTTGGAAATAATATATAAGATATGATTCGTTTTATTATTTTTCGATATCACTATCATATCATACTGGTTTTCCGATTGTTAGGTTCGGCACTTGATGTTCTTAAATTAATGTTAAATGTACATATTTACAATGAATATACATGACTAAAAATAATTTACTAAGATGCCATATTTTTTACAGAAGATAGAGTTCGAAACGAGTAAAAAAAATATATTTTTTTTATGTAATGAAAATTGACAGCTCTATAGATTCCTCATGCTTAGATATTGAAATAAATCCGAATGGGTGCGTATATTGAATAATGTACGCTTTTTTGGCAAGTTCGTGGCCGTGCAGGTGGCAGACTACAGTTGGTTGAAAAACACTCAGACCTGTATAGCACGGTGCAGCATTAAACTGTCGGTTATATTGATTACTAACGCAAAAGGTGCATATGCGACGTTTTTTGTTTTTTTTTAGTTTTTATTCTTTGGTTTTTTAATCGGCACGCTTCTTCGATTCTACATTTATTTTATGGTATATTCATAATATACTTATATTACAAACTAGCTGTGCCCCAGGATTTCACCCGCGTAGATTTTAATTTCACGATTGCCCGCGGATTCTTAATGTTTTTTTAAAATCGAAGTAGCCTAAGTTACTCCTTGTAACATTAGCTACCCGTCAGTGAAAGTCCCGTTAAAATCGATTCAGCCGTTTCAGAGATTACCCGGAACAAACAGACAGACAGACCGACAGACAGACAGAGAAAAATTTTAAAACTTGGTTTTTTAGTGTCAGTACCGTGTATACTTTCATATGCTTTGAGTGAAAAACTGTTATTTTGCAGTTACAAACAGACACTTCAATTTTATTTATCTGTATAGACGTATAGATGTTGCAAACAAGCATATCGATGAGTATATTGAAGACTTCTCATTATTTTAGCTGAATACTTGATAAAGCACCCATTTCAAAAGTGTAGGGAAAGCTATAAAAACGTAGAATAGGTACAAATAATAACACCATTCCACTTTTTAGACTTTTAGATACTTAGATGTTTTTTGTACTAAGAACCTACTTCGTCGGAAGGCGCCTAAAATTACCTTTTAACTCATCACAATCGGTCGATAATTTGCGATTTTTCACACACGCCCATTGCAAAAAGATTAAAAAACTCAAAAATGATTAATCACTTCACTGATAAATGTTTTAAGGCGGTCTTTTGTGATGGATTTTTGAGCAAATTTATAATTATACGTTTGTGTGATAAGAATTATTGTAAATTAATATAACCGTAGTTTTGAACACTATTATTTGAATACTAAGAAATTAGATTATATATTTCTTTTTAATACGTATATTCATTCAAAGTGCAGTTTATATGCATATATAGTTGGCACATAAAACAATTTTATTGTATTATACTAACTAAGTAAGTATGTAATAGTTACAGGAATTATATTTTTAGTAACATCAGCATGCTAACAAAAAAAACGCAAAAAAAATGTTAACCATCAAACAAACCGGCAATGCTACTTTTTTCATAGTCCAGCGCATTTTATCTGCACAATGCCATATGGCTAAAAGACCACATACAAGTGGTATAGCGGCTTCGATTTAAACTAAAAATTGCAAGGTTAGATCGAGAGGCGGGGAAGAGGCGGCACACTTCTGCCACAGAGTAGAAAACCCACCGCACATTTTTTTTAATACTTCCAAGATTTTTTCAAATGCAGCTGTCGGTTGACCACTCATACGTTTTTATGCTATGTTAAATGATACTATGATTGAAGAGGGCAGAACAGATGTTTATTCAGATAGCCAGTACTTCTTAGTTAAATTTAAAAAAAACAAGGATTTGTCTTTTACTGTCTTTTATTAATGTTTTTGCCCAGTTATTCGGGTACACAGAGTTCATAAATAACCTCAAATATATTTTTTTTGTCTATGACTGCAGAAATAAAAAGTTTCCTGTCACAAGGCACTATTTTGTGCTACCTAAGCCAAAATATTATTAAAAACTATGCAGTCGTTTTTTGGCATGATGGCTATTGAATCTTTGTTAACCACAACTCAAAGATCATCTGGTAGGTACAAATGCCGTACCGTATACATATACCGTATTGCATTATTTGGCAAAATTTTTAGTTTTCTTAAATTTCAGATTTTTTTTAATTTTGGTGTTTAATTATGGAACAAGTAAATAAAAAACAACTGTGGCACATGGCACTTAATCATATTCGGTGAAATGTGGGTGTTGAAAATTACAACACCTCTGCCTACTCTTTCGGGGAATACAGGCGAGAGCATATGTATGTAACTGTATGTATGTCTGAAGAATTAACTGTCTATAATATTATGTCGAAACCAAAGTATGACGCTCAATATAAGATTAAATTTCGAAAAAAATGTTTGGTTTGATTTGATTATCTGTTGCATTTTTATATACGTAACAGTATGTGTGTAGCGTCGCTGAAATATTAAAAGACACATTCCGAACCAAACTCAAAAATAGAAACCTGTTGTTTTTTGCTAACATAATGCAAAAAGTTTAATCTCCAAAACAAGCGCGGAAAGACGTTTTATTATAATAACGAATGGATTAGTCCCTTTCTGGAAACACCACTTGCTTAATCTGTCACATGCCACCCCATTATTTCTGCGACACGTGTTACACCAGACTGGTTTTTTCAAAAACAAATTATATTTTAAACTAAGTACGATAGGTTTTCGTGTAGAAAGATAAGAAAATTAAAAAACAATGAATAAAATTATTGCCTTGTGAGACATGTTTGAAATTGGAACGTTGTTTCTGGAACAGGTTATCGTTGTTGAACGAAAAAAAATCTTATAATCAATACTCATTTCGTATTTATTCATTAAACAAGCCTATTTGAATGTTAAGTGAAGTGAACTCGAATTTTAGAATAATTAATTTTACGCAAATCACACTAATACTATGTTCCATGTATGAAACTATTGATTCACTCTATAATTTCAGGGGCCTTACCATGAGCTCTTATTGGCATGATAGTTTCACTCATTTATGAGACAGATGTATGTGACGTGTATACATCTGTCACTGTCACACAACTGAATTATCATTGCAATAAGAACTCATGGTTGGGCCCCAGATCGAGAGTGAGTTGAAGCGAGGTAACATCGAGAGACCTATGGTAATTTCATACCACTTCTTGAGACGTAGTATCGGCACCGCAATCGACACCGGGGCATCACACTGAATTATAATAATGGAATTATAAAAATAAATACATAAGCTTTTCTTTATATTCGTCACCTTGTTAAATCACGTTTCTAATATTTTTATCAAAGACTAAAAATCTGTTGCTTTAGAAGCCTGGCATAATTTACTTTCTCGTATTCCCAACTATGTGGTAAAAACATTTATAAATAATCAAATGTTTTGTCTTACGTTTAATTACGAGCTCAGTTCAATGCAATCTAAGGTATTAGTTTAATTATGTTTGGAATAAAACATATCTATACATACAGATAAATAAAATTGAAGTGTCTGTTTGTCATTCTAAAATAACAGCTTTTCACTAAATGCATATGCAAGTATACACGATACTGACACTAAAAAACCAAGTTTTAAAATTTTTCTCTGTCTGTCTGTCAGTCTGTCTGCTTGTTCCGGGTAATCTCTGAAACGGCTGGACGGATTTTAACGGGACTTTCACTGGTAGGTAGCTGATGTTTGAAGGAGTAAATTACTACTTTTATTTATTAAAAATATTAGGGTCCCGCGACAATAAGGAAGAAACTAAATCTATGCGGGTGAAACCGCGGGGCACAGCTAGTTATTACTAAAGAAATACATTTTAAGCTTTAGAATACAAAATATTAAAATGATGAAGATACACTTAAATTACGAGAAAATTCTCATATTGTTTAATAAATTATATTTTGCCAACATTTTAAATTACAAATGGTATACTAGGAAAAAATATAGGTATGTAGGTGTCTAATTAAATAATAAGAGTATATAAATACCATGTATTGAATGCCTATAATAAGCAAAGGATTCGTTTAGTACCTATTTATTGTTATATTGCCAACTGCGGTGAGTATGTTTACCTACTTAAATAAATCGGTTTATTTTTGCCAATAACATAACATACCTATGCCAACAAAAATAACTTGACATAACAGTATTGTAATATTTGTATTCAATAACAAACAAATAACTAATTCTATTTTATTATTTCCTCGTAGATAATTTGAGTCAGAACTAAAATTGTTATAGATATATCCAATATTATATGAATATTTTGTTTTATCATTTGTATCGTATGATGCGTCCAAGGGGTTCAAATATGATAGTTTAAGCAGCATGTTTTTAAAAAATATATGTTCTTAAATAAAACGTCTAAAAATCAATGAATCGCCCAAATTTTAAATATAAGCTGAAATAACAAGTGTTTTTTTTACATTATACTAACTATGTACTATATTAAAAGAATAACCGATTTCAGCTACCACAAAAAAAAATACATTCTAGTGAATTGTCTATGGTGCGACATCCTGCTCCCACCGCAAATATTCGAAAACGGGGCAAATTTCTTAACCTGTTTTTCCTTAGAATTGTGAAAATGAAAAATGAAAATGAAAATGATTTATTCAGTTTAGGCCCTGGTAAGGCACTTATGAATGTCGAGGAATTTCCCACCGGTTCGGAAACTAGCCTTCTGAGAAGAACCGGCAAGAAACTCAGCTGGCATCATGTACATTTCATTACACAGTAAAATAATTGTATTTCATTGGTCGCGAAATTTTTGTTTATTTCACTATATATAACGTGTATGTTAATATTTTGGGTTTATGCTGATGATTCTTTTTTGATCAATGAGTTGAACAAGACTTATCAAAGCAATCCAATTCAGAATGAGTCACATACCCAAATTAACTTTAAAAACATTTTTAGCACACGTGATAACAAGTGACAGTCGACAGTACAGTAATTAAAAATATATTACGTTTAAAAATAGAACAGTTACTAGTTTATTTCTTATCATTATTTTTTACTTCTTTTATTTGAATTCCTTTCCTTTTATTTGTGGATGTATTTTCAATTAATTCAATAGATTTACATTATCTTGTAAAAAGAAAAAACACACACAGAAGATATTGATAACATACTCCTTTTTTTAAGTCGGTTCATAATCTACTGTGGTTCAATGTCTTACATTTTAATTCGAATTATCCTTTAGAGAATCTAAGAATCTAAGCAAACAAGCGTTTAAAGCCTATGAGAGCTTGTAGCAGCATCGATAGTATGACAATTTTGTATTGTGAGTAATTGCTGTCCAGTCTTTTCTGCTATCCAAATAGCATTCGAGCAGCCGTGTTACTCTAGTGCCTAGTGCGAGTTTTTCACTGCCGCCGTCACAAGTCACCGCGTCAAAGTTAACGCAGATTTGTATGGGATCGAAACAGCGCCTCTGTCGGCCTAAAGATGACACTACTGTGAGCCCATACAAATCTGCGTTTACGTCGTCGCGTTGACTTGTGACGGCGATTTAAGAAAACTCGCACTAGGCACTGTAAGGTTTCCCATCAGTCGACGACGAGTGTCGGTTTCAATGATACGAAATTGAACTTTATCGTCAATGTATTATGTATCAATTTCCTATGATTGAAACCAACGGTCGACGTCGAATTCGACGCTGAAAATCCTTACAGATTATCGCGGTTGCTTACACTGAATAGCATTCGAGCATTATGGAAGTGTCACACTCATGTCGAGTTGGCAAAGTTGTTCACTATACTGTTGTCCTTCTACTGAATCTTGTTCAGTAAAATTAAGTCTTTCTCTTTCATCGCCCAACAAGAACAAATACCTATGTTTTGAGCCATGTCAATATTTTTTTCTGATAAAACTGATTTTGCATTCTGACTCCCAAATCAGTTGTCGTATTCTATTATTAATTCATCGGATCCAACAACTCAGCAATTCTTGTCATTGAATCAGTGTGATGAACTACTCGGTAAGGAACTTTGATGATGAGATGTGAGCAAGTTCGTTTAATTTGCTTCAGTGAGCCAGTTCTTCTGAACGACTCGTTCATGAGTTACACAAGCCCACATAGCGTGGTTCGCATTACTATTTATGGCAAACGTCAAGAATGTTCTCACTCGATTAATGTTTATGTTTTCCCAGCGCACCCTAGTATACCCTAATACATGCACTGATTGGAAATTCAAATGAGGCTCTGAATTTATGGCCGCGCGTCCCCGCTCTCCTCAACACACCCTTCTTTATCTACGCCTAAATAAGAAAATGTTTCTGTATTTTTTTTACCCCACTACTGCCTTTGTTTCTCGATTGTCGTACTTATATACACCCTGTGAGAACATGTTTTCAGTTGTACGTAGTGTAAACTTTACGGAAGGAAGAAAATATACGTTCACGAAGCACTATAGGATTCGCATGAGAAGAATCAAACCAAATAGGTACGTTCGTGGACTTTCGATGATGTTTAGCAAAAACTCAATGCAAATGTTACGCCTTTGAGTAAAAAAATCCAACGTTTCGCTTAGCAATTATTATTTTAAGCTGAATCCTTGTCAAATGTTGTCGGGATTATTTATTTAAAAGAAAGTTTTTATTGTAAAAAGCGGCGGGAGGAAATGCAAAAACGTGTACCTGGCCAGCACTGTCCCTTTACAGCCACATGCACATTCTAAATTCAAAAATGTTATTCCAGTGATTGCCACATCAAAAAAATACATCTTTCATATCCATCTTTGGTATGTAAAAAATCTTTTGTCATTTTGCAATTTCTTTGTATTATTGGTAGTTCAATTTGAGCGCAAAAATGTGTGGCAAATTTTAATCCTTTTATGATATCTATACTTTAGAGACTTACTTGTATACTTTACCTTATTGCAAGGTGCAATGTGGCGAACTTATCAAAATGTTTTATATAAATACATACATACATATGCTCACGTCTGAATCCCATGGGGGTAGGCAGAAACCACCGTTCACCACGAGCTACGATCCTTACATACTTCTGTCGCTGCATCCACGTTCATGCATCTCCTCATATACTTCCTGCGGTTACGAGTGCTCCGAATTTGACCTTTCTGAAAAATACTATTACTTTGGTCATAGTAGTTCTTATGGAATGGCGAGTTAAATTATATAACTAGAAAGCAATAACGGAAAATTAATCATTTTTATTGATAATCAAATTTCAATATCAGCCTACGCAATTGCCCCAGCATTATATTATATGTAAATTTTTTTTTTTCATGACTGTCCAAGTGTCCATTGAAAATACGACTGTAACTTGGTTTATTATACACCTTCATTTATAATCATGTAAACGCCTTAATTGACCTCTAGACGTACTTACTTACCTATTGAGTGTCGTCACGAGCTATGAGCGCTAAGTAAAATAGTAGGGGTAACTGCTAAGTTTATTGCTGGTTCTTCTCAGAAGGCTAGTTTCAGAACCGGTGGTAAATTCTTCGACAATCATACGTGCTTTACCAGGGCCTAAACTGAATAAATCATTTTCATTTTATTCGCGTCATACCATACCGACTAATAGATACAGATTCATAAAATGATTACCGTGCATTCAAAAACAGCGCTCATAGCTTGTGACGGCACCAAACTATGACTAAAAAAATACTAGCTGTGCCGCTGTGCCCCACGGCTCCCGTGGGAACACGGGGATAAAGATAGCCTATGTTACTCAGGGTTATAGATATAGCTTTCCAATGGTGAAAGAATTATTGAAATCGGCACAGTAGTTTTTGAGTTTATTCATCACAAATCTATATATATATATATATATATATATATATATATATATATAACAACGAATCCCCATATCACTAGGTCACGACATCACGGGTGAACTGATTTCAATAATATTTTTTTGATGTGTTCGTTATTGTCAGGAGATGGTTCTTATGAAAGAAAAACTAAGGAAATTACGGGAAAAATTTGAAAATTTAAGAATTCTTAACCACCATATAAAATTATTTCTTTCTTCTTAAATCTAACTTTAGCGCTTTGGACAATAAAAACTGTTTGATATTACCTTATGGCGTTTGACATAGAACTGTTGTAGTGTAGATATAGATTTCTTATCTTTGTTTTTATAAGTTTCTCAGTCGTCGGCACTTCGTTCCAACAAATGTATTTCTCTTCGTAAACAGTAAAAACTGTGTTTTCTGTTAATTTGCATTTTATTATTTTAACTCATTGTCACGACTACGTGGACGAAATAAAAATGTTAACCCGTCAATTGTCGTACGGGAACAAAATGCAAATCCTGTTTGAATATGCAAATATATTGCTTTAAGAACAACAAAAGACGGCACCCGACGTCGTTGGACGTCGTAAAAAGCTTAGAAAATAGACAATGAAATTGTTCCAAATATTACCGAGGTAACGGTACAGAATTACCGGCGTCGGTAAAAAAAGGGTTGGACTTGAAAGGCGGACAGTTTCTGCGATGTGGAATCCTTTTAAGTTGATTAATGGTCAATGGCATTCATATTGAACGGTTTGTTTAGTTAGGCCGTGTAAATAAAGTAACGGGCGTTTTAGCAACTTAAAAGTCTCCGACAATTTTTTAGATAATACTTACAGGCTTAGACAAAGTAATAATCCCTCGCGCTGAAGCGATGCAAAATGTATGGAAATGACATAAATCAGTCAGGTGACATATGTCATTCCCGTACATTTTGTATCGTTTTTAAATGCATGTTACATGTAACATTACAATTAATTGACAGTCAATCAGACAGTCAAACAGTCAATTGACGCAACCCACCCTTTTTTCATGCCTATTCTGTGCAAGGTAGTGCAAGCCACCACCTGCGATCACAACCATCAGGCCCTCCGTCCCCCCTTCAGTTGCCTCTTACGTCAGGCAGGGGATACCATAGCCAAATTCTTAGACCCTGGCTATTGGGTGGACGCAACCCACCCCATAGTATCGTGCAACTAAGCCATTATATTTTTATTATATTATGTTTATTTATTTATATATTTTATTTTATAAGAACTTACAAAATCTAGGACCACCTACCACACGAATTGTAATGTCAATAGGTTACACAACAAACATGGCCAACCGAATCTAGTTTCAATGACCAAATAGAATATTAATGCTTGGGCAATAGAGGTACGCGTTTACCTACTGTTGGAACAATATAAAAAGTGTGATAATTTCAGCATAATTATGCGCGCCGGACGTGTTTTTCACACTTGAAGGGAATTAATAGTTTAAAACAGGCAACTTTATTATATGCTAATGTGTTTACGTCAGTAGGTTAATTGTCAAACACCAAACACGTATTTGGTTGGTGTCGCTAGCGCGGGTTAACCGAAGAACTAATGCAATATGTATAAGCATTAATTTATGCTGAGGTTACTTTTGTTTGTGAATTCGTTTAGCGTTTCGTTTTCATAAAGCTAAAATTGTAGGGGTTGTTTAAATCACTACACTGGCTGGACAATGCTCACGTATTTTGGGATAGCTTTACTTTACTTTCCCGCCCGCAGCTTCAGTGACAGATGACGTTTGTATGAGTGACGTTTAGCTAACCCACAGGTGCACGAGATAGAGTAACTATGTATGCCATAGACAGCACAAATACTACATAAATCATTAAAAAAATGTCTAGACACAATCACAGTCAAATAATTGTTGCCCTAGAAGAGTCTTAATACCAATTCTATCTGCTTCAACATCCTTGGTTTTGGAGGTATCAACTCCTTTTTACCCCTTTACAGGTAGGTATTTCTAAATGTTTATTCCTAGTACGATTTACGGCTTAGGGTTTCAGTCAATGCTTATCTATAACCATGTAAATTATAGCTAGTCCCGTCTTTATCCTACCTGCAGTCTTAACATATTACCGGTGCCGTCCGTCATGATATTTGAGCGCCTTCTTTGAGTTCGAATTGCCATTTTTTGGGTCTTGTATCTCAACTAGTATGGGGCGAACGCAGAGAATTACATACGCATGCATCCTTACTACTTTCGAATTCTTAAATTTCAAGTTCTATTTTGATGATATAATAGTACAAATACCGACCTTTGACTCACCTTATTAAAATCTTCACCGAGGGTTGCACAGACGGAAATGCACACACGCAACACCACCCTAACAAGTAACACGCGACGGCCAAAAAAACCCCATTGTTTATTTATAAGTTTTTTAAACGGAAGCTTCGGTTTTTTGTAGCATACGTGTAATTGTTGCTACTTATCGACGTATCGTGTTTTGATTGGGGCTTTTTTGCGGTTAATGCGTTGACAGGTTACAAAAGGGGAGATTTTTTTATAGCGATAATAAGTGATTCGAAATGTGATGATTAGAAATACTTCGTCACATTATTTTGTAGTAATATTTGAGTGCATATAAAGAGATTTTCTTTGGTTCATTGCTAGTTAAAAAAATTCAAAAACGTAGTGTTTTGATTGTTCAACCCTAACACCAATAGTATGACTCAGCCAAATGACTGTGTCTATGATCCAACTGAAACTATACTTATACTAAGGCAAAGGATAGTTTGATATTGGTTGTTACTAAGAGGAAAATTCCGGTAGTAGACATTCTGATTATATAATTTTAATTTACTACTATAAAGTGAGCATGGCAAACTCTACCCAGTTTAATCTATATACTTTAATATTATACAACTGATGAGTTTGTTCGTTTGGTTAAACGCGCTTATCACAAGAGCTACTGGTTTAAATTGAAAATCTATACAGTCTATACAGATAAATAAAATTAAAGTGTCAGTTTTTAATTCCAAAATTACAGCTTTTCACTAAATGCATATGAAAGTATACACGATACTGACCCTAAAAAACCAAGTTTTAAAATTTGTCTCTGTCTGTCTGTTTGTTCCGAGTAATCTCTGAAACGGCTGGACAGATTTTAACGGGACTTTCACTGGTAGGTAGCTGATGTTTCAAGGAGTAACTTAGGCTACTTTAATTTATCAAAAAAATTTGGGTTCTGCGACAATAAGGAAGAAACTAAATCTACGCAGGTGAAACCGCGGGGCACAGCTAGTATAATATAAGTATTGTGTTTAATAGGTCACGCTGCGACCAATAGGAGCGAAGCATCAATGGAAAAGATACAAAAAGTAGTTTTTTTTAAATCCTACATAGGTAACACTGCGCGGCACAACTTAGTTACTAATATTATTTTAATCTGTACTATTACAGGATAATAAACCTTTTATCGAAGTTAAAGAGAATGCTCACAACTTATCATCTCTTTGGGTGGCATCAAATTACACTAGTTATAAAATGCGGTCTCCAACCTCTCATTTTTTATCTGTGGCAATAAAAAATATTATCGTTTTAACGCCTCACGCCCCATTTCCGGCAATAATCACCCTTAAAAAATCCCCTTTGTGAAATAAGCGGGGTAATTAGAATGGGGCGCCTTAAAAAGTTAAGGGGACCTTTTTATCCAAACGCGTGTTGAAACACGATTAGATATAGGTGTTGGGTGAAGTAGTGAGGGAGTTCTCTGAGCCCCAACTATAGGTTTTGACATGCTAAACATTAACGAATTTCGTTGCGCATTAGATGCGTTCGGCGTTGGACTAAATTGTGCTTAAATTCCAAAGATGGATCAATATATAAATAAACCTAATTACATAATTTAATAAATAAGTATATAAATGTATCCTATTGCGGTGTAATAAATATAAGATAAACTGTATATATTATAACTAAATAGTGCCTCTCAAATAGCTGTGCCCTAACAGGGTTGTTAGTTATAAGTCATTGTATGTTAACATTGTATACTAACTTGCAATAAATATATATGAATATAAATATGAATATATTTGGCGCCAGAAAAAGACCAAAACGAAATCGTCAACGCTAAAACATGTCATAAACCTATAGAGTAAGGCTAGAGTAAGGCTAGGTACACATCTACATAGATATGGATAGATCATCATTAGAAGGTATATACATGTTATGTATATAGATTAGGAAAACCCAAAGAAGAGAAACTGCATTACCTATATATAAATGATAACCAACGATACCAAAGCCGAATTTTGTTATTTTGTTTGTTGGGGTACTTTTATTTATTAAAAATATTAGGGTCCCGCTACAATAAGGATGAAACTAAATCTACGCAGGTGAAACCGCGGGGCACAGCTAGTGATATATAAAATATCACCATTATACATACCTATAGTGAAGAATTTATGGGATTTTCTTATCTATACTTAATTGTACTTATATTATTATTTTAATTCCATACTAAGATCAATAACTTTTCCTATTTCCTTCTTCAGGGCTTTATCAAGCTATATACTATACATAAAATGTAACCGCAGTACCTAAGTAATAATTACAAGTCCTAAAATTGGATGAAATATATTCTTGTGACCTTAATAGTTTGTACCATATTTCATGTGAATAAATGTTATTTCTATTTCTGTTGCCATTAACCGGACACTAATTCAGACTCCGGGCTGCTACTGGGAAATTAAAGATTGAAAACCCAATAATATTTATTCCGACCCGGAGATCGAACCCAGCATTAGCGTTACGACCACTTGACCAACGAGACAGTCTCCAGCCACGCTACGCTAATAGGCGCTCACACATTGGACGATAACGGTAACGACACGATATCGTCGGACTAGTAGTTTGATACAATTACTGCTGTACCTCTGTCACGGGTTTACCACCGTTTTCGTAATCTATAGTCGCTAGCGTCTCCGTCGAATGTTTGTATGAGAAATTGCACAGCGCCTCCTAGCGGCGACGTGAAGAACTAAAATATGACATACAAATATTGTAGGTGGCGCTAGCGAGTGTAGATTACGAAAAAGTGGCAAACTCGTGATGGGGGTACTGAGTGCTTAGTGCGAGTTTTCTTAAAATCGCCGTCACAAGTCACCGCGTCGTCGTAAACGGAGATTTGTAGGGGCTCACAATAATATCATGTTTAGACCGACAGAGGCGCTGCTTCGATCCAATACAAATCTACGTAAACTTTGACGCGGTGGCAGTGAAAAACTGACACTAGGCCCTCTGAACGCTTTCACACTGTGTCGTTATAGTCAAGTATCGGCGGACGATATCGTGGCAGTGGGAAAGCGCCCAATACGTAACTCAATTCCATATAGCATCTGTCAATAGCCACGTGTCTTCGCACAATTGAGCCGAAATACTTATACTAAATAGATTGAGTCCTCAGTTTTTTAATCTTAAAGCCAATTTCACGTCTCATCACAGCAGATCTTGATGGCAGATTGTATCTTTGTAGCAGATTTTCCAGCCACTCGATGTCCAAATCAAGATGGGTTACTGATGCTGAGTGATAAGCCGCCGTTATTTAAAGGTACCGATACACCAAACAGCTTTCTGTAAAGATATGCGAATTCGGGAAAAAATAATAAGTAAGGTTATACGAATAAAATTGAATTTTCATGCATAAAACACATTCACTGTCTATCTATCTTTATCTATGCACATAAATGAAATTGAAGTGTCTGTTTGTAATTTCAAATTTAACCGCTTTTCACTAAATGCATATAAAAGTATATACGGTACCTAATCACATAATAAAATAGTTTTTTTTTCTCTGTCTGCCCGTCTGTCTGTCTGCCTATCTATTCGTTCTAAAAAATCCAATGTTTTTTAAACACTACACTTTAGTAACTCTAATAAAAAGTTTTTGACTTATCGTGTACCTACCTACATTACTTGAGAAGTGTATTTACTATATAACAAGAATGATAGTCCTTTCGTTTAATTAATATATGTACATACTTTTGATTACATAACAAGCGAAATACGTCATAGTAAAATGTCACGGTACTCCATGAATATTTAGCAGACGTTAGCAAATGTGTAAGTGCCTTTATCAGCTTGCACAAAAACCTTCGGTCAGTCAACAGGCCTACTTTGTGTAGATACAATGCGAAGTAATCTCCAAAAAGTGACCCCAAAGAGTACTCGGAATTGTGTGCGGTGAATGCGGCCCGTGGATCGGACAAAACGGCAGCGGCGCGCGCGGCAAAAAATATACACATAATCGTCTATTTGTTGAGTTTTATACGACCATCCACATACAGGATGATTTCCAATCATTAAAATCAAAATCTTCAGTTTCATTTCATTATCATCACGTATAAAATCAAAATAAAACCCTCTGAAATCTCGTAAGGTCTCGTAAGGTGTTCAATCCTCATTTTCAGCAGCTGATTCAGCTGTTTTACCGCTGCCCCGGGTTATCTGAGTTGAATTCGGTTAGACCAGTTTTTATGTCGGTTAAATCGTTTCAGCAATTCAGATGCTCGTTATATTTATTCGCGCAGTTATATTTATGTCCCGTGTAATACCTAGGGGCGAACTCAGTAACACTTTGCCCGACCCCAAACCTAGATCGAAGACCAAACAGTAGACTAATAATTAAGTTAGTATAATGATTAAGTTTAAATTTGTAAATGCTCCTCGTCTGACAACTGACAGGGATAGGATACATAGGTCACAGACAAATGTACCTACAGAACAGTGTAAAAAGAGTGGAATGCTATAACTATTTATATTTAGCAACGCATTGTTAGTACAAGTGTGTGTGACGTTAAATTAATAGTATGCTTACAATTTTAATACATTTAATGTATTGCCACACTTATAAATAGATTAGTGTACAAAGACCAACCGATGGACCTTTTTGTTCTAACATTGTTAGCTGATAAATAATTCATACTTATAAAAGAAAATGAGTTATGTAATAGCTTGAATACGAATGCCGGCTGGTGATTTAAATATGACTAGCTGTGCCCCGCGGTTTCACCCGCGTAGATTTAGTTTCATCCTGATTGTCGCGGATAAGGATGAAACTAAATCTACGCGGGTGAAATTATATATAAATTTACATGCCCTAATATTGAGTGAAATATGTGATTCCTGTGACCTTGATAAGACCTATTTTGTGCCATATTCCATGTGAGTAAGATTGTACCTATTTCTATTTCTTTGTCTGCTGTGTTTTTCTGAACAAGTGTAAGTGAAATCATTTTATTTTGCATATTTTTTTATTGTTGCCATGTGTACTGAGTGTTTGCTTAGTATCTATGTATATGTGCGGAGTAAGTTGTTTGTTATGCCTATAAATATACATTGCAACAAGGACATAATGATTATTTTTATCATAATGATTATTTCTATCACTGTACTAGCTGCACCCCGCGGTATCATCCGCGTAGATTTAGTTTCGTCCTTATTGTCGCGGGACCCTAATATTTTTAATAAATAAACGTAGCCTAAGTTACTCCTTGATATTTCAGCTACCTGCCGTGAAAGTCCCGTTTAAATCAGTCTAGCCGTTTCAGAGATTACCCAGCACAAACAGACAGACAGCCAGCCAGAGATAAAATTTAAAACTTGTTTTTTTGTGTCAGTAGCGTGTATACTTTCATATGCATTTAGTGAAAAGTTGGAATTACAAACAGACAGTTCAAATTTATTTATCTGTATAGATGCATAGCCGAAAGTCCAAAAAAAAAACGAGTCGTTTTAGGGAATTGTATTTTCTCGCTAAACTTAACTTAATTTCATTTCTTTTTTATGATATGGTCTCTCGCAGTTGGTAGGGGGGAGTTACCTCCACTGCTTAACCGGACTAAAGGGCGAGACCCAAGGGCCTCCAGCCGAGCTTAAACTTATAAACTAAGCAACACAGCTAAGAGCGCCCCGGTGCGGGGCTCGGACCTCGGCTTAGGGCGTTGCTGGGGGATGAGCTAGGGAGCTGGATCTGAGTGGTATTATTATTTTATTTTATTTCAAATTTCCTCGTACTTAAATATTAACAAAGTAAGCGCAATGTTAAGGGTAGCATTTCTAAGAGGTGAGATGGCATAACGCCATCTTGTGGTGTGAATTTTATATAACAGGTTCAAGTTCCTAAAACTCACATTTTAACCAATACCTACCAAAAACAACTTGATTTTTTGTGCATTTTTTGAAGATCAAGTTCGAAGAAATACTTTTTTTTTGTATATCATGATCAATTGAAAGTATTAAAACTAAATCCAGCAATTTGCTAATCGTGTCTTTTTGTCCAGTTGCATTCTACGACAGTACTTTCGACATTATATTACCTCACGTAACGACGTCCTGTCTTTTGTTTTTATATGCTAAGTAATTGCTACTTATTAATATATTGGCTACTGGCATTAACGAAATGTCTATCGGCCTTGACGTCACCAATTCCTATCGATTCTCCTTCCAGTCACCATGTTATATGACTCAGCATTATTATTAAGTAATTTTTTATATTTTTAAATAAATAAATTTAATAATGTGCGCAACATTCCGCACCCTATATTTGTAAATCGCCTCACGGGTGCCCACTCGATGGATCACAGTATCGACGCAGCTTGTCCTTCACTAAAGGGATGGAGTATGGACCGCGCTCCCAACACCTGCTCCACGAAAAAATACTCGCAAATATATAAACGTGTGGTCTAGTATGTTATCTATAGACTATCAAATCTCTATGGTACTATCAAAGCACTGGCACTGAGAAAAATTTATAAATTTATCAGTGATTTAAAAGCTTCAATGAATCAGTATGAAACGATAAGGATTAAATGACACAGATTCAAACAAAGTTTAGCTAGAGGACCCAATTTTTGTCACACCATGATTGATTGAGTAGAAAAATATCGCTAAACCCTCTTTGCAAAAACCTTCATGATGACTAAGTAAAGTCTTAGGTAAGCAAAAAAGTTGTCAGAGAGAGTAAGTAATATGTGAGCTACACTCATATTATAACAGCCGCCGGGAGTTGGATCAATATCGCTCGCTGTTTCATCACGTCGATGGGAAAAAAGAGGAAAAAAAATACATAACTTTTTAGGGGCCGGCCTCTCCCCGTCCCCCACACTCTCACCCCACCGACCCGCCCCTCCCCGGCCACTATGTATATAAAAAATAATATAAAAATATCGACGCGAGGACCGGCGCGTGTGCACAATACTCTATAAAATATCGTATCAAATTTATAATAGGAAGTGGCTTTGTTGGCACGGGGAAGAGAAAAAACCTCTCTTTGATTCGTACACGTGAATGGCAGGGCATTAGGGTTGTTTTGATGGATTTACCGAGGGGCAATCTTAAGGGAACTTGAGGGAAACTCTTTGTCTACAGTTTTAGCGTTATTCGGGATTGTAGCTAATTGATTGTGATCGTATTATGTATGGCATTACTGATGTTTAAATAGCTTTCTAATTACTTTCTTACTTCTCAATGTTGACGATTTTTAGACAGCAAGTACATTACTGTCTAAAAATCAAGGATTACTTACTTATCTTGGACTAGCGGACGTCACGCGGTTTCACCCGCGTAGTTCCCGCTCCCGTGGGAGTACGGGGATAAAATATAGCCTATGTTAATCGCTGATGATGTAGCTATCTATATCTATGATATATTTGAAAGAATTTTCAAGATCGGTCAAGTAGGGTCGGAGCCTATTCAATGCAAACAAACAAACAAACAAAAAAACAAAATCTTTCCTCTTTACAATATTAGTGTAGGTGTAGATGTAGATAATTAATCGAGCATTTTCGACGTTTCTTTCAAATTGTCATCAGTGCCAGAGGCGAATGTATTTCAGCAACTGCTAGCATTAGGGTCTCCGAAGCTTTAGAAACTTAAGGTAGAAACTCAACACATGATATCTCTATAATAAAGTAAAGATATAGATTTGACGCTCATATACCTAACTGACTTGTATATATTGATAGCATGTAGGTACTTACAGTGGGTGGAAGGTTACGTTCGGAAACAAGTTTTCCTGGATCGAAGCCAAGCAACGATGGCTTGGAGTAAAAAAATCACATCGTCATGTAGGAAACTTGAATATAGGTACTACCCTTCAGGCAGCGATATAGAGCCGTCTTGCAAAATATTATTTGATTGGTAGGCATTAGTATATAAGTAGGTAAAAATAATAATGTATATGCTCACGCCATCCAAGAAGGGTCCCCGAAGGGGTAAACAAACTTGTTGCAACAACACTAATGAAAGATGATTAACTGCCAATGTATAGTGTAGGCACTATACATACGTCTTGTCCGAAATTTGAATTTCTTCTCCGAAATATGCAGATTTTCACACGATATTTTCCTTCACCGTAAAGCACGTGAGGTGAAATTACTGCTCTTATATTTTTAGAAATACGTGCAAGCCGCTGGGACAGGAACTTGCGTCGCTTACGTAGAAATTGATTGCTCAAACCCTTCATCTATCACGGCTTTTAATTGGTAGGTAATTAAAATAATACCTAATGTAACGTTACGTTGCTAAAATAATTCTGGCCATTGACATAGTTTATGTTTGCTTTTCAGTGATATCTGAATTTTGTCAATTAGCTAAGCATAGTTCAAACGCGTCCGATTAGCCAGGGGTCCTCAACCCAACGGAAACAGCTATCAGGGATCACAATGACATCTAACGTAACTTAAAATCATTGTTAATGTAGAAAAAATTGCAACATCTGGCCATTGTCTAGTCGCGGGGGAGTCGCGTATGGTCGCGTACCTATTGGTATAAAATATAATAAAATAAATAACAAAACGTCGCCACCGCACGCGTCATTATTCAAGTGCGATTGACAGCTACTTCCATCCAAAGGCCGGGGTGCTCCGACCGGTCTCAATAATACGCCTACTTATTGCTTCTGAGCAACCAGTCTCTAAGATTGAACACTTTTGATACCGACATAGTTACCTAGTTTAATATTAGATAAGTATAATATAATGTTTTTATATATATGAGTTTTTTAAGCTTCTAATGTGTTGATGGTCGAACTTAGGTGTATAAGGTAATTAAATTTAAAAAAAACCTTATGTTCTCTGTCTGTCTGTCTGTCCTTTTGTTCCGGCCAATCTCTGAAACGGCTGGACCGACTTTAGGTAAAGGTACTTTCACTGGCAGATAGGTAGTTGATGTTACGAGGAGGAACTACGAATATTTTCAAAAAATATATAGAATTCTGTGAAATAAAGCCACCCATAAAATTTAAATAAAGTCCCCGGGCAGCTGATAAAAAAATAGTTTTGTAAAATGTAAGTATGGTTACTGAACCAAAGCTTCAGTTTCTTTTACACATTACAATATTGTTGTGTAATATAAGCTACGCCATTTCTTTTCTATATTCTTTCGATATAAATACTTAGATAACTTTTTCACAATATTACCACGATTCTCTCGATTTAACTGAAACAAACCTAATTCAAAGATATCCTAAGAACTGCCTTAAAAATCTAAATACTGCAAAATATTATGTCGCATAACGTATTGCGTAAAGTATCAAAATAGTTTGGTCGCAGCAAACAACGGATTTTGCTAAGACGTGTGCTATCATTCTGAGCAACAGTGGCGAATCGCAAACTTCATGAATAAATATAAATTCGATATTCCTTTTCAATGAAAATGTCGAATAAAAAGGTGATTTATCATAACTGTGCATACAAAGCGAAGTCTTTTATAACTTTTAAATAAACATCGTTTTTGGGATGACGTACAAAATGGCGCGTAGAGAATTGTGCTTTTTTTTAAAAGGTGCGTTTTCGGTGGGACAAGCGACGCAAATGAGTTGAGGACACCCACGCCACGATGACTTTGCGATTTCTATTTAATTTTGAACAATGTTTGCGAATATCTCGTGTAGGTAGAACTTATCTATGATGTATGAGTTAAATAATTAATGGCGTTAACAATACCCCATTCCGTTAATAATAAAACTACTAATAATGATAGCACATGATTATTTTTTGAATAGGCACCTTGAATATTTAGAACTGGAACTAGACATCATTATATTTAGGTACGGAAAACGTCCTAGACTAGAATACAAATCTCATCATCATCTCCCTGGCCTTATCCCATACATTGTTGGGGTCGGCACTAGATTCAACCCGATGTGGCTGATCACATGATTTTTTACGAAGCGACTGCCATCTGACCTTCGCAACCCCATATTAGGAGGAAAATCTGTGATCTGGGTTAAACCAGTTGTCAGATTATTTTTAGGCCTCCGACTGACCTGTAACGATTGCCAAAGATGTTAAATTGGCAACCGGGACCGACGGCTTAACGTGCTCTCCGAGGCACGGAGGGAACTCGGGCGGTCACCCATCCAACTACTGGCTAGGCGTATGGTTGCTTAACTTCGCTGATCGAATGATATGCGCAATAGCAACTGTGCCACGAGCTCCTCCTAGAACTAGAATACAAATCTATACTAAGTAATATATAAACAATTTGTTTGTTTGCTTGACCGCACTAATCTCAGGAGCTATTGTCCGATTTGAAAAATTATTTCAGTGTTAATAGCCCACTTATCGAGATGATTAAGTACCAAAGTGACAGATGGTGAGTCTATCGCAGTCTCAAGCACTATATACTCGTACATAATACGTCTTTGAATCGCAGTCATATCCAATGCAGGTTTCCTCACGATGTTTTCCTTCACCGTAAAGCATGTGTTGTAGAACCACTGCACATAAGAACAAAAACTACTTTAAAATGTTTGTTAAATTGAACTAAATTATTATTAAATCAATTCAGTCGCTTTGTATCGAAACTTAGACCTCAACGTCTATAGTCACGCTCTTATGGATATGACAACCATCATGGAGCAAACCCATTGCGAGCTAGCAAATGTCCATGAAGATCGTTCATAAGCGAACACGCACCACAACGTATATTTTTAATCATCCTGTGGTGGAAGGAAATCCTTACCTAGAGCTTTCTATTATCCTACACATCATCAGAGCGAGGATGGATGAAAACCATAGTTCCGGGGCCTTACCATGAGCTCTTATTGCCGTGATAGTTTCACTCATTTATGAGACAGATGTATGTGACGTGCATACATCAGTCACTGTCGCACAACTGAATTAACATTGCAATAAGAGCTCATGGTTGGGCCCCTGGTGAACTTACCAACCACTAAGCTTATTTTTCATTCTTCCATCGCGCACGCTTATTATATTATAGCTAGCAGAGCGTCGGCAGCCCGCAAATACACGTATAATTTTGGTTGTATAGGCAACGCTCCCATAGCAAAGAAAATAATACTATAAAATAATTTGACACTGACTGACTGACTTGACCAAACTAAACTCAACGCCAACCAAACGTCAAAGTCAAGTCAGTCATCGTTTTCAATAACTTCGCCGGATCGTGACTTTCAAAAATACTAAAATTAAAGGATTTCTCTGTGTCCTGAGTTTATAAATCCAATTTTCGAGTAAGTATTCATATAAATTAATGAAAACGTTCCTCGCTTTAATCCATAGCTACTTTGAAAACGGTTTTTCGAAACATTTTACAGTTTTGAGATTTGACGCTATAGTAACAAACAATGATTGATCACAATTTGATTCCACTGAATGCCACCTTTTTGTTTCCTCCTGTGATCGTGCCTTGTGAAATAAAAAGATTTGTGTAAGGACGTTCCTGTAGTATGTCTGGGTTAAATTAATTTAGTGGTTATACACAGTAGCTTCTACCTTCGCCCCTTCGCTAATACCCCGTATAGCAGTCACTTGTTTTGTTATACCCAAAGGTACAATGCTTTTTTGAGGCAACCATGATCCTGGCGGTAGCATGTATAATCCTATATACTTATGTCATTCTGACGATTTGAAAGTACTTTGGAAAAGTCTAATTGAGTAAAGATATTTACGAGTTTGAGTTCGAGTTTATTAAACAGCCTGTGCAATGGCCAAGTAACACCAATAATATTTTTCATTTGTTTCAGCAACATGGCAACGTCGGTAGTAAACTCATATGTAGACCCTTGCATCCCTGAATGGATGAGTGCCCCGCACAGCACTGGCACCTCCATCATGGCGTGTGAGTTCAAGGGAGGCGTGATCATCGGCGCAGACTCTCGGACGACTACTGGAGCGTACATCGCCAACAGAGTCACTGATAAGCTGACCCGTATCACAGATCATATATACTGCTGTCGATCTGGCTCTGCTGCTGATACGCAAGCCATCGCTGATATTGTAACTTATCATTTGAGTGAGTATATTTCCATTTCGTATGTAAATAGTCACTGTTACTTATTCTGTGTCAATGGGAAATAATGCTGCGCCAAAAAGAAGCCTTAATGTTGACCCGCATAGTAATCCTTTGATCAAAATCCATCCAGTTGTTTTTGTGAAATAACAGAGGTGTTCACAAACAGACAGACAAAAATGGAAAAACAGGTTGACTGTAACAATTTTACAAGTACATATTGACTCAAAAAACTCATCATCTCTTCACTCATCAATTCCATTTTGCAGTCACAAAAACTTATAAAATTGTGTTTGATGTACAGATTTCCACAAAATGGAACTGGGTGAACCCCCTCTAGTTGAGACTGCCGCATCTATATTCCGTGAGCTGTGCTACAACTACCGGGACTCTCTCGTCGCTGGGATCCTGGTCGCTGGGTGGGATAAACAGAAGGGAGGTGAGTAACCCTTTCAGTGTTTTTACCATAATGACTACCTACCTATGTATTCTTTGGTCTAAATTTATAATATAGCATACTGGCTTATATTTAAAAAGCAGACAAGAAGTATGAACACCTCTACATACATACATAAGCTCACACCTGTATCCCATGGGAGTAGGCAGACAACAGTATGCCACATGTTTTACTTCTTTTGCTTTGTCTACATCCATGTATCTCATCTATCTATTGCTATGGTTGTATTTATGATATGCATTTAATAGTAAATCAACCTTAATTGTTCATGGACTTTTAATTCCCAATGATTCAAATACAAACCTACCAAATTCATTCAGTAGCTATCATTATCCGCACGAATTTTGTTCTCTCCAAAGGTCAAATCTACTCCGTGCCAATTGGTGGCATGGTCCAGCGCCAGGCTGTCTCCATCGGCGGGTCGGGCTCCAGCTACGTTTACGGCTACGTGGACGCCAATTTCAAGCCAAACATGTCTAAAGAGGAAGCTATAAAGTTTGTGACCAACACCCTCACATTGGCCATGCTTCGTGACGGCTCCTCCGGTGGTGTGGTCCGTCTGGGCGTCATCACAGAAGCTGGTGTGGAACGATCTGTCATCTTAGGAGACCAGCTCCCCAAGTTCTATGAAGGTTGATTTTATTTTTGTATGCTAAGGTAATAAATTTTCTAAAGTGACATGTTATTTTCTGTAACACTTTAATACTTCTTATATACTGTCACCCTGTCCTTGCTATGGAAATATAGTTGTCATATTACTATAGCAAAAATCACACTTATGATGAAAAACAAAGGTATGAGTATCTAACTGAGTAAATATTACTCAGATATT
This sequence comes from Watsonalla cultraria, assembly GCA_964035505.1. Lineage (NCBI taxonomy): Eukaryota > Metazoa > Arthropoda > Insecta > Lepidoptera > Drepanidae > Watsonalla > Watsonalla cultraria. The sequence continues at coordinate 9,476,303 of OZ037717.1, read as the reverse complement.
CTAGTTATAAACGGCGCACTGTGTGCCTAGGCAAAGTAATATTCTCTCGCGCACGCACTAATGGAAACGATACAAAACATATTCAAATGACAAATCAGTCACATGACATCCCCATACATTTTGTATCACTTCTACAAGCAACGCGCGAGGCCCTGAGACTGTGTGTGTGTCATAGACTACACACTCGCGTAATGGGAATTAACACAACCAATCTCTGAACTCTTTAAGCATAACCGCAAATATAATGTAAAAGAGGTTAAAAAGAAAAATATATATAAATCTGGGAGAAAATATATTTCATAAACAATGTACACTTACATACAACATGCTCATGTCCCTTTCCAAGAAAGCAGAGAGTATAACACCTAACTAATAAAGCTATAAATACACTGGGATACTTAAATTAATCTTATAGATTCACTGAAGGTTCCGTGCTATATTAAGTGATTTCATTAAGATTTTACTAATAATGATTTTATTAAGTGATGACCCCGAGCTCCTCCATGGTGTCCAAGTCTCGCATCAACATTTGGACCGTTTGTTTTGTTCGCGGGAAGTAATCTGCAGTTTCATCGTCCTCAAATGATGGATCTTGGGATTCCAATTCTGAAAAATATTATTTATTTTAGTGATTGTAAGTCAAAAACTTTTCCTATTCAATTCTATTTCAATTACTTTGGACGAAAGAAATCGTATTCCACTCGACTGTAGTTGTTTCAGGGTTATTTATAAGTTTTTTTTTTTAAAAGAACCTTGCAGCAATAGAAAATTTTATTCAAAAAAGTCTACAGCGCACTAGTTACTCCCTTTTGATTGCATTCATAGGAGCATAGGTAGAACCCAATAGTAACCAAGTATAAAGTTAGTATAGCTTGTTTTTCACCCTCGTAATTTAGCATTTAAATAAAAGCCGGGGAGTTTGATTCGCCGTTTCTTCTCCTGACAGGCTTATATTTGGAAAATTAACCTAAGTAGCGTAAGAGAAATTACATTCAATAAGTGTTCTAACTTCCAAGTGTCCCTTATGTTGAATACAACATTTTGATTGATTTGATTTGAATAGTTCCTGCGAACTAGTGTTAGTGGATAGTTCCTTCACCATAAGAGTGGATTACGCATCTTCGCACATCAAAACTTGGAAGATTTGACCAAACAGCCTATACATGTTTTTTAGTGAATGTATATATATACATACCGGCCACCTGCGCCTCAATAGAGTCGAGTCGTGCGTCGATGATAGCATGGCACCGCGCGATATGTCTCAGCAGCCTCTCGCGACACGCGCCGTTCTCGATGGCCGCTTCAGGCTGCGGCGCTGATACTCGCATCGCTTCTTGCTCTATACATACAATGTATTAGTTTTAGACACTATAATGAGTCAACTAGGTATACCATGTCCAGCGAATAAGTAACCCTATGGTGATGCTATCTGCATTACCATAGAGTTACTTATTCGCTTGATCATACCACTTCGTAGATCGAAGTTATGATTATCATGAGATATCAACACAAATATTAAGATATTGAGACGAAATTATCCTTGGACCTAAATTTATCAAAATCTGTTAAACCGTGAAAACAGATAACGGACAGACAAGACCAACTGATCTATGCTATTATTTAATTATATAAAGCTGAAGATTTGTTTGTTTGCTTCAACGCGCTATCACAGGAACTACAGGTTTGATTTAGATATTTTCAGGTTAAATTCAGCTAGTGGCTGCATGTACCTTGTTGTTGCACAGATTTAGCTAGCCTTTCCAGTTCCGAAGTACTAATGGGAAGGTCCAAGGACGCAACCCCAGGGCTGGACAGCAACCCACTGAGGAGCGACTGCGATCCCAGCTGGACTTCTCTTTGTGTATACCTGAAAAATATTTATTCGGTTAGGACTTTGGTAGGGCACTTATGAACGTCTGAACTGTCGACCAGTTCGAAAACTAGTCTTCTGAGAAGAAAGTTATAAAGTTATGAGCGATGGGGGTCTACTCTCTTTGCCCAAAAGTGCAAACAAACGTAATTTCAGTATCGATTTGTTTTTGTCAAACTGAAATTTTCGTTGATTAAATAAGTTTCCAGTGGATCAAAAAAAATTTGTAGCAGATCTTTTTGGACGTAATTATAGAACGAATAAAACCGTAGTAAGAACTTTGTGAGCTTTCGGCCGAAGCTTCATTTTTCGGAGCGAAGTGAGACCTTGAATGTGCAATATCCATTTTGTGAGGCTGTCTATGCTATGGCGGGATGCGAATAAAATATATGCGCAGTTACCCCCCACTATTTTGGCTGAGCGCTCATAACTCGAGACAGCACCTGTAGAAAAATTTAAATGTTACCTATCATCGTCCTGCGAGGGTGGCGTCAAAGTGAGTCCCTTGAGCGGCAGGTTCTCCTTGCCCAGCGTGTTGATCATAATGTTCAGGTCCGAGTACTCAGAGTTCAGCTTCTCCTGTGTGTAGTGCAGCTCACCGTTCTCCCAGTCTTCGGCCCACAGGTACAATTTCGGGTGGTTTTTCTTACTGTAATTAATAGTTAAGCCAAATATTAGAAAGAATAAATATGATTCATTAGTTCAGTTAGTGGCACTTGTGAAGGTCGGGTTCATTTGACCACCGGTTCGGAAACTTTCCTTCTGAGATGAACCGGCAAGAACCTCAGCCAGGCGTCTTGAAGTAGTAAGGTAAATGCATTAAAATAGAAAAATGTATAATAGCTACAAACTAATACTTGTTGACAATAGTTTGTATCGTCAGAACCACACAGATGGTTTACGACGTGCCAATCTTTTAGTCGCGAAGTTATCTCCGGACCTTCAAAAGAAGATTGACCTCATGTTAAGATTCAGCATGGAAATTATCTTTAGCCAACTTCAATACTCATGTAATAGTGCGGTGTGTACTCACGTGGCCACATAGTACTTGAGCCGCAGCGCGTGCAGAGCGTCGGCCATCCGCAGCAGGTTGCCGGCCAGCTCGTGCAGCCTCCGAGTGAGAGCTACGTCATAGTATAGTGCGGTGTGTACTCACGTGGCCACATAGTACTTGAGCCGCAGCGCGTGCAGAGCGTCGGCCATCCGCAGCAGGTTGCCGGCCAGCTCGTGCAGCCTCCGAGTGAGAGCTACGTCATAGTATAGTGCGGTGTGTACTCACGTGGCCACATAGTACTTGAGCCGCAGCGCGTGCAGAGCGTCGGCCATCCGCAGCAGGTTGCCGGCCAGCTCGTGCAGCCTCCGAGTGAGAGCTACGTCATAGTATAGTGCGGTGTGTACTCACGTGGCCACATAGTACTTGAGCCGCAGCGCGTGCAGAGCGTCGGCCATCCGCAGCAGGTTGCCGGCCAGCTCGTGCAGCCTCCGCAGCGGCTCGCTGGGCGCGCCGCCGGGCAGCAGCCCCTCGTACAGGCGGTCCTGGTCGTGCAGGAACCGCTGCGACCGCCGACCGCGCCGCGGGTTCACGCAGATACTGCACGTGTATTTCTCTGGCACCTTACAAACAAATATACATTGGAGGATCAAAGATCCTTGCACCTGTTTGTAGTAGCAAAGCACAGCTCTGTGTAGATGATATTTTTGCTTTGCATTTTATTAAATTTTTATGCATTGTATTGTTATGCAATAAGCACCGAACTTTTAGTAACCTCTAACAACCACACTTGACTACAAAAATAAACAGTTAGTATAACGACGAAAAACTAAAAAATTGTTAAGGGATTTTTTTTTAATTCTTATATTGATAAGCTCCACCAGCCGATGCTCTGTGACAAAAATGTACGCCTAAAAAGTCTAGCACCTATATGTAAATGGTATAAACATGGTTAGTTGAGTTTTGGCGGCACTTCCGCCAGTGAATGATGATATTATGATGTGTATACAATGTGAGTGTAGCGTTTGTACCTCGGACTCCTTCTGTATGTTGTGGCAGAGCGCGTGCTGCCAGCAGAGACACAGCTCGCACTGCACCATTAGGCCGTCCTCTTCGCGGAACCCGCAGTGACAGTTTATTATCTCCTCGCGCTTCATGTGCACTATCTTTATACGCTCACCGTCTACACACAGACACACATTACACAGATAATATTGAAAGTTATCAAAAAGCTAAAACCTAGGAGAGCTTATCTGGATATAAAAGAAAAACTCAAAGAACAAAAGTCCAATGTAAGGTTGTGAAATAGCTAAATTTGCAAAACCAAAATGTCTTGCGTAATTATCGAATATTAAAGCGACTGAGGCGTGAAACCTCGAGCTATTTCTTTAATTTGAAATCATAAATGTTGAACCCTGAAAATAATGTAGCGTGGAAATTGTCTATGTGTATCGAGAACAATGGAAGCAGTCATTTTCTTTTTAAAATCACATTCGCTCTTATTACTAAACAGAGACTAAGATAGTCCTTGATTTATAAATAGCTCCATTTCTTTCTGTGATACGTATTTAAAAAGAGATCAATATAGTTTTAGTCCGAGTCTTGGCATAAAATATGTTTTGATAAAAGTCTTTAAACTATTTAAATAATAAAGGAAAGAAAAATATACTCACTCTCTGTAAAGGTGTACATATTAGCATCTTTCTGTTCCTCGTTGGACTCCGAAGACACTGGCAGAGTACTTTTGACATCCATCATGCTCTTTGAGTCCGGTGTCCCGGAGCGAGGGAAACTGGACCTCGTATCCACATCAGAATTAACCCCAAACCAATCCTCGTCCTCACTAAAACCTCTCTTAGCAGAAGGTGTAGGTGGTACAAACGACTTCCGTAAGTCCACTTTCTTCTTCTTATCCTGTATAGGTTTAGTAACTGTATGTGTGGATATAGCCATCTCGAAGTCTAACGGAGGCAATTCGGGGATCTCGACCACCGGCTCCATATCCATGTATTCTGGTATCGTATGTTCCATCTCCATAGGTTCGGGGTCTGGTCGTCGTACTGGCAAGAGCACTCTTGGTCTCTTCACTGGTTTGTTAACGAGAGCATCGCGTAGTTTCGGCGAATCCAACACCTTTGGTTTAGGCGGCTCTGGTATCTCAACGTTTTCAATCACTGGGGTCTTAGGCTCTTCTGGTTCTACAGCGTCAGGGTTAAGTTCTATTTTAAGCTCTTCACGCTTCGGTCGGGGCAGCTTTACTTTGATGACCTTCGGGTCTGGTTGCGGCTTCTTATCTTCAGTCTCAGGCATCGTCCTGGCGTACGCAAGGTCAGACACTTTAGGCGTCGCTCCCATCATTTTCCTCAGTTCTCTATGGTAGTGTTTTATGTGCATTTTGAGCAACGTGTTGTTGCGGAAATTTTTAAAGCATCCTTCCGCTGGACATCGGAGGAGGTTGTCTATTACTTGGACTTTCAACGAGCCGACATACACTGAAATTTAAACAGGAATTTAGTTCAGTTGATCAATGGGGAAGATATAGGTCGTCTTTAAAATACAACATACCATAACCATCTTCTAAAGGAGGTTGGTCCGAGGCGGACTCTATTGCTTCCGAGATATCTGCGACGTTTGGATCAGTGATATCTCCTATTTTCACAGACCTCATCTGTAACACACGTAATTATTTACAAAATGCAGCATATTCAAAACTTCTAAGCAACGACATACATTTTTGGTAGTTTCAGTAGTCCAAAATAAAATGTCAAGGATAAGAAGCTCTTAACGCGCTGCTTAAACGACCATAATACTTGACTAACTGCTAATTTCCTAAAACAAAAAATACTCACGTATCCACTAGGCAGCTTCAGCTTGATAGCCAATCTCCTCTTCTTGTGTTTGACCTTCATTTCCTTCTTCTTAAGGCTCAGTTTTCTTCGCTTCACCAAAGGCGATGTGCTACTCAAAGTGCCTGCAGGTAGTCGAGACACGGGAGCATCGGGTAGCCCCCCTGGCGTACTTGTAATCCACCCCATACGGCGAGACAGTTTCAAATGCACCCCAAAATCTAATAACGCGTGTTCGTAGGCTTGCAACTCCTGCGCCGCACTAGGATTGTTCTCGAAATAATTCCTCATCTCATTTTTTGTGTGGAATCTCCGGTTCTCTGGACTGCAAAGATATCAAAAATATTTGTAACTACACTTGGCAAGACACAAGTTTATAATTTGCATACACAACATGTGATCCTAGATGTTCATTTATTTAACGAATTAATTACTTTTATTTATTTCTTTTTAGAAAGTTAAACATATCTAATGATCCAAGAATAGGGCTAGAATAGGTATGGGATGAGGTTTAGTATGTATGTAGTTTTGTAATAGTTACCTGACCAGCACGACATCCCATTTCCCGGCCGAGTTGCCGAGACTCCTACGTACCATGTGTTTAGTCCAGCCTTCTGGTAGTCTTTTGTCCTCAACCTGAAAAACGTTCATTCATTATTTCGAATGATCTCTTTCTTGAACACGTTAAAAAACATACCAGCATATAAATTACAACACACATCTCATTTAAAAAGAAGTGGACACAGTTTTACGTCCAAGTTTAGTTAAGTTAAGTTAGGGACATTCATAAGTCTTATCAGGGCTTAAGCTGAATAAATCATTTTCATTTTCAATTACATGTAACGGCTATGGAAGAGCATAATCTTCAAATACAATCAAATTCCTTGTTCAAATGAAGACTCTTAAACTTGATGTGACTTTTATTATGATTATATACGTCATCGCTCGCATTAAAATTTTTATAATACCCATCTTACTTCTAATCCCTCCTGATGATGTTTCATTTCATGTTAAGTAGTTTTAGCTTGAAAGCGTAACAAACAAAATAATATTCACATGTATACAGATAAATAAAATTGAAGTGTCTGTTTGTAATTACAAAATAACAGCTTCGCACTAAATGCATATGAAAGTATATACATTACAGACATGGAAAAACCAATTTTTAAATTTTTTCTGTCTGTCTGTTTGTTTGTTCCGGATATTCTCTGAAACGGCTGGACCAATTTTAACGGGACTTTCACTCGCAAATAGCTGATGTTTCAAGGAGTGACATAATTTTATTTAGAAAATATTAGGTTTCCGCGAAATAAAGCATGAAACTAAATCTACGCGGGTGAAACCGCGGGGCACAGCTAGTTTATCATATTATTAGGATGTTACCTGCACACTCCTCCTGGGCAAAGCTGGTTTGTTATTGGCATCCATCTTGACTTCGCACTCAATCTCACTGACCATCCCCACGGGCTGCCCGTTGAGCCACTTGCAGCACCACATCCCCGGCAGTAGATAACTCTCCGGCATCTCCTGCGGCCGTAGACCAAACCCCGGTGGCTTGCCCATCATCTGCTGCCTCATCGCTTCCACCTGCTTCTTCATCTCCTCCAACTCATTCTTCACCTTCTCCACCTGTTTCTTAACCTTCTTCTCCTGTAACAGTCTTAGTTTTTTACTCTTTTTCATCTTTACTTTTTTTGGTTTCACTACTGGCTCGTCTTCGACCTTGACTGCGACTTCAGGCGGCGTTTCCTCTTTGACGACCGTTTCTGTTACTTCTTCCTTGGGTACAGTTTTGACCGTTTCGTCCTTCAATCCGCCTTCAAGTTTATCAATCACCTCTTTGATTCTACCTAATACCTCCTCGTGCTTAACCTCATCTTGTTTGTCAAATTTCTCCAGCTTCACTTCTTCATCAAGCACCTAGATTTTACAAGGATTTTTTTAGCAGGATTTTCTTGGTGTTGAATAAAAAAAATATAAAAAATTACTAATATTTATTTCAGGTATCCCAAAGCCCGTAAGCATGCACCTTATGAATATCTATAGTTTTATTTACTACCTGTGCCTAGCTGCAACATAATCACTAAACTACTCAAGGATAGCAGCTGTCCGCGTCCGACCGTTGACTAGATTACTTACGGGATCATGGTCAGGCTTTGAATCATTCGCATCTAATATGTCTTCTTTAAGAGTGGCTTCTTCGTTTTTTATCTCAGTCTTGTCATTCTGTGTATCTCCTTCCTTTACTTCTTGACTGCCACCTTCGTCGACTTTTTCAGATGAATCTTCTATGGTTGGCGTATCAGGTTTGTTGACTGTACCTATTATTGAGGCTACGGCGTCTAAAACAAGAAATATCTTTAAAACAATCTTGCGACATTTCATTCCAATATAAACCCTCGTAACAGATAGTCTTCACATTTAAGATCATTATCCAATTAAAAACATCACAAGCTCACCAGGTAACTCCGTTTTCACCTCACTCTTTACTTCAGCGAGAGTTGGCTTAGGTTTCGCCGTCCTCTTAACTTTAGGTTTCCTCACCACCGGCTTAGTTTCCTTCGGGGACTTCTGGGTCTTCGGCCGTTTCTGGCCTATATTGAATATCTCTTTGATGTTCAACTTGCGTTTCATCTGGCGGCGTTCGATTTTGGAACTTAAATAGTCACGGGCTGGGTCGAAAAGATGCGTATGGTAAGCTGGCATAGGTGTGGGTGTTAAATTACTTGGGCCCGGCCCGTAAATTGGTGAGAGAGCGGCATCGGACGCCTTGCAATTCGTGTCGATTGTCAAAGGTTCTTGCTTGTCTGTTTTCAGTTTGCTCAATCGTATCACACCACATGTCCAATGGAAGCCGTCGTCGAACACTATTTCGTAATTACCTGTGAATACAAATATCCAATGAACCTCTATGCGTGTCTAAATTTGGGGCCATGTTTGTTTATTATATGTATTGTTCATTTCAAAACACTTTTTCAATTATTTTCTTTATTTCATAATTGCCAATTTAACATCTTTGGCAATCGTTACAGGTCAGTCGGAGGCCTAAAAATAATCTGACAACTGGTTTAACCCAGATCACAGATTTTCCTCCTAATATGGGGTTGCGAAGGTCAGATGGCAGTCGCTTCGTATAAAAATCATGTGATCAGCCACATCGGGTTGAATCAAGTGCCGACCCCAACAATGTATGGGATAAGGCCAGGGAGATGATATCATGAAAAGAGATCATAATTTTACTAAACGAAACTTGGTCGTAATCATTTTCCTAGCCTTATTCCATACATTGCTGGGGTTGGCACTTGATTCAACCCAATGTGGCCAATCACCAGATTTTAATACAACATCTCAAGCAACTGCCATCTGACCTTCGTCACACCTTTTACGAGGAAAATCGGTAATCTGGGTTAAACCACTTGTAACGATTGCCAATGATAAATTGGCAACAAGACTGATAGCTTAACGTGCTCTCCAAGGCACTGATCGAATGATATGCGCAATAGCAACTGTGCCAAGAGCTCCTCAAACTGAAAGGTACATAGCCATATTCTCTAAAAATTTCATTATATATACAAGGAACAGTACTTAAAACTAATTAAATGTAGAAATCTCGGCCCAAATCTGTGTCTCTCGGGATTGTGCCAAGAAAGCTGGCAGCATTGCCACGTTGAATAGCAATGCTGATTCTCTGAGAGAGAAAAGCCCAGCTCTCTTGTCACAAGAGGCTTCTACAAGACGACGTGTAACCTCTTTTAAAAGTTGATGAGCATCCAGACCCCAAGGCCCCAGAGTTTCAACTGCAAATGTAGAAAATATGTAACCTTGACGAATGCAAGCACATTTCCGGCATTTTCTTAAAACTATACTTATTTGTATAACTAACAATTTTCCAATTGCTTATTGACAGTCGCCATAAACCGTCTATTGTCCCTCCACCTGGCGAGGCATCTCTCTCCGGCTTCAAATGATAGTTTTGGCTTCTCCTCTTTAACTTCCTCCTTCACCTCTGGTTCTGGTTCAAGTGGAATTTCTTCCGGTTGTTTCTTAGGACCACTACCTAAAGGCCTCAGCCGAGGACTGCTCACATTTATCCACTCATCATGCCTAGAATAAAAAGAATTGCTTTATCAATAATGTCACAGTTTCAAAAGAAGTATGGTCAGGATGGCTATGACATTATTATATATATTATATAAGACAGAAACATCTTTTTCCTTCCAAACATGAAATTAAAATTAAAATGATTTATTCAGTTAAGGCCCTGGTGCCCCTAAGGCACTTATGAATGTGGAAGAATTTACTACAAACAAAAGTCTGATTTTATGGTGGTGATGCATGGCCGAAAAACATTGTTAAGTAGGACAATACAATATTGCAATATTTACGCAAAAATAAATAAAAGTTTATATATTTATACCTATACCTGCATTCTATACGCAAAGATCGCCGAACTTTCGGAACAGTAGTCATTGCAAATAATTTATGTTTTTTATTCACTTTCAACAAAATTATTGGACTTCATCTAGGTCTGTTTCAAATGACAAGAGGTTTTAAAACCCCCGCCATTCGATTTTCGTAAGCTACTCGATCAATCATTGACAAGTTTTCTTTTTTCGATCGAAATCAATTTTTTAATTTTTTTAAATACAGCCAGTATTTAAAAAAATAAATACTTAAGGGTGTCCCACACGAACATTAATAATTTAATGCACACGTGTTTGAAAATGTAGTTTACTTTTATTTAGTGTGGAGTTATTTTCTGATATAGGTTTAATCATAATTTTTTTTTGTTTTCTTTTTTGAAGTGAACTGTTCATGTTCTTAAGAGAAATAAATTCCGTAATATTTAAATTTTTACGTACTTTTTTGTTTCACTTTCATAGTGAACCAGAACTTCCATCTCATCATAGTCCACTTCAGTAATCGATGCTGGATACCATTCTTCCTCGAAATCTTTAGCTTCCACTTTTGACCCCACTGACAAGGCCATGCTGTTGTTACCTGATGAGAAATAATATCGACATATTATGAGATTGTTTTTTAAATAATATATTCATAGACAAGCTAGTTTAGTTACTAGGAAGTATAACATACTTATCATAAAATAGATATCCATAAAAAAAATTGAAACACCAATATGTTTGTCTGTCAGTAACCTTTTCACAGCAAAACAGACCAATTGCTGCAATTTTATATAGAGAAGAGATAGCTTTAACATTGGGTATTGACATAGGATACTTAGAAATGCAGATGACTGCTGTAAAAAGTATAAATATCACGATTCAGCAACTTGTTCCTGAAGTATGTCTTAGATCTTATAGTTAAAAATAGTCAAAATATTTTAATATTAACCTTTATCATCTGTACATAATGTTTGTGGAACTGATTTCACTTCACAATTTGTACTGTTTGCAATTTTCGCTTCAGATTCAGACAGTATCATATCCATCACGCTTGAAGCCACTGCAAGTGTGTCCTCTTGAGGTTCAACCCTGCTTTCGTCATCTCTCATTTGTTCCTTCTGTTCTTGGAACTCTTTTTCTTGATCTTCTATAAACTTTTTAATATCGTCCAAACTTTCACCCTCAGACTTCCTCTCCACAACATCCTTCTCAATATTTTGCAGTAAGCTCTCCATGATTGTCTCTTCTGGTGTTACCCACGGGAAAATAGATGGTATTGCATCTGAAATACAAGGAAATTAAATTTAAGTATTGCAAATTGTATGTAAACAAGCTAACAGTACTAAGCATCAAAACAACATGTCTATGCACTAATTAATACTAAATTTAAATTATAAGTGAATCAAATATATAACTGATACTTAGTTGTACAAGCTTTTTAATCCATTTCAAAAACATTCCATATACTTATATGCATCTATCTACTATAATAAAACATCCAACATGAGAATGCAATTGATAATCTATGATTCCAATACATATTAATTTACTACATACTAATCTAGTAAGACCAAATCCCAAGATAAACAGCTGGCACTTATCTAGCTTGCACTATTTTGTAAAAAATCAGTCACTATGGTGAAATATAAAATTTAAATAATACTAAACATATAGTAGCAATAAATAAGTATTAAAAAGGCATACAAAAACTCACACACTAGATCAGTGGTTGTTACACTTTTCTGGTCAAGGGCCACATATCACAATGTGTGGTATCACTGTGGTCTCACATTCTTGGATAATTTAGATGTCCACTAATCAATTGACATTATAATTTATTACCAACTATCTGACCCGGCGAATTTTGGACTGCCTAACAGTCAATTCTTAATTATTTTTTTTCTTTTTAATACAGACTTTAAAATTTTCTCTCTATAAGAACCATCCTCATACTTCAAGGAATATTCTAAGCAAATAATTTGCAAAATCGGTTCAACTGCTCTCCAGATTTTCGCTTAGCGATTTAGCAATTCATTTTTATATTATAGATTACAGACAACATAAGCTTAGCTTGAACATGTTTTTGTTGTTAATTGAGGCCATTAATTATAATCATATTTTGCTTTGTAGCAGGTCTAAGAAATATCTTCCAGAAGCCACATGCGGCATGCAGGCCACAGTTTGAAGACAACTGCACTAGTGTGTAGGTCCTAATATAGCCCCGGTACCATACAAATTTAAATTAAAAGAAAACAATGTTCAAAACTACAACATGCCTAGAAAAGAAACATGAAATAAAAAGGTGAGAAGGAACTGAGCCCAAGCTAACGCTTGTCGCAAACGGTACCTGACTTCAACATGTATTTAGAGTCCTTGTATACTTTAAAATCACTCTTACAAAAGTGTCTGGAGCATACGTAACTGGATTCACAACTGGTGGTATGTGTGATTGCGGTCCATTTGAGATTTAATGTTACGTCTTTAGGAAACTTATGATACGTTACACCATGGTCTTCCTCTCTTGTTGAACGAGAATTACAGTTTTCTACACAACATTGCTTATCAGCCCTCCTATGTTTATAAACACATTGTTAGTCATTTTATTATACATAGTACTACAGGTCCCGCCATGAATTATAAGCTTGAATGGACAGTAGTTATATTATAAGTCGGTCTATACGGATGACACGAAGCAAATAGAAAAATGCACATTATCCTCACTATTCGCTGCGCGCTCATAACTCGTGACGACACCTGCCCCACTTACAGCACATTAAGTAGTTAGACAATATATTAACAATCTCAAAAAGAAAGGTATTGACTGCCCATCATTTTGTAACTTACTCACAAGACCTACATAAGATCCCTATTATTAGATCAAACTGATATATCACTTTAAAAAAATTGTAACGCAATTTGCTGTCCAGTGAAAATGGGCCCCACACGGCTTATTAAAATTTGACAAAAATATTTTGCGTTTTCAACTGGTAGATATAATACAAAAAAATGGGCAATCTACATCAATAGGAAACAGCACATTTACGTATCTATATAGAATAATACAACAATATAATAGCACAACATGATGCAAATTGTAACGCTTTAGATAAACAAAAATAAATGTTATAGTACACCTATTTAAAGAAGATACTAACATTTCTAAAACGCCTGCATCCAAATTCCAACTATCCAGTTGTTCTCTAATAAGAGCCAGTTAAATTGAATTGAAGCAGCACATTGATAAATTCAGTATTCACCGCAATTTAGATATATGTACTAAATAAATGTCCTAGACGTCAGACAGACAACCTACGCCATATTTATTTACTGACTGGCTGTCTGACGGACTTATGTTGTGTTATGTCGTCGGTTGATCGATAATTTAGTATTGTTGCCATTTCAAATTTCAATCGTAAATTTAGGTAACAGATAAAGACAAAGTCTACATGCTTAATATTATGGTAATCTGATAAATGCTCGTAAGAAAAAGGTAGTTTTAAGATTGTAAATTAAATTATCTACCTGCACTGAGATTCTCAGCTGAATTGTATTTCAAATCTTTTAAAAACCTTCATATTAAAATTGAATTCTTTTAAAGATTTCGATTGAATAGTCTTTATCTATGTCAAGAATTTATTTAAAAAAAATACTATGACATTTGACCTCTATTTATTTTGACGTTTACTTGCCAATTACTACCTACTTTCTCAACAATCTTACAAATTGAACCAAAACCTAGCAAATTGTTAAAAAATTCGCAATTTGTAAACACGAACAGTGTATTTGATTACAATTTAGGTAGTAATTTAAGAATTATGGATTTAGCTAAGTCGCTATTTAGTTCACGGGATCATGTTGGTTACGTGGGACGTGAAGATCATGAGCGTAAAATAAGTGCAGCATTAGCCGATGACGACCCTGAAGATATGATTGACGCTATAAGAAGCTTAAATATCGCGGACGAGCTGCTACCAGCGCCAGGTGGACCTTTCTCGGCACTTACACCTAGTATGGTGCCTCAGGACATTATGGCTAAGCTAGCTCAGCCAGAATCTGAAGGACACGGTGGAGGCCTACCAGACTATAACTTCGATGAATTTGGCTTTTGTATCGAAGAGGAAGACGGGCCTGAACAGTGCTCTAACAAACTACTAGCCAACGCTTTTGTGGAGGATGACCAACATCGCCTCGAGTGGGAGTTCTACAGTAAAGAAATCAATTTTTCGGAAGGAGATGGGAAGTTGGAAAAAACAGATAAGTTACAAAAAATGGTCAAAGATGGTGTTCCCCACTCACTTCGGCCACAAGTGTGGATGCACTTAAGTGGAGCCAACAAGAAGAGGGCATCAACAGAAATCACATATCATGAAATTGTACGTGCCTCTAGTGATGATTGTTTAGTGACCAGCAAACAGATTGAAAAGGATTTGGTGCAAATATTGCCCAATAATGTTTGCTTCTCCCATCCCACCAGTACTGGGGTACCTAGATTGAGGAGAATATTGAGAGCTTTGGCATGGTTATATCCTGATATTGGGTATTGCCAGGGTACTGGTATGATAGCAGCATCCTTGCTGCTTCTGATGGAGGAGGAAGATGCATTTTGGATCATGTGTACAACTGTAGAAGATCTCTTGCCAGCCTCTTACTATTCATCAACATTAATAGGCATACAGGCTGATCAGAAAGTGCTGAGAAGCCTTATCTCCACATACTTGCCTGGCATTGATCAGGTCCTTAATGCCCATGACATAGAGCTCTCTTTAATAACAATGCACTGGTTCCTCACACTATATGCAAATGTTGTGCACATGAAGATTTTACTAAGGGTATGGGATCTTTTCTTCTTAGATGGTTCCATAGTATTGTTCAAAGTGAATTTAGCAATGTTGAAAATAAAGGAGAATAGATTTACAGAGATATCAAACTCTGCTCAGATTTTCAACGCTTTGTCAGACATTCCTGGTGAGATAGATGATGTGGAGCTTCTAATTAAAACTATTGATGAAGTCTGTGGAGATACTTTAAGTCCTGCATTGATCGACACACATAGAAGGAGACACCTTGCATATCTAATGGCTGATCAGGGTGCTCTGGTTGGTAATCCAGGTGCTGTTCCCAATCTACCAAAGCAGCAACTTCAAAGGCGTCAGATAAAGAAAAGCAAGTCAATGATCCAAACCATACTATTTGGAGAGGATAGTAACAATGAAGATGCAGTTTCAAAAAATGTTAAACAGACTGAAATTCTGGTTGATCTCAGGGAAGCAATTTTACAAGTGGCTCGTCATTTCCTTGCCTTAGAACCTCAACTGGCTTCTGAAGTTCAGCTGACAGCTGACTATACCATGCAGAGTCATGCTGCAGATAGGGAAAGATATGTTAATGTATCTAGAAGCAAAAGAAGGAGAGCAAAAGCTCTACTTGACTTTGAAAGAAGAGATGGAGATGAATTGGGATTCAGAAAGAATGATGTCATAGAAGTAATTAGTTCTAGAGATGAACATTGTTGGATTGGTGAACTTAATGGCCTGAGAGGATGGTTTCCAGCGAGATTTGTAAAACTACTAGATGAAAAAGGAGTGAAGTACAGTAGAGCTGGTGATGATTCAGTGACAGAAAAAGCTGCTCATCTAGTCAGAGGTGTTTTGGCACCTGCCTTTAAAAGAGTGCTTTTACATGGCATTAAAAGACCTAGCTTCCTGGATGGTCCTTGTCATCCTTGGTTGTTCATCGAAGAAGCCTCATCAAGAGAGGTGGAGAAAGATTTTAATTCAGTATACAGTCGTCTAGTTCTCTGCAAGACTTATCGCTTAGATGAAGATGGAAAAGTTCTCACTCCAGAAGAATTATTATACAGATGTGTTCAGGCAATAAACTTGTCTCATGACAATGCCCATGCACAGATGGATGTAAAATTGAGAACATTAATATGTATGGGTCTGAATGAAGAAGCATTGCATCTGTGGCTTGAAGTTCTGTGCTCCTGTGTTGATGTAGTCCAAAAATGGTATCATCCATGGTCTTTCATAAACTCCCCAGGATGGGTGCAAATTAAATGTGAATTGAGAATATTGTCACAATTTGGATTTAACTTGAATCCAGAATGGGAACTTCCTTTGAAGAAAGACACACAAAATCAACCACTAAAAGAAGGTGTTAGAGATATGCTTGTTAAACATCATTTGTTCTCTTGGGATCTGTAATATTGTCCCAAAAATTGCTTTGTAATACGTAATACATTATGTATTTATGTATGAATATTAATGTAGGTATCAGTAATGTATGTACTTAAATTCCAAATGTATCAATTAAAGTGCAATATGTAAATAACTTTCCCTTAGCTTGTAATACTATCATCACGCTGCTTATTATGCCTATTTATTTAATAAAATTCACATTCTCAATGTTATAATGGAGTTTTTTAATAAAATCATCTACTTGTAAGTAACGAAACAATAAATAGTGTACTATTACACTATATAGTATTCCGTAATTACAATGCCTTAGAAAACTTCATAGCCTACTTCCAAAAAATACTTCAAATAACTTAAATACAATTTTAATTTTGGTAATATATTGAAAAAGTGTGTATTTTATATAATGTTACAATGCAGAAAACAGTATCAACGAATTATTTATATTGGCAGCACATAAAATACGTTGCATTCCATCCATAGCTACTTAAATGTTTGAAGAATTTGGTCTCTCACTCACAATCAGTTTATATTAGAAAGAGAGAAGTATAATAGTTTGATGGAGATATTCGTTTTAATCAATCTGGAACACATCGCGTTGACAATTTGACATTGACAGATCACAAAAGTGACAGGTAGCTTGTTAGTTTTCTTTTTCTTGTCTCTTCGATTTGAAAAGTCAATCGTGCTTGTTCTCTTCGAGCTAAGGCCTGTCGGCGACTTGCACGCAATTAATTAAAAATGGTGTCCAAAGCCGAATTAGCTTGTGTTTACTCCGCACTCATCTTGGTTGACGACGATGTCGCCGTTACCGTAAGTTTATACCTATTCTAAAATAGTAACTTTACACCACGACTTTTAGGTTATGAAATGTTCATGTTATATCCACCTTCATCCCCCTAATAACTGTGATGAGTGCATATTTTATCCAATAAATCTCATATATAAGCCTATGCAGTGATAAATAATTGTATATTTCATCAAAAAATACATAGATGTTAGGTTGGCGCGAACATGTTTACATGTCAAAATTGTGTTTATAGGGTGAGAAGATCTCCACGATCTTAAAGGCGGCCGCCGTGGACGTCGAGCCCTACTGGCCGGGTCTGTTCGCTAAGGCCTTGGAGGGCATCAACGTGCGCGACCTGATCACAAACATCGGATCGGGTGTGGGAGCCGCGCCTGCTGGTGGCGCGCCCGCCGCCGCAGCTGGAGCCGCCGCGCCCGCAGCTGAGGCCGCCAAGGAGGAGAAGAAAGAGGAGGAACCTGAGGAGTCTGATGACGACATGGGCTTCGGTAAGTAACCCTTTGTCATTGGAAATATTTTTATTCTTAAATCCAGTATGGAAACATAATCGCCCTCAACAAATTGATTTTGTGCATATGTTCAACAAGCATTCCAACAAGCATTTTGATCGCAGTTAGTTAATATGTGAAAGTTGTTTTACACACTTGTTGCAATGCATTTTTTTATTAATAATTTAATTAATATTTTCTTGAATATACTTTTCAATACTTGTATCATTACACAGGTTAAATAATTACATATCAAAATATAAGTTGGTTGTGATTAGCTGTTGACTGCATTGTATGCCTTAAAATCAGGGTGATGTAGAACTATTTGTTTAGGTTTCAATGATGTCTGATTCATGTATTAGCTTCAGAAAACAAATGATTGAAGACTTTTATTTACTGAGAAATTAATCAATCAAATTGCAAAGTAATGTAGTCAATATTGTGTACTAATTGTGTATTATCATTGTTTCAGGTCTCTTCGACTAAAAGCTTTATTTTAAAGCTGTATTCCACATGGGAGTAAAGCTCACTTATTTATAAGGAAATGACTTTATAATAAAGTTTAAAAGTTAATATTTTCTTTTATTTTTTGTTCATCAGTGTTGGATTTCTTTAAGTTCAGACTGTAACATTATTTGGCTTTGCATGCCAAACCTGTGATAATTAAATGGTAGTAAGTAAAGTAAAATGTAACAAGAATTTCTCTTGTCAATGTCTGTAAAAGTGTTAAAGCTAGACCAAAATTTTTGAAAAATTATTGTGTATTCACAGGTCTTAGAAGCAAGACAAGTTTTGCAGAGTACATTATCCTAGCAAGAAAGTGTCCTAGGGAGATGTGAGTGGTACATAAAAATATCTTCATACTTCTAAGCAATAAGGGTTACCTTAAGAATTTATATGGCAAACCAACATTTGCCAGGCACAGCTACTGTAATGAAAGTAAATAAATACTCTTGACTAATTTACTGATACACCACTGATGTAGGTATGTTTTTTTTTCTTTTTAGATAAAATAGAGTTTTGCACAGAGTGCACACTCTTTGGTTACACTACTTACACTGATGTAAAGGAAGTAGGTATGTTGGTAAATGTCAGTAAGGCATATGAACTGTTAGTACTGTAACCCTCATTAGTTCTACAGGATTAACCAAACCACCAGAGGTTTAAAGTTTTTCAGTCGCATCACTTTGAACTATCTGAGTAATACTTTAGAACATACTTTATTTAAGCTTCTAAATAAAAGAAGAAATGAAACATACATAATTTATTGTAATAAAATTCTAAAGCATTAATTTACAGCAACTATTTATCCCCACATGGCTCTTTGGACACCGGAAAGTTTGTTGTAGTCTGCCAAGTGCCTCCATACAATTCGGCTCATCCGCCACTCCTTGACAATACCTCTGGGTCTGAAAAGAACAATTATATATAACTTTAAGGAAAATATATATAGGGTCTAGACTGTTTAGGTGTTCTGTTTTTTGTTCAGAGCATTGGTTGGTGGCAATTTCAAAATATATAACTGGGACTCCCACAACTTCATTTTTATAATTTTATGTTCTTTATCTTATTAACCTTTGAGGCATTTTATTTATTTAAAACATGCATTGTCTTATGCTACACATACCATCTACTAAGCGAACCACTAGTAACCTCTAAGAACTGCCACATTATTCACTAATGTTTCTCAGAGTTGAACTCTATGACAAGCATTGGTTTCAATCATAGAAAATTGATACATAAATTGGATAAGTTTCAATTTGACATCTTTAACCGACACTCAATGATGAGTGTGATGCTGAGAAATCTTAGTGAATAAAATGCTGCATTTTACCACTAAAATAAATAGTAAGGATTACGACTTTAGACTTAGTTATTATTTTACCACTACACAAGACATTCTGTGATCAAAACTGTGCCTCTGTATATGATAGGAAAAATACAGTAGACTTTGAAACTGTTCTTCAAACAGTAGCATAGAACTAAACTAATGTTGTTCTATTCAGAATAAATTATTGAGATTGGAGAATACACTATTCGGGGTAATAGGCACCTAGAGTAGAGCAAGTAAGAGCTAGAAATATAATTTGGAAACATTAGAGTAGTTTGATATACAAACCTCGAAGTAATAACACATCTGTTATTGATCCTCAACGGTATAGCATTCATTTCAAATTTGTTAATATCTTTGGCGGCCATTTCTCTTATTTCTACCGGCAAGACATCATTCCTCTTCATTGCCTTGATTCGAGTCCTTTCTAGAAAGTGTTCAGCGCTCATGCGACGCCTCTTGACGTCTCGGATCATCATCCAATTGGCCCATTTATTTCTTACTTGTTGATACTGAAAAAAATAAAAGAAATGAATGATTCCTGTCTGTGAAGTAATTTCCAATAGAAAAAGGTATAAAATATTTTTTACTTTGCGAAATTACTCCGAACAAAAATAATTCTTATGAAGGCACAGGTTAACTAAATATACCTACCCCATATCCAGCAACAGCTTGAGATTTCCATATAAACTTTCCAAAATTACTTATATTAAAGTTCATGGTTATACCAATGGAGAAAATAAATTAGAATGTTATTTTATTTATTTTTACGACAGCGACGATGGAAATGACAAGATAAAGATTTTAAGAATCAAAATCTGACAGACAGCTGGACACCACAGAAAACATAAGCAGGACAGCCAGAGAGACTTTAGTCGTAGCACAGAATAAATATAAGCTTACTAAGCAGTATGGAACTAGAACAAATTTTTGAAATAAGAGCGTAGGCTCCATTGATCACATATTATAAGGTTCTCACTTTTGGTTTTTAAAATTGACTTCTTTATTTATTGCGTGCAATGGGAGTGAGCCATAAATCAAGAAGAAAGGAGTGAGCAGAGCACAATCAAACACATTTGTCATCATGACGTTTCGTTTTGCTTATTATTTGAATTTGACAGCAATGACAGTGAATCAAAGTTTGATAACTTTGTTTGAAAAATAATACCAGAGAAAGTTATTGTTTCTTACAAATACCGGGCACCGGCCGGCCGGCTCTTCCCTAACAAATAAATTAAACTGTAAAATTAGTGTCGAATTGATCAGTTTGTTTGATGATTCAAAATGTCATCAAAAAGATCTATTTCTCAGCGATCAAACAAAGAAAATCTGAGCCAAAGTAAAAGATCAAGAACGACCGACACTAATAATCCTTTGAAAATTTGTGTACGAGAGAGTGGCTTATCTTTAAAACATCCTCCAGAAAAATGCATAGCTACGGAAGAAATTATTCGCATCGTAAGAAACATAAAGAAAAATCTAGAGAAACACTATGACTATCCTCGTAATGTATCGGAAATATTTTCAAATTTAGAAAAAGAGTGCCAGGATTTGAACATATTCAAACACTATTTGTTTCCCAACATAATTAAAATAAGTGGAGACAGTCTTGAGGAACACCCAGTCACTGACAGTGTAATGAAGGTATTACTTAGCATTCCTATTCTTCAAAACAAATTAATTGATTATATATTTGAGAAAGCTATAGATTTAGCAACAGGTTCTAAGTGTGGACCATGGATACAGATGATATTAAAATGTTTTTCTACCTTAGACAGCATTGTTGACAGTGAGAAAATGTCTACCCATTTGATTAATCTCTTAGATATAACTTCAGAGAAGATGGTTAAACTAGAGATAATAACTGCAATACCTGATATTATTGGAGATCAAGAGCATGCTAATGTGGCTGCTGAAATGAGCAGAATATTGAGCGAGGACCATGACCTGATCCCAGCTATTTTAGACTGCTTGTCTTACCTGTGTTTGTCTAATGAGCAGTATGAATCACTACAGAAGAAAACCTTGAGCATCCTAACGGGATTATCAAAGTGTTGCTACTTCCCTAATTTTGTAAAATTCCTTCTAATGCCAGGTTGCTTGAGTGAAAATGGATGTTTAGAAGCTGTACAGGGACTAAGAAATGCTCTCAGCTGGCCTTCTATAGCAAATCCACAGGAAATTGCCTCTAGTCAAGTGTTAACTTCTACAGCTATAAGGAACTCAATGGTATCATCTAAAGTGATTGCAAGTGCCTGGCTGAAAGTGGTGTCAAATTGCAAAGTCAGTGCTGATCACAAACCCATAGATATAGTAATTCTCCTCATCCTATTCTCAGCATCGGATGAAAAACAGAAACAAGTTGAGAATCTCATTAGGAAGCAGATCAAGTTGGAGATCTTAAAGGAAGATCTGTTGAATGATGCATTTCAGAAGTATAAACCTATATTGAAAGAGTACTTGAAGCAGTTAATTGACCTCAATAACATATTACTGAAAACAAAGTCCGATCCAGAAGTAGAAATGTTTGCATCACATATTTACATGCTAATGTTTTCAGAACTGGATGAATGTTGCCCGACTATAGTGGCTGAGTTACTTCAACTGGGTTTGGATTCAAAGCAATCTGTAATGAGCATTTTGCAAATATTGAACAGTGTAGCCAGCAAGGATATGTCCCTGTTAAAGCCCCAATGTCTCCAGATGCTGACTTTATTAGACAGAATGGATGATATGCCTCTGCCTGAAGTGAGAGCTGTAATGGATCTTTTATGTGGCCTTTCATACAGCTATGAAAACTCTGTCATCAGGGATGATATTCACATGATAATAAGAAAAGAACTAAGTAGTTCCAATCCAAAAATTAAGGTGCAAGGTATTCTTGCTGGCATACATGCCGTGAAATACCTTATGGCTTCAACATCTAGTGATGATGAGTCTAGGGAGCTGCCTGATGATATAAGCTACAGCTCAGTCACATATCTGTCTAAAGGTGATCTACGAGAAGCAGCTCAAATTATAGAGCTAATATGCAGAAGCACAAGACAATTCCCTGATATGATAGCATTTTTTTATGATGAATTGTCTCAAGTGATATCATCAGCTCCACATATCAACAAACATTTTATGTCATGGCTAACTGATGCAGTTACTAATGATTTGCAACAAAACTTTATTTCTGATTCTATTGAAAATGTTGATATCAATGGCATGAAACTGTCAATGCAATTTTGTTTGAATGCCGACAGTGAAATGGATGAAGTGATAGCTATTAATATTGCTGGACTAGCCCTACAAACTAATAGTGAAGTAAATGTTGGGATCTTATCATCACTATTCCAATTAGTTCAGACACTTCATTCTAGACAGCATGAGGGCAACTTATCAAGCATTGACGCATTATTAGGTTGCGCTGTAGTTATGCCTATATATAATATTGATTTAATTGAAGACATGGACACTAATACTGTAGGTAAAATATTGGATTGCTTGGTGTACTGTGTCAACTGGTTTATAGAGTTACTGAATGGCTTTGCTGCACAGGAAGATGAAGCTCTTAGAGGAAAAACTCTGCAGAGAGTTGTTCAGATAGAAGAACTAGAAAAAATAATTGCAGAGATTCTTCAAAAAAGTGGTATATCATACAAGCCTCCAATTAGCACCTTTAATATAAATAAATATACTGGAGAACATACTAATAGAAAGGTTAAGCCTCCATCTGGTACCAAACAAAAGCAGCAAAAAAGGAATGGGCCTGATGATACTGCAATTCCTGAAACTGCCAAATCACAAGCTACTCAAAATAATGTTTCTATTAAAAATAGACTTGAATCTCTTCATGATATACCTCTAAGACACTTGAATTTAAGCCTCCTTAAACTGTGCTGTGCAGATTTGTCTGAAACCAAGGATTCTGATTCTGATCTGACAGTAAATACATTGAAGTTTTTAGTAAAGTGTATTAACAGTAAATTAGAAACTATTTTAGTTTCAAAGATCAAGAGAAAGACATTCCTTACTAAGCAAGAAACTACTATTTATGATCCTATAAAAGCAGAAGAATGCGCCAAACTTGTGAGTGAAGTTCTACCCCAGTTTATGAATCATATAAAATCAGTCACCGCATTTATTGATAAGCAAATATCGTCGAACAGTACACTAAATGAAAGTGGATTTATGTACACTTCCGAACTAATTGAATACCTCACATGCTTAGAACACATTTACCAATTTCTGACAATATATTTTAAGTGGATTGGATTCAAGAGTCAGCACCATGCATTACTTAAATGTTCTTTGAGAACATTAGCACAAGCAGATAAGCCAGTAATATCACTGAAAGATTTGATTCTCACCGTTGCAAAAAATCTGCAAACCCACGAAAAGTATTGCCTACAGTTGACTACAGCTGTCTCATTGATTGAACTCTTAAAATCGATTCAAATTTATTCTGACAGTAAAACCACTCTAAAAATACTGAAAGACATGGCCCATAACTTTTTATCTCAGCAGTGGAAGACTCCAGATGGCATACCAGAAAAAGGACTATTTTATAATCAGAGTGTGGACAAACTTGCTGGAATTTACTTAGTTAACAGCGAAATTTTGGCACTGAAGACCCTAACATTACAACTAACACATGATATAAAATCTCTAAATACTCGTAATGACACATTAAATACTCTGAAATGTGTAAATAAAAGTAACTTTACAATTTTATTCAGGAACTTAGGTACAGCACTACATGATGCAACTAAGACATGTTTAAATAAAGGCCTTACAAATTCTGAACACTTGGGACTGTGGAAAGATGTAGCAACTATAATGAAACACATGTCAGATATTGCTAAAACTTTAGAAACTAGGAATAATTTATCAGCATTTTTTAAGAAATCCCTGCCTGTGATCAAATTGTTTTTGTCTCAAGGCATTTCCATTTTAGATATGCAGTTTAAGAATGAAACACAGGAGGTATTGGAAATTCTTAAAATCTTGCAGCAATCCACGAGATTCTTGCAGTCTCTTTGTTGTCATTCCAGGCTCAAGAAAGACACTGTTCTCATGAGTAAAGTGCCCTTCATGAGGCAATTGCTCGAGACTCTCATTTACAAAGTGAAGGCTGCTCTGGCGGCAAATAACTGCTCTGAAGCATTTTGGATGGGTAACCTGAAGAACAAGGACATACACGGAGAAGTGATAGCTTCCCAGCAGAGCGTTGGCAGCGAGGAATCTGTAGAAGACGGTGATGAACAGTTGCCAGAAGATGACGATGACGATTCAGACGAAGAAATGATCAATCCTGATTCTAAGAGTTTAAGTGATATTGTATGAATATATTTCTAAAACATATTATATACCTAGTTGTTGATTTGGAATTTTAATTAATTAACCCTAGGTTTGTGATGGGACATCGATTATTTCTACAGAATTCAGAGCTAGGTTACAGACATATTACATACTACAAACAATTCTTTGATGTCGACTGCATTATACCTAGCAGGACAGGTATATATGGGCGACTCATTATGTCTATGCGGGACTGAATGAGAAGTTTAAATCAATATTATGAGGGCTTGGATAAACAGGTAATACTAATTTCTAGTACTAGAAAAGAAAACTCAAAAATAAGGTATTTGTCAGATTTATTAGATTAGCTTAGTACAATCTCTGGGGTGGGCCCATGGTGGACTTCATGTGTAGGGAGCGCACATTCTGCCAGTGCTTCTTGAGCAGGGACACCAAGAAGTTGATTGAAAGGTGGACGTTCTGCGCGAGCTCGTCGGGAGTCATATCTACGTGGCCCACAGCCACTGACAAACACAGGACCTGAGGGAGAAAAAAATGTGATTTTAAAATCCACTCAACTGTCACCCCTCTCCCTGAGATTAGATTCCAAAAACCACGCATCTGTCAGGAACCACTCTCGGCTCCAAAAACACGCTTCAAGCAACGTGACAGAGTGCCTAGTACGAGTTTTCTTAAAATCGCCGTCACAAGTCATCGCGTCGACGTAAACGCAGATTTGTATTGGCTCACAATAGTGCCGTCTTTAGGCCGACAGAGGCGCTGTTCCGATCCTGAACAAATCTGCGTTTACGTCGACGTGGTGACTTGTGATGGCGGCAGTGAAAAACTCGCACTAGACCCTCAAATACACGATTAGAAATGATGCGACAAGTAACATTTATTTTGTACAACAGCTTTTTAGCAATGTTATTTTAATGAAATATTCATTAATTTGGGTGAATAATGGCATAAATTTTAATATAGTCTTAGTTAAAGGTGTCTAGGAATCTATGAGGGATCTTTCAACCTAATGAGCCTATTGTCACATAATTGTTAATGTATGATATTTTGTAATGAACATAATCAGTAATAAAAAATCATAGCTACCTTCTTCATCTGGAACTTGATGGTAGCCTTAACTTCATCAATCTTCATGGTCATGGACTCTTGGTGGGAGAGCAGACCAGGGAACTTGCCTGCCTTGTTGAGGCCAGGACCCAGAAGACGTGGGATCTGTTTGATGAGCGACTCTGATGCAAGGAAGGCATCATATCTGGAAAAATACATAGCACATTGTGAGTACTAATTACTCACTATAAATTAAACTTATAGCATGTATGAACGTATGACGTGCTTCCGGGCAATCGGACCCAATAATGCCACAACATGATGTATGAAACTAACTGAAATATGTGAAATGTTTATTTTTATTTATTATTTGACATTTGTACATATCTAAGATAAATAAAATTTAAGTGTCTGGAATTCCAAAATAACCACTTTGCACTAAATGCATATACAGACATGATCACAAAAAAAACTTCTACTTCTTAGGGTCAACAGTTTAAAAATGGTAATATGACATTTTTTCAAGACAGAAATTTTTAGGCTTAAAATTATTAAAATGTAATAGCAACCAACTCACTTCTTAGCTAGTTTCTTGACCAGTTTCTTGTTCTTATTCAATTTCTTGAGGGCTTCAGCGTCCATGCAGGGCATGTTCAGCTGTTTGGCCTCGTCACAATGCTGCTGGTCTCCCAGGATGCACACCTGCATCTTAGGCCGGGGAATGTACTTGAGCCTGAAATATTACATCACATTACACACTGACACTCACACACACGCATCTTTCGAAAAAGGAAAACAAATCAGAGATAATTTTGTCATCAAAATAACAGATAATACATGCTAAAATAAGTACATCATTTTAATGATACATAAACAAAATGGACTATAAAAACTAGCAATGTTCTTTGAGAAAATTAAAACGTACTAGCCAGCAGCATCAAAGGAGTGATTATTAGATTTTAAATTAGCTTAAAAAACAATGAAAGCTAAATTATGTGAGAACATAATAATACACATATTCCTGAAATTGAAGCATGCTGCCTACCTCTGCGCGCAGCTCCATCCGATAACCTATTTCGGAAAGTCGAAACTTGCCTACCCATTATTTAAAGACTCTGGGTCAAGTCCCGTCAGTTTTCACCGACTCCCTGTCCAGATTCACTTTGGTGGAACATTATTAAACAGAATTCCACAAAAATGCTCTTTTCAGGTAAACATACTTGACGGTGCCGGAGAAACGTTTGTCCTTCTGGGGGTCATAGTTCTTGAGACCGATCTGGATTTCCACAGTCTCCAAGAAGTTACGCTTCTTATCTTTGGAAGCCTGGAGAACGGCATTTACACACTCGTAGAGTGTGTCACGCGACACTTTCGACCTGAAAGGTAAGGTTATGTTCGATGAGGTACGTAAATGCAACGGCTTTCCGAAACTATTTTCGATATTCATATGATAAAGAATACCAAATATTAATTACTTTGTACGATTAAAGAGATTATTTCAGATTACTTACGACATGGTAGTTATTTAGAGCTTCCGCTCACTTCAACGTTTGTGAATCAAAAGAATGTTGAAGTGAGAAGAACGAGTGAATGAATGAAGCGATTGAGTGAACTAGAAATTAAAATTGAGGTAACTCAATGTTGCAAGCTCAAAAAACTAAACAAATTAAGATCGTCACAGACTTTCTAATTATCACGGGTAATTTTATGATATTGCAAATAACTGTGTAAAAACAACAAAATTGATTAATATATAATTTTTTTTGTTGCTGCAAAATATAAATCGTATAGTGATAGGAACCTACCGTTCTATCTAGTGGGTACCCACTACTTGTAAATGGAGATCTAATTTCGGGAGCTAAACCTGCATTGAAATAAACCAGAAGCATTTCCTTCTTATTGATTGAAATATACTCCTATACAGTGCCGGATTAGCCACGTAGCGAGAGTAGCAAATGCTAAGGGCCCCGCGAATTGGGGGGCCCCGCGCACCAACGCTTCAAATATCTCACATCTCCCATAAAGCATGTAAGATATTTTACGAAGACACTATGCATCACTCCCACTTTAAAATATAGGTAAATCAAACCAGGGGTCCCTTGGCCGAATTTGCTACAGGCCTCGCGGTAGCTTAACTACTTACCAACTGAACCACGTTCCATGTTTTAAATACATATTACGGAGTATAGCTCTCTGCGTGTTTCAGTTATTAACCTCCATACTTATCATTATCTGTAATTTTTATACCTTTTCTGACAATAAAACAAAGAATGATATATTTATATAAGTATATTGTTTTGTTTAATTTCTAGTTTTCAATATAAAGTTGCATATTTATTATTCTTCCGAACAACATCTAGAATTAAAGTGTTTGGAGAAGATGGTTGAGGATACCTTGGAATAGTTTGATGCCAACTTTTATTTTTCAATGCCGTGTCGGATAGCCACCAGCCGTACTAAAATCGAAGACGTAATATAAAATTTAACACTTTACTAACGACACTAATATGATATGTAAAAAGTAACGTTGAAATAATTTCAATTGAAATGTTAACTAGCCTCAATTGAAGTCGTTGCCGGAAATCTATACATATCACACGGACCCACTGGTTTTATGACACCCTTTCGCTTCATTTTGATAAACCGGTTCACAGATCCATACGCAAACCCATTTACTCTGCCCATGTAACAATCGATTATTCTGATGGTGTCAACGTCTAATCTTTCCACCTGTTAAACGGATAAGTGATACATTAAAAGATATTAAAATGTAAAAGGTTGCATGCAAGTAACAGTATAAATGATGACACCAATACCCGGCTCGGAAGAGTAGAATATTGTTTAACTTTCTCCATCAGGGGCTTGACATCTTCTTTACACATCGGCTCCTGGTATTCTTCTCTCATGAGATCCTTAATATAATTTTGCGGGCCATACAAAGTAAATCCAAAAAATTCCATTATTATTAAAAACAATAATCCATTACGAAGTAAAAACGCTTGGGTATTATTTAATTCTATGTCAGCTGTGTAAAAAAGTTTCTCTGTGGACTGAATTACTTTTTGCAAAATTTAACGGCTAGTTATATTCTTGCTAGACTACAATAAAAAGTAAAAGAAGGTCGATTAATCTTCCAGTCCACAAATTGTATCCATTAAATTAACCGGTTAACAACAGTTTCAATACTAACGAATTGTCTATTCATGTATAAAATAAGATTTCGTGTTTAATTTTCTCCTAGTTTCCCAATTTAACGGTTTATGTGTATCGTATAGTAAGTGTGATCTAATTTCTCTTGGGTTTCGAAACCTTGGATCTCTTCGATTCGGCACCGGTGGGCAGTCACTGATTCCAAACATTTATTTATTTATTTATTACAAAAACATTTAAAACAAAAACTATCTTACATATAACTCTTACAGTCAACTTAAATATCTTACATAACAAGTATTATATATATTTTTTTTGTGAATTCTTTCATATTAAGTGTTTGAAGCTTTCTCATACTGCACGTACGTGTATCCTAGGTCCGTCCAATGCGTTCCATGTTTGTTCCATCATTGGTTCAGTCAGTAGTCGCCAGTCGGTATACCTCTGTAAGTATCTGTCAGACGTCACTCAAAAAACTGACAACGTTATTTTCTGTCGGAATTCAGCACACAGAAGTGCAAGCAAAGGATTTTATTTGATTTATCTGGCTTGGCTGGCACTCGGCAAGTCAAAATTAAGATCTCAAAGAAATCTGGTAACAAATTGAATACATGAATTTTCATTAAGTCATATTTTTTATTAATTCGCTTTTCATAGAAGCGCCGCATAACAAACTAAGTGCATAATTTTACCTCGTTGAATGTATCAGTTTCCTTTAAATAACACAGATCCAAATATACCGTATCATTGTTTAAACAAGTGTAAATAGCTTGTGTGTTCAGCAATCATAAATTGTATTCATACAGCATGGATGTGGTAAGCTATTCCTTTTAAATCATTTATGTACCTGTAATAAGAAAAGTTTATTTATATACTTGGTTCTTAGTGCTAGAATAATTCCAAATTTTCTGCCCATCAAAACACCACCCCTAGTGATGCTAGTATTCATTGTATGCTTGTTTGAAGCCTTTCTGAAGAGAAATATTAGGCTCATGCTTATGTTAATTAGTTTTGTAGTGAGCGATGACATCATAATTGCAATACATTGATGAGTTGACTCATAGCCTTATTATGAAGCATATGTCTCTTTAAGAACAGATAACGACTAAGGATAATAATCTTGTATACAAATGAATAATTTTTCTGGTATTGAAGTACTTATTATTTAATGTATGAAATAGAAAAAGAAATCAAGAGAAAATTATTATTGGATAAAAAAAGTGCTAAAGTATAAAAAAAATTTGGGGCAATATTAGTTAATTTTAAATGTATCATTATAATATTATAAAATCATTGTCATTGTCACCTTCCTGGCCGCATCCCACACTTTGTTGAAGTCAATATATTATGATTTAACTGAACCTGGCTGAAAATAATATATTATCAATCATTTTTTATTTGTTCTTGCGTCCAATGTGTTAATTGCTTAATGAGTTCACTGCTAATGATGCACCTGCGCATCCAACTGTTAGAGAATTTACAAAGAGGATGAAATGTTAGCAGTGAATGTGTTAAATCCTATAATTTTTACAGTTTGGAGAACCAGAATTATCGAAGCGCAGAGTTCCACCAATGTTGCAGAAAATTCTTCGATATGATGTGCAAATTACAAAGAAATTTGTTGAACAATCCTTGAAAATCACACCGCTAAGGTCATTACGGAACCATGCTAAGGTTATGGAGGTGTGTCTTGTAATTGGTTTAAAATGTTAAGGGCTTTGCGCCTGATTTAATAGTTACAACTAGTTGTGATACATAGGATTTGTTTGTTAAATTTAAAAGTAGCCTTTGTTACCCTTGTAACATCAGATATGCCAGTGAAAGAACTGTTAAAAGCGGTCCAGATGTTTCAGAGATTATGCACAGTAAGCATAGAGACATCTATACATCTATACATCTTATTTATCATCATACAGATAAATAAAATTGAAGTGTCTGTTTGTAATACCAAAATAACAGCTTTTAAATGCATATGAAAGTATAGACACTACTGACACTAAAAAAACAAGATTTAAAATTTTTCTCTCTCTGTCTGTCTGTTTGTTCCGGTTAATATTCGAAACGGTTGGACCGATTTTAACGGGACTTTTACTGTCAGGTAGCTGATATAACAAGGAGTAACTTAGGCTACTGTTATTTATTATAAATATTAGGGTTCCGCGACAATAAGGATCAAACTAAATCTACGCGGATGAAACCGCAGGGCACAGCTAGTTTTAAAATATGTATTTATGCCAGTTCTCATTTGGAATTACTAATAGACATTTCAATTTTATTTATGCCTAAGTATAGATTATCTTACGAAACTATTTGTTTGTGTGTTGTAACATGTAGGATACGCAACAAAAAAGTTTTGAGATTTCTTATGAAATCAGTGTAGGTGGTTGACTTATATTTATACCCACAAATTTCACACTAACACATACTCATTTAGTTTGTCATGACATTATTTGTTTCAGGTTTCATGCCATGGCATTGTGTGGTTGGCGGCTTGGCTCAGCTTTATCTGGCTGTTCAATAATAAAGATCTTTATCAGTTACAAGTGAACATGTTGTTGGGTAAGTCATGGTATTAAAGGTTGCCATTTTACTAAAAATAGTTATTAATGACAGAAATACATAGAAAAAAAGTATTATGAAAATTTTACAAACATTTGGTATCCCAATGAAAAATATTTATTCAGTTTAGGCCCTGGTAAGGCACTTATGAAAGTCGAGAATTTACCACCGGTTCGGAAACTAGCCTTCTGAGAAGAACCGGCAAGAAACTCAGCCAGGCATCATGTACATATCATCAATGCTTTTTATTAATCTATACAGATAAATAAAATTGAAATGTCTGTTTGTAATTCCAAAATAACCGCTTTTCACTAAATGCATATGAAAGTATACATGCTACTGACACTAAAAAACCAAGTTTTAAAAAATTTCTCTGTCTGTTCGTTCCGGCTAATCTCTGAAATGGCTGGACTGATTTTAACGGGACTTTCACAGACAGGTAGGTGATTTTTCAAGGAGTAACTTAGGCTACTTTTATTTATTAAAAATATGAGGGTTACGCGAAATTAAGGATGAAACTAAATCTACGCGGGTGAAACCGCGGGACACAGCTAGTTTTAATTATTTTTATGTACTCATGCTTGACCAAAACAGTAAGATGCCATATAGAAAAATAACAAAACTTTTCCTAACATAATAGATAAAACTAAAGTGGAATGTTACTCTAAGAGTTAACAGTGAAGAGGGCTAGGTTAGTCACTCATTATCATAATTTATTCTGTATCCTATTTTGTTTTGTTTCTTTGTTATTCAAATTTAAGTGGTGGTTATACATCATGGTCGTTTTTTGAGTTGTAGTACGCATTTAAGTATATATGTATTATATTATTGAGTTGTCTACACAACAGTGTGCAAATTAGTATTTTCAGATAATAAATAATAATCCATCCACCAATGATGTTGAAGTCAAGCATAAAGTTGAAAGAATAAATACCAACAAAACTAACGAAATAATATTCATTTGCAGTTATCGCTAGTCAAACAGTAGTATAAAAACATGCAAGTAACTGCGGAAAGGTCTAGGGGCTATTGTTTGTTTAGGGCTTTAAAAGCTTAATATTATTTTATAATGCTATATACTACATGTTTGAAATTAAACGCATTTCTTTTTTTTTTCTTATTAGGATATAAAAAGGGTAAAGATGTAATGCTACAGCCCACATAGCCTAATACTTACTATCCTAATAACATTGTACATCTTGGTGACTTTAACTGATTGAAAATATAATACTTATTCAAGTCTATTTTTCAGCCTTAATCCTGGATATAATTGTAGTAGCAGTAATAAAAGCGTTCGTGCGAAGACGACGCCCCGTGCCCATGAACAAGTTGCTTGAAATTGGCCCGGACAAGTTTTCCTTCCCGTCGGGACATTCGAGCAGGGCTATGCTAGTCGCCTTCATCCTAATATACCTGGAACCTGTGACGTTCCTGTTGTACCCTCCACTACTGGCCTGGGTTACATCTGTTGCCGTGTCAAGAGTTCTAGCAGAAAGGCATTACATCCTAGACGTAGCTGCTGGCCTGGGACTTGGCTTTATTGAAGGCCTGTTCATGTCCCTAGTCTGGTTCTCTCAAAGTACATCAGCAAGTATTCTATCCTCGCTTTCCAACGAAAAAATCGACGGTGGCGAATACCATGTATAAAATATCGGAATTGTATGCTGCAAACTAACCCTGTGATGTAATTACAAATAACCTAATTATTTTATCGTGTTACTAGAAAGAGTGAGATGCAATTAACATTGTTCAATTTGAATTATATAATTTATTAAAGAAATCAAGTTGTTTTTTTACGCCCGTATTCCTCAACGAGGTATTCGTATATTTCGCCAGTAAAGCCTATGAGCGGGGCAAGCCTAATATATAGCATAAGGGCTACTAGTAGGAAATTACATATGGAAAAACTCGTGACACTGCATGATTCGGTGATGGAACCCAGGACTACAGTAGCGTTTGGAACCACTAAACCAACGAGGCAGTTTTAAAAAATATTTTAGTTATACTACGTAGGTATTTACATTAATATTCTACCTAGAGTGCAAATGACAAGTACGTATAGAATGCCACTTTGTGTACCGATAGGTCTAAGCCTTCTTAAAATAGATTTCTGTTGCACCATCATTGATTCCGGAAGAGAGATTTATCGTATGTTAATAGTAGGTTAAGGTGCAATTAGTCTAGTACGCACTAAGAGAGAGACACAATACCGAGATTTAATTCAACCGGTTTTAAATATCTGTGGTTATTAGAATATTAAGAAGGAAATATTTTTTATTATTCCTTTCGCAAAGGAGTCTTAGTATAATAATCTTATAATCTTAGGCTTCGTCCAACAGAGTTGAATTGAATAAATTGGAGACAAACTGGACTTATTTTTTGAATAGATTGTGCTAATATAGATTTAAATCTGATTAATTGTTTTTTGCAGCACATCATCCTTCATTTCTTTATCTCTGTTTTTGAAAAGATAGCGTAAAATTAAGATAGGTAGTCGACTATGAGTAATAAAAATCATATCAATTTCAAGTCGAATAGGTAGCATGTACATCCCTATTATTTGTGATGACTTGGTTGTTGACTTTGGTGACAGTCTGACAGTTCAATTCAGACAGCTGTTGGATTGGATTTGCATGTGACGTGTAAGAATTTTCGGAAATTGGAGAACTTTGTTATTAAATTAGTATAAAAACTTTTTAAATTTGTATAAACTTTTAATATCTATCTTAAAACAAAGAAAGTGAGTGTCTGCGTTTTTTCCAACTCATGATTTGTGGTGTATGATAACTTCTGGCTTGTATTACGTACTTTACGTGGCACCGAATGTTTGCTTAAGTGTTTATTTATTTAATTTTCAGTCTCACTATGAGGAAGCTTAAAGGAGTAGTCAAAGAAACTGCGAAACAGAAGAGGGAAAGGAAGCAGGAGTTTGCTAAAATGCGACAACAGATTCATACGATAGTTCTGCCGACTTTCGTGGTTATATTTCTTTTAATTTGTTTCTACGTTTATTTGAAAACGAGGCCTACGACTATGCAGTACGCGTAGTATTAGACTTATCGTGTGTCGATAGTGTACATAATTCAATTATTGACCAAAAAATAGCTCTGGGGAAGATATGGTTGTGAATGTATGTCAACAATATTGGTACGTATGTATTTATAAGAAAATGTGGCAGCTAACAAGTACTTAAGTATTGCTAGTATCTAAATTTATTTTTTAACATTCCATGTCTTCTGTCACATATCAAGAATAAAATTGTATAAGAAAATTTACTGTAAATAAATAGTACTAATATATTATATTGATAGTATTATTTCTCAAACTCCTGCTTACATATATAAATATATATTTTTAAAAAGGTGGAGGTTATCAATTCAACTGTAATAAGGTATATAATAAACAAATGAATTCTAACAAATTTTATATATTCAACTTTATAACAACACAAGTACAAAATATCCTTGAAACTATAATATATTGCTTTGTTTTGTACCCTACTTATTTTAATAGCACATTAAAAAGTATACATGCACCAACTACTCAGCAAGTCATTAAACATATGCAATTAACTCACTATCTCTGTTGCAGAACAACATTTTTCTGTTGTCAAGTGGACACAACTAACATTTCAATATAGATATATACTTATCTAGGAATCTTTTATAAGTTGCATAAATAAATGCAGTTAGAATACCACAAGTCAGCTTAAATAATATCTAGTCTATTTCATCACAGCCTTAGACATGTATAATCAACACAAATACATAACCTAAGCAAAATGAAGATTGAAATTTTTATTATAAATATTGCATTGGATTCTCTTTAAATTGATTTCAACCTTATTTTAATTGTTTGTTAATGGGAGAATGCATTCATTTGTGCATTTGCTTATCTAACATAATTTTTCTTCTTATTACAATATGATAAAATAATTATAGATATAAATATTAAATAATGGTTTCAATACCGGTGTTAATTTTTCGAAGTTCATAAGTGTCTTACTAGGGCTCAAAATTAATAAATAATTTACAATTTTAAAATAGACTATCTTTATATTGCACTGCTCATGATCAAATCATAAACTCACCATAACTTCAATAAATCTTCTATATATATATAAGAAAGTCGTGTTAGTCACACTATTTATAACTCAAGAACGGCTGAACCAATCTAGCTGAAAATTGGCAGGGAGGTAGCTTAGAACCAGAAGGACTATATTTTTTATCCCGATGGCTTGAAACATGGTATAACACAAAGTCTACGCGGACGAAACCGCGGACACAACTAATAAATTTGTTCTACACTTTTATATGTTTAAATGTTATCTAATTATTGTCTAAGCTATAAAGTAAGAAACTAATTAACATCAATACTGAATTCTAAGCAGCCATCCAAATCACATACAACCTTAATTAAGTCCTTAATAATTACCATAAAATTCTAAAAGTCATACTGTCTTTGTAAGTAATTTCCTAAGGCATTTCACATAAAAGCTATTACCCAGAAAGGTCTATAATATCACATTATGCATGTGTGTATTATCCGGGCATTGATACTGAATGTTGATTATTGATAAGTATAGTTTGTTTCTGCTTGCACAGTTGTATGATCCAGCCAAGTAGCCAAGCGCAGGCGAGGAGTAGGTAGAGGCCGCTGATGACGTAGTACTGCGTGGAGATGGACAGGTTCAGACTCTGTATGAGGACGAGAGTGAGCAAGGACTGCAGCCCTGTACCTATTAGCGTATTGATGCCGAATACCAGGCCGAAACAGCTGTCGTCGCTCAGCTGACCTGCTATTTTTGCACTGAAAGAATAAATAAATAAAATTAAATAATAAAGAGCTCTGATGACCTTGGCGGTAGAGCAGTCGTATCCTATACAAGCGAATCCCAGCGGGGCCTGTACCTATGAGTTTTTCTAATAACTTATGTGCAGCGATTTCACACCACGTGCTTTACGGTGAAGGAAAACGTCGTGAGGAAGCCTGCATACGTCTAAGAAGCAATTCAAAGACGTATGTATAGTGCTCAGGCACCGGCGATGACTCACCATCTGTCACGTTGGCACGTAATCATCTTCGGTGAAAAGTGGATGTTGTTATGACAACACCTCTGCTGGGATTAAAGGCATGAGCATATGTATGAAATAATACACATACTTAATTTTGGAAGATATCTTGCTTAAATTAAGGCACGAATACTTAGCAAATTACGAGACCAGTAGAGGTGCGCTCATGAGATTCGAGCGCTGGCCTTGAATGCGCAGTTGTCATTTTAAATACATGCGCAACTGTTCGCGCTACTTTCGCTGAGCCAATAATTATCTGTCTGTTAAGTCTTCACAGCTAAGTCGGTCAACCGATAGGTCTATATTCCTAGTAGTCTTGGGTAGTTCGCGAACGACCTAGGTGGGAAGAACGCTCCTTTAGGTGAACTATGCGAACTAGTTCATTGATGATCTCGCTCTTAGTTCTTTTTATATTCTTTTAGCGTCCGCTTTACTAGACAGTGGCGCTATGTGACCAACCGAGTTATTTACTTTTACTGTGCTCACCAGACTAATTGTTGACTTATTATTAATATAAATGCTTTTATTTTTACATCAGAAATTAAAATAAAAATTCTTACGTCACATAAATAGACGTGTGAACTTTTCATGTTTTTACTTTTTACTTTTTAAATTAAAATAAACAGAACTTGCAATCATCATAAATATTTTTTTTCCTTTATTAAGTTTTGAAAAAAAAGAACTAATGAACTAATTGAGCGAACTAGTTCGCCATTGGATTATTAACTAAATTGAGCGCTCTCAAGACTAATTCCTAGTTTCAGCACAAGAGTTACTAACGAAATCATTATGAGGACGATATCGTGGATAAAAGTCAGTAATATTATAGTCGTCACCTAGCCAACGTGATGGTATAATGGAAGAGCGTGCCAGTGAGGATGTAGGCGCCGTATGAGACGAGCACGTTGGTCGCCGTCCCCACGAGCACGGCGAGGGCCTGCAGGGCCGCCGCCCCCGCCGGGGCACCGCTCGCTCCACACCACGCCGACACCCAAGCACCGCCCGCACCCAACAACGTCATTACAGCCTCCACTGCACCGTTCAATGCTAGCTACACGATAAACTCCATTATCTATATCTATACAGATAAATAAAATTGATGTGTCTGTTTGTGATTCCTGGTTGACCCAGGGAACCTTAATGTTTTAAAAAAATCAAAGTAGCCTAAGTTACTCCTTGTGATATTAGCTATCCGCCAGTGAAACTCCCGTTAAAATCGGTCCAACCATTTCGGAGATTAGCCGGAACAAACAGACAGACAGAGAAAAAAAATCTGGTTTTCTTTGCCAGTACCGTATACACTTTCATATACTTTTAGTGAAAAGCTGTTATTTTAGAATTACAAACAGACACTTTAATTTTATTTATCTGTATAGCTATACATAGATTACGTGCCTACTTGAATCCAATTTTGTGTATCTATTTGTACCGAAACCTACATAAAATATTATAATTGTTATGATGAAATATACATGCGTGCCGGTTCTTCTCAGAAGGTTAGTTTCCGAACCGGTGGTAATTTTTCAACGTTCACAAGTCCCTCACCAAGGACCCAACCATGAGCCCTAATTGCAATGCTAATTCAGTTGTACGACAGTGACAGATGTATGCACGTCACATACATCTTATTGCAATACTAATTCAGTTGTGCGACAGTGACAGATGTATACACGTCACATACATCTGTCTCATAAATGAGTGAAACTATCATGGCAATAACAGCTCATAGTTGGGCCCCAGGGCCGAAACTGCATAAATCATATTCCCTAGTGACAATTGAACAAGTTTAAAGTGATGACTTTGAAGGCCCACTTACCGGTTGTTCAGTGTCAGTTTGTATATGTTTCCAGAGCAGCTGCATGTATGTCTGTGCTTGCACGAAGAGTGCCAGTGAGGAGGCGTAGAGAGCGGACCAGGCCAGCACGCGAGGCTTCCCCGCCGCCGCGCGACCGTGGCCGTATAGTAAGCGACCCGCTGACACCAACTATTGAATTAAAACAGCGAAGATAATATAATAATAAAACAATAATATAAAAATAATAATAATATAATAATTAAACGTTTTTATTTAAATTACAAGCTTAGAATGACAGTGGTTCTTTTAAGTTATAAGTAAGAGTAAGTTAGTATTATCTATACATCTATACAGATAAATAAAATTGGAGTGTCTGTTTGTAATTCCAAAATAACAGCTTCTCTCCTAATGCATATGAAAGTATAAACGATACTGACACTAAAAAACCAAGTTTTAAATGTTTTCTTTGTCTGTCTGTCTGTTTGTTCCGGGTATTCTCTGAAACGGCTGGACGGATTTTAACGGGACTTTCACTGGTAGGTAGCTGATGTTTCAAGGAGTAACTTAAGCTACTTTTATTTCTTAAAAATATTAGGTTTCCGCGACAATAGGGATGAAACTAAATCTACGCGGGTGAAACCGCGGAGTACAGCTAGTAAGAAGATAAAGTTCAATTATAAAAGAGAACCAACTGTGCCCCGCGGTTTCACCGCAGGATTATTTGGCTGCGATCTTCTGTAAGAACGTGGACTGTACCTTCTCCAAGGGGCCAAATATCGAACGGGACATCCCATTAAGTCTTACATCTCTTAATATAATTTAAATACCTGAGGCATAGCTTGTTGTCCTTTGTCTATAGGTACATTGGCGTTAGCGGAGTCATTTCTGTGGAAGTAGATGCTGTACTGCACGGTAGGCAGCCAGAATGCCCAGAATGTTGCTAGGATTTGAGCTGAAATTAAAGAAATAATCATTTTAGGCTTCACTTCTTATAATATACTAGCTGTATTACTAGCGTAGAGTTCATATCATGGGCCGCGGAACCCTAATGTTTTTTTAAAATAAATTAGCTTAAGTTACTCCTTGTAACATTAGCTATCTGACATTGAAAGTCCCGTTAAAATCGGTCCAACCGTTTCGGAGATTATTCAGAACAAAAAGACGGACAGACAGACAGAGATAAATATTAAAAATTGTTTTTTTAATGTCAGTACCATGCATACTTTCATATGCATTTAGTGAAAAACTGTTATTTTGGAAATACCAACAGACACATCAACTTTAGTTATCTGTATAGATGAAAGGCGATACACCCTGCGTATTATCCTTATTTTACACTAACTTTGCCCCGCGGTTTCACCCGCGTAGAGTTAATTTCATGGGTGGCCCGCGGAACCCTTATGTTTTTTCAAATTCAAAGTAGCCTAAGTTACTCCTTATAACACCAGCTACCTGCCAGTGAAGGTCCCGTTAAAATAAAGGAGATTACCCGGAACAAACAGACAGACAGACAGACAGACAGAGAAAAAAATTTAAACTTGGTTTTTCAGTGTCAGTAGCGTGTATATTTTCATATGCATTCAGTGAAAAGCTGTTATTTTGGAA
Source organism: Watsonalla cultraria (assembly GCA_964035505.1). Classification (NCBI taxonomy): domain Eukaryota; kingdom Metazoa; phylum Arthropoda; class Insecta; order Lepidoptera; family Drepanidae; genus Watsonalla; species Watsonalla cultraria. The sequence continues at coordinate 9,436,334 of OZ037717.1, read as the reverse complement.
TTAAAAACAGACACTTCAATTTTATTTATCTGTATGTATGTATAGAGTATAGATATAGATGTATAGATGACTGTTAGAGAGACTGTGGGATATATCGTCTTCATACGACGACAAAACACAAGGTCATCTGATAACGTTAGAACTTGTCAAATCTACCAGTAAGGGTGATGTAGTTGAGATCCCGGTAGTCCATCAGACCATAATGCACGAGCAGTTGCGCGCTCACTCCAGATAGGAACCGGCCTGTCAACGCCGCTATACGGGTGTATGACGACACGCGCGGGTACTTAGCTGAATCTACCTGAAAACGAAACATAATAATACTGAATACTTGCCGAATCACTCGAAAGTTCCTTCCGATTATCACTCACTACCTCGCAATTAGTGATACTCACTTGGCCTAGACCCGTGAATATCCAAAAAAAACCGGTTTCTAAAACCGAGAATAGTTAATAACTTAAATAAAAATATAATAAGAATTATAAATAAACATTTATTGATCACAATCAGCAGCAACAACATAAATAAATCTGATAAAAAAAAACATAATTTCCTTTGTATTAAAACTGCGTGTGTAAACCTGCATATGTCTGAGTAGTAATTCAATACGTATATATAGTGCCTGAGACGGTAGACGATAGACTCACCATTGTCACGTTGGCACTTAATCATCTTCGGTGAAAAGTTGGTGTTGTTATTACAACACCTCTGCCTATCCCTTTGGAATACAGACTTTAGATTATAGATATTTTTCTTCTCTGTCTGTCTGTTTGTTCCGGCTAATCACAGAAACGGCTGGACTGATTGTAACGGGACCTTCACTGGTAGATAGCAAATGTTACAGTCTAATTTTATTTAAAAAATCATTACCGTTCCGCGAGACAGAGCTAGTTTCAAATAAATATATCGCTCAACTAGCAATATAATGGCACATCTGCAGTATATCAGTACATGATATAATTATATTACTATCTATCATTAATCTATTTCGTATAAAAATTGAAGTAAAGGTCCCTGTGTTTTTGCATCTATATCTTATATGTATATAAAAATCAATCCCGATTTCCCTTGGTCACGGCATCACGCGTAAACGGCTGGATTGATTTTAACGGGACTTTCACTGGCATATAGCTGATGTTTCAAGGAGTGTTATAGGCGAATTATATTTAAAAAAAAAATATTCTTGTTTCTTGCCTACCAGTTCTGTGCGAAACATACTAGAAATGTAAATATTTTTGTCATGTCATATGGTCATCATCGATAATAATCATTTATGTGTTAGGAACTTAGGAAAAGGTACTAACTTGTGAGTATGATAAAAAAAATATTGCACCTTCTATCAGTACTTAACTCGGACATAGATTAGTTAGTACCTATTTACGTCTGTGGTCCTTTGTATACGCCCTCAGATCATAAACAAGATTGTTATTATGTTGGTGTGATATTATTGTACTTCCTATTGATAGTGTAACTGCTAATTGTCTAAACAATAATATTCGTAAGTACTGCTGTTAGTAAATACTGGTTTTTTAAGCAACGGAAATAATTTAAACTGCAACTTCATCTGCATAGACTTAATTTTATGGGTAAGTACTCCTTGTAACACCAGCTATCTATTAGTGAAATTCCTGTTAATATTGGTCTAGCCGTTTCTGAGGTTAGACGGGACAAACAGACTAAAATTTCAAAATATTTTTTTATATATGGATCATATCTATGTTTATTTTACATTTAGTGAAAAGCAGTTAATTTGGAATTCAAACAGACAATTCAATTTTATTTATGTTGTTGTTGTTTATACTTTAGATCTTAGTGTGAGAAATTATACCTTTGCATAAATATATGTGAGGTAAGCCACTTCTGTGGCCATGTACAGCCCGTAGAAGAACTGGGACGCCTGAAGCCATTCTAAACTGCTTGTCCACAGCAATATTGTATACACGACAATGCCGCTTAAACCTGTAAGGTTAGGGACATTATATTAAAAAATATAATGTACTTATGTATGGATATTATGATTAACTTTACACAGTATAATAGAAGTTGCTTTCGCTGTTTGTTTGCATAGAACTTTTAAACTACTCTACGGATTTTAATGCAGTTTTCAGCAATACATCAAGTGATTCAAGAGGAATGTTTATATTATGTACTAGCTGTGCCCCACCCGGACTTAATTCATGGGTGGCTTTATTTTGCAGAACCTTAATTTTTTTTATCAATGTAGCCAATAGAGAAAAACTTCAATAAATTTTTTTTTATTGTAATTACCATATATACGTCCATATGCATTTAGTGAAAAGCTGTCCATTTGGACAAACAGACACTTCAATTTAATTTATCTGCATAGATAACATTTTAATATTTTGCACAACCAAAGGCTCAGCATAAATATTACTGAGTTAGTTAAATAATTTAGTATTCAAATGTATTGTATTTATATTTTCAGTGTAAGCAATATGTCCCTGAAATTAAACAATGATACAATCTGCAACTCCTAACAGTCAAGTGATTTATCAAACACTTATAGCTTGTTAGCATTTTGTGAATGAATATAATTTGCCGACTCAATAGAATGATTGTCACACAATTGCTGTTGATATCCAACATGGATGGTTGCTTTTTATTTCATGAAATAACATACACTAAATGAGTAGATAACATATTTTATGATGGTATTGATAAAAGGATTAACAATTGTAAAATGTTATAAATCTTTACAGATTCTATACATAAAATGTATGTGTCTGCCTGTTTGCTCTGAAATGAAGACTAATTTTAATGGGACTATCAATTGCAGATAGCTGATGTTACAAGTAATAACTAAATAAGTCAGGATACTTTTTTAAAATAATTCTTGTTCTGAGAAATAAAGCCACCTACTACATGGGTGAAACCACAAGGCAAAGCTATATGGTAATAAACTAAATACAGTATAAGGGTAAGCCTTACCAAAGTTTATAGGAACTATAACAATTATTAGAAAGTGGGCATTGCTTACATACATACACTCACACCTGTATCCCATGGGGGTAAGTAGAAACCACCGTTTGCCACATGCTACAGTCCTTACATACTTCTTTCATCCAGATTCATACATCTCATCAAATAGCCCATTTCATTATTAAAATAACTCTCCAAAACACTGCTCATCGTACAAACAGTAGAACATAGTAATTAAATCTATCTGCTTAATTAATTAATCTGTAATTTACTTAATAGATTTTTTTAAATATCTCTGTATTCAAGTAAGTTCTCATAAGAAAATGATTGCTTACCAGATAAAATGATGACAGGTTTGAACCTCAAGAAGTCAGTGATGAGGAACACGAGGACGAGAAGCGCCAAGTACGAGTATGTCCCCACAGGGTACACGTCGCGGTACAACTGGTTCTCTGTCACATTCCGCCATTCTCCCGACAGGAACTCTGATACGAATGGTTCCGACGGCCGGATCTCCCTCAACGTGCCGAATAAGCACAAAATGAGAGTTACTTTAATCCAGTCTTTCATTGTATCGTTTAGTTTATGTTATGAAAGAGGCACAAAAGTTATGCGGCCTGCAGCGTTCGTCCCGCCGCGGTGCGATGCGCGGAGTATGGGTAGTTCTCGCACACCTACTGCGCGATGCGATATTTGAATAATTAGCATGCCTAGACGTAATCGCGTACATCTGTCCGCACTTGTTACGTAAAGTAAACGTATGAAATAAAGTAATTTTTTTGTCAATGCGTTTTTAACACGCTTTTAGTTAGACACTTTTCGACTACACATTGACAGCTCATCAATTATTTATTGTAGTATGTATAATCTAATTTAATATGTACTAAATAGTAAAGAAAGACTAAGTACTTTGCTGCGTTTTAAGTCTTCTACCGCCAACAAAAACAAAGTCACGTGAATATTTTCAATTCAAATTTTATGATATTTAGCTACCGATGACGGATGACAATTGTTGACAATGAAAGTTGACGTGGGCTTCGTTGTCAGGCGGAGTGAACCGAAGAGGATATCTTATTTCTTTTATTTATTTATTTGTCATCATTTAATGTCAAGTGATTGTTGGTTGAGAAATAAATCTTGTAAATATGTGGAAAGAACACATTGGAATCCTCAAAGAAGATATCAAAATATACCTACAGTTGCTTCATATGCACGTTACTGAACTTTTTCGGATTTATTTCATTTATCATTGGGATTCGTAATTCGTATTGAAATCAAGTTTTTTTCGTCAATGTTAATAATCTGTGTTACGGTGGTCGTCATGTCTGGCAAAAAAATAAACTGACCAAGCTGTGCTGTCACTCAGCTGTCAGTATAGTAACTAGTTGACTCACAGCTGTCTCTGATAAACGTGATATATATTGTGTTGTTGTGGTTGGTGTTTGTGTAAAGTTTAATTGTACAAAATAACTGTTGTTATTTTATTTTACAACGTAAATTTCATATGAGTACCTGTCTGTCCGCCCTAAATATATTTCTGCGCTGCCTGCGGTTCTATAAAAGCTTGTAAGATGTATGTAAAAATTTGTACTAAGTCAAGAAGAATATAGATATTATAATCTGTTTACACTTCACAACTACCTAATTAAACATGTTGCGATAATTTCCTAGCTTTAAATATAATTGTATAAGATAAAAACCGATTTTAGTTGAATAAAATTTTGTTCGTCGCTCAGTGATATTTAGGTATAAAGCGAATCATTCCAAAATGAAGAGTAGAAAGAGGACAGCAGCTCAATTCCAGTGCAGCCACTGCAATAAACAGTTCAAATATGAAAGTGACAAAAAGAGACATGAGATGAGCCACTCCTCACAATTCAAATGTGAAGTTTGTTCTAAGAAGTTTAATTTCATGTAAGTATGCTAGCACTTATGACTAAAACAAATAAGTGATATTTTCTCATCAGGTTCAATCAAAAATATTTATAAAGTACTTTTAAATCCACTAAAAATATACAGATTTCAACAAAAGTAGCAATATGGCATACAGTCCGCCTGATGGTAAGCGGTTACTGCAGCCTATGAATGTGGTTGACCAGAGTATCAGTTACGTATGTCCAACTTATAAAGATGTTTTTGCTGTGCAAACATATTAGAAGATAAAAGCATCTCCACTCCTCTCTACCCATGGAACAATGGCACAGTTAAAATATTTCAAAGGTTCTTCAGTACAATATAGTTAGTTATTTCCCATAACTTTTATTTAAGTTATTTCCCACACTACATAAATGGCAAGCAATCAGGTCACCTAATGGTAAGAATTGGGCAGTTCCAAATTTAGAATAGGATACCTCTCTCTTATTATGTGAGTAATTTCCACCCATATCCATAATATTGATTTGTCCTGTCATCCAGATCAGCCCTAAGAAGACATCAGAAGCAGCATCAGAGGACCGGCAGTGTTGTATGTAGTGACTGTGGGAAGAAGTTCAAAGATGAAGAGCTGCTTAAAAGACATGTCCAATATGCACACAATGGTATATATTATATACAGTTTATTTATATTTAAAAAGAGTCACGGTGGTAGACATGTTTTAATAGTCATCTGCTATGCAAGTTACAATCCCAGCGGCCTGAACCAATGAGATTTTCTAAAAACTAATGTGCAATGAATTCACAACACATGCTTTCATTCAAAGATGTATGTAATGTATGTGTTGAGATGGCAATAGACACACCATCTGTCATGTAGGTGCTGAATCATCTTTGGTGAAAACTGGGTGTTGACAACACCTCTGCCTACCCCTTTGGGAAACAGGCGTCAGCATATGTCCCTATGTGAATATCTATCTATTGAATTTCTAGGTACACACCTATGCCCTAAATGCAAGGCAACATTTAGCAGCGAGTTGGCCCTTACTATCCACATGAAGACCCACAATGCAAAGTCAGAACGGAAGTATGTCTGCAGTTCAAAGGGCTGCGGAAAATCTTTTAACTTCCCTCACCATTTAAAGCATCATGAGCTCACACACACTGATGTAAAGCAGTATAACTGTAATGTTTGTAATAAAGGTAAGTTCTTAGTATGTTTGTACGCATAGGCACACATGCGAGCCCGTAGCGAATATAGTGGGGATAATGCTCGCTCATGTTTTTATTCACCTCGCGCCATACATATAGACAAAGAAAGTATGCGCTTATAACTCATGATGGTACCAGCCCCCTTATTCGCTATCTTTGTTGTACACTGACAATTGTTGTACATAAAATCGTTGTACACTCAAAATCGGTTTGTCAGTGTACAATGATGATAGCGAATAGAGGGGCTGTACTGATCACATAACCATTTTAAATTAATGTTGAAATATTTGGCAGGTTTCATACAATCTCATCATTTGAAAACCCACATGAAAACACACGACCCTGAAAAGTGGCTGTATTGTTCAATGAAGGGTTGCAAGAAGAAGTTCTCCACGGAATATTCTAGGAAGAGGCATTTGGCGATGCACAGTAAGTATTCCACTTATGGCTTTGACTTCAGCCTCATGGAGTTTTAAAATAATATACGGGCAACGTCGCGAGTATTTTTATCTGATGGCGCCATACAAACAGACGGATACAGACTAATAAAATGACTACTATGCGAATGATTCAGGATCAGTTCTCATAACCCTCAACTCGATTTGACCTGGGGGCCTGCCAGCATCGGTTTAAGCAGAGTGTAAACTAAGAACTTCTGAGCTTTGACATTTCATTTTGGTACGGTAAAATTAAAGTTCAAAGCTTTGATCTCATAGTTGGACCCCTGTACTCGTTATGTAGATGATTCCAAAGGTTTAAAACCAATGGATGTGTTCCCTAAATACTTACAAAGTCCACTTAAAAAAAGTTATTTCAAAATGCCTGTTACTTCAATTGTAATCTTTAGTTACTGTAATTCTGTTTTCATCTATTTCAGAAAAGCAAGAAAGACAGACAATTACCGATACAGAATATGACCAATCATTTCCAAAGGATTTTATTAGTGGTGAGTAAAATTATGCTATAGGTGAGGCTAGTTTCGTAACCGGTGGTAAATTCCTCTACATTCATAAGTGCTTAAACTGAATAAATAATTTTCATTTTCATTTTTATTCTGAACAAGTTCGCAAAAGTATTCTAGGGCTATAGGCCTAGACAAAGTAACATTCTCTCGCGCTTCGTGAAAAATCTAGATCTTTGTGACAAGTCGTTTCGTTCGCCTTTAGTTCATGTAGACTTACCTTAATTAGGCGGACAATTTAAAGCAGAAGTTATAGTGACAAGTTCTGAGCGCTCAGCGAAAATTGTTCTCTAGCAATCGCGTCAAACAAAAAAAAATATTACTACTGCGCATTCAAGGGCAAGGCTTCTTTTGGACCACTAGCATTTTGGAATCACGACGACCTATAGAAAATTATTTTGGTATTCTTTTGATGTCAGCTTTGTCATACAAATTTTCTTATTTCAGAATCGAAAGTATTTGATAAAATTTTGTATGAAACAGATAACGAAGAGATTTGTAATACCCGTGATGTCTCCCCCGAGCCTGAAACTAAAGAACTAACAGAAATAGAATTTGAGCCTGAAATGAAGGAAGCTGTAACAGAAATACTTGATGTTACTACTTGCAAAACAGCATTAGGCCAGTGCATAATGGATGGTGAAGCAAATTGTCTATGTGCTCAAATATCATCACATCCAGATACCAAAAATACATCTGAAGAAAGATTTAATAATAGCCCACAAGAAACAATAAGAATACAAACAAACGAAGATGATAGTGAAGATATACAAGACCCAATTGATAATATGCGGGCTTGCGAGGGGTGTGAATGTAGCAGTTATAAAAAGGTTGTTGAACTCAGTAACATATGCCCCAATGCTGATAAAGCCCCAGCCATACTTCCAGATATTGAATACTCAATCGATGGAATAGTTAAATTGAAGGACACATTTGACGTAGATATTGTAGAAAGGGTTAGAGATGAAACAAAGAATGTGGTGCCTTACTACAGTTGTAAAGCAGTGCTGGGCAATTGTATAGTTAGTGGCAATGGCACTATGGGTGAAGGTTGTCTCTGTGCTAAAATGTATGCAGATGAACAAGCGATGGAGCAAGAGATTGACGATATTACTCCTAGACCTAAATGCTAAAATATTTTTCTAAAGGAATTTAGATTTTAAGGATATGCATTCTTGATTATCATTCCTCCTTGAAAATTCACTTACAATGTTATAGTCGTCATCATGTATTTGTATTAAAAATAACTGTGATATTGTTATGTTTTCCAGATGTGCTATTGTTATGTTATTCTAAATTTATAAGAAGCTGAGGAAAATAAATCGAGTTTTAATTTATTAACTTTAAATTTATTTACAACGTAATTCTTTACAATTTCAACCATTTATACAAAATATATCTTAGTTAACAAGGACTAAATTAATTATTATTTTACAATCAGACGTCACTTAGTCAAAATATATTTAAGTACGAGTGGAATGTTGCTATTTACCATCTTTATCACATAACGGCATGGCAGAAAAATATTTCGTCGATCCATCACTAGAGAACAAAACATTTTCATCTCTACGTTCTAATATTATTTCTAAATAAGTAGGGTCCGATCCAAGATTTTTATAAAGTAATTATAATATACATTTAGCTATGGTAACAATTAATATATAGGACTTTTCAGGTATTCCTGGGAATAAGTACTTTACTATATTTTCAAAGTGAAGGCTTACCCAACGGGTCCTTTATGTTACGGCTATCCATGCCATAGTTTTTGTTCAAATAATTCATAATATAGGTACACAAGCAATAAATAATTCTATAATCACCAAGACGCGACTTTTCTAGTTTGACTAGTCTAATGAAAATTAATAAAATTGTTCTCAATATTCATACAGTGAAATATCTTAATATATAGATATAGTGTTAGTAGAGTGGCTTTCAAGAAGCCTTGGGTAAATCTTATTGTATCAGAAGGTAATATTGCATTTACATTGGTATAACAATAGTCTGTTAAGTTCAGTTTCATCCGACAACATCACAGTGACGTAATAGCATTTTACAATAGATCCTAACCTAGAACGTTCCCCAACTACGCTTGATTATTAATTACTGAATCAAATTTGGTTTCATCAAATGTCCTCCTATCACTTTTTTTTGGCGAATCACTAATGTCGTTTAAATCTTCTATGTTTTCACTTTTGTAACTTCTCTTTAAAGCTTCCTTCTCTTCCAGTCTCTCTATCTCGATTGGTACGACACTTAAAACATCACTATCATTACTTTTTACAGTAGTGCTATCAGCTTCCGAAGTTGGGTTAGTAACTTCATTTGTGGTTTCTGATGAAGTGGCCTTGCTCACAGTTGTAGTTTTAGGTGAGTCTAGATCGTCAGTATCGGAGAGAAATGATGATTGTGGTCTATTTTGTTTTTGTTCAGATTGTTCCGTTGTGGACGACTCAACGTTCGCTGTTTCTTGCTCTATCTCTTGTTTCATTGAGATGTTAGTTTCATCCATTCTGCGAGTTTCACTATCGAGTACCTTTTTTTCATTCGTTAGTAGATCACTGAAAGATGTATCGTCGTCTGTTGTGATTCCTGCTGCTTTATGAGCTTCATCTTCATTATTTAAGACAGATTGTGATACGTTAGTCGATACTTGTCCATCTGACGAACGTATCGAATGCTCTTCAGCATTTTCATTTTGTGTCTCATTCAAGGTGGCAAGTTCGAGGTCATGTCCCTCTTGAAGTTTTTTCACGAGGATTTTATTATTTTCCACCTCAGGTAAAAAGGGATTCATATTCTCCGAATCATGCTCTTCGTATTCAGCTGATTGTGCATTTGTAGGTTTTGTTCCCGAAAACGAGTTATTAGTGCTATGTGATATTTCGTAAATAGTAACATTTAAATTATTGGCTATAGTTGTGTTCTCTGAAGACATTTCTGAAGATTCAAAAGTTGTATAGTTGTCACTGTTTACATTATGATCTTCCGATACAGTCGAAACAACGGTAAACGCTGGTGGTACTGTGCTCACTATGATTTCATCATTGCCAACGACAACTTTAGATTCTGATTGTTCATTCTCTTCTTTTGGTAATTCTTTTACAGTGAGGTCTGTTTCAGATTCTTCCCAAACTGGCGCTGGTTTGGCTGTGGTTGTTTCATCAGTGCTGGATCCATTATAGGCCCGTAACATGGTTATTGGTTCTTGACTCGAAGATTCAGCCACTTTATAAATATATTGGCTCACTGTTGTAGTTGCTATGGTGCTAGGAATAACTACTGTTTCGTCTGTTCTGCGGGATTTATTCATCATATCGTTTGCTGTTTCATTAATAGTCGTCAGATTATTCATAATTACTCTTTTATCCTGATTAACTCTTTTGACACGAGAATCTTCATTGTCATAATCATGAATCATGCCATACAAGGGCTCATCTTGCTCTGTAGACATTTTATTATTATTCGTACCCATGTTATTCAAATAGTCGGGTTCGAAATCATCTTTGGAAAGGCCACGAGTTATCATTTCATCGTATTTTTTGTTCATGTTCATGTTTGTTTCGGTAGTTTCATGTTTTTCCATTTTGTTCATAGCGTCTTCGTAATTTACTTCAGTTACTGGTTGAGACAACCAGTCGGAGTCTATTTCTTGCGTTGTGGTTTCTTTCATATCGCTCGACTCAGTGGTTTCTTGAGTAATGTTTCTATTCTCAATAGATTTAGAGGAACGATTATACAGCATGTTTATTGCATCAAAAGTTACATCCATTCCTCCTTCGTCCGCTGGTTCAATTTCAGTGTTATTCTCTTTTGATTCTGTAACATTCTTCTTTTCTAAGGCGATCATTAGGGGCTCATCCATAGAAGTATGTTGATAATTATTTATGGAAAACTCTGGTGCTTCCGAAGTTATTATTGGTTTTGCAGTGGTTTCTTCATTAAGTGTTTTATTGGCACCAAGAGATTCAGCTTCATTAATTAAATCTTTGAATACACTTGTAGAATTATGATTTGTTCCATTGTCGGCACTGTTCATTTCTGTTCCCAGGCTTATTTTGCTGTGATCGTTCGTTTCTTCATTATTTACGGTTGTAGTTTCAGGAATTGTCGTGGTACGTCCTTCGGATTCTAATTCGTTAATTATTGGTATAATTGAAATAGGCTTCATAGTGGTTTCAACATTCATTTGTTTCGGAGATTCTGTAACCATAATGTCACTATTTGTAATATGGTCGAATGAAATATCTTCGTCCTCTGTTGGTTTTAAAGTGGTCATTTCTTGATCGAACGTTTTGAAAGATCTTTGTTCCGTTTCTTGCATAGTCCCATGATTGTGGAATCCATCCAGATCATTTCCAAAAGTATCATTATGTTCTTGGAACTTCCTCTCAGATTGTTTATCGTCTTTGGTGTCATTTTCTAGCCAGTCGTAATTTTCAGTTTTTGATTGATTATCATCGGTCATCATTTCTCTTTTGTTGCTTAAAATGGATATGATTTCGGGTTTCGCTTCGTACGATGGTTCGTTTATAATATTTGGTTCGGATATCGATATTCTCACTGTTGTTGATTCCTCGTTGTTCTCATTTTCATTAAACAATGTGGGTTCTTTAACGTTCGTGGGAGTATTCGAATTTACCATTTCAGATTCATGTTGCTGCGGTAATTCAACTTCTTCAATCGGTTTAGTTTCTGTTGGTACAGATTGTTTCTCCATATATTCGTGTACGGTTGTATGTTCTGGTTTATTTTCTTCTTCTGAATCTGTCTTTGGGGAAGTTGCGATATCCGTATCAAAGAAGAACTTATGGTCAAAATGTGTTTCTGAATCTGTAGCTGTTGGTTCAGGTTTCGGCTCTGCTGTGGTAGTAGATTCACTTTTTTGTTCCTCCACTGATGTTTGATGTACAATCTGCTCTATTCCCGATACTGATTCTGATCTAGGTTCGGAAGTAGGTTCCGGCTCTGATGCGGTTTCGGGTTCTGGTTCGGGCTCTGGTTTTGGTTCAGTCGTTAGTTCAGACTCAATTTTTGGTTCTGTTTCTAGTTCAGACTCCGATTTTGAGTCAGCTACTGATTCGGGTTCCGATTTTGTTTCAGGTTCTAGTTTAGACTCGGGTTCTGTTGTAGGTTCTGGTTTGGGCTCAGCGTCTGGCTCTGGTTTAGGCTCAGCGTTTGGTTCTGGCTCTGGTTTTGGCTCAGCTTCTGGCTCAGGCTCTGGGTTTGGCTCAGCCTTTGGTTCTGGCTCTGGCTCTGGTTTTGGCTCGGCTTCTGGTTCAGGCTCTGGTTGTGGCTCAGCTTTCGGTTCGTGGTCTAAATTGGGCTCTGCGTTTGCTTCCGTTTCAGTGCTTAGAATGTGTTCTTCTTCGTCGTGTAGATCTTGCTCAGAAGACGCATTTGAGGTGTTTGCTGGTTCGGTAGTTGGCTCAGGATTAGAAGTATGTTCTTCAGATTCTGTTTGTGATTTCAGCTTTGATTCAGCACTCTCTGGCATTGAAGTGGGTTCAGGTTCTGGCTTTGGTTCTTCTGCTGAAGTTTCTTTTGGACTAGGCTCGGGTTTAGGAGTTTCCATCTCGTGACTTTCTTCACTGTCCCCGTGTTCAAAAATATGTGAAAAGTTTACATCGGGTTCGGGCTCAGTTGTGGTTTCAGGCATATGATGATTCGTTTCCTTCCAATCGAAGGTCTCATCGTTTGCTATAACATGTGTTGCAACAGTATGTGGTTGTTCTTCTTCTGGTGCTGGGGCTTTTGTGTTTGGATTTGAATCTAAAGTAAGAACTCTGAATTCTTTTGGATTCATTTCTTCATCGGGCTTATCCATTTGTTCTGTGCTGCCTAAAATAAGCATGCATTTCTTAGGATTGTTCATGTCTAACATTTGTCCATTTGGACAGGTGCAGGTAAAATCGAGGGTGGTTTCATCGAAGTTACATCCGTATTCGCAGTCGTTTTTGTTTATTTGGCAGATGTCCAAGACAGGTCTTGCCGCCATCGTATCGTCAGCGATATGGTACACATTGATCATCCTATTACTCTTGGCGAGATAATTGTCTAAATTCGATTTCAGTGTTTCAGCAGTCAATAAATCGTTGTTTGCATCGGCGTTGTGTTTCGGTTTCCAATGGACTCTGTACGTAACGATGATTGAACCTTGTCTGTAAAGAGAAAATATGAAAATTATTATATTATTTACTTGATGGGTAAAATAGCTTAGTTATTTGAAACAAAATTAAACTGAGCAATACATAAAAAAGACGAAAGTATTCCGTAGTAATAACGGATGAAAGATTTCTTTAAGTATTGTTTATAATTTGAAGATATGAGTTACTCACTTGAGCTGCACAATCTCTACGCTAATGTCGTTGTCCCCTCCATCCAAGAGGTCTCTGGTGAACAGAGCGCGCTTCATGCCTTCGCTGAAGGCGGACGCGAACTGCTTGTACTCATAGCTCTCAGGATCCTTCAAAGCCGGCGTTAGCTCCTCGTTGTCGATCTTCACCTCACCTTCCACGGTTCTGGGGACTGGAATATAAGAAAAGGTTATTTAAATTCTTGAAGGCTATCCAGTTGAAATCTTTCTGTTGGCTACTTTTGTAGTCTAAGAATGGAAAAGTATTATTTTTACATCATAATTATTTTTCGACAGAAGGTAATGATCGGCGATTGGTGTGTATTTTTTGATTTCCTCTACTCACCATACATAGCAGACTCGAATCCCTCGTCGGAATGTCCCTCATCGCTCTGTGTTTCTAGTCCGTGTGCGGTTGTAGCATCATTGTCCTGGTGACCGTGGTCATGGTCATGGTTATGATCATGGTCATGTTCATGGTCATGGTCATGGTCATGATTATGGTCATGATCGTGGTGAATATGTCCGATCCCTCCGAGCGCTCGCGCAGAGCTTATCGACGTGTTGAATTGCTCCAAGGTCGTTGGCCCGTTTGAGAATAGGACTCCGGCTGTAAATTTTAAATGTATGTTTTATTTTCTGCCCTTAACATAACGTTATATTCAGGCCTTTCTACTAGGGTCCTAGAAAGGATAGTCAGAGGTGCTTTACACCAAATTGCAATTTAAGTTTTTATGTGTGTACCAGCACCATTTATTTTTGGAAAATTGTCATATATACTAGCAAATATTTGCTCAATTTGGGGATTGAGCCCAGATATTGGGGCATCATCAAGGTTTTCTTTGGATGTAAGTCTACAGATGTGGAGCCAAGTTAATGGCTGACTCCGAGGTAGAGCAGTATTTGTGATGCAATACTCACTAGCTGCTAGCACGATGACAGCGACAATAGCAGCCACCACTAGTCCGAGCAGTGTCCAGCAAAGAGGTCGCTTGCAGCCTCCTTTCTCGCCACGCTTGTCGGCTGTCACGTACAGTTTCTCTCCTCTGAAAATAGAAAGGATATGGTGATAAGCTTTATGTTAAAAGGTGACAAACAAGCGGATTGCAGCCTGTTGATAAGCGGCTTAACATGTATCCTAGGAAGTCAACATCAAGTGTGTCTCTCATTGCAAACCTGATGAATGAAGGAGTTAATGTGAAGAAAGGGGCCCGATAAATCTATCGCAGGGTCCCTACTTCTCCCATCGTAACCCATCGAGCACTTGCAATCTTGTTTATTGCAGTAACACATCACTATTCTAGGGTAGCATTGCTTTGACGTGTTTGTGTTAAGTGGAGGTACATGCAGGCCACAGTTGGATAGCTATGAAAGTCGAACGAGGGATCATCTGCATGGTATAATAGCCAAAAAAGGAGCTACATGTACACAAATATTTTTGTTTAAAAAAAAATCTCCTTTTCAATCATAGTTACATGTGGAACGCGCATTCGCGTGTAAAAGCTAGAGCTGTACAAATAAGTCATCGCATCGCAAATCGCAATGTCGGTAAAATGAACATTAACAATCGCTTGCTTTAATTAAAGTTAAACTTATTGCAAATCTTCTATTTACTTCAGAATTTTGCACAGAGCGAACCTAATTTGCGTTGAGAAATATAATTTACATTAGGAAAATTATTGAATGAGATAAGATAAATGTATTTATATTCCCCACGAAGTTTACCCTGCTTTATATTTCTTGTAATATGCGTTTTAAATATGAAATTTTAAACCTTGTGTGAGAATTATCGCATACCTTCGTCTGTTCTTTTGTCTGTAAGTTATTTCAAACCGATTGTCTCATACATTAATTTCTTCTAAACATTTCTTAAACCTTTAATCTTTCACTCACAGGGAATAAGGATTAAAATCCATTGACAGAACATAGCAATGCATTAAAAAGTAAAAAAAGGTGTCAAATCGTAAGGCTTCACATTAGATGCACCTATGCAAATATGGTTCGAGTTATTCAAAGGTTTCGGGACTCACGCTGGCGCATTCCATGAAAAGGTTATGGCCTCACGTTTACTGCTAACGACGAGTCTGTGCGTCCAACTGTTAGTGAATTTACGAAGAAGATGAAATGTTAGCAGTGAATGTGTTAACACATTTTATCATATTATATATATTTTTATATTTTAATTAATTATAAAAAATAACCGGCTAATCTCCGAAACGGTTGGACCGATTTTAACGGGACTTTCACTGGCAGAAAGAAAATTGTACATGGAGTAACATAGGCTACTTATATTTAAAAAAATCATTAGGGTTCCGCGGATCACCCGTGAAATTAATTATACGCAGGTAAAATCGCGGAGTACAGCTAGTATTGAACTAAAACACTTTGGTAACCTATCAATGGTTAGTTTATTAATTACTTGATGCGAGATTGTCTCGAAGAGTAGCGGCTTCATAAACAATATTCAAGATGAACACAATAACTGTTTCTAAACATTTGACGATGTGTAACTCACGGAGTGACGCAGTCTGTTTGTTTTGTTACAAATATATATACACCTGGTACATGAGTACCAGGGTGTCAGAGATTTTTGAGGGTAGTATAGCTTCTTTGCTATCAGAAGTCGACAAACCTTATTTATACAACCACAAATCTGACGTTGGAATATTCTACTAACACTAATCAGGCTAAATGATAAAGGTTCCAAAGATGCTGTTGAAAGTTTTGTTTGTGATCACTGAGATTAAATCTGAATACTTAATTTTCTATATTATTGATTTACAAAATTTTTTCGACAAACGTGGCAATTAAAGGAAAAATTGGGCTCCAGAATATGGACATAATTCGGGTTTTGCTCGTTAGGAGTTAATTTCGCATTTCATTTTCCATGAAAAAGTTCCACCTCTACCAACGTATGCGCAAATAAAACAAGTTTTGTGTTATGACGGGAGAGTTCGCCGGGTGGTGTCAGGTCTCGCTCACACTTAACTCTTTCGATAAGGATAGGCATAGCTGAGACATGTCGGTTAAATTATATTATCCGTCGGTATCCAGGTCCGAGCGAGCGGCCCGGAGGGTCGTTGAACTGCTTTGTTCCCTGAGTCCCGCAAAACAATCGAGTTTGTTATGGTCGCCTGTGACGTGACTTGAACATACGTGTGGCACGACTCCTGCCACTGCACGCCAACGATATCCGCAGGTGTTAAGCGATTTTATTGCATTCTATTCTTAGTTGCACCTGGTGCAAATATTGAATTTAGAGACTGTGAGCCAATGACTTTCGACTCGAAGGACCAACTCAAGCGCCGCGACCGATCCGCCCGAAAAAATATTTATAAATGGACACAGGAATACAACATTATAATAGACCAGAAACCATGGGACTTTATGATACGATGCTCAGGGGGCCAAAGAACCTCTCAGCTTCGTAATTTGAAACCACAATGGTACGATATAAACAATGATGGTACAAAAATGTAACGTCAAAGCTCAGAAGTTCTTAATACGTTCTGCTTAAACCGATGATGCTCAGCCCCCTGTTAAGTGATAGGTACTGCTGAAAGTGTGATTCCTAACTTGAACTTTAGTTAATCGAGATCTCTAGATCTTGTTGAGACCTTGTTTTTAGTTGCAAACTAGCTTGTTAAGATAATATCTTTCCTATCCAAAAACAAAACAATACATGTTAACTGAACGTACGTTTCAAGTACGTCTCATTATTAGCGACTTGTTTTCTAATGCATTATAAACATTGTTTCGAACTCCCCGACCCAGTTCGTCCGAGTGATCAATGATCGTCACTCGTGAGCGACTCATTGAGCAAGCGTGCTGACGGCTCCTATTCAAATCATGAATGTGACCAAATATCACCGTGTCACGCGGTTGCGTAACCGATACACACCGGTATAACACGTTAGGACACATGTTTCGGATTACTATTCAGTAGATAGGTAGGTATTAGTTATTAGCGAAGTTAACGATCATTTGACATTTGGTCTAGTCACCGACAGCTATTCAAATTTTTGACGGGGTTGATTCCCGCTTCAGGGAAAACAATGTTTGCCTTGTATATCAGTATTTGTTATGTATTTAAAAAAATAATACATCTATATGCTCACGTCTGTATTCCCCGAAGGGGTAGGGAGAGGTGTTGTAATAACAACACCAACTTTTCACCGAAGATGATTAAGCACCAACGTGACAGAGGGTGAGTTAGGCACTATACATACGTCTTAGAATTACTTCTCAGACATATGCAGGTTTCAAAAAAAAATATTAAGATATTATATCTGTTGTCTGGTACCCATGTAGCTTTGCTTAGTTTGGGACTAGATGGCGCTGCGTGATAATGTCCAAACATTATTTATTTATTTTCATTCGAAGAGACCTTTTTGATATTAATACGTGTCACTTTTCTTCGCTTTAAAAAGATAGAAGAATCTAGGTTATACTGCATAACTGTGTCATAAAACCTTTTTGAATTGAGGTCAGCATGAAAGACGTGTTTCACGCTGAACTGTAGCATAACTGCATAATAACTACGATTTTCTGCGCTTTGTGCTAAATGTAGTATTTGGTTGAAACGGAATTCACGAGTTTAGCCCAGCTCTCAAGCCTAGAAATATTGTGCCATCTGTGTACGTTTGAGTAGCAAAGTTCCCGGGAACTAAAAACAAATGAGTAAAAATGTGATACTTTAAATACATTTTTAAGAAATCAAATTTGAATCAAGAACAGTTTTTTTATAGAACATTTTTTTATAAATATAATTAAAAGTGGAAATTAATAATTAATATTTATTAAAAAAAAACACATTTGCACTGTTCTTAATTCAAATTTATTTTCTATTTTTACTCTGGTTTTCTATATTAAAGTCCGTCTAAAAGTAGATCAAAAGCGCGCCCAAAGGAGTCGGTTTTAAACTTACAAGTGAAGATAATATAAAGCGTGTAATAATTACGTAATTTCGGTTTTCTAATTATAAACCTGATTATTGGATAATATATCAGAACGTATCATTACACATGTTACTTTATCTTTATCTAATAACGCTCAATCAAAATGCTTATTGAAAACTTGTTAACACCATGCAGCGGTCGCGTTAGTAATAATAACGATGTTTGACAAGTTGTACGAGTACCTACATGGTTTATTTGCTTCTGTTGAAATGTCTACACATTGCCAATCACGTTTATATTTGACACAGATCGAAACTGGATTGTCTATAGCAGCAGTCTGTGAGTTAGGTTTGAGACCGGGAGCGCGGCCTCCAACACCACCTGGATTTCATAATTATTTTAGAGGAGAATTTTAGGACCATTTTACTTTCACACATTTTCAATAAATGCATATAAACGAAAGTATAAATTATTTTTGGATAAAAAAAATATTCTTCAATTATTATCTCTCTGTCTGTCTGTTCCGGCTAATATCTGTATCGACTGGACCGATTTTGGAGAGCCTTTACTAGCAGATGGTGTTATTAGGAGTCACTTGTGCTACTTTTATTAAAGAAAAACGGAGGCATAGATATTTCTTTTTTAATTTTACCATCGACATTTCAACTGGTATCTCACCATGTCACGCTAAATCAAATAGTGCCTTGTTTAACTAATTCTCACCGCGAAACGGATCTCGCCGAACGTATTCGGTTTGATTGTGTTGTTTTACATTGGTTTGATCTCATGTGTCACATGTGGGGCCTGCTTTATATTTCATATGCGCCGTGGCCTTCGGTTTCAGCCCTTTCTCCCACGCCCACGCACCACGACAACGGCCAATGAATATAAATATCACTTATAAAAATGTGCTCCAACGCAGCATGCGTTGAGAAACAAAGTTGAGCACAGAGTAAGTTTAAATATTTGTGGACTATCATAATCCATGTGGAGTATAGATAGAGAATTAAACTTTAAGCCATTTAAAAAAAAAAATGTTTTTTGACAAAAAAAAATATCTTATCTTTTTTTTTGTGCATGCTTTCGCCCGCGATGTGATGACCCTTGCCATTGTACCGTGCGGACAAAATATCATTTATTGAGATACTATTAGAGTGAAGAGCAACAGTGTAACATACGCATTATTGCGTTCAATCGTCCGGTCTATAAGCTTTTGTCGCAATCCAGAGCCAGGGTCAAAATGTATGGAAATAAGATATGTCACGTGCCTGATTTACGCCATTTCCATACAGTTTGTATCGCTTCTATTAGCGCATTTAGCGCAAGCGCGAGATAATGTTTCTTTGTCTAGGCTTGCAGTGACGTTAACACTTATCTTTTCTTCCGCATGGGACTCACCTTTAAATCTCAATTCTTTGTGGCTAATCCTATACCAATTACCTATATGAGAATGCATGGTCTTCTCAAGATAAAACGGGCCGAAATTATTCGTCCAGAAACCACAGAAGAATGATTGGTCCGTCGTGAACCGGATTTGGAATACCTAAAGACATGCATAAAATTACGGAATCAATTTAATTTTAATCACTACTATTAGCTGTTGTAACACATTTCACCGAAGGTATATTTAAGGTGCCAACATGATAAATGCTGAGTCTGATATCTATACTAATATCATGGGAAAGTGTATCTGTCCTCTGCTACTTTATCACAGCTAAAATGGTGAACCGATTTTGCTGAGATTTGGCCTATGACGGACTTAGAGTATCTATCTAAAGTCTGCTACTAAAGTAGCACTGTTCAAATTAAGATAGTGAACCAATTTTGCTGACTGATGGATGATCTATACAGATTGAAGTTTATAATTCCAAATGAATAACTTTTCACTAAATGCAAATAAAAGTGCATTTAAAAAATATATTTTAAAAATTTTACTCTGTCTGTCTGTTTGTTCCGGTTATACTTTCTGAAACAGCTAGACAGATTATAACGGGATTTTAACTAGCACATATTGCTAATCCTACGATGCAGGATGAATTATCGCAGGAAGGAAGTATCTATGCAAAAGTAGTGCTTATGTCATTTCGACATAGAAACGTCAACGAAAAATTCTTGGTTTTCTAGACCAATTACAGGACCTTTCCTTCTGAGCAAAAGTGATAGATATGCGTACTTAGTTGTTTTAAAAATGATGTCTCTCCTCGACTCATAGCTGACTTGACCGTAACGTTAGTCATGGCTTAAACTATAACTATTCTAACGTTGGCTGAATGTTCATTGTTACGGATTCCTTTCATAGCTGCGCTGTTGTGTCCTCTTGTTGAATATGCAACAGCTTTCTATAGACAATAGCAAGTTAAGTTATTTTTTGTTTACAACTAGACCACAGGTTGTTTTGTATTTTTAAACTTTCTGCCGGATTTTAGTGTTGAACAATAACCGTACGGTTGTGTAACCTGAAAACTACTTTCAGCCAAAGTAGACTATTTAAGTGTTATACTTACTTAAATTTAATTTATATGAGTAGGAAATAACCTACTTGTTACGATGATTTTTTAGTAATGAAGGTGTACTGTGTTTTAATTTAAAACAACTTTTGAAATAAAAACTTTATGTTGACAATTAGAACAAAACAAAGTGGAAGTCACAAATGTGACTTTACATTTGAAAAAATCAAAGTAAACTCTAAGGTGAAGCTCTAGGTATTGATCGGTTAAAATAAGACAAACAACAAGGATTTAGGATTAGTGTTTTCTTAAGTCCTAATCAGTGACAGATCACATACTTCAATATTCCCAAAAGCGAATATTTTTTTTAATAACCTAATAAAACAACATAGGGCTTTTGGTTTTGTTCCAACTCCACCAACGATTAAATCATCTTATTAGGCACTTAATTAAATTCAAATCATTAATTCACTTCCTTTCCTTCACAAAGTCAAAGTGCATGGGTTAGATAATCAAAGATTAGAGACGATCTTAATTGAAAAAAAAAACTATTTAGTTTCTCATTGAAGCGTATGCCAACCGCAAGCCTTGTGTCACTAATAGGTAACGTTGCATAATTAGAGATGTTAGATTCACTTCCTGGTTTCAGTTGCCTTTCAATAAACGCTGAATAAAAAATATCGTGGGATTGCGTTCATATTCTGACGCTTGGTTTGTGAAAGTCGCTTTTGTGACGTATGAAACTAAGCATGCAAAAATTAAGCTTTTGTTACGTCGAAACCACGTGATGTTTTCAGCCTATTGATAAATGTATTGAGTGTTTTGCAATGTGAAACCTGAAGTTACCGTGTTTGTTCAAGTATGTAAAGAACTTCTTTTCACTTTGTAAATTCCTACATATTACATAGTTTATAGTTTATCTATCTGTAAATAAATTATATTTTCTGTCACACTGCATTATAGTTGTGTTCAATATATTTCATTCTATTTTTAAGTAAGTAAATACGTATCATGTTATCTTTTGCAACGAAATCGCTACATTGATTTCTGTTTATGTTAATATTAGCGGAAGTCACGCGGTTTCACCCGCGTAAATCCCGTTCCCGTGGAAGTATGGAGATAAAATATAGCTTATACTCGTATTAATCAGTGATAATGGAGCATTCAAATGGTGAAAGAATTTTTAAAATCTTTTTGAACCAATACGTTACAAACACACTTACAAACCTTTGCTCTTTATAATATTAGTATAGATTAGGGCAGATACTTTCAAAGAGTTTGAAATGTCATAAAGCCAAGGGCAATTACAAAAAATACGCATACCTGAATAAAAATTAATATAAATGGATTGTGGTTACTTGACTCAAGACTATTTTGTGCTTTGATTGCCCTTCATACTTTTTATTTTAACAATTCACCAGTGTTTATAGTTAGATAATTACTTAATGACAATGTTACCAGGTTTGCTTATAGTTTTAGTGAAGTGAATGTATCGATAACTTGCATAGTAAGTGAAACTATGACGGCTGGCCAGCCTTACACCAGCGAACACTTCAGTTGACAGTCAACATTTTAAGTACTTATTAAATAGATATTAACATTTGTCAGAAACCTCTAATTTAATGTTAATGACGGAGAATCATTAAATTAAATATGCCAGCAAACCAACCATTCCGTTTTCCAGTTTTCCAAGTTTAAGTACGTGGCGATCGCATTCTTCAGTAATATGTTTTCGTAATTTATGGTAAGCAGTTTTAGTAGTGATTAATCAAATTCTGTGTCTTACAAGAAGGGAAATAATTTCGTGCACGAAATGGTACTCAGAGGGCCACAACACCAATTTTAGACGTCGTCCATTTGCAAGACCAATCGGTGAAGAATCCGTGGACGTCAGGCACTATACAATTGTACTTGAATTTCTTTCTTTATTATGTTCATCATCAAGAGAAGCTTATGCGTTTAATATTGTAATGGGTGGGCTAAAATATTCAAAACTCCTAAACTAGGCCTAGGCCTAGAGCCAGCCCGTATTAATACGCTAGCTTTGATGTATAATTATTGTGTAATTAAATTATACGTCTGGATGAAATACGTGTTGAGTGTTTGATGTACATTATGAACTATTAATAATTAAGTTATTAAGCACCACTTTTGCTACTCGATTATTTGTTGCCGGAAAGGAAAACTGCACCGTACCCTTGATATTTCCTTGCATTAATTATCTCAGGTGTGTTAAGTGGTGTTTAGTTAGTGAGTTAAATGTTTGTGTTGGAACTAAGGAGTCATTCCCCCACGATTATCTCCTAAGTAATTAGTCTGTAATTACTTAAACTAAAGACTTAATTGTCTGGTGATAAGGATGTCACCATTATCCTACTTATGTTGTCTTTAAGATATGACTAAATGGACACACAATTTAGGTACGCAATGACCTTAAGCTACCTTACATACGAGTATCACCTTATCCAATGATATTGTATACGACTAAAGAGGCAGAACTGTCATGAGAGGAGCGCGAAAATGACACGAAGCGAACATAAGACGAAGGAACATTCTCTCGCGGAAGCGATACAAAATGTATGGGAATGACATAAATCTGGCACGTGACTTATGTCATTCCCATACATTTTGTATTGTTTCTATAAGCAAAGCGTGAGGATAATGTCATTTTCTCTACAGGCTCTGGCTACTAGAGGTATCCTGGGTTCGGGCAAATAAAATCCCAATTGCAGCCCGGAGTTCCCGGTTAAGTCGGGGTCGCAATTCTAGGACTTAAACATAACTGGTGAAATGTGAGTGTACTATAAGTTTGTATACCTCTGCCTATCCGTCGGGAATATGGGAGTGAGCATATTTATGTTTATTCGAAATAATAGTTACCAAAATTATTTTTTATAGTTGTGTCAATGTAGTTAATTTGATTACATAATAATGAAACCTATAAAGATCAGAGAAAACGATTAAATGCCTTAATCGCTATTTGACCATGGCCACTCATTAGTAATGCATACAGTGACAATATTCAAATAGGAATTTATTCGAATGCCAAGGTCAAGATTACAAAACCTGATTCGTGTTGAAAATTCTAATTTTGGAAAGTACGCTATTATTGTACCTTAGTAATGGTACTCGTACAATATAATATTGGTTTGGTAACAATATAATATATAAGTAATTACCTAGAAAAGATGATATCCTGTTTTTTTAAAATTCAAAATGAGATTCGAATTTTAATAAACTAACTCCTTTTTAAAATGAAAAATGTTTTTTTTTAAACTAGAACACCTATTCAATTTTGTTCAATGAAATAATACATCAATTTATTGCAATATATTCTGGCTGGAAAGAATAAAGAGTAGTTTTTAACTTTTTAAATTGATAGACGTCACGGTTCACCAGCCAGCCGGTTGCGTAATGTCGAACGACCACCAAACCGCATTCTGTGAACCTATGTGAAGTTGGCAACTGAAGTGAAAAAAAAAATTTTTTTCGTCGTGTATCCGATTGTACCCAGTATGTACCGGATTGTACCGTTTTTTAAATCGTTTGTACCCCTAGGGGGTAAAAGTTATAGGGGGGTAAATATTTTGGCAACTAAGTATAAAATATTGTAAGTTTATACATGCCATTCGATTGAACCCAGCATGTAGAGGATTGTACCGCTTTTTATTTCTTTTGTACCCTAAGGGGACGAAAGTTATTGGGGGTTAAACATTTTGAAATCAGATTAGGTAATAGTGAATGTTTATGAATACCATTCGATTGTACCCAATATGTAGAGGATTGTACCGCTTTTAAAACCGTTAAAATCTCCAGGGGCCCCAAGATATGGGCGTTGAAAGATTTGCAGTTTTTACCCTATATCTCAGGCTCCCATTACGTATAAGCATTTTTTATGTGCTGAAAGGATGAAACAGAGCATGGAGAGGATTATACCGCTTTTTGTTTCGTTTGTACCTCAAGGGGCCCCGAGATATGGGGGTCGAAAGTTTCATAACTTTCCACTGTCATATCTCGGGGCCCTTTGAGGTTCAAACGAAATAAAAAGCGGTACAATCCTCCACGTACATGGTACTACCTGATGCAAAAATAAAAATTGGTATGTACCTCAAAACATTCAAAGTTAGCCTGGGACCTCAATGGGCCCCAGCGTTATCTCGGTATCCCATGAGGTACAAACGATATTTATATGCATACCGGATTGTACCAAGAACGGAGAGGATTGTACCGCTTTTTGTTTCGTTTGTACCTCAAGGGGCCCCGAGATATGGGGGTCGAAAGTTTCATAACTTTCCACTGTCATATCTCGGGGCCCTTTGAGGTTCAAACGAAATAAAAAGCGGTACAATCCTCCACGTACATGGTACTACCTGATGCAGAAATAAAAATTGGTGTGTACCTCAAAACATTCAAAGTTAGCCTGGGCCCTCAATGGGCCCCAGCGTTATCTCGGTATCCCATGAGGTACAAACGATATTTATATGCATACCGGATTGTACCAAGAACGGAGAGGATTGTACCGCTTTTTGTTTCGTTTGTACCTCAAGGGGCCCCGAGATATGGGGGTCGAAAGTTTCATAACTTTCCACTGTCATATCTCGGGGCCCTTTGAGGTTCAAACGAAATAAAAAGCGGTACAATCCTCCACGTACATGGTACTACCTGATGCAAAAATAAAAATTGGTGTGTACCTCAAAACATTCAAAGTTAGCCTGGGACCTCAATGGGCCCCAGCGTTATCTCGGTATCCCATGAGGTACAAACGATATTTATATGCCTACCGGATTGTACCGAGAACGGAGAGGATTGTACCGCTTTTTGTTTCGTTTGTACCTCAAGGGGCCCCGAGATATGGGGGTCGAAAGTTTCATAACTTTCCACTGTCATATCTCGGGGCCCTTTGAGGTTCAAACGAAATAAAAAGCGGTACAATCCTCCACGTACATGGTACTACCTGATGCAAAAATAAAAATTGGTGTGTACCTCAAAACATTCAAAGTTAGCCTGGGCCCTCAATGGGCCCCAGCGTTATCTCCGTACCCATGAGGTACAAACGATATTTATATGCATACCGGATTGTACCAAGAACGGAGAGGATTGTACCGCTTTTTGTTTCGTTTGTACCTCAAGGGGCCCCGAGATATGGGGGTCGAAAGTTTCATAACTTTCCACTATCATATCTCGGGGCCCTTTGAGGTTCAAACGAAATAAAAAGCGGTACAATCCTCTCCGTTCTCGGTACAATCCGGTAGGCATATAAATATCGTTTGTACCTCATGGGATACCGAGATAACGCTGGGGCCCAATGAGGGCCCAGGCTAACTTTGAATGTTTTGAGGTACACACCAATTTTTATTTTTGCATCAGGTAGTACCATGTACGTGGAGGATTGTACCGCTTTTTATTTCGTTTGAACCTCAAAGGGCCCCGAGATATGACAGTGCAAAGTTATGAAACTTTCGACCCCCATATCTCGGGGCCCCTTGAGGTACAAACGAAACAAAAAGCGGTACAATCCTCTCCATGCCAGAGCATGGAGAGGATTGTACCGCTTTTTGTTTGGAAGGATGAAACAGATTTCATCCTTTCAGCACATAAAAAATGCTTATACGTAATGGGAGCCTGAGATATAGGGTAAAAACTGCAAATCTTTCAACGCCCATATCTTGGGGCCCCTGGAGATTTTAACGGTTTTAAAAGCGGTACAATCCTCTACATATTGGGTACAATCGAATGGTATTCATAAACATTCACTTTTACCTAATCTGATTTCAAAATGTTTAACCCCCAATAACTTTCGTCCCCTTAGGGTACAAAAGAAATAAAAAGCGGTACAATCCTCTACATGCTGGGTTCAATCGAATGGCATGTATAAACTTACAATATTTTATACTTAGTTGCCAAAATATTTACCCCCCTATAACTTTTACCCCCTAGGGGTACAAACGATTTAAAAAACGGTACAATCCGGTACATACCGGGTACAATCGGATACACGACGAAAAAAATTTTTTTTTTCACTTCAGTTGCCAACTTCACATAGGTATTCTGTGACCAACGATTAGTTCGAAAGCTGCCTTGTTATTCACTAAGGTTTCTCAGCGTTGAAATCGACGACGAGCGTTGGTTTCAATCATAGGAAATTGATACATAATACATAGATGATAACGTTCGATTTTGTATCTTTAAAACCGACACTCGACGACGAGTGCGACGCTCAGAAACCTTAGTGAATAAAGCGGCTGTGTCGCTGCCGGCATTTATTATTTGAATTATGTATGTGTGATTTAATATAGTTTATTAGATAAAAACGAGCAAATATTGATTTAAAATCTAGATCGAGAATTGGGTAACGCTTTAGTAGTTTATGTAACGTATTCTTACATAGTAGTTACCTTTGTATAATACCTCAATTATCAGATCGCAAACATAACGGCAAGTGATTGGGTCTGTTTCAGATTAAAACGTATCTACTAATTACTTAGTATGTAATGTATGTAATTACTAATTACTTACTATAAGTGCAAATTGCAGACAATGTTAATGTAATAGGTAGATTCCACGAATGCCGTGGAGTGTGAAGCACGTTGTTAGGCAAATCTTGCGCAAAAGCGCGTGTGCCTACCAAGCTAACAAATGTTTCCGAATTCGATTGTACATGGATTAAACGGACATCGTGTTGAAATTTACTGTTTATCGTTAATCACTCAATTTGTAATGAGTATACCTTCGTTCCCTTAGGAAGTTTTAAATAAATACCTTTTTTGTGCAATGTTTGTAGGAAATTTGGTGAAAATGTTACAAGGTATCCAATTAAGAAATAACTGTATTTTTATGACGGATTTTTCCGAAAATGTTATGTTAAAAGTTTTAAAACAGTGTATAGGCAGTTGAATAAATATTTTTCATTTTCATATTCAATAGTTTGCAAAATTGGCAAAAAACAAGGCCTTGAGATTTTTTCACATGAAGGAATATATTTTTAAAATCATCATTCCACCCAAATTCTACATTGTGGAGACATGACTTGTCACTCAATGTTAACTTCTCATGTATTGTTACACAATTGTTATCCGTTAAACCAAAACAATTCAGTTTTGTCTCGGATTCCCATACTTAATTTGGCATTAACTATAAAGTTTCTTGAACCTGAAGACACATAATTGGTGTTTATTTCACGGACTTCTGTGAACGGATTATTTGCTAATGATATTTTCACGGGAGGCTTGAGGCACAAGGACGTCGACCTATTTAACAATACAAGGAGCCACTGAGCCGGAAATGCGGGTCTGTATATTTAGAACTATGTCCAATATATATTAAGTCATCGGTGAATCATCGGGCTTTTTATTCAAGGTTGGTTGCTTTGTTCTTTGATTAAGTATTAAAAAGCCAGTGTTATTTTGGAACGCTTCAACTATTTAATTATTAATCTATGTCCGATCGCGTATCTATGTAAGTGAAGATGGCGAATGACATCATCATAGGTGTGAGAATTCATTTCATAACTAAAGCACAGTATAAATATAAGCTTAATACAAGCACTACCGAGTCTGGGTGCAAATCAAATAAGAGATAACAATGTCAGTAAGGGGTGTCACGTCGTTGCCGATCGTGTATAAACGTCATTTATAGACAATTTTGCTAAACTTGAATCCGACAAATCGACATTACTTTGACAAAATGGTGAATTCAAAAAACTTATTATAGGAGCAAACGTTATTTTTTCAAAAACTTGGTCTTGTTTCTATACTGCTTGGTAGACTAATAGTCATACTGTGACTAAATGGCGGTTTAATGTCGAAGGCGTCTCTATTCAGTGTAACTGTCAAAAGAAGATAATCAACCGCTCTACAATTTGCTTATCTTCAAAGATAGCGTGACTCACGTATCAAGCAACAAAAACTCCATTAAGGAAAACATCAAAGCCACAAACCTCATGTATTTCCTGTGCTCATTGACCGGCACGAAGTACTCGTCGTAGGGGTGGCTCGCGTTCATATCCACTTCGACGTCTTTCTTCTTCGCACTACCATTTTTGGGAGTGAGATTGATGAGCTCCAAGTTGACCGCTTCGAGTTTTGTGTCACCATTCGGTTCTTTGGTGTGTCCGTTCTGTTGAGGTGTGTTGGAGTTGAAGGAGTCGTTGTGGTTGGTGTCGGGCTCGTCGTGCTGGTAGGCTCTGTTGTCGAAGGCAGCAGGCGACGAGGGGGGCGAGGGCGGGCGGTGCTGCGGCCGCATGGGCTCGCGGGGCGACGCCGATCTACTGTGGCTATCCATCACTTTTGGAGCGGACTGACATCTGGGGACAACGAGAATATAATTTAACACATAGTTTTTATATATATGAATTTCTGGACGGTTCTTCTCAGAAGGCTATTTTCAGAACCGGTGCTCAATTCTTCGACGTTCATAAGTCCCTTGCCAGGGCCTAAACTGAATAAATCATTTGCATTTTCATACATCAAAGGTGGCGTACAGTCAGCCTGATGGTAGGCGGCTACTGTAGCCTATGAACGTGACCAACACCAGATTGTCACTCACGTATTTCCCACCTTATAAAGAATGGAGTCGCTGTGCCGACATATTAAAGGATACGCTAGCATTAGCGACTCCACTCCATTTCACCACCCCATGGGGCACTGACTGTTGACTTTGCAACATTGGTTGGTTACACCATAATAATAGTTAAAGTTTACGGTATACCTTTTCGTATCGTAAAAAATACGATTATACGACTTTAGATTTGACTGCAAAATGTTGCAAAAAATTGCACAGCTTACTAATTGTATCGTCAGTGTCATTTTCATCATGTGGAAAGCGTAATGTACCTAATATTACGCCTTTCAAGCATATAGCTTTAACTAGATAAGGGCGTTAAATCTATGTATGACGTTTTGCGACAATTGGCGCGACCCATTTTTGCCTACAGTATTTATAGTTAAAGTTGGTTGATGTAACCGACCCTTTAACTTCAACCAATTTTTAACAAAACCACTTTAAAATGTTTCGTTATATTTCGTTTTATTTTTGATGCCGTAATGAGTTTCATTATTTATCACCTGCTGTGATAAAATTATACAATATACCTCAAGTTAGCTTAGGTTTTTTTTGAATAAAGGTAGACAAATTTCATAATTTTCCTTTAATTTTTTCCTTCCTTTAAAATTTTGTTAATTCTATTTGCGTCTCGGTCAATCCGAAGGTAAGGCCACTATTAGTATGTGACAATTTTATACAATGCTTTTTTGGTGATTCTTCCTTAAGCAATCCTTCCTGCCTTTAGCATTGACCTTACAACAATCACCTTTTTTTTTTTTTTTTTTTTTTTTTTTTTTTTTTTTATTGACGAGGGGGAAACCTTCAAAAGGTCCCCGACCGCCCTGGGAGAGGCAGATCGGGGTATGTGGGATTTTTACCGCACTAAAACCCCCCCGGTGGCCATCCTCAGTGCTTTGGGGGGACTCCGGGTACTCTGATAGATCGCACCGGTGTCCCCCCACACTTTGCCGGGGCACATCCCCGGGGCAGCTGAGTCGCCGCCCCTAGAGACCTCGCTGTGCAAGGCAGCGCGAGCCACATCGCGCTGCCACCTTCCCGGGCCCGCGGCTCAGTGGTCAAAGCTCCCACCCCGACCACCGCCAGCAGGCCCTCCGGCCCCCTTTTAGTCGCCTCTTACGACAGGCAGGGGATACCATAGCCAAATTCTTAGACCCTGGCTATTGGGTGGACGGTCCGGGGCGTGCGTTGCCTCCGCCCCGCCGTCGCCGTCGTCTCCGAGAGGGATCGGCTCTCTCCCGATCCCGCTCGGAGGCCTCCTTCTGGGACATTACTGTCTCGCAGAAGGAGACTACGGCCCTCCATGCCTCTCTGTCTGCCAGCATAGCCGTCACTACGCGTGGCAGAGAGAGGTCCTGCCCGATCCTGGTGACCAGGATTCGCCGTTCCGAGCTCCACGCTGGGCACTGCTCCAGCGTGTGCTGTGCGGAATCCCGGTCACTGCCGCAATGGTGGCATTGCGTCGTCGGTTCGCGACCGATCCGATTCAGGTACTCTCCGAAACACCCGTGTCCGGTGAGTACCTGCGTCAGCCGGAAGGTGACGTGGTCCTTCCTCTTTAGCCAGGGCCCGAGGCTCGGCAAAATTGCACCGACAGCGCGTTGGCGGGCGTTCTGCGGCTCACAGAGCCGCTCCCGCCACGTTACGAGCGCATGTCGGTGCTCCTGCCTTCTCACTTCAGCCGCATTTGGAGGCGCAGTTCCGTCCGCCCGGCGGAGACGGTCGTAGATACGAGCATCCATCTCCGCCAGGATGTCCAGGGGCGGAAACCGCGCCAGGACAGTGGCCGCCTCAAAGGACAGGGTACGATACCCCCGTGCGACCCGGATGGCCATAGGACGCTGCATACTATTGTACATAGTTCTGCAGCGCCTAACACCCAATCTGGAAGACCAGACGGGTGCTCCGTAGAGAGCCACGGATCGCACGACCCCCGCATAGAGGCGGCGGACTCCTTCACTCGGCCCCCCGAGATTGGGCAGCAGTCTGTGCAATGCACCCGCTACCCTCTTGATCCGGGGGACCATGCGGCTGAAGTGCTCCTCAAAGCCCCAGCGACCGTCCAGGGTGAGACCAAGGTACTTCAGGTACCGTCCCACCCGGACATCCACGTCACCTACGCGAACCGACGAGCTGGGTGGTTCCCTTCCCCTCGGGATCTTGTGGAACCACAGCGCCTCGGTCTTTTCCGGCGCTACCCGAAGGCCCAGCTCGTGGATTTTCTCCACGACGCATGCCACGCCAAGCTCGGCGAGCCGGTTGGTCTCCTCGAAAGTGGCCCCGACGGCTAGCACCAGCGTGTCGTCCGCATAGCAGACGATGCTAACGCCGTCGGGGCGATCGACCCGCAGGACCGCATCGTACGCGAGGTTCCACAGGAGTGGCCCTAGGACCGATCCCTGTGGGACCCCGCAGTACACCTCCCTCCGGTGAAGTCGTCCATCTCCGCCCACATATTGCACGCACCTGTCGCGCAAGTAGGCACAGACCACGCGCTGCAGGTAGGGGGGCACGCGGTGGTACACCAGGGCCCCCCTTATTGCGTCCCAGGGCAGGCTATTAAAGGCGTTGACAATGTCAAGACTGACAGCCAACGCCACTCCGCCCCGGGATACAGCCTGCGTCGACAGTGTCCGGACGCGTGTGATCGCGTCCACTGTCGACCGCGCGCGTCGGAAGCCAAACTGGTCTTCCGACAGGTCCGGCCCGACGCTCGTCAGGTGCGTACTGAGGCGGTCCGCCAACACTCTTTCGAGCAGCTTACCCGCCTCATCTAGTAGGCAGAGAGGACGATACGCGGAGGAAGAATCTGCGGGTCTACCATCCTTATGGAGGAGAACCAACCCAGCCACTTTCCAGCCTGAGGGGAACACGCCGCAGCGTAGGCAGTCGTTAAACAGCCGCCGCAGCCTGTTCCCCAGCCCGTTGGGTAGAGCCAACACCCAGGCCCGACCAGGAATTCCGTCGGGGCCTGGTGCCGTGTTTCGGGCTCCGAGGCGCCTCACGGCTCGGTCCAGCTCATCGGTCGTCACCCCCATCTCTTCGGTCCAGATGATCGGTTCCGAAGGAGGGGGCACGGGACTGCTCTGGACCCTGGGGAAGAGGGTGTCTACAACCCTCTCCACGAATGCCGGGTCCAGAGTTTCCGTCAACGGAGGGACCCACGGGCGCAGTTTGCCCAGTACCATCCTGTACGGGCGGCCCCATGGATCCCTCTCCAGTCCCCCGATGAGCTCATCCCACGACCGAGCCTTGGCGCTGGCAATAGCTGCCTGCAGCGCCTTCGTGGCGCCTCGATAGGCCACGTAGGCTCCACCCAACTCTTCGGCTGTGGCTCGCCTTCTTCTCCGGGCACGTGTGTACTGGCGTCGGGCGCGGAGGCATATCTCGCGCAGCTCCGCGATGCTCTCCGACCACCAGTACACGGCCCGGGGCTTGGCAGATCTGGTCCGGGGCATCGACGCGTCACATATGGACGTCATCGTGTCCCGGAACCAGGCGGCTTCCCTTTCAGGATCGGGCAGGATCCCATCTTCTTGGCCCTCAGGCCAGGCCGCGACGATGGCTGCGGCGCAGAGACGATCTCTGTCCAGCCGCTTGAGAGACCATCGTCGCGGCGGGCTGCTACTGCGGCGGCTGTCGGGGCGGGGAAGGCGGATGGCCACATCCATCGCTATATAGCGATGGTCGGATAATGTGACCATCTCCTCTGCCACTCTCCACCCCGTCACCATGCGCGCTACCTGGGGAGTCGCCCACGAAAGATCCACGACGGACTCCCCCTGCCAGCGCACGCAGGTGCTGACGGACCCCCGGTTCAGCAACCGGAGGTCCAGCGCCGCCGCCCATTCCAGCACTGTCTCCCCCTTTTGGTCATCCCGGGCGCTCCCCCACTCACGAGAGTGAGCGTTGAAGTCGCCCAGGACGAGCACGGGACGAGGCAGACATCTGCGAATGCAGTTGGCCACCCCGTCCAGGTACGCCTCGTAGACGGCGAGGGTACAGTTGGGGGAGACGTAGCAGCCCACAACGACTACACGACCCCAGCTCACGGCGACGTATCCCAGCCCCCTCTCAATGAGGGAGCAGGGAGGGTCGCCGCTACCGCCACCCCAATATATGGCGACGGAGTCCATGTCGTCACCAAACCAGCGAGGATGGTTTGGGACGACGCGATATGGCTCCGCCACCACCGCCAGTGCAACCGACCACTGCGCGACGGACTGCTGGAACAAGTCCTGCGCCGCGCGACAGTGGTTGAGGTTGCACTGTAAGGCTCGTTGGGGCCTTAAGGTCGTGGTGGGACCTCGGTTGCCGCCACAGCTGGGCTCGAGCCCGGCTGTACCGGACCCGTGCCGCTCGGCTTCGCGGGACCCGGCTTACGGCCCCTTTTGCCACGAGGAGCGGAGCACTTCTTGCCCCCCATCCTGTGGCCCGAGGGCCGGCCCAGGTCCGCGCAGAGCGGGCACTTCAGCGGGCGAGTACATTGACTCGCCCGGTGGTCCGCCTCACCACATGCGTAGCACAGGGAGCTTCGGTCCGTCGTGCTCGGACATGTGCTACGCACGTGGCCAATTTCGAGGCACCGGAAGCACTGCAATGGCCTTGCCTCCAGTGCCTCGACCCTCACCGACACCCACCCCACCTGGATGCGCCCCACTGCGAACAGCTTGCGCACCGCGGTGAGTGGGCATCGAACCCACACAGTCCCCAGGGCCAAGAGTGAGGGGCGCTTTATGTCGCCCACTTTCACCTCCGCCGCCGCGCAGCCTCCAGCCTCCGCGATCGCGGTCGCCACGTCTTCGGGGGTGGTGGCCTCATTGAGGTCCAGCACCCTCATGTCCCCCATCTTCACTGGGCGCACTATTCGCACGCCCAAGTCTTGGAGGGACTCGCGCATACGACTCGCGAGCGCGTCGGCCTTGGAGGCAGAGTCCGGTTCCGGGACCTCTAGGATCAGCCCGCCGGTTATGGCTTTCCGATTCCGAAGGCTCGGAATGCCAAGGTCGGCGAGCTTTATCCTTTCCCTCGCAGCCGCCATCACCGCAGCGTACGTGACCTCCGATCCCTCCGGGATCGTCACAGTGATCGCTGCGACAGTTGGCGGCCGCGCCGGTGCCCTCTCAGATTTGCGCGACGGCGGGGGCCGGGACGCAGGCTTCGCGGGAGGAGGCCCACTCGGCCCAGCCCTGGGTTGGGCCTTACGCCCCACTACTGTGCTCCATGCCACCTGGGGGGGTGGTGCCTGCACTGCCCGCGGAGCTGCAGGAGGAGCAGCGGTCGGAAGCACTGTGGCAGTGGCCGGGCTCCGCTTGTTCCTCCTGTTCCTCCTCCCTCCCCTCCTACGTCCCGGCGTCTCCGGGGCAGGTGCCCCAGAGGCCGGGGCTGCCGGGCATGAGGGTGGCCCGACAGGCGGTCCGGCAGGTGGCACGACAGGCGCCTGAGCTGCCCTCCTGGCGTCCGCAGCGAGTGGGGGACGCATGCGCCTCTCGGGAAGCAGCCTCTCCTCCAAGGCCTCAAACCGCGCGCCAATCATGGTCCCCACCTGGACCATGATAGCGCGCGTGAGGTCCTCAACACCCGAAGGCAGTGCCGAGGCGGCTTCACTGGCCTCTACCCTGCCCGCCCCGCGGAGGACAGAGAGCTCCGCCGTGAGCTTCTCCATCCTGGCAGAGAGAGCCGCCATCTGCGAGCGCAATTCCGCATTCTCGCGCTCCAACCTTTCGGTGTTTGCGCCCGCGGATGTACGCATCGCCAGAACAAGCGACGCCGCCTCAGTCCTTCGTGCACTCACACGAAGCTGGTGCACGAAGTTGCCCTTCAGGTGCTTCGACCTGTCTGCAACCCGTTCTACAGCAGTCTGCTGCTCTTTAATGAGGGTGCCCAACTCAAGTGTGGGCATCTCCTCCAACTTCTTCCTCAACTCCTCTACCGAGGGCAGCTTCTTTTTGGCCCTGGTATTTGTCAGGGCCAAATCAGGACCGAACAGGTCGTCCGTATCGTCCTTGAAGTAGGCCGCACGGCAAGTCCCGGAGGGGCCTGCCCTGGACGCTACTTCAGCCTCCTCTGAGGTCAGCGACACGAGCGACATCTCCGACATCGCGTCGCTGTCCTCGTCCCGCTCGCTCCCTGCGCACGGTGTGGGCGGCCGGATAAAGCGGCCTGACCCGTCGCGCGTTATACGCGCTGCTGCGCTTGAGCGCGCGCGGCCACGTGTCGCCGTGCCGACCTTGGCAACCGTCTGCTCGCCACAGGAGGAGCCGGAATTGGTCCTGCTCCTCTTTTGCGACCTTGGTCGGGCCGCCACAGCTGCAGCTACACTGCAGCTCTCCAGTACTACTACAGGGGTCAGCGACTGCCTCCCCCCCGTAATTACCTGTCCTTGTAGGGATTTTACACCCTCTACGTCCTTTTTTTTCTCTTCCGCCATCATTGTGTTTTTATTTTTTAAAGTTTCCATTACTGTTCCCACGATAATGGGTCGAACTAAAGACCATTGCCGGGTGACGCCCATCCCGACAATGGGGGACTTATATACTGAGAGGTGGCCCAGAGTCTCTCAGGTTTTCACGACTTCGCTGTCGGATTTTTATAGAGGTTTTCTCCTCGCAGGCCGGCCAATTAAGGCAAGCCCTCTCCGGTCACCAACTCCCCGACGTATCCAGCCTCGCTAACTGGAATTGTTGAAGGAAGAGTCGGTGATTACGGCATTCACGGGGTGACGAGCGAGATAGCGTCAACCCCGGGCACCCCTTTCGGAGTGCCACCCCTCCCCCTGACGTTTGACTGGGTACTACCCCCCAGTCCTAGACAGAAGGTCTAGTTCCCATAGGCACGCCGAACCTTGGGAATGGGTGACGCAGGCTCGCATCCATTGTCATCTCTGCTGAACAGAGACGTACAAGGAGCGAATTCCACCTCCGCCACCTGCGTCGAGTGCCAGGTGTTAGTCATCGACGACAGTGACCCCAGGGATCGCCATCGAGGAGCTAAGTCACGCGATGAAGGCCCCCGAAGAGACTGTCGTCGACGTCCAGGGTGCACCGTCCCGAAGCCATTGTCGTTCCCTCGGACGTATCCTTAGGACAAACAATGGATCGGGCACACGAGGAGGTCTCCTGGCCTTGCACCCCTACAACAATCACCTACCTTAACATGAATAATTTACAAAAATATCAAAGAATTAAATTTCAGGTAGAAATACAGTTACGCTTGCCAGAATATAATGCCTTAAGAAATAGTTTAAGTTATTAGAAGAATTTAAATTTTTGCTTTGCAGTCTATACTAATATACGAGGAAAGATTTATATTTTTGTGTGTAACGAATAAACTCAAACTCTGCTGGGCTGATTTGAAAAATTCTTTCTACACTGGATACTAGGTACTACGTCCCGTAGTCCCACTGGAACGGGATCTACGCACGCGGGTTAAACCGCGTGGATTCCGCTAGTGTCTACATAACTTTTTAACTGAATTCAAAAAGACTTTCACTGGCAGGTAGCTAATTTTACAAGGAGTAACTTAGGCTACTATTATTTAAAAGAAAACATTAGGGTTCCACGGGACACCGAAGAAATTAACTCTACGAGGGTAAAACCGCGGGTCACAGCTAGTTAAATAAGGCTAGCTAACTAAATAAGAGGCTGATATAGATAAAGAATAATATATTGTGTGTATTTCGAACGCTAGTGGCATCGAACTGAAAGGAGACGGAAACAAATCCAAGTTGAATAGAATGTCTCAAACAACTCTCAACGTGATAATAAATCTTCGAAGGCTTGTTTGTCTGCATAGACGCATCTATTAATAGACGCCGCGTAGGTGCGCCGATTAATAAACTTGACGAATTGGCGAATTAGCCTAATCCAACAACACCTTCTTTGGATTGCTGTTGCGAGAGTGCGACCACGTAATGTATTTTTTAAATATAGGTGATGTACATGAGGCCACCTATGTTGGTCACCTTGTACGACATGACAGTTTCTTAAAAAATATATTAGAAAGAAAAGTAGAAGGGAAGAGAGGAAGAGGAAGACCCAGGTTAGCATACATGAGACAAATTAAGGAAAAGGTGTCTCTCATGACGTATAGGGAGGTCAAGGAGATGGCTTGATAGAGACGAATGGAAGAAATTGAACTCGACAACACAACTCCTAAATGTATGATGATGACAGGAGGCCAGTATGATCTTTTCAGCAGTGAGTATTAGGAACTTCGTAGCTTTGACGCTTAATTTCACGGTATCAAAATGAATGGCTAGGCCCCCATCTTCATTCGGCCGACAGAGACAGACTCATAAAATGACCGGTTGAAAAAACCGTAAATAGTTATGAGACCTGTAACTTCTGCTTATATACGCTTCACACTACATCTAAGAACATTCCACACTGCATTTTGATCTAAAATAATCGGAATTCATGGACGGCTTCACCCTCGTATGCTATAACTATATAAGCAGTGCCGGATTAGCCCCGTAGCAAGAGTAGCAAATGCCCCGCGAATTGGGGGGCCCGCGCACCAACGCGTCAAATATCTTGCATCTCCCAAAAGGCATGTAGGATATTTTACGTAGACGGTTATGCATCTCTCCTACCTGAAAATCTAAATAAAACTAGGGGACCCTTGGCCGAATTTGCTACAGGCCCCGCGCTGGCTTAATCCGGCAAAAGTGATTTCAGAATGTTTCAAAACGGATGATTAGTTTCGAAGATTACCTACTCTTACATAATATAAAGTATACACTTGTATAATATGAATAAAGATACACACATGTAGTATAACTTAAAATATATTATAGTTACAAACGACCAAGCTAACGCAATTATATCAAATACAACACGAACCTCGAAAATAAGGTAACAAATATTTTGCACACAAACAAGCTGATTTGAAATTGATTTTATTGAGAGCAAGAAGGTCGCACGTTATTATAATTTTATTGTGTCACGGTTTTACAAAATAAAATTATTTAACATTAAGGAGTCTTGGAAATAAGCTAGCAATTTAATTATCCATTTCTAATGTGAAAGACCTTAATGGTATTAAGACGAGGACGCACATAATCGTGTTGTGAATGTAATAATATACACATTACTATTCATTCACATTCTAAATCGGCTTTACAGAGACTATCATCGTTATGGCAACGCGTATTAAGAACTGCTAAGACATTTTATGGTACCAAAATTGAACGTTAATGCTTATCCCCCCATTAAAAAAACGAAGACTAAACTCGGATTTAAACTATGTCCATCACTTTTTAAATCCGTATTACAGAGAGAGAGAGGAACTACTTTGAAACCAAGGACTAGCTTAGTCTATGTTTCGTAATCAGGGGGTAAAATGGTCGTATTTTGCCCCCAGTCTTTACATAGTTATATCTAAAACGTTTATGCTATACATTTTAGAGAAAGGTGTATGGTATTGGTCTACAACTTGCATCTAGATTTGTAACCTCTATATCTAGCTAGACAGACACGGTATACATATAAGCTTACTTTCTTTATTAATACTGCGATGTTTTTAGTCGAATGTTATGAGATTATGTTGCAGTAGTGTGACTAGGAGGTGCCAAAAAATTTAAAAAAAATCTGTAGTAGACGAGCTTCAAATTTTGAAAGAGATCACATTATGCCAGCTTATTTTTATAAATTGCTTTTTTAGACCTCTCGTATTTAAGACGATTCGTAATAATTGCAGAGCTGTTTAATATCGTTATTAATACAACCATAATAAATGCTGCTCAGAATTATATATCCTGCTAGTTTTTTTATGAATTGTCCTGTTACTTCGTAGATAGGCATCTGCTTGAAAGCTAACATTTATTATCATCAAAATTCGTACTGGTGTAATGGTCACAGTACACTCATTATCCTGGTTAAGTAGAAAGTTGGACTTGTAAAGTTAGTCGAGAGCAGGATTTCCCTAGAATGTCTTGGTCCGTTGTGTCGTCTCTCTATTGTTGTGTGAACACGTTTTTAAGGTATCGGACGTTCGTTCCTGCTATGTTGATGCGCATGCGATATCCAACCTTATGTAAACATCAAATACAACTGAAATTAGATGGTTATATAATCTATCTGACAATAATGATCGCCTCATGATCATCATCCTGCTACTATGATAGTATGAGAGATAATATCTATACTTCTATACTAATATATAAAGCTATAGAGTTTGTTTGCTTGAACGCGCTAATTTCAGGAACTACTGATTTGATTAGTAAAAATATTTCTTAAAATAGCTCTATTATCGAAGAAGACGCTAAGACCAATCGCAGGTTAAAGTCAGCGTGAACCCAAAGTAACTATTCCACGCGGACGAAATCTCGGGACTCAGCTAGCCTTTAAGAAACTGAGTATTTGTAGTGATTGAAAATCATTGAATGTATTACAAGAGTCGTAAATGTTACAAGACAAGTGTGGGTTGCAAATACTGTCATACAAATCGGCATGAAATACTTTGGTCACGCTCGAATATCCGTTGGTTGTCTCCAACAATAACCAGCATCTGGCCGGTGACAGCAACCACAATAACCAATAAAAACTAATCGTTCAGTGTTGTCACTTTCGTTGTCAATGTATTGCGAAATAGGTTGACAACTTTGAAAATAATATGTACACTCTACTGCAACACATACATTCAAAAGATTTGTAAAATATTTTTTTCTGATTAGGTAGCTCAATCACATTTGACAGCGCACCGTGTTAAGATATCCTTAGACATTATTACCCGAAGGGTACCGGTACCATATTACTAAGACTCCGTTGTCTGTCTGTCTGTCCATCTATCACCAAGTTCATGATCCGTGATTAGAGAGTTGATATTTTTACAAATGATGTATTTCGGTTGCCACTATATCTAACAAAAAAAATCATAGTTTAATAAACGTGTGGATCAGAACGGCATAATTTGTATTTTAGGGGTCTCATACAACACGGTCGGTTGATCGGTTTTTCTAATTATTCTTGTTAGGCAGTTTCCTAAGTTCTAAACCGTTAAAAGGTAATGCACTAAATTTTAATGGATTAAGTACTTCCAAGTGCTGTAAACTTGCATATCATGGGTTACTTTTCCACGCCAATTAACCTTACCGACACGACTGTCATAAACTGGAGTACCTTAGCTAGTTTGTAAGTGTCAATTACGTTACAAAGTTAGATGAAATCTGCATCCATGGTGGCTGTCCTTACGCCGAATAACGCTTGGAAAGGCCAACAACCTCCATACCACATGTGTATTGCAAGCGTGACTCCGAGGTCAAGAGGAATTGAGGCTTGAAACAATTTACATACTCTGAGGAGGTTGGTCAAATGTTGGCCCAATGTTGGTTTTAACAATCGGAGCCATAAACTTAGCAATAAAGGAGTGCCAATGAACCAATGATTGCAAAAGTAATGTTAGTGATATCTGAGCAATAGTTAAGAAAGACAATCTCAAAATCAATCAAATCAAAGAAATCTTCGGTAAAAAAACTGTGTTCAGACGTTTCCGTAATGAGATCCAGCAAAGAATAAGACTAAGAATAAAAATGCATTTGCATCATGAAATTGTTCAGTAAGTTTAATCACTCTAATTTTTGAATTACCGTACTGTTTCTAATGATTAGCACAGTCACACTTTTCTGCATCAAAGTACCAGTTGTTACAGGTGCCGCCACGAGTTATAAGCGCTGAGCGAAAATAGTGTGTATAATTAATATTATTCGCCATACAGACACAGGTAGACTCATAAAATGTATACTGGGTATTCAAAATCATGTAGTGTGGCGCTCACCTTGTCTGCGGGGTGTGAGGTCTCCTCTTGACGGGAGAGTCTAAGATCAGGGACCGGGTGTAGTAGTACTTCGCGTGGGCCGACTTCTGGCACCGCGGTCCCTTTTTGTATCTATCGTACCTCACTAAATTCCCTCCCCCTGTCATATTGTCACTCACATCCTACCGTTTACTGTGCAAAAAGTACATTTTTCGCGCAAAACCTGGTGTTAACCGCGATTCTGGCTAACAAACTGACGTCCGTAACTCCCGCGCCGCGTTCCACATGCAGTGACGAACAAAACAATCATGTAAACAATAAATATTGTTGTCTTCTACCACGGCTACAGGCTGCTTGCAAATAGCCCAATACATATATCTATACAAGAACACAAAAAAAAACATTAGACCATTCAAAGTTAAAAAAATGTTAGCTTGTAGGGAGAGCGAGTGATCGTGCTCATCCCCAGCAAAGGGAAGATCATCCAGCCAGGCGGTGTTATGTCTGGGGAACCGCCGCTCCAACTGCTCTAGTGGGAAACTTGTATATATACCGCAATGCGCTCGATATAGGTTCTCGTATATATGTACTCAAACCTTCCAAACGAGCCGACAAATGCTGCGATACTATTTTCACTAATTTGTAGCTTTTGGATATACAATCTCAATTAATACATAACTAGTAAACTTTCCTAAAAATTTATAATAAACAGAAATTATGAAGACTACT
Source organism: Watsonalla cultraria (assembly GCA_964035505.1). Lineage (NCBI taxonomy): Eukaryota > Metazoa > Arthropoda > Insecta > Lepidoptera > Drepanidae > Watsonalla > Watsonalla cultraria. The sequence goes on along the minus strand of OZ037717.1, from coordinate 9,394,610 downwards.
CGATGGATTTAAAGATCATCCCTGTACTGAAATAACTGCAACATAAATGATTTCATGCTAAAAGAATACACGATGTCCGTCAGTCAGCGTTTGACATCGCTATTATAGACTGATCATTCAATAATTGATGCACAATCAGAGTTTGTCACTGATTATTCCCTTGATTCCTTTTAACTTACATACATAAGCTCTCGCCTGTATTCCCCGAAGGGGTAGGCAGAGCTTTTGTTATAACAACACCCACTTTTCCCCGAAGATGATTAAGTGTCGTGACAGACGGTGAGTCTATCACCGTCTCAGGCATTTTACATACGTCACTTCTCAGATGCAGCCTTCTTCATTATGCGATATTTAATTGAATAACGCTGGGTGCGGCTACAATGTATGCCCATGTTGTGTTGTTGTGAAAGGGTACCCATTAGCAGACAAATAGCCAGGTCCGGTACATGACCGAGCCGTCTCACGTCTGATTGATGTTCGTGAGTACACCCTGATATTTATTAAGAAGGTCTTGGTGAACCGTAAAGTACACAAAGAAGTGGTTGATGGAATCTTCAATGGGTATAAACTTTCTTGTGTCTTATAAATTGTATAATCAGAAACTGAACGAAAGAATTCTTTATACTCTCTAGTCTCTGTCTTCTTAATATTATAAATACAGGGATGGAGCATTACAATATAACATATTTTATTGTAACGTTTCATTATCCGCCAGCACGTGAAGATGTAGTGTGACTACATTCCTTGGTTTTAAGAACACTGAAATCCTGGAACTAACTGTAGACTAAAGAGTTGTGCCCACACATTTACAAAAACTGAGTGTGAATTACAAGGATCTATCTTCTTTAAATTCTGAATAGAATTTTACCAATCTATATCTATACAGATAAATAAAATTGAAGTGTCTGTTTGTAATACCAGCTTTAACAAGCACAATTTAACAGGTTTTCACTAAATGTGTATGAAAGTATTTAGGCTACTGACATTAAAATTGTCTTTTTGTGTCTGTCTGTCTGTTTGTTCCGGCTAATCTCCAAAACAGCTGGAGCCATTTTAACAAAACTTTCACTGGCAGAAAGCTAATTTTACAAGGAGTAACTTAGGCTTACTTTTATTTAAAAAAAAAACATTAGGGTTCCGCGGGTCACCCATGAAATTAACGCGGGTAAAACTGCGGGGCACAGCTAGTTACAAATATGTTAGTAAAATTTCTTGCTGCATAAAGTGTGTCATCAAGCCTGCAGACAAACTTGCAAGTCTGGAAGGAACATAAGGCAGACATTCGCAGGCTTAAGGAGAAGGGCGGCACAAGCTGGACTACACTCCATGATGTATATATACTAACTACTGTTAGACATGTCTGGTTACATACTTTCACAGCATGTAACAGGTTTGATTACTGTTCCGTGCACCGCAGCCTGGCGTGGAGAATGCCTAATAACGACCCGTGTACGCCTATACAACCTTCCCAAATTGTATGAGAAATTCGAAGCTTCCAAAATAGGTTACGCAAGAAATTGGAATTGTTGAAATTTGTTTGCGTGGTAATAATATCGTATGGATGTATGTTTTATTTATTACGTGTTATAGACATGTTATGCGGAGGGATGAGGATAATGTTGCCAAAAAAGTTTTGTTTATGAATGTGGATGGTTACAAGGGGAAAGGAAGACCTAAGAAACGATGGATGGATTGTGTGAAAGATGATATGACTAGAATGGGAGTGAATACAGATATGACGGCTGATAGAGAGAAATGGAAGAGAAGAACACATTGCGCCGACCCCAAATAACATGGGATAAGGGCAGGAAGATGATGATGTATGTTTTATTTGTTACTAGCTGTGTCCTGCGGTTTCACCCGCGTAGATTTAGTTTCATCCTTATTGTCGTGGAACCCTAATGTTTTATATAATTAAAAGTATAAATAAAGTTTAAGTTACTCCTTGAAACATCAGCTACCTGCCAGTGAAAGTCCCGTTATAATCGGTCCAGCCGTTACAGAGATTACCCGAAACAAACAGACAGACAGGGAAAAATTTTAGAACTTGGTTTTAGTGTCAGTAGCGTGTAGAATTACATATGCATTTAGTAAAAAGCTTTTATTTTGGAATTATAAACAGACACTTCAATTGAATTTATCTGTATAGATGTATAGATTATAAAAATGATTATTCACTTGTGTTTGATGATATATAAACAGTCATTTTGAAGAGTAGTTTTCGGGTTTACAGAAATAAAAAATTGGAAAAATAACTTCATCATAAAAATTTTTTTGGCAATCATTTGTCAGGAAAAATAAACATATCTGACTCAGGTTTGTCTAGTATAGCCTCTATTAATAACACGTCATATATTTTGACCAGAAAGAATGGAGTTAAGACCGATCCTATTAAGAAACTAAACTTTAACTTACAACGAAGCCAAAAAACGTGGATCTATGTACCAAATGAAAAATCACTTACTTAATTTATTCTCGATTGAATAATGCAATGCTTGTTTTTCTGCGAATAAATTTGTCGGTCGCTGGTCCCGTCATTTCTTCACTGTTTGAACTAACGAAACACCTAGCTAGTCTAATTTCAAGGCTAAACATGATTCAATTCATAATATACTCACTCATTCCAATTTTATATATCTGTATGTATAGATGTATATCTAAATATATATAACTCAAAGGTGACTGACTGACTGACATAGTGATCTATCAACGCAACGCTGAAATTTGCCATGCAGGTAGATGTTATGACGTAGGCATCCGCTAAGAAAGGATTTTGATTAATTCTACCCCCAAGGGGATAAAATGGGGGATGAAAGTTTGAATCAATCTAAATTTACGCGGGTGAAATCGCGGGGCACAGCTAGTAGAAATTAAAATCTAAATAACAATGAACATTATATCATAAAACAATGTATCCTCCTTAATTTAACCAGTAACTATAACTAAAAACCTTAAAAATATAATCTTAAAATAAAAACCTTAAAAATATAATCTTAAAATAAAAACCTTTAAAAAATGTAAACTAATGACCAAAATATATTATTAAAAGGAGTCCCTGTAGTTAAGGATCCGAAGATACTGACAGCATTCTCCCTTTGGCTAAACTAATTCTTTGTCCGAGGTAGCTGCAATACTCACTTAAAATCGTTCAGAGCCCCAACCATGAGCTCTTATTGCAATGATAATTAAGTTGTGCGAAAGTGGCAGATGTATACACGTCATATACATCTGTCTCATAAATGAGTGAAACTATCATGGCAATAAGAGCTCATGGTAAGGCCCCAGATAATACATATGAGTAACTAATGCATTCTTGTAAAATATTTTTTAAATGTATTTAAGGTTAATCACGGTGGATTTTGAATCGATTCTATCGCTATTGTGATATTGCTTAATTTATTGCTTATTTTCCGTATTCCGATTACAATAATTAATTAGAATTTCATAATTTGTCAGGAACGAATCGTTAAAGTAACAGCATGTTTACTTGTTTAGTAAGTTGATACTAGTTAAACTGTATAATTTGCATTTATGTATGCAATTACGCGCGTTCGTGGTGTTAGGTAAGTCGCTTGTTTAGAATTTTAAATAAAAATTAAAGTTTGAGCAATGAGAAGGATGTTTATGTGGATGTTATGAAAACTTTCTTAAATTGAGGGTTAGAATAATAAATTCAATTACTTACAATAAATAAATATCTATACAGATAAATAAAATTGAAGTGTCTGTTTGTAATTCCAAAATTACTGCTTTTCACTAAATGCATATGAAAGTATACTCGCTACTGACACTAAAAAACCAAGTTTTAAAAATGTTCTCTGTCTGTCTGTCTGTTTGTTCCGGATAATCTCTGAAACGGCTGAATGGATTTTAACGGGACTTTCACTGGTAGGTAGCTGATGTTTCAAGGAGTAACTTAGGTTACTTTTATTTATCAAAAATATTAAGGTTCCGCGACAAGGATGAAACTAAATTTACGCGGGTGAAACCACGGGGCACAGCTAGAATTATAATAGAATTGAATATTATCATCAATATACATTTTCACACAGCGCCATCTTGGGACTAGATTGAGAACTAAGCAAAGTTTGTACTGTGGGCACCAGATAACGGGTATAATACTTAAATACTTTTAATACTTACTAATAGAATTAAAAAGACCGATATAAAAATAGAGGTGACATCAATAGAGTTGAAATAAGTAAGTAAGTTATTACACTTTATTATTTTTTTCTTTTTTTGAAGGCTTATTAAAAAAATATAATTATATAAATATATAATTATATGTTCATAAAAAATTGAGCGTAAAAATTGAGCTAATGTGGTACCGTCACATCGTTTACTCATCTAAAAGCCTTGGGGATTAAGCTGACGAATATAAATGCTTTTTAATATTCAGGATTTACCAATGTCAAGGCATTATTTACCTCAGGAAAGCCCTGAGACGTGCCTGAGACTCATCAATAGCATATTAATTTCCTTAAAGAATACAGATTGTCACATTCGTCGTCATTTTCCTAATGCTGACTCAGTCCTAATATTATTCATCCTGTTTCTAGTTCTCGTATTGGAAACTGGTTATATCTGCGCATTGTGTGGACAATCACGATTCAGGCTCATGCTAAATGTGAATATGTGTTGACTAAATTATTATTAGAACATAATATTATAACTATTAACTACCATGTACCAATATTCACAAAAATTTGATTACCGTCGACCCCATAGTACAAGCTTTACTTAGTTTTGGGACAAGTTAGCGATGTGAGATAAATCCCGAACTATGATTTTTTATTTATCACTACATAGTATAAAACAAGATAGCTTTTTCTGTCCCTATGTATGCTTAACCCTTTAAAACTAGGCAACGGATTTTGATGCGGTTTTTGTTATTGTTAGATTAAACAGACAATAAACTTATTTTTTCACGAACGTACAAGTACTTATTTGCCTTAAACAATCGTCTTGCATTCAGGGGGTATACACTGATTGAATTTATCACATTTGGTAAATAGTGCGCGTGCGGCCAAGGCCGATGCAGCTATTTACATGGCAGGCGTGTAAACAGTTCGATCACAGATTCATCGCGGCAAGCGTTGCAGTCACTGCTCAATCTTAGGTAATTCCAATCATGTCGGTTCATTGCGACAGACTACAATCTGCATACAATTGCTAAGGCGAGGCAACGTGCTTTGTAGGTATCGTAGGTATAGCCTGTCTTTCACCCACAACCTTTGCGTCACTATGCTTTAAAAAGAACCTGCAGCCCTAGACGGAGTAACATACTCTCACGCTTGCCATTATAGAAACGATAAAAAAAAAATGTAAATGACATAAATCAGTCACGTGACATATGTCATTCCAGTACATTTTTTATCGTTTCTACTAGCCAAGCGTGAGGATAATGATACTTTGTCTACAGACCCTGAGATGTAAAAAAAATTATTCTGGTAACCTGCAAAGTGGAGAGTTTTAGTTAGATAGAACAATACCGATGTTGAATGGTGGATATCAATGTATTTTTTTAATTCTCTCTTGTTAACACAAGATAATAAATTCATAACCTTTATAATCAGAGGCCAATACACGCTATTAACATAAAGTCTGGAAATGGAATGGAACTCGTTCAAAACCAAAACTTCAGAAAACTAATTGAAACGTACATTTACGTACAGAATTTATTACTGAACATTTTACAGTAAACCACGTATTAATACGTGATATTGAATAAGTACAATTTTGCAAAATCCCGTAGTATTTCGCAAATGTTGGCACAACACAGTTTAAGACAACGAGGCGTGCATCTTTCAAAGCCGTGTCAAAGGTTAAAACGAGTGCATTAAAGTTGATTAGAGTTCATAGGAACATTACAGACATAAACGCTATCGTTATGGGAATTTAAGATAACGCCGTGTTATTTTTATAGTAATTTTCGATTCAGCAAAAAATACAATAAAAAAAAATATCATAACAGCTTTTACTAAACGCATATGAGAGTATATGTATGCTTAGTAATAAAAGCATTTTTTTGCTTATATCTGTTTGCTCAACTAAAAAACAGACAATTAAATTGAGTCGTCTTAAACCTAGCTTTTATTAAATAGTCGCCTTGCGTTTTGCGCTATTTTTCGAAACGAGAAAAATACGCAGGTGATATACTTGGGGCACTGTACGCTTGTTTGACGCCTTAGATACATAAAGAAAGTAGACTTTAATTGCTAGTCTAGAATAGCCTGTTTAATTTCGTCTCTCCTACCTAACTGTATCACTTATCAGATCGGAACGATGCCTAGCCATCTCTGTATCAGCGTCATGTCAATAAAGGTCACTGTATCTTGGATCTATCTCAAACAATGCCTTGCTGACTCACGAAGTATGCTCGCGCCTTACTTGCGAAATAGAGCCTTGAGTAGGATTTCAGATGAACATTAGGAATGTTAAGCATTTCCTTTGAGTAGTGGGCTATCATACAATTACTCATCTGGTGTGTAGTGTAGTGTAGGTAGAGGCTGTTATTGGTAGGATATATTCTTGATATGGCCTGTGTATTATGCTCATGTTGCATGGGAACGTTAAAAGCGCCCCAAGCGTAGCTTTACGACTCCATACAAAAAAAGTGTAAAACGCAATGACAAGCGAAGATGTTCGAACTGTCAAAACCTATACTTGAAGCAGGATGGGAATGTGCCTTACCTCTACCCGTAGCTCACGAAAGATTTAGTAGAAGTTATAAAGACACACGGCTTAAAACATACTCCTTCATAGTACATACGATTAAACTTAGAGTTAAATAATAATGAAATGGAATGTTTGTTATAAAATCTCATTTATAAGCTGACTATTACAAACGTTTAACAATTAAAGTCCTATTGAACTACAATAATGTAACACGTGAATATAACATTTGAATGGGGCTTCGATCGTTGATAGATATTTCAATTATTTCAGGCGGCGCCATGCAGGCACATACTAATGAGCGGTGCTTAAGTGCAATATTAGGTTACCTACTATTGGAATTACCCTGATTTGATTCGAGAACCTCCTTTGCGTGCGACTTTGCATGTGCGGCTATCGATCAATTTAGTAAGTCGTCCTTCTGCTTATTTTATTGCGATTTAGCATTCCTTGCAATGATTTAATCTATAGTTAATTATTAAGATTCTTTTAATGTTCCCCACCGATTAGCCTTCGAAATGTGCAGTTAAGCGTAACTGTTTACAAATTTTGAATTTGACTTTACTAATCGTAGTATTTCAAATCGGTTTTTTATTCAGAAAGTTGTTATATTTTTTAAAGGGAGTGCTGAAGTGTGAAAAGTGTGTCTGTCACTAATTGATTCTGCCTGAAGCGAATTTACATTCATCCATGACTTTGACCTTTTAAATTCCTTTGACTTTGTGCATTTTGTTGGTTGACATTGGGTATTACTTATTTGATTTTAATTAATGACTAATGCTGCGTTCTATTGGGAAGTGATAGCACAAATACATGAAAGGGTTATTACATAATTAGTTGAGTTGGTCAGTATCTCTAAGTAGAGATATCCCGAGTGCTGGGTTCCAGGCGTGAGCAAATGTATGAATTCTACCTTGAATTTTAGTACCTTTTAGTGTGTACATTATTTGCTAGCTAGCCTGCTGTTTCACTCATCATGGGCTTTACCTAGAAAAAAAGTATTTATTTTCGCGAGAGCATATTTATTTATTTATTTATGTATGTGTAGAATATAAATACTTCTAAAGCCAGTGAGGTGCTAAGTGTAAAGTCAAAATCAGTACGCTTAGAAATAACTTGTAGAGTTTAACTCTATTGGATGTCGCTAAGTGGCTTGCGAAGTCAGTGCACAAACAGATCGGAGTAAATATTTGTACTTATGTAATACTCACTGGTAATATTCCACCGGAGTGGAACTAGATTCAGAGACGGATCTTGAATTTGTGGGGCCCTGGGCTAATACTGCTTAGCCTACCTAATTACTCAACTAATTGCCATTTTGTCAAGAAACTGTTTTCTGTAGTGATTTCGGTTGGAGGCCCTCTGTTTGGCAGCAGCCCGTGTGTCTGTTTGTAATTCCAAAATATCAGCTTTTCACTAAATGCATATGAAAGTATACACGCTTATGACACTGAAAAATGAAGTTTTAAAAAATTTCTCTGTCTGTCTGTCTGTTTGTTCCGGGTAATCTCTGAAACGGCTGGACCGATTTTAACGAGACTTTCACTGGCAGGTAGCTGATATTTCAAGGAGTAACTAAGGCTACTTTTATTTATTAGAAATATTAGGGTTCCGCGACATGAATCCGCGGTGCGGGTGAAACCGCTGGGCACAGCTAGTATATAATTTATCTATCCGTTTAGGCCAAAATCTATCTCTATTCCAAACATTCGGAATCGGTTAAATATTGCCATGAAAGTTGATAGTCAAACATGCAACTTAATTACTCACAGGATGGCGCCACATGCTATACTTAAATACAAACATACTTAAATACTATCTTATCTATCTTAAATGCTTTACGTCATATATATTTGTGCAATAATATGAGTAAAACTATCAGAGGTCATGGTAGGGCCCCAGAACACTTTTCCCATCTATAACATTTTTATAGATATTATGGAACGGTGTGGAATATGGAACGAATATTGATCTATCAGAACACACTATTGATCGAACAGAACACGGTATAATCTTGTTCTGTTAATTTCCGATGGTCATGGTTAAATGGTTAAAAAAGGTATTTTTTATCGAGGTACTACAGTGTGTTAACTTGTTTATGTTATCTTGTGTAAGACAATTCGTATGAGCAAAGTGTAATCTAATGTATAAGATTCTCGTGGCACAGTGTTTGTTAACATACTCCTCCGAAATGGTTGGACCGATTTGTTTGAATTTTTTTGTGCATGTCGGGTAGATCAGAAAATCGGCCAACATGTATTTTTCATACCCCTAAATGAAAAGGGATCCACCCAAAATATATGGCCATACAACCTTTGCCCGGCAAAGGTAGTATTTCTATAAATAGCTTAAAGCTTTTAGAACGCTCGTCATAAAAACAATTCACGACGCCGCAATAAAAAAAGATTTGGCCGTGATTCTACTATTTGACCGTTGGACCGTTGGCGTCAAATTACGATGCCCATGGTTTGTCCAACTTTTTGTCCATTATAAGACAAGTGTTAGTAATTTACTGCTAATAAAATAACAAGTGCTATTTCGTCCATATTATAATGATTGATCGGCCGACTTCGCCGCGCCGAGGAGCTACGAGTACGTGCTCGGAAATGACTTCGTGCCTCAAGCGATTTTGGGTGTAACTGTACACCATATGGTCAGTGGTCAGTGAACGTCAACATGTCCGTGATAGGGGTAAACGACCCTGGACGTAGGCGTTGGGTACAGTAGGACAACTGGTCAATGTACCCTTGTCATATCCATTAGCTATCTATGAGATATCTTATACTGTCATATACCTTTGTCTGATTTACAAGTCTGTCCTCGGCCTTAGAATGGGTGTTTAGTCTTCTGGCTTTAAGGTCAGTGCTTACCAGTGAGATTTATTTAGAACTGATTTCTTAATAGGCTTAAGTTTGTCCCTTATAACATGGAACTTAAACATGGTTGGTGAAATGTGAGTGTTCTACAAGAACGCCTACCCCTTCGGGAAATACAGGCGTGAGCATATGTCTCTATGTATGGATTTCTTCATTTTATTATGACCATGGATTAGAGACATTACAACGTGACTATACTTATTGATTTTGTAGTATTAATCTGCGGCTTATTAAGAGTTCCATTAATTTTGAAATTGGAGAATTTGTTAGAATCGTTTCTCGTTTGATTCCAATTTAACTCGTATTTAATCACCTATTGACATAATATCTTCATTTTTATTATAGTACTATCGCCTGTAGAATACGACGGCCGGGTCCGCCCGTATGAGACCTCAGCTGAATGTATTCCTCACTTTATAAGCAATCACATTTTATAGACAGTTCGTGTAGTTTTATAGGCAACATGGATGGGATCGAAATTGCATTCGCTTTAAGCCTTATGTTTTGTTGATTTGATTATGTTGGGTCCAGTCGAGTTGTGGCTGTTAATCGAGATAGACGACAAAGTGGATAAGGTTCTTTAGTCGCTGGCATAGCGCAATTTTGGAATCTAATCTAACGTGAATAAGTTCCAAAGTTACTCAGCAGTGGATACTATGTTAAACACTGAAGTATGATATTTCAAAAAATACCTACGAGAAATCTCGGGTATAAAAAAGAATGAAAATTCAAAAAAATGTATTTGCGTAGTGTTTGAAGCGGTGATGGAAATCTGTCATATTGGCACCTATTTAAAATTGATGAAAAGTGAAGGAAAACATTGAATATATATAGCGCCTGAGACGTCGATAGACTCACCATCTATTTTGTTCGTTGGCACTTAATCTTCAGTTAAAAGTGTGTGTTGTTATTACAATAACTTAGCCTACCCCTTCGGGGAATACAAACGTATCATAGTAAGCACATATTCTATATATGTATATTAATATTACTCCTCATACTTACGTATATATAGCATCATAGGAAGTCGTTAAGTAAACACGATTTCTTTTGTCTTACATGCAATGCAAGGTCAGTTATTAAATAATAGCAGAAGTAATTGAAGTGGTTTTCAAGCCGTATAATTTTTATTCCTTTTTAGGAAATATAGTTGATTGCAGCAGTTTATAATACGTTTCCGTTGTATCGCTCACAATATATTTTATGAATCATGCATAGGCAAATAACATTTATTTTTAGCGCATAGGTTTGTATGTTTCTCACAGAATAGGTTATTTTTATTACCAGGGGGCAACTATTAAAACTTCTTAGCTTTGACATTTGATATTACGGTACCAAAATGAAACGTTAAAGTACACAAGTTCTTAATACGCTCTACATGGTCCCTCAGAACTTGATTAGTATCTAACCAAATTAATGTTTTTAGATTGAAGAATACCTATACTAAAATTTCTTCTTATTTTAAAGAATAATTTTTAAGATTATTGATTTTGATGTTACCGTTCGAATATTTCGAGAAACATACCTGGGGCCCAACCATGAGCTCTTATTGCAATGTTAATTCAGTTTTGCGACAGTGACAGATGTATACACATCACATACATCTGTCTCATAAATGAGTGAAACTATCATGGCAATAAGAGCTCATGGAATGGCCCATGATTTAAGAGTACCTGATCTGAGAGATAATATTATTAAGACTTTACTGAATTAAATATTAGTATAAAGTAAAGTACTTATACTATACAACTAGGAATACATTATCGTTAATAATCATATTAACAGTATGAACACATAAAAGCTTTATACTTGTGACATTCCAATAGATGACATAATATTATTTAAATATCTATATTAAATCTTAATATATTACTTCATTCTATAAACTGTATATTAATGTGAATCAACATAATATCCACACAATATTTCCCATCACTAGTTCTTAAGCTATGAGTGTATGTATGAAGCAATAACTAGTTCTATTTATTGCACTTGAGTGAACTATTTCTTTGTCCATTTTGCGTCAGTCGTAAGGTTTTCTTCCGGCACATTGTTCTCGCACTGAGTGCAAAAGTGACCGGACCGGAGCCCTATTCTAGACAAGGCCGCATAACCACGTTCCAACTGACTAATGAAATCGATAATCGTGTATTTACAATCGAATAAAGCTATTTCGTATTCGAATGATCTTTAGTGACAAAGAAACATGTAGTAATTAGCGGAGTTAAATGCTGTTTTAGTTTATGTAATATTGTTAAGCTATTACATAATGTTGGTAAGTCGGGCCTAAGTGCTCAATGAGTGGCGGTGAAAGGTCAAATTTCAAAGTTACGCATAGACAATGGAAGCATAATCCTACAAATGTTTTCTTATGAGAAGATTTTTTGAAAATTGTCTTTGTTGTAGTTAGGAGCAGGAGTTTAGTAACATTAAAAATGTGAGCCTTTAAAACTTCATTTTCTTAATCTTAAGTTACAAGACATTCTAAATACCAGAAAGGGTAGGTAGAGTTATTAGAAGTTACATACTACATCCTTTTGTCATCTCAAGCACTTTACATACATGTTTGAATTTCTTCTCATTCATATGGAAGACTTTTCCTCACAAGATTTTTTACATCTCTGCGCTTAAGTATTTAAAAAAAACATTGATGTGACCAGAGAGACACCTTTACTTACGTTGCTAGCGACTATTCAAATCACTCGGCCATCACGGTTACTATCATATTAAATTACTTACAAAATATAATCCGGCGGCACCAAGTCTACTGCAAATAGGTTTATGATGCCAGCTTAACGCTTACGCAATAGAAATACATCTCAATAATCGTACAGCTCTATTACTTAACACTTCGACTGACAACTAGTCTGTTTGTCAAGGAATTTGGGTGCGGGTCGGTGTTGCCCCAAAGAATGTCAACTGTGACAAATGACAATGGATTTTAACCCGCAATAAGCGCGTGAAGGTATGATAATTGACGACATGAGTCGGGACCCAACTTACTAATATAATATAGCTTGTTTCTCGGCTCGATGTGTGGGGTCTTACAGGGTTCTTAAGAGATTCTGGACTGAACACACTAAGATGAATGAAAAAGTCACATATTTGATTAATTAAAAAGGGGATTTATATCATACTACATAGGGAATCTATACATCTATACAGATAAATAAAATTGAAGTGTCTTTTTGTAATTCCAAAACAGCTTTTAACTAAATGCATATGAAAGTATACACGCTACTAACACTAAAAAACCAAGTTTAAATTTTTTTCTCTGCATGTCTGTCCGTCTGTCTGTCTATCTGTTTGTCTGTCTGTTTGTTCCGGGTAATCTCCGAAACTGGCGGACCGATTATAACGGGACTTTCACTGGCAGATAGCTAAAGTAACAAGGAGTAACTTAGGCTACTTTATTTTAAAAAAACATTGGGGTTCCGCGGGGCACTCATGAAATTAACTGTACGCGGGTGAAACCGCAGGGCACAGCTAGTAGGGAATAAAAAAGGGGTGATAAGTTGGATAGAATTACAACATTTTAAAAGAAATTGGGTGTAATTTAGTTAAGAACATGTCTATGGAGATATTTATACTTCCTTATTTGTGACTGACAAGCGCCAGGAAACACAGGATGTTTTCGATATCGGCTGGTCGTACTAAGTCGCGTCGATACTCTCCCGTGCCTCGCTCTCTCTCTGCGCTCAACGCACTCTTGGAGTGTGATTTGATTGCAGATGAATGGCAGACAATCATGTTGGCATGTCTGGAGTATTGCGAGGCGAATGTCTGAATGTGTTTGTGTTTTTATGATATGCTGAGGATATAAATCAATGTATTGTGTAATATTGCTGCGTTTTGTGTAATTGATAACTGACCGTTCAAAATGTATAATTTACATATATAAATAAACTCAATATAGATGAAGATGAAGATGACAAGTAGCAAACCAGTATACCCTCCATACGGTAAATTATTGATTACTGCATCTTTTAGAGGTCTACGAGGTCTAAGGATCAATATATTTATCTAAGAACAGCAGTGCCCGTGGACTCCGTTTCGCATTAGAAATATTTCTGTCCCGGCCCGTTTGTGTCCCGTACACTCCATACGTAGCTTTCAATTGGTGAAATAATTTTGAAAATCGTTTCAGTATATCCAGAGATTACCCCTTACATCGTCACAAACTCACAAACTCACAAACGTTACCTCCTTATAATATTAGTACCTATAGATGTTGTTTCAAAGCAGCTTTTACTTGACAATGGAGTAACATGAATGTCCCCACACAGTTCGACCTCGAGCCGCTTATCAATAGTTATTGATCGAGTGCTCGTGATCTGCGCACGCGACTGCCGTTACTTCCGTTATACCCGGACGTGAGGTAAAGGAACCTTCTGTCTTATTAGGGCTAGTTGTAAAAGGAAGAAAATTATATACTAATTGTATTTTATGCTTTAATTTTTTTATTACTGGACCGACAGTATTGGGGCACCTATCTTACGGGATGCTGTAAATAAATATAAGACAGGACAATCAAGTCGTCTTTGAAGTCCAAATGCTTAAATCTATACTAATATATAAAGCTGAAGAGTTTGTTCGTTTGCTTGAACATGCCAATCTCAGGACTACTGGGACGATTTGAAAAAATATTTCATTGTAAGATAGCCCATTTATTTAGAAAGATATGCAATTATGCTACGTAAAGGATGTCGCGTTAAAGTTAGCGTTAGCCAAAAGTAACTAGTATTCCACGCGGATGAAGTCGTGAGCAGATGTTGGTATTTATATACCTACTTCATCCTTATCCAACTAATATTACAAAAAGGAAAGATTTGATTGTTTGTTTGTTTGCATTGAATAGGCTCTGAAACTACTTGACCGATCTGGAAAATTCTTTCAGTAATGGATAGCTACATCATCAGAAAGTAACATAGGCTATATTTTATCTCCGTACTCCCACGGGAACGGGAACTACGCGGGTGAAACCGCGAGACGTCCGCTAGTATGTTATATGTTCGACGCTAATATAATATGCGATGTAATATAAAATGTGGATTTCGCTTCAAGCTACCATGAGTTTGTAATTGCCGGGTGTACTAAGACGCTTTTTATTGACGGGTATAATTTTATCTTATAGGCAAGAGTTTAATTGCTCAGCGCAATTGGGCGAGACATCGTTTACAGATTGTACCACACACGATGCGATGTTTAATTTGGATTTCACTTTTCACTTGTTTGTGTAACAGTACTTTCTTTTTAATCGTATTTACTCATGTGATGCGATGCTTGAGTTTGATTGACAAACGATTAGTTAACCCAGTAACTCTTCTTCTTATTAATCTTTGTTTGAACTTGTATGTAAAATTATTTTTTACTGACTGTACCCGCGTTGCATTAATAATAAAAACTATGTTACTTACAGATATTTTCCTAGGTTTTGTAATATTTATCATTGATACTTCGCTCGTATTGGTTGCAGCGAGATGTTATCAAGTCTAAATAAAGCTTTCTTGATGAATGAACTATCCAACGCCTAAATATATTTCAATTCAAATCAGTAGTTTCTGATATTAGCGCGTTCAACCAAACAAACTCTTAAGCTTTATAAAATCAGTAAGAGTAGAGTATTTTCTTTCTGCAATATTAATAACTTGCACATGACTTGTCTTCACTATCATTCCTTGGGTGATTTAGAGATTGGAAAGGCAGGTATAAAATATATTTATAATTTTATTTATAGCAAAGAAAACATACTATATAGTAATTCATCTCAAAATGTCATATTCGAAGTTTAACAGGTGCTATTTAACACCCAAATTGAGTCAACGACGAGACGACCGCCTTCGATAGTCATTATTAGTTATAACTGGAACTTTGAATGTTAACTAACATGTCCAAAACTCTCGCTATCATACTAATCTCGTCAATCGTAAGCATGTCGTGTTGAAATCGAGAGTGATGTGGGTGCGAGACGGCCCTGAGACCGCGCCCGCGGCGAACACTACAGTTGACTCATTTTACCCCACACAAGCATTTGAGGGTTAAAGAAAGAATTATTGATTGGCATAATTTATATGTAAATTATTCTATGACGAAATTGTTATAACATGTTGGTTAATGTTAAGTATTTATTTGGCAATAAATTAATACTTAGCATTGAAAATGAAAATGAAAATAAATTCAGATTAGGCCCTTATTAATGTCGAAGAATTTACCACCGGTTTGGAAACTAGCCTTCTGAGAAGAACTGGCAAGAAACTCAGCTGGCATCATGTACGTTTCATTTACCATTACATACATTAGTAACTTTTTTGTACACTCGCGTTGACTCATCATACCCCACACAAGTATTTGAGGGTTAAAGAAATAATTACTCATTAGCATAATTTATATGTGAATTATTCTATGACGAAATTAATTAGTATTTTGCTATAAAGATAGGGATAATATGGAGATTGTACTCGTAATTCATATATGTATACAATCACACTCATGTATCACCTACTTTTGCTAAAACAAAGTTGCACATACACATTTCAATATTACTCTTAAAATATCATTGTTTTTGTAAATTGGTAATAGCGCCATTTACATACAAATTTAGTGATATAAACTATAAAACTCCTACACGTTGCATATATGTATTGGTAATTTGACTTGGATCAAAACGTTTATTGATGTAATACGTTGAAGAGTTATAATATGAAGAGGTAAAAATGTTACGATACGTAAATATTATGTTACTTACTGACACGCTGACATCAATTTTGAATACTTTGGATATTCTATTATTGCAGTGATGTTGACCAAACTCGGACTAAAACTATGTCTATCCCTTTTGAAATCCGTATAACAATAAGAGCTGGAACTAGTTTTAAATTAAGGATTATCTTAAGCGATGTATCGCATACTTTTTTTAGGCTTGTTCGATTCCGATAATGTGACACATTATCTGACTTACTTCTCGTCGTTCCACCAACTCGAGCCACCAGTGGTACGAGGTGGAATTTTTTACTATTTTGGTATAATTATTTACTGCATTATGGTACAGTCGTTTAATGTCTACAGTCAGTGAAAAATAACTAGGATGACTCTATGGTTATTTCTATTATAAAAGATTTGTATTTTTGTGTGTATGTTTGTAATGAATAAACTAAAAAACTACTGTGCCGATTTAAAAAAATCTTTCACTATTGGAAAGCTGCATTCACCCTGAGTAACACAGGCTATATTTTATCACTGTGCTCCTACGGGAACGGGAACTACGCGGGTGAAACCGAATAACGTCTGCTAGTATGTTATATATCTTGTATTATTGACCTTGTTAGAGGCTGAATGTAGAACTACGATTACGAACACGACTATTAGCGAACCATAACAAATATACATAAAAACCCTTACGCCTCTTAAAAAAACCAAATGTTTCTTCCTTCCTCGTAAATATTAAGTTAAATAATGATTTGATGATATAAATGAGCATTATAAGTAATTACATATATAAATATAAATGTCTAAACAGGATACTACATACCATTTGTTACGTGTTAGTTACTGGTTGCCATTGAAACGTAATTAAGCCTAGAAGGCTACTGTAATTTTGGGCAATATTTCCTTTACCATTTGTTAGGAGATGAGGAAGAGATGATACGGAAGCAATGACATTTTTAAAGCTCAATGTCATAAGATGCTCCATGAGATAATTGCTCCGTTGTAACTTGGAACATGTTCACTGCTCACTCACATTTACCAGTTAGGTTAGCTTAAATTATTCCTTTCAATCCCTTAGTTGAACTTTGCTTCCCACTTGTTTCGTGCGGCAAATACACATTTATGTTCCAACTAGCCGTGCCTTGCGGTTTCACCCGCGTAGATTTTCATCCTTATTTTCGCGGAACCCCTTTATTTTTTAAAAATGATAGTAGCCTAAGTTACTACTTGAAACATCAGCTACCTATCAGTGAAAGTCCCGTTAAAATCAGTCCAGCCGTTGCAGAGATTACCCGGAACAAACAAACAGACAGACAGACAGAGATTTTTTTTAAATCTTGGTTTTTTTGTGTCTATAGCGTGTATATATATAGATATTTAATTGCTTAAGTTACTCCTCATAACATTTCCAGACTTTTCAGAGATTAGCCAGAATCGACAGATATATAAACAAGCAAAAATTTATTATTTTTTAAATATATATACCGTTTTTTCAAACACATTCAGTCCACTGACTTTCAAACTAATCAAAGCTTTTAATTTGGAATTACAAACAGACACTTTAATTATATTTATGTGTATAGTTTCCCATTAGTTCTATGTAGGTCTTGTTCTGTTAGGTTATAATCAAATCATGTTTGGCTTTACCTAGCGGTTCTTAGCTGTGAACTACAAAAAGTATGTAACACTGAAGTACTCTCCAATGAAGGCAATAATAGTTCCGCTCTATTTATAAATCTGTTCGATTCAATAACGCTAGGTGTACGGTCAATGAACCACATTTGAGGTCTCATCTCGATACTAATATCCACACAAATGACGAAAGACAAAGGTACAGTGGAACTTCTGACGGCTGAAAGTCTTTTCAAATTAGTCGAATAACAGTCATTGTAAACCTTTATGGAATGAAAACGGAGCTTATTACGTTACATGTAGAGTCTGAAGTTGAGTAAAGTGCAATTTGCGAAGTAAATGTACATTTGTTGGAGTGCGATCTTCAAGTCGATTTGGTAACAGTGAACTGCGGTTGGTACTGTACTCGAGTTCATTTTATTGCTCACGTCTAGATGAAAGGCGGGAAGTGGGGTGTTATCTAATGGTAATTTGCTATTTTATCTTATTATAGTGGCATCATTTATCAATTTTGCTTTGGACACCGCAAAACAGTCAGGTGAAAGACATACAATAAAATTTCAATCCCTGACTCATACATGAACGCACTGCCTATACCGCTGGTCTTGGAGACATGCAATTTGGAGGGTGTGTTCTTTGTACGTTGTATGTATCCAAGTATGCAATGAGAAACGGTGTTTCGAAAATACCAACCAAAAATTGGGTGTTGATTTTCCTAAGAAAGTTTTTATTCCTTGGTTCGAATACAACGCGGGCGAAGCCGTTAGCTGAAGCTGGCTGGAGACAAAATATGAATTTCATATGCGATTCATAATGAAGAATTACATTGGGGTGACAACCGGTTGAGGTGATGAAATCGTAACGACGTTGACAGTATTTTCGTATTCAATTTATCAAAGAAAAAACAGAATATCTCAGTCGTCGTTGCGAAAGCGTCTTATCGAACTACGATTTCGGTACGCGTGAATACCACATTGGGAGAGGATTTCGATCGAAGGACTTTAATTGTTCAACGATATTTCTACCGTTTGTTTTATGGAAATCGGGACACAGATAGTCTTACAACTTGAAACATTGGAATAAGTTTCACATGTGTAAGCTTTGTTTTTTTCGCACTGGAAGCCTAGTTCAGTAATCAATAGCCCATTCGCATCTTCTCAGGTAGAAAGTTCACGTGCATTATATAACGAGCAACACGGACATGCAGTGCCTCTCGTTACACAATCGATTTGGTGTATTGATGGTAAACGATGACGTCTTGCTAAGTGTATGGAAATTGAGAGAGCTAAATAACTTAATAACGGTGCCGAATAACCAAAACCGTTTTGCATTGTACCAGTTTCCTTTCTCGCTTGTGACATGAGCAATGGTTTCAAAGCAAGTACACTTGGGATTCTTCCAGGAGGGTTTGTGAAAGGGAGTTTGATGGGTCGGTAAAGCATGGGGGTTATTCATTTTGGGTTGCAACCGTCCAGGTTTTCTTGAAAAGAAGTACTGCAGAATTGGAAGATTGGAAGGATTCGCAGTAAGGTGAAGGCGATTAAAGCTAACGACGAACCTCGCTCAATATTGACAGTTGATAAAGAAGCTTATATTTATATTCTTTCACTTTACTTTATCAAATAACAATGATGAACCGAAATAAATAATTAAAAAGTTTGGTGACTTTAAATTGTCTGTTGATTAAGATCCTGTAGAAGGGTTGTTCCAAAAAATCCCCATTGCAATCAAAAGCAGCTCCAGTATTCCCCATTGATGGGGATTTTCAATTGGAACAATCCTTGTAAAACAATTGCATACGACTTTTTTCTCTATCGATGATCATTGATCGACTACTTTTGCTAAGACTAATGTAATAGCTACGGTTTGCAATTTCCAATCTTTTAAATGTTACTAAGAACTAAAGATTAAAGAAATAGTTACTTACGGTGAGTTTATTGTCCTAGCAAATCTTGGGAACGTGTAAATTGCGCCTATTAGAGTTACAAAAGCTTGTTATAGAAATACGGTACTATCAGTGAATGGATCTGTTTTGATATAATTATGCGCCTTTTATTTTATCACATCAGACAAAGTTCGTAAATTCAAAATGAATTGTTGATGACGCAGATTTTGCAATTTGAACAGGGGCCTTACCATGAGCTCTTATTGCCATTATAGTTTCACTCATTTATGAGACAGATGTATGTGACGTGTATACATCTGTTACTGTCGCACAACTGAATTATCATTGCAATAAGAGCTCATGGTCGGGCTCCAGGATTTAATCAACTAGCGAACACTGGGAACAACTAGCGAATTAGCCTTAAA
Organism: Watsonalla cultraria; assembly: GCA_964035505.1. Classification (NCBI taxonomy): domain Eukaryota; kingdom Metazoa; phylum Arthropoda; class Insecta; order Lepidoptera; family Drepanidae; genus Watsonalla; species Watsonalla cultraria. The sequence goes on along the minus strand of OZ037717.1, from coordinate 9,374,412 downwards.
CACGCCTTGAAACATCAGCTATCTGCTAGTGAAAGTCCCGTTAAAATCCACCCAGCCGTTTACGCGTGATGCCGTGGCCAAGGGAAATGGGGATTCATGTTTATATATAAGATTATGGTTCATCTGTCAAAATGTCTTGTTACCAAAGCACATCTCTGACTACTCCTTGTGAGGGTACGAACGTGAGCGTATATACTTAAAAGAAATAAATCGACAAACAGGAACGCTTTGTTCAATTAGCGTGTAAGATTACCAAATTTTTTTAAAGTCAAATATAACACAAAAAACTTCTATTCAGATCATTGTGGCTGTGAACACGACAAATAATTAATTTTGGCCACAGTGCAAATAGGATTTAAAAGTAAAAAACCCGTCTAAACAGTTCTCGTGGGTCAATGCTCAATGCGAGTGAAACCAGGCGAAGGTAGTTAGGTGTGTAATAAACTGGCCTCGTCCCATTCCATTGCCTCATCGGCTCATTATGGTACGACGAGTTTCAGTAAAAGTGAACTGAAACCTGCTAATAAACAGTACTTTCTCGTGTTATGTAGCCATGGATGCCAACGTCGAGTGTTTACCCGGATACAGGAGCCGCCACAAGTTATGAGCGCTCAGAAACAATTGGGGATACCGCGCATGTATTTTATAACTGTCGCGTCATACAGATAGATCATCATCATTTATTTAAGAGCCAGGCTCTTGTCGGTGAAGCAATCGTCAGCCCTCTCTATTGTCCGCCAACACTTTGACTTCCTTGTACGACATGTCGCTGACTTTTTCCTTCAGCTGTTGTACATAACTAATCCTTGGTCTCCCTCTTCTTCGCTTTCCTTCTATCTTCCCTTCTATGATGTTTTTAATGAAAGCATCATGTCGTAATAAGTGTCCAATCATCTTGCCCCTCCTGTTTCCTATTGTCCGGATTATCATTCTTTCTTCTTCTACTCTCTCTAATACTTCCTCGTTTGTGACCATCTCTGTCCAACTTATACCCTCCATCCTTCTCCAGCACCAAAAATTTCAAATGCCTGCAGCCTTTCCCTATCTCTTTGCGTGAGTGTCCACGTCTCACATCCATAAAGTGCGATGCTCCATTAATATGTTTTAATATTTTTTATATTTCCATAAACAGATAGATAGTCTCATAAAATGATACAGCGCTAAGGTCAACTTACATACGAGTAGCTCTTGACGCTCCCTACTTTTCTAGCAGCATGTATTTATTTCGTTGTATTTTTTGGGCCAATGAAAACCGGGACCTCATTGAGCAGACAGGGTTTCTCTCCCATTGGATTATCTCTCATCATTCTAGATGGTTGTATCCATTCATATTATATTTCTGTCTGTCCTTCACACTTATGCATGTTGGGTGCAATGTAGAGCTTGGTAACTCCAATTGCGAAAACAGTAATAACACCTAGATGTAATGACGTGAAAATGTAAATAATGATTAGGTGCATTTGCAAACTGTCATCGTGGTGTACAAGTAATTGACACATATAACATAGTCATGACGAAACTGATAGAGAGATCACGAATGCGCGAGATCCGCGTTATTCTGTAAGGTTTCTCATCGTCAAAGATACGAATTCGAACTACGGTTTCATCTGCGTTGGATTTATTTCGCGGGACCCTATTTTTATTAAAACACTAAATTATCATAAGTTACTCCTTGTTACATGCCAGTAAAGTCTCGTTAAAATCGATCCAGCAGTTTCAGAGGTTACTCGGGACAGAGAGACAGACACACAGGCAGAGAAAAAAGTATTTTTTTATGTGAGCAGCGTATATACTTTCATACGCATTTAGTGAAAAGTTGTTTATTTAATTTTTTACTTAATATTTTTTATTTTTAACATCTGTATCAATTTCGTATGATTTAAACCGACGCTTGACGTCGAGTTCCGAGCTGAGAAACCTTGCAGAATAACGCGGCTGTCTTGTTTGCGATTTCACTAACAAACCCATTTGGCCGAGTAGACGTAATGCTTTTATTGGGGAACATGTTAAATATTATTTCACGAACTCCTTGCGTCACGCACTTGAAGCATGTGACTGGCAGGCTTGAAAGAAAACATCATGACATATCTACATACAGTTTGTTAACTGTGTGGTTAATTGTAAAATGCGACTAAAGCAGAGATATTTTAATTGCAACAAAGTTCTATTCTATCCGTGATAAGTCAATTGGTAGTCTAACACTACGAATTGCACTTAAGTCGAGGAGGCAGACAGCTGGGCTGCGAAAGCCGTACTTCCATATATGTAGAATAGCTTTGCTAACTTTCTGCAATCCTGGTATCTTGCTCCAACACATACGAATCATCCAGTTTTCCCTCATGTGGTTTTGCATTGATCAAGATTTATTACGTGTTCCGAATTGATGGGAATGTTAATAGCGTGATAACTTGAGCTTTCTAAATACAAATTCAGCTTTATTACTTAATCGGCCTCGTTTGATTAAGAGTATGTGCTGTGACATTGACTATGTATGGACTTGATTTTAGAACTAACAGTTATTATCATAACTTATAAATATAAACATATACATAGTGTCCTTATAAGCCTGCGGTTTCACCAGCGTAGATTTTGTTTCATGCTGCATGTCGCGAAACCCTAATATATTTAATAAATAAAAGTTACTCCTAGCCTAAGTTACTCCTTGAAACCTCAGCTACCTGCAGTGAAAGTCTCGTTAAAACCGTCCAGCCGTTTCAGAAATTACCCAGAACAGACAGACAGACAGACAGTCCTTTTTTTTATTATCTGTACCGTGTATACTTCCTTGTGCATTTAGTGACTAGTGACATTTAGTGAAAACTGTTATTTTGGATTTACAAACAGACACTTCAATTTTATTTATCTGTATGTATAGATTTAAGGTCTTTGTGGCCTGTCTGTTAAATCATTTGTACCATAGTTTTATATATATCGCCAATATCGCTCTTTAGCATACTAGTAAAAAATAATATTTTGCAAAAATGGGTAGGTTATCGTTGGCACCCAATATTCTTCAGTGAGAAATGGGTGTGGGCACCCAGCCCATCAAGGGACTCTTTTAGAATATGTGAAAATGCCATCACATGATGTGAGCTTATCAAAAATACGTTACTTCATATAAAAAGCCTCTGATAATTCGCGTCATATTTATCTATCGTAAAATTCTACTTATTTTGTTGTCTCTGGTTACCGTTACCAAATCGTGTAGACTTTGAAATTGTAATGGCTTTTTATTTTTATTGCATTTTCGTGTTTATTTTTACAAATGGCTTGTAATTACTGTTTAATGGTTATATTTGTTGTGTGTACCAAGTTTAATTTGAGCATTAGACTACTTTTCTTGGCGAAGCATTTGGGTGTGCGTAGAATAATATGTTGTTTTATATTGTACTACTAGCTGTGCCCCGCGGTTTCACCCGCGTAGAATTAGTTGCATCCTTATTGTCGCGGATCCCTAATATTTGTAATAAATAAAAGTAGCCTAAGTTACTCCATGAAGCATCCGCTATCTGCCAGTGAAAGTCCCGTTAAAATCGGCCCAGCCGTTTCAGAGATTACCCGGAACAAACAGACAGACAGACAGACGGACAGACAGACAGACAGAGAAAATTATAAAACTTGGTTTTTCTGTGTCAGTAGCGTGTATACTATCTGTGTAGTGTCAGTAGTATGTATATAGATATAAGGATGCAACTAAATCTACGCTGTTGAAACCGCGGGGCACAGCTAGTCTATATATACAGATAAATAAAATTGAAGTGTCTGTTTATGATTCCAAAATAACAACTTTTCACTAAATGCATATAAAAGTACACACGCTACTAAAAACGAAGTTTAAATTTTTTTCTCTTTCTGTTTGTCTGTTTGTTCCGGGTAATCTCTGAAGCGGCTGGACCGATTTTAACGGGACTTTCAGTGGCAGGTAGCTGATGTTTCAAGGAGTAACTTACTTTTATTTATTAATAATATAAGGGTTCCGCGACACAAAGGATGAAACTAAATCTACGCGGGTGAAACCCCGGGGCACAGCTAGTAATATATATAATAGAACCTGTTGGAAGAACGTAAAAGATTTTATTCAGAGTCACTCATGTCTTCAATGATAAGAGTTATTGTATAAACCATTTACATACCTACGCACTTTCCCGTAGTGTTGCATTACAATCAGGTTTCGATTTACTTGCAATATCGAGATATAATCGATAAAATGCAGCGAGAGTTGGACGTAGTTATGTAAACTCGGAACAGGTTTGGGGTCGGAACTGGGGCCTAACCATGAGCTCTTATTACAATGATATTGCAGCTGTGTGACAGGGACAAATGTATACACGTCAAATACATCTGTCTCTTAGTAAAACTATCATGCCAATAAGAGCTCATGGGTCGGTAATGTGGCGGAGTTTTCCATCGCAGAGTGCAGGGCTCTGAAGATCCCTTATATCTTTAAGAGGATATATAGAGTTTAGACTTTTTAGGCACATTTTTGTCGCAGAGTATCGCCTTGTGGTACATACCAATCTTTAGATATATAAAATTGTAGTTTCTGTTTGTTATTTGAAATTAACTGTTTTTCACTAAATGTTTATGTGAGCACCTATGTATATACTTTATATGAAATATCTATATATATAAAATAAAGTCGGGTTAGTTACACTACTTATAACTGAAGAACGGCTGAACCGACTTGGCTGAAAATTGGTGGGTAGGTAGCTTAGAACCAGGAGGGATAGGATACTTTATACCGTTCTCTTGAAACCTGAAAAAAATCCTCATATAACACACTAAAGCCTGCGCGGGTGAAACCGCGAGGCACAACTAGTACTTTATTTAAAAGTATTTTCACCTAAAAAGGCAACTTCAAAAAAAAACTCAGTCTGTCAGACCGATTTTAATGATACTTTCACTAGCAGATGTCTAATGTTACAAGGAATAACTTAGGCTACTTTGATTTACGAAAATCCATTAGGGTCCCGCGGGCCACACATGAAGTCAAGTCTACGCGCATGAATCGCAGGACAGCTACTTTAAAAATAAAATAAAAAAGCCCTTAACATTATTTTAAAATTTTCATCGTACCTATGTATAGAACGAAGTTGGATTTGAGCAAAGAAAACTAAGTACCACGCATATAAATATATTCAATGGTTACGAGTCATTCAAAACTTAGAATAACATGAAGCACTCAACACTTACAAATTTAGGTTACGCATTTAGCTGTGAGTGCTGAAATGGAAAATACCAATAGCCAGCGATCATAAGAGTACATTATACTGAACACACATGCATTATGTATAATGTTGTGCGTGTACTTTCGCTCCCACGGCACGAGACTCACATTCGGGCTTGGGTGTGGACCACACATTGCAACTGACGTCATATATTGACTATGTGTGCGTGGTCATAATCATATCGGTAGATGAACGATGGAAGTGAAATCTTTACAAGAGGATAATTGATTTAATAGTGAGCGATAGGTTGGTATAGTACAATACTGGGCAAGTCTGTGAGCGGCATCACTAGATTGGGTAAGATTGATGACTCTGTCATTATATTGACAGTCGATATAGTTCAGAAAGTGCATGCATAAATGATTATGCATGCACATATCCGCCATATGAATGGCGGATAACAAAATTAAAATAATATACGACTATTAATTTAACGAAGAAGTATATTTACACTAGGAATCAGTTTCGGCTATGAACTGTAAGTAAGCGATGAGTAGCCTTAGCTACTTAACGCTTATCATCAGTCAAAAAATCACATGCGCGACAGAAAAAAACAACTAATTATATTCTATGTTCTAACGAGTTGCTCAGTCTTGGCCCGCACACTCTCTATGCATTGAACGCTTTCCTGGATAATCATCCTAAATTATTTGCGGATCAAAAGAAGATATTGTCCGTATGTTTAGAGTTTCATCAGGAGACTGCATGAAACTCTGCGAAGTCTTTGCCTTTTTCCTTTTAGTTTTAATGGCTCCAAATCGTTCTGTAAAAGTAAATATGTATATATATTTATAATATATAAATACGCCCTTAGGAAATGCAATTCTGGAGGCTCCTTTCCTTTACACTTTTCCTACTTCTTAAAATAATTTTTTCCCTCTTTATTCTCGGGCCCGTAGTCGGTTACCATGGATTATCCAGCCTTGGATTATCGATTGCTTCTGGTGGTCGAGATTTCAGGTCATCACGTTTGGCATTAAATCATCCGTCATACGTACACTATGACGGATTGAATCCACAAACCTGAAGCACCAGTTCAGTATGTGTGACATAACATACCCCACACGGCCTCGACCTTGCTCGTCTATCCAAGGCTGTCACATCCACCGGAAACCAACCACCGGAACAGCCCCATCATGATGACGACGTAATTACGAGCTTAGTCGATTATCGTTGTCAACTGTCCTGTTAGTCGATTATTTTTTATTCGACTAACTATGTGAAGATTACTGGTAGTGGTTTTGTTCTGCAATATTGCTTTTTCAAGCGGTGTAAAGAAAGACTGGTGACTTTTATATAAGTATATTTTTCTATGTAATGTTTATTGCCATGTTAGTGTGGTTATGTGACAGTAACAGAACTATATACGTCATCGACATATGTCTCATAATACTAATGAGTCAAGTATCATGGCAATAAGAGCTCATTGTAGGGCCTCAGCTTTTAAGTACTATCGAATGGAACTTTAACCTATTAAAGTAATTTAATTTGTATTTGAAACTAATTACGTTATATCAAGCAATACAGATATGACGGTTGATAAAGAGAAATGACAGCGAAAAACTCATATCGTCGACCAAAAACAAAATGAGAAAATATGTGTATACTTTAAACAGTGGTGTTGCTAGTTCACTAAGTACAGCTATGGTTCTACACTTGCCAGTGCTAAATATATGGATGCAGTTCAATTTGAACTGATGAAAAAGTGACTCTGGTTAGTGGCGATTGCGAAAACCACAGCCCAGCCTCGACCTCAGTGGCGCAGGAGTTTGAACTCATTATGAATCGTTACTGGACCAGAAAAACAGTCTTCTATCATAGCTAAAAAATATTTGATATTCATATCACACTCGTAAAAGGGGGCACGAAGGTCAGATGGCAGTCGGTTCGTATGAATATCAGGTGATCAGGCACATCAGGTGGGATCAAGTGCCGATCCCAACAATGTATGGAATAAGGCAAGCCGATGCTGATGATGATCACACTACAAATTATGTGTATATTTTTTTATTTTTTTTATTTAACCTTATAGAACGGCTTGAAGCCACTTAAACTAAAGGGAAAAAAGGAACACTTTCATGCAGTCTCCTCACAAAACTCCAAACATACAGACAAAGTATTCTTCCATTCATCCGCAAACAAATCACATTCAGGATGATTATTTCCAGGAAAGTGTTGAATATATACTTACTTGGATGGTTAAAAGAAGAGGAAGACCCAAGAAACGATGGATGGATTGTGTGAAAGATGCTAGGCTAGAATAGGAGTGAAAACAGATATGATGGCTGATAGAGAGAAATGGAAAGAAGAACAAATTGCACCGACCAAATAACATGGGTTAAGGGCAAGAGTATTTCGGCTGTTACAGGCTTGTAACAGTGTTGATATGTTATGATGATGAAAATGGTTTATATTATAGGGTTTCGCAAGTGATATAGGTAATAATAGTTCATACGACAGGATTTAAAATATAATTGTATTATTACTTGCATAAATATTAATTTACAAAACAGTTCTTCCGGACATAGCAGAATAAGTATTCATGTTGTATAATGTTAAATATATCATTGAAGTTGTGAGAGCCAGCGCCACGTCATATTATGTCAACCCACGGTCATGGCAATCATGTTTCAAATTATACCAATCATTGAGACGGCATTAACCTCTCCAATGAAATTATAGTGAACTATAATGAGAGGAAATCACTATAACGCGGAGCTATGCATAGGTAAATGTAAGAGAGGCTAGATAGCCTTCTAAATTCTAATATCATGCATAATTTCAATATTTTTCAATCTTTTATAGCCAGAAGCATATTATACACGCTTCTGGCTATAAAAGGTCGAATTGAGAAACCTCCTCCTTTTTTGAAGTCGGTTAAAAAATAGTTCAACTATATTATTTAGTTGTCTTTAATTGATTAAAGTATTGCAAGTGTTTTTGTTGTCAAAAGGTTTGTTGGAAACGAATAGGCATAAATACTACTAGACCAATTTTATAAATTCTTTCACCTACAATATCGAGAGACATAAGCTTTAATTGAAAACGAAAATTGAAAACGCATTTATGACCGTTGAAATATTACCACCGGGTCGGAAACTAGCATTTGGAGACGAACCGGCAAGAGGCTCAGGATTTGTTTCAATACAAGTTAGTCAACACAGTAAATTATTTTTACGTTTTGCACAATATACCTAGTTGAGTAAGTACGCGAATACCTCATTCGAAAAATTCAAGCTGCGCCATTCTAATAAAGCTTTTTTACAGCTGCACTGCGCTTGCTTTTTTGCGTCTGGTCGAGTTTTGTAAAGAAATTGCTCCAGATTTCTGTGCGCGAATGTGAAATATCTTGATTATAAAACAAACCTGTTAGGATGCTTTTTACTTGGTCGTCATTATACAGGCATCGGTAAGTAGTTCTTCAAGGGATTTAAAATATGGTTTGATATTAAAGTATGCAGTAACAAGATGAAATAACAAGTGAAAATGTTTAATGCTAAGAAGGTGACCAACAGGAATACTGCGCCCGATGGTAAGTTACTGTAGTCTTGTATACTTTAATATTAAAAGCTGAAGAGATTGTTTGTTCCTTTGGTTGAAGGCGCTAATTTCAGGAACCACAGGTTTAAATTACAAAAAAATATTTATGTTTGATATTTCATTTATCAAGGACAGCTTTAGGCTTTGTAGCATCATGCTGCAAACAATAAGAGCGAAGCATCAATGGAAAACGTTGCATTTTTAAGCGTATTTTTAAACAGATTTATTTGAATGTGCCGCATAGTTTGAATAATGGATCATTATGACAACCGAATGTATAAAAATTAGGATCTTGATTAAAATTAATTTTAGAAATTACATAACTGATACCTACAAAATATAAAGAGAGTGATAAAACGGCGCTTTAAAAGCCCAATAAATACTCACCAAGGCAATACTGCCAAATTGAAGAGCTCAGTCCAGTGAAACCGGAGCACAGAACAACTTCACTCCTTAACTTGACTGTACAACACAGCAAAAATGAGATAATATCACTGACTTTATGTAATGCGTTTGTATATTTACATTTTACAGTCAACACCTCACGATCTGCAACAAAGGGAACATATTTTTTAATTATTATTCGTCTAATATTAAACAGAAAAAACATAGATTTTTTTAAACTGATACTTATAATAAATACGCGTAGAACACAAATATTTTTTTTGTTAATTATTTCGTTAAAAGGCAATAAAAAGAATATAAAATTTTTTGCAACAAAAATATTATTTATTTCAAATTGATTTTTATACATCTCGAGAACGATTTTTTGAACACATACTTGCTTAAAAAATACGCCCTGACGAGACATCTAGTGTTCAATAAAAGCATTTACTTCCGATTGAAGGGGGAAAGCTGCCATCTGGTGTCGAATAAAGCAAGGTCATGTTGTTGTATAATAATATACGGGATATGAATGCTCCTCCAAGTATTTCCTCATACCCTAGTACGTATGAACCCAAGGAACGTGATCTCGATTTTCCGATAGAGCAAATGTGGTGCAATCGTGCGATACCACAGAATATGGAGATACCGTTTTCCTCTCTTATGTTCCGTATGCGATAGAAACAAAAAACGGTTAAAATTATATTTAAAAAATATTTGACTATCTTTTAAGCTTGGAACTTGGCTCTAAACTAACTTTTATGCTTGGAATAAGTGTTATTGTTTTGCTTAAGTCATTATACCTAGTGGTCAGTAATTGCGTTGCATACAGTTCATACGTCATCTAGTGTCGAAAGTTACTCTTACAGTTGCAAAGATTAGGTCGACATCTAGTGTCAAATAAAATAGGTTTAAGTACGTTACTGACTAAAAACACATATCTGCCACCTCGTACTATCTGCTACCCTAGTACTCTTTAAACTCAAGGAACGTGATCTCGTTCGTCCGATAGAGTAAAGTGATGCAATCGTACGATGGAAACAAAAATAATATTAGAAACTAGCTGATCCGGCGAACTTCGTACCGCCTAACAATAGATTCTATAATTGTTTTTTTTTATTACGTATATAAAAGTGGTGTTTTTAGACCTTTTCAGGCATTGTTAATATTTTCTCTCCGTAAGACCATCCTCGTACTTCAAGGAATATTCTAAACAAAGAATTAGCCAAATCGGTGCAGCTGCTCTCGAGATTTGCGCTTAGCAACACATTAAGCGATTCATTTTTATATCCCTACTAATATTATAAATGCGAAAGTAACTCTGTCTGTCTGTTACGCTTTCCCGCTTAAACCTCTCAACCTCTCGACCGATTTTGATGAAATTTCGCACAGACAATCTTTAGACCCTGAGAAAGAACATAGGCTACCTTTTATTTATTAAAAATATTAGGTTTCGACCATAAGGATGAAACTAAATCTACGCGAGTGAAACCGCGGGGCACAGCTAGTTATAAATAAGTACGTCAATAATAGTTAGATATCGTATATTTGCTTGTGGTGCTTATAGCACTATGCCATCTAGTGTTCAGTAAATGCATTTTTTTGTGGTACTTAATGATACGTCATCTAGTGTCGAGAGTTAATTCCTCCCCCTTTCTGATGGTACATCGGCATCTAGGCCGAATAAAAGTTTTACTTTAATACTATGTTTCGGCTGCATCCTACCATCATCTGCTATCCTAGTACTCTTGAAATTCAAGGAACGTGATCTCGTTTGACCGATAGAGTAAAACGGCGAGGCGTGATATTGTAGATACATAAATGAACTTGAACCAATCTCCACACTACGAATTAATTTACGAACAAATTAACGAACGGGAATATCTGTTTCGCGATTATAACGATCATGCCTTCCTAGAAGGATCGAAGGAAGGTGGTAGACATGTAAGAACACCAAATCTTTACCGAGGATTAATAGTTGCCAATGTCAACCATACTGGTATATTTATAAGCTTAGTAAGCTTAATATATTATGGTGGTGATGAGACCATAACAAATGAGGATTAAATAATTATTTATATTTAGTAAATGTTCCCTCGATTACTGAATGTGCGAACTAATGATTGAATATATTTCAGTGACACATCGTGACATCTTGTGTTCAATAAATGCATTTGTAATAAGTACGTCATCTTGTGTCGAGAGTTATCCACTTACTCCCTTCAAATGTTACACCGACATCTAGTGCCGACTAAACCAATATTATTCATAATAATACCTAGATATCTCCTATACCTATCTGATACCCTGGTACTCTTGAAACCCACGCGACGTCATCTCGTTCGAACGATAGAGTTGGCGACACAAGCAAACTTATGTAGGAAATTTATTAAAACTTGTAGTTTTCAAAAGCACAGAGAGTAAAATACATTGGAAGTAAATTATACACCTATATTATAATAATATAATGTAGCGTTTAGTAAATGCGGCTGTAGTTAATAAATGATACGTAATCTAATGCCAAAACGCTTTTAGAGGCTAGAGTGAGTACTGACATCTAGTGTCGAATAAAATATTATATTTGAGAGTAGTATCTGCTTTCCTAGTACTACTTCAATTCAAGGAACGTGATCTCGTTTCTCCGATAGAGCAAAGCGGTAAGATTGCACAATTTCATTCAGGGCATATATTAGAACATCACATAATAATATAAAGTATTTGGATGACAAAGCTTTCTTTGTCTTTTTTTGGCGTTTCTAAAAATTAAACCTAGCTAGATCGATTTGTCACCTCCGAAGCATTCAAAATTTCATGAACATTTTAAAGTTAAAGGTACATAGATAGATTATACACATGTCGTCTAGTATTCAGTAGTTAGTATGTAACATTAACCTCTTATTACTATCTAATACCCTAGTACTCTTGAAATCCTAGAAACGTGAGCTTGTTTGTCCGATAGGGTGGTGATTGAAACAAGTAAAATGATATGGGATCTTCAAAAAGCGCTACGTTATTTATAAATAAAAGTACGCTTTTCCACAGAATAAATACCACACCGGGTTACATTATTTTTAAAATTGTGTTGCTGAAACGTTTCCTACATAGAATGTTTATTATTAAGACATTCATGACATCTAGTGTTCAATAACTGCATGTGATTACGGCATCTAGTGTCGAAGGTTAATGTCCTTGTACTCTTTTTACATAGACATCTTGCGCTGAATAAAATATATATATCAATGCATATCTTCTGATACTATCTGATACCCTAGTACTTTTCAAATCCAAGGAACGTGATCTCGTTTATCCGATAGAGGCAAACAATGTGCTAAGGGCTTGTGAAAACTCCACTAGAATAATTATATATTTTAGTCGGGTAAAATAATATATTCGATTCCACAACAAACCACAAAATAAAAAAAGTTTGTAAATAAGACACAATATCAGAATAAAAAATTTTAATTTTGATATTTATAAAATAATGCGAAAGCTATAATAATTCATGCCATCTAGTGATCGATCTGAGTCGCACTGACATCTAGTGTCGAATGAAAATGTTATGTATCTGCTGCTGCCTTAAAATACGTGTTTACCTCCTCACACTATCTGCTATCCTAGTACTATTTATTCTCTAGGAACGTGATATTGTTTTCCCGATAGAGTACAGCGGCGTCATTTTGTGGATACGTTACGTATACGAACCATCTTATCTTATATATACAATTATTGTGTCGCGGTTTTGTTTCCAAATTCCTCTAAAACTTTTAGTTTAATTTCGTACTTTTTGTAAAAAGTCCGAAATTTTGTGTGCACATCGGGTAGGTCTAAGAATCGGCCAACATCGATATTTCATACCCCTTAATGATAGAGGTGATCCACCCAAAAAAACAATGGCAATACAAAGTTTGCCGGATACAGCAAGTATTTAATAAAATCGTCTTAAAATTCAAATGTGTTTTAAATTTTATCAATCTTCTTCATTAATTTTGTTTGATGTGAAAGCTCAGATTTTCCTATGTTATTTACTCTTAACTCAACTCTATCCTCTATCGGACAATTTCGATACGTTCTTTGGATTTCAAGAGTACTAGGGTATAAAATTGTAATAGGAGGTTGGCGTTACAAATTTGGTTCATTCGGCACTAGATGTCGGTGTACCGCCTCGAAGGGTACAAGGATATTAACTCTCGAGACCAGATGAAGTACCCATTATGAACCAGTAATAAACGCATTTACTGAACACTAGATGTCATGGTGATATGGGATTTACGAATTTTGCAATGAATAAAATAAGCCAAGAATCAATATAAATAATAATAAAACACATATTAACATGCTGGAATTTTGTGATTAAAGATGAAAAAGAAAAGATTATATTAGATCTTATTTTAAAAATATTTTGTTTTACCTGTGACTATTTTGTATTGAAATCGAATAAGTATGTAGATATTGTTACACTATTCCACTGTTCTATCGAACAAACGAGAGCACGTTCCTTGAATTTAAGAAGTACTAGGATAGCAGATAGAGTTAGGAGGCTGCAACATATATAAAGTTTTTATTCGACACAAGATGTCACGAAGAGTTTAAAGGGAAGTAATTTCCGACACTAGATGACGTACAAGTTAAACACCACATACAAAATAATTTACTGAGCACTAGATGTCATGGAGGTGCTAACATTGAAATAATCAAGGTACGAGTATAATTACAGTACATTGACATCTCAGAATAATGATAAAAAGCAATAGTTGACAAACGTTGAAACACTATTTCTTAACATTTACTTACAGTTAATGACTATAGGTAATATTCTTTATTAATTGCTGAGAAAATTTTGTTTTGTTTTAATGAAATCAGCCTTCGTAAATTTTTTTTTTCTTATGCATGTACAGAGTTTGCTTGTAGCGAAATCAGACAAGCTTTGTACTCTATCGGAAAAACGAGTTCACGTTCCTTGAATTTAAGAACTACCAGGATAGCAGATAATAATAAGAGATATCGTAGTATCGTTCCTTTTATTCGGCCCTAGATGTCAGGCTACCCTCTAGAAGGGCAGTGAATTAACTCTCGACACTAGATGACGTATTTGTAATGCACCAAAATTAAAATTTACTAACCTATTAGTATTGTAAATGACATTGTATTGTCGATACAGAAACATATAAGTCTTAAAACATTTTTTTTGTAATAAATAATAGCTAATCTTATTTATACATAATATATAATTTAGTTATCATAGCTAAGCTTATTTTTGTTACATATATAATTTTGTTAGAATGTTTCTAAGCATATTTTATTTAATAAACGGAGACCTCAATAATGATGGTGTAATAAAACATAATAATATTAATTTTATTAACATTGTTTGCGTTGAGTACGTATGCTCTATCGGACATATGACGTCACGTTTCTTGGATTTAAATAGTACTAGGCATGCAGATAGTAATTAGAGGTAACTCTTAGATATAATATTTTATTCGACACTAGATGTCAGTTGTCATGTCGCGCTGGCCTCTAAAGGAATACTTGACAAGAAACCTTTCGACGCTAGATGACGTATACTTATGTACCTAAGAGCATTTCATAAATGCAGAAAACATCACATAAAACTATTGAAATATAGGTCTGTATAATAAATCTAATATTATTTCCGGTAATAAATTTCCTGGCGATTTTTTTAAATTATAATATTCCTGCGTGCTGCGTTCCTATAATTGCTGCTTCGGTCGCACCACCGCCTCAGTCCAAAACGTCTATCGTCCAAACGAGATCACGTTGCGCGGATTTCAAGAATACCAGGATATCAGAAAGCTATAGGAAGTATTGGAAAACATATATTTTATTAATTCGGCACTAGATGTCAGTCCACCCTTAAAGGAAAAGGTGAATTAACCCTCAACACTAGATGACGTATTCATTGTGCACCACTAATAAATGTATTTATTGAACACGAGATGTCATGAGGACTTTTCAATCATTTATTAAACTTAATTTATTAAATAATGATAATTAAATTAAATAAAAATTAAAAAAAAAAAGATTTTTTTGCTGTTTTCATAGATTGCTGCGGAACCCTTCATGCGCGAGTTCTACTCCCACTTGGAGGGCTTGTTAGCCATTGATTTGATCTAGTTTGTATTTTTTTTCATTTGAGCATTGAAAGAACTACTCAGAGCTACCCATCACTGTATTTGGCCCGTAGAAATATTATATGTTATTCTGTATATTATGTATGCAATTATTATTTAAAGTTCGCTTACGTATCCGCAATATCGTGCGCTGCTCTATCGGACAAACAATATCACGTTCCTTGAGTTCAAAGAGTACTAGGGTAGCAGATACTACGAGGAGGTAGATATATATTTTAAAGCAGTAGGTACCATAAACCTGTTCCATTCCACACTAGATGTCGGCTTTCCCCATACGACGGAAATACGTACGAACTGTATGCACCACAAGCAAATTAATTTATTGACCACTAGATGTCATGAAACATAACTAAACAATCTTTTAAAATGGTAATATGACCCAAGAAATACCGCGAAAAGGAATAGTTAAACAGTTGACAGTTAAAATATTGTGTTTTTTTATTTTATTAGGAACCTGAAATCAAAGTTCCATGTATTATTCTTGCTCAGATAAAGTAACGTACGAAATTTACAATTATTCCCACTATGCTCTTTAAGTAAAAGAAAAAGTTCATGAGGATACCACCACATTATTATGTTCGAGAAGAAGTTCATTCACAAACGAAGGTGGTGTTTGAATACATTTCTAACATCTGTCACGTAGCACTTGTATGCTCTAACGGACAAACGAGACCACAGGCCTTGGATTTAAATAGTACTAGGGTATCAGATAGTAGTAGGAGGCAGGCAAGACGTGGAACTATTTATTTGGCACTAGATGTCGGTCTATCCAATAAAAGGAGAGGAGAATTAACTCTTGACACTAGATGACGTAATCATTTTGCACCACAAATAAATGCGTTTACTGAACACTAGATGTCATGGTGGTGTATAATATGCAATAAATAAAATAAGCTAAGTATAACTCCAATAATTATTCTGAAACAGATATTGATATGCTGGAATTTAAAGATTAGAACTGTGAAATCTAAAATTTTTATATTAATTTGGAAATATTTTATTTGTACAGTGAGCCTGTAAATGAAATCAAGTAATGTAATAAATAAGATGTTTTGTCACACTATCCGACTGCCTTACTCTATCGGACAAACAAGATCACGTTCCTTGAATTTAAAATGTACTAGGACAGCAGATAGTATTAGGAGATACGTATACCAAGGCTACAATATAGATATTGTTTTTATTCGGCACTAGATGTCACTTTTCGACACTAGGTGACGTACAAGTTAAACAAGATGTAGAAATAATTTACTGATCACTAGATCTCATGGAGGTGCTAACATTTAATTAATCGAAATATGAAACAGTACCATCACATCTAAGAATAACAATAAGACGCAATGGTAAGACGAACGCTAAAATACATTTTCTTAACATTTACTCACTGTTAATAATTGTATGTAATGTTTAAAATTTATTAAAAAAAAAAGTTGTATGAATATCTTTAATATGCAATTTTACTTATGAATGCATCACTCTATCGGGCGAACGAGTTCACGTTCCTTGAATTTAAGAAGTACAAGGATAGCAGATAATAATAGGAGATATCGTATTATATTATGTTTATTATTCGGCACTAGATGTCGGGCTGCCCTCATAAAGGGGAGTGAGTTAATCCTCGACACTAGATGACGTATTTGAATGCACCACAACATTTGTATATACTGAGCAATGTGTCTAACAATCTTATTAACAACAGCTGAATTTATTAAACGCGGATAACCATTACAACAAATTATCAAAAAATTAAAAATTGTATTAGTAAACTTCATTTATAAAATATTACAATTATAAAGAAACTTATGTATCTGTCATATTAATTATCTATCCTGTCTCACCGCCACTCTATCGTCAAACGAGATCACGTTGAGTGAATTTAAAGAGTACCAGGATATCAGATATTCATAGGAAGTATTGAAATGACGCATTCAATATGCCCCAATAAAAAGACTTTTATTAAACACTAGATGTCATGAATGAGAAGGATTCAATCGTTGTCATATTATAAGTTAATCACATAGTTATTAAATCCTTACAATTAACTCAAATTATTATGAAATACGATAAGAATGGAATAGATTGACATTAGTCTTTTTCCCTTGGGGATCCATCTAGAAAGGTAATGAGGTTACGTAGCAAGATTTTGTAATTGACGAATTGATCTCGTTTTTTTTTTAAATATTATGATTTTATTTGGGTATTGAAAGAATACTAGCTACTACTATCACTGTATTTATCACGTAGAAATATTGTATATTATGTGTGCAATTTTCATATAAAATTCGTTTACCCACGATATTACACCGCTACTCTAACGGGCAAACGAGATCACGTTCCTAGAGTTCAAAGAGAACTAGGGTAGCAGATAGTACGAGGAGGTACATTAGCAGAAGCATTATTATAAAACTGTTTCATTCGACACTAGATGTCGGCTTACCTCATGCAACGGGATGGGGAATAACTTTCGACGCTAGATGACGTATGAACTGTATGCTACGCAAGCAAATGCATTTATTGAACACTAGATGTCTTGACTTAACCAAACAATCTCCAAGTATATTATGTATCTATTATTATTTTAAGTTCGCTTACGTATCCGCAATATCGTGCCGCTAACTCTATCGGACAAACGAGATCACGTTCCTTGAGTTCAAACAGTACTAGGGTAGCAGATACTACGAGGAGGTACATTAGCAGAAACATTATTATAAAACTGTTTCATTCGACACTAGATGTCGGCTTACCCCATGCTACGGGAAGGGAAATAACTTTCGACACTAGATGACGTATGAACTGCATGCTACGCAAGCAAATGCATTTATTGACCACTAGATGTCATGACTTAACCAAACAAACTCCAAGTATATTATGTATTCAATTATTATTTTCGTTAAGTTCGCTTACGTATCCGCAATATCGTGCCGCTAACTCTATCGGACAAACGAGATCACGTTCCATGAGTTTAATGAGTACTAGGGTAGCAGATACTACGAGGAGGTTAACTTTTATTTTAAGGCATTAATATAAAACTGTTTCATTCGGCACTAGAGGACGCAAGAACTGTATGCTCCGCAAATGCATTTATTGACTACTAGATGTCATGAAACATAACCAAACCATTTTTTAAATGTTAATATGACCAAAGAAATATCGCGAAAAGGAATTGTTAAACAGCTTAAATCAAAGTTGCATATTTTATTTTTGTACAGATATAGTTTGGGTAAGAAATTAACCTCCTCCACATATTATATCTAAGAAGAAATTAAATACGTATATATATAGACGGTGGTGAACATCTGCCACGTAGCACTTGTATGCTCTATCGGACAAACGAGATCACAGTCCTTGGATTTAAATAGTACTAGGGTATCAGATAGTAATAGGAGGCAGGCAAGACGTGGAACTATTTATTCGGCACTAGATGTCGGTCTATCCTCTAAAAAGAGAGGACAATGAACTCTTGACACTAGATGACGTATTCATTTTGCACCACAAATAAATGCATTTACTGAACACTAGATGTCATGACAGCGCAAACCAAGATACTTGTTATTAAATAAAATGCTATTATATCTATTTTTACGAATTTGGAAATAGCTACAAAAACAGTATATAACTTTTATTTCGTGCAATGATTTAAAATGAAAATATTTTTATTTATAACCTTTGTATTTAAATTTGTTTGTATCGCATGATTGCACCACTTTACCCTAACGGAAAAACGAGATCACGCTCCTTTACTTTAAACAGTACTAAGACATCATATATTATAAGGAAGTATATATGGCAAACAAACTTTTTTATTTAGCACTAGATGTCGTTCTACCCAAGAGAACAAGATAATTCTGAACTTATGACACAATAATCGTTCGAACTTTATTAAAGGAAATAAAAAAATTTAATTCATAATATCAAAGTATTCAAAATTACATATTTGTTTCTCAAATCAGTAATTTTATTACATATCGTCGTTGTGCGTGAAAAATCGCTATGTATAACACGACTTTTTCACGTTTCTTCAACTCTATGTGTCAAAATTTCCAGTAATGTTTAATTTTCACATATTAATAATGTTACATATCTAGCAGCAATATCTAAAACTATGTAAATTTGTTATATTTATGAAAATAAAAATATTTTTTTAAAATACTCCGCCCATTTTTCGAGAAAAGCGTGTAAAAACACATGGCTACTTTTGAACGCGCAACGACGATATAATTATTAATTATCCTCATGCATGTCTTTGCGTTTATTATGAACAATATTTTTTTATGTATTTGGGAAAGCATCACCACGCACAGCTTTGCCCTATCGGACAAACAAGATCACGTTCCTTGGGTCTCAAAAGTATTAGGTTATCAGGAGTTACTTGGAGGTCATAATGTTAGTAATTAATTCAACTGCAATTTATTCGACACTAGATGGCAATTTCCCTCTAATAAAAAGAAATATCGGTACTAGATGTCTCGTCAGGATGATTTATTTTAAATTTTTTGTATGTATGAAGTAAAATAGCGTAGAACATTCGGTTTCAGATTTGATCTTATGCAATAAATTAGAAATATTGCAAGAAACAAATATTATTATCTGTTTATCCAAATATTTATTGAAGTTTTTTGACACTCATGACATCTAGTGTTCACTAAATGCATTTGTTTGGGGAGCATATAAATGCGTCATCTAGTGTCGAGTGTTAATTCACTTCCCATCAAGCAGGTACACCATGGATACACCGACATCTAGTGCCGAATAAACTAATTGTGTTATAATACCTCCTAATACTATCTGGTTTCCTAGTACTCTTCGAATCTCAGGGACGTAACTCGTTTGGCCGACAGAGTAAAGCGGTGTGATTGTACGCGGTACGACAACTGAACTTTGTTTATTGCTAATATTTGTAAAGAGTTAGTTTGTAAGATAGATATTATAATAATAATAAGAGGAAACTTTGCTCGTTTGATTCCAATAATAATTTATTAAGTTTGAATAGTAAGTATTTCACAATTTTTACCACACGGGCCAAGCCGCGGGCTGGCATAATAATGTTAAAAATTTAAAATGTAGGTCGCTTAAATTATAAAGTACTAGCTGTCCCCCGCGGTTTCACCCGCGTAGATATCGTTTCATGCTTCATGTCGCGGAACCCTAATATTTTTAATAAATAAAAGTAGCCTAAGTTACTCCTTGAAACATCAGCTACCTGCCAGTGAAAGTCCCGTTAAAATCGGTCCAGCCGTTTCAGAGATTACCCGGAACAAACAGACAGACAGACAGACAGACAGACAGACAGACAGACAGACAGACAGACAGACAGACAGACAGACAGACAGACAGACAGACAGGCCGACCGACAGACAGTCAGACAGAAAAAATTTAAAACTTGGTTTTTCAGTGTCAGTAGCGTGTATACTTTCATATGCATTTAGTGAAAAGCTGTAATTTTGGAATTACAAACAGACACTCAAATTTTATTTATCTGTATAGAGTATAGATGTATAGATAAAGTTAGAAAATAGAAGTGAAGATAGTACATGAAATTGCTAAATATATTTTTTTCTGTGTTTTAAGGTAAAGTGTAACTTTTGTATTAAACAAGACTTCATTCAGACATCGAATTCAGACAAGTATATTTATTTATAAATAAAAGACTTAAATGACGTCTAGTGTTCAGTAAATGCGTTTGTAATTAATGACGTCATCTAGTGTCGAGAGTTATTTCTTTTTACCCTTCGAAGGGGTCCACCGACATCTAGTGCCGAATACATTGATTAAACGTTACAATTTACTTCTCATATTATCTGATATCCTAGTACTTCTTAAGTCCAAGGACTAATATCTTGTTTGTCCGACAGAGTAGAAACGTGGAAAACCGCTACAATAGAAGCAATCGTATTTTGTTTCGATTGGTTTACTGAAAAAAAAGTCGTTTGAAATAACGTTTAGTAGTAACAAGCGAAATAAAACTTTAAATATCCGAGAAACTGTCTTCAGAAATCTGTTTCCTTATTTTAAACCTCGCCTAGGATTATTCTTGGTTAAAAAGTAGTTTTATCTTTTTTTGTGATTCTGATTTCACAAAGGATAGTTTTAGTCTAGTGTGAAAATGTTTTATCCAGTTTGAGGCCCTGGTAAGGCACTTTTGAACGAGGAAGGTTTACCACCGGTTCGAAAACTAGCCTTCAAACAAGAAGCGACGAGAAACTCAGCCAAGCATATTGTATTTTTTTCATTGTTTTGATTTAAACCATATGTATATAAAGGGGATAGTGTTTAAGTCTCAAGTACGTCAGGAATATTTAATCTCATTTCAGATTGCCAATCATGACATCTCGTGTTCATTAAATGCGTTACTTTGTTGTGCACAAAGAGTACGTCCTCTAGCGTCGAGCAGGAATCCTTTTGTACTTGTATTTAATACATAGAGGGTGGACCAAAATGTAGCACCATCTGGTGCCGAATAATTTTGACTGGGGAATTGCGCTCACCTCCTCGCTCTATCTAATAGCCTGGTACCTTTGAAAATCCAAGGTTTGTTTGCAAAAACAAGTAGGAAAGTATAAAGGACCGAGATAAAAAGCTGACATTACCTCCCGAAAGAAATATACCCAGTCTAGTAAAAAGCAATTTACTCAGTTTAAATGTATGCTTTACGCTTACAGGGTGTAACTGTTTAGTAATAAAACTAGGCCTTATTTTTGTATTAAGAACGTTTGCTCCATAGCGTAAGGATAGTCAATTTGAAATACTAAAAAAAATTTTTTTATTTTCTTTAAAAATTTTTGGTTTTGAAATTTTTAAAAAAAGTCGATATAACACGTAAATGATGTCTACGCGATCGGCGTGACTGAGAAATCCGAGAAACCCCTTGTTGACGCTACAGCTATTCTGTCGCGTTATTCACTAAGGTTTCTCAGCGTCGAACTCGACGACGAGCGCAACCATAAGAAATTGATACATAATATGTAGAGGATAAGGTTCAATTTCGTATCTTTAAAACCGACACTCGACGACGAGTGCGACGCTGAGAAACCTTAGAGAAACACGGCTGTTAATAATCTCGTGGACGTCTGCATCTGTGTGTGTGTGAGTCATTTTGAACAATTTGTTCCTATTTTCATATTTGTTTGTAAAGTTTATATTTCAACTGTGGCCACAATGTGGACGGAAACCTCCATTTAGTTAGGATAAGATAAATTAAGTAAAGTGATTACGGAGAATACCGAACGTGATTAGATTACTCCAAGTAAGATAAATGATTTCTATATAAAATGTCGAAACAGTGGTTTCTTTCTAGATTTTATTATTACATTATTATTACGTTAAAGGTATGGACAGTTTTGTACTTTCTTTTTATTATATTATACTACTAGCTGTGCCTCGCCGTTTCACGCGTAGTCTTAAT
Source organism: Watsonalla cultraria (assembly GCA_964035505.1). Taxonomy (NCBI): domain Eukaryota; kingdom Metazoa; phylum Arthropoda; class Insecta; order Lepidoptera; family Drepanidae; genus Watsonalla; species Watsonalla cultraria. Next base: position 9,351,706 of record OZ037717.1, on the reverse strand, counting down.
TAATGACTTAATTAAAGTCCCGTTGAAATCGGTCCAGGCGTTTCGGAGATTAGCCGGGACAAACAGACAGACAGAGATTTTCTAAATTGTTTTATTTTTTTCATGTGAGTACCGTATATACCCTAATATGCATTTTGTGACCAGATTTTACGTTGGAACACTTTAATTTATTATTCCAGACGAAGGGCAGCCAGCACGCGTTGTTGCCCCTTTTTAATGTCGTCTCACCCCTCTCAAAGAACCCCATGTTTTGAGAAACATTGGGGCAGGTGTAAACAAACACTGAGAGTCGAGAAAAGTCAGAAAAGTCAGATGAGTCAATATAAATTGAACTCACTATCTATATAAAATTATTCGGTCTGTTTGAACGCATCGTTCTTCTAAACTACGTTATGGATTGATACAGTTCTTACTAACATGCTGAGCTAATCTGCGATAGGTTTATAATAGAAAAAACATATTTTATTTATGGAAAGAGAAATGTCAAAGTTTTAAAACAAAGTCTAGATGCGATGTATTCAAAGAGACGAGACAATTTTATGTGCAAAAATAGCGACTCAATATCTTTACACTGATATTATTATTACACTCACTTTTATTTCAGCTGTAATAGTCCTGAAGTCAAGTCATGAAATATCGCATGTTAGCACTGAATACATTTCACAAGTACACTATTAATTAGGGTAATACAAAATTATATGTATATAATGAAATCCAAATCAAATTCGGGTCGGGTAAAGGTGTGTTCACATAGAACGCGCGGTGACGCACGACTGAACACGGTTGCAACAAAACGCATATCTAACAATTGCGATGGTTCCATGCATGAATGTAATGCTGACGTGACAGCTTTCGTCAGTCTAGATTGACTAATCTTATAATTAATTACTACTAATGAATAGTGTAGCTAGCATTTAATTACTCCATTTTATTTAGAACTCAGTTAATGAATGAATTTAAAAAGAAAACAATTATTGTGTAGTATTATAGCTTTATATGTATGCGTATATATGTACTTATAGTAATAAGTGGGTCGAACTAAATGTTAACATAATGAGGGGTAGATATAATGTGAATAAAAACCAGTGTTCAACCAACTTGCTTGTTTTACTACATATTGTTCGTGTTTTTAGCCTTAAATCTGCTGGGTTTCATATGAGATGTGCGGCAAGAAGAAATCCAGGACTTTGAAGTAAATTTAGTATATACTATATCAGTTACTATTTCAAATAATGCGTACATCCGATTCAGAGCGAGCGATCCGTTGATTGTTATATCGAACTAGAGAACGAGTGAGGGGCTTGCGTTCCAATGCAGTAGCTTTCTTAATCTGTAGCATAGGTTGAGTTCCGAGTTCGACGATGTCTGAACAAATATAATTATCTGAATAGCAGTAATTAGATTATAGACTTTGTTAACATTTCAATGATAACTATTGGATATGGTTTATTACGGAATTACTTGTTTCTGTTATACTATTTATACCCGACTACGGCTTCGAAAAAAGGGTTATGAAATTGATCGGTATGTATGTATATATTTTTCTTGAAGTTGGCAATCGTTCAAATCGTAACTACGAGTAGTATAAGCTTGATTTGTATAGTTTTTGCCAGGGACTTTTATTACGTAAAATGGCACATAAATATCACAGCGCTTATGAAGTACTACATGCAAATAGTATATTTATCGGTCCTTAAACAAAAGACATTAACTAAATCGCATGCTTTTAGAATAATGACCCTAATCTAAAGACCTTACACACGGCAAGGTTACAACGAAATCCAAAATCATTCGTGGCTTTAGTTTATACAATAAAATTGTTATGTCACGGAACAGATTCGTGTTTCTCTCATGAATTCAAAATGTAAATGTCAAATCGTAATTGGCGTTAAAAGCGGGCGTCCTCGTCACGTTTTGCTGACCTACTGGTTCAGCACCTGCCAAAAATACACGCGTTTACGTAATAAATCGCCGAGTCGCGAATACGTAACGATAATGTAGACACTGCTTAAGAAATAAGTGCGAAGTTTGGATTCGATTTACGCGATCGTGCCATATCTTGACGTGTGGAAATGTGATCTCTTTGTTTTGTCACAATACGTAATTAAACTCTGCATTTACGACTAAGGGTAATAACTTTTACATTACATTAGCTATTAAGGTTTTGTTCTATTAAAATTCAATTTCAATTTAATCGGTAATCATTGCAATATACACATTGCCTTATGTAGTAAAAGGCAAATCTTCTACACAGATAAATAAAATTAAAGTGTTTGTTTGTAATTAAAAAAATACAGCTTTTCACTAAATGCATATGAAAGTATACACGCTACTGACACAAAAAAAACAAGTTTAAACATTTTTCTCTGTCTGTCTGTCTGTCTGTCTGTTTGTTCCGGGTAATCTCCGAAAAGGCTGGACCGATTTTAACGGGACTTTCACTGGCAGGTACCTGATATATCAAGGAGTAACTTAGGCTACTTTTATTTATTAAAAAATATTAGGGTTCCGCGACAATAAGGATGAAACTAAAACTACGCGGGTGAAACCGCAGGGCACAGCTAGTATACTATAAATATCTTGCAAATATAAGTGATTTGAATGCATGGTTCACGAGGATTATGTGATATCTATGATTTGATTGCGTATACATAATTCATTATTTAGATTTTAGTTAAGATCTGAAGGCTATACATAAATTAAATCAGTTATAAAAAATGGTATTTATGACATATTTTATAGAATTTTAATGTTTTTTTTCTTACTTTATTTAAATAACTATAAAAGGTGTATTGTATGAGCAAATCCAGATTCCTTTTATGTCTATTGCGTTTTATTTTGTTTCATGTAAAAATTAATCATATCGATGTAAGAAGTTCAAGTCTATGAAACTTTAACTTAATTATTTCTTTAAACACCATGGAAGTGTAACTTAATCCATATATTATCAAACAAGTCCTGTCATTATTGCGGAAAGATTTTGATCCAAGTGCCACTGCTGAGCACATTCAGTCAAAGCAATTCATGATCTCGTGGCCTCTCTGTCTCATGTTGAGATCTCATCTTTGATCGATTGCATCAAATTTAGAGATGACACACCTTCATTATGCTTTTCTTCGACCTTAAGTCGACCATGAACGATCGACCTAGATGATCTTCGTCGATTGACCTTAGCAGTGTTTGATGTTACATATTTTGAAAACACAATCCGCGATGTTAAAATATATATTTTTTTGTCATGCGATATTAAATCTCATATTTTATATTACGTAGTATTACAGTCTTGCACTCATCGGATTCGATGTTTGATTTTTATAGAATACTAGCTGCACCCCACGGTTTCACCCGCGTAGATTTAGTTTCATCCTTATTGTCGCGGAACCCTAATATTTTTAATAAATAAAAGTAGCCTAAGTTACTCCTTGAAACATAGGGCCAGTCCCATTAAAATCGGTCCAGACGTTTCAAAGATTACCCGGAACAAACAGACAGACAGGGAAAATTTATTATACTTGTTTTTTTTTTAGTGTCAGTAGCGTATATACTTTCATATTCATTTAGTGAAAAGCTGTTATTTTGGAATTACATACAGACACTTCAATTTTATTTATCTGTATATATGTATAGATATAGATTATTGCAGAGCGCGTACACACATACACATGCAAAGCGCAAGCGCACATAATGAAATTATCACGATCCCATTGAACTAAGTAAGTGTAACATTTTGAAGGTTGGTCGTATGAAAGGTCGATTGAGCACTTGAAAAAAAATGGAGTAGCATTGAGGTGAGACAAGAACGTGATTCAGCCAGTTGGAGGTGAGTGGGCGGTGAAGGTAGGCAACATTCAGATACCACCGAGAGTCACCGCAGGGCACGCGGGGAATTCATAACGAGATCTAATTAATTAAGATTATAAATAACCTGCTTTTGTTATTGAGCTACAGTGAATGATATGTAATGTAGGGTAACATGTGGTTTGCGCGGTGGCAACATTTTGCCTCGGGTTCGTAATTTTTTTTTATCGTAAAATTAAAAAATATTTTGAAAAAGAGATTTCACTGACACTGGTAATAGTTAAAGGAAAACAAACGCAATCGTGTTTATTACCATACTAGCTTCTGCCTGCGACTGCATCCCCGTGGAATAGTTACTTTGGGGTAACGCTAACTTTGACCTGCTTTTGGTTTAAATAACTCTGAAAGAACTATACAAATCGGACCCAACTGCTCCGATTCTGAGTTCCTGAGATTAGATTATCTACCAATTACCATCAATAACTTGGAATATGACAGAGTGTGATTCACTTATTCTAGATATAAATATCTAACGTTTTAGAGTTCCGGGAATTAGTTTGAAACAAGGCTTTAGTACTTTTGATAAAAATAATTGGCAATATTGTAAAGTATCGAGTTCCGAGAGGTGCATTCAGCAATGTATCGATAAACTGGCACGAAACACTCGGTGCAATGCGAAAGTAAGCGGCGACCGGTCGCCGAAGGCCGACAGGCGAACGCTTGAACGCTTTGTCTAACGCTCGCGGGACAAGCTATGACAGTTAGCGGCATTTGTTTGACAGTTATCACTTGTGACGTCATATACGAATTTTTTTAATCACAAGTAAGGGTCCTACCATCATCGGTTTAAGCGTCGTATAAGTTTCATTATGCTACCGTAAAACCAAACGTCAAAGCTAAGAAGTTCTTAATACGCGATGAATTAAACGATCATAATTGGCCTCCAGGTGACATTTCCAAAAGACGATTTTAAAACAGTAGGCCTAGACAAAACAAAATTCTGTCGCGCTTGCGCATGCAAAGTGCATGGAAATTACATAAATCAGTCACGTGACATGTGTCATTCCCGTATATTTTGTATCGTTTCTACTAGCGAAGCGTGAGGATAATGTTACTTTGTCTACAGGCTCTGGAAAGAAACATTGAGTAAGACTCGTAACAGGCATGTGTGTTACAAAAAATAAACGTCAAAGTTAAGAATTAGTGAGACGTCACTGCTATAGCGATGACAGTAGGCCGCCAGTGGCGTTATTCACGAAGGTTTTTCATTGTAGCACTCCTCGTCGAGTGTCAGTTTTAAAGATACAAAATTTAACCTTATCTTCTATGTATTATGTATCAATTTCCAATGATTGAAACCAGTGCTCGTGTCGAGTTCGACGCTCACAGAATAACGCACCTGGGGCCTTACCATAAGCACTTATTGCCACCATAGTTCCATTGTGTGACAGTGACACATTATAGAACATCCGTCTCATAATAAGAGTTAAACTATCATGACAATAAGAGGTTATGATAGGGCCCCTGGTCACGGGCAAAGAGTTCGTGTTATGAAGCACTCAGATCCGTGGGAACTGTACCCAAAATTTCCCAGATGCTTAAGTACTTAAGCACTTAAATGAGGTTTCTTTTTTTTGTAAATTCTTATTACTTAAACCACAGGCGAAACTGCAGAAATGTAGCCGCAAAAACGCATACTGCACCACTCCTAAGACCAAAACACAAGTGGTTCGTTCCGTCCTTGTCTGGCTGTATAGCCGGCCTTGTCGCACGGTTGGGCCTGTGACGAAACTCACGCAAGGAAACTAAAATGGAATTACTGACTGGCAGGTATTTTGGAATGTTTATAAATTTGTATCGATTAGAACTCTACAAATCAATTCGATTAAGACTATCGATACTTTCATTGAATAACATTGAAGTGATATAACTTCTAAAATGTTGATTAAATAAAAAAACCGGCCAAGAGTCGGACTCGGGGTCTGTGGGCTCCGTAGAAACCTAGCAAAAACCGTATCATAAGACAAATAAAAAAAAATATGTTTAATATAATATGATGTCATAAAATAATGATGCATATTGAAATTTTTCATTTATCTGTGCACGGAATCTGTGCCTAAAAGTATATTAAATTTAAAACAACATTAACTACATTATGAGCGAATCATGATAGAAACATCTTTTTCCGACTGCTTTTTATGAAATTCTTGTATGTAATTAAATAATAGTTTACCTAAATTCACTTAATAATAAAATCTCAATTGTTTTAAGAGCTAATGACTCTATCTGCCCATGAATAATGAGAACTAAGTGAGCTTACCCCGAAAGCAATTACACCGCGGATGTTATATAAACGACTTAATTGCCATTGTTTCTGGCTTGAAAGCAATTCTTAAAAAGTTAGTTACGTCAATTTTAAGTATTTGAACTGCTAATGAACTAATGAACTGATGAATTTCTCTCTTTCCAATATTTTGCCGAATGAGTTTCCGAATTGAGTACCTACTTGCTCGTTTCGGATCTGCCTAAATAAGAAAGTCTAAAACTGGGGTTTAATTACCCTGAGTTCTTTTAGTTACCTAACACCTTATGACATGACACATTTATTTTTATCCTTTTTAATATTACTAGCGGACGTCACGCGGTTTCACCCGCGTAGTTCCCGTTCCCGTGGGAGTACGGGGATAAAATATAGCCTATATTACTCGCTCATCATGTGGCTATCCATTGCTAGAAGAATTTTCAAGATTGGTCAAGTAGTTTCGGGGCCTATTCAATGCAAACAAACAAACAAAATAATCATATCTTTCCTCTTTATAACATTAGTGTAGAAGACATAACACCCCCAGGGACCCTACCATGACCTCTTATTGCCATGATAGTTTATTTTTTATTATGAGACAGATGTATATGACGTGTATAAGTCTCTCACTGTCACGCAGTGAAACTATGTTTACCTGCCTTCAACGGTTTAAGAAGCGCGTATTAAGAATTTCTGAGCTCTGACGTTTCATTTCTGTACTGTAAAATGAAACGTAAAAACTAAGAAGTTCCTATTACGCGCTGCTTCAACAATCGTGGTTGGCCCCCAATAAATTAAATTACTCACTTAGAAGAATTCCTAACCTTATGGCATTATAGAAATATAGCTAAGTAATTTGGAGCCAGCAATTAACTAACGCAATGAATAGAATTCTTCAAGACTACATAACAATACAAAAGCATGACAATCTTCGACAACCCCTCAGCTTATTGAGTCACCCCTCGCTATTTCCTTTATCGATAAAACAATAACGGGCAACATTCTGGCAACTGTTTTTTTACTTTTTATACGCATAAATATATTTTTGATTTTAGAATATTTTGCAGTCATTTATTATTAACTAGTTGTGCCCTGCGGTTTCACCCGCGCAGACTTTAGTGTGTTATATGAGGATTTTTTTCAGGTTTCAAGGGAACGGTATAATATATCCTATGTCCTTCTCCTGGTTCTAAGCTACCTACGCACCAATTTTCAGTCAAATCGGTTCAGCCGTTCTTGAGTTATAAGTAGTGTAGCTAACACGACTTTCTTTTATATATATATATAGATTATATTTGATGTTATTCGTTACGTCGTTTTAACTTTTTGGTGTGATATCTACATCTGCGCTACATAATATACATACACATGGAATTATAAAGAGGAAAGATTTGCCTTTTTAACCGATATAAAAAAGGGAGGAGCTTATCAATTCACTGTATCACTGGCAGATAGCTGATAATACAAGGATTAACTTAGGCTGTCTTTATTTATAAAAAAGTATATATTATCGAATAAATTATCCGTGGAATATTTTATTCGCGAATAATTTATTTGCCTGTATGCCATGTATTCGTCCTACGCGAATGATTCTGTTATTCTCAATCGTTATTCGTCATTCCAATAAATTTTGCCCATCTCTGGTTAAAACACCTTTACCTACCCCTTTGAGAACCCTTCTGGGGAAACTAGAGCTTATATTCTATTAGTTCAGTCTTTATGTATTCACAATCTTTGAACATCAGTAATTTTCCGATAGTTCTCACAGAAATTATGGCCATTGTCCTTTCGCAACGGCAACGTAAAAAATTGTACGTGTTTCAAACGCAGATATGCACTTCATATTTATATCTTTATTTGGTAACTCCTTCGAAACAATATTGTAATCACTTACTGCTGTAATTTACAACGTTGCTTTGCCAAATTAATTTGTTTCGACATGTGTATATCGCGAATCGTATTGTTATGAATATAAGTTTATTTCATACTAGCTGTGCCCCGCGTCGATTTAGTTTCATCCTTATTGTCGCGGAACCCTAATATTTTTAATAAATAAAAGTAGCTTAAGTTACTCCTTGTAACATTAGCTATCCATCAGTGAAAGTCCCGTCAAAATGCGTCCAGCCGCTTCGGAGATTACCCGGAACAAACAGACAGACAGACAGACGGACAGAGAAAATATTTAAAACTTGGTTTTTAGTGTCAGTAGCGTGTGTACTTTCATATACATTTAGTGAAAAGCTGTTATTTTATAATTACAAACAGACACTTCAAATTTATTTATCTGTAGATAGACTAGCTTACTTCACGAGCTCTGCTTGCGTGGCATTAGATTCATATAAAAAAATTCAACCCCCAGTTAACCCTTTCAGGGCTGAATTTCAGAAAACCGTTTCCTAGTGTAAACACGTCCTACACCTCACCAAGAATACACACTCGAAATTTCATGTCTCTAAGATTAGTATCTAAGGCTTGGGCTGTGCGTTTATATATAAGTTAGTCAGTCAGTCATGTTGAATACCAGTTATTGGCATACTGAGACATACGCATTTATAAAATTATTTAAATAGTGGTTTTGTGTAATATCCCCTTTTTCTTAAAAAGGCAAATAAGCCTGGTAATAATTTACGTACTTAAGTATAATCAAATTATGTTAGAATTTCGCTAAAATATGTCGAGAGGAACGCTTAAAACATTTCCATTAAATCTCTGAGCAGGTTTCGAGTTCAAACACTTTTGACCTTGGATGTATTTGAGGTCCGAACTCTTTTATAAAAATAAGGTTTTTAGATATCATAAATTTATGTACATTTATTTACTTAGTAACACCGTCTTTATTGCTAGCTTCCACTATACAGGATGTCCCGTAAATAGCACGTCAAAACGACATTGGACGTAGACTAGACTATTTCACAAAGAAAAATGCTGTAAACTTCCAATCCCGAAATCCATGAGACTTGTCATGGATTTTGAGATATTAGAATTTTACGATTTATTTGTTAACTACCTGCATTACAAATATATTCGCGTTCCCTTGTTTTGGATTTTCTCTATAATAATATATATGTTATACTCGTTATAACATCAGCTATCAGTCAGTGAAAATCCGGTTGATCAGTCCTGCTGTTTCAAAGATTAGCCGGAACACACAGACATACATATGTACGGACAGAGATTTTTTATAATTGGATTATTTGATGTTTATACCGTATATACTCCCATATGTATTTATAAACTTTATTCATCTGTAGTATAGATTCTTCTTCTTCTTGTAGTGCCTCTCCAGCTATTGAAGGTTGGGTGTCGGAAATACGTAGTATAGATTACCCGATTTCAATTCATGTTACAAAACTGTCATTAAACTTACATCACTTCAATTTTAAACTACTACCTAATTCATATTCATATATTTACTAGGTGTGCCCCGCAGTTTCACCTGCATCGAGTTAATTTCGTGGGTCTCCCGCAGCAACATTATGTTTTTTTTTAAATAAACTTCAGCTATCTGCCAGTAAAAGTCCCGGTAGAATCGGTCCAGCCGTTCACGCGTGATGCCGTGACCAAGGGAAATGGGGATTCATTTTTGTATATATGATTGCGTTAATTCATTTAAACTACGTAAATACTAGCTTTGACAATCTCTACAATCTATACGTTTATTACATCAGTGTATCTACATATATCAATCAATGTAGAATGATATGTGTATCCGTCCGTTGGACGCGTGTTACAAGTCGTTGATAGGTCACGTAATATGCTGCATTCTGCACGATGCACAAAACCTACCATTCACTTACATCATCTATAATTATAATACTATATTATGTAGATGTCCAGTTTATACTTAGATGATAATCTTTGATCCTACAACATCAGATTTACTAAATATCATCATCATCTCCCTGGCCTTAATCCCATGTATTTGGGGTCGTCACTTGATTCAACCCGATGTGGCTGATCACCTGATTTTTATACGAAGCGACTGCCATCTAACCTTCGCTACTCCTTTTTCGAGGAATATCGGCAATCTGGGTTAAACCAGTTGTCAGACTCTCTTAGGCCTCTGACTGACCTGTAACGATTACCAAAGATGTTAAATCAGCAACCGGGACCGACAGCTTAACGCGCTCTCCGAGGCACGGAGGGAACTCGGGCGGTCACCCATCCAACTACTGGCTAGGCGTATGGTTGCTTAACTTCGCTGATCGAATGATATGCGCAATAGCAACTGTGCCACGAGCTCCTCTCATTTTTCTCAGATATCTCAGGTTTCATAAATATATATATAGGAAAAGTCACAGTTAAAAGCTTGCAAGCTATATACTATATACCACGCCGCGAGTAGAAGCAAGTTAGTAATATGATCGAACTGCTACTAAATTATTAATTCCGGTGCCTTCTCTTTCGACGGAAATATTATTGACATTAGGTACCTCGTCATTATACATTTAAGAGTTTGACTCTTGTTGGTGTACCCGATGCGATTTCTTCCATTCCTCTCTATCCAGTGCCATCTCTTTGACCTCCCTATACTTCTCTCTAACTATATACTACAGGAAAGATTGTTTGTTAAAAAAAAACAAGTTTCTAAAATACCATAAAGTTTGCATTCTTTTTGCATACACTCTGGTGTTGTCTTTGATGCTTTTTCAAGCCAATATGAGTCCATGAAGGGTATGCTTCTATATTTAAGGATAAATAATATAATAAAGGTTTTGTTCTAAGCAGAATAATAAAGCAAAAAAATTTACTGTAAATAATGTTTTTTTTTTATCTATACAAGATATGATTGCGAACCGCTCTGAGAGTATAATTTAATAGAATATTCTAGATAATTTGTTTTAATTTATGTTAACTTATTTATGTTTGGTTACATAAAAGGTATAGGTACGTAATATAAGTAATTCATAGCTCATAGACTACATGCATTCATTTCTCTAGATATCCGTATTTCTTATATCATAATGTCCGAACACTAATGAATTAGAATATGTAAGTGATATGTAATAAGTAACCTTATTATCTGAGACACAATGTTCAAATCATTTAATATTTGTCACTCATTCAAGGACAATTTGTAAAAGTTCCCGTCTGTTCCGATGAAACGGTTCGAAACGGCTCGTTGAGGTCTTTTCTTAAGGATTTTCGTCTTATACGATAAAACTTGCCACTAACAAATTCCATTATAATATAAGTTTAATTTAGATTATAAAAATAATGTGTTCCATATTAACGACCAAAATTTTTTTTTAATATATTTTTGTGAAAAAAAAAAATCACTATTAAAGTAAATAATTATGAATTAAAAATAAAAACCAACCTGTATTTGTATTATAGCACACAAAAATAACACAAGCACAAAATCCTCAAAGTTCGTTCCACTGGCACTTTTGAATATTTAAAAAATGGAAACTGTTAACGTTCCGTATTTTAAAATTGGAAGCGGCGGCGTCCGCGGTGCGCGCGCGAGTGGCGCCCGGTCACGTGCGCCCGCCCACCAACCGGCTACACCTGTTACCCGACCAAAATGAAAAGGTGCTTCGCGTCCACCCTATCACAAAACTTGCACACGGGGCTTTTACCAATTCCTTTGTTTAAATTATTTCACACAAACTTATCAGATATTTTTTACATTTGTCTGAAATGTTGATCTTCTTTTAATTATATGAACTTAAATAAATCAAGAAACAAATATAATAATGTCACATGATATGATATTGCAACTCTATACGATCTAGTGCATGTTTACATTTAAAATTGTTACTATGCACATTATCACACATTCTTGTTATGGAAGTAAAATAGTGCCGCATAAACAAAAATGTCTCAACAAATGTCTAGAATACGAAATAAGAACGTTTTAAGAAAAATACATGAAATATGAAATAATATAGATATGTATTGATTATATAATAAAGTAGATTAAAGTTCAGTTTTATTATTATTCAAACATTATTCGTTTCTTATTAAGTAAAATATGGAATAAATAAATAATAGTATAACGCTAAATAAAAATTATTAGTAACATTCCACAAAATTTTCAAGTTAAATAAAAGATCCTTATAACTTACAATATGATACTAAAAACTATTCAAATTTAACATAACCCAATCTAAGTAAATGACTGTATTAGAACATCAAGGACACATATTTTCGCTTCAATTAACCTTTCAACGAATTTTATAGACACGGAAAAGGAATATCAATTGCCACGTTCTTGTGGCAAGTTTTTTGCGAGGCCTATTCAACTCAGTCGTGTTATGTCGGGCAATGGCAAAAGCTCCATTCTGCCTCCGCAGGTATAAGTTGTTATCGCCCGGGGTATTACTTGGAATCGCACTCGATTACGAACTCTTTCCATCGTATTAGTTATACCTCAACCTCGGTGCATTCTCGCTAACTATAAAACAAAAGGCGATTTTCTTTTGTTTTATTTCTTTTTCGTTCGAAAATAATCGTGACTCATAAACTGGCCAGTGTTTTTTTAGTTTTTAAAGAAAGTGAGAGTACTAAGCAAGGATCCTTTTCTTGGTGTGTTTTTTGGTATTTTGAATAACTGGATTCTAATAGTAAGTGCAACGATGACAAAGTTTGAGGTCTCTATAGGTTATGGCTAACACGGACCGCAAAATTTAATTTCCTTTACTCTTGGTAAGCGCGTGTATTGACCACATCGTAATTATTTGCCCACCGGTAAATCACCATCTCCTCATTAGGTTATTGCTAAACCAAACACTGACATCTTAAAAAAAAGTAATCAGTTGGTGTACAACCTCTTTGGTAAGAAAAGAGAAGATAGATTATTATTATTGACTACTCCTTGCCTACTTCTTTTTATCGACCTACTTAACTCGTATATACCATTTTTGTGAGCATTATAACGTTATTTAAACTTAGTGCACTTAATTTTAATTTCCTTCCATGTTATCCCGTCAATTTTTTAGGCGAATTGGACCACCTGGCTATGTCGACATATTTTTTTCATGATTATGTCGGCTATTAGGTTTCTGAGATCAAGTTGATCTTTGGATTACTTCATCCTGATGGTAAGGTCTATTTAATCAAAACTGTTGCACCACGTCCATATTAAGATTATAAACGGGAAAAGCGTCCTGTCAATTGTCAGATGAAGAAAGCTTCAACTGGGTGCTATCTTGTAGAATTTAAAGCATATAGTCAACAGGCACCTCTATTCAGTTTGGGTCCTGGTAATGAACGAAAAATTACCACTGGTTCGGAAACTAGTCTTCCGATCTGAGTAGAACCGGCAAGAAACTCAACTAAGCGTCTTGTTAATTATATCAATGGAATAAAAATATTTTATATTTGTAGTTATTGGGAACCGGTACACCAAATGCCATGCAAATTGCAGGTTCACTCAATCAATTGCACCATCTATACAGATAAATAAAATTGAAGTGTCTGTTTGTAATTAAAAAATTACAGCTTTTATTTAAATTCATATGAAAGTATCCACGCTACTAACGCTAAAAAGCCAAGTTATAATTTTTTTCTCTGTCTGTCTGTCTGTCTGTCTGTCTGTCTGTTTGTTCCGGGTAATCTCTGAAACGGCTGGACGGATTTTAACGGGACTTTCACTGGTAGATAGCTGATGTTCCAAGGAGTAACTAAGGCTACTTTTATTTATCAAAAACATTAGGAGATTATACCCTAAAAGGTCCCTTATCCCTTTGTTTTATGTCCTTATAAGCTTTTGTAGCTTCTTACCGGTGAGTTGTTTGTTGGCTTACCACTTTCAAAGTTAAAATATCCTTCAATATTTAAGCTCCAACCTGTAGCTAAAGTCCATTATATTAAGCTATGAGTTAAACCTCTTTGCGGCTTAAGGCGTGTATTATGTGTAATCACAACATTCACGGCATGTTGTATTTCACCGGTCAATCACGATTATGCCAGCGATTCTAGTTGATTCGAAAGCTTACCATTATTATTCTATAAGTCAGCTGATACATACATATAATATATAGCTATATACATATATATGCTCACGCCTGTATTCCCCGAAGGGGTAGGCGGTGTTGTAATAACAACACCCACTTTTCATCGAAGATGATTAAGTGCCAACGTGACTGTAAGTCTATCGCCGTCTCAGGCACTATACACACGTTTTTGAATTACTTCTCAGACATATGCATCCTCATGATGTTTTCCTTCACCGTAAAGCACATGGTGTGAAATCACTGCACATATTGGTACAGGCCCCGCTGGGATTCGAACTTGCGTCGCTTGCGTGGCAGGCGACTGCTCAAACCCCAAGGCCACGGCTCTTGATGATGATGATGAGTCAGCTGATGCTACCCAATTACCTTAACTGAATACATTAGATTACAAGCCAAGTAGGTATAGGAGATAGACTTTCTGCTATGTAATGGACATCCGAGATATGTGAGAAGCGGTGCAGATTGTATGACTTTAGTGTAAATGCAGTAAAGAATGCTAGATTATGTTTCAAACAAGTATTTAAGGAACTTTGTACATGAGCGTACGTTTAATTATTCATCTACAAAAGGCAAAAGTTTTATTAAATTGATCATTAGTTGTATGTTTGTAATAGCGGAATAAAGCATTAAGTGTAGCAATTAATGTAAATACTACATGCTAAGTATATACTATTAGTTAAATACAATTGAAGTGTCTGTAAATTTATATATATAAATTTATTTTCTCTGTCTGTCTGTTTGTTGCGACTAATATCTGAAACGGCTGTGTCAATTTTAGCAGGACTTTCACTGGCAAATATCAGATGTTACAAGTAAGGAGTAACTTAAAGTACTATTATTAAATAGCTAGTATGCCATCAAATAATCTGATATATGAATATGCATTTCTATATCATACGCAAAGTCTTACTACTACCAAGCTGACTTTAAAAAATAAAAGTTTTTTGCGATATCTATGGTCACCGATCTTTTTTAATACACTTGGTAACATAACCGGCCGGTATCAGGTTATTTAGGTAACTAGGCTACCATTGGGTATCAGTGGCTAGTTGAAATGCAGTGCGGCAGGAAGCGTCGAGGGCGGCGCGCATGTGGGTCTCGTGACGTCAGCGGAGCGCGACCGACACTGGGGGCTTTGCCTCAAGGACAGCACAGGTGTCTTCAAACGTCTTGGCGTAGGGTGTATTCAACTTGAAACATATGATAAATATCTGCCTCTTTAAGAATGCAGTAAATTTGGCGTCTACCTGAGTTACCTAGCTCCTAAGCTAGGGAACAGACTGAGACTAAAAATAAAAAGAGGAAAGTTTGATTGTTAATTTGTTTGCATTGAATAGACTCCGAAAATACTGGTTTGATCTTATTCTTTCAGCAATTTATAGCTACATTATCGGTGAGTAACATAGAATGTATTTTATCTCCGTACGCCAACGGGAACTACGCGGGTGTAACGTGCGTGACGTGACGTAAGTAAGTGTGACGTCTGCTAGTAAATTATTTTACAGGAGGCGACAGGAGAGCAAGGCGAAATGACTTTACATAAAAAAAAACAATAGCTATTTGCTATACGCCTGGTCTGGAGAAGATAAAATGTAACGAGAAAGACGTACAATTAAAGATATTGTTAATACTTAACTTCTTCTTCTTGTAGTGCCTCTCCAGCTATTGAAGGTTGGCTGTCAGTTCGGTAAACTTCTGTCTATCCTTCGCGAGGCGGAAAAGTGCTTCAGCACTGCTGATGCCAGTCCACTCGCGGATATTGCGCAGCCACGACTTTCTCCTTCGGCCTACCGGTCTCTTCCCAATACTTAACTACAACTACTTATTACAATTAGGTCTCATTTGTGACTTTTATTGGCATTATACATAATACTTGCCAATCATTTCGCAAGGCATTATTGATATAACTATGCGGCAACTCATCCAGTTAAATAACGTGACCTTATACTTTTATAAGGCTAGTACAGACCGGTGCAGTTGCCTCACTTAAAGCATGCCTTCCATAAGTATATCAAACATATGTTTAAAGACATTTTAGTTTAGACTTTTTGACGCCTGAAACTAACAAAAAAAACGAACAGTATGAAATTTGTTAGATTTTTTGTTTTAGTTTATTGTATTGTGAGATTTGAATGTAGAGTAGTTTGAAATCGATTTGTGTAACACTCATATTACGTTGAATTTTGGGTCAAACTGCCTAGTGCGAGTTTTCTTAAAATTGCCGTCACAATTCACTGCGTTGACGTAAACGCAGATTTGTATAGGATCAAAATAGTACCCTCTAAGAGCCGACAGATGGCGCTGTTTCGCTCCTATACAAATATGCGTTTACGTCAACACGCTGACTTGTGACGGTGGCAGTGCAAAACTCGCACTAGGCCTGTAAGTAATACACACTTGAAAACGTATTGAATAAAACGGAAACAATTGTGTTACAGAATTAGGAAAAAAAATGTATCAGGAAGTACAATAAATAAAGAACACAAACTAACGTGATGAATAATATCCCCCAGTAGATTCAGTGGCGACACACGAAAGGCCTGAATCGCAAAAAAAAACTCATACACTCACTTACACATTCACTCATTCTCCCACTAGTGACACATTTTTAATGAAGTTTTACGTAATAGTATAATAGTATGTAGTACATCTTCTATACATACATACATACAGATAAATAAAATTGAAGTGTCTGTTTGTAATTCCAAAATTACAGCTTTTCACTAAATGCATATGAAAGTGTACACGCTACTGACACTGAAAAACCAGGTTTTAAATTTTTTCTCTGTCTGTCTGGTTGTCTGTTTGTTCCGGGTAATCTCTGAAACGGCTGGACGGATTTCAACGGAACTTTCACTGGCAGATGATAGCTAATGTTACAAGGAGTAACTTGGGCTTCTTATATTTACTTTACAAAAAACATTTAGGGTTCCGCGGGAATCAAATTAAATTTACGCGGGTGAAACCGCAGGGCACAGCTAGTAGCCAATATAACCCAAATACGTCGACTCCCACGCCTCAAATCATCTCGTGTGTACCACCGTTTACACTGACGAGCAAACAATGTGCCGTGATTCGTATCCGACACATCTATCTACCTGCTTTACTGAATGAGAGGATGTGCTTCAGAACTCTACAATGATATCACCCAAGCATTCAACCCACTTTGTTTGAACAACACCAATATTATGAACCCCTGGCTACGTTATGCGCTCAAAAAACGAACAGAAAAAATTTTTCGTACGAAGTTTTTCTCTCTGCCAATCTATTCTATATAATATCTAAATTAGAAGAATTTGTTTGTTCGCTTGAATCGCGCTAATATAAGGTCCCATTTGTCAAATTATTTCAGTGTTAGTTCATTTATTGAGCAAGGCTATAGGCTATATATCATCACGCTAAGGCCACTCGCGGGTCAAAGTTAGCTAGCAACGTTAACAGTGATATATCTACCTTAAAAAAACCTAATATTATTGCTCATATGTAGCCTACATACAATTTTAAAAGATTCGCCATTATTGTTTATAGGTGCAATACTGCTAGCCTTCATGCCACGATTCTGAATGAAACCATCATCTCCCTGGCCTTAATCCCATGTATTTGGGGTCGGCACTTGGTTCAACCCGATGTGGCTGATCACCTGATTTTTATACGAAGCGACTGCCATCTGACCTTCGCAACCCCTTTTTCGAGGAAAATCGGCAATCTGGGTTAAACCAGTTGTCAGACTCTCTTAGGCCTCTGACTGACCTGTAACGATTGCCAAAGATGTTAAATTGGCAACCGGGACCGACAGCTTAACGTGCTCTCCGAGGCACGGAGGGAACTCGGGCGGTCACCCATCCAACTACTGGCTAGGCGTATGGTTGCTTAACTTCGCTGATCGAATGATATGCGCAATAGCAACTGTGCCACGAGCTCCTCCACGATTCTGAATGAAACCAATTTTTATTATTATATTTTACATTGATTTTTAATCAACAACAGAAACATCTCATACATTTTAAGCATCGCATGACGTCAGACTATCGTTATTCATTCAATCGGTCTGTCAATGAAGGCTGCCTACGAATAACTCATCACGAAATTTTTCTATAATGACACAATAATTACGAGCGGTAATTATTTTCGTATTGAAATGATAATCAATGTAATGTGCGTGCCCATTAGCGAATTCCGGGCGTAACCAATGCCTAGAATATTTAATTCGAAAAGTAATAAATACTTAGGCACTACGGTTCTAAACAAGATATCTGTTATCCAATAAATAATTGTTCCTTTAGTCTACAACTGCTATGGAATGTGATAAGGACTTTAATATATTTTCGACGAGCAAATTTTGAATCAAAAAACGAACGCGCTTAAATTCTTTGAAAAAACGTAAATAATTGTCAAAAGACGAAATTCGTACCGTGTGAACGGTCCGTGGTATTGTTTACATGGCTGGTATTGCCAGTAAGAAAAATACTAAAAAAATCTTTGAATCCAACCAATGGCCAACGAACACCGACGTTCGTTGGTGTTTACAATGACTCATCGCAGGATGACAACACTACCAAGGGACCTCGCAAGGAATTCAAATAATGTATCTTGGTTTCGACTAGACTATCTTCTTGGTCTAGTGATTGTAATCGCTACTGCGGAACACAAAGTCCTGGGTTCGATTCCTGGGTTGGCAAAGTGTTATTTGTAATTTCCCGGTAGCTGCTCTGAATCGGGTTTTTTACTACCTGGTTTGAATTAGTGCCCGATCAATGTCTTACTAGTCAATGAATAGCCTTGCTTGCATGGGACAAAATATCTGACGAAATGTCGGTGTACTATAAGTACACTTCTTCCTACCCCTTCGGAGAATACAGGCGTAACTGATTTTGGCACTAAGCTTTTGGAACACTGTCAAATATTCTCAATGTCAAACTTTTATGATCACATTAAACGCGTTTGAGGAATTCAACTGGTTGTGTCATTAAAAATACTACTATATTCAATCTGTTCTACAATTAAAATGTCATAATGGCATACGATTATTTTGTCTTTTACTAATGGGAGTATTGCGTGAGTTTTCGTAGTAACATTGCGGGTATCCGTTGAGCATTGCCAACATTGATATTTTGGACAAATACGATGATGTTCGGCTTCTGAGGTGACAAAAATAAACAGAGACTCACCATGACCTCTTATTGATAGTTATTATAATTATAGTTATTATATCATGATAGTTTAACCCTTATTAAGAGACAGATGTATATGACGTGTATAAGTCTGTCACTGTCACGCAGTGGAACTATGATGGCAATAAGAGCATATGGTAAGGCCGCAGATCGTTCGAAAAGTCATTTGCAAAGGCAAATAAGACGAGTAACGACTCGAATCTTTGGCGACAAAACATGTAAATATACATGATAAAATAGAATTAACCGACTTCTTTTCAATTACCGAAGAAAATAAAGGATTTATTGATAATAAAAGAAACAAGTTTAATAGGAATTTCGTCCTAAGTTTATGCAAATGTCATGCAAATAGGTTCTCTTGGTCTGAGCAAATAGTTTGATAGCAATATTACCTATATACATCTAAAAAATATAAACTTTATTGATGGATACTTGAAAACAACAAACATCTAAGTTTTGTATTTAACTTGTTATTCCCGACCACAGATGCAAATCTTACGTCAAACCGTGTATATAAAATGTGAATTCCTATGCCACAGACAACATCTCGTTCTTGGAAGCGAATGAGCAAAGACACGATCAGAATCGGTCATAACTTCAAAATGAGTGACGTCATTTTAGAACCTTCAAATTTGAATTACTTTGTTCCATTTTCTTTTTCTTTTGTTGCCAGCCTATTTATTTAGAGGATTGTTGAAATCATAAAAACATTACCCTTTAAATCATGACAAGAACGAGGTGCCCTTTCGGATTCCTTCGTGCTCTCATAAGACTTGCGAAAACAAAGGTAAGATGAGTGAGACACGGTAATTTTCTCACGATACCTTTACCGGGTTGATTCGAAAAATCCAATGAATCATATCTATTTAAGTATTTTATTCATCTTATAAATGGTTAATCACTTGCTATAATTTATGCCAGAGTTTCCATTGTCTCTGGGAGAGAACAATTTTGTAGTAAATACATATTAAAGGCACGGAATTTATAGGTAATTAGTACGTTATTAGAATCTAGAATATGATTTTTTATATAATGAGTGCCTTGTCCTTTATGGATGTGTATGGGGACAAACGATAGAAACAAAGTGAATTCAGAGAAAATGGATGGAAATAAATACGACAGTAAATATACTTATTAAATTTAGCTAAGTGGTTACTTTCAAGTAAAGCTAATAGAAAATAGTGCGATATTGGAGGACTTTGACCGCTTTGAAGCAAACTATGAGTTTGATATGTAAAGTTATGGCATTTTGACTTTATCTTGCTACAACCGTTTTAATGCAGATATTGCCTCTGATTGCTAGTAGTTCCTTAAAGGATTGGAATGTCTTTAACCTGAGCTTTTAGCACGCTATTGTCACAAACTACAAACAAAAACCCGTGTTTAAATTGACTTAGTAAATGATTATATTCGATCTATTTATAGAAAACAAGCTGAAGTCATAAAAACATGCAAATATGTGTCGCCAAACGAGAATTAAATAAATATACGTTACAATAAATAGCGAAGATGTTTCTTCTTCTTCAAGTGCCTCTCCAATTACTGAAGGTTGGCAGCCAGCTCTGAATATTTTCTGCCATCCCTTGCGAGGTGGAACAACTCTGCGGCGAAAGATATTTCTATCAAATTGAAAACAATAGATCATTGTTGGTATTTGTATCGGCACGAAGTGTTTACCGTGTTTGCGTTTGCTTATGAAGAGTTCCATGAGTGGAATCAAAACGGTGTTATTATTTTATTCCAAAAGGTGAATTCTGTATCCAAGTCCGACTCCAATTGTTTAATTGGAGTCGGACTCACGAAGGGTTCCGTACAAAAACAGAAATAGATTATGTATTTCTATAGACTATTAGTCTATAGAAATACATAATCTGTGGAAATTTCAACTGTCTAACTATTACGCTTCATGAGATACAGCCTGGTGACAGACGGACAGACAGACAGACGGACGGACGGACATCTGAGGCTGAGAAAAGTAGTATAAAATGGTCAGAATCTCTAGAGAAGAAGCTATAGATGTTGTTCAGCGTGGCCTGGTGCCAGACCACGTTGAATAGCAATGCTGATTCTCTGAGCGAGGAATGCCTAAGCCCGTTTGTCACGAGAAACCCTAACCAGAGCCTCAAGTATAGGTTTTGAGACGTTCGAACGTCGCTTAACCTTGCATTTTGCGCTTTTTTTGTTTGGGGACGTAAAACTTCCTACGGGCGCCGCTTTTTTAACGTTCTCATCCATCTATACATATATACATCTATACTCTATACATACAGATAATATACATACATACAGATAAATAAAATTGAAGTGTCTGTTTGTAATTCCAAAATAACAGCTTTTCACTAAATGTATATGAAAGTATACACGCTACTGACACTAAAAAACCAAGTTTTAAAAAATTCTCTGTCTGTCTGTCTGTCTGTTTGTTACGGGTAATCTCTGAAACGGACCGATTTTAACGGGACTTTCACTGGCAGGTAGCTGATGTTTCAAGCAGTAACTTAGGCTTTCAAGCTTTAACTTAGGCGGAACCCTAATATTTTTAATAAATAAACTTTTATTTATTAAAAATATTAGGGTTCCGCGACAATAAGGATGACACTAAATCTACGCGGGTGAAACCGCGGGCCACAGCTAGTACAAAATTAAAAATATTCGCAATCATTATAGTGAACGTCAAAACATGTAAAAATCTTTACTTAGGGTACAGATATCGATTGGTAGCCTCTCGTGACAAGCTGGGGCCTTACCATGAGCTCTTATTGCCATGATAGTTTCACTCATTTATGAGACAGATGTATGTGACGTGCATACATCTGTCACTGTCGCACAACTGAATTAACATTGCAATAAGAGCTCATGATTGGGCCCCTGATCTGATAATCAAGATTACTATCAAACGGTGTATGGCGAAGGCCGGGTTGTCCAAGCAAAGCCACCGTCCGGAGTGAACATCCTTCTAATGTTTTCTACTAAGACGTAAGACGTACTCATTGACACTACTCCGCTAATTTGGAAAACATGTTAGATGTTTCAAACTATTATCGCGCGACTTATTGCTTCATAACGCTTTGTATTTTTAAATCCTTGATTACGTCATCTCCCTTTCCAACACTGGAACTTGGAAGTTAAAGGAAATAAAAACGTGGCAGGTATACGCCAGGGGTTGCTAACATTTTAAATATATTAACTTTCAAAGTTATATAAATGCGATTTTTACGTTATAACATTTTGCACTTAAGTATATAAGTTACTTTTTCTGAAAATATTTATCACTAGCTGTGCCCCGCGATTTCACCCGCGTAGATTTAGTTTCGTGTTTTATTTGGCGGAACCCTAATATGCTTTTTATAAATAAAATTTGCCTAAGTCACTCCTTGAAACATCAGCAATCTGCAAGTGAAAGTCCCGTTGAAATCTATCCAGCCGTTTACGCGTGATGCCGTTACCAAGGGAAATGGGGATTCATTTTTATATATAAGAAGATAAGATAGATTTTCATACTTTGAAAGGTTAATTACTAATTGTTTCCTCAAAACTTCAAGTCTCATGGAACAGCTGTGCATTACTTTAATATTCTGTAGCGACGGAGTAAGAATACAGTGTCGCTATTCCTTTTCTACCCGAGGATATCATAAAAGGTGACAAAGGGAATAGAAGCACATTAGACTAGTGCAAGAGAAGGAAAACTCGAAATCAAACCTGCATCCAAACCCCCCACGGGTTGTATCGGTCTCCGTTCCACTGGGTTACGGGGGATAAGGACCAGAGAGGGCATCTGCGGCTGCGCAATCGCTGATGCACTTAAAAATATTCCTGCGCAGATGACTGCATCATCATCATCAACATCACTTTAATATTCGTAAAACGCTCGACATCTTTCGTTACAAGTATTCCTACGCTTGTTATAAAACGATTTCATAATTAACCACCATATTATAAGGCGAGCGTAGATGTAATTTGTATTTTAAATTCTAAATTGACATTTACCCGGGTGTCAAGGTAAACGGGTCTTCTTTAGATCCGTTAAACCGGTCTTACTCAAACGTCATTCCGTTTTTATTTAGTTCATAGTGATCGTTATTAGTTGAAGTTTTTGTTGGTCCATTGAGTATGGTTTGATATTATATACATTTTCTTACTTTACTGAGGAATTGCGGATGCTTTGTCTACAACCTCAGGCGAAAGGTGTGTGTACTCTAAGTACACCTCTGTCTATACCCGTTCGGGGAATAGAGCCGTGATGGACCTGGGGTGTAAGTAGCCGCTTGGTACCAATGAATTTTTCTAAAAACTCACCACGTATCTAACGATGAAAGAAAACCTGCATATGTCTGAGAAGTAGTTCAAAGACGTATGTATAGTGCCTGAGACTGCGATAGACTCACCATCTGTCACGTTGCCACACTTGGCACTTAGTCATCTTCGGTCAAAAGTGGATGTTGCCTCACGTATAACTGCCTGAGCATATGTAATGAATATCTACCTAAAAGTATGTATATCAAACAATTTTAAGGAGAAGTAAGATAAGGCATAGGTATATATGTATAGGTACTCTGATGAAATGTCTATAAAAATGTAGAAAAATAGTTAATTAGTATGTTGAGTGCTAAACATCGCAATAAAATAAATCCTAAAAGTTAACTTAATATAGTTGTATGAATTGGTAAGAAATTTTATTAATGAACTTAGCATTGTTTGACCTCTTATTGAACAATATGGTTCATGATTCCAATACACAATCAATTAGAATATGACTTTAGCAGAGTGATTGGCATTCAATCATCCCATTATGACGTGGACTAGTTACATACAATGCATGTTTAGTAACCAAACTATTTGCATAATGATTTCAAATCTGTAATTTGCGTGTTTGCGCATAAATTATATAAACATGAGCATTATTATTTAGCTAGTGTAGTGTCTAATGTGCTATAATGTGGCTAAATGAATCTCTTTTATTAAAAGCTCTGCCTAAAACTTATAATTTGTGAATATTATACAAACGGATGTGTAATATAATTAATATATATTTAATAAAAATATAGGTACAATTATTTCCTATACAATTAGGACAATATTAGCAAAGAAAAATGATTTCTATTTACATAGTTCAACATTGGAACAGCTCTGTTGAGGTTCTTTAATAATTATTTTATTACTTTATTTCACACAATACCGTAAGGTTCAAGTGTAAAAACACAGGGCTCATTGTTATAAATAGTTACTTAATCTGATCTTCTATTTGGGTCAAATTAATCAAGACAGTTTTAATAGTTACTGCTTTATTCTAAGGGAGTTTGTATCGAGTTGTTCTATAAGCGAATATCTGAAGCGTTAAATTGTATTACATAGTTATTTTTTGCTCTAATCACTTTCACAAGAAGTGTTGATGTTGGCATCTGTTGCATCCGTTGGAGAGTACTAATGTTTTTCATAATATTGCCTTTAGAAGGTTTACAGACTACGTCATTAACCGACTTCTAAAAAAGAGGTAAGTTATTCGAAGCATGCTATATTATATTCTTATTTAATTATTATATCAGCTTAAAATAAAGTATTCCGGTTTTTTATTAATTTTCATTTAAAATCATCTTTATTAATGAACTGATTTCAAGAGTTTATATTGATCTTTCTATTGATCTGGATGAGGGGGGATCCCCTTTTAAAATATAACCCAACATAGTCCTAGGTTTAAAAGTCGTTCCATTTCTTTCTGTGCTACGGATTTCAATAGAGATGGAGATGCTTTAAGAGTTTGGTCTACTCGTGGTTTTAACGTTGACGTAAAAGGGGATATCTATTCTACCACTTATAAATCTAACCGTATGTATCATTATCATCACCTATTTCCCTTAGAACTTTGGTTTCTGAAAGTTCGTCAGTAAAATGTACAAACAGGTTGTTGAAAACCACTTATATTGATTTGTTTATGGTAATTATTTATAGTTTTTATTGTTGTTTTCTTATTACATTTCAAAAGTTGCTGTTGTCAAATAAAAGTGTTTCATGTCAGCTGCTTTTTCCCTGGTCTCGAACTAATTAATTTTAATTTTAAGCTATCTTCTATACAGGGGAAGGTTCTCAACCCCTGCCAGAGGAAAGTAACCGGAGGTGTGCCGAGGGCAGTGCGTGTCAGGTGTGCGCACGCGCACATGACGTGTTGCATCGCGGGATGTGTTTTGACTTATAATGGCTTTGTACTTTGCTGCGTTTGTTTGCTTTGATGCTAAGCTTATTTCTAGCTAGAACTATTATGAAGAGCTAACATTTGCAAGATTGATTTCTACGTTTATATATTTTTATAAGGGAAAAATACGAAGTTACTTTGGCTATGCAGCTACTCGTATTCCTCTCTCACGTGTAGAGGTTTTCCATTATTACTATGTCTTGAGAGGCTGGCTTGTTTATGTTTCACACCATGAGCAATTTAACCCACAGAATTAATCGAAGAATTATTTTACAATTGAATATTGACGAGAAAATAATACCTAGAATGAAAATTTGTTCGCAAAACACCAAAACTGCAAATGTAGTATAATTATGATAGAACTTCACTTACCCGTAAGTTCGTTTTATCATTAATTGTATAAGTAGCAAATATTATGACAAGAACATTAAATACTTTTTGCAGTAAAGGAATTAACCTGAGTAGTCTTGGAAATATTTGAAGTTGTTTGTGGAGAATCAACATCGTCAACCTACTTTAGTCCACTGCTGGTCAAAGACCTCCCCTAATGAGCGCCATAGCGCCCTGCCTTCAGTTTGCCACAATTTTTTTTAAAAAAGTTCGTCTCATTGTAATTTTTTCTCCAATAGCAATCGCATTCAGTTCATCAAGATCAGACGGATTTCATGGAAAAGGTTCATCGGTAAGGTATGTTCATTAATAACTTGGAATAACAGTTTGTGCGAACCTTAGTATTAGGACTTCAGTGGGTAATTTGAACTCGCGACCGAGTCGTGACTCAGGCCCGTCTGACGGGTTTCGTGCATGCTTACAATGAACTGAACTGTAGGGTAAAGGGGGCTGTAGTCGATCGCTTTTAATTTTATTTTTATCTTTCTTCATTGTTTGACAAAAAGCATACGTTTTATTTTCGATTAGCTAAATATTCATTTGTAATATAATGTGCGAGAATCAATATAGCGCTCATAATATATTTAACAAACTATAATTTGTAATAATAAGAGCAACGAATAATAATTAATAGACAAGTACATATGAAATAAATACTTTATTATGTTTTAATAGAACAAAAAAAAACAAAAACAAAGTACTTACCTACTTCTTTATTGATTAACTTTCTTAACTTTACTATGTTTTATTCGGTATATGACGAGTAGTCTAAATAATAGAATTAATTTTTTTAAGCAGATTTATATTTTCACTGTAAAATATCTAGTAAAACAAGAATAACAAACATATAATTTGTAAAAAACATGCGCATTATAAGGAGAAATCGATATTCTAAAATAATTTTAAAACGCAAACCATACTCACCTTTACCTTACATAGCGGGTTTTTGCTGATGATATCTCGCCTATTCCTACGGCCCTGGTACTCGGGGCTTTTGAGAATCCTCTGTTTTTGTCTATTCATTGGGGCATTCAAGCTTTTTGTTCACGTTATAACTGCCTTGTTTTGATAATCAGATATGAGAAAAAACAAAGTGTATCTCCTTTATTGCTAAAGTGCGTCATTAATCTAATACCTTTAAACGAACAACTCATGCACAGGGATTCGGTTGGTGTATCAATTTAAAAATATATAAAAAATCGCTCCAGCGACTTTCAGAAAATTTTGTATGCAGGGGGTATCAGGGGCGATAAATCGATCAATCAGAATTCGTCAAAAAAATCGTTCTAATGCGCCTTAAACACTTCCATGTGTTATTAAGATAACGATACGCGTTTACATTACTATGGTGTTAGTGCTTACCGCAAACACTCTATGCATATATTCGAGAAAATCAAAGACTACTTACTTAATTTTGTCTGGAGTCTAAAAGAGCGTATTTAATATCCTAATTATTTACGAAATAGCAATTTGAAGATTCCTCTTTATCTTCGTCAGGAGGCTTTCAAACTCAAACGTCGCTCAAACCTATTCCATTTCGAAGAGCGTACCTAATTGTTTGCCAAATTGCAGTTTAGCGGTTCTTCTTAATACTTTAGGCCTTAAAATTTTAGAGACGTTTCATGTATGAGACGTTTATTTGGTATCATACAAAACCATTAAATAAATGACTAATCCCAAATGTTCAACAACGTCATTAAGATCAGTAACCTTTTGTTTTTTCCTTACATTTCCTAATACAGGCGCCATTTTGCATGTATTTGTTGACTGCGCTAAGCAATTAAGTGAATTTATTGCGCTATGAGCAATTTAAGACTTTAAGAACCATTAAAAATGAACGGTTCTTGTTTATTAATCAAAGATTGCTATTAAACTGAACCATTGGTGAGTCATTACAATCAAAAGTATTAGACAGTGTGTATATTTTTTTAATAAAAAACTTGCAAACTACTGCCTGTCTCACTGTTTTAGTGGACGCAAAGCGCTGTTGCGTAACCTGAGGTCCTGAGTCCAAGGTCGTGTGTCTGATCCCCAGGTCGGACAATATTTTATTGGGTTTTCCATCTGTGATAACCCAGTAGCAGCCTGAAGTCTGGATTGTCGTGATTGTTGTGCCCGGTTGGTGGCAATAGGATAGCCCTCTATTTACAAAGACTGAAAAAGTAACTGGCGAAATTCTGATGTACTTTAAGTACCAGCTATACATCGGGTATAATTGTTTGGCAAAGAAGAAAAGCAAGGATGGACAACGATATCATTTCATAATAAAAAGGTCCTGTGTAAGTTGACCTACAATTACCCATATATCTTGTATGGAAAATTGTAGGTAAGGTACTTAGTTCTTAGTACCAAGTAAAATCTAACCATGCAATAAACTAATGTGTATATTAGAAAAGCGTAGGTTGTAGGTCTTGCCAAGTAGACCTCTCGACCTTTAATAAACGCGTCGCTTTCGGAATGTGACCTTTGCGATTCATCCTCCTGGCTTTGAATGTTTTGTTGCCAGACGTATTGCTGTAGTGCGCTTTGCATTTGATGGTGACCTTCTAATGAGGTCAGATACTGCTTAATGAGTTATGGAGATAACGAGTGATGCTGAGAGAGAGAGCTCATCACTGGCAAAGGGAAGATCTTCCATCCAGGTGGATCTACCTGGGGAAACGCGGCTCTAACTTTACTCCTTTATTTACTATCAAATTAATGTCAATTAGTCGATTTGAAGTTTAGAAAAATGACTGTAAAATATGTAAATGACCTATATGCGATCGACTATTACGTGTCACTCCAAACGTAGATCATGTATGTGGTGTTATTTAAAACAAATATCCTAGATTCCATACTGTTTGTAGAAAGCTTATTTTTTCATACTGTGTCGTCTCAGGCACTAATTCACACGTCTTCGAATTTCTTGTCTTCATGTAATATGTCTGAGAAGAAATTGGAATATCATGCAGGTCTCTTCATAATGTTTTCTTTCACCCTAAAGCTCGTGGTGTGAAATTATTGCATGTAAGTTTTTACATTAACTCATTGGTACGTAAATTTTAAATTATGCGTGCACCTATCAGCTGCCAACCAAAATACTCTTTAGGTATATTCGATCTAAAATAATGTTAAATATCATGAATCAGTTTCATTTACTCAAGTATCACAGTAAACAGGCAGGTTGTAAGTGACCAGTGAAACCGCCCCAATTTTAAACGAACAAGTTAACCAACACTAACGTCCTTGCTTTCGAAAAACTTTACATTATGATACTCCTTAGTTACTGCATTAACCACTAAGACGAAATCCATTGCTGGTTGACTTTCGCACTATTAACTTTTTGGCTATATCCAAACGGTAATTGAAGGTAAGTTGAATGTTTGTGACTTCTAGAGAATTTAAGGCAGGTCGCGGTTAGACAGTGTTTACTTTATAGCCTAATTTATTTTCGTCTAATTTTGCAATGTTATTGGTTTAATGACAACTAATACGTTAGGTGGAGTTCAACATTCTGTTTGATTTAAGTATCGATGGATTACTAGCGTACAAAAGGTTTTATAATAGTACCCTTTGAAAGGTTTAATTGCTTGAATTATCTTAGTTCATAGATCGAAGATGTTCAGAAAAAAAAAATTCAGTGATAAGTAGGTAAGTTGGTAATAAATATATAAAGGGAGTCCCCTTATATATTTATTTATTTATTCCATCTTATTGTTGTTATACCTAGTGGCAACAGAATTACATGATCAGGGGCCTTACTATGAGCTCTTATTGCCATGATAGTTTCACTCATTTATGAGACAGATGTATGTCTGTCACTGTCGCACAACTGAATTAACATTGCAATAAGAGATAGGTCCCTGTGCAAATTTCAACTGTTTAATGATCACGGTTCATGTGATACAGCCTGGTGACAGATGGATAGACAGACAGCGAAGTCTTATTACTAAGGTCCGGTTTTTTACCCTTTCGGTACGGAACCCTAAAAAGGGGAAAGATATGATGTTTTATCGAAGGTCACTCTTCCCATTACATCGCTTTGTGTAAATTCAGTAGGATTAAAATAATACACTATCTTTATAAAAGTCAATAAACGCGTTATGTTATGATAAATTTAAAACACATGTTAAAACTGTACTGATGAAGAAAGCTTATTATACAAATTCGGATTACATAAATGATAAAGACATATGGAATAAAAACTCTGCACAAGTAGCTCCTGGCAATGACATGGTATGTAATTCGTTTTTACTTTTTTAATTATTATTTTTTACACATGCATGCTGATAAAATTTTCACTATTGTGAATAATTTTAAATGTTTTTATTGTAATTATCATTGTTTACTGTGTAATGAAATGTACATGATGCCAGCTGAGTTTCGTGCCGGTTCTTCTCAGAAGGCTAGTTTCTGAGCCGGTGGTAAATTCCTCGACATTCATAAGTGCCTTACCAGGGCCTAAACTGAATAAATCATTTTTCATTGCAACCGGAATTATGAGTTACATCACTGCAATTAACGATCAACGACTTGCAGTCTTAATTACATATTGCGCAATATTGTTAATCAGGTACTTACTAGCTGTGCCCCGCGGTTTCGCCCGCGTAGATTTAGTTTCACCCTTATTGTCGCGGAACCCTAATATTTTTAATAAATAAAAGTAGCCTAAGTTACTCTTTGAAACATTAGCTACCTTCCAGTGAAAGCCCCGTTAAAATCCGTTCAGCCGTTTCAGAGATTACCCGGAACAAACTGACAGACAGACAGAGTGACAGATAGACAGAGAAAACTTTTAAAACTTGTTTTTTTAGTGTCAGTAGCGTGTATACTTTCATATGCATTTATTGAAAAGTTGTAATTTTGGAATTACAAACAGACACTTCAATTTTATTTGTCTGTATGTATAGATTACGTGTTATCACGTCTCTCTTTATCTCCCAGTCGACGTACTGGCTGAATAAGGAAAGTTAAAGAAGAATTAATGATGAAATAATTTATTTACAAAATAACATGTAACATTAGGTTTCCTGCTTTTATTTATTTTCTTTATCTATTAAAATAAAAACGTATGACAGTGGAACCGTACACATAACTTTTTGTTCTTTTTTAATACTAAACATAGTTAACTTTAAAATTAAAACTATCCTTACATTCATCTTCACATCACTTTTTGAAAGGTACTTTTCAGTGGTTACATTTTATTTATTAATTAAATAAGTTTATTTTATAATGTATATTTATTATCATAATATGTATGTTAGTATTTTATGGTATCCATTTTATTTGTATAACATCCGCTGTCTGGTATCCATAGTACAAGCTCTGCTTAGTTTGGCACTAGACAGCGCTATAACTTTTTTGTATTTTATGTTACATTTTGTATTTGTATTTATGAATAAATTATGAATTATGATTTCATTATTCAAAGGAAGCGCTATACGTTTTTATTTTGAAATATTAATCATATTTTTTTCAAGTAAATACTTGTTTAAGAGTTCGATAGTGCAACTATTAATCAAAATATTTCAGCATATTAGTTTAGCTCTCAGATTTAAAAATAGTATCTTTGTTGTTCAGCAGTTTACGATCCACATTAAGCCCAATATTTAGAGTAGTAAAATATGTTGCGTATATTCATATATCCTACTAATATTACTTACTAGAGGAAATCACGCGGTTTCACACCCGTTAGTTGCCGACTACTTGCCGTTCCTGTCGGAGTACGGGGATAAAATATGTTACTCGCTGATGATGTAGCTATCCATATATAACATTTTTACTTATAATTCACCTACCAACTTACACAGAAGTGAAGATTTATATCGAGTCACCAAAAAAGCTTATTCCCAGACATCCACAGCCCATAGATTTTGAAAAATTAACATGTATACTTAAATTCTCGCGCCATCCACGATAATTTAATTTCTTGAATACCGTTAGAATACATTTGTATACCAAAACAATAGCCGTGGAAGTAGTTGTAATAAAATCATGGATGTCTGAGAATAAGTCACCAAAAAGTACCAAACAAAGCGTCACAGCTATCCTAAGTGTATATAGAAGTAGTTATGTGCCATAAGCGCCCCTGTATCTGTTGTCCAGACTGCCGTAGGTGGGTCGGTAGCGCGGCGTGCGCTGGCTCCACGGACTGCGACGGTTCTTGTAGCTCGAACACGCTATCAGACTGTTCATGGCTGGAGGACGGGACTGCTCCACGCTGATGCCACAACGACGACTGAGGAAGGAAAGAACATAAGCAGAGGTAGCACGTCGTCTGGTAGAAGCCTCTCGTGACAAGAGAGCTGGGGTTTTACTCGCTCAGAGAATCAGCATTGCTATTCAACGTGGCAATGCTGCCAGCCTTCTTGGCACGATCCCGAGAGACACCGACTTGGGACAAGTTTTCTACCTTTAATTAGTTTTAAGTATTTAATTAGTTCCTTGTATATATAATTCAGTTTTTATTGAATAAAAGCAGAGGTTTTAGAAATGTAGTAGTAAAGGTCGAGGCAGATCACATATAAACTACCTTGATCAAATTATTGTTACATACAGATAAATTAAATTAAAAAATTGAGGTGGCTGTTGGAATTTCATATTAATTGCTTTTTCCGAAATGCATATAAAAGGATGTATGCACGGAAGGTACTTACAAAAAATAAACAATGTAAAAAATATATGTCTCCTCTTTGGAATCTTTAACATCAGCTATCTGAGAGATTCCGATAAAATTTAACCAGCCGTTTCAGAGCCGGAACAGTCGGACAGATTTTTCATTCCGAAATATTTGTTTGTGTTTATTAACGAAAAGTTGTTAATTTGAACTTACAAACATCATCATCATCTCCCTGGCCTTATCCCATACATTGTTGGGGTCGGCACTTGATTCAACCCGATGTGGCTGATCACCTGATTTTTATACGAAGCGACTGCCATCTGACCTTCGCAACCCCATTTAGGAGGAAAATGTGTGATCTGGGTTAAACCAGTTGTCAGACTCTCTTAGGTCTCTGACTGACCTGTAACGATTGCCAAAGATGTTAAATTGGCAATCGGGACCGACGGCTTAACGTGCTCTCCGAGGCACGGAGGGAACTCGGACGGTCACCCAACCAACTACCGGCTAGGCGTATGGTTGCTTAACTTCGCTGATCGAATGATATGCGCAATAGCAACTGTGCCACGAGCTCCTCTAATTTGAACTTACAAACAGACTTTTAAATTAAATTTGTGTGCATTTCAAATTCAAATTTAAATATCATTTTTGATTAGACAACAAAGAGTCGCGTTAAAATCGGTCCAGCCGTTACAGAGAAACGTATATATTTCATAAGCACATCAATGTGATTTATGTCTCTATATTTAGCATACCTCTTAGTCCTGGCAGGTTCTGGTAGGAACTTGTCACCAATGAGCACGCTCTCGTCCAGAGTGCCGTCCAGTTGCAGCAGGTCGCCGGCCGACACCGACACGTCCATCTTGGACGCACGGTCGCAAGTCCACAGGTACATCAGCATTATTATCAGCTGTCAATAAGTATTGACTATTTAGCAACCTTTCAACCCTTTCATTTCGTGTAAGGTTTTTTTAAGACTGTTATAAAACTGTTAACTTTTTTCTATTATCTTTAACTTAAAACTCAAACTCAAATGCAGTAGTTTCACACCACATGCTTTACAGTGAAGAAAAACTTCATCATCATCTCCCTGGCCTCATCCCATGTATTTGGGGTCGGCACTTGATTCAACCCGATGTGGCCGATCACCTAATTTTTATACGAAGCGACTGCCATCTGACCTTCGCAACCCCTTTTTCGAGGAAAATCGGTTGTCAGACCCTCTTAGGCCTCTGACTGACCTGTAACGATTGCCAAAGATGTTAAATTGGCAACCGGGACCGACGGCTTAACGTGCTCTCCGAGGCACGGAGGGAACTCGGGCGGTCACCCATCAAACTACTGGCTAGGCGTATGGTTGCTTAACTTCGCTGATCGAATGATATGCGCAATAGCAACTGTGCCACGAGCTCCTCCGAGCCTTACAGTGAAGAAAAACATCGTGAAGAAACCTGCATGATGTCTGAGAAGTAATTCATAGACAAAATATTGTGCCTAAGACTCACCCTCTGTCACGTTGGAACTTAATCATCTTCGGTGTAAAGTGGCTGTCGTTGTTATAACCCCTCAAGGACCCTTCTAGCGTGAGTATATTAAATATACCTTATAAACATATAGTTAATGAAAAATTCGCACAAATATATCGGTGCTGCAGGAACTTAAAATTGAGAGGGCGCAACGTCTGTCCTCAATATGCCTGCAGCGCATCGTACAATACTTTGGCCATATTGCCCGCAAAGGTTCTGATAACTTGGAACGTCTAATAGTAACAGGGAAAATAGAAGGCAAGAGACCAAGAGGCCGGAGTCCGAGGCGTTGGACGGACCAAGTATCTGAACAATAAAATGCACCTATCAGCGCCGCAATCCACCAAGCGGCGGATCGTCGAAGATGGAGACAAATCGTGGAAAAATTAAAATGGAGTCACGATCCTCAGCAGTGAGGCAACGATTACATAGAGAATGAAAAATTGTGGTTTTAAATATATTTTCAACACCATCATGACTACTCGGACGAAGACATATTCAGAAGCTAGTCATTATTCTACATTTATGTACCCCCGTACTAATTGAATACATAAATTTAAGAATTATAATCAAAACCTACCACAATAAAATGCAAAATGCAGATGAATAATGTAGAGCTTCGGAATCCGATGGAATCGAACAGCAGACCAGACACAGTGGGTCCGATGAAGGCTCCCAAAGCGAAGGTTGAAGTCCACATCCCAGCCACTAACCCATAAGTCTCAATTGAATTCGGCAACCCACTCGCTCTGAAAAAGTATTATAAAAACTAAATAAACCGCTTAGTATTAAAGTAAATTTTACGGCCTATTTTGAAGCAAAAAAGTTCATTAAATTTCGATTAGAAAGGTTTATTTGAACTCACTGAGCTTTGAATTACGTGTAGTAGCTCAGTGTAGACATTTATTACAAAACTAGCTGTGCCCCACGGTTTCACCCGCGTAGATTTAGTTTCATCCTTATTGTCGCGGAACCCTAATATCTTTAATAAATAAAAGTAACCTAAGTGACTCCTTGAAACATCTACTACCAGTCAGTGAAAGCCGTTCCAGAGATTACCCGGAACAAACAGACAGACAGACAGAGAATTTTTAATAGTTGGTTTTTAATGTCTGTACCGAGTATACTTTCATATGCATTTAGTGAAAACCTGTTATTTTTGATATACAAACAAACACTTCAATTTTATTTATCTGCATAGATGTATAGATATTCTGCGGCGGAGTAATATCTTTAAACAGTAATGTTTAAGAATAAACATATAATAATTATTATAAAAATACTAGCTGTGCAAACTCGTATTGCCACATATATTTTTTGGTGGGCCACCCTTATCACTTAGGGGTATGTAAAATAGTTTGTGTCTTATTCTTGTCAAATATACACATAAAAATCAGTGAAGCCGTTTCGTAGGAGTTTTGATGCAAACACTGTGTTACGAGAATTTTATATACCTACTAGAAGATATTCTGCGGCTATGTAATATCTTTTTAGCAGTGATATTTTTTAAAGATAAAGATATAATTAAATAAAGCTATTTTTAATTAATTATATATATATATTTTAGGGCTTACATTGCTGTGCCGAGGGCATCAGAGAACGACGCCACCAGCTGGCTCCCCATACCGACGCCGTGCAAAACAAGGCCGGTGATCGTAACCCAAAGAATCCTGGAATTATAATACAATTTAAACAATGGAAAAGAGACCTTCCGCCTTTTTCCTCCTGTGCCAAAATCTATAATGCCAAAAATTCACATCCACATCTGACATCACATGCACACCAATTAGCTGTCGGTGTTCCGAGGTTTAACCCACAATAAAAACTACTGATGTAACGTAGTGTTTTTTTTCTAGTATAGTCCAGCGGCAACTGACAGACAGATTTACATCCCTATTAGAAAATAAAAATAGAAAATATTATCGATGTATTCATATGAGTTTTACTCTATTCAATTCGCGTAATTCTTAAGTTCCATGGCATGTGTTTAATATAAATAAAATAAATATTTGGATAAACCTACACATACAATTTAAATCCAAATAATATGATTTCTGTACTGGTCAACCAACTGGGCCATATTATTCAGCCCAAAGAACATTATTAAAGGTGCCGTGAACCGCCCGCCCTACGTAAAATATCCCCTTAAGTTAGTAACAGGCTTTGCACAGAGATGGCGCTGTTCCACTGTAAAACGCGCTATCAAAGCCATATTCTCCCGAAGGTAATAAGGCGAACATACGATACGAAAGTTAACACACATTCGATACACACGTTTCTACGTGTCTGTGGATGAAATAATTTTTGAATTACAATGCAAAATGATCGCGTTGTAATATAAACTGTTTGTTATTATTTTCCCAGTGTATAAAAATCTATACATTATTTTATAAGTACGGAGCTAGCTTCTTTATATTTCTAGTGGTACCCTCGTAGGGTTCACAATATAAATAAACTTTATTACTGTTTAGTGTATTTTTTTTAATTTTGCTTCATTTTTCATTGCGGCTTCGCTCCTTTTGGTCGCAGCGTGATTTTATAAAGCCTTCCTCGATAAATGAACATGTGTTGGTAACACAAGAATATTTTTCAATTCAAACCAGTAGTTCCAGAGATTAGCGCGTTCAACCAAACAAGGAAACTCACACTCTTCAGTTTTATAATATTCCTAGCTTCTGCCGCGACTTCGTCCGCATGGAATAGTTACTTTAGGCTAAAGCTAATGTTAAGCCAGGATTGGATTTAGCGTGTTGACAATATTTAGCCTATAGCCTTCCTCGATATCCAACACAAAAAATTGTCGTTAAAATCCAGTTGTTTCAGAGATTACCCGGAACAAACAGACAGACAGACAGAGAACTTTTTTAAAACTAATGTTTCTATTTCAGCACTCTATGTATTTTCATATGCATTTATTGCATAGCTATAAATTTGATTTTAATTTTAACACATACATTTTAATTTTAATCTGTATACCTAGATGTATAGGTTATTAATGCTAGGAAATAGCTATAAAGTAATACTCACGTGGGTGTATCAAAGAACGGAGCAGGTCCGATGAGGAGGAACCCACCGGCGACGAACGCGCACCCGATGACCGTGACGTACTTGGGTTTGATCGAGGGGTGGTCGCACAGCCACCCCCAGCAGGGAGCCGTCACCGCGTACACTCCGCCGTTGATCACGAACATCATGCCCAGGATTATTGGGGAGAATTCAAACTGGACACAAGAGAGGAATTTACATTTTACTTTATACTTGCGTATTGCGAAAAAAATTGCCAGTGGTTTTTTTTGTTTCTAAAGTATAGGTACTATACTACATCCAAATGTCATGTATTAGTAGCTGTACCTCGCGGTTTCACCCGGTAGTTAATTTCACGGTTGTCCTGCGGGCCCCTATGCTTTTTTAAAAATACAAGTAGCCTAAGTTACTCCTTGTTGTAACATAAGCTAGTGAAAGCCAGTGAAAATACCGCTAAAATCGGTCTAGCCGCTTCGATGATTACCCGGAACAAACAGAGAAAAAAATCTAAAAATTGGTTTTTCTTTGTCAGTATCGTATATACTTTCACATACATTTACTGAAATGCTGTTATTTTTGAATTACGAACAGACACTTCAATTTTATTTATCTGTATAGATATAGATTAAGTCCGGTGTAATAAGAGGGTAAGCTTATTTCTATAAACCAGGTACTAATCGAGTCTGGGCTGTTACTGAGAGATTACAGATAAAAAGTAACATTTTGGCCGACCTAAGAACCTATGAAAAAAATGTCTGTCCACACCTGTCTCAAGTGTGGCTCGAGGGTAGCCTGCAGGAAGCCGATGCTCATGCTGGTGCATATG
Organism: Watsonalla cultraria; assembly: GCA_964035505.1. NCBI lineage: Eukaryota > Metazoa > Arthropoda > Insecta > Lepidoptera > Drepanidae > Watsonalla > Watsonalla cultraria. The sequence goes on along the minus strand of OZ037717.1, from coordinate 9,313,920 downwards.
ATACTCAGCGCCGCCAACAACACGCCGGGGATCTTCAGTAGCGTGAACATTGTCGCTGTATATACATACAATTTATATTCTAAACTGGTTCAAACAACAGATACATTAGCTGTGCTCCGCGTGGACTTAATTAAATGGGTGGCTTTATTTCCTAAATCTCATGAATTTTTTTAATAAAAGTAGCCTTCGTAAATCCTTGTAGCATCGGCTATTTGCAGTGAAAGCCGCGTTAAAATCGGTCCAGCGGCGGTAGAACAAACAGATAGACAGACAGTCAGATAGACGGACAGCAAGAGTTTTTTGTTTAAAAGCTTGTAGCTAAAAGCATTTAATTCGGAATTACAAACAGACTACAATTTCATTTCTTCGTATAGATCTATAGATATAGATGGCTAAGTATCTATGTCTGTCTGTCTATTACCTTTTCGCGGCAATAAGGCTGATCAGATTTAGCAGAAATTTGGTTATGACGTAAAAAGTAAGAAGTATACGTAGGTATACATCAGTGTATATAATTGACACATACTCTCATACGCACCCAAATATAGTAAGTATCGCGTCCGTCAGTAAGAATACCGTTGTGTCTAAATCAAACTTAAACGTACGCCACCCCTTATATCTATAAAAGATCAAAAAGAGCATTACACTCACGGCCGATAGGTTTCACGTCTTCCTCATCGTGATTCCTAGGCAAGGCCACGCAGCTCATCACAGCGGCGCAGAACAGAGCTGCTCCCAGGACTGCGAACGGGAGACTGTAGCCTCCAATACCATACAGAGCTCCCCCGAGGGTGGGGCCGACGATGAGACCAAAGCCGAAGAACGTTTCCAACGAAGCCTGCAATAGAGAAACGAATTATAGAAATTTGCTTCCGTCCTATGCTTCCCGCGTGTTATTACGAATTCTTAATTAACATCGGTTGACAATATTGCCCAAGTCGAAAAACTTTTATAAAAATGTTTATTAATAGAATAGCGCCTACTATTTCTTTCATGGCAATGCTATGAATGTGAACAAAGTGTTTATTCTTTTAGAAGGTACTAAAGCTGCGCAGGTCGTCGATAAAACGAAGGCAACTAAATTCACTGCGACACAGATCAATCCTTATAAATAAGTATAGACATACAGAAAATATTAAAATTGCTTATTTTTTAAGTACCTAGGTTTGTAAACTCATTTGCATTTAGTGAAGAGCAATTTATTTGAAATTGATAACAGACACTTCAATTGTATTTATCTGTATAGATGATGTATAATAGGTGAGTACATACAAACATGGTAGCCACGTTGTTGGGGAACTCCTTGGCGATGATGGCGAAGGAGGCGGTGAGGAAGGCGGCGTTGCCCATCGCCTCCACTATCCTTATCACGAAGCTCAGCGTTATGAACGGGACGTGTCCTTCCACTTTGTCTAGAAATCTGCAAACAAACAATTCAATCTTTAAGACTTAGGTGGGTTTCACCAAGTAACGACAAAATTTTCAGAAGAGTTAACGGCGTTTCCCGTTCGAAATTCGGAGCAGTCCGATTGGGATTTGTACCTTTGGTAGGTACACCTTACAAAAAATCGCAGCCAAATAATGCTACCTTTGAGTAGTCATGTTCCTGCTTTGAGATAGGTCACCAGTGCTCTATGGGGGAGGGGAGAAGTGGAGTCGCTGTGCTAACGTATAGTGGGACTCTTTTATCGCGGTATACTATTTTATCTTTCAAGTGGCCTCTAAAACCGCAATGAAAATTTCGAAGGAAAAATAAATTCGACGCATGTTGTATGGTCACAGTAGAGCAACTGCACGGTTTTGCAGAGGTCGTGCGTTCAAGTCCCGCCTCATGTTCGTATTTTTCCTATCTTTTTTTAAGAATTATAAATTTAATAACGCAGCAAAAAAATTACCTGGGGCCTACCATCAACGGTTTAAGCAGAGTTCTGAGCTTTGAAGAGTTACGAAGTTCTTAATACGCGCTGCTTAAACGAGCATAGTCGGCCCCTTGTTTCTCAATTTAAAAATAATTGTAGTTATTCATCAAAGTATTAAGTATCATATATATCGTTGTTTCCATAACAAGCTGCTTACACAATATCTAAATCTGGATCTAAAATTACACAGATTGTGTAATTGAACGCTGGTAACATTACGAGAGCTATTTGGCAATTACATTGTAAACCGGTCTAATTATCGCCTTGAAACTTTAGATGGATACCTTGAGTACTGATACACTTCTCCAAATTCTTATATTGCTGTACCCTTGCTTCAGATATCGTTTATTTTCTGTCGGCGGATCCAGGGAGGGGGTCATGGGGGTCACAACCCCCCCCTGAACTGGTGCCACGACTTAGGTACACTAATTGAACATAATGATTTTATTTTTATATTTTGTCACCATACAGATTTTATTTAACTACATGCCTTCAATATTTAATTAATTTAATATAATATAATAACTTTGTATGATTGCAAACGTTTGGGAACGAGCGACTATGTGACCCCCTCCTGGCGCCAAAGCTGAATCCGCCCCTGGCTCTGACCGCTAGAAAAAAACGATTCTCGGAACGTTTAACGCCACTTCTACAGCGTGTTACATTAATTAATAATACTTATTATATAATAAATATATATATATTAAATAGAACATAAATCAGTCATCATTTGATAGGTGACATTTTTGAAAGAATGCTACGAGAAAAATCAAAACAGCCGGCTCGGGTCACGCCGCCGCTGGCAGCGAGTTCAGTAACCCTCCGATACTAAGGTACTAATGGAAAACCATCGTTATCGTATTCCTTAGAAAAATTATATGGCTTAATTAATGACGTACCCAAAGAGCACAGCACAGGTGCCGGTGGTGAGTATCCCAACATTAAATAGCAGCTTCGGTCCTATGCGGTTGAGGTGCGCTCCGTACAGGGGACTCACCAGGAACACTACCAACTCGAATATTCCGAACACTAATCCGTATTCTGTTGCTGAGCAGCCCTTTTTCTCTGCCTGGAAAATAAGAAATTAATTAATTTTAGTTTAATAAAATCTATTATGGTCCTCCGATCCCAAAGTCCAACAAAAATGTATTGTTTTTTTTTTATATTTGGAATAACAGGAGGCAGGACTCGAATCAACGACCACTGCAAATTGCTTGCTGCAAGGTGTTCTATTGATGGGCATGTACCTTCATGATCAAATTGTCAATAACGTAAACTACAATAGTAAAAGAGAAGCTGAGTTTAAAATGATAGCTGGTAGCTGTAGCTCGTAATCAGCACTGAATATGTCTGAGAAGTAATTCAAAGACATGTATGTATAGTGGCTGAGATGAAGATAGACTCACCATCCGACACGTTGGCACTTAATTATCAAATTATCAACATATAATGCCTATATTGAAAAGTGGGTGTGGTTTTTACAACACCTCTGGGCCCTTACCATGAGCTCTTATTGCCATGATAGTTTCACTTATTTATGAGACAGATCTATGTGCCGTGTATATATCTGTCACTGTCGCACAACTGAATTATCATTGCAATAAGAGCTCATGGTTGGGCCCCTGTTTACTCTTTCGGGAATACAAGCGTGAGCATATGTATTTTAGCACTGAATAGTCGCTAAATATGAAATAAATACGTCCAAACTGGCCTATTTCATGTATCTGTAAAATACCGCAATATCCCACCCGATTCATTGATACCTAGCAAATTGCAAATAAGGTATTATTTATTAAGAAGCTACTGTACTTTTCGTGATAGTCAACCTACTTACACAATACTTATCATACATATACAATGAGTGGGTAGCTATGCCAACACAGCTTATCCAATACCAGTATTAATTAAATAATATTAATCAATGATGCGATAATTATTCTAGCCATTAAATCTATTCACAGGGTCAGTAGATTTGACCTATGTGCTTTATTATTACATTACCATAATCATTTTAATCTAAATGACTTTGACTAGAATAAGAATCAATTTGCAATGCGCAGAGGTAGATCATTTTTATCAATCGATCAATGAAAATCTATGGTCTATTTGTATGGGTATCCGTTTGAAGTTCTGTGTTATGCCATACGGCTTCACACGTAGACCTAATTTCATAGGTAGCGTTATTTCGTGACCCCCTTTTTTCTTAAAACTAAATTTAGTAAATAAGTCATTCCTTGTAACAATAACCATCTGACAGTGACAAGTCGGTCCAGCCGTATAAAATAAATTAATATAAAAAAAATAAAAAAATTTAGGTGTTTAGTGAAAAACTGTTAATTTTGGAATAACCAACAGACAATGTTTGTCCGTATAGACATAGGTTGTCCCTTATCTATACGGACTTGCTGAGGTTCTTGTCGATTCTTCCCCGAAAATAAGTTTCCGAAGCCATGGTAGTTTTTTCGGACAAGTGCCTTATTGGGGTGTAAATTAAATAAATAATTTTCATTGTACATAAGAGCGATTGGCAGCAGACTGCTGAGGATAGGAAAAGTTGGAACAGTGTGATGTTGTGTCTGTTTATTATAAACTAGCTGTGCCCCGCGGTTTCACCCGCGTAGATTTTAATTTCATGATTGGCCACGGATCTCTAATGTTTTTTAAAAATCTAAGTAGCCTAAGTTACTTCTTGTAACATTAGCTATCCGTCAGTGAAAGTCCCGTCAAAATCCGTCCAGCCGTTTCGGAGATTACCCGGAACAAACAGACAGACAGAGAAAACTTTTAAAAATTGGTTTTTCTGTGTCAGTATCGTGTACACTTTCATATGCATTGAGTGAAAAACTGTTATTTTGCAGTAACAAACAGACACTTCAATTTTATTTATCTGTATGTATAGATGTGAAAAAAGTGTAAATCATGAGGTAATAATGTCATCCCCTCGTGAGAAAGGGGACACCATTTACCAATGATAACGTTATGAACACATCAGGAGGTGAACAAAACCGCTAAAAAACAATGCGAATAAAAGTACCGCGGACCCACTATTACTGTATGTAAAATCTTTCTCGAAGGAACCGATTTTTCGATATACAGCAAGTCAATCCAAAGAGTAATTGAACTTTACTCTTCAGATAGCGAACCCTACTTGACTTATTCTGGAAGGAAGATTAGATAACACAGATCTGTTTGTGCCCTTGTACACCATTTCTTGGGTTCTTCAGACATCGATACAGCGTCAAGAACAATCCCGAAGAATGTCGGATCTTTCACGATTGTTCTTACCTACCTATATCTGAGCGTAAGTACATGTATATATTGTTGTGCCCCGCGGTTTCACACGCGTAGATTTAGTTTCATGCTGTTTTTTTTAAATAAAATTAGCCTAAAACACTCCTTGAAACTTTAGCTATCTGCCAGTAAAAGTCCCGGTAGAATCGGTCCAGCCGTTCACGCGTGATGCCGTGACCAAGGGAAATGGGGATTAATTTTTATATATAAGAAGATGTAATCCCAAATATGAAATGATGACAGCTAATGCTAGCACAGCGACTCCACTCCTACCCCTACCCTTTTTGGGGTAATGTCGTCCTTACTCACCGAAGTAACACAACCCTACGTCAAAGCTTTAAACTATACATACATAATTTTAAGTCCGACTGGTTAGCCTAAATCGCTGGCTCCAGAGGTAAGTTTATGTAAAATCTTACCGCCACGTAACCCATGGGCACAATAAAATAGTAAGTACGTAATATAATGTCCTTATCAATTAAGAAAAGCGCTGAAGTTTTTAATTGCCTTTTAATAATTTCTGGTTCTTTGAACTGTCCGTAGTGATAAAGTGAACGCCTAGCAATTGTTTAGCAGGCCGTGATAACATGCGACTTTTTGCTCGTGAGGTTATCACACACATACGCATGCACCCACCAGGCTAACTTGCGTGCTATAATTAAATTTCTTTGAATATTTCTAACACATATACCTACATTACTTCAGTACATACATATTTTAAATTAAATCAGCATGGCTATTCAACGTGGCAATTCTGCCAGTCTTCTTGGCACGATCCCGAGAGACACCGATTTGGGTCAAGTTTTCTACTTATAATTAGTTTTAAGTATATTATCTTGTATATATACGTACTCGTAATTACGTTTATAATTCTAATTATACTCACAATTTTTTAGTTGAAAATTAACCAGATTTCGGTAAACCCGACAATGCAATTACGATTCAAATCGTCCGAAATACATTTTACCCGATTGTACTGGTGTATTGAGTCGGGTAAATTGCTTTTAGTGAGCTTCACACGAATGTGAGGTATAATAACTTTGATCTTACATTATTTGCAAAGAAGATATGAGCACATAGACCCAGATAACGATAAAAATAATTAGATTCACCTTATTACTAAGAAGGTATAATGTAAAAAACTAATGTCAGACATTCATCACGCACAGGCAGAGAAAATATGTCGCCATTTTTCATGGGACTTTAATAAACATTTTTGTGGCTAAGTACCTTGTACGAAATGACAGTTTCTTAAAAAACATATTAGAAGGAAAAGTAGAGGGAAAGAGAGGAACAAGAAGACCCAGGTTAACATACATGAGACAAACAAAAAGAAAAGGTGTCTGTCATGACGTATAGGGAGGTTAAGGAGATGGCACTTGATAGAGACGAATGGAAGAAGTTCCATCAGTACACTGACAAGAGTCACAACTCTTAAATTTATGATGATGATGACGTGTTATGTAAGGCAAAAGACCTCTATTCTTTGCCTCCTCTCATAAATATAATTCCCGACATATTTTTAAATTGTAATTCTTCGATACGCATTCGTTCTGCGTCCTAACTACCCTTCAGACCCAAGCTTCTTGCGAATCTCCACAAATTGATCTGATATTGTTACGTCTTGTATAACCTCGGATAATTTCAATAAAGTTTCTTTGATTGATTTATGAAATCGAATTATCATTTTCAAAATGTATTTTAAAAAAAAAAAAATTATATATTGAGTACTTCAATTATAGTATTTTTTGATAATAACTATTGATTAAAATCATTTGTTTCCGTTAAATTAAAAAAGAATTTCTTGTCATGCACGCTATCTGCTTTACATTTACTTTTACCGCTGCGTAAAATCACAAACGTTTTGTTTTACCCCTAAGGAGTTCTACAGTATTGTTTTTTTTTATGTACAATACAAGTTTTAATAAAAAAAAAAGTCAAAATACGTACCTCTTTCGGATAAAAAGGCGCCTGTAAAGCGACACATATTGCGTTGCAAAAATCTGCTATCGATATAACGATTATAGTTGACCACTGTCTCCGAGTGAAGTCGAAACCCATTTTTAAAATAAAAAAATAGTCCACTTATAAAAAAAAACAATTGATGTCTCAACACTGGTTATATCGTTCTAAATTTAAATCACAATCACATTTTTTTAAGTACCAAAGAGGCGTATGTGGTCAGTGGTCGAAAACTACTAACTGCCGAGAACAGTATATAATACTGTATACATAGTAAATTATGTATCTATATTATCATTATTATTGGACAAACAAGACATTAAAATTAAGATAATGAATACATTGTTCGCGGTGCATTGCTGGTTTTGTTCTGGACTATGTTTATTTATTTAGAAAACACGAAATGCATAAAATGTTTACTATAAGTTCGCTTAAATTGTTGGTAGATAGGGCATTGAAGTAATGGCCGCTAGTAAGATATAGATATAGAGTTTGTACTGAAGATACATATTGTTTGAACTATAGATATTATTTTATACGTATGTATAGTGCCTGAGACGGCGATGGACTCACCATCTGTCACGTTAACACTTAATCATCTTCGGTTAAAAAAGTTGTTATTACAACACCTCTGCCTATCCCTTCAAGGAATACAAACAGAAGCATATGTATGGATGTATTACAATTATAATAAATACTAGCTTCCGCCCACGGTTTCCGCCGTGTATTCTATTATTATACTAGCTGTGCCCTGCGGTTTCACCCGCGTAGATTTAGTTTCATCCTTATTGTCGCGGAACCCTAATGTTTTTGATAAATAAAAGTAGCCTAAGTTGCTCCTTGAAACATCAGCTACCTACCATCCCGTTAAAATCCGTCTAGCCGTTTCAGAGATTACCCGGAACAAACAGACAGACAGACAGAGTTTTTTTTTAAAACTTGGATATTTAATGTCAGTAGCGTGTGTAGTGTATGCATTTAGTTAAAAGCTGTAATTTTTGAGTTACAAACAGACAATAAAATTTTATTTATCTGTATAGATGTATAGTAGATATCTATTTTAGAATAGATATTGGTAAAATTATTATAAAATCGAGTGAGTAGTTTTGAAGACGTCCTTCGTAGACCTTACACAAATAAACTTACCAGCTAACAAACTTTATCTCATTATAATATTTTTTTATAAAAAAAAAGTAAATCACGCACATAACGAGAAAAATATTTGTGGAATGATGGTGCTTGATACTTAGTTTGATTGGCACCAACTTCAAAAGTACGCTACATATTATTAGTACGTTATTTATTGCACACAAAATTACTTAACTTTTTTTAAAGGCGGTTTTTTTTAGTTGCAAAGTGCACTTACCACAAGAGGACTTCTTAACAACTACCTTATTGTTTTTTCTACCAAATTTAGCCAGCATCGCGCGAATCGAGCCACAAATAACTGAGATGTCGTTGAATGTGACACATAACTTATATTTTTTAATATACTGAAAATCTGTGTTTTTGTGTTTCCCACTGGAAAAATAAGATAAGGGACCACCTTTAAATCGTCCTTTATACGATACTCCAACCATCCAAAGCGATTCTGCTGTATTCGAGTAATCGATGTAAATATCTTCTTCTTTCGTGATTTCTGAAAGTGTAGATATTAAGCTGTGTAACTGCGCATTTCGTTTGAGATAAGCATCGCAACTTGACACCAGCAGAAATATTATTTGTAATTCAAAGATATAGAAGATGAAAATTTAAAGTGTATTGCGTCATGGAAATTATTTTTTCAATGTGTAATTCAACGGTTTTCATGAAAGTGGAAAACACGTGTCAAAGTGCGTCACATTCAACGAGATATTTATACAGACAGATCAACATTTATACAGACAGATATTACAGATTTCCGATATTCCTCGTAAAAGGGGTTACGATAGTCAGATGGCAGTCCCTTCGTATAAAAATCAGGTGATCAGCCACATCGGGTTGAAGCGACAACAGTCATCGTCCCCCCCGTCCGTTGCTAGAGCCGACGCGAACCGAGCCACTAGCCCTTATAACATATCCCTAAATAACACCACTCAGATTCAGCTCCCTAGCTCATCCCCCAGCTATGCTCTAAGCCGAGGTCCGAGTCCCGCACCGGGCGCCCTTAGCTAATAATTTGCCCGACACGAGGATGGAACTAAAGACCACGTGTTCCGCAGCAATATTTGCAACCACTAAACCTACGCAGCAGTCAGTAATTTATCGTGTGAGATTAAATCTGTCCGGCGCCTAGTTACGTTACAATAAACACAACATTATAACAATTAACCTTTACAAGTTCATCATCACATTTGGGCTGTTATCGGAGCATTTTAGTACATTATAATGAGCCAGTTGTCACACCAACGCGTTGTAAAACTACTAATTATGTAGCTGATATGAATGATTTTTATATAAACATTATTTTAGTTATTGATCGGTTATATAAATTTGCAGATGTAACATTATTTTAGGTAAGTATAGCAGTATAAGTAAAGCTGACTACAAGCAAAACGAGATCTCGGAAGAAATCGTTCGAAATAACACACTCAGCACTCACACAGACGCGTGCATCTACCAGATTATAAGCGGCATCTACGTAATGTCAGTCAGAGTGCCTAGTGCGAGTTTTGCACTGCCGCCATCACAAGTCACAAGTCAAAGTTAACACAGATTTGTATGGGATCGAAGCAGTGCCTCTGTCGGCCTAAAGATGACACTATTGTGAGCCCATACAAATCTGCGTCTACGTCGACGCGGTGACTTGTGACGGCATTTTTAAGAAAACTCGCACTAGGCCCTCAGGCTGTTATGCCGTCGCATCGCTTCTGCCCCAAATCGCGGTTTTTACAGACATTTTGAACACTTTAAATTGACATAACTTTGACTACCTACTTAACTAAGAAACTTTAGTGAGTGTCCACCATCAACAATCGTTATTACTTCAAAAATTTGTTCTAGTTTCCATACTGTTTGGTAATCTCATAGTTATACTGTGTCAGTAACGAGTGTCTCGTTGGTCTGGTTGCAGGCGCTACTGCGGGTTCAATCCCCAGTTAGGGCAAAGTGATAATGGGTCTTTCCATTTGTCAGTCTCGGATTCTACATTAGTGCCCGGTGAATGGTAATAGGCTCACTCCCTATTACATGCGATTTCAACATAACTGGCGAAATACTGGTGTACTATTACTACACAGCTGCCTACCCCTAAGGGGAACACAGTCGTTAGTATATTATGTATTATAAAAAATCGCTGAACGTTATTTGAGTTTAATGTAAGCTTTTGTGTTTTGTAGGAGTTAATCCTTGAACTTACTTATTCGATTTCAAAATTTCAAAATATTCCTCTGGATAGACATTGAATACCTACTATTTTTTTATTTATGAATGGCTTTAGAAATCTACCTATCTTGGTTTAATACTGAAAAGAAAATGTCAGTATTTCACGGAGTAAAGATGCAAAAAGCGACTTTATTTCATGCTATTAACTATTTGTGGAAGAGTGGTTTCTTGGTAACAGTTTTACGACATCGTTTTAAAATTACCAAGGAAATTGACTAGCTGGTAAACCTAGTCTCCAGACTAATTACCATGACATAACGATGGATGCGAGGTATTAACGCGATCACACGCCATATCGTACTCATGCTTACACGTGGTATTAATAAATAATTTGATGGTAAAGTGGGGAGCCCACTGTGGAATGACGAAAATCGTCCGCGAATAAAACACATCGTCCCTTGCTTTCACTTCAAACGAAATGAGACGCGCGTCCGTCCGACCGACCAACGCTCCTATTGCCAACTAAAACCGGCCGGACAGCGGACGCGGCAAATCAAATTACGAATTTTTCGAAATTTAAAAAAATTAAAAGAAAACGAACTGTGAAAAAAATTACAACGTTTAGTGATTGCATACCATGGATTGTTGAACGATAAAAAAATTAATTTTAAATAAATTTATTGCGTTTTGATTCGTTTTTTTACAAATTAAAAAATCTATAGAAAATGACAATGGCCGGTCGTTGCATATTATCTCTGCTGATATTTTGCCTGACTGTGATCTGCCGAAGTGGGGAGGCTGCTGAAGACAATGCACTCATGACGCGTAAGTTGATCTAAGTGTAATTAAATATATTATTTTAATATATCATTGACTGGTAAACATCTTATCTATGGTCTACATGTCAAGTTCTGACGCAGTTGTAGTGATATTGTATCTATTTAAAAAAAAACCAAAATAAAATATAAAAAAAAATATTTATACCTATTTATTGAATTAAAGTTTTAAAGCATATTTGAAACTAGCTGTGCCCCGCGGTTTCACCCGCGTAGATTTTAATTTCACGGTTGCCCGCGGATCCCTAATGTTTTTAAAAAATCTAAGTAGCCTAAGTTACTCCTTGTAACATTAGCTATCCGTCAGTGAAAGTCCCGTAAAATCCGTCCAGCCGTTTCGGAGATTACCCGGAACAAACAGACAGAAAGACAGACAAAGAAAAATTTTAAAACTTGGTTTTTTAGTGTCAGTAGCGTGTATACTTTCATATGCATTTAGTGAAAAGCTGTTATTTTGGAATTACAAACAGGCACTTCAATTTTATTTATCTGTATGTATAGATAGTAATTATATTTTATAACCTCTATACACATAACATTTTTATATTATTATTTCTGAAGGAAAGTCTGCGATGCTGTACTTAGGTATAATAAAGAAAAATATTTTTTTAAAATACTTTTTATCTATGGTACGATTATTTTTTTTGGGCACAGAACTGCAAATACTCGTTGATTTAATACCCACGTAATATACCTCATTCTTAAGTAATTGACATAGCCGGCACCTTTGTTTACTGTGACGTGACTGTACATAACTTAACTTGTTTGATTTACGTTGCTTGAGCATTTTCGAAGCTAAGTTATTCCAACCCTAATCCCCTGATTCTATTTTAAATTAAAAAGAAATATGAATGCTACATTATAACAAAGACAATATATTAATGGACTTAAATATTAAAAATAATGTAATATGATATTCAGTCGTAGTGACCCTGGGGGTTGAGCAGTCACCTGCTACGCAAGCGACGCACGTTCGAATCCCAGCTTTTACAATTTAATCTAAACCTCATGTGTAGTGATTTCATATCCTTGCTTTACGATGAAGGAAAAACATCGCGAGGATATGTTGTATAAGAAATAATTTTCAAAGACTTATGTATGCTTGAGACGGCGATGGACTCGCCATATGTTACGTTGGCACTTAATCGTCTTCAGTGAAAAGTGGGTGTTGTTAGTATAACATCTCTGCCTACCCCTTCGGGGAATACAGGCGTGAGCATATGTACCTATGTATGTATGACAATGTGTGTTAGGAATTGATTGTATTCAAATGGTGTTATGAAATGTAATATCTGATATAGTACGGTTACCATCTTAAGACGATGTCGAAACTAAGATTGGGCAACTTCGCATTTCTGCTCAAAATTAACCTTTAACACCTTGCAATACGGTTGCGATATTAACGGCTAGCCGGTTCATGAAATAACTCAATTGGAGTTTTTTTAAACTAAATAGCAACTATGTGAGATAATATTTGTATTTCATAACCAGCTACGCTTCGCGGTTTTAACCGCTTAGTATTTTTTAATAAAAACCGTGAAGTTTTTTTCTGAAATAAATGTGGCCTAAATACGAGTACTCCTTATAACAACAACTATCTGTCAGTGAAATTATCGTTAAAGACGGTCCAGTCGTTTCAGAGATTAGCCGTTGCAAACAACTACTGGGTGATTCTTTGAGAAGAGCAATGAAAAGAAAAGAATAGTTTTATAATTTCTTTAAAAATCTTTCACTGACATCAAACAAATCATTTGTCAAATAACAAATACTAATTGAAAAGGGTGTACTATATATGTAACACTAGGTTTGCCCGCGGTTTCACCTGCGTTCAGTTAATTTCATGCATGTCCTGCAACCCTTATGTTTTTTTAAATAAAATTAGCCTATACCAATCCTTGAAACATCCGCTATCTGCCAGTGAAGGTCTGGTTGAAATCCATCCGGCCGTTTACGCGTGATGCCGTGACCAAGGGAAATCATTTTTATATATAAGAAGATATCTTAACATTCCTTCTTACTACCGTGTAATTATGTTGGGATGGTATTGTATGAGCACACACAATCAATATGCATGTGTTCATACAATAATTTTACGATAAATAGTCAAGACAGCGAACAAACAGCATAATTTATTGTTATTTATGCTTAGTATAGTAATATGAATACATGTAAATACTTATGTACTTAGCCACTTATATGATGTTCCGGGGTAAAACAAATACAAACTGATTGGCAATGATCTATACAGATAAATAAATTTGAAGTGTCTGTTTGTTATTCCAAATTAACTTTTAAATATTTATTCAATAAAAACTTAATTATATATACAAGGAACAGTACTTAAAACTAATTAAAGGTAGAAAACTTGTCCCAAGTCGGTGTCTCTCGGGATTGTGTCAAGAAGGCTGGCAGCATTGCCACGTTGAATAGCAATGCTGATTCTCTGAGCGAGAAAAGCCCCAGCTGTTTTGTCACGAGAGGCTTCTACCAGTCGACGTGCAAGCTCTTTGAAAAACTGATGATTATCCGGACCCCAAGGTCCCAGAGTTTCAACCGCAAACACAGAAAATATGTATCCTTGACCAATGCAAGCATATTTCCGGCGCTTGAAGCACTCCTGCTGAGCAGCAGCAGCACCGGCCGCCACAGCAGTGCCGGGGAGATGAGACGGACCCAACGTATTGATACACGTGGCACTTTTAAATTAATTAAGTTAAGCTATTTACTAAACGCGTTATGAAAGTAGGTATATACGGTAGCTACATAAAAAAAACAAAACATGACTCAAAGGGAGTCGCAAGGCTATTGTTTGCCGCAATATTTCAATAAATGCATTTAGACACTTCAATTTTATTTATCTGTATAGAGTATAGATGTATAGATGTAATTCTGATGTTTAAGCTTCATTAAAACCTATTCACTGCTCTAATTCCCGAAAAACAAACAATCGAAATATTGTTGAACGATTAGAGTCATTCGATCGAAATCTCCGTAGTATTCGCGTAATCTGAAATCGTATTTCGATAGGATTTCAACTCAATAGGACACTTTTTAACATGAAAAAACGACTAAGTCGCTAAGACATCGTTACGGCTTTCATTACGTGAAAGCTTTCACGTTTATCATATTAGTACGACTAGTAGGCTAGGATACGTAGAACGCAATAATTAGTAAATCTCTTGATTATTCCAACGTATATAATTATAATAACTTACATTCTAAGCTATGGGGCCGGTCATTTGTTATTACATATACATTTCGGTGCATTCACCAATGTAGTATTGTCTTGTGAAGATAAGCCATCGGTGCCAAGGTCGTCTGAGAGTTTGTTCCGTTGACGAAATCGCGGGGACTACTAACATTTGCTCTTGTAATTTTTACTTGTGTGCGTGGGAGCCGATGGGCTTCTACAAAACCGAACAAAGGGTACTTAAATGATATTACGCAGCCAATGTCGGGGGTTCAAATGCCACCATTACACTATCTATACAGATAAATAAAATTGATGTGTCTGTTAGTTACAAATTAACAGTTTTTCACTAAATGCATATTGAAGTATATACGACGCTCATCATCTCCCTGGCCTTATCCCATGTATTTGGGGTCGGCACTTGATTTGACCCTGAAGTGACTGCCATCTGACCTTCGTAACCCCTTATAACCCCGAATACGATATACGATACTGTCCTACAAAAAAAATTTATATTTTATTTTATTTCTCTGTCTGTCTGTTTGTGTCTGACAGATAGCTGATACAAAGAAGAAAATGGGCTACTTATTTTAAATAAGGGTTTCGCGAAATAAAATCTACGCGGAAACACAGCTATTTATAATTAATTTTGAACTGTCTCAATAAAATTCAGTTAAAAAGTGTGGGAGTTTTACTTCATTCCCAGAAGTGGTTTCAGTCTATATTTCAGCATCTATTGTATATCTATTGCTGTGTCTATAATGGAACTACAACAAAAAATGTCTTGCTGATTTAAAAAGTAGGTTTAGATTATTCACGCCACGCGTAGCGAGCAATTGTTTGTTCAGAAATACTTTGATTAGTGAATGGTGGCGTAAAACATACAAGTTTAATATAAACTATTCAATTTGTATTATTTTACAACTAGCTGTGCCCCGCGATTTTACCCGCGTTGAGTTAATTTAATGGGTGTCCCGCGGAACCATAATATTTTTTTAACATTAAAGTAAACGTAGTTACTTGTAGTTTTTATTATCTATTTGCCAGTGAAAATCCCGTTGAAATCGGTCCAGTCGTTTCGGAGATAAGACGAAACAAACAGACAGACGTAGATTTTTTTTATAAAATAATAATATTTTATTTAAATACTTTTACATGCACTTAGTGAAAACCTATTTTGGAATTACAAACAAACACTTACATTTTATTTATCTGTAACTATACCTAGTCTAGCATCCGCTCGCGGCTTCGTCTGCGTGTCAAATACTATAAATTTAAGTTAATTTAAAATAATCGGTGAAAGTAGTTTTGAAATCGAATGCATATTTTCGAAGATCTATCATATCTCCTACAAACTTACACACTTTATCTCTCTATAACATCCATGCATAAGTTTAGATAAAATTTTAAGGAAATACTTTATATAATGAAATGTGACTGTAAATTGTCCTTGATATGAAAATAAATACTTTGCCTTTAGCAAAAAATATTGATACCTACAAATAAAGCTTAGTAGGAAAATAGACTGGACTGGACTTTGCCATATCCCATGCGTTGATCCAACTTGATGTGGTTGATCACCTGATTTTTACACAAAGCGAGTGCCATCTGACCTTCATATCTCTAACTAGCTGTGCCCCGCGGTTTCACCCGCGTAGATTTAGTTTCATGCTTAATTTCGCGGCACCCTAATATTTTTTATAAATAAATTATGCATGCTAAGTCTCAGCCCGATCGGTTTAAAATCGAATTTCATACAAACTTTCATCCCGTATGTTATCCCCTTGGTCGTAGAATTAATCAAAATCCTTTCTTAGCGGATGCCTACGTCATAACATGTACCTGCATGCCAAATTTCAGCCCGATCCGTCCAGTGGTTTGGGTTGTGCGTTGATAAATCACTATGTCAGTCAGTCAGTCAGCATACGTATTTAGATTACGAAGAAAATCGGCGAATTGAAATCAGACTTATTTGCTTAGACTTCCAACCATTGCCAATGACGTTAACTTGGCATTATAACGTGCTCTCCAACGCACGGAGGGACCTAAGGCGGTGACCCATCCAACTACTGGCTTGGGTTGGGATGCTTAACTTAGCAGATCGAATGACATGCGCAATAGCAACTGTGTACAAAGGAACTATTTAAAAACCACAAGTGCCTCGTTATTATTCCCATTGCTTCGTGGTTAGACTACTGAATGCGTGTTTTTCTCTTAAACCAATCGTAATCGCATTGTCTTAGTAATGACATAAATTGTCGTATATAATACTATGTTTACGTTCATGTGCGATTAATTGTTTTCGTAATCTTAGGAGTTATACAGAGTTGGTACACACACTAATTTTATATTGTTTTAGCGGTAGAGCTAACTACATGGGTAAACCGCGCAACAAAAATGTTTTTTTTAAATATAATTAATGTAATAATTTAATGTATCCTATTTTACACCTTGTAAAATAAGCTATCTGCACGCGAAAGGCCCGTGAAATTTGGTCCAGCTGTTTCAGAGATTAGAACAAACAGACAGACACAGGAAAAGTTTTAGGAAAAATTGTATTTTTATGTCAGTACCGACCAGTACTTTTATGGGCATTTAGTGAAAAGCTGCTATTTTGCGACACATTAATTGTTGTAAACTATTTTGATATATATAATATTTATGGTTAGGTTTGTATTGTTGTATTTTTTATCGTTCAGTTGTTTAGAAGTTAAGTTGTCAAATAAATACGTTGTTAGACATATTTATAGAGCGTGGGAAAACGCTCACGACATGATAGGTGTATTCTGCGACCTATCCAAGGCATTCGATTGTGTACAACACGAAACCTTATTAGTTAAATTAAACTATTACGGTGTCAAAGGTAGGGCACTCGACCTAATCAAATCATATCTTTGTCAACGGATTCAAAAAGTCGAAGTAAATGGGGTCAGATCTTCCGGTTCTCCAGTACTAATGGGCGTCCCACAGGGTTCAATCCTAGGACCATTTCTATTCTTAGTATATATTAATGATTTACCAAATTTAGTAAAGAATACGTGTGATATTGTACTGTTCGCTGATGACACATCTCTTTTGTTTGAAGTCGACAGAGCCAAAACGAATTATGAAGATGTAAACAGTGCACTTGATCAGGTATTGAAATGGTTTAATGTAAATAACTTAGTTTTAAATGCCAAAAAAACTAAATGTATTAAATTCACTTTACCAAACGTCAAACCTATTGATACAAAGGTCATGGTAAATGGTGAAACTTTGGAAATAGTAGATTCTGTAGTATTTCTAGGTGTAACCCTTGATAATAAACTTCAGTGGGGCCCACATATATCCAAGTTATCAGGAAAACTCAGCTCCGCAGCTTATGCAATTAGAAAAATTAGACAGTTCACCGACATAGAAACAGCTCGACTTGTATATTTTTCTTATTTTCATAGCGTTATGTCCTATGCTATTTTAATTTGGGGCAAAGCTGCTGATATAGACTCTATATTTACACTACAGAAAAGGGCTATACGATCTATATATAATTTGGGACCGCGAGAATCGTTAAGGGAAAAATTTAAATCAATTGGAATTTTGACAGTGGCCTCACAGTATATTTTAGCTAACTTATTATTTGTGCATCAAAACATTGGATCGTTTCAAAGGAAATGTGATGTGCATAACGTAAACACAAGACACAAACATAAAATTGTAGTGCCTGCGCATCGCCTACAAAAAGTGCATGGCTCATTTTTAGGACAGAGCACACGCTTCTATAATAAATTACCAACAAAAATTGTAAACTTGCCCTTCAACAAATTTAAAGAAACAATTAAATCAGTTTTGCTTGAAAAAGGATATTATACTGTAAGTGATTATATTTGTGATAAGGGAGCCTGGGATGTACCTGATAATGTTTGTAAATAATCCCATTGGCACTGTACTTTTGCTACAATTAATTAATCTTAATTTTGCTTTGACTGGCTGGAATTTGCCATGCTCACATATATTTGTACTATATTTTTAGTTTTTATTATTGACAATTGAGCATTAGAACTGTGTCCATGGGCTTATAGTTGCTTGAACAATTTATTTTGTATTTTTAAAACTGTATAATATTCTTTAAAAGAGTAATTACTGAGTTTCTTGCCAGGTTCTTCTCAGTAAAATCAACCTTCCGAACCTGGCGGTAGCATGTATAATCCTGTGTAATTGTGTCATTCTGACGATTTGAAAGTACTTTGTATGAAGTCTAATCGAATAAAGATATATTTGATTTTGATTTTGGTTATGTCAGCTGCTGTTTTTCACTGCTCTCTCTCATAATCTTGTTTAAATTCGCTATCGTGTACATTAATTGTATTTATATGTATAGATTTTTTAGTGGCATTGTCCATAAATCATGTTTTTTAATTTTATTAAACTGTTTATTTTATACTATGTGCTAGTCGCGTACAAATACGTTGGAACTTTTCCCCCGACGTAATATAAGTACGCCAGCCTTGATCTGACGTGTAGTTATAGAGATGAGGGATCAAGGCATTAACAATTATCATAAATCTACGCATTATTTTTAATGTTTATCTTTAAAACATTTACAATTGCACGGCCCTGTTTATTCCTTGCGAACGAGAATAAGGCCCGTGACCTAAAATTAGCAGTCAATCTTCATTGACAAAAAAATACTTAATGAAAATGATTTTTTCTGTTTAGAGGGAAGTGAGCGACCCGTCATCCTGACGCCGCCGCAAGCAAAGGCATTTTAGTGAGCTTGACAACTCAAGCCGGTCAAAACAAAGATCAAAATTAAAATAGTATACCCTTATATACTAACAAGACTAGCTTAAATACACCGTGAGTAAATGAAACAAGGAGTTATTTTTGACTCTAGTTCAATGGTCCATAACATCGTAAATCTATTGTCAGCCACGTGCCATCCTTGCAAGACCAATGACAATACCAGATTAGCTCAGTAGTCAGCAGTCGAAAGCTGATCTGAATAATTATATCACATCACAACCTTGCTTCTCCTTATAAATAGTCGTATACAATTTTAATTGTCGTTGGACGTGATCAGAATTGTACCCTTTGAATTGGGACGCGGTACGTAATCTTTGAGACCATATTTGGGTCTCTGAATACCATTGAATGGGAGGAAAATTGACACCGAGTTCTCCGAAAGACTATATTCATTCTTCAAACAAACTTTAAGGATGTTGGTTTAAATACTAGTGTTTACCGTACCTACTCGTCACTTCTCCCGTGTAGGAGTTTTTTTAGCTTTGTAGTTTGACATGCTTTGACATTTTTTCGTAAGTATATATCCGTCTTTTCACTCTTTCAGTCTTTAAGTGCTTTACTGCCTCTTTCATCTTATGTTCACAAAAGCGGCTAGCTATCATCATTTATCACCACTCTTTGGAACCCAAATGGTCTCGAACTGCTCGTTTCTCAATAAGTTTCTCTCCCCGGACCCTCAAGTTGTGGAATAACCCCCCTAACATGGTTGAGTACAGCATGGGGTTTTTCAAGATAGAAGTGAAGAGATAATTATACGGTCAACAACACGTGATGCCCCTGTTATTGTAAGCAATTTATTGCGTGAAAGACTCTAAAATAGGTCATGAGTCACTATTACATGGGACTTGAGGATAAATTAGGTTTATAAGCATTAAGTATACGCAATTTTCCACTCCGAACTGCTCGTTCGTTTCATCCATTCAGCACTGGTAACCTACCATTATCGTTACAGCAGTGACGTCTTACTAGGTTCTTAGCTTGGGAGTTTAATTTTAATATCACAAAAAGTCATAGCTAAGAAGTTCTGAATAGGCTCTGCGGTTTAAACCGATGATGGTAGGGTCCCTGGTTTATTTATCACGTTCCCCTTGATTTTGTCATTCGAATAAATCATTCATTCGCTCGTTTTTCAGCTGTTAATATTGTAAAAAAATCGAGTTGTCGGTCCGGTAGCCTTGACACGTTGCATGAGCTGTTTGCGAAATGTTTTTGTAGTGACCTCACGACCCGCGACATATTTATGTCTGGTGGGCCGAGTTCACTGTGACAGCAGTCAGCATACGGCGGAATACTAAACGTGTTGCTGACTCCTTCAGAAATGTATATTATTTATTTTCGACTATTTATTGTCTCTCTATAATAGTTACTCGCATTAAAAAAAAAAGCAAATAAGCTCACGCCATCCCAGAAGAGTCCGCGAAGGGTAGGTATAGGTGTGGTAACAACAACACCCACATTTCACCGTATACGATTAAGTTCCGAATTGACAGAGGTTGTGTCCATCGCCGGCTCAGGAATATACATACCTCACTGTATTTTCCTTCACCGTAAAGAAAGTGGAGTGGAACGACTGCATAGAAGTTTTTAAAAAAACTCATTGGTACAGACTGCGCTGGGGTTCGAACTTACGTCGCTTGCATAGCAGACGACTGCTCCAACCCCAAGGTCACTACGGCATTTTCCAGCAAATTATTTTTTTATTTTGATGTTACTTGATTGCTCGTATGTAACATTGGCCCAGTTCTCACATAATTAGATACGCATCAACCATAACATGTTTGTGTGTCGAGATAATTCACACGCAACTAAATGATCACCTAAACTTAACAATTAGTTACAAATATCGGTATGTATGTCAAAGTTAGATTTGCAATACAACTGGTTGGTCAACGGGCCTTGGTCTCATAGAAGGTGAAAATATGTATCTATCACGTGTTTGTGTATTCTCAACCTTCATAGGTCATTTGTCATGGGATACACTAATATTATTAAAGGAAAATTCGTTTTTTTTTTTGTTTGTTTGCATTCAATAGACTCCGAAACTACTTGACCGATCTTGAAAATTCTTTCAGGAATGAATAGCTACATCATCAGCGAGTAACATAAATATAATTTATCTCAGTACTTTTACGGGAACGGGAACTACGCGGGTGAAACCGCATGACGTCCGCTAGTACTATAATAAATGAAGAGCTAGAAAAAATTACTTTTTCTCGCGTTCGCTAATGGAAACGCTAAAAAATTTATGGAAATTACATAAATCAGTCACGTTACATACGTCATTTCTAAATATTTTGTATGGGAATGACGTATGTATAGTTTGGTGCATTTCTTACGTAATGTCGCCCACAAAAGAGTTCAACGCGCGCTCTGAGATCTAAACTTGTTGGTAAAATTCAATTTTAGTTAGATGTGTGCACATTTATGATTAAAGTAACTGTGCACCGAGACACATATTTTCTTAAACTAATGGCATAAATGCCGGTGCAAATAAATCTTCATCTATATTAATGACTAGCGGACGTCGTGCGGTTACACCCGCGTAGTTGCCGTTCTCGTGGGAGTACGAGAATAATATATAGCCTATATTACTCGCTGATGATGTAGCTATCCATTGTTGAAAGAAGTTTCAAGATCTGTCAAGTAGTTTTGGAGCCTATTCCATTCAAACAAAAAAACAGTTAAATCTTTCCTCTTTATTATATTAGAATAGATATCCTACCTGCCTCATTGGTCTAGTAGTTTAGTTCGCCTGCCGATCACCGATCGAGTTTTCTGTCAAGAAATTCACTACAAATGCCCGGAGTTTGAAAGTTGGCGGTGTTTCCACCCCCGTGCCTCGGAAAGCACGTTAAGCAGTTGGTCCTACGCCTGATCGCTCTCCGGTCGAATCGGATTGTCGTCCCATCGAACCATGAGATGAGAGTGAGAGCCTGTGTTTGTGAACTCACTTGTGCACTATAATATCTTCTGCGCAAATGGCTAATCCCCGTTGAGATTAGCCGCCGGAACCGAAATTCGGTAGGATATCATTATCCTAAAATAAACGAATGAAATAACGATTATAATCGACTGTCCGTGCGGTGAGTAGTTTTTTTTATTCTGTGGGCATCGAAAGTATTTCGCATCTTAACTGATATTCTAATTAGTTGGTTTAATCTTACTTAGATGTCAGTATTGCGGAACATGAGGTCATGTTTTTCTATCTATAACTAGCTGTGCCCCGCGGATTCACCCGTGTAGAGTTAATTTCATGTTTTTTTTTAAATAAAATTAGCCCAAAACACTCCTTGAAACATCAGCTATCTGCCAGTGAAAGTCCCGTTAAAATCCATCCAGCCGTTTACGCGTGATGCCGTGACCAAGGAAAATGGGGATTCATTTATATATACAAGAGTAGTACACGAATAATGGCATAAGGCTCGTTTCCTTTTACAAGAGAATCAGACATAACTGGTAAAATGTGTACTATAATGAGTATGTCTATTGTATGGGGATGGCGTGAGCGTAGTATGTTAAATAAGTGTAGTAAGTAATGTAAATTGATTAATTAATTATGTACATTAGCTCCACCCGAACTAGGTCGGATCATTACGGTGATAACCGCAGTATTAGCAACAAATCTGATACCATTTACGAAACACCTCGTAGTAATTGAATCTTGCATGATAATGTGTTTCGCAAATTTACTGCCAAGTGGAACATGCACTACAAACTATTTCCCTCCTAAAATACTATACATATGATATTAATCTATACACATTAATAAAATCTATTCTATACACATTAATAAAATTTAAGTGTCTGTTTGTAATTCCAAAATAACAGCTTTTCACTAAATGCATATGAAAGTATACACGCTACTGACACTAAAAAACCAAGTTTTAAATTTTTTCTCTGTCTGTCTGTCCAGCTGTCTGTCTGTCTGTCTGTCTATTTGTTCCGGGTAATCTCTGAAACGGCTTGACCAATTTTAACGGGACTATCACTGGCAGGTAGCTGATGTTTCAAGGAGTCTCAAAGGCTACTTTTATTTATAAAAAATATTAGGGTTCCGCAACAATAAGGACGAAACAAAATCTACGCGGTTGAAACCGCGGGGCAGAGCTAGTAGTAATAGTAACTATACAAATAAGTCTGTGGACTTGAATAAGAATTATGAATTTTGCTAGAGCCGTGGTGGCAATGGGGCTTAAGGAGTCACCTGCTACGCAAGCAACGCAAGTTTGAATCCCAGCGGCCTATATCAATAAGTTTTTCTAAAAACTAATTGATATTTGTGCAATGATTTTACACCACGTGCTTTAAAGTGAAGAAAAACATTGTTAGGAAACCTGCATATGCCTGAGAAGTAATCCAAAGATTGTGTGCCTGAGACGGCAATAGACTCACCATCTGTCACGTTGGCACTTAATCATCTTCGGTGAGAAGTGGGTGTTGTTATTACAACACCTTTGGCTACCCCTTCGGGGAATACATATGTGAGCATATGTATGTAATATCAATTAGAAAAAACGTCACTCATTTAGACACCCGACCGTTGCAACATTATTCTAAGCAAACAAGCGAACCTAGTATTTCATATATCTTATTCCAATTACAAATCACGTGACTTTCTCGGCTTGCGAGCAAGAATCGCCCAATGTGGGTTTTGGGGTCGTCGCCGGCGATTTCAGTTATATAACGCGTTATGTAATACATGACCTTGTGTAATATTTCCGTTCAAGTTCACGAAGATTGTGCCGACAGAATTGCTAATGTTGTCTTCAAATGCAATCGTATATTTTATTAATCGAGGCTAGTTTTATAAGCCGTGCATAGAGAATCTGTTAAGGCCTTCTGGACCAACTGCTCAAGCAATAAGTCAAACTTAGGAGTACAACTACTTGAATCTGCTTTTGATAAATTGGTACCAACCGCCCGAAGCAGTTCCCTCCCGACCTTTGAATATTGACCCTTGCATAACTGGCCCGCGCCGAGCCTCAAACCATAGGCAATATAACAAGACTAGCCCAGCCCAGCTTCCTATCTTGTCTTATCTTTTTGTGGCAATATTGGGTCCGCTTGCCAGAAGCACGTTGACCCTCCTGCTCCCTTATGCTCTACGTACCTGACTCCTCAAATACTCTCGAACAAGATACGATACTGCCGGAAGATCTTGCCTATGGGGAAGAGCCTGAGGTCCAAGCCCCACTATGAGGCGTGTCTTAGGTGTGTTGTTTAGCCCCGGAGATAAATCTGCGAGAGACAAAAAAATTGCCGGAGCAATCCCGGTGTGTGTACAGAGAAGACCGACAGTAATTTGTTATACAGTCGCAGCTTGAAAGAGTCGATCCTGACTGCTTCACGCAATCCGTGTAGATCCCTTATAGACCGTCGCCGGAGCATAGGAAGGGCTATGTCTTATTTCGAACTCACACCGACTAAACTACGTAAGAACAACCTTATTTTACCAAGGGTTTATTCTAGTGTGTTCATATGCTTCTCCGTGCAGCAGTTCCACTTTAGGCGCATTCTGAAGACCGGCTTTTATTCCAAACCCGTTGTTTTAGTCGTGAATAAATAGGATAGCATTGCATCTAGTTGTAGCCGGTTACGGTGTGCATTACTAGGCGCTGATAACCATGTTTGGTTATTTACTCAAACATAAGTATACAATTAACTTGACTCAAAATAAAATTAATGACAAAGGTCAAAGTTCAGCTAGTTAACAAACATGACAACTTCGGTGAAAAGTGGTTGTTGCAACACCCGTGTCTACCCTTTTGGGGACTTCTGGTGAGGCACGAGCTTAAGTACCTTACCTGTATACATAAGTACCTTTACCTTTAAAAATACAGCTACCGTCAAGAGTTATGAGCGCTCAGTGGAAATAAATAGATAACTAAGTTAATATTTACATGCCCTCAATTTGGGTGAAATATGTGGCTCTTGTGACCTTTATAAGACCTATTTGGTACCATATTTCTATTTTCATTAGGGAGATCGGAGACTCATGTGTGTTCGCTCCAAACGTACTCCAAAAAACTACTATTGTGCATTCAAGATCAGCGCTCAAACTTACTTAACTTACATAACGTTATCAGAATCTGAAATGCTCTCCATAACTTTCGATTAAGGCAGTAATTAGAAAAGCGTTTAGACTCCTTAACTAATTTCACGCAGCGAACAAATATTTAGAACTATTGTGTTTCTTTTCAAGACACAAATTGTTAGGGTATTGCTTAGTGTCACGTCACGGTAACTAAATAGGTACAATTACCCAGAAGTACACCGATTACGTCAGAAGCGCCGCTACTCATAGTTTGTTTTGGCTTGTGAAAGACTGCGCACCTAGTCATGTCATTTCGTGTATTAAGAAACTCAGTACAACTGCTTTCATGCATATTATATGTAATATCATCATCATCATCATCTTCCTGCCCTTCTCCCATGTTATTTGGGGTCGGCGCAATGTGTTCTTCTCTTCCATTTCTCTCTATCAGCCGTCATATCTGTATTCACTCCCATTCTAGTCATATCATCTTTCACACAATCCATCCATACATTAATGTAATAATTATTCATTTATACTATTCGAATCAATAGACAATAGCATGTTTTGAAAGCGTAGCCATAGTCTCAGGCAGGCAAACAACGTACGAGTTTTAGGTTTTTGGGAACGGGACCGCGGGCCTTAACGCTTAATGGAACCGGGAGCGTCCAATCGTTTCACTAAAAGTAATGATGATTTCCAAAGTGAATTTGATTCCATTTTTCGCCTAAAAAATAATGATTTACTACACTTCAATTACAGTATCATTTGAATGCATCTTCCCAGACATCAATGAAGATACAATTATTAAATTAGATTTTTTTTTGTTAAGCTGTCAGAATTCAAATATATCTGTGATAAATATAAAGAGGCGTATGACTTATAATATTATTGTAAGCATTTGGCTTCCGAGCTACAAAACATTATGTGTCACATGTGTGCAAAAGCGCCTAGCTGCTACAAAATAACACTGTTTTATAAACTGTAGGAAAAAGTTTTAAGACGTTCTCCTGGCACATTACCAATGCGTTATTCTTTGATAGTTCAATTAATTTTAGGGAAAAGTTCCTTAGCCGCAACCGCTTTAATAAACTTTAACTAAAACCTTAAACAAACTCAAAAATATCTTTATTCGATAAGACTTTTATAAAGTACTTACAAATCGTCAGAATAACATAATTATACAAGATTGTACATGCTACCGCCAGGTTCGGAAGTTTGCTTTTACTGAGAAGAACCTGGCAAGAAACTCAGTAATTACCCTTTTCAAACTATACTTTTTAAAAATACAAAAAAAACATATAATAAATGTAAGCCCATGGGTGTCCATGAAACTGTGTAGTTTGCACAAATGTTGATAAATATAGTAGTTCTACTTATATCTTCTGTAGCTTGAGATGACCACCCCCCACGAGCAGTTTAATAATTAATTTGTGCCACAGGCTGTAACCCCCACCTTTCTCTATTTCCAGCGGAATACATCCTGCCGTGCAGTCGCAGTGATCCCGAGCTGGACACATGCATCAAGAATTCCTTCAATCACCTCCGGCCGTACCTCTCCCGGGGTCTGCCTGACCTGGGGGTGCCACCAGTCGAGCCCCTGCTCATAGACCGCCTCGTCATGGAGAACGCTGCCGGACCCGTCAGGGTCACTGCTGCGTTTAGCAACATCACTGTCATAGGACCCAGTAATTATACTATCACTAAGATCAGGTGAGGACTTCAAGATTTTTATCAACTTGCAATGATATGATTGTCTGAATGGAAACATGCAAATGATTTTTTAAATCAAATCTTTTACTGATTAAATAAAATTTTGGTATACTCGCTAGTTTTGGACGGCAATGCATGCTATGTGACGTCATTCTAATTTCTAATATGGCGGATAATCCAAGATGGCGGACTAGTTATTTTTTCAGCACTGTCACAGTATGGGTATCAAACGAATGGGCTTGCTGAGGAAACGATTTAATGCCTTGATGACAAGCTCAAATGGAGTTTGCCGCTACCGTGAGCTCTTATTGCCATTTTAGTTCTGGTTTATTAAGTTGGCAGATTAATACACGTTACATGTACATAATAAGAGTCTAACTATAATGACAGTTCATGATAAGTGCAACGAGTTATACGACACCCATGCGTTGACAAAATTACTCGTAAAGATTTGTAATAACAGCTGCAGAGTTCACAGCACCGTGTCACATTGCGTCAAATTGCGTCACATTTCGCAACTGATGACTGTACTTTCATTATTATTATAATGATAATAAATTACTGCCTCTATTATTTTGATGTGCAGGTAATTTGCTCAAATTGTTGGTAATGCACTGTGGTGCCCAATCGCTGATTGACTTGTTGCAAGGATTTGTTGCAAAATCATGTCACAAACACAGTATACAGAAGAGCTTACAAGCAGTGCGTATTCTAGGAACATATCGAAATTATACATAGTACACACTCGTACAGACGTACGCGTCTATGAGAAATAAACGTCTCAGGCGTAATTTCAGTAAGGGGTGTCACATCGTCATGTGGCCGAATGTTCATTATTTTGACAAAGTAAATTCTAAAATCTTTAAGAGTCACAAGAACAGTTGATTTAAAAAAATAGGCCTAGGTTCCATACTGCTTGGTAAGCTCTGCTATTATATATACTGTGTCTTATGTGCCTTATATTGAGAAACAGTGTAAACTATTGTTTTTATTCAAATGTGAAAAGTAAACACAAATATCTGAGCACAGAAATTTAACGAAGTCCTGAAATGTTAAGCATAAAGACATATAAAAAGCCTATTTGTATTTGTCGATTGTATTGTCGATGGCAGAAGTTTAGACTAAGATCATAATTCGTATCCGTCTCAATAGGGCTTGTCTTAAATTCATAAGAAATGTTTCGACCGCTATTTTTCACCGTCAGTTGTGGCGGTCGAAAAAAATTGAGAAGCCAAAGCATATCTATATAGTATATGTATAGTGGTATATATTATATAGTCTTTCAGTTTTCAGTGCAATACCTATTGTAATGTTCTCCTCAAATAATTTTAATCCGAGGTTGAGTTATTCATTCTCAAAAGTAAAATTATTGCGTTCAGTAAAAATAGAAAAAAAAACTAACTTCTTTTAAAAATCGTTCTATTTATCAGGATAATATACTTAACTTCTCATCATGTTCCAGGTCGGACTTGAGCAAGCTGCGCATTGACATGGGGCTGGTTCTGCCCCGCATAGAGATCACGGGTCGCTATGAGGTCTCAGGACAGGTCCTCCTCTTCCCAGTCCGATCGCAGGGAGACTTCTGGGCTGCGTTTAGTTAGTATCCATACCCGGTTATTCTGCTTCGCCAAAGGTGTTTCCAAAATAAACCGACACGCTTAGTAAATTGTGTATTCTCGCAAAACTTAAGTATCAAATTTTTCGATATAGACTCTCGCCTTTAGGGGGAGCTATCTCCACTGCTTAACTGGACAAGAGGGCGAGACCCTAAGGTCTCCAACCGAGCTTAGGTATACAAATTAACAAAGCAACGCGGCTAAGGGCGTCCTTCGGCTTAGATGCTGGGGGATGAGCCAGGCAGCTGGATCTGAGTGGACTATGAAAAAAGAGATTGAGCTTTTTTTGCTAGCAATTCAAAGGCTGCAGTAACCACTTACCATCAGTCGGTCGACACGTTATAACGTCATCGCTTGACCTTGCGGTTTGCGCTTTTGTATGGAAACATAAAGCTTCCTACATTCGCTGCATGGCGCGCTTGTGGGAGGTGATAGCTTCAACGTCAAAACATGTTCAAACCTATACTTAGTTAGGGCACAGATGAGCTGTTGCCTTATTGGAATAAAAAACTCCATAATGCCCATTGAGCCCTTTGAGTCCACTATTATGCATTGTGTTGGAAACCATAAATAGTTCTTTTTTGGTTTTATACATTAAAAAATACCAATTCTTGCGTTCCAAAATAATAAATGTAAACAAATAAATTCACAGTCGACGTGGCAGCGATAGCGAAGATCTTCGGCAAGGAGATAGAGAAGGACAGCGTGAAGTACATGGCAGCGGACAGACTGCTCGTCGACTTCAAGCTGAGGAACTCCCGGTTCAAGGTTCGAGACACCGTGAACCACGGAAGTGTTATTGGTGAGTGCCAAAACTTAGATAAGATACTAAATATATGGTTAATTTAAGCACATTATAACGTCACAGACATACATTGAGCATGGTTTTTGATATAAAGAGGCTGAAGAGCATCGAGCTGAGTTCTTATTTTTTTGCTATATTATTTTTATTCTATTTATTTGCCACATTTTGCCGTCAATAACCAGCTATTTCAAACCCATCACTCTAACTTCCCAGGCAGAATTAGTTACCACTAAGCCCTCATGTCGAAGAGTATAAGAAGACTAGTAAAGCAAGGATTTCGCGTCGCGCCATGCAGACAGAGATAGATTCATCAGTCAGCGCACAAAGTTAATCTATATTACACTAAAAAATTCAATAAATATTTATGTTAACTCAACCATATTTCAGGAGAAGCAATGAATCAGTTCCTGAACAACAACGCGGCTGAGATCATCGATGAGATGAGGCCCGCAGCCTCGGTGTCTATCGCGAAGCACTTCAAAGCCTTCCTCAACGCGGCATTTACCAAAATACCTATGGACGTGTGGCTTAAACCTTAACTCATTCAACTTGTTACCAACACTGCCGTGCGACCATTACTGGCCTCAACTTGGCACATGCACAAAAGCGAAACCAATTTTTCAACTTGGTGCTTGAACTACCCAATAGTATGAGAACTAATGTAATCTTTGTTGTACCAGGGGCCTTACCATAAGCTCTTATTGCCATCACTTACACACGTTATATACATCTGTCACATGATGAAAGTTAAACTATGTGGCAATATATGGCAATAAGCGGTCCCCGGCCCCTGGGCTTGAAGACAAAGTAACATTAAGTAACAAAGACATCCTCACGCTTCGCTAGTAGAAACGATATAAAATATACGGGAATGACATATGTCACGTGATTTATGTCATTTTTGTATCGTTTCTATTAGCGCAAGCGCGAGAGAATGTAACTTTGTCTAGGCCTACTGAGTTTGTTTCTATAACGATTGCAAATGTTTTTGAAAAGTGTCCAGTTATTATAGTATAGTTTTGAACCAAGTCTTATAGCATTACGACTGATTTATAGTTCATTTCTGAAGGACCCAATTACATTATTAAAAATATATTGAAAAGACGCCATTTTAGCTTGTAATAGCAATAGAAATCCCGAAGCTGATTCGATGTATGTATACTTTGAAACCGTGTAAATGTATACAATCTCTATAGATACTTTGGAATTCACTAAAAAGGGCTCTGAAAATTGTGTTGGTCGGTGTAGACTGGGAATTAAATAAAGAATAACATTGAACTAATGTGGTTTTATTATAATGTTAATTAAGTATGACAATGTTTGTAATCCTAGTCCCTGACGCCATCTTTCTTATCTCTTCCCGCCAATCTGACCTATTGCTAGTGCTGTGACACACTCATAACATCCTCCTTATTCAAAAACTTAAGTTATTATAATTTTACAGCTTGAGTCAGTTCCGCAAAGATTGAGTAAACTCTTAAAAATAACTTCTGACAACAGATTTTTAATTTACTAAAATAAGACAATCTATTAACTAAATCTCTACCTATATTATATTCTAGACTTAAGTAACTTAATCAGCCCTTCACAGCCATTGCCTAAATGTTTGCTTAATAAGCATAATAAATAAATCAATTAATTAAATAGCTTTTATAAGTCTAGCCGTCTTGGTGCTCTTACGACTCTTCCACACCTAGTGCGCCTTTCAACTGGAGTTGTATGCTCTTCAATAGATGGTGCTACTGCATGAGAATTGGGAGATGTCTTGATACTTGGACTTCGGTGTACCATGTCTTGAGATACCATTTGAGGTGACAGCGGAGGCTTCAATATATGTTGTCTGTTTCTCCTTCCTGTAAATCCATCTGACCCTTCAACAGTATAAGACCTAGGCTGATCACATTTGGACTTTACTGTGCCTGTAATCCATGGAGTATCTGGCATTTTCTTAAAATAGACCTTATCTCCTTCTTGTAGTTCTGATAATGATCTAGTCTTTCTGTCATAGTAATTTTTCATTTTATTTATATTTTCTTCCTTACTTTTTACATATTCTTGAAATTTGACTGTTCTTGGTCTTAAGTTTTTTGTGACTGTTGGCAATTGTGTTCTAAGTGAACGTGACATTAATAACTGTGCCGGTGATGGTAGATTTCCTCTAGGTGTATTCCTGAATTGAAGCAAAGCAAGATATGGATCTGTTCCAGACTCCTCTGCCTTGGTAAGAAAATGTTTACATATCTTCACTGCCGACTCTACCAACCCATTTGACCTTGGTATGTAAGGGCTAGATGTATTGTGATGTATTCCCCATTCAGAGATAAAATTCTTAAACTCTATTGAATTAAATGGCGGTCCATTGTCAGAGAATAACTCAACTGGAATACCATGTCTGCTAAAAATACTTTTAAGACAAACTATTACAGTTTTGGCATTAGTACTTGCCACTGTCATTAATTCAATATAATTTGAGTAGTAATCTTGTAGTACTATGTATTTTCTAGATTTATAATCCATAAAATCAACACCAACTTTTTCCCATGGAAGTGATGTAACATCATGTGGCATAAGTGGCTCTGGAGCATTTGCACTTCTATGTGACAAGCAAATATGACATGACTGAACACTGTTTTTTATATCAGTTGACATAAATGGCCAAAATACATGTCCTCTAGCAAACGCTTTTGACCTTTCAATTCCCAAGTGCCCACTGTGTATTATTTTCAAAATATCGGGCCTCAATTTTTTAGGTATGACAATACTGTTATTTCTGAAAATTAAATTATTTTCTGTATGTAACTCAAATCTATACTGCCAATACTCATGCAGACCTTCATGAATTTGAGTTTTACTTGATGGCCATCCTTCGATACAGTATTTTTTCAAAATCTGTAAACTTTCTTCTTCATTAGTCCCTTTGATTAACCACTGTAGACGTTCTGACGAGACTGGTAATGACTTAATCAGTAAATTGACGTGTACAATAATATCATCATCTAATTCATCTGAACTTGTTTCAGAGAGTGCTGCTCTTGACAAGGTATCAGCAATGTACATGTGACTGCCTTTCTTGTAAACTACATTTAGACTGTAGAGTTGAATTTTTAACATCATTCTTTGGAGACGTGTAGGAACTTCGGCTAAAGGCTTTTTAAACAATGTTATTAAAGGAGCATGATCTGTTTCAACAGTTACAGTTTGTCCATATATAAATTGATGAAATTTGATGCAGGCAAAAACTATTGAATAAAGTTCTTTCTCAATCTGAGCCATTTTTTGCTGTGTATCCGTTAAAGTTTTTGAAGCATAATATACTGGATGTTGATTTTGTAACAACACTGCTCCGACAGCACTCTTACTAGCGTCACTTTGTAGAACAATAGGGTCATGTACATTGAAATGTGACAACACTGGAACTTGACATATTAATTGCTTCAAATGACAAAATGTTATTTCATGGTTGGCAGTCCACTGCCAATCAGTAGATTTTCTTAATAATTGGCGTAGAATTTCTGTCTCACCTGCCATATTTTTAATAAAAGGACTTAAATAATTAAGTAGGCCCAGAAATCGTTGTAAATCCTTTAGACAGGTAGGAGAGGGCATCTCTTTGATTGCTCTGACTTTGTCTGGATCAGCTGTGATTCCATCTGCTGAAAAAATATGACCCAGATATTTTATACTCTCCTTAGCAAATGTACATTTCTCTTTATTAAACTTGACATTGTTTTCCTTTGCTCTTTTAAATACCATATTAAGACGCTCATTATGCTCATGCAATGTTTTACCGCTTACTAGAATATCATCGCTATATACTGCCACCCCTGTTATGTCACCAAATATTTCCGTCATAATTCTGTGAAAATACTCAGGAGCACAGTTAACTCCATATGGAAGACGTTTAAAGCGGTATCTGCCAAAAGGTGTATTGAAAGTTGTGAGGTAAGAACTCTTTTCATTTAATTTGCACATCCAAAATCCACTACTTGCATCCAAGGTGGAGAAAAATTTTGCACCAGCCACCTTGGCGCGGACCATGTCTACTGATGGAATAGGATAATGAGTCCTGTTAATGGCTTGATTTAAATTGCGGGGATCTAGACATACCCTTAATTGACCATTTTTTTTTTCTATTAAGATTAAGGAACTCACCCATTCAGTAGGTTCTGTGACCTTGGTAATGACATCAATTTTTTCCATCTTCTCAAGTTCTTCTTGAAGTCTATGATGTAATGCAAATGGTACCTTCCTCGGAGCATCAACTTTAGGCTGTACCTCAGGATTTGTACTTATGTGACACTCACCAGGAAGACAACCAAGACCGGTAAAAAGATAATTATTACATTCAACAAGCTTATTTAAATTAATATTTTGAGACTGACTTGACTGTAATGGAAATGACTGTGACTGACTTCTTGTGACTTTAGGACATGTTACTTGACTTGAACTTGACTCATTATGACTGATATCACCTTTCAATGTTTGTACACTTGTAGTGTCAACACAGAAAACTCTTTTAATTAGCCCAATTTGTGAGCATGTAAGTTTACCTAATACAGTTGGAGAATTCACATTTGCAATTATAAAATTAATTTGTTTTGTCATAAAGAGGTCATTAAATTGGAATTTACACTCTAAGATTTGTTGACCCAATACCTCTAAACTATTACCAGTGTATGACTTAATTTTTACATCAGTTTTAGACAGTTCACTTTTTGTATTAAGTGAATCATAAACAGTTTTTGACATAATATTGACATCACTGCCTGTATCAATAATACAATTTATTTGTGAATTATTTATGTATACATTAATTGTCCATTCACTTGAGTTGGATGACTGAATATGACCTATGAATAAATCATCTTGTTCTGACTGTACCTGATGCATATCACTTTCCGACTGTACATATTTTACTGACTTTGACTGAGTTGACCGACAACAAACTGCAAAATGACCAACTTTTTCACATTTTTTACACTTAACACCCAATGCTGGACATTTAAAACGATGCACCTGCCCACACCTTGTACAAACTTCCTGTCTTGACTGGTTACCATATTGACTGACATTTCTTGTGTTAAATTTTGATCTTGAGCGTGACTGACTCATATTATACAATACTGAACTTTGTTCTGCTGATAATTCATCTGTTTGGTGTCTGGATGCAAGCATGGCCTTTGCCATTTCTAAGGCCTTATCAAGATTCAATTTATCTTCAAGCAATAATTTTTCTCTGATAAAATTGTATTTTTGATGCATGTTACATATAAACATTATTTTCACGAGGCGTTCCTGCAGCTCTCCTAGCTCACAGTTTTGAGACTTTAATTTAAGTGTGCAAGCAAAGTCGTCTAACGTTTCATTTTCACTTTGTTTATATGTGAAAAAGTTATGGCTTTCATATGTGAGGTTCGCTTTTGGGGCGAAATGATTATTAAATAACGTTATGAGATCATCGTATTTAATCATATCCTCATCTTTTCCAAACGTGTTAAATATGTCTACTCCTTTTTCTCCAATACCGTGTAAAAATAATGCTACCTTTCTGCCATCATTTTCTTCATCCATGCCAGACGCACGTAAATAAATTTTAAATGTTTGCACCCATTTCTTCCACTGTTGAGCCAAATTACCATTCATCGCCATGGGCTGTGGGCTGGACATTCCTGCATGTTTCTTAGGTTTTTGATTTTCATCAGACATGACGCCGACTCACATGAAAATTTTCACTGACCGACTGCTTATACGACACGTAGATTACGAACCCAATTACTGACACCATGTGTTGGTCGGTGTAGACTGGGAATTAAATAAAGAATAACATTGAACTAATGTGGTTTTATTATAATGTTAATTAAGTATGACAATGTTTGTAATCCTAGTCCCTGACGCCATCTTTCTTATCTCTTCCCGCCAATCTGACCTATTGCTAGTGCTGTGACACACTCATAACAAAAATGAAAATGAAAATGAAAAATATTTATTCAGTTTAGGACCTGGTAAGGCACTTATGAAAGTCGAGAATTTACCACCGGTTCGAAAACTAGCCTTCTGAGAAGAACCGGCAAGAAACTCAGCCAGGCATCATGTACATATCATCGAAACAATATAAATCATAATGAAATCATAATCCAAAATCAAATTTGATAATAGGTATAAATATTCACAATAGTGACAAATTGTATTAGCATGCAAGTCATTATAAAACAAAAACAACAACTCTATGATGGGATATCACCGATACTAAAGTGAATTAAAAGCATAAGCAATTCTTTTAATAATTTTTGAGTAAAATTGTCCTTGGCTAGTATTTTCAAGCACTTCAAGTCAAAGAATTACACAAGTCAACAGTACAAAAGAATTCCCAGTTATATAAGTTATTAATGTTCGTATGTAATTTTCAAATAAAAACTGATTTTTACTGTTTCTAGTAACTGAGGTATAGTTTAGGGTTAAGTTTATTTATTTAAGTATCAAAGTATTAATTTAAATTGTATTTCTATTAATTAACTAAATAGTTAAGTGTTTATGATTGTGATCACTATGTTTAACATACATTATAGTATATTAAAAAATACTTTTACTTATCAGTTTTTTTATTTATTTCGTTTCTCAATTAAAGTATGGAATAGGAAAATGCGTGTAAAAAAAACATTAATTAATAAAAACTTTATTAAGTGTAAATAAATAATGTACAAACAAACCTATATAAAACAGTAGGACCTTATATTAGTCCATAACAACTACAGCAAATGTTTTGTTTCGCTCTCACTTTCCAATAAAGACTCACAATAGAGACAAAATACCTCACATATATTTTCGTTTAAAGCCGTCTAAGCCTGGCTTCCCACGGTGCGACCTTCAAAGTTTACCAACTCGCCGCGGGAGACGTGTCTGCGCTACGGACTATATGGTACGATATCTACCACATGGTGCGTTGTCGACCCGCTTGCGACATTACGTACCGTGAGAAGCCACCTTTATAGTTAGTATTTACTCATAAAACAAAATGTCATCAGCATTAAGAGTACCAAAGGCATGATCAGCTAAAGGTTTCAGGAAGTCTCGGAGTGCCTCCTCCATTGGCGTCTGTAACTCTTGAGATAGCTTCTGCCAATTCTCGTTCAAGATTTTGTTCATTGCATCACCTGTTAACAAAAGAAACGTAATTAGAGAAAGGCGAGATCTAATTAATGAAACTGAGGTATACACTTCCTATATACTTAAGAATTTTTTGATTAGAAACCGCTCTACTTACGATTGCGTTTTGAACCATACTGTGTAAAATTACATAGAAAATGAAAATAATGAATAATTCAGTAAGTATAGGCAGTCAGTCATGGACGGCGGATACCACCAAAGATAATCTATATCTGTAGATACCACTGCTCAGTTAATGGGTTTGTTTACATACTCGTAGATTTCGTTTACCACGCTTTCACAGAAGAGTCCCTTAAGAAGTGAACTGAGATGATACCCACCGTCCATGATGAGTCCATCACCGTCTCAGACTCTACGTAAGCCACAGATTTCCTCAACATGTTATCCTTGCTCTAAAAAATTCTAACTCATATATTTGGACTTTTGCGCAGCAAACGATTACACAATATTTCACCGTAATTATTTTTTTATACAACCTGCGTAGAGTCCTGACGGTAAGCAGCTACTCTAGCCTATGTACATGAACAGAACCAGAATGTCACTCATGTATTGTCCAGCTTATAAAGAATGAAATCGCTATCATAACCTATTAAAGCAAAAGAGTTTCACTATACGCTAGTACAGTGACTCCACTCCTCCCCTCATAAAGCACTGGCAACCTTCACTGCAATAACACAAAACTACGCTAAAGTAGAGTTATTTGACTGCCATCATCTGTATGGTAGAGCTCCAAATAGGCCGTACCTCTCTTGACCTCATAACATGTTCTTTATTTAAGCATATCCCACCTAGTTCCCCGTCATCTCCAAACAGGTGTTCCAGTTGTATGGAGGCGTATCCAATTTGAAAGCCGACGTCCAGGTGCTCGCAGGTAAGGGCGTCCACGTCGTTGGTGCGGCGCCGTCTGCCCAGGGTTATGGTCACCGTAGCCTCGATATCACCTGGCACAACATATTTCATCAACCAAGCAATGCATCAAATGATTAAGCTTAGACGTCACGTATAATTTGTTCGAAGTGTAGAAGTTTGAAATTTTTTTAAAAGCCTAAAATTTTATCAAACCATTCGACAAAATATTCTAGTGTGGGCGTTAAAGTTAGGCCTACAGTAGAATACAGTAGAAGAGTACAGTAGAAGGCGCTTGCTTTAATAGAAGCAATATAAAATGTATGGAAATGACATAAATCAAGCATGTGAGATATGTCATTCCTATACATTTTGTATCACTTCTTTAAGCGAAGCACGCAGATAATATTACTTTGGCCCAGAGTAGTAGTTTGTCTCACAACCTGCCGATCTCGTCTGGTCAATATTATCAGATTTGGTACCATATTTAGCGGCGAAGTCCCCTTCTCCCTCCACGGGCAGCATGAGCACTTGTCCGGTCAGCTTGTAGCTGCCCTTCATCCTCAGCTCCGGGATGAACAGCTTCACCACTATTTGATGCTTCCTTGAGTGCACTCTGCAAAGCAATGTGGCTTATTAGAAGTATATTGATACATGTGGATATAGACCATAAAATGCCAAGAGTCCTGATGGAAAGATGGAAGGACAAAATCTTTTCCGCATAAACGGCATTCACCAGCTATTGATACTGTGATTAGAATAGTGATTAAATGAATAGGATTGGACTAGAAGTTTATAGGATCACTTCGTATCCGCAAGCCAAGCTACTGCATACGTTCTGAGGGTTTAGTGCGAGTTTTTTATAAATCGCCGTCACAAATCACCCCGTTGACGTAAACGCAGATTTATATGGGATCGAAATTGTGCCAAGTATGGGCCGACAGATGGCGCTGTTTCCATCCTATACGAATCTGCGTTTACGTCAACGCGGTGTCTTGCGACGGCGGCAGTGAAAAACACTAGGCCCTTTGTTTTATTTAGTTCAAGGACACTCTTTGACAAGCGCTAATAGTACTAAGTCCTTACTGTACGTCATTGACTCTCATGCTGGCTGGCCCTGAGACAGTGACGTCAGAGTACGTGGAGGTGATGGCGATAGGTCCCGCGGACTGCTTCACAGATATCGCTGGCACCACCAGCGGCTCGCATGGTGGCACTCCAAATTCTGGTAGTCCTGGGAACACAATATTTAAAGGTATTATTTTTACTTAAAATGGCCGAGCCGTGGGGTTCGAGCAGTCGCCTGCTATGCAAGCGACGCAAGTTCGATTCCCGACGGGCTTTAACAATGAATTTTTGTAAAAACTTAAAGACAGTAGCTTCACTTCAAATTGTTTGTAGTGACAATTTTTATTTTTAATTCATTAAAAGTCACATGAACACACAATTTTATCGGGACGTACCCCAGCTTATATTACAAGGAGTATCAGAGGAAACCTCTATTTAAGAAAAAAAATCATTGACGTTAACCCTACGCGGGTAAACCGAGGAGCACAGCTAGTTTAAAAATAAATAACTCTGAGAGTACACTTACCGGTAGCTAATCTAGGAATATAGGAGTTAAGTACGTCTCGTAGACAGGGGCCCAATGTCTTTTCATCTCGAGGGCAAATGAAGCCTCCAACTGTGAAAATAAATTGATTCTATCTCAAACTCTTTGTAGGACGGGATCTATACGACAGGTACTGATCAAAATTATAAGCATTGATATTTATATATCAATGCTTATAATTTTTTCTATTTATTTTAGTTCTAGATTTAGGTTAAAAGTCTACTATATTTATGTATATGTTTGTATAGTTAATATGCTGGAATGCAGATACAATCACCCACCTTTTCAAACTTTTATGAATCCTAGTCACCACATCATTCTTAACTTTCCTTACTGTAATTTAATGAGGAGCTCGTAGTATAGTCGCTATTGCGCATATCATTATATCATTCGATCAATGAAGTTAAACAACCCCAACCCAATAAATAACTGGCTGGGTTACCCGAATTCTCTTCACGTCTGGGAAGAACTGTCGGTCCCAATAGCCAATTTAACATCTTTGGCAATCTTTACACGTCAGTTGGAGGCCTTAGAGAGGTCCAATTGCCCGGAAGGACGTCGACCCTTGGGAATTTTTGTACCACCCTTGCCCGTTTGCTCTACGTACCTGACTCCTCAAATACTCCCTGAACAAGCCGGCAGATCCTGCCCACTGTACTGACGATCTTGTACCCCTGCTAAATTGTAGACCCCTGGTTTCGGATATTTCTTACCCAGTAGGCCAATTCACCATCTGCCAGTGCGTCGCAAGTACTTATTAGGTGACTCATGGTCTCGGCTTCTGATTTACCATACCACGTCATCCGATATGTTCATCTTATGAAGATGTTCTTTTGTCCTGTAATTACCTGATAGTGTTGTCTCCTGAGATGTATAAGGTGACGTAAAATCTAATATAGTAGCTTTCTGCTTTGGTTCTCGCCCCAAATGCCTATGAACGGCTTGTAGAACGAAGGTACTTACAGTTAATGTAATTCTTCTCAGCGCAGACCACACTCACGAAAAATAATAACCACACTCTCCACATGTTTAACACTAAATTGAAATGAAGAATAAAAAAATATCCGAGATATCTTTACTTAAATATCTATTGGGACGTGCTGATAGAGTTTAAGAGTAATCACTTTATCTCCAACCTCCTACATCTAATCAGTGTAACATGAATTACTCGTAAATGGTCACTACTGGCCCTGGTGTCAGATTCAAACTAATTGCATTACATACTCGTATGACTTCGCCTTAATCACGTTTGTTTACTTAAACCGTTTTATAACTTGATACCTCTTGATATCTTTGCATTTCTCAGAAGTTCTTAGTACATACTTATACTTGTAGGCCTAATACACACTTACTTACTTAATAACAATATTACACGAAAAAATTATCAACTAGATAATAATAATATTATTATGTTAGGTTCATAGTAATCTTATATGTATATAAAAATGAATCCCCATTTCCCTTGGTCACGGAATCACGCGTAAACGGCTGGATGGATTTTAACGGGACTTTCACTGGCACATAGCTGATGTTTCAAGGAGTGTTCTCGGAAATGAACAGTACAAAAGACGAAGATGAAGATAAACACGTTAAGGAAATTGGTAGGGATATAAAAAAGTCCCAATTAGAGTGTTTTCTTAAAAAATAGTTTTTTGCATATTTAAGCCAATTGCGAAGGAAAAAAGTGTCGGTAAAAGACGTAAGCGATCGGGCTTGATGTGACATCCCTTACTGTCATAACGCCGGAGTCGCTTGTAGACTCGTACATGTGCGCGATTTGTTCCTGGATTCTGTACTGCTTGTTGTAAGCTCGAAATGTGTACTGTGACTATAGTACGCTTGCACTTTTGTAGTATGGCGTAGAGTTACAGTTATCACACAAATACTTGCATACACAGGCTTTCTGTAACTCCTTACAACGAAACATATCAGTTCGAACATTATTAAAAGTAAGAGATTACTACTTGCATTGTTATTAATATCCATCGGATTTTGATGAATACAGCACTGAGTAAATCGTGCGCCAACTGCATAGACAGTAAATTCATAATAACTATTACCTACTTAGAAGCTAAAAAGCTAAGGGAAAAAATCATTTAATAACGTGAGTGAAAACCGCCACATTTCCGCCGTAACTTGTTATGCTAAGGAATTTTAACGAACGTGGAAAATTGCCTACATTTCCCTCATTAGATGACAGTGTAGGACGAACCGTTTCAAATTACGTAATTATGAAAAAATGCATTCCACGCATTGTTACCAAGGCCTGCAAAATTAAAATTATAAAATTAATTTACGTACAACAATAGTGACAGTGTAATCGGTATGCACTATGATGTCGTCACTCTTAGTTCTTTGACCCAAACTTTGGCAAGTAATTCTTAAAATGTATCTTCCTGTATGGCGATAGAGTACACAATTGTTTGCGTTGCTAGTGTTGTAAGTATTACAGTGACAAGTGACGTAACGGCGTAGGTAGGCCGACCGCGCGGCCATCGGCACATTGACACACTTCGGACTTCTTTCACAACATCTCTCTTTGACAGGGTTTCCCAACCTTTTCTTAAAATACATACATACATAGTTGTATTTGCTAGTGTTGTAATAATAACACCCACACTTCACCGAAGATGATGAAGTGCCAACGTAACTGATGATGATTCTAACGCCGTCTCAGGCACTATACGTCTTTGAAATACTTCTCAGACATATGCAAGTTTCCTCACGATGTTTTCCTTCACCGTGAAGCACGTGGTGTGAAATCACTTTACATGAGCTTTTGCAAAAACTCATTGGTGCAAGCTCTGCTGGGATTCCAAATTGCGTCGCTTGTGATTGCTAAAACCCAATGGCTCATGATAAAAAAAAAACTGTTCCTTTGTTCCTTTGTAAGGTGTCTTCAGCGGCCTATTTGAGGATTCCCTTAGGGCCTATAAGTCAGAAAAGGTTGGGAAACACAGACCAATAGGGAACAAGGTCCGAGAGGCCTTTAGGCGCTT
The DNA here is from genome assembly GCA_964035505.1 of Watsonalla cultraria. Lineage (NCBI taxonomy): Eukaryota > Metazoa > Arthropoda > Insecta > Lepidoptera > Drepanidae > Watsonalla > Watsonalla cultraria. Next base: position 9,271,848 of record OZ037717.1, on the reverse strand, counting down.
CGCACTGTTGCTATGTAAGAGATGATATTTGTCATCCATATTTGATTTAAGTACTTACTGGTTTTTATACCATGGTAACAGGTAGCCGATTATTTCTATAGTTATTTTTTAAATGCAGGCTCTGTTTCTCACTTCCAAGTCCCGTCATGAGTTTGAGCGCGTGCCTTCATCATCATCTCCCTGGTCTTATCCCATACATTGTTGGGGTCGGCACTTGATTCAACCCGATGTGGCTGATCACCTGATTTTTATACGAAGTGACTGCCATCTGACCTTCGCAACCCCATTTAGGAGGAAAATCTGTGATCTGGGTTAAACCAGTTGTCAGATTATTTTTAGGCCTCCGACTGACCCGTAACGATTGCCAAAGATGTTAAATTGGCAACCGGGACCGACGGCTTTACGTGCTCTCCGAGGCACGGAGGGAACTCGGGCGGTCATCCATCCAACTACTGGCTAGGCGTATGGTTGCTTAACTTCGTTGATCGAATGATATGCGCAATAGCAACTGTGCCACGAGCTCCTCGAGCCACGAGCGCGTGCCTTCAATGCCTAGTTATTTAAATTCAAAATCAAAATATCTTTATTTGATTAGACTTTTAACAAAGTACTTTCAAATGGTCAGAAATTATTATAAAGACTGTCTTTGTCTACATATAAGGGAGACGAATAAAACCATGTGTAGTATCTCAACTATTTTCGCTACGGACTTATAACTCGAGACGGCACTTAAATAAACAAGTACTTTAGTAGAATTATTTTATATTTGACAGTTTACCTTCAATAAATCAAAACAAGGTGTAAAATAGATTGCTATATTTCAATACAGATCTGGCAAAAAATACAACAAATCTTCAATATTATTTAAGCTTACTACTGAGTAATATCGCACTCATAAAAAACAAACGATGACTTAGACTATAAAATAAATTAATTGCGTATCTACAACATAAAAATATACACACCATTTAAAATGCATCAGACCAAAAAAAAATTTTGGACCAAATTTGCTGAATCTGTTCTCCATTCAAATTTGAAATCTAATCAACTTTTAATAAGATTCACAATCGAGTAATTGGTGATTTAGTACAGTGAACCAAAGAGGTTTTAGTTAGGGAAGACCATCTCAGTAGGGATGTGTTTGAGGAACTTGTTGGCGACGTCCTCCAGCACCATGGCCAGGGCTGTTTCCACAGCGGGTTGCACCTCTCTTGCGATGTCGGACGAGTGCATCTGAGCTATGTGTTCTGTTATCATTTCTGGGGGGGAAATTATGTTTAAATTTAATAAGTCGAATGTCGTGGTGGCCTTGGGGTTTGAGCAGTCGCCTGCTACGCAAGCAACGCAAGTACGAATCCCAGCGAGGTGTACCAATGAGTTTTTCTAAAAAATTATGTGCAGTGATTTCACACCACGTGCAAGTGAAGGAAAACATGGTGAGGAAACCTGGATATGAATGAGAAGTAATTCAAAGACGTGTATATAGTGGCTGAGACGGTGACTGACTCAACAACTGTCACGTTGGCACTTAATCATCTTCGGTAAAATGTGGGTGTTGTTTTTACAGCACCTCTGCCTACCCCCTCGAGGACTACAGTATGTATGTATGTATGTAATCTCATAAGTTTTGGGTAAGTCACAATCCTAAGAAAGTCTGACAATTGTTTACCGATTCTTCCCGTACAACGTTTTGCAAAGATCAGAATGCAATTGCTTTATGTAAAAATTACAAGGCCTTATCATCGTTATGGCAGTGAAGTCTTTCTAACTTCTTAGCTTTGGTGTTAAATTTCTGTATCACAAAATGAAACGTCAACGAAGCTCTTAATACCCTCTGCTTAAACTGATGATGGAACTTAAGCTAAATAGTAATGTTAGAAACCTACCCATCTCCCCAGTAGTAGAGTGGGCCTCCATGAGGTCAGCTTTGACTGGTCCCGTGCAGCGCAGGCGCACAGACGCGTCTCTGATCACCATACGCTTGTGAACCTTCGCTCCTAGCGCTTCCAGGGCTGCTGTACATTGCGCTGTTGACATGTTAAACAATCAAGAGTACGCATAATTATGACGCTATGAAACGTTTGCATTAGGATACGAACGTAATCCGCGAAGTGTTATGCAGGTAGAGTAGGTGTAGACGAAGTAACATAATGTGAGACACCTTAGTGAATAACGCGGCAAGGCTGCTCGAAAACTATGAAGCATTTATTTGGTTCAAAACTAGCTTAACTTTGAGTAAGAAAAATGCCAGCATGACTATTTAAGTTGTCCTTATTCGTGTTAGTAGGAAAAATATGTAAGTGTCTACATATATCCAAGTAGGAAAATCTCTGGGTCAAATCTCTCTACTGAGACTTAGTTGTTTACCTTCTACTTAGAATAATTACTTGACATGTAAGCATATGGGGAAGTAAGCCATCGTTTCCGATCATACTAAAGAACTACTAGAAATTAAGAATGTGTGGGCTTACCTGTACCCCAAATATAGGATTAAACATGCTTTAACGTAGCCTATATCGATTGCGTATTTACCTCATTTTGTATGCTAACGTTAAAAAGTGCCTCTAGTGAGTATAAGAAGTTCCACGTATTAATACAAAAAAAAGCGCAAAGCGCAAGGTACGACGTTCGAACGTGTCAAAACCTATAGGGCGCTTTCACATTGGACGATAAGGGTAACGACACGATATCGTCGGACTAGTAGCTTGATACGAGTTAATTACTACTGAACGCTTTCACACTGTGTTGTTGTAGTCGCCGACAAAACTGTAGGCGATGATATTCGATACAAAACTATAGGGAAAGCGCCTATACTTCTCTTATATATAAAAATGAATCCCCATTTCCCTTGGTCACGACATCACGCCTCAACGGCTGGATGGATTTTAACGGGACTTTCACTGGCAGATAGCTGATGTTTCAAGGAGTGTTCTTGGCTAATTTTATTAAAAAAAGCAGCATAAAACTTAACCTACGCGGGTGAAACCGCGGGGCACAACTAGTAATAATATAAATGTATTGTTTTTGATTGTATAAGAATACTTGTGGAACTTAATTTTCTTTATGCCTTTTTGGCAGTTAATACATACGGGAAATAACAGTACTTACAGAAGTTGGCGGCCATTTTGCCTGTAGATTCGACCGGTAACATCTGGAAGTGTCCGATGACGACGTAGTCTCCAACCAGGTTGAGATGTGGTAGACTAATGTTCGCGGTCACCTTTAGCTCCTCTGGATACACGCTGGAAATATTAAATGATGCACTATGATTGTTATGCGCGTGTAGCAGTCGCCTGCTACGCAACCGACGCATATTCGGAATCCAGCGGCCTTCACCAATGAGTTTTTCTAAAAACTTAAGTGCAATATTTTCACCCCACCTGCTTTACGGTGATGTAAACTATCGTGAGAAAACCTACATATGGCTTAGAAGTAATTCAAAGACGTGTGAATAGTGCCTGAGATGGCGATGGACTCACCCTCTGTCACGTCGGTGAAATGTGGGTGTTGTTATTACAACTCCTCGCTTACCTCTTTGGTCTAGTAGTAGTATGCGCTACTGCGGAATACGAAGTCCAGGGTTCTGTTAAATGTTATTTATGGCTTTAATAAATGGCTTTTCCAGATTAGTATACCTACTAGCGGACGGCACGCGGTTTCAACCCCATAGTTCCCGTTTCTGTGAGAGTACGAGGCCTATGTTACTCGCTGATAATGTATCTATCCAATATTTCCAGGTCCAATAGTTTGAAGTTTATCCATTACATACAAAAATGCTAATCTTTCCTCTTTATAATATTATTTAGTATCAGTATAAAAATAGTAAAATATACAAAAATACTCCTCCAATTAACCAATTAAGTACCTACTACATCCTTTATATTCACTTAAGATTGCAAAAATCTTCTTGTCATTCTCACTATGTAATAAGTCAGTCAAGCCCAGACACATTTACTCAAACTAAAGTTGCTCAATATAACATAAGTATCAATCTCAGTAATTGCACTTATCATTATATTATGAGCAATAACCCATTTGATTGGAACATGTGCTTAATTAGCGAAAGACGGAAGAGCCTACCATATTCGTGTTTATTTTGAAAGACGAAAGCAATCAATCAGAATGTTTTCAATCATTGAAAGCTGGGTCTATAATATTTGGAACAATGCAATGTATGTATATACAGGCCCCGTCACCAGTAAAGAACGCGCAGCAAAAAATTGTGTGGACACTACGCATTTTTTTATTCGCCTCGCGCCATACGCATAGAAGGGGACAGGCTTTTAAAATAACTGATAATAATAATGATCTCCTACCGAATTTCCGTTATGGCGGTTAATCTCAACGGGGATTAACCGTGTACGCAGGAGATATTATAGTGCACAAGTGTGTGCGCAAACACAGGTGCACTCTTTATTCCCTCACTCTCATAGTCCGATGGGACGGCAATCCGACACGACCGGAGAGAGATCAGGCGTAGAACCAACGGCTTAACGAGCTTTCCGAGGCACGGGGGTGTAAACACCGCCAATTTCCGAACTTCGGGCATTTTATTGTGAATTTCTTGACAGAAAACCCCAATATCTGTTAATGACCCGACCCGGGAATCGAACCTGGGACCTCGTGATCGGCAGGCGAACCTACTTACCACTAGACCAACGAGGCAGTTCTGTTTAAAATAACTACTGCGCATTCATAGGTACTCGTTCTTAACCCTTGATGGGATCTGTAATATGCTCACGCCTGTATTCTCTGAAGTTTAATAAATACATATACATACATACATATTTAAAACACTGAAGAGAAACTCAAATAGTGAAGGACACGGCACCAGAGGGTTACGCAAGCTAGCGAATAGGGGCGGCTTAATCAGACATAACCTCATTTGCATGAAGCAATAACACCTTGAATTTATAAAACTAAATATCGTTAGTCATTGGGATTGGACTCACCAGAGAGATAATTCAACAATTACCAAACAATAAGGAAAAAGCGAATACAATTTTAATAAATTAAAATATTTTGTCGAGGGCTGCGTTATTCTGTAAGATCTGTTAGACCCACAGCAAACTCGAGTCGTTGATTTGAATCATAAGAAATTGACTCATAAACCATTGAATATTCAGATTAATTATGATTGTTTGGAACCGACGAATTTACGTCGATTTCGCCATCAAGATATCGCCGTCAAGTATAAAATACCAAGTTATAAGCTCTGGAAGTTATAAAACTGGAAATTTAAATGCGATCAAGGGATAATTTCAATCAATCCCCTTAGCGTCTAATAAATAGCACCATGGCAGCTCAATTCTAGTTGGATCTTTTAATTTTTTTGAATATACATTCCACATTTATTTCGTCATAAATCAAACCAATTACATAAGGGTTGTCAAGTTACTTTACTTATTCAATTTAGAACCGTTCTGAAGTCCGCGAAAAAATAATTAGATACAAGAATAGTACGTTAGGATTTAGGTCAATTTAAATCAGCTAAGTAATACTTACTCCAACTTATTGAACGTATAGTTGGTAAGTCCTTTCAAAGTGACGTCAGACAGCCAAGCGTCATATTTGAAGCTGTTCTTCGGCATATTGTGCTGCCTCAGTCTGATGCTGGGGATCTTCAAGGGTTCCAAAGGCTGGATATTCAGGGAAGGGACTCCTTGGGCGAGTAGGTGCCTCGCTTGCTCAGCTAAACGTTGGATACAATCCGCTACGTTTGGATCACTGTAGTGGCATACTGACTTGGATATTGTGGCATTTCTTGCTGGAATTTAAAGGAAATACTTCGTGTTGTAAGTTCGTTTAAACTTTTAACATTATAAGGAGATTTGTTGAATGTATAGCGAATTCAATAGACCACTGTATTGTTATGTTATACGTGATAGTTAAGTTACATGCAGATAAAAACGCGTGGCATATCTAGTTAGTAAACGTAACTAGCAGAGCTTTTATCATTGCATCATGTACACTCTTTATTTCATGATGACGTCACGCAGTTTCACCCGTGTTATTCCCGTTTTCTTGGGAGTACGGGGATAAAATATAGCCTATGATACTTGCTGATAATTTAGCTATCTAATGCTGAAAGATTCATTCAGTAGTTTTTACATTTTACACATAAAAATTTCCTCTTTAAAATATTATAGGTGATGAGATGAATGTGTAAAGGCCATTTTTTAACTTACATATCTCATCACCCTTATTACCATCGTACGAAGAGTAATTTTTGTCAATCCTTCGAGCACTAACACAAAAAAGAACACAGATGAACAACACGAAAGTTGACCGATTCATCGCGACGATAATCCGATATAGGCTCAAACTAGATCTAAGACATTATACTGAGAATTATGCCTTTTAAATAAACTAGTCAAGCCTTATGTGGGGCTCAGGGTCCTAGGTATTATACTTACGAGAAAAAAGCAGTTGAACTGCATTCAATGTGCATATATGAAGAAATTACTGTTTTTGTTTTTAACATCCAGGGGCCCAACCATGAGCTCATATTGCAATGTTAATTCAGTTGTGCGACAGTGACAGATGTATGCACGTCACATACATCTGTCTCATAAATGAGAGAAACTATCATGGCAATAAGAGCTCATGGTAAGGCCCCAGAAGGTTTCAAAGAAAAAAACATAAAGCCCTTTGAGGAAGTAGAGATAGCACTAAGAGTCGATTTACTTAAGAATTTAAAAATCCTATAAGAATACTGAACAAGGTTTGATTAATGTTTTTTTTTAATTATCATTCTAAAATTAAATTGATGAAATAAAGGATGGACACACTTTTTTTTTTTACTAGATAATGTCATGAACCATGGATTTTCCATTAGCTCTCATTGCCATTAATTTGACTGTGTGACGGTGACAGATTTATACGCGTCATATAAACGTCTCTCATAATCATTGCCAAATTATCATGGCGATAAGAGGTCACGGTGGGGCATCACATGCCCACGAGAAGAAACTTTTTCTGGTTTTAAGATATTTCACTACTTTTTTTTTCAATTCGTTCGTTTCAAAGGCAATATTTTGCATTTTACTGCCTTCAGGTATCATTATCTTGTGTTACTGACAGTACCTACAATACCAAAGACCTTGTGGTGTATCGTCGTTACGGTCAGCAATGTTGACCCAGCTTCTTGAGGAAATACTGCGTTCTCATCTCCGGGTGGGTGTGGTGCGGAAAAGCGTTTAATCTGCATATATTTATTTACACTTCTATCTATATATTCAGTTTTATATTATTCTTTTATAACGCAGAAGTGTATTATAAACCTAAGAAATAGAAAAAAATGCCGATAGGGCCTAAAGGTCCTTGAGTGGCGCCCGCGTACCGGCAGGCGCAGTGTGGGTAGGCCCCCAGCGAGGTGGACCGACGACCTGGTGAGTATCGCGGGAACCCGCTGGATGTGGGAGGCACAAGACCGATCGTCGTGGAGATCGTTGGAGGAGGCCTATGCCCAGTGTGGGCGTCTGTCGGCTGAAATGTTGAGGATTTAGAAGAATAAAATAAAATTATTACTACTGGTTTCTTTAATATCAGCTAAAACATGACGAGTGAAAAACTCGAATGCTATGCAATGAAATGCTATGAAGGGGTCCATGGTAGAGTTGCTATAATATTGATCAGCGAAGTTACGAGTAAGTCTTAAGACAAGGTAGTAGTTAGATTGGTGACATCCATGGCATTCGTCACATAATCAGTCAGAAATCTAAGGAACTTCTACAATCAGTTTTACACATCACTGATTTGCAATTGTTATATGAAAGGTTGTGTTTATCCACTCTTGTAATAGAATGAAAGTGTTCGGAAATAGCAGCTTCTGGGCCCAGGTGATCACCCACATGAATGAAGTGATGTCACCAACAATGTAAAATATATATAATGAAGTCAAGTAGATTATGGACAAATCAATCAATAAGACAGTAAAATAAAAAACAAAATTATTTTTTTATTTTTAAGGGTTGAAAAAAATAACAAATTAAAACTTAAAATTAACTTAATTTAATTAAATAACTATACATAAATGAAAGCAGGTACGCGTATATTCTTTGGTGTCCAAAAATTTATGATCAACTGGAAGGAACAAGTATATTGAGATTTTTTAAAAATTACTTTAAATCGATTTGCGCGTACCACAATAAGATACTTGTTCCTATAAAACAATAACATCATATAACACAAAGATTTGAAAGACGATAGTTACATAGAAACGATACAATAATCGATTAGAATTTATCACAGTAAATACGCATACCATATTTAAATGAAAGATGATATTGCTATCTCATCTTAAAATATGTCTAAAAAGAATACGATTATACAAAAAAAAATACGGGCCTTATCAGGAGCTCTTATTGCAATGACAGTTTGACTTATGTATATGACAGACGGATGTATATGACGTGGATATATCTGCCACTGTCAATCACGGCTCATCTGACATCAACTCATGGTTAAGCAACCTGTCAATGTGTCCTGTCACTATATTTATTTAAATACATACTGTATTTTAAATTTTCAAACTTTTGAGTGAGTTAAATTCATACATTGTAAAGCACTTTTCGTTATTGATTAATTCGATTAGGTAGGCCTCTTTTAAACATATATCAACTAATTTAACATATAACATGTAATTTCTAATAGAAAGTGTGAGGACTTAATTATTAAGTTTTAAATTATTTGTAAGAGAGCATTTATTTCACTTAAATGGATATAATTTTACGTTTGAACTATCTGGGCGGAATAACACACTTGTTGATTCTTAGTGAAGTATGTAGCTACCTAATATTATTGACCGACTTAAAAAAAAGGAGGAGGTTATCAATTCAACTGTGTTTCTTTTTATACTTTTCCAATAAGATGGCTTATCTCATGTAACAGTGCCGTCGTGAGTTATGAGCGTTCAGCGAAAATAGTGGGGAAACTGCGCATTTGTTCGCGTAGTAGAAGACCCAAAATCTTATATACTGCTCTTTGAAGGTCAGCGCTAGTAATTCAAGACAATACAATAGTCGTAGGTACAGTAATAGGCATAGCACGGCTTTCTGTTCACGCCCCATTACTTGTATGTGAATGCAGTGACAAAGGCATACGCGGCAAAAGGTCCTACCCTAAAGAGAAGCTGAATCTAATCAGAGAGAACTTCATTCAGTGGAACTCCTCCGAGGACCTTGTTGACGAAGGTCTTCACGACGGCAGCGCTCGTCTCCTCGATGAGGGGCGTGAGGATGTCCAGCACCACTCCAGGACTCGCGTTGAAGAAGGTAGCTGCTGAGGCCGCTGTGGATGGCAAAAAGTAGGAAGATATTAGGTACTTACAGTAAAATTTAATTCGTGTCTGTTTTCAAATTAACAGTTTTTGACTAAATACATAATATGAAATCAAATACGATATTTAGATTTAAAAAAACATGACATATTAATATTCCGACTCGCACTTTATCGTTGCTGTATTTTTTTATAGAATTGCCAGTCCGTCAGCGTACTTATAAAGATTTAAGAGTATTAGAAAGAATGAGGAATCTATGAAGTCAGATTGGACTCCGACGTCACGTCGTCAAATGGCCCGTAAAATGGTGGTGAATAGCCCTTATTCCAATCGGATAAGGTCGTAAACATACCAGCAAGAGGCCTGTCCGAGTCGTCGAAGGCCACCTCAGCTCCGTTGATCCTCACTCTGGTGACCACTTTGTCCGCCTGCAGGTATTCTACTCCATCCTTGGTGATAGGCTTCGCTATACCCTTACCGATCACTGTAATGCCAGCTAGAACAGACATATGATGGTTAGTTGCCTGAGAAGAAAACGAATTAAAGAATGAGCATTTGTTATGATATGCATAAGTTTTATGCAGAAGCATGAGAAGAATGTTGCAAAAAAAGTTTTCTTTATAAATTTATATTGTTACAAAGGGAAAGGTAGACCTAAGAAACTAGATTTTGTGACAAGATATGGCTAGTAAGAGAGTGAATACAAATATGACTGCTAATTGAGAGAAAAGGTTTGAACAAAGAATAGATTAAACTCAAACTAAATATATATCCATCCATTTTTAAATCCCTACCACAGAAATAGATGGAGCTACTTTTAAACCAAGGTCTATCTTGATCTTTGTAATAAGGCGGATTTAAAATGGGATGAGGGCAGGAAGATAATAAACAGGAACATCTGGTTGGTTGTTACTCGTCCGAAAAGAGTTTTTGATTCAATTAGTTCTTTCTTTTCTCCTTTACTCATAAAGTATACGATGTATATTGAATGTATTTATATTGAAGTTAAGATAAGTTTAATTAAATCTTATTAAGTACAAAACAAATGATGCATCAAACTAATATTCTTTGTTTGATCGCACACTATCATGCAACGTTAGCGAACAAGAACTAACTAACACACTTACAAATGAGAATATTACATGTATTTGGGTGGTTTGCTAACCACTTGCGTTTGTACCAGTATTTGTACTTACAAGTAATTGTAAATACTTAACTGCTAAGCTTGGAATGCTTAATATCAAGGGCTTTATCTGACGAGTAACTTGCACGAATCAGTAATTATATTTATGCAGGTGACTTTTATAACAATTATTGCGTCAAGCGTACAAAAATTAATATTAGGCAAAATTTCCAATTTAAGTCTGAATTACAAAATGTCACATTGTTGCAATACATTTTGTAACCCAGTTTGGGTTTCTGTTGATTTTGTACAAGTTTCTCTTAAATCTTTATTTTCTATCAAAGTGCCAACGTGACAGAGGGTGAGTCCATCGCCGTCTCAACCACTATACATACGTCTTTGAATTACTTCTCAGAATGCAGGTTTTCTCACGATGTTTTCCTTCACCGTAAAGCAGTGGTGTGAAATCACTGCACATAAGTTTTTATAAAAACTCGTTGGTACAGGCCCCGCTGGGATTCGAACTTGCGACCACGGCTCTTACGATTTTAGGCTACTTATATTACGTTGACTTCTCTCTACTTTTAATAATTTAAATTTGGAATTATTTTGCTAAAAACGGATCAGAGGTACCTACCTACTATAATTTTCTGAATCTTTCTCGATGTAAATTCATATTTAAAGTTACTCGGGACTTATCACGCTATTTTGAAAATAACGTACCTCGACATTTCGATTGGATCGTTTATTGTGATGAGTCCCGAGTAACTCGAAATAATTTTGTGTGGAAATGGCGACTTAAATTTATACAACCCTAAAAACACCCAGAATCAGGCCTAATATTAACCTAATTCTTGTTGTTGTGTAAGTGAATGAACCATATGAATAATCCAATCGGTCAATGAACAGTGCGTCATCTATTACTACACTCAAACCTATTACAGGAAAATTTATAGCAATGACTGCAAACCAGTAAAATTTTGCGTTTTCCTGTTAATGTTTCCTACTATATACGTAACTGTGAGGTAACAAAATTTCACAACAAGTTACCATGTGCATAGATTAATAGAAACAGGAAAATTTTATATCCCTATACGTATGTGAGTATTAATATAACCTATCTATAATTATTTCCCTAGCTTTATGTGACTGACCACCTGATTTTTATACGAAGTGACTGCCATCTGACCGTCACAACCCTATTTAAGAGGAAAATTAATAATCTGGGCTAAGCCAGTCGTCAACTCTCTTAGGCCTCCAATTGAACTGTAACGATTGCCAAAGATGTTAAATTGGCAGCCGGGGCCGACGCCTTAACGTGTCCTCCGAAGCACAACATCTATCTATACATCTATACAGATAAATAAAATTTAAGTGTCTGTTTGTAATTTCAAAATAACAGCTTTTCACTAAATGCATGTGAAAGTAAACACGCTACTGACACTAAAAATCCAAGTTTTAAAATTTTTCTCTGTCTGCCTGTCTTTCTGTCTGTCTGTTTGTTCCGGGTAATCTCTGAAACGGCTGGACGGATTTTAACGGGACGTTCACTGGTTGGTAGCTGATGTTTCGAGGAGTAACTTAGGCACTTTTATTTTTCAAAAATATTAGGGTCCCGCGACTATAAGGATGAAACTAATTGTACGCGGGTGAAACCGCAGGGCACAGCTAGTCTACACTAATATTATAAAGATAAAGAGGAAAGATTTGATTGTTTTTTTGTTTGTTTGCATTGAATAGGCTCTGAAGCTACTTGACCGATCTTGAAAATTATTTCAGCAATGGATAGCTACATCATCAGCGAGTAACATAAGCTATATTTTATCCCGGTACTCCTACGGGAACGGCAACTACGAGAGTGAAACCGCGCGACGTCAGCTAGTACTTAATAACATGTGACTTACTAAAGTTTCCTCTGAGTTTTCCCTTCCCGTTGATGTCAAGTGTGAGCAGCCTGGACCCTCGCACATCGAAGTCAGCGGTCACCATCAGGTATGGGATGGTTATCTTGATCTCTGCCGCGTACTTGTTGTTCAGGTTGATTCTAGAAATTTTAAAAACATACTTGAGAACAACTTTAGAAGAGCTTTACTGTTATCATACAAATTATCTTCAGTAATGAAGTCTCTACTGCAAGGGTAGTGTCCTACCCCTTTAATAACCCTATAAGCCTATAGCGTTGAATTTGTAAGCGTAGTGAACTTTTATACAAAGGTGAGGATGAATGAACCAACCAACTCCGGGTACTCAAACATGGATTGGTTGACTCCACATGCAAAGATCTATTTCGCTGACGTGAATACAACGGGTATGGGTTGGTTCTGCTCGGTCTCATTATTTTTGAATTTAAGATAATTTACAACACTATCATCATCATCATCCTTATCCCATGCATTGTTGTAGTCGGCTCTTGATTCAACCCGATGCGACTGATCACCTGTTTTTTATAAGTAACGACTGCTATTCGACCCCTTTCGCGAGAAAAATCTTTATTAAACCAGACTTTCTTAGGCCTCCGACTGACCTGTAACGATTGCCAAAGATGTAAAATTGGCAACCGGGACCGAGGACTTTATGTGCGCTCCGAGACACGGGGGAAGCCAGACGGATGGGGATGCTTAAATTCGCTAATCTTATTATTATTATTTTACTGTGTAATGAAATGTACATGATGCCAGCTGAGTTTCTTGCCGGTTCTTCTCAGAAGGCTAGTTTCCGAACCGGTGGTAAATTCCTCGACATTCATAAGTGCCTTACCAGGGCCTAAACTGAATAAATCATTTTCATTTTCATTTTCAATCGAACGATTTGCGCAATAGCAACTGCACAAGCTAAGATCATAAATGTATCGAGTTAAACTAGAAGCAACTCACTTTAATTTCTCAATGTTGAAAGCGCTGCCTCCGTATGCCTTAGCGTTCCTGACAGTTGCCTTCAGCTTCAGGTTAGGGGCTGTCCTGTCGAGCTTCAGTGTGGGCACGATGAAGGGGTCTATTGGGGGGATGTTCACCTCAGGGATGCCTGTCTTCAGTTGTGGTCGCATCGCCTCTACAGCTTGCAGGATGCATTTGTTAATCTCTGGGTCACTTCTACTACATTTTGGGAAGTAATCCGCTGTGGAAAAAACGTGTTGTTAACGTGTATCTTAATATGAAAGTATGTTATAATACATCTCTAGATATAGGCTGAAGTAGTTTGAGATTGGAAACATGAAACATGCCTGAAAGGCGATAGATACCGCCTGGATTTCAGCATACTATGTATGGGACTTAAATATAACTGGCGAAATTTGTGTGTAGGTGTTAGAAGTACACCTCTGCCTACTTCTTCGGGGAATAAGGCGGACGTGAGCATATGGGTATACTTAGGGTGGAAGATGAAAAATTGGACGACTATTCGAAGAGGCTAGTGAGAAGCAATGAAGAATTAGTAAAATAGCATAGTGAAAATCTTTACTTTAATAATAAAAAAAAAATTATGAATAATCTCAACAAAAACGGAACTAAATTTAAAAATTATTTCACCAATTACTTCATTATCAGTGAGCCACATAGGCTTTATTATTAATCCAGTTATATTAGGTGTCCATAACAATTACATTAAAGACAGCTTTTTACTGCATTTGTTTTTGTTAATATATGAAAGCCAGCATATTGACGTAGTAAGTACATACGTATGTGACATACATATACGAGGCTAAACCGGAAACAAGTCACCCAATAAGGCCTAACGATCGGAAAGAGCCTTGTCCCCAATGCGCTTCCTCTGGTATTTGTCCACTTTAGGAACAATTATCCTCATCCTTCTAAGAAATTACACTTTAAACTGAGCATCGTTGTCATGTAAACAGGCTTTTTACATGAATTAACACTCACATAAGAAAATCTTCATGACTATGTCTTCACGACGCGTGACGTAAGCTTAGGGTATATAAAAATGATTCACTCTAAATATTGTTTTAATATCATTATTGAATAAGACTTTTCACGAAGAACTTTCAATTCATCAGAATATCACTATATTATACACCTTTGAAATGTTATTGCAGTCGTTTGGAAAGTAGTTTTTAAGATACACAATTACGGATAAGATTTAGTAAATTCCAACTTATTAAACAAACACTGCATTCCTATTACAGCTGATTTAAGCTATGAATATTTTAAGTGCACTTAGAGATGTTCAATCTACGTAATATCAGGTAGGTATTATGACGAAATTATGTATAGGTAAATGTTGATAAATGTAATGTACTTGAAGAATACTTAATGTCAAATCAAGGTGCTATCAAATTATAAATAAAAGTCCTTAAGCTGCAAGAAGGGCATGGTCTCGATCTTATAGATACAACCAACTTTGAAAGTTAACCTCCTTGAGAAATAACACATTGGTGATTATTTTTGAATACTCAGCTGTTATTCTGAAATAAGTTCAATACTAAGCTCATTAAGAAATCAAATGATAAATGACACATATGTGCAAAAAATAATGCAATAAATACGTAATTTAGAAATCAAATAGTGAAATACTCTTCACTGAATACTTGCAAAAAAAATTTGATGAATAACATCTTGAGCCTTGAGCAAGTCTCAATCCTGAGTGATTAACTGTGAGTGAAGTTAAGTCATATCCAGGTAAAATGGTATGATATCATAATAGCTGTGGGTGGAGACATGATTAGTATAATTACTCACAGTTCATTATTAATATCTCATTAAAAAATAACATATCTATATGTCTATTCATCCATACGTCTATACGTACAGATTTACAACATTTTAGTGTCTGTTTCCGAAATAACAGGTTTTCACTAAATGCATTTGAAAGTATAAACGGTATTCGTAAAAAATGATTATTTGAATTTTTTTCTGTCTGTCTGTCTGTTGCCGGCTAGTCTCTGAAACGGCCGGATCGATTTTAAAGGGACTTTCACTGGTAGATAGTTAATTTTACAATGAATAACTTGGGCTACTTTTATTTAAAAATAGTATTCCGAAGGTTTCCCATGAAATCAACTCTACACGGGTAAAACCGCGGCGCACAGCTAGTTATTAATCAATTAATATTTCCTAAGCAAACAGTATGTTGTTCATATTTATTTTTAAACCTAATGGGGCTTTTTTTTTTTTTTTATTATTCAAACAGACACAAACAGTCAATAATAAACAAAATAAGACTTAAGATAGTTAATTATATGACAAACAGTGTCCATAGATATTAAAAATTTTCAAAGACAATAAAAAAAAGAAAAATTTGGTGCAAAATTATAACTAATTAATTTCTAAATATTTCATCAATAGGTACTTATTAAGTGTATACATAATTAAGAATTTGTGGAAAATTTGTCCAAAAATCCCCATTCCAAGCTGCTTTCCATCGCAGTGGGGATTTTTGGACTTTTTTTCACTATTCCCCATTGGTGGGGATTTTCAATGGGGATTATTGGAATAACCCAAATTTATCAATTAATGAACTTATGTATCATCCCTATATTAAACTTTTAAGGCAATTGCCTAATCAATGACAATTCAAGCTAGGAAGGAACTCGGTATGATATGACACAAGCGGTTAGTTAAGCAACTGCTTAACTATGACTTACGAACATACATAATTGCAAAAAATCGTAGGTAAGTCATTAACTTAGTGCTTTGTCATTTTCATAAGGAACTAGGTGCGGAACTAGGTGTAATTCGATACAGATAAATTAAATTAAAGTGTCTGTATGTACTTACAAATTGACTGTATTTCACTATATGCATAAAATCAAAGTACATTTAAGTATGTGTGTACTTAAGGTACAAATAAATAAAAAACAATTTTAAAAATTGATCTGTCTGTCTGATTGTTCCAGCTATTCTCTGACACGACTGAGCCGATTTTTACAGGACTTTACTGGCAGATATCTGATGCTACAAGGAGTTACTTAGGCAACTTTATATTTTGTTTACTTTTCAGCAAAATACAGTCAACCATGAAATTAAATTAACGTGAATGAAACCGCGGAGCACAGCTAGTCTGTAATAACCTCCACATCTATACTTTACTTACATTATACACAATGTAGGTTAGTGGCGTATAATAAGCATCATTTGAGTTTAATTATCAGTACTCTTAATAGTTCATTGCAGATTGCATTCGCAGATCTGTTACAACAGTTCTGTGAGCGACAAAATGAAATAATAATTTTATGTTTCCCATAAATTCCGTAACAATAGAAATTGTTCCAGGCGTTTAATTAAAATTGTTTTAATTATTAACTACTTTGTTAAAAAAAATTCAACAATAAACCTGTTAAGAATGACAATTTTTTGAGAACTTGCTCTATTTGACTTTACTTAACGTATATTTTTTACTAGCTGTGCCCCGCGGTTTCTCCCGCGTAGTTTTAGTTTCATGCTTCATGTCGCGGAACCCTTTTTTTTATAAGTTTTTAATAAATAAGTTATAGTAACCCAAGTTACTCCTTGAAACATCAGCTACCTACCAGTGAAAGTCCCGTTAAAGTCGGGCCAGCCGTTTCGGAGATTACCCGGAACAAACAGACAGACTGTCTGTCTGACAGACAGAGAAAAATTTTAAAACTTGGTTTTTTTGTGTCCGTATCGTGTATACTTTCATATGCATTGAGTGAAAAGCTATTATTTTGGAATTACAAACAGGCACTTCAATTTTATTTATCTGTATAGATGTATAGATAACAGAGAAAACGTTTTAAATAATTTTCGGACGGAAAATAAGATTTCGGACTTCAAGAGACGTGTCGTCTCTTATAGCCCAGAATTGTCGGAATAGGGAGCTTAGAGAAAATGAAAACAATAATCGTAATTCAGTTTTCACCGGTTCGGAAACTAGCCTTCTGAAAAGAACAGAGAAAGAGTAATAAGTTATCTTAGAGGTCCCTTTTAAATGCATTGAGGAGGGCTAGTAAGGGAGGTTTCAAGGCATGACAATGAAAAATCCATACCATATTCCGCGGGTAACAAGAAAGTGTATTACAGAGTTGATACAAACACTTTCTAATTATGTACTTTGTCACCGAGGTGTATCACACCGTGTCGTATTCTTCCTGACCGCGTTACGTAAAAGTGGTATCGGTGATTGCGCTAACTGAATCTATAAGAGGTTAGTTAGGTAGTATTCAAACAACTTATTGAAACTACCTGTATGTATCAAACAAAGGATAAATTAAAACTAAAAGATAATTGATTTCTTTAAAGAGCGAATGTGAGCGGATATATTCCAGAAAGGTCAAATCCGGAGCAGTCGTAACCGAAGGAAGTGTATGAAGAGATGCATGAATGTGGATGAAGCGAAAGAAGTACGTAAGGATCGTAGCATGTGGCGAACGGTGGTCTCTGCCTACTCCTATGGTATACAGGCGAGAGCATAGGTATGTAGTTAATTTTTACAATTATGCTTGATGTGACTTGTTCAAAGTTGTAAAACTATTATAAAATCATCAACGTTTTGTCAAATACAGCAAAAAATCAAGGTCTGGTGTAGTTAGTATGCCGGAACAATTACGGAACTAGTTAAAAATAAAACGAAGCCACTTTATTTACTTAAAATGCCGCAACTTAAGTAACTTCAAGGACGAGAGTAATTGATAATATTGTTTCGAATTTCACAAACCCAATCTGGCATTTAAGGAATTGACAAAAAGTTAATTAATGATTGAAATGAAAAAAAATAACGATATTAAGAGTAGAATTGAAAAGCTGGCCTGAGAAAGCCATAGATTGCAAGATGTGGGAAGAGGAAAGGGATGCCTTTGCCCAGCGGGACACATCGGGCTCATTATAATTTAAAAAAATATATTTATGAGTAGAGATAAGTTTTTTGATAACATTATTCACACTGGGTAAACAATTCACCTTCGTGATCGGACCGTATTATGAGTTATATAAACGTCGTGAAGAGATTTATAGCGAAGCCTACCCCGGTTTTTTTATCATACCCTGGTGCTGAAAGCATTGGAGTACGTTACCATGGACGGACTTATTATATTATATGCTTATTAGCTACCCTAATGGTTTAGCTTCCTCTGACCACAGCTTCAAAGTCTATGCTAATTATAAGTGAAATATTTTTTAGAAACGTTTGATTGGTTACTAAATTCACCACCTATAGTCAAACTTACAAACTTATTCTTATATAGTTTTATAAAAGGGTCCACTATTCACGGTCCCTCAGCCCTTAAAAAATGCTAACTATATTAGATTTGTTAGAAGGTTTGTAGAGATATAAACGAGACCTGTCATTTTTCGAAACATTAAAATGGTACTCACGTGTAACTTTTCCATAAGTGCACACCACAACAACTGACAATATAATTAACACTCTCATTTTTAATAATTACAAAGCACTGGGTTTGTTTACAATTGAATTGAAATAATTAATAAATGTTACGTTCAATGCTAGCAAGCGTCCAAATGTGAATGTGCGCGGGCGCCGAAAATTGTGATATTTGTAGAGAGGGAACGGACTGCCCCTTGCAACCCGCTTGGATTGACCAATCACAGGAAAATGTCAAGACCACCATAAGGAAAATACATATTAGGTACCTGTATTTCCCAGAGGGGTAGGCACAGGTGTGCATACAGTATACCCATATTATCGCCAGATATGCTTAAGTCCCATGTAAATAGGCGGTGATTCTATTTCACCGATTCTTACCGAGCACTAATCCAAACTCCGCGGCGCTACTGGGAAATTATAGATAGATAATCCCAATAGTTCAAACTCAAACTCAATTAATCTTTATTCGATTATACTTTATACAAAGTACTTTCAAATCGTCAGAATGACACAATTACACGGGATTATACATGCTACCGCCAGGTTCGGTTGCTTTTACCGAGAAGAACCCTGCCCGCCCCGACTAGGTCTAGCAAATTAGTAAAATTTTCAATTTGGATACTGCAAAGTAAATCATGATATAAAATTTTGTCAAGAGATTGCACTCAATATTTTAAATATGGATACATTTAGATTAAGGAAGAACTGCTACAGTTCTTCCTTAATCTAAATGAATACGAAACCTCGTAATCGTCCTATGTTATAGCCCGATTCACGTAATGAAAACCGTAACGATATCGTAGCGACTTAGTCTTTGACAATATTTTCGTGTATATTATAAAAGATAAAATGGAATAGCTCAGTTGTCTTGTTGAACTACGATTTCGGATCATATACTATCGTATGACTTTAATCGTAGAACGCTATTTCGATTGTTTGATTTACGTGAATCAGGCCGTCGTCGTCGGTTGTAAAATTTTTTGATTATAAATTTGGAGTGGTAAATAGAAATGTGAACACACCATTAGAGTTATTAGAGTCTTAGAGTTATTAGAATCGACGTCCGATAAAGTAAGCTTGATAAGTAAATGGAAGATTCCTTGAATGGGCTAAAATAATAAGATCAAAAAGACCACCAGGATCTAAAGTCGCTTGCCTTGGTTTCAGTGCGTCAGTTAGGTTTTGTTTTTCCATCATACATACACACGACACCTTTTATAGTCGTGTTCTTTAATACAAATCGCGAATTAAAGCGATTTAAGTACTCAGTAGTAACAATGTTTATATACACATAGCATTAGCACTCGAAGCCTTGTTGATCTAGTGGTTGCAAATGCTACTACAGGCAATAATCAAACAAAAACTTTGTGAAAAAGCATATTATAGTGTAACTGAGTATATTGATGATAGCCAAGCATGGCAATGAGTTGCTCACTCTTACATTAAAATGTACTTAAACAACCCTATGTATATAGAAGGGACACATGTAAAAAAATACCGGGGAGTTTGTTTCGCCGTTTCTTCTCCTGACAGGCTTATATTTTGGAAATGGTAGTAAATTAACCTAAGTTAGCGTAAGAGAAATGACGTTTAATAAGTGTTCCAAGTGTCCCTTATGTTGAATAAAACTTTTTGATTTTTATTTTTGATTTTACTGCAAAAACGAGGTCCTGGGTACAATCCCCGGGTCTGGCAATGTGTTACTTGATACTGCCAGTTCTTCTCAGAAGTCTAGTTTCCGAACCGGTGGTCAGTTTTTCGACGCTGATATGTGCCTTAGCAGGGTCAAATTGAATTCATTTGTAAGTTTTGTAACTCATTTGTTACATTCATCCCGTGATACTTTCGTACCAGGGGGCCAACTATGATCGTTTAAGCAGCGCATATTAAGAACTTCTTCACTTTGACGTTTAACTTAACGATACCAAAATGAAACGTCAGAGCTCAGAAGTTCTAATTACGCTCTGCTCAAACCGATGATGGTAGGCCCCCTAGTCTCCTAACTCTGACAAGCTGCAACCAAATACAAATCAATTGCATAAAATATGAATCAGTGCAATCTGAATCCGGCTCTGTTCAATTGAGTTACGTTACAAATTACAGTTGCACTTGTAATGGTTATCTCATCGTAAACAAATTGGGAACCACGATGCCGCAATACCGGACGCTAAAGAGCGTAACATATTTAGTTGAAACGCCTTAATACACCTGAGATACTATTACACGAACTCTTTCAAGGTGGAATAAAGATATAACAATCATGACAGTGAATGGCCTAGCTCTACGGCAAGCGATTGAAATTTTAACATGCTTCGTCGAATTATTACGTGAGATGGGTTGCATGCAATAAGCGTTTATTGTATTTATGCTCACGCCTGTATTCTCCAAAGGGCTAGGCGTATTGTAATAATACCCATTTTTCACCTGAGATGATTAAGTGCCAATGCGACAGATGGTGAGTCTATCTTCGTCTCAAGCAATATACAAACGTCTTTGAATAATTTTCAGTCATATGCAGGTTTCCTCACGATGTTTTCCTTAACCGTAAAGCACTGCCGTAAATCACTGCACATAAGTTTTTAGAAAAACTCATTGGTACAGGCCTCACTGGAAGTCGAAGTTGTTACGCTTGCTTAGCAGAAGACTGCTCAAACCCCACGGTCACCAAGGCTCTATGCAATAAACAACTGTAGCAATCATCACAGCTAGTGGCAGGAATGCATTCGAGAATATTTTTTTATATCTAAACATTCTAATATCTCGAAAACTATTGATAATAGCTTCCAAATTAACAGATTTTCACCAAATGCATATGTAAATCTGTCTGTGTTTGTCATGGCTGGACTGATTTTAACGGGACTTTAACTGGCAAAGCGCTGATGTTACAAGGAGGTGCTACTTAAAAACAGGAGATTTTTTTTATCAAAAAAACAAAAAAGGTTCTGCGAAATAAAGCCACTCGTGAATTTAAGTGTACAAGGGTGAAACCGCGGGGCATAGCTAGTAAATAAATAAAAACCAATACAGCAGCAGATACTACAAGAAGACCGAGAAGTACCGCAGGTCCGACATCCTCTGCATGATATTGTTTCATCATATTTCATAACTTCCAAACCATTAATCTGTATAAACCGAAAGAAATACTTAGTTATATTATAAGAATCATATAAATTTGTGGTGTCTTACTTACCGATAAATGGCGCTTTAATTTGTTTGCAATATCTGGTATTTAAGAACTTAAGACCTTGAAAGTACTTTGGAAAAACCTTAACGTTACAAATGTGATATGAATGTAGTTCGGTAAACAATAGCTACGCATCGCGTGATACATATATAGAATATAGCGTGTCTTATTATGATAATATAATTTTTATAGACTAATCAAATGCTATTAATATATAGGCTTCACGGCCCTGGTTGTTGTTGCAAGATAATTTTATTTATACATACAGTAAAATAAAATTGAAGTGTCTGTTTGTAACAGTAAAATAACAGTTTTTCACTAAATGTATATGAAAGTATACACGGTACAGACAAAGAAAAACATTTTTTTTTTTTCTGTCTGTCTGTCCGTCCGTCTGTCTGTTTGTTCCGGGTAATCTCCGAAACGGCTGGACGGATCTTAACGGGACTTTCACTGACGGATAGCTAATGTTACAAGGTAACTTAGGCTACTTAGATTATTTTTTTTAAATTAGGGATCCGCGGGCACCCGTGAAATTAAAATCTACGCGGGTGAAACCGCTAACAGCTAGTATTAACTAAAATTAAAAGGACATTTTAAGAACAAAATATAAGTTTTGATGTTTGAAGGGTTGACAGTCAAAAGAATATCTTTATAAAACAATTATACTTTCATGCAAAAATGTAAAAGTTCGTAGTACATGTGCCGCCATCTATATTTGAACTTCGAAACTTATTCCTTTTCAAGAATTGAGTTGCTTAAAATCCAAGCAGGCTTAATAGGTCAGGGGACTTACCATAAGCTCTTATTGCGATCATAGTTCCATTGTGTGACAGTGATAGATTTATACACCTTATATACACCTGTCTCATATTAAGAGTTAAACTATAGGGGCTAACAGAAGCCATGGTAGCGTCCCAACTCCCAGGTATGCATGGAGATAGATTGCAGCCGAACATCGTACTCCATTCAATAAGTGCTTTGTCGTTTTAGAAGGTACGTGAGGTTCCCCGAGCATCTTGTAAAAATAGGGCTGTACAAGTATTAGCACATGTCTATATCAAAACAGGATTTCAGTGAAATAAAAATAGCAATAAAATACGAATTTGTTTTATTTTTCCTTAACTAACCTAAATTGTGATTGAATACAGTAAAATGTATATATTTTAGATAAGGAAAGGAGTACTTTTTGGGGATGGTAGTCAAACAGGTCAGTTTCGATTGAGATTTGTTCACATCTGGAGTCAGTCGACTAATTATGTAACTTTTTTGTGATCTCTTTACGTAGGTAGGATTCCACCGACTCACATTAGCTGTAATACATTGTTAAAGTACTAGTTATTCAACAAAATAGTTGCACCATTCAATTGTCAGATAGCATTTTTACTTTAACTGACATACGTTAATATATGTTACTACTAAAAGATACACTGACAGCTAAAATTAACAATTGGTAATGTGATTTGGTGCAACGCATTGTGAAGTCAAAGCTAAAATAGCAACTGTTTCATCAAATTTGTCTTTCGCTTCAGTTTGAACAATTATTACTTTATGAACTATCGTGCAACCCACCCTTAGAAATACTTTGTAAAACTGTAAGTGATTAGTAGAAATATAAGAATCTTCTATCAGTTGATAGCACAACATTTTCAGAAAATTTAGAAAATGTTAAGGCCGCGAACTGATGAAATTAGTATTGCTCACCTAGATATTGGTAATGGGTTTGGTTTATAATATATCTCTAATGAAGAAAAGAATTTAACCACGCAGTCCTCAAAGACCTTGTTAAAATAATGAATAGTAGGTAAACAATTAGTAAAACTTTCGTAAATTTTAGAACAAATTATCAAGTCTTAACAGTCAATATAAACTTAAGTAGGTACATATTTTATTTACAAATCTTACTTTAAACAAATTACCAATAATATTACCTATGCATTTCTTCATTTATTAAGCCTTTGATTTTTTTCTAAGAATTCCACATCAAACATCTATTATCACATTTGAACATAAGCTTTTGACATGAAAAATATGCTACGTTATAAAAAAAATGTACAAAAGAATCACAAAAACGCCTTATACTACTTATGAGCAATAAAACATGCTGTATCAGGGAAACAGTTCTTTATAAGTGAACCTAGATGTAATTTTATTCGCCATTTCAGTAAAGAGGTCCGCAAGGCTCCGTTCTAGGACCGGGCTTATTTCTTGTAGAAAAACTTGTGAGTTCTCATTGATGACTCTGTTGGTGGCTGGTCCGAGGACTGGGTCTCCGTCAAACAGGTTGGTGAGGTAGATGGACGACTGGCCAACACGAAGCTTTACTTTGAAAGGCTCGAACTGGAGGTACTCGTCCTCTCCCCGCTTCTCTTTGTGACCTCTCATAGTCACATTGCACGCGTAATCCTCTGTAAATGCCAAAAAACATTTTTTTTCTTATGTTTTCTTTTGCAAACGCTACTGCGCAACACCAGGTCATGTCGAGCAAAATAAAATGTTTATAATATTATTTTTAAGTACCGGTATAAAGTATAATCTAGAAAATTAAGGACCATGATAAAATTGTCTAGACAGAAAGGTCGTAGGCAACGGCGAGTCACTACACGCCGCTTTTCGGTTTAGAAATCATGCGTTAAACATCAAATTGACGGAAAAAATCTGTACACGTGATATCTTACTATACACCCCCCTCCCCCCTTGTGATATTTCGTGATTTTTGCCGAACCCCTCCCCCCCTTTCAAACCTCACGTGATTATTGGACAGCCCCTTAGTGCCCGGTTAATGGAAATAGGCTCGCGCCTGGAACTGATACATGGGACTTAAACCTGGAGTAGGTCTGGCTACCCATTCGTGGACCACAGGAGTAGCTAAGCATTATATATTTATGTATGTTATATTCGCCAAGTTAGTCTATATATGTTTAGTTAAATTGATCTTCTATATAGCTAGACACTTTATTGAATTTATAATATCGATGTCCATGATTGACTAGAGGTAAATACTATTTCTGTTCATAGAATATACTGAATTTCAGTTTATATTTTTACCCATACAAAAACATTCTGTATTCTTCATGTGCGCTTCTTTATTATTTTAGCAGAATGAAGCTGTTTGTAAGAATCTCAATTTGCATTTTTCCTGCGGAAAGTCTGACTATCCTAACGTCTATCAGTGTACACAGGGAACAGAAAAAATGGGGTCTACATATAGAACATTTCACAAAGACAAATACACATTAATGCAATAAGAATGAGAATATTATGCATACGCCCGGTAATGTCAACAACAACATTACCTATTCTACCATCGAACGTGTTGCATGGTTCCATATTTGTTAACTAAACAATCAACTGAATCGTAAGTGACAAGAATTCAGCGGTACCAGCTCTATTCATTGACTTTCATAGAGAAAATAGCCATCGGTTTCTAATTTAAGATATTTTTTGTGTTATTGAAAGCTATGCTGATAGGAAAATGCATAGTGAAAATAATGTAATCCATCCAAGATATATTTTATGTCCACAGATTTACAATCATTACATTCAGCTTAAATATAGCGTGATCCCAGGGGCCTTAGCATGAGCTCTTATTGCCATGATAGTTTCACTCATTTATGAGACAGATGTATGTGACGTGCATACATCTGTCAATGTGGCACAACTGAATTAACATTGCAATAAGAGCTCATGGTTGGGCCCCTGGATCAATAATCATAATTGTTTTAAATGGAACTAAGCAACAAGTTCATCTCAGTTATATTTTAAGCTAGAAGTCGTAAGAAATGAACTGGGAAGTGCCTAGATACGCTGTAAATTTATTTTGATTTTGACGAATGTTAGCACGCCTGTCACACAATTTGTTATTCAAAATAATGTTCAAATGTTCATTAAAACGAGCGGTGTTAGCTTTTCAGCTGCACATTACGTCGAATACGGCGTTAAATAGTTTGCCCACAACTGTAGCTTATTGTTATTATTATTATGAGGCTATTGTGTCCCACTGCTGGGCAAAGGCCTCCCTTCCCCTTTTCCAACCATTCTTGTCCTCAGCAGTCTGCTGCGAATCGCTCTTGAAAACATCAAGCTCATTCCGCTATCTCCTCCGAGGCATGTAACCTATATACTTTCTTTGTTAATACGATTTGCATTTCCGAACTCATACTTATACTGATATACGGAATATTGAAGCAAACTTATACATTATTTTTTTTAGGTTTATTTCACTCGCTTCCCGCTTAGTGTTTAAGTCATGTCCATTGACCGCAATGTCGTCAGATGTGACGCCATCCACTCCACTGGCATGTTCTACGTCATTATGTGCAACGGCCTCAGATTGCTACTTACCATTTTCGTTTCAAGAAATACTATCACTCTTGTTTACAAATCTGATATAAGCACGACAGCTGAATCAATCGACAGAAATGTATGTTGCATTATTTAGAATTTTGTTGTCATATTTAGAACGCGTTATAACGCTAAGCAAGCAATTTGAAGAAGCACGATTTGAATAAGATTTACTATTACATAGTGAACGGATCGCAAATCCAAATACATTATTGAATAATACAGGAGAGGGACGAAATATGTTAAAATTCTCTATAATATATCAGAATTTGGTTCATAGGTTTTCTTTGAGCTGACACATAAAAGAAGGAATCATTTTAATAAATTTACTTAATTTGATCTCGCTCTCAAATAGGCAGGGGAAATAGAACGCCTTTCGACTCTAGTTTACTATGGTAGAACAATCAATTTGAAATCGACAGTTACGAGTATGAGAGCATTTCTCGAAATGCATGCGAACTGAATGTGGTCGAACACTATGTAACAACAGGCAGTTATGCAAAGAGTATTTTCCACAAACGTAACAACTTCTTGATCTTGACATACAACACTGTGTTGTAATAGAGTTCATTCAAAATAAACAATTTATATGTTCAGCAAGAAATAATTTCACAAATATTGGTAGTGTGTAAATTTTTGCTATTAAAGTGCTTTGAAAATGAAATTGAAAATGATTTATTCAGTTTAGGCCCTGGTAAGGCACTTACGAATGTCGAGGAATTTACCACCGAGGAATTTTATCAGGTTTGATAACTCCCTAGTTTATAAGAATATCGCTACAATATAGGCATCTCTTGTAGAGGTAACTTTCCACAGTGTGATTATACTGATTGTCACGCACCACACACCTTTGAAGTTACCGACTCGCCGCTGAAGACGTGTATGCGTGACACGATTCTCTTCCGTGGAGTCAAGAACAGTTTTTTCGTACTTTATAATTTTAGGTGTACTTCAAAATTCAGTGCAAGATTTCCAAAATCGTCAAATATTGGATATCTCTTCGACAAGGATATACTAACTGAAGGTGCCAGTGATGTTGCCTCGGCCCTGCAGCCGCAGCAATAACACTTGGATGTCCATCTTGTACTTCCCGTTGAAGTCCAACCTCGGGAGCAGCAGCTTGAAGTCGAACCTGTTTCTGTCCAAGTCGGGCCTGGAAACATACGTCGGGAAGGATTATAACCAAAACAGGTCTCGTGTCATTGCTAGAAATATCACTCATCGTCATCTCATTCATATATATGCTCACGCCTGTATTCCCCGAAGGGGTAGGCAGAGGTGCTGTAACAGCAACACCCACTTTTCACCTAAGATGATTACGTGCCAGATAGTGAATCAATAGGATCTATGCCACAAGCTCCTCGCCAGAGATCACTAAAGCCCATAATAGACATAACTCTATACACCAATCTAGCAGTACCCTGCGATTTAGACCGCGTTTATTACCAAAGTAAAGTTTAATGTTTAAATTACTTATTCTCATTAAGACAGTCCTGTCGAAATCGGTCCAGCCGTTTCTGAGGTTAGCCGGAACAAACAGAGAAATAGACAGAGAAAAGAAATTAAAATTGATTTTGTTAAGTGAGCATATATACTTTCATGCATATAGGGAAAAGCTATTAATTCACAATTACAAACAGACACTTCAATTTTATTTATCTGTATAGATTGCTATTCTAGGAAAATCACCATAATATTAAAAGGTCCGAATCTATTGCACACTTTGTTCTCAAGTATATTTAGAACACGTGCCTCCCATTCCAAGCACGTGGATGATGTGAGCAGCACGTCCTTATCATCCAGTTTATCACCCATCTGTATGCAGTGGTGATATCTGGTCAAGGTTGGTAGACCACTCACAGCATCAAGATACCTGGTGAATTTTCTAAAAACGTATGTACTGTGATTTCACACGCCACCTGCTTTACGGCGAAGGAAAACATCGTGAAGAAACTTGCATATGTCTGAGAAGTAATTTAAAGACGATCCTCACGATGTTTTCCTTCACCGTATAGCACTTGGTGTGAAATCACTGGACATAAGTTTTTTAGAAAAACTCATTGATACAGGCCTCACTGGGATCCGGACTTGCTTTGCTTGCGCAGCCCCACGGCTCAGAATTGATCATGATAAAAATATTAACCTGTATACGATTTGTATACAAAATCCGAATTCTCTTTACGTAAGTCGCTACAATCTAAACATAGTAAATTCTGGCATAACCTTCATAAACATTAAGACGCGTATATTTGCATTAGTTAAGTGCTAACATACATTTGTATATGCATGTGCATCGGGTATTTATATTTCTAATTAACTTCTATTTTACATAAATACAAGATCTTTTCCTGAAATCATCCTTAAGAGAGAGATTACCGCGTTAAGGAAAAGAAACAAAGAAACTTTTCAGCTTTATGTATTAAGTATAGCATAAGCTATTTGGTTTATCTATCAAGAAATTCACAATGAATGCCCAGTTTTTGGAAGTAGGCGGTGTTTACACCCCTGTGCAGCAGAAGGCACGTTAAGCCGTTGCTTCTACGCCTGAGTGCCTAGTGCGAGTTTTTCATTGTCGCTGTCACAAGTCACCGCGTCGACTTAAACTCAGATTTGTATAGGATCGGAACAGCGCCTCTGTCGGCCTAAAGATGACACTATTGTGAGCCCATACGAAACTGCGTTTACGTCGACGCGATGACTTGTGACGGCGATTTTAAGAAACTCGTACTAGGCATTCTGATCTCTCGCCGGTCGTGTCGGATTGCCGTCCCATTTGACTATGAGAGTGAGGCAATGAAGAGTGGCATCTGTGTTTGCGCACACACTTATGCACTATAATATTTCCTGCGCAGATGGCTCACCCCCCTTGAGATTAGCCTTTCCAGTCATAGAAGTATAGATAAGTCCATACTCACTTAAGTTCTGTGATGATAAAGTTGCTAGGTCCCGTGACAGTGACATTGTTGACGACAGCTGTCAACTTAGCCCCTTGTGGCCCTCGTGCTAAGGCGATCTGGCCAAGGCTCAGCGGCTCGATGCCTGGCACGTCCAACTCTGGGATGCCCTGGAATATGCAGAACACATCTTTAAACATACGATGATCATGAAATTAAGTCAAAATACATGCTCCAAGCGTCAAAATATGGTAGGCAAAGGTGTTGTCATAACTTTTCACCGAAGATGATTAAGTGCCAAATGACAGATAGCGATTCTATCACCGTCTCAGGTACTATACATAATATGTCTTTGAATAACTTATCACTCAAAGTAAGTCAAAATACTCTGTTGGACAACTATGATATCGTTTTCAGCAGATCTTTTAGTTTCTTAGACGTAGACGTTACTTAATAAAAAAAAATATTTCATCCCCCTAATAACATAACACGGTGTAAACCAAGGCTAGTACAAACCCGGACTAAAACTATGTCCATCCCTTTTGTCATCCATATTATAAAAAGCGATGGAACTAATTTTAAATCATGGATTATTTTAGGCGATGATTTGTAATATGGGGGCATAATATGTAACAATTTTAATTCTTTAAAACGATTATATTTGACTTCCTGTACTAAATTATAAATTGTCGACTGTAATTTTATTCTTATTTTTCTGAGAAAAATATTGAAGATTGGACCGTTATTGTTATAAATAGTTTAAATGGCGTCTTAAAACAATCCCTGCGTGACTTCGGAACGTATTCCGAAGGACCATAATAGAACATTCCATAGACTTATCTGTCAAATGAGTCAGCACTCACGCGTGTAGAGAACAAATATTTTACTTATATTTGTTTACGTGGCTCGCAAATATCATCTTGACACGGTTTATTATGAAACTGCCTGACAATGACATACTTTCAAATTTGCTATTAAGCGAATTTCACCACCCCGTGATTGGCCACTGAAGGCCGACCGGCAGTCCCTTGTTATGTTAAAACGTAGATACAATAACATTCATACATTGCAGAAACACGACACTCAAAATTCTATTGATTCTATCTTCAATGATCTGTGAATGATTTTCGCAAGCTATTAAATTGAAGAGGGCAAAAGTGTGCAGTCCGCTTGATGGTAAACACTTTTAAATCAAAGACTATCTTTGTCTATGTTTTGTAATAGGAAGGTATTAGTTAACTTTATGCATAGGGATTGAAGACCAGGGGGCCTACTCTCATTGTCAGCAGAGCGTATTGAGAATTTCTGACGTTTGACGTTTCATATTGTACAGGCAAAGCCGTACATTTTGTATTGTATTATAAAACTGCACACACAACATTTCATAATTGCAAGCGCTTACATGTGCGACCTACATTCTAAGTTAGTATAGTAATTATATTTCAGTGCATTAAAGGCATTCATTGACATCGGTCGGTTTATTTGACATCCCTTACCGCCGCCCTATTGACATTGACATCATCCTCTACCCACATTGACATTAAGGTGCAGTGGTTCGACAAGTAGCCGCTACACATATTGACACAGTAAAATTAAACGTTAAAGATAACGTCTTACTTCGCGCTTCTCAAACGATCATAGTTGGCCCCCTGAGTCCCTAGTCCGAGTTGTCTTTAAATCGCCGTCACAAGTCATCGCGTCGACGTAAACGCAGATTTGTATAGGCTCACAATAGTGTCATCTTTAGGCCGACAGAGACGCTGTTCAGAGTGCCTAGTGCGAATTTTCTTTAAATCGCCGTCACAAGTCATCGCGTCGACCTAAACGCAGATTTGTATAGGCTCACAATAGTGTCATCTTTAGGCCGACAGAGACGCTGTTCAGAGTGCCTAGTGCGAATTTTCTTAAAATCGCCGTCACAAGTCATCGCGTCGACGTAAACGCAGATTTGTATAGGCTCACAATAGTGTCATCTTTAGGCCGACAGAGACGCTGTTCAGAGTGCCTAGTGCGAATTTTCTTAAAATCGCCGTCACAAGTCATCGCGTCGACGTAAACGCAGATTTGTATAGGCTCACAATAGTGTCATCTTTAGGCCGACAGAGACGCTGTTCAGAGTGCCTAGTGCGAATTTTCTTTAAATCGCCGTCACAAGTCATCGCGTCGACGTAAACGCAGATTTGTATAGGCTCACAATAGTGTCATCTTTAGGCCGACAGAGACGCTGTTCAGAGTGCCTAGTGCGAATTTTCTTAAAATCGCCGTCACAAGTCATCGCGTCGACGTAAACGCAGATTTGTATAGGCTCACAATAGTGTCATCTTTAGGCCGACAGAGACGCTGTTCAGAGTGCCTAGTGCGAATTTTCTTTAAATCGCCGTCACAAGTCATCGCGTCGACGTAAACGCAGATTTGTATAGGCTCACAATAGTGTCATCTTTAGGCCGACAGAGACGCTGTTCAGAGTGCCTAGTGCGAATTTTCTTAAAATCGCCGTCACAAGTCATCGCGTCGACGTAAACGCAGATTTGTATAGGCTCACAATAGTGTCATCTTTAGGCCGACAGAGACGCTGTTCAGAGTGCCTAGTGCGAATTTTCTTAAAATCGCCGTCACAAGTCATCGCGTCGACGTAAACGCAGATTTGTATAGGCTCACAATAGTGTCATCTTTAGGCCGACAGAGACGCTGTTCAGAGTGCCTAGTGCGAATTTTCTTAAAATCGCCGTCACAAGTCATCGCGTCGACGTAAACGCAGATTTGTATGGGCTCACAATAGTGTCATCTTTAGGCCGACAGAGACGCTGTTCAGAGTGCCTAGTGCGAATTTTCTTAAAATCGCCGTCACAAGTCATCGCGTCGACGTAAACGCAGATTTGTATGGGCTCACAATAGTGTCATCTTTAGGCCGACAGAGACGCTGTTCAGAGTGCCTAGTGCGAATTTTCTTAAAATCGCCGTCACAAGTCATCGCGTCGACGTAAACGCAGATTTGTATGGGCTCACAATAGTGTCATATTTAGGCCGACAGAGGCGCTGTTTCGATCCCATACAAATCTGCGTTAACTTTGACGCGGTGACTTGTGACGGCGGCAGTGAAGAACTCGCACTAGGCACTCAGATCCTATACAAATCTGCGTTTACGTCGACGCGGTGACTTGTGACCGCTGGAGTGACAAACTCGCACTAGGTCCTCTGATATATTGGTTCGACGGTGCAAGTTACTGGAGCCTTTGAACAAATTTGTGTTTTTTTTAGTAGAATATATATTTTGTATTACTGAGTTTCTTACCGGGTTCTACTCAGTAAAAGCAACTTTGCGAACCACGTATAATCCTGCATAATCATGTCGTTCTGACGATTAAGTACTTTGTAAAAAGTCTAATCAAATTAATAAATTACTGAATTTGAACTTGAACGTGTCCAACACCAAATATGAAGTGCCCGGTTAATGGTAATCGGCTCGTCCCCTTTGACATGGGACTTAAGCATAATATAAAAAGGCGAAATTTGCGCGTACCTACTTCATATAAGTTTACCTCTGAATACCCCTTCGAGGTAAAAACAACAGAGAAAACAATCACAGCGGCACTAGGACTCAATAGATCCACGCGATATTAAATATGTTAATACAAATAGCGAGTGGAAGCGGAAACTTGTATCAAATTAACAGTTTATTAGTTAGTTTCCTAACCGGTTCCGCCGTTCACCCTAATTCAGGACTCAAGGATAATAAGTACCTAAAATTTGCACAACCGCAGTCCTTCACACACGCGGCCCTTCTAGCGTTGCATCATGTTTACTTTCAAACTCTAAATGTGCAGCTAAATATCTAATATCCATTACGTAGTTTTATCTACTACGAATGCTAGAAAAAAAATTATGAATAAAGGTTAGAATCTAAGAAATAAAAATTAAATCTTGCTCGTAGTATAGAACCTCTAAAAGATGGTAGTCACTTCATATAAAATTCTGGTGGTCAGATCCAGCTCCCTAGCTCATCCCCCAGCAACGCCCTAAGCCGAGGTCCTAGCCCCGCACCGGGGCGTCCTTAGCTGTGTTGCTTAGTTTTTATGTATAAGCTCGGCTGGAGGCCCTTGGGTCTCGCCCTTCAGTTCGGTTAAGCAGTGGAGGTAACTCCTCCCTACCAACTGCAAATGAAACTGCAAATAACGAAACTGGTTGAATCAAGTGCCGACCCCAACAACGTATGGGATAAGTCCAGGGAGATGATGATTATGAGACCTCTGTAATATAGAGGTTAGATGAAAGCTAAACATATTTTACTTAAATCAACGACATGATAAATGATCTTAACAATGTAAATAGACTTATGGAAAAGGTTTCGTTTGACTCTTCAAATGCACGAGCAAATCAACATCGAATAATACTCACATGAAACAAATCGCTAAGCCGATTACTTCACGCACAATACAATCCTTACAGAAAACAATACTGAAATTTTGTTCAGTAAAACCAGCTGTAGTAATGTTAGGTGGGTTGCGCCAACTTTAGTTGTAACAAATCGTTAAAGTACTGGTTAGACATACAATATGTTCCACAATTTTAGAATTGTCGGATACATAGATATAGAAAAAAAATCGGTCGGATAACTGACAGAAAAGTGTATCAATTGCCAGTACTTTTTTGTTTGGTGCATAACATTCCCCAGTCAAAGCGAAAGTCATAGCTATGGCATTGTCCTATTTCACTTTATGCTATCGTCAAATTTTACTTTAGCTTTAGTTTGAGAACAATTCGTGCAACCCATCCTGAGATTTACATGTCATGAGAGAGCTCGGCCGCTTATCAAAAATGTTCGCCACGTGGCTATTAGCACGTGTTTGTCATTTTATGTTTACATAGTTGCACTAAGTATCTTTGTTTCTGTAAAGAAAATATGATTTGTTATAGGTTCCCTTTTATTTAATAATCATCGTAAGTATTTGATAATTTTGACATCCAATACTATACAAATATAAGCAGTATTCATTTTTGTAACGTAAATTAAACGCCAAGAAGGTCATAATATGTGCTCCTTAAACGATCA
The DNA here is from genome assembly GCA_964035505.1 of Watsonalla cultraria. Classification (NCBI taxonomy): domain Eukaryota; kingdom Metazoa; phylum Arthropoda; class Insecta; order Lepidoptera; family Drepanidae; genus Watsonalla; species Watsonalla cultraria. The sequence continues at coordinate 9,237,678 of OZ037717.1, read as the reverse complement.
TAGTTTCCCAAGAACACCAAACACTATTTCCGATTATTATTATTACTATTTACACAAATACCAAACACAAAATATTGCAATGAAACTGATACGTCACGGGAATCAAATAAAAATCAGGAACAAAGAGTATGAAAACAACACTACCGATTAAAATTTTACCATTTACCCACGGAACTCTAAAAAGGATGAATAATTTGAATGTGTGAAACCCGCTATCAATGCACTAAACAACGTAAAATTATCCTACGTGCCTTCGGACATACCGATAGCGCTACAATGACTACATAAGGAAACAAAGGACTATACATTCTTATCACTATTCACGTTTGAAGGTATATAAGGCAGGTGTCTCAAGATGTGACCAGATTCAGTCAGTATGGGGTGGTTTCAAATATCTCTGTTTGTTGCAGTGTGTCTATGGCAGGTACGTCTCATAATTATTTGCGATTTTGTTTGCGTATTAGAGTGGGGTGGTTTACACCAGATCACAGATTTTCCTCGTTAAAGGGGTTGCGAAGGTCAGATGGCAGTCGCTTCGTATAAAAATCAGGTGATCAACCGCATCGGCTTGAATCAAATGCCGACCACAATAATATATGGGATATAGCTAGGGAGATGATGAAAAAAAAACAATAACAGCTAACATACAACTTAGCATCCACAAAAGCAGAATGGGTGCATTTATATAGCAATGATAAGACTAATATGTAAGGGCTAATTTACTCCAGCGTACATTTAAATGATGTTCTGTGTCCCAAGTATAGATTTTCACAAGTATTAATATACTCGAAAATTTATTGCGTATTTTTTGAAATTGTTGATCTAATATCTTTGGAATTCAACCACGACCCTAAAGCATTAACAAATTTTTGTGTCACATCAAGACGACAATACGCAAACGAAATCGTCTACGCTAAAACCTACTCGAGGTACCGTTCCATGGAATAAAATTTGACAACCCACTTGTAAGACAGCTTGGTCTACAAAGGTTATTCTTTAAGTCCTGCGGTATTTTGTAATTTACACGAATATGATGATCTATGTGTTTAGTATTCATGGCAGTATTTATATCTTTTCAAGATCAGGTTTCATTATGTTCACCACAATTTATAATATTTATTTCAGTGTAATCGATATGAAACTGCAGTCTGTCCACCGAGTACCATAATCCAGTTAAGGATACCGAGCTCCATTGCCTCCCTATTCCCCACGGGAATCAACCAGCTTGGACCACTACTGCCGTACCCCTACACGCAAGGATGGGGGTCAATGTGTAAAAATAACAACCCGAAATTACAAGGACCACCAAATGCCATAAAGGTTTCCATACCTGCTGGTGCAACAAAAACAAACATCATAATTGTAACAAGACCTAACAATGACACGGACAATTCAGTTGCTGATATCGATGCTGACATTGCTGATTTGAACGGTTTTGATGGTTCACCAGGCTCTTACCAAAGAAATACAACCATTGATGTTGTAGTTACGGTAGATGATCAAAATACAGATGATCAAAACACAGGTGCCAGTGGATTAACCCAAACAACTTCAAATACTACCACATCTGCAGAAAGTAATGATGACAGCGAAAAGATTGATACACAAGCCACATCAAAGACTGTTACACCTGATTCGGAATCTAATTTGGATGTGGCAGTTTATGTTGATAGTCAACAAGATGATCAAGTTGGTACTGAAAGTGGCGGTAGTTCACCTACATCTTCGAGCGGAGGTACAACTGGAAATAGTGGTTCATCGACAACAGGCGGTGGTAGTGGTGGATCATCTGCATCTAACGGTGGTGCTGGCTCCACCGGAGCTGGAAAAGGTGCTGGATCATCTAGTTCAAATGCCAATGGCGCCAATACACCTGTTGCTAGTGGCACCAGTCCCAATGCAGGACAATCAACAGGCTCAAATAGTGGAGACTCAAGTAGCAAGCCAACATCGACAGGAAGTGGTACTGGTTCAACCACTCCTAGCAATAATGCAAATGCTGGAGGATCAACAGGCTCAACCCCAACAAACAGTGGTGGTGGTTCTAGTGACAAGGCATCGTCTACAGGTAGTGGTACTGATGGATCATCAGGGTTGATAGGGTCGTCTGAATCTAACGGTGATAGTGGCTCTAGTGGAGCCGGAAATGCTGCTGGTACATCGAATGCGGGTGGAAACGGTGCCAAAGCAGCAGAATCAACAGGCGCTTCTGCAGCTAGTAATGGTGGAGGCTCTAGTAACGGTGGAGGCTCTAGTAATGATGGAGGCTCTAGTAACGGTGGAGGCTCTAGTAACGGTGGAGGCTCTAGAACTGGTGGAGGTTCTAGTAACGGTGGAGGCTCTAGTAATGGTGGAGACTCTAGTAACGGTGGAGGCTCTAGTAACAGTGGTGGCTCTAGTAATGATGGAGGCACTAGTAACGGTGGAGGCTCTAATAATGGTGGAGGCTCTAGTAATGGTGGAGGCTCTAGTAACAGTGGTGGCTCTAGTAATGATGGAGGCACTAGTAACGGTGGAGGCTCTAGTAATGGTGGAGGCTCTAGTAACGGTGGAGGCTCTAGTAATGGTGGAGGCTCTAGTAACGGTGGAGGCTCTAGTAATGGTGGAGGCTCTAGTAATGGTGGAGGCTCTAGTACTGGTGGAAGCTCTAGTACTGGTGGAAGCTCTGGTAACGATGGAGGCTCCAGTAACGGTGGAGGCTCTAGTAACAGTGGTGGTTCTAGTAACGGTGGAGGCTCTAGTAACAGTGGTGGTTCTAGTAATGGTGGAGGCTCTAGTAACGGTGGAGGCTCTAGTAACAGTGATGGCTCTAGTAATGATGGAGGCACTAGTAACGGTGGAGGCTCTAGTAATGGTGGAGGCTCTAGTACTGGTGGAAGCTCTGGCGGTAATGCAGCATCTGCAGGTACCGCTTCTGGTGCAACAAGTGAAGGAGACAAGAGTGCCAAAGCTGCTGAAGCAACCGGCGCGACTGCAGCGACAAATGGTGACGGCTCAGCCACGTCTATGGGAAGCGCTGATGGAGCGGCCAATAGTGATGGCAATAAAGCAGAGGCTACTGGCGACTCTGCAGCTTCTGCTTAATTAGCTTACATACATTTTTAATTTATTCTATTAACAAACAATTTTGAAACACATTTTTTTACATTGAAAAAGTATTTATGTAAATATATTTATGTATCTAGGATTTGATTGTATCAGGAAATGTAAGTGTTGTCGTCCATGATTGACAGAAATTAAAAATCTTCTTAAATGTTTTTGTTAAACTATTGGTGGTTTTTATTTACCTTGGTGATTTTCGGTCGCAGTTCCTCAATTGAGTTCACGATGCACTTGTCTACATCGGGATCATTTCGCTGACAGACTTTGATGTATGGCGCTGGAACAATTGATGATAATTTTACATTAATCACGGCAAAAATAAATGATACAGTAAAATAATAATATACACATATTTCTATCAAACGTTGACTTCGTAAACGGAGTTACGAAGGTCAGAGAGATCAAATCAGAGAAAATCGAGTGCCGACCCCAACAATGAATAGGATCAGGCCAGGAAAATAATGATTTCTGTCTAACTTTATTGTGTAATCTATAAACATTGGGTATTTGACAAAACCATCTATCAATCGAAATAGGATTTTCAGAACATAGTAAAAACATTCTAAGAACCGAGAAAACAAGTAACCATAGAAAAGCATTCAACATTAAGGCTGAATCGATGAACAATTTTTTGTGGATCACATTAGACATAGTTTTTAGCCTTATACTGAGTCCTTAAGGCCAAAAGCTATAACTACTTAGTTGCTTAACAATCAATACATTTCACATAGTTAATTGTTGGTTTTCCTTTATTTCATTCTTTAAGAAGGGTTTATAATCTATACATACAAATAAATAAAATTGAAGTGTCTGTTTGTAATTCCTAAATAACAGCCTTTCACTAAATGCATATGAAAGTATACACGCTACTGACACAAAAAAACCAAGTTTAAAATTTTTTCTCTGTCTGTCTCATGTCTGTCTGTTTGTTCCGGGTAATCTCTAAAACGGCTGAACCGATTTAACGGGACTTTCACTGGCAGGTAGCTGATAGGTCAAGGAGTAACTTAGGCTACTTTTATTTATTAAAAATATTAGGGTTCCGCGACAATAAGGATTAAACTAAATCTACGTTAGTGAAACCGCGGGGTACAGCTAGTTCTGTGAATAAAATATAAACATTTGTATCTTTTATCTTTCAATTTCCAATATCGTAAACCGCGTAGCAGATATTCCTCAACTTTCTTCGATGATCCAACCAGTAATTTGGACTATTCCACCATAATAGCCACCACTATTATGTTATGAGTTTTGTGTTAATATCTAAATTGTACGTATTAATAGGTAACGTAAAGCAGAACCCGCTAAAACTAGTATTTCTAGTTACATCATAAGTCAGTTACATCGCAAAACTGCATCGATATTTCCACAGGTTAAAATATTCTTGTGAATGACTGGCCGAGCACGCTAAGATGTACTCGTATTTCAGATATTATGCAAAACAAAAATACATAAAGTAAGGTAATGCTTGTCAGACATAAGCGGGGTTTCTCACGATGTTTTCCTTCGATGAAAAGCACGTGAAATACTGCACATTAGATACAAGAATAACTCATTGGTACAAACAGCTGGGAGGTATATTTGCGTCGCTTGTTTAGCAAGTGATTACACAAACCACTCGGCCACCATGGTAACATGACAGCTTATAGAGGAGAGTTCATTCAATTTTATGTGATGAGAATTTAGGTTTGTCCGGGTGTTTGGTGTGTATTATGGCGCTGTGTGATGATGCCCAAAAAAATTAATTCTACTTCATGGACAATAAAGTTATTATTAAGAAGCCTTACCTTCCTGAAACAAATTTTATTTCCACAATAGAGTCACCAACGTGGACGTGATGACAAAACAAAGATCGTAATATTTACCCACACACGTAACACATTATTCAAATGCATGTAACAGAAGAGGCATTTTATGTGAACATTATAATTGGAGTTTATCGCAATCACATAGTTTGCAACACTATGTCAACACGCGCTCTCAATCCGCACTTACCCAGTTACGAGGCTTGCGAGATCTATACCACAGAATAAATATAACCTTACTACATCCAGTGCGGAGTCTACGAACAAATCATTCAAAATAACACTCACACGGACGCGCGTATTTACGAAATAAAGCTTTTATATGATTTTAAATAAATAGAATCTATTATATATACGAAGAACACCAAGTAAGGGTCCAACTATGATCATTTAAGCAGTGTGTATCTTAGCTTTGACGTTTCATTTTACGGTACCAAAATGAAATGTCAAAGCTCAGAAGTTCTTAATACGCTCTGCTTAAACCGATGATGGTAGGCCCTCAGTACTTCAATTAATTACGAGATACTAGTATTAAGCGGCCCTGGCGTAATGTCAGTAAGAGGTGTCACGTCGGAACCGATCGCTTAAACGTAAATTATATATTTTATAGACCTTTTTCTAACTTTCAAACCGAAATTGTTTTGACAGTAAATTAAGGAGAAAACTTTAAAAACTTTAAGAGTAACAATCCTCACGCTCGATAGAGGAAACGTTCATTATTTATAAAATTAGGCGTAATTCCATACTGCTTAGTAAGCTTATATTTTATACTGTGTCATTACGATGTATTAACGGGTTAAATGCATATCTTGTATTTACATATTGACTGTAGTTACACAATTTCAATATAAAATTAAGTATTCACAAAAGTGCTATTGACTTTTTGAAAACAAAACAAAATGTGTTTTGCAATATTTTTTAATAAAATCAACCCTTATATTCAGGTTTGTTTTCAAAATGATTGCAATCTTTTGGCAATTAATTTAATATTTTTCACACGTATATTTACAGTTTTTTTTCTTTCTTAACAATAATATTATTTACCATGCTAATAGAATAGTCTTCATGAGTGCAGTTAATGGTTTTCCAATCCCGTAGAATAATAAGTTATACCAACGCCACAAATTTCAACCCTAAACAAAACATACTTAAAAAAAAGAACAGCCTTAGTTTATACATCTAATCAACCCTAATTTTATACACCTTTATCTAATCTATGAAATTAAAGGTTAAAAGGGTACTTACGAATTTCAGCCGCAACGTATCGTAGGGCGTAGAGAAGCACCGTGGCCACCAACATAGTGCAGGGCTTGGACGGACAGTTTCGCAAGGCAATGGAGCGAGCGGTCGGCCGGGGCGCCGGGCGAGGCGGCACTGGCGATACAACCAGACCACCGCCACCTGTGTCCTTACATTGTGAATGTATATGCACTAGCCCTAAAGCCACCGACCCACCAATTCGCTGGACGCACCTCGATCCTCCGCGCCAACACGCACGCTACCCACAAACATGTGCATTGTATTGAACTAAAGTTTTTGTAAGTGTAACCCACCCAAGTGTGTAAAAACCAGAGACTAAACGGAATAAATCATTTGAATTTTGAGTATATAGAAAAATAGATTGATAGGTTTAGTTTTTTTATAGACGACTAAGAAGTGCAGCATTGGATTATATATTACATCTATTACATTAGCAGCAAATTGTCGTGTCCCTTGTGCTCCCAGCGTATTGGACTGCGGTATATACTTCACTCTTCCTTAAACAAAACGCGAAGTCCTTAAGCGGAGAAGGTAAAGCAAACAAAAGTCAACCTTAGTAGTAACACTTAAGAACTATAACGCTGACTATGTGATGTTATAGTTAGGATTTCCAAGCTGGATAGCTACCTATCTACCTTCATATCTGGATCTACATTTAGGTGTCGCCACGAGTTATGACCACTCAGCGAGAATAGTGTGGGTAACTGCGCATGTATTTTATTCACGTCACGCCATACAGATAGACATAGACAGACTAGTAAAATGACTACAACGCAGTCAAGGTCAGCGCTCATAATTCGTTACGAGACCTTCTCCTGCGTTATCGATACCGCCGCCTGAGTGCCTAGTGCGAGTTTTCTTAAAATCGCCGTCACAAGTCATTGCGTCGACGTAAACGCAGATTTGTATGGGCTCACAATAGTGTCACGTTTAGGCCTACAGAGGCGCTGATCCAATTCCGATCCTATACAACTCTGCGTTTACGTCGATACGGTGACTTGTGACGGCGCGGCGCCAGTGAAAAACTCGCACTACGCCCTCTGTTACCGCTGCACACGCAACGTGTCGCATCGAAGCAATGGCTTAATAGCTTAAGTTTGAAAAGAGGAACTCTGGGTCACTCCTCAAGGCATTTTACATGCTTAATAGTTGTTGGTATACAGGACACAAAAGGTCAATCATTATTATAGTTCGTGAACTGTCAGGATCAAATAATTTACACTATGTTTGTTATGATTTTGATTCAGGGAGTTTATTTGGTGAACTTCAATACTTTTTCTATTGCATTAATTCCCTAAATAGAACACAAACGCATAACAAATAATGTAGTTACGTTATACAATTTAAATTTTATTTCCTTTTTTGAAGGTGGTATGTAAAAATGATTAGAACATAGTTTAAATTCCACGAATGTGCCCAATGTCAAACATCTTATGTGTTACGGGTATGTAGCCGTGCCCCGCGGTTACACGAACGTAGACTAAATTTCATGGGTGGCCCGCGGAACCCTGTTTTTTTTAATAAAAGTGGCCCATTTTACTCCTTGTATCACCAGTGAAAGACACGTTAAAATCGGTCCAGCCGCTTCAGAGATTATTCGGAACAAACAAACAGACAGACAGACAGACAGACGTACAGATAGACAGAGAAAGAACCTCAGTATCGTATATACTTTCATGTGCATTTAGTAACAGATGTATATATAATCTAGACCCATCAAGTCTGAAGAATAATTAATGTAAGTTTTTTTTTTTTTTTTTTTTTTTCTATATTAATATATATATACATTTTAATTATTTAAATATATAAACTTAAAATGTTAACATTATAATTATTTTTACTCTATGTTGGTAACCTAAAATAACCTAAAAATAGTTTTTTATTGATTAGTAGCGTAACATTGTTCATTGAACAAGAACATAGTTGAATATCGAGAGAGGAACTGCGCAACGAAACATATAGTCGAGCAAATTTAACGCATCCAGGAAAGCCGTCCGAGAGTGGTGTAAGCGGAACTCTGTCATTATAGCTTTCCATCTGGTCCAACTATTACAGTGTATCAAGGCTGTATCACAGTGTGCTCATACCATTGCAGAATGTAACGCTACGGCCCAGCGGTACTGAGTTTGGGTTGGAAAGTAGGAAAAGGTCCAGGGTTTGATCCCAAATCAATATTTGTCTACATTTCTTTGTATATAGAAAATTGTTTTGAAGTATAAAAAATTGCTCAGATTCATCTAGTTGTGTTATAAATGTGAATGTAAGTTACGCTTTCCCGTGAAAACTGCTTAACTGACAATCATGAAACTTCGTACACGTAGTCTTGAAAAAATGCGAGGGTAAAAGTTCACATCATCACAAATCTATACATATAAAAAAGGCTTTGTCCTGCATGTCTGACGGATCAACAAACAGCCTAAGGAGCTGAGAGGCCTGAAACTTGGAGAGTGTGTTCTTTGTTTGACGTAGGCATCCGATAGGAAGGAATTTTGTACACATAAGGGGGTGAAGAAATTTGGTATGGGACAACGTGACTTCTTGATCCAATCTACTTCTAGTTTGGCATAAACCTTTATTAATAGAATTGATGAAAGGCGTGATTCTATCTATAATTTGCTGAAATACATACCCAAAACGGGGACGACACTTTAAGATTTCTTTTTTTATATACATATAGTATACCGTATATGCTTACTTTCAACTACATCTGCACTATATATTATATTGAATAATATTAATTAATTAATTAATATTAATCTATACTAATATTATAAAGAGGAAAGATTTGTTTGTTTGTTTGCATTGAATAGGCTCCGAAACTACTTGACCAATCTTGAAAATTCTTTCAGCAATGGATAGCTACATCATCAGCGAGTAACATAGGCTGTATTTTATCCCCATACTCCCTCGGGAACGGGAACTACGCGGGTGAAACCGTATATTATATTTTGTGAAATCGCAAAGGGACACTTCAACTTTGTTTTTCTGTATAGATGTATAGATGAGTTAAACGTGGGTATAAGTCACGAACAACTTAATTGAGTGTACTGTTTGGTGTGGAGCAACGCAGGCGAGCTGCGGTCAAGGTGACCACTTAACATACACTGTCTATTAACAGATATGAACATTTGCGAAATAACCAACGGTCTCCATTATATCCCGATGAATGAATAATCAAGTAGATTTATTCTCGATTAATGCTGCACTCATATCCGAAGCCATATAATTTTGAAACATAGCGCGAAAGTGTTACTTTTTACTTTATCGTCCAAAATGTATTAATAATATTAATTAGGATAATTATATTATACAGGTTTTAGATAATACGAGAATTTACAATTCTCAAAATTGACCTATTCATCAAATACCAATATATAACAATTTAAGTGTATGTTTGTTATGCCGAAACAATATAAATTAAAATTGAGGTATTTACGTAAATATTACCCCGTACAGCGCCTACTCGAAAACTTTACCTACTTTTCATATTAGTATAGATTATACAAATTATTCTAATCTAAGTAAAGGGGTCAATAAAGCTCATTCAAGTTGTAGGTAAATCTCTACGTATTATTCTGTGACCAATACTAAAAGTGCGATAGAATAAAGTTCTTTATTAAAATAATAATAATTTATTCCTCTTACATGTTCGTTAAATACACAATATCCACTTATTCACATAACTATACAATATTACTAGATTATTACGAGTCATTATATTGAATGACAGCATGTTTAATGCAATTGTCTATGCTAATTCTTTCGCAGCTCTGTTACACGGCTTCTATTACATTGCTAGTTGTATGTAATCTGTGTTCCCATGTACAATATCTGTTATTATCGCCTTAGCATGGCTTAGCATTGCATACAATGTTGGTGTTATCACCCAAAATTATTGCAGCTATTAATAATCCTCTAAATTACATGTGTTTTAAATTACATACTATTAACTCAGTTGGTATATTCAGCCATTTGTTTTTACCCACGTAGAGTAGATCTCATAGATAAGGGTGTATATTGATCACCATTTAGCAGAACTCTGTCACACCGCAACTAAATGTATTTTTGACTTTCCTTTTTAAAGTAATTTTCCTGCATCTAGTTTTCCAAACGCCTAAGTAGGTAGAGTTGTAAAACATTGTTATGATATAATTATGTTCACGAAGTCTATTTAAAACTCCTGCTCGTTAAAGCAAAGCAATGTTTCTAATGTGAAAAATACTAAGATATATTTTATTCTTTATTATAGAAACACTTTTAAACTGAACCGTTTTTATTTATGAATTAATTTTGAACCAATTTGTGCTAACAATCATTTAGAAATTATGAACAAAAACTTCGAAAAGTACCTACGTTCGAAAAACTATAAATCGCACGGACTGGAAAGAAAGGACAAATTTAGTTTTTTCTATTCATTTCAGAAATGACATTTGATTTCGCCTTGTTTTGTTTGTCTTCTATTTAGAAAAAGCTTCCTTTTACAAATAGAAAAGGGCAGATCAAATTAGTCACTTCCTCTAAGACTTGATCTGTTCGCTAAGATCTCTCTTCATTGATTAAAAATTAAAATTGTCTGTATTATGGAACATGGATATTGGGTGCAGACTAAAAGGCGGTTAGTCGATCTTATTTTCTATAATTATTACAACTATTGATTTCTCAATATACATTCTACGTTCAAAATAGATTTCACTGCATGAAGATATGGTAATATCTCAAGGTAGTGGTAGGATCTGGTCCAGAGGCAAGTCAACCACCAACTTGTTGGCGAACTTCAGGAGGAACTTGGAGGCAATGCTCTCGATGTAAGGCCTTGCTGCTTGTAGGATAACCATGCGATTATCCCTTATCATTCTATTTACAAGGTCACCTGGAAAATAAGACGGGCTTCATTGCATAAAGAACAAATAATATAATACAACAAAGGGTCATTTGGACCACTCATGCAATGTTGTTTAAGACTAGTTAATCTTAATTTCACGAACGATTCCAAATTAAAGCCTGACAAGAGTAGGAACGGCAAAACAAACTTTCCATGTATTTATGTATTCTATTTATATAAAGAAAGTAAGACGGCCTTCAAAAAGAGAAAATAAAATATTGTGAAGTAAATCATTTTAAAATATTTATTTCGCGCTCTTTAGTGACTTTTAAGTCTAAGTAAAGTGTAACTACACCAGTCATAACGTGTAAAGTTCTCATCAATACGAATTAATCAAGCCCAAACACTAGGTACTTGCTGTAAATCGTTGAGGAGTTCCTTCGACTGTCTTTCGGCTCCATCATCTCAGACACACCCCCGTAGCAACTGGGTTAAGAAGGAAGGCCCGGACTCTACACTCGCATGACAGGTTTCTATACAAATATTACCAAGAGGTCCTCGTGACGCCGAAGAGGAAGGAAACTTACCAAGTGTCTTGTCTCCATTGAAGAGTCCATTGAGCTTAACGCTGTAGTCCTTCACCTTGATGTAGACCTCGAACTTGGTCACTTTGAGGTACTCCACACCATCGCGCTCCACTAGTTGACTGTACATTGTGATCTCCGAACCGCTTTTCACTACGGACATGTACAAAATCAAAATCTAAAATTACTGTCTCAAAAATACTTTCAAATCGTTTGAAAGCAGAAAAATTGCTTTATACGGGATTATAAATGTTACCTAAGGGTTCGAAAGGTTGCTTTTATTGAGCACTGGGTAAGTAACTAAATAATTACTATTTCCAAAAAAATTTTTTAATTGCAATAGTTACAATATATCTCATGAATGGCCTTGGAGTTTGGGCAGTCGCCTGCTACGCAAGCGACGCAAGTTCGAATCCCAGCGGGGCCTGTACCGATTAGTTTTTCTAAAAACTTGAGTACAGTGATGTCACACCACGTGCTTTACGGTGAAGGAAAACATCGTGAGGAAATCTGCATATGTCTGAGAAGTAATTCTCATTATTCTTGTTTATAGTGCTTGAGACGGAGATAGACTCACCATCTGTCACGTTGGGACTTAATCATGTTCGATGAAAAGTAGGTGTGGTTATTACATATACTTCTGTCGACCCCTACGGGGAATACAGGCGTGAGCTTAGGATATATCAATATGATAAAAGAGGTGGTCTGCATGTAGCATCGCCGATACAAAACATGTACATACATACATATGCTCACGCCTGTATTCCCCGAAGGGGTAGGCAGAGGTGTTGTAATTTTCAACACCCACTTTTCCGAACATGACAGTCCTAACGTGACAGATGGTGAGTCTATCTTCGTCTCAATACAAAACATGTATATTTCAAAACGGCATATTGCATGTTGTTGGCTCATATTGGGTAGTCACTATAAATATCAATACTTTCTGACAGCGGCTTCATGTGGAAATGAGAGCTACCCTAGCTATGTCCTAGATGTAACTCTACATATTGTATTACAATACACAGTCATCGCGAGTTTGAAGGAGCATCAAAGAACGAACGCATATCTCCTCACCAGCATCACCCACGAAGGTGCCCTCTCCTTTCATAGGAAGAGTCAACAGGTGTCCATCGGCCGTATATTGACCTTCGAAGTCTAGCTTAGGAATTCGCACTTGGACTCGAGCGGTGAATGTTTCCAAATCCATGCTGTAAGAGGGAAACAATCGATCAATACTTAATAGTAATCTTCTCTCGACTATAGATATACCTCACTAAGACCAAAATCAAAGTCGGCCGGTCGGCCGCCCCAGATACTGTGGGGGCGATGTGAGTGGCAAGAAACCGCCCAAGACCGGGACCAATAGCGAGTTCTCGTATCGCAGGCCAAGATTCACTGCCGGGAGGGTCACGGCGAAGCATGTGAAAACATATCACGTGCACCCCCCCACTTAGCGACCTGGAGGAACACCGTGGAGTTTAGTCGGTGCGAGTCCGACATAACCCTTCCGCTGCCCCCGCGGCGGTTGGTGTATCCATAACGGATTCTCCACGATAAAAAAAAAAAAAAAAAAAAAAAGGCCAAGATTCACTGCGAGTCGCTGAGCCAGCGGAGTAAGGAAGTAAGACCAAAATCAAAGTATTGCTGCCTGACTTTACCTCCGCCTTACAAAGGATCGCAGACAAAAATGTCTTTTGAGTAGTGTTGTGTTCCTGTGGTGAGTCAGGTCGCCAGTGCTCCATGGAGAGGAGCAGTAGGAAAGGAGTCGCTGCGCTAGCAATGTGTGTCGTTATATTAGCACGGGGATTGTATTCTTTTTAAGCTAGGAAACGCGCAAGTAACTTAGTGTAACAAGTATCATGGATATAGATACAGTTGATGTAGGCCGAATGCAACATGGTTGAGGATGAGTATCATGTGTTGGTGCACTGGAGTGCTGACCGAAGCAACCTTGCCTGTAGGGGGCTATTTTTATCCGATACCGGTACTTAAAATATAGCGTTGCCAGGCCCCAGCTCGGTAGATGCTAGAATGGTACTCGTATATGTACTCTAGTGTCCCTGGTATTATGTGATAAGCATTTGTCTGTGTGTGTTTGATACAAAGAGATACATAAAGTGTGCGATTTAAATATATAACTGCAAAGCTTAAATAAATAACTTACGACAAACTCTTGATGACAAAGTTTCCACCCCCTGTGACCTTCAAATTCTTTATGGTTACATTCAAAGGAATTTCATCGATATTGACATTGATCGGCTGAAATAGTTACAAGCACATAATTACTCATACACTTGTATCCAATAATTTACTTCTAAAAGATATTAAACGAAATTTGCGCAAAATATACTTAATTAAACCACCTTGTTTAACTGTAGAATACCCATATCTTCGGACAAAGAATTAGTTTAGCCATCCAAAGGGGAAATGCTGCCAGTATCTTCGGAACCTTGCCTACAGGGACTCTCGTTAATAATATATTAAAATTTATTGGTTTTTAGTGTTAGTACTATATTTCTTATGAATAAAGTTACTTTATTATCGTTATAAAAAATATAGGTCATAATGAATACTAGACGCTAATCCTCGGTATACTGACAAATATTAAGATGTAGTCTATTGTGAGATTATTGAGATATGAGTTCGTATAATTTACGACGAGCAAAGTGACGATATTACAACTAATTAGTCATTCATTTTTATTGTCATTAGTATGAGCCCGATGTGTCCCACTTCTGGACAAAACCTATCATCCCTCCTTCTCTTAATTTAATACATTGTATTGTGATTTTTTTAATACGATATAAGGGTGCAAATCGTGACGTAACAAGCAAATGTTGTTTTTAAGAGGCGTAAGACATTATGGGATCTCTATACCGATATTAAAAAGCTACCCGACGCGGAACCAAGGTGGGTTCCACTAGAACCAAGCAATCGCAGCCAAGTAATACTAGAGCAGTGTCACATTCGCTCATGACAGCGATTGTAATAGGATTTCAACATGCGAGGGACACTCGGTGTTGTAAGTTTCATAGAGTCAGTAACCACGTACCATCAAGCGAGCTGTATTTCGCTTGCTTGGCATCTTTGAAGTATAAAAAACACGTAATCATGTGTTTGATTGAATGAACTCACTGAATGAAAGTGTGGGGACCTACTTTGAATTTCGTTAAATAAACGAAATTCAAAGTTTCGGTGGAAAGTTCGCAAACTATCGCAAACAACGAACCGTAGTAGGAACCACGGTTCTTATTCGTTCTAAAATGGAGCCAGAACGTCGTCCGCAAGTTTTTTTTTAGTTTATTAATATATTCTAAGCGAAGATAATTCAATTATTTAACGAACGACAATTTGAGTTTGATAAGAAACAAAACGATATATTGAAACATCGTTCGATTCCTTGTATGCATGATAATTTCATATCGTTGAAATAATGGTCCCTGGCTGAGTTTCTTGCCGGTTCTTCTCAGAAGGCTAGTTTCAAAACCGGTGGTAAATTTTCAACTTTCGTAAGTGCCTTACCAGGACCCAAACTGAATAAATAATTTTCATTTATTTTATCCTTGGTTTGCGTAATTTCGTTTTCGGTGAACGAGAATAGACAGTACAGGGGTTCCGATTTGAGCTTGTACTTAATCAGCCGCAAGTCGCTGACATCTAATAGTAGCGGTAGAGGAATACTAACCTGAGGAATAATAAAAGGGTCCGTTCCAGGAATACCCAGTTCTGGCAAGCCATCCATCAGCTTTGGCCTGAGAGCCTCGATAGAGTCGCGGATACAATCGTTGATCGTGCTCTGGTCGCGCTTGCATACATTGATGTAGCTCGCTGGAAAAAGGTCGTCATTTTATTACGAGGTTGGTGCCGTCGCGAGTTTTGAGCGCTGGTATGCTCTTTTGTATTTTTTTTGTATCGTGGAAAAATACATGCGCAGTCCTCCACACCATTTTCGGTGAGCGTACAAATCTCATGACGACATTTGTATTTAGATGTAAGTAGCTTTACCTTTCCATTTCGTTCATGTACCTAATAACTTATTAAGTCAGTACCTTATGTTTATTCTTCGAGTCAACCCTTCCATTCAGCCAGTATATGTACAATCAAGTGCCTAGTACACAGGGATTTCACGCCACAATACAATCTATAGATAAGTACTAATATTATAAAGCTGAAGGGTTTGTTTGATTGATTGAACGCGCAAATCTCAGGAACACAGGTTTGAATTAAAAACATTGGATTTCTTTTTTGAACAGTACATTCATCAAGGAAGACTCTGGGCTTAATAACATCACACTACGCCAATGGAAAATGTTACAAAAACTGGAAGAAATATCACTAAGTAACAGTTCATAGCAGGCACAGTCTCAAGAATTATCATAATTTCACACCTATTGCGAAGATCTTAGGAATTATAAACTTACGCATTTCTTTAAACAGTCCCCCATAGATGGCACATAGGATTACGGTTACGAAACTGATTATCTTCGCCATGTTGTACACAAGCGTTGGTCAACTTACCTTCAGACACTAATGCAGGCTTACACGCCGAATGAATTATATACCTTTATCAAGCTACCTAGCTATTTCGAAGATCAAGGTTTACTTAGAGCCTGCTCACACAAACGTTTGCACTCGCAGCATGATTTCAGGTTAAGTAGCTACATACAAACGTAGTTACGTTCTGTATCAAAAAGACCTACATTATTGAGGATTTTGTCTCAGTATTAATAGATATGGCTAAAAGACAACCTTTTTCGATTATTACCATAATCTTGTTATATTCTATTGAAAAATAAATAATTGCGAATGCAAAATCAGTTTTATTACTAATGCGTCAAAGTCATCATTAGGCCCAAAGTAACATTCTCTCGCGCTGGCGCTAAAAGAAACGATAAAAAAAGGAAATTACATAAATCAGTCACGTGACATATGTCATTCCCGTATATTTTGTATTTTGTATCGCGAAGCGTGAGGATTATGTTACTTTTTCTACAGACCCTGCTCGGCCAAGCTCGGCACGCTCATTTGCGAAATGTAAAAAGCCGGACGGTCAAAATAAAATAGCTACCAAAAAGCCTATGACCGGCTTTAACTGGACGCCTGGCAACCCTAAATGTAGGTAAACCTTCTCTCATCGCAGCTAGTTAATAATCTTCTTATATAATAAATTTTCGGGCATATTGGCAAATATCAGAATAGACATAGTTTTACTCCGAGTTTTGTCTAGTCTTGGTTTAAGCCATGTTTAACGGCAAGGGCTAGAGTCATTTTTAATTGACTCATAAAAACGCAACATCCATTCGGAAATTAAATCGTTACAGTTGACCGAGTAGGTGTAGGTACCTCAGTAGCTCCATGTCATACGTAAATGCTGATTCAACAGGCGCTTAATACGTTACCTTGTTGCAATCAATGCATTGGTCATTATTCAATTCATAAATCATCGTTATATAAAACTTTAAAAAAAAAATTAAAAACGATAATAACCCTAGTTATACAGGTTATACAGCTTTTTTTGTAAAAACTATACTAAAAGTGATTTCTATTTAATATGACTAAGAAAATCTTCTATATTTATACAGATAAATAAAATTGAAGTGTTTGTTTGTAATCCCAAATTAACAGCTTTTCGCTAAATGCAAATGAATATGAAAATATCTATGTACATTAAATACAGATATATTTTTGTCCGGCTACACTCTAAATCCGCTAGACCGATTTGTAAAGGAGTCACTTAGGCTACTTTTGTTTAACAAAAATAGTTAGGGTTTATAACCTTGAAGTTAAGTCTACTCTGGAGAAACACAGCTTCAATATAAACCGAATGAAACCGATTTTCTATGATCACGATACGTAATATAACTAAAATAGTGTATTTGGCAACGTATGATGACAATTGTTATATTTACGGCAGGAAAACCCACCAACAAGTGTGCTTCTAAAATATCCCTATTCGTAGGCGCTATCTTTTAATTGACGCACCTACTATTATAATAGAGGAAAGTTTGTTTGTTTGTTTGTATTACCACTCGCAGTCATGATGAATGAAACATGACACATTTCGTAAACTGTATCATCTACTAGTGGACGTCACGCGGTTTCACCCGCGTAGTTCCCGTGGGAGTACGGGGATAAATAGCCTATGTTACTCGCTGATGGTGTAGCTATCCATTGCTGAAAGAATTTTCAAGATAGGTCTAGTGCTTTTTGAGACAATTCGTTACAAACATACGTACAAATCTTTCCTCTTTAAGTAAATTAGTATAGATTTAAAATTTCCTTCCATTGTACATATGCTCACGCCTGTATTCCCCGAAGGAGTAGGCAGAGGGGTTGTAATAACAACACCCACTTTTCACCGATGATGATTAAGTGGGTTTGATCTTTCTTGAAAAATGTGATGACGTATGTTATAAAAAAAGTTATATTGCATTGACCTATTTGATTGAATGCAAGTAGGTTATATTTACATCATAAATAACGAAGTTATAAAAGACGGATGAATGATTTGAATTATAATAATTATTATAATTATAATATTTCTATTGAAAATACGATCAATCACGGATTGAGATTGTGATCGTAGGGCCGATTTCAATATTATATCCATCTGTCATTAACACGGTCTTTGCTAACGCGGTCAGTGCCGACCGACACGGCCTGAACAGGAAACTGCATTTTATCCCCTTACTCTCACGGGAACGGAAAAACATTTAAATTTCAATATAACATTTGATTACGTCTAAGGCCTAAACTGCCAAGAGGAAAACATTAGGAAAATTATCATGACTCCGGAACCGCAGCACAGGCCGTATAAGGATATAAATATTATATTAATCAACGTATTTCCCATTTCACAAAGGAGGAGCTCGTGGCACAGTTGCTATTGCGCATATCATTCGATCAGCGAAGTTAAGCAACCATACGCCTAGTCAGTAGTTGGATGGGTGACCGTCCAATCCTCAGTTGTATTGAAATACAGTATAATAGCATGGACTATTTTACTCCATACGCCATTAGATATTTTGTCAATCGTGACAAAGTGTTAAACATGTTTAAACCATACATAATAGATGAAGTAAAAGCCCAAATCAATAAACGAACTGAGACCATAACTATCCTCTCGAAATTCCCAAACTCCTTGTCTCCATTAGACAACGCTGTGACAAATTTCATGGAAAAACTGAGGAGGAAATATGATCCCTTAATAAGCAAAGATCAAGAATATATAGTAGCGGATCTTTTAACCATTTCTCTCAGAAATACAATGATAACTGGATTGCGTTCATTAGCGCAAGTTGGTGACATCAATATTAGAATGGAGGATAAAACAGTCGTTGCAGACTTGATGATTGGAACAAACAAATTGAAAGCGAGCACTGAATGGAAAATGATGGCGTTTAGTAATCTTATATTAAGAAACGGAACTGCCTCATTCACTGTAGAATATATACGTGCAGGAATAATACTAGCTCAAATGCTAGACGTGAGTGAGAAACCACAGGTTAGAGATATAAATCTTAACATTGGGCACATAGGAGTGCGCTGCGACCGGTTAGGTCCGGTAGACTACGTAGTGGAGAACGCTCTTAATATGATACTCACTAATAAGCTGAAACGTGAAACGATAAATACTATAGAAATCTTGATAATAGACATCTTACAAGAGCAACTGAATCGTTTTGGTATTCAAGAAGCCATAGAAATGGTTATTACTAAAATAACAGCGGGCCAACTATGATATTTTAAGCAGAAGTATTAAGAACTTTTTAGTTTTTTCGTTTAATCTTACGGCATCAAAATGAATCGTCCAAATCCAGATGTCCTTTATACGCTCTGCTTACTGGTGGGCCCCCAGAACGTGTCTGATGGTTTCCCAGCGAATGTACAACATAACATGTCAAAATCCGAACTATAATACTTATTTATTTATTCATTATTTTAAGTAGTGTCTTGTATATGAAGGGATATAAGATATATTCCTTAGCAAGGGCCAAATTTGCAGCTAATTTAGTAGCGTTATGGATACTATACCCCAAAAAAATTTTGTTATGTTCAAGGCTTAACTTATATTCAAGATTTTAGAATATTAGTTAAAATATTCAGATTTTCTTGTATACGGATTATTATTATTGTTTGAGGAAATAATAGAGGAGTATAATTTCCCGTTGTCCTTTATAAAATAATTTTCTTTGTACATAAAATTTAATGTTAAATATTTTGTAAGGAATAAAGTAATTACTTCAATCTATGACCACAATTTATATATATATATATTTGATATAATATTATATATTATTAGTGATTAAACGAACTTATCTATAAGATAAATTCTATCACGCCTCGTCCGAAGAGATTAGTAAGTAGTTTATTTATATAAAAATATGCCCTGGCAAGGCACTTACGAACTTCCAAGAATTGGCCACTGGTTTGGAAACTAGCCTTCTGAGTAGAGCCGGCAAGAAAGTCAGCTGGCATCATGTACAATTCACTACATAGTAAAAATAATAACATATAAACAAAAAAATCATAATATATGTGAATAAACTTAGAATTGTTCGCATTGTGTACTGTTCCTTGTATATATACTTAAGTTTTTAAGTTTTAAGAATTTATTCACAAATGTTTTCTTCGGTAGTTGTAACTAATTAATAAATATCAATAAAATAGGACTAACTTTCAATAATAATATATTTATAGACCAAGAGGTAATTCAATCATAGTGGGCTTGTATTTACAAGCCCAGTATGATTGAATTCAATAGCACTAAAATAGTGCAGAAAACACAAATGTCAATCTAATATAATTAGATATTTTAATTATTTCTTACAAGCTGACCCGACAGACGTTGCCCTGTCTTAATTATGAGAATGCAGCACGTATTCTGTCAATTCTATGTCAATCGTCATAAGGTTACATCAAAAAGTTTTTATTGTCCAAAGCGCTAAGGTTAGATTTAAGAAGAAAGAAATAATTTTATATGGCGGTTTCGTATTCTTAAATTTTCAAATTTTTCACGCAATTTTCTTAGTTTTTTCTTCCATAAGAACCATCTCCTGACAATAACGAACACAACAAAAAAATTATAATCGTAATCGGTCCAGCCGTTCATCCGTGATTTCGTGACTTTTTATATATATATATATAGATTCTTAATTTAGATGGGTAGTTAGACCTTCTTGCTTTTCACAATAAATTTGACCACATCTATATCTTATTATATATAAAAATGAATCCCCATTTCGCATGGTCACGGCATCACGCGAAAACGGCTGGATGGATTTTAACGGGACTTTCACTGGCAGATAGGTTCAAGGAGTGTTTTAGACTAAAATTATTTAAAAAACATAAGGGCTGCGGGACACCCATTAAATTAACTCTACAGGCGGGTGAAACCGCGTGGCACAACTAGTGTATGTACATGCCAATCTAATAAATAACAGGTCCTATACTCAAGGGATTATAAGTACACTTCGTAATTAATACGTCACGTTGATAAGTAAGATGACCTACGACCGGGAGTAGCCAGTTGGTCACACACTTCCTCAGATAAAGTACAAATTGTGTCGCGCTCGAGTCGATAGCCATGTGGGTGAATACTGTGATATTGTGTGCATTGTTCGTTGCAATTCATGGATATGGTGAGTCTTTAAGCATTCATCTTGATATTACATATAAAGAATTTATAAAGAATCTTGCCTTCGCAAAGAGAGCACTACATTTACTTAATCACTATAAGAAAGATTATGGGTAGTCTGATCCATAGATAGCATTTAGAGACGTAATTAATTGTAAAATAGAAGGATTTTTTTAATACAAAAATATTCGAATTTAACTTGTTTAAAGGATATTCATTAATTTGAGGGCTAATATTTTCCATATCATTTGATTGTGCTATTTCTCAAAATTGAGGTTAAATTATGTATTTTTATGTCAACATTAACATCTTTGTTTGAACACAATAGACTCTATAGTTATTCGTATGGTCCTATTTACTGCTTTATTAATGAACATAAAAACCTTCGGTTTTTGTTTACACATCTTAACATCCATACAGTTACCAATATATCAATGCCATCTCTAATGACACTATTTCACGTATTGTAAGAATTTGATTTTTTTATTGATTTAGAAAAATATACAGAAGAATTCATTGAAATTTTTACATTTATCTACGACGACACTTATCTTTGCAATTTTTGCGTTCATAGTAGCAGTAGTATATCTCCTTTATCCTTATTTGTAATCAATAAAAAACAATGTACTAATCAAATGATTTAACATTCAAGATGAAACTGAATCAACGACAGTGGATACTCGTCTGGCGGCTGGTGAGAAGAAGATGAGTGAGACCATTGTGGCGATACTGGAGCACTACAAGCAGCCGGACCCCGTGGGGCTGCCCGGCCTCAACATGCCGGAGCCCTACCCCGTGCCAGACATGAAGCAGTCACTCAGCTTCGGTACTCTTTACTTCAAGAACACCGGCATCTACGGCATTAACAAATTTAGAATAATTTACGTCAACGTCGAAATGTCGAGTATGGTTGTAAGTAATTTGGTTCTGAGATAATTACTAAGCGAAAATAGAGTTAAAATTTTCAGATAATAACCGTAATTTATCTCAAAACTCTACCACTATTCACTTTTCTGTTTTCAATTGGTTCTGTCGCCCGCCATCATACACCTAAAGGACACATAGAACGCGCAATTGTTTTTTACCTTCTATCTCAATACGCACAGTTATCCCATGCTCTATTCATTTAATTAACTCCTTGATTTTCGTCATACATTTATATGAAGAATCCATCAACAATCTTTGGCGAATTTATACAGATAAATAAAATCTAAGTGTCTGTTTATAATTCCAAAATAACAGCTTTTCACTAAATGTACATTAAACGCTACTGACACTAAAAAACCAAGTTTTAATTTTTTTCTCTGTCTGTCTGTCTGCTTGTTTGTTCCGGGTAATCTCTGAAACGGCTCGACGGATTTTAACGGGACTTTCACTCGTAGGTAGCTGATGTTTCAAGGAGTAACTTAGGCTATTTTTATTTATTAAAAATATTAGGGTTCCGCGACAATAAGGATGAAACTAAATCTACGCGGGTAAAACGGAAGATGCATGCGTCATAAATCCTGTTCACTTATATAAAATGATTAAGTGAGCTGTAATTTTATCTGCGTAATGTAGCTGTTTCACTGCAACATGATACCAAACATAGTACAAGGTACATACCTATAAGGGAAGGACATTCGCGCAAAGAGTTCAGTTGTCAATTTTCTCAATTCCAGGTAAGAGCTCAATTGATCATCGACAACCTACAGGCCAGGGGTAACTACACTATGTCCACTTGGCTGAACCGAGCCCAAGGTCCCTTCACCGTGGATGTTACTGGCCTCAAGGTCACAGCATTCGCCACCCTCGGGGTCGAGCGAGACGGCAAGGTACGTGCCCAGGACATCAAGATTGACCTCGGCTTCAGCACCATCGCTGTTAACTTTGAAAACCTCGGCTTCTTTGGTTCTATGTTCCAAGGCATTATCAATTCTATTGGTACTTTCCTGTTCGATTCCATCAAACCCTACATTCTAAAGGAAGCGTACACAAAAGCAAGGGCCGAAATCAACAAACAACTCGAAGATGTAGCTAGCGATGTGGAATTTCCCAACTCTATATCTCCACTAGACATGGTTGTGGCAGATCTCAGGAAAAAGGTAAGGGATATGAAAATAGATCCCTACAAGGTGAAGGATTACAATACAACAGTGAGCGTGTTCACCGTGGCCCTGACTCGCACTTGGATCACTGGGGTCTCCTCGTTCCAGCGAGTTGGTAACATCACTCTGCGAATGGAGAACAACACTGTTATAGCTGACTTTGAGGTTGGGACTCAAAAACTAGAAGGGAGCACTCAGTGGGACATATCGGCAATAGGTGGCCTCGTGTCTAGAGCTGGCACGGCCTCTTTCTCTGTTGAATATATCAGTGCGAGGTTGATACTGGCCCAACCTCTCGACACGAGGGAGAAGCCGGAGGTACGAGGTTTGGATCTTGAAATTGGGAACATACAAGTGCGGTGCAACGGCGCAGGTACCATAGACTATGTCGTGGAGCTCGTAGTGAACGTGCTGCCCAACCTACTGAGGTACCAGATCATGGATGCTCTCGAACGACCCATAATGGACAAGATGCAACAGGAACTAAATAAAATTGACGTTGAGGAAGAAATTGTTAAACAACTTCCTACAGTCGATGCTATGGCTGAAGAAGGCCTGAAGCTCTCCGCTTTGAGAGTTGATGAACCTGAGGATGTGACGTACGATGATGATGAGTTCTTCAATTTCTAAATGAATTTAGATGTACCGCTTTAAAATGTACTAGGTGACATTGAAACTTATACCAAATCGTTAGCTTTATTAAATAAATATGAATAGATAGCAATAGCAAAGACAGAATTAAATTATTTTTATGTAAATAAATTGGGATATTATCATTTGAATTTTAAACATGAAGAAAACCCAGCGTTAAAACTATGTATAACTATTTAAGTATAAATAATCTTAAATTAGAAAATGGGTAAAGACTGTGTTTGTTTTGCAGTACCCAAAGCAAAGTAATGAATTATACATCATTTGCACTATTAAGTGTTTATTAGACATCCATAAATTACGACTCATTAACCTTTTGACAACAATCTAAGAGTAAATAAAATACATTATGTGACGCATAAAGAATAGTCAAGTGCAGGAAAATTCTCTGTTGAGGGGTTTCATACTTTACGTTAATATATTCACATGTCTGTGTTTCATACGCATTCAATTCATCATCATATATTTTTAAAGTAGATTGGTTACTAACTAATCTCAAATTATTTTCCAAATAGATAGATAGAAAGGGAAAAAATGTTGTGATTGCAACGCCGGAATGAATATAGCCACAATTTAATTATTTTTTATTTAGTACCCATTTATTAGGTATCCAAGATACGTTGGATGTATACTCTCATAACAATAATAATAAAGCCTTTTTTATGTAACGTAAATCAACCTGCCCTGTGTGATGTAAATCATCTAAAGCGGTGCACATACATCATACTCTCATAAGATCCCATTATTCTTCTGCAGACAGAATAATAATAAAGGGATAATATTTAGTCTGTAAAACAAAGTAAGCGTGTTTATGCCTCCAATATATTTATGGAGAGGGTTCACTCGCAGAAGCTGTATAGCTTCCAACCATTGCCCCAACCGGCCCGGTGCGCGGCGCACGCGACTTTAAAAAGAAAAAGCGCGATTTATTTTTTAAATATTACGTTCTTAATTTAAAAAATGAAGACATATAAAGTGTTATTGGTGTTTGCTGCGGCGATAGCATCATGCGCAAGTAACTCAAGTAAGTATTCAAAAGAAAGTCAACCGGCCAGTGTTATTTGTGCCATTTTATTTACTGTGTCACATAACAATCACTTCTTTCCACGTTTCTCTTTGTTATTCTTATTAAAACAAAGAAAGTGTCTATATGGACAACTTTTTGACGTTTCGAAGAGTTTCATATAATTTTAGTTGTTTTATTAACAGACAGGCCTCGACTTAATACGTCAAATAAATTTTAAGATATTTTTTTTTTTTTTATTACAAACAGAACACTCAATACGTAACGTAAATTAATTGATTTTAATTTTATCACAAAATTAATGTTATTTTTACCATCGATTTAAATGTATGGCCTAACCATAAATTTAATTATTTTGTTCGTATGAAAATAAATTAGATATAAATCAATATAAAACTTTTTTCAATCCTAATTAATTTAAAAACATACTTAGATGTTTACATCTATGTATGAAGTGCGTATGAATGCCATGTACCTGTTATTATGGTCTAGCTGTACCTCGCGGCTTTACTCGTATAGGATTAACGATGTAGTGTAGTGACTATGTTACTAAATGATTGTGTTTTTTCCCATTATTGTAAAACTTGATACCATAAAGCTATCCTCGACTAATAAATTATCGAAAAAAAAATTTTTTTTTTCATATCAATAGTTCCAGAGATTAGCATATTTAAACAAACGAACTCTTCAGTTTTATAATATAAACATAGATTTTAAAGTAGGTATAGGTATACTGGAATATAACCACACCTGTGTATTTAATGACACATACCTACATACCTAAATACCTACCTTATATGTATATTCCATGTTAACGCATCCGTCTTTGATGCCAGCTTAGCGTCAATCTAAACAGATAAATAAAATGGAAGTGTCTGTTTGTAATTCTGAATAAACAGCTTTTCTTTCCTTCTTTCTGTCTTCATGCAAACATGTCTGTGTGTCTGTCTGTTTGTTCCCGCTAATCTCAGAAACGGCTGAACAAATTTCGGCAGCCACAAGACACAACTAGTAATTAATACAAAAAATATATATACGGTCGAATTCCGTAACATCCTCCTTTTTTTGAAATCGGTAAAAAAATATTTGTTAAATGATTAAAAAAAAAATCAAAATGGTTTATGCATCTTGAAATTTGCATAAGCTCGTTATCGAGCATGTTGTGTGTAAATCGATGCCATTAATCTTCAGTGTAACTTCTTCATCCGATCATTTAATGGATCGACGTCAAAAGTATAAAACACAGGTCAATAACCCGTGCCCAAAAACATTTTAAATCGGAAGAGGGCATTCTTTTTTACATGCTTTATATCAGCTTCACTTGTTTGTTTATAACCGACCCTTTTAGGCTTTTTTTTCTCCAACTTTACGACCTACGATCAGGGCCCTTACCATGAGCTCTTATTGCCATGATAGTTTCACTCATTTATGAGACAGATGTATGTGACGTACATACATCTGTCACTGTCGCACAACTGAGCTCATGGTTGGGCCCCAGATTTAATTCAAATTTATCACACCTGTCAAAAACCGATGACAATGCAATAAATTATAGCTTAAAAAGTAAAACACACGCTTTTATAAGAAAAGTCAACTAAAAAATTAAAACAATATACTCTATACATCTATACAGATAAATAAAATTGAAGTGTCTGTTTGTAAATCCAAAATAAGAGTTTTTCACTAAATGCAATTGAAAGTATGCACGCTACTGACACTAAAAAACCAAGTTCTAAAATTTTTCTCTGTCTGTCTGTCTGTTTGTTCCGAGTAATCTCCGAAACGGCTGGACCGATTTTAACGGGACTTTCACTGGCAGGTAGCTGATATATCAAGTAGTAACTAAGCCTACTTTTATTTATTAAAAATATTGGGGTTCCGCGACAATAAAGATGAAACTAAATCTACGCGGGTGAAACCGTAGGGCACAGCTAGTAGTTAAAATAAAACTAAAACCACACGCGGATATTGAAAATCCAACTAAAAAATAGAAAATATTTTTTATAGTTTAATAACAGTACACGGATTACACTAGGAATATATTTTTTGCCTCAAAGGTGGCACACATACCCTTTGAACTTTTCTATTTGTAATACACACATGTGACGTTTCAACTATGATATAACATTACGTTTAAAAACCTTTTTAATCGAATACAATTGCTTCTATAAGATGGATTCTTTATTGATTAAATATTTAAGAACTACAGTTAAAATAATTGTATAATAATCTTTAAGTATTCAAATATTTAAACCGTTGCCGCCATCCAACATAATTTTTACCGACTTCAACAAAGGTTGATCAGGGTACCTAGGCGCTCATAACTCGTGACGGGATCTGCATATAATATTAAAAAATATATAAATTAGAATTCAAATCCAAAAATATCTTAATTTGATTAGATTATTAAAAAAGTACTTTCAAGTCGTCAGAACGACATAATTATACATTCATGTCCGGAAGGTTGCTTTTACTGAGAAGAACCAGGAAAAAAAACTTAGAAATATTTATAACTTTTTGAGTAATACTAAGTCATCATCTCCCTGGCCTTATCCCATGTACTTGGGGTCAGCACTTGATTCAACCCGATGTGGCTGTGATCACCTGATTTTTATACGAAGCGACTGCCATCTGACCTTCGTAACCCCTTTTTCGAGGAAAATCTGCAATCTGGGTTAAACCAGTTGTCAGACTTTCTTAGGCCTGTGACTGACCTGTAACAATTGCCAAAGATGTTAAATTGGCAACCGGGACCGACGGCTTAACGTGCTCTCCGAGGCACGGAGCGAACTCTGGCGGTCACCCATCCTACTACTGGCTAGATTTGCTTAACTTCGCTGATCGAATCATACGCGCAATAGCAACTGTGCAACAATAGTAATACTAAGTAAATCACAAAAATATATAAGCCCATGGACACAGTAATATTGAATGAGATGTACATTTTTACGTGCTCCCATACTAGTGGGCAAGGCCTCGGTTCGCTTAACGGTATTGAAGCAATTGGCTCCATTGTCGGATACAATCGGTGCCCTAGACATGTCACAATGTCGCTGGAGCACTCCGACACTGATGGACATTCGCTTTCATCTTTAACTACCAAGTTATTTGAGGCATTATGTTACATTTTACATGCTTCAATATTTTTTTAAGGTGTGACTATACCTCTAACAATGACCTCTCATTCTTAGAGGTAGAGGGAGAGTGAGTTCATCTGCGTAGACTTAATATTTTCATAGATGGCTTCTTTAAATAGAAGTAGCCTTCGTTTACTCCTGGTTACATCAGCTTTCCCAGTGAAAGTCCCTTTAAAATCGGTTCAGCCGTTTCAGAGACTAGCCGGAACAAACATACAGGTACATTTTTTTTATTGTTTTTTTTTATGTCACTGCGTTCATATATATTTAGTGAAAAGCTATTAATTTGGAATTACAAACAGACACTTCAAATGTATCGCCCTCTATAGATAATTAAAAGCTAGAGCGGTAACTATATACAATATGTACTTAAATATCTACAATATAAAGTAGACGGAAAGAGAGGAAGAGGAAGACCCAGGTTAACATACATGAGACAAGTCAAGGAAAAAGTGTCTGCCATGACGTATAGGGAGGTCAAGGAGATGGCACTTGATAGAGACGAATGGAAGAAGTTGCATCAGTACACTGACAAGAGTCACAACTCTTAAATTCATGATTATGACTTAAATATCACTTAATTAGAAAAATACCTTCATAGTTCGAATCTTTAAATTTCACTACAGACATTATGACCGACTAAAAAGATCACATGACAAATGACATCGTTAACATCCGAGCAATTACATTACATAAAGTACAGTAAAGCGACACGGAAGCGTGAGGAAAGTAGGAGAAATGCACAGGGGCCTTACCATGAGCTCTTATTGCCGTGATAGTTTCACTCATTCATGAGACAGATGAATGTGACGTGCATACATCTGTCACTGTCGCACAACTGAATTAACATTGCAATAAGAGCTCATGGTTGGGCCCCTGTTGGGTAACGCAGACGTCGCGTGCGCACGATCACTGAAACCACCGACGATTTTAAATATCCAAATATAATCTCACTACGAGCTTCTATGACGCTTCAGAAAGTAGAATAAAATAAATAAATAAGCTCACGTCATCCAGGGTTCCCCGAAGGGGTAAGAAGAGGTGTTGTAATAAGTGCCAACACCCACATTTCACCGAAGTTGTATACTTAAGTGACAACGGGACAGGTGATGGTGATTCGATCGGCGTCACAGGCACTATATACTTACATACGTTTTTGAATTACATCTCAGACAAATGCAAGTTTTCTCACAATGTTTTCCTTCACCGTAAAATTTGTTGAAATAAACATAATTTCGAACTTGACACATGTGAATATTTTTATAACACTAACCTTTTTTTTAACACTTCTCTTTATGTGTTACAAAAAAAGGTAGGTAAATATACGAGTGTAGAACTACGAAGCAAATGACACGTAAATACGTAAATAATCGTATATAATTTTCCTATGGGTTCGTGACTCTCCACAGGGTTTCCTTTAAAACCCCAATATCGGTCCGTGCTGAAAATTGCGCGTTTGACAGTACCGATTAACACGTAATTATTGCCCATTATTTCACGTAAAGTCTTCATCTTAATGCATTATCTAACGGCAAATTAATGTAATTGAACGACTGTCTGTGTTTGGGGTCAAGTAGACTGTACATTGATGAGATGGATGATAAGTAGTTGGTATGAGTGCACGGCTGGTCGGCACGCAACACTTATATACAAATGAGGACAATTTAAACCAACAAATAGAAAAAAATAAGCCAAAAAAATACGGTGAGACTACTTTGTTGGTCAAGTGGTACAACCACGCTTCTGAGGAGCACGCAGTCTAAGTTTTTTTTCATGTCAGTACCGTATATACATTCATAAGCTAAGCTCTTAAGCCTTGCGTGCCAGAAAACATATTGGTACTACTGAAAACAGAAGAATGTAAATACTTGCTTTTTTAAAACGAGGTGCGCTAGCATGAATAAATAGTTTGCCTCTACCTTACATTTTAGTGGTTACTTACTAGCTGTACCCCATGTGTGTGATTACCTTACATTTTAGTGGTTACTTACTAGCTGTACCCCATGTGTGTGATTTCGTGGGTAGCCAACGGATCCCTATTTTTTTTTTTATAAAAGGTGTCTTAAGTTACTCTATCATTAGCAATCTGCCATTGAAATCGGTCCAGCCGTCCCGGAGAGTAGCCGGAACAAACAGACAGACCGTCAGAGAAAAGGAATTAAAATTGGCTTTTGATGTGAGTACCGTACATACTTACATAAGCATTTCGTGAAAAGATGTTAATTTGGAACTACAAACAGACACTTTTTTATTTAATTTCAATTGTATATATCTGCATACATTACCTTGATAATGAAATGTTAGGTTGACTGACATTGACCCTGGGTTTATAATTGAATTTCACCGAATTGTTGCGCGTGGCTTGAGATAATATCTGTAAGAGATTGCCAGTTAGAAGACAATTATGCTAATGAATGCTTACCTAATGACATAACGGTGTAAATATTTAGGTCGTTATCCATACCTGTCATTCAATGACAAGCTGTTAGTTTCATTAAGTGCGATTATTTTACTGGTTTTTAGGGTACTGTACTAAGATAGTAAAAAGCCTTTTAATCTCGCTCTGGGGCCCAACCATGAGCTCTTATGCCATGATAGTTTCACTCATTTATGAGACAGATATATGTGACGTGTATCTGTCACTGTCACACAACTGAATTATCATTGCAATAAGAGCTCATGGTTGGGCCCCTGGTGTCTGTGATACCTTCACATTTTGGAGAATTAAGTCTAATAACTGGAAATAACACGGTTATTAAAAAACAACAAATAAATAATTGATAAATCTAACTGGATTGGCGATTTGTGAAGAAAAATAAGCCGTTATACCTTTGGCTTTGGCGTTTCCGTAAAACTCTAAATCCCTTAACCTAACCTACAGAAATTGTTCAAGCAGTAATAAATGAAAAAAATCTATGTGAGTTCTCTCTCCCTACTACCCGAACTCACTGAACATTAATCGCCGTGCAGAAAAGTATAATAGATTCTTTTGAAACGATGTAACTGTATCGATATAAACCGTAAACCGTTTTTGCGAGATTGAATCAAGTTTCGCGGACAAGGTCCTACAAGTAGCGGGTCAAAGACCTCAAGACAGGTGCATTTACGCAGTTCCATTGGACCCTTTAAAATAAAAACTTAAAAAACATCTCATTCATAATTCAGTCGTGATTTAAAAAAAAAAAATTATATCTTCTTAATTTTAGAAGATATAATTTATGCAAAAAAAAATGCAATTTAAAAATAAGTACAGATAATTAATAAAAACCTTAACTTGATTGAGATGACAGATTATTTTTTTTTTAATTGCCGTGGGTGCGATTAAGGCGAGTGAGTCTCTGATAAGAAAATTAAGTGAAAATTAAGAAAAATAAGGACCTTCGGGGAATACAGTCATGAGCATATGTATGTATTTTGTAGTTTTCTGTTATTTTAATGCTTCTTGATACTAATCTCGTCATACGTCCCCGGTGACAATGAAAACAGGAACAAAAAACGGAATCGTAAAACGTGCTGAGCTGGTATAACGAGTTCCATCGGAGCCCAAATATCGACTCGAAAGCTTTATGCCAATATTATCGCTGGTATCTCGTTCTTAGCTTAATATAGCATAATGTGTGTGGGTTTAGCATTTAAATAAGTAAATTGCATAGTTATTGAAAAACAATGAATTTAAATACGCTATTAAATGAATTATTTAGCTATTAAGAGGCATGAGGCCGTGGGCTTTCAGCAGTCGCCTGCTACGTAATCGACGCAAGTTCGGATCCCAGCGGCCGGCACCAATGAGTTGTTCTAAAAATGTATGTGCAGTATTTTCACCCCACGAGCTTTACGGTGAAAGAATACATTGTGGGGAAACCTGCATAAATATGAGAAGTAATTCAAAGAAAAAATTTTTTTGGATGGTAGAGCACCTCGATTCAAAAAGCTCCTAATATTTACATATTTCTTTCAGTAATACCAATATGTTTTCTGCCAAGCAAGGCTAAGAGCAGCATGTTAATTATTTGAACAAATTAATTTTCTCGTATTTAAATACATGTTTAACAATAAGGATCCTCACTCATTCAACACTCAAGGACCTGGGGCCCAACCATGAGCTCTTATTGCAATGATAATTCAGTTGTGCGAAAGTGACAGATGTATACATGTCACATACATCTGTCTCATAAATGAGTGAAACTATCATGGCTATGCTAAGGCCCCAGTCCGTTGTATACTACAATTTGTATTACATGGTCGCGTCGTTAGCTTCCTACAGGGGCCTTACCACAACCTGTTATTGCCATCATAGTTGCACTGTGTGACAGTGACGGACTTATACACGTCATATACATCTGTCTTATGATAATAGCTAAACTATCATGGCAATGGTCGTTGTAAGACCCCTGTCATACTGTAGCCCAATTCACGTAAAACAAACATAATCTATACATCTATATCTATATCTATACAGATAAATAAATTCGAAGTGTCTGTTTGTAATTCCAAAATAATATAATTTCACTAAATTCATATGGAAGTGTACACGCTACTAACACTAAAAAACCAAGTTTTAAATTTTTTCTCTGTATGTCTGTCTGTCCGTCTGTCTGTCTGTCTGTCTGTTTGTTCCGGGTAATCTGTGAAACGGCTGGACGGATTTTAACGGGATTTTCACTGGTAGGTAGCTGATATTTCAAGGAGTAACTTAGGCTACTTTTATTTATTAAAAATATTAGGGTTCCGCGACAATAAGGATGAAACCAAATCTACGCGGGTGAAACCGCGGGGCACTGCTAGTACATATAATAAAATAGTACTATCCAATTTTGGTATCCATGTGTTCTCAAATTGTAGTTCGTACTTTAAGTTTATAGGATCGAATCTAATTGGCTTTCGACGACTTCAAGTAATTTTTTTCATAACATATTAAACGCTGTCAACGCCTAAGTCGTAACGATATCGTTACGGTTTTATTACTTGAATCATCTGTCGAGCTACCAGCACCAGGCCAGTGCACTGATTCACGTAAAACAAACGATCGAAATATCGTTGTAAATTAACTTCATTCGATCGAAATCCTCTCCCAATGTGGTATTCACGTGATCCAAAATCTTAGTTCGGTGGAACTTCAACTCAGTATGACGCGACGTCGTTGACTGAGCTATTCCGATTCTTCTTTGATATAATAATGAATAAGAAAACATTGTCAACGAATAAGGTGGTTCCTAAACCGCAAAAAACAAGGGATAGAAAAATTCGACGCATGAGATAGGATCGCGTGTAGCTCAGTTGGAAGAGCAACTGTACGGTTTGCAGAGGCCATGGGTTCAAGTCCCGTCTCGTGTTCGTATTTTTCTTTACCATTTTTAAGAAACGACTAAGTCGCTACGATATCGATACGGTTTTCATTATGTGAATCGGGCTACCAGCTACCGTTATGTGGCTACCATCTCACGCATACTAATGCACTAGTCACCAATGAAAGCTATTTTGCATCAAAACATATCATACTTAAGTAGGTACTTATGGCACTGGGGTTAAGAAACTCGGTCCTTAAATACTTTAACCGGCTTTAAAAATATTTTATGAATACTTAATTGGTTTATGATTCATATTCATATATTGATTGCACAAGTTAGTTACATTTACACACATATATAAACTTAATTATAATGTTTATAACTTATACCTAACTACCCTGTTAGGGCACAGCAATGTGAGAGGCACTATTATTATATACACTGTAACTTGGACTAGATCCTTAATTAATTATTTACTTTCATGAATTTTATAATAATATTATACTTAAACTGGAACTCATGGAAGTGATTCAATAAACAAGTGCCTTGTGCAACTAAATTTGTTTTAACAATAAGTTAAATGAAAAGGGTGTGTCGGCACCTGTAAAAACATAGCTTTTGCTATTTTCAGGTTGCAAGGAACTACATAATCATGTAACTCATTTAGCAATCTCTATATTCCAGATATCTTCGGCGCAGGATGTTCCCGCAGCGATCCCAATGTGGACTCGTGTCTGCTTCGCAACTTCAACTCCCTTCTCGAGTACTTAAAGGGCGGTGCCCCCGAGCTGGGCATTGAAGAGGTAAAGCTATAAGTACTTCTTTTCAATCCAAAATACACAATGTCAAAGTCAAAGTCAAAGTCAAAAATATCTTTATTCGATTAGACTTTATACAAAGCACTTTCAAATCGTCAGAATGACACAATTTACAGGATTATACATGCTACCGCCAGGTTCGGAAGGTTGCTTTTACTGAGAAGAACCTGGCAAGAAACTCAGTAATTACTCTTTTCAAAAATATTATACAATTTAAACAAAATAAATCATTTGAGAAATGTAAGCCCATGGACACAGTTCCAATGTACAAATGTCGATAAAAATTAACATAAAGAAAAGTCTAGTAGTTCTATTTATATCTAAATGCGTAGCTTGAGATGACCAGCCCCCACAAGCAGCACCTGTTCACAAGTATGACGAGAATGCCAGCCATCGCCCTCCTCAACCATTATAGAGGGAAGTGAGCGACCCGTCACCCTGACGCCGCCGCAAGCAAAGGCATTTTAGTGAGCATGACAACTCAAGCCAGTCAAAACAAAGATCAAAAGAAATATTAAAAAGAATTGTAGCATAAGTACAGTGTCCATGAGACTACTTACAATATTTGTCTGGTAATACATTATTCCAAGTTTCCTTATCACACATATAATCACTAACTGTATAATAACCCTTTTTAAGTAATACAGATTTTACAGTTTCTTTAAATTTATCAAAGGGCAAATTTACAATACATGTAGGTAATTTATTATAAAAGCGTATACTTTGCCCTAAAAATGATCCCTGGACTTTCTGTAAGCGGTGTGTAGGTACTACTAATTTATTTTTATGTCTTGTGTTGACATTATGTACATCACTCTTCTTTTGAAAAGAATTTATATTTTTATGTACAAGTAGTAAGTTTGCAAAAATATACTGCGAAGCCACTGTTAAAATTCCTATTTCTTTAAATTTTTCCTTCAAAGATGCCCTAGATCCTAAGTTATAGATTGATTTTACAGCCCTTTTCTGTAATATAAATATGGCTTCTATATCGGCAGCTTTGCCCCAAAGCAAGATAGCATACGACATAACACTATGAAAGTAACTAAAATAAACTAATCGTGCCGTGTCTACGTCAGTGAACTGCTTTACTTTCCTGACGGCATATGCTGCCGAGCTGAGTTTCCCCGATAGACTAGATATATGTGAGCCCCATTGAAGTTTGTTATCAAGTGTTACACCTAGAAAAACTACTGACTCAACAATATCCAGTTTTTCACCATTGATCATAATTTTGGTCGGAACAGGTTTAACGTTAGGTAAAGTAAATTTTAAGCATTTTGTTTTTTTCGCGTTTAAAACTAAGTTATTCACAGTGAACCATTTAAATACTTTGTCAAGGGCACTGTTTACATCGTCATAATCCGTTTTACCTCTGCTAACTTCGAACAAGAGTGATGTATCATCAGCGAAAAGTACAATATCACAAATATTCTTAACAAAATGCGGTAAATCATTGATGTATATCAGAAATAGAAAAGGCCCTAAGATTGATCCCTGCGGCACGCCCATCAGTACCGGAGACCCGGAAGACTTAACGCCATTTACCTCTACTTTCTGTACCCTCTGGCTTAAATATGAATCAATTAAATCGAGTGCAGTACTTTTGACTCCATAGTGTTTTAATTTGAGCAATAATGTCTCATGATGGACGCAATCAAACGCTTTAGATAGGTCACAGAATACACCTATCATATCATGTGAGTTCTCCCAAGCCCTATATACATGTCGAAGAAGTGCAACACCGGCATCAGTAGTTGACCGACCTTTGGTGAAGCCATACTGCTCATTGTGTAAAATATGATTTATGTTGAAATGGATAACTAGCTGATTTAATATGATTTTCTCAAAAATTTTACTAAGAGCAGGTAAAATTGAAATCGGTCTGTAGTTATTGGGATCATTAATATCACCAGCCTTAAACAATGGTATAACTTTACTATATTTCATCAAATCGGGAAATTTACCTAATTTAATACAATTGTTAAAAATTTCAGCCAGGGTTGGGGCTATTATATCTATTATATCGTGTAATACTTTTAGAGATATATCCCACAAATCACCCGTTTTTTTTAAATTTAAACTTTTAAATGTCCTAATTACTTCTAATGGGGTAACGGAACAAAAACAAAAGCCGGCGTCGCATTCTGACACACTTGACTTAAGAAGCGATTCAGCGTCTGAAGATGAAGAATGCAAAGAACAAGTTGTAGCTACCGGAATGTTAATAAAAAAATTATTAAACGTTTCTGCAATTTGAATATTATCGCGGATTAAATTATTATTAATATTCAAGGCTATTCGAGTATCGCGACTTTTTATTTTCCCTGTCTCCGCATTAATCATATTCCATGTAGCCTTAATCTTGTTATCAGCATTTTTTATTTTAGACGAGAGGTATAGAGCTTTAGCTTTTATACAAGCTTTCTTGAAAGTTTTTGAATAAGTCCGTACATAATTTATAAATTCTGGGTTATGATTACATTGTTTCAACCCATATAGCTCATACAACCTATTTCTACTAACACGTATACCTGGAGTTGCCCATTCATTAAATTTTGCTTTAATGTTTTTATGAACTGGTTTAAGTTTAAAGGTACTGTTAAACTCATTTTTTATAAGGTGAAATAGGCTTTTGAAACGTTTATCGGGATCAGTTTGTGAACATTGCAAATATGGAATTTTACTTTCTATGTTAGATCTAAACAAATTTAACCGTTTCTTTGTGATAGGCCTACATGTTACTTTTTGTGTATCTAAGTTACTTGTATACAAAACAGTCATCTTTTGACCACAGTGGTCAGATGTGAGATCACTAATAATAGCACTATCTGTGGCTTCGCAGTCGCAAAATATATTATCTAAACATGTGGCTGTAGTTGCTGTGATTCTGGTAGGCTCAGAGAATAAATGTTTTAAATTAAAAGAATTAAAAAGACTAACCAACCTAACCGTTAATGGCCCACTGTCTAGCAAATTGACGTTAAAGTCGCCACAAACTATTAAACTTTTATTAAGTACACAAACTCGCTGTATAGCATCTTCTAACAGAGATTCAAATAAGCAAAAGTTCCCTGAGGGGGGACGGTACACGCAAATAATAACAAATTTATCAAGTTCGATGCACGATAACTCAGCTGTGCGCTCAACGGAAATATTAACTATGTCTTTCCGTTCCTTATATTTAACTTCATTTGAAACAATGATTAATGAGCCTCCATGTATTGCTGAACGTCTGACAAATGCACTTGCAAGTCTATATTTTGTATTAGTGAGCAATAGCTCATGGTTCTTCAGCCAATGTTCGGTTAAGCATAAAATGTGAACATTGTGATATTCTAAAAACAAGTCTATCTCTAATTCTTTGCCAGCTAAGCCCTGTATGTTCTGATGAACAACATTTAAGCGACAACGCTGAGAGACACTGGGCACAGCTGTTGTCTCTGGTACTAGTTTAAAACACCAATAGGAGTGTTACTAGTACTGTTATACTCAGATTCATTCCTTAACCTATGTTTTGTTATATTTGCTATAACGTCGTTAATATTGTAAGCTATCAAAGTAGCAATCAGTTTAAGACATTGTTTAGGGATATAAAAGGAATCCCTAGTTACCCTAAGTCCACTAATAAATTTATTAGTGTCAAAAAATATAAAACCGTCACTATGACGGGACGTCGTGTGCAGTAGGTTATTTAACCTACTTATATATTGGTTCTGCCTATCTGTGTAACATTGAGAATATGGGAATGCACATAACATAATTTTCCCAGAGTTTAATTGGGAGAATAACTCTAAGCTCCCTAATAGATCACTTTTGTTAATACATAGACCATTTCCTATTAATATTACAATATTTACATGGGCACCAAGTGAAAAGCTTTTAATTTTACTAACTATTTGGTTGTATGTGGCCCCGGGCATACAATAATTAATAACTTCGCCTGTTATATGGGTGTACAATAACTGACCTATGTTTTTCCCCATACAGTCTGAGAATACAACAGTTTGTGTAGTTGTGTTATGCTGAGGTAGGGGCATGCCGTTGCTACTATTATGAAGCGCTTCACACAAACTGTTATTAACCTGTGATGTGGTGGAGCACGGTGAAAAATGATTTTGTCTGTTAGAACAGAGAAAATAATTATGTATTGGAATGATGGCATCGTTCTTCTAAACTACGTTACAGATCTTGATACAGTTTTTCTTAACATGTAGGAGTTAAACGTTCAATAATTCGAAACTACTTGACCGATCTTGAAAATTCTTTCAGCAATGGATAGCTACATCATCAGCGAGTAACATAGGCTATATTTTATCTCCGTACTCCCACGCGAACGGGAACTACGCGGGTGGAACCGCGTGACGTTCGCTAGTAATATATAATGATTGTAGTGAAAAGTCAACGTTTTTAATAGTCTTAAAAAATCGAACCGAGGGGGGGTCGATCGTTAGTATATTAAACAACGGAAACCAGTACGATACTATACTATGTACTTGTAAAACTGGGCACGCCGAAATAATTGTATTCATATGCGAATCTGGCTTAGTCTGGTAACCTTGTTGTTTGGGACAATCTATACATCTATACATATCTATACAGATAAATCTATATCTATACATACATACAGATAAATAAAATTGAAGTGTCTGTTTGTAATTCCAAAATAACAGTTTTTCACTAAATGGATATGGAAGTATACACGCTACTGACACTGAAAAACCAAGATTTAAAAAATGTATCCGTCTGTCTGTCTGTCCGTCTGTCTGTCTGTCTGTCTGTTTGTTCCGGGTAATCTCCGAAACGGCTGGACTGGATTTTAACGGGACTTTCACTGACGGATAGCTAATGTTACAAGGAGTAACTTAGGCTACTTAGATTTTAAAAAAAACATTAGGGATCCGCGGGCAACCATGAAAATCTACGCGGGTGAATTGCGGGGCACAGCTATATACTATAAACCATTCGTGCAGGAATAGGTAAGGTTACAGATGATTCTGAAAGAGTGATGAGACAGGAGGGAGAAACCGATATAAAACATTAGCTGATAGCGAATAGTACCTAGTAGTTAAGACCTCTTAGACACGCTGTTCGAACCACCTTGGAAAGTAACACATTGTCTTACATAACGACAACTGGCTTACATTTTAAGAACAAAAGATTATACACTTCAGAATACTAAATAGTCATTTAGAGCGAATTATGGACTCTTACATTTAAGTGAGGTTGTCTGACGACTGGGGTCTAATAAAATTGTGAATTTCTAATTATATCTGTATAGACATATACATACATTTTACAATAATATAAAACGATTTGCCAATTGTATATATATAAACACATCATTTAAGAACGGCTGTACCATTTTGGCAATTTCTTTTTGTTGTCATTGTAATTGTCAGCACATTATTGACATGGTGGTGTAGGTATACTAATATATAAAGCTGCAGAGTTTGTTTACTTGCGCTTATCTCAGGAACTACTGGGGGCCAACTATGATCGTTTAAGCAGCGCGTATTAAGAACTTTAATAACTAACTAAGTTTTGACGTTTCACGGTACCAAAATGAAACGTCAAAGTTCCGCTTAAATCGATGATTAGTCCTCCAGCCCATTTCTTGAAAGCTATAAGCTATATATTATCACGATAAAACTAATTGCGGGTTAACGTTAGCCCAAAGTAACTATTCAGTCAGAAGCTAGTGTCCTAATTACACGTTCTTTCATGTTATTTCCAGTCAGAAGCCATAGTGATAGATGAACTGTCGATCGCGCTGGGCGGCGGGCCGGATGGATACCGCGCCACCTTCAAAGACATCCACGCCACTGGTGCCTCAAACATGACCATCACGAATGTCCGGTAAGCTACTTTCACTACACATTACCACTCGATAATACCTAGGTGCGAAAGTACGATACGATTGCTTGGGCTATAGGCATATCCTACTTTCTAATGTGTCTAGATACATTCGTTTATCAAACTAAAGTCTTTTTGGATTAGATTTTATTTTCAAAATATTTTTATTGGAAATTAAAATGATTTATCCGTTTGAGCCCTGTAATAGGCACTTTATGAAAGGCGGAAAATGTACACTGATAATTCAATTAGAACTAAACTTTAAAACTTCAGAATGACATGATTTTAGGAATAGGTTTATAAAATATGATTAATTACTTATATAAAACAAAATCTTTTAAAAGTTGAATTTGTTTTTCGATAACGTAAGTATAAATCTATATCTATACATCTATACAGATAAATAAAATTGAAGTGTCTGTTTGTAATTCCAAAATAAAATAA
Organism: Watsonalla cultraria; assembly: GCA_964035505.1. Taxonomy (NCBI): domain Eukaryota; kingdom Metazoa; phylum Arthropoda; class Insecta; order Lepidoptera; family Drepanidae; genus Watsonalla; species Watsonalla cultraria. The sequence goes on along the minus strand of OZ037717.1, from coordinate 9,197,163 downwards.
TTTCACTAAATTCATATGGAAGTGTACACGCTACTAACACTAAAAAACCAAGTTTAATTTTTTTTCTCTGTCTGTATGTATGCCTGTCTGTTTGTTCCGGGTAATCTCTGAAACGGCTAGACGGATTTTAACGGGACTTTCACTGGCAGGTAGCTGATCTTTCAGGGAGTAACTTAGGCTACTTTTATTTATTAAAAATATTAGGGTTCCGCGACATGAAGCTTGAAACTAAATCTACGCGGGTGAAACCGCGGGGTACAGCTAGTAACATAATAACATAGTAGAAGCAAGGATCCCTGTACCGCAAGAACAAGGGAAAGAAAAATTCGACGCATGAGGTAGGATCACGAGTAGCTCAGTTGGAAGAGCTACTGCACAGTTTGCAGAGGTCGTGGGTTCGAGTCCCGCATTGTGTTCGTATCTTTCTTTACTATTTTTAAGAAAATAATAGAAGTAGTTCTGACCAAGATGGAAATTCTGTGACAGAATTAAGTACCGTCTTGGCCACTTGTAGTTCACGTAGAAAATTAATGTCTGCATTGTACGAACATACGTTGCAGCAACATTGATATAAGTATCTAACATCATCTTCTCACGTACATAGACACGAAATTTCCCACACACAGTGAGGAAAAACCTAAACAAAGCCCGCCAATTGCCGTGGATAACTATACTTCTCATTGTTGCGGTGATTTATGGTCAAGCGTTTTGTATGGAAATATAGTCAATGGATTGTCTTGGAAATATTACACAAAAAATTAGTCCCTAGTCATTTTCAGTTCAAGTTCACTTAACATTCGCATAGAAAATGTCATGTCAGCATATCGTCGTTGCGCGTTCAAAAGTAGCTATGTGTTTTTACACACTTTAAAATGATTTTCTCGAAATATGGCCCGAGTATTAAAAAAAAAATTCTTACTATTGATACATATATAACAAATTTACATAGTTTTTTTAGCTTAATGTTGGATAGGTATTATTATTAATAGTTACAAAATTAAACATTACTGCTAATTTTGACACAGAGTTCACGAAATACACATAGCGACTTGCACGTGCAACGACGATATACTGAAAGGGAGATAAAAAAAAATACGGATCATCGAAGTTACTTTCGCATTTCCCAATAATACCTTTTTTCATGAGGAGTTGCAAGTCAGATGGAACTCGCTTTTCGTAAAAATCTGCTACTTGTGGTGAATCGAAGGACTCGAGTGCCGACCCCAACAAAACACGATATAAAGCCAGGTAGATGATGAGTTGGTATTATTCAAAACATCTGAGATGTTAGTCCCAACAAAGAAACTAAAATATCAAACAAAACAATTTATTGCTCATAAATTGCGAACAATGAACGAAACACCATCATCGGTCATCCCAAGGTCGAAGGTCTTGGAGACAATCATGATTTATGACTCCACTCATCGGAATGCAAGGAAATGAACATGTTTCACCGTTAATATATTCCGCGCACGTCCCGGGACTCAAGCCATTGTCCTGAGTGCATAGTGCGAGTTTTCTTAAAATCGCCGCCACAATTCTTTCCTTTTTTTCTTTGTATGGGCTCACAATAGTGTCATCTTTAGGCCACCAGAGGCGCTGTTCCGATCCTATACAAATCTGCGTTACGTCGACGCGGTGACTTGTGACGGCGGCAGCGAAAAACTCGCACTACGCCCTCTGACTTGACCATTACAACATTGAGCTCGACAAAAGATGAATACCGTAGTGTTTTGACAAAACGTGTAAATAACAGATCCTTAACACAACAAGCATGTAGTATGTCAATAGTGAAGCCCTCGTGCAAAGTCAACAATCAGTCATCGGCGTTATTGAGTATATTTGCGGTGGATGCCGTGCTGTGGTTCATTTGCTTCCGCATTTTATTTTTGACAAATTAACTTACGAGAACTTTTCTTTGCAGAATTATGAATTATACTCTGGAAAGCCGATTCCTAATTGACTTTATTGTACAGCTTTGTACAGCCAGTCAATACCAATTTTTCCCTAATACTAAGCAATGCCACTGTGCGATGTCACTGTTAGCGTTTATTTTGAAGCAGAACTTAACGTCCAACTCTTGCTGCGTTCTAAGGAGAACAACAATCTATATGTTGTGCTAATATATAAAGCTAAAGAGTTTGTTTACGTGAACGCGCTAATCTCAGAAATTACTGACCTGTTTAAAAAAATATTTTAGAGACATCTGAAAAAAAAAAAAAAAAAGCCATTTATAGTAAGCTGTATATCATCACGCCACGTAAACGAAGTCGACGGCAGAATCTAGTATAATATTGATAGAAAATCATGAATTCCGATAGGCTGCTCGTGCCATGATGCTTTTTAAAACCCGATGATTTATAATCATTCTCGAGAGCTGGAGTCCATTCCGAATGAGATTTGAAGTGCTTGTCAATGAATTCTGTTCCGTGCTTTTCTTCATTTACTACTGCTAAATGTGTAAAAGATAAGTCTGTTTATGTATTTATTTTTGTCAATGTAACTCCACAGGTCAGACTTAGAGACCCATCAGTTCCAGCTGACCCTATTCGGACCCCACATCAGCGCCCGCGCACGCTACCGTTCCTCTGGAATCCTACTCCTCATCAGGGCTTCAGGCGGTGGGGACTACTGGGGCGAATATGGTATGTCCAAAAGATTTGATGAGAAGGCATTTGAGATGCAAGTTCGGAGATTTCCAGTACAGTTACTCAACATATTATATACTCAAAAAATAAGTCACTGTAATTCACTTAAATTTGTTTAGTAGTACATTCTTATTATTTGTCCATATTTATCTATCAAGTCAGACATCAACAATTCAAAACCGAATGTTGCCAGTTTTCGCAATTTCTGCAATAGAGATTTACTCTCTGAAACTTCGCAAACGAATGAAAATCAAACGTAGTTTTCAGAAATTTTCACGTTCGTAAATATAAATATTCTTCTTAGTCGGTCACTCTTGGCAGAGTGGTCGTGGATACGCTGAAATTTAATTGGCTAGCGCAGCCTTCACTTGTTGCGGAACTTTAGACGTCTATCTAACGCGTAGGCGAACGAAAATAAATATAGACATATGTATATACAATGATTTATTGTATGTTGCAATTAAGTAAATGGTAATTGTGTGGTGTTATAGAGGGCGTGAAGGCGAAGGTGTATTTCCGCGGCACGCCGTACTCCCGCGACGGACGCACCTACCTGAAGCTGGACCAGCTCAAGCTGGACTTCTCCGTCAAAGACATACAGATGGGAGTCGACAACCTGCACAATGGGAACGCTGTGCTACGTGAGCTCAATACAATACCTATATATTAACTAGCTGTGTCTATAATAGGTATACATTTACATTTTAGGAAGGACCACCATTATCACCAGACGTTGAAAATTAAAATGAAAATGATTTATTCAGTTTAGGCCCTGGCACTTATGAATGTCGAGGAATTTACCACTTTAAAAATAGATGCATAATAATCCATGAAGCCATTTCAGAGGAGCTTTGTTACAAATACTTTAAAATTTTATCGAGTTCGCCTTGTAGCATTAGCATAGCAACACTTTCAAAAGCAGAAAGCTATTAGTCTGTATCGTGGTGAAATATGACAATATGAATTTGATTTGGAAATGCAATTGAAATTGAATAAAACAAATATCTATCGATGATAAAGTTCGAATCTTAGCGCGGCCTGTGCCAATGAGTTTTCCTAAATACTTATGTGCAGTGATTTCACACCACGTGCTTTACGGTGTAGGAAAACATCGTGCGTGAGGAAACCTGCATGTCTGAGTAATTCAAGAGTATGTAAAGTGCCTGAGGCAGCGGTAGACTCACCATCACGTTTGGCAGGTAGGTAATCGTCTTCGGTGAACATTGGGTTTTGTTATTACAACACCTCTGAATACAAGCGCGTGAGCATATGTAAAATGTAATGTAATTATGTTGACAGAGGCGGCATTGAATCTGTTCATCAACACTAATGCTCAGGAGCTTCTCAAGGAGATGAAACCAGAGCTGAAACGAGACCTCGCCGAGAAGATGTCCAGATTCCTGGACCGCATCCTAGAACATATACCTTACGACGATTTCGTTGTCGACTAACTTATAATTACAAACTTCATATATAAGTATTTAAAAAATATTTTAAATCACGTTAGTGGCACACTACATAAGGAAACTTCGAACGTTTACAAATCATAGACATGTGTGCAAAAGGTAATCTAATTGTTATATTATCTAGAATATCTACGTAAATAGCACAGACTAAATAACACAGGATAAATAATAGTGTGACATGACACGAGTCTGTCACGAAAAAAAAAGAAAATTTTGTTTGTGAAATCACAGTGATTTTTTTACCAGTATTTACTCTTTGTAATGATTACGCCTTAACCAAAATGTCATCGCATTTAGCGATCGTAAAGTGTTAAGACTCCCAAAATCATAAAAAATACGAAAGAAACAACTCTAAGATATTTTTTCCTATTTTCTATGATGTGTTACACTTTACGACAGGTCCGTTTTACATCCTACTTTTATCGTCACCCCAGTGATATCACATAATATGATTAGAATTAGCCGTGAGTGTCACAAAATAATGAGAATGTTCTGTGCCCCAATTATAGGTACCTTGCATTTTGCGCTTTATGGAGACCTAAACTTCCTACACTCGCCGCTTGGGGCGCTTTTTGACGTTCCCATACAAAATGACGAAAATACGCACGCGATATCGACGAAGTAATATATTAAAACCTATACTTGGGACACTGTTAGCATTTAAGAAAGTTTAGATAAAGGTAAGGGCTAAGAATGGTGCTAGACCTAGACTGAGATTTTTTTTTTAGAGAGAAGTTTAGTAAACTTTACTTAGAATGCTTTTATCTGATTTCTTATAATGGCTTTCAATTCCTATCTTATAAATCAACATCAAAATAAATACCACTTCTCTGAAGTAATATAGGAATAATGTAAATGCAACGTATTGTATTCCGTTTACCTACTTATTTATTATAATACAATTAACCTTAAGGTCGTGATTTTATTTATTTGCTTCAAAATAAACAGGAATGTAACCTCTACATACTTTCTGAAACAATTGAAAGCCTAATATTAATTTTATAAAGCAAACATATTTAATTTTTTTAGAAAATTAATTGTATTATTTTTGTAAAATAAAAATCAAAATTTTCAAAAACTTTGTGTTTCAATCCTAATCAACATTGATGAGTTGTGAAAACTGCCTTGAAATTCACAGGTTTCTCAGCGTCAAACTCGACGTCGAGCGTTGGATTCAATCATAGGATATGTTGAAACATTGGTACATAACACGGTTCAACTTTGTATCTTTAAAACAGACACTCGACGACGAGTGCGACGCTACGAAACCTTAGTGAATAACGCGGCTGTTCTGCATTAGACCAACATTTGATCTTACGTCAAAATAAGTCTGGAAGAGGCAGACGTCTGGGTTTAATAGTCGGTTGCAACGTAAGCAATTTTATTGTAACAATCATAGATTAAAAATCTATGCGAATTTTATATATTCTATGGTAGAAATTGTTCTATTCGGAATATAAGACGGTTGATCGATTTCCAATCCTGCAATTTGATTGGAACACAAATAATTTTCGATACTAACCCCCTTATACAAATCGTTTAAGATGGCGCTTTCTTTAAAAGAAGTTCCATCTCGTTTTTGTGATACAGATTACAAAAGGTATAGACATAGTTTAAGTCCGAGTTTGGTCTATTCTTAGTTTAAACCATACTTTGTTATAAGAGGACTAGGCTTAGACTAGACCATATAGGAGGATGAAACAGATAAGTTACAGTAAAGTACGCGCAGCGAAAAATAAGTGGAGATTCTGCGCATGTTTTTACTATCGCGCCAGACATATAAACAGAGATAGACTCATAAAATTACATTCAAAGGTTCTCGTTCTTAACTCGTGACGGGACCTTTAGCAACCAATGACGTAAGCTGTCATTAGAGACAATAAGACGGAATTCATACTACCAATGATATTGCACAAGCGCAATAATAAAGTATGGTAATGCGTGGTTACATAATGTCCGCACATCAATGGTCACCATTAAATGTTATACCGCTGCCTGTTGAGTAACATTAATTAATTAGCTTTTCAATATTACTTCTCAGGAATTTATTTCATTAGGGACATTCCCCAGTCCTTTTCTAAAGCAATCATATTATTATTCTATGGTAGATAAAACATAAGTTAAAAATAACTTAAAAAAAAAAGACATCAAGAAATAAAAAGTGTATGTGGAATAGGAATATTAGTATCCTTATTCTGCTTTATAAGACTTTGGTTTGGTAATCACGAGCAAAATATCAAACAAATCAAAGAAAAAATAAATTTAAATTAACTACGTGATTCCTTTAAAAAAAATTGAGTTAATGTAATAAATACATACATCATATATTTCTATGTACCTGCAAGTAACTATATTTATGAATTTATAGTCAACTATTCGACATAAGTAAGTCTGTCGTAACTTGTGACAAGCGAAGTTGGTAGGGGCATGCACTTTCGCAGACCTCTCAGACACAGAGTGAGCTTGACCGCACTGTAACACTACGGTTAAAATAATATTGCACAAGCAACATTATATCGACAAACTTCGCAATACAGCAAAAAGTTTCGTATCAATAAATCCCAATTTAAAAAAAAAACAACTTTAAAAAGTTTACGTCAAAATAGAGACTGGCAGAAAATAGAACACGGTTTAAAAGACATTCCATTTTTAGAAATAAAATTATAAATTCATTATTTTGTTTTATCTGTTTCTCGCTTGTTTCAATTAATAAAAGGGATCAATAAGGAATTAGTGTAAAATCAATAAATTCATATACTCAAAATGTTGTCTATAAAATATTTAGTAAGTGTGAGTGCCATAGTTTTGTGCTGTTTGCAAGAAACGAGGACAGATAATGAAGCAAACGACATAGGTAAGTGTTTAAATATAGTGACACGAAAAACTTCATAGGATACCTGAATATCTAAAATGCACTTCTCGCACAATTTCGGTTGCGTAAGATGTGCAATATGAGAGGTATTTGGACTATGCAAGGTCGGTATCCACCGCAAAACTTAAGTATACCCTCACGTGGAATATGGTGTGCTTTTATGTTGCCACCTTTTAAACATTGGATGTCATAACGTATTTGCTGTATATTGCAGGTATAGGTACAAATAGGCTCCTGTAACCGCTTGCCATCAGATGTAATCATCTCCCTGGCCTTAATCCCATGTATTTGGGGTCGGCACTTGATTCAACCCGATGTGGATGATCACCTGATTTTTATACGAAGCGCCTGCCCTTCACCACCCGTTTTACACTGAAAATCGGTAATCTAGGTTAAACTGGTTGTCAGATTATCTTAGTCCTCCGACTCCGACTGACCTGTAGCGACTGCCAAAGATGTTCAATTTGCAACTTGGGCCGACGTTCTCTCCGAGGCACGCGTAGGGGACCAGGGCAGTCACCCATCCAACTACGAGCTTGGGTTAAGGTTGCTTAACTTCGCAAATAGAATGATATGCGCAATAGCAACTGTGCTACAAGCTCCTCCTTCAATAGCTACCCATGTCAATTACGAGATAAAACGAAATAACATCATCAGCAAGAAATTACTGTCATCGTTTCGTCCAGTATTCTCAATTTCGTAACATGAGAATATGGAATTTTATTAGTGTGTTTCGTACAGAGTCGAGTGAAGGTCTCGCCATGTGGTCAGCTCGAACCAACAAACATGTCGTAAGCAAGGTCGGCAGAAAAACATTTTACCAATGTGTATTTTGTACCCACTTTGCTGAGTTCACTAAAGCAAAGCAGATAATGAAAGAATAGCGGGGCCTCTAGACAAAGCACACATTATCCTCACGTTTCGCTTATAGGAACGATACAAAATGTTTGGGAATGACATGTCACGTGATTGATTTATGTAATTTCCATACATTTTGTATCGCTTCTATAAGCGCAAGCACGAAAGAACAATGTTACTTTGTCTAGGTCTACGGAGCAGGCAAGACGGAATGCAGCTATGACTACACCATAAGTCCTATTGCGATAGTTATTTGATCATTCTGGGTAAAAGTTTTCAATACTTAAGGGCCCTAGGGTGCACTAAAGTGTATTGATTGATACCTACATGTGAACGTAGGTACTTACTAGCCTATTAGATGCTTTGTGTTAAAATACGTCAATAGATGTATTAAGTATCTCATTTAGCATGTTGGTGATTATGCGTCCTATCTGACGTAATAATGTCCAAATAATAAAACTCCATGATTGTTTAGATTTTGCGATATAAACAAAACCTCGAGTATTGTTAGGCAACTACAGACGCGAAATCGGTCAAGTTCAGCCGAGGTGCCCGAGCCTCGAATCCGCTCGCCGAACAACATTTCTGTAATCTAATTATATAACCACCTGCCGTTCAGTTTTGATATAATTACCTTCATATACAATTATATACGCCTATAATAAAGTTGCTACTCTCTCTTCTCCGTAACTGCATTATTAACCCACTGGAGATATGCAGTATGTAAGTCAGGCCTACCCTCTTCTTTTTCATGATGGGTAGAAAGGCCACAATCGTACATACGAGTATATGTGTGACAAACCACTACTCTTTGAAAAAATATTTTGAAAACATCATTAGTACCTAGTCTTGAGATTTGATTAAACTAACATACCCATGATGTCCTACCGTGATGACCTACTTGAACCTCATCATACTGCCAAATTGATTCAAGTCATGTAACATATGTTCAGTTTGACTCACGTCATGTAACATGTGTCACTTTGACTTGACTGTCAATAGATAACATAACATTATTTTTTATTTGGTAATGCCTATAATGTTTCTTCACCGGATAGGCCAAGGCGAGTCCGAGGAGTTACGATAAAAGCGAATAAGTTTTACGAAATATAATCTTAGGAAACTAGCTATCATATTAAATTCTACCACGAGCGATACACTAAATAATCTAAGAAATTTTGGAAAATCGTTATGGATCATAGGTCTATACGCAAGATCAGGGGCCTTACCATGAGCTCTTATTGCCATGATAGTTTTACTCATTCATGAGACAGATGTATGTGACGTGTATACATCTGTAACTGTCGCACAACTGAATTAACATTGCAATAAGAGCTCATGGTTGGGCTCCTGTCAACATCATCCGATCACTCTTAACGTATTTGAACGTTATTTCCCAACAAGACACATCTAGAACGAAGTCGATTCATAGTAGAAAGTTGTTTTTTATCCGACTTCGGCGTAACAAATATTAGGATTATGATTTTGACCTTTATGTATAAGTAAAAATATAAGCAATAAAGTAAGTTTGAATAATATAATAAAAACATAAAACTATACTATTCGAATGAACTGTTTTGTTAGTGCATCTACAGCTGTCCTCTGAAAATCACTCTTGTTTCATACTTTTGTACTTGTACAGATTTTTCAGTAGTCGGGTTTTAGTTTCTTACAGTGGACTCATGACGATTGATGAGATGAATATAAAATTATTGATCTAAGCTTTATTGATGTCGTGATCTTCGACTCGATTGTCATCATTATTTTATTACTTTGTAGAATCTGCATGGAAGGAAAGAATCGCCAAGGATTATTTATATAATAAACGGATAGTGGTTTTGTGTCATGGATATTATCTACATACACAAACCTTTACATCTATTTACGTGAGAGCGTCATTTTTCTTTTGATTTTAGTGGAACTACCGTTTAGAACGCTTTCCTAATTCCTATATTATTGAGTCAAAGATGTTTAAAAATAGATAAGAGGCCTAAAAGGGGAGAAATGACGTGAATTTCTTTGCCGTCGTCATATGAAGCTAACAATTGGGTATCGGAAAGAGCCTTGTTACATCGTAGTGTACTATACATACCTTACGTACCTATACATACCATATCCTCACGCCTGTATCCTATGGGGGTAGGCAGAGACCACCGATCGCCACATCGTAGTGTATATTATGTTAATTCAACGAGAAGGTTTATTGTTTCAGAGAAGATATTCGCAGCCTGTAAAAAATCGTCACCAGAGTTCGATGGCTGCATCAAGAGGGCTTTCAACAAACTACGACCGTATTTCAAAGTAGGTAAGTGCATTGACTTTCCTAATTGTGCAAACAACCCTTAGGAATAAACCCTACAATAGTTGCTAACGACTGAAATACTTAAGTTGAGCTTTTTATCCAATATCTTTACTCACTAATAGACGTTGAATATTTTCAAGAGGCGAACAATCATGCTGGGTCCTGTAACACCTTTAGTAAAAATGAAAAAGAATTTAAATTTGTAACTGATTTGGTCAGAATTTACACTAGGAAGGTACTCCGGGTGTAATTCTCGCACTACCGACCTTAAATGGGCGACAATAGGCAGCTATTCCAATTATATTAAAAACAATTCCTCTACAAGCACAACAGTAAAGCAGTCTCTTGCCAATACAGATTGGTCTTAGAACGGAATAATTTGAAGTATTTCTCTGATCGAGACCCGAGAGACTCAAGAGACCACCTATTGCCTATACCTAATAACCAATAGGTGGGCTTCTTGTACTGCTATAAATAAAATATATCCACAGGGATACCTGAGATGGGGGTAGCACCGTTCGACCCTCACTTCGCAAAGGAGGTGAAGCAAACCCGCGCCATCAACGGCCTGGGGTACACCCTCACACTGGGCGACGTGTACGAGCGAGGCTGGTCGCAGTCCATAGTCACCAAATACAAGTAAATTATTGCTACCATTATCAACCCCCTGCTATTATACGACTGGTATCTATAGTAATGTTGTAATAATTATATTGTCACTATCTCTTTACCAAAAATATTGTTGGGGTCGGCACTTGATTCAACCCGATGCGGCTGATCACCTGATTCTTACACAAAGCACTACCATCTAACCTTTGCAACCCTTTTTAGCAAAATCAGTAATTGGTTGTCAGTTTCCTTACAAAAATAATATGCACAATAGAATCTGTTTCACAAGTCTCTCCTTACCGACCCCTTGTGTACCTACCTACTAAAATAATACCATAAATACAGGTATTATTTATAGTAGTCAACCTTCATAAAGTCGTGTACTTACATATTCAATAAATCTAGTGCGTACCTACGCAACGCGCAAACAAGTTACCTAGACAGATCCTGCTAGCCTATAGATACTGATATAGATAATATATTATATTAGATTATAATATATTATATGATTTATATGTATGCAAGTTTATTTTAGGAGGTAGATAATGTACGAAACAAAGCATCAAATGAAAAGAATTGTTCACCTGCCTATGTTAAAATGGACTTTCGGGTGGACATAGGCGAGCACCGAGGCATATGGCTCATTAATAAACATAGTTTCTGAATGTTGCAGGACCGACTGGGAGAACGAGCGTATCATTTATTCCCAATACTTCCCTGAAAAGTGGCTGAGCGGCGAATATGAATTCAAGGTACATACCTGACTCGTATCATAATACGTATATTTATAAAAACGTGCCATATTATGAGTTGCAGCGATCCTTTACAGATAAGAACACCTACCTATGAATGGGTAAGGCAATGAGAAAGGGAAATGCTTTATCGTTTGTTCAACTTTTTTGTAACTTGCAACTGTAACTTTAGGGGCGCAACGCAATCATTACAGAATGTTAATATTAATGTATATTTATCAGGGAGACGCATTCGGTCTGGGAGTGCTTCGGTCGGGGCGATGGAACATGACGCTGCGCGACTACTCGCAGACTACCCGCATCAAGCGCAACGGCGCCGACGGCGTCGACGTCCACGTCGAGGTCGATCACATCGGAGACATGGAGATACACGTCGGCAACCTGCTCAGAGGCAATGGGATACTGGGTCTGTTTTTTTTATATTTTAATTCTAACAGTTTAAAATAAGACGAGAGCATAAATGGCAGGAATTTATATTTTTTGTAGATCCAATGAGATTGACTATAATACATAGACTAGGAGTGATAAACATAGTTCTCATGCAACATACATACTGTATGTATGTATCCCATAACAGAGACCACCGTTTCATAAATGCCATGATACTTTCATACTTCTTTCGCTTCGTACACATTCATGCATCTCTTCATACAGTTCCTTCGATTAAGAGTGCTCCGAATTTGACCTTTCTGAAACATATTAATCTACTACTTCAGCTCACATTCGCTCTCTATAAATCATTCAAAGGAGGATATTGAATTTCATAAAGATTCAATCAGTTTTTTCTTCATTCTCGTTTTTTCTTATTAATTTAATATAATTATATTACAGAGCGTATGCTCGACCGGGTAATCAACGCGACGTGGAAGCCAGGCTTCGCTGTGATCCGGCCGCTCATCAACGACCTCGTCAGCACCGCCTTCACTGATATCTGGAGCAAGTCCTTCAAGAACTTCCCTCTACAGTACTTCGTCAAGGACTGAACAATACCTCTATGTTAGTTGTGACTTTTGTACATATCGTATAGGATTGTGAAGAAGGTTCTTTTATATGTTTTACGTTTACTTCATATACTCAATGTAATTTGTATACAAAAGTATTTAGTTGAAAATAACATGTCTGAATCACACTAGATACCAGCGGTGGTGTCACGAATACATTTTATTCACAATGTGTGATATTGTGCTAAAATTATGTTTACGGCTCTCAAATTGAATGCAGCAAATAATGAAACACAACAATATAGTTTACTCCATTATTATTCTTGTGTGATGTAATAACTAGTCATTTTTCCGATTTTGTAAATTTCCATAAATTGTGTTAGGGTTGTGGAAAATAAAAATCATATTATATTACATATCTCAATATTATATTTATTAAAAAATATAACCTAACTATATATAATATATATATAGATATATATATGACTTTATATTTAAATTCAATCAACAAATAAATCGCACGTTCGTCGCAACTGGAATAATCAACGTCAGTCTTCCAACACAAAGTATTACAACTCAAACAGACTCGACACCAACAACAATGGCGCAACAAGCGTACCGTTACTCCTCCTCGCACTATAAAAATACATATAACATTGCACCTTCAATTTCTTGCTATCTTAATCCAGGTAAAGTATTACACAAAAACATGCCGTCAAAAATTGTCCATTTCATTATTGTATCGTTACTTAGCCTGTTTGTATATGATCAAAACTGAAATCGTCTCTGTATACAACCCGTTCATTGACAACGTTCCATTAGTCCTCGCCACAGATGAGTATAGGAATAAGTACAATATACACAACAAAACATAGTCAAATTATAGATTTACACACCCGCGCCAGACCATACCAAGCTATAATTAGGAAATAAATATGTATACAGCTCTCGCTCAGGACATACTCGCACTGTTCGTTCAAGCAGCTTTCAACTAACACTCTCGGCAATACAACATTAGATAAAATGCCGAAACGTTAGTCAAAAGTTCAATATTATATTGTCTAAATTGAAATACTACATTAGGACCCTGTGGACCGTCAAACCGACGTATTGTGTACGGACTAAATCGTTGTAACTGTTAAGCACGCCGTGTCGACATTTCAAGTGAATCGTCCATAGCAACAAAAACTAAGCAAAGTTGAGCTCCTATTTATAACATGTTAGAGGTACCAGAAACAGCCAGACTTGACCAGATAAAAATAGGTTTTCACATGTCTTAACGTTAATATAGAAGGAATGTAAAACTTCCTACTCTCGCCGCTATGGGCTCATATCGATTGCGCTTTCGTAGTGAATGTTAAAACATTTTAAAATCTATATTCGGGGTCTTAGAGATCTTTATACACGCCTGAGTCTGTGACATTGAATTTTTCTGGTATATTAAAAACATTACCTTCATAAATAATTATCTTTTGGAAATATACATCAAGCTTTATTGATAGAGGATTCAATTCTCACGCGAAATATCGACACAGACTACATTTATGTGGTTCAATATTACATCTCAAAATTATTTCTAAAGCGACTGAAATTAACTACAACACTTTCAGTTTGCTTATAAGCGTAACAACATGAGGTTATCTTAACGTATTAGAGTGTAACCATGTGTAACACGGCCGCCGTCTGATGTTCGATAAACGTGGTATACACTTCAACTGACGTACCACTTTATAAGGTCCTCATTGATATCAATAATTGTCATTACATCTAAACGTACACACCATAGACAGTTGAATGCATCACCCGTCGAGGATAAACATCAAGATAATAGTTATAAACTTAAAATACACCTAGGGCCACTCGCACAAAATGGTAAATATCTCGGGTTTATTAAAACTTAAAATTTTGCTTAAATCTAGTCATGCTCGGCATACATGTCCATCTTTGCATTCGATGTACCTAAGGTGAATTGCAAGACATACAGCTAGATTCAAGCCCAAGTAAGTAGAGTTTGTTTACCAGTAAACCAAGATTTTACATTTTTCTGCAAGTAGTCCTTAGATTGTACGGTGTCGAGAAATAAGAAATGTGCACAAAGCACGAAGCATATTGACGACCGACCCATAGTCGATGTACATATCTTACGAGAAAACAGTAGTCAAAATATGGTAAATACAACCTACGAGGTATGTTTAATACAGACAGAGGTAAGATCAACAATTACAGTAGTTAATACAGACATGAACCTAACATTATCAAGGTGCGGTGTTCGGCTTTCGGGTCCGAATACTACATGGAAATATACAAAGTTTAGACTAAACAAAAACAAAATAGTCGATTGGTATTTGTCAACAATGGAAGTAGCTTAAAACCTTAACTAAATTACGAGAAAACTCTTGTTTAATTTGTACTTCCTTTTCTCGTACATTTGGCCCCAGAATTTTTGTCACAAATAATTTCATGTACAAAAAACTAAAAATGTTTCACCTCAGGTGATCCCGACGATATGGCGGTGAAATACTATCTATTACGTGAGAAACATCGTATCTTCACGGTAACTCACTATTGTCACACGAAATGTATCAAAAACATATTTTCTTGATGTAGGTACTTTAGTCAGGTCACTTTGCCGATAAGCATTCTGGTGTTATATTCGCCTCTGATCTTAAACAATTAGATCCCCTCTAAAATAAATAAGTGATAAAAAACTTTCTAAACCAATCATTAATAACTTAACAACATAGAACGAAAATGTGGATTGATGAAAATTCATTCGTACAGATTTTATTAATTATTTTACATAACGCAGAGCTCCCTTGCGTTCGATTAATATTAATTTAACAAACTCGCATTTCCTTCACATTCACAAATTAATTTATACATTAAAATATCTGTTTAATACTATTAGCGGGATGTCTGGCGGGACGTCGTCGCAACATAAACATTATCAAACACCTACGTGTTCCTATTATTACCAAACCATTGACAACTAAACGAGAACAAAGACCACTCCTACAATAACTTAATTTCCCGTACAATAATATGATCTCCGTCCAATTTAAATGTCATTGTCGTCTGATATATTGGAAACTGTGAAAACAAGTGCATCAAATATAAATTATACACGCCGAGTGTGAGCAGTAGCGCTACGCCTAAGTTGCAACCAGGTTCCGCGTGCGATATGCCGCTCTCTCCACCCGTTCGATCCACAAATTAATACTAACATTAAAATTATTTTGATATGCACTTATTAATAGGTTTTTACAAAGACATTTTGTGCTGTACACTATTCAATACGAGGGAGCGGGGCGCACGAACGCGGCGAGGTAATGTACTTACATTACGGTTGAGACGGTTTCCGCGAATTCGCACTTTGTACTTACATAAATCAAAAACAATCAATTATAATTTGTGGAAGTTCGTCGCGCTCGCCCCGTCGGCCTATTTACATTGACAACTAAACGAACCCATATGCAACTTAAACGACAAAACTCAGGTATCAACTAAATATTTGGCAAATCAATATCGACAACGGAACAATGTGCAATGCAAACGATAGCCCTCCACGGCGTAAAAGTATGACAAATGGAACTCTAGAGCTAGCTTTACAAGTAAAATCGAAGGCCGCTAATATATCACCGTTCATTACAGGGTAATATGTACAGTGCGCCGGCCGGCGGCCTGATTTGAGCGACTCTATGTACACGGCCGCGGCGCGCGCCTTAGGCTCCACGCCCACCACTCTACTTACATCTCACATCAATACCACTCGCATTACACTTTACAATAACAATCTATGCCATCTTCAAATAGCCCCCTCGCTCACACTTACGACAACTTTTTAACCTTGCCCAATCAGTCCACTTTCCCAACCGGTCCATTGTCCAAATGTCCACTTTTTCTGATCCCCTTTAGCCCTAAAATATCTATACAACTATATTTCTTTCATTTAATGAGTATAACTGGTAGTATAGTAGACACCAAACATAGTGAACCGATTGATCCAGAGGGGCAACCTCATTGAAAAGCGTCCACTCCTTGCTGTATCACTCCGAAGCCCAATGCTACTTAAAGCCTCAATACACTAATATTCGACATCAAACACTAACCATTCCTGTACCGCACCGATACCTTCTCTCTCTCGATTCTCAAAACCTTGCAGTCAATACCTACACGCGGTGTTTACACACTGATACAACAACATTCAGTTGTTTGGCAATTTCCATCAAAATAGTAGGAACAGGAAAGCTCCCACTTGATCGACAACAACCTTTAAAGCTCCATTACTAACTCTACCTGATAACCTTCCCATTTTGATAGAAAGCATAGTCAGACAATTATATACAATTCTGGAGGAACATTTTCCGTGAACATTATGATTTAGAACAAGATGATAAAATGTATAGAGCTGACGATAGATGATGAGTTAAAATCCAATTTTCAACATAGCACCAATATAAAAAACAAAATTTTGTAGTGAAATAAGTTTTTGTTATTCTGCGATATGGAAATGTCAGCTCTATACATTCGAATTTCACGATGAACAGTAAAACGTTGGAAAATATAAAATAATTGTAAAAATATTATACCAATGGTAAAAAATATCGTAATAATTTACAAAGTTCAGGGAATTTTATTGATCCAGTGCTACACCAAGACAGACATGCATTTTATAAAAACTATGTGGAAATTTTGTTTTTAAAAATAATATTACCTAGATTGATACCTCTACAGCCAGAGTTAATATAATATGTAGAAAGTAGTCAAATGAACCAATCCTATATCTACATCATACATACCATATTAAAATAGATGTAAAACTTTGGTGAAAGTTAACCAACAAATTGAGTACTAAGTCATATTGTCCAAATATCGCCATGTTTCACACGACCCTATACCACTTCTGCCAATATGTTGTTAATGTAAAGCGAATGATCCTGTAAAAATACTAAGTAAACGTTGCTCAAATTGGACATTCGCATCGGAATCGGTCCTTTTACAAAAATCTATAACCTCATTCATACAACTATCACAATATTAGTAATCTCAACACATTACTGTTCAGGGCTTGTAGACAAAAGTAACATTATCCTCACGCTTCGCTAGTAGAAACGATACAAAATGTACGGGAATTACATATGTCACGTGACTCATTTATGTCATTACCATACATTTTTTACCGTTTCTATTAGCGCAAGTGCGAGAGAATGTTACTTTGTCTAGGCCTACAGGGGACCTACCATCATCGGTTTATGCGGAGCATATTAAGAACTTCTGAGTTTTGACGTTTCATTTTGGTAATAAAAGTTAAACATTAAAGCTAAGAAGTTCTTAATACGCGCTGCTCAAACGATCATAGTTGGGCCCTAGGTCGGCCTCGCACCGTACGAGACATCGTGTATGAACTACGATGACATGGCCCGCCCCTACAAACAACAGTCACCATCAAAAGATACTAACCAAAATACTTTGCAAAATTATTATATAATTCTGAAAGTTATATTCACACAGATATATTCATTACCTTAGTTTAAAAGACACAGATTTTTTGGTAATACTTTTGATGCCGACCATACAAACCGGTTGAATGTATTTGTAACAGTACTCGTCAGATCAAATCCTGGGGACAAGGATTGCTACTTAAAGGGAATATTTACAACTACATACAAACACTCTCATAAGGCTGTGACACACATAGAAATTCGGAGGCGCGGCCCATGTGATCGTAGTTCACGTAAAGTCATAAAAGTGATGTGTAAGTGTGTGTGAGTGAATAAGAGCAGCGCACCTGTCGCGTGTATGTGTTTGTATAAATAGTCGTATCGCATCCACACTGGCACTAGGTCACTGGTCACTAGAACTCGAAGTCGAACAGTTCCGAGAGGCCCTCGTCGTGGTCGAGGCAGAAGCCGTAGTCCGTCGCCGACATCGGCGGCTCCAACGCCAAGAACGGCTCCAACTCCAATAGTTCTGGAACACATTACTACATTTACTATGTAAACATGATGTCGTGCTTCCCAGCTTTGCACGGTTCGAACGACACAACAATATTATTTTTTGTATGTATGCTAAGTTTAAACCAAGAGGAGCTCGTGGCACAGTTGCTATTGCGCATATCATTCGATCAGCGAAGTTAAGCAATCATACGCCTAGCCAGTAGTTGGATGGGTGACCGCCCGAGTTCCCTCCGTGCCTCGGAGAGCACGTTAAGCCGTCGGTCCCGGTTGCCAATTTAACATCTTTGGCAATCGTTACAGGTCAGTCGGAGGCCTAAAAATAATCTGACAACTGGTTTAACCCAGATTGCCGATTTTCCTCGAAAAAGGGGTTGCGAAGGTCAGATGGCAGTCGCTTCGTATAAAAATCAGGTGATCGGCCACATCGGGTTGAATCAAGTGCCGACCCCAAATACATGGGATTAAGGCCAGGGAGATGATGCTAAGTTTCAACCAAATGAATAAACCCTTTGAAGGAATTTGTTATACATAAGTACATAATATTGTTGCAAAATACACATTTTATCAATGCATTACAACTGGGGCCCAACCATGAGCTCTTATTGCAATGTTAATTCAGTTGTGCGACAGTGACAGATGTATGCACGTCATACATCGGTCTCATAAATGAGTGAAACTATCATGGCAATAAGAGCTCATGGTAAGGCCCCTGTTCTAAGACATCCTAGATAAATAATATAATAACGACATTATTACTTGAGAGAAGCAGAAGGCACAAAAATGTGAGGAACATGATATACACAAGTACAATGTATATAATAATGATACATTTGAAACATACATATTTACATTTGCAAGATTGTGGTTTAAATTTCAATAAAGGACCACAATTATAAAATTTGTACAAAACAATTAAATTGTTAATTTGCACACTCACAAGCTGATTTGACTTTTTTTGCATTTCAACTTGAATAACATATTCTGAAACTTCATTTTGAGACCTAATTTAGTTCTTTATCATATATTGTTATCACATTGTTTCTTTGTTTACAGTGAATCTTATTATAAAACCCTGTCACCAGTGGTGGAAAATATTGTAAAGTTAATAAAAACGAAACACAAAATCTGCCTTTTGCACTATGCCATATTATGTGGAACCAACATTATATAAAGTAAGGTAAAGAATTATTTAAAGATGTTGAGACCAAATGAGATTTTTTTGTTATTTTTTTATCCTTGTCTATGATCAACAGTTGTTTAGAGACATAGTGCAAAAAGGCAGAGGGACGACAAATCAAAGCGTATGCATCACAGAACAGAGTGCGCGTTAGATTATGGTTACTGTAATGGTGGCGTTATGGTGTATTAGTAGATGAGTAGTTAGTGGGGGCTGCCGTGAGCTGAATCCCATGGTGCTACAGGACTCACTGGAGCCGCACGGGGTCCAACTCGCAACACGCCCCGCCCTTCCCAGAACACAGCACCGACTTACATTATAACACAATGGCACGATCTAATTGTAAATATTACCTGTATGCCTACACAAACATTATCCTCGCGCTTCGCTTATAGAAGCGGTACAAAATGTATGGGAATGACATATGTCACGTGCCTGATTTATGTCATTTACATACATTTGGTATCGCTTCTATTAGCGCAAAGTCGAGGAGAATATTACCCTGACCCAATTGGTTTGGTGAGCTAAAAACATTAGTGTATTTCCTGGGAACCAGACTGATGTCTTATAAAGTTACTTTGCCTTCCTACAGGACTTCCCAAGAAGCCCCTCAGATATCTTGATGTATCGAAGTTATGAGACTGACACCTTCTTTCAAAGGCATGTTATGCAGGTTTCCTCACGATGTTTTCTTTCACCATTAAGAGTGTAATTTTTTTTTACATCGTTTATACAATTGAAGTTGATAATCATGTGATTTGACAGACAAACATAAAAACAAGACAACACAACTTTGTTTGCACAAATTATGTATATCCCACAACCAGGTGAAATTAATTGTAATCTTTTGGAAGAAATAACTTTTGTAATAAGTAGTGAGTTCTTTGCAACCCATTATTGTAAGGTAGTTAAATAATTTTAATTAATTTTAAAGTCCCAGTGTGAACCAATTTATATTAAGAATTTCCATATTATGTTTATTTACAATGTATGCTATACAATTGAAATATGACACGTTATAAACATGTAATTAAATTTGTTATTTTGATAAAATCAAACATATTATTAATTAATGTGTTATTTACAACAGTATTAATTAATTATTAAAGACTATATGAATGCGTTTTGCCTCCTGAAGATACATAATGAGCAAGAGATATGTATTTTAAAACAAGCGACTGAATAATAATGATTATAAATTGTGTCTTCAGAGAGGCAAAGAATAGATGAAATCGACCCAACCGAACATGTACGCCACGAGAAAATTGTAATTTGAGAAATTTTCAATATGAGTTTCCTCGTGGCGATGTAAGGCTTCAGTCCCAAGTATAGATTTCGACATGTTTCAACTGCAATTTGTTGCATAGTAGCGTGGCCCGAAATGTGTTGATACGTTTTCGAAGGTGGGTTGTGATTGAATTCCAAAGATGGCGGATCAACACAGTGCAACACACAAATACGCAACGAAATTCGTCAACATTTTAGACCTATACTTAGGTGCTCAACGAATATCGCAAAACTTTACAATAATATGAACTATGTCACCGGTTTCATGTAAACCAATGCAAGTTAATGCTATTAAGTTAATTTGAAGGTCGAAATAGATTTCCAATAATCACATGAACTTGCATCGATATATTGTTAACAAGTTAGTGAAGCCGTTTTGATGGTAATGTACATTATTTGTGACAAAAGCATGCTAATGCGGACGAAATATATAAGGTACCAACATAAGGAATAATGCCAAAATCCCAGTGTAAAATGCCATGGAATCTATAGTATTTTATAGTAAACTTTGATAGAAATATCTACTATTTTTAATACAACGAAGTCTAATAAAAAAAAAAATATGGTCACATTTAAAAAAAAATTAAATTACTTTATGGATAGTGATTAATGTGACATATTTTTTCTATTTTGTTTTAGTAGTCATAGACAATAATGTTTTACTATAGATTCCATCGCCAACCATACCTTCGTGGTGAGCAAGGGGAGCGTGAGGTGAGTGTATGATGGGTGTCCGCTGGTTATCCTCGCCGGCGGCCGCCGCGCCGTGTAGCTAGAACTCTGACTGTGATGTGACACAAACAACACAATTCACAGACCGAGTGCTAGCCACACAACACGACCCAATCCTCCTCTTGTTACTTGCGTTTGCTGAACTTATACATGTATTCTACATCGCTACTCTATCTAATGATGACGTTAATATCGTTTATACCACTATACCTTGCATATGATTCATTAAGCCTCTATTTTATGTCAATGTGAGAGGGAATAAGAAGTATTATAATGTAATTAAGACTACATACCCCTTATTACAAAACATTGTTTGAACGTAGACTAGACTAAACGCGGACTAAACCTATGTCCATCCTTTTTTAAATGCGTATTCCTTTTTATATTCGAAGGAGATGCAGATACTTTTAAACCAAGGACTATCATATGGACTGGACTGTCTATGTTTTATATGTTTGTATATAATAAGGGGATATGTGATTTAATTACCAAAGCTAGAAATATCTTCCCAAAGCAATAATGGGTGGGTAGCAATACGCCCCAAAGTAGATTTTGTGCATAAATTAAATGAGATGAACATGGGCTTGTTCATCTAAATTACAGTGTTGTTATGCATTGATACCTTATTTAAGGAGTTAGATATATTCATATAAGAGAACATAAATCAATCGTCATTTTTTTGTTCATTACAGTGACCTGAGGATTTTTACCTATTGTGTGTAAAAGTCGATACATACACACGGCTTTTTTTAAAAGTAAGTTGAACAAAACATTTTTTTCTCGTAATAAATAAAAAAATACCCCTCTCATTTGATTATTAATGAAAATGAAAATGAAATATATTTAGTTTAGGCCCTGGTAAGGCACTTATGAACGTCGAGAATTTGCCACCGGTTCGGAAACTAGCCTTCTGAGGAGAACCGGCAAGAAACTCAGCCAGGCATCATGTACATATCATCGAAACAATATAAATCATATGAAATCATCATACAAAATCAAATTTGATAAGAGGCATAAATATTCACAATAGTGACAAATTGTATTAGTTTTAGTTCTGTTCATGGCAGCAATGCAAAACAACACCTGGGGCCCTACCATGACCTCTCATTACCATGATTATGACGTGTATAAGTCTGTCACTGTCACACCATGGAACTTTGATGGCAATAAGAGCGTATGATATACCCCTGTAATAGTATTTATTTTATATGGGATGATGGAGGCACACTACATAATGAATGATTGTATACAGTGCTCCTGTTAAGACAGTGATATGTATGTAAATAAATATATAAGTGTGTATGTGCGTGTTAGTGTGTACCTGACTCCTGGTCCTCGGTCTGCATCTGGAAGCGCGCGCCTCCCATGGTGGGCGCGAAGTCGTCGCTGTCCGCGATCAACGCGTTGCGGAGACGACCCCGCGCGCCCGCTGCAATATACACCGTATTACCACTACATATGACAATTTTTTTTAGACTTGTCATTATTATTGCACTCTACCCGATGGTGTTTCAAATCAGTGATAATATTGAACCATGCTTTGTCGCTTCTAAGTCATTGCGTAGTCAAATCTCATCTGCCTGTAGCATTTTCTAAAACTTGAGTGCAAATCTAAGTATGACTGCAAGCTTTACGGTGAAGTAAAATAATGAAGACCTACCGATGTCCTTCGAGAACCGTTGAAGGCATCAAGACGAAATATAAACAGCTAACTCCCGCCCTCGCTCCCCATAGGGTTACGATTTTCTTCAGACTATTTCAAAACGCCTGACTTTTCTCTACTATTTACAAATGTAATATGCATTTGGATGGGTTAATAGCCCATCGGAGTTCAACTCTTACTTGTAAGTAAAAACCGTAACGATATATGTGTGAATGGAAATGGCGACTGCAATGTTTCTTATGCGCACCCGCTTTAAATTATTTTCTTTCAGAGTTGGTAAACTGGTAAAAAAGCTTCAGCATTAAATTAACGTCATAAATATTAAATAAATATATTATTAATTAAAGTTATTCTTACTGTCTGGTGTGGAGAGCGTTGTGTTGAGCGGCGTAGAGGGCCCGGGGGTGTGGTCGGGGGTCCGCGGCGGGGCCTCGGGCGGCGCGGGGCCCCGGGGGCTGGGCGCTGGGGGCCCGGGGCTCTCCGCGGGGGCCCCGGGGGACGGCAGCGGCAGCGTGGGGTCCGTTACGCACGGAGTACACACCAGTAAACTCCGCGACGAACTCGCCCCGCCATCTTCCACTTCACGCTTCACTGGCGTCCTAACATACAATTTTCGGTGTTTTTTTTTGTATTCTGTACTCAAATCATAACTCTAACTTCTAATTATATGACTCGACCAGTGACTTGATCAGCTCGGAATTCAAACGCACGTCCATAACCTTACTGAATCTATTTATGAGTGAAGTCCTACTAATATTATAAACACGAAAGTTTGTAGGAATGGATGCATGTTTGTTACACTTTCACGTAAAAACTTCTAAATGGATTTTGATTCAACTTTACGATTACGTAGCTTATACATCAGGATATAATTTACAAAGATATTGTGTGAATTATCCAAAATATGATGATAAGTCAAATCCTGCGCAGACGAGGTCGCTGGCACCAGCTAGTTGTTCATAATATAGTATTGTGGTACTCACGTGAAATCAGCAGTGATGGAACTAGAAGGCAACGACTGTAACTGCGCTATAAGGGGCGCCAGGAGCGCTTTATTATCTTCTAATAACGGATCCGACGGTAACAGCCCTGATGCTGCAACAAACATAGTTCAACATCAACCTGTCATTCTTGTAGTCAGGATTATCCATTACCCAAACAGGGCTACTACTCCCCGTATGGGCGTTGGAGGCTTAGAGGGTAAGGAAAAAATTTGAGGCCGCTGTGATTTGTGTAACTTTAGCTTCTTCAAAATTAGCATTTATATCCTTTATATGTAGAAATAGGTATTAACCCCTATATGTTATTCATGTTTTAAAGGTAGATATAGAAGGGGAGGCTACACCCCTCACCTTTTTATCAACAGATTTTCAAAGTACGCGTTACAAGAAATAAGTTTGGGTTCTCCGAGCTGCACAAAGATACAACAGTTTTAAATTAAAAAACGTCAGTATGTTATTAGGAACGTATAAAAAAATAATGAAGATTCCTGTGCTGTTCTTTTCGGTCTCAAATCTGAAAACTATTATAAAGACAATGGCCACTTACAGGGTGAAAGCGGTCGTTCCTTAGGACAGAGGTAGACTTCAATCTCTCCCGACATAGACTTCAGGTGGATCATGTACCCCTTCTCGTCAGGATGGGGCACCTGCAACATTGGATACTACACTTCATCACTTGCTTTACTGCACACTATGCATTCTAGTAAAGTTCATTCGGTATAACTAAGCGGTTGGAGCCGACTATGATCTTTTTAAGCATGTCTTAAGAATGAAATTAATTAAATGACGTCATAGATAGTCCCCAGCACAGGTGCGGTCACAAATTATGTACGCTCAGCGAAAATAGTGAAACTCATGAAATGACTACTGCGCATTCAAGGACAGCGCTCATAACTCGTGACGGCACCTTTAACGCGCCTTTAAGGTAGCCTTGCAGATTTCTGTAATTGTGTTATTCATTCATGTGCCAATAGAATAATGTTTCGACATGGGAATTACATAGGTTACTTAGTTTCTTTGTCGAAAAAATACAATTGAATCTCCACCTTTTTCTGAACTGTTTTACCTTTTTGGCAAAAGTGACCTTCCGAACCCGGTGGTAGCATTTACAATCCTGTCCAGTGCAATTTTTTAAGTCCTTCTGACAAATTTAAAGTACTTCATAAGAAGTCTAATTACGCAAAGGTATTTATGACTTACGATTTTCATTTCAAAGTCTGTAAATAAATGAAAATATTCATAGATAGTGGTTGCAACATACACTGAGCCTGGTGTCGGGGGGCGCCTTGATGGGTATGACGGTCTGGTTGCGGAAGTGGTGTATGGAGCGCAGGTCGGCGTAGGTAATGTAGGCGCCGGCGCCGCTGAGCGCCGACAGCCGGCTGAGAGCGTGCTCCGCCACGGCCACGGCGCGCCCCACGCCTTCCTGGCGAGCCGTCAACACGCGTACTTCGCGCCGCAACCGCCTCGCACGACCCGCCGTCTCCGCTCTCAAACCCGACCACGTCTCCCCGACGCCTGTATCAATACACACTCATTACACCCAGGGACCGACCCGCTGTGAGTGTGTGGAGTCACTAATAAAAATGTTCATTACGTCAGCACAGGGAGAATTCTTGAGGTAGGCATAGCGCGCAAAAATCTGGATTAAATTTAAGATGATCTTTTATGTAAGACTAAATGTCACACATGGTGCCTGTCGTTCCTGCACTGATTTCCTCCCACCCAACTCGAGATCTTTCCATTACATAAATATGTGTAGTTGTGTTAATATCTCATTATCTACATCTGCTACAACTAATACTTAATACATCCAGATTTCCTCGAATCAATCTACCGAATGTGTTTGCCCTTCTTGCAACTTAAAACTCACCACAGTTCCATTACGAACGTGTCCCCGGTAAAACTCACCACATTTCCATTGTATATTATTTTTAGATCTCTTCTCTAATATGCCTATGCCTTCTAGTACGTTGGTGATGTCGTATATACGACGCTTTTGGACCGATAAGTGTTCCGCCGCGATGTTCAAGTCGAGCACGCCGTTGGGCGACGCCTTCAACAGAGCGACGAACTTTTTTGTGAGTAAACCTAATGATGTGTCAAACCTGCAACAAACAGATGTATTGTATAAAGTATCGATATGAAGAGAAATCAGCATGTTATCACTACAAACTTAAAGTAATCTTGTGAATTCATTTACCATGAATGCCACAAGCCTAAGATCGGACCACCAACCAGAGAAAAAAAAGTAAGTTTAAAAATTAAAACTCAACTACTGAAAAATCACCCTTACAAAATTTAAGAAGTGATGCTCAGATAGCCTTGGCCACATGCCACTTTTAGAAAGTATCGTTTTGTTTGTACGTAAAGCCTATCATTTAATAATTTGTCAAACAAATTACGATAAGTGGTTTTGGAGTTTGAGAGCAAGTTTAAGTTTTCGAAAAACATGAACATACATACAGGTCATATAATATCATAACCCTCCTATTTGCTTCGCCGTAGTCGGGTAAAAAGTATGTATATATGTTCGTAAATGTGCCAATCAAAATCTACGAAAGAAAACCATGTAAAACAAATGAATCAATGGAACCGCGTACCTGGAACGTTCGGTGTACTTTTTCATAGAACTGGACGGTCGTGTGTAGGGCGTGAGCACTTTAACGCGCTTCTGTTTGGGCGTCTTGAAGTCCGCCTTCATGGGCACCACGTGACCCTGGCTCCCCGAGCTGCTCTCGCTCAGGTTCAGTCTTCGTTTCACCGCCTGCAGACAACCCACTGGATCAAAACGATCGCATTATCTCAAACAGACCAAACACATTACACGAATATTCCAAAATTAAACCTCTTGACTATTTTCGTACCTTTGTATGCCTTTTCCTTGTGATTTTCCTAAATACAGGTTCAGTTGATGTTCAAGAATAGTACTTTTGCGAGTGTTTCCCCCATGGAATAAAACATTTACTTATCATTTAAGCTTATTGTGTATATTTATATCGAGACTTATGTACTCTGCTCGATTATTTTAATTACAATGAAATATATGGAAACAGTTAATTCGTGAATAATAATAATGTTAAAACCGTATAAAATGTTTTGTACTCAACCATCTTAAATAGTTAATCGATGGAGCTGTCGTCGGTACACCCTAATTTCTCACAATAGGAACACAACGCAAGCATTAGTTGGATGCATAATTTGTAGGATGGCTATAGGTAGTGCCCCACGCGAGCCGCTCGGATTTTAAGCGGGAGATCCCATTGTGTACAACCTCTCGCTAAGTAACACTCGGTACGCACGCAGGGTTCACGGATAGGGTAAGCATCGAACCCCCGCTTGCGATAGGCTAATCAATAAACATTTTGGTGTACGAGTAATGGCTAGCGGCCGTCACGCGGTTACTACCGCGTAGTTCCCGTTCCCGTGGGAGCACGGAGATAAAATATAACCTATGTTACTCGCTGATGATGTAGCTATCCATTGCTGAAAGAATTTTGAAGATGGGTCCAGTAGTTTCGGAGTCTATTCAAAACAATCGATTCTTTCCTCTTCATAATATTAGTATAGATGACTGAAGCAGAAACGAAAAAAAATGAAATTTATAAAATCTCTGAACTAAAGCCCTCTATTTACAAAATCAATCTCGTAATCCTAGGTTTAAAAGTAGTTTTCTTTTGATGATACCGATTTCAAAAGGGACGGATGCAGTTCTAGCCCGAGTTTGGTTTAATCTTGAATTAAACTATGTTTTGCAAAAATTGGGTAAGGATTCATAATAAATACCACGACGAAATGTCCCGAAATCATGGAACTATATCCTCTCAAAGCCATCAATGTGGGAACATTTCTAGGAATGTGTATTAGCTATGGTGCACCGGCCGATACATCAATAATGGTTCCCGTCGACCGTCGCGATTACGACCATGCAGGTAAAAACGTACCTCGTGGCTCGTAGATATGTGGGAGTTACGGGGCATTCCAAATGTCTATAGCTACTTCGAATCGTGACAACACAATATATTACGAACCATCTGACACACAATTTTTAAGCACTACATCTTATAAACTCCTTGCAACAACGAATACAATCTAATAAAATGTGAACTCACTCTCACTATAGAATAGGTCATCTTTAATCGCATATCTGCGTTCGCCAAACTTAGCCGCAATTGAATGACTCACAACACCAAGTCCACAGATTAATAATAACAGGACACACTTGTAAACTGTTCGTTAAACACATTATAAAACAAATCAACAGTGCTTACAACCGAAACAATGTATTTACGGAGTATAGATAAAATCGTAAATTTAAGCAACAAATGCGCAAAGTAGTGCGCAGATTTGAAACAGACATTGCGGAAGGACCGTGTGCGGATGCACACGGCATTTTCAATAAGCTCGTGCACCAAATTAAATTTGGACACCAAGCGCGGCCGTAGACCCGAAAGGAAGTGTGGGGAGGGTGCCGGGTACAATGCATGACATAAATTAGATCCAATACAAAAGCCGCCGAGCTCTCGGAAGGGACTTCTAGCGAAAGAATGGCAATTTCTTATCTGGAAATATTTGTGTTATTATTAATAGTGAAGTTGGAACCATTGTTAATTTGGCGGGTTGTAGACCCCGCGCGTCTTTGTGCGCATGTGTACCCGGCCGTCGCTTGAATCAGAGCAGATGCGCCTCCGGGCCTCACATCTAACCAGATAAAACAACCCTTGTGTTAGCGAAAACTGCTTGCACCATTAACATAATCAATTTATCCGTCATTGTCATCCAACAGTAATAATAATTACGCAACAACCGCCGATCTAATGAAACACTTTGGCAAAGAAAACCTTTTGTAACGACGCCTTGCATAAATTAAATTAACACCCGTTGTGGCCACTTTGTTATTTGGGAAAGGGCTGCATATTAACTAAAATACATTTCTATTGACAGTGTAACGAACATCCTGTTAACAATGTTTAGGACAATGACCCAAAAAAATGTGCAATCCAAGTGCGGCGACAGGAAGTATGTACCTGGCCACATGAGGCAGTGGAGCCGCACCACCACATGGCGGCCGCTCGCCGGGTGAGCGCCACTCGCCACTCGACAGTGATAAACTGCCAACACGTGTGACTGGGACCTCACTTGTCGCCATCCAGGGCATCCAGGCTGGTATTTTCAAACACTGCCATTGCCTTTCATATGACAATGGTAACTTAAAGTTTTGAAAGAACTAAAAACACATACCCAATCCCTTATATTACAAAACATTGTCCAAAACATTTGAAAGAAGACTAAACTTACGTCCTACTTTTTTAAATCTGTATCACAGTAAGAAATGGCGCTACTTTGAAACCAAGTTTTAGTCTGTTTTGTAATGAGACTTGTTATCCCCTAAAACTTTTGAAGAAATTTTGAATAAAAAATCTCGCACATTCGTCCATAATTATGTCACCATGACACTATTTCTAACAACAAACTCCAGGACCAGGCCTCTTGTTTCCACATTCGAAAGCTAGATAAAGGAGCTGACTGAA
Organism: Watsonalla cultraria; assembly: GCA_964035505.1. Taxonomy (NCBI): domain Eukaryota; kingdom Metazoa; phylum Arthropoda; class Insecta; order Lepidoptera; family Drepanidae; genus Watsonalla; species Watsonalla cultraria. The sequence goes on along the minus strand of OZ037717.1, from coordinate 9,167,367 downwards.
CCTTCGAGTAAGAATCAAGTACACAGCCCAGACTAATCGAGATCTACAACTGGACAGCGCAACTCATAAACTTTCTATTATGAACGACGACCGGATAAAACAATAACGGCCAGTTACAGCGAGGATGGTCACACATTCCTATCCAGTAAGAATCACCTCTGGCGATAACAATGTCACCAGTAAGTCACGCACATAGCGGGTATCGAATTATCACGTCGTCCTTTTAACGGTTTATAGTGAGAAGCCGGAGATCCTTCATTCGAACATAAGCGTGGGTCCACCAAACCTATCTTATACGTAATACTAGCTGTGCCCGCGGTAGTAGTACCCGCGTAGATTTAGTTTCATTCTGTTTTTTTTTTAATAAAATTAGCCTAAAACACTTCTTGAATCTTCAGCTAGTTGCCAATAAAAGTCCCGGTAGAATCGGTCCAGCCGTTTACGCGTGATGCCGTGACCAAGGGAAATGGGGATTCATTTTTATATATAAGATTTTATCTACAGGACCTATCACTAGTAAAGAACGGGCAGCGAAAAATAGTGGGGATACTGCGCATTCAAAGGACCTACAAACGTTTATTATACACTGCAGGGGTCCCAGTCCACCCTCTACGATACCGATTACTCTTTTAATCGATTAGAAAAGCAATTAAATGCTAATTTCCATCTTCTCTATAAACCTAAACCCAACATCCAAGTGAAGATGTATACAAATACTTAATTCAACCATGGGAAGCTCAAAAAGCTTATTGATAAGCAAGAAGTATTTAATTTCTTAACATCGACAAATTCCAGTTTCCCTTTAGAAACCGAATCATTAAATGCCATTAGCATTCTTGAGTTAACAGTACAATATTGCGTTGTGCCATTAACGGAAGGACATTCAGATTTGGCGTGTAGAATCCGCCATTTTGTTTTCGACTCTCCATATTCCCGACGGGCATCAAGCAACACATCACGATCGATACCAAATTCCCAAAATCATGTCGTGGAGGGTCAGTAGTTAGTACGTACGAAATAAATTGTAAACGCGTTTGAAAGCCATACGCGACATATCGAGATATGGTTTACGTTACAAATTATCTAATTCAAAATCGTGCTACTTTTGACGTTAGAAAACGAATGTTTATCGAGTCCATGTTATCTGTGAAGCGAGACAGAGTAGTAGCGCGGACTTTTTTTCACTGAAAGAAATCTTGTGTGAAGCATCGCAGAACCGATAAAAATAACATGGAAACTGTTAAATCTCCAATGTCACCGTGTGAAATAGGCCTTATTCTAACGTTCTGTGTACATCAAATATTTTTATGATCACATTTAATGAACTCGAGCTAGACTAGACGATAATGTTTATGTGATATTACACTAAAAAATGGGAATTAAATTCAACAGCAGATAGAATAGTCTAGCTCGACATAGTATTTATTTACAAGTCCCTACTGATGGGTCGATGCATGCTTCTAATGGGTATCTATGAGATAAAAAGCCCACAGCATTTGAGAAAGATACATTTGGGATATCGAATTAAACCCCTTCTATGTCTCATGGGAAATAATGGCTGGGGTAGAGAGTGAATTCGGTTACGGAGCAAGGCATGCACGCACGTGCTACTTTCATACGTAGACGGATTTTGTAGATGGATCACGGTACTTTAAGCTATCAGTGCAACCAATAGTATAATTTCCTAGACATGGTTATAATAGGATGTATCAAGTCTTGTTTCCACAAGATCCAAGAGTATAAATAATAAATCCTTGTTTTTCCTCCAACCCCCGCTTTCGCCCACGTTTGGGCGCAAGCCACGCGACGCGGACGCGACGCGCCTCTTACGTCATTCAAATTGAGTGCATGTCTTCGGCTTAATTCAGCCCTCTAGAACTCTTTTTTCTGTCATTACACGTATTTAGGTACGAAAGCTTATTGCGTTGAAAATTACGATCCTTATCCATGATCATAAATATTATAGCCAGAAGGATATTAAACACGTGGCGCCACTCACACACTATTACATTCCTGAAAAAACCTACTAATGCAACCAACAGTCGGCCAAGAATGTCATCATCAGCACCTATGGGATGAATACTCAGCAGTAGAAGTATGACAATGAATTATTTATTCTGTGATGTTGTGTACAAGATGCCAGCTGAGTTTCTTTTCAGAAAGCTAGTTTCCGAACCGCTGCGCTGATCAGATCTTCTACGTTCATAAGTGCCTTTTATGGGCCTCTAAATAAATCATTTACAGCTTCATTTTCACCACTAGAGGCTATGAGACAGTAACCGCTAACAACCAATTCTGTTGCTTCATTCACGACCATATTGCGATTTACAACCGTGTGGAAATTTGAGGGATATTTAAAAATTATTCAATCAAATTGGATATAAAGCTTACTCTATAAAAGCCAAGCCAATTCAAGATGAAGTTGAGCCGTACTAACGCCGACCGCCATAACGTGGCTATTGAGGTTATATCCCAATGGATATAACCTCACTTTAGGACTAACTTACATCCAGAATGCACTGTCAAAAGATGACCAAACAAAATTAAAGATTATACGATGAAAAAGAACGATCAACGTTAAACAGCAAAATTATAATATTTCGATCCAGATTTCAGGATAAACCATGCTTTATATCGAACATGAAACGACTTTCTGATCCTTGAAGGATATTGAAGGTTTTCGCCCTATACTTGGAGTATTTCGCCACTTTTATGCCGCATGTAATAGGGAACGAGCCTATTGCCATTAACCGGGTCCTAATCCAGACTATCCCCATCTACTGGGGAATGGCAGATGGAAAAACCCAAAGAGGTACACTGCTTGACTTGCGCAGCAGCGTTTGCGACCACTACACCAACGAGGCAGTCATATATAAGGTCTTTCAAAACACCTAACGTAGAATATAAATGGACTAAAATTGTTCTGAAGTACATGACGCGTAGACAACGCGTGATGCTCACATTTCCTTCAATGCTTCACTTTTCAAGTCAATATGATGAGGCTAATCTCACCTGGTATGATATGACCTTAAGTTGAACATTAAATATGCTCCAATTAAAGGATTTCTTAACATATAAATGCTATATGCATACAAAATTATCAAAGGTTTCATAACCTACAAAACCTGCCAATGAATCCACTTACAGCTCTTGCAAATTGAGCAATAACCATTAAGAAATAAGAAATAAAGCAAGCCAGCCTCTGCAACTGATAAAAAATGTCACAGACAGGTAATCACCATTTAAATAGAACTCCATGAGGCTTGGAACTAGTTTATATAAGAACTTTGAGTAAAACAGAAGTTTATTTACCATTTGGTATTCCAAATTAATTCAGAGACATTTCTTGTGCATTTTTCAGCATCATTACAAAAAAATCTAACAGATTATTGATCTTTTAACATTTATATAATAATAGATCAGTAATCTAGCAAAATGTGGGCATCTGCAAATGGGTTCATTAAAATTCAAATTAAATGTTTGAGGGGCATGAAAGTGCAATGACCCTATTAAAGTTCAATGACCTCGTGTGGTCACATGGACCCCTAGGGTACACAAATTTCATGGGAACATCTGAAAATGTCCTCAGTCTTCGATTTGAACTTGATTGATCCAACCCAGTAACAAATTATCAAAGGATAAATGATTATCTTAGAAAAAACAATTTTTCTTAGTGAAAATTTTATACTTGGTTCAAAATCTGTATGAACTGGTAAAAATAGAAAGAAATAACAAGGTAAGATAATAAAAGATAGGATAAACCCCATCAATAAGAGGAACCCTGATTGGTTTTAACGCTTCATGTCATCAAGACAAAATCACACAGCTCTAAAATTCTAAATTAAGTATCTCAAAACTCTAAAAGTAATCTTCTCCAATTACATGTAAAAATGAATTACATGAGTGTGCCTATAGAATCCAAATAACCTACAATAAACAAGCTAGTATCTGTATATGTAAAACAAGAAGCATCCTGCAGCCACGGTCAGATAACACAAGATATGCAGATTAACTTGAATTCTGACATACTAACTCAATGTACCTCTTTCCATGTAGCCCTACGACCTAAATAGTGTAATGAGATGCAAACACAAATTACATAACCTTAACTAAGAAGACACTTTCTATTCTTCCTAACATTGGCATAATTAGCATTTGTAAAAAAGAAAATAAAAATAGAACTTGGTCAGCGTCACAAATACTTCATAATGATGTAATAGAAAACATGAAGTGTATCTTGTATTGTAATAGCCAATGATATAAAATGTTGTAATAAGAAACATGTCTATTATTTGGGTATGAGGGCCGCAAGAAAGTTACATGATCTTTCATAATCAAGATTGTTGTGTTAATATAAATAAAGCAATAATCCAATGTATTGATTGATTTGAGTATTCATTAGACTACAATCAATAGTAATACCGTGGGCTTAGTTTACCTTAATGTTGTAATAAACAATCACCTATAGAATAAATCCCAGGTATTCGAGCTAATAAACTGTTATAAACCCAAAGTTATAAGCAGTGTAGTCCACACTTACCTATAACTGATGAACACCCAATCTAATGTTTGTATTTCGACAATATTTGTATCATACAATCCCAGAACATTCATTCTATGATGGCTTGGTCCCGCAACAACTCTCAAATCTATTTACTTAGCGAAGACAGCTGAATATTCAATCAACTGAAGCTGAATGGTGTACAATGTTTCCGAATTGAACACTCCTATGTGGACCGGCTGATTTCATGTCATCCTAGGGCTTGTTAAGTATAATATAGAGCATTGAACTTACTTCAGACGTCTTCGGCGGTGCCGAAGGCGCCTCCCGGCGGATCTGGTGCTGCGGCGTGGCGCCATAGCCGTGGTCGAGCAGGTGGTAGCTGATGGGCTGGCCGGGGCTGGCGTCCAGCAGCGTGGTGTGCGCGGGAGACGCCACCACCACCTCGGCCTCGCCCTCCGCCGGCCCTCGCTTCACCCCCCTCGGCATCGCTGTGTAACCAACATCACACAGTTATTACAACACTGAACATACTCATGGTATACATGTTGCGACCTATTAAGATCACAATTCAATTAGCAAAGAGGTTAGGGGCGCCGCGCGCGCGGAAATTACAAGTCAGAAGCCTCCGTTGCGGGGTGGGTCGATACCGAATATAATAAGCTGGATGAACACCTGAGGTCCATTTTCCTACCTCCAGCTGTTCAATTTCGCTTACGTCACTTTTTTCAACGACATTTTCCATAAAATATCGACAACCTAGCGGTGATACCTGGGCAGAACCGCTTCCGACACTAAGTATTTACACACAAGATTTACAACTAAATTACCCAAAGGGGAATTAAAATACTTACAAAAGGTGTAAGCGAACGATATCCGAATTTATAACCATAAAACGACATTTAATGTTTTCGACGCAAACGCTACATTATCGAGTACTCAAAATAAAATGTCCGCCGCTTTGTTGGTCTCGAGTGAACTCGTGGACATCGAGACGCTCGATAATTTTCAGCTATTTCACACTGTTCATAAAATACACATTATATATTATTCACCGATTACTACACTCATAAATGAAACAATAAAAAGGTCCTAGTCCACATTTTACATTAACTAATTCAATAAAAATGCAGAGCATTGAAACAGCGACAGGAAGCTTTTCAGAACATCTGGCTTGCAAGCGACGTAGCAGTGGCGCGAACTACGTGCGCAGGCGCGAAACAAGCAACCCCTAGCTAGCGGACGCCGCCGCTCTCCGATCCAAATTCCTCCCCTCGTTGGGGAAGCCATAAAAAATTATAACGAATTTTTGAATTTTCGTTGTTCGACCGGTTTTAGTGAAGAAGCGTTGCTACTCGCTTTCCTAAAGCGCTGCATTTAGATAGACGCTGCGGAGTTACGGCTCGTCAGCTTTTTATCAAAAAAATAAATAAATTCGTGTTATTTTTTATTTAAAGGTACACTATTTAATACAATACCAGAATTTTTACTCAGCCTTAGCAAATAATACTAGCATCAAAGCGATGTATTAGATTGATGTACCTAAGTACCTATCTACCAAACTACTAATTAGATTTAGATCTCGTTGTATGTTGATGAAGGTAGGTATAAAATTATCAATTTGATATTTAATTATCACAAGATAAAATGTCTAGTTAGGATACAGCTTTATTCCTGCCTTTATCAAAAATGCTTGCATTTGCAATAGTATCATGGTATTTCTAGGTAAGTAGGTAATTATTGCAGTAAATGTATGGGATTATTTGACGCTTTGCTTACCTATAGGCAGGTACCTGAAGCTTAACGCTGGGTAATAGGTAGCGATTCACAGAATTTGATTTTTTGCGGGATAACACACCAGCAATTGAAAACGAAGCATCCGAATCAGTTTGCCATCATCGTCATCTAAGGTGTCTAAGTACTTAAGTATTGGTCCGTGTTTCACGCCTTTTCGTATGAGATCAAACCTATATAAAAGCCCTGACTCGAGTCAAACTGCATGTTCAAGAAATATATGGCAAATCGAGATCCTTCATACTCAGTCCTGCCCAACCCTTATAGAAATTCGTAGCCGAATCATACTGATGTTTTGTATCATTGCTATTTCTTGGATAAGGACTCTAGAGCGTTCTATGAAAGTGAAGGCTACCACTTCAGAAGACCACCAGCAGTATGCAGTGATTATCTTGCATGATACACACACTCATCCACTTACACATCACATAGGCTGGCAACTCAGACTATTTTATTACTCATACGTCGAGACATTCATATCGCAAGTAAATATACCTATTGTAATCGCTGACTATTCTTTCCTCTAGTTATTTAAAGTTTACGCTAGTATCCATTGATCTGTATATGGATATTGATAAAATTATACTTACTTGATGTAAATAGCCGAGACTGCACGGTGGCCGACGGTTAACGATTGGGTATAGTCTAGCGATCTATTTCTTTACTTTAAAATAAGTAGCATATAAGTAGGCAAATCAATTTATTGTTGCTCTTTCGTTATATAATTCAAATGTATAACGAACTCATATCTCTACCAGATTATGCTAAAGAAATTTAAAAAATATTAGGCTGCCTACCTACCTACATATTATAATAAAATAAGTATTAAACAGCTATCGCCAAAACCGAAGGGAGGTTTCGAGTTATAAAGTAGAAAAAAGTTATTGCAATTAATTCGTTAATTTATACTTCTAAACACAGTAATAAATCACAATTTTGACGTATGTACACCTATATAATTAATTATTATAAATAACTCACATATCAATTTTGAAATTACTACTGACATTTTTGTAAATAAACAAAATCAAAATAAACATAAATAAAAAGTATCCAAAAATCACCATGGACATAGGAAAGGATACGGACACTCGTAAAACCGCGAACATGACGGAAGTGACTATAGAAAAGTTCTATATCATAGACAAGAATCGTTCTGAAACCTGCATACATTATTTTCAAGATGAATATTTAATTGACTAGCGAGATAGGTTTAATAATTGAATAAAGTAGTCTCGATAAAAACTGCATTATATAATTTGAATTCAGTTACTTTGAAATATTATCTGCGTCTGACAATTCGCATTATGAATTTTATTAGCTCGGTTTTAATGAGTTGTAAATTTCTCTAGCGCTGCATTTATTTAACTCTTAATCAAGGTAAGGATGATATAAGTACAAATTACAGTAGTAGGCACATAGTTTTCTGCAACGGCTACTAATATTTCTGCCTACCTTGTGAGGTCTCACTCAAGCGACTCGTCCATAATATTGGTAGAGTTTATGATGATGCTTGTCCGTTTAAATCATATCTATATGCACGAGATCCCATATTATATTTTGATTAAACTTTCTAAAACTTAATAGCCTAAAAAAGTACCTCAGAATAAGAATTAAAAAAGACCAGACTAAATTTTTAAATTTGGTTTAAAGATATCTCGTCGTACTTGGCACGAGTTGCGGTACTAACTGTTAGATAGTAATATGGTAGGCAGCTATGTACACATCTACCGTAGGAGGTGCTTAATGAGGGTAGGCTTCATCTCAAAAATTTTTTTGCTAAATCTACAGGGACTATTAGAGAAGCCCGGCAGTGATAGGGACCTTAAATGGATAAGTGCACTGCTGAATTACTATTTTACATAGGACGCCAAGGTATCTCTAACCAGAAAAGGAAAAGTCTATTATAATACGTCGCATATTAGGATGTGAGATGAATTTTTCAGTGAGATTTTATGTAAGTATGTAAGCCTTAGGACAGTGTGTGGTTTCTATCGCTTGTTAGTTCTGCATCTCGAGAATATACCTAGGTAGTTATTTAACTACTGCACCGGTGAGTTTCAATAAGTTGATAGCGGAGCTTTACTGTGGCAGAAAATATAGTGAGGAAATTGCAGACGCCTGAGAAGAAACTCAACGAGTGCCCTGAGGACCCTCTATCGCTCACGCAAAAGTTGGCATCGAATCTTCGGTGAGTTGACGTCCTACCAGGCCTTGGAAGGTGTGAAGGAAAAGGACTAGCTAACAAATGCGGTTAGGCAGTATAAAATGTTGGTAAACCTGAACCAAATAATTAAAATAAAAACTGAATTTGCTTCCAGTTGAATACGGCTCATGAGGCTCGTGAAACGTGCGCTCGGAAAGCACTGATGCGCTCCTGTGCCATTAGATAGATCTAGATACCGCAACTTGAACCAATCGCATAATAAACGAGTATTAGGCTATTATAAAAGAGTTTTTTAAAATGAGGTATTAAGTAGGTACCTACTTAGTAGTAACACCTACCTAATCAGATAAGTGTTATTTCTAATGCGCCTTGAAGAATAACCTGTCTGGGGCAGTGCTATGTATCTACATTTTTATCGAAAAGTGCGTTATTTAGCGATACCTATACCTATATGAGACAATCAGATCTCTGCGGTGCCCAGCGCAGCTACTCCTGCAGTATTCAAAGTAGGAACAGAACACAAATTAATATCTTAGTGTTGTACAGGTGACATCACGAGTTTTAAGCTCTCAGCGAAAAGTGGGAATAACTGCGGATGTATATGTTCGCGCTCGCCTTTCGACTGCGTCTATAAGAAACCTCACCTATTAAAGGGTCTAGAGACTATTTGATGACAATGATAGCCCCTCTATATAAACAGTAATCCTGCTTGCGAAGTACCTACTGTAATATTTTCTACTAGCTGTGCCCCGCGGTTTCACCCGCGTAGATTTAGTTTCTTCCTTATTGTCGTGGAACCCTAATATTTTTAATAAATAAAAGTAGCCTAAGTACTCCTTGAAACATCAGCTACCTACCAGTGAAAGTCCCGTTAAAATCCGTCCAGCCGTTTCAGAGATTACCCGGAACAAACAGACAGACAAAATTTTAAAATTGGTATTTCTATATCAGTACCGTGTATACTTTCGTATGCATTTAGTGAAAAACTTTTATTTTGCAGTTACAAACAGACACTTCAATTTTATTTATCTATATAGATATAGATTGTAAGATACCTGCCCTGCTGAGTTAGTGCTATGAAGAAGAGTAAGAAAGTATGTGTAGTAGGTACCTACTTGTATGTAATAGTATATTGAGTGAATTTTTGTTTAGTATGGTGCCCCTTTCATGAGTTTACCACCGTTTTCGTAATCTGTACTCGTTAGCGTCTCCGCCTAGTATTTGTATGAGAAATTGTACAGCGCCTTCAAGCGGTGACGTGAAGAACTAAAATATGTCATACAAATATTGTTGGAGACGCTAGCGAGTGTAGATTAGGAAAACGGTGGCAAACTCGTGATAGGGGTACAGATGCCTCATGAGTTATGAGCGCTCAACGAAAATTGTGTGTTATAACTGCAATTGTATTTTATGCGGGTCGCGTCGTATAGAGAGATAAGAATCATAAATTTAACATTGAATTAGTTCTAGAACTGTAAGGATGTTAAAATTGTTTATCAATAAATAAATATTACTACTGCACAAGTTCAGCACACATTACTTGTGACTACACCTGTATAATAAATGTAGCATTGCTTAGTTTGGGACTAGTGTAAATTCGTAAAGTAAAAGGATTGTTTGGAGTGACTTATATTAATCAGGCTAGCCAAATAATAATAATAAAGCAGATAAATAAAAAAAAAAACAAAAAACAAAACCATTAATTATTATTTTCATATAACAACAAAATTCATTAACAGCTAAGTTAACATAAAGCTTATTGATAAGGAAGGTAATAAATAATAATAAGTCATAGATTTAGTTTATCAAATGTCAATGATGACAAATACTTCAAACTTGTTATCTTTAGGATCATCAATGATTTGCATTGCTGAGTATGTGATAGCCTTTACTTCTGAGCCCTGAGGGTGGGTGCCGATGCGGAACTGTTCACCATAACATTTACAAACTATCCTAAACTCTTCGGTGTTGAATTCTGTTATCACAAGTTTTTTGCAAATTAGGAATGGCTCTACAGAGAATAAGAACAGCAGTTCGTCTAGGAAATGGTAGAGAAGGCCCATCATGTCATCGGCAGTGGCCTCCACCGTGTGCACCTCTTTGATCTGCACATAGTCTAGCTCCGTCATGTAGCCAAACATGGCCATCCCACACTGTTCAAATGTCTCCTTTAGACTGTCACCCCATGCATGCAATCTGGAAACAAATTGAACCTTGTGCTTTAGTACTCTTTTTATGCCCCAAATTAAGTGTCACAAGGACTAGACTGAGATAATAGAGTGCTGTTCCCCTACAACCACTACCTACTGTAAATCTTAGTGTTATACAGATTTTCCTTGGATTTATATTTGGTTTAAAAAAAATAAAGGAAGAATTATAGGCAACAAAAATGTATGTTCTTATACCAATTACAATTGCTACATAAACAGGGAAAACTTAAAATAAGCACTTCAAAAGCTTGATTCATTAAAAATATAGTCTACAGAGCAAACTTAAAATTGTATATAGGTAACGTAAAATTACTATAGCTACATTTAAATTACTATGTTTGGCCTAATCCTACTTTTATATACGGTATATCTATTTATAAATTGATATAATATTGCATCATGTGAACTCACTGTACATCTGCTGTATGGTCCAAGTCTGAAAAAATTAACAATACCATAAAAACACTAGTTTCGAGAATAAAGACATTCTTATTACAATTATTTTGATAGTTGATGAACTTACATTCATATTTAACTGGAGGTATCGTAAAGTCCTCTTCTGTAAGTCCACCTAATTCTTCATCCATTTTTAGTTTTTTATTCTGAGAAATGTGACTGAATTGCCAAGACAAACTGCCTGCACACACAGTATCGACCAACACAGCCGAGTTGCTTTATTAGAGTTCTTTTTGAGGGAGAAATGTATGCAGAGAAAAATCTTATAACATTTTAGTTATAATCTCAGGTTAACAATATGTATTTGAAAGACTATTTATTTATTATTAAAGTGCGCAGGCCGAGCAGACAAGCAGCAAGCAATAGACAATTTCATTCACAACCTTTACGACTATACACTGTCAATATCAAAACTGTCAATAATCCATTAATGGAAGATAGAGGCTACTGACCTCTACTACTCTACTGCCATTGGTAAAAAAATTTGATAGTTTTCATTTATGTAATGAAAAAATAATTGACGTTTTAAAGAGTTGTGTCTTGAAATCGGCACAAAATGAAATTAATTGTTTGAGAAATATGCTGAGTACAGTCAGCCCTACGTACTAGCAAACCCTTTGTTAACGTAAACAACAGTAAAACGCCATGGATTTAAAAAAAATGTCGCCGTATGCTGGATCCATAGATAAAGAAAAATATTCGCTTATCTTTGGCTGGGTCTACGTATTTGATTGACGGACGTGTGGTGGTGACACTGACAGATAGAAGGAAATATTAGGAAATAAATAAAAAAAATCGCTGCTCGTTTGTTTCATACATATTTTCGACGTTCATTTATTTATTATTGTTAGTGGATCGCACACTAATTTACAAAAAGTTTATTTTTCTCCTTTCGATATTTATTTTGCTAGTAAAATTCTTCTATCTATAATGGATCCCATCGCTGTTTTACAAAACAGAATCGAACAGTTGGAAGCGAAGCTAGGACTTGCTGCAAATATGCCTGTAGACGGTCAGCAGGGAGACACGGCCACTATGAATCTACTAAATGCTTCTCAGGCAATTAACAATGCAACAGTTGGTCACGAAAAGTTATCTGAGGCCATGCCGATAGCTAACGAACTAAACAATTACACAGACCCAAATTTTGTTGAGAATGTAAGTACCTATCCACGTACTTTGAAAAGTAAGTAATGAAATCTTATTTCTACAATCACAATATTAAATCTCATTGAATACGCCCCAAGTTAAAGCTTGGGTTAATATGTGTATATCTATTAAAGTTATCTAAAATCATGAGAAAATATCTTTTGAATCAGAGTTATTCACTGCCATTTCTGTGTTTTTATTTATCCCAATTAAATTGTGTTACAGATGCAGCAAAATGAGATGCACATGAATGAGGTGGTTGCATCTGAACCAGTAATACGCCATCACTGCCAGTGCATGCATCGCTGTAGGCAGGTATGAATCATATATTTAAATTTTATTATACTTGATTTTTTACTTTAGGATTCTATGAGATTTTATATAGCTGATGGAGAGATCAAAACATATTGCTCCAAATAAAATGGGATATGGGCATTGGGATTTTCTTTTATGCCCTGCAATTTTACCTGTGGATATAATTTTTTTTTGTAAAACCCTACTTGCCTTACTTTTTCCTTACAATATCAGCAGCCCTTTCAGGGATTAGCTGGAGAAACAGAGACAATTATAATAGGCTTATTTTAATATACTGTATACATATTCTTGCAAATATGTATTCAGTGAACATTTGTTAATTTGGAATTACAAACAAACACTTTTATTTTATTTATTTTTCTAGGCATGTCATCATGCATTTTAACTTTGTGAAATAAGAGAGCTATACTTGTTTGTATGTTTCCAGGCTGCACCGGTCTTGGAATCTGAGCCCATACAGCAGGCCGCTCACATGCAGGCTACAGTGGACCAAATGCATGCAGCTGCAGCTGAAGTCAAGGCTGAAGCTGACATGGTAATCATTCAAATTGATATTTCACAAGGATTGTTATTTAGTTGATTATTTTGAGCCTATAGACTTAGTAACATTATTCTCATGCTATGCTTGTAGAAACGATACAAAATGTACGGGAATGACAAATGTCGTGCGACAGATTTATGTCATTTCTAGACATTTTATTGTTTATATTAGTGCAAGCGCGAGAAGATTCTACTTTGTCTAGGCCCACTGGCCAGTTGTGAAAGTGTTTTTCTATAATATTTCTGCTTTACTCTAGGTAACCCAGGGTATTCAAGAATTAGCTCAGACATGTGGCAATGCTGCATCCAATGCCTCTGAGCAACTGGCAGATGTCGCCCAGAAAGTGGAGCAAACTGAAGAGAAGATGTTTCCCAAAAGGAGGAATGGACTAGATTAAATTTATCTAGATCTTTAATGAAACTCATTTTATTTATTTATCAGTCACGGTGCTTTTCGATGAAGGCAAGATTAACGAGGAATATTAATTAATGTTGGTACAATAGTGCTTTACTAAATTATTTAACAGATAAATAAAATTGTAGAATATTACGTTTTGAGTTTATTTTTCTTCCTCTTAACATGTTTAGTTGCCATTTCATCATCATCAGCTCTGGTGCTCCACCTACCCTGCGTAACCTTAATTTATCTGAACTGATTCACCTAGGATAGTTGTAGTGTGAGCGTAACCTGCGCAACATTGTTAGTAATTAATGTAATTATTTTTTTTGAATAACCGGTAAAACCCGAAACCAGAACTATTAGTTTTTCGATTATTACCGGTACTTGTCCGTGGACAAAAAAAATGTACTGCCGTAGGCTATGGCTAAGACCATAGACAAGTTATATCAGCATTTTTATATGCTGTACGAGCGACAATTTGAAAAAAAGCGTAAGAAAAATTTGAAAATGTAAACATAGATATAAATGCTTTGAGGAAAGCATAGAGGAAGAAAAAATGTTTCGAGAAAATTAAGCAATATCGATCGGTCTATATACATACGGAAATATTTTGGTTTAAAGATATACTACTGGGTCTATTTCGTTTTGCTTTGCAATTTGTATAATGAAAATTTTTCCTTGTCTATGTATGATTTGCATACTATTCACAAATGTCAACCAAATTGTCATTTTTGGCAAATTGGACTGACATGACAAATTGACAATTTCATTCCATTTGTTTGTAGGTATAAAATAATTTTCAGTAAAATAAATAAATTGCCGAGTGAAAATGGCAGACGCTGCTGTTGAATCGGCTACAGGCGATGAAAATGACGATAACTGGTTGTACGGTGACTCTGTAGCTGAAAAACAAACAGATGCCAGTGAGAAATCTCAAGAACAGACCGAACCGCCTGGTGACGAGGGAGTAAGTAAGACTTAAAAAGTAAACCCTGTTATAACCTATAAGAACAAACGTATATTTAATTAATGTTTTTCAATAGGACGGCGAAGAAAAAGATCAAGAAGACAATGAGGAAAATAACGATGATTCGCATTTCAACGACGAGCATTTTGCTGAAGTCGGCCGGGATGAACAGGAGCCAGCGAATGGTGACGCTGACAGCCAAGAGAATGGGGACTCGGATTCCGATGATAGTGACGACGTCAAAGTCACCATCGGAGAGATTAAGTCAGGACCACAGGCCTACGCCAGCTTGAATATAAAGGTGCGTAGTTGGAATAATTGGTATGAAGGGGGTTCCACTGGCTCATCAAAATAATCACTAACAAGCTGGTGATAATCACTGGGTGGAAAGTGGCATTAGTCTATAGACTTTAACATTTATTATTGATGTATATGTGTATAATGTTTTATATAAAACAAGACATAGGGCTTCTTGTCTTGTTATCTACATATACAATTCAAATTCAAGACAAACTGAAAACAATGCACAACCTATAACTATGGTCCTAGACTCATGAAACTTGAAGGTTTTGTTCTTGGTGAGGTGTAGCTGACCACTAAGGAAGGGTATTCCAAAATTATATTCCTAAGAGGCTGAAAAAGGTTTGAAAGTTCATATGTAAAATCCTCATGGCCAGGCGGTTGAAGCTGTGAACAGAAGCTAGTTAAGGAATACTTAATCAATTTCTTTTCAGTTCAGCTATTGACTTTGTATTTGTCATTATATTAATTGAGGTGTGGCTATTAGCTACAAGCAGTAGTATTGAAATAAATTTTTTATTTGGACAACTAGCTGTCCCACGGTTTCACCCCTGTAGATGTAGTTTCATCCTTATTGTCGCGGAACCCAAATATTTTTAATAAATAAAAGTAGCCAAAGTTACTCCTTGATATATTATAGTAGATAGAGTGTAGATAGCAACCAGTTTTCTTTCATAAGGCTATTGACAATATAAAGCTACAATTATAGATATGTAATTGTTATTGAATTATTTACAGCGTGGTGTTGGTTTGGTTGCATCGGGGGACAAAGGCCGCCCCGGTACTACAGCAGGGGGCAAAGTGACATTAGAAGACTTGGAAGGACCGGGCAGTATTAATGGTGTTCCTGCACTTGAGTTCAACATTGACACTATTGAAGACAAGCCTTGGAATAAGCCAGGAGCAGATATATCTGGTGAGTTTATTTAATAATTATAATAATAATAATTATTATTATTTATTTTGACATCTAAAAATACACTTTACACAGTAAAAAACATGTTAAGAATTATTTTTAACTAGCTGATGCGCAAAACTTTGTCTGCGCAGGATATTATTATCTTTATATTTTGGACACTTTACACAATATCATTATAAATTATAGCCTATGTGTTATTGTGATGTGTTAGCTATATTATTGTAAAGTTTCATCAAAATCCATTTATTACTTTTGTGTGTGCAAGAGCAACAAACATAAAACCATACATACATTTGTAAAAATTTCACATTTGTAATAATATTATAGTAGGATGTGATGTAATCTGGTGTAATTTAATTGATAATTCCTTTTGCTCTTTACTTAATTTTTGGTTAGCGAAACAAATGCAGGTTCAGATAAATTATATTTGTTTTAAAATTTACCTTAGTTAACCTTTAAAGTGATATTTTTAACAAAGCTTCAGTGTGTAAAATAAAGACATGGAGAAGCATAATTTTAAGTGTAGTCTAGCAGAAAATGTATAATAGTGTATTATGTTGTTAGATTACTTCAACTATGGGTTCAATGAGGTGACATGGAGTGCATACTGTGAGCGGCAGCGGCGCATGCGTGTCAATGAAGCGGGCGTGGGGCTCCACGCCGGCCCGCCGCCTCGAGCGCCTGCGCCCGACCTTAGGAGACCACCAGGTTAGAACAACGCTCCACTTGGGGTCTGCCACATAATATATCTATGATACGCTATTTTATTTGGTGTAACGCAGTAATCTCAGGAACTACTGGATCAACAAAACATTTTTGGGTTGAATAGTTCATTCATTAGGCTTTACAACATCACACTGCAACCAATAAGCATAATTGTTACAATGGGGATGATCGAAAAATGGAAAAAGTTATCACTAAGTTGAAGAAATGGTATCTCCCCCCTAATATACTTTTTATTGTTATGCCTACGCGGGTAAAACAGCGAGGTAAAGCTAGTTTACTTATAATATTTATTCAAAATACACACCTGTGATTGATTCAAAATGTGATTGATTGCAAATTATAAATGTAGGTTTCAAAAATGTTGTCTCCTGCATTTTGATTCCATTGATATTTCTTTTGCCATAAAGTAAATATTTTTACACCCTCCACTGTGAAATGGAGTGCCAATATTTGGTAATTGATGTGAGGGTGGTCCACTTGCAGGTCCCATGAGGAATGATGATAACATGCAGCCCATGATGCCAAACAACTATCAAGTCAGGGAAAACACTATACAGGTAAAAAAGGGTTTTTTGTATCAAGTTCATGCTTTAGTAACCAGTACATCTGAGGCGAGTGCAAGCTTTTTCCGAAATTAAATTAACAAGTGTTACCGCACAATATTTACATTAACTATTTTAGTTCTCTGTGCTACTGCTAGGAGGCGCTGTACAATTTCTCATACAAATATTATAAGGTGACGCTGCGAATATTATATCCCTCTTCTAACAATCACAAAAACATCTCAGTACATTATGTACTGAGATGTACCATTATATTGCTAGACTAGCTGTGCCCTGCGGTTTCACCCGCGTAGATTTAGTTTCATCCTCATTGTCGCGAAACCGTAATATTTTTGATAAATAAAAGTAGCCTAAGTTACTCCTTGAAACATCAGCTACCTACCAGTGAAAGTCTCGTTAACATCCGTCCAGCCGTTTCAGATTACCCGGAACAAACAGACAGACAGACAGACAGACGGACAGACAGACAGAGAAAAAATTTAAAACTTGGTTTTTCGTTGTCAGTAGCGTGTATACTTTCATATGCATTAATTCTGGAATTACAAACAGACACTTCAATTTTATTTATCTGTATAGATGAGCGGTATAAATACATGCGCAGTTATCCCCACCATTTTCACTGAGCGCTCATTACTCGTGACGCGATTTGCGGTAGGTAGCGATCGACCGATTTAAGGCAATAGAATTGTGTGAGTAAAATACATTTGTAATGCAAGGTGATGACAGCGGAGCGTCGCGAGTACGGTCGCAGCGGCCACGTGCGCGAGGTTGGCGCCCCGGAGTACTTCGGTCCGCCGCCCACCGACCACTACTACCCACCGCCGCACACACACACGCCCTACGACGAGCCTTGGGGTTTGTTTGCTTCATTATTTTAGAATGTACGGGATGGTTGCACTAACTAGCTATAGCTAATTGTTAAAGTGGATACTGGGTAGGCAAAAAAATCCAAATAAGCACATTCTAAACAAATACAGTTGCTCAACATAGCCATCTTCTGAATCAGCGTCACCTGCGGGAGAATTCGTTTTTTCACTGATATGACTGTATGCATTGTTGTCTGACGATTTGAAAGTGCTTTGTATAAAGTCTAATCGAATAAAGATATTTTTGACTTTGACTTTGACTTTGTCTAGATTGCAATATTTCTAGGACATTGTCAGTTTATAAATATCCCAAGATATTCAAATACTTTGCATATTAATTTAAAATTGTTATGCTCTAGGTCACCCTGAGCCCAGCGGCTGGGCGCCGTCGGAGATAAAAGAGCTGACGCCGGGCCCCATGGGTCCCATGGCGATGGGCCCGCCGCTGGGGCTGCCCCCGCCGCCCGGGGCGCAGGCCGGGGCCCACGCGCCCGCCGGGGCCCCGGCCGCGCCCTTCGCGCCGCCCTACCGCCCCCACCCTCCGCCGCACGCGCACATGGACCGGGACCGAGAACGGGACCGGGAGCGGGAGCGAGAACGTGACCGGGACCGCGACCGAGAACGGGAACGAGACCGAGACCGGGAGCGAGAGAGGACACGTGAACGCGACCGAAGAGATGACGTATGCATACCCGCTTATGTACGATACAGTTTGAGGCTCATTTTATTTTAAAAACTTGCGTCAACATTTTAGATTTTAATTCGATTAATAATTTATGGATATCTCTCCAGGATGAACGAGAACGGGACAGAGAACGTGAACGTTCGAGATCAATCAAGCCTGATAGGATAAGAGAAAAGTGAGTTTCCTTCATTTATTATCCTAGATATCGTTTCATCTTATCAAATATTATTACTTGTTATTAATACATTTGTTTTTGTCTTAGAAAACCCAAGTAAGTATTTCATTAATATTTAAATCCATAATAATAATATAATTTTTTATCTCACTTTAACAATTAAAATATTATAGTGTGCGGGAACAATAAATCAAAATCGATGCGAATTCTTAGATAAATATTTTATTGCAGGTCGTACCGGCGTGAGCGATCAAGGTCCCGTTCGCGGCGCCACAAGTCGCGGTCTCGATCGCCGCGTGCTCGCGATCGGTCGCGCGACAGAGACCGCTCCCGTGACCGGTCGCGCGACAGGGAGCGCAGTGTCAAGCCCAAGAAGGATAAAGATAAGGACGAAGACAAGTAGTCCTCAGATCGGAACTCATTTTCTACTCCGATTGTAATAATGTTAAGAAATAATGGATTCAATTAAAATTATTGGATTTGGAACTTTTATGTCTATACAATGGTTTTTCTTAAAAAAATTGTCCAGTGTACTTAGAGATTGTGAAAATTATTTCTTATTTTCTCTCCTCGTGGAGGAGCAGGAGTTACTGCGTGTTGAATAAGACTCTCTCAGGAAGAGTTATACTTAGTTGTGATATGATAGTTGACCAAATAAATTACGAAATATTAATACAGTATTCCCGTTCCGTACGCTAGCTATACGGACACCGCCCCACCAACCTGCTCAATGGAACGATCGGGAATATAAATAAGGAATTCCGGGAATACTCGAATACTTACCTATAGTCCATACACCCTTGGTGACCAGAGCATACATACGGTTTGATGGTAGGATGGGGTGAAGGACTCTTGTCGTTTGCTTATTATAGGCTCCCATTATCCACCGAAGTGAGCCAAGCGAAGTAAAAATCCCCACTATCATAAGCAAAATCTTTTAATCTATGTTCGTCAAACTAGCGTTTACGTGGTGGAATTCAGGTGCCACCGCTAGGTAGAACGACTCGGGAGTAGCCTCAGAAAATAGTGCATAATTAAATTAGTGGTTTTTTTAGAACCTTGCCCACCTCCATTATCCTTGCAAGACATTTTTTGTTTTTGACGTGACTTAAAGCTCAATTATCTTCCCCCAATGGGGCCCGAGGATATCGCCTATTAGCTAAAGCACGGAATCGAATAGACGGTCGTTAAGGGATTGTGAATGAAACAACTGGATACTTTGTAATATTATTACAGAAATGCTTTAATTATAATTAATGTCTAAATAGATGAATCATCATATAAATGTTATCTAGTACAACCTACAGACGGGGCGGCCAGAGCCGCGATAAGTCACACCTCGCCGCTCTCGACGACCCGTCCTATTTCCATCACATACGGGTTTTACAAATCATTTTGTTATGTTTTTTGTACAGCCATATACAATAATTTTATTTTCAATTACATCTAGACGTAAAAAATGTGAGGTGTCGTCGGAAACTACGCTTCCTATAATATTAATTACACAGGGGGAATGGGAGCAGCTACGCTTGTGACGTGCGACCGGCAAGGTGGACCTCGGGACTACAACTATCAGTACAGGACTTCACAATCATCACTATAACCTACGCTACTCTACGCTAACATAACCATCGCCCCGCCTTCTCGGGGGCACATTCACTAAATAACTTAACATTAACTACATTAAAATATACAAAAATATCATTTTCACAAAATTATAATCGACAAACTATACATTCCGGCACTAAACAATATTCGATAAGCTATGTACGATTTTAAAGCCGGTTTATAACTTAAACGAGAGCTTGACTTGAAGAATAGTACAAAATAATAATTAATAATATAATCACGACTATAGTGCCGATTGTCTAGAACTGCCTGCGGCATTTCTTCATCACTTCAGAAGATTCAAGGTCCCCTAGCCCAGCTAATAGTAAATCTACAACGAGCTAAATTACGGAAACGCACGGCTACGTGGAACCGCTGCCTTCCTTCGATTCATAAATTACACGAGAATGAGAGACGTTCAAATATTTATACATAGATTCATACGAACAACGAATAATACTAGAACACTTACGACTACAAACGCAATAAACGGTTACGGCCGAGCACCGGAGCGGCGTCGGCGCTGTACAACTATTGTTACAGTAGGTATACAGTAAACACAGCATATCGTATAGTATCGTTCTGTACATCAGTCTCCGCGAGTATGTACAGGCGCCGGCTCTATACTTACAAATGTACAATCGCAATATTCACAAAATGTATAATAGGCGGGGGTGGAGGGGGCGGCCTAGAGCACGGCGCTGGGCGGCGGCGGGCCGATGGGGCCCAGCTCGGGCGCCTTCATGAAGAACTTCTCCAGCTTGGCGATGATGTGCTTGCCGTACGTGTACTTGCGCAGCGAGCCGATGTGCGGCCGGATCTTGTGCATCAACACCTTGCGCTGCGTCGGCTCCGCCACGTCGATCATCTTCTGCACCACGTAGTTCGCGTACTGGTCCTTCATCATCACGTGCAACGCGCTGAAAAACGCACCACTGCGCTCATTATAGAGGTCGCTTCATCTATCCATCTCGCTAATATACAAAACAAGGTGCTGAACGCTTACACTATCATTCTAATTACTAGCAAGACTTTGCTTTAAAGTTTTAACTCGAACTCAAAAAAATATTTATAAACAATCAAACTCCTACCGAATGAACAGTGTTCAGAAATAAAATAGGTACGTTCAGCTATCGGCAGCGCCAATGATCAAGTGAACCATTAGTCGGTCGGCAAGAGTGTCGCGTAGGTACTGACTTGTCGTTGAAGCCGCAGAGCTCGTCGATGAGCAGCGCGCGCTCGTTGCGCGTGGCGTGCGAGACGCACTTCTCGACGACGTTGGAGGCGAACTTGTGCTGCGAGAGCTGCAGCACCTTGCCGCGCACGGCGGCCACGAGGCGCGCGCGGTCGTCGGGCGCGCCATGCTCCAGCACGTGCTGCACCACGTAGTTGCCGTACTGGTCCTGGATCAGCTGGTCCGTGTGCGCGTGCAGCTCGCCCAGCACCGGCGCCGTCTGCTCGCCCGTGCAGTGCTCCAGGATGCGCTGGATCACGCGGCACCCGTACGGGTGCGTCGACAGCGCGTACACTTGGCCCGCGAACGCGTTTATTATGAACTGCAGCGCCGTCGGCTCCACGCACTCGATGCACTTTTGTACCTGCACAACGCAAACGTTACGTACTTTATTTGCTATGGCCCGTGATTTTACTCGCATACAAATAAAGTGTAATAAATAAAATCCATGTTACTTGGACATATTTTTTTTCTAATATATTTGAAGCCCTAAGTAGCACGTTAAACTCCCGGTATTCCAGAGATTAGCCGGAATAAACAGACATTAAATATTTAAAATCCAAAATATATATATATTTAAGTACCGCTGTATACTTTCAATTGTATTTAGTAAAAATCTAAGCTGTTTATTTGGAATTACAAACAGACACTTTATTCATTGGTGTCTTAACATTTAATTCACGAACACCTGGCCCGGACGCCTAAGATGGCCGTTGCCATTCGCCAACAAAGTAGCAGTTATTAACTCTATGGTCGATTGCAACACCAAGGTCCCATTTGCGCATTGACAGCCTCGTAAAAATCTCATCACACCTTGAAAAACCAGTATTAATTGGCAACATGCCATTGCATACCATTACCCAGTTCACAATCAGAAATTTCAGCCTGTGTGTGTACATGACAAAGGTTGTGAGTTTGAGTGACAGGTTACCCACTTCCCTCTATAATGGTTGAGGAGGACACTAGTTGGCATTCACGTCATATGTCAACGGGTGCTGCTTGTGGGGGCTAGTCATCTCTTGTTACACAATTATTAGTACCTATTATTAGACTTTATAATTTATTTTTTATCTACATCTGTGCATTCATTGGAACTGTCCATGGGCTAACTTGTTTTTGTGATTGAATAAAAATTGGAAAAATATTTGTGAGCGGAGTAAATACTGAGTTTCTTGTCATGTTCTTCTCAGTAAGTGACCTTCCGAACCCGACGGTAACATGTATAATCATTTGTCTGACGATTTGAAACTATTTTGCGAAGTCTTCTACACTAATATTATAAAGAGGAAAAATTTGTTTTTTGTTTGCATTGAATAGGCTCCGAAACTACTTGACCGATCTTGAAAATTCTTTCAGTAATTGTTAGCTACATCATCAGCGAGTAACACAGGCTTTATTTTATCCCCGTACTCCGACGGGAACAGGAACTACGCAGGTGAAATATATAAAATAAAGAAAATTTTAATTGTGTGTGTGTGTATACTGACCACATGGTTCCCGTTCTGGTCCTTGACGCACTTGAGCACGTGTCCGTCCAGCTCGCGCACCACCTCCTGCTGCTGCTCGGCCGGGATGGACTCCAGCGCCTTCTGGATCACGCGGCACCCGTACATCTGCAGCGCCAGGTTCAACACGTGCCCGCGCACCTGACACATACATACCACACTCAATATAATATTAAGACAACAGGGTTGCTACGCAAGTTCGGACCTAGCGGCTTGGACCAATGAGTATTTCTATAAAATCATGCGCTGTGATTTTATATCACGTGCTTTACTGTAAAGGAAAAACATCGTGAGGAAACCTGCATATGTGTGAAGTAATACAGACTTATGTGTTATGCCGGAGACGGCGATAAAATCCGCATCTGTCACGTTGGCACTTAATTGTGTTCGGTGAAAAGTGGGTGTTGCTATTACAACACCTCTGCCTACCCCTTCAGGGAATACAAGCGTGAGCATATGTATTATAAAACTCAATGCTGACAATATAAAACTTTAAAAAAGTTTATTGCGTTTGTTTCTCTGTGTTCAAGTGTTACTCATATTACGTGCCACACTAAAGTCAACATCAGCTATAACAATTACATGTCAGCTTAGTGAACTTGCATGGGTTTGCTCAGTATTAGAAATCTAATTGAACTATCCCTTAACGACTTTCTCAAACAAAAAGATTTCATCGATGCGCCGCTTGAATATCAGCCGAGATGTTTTTTAATATAAATCGAAAGTACACGCTTTACTGCGAAAATCATTAATTAATCGCTTTTTTCAAACTCGATTGTACAATTTTCTATTTCCAGTCGTGTCGAATTGATAGCCGGCCCCTTCACCATACTATTACGGCGCAGGTATAGACCGGCACTTGGCCAGATTCGTAATAAAATAAACGATGTTTGTCTTCCACGTTGACGACTCCCAGGTTGGGTGGAGGAATTTGTGACTAAGTCATCAGTCAAAACTAAATGTCTTGTGTATTATTGTATAGGCTACCACCGACAGACATGACGATAACCTTCACACACAGAAATAGCACATTCACACCTGTGTTATGACAACGACGTCTAGCTTCTTATCTGATTGTACAATATTGAAGAGCAGAGATACCCACTTCTTGTCATAATATTCTAAGTTTCGGTTACGAAAACACTTAGTTTAATAATCCTGCACCTTATAAAATTGCAAGCAGCTAAACCACTAGTCAAACTTTGGGGTTGGTTGCACGAACAGATAAAGATAAAGACAAATTTGAAGAAGACAGTAGTAGCCTATAGCTTCCACAGCCGTATGCGTTGCAATTACGCTGTCAATTTTATTTGTATGTGAAAAGTTGCTATATTTAGCTATCTAAACAATACGAAAAAAATACACACGTCATTACTATTAACTAATATAACTAACTAGACGTCAGAAATGTATCATAGCAAGTAATACAATTTTTTTAATTAGGTTTAGAAAAATAATAAGGTATATCGTATTGTTGACATTACCTTCTGTGCCAACGTAGTCTTCTGTTCTGTCGTTCCGAACTCAAAGAATTTCTGAATGACATAGTTTCCAAACACGTCAGTCATTAGACTGTATGCGGCGCCAATAATTTCGTTGAATACCATTTGTTTTTCTTGAACTGTTGCTCTTTCTAATTTTTGTTGAATAAACCTGAAAATAAAATACCATCAAGTTAATAAAATATTCTGTAAGAACAATGGAACTCGACTTTGACCTTATACATTATTATTCACGCAAATTGTTTAAAACAATCAGTTAAAATCTAGTTACATGAATTGTTTTAAGTTTTTTCAGTTTTTATACATACATATGCTCGCGCCTGTATTCTCCGAAGGGGTAGGCAGAGGTGTTGTAATTTTAAAACCCACATTTCACCGAGTCCATTGCCGTCTCAGGCACTATACATACGTCTTTGAATTATTTCTCAGACATATTCAGGTTTCCTCACTATGTTTTCCTTCACCGTAAAGCACGTGGTGTGAACTTGCGTCACATGCGTAGCAGGCGACTGCTCTAACCCCGAGGCCACCACGGCTCTTTTCTCAGTTTTTATCAATGCAATAGTATAATCTAACATCGATATACTTCAAATAAACATGTGAATCGGCTCGCAGACTAATTGATTGGTCCAATAATAGTTATAAGAGACTGCGATGTTTCACAGCATCGATCAACATGTGACCGAACTTTACCGTTAGATAAACGATCACACAAAAACGTGGGTGTGAATAACGGTACCAGTGTCAATATTGGACGTTTAACGCCTCATAAAACTACATATTTATAAAGCAACCGTACTAAACGAAGGTAGCAATCTTTACAAAAAGCAAGGTGCTGTTTGGTGTTGGCGAGTGTGTCACAGGTACACGTTACAATGTAATTGAGTTACTAATTATTTTAACGTGGCAATTTAACATTGAATGTAATCTATCCGTAACGCACAATTCTGGTCATGTTCTATTGTATTTGTAAGTAAATTACATCACTAATGAAATATTTATTGGTCCAAGTATCTATTCTGTAAATACTTTTTAGTATGTAGCGGTAGTGAACCTCCTTTGTCAAAATGTTTTTTATTTATATCATATTTCGAATATCGACTTGACACAATATGTCAGAATAGTTTGGAGAAAAGATTTTAGGTTTTTCGATTAGATTGTAAATAAAAATAGTAATTATGTAAACACGAAATTAAATTGATACAGTGCATTTAATTACTATACTGATTACTATAAGTGTCTGTAGACCATTAAACCAGTGGGACGGGTTGACGCCATGTCATGGCAACACTGGATGATAGTATAGTAGAGTATCGATATATACCTATAGTGTATACAATGACGGTGTGATCTGTGTAAGTCCGACCGGGGGAGTGGGGTTTATTCCGCATAATTAGAACAAATGAATTTGTGTTTGTAGAGCGCGGGGTGTGGTATGTGTGTGTGTGTAGTGACCTGGAGCCGTGCTGATCCTGCGAGAACTCGACGATGTGGTTGGCGAGGTCCCTGAGCTGCAGGTTGGGGAAGCGGTTGTTGCGGAAGTCCTCGAGCAGGCGCGAGCGGCCCGCGGGAGGCTTGTCGCCCACCAGCGCGCCCACCGACACGCCGCCCACGCCGCCGCCCACCAGCTCTGCAATATACACACCACCTTCAAACGCAACCCTTGCAACTTACTACGTTATTCGATGTTTTATTTCAGCCCTCTCGATAAAACCTCGATAAATCGTTTTTCATCCGGCTTCCTACAATGGGAAGATTTTATGAAATTTAATTGGAGGCACGGATCTCAAGCAAGTTTAAACAAATAAGATTTATAGTGGAATCATTTTGTTTTTGGAGTTGCTCCTGCCAATTTAACATTCATAAATTGTATTATAATACTAATCTACCCGCGAATTTAATTGATCAATCGCAAAAAAAAATGAGCTCAAACAAAACTTTTTTGAAACCTCTTTGAACGTGAACAGCATAAACCTCGACATTACATATACTTCGACATTGTTTTATGATAAACCTTACACCTTCGTAACATACACCATAATGAGAAACCAATGAACATGTATCCAGCTGACCATTCTGATCTTTGAAATTGGAAAGGGTGATATGATAAGTTATATTGTTATTGACAAACATATTATGTACAGATTATACACAGGCACTGGAAAAGCGTGCACCACACCAACCTGAGATAGTTCCCACTCCACTGAGCTTGCTCAGCAACGAGGATGATGATCCAAACATTCCGTTCGATGTGAGACCCTGCGCTAAGCTGCTGACAGCTCTGAAAGACAAACACGGCTATTCAAGAGCGTGAACTGACTCCACGGGCGAAAATGAATTATTGTGAAACGGAACAATGAACATGCTCAAATTCCTGGTCGATAGCAGGCCAACTGTACAAGGGCAACGGCATATAAACAAGGGCGGCATCCAATTATTTACAATGTACAAGCCGCATCGTACGCTCAGACGGCCCACGACCAGCCCCGTGTTAGTATGGGCGGCGGTCTGACGGGGACGAGCGGGCGACGGGCGGGAGGGTGTGGGCACCTGTACTTGGCGGTCTCGGCGCCGGGCGCGGCGGACACGGGGCGAAGCCCCACGGGCCCCAGCGCGGCGGCCAGCGGCGGCGACAGCGGCGACGGGCCCCACTTGCGCACGTACTCCTGCAGCGCCGGCCGCACCTCGCCGAACTCCAGCGAGTCGCGCCGCGCGCCCACTCCCGCGCCTGTAACACGTCACTCTGCCACTCTGCCGCTCTGCGCACCGCCGCGCCGCACGCTGCTCGCTGCCGGTGCCCGCAAGCCGCTCGCTGCCTAAGCGCACTCTCCTGCTTTCTCGCATCTCATACATACCCACATCATTGCTCTATGTACACATTCAAAGAGATACGCATTAAGATTACTATTACTTACATTATATATTATACAAAACATACTTATGCCAGTGTATATATAGTAAGGTGCACACAATTGATAAACTTCTAAGATTCGAAACCTCTTATTTCAAAACAATTTAACTTTGAATGGCGCAAGAAACAGCTAAACACTTCTAGCTCCTTGATTTAATATTTATGACATCAAAAAAATCTTTGGCACAGCGCACGGTCATTCTGGCCACCAAGGCGAAAGGTGTCATAGAAAAAGGAAGTCATCTCAAATGCCTCAAAATATCAAACATTGCGAACAAGAAGGCTAAGTTATTTGTTAGACTGATCCCCAATAAAACCAAGCTTTTTGGGTGTAAATTTAACATCAACTAAGTGACTGCGGCACTGAACTTAGCCAGAGATCCATATGCCTTTTTTGATATTCGGAACAGCGTTCTGGAATTGTTCAGTCGTCACAGCGAATTGGATTTTTTCGTGATGATTGCGCAGACTTTTTAGTTGAGTTATTATTATTGCTCAATTTGTAACTACAAATTGAACTGTTTCCATCGGATTGAAAATATGTTTATCGCAACACAAGAGTTAGTCAACTCAGGAAAAAGTATCGTATTGTCTGTAGCTCGACCTGCAATGACATCGCGTGCGATTGCAATCGTGGAAATATCTCGGTGGGAACATGAAATGCATCTCGCAATTTTTTAGGACGGATACGGAATAGAATTCTCAAAACGTTTCAAGTGTTGCATTATAAAGTTATTAAATCAATGAATAACTACTAACACGGAATATAAGATACAATATTGTAACCGAAAAGTAAACAAAGTATGTAAAACTATGAGAGTAATCAAATACCAAACAGTAAAATTTACGAAGGTAAGTAGATCGTCTGCCAAAAAGCAGGTATGTATGCAGACTTCGTCACAGACAAAGTTGCAAGCTATAAAGCTAGTTCTAAAACATGAAGAATTAAAACTGCCAACTTCCTCACGAGATCTGACTATTTGGGCGTGGGGTCATATGAAGAAAATACCCCCTGCGCATATAAAAAGGGTTAAACCACATGGTTTAAAGAAAATCCCTTAATATGTAAAAAAATCTGGTTTCTAATCTGGTCCGAGTTATCAATTAATTGTAAAGTAACAATTATACTGGCATGCGTGAAGCACTTAATCGAGTAATATTACGCTAAAAATGCCTAACATCATTTTGGAAAAGAGCCTTACACTGCTATCTTAACGCGATATTAACCAAACATAGCTAAAAACCACCACAACGAAACTGGCTTACAAATGAAAAAAAAACCGAATCGAAATCGGTTCTTCAGACATCGACGTCAAACTTATAACAGCCCTCTTTTTGCGACGGGGGTTAAAAATAGTTACAAACGATGTAGTTACACAACAATACAGATATATTTAAATTAGTGAGCCTGTGGCGCTAAACTCTGTGGCATTCTAACAACGCCAGTGACAATTGTAAGTTTAATTCAACGTTATTTTGTCAATAGAGTGTGCACCTTATAAATTATTTCGGCAAAGAGCCAATAATACAGTAACGTAAAAACTCCACATATTTACACAAATGACTAATTATGTAAATTAACTACTAAACAGAGTAATCAATCTGATCGTTACATAGCTAGCTAATTGTACGACTAAATACCATATATTTCAAATACATGTGACCTTTCAATGTAGGAGTGTCGTCCGCATTGAAAATTATAGCCACACTCAGTGTTGCTAGTGTTTTTTTACGATGAATGTGTGCAATCACTTAAATGGTCGCTCATGTCGAGCATCCTACAACCAACTGATTAACTATTAATTTCATCCGCACCGAACACTGTCGCATGTCCTATTAACATATGTTATGATCACTTGCTTACATCTATATAATATTCTACATACAAATTTCAAAGGAAATATTAAAATGTATTAATAGCATTCTAATTTCAAACTACTTTTTATACTCTCTGATTAGAAAGTATCCAATGAAAACCTAACTACAGACAATATATACGATTTAATAATGAATGGAAAAATCACGCCATGCGTTAAATTTTAGTATTTGTTAAGTTAAATGAGTTGTAAAGTATGTATATACACATGTAAATAATAATAATAACACACTCACTGTTACAAACAGATAATTCTGCAATATAACAATTGCGTTCATTTACAGATCAGAAAGTTACCCAAGCTGTGCCCAAACCTCCAATCACAAAACGTACCAACATTGAACTGTGAATAATATGTAATGTTCCTAATAGTTTATCCAAAACAACGGTGAAGATGAAGAGATTCCATTTCAAAACAACCTTACGTGAATTCTATAGAGTATGCTAGATAATTCTACATATTAAGAAAGGCCATACGAATATGAAGTCCAAAAAATATTTGATTTGATTGATGATTAATATTTTTGTTTTTAATTGAAATCATGTTAGCAAATTACTTTTAAAACTTTAAGTCCAAACGTCCCTAACGCAAAAACGGCAATGTTCATTTTAGGGGTATGTAAGAAAAAGGAGAAAACGGAACTGTCTGAACATTCTGGCTTCTATGGATGTCCCACGTTCATATTCTTGTTCAGAATGTATATTTTAAACTTACGTATAATTTTGGGCCGACGAATTAAGGATGTTTTGATTGATATGCAGGTAAATCTGCGTATATGAACATTTGATTCAAAAAAATAAAGGCAAAGGCACTTCAGGGCGGTGACCCTGGCGTACAAAAAGATGGATTTTACTGCGTCTTGATTTATGAATTTTTTTTGGACAACAACCTCGATTCATTAATTTGTACGTTTGGTTTAAAAGTATTACGAGTCAATATTTGAAGTTCCTATTGCACATGAGCAATTAGATAGAATATAATAAATATGTTGTAACAGCGAATGTTAGTGAGTGTCGGTGAGGGTGGTGATCTCACCTGGCTGCGGTTGCTGCGCGGGCTGGGGGTGCGCGGGCGCGGGCTGGGGGTGTGCGGGCGCGGGCTGGTACTGGCGCGGCGCGAGCACGCCGCCCGGCGACACGAGCCTCAGCGGCGTGCCGTTGCGGCCGCCCATCACCAGCGAGCCGGGGTCGTAGTACGGGATCACGTACTGGCCCTGGCCGTTCACCTGCTGCTCGCCCTGCTGCGGCGTCAGCGGCCTCCGCGGCTGCTGCGCCTGTTGCTGCGCCGGCTGCGCCACCAGCCCGGGGTACACGCCCCACGGCGCAGCCACACCGTAGTACGGTGGCACGCCCGCGATCAACGCACTCACGTACGGCGTGCCCTCTTGCCCGGCGTTGATCACGTATGGGGCTTGTGTGAAGGCTTGCTGCGCTGCCAGCTGTTGCTGCAGCTGAAACTGTTGCTGTTGCTGCTGCTGCAGAAGTTGCAGCTGTGCCGCCGCGGCCTGCCCGCCCGCCGCAGCAGCTTGTTGCGACCGGAATAATTGCTGAAACAAGACAAAACATGTCAATATCTTTTAATTCCTTCGTAATATTTATAGTTAAGACGTCGTTTACAGTTGTATGCATTCGATGATATTGATCGCATAAGGCGGCAAGTTGCAACCCTGTTAGTGGTATAACAGTTTAATTAAATAACCAAGGGTATCTTTTGTTTTTGCTACGCCCGGCTTTGCAGTGCTCGAGGGCTACTCATAAAGCGCGCTAATTAACACAATCTTTTAAAAAGTTAATAACAAGCCTCGTGTTGTCCGATGCACATGCCGCTACTAATCCCAGCCGCCATATTTTATATCCACCTCCACAAATGGCAGATATAAGCATC
Source organism: Watsonalla cultraria (assembly GCA_964035505.1). NCBI lineage: Eukaryota > Metazoa > Arthropoda > Insecta > Lepidoptera > Drepanidae > Watsonalla > Watsonalla cultraria. Next base: position 9,136,113 of record OZ037717.1, on the reverse strand, counting down.
TACTCAATTATTATATAAGCTCAAAGAAAACCCAGAAGTAGAGTACAAGTACTTCATGTAAATAAATTTCGAATTATAAGTATAACACGCAAAACATATTCTCTACTAAAACAACGTCGTTCCGTATTATTCAGAATCGAACAAAATTGTGAGTAATAAATATATCCCACCGAACAACAAAACATTCCGGTTGCGTAATGGCAATAGAAACAGATATATTTCAGGATTTCGTGTAGTTGAGAATATTTTGAATGAGGTGAATCACAGTCGAAAGTAGGTGGGTATGGCGTGTGATGTCATTAGGAGCGCGCAGACCCATCTACCTGTTGAGAGGAGATCAGTTGGCGCGCGTCCAGCCCGACCGCTGCGTGTAAACACGCGCGAGCCGCCGAGTCTGTCGCCACCTCTGCCACCTGCCCAGCCTAGCCATTGCCCACTAACATCACTTCATTAGACTCATTGCTAATCACCTTACCATATTTCAACTTTTAACACTCATCTATCATTTCATATTAATTGAGCTTACAAGTACAGCTACTTGAATGTCTTCAGGAGATTTACATTAATGCAAACTATAGGTACCGAAATTAAATTCCGGTCTCACTTAATAACCATTTTGATTGAAAATTGTTCATTCTTAGTAGATACATCAAATGTAGTATGTAATTAATTGGCACATTTTAATGTGAAACATTTGACTTGAAACAGATGCCAAAGAACCATCATCATAATTTTAATTACATTAACAGAGCCTATTTTATTTTTCATTAGCTAATTGACACGGAATGATTATCAGACGCCGTAAAGTTCGCGATGGGTGGCGGGGCGCCTTGAGTGAATTTAAAGACAAGCTTGTGGGCCCGAGTCTCGTTTGATCTCCTGACGCGGCAGCCTCCCGATGCTACGCCAATTTAATTCATGGAGCCAGCGTAATTGAGCGGCGTGCGAGCGCGAATCGCGCACGTGCGCAAACAGACTAATTTGACCGCAACAGAATTAATGTAGATACAACTACTGTGTCGTTAGAACAGACTGGAAGATGGCGGCTCAGCGGTGGCGAGGCAGTGTCTCGCATTCAATTAGACGTTCAGTAATCCGGCTGCGGCGAGCTTCGATACCAATTACGGGGTTATTAGTGATGGAGCGCGCGCTCGTGCTCAGCTCACCCCGGTCATCCGCGCCCTACGTCTGTCGCGTTGACCTCACGTTATTTGATTCTTACAAAAGCTCTACTTGTGCCTCTGCAGTATTTACAGTTACCACAATATTGCTCCATCTAACATTATACATCCTTGTTAAGAAAAGCAGTCGTATTAGTTTATGTCCGATTCATGTTCTCATGTTTTTAGCAGCCTACATTGAAACGTTGCAGTTAATAACAAGTATAGGTTCGTAAACACGACTGCAAAACATAATTAGCTTACTTTAGTACCCTACTGGACAGGTTTTTAAGTGAGTCAATCAGTCTGGAGTTTGCATTTTATATGTATAGAAGGTTACTGTTTTTCGCATAAATGGACCATTTTGTTATTACGCACCTACACCTAAAGACACCTGGGTTTTAAGACGAATATTCATCCATCCACAAGTATATATTATACTAACAAGATACGCCTGCAAAACTTAACCCTTTTTAGGTAGTCAGGCAAGAAATAGAGAAAAATATTAAACAGGAAGGTAATGACGATAGAGCAGTGCAATTCATCAACGCTAAGCGAGAATTTGTCAAGTCACAGGTCCGGGGCCGTCCTGGCAAGGTTGAAGCGGCAGGAGCGTGTCGTGGTATTTATTATTTACGTGGACGATGACGAGAGGACGAGCGCTGGCGTGTTCCCGCGAGGCTCGCGCTCCACGCCCGAGACGTCGGCAAACAAATTACGCGACAAAGCAATCAATTACAAGGACAAGACGTAGCCATGCCTCTTGAATCGAACGCTACGTCAACAAGAAGCTTTTAGCGACGACTACGAGGTGCTACGTGCTTCATGCAAACTCGACACCTCCACGTAATGTCCTCGAATGGCAGTGTTTGCCAAACAGCTCCAAGTACTGTCAATTGAGAGAGCAACATTTAAGGCACCAATAACGAATTAGATTGACGATCAAATAAGTAGGTACAAAAGGTAATTTGGGGAGAATCGGAAGCGACGGAGCCTCGAGACACAACAAGATTACAGGGATATCCGCGGTGCGGTGATGGCGTGCTCCGCGCTGGCGTATCTTGTTCTAACGAGTTTATCTGCCCCGCGGGCTGCGACCTCATCTCTTCTTTATCAGACACTAAATGCAATAATAATACATTTCATCGCGTCATTTTCGACCTTTTACAACCGAGATATTTTCTTAACCTACACATATTATTGAGTTAGTTACTTTGGCTTATAAAATATCAATGTTGAAATTTATGTAAATAAGACCCTGTTCCCGCTGTTGTAACATGCTCATGATTGAAAAATAGGACAAAAATCATTATCATATACTCAAAGCTAGTTTTTAGAGTGTCCGATGTAGTGAAACAATTCTATGTATTATGAAGCATATATGAAAATGAAAATGAAAATGAAAAATATTTATTCAGTTTAGGCCCTGGTAAGGCACTTATGAAAGTCGAGAATTTACCACCGGTTCGGAAACTAGCCTTCTGAGAAGAACCGGCAAGAAACTCAGCCAGGCATCATGTACATAACATCGAAACAATATAAATCATAATGAAATCATAATACAAAATCAAATTTGATAATAGGTATAAATATTCACAATAGTGACAAATTGTATTAGCATGCAAGTCATTATAAAACAAAATCAAAGAGATAAAAAAATAACAATACCAGATAGATTTACAAGTGTTTGCATACCATGTATTTGCCAGGAGCTACTTGTGCAGAGTGATTTACCTAGTTCCATATATCCTTGTCATTTATATAATCCGAAATTTTATAATATGCTTTCTTCATCAAAACAGTTTTGACATGTGTTTTAAATTTATCATAATTTAACGCGATTATTGATTGTGGGATTTTGTTGTAGAAGCGAACACAGTTCCCCATGAATGATTTATTTACTTTAACTAATCTGAATCTAGGAGCCATAATTTTGTGTTTATTTCGCGTACAAATCGAATGAACATCACAATTTAAATTAAAGAGATGAATGTTTTTTTTCATGTACAATAAATTCTCATAAATGTAAAGTGAGGGTAAAGTGAGTATATTAATTTCTTTAAATTTATCCCTCAAGCATTCACGGGGTTCCAACGAGTATATTGCCCTGATGGCTCTTTTTTGAAGTATAAATATAGAATCTAGGTCTGCCGCGGAACCCCATAACAATAAGCCATATGACATAAGACTATGAAAGTATGCGTAGTAAACTAATCTAGCAGTATCGACATCCGTCATTTGTTTGATTTTCCTAACAGCAAATGCTGCTGAGCTAAGTTTTCTTGACAATGTTTCAATATGAGAGCCCCATTGTAATTTTGAATCTACTGTTAGCCCTAAGAATACCGTACTATCAACCAAATCCAGTTTACCACCATCTAGTGATATATTTGTAGCTATTTGCGATGTATTAGGTGGTGAAAATCGAATACATTTAGTTTTTTTAGAATTTAAAACGAGGTTATTGGCGTCAAACCAATTTGAAACAGATGTTAGTGTTTCATTCAGAGTATTAAGCTCCTTATCTTTCCTACTCACTTTAAAAACTAAAGATGTATCATCTGCAAACAGAACAATATCACAGATACCTTCTACAACAAGTGGTAGGTCATTTATGTACGCTAGAAATAGGAATGGACCTAATATGGAGCCTTGCGGCACGCCTGTTTTAATTAATGACCCTTTAGATGTTATACCACTGACGCCAACTTTCTGATGACGATTGGACAGGTAAGAGGACACAAGATCGAGGGCGGTTCCGCGAATACCATAATATTTAAGCTTCAGAATTAGCGTACGATGGTCGACGCAATCAAAAGCTTTTGAGAGATCACAGAAGACTCCTAAGGCGTCATAGGCGCCCTCCCATGCCTCAAATATATGTTTTATTAATTTTGCCGCCGCGTCCGTTGTGGATCTACCTTTAGTGAAACCAAACTGGTGATCGTGCAATATGTTATTTATGTTTATAAATAATGAGAGCTTGTCTAGAGGCACATACGCCAAGGACTTACAGATTTTCAGCGTTAAGGTGGTAAAGGGCGAGGGCGGGCCTTGGCTGGGCGGAGCGAGACCACGCCCATCTCGCCCACGCCCTACCCAAAATTAGTTTCGGTATTATATTTAAAATTAAGTAAAGTCAAATTAGAAGTTAAAGATCTTTAGACGTCCATCAAATATTTTGAACAACTAGTAAGATGTGGTGTTTTAACCATTGTCCGAAACTAGGTATCAAATCCCATACATATTACGTCAGCTATTGATGAACTGAAGACAGCATTGTACTTTCGCTAGATGAACCTCCTATCCCATAGCTATCTGTAGATAATGTTGAACATTGATAAAACTAGAACAGGCCAAATTCCTTGTTCCCAGTTCAGCGTTTCAAGCTGACGTAATTATTCCCGTCCCTCAATACATGGGTAGGCTATTTGGATTAAATAAACTTATCTTTGCATATTATTAATTGAATAAATATAACGCACCAATTTCGCCTGTGTGTATAGTGATATACGTACTAGTTGAGTTAGTGCCTACTTAATTGCAGAAAGGTTCATTTGTTACGCACTACTACTAATACTACTACCATTGGCTGTAATGGAGCAACACAAGCATTACTCATACCGACGACAAAATAGTATACGTGTAAACACCAACCGTGTAATTCAAAATCGCGCCGTGCTTGCATATTCTCGGTGTCGTGAAATAAGAAGCAAGGTAGATAAATATTGGAGAAGGTATCGGTCCGAGCAATAAGGTGAGTAAAGAGTATATTTATCGGTGTCGGTGGTGACGGCGGTGGTGCGGGTGTGGGTGCGGCCGGACGATGCTTTTATCAAAATTAGCAGGCGCGCCCGCGCCCGCGCTGCGGCGCACCCCACTCGTAAAAACGGCATCACCGCATCGCCACCGCGGCGTCGAAGGCTCACCTGCCCGCTGACACACCTAGCTGTCGCTCCCCAACAACTCACCCTCACTATTATTTGATACGTTTAACAATCCAGAACACTAACAACACCATTGGCCATCTCATTAATATAACGACTGCTACGGTAGATGTCGCGAATTTGATTTCCGCCGCAAGACAAACATTTATCTGATTAAATTTAATTAAAAAATCAAACATTTGGTATGTATTCAAACAAAGTTTTTTTTAAGTATTATATCTTCTGTCCATGTGGTACTATATCGACACGTTTTATATCAGAGAGCGCTCTAACCCTTCTAAATCCTAAATAGCCATTCAGGGATGTCGCCTGATCTAAGGGCATTACCTAGCGGTGACGATATAAGCTACAGAATAATAACAATGCGGATTTAGAGATACACAAACCGAACGTGACTTAAATGGATCAGTTTGTTCCGCCTTAGTATTCTCTGTACCGTTGTTGTACATTACCAACAAATATTTTAAGCGTATAGGTATAAAATGGACGCTCTATGCATTTTTATCGCCAGCTCAAACATATTGGAATGGAAAACTTAATAATTTGTAGAATTAACATTATTACTTCGAAATTTTTTATCAATTCCGCTATGAAGAAATTGTAGAGACATTTGAAAAGCGGCATTTTACGTTGATTGGTGTATGGATAGATCGAGTGGAAGAATCAACAATGCGAATGTATCCAGCAGAAGACGCCGAGAAAAAGACACCAGTTATTAAGATTAAATAACGTGTAGTACGACAAGAGTACATAAACGAAACCAGCGCAACAGGCATTCATGAAGAGACTGATGCACGAAGATGAAGCTTAAGTGTAAAGTGTATTGGCACTCGTCAGCGTGAGGAACTTACGTGACAATAGGTTTCACGTCTTACGCAGGCAGAAGTCTAACTGGCTAGACCCAGATAAAGAGGTTCATGTACTGAGAAAGTTATTCTTTCATGAAGTTATTTCAAGACGTATAGATTGACAGTCAAGAATACGTGAAGTTAAACTCCTCAAGTGACAGTTATGCAATAACAGCGTGATCCTAATTTCAGGTGAGCAATGACTACTAGATGTTTGGAATGGTAATGGTTCTAAATCAATTACCGAAATGCAATTGTGACTCAATAAGTTGGTCAAGCGGCCGATGCGAGCCAGCGTTAAATAACACACGGCGAACGTACGACTGTTAACACTGCCATCGGTATGCGCGTAGCTCCCCTGTGGTTCACTTTTATCGAAAGACTCTATCTAGTGCATTTGTCATAACATATATCTGATTAACTACTAACTAGAACTACGTATAATAAAGTTATAATTACAGTGAAGGCACTAGCCCACACATGTTAACCTGCAAATGATGATCGATGTGCATAATAATTATGTTAGCAAGGGTAAATTTATGAGTGCAATTATTTGGCTTCATTCCAAAGATATTTTGTTGGTAAATGACACACCACACGATACGTGGCGATTTGGCAGACACCTATACAGCTCCTGCAGAACACCTAGATACACATGTTCGATTTTCACAAACATTAAGGCTGCACTTTGCTAGCGGATGCGGCGGAAGCCACCAGTTTTCCTGAACCCTTGTCATTGCATACAAGAATAACGCCAAACAAACTACAGATGTAGTTAGTTTGCCGTGGTATACCTACTGGATTTAGTTTATAGGAATCGAACCCGCGGCTGCCGGACTTATTATTAAGTAATTCGACAAACTTACAAGATTAAATTTAGTTTCAAATTATTTTCATAAATAAATACGTCATAACTTTGCATTAATGGCGTATAGTAAACAAAGAAGGAAATGTAACATTATGGATGCGAAGGTGGTGGAAATGTGAATATATTACAAGGCAATATAATCACACGCACGCAAAAGAACTGGCGCGGCGCGGCTCATACCGTACAGGAACAGTTCTCATAAAACCAATAACTCATTTTTATACACTTTAATTTTGGCCAATTCATGAGACGTAAAATATAGACTTATGAAAATATAGGTAATTCAATATTCATTTTGATGAGCTTTATATTTAATCCTATAAAGAAATACTTGCACATGATGAGTGTATAATATCTCGTGTGACATAACTATAAATGACGTCGTAAACTATTCGTTAAGGAGCCGGGGGCAGTGTTTCCCCACGAAAATGATGGTATGGACATAGGCGCAGGCAAGACGTGTGTAACGAGGCCACGTAATGAAGTGGCACGTTAGGACCTGGGTCGCACCTCCGCTCCAATTTCTCGCTAACTGGACCCTTAACGCAACGACCTCCGGGCTTTTACTGCTATCTCCTTGCCTGCTAACTAACGGTAGGTATAGCATAGCGCCAGTCATTGCGGCCAAGACAAGCTTATTAACTTGACTGAAATTGAATATTAAGGCCTTACATATTTTTTATGAGTTTAAAAGTATTATTTTTACTGATATAGGAAGTGAAAATAAATAACTTTTATAAACACATTAAAATCGCGAAAGTTCATTTTCAGAAAATAAACGAAAGGAGGACAGGCAAAGTCAATCTAATAATGCCGCTTGAAGTGGAGGGATAGCGAAATAGCTTCCTTAATTCTTCTACTTATAGCAATTTACCGGCTACTATTGTTTGTATAAACAATATCATTATTTAACACTTTGTAGGATATCATGGTCCTAAACACCGAAAAGCAAATGACGGTTCATTTCTTTTTGGCAGTGATGGAATTCAGTATTGAGACAATCTTCTTTTTAGGAGGTCGCCTGTTTATATTAAAACTAGCTGTGCCCCGCGGTTTAACCCGCGTAGATTTAGTTTCATCCTTATGGTCGCGGAAATCTAATATTTTTAATAAATAAAAGGTAGCCTATGTGCTTTCCCAGGGTGTAAAGATTGTCTGTGCCAAATTTCGTCAAAATCGGTTGAGAGGTTTAAGCGGGAAAGCGTAACAGACAGACACACAGAGTTACTTTCGCATTTATAATATTCGATCTAGGCAGACAAATGGATTTTAGGAGACTGAAGTAAAAGCATCTTCGGTATCCGTTCTTTGTAAATTTAGAAGGGGCATCCTAATCTGTCATCGCTTTGGTATTGCACTTTGATTTTTTTTTCAAATGAAGGAGACACCGCATAGGACGACTACTCTTCGCTGAATTCGCTGTTTCTTGTTCTACCATGCTTACATTGATAAAAGATGTCCTCATTTTATGAATATTTTTTTAGTTGTATTTGAAACATATAAGCATAGTGGCCCCCGCATTTGAAGCAAGCAAAACATATCTATATATATAAAAATTGATCCCGGTTTCCCTTGGTCACGCCATCACGCGTGAACAAAGTCAAAGAGTGACTTAGGCAATTTTTTTTAAGTAATAATATAAGGGTTCCGCGAAATAAAGCATGAAACTAAATCTACGCGGGTGAAACCGCGGGGCACAGCTACCAATTTATAAATGATACGAAGTACTATTACAACTTAGAATAACATCAGTATATAATAGTCTGTAGTTTCAAACAAAACAATTGCACGCTTGTGTTCTAAGAAAAACTGTTAAATTTGTTGTTAACAAACCGCGAATGGTTCGACAACCTCTAACGGTAGTTTGGTCTTCATTAAGTTCCTTAGCATCAGACTTTACATAAGACGTAAGCTGTGATTAAATAGTTACACATTTTTTTGCGGGAACTTATTTTAACTTGTACACGCACAATTGCACATACCGAGACAAAATATATAATACCGATAAACGAGCTATTCTTGTGTATGTGTGTGTTACCAAACTCCTCCGAAACGGCTGCCGCTGGACCGATTTGTATGTAATTTTGTGTGCACATCGATATGTCTGAGAATCAGCTAACATCTGTTTTTCATACCCCTAAGTGATATTAGTACTCAGCAAACACTAAAGCAACTACAATCTAAGAATAATTTCCAAAAAAACTACTTCGCGTTAAACAGTTTAATTTATATTGAAGTAGGTTCTGAGTGCATTATTTGGTGAGAAATGAAAATTAGTCTTTAGTGCACCAACCTAGGCTGTAAGAAAGCTTGGTGATCTTGATCGCAAAGTAACACAATGGTACACACAAATATTTTGGTGGCCAGTTACTTAACGTGTGACATTATCGTTGATCGCTATGCACCACAGAGACAGTGAGATGGGCGAGGTGAACGTACGCACGAAGTGTGCCACGCGACGGAGAAATACTTCGGAGTGGATACCGTTAGTGGAACGCGGTCAAGCCAGCACCAGCGCAGCGGTACCGGTGTCTATAACTTACCTTTGCTATATCAACAACTGTGATTGTATTTGCAAAATTCTGTAATACTTCAACCGTCCTGTAGCCCACACGTAGGTCAAAATAGTGACCCTTAAAGAAATATTTCCAATAAACATAGAAGTAAAAAGATGGGGCTGTACCCACTGCCTGTCTGTCTCACCGTGGTAATCGGAGCGTTTCTAATACCCACGCTTTGACTCGGTTTCACCGCACGCTTCTTGCCTCCGTTCTTATTTATTCGTTTTGCGAAATCGTTTGAAATATGATAACGTTCAACGTCAATTGCTCTGCTGCTCCAAGTTCTCACGAAACTTCACACGGAGTTCTTGCGCTGCGTTCAGTTAGCTATTGAATTCCTATGATTACGACTAAGGGGAGTATAAGTTTACGCGAAACGAAAAATACAGCAGAATGCGAACCTTCTGGCAGTCGTAAACGGCAAAACAGTTTTAGTTGTGTTGAACGGAACAGCTGCATTATGGTAATGAGAGTCTAAAGCGGACAAATGAATATTTTTCACAATAATTACGGTGGTTGCAGCAGGCAAGGTGCGAAGTAGAGGCGCGGCGGGCGCAACAATTTGCATCACAAATGTGGGTGGCGGTCGCGATGCGCTACGGCACAGCGCGCGCCCTGCTGCGCCCGGCCGCGGTGGTAACCCACCCGCGCGCGCCGCAGACAATGTCACAATCAACATCGCGTGGACGCTTTTTGGCCACCAGGTGATTGCTGATTGTGGCATACCATAATCACCAAGAATATTTAAGCTCAAGCTCTTTGGCTATCATCCACCACCAATGGACCCTGGTGGTTTTATTTGCGCATTCTATTTATTTTTATTCGACATTGGTATGTGAATTTAAATAATTGTACATAAAAATCATAAGGGTAGAGGTACCCCTTGGTATAGGTTGGTATTTTATAATTTAAGGCATATTATTATCTGCTCGTAACAATGCTCGATTTGCGAAAAGTAAGGATCCAAAGCGGGTAAAAAGCGGCCAAGTTGAGAGGCGGTGAATTAATAATGAACTTCTCCCGCGATGCGTGATGACGGCCGACACGAGTAGCGCATTAGACGCTAAACATTGAAAATTTACAAAAGTCTCTCGCTAATTATCGTAGGATATTTTTCGGTAAAATGATTTCTACAGCATTTTATCGCAATATTATTTATTATTATACTAAATTCAAACTTATTACTTAAATTGGCGTACATATTCATGAGCGACGTGCTTGTTGAGTGACAGCACTTTTAATGGAGTTATATTTTGGTTTCGATGTTAATTTTATTGATATTTACACTGTCTCAAATTAAGCTAAAGTAACGGTAACAAACAGTAAAGAATAACGGGATTTTGAAGCAAACCAACCGGCGGACCTACAAAGACTGTAAAGAGAAAGTCGATTCGATGAAATACTTCGTAAATTGCCACTTCGAGAATCTTATTGAAGTAAACGTAAAGACCACTAACACTTTTCACATAGTACCTATATACATATTTTTTTACTTATAAGTTACTAGTTAAAATCTCTACAATAACATTATATTGTAGGTAATGCGAAAAAACAAAGGGGTTGGTTACAAATAGGCGTCGATTTGTTAAATTCTAAGTCAGAGGTTCTCTACCCGGTAATATATGAGAACCATCTCGACTAAACGGCGTAATCACGTGCGGATTTAAGAGATTTCTTCTTGGTCTCGTCATTTCAATCTCTTTCTATTTCATTCGCATAAACTTCACCAAATAATGACAGTTACAAAAGTTTCCCAAATTTCTTTGTTACCAACTTATTTTGAAACCATATATGAAACAAATATTCAAACAAAAAGTGTAATTAGTTAACTAGCACGAGCGTGTTTTATATTCAAACACACAACACTCACCTTGATTAAACATTCCGATAGAAAAGCGCATAAAACTTGTAACAGGTAAGTATGTGTGAACTGAAGGGAGGTGATGTAAGACGCTAATATTGAAATAAATCTCGTGTGGAATGACTCGGTTCCAAATTAAACAGGGTTTCATACCAGGCGTAAGGTTGAAGGAACGGGCGGTAAAACGGCTCTTAATTAAATCAAGTGACACGTCTCGTCGGTTACCTCAATCACACGACCCCAATAAACCCGTGTGCCAAACGGAATTGCTTTATTTCATGTCATACCACCATCTAAAGTCATAGGTCTTAAGACATTTCACTTAAGTAATAGCTGCACAAAATCAAACGTTTTTTTTTTATTTGTTGACTTCGATCACTGTCAGTTTTGACCGCAAGCAAGGGTGATACAACGTAGTTACAAGTGCATGTAGTGCACTGCATATACTCCAGCACTTCAACTCGATTTAATAAGCTTTCATCTATGCAAACCCACGTCTTAACCGCACGTAAAATTTAATTTATCATGTTCGTTCGGTAATCAAATTCTACTTTATGAAGTCGGTTCGTAAAGAAAACTAAGTTTTCCTAATAAAGTCTTTTAAAAAGTGTAAGTTCCTGTGCAAAGGTTAAATTTTCACAAATACCGTGACATTTAAAATGTTTAGTATGGCTGATACAAATATTTACCGGTGATTGATAAATAGGTTTAGTCTAGTTTGCCGAAGTGAAATGGTTTTAATTGCATGTAAAAATATTGGAACGTTATTGGCAAAGTTGTAAAACATCTGGGAGGGGACGACAATGCAAGTGGAGGTAGGGTAGGCGCGACCGCGAAACAACTTGAGCAGCGGTCGGGAGGCGGCCGGTGCAGCGGCAGCACTCATTATTTCCATAACGAGCTCGCGACGAACCGCGCCCGCTCTCGGCTCCCGATTCTCGCGGTCACGGCAATTAATTAACTGGCTAAACTGTATCGTGTTTTACATTCTGATGTTTACGCAACTCTCCAGCGATAATGTCACCAGCTATTGGAATGACAGCGGCACCAGAGCTCATATTAATTAATTAATTATTTACATCAACAACCTCACTGAAAAATTCAAGGGTTTCATTATTGAGCTCGTTAAGGTTAGTAACACCGCTCTATGCATTTAAATGGCTTATTTGCATAAGGAACTAAAGAAAGTAAGGGTACGTTAATCAAAGTATGTTATACTAATACGCAAGAAAACTAGTGAATTGCATATTTAAGAAGGAACGGCATAATGGTACAGTAAGATAGGTACAAACTCAACTTAAGGGTTTGTGAGAGAGCAATAAAGCGAAGGAGACACGATTTTATTGTTTCCAGAGCTCGTGAATCGATGCGCTCGTAATCTTCAAGGCTGGATGTGGATGTGACCGTTTTACATTGGCCATATATTCAAAATTTACATAGCGTCATAGCGTGTAAGCTTCGACAAGTGATTGGTAGCCTGAACTAGAGTGATTAATGAGCGTATCGAAGTTCACGTATGGACCATATCTACACACTGCTGTGTCGTAACAGCTGGCAGTGGCTGTTACTTAAATTAGTTAACAATGACACATTTCGCTGGCAAACAAACGGAGAGGAGTCCTAAATAGACCACATGCTATTCTCGACCCGCCACCGTCACACCGGTAATCGTGCCGACTGCTGATTCACACACACCTCAAGGTGATGTCGGCCAGCCAGGACGGACGCTGGATGTCATATTTATAACAATTATATTCCCTAAATAGCAAATATTTATTGTATGTGTTGTCATGGAAATACACAAATGTGAATAGTGTCAGCAACATGTGGGGTGATATTTTTGTGAAAACAAGCGATCAGATGCAAATCAGGGAGCAAGTTTGTTCAATAGCAAGTCAAACACGAGAAGCGGCGAGGGCTCACGCACGGAGCATGCATGCGCGCCGAACACTAGATGATTGTTGCGTAACCTGCGCCGATACAACAGGACATTGATCTCTTGCTTGAACTTGAAATTCAGAAACTCATTAGCAATCACTTTGTAAACACAACGACTTTCTCCACTTGAAAGCATGCACATACATTTAAAATCGACCAAAAAGGACGAGTAAACGGACAACATTTACATGAAAATTATTTTCCAGCATATCAGGGTACCAAACGCCTGCCGGATATTGTAGGAAATTGCAAGAGAAAATGAATCCGACCGTTTGAGAGATACGGCTGAAGCAAAGGTTTACGAAGAGCATTTAGGGTGGCGACTGGCGAATGAACGCATGTTTATCTATAGATGCACTCTTTTAAACAAGTATACGTACGAATACTATCAAGAGGGTCAGTAGCAAGATAGGAGGTATAACTATTAGTGCGGATAATACTTTTGCTGTAGACATTCGGATTGCTCTCTTACGCATTACGGTTGTAATAAATGACTGCATAGTTTCTGTTAGTCTTTAACATAACAAACAAATATGATTTTGATTCATTGAAAATGTGCAAATATTGAATTAAAGTAGAACAGTAAAATAAAGAGTTGCCATCAATCACTAGAACAGAGGCACACAGAGCCGGCGCTTCCGGACACGGAGTGGTCGAGCGAAACATTTCTTTGAATAATGAATGTACAGGGTAGGTAGGTAGGTATCGTGCCCCGTAACTGGACGTGATATACGTCGTCGTTGGCCGCATGCATAATTTCACTTATTTTATGTGGTTAATTGTCGAAAATGACCGCTAGTGAAATATATTACCGCGTTCCGACGCCAACACCGGTGGTGGCTAATGTATTCCACCGCTTATACGCTCGGCTCGGCTTCACCTCGGCGGCGTTAGCGTTAACACCGTCTTTGTTACTAGTGTGCCTGTTCGCCGCCTTGCGCCAGGACAACCGACCTACACAACTAACCACACACGTTCAATGCTAATCACATGTCAAACGCTATATGGGGTTTACGAAGAACAACTGTTATTTTAGGAATGTATTATTCAAAACAATCTGCATACCTGCTTTTGCTAGACTTAAGTTCGTTACCTATTTCGTTTTTTTTCAGTTTCTGGGACTTTTAGGCCATCAGTTGCTTAGTCTAAAAGATTCCGACGCCTTGGGAAACTCTTTTTTGAAGTCAAATGCACGTTCATAACCATGGTTTTTTTAAACAATACTAAAATATCAAGTTGATATTCAAATTATTCAAAATGTGGAAACTTCTATTAACTTTAAAACGCGGCTTAACCCAGTTCATTATGGCCTACCGACTTGGCGAAGGCATAAATCCAACATGCACAGTCGGTTATCTATATGTTGTATAAGTAGGATACGTTGCGCACAATCGCAGCAACTCGCGTCTACAATGCCGCCGCATTACAATTTTTCAAAGCAGACACAGGCGACAGAGCATAACAAAAGAGCTAGGAGTCGCAAATAAACGAGCTCTGCGGCAACTGCACGCACGCGCCCCTTCCAAGCCCTAGACCTAAAACATTTAATAAAATGCTGCACTTCCCATTGAAGCTAATTACTTAATATTCCGCTTACAGATGCCCTTCTGTTTATATGTAAGTAATTTCATGTATCTATTAGTTTTCTTGGCATATACAACGCAGTAAGATATCTGAATGAACTACTCTTCCCTAACTTTTTTTCAAAGATTCTTATTTAAGCTAGGATTTTCTCCTATGAATGAAACTAATACCGAGTGGATCCAATTTGTGTAATGTAAGTTTTTGGGGTAAATGTGAACTTTCAAAAAGCTAGAAAGGAGGTGAGGTAGTGAGAAGGACTATCTGTACATTTAGCGCTTTCCGGGGTGCAGCGATGAATACGGGGAGATCGGACGGCGCGATAAAGGCGGGCGCGCGAGCGTCGGCCGCCCGCCGCAGCGCGCACGGGCCACGCGTAAAAGGCCCGGCGAACTGCAATCGCGGCTACATCTACCGTAAGCCTCGTGTCTAGCCTAACTAACGTAAAATATCAAACACATCAAGGGATCCTTTTATGAAAATGAATCGCCTTTTTACCTTCCGCCATCAATGTGATTATTAAGTTGAATTAATTAAATGTATCGTAAAGTCAAGAAATACGTTATGGGTGTTTTCTTGGTTTATGTTATGCTTTCTTCGTGCTTTTAAGAGCTTTACGTACGTGATATCACACCAAACATTTTGTTCGCGTGTCTCACAAAGATTTAACGAAGAAACGGGCTACAAAAAAACTTTAAATACTTTGTTTATTTTTTAACTGTCTAGTACCTTATACACTTTCATAAAACATATTTATTAATTTGCATTTATTATGTGGCCTGCATTCTTCACACAAATACAAAAACGAGATGGTTTATCAATGGAGGTTATCACAATTCGATTGTATGTTATTTTTACTCTCAAATTAATATATTGATCGATCGAACGATTTGTACGATATCTACTCAGAAATAAGACGATCATTGATTACTTAAGTACAATGTGCAATATACAACCTGTATTGTTTAAAATTATTATTCGTCCGAATATTAACTTAAATACATAACTAATAATATATACACCTTCAATATATTTGCAGATTAATCTTATTGTGGAAATATCAGATATCAATCTGCATACGAGTTTGTCAATCATCATCTCCCTAGCCATTATCCCATACATTGTTGGGGTCGGCACTTGATTCAACCCGATGTGGCTGATCACCAGATTTTTATACGAAGCGACTGCCATCTGACCTTCGCAACCCCGTTTAGGAGGAATAGTGAGACGATAATTACAACACATATATGACTACATCACACACAGCTAATATATATTCAATGTAGTAAAATGATTTTAGTTTAGATTGACAAAGGCGATTATATTTAACCAATTAAAAAAAATTTTGGTTAGCGTTCATTGAGTAAACACTCTTGAATATATTTGATTAAAATGTCTTTTATTAATTTATTTATGTAAGTAATTATAAAATAAACAACTTTTTACTCACATAAAGTACTTATGACGGAAAAAATAATTATTTTGATGAGTAAACAATAAAAACGAGTATGTCCATCAATCACATACATACCACGTCTTCGTCTTTGAATATGGTCATAATAATAGAAAAAAACTTGAAATTAGATATTACAGATAGACAACGATTACATTTCTTAAGGCCTTTTGTTTACATTTCCTAAGGCCAATAAAACGGCAATAGTTATGGTCGGTGATCTGACGACTGCAACATCGTCGAAATATCGAGAGCTCACAAAAACAACTGTAAGTTCACCAAAAAAACTGTTCACCGAGGTAAAACCCGTTGTAAAAATAAAACCACTGGACAAAAACTTCAATTGTAAGGCAATTGTTTTGCGACGTATCGTATCGAAGCCTGGGAGGGAAATAAAGTCCCGCAACAAAATCAATCCAAAGTAGACCAAGTTTTTACACTATTGCAAGCAATCAATTGGCATTTAAATTAAACCTTAATGTATTCCTATTCGAAAATATAACTAAGACGAGGGATCGGTCCGTTATTAAGGTCGACGGTGCATTGACGACCCAGAATGTCACTTTCACTACTTTCGAAAACCCATTTAACGGCGCTAGTTGACAATCGCAGAGTAACTAACACGCTTAGACGGTGAGAGGAGTGGCCGATGTAAACAAACACTAGTCCAACCCGTATTGGTATAAATAGTTACGTTGCCGCTAGAACCTTCAAATCGTTTCTGCTTTCTACAATGGACCTCTAGCTTCAATATTCAATCGACATTGGGTACTGCGATGTCTGAGACTTCAAAATACTTGTTTACCTTTGCCTTGCTTAATAATATCATATGGGATTGACCTTCGCATAAATTAAAAGTCAGTAGGAGAATATATAAAATTTTCTACAAACAATTTATTCAAGATCTAATGCGTATTTATCAGCATTTTTTCCGTACACGATGGACAAAGAGCCGGCAAACCGGCTTTGTGTAATGTGCGGCTGTGTGTTAATACGTTTGCTGTTTAAAAAGGTTCACGGTAACGCCGAATTCTTTGATTGGCGGAATAGTAGGCATTAGTGCATTAAATTATAATTCAACATTAATATTCCAGCGTAAACGAAGACTAATTTAAAATCTCGAAAAGGCCAGTACTTAATTAGGGTTTGTAAGAGACAGTATCTTGGATCTTTAAAATATGACGCTCAAGTAATATTTGTTTATTTACAGTGGTAGTATTATTGATAGGATTGGGTTCATGTCAAGTCTTAACTACTAAAACAAAATTTATTTTCTTCCTTTGTATATTCCGTAATGCTGGTAAGTATCTAATTCACGTCCGAGCCCCTGAACTAACGTCGCTGAAATTTGTCATAGACATACCTTTGAGTCCAAGAGTTATGAAAAAGTATTACGCGGGTGAAGTTGCGGGTAAAAGCTGGGTGATAAAGTTTTGCTGCACCGAATGGATTTTAACTTTTTATAAAAATGTAGTAAACACATTACCATACTTGTAGATATAGAATGAGTAATGAGGCATTAAAAATGATAATGTTGTTGTTTGATGTTTTTAGTAGAACGAATAGAGAAAAAAAGGACGCAAATCACAACTTGTTTGTTAAAGTTTTAAAAACTTTGATAAACATTAAGCGGGCATCTTATTTAGATTATTAATTTAATTAAAGCCATATTAGATATGGTGCATATCTAATATGGCTTTAAAAAACAGTTTTAATAAGTAAGTAACTTTATGGTCTAATGAAAGTTATCTTAAATGTTAGTGTCTAAACATAAGCCTTTCAATACTCGGATATTATAATTAATAATTTCTTGATAGTATAATATAAAAAAAAATACTGTTCTACTTTATAAAATAAAACTGTTTTGAAATATTAGCCGTCATTATGAATATGGGGATGGAACAGATGCGGCGTGTCTAATGACGAAGAGAGCTTTCTTATATTGAAGGAGGGCGAATAACTAAACAAAAAAAAAGTGCAGCATCTTATATCAAACAGTGTATGTGAAAATGCACTTACAATTTGTAATTTGAGATCTTTCCCGGCGGCAGCGGCGGCGGTAACAGAGGTAGTCACCGGAGACAACCACTGATGCAAGTTAATGTATCTTTTAGGTAAAAGTTTTAATGACACATCCGCTTGTGCATAAGCCCGTTCGAGGCAAGCAGCGGAGGCGCCGTCCAGCGCGAGCGCTGGCTCAAGCAGGGCGCCACCGCCCTCTAGCACAACCATATTTCTAACAGTTTGTTCACAATAAGTCAAAAGCACTAAAACACACGATCCACTTCACAGCCGGCGAGTTCTAGTAGCGCTACATATCGTGGTGAGCGTGGCGCGCGGGCGGCGAGAGTCGCGGGACTGCCGCGGCGCGCACCTGCCGCGACTCCCCCACCCGCGCGGCCCGCCGACCCGCCTACGGACTCGTCAACAAACACCGTTGCTGCAGCGGTCGCCCTGCATCCACAAGCCTTTGCACATCATTTTCAAGACGCTGGTGTACTGAGTTTTACACATATTCTAGATGATGGTAACGCCATCAACAACCCATGTCAAGAACAGGTATTCCTAAGTGCACACCGTCTTCTGCAAGATGAGCAATGTAATGTGAAATTGAAAAGTTACGGTAAATACCTACAAGGCCAAACGGACTGCAGAAATTTTTAACAAGGAATCCCCTAGGACCTCTCTTGAAAGGATGGGTCTAGTGGAGCAACTGAGCATTAATGTAAATGGGTGTCAATGGTAAAACCATTAAACATGAAATCATAACATAGAAGCACTATCACCCACATTAATTATCCTTACTCGACCAAAACCATATCGAGTTTTCTTATTATTCACGAATATATTTTGAAAGAGGCCCCTATTGCAAAATGGGACATATTACAGAATAATTTACTGTTTGCTAGTAATTTGGAATATTGCAGCTATCGCCTAAAACAATATATTTTCCAATTAATATAAAGGGAAGTGTGAAGTCGATAAAATGGGTGGAAGTTCCGTATTTCACGTCGTCTTCACACGTGGGCAATCCTCCAGCCCCTCCCCTCTTTGTTAATAATTCAAACATTTCGTTTCAAAATACAAAACAAACTTTTAAACAATTGGCAAACTTTAAATAATTAACGACCTAGAACAACTTATGCTGAAAGTTCAAAACTAATCACAAACACCATCATAGTGGCAATATTTCTGATTTAAGGTTCGCAAGAATGGAAGACAAAAGTGCGTGAATCGAAGTTGAATCCAATTGTAAGAATGTCCCCTGGAGAGATATCCCTAAACAATGACGACAGGAATTGAGAATTTTGTCGATTCGATCATATTTATGTGTTTGTACAAGTTACAAATTTAGACTAAGGTTTTTTGTTAGCGGGATGCCATTAGCTGTGACACAGAAAACAAAAACAGTGATTGTCCAGTTTTTAGCATTATAATGTAAAGTAGAGTAGTATCCACGCATCAACCAAGTAGTGACTATATGTACCGCAGAAATTAATTTGCCATAAACATTGGTATTAATAGACACGAGACAATAAGCCACCCCCGTGAACTCAGTCCTAGTCAGCGACCTAATGTTCCAAGACACGCAAGCCATGCCACGTAGCCGTCGCACCCCGACCTCCAAAACGTGCTTGCCATTTGCATACAACGCTTATAAATAAGATAATGTTACAAATCAGGCTTCAAAACTTTTAGTAGCTACCATACCATTCAAAGTTCTTGACTTGAATGCTTTAATATCAAGCTTACCAAGGTTTATTTGATGGGAAAAAGAAACTTTTAATACTTTTACGAATTACATGTCGTCTCTGTTATTGACATATGCAAATTTGTGCAGCGAACAAAATGTTATGAAATTCATCACAGTAGCACTTTATTTTCGTTTTATTCAATGTTTTTAACAGCGATTCTCTAAATATATATTTAATTTTATAATTGCAAACAATGGTTAAGTGAAGTTCGCGAAGTTCATCAATTATTTCACAATGCGAAGGATTTTGGAAACAGTCCACACCACGACAGGTTGGCTGGTGGCTGTCATTCCAATAAACATAATTAACTTTCTTTTCCACGGCAAAGCGGGGTAGGGTTCTAAAATTACTTTGCAGTTCTTCACAATCAAAATTCAAATCTTCTTAGAGTACCATAAATAAAGTACAACAGTAGATGAAAAGCAGTTTGCTTAAGTATCAATCAATACATTCTGTCTACGAAGAGAAGATATCTCTGAAAGACCGGTAGAGAAGAGACATCATGGGAGTTCAAAGATATAAGATTTATCATTTTTCCCAACACCATTGAGGTGTGGTAGAGTTGTGGCATACACAAATCTCTGCTTCTTGCAGAGTGTAAAATTGCAAGACGCCGTAAGAGGACAGAGATAATTTCATGAATTGGAACCAGACTCATAGTACTGAAATGTCTAATTTAAACACCTGTGACACCTAATCAAGCGTCGAGGTGCCGGCGTTGGCGCGTTTACATTTGGGATGAGCGTTCGTATAGACGAATAGAGCCGACACTAGGCAGTGTATCGGCTCAATTATTCACACGACACGCCCCCGCCCGCCGCATCATCCGCTTGCTGCCAAATTAAAAGTAAATAACGAAATGAAAACAAGCGGCCCCGTACCGCGAGGGACTCGCAAACCTTTTACCGTTGTCGAGTAAACAGCTACAGCAGGCTAAACACACTTTATCATTCTATCGGCTATCTATTTGCGAATGCAGATAAAACTGCTGAAATCGAACCATGCACTTGCACTGTTACAAGCAAACAATATAATGCGATTGAACGTACTCAGTAGAGCTTGCTTTATTGACATAAGACTAAATATAAAAAAAGCAGAAATAAACGCATAAAATACAAGCACAGGTTTTGCAAAGTGTGGAATAGACAAAATCGTAACACAGCATAAACGTGTCGGACGGCGTGAGACATATAAGCGAACTGAAATATTGGTAGTAGTCAAATTAAACCTGCGTTTGGTAACAGATGTTACAGTACTATAGTTATCCCTACCTAATGGCCGTGGTGGCCTCGGGGTTAGAGCAGTCGCCTGCTACGCAAGCGACGCAAGTTCGAATCCCAGCGGGGCCTGTACCTATGAGTTTTTCTAAAAACTTATGTACAGTGATTTCACACCACGTGGTTTACGGTGAAGGAAAACATCGTGAGGAAACCTGCATATGTCTGAGAAATCATTCAAAAACGTATGTATAGTGCCCGAGACGGCGATGGACCTCTGTCACGTTGGCACTTAATCATATTCGATGAAATGTGGGTGTTGAAAATTGCAACACCTCTGCCTACCCCTTCGGGGAATACAGGCGTGAGCATATGTATGTATGTAATTATCCCTACCTTAGAAGCAATGGCAAGAACGTGAACAAAATCGTGATAGAATTACTTTTCTTTCCTTCAAATGTTTACCTCTACATATATAGAAGGAGATTATGTAGTAATAACAATCTTGTAATTGGTTGTACAAGCCGTGGGCAAAAACGATGGTTGGAAAACAGCTAGACCCAAAAGCACAATTCTCAGCGGAGAGCAATTTTGAAGAACAATGAACTGGGATGAATAGTCGCGCTAAAGTAAAAAGTCTATTTACATCATGTGCATATTCCCTACGAAAGCCAAGTAAAAACTGTGGAAAATCTATTCATGGTTACACCTGAAGATTTTACATTTTTGTGAAACAATATAAGAAAATATCAGAGATAGTAAATCATGTAGGTGTGTATGTGCCAAAGGTTAAAAATAATGTGGTGGACATAGTGCGATCATTAGTGACAACAACAGGACGTCGTGTGTGGTGTTGCGTGAGGTGAGACAGGGGAGGCAGTAACGAGTGGCCGCCGAGTCATCGTAGAGCACGAGAACAGCCCCTTGTGGCGAAAATTGTCACAAAGTAAAGTGTGTCACGGACTATGCCATTATTTTTTCGACAGGCCTGTAAATGTGCCAGCTAAGCAACTGGATATTTACCTTTGTCCTACTATTACAATAAACCATGGAATAACCATGTTCTCTTCCTTTGCCACTGCCGAGGGGCAAAGGCTCTTCGTACACCGCACAGCAACACCCTTGAGACCCATCTAATTAATGGTAGACATTAGACAAATACTTTTATGAGTGAATACTTGCATTTAAGAATATAATGAACAATAAGAAATGTTAACATCACACAGTCGATCCTAAAAGTGCCTGAGAAACAGCAAAGCATGCGATGACTTTTACAATGCTCTTTGCCAATTTTAACGCTTATGTAGTCGGAATGTAGGAAGTGATGGTTCTCGAGCAGCAACCAGCAAGCCGAGCACGACAGCAGCGAGTTGAACGGCCGAGCACGCGCCGAAGCGTGGCACGTACGGCTTCGCGCCTCACCTACATCACCTCAACACGAATATCACATATGCACGTATGTATGTATATCATATTACATATAATTATTATATACTAGGCAATTTCTAATAAAATAAATATCTATAGAAAAACATGCCGAAGTAATAATTCACTTCCCTGTTACACACGTGCAACAGCAATATCAAGATTATTTTGGGAAATCGATATAATCGAATAATCTTTAAATCAAAGCACAAGAAAGCTGCTTCATGGATTGGGCTCCTGTTCAAGTTTGTTTTACAATGATCTATCAGTTAATATTTAATAATGGATCAATTCCGGTCGGATCCCGTGCTGTTTATTATTGTTTCAATTCGTATCTGTTCCACTACGCATGTTGTATTACCATCTTTCTTTTTCTTAGTGAGAGAGAAACGATTGATCGTGTGAAAAAGATTCTATATAATCAAACAATCTGTGTTATCGTAGCATTTCACCTACGGTGACTTAATTTTAATTATCTTCTAGGAGATTAACAAAAATGTAGGTGTATAATGGGCCCAATGTTTCAGGAATTATATATAAGATAGCTTCCATTTAAGCAAGTTACAATCTAGCTAATGAGCTTGGATTATTAACAATGAAACTTTGCTCTGTAACGATTGTGAAGAAGGGAGACTTAACAGATTTATGTGACAAAGCATTTTATACACAACAAAACCGTCGATTCGAAAGAACAATTACGCGAGTCAAAGCAGGTATCTCGGAAAAGCGCGGCGAGATATAACAAATCGCTAGCGTAACAAAAGAGGCTTTCTCGCGGCCATTACGAGGGGATGTAGAGAAAAGCTAGGCGCGAGCGGCGAGGCGGCGCAGGTACACGATTAGCGTATGCGGCGCGCACCGGCGACGGCCGCCACCGCGCCGCTCTCGTGGGACGAGCCCAATTTACGATTGCCGCAAAGAATATCTTCGACATGGCAGTTTTGCGAGCCGCCAGTGACCATCACCCGCGTTCCCGTCCAGGGCAATGTAGCGCAGTCACTTCTTATTTTATCAGCCGAACAAAACGTTGAATTTATCTGGGGCAATTGAATAAATAAAATTTCTTATATAGGAGTCGGAGTGCGAGGTAGACGACAGGTCGGTGTGGATACCGTAATAAGGGCTACCATAAAACGTTACATTAGGTAAGAGCGGCTTCTGGGGCGGCTATAAATATCTCCGTTCGGAAGTACGGCCAGTGTCCCGCGGGAGGACGACACGACGCCGAGACGGGCGGCTGTGGACGTGTCGCTCGAATAAAAACATCTCTCACACCTCGCGTGCTCCGCGACCTCACCTCCACCAATCAATATCACTTAGCAATAACTGCGACTGCGACCCCTCATACGCGACC
The DNA here is from genome assembly GCA_964035505.1 of Watsonalla cultraria. NCBI lineage: Eukaryota > Metazoa > Arthropoda > Insecta > Lepidoptera > Drepanidae > Watsonalla > Watsonalla cultraria. Next base: position 9,112,145 of record OZ037717.1, on the reverse strand, counting down.
ATTATCTCTACTTTATGTACGGCTCTACCTAAATTACGATTACTGCTCTTTTATTACTTACTTACGTAGCGTATGTCACGAGCATTACGATTAAATAATATCTATATTTGGATTTGAATCGAGGTGGCAGCATGGTATTTGTATCCGCCTACTCCCCAGTGACAAAGTTCTCAGTTCTTCACCGGTCTGTATAAATAAGCTTTTCTAATAACTTAAGTGCACTGTGATGTTTCACCACTGTGAAATGTGCAAGGAAAACCTCGTTAAGAAGCAATAGTCTGATAAGCAATTCAAAGATCATTTGTCAAGACAGCTAATCACATTCGATGAAAAGTATGTTTTTAGTTGTAACACCTCTATCTTCGGAGACTTCTGAGAAGGCGTTAGCTTATATTCACAATTAATTAGTTTAAAATCTTACGACTTATGTTGAGTTACATAACAACTTGATTTACAACGAAGCCTTTATACTTGTTTTGCAGATAAAAGCGGCTGATTCTGAATAATCAAGCCTTATATCATTGACCATAATACCATTTTTGGAGGACAATCCGAAGACATACTATAAATGGTATGAGTAAGTAACTAAACTAGGTATGAGTTTTTCGTTTTCGAACTATGAATCAAACTGCCGAGACTAGTAACGTGGCTTTCGCGGGGAAATCGCTAATAGTTTCACTTGTCGATTGCTAGTGAAACCGAGATTTAATACGCAAGAAGTCGAGTGAGATGTTGGCGCAGCTGCAACAAACTCATGAGTAAAAAAGACAGTCTTATGAAAAGTCGGTGATAATAAATGAATGCCGGAATAATATTAAGTTCATCTTAGCGTAAACAAATAATGGCTGCTAGAGGAGAAAGTATTTGTGAAAAGGAAGCATAAAATTATTCCTTAAAATTTAAGCCATTAATAATTCGCAACTGTAGTCCCAAAGTGCCTAACACAATCCCAACAGGTTGAATAAGTCAAAATCATCAAATCACCTCAGCAAAGCAAGAGAGTAAATAGAGGGCGACCCACAAATTGCTTGCGTTATTAGGCGGGCCTTAAAAGTTTAGGGCGGGCTTAGTTTACAGAGGTATCGTCGAGGTTAGCCAGGTGAGTTTGTTTTGCCTCCAACGTCAACAGTGTATGACCAACAGACCTATGAGGTATATTAACTGAAATTAACGCATATTTCCATTCCAATAAATCAAATCGGCCAGCTGGGACAAATTTAATGTATTTATTGCGCAATCGCAACATGCTTTGTTCTAATTATAGTTGGTGTGAATATTGTGATCCATTTGGTAGGATGATTCAACAGGTTAAGGTATAAATGAGTAAAGTGAGTGGAACTTTATAATTGCCGCAGTTATGAGTGCAAGTAGCGGCTACGTAGGTAACATGCGGTCCCATGCGGTGCAATATACGCTTGGTGCACGTCCATCAAATGTCACAATCAATTACCGCGACGGCTCCGTCTGCCAAACAACCCGCGACTCTCTGGCCAACAACGATTTAATTAAACTGTCGAACCCTCCTGGAATTACCAACTAACAAAGTTATTTGAACTAGAAAACATATCTTAACAAATCAGCGTGATAAGGCTTCAGTTGAAATTGAAATGTAATTAAGTTTATTGTCGTTTCCATAACGGCGGACGTAACTTGGTTGAATAACAATCTGCGAGCAGAGTAAGTGAATTTTAAATAAAAGAGCGAGACTTCGAGGGTTGTCGTCGGGGGGTCGGGGCGGTCCGAAGTTTTGTCATTGTTTCTATATTGCAGGGGGCAATTAGCACGGTTTGGCTTGGACGCGACTCCGCTCCGCTAACCGCTCCAAACTGTGGCTTCACTCTTGCCCTCGCCAATCAAATTACAAGAGAATCGTCCTTACTCACCCGCCTAAACTTGAAATACCATTAAACAATTTGTATCGCGACATCGACACTTCAATTAAAAACCGAAGCAAAGTATTTTATACCCATTCTCTTTAAATTTTAAATGAATTCAAAATCATATTAGGTTTAAAGAATTTATTTCTCATAAGAACTTTCTGATTCTAACGAGAAAATAAATAACAAAAATAGTTGTATGTGTACTGTACTGTGCTAAAAATGATTGATTTCTGAAAATAAATGTCCTATAAGAACTAGATTTTTGCAATTCTATCATAGTTAAGGTCGTGTATGAAATACATCTCTGAGGTAGGTGCATGTGCCTCCTACAGGTGTTATAAATCACTTATTATTCTTTCATCTTGTTTGTCTTCCTGTATACGTTTTCCAAGTCTCTCCATTAATTATTTTCAATCGAGTTTACTGTAGCGATTCGAATGCGGTCGGTTGACTACCCACCCACTAAAGATGTTTCTTGAGGAAGTCCCAATATGACTTTAATATTAACCGATAAGATACTATACCAGATATCTGATCTTGGATTTAAAATACTTCATTCACGGTAGTGAATGAAGTATTTTAAATCCAAGTGGTAACTTGTCTTATAGATATTACTTAGCACCATCCTTTACAGGCAGAACAATAAATAGACAAACAGATGTGTCGTATGCGCTAGTTGAATAATTAGTAGGCTATATATGAGTGAGCGGCGACATCGCCGGTGCCCACGGGCTGCGGTAATTACCACGCTGGGGGTAGGGGCGCGCGCGGCGATCTCCTGTCAAAAGGATCGCGTGCCTAGCAGCGGCCGCCCGTATTAAACGCTAGCGAAGAACCCGTGCCCCATCAGATAACATGCAATCAATTTCGCGATCTACATGCCTCTACGTCGGCACCGCCCCTGGACTGACGTCACGCCGATAAGCTCATAGTGCCAGCTAACCACTTGGTACCACTTCGTCTAGCACACTCTACGTTCAAGCCAGGTTGTAGAGCACTGTGCAACTTCAAATTTAGTATCCATCATCACTTAATATTTTGCAGAGGACCCAATGTCGATCGTGTATATTAAAAACAGCACGCAATATCATTTTTTACCGTTGTTTCTATTTTGGCGTTTACAAAGCGTCTCGCCTAATCAAGGCATTCACCGAAGCTATGGTGCGAGGCTAAGTCACGCGATCGTTTTATCGCACACCTTCTTTCTGTTTTATAGACAGATAAAGTTTGTTTAAAAAGCTTGCATGTCTTTACTACATCGACGTCCTTGTCGTGACGAGTGGCGTAACCCTCGACATCCTAATGTGAACAAAACAGGACTTTCCAAACGCACTTAACTTTTATTTAAAAGTTATTTGCCTGTTTATAGTGTTATCATACGAAGTTTTATGACTCATTATGAAAGAAAGAGACGTAGGTATATCTTCCACTGCGTTGGTTTATAATGTGCGACGAAGGCATCAAATTCTATAACTTAGATATACATTTATCTCAAAATATAAAAATGAAAGCAAGTGGAAGTACAAAAGCTCGTTTGTGAAGAGGATGAAATCCTCGCAAGTCAATTTGATATTATGAGGTAATGGAGAGTAACGGGCATGATTTACGCGGTGGAGTCGCGGTCGAAGCGCGGGAGCCCGCCAAGAGCACAATTATCGGCCCGCGGGCGCTCTCAATTACGGAGAGGCGAACCCGTGGGAACACCTCCGATGCCGAACCGACCAGACCCAGCTACAAATCTTTTAGTCTTACGGTCTTATGCCCACATCCACATCTGCCAACTTACAAACAAGTACGGGATTTACATCCACCTCCAGTACAGAATACATATTAACATCAATACAAATAACTTGCACGATACTCAAACAAATTGTACAAACATTTACCTGTTGCTATAAATTACAACAAAGGATAAACAGCGTGTGCTAGAAAACATGATGTATTTTTTATTGTTTTAACGGTAGATACCTAGTTTTATATTGAAATAAGCGTTTCATTCGATAAACGAATTGCAGTTTGAGTGCGCGATCGGTCGAGTGTCGCGTTTTAATTTGCGCGGCGAGCGACACACAAGTGGACTCTGTGCTATGGTTTGTGGGGAACGACGCGTCGAGTACCCTGCTAATTGCAGCGCCACGCTATCCTCGAACGACACCACCCACATTGGACCACTACCGACAACATCTTATCTACTCCTGCTACATGTGTTTATTATTAACCTAATAATTTGAGCATATGTTTCGGCCAATAACAACTACAATTTGAGCATGGAAATAAACAAACATTATTTATACTCTTGCTGTGAGATACCTATTCCCCGAGGAACCTTCTGATAGGCTCGGACCAACCCGTAATCATATCGGTGGGAACATTAATTACCTACTTCAATTGATACGTGCGAGTCCGACAAGCTAATTATTCCTAAATATAGGTAGTATAATAAGGTTATATTTACATTCAATGTGAAATTATTCGTACCGTTTTGGGCGAAGTTGCTCGAGATCTGAAGTAATTTCTGAAGAAACAAATGAAAGTGCTCCCCTCTCGCAGGAAAACGCTTTGCAAACCGCGCGGCCCATGTAATCGGATAATAAAAAGGGCAAACGCGGTAAATATAAGATGAGGAAGACAGTTTTACGAGCACCACCTAATTAAGTGGTGAACGAAACAAAACGAAGAAAGTGTTTAGAACATAATAAATAGCAATGATAAGAAAAGGGAATTGTACCTTAACAACATTATTCGTTTAAGATCAATCATTACATTAACTACATGTGACGTGATGAAATAACATTATCATCACTTTGTTGGACTACACAACGTGCAACAGAGTTCCAAACAAAAGATGTCAATATTCTGAAATGTATGTGCGAAAAGCGAATGTCGGCTGAAAATAAAATCAGTGTCGGGATAGAAGTATTAGTGCGGGCGGGCGCGCACGACGCGCGTGAGTATTTCTGGCGCGCAGGTAGGGCGGCGTGCAGAGGAATTCGACCTCACCTGAGCCAGTCTGATTCACTCGCGCTAAATCAGTGAGCTCAACATATTTATTACACATCACCTACTTTCGATGCTACATTTAAACAACTTTACACCAGCCATGGAGAATACGGGAAAAACAAATGAGAAAGACCGGTGTAATAAAGCCCTTAATGGACAGGCTAGTGTCCATAGTTAGTGTCCATATACCATAAATAGTATATTCGCGTTAAAGAAACCTTATACCCTAGGTCAAATAAGTGATTAACGATTTATTAGTTGGGCTGCAACGATTTAAGGGTAAACGTTTAATTGTGTAAGGGTCGCGCGAACATGGGTCCGACTCGGGGCGATTCATTAGGTCGGGCGCGTCAGAACAAACAAATTAACGCGACGGGCGTGTTTTACTCGGTGATAAAAGGTCGCGAGGGCGGCGGCCAGTGCGCCAGCTGCGTGCGCCCGCGCGATAAATCTCACCAGCCTAGCGCGTTCCGCACCGCAGCCCTATTGCACTCTTTTATTTGCAATTTATTTATTTTATTAAGTTACTTTATTGGGAACCACTTCGTATGCATACTTCTTATCGAAGGCAATATGTAAGAAAAGCTTTTCTTGGTGCCACTGGTTCTGGTATGGCAAGCGGTCATAGACTTCGGGTAGTCGCCGTAGTCGGTACCGGCTCTACCCTCTTGTTGTATGCTTGTTTGTTGACAGAAGCCAATCTCATGGTAAAATAAAAATTATCAAATACACGTTTACAATATTTCTTCAAATTTCAAATAACCACAGTGGCATGTATACGTTTACTTTAAAGTTTTCATGAACCTCATTAAGAAAACAATGTGATTAATGTTGTTGTTAAATTAGACAACACACACGCATTGGCACAGTAGTTGTACGCTTTTATACGCTTTCTTTTTAATGCGGGTTTTGGTACGTTGATGTGTTGATGATATGCTACAATGGGTATGTCGATGACCGATGCCTTACAACAATTACGATATGTGTACATATGCAATAAGACGGGCGTGTGGGGTGCACGCACGGCACGAGTCCGTCGCACGGTCGGGCGCGCCCAGTTCCCGCCGCGTGTAAATGGCTTCAGTTAATTAAGTTTAATCAGTGCCATCATGACTGCGTAGTGCGTCCGGCAACCATCTGCCGGTCGATTCACGCCCACATATATTGTTACATGTGTGTTTTGTGTCACTTTATCAACGAAACCTAATTATCCTCAGTTTACTTTTGTAACAAACATTAATCATATCACATCATCGTGTATGCATCCCTAACAATCGGGGTTTTGGCCATGTTATTTAGCAAAGAAAGGCATCTTTATAGGCTTTTTAAAAATAAATGTGTTCACATTAGTGCCACACTGCGAGCGGCAACGGAAAGTGCCTTCCTAAACTGAGGACTATGGTAATAATGGTGATTATAGAACTCACAAGATCGATGGATTTGTCATAATCTTTTTCAAGCTGTGTTCGCGTGCTTGTCAAGAGGGGTGGCCTGAAGTGGCCCAATGTTCGTCTACATGGCAGATCCAGCGATGTCAGTATGTGCCTGGGCCACTTCCTACAATACAATAAATCCCAGGGCATTATTGAAGTCTGCTTATATATGTTTACGACACACCACTATAATTTAAAGTAGGTAATATAGAGAAGCTTACTAGGGTATTAAACTTCAAAATAGTTCAGAGAGTATGCATATCTGTTCCAATCAACAGTAAATCTGATAGTAATGTGAGTTTATTGTCCAAAATTTGAATTTCCTTTTACGATTTCAACAATAATACTCGAGCCTACTACAAAAGACACTAATAGAACTAAACCAATCATAGGAAAACTATAATCAATGTCTGCGATTACATAATGTTTAATACGTCTAAATGGATACCCGTTTAGTAGATAAAACTAATTTAGAACTAAATACTGATGACGAAAGTCAGCCTTCACAAAGCATGCTTTGGAGAAAACACAATGAAGTTAAAAATGTATGGCGGATCAAATAACGACAGTTCAGATTTAGTGTAATGAGTTATTTCTAGTGTCGACAGTTGAGTGTGTAATAAAACGTTGCAAGCATTCATAGACTGCGGAAACTTTTATACCCAGGCGCCCAGAGAACATCTTTGCCAATTATTAAGTAGTAAAAGCATTATAACTAAACAACATCTTTTTTTCACTTCTGGCCGTTTTAAACGCCGATTTTATACAACAATACGTGGCACATGCCGCCCAAGCTGGTAGATAGTCGAGCCTAGCGTGTTTAACAGCTATTAATGCAGCGTGACGAATTATACAATAAAGTTAACTTGTACCAGGGTTGCCAATTTGTTTGTATCCCGGATCATTAAACGCTTAATATTGTAGGTATGGTAATAAAATGCCGTTAACAATAATTAGCACATTATTCAATTAAGCAATGAAAATAGCTTATTGATGCCTTATAGAGATTGTAAATTTCATAGAGGGCCATATTATACGCTGCCCCAACCCTAGCACAAAGGCCAGTGCGAGGAGCGTTCCCGCGTGCTAGCCTCTCACGCGATGCTATCGCGCCTTCCTTGAACATCGTAGCATCGCACTGTACTGTCCGCCCGCCTATGTCTGTTCGTAATTGCTTTGCTCTGCTTTCCTTACTTTCTTCAAACATTAATTTGTACATTGAGATTTTAACAAAGCATAATACGGTCTAGCAGGTTTATAAAAAAAAGTCAATTAGTAAGGCATAGACAGTTTGAGGCTGGCCGCGAGTTGGCAACGCACGTAATGAGCGGGGAATCCTTTGACCGGGTGCACGGGAGCCACGCAAACGCTCAGCTAATTAGGCGGCGCAGATCTGAAGCCACGACCGAATTAGTGCGATTGTGACCGTTGCTTTGCTGAACTGACTGCAGGCTTTTTGCGGATTTGTTTAGCTACATTAAATATGTAACACTTTGATGTTCTAATACAAAAATATACCTCTAGTTCCATCAACCGATACGGATCGACGAGGACGATATTCATGCAAATATCAGCGTGAACTTTAAATGTCATAGTCGTTGATTCGTGACGGGACGCCGCCCGTACCAAACAAAACAAGGAGTCCTGCCGAAAGAACTATCGTTCAATTCAAAATATTGTGTGGGGGTGGCTTTCAAGTGCCCTTACACAACGGCCCTCAAATTAAGTTAATAAGTCACGTGTAAATGAAACGTGTATGTGTTTTACGTGACTATTGTAAACTTCCGTCCCCAATCCATTGTCAATCAACAATTTACTGCTTCACAATAGGGATCTACGGAAGGGTCACCTTCATTTAAAACCAGTACGGCTTCACGAAAATTCAATAAGTACATGATATCTTAAACTATACCAGCGAAGGTACTTCAATGAACTAGGTACAATTTGATTACGCTGTAGATGCCCACGATGAAAATTATGTTTAATATTTTCTATCATATAAACGCTAGCAGCATTCAGTATATAGACTGAGACTGCCATTCATAATTGAAATCAAAATCAAATATATCTTTATTCGATTAGACTTCATACAAAGTACTTTCAAATCGTCAGAATGACACAATTACACAGGATTATACATGCTACCGCCAGGTTCGGAAGGTTGATTTTACTGAGAAGAACCTGGCAAGAAACTCAGTAATTACTCTTTTAAAGAATATTATACAGTTTTAAAAATACAAAATAAATTGTTCAAGCAACTATAAGCCCATGGACACAGTTCTAATGCTCAATTGTCAAAAATAAAAACTAAAAATATAGTACAAATATATGTGAGCATGGCAAATTCCAGCCAGTCAAAGCAAAATTAAGATTAATTAATTGTAGCAAAAGTACAGTGCCAATGGGATTATTTACAAACATTATCAGGTACATCCCAGGCTCCCTTATCACAAATATAATCTTCTTAATAAAACTTACAGTATAATATCCTTTTTCAAGCAAAACTGATTTAATTGTTTCTTTAAATTTGTTGAAGGGCAAGTTTACAATTTTTGTTGGTAATTTATTATAGAAGCGTGTGCTCTGTCCTAAAAATGAGCCATGCACTTTTTGTAGGCGATGCGCAGGCACTACAATTTTATGTTTGTGTCTTGTGTTTACGTTATGCACATCACATTTCCTTTGAAACGATCCAATGTTTTGATGCACAAATAATAAGTTAGCTAAAATATACTGTGAGGCCACTGTCAAAATTCCAATTGATTTAAATTTTTCCCTTAACGATTCTCGCAATTGTGTACAATTAAGTGGGTATAGTTGAACAGAAAGTATTATTCTGTGGCGTCAACTGTAAATAAGAGTCATCACATTAATCAGGGTTCCACATTAAGCTGGGATATGCCAATGGTGACATGGAAAATCCTCCCGTGGCCACGGGTCGGAGGCGACAAATCCTTTCGTGAAATCTGCGACAAATATAAAGAGGTTTGCGACCGAGCCTATATTACTCAGCGCCGCGAGTCAACCCGTTCCCTTTATACATTCTGGACACGAGATCCGCATATAAACATGGTAACTTATATTTGCATGTCATCTTTGTCTATTGGTGATTTTTGTGGTGATTACAATGGATGAAACAAAAAATAATAAACACACGTAAATGGACCAAACATTATAGTATAACTGTGTTGTTGGCAAATAATTGAAAAAGCACGTTTAAAAATGTGCAATTTTACGTCAGATATAAATATTATTGTCACACACACGTAACTTGGCTTGGAATTAAATGAATATACTTAGCTTAATGATATAAGGAAATCCTGAGTGTGCATAAACTGTCGCACAAAGGCAGAGTGTGCACATGTAAAATAGTGATGCTGTTGGAAATTTAATCACGTTTGTGACCACAGCATGATATTATGTACTTTACCTGGCAACAGCGGCCGCGCCGCCTAGCCAGGGAGGCAAAGCGTCACACACAACAACAACGACAAGTGCAAACAGAATGGCTATTGTGCGTGTCGGTACCTTGACGGCAGTACAGTCAATGTTTTACGGGAGTTTGCGACTCACCCCTAAGTCAACAACCCTCGCTCGCTATGAAACCGCATTGTTATTAATAATAATTACAATCTAGGATAATAAACGTCCATTATTAGGCTATTCCGTGGCCACGGAGAGGGAATGCCCTCTTCTAAATTAGTTTACACAACTGTCGTATACTAATAATAATAAAATTGTAATAGATACAAAAAAGTTGGTAGCTCCGTGATATAAAACAACAGATAGAGATAGGAGCACACTGTGTACGCCGGTCGCGTGACTGTCTCGCGGGGCAGTTTAAATGACTTCCTTTGTTTCTTCACATAGCTTGCATCGCACACTATCAAAGCTAAACATAAATTGTATGTTTCACGTGTAAAGTAAAATTTATTAGTTATACAGTGTGATGATAATATTTGATGAATCAACACTATCACAGCAGTTTAAAATGTGCGGCACGCTGTGCAAGTGCCAACACCATACCGTGCTATTTAAGCGGTTTAATATTTATTTCCATAACTTAACTTTAATAATAACAACTTCTGTGAATATGTATGCCATGAAGTTTTATGAGAAGACTGACTGGGCTCCCTGACGAAACGGGTGGACTCGAGTTTCGAAATGCGAATAGGTACACTAGGGATGAACTCAGGTGAGAATTTTTGGGTAATCCCATCCCTAATGACGTAAAATGGGGTGGAAAAGTTTTAAAGACTTAATGTGGCTGACACCGCGAGGCACAGAGCTAGAATGGCATAAAATTACCACTGCGTAGCGAACAGCGATATAATTTTAATTTGTTAAAGTCTGATGGGATGCATGAATGCGTGTTTAAAAAGCCAGACATGCCTATATAGTTTGATACCACGTGATGTTAAAGCTCACACGCATTATTCATAGTCAACTTATCATGTGTTTTCACATGGTGTAGGAAATTAATGCATGCCAAGATAGTGAAACCGTTAGAAACACATAGAAAGTTCATATAAAAAGTTTGACAATAGAAGACGCTATACAGTTTGTTCCGATGTGCAGTTGCAAAAACTTGGACAACCGCCTAGTGAAGGTTACGAGAACCAACTGTGTGCTAGACCTACACAATACAAGAAGAATGCACACTGAAGTAAATAAGAAATTAATCGAATGAATACTGATTGCGTATTTTTATGTACATAACAGACGGACGGAAAACAAAGTGAACCTATAAGGGTTCTTTTTGATTTTTGAGGTAAGGAAACCCTATAAAGGAAAAAAATATCCCATGGAAACGAGTCCGCGGGGCACAGCTCGTAAAGCACGATTTGTCAAAATCTATTATTGACGTGCGTGGATATTTTTCTTAAATGAGTATATATTAATTTGCAAGCGAATATAAATCTATAAGCAAGTTTGTATTATGACGAGTCTCAACTGGCTGTGCTACGTAAATTTATACATTTATGATAATAAACAGTCGCTCGTCTACATGAAAATCTATTTCACCGATCGTTTTATGTAATGTCGAACTATCTAACCATATCGAGGCTTGACACACATTTTACCTTTCCAGCGACGTCATAAGACTCGCCATACTAGTACTACCTACTTAACTTTCGATTGGAATAATTTATACATTATTGATTTCAATTTAAAAAAAACCATAAAAATACTTTAACAGGCATAAATTGAAGTTTGAACTGACACTTAGCTAAACATTTAGACTGTTCTGAAATAGTTAAATCAGAAGTTGTAACAAATTTACCAACTAGATAATCAAGCGAACTTTTTCTCAGCGAAGATATATGTCGGCGGCTCGGGCGAGGCCAGGCGAACGATTAATCTAAGTTTAGAGAGTAAACAAGAAGGTGAAGTGATCAGCGGGCGCGTTGTTGAAGTTTAATAAGCGTTAGTTAGCGGGCGGAGGCGCGGCGCCGGCAATAACGCGACTGTTATCTCCGGTGCACCACCCAACAAATTATCGCAAGTGACGCATCGCATGCTTCTAGCGCCATCACTCATTATTATTACACACTTTCTTACCACATCTTAAACTATTAGACGTGTTTAATTTATTGATCCAAGTCATCAAACAATAACATTTAATAAACCACTCCAGAGAACAGTTTCGTCTAAAAGCAATGTTTATTGTATAAACAACAAACATTAGGAAGCCTCACTACTCAAATAGCGCTATTGTCTTCGTGGACTTTTGTGCCAGATTTCATATTGTATAATGGACCCATTGTAACGGGAAGCCCAGTTGATATGAAATAATTGTTTTTAAATTTCAGTCGCCAAAGTGACTGACGGTCTTTAGCGATCTCCGAGGCATCCTGAATTTTTTTCGTGATCGCAAAGCTCTTGGAGCGACAAAACTCCTTTGTCCCGCTCTCTCCCCATCACAACTCTCTATTAATCGTTTTGTGCGAGAAAACCGATCGATAGAAATGTTCATATTATATTAGGCCGGCAGGACTATCACAGCTTCAGAAGGTTCAGAACATAAGTTCTTCAGTACCCTTGTCCACTGAAACGGACATGCTTGTATGATATTGCTTAAAGCTTCTTTACATAAACGTTCATAAATTGGGAAAATATTTTACGTGTCGTTACAGACGACGAAGCAAATACTACAAAAGAAATTAACTCAGCATGACATAAAACGGTCGAGCATAAACATTAAGTTGTAAAATAGCCAATTAGGATTTTAAATGTGAGCATGCCGAGCGGTCCTGAAAGCGCAACGTGGTGCATACGGAGCGCGAAAGAGGCGGGCCGTCAAAGCGAGAATAATCTCATAACCGCGGCCCGGACGACGCGGCCAGCTTACGCTGAGCGCCCTCAGGCTTACACAGATCGTTCTTTGAGGAAACACTACCCGCCAACACCCGCGCGCCCCGAGATAGACGGCTCATACACCGAGCTGCTTAGCGTTAACACTATTTCCCTATCAACCTTGTTACATTATGTAATTTTTGAGTCGACACTCCATTCGATGAGTATTCGTGCGCGTCGAAATTAACGTTGCGATGAATTCCTGCAATTTCGGCTTTGTGAGCGCGGGACAATTAAGCGGCAAGAAGTTTCGCAAGTGGCTCGTTGCCGGGGCAAGTATTCTAGCGGTTGGTATACTTCAATTTCTCCGTAGGCGGTGATGCGTAGCGGTGCAATCGGGCGCGCCCGGCTTATTCCGATCCGATTCGCGGCAGCCGATCGTTCGTAATTCATTGCAACATTTGACTGTGTGCCCCTTCCGACAAGACAAGGCAATTGAAAACGTCGACACGATAGATCGTAATAACATGGATTTAATCTTGTTACGGATATCAAATTTTGGCTCGTTGTATAGACCCGTTTTAATAGTTGTCTGTGTTTCTGCCAGTCATTAAACATTAGGGTTGGCAACGCAAGGCATGTATATTACGTTGCAAGTGTGCATTGCCTGCGGAGATCACCTAACACCAAACAGAACTCTTGTTTGGCAAATATTGCAAATGCAAAATGTTTATTCTTACAACAATTCTAATACGTTACTGGACATAAAACAGGCCACGTACAAATACACCTACACACAAGGCTAGTACGAAAACAACAACGAATACATGTGCGGTTGTCGGGAGACTGTGGCAGAGCAGAGGGGACTACAGGCACCACACTGATTAAGGCTCTATATTTAATGAGCCACTCACGTGGACTCGCACGTAACGACCCTGCCAACTCATTTCAATACAGAATTACTTATTTAACAAAGGGCTTTACGGATGAAGGAAATCCACAAAACTGGAGAAATATAAAATGCTGATATGGCTAATATATAATGTACAAATAGTTTAAAACCCAACAAAATACAATACTTTACTCAAAGAAGCGCGTAGTTTGCTGTCTCCACATGAAATGTACAGTGATAGTGGTGGGTGCATTTAGAAAAATCGGGAAATCAGCCGGAGAAAGTGTTCATATGTGAAAAGAGGGGAGGCGAGTGGTGGAGGAGCGGAGGCGGCGGGCGGCACAAGACGGCCCGCGCAGTTTAATTTCCCACGAGGTCGATCTCAGCGCCGCGGAGCGCAACCCGCGGGAATTAATTGCCAGTAATGAATAGTCAAGTGAACGTCCGTTAATTATGTATATCTATACTATAATTTATAAGATCTGCGTACATTATCTCAACCACCAAGTCACACGGAACCACAGAATTTTAATGTAACAATAGAGCACAAAATGTAGGCGAATAAACACATCACATTCTACCAAGAAACGACAAATTATGGTATATTGCCATGCAGTGACTGTGTAACCCAGATAGCTGTTTTCACACGGATGATTGCCTACTTTTAACAATACAACACAACCTACCTTACTTACTTAAGTTCAATGACTTCGGATCATACTTGCAGTGTGCTTGGTTGACAAATAATAACAAAAACAGCTCATGATTATTGAAAAAAATTGCAAGAAATCGATACAATCTTTTTTGAACCACCACAATACGACTTTGTATGAAAAATAAACAATTCACGAAATTGGTCCTTGGAAATAACTACAATATCAAAAAATGTTTGTGCTAGATAGAATGATAGTGTAGATAGGGCCCATCGGAACTATTATATGGTGTGGTGTATGTATCGAGCGAGGGTGGGTCGGTGCCGGCGGCATGACTACACGCCAATTCGATAAGACATTATTGACACATCGCAGTTTGGCTGGATGGCATGTGGCACCGCGCGATAGACATCGACTCCATCATACATGAACGGCGCCGTTACAATCGGTAATGGTGTGCGCAGTTAAGGTGTAGTTTTATTGCTTCCTCAGCGAGGTGCGCCGTGGGAACAGGGCCGGAGATAGTCGCTCGTTAGCGGGGCACGCGTCTCCCCGCACCACTACCACTACCTAACGGTAACAACATCACGTCAATGTCTACATCGTGCGGTAATGGCTACAACGGCACAACACCTACTTACACTATACATACTTACTACCTTCCCTAAAACATGCTATGGAAATCATGTATAGCAAGGCGCCATCTATACAGATAAATGCGATTTCTCTTAGATTTTACACTATTTGTAATTCTAAATTAACACCTATTCACTAAATGCATGTGAACTTATATGCAGCACTCACATAAAAAAACAATTCATAAATGATTTGTTCCGGTTAACCTATGAAACGTAGTCTACGTAACATAATCTTGAGTGTTAATCCTAGGCGGGCAAACCAGAAGAATTGAGTTACTTATAATATAATAAAATATTATCTATAGTATATTTTATTAAGATGCCACCTAGAAGGATAAATACAACGGTCTATTAATAGTTCGTGTTTATCTGTATATCTATACAGATAAATAAAATTGAAGTGTCAGTTTGTAATTTCAAAATAACAGCTTTTCACTAAATACATATAAAAGTATACACGCTACTGATACTAAAAAAACTAGTTTAATTTTTTTTTTCTGTCTGTTTTTTCCGGGTAATCTCTGAAACGACTAGACTGATTTTAACGGGACTATCACTCGCAGGTAGCTGATGTTTTAAGAAGTGACTTAGGGTACTTTTATTTATTAAAAATATTAGGGTTCCGCGACGATAAGGATGAAACTAAATCTACGCGAGTGGAACCGCGGAGCACAGCTAGTTTGTATATAATTAACTTGTTACACAAGACCAATCAGCTTGTCATCTGTTTTGTAGACAAAGGGAGCCCGAGTGGACGAAGAGTTGTGATGCTATCTTTCAATTTAATTAATATTGGTTCAGTAGTTCAATCAAAGTGTAATACCAAACATTGTGTAAATATCCAAACCATAATATTAATTCTACACAAAGCAACGGCTAGATATCAATCAAGCAACCTAATAATACATAGGAATTTACAACAATCTTAATATCTGTTTAACTGTGGCGCGAGTGACTGATATTTGCAGGGAATATTCCTAGGGAACTTTAAAATGTTGGTTCAGAGACGAAAACAAACAAATGGGTATTCTTAAAAAAAAAAAAGCGCACGCCTGTATTCCCCAAAGGGGTAGGCAGAGGTGTTGTACTAAGAACACCCACTTTTCAACGAAGATGATTAAGTACCAACGTGACAGATCAGATGATGAGTATATCGCCGTCTCAGGCACATACGTGATACAACTTTGATTTACTTCTCAGACATATGCAGGTTGCCTCACGATGTTTTCCTTCACCGTAAAGCACGTGGTGTGAAATCACTGCACTTAAGGTTTCAGAAAAACTCATTGGTACAGGCCCCGCTGGGATTCGAATTTCCGTTGTTTGCGTAACAGACGCTCAAACGCCAAGGGGACCACAATTAAAAAAACAAATTATTTTTTCTTAAATTATATTTTATCCAAGTAACACGTGTCACAATTTGTCATTTGCCCATCAAGGAGACCTCTAAAACAACTCATTTAATTACTCAAGTTACGATATTACGTAAAACCGGAAATATGAATCTATAATTTGATCACGTTTTGCTCCCATCAATTCAAGGAATCTGCTTTACTAATACCGGTTTGTAAGCTTTTCATTTTAGGCTCGCACAGTTCAAGGCAAACTCGTAACAATAAAACACAATGCGATGCAAAACCAGTTGGAATCCTGCATGGTTCAAATGAATTTAGAGAAAGACCGTCTTATCTAAATCTGTACACCCTCTATGACCTTCCACGATGGTCCATAAAGCAAATATGCCAAAAGGTAAAATAAAGAGGCAAGCACTTTAGACAATACTTTCGAAGCTTTGACAATCCTACTATCATACTAATATTATAAACGCGAAAGTTTGTAAGAATGTATGTTTGTTAGTTACCCTTTCACGCAAAACCTACTGAATTTTGATGAAACATTACAATAATATAGCTTACACATCACAATAACGCATAGGCTATAATTTATAAAGATATTGTATGAATTGTCCAAAATATAAAGCTAAATCAAATCCTGCGCTGACGGAGTCACGGGCACCAGACCAGCTAGTTTATTATAATACTAGCTGTGCCCCGCGGTTTCACCCGCGTAGATTTAGTTTTTTCCTTATTGTCGCGGAACCCTACTATTTTTAATAAATAAAAGTAGCCTAAGTTACTCCTTGAAACATCAGCTACCTACCAGTGAAAGTCCCGTTAAAATCCGTCCAGCCGTTTCAGAGATTACCAGGGACAAACAGACAGACAGAGAAAAAATTTAAAACTTGTTTTTTTAGCGTCAGTATCGTGTATACTTTCATATGCATTTAGTGAAAAGCTGTTATTTTGGAATTACAAACAGACACTTCAATTTTATTTATCTGTATGTATAGATGTATAATTTGGGTGTATTGTTTGTAATACATTTGCGAAACCCACGATAGTATTTTCTATGAGAAAGAAATTTTCAGAGCGATAAGTAATAGAAAATTATCGAAAAGGTGTCTGCATGTTTTCAAGCAATGTAACCAAAGTCTACTCTTCTAATTGCTAGTGTCGCTATTGGACACTAGATGGCGTTGATTCATGACTAACTTATGGAGTTCTTAGGGAGATTTACTTACAGTTTTACCCCCGCAGGATTAATAAATAAAACTACATAACTTAGAGATAATTTTCCCGTTTTTGAAACATTTTCCATTGATGCTTCGCTCCTATTGGTCTCAGCGTGATGTTATTCCGACCTTCCCTAGGTTAATTTCGTTAAAAAGTAGGTGAATTTCGGGTAGACCCGATCATGAACTAAGATAGATATGCGACCTTACACGAAGCTTGTAGGGCACACGGTTAATCAATTGTTCATTATATGTTATACCACTTATGACTCTCAGTCAGCGATCGGACACGTCCAGGATACCAAGTCAATGTAGTATTATAAGATTACAAATTAGGAAATATCGTAGTAATTGTATGATCATCGCAATCAAACACTTTACGTCAAGAAGAATTCCTATAGGCTCGCAAGCTCCTCTAGTATTTGTATCAAATGTAATTAATCAAATAATGTAGAGAAACCATACCGAACAGAGTAAATAATCTGTTATTCGCTGCTTATTGCTCTCGAAGGTTGCCTCGTAGAACAATTATCCATGGTTACGCTTATCAATCGATAATTTGTTCAAACATTTATTAAACCATTTGGTGTTGCAAGCATTCATAGGCTGCAGTAGCCGCTTTCCATCAGGCAGGTTGAATGCTTGTTTACTATCTTAAAAAAGCCGTAATGTTATTTCCCTGTATTGACTTGCATTACCATAATTTAGAACAAGAGTTACCATGGATCCTCTACTTCTATAAATAAAACTTCAGTGCCCTTACCACGAGTTTGCCATCGTTTTCGTAATTACACTCGCTAGCGTCGAATAGTTATGAGGAATTCCACAGCGCCTCTTAGCGGTGACGTGAAGAACTGAAATATCTCATACAAATATTGAGAGTGAAGCTGGCGAGTATAGATAACTAAAACGGTGGCAAGCACGTGATAGGGGCACAGAATAGATAAACGCCCCGTAAAGCAAAGTATAACCACTCATTATCGTAATATTACATAAATTGAGGCAGATGACATATCATCACATTGATTTCGGTCGTGTTCGTACGACGCTATTTCATACCTAAACAAATCTAAATGCGTTTGGTTTGAAGGCGGACAAGGCATCGTTACAGTGCACTGTAGTGATGATATGTATTTGGCCTAAGAAGGCACAGGGATCATGGTCATACCATGAGCTGTTGTTGGCATCATAATATAATTGTCGCGCCGCCCAGCTCGCATGCTACCTGCAGTGTTAGTGTATGTGGACTGACCTGTACATCGAAGGGCTGGTGGTGTTGTTGGGGGTCGGGCGCGGGCTGGCCGTTGACGAGCGCGGCGGGCGCCGGTGCCACCCCGCCGCCCGCGCCGCCGACGCCGCCGCCCACCGACCCCACGCCGCCGTACTACACGCACACACAATGCTACATGTTATATCCTTCAACTACGTATCACGTACGAGCCGTAGGAGCCACGGGGTTTGAGCAGTCGTCTGCTACGCGAACACAAGCTCGAATCCCACGAACAAGTTTTTCTAAAAACTTAAGTGAAGTAGTTTCACCCCACATGCTTTACGGTGAAGGAAAACATCGTGACGAAACCAGCATATGTCTGAGAAGTAATTGAAAGAAGTATGTATAATGCCCGAGACGGCGAGACTCATCCTCTGTCACGTTAACACTTACATTAGATTCGGTGAAATGTGGGTGTTGTTGTTATCGCCCAGGTCTAGCTCAAATATTATCATGTGCCTTTTTTTACATTTTTGAAAGTTTACACACGCTACTTTATTACTCTATGGCTGAAATTAGTTTTATATAGAATTATGGTTATATTTAAAATGAAGACATTTTCCCTAGTTTACAGACTGCAATGTAAGCTAGGGAATATTATGCTGCCATCTATTGTTAAAACACAAGCATGGCATTGGATCTTTTACCTTTTTCCATACAACCTAAATATCTGGAAATCTAATTCTTTTTTCTGTTTGGCTTCCATTACAAACTATTAATAAGCCTTAAATGAAATTAGAAAAAACTAGAACAATTTTATCTTAGTATTAAACTTAATGAAACAAATCTTGTTTCATTCATTCATGATGATTGTCAAATAAAATCTTAGTAATTAAATTAAATGAAACATCTCTTGTTTCATTAATTACATGATGATTGTCAAAGAAAATCGGACTTCAATACGAGGCCACTGAGAAATTCGACTTTTTGAATGGATTAAACTTACCCCTAGGTAAAGTTAGACCTCTCATTGGTACTTGTTTTTTTTAGTAGGAAAGTAAACTGTTTGTGACTGACCTGCTGTGTGCCTGCAAAGCTGTTGTTGTCGAACTGTGGATGTTGCTCCATTTGTAAAACGAGTTCAATGTGTTGATTCATAGAGTCGTTCAATGTCATGCCTGCAAATAAAAATACAAATATATTTATTTATATTCTACCAAGCTAAATTTGAAAAACATTTCATGCTAATATTTTACTCCTACATTTAAGGATTAATTTTCAATGCTACAACAGTAAAGATCCTTCAAAAGATTAAGAAATGTGTATGCAAGTTTTATGAATCCAATCAAAAAAAGAAAACTTTAAATTACTATAATGACAAATTGCTTGCCGCGTAAGTACTAATAGTAGGGGAGCCCAAGCGGGGATTTCGTGTTTTCCTAAAGCGCGGCAGATTAATATACAGGGGAATACCTTGTACCCGGTTAAGTACCTCCACCAAATATGAACCTCATAAATAAGGCCACGCGTCCAGGATAAAGGATCAGATTAGTAAAAAAAAATTTATCATCATAAATTCTCAAGCGCGTCAGATTAAGTTAATTATATGCTGAAAAGTGTATATTCCACTAATCTGACAATTTGAGAGTGACGAAAAGAAAGTGGAGGGCTACAAAGTTGTAAAAAAAAAAACGTCATCTGGACATTCTCAAGCGTGGATCATTTTTTTTTTATTTTAAAGAAAATAATTCAAGGATAACGAAAAATATATAATCTGACCATTTCCACAAGCCGAAATAACAAAAATTCGTCAAAGTTGAATGCGTGCAGCTGCGTAATGCCTATATTCTCCTCTCTATGAATAAAAATAAAGAGCAAGTAAATAAGCTTAAAATCAATGATAGTATTATATCGGATAAGTTAGAAGTCGCGACTGCTTTTGAGATTCTTTTTTCTAACATTCCTACAGAGACTACCAAACACCTTAACTCTAGTCCGAATAAAGCTGAAAGCTTATTGAAACAATCGTTGCGTTTTTCAATTCATGTATATAGACGAAGGCATATTTCCCGATATTATGAAATATAGCAAAGTAATACCGATTTTTAAAGCAGGCTCTAAAGAAGATCCTTCTGATTATAGACCGATATCAAATCTTCCCGCGCTTAGTAAAATATTTGATAATCAGATGTTAGCTCACTTTACCGTACGTAACATCTTTCACGATTACCAATTTGGCTTCACTAAAGGTAGATCTACAACGGATGTTTAATTAAATTAATTACAAAATATTGAATTTTTTGAGCATGTTTTTTTTAATTATTTTCTTGCAGATACAAGTATTTTACTTAAAAAACATAAACTTGTTTATTTGCATGCCATTTCCTGAGCTTTTCAATTAATTCAGTTTAATGATTTAAAAAAATATTTCTTTTTTGTCAGATTAGGCGAATCCCTCATGATAATCGTCAGATTATGAGACAACACGTTTAGGACATAAAGATGAACCATATATATCTTAATCTGACGCGCTTGAGTATTTCAAAATGGCGATTTTTTTTACATATTGTAATAATGGCCGCGAGTTTGCGTCACATCGAAATCGTCAGATTATTGCATGAGAGCTTTATTTAAGGTTCACTTAACACCCCCTAAGAAAATCTGACGCGCTAGATAATTTTTTTTTTTTTTTCATTTTCAACCCTTTCCTACGACCATCCCCATCATGCAAACGATCAGATTAACATATATTCATTATTAAAAATATGTAGGACATTTATGCCATCAATATCTGACGCGCTCGAGTATGCCCATATAACAGTTTTTTTTTACAAATTTGAAAATCTATAGCCGCTTCCCCCACCGATGAAAAGGTGTACATTATATGACATTTTTTTCTTATTATCATCTAAGCTTTGCAACCCTAAGGTTTCTATGACGCTCGAGTAAATCCCCATTTAGCATCGTGGGCTCCCCTACTATAACTGCCACCAAGATTTTTTCAATATAAACATATTCGAAGTATATTATGAATATCGTTAAATCACTGTGAGACCTCTAAATAATTATCAATTATGGTAACATTCAATGACACTCACCAGGGTGTAGTTGTGGATGTTGCGGGTGCGGCATTCCCTGGATCGGGGCCACACCTAACATGCCTGGGTGGTGCTGGAACAAACGCAATGGTAAGGTCTATTTTAAATGTTACATTCCTTTACTTTCAGAATACTTATTAAACATACATCTTATTACACATATGCCTGAAGGGATTTAAATGTGGGTAACTGACATGATGATGAATGGGGGTTGTGGGTGTAAGTGGTTTGTGAGGTCGCCGGCACTGCGAGTCAAATCTCAGCCATCTGTACATTTTACAGCGAAATCGTTATTTTACATCACTTACAAACAAACTCATTGGTACAGTAGTGCATCAACGTGGTTCGCTTACAACTTAAGTATGTAAAGCAATGTCACATTGCTTTTAGGTGAAGGAAAACAGCGCGGAAACTTCCATGTGTCTGAGAAGAAAAGTTAAGACGCATAATGCCTGCGATGGGATCACTCGCTACTACATCAGCACCTAATCATCTTCGTCGAAAAAGGGTGTTGTAACGACTCTTGCCTTCCCCTTTATGGACCCTTCTGACGGATGAAGATGGCCCAAACAGCAGCAGAAAGGCGGGCGCGTCGCCGTTGTAATACGATATAGTAGGGAGACAGTTACCTGTGGGTGTGAAAGGTGCGGCAGGTGGTGCAGCTGCTGAGGCTGCGGCTGGGGCAGCGGGAAGGCGGGCCGTTGTAATACGATATAGGAAGGAGACAGTTACCTGTGGGTGTGAGAGGTGCGGCAGGTGGTGCAGCTGCTGAGGCTGCGGCTGGGGCAGCGGGAAGGCGGGCCGTTGTAATACGATATAGGAAGGAGACAGTTACCTGTGGGTGTGAGAGGTGCGGCAGGTGGTGCAGCTGCTGAGGCTGCGGCTGGGGCAGCGGGAAGGCGGGCCGTTGTAATACGATATAGGAGGGAGACAGTTACCTGTGGGTGTGAAAGGTGCGGCAGGTGGTGCAGCTGCTGAGGCTGCGGCTGGGGCAGCGGGAAGGCGGGCCGTTGTAATACGATATAGGAGGGAGACAGTTACCTGTGGGTGTGAGAGGTGCGGCAGGTGGTGCAGCTGCTGAGGCTGCGGCTGGGGCAGCGGGAAGGCGGGCCGTTGTAATACGATATAGGAGGGAGACAGTTACCTGTGGGTGTGAGAGGTGCGGCAGGTGGTGCAGCTGCTGAGGCTGCGGCTGGGGCAGCGGGAAGGCGGGCCGTTGTAATACGATATAGGAGGGAGACAGTTACCTGTGGGTGTGAGAGGTGCGGCAGGTGGTGCAGCTGCTGAGGCTGCGGCTGGGGCAGCGGGAAGGCGGGCCGTTGTAATACGATATAGGAAGGAGACAGTTACCTGTGGGTGTGAGAGGTGCGGCAGGTGGTGCAGCTGCTGAGGCTGCGGCTGGGGCAGCGGGAAGGCGGGCCGTTGTAATACGATATAGGAGGGAGACAGTTACCTGTGGGTGTGAGAGGTGCGGCAGGTGGTGCAGCTGCTGAGGCTGCGGCTGGGGCAGCGGGAAGGCGGGCCGTTGTAATACGATATAGGAGGGAGACAGTTACCTGTGGGTGTGAGAGGTGCGGCAGGTGGTGCAGCTGCTGAGGCTGCGGCTGGGGCAGCGGGAAGGCGGGCCGTTGTAATACGATATAGGAGGGAGACAGTTACCTGTGGGTGTGAGAGGTGCGGCAGGTGGTGCAGCTGCTGAGGCTGCGGCTGGGGCATCGCATGCGGCGGCAGCAGCGGGAAGGCGGGCGCGTCGCCGTTACGAACGCCCGCTTCTTCCTCTGCTGGAGAAGGCTGCCGAGATCCTGGAGTGCGACTGCACAACACAACATAGTATTTGAGCAGATTCATTTAAACATAAATAGCTTAATTACGTCACTGTCAGTACATTCTAAACAGTGTTATAATAATTTGTGGCGTATACGAATCTTTAAAATAATTTAGTTTGATTTCTTTCTCATCATCGTTACTGCCAGTGTATCTCTTAAAATAAATTATTTCTAAAATGTCTCAGAATCACAAGTATTTTTCACCACAAAAAAAGAATTCATAAAATATACAATACTTTATTGCTTAGTTGAGTTTGATTCATTTTTTATTATCTCTAAACATTATACTTATACAGTTATTATACATAGGTTAATTAACTGACGACTTGCACTGGTGAGGAATCAAATTAAATCTTATTAGTACTTAAATATGTATAAAAAAAACTAATAATATAACAAAAATATTTTGTTCTTTTTAATAAACAAATTAATTTAAGAACATCTTGCATATCAAAAAAAGACAGTATTTCATGGTTTAGTCAGCAGCTAAATGAAAACATAGAAGGAAAGTTCTATAACGCTGCCAACAAAAACGGCAAAAAAAAAAAGCTCTTGTACAAAGTAACTGAAGTTGAATTTTAAACAACAGCAATAAATAATAATTTTACAAAAAAATATTAAAAAGATTGTAAGATTTATGTTTAGTTTAGTTTATATTTACAGACATAGATATTGAAATGAGACAGTATGATTCATATGTTTTATAATAATGATAATACAGTGATAAAAGATTGCGTGTGAAGTCGGCGGTGTGCGCAGGCGCGTGGCATTGACAGAGGCCATGATCCGCGGCGAGCGGTTATTGCCCGCGCGCGCCTAGACGAGCCGCGCTCACTCGGTGACCTTCGCGACCATCTCCCGATATTACCAATATTAACTCTTCGTCTTGGTGACACTCACGCACACACTCATTATGTGTATTATACTAAGCAGTTCATCACGCTGCTAAGATGTTACTTTCTGGCAAATAATCATTTCACACTTAACACGCACTGATAGACTAGTTTCAGTTTGATTGCTATTATCATAAAAAATTCAAAATCATAACTCACTTGAAAGCTTTGTCGTCGTCTTGACCATTGTGAAGTCCATTGGGCAGGGGCCCATGCTCATGTAATTCGTGCAGATCTTTTTCAAAAGGAGAAGCTGATTTGTCTTCGGGGCGCTCCTCGAGAACCATGCCGCGCAGGCCGGTCACAACTCCCGTTACTTTCTCACCACCCCCTGTAGCAACGCCCCCAGCTTCTGTGCATAATCGACACATAATTGTAGACATACCATAGCAAGTAGCTGTGTCATAGAGGGGTAACAATATAATATTACCAGTGGGTGATCCTCCGAGTACATATTCAACCATCTTGACGCCGAGGCCGGCAGTGTCGCGCGGTGACAGGATGCTGCCAGCGTCCCCACCCGGGAACGCAACGCCCCGGCGCGTGCTCATCATCGGCACGCCCACATTGTGTTCCACGGCTAAAATACCCAAAAATAAGGACACACCTTATAATACAGCCAAATTAACAGGTCAATTAACTTACCGTACGGACATTATTATTTCAATATCTAAGAGAGTATAATCAAATAAAATGATGAATGTATACAATGTTACGGTCATGGTCCCTGGTAGAGTTATATACTATATTCACCTTGAGCAGACCAGGTGGGGTCGCGCCACATTTGCTCAGGGTTCAGTTGCAGAGGAGGCAGGTGGGGCGGCCCCTTGCTGTCGCCACCAGCGCCAGGGCCTTTGTCCCATAGTTTTTTTGCTGCAGGTGCAATCTAAACAAACATTTAAAAATTTAATATACTTCAGAGAATAAACGGAAAAGAAATCAGGGAAAATTCGAGATAAATGCAATACACTCTATACACATCATTGTCTGTTTGTCATGGCGTGAATGGACAATAATGACAATTTTATCTCAGATGGCTAGTTTCTATGGCTATGGTGTGTATGTTAATCCTATTTATCCTATTATCATACATATTTTGTAATCGCGAAAGTTTGTACCTATGGATGATAGAATAGATGTTTGTTAATCTTTCATACAGAAACTACTAAATGCATTTTAATGAAACATTAGAATAATATAGCTCACGCATCAGAATAATGCATTCACAGGCTATTAATTATAAAGATGTGTGAATTGCCCAGAATATAACAAAAACCATACAGTAAGTAGGAAAATAGTCTGCCATGTGCAGTCGCAAGCACCAGCTAATATCCTTAATCATTCCAGAATATTACGGAGACCATATTATAACGTCAAATGTATAAAATATTTTGAATTTGTTAAATCTTGTTGTCAGTTATCTTATAAGTTGAATAAGCACCCAATAATAAAATCTTTTATAAACCACTGATGGTTACAATAGTGCTTTGTTATACACAAACATACCATTCCCAGTATTTGAACAGAGAGCATGGTCATCAATATTTGACTGATATTGCATTACTGCTCACCTCACAAAACACAATGTACTGTATATGTATATACATACACCATGCTATAATAATATGTTTGTAAGTTTAATTATTATTATGTGCAGCAGTTTACAAAGTTTAAACCATGGCTTTGGCGCTCTAAAATATTAAAATTATAAAATCTAGCTATCATTTAAAAAAATCCCATTATTAAACGTCCTTACAAGTCATCAAAAATTATCTTGTTTGTTTCTATAATATGTAATAATAATTATGTTCATGTATCTATGTACTATACACGTAAAAATTAATTTATTAATATTAATTGTCCTGGTCATGCTATAACTTGAGAATGGCTTTACCAATCATTCATCTTTTTTTTTAATGTAGAAAACATTTTATATTACGTAGATTCTTAAAAAAAAAATTGGTTTCTGTTAAAATATGCAATTAAGTCCATGCATGTAAGTGACACCATGGGACACAGCTAGTTTAAAATAATTAATTTCCTAGACATGTCAACCACTACATATTCCATGCATTTTATAAGGTCTTCCCTCAACAAAAACTCAGTATAACTCGTAGTATTAGTAACTTTTCCTCATTCATACACCGTGTATTATGGTTATGGGCACAAGTTTTAATTGTCCTTACACGCACACAACTAACTCGGTCCTGCTTTAGATGCTGGCTGCATGCTTTCTTTCATCATCACCTTCAGAAAATAGGAGTCACAGACCCAGTGCCAGATTAAGCCAGCGCGGGGCCTGTAGCAAATTCGGCTAAGGGGCCCCTGGTTTGCTTTAGATTTTCAGGTGGGAGTGATGCATAGACTTAGCATCTGTGCAAAATATCTTGCATGCCTTATGGGAGATGTAAGATATTTGACTCGTTGATGTGCGGGGCTCCCCAATTCGCGGGGCCCTTAGCATTTGCTATTCTTGCTATGTGGCTAATTCGGCACTGCACAGACCTCAAGATTGACTATGAACACAGCCCTCTATGAAAATAGTCTACTACTAACTCAAAAAAAGTTATTTCTTTCCCTTGTGGATTGATTTAAATAGTGTGGTATGTTAATTATTATACCTACCAACTTATTACATTCATCTTCTAAGGAGCATGTGGATTTGCCTGTTGTACCAAGAAGACCAACCAGGTTACCAAGCTATGTTAAGATTGTATGTCACAAATACTGAATAAAAGAATCTTGCAAGGTAACATTAACTTATAGTTGTATATTTTAATAATTACTTCAAATATCAATTCTTTCCTATTGGCTGTGAGATTTATTGATATTCAATAAGTATAACATACATACATATGCTCACACCTGTATCCCATGAGGGTAGGCAGAGACCACCACTTTACACATGCTAAGATCCTTACATACTTCTTCTGCTTCGACCACATTCATGCATCTCTTCATACACTTCCTTCAGTTATGAGTGCTCCAAATTTGACCTTTAATAACTATAATAACTAAAAATATTTAACATAGTTAAAAATACTTTCATATACTTTTAACAGAATGTTATACTGGAATACTTGTCTTTATAATATGAAACAATTGCGCATAATACTGAAATAGCATCCACAATTATTCTTTCATAAAAAGGTATATTGCTTACAATCAAATACCAACATAGCTACTGTTTTGTTCATCTGCACTTATTTATCTATGGTTTTGTGGAACTTAAAAATGTAAGCGAGGAACACAGAAAGGACATAACCTAACTTTTAAATAGTTTCTTGCTATTTTGTTCATTTAAAATATACTATCAAATGTTTTAAGTTCCTAAAAGTTTTATCATTTGTCTGTACTATAGATACAAAGTATATTTTAGGTGGCGACAAATATGGTAATTGCTTGCCTTAGTGTCAGTGACATAATATGTAAATTTGTTAAGTCTACAATAATAAACAATTAGCTATTTTTATAAATACACTAAAGTTGATGAATAAAACCAGCAGTAGTTGGCCCTAATTAACATGTTCATCATATAATCCACTGTTTCAATGAGAAAGACCTTAAAAATATGAAAACCTATAAATATAAAGTAATAATATGATGTATCTAATGTGGTTGAAATCATATTAAATAGATGAAATCAATAAAACTTAACCGAAAACTGGTTTCATTGAGTAATTTCGTGTTTGATTAATTAAGTTATAACGCGAAAGGATACACAGACCGCCGACCGGTGTACGAACATCGTATCAAGAAATGGCGGACGCCGGTGACAAGTAAACAAAACAAAAACGAACCTGTTGCGTGAAAAAACCAGTAATTTCGTAATTTCATGACTTAAAACTGATTCTACATTAGTTAATCTTCATGTTAGATCATAAAATCTTACCATGTCGGGGCCCATATCCTTAACATCAGATTCGAAAAAAAAGTCGCTCAAGGGTTTCATGCGTACAATCCGCCTAAAGCCCGGTCATGTACTACAACGAAAGCTTCTCTTGAAGAAATAACACTTTTCAACTTAAAATACACGTTTCAAACAATAACTACACTGAAGAAAACATAAATAAAGCACATTTCTTACACTAAACTGTTTATAAGCCTCGAAATAAAACTAGAAAGATCCAAACTCAAATACAATGTTGACTTGTTTCGAACAAAGGACGTACGCCGACCACAGCGCCTGCGTAAAATTCCCCATAACGGAGGGAGCGTCACAGAGCAAAGTTTAATGTCTGCATTGACAGATGGCGCGCAACCGAATGCTTGTAACCGTAAAATGTAACTTGTACTTTTCAAATAGGTGATTCGCCTTGTTCAATTTTAAGAACACATTTCTTGCAAATCTAATTATAATTTCTTATTAGTACGTGTATAAAACGGCAAGGAAATATTAAACTAATACACTGAAATGTTATAACTTTTTTTTTATTTTGTATTAAATTACGGATAGGCTTTTGCCCGCAACTTCATTCGTATCGCAATGGTGAGTTTTAAAAAAAAAAAAGTATTACGATAAAACGCTTGAAATTATTTTACTTGATTTTCCATTACGTTAGTAGTTGTGTTTATTTACTCTTCGTCTATGAATGAAGGTATTTACCCAGATAAGTTTTAGTAAGTAATAAAAAGGTAGCGTTTTAATTTACCTACAAGTATTATTACGTGAGAGATGCATTCATCGTAGATTCAATATTTTATGGAGCTTTATAATGAACTATTCGTGATAAAGTTTCAACAAAACTTTAGTTATTGTAAGATTTAAAAAATATAGGGTTTTAGAAGCTAAGTAGGATTTAATTACTATAAAAGGGATAGAGGTAACTTGAATCCACAAAACATGATACAAACAAACAACCAGGAGTTTTTTAAATATTTCATGAATTTGATTTTACAGAAATCATTTATGCCAAAATTAAGCTTGGCTGTCGTTGGTGTCCCACGCCTAGCTTTTTATTCGTTTGACCTACGAAAGGTACGGAGAAGATTTTATGTAACTGGTGTACCTATTATGTACGTAATTAAATTGTTTGAGAATGCAATTTCATGGTACTGGCACTACAGATATATTATTGTGTTTGCATTTATCATCAATACGAAGCTTTATGTTACGTAAAGGGTAAGTGCGGTGACAAGAAAATAACGGCTTCGTACGACATTAACAAATTTCTTGAAGCGATAATTCAAGATGGCCGTGTGGATCTTATGTTAGACTCAACTCAACCACCCTCGACTCTAGCTATGCCCAGCTACTAAAAAGTGCAAAAAAAGTTTTGTTGTTCAAGTGTCTGTTTGTAATATAACAGATTTTCACTAAATACATGTGAATCTATATGTATAGTTACATTAAAAAAAATTAACTTCTCGTTGTCTGTTTGTTTCGGCTAATCTTCGACTTTCACAGCAGCTAGCTAGTTACAAGGACTAAGTTACTATGTAAAATTAAGTCACATCTAGTAGTAACCATACAATGTATTTAAACTGGAGAGGTCGGCCGATGATGCCAGCCAGCATTAATATATAATGATGGAAATCGCCTTGGTTTTTTAAGTATGTGATGTACCTAACCTACGCGGAATATATTTTTGCGTGTGCTCCGTATTTGTCTTTTCTGAAAATAATGTTGAAAAAGTAATTACCAAGCACTTATTAGATTTGATAATAATTCTTTTTGGACATCATCAGGAGACATTTCCAGTCAAGTTCGCTTAACAAATATTTCGTCATTAGCCTTTAATCTTCTTTTCCATGTCCACGTGGTGTAAATATATTTCTTTTAATTTTAGTCTCTAAATAATTTACTCCAGTTACAAAATCGGAGGAGCTTTAGTAAACTAGTTTTCATCATACTTTGTTAGACCCCGGAAGTCTTGACGAAAATAATTATCTGCTTCTTTTGTCAACAAACCTAGTGCGTTTAATTATACGTGAAGTTTAGGAAAATTTAATAATCTTAATAACTGCGTTTTGTTTTCAGAAGGTACTCAAATTACCCAATGTGAATCAACTAATGACTGCTTATTAATGGACAACGCGCACCGGGGTGGTCTACCATATTGTTCATGATTAAATATTAATAAAACGTCGGTTAGGGCTCCGTACCCAAAGGGTAAAACAGGATCCTATTACTAAGACTCCGCTATCCGTCCACCTGTCATCAGGCTATATCGCATGAACCGTGATGGTGACTGTTGAAACTTTCGCTATGTTGCCGCTATTACAACTCATACTTAACATAATACAATGAATATATAAGGGACATCCATAAAAAAAAACGTGAATTGCCGTTTTTATAGATAACGGTACGGTACCCTTCGAGTGCGAGTCCGACTTGTACTTGGCCGGTTTTAAATACTATTATGTGGATCTAGCATCGGAAGACGTTACAGATTATCCTCAGTAGGATATGTTAGCCTTGCAATAATACCAGTCACAAAGGGATTTCGCGCCCAACTCCGTCCGACCCCTATAAAAGCATAGAATTATCATATTTTCAATAGAAAATACGCTGTATTTTTATACCACCGTTAATAACGGATGTCTCTTGAAAGAAACATTAACATTAACTGGTAAATTCACTATCTACTTCAAGGCAGGAAATCACATCGACCGATTAGTCAACGACATCGTTAGAAGGCTTTGCAAAATGTTCGATAGCCTCAACAGTTTCCCAACATACGAGTAATTTTGTACAAGACGAAAAAGTATTGATCGCCCATGTCATGCGCTCCCCAACTACTGTTTGGGAACTCTGTGACGAACGGTTACAATTAGTTCAACTCATAGAGAACAATCCGCGGGGCAATTCCTGATATTCCATAACGTATATACTTTTAGACCTGCCTGTACCACCCCGTTACAGAAGATGGCAAACCAAATATGGCTGCCAGAGAATTATGTTGTATTCCTATGGCTAATAAAGTTGTCAACGCTAAATGAAAGGGAGTATAAGGAATGGAAGCTCTGTAGCTACTATAATGGGTCCCTATCGTCTTTAATTATGTTCGCACAGATATTTCATCATCCTCTTTAAGGTAGGTAACGGCCGGATTAGGCAACTGCCTAGGAGCCCCGCACCGACCCGAGAATAAAGGGCAAAAAATATATTATAAAAAGTTAGAAAATTGTAACGGAGAGTGGCCGCGAGCATTGCATTGCCCTGGGTAACATGCAAGACACCCTTGGTGTTAAAACCATTCGTATATGTCGTACGGCATATTAAATAGTCATCACGCCATGGGTAAGATGTTACTCCCGAATACTCCCGATCGTACTCTCGTCGAACACTTACGTGATCTTTGAGTTTAGTTAATGCTAAGCTCCGCTAAGCGCACTTCAAAGGGGGTGAATCAAAACGGGTTTAAAACAGACAAAGCGTAGTTCGCTGCCCGGCCGACTGAGACAGAGAGTAGCCAAATTACACTACATACTATAATATTTCTTCCGACGGCAAGTCATTTCCAGGAATAGGATAATGCAAACAGATGATTATAATGCTTAGCCATATTATGTGTAAAGTATTTTAAAGTTTTTATTTTAATCTTGTTTTTGGAAACTTTTTTTAGATCCGAATACCTTTAGTGCTGTTTTAGGTGGCTACAAAAATTTATAATAGTATTACTACTCGCCAATAGATGTCAGGAAGAGTCATATTCTAATGATATTGTAGCAGTTTTTCATTGCCTGATTATAAAGCTAAAACGACGTTTTCTGAAAATTAAACCTAGATAAATTTATTGCCACAACAGATTAAATTCAATGAAAATCGTTGGAACCGTTTCCGAGATTCAGATTACATATACATACATATATAGAAGTAAGACTAGATATAGCTAAACATTATGATCGTCCTTCCTATCATCTTCTTAGATATAAATCATACACGATATCATCACTCAATACTGTAATGCACAGAAATGATCCCAACATTTCATGGCGGACGAAAGCTGTGATGCAACGCCGAAATTGAGTGAATGATAACTAGTGTTTGATTAGGGACGCCTTAACTTCAGCATTTAGTTCAACAACTCAAGCTGCATGATCACTGTTGCCAAAACTCTAAAATATAAAAGGTTAGATAGACAGAGTATCTTAGCGTCCATAGCTATAATTATATGAAAGAAATAATTATAGAATTTGAAACAAGATGAAATTATTGAAGAATTTGTTTGAGACAGATGGCTGGCTTATAAACAAATGTAGGAGAAAAACATTTTCGCGCCGACCTTAACATGGACAGGGGCATGGTGATGACGATCAATTATGTGGTTTAGAACAAAGTTCAAATCACTAAATTTTCGTATCGTGTATACGCCCTTTTTCTTGCCCAGAATGAAACATATTTTTATTTGTTTAGTGAATATAGCTTACATAAGCTTAAGTTTGGCTGAAAGGTGCAAGATGGTACGTATGTATGTACATGTAGGTAATTTTACGACCGCCAACTTCCGTTGCCGTTCCGATAGGCATAATAAAATAAGGCCCTTGAGGGCGCCCATAGGGTAGAACGTTTGCAAGTGAAGTTATGTACCAATTTCTAGTTTAGATGCCCCTCTAAAAAATCTACATAATGAATCATTTACTAGACCTATATTTTAAGTTATTTATCCTTTGTTTTGCTGCTGTTTTGAAACCCGTTAAAAACCATTCAGTCATATCAAGTATCAAGATGTGAATGGAATATCTGATTTATTTATTCACTCCACTATAATAACATTTCATTCCCCAAATGGGAATTTATAGGTATCTATACAATTAATTATAATATATCTGTAAGTAATTGTAGTTAACATTGTATTATAGATAATAAAGCATCAATAATTGTCAGTCCACTCATGCATCATGCAAGAACTACAAGGATTTTGATCAACTTAAAGGATAGTTTTTACTGCAGTTCATTGCATAAAAACAATCAGGAAAATATACAAACTAGTACAGGAACATTCAGAAAGTACTGATGATTTATAACAGAAATATTTTAGATTCCTGCATACATATGGATCAAAATCTCAAAATCCCAGTCACAGGCTTACAAGTAATTGATGTTTTCAAATAAATAGTAGAGCACTAAAAAATATTCAACAAACTAAAATTCCCAATAATACTTCAATCTCTCGTAACTTTGTCATTAAGAGAATCCCAGAACAATCCCAAAAAAACACAATGACAAACAGACAATTCAAGGACTATGCCTCTAATGCCCCTATATGGGAATCTATAGAAATCTTACATGTAGGCTAAAAGATATTGGTATGTATTTTCTGGTATGTGCAGCTTATTTTTTTCTTTTCTATAATGGTGGCAGGCAAACCACCATACAGCCAGTCAATGATGGCAAGCATTAATAGCCTCTGAATGCCAGAAAGTTCCGAAGAAGTTCTGAAGCACATTATCAATGGAATATTTCCAAGTCTGTCCTAGTGTATATCAAACCCCCTCTTGCATAAGGGCACTGTCTTCATGTATGAATAATAAAGCTTTCTGTGAACAATGACTATTCAATCTCAGGTTATGCAAAGAAATATTTGCATCTAATAATAATGTTACCATAGAGTAGTGTATTCCTGTGGTGTGTAAGGTTGCCCGGGGACTAGTGTGAATGTAGGTGCTGTGCTGGCTATGGTGGGATTATAGTAAACTGTGCCAACATTATTACAGGAACAGTGACTCCATGGCTTATTGTCAAAGACACCTGGCTGAGGTTCTTGCCAGCTCTTCTCAAGAGGCTAGTTTCAGAACCGGTGGTAATTTGTTGATGTTTGTATGTACCTAACCAGGGGCGGTACCATAAGCTCTTATTGCCATTATAGTTCCACTGTGTGACAGCGACTGACTCATACATGTCATATACATCTGTCTCACAAAAAAACATAAACTATCACATCTATAAGAGGCCATGGTAGGGCCCCAGGGCCCATTCCTTGTTGCAAGCATCCACAGGATGCCGCTTACCACCAGGCAAACAACACTTATTTGCAACAATTATTGTATATAAATGTAATATATAAATACCTATAATGCTACTATACAAATGTTAAGCTAATTAAGTCAGTGTAAAATGTACTGTGTCAATATACCACAACTGGAACTACCCAAGCAAAACAAAAAAAAAAATTCGATAAATATATCTATAGATTGTAAAGGTATGTTTTATAGGTATATGAATAAAAAACATGATACACAGTATTACTAAATAAAATGTTTGTGTTGCATCACATCACTGCATCTAGTGTAGATATAGAAAAGCATTACATTTAATCTTACCTGGTTTCTTATTGCGGCTACTGGAGTTAGCCCCAGTTGGTTTTGTCCCTGCTGTAGGAACTGATTGGTGCCAGGTGCGAGTATGCCCGCTTGGCTCAAATACATTAAGTGTTCAGCACTCTTTCCAATGCCATTCATAGCCTGCATAGGGTTATGGTGCTGGTGAATATCATACAGGCCCTGCTGGCTCAGCTGTGGGGCATTCTGCATGCCTTGAAGGGGTTGCAGCATCATTGCACTGTTTTGAATAGTCATATTATTCCCCAAAGTGTGATTCTGCAGAGGAGCCAATTGTGTGTGCACCATGTTGGTGGTGAGGTGAGCCGGGTGGCTCCCAATCACCGACGGGTTGATGGCCAGGGTGCCCACTGATGATGCTATAGCTTGGTTTATATATTGCTGTTGAGTTTGGGAGTTCTTTAGTTGTACAGCTGCACCTTGATGCATGCTCGTCATATGCATTGGAGCAGAGTTCTTCCATTTATCCTGACTCTGAAAATAAAGTATAATGTGAGTAATAAATGAAAGATTTTATAATAAGACACACTTTTAATTGTTGCATTGACATAATGGACTTGCACTGATAGGTTATGTTTCATGTCATTACTCAATGACAATTCAAAACAAATAGGTATCAACAACAAATAACAAAAATATAAGTAAGTAAATAAACAAACCTCGGCAATGGAATCGTCGCCGACCGCCCAGCGCTGTTTGGGCGCTAAAGAAGGCAGCTCGGCCTCTTGGGGCTCTCGCTGGAACACATAGTGCACGGTGGCGTCGTCCTGGCTGCGGGCCTGCGAGGCGCGCGCGCTTTGCAACCCTGCCTCACCCACCTCTTCCTCCGCCCCCGAGCCCGGCCACTTCATTGGGCTACCGTGAG
The DNA here is from genome assembly GCA_964035505.1 of Watsonalla cultraria. Lineage (NCBI taxonomy): Eukaryota > Metazoa > Arthropoda > Insecta > Lepidoptera > Drepanidae > Watsonalla > Watsonalla cultraria. The sequence continues at coordinate 9,076,604 of OZ037717.1, read as the reverse complement.
GTTCGAGCATTCAGTTTCACTACACTTCGATCCTTTGCAACCGTACAAAATGTCTCGCCGCTCTTCCTGTTTATGGATATACAGCGTTTATATCAATTGGGATCTAGTGCGATGTACGGTTTAATAGCTTTACATCATCTGATACACTAATTATGATCAGTACATTCCAATATCGAAGTCATTTAGCGTATTTATCTGTATTTTTAGCCTTTGTGTATGACAGTAGTTTTATCAAGCACGATGACAGCCGCTAAAGGAAATCAAAATAATGCACGTACTGCAACGGTCGTCGCCTTGACGGATCGAAACAAAGACTAGAGGTGAAACCAATGTTTTAGGCTAAACTTAATTTGAGAGTGATCAAGTTTGTATTCTGTCTACTACTGTACTAACTTTCAGTATAAGCGATTAGTCGGCGTCGGGAACTGAACGGAATAAACACTCAAAATAATACACTATTCACACAATTTCTAAACAAAACGAGCACAAATATAATTACTATATGTACACAGAACTATTTACAATGTACAATTTTTACAAAAAACCCGATTTATGCCATTGGCTGCTGTCGATACTTTCCGATTTAGAAAAGACGACAAACATTCTTTCACTGCCTATCCGCCATAATCGGTCGGTCGGGCAGATGCGATGCGCGCGCAACGCGCAAAGCTATACTATAAACATAAATACATAATGCTAACTGCGTTCCGTTGAACAATATCGCAAAGTAGATAATAACAGAATTATTATAAATTTTAAACGTAGAAATATATTTTTATTTCATTCATATATTTTAAGAGCGATTATTCATTCATTTATAAAACAGTCATTATTCCTCAAGTGAGTCTTGGCGGATATAAAAAATACCTATTAGGTGAAAAAGTACTATGAAGGCCTGGTTAAATAGTTTACACAAGGAAAATTATTTGAACTGAGTAGAAAGCCATAGCAAATTGGATTGAAATGGGAACTTGACAAAATAATGAATAGATTTAAACCTTCGATTTGAAACCGGTAAAAAACAGTATTATCCAAAAACATTTTCTAACGTGGAATGGAACGGAACTTGTTTGCGGCTACTTATAGAGAAAGAGACAGAGAATTAGAACTATTTTAAACTTGAATTATAGGAACTTTAAGAACTATTTTATTAATAGGGAATATCAATAAAATTGTTCTTACCTATATTTAATACAATTCAAATTAATAAAATAAAAGGAATTTTTCAATTCCTTTAAGCCAGTTGACATAAATGTTAGCAACACTATAACGATTAAGAATAATGCTAAATTACAATTTCATCAGTAATGCTCAGATACGGAACACACCTAAACAATCCACCAAACCAAATTGAAGGCTAGAAATCTTAAATGTATATTCATGTTTTCTTTTATTCTATTCTTAAATAAGGTATTAAATCATTGTTTTTAGGCCTTGGAGCATTAAGTAATTTTATGAATTCTCAACCTTCAATAAGAAGAAACAAGGTATGAATGTGTAGTAGAGGGGAATAATACAAAAACTAATTACATTGGATTTTTTATTAAACTTAGATTATATTCAGTTATTCAACACTTATATTGGCTTAATTTTAAAATGGAGTCCAATGAGAGAAAATACTAGACACTTGAGATCTTGGACTAAATAGTAAAACCCACGCAGGCCCTCTGGATCACGAGATTGATTCACATCTACTAAAGATCCCGTTTTGGAGGTTGTAAATGAAATGTGTTCTTCTCCAATCACAATTTCCAGTTCCTGCAAAAGAAAATTCTTAAAATTAATTAGTTAATTTTTATTGCTGGAATGATGACCAATATTGGGAATGATACATAGGTAGAAAAAAATACATTTACTGAGAGGGCCAGTATAACAGACAATCAGATATAAATACAAGCAAGTTTTTTAAATCTATTTTTTGATTACTCAATATTAACATGGTACACAAGCTTCTACATAATGTTATTTTATCATGTATACTTCTTTACTCAGAATAATCAACCAATATTTGTTTAACCTGAGGACTGGCTCGCCATTTAAGACCAATATCCAGGTTTACATACATTAATAAGTTAATGTATGCAATAAATATAAGCCTCGTACTCGTATTGTAAACATAGAGTAGGTAGTTGAGTTTCCTACGACTATATATACACAAACACAGATTTTAAAAGATTGCATCATGTTACCTGTCTGCCAACTCTATCTGGTTGTGGCCACAAACGGTCATCTTCGTGCATTATTTCAGAGTCCACTATTACTCTTTTCAGCTCATCCATGACACAGGGATGAACGTATGCTTCTTTGCGAATCATAGTGTCATTCTTGTAGTTGGAATTGTTGGCATATCGCAATTTACCGTCCGGGCGGAACTCAAACTCAAGGAACTCGTGTCCAAATTTTCCTTTGTGTCCAACATAATATCGTATATAGAAATCAGTAGACATTTTTCTAACAATAAACCAAGTTTATTACTTTAGCACACGCGCGGCGAAAAACAGTCAACAGTTTTTCTAGCTAGTCTTTGCTCCGATCCTTCCACAGACGTAATCAACCATAGATAATAATATAGTTACATCGAACTGTAACAGATAAAAAACTTCACATGGGTGTGGTGGCACTATAATTTATATTATAGCAAGCAAGATCAAAATACAAATTCTGACGGAGGACTACGGACAAATTAATCAACAACATTGCGAGTACCAGTACCAGTCAAATTATTACAATTCTCGTAATGGCATCCAATGCACAGACATAGTAAGTGCTATGTAGTAGTTACTATTTCTAAGGTACAATTCAATAGATTTTAATGACATTGTAAAGAATCCACGAACATTTTCGTATCAAATATCACATTTAAATATATAAATATATTTTAGGTATCAGATTATATATTTATTTTAAGTTAAATTAGAAAAATAAAAGCAGAGTGTAGATAGGAGAGTTAATGTCGTTTTGTTGGGTCATTTTCATCCAACTGCAGGAATTTTCATACTATTTTGCAAGTGTTCTTATTATTATTAGTCTTTATACTGCCAAGATACTATGTATTTTAATAATATTTTTATGTCTATGGAATTTCACTATTTCAATGTCTTTGATGGGAGCAGAAGAAGATTAAGAAGTAAAATAAATTCGTTTTCCATATACAAATTGTTGTCATCCTTGTTCATTTGTCTTTCGTTCGTTTTTCCCGTGTGGTTGAACGTCTTGCGTGTAGTTTAGTGAAATAATTACTAAAATATAAGTGAAACTTCTGGTTTTAGTAACTTAATTATGTTTTGCTTTGCTATTTAAGGTGCAATATTGCTTTAAGTGAAAAAATTGTATTTGAAAAGGGCGCCCCTTAGTCGAGAGGTCCTTTATTTTCTGATACAAAAGAATAATTTAATGTCTTCGAAAGCCTACTTCTTGGTAACAATATATTATAAGAATTTTCGAAGAAAATATAGTGTATTTCGTCTTTGCAATATAATATCGGAGTTTAATAAAAAGCCGGTTTGAAGCTAAAATAATCTGTGTTTGACATAGACTACCAACCATAGACTACTAAAAGTAGAGAGGTAAAGTAGTTTCATCTGTCAAACAAACCTTTTCTTTTCTGGCCCAGGCAAGATGGGTGAGTAACGAATGTGTTGTGAATTTATTTATCTAGTTTTATCCATTCTTTGGCTATTTACTGTGAATAATCGTAGTTATAATTTGTTTTAGTATTTTTCCATAATGTTGTATTTTGGATTATTTTATGTCAAACCACTCAAAATCAGAAAGTGTTGTGATAACTTTGGATAGGAGACGTGCTAAAGTGAAGATCCGAGTTCATGCTTAATGTGTTGTATATGCAGGTATCAGTCGTGATCACTGGCATAAGCGAAGGGCTACCGGCGGAAAGCGCGCGCCCATCCGCAAGAAGAGGAAGTACGAGTTAGGCCGCCCGGCTGCCAACACAAAGGTGAGCTGCACACATAACCTAATGATTGATATATTGATTCCAGCTGAGTGTGAAAGGAGTCCGACGCAAGACACGGAGTGAAATTAGACAAGTTCTACAATGTGACGACTTGATCGTGTGGTGTTAACGTGAGACGAAAACATACATAACCTCTAAAATAAATGTTTTGTTTTGCAGCTTGGCCCACAGCGCATCCACTTAGTGCGCTCTCGTGGTGGTAATGCGAAATACCGTGCATTACGTCTCGACACTGGAAATTTCGCATGGGGATCTGAATGTGAGTACAGTTATTGTGACTTGTATATAAGACTATATTATTGTAATACATGTGTTAATAACATTGAGTATGAAGTTCTTGATGACAGCAATTGTTTGGTTTCCAGGTGCCACCCGCAAATCCCGTATTATTGATGTAGTTTACAATGCATCCAACAATGAGTTGGTGCGTACCAAGACCCTGGTGAAGAATGCTATTGTAGTGGTGGACGCCACCCCCTTCAGGCAATGGTATGAGACCCACTACCTTTTGCCCCTTGGCAGGAAGAAGGGAGCTAAGCTGGTGAGTAGACCTTTTATATTAATATACATTACTAGGGCATAACTCTAAAGAATTTGAGATTGTTATGATTCTTGTCATATGCTGAAATCTCACTCTGTAATACTATTTAATATGCCAATTTATTGTTTGAAGTTTATATTATTTAAATGTTTGAAATTAAAAGCTAAATATTCAGTGCACTATTGAAGCAAATTAAATCTTACATTGGCTTAGGATAAGATAGGATAATTTTCATTTCATCATTCAAAACCTTAACCTAGGTCATTGGAAGTGATTGTAATTAAGTGTTGAATAATTCCACTGGGTGACTGCATCACAATGCAAACTTAGACAGTTGCTGATTGAAATTGCTTTGATTTGTCAACTCAGTTCATTTAACAGTTCTAGAAAATTCTCAAATCAACACTCAAAATTGTCCTAGACATATGGTATATTGTTTTTTTAAGATTAGAGTCTTGATTAGAAATCATTTGCAAATGTCATGCTCTTATGCTCCTATGATGTTTTTTTGCGTGTCATATGACTGAATGATTAATTGTGATGCAATTATCTGATGTGTAATAGATTTCAGAATAAGTTGTTACTTATTAATTTTACTTTAATATTGTAACTGTGCCCTGCAGACAGAGGCTGAGGAAGCCATCATCAACAAGAAGCGCAGCAAGAAGACCGCCAAGAAGTATGTCACAAGGCAGCGTATCTCCAAAGTGGAGGCTGGTCTTGAGGAACAATTCCACACCGGACGTCTGTTGGGTGAGTTTGCACAACAGCTGTTTATTTGTAACTATGTTTTGCAATGATTTAATGTAGTAATAAAATTATTGTTGTGATAAGTTAATGTCCAAATATTATTATTTGATCCAGTGATGTTATCGAGAAGTTTTGAGGCTGCATTAACAGACTGGTACCGTTTTGGGAACAGTCTAGCGGTTGCATGATCTACTGTCATAGTTACTCTGAGCATTTGCAAATGTTTTTTTTAGTTAATTTTGATTTGATATTGTACCTGATGGAGAATGTTTTATTTAAGCGTGCGTGTCTAGCCGGCCCGGACAGTGCGGTCGCGCTGACGGATACGTGCTCGAAGGCAAAGAGCTGGAGTTCTACTTAAGAAAGATCAAATCCAAGAGGGCGAAGTAAGGAGTGTAATGTAAAAATAAACGTAAAAACCTATGTTTTATCTTTTATTTATTAGTTTGATCCAACATACACTACTCATGATACTATTCCACCATCTTTGATATTGTTATTCATTAACACAATTTCTAGAATTCAAATTTCTGGATGAAGAATCATTTGTTGAATAATTTTTCTCTGTTATAAGTTAACTAAACAGTAATAATTATAAAATGTTTAGGCTTGATTGTCGAATTACTCTAAAGACTTAATATTCCAAACAGGATCCCTTCAGTAGTTATGATAAAAGTAAATTTTTGTGGTTTATATACCAAGACGAGAATGATTCGATTTTGATTTTTTCGTAATAGTTGGTGGCAGGTTCAGGAAATAAAAATGCCAAGTGATGTTTTGAAACACTATAATATCCTAGAGTTGAGAGGATCTACCATTTTCCCGGCCATTAGGGATACGTGTATGTTGGCGTCCATCACGAAGTACAGGAACGGATATGTAGCTGAGAAGGACACCGGCTCGCGGTTCTTCACGTATCCTGCAACAACAGTGTCAACTCGCAGTAAGTACTATGCAGTACTTACTTATACATTGATTGCAGTACTTACTTATACATTGATTGCAGTACTTATTATCTATGATAACTCCTGATAGCGAAATCCACTCTGTGGTTCCTATGTTTAAAACTTAATTCTAGGCACAGTAGAGGTACCGTCATGAGTTATGAGCGCTCTGTGAAAGTAGGAGGTAGCTGCGCATGTACTTTATTCGCGTGGCGCCATACAGATATTATCATTAGTTCTGCCAACAGAACAGTTGGGTTGGGAATAGACGTAAATGAATATTCCGCATTGAAAGTCAGCGCTCATACCTCGTGACGGCATTTCAATATTATACTAAGTTTCCCACTGACTGGCATCCGCTTTCGAGATCCATACAGAACGGATTTTAGATTATGGACCTTTTGAAACTGGGTGAAGGATATAAATTCGTCAAGATAATATCAGTGCTCATCATCAGCGTCGTCCTTGCAATGCAAAATGTATCCGACGTTTATCAAAACAATCACTGAATCGCAGCAAGCCAACTGTGGCGACAGGAAATAATCATCAGTAATTTGACCAGTTATACTTTACTCATTTATGTAATTGAATCGGAATATCTGCAAATCATAATTTTCATCTCGTGATTAAGCATTGAGGTCGTAGTTGTGTGGGTGCCTTGCATCGTCGATTTCCCTAATTTGTGGCTTCTCACACACTCGATGGGTATGTGTGAGGGCACTGTTGGCGTCAAATGCGCGTGTCGCCTCGTTGCGCCATCCACCCAACAGACAATGGGATGGTCGCTCGCGCCACTTTGCCATTTCAGCTTTGCACTCTTTTGGCAACATTAATATCTCGGTCCCCACGCCGGAAAACAATAACATCACGCGTAATTATCATACTTGTTCACATTTACATTGCAAGCTACTTAAACATGCCTAAGCCACACATCTACGTACTCACATAGGGTACGTAGATGTGTGGCTTGTTGTCATAATCATTTTAAATACCTAATATACAAATTTAGTACATACATACATATGCTCACGCCTGTATTCCCCGAAAAGGTAGGCAGAGGTGTTGTAATTTTCAACATCCACATTTCACCGAATATGATTATGTGCCAACGTGACAGAGGGTGAGTCCATCGCCGTCTCAGGCACTATACATACGTCTTTGCATTATTTCTCAGACAATATGCAGGTTTCCTCACGATGTTTTCCTTCACCGTACAGCACATGATGTGAAATGACTGTACATAAGTTATTTTAGACAAACTCATAGGTACAGGCTCCGCTGGGATTCGAACTTGCGTCGCTTGCGTAGCAGGCGACTGCTCTAACCCCGAGGCAACCGCGGCTCTTTTTTTTTAAATCAAATTTAGTTCTTTAAAAAACAATTTAATGTAGTACAGGTGCCGTCAGGAGTTATGAGCGCTGACCTTGAATGCGCATTAGTCATTTTATCAATCTGTCTTTGTGTGTGTTTGTGTCTGTCTCGCGCAAAGCGAACAAAAACATGCGCAGTTACCGATCCCTACTATTTTCGCTCGTGACGACCCCTGCAGGTCTAACATTTAAAATAACCTAATTGTGCATACATTTAAACTTTTGGCTCGAGTACTCAAGTTGAATGTCGCTCAAGGATTATTCACGAGTTAGGTCTTTGTGTGGCGGTCCGTGACTGCGAGGGAGTGAGCCCAGTCTTGCGGGCCTGTGTCGGCACGCATCGTCCACACGCTAATTAAATGGATCACGTCCGGAACGACAGGGCTCGACCACTACCGACCATGGCGCGGGACCACGTTCATTACCACCTAACAAAGGTCCGAGAATTGACTAAATTATACCTACCTAACGCTTGTCACTTGTTGAGAACAGGTGATAGGTACTAGGGCTACCTCAATTATAGGTTTGCAAATATGCAAACGTTGTCGCTTGACCTTGCGTTTTTAAATGTGTTGATACTTTCTCGCAGGCGGGTTGTCTTTAAGTTATAAATTTTAAGCCACGCTAAATCGGACTTTTACTTGGGACACTAGCGGGGGTGCTTCACGCAGATTGAACGAACCGCACACCCAGCTCCCAAAAATCTAGTTATTGAAGCCGTTGGCTGATCGAGTCCCTTGACCAGGCTAAGAGTAAATTTATGAATACCCGTATGTTTTTTTGATCACTTACTATTTTTTTTCTGGTCATCCGGCTTGTACTTGCGGATGGCCACAGAGACTGCTTGCTCTATGCTGCGCACGTACACTCCCGCCTGTCGGGTCATCGGAGTGAAATCCCGCTGCCTCGGCTCGAACACATCTCGAATACCCAACTGGACCAACATAAAAAAACAGCAGTTATAACGCGGTTTTCCAGTGGTACAGAGGTTACCCGCGGGGGTGATGCTAGCTAGTGCAATCTCATATAACTTGTCCGAATCCTTCTAGGCTAGAATGGTTAGGAACTTTGAAATAAGGGTAACCGTCGTGAGCGCGTACCTTGAATGCACAGTAGGTAATTATAAGTATGTCTCTGCTAGGTGATACGAATCTTCTATATATATAAAAGAAAGACGTGTAAGTTACACTACTTATAACTCATGAACTGATGAGACGACGAGATGAATAAAAACATGCATAGTATCCCCACTATTTTCGCTGCGTGCTTATAACTCAAGACGCCACTGAGTTACTTGTTATCTACGCTAATATTATAAAGAGGAAAGATTCGATTGTTTTTTTGTTTGTTTGCATTGAATAGGGTCCAAAACTACTTGACCAGTCAAAATTCTTTCAGCAATGGATAGCTACATCATCAGCGAGTATCATAGGCTATATTTTATTTCCGTACTCCCACGGGAATGGGAACTACGCGGGTGCAACCGCGTGTCGTCCGCTAGTACTTACGACTACTAAGTAAGCTAATTGCGCAGGCCAGAGTGCTAGTACCTACTACTAAACATAACTACAGTTAGTATGAATCCGGCGCATTGACCAAAAAATTGAGAGCACAAACCTATAGGAATTATAATTATATACCTAATATAATATTGCTTGAAAAATCTACTTAAGTACTTACTTACTGTACATAATACTAAACTGGGTAAATCATGATAAGTTACGGAACATTTAAGACCGGACAGCGCGTTATATAACTCTGAGAACTTTCTGTTGATAAAGCTACGCTTTTGTTAATTACCTAGCTAATTAGTTAAGTTTGATGAAAATTTGCAGATCTGCCTGTTAAGTTAGCTATGTGTGTCAAGGGTCTTTTATTGTTAATCTCTCATAAGCAGTTGGAAAACGGTAGTGTTGGACAAATGTTTGGGTTTGTGTGAATCATAATTCGTATTATTTATTAGCTTCTGAGTGCCTACTGCGAGTTTTCTTAAAATCGCCGCGATAAGTCATCGTGTCGACGTAAACGAAGATTTGTATGGGCTGTGATAAATAATAGTGTCATCTTTAGGCCGACAGAGGCGCTGTTTCGATCCCATACAAATCTGCGTTAACTTTGACGCGGTGACATGTGACGGCGGCAGTGAAAAACTCACACTAGGCACTCTGCAGTCTGCGTACGTCTTCGTCGGCGTGGAATTGTTACTTTGGGCTAACGCTATCTTTAACCCGCGACTTCGTTTACGTAGCGTAATGATAAACAGCCTTAAGACGATAAATGGGCTATCTAACACTGAAATATTTACTAATCGGACCCGTAGTTCCTGAAAATAGCGCGTTCAAATAAACTCTTAAGCTTTATGCATTACCTACTTAGATTTAGATTACCTACTTAGGTTAAGTAATTTCCAAATTTTTCCATACATGAACATATTTTAGAGTAGCTTAATAATTATTATGGTAAATAGAAGGCGATGCTTTAAACACAATTTTAATTATTCGGTTATCTATATAGAACAACGCTAGTGGTATTGTTTTCGCTTTTTTATTGTAACTGATGGCACTCAGTGGCATGGTGAGCACGAAATGTTACGCAAAAATATACAAAGTTGATTAGTTCTAGTCTATTTGGTTACTTTATTGCGAACTACGAATAAGTGGGGCGACTGGCATTTTCGTTAGTAGTTTTCAAAATAATCTACTACTTAAGTATTTAAGAAAATCTAAACATCCGTTATATGTAGGTACTATAAAGTTACCTACATCGCGAGCTTTACGGTGCAGGAAAACATCGTAACGTTTATGTAATTGCAAATTACGGAGAAAAGTGCATGCTGAAACATGGACGTTGCATTGCATCTCTTCAGGCAACCTTACGGAAAGGTGTGATGTCATTAGCATCCTTCCTACTGCAAAGATTAAAATTATGGTCTTGCGGCTAGCCTAAGTCCCTTCTTCTTCATCTTGCTATCACACAACACGACAATAGATCAGCCGCGTTATTCACTATGGTTTCTTAGTGTCGCAATCGTCGTCGAATGTCTGTAGGTATAAAACCTAAATAAATAGGTAAGAAACCGTAGTAGGTACCTACATTGACACGTAGCAACGTAAGTAGGTATCTCTTAGTGGTCTATGATCTCACCTTCTGCAAGTCCGTGGTGAGAGTGACGTGCCCTTTAACCGTAAAGCCCGGCACGACAGCCCTGACCCGGCGCGGCCGAAGGGCTGCGTACACATCGGACAGGTCTGACTCCCGCGCCATCCTTGCCAACAGCCGACCCAACTCGGCCGCTCCTCCCCGTCGAGGCAGCACCACGAGGAGGTAGTACCGGTCGCTGTCAAGGGGCAGCCTTAACGCCGAAGCCTCCAAATGAGGAAGATACGCGTGCTCCAATACCGTATCGTAATGCATGTATGACACCTGCAAAATTTGTCGCGCTTCATTACATCCGTTACTAATATCATTAAGCATTTAGTTGTGAATTGAATTGTGACACAGCTAAATTACTTTGCTAATCGTGTTAGATATGGCTCATGTAGTGATTTCCTTTTATAGATTGACAACTTCATTCAATGGATTAGATTTTATTTACCCTTTTTTCATATGGTAATTTCCGGTTTGTCGCACGAAAAAATTGGCGTTATCATCCAATAGTCACCCACAACAAAGCAAGACGTGTTACTTAATTAGAGTTAAGTAGGCAGGCACTTCCTTCCGATAGTTACTACGACATTACAGTACTCGGAAATTACAGCAATTACCTACCTCTACATTCTTCAATCCGTTGACCAAAAACATTGTATCATCATACGTTGGCTTTGGCAGCTCAGCTCCAATATCAAAAGATCTGTATAACAAGTAATCGTCTACATACGGTGGATTCGTGAATATGAAATCTACTATTGATTTCTTGCGTCGTTCAAGTGTTTCTAAAGAAGATTCATTGAGTACTGTCGTGGTGGAAACCGGTAACGTGGTCATATCCGCAGGAGTTGTTGATCCTAGTTCAGTCTCTAGTCTTTCAGCCATTGTCGATGGAGTAGTGCCTTCTGTTTCTGTGCTCAATGTGATCGCGGCAGTTGCAGTAGAAGGGCTATTTGTAGTTACATCGGTAGTAGAACCTATGCTAGCCATTGTTGGTGTTTCAATCTCGTTTGTTGCTGTGGGCTCGTCAGTGAGAGCTATGGTTGATTGGGAAGATACTGTTTCTTCAGCTGCAGACGTGCTGGGCATGACTGTAGTTGATTCAGTTTCAGATACTGATGGAGTGTTTGGTAATGTGGAAACAGTAACCGTTGTAGGTGTGCTGGGTACTATTGTTTCTTGATCAGTAGTAGTTACAGGTTCTGTGGTAGTAGCAGGAGAGCTGGTGGTCGTGCTTTCAGCATTGGGTGCAGATGATGGGACAGCAGATGTTGTTGGTGTCGGTTCGCGGACGTCTACCTTACTAATTGTTTCTACGTTTGGATTAGGCGTGGTTTCCTCTTTCGTTGGTGTCGTAGAGGCGTCTTCGCGACTCGTCATAGCTACAGTAGAGCTATCTGCACTTGCTGGGTTCATTGTAGTGGATGCCATTGTCGTTGTCTCGTTTGTATTGTTTCCTTGTGGTGAAAAAGTCGGCAGTTGATCATTTTCTAGATCAAATCCATAGAACCGCAGTATCTTTTTATAGCTTTCATTAAAAGTAACATTCTCATTATTTAATGCTAATCCCGCTAAAAATCCTTCTTCTGGCACGAAATATGTCTGAAATATTTAAAGATACATTGTTCAATACACACATGATCGACATTAGAGGCGACTACCTACAAGCTCATAGTTTGGGAGAGTATGTTTATCACATAAGGATAGTAAATAAATAGATTAATAATAGACACCTAACGTAACTGCCTAGCAGCCTAACTAGCAGTCAAACTTTTACGAATTTCCATTGATTTCTTAATCTATACTCGCTAGCGTCTCCGCTGAATATTTGTATGAGAAAACGTGCAGCGCTTCCTAGCGGTAACATCAATAGCTAAAATATCTCATACAAATATTTTAAGTGACGCTAGAGAGATTACCAAAACGCGTAATAAGGGTATCGCCTGCGTGTTTTCCTCACTTTGTATGGAAACGTTAACAAGCAGTTTTAAGTTTCCGTACAGAAAAAGCTCAAAACGCAAGGTTAAACGCATATTCTTGGGGCACAGCTGTGTACCATTACACAAAAGCACACATTGGTACATAGAGATTTGAACTCACATATCCACGGAGATCCAACGACTAAACCGTAGGGTTTCCCTAAAAGTATATATAATTACTTACGCAGACTTATCTATAACATGCGTAGAAATGATTTTGATAGAAAAATCTGCATTTTGACTAACTAATAAAATGGGCGGAAGTTATGTGACACCAACACAAGGTGCTTAATACTGTAGTTCCTGCGCTCAACTGTCTCTTTAGTCACAGACCACTCGCTATTGTGGTTTTTATCCAAAGAAAATGAGTTTTTATCACTTTCTACTTTCTATTAGATTAATTACTTAGTACCTGCGTTGTTAACAGTATGTTAGGCGGCACTTACTTTATTATATTTAAGTATATAATTGTCTGCCTTAAAAATATAGTTTTTGACATCATTTGAAAGAATTATAAGCATTATTATAAGCAATGGAGAAAGGTCTCATTATTTGGGTACTATACCTCAATAAGTTACATAGGTGGTGGCCACAGGGTACCTATTACCTATGCTAATTTTTACATAAACTAGGTTTATCATCTTCTTAAATAAGAAAAAAAAACTTGTTATGATGTAACGATATTTTTTTTTAAAGTACTTAGGTACATATAAGTACCTAAATGTTTGTTTAATTATCCTGAGCTTTTCCCTTTCAAACTTGATTAGACTTCACTTTAAGTGTATGCGCCTATACTGATGCAAGCTTCGTGATAAATATACCAAAATCCATATGAACAAGACAATAGCTACATTTTATCTATAATATATGCAATTTTTTTCGGTTATGCTCAATCACTATTATGCGCTTCCAACATCAATTAATCATACTTGAATATTTTAAATGTCACCTTTAAAGTCCGATGTATATCTCTAAAGCCCACTCGCATTACATTTCTGTTCCAGGGCAGCTGCATCCCTCGCTGGATCTGGTACGAGGCCTCTCCGTCCACTCCCTCGTACAAAGCCACCAAGATCCCCATCAGACCATAGGGTGAAAAAGCTATGTTGTTATCATTTAAAAAATTGTGTTCCGCCAGCACTTTCAAACCAAACCCATTGGTGACATCCACCATGTGCGCTAAGGGTGTCCGCCCCGTGTCCCACAGTTTTATTTCTATTGGTATTCCATATTCTGCACACGCTGTAGTCGTAATTAACGTGAAAATGTAAGGTAGGTTCGCGAGCGAGAACCGCGCGCGTCCGTTCTCACGCATCGTGGTCACCATTCTAAACTCGATTCGCCACTTCGTCGACACTGACCGTAGTCGCCCGCCCCGGGGCGGTCTGCTCCGCTAACGCTAATCTTTATAAGTAAGTCTAATTAACATTGAGACCCCGAACTTTCGGTGAATGCCCTCTACAAGTTTGTGTGAAGTTTCGCATGACCATTGTTTTGCGCGAATGTGATGAGATCCTTGACCGACCACACTGATTAAAAAGCGATTTATTAATTCAGGTGTATATAAGGTGTACCTAATTGTAACGTTTTAATACATGCGCAATGTAGAACCTGCTGGGTATTTAGGATGGTATGGGTAGAGGTAAACACTTAACGACTGACTTGTAGCATTAAGTAATAATGTTTAGTGGGAGTAGTAAGTAGGTAGGAACCCATGTGAAAAATCCTTGCCCTCAAACACTTCATTTCACACAACCTCAAACCCGGAAACATAATATAAATATTCTCCGAAATGGGCACATTTTGGAAAATGAGAGGTAGTGAGCCTTGACTTAGGACTTTAGGACTTGGGTTTTTGCATGTAAGTACAGTAAGGAGTTATGGAGTGGAGTTTTAATCATCAATCGTGTTTCAACCTCCACGATTGATGATTAAAAGTAAAAAAGAATAAAATAAATATCATGGTTGTCATTGAGCGATCAGAAGATAATGAATAAAACAAAATAAAATATAGTTAAAATAATCCCCAATAATAGTTACATTTAAAGAAACTAAGTCTCCATCCAGAGCTACGCCGCCACAGTACCAACTGTTTTAACTGGTGACGGTACCTCTCAACTTTAAGTGAAGATATAATAAATAAATAAAATAAAAATATATTATTTATTTATCTGAAGTTTTGGTTTTATTAATTTGTATTGATGAGAACTTTACACCTAGATTGATTGTGACTGTCAGGTAAGAAAGAACTCCTCTGTGTAGGTGCAATTGGCAAAAGGTCACAGATAATTTTGAAAATTGTGTTATGCTAAGTACCTGAGTGAGAATAAAGGACGACATGGCTTACGTTTTCACCTTTATGATACAGAATTACAGAACCCTAAAACCAAACACTACTCGTATTCCCGCCCAAAATCTGTGGGTTGCGGTTCACGCCATCAAATAAAATCGTTATCGTTTTCTGTATTCGGTTACCTTACCCATAGACAAAAAAAATACGTCTATGCCAATACTAAAGATAAAGTGTTTTTTTTCTTTTTCTATGCAAGCATATCTCTCTTTGGTCCGCAGTCAATAGTTATTTATTGTCCATGGTATGGTCTGAACTCTGATAGGACTGGATAGATGACATTTTGGTGCGGCTGCATTACGCTGGTAGGCGCAGTCATTTCAATTTAGTTTTTCGTGAAATTCTGTTGTTTTATTTGTGATCTAGAAATGTTGCTGCATCGATAAAGTGATTATTTGTGGCTGATCGCCATAAAATGGTAGCAGAGTACCTTTAATTGGTAAATAGAAATAACCAACTTTTCACCAACACGTAGCAGGTCAGTACAATGGAATTTTATTTTATATTGATTACTTATAACTCAAAGTTTTTGCAGAACAGGTTGCGTTCAGTGTTATTTAAAACTCCGATCCGATTGTATATTTAGTGATAAAATCATGATTGTGATCTTAGACCGATTACATTTTGTGATAATTACTTAAGTAGTTTTTTTTCATGTAGGTATCGAAACTTCTGCAGCATCTTACTTAATACGTAGTTATTTATTTGTTTAATGCGGTGTTAGAGCTATCTTATCAGTTTTTCGGTCTCTTCCTAGCTTTATATTTTGATGTTCGATGGAAACCAAAGAAGTTATTTTACTAGAAAGCTTATATGTTTTAGGACGTTTAGGTAAATATAGAAACGATTTACATATGAATTGTTTTCCCAAAGTGATTTTCCTGTCACCTAAGATGTAACGAGTATAATTTTGTCAAATCCCAAGATTGACCTTTTCTATGGTATTTTTAAGTGCAGTTATACATTTATTGTTTATCAAGGTGTAGGAATGATTATGATTAATTGAAATATTTGTTCAAAAAGTATGATGTGATGTGCTTAGTTGGTTAAATTGAATGATTAATTAGTTGGAGACAGTTTGAAGATATACTAATACACCATAACATCATAGTGTAATTAGGACTTCTCAGTAACATGTAAGTATGAATACATGCACAATCTGTAAGTATCAATTTGTTTATAATTCAATATTTAAGTATGAGTAACGATAAAGAGGAAATATTTGACGAATTATGATTTGCGTTACAGTTACGTGGTGTGTGTGAAGAGAAGTTCGTGCTCTACAATTGATACACAGTTTATGACCGTTTGAGGTCATAAACTATCAAGTGTAGTGCATCAAGATGGACCTCCCCGACTGTCCGCCCGGGGCAGAGGGGTATCAAGATACTGTCACAGAAGTACCCAAAAAACTAGAAGATACATGCACCAAGGTAAATATTTATTCCAAATTATTCTACATACAATTACCTAAATTATTTCACAATCAAACGATAATAAAACTCAATCATTACATGACTATTATTACCCTTAATAAATATTTTTAGGTTAATGTAAATTTTTCATTGAAGTTCTACATCTTTATGATTTTATTTTTAAATTTTATTCTTTTGCATACCTTGTAATTATTTTGAAACATTTTTAATGCTTTCGTGTTAACCAAATATTATAAGTGTGGCTTTCATTATGACGGTGCTCATTAAGTTACCTTTATCATTCGCATTCCAACTATAAAACTACACAGTTTAGTATTTTCATAGCAACTACTTTGAGTGTAATTTATTTCTGTTTTAATTTAAGTGCTATACAAATTAAGGGGTCGTCCCCACACACATACACACAAAATATACTTTTTTATGCAGTGTGCAAATGTTTGAATGATGATTGTTTGAATGGAGACATTTATGTATTCAGTGTGACTTTATTTATTGAAAGAGATTGATTTACATTCAAAGTATAGCCTTAAATTTTATCTAAACATATTAAGTACACATGTGTTAATACTATATTTTTTAATCGATTATCATGTAATATGAACACTAGGAAGTATTTATAAATTTTTATTTAAAAAAAAAAGCCTTACATCATGGGTGGCAATAAAGACATATTTGATACTACACTTTTAAAGTTAAACTCAAACACAAAGTCAAAAATATCTTTATTCGATTAGACTTTATACAAAGTTCTTTCAAATGGTCAGAATGACATAATTACACAGGATTATACATGCTACCGCCAGGTTCGGAAGGTTGCTTTTACTGAGAAGAACCTGGCAAGAAACTCAGTAATTACTCTTTTCAAGAATATTATACTGTTTTAAAAATACAACTGAATCACCCAAGCAACTATAAGCCCATGGACACAGTTCCATTGCTCAATTGTCAAAAATAAAAATTAAAAAAATATTACAAATATATGAGCATGGAAAATGCCAGCCAAATTAAATAGTGTACATGTTAACTGACTTGATGCTGGTGGAATAGTATGTGATACAAGTGTTTTATTGTAATGGGAAATAACTATTTAGGTCATGTGCATGAAAAAAGTATAAAACATTTGAGGAGGAGGAAATATTTTTAATTTCAGTTGAAATAATTATTTGTTGTACTTTAATATGTGCTCGTTGCATAGACTCATAAAGGATGTTAAATAATGGTCATAGGTTTTTGAAAAGTCAAGATAAAATGTGTATATCACAATATTTGTGTGTGTATACATTTTCGTAGATCCTGTGGTTCCATTGGTGTAACTTATACTATTTCTCCACAAGACAATATACAGGCTTGTGACAAACTCCGGCCTTTTATTCTTTCTGGAAAATAAATCCAAATTTTATGTTAATCTGTTGCTGTGTGAGAGAAGAACAAGCTATCCATATGGTATTGGTACATATTATTATAAGGGTATAACTATGCTGAAATTATTTAATTAACCCCTTAAATCTTTCTAATTTTAAACCTTATTCAACCTATACATTTTGCGTTATACATCACAAGTTTATCGTTTTGCTCTTTGTGACCATGCAACTATGTTTCGGCTCGAGTCCACTCTGACGTAATCCTGATTAATTAGGTATGACCGATGACGTTCAACAGGACGAAGAAGCATGTGCTTTACCAAAATGTCAAATAACGCCCACAGGATTTATATATGTATGGATGTATCTTGGAAGAATAGTAATCAAAGCAATGCTTTGCCCACTCCACTAGCCCACTAGCAAGAGCTGCTGCGAAATCCGAGGTCCTGGGTTCGATTTCCTAGTATCAACTTGAAGTCTGGATTAGTGCCCGGTTAATGGCAATAGGCTCGTCCTTTATGACATGGGCTTAAAACGTCACGGCGAAATGTGGGTGTAATATAAGCACGTCTCCGCCTACTCCTTCGGGATATACAGGCGTGAGCTATGTATATATGTACGCAAATGAAGAATATACACGTGCTGTCCTTACAGGACTGGAATTCTTTATAATTTTTGTTATAAAAACGCGGTTACGATATTTGGTTCATTTTATTTCGTGCATAAAATGCTCTGGGTAATATTAATGGTAGGTATGCTCTACGGCACTAAAGATATTACGAATGAATAAAATACGTAAATAAAAAATTAAAAAAAACACCAATGTCACGTACATATTCGTCTTGTGCTTCGTTAAATGCAATCACACAACGCAAATGGAGTGTGAGCTTAACATAAAATTACGTCCTGACGCGGCGGTACTGGTGAGTAATATTTGGAGACAAACATGATTGAAAATTAATAAATAAAAATATAAACTGGATTATTTGTTTTTTAATATCCCACGGTTATACATACTTAGGTTTTTATGATTCGGGTGTAACGAGAAAGTTGTTTATTATTTAATATTGAAAAATGTTCGCTCTTGTTGTTTCGCGATGGCGTTGATTTGAAGAGTATAAGTATAAATATAAGCAGAGTGTATAAATTAGTTAGTAAATGTGTGACAGTATACATTTGTGTTATAGGCTGAGCAAGAGTTCCAAGAGCACCTGAACAGCTTGAAGATCCGGCTCGAGGATGGCAGCACGCGGTGCATGGTGGAGAGGCGCGGCCGCGACATCGCCTGCAAGTGGATATATCTGTGCTACCCGTGTGCAGCCGTCTGCAGCGGCGAGAGCATCTTGCAGGTAATTTTTTATTTACTGCCTACAATTTTATTACATGACTAGCTGTGCCCCGCGGTTTCACTCGCGTAGATTTAGTTTCATCCTTATTGTCGCGGAACCCTAATATTTTTGATAAATAAAAGTAGCCTAAGTTACTCCTTGATATATCAGCTACCTGCCAGTGAAAGTCCCGTTAAAATCGGTCCAGCCGTTTCAGAGATTTCCCGGAACAAACAGACAGACAGACAGAGAAAAATTTTTAAACTTGGTTTTTTAATGTCAGTAGCGTGTATACTTTCATATGCATTTAGTGAAAAGCTGTTATTTTTGAATTACAAACAGAGACTTCAATTTTATTTATCTGTATAGATATGACCGTGGTAGCCGTGGGGTTTGGCCAATCGCCTACTGCGCAAGCGACGCAAGTTCGAATCCCAGCAGGGCTTCTCCCAATGAGTTTTTCGAAAAACGTGCAGTGATTAGACGCCATATGATTGCTTAGTAATATAACATTAATATTTATATATGAATTTCTTTAGTAATTAATAATTATTTACATGCCAGCAGAGTTTGTCGCCCGTTTTTCTCAGAAGGCTAGTTTCCAAACCAGTGGTCAATTCTTCGACGTGCATAAGTCTCTTACCAGGGCCTTAACTGAATAAATAATTTTCATAGAGATTATTAATTTCCATTAATGAGGGCTAATGATCATTGCAGACGCACATATCGGGTAAGAAGCATAAGACCAAGCTGGCGATGTACACCGAGTGGCCGCTTAGCATATTCGAAGACCATCCCTACAATCAGACACACAAGGAGAAGGGTGGAGGAGGTACTTCTGCAGTACTTAAATAATTCAGAATATATAGAAATACTTTGAGTCGTCCGCAAGATTACTACTTATGAATGCGGCTTGAATCTAAGTCTGTTACAATGAGTTCTAGATTATTCTGACCGTTATCAAGTCACCATTTCTCACGTTTAACCGACGAAAAAATTTAGAAGTTTTACCGTTTTTTTTTAATGTATGTCCCACGCATATTTTTTATAGAACATTCAGATTTCGTTAATTATTATTATAGAAGCGTATGATGTCAAAAAAATAATCTTTAATTTTTAGGTGATTAGAGGCGTTTAATATAGTTTAATTTTTATTTAGTGAAGTTTATTAAATATATTGTCTAAATGTGTAAATTTTGTTATTGTGCAGCATCAGAAAAAGTGCTCCAGAAAATGGCGGCCGAGGTAGACTTGCACAACGTCAAGCCAGACGACCTCGACGCCAAGTACAGTCGCTACAGGACTGTGCGATGCCATATACAGGACGCCCTCGACGCTATTAAGTGAGTGCATTCTATATTTTTACATGTCTACTACTCTATCTCTACACTAGTGGCACAGTTGCTACTGTAAATGATTTAATTTGGACCCTAGTAACGCACTAACCAACTAACAACTAACATCTTGACAGAGGCCACTTGTTCAGGTAAATTTAACGATATTTTATGAAAAATCTTCTTCGTGTGATCATCTTTCAAGCTGTCTCATGCAGGCAAGTGTTCTATTAGGTTCCGTGTGCTTAACGATGAAGGAAATTTGCATATGTCTGAGAAGTAATTCATAGAAAGTCCATAAATACGGTATAGACTTAATCATATTCGTCCAAATTTGGGTGTTGTTGTTACAGCACCTCAGTTACCCCCCCCCGGGACCCTTCTGTGACGGTGGAAGCATATTTAATTGTTTTTTATTTAGTGTAATGTGTCGCGCAGGGCTCCGCTGATAGGCATGGAGTACCTGATCGAGCACCCGCCGGAGGAGTCCCACTACGAGCCGTCGTACATTTGCACGTTGTGCCTCAAGCAGGGACACCCTCGCACCATTATAAATCATCTCACCTGCTTCCGACACAGATACTGCTATCTTGTGAGTACACTATTTTTTCACCCTACTAAGGTGTTAAACAAACGGCTATTCGGCCCATCTCATGATTCTCATGAATATTCTTCTATCTGAAGAAGATGGGTTGGTGTCAATTGTGGGTAGCTTGGCCGATACTGAATGCATAACGGCTGTTTTCAATAACCTATTTTCAATACCCACAGTTCTCCGTCAGATTTGATCTATCCATTCAATTTCATAATTATTTAAACTAGTGGTAAGTTATTGCAATGAAAGTATGGACAAAATTATAGGTTTGTGCACGAATTTATGCAGATAGAAATAGGGTAGGTGTGATGATGATTGTATGCGTCAGGTCCGTCACTTCAACAAGGCGGCGAGTTTGTTGAAGCCGTTCCGCCTGAGCCCCAAGTCGCGCGAGGGAGTGGGCATCGTACTGAGCCGCATCATGCAGCGCATAGAGGACAAGTACGGACGGATGAAGCCTATCAACATCGACAAGGAGGAATACGAGAAGGACAAGTACGTAGATTAATCAAATATATCTAGACCGATATTGATTAAAACAAAACAACATCGCTATATTTTTCTTAAATAAATGTTTCTAGCCAGTCAGATTATAGTATACAAGATATGAAGATCGGACTTCCACAGGTCGGCAATTTTATCAAATGTATGAATGAATGGAATAAAAACTGTCTTTATTTTTGATGTATATAACGATTTTAATGTACATAGATATTATGATGAACCCTAAACAGTTTCTTGGTGCCGTGGACAGTTTTATGCAATAGTTTTCTTTAAGTCAAGAACCATATATCATTATTTTTTTCAGAATGCAAAAGAAACCGTCTTTATCTATCTTTGATGTATGACGTGTACATATATATTATGGCGAAGAGACGCTAATCTAAACTGTTTCTTGGTGCCGTGGATAGTTTTATGCAATAGTTTATTTTTAACTCAGGGACCGTATACATCAGTGGCTGTTCCGAGGCCCGCATTTCAGTGAAAACGACGGGTGCACCTTCGAAGAGGTCGTTGACGTGGACTTAATCGCGTCGCTGGACAATTCTGTCGGTGAGTTCATTGTATTGTTCACACATTCAAACATGTTGGGCAAATAGGGCATTACTAGAAGATCTCAGCCAAACTACACTGGCCAATCTACATATATGAAAATGAATCCCCATTGCCCTTGGTCACGCCACCACGCGTCGGAGACTAGCCCGAACAAACAGACAGACTGATAGACGGACGGACAAACAGAGAGATATTTTTTTAAGTTAGATCCGTTTATACTTTCAAATGCATTTAGTGAAAAGCTATTATTTTGGAATTACAAACAGACACTTCAATTTTATTTATCTGTATACATATATATTATTGTGTTGGTTAACAGAGCTTTATTAGAAGTCGCTGTGCTATCAGTAAGTCTCATAGCGTTCTAAGCCGTAAGCAGGGTGATTTCACATAAGCATTTTATTACACCCTGGTGGTCGTAGACTGTTAACGCTTACGAAACTTTTTTTGCTACAGATGCAGAGCACCCACCGAAATTAAACAGGTGAGTAGAATAATATTTTGGATTTGAATATCTCATTTTTTTTTAATTCAAATCGTCGTTATAATATATGTGTATGTTTCTGTTTGTTGTAGAGGCAAGAGAGACCCCTCCCCGCCCGTGGTGGCCGCGCCATCGAAACCACATAATGTATGTTAATAATTTCATATATTTGAATAGTGTGTAATATGAAAGTCTTATCGTTTGTTTGCTTATAGCGCTAATCTCAGGAACTGGTGTGTGGTTTTGCATTGGTGCCATATTTACCACAGTCCATACATACAATGAACAGAACGTAAATAAATTATTAAATGATATACGCAATTTTTTTTGTTTGCTAGGAGCAAAAGCAGAGTGCCTAGTGCGAGTTTTCTTAAAATCACCGCCACAAGTCATCGTGTCGACGTAACTACAGATTTGTATGGGCTCACAATAGTGTCATCTTTAGGCCGACAGAGGCACTGTTCCGATCCTATACAAATCTGCGTTTACGTCGACGCGGTGACTTGTGACGGCGGCAGTGAAAAACTCGCACTAGGCCCTCTGCTGCCTCTGCTAGTGACTCAAGCGCATACTCTAAGCTTATTTACTTATTGCGTGCAAAGGGATATGCTTACATACAACGCATGTCTAATTTAAAAAAAAAAGGATCATTATCATACCTAATTTAAAAAATAACGTCTATAATCTTATTGATTTATATTCTATTCGATAAATGTATCAACCTCTGTAATTATGGCATCAATGTAAAACAACACCCAGTAATGATGTTAACGTAATAAATATATTGTAGCGTCGTCAGGAGCGTCGGCTGTCGATGGAGTCGCTGTCTGACATCAGCGACGATCTGGAAATTAAGCCTAATCGCGATGACGGACGCCCGTACAGGTACACATTATACTTGGTATGATCGATAAATTCTATGGTGACATCCAATTTCTTTCGAACCAATGGACATAGTGTGAGTTTTTCACTGCCGCCGTCACAAGTCACCGCGTTAACGTAAACGCAGATTTATGTGGGTTCGAAACAACTCTCACTAGGCACTGTGAAGTATACCGCGATACAAAGGAGTTTATGGTACACTTTCCAGACTGTTAAGTAAAAAAAAACCCAAGGAAAAAGACTAGAGAGCCTAAGTGGCCGTGGGGTTTTAAAGAGCTTTGGTGGCCGTCGGGTATGAACCGTCGCCTGCTTCACAAGCGACGTAAGTTCGAATCCCAGCGGGGCATGTACCAATGAGTTTTCCTCAAAACTTATGTACAGTGATTTTACATGACGTGCTTTACGGTGAAGGAAAACATCGTGAGGAAACCTGCCTATGTCTGAGAAGTAGATTCAAAGACGTATTATGTATAGAGCCTGAGACGGTGATAGACTCACCATCTGTCACGTTGGCATTTAATCATCTTTGGTGAAAAGTGGGTGTTGTTATTACCTCTACATACCCCTTCGGGTAAACAAGGGTGTGCGTATATTATATGTAAATAATATGAATATGTATATGTCAGGGATCGGCCAGAGGCTTCGCGTAACCGCTACGAGCCGTACGACAAGCAACGTGACAAGATCCCCGTCGAGTCGTTCCGCACCAAGTTCGCACCCAGGATTCCCACGGATAAGAGACTGTATGAAAAGGTATTCATTCTTTGACACTTTAATGCTTTGCATTGTAAACTGCTACTATGTCATTGAACGTAAGGAGATGGGATTTTATAACGGTCTCTAACTATGCCAGCACGTGTTGATTGTGTTCTTAGGCTGCAGAAACCGTTTATCAACAGTTTCCTTTATAAGATTATATGTCCTTGTACTGTAATAGGATCTCCCGTTCTAAATTCGGAGTTGCCTAAATGGGGACTGTATCTACACTACAAAAGATCGCAACCGAATAATGCTATTTTAAAGTAATTTTGTGTTCCTGCATCACGGTTAAGGTTGCCGCTTACCGTCAAGAGAACTGTTCGTTTATTTGAATGAAAAAAACACACAGTTGAATTGAAAACCTAATCCTTTTTATGAAGTCGGTCTGCTCTGAATAAAAATATGCAAATATTAATTGAATACAATTTTCCCAAGTTTACACAATACGTTTAGTAAATAGTACTGTTTGTGATATTGTCCAGAGACCGCCAAATCACGAGTACAAGTTGAAGCTAGCCGAGGAGAAGCAGCAAGCTGCGGAGGAGTTCGCCAAGAAGACCCTCGCGTACCACGAGAAGAACCCGGAGAAACACCCGCTCTACCCGGAAGAGTGGAAGAAGTTCTGGAACAGGCGGTACAAGGAAATACAGGCTGGTCAGTCAACATCTACATCCTTTATAAAGTACTATTTCAATGCATTCATAATTTAATTGTGCTCAGGTTTGCATTGTTTATGAATTTCACTTCTTATAGCATAACAATCTTTCGTCTGACTTTGCCCGCCTTATTACGGATCTCTAATTAATCTCGTAGCCTTCGTTACTCAGTAATAATATATAGCAACATACTATTAGTGATTTATAATCGATAAATACGATTTATTAAATCGTTTCTGTTGTATCGGAGCGAATATATCGTTACAAACAAACAAATACTTTATCTTTATTATATCAGTATAGATAATGATTATGATGAGTATGGGCTAATTGTCAACATTTGTTACAGAGGGCAAAGACCCGTCGAAGCACGACTTCAAGCCGGAGTGGATTGTGTTCTGGACGAAGCGTATGAAGGAGCTGCACGATGAGGAACTACGAGTCAACATCACTGAGATCTACCGCCGCTTGACCCTGCCGCCGCCTGAACCGCGTCGCGAGCTCGACTTCAACCCCAAGCGACGCGACCCCGACCCCAAGAGGCGTGAACCCGAACCCAAAAGGCGTGAACCTGAAACCCAGAAACGATCATTCGAAAGAAGAAGGACGCCTGAAAATAGACGGAGGTCGCCTTTCCGCAGGGATAGAAGGTTTGAACTTTATTGTAATTTGAATGTCGTTGACACATTATTGGAGATCTCTAGATGCTTAAATAAGGTGGTTCATCCTTTGTATATCGCGAGGTTAAACATATTATAGACACCTATAATTTATTTCTCAGTTTAGTTTTCTACATTAAACATACACACATACACACCTACACTAATATTATAAAGCTGAAGAATTTGTTTAGTTAAACGCTATACTTTTCTACTGGTTTGAAATGAAAATATAATTTTGTGTATGGATTATTCATCGAGGAAGGCTTTAAGGCTTTAGAAGCGAAGCACCAATTTAAAATGATCTTTTATTGCATTTTTTTAAAAACGGCTCTATTATATTTTTTTGTTTTATATATAAGCGCTGTGGCAATAATAGCTGTAAGTTAATATATTCAAATTATAAATAAATAAATGAATGGAGAATGTGATATTAATATTAGGCTTAGTACTATAGTACTCTATGTCTCCATTTAAAATATGTCTGATTGTCCGCAGGTCGCCAGTGCGCCGGTCGCCCGCGCGCCGCTCGCCGCCGCGCCGCTCGCCCCCGCGGCGTGCATCCCCGCTGCGCCGTCCATCGCCGCCGCGCCGGTCACCCATCCCGCGCCGTTCCCCACCGCCGCTGGTTCGCCGTCCTTCTCCGCAACGAAATTTGAGGACCCATTCACGCAGCCCGCCTAGAAGGTAAGATATTTATCTGAACTAAGAAAGATATTTTAATACTTTTATTCTCGTTTTTGCAAATATCTTTTGTAAGATTTATATTCACTCAATGTAGGGCCTCTCAACTATATTAGTCGTCGTGAAATATTATTCTGTAAAAAAAAAAAATACATACAGTCGAATTAAGAACCGACTCTTTTTTTGAAGACGTTTAAAAAAATAATATACGCTCAATTGACATGGACTTACAAGTTGATCGAAATTACAGCCTTTGGGCATATTCCTTGAACTCCTAATAGGGCACTACACTCGCTTTCTCTTTCAGTTGGTCCACGTTACCCTAAGTATCTGCAGAGATTTCGGTATCAGACCATACTTTCCAAAGATTTTTTTAGAAAGTTCTTGTTTACACATGCTTTTATTGAACTTGCTATTTGCATTGCGGGGGTTTATGCTTGATAGTGAAGGGCATAATATATATATGTAGTGAAGAGCGTATGGTATATTATATAGTGTGTGTAACACAGGCCGGGCAGTAGTCGCCGTAGCCGCAGTCCGCTGGCGCGGCGCGCGGCGGCCCAGCCGACCCGTAACCGCAGCCCCCTGGCGCCCTCACTGCAAACTGTACTCGTCTCCGACGACGAACTGAACCCGTGAGTCACGACACGTCCTTCTCTATTGTACTATTTCGATAACTAACTAAAAGAAACTGAAAAATTTTGCATGACTGCTGAACTGTGTTCGTCAACTTAAATCATGACATTGTGCTGTGTTACTAAACAATCTGCAATGCAGTAAAAAGTTAAAATTATAACATGTAAAAAGTTCCACTTTTGCTTGATGGTATTCATTAGAATGTATCAATGTGCCCCTAGCCCCTTAAATCCAAATTTGTATGCAAAGAGCCCAACTCTTCATAGGTGCTTTAAGTACTTACAGTATTTCTTCGTTCACAGCGACGATGGTCATTCTCCATGGAACTCGGACAACGAGATGGAATCACTGGGCTCGTTGGGGTCGCGCGCGGCGAGCGTGTCGTCGCGACGGACCGGCGGCAGCAGGGGGGTGGCGGGCATGGGGGGCATGGGGGGCGCCGACGACGTGGTGGGCACGCTGAGGCTGCTGGTGGCGCTCGAGGAGCACCTGGGCAGCCTGGGGCCCCGGGTGGTGGCGCTGCTGGGCGAGGCGCTGCGGCTGGAGAAGGCGCGGCCGCTGGGCGCCGAGGAGCTGCTGGACCGCGAGGACGCGCTGGGGCTGCTGGAGACGGCCAAGGAGCGCCTCAAGGGCGCGGCGCAGGCCCAGCTGCTGCCCGCCGCCGCCGCGCCCGCCGCCCGCGCCGCCGTCGTGCGCGCCGCCGCCACGCTGCACGAGGCCGACCTGCGCGCCTCCCGCCGGCTGGTACTGTGCACACGTCCACATGTACGAATACTACCTGAGACGGCGATGGACTCACCGTCCGTCACGTCGGTGAAAAGCCTTAACAGGGGTAGCTTTTGAGCATGGGCCATATTTATTTACATCACACAACTGTCCCAGTGATACTTTAGAGACCAAGATTTCCGATGGAGTTCGCTCAAAATTTAACTGCTGAGGAATTTCATAACCTACGCGAAAGAATATTAAGATTAAGCAGCATACGATAACGTTCAATTAAATCCATTTGTAGCAGGAATCATCGAGCAGTGGCAGCAAGAGCGGTGGCGCGCCGGTGTCAGTGGCGGGCGTGGGCGCGGTGGACCGGGCTCAGATCGCACAGCAGATGGCGGCCGCTCTCATCGCCCAGGGCAAGACCGACGTGTCTTCCGAAGAACTGGCTCAGTTGGTCGATGCCGTGGTAGGCATGGCTGAAGCTAAGAAACGGGAGGCCGAGGCCAAAGCCAAGCCTCCGCCGCGGCCTAGCGACCACAAACAACTGTACTCCGGCACTGCCACCGCGCTCCAGATGCTACAGTCCGCCTATGATGAGAATGATAAAAAGTTTGTATTCTAATTAATGTTTAGTAATTAGTTGTTAGATAAACTGTTTCCTTTGCCACCTTATTTGTAAAAGAAATTTTGTAGATTCTTGTTGTCGTATTCAATTCGTTTCGGATTGCAAATATTAAAACTAACGATTTAGTCTTATTCTTTAAACGCTACCCCTTGCTACAAAACATCGTCTAAGACAAAGTAGTTCCATGTCTTTTAGTGATACGGATTTCAAAAGGGATTGACATCGTTTTACTTCGAGTTTGCTCTAGCCTTGGTTTAAATCATAATGTGATGCCATATATTTTCTTCCACTTTTAGACCTGCGGAGAAGGAAGATGCGCCAGACGCAATGGACGGTCTATCAGACTCTGACCTGGAGACTTTGCTGAAGAACTTCAACGAGCTGTCTGCAGAGGAGCAGCACAGCCTCATCGCGTACCTCAAGAAGCTAGAAGCTCGCGAACCTCACCGCGTGGAGCGTCTGAGGCAATACGTCAGTGCGGACGCACCCACTGCAGCGGCGCCTGTGGAAAAAGTCCAGCCTACCCCCCAGGAAACACCCGCAACCCTACACGCCGTCACCATTGAGAGTGATGATGATGACTATACTGTTGAAGAGGTCAGTATTATGCTTCTTACATGGCAGGTTCTTTAGGATTTTGAAGGTAATTTATTTAAGCTCCTGGAAAAGCAGTGAGCAACTTAGAAATAATTACCGCCGGCTAAGAAACTAGCCTTCTGAGAAGTGCCGGCAGATTGTTCTGAGCTGGCTTAATAAATTATATAAAAAACTAGCTTCTGACCGCAACTTCTCCGCGTTTATTATATGGTCTTAAAAGTAGATTATACTAAATATTGGTGGTTAAACGACTATACCAAATTTTTGACACCATTATTGAAGTCACTTATACTCAGTGATAATGTCGCATTATTATTTTGTCTGATCGAGAATTGAGCTGTTATTATAATCACTCAGTGTTTAGCTCTTAAATATAAGACAAAAATAGTTTATTGGTAGAAAATAATAAGACGTTTTTTTTCGTCAAAAGGTATTCAAGTCTGCAACGCAAAAAGTTAAGGAGGACCAGATCCGCCAAGAGATGGAGATCGTGAAGAAATCCTTAGAGACGCAGCCGCCGGAGAAGGTCGCTTCACCTAAACCTGAGACGAGTGTTGATTTGGGTATGAATTTCTCGTCGGCGAGCGATCTTCTGGCCTTAGTGCAAGCTTCCATCCAGTCGGCCTCGGCCACAGCCCCTAAAGTGGTCCCCAGTGCCGACCAGCCCCGCTCTTTCGGCGACACCCCCCAACTGATGACAAGTGAAACGCCCAAACCCCTCATCCCAAATCCTAGTCCCTTGTTGCAAAACCCCCATCCTCTATTGACCCAGACTCCTATACAAAACCTGCAAGGAATGTCCCGTCCCAACGAAAACTATGACGGTGGTAGAAACACGTCCAATCAGGGACAATCTCCAATGGGTTTCGAAGGCGGCAGGAACATGCTAGATAACCATAGTCCTAATCAAATGGCATTCGACTTGCATAATAATCAAGGTTACGAGAACGGGCGAGACATGTCGCATAACCAAGGGCAAAATCAAATGAACTATGACGGAGGCAGAAACATGGGCAACAATCCAGGCACGAATTATGATGGAGGGAGAAACTATCCAAACAACCAGGGACAGAACAATATGAACTATGACGGGGGCAGGAACATGGCCAACAGTCAAGGTCAAAATAATTTGAATTTCCAAGGAGGCAGAAACATGCCCAATAACCAAAGTCAAAATAATTCGAACTTCGAAGGAGGCAGGAACATGCCCAATAATCCAGGTCAAAATAACATGAATTATGACGGAGGAAGAATTATGTCAAACCAAGGTCCAAATAATATGAATTATGAAGGAGGCAGGAACATGCCGCCCAACAATCAAGGTCAAAATAACATGAATTTCGACGGAGGAAGAAACATGCCGAATACCCAAGGTCAAAACATGGGTTTCGAAGGAGGCAGAAATATGCAAAATCAAACACATTTTGACGGCGGCAGGAACATGAATAACCAAGGACAGAGACCTCCTAGACCCCTAATAAGCAACACTCCGATGCGGGGGCAGGGTTACAATAATTATAATCAAGGCGGTCCGTATAACAACCAAGGGGGCAGAGGCAATTTTAATAACACGAACATCCGACCTCAGCAGTTTGGTAACTACGACAATCACAATCAGAACTTCAGAGGTCGGGGCAGGGGCCATTTCGGCGGTAGAGGGCGCGGCCGTGGACATTATTAGATAGCGGTTTGATTTTAACATTTTAATTTAATTTAAAGCATTTCACATGTCTATAGACACTAGATATTTTAAGGTTTTAAGTGAACTTGTATAGTTTCATGATGTAATAATAATTTTGAGTTCAATCATTTGTTGTTTCATTAATTCTCATAAAAAAACCAACGACAATATTCAAAATACTAAGTATATTCACAACTTATACAATATATTAACAAGGACATGATTGAATTAATGTTAATAAGCGCCCATTTCCAACAGGGCGTCTATTTGTTCCGTCTCAGGCAGGATGTCGAGCTCGACGGGTTCTGACTTGAGTCTGTGCCCCTTAGGGTCGAGTGTGAAGAACCTGAACAACTTGGATAGGTTGATGACAGCGTAGGCGGAGTGGGCCAGCCAGTCCTCCACAGTCTCCTTCAACTGTTGGAAAGCGGCCGCTACTTGTGGAGTTATTCGTGCCTCTGGAAAATTATAATCAGTATTTAGGTACATTTTATTCAAATTTACCTAATTTCATGGGTGGTTAAATTTCGCGGAACGAAAATTTTTCTTATAATAGTTGCCTTAGTTATTCCTTTTAAAAATCTGATATGTGCCCGTTAGTCTTGTTAAAATTCGGTCTAGTCGTTTCAGTGTATAGCCGGAACAAGCAGAAAGACAGACGGACACAGAAATTTTTTCTATATACCTTAAAACAGACACATCAATTTCATATCACGTAAGTCAGATCACGGTATTAAAGAAATATACTCACTTGAATTATTACTTTTACTAAGATCGAAAAGGAAGAGGAAGAAGTTCATCTGCAGATATAGATCCTTCTCGGTGTATTCTCTGAACATGACGCCCTTCTGGCAGAGAGTGCAGACTGGGTACCCGCCGGCGAAGGTCTGTGGTAAGCGAGCTGAGCGGTGGCCACACGCGGGATCCTCGCACCCCAACCTACCACTATAATAAACTGCATGCCACTGGCGTAATTGCAAGCTCAGCTGATTGACCAAACTCGCCACATACTCCACTGGCCGCACTGAACACGCATCATTCTGACACTTCTCCATAAAAGTTACACTCTCTTTATCCAACTTCACTATCGTCTCTCTTATCCTATTCTCAGTCTTACAGTTTTCATTGACGCACGTAAACACAAACTCTTTACACTGCCTGTATCTCTCCTGTTCGTTCTCTACTTCATAGGTGTCTGAGCTGGCGGCCTCTCGCTTGATCATCTGTTTGTACCCGGAAGGGTCCAGGCCGAGGCAGTCGGCGACCCGCGCCGGGTCCATGCCTTCTATGGGCTCGCATATCCTAGATATCACTGGATGCAATTGATGCGCTAGGTAGTATTTGAAATCAATTTTAAGATGTTCTGAATTTTTCAACTCCTCTATGTGGTATGCTCTTTGAGTAGCTGAATTGGCTGTACCGTCCTCACAAATGATGTAAGGCACTATGTCTCCCTTCTTGAATCGCCTGCTGTTCTTGCTATTCAACCTGAGAGCCACCTGGACGTGGGGCTGTGTATGTTTGTCCGCATACTCGTTGGGGTGTTTTGTTAGTTGTTTAGTGATCACTAACATTGTTAATGGCATTTTGCCGTTTATTAAATCCTCTTTCAATTTGTTTAGATGTGTCTGAATGCTCTCGAGTCTCTCGTCGGCAGTTTGTTCTGAGAGTATTTGGCTCAAAATGAACTTGCCCGATTCGGCGGCCAGTTGCGACCAGTCGCGGCGCACTATATCCAGGCCCTTGTGCTCCTGTGTGAACACAAATTCTCCATTCTTGTTCTTGCTCATCAGCACAGCTGCGTACTTCTTCTTTTTCAGAAGCAGCAAATATCTGAATACTCCATCGATATCCAGTTCTATTTGTTTGTATTTCTTATTAATTTCTCGTTTCAAATCGATACCTATTTTGAACACGTGGTCGTAATCCAGGCAGTTGGTGTCGATCATCAGACTGTCTGTGTCTCCGTACACCACCTCGTAGTTGGCTTTCTGCACGATTTCCTTGGTGTCCATTAATATTTCTCTTCCTTTCATAGTGACGAGGGCCGCAAGTGGCTTGGCGTAGAACCTGGAGTGCGTGAACCCCAGACACCCGTACATGGAGTTGGCGGTGAGCTTGAGAGCCATTTGCCGAATGTTATACTGCATGTGCAAGTCTCCGGGCAACTCTGGAGCTTTCATTAACTTCTTCACTTCCCTCCTGCTTTCAACAAGCTTTCGGATTTGGGTAGGCAACACTCCTAGCTCCACATTAGTACTCGGCAACACTAGATTAGCGACATCTTCATCGGAAGCTACTGTACTCTTTCGCTTGATTGTGGTGAAGCAAATATTGTATTCCTGAATTATACTCGGGTATAGAGAATTGAAATCCATTAGTAGGATTAGTTTGTCATAAAATCCTTTCTTGGGGTCTAACACGAGTCCTCCGGAGTAGGCTGCCTTCTTCTTAGCCTGTTTCTTTGATACAGTGGTGGTCCCCTCTTCATCTTCATTGTCATCTTGTTTATTCTTCTTGCCGTATAATTTGTCGGGTACTATGTAGTTTTTCTCTGTAAAAGCGTGAAGCAGAAGGAACTCGTTTCTCTCCGAGCGGCCTCCCATCAATGTGCGAGACATGACGTTGCCGGCGATTTGTGTAATCTGCAGTGCAAGAGGAACGACATTCAATTCGCACATGATTTTCAGTATGTAAGAAGTGTCCTGCATGCTCAGCGACACGAGTTGGAACAAATCCCTACTGTTCTCGTAGTAACGGGGCAAGTCTTCTAAAGCCACTTCTGTTTTCTCTCCCTCCTTTACCTTCAATACATTAACGCAAAGGGTGTCTAAGTCGAAGCTCCTCGCTCGGATAAGTTCCATCGCAGACAATTTGATGTCACACACTAGTCTGCCTAAGAATGCGTCTTTGGCGGCGTACTTCTTCTGCGGCGGTACAGATCTCTTCAGGCGCCCTAATCTGGACCAGTTGGGTATATTGAAGTCCAGTATGTTACCGATGAGCAAGTCTTGCTGGAAGCCCTGCATGTCGTGGCCCACCACCAAATCTGGATCTAGTTTCCAGAACTGCACCATGAAGTAGTTGAGCAGCTCTCGCTCTGTGTCGCATTTGGTCAGCTTTGTCGCCTTGTATTGAGTCAGGCATTGTTTCAAGTCCAATGGCCAGATTTCATTGCATTTGGTCATTACTGAAACAAAATAAGAAAATATTCTGTATTATGTGTTGAACTTGAGTATAAAAGCTATCTTCATTCTTTCTTCAAACTTTCATGTTTTTTTTATTATAACATAGCACTAGCTGTGCCCCGCGGTTTCACCCGTGCAGAGTTAATTTCATGGGTGTCCCGCGTAACTCTTGTTTTTTTAATTATAAGTAGCCTAAGTTACTCTTTGTTACATTGGCTACCTGCCAGCTAAAGTCCCGTTAAAATCGGTCCAGCCGTTTCGGACATTACTCGGAACAAACAGAAAAAATTTAAACTTTTTTTTTAATGTCATTATAATATATACTTTCATATGTATTAAGTAAAAAGCTGTTATTTTGGAATTACAAAATTTTATTTATCCGTTAGATGTATAGATGAGTAAAGCTAATTTACCAACATTACTGTTCAGTAATGTTATCTTGCTCTCATATGTATGTACTATTTAGTATAGTATAGTTGAATGCTTACCACAGAAATGTTGTTGGAACGGTGGGTTGGGCGCTGTCTTGTGTATGGGGAATGTGTTGTGTGACAAACAGCTCAGCATCAATATCTTTGTCTTGCGCGTTTTTGGGTCCATTGTTGTCCGCATGCTTATCTATTGAAACAACATTGGTCAGTCAGTATACTTGACTGCTATGACTGGTGTGTCGGGGGTTCGATGATTTATTATGAATGTGTTAAATTGAGTCTGAGTGTTATATAATATAATTGTATAACGGTGTCGTCACGAGTTATGAGCGCTTACCCTGAATGCGCAGAACTCGTGAATACTGACGACACCTGGACCTATGAATTGTCTGGTACTGGATATGCTTTGTTCAGATCTTGTTATAGCTATCTCTTCCAAATTCCAGTAAATTTTTTGAACATACAAACAGAGACATTCTCATTAATAATATTAGTATAGATCACTTACAGCAGCAAGAACAACAGGTGGAGGTTCCAGATCGCCGCCAGCCCTAATGACCGTGACGTGTTCCATCCTGTCGCAGGCCGCCTCCAGCTTGCACCATGAGACCTTCGCCTGAACGCACTCCGGCTGCTTCACCTCCAACCAACATGGCCCCTTCACTTTACGCTCCAGGAGGAAGGTCTCTAGTGACGATGTTGAAGTACCGAATATATGCGAGAATGTTAGGTACTTCTTGTTGGCTGGCGGTGGAGGAAAGGTCGCCTGGAAGAGTGGATGTTAAAATTTTTAAGTTTATGTAGATTGTGAGGTATTGTGCGCGACGTCATGGTTGACTGCAATAAATATGCACTCTC
Source organism: Watsonalla cultraria (assembly GCA_964035505.1). Lineage (NCBI taxonomy): Eukaryota > Metazoa > Arthropoda > Insecta > Lepidoptera > Drepanidae > Watsonalla > Watsonalla cultraria. Next base: position 9,041,586 of record OZ037717.1, on the reverse strand, counting down.
TTTTACAGTACAGATCGGGCAAAGGGCCTGAAACATCCCTATCGGTCCGAAGTATGGATTAAGGCCAAAGGCGGGAGTGTTACATGGGCTTTAAAAACATAACTGGCTAAATACACTTCTTTTACATAGAACATCAAGTGATGACTATTGCTGGACTAGCCCAGAATACTTTTAATACAGTAGAAGTCTCAGGGCCGGTAGACAGGATAACATTATCCTTACCCTTCGCTTATAGTAACAATACAAAATGTATGCGAAACACATATTATGTCACAAGCCTGATTTATGTCATTCCCATATGGTCGTGGTATTATCCCATACATACCGAGTATTTGACCTCCAGGTAGTCAGACTGCGCGGGTATGTCAGGCAGGTTGAAGCAGTAGTGCTTGGACACCTTGCGCGACTTGAACTCCTTCAGGCCCAGCTCGCTCGCCACCCTCGTATTGAACTCTTCATACATATCCATCATCGTCACTTCCTGGTCGGTCGCTTCTAGAGTTACCGGGTCCAGTTTCTGAAGAACAAGTTTTTTATTACTATGGATGGGACTCGAACATAACTGGCGAAATGTTTGTGTTATATAAGAACACTGCTTCCTACCCTTCCGTGGCATACAGGCGTGAACATATGTATGTATAGATCCCGTCATGAGTTAAGAACTCACAGCGAAAATTAATAGGGATAATGCGCATGTTTTTATACACCTCGTAATAGACAGAGACAGACTCATTAAATGGAACAAAAAATCTAAATATACTTACATATTCCCTGGGTAATAAAAACATCTGCCTATGAACATTCTTGATGGTGAGACAACAAGAGACACAGCCAGCCCGCTTGTTGGTTGGGTTCACATACACTTTTCCAAACAGGAACACCACTCCGGGCTTCACAAACCTGTCCTCCCAGGCGTCCAGCCAGTAGAACTTCATCACTTTCTCTCCATTCTCATTTGTCTGCAACGGTAACTGACCATCAGACTGAACCATCACTGCCACTTGGTTCTCACCCATTTGATCAGACCAGTTACTAGTCAGCGGCTGCAATTCTTTCTTTTTCACAGGAAATATGTCAAAGTCCTCGTTCAAAAACTCTTCAGCCACATCTGTTATTGTGTTACCTGTGCTTGGTATCTCATTCTTTTCTGTATCTTTCTCTGTTTTTATTTCCTCCTTAACAGGTGCGTCATTGCTGAAGTCATCTCCAAAGTCTATGTCTTGCGTTTGGAATTCCTCTATGTTGTCTGTGGCGGGGTCCTCTAGTTCTTCTTTGATTTGTTTATCAATTTTCCATTCAGGTTTTTTAGACTTCGGTTCACTGTCGCCGTTTTGTTCCTATAAAAAGGATATGTAAGTGTTAAGTTGGATGTCTGTATAAATATACTGACTACAATAAAGTATACTTAATTAAATAAATACTTACTGGGGTCTCTGCAATATGAATAGGTGCTTCTTTTGGAATTTCTCCATTCTGTTGAATCAATTAAAAAAAAATTGTGTTAAATTTGCAATTTATGCTGAACTTAAAGAGTTATAATTAATTATAATATACTTACTTATTCCATGATACAGCTAATATTTAAAAAAAAGGTTATGATATAGTAATAAAATTTTAAATATATTCACCAACTAAATTTCTACATAATGAGTACTACTCACAGTTTTAGGAGCAGGTTTCTTCATAGCTGAAGATAAGGTCTTGAAATAATTCTGTGCATCCTTTTTGCTCGAATCTACAATAGTTCTTGAGACAGGAGGTGGCTTCACAGCTGTTGAAGGAGCAGCACCATCCAAGTCTGACATAATGTCTGATAGAATGTTGTCTTCAGATGTTTTGACATCCTGAAAACATTTATTTTTTATATACAATGCATGAGGCGTTAAGCTGCCTAGGGCTTGTAGACAAAGTATCATTATTGTCACCTTCTATAACAGAAATAATACAATATTTATTTGAGGTTGGTGCAATGTGTTCTTCTCTTCCATTTCTCTCTATCAGCCGTCATATCTGTATTCACTCCCATTCTAGTCATATCATCTTTCACACAATCCATCCATTGTTTCTTAAATCTTCCTTTCCCCTTGTACACTTCCACATTCATTAACAAAACTTTTTTGGCAACATTATCCTCGTCCCTCTGCATAACATGTCCATACTACGACAAGAATTTTTATTCTTCAACTTCTCAGTCATTGGACATTCATTGTATGTTTCATGGAAGAAAAAAAATTTGTTCAAACTTACTTCTTTCTTCTTAGTTGGCATGGAGCCCAGTAAATTCCTTATGTTACCCTTGATGGACGGCTGGGCAGCTAGTCTAGCTTTCCTCTTCTGCCCTCGACCCGCCTCATTGCTATTGGTGGCCACATATGAATCTTCAATCTCATCATCATCAAATATTTCACGACCATCCTCCACATACCCAGTGCCATCTACAACATATTAATTATGAATAATATATGAAGATGTATTTTATATTAGTTGTAATGAACAAATAACATCATCTATACATCAATGCAGATTAATCAAGTTTAAGAGTCTGTTTGTAATTCCAAATTAACAGCTTTTCACTAAATTCATATACAACAAGACAGTTGTATATACTTTCTTATGAATTTAGTGAGAAGCTGTACTAACGTTAAAAAAAATAGATTTTTTAATATTTTCTCTGTTTGTCTATTTGTTTCAACTAATCCAGTTGCTTAACTGGACCAATTTTAATGGGACATTCACTCGCAGATAAACAAAGAGTAACTTAGGCTACTTCTCATTAAAAAAAATAAGATTCCGCAAAATACCCCATGAAGTGAGGTCTAACCGGGTGGAACAGCAGGCACAGCTAATTACTTATACAGATATAACTGCATGTCTTTCCACTACAATGAGTGTATCGCATGTATATGATATGTGTAATAGGTCAAAGAAATAGCACAGGACAGAGACAAATGGAAAAAGTCTCATTACTCTTAAACTCATGATATTGATAAGACGTGGTTTATATCGTGGAGCGTAATTAACAGTCCAAGGGCCATAATATAAAGTAATATTAAACAAAACATACCGTCATCTTCGATCCAGTCGTCCTCCTGTCTCTGCAGCACGCGCTCCGAGTACTCTTTCTCGTCCACTGTGTCGTATACGTTCTCCAACTTATCCACATCGTATTTATGCTTTGAGCCCTTGCCTTTCAGTGATTTTAACTTCTCCAAAGCCGACAGGCGTCCATGCTTATCGGTCTTCTGTCGTTTAGCCCTCGAACCAGCTGAAATTTAGGTTGTTTACTTTGTATGTTATGATGAACCTAATAGTGATTTAGCACCGATATTTCAGAGCTTACCTAAAGATTCAGCCATTTTTCCTAGATAATATCATAAAAACTACGATTTTCTATACAGTACAAAAGCAAATTGGATAAAGCAAATACTATGTAGAACATAAATTATTTTTTTATAAGTTTTGTTGTTTGATTGACGGTTTGACAGACGTTTATTTTGGCGGGTAAATGGATGGATTGATTTCCAAACGTCTTACTTTATAATAACATAAATTTGTTCGGATATTGCTGTGACATCCGATGTAACCGATCCATGAGATTCTCTCTAATATCCGAAACTAATTTTGGTCGTCGAATGGGTTATTGTTTGTGGTTGTTTGACTTGACTGTTTTAGTAATCTGTGGGTTTGTTTCGCGCCTAAACTATAACTGTCAGTTCAACAAATCTGTCATAATTTACCGCTAGTTCGCCAAACAAATGCTGAAATTTTAAATTCAATAACGGATTGTGTGCAATATCATTAAAGATGGCTATGAGAGATTACGCAGCAGATAAAGGTAAATATTATTCAGATTCACATTATGAAAATGAGCCATCGTCCACAAGAACCTTCAAACCAAACACCTGTTTGAATTTGTAACCTCTTATCTTTGTATTGCAGAGTCGTTAAAGAACTTTTTCGTGGATTTCTGCCAAACGGATGATGAGGGACATAAAGTCTTCAAATATGCTGAGCAGCTCACAAGAGTTGCACATAGAGATCAGGTATTTTTTTATTTTTTGGTGGGTAAACAAAGGTCAACTAGGACTTTTACCGTCTTCAAAAAAAGGAGTAGGTTCCTCAATTGTAATGTTTGTTTTGTTTACAGGCATCATTTATTGTTGAGCTTGATGATCTGCATGAGATGAATGACGAATTAGCAGAGGCAGTCAGACAGAACACCCGTCGTTACACCAGCATGGTCTCCGATGTGGTGTATGAGATGCTACCCAACTATAAACATAAAGAGGTACCTAGTTGAGTATTTAAGGATCGTAGCATTTGGCAAATGGTGGTCTCGGTCTTCCCTTATAGGATACAGGTGTGATCATATTTGTAAACTTTGAAAAGTTAGCTAAGTCTGCTTTAAAATTGGTTCAATGAGTGTCCCAAGTGTCCCTTATATTGAATTTTTTTTTTGATTTAATTTATCTCATTTTACAATTTTACATCTATTATAGCAGGTATGTGCTATTATACAAGACCAATCTTAATTTCACTCCATAATATTTTAACCAATTGTATCTGTTATGTATTGACATATGTGGAATATGTAGTGGAATAAAAAGTAGTCTGGAGTTGGCAGCTACCACAGTGAGCTGAGTTCCCTAATTTTATCGTGTTTCGTGAGTATATAACAGTGGCGACGAGTGAAAAACATTATTAAACACATATATAAGTGAAAATAAACTAGTGACATATAAAAATATAAACAATTTGTAGGCACTATGGGTATAAAATTTGGTGAGTTTGATGTAGCACATGGCTGCTGGGAAAATTATATTGAAAGGTTTGGTTATTGCCTTCAAGCATGTGAAATAGAAGTGGACAGTAAGAAGAAAGCAAATTTGCTAGCAGTCTGCGGCCCTGAGTTGTATGATTTAATTGTATCATTAATAGCCCCGTCAAAAGTAAGTGAGGTTAGTTATGTTTTTATTAAGAATAAATTAGACAATCATTTTCACCCAAAACCAAATGAAATAGTTGAATCTTATAAATTCCATACAAGAAACCAAGAAGAAGGAGAAAAAATGAGGGATTATATAGCCCAGTTACGAAAAATGAGTATTAAATGTAATTTCACTGATCTTGACCGCACTTTGAGAGATAGATTAGTGTGTGGCATATTAGATAAAGATAGTCAAAAGAAGTTATTACAGCAATCTAAGCTAACATTTGAACAGGCTTGTGACATAGCAATCTCACATGAAACAGCTAACATTGATGTAGGTGTTATTTTAACATCGGGACCGAGTACTAGTTCCAGCAATCCAGTCTCAGACATGGTGGTCCCAATGGAGATAAATAAGGTTGTTTATAAAGATACATCTACACACACACACGAAGAAAAAACAAAATGTTCCCGCTGTGGCAAACAGCACAGGGGTGAATGTAGGTTTCGTTGGAGCAAGTGCAATCACTGTGGTAAAATAGGACATATTGAAGCAGTTTGTTTTTTGAAATCGAAACATAAGTATCAAAAATCTAACTGTAATGGTCTGTATGAGGTAGGCATAAACAGCATTAAACAAGATAAAGTGGATCCTTTTCAAATAAAGTTATTGCTGAATGGTACAGAATTACTAATGGAAGTGGATTCAGGCTGCCCATACACAATTATAAGTGAATCAACTGCCAGACTCATATGGAACACAAGATTGCCTCCTATAGAGAAAATTGATTTAAGACTAAAATCATATACTGATGGCAAATTGATGTTATTAGGGCAGGCATCAGTAAATGTAATATATAAAGGTATCAAAAGGAAGTTGGAAGTTATAATAGCTAAAGGCAATGGTACAAGTTTGATCGGTCGGAATTGGTTTTCTGAATTAGGAATCATAATACAGGGTATCAATAATGTGAATGTAAGGGCAAGCGATAAAAGTGAAATCAAAAATTTGTTAATTAAGTACAAAGAGGTGTTTCAACCAGGTTTAGGAAGATATACAGGACCAGTAGTGAGTATCACCCCCAGAGAGGGATCAGTGCCAAAATTCCTTAAGAGTAGACCTATCCCATTTGCAATTAGAGAAAGAGTTATTAAAGAAATTGACAGATTGGTAGAAGAGGATGTACTCGAACCGACTCCACATGCTGAATGGGCAACCCCCATTGTGCCCGTACTCAAAGCAAATGGCAGTGTTCGATTGTGTGGGGACTATAGGTCTACTATAAATGCAGCTACTGATACAGATTCTTATCCTTTGCCTACCCTTAACGAGGCATTTGTGGAATTACAAGGGGGGGTAATATTTAGTAAGATAGATTTAGAACAAGCATATACACAGGTATTAGTTGATGATAAGACAGCAAACCTGCTCACATTAAATACACCTAAAGGCCTTTATAAAATGAAGCGACTAGCATTTGGTGTAAAAGCATGCCCAGGCATCTTCCAACGGCTAATGACTTCGATACTGGCAGACATTCAAGGGATAGCAATACTGTTAGACGATATTGTAATTGGAGGAAATAGTGTTGCCATACATAATAAAAGATTAGATATGGTTTTACAGCGCTTACATAAAGCTGGTCTCAAGGTAAACCGAGAAAAATGTGTATTTGCAGCAAGGCAGGTGAATTTTTTGGGGTTTGTCATAGATGAATATGGAATACACCCATCGAAAGATAAAATTGATGCCATTGCACATACCCCAGCACCAAAAAATATTAAAGAGCTGCAAGCATTCCTGGGACTTCTTAATTTTTATGACCGATTCGTGCCTCAGAAAGCTAATATAGCTGAGCCTTTATACCGATTATTGGAAAAGGACTCAGAATGGAAATGGAATTGTCAACAGCAAACAGCTTTTGAAAACTTAAAATCAAGGCTCTCGAGTGATGACACATTAGTACATTATGACCCTAAACGGAAATTAATAATGTCCTGTGATGCATCACAGTATGGATTGGGAGCAGTATTAGAACATGAAATGGATGACGGAACTGTGAGGCCAGTGATGTTTGCATCGCGGACAATGAATATTCATGAAAGGAATTATGCTCAAATAGATAAAGAAGCTGCTGCAATTATATTTGGATTGAAGAAATTTCATCAATTTATTAGTGGCAGGAAGGTGGTAATTAGAACAGATCATAAACCGTTATTGGGAATATTCGACCCTCGGAAACCCATTCCAAATATTATTTCGCCAAGGATGTTGAGATGGGCGCTGCTCCTAAACTCATATGATTACGAGATCAAGTATATAGAAGGGAAGAAACTGGTAAATGCAGATGCATTAAGTCGGTGGCCATCTGAGGAAACAAAAGAGAAAGATGAATTCTTAGGAGTATTATTGATAGAAGAGACGCCAATAGAACTAGAATTTACTGCAAATGATATTGCAAATTATACAAAAAAAGATAAGATATTATGTAAAATTTTATACTGGATACGAAACGGATGGCCCAATAAAGTAGGGAACGAATATAATGTGTTTTGGCGGAAGCGAGAAGAATTGTCGGTGTACCATCATTGCATACTGTGGGGTAACAGAGTAGTAGTTCCAGAAAAGATGCACAGCCGCATACTTGAAGAGCTACACAAGAACCATGATGGCATAGTTATCACAAAAGCATTAGCAAGAAGCTATTTTTGGTGGCCTGCAATGGACAAGAAAATTGAAGAAATGGTAAAAAGTTGTAACATCTGCTCTGAAAATAGAAACATGCCTGCTCAAGTCACCCACCACTGGATCAAACCAGACAAGGCCTGGTCCAGATTACATATAGATTATGCAGGACCATTTCAGGGAAAGACTTTTCTAATCCTGATTGATGCATTTTCTAAGTGGCCAGAAGTTAAAATTGTAAATGATATGAGTAGTGCTACGTTAGTTCGAACTCTAAGAGAAATTTTTGCAGAGCAAGGACTTCCCGATGCCATTGTGAGTGATAATGGCAGAAGTTTTATTTCAGCAGAATTTCAGAACTACCTGAAAAGGAATAGTATCAGGCAAATATTGGTGGCCCCGTATCACCCAGCATCCAATGGTCAAGCAGAACGCACAGTACAGACTGTAAAAAATAAGTTGAAGAAACAATCATCAGAGCCATGGCATATACGTCTGCCTATGATGTTGTATGGATTACGGACTACTCCGAACAGTGTAAATGAAAAAACTCCAGCGGAACTTCTCAATAACCGGCGGTTTCGTACTAGGTTTGATTATCTCAATCCCTTGAGCTACAATGCTAAAGAACAATCTAGTGCTCAAAGTATAAATGAACAGATCCAAGTTCGTTCATTCAATATTGGCCAGAGAGTATATGTTAGAAATTATAGCAGAGGGCCTCGCTGGTTAAAAGGAATAGTGGAGAAAAGAATAGGAGTTTGCAGATATTTAGTGCGATGGAGTGGAAAATTGTTGATGCGACACATAAACCAAATGCACAGTGCTGGTGGGGAGGAAGGTGAAGGGGCAATGAACGACCAACCACAGACAACAAACAGTCAAAGAGACAAGGAAAACGACATTGTTATACCCTCACCACATAAATGGGCGGACATTATTGGAATAACAGGACCACAAGACCTAGTGATGCATAAAGATATGGAAGATAGAAGCATTATAAGAAATAAGAGATCACTATCAATTTCACCACCTTCTTCAATATCCAAGAGGATAAGATGTGGAGGAGAGATCAGTCTGGAATCTGAAGAGGAAGATCCAGTTACTGGTACTGATGAAGAATAATATCAAACTCAGTAATCCAAACATACCCATAGTTTAGAATATTAAAATAATAACAATAGTGTGAGTTTCCGTATATATATCAGTAAAGGACACAAACTATATTTAGGAAGTGAAAATATACTATTGTGTTTAGTGTTAGTGAACTATCCTGGGGGAAAGGCATGTTATGTATTGACATATGTGGGTAGTGGAATAAAAAGTAGTCTGGAGTTGGCAGCTACCACAGTGAGCTGAGTTCCCTAATTTTATCGTGTTTCGTGAGTATATAACAGTATCAATTTTAAATGACATTATTTGCATACACACACTAACCAATTACCTTTCATGATTTTTAATAATACAAGTATCAAAATTTTGTCACAAATAGGTGGTGGCAAAAGATGCTCTGGATGTGTACATAGAGCACAGAATAATGCTGGAGGCGCGCAACCACAACATCCCCGGGGAGATGAGGGATCCCAGGAACAGATATCCACCGGAGCTCATTAGGAGATTGTAAGTATACCATAGCTTTGCCTTGATTACATACCACCATCTCCCTTGCCTTATCCCATACAATGTTGAGGTCAGCACTTGATTCAACCTGATGTGACTAATCTCACCTTCACAACTGCTTTTAAGAGGAAAATCTGTGATCTGGGTTAAACCAGTTGACAGATTAATTTGGGTCTCAGACCAGGGCCTAAGCTGAATAAATCATTTTTATTTTCACACATTGCATATGAGCAGATAAGCATTCCTTACAATTTGTTATGACTGAATACACTTGTGTCGTGTATGTTTGTGTGTGTCTATACCGAAACATATGTAACTACGCCGCGCCACATAGGTATTTACTTAACTTGCCCCACCTTGTTATTGTTTATGTCTACCCCTCTAAATCCAATGAATGCCCCTACCTCATATACACAAGGGCATGCATTGGATTTTTAGAGGGCTAGGCATAAACAACAAGTAGGTAGGTAGGTAGGTTAAGTACATACCTATGTGACGCGGCGTAGGTACGTACGTCGTGGTAAAGATACACATACAAACATAAACACGCACACACACACGACAGAAGTGTATTCAGTGATCACTATTTGTAACTTCTGCTTACCTGCTTATATGCAATGCACGCCACTGCATATACAATAATGTATAAATATAACAATGTATGCTCTATTTCCAGTGAAGTGTACTTCAAGGACATGTCCAGTGCCAAGTCAGTGCCCATCAGAGAAGTGAAGGCAGAACATATTGGCAAACTTGTCACAGTCAGAGGTAGGCTCATAGATATCTATTGGCAAATATATCAGTCAGATTGTTTGTCACTTTCATACCATACCTAAGAAACATAACCATAGGTACTAGGTACAGAGGCGTGCATTGCATATAAGTAGATCTCACAATTTGTGCTGACTAAATACACTCATGCCGTGTCTGTGTGTGTGTCTATACTGAAACATATGTACCTACGCCGCGACACTTTGATATGTACTTAACCTGCCCCTTGTAATTTGTACACATGGTACAGAAAAAGGACTCTTCTCTGTCTGTCTGTTTGTTCCGGCTTATCTCCGAAACAGCTGAACGGCTGATATCAAATTGTACTTATTTAAAAAAAAACATTAGGGTTCTGGGGGTCACCTATGAAATTAACTCTACGCGGAGATAAGACCGCGGGGCACAGCTATGAAAATGAAAATGATTTATTCAGTTTAGGCCCTGGTAAGGCACTTATGAATGTCCAGGAATTTACCACTTAGTTAGTCCTCACTATACTCACTGAGCGTTCATAACTCGTGATAGGGGTAGTGTATATGATATTGTTTGCAGGCATAGTAACCCGTTGCACGGACGTTAAGCCGCTCCTAGTAGTGGCGACGTACTCGTGTAGTGCGTGCGGCGCGGAGACCTACCAGCCGGTGCGCGGGCTGCACTTCACGCCGCCGCCCGCCTGCGCCGCCGACGACTGCCGCGCCAACAAGACCAACGGACAGCTGCACTTGCAGACCAGGGGCTCGCGCTTCCAGAAGTTCCAGGAGATTAAAATTCAGGAGCATGTGAGCATTGTGTTCTTATAACAATAAACTATTAGGCAAGATAACTGATGTAAATTTTTTTGGCAACTGGAAGTCAGCGGTCCCAGTCTGATAGCATTTTTGAATCGGTGGATTTTTGCCATTTTTTTTGCAGATTACTGGGCACTGTACAGAAGAGTGCAGCCGCATAATATTTGTATTGCTAGCATTATTTGTACATAAAAAAATCATATCAGACTTAAACAAAGTACTTTATTATAATCGTCAGAATGACATGATACTACAGGATTATAAACTTAAAAAAATTACCATTTATTTTGATGTTAACCGTTTTGATATAACAATAATAAACTCGTGCTAGAGATCATTCTAGTGTTCTGGTAGTAGGGGGATGATCGTATTAATGATACGTGTGTTCCCAGTCGGACCAGGTGCCGGTGGGTCACATCCCGCGGCAGCTGGCGGTGTACTGCCGCGGGGAGGTGACGCGGCGCGCACAGCCCGGGGACCACGTGGCCGTGGCGGGGATCTTCCTGCCGCTCCTCAACGCCGGCTTCAAACAGATCGTGCAGGGACTGCTCTCAGATACATACCTCGAAGCTCATGTTAGTATACTTCCATCTATACTTGGTGAAAAAATTGTACTTTTAGTATAACAGTTTTATTGCTTTTATTGACAATGAAAAGTAGTTTTTTTTTTTTAAATCATAAAGATGATTGAGGAGGCATAAATATAGGTCCTCCCAGATTTTGCAACGTAACTGTGGAAGTGAAAATGAAAATGATTTATTCGGTTTAGGCCCTGGTAAGGCACTTATGAATGTCTTAGAACTGACCACCGGTTCGAAAACTAGCCTATGAACAACCGGCAAGTAAATCAGCTGGCATCATGTACATTTCAATACATAGTATATAATGATTTACAATAAAATGCAATACAGTAAATGTTTATCTGTTTGTCAGAGTGTGACATGCCTGAACCAAAGTGACGAGAGTGAGTTAGCGGAGGCGTTGAGTGAGGAGGAGCTATCGGAGCTGGCCGACGAGGACTTGTACTCCCGCATGGCTCGCTCGCTGGCTCCTGAGATATACGGACACGAAGATGTGAAGAAGGCACTATTGTTGCTGCTCGTGGGAGGCGTTGATAAGTACGATATTTTAAATGTATACATCTATACGGATAAATAAAATTGAAGTGTCTGTTTGTAATTCCAAAATTACAGCTTTTCATTAAATGCATATGAAAGTATACACGTTACTGAGACTAAAAAACTACGTTGTAAATTTTTTCTCTGTCTGTCTGTAAATAATACAGGGTAATCTCTGAACCGACTGGACGGATTTTAACGGGACTTTCACTGGTAGGTAGCTGATGTTTCAAGGAGTAACTTATGCTACTTTTATTTATTAAACATGTTAGGGTTCCGCGACAATAAGGATGAAACTAAACTAAGCGGGTGAAACCGTGGGGCACAGCTAATTAAAAAATAATATTATTTAATAAAGTAAAAATACGTAATTATACTTATAATACTATTTAAACATTTCAATCTTGTCTAGCCAGCCTTATGGACAGTGAATCGTATATCAATGCTTAGGCGCACAGACAAGAAAAAAATCCGTGCACTTAAGAATGGTGTGACAAATTATGTAATCATTCTAAATATCGAAACGGAAAATATCCTATTACTGGTGTACACCCATGATTTCACTGCCGCAAGCAAATTATGTTAGGAAACACTCAGTTTCAGTGACCATTGAACGATAAAACCCGTTTTTAACACGTTTGGACTCCGCGTTCTTAATGTAAACTTACTTGGGAATAAGCTGCATATACAGGGTGTGGTTAGTACACCCCTGAGTTGGGTGTGGTTAGTACACCCCTGAGTTGGGTGTGGTTAGTACACCCCTGAGTTGGGTGTCGTTTTACAAAACCACACGCTGTATATTTAATTTTTTAAATTTTTTAGACGTCCGAATGGTATGAAGATCCGCGGCAATATAAACATCTGTCTGATGGGAGACCCTGGCGTGGCCAAATCTCAGCTTCTGAACTACATCGACCGGCTCGCGCCGCGCAGCCAGTATACTACCGGCCGCGGCTCCTCCGGCGTTGGACTTACTGCTGCCGTTCTAAAGGTACCAACGTTTTTAACACTTCATATTCAAATTGGTAGTGAATACTGATATGTGCAGAGAAATTACATTTCTCAAGTGACTTTTTTTTTTAAATTGAATTTTTTTGAAGAGTAATTACTGAGCTTCTTGCCAGGTTCTTCTCAGTAAAAGCAACCTTCCGAACCTGGCGGTAGTATGTATAATCCTGTAAAATAATGTCACTCTGACGATTTGAAAGTACTCTGTAAAAAGTCAAATCGAATAAAGATATTTTTGACCTTGACTTTGACGAAATGCAACAGTACAACACATTGCGTCGATCATGGTATAAGGCAGAGGCTCCTAAACGTATCTCGTCTAACGTTAGATATAAAAATTAAGTAATGAATGGATGTTGTGTATTGGCGATATTAATTTCAGTGAATTTTAAAATATTAAGTTAATTATCAGAAAAATTAGGCCTCCAGCGCCCACAAGGGGGCGTTAACGCTCACTTTGGGAACCGACGGTATGAGGGCAGGAGGATGATGATTCATATCGATCGCATTGTTTTAGCCTGCCACATGAGTAACCTCATGGTAATACATGAAAAAAAAAAAACACTGTTTTATTGTTCCGGCTAATCTCTGAAACGAATGGACCAAACCAGCAGAAGTTACAAGGAGTACCCTTAGGCTACTTTCATTATTTTAAGAAAAAAAAGATCACAAAGTAATATAATTTATATTATTAATCCTAAAACGCGTAGCATTGCTAGTAATAAATAAAGAAAATGTGTTATATAGGACCCGTTCACCGGGGAGATGATGCTGGAAGGTGGTGCGTTAGTACTGGCCGACCAGGGTGTGTGCTGCATCGACGAGTTCGACAAGATGGCCGACAACGACCGCACCGCCATACATGAGGTCATGGAGCAACAGACCATCTCCATCGCTAAGGTACTGCCCTACACTGGTCACGTGACCATGCCCTCACATTGGCCTAGAAATGACTTATGTTTTTGTATAATATAATACATAATTAGATGTATCATGTGAGCGATTAGTTTTTTTTCTTTTTGGTAGGTTTATTTGTATTTTTATTTCAATATTAAATGATATATCACCATTCCGATGGAACACTAACGGGGGGCCAACTTCACTGCTAACAATGCGTCCTCTCCGTAAATTCGCTAAGAGTTGCACGCGCAGATGCGTCGTTAGCAGTGAACGCGTAAGAACTTCTTAGCTATGACATTAAATTTTACGGTACTAAAATGAATCGTTAAAGCTTAGATGTTCTGAATAGGCCCTCTGGTAATAATATGTTTGACATGCAGGCGGGTATAATGACATGTCTGAACGCCCGAGTGTCGATCCTGGCGGCCGCCAACCCGGCGTACGGCCGCTACAACCCCAAGCGTACCATCGAGCAGAACATACAGCTGCCCGCCGCGCTGCTATCACGCTTCGACCTGCTCTGGCTCATACAAGACAAACCTAACAGGTACTTTGGAATCTATATCTATAATTAATATAAAAAGCTGCGGTTTGTTTGTGTGCTTGAACGCGATAATCTCAGAAATTCCCATTTATCGAGGAATTATCACGCTTAGACCAATTGCGGGTTAAATTTAGCGTTAGCCCAAAGTGACTATTCCATGCGGGCAAGTCGCGGGGAAAAGCTAGTCGCTGAGCATGACATTATGATATGCGCAAGTCAAACTAGAACATATTTTATTTCAACTGACTTTTTCCCTCTATATCCTATTGATTTGTGTATTAAAATTGAATTTATTTTGCACGCTTACACACGCTTGTGTATTTTATGTAATGATTATGTGTTTTTATTGCCACTGAATTTTCCTAGCATTCGGCCAATGACCATATGCCTATCAGGATTAGGTCACTGCTACCTGCAATGCTTAGCGTAATATTCGCTCTTTGTTGACCTTATTACAATAGGCTCACACCCTTCTGTAGTAACCAGGTACCCTATGCGCTTCTAAAATGTGTATGTATGTGTGTACAGGGAGAAAGATCTGGAGCTAGCGAAGCACATAGCGTACGTGCACCAACACTCGACACAACCTCCCAGCACCGTCCGCGCGCTGCCCATGAGGCTCGTGCGGCGATACGTGGCTCTTACCAAGCGCAAGCAGCCCGCCGTGCCCACCGCGCTCACCGACTACATCGTGTGTACGTATATCACTAGCAGTACATTACACAGTGCACTGTGTATGGCCCTCACTAAGCGCAATAACTGGCCAATTAATAATAAGTGTATGATAATTGCAGCCTCGTACGTAGAGCTGCGCCGTGAAGCCCGCAACGCTCGTGACGTCACCTTCACATCAGCCAGGAATCTGCTCGCCATACTACGTCTGTCCACTGCACTCGCTAGACTAAGGTATTTATAATAATGAAGCCTACCGTAGGCTCCGACAGGGATTCGGTCAGTGAATCGGTGTATTTGATATAATTATCTATAATTTTACTTTACTCTGTTCAGTCCAGTACCATCTTTTTGGCCTCCTTAAACGCCATGACAAACCTTTTCTTGGCTCTTGAATGTTTCCCATGGTCTTCCTCTTCTACCAATTTCTTTTAGCCAGAGCTTCGACATCGGCCATATATGGGATGCGGTAATAATATACCGTTTTGTATTTGTAGGTTATCAGACGTGGTGGAGAAGGAGGACGTGACCGAGGCGATCAGACTCGTCGAGATGTCCAAACAGTCGTTGCAGCATGTCGAGGAGAATGTTCAGAGGTACGGGACTCAGATTATGGTTTACAAAAAATTTTTATAGCTTTGTACAAAAGTTTGCTTGCTTTTACTGAGGAGAACTTGGCAAGAAACTCGGCAAGTGCACTATCCAAAAAATATGCAATATTCACGTTCCTTTTTATTTTGGTCTCAATTCGCAGGAATTCTTATTCTCGGCAAGTCCGAAATTCAATTGTTTGACGCAGTTTATATATTTTAGGGGTATAAGTTCGACCGACCGCATTTTCGCCGTGATTCGAGACTTGGCGGGCTCCAACAAGACCGTGAAAATTGCAGATGTAATAGAGCGATGCGTCGACAAGGGCTTCAAACCTGATCAGGTGATTGCTAATGTTTTACTATATTGTAGGTCCTCAGCCAACCCGAAGGCTACTTAATAAATATTACAGACAAACGGACACAGGGATCCCCATACTACACAACGAGTTAACTATTACCGATTTTTATTTTTTTATTATTGATGACGTAGCACGCAAAGTACTCGTACACCTTAAGAAAGTCCTTGGTTCGATTCATACTTATCGATTTATGAATAAAGGTGAACGCACAATTGTCCCCGCTAATAGAATTGACTGACCGAAAGAAGCGAGTAGCCTTCGGAATTAGCCTTCGGAATTCTTTCGGCGATTCGTCTAATCCGAAGCGAATAAGTATACGAGGTTTTATTGGATTCCATACAAGTTGTGCTGAAATTCGATTCATTCGCTTCCTTCGGTTCCTACGGCCTTGATAAGTGTGCGTTCACCTTTAAATAGGTAACTATTGTTACCAATTATTATATGACAAAAATAATGTCTTGTCCAGGTGGATGCTTGTATAGAAGAGTACGAAAACTTGAACGTGTGGCAGGTGAACCAAGTGCGGACGAAGATTACATTCATGTGAAGTCACGTGACTCCACCTAGTGATACTCGAACTGTGCGATCAGTGCCTTGTTGTTTTGTGTTAACGAAGTGTGCTAGTGTACTAAGAATAATTTTGACTGAAATGTGTTGAATAAAGATAATAATTTTACATGAAATCTATTTTTATTTTGTTGGACAAGGACCCCATGGACTTTTTCAGTTATTTATATAAAACAATATACTGCTGGTATCATGGTCACACTCGCAAATAACTAGTTGACAAATCTATAAAAGTCTATAAACACAAATTCTAATCAAAACTATTAATAATGTTTCAAATATCCTTTGAAATATTTTGACTCGACTATTACCGACTTCTTTGTCATACAACATAACATGCAAGGTAAGTTCGTCGAATTTCATAATATCCGGAATAGGTTATCGGAAAAGTTGTAGATAACTAACCTAAGAATTAGGCCACAGGATAAAAGTTTACGGTTGTCATAATGAACCGACAAGAAGTTTTTCTTTAACAGCCCGATTCACGTAAAAAAACGAATCAAGTAAATATGTCGTAGTTACTTACTCTGACAGTTTTCATATTCATAATATCAAAGAAAAAACGAAATCGCTCGGTCGAGGTCACGAAACGTTCTATTGAGATGAAGTCCTATCGATCGGACTACTATTTCGTATCTCGTGAATACCGATGAGAGAGGATTTCGATCGAATGAATTTAATCGAAATTTCGATCGTTTATTTCATGTGAATCGTGGGCACAGCGAGCGACGTAGGTAGGCAACATTGCAGAATAATAAATTGTTTTCCTCCCCAAGTTACGTTTATGAAAGTAATAACTTAACGGCACACGTAAGCTTATCCGGCCCAATGAGATTTGCGACGACGCTGTCCAGACAAATATGTTTTCACTTGTCCTATTTCATATCTTGACAATATCTTATGTTATTCGGGATTCTTGAAATCTATACCTCTTATTGTAGAATTTTACTTGAAAGGTTCTCACGCCTCTTTAATTGAATAAGCGATTGACGAAATAAGCGTTTTTTTAATTGCGTGTTTGTCATAAATCAGACACAGATAAAAAAACCGCTACGGCGAATTTTTTTTTTATCAAATGACGTATCGGACATTCGTTATGCGATATTACTGCGCTTAAAGTTTGCCTCAGTTCGGGATTTTTTAGCGTTTTCTAAAAATGAAACCTAGCTAGATCGATTTATCGTCCCCGAAACACCTTGCGTACAAAATTTTATTGAAATCTTTGGAGGCGCTTCCGAGATTCAGATTAAAGATATTATATTGGTAAAGCTCGGTGAGAATGGAAAATGCCACGTCTCTATTTTTATGTTATCTAATCATCAAAATCAATCATCATTTTCAATTTATCCAACAAGTAGTGAATATACCGTGCACGCATGATTTACCCTACGGGCGAAGGTCGCGTACTCATCTTAGCTTGATGAGGTACGTATCGATCCATCGTTAAAGTTATATCACAGGCATCATAGCTTTAGTAAATAACTGTAATTATTAATAAGTATTCCCTAAGACACGGTCGTATTTCTACCGATTTAGAGCCCGTTTTTTCTGAAGGCATCTTACTAATTAGTTTTTACTTACCGCCCTACTATTTCCTTCAGTGTCTCTAGGGTTTCAGCACTTACTTTTCAGTACTTTATTAAGTTTCCCGAGACTTGTAAGTCAGTAAAAAGTGAAAATCTTTGAAACAAGTTATTGATTATGTTCGCAACCAAATTCTTTAGATACTAGTTCTAATTGTTTATTAAATTATAACATATATTAGCAAACTTAAGGCATTCGTTACTTGATGTAAAAAAAATCGTTTCATTCAGCTTCTGAATGACGACTATAATTTATTAGCCTCAGCGGCAACCGACATTGCCTTGTCCTCCAGACAGTCGCTCTACTTGACGTAAAATGTACAAACATGGCTAGACGAACGTTTATTTTACGTTATAACTGTGTACAAGTTTGTAAAAGACTTGTAAAAGTTTATCATTGCTTTCGGTCATACAACTGCACTTTAGATTATTTTCAAGTATCAATTTAAAAGCAACTGTCTAATGGATATAGATCCTAACGTGACACGATATTACATAGAGCTTAACTTGGTGATATGTATTTAGTCTATAGTAATAAAAGTTATTCAATACTTAATTTTGTAAAACCCTAAGTTTACTTATATCTTGCTATATCAAGTTTATTTTGCACTAAATCGAGATTTAGCTAACCGTATTTTGCAAGTGGACCTTAGTTATTAATGGTTTAATTTAAAATTAACACAATAATGGATAAAAGAGGGTAGTTTTGGATATGTGATTTGACATTTAACTATCAGGTAAGTGTAGTAGCGTGCACCAATTTTGAGTTGATTGCGGTGAAAAAGTTATCTTGAATATTAGAAATTGCTTAAAAGTGCCTGATTTTCGGGCAAGAAACTGAAGCGAACTATTTTGCCTCAGGTATGTATAGAAATAATATTATTAAAAACAATTATTCGAATTGCCATTACGCCTGACAACTGGTATTTGTGGTTATAGAGGTTATAAACATGTCAACTAAAATATTCTGAACATGACGGTCGTTGTTCGTTAGTCTCGCCCATTAATTTGTAAAGGGCAGACCAGCTAATAATACTGAGTACCTATGCTAATGTGCGACATTGTAAACTGGAGTTCTAACGTAGATTAATTTCGCTTAGGGCTTGACAAATACGTAGGCGGGGCGACGTCGCTTGCCAATGACATGGAAACTGTGACTTGCGGGTAGAACTTTGACAGTTTTGAGTTTTATTGGGGTCACTTATACAACGTACCTACATACATACATACATATGCTCAAGCCTGTATTCCTCGAAGGGGTATGCAGAGGTGTTGTAACAACAACACCCACATTTAACCGATTATGATTAAGTGCTAACGTGACAGAGGGTGAGTCTATCGCCGTCTCAGGCACTATACATTCATACGTCTTTGAATTACTTCTCAGACATGCAGGTTTCCTTCACCGTAAAGCACGTGGTGTGAAATCACTGTACATACGTTTTTTTAGCAAACTCATTGGTGCAGGCCGCTGGGATTCGAACTTGCTACGTTCGCAAAGCTGGCGTTTTCTAAAACCTCACGGCCACTACGGCTCTACGTATAACGTAACTCCATATGGTGTACATACTGTAGTACCTACTGGGTCAGGAGTATTTAAAAAAAAATAAGTGTCTGATTTGTGCAATATACGATAGCTTAATAAGGTTAAAATAAATAAAAAAAAAAAAAAAAATTAATAATGACAAGCGTGCTAAAATGTTGTTTATTTTCTTTACTTATATAAGATGTAAGTAGTATATTTTTTTTTTAACATGTCATGAGTAAGGTAATATTTAAGTATTATTTTTGAGACAACGCCCGCCCCTGAATTTGACTATATGTACGCTATCTTGACGTAGACGTGAAATGGGGCCACGAAGCGAACGGATTACACACTCGTCAGATTCGCGGAAACTTGGTAAAGAAAAGAACACGGCGCTCGAGATTGCAAAACTTCAAAGGTGAAGTCGCGCTTCCTAGAGAAGACAGACAGGGACAAACTCAGGTAAGTACCATTTTGCAATTTTACTCCGGGATAATTATGACATGCGTACTAGGCAACAATTTTTTTTAAACCTTTTCATTAAAGGGCGCATTTATAAATGTGTAGTTTTTATAAGGTACTGTGACGAGCGACCCCCGACTTGGGGTTCCTCGTCTCCGGGATCGATATTATATATCTATTAAATAAAATTAAAAACTGTTCCTTCACTTTTTATTCTATTTGCTTCCATTTTCGTTCTCTCTTTTTTCTGACTGACAACTACAATTCTTTTCTTATTTCGAATTCTTTTTTCTATTTTTTAAATCTATTTCATGAAGATTAAAAGTCTTAACCAAAAAAGGTTTTAATCAGCTTGTAAGGCTGAGGCCTTACAGTACCTACTACTACTACTGTAACGTTTTTTGATTTGATTTGAAAACGATTATGAATTTGTCTATTGTTTTTTTTCTCTCACATACATATTAATATTTAATAAATTATGTTCTCCTTCACTGTCAAACTATCTGGAAAATTAGAGTTCCTACTTTAGCCTACAAAAGTATTTCTTACATAACCGAGCATGTACAAACCCAGGTTTCATTGAACCCGCCTCATTTCGCATAGGACTACTAAACTGCCATCGCGACCTAAATCACTTAACCTCCTGTCCTCGGCCCTGTCTGGCATCCCCTACTTAGAATCGTAGAATCTCATTTTTAAGTCGATAAATTCAAGACACCTTGATTCATATAGGACCACCTAGGTAATAGAGGTGAGATTTATTCCGCAGTATGACAGTTAGTAGGGGAGGTCACGTGGCGTAAAGACATGTTTTTTGGGGCTACGCCTTTCATATTTCACGTTAAGCCAGGAGGAAGGGTGAAATGTGAACGTTTTATTATTTTTAAGAGGTTTTTGTGATGGTTTACTTTCGTAGTAGAGTTATGGTACTTACGTTTATATGAAAAACGTGATAAAAAGCATTTAATAGAACTGCCATGGACTCAGATTTAGGGTGATTAGATATATTTATTTTGTAATTGATCGTTTATGAAAACTTATGCGCAGTGATTTCACACCACATGCTTTACGGTTAAGGAAAACATCGTGAGGAAACCTGCATATGTCTGAGAAGTAATTCAAAGACGTGTGTATAGTGCTTGAGACAGCGATATATAGACTCACCATCTGTCACATTGGTATTTAATCATCTTCGGTGAAGTGGGTGCCTCTGCCTATCCCTTTGGGGATTGTATTAATTAAATTTGTCGGTTTTTAACACGCAAGAAACGAGCTATATTATACCTTAACCCATCGCGTTGCATCCTTATAGTCATAGAGAAGACGGTCCAAGACTTTCATTTTAAATTAAAAACATACTACATAAACGCTTCTGTAAATATGTAAAGAAGCTTAGCCGACTAACGCTGAAACTTGAAGCCGCATTACCTACGTGTACACCACGAGCTGTGTGATAACTGAGCGTCGGTGAAACACAAGTTTGCTATACAAAGTGCTTAGTCGGAGTTTCCCGATGATTAATGGTGGAACTTCACCCCACACGTGCCACCTTTTGCGACACCTTTAAGGGAAACTGGCCCTTTTTATAGCGCTTTTCTTAGGGAAATGTTTAGTTAAGAGTTAGGTAGTGAAACCGGGCAAACTTTTGGTGTATCGATTTTCCGAAAGCGAAGTCATGTCGGGGTATACTTAAACTTTGTACCTACCTTTTTTTACCGTCCACTTAATAACGTGGATTTTAACAATAACTCTAAAAAAGTGTCAACGCAATTCGAATTACACCAACGCCCTCGTAAGTATATCGTCAGCGTTGAATCATGTTTTAACACATTCGGGTACTGATTAATCATCATCATCCTCCTGCCCTTATTCCGTGTTATTTCGGTCAGCACAATGTGTTCTTCTCTTCCACTTCTCTCTATCAGCCGTCATATTATCTACTACCATTCTAGTCACTTCGGGTTCAGATTATTCTGACGCTAATTACTTCCACGCTACTTTCTTCCTGTGTTACAGCGACCACAGAGGGTAATTTGTTATAGCGACCATAGACTACGCTTGTAGGTAAACCATCCGGCCTGGCCTTTGTAATCTATACATCTTCTGATAAATAAAATTGAAGTGTCCGTTTGTAATTCCAAAATCACAGATTTTCACTAAATGCATATTAAATACATGCTAATGACACAAAAAAAACAAAATTTTAAAATTGTTCTCTATCTGGCTGTCTGTCCGTCTGTCTGTCTGTCTGTCTGTTCTGGGTAACCTCTGAAACGGCTGGACCGATTTTAACGGGACTTTCACTGGCAGTTAGCTGATGTTTCAAGGAGTAACTTAGGCTATTTTTACTTTTATTTATTAAAAGTATTAGGGTTCCGCGACAATAAGGATGAAACTAAATCTACGCGGGTGAAACCGCGGGGCACAGCTAGTATGAGAATATGAATAGAAATACATTTGTATTGATTCAGAACGATTCACTAAAGCTGATCCCTGACCTTTGCTCCACTGAACTCTATATTTAAAGGTCTTTGAATACAGTTAAAAGTGTGCATATTTACAACATCAGATGTGAGTGTATCAGTAGATGTGAAGATACAAGTGGGGCCGGAGCGGGGATCTATTGTTCTCTGTCTATATTACATGTACATGTGTGGACACAGGCATATAGGCACAGTATACATGTAAGTTTAACTTACTAAGCAGTATGGAATAAAATAAGGTTTGCTTCATTGAGCGTGAGGAAAAATATCATATATATTCTTGGTGTAAAAGTAGTTCCATTACTCTTTTCTGATACGTATTTGAAAAGGGATGCACATAGTTTTGGTCCGAATTTGGTCTAGTCTTGGGTTATACCATTTTTTGTAATAAGGGGGTTAAAGTAATGTCTAGTAATGTTTACTGTCAAATTAATGTCTATTTGAAGTTTAGAAAAATATCTGTTTGCATGTAAATGACGTTCAGCCCTAACTGACATAACGCCATGCCTCTTATAATCTCCATTATCTCGTAGATGCGGGCGTCTGTGTGAATGAGTCATTTCGAATGATTTGTTTCTAGATTCCGTACTGCATGTTGGCTTATATTTATTCAGTGTATATAAGTATGGTTGTTATGTCTGCTGTTTGTCGGCGGATGCTCTTTGAGACGAATGTGAAACGTGCCTTCGGCTGTTGTGTGACGTCGGCTTTGTGACGTGTTCGACTAATACTCGCTTGAAGCAGTCTGTACGCACGTATACATGTAACATTGACCAATCATGGCAATGTAATATGCTGAATACTTCTTCCGCAACGTTTTTTGGTAAATTACCTTTATATTTTCATACGAAAATCTTATTCTGCCGACGTAAATTCGATTCGACGCTTTAGGTTAAAACTAAACGTTGTACAATAACTGTTTGATTTGAAAGGTTTTCCATTATCCATTCTGTGTCCTGGGGGTTGAGCAGTCGCCTGCTACGCAAGCGACGCAAGTTCCAATCCCAGCGGGCCCATATCACACCACGTGCTTTAATATGGAGGAAAATATCGGAATAAAATATAGGAGCTCGTGGCACAGTTGCTATTGCGCATATGATTCGATCAGCGAAGTTAAGCAACCATACGCCTAGCCAGTAGTTGGATGGGTGACCGCCCGAGTTTCCTCCGTGCCTCGGAGAGCACGTTAAGCCGTCGGTCCCGGTTGCCAATTTAACATCTTTGGCAATCGTTACAGGTCAGTCAGAGGCCTGAAAAAGTCTGACAACTGGTTTAACCCAGATTGCCGATTTTCCTCTAAAAAGGAGTTACGAAGGTCAGATGGCAGTCGCTTCGTATAAAAATCAGGTGATCAGCCACATCGGGTTGAATCAAGTGCCGACCCCAAATACATGGGATAAGGCCAGGCAGATGATGATGATGATCGTGAGGAAACCTGCATATCTCTGAGAAGTGATTCAAAGACGTATGTATAGTGCCTGAGACGGCGGTTATCTCACCATCTATCATGTTGGCACTCAATCATCTTAGGTGATAAGTGAGTGTTGTTGTTACAACACCTCTGCCTACCCCTTCGAGGAATAAAAGCGGGGGCATTACTATGTGCATATTATGTATGTTTGATTTCAATTATAATAATTTTATTATAGTTTATAGGTAAGCAATGATATTGGTTTAGCATCTACTCGTTACGAACAAATTTGTTTTTGTCTTCAAGGAATTGAGTTTTTGCTTAAACAACAAAGATTGTATTATTCCTTGAATCGGAACAAGATGTTTGCCGCAACTAAAATTTTAATTATGGTTACGTAAACCCTTTTAAATTAGATCTTAAATGGATTTGATTCTTACTTAAATTATAATATAAGGACAGTTTTTATTATTACGAGTTACGACTTAAATATAATATTATTATAGATAGCTGTTGTATTACGACTTTGCCTCTTTTTTAAGTTCTTACCAGTGCCAAACTTCTGTCAAATCGGTTCAGCGAATTTGCCGTGAAAAAGTTATAGACAGAAAGACACACATCTCATAATATACCTATATATACATCTATATTTATCTATGTAGATGTAAACAAATTAAGATTGTGTTGTTTATTAAAACCATTAAATTAAGTGTACGCGGGTGAATCCGCGGGGCACAGCTTTTATAATATTACTAGCGGACGTGACGCGGTTTCACCCGCGTAGTCCCCGTTCCCGTCGGAGTACGGAGATAAAATATAACCTATATTAATCAGTGATAAATATTGCATAGCATTCATATAGTGAATTTATTAAATAGGTCCAGTATTTTTTGAGCCAATGCGTTACAAACCTTTCCTCTTTATAATATTAGTATGGAATACAGATTCGAACGCAGTCGGTCCGCAGGCCCTTTTTTTTTTTTTTTTTTTTTTTTTTATTGACGAGGGGGAAACCTTCAAAAGGTCCCCGACCGCCCTGGGAGAGGCAGATCGGGGTATGTGGGATTTTTACCGCACTAAAACCCCCCCGGTGGCCATCCTCAGTGCTTTGGGGGGACCTTTCCTCTTCATAATATAAGTCGGTCCGCAGGCCCGTCTTAACTGTTCAAGATGGGTTCTCAATGTAAATGAAACGAATCCTGCGCGTACGCTCCCGCGGGACTGCCTCCCTCCCCGCGACATTCCAGCGATCTTAGTCACACCCAGTGCTGCCAACTCTAAGTCTTTTTACGTAGATCTACGTATTTTAGGCCTCTCCTGCAAAATATACAAAATTCAGAATTCAAAATATCTTTATTTGATTAGACTTCCTACAAATCGTCCATTATACAGGATTAAAAATGTTACAACCAGGTTCAGAAGGTTGCTTTTGTTGACAAGAAACTCAACAATTACTCTCTTAAACAAATATTTACAAAGCTACTAATTACAGTCCCAGAATCTACGTATTTTTTAACAAATTTGCGAAATAGCTCTCATTAGGCTACATAGGCATAATTACCAGTAAATACCTATACCTTCGCGGAAAAAAATTAATTAACGTTCCGTTTCATAACTAACGCACACTCAGTTCGCCTACGATATGTTCATAAGCTATTTTTACAAATTCTACGTATTTGTCCAACCCCGTCTACGCTTTTTTTAAATCTGAGTTGGCAGCACTGGTCACACCGATGGATTAGTGGACATACAGGTCGGGATAGAGATTGTATCGAGGGATAGCGCGAGTAATTAGGTGCATGACGCTACGATGATTTGTGACGACCTTCCGTGAAATGATTCCATTCACGATCCGTTGGTTTTGGACGGTGGTTTTGTATTGTTGGGCTTTATGTATTCTGAAGACATGAATTGAAATGTCTGTGTATGTTATATAGATGTGTATTATAGTATATTTTAATGTTTTTGTTTGTTAAAACAGGTACATACATAACATAACATATCTTAAAAATCTAGTATTTTTTTATATAAAATAAATGCAAAAAATAGAAAAAATATTCGTTATTATATTTTTATGACGTTAGATCCGTAAAAACCTCGGCATCATAATTAGAAACTAAGTACGTGTAGATTAGGTACCTACTCGTGGGGTGCAAGGCCAGGAGACCTCCTCGTGTGCCCGATCCATTGTTTGTTCTAAGGATACGTCCGAGGGAACGACAATGGCTTCGGGACGGTGCACCCTGGACGTCGACGACAGTCTCTTCGGGGGCCTTCATCGCGTGACTTAGCTCCTCGATGGCGATCCCTGGGGTCACTGTCGTCGATGACTAACACCTGGCACTCGACGCAGGTGGCGGAGGTGGAATTCGCTCCTTGTACGTCTCTGTTCAGCAGAGATGACAATGGATGCGAGCCTGCGTCACCCATTCCCAAGGTTCGGCGTGCCTATGGGAACTAGACCTTCTGTCTAGGACTGGGGGGTAGTACCCAGTCAAACGTCAGGGGGAGGGGAGGCACTCCGAAAGGGGTGCCCGGGGTCGACGCTATCTCGCTCGTCACCCCGTGAATGCCGTAATCACCGACTCTTCCTTCAACAATTCCAGTTAGCGAGGCTGGATACGTCGGGGAGTCGGTGACCGGAGAGGGCTTGCCTTAATTGGCCGGCCTGCCAGGAGAAAACCTCTATAAAAATCCGACAGCGAAGTCGAGAAAACCTGAGAGACTCTGGGCCACCTCTCAGTATATAAGTCCCCCATTGTCGGGATGGGCGTCACCCGGCAATGGTGTCTATATCGACCCATACTCGTGGGATCAGATATGGAGAATACAAACAAAAAAGAAACGACGGAGGGCGATGAGCAAAAGAAGGATGAGGGAGTAAAATCCCTAGACGGGCAGGAGACTACGGAGGGGAAGCAGTCGCTGACCCCTGTAGTGGTGCCGGAAAGTTGCAGCAGTCGAGCTGCAGCTGTGGTAGCACGGCCAAGGTCACAGAAGAGGAGTAGGACCAATTCCGGCTCCTCCTGCGGCGAGCAGACGGCTGCCAAGCACGCGTTCAAGCGCCGCAGCGCGACTAAAGCGCGACGGGACAGGCCGCTTCATCCGGCCTCCCACGCCTGGTGCAGGGAGCGAGCGGGAAGACGACAGCGACGCGATGTCAGACATGTCGCTCGTGTCGCTGACTTCAGGGGAGGCTGATGTGGCGTCCAGGGCGGGTCCCTCTGGCATCTCCCGAGCGGCCTTCCTAAAGGACGATATAGATGATTTGTTCGGTTCCGACTTGGCCCTGACAAACACCAGGGCCAAAAAGAAGTTGCCCTCGGCTGAGGAGCTTCGAAAGAAGATGGAGCAAATGCCCACCAACGAGCTGGGCACCCTCATTAAGGAGCAGCAGACGGTGGTTGAGCGGGTCGCCGACAAGTCCAAACACCTGAAGGGCAGTTTCGTGCACCAGCTCCGTATGTGTGCACGAAGGACTGAGGCGGCGTCACTGGCGATGGCGGCGCGGATATCTGCGAGCGCAAATACCGAAAGGTTGGAGCGCGAGAACGCGGAATTGCGCTCGCAGATGGCGGCCCTCTCTGCAAGGATGGAGCAGCTCACGGAGGAGCTCTCTGTCCTCCGCGGGGCAAGCAGGGTAGAGGCCAGTGATGCCGCTCCGGCACTGTCCCCGGGTATGGAGGACCTAACGCGCGCCATCATGGTCCAGGTGGGGACCATGATCAGCGCGCGGTTCGAGGCCATGGAGGAGAGGCTGCTCCCCGAGAAGAACAAGCGGCCTCCACTTGCCGCGGATGCCAGGAGAGCACCCCAGACACCTCCCGGGCCATCTGTTAGACTGGAAGCCCCAGTCTCTCAGGCACCCGCGCCGGTGATCCCAGAGCGCAAGAAGAAGGGAAGGGGCGGCAGGAAAAATAAGAAGCAGATACCGGCCACAGCCACAGCGCTGCCGGCCGCCGCTCCTCTCCCAGCTGCTCCAGCTCCGAGAGTGGTGCAGGTCCTGCCCCCTCAGGTGGCCTGGTCAACCGTGGTGGGTCGAAAGGCACAACCTAGGGCTGGGCCGAGCACGGGGGCCCAACGTTCTCCTCCCGCGGTGTCCCAGCGGCCTGCGCCTGCATCAAGGCCCCCGCCGCCGCGCAAACCGGACAGGGCACCTTCGCGGCTGCCAGCTACCGCAGCGATCACGGTGACGATCCCAGAGGGATCGGATGTCACGTACGCTGCGGTGATGGCGGCCGCAAGGGAGAGGATTAAGCTCACCGAGCTTGGCATTGTGAACGTTCGGAACAGGAAGGCCATAACCGGTGGGCTGATCCTGGAGGTGTCTGGCCCGGAGTGTGTCTCGCAGGCCGACGCGCTTGCAAGCCGCATGCGGGAATCCCTCACTGATCTGGGCGTGCGCATTGTACGCCCTGTCAAGATGGGGGACATGAGGGTGCTGGACCTCAATGAGGCCATCACCCCCGAGGACATAGCGGCAGCAATCGCGGAGGCCGGAGGCTGCGCGGCGGCTGATGTAAAGGTGGGAGAAATCAAGCGCCCCTCGCGCTTGGCCTTGGGGACAGCGTGGGTCCGATGCCCACTCACCGCGGTGCGCAAACTGTTTGCAGTTGGGCGCATCCAGGTGGTGGCATGATGGCAGGCACGATGCGGTCCTGCGGGTCGACCGCCCCGACGGCGTTAGCATCGTCTGCTATGCGGACGACACGCTGGTGCTAGCCGTCGGGGCCACTTTCGAGGAGACCAACCGGCTCGCCGAGCTTGGCGTGGCATGCGTCGTGGAGAAAATCCACGAGCTGGGCCTTCGGGTAGCGCCGGAAAAGACCGAGGCGCTGTGGTTCCACAAGATCCCGAGGGGAAGGGAACCACCCAGCTCGTCGGTTCGCGTAGGTGACGTGGATGTCCGGGTGGGACGGTACCTGAAGTACCTTGGTCTCACCCTGGACGGTCGCTGGGGCTTTGAGGAGCACTTCAGCCGCATGGTCCCCCGGATCAAGAGGGCGCGGTTTCCGCCCCTGGACATCCTGGCGGAGATGGATGCTCGTATTTACGACCGTCTCCGCCGGGCGGACGGAACTGCGCCTCCAAATGCGGCTGAAGTGAGAAGGCAGGAGCACCGACACGCGCTCATAACGTGGCGGGAGCGGCTCTGTGAGCCGCAGAACGCCCGCCAACGCGCTGTCGGTGCAATTTTGCCGAGCCTCGGGCCCTGGCTAAAGAGGAAGGACCACGTCACCTTCCGGCTGACGCAGATACTCACCGGACACGGGTGTTTCGGTGAGTACCTGAATCGGATCGGTCGCGAACCGACGACGCAATGCCACCATTGCGGCAGTGACCGGGATTCCGCACAGCACACGCTGGAGCAGTGCCCAGCGTGGAGCTCGGAACGGCGAATCCTGGTCACCAGGATCGGGCAGGACCTCTCTCTGCCACGCGTAGTGACGGCTATGCTGGCAGACAGAGAGGCATGGAGGGCCGTAGTCTCCTTCTGCGAGACAGTAATGTCCCAGAAGGAGGCCTCCGAGCGGGATCGGGAGAGAGCCGATCCCTCCCGGAGAAGACGGCGACGGCGGGGCGGAGGCAACGCACGCCCCGGACCGTCCACCCAATAGCCAGGGTCTAAGAATTTGGCTATGGTATCCCCTGCCTGTCGTAAGAGGCGACTAAAAGGGGGCCGGAGGGCCTGCTGGCGGTGGTCGGGGTGGGAGCTTTGACCACCGAGCCGCGGGCCCGGGAAGGTGGCAGCGCGACGTGGCTCGCGCTGCCTTGCACAGCGAGGTCTCCAGGGGCGGCGACACAGCTGCCCCGGGGATGTGCCCCGGCAAAGTGTGGGGGGACACCGGTGCGATCTATCAGAGTACCCGGAGTCCCCCCTGAGCACTGAGGATGGCCACCGGGGGGGTTTTAGTGCGGTAAAAATCCCACATACCCCGATCTGCCTCTCCCAGGGCGGTCGGGGACCTTTTGAAGGTTTCCCCCTCGTCAATAAAAAAAAAAAAAAAAAAAAAAAAAAAAGGTACCTACTCGTAAAAGTTATTGTTATTCTGTTAAACAATTAAGTATGTGTATTATATTTAATGTTTTTGTTTTCTCGTTATGACGTTGAATAGGCTTCGACATCATCAAAAAAATAAACTTCAAAGTAGTCGGTTTTCAAATGCTTAAAAAAGGTCCCCATTTGAGGAATTTAAGCATCAATTTGTTCTAATATCTCGTGTGATGGTGTAGATAAACGGCCATAAATATCGCACGACACAGATAAGGGTGGGAAACTATACTCTGCGGCAATATTTACCATAGACATTCATTCATGTATTTTGTTGGTGCGATAAAGTTAAACGGTTAGATATCTATGGTTACATTGGGGCATTAGAATAAGCAAGCTTCCGATCGCGGCTACGCCTGCGAGGTTTTGGACCTAGATCATAATAATCTCAGAAAATGAACCTCTAATGAAGGGGTTCCCTTAGAGAAGGAATTACGCAAAATCCGTCTTTAGTGGATATTAACATCTCACAAAGAACAAAACCCTTCAAATTTCGTGTAACATAGACCAGCGGTTTAATATTATCAGTCAGTCAATATATAACAGTTTTGATTTGATGTATAGAGTCAGGTTATTAGGTATTACTCATGCTACTACATTAGTACTTATTAATTTAATATGCATTACTTCATTCGAACACTCTACTGAAACAAAAGCTATGAATTCGAAAAAAAATACTTAAGTATTTACAAAGCCTATCGCTCTTCTTATATTTACATAATGTAAGTTTTTTTATTATAAGAAATATAAACAATATTATAGAAATGTTTTCTAAAGCATTCAAAATCGTATAAGGCTGGTCGGTATTTTGAAAACATGCTACTGGTAGCGGTTATTTTACGGCTACAGCGTTATGTCATTTGCCTGTGTGTCAAGTGTGTGTATGTGTGTGTGGTATTTGCTATATAGCAGTACTTAGTCCAAATATAAAGCAAGTGTTAGAGCCTCATTCCTTCCCCACACCATAGTTTAAATATAAGGCAGTAAGGAATCAAGGCTTATTTTTTTAAATAAGTACGTTTGCTCCATAATGCGTGAAGGTAGTCAACTAGAAAAAAAAAATTACTCATTATTTACTGCCAAAAAAAATATATTTCGTGTTTTGAAGTTTTGAAAAATGTCGGTATATTGAGAATGACGTATACGCGATCGGCCACGCCGTGACATCTCTTACTGTAATTACGCCTATTCAGCTTTTTTTGTCGTAGATGCGCGTGTCTGTGTGAGTGTATAATTCCGAACGATTTGTCCCTAGTTTCCTAGCTGCTTGAAAAGCTTACATTTAAACTGTGCCCACGGGTACATTTAATGGGGTATAAAGTGCTCGCGTAAACAAGCCTGAAACGCTCCGATATAAGCGAAGTACATAAACTTGACACTTGAATAAAACGCGAGACAATATCTCAAAAGAGTCTTTTACTCAAATAAAACATCTTGAAGGCGGTACAAATTCCTTTTATTTTTCTCTCCGAGGCTTCGTTGCGCGAAATTAATGATTCAGCCGCCTGACAATAGGGAACGCATTTATTTTTCTTAACTGGACCCTCACAATGAGGATTTTATCTCTCGAGATATAATGGTTCATCCACTTCCAATCCCTCTCGCCTATTCGACCCATTCATAGCCATCCGGAGTTGTATTTATACTATACTAGCTGAGCCCTGCGGTTACACCCGCGTCGAAATAATTTCATTTCTTTGATTAAATAATAGTAGCATTGTAACATTATCTGTCAGTGAAAGTATCAGAGATTAAAGGAACAAACAAATTAATTGAAAGACAGACAGACAGACATTTTTCTTATAAAGGAATTGTTTTTTTTTTATGTATATACTTTCATATGCAAGTAGTGAAAAGCTGTTAATTTGGAATAACAAACAGACACTTTAAGTTTATTTATCTGTATAGATTACATGTACGTGTTCCTATTTAGGTATCTCTGCGATACGGAGGCAATACTTATAGTAAAAGTTATATGTGACTATATGAGCTAGCGTTCTCTTCATGCATTGTTAGAGTTTCTCAAAAGCCCATTCTATCTTCATGAATAAGTAACGATCGCGACCCGGTATTCATCTTTTACTGTTACAATGAATAAAAACAAATCTATTATCTACTAAACGAAGAAAAAAACATCAATTTATGTTAATAGATATATGATTTTAAAAAGTTTTCGACAAAGCAATTTCCTTATAACATTCCTTCTAATTCTTCAGTAACAATGTTGTGAATGGTATAAGGTCAAGTTTGAAATTTCCAATTATTTGTTGTATCACAATGGAATGCCAATCAGGGTTGGGATGATTAATCGTGTGATTGGGCAGTATTGGTGAGATCGCGTCGATTCACCGGCGGCCAGGTAAAAGCTCATTAGCATCAGGGGTGTTTAGATGCGTCTGCGCACCAACACCACACGTTATATACATACAGAAGGCCAGACAGGCCAGCTTAGCTCGTGTTACAATCCGGGGGCGGCGGCAATAGGTACTTATAGACCGTAGAAATAGATAATAACGTGTATATCCTTAGAGAGCATAGAGGTGTTGTAACAATAACACCTACATTTCACCAAATATGATTAAGTACGTGACAGAGGGTGAGTCCTTTGCCGTCTCAGGTACTATACATACGACTTTGAATTACTACTCGGACATATACAGGTTTCTTCACGATGGGAATCTAACTTGCGAATGCTAAAACTAAACGGCCATCACGGCTCCCGAGATTACTTGTAGCATTTCAGTTCATACCGAATAGGTGTAAAGTTATAGTTGCGCGAATGCTAGAACGAAGCCTTGATCTGAGATCGTCCGGTCGTACGCGCACGACTATGTGCGCAATATTCTCGAACTTTAGTAAGCTGTCCTTCTGTTACAGTTCAATATGGTGGCAACACGCTGTAGGTAAATGATGACGATGCTTATTTGGATAGGTAATATATATTTATGCGATAAAATGCCGCCGGCCGGGTGTTCTAACGTTCTTTTTGTACAGATTTTTCACGGCGTCAACGCATTGTGCACGCATGTTTCTTTTGTTAGTTTTTTTAATCTGTTACACGTTCAGACCTGTGGCGACAGGATGTCGTGGCATCTTCACAGATTCGCCATGTTTATTCAATTACGCATAATTGACTCCGACGCCATTAATCGCAATTATAGAATTATGAACGTTTGGCGCACAGTTTTTGTGGAAATTAACAGGAAAATATTCTCTGCGCTAATGTTGGTTGCGTTGGTGTCAAAAAACTTAATTAATGATCGTCTTACGCACGCTCGGCTGTTGTAGGAAGACTCAGAAGTTACTCCTTCTAACATTAGCTATCTGCTAGTGAAAGACCCATTAAATCGGTCAAACCATTTCAGAGATTAGTCGGAACAAACAGACAGACAGAAAACAATGTGTTTTTTTTATATAGGTCCCGTATATTATTTCATATGCATTCAGTGAAAAGCTGTTAATTTGAAAATACAAACAGACATTTAAATTTTATTAATCTGTATAGATATAGATAGTTGTAATTTTATAATTCTTTATTTTATTAATATACTTAATAAGATATGTTACATTATATTACCCTACTACTATACCTTATCCAAATGTAATTCCTTTAATTTCCCTATCGCTACAATAAGAACAATGAATTAAGTAATCTGTTGTAAGTGAATGCGTGCGCCGCGCCGCCGGCGCATCTCTTGTATTAGACATAAACGCGCGCATGTTGTAACTACCTATTTTCACTTCATAGAACTAGTTACTATAGTACTAATGCGATTTCCTGCCCTTCACTAGTGATAAAAACTACCTCACAGCCCTTATATATTGTGATAAATACAATAAAATGGCCGGCGCCTTCCGTACCTCGCCTACAAAGTGTTTTTTTAGCGCGAAATATTTGTCAATAATAAATGAGACGTCCTTTTTATTACCACTAACATTCATGGTAGTGTAGTGTTGTTTGAGAACGCATAAATATGTTGGAGCGTGGTGCAAGACGTAAGGTTGTAGAGGCTAGGCCTTCAAGTAAATGAATGGGATTTGGTTTATGTATACTGTCGGAGCGAATGGTAGAGAAACAAACGATAAATATGTGTTTAATAAAATATACCTAGTTTACCAAATAATTTTTCACATTACGAAATGATCCCGTTGTTTAAGTTCGGTTTAAGTTTGTGTTTCTGTCACTAGATGGAGTTATACACTTTTAATACTAGGTATCATTGTGCTCTTTTCTTTGTATATATAGTTTAAGTTAGTATGAATAAACGCTCTATCTATGCTTTCCGAAGTTTGAATGTATTCTCATTCCACGGCCATCCCGACCATGAGCACCTGTTGCAGAACTTTTTCTCCACATATTTAACACGCTAATTGGGCCTACCACAATCGGTTTAAGCAAAGCGTAATAAAACTTCTGAGCTTTTACGTTTCATTTTGATACCGTAAAATTAAATGTCAAAGTTAAGACGTTCTTATACGCGAAGCTTAAGAGAGTATAGTTGGCCCGAAGGTCTGAAAAGACATACACAGACAGGATAAGTATTCACGTAAATGATACGCGTACACCTGAGAGCAGGCAGTAGATTCACTAACAGACATGTTGACACACAGTCATAATTTTCTTAGATGAACGTTTGTGTTTTATGTGGAGATTTACAATCAGACGGAGAGTGACAATCGGTGGAAAGCCACATTAACACATAGAGGTGTGTCTAAAGAGTTTCTGTGTATGTTTTAAGGCAATACCGCTAGCGCTTATAGTTTGTGCGTAGACTTTAGATGAACGCCGGCTCTGTTGGACAATACGCGCGGCGGGCGGCGGCCCAAAGCCGCTCAATGAAGTCTACCTGCTTATCTATCGGTGATAAATTAAAAATATGCCAGCCCCACGACATTCATCATCGGAATGGGTCATTTCGACCATTGTCTAATAAGTAAAAAACTTACAATGCAGTTGGTATGCGCTCGCACTCCTTGGTAGTCAGCCGCCTTCGACTCCGGACGGATTGTACAATTGTGGAACACCATTATTATGTTTATCACGCACTTTTCGGTCTAAAAACAACTTAAGAAAATCTATATGAGTTATGTCTGCCTGTGGTACGGTCCTGGCGGATGGTGACTTAACGTTCTACTTAGATTTTTTTGTGTTGCGTTTTCTTTTACGTGTTTAATTTCATTATTTTTCTTTATCGTACATTATGCTTATTTTATAAAGAGGAAATATTTGTTTGTTTGTTTGTATAGAATAGGCTCCGAAACTACTGGATTGATCTGAAAAATTATTTCAGCAATTAATAGCTAGCTATCAGGGAGTAACATAGGCTATATTTTTATCCCCTTACTCCCACGGGAACGGGAACTACGCCGGTGATTCCGCGAGACGTCCGCTAGTTTTTCATAAATCTAACACCTTCGTGATGGTTTTTTATAATTCTCCAAATCACCTACTTTACGCCACTAACGCTTTCTTACATTTGCTAAAATTGTATGGTTGTGGATGTCTCGGGATAATATGTTTCTATAGTCGTCATTTGTTTCAAATTGTTTAAGTTCTTCGCACTTCTCTCTGCTGAAGTATTTATTTTTATATATAAAATATTATCAACGTGCACTCATGGTTTTTCGACACTAGATATTACATTATCTTTTATGAAAAATGAAAATGATTTATTCAGTATAGGCTCTAGTACTTATGAACGTCCAAGAATCGATCACCGGTTCGGAAACTAGCCTTCTGTGACGAAAGTGTAATTTGATAAAACATAACGTTTTGACATTTGACATTCGTTTGATCTCATTCATTTAATTAATCTATGTAATGGGTATGCACTGGCGTTCTGTTTTTGAAGACTCTTTTTACGGCTTGTAAGTATAGGCACAATATGAATATAAGCTTTACGCATAGGCTAACGGAACTTACTAATACCATAGGTATATTTGGTGGCTCAAGGCAACAGTGGATTAGAGCTGATCAGTATTTGGTACTGAGTAACAGGTGCGCCATCTAATACCGAGTAACGAAACCTTAAATACTAATGTATTTTATTACTCGCATTTTTCGTATTATCGGTTCCTAAACGTCATACTTTACGCGGACGCAATACGATACGACTCGAATCATTGCTCGAATATTACATAGTATGTTATGAGGTATCAGAAGTAATGAGTACTAATTGCTTTAGTAACGAATACATACGGGTACGCATATTTTCGTTACTTTTACAGCTTTACAGTGGATGGATATGTCATGAAGGCGCTTGTACCCAGCGGTGTGTCGACGAAGAGTGCCGGAGCCGTGGCGCTCGATACAGTGCGCGCGCACGGCCTGCGCCGCAGCCAGCCTGTCACCTACTACCCAGACAAACCCACGGCCACCACACAAGCCCCACAACCTACATCACTCCATTCTCCAAACAACTATTAACCACCATTCAAGATTACCCTCACATTTTTATGACTACCGAAAATCAAGGTCAAAGCTTTTGTAGTGCAAAAACTTCACAATACCATTATACCAGTTTCATCAATCGAATCATATAACCATCGCATGGTATAATAAACTCGTCGATTATTCGTTGGGTTACCAATTACCATGTCCTTGAATCCGTACATTGTTTTTTCTCGGGGTGCATGACGCAAACCTCGTCCGCCATCGAATCGGATTCGATTCGCTAAGTCAGAATTCCAATATCGAAAAGCTTCGATTAGTCATTTTATTTCTGTTCCTAATTTAAAAGTGGTTGTCTGCGAGCGGAGCCGGCGTGCGATGCGACAGACAGCCGCGCCGACACGACTCAGTCCGGGAAGGCGCACCGATGAGGGAGCACGCGTCACGCTCGCTCACTACGACGACGTCCGCGCGATCGCGAGTGAATTTTAAAACTAATATCGATATTTGAAAACTTGGGTTTTTTCGCGGAGTGACCATGAGGTGTGTAGTGTTGTTATTTGTGGTGGTGTGTGCGAGGGTTGCGGCTGGAGCAGCCACGTCCTGCGCTGGGGCCGAGCAGTTCCTGGCGAGGCACAACGTCTCAGCTGATGATAGCGACGAGCCAGGTGCGGACTCTCATGTAAACACTCTAGGTGCAGCTCTGAACACCTTTATTGGATTGAAATTGCTTATCTATAAAGAAACGCGGAGATGAAAAGCTCATTGAAAGCTTTCCGTTGCTCTTCACTGACACTATAAAGAAACGTCGTTTGATTGGATAATGTTTTGTTATGACATTCAGCTATGCTGATGTATAAATCATCCATTCAAGAGATGTATACATCTCTATGCGATATTTCAATTGGTCAGCGCAAGTTGATTTAAAGCGGTCTTTTCCGTTGAAAGTTTGAGGGTAGTCCTAATTGTTTTCAGGCCGTCTTGATACATAAAGAATACTCAAGTAAGATTGTTTTCTAAAAACGAATGCCTAAAGCAGGGATAAAAATATCAAAGAAAGATAAATACATGTGGAATTAAAACTCTGCACAAGAAGCTCCTGGCAATTACGTGGTATTCAAACATAATTACATATATCTCTTTGGTATTGTTCTTAATGGTTATGCTTTACAAAATAATGAATTTATTTTAATTATTTATTTTGTGGTGAAATGTTCACGATGACAGTTGAGTTTTTGGTACTTATGAATGTCAATTAAACTCAAAACGGTGGTGTTCGGAAACTGGCATGCTGAGAAGAACGCAGAGACCACCATTCGCCACATGCTACGATTCTCACATACTTCTTTCGCTTCTTGAGGCTAGTTTCCGAACCGGTGGTCAGGTCTTGGACGTTCATAAGTGCCTTACCAGGACCTAAACTGAATAATTTTCATGAAATAAGTAAGTTTTCCCTTTCAAAACTAACGTAAGCTGAGCTGAACAGATTTTTATAAAGTTCATTCAAGAAAAGTCGTACAGTTTGTATATAATGTGTGTGCCATTGAATGGGTGTTGGGTGTTGGTGTCGGGTGTCGTGCGCACGCGCCGGTCAGCTGTCCCCACCGCACTCGCACACTGTAACATGAACACCAATTAACACACCACAGATTACACACACGTTGGCTACAACACTATCATTAGCGGTTTTGAACAAATCATTTCAGTATTCAGATTAATAAATATGTGATATATTATAGGATTACTAGCTTCCACAGTCTACAGCATTTTTTTAAAGTTCGCTACATTCTTATCTGATTTTTATGCATGATACACATGTTTTATATTAGGTATAAATTCTAAAAAATTAAGATTAGGATTTTCCTTAGCCATTTTTAAGATCACCTCGTGCGTTGAATTAATACGATTTTCAAAGGTCGTGGGCTAAAGATCGCCTCGTGCTCTTATTTTTTTCAAGAATTTAAAATACGCTACATTTGTCGGAGGGTCATAAGTGTTCAGCGGCTTAGTCACCAAAGGGCAGCAGCCAGACAGACAGACTTTGTCACATGTATAATAGAGCATAGATCTTGCGATATGTGACTTGTAAAGAAAACCTTCTAGGGATTTTATTGCGGCAGAAAATTGCTCATGTGTAAAAAATATTTTGGAAATTCTTTAATATCTCGAAATTCATTTTGATATGGTGGGTGACTTTTTGTAAGCAATCATAATAGGGAGTGTATGTAAGTCTATCTGGTCGAAATGTCGGTATCGGTAACGTCTGACATTAGACATTAATTGCCGGTAACTTTAGAAACTGACAGTTTACTGCTACTTCAAATATTCAAATTTGTTTAACATAATGTAACATTTTTTACTGAATATTTTTTGTAGGTAGGGGTTTGTAAATTATGATTAAAAAAGATTGTAGTTTTATTTTTTTATTAAATCGAAATAAGTGTATTTATCGTCGAAGTAACATTTCGCGATGTCTAGGTGTAGGTATAGTTTGAAGACAGTGACGTCTCAGCTTACGACTGTCATAAATCATGGAACTAAGTCCTCTGTGCTGTCATATGAGGTCAATAGTCTGAGAATAATGCTTTAAAACTACATACGTATTATATCATTGTTGTGTCATTGCGATTTGACAAACTATTATTATGCTGTAATTTTAAACGATTACGTCACTAGTTTACTGGCTGAAAATAAAACAATGAACATTGTTCTATTCCAGAGAACGAAAAAATAAATTATAGCTATTTTTCGCTAACGAAGTGTGTTAATTGTAATTAATTTATTTATTTTGTAATAAATTCTATGAAATATTTGTGTATGAGAACTTGCTTATGCGTTAGGGTGGGTGTCACGATAATAGCCAGTATGTCAAAGATTAAGCTATCACAGTACATCACAAATTTAGATCGTTAGTGTTATTTGTGCTATGTGAAAATTGTATATTTAGGTACAGTCAGTTACATCATTTAAATTCATAACCAAATCTAACAATTTTTAAATGGTGGTCTATTTTTGCCTACCAAGTGATACTATGAACTTTAATATGTTTTTTCTATCATATATTTAAATAATTGCTCACAAATACCTTTATTTAGCTTAACCGTAAATCGGTTTTACTTTACTACTTCCTAAATCAGATTTTAAGAGCATAATTTCCTATTTCCCGACTCGAGGAAACTAAATGGAATAAAAACCAGTTCGGGAAATAAATCCTTTTTCCAATTATCGTAACGTGAGCTAACGCGTGGGGATAAACTTCGCTAAGTACAATTGAATGTAACGATGGATACCCATTCTGAGATAATGTTGGGAGAGGTTCAATGGAAATTGGATTATTTCAACGTCACTGCCTATGAAAAACGACTTTTGATAGCTTTACCCCATGGCTCTTCCATATTCATTGTGCAGGATAACATTTTGATACGATTCTGTTGGTGGTAAAGTTTCAAAAGGTTTTATAATTTTTTCAAAAATTATAATGGGCGAGAAGTTATTAAGAAATGTAATATTTTACTTTACGTAACAGATCAGTAGTCTTATAAAAGTATGTATCTACTGCATATAATACAATAGAGTAACAGTCAGCTGTTCTGCGATTCGATGCCCAACCCTGAACCTTGTACCGTCTTGTATGAATGGAACAATAACACTTTATTATAATCACGCGGCATACATTACTTTTTGCGCTACATTACACTGGGTGACCCTGCGTCGCCGGTGTCACATTATGAATAACGTACGACCCAACCAAACGAAAGACCCGAATATCGATCTACCTACAATATATCTCATACGGTAGTTAAGGAATTCAGTTTGTATATCGAACAGATAGCACGCGACAGTTCATAACATCGAGGGTAGGATTCACGCGATCGTAAATGTAACTTAGGGGAAAGTCACGAAAAGTGACGTGTCTGGGACGTAGCGGTGGGTTGGCGGAGCGGGGTGAATGGCGGCGCGCGGGCAGGCTTTGTTGCTCGTGCTGGCATTCCTCGCCTGGGAACCGGGACCGGCCCCGCGCCCACCTGCGCCCCCGCGCCCCTCGCATTCCTGCCCTCTCTCACTTTCATTGTTCCCGTCGGCGCGGGAGGTCGCCGCACCGCCGACCAATTATTGAACCAGTCGTTCCACTGGGACTTGTTTGGTTCACTCCAATAAACACGTCCGACCTATCCATAAATGTCATTTACAGATACACTTGTTAATTTAACTCCGGTGCAGCCCTACTCGGACCTGTACTGCGCGGGCGCACTCGGCAGGCCCCTAGTTTTCGTTTCTGCCGTCCAATTAGTGTGATCCCACCAATCATGTGTCGCTTGACAGTTAACGGTAACAGCCAGGGCGAGACGTGGGGTGCACCTGCGCGGGCGCAAACTAATGAAATCATCCCCTAATAACAACAATAGAGGTGGCCATTATAGTTGTAATTTATCAGGAGGGTCGGTGGCGTTAGTCATCGTCGGGTGTTGCGCCGAATTTTGATTCATTTCGGATGCTCGGAATGCCATTGTGGCCGAGCCTACCTGCCCGCGGGCGGCGCGGCGAGCGCGGGCGCAGGTATATTGTACCGGCCTGAGCCCAGCTTAGCGTCACTTTTGTTTATACGTTTTGACAAACTTTACTTACTGCGAAGCGGTATTATCGACAGGGGTGGTTCACGCCATTGTCTGCATTATCTTTGTAACACTTGTTGGGTTTTGTTTTTGCTGAAGTTCTCATAAAAAGTGCCATCAACGTAATGGCCTATTAACCGGAATAAATTGTATGGCTAATATGTATAAAGAAGTAGAATTATAACGGAAGTTACGTCTAATAGCCGCTTATACTAAGCGCTTCCTGTTAGGGGGAAGCCTTATTGTTATTCATGGGACGAATATTTATTTTTGTTATTGCATTATAGCGACGTGTTAGCATAATTGTTGCCCCAGTTATACTAGGGTATTTTATTCAACCGCCTGTTGGATTTACATATTTGAATGTAGACTTAAGTACCTGCTTTACGTTGGGTAAATCACTTTAAACTTCTAGTAACAACTAATAAATAGTAATAACAGAACTCCAGGTGATAACTGGACGAAAACGATGAGTTATTTACTTAACTTATGAACGTGGAATGTTTGACGTCCAAATTCATTCATGACTTATGTTAAGTACGTAAGAAGCATTTGGACGTAGGTCACGTGAATATATTCAGTAAATAACTTTGCTATATGACTATGTGCCTGCCGTCTACCGTTTAATTAAACGTCAAAGCTAAGAAGTTCTTAATACGCGCTGTTTAAATGATCATTGTTTTCACAGAAAGAGTAGAGGCAAAACGCGCGACTTCATTCAGTACTATTCCGAGGAGCAGAATTAATTAAACGCGATAAAGCGTCGAACTAATTTCTAGATACCTCTCGCTGGACAAGGGTTATCGGGGTTCAATACGGACTCTCAATACTGTATGTATACACGTAATTAATACACATTTCCTTACATCAAGGTACATTTTTACTGTCATTAATACTATCAGTATGTCTAGACGTGTCGATTGGTCAATTATGGCTTTGCAAGCAGTACTCATTGTAACTACAGCTATCTGCCAGTGAAAATCAGCCCAGAAGTTTTAGGGATTACCCAAAACAAACAGACTCAGAAATGTATATTTTTTTTGCATGTCACACTTGTTTATATTCTGAATTCTTAAAAATGGTTTGCATAAGTCACGGGTTCGAGTCCCACCTCGTGTTTGTATTTTTCCTGACCATCTTTAAGAAGACAGACAGTACATCTGAGATTTTTTTTTTATTAAAAATGCTATCATATGTATTTAGAGTAATGCGGTTAATTTGAAATTACAAACAGACACTTAAATTTATTTTTTCTGTATAGATTTGAATAGGTTACTTACTTACCAATTTTCTAAAGGCACTGAATGTCAAGCAATTGTCAAAACAGTTCACGGTCATGTACGAATGTCATTGTTATCATGATATGAAAAAAGACCTTGTGTTATGTCACTTGCGCCTTGTATAGCTATATGAATGAATATTTGGATATGTTCTACTAGGGGCGAGCTCGGTCATTACCATCAAAGTTTAATTTTATTTTATTTAGAATTATATTTATTTTACTTATTAAAAAAATGCACGTTTCAAATTGAGAACAACATAAGTATAGCAAGTGCTTTTTTAATTGTTACAACTTCAAATAAACTAATAATGAACAAAAAATCCTTGTAGACTAACTAGTTAAAAGCCTCTCTTCGTTTCCCCGTCTCAGTGGTTACATTCGCCTTGTTTGAAGTATTTTTTTTATCTAAGTATTTATTTATTTATTTATTTACAAACCTCAAATCTACCGTTACATATATATTTAATCTAATTAGGTAGTGTGGCAATTTTATAAATCTAATAATCTTACGAACTAGCAACTCTAAAAAAAGTCAAGCAATAACCAGTTAGAAAATTATATAAATACAGGGCCTGTAGACAGAGTAACATTATCCTCCCGCTTCGCTAGTAGAAACGATACAAAATGTACGGGAATTACATATGTCTCGTGACTGATTTATGTCATTTCCATACATTTAATATCGCAAGCTCAAGCAGGAGAGAATGTTACTTTGTCTAGGCCTACAGATGCCGTACGAGTGCTAGGTGAAAATGGTGATGACTGCACATGTGTTTTATTCACCTCGCGCCATGCGGACAGACAGAGACAGACTCATAAAATGACTAGTACGCATTCAAGGTCAAGTGATGACGGCACCTATAATCATATAAGAAAATGAATATAATTTGATCTTTTGATTTGGGCCCTTACAATTAGCTCTTATTGCCATTATAGTCCTACTGTGTGACCACTACACACCCACTATTCACCCTAGAGTGTCAACGTGACAGCTGGTGAGTCTATCGCCATCTCAGGCATTATACATACATCTTTAAATATCCTCTCAGACATATGCAGGTTTCCTCACGATGTTTTTCTTCAGCGTAAAGCACGTGGTGTGAAATGACACAGAAGTTTTTAGAAAAACTCATTGGTCCCGCTGGGATTCGAACTTGCGTTGCTTGCTGCTCAAATCCCACGACTCTTAATATACATCTGTCTCATAATAAGAGTTAAACTAT
Source organism: Watsonalla cultraria (assembly GCA_964035505.1). NCBI lineage: Eukaryota > Metazoa > Arthropoda > Insecta > Lepidoptera > Drepanidae > Watsonalla > Watsonalla cultraria. The sequence continues at coordinate 8,998,005 of OZ037717.1, read as the reverse complement.
CACGACAATAAGTGGTCATGGTAGGGCTGTACTCGTATTTCCACCGGATTATCTCGAGCAGAATGAACAAACTGCTCAATAAGGTTAATCATCGTCCCTAAGACCCATCGAGCGTGACCCGTGACTCACGGTTACCGGACACCGAAGCCCGGACGGGGTCGGATGTGAAACTGATAGTGTCCGGGTCGGCGGACATTCTCTCACAACCACCTGTTATCAAATTAGTGGTATCTATTTCTTGGTGTTTGAAAATTGAATTCCACAAAGCCTTTGCAGTTATAGAGATGCTTTTAGTGATGAATAAATATTCTGATTTAATACGATCAGATCTACGACTGTTTTGAATATTGACCTTCTACTGATGAAATGAATTCATTTATCTTCTTTATCTATATCTATATGTGTACATAAATAAAATTGAAATGCCTAACTGTCTATTTGTTGCGGCAATTCTGAAACGGTTGGACCGATTTTAACGGGAATAACTTGCGTATCCTTTATCTGAGGAATATACTATACTATACTGTGATTTAATTACGTGTTAAACGAGATTACTATGTCAGAAATAGTAGCTATAATATGATAGCCGAATCATGTACTCGTATGTATGTAATGTAAACAATCAACATATACGCATAGTGATAGCTGTCAAATATAACAAACATTTCTGATAACGGTGTGTAGTGATACGAATATAAATAGATTGTTACTGTGTCACATTACATTGTCAGAGATACGGCTTTAGGATTCAGTCGTTATGTGACAAATGCTTGTTTGCTCCAAAACCACAGGGTGGCTCAAATTAAAGCTGCATTTTAATAAAATTAGGCTCCGAGACATCAAATGAAGGCCTTACCATGACTACCTTGCTATGACAGTTTGACTCATATTATGGGTCAGATGTATATGACGTGTATACGTCTGTCACTGTCACACAACTGAAATATCATTATAATAAGAGCCCATGGTTAGGCCCCTGACTCAGTGGACGAAAAGCCGTAAAATTTTGTCATATTAATTTTATTTTAGTTGTAGGTATTGCATTTGCATTGAATAGGTACGTGAAGCATTTTCTAAAACATGTTACTCTGACAATAGAAACTAAATAGTAGCCAAAATTTGTCAGTCGATAGCAAATACACAAATGTTAAAACATGCGTAAAATATTGATCCTGAGAAATTTTGTCACGATTGTTAAAGCTATTCTTTCAAGAAGCGCATACCAAAATGGTTTTTATAGTTTCAAGAAAGACTAAATATTTATCTTCAAAGTAATTGTCACTTACAGTAATCTCTCTACCTGTTAACTGTAGTTAAGTTCTCACAAAGGTGTTTGAAAAAACTTCGTTCACTTTCCATTATGTTGGGACGGTGTTGAGATAAGGGAGCAAAACTTAAAGGGTTTTTTTGAGAGGTGTAGGAAGGTATAGAACTGGGTGGTATAGGTATAGAATAGGGATAAGTGTATGTTATGAATGATTCAATAACTTAATAAATTGGTCATGTGTTAAAATATATTTTCAGATATGATACCTAGTCAAAATCTTTAGTCTGATACAATTTTCATTTTAATAATTTCTTCTTCAAATCTTCTTAATTTTTTTTCTGATTTTGTTTCTGGTGACTATATGAAGAGATGGATAGAACGAAAGAAAAGTAAAACTAGATACTGAAAAATCTAGGTCTCACAAGTGATGTTTAGAAGATAGTCGTGGTCATATTATGTCAATCAACAATTATTTGTGTATTGTATTGCTTTGTTAAAGTAAATTACGTATAGGCGATTAGCCACTATGTGACAGCCCTGACATAACGCCGTGGATGCGCGTGTCTGTGTGAGTGTACTTTCGAACGATTTGTTCCTATGTTTCGTACTGCATGTAGTTAAGCTATATGTATACTGTGACATAGTTATCTAAATAGTAATACATATTATTATATAGGACCTTCGTGAAGGTCTGTATCAGAATTCTTGCCTCTAACGAGCTATGATGGCAAGTTCCGATGCGACGGGAAGAGAGCTATTTCAGTGTCACGGATAAATTGAATTAATCTAATGAACCGGTAAATTGCCCGATCGTCATATAACTCGATATACCGTATAGTAAATTAAAATCGAGTACTTAGTAATGTAAGTATATTTACTACTAGCTGTGCCCCGCGGTTTCACCCGCGTAGATTTCGTTTAATGCTTCATGTCGCGGAACCCTAATATTTTTAATAAATAAAAGTAGCCTAAGTTACTCCTTGAAACATCAGCTACCTACCAGTGAAAGTCCCGTTAAAATCCGTCCAGTCGTTTCAGAGATTACCCGGAACAAACAGACAGACAGAGAAAAATTTTAAATTTGGTTTTCTAATGTCAGTAGCGTGTGTATTTTCATATGCATTTAGTTAAAAGCTGTAATTTTTGAATTACAAACAGACACTTTTATTTTATTTATTATAGATGAACTTCGAAGGGCAGTTATTAGGTATGATACCGATTTACTATAAAAATAATATTCAAATAAATTATTAACAAGTCCTTTATGTGATTCTGAAATTGACGATTCAAGATATCCAGTAGTATATGTGTGTGTCATCGTAAAGTGTTAAAACTATACTATAACACATTTCAAAGTAGTTTGTTAATTAGGGACTCATTAAATAATTAATCGCAAAAACAAAAGAAGCTACAATGTGTTCTTTGTATAAAGTCAAATAGCGTGACCTACGGTATTCACCGGAGCTACAATAATGAACTCGCACAAACTCCTAGTAGAAGCTAGCAGCGCCCTGCGTTTTCACTCAGGTATATTTCAGAATGGAAGCGATTTACCTTGACTTACTTAAAAAGACTATAGCATAATTATATGACTACATGTAGATGAACACTCAAGTTTCATACTTGGGTGTTCTCACAATTCAAAAATGAAGAATTTTCAAACTAATTTAGTAACCAATACAGGGTGTGGATCGAGGCGTACCAAATTTCAAATGTCTGCAGCCAGTGGTTTATATTCTGCGTTATGAATCAGTCAGTCAATCAGAATAAGCAGTTATATGTATCTATAGACGTATGTGAACCTTTGTTCATCGATCCTCTTGGAGTCTCGCGTAGATGCTATCTATTAATTGAATGTTAAGCCTGCTAAGCCTGCCGATAACGCTATTCCTGTGTGTTACGCAGCGACTATTGGTTTTTTGAGTAATTCCCGTTTGTTTCCCACATCGATACCCTTGCTAATGAGTATTCATTTATTTTTCCAGTTTGATCCTGTCTATATTTTGTCGTTGAATTCAGAGCAAATATATTTTTGCTAATGATCGAATCCGTGGAATGATTTTAAGAAGAAAATTACAGTTAAGATATTGCATCGAAATATGTTTCTGAATCAAAAGGATGCCAAAATAATATTGTAATTTCTCTTACTAGAGGGATATAATCAAATTTGAAATACTGTACTTGTTCCGTAGTGGAACAATATATGTATTTAAGTATCAACCTACTAACACCATTACACATACAAGACAGCACATTCATGGTTTTTTATATTTTCGTCTGTTTTTGTATGTACTGGCGACTTGCTACGATTTTCTGTTACCGCCATTATCCTTCGGGTGATGGCATCACTGGGCTGGATGGCAACTACTAGCGCCATCTAGTGAGTTGAGCCGTCGTCTACCGGCGTCTCGAACTTTGCAAAAAAATCTCTCTGCCACCCGCCGTCGTCGCGTGAGCATGTAATTACGTGTCCTTCTAATTAAATATCCCGAGATCTCTTTCTCCCTGGAGAATCGCTGAACCGCTGACCTATGGACTAAATGTGCGGTATCTTAGCTAAAGAACATCAGTGTAGTGTTGTGTGTCGACTGCCCACCGGACCGACGCCTAGCCCTTGGGACCCTTGGCGGTGTTGGATCATTTGCGGTGAGTCGCCAGATTTAGCTGAATATCGTACATAAAGTTTTTTGATCCGTTCGATCCGGATTGTATTCTCCAGTCTGTGCTGCCTTGTTGTGTGTATCAGTATTACGTACTAACCTCAACATTTTTCTCACACGAATTCCTACCCGCCATCTTTGTTTCGCAAAATGTCGGACGAGGAATATCCGTGTGAACAAGATATTTTCGAAAGAGACCTTATTTTTGACGAACTCAGACGTTCTCTTCAGTTCGCAACAACTGATGAACAGCAGTTTCGTTCGCGAACTACAGACTTAACATCACATCATCGTAAATTCAATAAACTTCAAACTAAAATTGAAAAAACCCTAATCAAGTTAAAATCGTTTAACAAAGAGGAACAGATTAAGATTCGTAATGATTTCAATGACCTGTACTATGCCATTATAACCCATTTAACTCGTCTAAAGAGGTTGGATGAAGAACAGCGACGTATGAGTCGTCCTGTTGTCAATCCAGTTGCAACATCTCAGTTTAGTCACTGTAAAAATTTACCTACTTTACCATTACCAAATTTTCATGGCGATTCTACCGATTGGCCGTCATACTTCGATTTGTTTCGCTCACTTATTCATAACAATAGTGCCTACACCGATGCGGAGAAGTTTAGATACTTACTTTTAACGGTTCACAATGAGCCACATAATTTAATAAAATCCATTCCAATCACGGATGAGAACTATACGGTAGCACTGGATATATTAATCTCCCGCTACGAGAACAAACGAATCATTGCTACAAAACACCTTGATAGAATTTTCGACATCGAGCCGTGTGCAGATAATTCCAACCAAAGTATACGTAATGTACTTAATATTTACCAAGAAAATATCAAGGCACTCGAAGCCTTGCACTTTCCCACAAGTCAATGGAATTTTATTTTATTAAATATTTTACTTCGTAAATTATCCCTCACTACACGAAAGCATTTCGAAAGGTCGTTATCTAAACCATCCGACATTCCAGATGTCAACTTACTTATTTCATTTCTTAACAAAGAAATATCTGCGGGTGAAATAACAATGACTGTTAGCGGGCAGTCCACTAATAAATATTTTATGAACGGGGGTAATCGGGGAACTTTGCACAAGTCAGATGGCAGTGTGCCGCATTCCACACGCCGCCAGTCATTCAAGTCACTCGCAGCTAACGTCACTCCGGCTAGCGACTCGCATCGGTTGTCGAGTCATTCTCAATCTTATGTTCAAGGTCCAAAGTACAAATGTTTATGTTGTGAGGCGCAGCATACATTAACTAAGTGTGCAAAATTTTTAAATTTCACCCCTCAACAGAGGTATTTATTTATACAAAATAAAAATACTTGTCACAACTGCTTACATGTAGGTCATGACGTACAAAAGTGCACCTCCAATTTTGTATGTCGCACATGCCATAAGAGGCATCATAGTTTGCTACACTTTACAAGTAGTCAGGCTTTACCAATATTACATGACACGGATAATAGTGCTGTCACACTCCCTCCCAGCGAGCAATGCAGCTCCGCTGCTGCGAGCGGTACAAGCGTGACTTATGAATCGAACGAAGTTTATAATAATTGTGCGTCGAATGCTCTGTCTGGTCAGACAAGCACGGTACTTTTATCTACTGCGCTCGTTGATGTTTGTGTTGGCGGAACGAAATTATCGACTGTTAGATGTATTGTTGACACTGGGAGTCAGGCATCTTTCATAACAGAAGCTTGTGCGCAGCGCCTTTCTTTGGCGCGTAAATACATTAAAATGCCGGTTTTCGGGATCGGGGACTCTGAGCCCGTGCAACCAAAAGGGATGGTTTCGTGCATTATCATGCCTAAGGGGAAACAACACCCTTCGATTCCAGTGGATGCTCTCGTTCTACCAAAATTAACTTCACAAATGCCAAGTGTTCCACTGCCTCATATGGGGTGGTCACATTTGGAAAATTTAAACTTAGCTGACCCTACTTATAAAACTCCCCAGCCAGTGGAGATGCTGCTGGGAGCCGACATTCTGTCTAACGTCTTGTTAGGTAACATTATTACGGGTTCGCCGGGATCGCCGATAGCGATGAATAGTATATTCGGGTACTTGTTGTTAGGTAAACTCGCTTTCAATTCCGTTGTTTCTCCTCCTCTACAGGTATGTTTTAGCGCTTTTGACAATGATAATCTTCAAAAATTCTGGGAGTTAGAATCGCTTCCTGAAAAAAGAAGCTACACCCCAGAAGAACAACTGTGCGAATCCTTTTATCAAAAGACGCACACGCGTGATGATTCAGGGCGATACATCGTCGCCCTCCCGTTCAAGCCCGACGCTCCGCCCCTTGGTGAGTCACGGCAGATTGCGCTAGCTAGGTTCCGTAAATTAGAATATCGGCTAGAACGTAACCCTAAGTTGAAGGCTGAGTATCACGCATGTCTTCAAGAGTACGTAGACAACGACCATATGGAGTTAGTCGACAAGGAGACCACCCCCGGAACTAGTTACTACATTCCGCATCACTGTGTGGTCAAAGAGGCAAGTGAAACGACTCGCACTCGCGTAGTCTTCGATGCTGGGTGTAAATCATCTAGTGGGCATGCTCTCAATGATGTACTTCTAACGGGTGCAAAACTACACTTGGAAGTGGTTGATGTGCTTCTTAAATTTAGAATACATTCCGTGGCGTTTACCGCGGACATCAAACAAATGTATCGAAATATCCTAGTCCGAGAGTGCGACAGGGATTTTCAGCGCATCTTATGGCGTCGGTCACCCGACGAGCCTGTGTGTGATTATCGTCTCCGTACAGTCACATTCGGTGTTAACTCGTCCCCTTTTCTCGCACTGCGAACAATTCAGCAGTTAGCTCGCGACGAGGCTGATCACTTTAAACTTGCCGCGCCTGTTTTATTGAATTCCGTATTTGTTGATGACGTAATATCTGGAGAGGAGTCGGAGGTCCAGGCTCTCGCTCTACAAGCCGAGTTGATTGGTATCTGTGCAGCGGCGGGTTTTGAACTCCGCAAATGGCATAGCAACTCCCCAGCAATACTTGCAGCTGTGCGGACTCCAGGTTCTCATGGTGAGCGGCTGGAGAACGTGCCTATTGCTGAAATGGAGAACGATAAACAAATCAAGGTCTTAGGGCTCCAATGGAACCCCCACACTGACTGTTTTAATTTCAAGGTGCAGGTGTGCTCCGACCTATGCACAAAACGTTCCATTCTTTCTGAGATAGCCAGAATCTACGACCCGCTCGGGTTTTTATCTCCAGTGACCTTGTATGCCAAACATTTGATCCAACTATTGTGGATTGCTAACATCGATTGGGACGAATCTCCCCCGATTGATATAATAAATTCGTGGAAATGCTTTACAACTGAGCTCCCGCTCTTATCACAAGTTTCTTTTCCTCGTCATATTTTCAAGGAGTCGAATTTAATTCAAATTCATGGTTTTGCCGATGCGAGCGAAAGAGCTTACGCAGGTTGTGTATATATACGTCTTACGTGTAATAACGGTGTCAATCGCACTTTTCTCGTAATAGCTAAAACTCGCGTGGCCCCGATCCGTGTGCGTCTTAGTATACCCCGCCTTGAATTATTAGCCGCTTTACTCTTATCAAAATTATTAGAAAAGGTTATAATTACTTACGGCGATCGCATAAACTGCGACCAGGTTTATGCGTGGTCGGACGCATCTATCGTTTTAGCGTGGCTCCGCGCTCCTCCGCATGAATGGAAAACATTCGTGTCCAATCGCACCAGTGACATTTTAACACGAATTCCCGTGTGTTGCTGGCATCACGTGCGCTCGGCGGACAACCCGGCAGACTCCGCATCCCGAGGATTGCTCCCCTCGACGTTTACACAAAATGATTTATGGGTACATGGTCCCGCTTGGCTTAGGCAACCCCAAGACTGCTGGCCTGTCTCTAAGGAAATCTTAAAGACCTGTGAGGAGAGACGAACCCTTCCCTTGACCTCTAACACGACTACGACGAGTCCTGTGGAGGAGTTAGATATTTTTTCTCGATTTTCCTCGCTTGGTAAGCTCGTTCGGATAACTTCATTAATATTTCGGTTTTACAACAAATGTAAAGGGATTGACCAATCTTACTGCAAATATGTATCAGTACCTGAATATAGCTTTGCACTAAATCGACTTATTTGCTTAGTTCAGCAATCGAGTTTTAGTGATGACATCGATAATATAATGCGAGGTAATTTGCCCTCATATCAATTAAGACGTCTTACGCCATTCCTGGATAGCGACGGAACATTACGTGTAGGTGGACGAATCCACAAATCATTTTTACCGTATGAATCGAAACATCAATTGATTTTACCAAAGAAACATATTCTAACTAATCTTATTATCGACGACGCGCATGTGAGTCATCTTCATGCTGGGCCCCAGTCCGTTCAACATGCATTAATGCAGCGATACTGGATCATATCTAGTCGCGATATCGTACGTCAGCGCATACATCGCTGTGTGCGCTGTTTCCGCGTTCGTCCCGTGCGCAGCCAGCAGCGCATGGCACCTCTCCCTGCCACTAGATTACGTCCAGCGCGACCTTTTCTAAAGACCGCAGTTGATTATGCTGGTCCCTTTTACGTGCGCGCTAATAAAGTACGTAATGCTAAAGTAGTAAAATGTTATGTCTCCGTATTCGTATGTATGAGCGTTAAGGCTGTACATCTGGAGATAGTTTCGGAGCTGTCTACGGACGCCTTTTTAGCAGCCCTGCGACGCTTCACGTCCCGCCGGGGTCTGTGCTCTGATATTTTTTCGGACTGTGGAAAGAATTTTGTCGGCACTGATAATTATTTAAAAGAGTTATACGCGTTTTTACGTAACGATTCCATACAAGGCGCGCTAAACAAACAAACCTTGGATCAAGGTATTACGTGGCACTTTCAACCTCCGTACGCAAGTCATTTCGGTGGACTTTTTGAAGCTGGTGTTAAGAGTTTCAAACACCACTTGCATCGCGTGGTAGGAACACGTACACAAACGTACGATGAGATGCACACGCTTCTATGTCAAATCGAGGCGGTCTTGAACTCACGCCCCTTGTGCGTATTGAGCTCGGATTCCACAGATCCGCTTCCATTGACTCCGTCTCATTTTTTAATAGGAGAACCTTTAATGGCCTTGCCTGATGTCACGTTGCTGAATGAAAATCCTAACCGCCTCACACGTTGGCGCTGGATACAACAATCCATCCAGCATTTCTGGAAACGATGGAGTAGGGAGTATCTCCACCATATTCAACAAAGCACTAAGTGGCTTCATGATCGCGGCGCCCCCATTCGTGAAGGCACTATTGTTGTGGTGTGCGACGAAAATCTTCCTCCGCTGCAGTGGAAGCTCGCGCGTATTCATGCCCTACATCCTGGACCAGACAACGTGACTCGCGTAGTCACGTTACAGTACAGAAGTACTTTTTTTAAACGCCCTGTCGTAAAGGTGTGTCCACTTCCCTTAGATTAAATTGAAATCTTTACCTATCTTTTTCTTACCTTAATATTAATTTCATTTCTTTTTTTTTGTTTATTTTCTTTTTTTTTGTTATTAAAAGTAACCACGTTCTTTTAAGGTGAGCGGCATGTTCCGTAGTGGAACAATATATGTATTTAAGTATCAACCTACTAACACCATTACACATACAAGACAGCACATTCATGGTTTTTTATATTTTCGTCTGTTTTTGTATGTACTGGCGACTTGCTACGATTTTCTGTTACCGCCATTATCCTTCGGGTGATGGCATCACTGGGCTGGATGGCAACTACTAGCGCCATCTCGTGAGTTGAGCCGTCGTCTACCGGCGTCTCGAACTTTGCAAAAAAATCTCTCTGCCACCCGCCGTCGTCGCGTGAGCATGTAATTACGTGTCCTTCTAATTAAATATCCCGAGATCTCTTTCTCCCTGGAGAATCGCTGAACCGCTGACCTATGGACTAAATGTGCGGTATCTTAGCTAAAGAACATCAGTGTAGTGTTGTGTGTCGACTGCCCACCGGACCGACGCCTAGCCCTTGGGACCCTTGGCGGTGTTGGATCATTTGCGGTGAGTCGCCAGATTTAGCTGAATATCGTACAGTACTAAAATAAATTCGACAGATCTGATACGTGACTTAACACGCGACGGGACAGGAATAGTTTTATGCAGTTGATATATCGGTCTTCATTTATTATTCCGCTAATTAAGATTCCTCTGGCTCCATACATTCATAAGTTTTGGATGAAGTTGTTTTGGTTATATGTAATTCCTCATTATCAGAGAGACTTCTGTAGGTCTGAACTCAATCTTAGAAAGGTCAGAACTTACAAAATCATGCTGATCTAATAAATGTGATTTAAAACTTCTCAATCGTGTTAGACCAAACTTTGGACACAAATTTAACTTCAAAGGCTTTTGCGAATTTTCTAGGTGATTGAAATGATTTCATTTCAATTTCGTGATTATAATTCCAATGCCCTTATGTTTGGAGGTATGTGGTACTTCGATATGTTTAGTAGCAAATAAAATATATTTAGCAGATTCGGTGACGTAATTTCGCTGAAAACCACATGTTCACCAGAACTTCGGCCGAATATAAGAGCTGGTGAGAGCAATATTACATTTATTATGTGACCATTTTTTGTCGGTTCATTCAATGGGAATTTATTTGTCAACTGTCGCGTCGGCGTCTTCAATTCATAATTATTTGAGAACCTTACATTATTCTTCGCTGCGGTTCTCATTTTTAACAATCCAAATTCTACATACTTACTATATTATTATTAGTAAGTAGTCGAAATCATGATTAACAATTAGAATTTTTTTTTCTATGGAATAATATCAATATTTCTAAAAGAGTAGTGCTAAAGTCTTGAACTAACGATTTTTCATGGAATCAATGGAATTATTACGTGAAAGACCTTGTTAATCTGATTTTATTCAGAATACTTTCCTCATTAGTAAATTACCTTTAAAGACTATACCGAGCGTGTATTTGACTTATTCCTAGACATCCACAGCCCATAGAATAGAAAAAATAATAGTTGATTTTTGAATACGCTCTAATATCATTATAACACTAAACGTATTACATTCATAGTAAATTAATTTTATAATTTGTTCCCCCGACTGAACAGCACAAAAGATAGTAAAGATAGTATAAGCGAGTAAAATAGATAGTATCTCGTAAATTCTTTCGTATCATCATTATACGCGAGCTATGACATATCTGCCTTTGTGAAATGTCATTGATTCGCTAATATAAGCTTTGTACGTGCATAGGCAAAGCGTAATATGCATACGCGGGGTGGCATTCCAGCAAATTGGAGCGTGACTGCGATCGTCACTCGATATAACTCCGCGAATACTTTGTGCCGGGCCACTTGCCTTGTCAATTGATATCGACAAGACATTCTTCGCCGTCGGCTCGTGGACAATATAGTTGCAGCTTTCGAACCTCTGAATGGAAACCTGATAAGGTGGCTTCAGTTAAGGAATTGTAAAAAGGAAGAATTATTATCTAGGTGGTTCGGCACTCAGTTATCATATCAGTACACCGAAGATAATCGTTTGAGGTGCCAAAACGTTTATAGGTGTCTCTTAAACGCGACGAATCATACATACAGACATACAAAAACAGATAGCGCCGATCGTAAATAACATGGGAGAAGGGTAGGAGGATGATGATGATTGTGTATGAGAGAAGACACTGAGGGGGTCTACCTACTTTCTTTCTCCGAAAACTAAACTTCGCAAACGAATGAAAATCTTTTATTTGTTTTTATCAAACTCAAATTTTCGTTCGTTAAATGCTTTAAATAAAGTAGGTTAAGAATATAAAAACTTCAAAGAATTTTTGAAAGAACGAACTTTCGACCGAGACTTCTTCTATTCCCAGGGAATTTATAGAAATTGTGTAAATGTTTTTGAACACCTTATTCGTATAGAGGTGAGCCCGCATAGCGACAAGTAACCACAGAGCCACCACGTCCCCCACACTCGGTAACAAAGCGCAGTAAACCATACCTCACGTCAAGTTGTAGTGCGAACATAATGGGTGCTTACAAAGTTGACGCTTAGTATTACAAACTTGTATCGACGGTGCGTGTTATGCAGTCATCACGTAGCTAGGGCACAGTATACATAGCTTACCACAACCAGTACGGAATCTAGGAACAAAGCTTTCGAAATTATACACACACACACACAGGCGCACGTGCCAGATTAATGATGTATCAATTGTTTTATTTGTAAGCCTATTTCATTTAGTAATGTAACAAATTATTTTTGTTTTGTCATAAATAGTTTATAGTACAGAAGTCAACATTATTAATTAGTACTTCATTACAATACTAAAATCATGTTTAACAATACTTAATGAAATCCTAACGAATAATTAAGGTGATAAATAATATCCGTCAGTCAACATAATTATTTAGCTTTCGACCGCCGGCGTAATACCAGTAAGGGGTTTTATGTCCCAGCAGATCGCGTATACATAATTGATGAGATTTGCAGACATTTTTCTAAAATTAAAATTGATAATCCTTCATTTTTTTAACAGAAAATGAGTAAATTTTACTGTAATAGTGATAACCATCTCGCTCGATGGAGCAAACGATCTTATTTCAAAAAATAGGACTTGATTCCATACTGATCAACAAGCTAATATATATGTACTGTGGCTAGGGTCCACGGGTACACGTGCACTTGTGCATGTGTGCATTTCTGTTGGCGCAATGCGTACTGCATGCACAATATTTGCAACACTGCTCTACCTGTGCCGATGCACTCTATGTATTATAAGTCTAATTTATGATGTAACAGTAGCTAGTAAATTTGTTTTCTTTAAAATATGTCTTGAACATTCAAGTCTAGACTTGAAGGCAAGTTATTAACTAGCAGAGTTAATAAGTAGTTGACTTAAGGTGCAGTGAGAGTACACCCGGCGCTGTAGGAGCCGTGCTCTGCATAACTATGCTATTCACTGGAACTGCTAGTAAACCTGTCAGCACATTGAACGATGAGAACAGACACTTGGTTATATTATTATACTCGTGTTCAGACGCGTTATTCTGTAAGGTTTCTATGATACGAAATTGAGCTTTACACTCTATGTCATCATTATAAATTTAAGAGTTGTGACTCTTGTCGATGCAACTTCTTCCATTCGTCTCTATCAAGTGCCATCTCCTTGACCTCCCTATTCGTCATGGCCTACACTCTACGTATAATACATAGAGTGTAGGCCATGTAAGTAATTAGTACACTATATGTATTATACATAGAGTGCATTAATTATCTATGATTGAAACCGACGCTCCACGTCAAGTTAGACGCAGAGTAACCTTACAGAATAACGCGGCAGGAGTTCGAGCAATCATGCATTATATGAATTAACTAGCTGTGCCCCGCGGTTTGATCCGCGTAGTGGCGGAACCCTAATATGTTTTCTAAATAAAACACTCCTTGAAACATCAGCTATCTGCCTATGAAAGTCCCGTTAAAATCCATCCAGCCGTTTACGCGTGATGCCGTGACCAAGGAAAATGGGGATTAATTTTTATATATTAAGATTAAAATAACGTGATCACAGTCTGAGACCAGATTAAAATAATATATTGTCCGAAGCACTTACTTAATTTAAGTAGCTTAACCGTAGCTGTAGGTAACTGGATTTATGTATTTTATTAAGTTGCATTTAAAGCATTTTTTTAAGGGAATGTATAACTTAATAGATTAAGTATGCTACAAATATCCTTCCGCGTCCGCAGTAATATTTAGATACATATAGCTAAGGGAAAAGAAAATAACACTCACATGTTAAATAGGGTTTACATACATGAAATAGCGCCAGTCAGGGTTTGTGGCTCAGAGGTCCTATTTATATCCATACAAAGTGATTTACGGCATTAAGCGTACATAAAGGGTTATAAAGCTTAATTAAAACGCTGTCTACTAGCGCTGTCCCTTAGGGATGGTTTTTGTTACAATTTCTCGATCCGAATGACAAATTACTGAGTTTTGTTTTATACATAAAGAAATCATTTTACTAAAATACATCATAACTTTATCCGATTTGCATATGAAGTGCCAGATATTTAAAAAGTACATTTTGAAATCTTTGAATACACTTCTGTTATGTATCTGTTACCGCTGATCTGAAAAGTTGTTTTACTGAGATCTATACAGATAAATAAAATTGAAGTGTCTGTTAGTAATTCCAAAATAACAGCTTTTCACTAAATGCATATGAAAGTATACACGATACTGACACAAAAAAACCAACTTTTAAAAAATTTCTCTGTCTGTCTGTCTGTTTGTTCCGGGTAATCTCTGAAACGGCTGGACGGATTTTAACGGTACTTTCACTGGTAGGTAGCTGATGTTTCAAGGAGTAACTTAGGCTACTTTTATTTATTAAAAATATTAGGGTTCCGCGACAATAAGGATGAAACTAAATCTACGCGGGTGAAAACGCGGGGCACAGCTAGTTAATAATAAATAACGTAAGAAAGTCTGATAACTCGTTAATTTTTTTTCATTAGGTTACCCAGATACTGATAAAAAGGGGTGAGGTGTAATGGAAATCGCTTTTTGTAAAAATCTGCCGACTTGTTGCATCGGGTCGAATCAAATGTCTATAATGTACCTATTCGCGAAAAATTACCCAACAGTTGAATATTTTCTGAACTTACTCCCGGATTCATAAAAGTTTACCAGAATAAAATGGTAGTCTGGTAAGCCCTTAGGCTATGCTTCCTATCAATCACAATTAGGCTTAGATTAAGGCTTGCAATGTAAAATACATTTATTCAATGGTGTTTAAATTCTATTCATGAACGTTACAGAGTATTCAATAGAACTCAGAATAAAATATTAATATTTTCTGTAGTTAAATTCCAACTCTTTCACTTACACATTAAGATACATTATCCAATAGATTGACGGAGCTTTAGGTTAGGTTTGCAAAGAACGATACATTATCTAATGGTGTCTATATTCTATTCATGATTGTTACAGAGTATTCAGTAGAAGTCGGCGCAAATATTACTTTAAATTTCAACTCTTTGACTTGCATATTAAGATACATTATCCAATGGAATGTACGAGCTTCTGTCAATAGTGTGTGTCTAGTGAGCAGGTAGTATATGTAAAATGGGCCCTGCTTGAGAACAACAATGCTAATGAGGCGCCCGCGCTGACAGATGTCGCCGCGAGCGACGCAAAACAAACGGACACGCGTGAATACTAAACTTTATTTGGTTTCCTTTAACATTTCTAATATGGTTTCATTTGGGTTTTTAAGATACGAATACGACATATAAGTATTTTGTATTTGATAGCATTAGTGGATGCTAAATAAAAATAATTATCGCATTATACATCATTAAAAATTTAAAAACATATTTAATGAAAATGATTATTGTAATCATAAAAAATGCAAACACATAATGGTATATTAATAATTAAAATTTTAAAATATCATTAACATGTACTTATTAGTAAGCGAACATTTTAATATATTTTTAGTGATGATTAGAATGATTAGCAAATCGGTGATTAAAACTCATTATAAAAATCCAGTGGTTTATTTTTTATTCATTAGTCATTAACGGAAAAATAACATAATTAAATTGACCAGTTAGTATTGCTATTCTTTTTGATTCGGTAATCCCAATCCAGGGTCACAGTATAAATGTGGACTTACTACAACCAGTATGGAATCTAGGAAAACAAATCGTACCAATGACACACTCACACAGACCCGCGCATCTACGAGACTAAGCGACCGGCGGTGTAAGGGGTGTCACGTCGTGGACGACATACGTAATATACGTGAATTTGTACAGAAGTTTTTTGATCATCAAATTACAAATCTACATTACTTTAACAGTAAATTTTAAATACTTTAAGAGTCAACCCTCACGCTCGATGAAGCAGACGTTTTTATTTCAAATCTCTGAGTGCCTAGTGCGAGTTTTCATCGCATCGACCTAAATGCAGATTTGTATGGGCTCACAATAGTGTCATCTTTAGGCCGACAGAGGCGCTGTTCCCATCCTATACAAATCTGCGTTTACGTCCACGCGGTGCCTTGTGACGGCGACAGTGAAAAACTCGCACTAGGCCCTCTGGTCTAGATTCCAAACTGTTTAGTTAAACTTATATATACTGTGTTAGGGCACAAATAATATAAACAACCTCTGATACACGATAATATAGAGGGAAAACGAAGATAAATTCAGTAAAAGGTTTCCTAAAGCCGTTTGTAAGAGGACCGCGCAATGTTTACGTAACCGGCCGACTTGGTGATCGATATACGCCATTAAATATGAACGTTCTAGGTTCCGACTATTATTGGCTTTATTGAAACTTTTACGATTACTTTTAATTGACCAATTACTGAAGTCAGGGAACGCCGTTTGAATTATTATTATAAAGAAGAAAAAAAAGATTTTTTTTCTCATAATGACGCAGTAGGCGAAAGTGTAGTATTCTTAAAAAATACAATATATATTAGTTAAAAAACATCTGGAGAAGATACAACGAGAATGGCGCTATTATATAAAAAAAGGAAATTTTCCTACCGTTCCTACCCACTAAATTTATAGCTTGACAAGGGCTCACGCATCGGCTGTTTTCATATAATTATTACAGCTTACCAACCGATGAGATTGGCAGTTATTTGCGTCGAAAGCTAATAAATTAATTCGATCAGAAATTTCGGGCCTCAATTGGCCATACATTTTCATCACAGTTCATTAGTCCATTTCAGACGAGTACATCCATCAATTTTATAGTCATATTCATATGCTATCTACAAGTTCAAACTGCGAACTGCGGCTCTCTTTACTTTTATCTTATTGTATCTTAAAACCTGAAAAGAAATTCTAACTCCATAGAGTCGTGGTTAATGGGTTTCAGGCAGAAATACCTTTACCCTTTTGAAGACCTTTCCAAAGGTAAGAGGACTTTGGTCTGATGAATTCATATCTAAAACGACCATAACAACATTAAGTAGGAATATATTTCTCTGAGAATGTCTCAAATAGTCCTAAACGGTATGTATCAATTCGGCTGGGTTCGGTGTGTCCGGCGTCCGGTCGAGCACGTCTGGGCGGACGGAGGTGTCCGGAGTTCCCATCAATATCAATCAGCGGCTGTCCCACGGCCGCGGCGCGATCAAAGGACCTTCTCGCGTCTACGTCGGTACAAAATATAAAGCTAACTGAAGGACGACTTTCGAAATTACATGAGAATATCACACCCGTAGGAGTATCTCGGAACAAGTCAGGCTTTCAGGAACAACACTAGACCAAGACGCTCGTACTGTATGCGTATATGTGTGGATGCGTCTGCTACCGACATTGTCTGCGAGCTGACCATCTGTAAGCATTAATTTGGCGCCGCCCGTGGCCGCGTCCCTATTATGTGATGTCCAATTTATAACCAGTCAACTCACAGCGCACATAGGATAAAAACACTATATAAGGCTGGTTGGATCTTACACTGTAGTTAGAACGATAGTAGTTAGCAATACTTAAAGTTGACTTGTTGGTTTTTGCTACTTTTGCAACAATGTGCAGATGGATAGTAGTTATAGGGCCAGAAAATTATAGCGGTTACTTTGTAGAAACGTTTGTTTGTTTCATATTAAAGTCTTACATGAAAGTATTTATTTTCATTATAAGCGGGATTGAAGTCGAAGATGGATCTCACTTTTCTTTTAGTTACATTCACTCTTCAAAAAATGTATACTTAGTAATTTTCCTTATTTTCATTACAATAACTGCGAGACAATTCGCCAATCGTTTCCATAATACGTTCATGAAGCTCACACCTAAACACTTTCTACCAAAAATACTGATTACTACGTAACAAGATTGCCTTATCTTTATTCCCTTTGCCTTTCAACGTCCATTCGAATCATGGAATTAATATTGCCTTTTAAGTTCATCCAAATCACCAAATTAATATTCCCGACACGTTGGTATAATTGTATTCTAATTTGTCAGTATTAATCGGCCTTGCTTGCTTTCATATTAATAAGGGTAATATAAATGAGAACTTTAACTTGATTAGGAGAAGCTTTCCCGTGCGTGGGCGGACGAGTGGCGTTGCGACATTCTTTAATACCTCTATGCACCTAGCATGGGTCACAAGACAAGATTAAAAAACCTTCTATGTGCTACTAATATAAAGGGATAATTCGATCGGACAATGATGGATGGGATATTCGTGAGTTAGTGAAACCGGGTATGTGTGAAGAGATTATTTAGTTTGGAAAATTGTATATTGGTTTATTGATTTAGTTTTTTTTTAATGTAAGTACGTTTATACTTACAGCATTTAGTGAAAAGATAATTTGGAATTGCAAACAGACCATTCAACTTTATTTAACTGTATTAAGTACATAGATTTAGTTCGTTTTAGTAAAGTGACCCTTTTCTCTCCGCGACGCTCCTGATAAAGTTATGTATGAAAAATATTGTATTCGTACAATATGGGTCAGGTAGATTCAGATTTTCCCTACAATTTCAAATTTCTTAGACCACTGAGAGCTGTGACAAAACAGGCGACAAATTTCTCGTACTAAGCAACTATGCAAAGACAGTTCATAACTTCATAGGTTCACGTACCTATGTAAGCGGCATTCAACTCACGTAGGCTTTTTAGTCGTATTTTGGGTGATATCATATACTTTGCAACCTAAAAGTGTACTGTGTGTTGTGTTAGCGATGCGGAGTTGATTTAAACACTGAGACATTTGAAGAATTTGCTATGAATATTGTTTGTACATTTTGTTAAGTCTGGGAATTTGCTTAACATTTTAAGTACTAGCTTCTGTCCGCGAATTCGTCCACATGGAATAGTTACTATGCTTTTCTATACTTCAAACCGCGATTGGTCTTGACGTGATGATATATAGCCGTAGTCTTCTTCAATAAATGGGCAATGTAACACTGAATTAATTTTTCAATTCAGACCAGTAGTTTCTGAGGTTAGCGCGTTCAAGCAAACCAACTCTTCAGCTTTATATATTAGTATAGATTATTGCTAAGTCATAAAAGGATATGCTATGACATTTTTGATGACTGATCGCTAAGTATTATCGCGCTCGTATTAGCAGTTCTAGGTGCTAATCAATAGAGAGTTCAGGGACCGCAAGGTTACGCACGAGCGAGTCATTTATTACCTGGCCGTGAGAAAAGCAGCTTGTCCGAAGGTTGATAGAGCTTGGAGGGTCTAACCTTGCAAATTATTAGTAATAGGTATTTTATAGCAAACTACAGGGACCGTCACAAGTTTTGATCGCTCATCGAAAGTGGGAAGAACTGCATATGTTTACCACCTGCCTACCACCATCGGCTTAAGGAGAGCGTATAAAGAACTTCTGAGCTTTGACGTTTCATTTTGGTAACGTAAAATGAAACGTTAGCTAAGAAGTTCTTAATACGCGCTGCTTAAACGATCATACTTGGCTCCCTGTTCTTAGCTTTTATTCAAAATCTATTCAGCCGTTTAGTCGTGTAAAAAGAAAAAGCGACATACAGAGACTTTCGCATTTATAATATCAGTATAGATTAATTTGTTCCTTAGATCTTCAGGACTCAGTTACAGGATAATATAAGTCACTTTTGTTCATTTTTGGGATGTGATGAATTTAAATTATATCAATTCCTTTCCGCACCCAAGCTAGCAAATGCTTAAAGGATACGTGGTTAGGATTCATATGCGATGAGGTCATCTTAATTATATGTTTAATATTGTTTTATATTTTTTGTGAATCCGTGAGGTTGGGTATTTTGCACCTTTTATACTTAAGTCTAACATCCGTTGTTCCTTCTTTTTGTGTGTTACCATAAATTACAATACAATAACGAAATATTTGTTTTGTTTTGGACACAAAAAAATTGGCTAAATATTGCTAACTCTTCTTAAATTTACACCATACGAGTGGTGAAAGATTTTTAAAATCGGTCCAGTAATTTTCGAGCCAAGTCGTTACAAACAAATTACATCATCATCAGCCGGAAGACGTCCACTGCTGAACATAGGCCTCCCCCTTATTTTAGAACAAATTACATACAATATTTAAAAACTTAAAAACAATACTTACATACAAATCTTTCCTCTTTATAGCAGGTATTAGTATAAACTAGATTCAGTTTCATCCTTATTGTCGCTGAATTCTAATATTTTTAATAAATAAAAGTAGCCTAATTTACTCCTTGAAACATCAGCTACCTGCCAGTAAAAGTCCCGTTAAAATCCGTCCAGCCGTTTCAGAGATTACCCGGAACAAACAGACAGACAGACAGACGGACAGACAGACAGACAGACAGGGAAAAATTTTAAAAGTTGGTTTTTCGCTGTCAGTAGCGTGTACTCTTTCATATGCATTTAATGAAAAGCTGTTATTTTGGTATTACAAACAGACACTTCAATTTTATTTATCTGTATAGATATAGATATATCTGTATAGATATAGATTGGCTATCCGGCTTGGATAACCGGCTCTTCTCAGAAGGCTAGTTTCCGAACCGGTGATAAATTTATCGACATTCATAAGTGCCTTACCAGGGCCTAAACTGAATAAATCATTTTCATTTTTCATTGCATACCCTTGTCGTTTGAAGATGTTAAGTAAGTTTTAATAAAAGAAAAATGTTTGAGAACTTACGGAGTAAGTAGTATTCATGTTTTCATGAAGTTTTTCATACAAAGGAGCTTATTTCATCGCAGGCTTCGGGGCACTTTTACATGAGTTGACGCCTTACAGGCTTGAATTTTCTTTCACAAAAGTTTGTATTTTTTAAGTTCTAAAAGCTAGTTTGCAAAAGCTTTGTTTGTTTTTTGCTGCTTGCTTTTTAAAAGTTAAGAAAATATTATAAGTAAAAATGATTGATTCTTGTAAATTTTGAAAAATAAAAAAATTAATGGACGAGTTCACTAAAGAATTCCCCCATGGGGTAGGCAGAGGTGTCGTAATACACCCACTTCTCACCGAAGAAGATTAAGTGCCAACGTGACAGAACTATCGCTATCTCAGGCACTATACAATACATACGTCTTTTGAATTACTTTGGTTTGAAATCATTGGTACAGGCTCAGCTGAGATTCGAACCTGCGTCAGTTGCGTAGCAGGCGACTGCTCAAACCCCACGGTCACCAATGCTCGTCGGAAAAAATAACATTAATAATCTGTATAATTTTACAGCAAAATAAAACGTAGACTGTTACTTCACCTCTCATTTCGATCGTTGCGATTAGAATCGTATTTATACCTCCGTTAAGGCTATGACATGTCAACGTTAGCCAACCGGCAATACGGAACAGAAGTCGTTTTTGTGAGGTAATGTAACTCGAGAGCACGAGCACTCTTGTGACATATCATGCAGTTGACATATCTAATCATGAGACTGAACTTTAACGACTACGTTATAGACTATTCCAAATCTTACCCAAACTGATATAATTTCACTGATACTATTCAAATGCCCACGTTTCGACGAGCCGAATGCAACTCGTTCGGCCTCGTTTAAATCAAACTAATATTTATCTGTTTTATAGCAGCCATTTCACCGGCAGAAGTGTGTTATATATTTTTACGACGAAGTGTTAAACGCAGTTAGTGATTGGAGTAAACGGTGTCCATTTACATATTTACTTACATTTCGTAATGTTTGTATGTAGGAGGTTTTATGGTCATGAATATAGTGGTCGGCCGATGTTGCTACATTAAACCGATTTCATTTAGTTTTTATGTTAACAAATTAAAATCGAAGTCGATCATTTGAGACTGTGGGTGTGACGAAATCAAATTATATAATTAGGTTCCTATCCTATCCTACTTTTTCACAAACATACCATCATCTCCCTGGCCTTAATCCTATGTATTTGGGGTCGGCACTTGATTCAACCCGATGAGGCCGATCTCCTGATTTTTATACGAAGCGACTGCCATCTGTCCTCCGCAACCCCTTTTTCGAGGAAAATTGGTAATCTGGGTTAAACCAGTTGTCAGACTCTCTTAGGCCTTTGACTGACCTGTAACGATTGCCAAAGATGTTAAGTTGGCAACTTTTTCACAAACATAATTATGTTAAATTCCTCAATATAGTTGTCAGAGGATAATAAAGTGCAGAGTCCTATTAGGCTTTAAATCCTCTATTTCGTCTTCCCTTATAAAGACTGGACTGTGCTGCTGCTCAGCAGGAGTGTCTCATACCTGAAATATGCTTGCATTGGTCAAAGATTCATAGTTGCTGCGTTTGCGGTTGAAACTCTTGGGGTCCGGATGCTCATAGACTTTTCAAAGAGGTTGCACGTCTTCTGGTAGAAACCATTTGTAACAAGCGTTAGGCTTTTCTCACTCAGAGAATTAGCATTGCTATTCAGCATGGTAATGCTAGCCTTCTTGGCACAATCCCTAGAGACACTGACTTGGGTCAAGTTTTCTACAGAGCGGACTGGGACTTTTCTCGTTCATAAAATTGGAATTGGTTGGTATTCAGCAAGACAATGCTGCTATCCTTCTTGGCACAATCCCTAGAGACACTGACTTGGGTCAAGTTTTCTACGAAGCGGGCTGGGACTTTTCTCGTTCATAAAATTGGAATTGGTATTCAGCAAGACAATGCTGCTAGCCTTCTTGGCACAATCCCGAGAGATACTGACTTGGGCCAAGTTTCCTACTTGTAATTAGTTTTAAGTACTGTTTCTTGTTTATATAATTATGTTTAGACTCATCTAACGATACCTCATTTGTCAAGTTATGGGAATAGATGAACATATGAACTTACCGTTCAAAATCATAACTCATCTCTTGCTTCGCCGTAAAAGGGTAAAAAATATGATGAACGAGTAGCCTTTAAACTCTATATTTAGACTATGACTGTATAACAATAAAATAAAATTACATTTCAAATTAGGCGTACAATAGGTACATGAACTTATCACATGGCTTACTGTTCCACAATCTACATTGTAGTCTGTCAGTCAATACATACATGCGATCCGATACATATCATTGCACGTCGATATCCGACAGTTAATCTATAACAGATCGTAGTCGCATTAATATTATTTGCCTGTCGTGGTATACTTGATACCAATGTCATATAAATACATAATTTAAACAGCAAGTCTTAATGCTTTGCAATAAGGATTAAATTCAAGGTAATTTAATTGTATAAATGCACGTTTAAGTTTGTAGAGAGACTGAGAGTTTTTCCCATACATGTACCGTGGTCTGAGGATTATGTACAGTAATGGAGATTCATACACCGAGTAAAGGAGCTTCGTACAGTACAAGGGAAGGTTTGCTTATAAACCGTTGTCGTAACTATGGTGGTATGGTGTACAACAATTCGGACACCCACGAGTTTATGCGCCTACACCTTTTCCTTTTATGGTAGAGTTACATAGTACTGTTTTTAATGAGAAATCTCGGTCAATGGTTACAAAAAGGTTTGAATTAACTTTAATATACTTAAGAGTGTTTCTAAGTATGTTATGTACAAACAGTATTTTATAATCTTAAAGAGTAAGTAATAAACTAATACTTTTAAGAGGAGCTCGTGGCACAGTTGCTATTGCGCATATCATTCGATCAGCGAAGTTAAGCAACCATACGCCTAGCCAGTAGTTGGATGGGTGACCGCCCGAGTTCCCTCCGTGCCTCGGAGAGCACGTTAAGCCGTCGGTCCCGGTTGCCAATTTAACATCTTTGGCAATCGTTACAGGTCAGTCGGAGGCCTAAAAATAATCTGACAACTGGTTTAACCCAGATCACAGATTTTCCTCCTAAATGGGGTTGCGGAGGTCAGATGGCAGTCGCTTCGTATAAAAATCAGGTGATCAGCCACATCGGGTTGAATCAAGTGCCGACCCCAACAATGTATGGGATAAGGCCAGGGAGATGATGATGGACTTTTAATATTTAAGAACTCGCTGTGCCCGGCGGTTTTACCCGTGTAGGTAAAGTTCATTTCAGTGGCGACCCGCGGAAACTTATGTTTTTTTAAATAAAATTATCCTAAGTTACTCATTCTATCATCATCTAGATGCTAGTGATGCTAGTTAAAATCGGCCCAGCCTTTTCGGAGAATAGCCGGAACAAACAGACCGACAGACAAACGGCCAGACAGAGAAAAGAATTAAAAATTGATTTTTTTGTGTCAGTATCGTATTATGCATTAGTGAAAAGCTGTTAATTTGGAATTACAAACAGACACTCCAATTGTATTTATCTGCATTGATATAGATGTATAGATTTATACTTTGCTAGATTTAAGTTGTATTGTATTATTATAATATTCAGCAATGATTGAAGGTGCTTCAATAGAATTGTTTTATTTGGTCGTTGTATGACACACATGTTCCGCGACGCGCGACCTTTGCGAGTGGGTCGTCGCCGTGGCCGCTCGCCAACTGCACCTTTGAAGTGGACGGAGACAATCAATTGTATTGCTCTCCTCTTTGACTGCCCTATGTTTTGTTTCTTGGAAATTGTCACGCGAATAAACCAGAGATAAATGTGTGTACTATACAGATAAATAAAATTTAAGTGTCTTTTTGTAATTTCAAAATAACAGCTTTTCACTTAATGCATATGAAATTATACACGCTACTGACACTAAAAAACCAAGTTATAATATTTTTTTCTGTCTGTCTGTCTGTTTGTTCCGCGTAATCTCTGAATTGGCTGGACCGATTTTAACGGGACTTTCACTGGCAGCTAGCTGATGTTTCAAGGAGTAACTTAGGCTACTTTTATTTATTAGAATATTAGGGTTCCGCGACTATAACGATGAAACTAAATCTACGCGAGTGAAACCGCGGGGCGCAGCTAGTTATGAAATAAGAGAGCTAGGGTATACATACAGGTATTGATTTCTCTCGTTATATTATCGAAGTCCGGGGACTGTACTTTAACCTCACAGGAAGAACGTACTAAAATAATATGATCTAATGAGATTAATTATTTGTTATACTTTTTTTTTTTTTATTTATATAATTTTATAAGATTATCTAAGCCTCAGCGTAATACGCTTTATGCAAATTTATAGTATTTCACGATTATAAACATATGTATAGAAACATAATGATATGGATGCAATAATTCTTGTGAAAAATTAATTAATTTATTTATAGTTAATTATAACGGACATACCAATTACAATAATTACCATTGACTTTTAAAACAATGATCTTATGCCTTATAAAATACACACTTATAAAAATTGTGCTCACTCTCGCATACTTAACCTCACAGAATCACCGAGTGAAAAAAGATATTGCAAAACGATATAAAACCTTATATCCGTAGGGTTTAAACGGTCGCTACATATATTAATCTTAGCGCATTCAGTTTCTCTTAAACTGGATAATAGAAAAATCTA
Organism: Watsonalla cultraria; assembly: GCA_964035505.1. NCBI lineage: Eukaryota > Metazoa > Arthropoda > Insecta > Lepidoptera > Drepanidae > Watsonalla > Watsonalla cultraria. Next base: position 8,972,673 of record OZ037717.1, on the reverse strand, counting down.
TTCTACGGCAGACAGACAAAAAATTGCTCCGGGGTTATACTTAGTACATAACATAAGTCTATCCGTCTGAAGGCAATGTTAAGCTTTGAAAAAAATGGGGTAAACGAACCCACTTGTTGATACAATTTTTGGCTCACATCCCGATGACAAAAAACGTAACGTGTATTTGTATACCCTAACTAGCTGTGCCACGCTGTTTTACCCGTGCAGACATTATTTCGCAGAACCCTAATTTAAAAAATAAAATAAAAGTAGCCTGAGTAACTTCAACAATCAGTCCAGTCGTTTCAGAGATTAGCTGACAGGTAGACGGACACACGGCCAGTCGGAGAAAATACTTAAAAATTGTTTTTTTTTAATGTAATTATCGTATGCACTTTCATATGCATTTAGTGATAAGCTGTTGATTTAGAATTACAAACAGACATTTCAATTTAATTTATCTGTATAGATGACAAACGCGGCATTGACCAGTATGTATGCTAAGGCCGTTTGTTGACTGTGTCTGCGTAGGAATTATAGATGGGAGTCTGGTCCTAGGTAATAGTAACTTAACATACATACCATTACACACCTTAATCGAGTAGAAAGAGAGTATAGATTCGTATAATGCACAATAGAGCGTGAACTTCTGTAGTGGAACTAAAATAAAACTAATAAAATTGTCCGTTTAAACACGGATCTTGATTTATGGTTTTTAATAACATGTGAATTACGTACTTCTTACGTACTTTCTACCTTCACTATAGTATAGTGGAGGTAGAAAGTACGTAAGAAGAGTAGCTCGGATCGAGAGAATAAGTGAGAAATACATTAGCTACTGAGATAACCTGAAGCTAACTTTATATGCAGAGGGTACGCGGGTATTGACCTCGAGCGCCTTACCTTATTTGCGTACAAAAGTAATACAATATTATGCATTCTCTTATTGATATTGCACACTTATGAATAACTTACAAATTATTACATACGGATGTCACGCGGTTTCACCCGCGTAGTTCCCATTCCAGTGCGAGTACGGGGATAAAATATAGTCTATGTTACTCGCTGATGATGTAGCTATTCATTGCTGAAATAATTTTCAAGATCGGTCAAGTAGTTTCGGAGCCTATTCAATGCAAACAAACATAAGAGCAATCAAATCTTCCCTCTTTATAATATTAGTAGATATGTATAAGCTCACGCCATCCCAGAAGGGTCCCCGAAGGAGTAAGCAGAGCACACCCAACCACTTTTCACTGAAGACGGTTAAGTGCCGTGACGTAACGTGTCAGATGAGTCTATCGTCGTCTTAGGCACTACATATGCGGGTTTTCAGACATATGCGGGTTTCCTCACGATGTTTTCCTTCACGGCACTTTTCATCGAAGATGATTAAGTGCCAATGTGATAGTGATAGAAGGTGAATCTATGGTCGTCTCGGGCACTATACATATGTCTTTGAATTACTTCTCAGACATATGCAGGCTTCCTCACGATGTTTTCCTTCACTGTAAAGCTTGTAGTGTGAATTCACTGCACGTAAGTTTTTAGATAAACTCTTTGGTACAGGCCGCTGGGGTTCGAACATGCGTCGCTTGCGTAGAAGGCGACTTCTCGAACCCCGCACTCAATACGGTTTAAAGTATTTTAATTTGTATATCACCTGTCTGCAGTTGATGGATGAATGGAAATAATAAGCAAATTTTCCAAGTTGTTTTTAACAAATTTTTTTCCAAACAAGCAACAAATTTATAAGTTTGGCACAAGTTTTTAAATTATCTCGAGCGTAATCAGGCTTCCTAATTAACTTTGTTAGCAATCAATCAAAATTATCTTTTTTAATTAGACGTATCTAAGTAGAAGCCTCGTCAAATACCTTCTCATCTTAGACTTCGATGTTTTATTATGAAGCAAGGCAAACTAGATTGGTCGAAAGTTGAGTTGATACATTGTTGGGGTCGGCACTTGATTCAACCCGATGTGACCGATCACCAGATTTTTATACAAAGCGACTGCCACCTGACCTTCGGTACCCATTTTACGAGGAAAATCGGTATTCAGGGCTAAACCAGTTGTCAGACTCTTAGGCCTCCGACTGACCTATAACGATTGCCAAAGATGTTACATTGGCAACTGGGAACGGCGGCTTAACGTGCTCTCCGAGGCATGGATGGAGAGGACTCGGGCGGTCACCCATCCAACTACTGGGTTAAGGTTGCTTAACTTCGCTGATCGAATGATATGCAAAAGCAACTGTGGCGAGAGCTCCTCCATGCCAGAATATAATACAATATATTACATAAATGCAAACGTTCCTATTATATTTAGTTTTATATATTCTGTCTATCGTAAGTCTTTGTTATGTCTCGAGTCTAATAGAAATACGACTCAGAGGATGATATGTCCATCTTAGAGAATACAGACGAATGTCTCTGCGACGTAATTGTCCAGTATCTTATTACAAGACTGTTATTATTTATTCTGTGGTACTGTCTCTGTTTGTTATGTCTCAGAGCTTAGCCCACTCACATCCCTTTGTTATAAGAGCTAGTCATCTGAGCCTAAAATAAAAAGGTACCAAGAAGACAGCTTCCTACATCTATAGGTTAAACTTCACTTTTTTAGAAGAAATAACCTTTTTCATAAGGTACTTATGTATACTAGTTTTTAAGGGGTAGGGATAAATTGAAATACTAATTTTCGAATATTTTTTCTAATTCACCACTAGTGCTTTGATTATATGAATTTGTGTAGAAAGACAAAAAATCGTGGCCTTTTTAATTGTGTATTTTAAACGCGTGCATACGAGAAACATACTAGATCTTACCATTTGTGAGTAATGTTTATAACTCCATATTTATATTGGTGACATCATGCACATGTACATTACTCACATCACATACACATATACTTACAAGCGGCCGCGATGACAAAGTTAAATATCCTATGTTCGTAAACCTTACAGAATAACGCGGCTGGTCTTCTATGCTAATATTATAAAGACAAAAGATTTTATTGTTTTTTGTTTATTTGCATTGAATAGGCCCTGAAACTACTTGACCGATCTTGAAAATTCTTTCAGCGATGGATAGCTACATCATCAGCGAGTAACATAGGCTATATTTTATCCCCGTACTCCTACAGGAACAAGAACTACGCGGGTGAAACTGCGTGACGTCCGCTAGTCTGTATAATATATTCTGTGTTGGTTTGGTCTTTATCAAAGCTCTTTGCACGGCGCTAGACGGTTAACCTTTTGTACCCTGATTCTGAAGTGGAATAATTGATCTGGCTTGTAACGATGTCGAATGGCTGGTCTTTGTAGAAAACTAGATCGTTCAAACTGATTGGGATGAGAATGTAGGCGATCGGGGTCAATCGTGCTTTCAAACCGGGGGGATATATTGTAAATATATCTCTCAGTCACAAGATAAGATATAACTTACCATTACACTTCTGCTTGCTACTGTCCAAAGGCTACCCTATGATAGTTTAACTATTATGATGAGACAGATGTATATTACGTGTATAAGTCTGTTACTGTCACACAGCTGAACTATATTTACAATAAGAGCTCATGGTGAGGTCTCAAATAAATGCCTTTCTTTCATTTCGCGTTGAGCTAACTCTTGATAGAGTTCTATCAGTAAGTTGACTTAAGAGGTTCATCACTCAGACAAGCTTTTCAGTGTAGTTAATCAATCAGGGTTTATTTGAAATGAAATGAAATGAAATGAAATGAAATGAAAATGTTACTTTGTCTAGGTTTACAGCTGATTTCTTCTAGAATCGGTAGGGTTTTATGAATATATCACCATTATTATTAGCTTCCTTGTATTTATCCTATCACATATTGTGAAATTTTTTTTGGGCACCCGTTTTATTAAACATTGGAATAAGATGTTATTTACGAGTCTACAGGCCCAGAAGCTTTTATGACGATCAAAATTCGTCGTTCATCGTCATAAAAGCTTCTGGGCCTGTAGACAAAGTAACATTATCCTCACGCTTCGCTAGTAGAAACGATACAAAATATACGGGAAAGACACATGTCACGTGACTGATTTATATAATTTCCATACATTTTGTATATTTCTATTAGCGCAACGTTACTTTGTCAAGGCCCGGCTGCACACGCTAACGCATCGCAAATTCCAACAAGCGCGGCAAATATTCCAGCCTCATCACGCTCCAGTGTGTATCATTGTAATAAATTACGCTATCGCGTGTACAAATTAGCATTATCGTAGTTCTCTAGCACCACAAAATTCACACAGAAGGGCGGCTTTATACATTGGTCGAGGAGCGTTCCATATGCAGAATAAAGTTCAAAAAAACCTACTCTTATTCAGCAAAATAAGAATAAAACGATAAAAATAAAATAATACTGAGTAGGGATGGCGATTCTTTCCAAAAAAGATCGATTTTTAAATCGATTCGAATCGTAACTTGATGAATCGATTCATAAAAAAATCGAGGTCAAAAAGATCGATTTCTAAAAAATCTATTTTTCTCGAGTCTGCATTTACAATGTAAATATAAATCCATTTTATGAAAAACAAGATACCATAATAAGCGATCACTTAGTATTAAAATCAGGGATTTTTTTTAGTTCAGGAAATTCGATGATCACAATCATTTTTATAACAATATGAAAGTATCAGGTAAAAAAGAAGACATAATTCTACTTTCTAAATGTATTTGTTATATTAAGTAATAATTTTAACAAAGAAAATACTGATTTCAATTTTTTATTCTTAAACTACTGAATAGATTAAAATCGTGTTGTGTATAGAAAAAATCGAGTGTCGATTCTCTAGGGTGAAATATCGATTCACTGAATCGATTCAGTGATACATATCGATTTATAAAATCGATTTATTTGGCTCGAAAAATCGATTCTTCGATTAATCGATCTCAGATCGCCATCCCTAATACTGAGACTTTTTATGTCCCCTGCTCTTGTCAAAAATTTGTTTTTACTTTTGGTTGTTACAATAAAGAAGTATACTCAGTTGGGCGCGTACGATGATCTCCACACACTATCTTCGTGTGTTTTGCGCCTTGATGGCCATAATGAGAGTCAAACTTTCTGTATATTTTTATTAAGCACCTTAGATAGTGTTGCAGTGCGCCTTGAATGCAGTTGTGTCGTAAGGCCTGCAGTACGGCTTACATTCCTCCAGCGACCTTTGTGCGTCTTCACAATCGGTGTCGACTTGCCAAACACCCAAGCCCATTGATTCTAATGCTAACTAGTTTGTTACATGCTTAACAATATTATGTTGTTTAGACCTCGTTAAAATACGAAAATATTTAAGTGCCAGCGCGCCAAAAGTGGTTTCTACGTACTTTTTTTTATCTTTTTCATTTTTCTAAGGAAACTCCTTCATCATATAAAGTGGCTGGAGTGCTCGCACCCAATTTCCTCACTATAAAATGTTACGATAATAGGACAATTTGGGTCCCACCTATCGGAGCTAATATCAAAGGAGAGTATAAAGACTTCCGACAAACAGTAGACCACGGTTTTTTCCATTATTCACTTAACTAGCCTTTCATCTCGATGGCACTCGATGTAGTGCTTTTATATTAGGGTCGCTGGATCGCGTGTGAATATAAATGCAGTGTTTAGGAGCTGAGTGGATTGTGCTAAAGAGAATCGGGTTACATAAGAATTTGATATAAAAGCTTAAATAACGAGCTGTTTTTCAGTATTAATATAATATAGCGTGATCAGTAAACAAAAAAACTCAATAATAATTTTCTTCTTTAGATATCTAGAAAGATATCTTATAAGATATTGAGTTTTTACCTATAATAGCCCATTAGTAGTCTGAAGGCCGGATTAGTGTTCGGCTACTGGAAATTGGCTCGCCTTCTATTACTAGGACATAATATATCTATAACTGGTGAAATGTGTGTGTATTGAACACTTCTGCCTACCCAAACGGAGAATACAGGCTTTAGCAAATGTATGTAATTACATGAGAAATAAGGATTGCTTTACCACTATAAATACTTTGCATGAGTTCTTAGCGTTAGAAATATACGTAATAAAAAAAGGCTTTGAAAGCACCAGCTTAGTGAGCCGGTTCCAACGATAAGAAGTTATTGAAAACCTAAATAGATAGGCGGAGCTTTACGACTGCCTTGCTACAATGCTTTAACATTCCTTCATGGCAGATATTACGCTACCACAGAGTAATAACTTGTCATAATTCAGGTTTTATCGCGGAACTAAAGTAATGGACGTGTATCCGTAAAATGGTCGTATAAAACCACCAGTCCGTTTGGATTTGGGTTACCTAGTTATAATGGTTATTGCTAGACGGAGACGTTTTACACGGGCGCCCACGTGCTTTGACCGATATATTTTTTGTACCATTCATGATTTGTGCCAGTGCCAGAGTTGATAGTGTGAAGTAGTAGATCTCTCGTCTCATAACGATTACATCGTAAAATCTCACTACAATGTCACATGAATGGCAAATTGGCATTTAAGTACCAATTTAAAAACCGAAAAGCCGATCTTACCATAAACTTATATTAGCATCATGGTTAAAAAAACTTGGCAATAAGAGGTCATGATATCTTATTGCCATGATCGATTGACAATGATTATGCGACAGGTGTGTAACGTGTATAAGTCTGTCACTGTCACACAGCCAAATTATCATTGCCATAAGAGAGTGAGGTGAGGTCTCTATCAACGAATTTTAAAAATAACATTATAACAAATATAAATTCAGTCACTTTAGCCTATTACGAATTGAAAAACTCCTGTTTTGAATCACTTGTAAATACATGAAATTGATAGTTTTATTGATTACGCTTAGTAAAGTATTTCGCTCTTATACTATTTTTGTATGATTCGTTATTTAGGAACCTCTTAAATATTGTGTGTCTGTTTTGCTAGCCATAATTAATATCTGCAAGTTCGAAGTCTTCAAACGCGTTCTAAGCTACTTTTTGTGATACAAAGCATATATGAACATTTCTTGTATAAGTAGATACAACATTAAGAATTAGAATCGATTTAAGAAGCGGAAACTCAAATTAAGCGACAGACAGACGGACGCAGACATTCGGGCGACGACCTCGCACTGATCCGCCGATTTGATATACACTCCAGGGCAATTGATACGGGACACCAACATAACCTTTCATATTTTGATAACTAAACGTTTGTATAAGCTACCTAACCTATAAAAACAATATTTTTTAGCAACATTAACTAATTTGTGTACCTTAAGAACTCGATAGTATTCATTAAAAATCGCTAATGCAGCAAATGTATCGTGTTAAAAAGATAACATATGTATATCTATACATGCAAGGCTTTAATATATTTTTTTGCTTCTTGTATTTTGTTCAGTATTTGATTCCCAAAAAATATTTTCTTTTATTCTTTCTTTCTCAAAAAAACTAATCAAAAATATTTTTTATAAATGCAACTTATGTAGTTAAAGAAAATGTATTGTAATAGTCTGTACGAGTATAAAGACAGAAATTCGTGCGTTTCCCCTGGTACCTACCTACTTACCGCAAGCGTTCGCAGATATGCTACTGTGATCACTTACCATTAGGTTGCCGCTAGCCGTATGTTTTTGTATATTTTGTTAAATAAAAGTTTGCTATCATTCTTGGCTTAAAAGATATTGAAGTTTGATGGTGAGTGGTATTTATTGCCGTACAGTGTATTTGCGTCAGACTCTGTGAGATGTGAATCATTCGGTTGCCCGTCGATGGATTACACCTCTAAATGATATTCTTCAATGTCAATACATTCGCTGGGTCAAATTACATATAACTACAAAATACTATATTAAATCCACGCGCCAAGCCGTCTGTTTCGAGCAAGCTAGTAAGAAATCCAAATCTAGAAAGTCAAGTATATAATATTACTAGCTGTGCCTCGCGGTTTCACCCGCGTAAATTTAGTTTCATACAAACTTTCATCTGAATACAGCAATAAGAGCCAATGGCAAGGATTTAGAACAAGCCAGGCATAGACCACCGACTGCATATTATCAAGCAAGCATTCTTCGAATTAAAGTTAATAAAAGTAATACTTAAACGATATTTTTTTCGCAGTTATTTAAAGTGTCAAAAATAATATAAAGCCTGCAAATATTCTGTACTTAATACCTCGCCAGGAGACCTGTTAGAGTTACGACCGAAAATTAATCAAATAAATACCCTTACTCCCACACCTTACTACTCCGAGTCCATAATTAAATGCTTAATATCGATACCTAACAAAAAACTCTTCAATAACATGATTTACTGTAATCGGATCACATTCGAATAATTGATAACTAATATTCGGTTGCATTTATAATTAAAATTAATGCCATTCTGATTGAATGATAATGAACATATTTTCCAATTCATGATATCGGAGTAATTGAGCTATCAAATTGTATTCGATTGCGCTGCGCCTACGCAAGTCTCCGACATAATTTCAATACTTTAGTATGAGCTTAGTCGGAATAACCTTAAAGCAGGATTGCTAAGTTACATTCAAAGTAGGTTGTTCAGTGATGGAGTTTCTAGCCGGATTATCATTGAATTACGAGCAATTATAATATAGGTTATAGAGAGATAGCTCCTACTAGCGGTAGATCCTCCTATTTTACATTTTTAGGTTCTTGGGACAGTATCTTCACCTTTCGGAAGATATAAGCTAACGGATTTCTGTTGAATTCGAAGGGGTGAGTTATAGTCACTCGAGTTTCATGGTAGAAGGATAATGAGAGGAAGAGTGGCTGTAAGGTTACTCAGCGTCCCACTCGACGGCGAAAATCAGTCTCAATTATAAGAAATTGATACATAGACAGTAAAGTTAAGTTTCGTATCGTTGAAACCGACACTTAACGTCGAGTGCGACGTTAAGAAACCTTACAGAATAACGCGGCTGGTTTTAAAAGCGCTTAGAGTCTGCGTAGCCGCTATCACCGAGGGAGCGTTACACTTGCGTAAAGCACTATTATATTTATTTTCTATGCATAATTCCCAATAAAGCCTAGGTTAAGTGTTTTCCTAAAAGCGTGAATCGATATAGTCATTGTTATTCTGTAGTTGTTCGTAAGAATTAATAACGCTATTAAGATTCCAGCCGCGGCAGTGACCAGAAATTAATGTACAAACACGCCGAGAATTAGAACGTGTCTATGATCCAACTGCCCGCCGTACAAATAATACTTAAGTTATATTATAATGGTACATACAACTATCCAATAACTAAGTATACATCCGTATGGTATACGGTATATATACATATACTAGCTGTGCCCCCCGGTTTCACCCGCGTAGATTTAGTTTCATCTTTATTGTCGAGGAACCCTAATATTTTTAATAAATAAAAGCGGCCTAAGTTACTCCTTGAAACATCAGCTACCTACCAGTGAAAGTCCCGTTAAAATCCGTCCAGCCGTTTCAGAGATTACCCGGACCAAATAGACAGACAGAGAAAAATTTTAAAACTTGGTTTTTTAGTGGCAGTGGCGTGTATACTTCCATATCATTCATTTAGTGAAAAGCTGTTATTTTGAAATTACAAACAGACACTTCAATTTTATTTATCTGTATAGATTAAAATATCTACACTTAACTGCCTCTATGGTCTAGTGGTAGTACGCCTGCCGTTCACGAGGTCCTGGGTTCGTTTTCCGGGTTTGGTCAAAAATAGATATTGGGTTTTTCGGTTAAGAATATCCGGAGCCTTGTCCTACGCCTGATCTCTCTCCGTTCGTGTCGGATTGCCGTCCCATCGGACTATGAGAATGACGGAATAAAGAGTGCACCTGTGATTGCGCACACACTTGTGCACTATAATCTCCTGCGCAGATGGCTGAAAACCATTGAGATTAGCCGCCGTAACCGAAATTCGGTAGGAGATAATTTCTAATTAAATATCTTATCATCTGCTTCAAAGACCTGGTGGTAATGATGAAGGAGGTGGTAGGCGTCTGAGAGCGTTTCTGTTCTTTTCTCAAAATGTGCGCAAAATAACTTTATGAATGTGTGTGCCTGGCGTTCTGCTGACCGAATATCTCAAATGGCTGTGCTAATACCTACAACATTGTTATTTAATGGGTACCGTAGGTGGCGTGAGCACCGAAATAGCCGGAGTGTAAGCGTTGCGGGAAATTGTATGAATATCGTAAACGGTGAACGTCCTACTCGCCAAAAGATTTCCACGAAATGTGCTCTATTTTGCCAAGTTTTTCCTTGCGCTATCAGAGTATTTGTTTGGAAAACTATTAAGTATTTACTAGCGACTCGCGCTTACGATTTTTTTAAGATTATTTTGATAGCGTTGAATTTCTCTACTATTGATTGATTGATTGGATCTTTTTAGCTTTATACTCATCGGGCCGCGGTAGCTCCGGGGTTAGAGCAGACGTATGTATAGTGCCTGAGACGGCGATGGACTCACCCTCTGTCACGTTGGCACTTAATCATATTCGGTGAAATGTGGGTGTTGAAAATTACAACACCTCTGCCTACTCCTTCGGGGAATACAGGCGTGAGCATATGTATGTATGTGTACTCATCGGATTTCAACTCCTATAAGTTAATAAAAACCGTATCTATGCTCGAAACGTAGTTTAGAAAAATGTTGCCTTCAAACAGACGATATAAATTTGTATGGAAATGTAGACTCTTATAATATTTGCATTACTGTTATTACTTGGCTATGTCGTAGAAAAATGTATAGTGCCTATATATATCTCTCTTTATTGGCTGAAAACAATACGTATGTATGTATCCTTTCACTAATATAGGCGATATAAGAGTATAATAATAACTGCCTACGCATAATACTACTACACATTTCTTCCTTGGTATAAGAACAGAGAGTATTTGAAATCACACTAAATAAGACGTCCCAGAGCTCTATAATAATGTTATATTAAAATACATTTTATATTTGCCGAGCCAGAGATCCTCTCCAATTGGTTTTATGCTAATATTGCAGGACTGTTTACAATATGACTTCATCTTACTGTAGTTGCAACTTCTGTGCGGGAGTGTTATTTAAATATAAGTGCATTTAATAAATCCAAGAAACTTAACAAAAAGTAATCCCTGCTGCAGTGAGCGAGGAGAACTTATTTGAACTAAAAGGGTTATGCACCTTTCCTGACCTGGGTCCATGAACTATTATTGCAATGTAGACCTGTGTCCATCGAGCAATTGCTTTAAATTTTAGAATGATTCTCAGGGATTCGATCGTTCAAGTATTGATTGGCGAAAATACCCGATTCCTTTCAGGCGTTCAGTCATTTCAATCATTTTTACTTGTACTGATCTGAGAACCGTAATATCTAAATAAATACCAGTTCGGTCAATGGTCGATCGTTTCATTCAATCAAAATTAAAATAGAAAATTGTAATAATTATTTTTTGATTGATTCAGTTTTTGAAGTCTCAATGTTTAAACTCAATCCTTTAAAATAAATAAATATTTTTTTTCTAATGCTATGTATAAATATACATATTGTACACATGTTTACATGATAAGATCCATGGCAAGCGATCGTACGAACCGAATCATTCAAAATGATTGCAATCATCAATACTTTTGCGCGACCTGGATCATTTGATCGAATCGCTTCAAATTCGTTGTGTGACAGTGACAAATGTATACACGTCATATACATCTGTCTCGTAATATGAATCAAACCATCATGGTAATAAGAGCTCATGGTAAGGCCTGGTCCATTCACTCGTGTCTCCATCTCGACTGTTGCACTAATAATTAAGCCCTATTAAGACTATTAGAGCAATCTCTGAGGAAATCTGGTTGTATCCTTAATTCTCTTTATTAATCATGATTGTGCTTCGGATGTCTGTTGTTCGGAGACCCCTCTTTATGTTTGTGAAATACACGTATGGGATCTTCGAGGATAAACATTTAATATTCTAGAACTGTTACAATCACCAACACAACAGGGAACTATAGTTTTTTTAATTGCGTCATATATTAATAATACCATTTTAAGATATTAAAATTATGTGCCTGATTATTTTGCAAATATAAGAAACTACTAACTAAACATCGGCTAAGAGAATCTTTGGTTCAAAAGCTTAGTACATACTTTTGGTCCGGGTTTGTTCTAATCGTGATTTAAACCATGTTTTGTAATAAGGGGATAGATGCGATAAACCGTACCTCATACATAGTACTTACCTAACAGGCTAGACGAATCGCTAGTCCGTTAGACATGCCACGTTAAGTACCGTCAATGCTGATCATAGTTTTCGGTATAAATTCAAATTAAAACAAAAAAAATCTTTATTCGATTAGACTTTTGACAAAGTACTTTCAAATCGTTATAATGACACAATTATACAGGATTATACATGCTAAGGCCAGGTTCGGAAGGTTGGTTATACTGAAAAGAACCAAGCCGGAAACTCAGTACCTAATTAGGTACTCTTTCCAAAAATACTATACAACTAGCTGACCCGACAGACGTTGCCCTGTCTTAATTATGATATGCAGCACGTATTCTGTCAATTCAATGTCAAACGTCATAAGGTTAAATCAATAAGTCCAGCCGTTCACCCGTGATGTCGTGACCAAGTGAAATGGGGATTCATTTTTATAAATATAGATATTAAAAATACAAAATAAATCACATAAGAAATGTAAGCCCACAAATAAAAGATGTCATTCAGGATTACCATATATAAGCTAACACTCGTAAGTAAATTTCTTCTATACTTATGCGCAGTATTTCCTCAAGACACAAATTTCTTTTCATAATGAAATCCGTGTCAGTAGATAGATAACACCCAATCCGGGGAATTGGGACGGCGGAGGCACGCGCCGCAAATCACTCAGTGATAATGGTAAATTTATTATGGTATTACTGGAGAATAACTGATTACTTTACATTTCAACATGGCTTGGTTTTGGCTTAGGAAACACTTTTTATCAATACCTTAAGCTACATTTCAGGAGCTCGTTTGCTTTTTTGCACACTTTTCGATAGATTGTGTGACCATGCTATACCGAGATTCTTTCGTGTTTTTCTGAGGAACTCTAGAGATAACTTTAGAGAACTGTTGGAAGTCTTTAAAAAGTCTGATATCTGGGCTTTCAGGTTTTCACATGTTTTTACGTTGACGATATAGCCATCGTATGGATCAGAATGTTGGGCCACAAAGGTGACGGATGAAAGTAAGCTGCATGGAACTGAAATGCGGACGTTGAGATGGATGTGTGGCGTAACGAGATTGGACAAGGTAAGAAATGAGTTTATAAGGGGAAGTCTGAAAGTAGCACCAGTGACTGAGAAGTTGAAGACTAAACATTTGTCGTGGTATGGACATGTTATGCGGAGGGATGAGGATAATGTTGCCAAAAAAGTTTTGTTTATGAATGTGGATGGTTACAAGGGGAAAGGAAGACCTAAGAAACGATGGATGGGTTGTGTGAAAGATGATATCACTAGAATGGGAGTGAATACAGATATGACGGCTGATAGAGAGAAATGGAAGAGAAGAACACATTGCGACCACAAATAACATGTGATAAGGGCAGGAGGATGATGATATAGCCATCGTATTTTCCTCATTTATGAAGGAACGTTAAAAAGCGCCTCGAGCTGCGCGTATAGGAAGTGTTACTCCATACAAAAAAAGCGCAAAACGCAAAGTCAAGCGACGACGTTAAAACCTATACTTGGGGTAGGTACTGGTTGCCCTGGTTAACGTTTTACACCCTGAGTAACTAGAGGGGGTGGTGTTATAATGCATAGAATATATGCATAAGAAAATCTGATCCTGTAATCAATTATTTTAATAATAATAATATTCATTTATCAACAACAATTTCGGCAAGAAGCAGATACACAGATAACAAATACAAAATCAAACAATAATAAAAAAAGAAAATTTAAAAAAATACTGTAGTGCTAATGTTGTTACCGGTGTAAGGTGGTGGCAATTTTCTTCATCGGCTTGTGTTTGAATAATACTGAATGTGTTTGGATAATAGTTGTTTCGATGCTCAAGATAGAGAGAAAGATACGATCGCAGCTCAAATGAGTGTATAAAGTCGTACGTATCTACACCAGATAGCTCGGTCCCAACACTAAAATGTTTCGTAAGATTTTATCATGAAAGCGGTAAAATCCTAAATGACGGACCAGACTTTGATATACAAAGAAATAGTCGTAAAAAAGTTGTTTGGTCTAACATTTTACTGTAGTCCCTTATCACATGTTATTCTGCTTGATATTGTAACATATGAGTCGTGTTTGTTTAGGGCGAAGGGCACTCGCTCACAGGGCGAAAGGGTGTTGACCCCGTCTGGACACACCTCGGATTACATCCCATCCCGTGCCTTCTCGGATTAATCTAGATTCACTAATTAAAATTTGTTAGAAGAGATTTTTTTCAGCTTAGCAACTGCTTAGAAGCTTATGGTCTAATTGCAGTTGCGTTAAAAGAAAATGTACTAGATCCTTTGCTTCGTTTCTTATAGGTTTCATTTAAGATGCTATAGTTCCAAACGGATGGGATCTTCGTCTTCTTATGCTCTAATATACATATTCCTCCTTGTTTTGGTTTCTTCGGTTAGAGATCACCTTCCCCTTAATAAGGAGACGCCATCTGTTCCTGTCTCTGGCAATGTAGAGATTCGCGAGCCCTGTTGTCGAGGGCGAGCGAATCTTGTCTGAACATTAAGTAACGCTGCGTCCCCTAATATGTATATTATGTTATGCTAAATGTAAGTCCCGTATTCTTATGTTCTTATCTATATATATATCTAGGTACTATTAATATGAAGTTGTAGAGTTGAATGTGCTAATATCAGTAACTAGGTACTGGTTTGAATTGGAAAAAATATTTTATGTTGGGTAGTTGCGAAGAAAGCTTAAGGCTTTATAACATCACGTTGCGACTGATTGAAGCGAAGTATCAATTGAAAAAGGGAAAGGACGAAGTCGCTGGCAACAACTAGTGGTAAATATAACGGGTTGTTCCAATAATCCCCATCGAAAATCCCCATCAATTGGGAATACTGGAAAATAGTTTGCAAAAATTTGCTTCGTTAAACATAAATGGATTTTTGTCAAATGATTCAGTGCAGCAAAATACGTGCAATATAGGTTTAAATTTACCTGAGTTTAGTATCTAGGTCAGTAAACTGCCAATGTATATGTCGTGTCAAACATGTAGGTCAAACGGTCTCTGGAGCGGGGCCGTGACAGATGGACGGATGGTCGTAAAACCCATCATTCTATCAATGTACCGGTTTCGTAACACCACTGACACACCAATGATCACATTAGAGGATTTCATGACTCTTTAATGTTTTATACAGTGTGTTTAAGTGTTTAACACATTTTTTTCCTTCACTTGATGACATAACATTGTCATAAAATGAATAATGATGTAAATACGTAACTCAAAGCTCCTGTGCCTCGTAGTGCTTTGGTATTGCCATTCAAAAATAAGCTAAATATAAAGATGGTTTAAGTAAAAGCTGAGGTTCAAATCTACACCAAACTACATTTATTGCAGGTTTAAAGTGTAAACTATATCACTCGTCCCATAATGAACTGCCGGTAAGGCTAATTTGAATAAAACCGTGGTATTCCGAGAGGCCACTCGCACTCGGCGCCGCTCTCCGAGGCGTGAATTATCACTCGTCATTATCTGCAAACAATTTATTTTCCACTGGGCCCGCGCACGGCGGCTTATCCTTTGAATTAAATTAAAACAACCCTTGTCAAGCCCGCCGCATATTTCATACAACACGCCAGTATAACATGACCCCTCCCACAAAACAACGCCCTGCGAAACGAGTATAAAGATAAGTTATTCGCCGGACCAAAGGAATTTTATGTAAATTAATTGGGTTTTTTACATTTATTTGCTAAGAATTCCTTTCGGCCACCTCGTGAACCAACTAATGAAGTAAGCTTCACTTATTTAAGTGGCACTTGGTCCGCCAATGTCTATAAAGATATTAATAAAGATCGTTTTGTGGTTTTCGAACGACGTATTAAAATGTTAATGGTTTTCGAGCTAATGCGGCATATTTCCTTTACAAAGTTAATCTGATCCCACGGTCATGAGGTACAAAAGCAAACAAATCAGTGTGGCTATGGTATGAGCTGGTTGGGTGTAATTGGCGGTGATTACGGCGAGCGTGACAGGAAAAGCTGTCCGATTACATCGCGATCTCGATCGGGTTCGTGGAAACCCGCATTATTTAATTGACGCTGTAATAGAATAGTCCCCCGATCCGCACTGGCAAATACAGACTGGTTCTGCGTATCTCCCTTTGCTGGTTTTGCATTCTATTGTTATTTTTTTAATTTAATTACTCCTATTTAACAACTAACCGTGAGCCGTAACAGTTCTAAGCATGTGAAGGCTTAGTATGTAATACATTCATATTTGTAATCTTACGAGGAAAATTGGTAATCTAGGCTAAACCAGCTGCAGACTCTCATAGGCCTTCTACCTGTAACGATTGCCGAAGATATCAAATCATTAACGTGCACTCCGAGGTCCGGAGGGAGTTCGGGTCACCCATCCAACTACTGACTTGGTTTGGGATTGCTCAACTTCGCTGATCCAATTATGCGCAATAGCAACTGTGCCACGAACTCCTCCATGCAATACATGACTGACTGACTGACTGACTTACACTGCTGTATATATGCCTTATAAAATGACTCATAACTCGTGTCGGGACCCACCCTTAACTTAGCTCATAATTTTATTTTTCATTTTAATAACAAGTGAGAAATCTTGAAGCTTCGTCGCACAGTAAACAACCGTATGTAAACAGCCTAAAGGATTGCCGGGAACAATTGTAATTAGAGGCACGTGCGGGATAATTTGTCACGAGTTTCGTAATTACTGGCTCTAAGTCCCACCTCCCGAATTACGTCAAATTAAACTCTAACTTGCGTATAGTTTCAATCATGTTGTATAAATACGTTTGATTCACATTGTATTTGCTATTGGTAATTAATTAGTGTGTGGTGTGGTTTCGCGGTTTGAATCCGTTAAATTTATATAAAGTTTGCTTAATTAATTATTTAGAGCCCTATATTCTTCCATATGTATTACTAGCTGTGCTCGCGGTTTCACCCGCGTAGATTTAGTTTCATCCTTATTGTCGCGGAACCCTAATATTTTTAATAAATAAAAGAAGGTTACTCCTTGAAACATCAGCTAACTGTCAGTGAAAGTCCCGTTAAAATCGGTCCATCCGTTTCAGAGATTATCCGGAGCAAACAGACAGTCAGAGAAAAATTTCAAAACTTGGTTTTTTAGTGTCAGTAGCGTGTATACTTTCATATGCATTTAGTGAAAAGCTGTTATTTTGGAATTACAAACAGACACTTCAATTGTATTTATCTGTAGGTATAGGTGACAAACGCGGCATTGACCAGTATGTATGCTAAGGCCGTTTGTTGACTGTGTCTGCGTAGGAATTGTAGATGGGAGTCTGGTCCTAGGTAATAGTAACTTAACATACATACCATTACACATCTTAATCGAGTAGAAAGAGAGTATAGATTCGTATAATGCACAATAGAGCGTGAACTTCTGTAGTGGAACTAAAATAAAACTAATAAAATTGTCCGTTTAAACACGGATCTTGATTTATGGTTTTTAATAACATGTGAATTAAATTTTTAATCCCAAATTACGCGAACCTCAATGGACCAGTACCCCTATCACGGGTTTGCCACCGTTTTCGTAATCTGTACTCGCTAGCGTCTCGGTCGTATATTTGTATGAGACATTGTAGCGCGCCTCCAAACGGTGACGTGGAGAACTAAAATATGTCATACAAATATTGTCGGTGACGCTAGCGAGTGTAGATTAGGATAACGGTGCAAAACTCGTAATATAGGTACTGACATGTCATACGCAAATCGTACCCACGTCAGCGAGTGTTGCAATCATATTAACCACTACACCAATAGTGCTTCTAACGATGTGGTAACATTGGTAATACAAATGATTTGCAAATATAAGGGGAATGTATCCAAGCATCACTCATTTCTTCACTGAGCTGTAAATAACACACGTATGACAGAATTATCATTATCTGTCTGTTTGTAATTCCAAATTAACAGCTTGTCACTTAATGCATATGAAAGTATATACGGTAGGTTATTACGTAAAAGAAACAATATAAAAAAAATCTTTTATCTGTCTGTTTGTTCTTCTAATCTCTGAAACGGCTGTGTGATTTTAACGGGAGTCGGGACTTCGGGTGGAAAGCTGGTGTTCCAAGGAGTGACTTCGGCTAATTTATATTTTTTTATTTTAATTAAGAATACGCGGGTGAAACCGCGGCGTCACAGCCAGTATTGAATAATAGCAATGGTAAAAAAACCGACAACGTTACTATAAAGTTATTTAATAATTTTAGCATGTTTCTCTCACTTACTTACGTCGCCGGATGATGTCAATCAAGCATTATCTACGGCTTAACAATAATATGTTCTGTGAATATTAATGGATTTGCTTAGGGATTCCTCTTTATTCGCAGTAGGTACTTAGGCCTACCTAAGTACCCCACAAATGTGGTAACAAAAGAGATTGGTACTCTACCGTCCAAACTCTTTTGCTTCTTCCACTCGCACAACTCTATGTACTCTTATGAGTAGAGATCTGTTGATATACATTAATTAAAATTAATTATTATACAGAATTAAAATTAATTATTAATCATTGTTGTAACGAGAATTTATGCGATGTTCAACTACATCACAGGAGTGAACGCATTAACTTTACATTTTTTGCAAAAGTTTTGTGCTCACTTCTGCTCAATTAGTATTTGTTTCCCATGAACCTGACGTAACGTGCAATAAACTTTATTTAAAACTACGAACAATAGTTTTATACTATCATATAATTAATTGCGTGTGTGATTTCAAACCACGTGCTTTACGGTGAAGGAAAACATCGTGAGGAAACCTGCATATGTCCGAGAAGTAATTCAAAGACGTATGTATAGTGCCTGAGACGGCGATAGACTCACCATCTGTCACGTTGGCACTTAATCATCTTCGGTGAAATGTGGGTGTTGTTATTATAACACCTCTGCCTACCCCGGCATATTCGGGGAATACAGGCGTGAGCATAAGTATGTATGTAATTAATTGCGATGGGTTTCCTTTTTATAAGTTCCTAGAATGAAATTGAAAATGGATAAATTCCATTGTATGAATAGTTGCTTTGCTGCTAGTATTTAGTATTCGATCAAATGATAATCAATTTACTACAGAATAATTGTTGGAAAATATCCTGCTGTTTAAAGTGGTCGATTAATAATGAAATAAAATGTTGGAATTATTATAATTGGTTTTGTAATTGTGCATGTTCAATGAATATGCACTGACGCCATAGTAATTGAAGCAATTAATACATAGTATTATGAATTCTTTTATTGTACTCATGGGACACCTACATTTCTATAGTTATGTATAAGTCTCATGTAATAGGGGGCGATCCTATTGCCATAGAATAGGCCCTAATCCAGGGTTCTATTCTCTTTCTCAGAAAGCGAAACGTCGCAAACGAACGAGAATAAAAGGAAGTTTTAGTATTGTTTTGTTTTCATCAAACTCAAATTTTCGGTTGGATAATAATTTAATTAAAGTAGGCTTAGAATATATAAACTTTAAAGAATTTTCTTGCGGACCACGTTGGGACTTTGGGATGTAATTTTAGAACGAATGTGAATCGTGGTAGAAACTTTGCGAACTTTCGCAAGAATCTTGGTATTTCGCTGAATTGATGAATGAAAATTGTGAATATTATATTAATTATTTGATAATTTTTCGCACATCGACATGTAAAAGCATTTCTAACCTTAGCTTTAATTATGTAAACAATGTGATAATGGTAGATACCCACTGTATAAATGTTAATGTACTCCATTAAGATATCATGAGTTATTTGAACAGACAAGTGTAATACTATTTCTTAGAAATTAATGCTTGTATATTTACTGAAGCAATTCGACGTCTATGATGATAATAGGTACTCCTTCCTCAGATTACACACTAAGATTGATTAACATACGTTTGTTTACAAACATAAAAAAAGTAAAAGTATAATTGTATTTGCACTATTAACGTAGCACCCAAGGACACTGAAAAACGTTTTTTTTAAGTAAAAGCTATTTGCTGTGGATCAGCCTGATAGATCAATAATCTACTCTAGGATCCGAGCTTTTCACGTCAATCTTTATAATCTATGCAGATAAATAAAATTGCAGTGTCTGTTTGTAATTTAAATTAACAGCTTTACACTAAATACATGTGAAAGTATATAAGCACGGTAGGTTTAATTACAGAAAAAAATATTTTTTTTATTTTTCTGTCTGATCCGGCTAATCTTTGAATCGACTGGACCGATTTAACGGGATTCTCACTAACAGATAGCTGATGTTACAAGAAGTAACTGAGGCTTTAATAAAAAATGGTTCCGCCCATATATATATGTATATGACGGCTGATAGACAGAAATGGAAGAGAAGAACACATTGCGCCGACCCCAAATAACATGTGATAAGGGCAGGAGGATGATGGTTCCGCCACCCATGGCATAAAGGCACATAAAAAAAGAAATACCTAAGTAATATCAGAATTACCTATCCTACCCTATACCCTACACCCTACAAAAAGGGGGGTTCTGTTTTTGTAATTTTATCGGGATAGGGTAATTTATATAAATTACCCGCTTGTATTCGTTCCAGCATGTGTATTGTAATCTGTGTTGGACATTTAAGTCTGTCAACAAGAGGCGCGTGCTAGTGCGTGGATGGGTGTGATTAGACCGTAACGATGGAATAATTACTGACAAACATTTGCTCGGACACCTCTCCACTGGTAAATATAAGATAAGTAGTATTTTAAGTGCCGCTTTTAGGTCGATTTGGACCGATCAGATTACCCATATTGTTTTTGATGTGTGGTCGATCGTGCACTTTGTTGGCAACATAAGTATCGATAATATTAGTGGTAGAATTACTAGACTTTTACTTTATGTTAATTTTTATCGACATGTGTGCATTGGCACTTATATCTTTTAAATGATTTATTTTGTATTTTTTAAATTGTGTAATCTTTTTGAAAAGAGTAATTACTGAGTTTCTTGCCACGTTCTTCTCAGTAAAAGCAAACATTCGAATCTGCCGGTAGCATGTATAATCTACACTAATATTATAAAGAGGAAATATTTGATTGTCTTTTTGTTTGTTTGCATTGAATAGACTCCGAAACTACTTGACCGATCTTGATAATTCTTTCAGCAATGGATAGCTACATCATCAGCGAGTAACATAGGCTATATTTTATCCCTGTACTTTCACGGGAACGGGAACTACGCGGGTGAAACCGCATGTCGTCCGCTAGTTATATTGGGAGATAATTTCGATCGAATGACTTTAATCGTTCAACGATAATTCGATTGTTTGTTTTACGTGAGTCGGGGCATAGTTCGACGCACCTGTGAATAAATATGATGTCAGATCTACTCGTCACTCGGTGATGACTCAATATTTACGGCCCATTCACATGTTAATAACTTTTTATTTAACTAGCCTGTATTTGCCGGTTATTATGTGTATATTAATGTCTTTAAAATAAAAATAAGAATAAATATTTGTTTTTAAGACGTGTGGTTTCAGATTCATAATACACACAGTAACATAATAATTTATACGAAAACATTTATGAATAGTAATGCTATTTAGTTTTGCGTCCACTTTTCTGGACTTTTTTTAATGTAACTGAATTAAAAAGGTATCGTTTTACAAATAGAAATTCAAATGATAATTTATTAGATACAAACCTTTATACCTGTGTAGTGCGATGGCGGCCAATTTAACATCTTTGGCAATCGTTACAGGTCAGTCGGAGGCCTAAAAATAATCTGAAAACTGGTTTAACCCAGATCACAGATTTTACTCAGATGGCAGTAACTTCGTATAAAAATCAGGTGATCAGCCATATCGGGTTGAATCAAGTGCCGACCCCAACATTGTATGGGATAAGGCTAGGGAGATGATGATGAGTGCGATGGCGACAGACTCACCATCTGTCACGTTGGCCCTCAATCATCTTCGGTGTAATGTTGGTGTTGTACAGCACCTCTGCTTACTCGTCCTGGCACCCTCCTGGGATGGTGTGAGCATATAATCTAAAATTTGCATATCCTGTATCTAGAATACGTGTTTGATATTGAACTAGCTCCTAGCTAAAGTCAGCATACACTTCGCGAGCTGTTACTGAGTACTCCAATATCGCATTGATGGCGAGAATACGCTGTTTGATCTCGAATGAGGTTATCAAATGGAAACGATGTATAATGTTATCGGCGCTAATGCATACAGTTGTTAAGCTCTCAGTAGGTAGTTCTAAGTGCGATCTAGGTTATGAATATGCTGTAACAATTTTACATTACGATTAAATACTAAGTAGTTTCGCCTGCATAGCAGAAATATTTCACTTAATACTTCAACCTCGATTCGACCTTTAGGGGTGGAATTTTGGAAAGCTCTTTCTTAGTGGATACCTCACAAAGAACACACCCTCCAAATTTCATGTCTCTAGGTCTAGCCGTTTAGACTTAGCACATTATCAATATCATCCTTATTCCTTACAAACACTATATAACTGATCATCAGATTTTTACACAAAGCAATTGCCATCTACTATCTGCCAACCTCCTTATGGGACCTACTACGGAGTAAATTAGATTATACAAGTTGTTAGATTTTTTTAAGTTTGATCGACTGACCTGAAACGATTGCCAAAGCCTCCCATCCAAATACTGGCCCTAGTTCGATTACTTGACTTCGCTGATCAAATGATATACGTAATAGCAACTGTGCCACGAGCCTGTTACAAAGCTGAATTAAGAAATACTCCTCGTCTGTAATTCCGAATCAGAAATGTATGTCGTGTACAAATTAGACTGGTCTTTCATTAGCGAACCTTTTATTTCAGTCCATTAGCAGAGACAAAGGGAATATGAATGATGGTGGAAATGTAGACGAGTGAAGGTTTTGATCGCTAATCGAACTCCTCCACCTGTTTCGTTCCAAGTAAATTGTTGCTTTATCACGTACCTATTCGATTCATTTTGTAATGACAGCATGATAGCTTTTTAAAATTGTTCTTAAAGGTAAACAAAGACATTTCGGAAATCCTGGGGGTCTACTCTCTTTCTCCGAAAACGAAACTTCGTGAACGAACGAAAATTAAACGTAGTTTCATCATCGCTTTGTTTTTATCATACTCAAATTTTTCTTCGTCTAATAATTTAATTAAAGTTGGTTTAGTAATATAAACATCAAATAATTCTAGCGGACCACGTTCGGACGTAATTTTAGAACGAATAATAACCGTGGTAGGAACTTTGCCAACTTTCGGCCGAAGCTTCGTTTTTCGGAGAAAGCGAGTAGGCCCCCTGTTACTAAAATCACATCGCAGTAACACATTTTTATGAGATGTGTTTCGTGTTTACTTGAAGAAATCCGTATTACATGGGACTTAAATATAATGGGCATAATATGGGTGTATAGACTATATGTACACCTATACTTACTTACTTATATTGATGTTTCGAATAAAATAAAAATGATTTATTCTGTTTAGGCCCTGATAATGCAGTTATGAACGTCGAAGAATTAACCACCCTAATATTACATGAATGAAAGTTTATACTTTTCACGAAGCTCCACAAATATTTTTCTTATGTCGTTAAAATATTAATTCCGATGCTGAAGCAAAGAACAAAAACGTACTAAAATAGTCAAAAAAGAATATATAGGTTCACCAAAAACGAACTGAACGGTTGAAAGGCAATTTTATCAAATAGCTGGTGCTATTAACAAGCGTAGTTAACAGTAGTTTCGATGGATTCTGAATAGCCTAGATACGAGGCACCCGTTGATTGGCCAGGCTTTTCATAACGACCTATTGATATCTGGTACTATTGCATTCCAAATTGGATTCTGTGCAAACGAGAAAGGGTGTGTTTCACAAATCATATTCGCGATAAGTTTTGAGAAATAGCTTCGTTAGCTGTTCAGTAATATTGATTCGCGTTTCGAAATGCGTTTATTATATTTAGATATGTTTTGTTTTTTAAATTACTTTAGTAAAATTAAAACTAAATATGCTTACGCCATCCCAGAAGGGTCTCCGAAGGGGTAAGCACTTGTAATAACAACACCCACATTTCACCGAATATGATTAAGTGTCAACGTGACAGAGTGCGTCGACTTCTCAGGCACTATACTATAACTTTAATGTATAGTTTTTTTGCTAACGATATGAATTTGTATTTGAAGAACGTCGTTGTCGTATGAAAATTGATGTTGAAAACTAGATACGCGTCATAAGTCATACTCCTCTCGTTATTTTTAATACCACGAAGGATCCAAGCATGCGGGCCATCTGATGGTAAGTGGTTGATCGCTAGCAAGATCATGGAACTAACCATAAGATTTTATTACCATGATGGTTTGTCTTATATCATGAGATCGATGTATATGACGTGTATACATCTGCCAGTGTCACACAGCTGAACTATCAGGGCAATAAGAGCTCATGGTTAGGTCCTGGGGGCATTACCCTTTAAATATCCCTTCATACCTTTCTTGTATCCCACGCTGTTCTTGTTTGGGAAAACCATGTTGTGGAGTTCATTCCACAAATTAAGCGTCCGGAGAAGTAAACAATCAACAACAACCTTATCAACATACTCCTTTGATTTTTGAAGTCGGTTCAAAATAGAAACCTTAGTAGATAATTGGTATTCAATTGATAAATCCAATTTTCTTTCCACGCTGTATAGAATAATAATCTGAATCCCACACAAGAAGAAATGCTAATAAAAGCCTCGTCGATAACGAACCAACATCAAACGGGACGTTGGAAACCGTAAAAGTAACCAATTATATTTGTACATGTAATTGCCAAATTACGGAGTTCGATTTATCAACGACTCCTTTTGAAAATGTATTTACTTTAATCATTTGCAATTAATTAACCTTTTGTTCTTTATTGAGGAGAATTGGTCTTCATGACTTCTTAGACAACGTCATAGAAGGAAAAGTAGAACGAAGATAGGAAGAGGGGGATCATAATACATGCTGTATCCCAAGTATTTTAACATGTTCGAACTAAATCAATAAAATATATTATTGGTCCCAAACAGAAACAATATAAAGTCGCACTAAGAATGGTTTATTCCAAGGGGTTCGAATATTTTTAATTCTAAGAAATGTTTTCACTGCCGCCGTCTCAAGTCACCGCGCTGACGTAAACGCAGATTTGTATAGGATCGACGCAGCACCACCTGTCGTCTCACAGATAGCACTATTATGATCCCATACAAATCTGCGTTTACGTCAACGCATTGATTTGTGACGGCGATTTTAAGAAAACTCACACTAGGTACTCTAAGTTGCAGTCAATCATTTAAAATTATTTATTTATTACATGTTCAGATTATTATATTTATTTTTTACCCGACTACGGCGAAACGAAAAAAGATGAACCCGCTCCGTTTGATGTAAGTTAGACATGTGAATTAGCTGTTCCTGAAAACTTTTACTACTGGTAAATCTCTTATTGTCATAGTTATTTGACTGAGTGACGAAGAAAAATGTATAGACGTAACATATAGTCTTTTACAGTGAGCCGAGCTAATCCCACACTTAGTCATGATGGTACTTCATGGTATTGAATGATAGTGATTCTGTACATATATGAGCTAATTGGATTCAGTTAACAGAAACGATATTACAACTCGAAATGACTTCGTTATTTAAAACGAATAGTTCAAACGAAATACACAGTTTACACAATTCAAACCAACCATCGGACCAATGTACTGGAAACGATGAGTTATCAATTTCCAACGAGCGATTTAACAAATAAATATATTCAGTTTCCAATTACGTGAGCACTTTCAAACTGACCGAGTAACAGTGGTCTATTTAATTTGCACTTTACTCTCTATTGTAATAAATAGTCGTATTATACTAGTTTGATTATTCTAAACGAACTCTAAATTAAACAATACTATCCTACAAATTATTATTTTTACATTATACTTACCCATACTTCCAGTGTAGAATTGATCTCTTGTCGGTTTAATTCTTATAATTAGTCTCCGTCTAGTGTATGCAGTTCTTCAAACGTCTTATATTTCATCACAGATACAAAGCTGCCGCATTATTCTGTAAGGTTTCTCGGCGTCGAGTGTCGGTTCAAATCATAGGAAATTGATACATTATACATTAATTGATAGCCTGTACTTAATAGATATCTGAACTCCCCAAAAGATAAGATCGTAGTATGACGATGCTTTAAAATTTAATTGATGTTTCACGAAAACTAAGTGGAAGGTCGCCAGTTCGTCTGCAGTAAAAATGTTAATAGCTCTGCAAATGATAGCAGCCAAGTAACGAGTAAACAGTGATAATTGGCAATTACTGGTTATTCTACTTCGACACCGGACGCCGCCGTTCATCCAACACGGCTGTCATTAAATCTGTCGGTTCTTTTCATCTGTCCGTCGCAATTACACATAAGTAACTCCTATCATACATCCTATAAAATTGTTCAACTAATAAAATGCGGATTCGCGACTATAGCTCAGAAAATACTCACTCCCTCCCACCGTTTCGACCGCAACCAGTAAATTCACATAAATTAAAACGTAGCGATATCGTAACGATTTTGTCGTTGACTCCATCTTTTTTGCATTAAATAATATCTAAACATCTATACAGATAAATAAAATTGAAGTGTCTATTTGTAATTCTAAAATAACAGCTTTGCACTAAAAGCATATGAAAGTATACACGCTACTGACACTAAAAAACCAAGTTTAAAAAGTTATCTCTGTCTGTCTGTCTGTCTGTTTGTTCCAAGTAATCTCTGAAACAGCTGCATTGATTTAAACGGGACTTTCACTGTCAGGTAGCTGATGTTTTAAGGAGTAACTTAGGCTACTTTTATTTATTAAAAATATGAGGGTTCCGCGACAATAAGGATGAAACTAAATCTACGCGGGTGAAACCGAGAAATTACTTAGAGTTGGTCATAGAAAACATCATGAGGAAATTTGCATGTGTCTGAGAAGTAATTTTAAGACGTACATAGTGCCTGAGACGGCGATAGACTCATCATGTCACGTTGGCACTTAATCGTCCGATGAAAAGTGGGTGTTGTTGTAATAACACCTTTGCCTACCCCTTCGGGGAATATACTACGTTACTGATTTTGATAAGGTTTTTACTAAAATGTAGGAGTCGAACTCCCATTGACCTATAGCTATAATTCCAAATTATATTTATTTATACTGGAGAAAAGTCAACCTTTTGTAAAAGTCCTAAAATCGGAACGTAAAGTGAAATGTATAAAAAAGTGTTGTGATAATAACGCGTTTCTTTGATATATTTATTGAGAGTCCCCACTCAATAAATATATCAAGTAAAGAAGTGTGAAATTCAATTCGCTCGTGGCAGAGAGTCCTTGAACCACCGCGGTAATCAAAAGTATGTTAGATTTGATTGGTTGCAAACTGTTCGCGAATGCATTCCCGAAATAGGGCAATCCACCCGCAGCGACAATTGAAATAAAACGCTCGTGCACTCGGCCGTGCTCTAACAAAGTTGCAAGCGAAGTTTGCATCACACCATATTAATTCGTATTACAATTGTGCAAGAATGATTTTCGCTCGCCGATGTCAATGCAATGTCAAGCTTCTACTTCGCAAGTCTTCTTTTTGTTTCCACTGAGTTTTATTTTAAATCTGCGGCTCTAACGAACCGAGCTCTTGTTACGAGTTGCGCCGCGAGTGCAGCTGTCGTCGAGGTCACTTCGGCTGAGTGCACGCCATTATTAGCACGATGTAGCCCTAATTCTATTGCTAAATGGACCGGCAGATATGAATGCAGCATTAATTAATATTGGATATTGACAAGTGTAAAGGTACATAAGTCACCGGAGGCGCAGGCGCGGCCGCTGGACGCATTGTGTTGTACTGAATATATTAGCGTGCATTCTCACGAACGAAACTCGTTCCTTGGTCGCTCGCGGTCCTATCTTTTGTTGTTTCTTTACAAATCCGCGTGCCATGGTATAGTGTCGTTTACTTTTTGCGTAGAGTCTGATCTTCGAAAAAGCTGCCGCCTTGTTCGAAATGAAACGGAGCGATGTCCATTTGTTGTTGGTCGCCATCAGCAATTATGTGAGACTTTCTGTCCGACACACCTTTTTATTCATGTTTTGCTTTTTCTTGAAGTTTAGTGAAATAAAATGGAAACGAATGTGTGTTTTTACTGTATATGATTTGGCACTAGCTGTGCCCCATGGTTTCACCCGTGTAGACTTAATTTGAAGGGTGGCTTATATCACGGAACATCGCTTTTTTAATTAGCCTAAGTTAGTCCTTGTAACATCAGCTATCTATAGCCACTGAAAGTCCTGTTAACATCGGTCCAGCCATTTCAGAGATTAGCCGGAACAACAGACAGACAGACACATATATTTTTTAAAGTAAGTACCTACCTACATATACTTTCATATCCATTTATTGAACAGCTGATAGTTTGGAATTACAGACAAACACTTAAATTTTATTTATATCTGTATAGATTCATACGTTATCATCACCGAGAGCAGTGTTTATGGCGCCATTGTGAGGTCGGTGCGGCGTTGTACCGAAGTAAATAGTAGTGGTGGGCCAAGTTGCATGTTCCACGGGCGCACTAATTGTGCCGCTGCAGCAGCGCATAAACGCACTCACTTTACAACGTGCAAAGTCTAAGGAGCATGTGCTAACGGTCTCTAAATAATTTAATGTCCACCGCTGGGGTAACGACACGCGGGCGGGATGCTAATTTCGCATGCGGTTCGTCGCGCTGCCGCGAACGCATATAACGCTACCAATTTAGAATTTAGCCGGAATGCCCTACGGCACGCCACACAGTCTGCCTCATGCTAGGTGTATTAATACCCTACTAATACAAACGGTTCGTGACGATTGAGCTCTGCGGTGTATTTAGCGACTGACGTTCTCTCTTTTATTTTTCAGGTAATTATCCAGCGGATATGATGGGCACTGGCGTTTGGACGGATGAGTTTATTCCCCGCGAAATGAGGTAAACATTTCTTTGAAATTGTCTGACTTCCACGAAGTGATCACTACTTTTGTTGGGGCGGTAAGGAAGCTTGAAGAGTTTTATAAAATGTGTGTGTTATTTTTATGTTACCGATCAATCTAAAAACAATTCAGTGTCTGCATATAGCTGGACTTAAAACTTAGGTGTCAAATTACTTGCAATAAATTCAGTCAGTGTATCATCATCTCCCTGGCCTTATCCCATGTATTTGGGGTCAGCATTTGATTCAACTCGATGTGGCTGATCACCTGATTTTTATACGAAGCGACTGCCATCTGACCTTCGTAACCCTTTTTTCGAGGAAAATCAGCAATCTGGGTTAAAACAGTTGTCAGACTTTCTTAGACCTCTGACTGACCTGTAACGATTGCCAAAGATGTTAAATTGGCAACCGGGACCGACGGCTTAACGTGCTCTCCGAGGCACGGAGGGAACTCGGGCGGTCACCCATCCAACTACT
The DNA here is from genome assembly GCA_964035505.1 of Watsonalla cultraria. Lineage (NCBI taxonomy): Eukaryota > Metazoa > Arthropoda > Insecta > Lepidoptera > Drepanidae > Watsonalla > Watsonalla cultraria. The sequence continues at coordinate 8,943,016 of OZ037717.1, read as the reverse complement.
GGCTAGGCATATGGTTGCTTAACTTTGCTGATCGCATCATATGCGCAATAGCAACTGCGCCACGAGCCCCTATATATACGGTGACTATAATAATGTATGTCGTAATCAAATATATCTCTTTTTTAAAGAAGTAGATTATAGCGATTTTTGTAAGTGCTCTTTTCATTTTTTTTTTGTTTTGTATTTTTTTAAGTGTGCAATAATGATTTTTTATTATGATTATTATATCACTAGTGTGCCGAAACTCATGCGATCTTTGTTGTCTTAATTCTAGCTTTCTGCCTAAGTTGTATTATTTATGTACTAACTATTTGATAATTAATATGCACTACTCAATACGCAGTGGCGTAAGGGTCATTTTTTCGTTAGCTTTGAGAGCGCATAACGTATTTATACTTTTAATGCAGTTGTATGTAATATGATGAGATAATTATCTGTGAATGCGGGCTTCAGGATTTAATTAAGAAGTGTAAGAGGCGTAATGAAACGGCTCGCGAGTGTAAGAAAGTGGCTGAGCGCCAGATGCTCACCGTATAATACATTATAATATCCTGATGTACAAACTTCATCTCAATACGGAATGAATACTCGGAGAAAGTAGCTCGGTAAGTAATACTTATTCATGGCCTTTTAGGGAACAATTTGAATTGTTGTTCTCGATATATTAAAAGTTGTCTCGCTTTACTTATGTAGGTAATTAAAAAAAAATATAAGGTTTAATTGGAGTAGTCAATAAAATAATATGTAAATATTAGAATATACATCGTTTGAAAATAGCAATACTGAATTGAGTTCTTTGATCTCATTTCACGGATTATTATTACCTCTACGGACTATAAATAATTAAAAAAGGAATCTACCTATACATATATACAGATAAATAAAATTGAAGTGTCTGTTTGTAATTCCAAAATAACAGCTTTTCACTAGATGCATATGAAAGTATACACGATACTGACACTAAAAAACCAAGTTTTAATATTTTTCTCTCTCTGTCTGTCTGTTTGTTCCGGGTAATCTATGAAACGGCTGGACGGATTTAACAGGACTTTCACTGGTAGGTATCTGATGTTTCAAGGAGTAACTTAGGCTACTTTTATTTATTAAAAATATTAGGGTTCCGCGACAATAAGGAAGAAACTAAATCTACGCGGGTGAAACAACGGGGCTACAGCTAGTAATAAAAAAAATAGTGTGGTAGATGCAATTGAGTGTTGAATTTAGAATCCTACTTAATGTTATAAACGTGAACGTCTGTAAGTATGGATGGATGTTTGTTACTCTTTCACGCAAAAACTGCTGAATGGATTTTAACGAAACTTTACAACAATATAGCTTATACTACATAATAACACATAGGCTATAATTTATAAAGATATTGTGTGAATTGTCCAAAATATATAGGTAAGTTGAATCCCCGAACAAAGTGTTTTTGCATCGTCGTTATTAAACGACAAAATCTGTCAGATAGAATTCTATTTCAAATTCAAATAATGTTGTTCCCACATTTCAATATAGTTAAGTAAAATTGTCTGTCTGTATACGACGTGTATGGACTTCAATGTCTAGTTCTAGGAATCTAGACAATAAAGTCAGTCTGGTAAACGGACGAGGGAGTCGAAGGATACAGCGGCGGTGAATGAATAAGAATTTACATTGGCATTCATTCAAGTCTGTGTTGTTATACTTAAAACAACTTTGTAATTCTAGACTTGAGTGAGAACTTGGAAAGGTAAAAAGAACCTTTATTGTAGTTGAAGTAAGTTCGTTTTAGTTAAGAAACTAGCTGGTGCCCATGACTCCGTCTATGCAGGATTTTACAGCTTGATTTGATCTTAATATTTGGTTAGTTCACAAAATATTTTTAAAATTATAGCCTATATATTTATAAAGTTTCATCAAAATCGATTCAGTATCAAGGGCGTGCATTGAATTTTTAGAGGGGTAGGCATAAACAATAAGTAGGTAGGTAGGCAGGTTAATTGCATACCTATGTGACGCGGCGTAGGTACGTACGTCTTGGTAAAGATACACATACTAACGAAAGATAAACACACACACACGACTCGAGTGTATTCAGTGATCACAAATTGTAACTTCTGCTTACCTGCTTATATGCAATGCACGCCACTGTTCAGTATATATACATGTATACATACATTCTTACAAACTTTCGCGTTTATGATATTATAGTAGGATAATATAGACATATTTTTATAGATAACTGACATTAAATGCTCGTAAAATATTAAAATGTTCAGTCACAGATAGGTATATGCAAAATAAACTGTTTCGTTACTACGTGTGCCCCGCGGCCCGCAGTTTTACCCACGTAAACTCTATTACATGGGTTTTTACCGACATAAAAAAAGGTGGAGGTTTCTCAATTCAATATATATATATGATGTGTATTAAATAAAAAATGAAAAGTAGTCTGAGTTGGTCCTTATAGAATAACCTGTTAGTTTTCTTTTAAATAAAATTTAAGTCTTTTGTTGCTTTATTACACACTACTTATTACTTACTACCTAATATACTTTACTTTCATATGAATTTAATAAAATTCTACCCCTAAGGGGGTGAAGTGGGGGGACGAATTTTCTAAGCAATTTTTTTATTATCTGGATATCTCTCGAATACCTTGTGTAAGAAGCCGCCGTCAGAAGGTAGTCTTTTATAAAATAGGTTTTAAATGATATCAAGTGACATCGAAAGTCGAACGTAATTCTTTGTCAAAGTAATTTTCATTTTCAGAAAGCTATAAATAAGTATCATATTCGCTTACGTCAAGGCAGGGAAAATTGTTTCGTCGCTTTTTGAATAATGGCGTAGCACCGTAGCGCCGTAGCCCCGTAGATCACGCGTAGCGCCGTAGCGCACTGCGGTACGAGTCATATTTCACCAGATTCAATACATTATACAATTTATTCAGAATTTTTAATCTCTTTGGCACACCAATCATGATATACGGTGGGATTTTAAAATATATTTTCATTGTTGGTAATATTGCTGGTATTTGTTTTGTAAAGTTATTTCTACATTATTATTTTATATCCTGTTTCACTTAAACAATAAACATTATCGATAATTTTATACTATACAGATAAATAAAATTGAAGTGTCTGTTTGTAATTCCAAAATAACAACTTTTCACTAAATGCATATGAAAGTATACACGATACTGACACTAAAAAACCAAATTTTAAATTTTTCTGTCTGTTTGTTCCGGGTAATCTCTGAAACGGCTGGACGGATTTTAACGGGACTTTCACTGGTAGGTAGCTGATATTTCAAGGAGTAACTTAGGCTACTTTTATTTATTCAAATTATTAGGGTTCCGCGACAATAAGGACGAAACTAAATCTACGCGGGTGAAACCGCGGGGCACAGCTAGTTGGTAAATATATAAACAAAATATGAATATTCCTAAGGTAGAACCCAAATTAAAATGACTTGCGAACACAGCTCGATACATTAGCGTTAAACAAGATGGATATCTTTCAGAGTTCAATGATACAGCTGTTTTTCACGTCGTATATTATGATAGATCGTGCGTGCTCCCATTTATCTAGGAACACGTCTTCCATCCAGGGGGCCATCATCGGTTTAAGCCGAGCGTATTAAGGCGTTTCATTTTTGTACCGTAAAAGTTAATTTTAATTAGTAGAAAATTAGAGCCGCCCGAAAATAATGCTAAGCCCTAATTCGTATGTCAAAATGATTTTGGTATGAGAATGTGCCTACAACACTACATTATTAATAACTAGCTGTACCCTGCAGTTTCACCTGCGTAGATTTAGTTTCAACCTTATTGTCGCGGACTCCTAATATTTTAATAAACATATGCATATATTTTCTCCTAATATTTTAATAAGCATATGCATTTACTGAAAAGCTGTGATTTTGGAATTACAAAGAGACACTTCAATTTTATTTATCTGTATAGATGTATAGATATAGATTAAATATATCCTATCAAAGTGCGAACACAAATAAAGTGATATCCTCCTCCTTATGTATTAGTCACCGAAATATTTTTATGGTCTCAATAACAAACGTATGCACGATCAAAAAGACATAAAGTTCGAATAAGGATTTCCCAATTATATCAATAGTAATATTATTTAAATATTATTCGATGATAACGATCTTTAGGAATCCGTTCGTTTATTAGCCGCCTCATTTTATTGGTATCAGGTACTGTTATGGTATCAGAGGTCACCATTAAGACCGTAAACATTTTGGCTTAATCATCAATCGCGTCACTTGAGTTAATTAGTTATGTAGGCAAGAGCTGTGGAGGCCGTGGGTTTGAGCAGTCACCTGCTATGCAAGCGACGCAAGTTCGAATCCCAGCTACCTGTACCAAATTTCCAAAAACTTAAATACAGTGATTTCACACTGCGTGATTTACGGTGAAGGAAAACATCGTGAGGAAGCTTGCATATGTCTGAGAAGTAATTCAATGATATGTATAGTGTTTGAGACGGCGATAGAATCACCCTCTGTCACGTTGGCATCATATTCGGTGAAATGTGGGTGTTTTTGTTAGAACACCCCTTACCCCTTCGGGGACCCTTCTGGTATTTCGTGAGCATATTCATATTTTTATTCTATTATTTTATTGCAATTATGTAGATACTGTTATGGTATTAGAGGCATTTAGAGGTCACCATTAAGACCGTAAACATTTTGACTTAATATTCAATCGTGTCACTTGAGTAAATTAGTTATTTTAGGAACGTGGGCGAGTCGAGCGCAAACTGACTTAAGTCATTTCATTTGCTTACACCCATTTAAATTCAATAAGACGTAATAAATACTTATATCGACGTTTTGTAATTTGATATAGAAGCAGTGGGTAATGAAGATGTTTGAGATATTATTTACAGCTATTATAGACATTAAAAATGTATTTTCGGCTCAAAATAAACTTCCCAGCGGGGCCTGTACCTATGAGTTTTTCTAAAAACTTATGTACAGTGATTTCACACCACGTGCTTTACGATGAAGGAAAACATCGTGAGGAAACCTGCATATGTCTGAGAAATAATTCAAAGACGATATATAGTGCCTGAGACGGCGATGGACTCACCCTCTGTCACGTTGGCACTTAATCATATTCGGTGAAATGTGGGTGTTGAAAATTACTTCACCTCTGCCTACCCCTTCGGGGAATACAGACGTGAGCATATGTATGTATGTAAATAAACTTTTGAACGTTACTACTCGCGACATCCACGTCAGTAAAGTGATTATTTTACACTGATAGTCTTTATAAATAGTGCTTTTTTTACCTTTACATAAGAAAATATTTTTTCACTCTCCCCACAAATACGTATAGTGTGTACAAATAATACTGAACGCTCAGTTGGCAATGCTGATCCACTCCCGAGCTAATAAGTGTGCGTTGACCCTTAATCATCATCATCATCATCATACTAAGTATGATCACACGATTCTATGTATAGGCAAAGACAAAGGAATTTGGGATAAAGATAAACTTTCGTTTCATTACTTAGCGAAACCGAAGCCTTACAAGTACTTTAACGGTAACGTAATTAGGCTAAAAGGTTACGAAGGTCGCAGTTGAGAACATTTTCAGGGTTCCTTACAGCCGATATGATATAAAAACCGCTATGGAATCACTAAGTAAATATTTTGTCCAGCTTGGGGCATTGTTTTTAAATTCTGGATGAATAATTAAATTAAAAAATTGCAAGTGACAAGAGGCTAGAAAATTTTCGACCAGCGAAAACGACCAGCTCTGAAATTATAATCTTAATATTCATAAAAGACCACAAAAACCGGTAAAGGAAAGATTTGACGCAAAGGGTATGTTCACGAGTAGCTCAGTTGGCAGAGCAACTGCACGGTTTCGTGTTTTTCTAAACCTACCTACCTTTACCTATTTAAGTACCTTTTTAAGAATCTATACAGACAAATATAATTGAAGTGTCTGTTTGTAATTCCAAAATAATAGCTTTTCACTAAGTGCATATGAAAGTATACACGCTACTGACAATGAAAAACCAAGTTTTAAATTTTTTCTCTGTCTGTCTGTCTGTTTGTTCCGGGGTTCTGAAACAGCTGAACCGATTGTAACGGGACTTTCACTGGCAGGTTGCTGATGTATCAAGGAGTTACTTAGGCTACTTTAATTTATTAAAAATATTAGGGTTCTGCGACAACTAAATCTACGCGCGTGAAACCGCGGGGCACAGCTAGTTAATTATGAAATATAAACATGTGTGCCATGCATTAAAATCTTAGGATGAGAAGTTTTGAAGATAACTTATAAGTTTACAAACTTAGTGATTGATTTCTAATTTAGGGTAAGCTAAATGAAAATGGTATATCCTACTAAAAATATACTTTCAGAACTTTCATGAAACCTTTAACGAGAACCCAACTCACGCTTGACTGATTTTATTCTCATTAGCGAGAGTACATTCTTTTTAGGGAGGTTTTTTTGGCTGGTTAGAAAGTAGTCTTCTTTTAAGGTAGTTGCACCTCAGTTCTGTTCTTCGTGGCTGCTAATCAATATCTATACAGCTAAATAAAATTGAAGTGTCTGTTTGTAATTACAACTTAACAACATTTAATTACATGCATATAAAGGTATATAGGATACAAATATGAAAAAATTTTTTTTTATATTTTTCCCGTACGTCTGTTTATCTGTCTGTCTGTTTGCTCCGACTGCTCTTCGACTAATACCGAACTGCTGAACAGATTTTTACGGGACCTCAGTACAGCAGTAAGCCTAGACAAAGTAACATTCTGAAATGACTTAAATCAGTCACGTAACATATGTCATTCCCATACATTATGTTTCGTTTCTATAAGCGAAGCGTGAGGATTATCCTCACTTTATTTTCACGTTATTTAGTCTACAGGCCCTGTAGACCAACGAGTCTACTAATGTATTCGGATGATAAGTAACTTATTAAAATACCTCACCCGTTTATATATTGTATAGCTTAGCGTGTGAGAGGTTAAGCGAGTTACCAAAGATTACCATTTAAATTGGATCTCTCGATTCATTAAACGTCTTAACATTTTAAAATGAAGATTTCAGCCTAAATAAGATTGTCGTGAACATTTAAAACGATTTTATTATAAACCGTTTAAATAGATCATCATCATCTCCCTGGCCTTATCCCATGTATTTGGGGTCGGCACTTGATTCAACCCGATGTGGCTGATCACCTGATTTTTATACGAAGCGGCTGCCATCTGACCTTCGCAACCCCATTTAGGAGGAAAATCTGTGATCTGGGTTAAACCAGTTGTCAGATTATTTTTAGGCCTCCGACTAACTTGTAACGATTGCCAAAGATGTTAAATTGGCAACCGGGACCGATGGCTTAACGTGCTCTCCGAGGCACGTTTAAATAGATACTACTTACTAATCTATACCGATAATATACAATTGAAGTGACGGTTTGTAATTTCAAATTAACAGCTTTTCACTTGAAAGTGGATTTGAAAGTATATATACAGTACTTACATAAAAAACCCAAGTATAATTTTTTTCTCTGTATGTCTGTCTGTATGTTTATTCTGGCTAATCTCCTGAGGGTGGACCGAGTTATCATGCTTATCCCCAGCAAAGGGAAGATCTTCCATTGAGAAGGGTGTCATGCCTGGGGTGGGTGAAAGTACCGTTACCGTAGAATCGGTTTACATTTTATTTATCTGTATAGAGTATATAGATATAGATTGCGCAGGGCACAGCTAGTCTGTTAATGTAACAGTATCAGACTCTATGTTATTTACGTGAAAGAAAATATGTTTTACAAATACGTTCGTGGGGTGCCGATGTCAATCATTCGATTAGATTAGCGCATGTATCGATTCGGATCTCTTCATCCATTACGGCACTTCCTCGATTACTCGATGATATCAACGGACAGCCCATTATGGCAAGCCCCTTATTCTTAAGTTTTTGCATAACAATATCAACTTTATAACAACGGGGCACGGTTTATAGTAGCACAAATCATAGTGGAAGCGTTTAATGGTTCAGGGAACCTACCTTACTTATTGGTATGAAAATACCGCATTAGGTAAACTGCCAAGTAAGGTTCTTACCTAGAGATATTTAGTTATTATATTAGCTGTGGCCTGCGGTATCACCCGCGTAGGGTTACTTAGATGGGTGTACGTCCCGCAGAACCCTAATGTTTTTTTTAAATAAAAAATAGCCAATGTTACTCCCTGTAACATTGGCTACCTGCCAGTGAAAGTCCCGTAAAAATCGGTTTAGCTGTTTCGGAGATTACCCGGATCAAACAGACTGACAGACAGACGGTCCGGGAAACATTACAAATTTTTTTTTTCATTGCAGCGCCGCATATGCTTACATATGCATGAAAAGCTGTTATTTAGGAATTACAAACAGGCAATGCAATTTTATTTATCTGTATAGATGTATAGGAGTGTGGTATTGTAAGCCGATATGAAATATATTTATAACCCCAATGTATTTATTCCACGCACGTTACGGATACTAAAAAACAGTGTATTGCTAAATCTACATAATACATGACTTGATATATTGAGACCGCAATTCTTACAACATTAGGGGATTATTTGAATAATCCAGGGCAAATATGACCAGCGGAGCGCATGATATACTACGATTCAATATTCATGAAGTTACTGCGTCGTGCGAATAGTACCCTTGACTATAAAACCTAGCTTTGGACAGGATTGGCACGCACAACAATTGTCTTGCGAACTTATAATGGATACTCACGCCTGTATCACAAGTCGTTTTGTTTTTGTACACAAGAGGGCGCTCTACCCTTTTAAATCACGCTATTGAGATTCTCTGAGACTATTGTATATACCGCATACAATATGTCAATACGGTAATACAATTCAGATCCAGCTCCCTAGCTCATCCCCCAGCAACGCCCTCAGTCGAGGTCCGAGCCCCGCACCGGGGCGCCCTTAGCTGTGTTGCTTAGTTTTTAAGTTAAGCTCGGCTGGAGGCCCTTCGGTCTTGTCCTTTTGTCCGGTTAAGCAGTGGGAGTAACTCCCCCTACCAACTGCGAGAGACCATACCAACGATCATAGTTGGCCCCATCCAACTATGATCGTTTAAGCAGCACGTATTAAGAACTTCTTGGCTTTGACGTTTAATGTCACGGTACCAAAATGAAACGTTAAAGCTCAGAAGTTTCTGCTTAAACCGATGATGGCAGGCCCCCATATTCGTGTGAATACGGTTGTCAAACCAATACATTCAACTCGAAGAGAAAAACCTGTGTTCCAATACTCCGAGTGATCGTGGCTTAAGGGATTATTATTTCTAACAGAATCCAATTGTATATGGGTTTTATGAAAACCTACATTTTTATTCTGTAAAGAAACTGATTTTCTTCATGTATTCTGGATGGAAAAATACGCTGAAGTACTTTAGATATTTGAATAACTTGTAAATAGGTCACAACCCTAGACGTAGGTAATATCCACGAAGGTAATACGGCTCAGCCTCTAGGCACACACTAGTTTCCAATATCTGTACTTGACATTTTCCAGTTTACACAGATTTTTCTTATTTTCTTGCTCGGTTGCTAGTTTTTCATCACACCTGAGCCTGCATGTAGTTTACGTATCTATTTAAATTATAACATTATGTTTAGCTTGTCCTATTAAATAACAAATTTAACGCATAATCTACTTTTAAGAGTAGGTGATAATAAATGTAAAAGTAATAAAAATATATATTATAATATCATGTTGATGTTTATTGATTTATAAATTAAAATGTTTTCTTTCTAATGTTTCTAATATTATAATAATATAAAGGCAGCGATTTTTGTTATTTTCGGGTTTTTTTTTATCAATCAGGGAGTGTACGTAAAATGATTAGTGAATTCATATAGTGATTAGTGAAGCAATAAAATCATTGTTTGCCGGCTCGTCATTACACGTGTGCGCGCAAAATATTCATTGTTTGTTCACTAATTACGTAGAGTGTATTTCGAGTCAGAAGCGATAATTTACTTAAAAGAGTTTGATATGTTCATTGAGTTTATTTCTGGTATATTTTTTCATTACTTAGTACCTGTTATAACTTATTAAGTATCATCGGGTTGCAATAGTATCAAAACATTTTGTAGCCGCTCGCAGAGCGCAAACCAACATTCATCATTATTCTGTAAGTTTTCTTAATCTCGAACTAGATTTCAATCATATAATGATTGGTACGTAATTCATAGAAGATAAAATTCAATTTCGTATCTTTGAAACCGCCATTATACGTGGAGTGCGACGCTGAGAAATCTTATAGAATAACACGGTAGACTGTGACATATAATATAACTAGTTGTGCCCCGCGGTTTCACCCGCGTAGATTTAGTTTCATCCTTATTGTTGCGGAACCCTAATATTTTTGATAAGTAAAAGTAGCCTAAGTTACTCCTTGAAACATCAGCTACCTACCAGTGAAAGTCCCGTTAAAATCCATCCAGCCGTTTTAGAGATTACCCGGTACAAACAGACAGACAGACAGACAGACAGAGAAAAATGTTAAAACTGGCTTTTTAGTGTCAGTAGCGTGTACACTTTCGTATGCATTTAGTGGAAAGCTGTTATTTTGGAATTACAAACAGACACTTCAATTTTATTTATCTGTATAGATAAGTATTTAAAGCTACCTAAGACTGTGTTTTTTACTCACAATGTTATCGTTATTAATCCATACAATTTTCAAATTCAAATCTCCAAATTTACACTCTGTTTATTTTGATATAGGAACCCGTTAGTATCCAATTAGAGATCAGATGCCTTTCTCCTCGACAGTAAATATATCAGTGCACCACTATTTGTGTACCTAGTTGCGTGTTTACTCGATCTATAAGCGTGTTAACCAGATTGCTCCCAACTTGGGTAAGTCTGAATTAATAGTAAATATTGTGATCAGTGCACATAGGCGAACTGTCGGTGCACTCTGCGGTTGATATTAACCACTCCTTAACTGATGAGAATGCGTCGATGTACGATTATTAGTGGGAATTATCTAATGTAACAATTTTATTGCTCTTTTTCGTTATTTTACATACAAACACAATTCAAACTCCTGACATTTATTATACAGGGTATCGGGGAAACCGGGACAGCTCTTAAGATATGTGATAGGCTGAAACTAAATCTACGCGGGTGAAACCGCGGGGCACAGCTAGAATTACGTAAGTGTAACAAAAAATGTGCCAAGATATATGTCTTCGAAATATGTCACTATTGATAGAACATGAACGATTGATAGGCAGCGGAAACCCAAGCATTGACAGTGATACAAATTGGCTTTCTAATCTAATCAATTCGACTCGGTCGCCCAGATCTTGACAGCATTCGTTCCATCCTATTTTCGCACAATCCTATAATTTTGCGCCTAAGCTCTCTCGTTCATATCTTTAACACCAATCTTTGTAAAAGCTAAATCTACGAATACGACGAGACAAAAAACAATGAAGAGGCCTACTCACTTTCTCCGAAAAGCTTCGTGTCGGCCGAAAGTTCGCAAAGTTCCGACCGCGGTTATTATTCATTCTAAAATTACTTACGAACGCGGTCTGCTAGACTGACGTTTAGGTATATACACTAAACCTACTTTAGTAAACTTATTATACGAAAGAAAATTTGAGTTTGACACTAACAAAGCAATACTAAAGCTACGTTTGATTTGACGTAAGTTTCGTTTTCGGAGAAACAGAGTGGATCCCCAGCTGCGTTCAGTCGCCAAATCTGTTCTGTCCAAACCCGTTGCTTTGGATGAATTTTAATACGTTATATCATTCTAAAGATATCGCAGACGAAGTTCTATACAACTGGCAAAAGCTAGTGCTTAATATAAGTGGTTCTGTATAACTACGTTGGTGAATTTGGATCGTTATCCTCAGTACTCCGGGCGATTACTGGCAAATATGGCCACATACTCTTGTTCGGCTTATCACAACAAATGTTAATGTTACCCGAGCCAACTAGAATTATTTATTTAACGTTAGTACACCGTTTTGATACTGTAGGCAGACTTTTAAATCCATACTTCTAAACATACATACAGTGAAATAAAATTGAAGTGTCTATTTGTAATTTCAAAACAACAGCTTTTCACTAATTGGATCATCATCTCCCTGGCCATTTCCCATACATTTTTGGGGTCGGCACTTGATTTAACCCGATGTGGCTGATCACCTGATTTTTATACGAAGCGACTGCCATCTGACCTTCGCAACCCCATTTAGGAGGAAAATCTGTGATCTGGGTTAAACTAGTTGTCAGATTATTTTTAGGCCTCCGACTGACCTGTAATGATTGCCAAAGATGTTAAATTGGCAACCGGGACCGACGGCTTAACGTGCTCTCCGAGGCACGGAGGGAACTCGGGCGGTCACCCATCCAACTACTGGCTAGGCGTATGGTTGCTTGACTTCGCTGATCGAATGATATGCGCAATAGCAACTGTGCCTCGAGCTCCTCTCACTAAATGGATATGAAAGTATATGCGGTATTCACAGAAAAAAAAAACAATTTAAAAACTTTTTCTCTGTCTGTTTGTTCCGTACACGGAGTAACTTGACTACTATTATTTAAAAAAACCATAGTAGTCCCTAATAATATCGTTGTACAATATCAAAATCAAGCTATCAACTCTCCGCCTTTACACAGAAAGCTTAATGTGTATAATTGAACAAGTTCAACGATTTATCGACGGATCGGACCCACATTAAATCCGCTTTTTTGTTTGTTGATCACGATTGATTGATTGAGTGTAGGCTAAATTAAATAAGTAGTTTTGGACATGTTTATTATACTTGTGTTTGGTGAACGTACCGTGAGATTTACGTCCGACAGTTAACCAGATACGGTGGTACAAACAGGAATTTAGACATCTTTTGATGATAGAGACGTTATATTCATCAATAATGGATTGGTTTATGTCCTCTTATCATATAAGGAAGTTGTAAATCTAATAGTAAATTTTATTAATTATTGTGAATTTTTTTATTAATTCTATAAGTTTACGAGTAGAAGTTGCTAATGTTATAAATACGAAAATAAACGTTGAAACTAAGCGCATGGGTTGAATATTTTAAAAGACAAAAAAGCCAATATACTTTGATTGCCTTGAAGTGTAGGAGTAAAAAGAAACTATTTATATATTAAACTAGCTGCGGTTTCACCCGCGTAAATTTAGTTTCATACAAAATTTCATCCCCTATTTTATCCCCTTGGGGGTATAATTAATCAAAATCCTTTCTTAGTGGATGCCTACGTCATAACATCTACCTGCATGACAAATTTCAGCCCGATCCGTCCAGTGGTTTGGGCTGTGCGTTGATAGATCACTATGTCAGTCAGTCACCTTTGAGTTATATATATTTAGATATTAATGGGGACTAGATGTCGCTGTGTAAAAATGTACCACACTTTCTTTGCCCAAAAGTCTCTACACTTCTTACTTTTATCGAGAATAATTCCCTACGATCAAAGTTACAACTAAAAGTTTAAAGATCGAATCGTCGAAGAATTGGTATGAAAATGATAAAACAGTGGACAGGCACCGCACAGTCTGCGAACACGACCTTGGTAGCAGCTGGTCCACGATACACGATCTATGTACGCCTAGGTAATTTATAATGGCCTGTGGTAACATCACTATTGTCCATACTTATGTTGTTAGTACGTAATTACTAGTTCCCGCGCGGATTATTCGGTCAGTGATCGTGAAATTGTTGAGACACTGCCATGGTAACAATCTACAAAAGAGTTAATTAGATTATTATTGTTTTTATTAGACGCAATTTTTTTGAATATTATATACCTACTTACACATGGCATTACAAGATACACGAAAAAAAAATATCACAACAGAAATTTATTTTTTCCAACTTTTCGACAAGTAGTTACAATTATCGAACTCGTTGGACATTTTTTCTACAAGTAGTTAGATAGGTGTTCTATCGAACTGCTTGTAAACGTAAATTTACTTTGTATTTTCCTTTTTTTAATATTTTAAGTGTAGGCATAAATTGGGATAAAGAAGGATTTTGAGTAAATTTTAAGTTAATGGAAATTGTATAAAATCCATAATTAGTTAAAATTTATAAATTATAGTTCTCCTGAGTCTCTGGTCCCCACTCTGTTTAGTATGTCACGCACTTTTCTATGCATATTTTTTGTACAGAAAATCACTTCAAATTCGCAAAAACCTATTGTAAATAAGTCAAAATAAGTTGTCAATCAAAGCGACACTTCTTACCAATATAGCAAGAACATTACATGTATATGTATAAGTCACAAGGAGCTGAAAAGCCTTGGTTTCATTATGTGAATTGGTTTTTATTGCGAATGTATGACAATGTGTCAGAAACCTTGAACTGACGTTTGTGGCAACCCTGAACTTGGTCATTGGCCCCGAGCGGCATAGTGCCAAAAGTACGTGTAATATACGTAAGTACGTACCGGACGCGGTCACCCGACCAATCCACTAAAATAATCATCATTTATTTTTAAAAACTTCCTTTTACCACGACCGCTTCGCATTTACTTTTCTGTCCGCGAATTCGCTACGGATGTAAGCTATTGTGTCTCACAAGTTCGTTTGAAGTCAACACTCTTTAGTTATGTTCTATGTATACAGAAGATGTGAATAAAAAATGTCCAATCTAAGACAACTAACTATCAGAGCTATCTATCTATACCTGAATCATGTTAGGTATATTTTAACCTCAGTAACGTTTCTGTGTTTGCATAGGCCTAGACAAAGTAACACTCTCGCGCTTGCGCTAATACAAAAGATAAAAATGTCACGTGACATATGTCATTCCCATGAATTTTGTATTGAAATTGAGGTGTCTGTTTGTAACTCTAAATTAACAGCTTTTCACTCAATATGTACGCAAGTGAGGAGCTCGTGGCACAGTTGCTATTGCGCATATCATTCGATCAGCGAAGTTAAGCAACCATACGCCTAGCCAGTAGTTGGATGGGTGACCGCCCGAGTTCCCTCCGTGCCTCGGAGAGCACGTTAAGCTGTCGGTCCCGGTTGCCAATTTAACATCTTTGGCAATCGTTACAGGTCAGTCAGAGGCCTAAGAGAGTCTGACAACTGGTTTAACCCAGATTGCCGATTTTCCTCGAAAAAGGGGTTGCGAAGGTCAGATGGCAGTCGCTTCGTATAAAAATCAGGTGATCAGCCACATCGGGTTGAACCAAGTGCCGACCCCAAATACATGGGATTAAGGCCAGGGAGATGATGATGTACGCAAGTATAGACGGTACTGACATAAAACCCCCAATTTAAAAAAAACTCTACTATTTGTATCTCTGAAATGGGTTTACCGATTTTAACGAGACTTTCACTGGCATATAGCTGATGTTACAAGGAGTAACTTACGCTACTTTTATTGTTGACAAGCTGACCCGACAGACGTTGCCCTGTCTTAATTATGAGAATGCAGCACGTATTCTTTCAATTCTATGTCAAACGTCATAAGGGTAACCTTATGACGTTTGACGTTATGACGTTATCAAAAAGTTTTTATTGTCCAAAGCGCTAAGGTTAGATTTAAGAATAAAGAAATAATTTTATATGGTGGTTAAGTATTCTTAAATTTTAAAATTTTCCACGCGATTTTCTTAGTTTTTTTTCATAAGAACCATCTCCTGACAATAACGAACACAACAAAAAATTACTATCGAAATCGGCCCAGCCGTTCACCCGTGATGTCGTGACCAAGGGAAATGGGGATTCATTTTTATATATACAGATATCTTTTATTATTAATCCTATGCGTGTAAAACCGAGGAGCGCGCAATATAAGACTTACCTACACGGCAGACGATGTGTTAAAATATATAGATTACAGAATCAATATACCTTGCTATTCCTCGCTTCATTGGGTTTGACTATGAAAGGAAGTACTTACGTAGCAACTGCAACGATACGAGCTTTTTCTATAAAGTTTTTATGCGAACTCTTTTTGCGATAGCCAGTCAATCGATAGAGCGTTCAACTCGTATCGCTCGGTTTATTGATGTTCGTGTCACTAGTTATGTGTTCATTTTAATCGATTTTAGCAAAAAGATATTGATACTTAATTGCATAAAACATCTAGGTTGGTTATCGATATTTTTTACTCCGACACGATATAAAAATTATGACTCCATCGAACCAGAGAGATAATTAATTACTTAGTTAATGAACATATTGCAAAACTAACCTTTTTTGGTAGTTTTCATTGTTTTCTCACGACAACTCGACTACGAGAATTAGACGAAACTTAACTGATTACCTTTGAGTTTAATCTGGCTCAGAGACGTATGCAAATACCAAGACACAAACTAAAAAAAAACTCTTATTGTCGATTAGAAGGGTTTATTAAAGGGAATCATTTATAGGGGGGTTTATACGGTGGTAAATTCCTCGACATTCATAAGTGCCTTACCAGGGCCTAAACTGAATAAATCATTTTCATTTTCATTTTCATATAGGGTCGGGAAATGCAAAGCGTCTAATCATCATCTAATCTCGGTCCACTCACTCTCACCACACGGTCTCGGGACATAGGCCTCCCCTAATGAGTGCCATAGCGCCCTGTCTTCAGCTTGCCGTATCCAGCATCTGCTTATAGCATCTAATAGCAAGGAATTGTTTAAACTGGTGACAATTTTCACGCACTATCTCTAAATGGCGAGCATTGGCGTCGGTCCAAACAACGTTAGAATTATAATAAATAATGGCTTATGTCTGCCGGGCACCATTTAAAACACGACATTCGGAAATAGCAACAGTGTTGCTCGCAAATTTATATGCTACATTTGATAATGTATCCGCGATGAATTTGCTATAAAGTTATAACAACTTTTATGACATTTTTATTATATACTAGCTGTGCCCCGCGGTTTCACCCGCGTAGATTTAGTTTCTTCCTTATTGTCGCGGAACCCTGATATTTTTAATAAATAAAAGTAGCCTAAGTTACTCCTTGAAACATCAGATACCTACCAGTGAAAGTCCCGTTAAAATCATCTCAGCCGTTTCAGAGATTAAAGCAGAGAATATTCAGACAGAGAAAAATTTTAAAACTTTGTTTTTTACTGTCAGTATCGTGTATACTTTCATATACATTTAGTGAAAAGCTGTTATTTTGGAATTACAAACAGACACTTCAATTTTATTTATCTGTAAAGGCTAGCTGTGCCCCGCGGTTTTACCCCCGTAAGGTTAATTTCATGATTACCTGACCCGCGGGACCCTAATGTTTTTAAAAATCAAAGTAGGAGTAACTTAGACTCCTAGTAAAATTAGCTACCTGCCAGTGAAAATCACGTTAAAATAAGTCCAGATGTTTCGGATATTAGAGGAACAAAAAGATAGACAGACAGACAGACGGACAGACAGACAGAGAAAATTTTTAAAAGTTGGTTTATCCTTGTCAGCATTGTATATACTTTCATATGTATTAAGAGTAAAGCTGTTATTTAAAATTACAAATAGACAATTCAATTTTATTTATCTGTATAGATATAGATATAGATGTATAGATAGAGGCGATGACCTCTCGTTATAATTCCACGTCGTAATCGCGTCTCCAAATTTAAAAAGCTTTGATTGATGACGCTGAACGAAATTGCCCCCGTAACATGTTACTTAAATTTGATACATATTTTTAAGGATATAGAGGCTAATTTATTTTGTTATGCAACGTTCGCGTGTGTGTTAGCATGTGGGTGTGATTAGTGGAGTGTTTCACAGGCGGTTAGGTGTGGAACCCTCGTCACGGGCACCGTCACCTGTCGCGGCAGGACCCTACTCCGCCCTATTCGACCCACAGCTGGATTAAACGATAATTGAGAACTAACACAGCCTCTGATCTTACACTTGTGACGGGACACAATGGTCCCTTGACGCGTCCCTCCGGTTGACATTGGCTTTCAGAATTAATTGTCAACCTATTTAATACTCCCTGTGGTCCACTATGCCATCGTCACGTCTCTCTCTCTCGCAACCTTTTTGAAAGCCTTTTCTAAATAAACTCCTTCAGTGGCTTGAGAGCGTTAAGGGCTTGGTGATTCGTCTTAAAATTGAAAATACAGAAATTGTCTTGTCTTTCTAGACGAGAAGGAATTGTCTTGCCAGTTATTTGACAGAGTACCACAGGTATTACTGTATGTAGAAAGTGTTTTTTAGCTTTTCATAGTAATACGAGTACTACAAAAATATAGATAAATACTAGCTGTGCCCCGCGGTTTCGCTTATTGTCGCGGAACCCTATTATTTTTAATAAATAAAAGTAGCCTATGTTACTGCTTGAAACATCAGCTATCCGTCAGTGAAAGTCCCGTTAAAATCCGTCCAGCCGTTTCAGAGATTACCCGGAACAAACAAACAGACAGACAGAAAAGTTTTAAAACTTGGTTTTTTTGTGTCAGTAGCGTGTATACTTTCATATGTATTCAGTAGAAAGCTGTTATTTTGGAATTACAAACAGACACTTCAATTTTATTTATCTGTATAGATATCTGCTTCATAATAATATATTCGACAGAACTATGATAATGTCTACTCATTAAATGGTAAATGTATATTTTTTATTTGTTATATGTTCGTCCACAGGAGCACAATGCAGTGGTCACTGCTGCGGGCGAGGCCGGGAAGCTCAGCTTAAGAGGTCTCTGAGGCGAGCGGCGGAGGCCAGCGCGGGCGCAGCCACCAGCCGCATCTCTGACCTGCTCATGACTACTAGAGGAACACTACAAGGTACTTATCTTTGACAGTATTTGCTGTGATAGCTCACTTACCTCGGTATACAAAGGTGCTAGCTGGCATTCACTTACGTGTGAACAGAGTGCCTAGTGCGAGTATTCTAAAAATCGCCGTCACAAGTCATCGCGTCGACGTAAACGAAGATTTGTATGGGCTCACAATAGTGACATCTTTAGGCGCTGTTCCGCTCCTATACAAATCTGCGTTTACGTCGACGCCGTGACTTCTGACAGCGGCAGTGAAAAACTCACACTAGGCCCTCAGGTCCTGCTTGTAAGAGCTGGTCACTTGTACCTTTTCCTTATAAGAATTATGAACTGCACTATACATAGGATTTGAGCATTGGAACTGTGTCCTTTGTGGTAACGATCAATGAAATGAAAAGAGTAATTGCTGAGTTTCGTGGTGGTTTCTTCTCAGGAAAACTGCCCTCCGAGCCCGGCTATAAAATGTATAATCCTGTATAATTCTAATCTAAGCAAACTAATCAAACTGAGATATTTTAAGTTTGAATTTGAACCGCGCTACTAAAACTAGAGTTCTGTGAAAATTAGCTTGTACAATACTACAAATTGATGTAACCAACATGTTGGTGGATTATAAAGTAAAATAACTCGCTGCCCAACTCATGGGGTTAACTGAAACGACCCGTTGTCCAACCCATTGTCCAACTAATTGGACATTTCAGTTGGACCGCGTGTGAAACCCAAACATTTATTATATGAAAATCTAAACTAAAAGGTTTTAAACGTGTACTGTTTCCATATAAATTATGTAATTATACATTCAAAGTACAATTTGTGCCTACTGCTTTTACTAAGGACCATTTAATAATTTAATTAGTTTAAGACTAGTTCGATCTGTGTGGACTTTTCCGGAGATATTATTATATATCAATGAGTTTTTCGAAAAACTTAAGTACAGTGATTTCACACCACGTGCTTTACGGTGAAGGAAAACATCGTGAGGAAATCTGCATATGTCTGAAAAGTAATTCAATGGCTTATGCATAGTGCCTGAGATGCCGATAGACTAACCATCTGTCACGTTGGTACTTAATCATCCTCGGTGAATAGTGGGTGTAGTTATTACAACACCTCTGCCTACCCCATCGGAGAATACAGGCGTGAGCATATGTGATGATCTTTTCGAAGCCTAGCCGTGGCAAATCAGCAAGGTTTTATGAGCGTGTAACTGAAAATACTTCAGTATTTCATCGTCTAAATGATTCACCTTCCACGCAATAAAGTGGACGCTAATTGGCTAATAAATACATTGGATAGAGACTTCAGTCACGTTTTATTGCTTTAAAAATGACAAATTCATAATATAAAAATATTTTATGCCAACAGCATAAAAATGGTCTCGAGATGTAGTGGTTTTGTAGAAGTCAAACAATATTAATGATGATACAAATCGGTTAAGAGTCGTGAATTAAAAATTCTAATTCTAATTCTAATCCTACAAGTTAATGTAATATTTTAAGAAGTTGAGAAGTAATTCTTCTTGGATAGAACCAATGTTATAAATTATGTCAAAATAAGTTCATCATACATTTAAAAGTCTGACTCTGGTCGTTGTAACCGATGCAATTTCCCCCATTCATCTCTTTGATCTTCGAATAAATCATGACAGACACCTTCTCCTTATCTTAAACTAGCTGTGCCCCGCGGTTTCACCCGCGTAGATTAAGTTTCATCCTTATTGTCGCGGAACCCTAATATTTTTAATAAAAGGTAGCCTATGTCCTATCTCAGGGTCTAAAGATTGTCTGTGCCAAATTTCATCAAAATCGGTTGAGAAGTTTAAGAGGGAAAGCGTAACAGACAGAGTACTTTCGCGTTTATAATATTAGTAGGGATAAGTACCTACTTACCGGACTTGATTATTGATGAATGTGGAAACAAAAATAAATATCAAGCGATTGCTTCAAGTCTAGGTAAAAGACATATATCCGGATTAAATCCTAATAATAATAGGCGTTCGTGCGCTCAAATCTCTGGCATTTTCTGTAAATAAGTAGAAACCTCTGAATTCGTAGAGTTTGATTTAATTAATTTAATATTGAATGACTACTCTAATAGCGTGAAGAGAATCATTTTACAATTGTTAGCCTAGAGTTTGTGAAGCAATCAATTAACTAGACAATTGCTCAGTTTATTCGTATCGTATTTCGTAATTGAAAAAAAGATATTTCTTATTACATTTATATTGAATTGGTTCAAAGGTGTTCAATATACATTAAGAAGCGCTTTTTTAGGTTCAATGTTCAAAATTATTACTGAACTAGCTGTGCCCCGCGGTTTCACCCGCGTAGATTTCGTTTCATCCTTATTGTCGCGGAACCCTAATGTTTTTTATAAATAAAAGTAGTCTTAGTTACTTCTTGAATCATCAGCTAACTGCCAGTGAAAGTCCCGCTAAAATCGATTCAGCCGTTTCAGAGATTACCCGGAACAAACAGACAGACAGACAGACAGACGGACAGACAGAGAAAAATTTTAAAACTTGGATTTTTAGTCTCAGTAGCGTGTATACTTTCATATGCATAAGTGTTATTTTGGAATTACAAACAGACACTTAAATTTTATTTATCTGTATAAATGTATAAATGTACAAATGTATAGATTACAAACAGACACTTCAATTTTATTTATCTGTATAGATTTGCGCTGAAGTATAAAAAAGCACTATAGACGTACACATTTTATTTCATGCTTTATAATTATATTAAGTTTGAGTGCTTTTCAAATAAATACCAGAAATAAACTACTTGGCACGGCGATTTCGAGCGAGTATCACTTGGTGTTGCAAGCGTTCATAGACTGCAGTATCCGTTCTTTATCTTTCATACACTGCCCTTCCATTACCCTTATCTATAACGATTATAACATCAAAATGACACAAATATTCGGCACAGAATAAATGTAAACTTTCAAACAGCACGGAATATAGGCTTATTTTTTTCTTAATTAAGAACTCTTTCTCCATTGAACGGGAGATTTTAAATTTTCTGGCAAAATAAAACGTAGATTTGTCGTATTGAAGTTTCAAAAAAAGTCGATAAAACGCAAATTGCGTATACGAGATCGGACACGACGTGACATACCTTATGCTACATCTTACGCTACTGCCATTCTGCTTATGTCGAAGATGACAGATGTACGCGTCTGTAGATTCCCAACATATTCTTTCATAAATTCTTTATCTTTTCTCTCGCAGATTAAGCGAGCTATTTCAACTTAACCGCACTATGACGAGACAAATAAAAGCCTTCACCCAGGATTCCTTAGTTGTAAAGCTTATATTTATACTATGTAATCGTCCTGCAGGTGGAGTATACGCTTGTTTGCCATCTTTAAAGTCTTAAAAACAATAGAATAATCAATCACGGCACGAGACAGATGCAATAGCTCATACATTGTAAGAACCTACCGCAATCAAAAAACGGTACTTACAACAGCAAACAGAAGGGTTGTAACAATAGCATGTTTAACAAACAGTGCGTGGCGAGGCGCGGACGGATTGGGCGCGAGACAGCCCTGCCATACGGCACACTCCTTCGTGACGATCGATTTGATACCTTTGAAAAGCTGTGAAAATATTTAAACAAGAATAAATGATGCGTTGATGGACGCGTTGGAAGTAGAATGCTTTTACGTGTAAACATAATATTGTAAGCTACAACGATTTCATTTCGGAATTTTTAATTGTGCAATCATACAATTTTGGAAACTACTTATTTTAAATCTCTAAATATCAAAAATTTGTTTAATTTATATGTCTTTATGAGTTTTTAAAAATGTTTTATTCTGGATATTTTAACCAACTAAGAAAAAAGAGAAGGTTCCATGTGTAACGCGTATGTATTAAGTGTAATTATTTAAATAAAATAAAACAAAACATTTTTATTCATGGCTCATAAACTCTGCTCTATGGTTAAAATCGTCCAGACAAAGTAATTTAATCCTTACAAAAGACAGCTCAACGAACCGAGTCGGGTGTTAATTTAAAACATTCAAATACATAGAATAAATACCGGATGTGGTACAACATTAATTTACAACAAGTTTTGTGTATCATTTTTGCCATTAAAGCACTTAGAAATTTGCATGTTTGATATTAACGCTATGTTTGTAAGACATGGTACCGTATATTAAGAGTATCAACTCTTAATTTACATGTAATTTACTTGGTAATAAATTAATTTTATGTTCTTTAAATATATGTAAGGTAAAAAGTAATGACAGGAGATATTACTTCCCCGACACAGGATCATATAAGAAGTCATTAACGAGAGTAAAATAGTGTATTGAATGCGTTAAAGCTTAGTTGAATCGCAGGTTTACAAAATTCACAAAGCGTACAGCAATTTTGTGCGGAATTTATTCATTTCCATTACTGCGTCAAGTTATCTTTATCTATACTCATAAATAAAATTTAAGTGTCTGTTTGTAAATCAATTTTAATTACTTTTCACTAAATGTATACGAGAGTAAGTACATACGGTGCTAACATAAAAAATCAGTTAAAAAATAATTCTCCCTGTCTGTCTGTCAGTCTGTTTGTTCCGGCTACGGGATAGTCACTGGCAGATAGCTGATGTTATTAAAGAGTCTGACAATTTTCTTGTTTTAAAAAAAATACATACTAAGTAAAAAAATTATTAATAAAAATTAAGTAAGTTTTTTTTTATCCTACGCGAGTATAACCGTGAGTCACAGCTAGTAATACATGTCAGCGTGTAAAATTTGTTTGCATACGTGATGTGTAAACTTATGCAAAATTACACGGTAGCGAGCCGTTGGACCGGCTTGCACAGTAAACACGGAGTAATCCTTTAAATATTGGCTTATTTATCGCGTGCAATAGCGTCCGTCGTTCATTTCGCTTTATGCCACTATATGGATATTGCGCGCTTTACTAGTTTCCTTTGTGCAAATTAAATTACTGTCCTTGCATTATATTAATATAAGCGAATGCTCTTCGCAAAAATCAACAATTAAAGAACGAGAAAAATTATTGAAAGAAAAAACTAAGAAAAATGCTTCGAAAATTTAAAAATTTAAGTATACATAACCACCATATAAAATTACTTCTTTCTTCTTAAATCGAACCTTAGCGCTTTGGACAATAAAAACTTTTTGATGTAACCTTAGAACGTTTGACATAGAATACGTGCTGCATTCTCATAATTAAGACAGGGCAACGTCTGTCTGGTCAGCTAGTTATCTCATAAAAAAGCCGTTTAAGCGGCTGGTATTAAGAACTTCTTAGCTTTGACATTTAATTTTACGGTACCAAAATGAATCGTGAAAGCTCAGTGCTTCGCTAGTAGAAACGCCACAAAATGTACAAAAATGACGCATGTCATGTGACAGATTTATGTCATATATATATTCAAATTCTTTTCATCGTTTCTATTAGTGTAAGCGCGAGTGAATGCTACATTGTCTAGGCCAACAGAAGTCCTTAGCACGCTCTGTTTAAACCGATGTTGGTAGCCCTGGGCCCTTCCTATGACACGCGA
Organism: Watsonalla cultraria; assembly: GCA_964035505.1. Taxonomy (NCBI): domain Eukaryota; kingdom Metazoa; phylum Arthropoda; class Insecta; order Lepidoptera; family Drepanidae; genus Watsonalla; species Watsonalla cultraria. The sequence continues at coordinate 8,918,699 of OZ037717.1, read as the reverse complement.
TAGACCGTATGACTTAACATTTACACTTACATATATAGAGCATCTAATAAATTATTTTAGTTTTGAAGTATCGGGGGAAATGGTTTCGTCACATGAACATGAGAGAAAACCTTGTCATATTTCTAAAATAAATTTAATTCCTAACACATCATTAAATTCTTTAGGTAACTCTTGGTTTAATTCTAGAAATAATAAAATGAAAATGATATAAAGAAACTTTCGTCATATATATCAAAGAACGTTGAAATTCTTTGATGCTTTCAATTTTATCTCATACACGTATAACTTGCCTTCATATCAAAAGACCTCATTATCTCTTCAGTTGAAGTTCGCCGACCTTTATGGTCTGACAAATGTGAAACAATGAGGCCTCGCCGAGCGAGAGGAAATGATCTGAGGGTACTTTGAAATGAGAGGCCTTTGTCCCTATTGTAGGACCACACGCATCTTCGTTCGTTTGCGCTAAATTGTGTTTTGCAGAGATATCGTTATTTCATAATTTTTTTCAAAATATGAAAAATGATACACGTTTTTAAATGTTACCACCGGGTTCGAAAGGTTGCTTTTACGAAGAAGTGTCTTGCAGTCTTTTAAAAAAAATATTTATACAATTTAGGTTACATTGATGAAAACATAAGCCCATGGACTAAGTTCCAATGCCCAAATGGATTTCTTACTATGAGTGTGGCCAACAAGCAATCTGAAGTCAAAATTTAGCCATGAAAAGGAAGCTGGCAGTCACATTTTCAAATATATAATATACAAAATTATTTTGTCTGTTTGAACGCGTCTATCTTCTACACTACGATACGGATTTTGAGACGCTTTTTATGAACGCATAGGAGATTAACCCGATGGTTTTTATTTAAAAAAAACACTTTAAAGAAAATAGACAAGACCCAACCCACAGCAAACGAAGACGGGTTGCGAGTATTAGTATAGATTTTATAATCAGCGGCGAAAGCCATGTATGTTGAGTGAAATCATTTTCCCAGCGGTATAACAAACTATCAGATATACTTCTAAAACAGCTTAGACACTAAAATCCTCTTTGAAAATTCTCTTCCATTTTACAGAACGTTTTAAAGTGGAACACGATTGAATTTACCGTTAAAATACTGGCTTTTAAGTTCGTTAAATAGGAGGTTTATCTTTCCTGAAAAACGTTATTGTTTTCACAGAACGTCTACTGAATTAAATACTATGTTAAGTGAGTTTTCCGAGACTCTATTTAAGAAGTTCGCCGAATATAGGCCTTCGGTCTAACAAATATTCCAACTTTGAAGTTCCCAGACAGATCGATACGATCTTTTGTGCGATTGCCTAAAGAAATCGCCTTGACAAATACTTATTCTTCTGGGTACAAAGCTTTAGAAGTTTTACAGTGTCGAGAAGTTTCCAAGTTCTCTCATCTTCCTATAAGAGTTTTACAGATAGGTAGAGGTGTGATAATACACACTTTTTACCAAAGTCACATTTAAATGCCAACTTGAATTTAGATTAGCCTGAACAACAAGACTGAAAATATTTCAAATTTTTTTTTTTATTTGAGTAACGTATATACTTTCATATGCATTTGATGAAAAGCTGGCATGTTGGAGTTTATAACATAAACTTCAATTTTATTTATCAGTTACTAATTTACCACCTATTTCCTAATCTAAACTCGCTAGCGTCTACGTCGCATGAGAAGTTGTACAGCGCCTCCTAGCGGTGACGTGGAGAACTAAAATATCTCATACAAATATTATCGGTGACGCTAGCGAGTATAGATTACGAAAACTACGCATAACTCGTGATACTGTACTGTACATTATGGATATAGATTGCTAGACGTAAACAAAAGTATTTTTATTATAGCATTGCATATACCGTTAAGCGGGGCGTGCATTGGATTCTCAGAGGGCTAGGCATAAACAACAAGTAGGTAGGTAGGCAGGTTAAGTACATACCTACGTACGTACGTCTTGGTAAAGATACACATACGAACATAAACACACACACACGACACGAGTTTATTCAGTGATCACAAATTGTAAATTCTGCTTACCTGCTTATATGCAATGTACGCCACTGCCGTTAAGACACCCCCTGGTTCTTTCTAAATCAAACTTATAAAATTGTATAAATAATTGAAAATTAAATACAAATTTTTGTAATCTACTTACCTACGCTTTTCAACTCGACTCATCGGCTCCCGAGTGTGGTGGCAGTTATACAAACGGACGAAAAGCTTCGCTCAGAAAAATGAAAACCAAAGCGTTTTATTTTGTAAATGGTTCTCCAAGCTGTCTATTTAACAATAAGAAAAATTAGTTTTCATCAAAGAACACGGCACTTTTTCTTAAGTGTTGTCACATTAGTCTTTATTGGATGTTCTCAAATATCGTTATTCCTTACATCTTGCCGTCTCTATTAATAAACGGAATTGCGTGTAGCAAAGTGTTAGAAGAGTCAGGTTCATTACTTAAAATGTCTTCTAAGGGTAGATTTGCATAAGTAAGCAATTAGTTTTCTTTATAGTCCACGCTGAGGTGAGGCCAGCTTACGGCTTCGAACCTTAAATTTATGTAAATGAATAACAAGGCATTAATTTAAAAGCATCTAGTGCTATAAGTACTAGCTGTGCCTCGCGGTTTCACTCGCGTAGACTTAATTTCAAGATTTAAATATTATTATAAGTACAGTAGGCCTTCCATCATCGCCTTGGCCTTATCCCATACATTGTTGGGGTCGGCACTTCATTCAACCCGATGTGGCTGATCACCTGATTTTTATACGAAACGACTGTCATCTGACCTCCTTAACCCCTTTTACGAGGAAAATCGGTAATCTGGGTTAAACCAGTTGTTAGACTCTTTTAGGCCACCGAACGACCTGTAACGATTGCCAAAGATGTTAAAATGGCAACCGGGACCGACGGCTTAACGTGCTCTCCGAGGCACGGAAGGAACTCGGGCGGTTACCCATCCAACTACTGGCTAGGGTTAGGGTTGCTTAACTTCGCTGATCGAATGATATGCGCAATAGCAACTGTGCCACGAGCCTACCATCATCGGTTTAAGCAGAGCGTATTAAAAACTTCTGACTTTTGACGTTTGATTTTGGCATCGTAAAATTAAACGTCAAAGCTAAGAAGTTTTTAATATGCGCTGCTTAAACGATCATAGTTGGATCCCTGGTCGCTTGAATGGTTACGCAGTTAATCTATCTGCTACATGATAAATATTCTTGTGTTGCTCCGTTTTTATATTACCAAATCCGCATAAGCTGCGGCTCGTAGCAAAGGGCGTCTGGAGGTCTTGAGCGTTGCTGAAAAGGCGAACGACACTTATTATTTATGGCGCCACAAGGCCCTGAATACGGGGATTTTGTCTGATATACGACGGGGCTATCAATACCCGTCCACCGGGACAAAGGTACGTAAGTACATTCAAATACTGCATTAAAGGTATCGGAACAAGTCGTTAAGTACTGGAGCGGGAGAGTTTCTTTAGAAACGTTAATGTTCAAGTTTGATGGCTCAAAGTCAAAGTGAAGTTTGTATTCTTCAATTTCAAAGTAACTATGGATGCTTTTAGGTTTAGTTTTCTTTCGCGTCATTAAAAGTCACACAATTTACGTAAACTAGGTCGAGTTTAGGTCAAGTGTTCCGCAGTGACAGATGTTCTGACGCCAAGTTTGAAGTTTCTGTTTGAAGGGCACTGTTAGGCTAGCCGCTCACACAATATATTGTCAATATTCACAATATACATAAATATCAAAAAAATATTTGTTAATATTTTCTTCGTTATATTTACTATTTATTTTAACCTCTAACAACTACACTTTACCACATAAGGTGTAGTTGTAAGGGTTACTAAAGGTTCGATGCTTATTGCATGATATCTGGAACATACTTTTAGAAAATGCTAGCAGTGCCTGGAGGTTTCACCCGCATGCATTATTTTTTATTTTATGCTATTCCTCGTAACATCAGCTGTCTGCTAGTGAAAGCAGATAAATACTAGCCGGAAAAAACAGACAGACAGACTGAGAAAAAGGTGTTTTGTATTTAGGGCTGAACTTATAGGGCAATCTGTTGATTTGGAATTACAAAAAGACACTCCAATTTCATTTATCTGTATAGATTAATTATATTAATATAATTCGAACAAGAAACGCGGAGATTATGTCATCACCATCAGCATAAGCGTGCTATCTACGTGTATACATATACGGACAAGCGAGTGGTTTGTTCAAATGAATGCATCTCGGTATGCACGCGTTGATCCTTAGCTGCATTCCCCAGATAAGTGTGATAAGCGATATGGGACCGTACGAGGTAATGAGCCAGATATCTCCCGGTTCCACCACCTATGTCCTTGTACTCGGTTCAACATAGTTGGTTATTTCTGACTAGATCGCTGACATATGCCCACGCCTGTATTCCCCGAAGGGGTAGGCAGAGGAGTTGTAATAACAGCACCCACTTTTCACCGAAGATGATTAATTGCCAACGTCACAGATGATAGATACGATTGAACTAATACAATTGTTTGATTGTGTTTCATCAATCGTGGTCGCGAGCGCAATACGTCGAGATGTTTTCAAAATATTATTGTGATAAGTCCCGAGTAATTTTAAATATGAATTTAATTCGCGAAAGTTTATAATATATCTCTTTTGGAATATAAAAAAAATTTAAGTTTAATCTATACATCTATACAGATAAATAAAATTGAAGTGTCTGTTTGTAATTCCAAAATTACAGCTTTTCACTAAATGCATATGAAAGTATACACGACTCTGACGCGAAAAAACCAAGTTTAAAATTTTTTCTCAGTCTGTCTGTCTGTCTGTGTGTCTGTTTGTTCCGGGTAAGCTCTGAAACGGCTGGACGGATTTAAACGGGACATTCACTTGTAGGTAGCTGATGTTTCAAGGAGTAACTTAGGCTACTTTTATTTATTAAAAATATTATGGTTCCGCGACAATAAGGAAGAAACTAAATCTACGCGGGTGAAACCGCGGGGCACAGCTAGTTAGTAAATAAGTTTTGAAAGTCTTCTAGACTTAAATTTGTTATTTATATCCATTGACATCCATGTAGTTAGTTCTGAAGTCAGGGAATTCATAAGATTTGAGTAAATGTTTTTGTGAAAATAAACATTATATTATATTATATATTATATTACTAGCTGTGCCCCGCAGTTTCACCCGCGTATAGTTAATTTCATGGTTAGCCCGCGGAACCCTTTTTGTGTTTTAAATTAAAAGTAGCCTAAGTTACTCTTCGAAACATCCGTTACCTGCCAGTGAAAGTCCCGTTAAAATCGGTCCAGCCGTTTCAAAGATTACCCGGAACAAACAGACAGACAGACAGACGAACAGACTGACAGACAGAGAAAATTTTTAAAACTTGTTTTTTTAGTGACAGAGCGTGTATACTTTCATACGCATTTAGTGAAAAGCTGTTATTTTGGAATTACAAACAGACACTTCAATTTTATTTATCTGTATAGATATAGATATTACTCGTATATAGTTAGTACTAGACGTATTATATTTAGACAAAGTAAAGTTAATATTGTGTGAATGAAAACCGAAATTCCAATGTCACATGCCTAAGGGAAATTTACGGGTTAAAGGGTGCGTTAATAAGTACAGGTGTCGCAAACCAGAGGATGTTTGCTCGTCTTATTTACATAGGTTCAGTGAATGTGGAGCTTAATTTAATATACAACTTGTGTCGGCCGTAGCTCCTTCTCTACGCAAACACCTCATTCCCAACTCGGGTCTGTATGCTAGTTTGTTAAAGGATTTATGGGGGTAATTTGTGTAATTTGGTTTCCATGACATTTGCCTGGTATCTTCCATGGTTTTCGCCCGTGGAACAAGGTAGTCTCCCGTGAGGTAGCAATTTTTAATCCCACTTAATAAAAATCTTTTTATTTGTCGTGGTACTGCTTGCTATAATTTACTATAATTTATGGCTTTAAAAAAACGGGGGTACCACGGGCCTAATTATTTGCTCATAGTAGGTACCCCTTTGTCCTACTTCGGTGTTTCTCGGGTAAGAAATTTGTTGAGTACTCTACGAGAGTCTAGCCTGGGGAACCAGGGTCAGGTATCAGATAGTAATAACTCCTCAGCATTTTTCAAATTTCAAATGCAAATACTACTCTTTAATATTTTTATGATAATGTTGCTTTATTCCGAGACTTAAGGACTTAAAATCTAAATAACTCAAAGTTGACTGACTGACTGACTGATATCAACGCACAGCCCAAACCACTGGACGGATCGGGCTGAAATTTGGCATGCAGGTAGATGTTATGACGTAGGCATCCGCTAAGAAAGGATTTTGATTAATTCTGTCCCCAAGGGGATGAAAGTTTGTATGAAACTAAATCTACGCAGGTGAAACCGCGGGGCACAGCTAGTGTTAAATATTTTTGGAAAAACCTTTAAATCTGTTTTAGAGAGCTTAATACTCACTTAATACATTGGCAAATAGGATCAATTTCATTCGTTCCATCATCGAGTCGTCGCATTAATATATTTACTAACGTAATTTATTTATTTTATGAATCGTAAATAACATAATAAACTCAAAAATATTTTTTTTAATCCCTTGAGTATAGATGGTAAATAGCAGCTTAGTAAATATTATGAAATATTTATTCAGAGTGGTATAGGCCGAGCGTTTATGACTTCTTAATGTCATATTAAAATGTATCTTGTGAACGGTAGCTTGTAATGCCGCGGTGGAAACACTTATTATGGCGAAGAGAAGATCAGTTCTAATATGCTCACGCCAGGTGTAAGCAGACGTGTCGTAACAACAACACCCACATTCAAGCGCGTGCATTGGATTTTCAGAAGGGTAGGCATAAACAATAACAAGGTGGGTAGGCAGGTTACGTTCATACCTATGTGGCGCGGCGTAGCTACATACGTTTCGGTATAGACACCCACATAAACATAAACACAGACATACATAAGACGAGTGTATTTAGTCATCAAAAATTGTAAGCACTGCTTATCTGCTTATATACAATGCACGCCACTGCCCACATTTCACTGAACATGATTTAGTGCCAACGGGGCAGAGGGTGCCCATCGTCATCTCAGGCACTATACATACGTCTTTGAATTCCTTCTCGGACATTCAGGTTTCCGCACGATGTTTGCCTTCACCGGGTTTGGTGAAATTGTTGGGTATGAGATAAGATGAGGGAGATGGTGGCACAGCTCCCATTCCAAGCTTTTCATTGAATTCCATCCTTATTTACAATACTAGCTGTGCCCTGCGGTTTCACCCGCGTAGATTTAGTTTCATCCTTATTGTCGCGGAACCCTAATATATTTAAGAAATAAAAGTAGCCTATGTTACTCCTTAAAACATCAGCTACCTGTCAGTGAGTCCCGTTAAAATCGGTCCAGCCGTTTCGGAGATTACCTGGAACAAACAGACAGACAGACAGAAAAATTTTATAACTTGGTTTTTTAGTGTCAGTAGCGTGTATACTTTTAAATGCATTTAGTGAAAAACTCTTATTTTGGATTTACAAACAGACACTTCAATTTTATTTTTCTGTATAGATGATATCTAATCCTTTACTTATTGTCAACAGAACACCTAATGGGTCTCTCCCATCAGTCGCAGAACAAGACCGCTGTCCTTTTCTCGCAACTATACCGAGGACACGCTACGCGAGCGCATGTGCCTCTCGCGACGCTTTACGAAGATATCCGAACGGTGCTTCGGTCTAACCCTACGCGTGACGTCATCACCGAAGATCTAAACGTCAGGCCTCCACGGGACTTGGTGACAAGCGTGAGGAAGTTCTTCAGGGAAATATTCCCCGTGGCCTATCAGAATGCTCTGAAACTGGACTCGAAGCAGTTCACGCCAGAGTACGAGGCCTGTCTTCAAGACGCTTATGAGGCCGTGCAGCCGTTTGGCGAGGTGCCCAAGCAAGTGAGTATTGCTTTTTCAATCCTTATTCATATTATTCAGTATGTTTCATACTAACTTGCAATAACACTTCAGACTTCATTTTCCTATAAGTATAAGTTCCCAAAGAAATGCATCTAGCTAAACTTATCTAAACTTCTAGGGGTTGAAATCGAGAAAAAGTATTATTAACTTTTTAGAAATTCATTGATTTGAACTTCTTCAAACTTCTGTGTAAAAATTCAAAAAAATATTTCGATTACAATTCTACGCTATGGCATGGTTTATAAGACCTTGTTTATGATCATAGCCTAACTTAGATCCTGCGCTAAGAACTGTCATCATTAAATAATCATGTTTTTTTTATCAGTTGGGCACATCGCTAGCTCGGTCACTGGAAGCGGCGCGCGCGCTTCTGCAAATGTTGGCAGTGGGTGCACTGGCTCTAACCACGACGGAGCACGTGCTCTCTGACGTGGGCGAGGGTTGCTCCAGCAAACTGCTCCACGTCGCCGGCTGCGCGAGGTGCCGTGGCCATGACGTCACACCCTGCAGGAGCTACTGTCTCAATGTCGCTAGGGGGTAAGCAATGATAATAAAACACTAGATATGGGGTCAGGTTATAGTTCGGTCCCTCTATAGGTGCCCATTGTTCCCCCGGAAGGAGAAAAATCAATCATTTATTATTTTAAGGTACCCACTCGTCTCCTGGTATAAATGTTACGTTATTGTATGGACATAAAGTCGAAAATCACTGAAGCTCTCTCTTTTAACTTCTGCCGCCCTAGTACTTTAGATAGTTCAGGGGATGAGAGGTAACCCAAAAATTAAAGGGGACGAGTGGGTCCCGACCTTAAAAATCTGGTTAAAATCTGGTTACGCGGTTATAAGAATCCTTGGTTGATTGTATATGCCCCGTCATGAGCTATGAGCGCTGAGTGATAAAGGTCGGGAAAGGGGGTAAATGCGGATGTTTATTCGCGTCGCGCCATAATAGACAGACAGACACGGGCTCATAAAATTACTACCTACTACGCATTTAGGGTCAGCGGCTGTAGCTCGAGAAGGTACCTGTAAGCACGTCTAGTCTTAATATAAACCATGTTTTTACAAGGGGATAGTGTCATAGTTCAAAATTCTACTCAAATCTTTACGAAAAACGCCTGTAATATTACTTAGTGTTATTTTACTTTTGTTGAGTCCAAAAATAGGTAAATATCAAGTTGAATAGACACACTTGTACTTAAAACTGAAGAAGTTAGTTAGAACTTGTTCAGAGTTGGCGACCGTCGAGCTGGAACACGGCAGGCGTAGTTTTAATTAATTAAGAATGACTTGGATTTCAAAGCGCTTGAGAAGTACATTTTCACTTTCAGTGCCTTAAGCTCTAAAATAAAAGTCAAGATGAAACTTAAATCTCATTCTTTAAAAACTTGCCTCTAAATGTTACAAATAATTTCTATCATAAGCTAAGGTTAAAGCATAATAAATACACTAGAATTCTTCTAGTATTAAAAAGGCGCATTTTTATTTGGAGTGGACTATCTCGCCTAATTACGACAGATAGGGAGTCTTTTCCTATTTGTAAAAAGTAATATCAAGTCATTACATATTATGAAATTTGCGTCTGGTCTAACTGGCTACATTGCCAAACCAAACGCCCTATTGGAGATAAACCGGCTAGTTCGTATTAATATGGAGATGTAGCAGCGTTTCTCCACTCGCTACATAGATGGCGCTACTCGCTAACAATTGCAAAGTTTGAGTACAAATACACTAGAACCTAAATCGCGCAATAAGAGTTTTCGCGCGCATTGCAGTATATATACAAGTTTCCAACTAGAACAGTTGGAGCCGCGGGTCCCCAGGCATAACACCCGCCTCAATGGAAGATTTTGTCTTTGCTGGGGATGATACTGATCATGAGCTCTCCCTACAGATATATGTTTTCTTACAGATGCATAGGATCCCTGCTGTCAGAGTTGGAAGGTCCCTGGGCTGGGTATGTGGAAGGTGTGGAGCGGCTGACGAGGGTGGACGCTGACGTGGCGCTTAGGGAGCTGGAGACCATGGTCTCCAAGGCTATCATGTACGCGCTGGAGAACCGCGCTATATTGGAGAATAAGGTACGATAGTTAGACTAAGAACCATAATGGACTTTCGAGAGGTCTTCTTAATGATGAGGAAAATACGTACACGAGGCGGGACTCGAACCCACGACCTCTCTTCAGTCCAGCGAATCGTCTGAATTATGAGGTACGCTACCCACATCACCATAACAATCACTTTCTATATTATTTTAACCGACTGGTCAATATACCGGACTAATATAAACTGGAAGGCGGCTATTCCCTTACATGGTTAAACATTCAACGCCGATCAATCACTATTTGTGTATCGCAAAGTAATGGATGTGTCAAGAAGCAGGATTGCCTTTGTTCAGAGCCTCTGGAGCGAGTTTTCCCATCCGGTTGCCGTTACCCACCTCTATTTACTCCAATTAACCTCACAATAAATCTGGGATACTATAAATCACGTTAGTTCACGCCAACTTAAATTTCCCCCCTATCTCTCCGGCGCGGTTCAATTTGTTCGCCAACGAGATAATTTTCCTAGCCGTAAAGTATGTCTGAATACAACGTAGCACTATAATTTCGTTTGATTTATCGTCGCACTAGTAACTAACAGAAGTCCTACATTTTGCACGCCATTTTAGTATGAAATTGTTGCAGTGAGCACTAAGCGCTGAAATGTGTCTGCTTCCGCCCAACATATAACTAGCTATCAAACTGGAATATATACGTTTTAGTTGAATTGAACAAAATAGTGTTGTATCTAGTAAAGTTTGGGAACATTTCACAGTTTGGCACCGCGCCACACGTGCCGGGCATACCGTTTAGCGAGACATTTCAATTTGAGATGCGACTCGCCGCCAGCGCCTCGGTCCAGTGTTGTCGACAATTCCCACCTTCCTGCTATAAAACACTGCCGTAAGCGAATTCAATCAGTATTATAAATGCAATAGTCCATCCAATGGTCGTAAAGTGTGGAATCTTTTCCTAGATTCGTTTACAACGTATTACGAGACCATAAACATGGTTCAAACGCACGTAGGCCGCGGGGTCGTCGTGGGTGCGGCCTCTTCGCAACCAAACGTTGTAAAACACAAAGAAAACCTTTTGACCGAGCTTTCGAAGCATTCTTAAAGAACAGAAACTAACGGAGCTATTTCACAACGTGCTCAATGTGGTCATAAATATTCTATGGCTTCGAATAATCTCATGTAAAAAGTATTCGATATTATTCACCAAGTGTTAGTTAATGCACGTGTTATTGGGTAAGTTATCGCGTTTACGTGTCGGATATAGTTATTGCTAGTCGGGACGATGTTTCCGGCGGTCTAAGTATATGCCTTCCTCGCTATCTTGACTACTCTCATCGAAGACGTTACACCTCAGGTACTAAGATATTTTACTTTTATGAACCAAAAGGATTTGCCGTAAACCTTTCAATTTACTCACCTACATTATGTTCAGAGCTTAGTGGTTCTAAAAGCGTAATTTCGCTTATAAATATTGGGGTTGTGTAAACATGATTTCATAAAACCGACATAAAAGTTATAGTCACGTAAAGTAGGCTTAAAATCTTACAATTACTGATATCGAAGGTAATATTACAGCAAAATTAATTTTTATAATAATAAAAATATTCAAAAAGAGAAAATATATAAATATAGAAAGCACCAGCTTACAAATAAAAGAGATTCATCCAATCAAACCTTCTGCGGAAACAAAATACAGTCGAATTGAGAACAACCTCCTCCTTTTTTGAAGTCGGTTGAAAAGGAATAAGTTCTATAATATCCTTTCAAAGTAGGTAAGCATACAAAGATAAAGATAAACTATTATATAATAAAGAGAAACTATTGTGATAAGGATCCTAGGTAATCTCCTCAAATAATGAATCCTTGGTAAGAAGACTGACCAAAGCTCTATTCTTTCAAAACAAAAGCTAGTAGGTAAATCTAACAATGTACGCTGGGGTAAGGATGAGATAATAGTTACCTAATAAGGATGTAGCAAAGAGACAATGGAACATTAGAGCAAGCAGACGACTTATAGACATCCCGTTGACTCACAGTGGTTATGTAACAGAAACCTGCCAAATGCCAAGGTCGCGGCTTCCTTTAGCGCCGTTCAATGTATACTACTATTATAAGGAGGAAGGATTTATATTTTTGTGTGTATGTTTGTAATGAATAAACTCAAAAACTACTGTGCCGATTTCAAAAATTCGCTATATTTTATCCCTGTGCTCTCACGGAAACGTAAACTACGCGGGTGAAACCGCGTGACGTCCGCTAGTGTCTAATATTGTAATGAGGCCCGATAGCACGTGCCTAAACTGACGCACCAATTACATCCAGCGTATTGTTTGAAACTTCACTTGCATGTTAATGAGGTGGCTAAGTAGACTTTGTGGGGGCCTCTATCGTGACCCTTGATGGATCTATGATGTCATTACGTACGATAATATATGGACATAATTGCTTTCAACATAAGATCTTATTACTCCTAAGATATAAGAAACGATGGATGGACTAGATGGAACTCAGATATGACGGCTGATTGAGAGAAATTGACGAAAGTACACTACCCAGACCACAAATAAAGTAGGATAAGAACAGGCGGATGCTGATTTTTGGATCCTGTTCAGCAAGTTCCTCATCTTATTGTTATCCATGTCAAGGATGTTTATCCTAACACAAATCTTTAATTTCATCCCCGTACACCGCCATGTAATTGATGTTTATGTTAGTGTTAAATTTCACGTCAAAGTCAAGTACCCTTTAAATCGAAAGCTTTCTTTAGCTGTCTCTCATTTCAATAGCATTGCTCGCGATTCAAATGCTTCAACATGATTGAGTCCCATTGATATCAACAAGGTGAATAGTGTGATGAGCTCTCAGTGCCCCGCAACTATGTCAAGATCGTGTAACGATCGCCTCCGTGCCTCCAGCGTGCAATTCACCCGCGTCTCTACAGCTGTCTAATGACGCTGAAAGGTATGCGACGGCATGACCCAAACCACCTACGTCGAGTACCTATGTTATATCACCGTTTCAACTTGTTTTCCTTCTCGTTTCTCCATTGTGAAGTAATGTTGTATTAAAACCTTACCTTCTTACCGGTCCCATTTAAGTACAGGGTACTCAGAATTTGTAATACCAAAACCATTAATCATTAGCAATTGCTGTACCGTCGATTTTCACTAGGCATCTTATACATATATCATTGATCAGATGGATTTTTGCCTTTAGTTTTGTTACTGCCTTTCAGTGTCTTTTTTTCTCACGAATATATGTATTAAGTACATTATTAACGTAAAAGCGGAACAGTCCATAATATTCTGATCGCACAGATTACATCTTGAAATAACAGGAAGCAAGCTCTTCATAGGTTCCGCAGCGTCATTCGATTTATATCAATGTAACGCTGTACATCCGTCAAAGCTGTGTAATTTGGCATTAACATTTGCACCTCACCGTGTTCGAACATCAACGCGAAAACAGTTTCCGTTGTAATGTTCAATTGACAAGCAATTACGGGCCCATTGAGTTTGACGATAGCGTGGGTCGCTACCAGATGGTAGGTGACCTAAAAACTGGCGGAAAGAAATCCGTAAAGAATGAAAGACACGCGTCCAACCTGTGTTGAAATCAAAATTCCGTTTGTTTAAACCAAATTGACGATGTTTCAATCCATTGCCACTTGAATGGCCTGTAAATCACGGCGTTACAACACTGTTGTTTATCGATAAATACAACAATGCTCTTAGTGGAGTCGTCTTGATGTGTTCAGAAATATAAATAGCCTATAAAATATTGGAAGTTTTAGTTTTGCTTGAAATGCATGTAGGTGGTACATGGCTTGACTGTATGTAGCACTTTTGTTCTGTTTACATGGTACGGCTGTAACAAAAAGTCTAGCTAGATACTTCATCCTGTCCAAGTCCTGTCTTGCATAAAAACTTCTACCGTAATTCCAATATATTTGTCTCTGATGTGCCAATCACCTGACATTTAAAAACTAAAGAGGTTTTCTTAATTCGGGGTAGGCGTTTAGCGCCAAGCCCACATTTTTTTACTCTTTCGCTTTCTCCCACCAAACACTAGCTAGAATAATATCTTCCCTTGGGCATGAATCGCCTTTCTAACCAACTTCATTCCTAACGATTTTTAAGAACTTCGGAACAGCACGTGCTTCGCATGTATAGAAATCATAACAAACTTTTAAATAATTCTCGATATGAATGTATTGTAACGAGTTTGGTGTCATTGACACATGCTTTGTGCAGTCAAGGCAGAGGTGAATCGCTCTCATCTAGCGGCAGGTCGCCAGAGCCGGCTACACAGGCGCCCACGCACCCCCGAGCTTTCACCTCGCGAAACTAATTGGTATAATCTAAAGGCTATAGCGATACCAATTTAAACTAACCGCTAAATGAATCGAGCTATCGACAACACTACTATTTATGGAACCAGTGTTCCTCCGTTTGAAATCTTGGATCTACCACGTCTATTTTAAGTCTTATCCTCATGAGATGCCACGGCGGAGGCAATCAGATTATGTCTGACTTCAATTGACTAATAATATAGATCCGGTGCTTGTCTGCCCGTTCTGTTGACAAACCGTATCTAGTTGAAAGGGTGTTTAGCCTGTTCATATTCTGTAAGGTTTAATGCTCGTATATATCTGACAGCCTGATAGTTTCCGCTCTTAGGAAGTTAAGCCAGTATATCTTAGGAGGATAAGACATTAAAAATACGAAGTAGACCGAAAGACTGTTAACTTACCTGTGTAGCAATCTCTTAGAGAACGCGCTGGAAAAACGTTTTTAAAAGTCCTTTAGCTCCTAAGCCAAATTACTTTAAGAAGCTTTTAGCTTAGGTGCAAAAAGGACCTTTAAAAATAACGCTGTTTCCTATAAAGACGAACTCAAGACCTATCTTGATTTACGACGTCTAGTTATTTAGTGTCATGCCCTTTCTTCTTCCATACTTTCTTGCATTATTAAGTAGCTTGTTTATCTAAATCAAGTTAACAAAGAATTGTCCAACAAAGAGACAATATGATGTAAATTCGGCTACTATTAATTCTTATTTCTTATAAAGCAAAATCTAACATTTTTCGTGAACTCGCTTGCACACAAGAGAAGACCAACTATCGTTTAAGCAGCGCGTATTGAGGACTTCTTATCTTTGACGTTTAATTTTACGTTACCAAAATGAAACGTCAAAGCTAAGAAGTTCTTAACACGCTCTGCTTAAACCGATGATGGTAGGCCTCCTTGTAGTTTCTTAAAGATTGATTGATTATGGACAACAATCAATAACTAGATCTACAGAAATGTTCGCTATCTCTTATCCCCGGTGGTTGTGTAATTACAGGTCGAATCCGCGCGTGTGTCGGGTCGTGCGTGGGTGACACCCAATAGTCTCTTAGATAGACGCAATATATTAGCGGGACCACATCGTGTTTATTGTACATCGATGACTTGTTTATAATCAACCACACTACTGGTTTTATAATCGCTTGTTTTATTTATATTGTCTACAAAAAGTAACCGTTTGATTCGGTTTCTATTCGAAAATATATGCAAATTATCTTATTCAGTTAGATAAAGTTCTTATACTTAATATTTATGTTATTTCGTAATTAAAGTAATCCACAATTGATTTAGACGTTTGTAGGTTTTATATTTTAAAACTATGGAATTTATTTTACATAATTATTTACATTTCCGTTAACATTCCCATACACAAAGAGGAAAATACACAGTTAGACCATTTTAAAACCTTTAAGTACTTGGGTGAGAATGTACATTATTCATTCAGTTTGGGTCCTGGTAAGGTACTTATGAACGTCGAGAATTTACCACCTGCTCGGAAACTAACCTTGTGAGATTAACCGGCAAGAAACTCACGTGAAACGTGGTGCCTACTATCACGAGTTTTGCTCCTTTTCCAAATCTATAGTCGCTAGCGTCTCCGCCGAATATTTGTATGAGGAATTGTACAGCGTCTCCTAGCGATGACGTGAAGAACTAAAATATCTCATATTGTTGGTGGCGCTAGCGAGTATAGATTAAGAAAATGGTGCAAAACTCGTCCAAATTGGATCCCCATAATGAATCTCTCTCAATCTCAAACTCTGTTTTGTTACTGTGTAACTGTGTTCTCATAACGTATAAAATTACAAGTAGTACTTACATCGTATTGTGATTCACAAGGCCGGACAAAGGCCGGCTTGTGTTACAATAATTATAATACATTCATAACAATCGAGTTACTCATACGCTTATAAATGGTAATCTTATTGATTTATGTCCCTCGCGGAATGGAGTCCTCACCTCACATGGCCGTTACGTTATATAAGAGACGTTTCAAGGACAATCAATCAATAGACGAAAACATATTTGCATCCAATAGGAATGGTGATGCTTAAGCCGTTGTTTTATTGAGGAAGTGTTTAGGTCCTATCTATTGCTGTCCCAATAAAATTGTAAATCCTTCTGAACTTAAAATTTCGCCATCTTCTGTAGGATATTTAACTATATATCTGTGGATAAGGTAGGATTTGACAGGGGCTCAGGGCTAAGTATTTGAGAATGTATCACGTCCCGTTCACCTCATCCCCCCAAAAAGCGAGCTGCCAAAAAAACACCACGGGTAGCCAGTGAGAGACCAGTACTGCAGTTTTACGGTTTACAACTATTGCAGCTCTTTCAGCGTGCTTCCGCGTTCATGGACTTTCTGTGCGCTTACCATCAGGTAGGATTACCTACCATCAGGGAAATAGTTCACAAAAATGTTATATCTTTATTTAGTTCAATTATATCCGTTGGTTCTTTCGTTTGTCGTCTATCATCATCATCTGCCTGGCCTTATCCCATGTATTTGGGGTCAGCACTTGATTCAACCCGATGTGGCTGATCATCTGATTTTATACGAAGCGACTGCCATCTGACCTTCGTAACCCCTTTTATCGAGGAAAATCGGTAACCTGGGTTAAACCATTTCGTTTGTCGTCTAAACAACACTAAATTTATTATGACCCTTTATTAGAAGAGCTAGGCTCTTAAAATAAAGGGCTCGAATGACTGTAAATATAATTTTGGAAATGAAATATCTCAGTAAAGCACATACTTTACAAGTCAACTACATAGATCAACATCCTATAAATCACGAGCCAGGGGATTTGAAGTGTCCTTGAAGTCCCAACTAAGACCAACGGTACGACAGTTCCTTCCTACCACTACACATCTAACTGGAGCGTGAATATAAACATAATGATGATATAAACTAACGTATTACAGAGGGGCAACTATGATCGTTTAAGCAGAACTTTAATATTACGGAATAAAAGTGAAATGCCAAAGCTCAGAAGTTCTTAATACGCTCAGCTTGAACCGATGATGGTAAGCCCCCAGGTAATACTTCTGAGTGATCATCATCAAAGGCCACTTGTGATGTTTCTAAGTCAAGGCTCGTCCTTATTATATCTCGTTTCTTTTAAATTAGCGAAGAACATGAATCTACTATCATATTAACCTTATTGAATCTTAGTATCAATGTTTTAAGAAAAAAATTTTGGTTCGGATGATTGATTCCCATCCACATTTTCCTTCTCCAAGTAAATTATCACGAATATCAAAGACCTGTTCATTACAAGCCTTTTTATCTGCATTCATACCCAAGAGTACTTAGTTGTAATTACAAAATTCTAATCTAATACACCTTGCGAATATCATGGAAGTGCTAATTGCCGCTATTAAAAACTATTCAAGGCTCGAAGTACTTGGTGTTGGAGGAGTAAGCAAAACATCGGCTTTCTTTCTTCGTACACTGTAATTACAACCAGCCCACACAGTAAGTGCACACAATAAGAATGTAGTTTTTAAAACACAATCAGCATATTTATTCTTTTTTCATGTACAGTCTGCATCAGTAGTTGGTATATTACGTGGTATTATATGCCACTATGGTGACTATTATAAACGTATAACCTCTGTTAGTAAGTGATGTAACTTGTGAACACGGGCGTTCTATCTCTTCACACTCTACTTGAAGAAAAAAACTGTTTTATTGAATCTTTTCGCCTGATAAAATAAAGTAAGTTATTTATGAGATTCTGTGACATTCCTGCTCTTGCTTAAGATTTAATTTGTTTTTATCACAACTTGAAAGTTTATGATAAAAACAAGTATGATAATAACACTGACAGCTACTCTACATGAATGTTTTATTGGATATTCCATAAAAATTACATGACTTACCCCCGGTTTTTCAAAGGCTTGTCAAAATCAAAGTGTTTCGATTTTAAGCGTCCCTTGCGACACA
The DNA here is from genome assembly GCA_964035505.1 of Watsonalla cultraria. Lineage (NCBI taxonomy): Eukaryota > Metazoa > Arthropoda > Insecta > Lepidoptera > Drepanidae > Watsonalla > Watsonalla cultraria. Next base: position 8,900,355 of record OZ037717.1, on the reverse strand, counting down.
TCGCAATCCGTAGATTAAAACAAAATTTGAAGTTTGTTGAAAAAAAATTGTTTTCTGCCTCTGTCTATGTTCAAGTTCCGATCCCTCACGCTACACAATAAGTCGACGGCTATAGCCAGCTCAGCGTACTTGGAGAGAAGAGCTCAGTATTTGATCAGCAAATTTTGAAGCCGACTGTCCCCAGTGTTGAAGGCACGCCGGCGCGCCGATCCGGTTGCATCGTGCAAACTCACATTAATGAATATTTACTATAATCCAGTAGGCGGCTCCTTTTTATGTCCATCTTAAGGTTGCCAACAAAAAACATGGGTAATTAACACATAATGTCGAGATGTTCGTGATTCTGGTGAGGTTTTTCTTCCACTTGTTTAGCGTTCATTCCACGTATGTAGTTATTTACCATAATAAACTTGAATGGGACTGCTAAATGCATTTGAATGAAGCTAAACTATTAGCTGTCTGCATATTCCTGCCGCGTTATTCACTAAGGTTTCTCAACGTCGTAGAGTGTCGGTTTTAAAGAATTGAAATTGAATCTTATCCTCTATCTATTATGTATCAATTCCCTTTGGTTGAAACCAATGCTATTCGTCGAGCTCAACGCTGGGAAACCTTAATGAATAACACGGCTTTATTCGTGCAGAAGACTGAACTTGCAGGAATGCACTGACGTTTATTCCGACCAATTAACTATAACAGCTGCAGTGTAAACTATTTATGCGAACAACCACTCTATTCAGTAGGTAGGTTTCCTTTTAACATAGAACATAGCCCATACATAGGCTGAGAAGAGAGAACAGAACGGCCTTACCATCACCTCTATTGTGACATTATAACCACTGAGAGGGATAGACGTATGCGACATGTATTTTCTATCTCTGTCACTCAGTGTCAAGGTGTGGCAGTGACAGATTTATTAATGTCACATGCATTATCATACTGTCATGACAATTTCAATCCTTTCATTTTGATTCCTTATGCTAAGGAAATATTAAGTCATCTGGGGGCCTACCATCATCTGTAAGCAGAACGTATTACGAAAAAGTTCTTTGCTTTTGACACTTCAAAGCTAAGAAGTTAGTAAGACGTAACTATAGCGATGGTAGTAGGCCCCCTGTACTGACTTGCACCCCACATAGCGTCCAGGAAGCACACCGTGGAGCTTAAGGTGACTGAACCTAAATCAGATTAAATAATATAAGATATAAAATCCGAGTACATCCAACTGGATAAAGCCGTGATCCCTGAGCGAATAGCCTAGTTATTTGACTGCCAGCGTAAATAAGAAAAGGCTGAAATACATGTCTCGTGTGCGACGCGACAGATGTCAACGTTGTAATAAAACTTTTCCAGCGGGGAATCAAGATCCTTCGAGTTTCACGTATATACGTATGTACAATAAGTTTGTGGGTAATGTTCGTGTCTCACACATCAATAATCGTGAACTCGCTCATGCAACTTTTATGATTTTTGTTCCAAAAATATTCCTCTCGACATTCGACAGTGCTTTCGAAAGTTTCTACTATCACTAACAAACCATACTTTGTATGCTCACGCCTGTATTCCCCGAAGAGGTAGGCAGAAATGTACTTAGAGCACGTCAACCCATATTTTCGCCAGTTATATTAAGTCCCATGAAATAAGGGGCGAGCTTATTGCCATTAATCGGGTTCTAATTCAGACCCCTGGCTGCTAATGATAAATTATAGATGGAATAACCCCATATTAATTTCCCGACCCAGATTCGAAGAATTCTGGACCTCGTGTTCTACAGTAGCGTTTGCGACCAACAAGATGGACATACAACCCATATATTTCCTAAGTTATATTTTAGATAATTGCTATGAAACTAAGTGAGTTGAGTGACTCTCTGCGGAACTAAGTGACCCTGGACGGATGTGTGTTTCACGTGCAAGCTATGAAACCAAGCAGATATGCACCACAGAAATAATAAGTACCAACGTCTAGCGAAGCTGGACCTATTTGCGTTCGCAAGCGTTGTGTGGTTTATTTGCGTGTGTCGCGCGTCGATGCGGCCGTTCACACTAACACCGCAATATAAATGCATACAGAAGGCCGGCTCCCATGCTGCCTATACATCATCATCCCACCCGTCCCTTGCTAGAGCCGGCGCGTGCCGAGCCGCTAGCCCATGTCCCTAAATAATACCACTCAGATCCAGCTCCCTAGCCCATCCCCCAGCTACGCTCTAAGCCGAGGCTCCTTAGCGCCCTTAGCAGTGTTGCTAAGTTTTTAAATTAAGCTCGCTGGAGGCCTTTGGGTCTTGCCCTTTTTTCAGCCTAAGCAGTGGAGGTAACTCCACCCTACCAACTGCGAGAGACCATCACTGAAAAAAATATCCCATTCTGTGGCAGTGACAAGCGCACACACATACACACACACAGACGCATTATTATGAGCTTATCACTCTTATGGTTACTATTGCCCATCTAAAACAGTGATCCTAAGAAGAGAGTAATGTAGAGCAGTAATGAATATGAAAATAATTTAATAAGTTAGCGCCTTGATAGTCCACTTATGAAATACGGCTTCGAAAACTGCCATCTAAGAAGAACCAGCAAGAAACTCGGCCAGGTAAGCCCTAATGAAGGGAGCCGGCCGAATGTTTATATTTTGTGCTGGCGCTGTGCACGCGCCGTCGCCTATTTCCGCGCAAATACCAACGTCGCTGATGACACCCCTACAACCGGCTTCTGTTCCTGACAAATGACATCGCTTCATCGACTCCACTACGCTGATTTATCTTCATTGCCTGTGGTGCTTTCTGATTATACCGGCAACTTTGCCGTTTATTATACAGGACACATTCCTTATTAGATTACACTCGCTTAGCTTGCCATTACCTAGATTAGGTTATATTACCAGTGTTATTGGAAATATCATTGTGTTATATTTTTGAATGATTAATTGCTGGGTTTCTCGGTAAAAGCAACCTTCTTAACCTGGCGGTTACATGTATAGTCATGTTATTATATAAAGATATTTTTAAGTTTCAGTTTGAGCATATGAAATACAGATGTTTTATTTGGACCATTGCAATACTAAGCACCCAAAATTCCATTTTTTTTTTATAATTTTAAGTCATGACTGATCGGAACTCCGATGAAAATCTAGGCTGAAAAAAGCCCAACTCTAATCACCAACTTCACCTCAAATGTTTGCCCACAGGTGCGTCAAGAATGCGGTCCTCCATCAACGCTTGACATCCTCACCTCACCGCAGCCCACCCCCAGCGTGAGGAGGGACGACCTGCGAGCTCCTCCACCAGACACTGAACTCCTCCAGTTCGCAGCGACACTGGCTGGTACCAAGAAGCTATTCGCAGGCCTCGCCGACCGACTTTGCGATCACCATGACTTCGCACACGACTCCAACGACCATTGCTGGAACGGGGAAACGATAGGAGAGTGAGTAGTTGAAAATCGATTTTTTAAGGCTAACGGACACATACTAGCTCGGCATCTGATCAGAATCGCCTCAATTCGAGGCATTCGGGATTATTCGTATGAAACTAATTTGATATTGTTTGTTCAGGTACACGAAAGCTCTGGTATCATCAGCTTCTTTGAACGATCAGAAGTACAATCCAGAGCTACCTGGAGGCTTACCAACAGACCCGAGAGTAGCTGCCCTGGCGGAAAGACTGCAGCAAGCAAGACAGGTAATGTCCGCAGAGTTAATATTATAGCACTGATGTGTCACAGAACTGTTCAACTCAGTCACTTTAATGACTGAGCTCATGAGGGTGACGAAAGAATATAATAATATGAGGTAAAGTTCGACAAAATATAAATATTATACTGGCTGACTTGGCGTTCCTTCGCTTCCAGTACCCTATAGGTTTTGGCGTTTCAACGAAATTCGTTACTTATAAACGTGGATGGAAATGTGCTGATAGGTTTTCGGAGATGGGTTGCGATCGAATTACAAAGATGACGTATCAACACATTTCAAATCACACAAACAGAATGAAATTCTTCAGGTTTAAATATGGCAGAAATTTACATCGGATTGAGACATAGATCATTGAATTTCTTCTCGGATTCTTTAGTCGTCAAGCTGGTAGATAAATCAGCATTCTTAAATTCAAAAACTCTTCGAGTGAAGTTGAGTTAGATCCGCCCGCACACCCAGGCCTTGCAGACGTCTAGTTGAACGGCTTTTAAATAAGAAGTTATATAAGGAAATTCTGTTAAGCAGTATTTCCTACAGACATCTGGGTTATATTTAAAGTCATAGCAGTGCTGTTGAATATTCCAGTGAACAATGAGCACTTAACGTCCGCAACTACGACTTTGATAAAGCTACATAGGCTTGCTAAAATACTAGCTGCGAGTTTGATAACATTATTCAGGTTTCCCAAAATACCCATTTGAACAAATTCTCTGTTGTGATTACTAGAAATAATAAAATACACCGTTAGGAGTATTTGATATGCATATTTATGTTAAGTATCATTGAAACACGACTAATGAACTTTATCTAAAAGAAAATCTTAAAAATTGTAGATAAGGAGAGCTGCATTGGATTATGAAATATTCATAAACTGTTGCGATTGGAAATAAATATTAGGTTAAAACCAACTGGTTTTAACGGTTGCAACGTCATTTCTAGCTAGCCGTGGAAAATTACGCCTTGTTCTTTCGCTATGTAAAAAGTAGATCCTGGGAGTAATAATCCTATAATATCAGAAAAATATTAATATGGATGTTCGTTTACTGAAACAGCTACTGATGTCCCACGCTGGAAGCAATGACGCCCAAGCCGAGGCTTTCATGCAAGGGGACGAGGCCGGGGAAGAAGGCTCCGGGTCTGGTCGCAGTTACCCTGATGATGATGCTTCTTACGACGCCGAGGGCTCGGGAGAGGAGGGGTCGGGCTCTCATGACATTGGTGAGTCTACTTTAACTAATATATGAAGCTGTAATTGAGATTAATATTCAGCTCTCTGACGTGGTTCTTTAAGAAGGTTGTAAAGAGATTCTTACAATGTCGACAACGCGCACGTGATGCCTCTGGCATTGCAAGCGTTCGTACTCCATATTTAATTATTTTTTTCCATAGACTGACACGTTGGTCTTGTGGCCTCAAACTCTACTGCATAATTCGAGGTCCTGGATTCGATCTCCGGGACTGCCAAAATGTTATTGGGATTTTCCATTTGTAATTTCTAAGTAGCTGCTTGGAGTCTGGATCAGTGCCCGGTTAATAATGATCACTAAACACATGGGACTATACCATAGTCGGCAAAGTACATTCTTCGGGGAATACAGGCGTAAGCGTAGGTATCTACTTCCATAGATATAACACTACATTCATCGTTGAAGTAGCAAACGCCTTATGATGTCATCCCGTCCCTACAGTACAATTTGTTAGCGTTCAATTTGCCCTATTAACATAATTAACATTTGCTACAGCAGGAAGCAAAACGATCCACGGTGATGAGACCACGTACACGTCAACACCGAAGACATCGGCTGCTTCTGCATTACAAACACTCTCAACTATGGCTCTCGTGGTACTAATGACCACCCGGCATTGCCTCACCTAAGTGTGTCTCACTAGCCTTGAAGCCAAGACTCCTAAGAGACTCCTGCCCTCTTATTTCCAAATCATACCCTAAGATAGTCCGTGGTTTGAAAGTGGCCCCAACTCTTTCTGCGATGTGGATTTAAAGAGATAAGCATGGATTAATTCCGAGTCTTGGTTTGTTATAAGGGGAATTGAGTGAGAGCACCGATATAACCATATCATTGTGTGTGTACACGTGTGTGAACTATGACTGCTGTAGTAGTGACTTAAATGACACGTGATTTAATTGCAGAAATTTATTTTAAGAGAGCTTTAGCTCACCGTTGGAACCCAAGCACTGAATTATAGAATATATTATCTATCGGAGCTAGTCCCTTACTAGTAACAGACGCTGTCCACTCATTTGCAATCGAAATTCAATATGTAAGTGTAAAAGATTTTATCATAGATATTATAACTGTATTCGTACAAATAGAACAGGGGACCTACATCGAGGGTTTAAACAGAGCGTATTAAGAACTTCTGAGCTTTGACGTTTCATTTTTGTACCGTAAAAATAAAGTAAAAAGTTTTTAATACGCGCTGCTTTAACGATCATAGTTGGCTCCCTGTTAATTGATGCATTTAAACAAAATAAGTCTGGAAATGTACAGTGCATATCGATATTGTCTTCGATTTGTAAATATTTTGGAAATCTCTGTAGGATTAGGTGAGACTTATACGTTTAAAGGAAGCTTTATACTTCGGCATTCATATAAACTTCTGTGAAAATTGTCATAATATAAAATGTAATATTAGTATTATTGGATGAATTTTAATCGTTGTTAAATACTAGCTGATCGGCAATAATTGTATTAAGTGCGAGTATAACGATAACGAGTGATATATCTATACAGATAAATAAAATTGAAGTGTCTGTTTGTAATTCCAATTCAACGGCTTTTCACTAAATGCATATGAAAGTATATAATCGGTACTGGCATAAAAAGAAACAAAATTTTATTTTATTTCTCTGTCTGTCTGTCTCTCTATCTGTCTGTCTGTCTGTCTATTTGACCCGGGTAATTTCTGAAGCGGCTGGAGCGATTTTAACGTGACTGTCACTGACAGATAGCTGTTGATACAAGGATTAACTAAGGCTACATCTATTGAAAAAATACCCATGAATTAAGTATACGCGGATGAAACCGCGGGGCACAGCTAGTCAATAATATAAGTCGTGTGTACAGTTTATGTAAATAGCTGCAAGCCGGGTTAGGTGCTTGTCTAGTAAATATTATTTCGTTGCCATATTAATATTACTGATAATATGTTATATTTATAATATTAATTTAAGTCATAATTTAATCTAAATTTATTTTATGTGATACGGTTTGTGTATAATAAGTTAACGCACCATTTAAACATTATTTATATATTGTATACAATGGCATGTAAAATATTATTACAAAAATTTCTCCTGCTTCCCATTCAGACAATTAACAAATTAAGCAACTGTCCTTACGTAGACTATCGAATCTTAATTAAATATCGAATAATTATGTGAACAATATGAGTAAATAATCGAATCGAATACTAACTTTTTAATTAGGTGTTGCCAAAATACGGCCATGACCATGTACACATTGGAGCATATGAGCCAATGGAATGAAGGATTCTAATCTCCAAATTCAAATCAAAATAGGTTATTTTATTCAATATTAGTTACAGTGTGCTGTGTTTTAAAAAAAATCACTATATCTGTCACTTTGAAGTAGTGGGCCTAAAGATGAATGTTACTATAATAAAAAAATGTCAAAACAAATAAAGAGATAAACAAAATATACGTAGATATATAAAATATTGTAAATTGCTTTAATACTAGTGAATATGGACAGACATCATGTAATGGTGTGCTGTGGGTTGAGTGAGGGTGTGTGAGGACCAGGAAGGTATTGTCACTAGGAATAGTTTGGTGTCATCGATTTTAAACTATTTTGACATTGACGCAAATTAAAAATGTGTAATTAATAAAAAAAATAATCACCGAAATCGGTTCACCCGGATAAAAGTTCCGAGATAACAAACACAAAAAAAATACAGTCGAATTGATAACCTCCTCCTTTTTTGAAATCGGTTAAAAACCAGTTTTATTGCAATTTTTAACAACTTAAAGTACACATAAATAAAACAGTATTATGTAGTTGTATTTCGTATGCTATTTATTTTTTCTTTATTTTACTGTGTCTGGGCTTAAATAGATTCGATCAGATCGACCAGGGCTTACCATAAGCTCTTATTAACATCATAGTTCCACTGTGTGACAGTGAAAGTCTTATACACATCATATACATCTGTCTCATAATAAGAGTTAAACTCTCATGGCAGTAAGAGTTCATGGTAGGGCCCTTAATCATTAGATTGCTAGTGCAATTTATTGTATACGTAAGTATAGCTCTGAGAAGTTGTTACATACATTAACTAGGACACTTGTGTGCAGTAAACAAGTAATAAAGTGTAATTAAAACCTGTCCCATTTAATGCAATTCATTGCGCATGCACTCAATATTCATAACATTTGCAAGCTTGTATGTGATGTGGTCCTTAATAAACACACATGCAATTAATTGCGTATTTATTCATGTTAATTTTATGCTAAGTTTCAAAGGTTTAAGATGAGAATAAAAATTAATTTTATTAATAAAAGTCTAATCATTAGACTGAGTATTATCATTTTATTCGCTAAAGTGTCTAATGATTTTGTTTTAAATTCAATACTTTTTAATTAACGTGCTTTTAACGTGCTTAGTTACATAAAATGTTCATTGATTTTTATTTTCAATTCATGTGTAATGAAATTAAAAATAAACTTTATAATCTACATGAATTAATAAGTAAATAATTATAAAAAGCGTCACAAAAAATATGTCGCAATGTCAAAATGGTTTAAGTAGTCGATGGGTCGAAATATCCCAGTAGAAATTGTAAATATTGTTGAGAAGATAGCGTGTTTGAAATGGAATCCATTGCTGTTATATCTGAGTATATAATTATATATAATATTATGAAAATTAAAATCTGTAAGTACTATATAATAACTTGTTTCATTGACCTTAAATTATTCTATCAATATGTCCTGCAGTATGTCAAGTATCCTAGAAGACAATTATAAATAAATCAGTAAGTATATTTATGAAACAGTATTTCTAAAACAATAAGTGCAGTGACTTCACTCTACGAGCTTTACGCTGAAGGAAAACATCGTGGGGAATCCTGCATTTGTCTGAGAAGTAATTCAAAGATGTATGTAAAGTGCCTGAGACGGCGATAGACTCACCGTCTGACACGTTGGCACTTAATCATCTTCGGTAAAAAGAGGGTGTTTTTATCATAACACCTCTGCCTACCCCTTCGGGGAACACGGGCGTAACCATATGACATGTAAATGCTAAATAACCTATTCTATTATATGAGAAGAGCGTAAACTCTGTGATAAAACTTGAAGGAGTTGCAAAAGGGTGCATTTAAAGTGACAATGCCACGTGTCCTCATTTCTAGGTATTTTATTCATACCGTCCATTGTCTGAGCGAGTGTAATGACATAGCACGGGTCTGCTATGAAGCTGTTTGCACAGCCTGTATTTACGACGTCGTAGCTATGATTTAAAGTAGTTTGCCAACTTTAAAAGCTACAATAATTGTTTATAGTCGTACTTTATGGTCATCTATATCTATACAGATAAATCAAATTGTAATGTTTGTTTGTTATTACAAATAATAACTTTTCACTAAATGCATATAAAGTACCTATATGCGGTACTGATTACTGACATAATAAATAACTAATTTAAAAAATAATCTCTGGTGTTAGTCCGTCTGTCTGTCTGTTTGCTAATCTCCGGAACGGAAGGGCTGATTTTTAACGGGACTTTCACTGGCTGATAGTTAATTTTACAAGGATAAACTTAGGCTATTTTTATTTAACAAAAAAATAGGATGCCGCAGGTCACTCGTGAAAATAACTCTTCGTGGGTAAAACCGCCACAGGCTAAGCTTGTAAAAAAAATATAGTATATCGGTGAAAAGTGTTGATTTTGCGTTCTCAACTTTATAGTATCTCACGAAATTGGTCAGATATTTAACAATGACAAAATAATATTTCAACTTATTATTGTCGATACTTTTATATTTAATATGAGGGTATTTTTAACATAACCTCAGATAAGTGACGACAAAAGTATGCAGTCAGTCAGCAGAACGTTAGGGCAGCTGGGCGATTTAATAAGGTAAGCTAATCAAATCTGTTTATTCCCCTTTAATCTTCACTGACTTCCTAGCTTTAATCCACAGTACCTAGCTGCATTTACTTGATTCTGGGGCCATACCATGAGCTCTTATTGCCATGATAGTTTCACTCATTTATGAGACAGATGTATGTGACGTGCATACATTTGTCACTGTCGCACAACTGAATTATCATTGCAATAAGAGATCATGGTTGGGGCCCTGATTAAATCTATATTGATTAGCTAATTTCGTTTAATCGGTTTTCCTGCTAGCATTTACACTTAAAGTATAGCCCATAGTAATAGTTATTATAAGCTTTTTCAATTAAATAAAACGCTAACGATTTTCTGTTGTATCAAACACTTGTTGGTTCTTTCCTTATACAAAACCCGTTTCATCTTCTAGTAACGAATCTGCAGGAGACCAACTATGATCATGTAAGTAGAACTTCTTAGCTTGACGAAATTTAAAGAGCTCAGGGGCCCAACCATGAGCTCTTATTGCAATGATAATTCAGTTGTGCGAAAGTAACAGAAATTTTTAACACGCATTAACCCAATGATGGCAGGCCCCCAGTACCCCAAATATAGGTTATGATAGGCTTACATTTTGACGAATTTATTATATGAGTGTGTGTGAATCCACCTTCCTTAGAAGCTAACCATAACCCGCCTACGAAAAAGTATGAACACACTAGACGGTGCTCGCGGCTCCGTCTGCGCAAGATTTGACTCGTCTTTGTAGTGTTAACAATTCACACAATATCTTTATAATTTAAAGCCTATGTGTTATTGTAATGTATGTATAAGCTATATTATTCTTAGGTTTCAGTAAAATATGTTTTTTAGTTTTTCCGTGAAAGTGTGTATGTAAACATCTATAAATCCATACTCACAAACTTTCAATAAACGCGTTAAGTTATGATAAATTTAAGGCACATGTTAAAACTGTACTTATGAAGAAAACTTATTATACAATTTCGGATTACATAAATGATAAAGATATATGGAATTAAAACTCTGCACAAGCAGCTCCTGGCAATGACACGGTATGCAAACATGTTATGTAAATCATTTGGTATTGTTTTTACTTTTTTAATTATAATTTTTTACACATGCATGCTGATACAATTTTCACTATTGTGAATAATTTTAAAAGTTTTTATTGTTATTATTATTGTTTACTGTGTAATTAAATGTACATGATGCCAGCTGAGTTTCTTGCCGGTTCTTCTCAGAAGGCTAGTTTCCGAACCGGTGGTAAATTCCTCGACATTCATAAGTGCCTTACCAGGGCCTAAACTGAATAAATCATTTTCATTTTCATTTCAGATTTATAATATTAGTTGAGTTAGTATCCAGCCAGGCTAATACGTAACGAAATTCGTCAAAGTTTTAACATGTTAACCTATAGTTGGTATACCGGCTTAGACGTTTCATTTTCCGTACTGTCAAACCTAACCAAACGTCAAACCTAAATAGTTCTTAATAAGCGCTGTTTAAAAGATCATAGCTGGCTCCCAGTTTCCACGTGAATCCAAGTGGCAAAATGCTCTCTGATATCCGTCGCAGAACATGATCGCAGTGAACTGAAGAGACCATCGCATTTCACGGCCCATTAGTCCGAGGTCGGACTCGAATACTCGGGCCCAATTTGTACAATTGCTCACATGAGTCAGCTATTGCTACCTTCAATCCTTTATCTCTTATCTACTTGTTTATTGGCTTTCAAATTGTGTTCATTGATACATCCGTCTTGTTGCGTAACAATCAAGACTGGCCAATTGATGGCGAGTGGGTGTCGATGAGCGTATTTGATTGTTTTGTTTATGAAGCTTCACTCGTGCCACAGTATACATTATTTAAACTTTACTCGCTGAAAGTAATCTAGGCCCACGTTTTTATATTTACAATAACATTTTGAATTTATAAATAATATCTCAAATTAATGTTATTAATTATTATTTCACCCGCGTAGATTTAGATTCATCCTTATTATCGCGGAACCCTAATATTTTTTATAAATAAAGTAGCCAATTTACTCCTTGAAACATCAGATACCTGCCAGTGAAAGCCCGTTAATATCGATCCAGCCGTTACAGAGATTAGCCGGAACAAACAGACAGACAGAGAAAAAATTTAAAACTTGGTTTTTTTGTGTCAGTAGCGTGTATACTTTCATATGAATTTAGTGAAAAGCTGTTATTTTAGAATTACAAACAGACACTTCAATTTTATTTATCTGTATATATGTATAGATAACAACGTTATCCACATATTACAGTTGTAGTTATAATATTATGTATATAATGAAAGATATAGGTGACTATGTAATATAAAAATACTTATACTGTTTAATTACCTATTGTGGGAGCAAATAAGATACTTTGCTCCATTTTGCGAGAGGGTTTTTAATCTTAAAGATTTTAAAATGTACCCCTTTATCAAAATAATGTATATTTGTCGTTTTAAAGTTTTGAAAAAGTCGGTAATTTATGCGATCGGCCACAACGTGGCACTCATAATGCCTATGCTTATTTTCTCATTGACACGCGCGTCTGTGTGAGTGAGTGTCATTTCAAACGAGTTGTTTTTAGATTCCTTACTGCTTTTAAAACTTATTATTTAAACTGTTCTCGTGGTATGAGAAGAGAGGTAGGAGAGAATCAAGATCGCAAATAATACAAAACAACGATGCGATGATACTACCTACATGTCTGGGCATTGAATTAAAAACCGATTTTGTGCGAGTACACCGTACTCTCGACTACTGGCGCATCCACAGACGTACTTAGATCTACGTATTAGATACCTACCACGTACGTGTCTATATCGGTGGGCGCATCCCAAAACTGCCAACCTTAGATAAGTATAAGCCGGCAGTTGGCAGTTGCTTCGAAGTTAATATTTATTTGATCGTTATTTATCACTTTCTGAATGGATTAGATTCAATTAACTTGCCAAAAAAATGTTTTCCTCGTTTCAGTTTTAAGTGAAAATTCCACCAGATTAACCGAACGATTTCGCTAGCATAGGGGATTTGTCACCGAAAAATGTTCAATATTTTTTTCATATCAATATTAGGTACTTACCTGAGATATCTCTCCTCATATAATATTGTGTTTATCGTAACATTATTTGTTTAAAATAATAGTAAATTGTGTTTGTTCAATTCATATTGTTTTTATTGTTTATATTTGGTTGATCCCCTCCCAAACCGGAAACTACACCATTAACGGAAATTCTGTTTATGCCTAATACCTGTACTACATGTTCTGAAACAAATGAGGCTTGAGAACCCTGGTCCAACAATGCTCTAAACGTATATACAATACCATTATACTCTACATTGACCAAGGCAGTAGCCAACAATACTTGACCTGGTGACATAATTGTATCTTTAGAAAAATTCGAAGAAATTTGAATAGGATTAATGTCAGCAGACTCACAATATTGTTTAAAACATTAATATGGACTTTACAAATAGGTTATTAGTGAACATGAAATCTATTTAATAAAGGAAGTTGTTAACCTAAGTTAGCGTAAGAGAAATGACGTTCAATAAGTGTTCCAAGTGTCCCTTATGTTGAATAAAACTTTCTGATTTTGATTGACTTTGATTTAAGACGCCAATGGACTCAGCATCTGTGTATATATCTAAGTTTTACTACAAAGAAAACATTTAAAAAAAAAATCTATTTTGTCGACCGCCAAATAGACGTTTTGGTTACATTAATAAATCCAGAACGAACTATAAGTTATTTTTCTATAAATGGGCAAGTTGCCGGTCAAATAAATAATTCATCTCACGGTATTTATTTATTATTTGTAAATGGCGATGCTATAACCTTTTGATCTCGGGAAGCCCGCGGGCGCAGAGCAGTTATCAACATAGTGGTAAAACATAGTTCAGTGCCGAGATAAATTACATACATTACACCGTAGTGGCATGTACACGAGTAATGTATTTGCACTAACTACGGCTATTTATTATAAACTAGCTGTGCCTCGCGGTTTCACTCGCGTTGCTTAGTTCGCGGAATAAAAGTTTTTTTAAACATGAGTGGTCTGAGTTATTTCCTGTAACATATAAGCTATCTGCCAGTGAAAGTCCTGTACAAATCTGTCCAGGCGTTTCGGAGATTAGCCGGAACAAAGAGACAGACGGACGGACAGACAGAGAGACAAACAGAAAATAATTGTTTTTTTTATAATTTAAGTAATACTTTCATATGTATAAAGTGAAAAGCAGTTAATTTTAAATAACAAACAGAGTTCAATTTTATTTATCTGTATAGATATGAGATTACTTTAGAGTGAATATGCAGTAGTCATTTCATTATCTTTTCGCTGAGTGCTGCGTGTTACTGCTATATATACTAAGGTAAACTATCTATTCCAAATGTTATCTAAATTAGTCCATCCATTCGTGCATGGAAAAAATCTGGTGCCACCACGAGTTATGAGCGCTGACCTTGAACGCGTAATAGTAATTTCTAACCGACTTAAAAAAATGAGGTTATACGAGTCGGTCTCTGTCTGTCTGTATGGCGCGAAGCGAATATAATATATACGCAGTTGCTCTCACTATTTTTCCTGAGCTCTCATAACTCGACGGCACCTGTAAAAAACTAATGCCTACCCCTTCAGGAATCCTGGCATAAAGATAATAAGTGATTGATTACGTAAGCGACGCAAGTTCGAATCCCAGCGTTGCCTGTACCAATGAGTTTCTCTAAAAACTTGTGCTTTACGGTGAAGTAAAACATCGTGAGGAAACCTGCATATTTCTGAGAAGTAATTCGAAAGACGTGTGTATAGTGCCTGAGATGGCGATGGACTCCTCTGTCACGTTGGCACTTAAATATTCGGTGAAATGTGGGTGTTGTTGTCACAATACCTCTGCTTACCCCTTTGGGGACCCTTCTGGGATGGCGTGAGCATTTTTTTTTTTTAATACAGATAGGTTGATGAATTCGGCATAATACACTGGATTCCATTAAATCAATCTTCTCAAAACCAATTTTCAACATCCCACGTTGCGTGCGATTCAATATGGCATTGCATGGCCTACGCAGATATTGTCTACCGGGAATTTTATATATTAATTCGAAATAAAAGTTAATTAATTAGATACAATCTACCTTAGTCAAACGGTGATTTCCTTTGAAGATAAAAATGTACGTGAATGACTACTGGCGAAACCAATTAAGAACTGAACGATACCAACCTGGTCTTGAATATAAGAATAATTAATTAAATTATCTTATTAAAAGTTATGGTGTCGTTCAATTTTATTGAATCACTTTTATAAATACCTAACTTATAATAAAATAGTGAAAAAAAATGTTGATGAACTCTGAGACCGCTACGAAAAAGGCCACCCACAATATTTGTCTTCGTCAGGTGTCAAGTACTTAACCCTTCATCATCAGCCTATCTTGGTCTACTGCTGGACATAGGCCTCCCCTAATGAGTGCCATAAAGCCCTGTCTTCAGCTTGCCGCATCCAGCATCTGCCTGCAGTCTTTCGCAGATCGTCACCCCACCTGGCCGGAGAGCGTCCTACTTAGCCCTTATGTAATGAAAACCGTAACGATGTGGTAGCGACTAGTTAATACCTAGTCGTTGGGTGTTTTCATACATACATACATGTGCTCACGCCTGTATTCCCCGAAGGAGTAAGCAGAGGTGTTTTAATACCTGCACCCACTTTTCACGGAACATGAAGTGCCTACGTGACATGGTGTGTCTATCGCCATCTCAGGCACTATACATTCTCAGACGTATGCAGGTTTCCTCTCGATTTTTTTCTCCACCGTAAAGCACGTAGTGCACATAAGTTTTTTAGAAAAACTCATTAGTACAGGCCCCGCTGGGATTCGAACATGCGTCACTTGCGTAGCAAGTGACTGCTCAAACCCCACGGCCTAATGTTTCAGATCACGTGCATACCACATTGTGAGAAATTTCGATATAATGACATTAATCGATGACGTTCAACGATGTTTCGATTGTTCGTTTTACGGGCTCTGTGTAGGTACCTCTTTGTAATATTAGCACCTATTAAAAGCGATAGAAGTAACACCAACGCTTAACACCAACTTTTGTTCAACTGTAATGAATTGGTCGGTCCTTCATTACCAGCTATTGGTTAAACTAACGCAATTAAGTTGTTGGTACCTCGGGTTCCGGTTGATTTACACCGCTCTTTAGCCGCACTCAAAACTAAGATAATTCATAACGCCCATTATGACCGATTATAGCTCTGTTAGTATAAATGCTTTAGTTCAATAGTACACCATAACTCCTATAAGCTATTAGGTGCTATATAAGTAAATGTTTTATAACAGTGTCCGTAATATAAATTTATCGAAACAATTATCATATTTTTTTTTGAAAAATTAATGAAAAATGCTTTATTGAAAAAGTTTTATCAATTTAAGAAAAAAATTTTTCTCGCTTTCTCTTTAGCAAGAGTCTTTCTCCATTTTATATTTTGATACCCTTACTGTGGTAGTGCAGATAAAAAGTATATTAGCATTAGAATATATAACTGTATACTGTATAACATATCTAGTCTATACAGATAAATAAAATTGAAGGGTCTGTTTGTAATTCCAAAATTACAGCTTTTCACTAAATGCTAACTAAAAAACCAAGTTATAAAAATTTTCTCTGTCTGTCTGTCTGTTTGTTCCGGATAATCTCTGAAAGGGCTGGACAGATTTTAACGGGACTTTCACTGGTAGGTAGCTAATGTTACAAGGACTAACTTAGGCTACTTTTATTTAAAAAAACATTTAGGGTTCCGCGGGAATAAAACATAATATACGCGGGTGAAACCGCAGGGCAGAGCTAGTGTTACTATATCGTTGAAACATTTCAAAACGTCTTTAAGTACTGGGGGCCTACTAGCATCGTTATAGCAGTGACATCTTACTTACTTCTTAGCTTTGACGTTTAATTTTATTCGTATCAAAGAAACGTCACTGCTGAGATACACTCTGTTTAAACCAATGATGTTAGCCTAGTACAAGTCTATTAAAGTATTTGTTAAGAAATTATATCCATATACTATGATTACTATGATACATATACAGTGATTTCATACCACGTGCTTTACGGAGAAGGAAAACATCGTGAGGAAACCTGCATATGTCTGAGAAATAATTCAAAGACGTATGTATAGTGTCTGAGACGGCGATGGATTCACCCTCTGTCACGTTGGCACTTAATCATATTCGGTGAAATGTGGGTGTTGAAAATTATAACACCTCTGCATTACCCGGGGAATACAGGCGTGATCATATGTATGTATGTATGTATCTATATACTATTTGTGCAGAACTACGGAGACAGAAAAAACATTACATAAACATTTAAAAATACAAAGTATGCACGCGAAGCTGTTTTGAAAGTGAAATACACCCTGAGTTGGGTACAATTATTGCGACTCGCTAAAGGGCTATTTGAGCCTTCCATAAGTGTCTACTTAAAGTATACCTACAGAGCCTCGTTATACCCAAATTGTTATTTTAAATTCGACTATAATATTCAGATAAGAAGATTTATCAAAATAAAGTTGTTTTTGTGACATCTTCATGCTAATAACAAAATCTCAACCGGCACGCTTCTGACTACTTACAAAATATACTTCTGAAAATTATCTTATCCTAGCGAACGTCACGCGGTTTCACCCGCGTTGTTCCCGTTCCCGTGGGAGTACGGAGATAAAATATAGCATATAGGAATCAGTGATAATGTAGCATAGAAAGGAGAAAGAATTTTTAAAATAGGTCCTGTACTTTTTGAGCCAATTCGTTACAAGCATATAATAATAACCGATGTACTTAACTACAAAAAAAGGTGACAGCCCTAACTGCTATTGTAGGTATTTACTGTTCTTTACTTTTATAAACTTCTCGGCAAATCGAATCGGTGGCATTTGAATTTCTCAGCGATTTCCCTCACCGCGAAATAGCCAAAAGCCGAACTTATTTGCCTAATCGAATTCTGAAGCGATAATAAAATTTGTTATACAATTATTCCTTTCATTTACACAGCCATCGTCCAAAATGTATAATAATGTGATTCGAGTTCTTTGCAAGCTTTTTAATGGGTAATACTGAATCCCATTCAGTGGCTTGCGTTCTTTCTCATATATTTAAAGACTAGGCGGCAATATGTATGTCCGAACATTATTTACTTATTTATTCATTGAATTAGAAAAAAGCAACCCTAGCCCTAGCCAGTAATTGGATGGGTGACCGCCCGAGTTCCCTCCGTGCCTCGGAGAGCACGTTAAGCCGTCGGTCCCGGTTGCCAATTTATCATCTTTGGCAATCGTTACAGGTCAGTCGGAGGCCTCAAATAGTCTGACAACTGGTTTAACCCAGATCACAGATTTTCCTCGTTAAAGGGGTTGCGAAGGTCAGATGGCAGTCGGTCCGTATAAAAATCAGGTGATCAGCCACATCGGGTCGAATCAAGTGCCGACCCCAACAATGTTTGGGATAAGGCCAGGGCCATGATGAGGTGATTCATTTAATTAGAAAAAGAGCCGTGGTGGCCGTGGAGCGGCGTGGTGGTCGTGGGGTTTAAGCAGTCGCCTGCTACGCAAGTTCGAATGCCAGCGGGGCCTGTACCAATGAGTTTTTCTAAAAAAACTTATGTGCAGTGATTTCTCACCACGTGTTCTACGGTGAAGGAACAACATCGCGAGGTAATCTGCATATGTCTGAGAAGTATTTCAAAGTCGTTTGTATAGTGCCGGCGTTAAGATGGCGATAGACTCACCATCCGTCACGTTGGTACTTCATCATCTTCGGGGAAAAGTGGGTGTTGTTATTACTTAAAAACACTGCTACTTAACATAAACTTAAAATAAAAGAAAATTTAATACTTTTACCTCCTAGCTAGGGAATATTAAGATTTTTTTAAACAATCCATAGATATATATGGAACTACCTGTTTTTACTGGAGTGAAGTGGAAAGTAATTGAATTTCGCCGGTCACTATGTTCGCTGAATTACACAGGACTTAATTAAATCACCACCCAGCTGACACCGCTCAAACACATTCTGTCTATGTAGGGGATGTTATAACAATTTGACAACCCAGTAATTGAGTTTTGTCGAGGCGTTTTATTTGAACGAACAAAAGTTACATTTTTAGACAGCATTTATTGAAGCATAGCTCATGGCGGAGGCCTTAGTGAAAAGAAATTTAGAAATATTACGGGCTTAGTTATTCTAAGCAATATTCTTTCACCCGGATGACTGCTTTCTTATTCCGTAGTTCTTGTTTTATGTATTAACTAGCTGTGCCCCGCGGTTTCATTCGTAGGCTTAATGTCATGCAGTTTTATTATGCAAAAACTAAATTAAAAAAAAACGCATTAACAGTTCTAGGTAACTCCTTGTAACATAAGCTATCTGCTAGCTGAAAGAATTTTCCTTATCGGTCTAGTAGTGTCTGAGCCTATTCAATACAAACAAACAAACAAATATTTCCTCTTTATAATATTAGTAAAGATTAATTAGGCAGAAATCTTCAGAAAATCTTTATGATTCACTGCTCCCTATTTATTAGGTACTCGATGCATAGCGATTTTTTATCCATGACTACTTAGATATTTTTATTCGTTTGGTTTAAAATTTTCCATACTTAGACAATTGATGATTGTATACCTGTGTTAGTTATTTTAGTTGGTTAACTCATTAAGAACGTGGCAATGTATGATAAAGTTAACACTCCAGCGCTCGCTGTAGTTACAAGAGGCGAGTCCAACCGTGAGAATTGTTTCAATTACACGCGCTCACGTCACCGACTATATCCACGAGATGACCAGAACAATGACTGATGGCTCCTATCATTATAATGTAGACCAATTGCACATAGGCTTGTTAATACATTGGTGCGGATGCGGACCGAAGTATCTTTTAGTAACGCATCTTACTAACATATGAGGCCATGAGAACCATAGTGGTCTAATTCAATGAACAATCTTTTTGAATACCATAGAAAATAAAAACAGTATTTTTTTCAATCAACTAGCACTCTTCAGTATACATACTTTCTAATACTTTTATGTTTTTCTAGCTGTGCCCCGCGGTTTCACCCGCGTAGATTCAGTTTCTTCCTTATTGTCGCGGAACCCTAATATTTTTAATAAATAAAAATAGCCTAAGTTAGTTGAAACATCAGCTACCTACCAGTGAAAGTCCCGTTAAAATCGGTCCAGCCGTTTCAGAGATTACCCGGAACAAACAGACAGGCAGACAGACAGACAGAGAAAAATTTTTAAACTTGGTTTTGTATTGTCAAAGTCAAAGTCAAAGTCAAAGTCAAAAATATCTTTATTCGATTAGACTTTATACAAAGCACTTTCAAATCGTCAGAATGACACAATTTACAGGATTATACATGCTACCGCCAGGTTCGGAAGGTTGCTTTTACTGAGAAGAACCTGGCAAGAAACTCAGTAATTACTCTTTTCAAAAATATTATACAATTTAAACAAAATAAATCATTTGAGAAATGTAAGCCCATGGACACAGTTCCAATGTACAAATGTCGATAAAAATTAACATAAAGAAAAGTCTAGTAGTTCTATTTATATCTAAATGCGTAGCTTGAGATGACCAGCCCCCACAAGCAGCACCTGTTCACAAGTATGACGAGAATGCCAGCCATCGCCCTCCTCAACCATTATAGAGGGAAGTGAGCGACCCGTCACCCTGACGCCGCCGCAAGCAAAGGCATTTTAGTGAGCATGACAACTCAGTTGTCAGTTGCTTGAATACTTTCATGTGCAATTAGTGAAAAGCTGTTATTTTGGATTTACAAACAGACACTTCAATTTTATTTATCTGTATAGATTTAATGTATTTCATTTAAACTTGCCGCAGACTGCGAGATTAATATGTAGTGTCACCAAATTATAAATCTGTTTTAGCATACAACATAGCCACAAATTAAATTACATTTCGGTTTAGCTTACCTAGCGAATATTGCTGGAATACAAATATTTATTCTGTACGTTCAGAGCTTTATTCCGCACAACAGAACCACAGATTAAATGTCATTACGGTTCATCTTACATGTGCCGTCACGAGCTAAGAGCGCTTAGCGAAAATAGTGAATTAGATTCGCGTAGTGCGATACAAACAGGCAGAGACAGACTCATAAAATACGCATTCATAGGCACTTTCACTGAGGTTTCTCAGCATCGAACTCGACGACGAGCTTTGTTTTCAATCATAGGAAATTGATACAAAATACTTAGAAGATAAGGTTCAATTTCGTATCTTTAAAACTGACACTCGATGACGAGTGCGACTGAAAACCATAGTGAAAAACGCGGCTGGACTGCAAATATTTAATCTGTGCGTTCGAAGTTGCCATTTAAAAAAAGAATAAGGTCGAAAGTACAGCGATAACACGAATCAAGCGGTTACAGTAAAGCGGTGTATCTTAAGAAGTTTTACTTGCATCATTATTCGGTGCGGAGTGCCATCAAATTGAAGTTCGCCAATCATCAAGGCAATTCCAACTTTGAAACGCCGCGGCTGAATAATAAACGGTCCGTTAAGATCTCGGATCGTAGAAATAACGGACATGCGGTGTATTTACTGACGGTAGGCATCTGTGAGAAATATTTTAATTTTATAGGTGCCGTCACGGGGAATGAGCGCTGAGTTAAAAAAGTGGGGGTATTGCACATGTATTTTATTCACATCGCGCCATTCAGAAAGACAGAGATAGTCTCATAAGATGAGTACGAATTTAAAGTTTTATTCCTATCTTATTTTTATTCCTCACTAGCTGTGCTCAGCGGTTTCACCCGCGTAGAGTTAATTTCATGGGTGTCCCGCAGCCCTTATGTTTTTTTTAAATTAAATTAGCCTAATACACTCCTTGAAACATCAGCTATGTGCCAGTGAAAGTCCCGTTAAAATCCATCCAGCCGTTTACGCGTGATGCCGTGACCAAGGAGGGATTCATTTTTATATAATAAGATTACTTTGCTCTATAAAGAATCCTCCAAAATTTCTTATAATGGCATATCCCCTTATTTCTTTAATCCGTGATTAAGACTAACACTGTTTGATAAGATCGTGTTTTCATTAATGTTTTAAAAGAACTTGTGAACTAAGTACATGCTCAAAACGCTCAGTCGCTTATTCTCACCGTATTGTTCTCGTGCCTACATTGCGGATAAAGGAAAGGGGAACGTTATCGAAGGAACATTAATCCGATCAACATTTGAAAATTCAATTTTATATTGCATCGTTGGTCTAGTGGTCCTAGGTTTGATCTCCAGGTCAAACAAAATGTTATATACAGGGTGTCGGAGAAACCGGGACAGCTCTTAAAATATGTGTAAGGGTATAATTTTAGGGAGCAAATAAAATTATTATGACAAAAATATCTTCTTCCGTTTTAGAGTAATTGACGTTGAAAGATGATCATAGCAAGAGATTATTTTCGCATAAAAATCAGCTGTAACGTAGAGTTATTCACGTGAAATCTAACTACGTTTTTATTTTTTTTCTTCCGCTAATAAATCCTGAAACAACCCCATAAAACCATTTTTCGGAGCCATTAACCTTCCCCTTAATTTAACAAGTTGAATGGCCGCGTACGTAAAGTAGGTAAACGCGGCCGCGCGTTCATTCAATCGCTTAATCGCCGCGAGCTCTTCGGCCCTTAGCAATAACTACATTATCGTTGGAGCTATTATATTCATTAAACCCTACAACTTCTAGAAGACAACTGTTCCTTTTTCTCCGACACCTGTATAAAACTGTCATTTCCCAGCTCAGTCCGGAGTCTGGATTAGTGCCCAGTTAAGGACTTAAACATATTATACAGTTTAGGTGATGATGATAATGATGAAAAATTTTAATCTACTATCTATTTAAGACCACTCACCATCTGTCACTTGGCCACACAATCATCTTCGGTGAAAAGTGTGTGTAGTAAAAGCTCTAAAGCATGAAAAATTATTCTCTTATTGGATTTCGTAGGAATACTGTTGACTTGGAGAGAGCCAAAATTTTGAGGAATCATTTCAAGAAGCAAATTATACTCACTTACATAAAAGTCGAAAGCTTTTATCTATATCTATACAGATATATATATACATACAGATAAATAAAATTGAAATGTCTGTTTGTAATTCCAAAATAACAGCTTTTCACTAAATGCATATGAAAGTATACACGATACTGACACTAAAAAACCAAGTTTAAATTTTTTTCTCTGTCTGTCTGTCTGTCTGACTGTCTGTCTGTTTGTTCTGGATAATCTCTGAAACGGCTGGACGGATTTTAACGGGACTTTCACTGGTAGGTAGCTGATGTTTCAAGGAGTAACTTAGGCTACTTTTATTTATTAAAAATATTAGGGTTCCACGACAATAAGGAAGAAACTAAATCTACGCGGGTGAAACCGCGGGGCACACAGCTAGTCTAAAAAACATAAACAAACGTAAATCTGTCGTTTCTCAAACAATGGCCAGATTTTGGTTCATGAATCGCGTTCTAAGATTCCCGCCCCGCGGCTATGCTACCAAGATGATAATCGTAAATGACTTCGTATCACAAAGCCTAAATGCCCTGTGTTTATCAATCATCCTCACCAGCTTTTTCAATTTCACTACACGGTATGTTGACTTGCACCCACGATATTCTCGGCCATTTTCATCAGACCCCCAGGAGAGAAACTATTAATAACAATATTGGCAGGCCCCGGGGGTCAGGGTAGGTGGTCGTATACACGACGACATACCTAGCTAAAATCCACTATAAACTGAGCTCTCATTATACAAGCAGGGTATATATCGCCAGGTCAAATTATGCTGGAAAATGATACTTTGACATGTCGTTGTCAGTACGTGTGCCACCCACAGTAGACTTACGAAATAGAAAGGTAACAGATAAACGGCTTCTATCGTTGCTCGAAAATTGTCGCACGCGCGCTGTTTTGAAAACTATGTTATTTTTTAAAAACGTAAGTGCTCCAAGAGTATTACAGAGAAGGAGAAAATCGAAAACTAATTAGGTATTTTATGCTCTGAGACATCGATACTCATCATTTTTAACATTGGCTACCTAGTATTCTGTGCAAAATGGGTGTTTTTAAATCTCAGCCCAATCCCTTTCCAATCGTTCTAAGATGCGCTTACGTAATTTTAAAGCGAGGGTCATGTAAGTTTGTGTCTCTGTACGCCAACGTATGAGTGCTGGCCTTGTGTATGTGTTTATTGTGTGGTAGATGCGATCTATTGTTTGGACGCCTTATCTGTCCATTATTTTATAACGACTGCGATAGTGCATTCACGTCAGTTTTACACCTACGCGGGGAATGAATGGGATTTTAAAGAAGCGGCCCTTCTCGGCACTTTTAATTGGACATGGCAACACAATAAACCTAGGCATGACTATCTTAACTGATTATCTTTATGTCGTCACGGGCCATTGGATATTATAATATTACTTATGATAATACATATTAATATAAACAAAATATATATTTACTAGCGGACGTCACGTGATTTCACCCGCGTAGTTCCCGATCCCGTGGGGGTACGGAGATAAAATATAGCGTATATTACTCGCTAATATAGCCATCCATTGCTGAAAGAAATTTTAAGATCGGTCTAGTAGTTTCGGAGCCTATTCATTGCAAACAAACAAACGATCAATAAAATCTTTCGACTTTATTAATATAGATAAGCGTTTGTCCGAACCACACGTTGTAGTATTTATTCCAGTGCTTTGTAGCTAAGTATTTAGGTAATTATTTTCTAATATTCGTTATGTCATCTTCTATGCGCTTAAGATGCCCTCAAATTATTATTTTAAACTAATTAAAAATTAAGCTTATTATAACTGTCTTTGAAATACCTAAGCAATTTTTTTTTATATGACCTAGACAATTCGCCTACATACTTACAGTAGAGTAGGTAAATTTAGAACCGGGACTTAATAATTGCTTTTGAGGGGAAATCGGGACCACGTAGCTCATTGTAGCATATAAAAAATTATGTCCCATCTTGCCCGTCGAAATAAATAATTATTAAATCCAAGATGGCGTACGGGTCCCGGTCCCAAAACCCACCGAATATATTCTCTAACCATTTAGAAATACATCCCAATTACTTTAGTCTGCAGATAAAAACTAAACATTACCATAAAATACGTATACTACTGTAAGTCATGTCTCTCTGCCGAGATAACAGTTTGGAGGAGATTAGCAGAGTCACGCGCCAAAGGAAAATGGTGGTAACTAAACAGAATATTAAAACGACCACTGCACGTTTCATTTTTAGAGTGTTTTATTTCCACTGGCAATAGAAAAGAAGGTTTTTGAAAGTATAAAGTCAAATATAAAAAATGGCAATAATTCCACAAAAATAATTATGTCGTTCAAAAATAAGTTACTTTCATTGGAATTGGAGGGTGTAGCAGCACATTGCAGTATATATACAAGTTTCCTACTAGAACAGTTGCATAACACCTGCCTGACTGGAAGACCTTCCCTTTGCTGGGGCTGAGCATGATCACTCGCTCCCCTCAAAGAGGTGACCCCGATGAACCCGAACACAACACAGCACCTTCACATAATTCTCCTCGCAACCAAACCAAATAACTGAAAAAATTTCATTGTCACATACAGTATCTATACTTTCGCATAAACTGTCTAAAACTAACGGTAAGCTACTTTACAGCCATTCACACTGTTGTAATCGCTTTATCCGCACTTAATCTCTGTCACAGGCAATAGACATTTAAAAAACACACAATATAAAGAAAGATAAGTGATAGCAATCTAATCTCATAGAAAAATCAATGGAAAGCGTGCCCGTGGGCCGACGTTGCATGCGCGAGAGCACCGCGAGACCGCGATGATAAATACTGCGCTCAACCGCAGTGTTAATTGACATTCGAAGTTAACGATTCACGGCCATTTTGGAATGGTTTTTGTATCGTAAACATGTCCCCTGACCGCCCACGGGCATGACACTTCAATTTGTTTTACGTTAATCTCTCCGAAGCAACTGATTAATGCCTTTGTTAAGCTAATGAGACTCGTCTGATGATACACAATCAATAAGCTGAGCGCGTGCGACTCCGGTTACGGTTAGCGTATGAGGTCTGTGCAGACGGGCTGCACTCTTCGCAGCTAATGCTGTAGAACACAGTCCATGTCAAGTGATTTTAGCCTACAGATAGAAATTATTTATTTAATTCGGGCCCTGGTAAGGCAGTAATAAATGGAACAGTTATTTGTCCAAAGATTTTCTTCTCTATAACCGAAAAACATCGCGAAATATAATACTATTAGGGACAATACAGGTAGTACCTAGAAGGCTTAGGTCTCAAAGTACCTTAAGTCTTAAAAGGAATGACTCCTACGCACAGTCCAATTAAACGAATATACTTCATAATTTTATGTCATCTGCGGACATCCTTTTAACCATTATGGGAAGAGAAACTTAGGTCGTTTTACAACTGCATTAAACCGACACGTTGCACAGTTGGCAAAAGTGCATCTCGTCTGCTCCGAGTTATATTTATTACCCTAAAATAACGCCTACAGACTCTTAAATCCACAATATCACGTTACGGTGTTCTTGATTAATACGTCAGTTGAATAATTCCCAATTTCGTAACCTTTATGACGCCAATCAATACAGTTAGTTAGTAAGATCGTTGTCGAGACGTTCAGTAGGTACTTTATGATTTAATCAAATGATAAATTTACATTAGATAATGAAGAAAACAGTCTTATTGCAATTTAAAATTAAAATAAATTCAGAGCTGATTAAATAAATTGATCTACATTATTTTGTCAGTAACAATAGAATACATTTTAAAATATTTAAGATTGGCAACCCACACGCTTAGTGGAGCAAACGTTCTCATTTAAAAAATGAGCCTAGATTAATAACTGCTTGTAAATATATTTAAACTTATATTTATACTGTGCCTATGATATAAAACATTTTTTAAAGTGGCCTGTAACTTGTTATTTTGTAGTTTATATGCTAACGCTACCTTGAGGAGCTCGTGGCTCAGTTTCTATTGCGCATATGATTCGATCAGCGAAGTTAAGCAACCATACGCCTAGCCACTAGTTGGATGGGTGACCGCCTGAGTTCCCTCCGTGCCTCGGAGAGAATGTTAAGCCGTCGGTCCCGGTTGCCAATTTAACATCTTTGGCAATCGTTACAGGTCAGTCAGAGGCCTAAGAAGGTCCGACTGGTTTAACCCAGATTGCCGATTTTCCTCGCAAAAGGGGCTACGAAGGTCAGATGGCAGTCGATTCGTATAAAAATCAGGTGATCAGCCACATCGGGTTGAATCAAGTGCCGACCCCAAATACATGGAATAAGGCCAGGGAGATGATGATGCTAACGCTACCTTCTCTCATAACCACGAATTTTCACCAGGATCCCCATAGAGTCGACGGACGAGACACAAACCTCACTTTCCACCGAAAACCCAGCCAGCTTTGCAAATGGTGAGTTTGATGACATCTTTCTTTCAAGCTTCACTTACGTAAATACCTTATAATATACTGAACATTTCTCATTTTTATATTTTGGATGAGTATCTAACAATGTAACTTTCACGTTTATAGGTACTACTAGCTGTGCTCGCGGTTTCACCCGCGTAGTTTTTGTTTCATGCTTAATTTCGCGGAACCATAAAATGTTTAATAAATAAAAGTAGCTTAAGTTAATTCTTGAAACACCAGCTACCTGCCAGTGAAAGTCCCGTTAAAATCGGTCCAGCCGTTTCAGAGATTACCCGGAACAAACAGACAGAGAAAAATTTTCAAACTTGTTTTTTTAGTATCAGTAGCGTGTATACTTTCCTATGCATTTAGTGAAAAGCTGTAATTTTGGAATTACAAACAGACACTTTTCAATTTTATTTATCTGTATAGATGTATAGATTAGTGGGACTGGAATATAATTAACATTTCTAAAAACATATTTTCTGAAATGTTTTGTACCTTTTTTCTTTTATACTTCTACTTTTATATTTCTACTGCACATAATATCTAGGGCCAGCTCGACATACCACTTACCACAGTTGTTTCTCTATGGTTTAGATTTGTTTGTAGTATTATATCATAAACATAAACAAGAAAGGACACGCTAAAATATTAAGTTGACACTGACTGCGTATAAATATTAATTAAGTCGTGACAAATCAAGGTATCATTCGTGAAAGATTAATAAGAACGACCTTTGAATTCACAACGTATCTATAGTTACTTTATCAATGTCATAAAATAAATATGTAGTAAGAAAATCTTCTTGTACTCCCCGAAAGTGTAGCCAAAAGTTTTGTAATAACAACACCCAGTTTTCACCAAAGATTATTAAGTGCCAACGTGATGGACGGTGAGTCTATCACCGTCTCAGCCAATATACATACGTCTTTGAATTACTTCTCAGACTCAGGTTTCCTCACGATGTTTTCCTTCACCGTAAAACACGCGGTGTAAGTTTTCAGAAAAACTCATTATTCAGGCCCCGCTGAGATTCGAACTCACGTCGCTTGTATTACAGGCGACTGCTCAAACCCCACGGCCACCGCGGCTTGTTACTTACATGTATAGATCTATATCTACTACGTATACCTACAGTGCAGTGCCATTCGATATTCAAACGTAGCCTGTTTGCGAGCGACCCCTATTAAATCACTCCCTGGATGCTCCATCGGGTACGACAACAGACTATTCCATTGTTACTGAACTGTGTCGAATTATTGGTATTAATGTATTGCCTACGTAGGTATTCTCTCCGTATATGACGTCATAAGGTCCATTAGATATAGCAAAAAACTAAGAAACTTGCACAAGAAGTAACTAGATTAAGAAAAAATCGTTTACTTATACGGATGATGTGGTTTTTCTCAATTTATCGGTTTCACCCGCGTAGTTCCCGTTCCCGTGGGAGTACGGGGATAAAATATAGCCTATGTTACTCGCTGATGATGTAGCTATCCATTGCTGAAAGAATTATCAAGATCGGTCAAGTAGTTTCGGAGCCTATTCAATGCAAACAAACAAACAAAAAATCAATCAAATGTTTCCTCTTTATAATACGAGCATTAGTGCAGACTAAGCAATAGACTGAATGAAAGAAGGTACGCTTTCCAATCCCGACTGAGCGAATTTTGTTGTAGATGTGATAAGAAAATGTAAAACCGTCTTATCAAGCCGGCGATGCTACTAATACAAATTATGTTTAATTTAATTCCTAGCGCTATATGGCTATTTAATGAAATAACGAAAAGGTTAGTCGACATCACTGGAGACCGAAGAGCTGGCAGCTACCTCGGACAAAGAATTAGTTTAGCTATTCAAAGGGGGAATGCTGCCAGAATCTTCGGAACCTTGCCTGCAGGGACTCCTTTGAATAATATATTTAAGGTATCAGTTTTTTTTTTAAGGTTTTTAGTTATTGTTAGTGGTTAGTTGTTTATCTGTTCCTTAACTGAATAAATAAAGTAACCAAATATCTGTCCATTTAAATTCGTATATAGGTATCAATAAAACTTAGTCAGGCTGGGAATAGAAAGTGTAACACGATATCCAGCATAAATAGGTATTTGTAAGGAATCACCCGGCACCAATTACGCTCGGCTCAAGTTACAGCAATAAAACTATGTAGACTCTCATACGTGGCCACCCCATAACGAATTAATATACCCACAAATAACTCGCTAAGTGTCGATTTCAATCCCAATTAACATCAGATAAATCGATTATTTATCAATCTTTACTCGTATCCCGATTAATCGATTGATAACAACATTTAATGATCGACATTCATCTAAAGAGCCTCTTTGCTTTGCTCAATTTTTGGGCATTTAATCTATACAGATAAATAAAATTGAAGTGTCTGTTTGTAATTCCAAAATAACAGCTTTTCACTAAATGCATATGAAAGTACACACGCTACTGACATTTAAAAACCAAGTTTTAAAGTTTTTCTCTGTCTATCTGTCTGTTTGTTCCGGGTAATCTTTGAAACGGCTTTACCGATTTTAACGGGACTTTCACTGGCAGCTGTTGTTTCAAGGAGTAACTAAGGCTACTTTTTTTATTTATTAAAAAAATTGGGGTTCCGCGACAATAAGGATGAAACTAAATCTACGCGGGTGAAACCGGGGGGCACAGCTAGTTTGACTTAAATTAGATAAATGCACAATAAATATCAGTAGGTATAGGCATAAATAATCCCTAACAATTTGTATTCGTAAAGAATTTAACAATAAAATGGTGTAAAGATGGCTGTAAAACAATTTATAAGGAAGATGTTTTAGGCGTTTGTCGTAACCACTTATTTATCAATCAAATGGGTCTTGTTTGTCTTTCAAAATATCAAAAACACATGTCCCAACCCCATTTCAGCCCAAAAGGGGAATGAAATTTTGTTAATGACATGTGATTTTATATTTAAAGTTGCTCGACCCTTATCACGATAATATTTTGAAAATACCGTACGTTTCGATCCAAAATATGATCATCCCGAGTAATTTAAATATGAATTTAAATCGCGAAAGTTTAAGAAATATGACACGTGATTTTTTCAAAAGAATGAACTTCCAAATTCCATGTCTTTAGCACCAGCGGTTAAGGCTGTGCGTTGATTTCAGTCAGGGAAGAGTTTGAATTTTCATGAATTTTTAATTATTATTTAAAAATTTATAATTTTTTTTTATATTTCTTCACACATATTTATCTGACTGACATATTGCCATTCATTTTGACCTGACAAATTGCTATCGAACTATGATAAATAGTTTTTACGATCCCAATATCGTCAGTAACAACAGTACAGGGGCTTTACCACAAGCTCTTATTGCCATCATAGTTCCACTGTGTGACAGTGACAGACTTATACACGTCATATACATCTGTCTCTTAATAAGAGTTAAACTATCATCAGTTCCAAAGCAAACCCGTATGTATTGCGGTCCATTATAACTTGTTGAGCCGCTTGATACCACTTAATAATTTCTGTTATTTAGTGGTATCAAGAATGATTGTTAGAGTACTTTAGATATCCGTCTAGTGATGTGAAGACAGGCCAGTCTGGCAATGCGGAATTAAAGCACGGGTCAACGTTCGATAGACAAGCGGACACGAAGACTCTTCCTTTTTGCACCTCGAGTGATGCACTTTTAAAATCATCATAAGATATTTAAAATTACAGACTGACACTTATTTTAAAAATAATAGATTAAATAACTAGCTGTGGAATTTGTGACACGCACGATGTATTGTCTGTCAGTTATATTACGGGTCCCGTCACGAGTAGAGAACGAGTAACTTTGAATGCGCAGCGGTCATTTTCTCACTATTTTTCGCTGTGCGTTCTAGACTCGTAAAGGGATCCATATAAACACCGATTATGACGTCAAAAATAAACCAAAATATATCTATCAGATCGTGCACAATCGTCAAAATGCTGTTACAATTTTAATAGCATAGCGACAAATTTCAATAGCAGCCTCAAGACAGGTGCGATGTTATACGTATTGAACACCGATGATAAAATCACTAGATACGATGGATATAAAATAGAAGATGAAGAGCCCAACCACGAGCTCTTATTGTAATGATAATTCAGCTGTGTGACAGTGACAGATGTATACACGTCACATACATCTGTCTCATAAATGAGTGAAACTATCATGGCAATAAGAGCTCATGGTAAGGCCCCAGCAGTCTCAGGGCCGGGCACAAGTATGAAAATAAATTCAAAGACGTATGTATAGTGAATGAGACGGCAACGTACTCACCAGCGGTCACGTTGACATGTAATCGGGTCACCTGATTGATTCTTCCTTCAAGGTTATAGTTATATACTAAGTAGGTATTCATACAAATAGTCATAATGAATTCTCCATGAGAATGTAACAGGCATACAAGGAGGTATAGATTAAACAGTGCTATATGAGGTGACATTTGACAGACAGATAGTCGAACATTTTATGATAGAATTTATCACAACCCTTATTCGAAGTATCTTAACATTAAATGAGAAAACAAACAGAATAATTTTAAATAATAATTAATATATTTTAAGCAATACATTTTCGTGGAGTGCGATAAATCACGGCTACAAAACACTTTTGCCAAACGTTGTCGTTAATTACTCGCTGCGGAGTTTCACGTTTCTCATTTCTGAACAATTCACACAGAAATTGAATTAACTATCTATTTAGAATACTTATTTATGCTTCAAATTATAAGGTGGATAATAACAAGCGCCAGTTTACTGATCAGTTTTGCATAAAAGCAATATTAGTCAATCAAAAATAGGCTTATATTCTTCAATTGCCGTAATCACAGTTTTATTTGCTTGTGTATTAAATATGGTGTACACATCTCATTAGTATCTTGCAACCTCCAAAACATACCTACTAGAAGAAGAGGTTAAAAATAAACACTTTACGTCTTGGTCTTATTTGTTGAAACTTACTGCCACTTATAGTAATATATATCTATACATCTATAAAGATAAATAAAATTGAAGTGTCTGTTTGTAATTCCAAAATAACAGCTTTTCACTAAATGCATATGAAAGTACACACGCTACTGACACATAAAAACCAAGTTTTAAAGTTTTTCTCTGTCTGTCTGTCCGTCTGTCTGTCTGTCTGTTTGTTCCGGGTAATCTCTGAAACGGCTTTACCGATTTTAACGGGACTTTCACTGGCAGGTAGCTGTTGTTTCAAGGAGTAACTTAGGCTACTTTTATTTATTAAAAATATTAGGGTTCCGCAACAATAAGGATGAAATTAAATCTACGCGGGGGAAACCGCAGGGCACAGCTAGTCGTTAATATCATTAGACATTTCCGTAGATTATGACAGAATGAATGACGTAAACCACGCATATATCGCAGGTACGATTACCAAAGTGATTCTGATTTTGAAAAATTTGCCTGCTTATATCACATTCAACACTCAGATTGAACTACAGCGCTATTCACTAAGGTTTCTGCGTCGCAATCGTCGATTGTCGGTTTTACAGATACGAAATTGTTGAAATTTAAAACCTTATTCTCTACGTATCATGTATCAACTTCCTATGATTGAAAGCAACGCTCGTCGTCGAGTACGAAGCTGAGAACCTTAATGAATAACTCTGCAGTAGGTACTACGTTATTATGTAATCTAGCCCACAGCTCTCAGAATAGTGAGCATAAGTAAGTGTCATTGAAGATTATTGAACAAGTGTCAAGGGTCATACCAACATTTGAGGTAATTTATTAGCGGACACGTTTACTTGTAGGCGAGTATTTATTAAAAGTAAATTAAATATACAAACCTCTAATCGTGCGAGAAAATTCTTAGATACTACTTTAAAAAACGCTAAAGATATATAGGAGACTAGCGGACGTCACGCGGTTTCACCCGCGTAGTTCCCGTTCCCATGGAAGTACGGAAATAAAATATAGCTTATATTAATCAATGATAAGGAGGAGCTCGTAGCACAGTTGCTATTGCGCATATCATTTGATCAGCGAAGTTAAGGAACCATACGCCTAGCCAGTAGTTGGATGGGTGACCGCCCGAGTTCCCTCCGTGCCTCGGAGAGCACGTTAAGCCGTCGGTCCCGGTTGCCAATTTAGCATCTTTGGCAATCGTTACAGGTCAGTCAGAGGCCTAAAAATAATCTGACAACTGGTTTAACCCAGATCACAGATTTTCCTCCTAAATGGGGTTGCGAAGGTCAGATGGCAATCGCTTCGTATAAAAATCAGGTGATCAGCCACATCGGGTTGAATTAAGTGCCGACCCCAACAATGTATGGGATAAGGCCAGGGAGATGATGATTAATCAATGATAATGTAGCATTCAAATGGTGAAAGATTTTTTAAAATTGGTCCAGTACTTTTTGAGCCAATTCTTTACAAACATACAAATATTTCCTCTTTATAATATTAATATAGATATAGAGAGAACTCCACTGAAATGGGAACATACTTTTATCAAAACGTCTTAAAAGTAGGAAAACATAGTTCATGCTGAAACAAAAAATTACGAGTACCATTGTAACATTTTTCTTCACTCTATGCTACAGCAATCTCCAAATCATCTTATTTCTCTCGACAAAACCTCAGCTAAACCTCTTTCGACAACAAAGTTAGGGATAATTTGACGTCATTTAGAACGTGCCTGGCGGACTGCTCTCTAGGGAGCGAGCGTGCGGGCGCAAGTGGAAGCAATCCACGGGGCAACTAGCCAACGAAAAAAATGCGAGAGAAAAATATACTAAGAAAGTTTTGATTGTTTAATTTACATTTTACAGTAACCTAGACCTCCCACATACCTAATACTGTTTAAAACATTGATATCGTCTTGAGCTTATCAGTAAACATAGAAGCTGGACTGATATTAACAGAATTTTTACTGGCAGATAGATTAAGAACGTAATTACGGTTCTGCAAAAAAAAGCCAGCCATGAAGGCACAGCTAGTTTTATTATAAAATAGCTGTGCCCCGCCCCAATGTTTTTTTATAAAAGTAGCCTAATTTACTCATTGTAAAATTAGCTATCTGCTAGTGAAAGTCCCGTTAAAATCGGTCCACCCGTTTAGATTAGCCAGAACAAACAGAGAGACAACAAAGATTTTTTTTATATTGGTGTTTCTTTGTCAGTACCATGTATACTTTCATATGCATTTGGTGAATAGCTGTTATTTTGGAATTACAAACAGACACTTCAATTGTATTTATCTGTATAGATGTGTAGATAAACAAACTGCATTCGTTCACTAGCCTAGTGGACAATAGTTTATACTCGAAATTTAATTTAGATTGGCACTTAGAATGTTTTTGCAAAAGACCTTGAATCAGGGGCCTTACCATGAGCTCTTATTGCCATGATAGTTTCACTCATTTATGAGACAGATGTATGTGACGTGCATACATCTGTCACTGTCGCACAACTGAATTAACATTGCAATAAGAGCTCATGGTTGGGCCCCAGGAATTGGGAGGAAGTCACGACATTTAGACGAGGAATGTCGAGTGTTTTGATTTTGTTATCATATTGTTCGAAAGTGAAATTAAATGTACGAATTATTTGTTGTACTGTACAAACTATACATAGACATAATACCACAAAGTTTTTGTAAAGATAATTCGAAAAAGTCGGCACTTATTTTCTTTTTAAACGATTACATAAATAATTCCAAAAAAAGTAGATACCTACCTACGAAGAAAACTCCCTTTTTACAAAACATGGTTATAAGTAAGACTGGAATAAACTGGGACTGAAGCTATGTCTATCGCTTTTGAAATCCGTATTACAAAATGAAATGGAACTACTGTTAAACCAAAGACTATTCTAGGCTATATTTTGTAATAAGGTGGAAAGAGTCTACACTAACTATTTCGTCTTATTTAAATCTAAGAACGAATCTAGATAAAGGTGTAATGGCCACTAATATTGATTTTGTGATTCAAATTAATGTAATCTAGGTTCAATAAAAACTATTAAAACTTATCTATGCCAAAAAAACCATAGCGAATTGACAGTCACGCGCCATGATAATGAGCGCTAAATTCAAATTTCACATTTCAAAAATTTATTACCAGCCTTTATTGGTGTTAATTGATTCTAAATATGAAATTTAAATTCGAAGATAATAAATTAATAAGCGCCATGCCATTAGAGCGGCTAGCAACTATTTTTTAAGAAACTTTCGGCGTCATTAACATAATACCATATCGGTGAAACTTATATCTATATTATATGCTAGCTGTGCACTGCGGTTTCACCCGCGTAGATTTGGTTTCATCCTTATTGGCGCGGAACCCTAATATTTTTGATATATAAAAGTAGCCTAAGTTACTCCCTTAAACATCAGCTACCTACCAGTGAAAGTCCCGTTAAAATCCGTCCAGCCGTTTCAGAGATTACCCGGAACAAACAAACAGACAGACAGACGGAGAAAATTTTTAAAACTTGGTTTTTTAGTGTCAGTAGCGTGTATACTTTCATATGCATTTAGTGAAAAGCTGTTATTTTGGAATTACAAACAGACACTTAAATTTTATTTATCTGTATAGATATAAAAATGAATCCCCATTTCCCTTGGTCACGACATCACGGGTGAACGGCTAGACCGATTTCGATTATATTTTTCGTTGTGTTCGTTATTGTCAGGAGATAGTTCTTATGAAAAAACTAAGAAAAAGGCGTAGAAAATTAGAAAATTTAAGAATACTTAACCACCATATAATTATTTCTTTATTCTTAAATCTAACCTTAGCGCTTTGGACAATAAAAACTTTTTGATGTAACCTTATGACGTTTGACATAGAATTGTCAGAATACGTGCTACATTCTCATAATTAAGACAGGGCAACGTCTGTCGGGTCAGTTAGTCATTTATACAATTATTTTATGAAGTAAGCATAATGAATAGAAATGTTAAAAGTAACACATCGGTTCGGATCTTTATAAATTTAAACCTTCTTTATGGCTAAATTCCACTCGCCCCACACCTTCATTTAAGGACGTTATCTATACATTTATACATCAATACCTACAGATAAATAAAATTGGATTGTCTGTTTGTAATTCCAAATTCACAGCTAATCACTAAATACACACGAAAGTATATACAAACATTAAAAAAAACATTGTTTTATATTTTCTCTATCTGTATGTGTGTCTGTTTGTTCCGAACTTCCGACTAATCTCTGCAACAGCTAAGCCGATTTTAACGAGACTTTCACTGACATAATTGAGAAACTCAGGCTATTTAACTTAAATACATTAGCAGAAATTACTAAAGAAATACATCAGGGGCCCAACCATGAGCTCTTATTGCAATGATAATTCAGTTGTGCGACAGTGACAGATGTATGCACGTCACATACATCTGTCTCATAAATGAGTGAAACTGTCATGGCAATAAGAGCTCATGGTAAGGCCCCAGGGGGTCTACTCTCTTTGTCCGAAAACGAATGACATTCATACTTAGTTTTAGTATCGCTTTATTTTTATTAAACTCTAAATGTTTGTTCGTTTAAAATTAAATTAAAGTAGGGTTAAATTATATAAGCGTCAAAGAATTTTGTAGCGGACTACATTC
The DNA here is from genome assembly GCA_964035505.1 of Watsonalla cultraria. NCBI lineage: Eukaryota > Metazoa > Arthropoda > Insecta > Lepidoptera > Drepanidae > Watsonalla > Watsonalla cultraria. The sequence continues at coordinate 8,863,383 of OZ037717.1, read as the reverse complement.
GGACGTCATTTTAGAACGATTAAGAACCGTGATAGGAACTTTTCGATCTTTCAGCCGAAGTTTCGTTTTCGGAAAAAGTCAGTAGGCCTCCAGTACTTAAATAGTTTTTACATAACCTACTTACTTACCTACCAAGTTTCTCGTATATATAAGTTTCCACTACTTGTATTGTATCACATTACGCATATCATAATCTTTATTTACCAGCTCATTCGATATTCAAATGTAGTTGCCATAATTTAAAACAAGAAGTTCAAGAAGTAACGGGCGTCGCTTTGATAAAAGTTAAATCTTAAATAATTGAGTTAACGGTCACCGAGAGGTCAACCCGACATAATGTTAAATCGCCTTAAAACACGTAACTTTGTCGCACATCTTTTGTACACCAAGTCTATAAAAACGTCGATAAAATTAGCATAAACGGTTGCTCAATTTTCGTTTCTGGTGAAAGTAACTTTCAGTCAAGTAGCTAAGGTATATTTTGGTTTGTGGGACCACGGCTCGTGCTATCGCGACCGAATGAATTATGAATAAATTGATGTTAGTAACAAATCAAAAAAGTCATAGTATGTAACTGTGATTAAAATTATGCTTGTAAGAGTTTATAAATAAACTTGTTTCAAAGTCTACTATGCATAAGGCATTAGTCATATCGATTTAGGCACAAGTGCCTCGTTGGTCTAGTGGTTGCAAACGGAACATGAGATCCTGTGTCGACCCGAGTCGGGTAAAGTGTTCTTGGGCTTCTTAAATCTGGAATTTCCAGTAGTTGCACGGAGCCTGGAATGCTCAGGAATAAGGCTTGGCCTCTATTAAATAAATAAATATGCTCACGCCGTCGCAAAAGAGTCCCCAAAGGGGTAAGCAGAGGTGTTGTAATAACAACACCCACATATCACCTAATGATAAAGTGCCAACGTGACAAATGATGAGTCTATCGCCGTCTCAGGCATTATACATACGTCTTTGACCTACTCAAACATATGCAGGTTTCTCACGATGTTTTCCTTCACTGTAAAGCACGTGAAGTGAAATTACTACATTTAAGGGTTTAGAAAAACTTATTGATGCAGGCCGTTGGGTTTCGAACTTGCATCGCTTGATAGCAAGCGACTGCTCAAACTTTTTGTGTAACTTGTCCGTTAATTATATGCTGCTTATATTAAGACAATGTTTGCAGAGTGGGGTTTTCACAATTTTTTCCTACAATAGCAATAATTGTGTTCATTTGATTGATGATTTTATTTCTTTTTACCTCGTTCTATGAATGACCTCACCGGTGATGCGTAAAGTAACATTAATAGAAATTGCTGATCGTCTTAGATTGAACTTATTTTAACGAACCGGTCTCAATATTAATTAAATTCCAACTCGATGCCTCTACGGAACTGGTTCTAGTACATGTAAGCCGACCAAATTGCAACCGCCCATGTTCGATATCAACGTGATTACTGTGGAGGTACTCCGTGTTTGGCAGCGTTGTTTGGTGATCGCGTGCATCCCGACCGGTTCGTGCTTGCCGGGACCATATCCAATTTATGCAGTAGGACTAAAAAGGCCACTTTGGGAGAATCATAATGTGATCCGAATATGATTCATCATCGAAATGACAAAATTGTCACATAGGTGCAATTCATAGTATGATTCACGAATTATTACAATAATTGTAGATGTTAATTCTTAACTAACTTTTTATGATGCTATTTATTTTAGTCACAAAAGCAATTCATATTTTGTGGACCATTTTAGGAATCTTCATAGGAAAGTGTCAAACAGGTGAATTAATAATAATAATAATAAACGTTTACTGATTTCAATAAGCAGCAACAAAACAAATAAAACTGATACAAAAAAAATATACATAAAAGAATACACAAAAGAAATAAGTAGTGTTTTTATGGTGCAAAGTGGTTCGCACCAGTACAACTAAAGATCAGAATTACGAAATATTAATCATTCTTGAATCATAATATGAATTGCATCTAAGTGACCATTTTATCATTTCAATGATTAATCATATTCGGATCACATTATGATTCTCCCAAAGTGGCCTTTTTAGACCTACAGTAATTTCCGCAAATCCTGCGTGTAAATGGTTTTATCTGGAACTTAAAAGTTTTATGAGAATTGCCGTATTACAGACGATTTTGAATTATAGACGGCTATCATCATATCATCGGTGTAGTAACATATTCTTAGCATTGACGTTTCATTTTGTGAAACGTCAATGCTAAGAATTAAACGTCAATGCTAAGAATTAAACGTCAATGCTAAGAATTAAACGTCAAAGCTAAGAATTAAACGTCAATGCTAAGAATTAAACGTCAATGCTAAGAATTAAACGTCAAAGCTAAGAATTAAACGTCAATGCTAAGAATTAAACGTCAAAGCTAAGAATTAAACGTCAATGCTAAGAATTAAACGTCAAAGCTAAGAATTAAACGTCAATGCTAAGAATTAAACGTCAAAGCTAAGAATTAAACGTCAATGCTAAGAATTAAACGTCAATGCTAAGAATTAAACGTCAAAGCTAAGAATTAAACGTCAATGCTAAGAATTAAACGTCAATGCTAAGAATTAAACGTCAAAGCTAAGAATTAAACGTCAAAGCTAAGAATTAAACGTCAAAGCCAAGCCGTTAGTAAGATGTCGTTGCTATAAAGATGATTATTACAGTCATCTGTTAACAATAACACTTAAAAGTGCTAACATTATGTTATTGGTTTTAAGATATATTACCTACCAGCTGTGTCCCGCGGATTCACCCGCCGAGACTTAATTTCGCGAAAACCTATATTTTTAAAGATAAAGCCAACTTACTTCTATATCATCAGCTATATTTCTGCCACTGAAAAGCTGACAGATAGCTCATGTTATAATCTAATTGAATCAAAATTATAATCAAAACAGACAGACAGAAAAAAATGATTTATCAGTATCGAAAATATTTTCATAATATGCATTTATTGAAAAGGTGTTAATTCGGAATTACAAATAGACCTTTAAATTTTATTTACCTGTATAGATTCCATTCCTGCGATTTAACTAAGATCTCGATCGGTGCGGTGTAGTGCTGTAATTCATTAACATTTCAATACAATCTAGAACAGCACCACAATAGGTGACGTAACGTTGGTCCAATCATATGACCTACATATGTCATATGTAGGTCATATGATTATTAGTTATACCAACACACTGTCACAGGATTGCAATCGCTTTCAAGCCGAAACTGTTGTTGCTACTCGAGTATTTAATATTTAAAAAGAAACTAATTAGCTTACCATTCATTTGGAATAAGGGCAGTGGTGGCCTTGGGGTTTGCGGAGTCGCCTGCTACGAAAGCGACCCAAGTTCCAATCCCAGCGGGGCCTGCACCAATGAGTTTTTCTAAAAACTCATTTGCAGAAATGTCGCACCACGTACTTTACGGTGAAGGAAAATATCGTGAGAAAACCTACATATGTCTGAGAAGTAATTCAAAGACATATGTATAGTGCTACATTTGAACATTCATACCCTTTTTCATCCCCTTAGAGGTGGAATTTTGGACTGCACTTTCTTAGTGAATACCTACAACACACCAAGAAGATACTCTCCAAATTTCATGTGTCTAGGATCAGCAGGTTAGGTTGTGCGTTGATATATGTATATCTGTCAGTCAGCTGGCATTTTGAATTTTATATGTATCGATTTTTATTTCAATGAACTGTTGGTGTACATCGTTTTAAACAGAACGTATTAAGAACTTCTGAGCTTTGACGTTTCATTTTGGTACCTTAAAATTAAACGTCAAAGCTAAGTAGTTCTTAATAGGCGCTGCTTAAACGAGTATAGTACCTGAATGTACTTGTGAATCTTGTTCTGGATTCTAATGTATGCATACAAAGGTTGATATAAAAGGCTGTAAGCGTTGTCAACGTGAATGGCCGTCCACTAAACAAATATGGTTCCATGTAGTTTGGAATGTTTGAAGTCATTCATCAACACGCTAATGGCGTTGATGAACAGGCTTAATTAGTTAATAAATCAATGCTCGATTTTACTACTGGTCTATCAATTTATTAAGCTATTTATTTACGACTAGCTGTGCCCCGCAGTTTTCTCCGCGTAGGCTTAATTTCATGGGTGGCTTTATTTCACTGAATATTTCTGTTTCTAAATAAAAGCATCCAAGTTCAGAAATTAACCGGAACAAACAGACATACAGATTATTTGTTGAAAAACTATTAATTTGAAATTACGAACAGACACTTCAATTTAATTTATCTGAATGAATGTACACGTAAACTTATTTTTATTAAGTCAGCAGTTTTTTAAGAGAGTCACATGGTTATAATATTGCGTGCAGTTTGTAATCAATCAAATCGTTCACATCCTGCATCCCTAAAAGGTTGTTCACCTTTTATTATGTCACAATAATTGACAGTCGCGATTCCACAGTTGGTCACATTCGCTGCGAACATTGGGTCAGCTCCTTATCGGGTGCATGCGACTGAGGCGTAACTGCTCATTGAATATTTCCAACACCAATTTGTACCGAATAGCTTTCAACTCTAGTAGGGACTTTAATGAGTATGTAGGATGACTAAAATATAATTGACCAGCGGACGTCACGCGGTTTCACCGCGCTGTTCCCGTTCCCGTGGGAGTACGAAGATAACATATAGCCAATATTAATCAGTGATAATGTAGCATTTAAATGGTGAAAGAATTTTTAAAATCGGTCTAGCACTTTTTGAGCCAATTCGTTACAAACATACATACAAACCATTCCTCTTTATAATTGTAGTATAGGTAGGACCACAGCGCAGAATACATAATATAACTTAGTGCTTCGTATTTTACATTAACTGGCGTCTATTACATGCGACCAAACGTTTTGGTAGAAAATTAAGTTACCTAAAAAGTTATATACTCATAACCTCAGGAGCAAGCATAAGTTAAATCTCTGCAATGACTATCGTACCAATTACGGCAAAAAACCATATTGTTTGAGGAAGTACAGCTGTATAACAAATTACCATTAGTAGTATCCCATTATTCAAAAGTAGACTTAAGAAACATGTATACACGATATAGACTTATTGTAAATCAGAGCACTTATTTGTAAATATTACTACCTAAATAATTTCTGTATCTCATTGTAAGTAAACTTGTTAGTTTTTATGAGAATAAATTCTTTAAACCTAAACCTAAACCTAAACAAATACAGAGTATACAAATTTTTTTCCGATTTTTTTCCCGTAAAAGGTTGGTAGTGAAGCAAGTTAAAACATGAGACACAGCTAGTATGAATATAATGTGTATAATTACATCCTCTTAATCAAACTTAAAATAAATTGATGAAAGATTAGTCGCGTACTTTGTAAAGAACTTTAAGGGTGTTTTGTCACGTCTGCATGGCTTCCGGACATGCAGATAAATTAAGAGCCAAAGTGAGTATCTACATCCCGGATTGACGGTTCCTGGGGGCCAACCATGATCATTAAAGCAGCGCGTATTAAGGACTCCTTAGCTTTGACGTTTACGTTTTAATTTACGGTACCAAAATGAAACGCGAAAGCTCAGAAGTTCTTAATACGCTCTGCATAAAGGTAGTTCGGATGTTATCCGCCAGTGAAAGTCCCGTTATAATCGGTACAGCGGTTTCAGCGATTACCTGGAATAAACAAATACAGACAGACAGAGAAAAATAAAAATTGATTTTTTTATGTGAGTATCGCATATACTTACTTTCGTATACATTTAGTGAAAAACTGTTAATTCGAAATTACAAACAGACACTTCAATATTATTCATCTGTATAGATTTACCCAATGGACAAACAAACAACCTCCTCACCAGATAGTTGGAGTCCGTGGACGTATGAAATACCAGGATATAATGATGTAAATGCACACACAATATCCCTGCATTCGTCCGCGCATACCCGCAGATAATACGAGCGGCTTAAGTTACCCTGTCAAAGGGAATACCTAGACGGCCTTTGTGTGTTTGAAACGCAGTAAATGAGGGTACTTGAAACTGAATACGCCTTGATTAAACCTCAAATAATATAATAATCGAGAACAAAAATGCCGTGTATTAAAATTCAAACAAAATCTGTTTACCAAGTATTTTTCAAGTAAAGAATTCTTAATATTTTTTGCAAGCCTTCTAGTTTTACGACTGTGTGACTGAACAATGATATACCTAATTGGTTGTTAATATATATATTTAATACTCACTTCTCATTACTGCGTTTATTAAACTTTTCGTTTTCCTGTCTTTGAATTTTCATCTAGGATTGGTACTTGTTTATAGTGACTCGGTTTATAGCAACACTGGCTTTACCCGCGATGAGATGTACAAGATGCCTAGCTAGGTTTCTTGCCGGTTCTTCTCAGAAGGCTAGTTTCCGAACCGATGATTTACCGACGTTCATAAAGTACCTAAACTGGAAAAATATTTATTTTTAAATTTTTACTACTTAGTGATTTTACAAGCAACAAATGTCCCTGGGGTTATCTCTATTCCAGTATATCATCATCATATATCATCAGTTCAGTCTTCCACCCTAAAATTGGGTGATATATGCGATATAGAAGGGAAGAGATGAAGAGGAAGACCAAGGCTAACATACATGGGACAAGTTAAAGAAAAGGTATCAGTCATGTCGTACAAGGAGGTCAAAGAGATGGCACTGGACAGAGACTAATGGAAAGAGTTGAGAGACAAGAGTCTCATTACTCTTAAATTCATGGTGATGATGTGATTCTTGTGACCTTAATAAATCTGAATGAATAAAATATTTCTATTATTACTATATTGAAGGTAGTTAATTGATAGGCAGACAACTTTTTCATCCATAAGTTCCCATTTATAATCAATATGGATCTCAAAATTCCCCCACAATTTTCGCTGAGCGCTCATAACTCGTGTCGGCACCTGTACCGGCACTCAATTAGCTGTTATTAATACGTGTGTTTTCGCATTCCAACTATCTAATTGTATGGAATGTAGTCGGTGAGGACGCACGCGATATATTAACATACGTAAATATACGGGTTTATTACTATTTGACGATCTGACGGTACTGGCTTCATGGTCCATTTGATCTGAGTACGAGAGTATCTAACTATCTATGTAACTAATACTTTTAAACGAATAATTCTTGTACATAATATACATATAGGTAATCTGAATCACGAACGATTCGGCTCTAACGATTTTCATGAGATTTAGTATGCAGGGGATTTGGGAGGCGATAAATCGATCTAATAAGGTTTCATTTTTAGAAAATGGTCATTTAGGTACCTAAGTACTTACTCATTTTACGTGACGTCATCGGGTAGGCGGAGATAAAAGCACCAGTTCACTAGACTTATATAGTTATATGTAGATGCTAAGTATAAATAAAATTTAAGGATCTATTTGTAATTCTCAGCTTCTCATATGAAAATATATTCAGTACTTACTTACTTACTTACATAAAAAAAACAATTTTAGAATTTGCGAGTTCAAGCAAACAAACAAACAAACTCTTCAGCGTTATATATTAGTATATAGACTAGTGCTCCTAAACTAACAACTTTCATACATCCTTGATTTCCGATACTTTCGAAGTGCTTTGTTGTGTATACTGGACAAAGTCTAGAGTGCAGATGCTATTGAGATATACGTACTTATTTCCACTTGACAAAACTATTGTGATACATCTAAATATATATAACTCAAAGGTGACTGACTGACATAGTGATCTATCAACGCACAACTCAAACCACTGGACGGGTCATGCTGAAATTTGGCACGCAGGTAGATGTTATGACCTACGCATCCGCTAAGAAAGGATTTTAATTAACTCTACCCCCAAGGGGATAAAATAGGGGATGAAAGTTTGTATGAAACAAAATGCCAATGTGACAGATGAGACTATACATACGTCTTTGAATTACTTCTCAGACAAATGCAGGTTTCCTCACGATGTTTTCCTTCACCGTAAAGTAAGTACGTGCCATGTAATCACTGCTCACTAATCATAATAGATTAAAGAAAAAAGTGATTGGTGTACGCTATGTTTTAAATATATTATCAGTTTGCCATTTAAAAAAATCATCGGAATGCCAACAAAATATGTAGGAATTCCAAACCACTTTTACTATATAATATGAAAACAATGTAATTGCCTAGAAGTGCTTGAGCTTCGTTGTTGAGACACAATTTATGACTCCATAAATTAACATTTAAAGCAGTTGCTGTCCTCTTCCATTCTATTAAACCAATCGAAATATATTGAGAGGATTGCGAGTAAATTATACTTCTGTATAAAATTGCCTATTTTACATTGTTTAACTTAATGTATCGATTTTTTGTGTGCAAGCCAAGCCTAAATATACAGATAAATCCATTGGGAAATTGAAGGTATATAATATACTAGCTGTGCCCTGCGGTTTCACCCGCGTAGACTTAGTTTCATCCTTATTGTCGCGGAACCCTAATATTTTTGATAAATAAAAGTAGCCTTAGTTACTCCTTGAAATATCTGCTACCTGCCAGTGAAAGCCCCGTTAAAATCGGTCCAGCCGTTTCAGAGATTACCCGGAACAAACAGACAGACAGACAGACAGACGGACAGACAGACAGACAGAGAAAAATGTTATTCAGTGTCAGTAGCGTGTATACTTTCATATGCATTTAGTGAAAAGCTGTAATTTTGGAATTACAAACAGACACTCCAATTTTATTTATCTGAATAGATTTCGAACCGATTTGTTGTTATAAAAACACAGACATTAATCCTTAAAAAAATAAGTTATAACTAATTAAAAATTTTTTTTTTTTTCGGGTCACTTTCGGAGTTAATTTTAGAACGAATTATAACTTAAATAACTCGTATTTCGTTGAATAAGAGTAGGTCCCCAGCTCTGTATTCATTCACCAGCCTATGAATCTTGCCAATTGAAGGGGCTATCACCCAATTCTTATTGTGACATTAGTTTGATTCATTGCAGGGGACAGATCTACGACTGAGTCCAATTCCCATCGCTATAGGAGATGATGATAAGACATCAGGCCCGTTAACTATACTGAAACTCACTGAAAGTATTGAAATACAAATAATATACCTTTTAGGTATATATATTCACGGAGGAAAGCCTTCCTGTGTGCACTAATTCAAGACTCGAATTATTCCTTAATAAAATGCTATTCTAGTACTGAATAATTTGTGAAGCATTGGGAAATCAAAACCGTTCGCGTTCAAACAGACTAAATAATATAACAATTGATGATTCTGTCTGTTTGAACGCATATATCGTTCTTCTAAACTAAGTTACGGATATACAGTTTTTACAAATATTTTATATAGTGGTACGTACCTATAGTAGAAAGAAATTAACATCTCGTCTTTAAAAATTTGTAATGCGAGGACTGTTCGCTATTTTTCAATAATTTACAGTGTCTGTTATAGATACAACTAATTCATTATTACTTTGAGATAATTTGAGGATAGCGTCGAGAAGGATAGGCAACTTTATGCAAAATAACAATCCCCAATCATACAAATTTCACGCCTAATTATGTTAGGAAGATAGTGGGATGCAACAATATATTTCCTATTAATAAATTCACATTTCCATGAAGTAGTTCCTCCTACGCAGGTCAAGCGAGCGCGCCACTCCCACGCACAGATGCGATCTCAATGCAACCATAATTCTATTGTTTCACATTTTCAATTCATTAAAACCGTAAAATTGAACCCACTCATTGTAATTTTAATAATCTTCGAAGTAATTTATCTTTCTTTTGCAACTGACAATGAACAATGATCGAACAACTAGAACAATTCGATCGATTTTTGTATAAGTAGCTCGTCAAACAAAAACGAATGGTGCTTTATTTTTTAACTAGTCCTTGAGATGAGATACTTAGTTTGTCCAACAAGAGTGTAAAATGGCAGACGTGTGCAAAAACTGAAATTTCTCTCAGACACTGGACTTTAAATTTATTTTATTATAAGTGGCATCGCGTTTGCTAAGTCTTATCTGCCTAGTGTCTCTATAAAATAAATAAATATTCTCACGTCATCCCAAAAGGGTCCGAGAAGGGGTGTGCAGATTTCCTGGTGATGTTTTCCTTCACCGTAAAGCACTTAGGTTGAAATTTCAGAACTTATGTTTTTAGAAAAACTCATTGGTACAGGGGCTCAACCAAGAGCTCTTATTGCAAAGTTAATTCAGTTGTGCGACAGTGACAGATGTATGCACGTCATATACATCTGTCTCATAAATGAGTGAAACTACCATGGCAATAAGAGCTCATAGTAAGGCCCCAGGCCGCTGAGATTTGAACTTTCGTCGCTTGCGTAGCAGGCGACTGCTCAAACCCCACAGCTACCACGGCTAAAATAATGTCTATACTACCTATATTATTGTTGATATAGTCCATTAATCTTCCATTTACTATCTCATTTGTCCCTCTTTATATTATTAATACCATGTTTTGCATCTAGATGTCACTTAAGATAGGATATCTTATCGTAAATAGTGGAATTTAAGCGACATCCATGCTATAAATTATTATAATCAAACGTTAACCTTTGATACCTATTTACTCGTAGGACCAATTTACGGTGACATAACGAATACTATTTTAGTTTAAGTCGAGTAGTTATGGAACGATTGAGATTTGTTTAATTTCAAAAACAGTGGTTTAAACTGTAATAGAATTTGGAACCAGCCATTAACCCGTGTTTGATATTTGACCTTTTTCGCCTGTTCGGCTCCATTAGGTATTCCATTAAGGTTGCTTTATCGGTATCATATCGTATATGCATGGGTCAAATGATGGTCCGTAGAGTTGAGGTGGCACGTGCTTATAATATGTAAATTATTTTCTTCTGCCTTAAAAAATAGTGTTAATGGTCTCTAGAACGCGGTGGTAGCGGTAAATGTAGAGGTACCATGAATTATCATGAGAAGAGAAAATTATATTTAATACCATATGATATAGCTGAGGATAGCCGTGGCCTTGGGGTTTAAGCAGCCGCCTGCTACGCAAGCCATGCAAGTTAGAATCCCAGCGGGGCCTGTACAAATGAGTTTTTCCAAAAAAAAAAACCTTATGTGCAATGATTTCACGCCACGTGCTTTACAGCTAAATAATTATAATATTTAACGGCACCAAAACCGCATTCCATGACATCTACACTAATATTATTAAGAGGAAAGATTTGATTGTTTTTTTGTTTGTTTGTTTGCATTGAATAAGCTCCGAAACTACTTGATCTTGAAAATTCTTTCAACAGCTACATCATCAAAGAGTAAAATAGGCTAAAATACCATTTCTAAATTTCAAATTAAGAACAAATTTCAATATTAAACAGATTTTTTTTCTATTAAATGGTAACCCCAGTTAGATGGCGCGCGACACGGCGCCATAGGTAATAATATAATTGTATAATATATGCATAATGGCCGCATCTTGACCGCCACCTACGAACTCTTACATCTCACTCCACGAACCAATCAATGGGTTTTATCAAACGGTATTCATAATGAGTGGATTCCATTCGGTTCCGGTTCAACTGCCTTTGTTTCTTGACATCAATAGCAGGTTACTGAATTGTTGGTGCGAGTCTATTCGAATAAGCACTCGAGTCAGCTTAACAGTAAGCACATACCGATGCCGTCACGAGCTATGAGCGGTCAGGGAAAATAGTGGGAGTTACTGCGCAGTGAAAATGAAAATAAAATTATATATTCAGTTTGAGGCCTTTATTCACTAAGGTTTCTCAGTGTTTCAAGCTCGTGTCTTTTTTTTTAAAGTGCTTTGGAAACCTTGCACAAACATAACTAAATAATCACATTACAAGAGATCGGCACATCTAGTATATAGTATATCACCATTATACTCTTTAGATATGGACCAACTTTGCCCCACGGTTACACCTGCGTAGGCTTAATTTCATAGGTGGCCCGCGGAATCCTAATTTTCTTTAAATAAAAGTCCTCCTTCAAGAAAGTCCCGTTAAAAGCCGTTTCGGAGATAAGCCGGAACAAACAGACAGACAGACAGAGAGAAAAAAAAGGTTTTTTTACGTCAGTACCGTTTCATATGCATTTAGTTAAAAGCTGTTAATTTTAAATTATCAACAGACAGTTCAATTTTATTTATCTGTATAGATATAGTTGCATAGATTTACCCAAATTTTACGTACTAATTCAGAGATGTATGATAAAAGTATCTAAATCAATATTGTATCCCAACAATTGCACTATAATTGATTCTATAGAACTGAGATCAGTTTGATAGAGCATCAGCTGTTATGTGATTGTGATGGAGTTTGCCTTAAATAGGTGGTACCCGTTAGGTTCATTACACGATATGTTCTTGCGTCGCTTCCCAGGCCTTTAATGCGTTACCTCGGCGTGATCCATGATCCATCAATATGATATAACCACAGAATATAATATAAACTACGAACAGTACGGAATCTAGGAACAAATCGTTCCAAAAGACACACTCACACAGACGCACATATATACGAGATTGTATAAACACAATCGCAGTACTTAGCGTCAATAAGGGGTGTTGTCACGTCGTGTCCGATCTTGGATGTTATTTATGTGTTTTACCTTCTTGGCTTAAAAATCAGAACTTAAAACCAACAAATCTTGAATTTTTTGACAGTAAATATTTTTTTTTTAGATTGACAACCCTCGCGATCAATGGAATAAAAGTTAATATTTCAAAAAATAGGCTTAGATGCCTTACTTCTTATAAAGCATATATTTATACTGTGGTTCAAGGTACTTAGATGCTGTGCGGAAGAGCGCGTCACTATACATCAAACTGTCACCCGCCCTTGTCAAAATGACACTAAGCTGACGTATCCTGTTCGAAATATATTCAAATAATAAACCGTAATCATAGACCTGTAATGACCGTTAATTATCGCCGGAAAACATAAACTTGCGCCAAATTCGGTGCAAAACGACATATCTTTGCGAGGGTCCACGAAAGATCTCGTTTTTGTTTCGTGACTCACCTTTATCAAGATATAACATTGCACATATGAAATTACAATGCTAAATGTGGTGGTTTTGTATCGATGCCGAGATGCTCGAGATAAGGTTATATGGACATAAACAGGTTTGGACGCCAAAAAATTCGTTAGCCCTTTATTCAAGTCGCATCGAATATTTGTGCGTGGATGTATTTTAAAACGAAAACCTTATTTTGTTACACATCAATTCAGTTTTAAGTTTAAATGAGACACTTAAGTTATTTTTTAGGTCTTGGTCTGACCGCAATCTCATTTGGCGGGCTTAGTGGCGCCGCAATAAATTTACATTTTAAAATCTTTTTCTAAGCTCAATTTAAATTTGAGACGTTTCTCATTTGCCTATAACACTTAATAATAAAACCAATGTACAAACCGTAACTTAAGCTCTGTGTAACCTCAAATCTAAATCTAAATAACTCCGCATTAATTCCAGCTATTAACAAACCATCACCTTCGCGTAATGTTTACTGCAAAAAGCTGGTTATTACTCTTCACGTACGTAAAAGTATGACCTGCCAACTGCCAACCAATACTTAAATACGTGAAACTGCATTATTACGGTGTTTCTGAACCTCCATACAACGAGGAATGTGGAACATCCAACACAAGCTCGGAAGTGAGCAAAAAGCCCGTGATTACCTATTTCCGGGGGTAATTCGGGACCAGTGCAAAGCCCATTTCCTGCCCATTATCAGAAATCCTTCAAAGATTGCTCGCGTATGCGAACAGGCTTAATTAAAGTACATAATGGCAGGTGACTAACTTATTACCCAACAACTACATCACAAAGGAAATTAATTACTTGAAAAGAAAACCTGTGATCTTTAATCTTTGAAGGTGAAGAGTACGAACGGAAGTCTAGTTTAGTTTAATTAGATTACATAATAAGTATTAAATTTGATGTGCTTTAAAGCACTTTGAAATAGGGTTAGTACCTACTAAGTTTGACATCTGCCGTCTTTATTCAAAAGTACGTACGTGTGCCTATGTATTTTTTTAACTGACAACTAGATGACATTAAACTATGAATACAACGTAGGTTGAACTAATAAAGTACCTAATCAACGACTAACAGAGTGTAGGCAGTCATTTAGGTGCTAGGCGAAATGAGGGACGAGATTGAACAACTTTTTAATAATTGCGCAAATAATTTACATCCCTAGACAATTTAAAAAGAAACTTGCGACCCATTTGAACGGCTTCTAGGGAAAGTAATTGGAACAAAAAAAGGTCCTTCAAGCGGCGTACAACAAACAAATTGTGATTGTTTATCTAAATGAGCTCCGCTGACATAACGAGGTATTAACAAGAGCTAAGAGTTTTGTCATTTCTCTTCACCCACGCTTTAAATGTTCCATGTTGAATATAAACGTACACTAATAATCTTTACTACTAGCTGACCCCGGTGGTTCTACCCGCGTAGGCTTCATTTCATGCGAGCCTTAATTTCGAATTTTTTTAAAGTAGCCTAAGTTACTTCTTCTATAATAGCTAATGTTACAACGAGTAACTTAGGCTACTTTCTGCCAGAAAAAGTAGCGATAAAATCGATCCAGCCGTTCAAAAACATATGTCATAGCAGAACAAAACCTTCTTGATTAAAGACTCAGTTTTTGAGGACCTTAATTACTGCAAAAATCGGTGAAATTATTGTGCTAAGCAAGGCCGGAACAGCGGCCTTACCATAAGCTCATATTGCCATCATAGTTCCATTGTGTGACAGTGACAGACTTATACACGTCATATACATCTATCTCATAATAAGATTTGAACTATCAAGGAAATAAGAGGTCATGGTAGGTTATTATTCACTAAGGTTTCTCAGCATCGCACTCGTCGTCGAGTGTCGGTTTTAAAGATACGAATTGAACCTTATCCTCTATGTATTATGTATCTATTTCCTATGATTGAAACCAACGCTCGTCGTCGAGTTCGACGCTATGAAACCTTAGTGAATAACGCAGAAGGTCATGGTCCCAAGCATATCGTGACTTGTTAATTAAACGGAATCCTTAGGTTGTTAACTCCCTAAAACATCGTAGATTCTCAACTCCCAACTTTCCACGTACCTACTTTTAGTACTTCAATTGATAAACGTTTCAATTGTCCCTGTTTCTTTGTTTCAATGACTTCAGGCTGAACTCCGTTTGACAAAGACTTTGCCTTGAAAAGCTCTCATTTGAAAGTTTTCACCTGAAAGCCACTTGTGTCTACAATGCAATGTTTTGAAATGGCATATCCATTTCAACGGAAAATTGTCCTTTTATTACTAATATTAGAGGTGATTAAAGTAGGTACATGCTTTCATAACTAATGAAACACATAAAAAATGTCAAATCGCAAATATTAAGAATGAACAAAGGCTTTATAAGTAAGTATACCACGCAAGCGAGACCGAGAGCTGAGCTAGCTATCTTTACAAGATAAAAAAAATAAGATTTACTGTAATTTAACATTAATTAGTCTCTGATTGTTCCACCAAAACAGTAATAGTACATGTGGATACTGGATGCATAACTAATGCATATTACATTATAATGCTTCATTTTTATATATTAAGTAATGCTCAATCCATACTCAAGCTGAACATTAATCCAGTTTATATATTTCATGATTACGCTTACAACTACACCAATTAAGGAAGCAAATACATTTAGATATTTTGATCGGCAAATAATATCTTAACCTTAGCATGGATAAATAAGTAAGAAGAACTAGGTTTCACTTATTTAAGACTAGCTGTGCCCCGCGGTTTCACCCGTGTAGAGTTAATTTCACGTAACTTGCTTTTCAGAAATATGTGGCTTAAAGGTACATAATAAATTTAGATTGAAATACAAGCAAAGGCCTACGATGTATTGTAGAGGTACACATTCTATTTTCGTTGAGGAACTCAATACGACTGCCTCACGCTAGATCTCGAGTAGAGATATAAGCCAATAGTAGTTGTTGCCCTAGCACGAACATAGAATACAAGAGATACCTATACTCATAGGGAGTGATTTACCCAGTATTCATAGTTTTCAGCAGTTTTTAAAAAGCGTAGTCCCTCTGCTTTTATTATTGTATGTTTGGATGTGATTGAAATTTACTCAATTAAAATTAACACAATAATTATTATGAAAGGACTGAATTTTTCTTTTTATGATTATTCTGTATTAGGTATTCTTTGTTCTTCTCCGCCAGAATTATGTGATATATGAATAAGTGAAGATATAAACATACTTTTATAGGTTAGGTTTAATTTCAAGAACCTTATTTTTATTAAAATTCTAATTAAGTACTTTTAGATTGAACTAGCTGTGCCCCGCGGCTTCACCCGCGTAGATTTAATTTCTTCCTTATGGTCGCGGAAGCCCTTATATTTTTAATAACCAAAAGTAGCCTAAGTTACTCCTTGAAACATCAGCTACCTGCCAGTGAAAGTCCCGTTAAAATCTGTCCAGCCGTTTCAGAGATTACCCGGAACAAACAGACAGACAGACAGACGGACAGACAGACAGAGAAAAAAAAATTAAAACTTGTTTTTTTAGTGTCAGTAGAGTGTATACTTTCATATGCATTTAGTGAAAAGCTGTTATTTTGGAATTACAAACAGACACTTCAATTTTATTTATCTGTATAGATATAGATATAAATTAAAAAATACTTTACCAAACCCCTATGAAACAATGTAGCATTATAAATAAAAAAATGTTTTAGCTTACCAAACTTTACCCAAACAATCTCGCTCGAGCGTTTAATTAGCAAAGTGCCTCTACATTTCATGAAGTTATTTACACATCACGTCACTACTCGTGAACAAAACCTTAACAAGTACACTTACTCTGTGTACACAACATAGTGTATCGTTAGGGTTGCTAACTCGAGAAATGCCTAAAAGAAGTTATTATATGCGCATATTTTCATTGTGCATTTCCCTTCTTCGTATGCTCACGCCATCCCAGAAAGGTTCCCGAAAGAGGTTTTGTAATCACAACACCCCCTTTTCAGCGAAGACGATTAAGTGTCAATGGTATAAATAGTGAAACCATCACCGTCTCAGGCACTATACATAAGTCTTTGAATTACTTCTCAGACATACGCAGATTTCCTCACGATGTTTTCCTTTACCGTAAAGCTCGTGGTGTGAAAACACTGCTCATAAGAATATTAGAAAAACTCATTGGTACAGGCCGCGCTGGGATTCGAACTTGCGTCGCTTCTGTCCTAACCTCAAGGCCACCACGGATCTGAATTTTATATGATTGACTAAATAACATCTCGTGATGTGACCCCGGCATCAAAAAACCCTTTATAGCATCGCTTGGAATACCCAAGCTACCCAAGCAATTATTTTCATAAAAACTTAGTTTGACACTTAGACAAAAACGTTTTGGTTAAGTTTGCACAACCCTGTAAGTTGGATTACGCTCGCACTAGTTAGTAAGTTAGTTTTAGATGTGATGTTAATATCGAGAAGCAGTTAAAGTGCTATCTGTCAGCACCTTTGAATGTCGTCAGCAGCCTCTGTGGAATACCTAATGTTCATTTGACAGCCTATTAAGCAAGGAAAACCAATTTTGTGCGAAATATTAGGCCTTTCATTTAGTTAATCTTAAAATAAGCGCTATTATCAATCAATTACTTGGCTTGAAAAGCCATTAAAAAGTTTTAAGTAGCATATAACCTTCGCATTTATAATATTAGTAGGATGATCATCACGCTATGTAAACGAAGTCGGGGGTTAAACCCAAAGCAACTATTCCACACTGACGAAGTCGCAAGAAGCTAGTATCTATGTAAGATAGACGTTCCTGCTAATAAATAATAAACAAAAGTTAATCCTCCATGCAATTTTATGGCTTCAACATTCTCTAACAACAATTATACAACTTATGAAAATACGTGTAATAAAATAATAAGCTACTTACACATAGGTAGTAAAAATGTTTAAGAAGAATGAATACCTCAATATCTATATATAATGAATCCCCATTTCGCTTGGTCACGGCATCACGCGTGAACAGCTGGACCGATTTCGATAATTCTCTTTTTGTTGTATTCGTTATTGTCAGGAGATGGTTCTTATGAATGAATAAATTAAGAAAATTGCGCTGAAAATTAGAAAATTGAAGAATACTAATCTAATCTTAGCGCTTTGAACAATATAAACTTTTTTAATGTAACCTTATGACGTTTGACATATAATTGACATAATGCCTGCTGAAAATATCGTTAAAGAGGATGAAAAAAAAGTAAATTCTGTTTAAAACAGGTGCTTCTGTCGGAGTTATTTTATTGATAAACTAGCTGTGCCCCACGGTTTCACCCACATTAATTTAGTTTCATACAAACTTTCATCCCCTATTTCATCGCCTTGGGTAGAATTAATCGAAATCCTTTCTTAGCGGATGCCTACGTCATAACATCTACCTGCATGCCAAATTTCAGCCCGATCCGTCCAGTGGGTTGTGGGTTGATAGATCACTATGTCGGTCAGTTAGTCAGTCACCTTTGAGTTATATATATTTAGATACATGTAAGACAGGACACCGTCTGTCGGAAACATTAAACATATTATTATTATTAACGCAGCTAGTAATAGCTGTGAGAGACGCATCCAATGGTACCTCATTTGTCAAATTATCATAAGTAGTTTTGGAGTTCTGTAGGAACAGATGAACAAACCAGTCAAAATCATAACCCTCTTTTTTTCGCCGTAGTCGGATAAAAATGAGAAGCAACGGATACACCTACTTAGGCTCTCATCGTATTGTAATCAAACCATTTTTTTTTATTGACGAGGGGGAAACCTTCAAAAGGTCCCCGACCGCCCTGGGAGAGGCAGATCGGGGTATGTGTGATTTTTACCGCACTAAACCCCCCCCCCCATGGTGGCCATCAAACCATGCTCCAAGGAATACCGTACGGATCAATAATACAGATAGGTAGGTAGGTATCGTGAACAATATGTTCATTACATAGTCTAATTAAGGTAATTGGAAGCTAAATTGAGGCGATTAAGACGATACCGTGACATTATGCTGGAATCACATCCCTGCACGAAGACTACGTACCAAATGTACTTACCTATTACCTACCTAGTATTACGTAAGTACCTACTTAAATGACATGTATATAGGGTTGAGATTTTTGGCTTGGAGCATCGTCTGGTAGTACGTATATCAATTAAACAATAAAATAAAGTTTTTTTTTCGCCGTTATAGTTACTATTTATTCTTGTGGTAAAGTGTAATTGTTAGAGATTATTGTATTATTTATTATATTAAACTTTCGATGCTTATTTTATGATACGTAGAACATCATTAGACTTTGCTTATTTATGAATTTATTTAAAATTGAAGCACCACACGATGCGTATTAATGCGTGGCATAGTGTGCGTGCGCCTATGCATTACGCACCGTCGAGTCATCGTCACATCACCCCGCACCGCAATCCCTGCCGCCGCGCGCATATATAAAGCCCGCACGCCGCCGGCGCCAGCCAGTCCGCCGAAGGCCGGGCCTATAGGGGGCTGGCAGTTTTGGTCCGACGAAGAGTCCTGCACCAGCCGCTTCCACCTGTGCGTTTGCAGTCGATGTACGTGCTCGGCGTGGAGGTGTACATGGGTGGTTCAAACCCATTGCACATCTACGCCGCGTACCGCCCACCGTTGGGGAGACTGCACGTGGAGGACGTCCGTGGTCTCATGGACGGCCACGTGCCGACCCTCATCGCGGGGGACTTCAACTGCAAACACACAGGATGGAACTCGTCACGCATCTGTCCGAACGGCAGGAAGCTGTTTAACGACGCGGAGAGGGCGGGCTATGTGGTCAGTGGACCTGAGGTCCCTACCCATTACCCGCCCACAGCCAGTCAGCTTCCTGACGTTCTGGACATCGCAGTCCATTCGGACCTGAACTGCCAGCTTGCCCAGGAAGTTCTTTTGGACGACCTAGGCTCGGACCACATGCCGGTGCTTTTGCTCCTGACGGCAAATCCCGACACCATCATTCCACCTGCACCACGTCGATGCACAGACTGGAGGAGGTTTGCGGAACACCTACAGGCGGACCTCTGGTCGACGTTCC
Source organism: Watsonalla cultraria (assembly GCA_964035505.1). Lineage (NCBI taxonomy): Eukaryota > Metazoa > Arthropoda > Insecta > Lepidoptera > Drepanidae > Watsonalla > Watsonalla cultraria. The sequence continues at coordinate 8,843,258 of OZ037717.1, read as the reverse complement.
CAATCAGCAACCCAGATGACGTCGATCGCCTGGCCCTTGAGGTGATGGAGAGAATCCAAGGCGCCTTAGAGTCATCCTCGCACACCACACCGACCCGGATACGGCGTGAGCCACTACCGGGCGGTGTCAAGGAACTTCTTGCGACAAAAAGGCGCCTTCGGAAGCAGTGGCAGCAAACCCGCTGCCCCACACTCAAGGGCCAATTAAACAGAATCTCGGAGAGGGTCAAAGAGGCGCTCTCCGCCCAGGCCGCCGAGAGTTGGGAACGTCACATCCAGTCTGTGAGTGAGGAAGGCTGGAGTAGCGTGCACCGCCTGTGCCGCAGGATTGCCGGCGTTCCCGAACCGGTGCGACCGCTGCTGGCCGAAGATGGAACCCCGAGATGTCGCGCAGCAGACCGTGCCAACATCTTCGCCCAAAGCCTGGAGCGTCAGTTCCGGCCCAACCCCACCGACCAGTTGGACCACATTGCAGCAGTCGAGCAACACCTCCGAGAGTACTTCGCACAGCCGGTCGCTAACGGAGAGGACCCAGTGGTCTTCTCTCCCGGGCTGATACGCAAGACCCTCCTTCGCAGCCCCCAGAAGAAAGCCCCAGGCGCAGACGGCGTCACCAATACAGCGCTGCGTCACCTCCCGCCTCGAGCTCTGGCGGCGGTGACGCGCCTGTTCAACGGAATCCTGCGCCTGGGCCATTTCCCAACACCCTGGAAGGTAGGGAAAATCATCATGCTGCCTAAGCCCGGGAAGAATCTTCTGCTGTCGACTAGCTACCGGCCGATCTCGTTGCTGATGACGCTCTCGAAGGTGTTCGAGAAGCTCCTGCTGCGACACATCGTGCCCCACATCCCACCTCGTCCGGAGCAACATGGGTTTCGGGCCGAACACTCCACGACGCTCCAGCTGTCGAGGGTACTGCACTCGCTCACCGCATCACGCAACAAGCGCGAGACCGCGGTTGCAGTATTCCTCGACATGGAGAAGGCGTTTGATCGCGTATGGCACAACGGTCTGCTGTTCAAGCTGTCGACGTCGACCATTCCTCGCCGAGTCGTCAAAGTCCTTGCATCCTTCCTGCTAGACCGGAGATTCTTCGTGTCGGTAGAGGGAGCGCACTCCGACGAACGACGCATAGAAGCGGGAGTACCGCAGGGGAGCTGTCTTTCCCCTGTGTGTTACGCGCGTTACACCGATGACATCCCAGTGGCGGAGAACTGCCAACTGGCCCTGTACGCTGATGACGCGGCGTACTACACGTCCTCCATGAACAGAAACCACGCCGCGTCCAAGATGCAGCGAAACCTAGACGGTCTGCCAGAATGGCTGGCCAAGTGGAGGTTGTCGGTGAACGTGGCGAAGACGCAAGCGTTGTTCGTCGGATCCGCACAGCACCACCCACCGAAGCTGAAGATGCAAGGACAGGAGATCGAATGGTCGAAGACAGCGAAGTACCTCGGGGTCACCATCGACCATCGCCTGACCATGGGCAGCCACGTGAAGGGAGTCGTCGCCAATGTGCGCGTCACAAGGGCGCTTCTTCGTCCAGTGCTCTCGTCCCGCCTCCCCCTCAGGACCAAACTGGGGGTCTACAAGGCCTACGTGCGGTCTCGCCTCACGTACGCAGCGCCCGCCTGGTACGCCCTGGCGAGCGCAGCCATGAAGACCAAGCTGCAGCAGCAGCAATCCGCCACCCTGCGTACCATCGTGGGCGCGCCTTGGTGCGTGAGGAACACGACGATCGCACGGGACCTCAAGGTCGAGAGCCTGGACGACTTCATCAGCCGCCTGGCCTCCAGCATGTTCGCGCGGGCAGACCGGTCGCAGCACCCGCATCTGCGGGACCTTGCGCCTCTGCACGCGCGACCACCGGAAGGCCGGCCCTACGCGCGCGAGCTCATCCGCGCGCGTGACTCCTGAAGAAGACGACGACTTCCACGCGCCACCGTGAGAACACCTAGTCGCCGCCTGCTCGCTGGTCGTTAGCTGGGCCTCCCCCCACGGGGTCTCACCCGGCTGGCTTGTACCGCGCTGAGGGCGGCGTGAAGAGGATCTCTCACGCGTGTCACACTCACTGGTTGCCCAGTGTCAAGGCGATATCACCATCGGCCAGCACTCCTCCGGGTGCAGGCGCACCATCCCAACGCCCCGCGCGGATCACCGCGCGGCGAAGATAACCTCCGTCAGGGGGCCAAAAGCCCCGAAACGGATACCCCAGCCCCCCTACAGGGGTTGTGAGAAGACCCGATTGCTTGCCAGCCAGTCCGCTCGTCGCCGTCCTCGCACCCGCAATGGGAAGTTGACTGTGACAGTGGTCTAAACAACGTTAGCGTTTAGGTGGTACACAGACGGGTGCATCGAGCAATTCGGACTCCCGCCTGTTTCCCCTCGCCACTAGCGCTGTTCGAACCGACTTCCAGCTATCTTTATTTGTATATTTTTATCAATAAACGAGTGGGGTTTTTTCTATCAAGTGTTTTTATAAATAGTCAAAAGCCCGTTACGTTACAAAATTATATTATAAAATGTAAAATGATTCGAATTTTAATGAAATAAACGTCGATGAATTTAAAAAATATTGTAATACTTTTTAAATTGATATGTACCCCTAGCCGGTGCTTTTTGTCAAAATGCGCGCCTAAAAAGTCTCAACCCTGTATAATAGGCTATAGTCTTTAGATTTCATGAATATGGAAATCTCTGCTTCGCCCGTGCTTTCTCTAAATTGGCAATAAGCTCAACCTGTGAGCTAGTATGTTAGGGTGGTTTGAGAAATGTTGATCGAACGCTTGTCTTAGTTAAGCAACAGCTACACTTGTTCTTGAATCCCTTCTTAGTGGATGTATTTTTTTAATTACTCGAATCGTCATTTTCAGCATAAAGCCACAGTAAAATTATAAGCAGTATGGAATCTAGGAACAAATTTTTCGAAATGACACACAGATGCGCTAAGACCCTGCTTAATGTCTTTACTGACATTAGCCGTAAGTAGTAAGCTTATAATTGTACTGCGGCTTTATGCTGCAGATGACGACTTTTTTTTTGAACTGTAAATTGTGGCCACGTGCGTGGTCCCCGAAGGCTCCTTGGAATATGGGATATAATTCATTATTTTTAATGGCACAATGGGATGCGATCCCAATTTCCCCCTCAAACATAATTCGTGCGTTGGATTTTGGTACTGTAACTCTCTGCCTAACCCTTCTAGGAAAGTTCTAAGTTCTAAGAAACCTATTGTGGAAGTCATATAAACTAAAAAGCGATAGATTATAATTCCACCGGCCTAGTTCATATTATGTAAAGCAGGAACACCTATTAGTGAGCAGGGGCCTTACCATGACCTCTTATTGCCATGATAGTTTCACTCATTTATGAGACAGATGTATGTGACGTGCATACATCTGTCACTGTCGCACAACTGAATTAACATTGCAATAAGAGCTCATGGTTGGGCCCCAGGTGTCAAACTCCCGAGCAATAGTACTACAGAGAATTCTATCCGGCTTATAGGCGGAATAAAGCTCGCGAGGGACTTCTCTTCTACATAAAGTACATAAATGTTAAAGGATTTCTGCTATCCCCTTTCTATCTTCCCGGAACCAGCACACTGCTACACGACTTTAGCATCAATATCCTTGTATTGAAAGTTCAATTTTGTTTGTAGCCCAGCTTGTGTGTTTATTTTCAGTCGTTACGCTCACCAATTTTTGTCCGAGTCATCTTATACGTAATGCAGAGAGTCGTAGCTTCTTATATGACACTTATTTCGACCTCTGTCTGTTTAAGTTATGTGAGAAATCGGGCTGAAAGGCTTTGTTCAAATGGCTACTGTCGTGTAGATCATCGACATTATATTATAAGTTATAAGACCATCGACTCTTTAGGGCTTTTTTTTGACTGTATAGAGCTTTTAAGGTGCATCACCCATCGCCACACAGAGGAAGCCACGGCCAGAAGCTAGTAAGAATAAATAAAATACATTATTAACATTTAATATTGAAGGGGCTTACAATAGCTAATCTAAATCTATGCTAATATTATAAAGTGGATGGATTTGTCAAAGTAGGTACCTAATTATTTTCGTCGTCTATAACGTACGTAAGACTTCATGCAAACATATGCGTACATAGTCCCGATTGAAAGGAATACATTTTCACATTTAAAACATTGATGTTCTTTTACTGATCAAGTATTTTTATTAATTGGCGCTCACACATAATTTTTAGAGATTGTACGGAACAAACAGACAGACAGAAATAGATTTTTTTTTAAATGTTTTATTATGTTCTTTGAGTATGTACATTATATAAATATTTCATGTGCATTAAGTGAAATGGTGTTAATTTTGAAATTCAAAGAAACACTTCAATTTTATTTTTCTGCATAGCCTACTATGTAATAGGTACCTATGCCTGCATTTCGTGATGTGAATTGTCACAAACACGCTACCATTCGTTAGTGCTATGGTAACCATTGCGTTCTCTGATCGTAACATAAGTAAAATTGTTTCATATTTTTTGTAATACCGAAGTGCGAGTGTAATTTGGCAGTGTCGTAAAACTGTATAGACGGCGGCGGGCGAGCTGTAACGTTGCGTTTTATGGCTACCCTTGAATTTGAATCTTACTGCACATAAATATTGCCGAGGTGAAGATTGCTCTCGTACATTTCAAGGCTGCATTGCTGAGTATCCCTTATTTTATAGCTAATAACTTCTAAGTAGGCGTCAGTATATTTTTGGTGACTTGATTTGATCGCCGAAGCGAATACAGCCGTGGGACTCATTTTATTATACTTGCCAAAGTAGTAGTTAAGTTGTAAGTTTAGATTGAACTGGTATTACTACCTACTCTATTGGAGACAGACAGACAGACTCTGGATCGAGTTTCTATAGCTCTTAAGCCGGGTTTTTCTCAGTTAAAGCAACCTTTCGAACCCGGTGGTAACCTTTATAATCCTGTATAGTGTAATAACTATTGTAGAAGTACTTTGTAGAAGTGGAATCAAATAAAGATATTTTTAATTTTAAGGTTATCGCAATGTGTTTTTGGAAAAATCCTATCATCACATCCTAGCTATTATTCAATAAATTGTCCCGAGACGAGGTGATGCCGTTAGGATGCTAATAAGTGTGCGTTAACCTTAATATTACTCTCCGGTTCTTTATCTACGTCTATGAGAAAAATCAGATAGCTGTTTCTTCTCTCTACAGTATTTTGAGGAGATGCTTGCCATTCGTATACTAAACGTAAAACTCGTATAGGTAGTGTAAGGCCATCAGCCTTACCATCGGCGTCAAATTTTAAATCATTGGCCACTTAGGTCAATAAAATTTAATTTTTAGTTTTCAATATTTAAATTCAGATCTCGGAAGAATAGCGAAAGATAATTTATTATGTCAGACGTACTTACATGAAATTTAGACGTGATACGAATAAGAAGTGATGAAAAGTGAAATTATAATCATATAGTTTATCTATACTAATATTATAAAGAGGAAGGATTTGTTTGTTCGTTTGTTTGAATACGCTCCGTCACTACTTAACTGATCTTGAAAGTTCTTTCACCAATGGATAGCTGCATCATCAGCGAGTAACATATTTTATCCCCGTACTCCCACGGGAACGGGAACTACGTGGATCAAACGGCATGACGTCTGCTTGTTTGAAATAAATAAAAATATAAAACATCCATCCCTGAATAACACGTGACTGTTACAGTACTTATCTATGGTACAGAATATATATACTCATATGTCACACATATGACAACATGAAATAGAACAGATAACAAATAATGCAGTATTTCAATGCAGACTCAGTCACATCCCAATGATTGAAGCTTTATTTGCTATCGGAACGTCGGTGCGTGAAATTGCCTCCAAAATCACACGCGCGTTTAATCAACCCTGTTCAACAGTGATTGAAACAGAATTCGCTCACATATTGCCATTATGTTCTGTTTAAACGAATGTTTAAGTTCATGTTCGTTTTGATTAAGCCATTTCTTTTTTTTACATGTTACAAACGAACTGACTGAGCATACAGCCTGCTTGTAAGTACCTATTTAATGTTAGTAGATATCATTTTGAAGTTTCTTGTCGGGTACTTCTTGTGTTCATCCAACGATTTGAAAGTAGGTACTTTTTAAGAAGACTAAAAATCAAAATCAAAAATAAAGATAATTTTGAGTTGGAATTTAAAGTTGTAGAAAATAATAATGAATGGCAATCTAAGCATAGACTAAAAAAACGCAAATCGTATTTTAATTCTACAGATGAATTGTCACTATTAACTCAAATAACTACGACTCCTACTTAAGTACTTAGGTTAGGTTATTTCAAGATATTAGAGTTTTCTAATATATTGAAATTCAGTCTCTACTAAATTAATTCTTTGGTCTCGCTACTGTGTCTACCTGGATGCCTGTCACACCTTCTCTTCTAAAAACAGGTGCAGATATAGTTCTTGATTGCTTACATTAACTTTAAATAGTTCTGAAGAGGATATTCACAGGATGGAAGAACTAAGTGCCTATTGAGGTTCCTCAGTAAAATAATTAAACTTCAAAAGCCTGCTCGACGCTCAAGTAAATACTTTCCCCGTTCATTAGATGACTTAACGAAGTGGAATTAAGGACCTCAAAAGATTAAGTGGGTACCCATTGTTTGGACGCCATGAAAGATTCAAGGATGAGAAAAGTATTGTTCTTACCATCAGCTCTCATTATAAGAGTGCTTTGACATATCACATTTAATACAGATATTCGATCTATCTCAAATGGAAATAAAAGGACTGTAAGTTACTGTAAAGGAAAACACAGAAAGCGGGAAATATGAGCTCAATTTTTTTTCCTACTGCAAGGGTAGTTATTACGGTCCCTGTTGGTATTCGATCTCCGTAGATTTGCCACTATTACTAAGAACGCTTGTGATATCAACGGTGCTAGGTAAATGACGAATGTCCGAATGCAGAGGCTTACTAGAGGTTACGATAAGTCCAATACATGTCAAATCTACATACCTACATAATAATATGGTGACGCCTGTATTCTCCGAAGGTGTAGGTACTTACATTACCTACCACCACATTACCCACATTTCGCCACATACATTTAAGATCAAACCCTAAGGAAGAATTGTAGTTCTTTCTCTCTTTTCTTATAACTACCATAATATTATTATAACACCTAACTTAGGTATTATATGTATGTATATGTGGGAGTCCTCAAAATCTCGTAGATAATTCTCAAAAATCTCTAAACCTAGGTATCTTAAAACCCACAACTATGTAGGTACTTAGTTCAAAAATGTGGAGACTACTCTTGCAAACGTCTACCTAACTTAAACTTAAACGAAGTTACATATTAGGTAGTATTTCCAAGTCTGTAGCGCGTGACTAAACAATAAACTCGGTAGAATGAGCAAAGGAGCCCCAGTTTAGAAACAGTGTGTCGCGTCGCGCTCCCGACATTGATTTATACCTAAGTGTACGTCCTCATCCGTTCTACTGCAGCTTTAGAAACTAATCTGTTAGTTAAATAGGTACTTTAAGATAGGTTTGGGTTCATGTAACGATATACAATTTTGCTCTAAATGTTTATGCAGGCACTTGTGCATAAAACCGATTATGTATGTACCTACCTACGTATTATACGTTGAGGTATGTAATACATAAAATGGTGGTAAATTCCTCGACATTCATAAGTGCCTTACCAAGGCCTAAACTGAATAAATAATTTTCATTTTCATTATTAAATTTACTAGCACTTAAAATTTCCACTGTGGTTATAAAGAGTTGTAAATAATCATGCAATTCTGAATTATAAATAGGTGCTTATCGTGACTGTAACTACATATATTAGTCGTAGTAGGTAAATTTCTATATACACACGCTTCCCTTGACATTAGCTTTCTTAATAAATATTGCAGGCATTGGCGATCTATTGACATAAAAAAGGTATTGGCTTGTTTGGTGAAAAAAATTGCTAAACGTACAAAAGAAGGGAGGGGCGAAGTTATTCAGAGAACAAACAGTGAACCACGACTCGTGGGAAATGAGGAGGAAATTAAATTTCACAAGAACGCCGGCCGTACCGAACTGCGACACTTGCTTGGCACGCTTCAAAACAGGCGTCCTGGATGCACCTTTTAAACCTGAGGCTGAATGTGTCGTGTCAATAAGTGGGGTACGGAATATCAAAGTTTACATTCGCCGGTAGAAAGTACTGCCCGCGCTGAATTAATTATTGCATTAAAGTCTTGGATATGTAGGTAGGAAGTATTCTTTAATTTAATTCCTCTACCTAAAGCAAATGCTTACCTACATTGTAAAAAATATTTTTCCCTCTAGAAATTAACGATAGTTCTAATGGATTAACCCGGCCAATCATCGATTAGAGTATAGATTAGAATTTACAATTTAGATATTTAGACACCTGCATACAATGACCATATTTGTACAATTACTCAAATGCAATATTTATCTGATTGATGCCTGATGCCAACATATTGTTTACCTACTCCAGTTGATTGGTGGATGTGTGGGTGTGCACAGAAGCTTGTCGTCGGCAAACTACTTATCTAAATTAAATCTACTAGAGTTCACGAGAGCTTCCTTTTTGCAGTATTATTTGTTCTTGTCCTGTACACTAAGGAAACTTGTTTAAGGAAATATAAAAACGAAGGTATTGCAACAAATTTATTTTCATTATAAATAATATGAAATATAAACAATTGTTATATAACACAGTACATAATCTGTATCTTGCAATATTATCAACAAGTCATCAATCTTGAATTTGTCGCGTTTGAATGACGTCGTTAGTTTGCTCAATAGTTTTAATAGAAGCGAGTGTAAGTGGTTGATCAAGTATTCACGATATTGGTGACGAGCCCTGCAGCTATAGTGACGCCTCCTACCCTCAGCATCACTCGCCCAAGCTCCTTCACATCTTTGTAACGCTCAATACAAATCGGCCGACAAACCTCTATCTCCACCACAGCAACAGAATTGTTCCCCAAGCATCGGGGCTTTTTCTTCACCAGCTCACCAGTACTCTTATTCAATAAAGCTTTCAGCTTGACTATATTGGCAGACTCCACTAAAGACTGATGATGTATAAGCACAGGGAACCCCTGTGTTATGGGTACTTTGACATTAAAAACTACTATCCTTGCCTCAAACCGTGTTGTAACTGGCACTTGTTGGACCTGGTCACTGAGAATGAACCCGACTGAAACATTCTGCATATCCACACCTGATATTGTTACTGCGACTTGGTCACCAGCAAAAGCCATATTCTGTTGTAGGTCATTTATACTTAAACTCTTAACATCAGCCAATTCTTTGGTCGGACAAACTAAGACCTTATCACCTTTGCTTAGCATGCCATTTTCAATTCGTCCAGCTACACAAAATCCAGATCCGGTTCCTTTGAAAACATCATTGATAGACATCCTAAATGGTTTAGACACAGGTCTCTCAGGCACATTGAATTTGTCAATAATATCTAAAAGGAATGGCCCATTGTACCACTTGAGCAGTTCAGCTACTGATGGTTTCTTCACAAGGTTCTCTCCAGTTAATCCTGAACAAGGGACATATGTTACATCAGAATCCTTAAATCCAGCTTGCTTTAAGAAAACTTTGAGTTTCTGAACTATCTCATTGAATCTCTGCTGTGACCAGTTGCTAGTGTCCAATTTGTTAACAGCAACAGCAAGCTGACTCACCCCTAGAGACCTGACGAGCAAGGCATGCTCTCGGGTTTGGCCACCAAACTCAAAACCTGATTCAAACTCGCCCCTTGTAGCATCAACCACGAGAAGAGCAACATCTGCCTGGCCAGCACCTGTTATCATGTTAGGAATAAAATCTGCATGGCCAGGTGCATCTAAGATGATAACTTTCTTGGTCTTAGTCTCAAACTGAGCTCTTCCCACATCCATAGTGATGCCTCTAACCCGTTCCTCTCCAGTCTCATCCAGCACCCAAGCATACATGAAGCTCTGCTTTCCAATCTTCTTACTCTCTTGTTCATATTTGTGCAAGGTTTTCTGGCTAACTTCCCCCATTTCGCAGAGTAACCGGCCCATCAATGTAGATTTACCAGCATCTACGTGGCCTATCACCACTATGTACAAATGGTCTTTATCAGAACCTCTCTCGTCCGAATATTGTTTATTAGCATCTACCTTACTCTCTTTTGATTTGAGTGTCACTCTACTGTCATCCTGCTGTTCATTCCTTGAAGATACCCTCTCAGTGGCTGGGGACTGATCTCTGGGAGTCTGAGGGCGGCTACTGGAGCCTGTATCTTGACCAATCTGGAACCCTTTAACAACACCTAAGCTTTTTGTTTCATGTTTGGTGGCTATTACTTTGGGTGTTCTTTCTGGTGTTGGAATAACTATTGATTTTGTAGTATCAACCACAACCACTGAGGGTGCCTTATTTGGAACAACTTTATGTGGAACTTTTTCTGTTACTTTGTTCTTGTTTAGAATTGCATCAAGTGCTTTGGCAAAGTCAAAGTTATTCTTGAAAACAGCTTGTATTAGTACATTATCGGGCATAGTGTCGCCGAGTACATTTCGTAGTTCATCTAAGCATGACATAAGCTTGGCTTCACCCTCCTCGTCGAGATTTAAGCTGCGAAGGTCTACGGACTCACGTCTCTCGAGCGCCGGATGGGAAGAATCCGGCTCCTCTTCCAATTCCTCCTGAATGTCATCATGGCTTTGCAGAAAGCTTGAAATCGCCTGCTGGTTGCGGGAGCGGTCGAATATCCACTGTGCGGAGTCACTTGGCGATAAACAGCTGCTATCATCTTCCACTGAGTGCCCGTAAACATCGTCATCGTCATAGTCATCCGAGTAACTTCTGTTTCGAATGTTGCGGTGGCGAGCCATTTCACAGCTTTCTTGATATATGTTATTTTCAATTACACCAATGCATAATTATGATTTTCGACAGTTTTGCACGCGCTTTTTAAGCCTGTAAGTTTTATTTGACATTTTTTACAATCACACACGCAGTACAAACAATTCTTGTAATTTGCAAAGATGACATTTTATGACATTGACATAGATACTTGACTTAACTGAAGTAACGTTGACAATTAAATTTGCTGGAAAAATCAAAGGATTCAATTAGTATTAATTTTATATGTTAACAAAATAAAGAAAAACACCTATATTTTATTTATATTTTAGTAATAATAATTTTAAAAATAATCTTTTTTTTAAAACGCATTAACAACTGTCATATATGTCAAGTCTGTCACATGAATTGTCATGTTATTTCATTCATTTACTACTGCTGGTACAACTTAACTTTTCAAGATTGCTTGCTTTACTTTGTCGTGTATGGAAATTACGCCTACATTTTAATTCTCAAAAAAAGATTGCAAATTCAAAACAGACTAATGTGATCATCATTACCATCAATCACAATACGTGTAACTAAAATATATCCCAAAAGACTCGGTGATACTGATAAACTGATACTACATTTTTTAAAGTTTTAGACCCTTGACCCAATACAACTTGATCAAGATGAAGAAAAAGGTACGTATTGAGGCAGATAAAGAACCATATATTTCATTATAAAACAAAGATATCATTTGAATAACTTTTGTGAGGGTGATGGATAATGTTAACTATGAAACTTTGCAAGTAAGTTTTGTGACGTTTTAGGTATTGTTGATGGGCAAGAGTGGCTCGGGGAAGACCAGCATGAGGTCTATTATATTCGCCAACTACATTGCAAGGGACACGAGGAGACTTGGGGCTACAAGTAAGTAAAAGTTCCAGTTGGAATCTTGTATAATCATGGTTTTTTTAATACTACTAAGGTGTCAAACAAGCATACGGCCCACCTGATGGTAAGTGGTTATTGTAGCCTATGGTTGCCAGTGACGTGCATTGCATATAAGCAGGTAAGCAGAAGTTACAATTTGTGATCACTGAATAGACTTGTGTTGTGTGTGTGTGCGTTTATGTTTGTATGTGTATCTTCTTTACCAAAACGTACGTACCTACGCCGCTTCACTTAGGTATGTACTTAACCTGCCTACCTACCTACCTACTTATTGATTATGCCTACCCCTCTGAAAATCCAATGCACACCCCTTATGGTTACATGCAATACCAGGGGCATCTCATGTGTGTGGCCAACCATATCCCTTCTTGAAGAATCTCATGCTGTACTTGTTTGGGAAAACCATGTTCTTATTGTTACTACAATGGTATTTATTTTGATAACCCACCTCCAATGCTATGGCAACTGTAATCTTAAAAAGTTACATCAACAGTGAAGTGCCAATACATCCTACCTGAAATTTGTCAAGGAGTTTACTTCTTAATAATATTGATTTCAAGGATGCTTTTCGAATGGTTGCTTGAAATCCCTAAAACCTAAACATAAATTAAATTTTACTGTAATATCAAAACAAGTAGAATACTCAAATGCCTCCAATGTGTAAATTTTATTATGACTCACAATGGTTTAGGCACCAATGTTTGTAACCATATGTGTATGCAAGCATAAATACATCTATCAGTTATGATGCATTGTAGAAAACTGTTTGTATATTGTTGTAATTATCATTACTAACACAATATCAGCAATCAGTGAGTGTATAAATACTTTTTGTAAGTATGGATTTACAAATGTGTGCAGTAAATAGTAGCTTCTGATTGTGGTTTAACCCACATAGTATAAACCTATAGTAATTTATTAGATAATTCTATAAGGAATCATTTTTGAGTTTATTTATTAAGAACAAAATAAAAAAATACATGTCATAATATTAATATTAAGTAGATTTATATATGAACCTTGCTCCTTCACAACAATTAACCCTCAAATTACACCAACCAATATGCCAGTTGCACAAAAGTAACAGATACTCAATTGTACCAGTTTTGGTTTGATACAGGTTTGCAACAGTGTCCAAATAAAAATTCTTAATTACCATAGTAATAGCAGAGCTGTTTCTTACCATAATAAATGCAGAGCTTTGGTGTTTGAATTTAGACTTTATTCAGTTAAGATAAAGTTTTGAATACCGTAAATTTATTTCACAGTTGACGTAGAACATTCACACGTCCGGTTCCTGGGTAACCTAGTGTTAAATCTATGGGATTGCGGAGGCCAGGAAGCTTTTATGGAGAACTACTTTGCCTCACAGAGAGACAATATATTCCGGAATGTGGAAGTCCTCATATATGTGTTTGATGTTGAGAGCAGGGAGATGGAAAAGGACATGCACTATTACCAGTCATGCTTGGAAGCTATATTACAGGTAAAAAACTTATTATTTATTTACATACATACACTATCATTACAGGTTAACCTAAGGTGATAGTGTAGCTACTATATTACATTTACAGTTACATTACAGTTACATATATTCCAATTATGAGTACATACTATACACTAAACAGCATAAGTCTATTTATTCACACACTGAGTTATATGTAGCCTTCATGAAGTCATTCATAGAGCAAGAAAATATGTCTATTATAAGTACTTGATTAAAAGAAAAACAAAAGTGTAAAGAGAAAGTACACATCCTTCACACCTTGTCCAGGGAATAAGTTACACTGATATGAAAATGAAATTATTTATTTTTAAAATAGAGCGTTATACAATTTACAGTTTAGATGAGCTGAGGAGCCGTGGTGGCCTCGGGGTTAGAGCAGTCGCCTGCTACGCAAGCGACCCAAGTTCGAATCCCAGCGGGGCCGTTTTTCTAAAAAACTTATGTGCTTTACTGTGAATGAAAACATCGTGAGGAAACCTGCATATGTCTGAGAAATAATTCAAAGACGTATGTATAGTGCCTGAGACGGCGATGGACTCACTCTCTATCACGTTGGCACATAACCATATTCGGTGAAATTTGGGTGTTGAAAATTACAACACCTCTGCCTAACCCTTTGAGGAATACAGGCATGAGCATATGTACAGTTTAGATATTAATATACATGAGAAATGGTTTACATTATAATAGGAAGTCCTATGTACATACATACTAATTTAATAATACTGTGAGTTAGGTATGGTGAAAGAGTACAGGTTACGTGGAATATTAGACGAGGGTTATAATTCTGTCTGGTACCCATAGTACTAGGTTTTATTTAGTTTGGGACTGGATGGCAGTGTGTGATAATGTCCGAACAGTCTTATTATTTCATTCTAGTTGACAGTGACCTTCATATCACCTTTTCATTTGCTTATTATTTATGTGACTCACCACTGAAACCTTCCCTAAATATCTATATCTATACATCTATACAGATAAATAAAATTGAAGTGTCTGTTTGTGACTGCAAAACAACAGTTTTTCACAAATTGCATATGATAGTGTATACTTTCATATGCAGTTTTTCACAAATTGCATATGATAGTGTATACTTTCATATGCAATTTGTGAAAAACTGTACTGACATAGAAAAACAAATTTTTAAAATTTTTCTCTGTCTGTCTGTCCGTCTGTCTGTCTGTTTGTTCTGGGTAATCTCCGAAACGGCTGGACGGATTTTAACGGGACTTTCGCTGACGGATAGCTTATGTTACAAGGAGTAACTTAGGCTACATAGATTTTTTTTAAAACATTAGGGATCCGCGGGCAACCATGAAATTAAAATCTACGCGGGTGAAACCGCGGGGCACAGCTAGATTTCAAATATATCATAATAACTAAAATCGGTCCAGCCAACATGTTTTAGTTAGACAAACAAATAGCAATTCATTTTTATATATATAGAAGATTCCTACCAAATCTATCCAGACATGTGAGCATAAGGACCATAAGATATTACGAACCATATCACCCAAACTTTTGCATTTATTTGTGTGTTGGTGATTCCAGAACTCGCCAGAAGCGCGAATATTCTGTCTAGTCCACAAGATGGACCTGGTGACGGAGGAGCAGCGCGAGGAGATCTTCAGAGCGCGCGAGGAGGACCTCAAGCGACTCTCCATGCCCCTCGAGTGCACCTGCTTCAGAACTAGTATATGGGACGAAACATTGTATAAGTGAGTTTATTTACTTCTACAGAAAAATCAGTTTCAACGATCTGTATAATGGTAGCAAACTCGTGATAGGGGATCATCGTGAGTAAACCAGCATGGGTCTGAAAAGCAATTCAAAGACGTATGTGTGTATAGTGCCTGAGATGGCGATAGACTCACTATCTATCATGTTGGCACTTATCTCATCTTATCTTAGTTGTGGCAATATTGGGTTCGATTGCCCGGAAGCACGTCGACCCTTGGGATCTTTTGTGCCACCCTTGCCCTTACCTGACTCCTCAAATATTCCCTGAACAAACTGGCAGATCCTGCCCATGGGGAAGAGCTTGTAGTCCTCTGGTTTCGGATGGTTGGTTTGTTGGTTCTGGTGATTTACGTTGGCACTTAATCATCTTCGGTGAAAAGTTAGTGTTATTATCACAACACGTCTGCGCCTACCTTTGGAGAATACAGGCGTGAGCAGATTATGTTTGTTCAAGTCTAATGACTTAACCAAGTGTTATCAATTGTATAATGTATATTGTTTGTTCCAGGGCGTGGTCTAGCATAGTGTACAAGTTAATACCTAATGTTAAGGCTTTAGAATCGTCACTGAGGCAGTTCGCAACGATTGTCGATGCGGATGAGGTATTATTATTTATTTTAACTTTAAGTGAGGCACATGTCTTTAGGTTTATTGTTTTCTCTTTCCCTCAGAGATTGCTACCCTTAAAAATCTTCTGACATGATGTTCTGAATTCTAACAGAAGTCTTTTACCCTCTATAATTTTTGTAATTCAGTTTATTTATCCTACAAATTAACAAATAAGCGTACAGTACGCCTGATGGAAAGCGGTCACTGTAGCCTTTAACGCTTGCAACACTATCAAATTGCTATTACAATAAGTCAACTATAGAGCTTTGATGAGCTTATCTACACTAGTTTAACGTTATTGCGATATTCTATATGGTTGGAGTCTACTGCGCGAGATAATGTTTAAGGCCTAGACACAGTAACATTCTCTCGCGCTTGTACTAATACACACAATATTATTGTCAATAAACACTTTATTAGCAATATTATTGAGTATGTGCAGCTAACCTATAGAAATTACGTAAATCAAACACGTGATATATTTTGTATCGTGTCTATAAGCGAGCGTGAGTATAATGTTACTCTGTGAATAGGCCCAAGAGATCTCTATAAACTAAGATAGCATCAGTAGTTATGTTATAATGAGCCTTATGTTCATTGCAATAGGTGCTATTGTTCGAGCGCGCGACGTTCCTGGTAGTATCCCACTGCCAGCGACGGGCGCACCGCGACGCTCACCGCTTCGAGAAGGTGTCCAACATCGTGAAGCAGTTCAAACTATCCTGCTCCAAGCTCGCCGCGCAGTTCCAGAGCATGGAGGTACAAGTCTTAGTTTAACTAACGAATAGTTAGCACAGGGATTTTATCTATATCGATACTAATGAATTAATTAAATTTAGGGTGAATCACCCTTATCATTTAGGGGTATGAAACATTTATGGTGGCCGATTTTCAGACCTACACGATATGCCACCCATAGTGCTCCGTTTCGGAGAAGTTTGGTAACAATCACCGCGACACGATAATTTTATTTATTAGATAGCTCCGCCCCGCGGTTTCACCCGCGTAGAATTAATTTCATTGGTGGCTTATTTTCACAGAACCCTAAGTAAAAGCGGTTCTTTCAGAGATTACTCGGAACAAATAGACAGGCAGACGGACAGATAGACAGACAGAGAAAAATGTTAAAAATTGTTTCTTGATGTATGTACGTTATATACGTTGGTATACTTTTAATGAAAAGCTGCTCATTTGGAATTACAAACTTAACTTAAATTCCGGATGTTTCGTTTGTAACAATTAGGCTACTAGACCGTTTGAAACATACTTATAAAACAGTACTTTTCACTCGACTACGCCGAAGCAAAGAGGGTTATGATTTTGACCGGTATGTATTTGTCTAAAGGTCCGCAACAGCGTATTCGCAGCGTTCATAGATGGGTTCACGAGCAACACATACGTTATGGTGGAGATGTCCGACCCCAAGATACCCTCGGAGGCCACTCTCATCAACATTAGGAACGCGCGCAAACACTTCGAGAAACTGGAGAAGGTATCATCCAGCGCGCCTGGATACCAATGAAACCACACACACTTAACTTGGGAACTACACCTTAACACCTTGTTATCTATACACTTCACTACTCCTATCACAGGATAGCCACCGTTTTCCTAATCTATTCTAGGTAGCGTCTCCACCGTTTGTATGAGAAATTGCACAGCACCTCCTAGCGGTGACGTAAAGAACTAAAATAATTCTAATATTGCGAAGGACGCTAGCGAGTATAGGTTACGAAAACGGCACCATTGTAGTTATTACAAGGCTGATGTCAAATTTATTGACAAGGGCGTACCATTATCGGTTTAAGCAGCGCTTATCAAGAACATTTAGTACCGTAAAATGAAACGTCAAAGCTAAGAAGTCTTTATACGCGCTGTTGAAATGATCATAGTTAGCCGCCAGTAGTTCTGGTACCCCTATCACAGGATTGCCACCGTTTTCATAATCTATTCTCGGTAGCGTCTCCACTGTTTGTATGAGAAATTGCACAGCGCCTCCTAGCGGTGACGTGAAGAACTAAAATAATTCTAATATTGCGAAGGACGCTAGCGAGTATAGGTTACGAAAACGGCACCATTGTAGTTATTACAAGGTTGATGTCAAATTTGATGACAAGGGCGTACCATTATCGGTTTAAGCAGCGCTTATCAAGAACATTTGGTACCGTAAAATGAAACGTCAAAGCTAAGAAGTCTTTATACGCGCTGCTGAAATGATCATAGTTGACCGCCAGTAATTCTGTAGGCCTAGACAAAGTAACATTTTCTTGCGCTAACGCTAACGATAAAAAAATGACATAAATCAGTCACGTGACATGTCATTCCCGTACATTTTGTATCGTTTCTACTAGCGAAGCGTCAGGGTAATGTTACTTTGTCTACAGGTCCTGTTAGTAAAGAGATAGATTTTATTAAAATTTCTCGTTATTAGTTGTGCGGAAAAATTACATTTTGCCTTAACTGTTTATGCATGTTCTACTATTATGTACTACTATTTTTAAATTTGTAAATACAATAATTACTGCAAACATCTCTCTTATTCGCTTTCAAAGATCGCGACCAAATTGGTAGATATATTAGGGTATAAACCCATCCATATGTAACATTCAACCTTTAGTAAATTTTAACACATGATATATTTCTAAGCGTTACCTGCCGCTGCATTATAAAGTATTTCGGTAATTATAAAATGATTGATGACAATAATAAACCGACTGCGAACGTTTTAAGACGGGTTTATTTACTTCATCTTCTAAAATTTGTCCAGGAAAAATATTCATTAATTGGTGTAGTAAGTAATTGTACGCGGCAGGCGAAAATCAATTTGAATTTATCTTATGGTTAGTCGTTTCACGTTGCAGTAGGCTCGCCTAGTCGTGACGTCACACCTAAATTATGACTAGGAATGACGTCACGACTTACGCCAATACAACTCGCAAACGTCAAAAAGAAAATGACTTCACTGAACGACCTTTTCCGAAGCAAATTTACCCCCGGTCTGCTGATAAACACGTATCATAAGATAAAATTATATTTCTAATGTAAATATTATATAAGTATTTGAATTTTATCAGTCTGGTTTTGGATATACGCCCCGTGAAAGAGACGCTATAAGTGTCACCATGTGTCTTCCTTTCGTCTAAAGGCCTCACCATCAATGAGTAAATGAAAATAGTTGTATGGAACACGAAATATTAATTTATATTTTTCTATCAATCGATATAATCTAGGTACGCTAAGACACCCTTTGAGAGAGATTTTATGCCATGCGATCGACCTAAAAGTAAAAAGATACCTTACGTAAGCGCTTTTAGGGCGCAAAATAGTATAATTTTAGCAAAAGCATATTTTCGCATCGCTATCAGGTCGCATGGTGTAAAGTCTCCGTTATAGATTGTTAGACAAATTGTGCTAAGCACATTAGCAATAACATGATTTGGGTACCTGTGGTGTAAAATTGTTCATTATGCTATTATAATATGTAAATGCATAGTCTTAAAGTGCATAATTGCGTGTAAACTTTGCTGAGAGAAGTTGATACAGAAAATGTAGTATGACTGGAATAGGAATGCTTATTATTATAATTATTTAGTTAATTTATTATTCTGTTTATAATTATATTGTAATTCGGGTCAGTGACATATTTCTATGTATGTAGCAATGTATCAAGACATTCTGTATGTTTTGAATAACGCCTAAGCCGAAAGTTGTAGATAGCCTTTTGTAATACTGCATCATACATAATACGCCAGTTTATGTAGGAGACCTCTAATATCTTCCTTGATGGTAAACTGCCTGCCTCATTAAGTTCTGATCTATTTTGACAAGAATGTAGGAAGTTATAGCTTACCATGATCCGACATCGGTCACAGCGATTTTGTCTGTATGCTTTCTGCTTAAGGTGTAATTTAGACCAACCTTTAAAAAAAATTGCTAATAATTCCATATATATTAGCACAGGGGCCTTATCATAGCTCTTATTGCCACCATAGTTCTACTGACAGTGACAGACTTATACACGTCATATACATCTGTCTCATCATTAGAGTTAAACTATCATAGCGAGTAATTTTGGGGATACTGCGCATGTTTTTATTCACTTCGTACCGTACATATAGACAGAGACATATCGTCGTTGCGCGTGCAAGTGTAGTCGCTTTGTGTATTTCGTCAACTCTAAGTGTCAAAATTTCCAGTAATATCTAATTTTGTCATTATTAATAATGATACCTATCCAACATTTAACTAAAAAAATCTATGTAAATTTGTTATATGTACCAATAGTAAGAATATATTTTGAAATACTCTGGCCATATTTCGAGAAAATAATTTTCCGCGTCTCCTGTAAAGTGTGTAAAAAACACATAACTACTTTTGAACGAGCAACGGCAATATAAAATGACTACTACATATTCAAAGGTACTCGTTCTTAACCCGTGCCAGGACCTGGGGCCCAACCATGAGCTCTTATTGCAATGATAATTCAGTTGTGCGAAAGTGACAGATGTATACATGTCACATACATCTGTCTCATGAATGAGTGAAACTATCATGGCAGTAAGAGCTCATGTCAAGGCCCCTGTAATTCAGTGTCTGATAATGCAACCATGACAATATTATCACTACACGTCGTAACAACACCGTTTGAGAAGACCAACGATTTATTTGTTCACAAATTACCCTGTTACTTGTACTAGTTCTCAACGACTAACGTCTATTCAGTGCAAAATTAAAAGTATCTTCAAATGTTGCGTTTGAGTTTTATAAGCGTTTATCAGTAGTATAGATTTGGTAAATGCCTAGTTTGAATTATTTCCAATATTTATTTTGCAATTGTTTCTAAGTAAGTCTTCATTAGGGTATCCCTATTTAGCAGGATGTCCCAAAATTTTGTCATAACTTGCCGCTATATAATTGAATTTAGTGACACACTGTATAAATAAATAATTACTAATAACTATATTGTATGATTGTAATACTTGGTAAGTAACGTCTGTGATGTGTTTTGGATTGTAGTTTAGATAGACGCCTAGTACATACATATACACACGCCTGTATTCCCCGAAGGGGTAGGCAGAGTTGTAGTAATAACAACACCCACTTTTCTCCGAAGATGATTAAGTACCAACGTGACAGATGATGAGTCCATCGCCGTCTGAGGCATTATATATACGTTTTTGAATTACTTCTCGGACATGTGCTGGTTTCCTCACGATGTTTTCCTTCACTGTGACTGCTCAAACCCTAGTATTCCCGATATATCAAAGTTGTCTTCACATTTGTTTATGAAAAGCCGTGGTGGATGAGATTCATTGCCCACGTTCTTCGCAAACGACCTAAATCCTCACCGGTCTCTAACAATAAGATATTCTATAAACTTAAGTTATGTCATACCACGAACTTTAAGGTGAAGGACAACATGCAAACCTGCAACCCTATAAGTAGTTTAATAACGTTAGTTGGTACCTACAGTGCCTGAGAAGACGATGGACTCACCATACGTCACGTATGGTTACCCTTTCTAAAAAGTGTACGTTTGATAATACAAAGATAACAGTATATTATATTTGATTGCAAACAAATATAAGAAAAACCTGATAAATAGTAATTTCTATATGTTTATGTAATATCAATTGGAAACTGGCTAAGCTACATTCCAAACTAAAAGGTCTTCGTAAGTAACTTAATTTAAAATATTGTACTTTAGCTAGCCACATATCAATATTTTAATTTCTGTCGACGACTGTCGTACCTAATTTGTACAAACGTACCTTAAAGTTTTATAGTTAAAGTCTCTTTTTGTTAATCACAGGAGTATTCAAAGCTGGTTAAGTAAAACTATTGTGCCACCCAAGCGATTTTGATATTTAGCCCTCTGTGTTAAAGTTCAATCTACACAACATTTTTTTATGGAAAAATCGCACTCTTACTATTTTGAGAACTAAATATGAACTCTATCCCCCTTATTACAAAACATACTTTAAGATAGTCCTTGGTTTAAAAGTAGCTCCATCTCTTACTATGATACGGATTTAAAAAGGGAAGGACATAGTCTAGTCTTAGTATAAACCATGTTTTGTATGTCACGTCATGTTTCTTTGTTGTTTTCCAACGAATAATATTTCTTCAAAGCTGTGTCGGTAAATGCTAATACATATAATTATTTTAGTATTTTATTCATTGTAAATATTGCAAATAGACTTTTTACTATATGCCCGAATACAAAAGACATTTTCGCGGTCAAATTATGCACATTATAATTTATGCTTGGAATACGAGGCCTTTGGTTTCATAATGAAAAAAACTAAATTGCCTATATTGTAAATAGTTTAACCCCCTCTTATATCTACTGATCTAATATAAATTGACCAGTATAAATATGTTTTGTCTCCTTTTCACGAATAGAAAATCTTACGCGGGAAAAGATTACAATCAGTGTCCACACAAATTGAACGAGTAGGGGGTATATATTAGTAAGTTGCACATTATGTTATATGTATGTTTATTCTCAACTGGCTACCTATCTCAAGACAGTAGCTAAAATATTTTATAACTTTAATTAATATATATTTTTTGTTTCATGCATTTGTTCATTTTACATACAAACCTTCCAAAATACAGTACATTTTCTGTCTATTTGAAGCGCACTTAGCGTAATACATTTTAAAAATATTGCATAATTAACAATAATTGCCTTTAATAAATAGAAGGTATATTTAAAATATTGTAGAATTTAAGTGTTTCTTCTCTGTCAGTTGATTAGTCATCCTTTGATGCTAACCGTACTCAACTGACTATTGTATTTTTCCTTCGCGTACGTAACATTGACCTTCAAAGAGTACCACTATTTCATACTAACATACATCTGACGGAACTCCGTTTAAATACTAGAAGTTAAATAAAATGACGTCAGAGATGCTCAATTGGCAAATGCTACTCACTTCAGACAAGTAGAATATTACGCGGCAATCGGCATTAGTGAATGAACAGGCGGCAGCTGACCAACCAGTCCACAGTCTAACAAATACCGTCCACGCCGACGGTCTGGGAAATTACAGTATCGCAAGGAAATAAGGTATGTGATAAGATTGTGTAAACTTATCTATAGTGAAACTGTCTTATTTTACACTTTATAAATTAACTACATATCTCATTTAACAACTAGATTCATTTTTTTAACAATAGGCGTGTTATTAAACTTTGATTAAATATTTTTCCGTATTTATTGTCAGCTAGGACAATCCGGTGAATAGTTTTGCGCATGATATCATGCAAGCTGTGGGATTCACGGGAATTTGAATAATAAACATTGTGGGATAGTGATTCACTTGCAATTTGGTCTGCCCTTGATATTGTAAGTCCGATATCTAACTATCTAATACGGTATCTACCGACTGAACGAAATTTATTGCAATTGTTGTGTAAGTTTATTATATTTGTGATCAGGGGCCCAACCATGAGCTCTTATTGCAATGATAATTCAGTTGTGCGACAGTGACAGATGTATGCACGTCACATACATCTGTCTCAGAAATGAGTGAAACTATCATGGCAATAAGAGCTCATGGTAAGGCCCCAGTTTGTAATTTACCTTATGTAAATGGTTACTACTGGTGTTTTCTTTATATTAGTTCCTATTTCACAACAATTGCAACTCCGTAAGTAAGTAGGTAGGTACGATGTGTTTTTATAGTTCTACGAATAGCTCATAACTGCGAACTAACCTAGATTTAAAATTGTTGTATATGTATTACTGATATATGTAGGGGAATCTTTACGTGTTTCTTTTCTCTACCGACTACATAATTCACTTACCTTACTTTGATAATACCATGCTACCATGGATTAGCGTTAGAGTGAAACTATCGGATATCTTAATTACATATCCGTAACCTTATCCAAAACCGATACCTATACTTTAATTTCTATACCTATACATAACATCCCGTATGTAGTAAGTAGTATTTTCTGCAAGTACCACTAATTACCGTATTGAATGACGTGGGTAGGTGTATTCTAGTCAACTGGAAATTCAGAGAATTCAATATCGTCAACATGTTCGCTTCTAGATGATAGTCTAATTATTTATAATCGATCCATTTTTATAAATAGGAAATGTATCCTATCAGTTATTGGATGAGGAGAGCATTTTATAGGTTTAAAAAAAGCTTATCATTGTACGATGTACCTAATTGACGTATGGTGCTATTGCTGACGGACTTATGGTGCTTTCTTAAGATTTACTATGTTACACCACTTGCACCTAAGAAACGTGACGTAATCACGAGTTACCTGGGACCCAACCATGAGCTCTTATTGCAATGGTAATTCAGTTGTGCGACAGTGACAGATGTATGCACATCACATACATCTGTCTCATAAATGAGTGAAACTATCATAGCAATAAGAGCTCGTGGTAAGGCCCCAGCAGACAGGTAGATAGTTATTTCCATAATGAAAGTTCTTAACTACGTTACGGATCTTGATACGGTTTTACTAACATGCAGGAACTCCGATGGGTTTATATTATAGGTCAAAAATCCATATAATTCATCCCTATAAGGCCACAATATAAGGCTTATATTGTAAGGCGTATATTATAAGCCCTACAATATTACAACATGTCTAGGTAGAGAGACAAATACAAGATATATAGGTAATGTACCGAGCTCTGACAAATACACGTACCTACTAAAGTATTTAATTTCTGAAGTGGATACCTACTTATAAATCCCACAAGTAGGTACCATAATAATAAGTTACGGACGTGCTAAATGCGCATTCGCTACCTATTCATCTGTGATCTGTGCCCCATAGGTTTTATCACGTTTTTGCGTTGACGATATCGCTGGCGTATCTTCTTCATTTTGTATACGAACGTTAAAAAGCGCCTCAAACGGTGAAGGAAGTTTTACGTCTCCATTCAAAATCAAGCAACGGCGTTCGACCGTGTCAAAACTGACACTTGTACTGTTCGATTAACTCTTAAGAAGGCAGGTAGTTCGAAAGTATACCTATACATGTAGAACGTGGGTAGGCACTAATAAATATATTATATTGTTAATTAAGAACTTGACGTCTAAAACACTTTTACAGGACTACTGATAAACATGGCACCAGGGCAACAAATTTTCGACTACCACGAGGAATCCCACAGCGAGAAACTAGCACGCAAGTCTAAGGAATCCCCTTTCATGGTTATCGGTAAGAAACAATAGATAACTTTGTACTCTGTCATACCTTGAAATGTACATTTAAACGAATTAAACGTGTGTGTGCCGTGGTCAACCCAGTTAGACTAAGTACATACTTACACCCAATAGCCAGGGTCTAAGAATTTGGCTATGGTATCCCCTGCCTGTTGTAAGAGGCGACTAAAAAGGGGCCGGAGGGCCTGCTGACGGTGGTCGGGGTGTCGTGGGTAAAAATCCTACATACCCCGATTTGCCTCTGCCAGGGCGGTCGGGGACCTTTTGAAGGTTTCCCCCTCGACAATAAAAAAAAAGTACAAACTTAACTGTATTTGGTAGCCACTATATTACCTAAGTATGTACTTGTCTTATTGGTCATTGTTCAGATTATTACGTACTTTGGTTGTACCTAGATGTATCTCGTTGGTCGAGTGATCACAAGTAGTTCTGCAGAACACAAGATCCTGGGTTCGATCCCCGGGTCGGGCAGTGTTATTCTTGGGTTTTCCAAATGTGGATGTTAGTACCTACCTCTGCCTACCTCTTGGCCCTATGCACTTGGAATACAGCATATGTTATCAGATTCTCTTATTTTAGTAGAATACCTATGCTATGCACATAATAATTATAGTATATGCGTTATCTATCATATGGTACTTATATGCGCATGTATTTTATTCGCGTCACGCCATACAGACAGACGGAGACAGATTACAAAATGACGCATTCTATGTCAGCACTCATAACTCATGACAGCACTTTTACCTACTGCTACTGCTTACGTTGACAGTGCATAAGTCAGTCACATCCCTACTATATATATATACATATATGCAGTCGTTCTCAGACTATTTCATAGGTTACCTAATAAAAAAATATTTAAATGTTCCAGGAATCGCAAGTTGCTTAGCAGCGGTTGGATATGGCGCGTATTCTTACAAGCGACGCGGGACGATGAGCACAAGCGTGTTCCTGATGAAGTTCAGGGTGATATCACAGGGTGCGGCTGTGGCGGCACTCACGGCCGGCATGGCATACAGCCTGTATAACAACCACTTCAACAAAAAAGAAGCCATCACGACCACCGTCTTACCGAAAACCAATGAACATTAGCTTTTAACTTAATAGCACCGGGGGGGCTGAGTATGCTCGTTTGAGCAGAGCGTATTAAGAAGTTCTTAGCTTTGACGTTTCATTTTTGAAACGCCATAACTCAGAAGTTAATACACTCTGCTGAAACCGACGATGGTAAGACTTAGCGTAAGCCCCCAGACTCCCAGTGTCAATAAATACCCAAACCCACTTTAACAACGCTGGGTTCGAGCCGCAATATCAGCGAGAAATAAATTATGTTGCACAGTTAAGTAAGTATGTCATCAGTATCAGCAATACAAGCAATCTATACTATCATTGCTTGTAATTACCAAAGTAGACTACATGGTACAAACCTATACCATCATATTTTGTTGCTTGTTCCATTACGATTTTAAGATCCAAATCCAAATTTAAAAGGTATTCTAAACGGTTTATTTATGTAACTCGTTTTTGTAATACTTAGGGGATACAACTGACTTCCGCTATAAAAATTGTTTTAAGAAATTGGTTGCACTAAAATTGTCAGATGACGTCATGACTTTGACATTAGATTTGATATTAGAAAGCTAAAGTCATAGCTAGTGTCACCGTCAAAATTTTCTTTAAGCTTTTCTTTGACAACGTGCAACCTCGCCTTGTTAATTGAAAAACATACATTCGAATTGATAACATCCCCCTTTTTTTTAAGTCGGTTAATTAAATAATTCCGCACAGGCAGTGTCTAGATGTATCAATAACTAAACATTTCATTTTAAGAATTACTTAGGTACCCATCTACCTATCGTTATCATCTAGTTTAATTTATTTAAATGGGAAAGTGCGTCATTGAGCGCATGATTTGCTTGACTGAAACATTGGTATTTATTCTTTGTGATTATTTACTATTTATTGTTATTTCTATTAAATTGTCAATAAATAACTTTTTAAAGAATTAAAATAAAAACCTTTTTATTTTTTTTCTAAGAATAATTTCGTAATAATTGTCATTTCTTATACTTCAAAATGCTGGTGAAAGAATAGACAACAACTATTTTTTTTTTTTTTCATTTTAATGTGGTGTTAATCCATACACTTAGCACAATCCAATAATGGCAGCCTTAATAAATTAAAACATTAAAAGCTAATCAGTTATCAGGCTTAACATCAATAAACAAATTGGTGTCAAACGAATTAGTAAATTAATTAAAAACAATCCCATTACAAACCATAGACTAAGATAATCCTTGGTTTAAAAGTAACTCCATCTCTTAGATTTAATAAAAGATAGACATAGTTTTAGACCGAGTTTAGTCTCCTTTAAACCATGTTTTGTAATAAGGGGCTTTATATGAGTCAAATTATTATTAATACACATTACATTAATATCACATTTGGGAGTTTTTTTTACAAACATTTCAAATGAGGAAGCAATCACTAACTAATACTGTATTTTAGTGAATAAAAGTACTGCTGTATTCCCACTTATACTGAGAGTAACAATACAAATGTACTGTTAAGTACAAACATAAGTATAATAAATAATTAGTGATTGAGGGGAAATCTTCTGATAGGAAGAAGTGAGCCGAACAAAATATGCTGAACAACTGGAAACTTGGCCAGAACCTCCTTCTTGTACATCTTGATGAGACCCTGATTGATTTTAGTCCACGATCCAACAGCACTGATGCTCCACAACTGGTTGGAATGCTCTGCAAAAGGTCCCTTTTTCACCTCTTTTATGTGTTTAATGCAGCCCAAGAACATATAGTCCTCAGAGAATTTATCTATGATGTCATCCTCCAAGAACTTTGAAGGTGGATACACTTTTGGCTGATCAACTAGCTGGGAGCTGCCCCAAATGAATGGTATGAACTGATAGTCATCCAGGCTCCAAACTCCATGACTGCCGGCTGGCTCCATTCTATATATTTTCTGTAACCTCCTCACGATGTGTATGTACTTGTTGAAGATGAGGAACACAGTGGCTACATTGTCCTCGCTTTGGAGACATCCTATTTTATAAAGACAGCACAGAAACATGACAAAAGACATTTCATGTCCGGTTCCATAGTCAATTCTTGTTGCATTCCCAAAGCTCTCCTCCAGGTACACCTTCACCTCAGGTATAGCAAGGTGTAGCTTCTGATGCAGTGTTGCCTGTAGATATTCTGTAGTGTTTTGTTTCACCTTAGTAAGCCAATCTCTGAAGGCAACATTCCCAAATCTCTGTGGCTGTTCTATGGGTGGAAACTCATCAATAAGGGCATTTATATTCTCAAGCATGGACATAATCTTCTTAACATTATCAGAGACTTTGCAATCAACTGATAGAGGTTTTCCTTTGATTGCTTCATTAAGAGTTGCAATGAATCCTGTGAACTCCATGTAAGCTTCTGATTTCTCCCAGAGGGCCATGTCTGTTATTGTTTTGACAGCTTTCTCAGGCTCCAAGAAGCGATGGTTGAGAGGGAGGGATGAAGGCACAGGCTCTGCCTTAGACCCATCACCTATCATGCTTTCCGCATTCATCTGAAAACAATTACAATAATATAATGTTTCACACTGACACAATAACATATTTGGATTACTTATATAATTACAAATAAAAGATACAGGCTTTATGAGGTTTATTTAAATAATTATATTGTATCTGCAACATATATTGCTAAAGTGATAAATAATATGCAATGTGGGTAAATAAGTAAGTAATGACAACTGCATAATAATTTTTAGAGTTAACAATCAAGGGTAGCTGAAAAAATACTTAATTTTATTGGTAAATTTATTTAAGAGTGGAACTATGTGGAATGTTCCTATCTAATAAGAATAAAGATATTATGTTTTGATATGCTGTACAATGATAAAAGCTAAATTAACTCGTATTGCCATCGCTAATAGTGTACATTGACCCACAAGTAGCCGCCGCGGGACGATAAGCTGTACTAAATGAAGGTCGTATACGTCAAGTCGCGGACCGAGACTCCAAACACTTGCCCGTTGTTTTCCACATTTTCTACCGTTATAACTTCAGTGAAAAGCACATGTAAGTGCCCAAAGACACAAGCATGGAGAAAATACTTAGAGGCATCATGAGATATCGAGTTCTAGACCGCGCGAGCATGGTGAAACAGTTTCAAGAAGTAAAAGATAATCCAACGGTAAGCATGAAACTAACCTTCACCGATTTTCTAGAATTACTATTTCAATATAATGTTATGTTACTAGTATTTTCCGTTAATCAAGACCGGCACTATTTATTTACCCTTCTTTGAATAGTAACAGTATTTAATTCCAACACACAAGTCAACAATCTGAAAAGATGAAAATTGAGAAATATTTTTCTGTCACATCTGACATTGTGTGCTAAGATATTTACATACATTCTGACATTTCATTTCACATACAAAAACAAATGATAGACCAGAGACTAAAGAAACGAATCTATTCCACAGACTTTCAGAATAAAACCAATTATTCCACGTAAGGCTAGCCACACACACAATATTATTGTCGATATGAACTTAATTGACAATATTATTGTGCGTTAGGCTAGCCTAAGGTATGCATTTTTCATATAGATAGTAAAGTAGTTCGAGTAGTATTACTGCATCAGTTACTCCCTTGCTAGATGGTACCCAAATTCCCCGTGTAAATTAATACTTACCTTGGGTAGTGAAGATTATATTCAATCTAATTATGGTACATAAGTACTACTGTGTAATTTTCGAGTTCTTTTTTGCCGTCGTGTAACTTTAACACGATAGTTGCAAAATTCATAACGTATTTTATATTGTAAAACTACCTATGTTGAATTAACAATGCAATTTCCCCTGTATCTTAGCCCAAAGCTGTCTTCTACACATGCATGGACAGCCGAATGATACCCACTAGATTCACAGAGACCAGCGTTGGTGATATGTTTGTTGGTAATGATTCTGTTACAGCATGGTTTTATGTATATATTAATTTTGACAAAATGTAATTAATTTTTTTTCATTACAGTCAGAAATGCTGGCAATGTCATCCCTCACTCTCAATATTTTGTAGATGAAATGACTAGTTGTGAACCTGCTGCTCTGGAACTTGGTTGTATCATCAACGACATTCGCCATATCATCGTCTGTGGTCACAGTGATTGCAAAGCTATGAATCTTCTTTATAAACTTAAGAGCTCTGAAGAATCAAATTTAGTAAGAACATTTGACTGCCTAATAAATGTAAAACACATTGTACCTACTTATAGAAGTTAGAATTTTAGTTAAATAAATACCTTATTCGGGTTGAGGCCGTCTAAGGTATTAAACCCATGTTTTTATATTGTTATATAATTTTAATAAATTGTTTTCAGGAACAAAGAAGAATATCACCACTAAAATCATGGCTTTGCACACACGCACAATCAAGTTTAGATAAATTTCTTTCGATGAATTATGACTTCACTAAACCTATGATATTTTCAGCGGAAACGCCACAAAGAAAGTTTGTCGCTTACATTGATCCGGACAATAAATTCTGTATAGAAGATAAATTGTCACAGGTAAAGTAGATCGATGGTAACAACCAATATGCTGGCTGTAGCATATATCCGACGAAGAATAAAAAAAAAATATTTAAAGTAATTCTTATCTTTTCGCCAGGTGAACACTCTGCAACAGTTACAAAACGTAGCATCATACGGAATGCTTAAGAAACGTTTAGAGCGGCACGACTTACATATTCACGCACTGTGGTTCGATATTTACACGGGTGATATTTATTACTTCAGTAGAGGATTGAAGCAATTCATTATAATTGATGAGTCAACTTATGAAACTATATTAGCTGAAGTTAGACGGTTCTATTCATAGTGCTTAATAGTTGATCTATTTATTGGCTACGCGTTGTATTGATAGAAAAAGCCTTAAATTGAAGCCTATTTGTTACTTAAAAACTTTCACATTATATTAAAAATAGGTACCTAGTAAGTTAATCAAAGACCGTGTAACTTAAGGGAACATAATGACCCCTGCTTGCCTGCCTACCATTTTAGACTAAGCTAAATAATATTTTTTCTAGTTTATGTTTGCAATTTTACTTAGTTTACATATAGTACCATTTACATGTTTAGTAATAAGTAAACAGTTCATTTCACATCATTTGTAAAGAGGCCACCACCTTAATCTAGCAAAAAAAAAAATTCTGATCTATACTTTTGTAGAGTTGGGTTAAGTGAAATAAGACAAAAATGAGTAGGTAAGTAGTTTATATAATTAAGTTAGTGCATAATTTTATACATTTTGTATGTGGTTGTTAAATAATATAAAATGGTTGCGCACAGCTTTATTTATAAACTTTTATTATTATGGTATCTATACCGACTTCAAAAAAGCTCAAGATCCAAGAAAGGCATTCAACTGAGGGAAGCAACCTAACTGTAACTAACAGATAGGTAAGTCACAAAGTCCTTGTGTTTGTATCAAACATGAGTGCACGAAGTATGAACATAAAATTATTGTGCGTCCAAGAATATTCCTCAACTTAATAATAAGTGATGTTGTTCACTTATTTTATTTAACATAATGGTCACCATACTGTGAAATACTGACATAATATTTTATGACATAAGTTCTGTGAGATTACTAATTGTTTGTCTGTGTGATTATTGTGTTATGTTGGCAGCAGTGCGCAGATTTCACACAAGTTCACGTCATTGTTGACGTCTTTGATCGTCCTTGTCATTGCCTTGCCCTTGCTTTAGTGACACGGTGACAGATTGGGTTCAATCAGCTGAGTCTGTCTTACTGTCCGCATCATAATCGTGATGCAATATTTAGGAAATTTTTAAAACAATTATATAATTTTTGATTTGTCCTTATTGAAGCAAGGTAATAATAAAGTAATGTGTATTGATTTCCTGTGAATTTTTGGTTATAAGCGTATTATATATTTGTAGTTTTGTTTGACCCTGAAAAATGTGGTTCTGAACATATTAGACTGATACAATGCGACACTTGTGACTGCACGATGTAGTACTTGTATCTTTAACTTAGTACTTATTTAATTCGGCGTTATTTTGTTCATAGGAATTCACTTCTCTACAATGGTGAACAGCCAGCAAATATTTGACTATAATGATGAATCTCAAGCTGCCAGATTAGCAAGGAAGTCTAAAGATTCACCATTCCTGATAGTTGGCAAGTAAAATTACATAAAATTAAATCTGAGTCACTAATTAATAACCTTATCACAAACACAATATTTAACAATTCTGTATCCAAATCATTAGGCACCCAATTGAACTATTAACACAGCATTATATCAATATTATTTTATGCAGAATATATTAAGGAAACACTTGCAATGCTTTAGTAACCCACCACATTGCTCTGGGCCCACATGTGACTAACAAGCCAACTCACCCTTATTGAGAATATGGAACTAATAACTGTTATATTACATTTCTAATTTTGAACTGCATAGTCTTGGTTTGTATTACCATAACCTTTAAATTCTTTCTCATATCATCATCAATTTGATTTATCCACATTTTTTTTTTCAATTAACATTTTGAGTGAGGCTATTGTGTAATCCTGAACTGTTAGGTTTTCTGAAGCTAGCATTCTGAGGCACCATTCTTTTGTGAAACTGGTATATATACATGTCTGCTTTTAAATAAATTCATATAGCCATTGTGGTGTCAAAGAGCCGTGGTGGCCTTGAGGTTTGAGCAGTCGCCTGCTATGCAAGTGACACAAGTTCACAGCCCAGCAGAGCCTGTACTTATGTGCAGTGATTTCACACCACATGCTTTACATTGAAGGAAAAAAAGTTTAGGAAACCTGCATATATCTAAGAAGAAATTCAAAGACTAGTGCCTGAGACAGCAATGGACTCACCATCTGTCGCATTGGCACTTAATCATCTACAGTGAAAAGTGTGTGTTGTTATTCCTCCTCTGCCTACCCCTTCGGGGAATACAGGCGTGAGCATATGTACATATGTATGTATATAGCTTTTAATTCTACACAATATACTATACAAGAAGATAACATACCTTTTTCTATATTTCAGGTATCATGGGTCTGATAGGAGTATGTGGGCTAGGAGCCTACAAGTATAAGTCCAGAGGAGGAATGAGCACAAGTGTGTTCCTCATGCAGCTCCGAGTGGCCGCTCAGGGCACAGTAGTAGCAGCACTAACTGTAGGCCTTGTATACCAGCTAGCTACAGAACATCTATTTAAAAACAAGAAGGAATAATGACCTATGCTTCAGTTACCTATAGTAAATTTTAACTACGAAAATGTTAGGGCACAAATCATGAGCAAATCCCAATCCTCTAAAAAATTATACATACGAAACCAATTGTTAAAAAACTATATTCTATTTGTCACAAAATGTAATACATAGTTAATACGAGATATTCGTACCTAATTTCTAACTATAATTTACTCTAACACTAGTTGAGAATTAATTCTTTCCGTTTTTCACTAAAATACTGATTATGAATTATCATTGAATGAGTTCTATTTATGTTCCAGTCAACCAATTAATACTAGTTTCCTAACATTAGTAGTTATGTGACTTCTGTGATTTTAGCAGGTATTGACTTAATTTAGTTTATATGTACAACATGTATGTTATTTATTTCAATAGTGTTGAATAAGTTAACTGATAATCTCGAATCGTTGGATAAGTTATTGTAATATTTACCAACTGGATCTTGACATGCTTGGTATGTTAAATTGAAGAATCTTGTATAGATCTTGCATCAATGAATAATGGTTTAATCTCAGATATCCAGTAAAGTAACATCATAATGTGTGATGCCATTGTATTGTTATGTACAGTTTTAGAAATGTATTGGAATTACGCTGGTTAAATAAATTACATGAAACTATATTTGATTTCTTTCATACTTTCCCATGGAATCGCGACCGCACACCCACTAGCTTTACCCACAGCCCACAGCACAGCCTTGATGTAGTAATGCAGGGTTAAATTGATCTCTGACAAAAACATATATTATATTATAATCACTATAACATTAATAATTCTTTCATTCTTTTGAAAGCGAGATTTTTCAATAGTCTGGATATAGTGTTTAATTTTTTTATTTATTTTGGAAAAAACTAATTATCTTGGAATCGGTGAGTCCTAGCCCAAAATTGAAACCCCCGTCTAGAAAACACTCACGCACCTTAGGGTCTACCCAAATTGGACCCCTGGCCTCAAAATTTCCAAAGCATCCAGAGGTAGTAACAACTCCACCCGAAGTTTATATCAGACGGAATTAATATTGACAATAAATTAATATTTAATTTATTTTTGAAAAATCTAATTATCTCGGAAATGGTGCGTCCTAGCCCAAAATTGATGAAAATCTAACCCCCCTTTATGAAACCCCCGTCTAGAAAACCCTCACGCACCTTAGGGTCTACCCAAGTTGGACCCCTGGCCCCAAAATTTTCAAAGTCATCCAGGTAGCAGCAACTCAGCCCGAAAATTATGTCAGAAGGATATTGGATAGAATATTACCCATAAAGTTAATTTGGAATTTATTTTGGAGGGTCTAGAAAACCTTAACGCAACTTAGGGTCTACCGAATTGAACCCTTGACCACCTCAGAATCCTAGGTCATAATTATATGGATGGATAATTAATATTAGGCTAGCACCACCGCTTCCGAGATAATAAGAATTTTTCAAAATTATCTCTGGATTTGGGTAGACCCTAAGGTGTGAGGGATTTCTAGACGGGGGTTTCCTATAGGGGAGTGAATTTTCATCAATTTTGGACTAGGACGCACCGTTTCCGAGATAATTAGATTTTTCCAAAATAAATTTAATATAAAGTTATTGGAAATATTAATTCCTTCTGATATAATCTAGTACTACCACGGGCACTTAATCCCTATTTCCATAAAGGATTAAAGAAATAATAACAACCATTTTGAGTTAAAAATATTTCGTTGATTTATTCACACTTCACATTACATGCCAGAACAATTTTTACATAACATTTCATACATTTATAATTTAAAATTTTATAATAAATTCCTAGTTTTTATCACATCCATAGCAAATACTATATCATTCGCTTTTACTGCAATCTGATAAACCTTTCAACCTTAAACTGATATTAGGAACCGTCAAATCGTCCTTATCGGATGTCGTCTGATTCTTAACTGAATTAGATGTTCCTTTTACAGAGGACAAGTCATCGGCGTTGCTGAACAGACCATTGGAGACGTTTGAGCTGGAGCTGGAGCGGTACGTCATAGACTTGAATAGCTGCACGGGAGTGGACGTCCGCGCC
Organism: Watsonalla cultraria; assembly: GCA_964035505.1. Taxonomy (NCBI): domain Eukaryota; kingdom Metazoa; phylum Arthropoda; class Insecta; order Lepidoptera; family Drepanidae; genus Watsonalla; species Watsonalla cultraria. The sequence goes on along the minus strand of OZ037717.1, from coordinate 8,808,023 downwards.
CTGTTGTTGGTGCCGCTGGGTACGCTGTCTATCGAGCGCTCCTCGCGGATCATCTGAGACGAATGCTTCATTTGTTCAGGCATTCTGGTCTCGTATAACGAAACAAATTCTTCCTCTGTAGTACTCCTATTCGACTTATTTGTAAACGTTATCTTTTTCGCTAGTTCGTTGGTCAGAAACTCTTTAACGGTCATAGAATTGGTCATTGATGTTTGCTGTTCTGCATTCTTGGAGGTGTCCGTAACCTTGCGAACAGCTTCCCTCTTTGACATGTTGAGCGCAGAAGATATGGAGTCTGTTACCAGGACTGGAACATCTTGGTTGAAACTCCTAATTTTGAAGTGAGACATGCTTGAGCTTGAAGTATTAGAGGATGACGATAGAGCTAAACGCTCCTTCGTCTTTTTCAATGTAGAAGAGGCCCATCCCATTCCAAGCTTCTTGAATGCGTGTTCCAAGTCAGGGTTTGAAGAAATACTCAAAGTGTCTGATGTTTCAGCCACATTTTCTTTATTACTAAACTTTACATTGGATTTCTTTTTGTCCTTCCGTATTTTGGACAATGCTAACACTGATAGTGTAGATTCTGATGAAACAGTAGTTGAATTGACATTGGATGTGGTTTCAAATTTAAAAGGCTCGCTAATGATGTTTCGCTTTAATAACTCAGCAATTACATCTGGCAAGCTACCGTCTGAATGTAACGAGCTAATATCATCATTGTCCCCATCATTTCGTGGTATATCTTCAAGATTAGATCCTTCGTCGACACTTCCTATATCGCGCTGTTTAGCGTATTCGTGAATAGACAAGAAAGGTTTCAACATAATATCATTGAATTGCTTCAAATCCATCATTTGTAATTTGGAGTCATCAGAGGACTCTGACAGAATTGTGGACAGATTTTTACGTTGCTCAGTATTACTTTGTAATAAATCGGGATTATCTTGTGATATTTGTAATGCAGTTGTTACTTTATCTAGTTCAGCCTTGTTTCTGGTCTCTTGGTTATCATTGCTTCGTCTGTCCGTATCACCATTTGTGTAGTTACCTGTGGACTGATTCTTTATTTTCATGCTCATGGGAGAATCTACCTCTATAACAGTTGAAAGTTCATGTGGAATGATATACTCATGTCCATGTTTTAAACTGATTCGTGAGAGCGCGGGGGGCGGTTTAGGTCTATTCTTGGTCATGTTCTCGACTGGTGAATGAGGAACATTTGACTTTTCAGTGTTTTTATTGGGTGGAGTGAAAACTTCATTTGGGATCTTGAAGGAATCTGGTTTTGGTATATCAGTAAGTATGGGAATGAAATCCGCTGGAGGTTCTACTATTTCTTTGGGGTACATTGCTTCAGGGCTTTTGATATCGAGCCTTTTCTGAGTATCAAATATTTGGTCATAAAACTGAATAGGACTTTTATATTCGGTTGCGTTTTTATCAGATTTTTGTTCTACATCTGAAGCTGAATCTGACGATGATATTTGGCTGTAAGCTAAAGATTTATTTTTTCTTACTTCTTCTAGAACTTTTGCGAGATTGGACAACCGCTTCGTGCATTTTTCTGTTAGATCTGCAATTTTTTCCATATTCTGCAGTTTATTTTCAGCCAACTTCATGTAATTAATGTCAGGATCTACATGTCCACTGGTTTGCGTAGATGTATCCATTGGAATGTCTGGTAAACTTCTGCCCTTCTTAAAACCTTCTGTGTCGGAATCCATGGATGTTGGAGTAACAGTCGCTCGGCTTGACAATAAAGGAGACGGCGTCTTGCGGCGAGAATGTTCAGAATGTTTCTCCGTAATAGGATACGTATGTCTATGTGCCGGCTTAGTTGTTGCAAACCTTGTGTGTTTATTTTCAAATTGATACTTATTACCATCATTAACGACATTTGCTTTAGCTACATTCGCTTTTACAATGTCTGAAGCAGTTCTTTTGTAATTAGCATCTGAATTCGAATCTCGCCTCGGGGTTGGGGAACTTTTACTGCGAGATCTGACTGCAGTGGGTTCTGGTGTAATCTTCTCTTGTGTTTCAGACGCCGAAACATACTCTTTTTGTTTATTCTCATTCACTCCTCGTGTTGCGTGGTTTTGTTTAAATAGTTGCTTTGAAATATTCAAGGATTTTACTTTATGAATCTGTTTTCTCTTGGTCAGGCGGGGTAGTGTATTGTTCCTTCTTACTAAGGCTAGACGCGTGTTTGGATGGTTGTGTTTATTTATAGGCTGCTCACTGTAATGGTCGTTGAATATTTGTTGTTTGACGATATTTTTTATTTGCTCCAATGATATTTTGTTTTGTAGTGGTTTACTCTTATCAATATTTTGCGGTACGTTGATGATGGAGCTCCCCGGCGTTGCCACTGAGCTGCACTCTTGGTCCACGACATCAATCGCTCGAAGACTCTCCCTGTTCAAGGCAAGCAATTTATCCACGTAATCCTTTATGTATGGATTTATTTTAGCAGCTGTACTTCTGTTGCTAGTATTTTTACTCTTGTAGGAGGACACCGCACTCGAGTTGACTCGCATGACAAGGTTTCGAGAAGATCTTTTACCGCTCGCCGCACATTGTCTATGTTTGTGAATTTTGAGACACATCTTGGATTTGGTGCAATTTCCACATTTGTGGCATCTTTTGCTATATCCATGGGTGTTGCTGGGCCTGTCATGTTTATGAACATGGTTTTTAATTGGATTGGAATCTCTGTCTGTGTTTGGAGGAGTGCTTAATTTCGCCCGTAGCAACTTGACCATTTTATCTTTCCTGCCATGGATGCAATTTTTGCAAGTGCAATTAACGTTGTTGCAACGAGGACGTTTATTGTCATGCTCATCAATCTTCTCTATGGAATCATACATTTCATCATCAGCTAATTCATCTTGCTGTTTGAATAGTCCAGGTAGGATCACTTCTGGGGGGCTCATGTATGCGGTGGAGGTCGAGGAGCTCATATGGTAGTATGCGGGTCTGTGCCGGGGCGAGTTGAGGGTCGTTTGCGTGTAAGCTGACGTAGCAGTCTTGGGAACCGGCTCAGTTTTGGTAACATGATCAGGTACCGCAAAGGAGTCCAGAAACGATGTAGCAACTCCCGTATCCTTGGTGTTCTTTGTATGTTCTACATTATTAGCTACAACTGTTTTACTCGGTAGTTTGGATTCTTGCTCAGTCAAGATTTCATTGATGACAACTTCAGATGAGACTTCTGAAGGCAGCGGAATATCGGGCGACTTTTTCCCACTCTCTTTTCTTTTGTCTTTTGGTGTGACATCAGATTTCTTCTCTATTTGCTCCGGCGACAGTTCAGCCATTTGGTCCACGATGTAATTCTTCACGGACACCAGCTGTTCTTCCTGGGATACCTGCTGAGTTTTCTTGTCATCCCCTTTGTCAGCGTCTCTCTTTCGCAGTTGTATAACGACTTCATACGCGTCATCTTTGAGGAAGCCGGTAGTTCCTATATAGAACTTGCCAGCTTCTTGTCCGACCTCGTCTATTAGCTTGATGAAGCCTCCGTCGCGTACCGCGCTGTTGGCTTTGTCAGTGGTAGCCGTCTTGAAGGAGGAGGTGGAGGTAGCGGCCGAGGGGCACGGCTGCTGCGGGACGGCCGCAGTCGCTTGTCGCTTCCTACTACAGCGACATGTATACGCTATGCTACTACCTGGCATGCTGTGAAAAATACAAAATAACCTACTTTATAGGTGTCGTAATTAAGCCTACATTTTCCATAGCCATCATGAGGATTTATAGCTATCTACTACTCCAGTACTCCACGTGAGGGGTAGCTATGTGGGACGCAGTAGGTAGGTAATGAGACTTATCATCGCGAGTAAGTACCCCAAGAATATGTTTAAGCATGTCTGAGAGCGTAAAATTTTGTAAAAATTCCGCTAGGCGCTTTTAAGTTATTTTCAACGTACATTGTTAAAAAATTGTACTTATATTGAAAAAATATTGTATATTGAAAAAACATACCTCATCGACGGAGCATTGTTCCCAACCTCCCAGTGCATCGCGGAATCTATGAAAAAAAGCAACCATAATTATTTGCGTCTAATGTCTTACATGTACCTTTAATAAATTCAACTCACTGTTGTTAGACGGCCCCGCTTGATAAGTATCGTGACAGTGCTGGCATTGAGGCGGGCCATGATATTCTCTGTTGTCGCCTTCATGAGGGCTATCAGAAAAGTACATCGACGAGATATTGTCCCTGAAATACATATAAAAATAGAAGATGCTTATGTTCCTTACAAATTTCAGAAGTTGACGATATCATATATTGATAAAAATATTCTATATTAATATTGTAAAGAGGTAAAGTTTGTGAGATTGTGAGGGGGAAGTCTGGATCTACAGAATTGATTTAGAATTTTTTTTTACCTATTAAAAGTTACGTTATAATCCGAAAAATTTAAAGAAATATTCGATGCAGTTAAATAATACTCGGGTGTAACCGCGGGGTTCAAATTGTCATAAATAAATGGGATGTATGATTGTATGGGAGTGTCCAATCAGTCTGTTTTCAGCTTCGGAAAGTTACTGGTTCAAGGAACCGTTTATCATTTAGCGATCTAACTAACGTATGGCGCCATCTTGAGATTACTCAAGTCCAAGACTATCTGTCTGTCACCTTTTCACAGCTGAAACGCTGAATATATTTTGCTGAATTTTTTAGATATAACTAACCCCATAGCCGGTCCCAGGCTTAAAAATTATAACTCGGACGGAGTCGCGGGTAAAAACTAACCTATGTCTATAAGAGTACAGTAAGTGTAGGTTTTGACATGTTTCACGTTGACGAATCTCATTACGTAGCGTAGCACGAGATGTGTACATCCGCCATCTTTGGAATTCAAACAACTCGAACGCGTCACCGTAAAAGTATCACCATATTTCGTGCCACGCTAATACGCAACAAGAGTATGAGCTCAGGGCATGCAACTGCATTGCATACAATTACATATAGGGAGTATAAATACCAATTAGACGTCGTTCATATTTGGCCGAGATCCAACAACTTTCTACCACAAAAGCACGTGTTAAGTTATATTTACCACCAAGGCTTGCGATCCGCGGTGGATTGCCAGTACTCAACGTTGGTATAGCAACTCATTACGTTGTACGACAGCCTGGAGAACGGACGACGGGGATTAATGGGAGCGGGGAGAGGATGGGAACTTTTAAAAAAAACACTTGTTACTTACCCTTTCTCGCTGACCGTTTTGTAGACGCCTGAAACAAATGTATAATGTTGTTTAAAATGAAATGAAAAATATGTATTCAGTTTGGGCCCTGATAAGACACTTATGAATGTCGAAAATTTACCACTGGTTCGGAAACTAGCTTGTATGCTAGTACCACAACTAAAACTGGTTAAGAAACATTATATTAATGAAATAATTCAATTTACATTCAATATTGATTTGTTGTCAAAACTGCAGAAAAATATTTGAATGTCAAATAAGATGGGACTATCATAGAGCTTTATGGCGAAGGAAAACATCGTGAGGATACCTCTATCTGTACCTCTATCACGAGTCTATTCTCGCTAAAGTCTCCGCAGAATATATATATGAGAAATAGTACAGCGCCTCCTAGCGTGTGTGGTGACGTGAAGAACTAAAATATCTCATTCAAATATTGTATGTGACGCGAGCTAAATTCAGATATATGTTTAGTGCCTGACACTAGAAGGCAGCAGAAAGCCAAAGAGGAACGATTTGAAAAGAGCATTATTTTGCTTGTAAATTTGTGATATTGTGGAACATTTAAAGGAGGAACAAATGTATTGCATACTAGCTGTGCCCCGCGGTTTCACCCGCGTAGATTTAGTTTCATCCTTGTTGTCGCGGAACCCTAATATTTTTAATAAATAAAAGTAGCCTAAGTTACTCCTTGAAACATCAGCTACCTGCCAGTGACAGTCCCGTTAAAATCGGTCCAGCCGTTTCAGAGATTACCCGGAACAAACAGACAGACAGATGGACAGACTAAGAGAGAAAATTTTTAATACATGGTTTAGTTGTGTCAGTAGCGTGTATACCTTCATATGCATTTAGCGAAAAGCTGTTTTTTTGTAATTACAAACAGACACTTCAATTTTATTTATCTGTATAGATATAGATGTATAGATATAATTGTCAAAGTAGCCCAGCTTGCTTACCTTCATTGATTTGTTCAAAAGCCACCCTTGACTCCTTCTGTGGCGTCTTAACACCGACTTGCACAGTTTGATCCATGTCATTTGATTTGTTCGGTTTTGGAGTAATAATCTTAGCACCACTAGATAATTTAGCTTTCGCCTTTTTCTTCTTAGAATCCAATATTTTGTAAATGATTATTCTATCTGCATCAGACTGTTTTCCATCTCGAGCATCCGTTGTATCTAGTCTCGTGTCATTGGTGTCAACTTGAAGATTCTCCACTGAACTGGTATCAGTGCTAGACAGGTCTGATTCGCTAGCGTTCTGAATATAAACTCTTTCGACATTTCTCTTAGTTTGTTTGTCGAGTCCCGTGTCTTTTGTAGGGGGAGTGTGTTTGTGTCGCGACCTGTACTCGTGGTAGCTGTCGACTTTGCTGAAGGTTACAGTGTTGCCAGATTTGCCCTCTTTTAAAGTGGTGGGGATTGTGTGAATGGCGAGGTTGCCATCGCTCTCAGGCACTGGCATCCACGAGTATTGGAAGTCTCGGCTATTGAAGTTATCGTCCATGCTAGCTGCCACTGGGGATTTTGATTTGCTTCTAGTCTTACGGCATTTTGTATTCTGATGAAGAGCACAATTTGAGGTTAGCAAGTTTTTTTTTTATTTCAAATAGCTGTGCCCCGCGGTTTCACCCGCGTAGATTTAGTTTCATCCTTATTGTCGCGGAATCCTAATATTTTTAATAAATGAAAGTAGCCTAAGTTACTCCTTGGAACATCACCTACCTGCCAGTGAAAGTCCCGTTAAAATCGGTCCAGCCGTTTCAGAGATTACCCGGAACAAACAGACAGACAGACAGACAGAGAAAAAATTTAAAACTTTGTTTTTTAGTGTCAGTAGCGTGTATTCTTCCATTTGTATTTAGTGAAAACCTGTTATTTTTGAATCACAAACAGACACTTCAATTTTATTTATATGTATAGATGTATTGAAGGCATAGGCTGCCCCTTCGAAGACCCTTCTGGAAGGGCATGGGCATTAGTTACAACAGATAAAGAAGCTACTAATTAAGAGTATTACCACGCAACTGTGTTTTTTGCATTCGTTTTGTATCTTCTTGTACTCCTGTTGCATCTTCTGCTGACGGTGTTCCAGGTGGACTTGTTGCTGGTGCTCATTCTTATAAGCATTCCTCTGAAATAAATAATAATCTAAAAAAAATAATTATACACTATTAAGTACTAAGTATAATAGTGGAAAGGCGTATGTTTTTTGGAGGAAGCGTTTTATTTGACGTCTTTGATTATTATTTATTTATTTATTTCTATAAATTGTACACAGGTAAGTCAATTTGCCAAAAAAAGAAGTATACATTTATTATCAAGCTTCAGGTGCCGTCAAGAGTTTTGAGTGGGAGAAAAGGGGGTTATCCTCACGACTCGCTAAAAGAAACGATACAAAATGTATGGGAATGACGTAAGTCATGTGAATGATTTATGTCCTTTCCATACATTTTGTATCGTTTCTATTAGTGCAAACGCGAGAGAATGTTACTTTGTCTGCAATCTTATTATCTGCCAGTAAAATGATCTGACAAGTACATACAACGGGCTTATTCCCTGTGTCCTTTGGCAATGAATTCAGAAAGCTCATGGTATCTCGGTACTCCTTTTCAATGTTCTGTTTACTCATGGCCACCTTGTTTCTAACTTGCTGGGTCTTTTTGTGAATGTCCTTAAAATTGTTATACTCTTCTGAGACCCTCATAGCTTGTGAGTAGGCATCTTCATCGGGCTGTGAGTCGCGAACCACCAGCCGGTCGTCATTACACGGTATGTCCCTGGTATCTCTAGTAGAATGATTGTACATTGTCACTGAACTTTTCCTAGTCACTGCACTTTCGGGTAAACTTGACTTCTGAGAGACCTGTTCACATTTGCGTGGACCTGGAATTGAATTTGATTATTGTTGATGTTGATGAATTTTTGTAGGGTTATCTTGCATTATGATGGTTGATGAGGTGATGAATTATAGGAACTCAGATTTTTTGACTACAGAATAAAATGTAAAAATTAAAATTTGAAAGCTTCTAAATAAGTATTTCTTCTTAACAACTCTAACAAAAAAAATTGGGTAATTTTAAACAGGCATGATTTTTTTTGCAGAATGTGCGTGAATACTGCAACAATTCCTAATAAAAGATAGGGATTTTCAGGCGCATTTGATAGTGGCTGACTGAGATAATTGAGAGGGCAATGCACATTCAAAGGTGAACTTTATCACTATTTAATTAGCACCCTAATTGATACATGATATGGTACACAATGAAGTAAGCAACAAGGCGATGGTATGCAACTGCTTACTAAACATGTGGCAAAGTTTATTCCTCCTAAAGGGACTGGCTCCTCGTAACACAGGGCTCGGATGAAAATCTTGTTGCGGAGGTCGGACAGAAGTTATTATCTGATTAATCTGAGAACTAGTTACAGTTTTGATCCGGCCATTAGCACGGTCATGTTTGTGGTAAGAGAGGTTATGTGCACAGTAACCGCAGTTGGCCTTGGCCTCCCAAGAAGGAACAGGAATAACTTGCTCATCGAGAACATGACAAATATTAGACAGACCTTCGTTCTTCACTGCTCGTGTACGTAATATTGTCTGTTTGATACTAGTCAAATCTTCTTGCTTTTTTCTGGAACTAGTCGAGTCAGTTTCCCTCAAACGCAGAGCTCTGTTTTGTAGATACTCAGAGACAATATTCAAAGAAGACTTAACAACAGGTCTTTCCTCTGGGATGTTAGGAAGACCTCCGCGAAGGCTGGAAGGCATTTCGTCACTGAGAGCAAATAGATTGGTCCGTTTTCCTTGATCAGATTTGCCTGTGTTAATAGCTGTGTCCTCTTTGTCATCTTTAGGCAATGAAAGAGTGGGTACAGCCGGCTCCCACTCATGAGGTATCTCTTCAAAGTCCCACTGGGTCCCCATGTCACTCTTAGAAGGCTTGTCTTTAGTTACGTCATCATGCCGGTCACTCCCTTGTTCAGAGTTGTATGGAGCATGTGGTAAGTTTGAAGAGTTTTCTGTACACTTGCCGGCCAGTGACTTTGCTACTTTGTGAGCAACAATCACTGATTTGTCTCTGCTTATTTCATTTGCAACTTCTCTACAAAACATAAACAATGCAACTTAGTTACAAGATAATAATAGACATCGACATAGACATGACTGCCTCGTTGGTCTAGTATTTAGTAGGTTCTCCAATCATGAGGTCCTGGGTTCGATTCCCGAGTCGAGTCAAAAACATAAGGAGGGACACAAACCTACTACCATATAAAACCATACAGTTATTCTTAGAATATTCTTTAGTATATGAACATGTGTGCACAAAAATTTTGTATTTATAATTGACTTGTACTCATGTTAAGTGTTAAAAATTATGCCAATCAATTTACATATTTAGTCAAAAGTCATGGAAGTTCCCATTGAAAACACAATGACCATGGAATTCAACACTAGATTTTTTTGTAATAGTGACTACTAAGTAAGTATTAACTTAATGTATCAATTACTATTTAAACGCGTTCGCTGCAAACGACGCACCTGCGCGTCCAACTGTTAGAGAATTTACGAAGAAGACGAAATTTCAGCAGCAAATGTGTTAAAGGAAATCATTATGAAAAAAGTAAATAATGTTTAATTTGGAAATATTCATAAATATTATGATATAAAGCACCTTGCTTGTAATTTACGGTCCAGCAATTTCTTTTGTTCATCTAATTTCTCTTGTTTCTGTCTCCTTAACTCACTTGCAGCCTCTTTACCACGGATCTTAGACAAATCTACCTGCTCAGGTTCCACTGAAAGTTAATAGTTACATCTGATACAGAAAGTGAAGAGGTTCCTTGAAAGTATATGTTGTAGGATGCAACTTTAATCTATCAGGTACATTTAAGATCTAAATTGGTATATTTAAGATTCAATGATATTAAATGTAGATAGATTATATAGAAATACTAGCTGTGCCCCACGGTTTCACATGCATGGAGTTATTATAATGGGTGTTTTTTTAAATAAAATTTGCCTGAAACACTCCTTGAAACATCAGCTATCTGCCAGTGAAAGTCCCGTTTAAATAAATCCAGCTGTTTACGCATGATGCCGTGACCAAGAAAAATGGGGATTCATATATAAATATGAATCCCCATTTTTCTTGCTTAATTTTATATATAAATATAAAATTGTATACTCCAAAACCCTATGAAAATGTTATGTATGAAGCATTTGTCAAATACTTAGTTTAAAAATAAAGGCTAGGAGGCAGAAGGTTACAATTATGACAACTTGATCGCCTCTGTTTCAGCAAGTTAGTGACATATCAAACTTTTAAAAAAAGTTCATTATCATTGTTATGACCTCATTTAACTAACCTTGAGTTTTAGCTTCAATAGCACCTTTGTGACCAGAACCAACATTCTCAAGACCCCTTGCATGTAATTGTTCCAACTTTTTAATTAGTTTCTCTTGATGGCAAAAGTATTCCCTCTGCTTGCTCGAGTCTAGATCAACCACTTGCCGCAACTTTTCAACTTTAGCGCGCTGCCTTATTTTTTTTGCAATTTCTTTTGATTGTTCTCTAACCTAAAAGTTCATGCATAATATTCTAATATCCAATTTCAAAAGGCAACGAGAATATAGTAAAATTTACAAAACACATATCAAAATCAAACCTGCTGAAGTCTTAGCTTTCGACGGCGTAAAAATTCATTTGTTTTAATAGCTTCAATTTCTGAAGTCATTCTGACATTGATTAGAATCGAAAAAGTTTCTATGTACACAATTATAGCATTATATTTTCTACAAAATTAGATATTATTCAATATAACTAATTATCAATACGCTTTTAATCTACTAAATTTAAATTATTCACGTAAATCTGGCGAACAAAAACATGACAAAAACAAAAGATACAATTTCAATTTTAAATGTCACAATAACGGAATTTATTTGACAGACATTGACGCACGCATTATTTGACGTGAATCATGTACTGTCATAATGACATAAGATCATCCACAGATATGAAATAGGCATAGACAGTACATGGCCGGGATCCATAATCAGTCTTAATATTTTTTAATACTATCTATACTAATATTATAAAGCTGCAGAGTTTGTTTGTTGTGAACGCTCAAATCGCAGGGACTACTGGTCCGAATTCAAAAATTATTCCAGTGTTGGATAGTCCATTTATCGAGGAAGGCTATATTTTATTCTCATAAAAATTAGGGGTCCGTAAGTAAATTGCAATTTTGTAACCTGAGGTGTAAAATCGAAAACATATTTATGCATACGCTGCAAAAACTATTGACAATAGAATAAAATGATGTATTACGGGGTTGTAGGTCTTATTAAGATCAATATTCGACGATTCCGCGAGAGCGTATATCTAATTCTCATAGTTTAGTCACAATAACCGCTATAATGTTCATAAAAAAAATCATAATATTAATTCTTATCCGAATCAAGCATTATGCTATTAAGGGTAGTCATGTAGAAGTAAAATACTGTTTGTTTTATTCCAATAGGACATTGCGTTTAGAAATTATCACGAGTATATGAACGCAAAGAATTGGTACCTAATAATGAGTTATTTGCCAAAGAGTAATCTCTGAAACGGCTAGACCGATTTTAACGTGACTTTCACTGGCAGATAGCTAATGTTACAGAGTACCATGGGCTTTTTATTTATAAAGAAAATTTAGCGTTCCGCGGTAATCAAATTAAATCTATGCTCACCCAATCCCTAAAGGGGATCGGTATACGTTTATTAATTTATTCTCAGAGAAACATTATATACGGGTTCATTTTATTTATCTGTATAGATATGGATGTATAGACATCTATTATCTATACAGATAAATAAAATTGAAGTGTCTGTAATTCCAAAATTACAGCTTTTCACTAAATGCATATGAAAGTGTACACGCTACTGACACTAAAAACCCAAGTTGTAAATTTTTGTCGGTCTGTCCGTCTGTTTGTTCCGGGTAATCTCTGAAACGGCTGGACGGATTTTACTTACTTTTATTTATTAAAAATATTAGGGTTCCGTGACAATAAGGATGAAACTAGTTCACAGTAAATCTGGTGTTTATGCATTGCTCAAATACTACTGCATTATGTGGAATTGCTAAGCTAACCAAACAACACAACAGGCAACTCTCGCATATAAGGGTCTTCAAGTAAACAAGGCTAAAATGACATGGAAATTGAAAAAAAACATAAAAAGACTTTATTAAACCTTTATTACAAACATTTAGAAACAATCCAGATGTTATGCACATGGGAACCTAGTGTTTCCGACTAAAATTTGAATATTATATTATCTTAAATTCTGATGTATCAAATAATATAGTAAGGTATTCATGCAGTATCCTCAGATAGTGGTTCTGAAACATCACTACAATAGGCTGCTACCCTTATTATTGTTCAGTACTCCTATATTTCCGATAAGACCACCACTGCCACTATTTTCTGTGCTACCATTTGTAGGGCTTGATCCAGAAGAGGGTAAAACTGTTCCTGTTCCATCAGACGATGAAGCTGTGCTTGAAGATGTGGATGAACTTGATGCGTTATCCCCTCCGGCAGAATTATTGCTACTAGAGTCATCCAACCCTAGTATACTTCCAACCCCCCCAACTACTCCACCTAAGTTAATTCCATTAGAACCACCAATGTCTGCAGCACCAGCAAGTAGTCCACCTCCACTTGCACCACTTGCACCACCAGACCCGCCTAGGCTTCCCGCTCCATCAACAACGCCCCCTAAGTTGATTCCATTAGGACCACCCACGTCTGCCACACCAGCAAGTAGGCCTCCTCCACTTGCACCACCACCACTTGCACCACCCCCACTTGCACCACCTCCACTTGTACTACCAGACCCGCCTAAGCTTCCCGCTCCACCAACAACGCCCCCTAAGTTGATTCCATTAGGACCACCCACGTCTGCGGCACCAGCAAGTAGGCCTCCTCCACTTGCACCACCGCCACTTGCACCACCTCCACTTGAACCACCAGGCCCCCCAACGCTTCCATCCCCTGCAACTACTCCCCCTAAGCTGATTCCATTAAGACCCCCTACGTTTGCACCGCCAGCGAGTAGTCCACCTCCACTTATACCGCCAGAACCTCCGGAACTTCCAGAACCTCCGGAACTTCCTGAACCTCCGTAGCCTCCCGAACCTCCCGCGTTATTGTTAGCCGCGCTAATCTGCGTCGCGGTGTACACTAATGCATTGATCAGTTTTATTATAATTTCTTCATTGAGATCATTGTTAGGTGCGTTTTTCTCTTCGAAAGATTTGACGATCTTGAGAAATTCTATTAGATCTTCGATAGAAGGTGCAGGGTTTGTAGTTACTGCAGTAGCGGTGTTCGAAGAATCAGAGCTGGATGAGCTAGTGCTGCTGCTCACAGTGCAACAGGGCTCGTAGCGAATCATTGGTACTGTGCTGCGCAGGCGACCGAGACATTGCGCCTGGCCTATCTGTGGAGGTTAATTTTAATTAGCATGGAAAATTTAGGCCTACAATTTTTTGAACTTACATTCGGTAAAACGAAATTCTATGAAATGCATCACCGCTTTTGTTTACTCATTTTTGATATAATTTAACAAATAATCATCTTTATTTACTACTTACTTAAAAATAAAAAATACAAAATCCTGATCTTAACTTACCCCAATAAGCGTAGCGAGAAACAAACAAGTCAATAAGTTTTCGTGGCCCATTATTGTTGGATTAACCTATATTAGGCACGTTTGCTCCTTTATATATATTTATATCTCTTACGACATAGAGCCCTATGCAATGAGCATTATTGTATTTCGTAAAAAAGCATGGTTTGATAGGAACTCACCTAACGCACAAATGCACCAAATAGTCACGTAAAATAGAACGTTATCTGCATGACACCTGCGTAGTAGGTAATGCTATTTTACTATTTCTGGGCAATAAATACTAAGAAATAATTTAGGTGCAATTTTAATTGTTTATTAAATAACAATTGCCTACTTATGTCGATCGTCATAGGCCTCTGGTAAATTGAGCGCAGAGCACGTACATTATGATTAAGCAGTCCGACAACTTAATGGTAAACATTGTTAGGATTACAACAAGTATTTGTTACGTCCTCAGGATCATGTATTAGGATGAATGAGGTTATTCAAATTGGTAAAGGAACCTACCTACCTACAGATTTTTATAACTATTTCTCAGCAACCGTCTCAGCATTATCTTCTAGACATTAGTCCTATAGCCTCCACTCGACCAGTATATCGTACTTACAGATATAGGTATTGTTATAGGCTTAAGGGAATTAAAATATAACGTCCATAGATACTAGACCCCGATTTATTCCTACTTCTCCGCACTTCGTCCGTGCCATACATATCGCGACATGCGGACAACTTATCTATATCTAATGCCACCCTCAAACGCTCTCTAATAAACGATTTCCTTATCTTATCATGTTCACGTTCTTATTACATCATATTTGATCATATGCTAGCATAGTGACCGAATCAAGTATATCGATTTGTATTATGTAAGTAACGTCATGTATTAACATGTCATAACCATGACCACCTCGAGTCACAATCCTTAGTAAAATAAAAGCTATCATTGCCTAAAATATGGACACAGGTCCTAAACAAAAAAGGGTAATAAACCCACGCTATAACGCTAATTGGTTTTCCGTCTTAACATTCGGGTAAGCAGAATTGCAAATTTGCAAGTAATCGTTCTGGGGGTAGGGACTTAGTCCAAGTCCTTTCGTCTTTATAGACGACACATCATACTGTACTAAGTAGTTAGAGCTCTTACTCTGGCTAGCCCGAAAAACCCTGTCGCCCTTCGCATTTGTCACTACATTAGGTAATAGATTACGCAGAGAAGTTTGCATGGAAATTTGATCTTCTTGTAAGCTGCTCAATTATCTTCCCAATAATCATTAAGCTGCAAAAACTCCGCCTTTAAAGTATCTGTCGGTTATCTTTCACAGATGGACGCTAGAGACATTCAAACTGGGATATACTCGAGACATTAAAGACAATGATTTGTATGCTCCATTGCCGGAGCATCGGTCGGATGTTTTGGGTAGTAAACATTGTTACCTATATTTACTACGTCATTAACCAGTAGTAATTCAAATAAATGAGTGAAATGACAATCTGTGATGTTGACTTATTTCAGGAGATGCAATACAAAGAGCCTGGGAACAAGAAGTTGAACGAACCCAATGTTTAAATACAAACTCCAAGCCCAGTTTGTGGAAAGCATTGATCAAAGTTTTCGGCGCAGAGCTAATGTTGTACGGGCTTATTCTTGCTGCTATGGAATTTTTAATAAGGTACGACAGTTTCACTGCTGATTATCAATTTAGAATTTAATTATTTGAGTGGATATTAATTAGTTAAATGAATTAGATTGCAGCAACCGTTATTCCTGGGTCTGTTGTTGCGTTACTACAGTCCTTTACAAGAAACGTTCGAAAGCTCGTAAGTTTTTCTTCGAAGCTCTTATACGAATTTCAACTTTACACGCATACGTTTAATGTACTTCTTTCCACAAAGATCGAATAGCACATACCTGTCTCGTCTATTCTCATACTATGAGGTGGCGGGGAACGAGACGTGGGGAGAGACGGTATTCTTCGCGTTCGGCATCATATTCTGCAGCACCGTGAATGTGATGGTCCAGCATCCTTTCATGATGGGCGTCATGCATATCGGTATGAAGATGAGAGTTGGCATTTGCAGCCTTATTTACAGAAAGGTACGCTGCAATTAAAGAGTTCTTTATAAGGACCATTAATGCTTATTAGTGTTAAAGTAACATTTGTATAAATATACTTACTTGGTCGTTTATGTCTTCATTACAGGCTTTAAAGGTAAATCTTCAGGCAATGTCCGAAAACAGCGCAGGGCTTGTGGTCAATCTTATGGCTAATGACGTCAATAGATTTGATACCGGACCTCTGTTTGCGCACTATTTGTGGATTGGGCCACTGGAGACTTTGGTAAAGCTAAGGAGCTTTAATTTTTTAAAATACTTACCCTATCTTAGATTCACAATCCTCTTATAAACCGTAACTCCACCTTCTCATCGCCGGTAACAAAATATTGTATATATTGCAGATAATGACAATTTACTTGTATAGAGAGATGGGTATGCCAGCCGTGTATGGGGCGTTGATTATATTAGCTGTTGTTCCATTTCAAAGTAAGCGTTTTTTTCACGAAATGTTAGCTATAGATATCGTAATTCTAAGACACCTTTACAAACTCGCAAATAGCTAACCTCTCGGTTTTATGTTTCTTTAGTATGCTTGGGAATCAGCACAGCGCATTACAGAAAAGGTACTGCGATAAAATCTGACGAGAGAGTTAAACTTATGAAGGAAATTATAATGGGCATAGAGGTGATCAAAATGTATACATGGGAACAGCCGTTTCGAGAAATTATTGATAAAGTGCGACGGTACGTAGGCAATCTTACAACCTTTATATGAAGGATCCAAAAAAATAATTATGAATTAGGAATATTCTAAGTAGCCCCATCACAAGCATCAATAGTGCTTTCTACCAATTAATATCTTTAATTTGTTGCTGCAGACAAGAAATATACTACATCAAGATGACATCGTATATCCGGGGCATTATATTATCGTTCATCATGTTCACGTCACGATTCGGTATCTTCATCACAGTGTTAATGTACGTCACTTTTGTAAGCCGCATCACCGTTCAGAACGTGTTCTTCCTCACTTGTTTCTATAACATCATGAAGCAAACAATGACGCTTTACTTCCCTCAGGCTGTTGGTCAAGTGAGTTCTTTGCATCTTTCGACTAGCTCTTAGCTTCAGGTCCCTAAAAGTTCACTAAGCTTTAAGTATTAACTGGTAAAACTGCAATAAGCTACAGCCTTCTTTGTACAGACATACTCCGCATACTCGTAGTTATAGGGCCTGTTCGAAAAGTCACGACTGCTTCAAGTGGCTGGCAGCATTCGAACTGGCATGTGCCCCAAAAATATAGAGTTATATTGTTTCCAGATAGCTGAGATGAACGTGGCAATACAAAGAATCCGTGATTATTTACTGACTGAAGAATGTAGTCTGCCACCCAGGATCCCGGCGGGAGGAGACAATAACACCGTTAATTCGCCAAAAAAACATGTCACCATTATAGGTAAGACTCGCTGAAATAGTAAATCTTATTGGTATAGCTTTCCGGATTTTGGACTTACTAGAATTATATACCTCAGTGATACTATGATGTGTTCTTTGTTTTGTTATGACTTAAAATAATGCAAAGTCACGTGCACTGAGACGATAAATGAGTCTTCATTAGGTACTTATCTATCTTTGTATTAATATTTTTTTAATATTAATTATGGCGGATGAATGGTCCTTACCGTTCTGGTTATCAAACACACCTTTTCACAATACAAATATTTATAGTGACTATACAAATTTTGCAATGTTTTTACACAATTTCATTCCACGTAATTAAACGTAATACTTAGTAAAGTTATTACATAACTGAAATATAATGTTCTTTAATAGATCCTAGACGACGCAAGTCAAGTGTGAGACGGTCACCAAATCAGCCTCTAGCGAGCACGTCACGGGAGCAACCAAAGCCAAGCAATCCTGGCAAGTTTTCACAATTACATCTTATGAATAACTAACATCGAACATTAATGGTAATATTGATTATTACTCTGCAGAACCAGAACATAAAAGAGAAGAATCAAATAAAATAGCGATAAAGTTTGATCATGCTTATAGTAAATGGATCAAGTCATCAGATAAGGAAGATGTTGAAGATATCAATTTAATTGTTAGACATATTATGATATTTGCTATAATGTATTCAAATAAGTACCTACTTTATCTGATCTCCTTGCAGATAAATGCGGGTTCTCTGACCACCATAATAGGATCTGTCGGTTCAGGCAAATCTACTTTACTACACATGGTGCTTCGTGAATTGCCGTGTTCAAGTGGCGAAACAGAAATTGATGGAACAGTGAGTTATGCTAGTCAAGATTCTTGGCTCTTTGTCGGTAAGAACTTAAATAGTGAAAGCTACGAAGGTTTTGATATTTTTCAACGTTTTGGTGAATGTATTAGTGTGTCTATCAAAACCTGGGGTACTGAACGGCTATGTTTCAGGTTCGGTTCGTCAAAACATACTCTTCGGTCAGCCGTTCAAAAAGACTCGCTACATGGACGTTTGTAAAGTGTGTGCACTTGAGAGGGACCTATCACTGTTCCCTCATGGGGACAAAACTGTGGTGGGAGAACGCGGGGTCTCACTGAGTGGCGGACAACGAGCCAGGATTAATCTCGCGAGAGCGGTTTATAAAGAGGTGAAGAACTTAATGAAAATTTTAAATATAACTTCAGAATCACTTTTCGTGCATCTACACGCATATAGTGTGAACTTTCAGGCAGATATCTATCTCCTAGATGACCCTCTTTCAGCCGTGGACACTCAAGTAGCCAAGCATATTTTTGAAAGATGTATCAAAAGGTATGCCTCCTCTATTATTAAGTATTTGTTTTAGTTTTTCCACCAGCACCATCATCGGGAATGAGGTGATGGCAATTTTTGAGAAGTTAAATATTTGGGTGCTTTTTCTAACGCTTAATAACATTCCCGACTATTTAAGCTTGTATGTGGTAACAGGTTCTTATCGGAAAAAACTGTTGTGCTGGTGACGCACCAGCTGCAGTTCATTAAATCAGTTGATCAAATCGTCATCATGGATAAAGGACAAATCCTGGCTCAAGGAGGTTTTGACGAGCTAAATGTAAGTTAACAGTCAAACCATTCCAATTATCCTTACGGTATTATTGAGCTATTAATTGTAGTACTTACGCAATCTGTAGGAACAAGAACTGAAGATAATTCAGCTAATGAAAGACAAAGTGCGTGAAGTCCATGAGACTGATCCGGCATTCGGTTTGATAAGTGCTTCAATGACGCAGCCTAGTGCGGTTAGCTTACATCGACGTCATTGGTCTATAGAATCGAGTTTCGCAGTAAGTACACTGTAAATATTGTTACAGAAAACAAAATTTTGTGCCAATAACAAATAAGTAGATGCCCTTAATTTTCTTTTTCAGGATCAAAAGCCCGAAGCAGAAATCCAAGCTATCGGTAGAGTGCACAGCTCGGTGTACCGTGATTACTTTCTAGCCGCGTCGTCGTGCCCTTACGTTACTATAGTCATTTTGTTTTTCTTAATGTCTCAGTTTTGCGCTAGTGCTTGTGACTATTGGATCAGTCTTTGGTATGTAATCAGGAATAAGGAAACCAGTCTTTATAATTGCTCCATCGATTTCGACAAACATAGTAATCACTAGATGTTCTGTTTCTTCGGAAGTCTGGATTTGTTGTTCATGCACAACAGTACCACTATCACGAGTTTACCAACGTTTTCCTAATCTACACTCGCTAGTGTCTCCGCCGTATATTTGTATGAGAAATTGCACAGCGCCTCCTAGCGGTGACGTGGAGAACTAAAATATCTCACACAAATATTGTCGGTGACGCTAGCGAGTATAGGTTACGAAAACTCATGACAGGGGTACAGAACCGTAACGGTTTAGTCAGACACTTTCCCAAGCAACGCCTTATTTTTCTTTGTCAGGAGTCACGCCGAAGACCGACTGACTGGCGATCCAATAATTGACAATAATTTATGGCAAGAACAAGGCCTTTCCAGGAGCGACTTCGGTATTATATTCGGAATCATCACGATAGCAACGATTGCAGTTGCTTTGCTCAGAGCGTTCTTGTTCTTTTCTCTGTGTATGAAGTCTTCAATCAAGTTAGTATTATTTTAATAAGCGTAGGTACATTAAATTCTTTGTTTTCCTAAATCAACCTCTATTTGCTTTACAACAAGGTTGCATGATCAAATGTTTGAATGCATATCGCGATCGCCAATGTGTTTCTTCAACACCAATCCATCTGGAAGAGTCTTGAACAGGTTCAGCAAAGATATGGGTTCCGTTGACGAATTACTGCCACAAGCTATGATTGATTGCTTTCAGGTAAAATATTAATTTCATAGTATAGTGTTCGTTCAGGATCTTCACATGTCAGTAGAATTTAACTAATTAATTTGTTGATTTATTTATTCAATATGAGTACCTACGACCTTAAGTCACTAACACTAAGAGGTGCTAACTTTCACAAAGTATTTTTGCGTGTGTAACTTATTCCAGATAATATTGAACCTAGTGGGTGTTATAGTAGTAATACTAATGACAGACATCACCCTTCTGATACCGGTGGCAGCCGCGATGATTATATTCTACATTTTCCGCGTTATCTACATACGCACCTCGGGCGCGGTCAAACGATTGGAAGGGATCAGTATGTTAACATGTTTATATTAGTACGTAGCGCTAAAGACTCATCAAATACAAACAGTTAGGTTTATAGCTTAGCAATGGAATGACCATCTCTCCACATTAATAAGTTTTTAAAAAAAAAAAGTTACGTTCTTTATTCCCCGAACAACATTCCAAGTTTCGTGGCAGCAAAAGCATGAGTGCCACTTTTGCTTCCCTTAATCCTTGATGTTCTAATTGATGAAGTTTGCTGTCATTATATGCAAAAGCTCCGTCAATACAAAATTCCTCCTTTTGCCCTTTTCATACACTTCAATCAATGATACCAAACTCTATGGAGCTTTTTTGCACCCAGCCCGCAGTCCAGTATTCGGTCACTTGAACGCGACAGTGCTGGGGCTGGCGACTATTAGGTCCTATGGCGCAGAGTTACTCCTGGTGGAAGAGTTTGACCGCCATCAGGACCTGCACAGCTCTGCCTGGTACCTGTTCATCACGTGCAGTCGAGCCTTCGGATACTTCCTCGACCTCATCTGTCTGCTGTTCATTATCTGCGTCACTTTCAGCTGCCTTATGAAGACCGGTTTGTACATATGCCTTTACTAAGAGTGCGATATGTAAAATAACCAAATTCAACAAGGAAGGGATATATTCACCGCGTAATAATGATAGATTTCCCCACGCATGTAGAATTACGAAAAATTTACTATGATATTGTAATACTAGATATGTTGTGTTCATGGTAATCGTCACAATATTGAAATCTGTTCCAGAAAAGAACGCTATTCATTGAGTTCCAATTTTAACTTGAAATTGTGTGTGTAACAGATATGGACGGAAGCCAAGTAGGCCTGGCTATAACCCAGTCGATATCCTTGACCGGCATCTTCCAGTGGGGTATGCGCCAGTCTGCTGAAATGGAAAATCAGATGACCAGCGTGGAAAGAGTTATGGAGTACACCAAATTACCTCAGGAGGCGGCTCTTAGAAACGTTAGACAACCACTTCAGAGAATCAATAGATATCCTAATATTACACTCACGTATTCTCCGAAGGGCTAGGCAGAGGTGTAGTTACTTATACTAGGTACACCCACATATCGCCACTTGTGTTCAAAGGCTCATATAAAAGCAAGCCTTTAACCGGGCATTAATCCAGACTTCGGGATGCTACTGGGCAATTGCAGGTGGAAAAATCCAATCCATTTGATGAATGATAACATTTATAATCTTATATAATTAACCTTTGACCTTCTCCCGATTTGAAAGCATGTACTTTAAAAGAAGTCTAATCGAATATATATATTTTTGAATTTGAATAACTGAGTCCGAGCCGGGAATCGGAATCAGGACCTCGTGAGGCGAGGTGGCGCTATCCAAGACTTCTCAACTCTTAAGTACTTATATATTTTTGTAGCCTAACAAGCAGCCTCCGGCTGGCTGGCCGTCGGAAGGTGCTATTGTTTTCAACAATATGAGTATGAAATATTCTCTGGATGGAAATTACGTATTACACAAACTCAGTATGAATATTCTACCCCGGGAGAAAGTGAGTCTGTGAATAAGACTTTTTTGTTATTGTTATTAGTACAAAGGCAAAGCACTATGTTTCCTTGAAAAACCAATGAACTGGAGCCCAACCATGAGCTCTCATTGCAATTAAAGTTCAGTTGTGTGACAGTAACAGACTTATACACGTCATATATATATATCTCTTAATATGAGTCAAACAATCTTGGCAATAAGAGCTCACGATGGGGCTCCAGATCAACTTCTCGCACGCTATATACTAACTAAACGCAGATCAAAGATAATATTAAAACCTCTGAGTTTTAGATTGGAATAGTGGGCCGTACGGGAGCAGGCAAATCTTCAATCATACAAGCCCTGTTTAGACTGGCGTACTTAGAAGGAACCATCAGTATCGACGGCGTTGACATATCTACCCTCGGCCTTCACGACTTGAGGGAAAAGATATCCATTATTCCTCAGGTAAAATTAGGATTTTTGGTTTGATTTATTAAACTGTCTCGTTTTTTTCTTATATATGGTCTACTTTGAAATATATATCGCAGGAGCCAGTGCTGTTCAGTGGCACAATGAGGAAGAATCTAGATCCGTTTGATCAGTATAAGGACGAGGTGTTATTGAAAGCTTTAAAAGACGTGGAACTCAGTGAAGGACAGGACGAAAGTAAGTTCGTTCCATTATAAGATACGTGAAGAACTAACTTATCTCAAAACATTCTTCCTTATAAATACCAAAGAATCGAGTAATTTACATGCTTTGAAATATTGGAAACTCTTGTGCAGACTGGAATAGTGGGCCGTACAACTTGACTTCAAATACCCTTGAGTACTTCAAAAGAGCCTTCAAGGATGTTAACGACTTTTTCTTCTGCACAGATGCTCTATACAAGGTGGTATCAGAGAGCGGGTCTAACTTCAGCGTCGGCGAGCGTCAGTTGGTGTGCCTCGCGCGCGCTATAGTGCACAACGACAAGATACTAGTGTTAGACGAAGCGACCGCCAACGTTGACGCACAGACCGACGCCCTCATACAGACTGCCATTAGAGAACACTTCAAACATTGCACCGTGCTCACTATAGCGCATAGGCTAAATACTGTCATTGATTCAGACAAGGTGTGTCTTATTACCAGGGTATAAAGTCGATTTTAGGAAAAATTATCTTCCTATTAGTCCCAAATTTTGTTTGATTCGTACTGTCAGAGTACGAATCTGTGTACTTACGTACTCCGATTTACTTACGTAAAACAGAGTAGGTATACAATAGTAGAGTCAGTAAAGTGACTGTGAAGACTGATCGCGGCAAAATTTTGAAACTTGAATGGAGTCCAGTGCGACAAAAACCCAATGTATTTTTTCGGATTTTCTATAAAAACATCTATAAACTATAAGTACTACTACTTGTATCTTTATAAAACATTTCATCTAAATCCGCTGAAACGTTTTTGTACGGTAAGGTAATCATCTAAACATCCACATTAATCATTATAGATAGTATACTATACCTACTACAGTCACGAACACGATTATTTTGTGCCTCACCAGTTTATTTGGTAATTTTCTTGGTTAATATTGTATCAATACAAACAGATCCTAGTACTAGACGCTGGTCGTCTGATGGAGTACGACCACCCTCACATACTGCTGCAGAACAAGAAGTCCTTCTTCCGCAAAATGGTGGCAGAGACAGGCCCGTCGATGGCCCCAATACTACACAAACTGGCCGCTGAGGTTAGATATTACGCTCACTATAAAAATAACAGCCGAATTAAGAACTTCCTTTTTTGAAGTCTGTTAAAAATATGGTTATGCGTTACCTTAGACATTACGCTTACAATAAAAAAAACAGCGAACTAAGAACTTCCTTTTTTAAAGTCGGTTAAAAAATATGTCTACGCTTGCCCAGAAGGGTTAGGAAGAGATTTTACAATACCAACTTTTCACCAAATTCGGTGGCAACGTGACCTAAGGTGGACGTTCCAAGTATCAAAACATTTCTCAATCGTATGCAGGATTCTTTACGATTTAAGCTTGTGGTGTCTATTTGTCCTATGAATTCCAAAAGGGATGGACTTTGCTTTAGTCTAAGGATAGTCTAGTCCATGTATTGTAATTAGGGGGTATGTAATTATCGTAGTACCATTCTATGTATGCAAAAGATAGAGAAAGACGCAGTAGATTCCACAATTT
Organism: Watsonalla cultraria; assembly: GCA_964035505.1. Taxonomy (NCBI): domain Eukaryota; kingdom Metazoa; phylum Arthropoda; class Insecta; order Lepidoptera; family Drepanidae; genus Watsonalla; species Watsonalla cultraria. The sequence continues at coordinate 8,783,707 of OZ037717.1, read as the reverse complement.
ATGAACATAACTGTGAACTATTTATTTGTTTGTATCATTTAATAATCAAAATCCTTTCCAGAATTACTTCACTCGCGAGAAGACGGAATGAAAACGATACGTTTGTGTAAAAATAATTATATTTGTTCTATACAATATTGTAAATTTTATAATTTTTGACTGTTTTTTTTATAACATTTAAACATAAATACTATTTATAATATGTTATTTTTATGCTGTCCCTATGACTACAGTATATACAAGCTTCTTTTAAATCTAGTCAAAGAGACACAGATATCGCTCACACGAGAGAATACTTAACAGCGTTTTGGCGCTCACTACATAGATGGCGCTAGTCGCTTGCAAAACCTAAAACGCGCTATGAAACTTATCTATGCATAGTGAATAGTTGGTGCCGCAGTTCCCCAGACATAGCACCCGCCTTGATATACTTGCAACTTAAGTTTGTAATACAATCGTAACACATCCTAAACTTAAATAAATATAAACGTACAGATCAGTGCTAAACATAACAATAATAAATAATACTAACATGCATTAAACGGTCTCCATATTGCAGTTCAGGCTGGCGAGCTGTAACGCCATTCTTTTCTTGAACCCCTCTACGATGGTATCCATTCGTCTGAAACAAAGATTTCATATAATATACTAGCTGTGCCCAGCGGTTTCACCCGCGTAGAATTAGTTTCATCCTTATTGTCCCGGAACCCTAATATTTTTAATAAATAAAAGTATCCTAAGTTACTCCTTGAAACATCAGCTACCTACCAGTGAAAGTCCCGTTAAAATCCGTCCAGCCGTTTCAGAGATTACCCGGAACAAACAGACAGACAAACAGACAGACAGACGGACCGACAGACAGACAGAGAAAAATTATAAAATTTTCAGATGCATTTAGTGAAAAGCTGGTATTTTGGAATTAAAAACAGACACTTCAATTTTATTTATCTGTATAGATATAGATGTATAGATATGTATAGATGTATAGATTATACTTGCTTGTACCGGCGACGATGTGAAAACAGTGCATATACGTTTTTAGAAATACTCATTGGTACAAGTCGCTGGGATTCGATCTTGCGACGCTTAAACCCCACGGCCATCATGGCCCGTGTTCACGACATGATTAAGTTCAAAGTACCTTATTTAAGTCGTTGGAGTCGGACTTTCTGTTCAATCAGAGGGCCGACTATGGTCATGTAAGAGTATTAAGAAATTCTTAGCTTTGACGTTTCATTGTATGTCATAGTTGGCCCCCATGAACATACATTCTATTACATAATAGAAAAAAATACATGTCTATTATATCAAAAGATGAGCAAATAAATTGGCGTATTTAAAGCTTACTTTTTATCAGCTTCGTTATCTAGCGGTGGGATGCCAGCTAATGCTTCCATTAGATAATTTCTGCAACAAATAAATGGTATTATCACTTGGTATACTAAAATCTTAATACAACCTCTAAGTCCACAACTTTTAATGAAGGCTGGATTTAAAGTTAATATGAGACAGAATTAAATTTAAAACGCTAGTAAATTAGTAGACTAACCTACGTCTACAAAAATACTTTCAATAAGTGTACCAACAAGTATCATGTATTCTAATATTATAAAGAGGAAAGATTTGATTGTTTTTGTTTGTTTGCATTGAATAGGCTCCGAAACTACTTGATCGATCTTGAAAATTCTTTCAGCAATGGATAGCTACATCATCAGCGAGTAGCATAGGCTATATTTTATCCCCGTACTCCCACGGGAACGGGAACAACGCGGGTGAAACCGCGTGGCGTCTGCTATATGGACTAAATTATTGGATTTGATTTGATGATATCAAATTATATTCTCATGTCATGAGTGCCAAATTGATCACTGCACACTGCACAGTATTTCAACGTCCAGCTCAAAGTGTACTCACTGTGCCTTCCTGGTGAGGTGTTCGGCGCAGGCTAGCTGTAATAGTGTGTACTCGAGGCGAGCCTGTAGTGCGGCGGCCCGACTGGCGGGCGGAGCACAGGCCGCCAGCCTCGCCAGTTCCTCACACACAGTCTCACAGATGTCCCGCACGTAGCGAGACGACGCCGGACCGCACACTGCGTCTACCTACAGTGCATCTGTGTATTCTACGACTCATCACCTCAAAGTTGCACGTCCAATATTTTAAGACATAGAAAATATCTTGTAACAGACCAGCGCAAGACTGCCCGAACTAGGAACTAATTGAAATCGATTGACAGAGCAATATGGTCATGCTCTTTTTGATATGGCAATTTATAATTGGATTGGACAGATGCAAAGAGAGTACATCTATAGTAAATTTCTCCTAACATTTATTTCGTTTATAAGGCCATTACAGCCGTCCAAAAATTGCCATAGCGGACGGTATTTCACGTCCACAAGGCGGGGTATTGGTAAAGTTTTCAACTAGCAATAATCGCACCTCGGATTAACCTCATTGGTTACGATATTGCCTCTGCGCAAAGTTAATTATCCAATGAAATTTTTAGGTAGTCATGTTTCATTGTCACCCAAACTATAGCGCGATCTAAAATACAAGTAGCGCCATCTATCGAATTTAAGAAGGAACTAATATTTTTGCATTTATCATCAAAATACCTACTTACTCATAAATAAATCTAAAACATTTTACTGATTTTGTTAGGGATATAACTAACAATATTTATTTAATGATTTAATTTATTTTATTTTTCTTCTTTTGTAAAATTATTTACAGTGGAGATGCGCTGTCTTGATTTTAGTTTATGTTTTTAAAATTAATTTAATTTAAAAATGGAACTTATTACTGTTTAAGTATTGATCTCTTTGAAACGCTTCTTTTTTTAAAAAAGGTATGTTATTCTCCACTTACTTCAGCATGAACAGCGATGAGATTATTAATAATCTCGTAGACGTATGGGCGGGCATCTTCGACGGGTGCATCGGGGTCGGTCTTATGGCGGCCCATGTACATACTGGGCTCTATGGTGCCCACTAACGGATCCCCTTTGTTCTCCAAATACGTCTCTGCTATCGACGCCTCCAACGCACTCAAGCCGTCCTTAGTCGCTTGTAAGGCTTGTGTTGGTACTGGCAGGCTATTACTGGAATATTAATTATATAATAATAAGTTATAAAATAATAAATAAATTTAAATAAAACTATATTACTGAAAACCTTGGCATTTGTTCAACACTTTTGCAATTCATTCGCCTTATGGTTATAAAATAAAAAATATTCATATGTAAATTACTTGATTGATCCAATCAGAAGGCTTCGTTGACCCACTGTATGTTTTTAGACTGTGTATTAGTGTTAGTATGGAGCACGCACACGAACACATCACGCGGGCGTAAAGATTTCGCATTTATATCGCTTCCGGGGAAGCGTGAGTGTATATTTCACATCACTCACGTTTCACTCAAGAACGTTCTTCTTCTTATTTTAATGGTGGTGACAAGCTTGAGTGCAGCTATTTCGCCAATGTCACGTGTCTCAAGAACGTTAATAATTATTCACTCTGTCACCACAGCTCAAAACTTTGGCATTTTTTAAATGGCCCCAGTACTCATATATGCCATTTTTGTACTGTGTAATTATATGAAACGGCAAAGCTACGAAATTTTTAATATACGCTTGAAACGATAATAATGTTAGTATTTTCCAAATCATTTATTCATAGATACAAATATAATATAAAATACAAAAATGTTATAGCGCTGTCTAGTCCCAAACTAAGCAGAGCTTGTACTATGAATACCAGACAGCGGATGTAACAAAAATAATGAATACCTTAAAATACTAACATACATATTATGATAATAAATCTAATATATAAAATTCTCGTGTCACAGTTTTCGTTGCCATACTCCTCCGAAACGGCTTGACCGATTTTGATGAAATTTTTTGTGCTTATCCGGTATCTATGAGAATCGGCCAACATCTATTTTTCATCCCCCTAAATGTTAGGGGTAGTCCACCCCTACATTTATTTATATGGCAAAACGTTTGCCGGGCACAGCTAGTATACATTATAAATAGAAAGCTCGTAGATGCAAGAGCGTAATTACCCTTCGGCAGCGGCGGCGATGTTGGGTAGTATGAGTCGTCGTGTGTAGAGAGCGTTGGCCGCGGCGACCAACAGCCGCTGCTGCCAGCTCCGACCGCCGCTGCCCTCCTCCAGACGCTGGTCCAACGCCACCGACAGACTTGTGTTGTTGAACTCCTGGTACACACAACTTCATTTTAATAACAATACCAAATTGCCATATTTGATAAAGAACTGCTACTTTAAACTGGATTTTTAAAGCTATGTTGCCAGCTTTACCAGTACCATTAATTCAATATACTGTGTGACCTTAAGACCTTTTCACTCTCGATAAAGTGTATAAAATTCATACAATTCGTAAGGGATCTTACCTCGTTCTGCTGGTGGAGAGCCAAGTTCTCTAAGACAGTGACGTAAGCGAGAAGTATTTGCTGCATTTGCTTGTGGAAGGTTGCTGTGGTCTCCGCTTCGGGAGTAAAGAGGGGAGTCTCCCGCCTTCCACTCCACACCACACATTTGTTGATCGTAGACATTGCTTCCACCACGTATGTTTCTAACAGGTGCGGCTGGAATATAGAGACGTTAAGGGATAACTTCTTGGAAAAAAGCCGTGGATGGCTGGAGTCAAAATTAAAAATTCCAGGCCCTGCCAGTTCAAAGCCAGACTATTGGCTCTCTCTCAGTCCCTCGGGTTTGAGCAGTCGCCTGCTACGCAAGTGACGAGTATTTCTAAAATCTTGTGCGGTAATATCACCCCACGTGATTTACAGTGAAGGTAACCTGCATATGCCTGAGAAGTAATTCAAAGACGTATGAATAGTGCCTGAAACGGCTATGGAGTCAATCTCTCTTACGTTAACACACAGTCATCATCATCTCCCTGGCCTTATCCCATACATTGTTGGGGTCGGCACTTGATTCAACCCGATGTGGCTGATCACCTGATTTTTATACGAAGCGACTGCCATCTGACCTTCGCTACCATTTAGGAGGAAAATCTGTGATCTGGGTTAAACCAGTTGTCAGATTATTTTTAGGCCTCCGACTGACCTGTAACGATTGCCAAAGATGTTAAATTGGCAACCGGGACCGACGGCTTAACGTGCTCTCCGAGGCACGAGCACACAGTCATCTTGGGTGAAATGTGGGAATTACAACACCTCTGCTTATTACCCTTTCGGTGACCCTTCTGGGATGGCGTGAGCATATCCATATATATAACTAGCGGGTGGACTAAACGCGGTTCCACCCACGTCGTTCCCATTCCCGTGGGAGTACGGGGATAAAATAATGCCTATGTGACTCGCTGATGATGCAGCTATCCATTGCTGTACTTTCGGAGCCTATTCAAGGAAAACAAACAAAAATACAATCAAATATATAATATTAGTGTGGATTTGGGATGTGTCTCACCAGATTGGTGACGGCGCCGTAGTCGGAGTACTGTTCGATAACCCAGGTCTCGTTGTCGGCAAGCGCGCGCACCCTCTTGTGCGCTTTCTGAAGGATCACTGCCATACCGTGCGCACGGTACTCGAATATCACCGCGCTCACTATCGACAGCGGCTGGACACCACACAAAAATAATTATTATTAAAAAAATTAAGCCCATTTAACCTAAAACTACAAATTATTGAACGTCTTAGAACTTAACTACAAATATGTGTTGTGTGTGAATCCGCATGTATAAACGTAGTCTCACTAATTCGTGTTACGCCTTGACCAATCGAGAGATAGCCCACACACTTAGGCCACTTGCGTTTGCAAAATCGAGCTCAACACACTGAGACTTAAACATACAAAATGTGTGTCTAAGCTTAACTATCTTAACATATTGGCACTTTTACACTTTTTATATGATATGATATTCCAAAAAAATACCAATCGAGTCTAATAGAAAGAAATTACCTGAGAGGGCAGGTCCAATTTGAGCAGCGAATCGTAAGCTTCACGCAAATGCCTTAGGTTGCCTTGTAGCCGCGCCCGCAGTGTATCAGCGGGGGGCGCGCCGCCGCCCGTGATCAAACACGCTCGGATGTGCGACGCGAACACTTCCACCGCCGCTATTATCATCTCCTGAAATACACATTTGTAACACTTTTAGTACAAGCCGAACTGAGCGAGCCAAGATGGAGCTGGCATGTCAAGGGCTTCGCGTTTTTGAGGGCCGTTTCGGAGATTAACAAAGAAATAAAGAAAGAAATATATAACATTGTCGAGATGATGAGTATTTTTTATCTATATACATATACAGATAAATAAAATTGAAGAGTCTGTTTGTTCCGGGTAATCTCCGAAACGGCTGGACGGATTTTAACGGGACTTTCACTGGTAGGTAGATGATGTTTCAAGGAGTAACTTAGGCTACTTTTATTTATTAAAAATATTAGGGTTCCGCGACAATAAGGATGAAACTAAATCTACGCGGGTGAAACTGCGAGGCACAGCTAGTATTATATACGAGTTTAGATGTGCGAGCGGCCACAGTGCCTGCAGCTCCACACAATGTATAGGGAGGTAACCTTGAGCTGCGCCTGCCTCTGCGGCGAATGGTCGCCGTGCAGCTCCCCGGCGAAGTACCGCCGTGCGAGCGGCCACAGTGCCTGCAGCTCCACGCACAGCGCTGCGCACAGTGCTCCCATCCACACGCTGCGGTTGGCACTCCAACAACCCTCCTCCTTCAACTTGCGCTTGCCTGATACAACAAACAATATAAATTCAAATTCATTTTTTTAATTAATTCTTATAGTCTGGTTCTAAACTAAACGAAGCTTGTATTATGGGTACCCGACCACGAAATAATAAAAATACCTTAAATATATTAGACCATAAAATCCAATAAACAAGCATTTCAATGAATATATCCCAATTACCTTTACATACATACATATGCTCACGCCTGTATCCCATGGGGGTAGGCACAAACCACCGTTTGATAAGTGCTACGATAAATACCCTTATCAGTGGAGTCGTGTTCCTCATTCCGTTTGAAGTGGTCCTTGATCTTGTCCATGAGCGCCATGAGGTACTCGTGCCGTGCGGTGATCGCCACCCACGCCGCGTCGCCTTCCCACTTCAGACTGTTCAACAACCTACACAACATTGTTCTGTTTGTTTGGTTGCACAAATAATATTTAGCACACAACAAAAATCCAAAAATAAAATATGAAGAAAACCGGATTCGATAGCTAATTTTGCAAGTAATCTGTAAATATGAAAATGAATCCCTATTTCCCTTGGTCACGCTATCAAACATGAACGGCTGGACCAATTTTAACGGGACTTCCACTGGCACATAGCTGATGTTTCAAGGAGTTTATTTCATGCATGAATAACGAAGTGACGTAATGACCCTTACCATATGTACTTGGTTTGTTCCTGCACGTGAATGGGCATGGTCTTCATCCTGGTGTACAGCTTCTCCTTCAGGTCCTCTATCTTTTTATCTATCTCTGCCAGGATCTTCTGGAACAGCTGCAATTAAATTTTTTTGATTAGATTTATTTTCTGTTATCCAGTCAGAGCCTAGAACAAAGTACAAAATGGACATATGTCACGTGACTGATGTATGTGATTTCCATAATTTTTTTATCGTTTCTATTAACGCTAGCGCGAGAGAATGTTACTTTGTCTAGGCTCACAGGGGGTCTACTCTCTTTCTCCGAAAACGATACCTCGCAAACGAACGAAAATCGAATGTAATACTGAAATTACGCTTTGTTTTAATCAAACTCAAGTTTTCATTTAGTTAATATTTCAATTAAAGTAGGTTTAGAATATAGACGGCAAAGAATCGAAAGAACCAAGAAAGAAAGATGAAAAAGAAGTGTGTATTAGACCATGTTCGGGCGTAATTTTAGAACGAAAACGAACCGTGAAGTATAAATATTATATGGATTTTTTTGCTATAGGCCTATCAGATTTTAACTCCTAAATGTAGGTATACCCATATCGTCAAGATTCGAAACGTAAATAGTAATAATACCTTAACATCAGTATTTCCAAATAGATTCTTGACCCTGGTGTAATCATTGACGACGAGGTCAAACTCCTTCCTGCGTATGTTCCTGTCGATGGACGCGGGCAGTTGGAAGAGGAACTTGTGCCTGGTCAGTAGAGACAGCGCTTCTCTTGTCTTGTCCGCGTGCTCCTTGCGAGACAAGATCTCCGAGAACAGTGAGTCAGCTAACGTTATTGACTCTGGAAATTAACACAACTTCCATTCAAGCGATGCACGATTGCGAGATGTTTCAACAATCGAAACAATCGGAGGCGGTAAAATTTTCCATCGACTTGTCGATATGTGGCGACTACACGTGATCAGACTCGGTACTGCAATTGAAAACAATCGCGATGCATCGAGATGTTTCAACAATCGCAACAATCGTACTTATTTGTGAAGTGATATCACACCACTAGCGTTATGGTTAAAGTGAAAATCGAAGTCCTGACTGACTGACTCATATATATAAGCTCAGTCAAAACTGCTGGTGCTAATGATATAAAATTTTGAATTCTTTGTTAGGTGTTTCCACTAAGATAATGTTTCCCAAAATTCCATACGTAAGGGAACAATGGGGGTCGAATTATCTAAGATACTTTTTATTCGTTACGTCGAATTACACGCGGACGAAGCCACTGGCACGTTTTCCATATAATTGTGAAAGCCTAGCAAAAATACCACTATTAATTTGGTCGTAAAAATAAATAACCTTCAATAGCAGCTTGCAAACTGGGGAGAGGTTCTTTGCCACTCTTCCTCTGGTCCTCCTCAAACATGTTCTTGAGCAAGACGAGCCTGTCCAACTGATCCATCACTGCGCCCGTGTTGGACTTCAGGAAACTGAGCTGGCCTTCTTTTTGACCCTCCACCTGCAAAGGAATTCAGAAGAATATCAGTACATTAAATACAGCCACATTTCTAATTTAAATATGCAAACATATGATAGCAGTTTCTTTATAAGGTACCTTATAAAGAAATTGCTAGGCAATGGGCGAATTACACTGTTGGTGTTCTATGGCTGCAATGGCTGCTTACAATCATGTAAAACCATACTGCAATTGTAGTATTCAAAAATTGTTCCTTGAGTTAAAGTTAAGTCAAAGAATGTTTTATTTTCTCCTACCCGATACTAAATCCTAGTACCAGAAAATAAAATATTTGTCCAGCCTTATCTTTACATTTTGGACATCATTATTTTTTGTATAAAACAGTAACAAACATCCATAAATCTATCACTTAAAAACTTTCACTTGTATAATATTTGAATAAAAAATACTTTACCTTTCTTTGTAGAAACACCATCCCAGCCTTCAAGTCTTCATATGAGGTGTTGCTGTGATGTTCTAACAGGTACCAGCCAGGTTGGAAGTTCTCATCTGAAAGCTTTCCAGATCTGAAACATGTATTTTAAAGCATTGTAACACAAACTAAGTAATCTAAGAACTCTTATGTAAGTATTTGTAGTAATTAGAATACTATGTTTTGCACTTCAGTACAAAATATTTAGAAAATCTAATCACTTTGACTGACCCCTATGTCAGAGCGGCTTGGCTAGTAAGAGTACTCAGAATATAAGTTCAACTTGAGCCTGTATTCTTCTTCTTATTGTGTCAATGACAGACATTTTAAATTGTTGTAGCCCAGAACTTCCTGGGATACAACTCAACTTCAACAGCATTATTGGTTGCAGCTTGTATTATATGGACATGTTTACCCATCAGGAAACAATTCATGTAGTTCTTCCTCAGGGAACTTGCAGTCATCACCCTCAGTAGAGAGACCAAGTGGGTCCGGTGGGATGTAAGCCACGGGGGACATGGGTCGTCGTCCCCATGACAGTGATGGAGGTGCTGCCTCCTCCACCCATACGGCACTGTCCTTCACTGGACCTATGGACTCATGGTAGCCTGGAATTGGTACAATTGTTTTGAATATTAAAATTTAATGATATTGGTAGAGTTTAATAGCAAGATCGAGGAAAAAAAATCCTAATATTATAAATGCAATCGTTTGTAAGAATGTATGTATATTTGACACTCTTTCACAAAAAAACTACAGAATGGATTTGATGAAACTTTACAATTATATAGCTTATACATCCGAATAATACATAGGCTATAATTTAAAGTGTGAATTAGCCTAAATATAAGACAAATTGTCGCAGGCACCTGCTAGTACTGTATATTCCAACTCTGCCCACACATTTGGAGAGCCTTTTGGGAGTGATTGAAGATATTATAGTATCATACTATGAGAGCAGTTGTTGTATACACACAATTTGTTTCCAGGACAATTTTCTAATATGATTACGAATGTTGCCTACTCAACACAACACCATATATTGCCTTGGTGTTAGGGCTAACTTAACTAGTGTTAAAATTGATAAAATAAATTCATGATTCACCTCTAAACTGAACTGTAGATGTGCCTTCTCCACCTGACCTGGTAGTCACTATAATATCGCCGCGCCCCTTACAAGGGCCAGATCGAGCCACTATCTTGTTCTTGCTCTTCCACTCCGCTGACAGTAAGCAGTCACTGCCACCAATTTTTAAGCCTGAAACAACAAATCGTCTATGTAACACCCCCTAATATATTATGATGACGTTATAGGTCATATGCATTACGTTTTCTATATCTGTAGACAAAGCCCTGCTTCTTACCTATTAAATCTATAGCACTGGTGCCCAAAAATTCACCACGTATCGTTACCCGAGTGCCTGGAGGTCCTTCCTTAGGAGATATACCAGTCACAACCGGTGGGGGACCCATGATCTGATCCTGAGTTTTTACAGTTCAATAAAACCAATTAGCCTCAAACTATTTCAAACATAGAACAATCTTAATATGTAATTGATTATTATATTCAAATAAAATAATAAGAAAACAAAGTTTATGTATTATTTGTCTGTCTTTCAACTACAAATTGTTTGTCTGTCTGACACAGAGTAATCTTGAGTCTTGACTGACAGTTGACAAAAAGATGAAGACATTTATATTTTTTTTTCATTCATATGGAGTTTACGAATGATGGTTATACTGCCTCGTTTTTAATATCTTTTTACGTCCTTTGTATGATAGACCTTTCGTAAATATTTTTTTTAGCCTGTACCCTTTGGGTGTGATTTTTAAAATTCAACTATATAATATGTCAATTTCTCTGTCAGTAGTGTCAGTCAACTATACAAAGTGTACCGATGTCAAAAATTTGCAGATTGTCAGTCATGTCGGTCTTGTCTTGTCTCGTTGATTGAAAATTCGATTCGATTTTAATTCCATCATGTGGGGGTGATCGCAGTGGGGTATTTTTGGGGCGTACCTGACTAAAATTAGGCCTTTGGTTAATGAATGGCCGATTATGCTATTTAACATTTATTAGGAAGCGACCTACTAAAAATGGCGCACTCCAATTTCAGGTAAGTAAACAAACAAGGAGTTTTTCGGTAATAAATTTGCATTAAAAGTTTCGTTGCAATAACTTCGACAATTTTTCAGCTCTGTTGATGAATACGGCTTTGAAAGGCACGATGACTTCGACTACGAGAGCTACGAAGACTTTATGTCGATGTATCTCAAAGTGCTCGCGACTCGGGCACAAAAATGGGCTGCGCTACTTGGCGAAGGAAAGTCGGTCAAACGGACCAACACTGTGAAGAGATATGTCCGGAAAGGCATACCTAGTGAGTACTCTATTGTTTTTATTTACATTGTATGTTACACTCTTGTAAATCCCTACATAATTTAAAAAAATACCATCTGACCAATACCAACGTCTGACTCATGTCTTTAGTGAACACTCATCTTAAAAATTAAATATTGTCGGTACCACTCTACGTAATTATTAGTAAGGTGATTCAAGGTACATTAGAATAGAATTTTATAAACTATGAATCATATCACATTAGATAAACCAAAAAGTCCCTGAAAAAAAGACAACACAATCTAAACTAATGTATTAAAGAGGAATGATTGATTGTAACTAATGCTCTAAAAGCAATGGACTGTTTTTAATAATTCTTTCACTAATAGAATGCTAAAATATGACTGAGTAACATTGGCTATATTGTTAACTAGCTGTGCCCTGCAGTTTCACCCGGGTAGATTTAATTTAATTCCCGCGGAACCCTAAGTGTTTTTTTGAATTAAAAGAAGGCTAAGTTACTCCTTGAAACATCAGCTACCTGCCAGTGAAAGTCCAGTTAAAATCGGTTCAGCCGTTTCAGAGATTACCTGGAACAAACAGACAGACAGAGAAAATTTTACAACTTATTTTTTTTGTGTCAGTAACATATATACTTTCATATGCATTTGGTGAAAAGTTGTTATTTTGGAATTACAAACAGACACTTCAATTTTATTTATCTGTATAGATTGAGTTCATTTAAGGATCTCTAATAAAATGTGGGCATTGCTGTGGACGGAAGCTAGTTTAGTTATATGTTGGATTGTCTAATAACACAATAAGTAAGCTTCCTACATAACTTTGAAATGAGTTTGCTATTTTGTAGGTGAACATCGGCCATCAGTGTGGATGGCAATATCAGAAGCTGAGAAAATGAAAGAACAATATCCAGACTTGTATCAAAAGATACTAGATGGTCCATTTGAGAAGGAACTGGTAGACTTGGTGAAGACGGACTTACCGCGCACGTTTCCCGACAACATATACTTCACAAAGGAGGCCAACCATCAGACTCATCTGTTTAACATACTCATTGCCTACGCACACAATAACAGAGCAGTTGGTTACTGCCAAGGCTTAAATTATATTGCTGGTGAGTTATTACGAAATATCATCATCATCATCTCCCTGGCCTTATCCCATGTAATTGGGGTTGGCACTTGATTCAACTCGATGTGGCTGATCACCTGATTTTTATATACGAAGCGACTGCCATCTGACCTTTGTAAGCCCTTTTTGATGAAAATCTGCAATCTAGGTTATACCAGTTTTCAGACTTTTTTAGGCCTCTGACTGACCTGTAACGATTGCCAAAGATGATAAATTGGCAACCGGCACTGCAATTCTCTGGGCCCCCTTTCCTATCCCTTTTCATACTTTTTAAAATATATTTCCGACAAGGGGCTCACGGGGACCCCTAAGTAATTGCAATTACACAAATGTATTACCATGAGATCATTATCTCAGTACTGTAGTTTTATGTAGGTGTTATAACTGTTTCAAAGACTCAATTATGGTCACAATGACTGCAAATTCCCAAGAATATTGAATTAACCTCATGACCTGCTTACTCATGAACAAGAATATTGAGATTGACATACTTTTAGTGCAATAAATTTGTACCAATGCAATTATAAGCATGACCAGGAGTTTGTCATGATTGTTTGATAAATTGGAACGGTGTTAATTTTTAAATAAAAACATATATATTAACAATTAACAGAAAACGTTAGGCACAAAGAAGTACAATAAACCACCCTCTTTACCTGTGGACCAATTTGAGTTTAATATAAAAGAAAAAAATATATTACCAGACATGGGTAAGACAAACAATTTTATTGTAATTAATAATTATTGACTATGTAATGAAATAAACATGATGCCAGCTGAGTTTCTTGCAGGCTCTTCTAAGAAATCTAGTATCCGAACCGGTGGTCAATCCTTCGATGTTCATACGTGCTTTACCAGGGCTTAAAATTAATCAGTTGTTTAAATTATCTAGAAATAAAATTAAATATTGGCATTTTTGCCATTTTAGGATTTTATTCCTACAGAGAACTATGCTTATGCACATAACATGCATTTGATTGATTTATTTATAGGGCTGCTACTTCTTGCAACGAAAAGTGAAGAGATATCATTCTGGCTCCTGAAAGTGCTGGTTGAAAAGAACCTCCCAGATTACTACACGAAGACCATGGATGGACTGATTGTGGACATTGAAGTATTATCGGAACTAGTCAAAACTAAAGTGCCCGATGTCCACCAACATGTTATCAACTTAGGTATTATATTTTTTTAATATTATATTTGGTGCTTGAAATTGTAATCTGTCATGTGCTTATCACTTTTGTGGTATTTAGAAAATGGCCATGAATATCTGAGTTATCATGTCCAAGATTTTATTTCAATGATAGATTTGGATTTAAAGATTGGGTTATCAAATGTTGTTGTTATATTACGATAGCATGAATTGAAAATCTATACTAATAATATTATAAAGCTACAGAGTTTGTTTGTTTGTTTGTTTGTTTGAACGCTCTTATCTCAGGAACTACTGGCCCGATTTCAAAAATTCTTTCAGTGTTGGATAGTCCATTTATCGAGGAAGGCTATAGGCTATATTTTATTCTCATAAAAATAAGGGGTCCGTAAGTAAATTGCAATTTTGTAACCTTAGGTGTAAAATCGAAAACCTATTTAGGCGTAAGCTGCAAAAACTTTTGACAATAGAACAAAATGATTTACTACGGGTTTGTAGGTCTTATTAAGATCTACAAAAAAGTCCGCGAGAGCATATATCTAACTCTCATAGTTTAGTCACAATACCCGCTTAAAAGTTCATAAAAAAAATTTTATCGCCTGAAGAAAGAAACTACGTTAAATGTGTATCATAATATTAATTCTTATCCGAATCAAGCATTATGCTATCAAGGGTATTCATGTAGAAGTAAAATACTGTTTGTTTTATTCCAATAGGACATTGCGTTTAGAAATTATCACGAGTATAAAAACGCAGAGAATTGGTACCTAATAATGAGTACCTAGACCGATTTTAACGGGAAATTTCACTGGCAGATAGCTAATGTTACAGGGAGTGCCATGGGCTTTTTATTTATAAAGAAAATTTAGGTTTCCGTGGTAATCAAATTAAATCTACGCGGGTGAAACCGCAGGGCACAGCTAGTCAATAATAAGTAGAAAAAGGCAAATTATTTTTTAGAGGCGTACTATGTATGATGGAACTGCTTTACCTAGCTTTCTAATGTCATAGTTTTATTTTTAAGAACTAACAAAGTAAATAAATTGCCTCATAAGTCTTGGTTTCAACCACTATTATAGAACACAAGGTCCCTTGATTCGACCCCTGGGGGTCTACTCTCTTTCTCCGAAAACGAAACTTCGTGAAAATTAAACGTAGTTTCATTATCGCTTTGTTTTTATCATACTCAAATTTTTCTTCGTCTAATAATTTAATTAAAGTTGGTTTAGAAAATATAAACATCAAATAATTTTCTAGCGGACCACGTTCGGACGTAATTTTAGAACGAATAATAACCGTGGTAGAAACTTTGCGAACTTTCGGCCGAAGCTTCGTTTTTCGGAGAAAGCGAGTAGGCCCCCTGGGTCGGACAAAATGCTATTGAGTTTTACTCAGTTATTATCAAATATTGAAAGCAATAGCCTCGCCCCATGGAACTTAAATATTACTGGCTAAATGTGTGAGCATTATAAGTTCACCTCTGCCTACCCCTTCGAGTGATACAGCTATGAGCAAATGTATCAAACTATCAATTAATTTGTAGGGCTCCCATGGGCGGTGATAACGACGAAGTGGTTTGTGTGCCTGTTTGCCGAAGTGCTGCCAATAGAGACAGTGCTGCGGATATGGGACTGCCTGTTCTACGAGGGCTCCAAGATCCTGTTCAGAGTGTGTCTCACGCTGATCAAGTCCAACCGCGCCGCCATTATGTCGTGCAACGACTTCACCTCGCTGGCCGAGTGCTTCAAGGCTATCGTTAAGAATGCGAGTGCTTTGCATTGTCATGAGTTCATGCAGGTGAGCTGTTATTACTTTTCTTACATACTCAAAAGAGCATACTGCCTGTCTGATAGCAATTGGTTTTATCGGTCCAGCCATTTCGAAGATTCGCCGGAACAAACAGACAGACGTTTTTTTAATGTCAGTACTGTATATACTTTCATACCCATTTAGTGAAAAGCAATTATTTTGAAATTATAAACAGATATTTAAATTTTATTTATCTGTGTAAATGTGATAGATATTTTCTACAAATAAAAGTTAGGCTAGTATATACATCTATACAGATAAACAAAAAGTGTCTGTTTGTAATTCCAAAATAACAGCTTTTCACTAAATGCATATGAAAGTATACACGCTACTGACATTGAAAAACCAAGTTTTAAAATTTTTCTCGTGTCTGTCATTCTGTCTGTTTGTTGCGGGTAATCTCTGAAACGGATGAACCGAATTTAACGGAACTTTCTCTGGCAGGTAGCTGATCTTACAAGGAGTAACTTAGGCTACGTTTATTTATTTTTCAAAAATATTAGGGTTCCGCGACATGAAGCATGAAACTAAAACTACGCGGGTGAAACCGCGTGGCACAGCTAGTATAAAATAAAATATTGAAGTCAAAAAAAAAATCATAATTTTTATTGAATTTTTCCAGGCTATTTTCAAGGTGCCGGGCACTCTCTCTAACTCGACCATCATCAAGCTCCGGGCGCGGTTCGCCAAGCAACGCCGCGAGCAACAGCAGAAGGAGCCGCGGTGAACGATCTCACTACTCATTACCAAATGCGATGTTACTCTCACACAACCGTTATGTATTTGCCATGATCTCTTCATATACAACCATCAAATATTGAGATCCAGCTTTTAATTGTTTCGCATAGCGGAAAGTATTTCGAACAATGATATTGTATACAACTACAGAAGCAGGTATTATTGATATATTAGCGCGCGTAAAGTGAAGCAGCGAAAACGTCCCAATTTACTCACGTGCTTATCCTATATTTTGTACCGTGCCCCAAGTAGTTTTTACATTGACGATATGGCCTGCGTAATTTCTTCATTTTGCATGGGAACGTCAAAAAGCGCCCCAAGCGGCAAGTGCAGAAAGTCTGCCTCCTTTCAAAAAAAGCTCAAAACTCGGGGCAGTAAGTAGGTCTTTCGCGCGAACCATATTTTTACGTCATTGACTATGAACGTAACATAAGTAGTGTTACAATATCATTGGTTTCGAGAATGTTAGATTTATGGTCTATTTTGATAATTATTCGTCCCGTAGCTACTTTAAAAAGTATTTATAAAAAAAATCGTCGTCTACTTATTTTCGAACAAGTTTTTCAACTACTTTATAAAACCAGGCCTAGATTATTAACTAGGTAGGTAATTATTTTTTTAATTAATTTTAGCAGTAGTATTTATAGTTCCTACTGCTCAATCGAAAGACTTAATTTGCTAAATATTCTTTACATTTATCACGATGTTAGTAACCTCTACGTTATCTATAGAACACTAACGCTCCAAGCGAGCATAAGAGAAGCTATATGCTCAATGAATAATAGTTACTTATGAGATGAGCCAAAAGGCGAAAAGTGATTCTCTATGCCGCACCGAATCGATTATTGAGTGAGTATCGATTAAGTACTAGAAGAAATTGGTACTCGGATTTCGTTTAGTTGCTTCAATAGCATACAATTTACGAAGATGAATAAATCTTATATTTTGTAATATGAGCCTGATTTATTGTATAGTGATGCTTTTTATTGCAGCTATATCAATCGTTACATTTACTACATGACAAATATATGCAGCGCGTTAATACATAATATTATGTAGTGCTAGTTATAAGTTTTTTGATTGTTTGCATATCATTATAATATTGTGTTTATAGAATTAGTTTGTTATATATTAATGTTTTTGACGGAGCTTTTCTGTACCTGTAATATTGTATGAAGGAAAAAAGATGAACCTCGTATTTTCATAGCGTTACAGTGGTGTCGGTCACGAAATAGTCATTACGGCGATGTGTTTAAGGTGTAATATCGTATATCATGCGATATTATTTGTCATATTGTTGATTTTTTTTATTAGTCTAGTTTTCGCGTAGTATTCATTTAATATTTAAAATTGCATTTAAGATGTGTAGTCGATCAAATTAAATGTCATAATGAGCCTATCTTCCTACCTCCAGTGCCTGTAGACAAAGTAACATTATACTCACGCTTCGCTAGTAGAAACGATACAAATTGTACGGGAATGACATATGTCACGTGATTGATTTATGTCATTTCCATACATTTTTTACTAGCGCAAATGCGAGTGTTACCTTGTCTAGGCCTACTGTTATAGCCACTACGTCTTTTGGCAATGTCTGTATGTAAGTTTCCTACTTTTATACATCTTAATTCAACCCTTATTAGTCATAATTCAATTTACACTCAACATATATCTTTACTAAAAAGTAATTTTCCTAAATCCTTTACTATAATTTTATTTCAATACTAGAATTTGCTACTTATATATGTGACGTCTACATGTTATCTGGCACTAATAATACTAAAGTTAGTAATACGTTTTGAGCTTCTAGAATACTATACCTTACTGCTAAGCAATAAGGTTGAGAATTTAAATAGTCTGTTTAAGGTACAAAGTAGTTGCATACTTCGAGAGTTATTTATTCTTTGTTTTAGATACTCAAAATGTGTAATAACAACTATGCGACATTAAGTAATTGTAACATCAGAAATTCATAAACACATTATAATGTATCAGTGATCGTAAATCACAAAACATCCATAAATTGTATCATTTATTTGATAAATTGAGCGTGAAAACCCCGTGCTAAGGCATCGAAACCAGTTCCCGATTGAACCAGAATTGGATATGGTAAAATTTGGTTTTAAATTGGGTAAAGCAATTATTATTTAGTCTTCACTGAAATAGTGTTCATTATTGCTTGACATTAGTTTGTAAGTTTTGATATGGGTTGACAACAGAGCTTAATTACTAGAATAATACTACTTGTTTAATCATAATGCCTAAATGTATATTACTTGTTAGCTTATCTTTCTTTTTCTACTAATGCTTATTAATTTTTCAAAATGGCATGACCTTTCCCATATTTCTAAAGCCTTTAAAATGTGGCAGCCTTTACTAATATCTCGATATATTTTAAAACATTTACTTTAGAACCAAGTACAGAATTCCATGTTATTGATTTGATAGAGGAGTCAAATCAATTCATTTTTGTCTATGATCCAGTTTTTTTTTAAAGATTTTAAGTCTTAATGACAGTTGACACTGAGTGGAAATAACCCTGAATCCTTCATGAGGACCATAATAATAGAGGGTCTAATGATACACACACAGGTATTCAAATATGAGATAGATGGTTCCTACTTCATTATGTAAGATTTTATTTTCGCCTGACAACAAATAATTCTCTGCACCTGCACAGATATTCAGGTAATTTTAAGGTGTCAAGCCAATACTGCTCAATATTTTGCTTTACAACAATCTGCTATCTATTCCCTTTATGTGGCAAAATAAAGCAACCAAATTAGTTGTTAATTTATTTTAGATAAGCATATTTTTTTATGAAACTGCAGCAATTAGTTGCTTCATTTTATTGACAAATGTTTTGTACTACTTAAGAACTTTGAGGCATTTAATAAAATTTCAAAATATTATAATCAAATGTATTTTTGTAAAATAGAACCCTTTTGATGGAATTTTCATAGATTGATAAATGTTAGTTGGTAGTTTTGAAAAAAATATAAATTGCAAGAGTAATATGATCACTATCTTTGTCCCTGTTGTAAGACATATTTCCTGTGATCCCACTGTTTTGACCTACAGTGGGTCCATGGGTAATATTTTTAATCAGTAGACCCACTGCTCTAGTTTTAATTTGTCCTGAATAGGACATTTGTCAGTTTCTGTGAGCCTACAGACCAAAATTCTGACTAAACATTCAAGACTAACATAAGGTATCAATGTTTTCAAAAAGGATAAATTAAAACTAGGACAGTTGGCCTATGGGTAAAAGATATTACCCGTGGACCAACTGTGGGTCTATAGCAGTGAGGCCATGGTTAGTATGTTGTTATAAATTGTGCTATGTCTGTGTACTTTTTAATAGGATTTAATCTATGTAGCAGTATTGCCATAATACTTTTGGGTGTTTGATGTAACAGAATAGATTATTTTGATGTTGAAATTGTTTTTATTCATTACCATTACTATGTTTTTAAACTGATCTTTTTTATTGCTCAGTTCACATTTATTGCTAAGCAATTATAATTAAAAAACAAATCTAGTCTACATCTTTCCCTATTATATACATGCTTGATTTACTAGAATTTAGTTTATGATGATTTGCCGCTTTCAAGTAGATCTTTAGCTTCATTTATTTTGGCTGCAATGAGTGGCGATCCTCCTCGGTCAGGGTGGTTGAGCAACATTATGCGCCGGTGTGCATCCCTTATCTGACAAAACAATCTTATTTTTAGCAAGGGCCACACTTTCTGCTGCATTACAAACACTTTCAAGTGTTATACTGTGTTATTTGTGATACTTAAGCAATATTAATACTTAAGCGATTTCAATCAATGCAACTTATCCAAAATTGCCTCCAATGTTTCAAAACCATTTTCAAGTAACAAATGAGTGACCCATACTACTCATCCATGATCCCTGTTTTAATGAAGTATGTAAGGTTCAATTGAGAAACATCCCCTTTTCTTGAAGTTGTTTAATAATAGTAGTCTGGGTGCTTAGAAATGTAAATAAATACTTACTTTAGATTTACTTGCTGTGGGGCTTACTCCAAGTATTAGTGATGCTTCTCTCTTAGTCATTTTGGATTCAAAACCACCTTTATAATACTTAGAGTTTGCTAAACTTTCCGAGTCGAATTTTGGAAGGTTTTTAACAGCTTCTGCAAACTTTGTGGATGCATTGGGCATTTGTCTAAGAACGTAGCGACCTGCAAAGCCTATCGCCGCCATGCCGAGGCCTGCTAGTATCACTGAACCAGCCTGCGAACAAGATTGCAACAGTAATATTGATACAAAAACATACATTCTAATAACACCTAGGTTTCCATTATTCTCACGATTTCATAAGTTTATGAAATCGCCAAATCATTCTATGACTACTGATGAAGTCAATTTTTAAATATAATTGATTTTACGGTATACTGATGCTTTTTACGCATAATTTTAAATAATATATAACTGCAAAATATAAGTGCTAGCGAGGTAATTAAAGTCAGTGTATGTGTAGGTTATTATTTACGTACCATACTCAACTTTGTATGAAGCTCCTAGTACGAAGTAAAACGTTTTCTGTTATAACTGCTTGCTTACAGAAAAAACATATTTTTGGGTGTATTTCAAAATATTGAGAATATTTTTACTGCTGCTGCTTTTGACAATTGGACCATAGACATTTTTCTTCGTTGTTTAGTATTCGACAATACAAAAAGCAATAATTATTACTTTGCTTAAAAATATGATTAGACAGACAAGGGGAACGTCGCCTATACTTCTATTCGTAACGAATAGTTTGTGTACATAAAGGTGCCGTCACAAGCTATATGCGCTCAGCGAATATTGTAGGGGTAAACTGCGCATGTATTTTATTCGCGCAGCGCCATATACACACACAGACAAAAGCAGAGTCACAAAATGACTACTGGGCCTGCATTCAAGGTTAGCACTGATAAATCGTGACGGCACCTGTGACTTACATTTAAAATTTAAATCTTTAGTATTCCCTACGTACAACACTTCTAACGTTTAACGCTAAATTCGTCCTAGTGTGTGGCCTAAAACAAGATTCCCCATAGACAATAAAAAGGAGGCTTTCACTGAGGTGAATCATTGCAAATAAAATAATACTGGCAACACGATGCATGAGTGACCAGCCACATTAAATTTTATGAAAAAAAAATTGGCCTTTTCGAAGAAGTTCAACATGGCAGGAGATCAGGCGCAATTTTACCAGTTACTAAATACATTATTATCTACAGATAATGACATCCGAGCCCAAGCAGAAGTAAGTAATCATTTATTAGATTGTATTAGTAATTAAATTATTGTTGAGCGTCTAAATAAACCACGAAAGATACCTACGGCTATTGTAGTGGCCTCGTGTCAAAACGTGGTCATGGAGGATCTTGAAATAACATTTTAACGCTTTGGGATTGCTGTGTAGTAAATTATAATATATGTTTATAATGTTAGTTTCATTACCTGTAATATCAAAGTTAAAACATTTTAATAACGCGGCTATAAAATATTTTGTAACCGCCTCTAACCGCTTTCGGGCTTGTCTGCGGCGGCGTGCCTCATGCCGCAATAATTGCCGGTGTAGTTTTTTTATTTTATCATATAAAATAATATAAAGCTGCAATTGTATCATTTATTTCTAATAATTAAATTGCTTCCTAGAACTATGCAATAACTAGGCAACTACCTGCTGCTTATTGATTTAATTAAAAATGTTGCGCAAATCTGGTTTCTAATTTATCCAACACTAAAAGCTTTACCAAGTTATGGCGCGAATTAAAGGGTCCATATTGCGTTTACTGATCCTTTTATGTTGCAAACCACACTTTCAACTTCACAATAAAAAAGATTAAAATATTGTAGGTGTTCGCAACACACTGCAGATATTCTTTACTTTTTACTTCAATATATACTTTTTTAATAAGTAATTAATCATTTATTTCCAACCACTCTTCTAAACATCCCTAATTCTCTAACTTCTCAGCATATGGTAATAACTCCTTCGTCCCATCCACCTTATAAAATAAAGCTTGTGAATTTGGTAGTTTTAGAAAAAAAGGGTAAAAGTTTCTCATATCTTGTATGGTATTTTTAATGTGTAGAATTTCTTTACCATAAATATCACTTATACATATACTACATACATACTAAATTCCTTAAAAAATTTTATAAGTTATTGACTGCACACTATTCAATATGAAATTTAAATACCACATGCTATGTATATGCTTGTTTAATGCTTAGGAAGACAAACGTAGCGCCACTTTTGCAAGTATTTATATGTAGAACTTTGATGACTGGTATTCAACCTGCCATATGGCAGGCAGTATAAAATTTTTTTTTAAACCGTTCATTGGCATACTAAGCATTTTTTTTGTCAGGCTTTCAGTAGACTCACATATCACATAGGAATTTTAAAATGTTTCATGTTTACTGACCATATTTGAGTAATAGACTATAAAGATTTCAATATTTACTTAAAATTTTTAACTAGCTTCCATCTGCAGCTTTTCCTCTGTGTCTATGGACTTACAATGACATTGTATGATATATGACGATATGTCCAATGTTACTTAATGAACATGTAGTAAATGGTGATAAATTCTCGACTTTCATAAGTGCCTTCTAAACTGAATAAATAATTTTAATTTTCATGTAGGTTTCTAATATTTAAAGATTTAAAATAAGTGGTTGATTTTAAAAGTAACCAACAAACAAATCTTTCCTCCTTATAATATTAGTATACATGAATTGCTTATAATTTAATTTGTTACTTAAGGCATGCACTAATGTGGGTCATATATGTGGCACACAGTGTGCACACCCATAAAACCAATTACTTGTAATGATTCCTCTTCACTAACACTAAGAGTAATGCATGGCTAGTCTGCAATGTGTTAACACAGTTTTTTTGTAACTAGGAAGCTTACAACAATATCCCTACTGAGACCAAAGTAGTGCACCTAGTGGGTGCCATCCAGAATGGGGACGTGGGCGAGGAGGGGCGTCAAACGGCGGCGGTCCTGCTCCGGCGGCTGCTCAGCGCCGAGTTCTTCGAGTTCTTTCCCAAACTGCCATTTGAACAACAAGCTATGCTACGGGAACAACTCTTGCTCACACTGCAGATGGATGTCAGTCAAGGCCTACGACGCAAGGTATAATCTCTTAATTAGATATTGAGTGTGCTAGAATGTATTCATAATGTATGTCAGGTTTATGTAAGAATGTTCTCCTTCTGTGGGTATCAACAGGATTTGTTTAACTTAATTTTTCTGCTCCATCATTTGTTCAGTTGTATAAACAGCTGCATATTTTATGTGTTGACTAGCTGTGCCCCGCGGTTTCACCCGCGTAGCTTTATTTTCATCCTTATGGTCGCGGAAACCTAATATTTTTAATAAATAAAAGGTAGCCTATGTCTTTTCTCAGGGTCTAAAGATTGTCTGTGCCAAATTTCATAAAATCGGTTGAGAGGCTTAAGCGGGAAAGCATAACAGACAGACAGACAGAGTTACTTTCGCATTTATAATATTAGTAGGGATTAATAAAGTTCTTAAAAGAATTTGAATTTGTCACTTGTCTTATTGACCAATGGAATTTGAACATGTCTTCATGTAACATGAGGTACACAATTGATCCATTGTATACTTTAAATTGATCAACTATGATCAATCACACAATAGACTGGCTTCTAATGAACTCATTGAACATTGTTTTAACATCTTGGCAATCTGCTACTCTGGTGTACTACTCTTTACTTTGTAATAAAATGATAACAAAGGAACATCTTTGATGCCTTAAAATTGTTACACTGATTCATATCTAGTGAATCTTGTTAGATTGGTTGGTCTAATTTTAACTACAATAGGGTGGCGTGAGTCACTTGCATACCACACGACGATCCAAATGAAACCTAACGATTCTCATGCTGTCATCATTTTACGCGTTACGCACATGCTTGTTTGTACAGATGGGTGTGGAAATTATGTGCATGCTTTAAGGAATTTACATCAATACAATATGAATCTGAACAAAAAATAAAAGGTAATATTAAAAAAAAAAATTGTGTATACAAATAGTAAAAGAGTTCCTTTTGAAAGTTTGATCAAATGAGGTTATAAATATAATTAAAAAAAAATTGTTTAATTTCAAACACCATTGGCCCATAACTTGTTCAGTAACTGATAACTATGTTAATGATAAATATGATTTAAATGATGTAGATTTCTCAAGCTACTTGTTCAGCATGACATGTGGTATCATCTACTGATTCATTAGTCATTTGGGCATATGGGACTGGTAATCTGGTTTCAAAATGATGACATAGCATTGGATTGCTTCATATGTTCATCCAAGTACTGCACAAACCTGATACACTATAAGATGTTGTATTTAATTCTCAATGTTGGCAGATATGCGACGTAGTGTCCGAGCTTGCAAGGAACCACATCGACGACGATGGCGTCAACCAGTGGCCGGAGTTTCTGCAGTTCATGTTCAACTGTGCCAGCTCGCAAGATTCCAACATCAAAGAGGCTGGCATCAGAATGTTCACGTAAGTTACACATGTTTTACATCATTATGAAACATGATGCTAGCCAATGTGTTGAACTCTGATTGATTATCATTCTTATCTCATTTTTTGCCAGATAGGTTGAATGTTTATTCCATACATTTTCGGTTTAAATCAATTTATCTACTGTTGTCAACCCTCTTTTAGAATTGGGATCAAGTTTTTTTCAAGAGACAATCCTTCCAAAGTGCAGTGCCCCATGGGTCCATAGAATATGTAAGAATAATTCTTACTTATCTCTGTACTAGAATTAGGTTGAATAAAGAGACTGTATTATGATGAACTTAACCTAAATAAAACCATTCTTTCTCCTCACACCAGATCAGTCCCAGGTGTATTTGGCAACAGACAGAATGAGAACTTGGACGTAATTAAGCGTATGCTGCTATCGGCGCTGCAGCCGACCGAATCGGAAGCACTGCGCACACAGGCGGTCAAGGCTGTAGGCGCCTTCATACTGCTGCACGACAAGGAGCCCGCCATACAGAAACACTTTAGCGACCTATTGCTGCCACTCATGCAGGTTTGAAAGCTTTAGTTAGTTATAAGAACTACTAGCCATATTTCTCGAAGTATTAGCTTGGTAACACTTGTTTATCTTCTAATATTACCATGGTTACTCACTTGTTACATTACAAGCCTTTATTCCTCCTAAGAAGGGTCTGGATCTAAACATTTGTTTCAGAAATGCTTCTGAAAAGTCCACATTGCTAACCCACTTCCTACAAACATACAATATTTTAATAATACCTCTTCAATATTTTGTGTATCATGAGATAACACATTGAGTGTATATAATTATGTATTCACGTCATATTGTAATGATAGTCACTTGAATTAATTTAAATGTGACTCATTAATTCAAAGTAATAGATTCAGGATTATTTTGCCTGCATACCATGTTTAGAATCTATTGTTTTAAATTGGGAAGTAGCAATAAGTTATGCATAGGGTATGCTAAATGTTAATGTAATGGCACACACACTCCTACGTGCATATTTCTTTATGATATATGTTACTGCCAAGGTGTGCAACATAAAATTGGGATTTTCGCTAACACCATCCTTTATAGAATGGAGTTTGATAGTAACTCTCAAAACAACATTTATTTAACAATTAAAAAATAAGTCGGTTTATACAATATGTGTTATTGACTTAATTGAAATATCCTTTACCAGGTTGTAGTGCAGTCTATTGAAAAGACAGATGATGACTCTGCATTGAAAGTGCTCATTGAACTGGCTGAGTCAGCACCCAAGTTCCTGCGATCACAGCTGGAGCCCATCTTCCAAGTATGCATAAAGGTTGGTATCATTGATTGATCAACATAATGTCAAGCTAGGAAAGATAATATGGTAATGTGTTTTAGAATATGACGAGGAGGAGCTCGTGGCACAGTTGCTATTGCGCATATCATTCGATCAGCGAAGTTAAGCAACCATACCCCTAGCCAGTAGTTGGATGGGTGACCGCCCGAGTTCCCTCCGTGCCTCGGAGAGCACGTTAAGCTGTCGGTCCCGGTTGCCAATTTAACATCTTTGGCGATCGTTACAGGTCAGTCGGAGGCCTAAAAATAATCTGACAACTGGTTTAGCCCAGATCACAGATTTTCCTCCTAAATGGGGTTGCGAAGGTCAGATGGCAGTCGCTTCGTATAAAAATCAGGTGATCAGCCACATCGGGTTGAATCATGTGCCGACCCCAACAATGTATGGGATAAGGCCAGGGAGATGATGTTTTAGAATATCTTTCAAAAGGTTGAGATGAGGTACATTATGAGCTATAAGTCATATCAGTCTGGGAGCCGCCTTGCGCCACCTGTCGACTGATTGACAGCTGGCACACAGTAGCTCCTCAAGACGTTTAATATTTGGTACCAAAGCATAGATGCAATGCAAAAAAAATCGCAAAACCAGACGGCTAGATCAAGTTCATCACTAGTATCCTAAACGCTATAATATCGTTGCACATTTACTGTATGCTCCGTTTTATTGTAGGTTGTGGGTGATAAGGACTCTGAAGACAACTGGCGGCAGTTGGCTTTAGAAGCGATGGTAACACTGTGCGAGACAGCGCCGGCGATGGTGCGCAAACAGGTGCCCAACGCTGTGCAGATGCTCACGCCGCTAGTACTAGACATGATGTGTGAACTGGACGACGAGCCCGACTGGGCGCTGCAGGATGACGCCGCTGATGATGACAATGAACAGTCAGTGTCATTTTATACTCAACACATTCGGTCCCAGTGATATAACTTTTGGATCAGGTTACACCTGTATGTGCCTTGCAGTTGACACTTATTTGTGTGTATGGCAATGAGCATTTTAGGCACGTTTTTACATTATTATGCTGTGCATTCGATATTTTACGTTGTTTTTGATAGAAATTATGAAAGCATGGACTCTCTACTTCCAAATAAATCACGGGTTTTGGATATTGCGGTTGCTTGAAGGCGCCACTGTCGTGCCCCTAGCCAATACACACACATCACATTATATCCGAGCATTACTACCGTATACACTCTATTTTTATTTACCTAGTATATTGTAAGGTTCTGTTCCATAGGCTTCATGTTGATAATGCTGCCTATCGAGAATCTTACTAGAGCAAGTAACGAGATAATTAGCACTCTTTTGTCTATACATAAGTGTGTCAGTCCCTCGATTACATTATTCTTTACCTTATTTTTTCTAACTGTTCCAAAAAATTCATATACTCTCTCAGCATTAATGTCATTAAAATTAAGTATAAGTATCATTATATTGGAATGATATTAGTAAAGGTGCAATCATGAGTTTAAAGTGCATGCCCTGAAAGTACAGTAGTAACTTGTTGGGTCTTGTATGAAGCAAACAAATACATGCATGTTTATCCCCACTATTTTAGCTGAGCTCATAAATCGTGATGGCTCTGTATGAAACTACATATCTTACCTTTAGACAATTTTGTATACAGCAACTACGTAGCAGCAGAGTCGGCGTTGGACCGCATGTGTTGCGGCCTCGGCGGCAAGATAATGCTGAGCCTCATCGTGGGTCAAGTGCCCGACATGCTCCACTCCGAGGACTGGCGCCGGCGTCACGCCGCGCTCATGGCCGTGTCCTCCGCCGGCGAGGGCTGCCACAAACAGATGGAACAGATGCTCGACCAAGTCGTCTCCGCCGTGCTCAACTATCTCACTGACCCTGTTAGTGCATCCCTAATCTTATCTTACCACTCATTCATTTCTGGCGAATTCAACACTTTGTTAGGTAAAAATCTTGTCAACTGCTTTTAACTTTTCTTTTCTTTCTTCAATTTGTAGAAGAATTCTTAGAATAAAGTGTTTATTTTTTCATAGCATCCTAGGGTACGCTACGCGGCATGTAACGCTGTCGGCCAGATGTCCACTGACTTCGCTCCAGTGTTCGAAAAGAAGTTCCACGACAAGGTGGTTCCTGGTCTCTTGTTGGTGCTCGATGACAATGCTAACCCCCGCGTGCAGGTAAATTACTTTGAACCTTATTTGATTAATATTAGTTATTTTGTGGTTATATTGATTTCTCTTCATTGTCCAGGCTCACGCGGCTGCAGCTTTAGTAAACTTCAGTGAAGACTGTCCGAAACCAATCCTGACTCAGTATTTGGATCCTTTGATGAACAAGCTCGAAGTTATCCTCACTACTAAATTCAAAGAGGTAAGTTGGAAAATGTTGTTCTGTAGCAATATCCAATGTTCGTTAGTGATATATCCGCAACACTGGATAAATCACTTCCATAGCATTGGGAGAGCAACTGTGGCAATTGCTCCCTTTCTTTCTTTTCTTGTGGGAAGTCAGGGATCTCAGTTCACATACAGTTATATACCAAGTGTGTCAAAATCTCCTAAAACATTAAGTTCACACGACTCCATCATACATAAATAAACCAACACCCACATTTTGAATTGAACTAACAGATAAAAATAAACATAAAACCGAATTGATGAAATTTGTCAGGGTTCCTTGGAAGGAGCCCGGAGAAGAACATGTTACTTTCCAAACCAACATGAACAAGTGAGTTCACAAAGACGGATCTAGCGAGGCTTCGACTGACACGTCTGATGTTACGAACAAATATACTAATTTTATAATGTTATTTTATAGCTAGTGGAACGTGGTACGAAGTTGGTATTGGAGCAAATAGTAACTACTATTGCGTCGGTGGCTGACACCGTAGAGAAAGACTTCGTGATCTACTACGACCGCCTGATGCCCTGCCTCAAGTATATTATCGCCAACGCGACCACTGACGACCTCAAAATGCTCCGAGGGAAGACTATTGAGTGCGTCAGCCTCATCGGTTAGTTGCTCTTACTATGTTACGACTCATCTTCATCTCCCTGGCCTTAATCCATACCTGGGTTGGTACAGCACAATCTGACCTTCGCAACCTCTTTTGCTAGGAAAATAGGTAATCTGAATGTTAGATTTTTAAAGTTCTGACTGGCTATGATTGCCATAGATTTTAAATTAGCATCCAGGACCGTCGTCTTAACATGAGCTAACTCAGGCTGGTTTGGTAGGTCGCTCAACACCACTGATCAAACTATATGCAGTAATAGCAATTGTGTCACAAGCCTCTCAAGTGAATACCTGCTATAGTTTTCTAATGTTTCTTAGGGATGTAAGATACATTTCATAGCCACTGGTTTAGTAGTTTAATCTTAAAAAATATTTAAATACCGTCGGCATTGAAATATCTAAATATTTTTGTTTTGTACAGGTCTTGCTGTGGGCGAAGAGAAGTTCATGGCGGATGCGTCAGAGGTGATGGACTTGTTGCTGAAGACTCACACCGAGGGCGATCAACTGCCCGCCGATGACCCGCAGACTTCCTACCTCATCTCTGCGTGGTCCCGCATCTGCAGGATTATGGGTACATATACTATCAGTATTATACCACTTGAGACGCGTCTTAACTTGCTTAATTCTACATGCATAATATTTTTCTGAATCAAGACACGTGTTTCTGAAAACAGGTTTTTTTTACCCATCTATTCCAAATGTGTCTTTCTATACTAAAAAAAATAATATATAAATATTCTCACGCCATCTCAAAAGGGGTAAGCAGAGGCGTTACGACACCCACTTTTACAAATGATTAACATTGAATGATCCATAAATATAGATTTTATATATTTCTGTATTGTAGGCAAGAAGTTCGCCCAATACCTGCCGATGGTGATGGAGCCGGTGATGCGCACGGCGGCCATGAAGCCCGAGGTGGCGTTGCTCGACAACGACGACCTCGAGACCATCGAGGGGGACCTCGACTGGCACTTCGTCACGCTCGGAGAACAACAGAACTTCGGCATCAAGACTGCCGGTTTGTATATTATTCATATCATTTACAAGTCTTTGGGTTTTGTTTTACGTTTCACTCATAGGAATGTATAGGTGCCGTTACAAGTTTAGAGCGCTCAGTGAAAATAGTTGGGATATCTGCGCATGTATTTGCTCGCTCCAAAGAAAAAATACTTGTTCACGATCAATATTTGTAATGGCGTATTTTATACAGCGCTGTTTATTCTACTCAAAGATTTATAAGTGTGCGATAGGAAAAAATATTTCGCGTGGGCGATCCTTTTACGCTGAACCGATTTAGCAGAAACTTTGTAGACACGATTTTGACACAAGAATTCTTGATTGTGTTTTAATTAGAAATTTCGTTTATAGGACTTGAAGACAAAGCGTCGGCATGCGACATGTTAGTATGCTACGCTCGCGAACTAAAGGACGCATTCGCGGAGTACGCTGAGGATGTGGTGAAGCTGATGGTGCCCATGCTGAAGTTCTACTTCCACGACAACGTGCGCACGGCGGCGGCGGAGTCTCTGCCTTATTTGCTGGAATGCGCTCGTATCCGCGGCCCGCAGTACATCCAGGGCATGTGGGCGTATATCTTACCTGAACTGCTCAAAGCCATCGACTCCGAGCCAGAGCAAGAAGTGCAAGTGGAACTGCTCAACAGTCTTGCTAAGGTACTTATATCATAAATTTGCCGTCATTGGTTGAATTAAGTTGGCAAACAAGCTTATGGTCTAAGAGACGATTTTATTATCAGACGCGCGCTTTGCCAACCCCACAGAAATCTATGCTTCAGTTTTTCGAAGTTAGTAAGATCTTGAGCTCTTGTACGAGGAAATTCATTTGTAATACCACATGACTTTTTCGTTGCTTTTTAATTCCTATTTTTGACCTGTCAGTGTGTCGAAATTAAATGTTAGTGTTTATTCCCAGTGTATTGAGCTGTTGGGCACCGGCTGCCTATCGGACGAGATGATGGCGGAGGTGCTGCGCATCCTCAACAAGCTACTGACTGAACACTTCGAGCGCGCCACCGAGCGCCGCCAGAAGAGAGCCGACGAGGACTATGATGAGGTCATTACTATCTCAAATTATATTTAGAAGGCAATCTTGGAAGCAATCGTTGTTTTTCATTTGGTATCTTTATAATATGGAAATAGCGTTCTAATCTGGAAAATGCGGCGAAGCCCTTGCCCAGA
This sequence comes from Watsonalla cultraria, assembly GCA_964035505.1. Lineage (NCBI taxonomy): Eukaryota > Metazoa > Arthropoda > Insecta > Lepidoptera > Drepanidae > Watsonalla > Watsonalla cultraria. The sequence goes on along the minus strand of OZ037717.1, from coordinate 8,752,056 downwards.
AGTGGGGCAATGCAGGCTGTATTAGATTAGATATCTTTGTTGTCGCCATTTCCATACACCATTTTGTCTTGTTTGAATTACGATCTGCAAAGTTTTATGCATATGAAAAAAATACATGAATTTTTAATCACTGAATGTCCACTGCACATATATGTCAACCTGTATCCATTCATGTCACTCAAAATTCTCATAATATTGTCAGGTAGTAGAAGAGCAGCTAGCCGACGAAGATAACGAAGACGTGTACGGGCTCTCACGCGTGGCAGACGTGCTCCACGCACTATTGTCGGCGTACCGCGAGGCATTCTTCCCGCACTTCGACACGCTCCTACCGCACCTCGTGCAACTGCTCGCCCCGGCGCGACCCTATGCCGACACACAGTGGGCCATATGCATCTTTGATGACGTCATTGAGTTTGGAGGTTAGTCATATATCTTACTGTAGGTATACAAAGTAACCACTCTGAGAGACGAAGAGATATCGTGATGCCTATCTGCGTTTCATACGTTAATAACGGACAGTGTTCTAATGCTCTGCTTTGCTTGAGATATTCACTGTAAACTATGTTGCCATTGATGAGAAGTTCATTTCACGGATGTTAATATTAGTTGGATCGCTTCGCGTTTAAAGCAAGTTATATTACACTAGCGGACGACACGCGGTTTCACCCGCGTAGTTCCCGTTCCCGTGGAAGTACGGGGATAAAATATAGCCTATGTTACTCGCTGATGATGTAGCTATCCATTACTGAAAGAATTTTCAAGATCGGTCAAGAAGTTTTGGAGCCTAATCAATGCAAACAAACAATCAAATCTTTATAATATTAGTGTAGAAAAAAAAATACTTCGTTTCAAATGGCAATCCAGCACCTTAATTTCTTGACATAATTGTATTTTGTTTTGACAGGTCCAGCATGCGTGAAGTACCAAGACATCTTCCTGGAGCCGATGTTAGCCGGACTAGTGTGTGGCGAGGCGGAAGTGCGGCAGGCGGCGGCGTACGGCTGCGGCGTGTTGGCCCAGTTCGGCGGGGCGCAGTTCGCCGCGGCCTGCGCACGCGCCGTGCCGCTCCTCGCCGCCATCGTCGCCGCGCCCGACTCGCGCTCCGTAGAGAACCTCAACGCCACTGAGAACGCTATCTCCGCCGTCACCAAGATCATCAAATACAACCATGACCAGATCAACAGGGACGAGATTATTAGGCATTGGTATGTAATGTACCCCCTCACCGCTCAGATCTATCATACTTGTACTTTCCTTGCCCCTGTTGTTTTTCATTCTTTGTTTAGATTGAACACTGAATACTAGTTTGATGGCTCTGATACATACTTTTCTTAAATAAAAAAAAATAATTGAGCCAAGAACAAGATATTATATATGTATATATTTATAGGTTGACTTGGCTGCCGGTGACCGAGGACACTGAAGAGGCTCCACATGTATATTCTCTGCTGTGTGAGCTGGCGGCAAGCGGTCACCCCGCGCTCGCCACACCAGACGCACCGCAGCGAGTCATCGCCACGCTGGCCGAAGCTTTCCTACGTGACGCTGTTCCCAATGACAACCCAGTCTTTGCGCAAATGGTTGCCCTACTCAGACAAATACAGGTAACAGATTTCAAAAACATGCTATGTAGTTGTAGTTCATACCATGAATAGCAGCAAAAGAGCTCAGTGGCGCGTCATGGGAGAGAACTATGCATTATAGTAGGCATAGACAAAGTATATTACGCTTATATTAGCGAAAGCGCGAGGATAATATAACTTTGTCTAGGCTTACTGTACCTCAAATGCAAATAGCTTGTGGTATATGTGGCTACCAACTGCGTAGCTATGTTCGCGAGCTGCAAGTAGTTACGTGTTACCGCTTTGCAACCTTTGAGATGAGATTGACATAATATTTCCTATATAACGTAAAATAAAAATACTGAGCATGACAAAAGAGTGCTACATAGAGTATACCCTGAAGCAGTATCGAGGAAATGTTAATTGTGAGTGTATGGCTGAAGGATGTGTAATGTTGTTGCAGAGTAACACGGAGCTGTTCAACTCGTGCCTGATGCAGCTGAGCGCGGAACACAAGGAGGCGCTGCAGCTGGCTCTGAGCACATAGTGCCGCTGGCCGCGCCCGCATACACCGCCTCTAGCCTGATCACACTACATGTATATCTTACCACATATTATTGTATTGTAATTGCGATATTTATTACATAATAAATATTCACTTTTGTCCTCTCGACGAGTTGTATCTAAACTGCGTTTGATAAGACGACTGAATACACAAATTATTGTGGTAGTTGGGAATTCGCGATACTTTCTTTCCTTACCGAGGATGCTTTTTCTCGATCTCACACTTGAGGATATCCGTTGGGCTAATTAAAATTGCTGTGATATATTTTTATACTAATTTTTGAAGTTAATTCATGCTTGAGCCATATAAAAAGCGCCTCTTTGACCGTTTTCTGTCTTTAGAGTTTGTTTTTCTTGATGTCAATGTTTTACACATTATAATGGGGATGGTCCAATTTTGTATGTTACTGCAAGTTTCCAACATGTAACCTGTTATACCGGTAGGTATTTAAACAATTATTCTTTATTTATTCAAGCTGGTTTATTGCCAGTAAGTGCGGGGAAAAGCACCACCGGTTGTCATTATTATTTATCTTTTTGTGATCCTCAGGATGTCGCAAATCGAAAAGAAATTAGGGACATGTTTATTTTTCTATCAAATTTTAGGTTTTAATTAGAGAGTGGTTTATTTTTGTAATAATCCTAATACATTATTAGAAGAATTGGACTGTCTACATTAATGTTTTATATCTACTCTATAGTTTGATATAATAGTTCTGCTACGCTAGGACCTTGGTGGCTGTTACTCGCAATGGACGAGGTGTCATGTCTGTTTATAAGAAATGATTTTATTCAATAGAAATATATAATATTATATTATATATACATTTCTTTGTTTAACTAAAATAAAAGTTATTTGACATTTATAAATATTTTATTTGTACAATATAAGTATCGAAATAGTGACGAATGCAAGTGCTAACTGGAGAGTAATTGCCAGCTGCTGGTGTGTAGAAGAACAGTCGAAGTTATACCACACATGTAGTATACTCTTTGCAGACGAAAAACTGTGACTAAAAGCTACAAGTCTGTCACTATGACTTACAAAAGATACGTGGAGATACAGTTTGTTTATGGTAAGTACGTCCTCTGTTGGGTATTGCTGCCCCCGGTGGCTAATGGGATTTTATTAGAAAACGTCCCATTCGCCACCGCAGGGGAAAATATTTTACTCCGGTGTGATACGTACCAATCTATACTAATATTATAAAGCTGAAGAGTTTGTTTGTTTGTTTGTTTGAACGCTCTAATCTCAGGAACTACTGGTCCGATTTCAAAAATTCTTTCAGTGTTGGATAGTCCATTTATCGAGGAAGGCTATAGGCTATTTTATTCTCATAAAAATTAGGGGTCCGTAAATAAATTGCAATTTTCTAACCTAAGGTGTAAAATCGAAAACCTATTTATGCGTACGCTGCAAAAACTATTGACAATAGAACAAAATGATGTACTACGGGTTTGTAGGTCTTATTAAGATCTACAAAAAAGTCCGCGAGAGCATATATCTAACTCTCATAGTTTAGTCACAATAACCGCTTTAATGTTCATAAAAAAAATTTAATCGCCTGAAGAAAGAAACTACGTTAAATGTGTATCATAATATTAATTCTTATCCGAATCAAGCATTATGCTATTATGTAGAAGTAAAATACGTTTTGTTTTATTCCAATAGGACATTGCGTTTAGAAATTATCACGAGTATAAAAAACGCAAAGAATTGGTACGTAATAATGAGTTATTTGCCAAAGAGTAATCTCTGAAACGGCTAGACCGATTTTAACGGGACATGGGCTTTTTATTTATAAAGAAAATTTAGGTTTCCGCGGTAATCAAATTAAATCTACGCGGGTGAAACCGCAGGGCACAGCTAGTTATTAAATACACAGGTCGCTTTGACTCTTCATCGAATAAAAAGAGTGAGAAGGAATGACAGTCACCGAGTGGCTGCATTGAATAGCTAAAATCGTCAGATAATATTTTTTCTACAATACTTAAAAGATTTCTTCCGAAATACTCCTCCCAGCTTTATTTCAAAAAATCTCAACAAATGCCTCTATTACGGGGGCATAGAAAATTAATCATCCATTATCTTTGGGTGGGAGTACATTTTATAGCGAAACTAACTTATTGTGGGTTTAAAATAACAGAAGCAGATACTGAAAGGCTGGTATCCATGTCATGGTCAGAATATTAAAAAAACAGACCGTTTGACATTTGATTTGACGTTGAAATACTACTTCTGCCATCATTTTTGCGTATGGTTTTTGAACGAAGGAAAATTTGTACGTCGTCTCATGCAATAAATTTAATTACCAATCATTGAAGAAAATTTTCTGCAATAGTTTTTTGGTCAGGCCCTGTAACACGTGAAAATTATCCAAACATTGGCTATTTGGATTTAGTCCATTGAATGGGAATAATTTATTCTGTATAACAGAACTTCAACATCCGTGCATTGATATCAATTTCCGCGCCGCTAGTTCACTGTGGTGGGATTCTTAACCAAGAAAAGACTATACAGTTACGCGAAATTACAGTTACGTAGAAATTGCGACAAGTGTATTAGGTTTATACTGAAAGCAAGGCGGGCAATGTGAATATGTCTCGGAAGAGGTCACGTATTGGCGCAGAGGCAGAAATGACCACCAAGCTTTTGGAAACCGGGTCTGAAGGGCGCAATGGGAGTGACACCAGCTTCAGCAGCTCCACGAGCCAGGTGCCTGTGGACCCAACACTGGTGAGTCATACATTATGTTATAGGAACTTGCTCAATGCATGTAGAATCATAAAAAATAAGGATTCCCAGCTAGACTCATACACACTGAGTTTGTGCACAGTGATTATGATTATTCATTATTTAATAGGCATGCGTTTGCAAGGAGCTTCTTAGAACCATTTTTATTTTGACTTAGTTAATCTGCATACTATTATGATTTCCTATTTAGATTGTAGAATGTAACTTTCATAACAAGGTCATCTGTGACTCAGCCTGTTGATGACCAAATAGACATGCTTTACAATGAAGGAAAAGAAAAATATTGTTCCTTGTTCAAAATAGCAAATTTAAAAAAATATGACTGTTGCCTCTGGTACAGATAATTCAACCTTCATCTTCTATGAAACATTTTCTAATATCAATAGAGCAATTAACTTATCAATGTTTTAAATTTTCTTACCATCAATGTTTTAGCTCATACAGTACTAAAAACCATAAGAAGTTGCTATTGCAACTGTCCATCTGATGAGTATGAATCTACTTTCTTAATATTTATTTTTTGTGATTATTTTGCTTGTATAATTATTTTCTAAATAGGTATAACCTAAAATAGGTTCTACTACTTAAAGTTTAATATGAGGCCATGAGAACCATAGTGGCCTAACTTATTTTTTTACAATATTGAGTTTATGATTGGACCAGAATGGCCTAAAAGTTTTAAAGTTAATAGGTCAAATAAAACATAAAAGTAATAGAAGGTATACGGAAGAGTGCTAGTTGATTAAAAAAATACTGTTTTTATTTACTATGGTATTCAAAAAGATTGTCCATTGAATTAGACCACTATGGTTCTCATGGAGATATCTCGAAGAGAAGGGTCATAGCTCCCTTAATTACATCTTTCCTAAAATAGATATAATTTTAAGTACCTAATTTGTTGGTTGTGATCTACTTACGATAATATGGCAACAAATATAATTTGTGGGTTTACTTAATTCAAAATTGATTATTACAACCATGCAGTTCTGAATACAAACATCAACAGGTTTCTAAAGGGATTTATGCAGTTCAATGCACCACCAACCTTACATAACATTGGATCATATGTACAAGCAGGTTAATCTCATTAGAATACAGAAGGAATGTTAAATACCTATTCTTCATATACCTTTGTTCACAGTCACATTCTGTAAATTGAGTATTTTTTATTTAAGTAGTTTTTAAAAGAGAAGATTCTGACAATCTGAGAACCACATAAATTTTAGAAAGCAAATTAAAAATTAAAATTTCTCTGGTCTATTTATGTGTTTTGGTTGATTTTTAAGACAGAAGTCAATGAATATTTTTTTTTTATCTAAGTACTAGCTTTGATTGCGTCTCTTTATTAAGGATCGCTAATTTAACTCAATTAACAGTACAGCTTTTAGCATACTATTAGTGAAAGATTTTTAAATAGTAGTTCCAGTAGTTTTAGAGCCTTCTCATTAGAATTCACCAAAAAAATCTTGCCTCTTTTGATAACAGTTTAAATCTGAAGGAAAAAGAAGCTCATTACAGGCTAAAACACAATCTTTGCATGGCACCAAAATGCTTCAATTGGTCAAAGCGGTGTCTACCAAGTACGTCATCTGTTACCTGAATGTGCTATAAAAAGAAATAAAAACATATTTATTTGAATTAAATTTGGCTCTCAATGTACAATAATAGATGCTGTGATAACTGTTTATGTGCAAAACAATTTTATTATGATAACTCAGGTTGAAACTGAAAGCCCAATGAATCAATAATTGGGCTCGCGCCCAGCGGCCGCGTGGCGTGATCGCTGGCTATGCCTCACATACTAAACATATGTCGTGTGTCGCAACTTATATAATGCAATTGCGTCACACCACACTAATAAAATGCGAATCCTTTTTCTAGCGAAAATTTCACACGTACTAACCTATTCTCAAGCATTGTTTATGCTATGCTGTGGGCTCTAGACAATGATATACAATCTACCTACCTCACCAATCTAAATGAAAATGATTTATTCATTTTAGGCCCTGGTAAGGCACTTATGAATGTCGAGGAATTTACAAGAATAAACAATTAACAAATAAAGATAATACAAAAATGTACAACAAATCCAAGTCTTGTATGTTCTTGTTAAACAACATCAGATCATTACCAATTTAATATTCAATGAACTTTTTTCTTTAAAATATTTTCACTGTCAAAATTATTATTATAACAGATAATAATAAATAAAATATTTTTACACATTAGAATAAGCCCTATTGTCAAGTCATGCGTGTCTGACACCATCAAGATAAATACATTAATACAATTTTATCATGTAATCAATTAATTGTTTAATTAAACACGATAATTTATCGCAACTTCATTTGCGTAATAAATATGTCATTTAATAATAGATGTCCCATTATTTATATTATTAATGACCGGATCCAGGGATATGATATTTATTCTGTGCTTATTTAATTGAACCAATTTTTTTTTTATTTGGTTGCATGGATTTTTGAACATAGATAACAAAACTTTTATTTTACAGAGGATCACATACAAAAAAGTTGCGTAATGTGCTTGAGTATCGAGTTTCGTGAGTGTAGCCGTGACACTATTATTTAACAGTGTCATAGGATGTACATTGTATATTCGTTCTAAATTTGTCTACGGCATGAATCGGGTTCGCTAGGGAGCAAATGCGCAATGGATCTTGTCTTGAGCAGGGCCTGTAGACAAAGGAACAGTATCCTAAAGCATCGCTTGTAGAAACGATACGAAATATACGGGAATGACATATGTCAGGTGATTGATTTATGTCATTTTCATACATTTTATCGTTTCTATTAGCGCAAGTGCGAGTGAATGTTACTTTGTTTAGGCCTACAGACATAATCATTTGATGACAAAACGTTATCTTATCTCAAATGTACTGCAACGAACGCCACACTGCTTATTTTTAGATGCGACCTATCTTCAGCGAAGTTGGGGCGCTGTCAGTGTTTCATTTCGCGCTAGTTCACTGAACAATTTCTTGGCGCCCATATATCGGTTAGTGGGCCGGTCGTTGCCACCGTTGTTTAGATGATTCAGTTTTTAGAAAATACCAATATTTGTACATTTCGTTAAGGCAGCCTTTGAAAAGTAGGTCATCTTATGCGACCATAAAAGGATACGACAAATTGAAGTAGTCTTACGGATATAATTAATTGCGACCGCACTGTTTATTGTTAATTTCTCCGAAGATTAATAAATTATTATTACAGAAAATGAGCGCGCGTGATTAAGGTAGCATTCTTTAAGAATATACTTTTTAAGAAAATTCCTAGTAAGAACCTATCAAATACTAATAACATCGCTTCATCTTATATATCCATGTATGATAAGAGTTTGAAAAGAGCACACTCTTGCCTGTCTTCTCAGGCTCCGGATTGGTTCAGAAAATTGATGAACCTAACTTTAGCGAATAATTAGTTGTGGTAATGCGACCATTAGTTATACGACTCCAGATGTCAGCGCATACACTCTTCGTCGTCCACTGACACTGCAGAACTAATAAAGATATATTAACCTTCATTATACGAAACTAATCGTACATTTACTAATCATTATTATTATAGGAAACTATTTCTTGATAATTACATTACACTAACTACTACACAGACACACTATAGTATTAACATTGCCTATGGCTTGACACACATTCCACGATTTTTGCCGCATCACCACACCAAAGGTTGCAGTACAAAAAGAAGAGTATGCCAATTATATTTGCAGGAGGAGTAAAATATTAAACGATTCGTATTGCTTCCGCTTTGTTTCTTCCGTCGCAAATAAAAATAAATAAACCTTAATGCGCATATGCTTAATATTGTATCATAATAGGATTATAGTTATCGAAGCATTGTCACGTGTAGTTGGAAAGCGTAAATGTTTTGTATCGAAGGGGTTATAAATAAATTATAATAAGCCCAATGCCACCTGCGAAAGGATCTAATCACTTTTGAATAGTATTGCGCAATGACACATTGACGTTATACGTATCGTACGATATTGTCTGATGTAAATTAAAATTAGAGAACATGAGTTACCGGTTTTGTAAGGATTTCTAAGTTACTGAATATATTAAATGTGCCGAGATTTTATTTCGTAGGTTTACTTAGTAACTAATAATGGCTAAAGAACTTCATAATTTGCAATCAAATAAAATGTATTGTATTGTTTTATTGTACAGTTTCTGTTTCAAATAAACATCTGAAATGAGGGATGATGTTGCCAAGTTTTCTTTTCATTGAATCTTTATAAAAATTATATCTTTAAAACATTATATTATTATGATACTCGAAAAAATATTGCAAAAATACTATAATTAAAACATAAACAAAGCCTCCTTTTTGTTCTCGATAACATGGAATACTTTCCAGTTAATATATTTATTTAAACATAAAACTTTTCTGTTTTTCAGCTACAGGAACAAGATTAATAACAATAATTCAGCTGTCATTGCAAATAGAAATATATTTTCTTAATATTTAGATCGATCCCATGTCCGTTTGTTGTTATATTTTGATTTCTAGATGGATATTATTTTCTACATCAGCACATCCGATGTGGCGACAATAAAAACTGATTCTTCTCTATATTAAGTTTTAAAATGGATGCCACTTTTGTTGAAATTTACACTTACAAGCAGGTAGGTACATCATCCATTTTGGGTATGATGAATATGCTAATTGATCGTTGCTCTATAACATTGATACTATTTACATTTTTTTTCTCGAAGCAACAGTTTATAGTTGACTTAGTAAAGAGCAGCACCGGTACGACATACGTGCAAACATTGTTTGCATATTTTATACAATGTTCAGTTTCGCCGAAAGATAGGAGTCGGGCTTCGGGGCAAGTCGTGGAGCGTCGCGTGTCACACAAACTTCCACGTCGACGTCGCGCCACCGGCATCGACCGCCCGGCCCCGCGCCGCACTCGCCCGCGCCGGCTATACCACACCAGATACATTCCTCGCACCGACTCCACGGTTCATATTGCCTTGCTTTAGTCACGGCTCTCTACTCGCGTTGTGTACACGTTCTGCCTGGCCTTTCCGCTGATCGTATGATACCATTACATCAGACTTGGATTGACAGCCGCTAACGCCCCGCGAACTATTTGACACTTGTTAAACTTAACATAGTTACAGTGGTTAAGGAATCTATGGACTAGACGTTCTAGCTTTAGAATTTTCAACTTAGGATGCAAGAGACAGTTATATGTGTAGAATATTAAAAGTTTTTTCGTGTTTGGATTAAGACTATTTATCAAAAATGTCAGCGGTAACAATGACCACGACGCTGACTAACGGGCATATTAATGGCAAGATTGAGACCAGTCTAAACGGCTACAGAAAAAATGGATATGTAAAGCAAGAGTCGATAGAAACAGCTGTAAGTAACATTACCATTGATAATCTTATTTGATCAGCAGTTAAATTGTTGCACTCCTAAAGCTAGCAGATGATAATACACAAGGGTGGTCGCATGTGATCGTATTTACTTATTGAAATTTGGCAGTGCTAGCTGAATTTGTTATTTGGACAAATAATATTCAAAGCAAACAACATTCTGTTCACGGACACGAGACGAGTGAAAGTGTCTCCTAACCACTCATGGTTAGACTTGGTTGAAGCAGCATGGAAAGTTGCTCTATGTTCAACTTGTATTGTATTAGGAAAGGAATGTATTAATTTTTCCGCTTTGAATCGTTCGTTATAAATTTATGCCACATCGCCCCTGAATCTGATTACTTTTCATACAAAACCTATAGTTGTGATTTGGCCATAATAGTTTTAGTCGTGACTTAACCTTGTGAATTTTGAAGGCAATGATGCCAGCGCAGCATTCACTTGGTATTATTAAGAAATTGACCTTATTTTCTTAAAATACCTGTAATAATTCTAGAATTTTTCGGTCGTTCAAAGAACGCCAAAATGTGCGTTCACTGGAAGAGTCGGTCGAATGCTCTCTCAGGGTGAGGATAGTCGAATTCGGGCGTCGAAGTTAAAAAATATTAAGAAGACTTCAATAAAATCGTAAATAATACTCAGGCATAATAATGCACTGACTTGGGATTCAGAAACACCCGTTATAATAGTGATCTCACACAGAATAATACTCATGTCTGGCCATAATTGTAGGCATGTATGTAATAAACATTTACATCTACGATTGATGGTGCTATTGACTACACTCTGACTTGGAACACCGTTAGAAGCGAATCATTTATAATAACTGCACGTTGAGATACTAAAAAAAAATTCAAAATGTCAGTGACTTCCTTCGCGGTGGAGATAAGTGTTCGTTTCAAAATTATAACCGATGCCATCCACGATACCATCAAGTTTAATCCCTCGTGAAATGGTATATGCCAAACAAAATCAAGGTGTGCTGAAGAATTCTCCTTTTTTTAACATATAAAGATTCACGACACCCTTTACAATAATGTTTTCTCGCTTTCTGTATTATTTAGTATATACAATGTTGATGTAAGCATCGAAGATGTTGAATATAATACAATTTACTTTGTCATCTGAAACAAATTCAGATTGCCTTGAATTATTCATGGACACCTAGTTAATATAATGAACATTTATGAGATTTTTATTCGAAGACATAGTCGTTAGTAGCTAATCTAATCATCTAATACTCGTTATGTATTATTATAAGCATTTACATAAGTATGTTGAATATGATGAGCAGAACACTGGACAGGATTTAATATATTTAGTGAGACTTTGCTCCAAGAAGGTCTTTACGTAATTTTCCAATGTTCGAACAATTCAAAATATCAAGTAGTTAAATAATTAAGCGAGCTTCTCGAATTTACCTTGAACATGTTTGTTTTAAAATATGTTAAATCATGAAGATGACACTAATATAATTTATTTTATTTCCGTCGTGTCATTCGTAATGTTTGCACCTTTTGATAACATTTTGTAATTTTGTTCATTCTCCATTCCCGTGTTCAATCGCCTAATTACTACTCTAATTAGAAAAATGTTTCATTGCTTGTTAAACTCAGTCGTGTTTTCGTTTATGTCGCCTAAAGCATGTTGCATCAGATTTTCGTAAATATTTACTTGAATAGATACAATTGGCCATGAGCATTTTTCAGCTATCGCATTTCATTTCATACAACTTCCTCAACTCGAACAGGGTTCCGATTTGTCACCATTGGGGTTTCATTAAGTATTCCATCCAATTGTTTTATGCTATCTGTAAAAGGTTCAAGTTTCATAAAGTCATTACCTGAGAGTGGTGAAGCAAGACTTCAATCGTCTTTTGGGGCATTTGGTACTCAACAAAATTTTAAAGCTAACAAATCTTGATAATACAAATATAGACAAGTCTGCGATTGACGTTTTCAATCCGAATTCCAATCGTAAATCGTAATCTGATGAAGAATAACAGACGGACAGCATAATCTAAATTTAACTTTCTAATACGCACTGTTTGAACACTCGTAAATATAGCAATGGTGAAATTGACCAAATCTATCGTATTTACTGTTGACAAGATCAATGTCCCGTGGTTGCATGATGTTCCATATTTATTCCGATGATAACATGTGCTTATATTTGGATTTTAGAGCAATATTGACATGATTTTTGATTACGTACAACTCCGACGTAAATTGCGTCAGTAGATTAAACCTGCGTTGCGTTTTTGTGAATACTGACGTGAATTAACGTTAGAATAAAAACACCTGCGCAAGTAGAAGGTCACAAAATGTGACTTATGATTCTATTATACAGAATATTGAATAATATGAGTTTAAGGCGAATAAAAATAGGAAACTACAACAATAGAAATAATAAATGAATGTAATTTTTATTTGAATCTTGTATTGTCTTTGTAATGCTGGATGAACGTCATCCTTTGTTACTTACATTTTACTCATAAGGTATGTAATTCGATTATGAAGCATTCGACATAAGTTGGTTCTGGCTAATAACTCTTTCTGGAGGAGACTAATAAAGAAAGACCTATTACTTAATTTTTTTTACTTAAAATGTATAGGGAAACTGCCGAAACATGAGCCATTGAAGCTCTGAATTCTCTAGAATATCTCCGCATTATTCATTGTATGACATGCGTATTGTATGTTCCCACAGCGATAATTATTTCGACACTTGACCCACCACGCATGGTTATATCTTGTTTATCCCCGAGTATAATCTAACATCCGCTTGTCACGTTGTTCGCCACGAGCCACTTAATTTAATTCTATCTAATCGATCAAAACTCCGAAACATTGCGTAAACAGTGATAATTTATTATTGCGAGTTTTTAACAGATTTCGAAAAGGAGGTTAGTCGCAAATGCTTTTTTTCCTATTTCCTCATAAACCAATTTGAAATTTATTTTGTGATAATCCTTTCATGTTTTTTCTTGATAGTATGACACCAACAGTAAAAATCGACTTAATTTTCCCTTTTCAGTAACATCAATTTAAAGTAGTTAATTTTTATATGCTTTCTTTTAAAAATGAACCGTGGTGGTAGATTTTCTCATCATTGAGATACAGGATCCTTCCAATGTATTCACATCTTGTTATGGAGTATCTTGCAAATCTGTTCACTAAATGGATTCATTAATCTATTTATCCATCTGTGAAGAGGATATGACTACTATATCATAGACTGATTAGTTCTATCTTGTTTCCAACTTAGTAATTGGAGTCAGTATTTTGTAAATATTCTATTCCAGATTAATTTATAATTCATAAATCGATATACAAAGGTATTTTATTGAGAACTTGACTTGCTGAAGCAGTTCAATGTAAGTAACTCATATGTGAACAAAGCATTGTTGAAAACGATATTAGATATTCGTTGTTGACATTTTGTATGATACATTATGGAATTCTATTAAATTTACTGTACTGCGTAAATAGCTTTTAGATAGATCCATGTTCGAACGAACGTGTATGTAAATTTCCATTCAAATGAATACTGACAGCCCCATTTGGGATACATCTTATTTCAATTTACTTAACAACGAAATCTGATTATTTAGACGGGGATCGCTGTATGTACGTCCATTTCAATTTAATAACTTGATGGCTCTTTATATAGTTAGGAATACATAGATGAATGGGATAATGTCTTTTAAGTACGGGTTGTTGTAGCAAAAAAACAAATTAGACCTAAGCTGTGGTGAAGTGGGTACCTTTCACTAATCTCTCAGACAGTGCGAATATTTATTCTAGAGAAAGTCTTATTACATGTCATACATAGAAGCGGAATCGGAAATGTGAAGTGTGAAAAAAAAACCTACTTATTCTGAGGCGTTATTCTCTAAGATTTCTCAGCGTCGCACTCGGCGTCCAGTGTCGGTTTCAATGATACGAAATTGAATTTTATTATCTACTAGCTGTGCCAAGCGGTTTCACCCGCGTAGATTTAGTTTCATCCTTATTGTCGCGGAACCCTAATATTTTGAATAAATAACAGTAGCCTAAGTTACTCTTTGAAACATCAGCTACCTACCAGTGAAAGTCCCGTTAAAATCCGTCCAGCCGTTTCAGAGATTACCCGGAATAAACAGACAGACAGACAGACAGACAGAGAAAAAATTTAAACCTTGCTTTTTCGGTGTCAGTAGCGTGTACACTTTCATATGCATTTAGTCAAAAGCTGTTATTTTGGAATTACAAACAGACACTTCAATTTTATTTATCTGTATAGATGTAAATAATAATGTATAAATTTTCTATGATTTACACCGACGCTCATCTTCAAGCTCGACGCTGAAAAACCTTACAGAATAACGCGACTGGTCTCGTTTGCGGGGAAATATCTCGGTCGTGTTTCTGTTAACTGGAAAACTATTCTATATTCTAGACCCTGCCGTGACTATATGGGTGGTATATAGTGTGACGTAACATCACAATGTTCCCTTTGTTACAAAATAAACAATGCTGTCACTATTGCCACAATTGCTCATCTTACCAAACCGTCTTGAACTGAGGCGTGTTTTTCTGAAGACGCATCGCCGAGGTCAATCTTGAAAGGTCGTCGAAGGTTTAATTTAATGTACGGTTGAAAATGTTGAGATTATGAAGAATAGTCCGTGTTTTATGCTCAATAATGAAAACAAGCGATAAATTCAGTATGTCTGACCTGAGAGGTTACGGCCAGTGTAACTGCCACAAGACGACTTAACTATTGGAATTTATTACTGAGTACAAAGTCAAGTCAACATTCTCTCAGCTAACTAAAATAGCTTTATTATACCGTCTATGCTCCATTATATATTCCAAGGGAGAGAAAATTCTCATATTTTCTCACGTTTTCTGGAAAATCGACACGGCTGTTTCCAAGATATTTGGGCTTACGCTGCCTTTATGCATGTCTGTGTAGTTCGTAACAAAAGTCTTAAAGTATTCTCTCTTGAATTACATTAAAAAAAACTGATAGAAATATTTAGTGAAAATTTTAGTTTATAAAACAATTATTGCATGCTTTGTATTATTTTTTCTATTTATTGGGTGTTTATACATTTGTCATGTAAGTATCTATATGTTTTTATCAGAATGTTTCTCTTTTAATCTGCTTTTAGTGATTAAATTGTTTAATTCTGTTACATGTGAAGGATAAGGCGCGATAAGCAATAGCAATTACTTTTCTTATTGCGTTCAAGAGAAATTGTCGTAAAATTTTATCATTCAGAAACGTATTGTATTTTTGCAGCTGCTCAATTGCCTATTGCGACTAAAGTTTGCTTATCGGACGATAAAAACCTCACTTACCTTTTATAGAATACTAGCTGTGCCCCGCGGTTTCACCCGCGTAGATTTAATTCCATCCTCGCGGCGGAGGTCGCGGAAACCTAATATTTTTAATAAATAAAAGGTAGCCTATGTCCTTTCTCAGGGTCTAAAGATTGTCTGTGACAAATTTCATCAAAGTCGGTTGAGAGGTTTAAGCGGGAAAGCGTAACAGACAGACAGACAGAGTTACTTTCGCATTTATAATATTAAGTACTTAGTATTAATATAATATTAAAAAAATTCACTGTCTGTCTGTCTGTTTGTTCCGGGTAACTCTGAAACGGCTGGATGGATTTTAACGGGCAGGTAGCTGATGTTTCAAGGAGTAACTTAGTATACTTTTATTTCTTAATAATATTAGGGTAACGCGACAATAAGGATGAAACTAAATCTACGCGGGTGAAACCGCGGGGCACAGTTAGTATATAATAAGTCTGTCACAGTCACACAGCCAAACCATCATGACAATAAGAGCTTATGGTAACTCGTGAACGCTGTTAAAGAGCTCCATTGTTCCAGTATAAAATACTGTACAAGAGGCCCTACATTTATCCAAACCATGGAAGTGTAATAAATCCAAACCGGTCATGCCACTTGGCATATTGCAGCCCTTTTCCTGACTCTATTATTATGGCGTTATTGTATTTGTTTCCTTGAACGACTACAATTAACACTCGTATCAACGCCACTTCTGTACAGCCGCGTTATTCAGTAAGGTTCTACTAAGCGTCGAACTTTTCGACGAGCGTTGGTTTCCATCATAGGAAATTGATAAACAACTCATTGAGAATAAGGTTCAATTTCGTATCTTTTAAACCGACCCTCGACGACGAGTGCGACGCTGAGAAACACTTTTCTCCGCTCCAATGTGAAGTAATTTAGGCCTTTTATAAAGCACTCAATAATGAACGGCTGGTACGTGAATTGTATTTTGGTTTAAAGGCCTTCAGACTGTCTGCAATGCATTTGTAAAAACGATGACATACCAATTTTGGTCTGTGCAGAATGATGTGATTACTTTGTAATGTGAAGCGGTTTGTTATTAAAGATCTCCGCCTTTTGACCTGAGTTTTTACTAGCTTATAACACTAGACATATATTTGAAGTATTTTTTCTAAATATAACGAAAACATTAGACCAGCAAAAGACACTGCTAAACCCTCTATGTGATCCAAAAAAATAGTACCTATAGCAATCTATTATATGAGAGTATTTTTTTCCTCTTATTTGCATAGGTGTTAAACTCCTACGACGCATTATAAATTCCATGAAAAGTCAGATCAGAAGTTTAGAACTAAATCTTGGTTCACGTCTTGATTATTCTAGTTCACGTCTGAGTAACAAGTATTATCTTGTATATATTTTTAAATGTGTTTACGGTGACCAAAGAATGACCACTTAACTAAGTTCTTTGCCCTCGGTTATCTATCACTTAACATAAACGAGTACAAAATCACCTATTATGTCACCATTAATGTACCTAGTATGGTACTTAACGTCCCATATTATGTATGACTGTCTGAAATAGATTCAACATAGCTGTCATGTAAAGACGCGACGCTACGAAATCACCGTTAAACTAATAAGAGTACGCGAAGTTATTCTGTGACTTTATTTATAACCTGTTCTTAGTACCTGCGCACGATTCAATAAAATTGGGCAAGGGCCTTGACTCTTGATTCTGGCAAGGCCAAGTTCACAAAGCTTCTCGCAGACGATGTTGCGTGGAACAGCTTGTATGATGTAAAGGGTAAGGCCAGTAATAGGGAAGAGATTGGAAGCCGTCTGTATCTTGGCGGAACCTTAACAAAAAACCTGTTTCTGCAAATCTGAAAAAACTGGATGACTGAACTTTAAACTGTTTTTTTACGTAAAAGGTGTTCGGTGTATATGGTAGTTTTTCTCGGTTTTATGTCATCTTTAGCACCGGTTCTCAGATCTATTTCCTTTTGCTAAAAGTAAATATCACTAACTATACAAATACATAAAATCATTAATTCACTTAATTATAATCACGGTTAATTAGAAACGTGCCCTAAACACGTCATGAGCAAATATTTTACCCGTGTTCCCTAAGTCAATATAGACAGAAATGACCTAATATTTGTTCCGGCCTCTCCAGCTAAGCCAACCTAATAAGATATTTAATAGACCAAAGGCTCACACAGTTATACATTATAGTTATAGCATTATCGACTGTGATAGCTCAACATTTTTGAGTTGTGACTTGAACCATGATATAAGGTTTATTGCACATTGTACCGTATTTACACATTACTTCTGAGTAAGATATATTAGTAATGAATAATAATATTTTCTATTTAATGGATATGATTGCGGAATCTGAGAAGGTATAGTATATTAATACATGTATATCTATACAGATACATAAAATTTAAGTGTCTGTTTGTAAATTAACATCTTAACACTAAAAGCATATGAAAGTAAATATATGTACTTACATAAAAAACCAAATTTCACTTTTCTGTCTTATTTTTCCAGCTAATCTCTGAACGGACTGATTTTAATAGGATTTTCACTGAAAGATAACTGATATTGAGGAGTGCTAAGGCTACACTTTATTTTAATCAAAATGTTATATAGTCTAACAGGTAAAACCGCAGGGCACAGCTACATATAAATAAATACAAAATTGAAGTAAATGGACACGACTCGTCCTTGCAACGGTTCCGTGACTGTTGTAAGAGTCTTAATTACAGCTTCTTGGCAGATTGTTTCTGGTAAATTATTATTATTTGAGTTCCCTTCCTCTCTTGTATAACCTGACTAAAATCTCACGATTGTGTAGACTAGACGGTAATACCAACCCATGTTCATTATTGGTTCAATTCCTGTATGCTCTACGCACAATTAACATTGAGTAACGTCACGATTACTCCTGTCATTCATTGACATTTTGATGCTTGTCAATCTATACTCGCAATACGGATGGTTTCGTTCATAGATATGGAAAAAATGTCGGTTTCGCTAAATTGAGCCAGTATATTTTCCTAGCTGTCATGGGCATACCTACAACGAGCATACCTATGTACAATAATTTGTACCTCGGGATTGTTTAAAGCTCGCGACCATTCGTGTAGATAACATACCGGGGTTTGTATTATCTAAAAGGGGACAGTCACGTCACATCACGCCACCTCATTATCATCGCCACTCGCTCCGCTTGAACCTTGACTTGACACCGACGAGTGACGCCGCGCGACAACGCACACTAGAAACTAAGTCTGCATACATTGTAATTTTTTTTTTACTATTAAACATATAATTCTGTTGTCGTGTATGTGAACGTCATGTTACACATTTCAAAACGCGTGTTAAGCTATTTTTATTCGTACGTGATTCAATGTCGCTAGAGAATTAAACAATCACGATAGTAACATTATCTTTGAGTGTGAACTACGATCTTGGTGTCACGCGATTGTTATGAAAAAAGCGGCTATTTTTCTTAATATGTATGTAACATATGAAGACATTTAGATACTGTCCTAACAAAAATATTCTTCATTCAATGATAACAGAAAAATGCATAAACAATTAAGTGTGACAGTCTACATGTGCAAGGAATGTTGGTAGTACAGTATTTTTTTAGCTTAGCATACATTACCACAAACCAGAGGTATCAGAAGGGTAGAGGTCCATTGGTCCAGATTGCAGAATAACTGATCAATTAGGGCAAATTCCATCTGTACCTTTAAAGCAAGAAAGCACACGAGTTCTTCATATAGCACGCGTCTGTGAGTGCCTGTTTGATTACTGACAAAGTATGGGAGCCGGCCTTGGGTTAGTTTTATTTTGTCGTGTGACTGTGTGGGTCGAAGGACCAGTCGCTCGTGGGCGAAGCCTCGGTACGTGTGCTGTGGGTGTCTGGGTGTCTGGGTGTGAACAACATTCACATGCTCAAAACGAAACAATCCCTACATTGTTTCATGACACAAATTGCAACGGCGGCGATAACTACGAGTTATTTACGAGCAATGCGTTTCAAATTCAGTCGTAAATTCTCGGTAGCCTTATCAAATTATATTTATTTTGATGATATTAGGTATAAGTCCTACCTACCTCTTCTTCCATTCATTGTGTATGTCCCGAATCAAATATTCTGTTTATTTGTTAAATTTTTAGCAGCTCTGCCCTTAGGTCTACAGAAGGCCTAGACAGAGTGCCATTCTCTCGCGCTTGCGCTAATAGAAGCGATACAAACATAAAGCAGGCACTGTTCTGATCCACATTTATGACCCACCGGTAAATCAATTTTATATTATAATTATTTTCTCTCTAATTATGAGCTCTCATAACTCATGCAGCATCTGTACTTATGTTATACTAGCTGTGCCTCGCGGTTTTACCCGCGTAGATTTAGTTTCATGCTTCCATGTCACGGAAACCTTATTTTTAATAACTAAAAGTAGCCTAAGTTACTCCTTGAAACATCAGCTACCTCCCAGCGTTAAAATCGGTCCAGCCGTTTCAGAGATTACCCGGAACAAACAAACAGACAGACAGAAAGAGAAAATTTTAAAAACTTGGTTTTGCTGGTGTCAGTAGTGTGTATACTTTCATATGCATTTAGTGAAAAGCTATTATTTTGGAATTACAAACAGACATCATTTTGAGTGTAATTAGAAGTATCTCTCATGTGTTTTTACACATGAGAGATACTTCTAATTACACAGATAATAAAACGAGTGAGTCATATAATGCTATTAGCATTAACTCATACACGAACGTGATCAATGGATGAACAAATCAATGGATGAGCAATGTATTGATTGCGTGTGCGGTTGCACACTCACTATTTTATAACGATGAAGATTTTAATCCTTACCTTACATGCTATGTATGCTTGATGCAAATTTATCTCCCATACTCCCAGTTGTTTAATATTTTAGCGCAGTTGTGAAACGTACCTAATGAGCATTCCACAAGCAAACGAAGTCACTTCTGTATCTATTATTTTTAGTATTCTGATCAGCTAGGACTCGATTGCAAGAATAATGTATGAAGTATAATTTACAGAGCAAATTCAAACAAACGTTTAGCAATTCGAATTGTAGTATCTTTTCATGCTTTACGCCCCCTAATTGTCTAGAAACAAGATGGATTTGAAAGTGCAAAAGTGATTATATTTCCTCTTTTGATATTATATCTGTTGTGCATGTAATGAAGCATTGTATTGCGCAACTTATTTGATTTATGTAGATTACCACACAGGCTCCATTATCAAGTGCTCTCACTATCGGTAGATAATGTTGGATGAATTTTATGTTGGTAATATTCATCGAATTATTTTAGGTATCCCATGCAAAAACGCATGCAATATACATGCGTAAGACCTTATTACAATGGTAGTTCAGCTGTATGACAGTGACAGGCTTATATATGTCATATACATCTGTCTCATACTGAAAGTTAATCTATCATGGCAATAAAGACCTCATGGTAGGACCCTTAGCATGTTTAGTACATGCTTCATAGCTCCAGGATTGGATATACATTTATTCCTAAGTCCCCAGTACTCCTAAGACTGATATCGATAATTCCCGGAAGCAATTAGTATAAAGGCGGACGACTATACCACAGTATAAAATAATATAAGCTTACCAAGCACTATCGAAGCTAAGCCTATTTTTTTAAATAAAGAACCATTTTATCCGTTTTTGTTATAAGAGCGAGAGGTTTGTCATTATTTAAGATACAATTTACTCCTTTACTCACTTATTGTGATGTAGATTTGTTCTGATGTTTTGAAAAATTACTATAAATAACGTTTACGCGTTCGGCCACGACGACGTGACCCCTTACTGTAATTTCGCGCGTCTGTGTGTATGTGTCATTTGTAGCGATTAGTTCCTAGATTCCATATTGCTTGTGTTAGGCATATATTTATACTGTGACTATACTTTTATTAAAATCAGTTATCAGCAGTAGACACAAACTTGACTCACAGTTTTCCGTAAGATTGTACAAATGAGGACTCTGTTCTCATTTATTAGTCTGAGTCACGTATAATATGTTATTTCGCCATTTTAATAAGATTACATCATTATCTAGATATTGTTTACATACATTCAGCTTGTTACCCAGATAGCCGTATTTGTATCAGCTGAACTGGAACTTTGTGACAGGTGATGCTACAGTGGGTGATGCCACGCCTCTTGGTTCACTATGGTTCATTTTAGGGGAGAAATATATTGGATATCTTTGTATGCATTTCTTGGGGAGCTTTTAGTATCATAATAAATCCATGCCTAATTAAAATTTGTACAGCGCAGTAATAAAAGCAAAAAATATATGCAATGTCAGCTAATTTGAACTTTAATATGCGGACTATAATCCTACAAATATTCGTGCTCACGGAAGTACCTACCTACGCAGGAAGGGTCAGTAGGTCGCCGAATAAAATGTGTTATTTGTTTGACTGCCTTTTTGGTCTAGTAGTCGCAAGCGCTACCGTGGATCTCGAAGTCTTTGCTTCGGTACCTGGGTCGGGAAAAAGTCCCTAATAAAATTAGCCCCTATTAAATAGGAATTAAACAAAGCGAAATGTCATTGTACTACAAGTACACTTCAGGCTACTCCTTCGGTAACACAGGCGTGAACATATGTATGATAAAATGTATAATCCTGTGTAATCATGTCATTCTAACTATTTGAAAGTACTCTCTTAAGTATAATCGTATAATAAAATTTGAGTTTGAGTTTAATACTTAAAAATATATGTATATGTTTGTTGCAGTCATTACGGCAAGCGGCGCCGTTCAGCACAGACCCAATGGCGATAGCGGAGCGCGAGCGGTGCCATTACGGGCGCATCCCGCGGGCCGCCGCGCTCGCCGGCTCCGCGCAGCGCAAGGTGCGCGTCTACTCCGACGGCATCTACGACATGTTCCACCAGGGACACGCCCGCCAGCTGCAGCAAGCCAAAACCGTATTCCCCAACGTGTACCTCATCGTTGGAGGTAAGCACACAATACTCATTCCCCCCTTTTTACAAAACATAGCTTAAACGAAGACTAGACTCAACTATTTACCCATATTTTATTTAAGAGATTGGGCTACTTTTAAAACCATGAACTACCTAATTCTTATAATTTTGTAATAATGGGGAAATGACTCTGCCTACTTCTAAGTTGTAACAGAGAAGTGCGAGAATGCAATTTTCAAGTTGGTTTGTTAAAAAGAAAATTTGTTTGTTACGAACCTATAGAATCGCTTTATATACCTAGCCTTGCTAAGCGCAGTGATGGATTCTAATTCTTAAACATGGTCTTAGCACATCCCTCTTTGCGCATCTTCGCTCATCTCTGCTGGAAAGCTACGCTATAACTGTAATACTGAAATAGTTGGTACTCATTACCATGTTACGGAAGAGAAGTCGGACAGCCAAAGGTGGTCTTGTCGGAAATTTTGCTAATGAATATTATTATTATAGAAGACTGTCAGTTATATTATGATTACGAAGGTTATTCAATAATTGATCTCATAGTTTCACGTAAGTAGCTACGTGTCATGTAAAGCTATTGTATGCAAAAGCGGTTGATATTTTATAATATTTCTTCATTGTTTATGATCGTGCTTACAAAAAGGCAATCTGAAGTAAACAACGCAACGCGACCTTAAAATAAATGTCATTATCCTTTAAATTATATGTTTATCAGTGAGTGATAAAAAGTTGTTATAACAAGTACTGTGCCATTGGCTGAGATTTTCTCGTACGATGTGGTTACGTTTGTAAACACGTGGTTTCGCCGATAATTAACATATGTATTAGCGAATATCGGACCGATATGACACACGAGGCCTCCAATTACTGATAAGAATTAATTCGTTCTTAAATTATGAAAACAATACACTTTCTACAATAGTAGAGATAAGTACTTTACAAACTTGATTATGAATAAAGTAGTTCGATGTTCCACAATTTGTATAATATCACATTAATTAACGGGTTACTGGAAGAAACAATAATATTTCTCATGTTTTAATGAGTTCAGTAAATCACATTCCACTTGGAATGTTCTAATTCCTTACCTAATTCGTGTAATATAAGTAAGTACTTGCTTAATTATACTATGACTAGTACATTTCGCGTGGCATGACGCAATTCGGCCGTTATACCGGCTTGTAAGGGGATTCCATCCATTCCTACATAATTTTTCCTTGAAACACAAACTGTGCCGTTGAAAAAAATACACACGTAATATTCTAGAATCGTTTTAACACGCGGAACTGTTCGATATGAAGAAATATTTTAAAGTAAATAAAGAAGTAGTTTAAAAAACAAAGAGTGACAAGCATTTTTATTTCAAAATCTGGATTACATTAGATTCCATACTGCCAGTATGCTTATTTTTATACTGTGTCTGAACTCACTTCTATTGCTTTTAATATTGATGCAAATATTAACGTTTGCGAGCGCTCTCCGCTGCAATTAGGTTTGATCTCGCAACTAATATTAAGCTGGTTCCACCCACTATACTTCAGAAGGTCAGAACTTTTTGCGCACACATATTAAAAACTCGATAATTATAGGTCGAATAAGGAAGTAATTCAATGTACAAAATTCTCGTGTTGCGGTGTTTGTTACCAAACTCCTCCGAACGGATGGACCGATTTGTATGAAATTTGGTGTGCATATCGGGTAGGTCTGAGAATCGGCTAACATCTATTTCTCATAGTTCTCATTCCCCTAAATGATAAAGGTGATAGGTACATCTAAAAAAATTACAATACAACGTCTACTGGCCACAGCTGGTTTGATAGTATATTTAAAGTAGAGTTTATTATATTGCTCGGTGAAACGATGAATTGATTGTTTCCTTCTCAATTAATTTCAGTATGCAGTGACAAGTTAACACACACACGCAAAGGGCGCACAGTAATGACAGAAGACGAGAGGTACGAAGCTGTCCGACATTGCAGATACGTTGACGAGGTAATTGCCCATTGTTTTGATCAAGGCTCCATTCATTCTTACAAAAAGGCCTTACAACTATGAACTGTGAGCTATGTATTTCAACTTAAATGTAAGCAATGAATGAGGTTTTGGAGCTGATAAATGACTGTTGATAGCCTCTATGATTAAAATCACGCTTCACGAAGAAATTGGACAAAAGGCAAATCGTTATTCGAATGTAATAAATCTAAATGAAAGCCATTTTACAGTAGGTAGGTATAGAGGTGACTTACTTGCGTGTATTTACACAAATGTGTCTTTACAACGATGACAAAGTCGGAAGGGAAAGCTTAACGTACGCGATAAAATTATTCTCTCAAATATCTATTGATATCTCCACGTACTTAATAGTTTCGATTCTTCCTGCGTTACCGTTAGACGAACTAACAAACTTACTAACTGGTATGACGCAGCGATCCAAAATGAGTCCTTGCCTCATCATAATAAGATTCTCCATTGGGACTGTCCATCCATCTCCTTCCAGTGCCCTACTCGGAACTAACAAACTCATTCGCATTTTTCGAGTTATAAACCTGTATTACTACGTAATTTGGATCATCGGCCCATTCGACGCGGTTGCCGCCCAGTCTCGGGCATACGTCGAACGCACGTGCGAATCCAGTTTTATGAGATCCGGATTGAACGCGGACGTTATTTCATTCGGTTTTATTAACACGTCGGTCACTGCCAGCTGCACTTAAAATACCTCTTCTTACATATCGATATGGGAAATTTTGTTTGACGCAAGGCGTAGCAAATCGAGGCTTTTTGATTTAGGACGAAGCTTGAAAAACATTGAATTAAAAAAAAGTCATTCGGTATAAAGACTACTTATTAATAACACTGTAATGCATAAAACCAAGTTTCTAAACATAGTTGTTCAAAATTAAGCATTTAAACTGTTTGACTAAGCACATACGCAGTAATAGCGAACACCTGATAGCAAAATAAATATTATTATCACCTGTAAAAATGTTAATACTTTCGTATTTGCATAATGCCTACGTAAGCACGTTGTTTGTTCGTGTCGTCAGATTATTTTTCTCCGTTCGTATGCGTATTTTTTGTATGGACACTTACTTTTGTTTTTTATTTAAATCACAACCTAAACATTGTTTTTACAATAACATAATAATATTAATATTTTTAACAAATACTTTTTAATGCTAATGTATACTTTTACTAATATGGTAGGCGTGTTTCTCTAACGAAAAAACGTCTTAAAAGGACAAAGTTTCGGAAATAACATATTCAATTTTAGACTACACTAACTGAAAGTTTATTCAACTCATAAATTATGCCTGTAAATACCACAACATGAGGCTAAAGATATAAGTCCAAGAATAGCAGCAAAGGTCGTCGGTTAATTGAAACTTTTCGAAGTGCCCGGGCGTTGTACAACCAACAATTTAACTGTTCTTTTATTCAGCTAAGGGGGCGTCCATAAATTACGTGAGATGATTTAGGGGGGGAGGGAGTCGAGTCAAATCTCATATAATCTCCCGTTAGGGATAGGGAGGGTCTCGACAAATATAACGCAATTTTTATGCTGATTAAAACAAAAAAAAATACTATTTTGGTCCGTTCAATCCAAATTTTTATTACATTTATAACTCTCAGCAATATTGATTACTAGTCTTAACTAGTCGTAAATAAAAGCACGAAGCAAATTGTTTTTTTTCTTTCTACAATAACAACCCAACGCGTTTACGTAAGAAACCCATATTCTGAAAAATCTCACGTGAGATTGGGGGATGGGGGAGGGGGTTGAACACAATCTCACGACATCTCACCAACGGGGGAGGGAGAGACAGAAAATTTAAAAAACACCTCACGTAATTTATGGATGCCCCCTAACAGACAAGAATACCCTAGCCGATATTCCTGTTGGCGCACTTAATATTTAGCTAACAGCGCTTTGTTGTGGTTTGTGTGATGTGCTTAGGAGGAATTATTTCATCAGAATGTAACAAGATACCTCATTACGCGATAAACATAAGCACCTGTAAATTTTACCGAAATTCACGAAATTTACACAAATGAAACTAGCTAACTAATTAAATATTTATCCTCTAACTATCAAGGGTATTTATAAATGAGTATATTTATGATGATACTCTGAGATTCGAACGTTAAACTTGATGTTACATATCACTTTTTATCGATTGCATTATTGGTATAGTCGCATGTAACTGACTTAGCGAAAATAAAATAAATATATCGACGCTTGAAAGGCATGACTTACCAAGCGACAAATTGGCAACTTTACGCCAAAGCTTAAAATGTTAAAATTGAATACCTATTTAGTGAAGCAATTTTATATATATCTGTAAAATTCTAGTCGCTTGGTCGCCGAAAATTGTAAAAATGTTACTTTCTAAGCGTCAACCAAAGTCGTCCAAGCGGCATGAGAGTAAGACTAATCGACGCAGTTGTGATTTCAATGATGTATATAACTCAATATTGCTGAAAATGTCACTTGGTAACTTTTGCCTTTCTAGCGTCGAATGAATATGGATATATCGATCGTAATGTATCGTGAGATGTGTGCGAGGTATCCGCCATGTATGTAGTATGTGTGGTGTTATTCGCCAGGTAGTCCGGGAAGCGCCGTGGGAGTACGACGAGGAGTTCCTGGAGAAGCACAAGATAGACTTCGTGGCGCACGACGACATCCCCTACACGTCGGTCAACTGCGACGACATATACGCCATGATCAAGGCCAAGGATATGTTCGTTGCCACGGAGAGGACCGAAGGTAAGGGCTATTACTTTATTTAGGTGCCTTTGTTGTGAGTTTGCGCTCTCAGCGAAAATACGTCCCAAAAAACGGGCTATTCTATACGGTGGTGGCCGTGGGGTTTTACCTATCGCCTGCTACGCAAGTGACGCAAATTAGAATCACGGCGGAGCCTGTACCAATGAGTTTTTGTGTGGTTTCTGCTATTCAGTGATTTCACACCACGTGCTTTACGGTAAAGGAAGACGTCGTGAGGAAAATTCGAAAGACGGATGTATAGTGCCTGAGACGGCGATAGACTTACCATCCGTCCAAGTATCTTAGGTGAAAAGTGGTTGTTGTTTTTACAACACCTCTGCCTACCCCTTCGGGGAATACAGGTGTGAGTATATGTATGTATGTATAATAATAAAATGTTTGTCATTGCAGGTGTGTCAACGTCAGACATAGTGGCGAGGATAGTCCGCGACTACGACATGTACGTGCGCCGTAACCTAGCGCGCGGATACTCCGCCAAGGAACTCAACGTCTCCTTCCTCAGCGAGAAGAAGTTCCGACTGCAGAACAAAATGGACGAGCTCAAGGATAAAGGCAAGAAGGTAACTATAACATTTAGTATTTGCACGCACTCTTTAAATTTGGTCAGATGTTCTGTATCGTTGGTATGTTGTACGCGCGACTGCGTTTAGGCCTTTTTCAAATTTCAAAACGATCGGTTGAATTATTGAAAATAAATAAACGGTATTCACATACACAAAGTCTGTGTGACTGGTTGTTCCAGCTAATCTTTGAAGCGGCTGTTGAGTTGTTTGCAAGGAGTGACTAAGGCTTATTTTAATTAAAAACATAGGTACCGTGAAACATATATATCCTCGCGCCTGGATACCATACCTACCCCAGGTAGGGTTCTGCGATAAAAGGTCTACGTGGGTGAAACCATGGCGCATAGCTAGCCAAACATAATAATGTTGATGATATATACAATGACAATGAGACGTCACTTGTCATTGCGCACATGAACATTGCCATATTGAATGGACCCCGGATGATCGTATCGTAGCTCCATGAAGTGCACGCAACAATGCATCTAATTGAATATGTACATGCCATCAAATATGAACACAATATTATTCTCTGGTCTGTTTGTCAAACCTCTTTGTTTGAGTAAATATAGTATTATAGTCTATGCTCCCACATTTAAGCTCGCGAGTTTAAATATCGGATAAGTTATTGTATTTCCTCAAACTCAACATTTTTAAAGCTATTAGATACAGTATTTTGGATTATAAAGGTTATTTTAAAAGTTCCATCAACACGCGTTTTTATTTAAGTCCTTGGTATTGCAATATACTTTGGCAACTACTTCATTTCGACTTGACTCGAATACAGGTGTTATAAGCGCTTAAAAAAATAGTGGGGATAGCTTCGCATGTATTTTCTCGTCGCAGGAGGAGCTCGTGGCACTGTTGCTATTGCGCATATCATTCGATTAGCGACGCTAAGCAACAATAACCTGTAGTTGGATGGGCGACCGCCCGAGTTCCCTCCGTGCCTCTAAGAAATGGTTGCCCGAAACTCCACCACTAAGAGGTGAAAAGGATATAAAAGCCACACAGGCGCAAGCTACACAGGATCTTGTCTATACAGATAAATAAAATTGAAGTGTCTGTTTGTAATTAAAAAATTACAGCTTTTAACTAAATGCATATGAAAGTATACACGCTACTGACATTAAAAAACCAAGTTTAAATTTTTTTCTCTGTCTGTCTGTCTGTCTGTTTGTTCCGGGTAATATCTGAAACGGCTGGACGGATTTTAACGGGACTTTCACTGGTAGGTAGCTGAAGTTTCAAGGAGTAACTTAGGCTACTTTTATTTATCAAAAATATTAGGGTTTCGCGACAATAAGGATGAAACTAAATCTACGCGGGTGGAACCGCAGGGCACAGCTAGTATGTAATAAGTATATATTTGAAACATGTTTTGTTTGTTTGCAGGTAATGACAAATATAGGGGAGAAGCGGGTGGACATCCTGTCAAAATGGGAGGAGAAATCTCGGGAGTTGATCGACGCGTTCCTGCTGCTGTTCGGTCCGGACGGGCGGCTGTCGAGCATCTGGAACGAGTCCAAGGGGCGCCTCATGCAGGCGCTCAGCCAGCCGCCCTCGCCGCGCGCCTCGCCGCCGCCCAGCGAGAACGGAGACGACCTCGAACCCATGAACAGGTCATTCATCCTTCATTACAACATTCAAAGTCAAAGTCAAAAGTCAAAAGTCAAAGTCAAAAAATATCTTTATTCGATTAGACTTTATACAAAGCACTTTCAAATCGTCAGAGTGACACAATTTACAGGATTATACATGCTACCGCCAGGTTCGGAAGGTTGCTTTTACTGAGAAGAACCTGGCAAGAAACTCAGTAATTACTCTTTTCAAAAATATTATACAATTAAAAAACAAAACACAAAATAAATCATTTGAGAAATGTAAGCCCATGGACACAGTTCCAATGTACAAATGTCGATAAAAATTAACATAAAGAAAAGTCTAGTAGTTCTATTTATATCTAAATGCGTAGCTTGAGATGACCAGCCCCCACAAGCAGCACCTGTTCACAAGTATGACGAGAATGCCAGCCATCGCCCTCCTCAACCATTATAGAGGGAAGTGAGCGACCCGTCCATTAATAATAATAATAATTTATTGTGTAAAAAACAAGTATACAATTACAAGCATGTTGTTGGAGCACCCTTTTAAGTATCCTAGGACACCTGTGACAGGGTACACCACTCTTCCTTATCTAAGTTACACAAATTAAATGGCAGGATTAAATAGAAACTTTAATAGTTACAATAAAGTAAAATTGTTCGGGTAGAATGTACTTATCTGATAGAAAGTGTGTGTGTTGTGTGTGTGTGTGGGTGGGTGGGTGTACATTAGGCTACAATAAAGTAACATTCTCTCGTGCTTGCCTTAATACAAACATTAACAAAATTAAGGAAATTAAATGTAATAAATGTAAGGGAATAACATATGTTTTTTCGTTTCTACTAAAGAGCGTGAGGATGACTTTGTCTACAGTCCTAGGCGGGCTACTATTATCGTTGACTGTACCTCGGGACGTCTTAACGACTATCCTTAAACCATAGTAGTTCGATTGAACCTCTTGGAATTAACCGTTATGACTTCACTGACTGACGTCTCATAAACTTGGTATCACAAAATGAAACGTAAAAGTGAAAATTTTCTTAACGACCGCAGATATTTAATTCCTTTTTTTTTCGTTCCGCGAAATATAGCCACCCAAGAAACTGAAGGCTTCGCGGGTGAAAACGCGGGGCACAAACTAGTATTTTATAACAACCCAATAACAATAGTGGTATGTTGTTACAGAGGGTCCGTGTCGCCGCCGCCCCCCAAATCCCGTCGCTACGAAACACTGTGGGATCCACAAGCAGGTAACTGGGTAATTATGCACCGCTTTTATTCGCTAACCAAAGCCGGATCTGGATTATTAATTAACTAGCGGACCTCACGCGGTTTCATCCGCGTAGTACCTACCCGTTCCCAAGAAACAGCTGAAGCGGACGGATAGCTGAAGGAATTTTTCAAATCGCTCCGTTCCCTTCTAAGTTTATTCGTTACATACATACAAATCTTTTCTCTTTATAATGTCTTAATACACTTGAAAACTTAATAAACTCTTCCCCAGTACTTCTCTCTCACACTACCTTTGAAGATCTATGCTATATACAATATCTATACAGATAAATAAAATTGAAGTGTCTGTTTGTAAATGCAAAATAACAGTTTTTCACTGCATATGAAAGTATACACATTACTGACACAAAAAAACTAAGTTTTAAAATTTTTCTGTCTGTCTGTCTGTTTGTTCCGGGTAATCTCCGAAACGGCTGGACGGATTTTGACAGGACTTTCACTGACGGTTAGCTAATGTTACAAGCAGTAAATTAGGCTACTTAGATTAAAAAAAAAACATCAGGGATCTGCGAGCAACCATGAAATTAAAATCTACGCGGGTGAAACCGCGGGGCACAGCAAGTACACAATAAAATTAAATAAATTACAAATACCCTTTTTTATACCATCATTAACTTTTTAAAGAATCAAATAAGCGTTTCTATTGCCTACTGCAAAACTATTAGTAAAAAAACACTAATTAAAAGATAATTTAATTTTAAACAAAGGAATACCTATAACTTAATTATAATCCAGATCACAGTAAGCACGCTAGAACGCAGCACTTATTTTGTTTATTTGTAGTTCTTACCGATGTTATGTTTTTGAACAATTCGCATTAGGCTTTTGTTTTGATTTTATGCTTTTAGATCAGAAGTGTTCAATTCAATGTTCAAATCTTGTTCTTAATATAAATCCATGTTGGTTATGTGTGATATAATTTTGCTTCCCATATTGGCAGAAAACTAACATTTTGATCTTGTGCTTAGGAATGCTTATTTAGAGCGCGCCGAAAGTAACGCTAGTATTATACATATTTAAAAAATTGCCGTGGGTTGATTTTGCAGACTCGAAAACGGTCGTATTTATTTTGTTTACCTCAATAAGTTTAAGAAAAAAGTAGAAAATAACTTTAGTCTGAAATAAAGTAGAGATACTGTTAAAACATTAGTATTTTTAGGATATATACCTTCTTGTTATTTTCTGTTTGAACTAACTAATAATAATTATTAAATTGTATGTTAGAAATATCTCTCAAAAACCCGCACTTGACGATGCGACGACGTTAGCAGTGAACGCGTTAATAAATCCATTATTTCCATGTTCCATTTGAAGAAATGTAACTATGGTACTAAATTAAACTGTGTTTGTTAGACAGACCTTATTATCTTTGGTGTGGTAAAAGTGCGTGCTACTCCTCTGTCTACCCTTGAGTTTACTCTCGGAAGGCGTGAAAAACTAAAGGCTAAGTTTATTATTGTATTGTTCCAGATGCATCGGGCTCTGAGCACGCTCGGAAGCCGCAAGCGACCACACAGCGCCAGCTGACGGACGACGGCTCCGACAGCGACGACGACGATGACGACGACGACTACCAGGACACCACCCCATACCTTTAGTCAAACAATCTATACATAGTATTTTTTTACCATGTACATTGGCCTCCGAGCTCAACTTTCTAGTTCAGACTCTCCGGTCAATGTCACGAGATAAATTATTGTAGCAATTTACTCAGTGTGCCTGGTGCTTGACTGAAACGCGTGAATGCAATTGTCCTTCGTGGATGTTTATTTTAATGTATACCCGCCCCTTATCACCCTTATTACAAAACACAAAACTAAGACTAGGCCTAATTGGACTAAAACTATCTCCATTCCTTTTGAAATCTGTATAACAAAAAGAGACGGAACTACTTTTAAACTGAGGATTATCTTTGGCGTATTTTGGAATAAGGGGGGGTGAGTTTACCATCACTGTCACACAATTTGAGCGTGAACTGTGATAAGGAAAGGGATTATTTATTATAGTACCCTTTGTAAGTACTTAGTATTGTTTTATACGACGTACATTTTGTTCAGGACCACAAATTATTACATTGGCTTGTTGGATTGATACACTGAAATATATTGTTTAAATTTTTGTATGTGAGTTATCTGAGTACAATGGAATGAATGTATTTAATCCTATTAGTTTTAGTTATATTTATTTGATTTAAGTAAATTCATGGTCGTTCCATTTAAGTGTGCAGGAAGCCTGCCATTGTGTTAGCACCAATAAATACCATTGTGTAAGATATAAATAAGTGCAGAAAAACTGTTGCATAGATATTATTATTTATATAATTACATTATATAGGAATACTTTTTGACAGTCTATTAAAAAGGTGCTTATTACAAACCACAGTTATTTAATCACACCTGGAACCCACTCCTCATTACTTCCTTCTGATCAATTGTTTATATATTAGTATGAATATCTCTATCATATTCATAGTGACATACTGTCTATAAAAGCCCGAGAAAATGTTATATACCGATATGACCATGTGCAATGATTCAATAAATATTTGAAAGCACACAGTAGTAACATCCATGCGGATTTTTTGTTGATACAAGCGATATCATAATCTATCTTTACTAATTTAATCAAGAGAAAAGGTTTGTTTTTTTTGTTAAATAATAAATAAACTTAAAAGCTACTTTTCAGCAATAGATTGTTACTTTATTTGCATTTAACATAAGCTATATTTTATCCCCATTCTCCACAGGAACAGGAACTATGCTGGTGAAATCTCATGACTTAGGCTTGTGTTGAAATAAAACTGCTTAGGTTTATAAAAGAGATCCATTTAACATACAACACAAAATCATGACAAATAATAAAAGTGGAATACAAAAAATAAATCTTAATTTAAATCATGTTTTGATCATAATCTCACTAAATCATGGGTTAAGTAAATGCTTGACCAATCACTGGCTATGTGACATATCACAATCAAGTAAACTTGAAACGGTTTCTGACAGATTGGGGCCTAAATGCTGGCGCATCAAATTTTGTTACAATCATGGTATTATTCTAGAAGAGTTATGGAAAAAATTGGAACATATTTCCCGGATTTCTTGAGTGACTTTACACTATTCTTAAATATATTTTAACTGGTCTAGACAATATAATAGGTTACTACAATCTTATAGAACATTTCTATTATCATAATTTAACCTCAAAGTTCAGTTTTATCAGACTTGCCACGTTCACCCATGATATTGTCATCAAGTTTCTCATACAAGCAGGAGTCATCAGCTCCTCTCAAAGCATTCTTTGTACACAGGTGGTTCTGTAGATCAACTACTCCCTGATGGTTCCAGTACCAGTCTTCCACGGCTGCTTCATTCTCTTCCAGAAGACTCTCACACTGACTCTTCATGAATGTAATTTCAGCAGAAGGCTTATCCCACAACTCAAATGGTATGCCAAGATCAACTTTGACCCCCTTATCAACGAGCCCGTGAAGTGTTTTGAATGTTTGACTCATACCTTTAGCAAACCTAGTGCTGTCTTGCCGCTCTTTATGTATATTGTACTCAAGGATCTTATTACAAACTCCTTCTAAAGACTCAATCAAACGCAGCTCGGACTTCTGATACTTGGTTTTCTTCTTTGGTTGAACGTCATCTAATGAGTACCCAATTTCGATTACATCGTGACTTTTGCCGGTCTCTTCGAGTCTACCCTGCAACTCCGTAGCTAAGATCTTGCACACTTCACATCTATTCGCGTACTTGACACCAACATCCTCCTCGGATTTAATATCCACGTCAGTGCTACCTAAGATACATGATACTGCTAGTAATACTAAGCACAAGATTGTTCTAAACATATTTCGAGAATAATTTCAGCTGACACTAACACTGGATTAGGCTTTAAAATTATTTCTGAAAATACCTCTTCTTGATCATGTATTGTGAATCTTTTTAGTTTTCGTAGAGAACAAAAGGATTGTAAGAAAAGTACGTATTTATAATAATAATTTCAATTGTTGCTACCTATGCATGGGCTCAAAGGAACGGTTTTTAAGTTTTGGATCGATCTGTCACACCTGTCGCAAAATAGCTGTCATTGGATTTTTTATTTTAGGGCAGGTTAGGATCAAAAACCATGCTGTTTCATCTTCAGTATAAAGTATATATTCTTAGGAGTATTCAAGTCACCCAAATGTTTGCCTGGTCGCAATATATTTACGAAAAAATTAATACAACTAACAGCATGACTCAAAGCCCTGTAATTTAATATTAATTCAACCTTGATCTAGTTAACCTGCTACTCTAGGTGTCGCAGGTTCGATTTCCGCGTCAGGGCAAACATTTTATGTGATGAGCATTTGTGTATGCCTTGTGTCTGGGTGTATGGTATGTAATTATATTATAAGTATGTATTTATAGAATAAGTGGTGAGTTGTCTGGTACCCAATCAAGCTTTGTTTGGGACTAGATAGCGTGATGATGTCCGAAAATTATTCATTTATTTATTACAATTTAGAGAGAAACAATAACTATGTGATTTTTCACATTTTATTTCAACAAGCTGTTATCAAAAATATTATAGTTTTCGAGCACAGGCATTTTATGGGATTTATTCTTAATCAATAGTATAACACCATTAGGAGGCATTTATCTATATGCGTCTATTTGGTATTGAAAATGTTTCTCCAGCCACTGTGCCCAATCATTAGAAACTTGCTTTTCAAGTGTTATCTCCTGAAACACAGCACTCCTAGATTTCTCCTTGAATCCAAACTTTTGAAACATCTTAATACTGATTTCATTTGTTAATGATATCTTGGCTTCAAAAGTTTTTAATTTGATATGATTGATTGCATACAGTATCATTAGAGTAACTGCTTCCCAGCCAAGTCTTTTCCCTCTAGCCTGTTCTTCTGCAATCATTATTTCTATTTCACCAACTCCATCATCTTTGTCTATTACAAAAATGTTTGTATCACCAATCATTGATTCTAGAAAAAAAAATTTGCATGGTACAGATACTTTTTTAAGATCGACAAGTTGAGATGAAATTACATAATTTTGTTTGTAATACCAATACCCTTACCTATTTCTTCATTACTTTTTTCATAATGATGTCTATCTAAAATAATGAAGGTGCATTCTGAAAAAAGAAGTTTGGATTTGAGGTGGTAGTATATTAAAAGCCGGTATAGACTTATTATAAACTAGTTTTAAAACTTACCATGAGGAATTGAGGAATAGCAAGTTCATAAGTCTTCATTGTGTAATTCCAATTTTATGAAATACAACTGGTGATAAGATCCCTACTTAATATTATAAATGCGAAAGTAACTCTGTCTGTCTGTCTGTTACACTTTCCCCCCTAAACCTCTCAACCGCTTTTGATAAAATTTGACACAGACAATCTTTAGACCCTAAGAAAGGACATAGGCTAAATTTTATTTATTAAAAATATTAGGTTCCCGCGACCATAAGGATGAAACTAAATCTATGGGGGTGGAACCGCGGGGCACAGCTAGTAGCATTATAATAATACTTAGTGATACCTACTATCTTCATCTTCTCGCCAAGACTTTTGCATATCATATTCCTGTTCCAGTGTTAAAGGTTCCGATGCTGTGAGCTCTTGCAATTTTTCTGATTGCAGCCACTTGTGGTATCTGTAAGGTAATAAAGTAAAATAATCACAACATAAGTATTGAAAAAAATTATCCATTCAGCTTAATCTGTCTGTATTTACAATTAAACTATATTTTGAGCCTCATGATACGTGATGACAGCATGATAACAGTGGATTGGATAATAAATGCAGAACGTGGTAGACCAGAAGAATAAAAAATATATTAGATTATATTCATAAATAAAATAAATATTATTACTTTGGCACATGATCTTCTTCATATGGAACTAATATGATATTCTGTCCTATTATTTTGGTATTACTGTTCAGTTTCATTATGCATTAATTCTTTTATTAAATGATAAGGTCAGTTATTTTCATAAATTTTTAAATCCACACTGCTAAGTACTCAAGCAAGTGGTATGTAATTTTGAATTTGCTTGCAAGCAAGTTTACGACACAACAAAAAACCATGGCCCGTAGCTGTCTGTCACGGTGTCACTTCAGTTCGACATTTGTGTTTAGTGTTGCAATGCCTATAATTTTCTTATGTATCATCTATGCCATTGCATCCATCACAATTTTTTTTATCTATGCTGTAAGTAGTACATAATAGTCTATACTCTATGGCTCGCCCGAAATAGTTTAGTCTGTGACACGCCCAGTAAGTCAAAAGACAAACATTATTTTTATAAAGATCCAAGTAAATAAACACGTAAACAAGTAATAGTGTTTCAAAATAATAAAATAACAGCGTTAAAACGCATCTGCATTGATCTTAGATATCTACATTTAACAGTTTGGGTTATCAGCAATAAAACGGTAAGCTTAAAGTTATTTAGAAGTAGCTCGGTATCTTATCGTATTTGATGTCTCATACATATTTCAGTATGATGAACACTATCAATTGCATTTGAATTAAGGGAATAAATACACGTTAGTTTACAGGTTACACGATGAGCCAATATCAGACTGAGAGAAGTTTATGTCAGATGTACAGCCTTATAGCGGGGTTGCTTACCACTTGTGTGATATGCCTTGCAATACCATACAACCACTGGCGCGCGACTCTGGACGTGTGTCCCGGGGGCTACTTTGAGAACACCAACTGCGGCTGTATATTCTACGGAGTGAGCACATTCCAGTATTTCAATGGAGGCCACAACTCATACTGCCTGTATGCAGTATTTGCTCCCCTGCCCATTGCTGTGTATGCAATAATCATGGCCCTGTTCCACATGTACCGAGTGTGTATCAATAATATTGGACAGTATGAAGACGATGCCACTACTAAAGTGGAGGAAATGTAAGTAGAACAGAAATTTTAATTTCAGTATATTATTTAATTATCTATTAATGAACTCTTAGCAAAAAAAAATATTGTTCAAGTAAGGAGCTTATAATTGTTGAAAAAACTACAACCTCTAAGGAAACTAGCTTTTTGATTGCAATCAAATTAATATGGTAGCAATACATGAAATTAGGGACTTTATTATCCTGTAAAATCAAATACTTAACAAAGATACTATGACTATTTTGCAAGGAAAAAGATTCATTATATTTTTGATTGAAAAGCCCCACATGATCTGTATCCATGTTGCTGTGATAAGATAACAGCTATCATTGTTGTCATTGACCTATTTTTGTTCTTTATTTTAGTTTTAGGTAAGATAAGTTAACCACATTAGAGATTGTGAACTAAAATCTACTTATAGTATAGGCTCTATTTGCAAATAGTGCATTATCATTTTATCACAAATCCTACTAATATTACAAACGCAAAAGTTTGTAAGAATGTGGACTTATGTTTGTTAATATAAAGACTTCTGAAAGGCTTTTAATGAAACTTTACAATTATATAGCTTACACATCAGAATAACACACAGGCTATAATTTATTATGATATCATGTGAATTGTCCAAATATTTTGATGAAAAGTTAAAACCTGCAAAGACAGGCATTGTGGGCACCACAGCTTTAAGTTAAAAAGTAAAAATGATATTTTCCAATAACAAATGAATTAGAATCTTAATGATGGTGTTCTAATTATGAAATCCTGGTAAAAAAAGTCAATGACAATCTACCCACATAAAATAAAAATATATCTCATTTCAGTGAGGGTGAATCAATAGTGGTCTCATCTCGAATGAGGATAAGTAAAAAGAATGATGCAGTGATCTACTGCTGGATCCCAACGTCATGTATTGCAGCTGTATTCTTTCTTTACAACCTGGTACATGCCATCATCATCACCGATGGCTTTATGAAGACTTGCACACAGTACAGAGGGTACTTAGTTAGGGTAAGTCTCATTTAACTTTTAATTACCTATGCAACAATATAAGTAAGCAGTATGGATGCTGACACAGTGTCTGCACTCAATATCACTTGTGAAAAGAAATTACTTGAAGAAAAAAAAAGTCACTTAATCCATCCCACTTTCTAAAACATCTGTTAAAAAAAACCAAGGAACAAAATGTCTCTCAGCACCTATGCTAGCCCTGATAGTGTTGGAAGTATATGTTGCAATCTTTGTAGGATAGAACCATGGTGGCCTTAGGGTTCGAGCAGTCGCCAGCTACGCAAGCAAAGCAAGTTATAATACCAGGGTGGCCTGTACCAATGAGTTTTTATAAAACATATGTGCAGTGATTTCACACAGATGCTTTACGGTGAAGGAAAGGAAACCTGCATATTTCTATGAAATAATTCAAAGATGTATAGTACCTGAGACGGCGATAGACAGACCATCT
This sequence comes from Watsonalla cultraria, assembly GCA_964035505.1. NCBI lineage: Eukaryota > Metazoa > Arthropoda > Insecta > Lepidoptera > Drepanidae > Watsonalla > Watsonalla cultraria. The sequence continues at coordinate 8,712,786 of OZ037717.1, read as the reverse complement.
GTCACATTGGCTCTGAATTATCTGCAGTAAAAAGTGGGTGATGTTATTTCAACATCTCTGCCCTACCTACCCCTTCGGGGAATACAGACGTGAGCATATGCATGGTATTATTAAAATCATATTCAATATTCATATGCAGGAGCTACGCGCCACTGGGGACCACGCAACCGCAATACACTTCAGATTGGCTTGCCAAGCTATCTTCGACTTTATGGACTACTTGCAGAAGGATGCGCCAAACAGTCGCCGTGGTGACTTCATCAACACAGGTGTGTCGTTGCAAATAGCCCTTATTACGTCATGGGTGACTGTTGCTCTGTGGGTAGCTGTTACCTTCTACACTGCAAAGCGAGCATTTAAGGAAAAGGATGTACTCACCTGTTGTGGCAACTGATTCGTTTAAGAAAATGATTTTGATACTGACTAAGGAGCTATACACAAACTTAAGAACTGGTTTCTGTCCACAGCTTCGCCCGCTTTACTTCTGATAATGTACAATTTTATCAGAAAAAGATTTTGCTAAATTGGTCTTATGCATCAAACTGCTAATTATGCAGTCATAATTAGCAGTTTGAGTATAGTTGCTATAGAGATACTATGTCCATAACTTTATAAATTATAGGTGTATGCATAGTATTGATTTTACAATATCACAGATCAAGTACCTATAGTACCCAGCGATATATGTATATTGTATATACCTGAGAAAGACAGACAGGCTTATTTCGACTGCACAGAGCGTCGTCTCTGTCGCACTGTACCTATTTGACATCTGTCAGTTGTTTTCACCAATTGGTGTCAATCGCGATCTCACATACGAAATTAGCCGGTTGTCGATGTGCAATATATATCGCCGGGTACATATTAGGTATTAACATTTATATTATATCTATTCTATTATAATTATCATCCCGCCGAATCCTTCCAGGGTTAAGAGAAAGGGAATTAAACGAGCGCCTTGTCATTAATTATAACGTACAATAACTTTGTGGTTGTTCACATTTCTTAGATAAGTATTATTTTCTTACATAACTATGTAAAGCTATAAGATTTCACATAAATGACAAGTACATAATAATTACGATTGAAGACTGAAGTCGCTTTATGTAACATTTACAAATCATTCCCGATTCCATAATCTAAGCACTTAAGTACATAATATTTACTTTTAATTTGATGTTTTTGATTTATTACCAACATTATACGTAAGTTTTATTAATTATTTTGTTAAATGTTTATTTTAAAATGTATTTACATTTTGCAAATAGTATTGCCTTGCGTTAATAATAAGTAATGTACGTATTATATGAGTATGTGAACCTATTTCGTCCAATGTGCCGTCTACAATATATTTTTATGTAGTTGTAAATATTTATATAAATTGTAAAATTTTTGAATATATTTGTATTTTACAATTAAAATATTTGAAGGGTAAATAATTATTGTTTTTTTTCGTCACAACATTTATTGGCAACCACAGTACAAAAACAACAACATCATTATAATATATATTTATGACACACAGCGATTGGAATGGCGTTTCGCAAGCATACCAACATTTAATATTATATCTTGGGATTTATACACAAATCGTTTAGTCCCAAATGAAACAGCTTTTCTATGGGAACTAGACAGTAATATAATCATGGGATCAAATTATATTGTTCCCCTATCACGAGTTTGCTACACTATTTTTAATCTATACTCGCTAACATCTCCGTCGAATATTTGTACGAGAAATTGTGCAGCGCCTCCTAGCGGTGACGTGAAGAACTAATATATCTCATACAAATATTGTCGGTGACCCTAGCGAGTATAGATTACGATAACAATGGCAATCGTGATAGGGGTACTATTTAAAAGTAAAAAAAATCAAGACAAAAGTCATGTCATTAAAAAAAAGTAATTACATATTTTTCTATTGATTTCTTGAGAATACATTTATAACAATAATTTTAATTATCTAACTAGATTGGCTTGGTAAATTGGCATTTTATTTCTACTAATATGTTGGAGTTAAAAACATTATTTAAAGATTTTTATATCTTTCTGTACCATAGCTTACACAAAAACACGAATGCTATATTCAGTCTTACATACTCAACATTGATACAATGTCAAAATAAAATATTCTTTGTACTCTAATCCGTACATATACATATATAAAACTGGTATGTCTGTGCTCTTGATTTGTAAATATAATAAGTATTCATGATTTACAATTAAAAGTGCCATTGGGTGGATATTCTTAAGCTGCCTTTTATAACATTTTGACAGTTCAAATTTCAAAGGGTTTACGTAACATGTATTAAAATCAAGTTTGTACTATGCCTTGAAGCTATATACATAAAAAAACAGTTAAATTTTGTTAATAAAAATTACAGTAGGCAAACTACTTAATAATGCAATTCACAACAATGAACTTTGTCCAAATTATCATCAGTACCTAAACACCCAAATAAAATCTCTATCACTATTTTATGTAAAAACGTATTTATCCAACAATAAATTAATTATTGCTATCACTCATCACATTACATTAAAAACTATTTTATAAATCTAAACATTAACCACAACATCAACAGACATATATAGTACTACATTCAACATAGATTCTTGAATTCTGAGCAAAAGCAGCCTTCCAAACCCGGTGGTAACATTTATAATCCTGTATAATGTATTTTTTGCGTCCTTCTGACGACTTGAAAGTACTTTGTAAGAAGTCAAATAAAGATATTTATAATTTTGATCTCTATTTATTTTTCATCAAAATCGTTATTTCAAGCTTACGTTACGTTATTCGAGTGCCACATATTATCTATGGACATTTCCGAACATTCTCTTAATTTTTTTTTAATTAGCCTATGTCCTTCCTAGCCTTGGAGAAGCTAACAGATAGAGGCTTATGCATTAATAATATTAACATCCATTTAAATAGATAGACCATCAAAGACTTGTTTATTTTATCGTAACACTATTTGAGATGGAAATCAATGGACATATAACACACAAATATGACTTCTATTTACAGGTATGTAAAGTCTAACATTCAATACATTCATATTATGAAGCATACGTATCTATTACGCAATGATGTTACGTTACGTTTTAAAACAAGGATACATCCACCTTAAGGCAAGCGGTACCATACCTTTCCTTGGCTCACTGCTCGTCTTGCGAGTAACATTTCTTCACAAGATATTCCAGATGTATCATTCCTCAATGCGCTGTGTTCTGGCACTCCTTCTCCCAGTCGTCAGGGATCAGCTTGGTGATGTGCTCCGTGAACTGCGTGTAGGAACATGTCTCTTCGCAGAATGATAGCTTTAACTCTGTTGGCACTTCGATCTTCGTATTATTGCGGTAGAAAGCCTGGAATGCAAATACTTGCTATAAAAAATCACCTGGTCAATCCAGTCACTATCCCCTGAAGCTGATCCCTTTGTGTAATGACATCCATATACTGCACAGTATTCGCCAATATTTTTTTAAATTTGCTATAACTTTCTATGACATTAAGTACTCCGTCTCATTATCAGCTACAACAATTTAAAATGTCTGTCATCGACACGAAAAGAAGAAGATTGTCATCTCTTGTAAAAGTTGGTCACACAAGTCTTTTAATTCTAGCAGCGTCAGCTGGAGTTGGTTCTCCTCCTGACGAGCCATTGCCCTTCTAGTCATCAATTTTGTACAGAATATTCTTAGTAAGTACATACATACTTATGCTCACTACTGTATCCCATGGGGGTAGGCAAAGACCACCGATCGCCACATGATACGATCCGTACACACTTCTATCGCTTCATCCACATTCATGCATCTCCTCATACACTTCCTGCAGTTACGAGTGCTCTGAATTTGCCCTTTCTGCTTTGGACGCCCTCTACCGACACTTCCATTCACATTCGCTCTATAAATTTGTTTCGTTAATCGCCTTTCACTCATCCTTTCGATATGTCCAAAACATCTCAACATATTTCTTTCAATTCTAGTCAAAATTACAACTGTCTCTACCCCACACATACCTCGTAACGATCGCGTTTCCTCTTCATTCATCCTCCTTTCACGTTATGTATAATACCTTGACAAAGAATGCATCTTGTTCCATATCCTCGTGCAGCTCGAGTACTAGACTAGCGCCGTAGTCGGGCGCCAGCAGCGCGGGGAAGCCCAGTGCGCGCCACAACCCCACCACCGTCACGTCGTGGCCCGAGTACACCAACAACGACCTCTCCACGTTCCTACCTTCCACTACCTCGTCTAGGCTGCGCTTCATGTCTCCAAGCAGAGGACCTGATGAAATACAACAATTACATTATCCAAAAATTAGAAGCAAAGACAGAGTTGAGACTTTTTTGCCGCAAATTTTTGTCACAGAGAATAACAAAATCTCATAACTTCGTCGGATACTAAAGGTTCGATGATTATTGGATGATATGTGGAATATAAAAAAAATATTATTTTTGTCGTAAAATAAAAATTCTATAACTTGCCTCAAAATAATTTTAATTTGCGCCTAAAGATCTCGACTATGTATTTACTATCATAGCTAATTATCGGGGCAACTGTATGGTTAACTTTATTTATATTGTGTTTTTATTATTTTTATTTATTTACACAATTTTCTTAAAAACAAACAAAAATATTAATAACTATATAATCAAAAAGCACTAACCTACTTTAAATCTCTGTAAGGTTTCATTATACGAGAGTAGAGCAAGACTGAGCATGAAGGGTGTCCTCATTTTGTGGGGGAACACATTCCGGGTCCACTCGGGCAGCTTGAGGCCAGCTTCTTGTTCCGACTGCAGAGTGCTGTACAGGAAGTCCACATTCAACACACTCCGTACACTCTGGTTGGTGTGCTTGGACAATTGGTCAAAGAGCTCCGTGTATTTAGGATCTCCACTGAGTTCAACCATCTTCTCTTCATACATCGCGTTCCAGACGTTGCATGGCTTTGTGGCTGCTACTATCTGTAAAATATGTTTGCGTTATTTTGATGTAAGATTAAATCATCAGAATCATCCTCCTGACCTTATCCCATGTTATTTGTGGTTGGTGCAATGTGTTCTTCACTTCCATTTTTCTCTATCAGCCGTCATCTCTTTATTCACTCCCATTCTAGCCATATCATCTTTCACACAATGCATCCACCGTTTCATAGGTTCTCATAGGTCCTCTCTCCTTGTAAGTTGTAATAAGTTAAGAAATTTCTTAATTAATACACTCATCCAAAAAAATATTATGCATGGGTAAAATATCCTATCAGTCGTCAGTCGAGAGCATTGACATACTCTATTCTGTATATAATATTATTAGGCTGAAGAATTTGTTTGTTAAACGCGTTAGTTCATTAATCAAGGAAGGCTTTAAACATAAAACTTTTTTAACACCGCGTTGAGTCCAATAGAAGCGAACCATCAATGAAAAATGTTTCAATAACGGGAAAAATTGATCGTGCGATCTAACTAACGCATGACGGCATTTTCTGGGCAGATAGTGAGTGTCTTTGCCTGAACTGCTGAAGGATGCAGAACAATTTAGGTAAAAGTTAGTGATTAAAAATATTATCATTGAATAGGACTGTCAAGTAACATACATTATCTAACTCTCTAGGTAAAGAGTGAACAGGAACAGGCTGCCAGGGTATCTCCGGGTGCCACATCTGCCTCTCAGAGGGAGGGTAGAGTCCCGCGAGGAAGGTGTATGCGCTCATCATACAACGGGACGAGTCACTGCTGCGTATATACACATCTTTTTCAAAGTATTCTTCATGTAGAAAATTGGCGTAGTAACTGCGGTACTTCTTACCCAATTCATATAGCTGGAGTTTGCCTACCTGTAAGGAAAAAAATATTATAAACACTAACGCAGTAGGAGTCTTCTGTGACCTTTCTAAAGCTTTTGACTGTGTGGATCATCGTACGCTACTTCTTAAGCTAAACTATTATGGAATTCGCGGAAATGCTCTCGACCTTTTATCCTCGTACCTATCAAATCGTCATCAGAAAGTTGGCGTCGGTGGTGTAACATCCAAGGGGTCAATAATCAAAACAGGCGTGCCGCAAGGCTCCATACTAGGCCCATTCCTGTTTCTAGCGTATATCAATGACCTACCACTTGTTGTAGAAAATATCTGTGATATTGTTCTATTTGCAGATGATACATCTTTAGTTTTCAAAGTGAGTAGAAAAGACAACGATCTTAAGGCACTAAATGAAACTCTAACATCTGTTTCAAAATGGTTTGATGCCAATAATCTCGTTTTAAATTCTAAAAAAACAAAATGTATCCGATTTTCACCACCTAATACATCGCAAATAGATACAAATATATCATTAGTTGGGAGTCAATTGGAGTTGGTCGAAAGCACAGTATTCTTAGGTCTTACCTTAGATTCAAAATTACAATGGGGCGCCCATATTGAAGCATTGTCAAAAAAGCTTAGTTCAGCTGCGTTTGCGGTTAGAAAAATTAAACAAATGACGGATATTGATACTGCTAGATTAGTCTACTACGCTTACTTTCATAGTGTCATGTCATATGGCGTATTGTTATGGGGTTCCGCAACAGACTTAGATTCAATTTTTATACTTCAAAAGAGAGCCATCAAGGCAATATACTCGCTGGACCCCCGAGATTCTCTTAGAGATAAATTTAAAGAAATAAATATTCTCACCCTACCGTCACTGTACATTTATGAGAATTTGCTATACATGAAAAAAAATATTCATCTATTCAATTTAAACTCGGACATTCATTCAATTTCAACACGAAATAAACACAAAATTGTAGCTCCTAGATTCAGGTTAGCAAAGGTAAATAAATCATTCATGGGGAATTGTGTTCGTTTCTACAATAAAATCCCACAGTCAATAAACGCGTTAAATTATGATAAATTTAAGACACACATTAAAACTGTACTGATGAAGAAAGCTTATTATACAATTTCGGATTACATAAATGATAAAGACATATGGAATTAAAACTCTGCACAAGTAGCTCCTGGCAATGACATGGTATGCAAACATGATATGTAAATCATTTGGTATTGTTTTTACGTTTTTAATTATTATTTTTTACACATGCATGCTGATACAATTTTCACTATTGTGAATAATTTATGATGTTTTTTTTTTTTGTAATTATTATTATTTTACTGTGTAATGAAATGTACATGATGCCAGCTGAGTTTCTTGCCGGTTCTTCTCAGAAGGCTAGTTTCCGAACCGGTGGTAGATTCCTCGACGTTCATAAGTGCCTTACCAGGGCCTAAACTGAATAAATCATTTTCATTTTCATTTTCATTTTCATTTAAACAATTTCGGTCTTACTCAAATATCGATCTTGAAACGTAAGTAATTGTTTATTAATGTAAACACTTTGTATAATATCTATTTCATTGTTGAAATTACTATATTCTACTCTCTGATTATACATTTTATCGTTATCATTACAGGTGCCATCACGGTCAGAGCAAATAGTAGGGGCGACTGCGCATGTATTTTACTCGCGTCGCGCCATACGAAATTGAACCTTATCCTCAATGTATTATGCATCAACTTCCTATGATTGAAACCAATGCTCGTCGCCAAACCTTCGAGAATAACACGGCTGTACTTTGTTTGTAGATGATCAATGTTTTTAAAAGAAGTACTTACATTAGTCAAGCTCCCAAGTCCATCCGGCCACTGATAGTTCTTGAATGGATCACTTTTGTACGAGCTAACTGGGGTTCTGGCTCCATGCCGGAATAACTGGAATAGACAATTTCTTTCATTAATTATGACCCCATTTTTGGACCACACAAAATTAAAATGAAAATGACAATGAAAAATATTTATTCAGTTTAGGCCCTGGTAAGGTACTTATGAAAGTCTAGAATTTACCACCGGTTCGGAAACTAGCCTTCTGAGAACAACCGGCAAGAAACTCAACCAGGCTCATGTACATATCATTGAAACAATATAAATCATATGACCCCTAGCTTTACCAACCAATAGTATTCCCCTTTCCCATCAACTATTTCTACCCCCTTTTTATCTTGCTCAATAGGCACTCAAGACCTCATGAACAAAAATAAGTTCACTTGGTAACAAACAAACATACAGTTCTTGACCATGCCTACATAAATAATTTTGTTCTAGTTGAACAAAAGATTGTAACATTTGTAGCCATTTATCCAAAAATACATAGTATCACAAAACGCAGATTAAGATAGTTCTTGCTTAAAAGTAGCTCCATCTCTTTGTGATAAGGATTTAAAAAGGGATGGTTATAGTTTTGGCCTGAATTTAGACAAGTATTTGATACTATGTTATTTATAATATATTGAAGCAACCTCAGAACCCAGATAACAACAGATAACCTCTATATATTCTGAGTCACTATTAGATAACCTGCAAGGTTGGTGTAAATAACTGTCATCACTTTATTTAAAGTCATTATTATTTAGAACTAGCTGTGCCCCGCGGTTTCACTCGCATAGATTTTGTTTCATCCTTATTGTCGCAAAACTAAGTTACTCCTTGAAACATTAGCTACCTACCAGTGAAAGTCCCGTTAAAATCCGTCCAGCCATCTCAGAGATTTCCAGTTTTTTTATAACTTCTAATAATAGTAAATAGTGGGAATAAGTCACCCGTGCCTCGGAGAGCACGTTAAGCCGTCAGTCCCGGTTGCCAATTTAATGTCTTTGGCAATCGTTACAGGGCAGTCAGAGGCCTAAGAAAGTCTGATAACTGGTTTAACCCAGATTGCAGATTTTTCTCGAAAAAAGGGGTTACAAAGGTCAGATGGCAGTCGCTTCGTATAAAAATCAAGGTGATCAGCCACATCGGGTTGAATCAAGTGCTGACCCCAAATACATGGGATAAGGCCAGGGAGATGAGTGGGAATATTTCATATATGGGAACATGGGTGGAGTAACATTTCATTTCAGTATTCAGAATAATTGTGTATTTTCTTAACACCTTCTAGTAGTCATTTTATGAATCTGTCTCTATATGTATGGCGCGAGGCGAATAAAACTATACTCAGTATCCCCACTATTTTTGGCTACGCGTTCTTTACTCGTGATGGGCCCTGTACTTATATTAGGGTGTATACACTAAATACTTACAATAACAACCAGCCGCAATGTTTTGGATTCATATGGAAGTGTTTCGCTGAGCACACAGTAGCCAAGCAGGCAGCTGAGTACAGCAAGACCAAGAACTACCACAGCCACTGTGGTGGACCTCCTCGGAATCGCCTGGCAAGATCGCTGAGGCTTCGGCAAGCTCGGCCTTCGCCACGTATCGTCGTTATCGTACTCCATTCCTTCACTGAATCCACTACTTCATTAAATAATATAAGTAACCGAGAAAGAAAACAAAATATTCGAGATGATAGATAATCTCAACTTGCAGACGAAAGTGGGTTTAATTACTATAGGACTTGATGTTACGAATGTCAGCCCCAAACCAAAACCTTATCGCTGTATGAAAAATTGAAATTGTAGAACAAAATCGCTGCTTTAATAACGTATGATACTGAATTGAAGTGCAATAAAATTCTGTATGAGCAAGACAAAGGTAAGAAATCGTTTGCGCTTTCAGGTTTGAGTACTTTTGTTGAGTTAGCGGGCGAGCACGGAGGGTAAGTGTTTGACAGTGTCTGTCAATCAATGTGACATACGTCAATCAAGACAGATACGTAAGAGGTTTATGTCTGTCATTTCACTTGTCAGTTCAGTCAGTCAGTCAAGCCAGTGTCTATACTATGTCTCATCGCCTGGCTAGCTGTTTTGTCAGTGTTTTTGGGGTTTTGATTTGGCCAGGCGACATTTACTAATTACTACGGAAAGTTTTGGTTGTTATTCTAATTGTTTCTATCTTGATTGGTGATTAATGAGTTGAATTTTGGATTATTTCGTTCGTACTTGGTCACTTCGTAGTCTTCGTACAAAGCTCAAACAAGTGCTCAATTAATACTTTATTTGAACCTGCTTTTAATTTTTTTTACACAAAATGCCTTTCTTCAGCGGTCGGTGTTTAAGTACCGCTAAGTTAGTGGGGAAAACTGCTTTAGTGACGGGATGCAACACAGGAATAGGCAAAGAAACTGTTTTGGACTTCTATAAAAGAGGTATAGTACTGTAATTTAGAAAGCAATTTTATAATTAAGCTTATCAACCAGTTTTAATATTATAACATCTCCTACAGGTGCAAGAGTAATAATGGCATGCCGAAACCTAGAGAAGGCTGAAGAAGCGAAAACGGACATAGAGAAGTCATGCAAAGACTTGCCGGAGACTGGCAGCTTGTTGGTGGCCAAGTGTGACCTAAACTCCCTGAAGTCGGTGCGAGAGTTCGCGCAGAACATTCTCGACACGGAGCTCCAGCTGAACATCCTGGTCAATAATGCTGGAGTCATGATGTGCCCCCAAGGCGAGACTGAGGACGGCTTTGAGACTCAGTTCGGGACTAACCACTTGGCACATTTCCTGCTCACTTGCCTGCTGCTGCCGCGAATAAGAAATAGTACTCCTGCAAGAATTGTCACGCTATCCTCGAGAGCCCATACAAGTAGTATTTTTTCATAATTTGAAACTATTACTCTACTACCATTAATTCCTTGCATTCTGCTGTAACACTTAAATCTTTGTGTTATTTTAAGAAAATCTGTAATTTAAATGTATGCCACAGACATCATCAATTCATACATATTTATGTACCTTGAGAATGTAGAAGAACCTGATCCTGTATAAATAGATTCAACATTATAACACTTATATGTTAGTCAAAATGTCATTAGTGCCTTTACTGCTTATGTAATGAGGCTAAAAAAGATAGAAGATTATTTATGGTGTCATTAACTCTATAGCTGTTAGGTACATCTAAATATATATAACTGAAAGGTGACTGACTGACTGACTGGCATAGTGATCTATCAACGCACAGTCCAAACTACTGGATGGATTGGGCTGAAATTGGGCATGCAGGTAGATGTTATGACGTAGGCATCCGCTAAGAAAGGATTTTGATTATTTCTACCCCCAAAGGGATAACAGAGGGGATGAAAGTTTGTATGAAACTAAATTTACGAGGGTGAAACCGCGGGTCACAGTCAATAATAATGTTATTATTTGCAGGATGTGCCATGAACTTAGAGGATCTGAATTACAAGAGCCGCCCGTACAGTGCTATTGATGCATATTCCCAGAGCAAGCTGGCCAATGTGCTGTTCTCTAACGAACTAGCTGCTAAGTTAAAGGTACCTTTATATTTTTACCTAATTCCGTCACGTGGTTTCACCCGCGTAGTTCCCCTTCCCATGGGAGTGTGAGGATAAATATAGCCTATTTTACTCTCTGATGGTGTAGCTATCCATTGCTGAAAGAATTTTCAAGATTTTTTTTTTTTTTATTTTCTTTATTAGGTTCACCAACAATTGTCTACACTACAGAGCTTAGATCTAGTAACATAGGTTTATATTTTTATTTTATGTTAGTGTAACAATCACTTATAGGCGAACACCGCATGTACTATAAAATAAAACAGTTAATTTTTTTTTTTTAAATATAGAAGATTTAAGAAATTTAATATCTGTCAAGTAGTTTCGGAGTCTATTCAATGCAAACAAAAAAACAACTAAATCTTCCTCTTTATAAGATTAGTGTACACCAGCATTGGATAGAATTATATAATAACCATTATATTTCTATCTACATTATTGAATACCTGCATTGGATAGTAAACCATGATTCAAATTCCATAAGGTTAACAGGTAAATTATCTCAACATGGGGTTTTCATTCTATCAAGAGTAGAGCACTATTTTAAATGTTAATCATTCATATAAAATATAAGCTCAAAACATATTATGTAAAAGGCATAATTTTCTTATTAGTATTATGCATTAGATATTCTCAAAGATCTCTATTGCAAGATGTTCAACTGACTGTGTCAATAAATTCCTAAAACCGGTTTTTGGCGTCGCACTCCACGACCCAGTCAAAAGTAAGGCTGCCTGTCCACTAGAAACTGCAAAAAATTTCCATTTGTGCAAAAGCTATTGGTGGATTATTACCACGCTCTAGTAAGTCAATCAATCAATTAAGTCAAGGTAGTAATTCTTTCTTCTAATAAGGAAGTTTCCAATGAAAACAAATCTAAAGAGATTTTACAAATATATTAGCCACGGTGAAAGAATTACCTCAATATCTTTAAGAATTATAAAGTTATTTAAAGTTCTTTCTTTGGGGAATTTCATCCCGAGACGCCACGTGTTCCTACGCTTTGTTTTAATTACACTCGTGCAGGTACACTTAGGCACTAAAGGTACTATACAATACTTTACACTTCACTAATTTCCAATTAGTGTTCCATACTTTTCGTGTTGATTCTGCCATATTTAACTACCTACAAGTACTGAGTGGAGCCTTGTGACGTCACGCATCGACCGGCCACGTATGGGAAAAGTATCATACCTACGTCGTTAGTAAAGATAATTGGAAAGAGTAATAATAGGGCTGTTAGGAAAATAGTACGATTTTTTTTAAATAAAAAAATTTTAGCTTCCTTATTTTACTCTTTTAATTATTTAATGGCGACGAGCTTGAGTACAGCCATTCCGCAAATGTCAAGTAATTTGATGAGAGAAAAATCTTGTAAACTGTTAAAAATATGTTTTGGAACCTATTGGATTCCTCGATTCAATCAAGTCCGTATTGCACTCTTTGCTGCAGGATCACAACATTGAAGGAGTCAACACATACAGCCTGCACCCGGGCGTGATAAAGACTGAGCTTGGTCGTCATTTGAACGACACAATGTTCTGGGGAGCTCGCGAGATATTTCGTTTTGTTATGGCTCCATTCGTAAAGAACCCTCAACTTGGTGCACAGACCAGTATCTACTGTGCCGTTGATGAGAAATGCGCTAATGAGACTGGCTTGTATTACAGGTTAGTGATCCTATTTATTAAACGAATATAAAAAATATCTTAAAAATCAGTGATTCCTAGACTGTAGTTTACACAGTAATGTTAAACTTTTACAAATAATCTTTAGAAAGGAAGTAAAGAAGCTAGATGTTAGCTTTTAACTTGGTTAAAAACAGGCTTTATATCGAAAAAAAAATGAATGGCAAGGTAACAAAATCTGGACTATTATAAAAGTTAAAGTAAATTCATCATCATCATCATCAGCCGGAAGACGTCCACTGCTGAACATAGGCCTCCCCCTTGGACCGCCACGCCGAAAAAATATAATTAATAAAAATATAATTCGGCGTAAAGTAAATTATCTGTGCCATAATCAAAGACACTGTAGAACATTTTTTTAATTGTATTTTTTGACCACAGTCTTAACATCTAAATACGTCTCATGACCAGTACATCTATAACAAGTTTTGCACTGTGTTCCAAATGTATACTCACTAGCGTTTCCGCCGGATATTTGTATGAGAAATTCTGCAGCGCCTCCTAGCGGTGTCGTGAAGAACTAAAATATTTCATACAAATATTGTAGGTGACGCTAGCGAGTATAGATTACGAACACGGTAGAAAACTCGTGATAATATATATTTATTTACTTACCGAACTATTCACATTTTCCTACAAGAAACCTCATAGCTATTTAACATTGCAGCGACTGTGCAGTAACTAGACCATCGCCGAAAGCGTTGAATACTGAGACAGCGAAGAAGCTGTGGGATGTATCGGCGCAACTGGTGGGCCTCGAGGACTTCAACCCCTTCACTGCTAACGACCCGGGGGTCAAACACACATAGAACTATTTACTTCTATTTTAAATAAGAGCAATTTTTCATATCTTTAAAAATTTATATTCGAATATTGTAAAGGTTAAGGGACCACGTCTTATATGTCTTAAGTTTATATTGTTAAGATTTATTTGAAATTTTTTAACTACTTTTTGTTAGTTGAAGTTATAATTAGACAAGCTAACGTCCTCAATGGTATGCACAATGTAATAATCATAAGTATTATATTTTTCACGTTATACAAGTTCTCAAAGTATTGTATGCAAATATTATTATAAATACGTAATTACTCAGTATTGCATTGACATGTCGAAACTCGATGTTATGGAGTTATAAGTAACGCGAATCTCGTGAATAAACCATCTCTGAAAATGATGTATGACTTGTTTTCCTTACCTTAACCTTTCAATTATTATTTCATACATTTTAGACTCGAGTATTCAATTGTTATCTTGTGTTTTAGAACATTGATTCCCAAAGTGGATGATCACTAAGGTTACTCAACGTCGAACGTGACGACGAGCGTTGGTTTCAATCATAGGAAATTGATACATAATACATGAAAGATAAGGTTCAATTTCGTATTTTTAAAAGTGACACTCGATGACGAGTGCGACGCTGAGAAACCTTAGGGAATAACACGGCTGCACCTATAACCTTGAATATTCAATGACAAGACTGACGATAAGATAATCATTTCCATTTTTATAAATCAGTACCTACATAGATACAGATACAAGCGTACCTGTTTTGTTTATAATATTTTGAAAGTTCGATTTTGTTTTTGAAATGCCTCTCTTTAGTGGCCGGTGCACGAGCACGGCAAAATTAACGGGAAAAACTGTTGTGGTGACTGGTTGCAACACTGGGATAGGCAAGGAAACTGTTAAGGACTTTTATATAAGGGGTAAGTCAGCAAAACTCACGGAGTAAGTTGGAAATATGCACAAAAAATCTAGGTTACTTACCTTTATAAAGAATGGAATAACGAAAGATAGTACGATGGAGCGACCATACTCCACAGATTACAATGTTTTGGTAGCCTATATCTATATAATGCAAGAAAAACTCGAGACACTGCCTATATGAGGTACTATACTAATACCTACTGTAATCACTGTATGGTAGCGTAAATTGACAGTCAATAATTCAATTAGGGATGTTGTCGACGTAGGAATCATTTTCCTAGATTCTTTAGCTTCTATTAATTTCATCCTCTAGGTGCAAAAGTAATACTGGCATGTCGGAACGTAGATAAGGCTGGATTAGCAAAAGCGGACATAGAGAAGTCATGCAAAGACTTGCCGGAGACTGGCAGCTTGGTGGTGGCCAAGTGTGACCTGAACTCGCTGACGTCGGTGCGAGAGTTCGCGCAGAACATTCTCGACACGGAGCCCCAGCTGAACATCCTGGTCAATAATGCTGGAGTCATGATGTGCCCCCAAGGCGAGACTGAGGACGGCTTTGAGACTCAGTTCGGGACCAACCACTTGGCACATTTCCTGCTCACCTGCCTGCTGCTGCCGCGAATAAGAAATAGTACTCCTGCAAGAATTGTCACTGTGTCTTCTTTGGCTCACAAAGGTAGGCGCTATTTTGCGAGCATCTACCCGATGGTATTTACCTACTGACTAGAAAATTATTAGCTACTTAGGTAGGTTAAGCCCTGGCTCATGAAGCCACAGAGAGGCTTCGGCTAACGTATCACGTGGATCCCTCTACCTTATATATTTTTGTTAGTGACCCCAAAAAGGTTAAAGGTAGGTAGGGACCCATCGTGCCTAATATTTCAGTATGAAATTGAATAAACCGCATGCAGGTAAATATATCTGTGTACCTACGATCAGATAGGTGCCTAGGTAGTGAATCAGCAAATCGTTTATCATTACCTACCTACGTACAATCTTTAAATAGTAGTTAGCGTAAATACCAACATAAATCATTACGAATTCTAATAAATCATTTGGTCGGTTATGCCTATGTACTAACGTAGTACTAACTCCGTGACTGCTTCACGCGTTCCCATGAACACTCCCACCATCGATGGTGGTAGACAGAGGACGTTGGTATCTACTATAACGCCATGCCAGCACCCGAATTGCGCTAATAATATTTACTTAAGTACGAACGCAAGATTCGTTGGACTTGTACTTCCTTCTCAGGCATAATATTCAGATGTCCACGATGTTTTCCTTTCCATAGCTCATGGTGTGCCTATATTTATTTTTTGGTTTTGAAGGAAATGTTCTTGATACACTTAGAGGTTCATTCTAACCATGTCTAACTAGGTACGTCCAGCTTGTGCACTTCGGCGTTACATTCCTATGTATTTTCAGGAAAGGGCATAAACTTTGAGGATCTAAATTTCAAGAACCACCCTTACAGCGCCACGGATGCCTACTCTCAGAGCAAGCTGGCCAATGTGCTGTTCTCAAGGGAACTCGCTGTCAGGCTGAAGGTAGGAAGGATCGGCCAAACATTCATTACCCGACATCCTAAAATGTTTTGATCTATTTCTGAAATGTCAAATTCGGATGGTCTTTTCGTACCCCGATGAAATAACTGTAGGTATCTATTTAACTGGATGTATATCAACAACAAAACCTACTCTGTTTCTCCGAAAACGCACGAAAATCAAACGTAGTTTTAGTATAGCTTTGTTTTTATCAAACTCAAGTTTTCGTTCCTTTAATCATTTACTTAATTAAAGTAGGGTTAAAGCATAGATATAGAAAAAAAATGACTTACTCTTTAACTTTGGGTTAAAGTATAGAAACGTCAAATAACTTTAGAACGAATAAGAACCGTGGTAAGATTTTGCGAACTTTCCGAAGCTTTGTTTTTCAGAGAAATTGAGTAGGCTCCTTGTTGTTAGGGTGCCTTGTAATGGACAAAGAGTGATGAGATGGAATGGTCTGAGTATTTATTTAAATTTACCTACCTAGTACCTTACAGGAGCACAACATTGAAGCCATCAACACGTATTCGCTGCACCCTGGAGTGATAAAGACAGATCTCGGACGTCATATAAACAATAGCGTGTTCTGGGGAGCTTTGTGGAATGGCATGACACCTTTCATGAAGACTCCCAAATCTGGCGCACAGACCACTATCTACTGCGCTGTTGATGAAAAGTGCGCCAAGGAAACTGGCTTGTATTACAGGTCAGTAAGATTGACATTACTTTATTTAGATAAGATCCTTGACTAAATCCTACTTCAGTAAATACTGCGTTCCAGTAGCAAAACTTCTAAGTAGATGTCATTTATAAATCTCTTAGTTTGTTCTAGCATTCCGAGTCATGGGTGCGATATTATTACTTTGACAAGCAATGGACCACTCGCTCGAAGGACCACTAATTTATTCTTAATTTTGTTCAGAATTAATGTTGCTCACGGTTATGACGTGATGCTGGTAGTGACTGCGAACAGCCGCGTTATTCTGTAGGTACCTGAGGTTTCTCAACGTCAAGCTTCAATTCCAATCATAAGAAATTTATACATATTATATACACTATAAAGTTCAATTTCATATCTTTGAAACCGACACTCGACATCTAGTGCGACGCTGAGAAACCTTACAGAATAACACGGCAGCTATTATTATTAACAGACCTTTGACTAGCGGGTCATTGCGGTCGAGAAAGATCATTAGTTGACGTCATATTTATTTGCGTCTTGAACATGTTGAACACGTTAGGTAGGATTTAATAATCAATAGTTTTATTTTATAACAGCGATTGCGTCGTAACCAAGCCATCGTCGAAAGCGTTGAACGCGGAGACAGCGAAGAAGCTGTGGGATGTATCGGCGCAACTGGTGGGCCTCGAGGACTTCAACCCCTTCACTGCTAACGACCCGGGGGTCAAACACACATAGAACATATATGACCTGAAGTATTCCATTCCATGATTACCTGCAGGCCTAGTGACATTCAGTAACATTCTCTCGCACTAATAGAAGGAATACAAAATGTATGGAAATTTATATAAATCAGGCACGTGGCATATGTCATTACCATACATTTTGTATCGTTTCTTTATGTGAAGCGCGAGGATAATGCTACTGTGTCTACAGGCCCAGATATAACAGGATGCTAGCCATTTATACACAGTTGTCGTCACAAATTTTAAGCGCTTAACAAAAAAAGTGGGGATAACTGCGAATGTGTTTGTTCCCGTTGCGTCATAGGACCAAACAATTTCTACGACGCCTTCAAGGTTAGCGCTCATAGCTCATGACAGCTCCTGAATCATAGAATAAACCATATCTACGATAAGTACTTACGTAAATAAAATCTCACGTTTTATACGGAATCTCGAGTGATATCGAGAATACGGGCCTAGTTCATCTTGCCAAGTTCCGCATTCTACACAGTCTTGTCAGCAGAAATAATTTAGAAATCAATTAATTTTTAACTGACTTCAAAAAAAGGTGGAGGTTCTGAATGTATGTTTTTTTTGTTATGTTAAGACTCTCTATTAAATTTTTAATCGCGTTGGATATGGGGGAGCTATTACTAAAATGAATAGTAAAAATTTATGCTTAATATTTATTTTGCAGCCATATTATTGCGAGATACACATATTTCAGACTATGTTAACAGATCACAATACAAATAACGGTAAATTTCTATATACTCCCAAGTTATGACGAAGGGTAGTGGTTGTATCTCTCTCCGACCAATGATTTATATATACCTATCTCTACAAGGGTGACAACTTGAAGTATATTATAAAAAGACCATTAGGTATTACATAACATTATTATGTACACTTAAAAATAATGATAAATAAAGCATTCAACCTTTAACAGTATTTATACATATACATAAATCAAACAATTTCATTATATAAGTTTAACATGCACTGTATGTAAAAGGTTGTTTAGAATAAAATACTATAATGTTGCCAACATATTTTGGTTCGAGTTTGAGAACAAAAATTAAAATTATAAAACAAAGGACAGTAAATAATCCGATTATTTAAATGAAAACGTTCTCAGGCCCACCATTTGTCATGTTGGCACTATAATATATCTTCGATGAAATATGGGTGTTGTTACAATACCTTATCAACCTCCCGAAACACCTTTCGAGAAGGTGATAAGATACAAGGGGGCCCACTATGCAGCGTATTAAGAACCTCTAAGCTTTGACGTCTAATTTTACGATACAAAATTAAATGTTGAAGCTCAGAAGTTCTTAATATGCTCTGCTTAAACCGAAGTAGACCCCAAGATACATTCCTCACACTTATATTCTATCACATGATTGCGGGGGCAGCATCTACGATCACATACCATATGTACATAAATGCTTTTATTAAAAAACATTGTCTACTTAATAATAAAATGTGCAATAAATAACTCGTACATTATGCAAATCATTTTAAACGTTATAGATAACAGAATACAGTTCAAAACTGTATGGCGTACCTTTAATACTGCACATGGTGGACATATACAAGGTTTATATTTGTATGATTAATAAAAGCTGGTACGGCGAGGTGTTTAGAGGAAATTGAATCTTAAAGTTAAGTGCTTATAACTTCATTTTCAGTGTTGACATAATATAGTCTATACTATGAAATACTTCTGTAAGTGTTTTGTTCTTTGGTGATAGGATTTCTATTGAACAGGAATGCCATTGTTGTACTGAGGAATTACATTTACACGACACCCAAACACATTCAAACATTGCGGTTATACAAAAAAGTTGGTGTAAATAGCATTTTTCTGGGTAAACATTACATGTTCACGTTAATCAACAAAGAAATAAATAAAAGTGGTTCAAAGTATTGAACCACAATTAAACAATAATAATCTAAAACACGCGACTTGACTAGGCGTATAATATTTTCCTAAATATTTCGTACGATGCATTAATGATCCCCCAACTTAGGAACGCTCGCGAGATGTTAAGCAGCGCGCCATGGTAAAAATTGGCGAAGTTTGAGCCTCGTTTGTGCAGAATATACCTAAATTCATATCCTAACTGCCTATGCGGGCCCCCTAGTTCGCACTGCATAGCTATTTTAACAACATTCAATGGGTAGAACAATGTGCTCAGGAACGCTCCTATCGACGCGCCAGCCAGAAAATTCTGCAAGCTTTGGTAGAATAGTAGTTCTTGTGCTGGCAATTTTTTCCGCACTTCATCGCGGATTATAAAAAACATAGCATTAGATGGGCCATTCCTGAGTAGAATAGGCACCAGTCCTCGGTAGAATTCCTTTATGCCGTAATGCCTAGCGATGTATCGCGCCGCGTCCGCTGTGTTCCTAAACTTATTATGATACTTTGGATGGATGAGTAATGTTTGTATCCTCTCGAAAGGCATTAGTGTAGCTTCGAAGCACCCAGCGACGACCCCGGCGATGGTCTTAGCTTCATAGGGGTTCATATTCCGCGCGAGCAGCGGCTGTAGGCATTCATCATACACTCCAAACATCAGAGACATAGACAACGACCTTTGCATTAGAGGCGGGAGCATGCCCCGGTACAGGTAACCCAGGCCTTCTTTCTGTAACTGGTTCAGTGCAAATGTTGTCTCTACTCCATGCATCATCTGAAAACAACAACAATAGTACATGTGATAATAATAACCAGTTTTATATCCTGTGGGTTAGGTACTACTGTTTATTTATTTATTTAGTTCATACTAGAATGGTGATAAGCCACTTAAGCTACACACTTTTACTCAGTCTTCTTGTTTTGTACTATATTCTATACTTCTCATTATGCACAAGACAACATACAACTTGTAATAATCTAAATATCTATAGATCTATATTGAATTTGTACCCAATTAACTACAAAGCAGTTTTGTAAAAACATTTATAAAATAAGTTTTTACACTATTCTTACAAATGTGCTATTAAATTTACAACCTACTAAGGCTACATCAATTATCACTGCCTATTTTTGGCAGCACTAAAGGAATATACAAGAATGTTATTAACATAATATAATTTTTAGCCATGAGAATAAATTTACTGTATAACAATGATATTAAATCAGAATGTACCATATATGATGAATATACCATACATGCAATACAATCACAATTATATCCAATGGGAAACGTCTGTTTGTAATTCCAAAGTAACAGCTTATTACTAAATGCATATGAAAGTATATACAGTAGGGGAGGCCTATGTCCAGCAGTGGACTAAGATAGGTTTATGATGATGATGTATATACAGTACAGTACATACATAAAAGAAAGAATTATTAAAGTTTTTCTCTATCTGTCCGTTTGTTCCTGCTAGCTACGTCAGATCTAGATTCTATATGTATACTTCAAAAATATTCTATATTTATATTTATACCTAGTCTCTGAAATGGCTGGACTAAAAAATTTTAATTTTAAAGTTTACCTGTCTAAATATGAGTTTATTCAGTGGATAGCTGATAAGTATATTGCAGAAGGCAGACCCTCCACCGCAGACAAACTCTTTCCAGTTCAAGTGCAAGTGAGCGGCGGGCACGGGCACCTCCACCCCCTCCTCCAGGCAAGTGCGCTCCAGCATGTCCTTGTCTCGCCTCTTGCAGTCGCATGACATTATTTTACTATACCCATTCTCTGGAATTTAAATACAGCCATCTGACACAGGGAAATGGCAGAAAATGCATCATGCAGACCTCAATTGACATGGGACGGGCAAAACGATGGTTGATGGACCCATTCTCTAAAAACAAGTGTGAGATAGTTATTTTATTGTGTCCATGGGAAATTATAATGCCTTACATAGCATATTTCACCCATTTTGGGTATGTAAATATTAATAAAATATTAAACATTTTGTCTACCAATAAAATGGCTCTAACCAAGCAAAAAACCAATCTTAATGAGGAAAATGTAAAAGAAAAACATAATTTTACCACAATTACTAATATTTTATTAATCAGGAATGACATAAGTACAACAAAACGGATTATTCATTATGTTTCTAAAGGAAAAACATTTACTCAAAGATTATCAGGTCAAATTATAATTTGTAATAACAATAATATTTGGTGTGTGAAGATTATCTAACAGATTTAATTATCTAGTAATACGGACTATAGTAAACATGTGACAATGAAAGACTGATTAGGGGCTAGATTTCAAAGTCCTTAATTAAGATAAACCAAGGTATCTCGTTTCGCAATGGTGTCAACACACGAGCAATAAATTGGCCAAATTATGTAGAATGTCACATTAGCGAACTTCCTTACCCTTTCATAGAAACCAGTTAATTATGTAAATTATTACGTGAGAGATATTTAGTTATAACTCCAGACTTGCTTCATTCAAATCAAATATTAGGTTATTTCGTACAGGTTGAAATGACTGAAAACTGACTTACGAAGGATTTGAGAGGTACAATCAAATATATTTCTTGAAGACAAAAAGTAAATAAATGATTTTAGGTAACTTTTTATGCAAAATAATATACCACCAAGCCAACGTACAATAAATCCACTTTCGCAGTTCGTTTCGTTTTCGATAATCGTTTGACATGACATACAATTGTGTCAAGTTATGTCGCTTTGACTTGCATGACATATTAATGTCAAAATTTTACCAAATAATTTCCTCGTACATGTTGCAGTCAATCAATAAATTATCGTTATGAAGTTGAGGTTGACTTGACAGTCAAGTGTCAGTCTGATGACGGCAATGAAGGATTCAAGAAAAGATAATGAATGAATGAATGAAATTGATGATTTAATTTGACATGGAAATGTTTTTATTTATTTACGTATTCTCATATTTCTTTTCTTAGTTTAATTAATATTCGTCTATGAAAACAATAATTATTGACTAGATATTTCGAATATTCATTTTAACTTGTGATGGCCGCTGTATTAAAAAAGAGGGCCCTAGCCGAGTATAACAAGTCATTCCAAGTATGTATGCAGTTTATAACCTTTTCAATTATCATATCACCGGAGCCTAGTTGAATAATTCTTAACTTTCAGGACAGTGCAACTCCGTCGAAGAAGCTACATTTAGCAAAGAAACCTTTGATTGGAAGTTCAGCAGCTGCCTTTGTTGGTCTTTTGGAGAAGTGTAAGTCGAGTGATGAAGCGCTGCAATTATTGTTGCGTATCTCAGACTGCCTGCAGTTCCAAGAGTCTGACGTTGAAGAGGCCATTAAGAAACTCTCCGAGCACTTCCAGTCAGAGGAAGATTCGGTGGTGCGAGTCAAGATACTGTGGCTGTTCTGTGACATTGGGTTGGAGTGTCCCGGGGCTAATCTTAACAACCTTATTGATGAAACCATACATCTCATTAAGAATGAAACTTCGCACAAGGTCAGTATGCTTGAATCAGTGATACTCATTGTTAATACAAAAAAGAGTAGTTGGTTACATACCAACAAATTTATCACCAATTTATTACATGCATTGCATTTATGTGCGACAGTGACAGATGTATACACGTCACATACATCTGTCTCATAAATGAGTGAAACTATAATGGCAATAAGAGCTCATGGTAAGGCCCCAGGTCTCATACGCCATATGTTAAAGATGTCCATGACGCGCGAGGGATATAATCTGCGACAAAAACTACAATAATGATACTGATTATCAAAATTCTCCTCAATCAGGTTATAGCCCAAGGTATAGCAACACTTCTGAAATTGGGAAATAAACTTAGCGAGGACAAGATGCAAATGATGAGACTGGTGTCCGTGGCCAAGGACAATCTCAAGGACACCAGCCATCAGGTGAAGTGCCGCTGCCTTCAGCTGATCAGCGAGCTGTACCCCATTCAGCCAGAGGTGGACCGAACAACGGAGATCATTGCTGAAGCTGATGCCATTGTCAAATTGCTTGGGGACTACTCTAATGCTGAGGTAACAATTTCACAACATATTCACCCCCCATGTATCTAGTGGTATAGGCCTCACCTGGCTTCACCATTGTCACAGTATAAATATAAGCTTTACAATCAGTATAGAATCTTAAGAAATGATCATTCAAAATCACATACTCACACAGATGCACATATACACAAGATTATTATATTATACAAGACAGTTGTGTGTGTCATTAACATTTTTTATGGTTTTTTTTTCAAAACTTTAATACTGTAGGTACATTTATTATGTACTAGTGATGTAACGAATATTCGCATTTCAGGATGCAAGAGTGAGATGTGAAGCCTTCCAGTCCCTATTGACACTTCACGAGCGTGGCCAGACGCTGAGTGCGTCACTGTATGAGCATGTGTGTGTAGCACTCTCGGACGACTATGAAATTGTTAGGGAAGTGGCTCTCAAGTTGGTTTGGGTGCTTGGTAACAAGTATCCTGAGAAGTGAGTAATTATAAGATATAATAAACAGATAGATAAAATGTAAACGTAATAAATGCTTAGATGATGATGAGCTTAGCTATCACCTATGCTATGATCTATTGTATTGGGTTAGATTCTAACCCATTTTCACCTCTTAAAATTATTCATTGATGGTAAGGAAAACTAAACCAAAAAACCCTCTTGACTTCCCGCAAACCGTGCCTCTTGTCTCTATATCATGTGCTTCATTTTAACCAACTTCAAAAGAAAGGGGGAGGTTATCAATTAGTTTTTTTTGCTTGTTAGGGAGCCGCCTGTTGGTTGAATCAAAAGTCATACAAGAATCTTAACATAGCATTTTGGTTACCACGAACATGGGACATGTAATATGAATACCAAAGTGAAAATTTGATCGTTTTGTAGCTTAATAACTCTCCCGGACGGCGAGACGTCGATGCGTCTAGTGGACGACGCGTTCGTGCGTATCTGTTCGGCCGTGAACGACCTCCGCCTGCAGGTGCGCGCCATGGCCTGCGAACTGCTGGGCACCACGCGAGCAGTCTCCGACCGATTCTTGTTGCAGACACTCGACAAACAGCTTATGAGTAACATGAAGGTACACCAAAATTTTTAATGTATTTTTTCATAATTTTTTTTTCTTTTTTAACAGTGTCAGCTTGTCAGCCTCTTGACATAGAAAGCGTGCGGGAGAAGAGTTTATTCACTTATATTTATATTATATTAAGGCGATCTCTAAAATCTCTACATGGACTGCTAGAAGCAGTCAAGAACAACTGCTTCAAGCTGCAACTGCATAGCAACTTCTCCGTGAAATCGAAATAGTAATGAAATAAAAATATCAACAGCTATTGTTTCAAGCAGTTCGTATATTTGATCCCTACATCGCCACAGCTGTCTATTGTGGGACTTGATGCCTAGTAGGCAGTCCACTAGGTTTTGTCACGTTCGGAAGTCGTCACGTAAACTCCGTTCCTAAGCTCGCCGCTAATGAGGCCTAGTTAATGCCTATATTTGGGGCACAATTCCTCACAACCAAAATTTTTTTTTCTAATTGAATTGAATATTTTTCTTTTGTATAGAAAAAGCGTACAGCGCACGAGCGCGGTGCGGAGTTGGTCCGTAGCGGTGCGTGGGCGAGCGGGCGGCGTTGGGCCGACGACGCTCCGGGTGCTCTGGTTCGCACCGACGCCGTGCAGCTGCTGCCCGGGGGCGCCGCCGGGGCCTTCGTGCACGGACTGGAGGACGAGTTCATGGGTAACTACTAATTATAATAAGCACTTCATAGAATTAAATATTTTTGAACTTTTAGTGACAAAATTCAAAAGAATGGCAATAGATTGGTTAAAGGAATAGTGTTATGAAAGATATCTAATTAATGGACTGACTCTGTTACTTAGATAAATGCGAACTGCTGGGCAGTCTAAAATGATGTATTCTTTATAATCATTTTGTAATAGCGCACTTTCAAATTATTTTATGTTAGTAATTTGTGGACATTGTTGTTGGGAATACATTTACCTGGTTTTGTATATGATCGTTCAATAATGTAATATAAACTGTTTTTTGTCCCAATACATTAAAACTAACATACACTCATTTAAATCGTGCCATCCCCTTGACGGCCCATCATCTCTCTGGCCTTATCCTATACATTGTTGGAGTCGCCGCTGATCACCTGATTTTTTAAACGACGCGACTACCATCTGTCCTTCGTAACCTCTTTTACGAGGAAAATCGGTAATGTGGGTTAAACCTGTTGTCAGACTTTTGAGGCCTCAGACTAACCTGTAATGATACCCAAAGATGTTAAATTGGCAAACGGGACCGGCAGTTTAACGTGCCGTCCGAGGAACGGAATGAACTCGGGCGGTCACCCATCCAACTACTGGCTTGGGTGAAGCTTAACTTCGCTGACAAGTTCCTTCGACGACTATGATGCAATAAATAAATCAGGGAATCCAAAAAAAAGTAGGGAGTTATGAATGATGCTTTCCCCCATAGAGGTACGAACGGCAGCCGTGGAGGCGGTATGCCAGCTGTCGATGGAGAACCCCGTGTTCGCGACCACGTCGCTGGACTTCCTCGTGGACATGTTCAACGACGAGATCGAGGACGTCCGCCTGCGGGCCATCGACAGCCTCACCAGGATAGCGCACCACATCGTGCTCAGAGAGGACCAGTTGGAGACTATACTTGGGGCACTCGAGGTATTAGAGACACTTGTCTAAAATCTTGCTGCCGCCAGCTGCTTCGGCAACGTGGTATTTTTCTCAGAGAATAGTTTCTCTGAAAATTCAACTCCCTTAATATTGGAACTTCTGAAAACCTAGATCTTACAAAGAATACACTCTTTGAATTTCATGTCTCGAGGGCTAGCTAGCGGGTTCTTTCGTTGATTTACCTATAAGTCAGTCAATTTGCCTGAACTTTTTTATACATATAGACTAGCTGTGCCCCGCGGTTTCACCCGCGTTGATTTAGTTTCATCCTTATTGTCGCGGAACCTTATGATTTTTGATAAATAAAAGTAGCCTAAGTTACTCCTTGAAACATCAGCTACCTACCAGTGAAAGCCCCAAACTGTCTGTTTGTTCCGGATAATCTCCGAAACGGCTGGATCGATTTTAACGGGACTTTTACTGGCAGGTTGCTATTTTTACAAGGAGTAACTTAGGCTACCTTTATGATGATGATGGTGTTATGACTGTTCCAGGATTATTCGATGGATGTAAGGGAAGGTCTACACAAGATGCTCGGCTCGTGCACGGTCGCCTCCAAGACCTGCCTCGAGATGTGCATCGACAAGATACTAGAGAACTTGAAGCGATATCCACAAGTAAGTTTAAAATGTATATAATAATAATAATAATATTTATTCAAAAATACTTTAGTCATAAACCCCTCATTTCATTAATAGATACCTCTTGTAAGAAATACCTACATAAACCGACCACGTAACACGTGGTGTCCTGCCGATGTAGCCCCGCCCCTTCCGACGAATGCGCCAGAGACAGTATGGAGACCCGGTTTTCTCGGCCCTTTATCAATGGGGATTTTTTGGTGTATTTTTATTAGTTACTAGTAATTATTCAAAATATCTTTATTTGATTACAATTCTTACAAAGTACTTTCAAATCGTCAGAAGGACGCAAATATATTAAACAGGATTATTATTATTAGCACCGGGTTGTGAAGGTTGCTTTTGTTGAGAAGAACCTATGATTTATCCACTGCTTGAAAAAGTCCTTCGTTCATACGAACATAGTTTATTTTTGTCAAATTCGTGGTATAAAAAAGAATATTCGTCTAGGACAAGCGGTCGACATTCCGGTGTGTGCAGCGTCTGGGCAGTTCTCACGCAACTCTCGTGCTGCCTTTAGCGCCGCGCCTTCTCGCCGTGCATCCATTCTTCGACATGCCTGAGCCTGACGTGGATGACCCTTCCTGTATCCTTGACCAATCATACTACATATCAGGGGCGTGTATTGGCTTTTCAGAGGGGTACAAACGATAAGTAGGTAGGTAGGCAGGTTAAATACCTATGTGACGCGGCGTAGGTACGTACGTCTTGTTAAGATACACATACGAACATAAACACATACACACACGACACGAGTGTATTCAATGACCACAAATTGTAACTTCTGCTTACCTGCTTATATTATAGCACGCCTCTGCTACATACATACATACATATGCTCATGCCTGTGTTCCCTGAAGGGGTAGTGAAAAGATAAATAAGTAAACACCGTCCCGTATAGAAATTTACGTTTATTGGCTCACAATCTTGCCTCCAATAATCCTATTACAAATTTATACCATAGACATTTACGCGCCATCTCAGATCGCGTCACAGATAAACTAGTATCTACATTTAGACTGAATACTAAATACACATCACATCAGGTAGGCATAGAGGTGTTGTAATAACAACACCCACTTTACAACGGTTATGATTAAGTATCAACATGACAGATGGCGAGTCTACTCAGGTACTATATACACGTCTTTGAATTACTTCTCAGAAATTATGCAGTTTTCCTCACGATGTTTCCATAACCGCAAAAGCACGTGAGGTGAAATTACTCCATTTAAGATTTTAGGAAAACTCATTAGTGAAGGCCGTTGGGATTCGATCTTGCGTCGCTTGCGTACCAGGCGACTGCTCATACTTCACGGCCACCTCGACTCCAGTTATATTTACGTCCCATGTAATAGGAGGCGAACCTATTGCTATTAACCGGACACTGCTCTAGACTCTGTGATCGAATTCGGGTCCTCGAGTACCGCATTAACGGTTGCGATTAGAAGGCCAACGGGGCAGTTGTCTGTTTTGAACTGTATGCAAGTGAAGATAAGGTCGTTAACCGTGCACACTAGACATGTGCGTGTTGATACTGGTATTGAACGCGGCGCAGCACTGCACCACCATGTTGCCGCTGTTCGAGGAGCACACCGTCAAGCACTACACCTATCTGAGAGATACCATGCCGCATCTTGTACCGCATCTACCTATTGGTAACTTAACACCTACGTTACTAGTTTCTTCCTACAGCTTAGCCTGCGTGGGGTAACTTGAAAACTTACCGTTTTTTGTACCATTAGGAGTGGTATTTTGGAAAACTCTGCATAAACCACGACGACCTCACAAAGAACACACCCTTAAGTTTCATGTCCTTAACACTAACGTTTTGGGTTGTGCCTTGATACAAGTCAGTCAGTCAGGACACTTCATTTTATTTATAGATTGTTTAAGAGCCCTCCTACAAAGACTACTTGAAGTCGACTGATTGAATCTGCGATTTCATAGCAAACTACAGTTTTCTACGGATACGCAAATATTGAGTTTTCTTGAAATTGCCGCCACTAGTCATCGCATTGACGTAAACGCAGATTTTTATGGGATCAAAAAAGTGCCACCTGTGGGCCGACAATGACGCTGTGTCGATCCCATATAAATCTGCGTTTACGTCAACGTGATGACTTGTAACGGCGGCAGTGAAAGTCTCACACTAGACACTCTCTACAGTACCCCTATTAGAAGATTTGCAGCGCTTTTGTAATCTATACTCGCTAGCGTCACCGACAATATTTGTATGATATATTTATTACGTCACCGCTAGGAGGCGCTTTACAATTTCTCATACAAATATACGGCGGAGACATAATTTATACTCGCTAGCGTCTCCGTCGAATATTTGTACGAGAAACTATACAGCGCCTACAAGCGGTAACGTGATGAACTAAAATATCTCATACAAATATTGTCGGTGATGCTAGCGAGTATAGATTACAAAAGCGCTGCAAATCTTCTAATAGGGGTACTGTAGAGAGTGTCTAGTGTGAGACTTTCACTGCCGCCGTTACAAGTCATCACGTTGACGTAAACGCAGATTTATATGTATACATATACAAGCGGTAACGTGATGAACTAAAATATCTCATACAAATATTGCTAGCGAGTGTAGATTAGGAAAACGGTGGGAAACTCGTGATACTGGTAAGTATATCGCGTTTTTTATATTAGGCGAGGCGCAAGTCTCACGCGGTGAGCGCGAGTGCGGTACCGACGACAGCGCGGTGGTGCGTTTCTTCGACACGGTGTTACAACACATCGACAACCCCACGCTCTCCACCACCGTGAGGCTTAAGATGCTGCACAGCGCCGAGGACCAACTTAACAAGTATGTACAGGTGCCATCGTGAGTTATGAGCGCTGGGCAAAGATAGTTGGGATAGCGCTGTATTTGTTCGCGCTCGTTATATATAAAACTTAGAAAATAAATACTGTGCATTCAGGGCTTTAATTATGCATTTTAATTGAGACGGCACTCCACGGCATATGGGCATGCATACTTCGGCTGCTATAAGTTCTTAATCAAATTCAAAAATAAAATTCTTATCTGAATACTAAATTTTTCATGCATGTCGTTCGAACTGCTACAGAAATACATATATTTACGAGAAATTAATTTATATTCCAGAACTGTTCGTTTTAGAAAATGTGATCCTAGAGTAGGAAGATAAATTTCAAGTATTTAATTTACGAATATTGTGAACAATTTCATTTTGTTGTTTAACATGATACAATGTTTCTAAAAGCTCGGGAATAATATAAATATCTTCAGATAATATAAATATAAATATATAATATCGTCAGAGTTATTTCTAAGCCGAAGCATAGCAGTCGTAGCCTGGGCCTAGGAAGAATTGTTCGAGCCGATGATATGATTTTTTTTATAACATTTTTTGGTGTTATTAAAGGTTATCAGAGATGGAAGCGGGAGTGAGCGGCGCGGCTCAGTTCACGGCTTTACTGGCGCGGTGTGCAGCCTCCCTACACTCCGCGCTACACGCACACACTGGTGCCCCACAACATGCACTCGCACAACTCTCCAACGACTGCCTCAGGTACACACACCACTACATACCACTAACACGTCAACATGTGCTCGCACAACTCTCCACTGACTGCCTCAGGTACACATACCACTAACATATCAACATGCGCTCGCACAACTCTCCAACGACTGCCTCAGGTACACACACCACTAACATGCGCTCGCACAACTCTCCACCGACTGCCTCAGGTACACACACCACTACAACACCACTATCATATCAAATTGCGATCGCACAACTCTCCACTGACTGCCTCAGGTACACATACCACTAACATATCAACATGCGCTCGCACAACTCTCCAACGACTGCCTCAGGTACACACACCTCTACAACACCACTATCATATCAAATTGCGATCGCACAACTCTCCACTGACTGCCTCAGGTACACATACCACTAACATATCAACATGCGCTCGCACAACTCTCCAACGACTGCCTCAGGTACACACACCTCTACAACACCATTAACATATCAACATGCACTCGCACAACTCTCCAACGACTACTATTACGAATTCTTCTTACTTCATACATATATTACTTTCATTATTCAGTATCACACCATGATTCACAAGTATTTATTGCAGTGACTGATTGATCACCTGAGTGCCTAATGCGAGTTTTTCACTGCCGCCACCACAAGTCACCGCGATACACCGCCATCTGTCGGCCCATAGATGTCACTATTGTGATCTCATACAAATCTGCGTTTACGTCAACACGATGACTTGTGACGGCGATTTTAAGAAAACTCACACTAGGCACTCTGATAACACAAAGCGCGTGTCATATAAACGTACCCCAATACGACCTATGTATTGTCCATACAAGTTGGGCTTTTAAATATCTATCGCACCGGCACAGATTACAACATCAGTTTAGCGGAGTGACGGAGCAAGAAAACGCGTGCGTGTGGCAGTTGGCTCTACGTGTGTGTGCGGCCAAGTTGTGTGCCGTGGCCCTGCAGCCGGCGGCGGTGGGGGCCCCGGGGACCCCGTGCGGGCCCCCAGCAGCCGGGGCCCCGGGGCCTTCGCATACCGCCGCACTTTCAGCTGCGGCCGCCCTAACACACCACGCTGAGTTACTTGATAGGATACTGGCTTCGGCGGGTACGTTTTTGAATTCATATATGTATGTATGCATTCAATATATTGATTAAATCACTGATGTATAATTATGATGTCATAATTGTTTGTTGTGAATTCATACAACAACGAAACTGTTTGTATACGTCTAAAAACTTAACGGAGTTGTCTGTGAGACAATTAAAAAATACTCGAATATCCCGTGTTCGTTGTGGAATTGATCAAAGAAGGCTTTAATTCCGAAAAATTGCAATTACATTTCCATTGACCACTAGCGAAATCCGCATAAAAAAATCTTTGATATAATGCAGGCGTGGAACCAGATCCGTTCACGATAGCGGTGTTCCAGCAGCTATCGTTGAGCGCTGAACACAAGCCAGCTGCGCAGGCGCGGACATTACTGCCGCTGTTGCTGGCTGCGCCGCTACCCACCATACCGCGACCTAACCTCAAGGTACTATCACTAGCAATTACTTTCACCTTTCTCCTTTGTAGCTTATTACATAGCTGGTTGCGCGTCTTATTTATTCTTGTGGAAATCTTTGTTCTATGTATTTCATCATATTGACTGTTACAATCTATAATATTATGTTATCTTGACTGCACATATACGGCGCTAAACCGAGCCGGGTCTGAGTCGCCCGAGCAACGACAAAAGTCTAAGTTAAGGTCAGCGATCAGCTCGGTCAAGCGCGACACATCCTTTATTCAATTTTGGTAATTTGAAACTTAAAATAAATTTTTGTGTATTTTTTTAGATCCGCATGTGCACAGCTCGTATCTTAGAGCCGGCGAGTGAGAGCGACGCGGTAGTGCGGTTCAGTGCGGGGCTAGTGGCGGGCGTAGCGCTCGAGGCCGAAGTGCTACGCGTACGCAACGCCGCCGCGCTACGCGTGCGCGTCGCTTACCCTGACACACGGGTGCACGCCCTCGCACCGCCGCCCTCTGACCTACGACCCTTGGACTTGCACCATACTAGTGAGTACTCTCGCACCGCCGCCGCTTTAAGCTTATTTCTATCCTGCCAGCTAAGTATGACACCCTAGTATGATTCACGTCACCATTAGTATTGCGAAGAAAACTTAAAAAAATCTTTTCAGTATCTCAAATCTAAATGTTCTCCAGATGACGACGGCACAGAGAACGTGCGCCTTCTGACCAAGGTGTTGATATCTCACGGCGTGTGGACGGAGCCGTGCGGCGTCGACATCAGCGTGTGCCTCGCCGTCGAGGGCGGCGGCCGCGAGCCCGCGCCCCTCGTCGAGCTGTGCCGCCCCGTCAGGGTCACCGTC
Source organism: Watsonalla cultraria (assembly GCA_964035505.1). Taxonomy (NCBI): domain Eukaryota; kingdom Metazoa; phylum Arthropoda; class Insecta; order Lepidoptera; family Drepanidae; genus Watsonalla; species Watsonalla cultraria. Next base: position 8,679,919 of record OZ037717.1, on the reverse strand, counting down.
GCTCCCAAACCTATCAAACGGGGAATTTAAATACTAAAAGATAGAAGGAATGTTATATTAATATAATCAATTGTGTTGTACTGATGTCAGTGACGAACCAGACAATCAAAGGTCACCATTTTCAGTACTCTTACTACGAGTTTTTGTAATCTATACTCGAGTGTAGCGTAACGTATAGTTACGAAAACGGTGGCAAACCCGTGATAGGGGTACAGGTGACTAAATAATTTTAAAATTACTATTGCTCATGTATAATAAAATTTGTATTTAATGTCAAAACATTATATGCAAGTCAGTGTAGACGCATTGGGGCTATCACACAAATTACCCCCAGGGGCCCAACCATGAGCTCTTATTGCAATGATAATTCAGCTGAGAGACAGTGACAGATGTATGCACGTCACATACATCTGTCTCATAAATGAGTGAAACTATCATGGCAATAAGAGCTCATGGTAAGGCCCCTGTACAACACTTAGCAAATTTGTATAATGCAATCCATTCCTAAAAAGAGTATCAACATGCAAGCCCCAGAGAAATATAAAGAGATTTGGTTGGTAAATATCTTATTTTGTATGATAAAAGTTAAAGATGGAACTTGTACTTTATATTAGGTATAATTAGGTGTAAGAATTAAAAAACATAATTTGTGTACTTGAGTATATTATTTACAATACAATAATTATAACCTTAGAACTGTTCACAAACTTGTACGACTTGATGGCCAAATGAGGAAGCTCTTAATATAATTTGGCTTTATTAATACATAAATACACTTAATCTTATGTCTTTTACAAATATTATGACATCTAGATATTTATCACCATAACTTGCAGTTGTGATTTAGATTAAAAAGAGTGTTGATCTATTGTGGAAATGAGAAATATTGTTTTAAAGTTTGACTATTCATCATTGACTAGCTTCCGCCCGCAACCTTGTCCGCGTGGAATAGTTTGGGCTAACGCAATATTTAATCCGCGATTGGTCTTAGCGTGATGATATATAAATGGGCTATGTAACACTAAAATTACTATTCAAATTGGACCATTAGATCCTGAGCGAGAATAGATGAAATTATTAGTCTTTTATTATAATTGACTTACTATATGTGACAATGATTACAAGATTCCTATGTTCATAGAGCAGATTACGAAAATTTGCATCAGTATCATTTAGAGTTCAATGCATATACAATCCTATCCAGCATACTAGAGAGAAAATCACCATAAAGAGTATATAGAGCATATAAGAGCTGTTGTCCACTAAAATGGGAGTTAAATTTGGATGTTCAAAACAACCTATTTCGGCTCTGTGCCTTCGGTCTAACCTCTGAGATTACCTCTTCTGTTAACAGCTACGAAGTTGGTGTGTGTACATCTACCCATCTCATATCCACCTATCGTTCCTACTCTATTGCTATCCCTTCTTCGCGTAATACCGTTGGAAGGCAGCGGGACACGCCCGTACGCTATTGTTTACGCAAGCGGACGATATATGCAAAAATTTTGCTTATACAAGGTTCCCAAAACGACTAGCCCCAGCGCCACCAGAAGAGCAGCTGTCTTCAAGTTCACCACCATTACAAAGAAGCACTGAACACATGTTGGCAAACGCCTTAAGTCAGCAACTGGCGCTATTCAACAAATTGTTGGCCATGCAGTCAAAACAAAACGAACGGTTAGTCTAGTCTCTTCCGGACAGTACTAGCGATTCTGAAGAAAAGAAAGAAATAGCAGAATCGCAGGAGGTTTTGCGGAAGGAGATTGCAGACGACCATCGGCAGCTCGCTGAACTGCAAAACTAAGATTCCGATGCCAACTTAGTTTTTGATTTAATACCTACAACTGTGAAACAAAATCCAAAAATTGCCGCCAAAGCTGATATGCAGGCATGTGGCCTGTGCCACGTCTGGAAAATTTTGCGCGAATACCTCAAACTTTAAAAACCCTAGTAAACAACAGCCTAAACAGTCATGCGAGCGTCAAGCTACAAACAAAAGCCGATCCCACGATCTCCCATCATTAAACAAAAGAAAAGATGCCTTCAAGCGGCTCTCAAGACGTAAAATGCTAACCCGTCCGCCCACCCCGGAAAAAAACGAAAGATTTTAGAAAAAACTGCTCTCTAAAATCAAAGTTATAATTGAAAAAGTCTACCAGAAGGGTGGAGGGAAAGGACGGGGATCGTTTGGTCCAAGGAAAAATTGTTAGAAAGAAAATTGGACCATACATTTTTTTAATAAAATACGTTTTGCCATCCCTTCGATGGAATTAGAGCAAGCCTCATTCCCTGAAGCAACTTCAATTGGGGAAAAATCAACTGGGATATTTGCAGGCTTTTAATTACATGCCCATGCCAACTGTCGGCAAAATTGCGCTGATCAGCGGCAGAAAACCAACTTTTAAAAGTGCCGTGGAAACACAGCGGCCATCCATCTGTTCTGGAGATCAAGTAGCTGATACTTTATCAACAGATGTGGAGTCGCATAAAAACAGAATTAGAGACTACTCTGACTACTGTCGATCGCGTGAAAGGAACGTGTATGAAAGTAATTCCCAGGAATCAAGCGCTCCCGCGTATTATCGTCATCCTCCGATGAAAACTCAGACATACAAGCCGCGAGAACCCGGTCTGTTTCTTCCACTTCGGACAGAAACTGCAACTAACGAAGACTTGCCTCCTCTCCGCCTACTAAGCAAAAATCTTCAATAAAAACAAGATTAGATCAATTCTCCATTCGATCCATAATTTTTATGAGTTATTCAATGGAAATAAAGAAAAGGAGACTTATGACAAAAAAAAATTAAGTTGCCGGGCACCGAGCCCAGTAATTGAGACACCGCGCGAAGATAACTAAACGAAAAGTAGATTGGGATATATTTTCGTCAAACACAAAAGAGATGGACCTGCAATCCATTTATAGCTGATCAAGGAATTAAATAGCAAAGATTAGGGGAACCAACTTGGAGTAAAATCCGGTACACGGAATCCCAGAAGCAACTTCATGCTTCTCCAGTATTTCATTGCCTAAGAGTCAACCAATTATTCCATTCGCAGCCGAGTTCTTTAAAAGAATGCGTCTCTGTCTGTGGTACTATTACTCATGGACTCTTAAGTATGAAGTCCTTTCTAGACCCTACAAAAACATTACATTTTTGGGAATAAATGGGAACACTATATCAAATGTAAAGAGCTTGCCACTAGAGAAAGCTCTGAAACTGGAAAGAACAATCTAAAATCTGTCAAAAAGGGAGACTTGGAGCTGGCGACATCACTACTGGATCTGGCTCGGGTGCATTGCCGAAAAAAAAATCAAAGGTCTGTAAATCGACTACCAGAATTAAACTGGCAATGGAGAATCAAACCAGAAATAATACTAGAATACAAGAATAACAGGTCGTATTCGTAAACGTTAAACCAGAGATATACATAACAGTAGGAACGATCGGTGGAAAGGAGATGGTGTACACACCAACTTCGTAGCTGTTAACAGAATAGTGATCTCAGAGGTCAGACCTATGGCAAGACCAGAAATATCAAATTTCTTCACTACATGGGGAAAATTGTTGTATATTGTGAAGGCAAGAATAAAATAAATTTAATCAACTGCTGCTAACTAGTAGTCTGACTAGACATAGGAGAAATATATTTTACACTTTATCACAATGCAATTTGTAAATTGCACAATATCAACATGTTTGTAAGCTCTTGAAAATTTTGTAAAACTGGATTTAACAAATACTTCCTGGCTGATATCACAGCAATCAGTACTTTATCTTTCAATTACAGTTTAAAATTAATCTTACATGTAACAATAATGTATAGTAAAAAGAATTCATTCTACTGAAGAATAAAAATCACATTATTTTTTAAAAGCCTATTGAACTGGCTTATTGATCTGTACCCCTATCATGAGATGCTTTTCTAATCTATACTATGCTAGCAAGCATCTCTGCAAAATATTCGTATGAGAATTTGTACAGCGCCTTCAATATACGTGAATAACTAAAATATCTCATACAAATATTGTCCATGATGGTATTGAGTATGGATAATGAAAACAGTACAAAATTCGTGATAGGGGTACTGTAGTGCATCTGGTAATAACTATATGAAGTAAATAATGTCTTTCAGGAGGAGAATTAAGTGTTCATGATACCACTACTATCTACTATATAAGTTATTCCTTATCAATAGCTAAGAGTTCTGATCTAGCTATACAGTGGTGGATTAGTTGTTTGATGGCCGGCATCCAGGTGCTCACTGCACTCACATGGTCTACCATCAGGGCTCTGTGGATCTCATCCGCCTTGGCTGGTTCATCATCTCGGAGAGCTGCAATATTATATTAGTAGATGAGAATGCTTTACAATTTAGTCTTTGTGGCAATTGTGGGAGTCCATATTAACACATCTAGTGCCACCAACTCGCCCCACAAGTCCACATGTATTTAATCCCAGTGCTAGTGAGTTCACTTTCAAATGTAGGCAGCATTCCGGAAGACCATCATAAGAATCTTATTGGCATTAGATGTGTTAAGTTATTCTTTGGAAAACCATTGATTATATATATATGGATAAGGGTAGGAGGCTCATGATATTCAAAGTTCGTCTATAATTTCGGTAAAGGCAGGTCCTCAAAAGTAAAGTTGGATTACTTTTACTAAATAAATAAATAATTTTCAAATATATGGTAACACTGAAAGACTCACCACAAGCCAACTTTTTCATATGCACATGTACACTCTTATTCAGCTTGCCCATGGACCACATGTCCTCCATCACAGATATCCTTCTCTTGATATCATTGGCTTTGGGGCCCAATTCTACACTTTGCTCCAGAAATTCCAAAAGTATACTTGTTACCTCTTTCAGAGTTTTTTCACTATCAATTTCGGGGAGGTCTTCGTTTTTTTGTTTTTGTATAGTCTGTGCAGGAGGAGACATTGGTAATAACGATGGTATTGGTGGCATGTTCAAAGGAGGCTGCGGCGTGGGACTCGTAGTATTGGATAGAGGGAAAGCTACTCGCTTGTTTAATAAGTTCCTAGGTTTGTTAGGTGTCGTTTGTTGAGCGTTGTAAGAAAATGTGGGCGGGTCATTCCAACCAGGGTCGTATGGAACTGAAACGCATTCAGGGTGTTGCTTTTAAAACTGTAATGTATTTCAAGATAATATGAATGGGTACCGATCTCACCTTTCGTTCCTGTGTTGGGGGTACTATTATTAACATTTTCCATGATGTTATTTACAATTAATTATCTACCACTTATTTTAAAACGTGTTTATTGTTCGTAGCAATATGCTAGGTTTTGTAAAGATAAACGTAAGTAATGTTGATGAAAGTACTGGTGAAACTACTAACATAGTATGATTTGACGAATTGTGATGCAGCGATGACGTTTGATTGTCTGGTTTGTCACTTTTGACAGATTTCACTCAAAAGAGTTTACGACTAGATTATGATCACGATAGTTTTTTTTGTCTGTGTCATGATCACGGTAATTTAAATAAACTATGTTTTACCTGTAGGTTTATTCTAAATCACAGTAATCACAGACTGGCTGTCACATGTCAGTTCGTTCAGTCAGATTGAAACATTGGATTGGAACCAAATTCTTTCAATCTGTCTGAATCTGTCTTTCTTTGCTGTTGCAGTGCGGTGGATTTGCGTGAATTATTTAAATCTTTAGGATGGCAGTTCTTAGGATTTTATCTATTTATCCGAGAGTATTATCATTAGTTTGTGTCTTCGCGCTAATGATAAATTCTTCTGAAGGTAATGTTTGCTATGTTATACATTTCTAATAACTCAATGCTTTGTGATGTTCGCTACAGGCCCGGTAACAATTACGTGGCCTTATGTTATGGGAGGATAAACGTATTTGATAAAAGTTTATATATTTTTGAATTAAGTATTAAGCGGCTAAATATCAGCATAACTTTATTATAGGTTCAAAATCAGAATTTGTAACATGCGGCACAATAACGAAGCTAATGAACACCGATTTGCGTCTGAGGTTGCACTCTCATGATGTGAAGTACGGCTCGGGTTCAGGCCAGCAGTCGGTCACTGCCGTGGATATAACAGACGACCACAACAGCCACTGGCTGGTCCGGGCCGCGCAGGGCGAGACTTGTAAACGAGGGTAAGTTTATTTGATAATAGTTTTCTATCTAATTACTGATTAGACTTACTACACGATCATTACCTTGACTGGAATTTCCAAATGGTCCAAGAAAGTAAAGGGTAGAGAAAGTGCTAATGAACTAAGCACATTTATATCTAAAACTGTAAGAAATTATAACATTTTGAAAATACTAATTTCCAAGTTGCCCACTGAAACTTACTTATAGATAAGTGAATATTTTGCAAAGTGAAAGTCTCAAATCAGTTTACCTTACATTAAACTGGTGTTATTCTTCATTACAGTGTACCAATAAAGTGCAACACCAACATTAGGCTACAGCATGTGTCTACTAAGAAGAATTTACACTCGCACTACTTCTCATCGCCTCTGTCCGGCAACCAGGAGGTCTCATGCTATGGAGATGATGAGGGAGAGGGAGACAGTGGTGACAACTGGACTGTTGTGTGCAACAATGACTATTGGAGACGGGACACACCTGTCAAGTTTAAACATGTGGACACTTCAGCGTAAGTTGATTTTCATGATTGTTTTGTAGTATGGCAATTATTTGCTGTATTCATTTAAAAAGTACATTGGCTGCCTTAATTGGTAGAAGAGATGGCTAAGGAAATATTACTTGAGTATTCTAGTGTGGATTGAGTATGAATTTAATTTCCTTCCATAACTGGGTACAAAAGTATAGATGCCGTTCAGTTTTAAGGGCTGGTGTTTTGAGCGCAGTAGTTTTTTTTGGGTCTTGTATGGTGCAAACAAATACATGCATGCTCTTATCCCTAGTCAATATGTTACAGTTATCCCCAATATTTTCGCTAATTGCTCAACACTCCAATGGCTTCAAATCAATTCATTGCAGTATGTAGCTATAATATTGACTAAATTCTGACAAAATGTCACACAATACAGTAAGCAAATTGCTAGTGCCATCCTTTTTGTGTGCAATTTAGTTACAATAACATCATGCATACTAATTTGTTGAAAAAATTCTATTTCAGTTTCCTAGCTGGTTCAGGGCGTACATTCGGCCGGCCGATCAGTGGCCAAGGAGAGATAGTCGGCATTTCCTCGCAGTATGGCGCTTACACAGACTGGCAAGTGAAGGAAGGCCTGTTTGTGCACCCTAGCGATCCTCTGCCCCACCAGCATTCAATACACACAGAACTATAATATAGCATGGTCATAGACTAGCTCAATTACTACTTTTATAGTTTTGTAACTACAAATCAGACATGAATGAGACTTAAACTAGATTGTAACAGGTTGGATTATGTCACAATCCTTCGATACCAAGAATTTTATCTTAATCAACATTAAATATGACTGCTAAGTCATAGAGAAGTAAAGCATGTACTTGACTTTAGAGACTTAGGTTATGACATATACCAACCAATATAGTGTCTCTAGCATTAGTTATAAGTGGTGCGGAATGAGAGGTGATTTTGTTTTGTTATGTTTTAGTTAATTATATTCCTACTGCAGAAAACTTAATAGTTAATAGCTACATCAAGTTATATATCTTTGCCAGATGCTGAAAGATCAGATTTATTGGTACTAAAGGCCTAGAAAAAATTAACATCAACTAACTTCGCTTATAGATGCGGTATAAAATGTAGGGGAATTCAAACTCTAACTCAAAAATATCTTTATTCGATTAGACATGTCACATGTCTGATTTAGGTATTTTCCATACAATTTATATCGCTTCTATTAACGCAATCGTGAGGAGTATGTTATTTGGTCTATGCCACATGTATAGCTTGATGTAGGTGTGTCGCTACTTACTATGACAAGTAACTATATTTTTATTAAGTTAGTTAATGCCTTTATGTTTGCTATAATTCATGCTCAAAATTGCGCACATCCTACAGAAATATACAAGTTGCTATAGATTGTTTTTGAAGGCTGTGATGTAATTAAATACAAACAATTCAGAGTTCTAGTGCTGGCTATTCAAATATCAATTAGGTACCTATTGTTTAAAAATGTGCTATTCATAATTCGTTTCAAGGAATGCAAAGGTTATCCGCGAAAATTCCGTGTATCTTACTGCAGCAATGTTCTTAATAATACCAGATAAGATAATACATAAATATATCCATTATTTATGGACTCAATGTAATGTATATTCGCTTGACTCAAACTTGTTATTTATTATTCTATGTTAAGGGAATGAAATGAAAATAAAGAGATTGTGTGATAATGAAAGGGGTTGTTTGTTTTCTTATAACTTTATTGTCAAATATTATGTTATTAGATTTTTTAGCCCATATTACACGAGGTAACACACCTCTGAAGAATTACGTGTTACAAATCATCAGTGCTTCAACACCATCGAATTTAATACTGACTTTTCACTTCATATTTCGACGTCCATTCCAATTCTTTAGTCAAAACGGTTTAGCAAGAAACAAGAGTTGTTACAGGAAGACAAACAGGCTATATTTACTATAGATAAAATGAGTATATCGATGTTACTGAAGCACAGAAACAACGGTTACAAAAATATAGATTATAAAACTAAATAAAAAAACTCCAAACGTAAGTGAAACTGCACCCCAGCCCCTCAGTCATGGTGCTTTTGCTCTTTCAACTAAAAAACTAGTCAAGAAAGGAAAACTGCTACTAGAATTTAACTTACAATCCTAACACGAACTACAAAGGCACTAGAGTTCAATATCGGGTGCACTTGTCGTCAAAATTAAATAGTTGCTAAAGTTACTTATAACGGTACCGGACCACATACCATCGCAGTACCACAACTGACCGGCCACCAGTATCCCAAGTATAGGTCTCAATACGTTCGAACGTCGTCCCTTGACGTTGCTTTTAGAGCTTTTTTTGTATGGACACGTAAAAGTTCCTACACTCGCCGGTAGGGGCGCTTTTTAACGTTCCCATACATAATGAGGAAAATACGCAATACGATATGGTCAAGGTTAAAACCTATACTTAGGGTACAATACCCCTATCACGGGTTTGCAACCGTTTTCGTAACCTATAGTCGCTAGCGTCTCCGCCGAATATTTGTATGAGGAATCCCACAGCGCCTCTTAGCGGTGACGTGAAGAACTAAAATATATCCTACAAATATTGTAGGTGACGCTAGCGAGTATGCATTACTAAAACGATGGAAAACTCGTGATAGGGGTACTGAACTAAAGTAACGTCAACGTAAATAAATAAACGTTCGGTGAAATATAAAACTAAGTCGATTGAGTAGGCAAGTATGTACGAAGTAAAATGAGAGAAATTGATTTTTTTGGACATATATGACGTTTTATATCAAAATAAATGCACTAATAAACTACTAATTGTCGAGTCGGCGCTGTGACTCGCGAAGATTAACCTATGGAACACTGGTCCTCATTACATGACGCTTTGTATAATGAATGGCATGGCATCCATTTAATTAAATATTATGTAGCGCAATGATACCCTAGCGAAGTACAGAGACTGGGCTAGCACAGCTTATTTGCTAGAACACTGTTGACTTTCTCCAGCGCGTACGTGAGGTTAGTGTATAGTTTCTTGTCGCAGCCGTGCTCCTCTATCGTGCTGAACCGGAAAGTTCTGAAGTTCTTCTCCACATCAATATACGTGACAGCTTGCATCAACGGACACAGTATTATCTTTGTGTGGTCTTGGAAGTTTATCTGTGAGCAATATTGGAATATATCACTAAACTATTTAGAAAATGCTATAGCATAAATCCAGCCGAGTACTTTTGCGTAAAAAGTGTAAAATAAGTAAAAAAAAATAACACAATGTTATGTTTTTAGCATCAGCCGCGGTACAAACAGTGTTGTTTAAAGATATGTTGTGTGGTTAGAGAGCTGCATTTTAATTTATTTACCTGCAATGTGCCGTTAGTTAAGTACATGATCACAGCCAGCGTTGTCCTGAACCACTGGTGCAGATGGGGCAACCGGGATATGCCGTCACTCTCTCGGACCGGTACTGACGCTCCTGTGGATACGAACATTGCAATTTTAACACTAAACTAGGTTATTACTCCCATTATTTGAATAGTAGACTACTTGACGCTATTCGAATTAACATGAGGAAATTCGTATTCTGCCTGTGTTCATATACGCTTGAGAGACAAAGTGACAGACTCGAAATTTATCACGCTCGCGTCAAAATCGAGCGATGTATTTTTACTTCCTGGAAGCTTTAGTGGTGTAAATTCACCTTTACCAGTAAAAGTTAGCCTATTTGTGGACTCGACAGATGCATAGATAATATTTGGATTTGCCTGTGCTATTCTTTAACAAGGACTCCATATAAAATGTAATGAGTAACGTACCAGCTTTCATGAGATGCTCGGTCATGTACCGGCGGAAGTACGTGAGCAATTTCATCTTCTTGTCGAGCTCCGGGGGATATTCGCGCATAGTCATATACTGTTCCTGCCCGTGCCGGTTGATGTAGTGCACGTTACTGTTTGTGGAAAATTGTTACACTTAATATATTGTACGTTATCTAGATTACAATGAAGACTATTAAAAAACATTGACACATTGCTTTTTAAACCTGTATCACAGAAAGAGATGGATCTACTTTAAAGCCAAGGACTATCTTGTAATAAGTTACTAGACCAAATCAATAGAAAATCTGGGATGAAAATTCGTAAAACGATTACTGCTGTACCATACAATAGGCACTAAGTATGTCACTTTCCATTCGTCATAGAATGATATCCATTTCTTTCTAAATCGAATACATTAAAAAAATATTTTTTATGTATATTATAGCAAAATTTCAATAAAATATAAGGTATACTAACACTCCATTAGCGAGCATGATGAGCTTAGTAGTGTCGTTGAACATGACGCCGACGCTCTCATCGCACAGCTGGTATCCGAAACCGTACTTGTCGCTGTAGTCCACCCACTTGCCCACCCACACTAGCGGCTGAGCCGCTGGGTCGCCCAACTCGTCGGTCAGGCACTCCGGACGGCACTTCAACTGTATACAATTAACAATCAAATTATTAATTACTATCCCCCATGGTCTAGTTTTAGGTGGCTCTTTAGTTTGGTGAAGAATTATTTAATGCTAAATTTGTATCTGCAGACAACACAAGTGTTTCTATAATATGAGCTGAGCTAACAGTAGGGGAGCTGTCGTCAGCGCGCTTCACTTCTAGTATACCGTGTAAGACTACCGTGTAAGATATGAACAAACGGAGGTAGGTATACCTTGTTGACCAAGAGCGCGGCCAGTTGATCCCTGAGTGCGATGAGGTTCTGTCGGTGCGAGGCGGGCTCCACGGCGCGCGGCTCGGCTGGCTGCGCGTCTCGCTTCACTGGCGAGTCCACTGCCATCGCCATGTTCTCTGTAATCAAATATAATAAAGAAAATGTTACTGGTCCCGTGTTTAATTTCTAATAGAAATAAGGATATGTTGGTATTCCATTAGAAGCAGCAAGAAGTCGGCAGCGCGCTCGTCCATCGGTTTTCGAGAGTATCCACATCTACGTAGGTCCATCCCTACTGTTGATGAGAGTCAAATAATTCAAGTGTTATCAGCAGCCCGTAAAAATTTGAAGTAGATGCAGACGACGATTTCACTTCTTCATGTGCTGTCATGAGTTATGATGACTTGAATGCAGTGTAGTATATTTTTGGATATTGTATGGCGCGAGCGCGATTAAATATATGTGCAGTTATCCCTACTATTTTAGCTGAGCGCTAATAACGCGCGACCGCACCAGTACTCGCCTATAAGCTCACCGTTAGTGTTGACTTCATTGAGCGGTCGTCTGGTGAGGGACAGTCCCTCGAGCTGGTCAGTCCTGGGAGCGGTGGTGAGGCAGGAGAGAGGCAGCGCGGCCGGCAGCATGCCCGATGAGAAGAACTCGTGCTGCAGCAACTTGTCCACCGACGGCCGACGAGCTGGGTTCGACTGCAGCTGGAGGACTATCATCGACACCGCCGGCTTGCGGAGCGACGACGGAATCCTAAAGATTGCATTTTTTATTTATAAAATTGCTAAGACATTGACTTTTTCCACCTTCTATAAATATATTATGGATTTTATTCATTATTAACACATCGGAGTTCAACTTTCAACCATATCAAGATACGTAACGTAGTTTTGCAGAATGATGCTTTCACAAGAAACAAAATAATTTTATGAGGAAATGGTGAATTCAGTTTAATCTATTAAAAAAATTACGAATACCACACGGATCGATAATAAAGCCTTTGGTTCACGAGGGTGCGACTTTGTAGACGCATATACATAAAGGTACATAAAGTTTTGAGTGGGGTACATGTAAATGTGGTCAGCTAAGTTGTTAAATATGAGCTAACGTAGCCGACGTTAGGGCGCGTACGCCTAAGACGCATTATGAAGTCACGCCTTTACGAATTGTAGTATTGAAGTTTTATATATATAGCAGAACAGGACAACAGATTTTAAAACAGAACACCCTGACATACAAGCATTTGATGCTGGTGATGTGGAATTAATAAGATGATAACATTTAAACTACAATCACATTATATGAAAGAGTTATACATACACATGTGAATAGTTAATTTTAATGAAATTTTTTTTTATTAAAGAACATATAGAATCCCTTTGGCCGCGTTCGTAACTGACCTCTTATAAATGGTAACGCACGAAAAATCTTTATACGATACTGGTGACGAACAAGACGTTATTTTTCTTCACACGTAATGGGCGCTTTCACATTGGACGATAACGGTAACGACACGATATCATCGTACTAGTAGTTTGATACATTAACTACTGAACGCTTTCACACTGTGTCGTTGTAGTTAAGTATCGGCGGACGATATCATGGCAGTGAGAAAGCGCCCACTAGGTGGTTTTAGTAGCGCATCTTTAGATCTGTCTCCGGCCGATTATGAAGTGAATAGAGACATATTGTGATGTATCGCCATTTTATGAAATTTCTAGATTACGTATTAAACACACACATACAAGCATCAGTGTAATGTATAGACAGTATCACGAGAAGCTGTGTCCATCACCAATAAAGGGGCGGTAACCACCTGTATCGTTGTTTGACCGTGTTATCTTCGATGAGTGCGCGAGCGCAACTACTACCCAACGATTGCCACGGCCCCGAGAGGCAAGCCGCCATGGCTAGGTACACGCCCTCGCTAGACAATACAAATTATCATTACTTACTTGCATCCTTTTTATACCATTCCAATTGAACATAATATATGCATTTACTGACGTGAACAATTCAAGAGATTGTCGAAAATCAATGACTCTGTGACTATTTTTAGGCAAATGAAGGCATTCCAGCTTACAATTAAAATAGTAATCTTAATTTGATTAGACTTTTTGAACTTACAAACAGTGGGAATGACTGAAAATTGCCTTAATCATAATCTTGTTCTGTAATTTTCATTCATTCAGTAGGTTGCTCTTACTGAGAACCTAGTGTAAGTTGGTAACTTATTTGCTCACAATATCAGTTATTAATATTGATTGCAGCCATTAAAACTAATTCTCGTTATCTAAATAATGCTTTCCAGGATTCGAGTATTTGTAGTTAAGTTGACACGCGAATTGGCGTGCACACAAATGAAGTTAACTTTTAACTTTTGAAGTCACTGTTTATTTAAACAATACCTAAATTATTGTTTGCACAAGGTTTATGGTGTCGAGAATCAGGAGAGAAATTTAGACCGAGAAGAGCTGAAGTATTAGAACTAGGATATCAAAAAGCAAAGTTATAAAACTGTGATTGATGAGATTCCATATTATAATTAAACTTCAAATTCATAGCTGGAACTATTAGTTTAAATTCAGAGGAAGGTCTAATACATATCCTGAGAAGAAAAATCTACTTTCGTACCAAACTTTTTTTAACCTGGCACAATCTATAAAGCAAAATAATATTAATGATATCCCAGAAGCAGCCCGGAGTCTGGAATTGTGCCCAGTACATGGCAATAGGTTCACCCCTTATTACATAGACTAAAAACATAAACGTCGAAAAATGGGTGTAATATACTTTCACCTTTGCCTATTCTGTAAGGCATATATTGTATTAGAATATTATAAACTTCAGTATATTGACCTGTATTCACACTGTTTGATCCTCTTATAAGTGTCTTTGAGTGTGGAGGTCTCAAAGGGCGGTTTCCCCACAAGCAGCGTGTACATGATGCACCCAAGACTCCAGATGTCCACCTCGAAGGAATGCCCCTTCTTCGTCAGGATCTCCGGCGCTATGTAGTTCGGAGTGCCGCATAGAGTCTGTTTTCTCTCTCCTGAAGTCATTTGAAAAAGTATTTTTCAATAGGAAATTGTTATGAGGATATTTTGTGACTTTTTTGTGGAACAATAAGACAAAATGTTAATTGTACATGCCAATGTTATTTATACAAACATTAGGGGAAAGATTTGTTTGTTTGTAACACAGGCTCCGAAACTACTGGACTGATTCTAAAATTCTTGTACCACTAGATTGCAAAAAAAAAATCTATTTCATTGAGACTGTTAATGTCTTGTTTACCTTAAAAAAATTTTCAACTTCCTTTGATGCATTCCTGGATTACTTCATAGTGAATAAGTGTCTAGAATGAAAACTTGTCTTATCAACCAACTCAACCCGTGTTGAAAGCCTTAGTACTTAAGAGCCTATAGCGTACCTTCATATTCAATTTTAGCAGCCAAGCCGAAGTCCCCGATCTTGACATGCAAGTCATCGTCAAGGAACAGATTGCCCAGTTTGAGATCTCTGTGAATGATGCGTCTGCTGTGTAGGTACTGCACTCCGAGGAGTATCTGGTGCATGTAGAACCTAGTCTCTGGCTCTGTGATTGCCTTCCTACGTTTGTGGAGCTCCATCATTGACTGTAGGATGAATTAAACAGTTAACATAGCAATTTATTTATGACTCAGAAGTAAAATAAATATGCAGGTACTGCCGTCACGAGTTTAGCGTGCTGGCCTTGAATAATATGTCTTATGTAAATAAAAACATGGTCCTCACTAACTGAACACTCATAACTCCTAAAAACACCTGTATTAGCACAGATATACCTATAAGCTTAACTGCTTACTTTAGTAGGAGAATATAAATTTTAGATGGGCTGAAAAAGTAGAAACTCGAAAACAGATTTGATGCAATGGTACCAATTACAAACTAAAGGGTTGTTTGCTACTTTAAATTTGTAGTAATTATAATATTAGTAGAGTTGAATGAAAAGTTGTTGAAATATTACAAAACTGGGTTTAAACCAAGCCTAGTCATGGTTTCAAGCTTAAGCCTTTAAGCTCAGTACACCCCTATCACAAGTTCCCTAATCTATACCCAGTCTCCATATTTGTATGAGAAAATGTACAGCGCATGCCAGTGATGTAAAAAAACTAAATACTAATAGAGGCTAGCGAGCGAGTATATATTATAGGACTACAACTATGTCCTTTTGAAATCCATATAACATAGAGATATAATTATTTTTAAACAAAGGATTATGTAAGGCAAAGTGATGTAAAAAGGGGAATTCTGTTGAATTTTTAAGTTGTAATAGAAATCAAAGTATAAACAAACAATACTAACCCGCCTCTTACACAGTTCAAGTATAATATAAATATTGAGAGAGTCCTCAAAGAAGCTGTGGAATCCAACCACATGTTTGTGGAGTAGGGAGCGGTGGATGGAGATCTCCTGGGCCATCTTCTCCTTCTGACTCGACTTCACCATCAGCTTCTTGGAGACTATTTTCCCCGCATACACCTGGTTTGTAGCTATGTCCTGGATCTCGTAGCATTTTGCAAAACCACCCTAGAAATGACAAAATTTTTCTCTATTATATTTTAATGAAGAGGATGGTAATTTTTTTTAATGCAGCTCTAAGTAGATACTTTATGATAAATTGCTCCTTGGTAGGCTATATCAGGAGTGACGGATGAATGGCTGAAGATATGTTGATATTAACATGTACATTCGAGACTTTCCTATGACAGGAAAACCAACACCTGTTACCACCTACTGTTTGAAATTAACAGTCAAAGTTGCAACAAAACATTGCTTTATTTTGATCGAAGCTCCGATTTCATTACTGGCATTACGATTTTTATTTAAGCTCTTTACAAGACTGCGCTTTGTTTTGATGAGAATGAAAATGGGAATATATTGATGATACAAATTAACGATTTGAAAAATAACTGCCTCATAACTTGCTTAAGAATTTAGAAAAGTAGTTACACGTCTAAATTACTGATAATAAGCGTAATATACTGATATTTTAACTCAGTAAGTTGGATTTCATAACGGTCATCTAAACAGCATGTTACGAAAGTAAAATCATATAGATTTTTGAAGTCGTGATGTTCAAAATGTATAGCTCGTTTTCAGAAAGGACTTAAAAACAGTTATATTCAATTAATATGCTAGCATAACTAAATACATGGATATAAATACAGAAAAACTCACCTTTCCAAAAAATCTTAGCCTTTGATAGGTGCTGTTTGTTTGCGGATCGTGGATAATTTCAGGGATTTCTTTCTTCTCATCTTCTTTGATCGACGTCATTTTAAACTAGCTTAAAAATAAAAACTATAGTCAAATAAAATAATAACAATTAACAGAATCCTTTAGATTATTGTTGACAAATTTCACAAAAGATGATTTCAAACGGACATACGTTTGAACGTTTGATTTGAACTCGGTAAACTCGCTTTGACTTTTTTGAAGGCCGTTTGATTGAACGGTTTTATTTCTTGGCCAATCACACATAGGGTATTTCTACTATTACTACCATTATCGTTTCACTGTTAAAATCATTTACTACCATTTATGAATTTTGTTGAAATTAATTTAATAAAACGATTACTAATTTGTGAGTAGTAAGGAAACAAAATATGATATTTAATTTATTTATTGGTTTCATACTTATTATTAAAAATGTATTCTATTACAAATATATTCGTTAAATATTGGTATGGTAGTTTATTCATCACATGAATATTTTTTTTTTGTGTATTGCAATACTTACATGTTCGTTATCTCGCTCATGATTACCGTGAATTCGCGCAGATGAAAGAGAAACAAAAGTAGTGTTTTTGAGCGCGAAAAATAAGAAAACTTTTGAAAATGTAACATCTATAATAAATTTTTATTATTCCTCGGTATCATCTACACAAGTATTTTTATAAGCCGTCTAGAATGTTTGAGGTGACTAAAACTTTGCCCCTACCCATAGGCATGGTTGAGTTAAAGTAAATCTATCTCAAAAGCATATTAATGATTAAAGGGAATACTTGAGTTATTTTGTTCCTAGCAAATTGAGGATCTGTGAGTCATATAACTTACTCAACCAACTCAACCACGATTTACCCTTTTGATTATAAATGCTAAATACAGTCATTGTCAATGAATGCTTTATATAAATAATGTAGAACAATTAAATAATGATCTATCTTGTCTGAGCTACTGTTGTACACGAACGTCTTACGTTTTGGTTTTTAGGAATAAATTTACGAAGTATTAAAATCTCAGTGTACCTAAGTAACGTAGCGCGAAAGCGAGCTACGAATGTTCAAATAAACAATAAATTAATTAATTTGAGATAGGATTTAGTTTAGTTCCATACAAGTGTTTATAGATCAATAAGTAGTGTCCGTTTACCGCATCATGCGATAATCGCATTGCGTGGGAATATAATTTTGCACTTATTTATTTTCCATACCAGTGCGGAGTCAGAGCGTAATCGTGTAGCACTTGTTATTAGTAAAAAAAGCGGAGATGACTTCGTTAATTTTAAGGACGGTGTTTGCTGGTGTTCTATTTTCATTACATTGCCATGGAAGCTATCACCGTAATTGGGTCACTACGGATGAATGTAAGTGAAATTTTTCAATGTATTTTATAAACTAGCTGTGCCCCGCGGTTTCACTCGCGTAGATTAAGCTTCATGCTTTATTTCACGGAACCCTAATATATTTTCTAAATAAAAGTAGCCTAAGTTACTCATCAGCTGTCTGACAGTGAAAGTCCCGTTAAAATCGGTAAAGCCATTTCAGAGATTACCCGGAACAAACAGACAGACAGACAGACAGACGGCCAGACAAACAGAGAAATTTTTTAAAAACTGGTTTTTTGAATGTCTTTACCGTGTATACTTTCTTATGCATTTAGTAAAAAGCTGTTATTTTGGTATTACAAATAGACACTTCAATTTTATTTATCTGTATAGATTGGTATAAGTAGGTGCCGTCAGGACGGTGACATTGAATGCGGAGTAGTAATTTTATGAGTCCTTCGGTCTGTCTGTATGGGTCAACGCGAACGAAATACATCCACAGCTACCCTCAATATTTTCGGTCAGCGCTCATAAATCGTGATGGCACCTGTAGGTATTGCGAAGGTCGTAGTTGCAAACAAGTATTGCAATTCTCATGATTATCAAAATATAGTCAGCCGGTCTTTATGTGCTAGCATTGCAGAGAATCTCTGCCTACACTTGTCCATTCGTATTAAGCTCTGATTTTTTGATGGTGTATTTTTATCATAGCGATCATGATGAATTTAGAAACTAGATTATTTATTTCTTGAGTAAGTATGTAGTCTATGTAGAGAGTCTAGGTAGAACAGTGGTCGTCTACTAAAATGGTTTGCTTTGCCGCGGGCCGCAGTTTGACGACCGCTCATGTAGAATCTATGAAACTAATGGAAATAAGATATACATATAGTAATTTACCTAAATTAAATAGTGGCATCTGCGAATTCTACGATGAGTTTTCTCCAATATTTGGTCCAGATCTGCTTTTTGGAGATGGTCTGCCTCTTCCCAGTTCTTCAAATCTCTGAGATAATAATCTTGAGTCTGCTTTTTTCTAAACTGCGTCACGTACCTTCCCGCAGTAGGTAATTTTGTGTCTGCGTCTACTAAGCTATGTTAAAAGAGAGCCGATTTTTAATCCGACTGCAGTCAGACAGCGAATGACGTACTTAGTAGGTACACAATAAGTATTTTCATCTCGCTAAAATCGTTATAGCACGTCACAGCTCATGGTACATTTAACTGACTACGAAAAAGAACACCAATGTCATTTTAGTTTTAACTATACTAATTATCATACTAATCGGCCTTAGTTAACGATAATGTGCTAGGTATCTACAGAGCAATAAACTCTCCTGTTGCTTCTCTACAGACGACACACATGCGTATGAGCTATGCGTATTTCAGATTCGAATAGAGAAGATTGGTCCTTGATTAATAATAGAGCATGTCGCCTATCGCGCCTAGCTGTGTGAGTAGAAAAGTTGGCATAAGAGGAGTATTCTTATGAATATCGCGTGCCAGTTCGTCTGGCGTGCTCGGAGGCACTCCGCGACAGACTGCCCTATTGAATACAATGCCTCCTCGTTACGTAGCCGAGGTCAGGGTGTCGTGTCGTCTTGGTATCCCCGTTGCAATAAAATGGGGACCAAGGACGAAATGCTCGTAAAAATCAAATGTTTGATATATCGCCCCTAGTCTTTTTCCGCATGGTTACCAAAAAAGGAATATGCTTTGCCATAGCCATTATCATACGCAATGATCAGATTATGATATTATGATACTTAATCAAAGAAAAAATATTTCGTTTTACTCATTCAAATTATTGGGGTTGTCCCGACTGTGATACGACTGTAAATAGCATTAATATTAACTTATACATTTTCGGAAAATTGAAAGGATTAAGTATTTAGTCATTATAATTCCCAACCGCAACTAAATTATCACTCGAAGTCATGTTGACTTTGCAATAAGTAAATTAATTAGTTAAGGACAAAGGTATAGTCATTACGGAGGAAAACCTTTCGTGGTATTTTCGTTCTCTGAATCATCAATTTAAACCGAGTAAGTAACTTTGTTTGTTCCACTATCAAGGATAACTTTATCATGACCAAATCTAATAATAATTGTATAGGTAAGGAATAGTCACGTAAAAAAGGTATGTCTTTCTATAGCTTAATAGCCTGTGTCTTTGTTCGTCCTTGGCGTCAAAGCCTCACAAATTTCAACCAAATTTAACATAAATAATGACAGTCGAATATAACAATGAATGACGGACAATTTCAATGAAAATGTAAGTTATTAACCGACTTTAAAAAAGGGGGAGGTTCTCAATTAGACCGTATATTTATTTTGTAAGACATTGCTATTTTATGATTTCCAAACCCAAATGAGAAAATGCAAGAAGATAACAAAGATGACGAGTCATAAGTATATTAATTGTCCTCAGTTGAAAATCACGTCAGCCCTGAAGACCTAAAGGAGTTCCTGAGTATGTACCACCCTCAGTATTACCATAACCAGACAGAAACTACCACGCCAGCTGATGTGGATTACGCAGAAGCTCTCGAGGTATTCATTGTACTCAAGTCATTCTAGTATTGCACGCACATCTTATTCTCTAGTCTCTATCAACCACTTCATGCAATGTAACTCAGTCACGCGGTTTTGCTCTTAACTTAGCATAAAAGTGCTCATCTAATTATAATTGAAACGAAATAAACTGGTCCTCATAAGCCTTTCTACTTTACTGTCTGTCACCTGTAGACCGATTCACGTAAAACAAACAATCGAAATATCGTTGATCAAGTTAAAGTCGCTCGCTAAGTCTTATCCTAATGCGGAATACTTAGGATGTGAATACACATGTTCGAAAATATAGGATAGAACTTTAAATCAATGTAATCGAAACTCAACGAAATCTATTTAAGACTTTTTCTTCTACGACATTGTTGCTGTTTAATTACGCGAATGTACTGGTCATTCTATCTAAGCTTCATCCCACGTTACACATAGTAAACGATTGTTTACTTATCTAAATACTTAATTAATAGTAATTAACATTTTAATTACTATCAAGAAGGCGGATGTAATTTATTCTTCGTCTCACAAGTGTAGCTTAATGTTTATGTGCGACTCAAGTTATCGACATACAAATTGAGTAAAATGTCAAATAACCAAATGAATATATTTCTCCAATTCTGTGTGAATAATTTATGATGGCAAATAAAACAATGATTTGGATAGAAAACGGTATGAACTATGAATTGAGTTTGCACTAGGTCTTTTGTTTGCACAAGTGGATTGTATCAATTTCATTGTATAAATTTTCTGAACTGGTGCCAAATGAATATGCAATTTACGTACCCCGTACATTATGTACGTAGTACGTACCCAGGTGAATTTGTCCTAAAATGTTTAACCACGATTACATTAATGAAAGAAAAAACACGTATTAGAGGATCGTAGATAGAAATCGAATTGGTCTTAGCAATTAGATCGACGATTGTTAGGATCATCGAGATCTAATGTAACTAAATTATGCAATAATAATATGAGTATGAATATGGATAATTTTGAATTGGATTTCGATGGAATTGAATACTATAAGTTTGTTCACTAACAATGTATTTAATGCAACACAGGATACAGGGCGATTGCCAATCCCCGAGTTTGTGGATTGTTTTGGCCTGGGATCAATTTCGCGCCAGATACTGCTACTATTCAATATGAGACCTGATACTTCAGACACTGTTAACACTCATTTTTACTTTTCCTCTCGAAAAAAACCTAATCGAGTACAGGTAAGTCACGAGGAGTTATAAACGACGATACTTACTTGAGCACAAATCGTACCGGATAGGAACTTACTAATACCATTACTCAATTCCAGGTACATCCAGGACCTCAATTTGGACTGGAATGGGTAGATTTCGATCCTAAAAGGAAGTCGGTAATGATAGTCCATGGTTTCATGAGCCACAGTAATGCATCGTGGGTTATAGACATGACCAGAGCTTTTCTTGAATGGGTAAGATCTACAGCGGAGCTACTCTGTAAGTATAAGACCCAAAGACTTAGTTAATTGTAAAGGTTGTTTGATTTCAGGATGACGTGAATGTAATAGTAGTTGATTGGAGTGGAGGTGGGAACACTTGGAAGTATTGGAGAGCAGTTGCAAATACAAGAACAGTTGGATCTGACGTCACATGGTTAGATATTTTGTCCCCTAAAAAATCCATGTCAATAAAATGAAGTCTAACTTCAAACGATGTTTTTTTTGCTAGGTTTTTGCGGCAATTGATGGATGCTACTGGAGCAAAAGCGAAAGGCTTCCATTTCGTGGGTCACAGTTTAGGCGCTCACATATCATCGTTTGTCTCATATCATCTGGGTGGAGTGTCTAGAATTACTGGTAATGTATCATAACGTTCTCCTAAAATAGACTAGAATACCTTTCCAGCTGAAAACCAGCTGGTTTGGTGGTAAAAGATAAAGTATTAATGTTTCTCAATATTTCGTTGAAGGTTTGGATCCAGCTCAGCCGTGTTTCAGAACGGCAAGTGACGTAGAACGCCTGGATCCAACAGATGCTGACTTTGTCGATGTTATTCACACAAATGGACGACTAATGTCCAATTTTGGTTTCGGGTTGCCGAATGCTGTTGGTAAGCCAATTTGGAAATATAAATATGGTTGTGGTTATACACACTTTAGAGGCCTTACTTAATTCCATATTTTACCAATCCCCAATAACAAATTCTGTGTTCCAGAAAATGTTTTTGCAAAAAATATGATGTCATCTAAATAAATTAAATCTTTTTTCTTATAGGACACGCAGACTTCTATTCCAACGGTGGTATGAAGCAGCCAGGATGTTTGAATGGAACAAATTCTCTGTTCTCTCGTCTTAGTCCATTTTCAAGTAGGTTTAATTAACACTTCAACATATTAATTTACGACTATTTGTAACTGTTAATATGCAATGTATAGGTATATTGACTGAACTGCAATCTCATCATTTAATATGCAATGTTTGTTTATATTTCAGAATTGCAGAGGGCGATATGCAACCATGGACGTGCATACCTGTTGTTTACAGAGAGCTTGATTAATAAAAACTGCTCGTTCACTGCATTCCGTTGGAACTTGACTTATGATGGGTAAGTCAAGAAGCGTCTATTAATTAGCACAGTAAAAACCGTAAATTGTTGAGCATCTACTCGTAACTTTTGGACAAAGATTTTCTGTAGACGATGATATACTCACAAAGCGTGATTTCCTACATCTTAAAATTAATGAGGCAAATCAAATGTACGAATATTTTCGTAGTACCTACTTATGGACAGCATACTAATCCACTTGTTCTTTGCATTTTTTCTAAAAGCATTTTATTGAATACAGAGTGAACGCAACTTTAAAAGCAGCATGTGACAGGAAGGAAAATTGTGCAGAGATGGGCATTAGAGCCATCGGAGGAGACGGAGTGCCACACGCTAACGGCACTTATTTTGCTCTAACCAATGAGAAATTTCCCTACTGTCGTAAGTACAATTTGTCGTATTTCATATCCTACAGCAAAAGCAAAATTATCTGTATTCCCACTTTTTCTATTGTTTTTTCATTTTACTAAGTTACCTTCCAAATAACACGACCATTGTAAACTTATAGAATACCTAATCGTCAAAAGGTCATGTTTATTGCTCATTTTTCACACTTATCTCTTCTGCTACTTGACTGAAGTGCAACTTACACCGGATTTCCTTTTCGTTATCATCAATAAAACAAAACAATTGCCTTTTGTTAGTAACTTGTAAATCGTATTTGTTATTAACTATGATTTGATTTGTTAGAAGCTAAACAATAAAATGGTTGCATGTATAAGTATTTACACACACACGCACACTATCAACTTCCTAGTTCTCGCGTGATTCATTAAACTCGATAAATTCCCGAAACCCACTTCCGATGTTTGGCCTCAATATCGGTCTATCTAAATAAAGAAATATCAAGCATTTATAAACGTATCATTGTGTCCTTGGCATTATTCTTTATAGGTATCAACGTTATTATCATCAACGGGCTAATTAGATACATTGTGATATAAGATGTTGTAATTATGATGGTGAAATTAATGGTACAATCTCGCTATCTACTTATTTCTTGGTTTAGGGGGCTTTCATCATTAAGTAAACTGATGTACAGTAAAACTTAAAAATTAAGTACATTTCATTATTCTAGAAAAAAAATTACGCTCATGAAAATTATAATCTATTTAGTTAACTCTACGGCTATCTTTAAGTAGGATACATAGTACTAAATAGCTAAAAAATCTATATTATATTTATTGATAATAGAGAAAAGTAAACGTATTGTAATGGTCGGAAAAAAATCATAATCCGAAGCGAGTTCGCTAGTTCTTAACCGACTTAAAAAAATGAGGATATTATCAATTCGACGGTATGTTTTATTTTTTAAATTATAAGCCAGTTCTATCATTCCATAGCTACAGTATTACACAACGCGACTCTCCTATCGCGGCTGCTGTGGGACTTGCAGCGGGGGTTCGAGATAAACAAGGCTTTCCACCCGACTACTGTTGCGGCAATCACTGAGGACTACGCAGACCCTATGGCTAAGGAGGTTGAGACCACTACAAAGCGAGGTTGGTTATGGTTCTGGAGGCGGTTTGGTTAATGTCATCAGCTCGAGCTATTATCCTCCTGTGTCGTTATGAGATTATGAGATCGCATTATGAGATTGTCTTTGCTTACTCCAGAAAGTTCAAGTAAAACAATTTTTACCGTTATAGCTGGTTAGTTAGCATTCATAATTTGCAACAAAATTTTGGTAGAATTAGATTTTTTTTGAGATTGTACTTAAAGATGATAGCTTACTAAGTTAGAAGTAAGTAGGTTACATCATCACTATCCTGCTGCGTTCTTTTGTAGATTCTCCGTGTAACACTCGACGTCGAGTGTCGGTACAAAGACAGGAAATTTAACGTTATCGTCGTATGATATGTATCAATTTGTTTTGATTGAAACCTTACAGAATAACGCGGCTGCTCTTATTCTATGGAATTTTGGAGTCTGTTCTCTTTTCTCTCCCTCAATTAGACTACCTATAATAAGATTATCTGAAGAAATGAAAGGAGTTAATAAAGATTTCTAAAGAAAGTTCTCACGTCACGTAGTTTAGATAATGTTAGTTTACTTCGTAAGTGCACTGTACCTAGAAGTGAGTCATTTTAAATTGTATCACAGCAATCAAATTAGTTTAATAAGAATTGTATTTTAGTACCTATTATATATTAACCTATACATAATAACGTATAGTAGGTACGATAATAACTTTTAAGTAACTAAACTATATGTAACATAATTAAGTAAGTAATGATACTTGTAGTCATAGATTAAATAGCCGTTACGCACTCGAATTTTAATTATATGTGTAAAGCGTAATAAATGTGATTATAAAAATATTAGCTTCCTATTTCTCGGTATATCATCAAGTAAATAAACATTGCAATCAAACAAGGCTTCTAAATAACAATCTTCGCGTCATTTACCATAATGATTTTGAAACATAATAATACTTAAATACATTCAATTCTATAATTGTTGATCTATTGACATGTTCATTTGGCAGTGTTAAATATTATAATAAGACTGAAAATTATATCAGGCTCGTAAAATCACATAATTGTAGCTTTCAAAGTAATTAAACGCTCAAACTCGCTGTGTTGTTCTATGTTGTTGTTGCACCCAATACTGTGTGATTTTGTACAAATATAACATTTTATTTTACTTCAACAACATGAGGCAAAAAATCTGGCAATTGTTCGGTTCATTTAGCGAGAGATTTTTGTTTTTCGGCCGGAACAGCGGCATACACGGGTTGAATCATTTGTTTCGCCAAAATAGCAGCCGTTTGTCAAGGTAAGGGTTCCATTATTTTAACTTTGTTGCTTTAGCGCCTAATGAGATGTAATGAAAAGGAAAACTTCCGCAGGAAATCATGGTCGAGAGGAAACATGGTGTCATAAACATTCTTTATAGTAGTACCTCTGTACTGGAGGAGCGTTCAATTTAATTCTCTTAACTAGATATTATATATTCATAAAGAGTAGGTAATTGATCTGATTGAATTTCAGGATATTTTTCATGTTCAGTTGCAGACGTGATGCATATATTTATTTATTATTGCATGGATCATACCTTATATTTTGCTTCATTCAACAGTAGATGAGAATAAAAATTTTATTAGTCTTTTATCATCAAAAGTAGCTCATAAAGTGGTAAGGATATTTGATATTTTGTGAATATTCAATACTGTATCTGATACAGGTTCTATCACGAATTATGAGAGCATATCTTGAATGTGCAGTATTCATTTTATGAGTCTGTCTCTGCTGCGTATACTCGTATATATGGCGCGAGGCGAATAAAAAGATGCGCAGATCCACTATTTTCGCTTCGTGCGTGACGGCACCGATTTTGTCCAATAAGAGTCACTATTAAAATTCCAGGGTATTCTGGATGATAATCCTCATAGCATCAGCGGGTTCATTGTACGTGTTGCTAGTGCCTGTGGCCCAGCTGGGGGTCGCAGTAGGGTTCGTGCCAGACACGCTGTACTTGAACTGGACTACTACCTTCCCAGCCGTCACGATCTGCGAGGAGTTCATAGCGAACAGCGCGCAGAAGCGATTCGTTACCAAATACCGTGCGCAATTATTTTTTTCATCCACATTTATCAATTCTACAGCATAAAACGTGTGATTAGCTAAGCTCATCGCCTGTCGATATATTTTTTGTGTTTTTTCACTTTTAAGGCGACAAACAATCGTGCACTCCGCTCGATTGTAAGTGGCTAATGCTGCCAACGAATGCTTGTAACACCAAGTGTCACTCGCGCGTTGCCTTCATTCTAAAGAATGAAATCCCTGTGCTCATATAATTACAACTATTGCTAGCACAGCGTCTTTAGTCCTCCTCCATGAAGCGACTTTACTCACCGCAGGAACACAACACTGCTCAAAGGTAGCATTATTAGTCCTAAACGATTACTAATTTCGAAATTCACCCATAAATTTTTATTCGAATTGTTATTGCTAGCATAATAGGTACCTGACACTAATTTCAATCGATTTCAAATAGATTTTTTGTATCATCACCGAGCCTAGTGTAGAATAACTTAAGCAGTCCATTTTGTTAATGTGTAATACTACATTTACAGCGTCGTTATTAGATCCATTGGAGTTCAGTTTCCGTAGATATCTTACGAGTTTGGTGTATTTCAACCCATCTTGCAACACGCCTAGGTCTCGGGAGAAATGTGGTGACAATATTCCATGTGACCTTCCTTGGAGAATTATTGTTGAAGATGTAAGACAAACTATAATATTCGTTTTTAATCGCATAATACTAAATTATATTTTTAGTCATTCCCGGAGTTATAAGTACTAATATATAAGGATCTTTAAGTACTTAAAGATCAACAAAATATTCAAGAACGCGGAGGAAGCGTCAAATTTCGTCTTTTCCTACTCCGAAAAACTCAAACCAAAATATTTTCCCAAGGAAAGAGATTAGCGAGCCTAATTTTTGACATCATTTTGGTAGAGTTAGGTTACTTAAATATTATTAAGTTACAAAGTATATTCGGTATATAAAACAGTCGTCCCTTACCTTACAAATAAAATCCATATTTGAGATTCTTGAAAGATTCATAGACTGCACTTCGTTTTCATTCTTACTACAGAATTGACATGAATAATTACTTTAGAAGTCTCTGAATATAGGAAATCATGTTGTATACTTGGTACTTGACCCACTGAAATCCACTGAAAAAAATTGACAAAACTGTGCCACTTTACTTAGTAATGTAAACAAAATCAACACATGAAGTACAATATCAATTGTTTCTAGGTGCATAAGAAATGCACGGATTTAATAACAGAATGCAGTTACAACCACTGGCCGTTTTCATGTTGCGATGTGTTCCGTAAAGTGGACTCGGAACACGGCCCGTGCTATAGCTTCAACACTCTTCAGCACGAGTGAGTATCGCTAATCTACACACACAGATAGGAAACTATTCATGGATTAAAGATAAGATTAAACTTAGATATGAGGCCTAAATGGCCAATTAAAAAGCACCGAAAGATATTTTGAGAGCAGTTGCGTTATTCCGTAAGATTTGTATTACTTACTTATCAATTTTATCCTATGTTTGAACCCGACACCTCGACGTCGAGTTCGTCGCTGAAATACCTTACAGAGTTACAGTAACGCAACAGAATCCTTAAGAATTTAGGAATGAACCTGGCCGGGCATGGTATAAACATATCAATTTTGAATACATACAAATACAACTCACCACATTTATGTTACTGCGGGTAAGCCTTCTAAGAGTATTATTAAATAGCACTGCTGTTTTCAGAAACTCAGACATGGATCAGCCGTTTATTGTGAACAGAACTTCTGGGCCCGGTTTACTTACATTCCGACTTATAAGTAATGCTGAAGTAAGTATCTAACATGAAAGTATGAAAGTTTATAATCTACGCAACTTTAATACGACAACATAAAAGTTAATCTTTATCAGATATCAATACACAGCACCGAAGAACTTTCAACACAAGATCTAAATGCATCATTTAAGAAGATTTTACGTATTATTGATCACAATCGCTTGAATATAGTGTTCTCCGTCGTGGAGATACAGAATGACCCGGCTTTGCTAATGGAGGATATCAGGGTCAGAAACTGTCGATACTTGCATGAAGTGCCTGAGAAGCCATTTCATACATATTCAGTAAGTTATATGAATTCTAACATTATTACTTAGGTACATATTTGTGGTTGGCAATTTAACATCTTTGGCAGTCATTACAGGTCAGTCGGAGGCTTCAGAGAGTCCGACAACTGGCTTAACCCACATTACCGATTTTCCTCGAAAAAGGGGTTAAGAAGGTCCGATGGCAGTCGGTTGAATACAGTGCCGAACCCAA
Source organism: Watsonalla cultraria (assembly GCA_964035505.1). NCBI lineage: Eukaryota > Metazoa > Arthropoda > Insecta > Lepidoptera > Drepanidae > Watsonalla > Watsonalla cultraria. The sequence goes on along the minus strand of OZ037717.1, from coordinate 8,650,973 downwards.
CAATAAATGGGATAAGGCCAGGGGCCTTACCATGAGCTCTTATTGCCATGATAGTTTCACTCATTTATGAGACAGATGTATGTGACGTGCATACATCTGTCACTGTCGCACAACTGAATTAACATTGCAATTAGAGCTCATGGTTGGGCCCCAAGGAGATGATGATATAACACTAATGGCATCTAGTATCCTTTCACAGGTTTACTCATACGACGCCTGCCGTTTAGCAGAATACACAAAACATTTGTTCGATAAATGTGGCTGCGTACATCCAGCTAGGGACAAGTCCTGTTAGTATATAATAAATAAGACCAAGGAATAAAGTAAAGGTGGCAATTTAAGCCTTAATTATACCTTATTTATGGTTCCAATTTCAATTTCACAGATGAACAATTGTATTGCAATTATACAGGAATGACTTGTTTGGATTGTTACGAAGGTATTTTAAAATTGTGGTATCTTATTTTAACGTGTCTATGGATTTTAATGGATTTATAAATTTTCCAGTACAAAGCATCAAAAATGGTCAAAATATAGTGGTGGCAGAAGATGCATGTCTCCAATCTTGTGTAGAAAGTGAACTCACAATCCTACACGTATTTGAGTGAGTATTCATTCAAATTAAACAGATAGTGTGTTAATAGATATATTTCATTATTTTTGTGAGAGCAAAAGCACAGAGACATCCTATTTTTAAATCGTGGATTTTTTTTGGGTAGGTCCAAAAAAAAAATCCTACGGCATTATGGAAGTGAGATCATTTGAAGGTAGGCTCCCAGTACCTAGTTTCTGAGATTAACGCGATTAAGCAAATTTAACAAAACAATTTAAAAAAAATAAACAAACTCTTCAGCTTTATATATGAGTAGAGATTCATACATTTCAATTGCCACAGGAGGTCAGAGTATGATCCAGCTCCGGGCGCCTTGGTCAACATTCAAATGAACGCCGTACCCACTATCCGAAACTTCCGTTATCTTTTGCGTAATAAATTGAATTTAGTTGGTGAGTGCCAGTCATTACAATACTGCTAGAATTGGGAAGAAGCCGAGCTGGGGCCCAACCATGAGCTCTTATTGTAATGTTAATTCAGTTGTGCGACACTGACAGATGTATGCACGTCACATACATCTGTCTTATAAATGAGTGAAACTATCATGGCAATAAGAGCTCATGGTAAGGCCCCTGAAGTGTCAATTAAGCAGTCTACAAAAGTGACCAATACAAAACATAAGCTGAGATAGTCCATGGTTTGAAACAGATACATTTATGTTTTCTTGATATGGATTTCAAAAGAGATGCATATAGTTCTAGTTTAAGTTTGGTCTGGTTTTGGTTAACCATTTTTTTTTTTTTTTATTAACGAGGGGGAAACCTTCAAAAGGTCCCCGACCGCCCTGGGAGAGGCAGATCGGGGTATGTGGGATTTTTACCTCACTAAAACCCCCCCGGTGGCCATCCTCAGTGCTCAGGGGGGACTCCGGGTACTCTGATAGATCGCACCGGTGTCCCGCCACACTTTGCCGGGGCACATCCCCGGGGTAGCAGTCACCGCCCCTGGAGACCTCGCTGTGCACCTTCCCGGGCCTGCGGCTCGGTGGTCAAAGCTCCCACCCCGACCACCGCCAGCAGGCCCTCCGGCCCCCTTTTAGTCGCCTCTTACGACAGGCAGGGGATACCATAGCCAAATTCTTAGACCCTGGCTATTGGGTGGGTTTTGGTTAACCATGTAATAAGGGGGCAATAGTTGTATTTGCACTATATTCAGATTATCAACTTCCATGATAATGTTCACTTTAGTAGAAGCAATTTGTTCAATTGTCTACAATAAAAAAAATCACAAATTTCCATTTCAGTGTCTGTAGGAGGCATTGTGGGGTTGTTTACTAGTGCTTCAGTTCTTAGCGGAGTGGAAATACCCTACCTTATATTCAGGTCACGTGGTAATCATAATGCATAGTAATATAAATAGTTTACGTCATCATCAAATCTATTTAAGTGCCCAATAATGTAAAAATACATTTAAAGCTTTGCATAATCTGATGTTTGTGTCACAGTTTTCTCTGTTCTTGTCATATATTGAGATTATTATAGCTTGCATAATTTAATTAAATTACCTATTGATAAATCAGTTTTATTTACAAGCCCTTTAGGTAGTTCTACCTCGCTATAAAACTTGTATTAGTTATAGCTGTGCCCTGCGGTTTCACTCGCGTAGATTTAGTTTCATGCGTCCTGTCGCGGAGCCCTAATATTTTTAATAAATAAAAGTAAACATCAGCTACCTGTCAGTGAAAGTCCCGTGAAAATAGGTCCAGCCGTTTCAGAGATTCCCCGGAACAAACAGACAGACAGACAGAGAAAAATGTTAAAACTTGGTTTTTTAGTGTCAGTAGCGTGTATACTTTCATATACATTTAGTGAAAAAAAATATTTTGGAATTACAAACAGACACTTCAATTTTATTTATCTGTATAGATGTATAGATTTTGTTATGTAGGTATTGTTTCAGTCTCATTAATTTTTCCAGTGCACAGGTACGACGAAAGATTACATAAATATTTATTCAATTCAATTCAAATTCAAATATATCTTTATTCGATTAGACTTTATACAAAGTACTTTCAAATCGTCAGAATGACACAATTACACAGGATTATACATATATATTTAAATACGTAGATACTTAGTGTAAATTGAAATAACCATTTCAATACAAAATAATGTTGTCTGTTTGAACAAATCATTCTTCTAAGCTTCGTTAGGGATACGGCTTTTACTGGAATGTAGAAGTTGAACCATAAGGGGCTTTTATCCAAAAAAATCTTCTTTAAGATTTTAAAGTAGGGAAAAGCCAAGTGAGGTCAACCCGAAGTGAAGTGAAGGCACCCTTAAGTATAAAAAAATATTTTTCGTCATGCTTATCCACTGGAACGAATCGAAACAGTACATAATAGCTCAGCTGGTATCTAGTCACTCATGCAAAACTTTCGTTAGCAACGTTAGTTTTATCAATAACGAAGTCATGGACCAGCAGTTTTGTGCAGAAAACATCATTAAACGGTAAAACCTAAGTAAGCTTTCAACGAGTGTATAAACAAGAGACAAAATGGGAAATACAGAGAGTAATGTGACTAGTGGAGTCAAGAAACAGGCCGGGACATCTGAACAGAAACTGTATAAACTCATCGATGTTAAAGGTATTAGAAACAATGATATTTTACACAACTTAAGAGGTAAAGTGATATGCTACAGCTGCCATCACGAGTTATAAGCTCTGACATTGAATGCACACTAGTCATTTTATGAGTCTGTCTGTATGGTGCGACGCAAATAAAATACGAGTATATGCGCAATTGCGCAGTTCCCCTCACTATTTTCGCTGAGCGCTCATGGCTCGTGACCGCACTATTGGTATATGATTATTTCGAAATGTATTGTAATGAACATAATCCTTGATTTAATGAGTCAAGCACTGTACCAAATTTCATAATTATCTCAGTAGAAATTGGAGTCGTAAAAGTGAGAGGAAAAGATAGTATGGATTGCGTCGGAGATGTTTCGAGGTAGCTCTCTAACGGTCTCGAAATAAAAAAATGTTTTTGGTACTGCCGCATTCATCATCTTCCTGGCCTTATCCCATGTATTTGGGGTCGGCACTTGATTCAACCCGATGTGGCTGATCACCTGATTATTATACGAAGCGACTGCCATCTGATCTTCGTAACCCCTTTTTCGAAGAAAATCGGCAATCTGGGTTAAACCAGTTGTCAGACTTTCTCAGGCCTCTGACTGACTTGTAACGATTGCCAAAATATCGTAAAGTATGGTACTGCTACATTTTTTTTTTTTTTTATCCTCTTCTGCAACAGTCTATTACCTTCTATCTTTTAATGTAACACTTCAAACATCTTTCGTGTGGGTATTCTTTGCCTGCATCAGTGAAGAAAACTGTTGCGAAGAACGAATATGTTTTCCTACATTACCCGGTTTTGTAAGAATATTTTTTATAGTAGTGTAACTCAGTATTGTACGAATAACAAGGGGATTTGCATATTTTAAATGTAATTACCATTTCCCTGGCCTTTTCCCATACATTTTTGGGGTCGGCACTTGATTTAACCCGATGTGGCTGATCACCTGATTTTTATACGAAGCGACTGCCATCTGACCTTCGCAACCCCATTTAGGAGGAAAATCTGTGATCTGGGTTAAACCAGTTGTCAGATTATTTTTAGGCCTCTGACTGACCTGTAACGATTGCCAAAGATGTTAAATTGGCAACCGGGACCGACGGCTTAACGTGCTCTCCGAGGCACGGAGGGAACTCGGGCGGTCACCCATCCAACTACTGGCTAGGCGTATGGTTGCTTAACTTCGCTGATCGAATCATATGCGCAATAGCATCTGTGCCACGAGCTCCTCATATTTTAATATATTTTAAATGTAATTATGGACAGTTATATGTACTAGTTACTACACATACCTAGTTACATATAAGACGGGGTCAATGGTTGTAGAACAAGCAAAGGGTGGTTACTATACAATATATTATCTCAGTCTATTGTGTTTGAAATAGCATTACATTATACACAAACAAAAAGTTCACATTACAGATGCTAATTCGTAACCGTGTTACAATTTGTCCATTTTACTATAAGTGTTTCTGTCGTATTTTGACAAATTGCAAGCTTATGAATAAATACATTATGTAAAATAAGATGAGTCACTTTATGCCTGTTGAATACTTAATGTGAATAGAATGTATTTTGCAGGTATATTCAACTTTGTCCCCAAATTAAATTCGCCTCTTTCGTCAGCGCTTCTCTCAAATAAACTCGTTGGCCTAGTGGTCGCATGCGCTACTGAGTAACACATGTTCCTGGGGTTTTACCATCTGTAATTTCTCAGTAACAGTGCAGAGTCTGTATATAGTGCCCGTTTAATGACAAAAGGCTCGGTCCCTCTTACATGGGACTTTAAACATAACTGGCGAAATTTACATAGAATTTTAAACACCGAAATGTGTATTTACTATAAGAACTTTACCTACGCCTACCTACCGTTTCATTTGTCTCACATGTTTATTTGTGTAAGTTTCAAACAAGCGCACATTTCTCTTGACGGAAAGCGGTTACTGCAGTATTTGAACTAATATAATACGGTCTTTGCATACATCTTTGTAATGAACCTATCACTGAAGTCACACAAACCCCTATTGTCTACATCCCTAGGAGGCGGTCTACTGGTCGACATGATGAAGAGAGCCTTACAGAACAAGCAATATGCAGAAATAGACCACGCGATCAAAACAAAAGTAGAGCCCTTCTTATACAACAAGGGGAAGGGCAGGTACATACCAATATCGCACCTTGTGCTGTTGAGGAACAAGGAACGAGGGCGACACAAGCTGGTAAGTATCTTATGATAAAGGGTTGTGGGGGGTAATTTTTTTTTATAGGGGGCCAGAAAGATTAAGAAATTTCAGAGAAGGACCAAATTGTGTTCTTATAAAAAAGTAGAGCCTTACTAAGAAGAAATACATATTTAAAACGTTAGCCTCGAGTTGGGAATTATGAAGAGGGAGCGCTGTACTAAGTAGAATCTACTTTATACTTCTGGACTGATGTAGTAATTGCGGCCCATATACTTACTATTCATGTCGAAGGACAGTCGGCGGGCCGGATTAAATGATTTCGTGGGCCGGCGCTGCCATCATTGATCTAGGGCATAGAGTACAAATATGCTGAACACAGCATTAAGTACGTTATGTATGTGATATAGCTGCCACCGCTTAGAGGTATGGAGAATCCAGATGAAGAATTTGATGTAGAGAAAGATTGGCCAGTAGTCACACAAGAAGAATACGACGCTAACCCGTCAGCCTACAGGGAGCTCTGTTGGGATCTCAAGGTAACTAACTCTCTCGTTGTAGAACTAGCTGGAAATTGTAAAGCTATTCAAATTTGACAATGAAATAACGGAATTTGGATTTGTGTCATTGAGAACGGTGGCCAGGCTGCATTACCTCATTGGATCGCTAAAGTGATCCAGTGGACGAGGTACGAACCAGTAGTCCGATTCACCTACTGAACGTGTCTTCGTATTAATTATAAATAAAAAAAGGTCGTCGTGAAAACTTCCTATTCAGTTGAAGTCCTATCCTATCGAACTACGACCTCGGATCATGTGATCCTTTGGAGCGGATTTCGATCGAATGACTTTACTCGTTTAATGATATTTCGATAGCTTGTTTTACGTGAATCGGGACACAGTTCGTCGGTCACCAGAGACGTCGACATGGCATTTGGAGAGATCCAGCTATGAAGTCTTTAAAATATATGCAAACTCCACGAAACATTTACATTGGTTACTATCTACCAGACTATAACTAGTTATAATAAACTAGAATGATGCATGATACAACTTTCGTTGTTGTTGTTGTTAGATGGCGTAGCGTCACGACAACATTTTTTTGTGATGTTAGCTTCCTGTGTTATAGCATAGTTCAATTTATAATTTTCGGCAATATGCATTCCTATGAGAAAGTCTTTTATTGTAAACATCTTTAAATTTAAATTCATAGATTTTTATCTTATTGCCACGCTCTTAGCGAGTTTTTAATCTACCTATATTAATATTAGAAGAATCGAAATCGAAGAAAGAAGATCCTAAGTATTTGTTTGTTTGTATTGAATAGACTCCGACACCATTAGACCGATAGGCTATATTTGATCCCCGTACTCCCAAGGGAACGGGAACTACGCGGGTGATACCGCGTGACGTGGAAAAATCTGAATTCTTTTGACTATTTGAAAGTACTTTGTATACATATAATTAAATAAAGATATTCTTGATCTTGGTTTTTATTCTTCTACTTCCAGGAGCGAGGGGCAGTCGGTGAAACTATTCTCCATCTTTGCCTTCTAAATGCAACCTCTCTATTGGCCGACCTCGCTAAGAGATTACTGAGGTTCTACCCAAAACTGATCAACGATACTTACATGAGTGATGAGTATTATGGTGGGCAACATCCTTGACCTATAAACATAGCCACAGAATAAATATAAACTTTTCGTATAAGCAGTACGGAATCTAGGAATGACACAATCACTCATAATAAGCGTACTGGCATTATGTCAGTACGGGGTGTCAGATCGTGGTCGATTGCGTAAACGTTATTTACAATTTTTTTAACTTTAAATCGACCTTTGGACAGTAACAGAGAAGTAAATTTAAAAACGTTTAAGATTAGACAACCCTCACGCTAGATGGAGCAAACGTCCTTATTCAAAAATTTTTTTTTTTTCCTTACTGCTTAGCAAGCGTATATATATGCTGTGACATCTTTAACTCATTTGATAGAGAGCCCGATAAAAACACGGTGAAAATTAAACTGACGGTGATTTAGTACATATTTCCTTTAATTTTCTAAACGGAAATTACTGATAAATTGCAAGAGTGTTAAGTAATAAGCCGAGTTAACTTTGGTGGTGACGTACGTCAAGTATTTAATAATTAATCATGTAGGTATAATTGGTTAAATTGATAGAAAGCCGCGAGACAGCAGTTATTATGCAACTCTTTTGTTTCAATTATTATCATATTTTGTCTAATTGATGAAAGGGACAGTGCAGAAATACGTGAATCTTACAATTTTTTTTTAATCATCAGCAGACAGTTCACTGCAATTGTCTCTGGGTAAAATGGACGTCTTTTTTAACATAGATTAGTCTTCCCTTTGCAAATTATACCTATTGATATTTTTAAAGTAGAGTGTATAATATACTTATGTAATTGGTAACGTTGACAATTAAAAAGAAGAATATTTAAGAACTACGAAAATTAGATGAGAGCGCATTTTTTTAAAGTAAATTTTTCGATAAAGTTGAGAATACTACGGATGATAATTTCAGGCGAGAGTGTCCTCCATATGACAATAGTGAACGAAGATCCAACGATGGTCAAGTTCTTACTGGACGCGGGCGCTGATTACCACGAGCGGTGCTGTGGGAACTTCATGTGCCCGGAAGACCAGAAGGCCTCTCGCACAGACTCCTTTGACCACGAGTGGGTCAACGTACAACCTGATACTAATTATAACGGGTAAGTACTAAAACTTGCCCTAACACTACCTTATTTTAATACCTCTCAAGTTTCCGTAAGCAGAGATGAAACGACGTCGTCATGTGGATTTCAGTCGGGCATAATATACTGTATGACGATAATATACCATTTTATATTAAACAGTAATTCGTTCGTTGTTTTTGTAACAATCTTGTAAAATATTTTCTTAAAACATAGGAAAATGGGCGTTATTTACCCTCGCATTGCTGTATAAGTTATAGCCGAGAAATAATATTTTCTAATACTTAAGTATTTTCCTTTAAGATACGTGTACTGGGGTGAATACCCTTTGAGTTTCGCGGCATGCCTCGGGCAGGAAGAGTGCTACAGACTGATTCTAGCCCGCGGCGCAGATCCTGACAAACAAGACACCAATGGCAATACCGTCTTGCACATGCTTGTCATTTACGAGAAAATGGTAAGTAAATTTTTAATCTTACAGGCTTTACTATGAGGTCTTATTGCCAGAGTCGTGTAAAGAGACAGATGTATAGGACGCGTATAAGTTTGTCACTGTCATACAGCTTAACTATCATTGCAATAAGAGCTCATGGTTGAGCCACAGAACACTAAAAGAATGAAATATCCAGGGGAATAACATAAACGGTACCACCATTTTTTTGATATAACTTGATAAGTTACAAAACATTCGGTTATCAAACATTTTTTCCGTGTTAATGAACTTTTTCCCGCTGGGAGCTTTCGTGTTTTGACACCACAACAATTATACAAAGAGAAATTAACCACCCTCCAATCCCACAGGCGACTTTCGACATGGCATATGAAGTGGGAGCTTCCTTAAACATCCGCAATGTACAGAACCTAACTCCACTGACTTTATCCGCCAAGCTGGCTCGTACGGAACTGTTCTTTCACATCCTCAATATAGAAAGGGAGATATACTGGCAGATAGGGGCTACTACCTGTGCTGCCTACCCACTGGGGCAGTCTGATACCATTGACACCGAGACTGGGCTGATTAGCAAGGACTCTGCGTTGAACCTGGTTGTTTTTGGCGTAAGTAGTTTAAGCTTAAATGAGGGTGAAACTTACATCAACAACCAGAATGTGAAATTAAAGAAGGGTTTGAAGAGATATTTATAGGGACGGCCACGCACGCCTAATACCCATGGTATTGCAAGCGACCATACCCATTTTAGTAGTATCTATTAAAAATATGATTACATCTGCTTACATGGCAAAGAAAAATAAAGCTTTGATGCATCAAACAAAGTAATATTAATAGGAAAGTCAAACCTATAGAGGCTGTAAAGAATTGCAATATCCAGAAATGCAAAGTCAAGGATAACTGCCCTAAGGTTTTGTATAAGGTTGTTACTCCGATTTAATCTAGTAATAATATAACCTATATTAAGGTCACACTGAAAACTAGCTCCGTTAGACTGAAGTGATCCCAGCTCGATCTGCGATCATATTTAAGTTATTTTTAGTTGACGAAAATGTTACAATGTTATTTAACTAAATGTTTTTATGTTTTAGCCATGACATAAACCTGTATTCTAAATTGTTATCAATAAATGTTTATTTTATTTTATAAAAACATTATATTTATTCACTCAAAATTAATTTCAGGAAAAAGACGAGCATTTAGAGCTCCTAGAAGGCATGTTGATAGACCTGCTCAAAACCAAATGGAATACGTTCGTCAAGTTCCGTTTCTACCGTCAGTTCTTCTTGTTCTTCTGCTACTTCCTAGTGTCGCTGGTGTGTTTCACCCTGAGGCCTGGGCCTCCGGAGAGGGGTCTCAATGCAACTGCCATCAACTCTACGAGTGGACCACTTATTAACGACACCGAGTTGGTCATCGATGTTGGTAAGTTTATCATCTAAAGCACTGCAATAACCTGGTATTAAACTATGCCAATCCCTTTCGAATTACGTACCACAAAAAGCGATTTGATCTAATCAAATCTTTCTACTATGTTACGCACTCAATAGCGCCACGTTTTCACCAGCGTAGATATAATTTCATGGGTGGCTCTGTTTCGCGAAACCCTATTTATTTTTAAAATCGTTTATTTACCAGTGGGGGTCCCGTTAAAATCGGCCCCGTCTTTCCAGAGATTAGCCAGAACAAACAGACAGACAGATAGAGAAAATTTTGAAGTAATATGCATTTAGTGAAATGTTGTTAATTTGGAACTACAAAGAAACACTTCAGCTTTATTTATCTGTTTTGATGCATAGATTACGCCACGTTTATAAATATTGAGGTGTGAATTTTAATTCAATCGGATGGTTACGTTAACCCGGTTGCTTTATGGTAAAAGTCTTGATAGTAGCTATGGTAAGAAAGTAATTCCCATGGTTCATTTCAGTCTCGTCGTGCATTGTCATGTTATTTTACAGAAAACTGCACTATACATCTAAACAGCACAGAATTCGATGCAGGAGCTGTGGAAATAGTGAACGCGACTAAGCCAGATGGACCGCAGTGCGCACGATTCAAGAGTCATCCTAAGGAGAAAGATAAACGTATTTATATTTTTTTATATAAAAGTAGTGACGAATACAATAGCACGACTTTACTTTGCTTAATGTCGATTCATTCGATTCACACCACGTGCTTTACGGAGAAGGAAAACATCGTGAGGAAACCTGCATATGTCCGAGAAGTCATTCAAAGATGTGTGTATAGTGCCTGAGACGACGATAGACTCACCATCTGTCACGTTGGCACTTAATCATTTTCCTTCGTTCTTTTATATTACTTAAATAGCGGTGCCTTACGTCCGCCTTTGGAGTCTATATTCATAGTCTCATCTCTCGTTTTCATGAAATTGAAGTAAAATATCAGTAAAAATCTATTTAGCGGCTTAACCGAAAAAGAGGTAGCAGATGGACAGGCAGAAAAACTTTCCAATTCATTAAATTTGTATTGAATACCAAAATACCCAACAATTTTCAGCGACAGAGGCACCGAAGGAAATAGACATGGAAGACTGGTGGGAGGACCTTACTGAGGAGTGCAGACTGATGAACTTTGAATCATGGCAAGCGAAGGTACAAATATTTAAAATATTATTCCTCAGCAAAGATATAAAGGGTCGACGTACTTCTGATTTACCGAACCCGCCCATGCTGCACAATTTGCGATTCCTAAACAAGTAAACTTAAATATCCTTGTTTTATCTGATAGGGATCAGAGGCCCAACCATGAGCTCTTATTGCAATGTTAATTCAGTTGTGCGACAGTGACAGATGTATGCACGTCACATACATCTGTCTCATTAATGAGTGAAACTATCATGGCAATAAGAGATCATGGTAAGGCCCCAGAGGGATCTAGACAACAAATAATTTAGGGATATTGATTTCAGGTATTTTGCTTTGTAGGCGTTTAAAATGTTAGTTATTTTGCCATTCAGTCTTAAAGCGCAATGAAGTATCAGTGTTCAATAGCTTCACTGATCACTGATAACAGTGACTTTCCGATAGGTACTTGTACTTCCCAAAAGAGATCGCACACTCTATAACATTTTTGTCTTGTGAGTTACAGTTGAGATTATCAGCAGAACTGTTGCTGTGGGTAGGAGCACTGGCGTATATAGGAGCCGCTCTACGCGAAGCCAGATTCCTTGGACTCAATATGTTTTTTGAAAACTTGAGTACTGTACCCTCCAGGTAAACAACTGATTAATCCTTAAATTATGATGATAAGAATAAAGAATCAGTAATATGACTATATTAGAGACGTGGTGGTAGAGTTGTTTGAATAACAAGCGACGCAAATTCTAATCTAAGCGTGCTTTACCACGTAGCAAAAATCTTGGATACACCGGCAAAGAATACGCATAGAATAAATAATCATAGGTATTGGTGCTTGAGACGGCGACGGACATACTATCAGTGACGTTATTCAATCTTCAATTGACATAGAAAGATGAGATTTATACAGATTCTTTACTATTTGCAGAGTGATGTTTCTATTCTCGTGCCTATTAATGCTGGTGCTCCCAACGTTGAGGCTGGCGTGTGCTGATGAAGAGGAGGATCACTTAGCTGTCATCATAATGCTCACCACTGCACCTTACTTCTTGTTCTTTTGCAGGTAGACAAAGATAGCATAGTCCACTAAAGGCTATTATAATTGGGTGATCTCGCTACTTAATCCTAGAATGCAGGTTTTAACGGCAAGAAGTATTCCCGAACCGCCAACTTACGTGCACATTATTATTATCTGTTGGAGCACAAGGATTAAGGGGTCTACCATCATCGGCTTAAGAACGTATTAAGAAAGAAGTTCTTACTACGTTCTTACTAGCTTCGACGTTTAATTTTGGTACCGTAAAATTTAACGTCAAGGCTAAGTAGTTCTTAATACGCGCTGCTTAAACGATCTTAGTTGGCTCCCTGGTAATACCTGCTTCACCCAGGTTGAGATTCTAGATGAAGCATGGATCCCATATTACTGAACTTGTTAAATAATTAATTTTTGTTGGTAATTTTAGGGGTTTCAAAACAGTGGGTCCGTTCGTAGTGATGATATACAGGATGGTGATGGGAGACTTGCTCCGTTTCGTCTGTATCTATCTGGTGTTTGTCATGGGATTCTCTCAAGGTACGTACTTAGCAACTGATTGGAACCTAACATATACCAACACCACGAACATTTTGGCGGTCTCTCTTAAGTCCGTAACCAAAAATAGCGCTTCAATTTCGTTCTCCTTGTAATTTCTACTGATAGGAGCACTAGTTGTATTATTCTGTAAGGTTTCTCAGCGATGCACTGATGCGTCGGTTTCAAAGATACGAAATTGAACATTATCGCGTATGTTTTATGTATCAATTTTCAATGACTGAAACCGACGCTTGAGGTCGAGTTGACGCTGAGATACCTTACAAAATAACGCGACAGGACACCCATATCATCTAGTGCATAGGAACTCCATACCTATGAAGAAAGTACATGTTGGATGCAAAGATGGACACGGAACTTAAGAAACAGATGAAATCTGGATAAGTCCAGGACTTTAATCTGTTTAGCCGTGTTTTACCTCAGAGTGCCTAGTGCGAGTGTTCTTAAAATTGCCTTCACAAGTCATCACGCCGACTTAAACGCAGATTTGTATGGGCTCATTATAGTGTCATCTTTAGGCCGACAGAGGCGCTGTTCCAATCCTATACAAATCTGCGTTTACGTCGACGCGGTTACTTGTTACGGCGGCAGTGAAAAACTCGCACTAGGCTCTCAGAAGATAACAAACTTGACATGAATTCTCATAATATGTCAATATTGTCGCAGTTTGCACAATAAATTGCCAAACATAAGCGAAAGTGTGATGCATCCATACATCGTCCGCACATGATGCACGTTTGCTCAGTGATTAGGATGCAAACCACTAGTTTAACTTATGTCCATCGTACTTTTACGTAATTTAGGACTAACATATGTGCATTCATACAAAGCGTTCTAAACTAAAAAAACTAAACTTTGTAGCAAACAACGTTGCGTTTCTCTAAATATAAATTTCTTCCTTTCTTTGGTTTTATATGGCTTACTATTAACAAGCACGCATAATGAATGTTTATGTATTATGCGGGCACGTCATCCTATGAGTTTGATCAGGGATTGTAGTCCTTATATCATCATCATGAATTTAAGAGTTGTGACTCTTGTCGGTGTAACTGATGCAACTTCTTCCACAAGTCTCTATCCAGTGCCATCTCCTTGACCTCCCTATACGTCATGGCAGACACATTTTCCTTGACTTGTCTCATGTATGCCTGGGTCTTCCTCTTCCTCTCTATCCTTCTACTTTTCCTTCTAATATGTTTTTAAAGAAACTGTCCTTATATAATTTTTATTATTTAATATACCTTAAATAATTTAAAGGAAAGATGTTGTACTGCCTAATAATCCCTATATGCAACTATTATTGATATAACAATATATCACCTTATAGAAACCCCTTTGGTCACTTTTCGTTACACAACTTTTAGGGTAAGGCGAAGTTCAAAAATACACTCATCATCATTCTATTGTTTGCAGTGCACTACTAGATATAGGTCTCACCCATGGCGTGCCATTGCGACCGGAGCTCAGCTCCCTCCATTCCTGCTAGATACCTCACCTATTCATCGCTTAATCTAACTATTAGGTTCTACACTACGTTTAAATAAACGCGGTCACCACTCAACAACTCGTTTGCCCCAGCGATTATCGGTGCTACGGCAAATATGACCAACCTACTGCCACTTCAACTTGCTAATCGTTCGGGTTATGTCAGTACAAAGTCTTTGACGGATCACCGCATTTAGGATCCTATACTTTATCAGATATCGTAAGAATAACATCTTGCTGTGTGACTTTTAGTAGAAAAGTCCCAGAGTTTCCAGAGCTTTTCCCAGAGTTTTCTCCCTAGGAGTATTGGCTCATTGGGTCAGTACAGGGAGGAGTAGGACGCACTCTTTATACAAACCAAAATTCGCGTTGCCAAACATTTCGATACCCCTAACTATTAGGAGAAAAATGTCCAATAAGTTCGACAATCAAGCTACTTGTTGAACTAGTAAGAATAGGGGCCGCCTTGCGCCAGCTGTTGGTTGGTGTATCCAAACTCAAATGATACGTCTAAAGTTAGATTTAGTCTCATATCAAATTTGACGCATGAGGTAGGATCACGAGTAGCTCAGTTGGAAGAGCAACTGCACGGTTTGCAGAGGTCGTGGGTTCGAGTCCCGCCAAATATTCGTATTTTACTTTACCATTTGTAAGAATTTAGAATGTAAACATGTGTGTCATGAATAAAAATCGAATATTTAGTTGGAATAAATGAATGATTTCATGCATTGAGTCTAAAATACATGATGTTCTTTTTCACAGCATACTACGTAATATTCCTGTCGTTCGACAACCCGAACACGCCAGAAGGAGTGGACGACTCGGTGTCGAACCCTATGCCCTCCCCCATGGAGAGCATCATGGCCATGTTCCTCATGTCACTCACCTCCTTCTCCGACTACTACACTGCTTTTGAGAGGACTGACCATGAGTTTGAGGCTAAGGTATATTTTAACGTTCGTAGGTAGAGATCGAAGGCTAAATAAAAGGTTTCATTTGGGTTTTTTGTTTTTGAGTTTTCGTATATGCGAGCTTATGAATGGTGGAAACAGTTTTTTTTTACTTCATTTAATACTGTGTGACGCGTGAGGAAATCTTAAAATTTACAGACTTATGAGAACATCTCAAATATAGCGCGTATTAAAGGTAAAAATAATATAACCAAATCACTTGGCATAAATTCAAGAGAAGAAAACACTATCCGTAATAACAGATCAAATATCAGTGAATTCCAAAAATTCATGCTTATAAGTTCTACAAAACTGAATAACGAAAGCATGAAATATTCAACCTTAAGCCAATTCGAGCACTCAATAAAAAAATAAAGCCAGCGTACGATATTTTCACACTTACTTCACAATCGGACCCTGTGACATTTATAGGTATATGCAAACAATGCTGATGACACTTTGGAGATATTTTATTTGTTTGTGAAATAATAGTGCAATATGAACATTTAAACACATTGCAACACCAAAGACCATGAATCTTCAAAATATTGGTTCGTTTGTTTACCACAGATAGTTAAATCGTTAACTTCTGATGTACCAAAATGTTGCATCATTATTACAAAAAAAAATTGATACAGAGCCTAGTGCAAATCCTGAAATCCTTAAAGAAGACAAATCAAAATCATGAACTTATTGTTATACTGAAAGCCATATCAATCAAAGTTATAGATAAAACTCTTTCATTTCCAGCTCCTCTTTGTAATATACATGATAATAGTAGCGATATTGTTAGTAAACATGTTGATTGCTATGATGGGGAACACGTACCAAAAGATAGCAGAGACAAGGAACGAATGGCAGAGGCAGTGGGCTCGGATTGTGCTCGTTGTTGAACGAGGAGTGCCTCCGGCGCAGAGGCTGAAGAAACTGCTGGCTTATAGTCAACCGATGGCTAATGGGAAGAGGGCATTGGTGCTTAGGATTAACCAGAAGGTAAGGCACAGAAGACACTAATGTAGTAAGTAGTAAGGAAAATAAATGAAGAGAAAGAAATATATAGCTAAACATAGTGACTTTAAAAGTCACATCATAGAAATTTTAAATAGAAGTTCTTTCGGTAGCCAAAATACTGAATATGAAATTAATAGGTTTTTATATTTTTGATGAAGGTAAATTATAGAACCAGTGAAATCTACGCTAATAATTACTTACTTAATGAAAACCTTTATGTTAAAATCATACAAAACCTACAAAATTACAACGTATTCTATCGATGTAAAAATTAACCTAAAGTTTTTTATAGGACGAAGACAAAGAGGAGATGAAAGAAATACTGGAGATGAAAAGGACGCACGAAAAGATAGTGGCCAAGAGGAAGGCGCGAGAAGCTCAGCTGAAGGGCATGAGGGGACGGGTGCTGCCACCATCTCCAACTAGAGATTACCCTGTTAAGAAGTAAAACGTTATGTCGTAATTAAAAAGAAATTATATGCACATGATATAAGTAGAAATATATATTTTAAAAAAAAATTGTTCCTTTAAAATTTATTTGATGTTTTGAAAGCCTTAATCTTGGAAGTTTCATTATGATTGCGATAAACTAAAATAACGTTGGTTTTATTTTATATGTGGCCTGCTGTGCCAATAAATGATGTCTGTAAAATATTTTTTTTTATTGGAATGTATTCGAAAATTTGTTATTTAACTTGTTGAAATCCTGATTTTTTTTATAGCATTGAGCCGGAAACTAAGCATGTGGCCCACCTAATGGTAAACAAGTGCTTACTGCTGTCTATGGTCTCTTGCAATTCCAGGTGCATCACGCTCGTGCCAACCCTGTAATGTTCCTCTCTCTTCCTACTAAGTATAATATAAGTAGTAACTAACAAAAAGCAAAAGAAATTCCTTTCTACAATTGTTTCCCCAAGTAATTATAATTATCGCGCAACAAAAGTCA
The DNA here is from genome assembly GCA_964035505.1 of Watsonalla cultraria. NCBI lineage: Eukaryota > Metazoa > Arthropoda > Insecta > Lepidoptera > Drepanidae > Watsonalla > Watsonalla cultraria. The sequence goes on along the minus strand of OZ037717.1, from coordinate 8,633,854 downwards.
CTGAACCGTCGATAACAATCCATTACGACACAATGTTAATGACTTTATAGGATTTTGTATGCAAATTAGTTTAACCTTTAATTTCAATAATTTGACAGCTCACACACAATGCGTGAGAAATAGGCGGGTCGATTTCTACTTAGCGAACATATCCAATGGAGAAATTTAAAAATGTCAGGCTTAAAACTATTACTTAACATGTCCAAAGAAACAGTGAAGATGCAACGAATATTATAATATCTATGTCGTTTTCGAATATCGCAAAAAATAGTATGCATAAAGGAACCAAAAAGAATTAGCGAAAAAAAATTATGTTCCAAAAATTGAGCGAGTACTCACTCCTTAAATATATCTTATTGACCAAACTTTACCTAAAGACAAAAACAGTAAACAATTCCTAATTCAAACAAGTAGCTAATTGATTTTGTATGTAAAAATAAATAAAAAACGTCTGTGTAAATTAACTAGCGGACACTAACTTTCCACTGTTGCCTAATTGTTTGCACTTCGACCTCTATCTGAGCCGGCAGGCTTGGTCAAATATTCTTCGTTTACTGGCATTATCGTATTTGCGTGTGCTAACACTAGTCTGTGTTTGATTTCTTTCTTTCATAAGTTATGACTTGTCATTGACAAACCCACTAGTCAAACGGTGATCCAAAGTGCATGCCAAGGTCACTGTTGTGTTTACACTCCTGCTTACAACTTTTATTAGTTTGAATGGCGTCTCGTTAATTCAAATGTAATCAGAGAAAATGAGATCTTGTGTCCATAATGAGCTAGGTACGAATACATACACGTATCAAGATTAGGTGTATAGTTATGTATGGGTGTGTGATTGATTCGATAATCGAGTGGATATCAATCGTGACATTGATGAAGTTCCGTCAGAATCAATTATCACATTATAATTCGGTCAAGTGCAATTGGCGAGCTTTGAGTGGATCTAAGTAATTATCTATTGGTTGTTTTCATTCTTCATTTTTTTGTTTTTTCTGACATAATAGTCATGTCAACTGAGTGAATTTAAGGAACTCAATAATGAACCAGACACGAATGCGTCATATTTCTTGATATTAGACTTAACCAAAAGCTTTCACTTTGATGATAGGTGACGTTCTTAACTATCATTCAATTACGAGGAAAGTAATTAATCATATTTTGAAAGATGTCAACGAAACAATGACGCATGGCAACATCGAATGATTTTTGTTTCGCATCTTCTGAAACTCAAGACATTATAGATAAAATACACATTTGTGCAATCGAGGTACTCGCGCGTGAATAGAAGACGCTGCCCATAGCGCGGCCCAGCGACGTAGAGGTGGGCACTATAAAGCCGTTGAGCATCACTAATGTGTCACGCATTGTCATCTACACGAGCGCACTATGAGGAGCGCGGTAAGTTGACCCGTAGCTAAAGTGAAATTTATTGTGTGCATGCACGCACCCAAACAAATACTTAAGACTTCTCAAACAAATTTCCCCATATATAAAGATTCGAATTTTCACAGTTTGTCGGTTCTATTTGTGTACAGTTTTAGTGACCTGTTTTTGTTTTCTATTATAGGTTGTTATATTATCGTTGGTGGCAGCCATAGCGGCTGAAGCGCCGTACAATCTGCCCCGACCAGCGCCGCAAGCACCATCGTTCAACTATCCATCACCACCACCCCCGTCGCCACCACCGCAGCGCCCTATACAACAATTTGTGCCACAGCCCACGCCTCAGCCGTTCAACCCCGGTGGTGGGTATCAGTATCAGCAGCCAACCATTGCTCCAGTATTCGCACCCCAGCAACAGTACCAACAGCAGTACCAACAGCAGTACCCACAGCAGTACCAACAACAGTACCAACAGCCGTACCAACAGCAGTACCAACAGCCCCAGCCTCAATACATCCCGCAACCCCAACCGCAACCTCAACCGCAACCGCAACTGCAACCAATCTCTTACAATCAACCACAAGCATACCAGCCCCCTAGTACATCTTATGGAATACCTCGACAACCTGAATTCTTCCGTGGACCCAGTTTCCAACCCACTCAACAACAGCTGCCCCAGCTAGCACCGCAGCCTCAGCCATCTCAATTCTACCAGCCGAGCGCCTACAACCAACAGCAGTTCTCTTCACAAAGTGGATATTCGTATCAGCAACCGCAACTGCAGCAGCAACAACAGCCGCAATTGCAGCCCCAATTTCAACCACAACATATCGCGCAAGTGCCATTACAATCACAGCATCTGAGCCAGTCCTCTCCACTGTTGTCGAGCTACCAGGCCGATTTAAACCAATACAACAATGATTTGACTCACAGGGAAGCATTGGACTCAGTGGTCGTGGATCGTGTGCAGAAAATTATTAGAGAGAGCGAACACACATCAGCCCGGGATGCAGGATACCAGTCCCTTGTTTCTGGAGTGTCACTAGAGAATGCAAAACCTAGTATAGAAATAACTTCATTCGTGCACTCGTCACCTTTGATTGGTGGCCAAACTGGTGGCCAAATTGGTGGCTCAACACCTCGAGGATTTTCAAGGAATGTGTCAGCGGGTGCGTCAGCTCCATCTAGTGATTATGGTCTGCCTTTTGTTTCTTCGAGCAGTCGATCGAATTCTCTGAATACCAGTTTCTTGCCACAATCTAAACCAGCCACGTCCTACGGACCCCCGAACTGATTTCAGTACATAAGTACAAATTATAATTTTATATTATTGTAAATAAAATAAGTAATTTACTTGTAAATAAAAATAAAAGAAATAAGTATTATCTTTATTGTTTTTATTTCTGATTAGTATTGAATTTCATATATTTCATACTTACGAATTTTTTTGAGTAAGATAAATTTTCAAAATATGTGGTTGTATTCCAATGACATCTTTCTCCTAGAAAAAACAGTGACATAGATTGCCTTAATGTGTTAAATTCAACTTACGTTATACAATCAACATAGATGCGTGACTTTGGCAGTAGTGTCACTTACCAGGTTTATTGAATGGTCTGAAGTTTGGGCACCGTCGTTTAGCAACAATTTGCACGATTGATTACGTCCATTCACTAATATAGTATAGGAATTAGGGCTTCTTGGATTAATTAATTTGGCATCATGCATAACACTTTGAACTGGTGGTTCTTTCATTGCTGGTGGCATGGGTTCATGATACTGATAAGCCTAAAATAAGAGTTATATTTTCGTGTCACTAGAATCACAACAGGATGTTATTCGGTTTAAAAACGATTGATAAATTAACATATGAAAAGGTAACATTTTGTAACAAACAGAAAGCTGGACTAGATTTATTTGAATAATTAAATTACTACTTATGTGGCGAAATGGAATATTTCTATGCAAAGCTGTCAATAGTACAGCATTATTCAGTTACAATTGCACTAATAAGATAACACTTAGGTTAATTAATGTATTCAAAGGTTGCTCTCTGCTAGTTAAAACTTAATACAGAACTAATTCGCTGGTTTCCGCATCTACGCAGTGTTTTATTCATCTTTATATGTTGGACAATTCACATAATATCTTTATAAAGTATATATAGTCTATGTGTTATTCTGATTTATAAACTATATGATTTTAAAGATTCATTAAATTCCATTCAGTAGTTTTTGCGTCAAAGAGTCACAAACATATATCCATGCACACATATTCACAATTTTCACGTTAATAATTACTATGTAATCCATCAATATAAGTACGATGTATGATATGAAACAGACCGTTGCTTAGACTAAGTTGAGATCCCAGAGCTAACTTCCTTACCTACCTACCTTTTCAGCGTGTTGAGCTTTCTCGCATCGAGGATTATAATGTGGTGTTATTTCTTGTTCATGTTGACAATGCGCTTCGCTCATCGGTATACCATAGGCTTCCGTAATACATTGGCACGATACATCCACATAGACACTAATTTTGTCCAGTTGTTTTTCGTGAATCTGAAATTTTAATTTCATTTCAAATCCATCATCATCAACACCACCGATTTCTCAATCAGACAAGAGCTGATTCCAGGAACACAAACTACTTTCGTTTTCTCAATTAGACGATAGTTTACCTACTGGTGATAACTTACAGGTGAATTCGAATAATAGGGAGCAAGTCTTTTAGTTCCAAATTTGCAACTATCCTTAAAAGAAAAGGGTAGGTAGAGACGTTTTAAGTAATAAGATGGTCCGTCTTTCAGACACAGCTTCAACTAAATATGTCGTTGAAATTATTCTCAGACACAGGCCAATGTAAGCCTTCCTTACAATATAATACATAATATTTAAAATTTCACGAGGTCTGGCTGGTTACAAATATTTGCTTGGTATAAACAGTGTGTTGGAAACTATTTTGTTATATTTTATGTTTTTTTTATTTTTAGTCTTTTATATCTTTCAGTAAGTTGTCAAATAAATTCAGTAATGTCAGCTGCTTTTTTCACTGCTCTCTTTATCTCTAAATTCTAATATTCGCTGTCGTCTACACAGTGAATTTGACATATTACCTGCACTGAACTCTCCGAATCCAAAGGCTCTTCCGGACAGACGCACTTATGGTCAACGCTAACTTTAACTTCCTTAGGTCGCTGCTTTCTACTTGACGAACTTTTTCTATTCAAAGTTTTGTTAGGACAAAGGCACTTGTGATTTTTGCTTATTTTAACATCTTCGTACTGTCTCCCATGTGCTGGATTTAAATACGCTTCTGTATAAGAATTATTAGAGTATTCCATCACGGCACCTTCAGGAGTTGTGTAAAAATCGAGAGGATGTTTGCTATCCTTATTTCGTATGTTGGTCATACTTTGGGATTTCACTGATTGTTTTGGGCCTTTGCCTAATTCACACGTCGTCGTAGTGGCGTTTGATTGATTGTTGAAATAGAATTTTGAATTGAATAGAAAAAGATTGCTGGAAATAACAATTGCTTGGATCTGAATAACAATATTTGCTTACAAAATTGTTATTAGCTAAACGTTCTTATGCTTGGGAAAACACAACCCCCTTATCACAGAATACAGAACACAGACTAATATAGTTCTTGGTTTAAAAGCAGCTCCATCTCTTCCTGTGATACGGATTTTAAAAGGAAAGGATATAGCTTTAGTACGAGTTTGGTCTAGTCTTGGTTTAAACCATGTTTTGTAATAAGGGGTAATCAGCTTTAAATGTTGAAGATTGACTTACAGCTGATAGTACTCAGAGTTAGTTTTGTTCAGCTGCTTAGGCTGCAGAATGTATTCGAAGCTGTGTTTTGGCCTGAAAATGTATAAGAACATATATAATTCAATGTGAATCTGGTGTTCGGATGCAGAATTGAGTTAAGATACCGTACTACTTTTCAATTAATAGAATAATGAAACGAATAAGTTACTAGAACCGTAGAACCGTAGACTAGTAGGTATTATCATATTAATAATAGATAGAGCCTTGTAACTAACACGGATTGGTATTACATAAAACAACAAAATAAATGTTTATTTACTGGTCATATCGTGCATCATATTCCTTGTTTTTGGCATTCCTTCTCTTCTTCCATGGACTGTAAAAATAACAATAATTATAAAAGTTGTTGAAACTTACGTTACGTTAATGTTTCATAGCAGATACACTCGAGTTAGCTTTTCTGTGAAATTGAATGATCAGGCGTTAGGGTATTCACGAAATTTGAAAATTCTTTGAAATTATAATACTTACTATGGTCACGTAAAGAAGTTCTGATAGAATAGAAGAACGATAAAATATATAAAATTATAGTATTACCTGCTCCACCTTCGCTCACGTTTTGCTTTTGTTGGGCTGCAAAACAAAATACAGTAGTATAGTAGTATATCATAGGTAGGTACGTTCTCTCCGGTAGCTAAATAATATTGCGTCTATCATTTTAAATGATTGATTAATGTTCTATTCAACGAAATATCCTTCGTAAATATGACACCAATGCAAAACCTTATCTGTATAAGATTAAAAACGTAACAAACTGCATTATCCCTGTCAATGTTTAGTATTAAATGAACTGGACTTCATGCAAGTTAAGATCTTACTTGCTGGCCATCTTCGGAGTAACGATCGTGGAAGTTTTCTTGGTGTTCAGTCGGCCTTGTCCATTGTCACTCTCCCTCAAGAACTCCTCATATTTACCATCGAGCCAAACCGCAAAACTATTCATGTCGGTTTTAGTTGAATTTCGATCGTCTACTCTTTGAAGATCTTGGGTCTGAACACAAAGACTATTTATCGTAGTGCTTCAACTTTAGTGTAACAGATCAATAATAGGAGGGTGATAAAATAAAAATAATAATAAATATGCTCACGCCATCCTAGAAGGGTCTCCGATGGGATAAGCACAGAGGTGTTGTAACAACAGAATCTAAATTTTACCGAAAATGATCTAATTTAGGTCTTATTAAGAAGATTTGAGAAAATTATATCATTGAATACTAAAAAACCGGCAATTACACTACAAACTAAAGTCTCTGGTTAACTGTGATACTGAGTAAGTTTATTTATATTAAACAAACCTTATTATACCAGTGGAACGCGTTTGAAAAATAATTTGGTTTTTCATTTCGGCTTTCTCTACTCCGTCGATTTTTAGTCATTGATTGATGCTGTAAAATAAAATTCAAGCTTAATTTAGATTAATTCTTAAACAAAGCATTATTGTGTATGAGGATGTAAAGAATATGCTCACGCCATTGAACGCTTTCCCGCCGCCACGATATCGTCCGCCGATATCGGGACAATATTATCCCGAATATCCGCCGATACTTGACTATAACGACACAGTGTGAGAATGTTCAGTAGTTAGTAATTGTATCAAACTACTAGTTCGACGATATCGTGTCGTTAACGCTATCGTCCAATGTGTAAGCGCCCATTTCCGAAGGGTTAATACCCACATTTCACCGAATATAATAAGTGGCAGAGGGTGAGTCCCATCTCAATGTCAGGCACTATACTATACGTCTTCGAATTAATTCACAGACATATGCAGTTTTCTAGAAAAACTCATTTGTGTAGGTTGCTGCAATGGGAATCGAACTTACGTCGCTTGCGTAGCAGGCGTATGCTAAAACACCACATGTCGTTAATTGAGAATATGTTTAATAAACGTACCACTTGAGCATAATACACTAAAGGCTGCCCCATGTGTGGGTAGAACCCATTCACCCACTGGTTCCCAACCTCAGGCCCATGGGGATTGTCGATGGTGTAAGCGAACTGGTAACCACAATCACACACACTGGAAGATAATGAAATCATTTCGCTTGCTACCTACTTGTTTCAATTTATCTTAAAGAGTTTATTTACATTCAATGATTTTAACTTGACAGTATTTTTTTAATTTCTATGACAGTCTGCTTGAGTTTTCTACAGCCAGCAACTTTTTTCGAAGAATTGAAAAAAAATACCAAAGAGTACCGCCTGGTAAGCGGCAACCATCTTAAAACGCTTGCATTTACGTAGCATTATGTGTTCCTGTACCCCAATCACGAGTTTGCAACCGTTTTCGTAATCTACACTCGCTAGCGTCTCTGCCGAATATTTGTATGCGAAATTGTACGGTGCCAGTTTGTCCCCGTCATCGATCTCCGTCTTTGGCGTCAAAGTTACCTACTTATCTGTTTAACAATTTCAGCAAAAACGTAACAGTATTTAACTTCGTAAAGGACCAACCGGACAGAAAGTGACATTTTGGTAAAGATTAACTTCTATGGAAAAAGTGAATGCTATGTTTGAACGTCATACGTAGCCACGTAGATTACTTGTTAGACCAATCATCTTAATAAAGGTGGTGCTTAGGAAATAATGTTTATAATTACGATACTTTATTTAACATCTACAAATGTATTTTCTTTGAGTAATAAGTTATTTACACTCATTAATACATTTGATTATGAAACTCGTAAGTAAACAGCAGTTGATAAATTTCATGACTTAAATAATTCGGTTTAGATCTCTGTCATTAGAATATCCAATGGACGTGAATTTATGGCTTATGTACTCGTACCTAGACATGAAACTATTAGATAACTGCTACGGCAGTTTTCAATATTCTATCCATTTAAGTTAAACTATCTGGATCGATTTATCGCCCCCGCAATCCTCTTCGTACTGAATTTCATGAAAATCATTGGAGCCATTTCATACATCATGATAAATACAAGAATTGCTCGTTTAAAGATATTAGAAAGATACATATATACTACGTACAACGTAGTACTTGATAATTCAAATGCGTGCAGGATCGACCAAATGTCGACAAACCTCTTTCGTTGCGTTAACAGAATACGTTTTCAACAGTGGATAGTTGCATTTTGGAAGACCCCGGCGATCTACCTACTCTACAGCCGGGTTTGGACATAACTTACAGCACTTTAAGACGACCTACAGTAGAGAGCTATGGTGTTTTATTATTATAACTAGCTGTGCCCCGCGGTTTCACCCGCGTAGATTTTAATTTCATGGTAGTCCGCAGATCCCTAATATTTTTTAAAACTCTAAGTAGCCTAAGTTAGTCCTTGTAACATTAGCTATCCGTCAGTGAAAGTCCCGTCAAAATCCGTCCAGCAATTTCTGAGATTACCCGGAACAAACAGACAGACAGAGAAATTTTTTATAAATTGGTTTTTCTGTGTCAGTACCGTGTATACTTTCATATGCATTGAGTGAAAAACTGTTATTTTGCAGTTACAAACAGACACTTCAATTTTATTTATCTGTATAGATTTAACTCTTAATCCCCTCCCTATTACATGGGACTCAAATATAACTGGCTTAATGTGGGTGTACAATAGGTACACCTCCACCTACCCCTTCGGGAATACAGGCGTGAGCATAAATGTTCTCTTTATTACTCCATTTGAAAGGAAAATATTTTTAGATGGCTTATTCAAACCTTTTTTGATTTTTTCAGATCCCTGGAAATTGTTTCAAAGCATCATATTAAAATCCATTTACGGGCAGAAAGTCGAAGGTGAGTCTTGAATATTTTAATCAGCTTCAGAGGAGTGCAAGTGTAAGTTTAGTTTAGACACAAAACATAGCTTTACTTCTTTCTTGTATGGAACTAAGTTGTGCGTGCCTTGGGGTCACTTCATATTTAAAAAAGACAGTGTAAGCTATAAGTATTATTGATATAGGATAATCCTACAAATAATCATAAATCAATAATATAGTTAACCGAAGAATGAGATCTCGATATCACGGCTCCATCTGGATTAATGATCTGCAATGATATCGTGTGCTAAGTGCCTTGTCCTATTCTTCCTATTCCTCTTATGTCCTTTCTCTATCCAGAATACGAAGCTAAAACATCAAAGGGATTAAAGGATCAGGATGAACCTGATGGTGACAGCTTAGCCCACTATCCCATGGGAAATGTTTTAAGGTCAGTCAGTAAAATTCATCTAAGCTGCAAGAAATTAAATGAATGCCATGTGTTATTTTACTTCATATACTCAAAAAGTCTAGATTAACGCGACGATCCCTACTTCGTGTCCCTATTTCATCAGACTATGGAACCCTTTACATAGTCCGACGAGGTAGGGACAAGATGTAACTCAATTGGCTTAACTGCACGGTTTTGAGGATATGTGACTAAGTAAAAGTTTTAAGCAATCTGGTTACAATTGCCAACAGAGGTGAATTATACCAAAATAAGAGCACTGTACATCTCCCGATGGCGGAGCTGATGCACATAGGGCACTGCCATCTCAAGGTGACCAAGGACTTCATGCAGACCGCCGTGAACGCGTTCGCCATCATCCTCCACGGCAACATCGACGACATAATGCGACTCCCTAGACAATACGTATTGGAATCGGTGAGTATTGGATACACAACTGATGAAAGACTGAATAAAAATAAATACGATCACGCCTATCCAGGAGGGTCTCGAAGGGGTAGGGAGAGGTGAGACATAACCCAAGTTTCGCCGAAGATCTAATCATCTTCTTCGGTTACGCCAACATACATTTATGGCCATCCCTCAATTGGAAAGGCCCTAGGAAGGCATATGTGAGACCGCGTAAAGATAAAACAATTATTATCGTAGTTGTAGTAGATAGTATCGTTGGTAGAGTATTTTAATCTTCAAAGTATTTTAAAGGCGAGATCCATAGCAATGATGAAGATATCCAAAGAGAAGCTGGCGGCGACGTGGAATGTGGTGAAGGGGGAAAATCCGACGGTTTCCGTGACCTACGAGACGCTGGAGATGTACCGGCCCCTGTTCCAGTACCTCGGCGGGAAGGAGATATCTAAACTCAACTTAAGCGATGATAGGATACTCAACTACATCGGGACTCACTCTGAACTAGACAGGCACCAGGTAACAAACAACGATCCTTACAACTTCAAAAATGTTCTTGGTAAGTATCTATTTATAGTAGTAACTAGCTGTGCCCGCGGTTTCACCCACGTAAATTTAGTTTCATCCTTATTGTCGCGGAACCCTAATATTTTTAATAAATAAAAGTCACCTAAGTTACTCCTTGAAACATCAGCTACCTACCAGTGAAAGTCCCGTAAAAATCCGACCAGCCGTTTCAGAGATTACCCGGAACAAACAGACAGACAGACAGATAATTTTTTTAAAACTTGGGTATTAGTGCCAGTAGCGTGTATACTTTCATATGCATTTAGTGAAATGCTGTAATTACAAACAGACGCTTATATTTTATTTATCTGTATTGATGTACAGATAGGCTAGAAAGTTTGTAAAACATAAGTTTGCAGTAGCTAGTTCATTCATTGAATAAAACTAACTTTCCAGGTAGGTGTGATCGCCAGTCGTTATATATCACTGAACCCTCAGTGGCAGAAGCCAAAGTATCTGAACTTGATGAACAACTTGCTCTGCGGGATACCGATGACTTTCATGAGGAGACTGCCAGAGAACACGTATCTACAACTTGCCCATCACGTGAGCAAAACTTTTTTGGTCACTTTGTTAGTCAACTCATTTTAATTTGATGAATTTGTAATCTTACAATCTTATTTAGGTTTTCTACCACATTCATGCTTGTGATCCTCTGCAACGACGGTTCTACTTAGCAATGATGACCAGAACTCAGGTAATTATAATTCAATAGGTTTTAAAAGTAAGGAAGTCCAGGAAACTCAATGGGAGATGCCACTGGGAGGAACCGAATTATGCCAGCGGAATATCGCAATAATAGTTGATAAAAATACTCTAAATAATATTTTAAGGTTTTAAACATACCTACTAAATTCTGAACTTTCCCCAGCAACTTCATTATATACGACTTCCGAGACAAATGTTATCTCTATACCGGTCTGACAGACTTGAATTATAATATTAACTATAATAGATTTCGCTGGTGTGCGATTGCTTAGAAATACAGTACAGGCGTCGTGTTAAAGTGAATTCTTAGGTTCCTACCTAATAGGATATTATACTTTAAGGCACTAGGCAAGTCCTACAGTTGGAATGCTCGGGACGTGGCGAGGTTGGGCCTCCTGCTTTCAGAAATAGAAGGATCAGAACTGAGTGCTGTTGTGCCTGAGGCTATGTCTGGAATCACGGCGCAGGTAGGGTAATTATTAAAAGTATATGTAACGCCTGAGAAAAATTCAAAGTTGACCAGAAATTGATCATCCACAGCCACGATAGCACTACAAATAATCTTCGGTGAAATGTGAGTGTAAAAATTTGCATGTACACCAAAAATTATATCCACCTTGAAAATCTTTTTGACTGATTGTATTGTATCTACTGTAATAACTGGAGGAAATAGGATGAATAGTTTTGACAAATACCTACATATATACCAACTTTAAATATCACTCTAAATAACATTAGAATATAAGTAAAGACATCATTCACATATTGTGTTATGAGTTGTGTTTTGTTATGCTTGCTCAGATTCTGTTTAGCTTTGAAAATAGCACTTAATCATGTTTCGCTTCAGGTGATGTTGGAAATACCAGCGCAAACACTGAAGCATATAACAGATATGCAGCTACGATACATTAAACAGAAGCCCCTGAATATACTCGCCAAGAAAATGCAGAACTATCAAGACCAGAACCAAATGTTCAGCACCTCATATAAACACCCCATCGGATTCTACAATATTGTGGTTTATTTACTGCATAATGTACTGTTCACGTATGTTTGCTATTATTAGGAACGAAAGTATGTGTATTTTAAAATGTGTTAAATTTGTAGAAACTGAAATGAAATTACTCAAATAAGAGACAGCAAAATATTTCTGTAATTAAGGTTGAACATTTTTGACAGCACTAAGTGGAGGCAAATGGAATGAGTAGCGACCGTTTTCACACTGCTTAGCTACCAACTGAAAATAAACAAAAAAGTTATTAATATTGATTTAAATTACATATACATACCTGCATACTTTTCAATTGCATATTTCAAGCAAAAATATCCTCTCTTACCAGTATATCTTCCCAATCTGTTTGCGTACTGTTATCTACACAATATCTAGTGTTAGGATCTTCTGAAACCTTCCGAACAACGACAATATCAGCCATTTCTTTATCATCTGGTGTGAAAAATGTTTTTGAGTTCGGGACAATTGTTTCCGATTTCGGATCTTCATGTTTGGCTTGTATTTCCATTGATTTTTTCTGTGGTATTCGTGCTTCGCCATTATCCACTTTCGTTGAGTTTTGTGCAGACGGTTCCGCGAAGTTAACCCTGGATTCGCCTCCGCAACCTTTTGGGATTTGGTCGTCAACTAATTGTATTAGCTGTTTAGAGTCAGGTGCTAGTACACCTGATGACATATTCAGGTGTCCTGGCATCTGAGAATTCGTATATGTTTTCGTGTCAACAGTTTCAAGAGACATGAACGACGGTTGTCTTGCTAGGTGATTTTTGCCATTATAATCACTATTTGTACTCGGATCCATTGTCTTTTCTGGTCGGGGTCCTGGTTCTTCATTACACGGACATCTAGAGGTGCAGAAAGGTAAGAACTACTAAATACTTAATAATTATCTTATAACTTAGTTTTAGCATTAATCAGGTGCGTATATTTATTTAGCGAATAAGAGGAAATAATTTGTAAAATCCAGTCGTGAGCTATTATTAAATTTAATATATCAGTTATATAAATTTTAAGTTACCTGTCAGGTCGCATACTCCCTTGAGGCATAAACATACAGCATTTTTTGTTTTCTTTAACAACAGCCTTAGTACCAATATAACTCGAATTGTTGTAGTATTTTGAATTGTCACAGCAGGTACAGTTAAAGACAATAATTTTCGTGTCTCCATCAGTCATTGCTTCACTGGGGTACACCGATTGCCATGACTTACTGTTTATAAAAATCTCTCGTTCAATATTATTAACTTGGGCATACTTATCATTTTTCAACATGTTTGTGAAAGAATGTGACACTTTCCTATTAGTTACAGCCCCTTCTGCGTTCCTTATTTCAATATTCAATTTAAAGTTGATTATATCCACTCTGTTTATAAGTGCCATGAACTGTTCGTTAGGATTTCCATTAGGAACGATATCTTGCTGTGGAGGAGATTCTGGATTCATATCAACAGCGTTCACATCTGTTTTGGCATTAGTATGTTTTAATGTCGCGTCTGATTTTTGTAAATGATCCGATTTTTCAATAGGTTGATCAAGTACAGATTCATTGTTTGTTAATAGCATCGGTGCTGATGTTACTTCTGCCTGATTTCTTTGTAAGCTTGTTACAGGCAATATTTGTTCATTATCTATGTTTTTTTGTGTATCAGAATTATCAATAATTAGAACTTTATCTATAGGTATTACATTGACTTTATGTTTAGATTGGTCAGGCGTCCTAGTTGCTTTGTTAACATCTTGTGTAGTCATTGGATCTATTTCAACTTCATTGATTTCAGGCGCAACTGTTAGTTTTGGTACGCTCTCTAAACCCTTGTATGGAGTTTTAGTTAGTTTGGATTTTAGTGGTGGTTTTCCCAAATTATTCAGCGTACTTGCTGCTATTTTATCGTTCTTTCTATTCGAAAGATTTGAATGATTCCAAGGAATGTTACCCTTTTCCTTATTATTCGTTCTTTTAGCTATTGGGTTCTGAGGTGGGTTAAGTTTTCGTTGAGCAGTAGATCGCTGCCATGAGGACCTTTTCTTGTCATTGGACTTTGTAACTTTCCCATTTTGCTGATGACCATCAACGATGTTGAATTTCAACTCGGGCATTAGTAAAGCAGATGGAGATGTAAAAACCTGTAAGAAATTCATGTACGTCTGATAATTAACTATAGGTACCACGAGTATAAATTTAAAACAATATGAGATAACAGAGAAAAAAATATTGGAGAATAAGAGACATGTAGCAACTTACTGTTTCTAAAGCGTCTGCTAGTTTCTTTCGGTTAGATTTTACATCGACTGAAATTTTACAAATAATAAAGCTATAATACATATTAGGTACACAAATTTAGAAATTTTGCAATACCTGTGATTTGTGAGTACCTATAGACATTTTAGAAATAATATGATTAAAAACGTATCTGGTTCATCAATAGATCTCTTCGGTTGACGTTTCTCCAACGATCTATTACAAAAATAGAACATTATGATACGCAATCTTATTGTGTCAATATATAAATGTATGAATAAACTTTTTCAATACACGGCCATCATTATCGTCATCATCAACCTATCATAGCAGTCCACTGCTGGACATAGGCAGTTGTAGTAACTGACTACAAGGCAGGCCTTTTGTTCACCATCCACACTTGCTATATGTACCCATATTAAGAGACTTGCACCGATTACGCTATAGCGACATCTATTCATATGATATCGTCATTTGTATGACATATTTTAGCTATTTACGTCACCGCTAGGAGGCGCTGCACAATTTCACAAACAAATATTCGGTGGAGGCGCTCAATAAGTATAGATTAGGAAAACGGTGACAAATTCATGATCTCTGTGCTGACTCGAATTTTTTAAAGATTGTATGTTTGGCTTTACATATTTTTCTTCTTTATTATTATTTGGCATACGAACCTAGAAGCTCTAATGAGATATCTGTCGTATCCAGAATCTATGAAGGCGTCAGGTGGTTCTACGGCGACGTAAGCCACTCCATTGACCAATTCCAATGGGGTTTTAATTTTTCGTCCATTCGTCGAGTACAATTCGATTTTTGCGTGCCTTTAATAATTAGGAAAAAACACGAAGTTATTTATACTATTTGGATTGTTTGAGCTTCCGTCTGTATAGTTTTTCAGGGCTTTTACTACGCCTAATTTGAACCCTTTATGCACTTTCTCTAGTTAGTCATTTATTTTGGAACAGACATTTCAAAATTATATCATCATCATCATCATCATCAGCCGGAAGACGTCCACTGCTGAACATAGGCCTCCCCCTTGGACCGCCACGCCAAACGACAATGCGCTATTTGCATCCATCGGTTGCCCGCGACTCTCACGATGTCGTCGGTCCACCTAGTGGGAGGCCTGCCTACGCTGCGTCTTCCGGTCCGTGGTCGCCACTCGAGAACTTTTCTTCCCCATCGGTTATCAGTTCTACGAGAGAAAATTATATGAATCGATTTAAATATTGCTAGCATATTTAAATTAGGCGTTATATATTATATTTATGCATAGATTTCGATAATGTATTGTCTGTGTGATACTGTATATGAAGATGAGTGAATCCAACGTTGACTATCCAACAAGTACTACCTACTAGTCAAGATTAAACTTGTCATTCAGTAATCCTCTAATTAAACTGACGAAAAGAACCGACAATAATATTGAATTTGTAGACGGAGCAAGAATCACAAGCGATGTTGCTAATATTTTATGTGCAGACATAACTAAAAATCATGTTAACAGTTGTCTTCTAGAAATTGTAGATTTTATGAATATGATGTCCATATCACGTTTCTCACACACAAAACACGTTATCAAGTATTCAATTTAAAACATGGTTTTCTGGGATTCTTTCATAAAATATTAACAGGAGGAAATACGGTAAAAAAAAATTGTTAGATTGATATTTATGTATTACTCTTCTACGTAACAGCGGACTTTTATGCGAGAATAAGGTCTATATTGGGACAGTCTTGAATTACAGGAAGATGGAAGAAGATATTTTTCTTAGTTTATTTTTATTTGTATCCTACTCAATACTTATCCCAGAAAAATGGAACAGCAGTGACCAGAACCTTATCTAAAATCCCTCCCGTTTAAAACAAATAGGTTGACTAACGAGGGTCCAAAGTGTGTCCGAGCCAGATAGTTCAGCGTGGTATCCCACCAGTGGAGCTCATCACCATTGAGGTGGTACTTCCTCGGAGGCGAGTATTGTTGCCCGTTCGAAAATAAATAAATATCCAACGATTGCCAATCAGTTGTCGCATCAGGGATTGGTACGTCTTTACTATGACGCCACTCCATCGCCGTAGTTTCAACAGGATCTTGGACTTCACTCATGATAAAGCATTTAGTTATTTCATAATATTGACTCCATCGACATTCATTGGACATCTAAGGTCTTAGGGCTCTTTACAATTTTTGTCCAACAATTGTTGAAACATCGGACATATTACTGCTTTCACCAAACACGCAAAATAAAATATTTTATTTAGATAAGTTTTAGGAATAATTTTGATATGGATTAATTTGAAACTATAGTTTAACACATCGTCACAATCGACTATCATGACAAGACGAGACATCTTTGACCTTTGACAGGCTTTCATTGTCGCATCCATAGTATTCTATGGGTAATCTATTGATTAAAAATAATTTTCGCTTATTTTTTGTCTTTGGTCCCATCACACAACACAACTATTCTTTATCTATATAGCTATGTTTTCATCACAGATACAGTAGATAAAGTAAGTATTTTTTTTTATGTCTATCGAAACTTAGTGCAGCCTGTCCACCGTCAGTATTGGCCTTTCATAAGAGTAATTGAAAAGTCTGAATATATAGATAAATAAGTAAACACCGTCCCGGATAGAAATTTACGTTTATTGGTTTTCCAATATTGCCTCCAATAATCCTATTACAAATTTATACCATAGACATTTTCGCGCCATCTCAGATCGCGTCACAGATAAACTAGTATCTACATTTAGGCTGAATACTAAATACACATCAGTAATTCTATTAATTATTTTAAGAAATAAATAGATAATATGGATAAATGATCACACATAAATTTTTATAGACGTCTTTTCAGTAAGAAGCATAACTTTCATCCCTATTTTCCATCTAAAAGGTGAAATTGGTAAAACTCCTGAAACACGTGTTCATATATTTTATGACGAACACCCAAATACGAATTTTCACTATCTGTTTAAGCGCCTATACCCATTATGGAAAATATAACATCCCAATTTCAAATCTCTATAACCAGTGGCTTAGGCTCTGCAGTCAGAACAAGTAATTATGTATAGATGATTCACTCAGATGTAATTTTTCACCAACCCCACTGAAATAGCAGTAATTAAATTTTCATATACTTACTGGAACACATGAGCGTGTTAAATAAGCCATATCTGCCCATTTAATAGCCCCTTTAACATAATAGAGATATTATATTTGATATCTTAAAATGTAGTCGTTTACAAGATTGTATCACAAGGTAATTGGAAGATTTTCATAATACCTCAGAATGACCCGTTTGATTTGGACACACAGACAGTGCTAGGAAAATCTGTAGGTTTTCCTTGCAAAACCCAGCCTGTGAAATTCCATCCCTAAGGGTATAAAAAATAGAATTTATCGTTATAAATATAGGAATAGACATTACCAAAAAAATTTTACGTATGCTAACGCCTGTATTCCCCGAAGGGGTATTCAGAGGTGTTGTAATTTTAAACACTCACATTTCACCGAATATGATTAAGTGCCAACGTGACAGATGGTGAGTCTATCGCCGTCCCAGGCATTATACATACGTCTTTTGAATTACTTTTTAGACATATGCAGGTTTCCTCACGATGTTTTTCTTCACCGTAAAGCACGTTGTGTGAAATCACTGTACATAAGATTTTTTGAAACACTCATTGGTACAGGCCCCGATGGGATTCGAACTTGCGTCGCTTGCCTGGCTCTAATCCCAAGGCCACCACGACAAAAAAAATAACAATCAAATAAATGCCTTGGTTGAGTGAAGTATCAACCTCGGCGGCCCTAACTGCCCTTCGGTGTTGTAACATTGTTTCGTAGTAGGGTCAACGGTCGCCGCGCCCTGCAAGGGTGGCGAGCGAGGTGAAACACCACTTGACTTTTATCCGTTGTTTTACACCTCCCTTATTAGTTACATTACAATACATTAAAAGGTAGGTGTGACTCCCCTAGTACACAGTCCTAAGGACGTGCGGCGTCAAATTACAATGTCATAGAAAATGAGGAACCTTGAAGCGGTCTGTAAAAATGATTTTTCCGAAAACTTTACTGCAGTGACGAGATCTCGAGGTTTAAAGCGAAGGAAAATATCGTGAGGATACCTGAACATAATGTCTGAAATGAATAATTTTAGTACCATAATATCTCAGTAAATGACCCGTGAAATAATCGAGTGGAAAAGAGTTTTTCTAAAAATACTTATGTAGGTACAGTGTTTTCACACCACGTGCTTTACGGTGAAGGAAAACATCGTGAGGAAACCTGCATATGTCTGAGAAGTAATTCAAAGACGTATGTATTGAAAATGAAAATGAAAATGATTTATTCAGTTTAGGTTCCGTTAAGGCACTTATGAATGTCGAGGAATTTACCACCGGTTCAGAAACTAGCCTTCTGAGAAGAACCGGCAAGAAACTCAGCTGACATCATGTACATTTCATTACACAGTAAATAATGATAATTGCAAAATAAAAATAACATCATCAATTATTCACAATAGTGAAAATTGTATCAGCATGCATGTGTAAAAAATAATAATTAAAAAAGTAAAAACAATACCAAATGATTTACATATCATGTTTGCATACCATGTCATTGCCAGGAGCTACTTGTGCAGAGTTTTAATGTCTTTATCATTTATGTAATCCGAAATTGTATAATAAGCTTTCTTCATCAGTCAGTTTTAATGTGTGTCTTAAATTTATCATAATTTAACGCGTTTATTGACTGTGGGATTTTATTGTAGAAACGAACACAGTTCCCCATGAATGATTTATTTATTGTGCCTGAGAAGGCGATAGACTCACCATCTGTCACGTTGATACTTAATCATTTTCGGTGAAAAGTCGGTGTTGTTATTACAATACCTCTGTCTACCTTCGGGGAATACAAGCGTGAGCATATGTATGTATGTAATATCGAGGGTCACTACTGGGGGCCAATTATGATTTTAAGCAGGAACTTCTTGGCATTGACATTTCATTTTGGTGCATAATAACGATCATAGTTGGCCTCCTGTTACCGTGTTACGTGAATGAGGGGTGATAATAATAGGAAATGGAACGCACACAATGTGGTGCATAAGTGTAGTCAGGAAGGACTCGACGATTCGTGAGTAGAAGGGGCTAGTCAACATACCTGCTTAGTCATTGAACTGGGATAATTGCGTTACTTTCAAAAGTGATCAGAGTAACGGAAAACACCACTTTGTTTTGGAAGGAAAACATGAAATATTTCAAAAATTTTAAATTAAAGATCATTTATTCAGTTGAGGTCGGTAAGGAAGAACGTCGAGAAAGTTACCATCCGTGGCTTCACACCGAACCCATTTTTAATTTATTTAAATAAAAGTACTTAGCCTAAGTTACTCCTTGTAACATCAGCCAGCCAGTGAAAGTCTTTATCGATGCAGTCGTTCAGAGATTAGCCGAAACAAGCATACAGAGAGACGGACAGGCAGACAGACATAGACAATTTTGTTAATAACGTATTTACTTTCATTTAGATTTATTGATAAGCTGTTAATTTGGAATAACAAACAGACATTTGAATTTTATTTATCTGTATAGATGTCAAATTGAGTATTTCATATTTGTAGTATTGAATGCTTTGCGACGGAGTTAGACGCTGCGTCTGCGCATCGAACGGCCGTAGCTTCATTTAAATTCATGATTTCACTTTTCTCTCGCCATATTTAGCCTGCCGTCTGCCTATTTCGATTTCTATCTTCGAATAGCTTTTGAATTTGTTCTTTTGGATCTTACAATGTACTTATCGAGTTTTGAATCTTTTTTTGACAACTTCGGATTATTGCCTGTTGTTAGTAGGTAAGTATTATGAGTTTGCAATTCACCATCAAGAATATCATAGTCAAAAAATGTATTGTAAGCTTAGCATGCCACATTTCGCATGCTTAGCGACATGTTTAGTGGAAGTGAATACTGTGTTGCAGACTAACGCTAGCCAATACTGTACTAACAATAATATTGCGTGTATGCGGCTGGCCTAACAGTTCCATGCCGAAATTGACGCTTCTGGTAAACTTTAGGTGCTTTACGGGAAATAGCTGTATCTACTTTATAGAGTCCCATAACACAGTTTTAATATCGTGTATTTATTAAATTAACCAATGGTTGTAAATTGAAAGAAGTATGTATAGTTAATAGGTATTTTTTGCAATGTTCTAATTTGTGGTTTCGTACCTCGATCTAAATCGACGCGGTACAATTATCACAATTTACGCTATAATCACGATTCTCAGTAATGTAGCGTCATTTATATCGCTGTTGTTATGTTGTTGTATGTACCTACCTATAGGGGTGTCTATTCCCTTTCTCCGAAAACGAAACTTCGCAAACGAACGAAAATCAATCGTAGTTTCAGTATCGGTCTGTTTTCATCAAATTCATTTTTTTATTTAATTACTAACTAGCGGACGTCACGCGGTTTCACCCGCGTAGTTCCCGTTCCAGTGGGAGTACGGGGATAAAATATAGCTTATGTTACTCGCTGATGATGTAGCTATCCATTGCTGAAATAATTTTCAAGATTGGTCAAGAAGCTTAATTTCGGAGCCTACTGCAACAAACAAAAAACAATCAAATATTGAGCCTTATAAAGCATTCTTACACATTTGTAGTATTTTCAATGACTGGCTGATTACCTGCCAGTGACTTAGGAACAAATCTCGAAATGTAATTTAAATCTTAAAAAATAGTGTACAATAGAAGAGTTCGAACTTAGTTTGGTAAAATTTCCAAAGCTGTCGATAAGTGCCTCTCACTTTCATGATCGTGATGAAGCGAGTCATAAACAGCGATTCTACAAATATAAAGGACACAGAAGTACGGCTTCGTAGAAATAATCATGATATGTTGCATACACACATAGACACACTAGTAAGAGCACTTCGGATTAAATCAGACTAATTCCCATAGACCTTAGGGCGAATAGCTTGTCAAGTAAATTTATGTTTTTTTATATATACGTTTAGTTACTTCTGCGGGTAGCAAGCAAAGTTTACAAGTCTGCCTGATGGTAACCAACCCGCTGCTGCAAATTATGAATGGGATCAAATTGGTATCAAGTTGGTGGCACTCGAACATTGCCAACATAGTAAGAGGCGAAAGGATCCCGTTATAGCTTGTACAGGTCCTCCACACCTTTCCCACGTCCTTGGAGAACTGGCGACTTTATTCACCACAGAAACGCAACACTATTCTAAGTAGTATTAGTATTATCTTCTGTAAGGTACAGTCCCGAGTCGAGCAGCTCCAAATTTCGAACGAGAGGTCCCGTTATGCCACTTTTAAATTTACCTATGTACGTTTAACTATGTATGAATGGGTGTGCATTCCATATAAGCAGATAAGCTGTGCTTACCATTTGTAAGTTAGCTTACCAATGTTTGTCTACACCAAAACGTATGTACCACGCCACGCCACATTGGTATGTACCCACCTTCCTATTTAATCTACCCACTTACTGTTTCTGCTTGGTACTCTTAAAATCCAATGCACGGAGCCTACGTGTGCGTGAGTGTTTTCGTCACAGAACAGAAAGACGTTTCTTCTGTTCTGCATGTACTGCTTGGGAGGCTGCCTTTTGTTACTTTTTTATTTCTGGTGATATTAGTTCTAACCACTTTTACTCGCTTTACATTCCAGTGCGACCGGATATCTACTATATCTGTTATGCAAATAAATTAATTGACCAATGATCGATTGACTGTGTTTGTAAGTATTATTGATCCAAGCGGACAAAGTAATTTGAGACTAAAGAAGAATAATTACAATTCTACGAAGGTGGCGAAGTTTACGACTATGATGAAGGTAAAGGGACACCGTAGCTTAAGAAAATCTGTTTAGGAGAGTACCTACCTAAAAAATATATGCGCAGGATAGGTTATCCTGCGCATATATATTTTTCTGAAGTATTGATGCCAATGATGAAAACAAACGCCGATTAGTAGAATATCATAGATGCCTTCTTTAAGAAACATAATATGTCACGTGGAGCGGCTCGCTCGTAAAAAGATAACGAACAAATAGATCCTTACTTTCGCATATAAAACGCTTAATAATAAGTATTTGATAGAAACAAGCTTCCTAACTTTTAACTTCCGCCGTCTATTCCATAATTATAAAGTTATAGTCACGCCAACAGCATACGGGATACGGGAAGCGCAGTGCCGCCGCGGCCGTCGCTTTGTAGAAGAAAAAAAACTAGGGGAGCGTGTAAATAAATACATGGCGCGTGCTATTTGTAGCGACGACGCGCGTGCGCCACGCCACAGACTCACAAGCCTAGTCGCCGTAGATAAGAAATGACGCATGCACAATTATAACTGAGCCGATCTGAACTACTCGAAGGTATCCTAATTCCGTTGGTTAGTTATCAATAATTGTCATGAATGGAAATCACGACAGCAGACTAAAGATAGCGCTGTAAATTACTTTATTGTTGATAAGACTTGAATAAGGATGTCATTGCATGTTATTAATTTAATTCTGGATAATGTCGTATTAGGGTTTTGTTGACTTTTGTTGATTGAGCAATGTTTCGATTTGTCTTTATTAAAAAGCATTGTGTACGCATCTTGCTTGACATTACTAGCTAATTAACTAAATAGGTAGGTGGTATACTTAAGTATTCATCATTCTAGCTCTGCCCAGTCTAAGGCCTATATAAGTCCATAACAATTTATGCAAAATTTCAAGAGTTTTTGAGAACTATCAATATTTTGATTGATAGATAAATATTGAAGAAGTTTGATAAAAACTACCCGCATTTTTGCGAGATTTATTGAGCCTACTTAAAATAAGTGCATCCATTAAGCAGGTGCAATTGCACTTTGCATTTATTGATGGACCATATTAGCTTATGATAGTAGTACAGCTATACATAGGATGGATAAGCATATGTGAGGTGTCTGGAGCGGGCTGGGAGCAGCGGGCCGGGAGCGGACGGAGCGCGGGGGCGGCGCCCGGCCTCCTCGGCGTCGCGCCGCAGTCCGCGCGAGGTGCCGCCGTCGGCCTGTTGTCTGTTGTTTGTCGCCGTACGCTGCATGACTCGCGATCGTCGCCTTTGTTTATTGTTGGACGCGCGCGCCATATTCAGCTGATCCCGGTTCCAGAAGTTCTGCATATCCCCCCAGTGGCTTTTTCAGTGTGTTCCTGGTGTAGGAGTGCGACCAGCCTAGTGTTTTGAGTGTGCTGTTAGTGTAGATGGGGCGGCCGGCGTGCCCCTGAGTGTTCGCTGCGGCACGCGCGCTCCGCCGAGCTCGGCCATGGCGGCCACGGCCCGGCGCGAGATCGACACCGGTGAGGAGGACATTGCAGCCATCGCCAAGCAGATCTCCGACCATGCCGAAGCCATATACCAGACATGGAAGGCGCGCGGGCTCGCGCCCACGGAGATATTGTCGTGCAGACCCACGCCCGGCATCAAATTGGCCGAAAGCTTGCGCTCGAAACCTCGGCCGGAGCCCAAGCCAGAAATAAAACAGCGACCAGAGTTTAAGCGAGATCATCGCCCGGAAGTTATTCGGGACCAAAGGTCAGAGGTCTGGCGAGACCAGAGACCCGAACAACGCCGCGAACAGAGGCTCGAGCCTGAAGCTGAGACAATTGAGGTAATGTTGCCGCCTGACCTGGTCCCTGAGCGTAATGGCACCGGTGGCGGTGGTGCGAGCGCAAGGCGTGCTGACCCCGCCGCAATGCGTCTTGAGGTAGCTCGCGAAGAAGAAAGGCTTTTGCGTGCGCTCCGCACCGGTGGAGTGGTGGCAGAGCGTACAGCTGAACGTCCAGATGTAGTGCCACCTATATCCCTGGTTGATTATGCTAAAAGTCGCTATCAAGATAGACTGGAAACGGGTGCGAGGAAGCCTATCGCTGGGGCAAGTGGCGAGCGGCGAGCGTCTCTTGGGTCCCATGTGACAGAGGCTCGGTCAAAATTCGAGGCTCGTGCCCGGCGAGCGTCGAGCGCCGGCGCCGTCGGTGAGACTGCCTCGGCGTCGGGAACGGCGCCCGTGCGACCCTTCCTCACGCGGGGTTCCGTTGCCGAGCGGGTCCTTATGTTCGAGAAGTGTCCTAGTGAGGCCACCCTAGAGCTTGCTAAGAGGAAATCACCAGCAGCCACCACCTGGCGGGGACCACATGACGTTATCAACAGAGCACAGGTAAGAGAACAGAAAACTATTACTTACCACCGTAATAATGGTCGTTTTATTAATAAACTTGTGTCCTTTGTTCGCAAACATAAACAATGTTTAGAGGGCACAGGATACACAAGGATGGCAAACACCGTCGCGACCACTGCACACAGTAATTATTTGTATGGCGTTTGTAGTGGCGTCATCGACAGTCACTGCGTCAAGTGAGCGTGATGTACCTACCTAGGTACCTTCGCAGATAATAAAGTTGTTGTTGCTAGTCATTGCGAGTTTTTTATGATTCAAGTGTTTGATGACATCAGTCAGCTGCGCGATTCAAACGAAAGTACTCTATTGGACATGCAATCATTCACTTCCGATAGATAAAATTTCGATCTTGATAAACAAAAAACCTCTTCACCACAACTTACTGTAATTGCCTTTTCGCGGTTTCAAGGCAATGTGGATGTTCATGTAGAATGATGAAGTGAGTACGTATACTGTAATTTGTATTTGCCGGCGTTTCGACAGCAGTTAAACCAAGAATTCCAAATCAGTAAAATTACTAATAGCTACGTATGTTTTCTGTACTGTTGCCATACACAATGAGATGAGCTGCTCACTATTGTAATTGTATCAAACGAGTCCATTGAACTAGAGTGCGGCGCTATTCAATCATACCGCAGCGCAGTTCTGATTTACAAGTTGAATATAAAATTATGAACACACTGTTGGGTTCGGTGCATTTCTGTCGAATTGCCAATTTGTTGGAGTTCGGGCGAATATGACATCTAAACGAGAATCTATCTCGGAGAGAGACGCCCACTTTTCCAGGTAATTTTTCATTGATTTGATCTAGTAGGGCAGAAAATGTTCACGTCAATATTGCAGATTGTCACAATGCGTCGGTCACAGGGTGATATTCAGCGTATTAAGCGTTTGTAAAGGCTTCAATTACGTACCTAGAAGGAACGAATACAAAACATAAATTTACTTAATCTGTTCCATTGTCTTTCTAATTAGATTGTCTTGTTTTGTCTGATATTCCCATGGCTAACTAAACAATTTTGTGGCCATTTTCAATATGATGTCTGCCAACGAATAAGTTTTTGCTCTGATCATGTCCTTGACTCACATTCGTGTAATGTTAAGGGCGATGTGTGGTTGTGGTTTTCCGATCAATTTAGTTCTCCAGCGGAGTTGCGTCAAACTGACCTAGAATACTTTCAGATTGTCAAAACATTGTTAGTACATTTCTCACAAAACAATCGGTTATTTAAACACGACACATATCTACCAGTTGTAGATAAACGATCCTGAATTCAAGCGTAATGTTTGTACCTAGTACATATTTAATTGAGCACATAACCTCAATTCTGTTATCGTCGTAATTCCTTAAACATCAAAACAGATAATCAATCTTCATGTAAAAAATTCCAAAGTACCTTTTACTAAAATTTCCATTACCGAAGCTAGGCTTAATTATGATAAATAGCTATAATGATAGACGTGCGTTGCGAGTTTTCTACAAACTAGAAAATCGATCAAGGATATTTAGCAAATTCCATAGCTGTGTTCGTAATCCACTATAAATCGTTCGAATCTAAGGAAACACTACACCAAACGCACGTTTTCGAATAACTGTTGTTGTAGCTTCGCATAGGGAATCATAAACAGTGTTAAACAGGATACGCACTACAGGTATTCGTGTCACGGACTAAAGTGCAGTTGTGTGTACACATTCATTGGTGTACAAAATCGAGAACATCTCTATTTTCACCCATTGGCCATTCGAAATGCGTACAAACACAGGCTTCCATAGAGCATCGATATTTCAGCTACAATGATCTATAGCGTCAGCCGATGCCCCTGATGTACAACGTGCTATATGGAATATAATGTATTTCTAAACGGAAAGATTGTTCACCTCGCCGCGACTATGGTACAGAAAAATATATGTTCCAAATTTAAACTGGTTGGGACGGTGGGAATGACTTGGCTAGCGTCCAGCGGCTCACGATTACACCCGACCGACATACGACTGCATCCGAATGACACCGACGGAATAGAAACAGAAAGCTCGATACAGATATTTCCACGTAAAATGGGTAAACAAATAAGGTCAGATACAAAAAGAAACAGGAAGCTTGGTGTGTTGCCTGTACATATAGAGGTACTTGGAAGTGGATATTGTTAACGGAAGTGATTGGCGTTGTCGTGCGAGAAATCGTTCGACACTTATAAGCTTCGAGGGTAATTGGGCCACTTTAATTGTTACGCAACTACCTGTAACAGCGAGATCGACATACTAAATGTCATGAGTCTGGCTGGAGTAAACATGCGACCAAATAATGCTTTTAAAGAACATCGAGATGTTTTTGTTCTTTTCCGAGATAATCTTACTAAAAATATTATTCTATAGTTCTTCGGTCTTCGGTACAGGGGGCCTACTCGCTTTCTCCGAAAAACGAAGCTTCGGCCGAAAGCTCGCAAAGTTCCTACCACGGTTATTATTCGTTCTAAAATTACGTCCGAACGTGGTCCGCTAGAAAATTATTTGATGTGTATATTTTCTAAACCAACTTTAATTAAATTATTAGACGAAGAAAAAATTGAGTATGATAAAAACAAAGCGATAATGAAACTACGTTTAATTTTCGTTCTTTCACGAAGTGTCGTTTTCGGAGAAAGAGAGTAGACCCTCTGATTACATATTTTCGTACGTGACCTCAGATTATAGCCCAATTTCTATAACCCGTGAAATTCATCTGTCTGGGAATGCAAAATGGTATTACAATGTGCTACTACTAACTAAAAGAAAAATACTACTAACTAACGTTAAACGTTAGAAATGTTATTTATTATGTTTATTAAGAAACGCCGAAATATCATCATCATAATCATGAATTTAAGAGTAATGAGACTTCTCGGAGTAACCGATGCAACTCTTTCCATTTGTCTCTGTCCAGTGCCATCTCTTTGACCTCCTTATACGACATGACAGACACTTTTTCTCTCACACACAGAAATCTTAAAGCGTTTACTAAAATCAAAGAAGTTTACAATGACAGGTTAATTTGTTCAGAGAGCCTATCGTTGCTTTAAGCAGAGCGTGTTAAGGTCTTCTGAGATTTGATGTTTCATTTTGGTATCGTAAAATTAAAAGTCGAAGCTAAGCGGGTCTTCATTCAGATCATAGTTTGCCCCCTATACCTGGGGGTATAGTACCCCAAGTATAGGTTTTATCAAGTTTTAAAGTTGACTGTATCGATTGCATATTTTCCTCATTTTGTACGGGAACGTAAAATTTCTTAAACTAGCCGCATGGGGCGTTTTTTTCGTTTCGTTCGGCAATTGAGAGAATATAAACTATCAAACTAGAACACAGGTCTATTTAATCTATACAGATAAATAAAATTGAAGTGTCTGTTTGTAATTCCAAAATAACAGCTTTTCACTAAATGCATATGAAAGTATACACGATACTGACACTAAAAGACCAAGGTTTAAAAAAATTATCTGTCTGTCTGTTTGTTCCGGGTAATCTTCGAAACGGCTGGACCGATTTTAACGAAGCTTTCATTGGCAGGTAGCTAATGTTTCAAGGAGTAACTTAGGCTACATTTATTTAGTAAAAATATTAGAGGTCCGCGACAATAAGGATGAAACTAAATCTACGTGGGTGAAGCCGCGGGGCACAGCTAGTCAGTAAATAAACTACATAAAGGTTATGTAGCAGTAAGTAAGTGTAAAGTACAAACAGTGTCGCCAAGGGGATTGTAGATAAGCACAAACCTGTCCAAGAACAACATTAGGGCAATAAATGTTGAAGTCGTTCACTAAGGACCAAGGTCACGTGGTCGCATGTATTCACGCTAACTTGCGAGCAGGCTATGGAAATAGTCGACGAAACAAATTATACGTAATCAAGTCGCATTTTAATTTATTGATCTAGATGGCTGATTATCCATATTAATACTAATCTATATCTATACATCTATAACCATACGGATAAAAAATTAAGTGTTTGTTCTTAATTCTAAAAAGACGGGTTTCCACTAAATGCATATGAGAAATTAAAAAATAAAACTGTCTGTCTGTCTGTTTGTTCCGATCGATCTCCGAAAAGGTTCGATTTTAACGGGACTTTCACTGGCAGATAGCTAATTTTACAAGGAGTAAATAACTTTTATTTAATAAAAGTACATTAAGGTTCTGCGGGCCACCCATGACATTAAGTCTACGCTGGTAACCACGGGGCACAGCTACTAATAAACTTAATATAAAGTTGAAGAGTTCGTTTGTTAGAATGCGGATATCGAATCGAAGAATTTATCATCACGCTAAGACCAATCGCGGGTTGAAGTATGCGAGAGCCCCAAGTAACTAATCAAACGAATTAGTCGTGGGCAGAAGCTAGTGAGCTGTAAAATATAATAGGTGCCTATCAACGCTGTGACGTTGAAATACTTTATCCTGTTGAAGTCCATAAAAAGTTGGATAATATAACTTAAAGACGTAAAGAATCGAAAGAAGTAAGTTTAAGAAAAGAAATAACATTTAATTGGGTGTTGGAAAATTCTTGTAGGATTCTTTTTCATAATAGAATAAAAGTTATTCTGAGTTAAGTATCGTAGTTATAGGTAATTCAACGAAATCGTAAGAAAGTGGAATTGCTTCGCATAAGTATACCTTATCTGAATCTACTTTAAACTTGATCAAAGTTCCCTATAGTTGGTATTCTCTAAAACTTGATATTCACTGTGAGAAGTTTCAAGTCACGCTAGCACACGGTAAAACTTCTGATACAACTGTTGGAAAGTGGCAAATAATATACGTAGTTTGCGCACAGACCGCATGATTCAGCGAAAATATTGTTCCATAATTATTTACCTTTATAATTAGTGAAGAAATCTCAGCAACTCTGCTACAGATGATCAACATTTGGCACCAAAGGAGATACCTTCTGCGCTACCATTTCCCGCCAGCCTCTTTATTCTGAGTGCCTGATGAGAGTTTTCTTAAAATCGCCGTCGCAAGTAACCGCGTATCACAATAATGTCATTTATGAGCCGACAGATTTCACTGTTTCGATCCTATACAAATCTGGGTTTACGTCAATGCGGTGACTTGTGACGGCGGCAATGAAAACATTGCACTAGGCCCTCTGTAAGCTTACTCAGCGTCGCACTCGATGTCGAGTGTCGGTTACGGGGATAAAATATAGCCTATGTTACTCGCTGATGATGTAGCTATCCATTGCTGAAAGAATTTTCAAGATCGGTCAAGTAGTGCCTACCTAAAAAAGCAATCAAATCTTTCCTCTTTATAATACATATTAGTGTAGATGTATTATGATTCAATTTCCTATGATTGAAACAGACGGTCGACTTCGAGTTCGACGTTGATAAATCTGTGTGTCTAGTGTGAGTTTTTTTTAAATCTGTCGGCCCACAGATAACTATATTTTGATCCCATACAAATCTGCGCTTACGTCCACGCGATGATTTGGGACGGCGGCAGTGAAAAACTCGCACTAAACCTTTAGAATAATGCGGCAGACTTCAGAACCAAAAGTGATACTCGTAAATTGTGAACCTTCTGACCAGAAATTCCAGACATAGCGCGCTGAGGTGCACATTTCACAATTTGATACTTAAAGAGCACTGCGCCCGTTATGATCGCAGATTGCGAAGTTGCGAAGTATGGACAAATGCAAGTTTGACATTTCAAAACTCTCAGGGCCACTGTACCGATGCAAACAGGAGGCCAACTATGATCGTTTAAGCAGCGCGTATTAAGAACTTCAGGGGATCTACCGTCAGTATAAGCGGAGTGTATTAAGAACTTCTGAGCTTTGACGTTTCATTTTTGTACCGTAAATTAAACGAAAAAGTTCTTAATACAGGTACAGGTACAGACTCAAAGTTTTCATATATCAATTCTGCGTACATACTCTTCAAGTTCCAGTACTAATCCCCTTATTACAAAACAAAGGCTAGATAGTCCTTGGTCTCAAAGTAGCCTCATCTTTTTCTGTGATACGGATGGAAAAGGGGATGCACATAGTTTTACTCCAAGTTTGGTCTAGCCTCGTAATAATAAAGTTTACTATTTTGCACAAAAAATAAATCGAAAACACGTGGATTGATAACATATACTTATTATAATCGATCTTTGACCTATATTATTTACTTCGGTAAATACTTGGTGCGAAGTATCAATGACCGATAACAATCGGTTACCAACAAAACAGACGGCGTTATTTTGTATTCATTAGACGAGACGCAATGTGTACATATAATTACTAGCTGTGACCCGCTGTTTCACTCGTGTGTACTTAATTTTATAGGTGTCTTTTTTTCACGGTACTGTACATAATTTTAAAAAGTAGCCTACGTTTCACCTTGTAACATCAGCTATCTGTTTCACGCGAGTGAAACAGCGGGGCATATGCATTTAGTGAAAAGCTGTTAATTTGAAATTACAAACAGACACTTCAATTTTATTTATCCGTATACATGTATAAATAACGAGCTCTTTAACAACCAGTCAGTTATCTTGAACATGAATGAATAGATTGATTGATGTTAGAAGAGGGACAATGTTCAATTTAATTGCATATAATTTCTGGTATGCAGTATTTGTTACATACGTACCTACATAATCAAATGCTAACGCCGCGTAGACAGAGCAATTGTATCTGCAGAGGGCCTAGTGTGAGTTTTTCACTGCCGTCGTCACTAGTCACCGGCTCGAAGTAAAATCAGATTTGTATATAATCGGAACAGTGCCTTTGTCGGCCTAAAGATGACATAACACTATTGTGAGCCTATACAAATCTGCGTTTACGTCGACGCGATGACTTGTGACTGCGATTTTAAGAAAACTCGCGCTAGGCACTCTGATAACCACACACATTTGTCCAGTTATGTTTAAGTCCCATGTAAAAGGAGGTGAGGGGGGGGTGCCTATCGTGTACTGTTGTCTTGTAGTAGGTCTTGTATGACGCCACGTGAACAAACAAACACATGCGCAATTTTATTATCCCCACAATTTTCGTTGATCGCTCATAAATCGTGACAGCTTCTAAACTGAATACAAATCCCTACTCCAGTATACTACTGGAGTAGGGAAATTACAGATTCAAGAACCCAGGACCTCATATCCCGCAGTAGGGCTCGCGACCACTTCGCCATCGAAACCTACCGCGTTATTCACTAAGGTTTCTCAGCGTCGAACTCGACGACGAGCTTTCAATCATAGGAAATTGATTCATAATACATAGCAGAAAAGGTTCAATATCGTATCTTTAAAACCGACACTCGACGACGAGTGCGACGTTGAAAAACCTTAGTGAATAACGCGGCTGATTAGTCGTTCTGTAATACAATATGCTAAACAGCAATTTATTTGCAAAACCACGTGCTACAACCATTAATAAATAAGAGCCTAATTCAGGCAGCCGGCTTGGTCCGATTAATTTGTACGCATAATTTTGTATGAAAAGCTTAAAGCTTTCACTTTCACACGTCGTGTCGAGTCGCACCGAGTCGGCTATGCTCTTGCATAACATATTAACAAGTCAGCACGACACGACAGAAGCTTTATAGAAATTAACAGTCTATAAAAAGTTTTGCACGATTCCAATCTTAAATGTTATTGAACTTATCGATACATACATACAGATAAATAAAATTGAAGTGTCTGTTTGTAATTCCAAAATAACAGCTTTTCACTAAATGCATATGATACGGTAAGTATATACGGTAATAAGTAACATGAAAAAAATCCTTAAAAAAAATTGTTTTTTTTTCTGATTGTCTGTCTGTCTGTTTGTTCCGGCTTATCTCCGAAACGGCTGGACTGATTTGTTTGACTTTGTTAACAGAACTTTCATTTTCGCTTACAGATATCTAATGTATCAAGGAGTAACTTAAGCTACTATTATTTAAAAAAAAAATTAGTTCCCGCCGGTCACCCGTGAAATTAACTCTACGTGGGTAAAACCACGAGGCACAGCTAGTTTGTAATATAATTGGTTTAAAGCATTAATCGGTAATTGGGCTTCCGTTACGATAATCATAGCCTACGGTAAACTCTGTTGCACTTCACTAGTGTTTGATGTGTGTGTATAACACAAATTAGGCCTGGGAGCCAGGATCAGTCGGAGCAGACCTTGGGTGGTTGGAATGAAACTCCGTAACTTGGGCAGTCCTGGTTTATTGGTTCGACCACTATTGGTTTGTTAACTTGACGACACTGATATTGGTTTGAGTACTTGACTACTACAATCACACATTGAAATATATACGTCAATAAAAGAGTATCTCTACATCGAGATGTAGAATAATACAGCGCCATCTTTTGAGAAGATGGCTAACTACTTACACATAAAACTACGTTAAACAGTGTGAGTGAAAATAAATTTGTTAGTTCCGCAGTGAGTAATTACATGGACATTAGATATTAGCGATAATAACTATTAGGAATCATTTCCGGCGAATCAGCTATTATTTTTTTATTCCCATAATTCAAATACACTTTCAAGCATGTGAAGAGTCAAAAAGCCTTTAGTATGAGAAGGCAGAGGTGTTGTAATAACAGCACCCACTTTTCACCGAAGATGATTAAGTGCCAACGTGACAGATGGTGAGTCTATCGCTGCCTTTGACACTATACATACGTCATAGAATTACTTCTCAGACCTATGCAATCACTTAGTTATAGTCCCTTTATACGAGTATTAAAAATACGCAGCAGTTGGACTGTACTTCGAACCACGCGCACTCATAATAATGTTAATTTGCATACAAGTTTTAGCGGTGTTGATCAACCTTTAAAACTTTAGACGTTTATCTTATTTATGTATATTAATAAAATAAATTATATATATTACTAGCTGTGCCCCGCGGTTTCACCCGCGTAGATTTAGTTTCATCCTTATTGCCGCGGAGCCCTAATATTTTTAATAAATAAAAGTAGCCTAAGTTACTCCATGAAACATCAGCCTGTCAGTGAAAGTCCCGATAAAATCGGTCCAGCCGTTTCAGAGATTACCCGGAACAAACAGACAGACAGACAGAAGTTGGTTTTTTAGTGTCAGTAGCGTGTATACTTTCATATGCATTTAGTGAAAAGCCGTTATTTTGGAATTACAAACAGACACTTCAATTTGAATAATCTGTATAGATGTATAGACTAGCTACTTTGGGTTAACGTTATATGTTATAGCATAGCCTTCCTCTATAAATGGGGTATCAAACAATTAATTAGTTTTTCATATCAGACTAGTAGTTCCTGATATTAGCGCGTTCAACAAACAGAAAAACTCTTCTTCTCTATACTTATTTCTATGGTACGTTGATAGGTTCCTACAGTCAGTTGCTATTGCGCATATCATTCGATCAGCGAAGTCAAACAACCCTAGCCCTAGCCAGTAATTGGATGGGTGACCGCCCGAGTTCCCTCCGTGCCTCGGAGAGCACGTTAAGCCGTCGGTCCCGGTTACCAATTTATCATCTTTGGCAATCGTTACAGGTCAGTCGGAGGCCTCAAATAGTCTGACAACTGTTTAACCCAGATCACAGATTTTCCTCGTTACAGGGGTTGCGAAGGTCAGATGGCAGTCGCTCCGTATAAAAATCAGGTGATCAGCCACATCGGGTTGAATCAAGTGCCGACCCCAACAATGTTTGGGATAAGACCAGGGAGATGTTGATAGGTTCCTATTACATTTTCTGTGCTTAAGATATAGGTATTGTCTAAAGTAATTTGGAGTTATGGGATCGGTAGCGTAATAAATAAACATGACAGACTCAAAAACATATTGCGTTGTATGTCCAACGATAACATCAGGCTCTATTTATACGAGAAGCAAGTCGAGGACTTTATTTACAAGACTCATTAGCTCGCCGCTAAATTCCTTAACATAACAAACGTCCGCTTCGAAGTAAACGAGCGCCCAATTATTATACTAGAACGGAGCTATTCGCAAGGTCATGCAAATAAATCAAAGTGGTGGAATTATAAGAATACCTTTAGCTAGGGTTGCCATACGTCTCGTATATGCGGGGCTGTCACCATTAGATAATGCGGCCCATATTGTTACTTGTCCCATTTATGTTTCATCCTCGTAGTTCCCGTTCCCACGGGAGTACGGGAAAAAATATAGCCTATGTTACTCACCGATGATGTAGCTATCCAGTGCTGAAAGAATTTTCAAGATCTGTCAAGTTGTTTCGGAGCCTATTTAACGCAAACAAAAAAGCAATCATATATTAAAATCTATCTGAAAATCCGACTCGGCGAATATTGATTCATTTCCGAATATACCTGTAGGCCTAGACTAAGTAACATTATCGAAGCGATAAATGTATGGGAATGTCATATGTGTATATATCTCGTGCCTGATTTATGTAATTCCCATACATTTTGTATCGCTTCGATTAAAGTAAGCGCGAGAAAATGCTGCTTTGTCTAGACATAATAATGGAATTGGTTTCCTTTGAATGTATTATAATTCAAATTAATTGTTTTTCAAGGATTTTTCGTCGAAATAAACAGACTTCTCTAATTTTCAGTTTTTTTTTTATTTGGCCCAAATAAATCCCGCTGCTAATTATGGCAACCCTATCTAAGGTATAATTACTGCATAAATTATGATCGATCACCTGTCGACATGATGAGATGAAGTTCTTAGCTACGATGATGTTATGCGGAAGTGTCAAGTTTCCTTAAACACGACATTTATATTTAATGGTTGCGTATTTATTTCATTTGGGATTGATTGGAAATCTATCTGTTCAATTAATTGAAGATTATCTGATCTAATTGGTTTCCAAATTTAGTTTACATCTTTAGTTATGTAGAATGGACCAGCTAGCAGTTAATCTTAGAAACTAACGAACTTATAAGCTCAAACCGTCTCCCTTTTTGGTAGGATTTTAATTTTCCAACAATTAACACCTCTTACTCTCTCTGATTTTCGTTATGACCATCACGGTAGAAGCCTTATTTGATTATTGCCTATTTTACCCAACTGCGGCGATGCAAAAAAGAGTTATGATTTTGACCGGTATGTATGTTCATCTGCTCCCTCATTACTCCAAAATTCGTTTTCCACACAATATTAAGTATTACAATGTAATGTTTTTTTGTAGCTTTTTTAGTATAGCCGTGGTCGTCTACCTTGATGACCACGGCTATACTCTGAACATCACTTGTTTCACACTTTTGAGAGAGTGATTTTTCAGTAGTCGGGTTTTAGTTTTTAAACTTACTTTTGGTACAAAGTAGTAAAACTCTGTTGTTGTTCATATAACAACGATCATTGTGCTCTAACGACTGATTGAATAAGTAAGTTATCCGTTTACTTTCATCTCATTCCCAGCTTGTTTCAATAGTCCAGCAATAATGAATCGAATACAATATATTAATTGCTATCGATGAAATGTTCTTTAAAGGTTCCGTACCCAAAAGGTAACAAGGGATCCTATTACTATGTCTCCGTTGTCCATCTGTCTTTCTGTCACCTGGCTATATCTCATGAGCCGTGGTAGTTAGACAGTTGATGACAACAAATATGAATAAATACACTCTTGACCCGGACTGTGCCGGTTTTTTTTAATAAAAAGTTAATAATTACGATAGATTTTTGAGGATAGTGGAAATTGGAATACAAGTAGGTATATCATGTATACGGCCAGGTCAGGTAGCTAACTAATCCTAAGAGCCTGATTCCATAAAAACTGGTGAATAAAATGGAATATAAAAATGTTAACATCAGCCAAAAATTTAAAACAGGCTTTTGGCTAAAAAAAGATCTAAAACAATAAAGTACTTATACAATCAGTGGTAGACTACTGAAATTGTGCTGCAACTATTGCAACATTATATTCAGCCAATTTTAGTTTTTACACGTTTCGCTCCGGTAGTTTTAATTTGCACGAATTTGCGCCAATTCACGAAAACCTCTAACTAACCAAATTAGAAGTGACGACACCAACGACTAGTGGTCTGTGGTCCTGCTTGTGAAGATTGAGATGGAGTTTGATAGATACCGATTAATGTGTGTTGATAAATTGTTGACCGATCTTGTTAAAATTCTTTCAGCAATGGATAGCTACATCATCAGCTACTAATATAGGCTATACTTTATCCCCGTACTCCCACAGGAACGGGAACTACGCGGGTGAAACCGCGTGACGTGCGCTAGTTAAGTATAAACACATAAAGATAAATTAATTACATACATAGTGTTCCAATCAACTTAGTTTCAATGAGTACTCGTCAACAAATCATTTTATATATTTATTTTTAGTAATACGTAGGTATGTACTGTTTCGTAGTTTTTAGAACTAAAAATAAGCGATTGCTTTTAACATTAATTTATTCTCGTTGTGGTTATAACTTACCACAGATAAATTAAATTATGAATACCCTACCGAGAAAATTAAAACAAAATTAGAATCCAATGGAAGCCAACGTCATTCAGTTTATTAATACCTAGGTACTTATATTATATACTAACATGTATGTATGGAAATCGTTGAAGTTGGGTAGATGGTAATGTTTCATGTAAATATCTTATACCTTTAAACGAGCAATTCTTGTATATATAGAATCTGGATCTCGGGAACGGCTGCAACAATTTTCATGAAATTTTGTATGTAGGGTTTTCTTTTGTGGGAAAAAGTTTAGTTTTTCGGTCAACCAGGTACTCAGTTTAATGAGAGTCGGTTTCACCCGCGTAGTTCCCGTTCCCGAGGGACTTGGGAGTATGGGAATAAAGTATAGCCTATGTTACTCACCGATAATGTAGCATTCTATTAGTGAAATAACTTTAAAATCGAACCAGTTGTTAAGAAGCCTATTCGTTACAAATGGACAAACAAATCTTATCTTTATATGTATAGTAATTAGTATAGATTTAGTATGGTGGGTACATAAGTGGGTACACTTAAAACACAATAAACCACATTAAATGCACCATTAGAAAACGGTAATTTTAAATTGTTCTATATAATTACAGTCTTACTTTTTTTTACACTGTATAGGTGGAAAGCTTATTGAAATGAACCCACCTGTTGGTAAGCAGTGGCTGCTTGCAACACCAAGCGCCTATTATCAAGGGTTTCAACTTTCAATCCAGTTTTAGTCCTGTTTTAATCCAGTTTTCAGTGCATGAGCTTGACGGAATAGGATAATATTTATTAGAACAAGTAAAGAATCTGTAATTTATATAGTTATCTATAGCTAATAGTCATTCGGGTATTTTATGAATAGCTTCTGTCTGTCTGTTTGGCGCCGGCCAGAGACAGAGAGTCATAAAAGATTCTTACTAGTTGGCACTGAGAATGAAACTCAGGCTCATAAAAAGACCGAATGAAATTCAAGGTAGGTACGCGTGACGGGATTTGTAACCTATGTGTAAGAATTAGCTATAAATATTTAAGAATATTATAACTCAAACTCAAACTCAAATATATCTTTATTCGATTAGACTTTATACAAAGTACTTTCAAATCGTCAGAATGACACAATTACACAGGATTATACATGCTACCGCCAGGTTCGGAAGGTTGCTTTTACTGAGAAGAACCTGGCAAGAAACTCAGTAATTACTCTTATTATAATGGTTAAATTTTTATGTCGGCGTAAATCGCAGCAATATTTATCAACTTTTTACACACTTCTGATGAGCTTACCAAAGGAAAAGATTCATCAATCTACAGTGGATTATTCGTTCTATTTTGCCTACCAAGTGCCCAGTCGTGGAGGACTCTGCGTCATATTAATGTACCTCTGTGTATGTGATATTGACGTTATTATAATTCATTCGCTATAAGCGGAGTGCCTACCTGAAGGAACAGCTGTTTAAACGTAACACTCATCTGGTGCAAACACTTTGTTCGGTTACACACATAAGCGAAGGTCTCG
Source organism: Watsonalla cultraria (assembly GCA_964035505.1). Taxonomy (NCBI): domain Eukaryota; kingdom Metazoa; phylum Arthropoda; class Insecta; order Lepidoptera; family Drepanidae; genus Watsonalla; species Watsonalla cultraria. The sequence goes on along the minus strand of OZ037717.1, from coordinate 8,595,384 downwards.
TTTTAAAAGAAAAACTTTTATATGTTATAGATATCAAGAGGGTGCCAAGGACATAATTAGTACAGGTTTTTTTTACCTCAATTTGATGAGACTCTCTATGTCTTCTGGCGCTATACAGACGGACGGATACAGGGGCCTTACCACGAGCTCTTATTGCCATGATAGTTTCACTCTTTTATGAGACAGATGTACGTGACGTGTATACATCTGTCACTGTCGCACAGCTGAATTATCATTGCAATAAGAGCTCATGGTTGGGCCCCTGACTCATAAATTACCGAATGAAATTCAAAGTGCTTATAACTTGTGCCAGCACCTGTCCCTAAGTATAAGTTGAATATGTAAACCTATGCTTAAAGTGTACATATTTGGATTTAATTCATATTATAAGCTGAGATATGATAATGAGCATGTGCAGGATGTTAAAAAAATCATACAATAGTTAACTTCGAATTCAAATTCACTTCGATTGGTTAGCGGTAGGTAAGGTACTTGAGATTAAATCTATTTGTTGCATTCTGATATATTTTATACACATTTCAACATAATTATATTTTTAACAAGGTCAGTTTCTACCTATTATGAAAATATTACTTAAATAACATTCTACAAAATATTCCTAAACAACCTGTTATTTAACAGAGGTCCTAACAATCGTCGCCGGTGTTAACAACTTTAATATTAAATAACATTCTACAAAATATTCCTAAACAACCTGTGATTTAACAGAGGTACTAACGATGATCGTTGTCGTCAGTGTTAAAAACTTTTTGAAATGTCAAATTAAGGTGACATTCGTTTGACAGTCAAAGAGCCAGTCAAACAAAGGCACAAAAGAGGTTATAGGATCAAACGATCGCGAAGGATACATACATAAACATAACAAACCTCTTTTTAGGTCATATCGCCACAGACACTACCATGTCCATACTTAGATAACGTGAGTAGCATTCCTTAGGTGCGTACGTTCATTCATGCACGAAATTTATGAATGTTAATGTTTGAAATCGTCAAACGGTCTTTGAGTATATCGCTTTATGGAGCGTGTGAATCTGTGCCGTGTAGAACAATGCCCACAACGGGATCTGACGTGAAAATATAATTACGATTTACTAACAATGAGAGCATCAGTAGCCCACTGCATTTGAAACCTCGGGCACCCACATTTGAAATCTTTATATGGCATGGCGCCGTCGCTGTCTCGTACAATAAATTAGTAATTTAAGGCCAGTATTGCGCATCTAAAAGTTATAAATATATCACGCCATCCCAGAAGGGCCCCCAAAGGGGTAAGCAGAAGTGTTGTAACAACAATACCCACATTTCACCTAATATGATTAAGTGCCAATGTGACAGAGCGTGATTCCATCGCCGTGTCACTATACATACGTCTTTGAATTACTTCTCAGACATATGCAGGTTTCCTCACGATGTTTCCCTTCACATCTAAAAGTTCAAGAGTAGAAACCACGCCCAGGCAGATGCATACAAAAATAAGTTTAATTATAGCTTCTAGTAAACATGGCGCGATGAAACTTAATTACAGACAGATATTGTTGGGAAATATAAAACAATACCAAAGTAATTGTGTATAATTATATCCATAAAACATAATCAAGTTATTATTTATGATCATTATGGTGACACATTACTATTTTCATTTATAAATTTAGAACTGACTGTAAATAATCTTTATCTAAGTGTATCTATACATCTACACATTTTATATCTATGTATATATATGGCGGGATGAGCTTGATGCTTTAAGGAGAGATTGTGAGAGACTGCTGAGAACAGAGAAAGTTGGAAAAGTGGAAAGGAGGCCTTTGCCCAACGGTGGGACACTACAGGCTAATAATAATAATACATATACTGCAAATTATACTTATCTACTACAGATAATAAGAAATAAAATTGAAGTGTCTCTTTGTAATTCCAAATAACAGCTTTTCACTAAATTTAAAGTATATACGGTACTGACATAAAAGAAACCATTTTTTTTTTCTGTCTGTCTGATTTTTCCGGCTACTCTCCGGCTGGACCGATTTTAACAGGTCTTTCACTGACAGATAACGGATTATACAAGGAGTAACTAAGGCTACTTTTATTTAAAAAAACATTAGTGTTCCCCGGGTCACCCATGAAATGAACGTGGCCAAAACCGCGGGGCACAGCTAGTATAATAATAAATTCGTAAATTTGGTAATAATACAGCTGTTTTTATTTTGGTGCACTTGAACCCACGCCTGTAAGATTTAAAATCATTACGAACAATGAAGTCAAGGCTGCGGGCACAAAAAATAACTTTGTTCTTTAGTTATGAAACTGGGCTTAGGTTTTTACATTGCTCCCGTCAGATCTTGACAAAGTTCAAAGACTTGTTACAAGAATAATACAAGATTTCATATGGAAGCTTTCAAAGGAACATCGAGAGAACTTTCACAAGTTATTTTTTATAATTAAAATAGCGGACGTCACGCGGTTTCACCCGCGTAGTTCCCGTTCTCGTGGGAGTACGGGGATAAAATATAGCCTATGTTACTCGCTGATGATGTAGCTATCCATTGCTGAAAGAATTTTCAAGATCGGTCAAGTAGTTTCGTAGCATACTCAATTCAAACAAACAAAAAAACGTTCAAATCTTTCCTCTTTATAATAAGTACTCGTATTAATGTAGATTCGACTTCAAGGTACCGAAGCTCCAATCGTGAAGGTAGATTTTTTATCACACTACGTACACTACATTAAGCAAGCGTAGTAAAATTTTGGATTAAAGTTCGTAGAGCTGGTAGGACAGATGCCAATTCTTTACAAAATGAAAATGATTTTTCAGTAAAGAAACTCTTAAGGCACTTATGAACGTCAAAGAAACCACCGGATCGAAAACTAGCCTTCTGAGAACAACCGGCAAGAAAGTGAGCTGGCTATTTATACCTATCTATTATATACTTATCTATTTATACAATTTCATCACAGAAATAAATAACAATTACTTACAATACAACTCTCGTCGAGACCCTCGGTCCGTGGGATCCTAGCGCTAATAGGCTTTTTAATGAAATCACAAAAAGGTTAGTCGACATCACAAGAGACCGAAGAGCTGGCAGCTAACTCGGACAAAGAATTAGTCTAGCCATCCAAAGGGGGAATGCTGCCAGTATTTTCGGAACCTTGCCTACAGGGACTCCCTTTAATAATATATTTTAATTTTATGGTTTTTAGTGTTAGTACTATATTTTTTAATCTGTAATATGTAAACTGTTGTGAATAAAAACTTATGTCTATTGAGTATACAATTCTTATGTTAGACATAAGTTCTCGTAATTTAGCAATCAGAGCATTGAACCACAAGTCGGATTTCTCTTTCGTATTCAGAATTAATAATGTGGATAATGTTATGTACAAGCAAACCATCCCATAGCATTGAAAGTCGACCGTGGAGCAAACCCACACGTATACACAGAATAAATAATGGTTATCACTATATCAATACTGCACTGGGACTATAATATAATATACTTAGGTAAATGTCGCATACAACTAGTGTGATTAGTTATTTGATTGAATGGCCGAATGTAATTCAGATGAATGTAGGGCGTCGCGACGTTTTGTAAAAAGGCCTAGGCATGTAGACAAAGTAACATTATCCCCACGCTTCGCTTATAGAAACGATGCCAAATGTACGGGAATTACACGTCACTTGCCTGATTTATGTCATTCGCATACATTTTGAATCGTTTCTATTAGCGCAAGCGCGAGGGAATGTTACTTTGTCTAGGTCTGATAGGCTGTTAAATGAAATTCTTGAATTCATATGTATTTTGTCCATGTATGCCCTCGCCTGTATTCCCCAAAGGGGTAGGCAGAGGTTTATTCTGTAAAACTATATGCACTTATATTTCTCTAGTTATGTTCTATTCCCATGTATTAGGGAGCGAGCCTATTGCCATTAACCGAACACTTATACAGATTCCGGGCTCCTAGTTTACCCGACCCAGGGGTCAAACCCAGGACCTCATATTCCTCAGAAACGTCAGTCAACAAATGAAATGTTTTTATTACTTTACCATTCATGTAAACTGCCAAACATTTTCCTGTCATGCTCTATGTTGTGTGTGATATTATTATGGTCGCAGACAGACGTGTGGCTATTTTAATAGTAGTTGTTTACTAATAAAATGCGGGAATTTTCCTTCTTGTAAGCTCAACGTGACGTTGGGTGACCTCACTTTATGACGGTATTCAAATTCGATTCCCAATTGTACTTTTTGAACTACTAATTGATTCTGGAAATTGTGGTTTGTAAATACTTGGAGTGCATCTGATTACTAGTTGTTATCAATGTCTCGCTTCTATCGTTATTAGCCAAGCTGTACCGATGATTTTGGCTTCAGGTCTAAGTCAGGCACATAATAAACCCTACAATGCATCTTTGACAATCTTCATAGGTCGTCGGAGGCCTAAGAGAAGAGAAGTGGTTTTACACAGGTTACCGATTTTCCTCGTAAAAGGGGTTACGAAGGTCAGATAGCAGTTGTTTTGTATAAAAATTAGGTGATTAGCCACATCGGACTGAATCAAGCGTGAACAAACAATGTATGGGATAAGGCCAGGGAGAAGAAATTAGGTTAGAGTTACCAAGTGATAGGAGTGACTAAGTTACTTTATAACTATTTGCAAAACAAGAACAATAGGTACCTCAGAATGTTTAATTTACGACTCGTTCCAGGAATTGTGACTGCTCCATCCATGGAATGGTGACGAATACAATTTGCTAAGACCATGAAGCTAAGGCGAATGATGTCATCTAGGCATTTTCATTTCATTTTATTATTGACTAGGTTGCTAAGGTTTAATTATGTTAGGGTTATGTGTCTCAGATTAAAATAATCTATACAGGTAAATAAAATAGAAGTGTCTGTTTGTAATATAAAAATAACAGCTTTTTATTAGTTGCAAAGTATGAATATGTGCCTATATACGGTATTAACATTTAAGAAAAATCTCCGTCTGTCTGCCTGTCCGCCTGTCAGTCTATGCTTCTGTCTGTCAGAGCTTTCCTATCAAGTTAGACATATTATTCTTTACCTACAATCTAGGTCCTCTCGAGGAAAAAGCGTTGTTAGAAGTACAATTGAGTTACATCTATGTTTTTTTTTTTTTTTTTTTTTTTATGATATGGTCTCTCGCAGTTGGTAGGGGGGAGTTACCTCCACTGCTTAACCGGACTATAGGGCGAGACCCAAGGGCCTCCAGCCGAGCTTAAACTTAAATACTAAGCAACACAGCTAAGGGCGCCCCGGTGCGGGGCTCGGACCTCGGCTTAGGGCGTTGCTGGGGGATGAGCTAGGGAGCTGGATCTGAGTTGTATTATTTAGGGACGTGTTTAAGGCTAGTGGCTCGGCGCGCGCCGGCCCTAGCAGGGGACGGGGGGGACGATGACGTAGAGTTCGCGACGAGCCTCGCCGGCGAGGACGGAACAATGGTCGGTTTGGTGTGTGCTTTTGAGACATTGCTTGCTGAAGCAATGTGATATCGTCGTCAGGGTCAAGGAGAACGTGCCTCGGACGGCGTCGGGAGGAGATACGAGATGGGGTATATCGGGCGGCCGATACGATTAATGGGTTCGGGTGTTTTTCGGCAGATTCGAAAAAGCGCTTAGAGGCTCTTTTCATAAACTGCTTGATGGTGGGAATTTTGAAGTCTACATGGAGTTGACTATTGCGAACATACCACGGGACTCCCGCGGCCTTTCGCAAGAATTTGTTTTGGAGGACCTGCATTCTATGGATGTTAGAGCTGGCCGTGTGTGCGAAAACAACACTGGCGTATGTCATTATGGGACGGATGCACGAGAGATAAATTCTCAACTTAGACTTAAGTGACAATTTGCTCCGTGCATTTAGTAGGTAATGGAGTCGACCAAGGGCAAAGGAAGCACGTGACCGTACTTTCTTTGTGTGGGATGCAAAGGACAACCTTTGGTCGAGGATGACGCCTAGGTACTTGGCCGTGGATTCCCAGGGAATCGGCTGGCCGAACATGGTTACAGAAGGCGGAGGATCGTGATATCGGTCGCCAGAGCGGCAGAAGAGGACAGCTGCGCTCTTATCTGGGTTGACTTCAAATCTCCATTTCCGAAACCATTTGCCGAGGGCATTGGCTGCGGTTTGGAGATGTTTGGCGATCGTATGACGGTCTCTGCCTCTATAGTAGATAGCCGTGTCATCGGCGAAGAGAGCTAGATCGGCATTGGGACTCTTGGGGATGTCGCTGGTGTACAGCGTGAAAAGGAGTGGGGAGAGCACGGAGCCTTGGGGGACTCCAGCACGAATACGACGAGGGGAAGATAATGAGCCCTCGATGCGATATTGGAAGGTGCGATTCGATAAGAAGTCTCGTATGATGAGCACGAGTCTGTCAGGCACACCGATTTGGTAAAGCTTATATAATAAGCCATTGTGCCAAACTTTATCGAATGCTTTCGCTATATCGAAGAATAGGACGCCGGTTTGCTGTTTGGCTTGGAACCCCGCACTTATGTGTTCAACGATGCGGTGCACCTGTTGAACACACGAGTGCTTGGTTCGGAAGCCAAACTGCTCATTCGGGATAAGTTTGTGGGATTCAGCGAAGTCCTTAAGTCTTTTGAAGATCAACCTTTCGTAGATCTTCGCGAGAGTTTTAAGGAGACTAATGGGGCGATAACTAGAGGATTCGGATTTGGGTTTACCAGGTTTTGGTATCCCTATGACAACTGCTTCTTTCCACGATTGTGGGAAGATGTTGTTTGAAAGGGCAGCGTTAAAAATGGCTGTCAGGAAGACAATGATGTGGAGGGGAAAGAGTTTGACAACTTTATTTGTTATCCCGTCGGAGCCAGGAGACTTCCTAGGGTTGAGATCTTTGATGAGGGATTGAACCTCATCGACTGTAACTACTGGGAGTGGATTGTCTGGGTCCTCTATTGGGGGCTGCGCTACCCTTCGTTCGACCTCGGCGTCCACCTTTGTGAGATGGGCCATGTCTACTTGTTGGGAGCTGGGAGAACATTGGGATTCTAGATTGTCGGCTAGACATTCGGTCTTTTCGTCGTCGTCGAAGGCGGGACTACGGCCAGGACGATTAAGAGGAGGGATGCCGCAGGCTTCTTTGACTCTGAGCTTGCGTTGCAAGTGCCAGAAAGCCTGGTGATTAGGGGTAAGGTTAGCCAAGAAGTTGTCCCAGCGAGCTTCCCTCATTTCATTCATGCGCCTTCTTACTTTGGCTTGTAAGTGGTTCATGAATGATCGGTTGGCTGCTGTGGGGTAAGTCCTGTAGGCTCGGATAGCCGCGTTTTTCTCCGTCACCAGTTCGCGTACATCGTCCGGCAGCCTCCAGCGATGGTCGTCCATCGCTGGGACCTGTCGGGAGCAGTTGTTGACTGCTGATTGTACGCGACTGGTGAGGGAGTCAATTGCGTTCACCGTATCTACAATGGAAGTTGGGGTCGGTTCGGGGAAGGGCAAGGGAGTAGACTTGAGGTTTTCCTCTAGTTTCCTCCAGTTAGTTGCCGTTTTCATGGGGGTGGGAGTACTCGAGTCAGGGGGACCTGTGCGGGGGGTAAGACTGAGTACAACAGGACGGTGATCGGAGTCAAGCTCGTCTATCGATTCCATAGAATTTAAACGAAGGTTTATATTCTTTAGATACATCTATGTCAATACTATTAATATTTTATATTTTTTTTTTTTTTTTTTGGATATGGTCTCTCGCAGTTGGTAGGGGGGAGTTACCTCCACTGCTTAACCGGACTATAGGGCGAGACCCAAGGGCCTCCAGCCGAGCTTAAACTTAAATACTAAGCAACACAGCTAAGGGCGCCCCGGTGCGGGGCTCGGACCTCGGCTTAGGGCGTTGCTGGGGGATGAGCTAGGGAGCTGGATCTGAGTTGTATGATTTAGGGACGTGTTTAAGGCTAGTGGCTCGGCGCGCGCCGGCCCTAGCAGGGGACGGGGGGGACGATGACGTAGAGTTCGCGACGAGCCTCGCCGGCGAGGACGGAACAATGGTCGGTTTGGTGTGTGCTTTTGAGACATTGCTTGCTGAAGCAATGTGATATCGTCGTCAGGGTCAAGGAGAACGTGCCTCGGACGGCGTCGGGAGGAGATACGAGATGGGGTATATCGGGCGGCCGATACGATTAGTGGGTTCGGGTGTTTTTCGGCAGATTCGAAAAAGCGCTTAGAGGCTCTTTTCATGAACTGCTTGATGGTGGGAATTTTGAAGTCTACATGGAGTTGACTATTGCGAACATACCACGGGACTCCCGCGGCCTTTCGCAAGAATTTGTTTTGGAGGACCTGCATTCTATGGATGTTAGAGCTGGCCGTGTGTGCGAAAACAACACTGGCGTATGTCATTATGGGACGGATGCACGAGAGGTAAATTCTCAACTTGGACTTAAGTGACAATTTGCTCCGTGCATTTAGTAGGTAATGGAGTCGACCAAGGGCAAAGGAAGCACGTGACCGTACTTTCTTTGTGTGGGATGCAAAGGACAACCTTTGGTCGAGGATGACGCCTAGGTATTTGGCCGTGGATTCCCAGGGAATTGGCTGGCCGAACATGGTTACAGAAGGCGGAGGATCGTGATATCGGTCGCCAGAGCGGCAGAAGAGGACAGCTGCGCTCTTATCTGGGTTGACTTCAAATCTCCATTTCCGAAACCATTTGCCGAGGGCATTGGCTGCGGTTTGGAGATGTTTGGCGATCGTATGACGGTCTCTGCCTCTATAGTAGATAGCCGTGTCATCGGCGAAGAGAGCTAGATCGGCATTGGGACTTTTGGGGATGTCGCTGGTGTACAGCGTGAAAAGTAGTGGGGAGAGCACGGAGCCTTGGGGAACTCCAGCACGAATACGGCGAGGGGAGGATAATGAGCCCTCGATGCGATATTGGAAGGTGCGATTCGATAAGAAGTCTCGTATGATGAGCACGAGTCTGTCAGGCACACCGATTTGGTAAAGCTTATATAATAGGCCATTGTGCCAAACTTTATCGAATGCTTTCGCTATATCGAAGAATAGGACGCCCGTTTGCTGTTTGGCTTGGAACCCCGCACTTATGTGTTCAACGATGCGGTGCACCTGTTGAACACACGAGTGCTTGGTTCGGAAGCCAAACTGCTCATTCGGGATAAGTTTGTGGGATTCAGCGAAGTCCTTAAGTCTTTTGAAGATCAACCTTTCGTAGATCTTCGCGAGAGTTTTAAGGAGACTAATGGGGCGATAACTAGTGGATTCGGATTTGGGTTTACCAGGTTTTGGTATCCCTATGACAACTGCTTCTTTCCACGATTGTGGGAAGATGTTGTTTGAAAGGGCAGCGTTAAAAATGGCTGTCAGGAAAACAATGATGTGGAGGGGAAAGAGTTTGACAACTTTATTTGTTATCCCGTCGGAGCCAGGAGACTTCCTAGGGTTGAGATCTTTGATGAGGGATTGAACCTCATCGACTGTAACTACTGGGAGTGGATTGTCTGGGTCCTCTATTGGGGGCTGAGCTACCCTTCGTTCGACCTCGGCGTCCACCTTTGTGAGATGGGCCATGTCTACTTGTTGGGAGCTGGGAGAACATTGGGATTCTAGATTGTCGGCTAGACATTCGGTCTTTTCGTCGTCGTCGAAGGCGGGACTACGGCCAGGACGATTAAGAGGAGGGATGCCGCAGGCTTCTTTGACTCTGAGCTTGCGTTGCAAGTGCCAGAAAGCCTGGTGATTAGGGGTAAGGTTAGCCAAGAAGTTGTCCCAGCGAGCTTCCCTCATTTCATTCATGCGCCTTCTTACTTTGGCTTGTAAGTGGTTCATGAATGATCGGTTGGCTGCTGTGGGGTAAGTCCTGTAGGCTCGGATAGCCGCGTTTTTCTCCGTCACCAGTTCGCGTACATCGTCCGGCAGCCTCCAGCGATGGTCGTCCATCGCTGGGACCTGCCGGGAGCAGTTGTTGACTGCTGATTGTACGTGACTGGTGAGGGAGTCAATTGCGTTCACCGTGTCTACAATGGAAGTTGGGGTCGGTTCGGGGAAGGGCAAGGGAGTAGACTTGAGGTTTTCCTCTAGTTTCCTCCAGTTAGTTGCCGTTTTCATGGGGGTGGGAGTACTCGAGTCAGGGGGACCTGTGCGGGGGGTAAGACTGAGTACAACGGGACGGTGATCGGAGTCAAGCTCGTCTATCGATTCCATAGAATTTAAACGAAGGTTTATATTCTTTAGAATCGCCAGGTCGAGAATGTCCGGACGGTGGTCTATAATAGCTGGGTAGTGCGTCGGATGCATGGGAGCTATAACGTCGAAGTTATGGATGCTACTGAGGTAATTGAGTTGATTACCTCTGGAATTTCGAGTGCGGCTATTCCACGACTCGTGTTTGGCGTTTAGGTCTCCTGCCACGATGACAGAGTTGCCTAAGCTAAGAAGTTTTACGATATCAGGAGCGATATCGCCTTGTTTGTTGGGTGCGATGTATGCCGAAACTATTATGATTGGTTCGTGTCCAGTCATGCCTAGCCGACATATTGATGTCTCGATTTGAGAGAGGTTGGGGGGATCCATAGGAATGCAGTAAAGAGATCTTTTATAATAGATGAGGGTGCCTCCTTTGGCGGAGTGGGTTCTATCGTTGCGTACTATTTGATAGTTCGCAATTTTGGGATCGCGGTTGGAGGGTTTGAGGAAGGTCTCTTGGAGGAGAAAGATGTCTAATTGGTGTTGGCGGAGGAAAGTAGCGATCTCGTCGCGTTGGGTGTTAATGCCATTGGCATTAAAGAACCCTACTTTGAGGGACCTGGGTTTGATTTTTCCTCCTAGGTTGTGGTTCTCCATTATTGGACCGTACCAAAGAAAGAGGTGAGGGCTGTGGTTACGTGAGCGAACTTGCTCATCGTAGCCATGACGGAGGCAATATTACCGCGTGAGGCGCGGAGTTGCTCGGCCATCTGGTTCAAGCTGTGGATGTCAACCGCGTGGAATAATTGGCTCAGATAAGCCATATTATCGCCAGTCGCGGTGGCTTCCGGGGCTTGGGGAGAGGGACCCTTAGGGGTGGGTGCCAGAGGGGCTGCTGGCGAGCGGGGAGCTGCCGCGGGAGGAGGGCCTTTTGGCTTAGGGGGTTGCACGGTGGGAATGGCCATTAATGGGGGGATGACCGTGGGCTGGGGAGCTCTTGGAAGAGCGAGTTTGGGGAATGCGCGCTGATGGTTCAGTGCGTTCCAGGGGGAAGGTCTTTGGGGGCTTAGGCGCTCGGGGAGAGCGGAGGAAGGGAGGTTTTCCCTGGTGTTGCGAGCTTGAACTCGCTTTACCATTTTGGGGTGAGGACGAGGGGCTTTTGGGCAGCCGCGATAATTCGCAGGGTGGCCCGATTGACCGCACAGAACGCAACTAGGCGGCTCTGTGCAGAGTGAGGTATCTTTGGGACGAGGGCAATCGCTTGTGCCGTGGTCACCTAGGCACTTAACGCACCTGGGTACCGCAAAGCAATTGCGGGAAGAGTGGCCATATAACTGGCACTTGTGACATTGGCCGATTTGGCCGCGTTTGTTGGGGGCTTCGACCTTTAAGCCAGATAAATGGCATACGGTCTTAATATTGTATATGCTCTTTCCGGCGGGGGAGTGCTTACATACGACAAAGACCATGTCGTATATGGTACTGTTGCGGGCGCCGTGCATGCGGTGCACCTCGAGAGCGGGGATGTCTTGCGATTGAAGATCGCATAAGATAGATTTTTCGTCGATCTCTTTAGGGATGCCGCGGATTACTACTCGGAGGAGACGGTCCTCGGGGAGGTCATATGAGTGAAAGGCTACTTTCCTAGCCTGTAGCATTTTGGTAAGAGACCTGAAGTCGGTGGAAGTAGGCACCGTGACTTTAATACCATTTGCGGTTGTTCGGGCATTTGTGTAAGCAATGCGATTAGCATTGCACCATGCCGAGACGTCGGTCCATTTTGCCTTATCTTGGATGAAGATAGGCGGTGGGAGGGGTTCTTTCCTCGAAGATGAGGCTACGGACTGAGAGGGTGTGGTTGCGTCGGAGCGGTTTTCCTCCGAGGGAGAGGCCGCCTGCGCAGATTGGGAGGCTACGGGTTTGGCAGAAGTCTTGAGAGACTTTGCCGGGGTCTGGTCAGAAGAAGCTTTGGTCTTGAGAGACCGCTTCTTCTTGCGTCCTAAGACGACATTAAAGTCGTCGTCGGCGGAGGAGTTGGAGTCCGAGTTGGACTCAGAGGGCATATCCGCGTCGATAATGACGGGACGGCTGGGAGGGCAATCGGGACTTGCGGGGGACTCTTCGAACCTCATTGGGTTCGGTTTGAGAGGGACAGAGGGCGCCGCAGGGGCGTATGTGGAGGGCTCGATGGCCGGGGAGGGGCTTGGTTCGCCGCAGAGGTTGGCGAAATCCTCCGGAGAGAGGACAGAACTGGCTACGGCCTGGTTGGCCGGGACTTTGAGCAGGGCCCGAAGGAGGGCGCGGAGAGTGGAGTCGGCCATTTTAGGAATAGCAAAACAACAATTGGGGGAGCAAAAATACCACGCGGTATTTAATTTATTTATTTTCGCGCCTAATCCCCAGGTTGGACTGGCCTGGGGTTGTGTGCGTGTGTGTTGGTCCCTTCACTACCGGGGGTAGGCAGTTAGGGTTGAGTAGGGTGTGCCCTAAGCTTGTAATCCCGCTGCCAATCTTAATGTGCAGACGGGTTCCTAACAGCCTTAGTGCAGAGGAGTACTTTTAGCCGAAGCTTAAAGCAACCAAACAACACTAAGGAATGGGATGGTAGGGAAAGGGTAGGGTGGGAGGGAGGAGATGGCTAGCGTCGGCGAGGGAAGCCCCCAAGGCCGGTGGTTCTAGCCCCGTCCGATTTGTGTTTTTGCCCTGAGGGGGCAAAAACGGGTGTATCGGGTCCACACCCCACTCGGCTTCGTTGGCACCGCTAGGTATCCACCGAGGACCACCAAACAGTGGTTTTTACCTTAAGGGTCACAACTAGCGAGACTTGTCTCACACAGAAACAGAGATGGCCGAAACCCGCCTTGAAAAAGGCAAGTTCGGCGAAGGGTTCGGTGCGCAGGTAGCAGCACGCAGGTAGCAGCGGGCGGCGACTGGACAATGGGCAGCGGCGGAGCGCGGCAGGAGAGCGCTTCGAGACGTCCGTACGGGGCGGAGGTCGGAGCGCGAGTGTGACCTTGTTATTTTATATATATATATATATATATATATATATATGTCACGGACAATATGGCCAGAAAGGGATGGTGTCACGAACAACAGAGATAGCTATTTCAATCCCAATCTTCCCTCTCCCTCTTTCTTGTAATGCGCGGTACGCGGGGCGCTAGTTGTGACCTTTAGTTTTATATAAAAATGAGCTAGCGCCCCCGTACTTTGTGAGCTCATTCGCGCGCGTGACTCCTGAGACGACGACTCCCACGCGACACCGTGAGAACACCTAGTCGCCGCCTGCTCGCTGGTCGTTAGCTGGGCCTCCCCCCACGGGGTCTCACCCGGCTGGCTTGTACCGCGCTGAGGGCGGCGTGAAGAGGATCTCTCACGCGTGCCACACTCACTGGTTGCCCAGTGTCAAGGCGATACCATCGGCCAGCACTCCTCCGGGTGCAAGCACACCACTCCAACGCCCCGCGCGGATCACCGCGCGGCGAAGAAAATCTCCGCCAGGGGGCCACAAGCCCCGAAGCGGATTCCCCAGCCCCCCTACAGGGGTTGTGAGAAGACTCGCCAAGCGTACTTTGTGTCCACTCAATTCAGCGAAAACAAGGCGAAGCTCTGCCCTAGAGCTCGCTCAAAGTAAAAAGTGTTATTAAGTGAAATGTAAAATTAAAGTGTAAATACAGTCCATTTTAAATAAAACAATATTTCGGAAAGGTGTAGTTTTTTAATTTAACCAACACAATTGTTGGTCCGTTCGAGCCGCATTGAAGACACCAGCACGACAGTTACTTGTCCGGGTGAAGAAGTGAAGACACCAGCACGACAGTTACTTGTCCGGGTGAAGAAGAATCGAAGACACCAGCACGACAATTACTTGTCCGGGTGAAAAAGCTTGAAGACGAGTGGTACCACGAAGAGAAGAAATCTTCCATCAAGAAAGAAGGAAACTTAGTGAAGACGAAGATTTCAGAAAGAAGAAATCATCAGTCAAGAAAGAAGGAAACTAAGCGAAGATCGAAGATTTAAGAAGAAAAAGTAAAGAAGAAAGAAGCATCATTACGAAGAGCTAAATTAAATCCTGAAGAAAGAAGAGGATAGCAGTATATTGAGGTTCGGCCCATCACCTCCTCCGTGCCAGCGTGCCCGCGTGCTTCGTGTCAAGAGGATAGCAGTTAATTGAGGTTCGGCCCATCACCTCCTCCGTGCCAGTAACAACATCTTCCCACAATCGTGGAAAGAAGCAGTTGTCATAGGGATACCAAAACCTGGTAAACCCAAATCCGAATCCTCTAGTTATCGCCCCATTAGTCTCCTTAAAACTCTCGCGAAGATCTACGAAAGGTTGATCTTCAAAAGACTTAAGGACTTCGCTGAATCCCACAAACTTATCCCGAATGAGCAGTTTGGCTTCCGAACCAAGCACTCGTGTGTTCAACAGGTGCACCGCATCGTTGAACACATAAGTGCGGGGTTCCAAGCCAAACAGCAAACGGGCGTCCTATTCTTCGATATAGCGAAAGCATTCGATAAAGTTTGGCACAACGGCTTATTATATAAGCTTTACCAAATCGGTGTGCCTGACAGACTCGTGCTCATCATACGAGACTTCCTATCGAATCGCACCTTCCAATATCGCATCGAGGGCTCATTATCTTCCCCTCGCCGTATTCGTGCCGGAGTCCCCCAAGGCTCCGTGCTCTCTCCACTCCTTTTCACGCTGTACACCAGCGACATCCCCAAAAATCCCAATGCCGATCTAGCTCTCTTCGCCGATGACACGGCTATCTACTATAGAGGCAGAGACCGTCATACGATCGCCAAACATCTCCAAACCGCAGCCAATGCCCTCGGCAAATGGTTTCGGAAATGGAGATTTGAAGTCAACCCAGATAAGAGCGCAGCTGTCCTCTTCTGCCGCTCTGGCGACCGATATCACGATCCTCCGCCTTCTGTAACCATGTTCGGCCAGCCGATTCCTTGGGAATCCACGGCTAAATACCTAGGCGTCATCCTCGACCAAAGGTTGTCCTTTGCATCCCACACAAAGAAAGTACGGTCACGTGCTTCCTTTGCCCTTGGTCGACTCCATTACCTACTAAATGCACGGAGCAAATTGTCACTTAAGTCTAAGTTGAGAATTTATCTCTCGTGCATTCGTCCCATAATGACATACGCCAGTGTTGTTTTCGCACACACGGCCAGCTCTAACATCCATAGAATGCAGGTCCTCCAAAACAAATTCTTGCGAAAGGCCGCGGGAGTCCCGTGGTATGTTCGCAATAGTCAACTCCATGTAGACTTCAAAATTCCCACCATCAAGCAGTTTATGAAAAGAGCCTCTAAGCGCTTTTTCGAATCTGCCGAAAAACACCCGAACCCATTAATCGTATCGGCCGCCCGATATACCCCATCTCGTATCTCCTCCCGACGCCGTCCGAGGCACGTTCTCCTTGACCCTGACGACGATATCACATTGCTTCAGCAAGCAATGTCTCAAAAGCACACACCAAACCGACCATTGTTCCGTCCTCGCCGGCGAGGCTCGTCGCGAACTCTACGTCATCGTCCCCCCCGTCCCCTGCTAGGGCCGGCGCGCGCCGAGCCACTAGCCTTAAACACGTCCCTAAATAATACAACTCAGATCCAGCTCCCTAGCTCATCCCCCAGCAACGCCCTAAGCCGAGGTCCGAGCCCCGCACCGGGGCGCCCTTAGCTGTGTTGCTTAGTATTTCAGTTTAAGCTCGGCTGGAGGCCCTTGGGTCTCGCCCTATAGTCCGGTTAAGCAGTGGAGGTAACTCCCCCCTACCAACTGCGAGAGACCATATCCAAAAAAAAAAAAAAAAAAAAAAAAAAAAATCCTCCGTGCCAGCGTGCCCGCGTACTTCGAGTCAAGACATCGAGTCATCGAGCGCCGAGCAACGAGCTCCGCATCGTGCGCCGTGTCATCTTCGCCATACGTGTAGCGATAGGGGCCTCGCTCTGTGCCACCTAACGGTGTCAAAGGTGCAGGGCAGGCAAGGTGACACGCCGATACAAAGGCGGCCTGGTACTTTGTGCGGTACCAGCCGGTCAGTCAAGCGCGCCTCTTTCGAGGCGCTGACCGTGCGTGCACAACTGCGCCGGTAAGGCGTGCACACTGCGGGGGCCGGACTGTAGGCACTGCCGACGCGGCCGAAATTCCCATCGGTCGTCGAGCACCCCGTAGCGTGTACGACCCTCTGCTGGGTAGTGCCTCCCTTCCCTTACCCTACATCCATCCCTGCGGGAGCGAACGCCACTCCCGGCACCTCCCAAAGGACTGCTAGGGACGTTAGGAGTAGGGGCACGAAGAGCCGAAACATGAACACGAGAAGCAAAGCCGGAGGAGAGAAGCCCACTCTGCAAGTGTACGAGGATTACCCCGCGTCCCCGTCCGTCGTCGCCGCGATACCGTCCCACATACAAGCGGATCGCGCACCCGCCATGAGCACCGTCGAGGAAGAAATCACAGCCCCGCCGCGCGGCGCCGCTTCACCCCGAGCTATGTCGACCCGCTCGCACCAATCGACCGCGAGCGCTATAGCTCGTATAAGGCAAGCCGAATTTGAAGCTGAGGAACGACTCGCCGCCATTCAGAGGAAGGAGCTGCAGTTGGAAGCAATGCTGGTGAAAAAACGGTTGGCGTTAGACGTGGCTACAATAAGGGAAGAAACCGATCGAGAAAGCGAGGTGGACGACACAGATGCAGGCGGCAGAGTAGATGACTGGCTACACCGCGCCCGAATCGCGCCAAGAAAAAGGGATTTAGATTACGAGTCTTCAGACATGCGTGCACCGGCCCCGTACCCAATACGGGGGGAGAGACCCGGACGCGCAGAAGCGACAGGACGACCGACGGCCGATGTACCCGCAACGAACGAGCGGAGAGAAAATACAGAGCGCCGCCGGAACGACTTCGTCATGCCAGAGAGTGAGAGGGAACGACATAGGCATCTCACTCCCCCGCGCGGTACTACGCAACGACCGCGATCACCCACACCGACCGGTTCGAGAGGCCGAGGAATAGAGCGTTTAGCGGAAGCATTAGAGAAGATGACCCAGAGGCAAGCGCCACCGTCGCGACAGATCCACGAGTTACCGATCTTCAGTGGCGCCGCAGGGGAATGGCTACCGTTCAAAGCAGCCATGAGAGATTCTTCATACCGCTACAACTTCTCACCGGTAGAAAATATAGCTCGACTTAGGGCGTGCCTCAGAGGGGAGGCGCGTGAACTTGTGTCGGCGCTATTATTCACGGCGACCGATCCCGCCGTTATTATGAAAACGTTAGATCAATGCTACGGCCGGCCCGAAGTAATCATTGACAGAGCCTTGGAAGATATAAGGAGATTACCGCGCCCAGGAATGGCCGCCAGCGAATTAAACACGTTTGCGGTAAAGCTACAAAACATCGTGCACGTTATTGACTCCGTTGACGAGCGAGGATACTTACAGAATCCAATGCTGGCTCGGCAGGTGACAGAGAAACTTAGTCCACACATCAGATCGCGGTGGTGTGACTATGCAGAAGAGTACGGAAGTAGGGAGGAGCCTGAAATAGTGACGCTGTCCCACTTCCTCATGAGAGAGGCCGATCGTGCCGTACGCTTCACCTACGCACCTGTGACGCAGACAACAGCCAACATCGGAAATCGCATCGCACCGGTTAGCAAGTACACAGAGCAACGCCGCCAAACCGCGCCGATGAAAAGGAGCGCAAAAGTATACACTGCAACCACAGAAGTAACATCGAAATCATCGTGTTATTGTTGCGGAGAAAAGCACGACGTACCGAAGTGCACAAAGTTTGCTTCAATGAGCCTAGATAAAAAGTGGGAATGGGCCAAAGAGGCAGGGATATGTTTTCTCTGTCTGAATAGCAAACATAGAAAGTTCCGATGCAGAGCAAAAAAGTGTGGTGTAGACGGATGCAACTACGCACACCACGCACTGCTACACTCGTCGCGAGAACGAGACAGCGAACGAACGAGCGAGAAAGAAGACTCTGAAACCACGGCGGCGGCGCATACGCGATTGAGTGACAGAGAGGTCCTACTGAAAGTATGCCCGGTCAGTATCAAAGGGTCAAATGGGAAGGAAATTAACACGTTCGCTTTACTCGACGAAGGCTCGACAATAACGCTCATAGACGAAGATATCGCGTTGGAAATCGAGGCGCAAGGACCGAAACGTCCCTTGCACATCCACGGCGTCACGACGAGCCAAAAGGAACCGAATAGCCGTCGGGTGAGGATATCAATACGAGGAACGAATGAAAATGAGTCACACGCCATCGAAGCACGAACGGTACAGAGTCTCTCTTTGGGAGGTCAGAGCATATCAGGAGAACATTTACGATATGCGCATCTCGACCCGATACGAAACAAGGAACTGCGTTTTGACTATGCTAAGCCGCGGATACTGATAGGAAGTGACAACTGGCACCTGATTGTGTCTAGACGGTTGCTCACTGGAAAGAGGAACGAACCGGCCGCGTCACTCACCCACCTAGGATGGGTCATACACGGCACAGTGCCACGTGTGATACATGCTGCGCAGCGAGAGACAGTGTTGCACATGTATACCACAACGCGAGGAAGCTCCGCCGACGAGGATTTAGATAAGCTGGTCAGAACACACTTCGATATCGATGCTCTGGGCGTGTCGACAAAGAGGAAACCGATCGCCGAGGAACAAAGAGCACGAGAAATATTTGACGCTACGGCCAAACACGTCGACGGTCGATGGCACGTAGGTTTACCATGGAGGAATGACAGCGACAACATGCCACCGAGCTACGATATGGCGCTGAGAAGACTACACACGATCGAGAAGAAAATGGATAAGTCGCCAGAGTTTAAAGCAAGCTACACTGCACAAGTAAATAACCTACTAGAAAAAGGGTACGCTGTACGATGTGAAAACGACCAGTCTCACCCACGAACATGGTATTTACCGCACTTCGCTGTAACGAACCCGAATAAACCAGGAAAGGTGCGGTTGGTCTTCGACGCTGCAGCGCCGTCGGGTGGTGTATGCTTAAACGACAAACTCCTCGATGGCCCGGATTTGTTGCGCATGTTGAACGGGATTTTGTTCCGTTTTCGAGAAAAAGATGTCGCTGTCACCGCTGACATACGTGAAATGTTCCTTCAAATTAAAATACGTGAAGAAGATCAGGCGGCTCAGAGATTCTTGTGGCGAGGGGACAATCGCGACGAGCCACCTGTGAAATATACGATGCAGAGTATGATATTCGGAGCACGAAGCTCGCCTTTTTTGGCACATAGCGTGCGAGACAGAAACGCGGAAGAAAATAGAGAGACGCATCCATTGGCATATGAATCCATCACGAAGAACCATTATATGGACGACTGGGTGGAAAGTTTCGACAATGATGAGTTAGCCGCACGCGCCATACAAGAAGTACGCGAGGTACACTTCAAGGCGGGTTTTAAACTAGCGGGTTGGGACTCTAATCACGCCCACCTATTGAATGTATAATTTGCGCTAAACGAAGAGGAAGACCGACCGTGCCAGTGAAAGGCAACTTGCCAAGCGTACGACTAACAGCGACTTCAAGACCGTTCACGAACACCGGCGTAGATTGTTTCGGTCCCATGTGGGTGACCGTAGGGCGGCGCCGTGAAAAACGGTGGGGAATGTTATTCACGTGTATGGTAACACGCGCCGTACACATAGAATTAATCCCGAGTCTTAGTACCGATTCGGCTATTATGGCGCTACGACGAATGGCGGCCCGGAGAGGATGGCCCCAAATGTATTTGTCAGACAATGGAACGAACTTTCATGGAGCAGATGTTGAGTTGAAAAACGCATACGAAGATTGGAAGACAAAACTCCCTGACTACGCGCTGACGAAACGAACAGAGTGGCGATTTATAGATCCCGGAGCGCCGAACCAGGGTGGAGCTTGGGAGCGATTAATCAAGAGTGTTAAAGCTGCGCTTGAGGTCACCCTACACGAAAAAGCTCCAAAGGACGAGACGTTATCAACATTGCTCACCGAGATTGAACACACATTGAATGCGCGACCACTGACACATGTTCCAGTAACGCCCGACGATGCGGAGGCGTTGACACCGAACCACTTCTTGTTGGGAACCGCAAGCGCGCTACCATACTTAGGTGATCATCACGAAGCCGATTATAGAACATGGAAATTCAGTCAGGAACTCGCCAACGCGTTCTGGCAGAGATGGGTGAAGGAGTACTTACCTCTATTAAACCCACGAGGGGACCACAGGAGGGAACACGTCAACATCAAAAAGGGAGATGTTGTAGTAATAGCAGACGGCCAGCTACCTAGAAATGTGTGGCCAAAGGGAATAGTAGAGAACGTGCATCTTGGACCCGACGGTATCGTGCGGAGTACGGACGTGCGGACGCGTGGAGGAATATTCAGAAGACCCGCGAGGCGCCTCATTGTCCTGCCAGTAGAAAAAGGCTACGAAGCTCTACGCCGGGGGGGGATTGTCACGGACAATATGGCCAGAAAGGGATGGTGTCACGAACAACAGAGATAGCTATTTCAATCCCAATCTTCCCTCTCCCTCTTTCTTGTAATGCGCGGTACGCGGGGCGCTAGTTGTGACCTTTAGTTTTATATAAAAATGAGCTAGCGCCCCCGTACTTTGTGTCCACTCAATTCAGCGAAAACAAGGCGAAGCTCTGCCCTAGAGCTCGCTCAAAGTAAAAAGTGTTATTAAGTGAAATGTAAAATTAAAGTGTAAATACAGTCCATTTTAAATAAAACAATATTTCGGAAAGGTGTAGTTTTTTAATTTAACCAACACAATATATATATATATATATATACACGAAAGATTCGTTTGTTTGTTTGTAACAAATATGCTCTGATACAACTGCACCGATTATAAAAAACTATTTTATTATTAGTATGATAAATATTACTTAGGGTTACTGACGTATTATACCCGAGGTATGTCATGGCATAAAGTGCGTGACGGTTATCCTGACAAATTAGTCGTTCTGAAACAATATCAGATTATCAGAATCAGAATTATACTAAATATTTACTTAAAAATGAAATGTTGGAATAATAAACAGGGTGAACGACTTTGACCCCATACATCACGCCGTGAACTCTACAAATTATAGACTTATATTTTGAAGGTTATTTTCCCTAAAGACTTACGATTTTGTAAGTTTCCTTATAACCTAAGTATTATTATTCTGAAGTATAATAAGTATATATATGTCACATTTAAAAATCTTAATCTGTCAATACTTTTGAATGAAGTTTGCCTAATTTTATCAATATTTATCAGAAACTATTATTTTTGTAGGCAGAAAAAAGGTATGACTGATATTTCTGTCAAAACTGGATTAGATATTTTTGTTTGTCAAAAATAGTTTTGGTTGATTAAAGAGTTTAAACAACATATACTTACATCAACTATCGATATTTCCTCGCAATTTTTGACCATATTCCTTGGTACGTGGATGTGAAGAGCATATTGCATTCACTTCGTATAAAAAACTGGTGACCAATTCGGTTTATAACAGGTGCCAGCCGATGATTTCTTTTACTAGGAAATGTCCATCTTCATTGAGCTTCGTCGTTGTTGGTCTGCAATATAGTCTTATTATACGCAAAATGACGCATAAAACCGGTGAATACGCAGAATGACCAATATCAAATATATACCACAGTTTAAATATAAGCAGCATAGATTCTAGATATTTTTTTTTGAAATAAGAATATTTGCTCCATCGAGCGACAGTAATTCGTCAAGTTTTAAAAACTTACTTCTTTATTTACTACTAGCTGTGCCCCGCGGTTTCATCCGCGTAGATTTAGTTTCTTCCTTATTGTCGCGGAACCCTAATATTTTTAATAAATAAAAGTAGCCTAATTTACTCCTTGAAATATCAGCTACCTACCAGTGAAAGTCCCGTTAAAATCCGTCCAGCGGTTTCAGAGTTTACGAGGAACAAACAGACAGACAGACAGAGAAAAATTATAAAACTTGTATTTTTTGGGTCAGTATCGTGTATAATTTCATATGCATTTAGTGAAAAGCTGTTATTTTGGAATTACAAACAGACACTTCAATTTTATTTATCTGTATAGATCAAAGTAATATCGATTTGACTATCTGCACTAATATTTTAAAGAGGAAAGATTTGATTGTTTTTTTGCATTGAATATGCTCCGAAACTACTTGACTGATCTTGAAAATTCAGCAATGGATAGCTACATCATCAGCGAGTAACATAGGCTATATTTTATCTTCGTACCCCCACGGGAACGGGAACTACGCGGGTGAAACCGCGTGACGTCCGCTAGTATTTAATAATGATAAGACACCCCTTACTGACATTTCGCTTAATATTATCTCGTAGATACGCTCGTCTCTGTGAGTGTGTCATTTCGAACGATATATATTTATACTGTGTTTATAATTTACGCACGTCTATAATTTTGCCCAAAAATGGTAACAAGTACTGTTTGTCAGAATGTCTTTAAATGGTAATGAAAATATTTATTGCCAGTACCTTCAGATTAAAATATTTCCGCAGGAGTTTTTTAAGAACCTCATATTTCCTTGAATATGTCGGTTACGGCGGCGCGGCGTTCTACCAAAATGTGATTCCCATTTCTTATTGACATTGGATTTATTTTTAATGGTAGTTGGATGAACGTGGAAGTAATTTTGTATTTAATTAAAATGTTTAAAAATCAAAATTGATTAAGTCCTGCTGTATACTTAGCCTTATTATATGTACTTGTGTCAAAAATGTATTTAACTTTTCTGTTAGTATATCTATACAGATCAATAAAATGTAAGTGTCTGTTTGTAATTCTAAATATACCTACAGCTTTTCACTTAATACATAGGAAAGTAGGTATAGACGTTACTGACATAAGAAAATCAATTTTCAAACTTTGTCACTGTCAGTCCGACTGTCTGCCGGTCTGTCCGTCTGTCTGTCCGTCTGTCTGCCTGTCCGTCTGCCTGTGTGTCTGTTTGTTCCGCCTAATCTCTGAAACGGGTGAACCGATTTTAACGGGATTTTGACTGGCATATAGTTGATGTTACAAAGAGTACTTTTATTTAAAAAAAGTTAAAGACTAAAACCGCGGGGCTCACTTAGTCTTTAAATAAAATATATGCACATATGCCATTAGCGTGCGTAAAGTGTAGACACGAAAATGATCTTGTGGGATGGAAAGCATTTTGAAGTAGATTTACGTAAACATTTTTTTATTCATAAGTTCCGTTCACTCAACAGTGTCCATATTAGGTGAACACTGCACCTACTCAAACCTGTTTGGATGATAAACAATGCCACATGGTAGTCGAAGTTGCAAAATGCAAATTGCTAGTCTGGGCGTTGTGTTGTGCCAAGGAGAGAATGCGGTAGATTTATTGAACCTAGTAGATTATGTTGTGAGGAATTATGGTATGCCCTCCGTTTATAGACTACTGGCTAAACCAGCGATAAAGTGTCTGGGATCCAGTGAAGATTTATTGAGGAAATATTTGTTAGGAAAAACTTAACTATGTATGGCTATTGTGACAACAATGATTTTCTAGGTTTGCACAATTAAGTAAATCAAAGAATTGTCAACTAGACTGAGAGAATATATGTATAATAGGGGACTGCCCTAATATTCGTCCCCTAGTATTAAAGTTCTAGAATTGACCCTTATATAGGTCCCCCGGTCAGTCAATTATTAATTTATTTGAAGGTACCCACAACAAAATGAACAAAATACATGACAGTGTGTTTCTTCCACTATTTTCGTTGAGCGCTCATAACTCGTGAAGGCACCTTAGGTACCTGTATATGGGTTTATTCTCGCGTCAGTTCCGCTGCAGTTGTGCAAGTGTCCTCGCTCCCACGCGCACGCGCCGCCCCCGCCCTCTCGCTTGCTTCACCATCTACCGGCCACCGTCAAGTTTACTTCGAAGGTCACGTGACCATCCTTCCTATACGTAGTTAGTAGGTCAATTTACCGTCTAAACGTTGCATAGTTATTATCTTATTCCACGTAACTAGATTCGTCGGAGGAGGAGCTCGTGGCACAGTTGCTATTGCGCATATCATTCGATCATTGAAGTTAAGCAACCATACGCCTAGCCAGTAGTTGGATGGGTGACCGCCCGAGTTCCCTCCGTGCCTCGGAGAGCACGTTAAGCCGTCGGTCCCGGTTGCCAATTTAACATCTTTGGCAATCGTTACAGGTCAGTCAGAGGCCTAAGAGAGTCTGACAACTGGTTTAACCCAGATTGCCGATTTTCAGTCAGATGGCAGTCGCATTGTATAAAAATCAGGTGATCAGCCACATCGGATTGAACCAAGTGCCGACCCCAAATACATGGGATTAAGGCCAGGGAGATGATGACGTAACTAGATTAATGCTTGTCTGGTTTCATCTTCTGTTTCATCTGTTCAAAGCATCTCTTCTCAATGCAGTCACTGCGCATACGTCAAAATGCAATTGCGTCTTAGTCGTACCATGATCATCATTTGACATTAGTTAGATTTAAACTATCCGCTAAGTGACTTCTCGGAGTTTGCATGTCTGCTATATGAGTTAATGGTATCAAAATAAAACGCACCACAATCAAAGTCACACAACAATTAGTTTAAGATTACATCTGATTCTTCAAATAATCTATGCATCTATACAGATAAATAAAATTGAAGTGTCTGTTTGTAATTCCAAATTAACAGCGATTATTAATCCAAAATTAATTCTCTGAGTTTTTTGTTTAACTTTATATAACGCCGCTATGAAGTTGGTTAAAAAGGCGTTAGAGAGATTCTTAGAGCAACTTTTGTTTCCAATATTGTGTATTAACAAACATTTTTTTTTTGTTACAGGTACGTACCTACATATATGCTTGCATATAATATGCACATGTTTACCTGGGTGTATAGCATATTAAAAAATATCGCGTGACCAATCTTCATTCGTGAAATACTTATACTTTATTTCCTGAAACTAACATAGGTAAGTAATTTTATTGATTTTTCAAGTACCAACAAATTCGATAGTTTTAACGGATTAAAAAAAATGGTTTTTGCATATCAAATTTTTGTAGGTTTTGCAGCGATTTGTGTGGCCTTCGTTCGGCGATATCGTCGATTCTTCTAATTAACCGATCTCGATAATTTTAACGGATTTTATCAAGCTATATCGATACTAGCGGACGTCACGCTGTTTCACCCGCTTAGTTACCGTTTCCGTGGGAGTACGGAAATAAAATATAGCACATATTAATCAGTGACAATGTCACATTCAACGGTGAAATAATTTTTAAAATCGATCTAGTACTTTTTGAGCCAATTCGTTACAAACATACATACAAACCTTTCCTCTTTGTAATCTTTATATATAAAAATGAACCCCCATTTCCCTTGGTCACGGCATCACGCCTGAACGGCTGGACCGATTCTACCGGGACTTTTACTGGCAGATAGCTGAAGTTTCAAGGGGTGCTTTAGGCTAATTTAAAAAAAAGCATGAAACTAAATCTACGCGGGTGAAATCGCGGAGCACAACTAGTATTAGTATAGACTAGCTGTGTCCCGCGGTTTCACCCGCGTAGATTTAGTTCCATCCCTATTGTCGCGGAACCCTAATATTTTTAATTAATAAAAGTAGCCTAAGTTACTCCTTGAAACATCCGCTACCTGCCATTGAAAGTCCCGTTACAATCGGTCCAGCCGTTTCAGAGATTACCCGGAACAAACAGACAGACAGAGAAAAATTTTAAAACTTGGTTTTTTGGTGTCAGTAGCGTGTATACTTTCATGTGCATTTAGTGAAAAGCTGTTATTTTGGAATTACAAACAGACACTTCAATTTTATTTATCTGTATAGATTCGATCATAAAAACGGTTATATAAAATAAAGGTAGGTAAAGCAGTTATTTACTTATCCCAACAATTTTAATTACAATTGCTTATTTTGGTTCCACGAGAAAAATATACCTTAGTATGATGAATTGTTCGGTTTTTATCTAACTTTAAACAATACTATAATATTATGTTGAAGGTTTATAAACAATAAAATTATACGTCTGTCTGAGAAAATGTACGGTTTAATAGCAGGATACATTAAAATCTATTATCTCTTAAAGTGAAATAACATTGTTTATGTTCATTGTATCCTAGTACTTAGTCGTCAATACTCTACTAACTTTTTAGTCGCAAACACACATCAATTTAAATAAAAAATCGTTTTTGTTTTATTTTTTCGTCGTTATACTTATTATTTAATTTTGTGGTAAAGTGTAGTTGGTACAATTTACTGTCGTACTTATTGAACATAAGAAAATGCTTATATTTGTTGTAAAGTGCCTGAAATTGTAATGAAGATGACGAAATAAAAATAATAAAGGATTTTTTATTATATTCTTAAATCGTTATGTACCACCCGCCGATGCCCTGGGGCCTTACCACGAGCTCTTATTGCCATGATAGTTTCACTCATTTATGAGACATATATAACGTGTATACATCTGTCACTGTCGCACAACTGAATTATCATTGCAATAAGAGCTCTAGGTTGGGCCCCTGTGCCTCTGTATATGAATGCACAGACTTCTGGCCATATGAAAACATAGATAAACACACGGTAAAGACACATCATGCCATCATAATAACATATTGACACTTACGAAGGAGTTTTCCTTCGTAATAAAAGGCTGGATGAATTCTGCTACAAAAAAAATAATGGCACTACCTTAATAGTGCTTTTTCATAATCACTTTAAGAAGTAGGTGCTATATTTTATTGCAGGTTTTATTTTTCGCGTGTAAGTATTTTTTCCGCCTAGTTATATCCAATGTACTAATAAACGATAAATTTGTCGGGAGTAAAAGGTCTGGTCAGCAAGGGTGCTAAAAGTGATTTATGTGCGGGACTGTACTAGATAAATGTCGTAGTCATAAAAACTAAGGTAACAGAGAGGCGGCCTCGTACATTACTGGTATATTTCGTACACATGTTTTGCTAGAGGGCCTAGTGCAAGTTTTTCATTGCCGCCGTCACAAGTCACCATACAAGTCTGCGCTTACGTCAACGCGATGACTTGTGACGGCGATTTTAAGATAACTCGCACCACGCACTCAGATCCGTACTAGGCTCTCGAATTCACTCGTTCTAATTCCAAAATATATGCTCATGTCTACTCAGTCGGATTCCCAAAGATTAGGCAGTCACTTTACAGTAAAGATTATTAGGTGGCGATAACATGGCGTATGTTGAGTTCATCGCCGTAGTAAGCACTAATACTTACTCGTATATAAGTCTTTAAATTTCTTCTCTGATATTATGCAGGTTCCTTCACGATGTTTTCCTTCAACGTAAAGCTCGTGGTGTGACATCACTGCCCTTAAGTTCTTGGAAACGCTTATTGCTCTTATTATTTGCGTAGTTTGCCTAGAAAGCAACCATAACCCGCGATGCGAACCACTCGGCCAATGACTCCGGCTAACTCCAGTACTTGGTAGGTAATTTTAGAGTCGCTTGTGAGCCGTCTGCTACCAAATATTCGTGCGAGTCGACCTTCTGTTCCTTTTTATCGCAAAGCAGAGTCGTCTTGTAATTTGTGTCGTAACGAGAAAATGATTTGCGGCGAATTCACTTTCTTTGCTAACTGTATCATAAGTTGACATTTGTTTTCTCGTTTCGGCGCCATGTTTAGTTTGATGGAACCAAAAAACTTAATATTTTTTGTAAAATTCATCAAGTCGATAGGGGCTCGGATAAAATCGCTTCTTTTAATCTTACTACTATTACCTACTTTGTAAAAACAATTTGGTCTAACATTACGTAATATTATGAAACTAGTACGTACGGCTACGCTAGCACTACAAAAATACATACATGACGTAAAGTCTCAGCTAATTTATACATCGACGTCAATCCTATCACAACGTTAACAAAATATGTACTTTACTTAGGCGTTTTATTATCATAACTATGTCACTAAGTAACAAGGCACTTTTTTATAGTAAGGACTCAGCCCTACAATTGGCTTCAAACAAATAAATAATTAGCCACATTCGTCAATGATGTTCAAAATTAAGTTTTGAATATTCAAATTGTAATCTTCGAAGCACACACATACGCACACGCATACGCTCGCACCATACGCAGTTGCAAAATCTACCAAATTGTTACTAATATTAATCTGTATTGTAAACCATAGTATTAATAATGTTGTTATGAAGAACAGGGACCCAACCATGAGCTCTTATTGCAATGATAATTCAGTTGTGCGAAAGAGACAGTCGTATACACGTCCCATACATCTGTCTCATAAATTAGTGAAACTATCATGGCAATAAGAGCTCATAGTATGGTCCCAGGTCTCCTAACACAGGCATTAAAAGCTTTTAAAATAAGACCCTGGTCACTAGATTAAGATAAACTTGTTGGTTAATGAATAAACTTATTATTATAGCGAAAGAAAAAATATTTTTATATCTGACGTCTTAGATAAAATCATACGAATAAGAAGTGACGTGAAAGTTAAATAACAATAAACTACTTTATTTGAAGTAATTAGAAGTATTAAACGCCCGTCCCGGAGTAACACGCGATCCGAGTTGGGGTCGCATGTTACAGTATTTATATCTACAGGGGATGAGCTTCAATCTGTCCCTTTCGCTGAGTCAAACAATTATGGGAATTATTCGACTCGGCGTAAGGGACACATGACAGATGTAATGTCTCTGTTGAAAATTTGTTCGACGATTAGGACGAGAAAATTAAAGGTCTGTTTACATGGACACGACATAGGGCCACATGATATAATTAGAAAAAAAATACCTAAATTTGATGAGTGTTGAATTGTGGAAACTGCTACGTATGACTTCTTATGACAGAATTTAATTGTGAAGAGGAACAAGCTCATGCGTTATAAATAAATTAAAAATCTCTTTTTGTATGCAGATTTACTTAATAATTTTTGAAAGTTTGGTACTTTTATGAAAAATAAATTCAAAAAACTAAAACCTGACTTCAGTCGGGGAAACATAAAATCTTTGTTTAATCGCTAGTGACGACAGTATAGGCGCCTGCGCATATAATGACACTATTTATTTGCATATGAGCGTCTACCGACGAAAAATTACATAAACACTGCTCTACCTGGTTATACCGGTCTGTGTGTAGCTAAATGTTGTAGGTTTGTCCGGATGTGTAGAACAACATTGTTGAACACGTGTCGTTGACATAACACAGGTGAGGTAAACGGGTGAAAATATATGTATGATATTTTAGGGATTATGTTTTGTAAGGATATATTTTCTAATGTTTAGATATTTCTCCTGGTGCCATGTTTTGAAACATATTCAAGAACTCTGTTGCTAATCTAATGTTAAATGAATAAATACCGTATACGGGGTTATTGGTGGTCACGGCAGTATTTTAAGGGATACCCCTTATAACTCCTGAAAATAAAAGTCCTAATAATATTATTTTGTATTCCATCGCATTAGGTTCATAAATATCTGTTATGATGATGAATAAATAAAAAAAAATAATAAAATGAAAACTATTTTCGAGTTATTAGACATTTTAATTCTTTTAAATTTGTTTCAATGTACAAATTTGAAAATTTATTACCTAAAAAGAAACTAATCAATCCTATTTTTTTTATTAATTTCTTCTTGCTAACATTTCAATACATAATAATCAACTATAAACTAGCAATTATATTGTTTTTTTTTTCATATTTTTGATTAATAAGTTAGTATATGTATTTTTTTCAGACTAATCTGACCGACGGGTACTTTAACGGCAGATCATTGAATTGTCGTCAAATTGATTGACAATAATAATTACAATGAATGGTGCTAAGTATCGCAAACATTGATTAACCATGAAATGTATTAGTTCTATAACTCTACGTTATTGGCTAAGTAATTGCATCCCATTGTGGCTGCTTGCCAGCTGGCATAATAACCCTCTAAAATAAAGTTGCTAATTAAAGTATACAAAGTTCATCAAAGGGTCGGATTATAAAAGGCTACGTACATTTATTAAAGACTGAGATGGGAAAACAAAAAAAAAACATTAATTGGGTGCTGGAAACTTGCATGCAAATTGGGTACTTGCAACTTAATGAGTATCGAAACAAAGAAATTGTTGATAATCTAATATTAATGTTATAAAGAGGAATTATTTATAGGTAAGTAAGTATGTTAACAACGAATTGGCTCAAAAAGTACCGGAACGATTCTAAAAATTATTTCACCATTCGAATGCTACATTATTACTGATTAATATAGGCTATTTTTTATCCCCGTACTCCTACAGGAAAGGGAACTACGCGGGTGAAACCGCGTGAAGTCCGCTGGTATAAACTATAAAAATAAGAATATGTACTTAGGTAGATATGTTATTTATTGTGATAATATTAAAAACATCATCTCATCAACATTTCTGAAGCCTAGCTTTTCTTCATAAGATCTTATGCTTCTTGTATGTTGTTCCACAAAGCCCAATATAATAAAGAAAATGTATTATGTCAAGCCAAAAACATTAATATCATATCTTGCTAGTGTGTTACTTATTTTCTTGTCACTTTGACAGTGAATAAAGGGAATTATTATTGCAAGAATTAACCAGCAGCGCGGCTGAAGGCCACCGTCAGTCCAGTAATCTTCAGCTAAAAATATGGCTCATAATTTGTTGTTTAACTTCACTGAACCTATCTATTAAAAAAACGGGATACCTTCTTATTCTTAATGAAATAATTCTTAAGCTGGCAGAAGAATTTTGACTCCTACTATTGGGTTCAGAGGTAATATTTTGTTACGAAAACACCTCACTTAGTGCTTACAAAATTAACTACCGATTTATTACAAGTAAAAACTATTTCACGGGCAATTTTCTAGCAATTCGCTCTTATAAGATTGTATGAAGCTTGTTAATCCCCAATTATCGGAACAAAGAACAATCAATAGCAATTTACCTATTAATAGGTAGTACGGAGGCCGCGGGATCCAGCCGCGCGAGACGGGATGTCACTCTACCGACTCTACCAATTGAGATTATATTTAGATACGTATTCAATTGAGATTTATGGACAGGAGTAGTTAATGTCGTGTGGTTGACATTAGGTTTAAAGGGCTCTGTGCGTTACATCACATCATTTCAGTAATTGGGCTCAGATCATAGAGTCAAATTATGCCCGGTTGATATTACAAAACGGAATATTATGAGGGACAAACGAATGTCACGCGGTTTCACCCGTGTAGGTACCGTGGGAGTACGGGGATAAAATATAGCCTATATTAACCAGTGATAATGTAGCATTCAAATAGTGAAAGAGTTTTTTAAATCTGCCCAGTACTTTTTGAGCCAATTCGTTACAAACATACATACAAATCTTTCCTCTTTATAATATTAGTAGTAGCGTAGATTTAGTTTCATCCTTATTGTCGCGAAACCCTAATATTTTTAATGAATAAAAATAGCCTAAGTTACTCCTTGCCAGTGAAAGTCCCGCTAAAATCGGTCCCGCCGTTTCGGAGTTTACCCGGAACAAACAGACAGTCATACAGACAGACAGAGAACAAAAATTAAAACTTGGTTTTTTAGTGTCGGTAGCGTGTATACTTTCATATGCATTTAAGGAAAAACTGTTATTTTGGAATTACAAACAGACACTTTAATTTTATTTATCTGTATAGATATCCATGTCGTATTATTAGTTGCCAACAATATTAGTGGATATAACATTATTACTTGGATCGATACCCTGTCAAATACATACGTACGTTTTGAAGAATTTATAGATTTTATTTAGATTGTCTATTTAAATTCCCGAACCCGTGCCTCCTTTACAAATCACTCCTTGAAAAGCTTTGTGAAAATGCTATACTAAGTAATTGAAATTTCAAATAGCTTATTTAGAAACGGGGGCTTATTGAAGTTATCCATTGTGATCAAATTTATCCTAGACGTTTGGCAAGCGTTACTGAGAAACATGAGGTCCTGGGTTCGTTTTCCGGGTCAGGCGTAGGGATTTTCCATCTGTGGAGAATTTATTTCCCAAAAGCAGTTTTGATTTGCCCCGGCTAATGGCAATAGACTCGCCACCTATTACATGGGACTTACATAATTTGCGAATTGTGGGCTTACTATATGTGTTGAAAACTAATTATATTGATTTTTATTACCTTTCAAAATACCAGTTTTTAGCTAAGATAGCTAATAAGTGGTATTTTGACTTTCTTCTTACCTTACCACAACCTCTTATTGCCTTGATAGTTTAACTCTAATTATGAGACAGATGTATATGACGTGTATAAGTGTGTCACTGTCACACAGTGGAACTATGATAGCAATAAGAGCTTAGGCCCCAGGTGTCTTCATGTAAAATGAATGTAACAAAATTATAGACATACAAAGTCCTCAATAATTGCAAGAACACACAGACCATCTTAATCGTAGAGGTATTACAGACGACGGAAATTGAGCTAAAAATAAAATAACTGGTATTAATGACACGGTATAAAAACAGGGAGTGTAAAAACTTGAACATCAGGACGCAGTCGTGTGTATCGAGGCACGAGCACCGTGAGCGCCGGACGCGGCAGGGTTGCTCTACTATCAATATATTTATTCATACTTATTATTTATTTATTATTTGTATTTATTGCTAACAAGATGAAGACTATATTCACATTAAAGAGGTATTTAGAAAATATACGGATGTGTATTATATCATAATATAAGAATGAATAGAGACACTTTGAATACTCTGTTTCGTTGGTCTTGTGGTCGCTAAAGCTAAGGAACACGAGATCTTGAGTACGATCCCTGGATCGGGCAATGTTATTGGGTTTTTTCATCGGTAATTTCACAATAACAGCCCGAAGTTTGGCTGGATTAGTGTCTGGTTAATGGCAATATGGTCGACGCCCATAAATAGAATTGGCGAAATGTGGGTGTCCTTAGTACCCCTCTGCCTATCCCTTAGGGAAATACAGGCAGGAGAATTTAAACAAATCAAATAAATAATATAATTTCATAGCATTCAGAAAGGGATGCGAGAAGGATCGTTTTAAGCTTTAAAAGAGAAGATGTGAAGGGTGAATTGCCAATAAGTGCCACAGTAAAGGAAACAGTAGATACAACTGACAACCTTAGCGTGGGTGCGGCAACCGGCGGCGCCCGCGCAGCCGTCATTGTGATGTAACGCGTGCGCAAGGTCGACTCTCAGTTACACGGAACCGGTTCGTGTCGCAGGCTTATTCGAATCACTGTAATCATGATTAGAAAACTCCTACATACTTTCTGAGGATAATGTGATTTACTATAATTTATTAATGTTAAGATAGAATCGAAGGGAACGATGATTGGCCACCTTGTGCGAAATACAGCTTTCTTGAAAACATAACAGGAAAGGTTGAAAGGAAGAGTGAAAGAGGAAGACCAAGGTTAACGTACGTGAGCCAAGTTAAAGAAAAGGTGTCTGTCACGTGAAGTCAAAAAGATGGTACTGGAACGGAAAAAATGGAAAGAGTTCCATCGGTTACACCGACTCGAGGCAGTCTATCTTCACCATCATGAACTTAAGTATAACTCTTAAGTCTATTTTCATCATCATGAACTTAAGAGTTATACTTAAGTTCATGATGATGAAGATAGACTGCCTCGTTGGTCTAGTGGTCGAAAACGCTTCTGCGGAACGCGAGGCACTGGGTTCGATCCCCGGATCAGGAGTAGCATTATTACGATTTTCTATCTGTGATTTCCCAGTATCAGCTCGAAGTCTGGAGCAGTGCTCGAATAATGGCAATAGGCTCTCCCACTGTCATAGAGACTTTAAATGTACCTGGCGAAATATAGGTGTTCTATAAGTACACCTCTGCCTATCCTTCGGGGAATACAGGTGTGAGTAAGTTCATGCATGAGGATAAGTTCTTCTCAGTAAAAGCAAGCTTCCGAACCCTGTAGTATAACCCTGTAATATCATGTCGTTCACGATTTGGAATGACTTTGTCAAAGTCTAATCAAATAAAGATATTTTGAATAGAGTTTTAGATTCAGCGGATTTTTAAAGCGAGTAAGTAATTTCTCAAAGCAACTGTATGATGTTTACATGATAAAATTCAATCAATAAGCCCCTAGAGGGATCGACGAATAGATATTTCTAATACGACATGAAATATGCAAGATGTTGCTATAATCAAATGTAAATTGGCCTTCGTTCCCGCATTATTTACGCAGAATTTGTTCTACCGCGCGGATAAATAACATATCATGATTTATGAACCAATTGCAACATATCTAGATTTTTTTCTGATTGTATGTTTAACTGTTCCCGGACGTGTGGGATTTCAACAAAATATTAATATCGCTGTCTTTTTGTATAAGAATGTCTAGACAATATTTTAAATTTGACATCTGACCTAAAAAAACCGGATGAGCTTTTGGCTTGGCAACAGTATTTGCTAATTAATTGTCAACTTTAACGTGGCTAATGAAAGTGATCTAGTCGTCTCTATCAACGTCAATGATGACGAAGTCAGCCGAGGTAAATTCTCAAATATCATCATAATTTATCTGGCCTTATATATGGGGTGTATGGGATATTGTTGGGGTCGTAACATGATTCAATCCGATGTGACTTATCACCTGATTTTTGACCTGTCTTCCGTAAATTCCCCTTTTACAAGGACAATCGGTTATCTGGATTAAGTTGTCAGGCTCTCTTAGGCCTTCGAGTGACCTGTAACGATTGCCAAAGATGTCTGAAATATCAACATTAATATTATAATGATTATTGATGCATGTATTCTCATGCTTCACTGTGACTTTAGAAAGTCCTGGTTGACGGACACTGATCACTGGTTCGGCAAGATAGCCTTCTGAGAAGAACCGGCATGAAACTGAAACATCTTGTATCACAATAAAATTAATATAAATGTTATAATGTATCTTCCTACGCAACAAAGTAAAGGTTCAACAATAATAAAAAGTAATCGATTTTAATATTCTATTCGATTTCTGGACATTCGGTATCTTTTTGCAGGCTCTATTGAAATGTTATTAAACATGGCGTTTAACGAGCGAATGGCTCGCGATTTTCATCATTCATCATACAAACACTATAAAGCTGAAGCTTGAGCGACATAGGAGTTAGGATTTCTATTGAAAAATTGGTTAAATTTAGTAACGCGTGTTCAAAATGAACAAGATGTTGAATGAATAAGAGAGAAAACAGGTGCGCGAAAGCATTATGTTATGCAAATGTAGTTAGAACATCTCATTTGTGACCTCGGCTTTCACTAACTCGACTCAGCCCTTTCTTGCACGAGTTTGGGTACTTTCATATTTAGTTTTTAATTTAGATAAATAAAGAACACAATCTTAATCATATCGTTTTTTATTTTCTGATTCAAATGTCACTTTACAATATAACCTTAGAACTATAATAAATAAAATAAATTACTGTCTATATTACGAGTATAGTAACTAAGTATGTAATGATTTCTGAAATAGCAAAACAGTATCGGCCCGATTGCTCTTATGTCTTTGCCCTACTATAAATAATATCAGTATTTGTTAGATGTGGGTTGAGGATTAGTGGAATATGGTTATTATTTGTCATTTTTGTTGTGACAATCTCCTTACGACGCTCCTACGCTTGATTGGTGTACCGTTAAGAGGCTTTACTGGCACAGTTCAAGTATAAAGATTATAATTATATATACTGTGTAACAGTTGGCAAAAGCCTGTCTCAAGGACCTGTAGGTGACACAGGTAGTTAACTATCTGGGGTCGATGCGGGTTGTTCACTATCAAGAGGTGATTTGAGTGAGTCCGCTTGTGGATTATCTATAGGCGTTGTGGATGCTATAGGTAGTGGACTATCCGATGGAACTGTAGGTGACTCAGTAGGTACTGTGGGCGTCTCTGGCACTTGACTATCTGATGGGGTTGTAGGTGATGCGGGTAGAGAATTATCTCGGGTCGTTGGAGGTGTGGCAGGTAGTGGATTTACAGTATCCGTACGTGACACGGGGAGTGGACTATCTGGAGATGTTATGGGTTGGGTTGGGGATGCTGTGGATGACATAGGTAGTGAACTATCAGGTGACACTGCTGTAGATGGCGCAGGTAGTGAACTATCTGGTGTAACAGGTGGTGCACTATCAGGTGGCGTTATTGGTGACGCTGGTACTAGTTCTAAGTTCTTTGAAGGTGTTGCAGCTAGTGAACTATCTGGGGTCGCTTGAGGTTGCGAAGGTAATGTGTCATCATGTGGCGCTGTAGGTGACAAAGGTTGTTTACTATCTATAGGCACTGTGGGTGTTGCAGGTGTTGCACTATCCACAGGCGCTGTAGATGAGCCTGGTATTGAACTATCTGGGATAATTGTGGGTGTGACAGGCTGACCACTATCGGAAGACTTTGATGGAGTCGCTGGTAGTAGATTGTTAGCTGGGGCATTACCCGACTCAGAAAGAGTATTATTTTGGGGTGCTGTAGGTAAAGAAGATAGTGAATTAGCTGAAGTGTCTTTGGATGATGGTAGAGGAATATCTGAAGGAGCTGTGGGTGTCTTAGGCAATGGGCTGCTTAATGGAGTCTGAGGAAATTCTGAACTACTAAGGGGATCTGTGGATGACTCAGGCAATGGGCTGCTTAGTGGAGTCGGGGGCGATACTGGACTACTAACGGGAGCTGCAGGTGTCTCAGGCAATGGGCTGCTTAATGGAGTTTGATGAGATACTGAACTACTTACGGGATCTGTAGGTCTCTCAGGCAATGGGCTGCTTAATGGAGTCTGAGGAGACTCTGAACTACTAAGGGGATCTGTGGGTGTCTCAGGCAATGGGCTGCTTAATGGAGTCTGAGGAGACTCAGAACTACTAACGGGATCTGTGGGTGTATCAGGCAATGGACTGCTTAATGGAGTTTGAGGAGATTCTGAACTACTAACGGGATCTGTGGGTGTCTCAGGTAATGAGCTGCTTAATGACGCCTGAGGAGATTCTGAACTACTAAGGGGATCTGTGGGTGTCTCAGGCAATGGGCTGTTTAATGGAGTCTGAGGAGATTCTGAACTACTAATGGGATCTGTGGTTGTCTCAGGCAATGGACTGCTTAATGGAGTTGGAGGCGATACTGGACTACTAACGGGATCTGTTGGTGTCTCAGGCAATGGGCTGCTTAATGGAGTCGGGGGCGATACTGGACTACTAACGGGATCTGTGGGTGTATCAGGCAATGGGCTGCTTAATGGAGTTGGAGGCGATACTGGACTACTAACGGGATCTGTTGGTGTCTCAGGCAATGGGCTGCTTAATGGAGTCGGGGGCGATACTGGACTACTAACGGGATCTGTGGGTGTATCAGGCAATGGGCTGCTTAATGGAGTCGGGGGCGATACTGGGCTACTAACGGGGGCTGTGGGTGTCTCAGGCATTGGGCTGTTTAATGGAGTCTGAGTAGACTCTGAACTACTAAAGGGATCTGTGGGTGTCTCAGGCAATGGGCTGCTTAATGGAGTCGGGGGCGATACTGGACTACTAAGAGGGTCTGTGGGTGTCTCAGGCAATGGGCTGCTTAATGGAGTCGGGGGCGATACTGGACGACTCAGGGGATCTGTGGGTGTCTCAGGCAATGGGCTGCTTAATGGAGTCGGGGGCGATACTGGACTACTAACGGGATCTGTGGGTGTATCAGGCAATGGGCTGCTTAATGGAGTCGGGGGCGATACTGGGCTACTAACGGAGTCTGTGGGTGTCTCAGGCAATGGGCTGCTTAATGGAGTCTGAGGAGATTCTGAACTACTAAGGGGATCTGTGAGTGTCTCAGGCAATGGGCTGCTTAATGGAGTCGGGGACGATACTGGACTACTAAGAGGTTCTGTGGGTGTCTCAGACAATGGGCTGCTTAATGGAGTCGGGGGCGATACTGGACTACTAAGGGGATCTATGGGTGTCTCAGGCAATGGGCTGCTAAATGGAGTTTGAGGAGATTCTGAACTACTTACGGGATCTGTGGGTGTCTCAGGCAATGGGCTGTTTAATGGAGTCTGAGGAGACTCTGAACTACTGAGGGGATCTGCGGGTGTCTCAGGCAATGGGCTGTTTAATGGAGTCTGACGAGATTCTGAACTACTAACGAGATCTGTGGGTGTCTCAGGCAATGGGCTGCTTAATGGAGACTGAGGAGATTCTGAACTACAAACGGGATCTGTGGTTTTCTCAGGCAATGGACTGCTTAATGGAGTCTGAGGAGATTCTGAACTACTAAAGGGATCTATGGGTGTCTCAGGCAATGGGCTGCTTAATGGAGTTGGAGGCGATACTGGACTACTAACGGGATCTGTTGGTGTCTCAGGCAATGGACTGCTTAATGGAGTTGGAGGCGATACTGGACTACTAACGGGATCTGTTGGTGTCTCAGGCAATGGGCTGCTTAATGGAGTCTGAGGAGATTCAGAACTACGAACGGGATCTGTGGGTGTATCAGGCAATGGGCTGCTTATTGGAGTCGAGGGTGATACTGGGCTACTAACGGGGGCTGTGGGTGTCTCAGGCATTGGGCTGCTCAATGGAGTTTGAGGTGTTACAGAACCACTAACGGGATCTGTGGATGTCTCAGGCAATGGGCTGCTTAATGGAGTCGGGGGCGATACTGGACTACTAACGGGAGCTGTGGGTGTCTCAGGCAATGGGCTGCTTAATGGAGTCTGAGGAGATTCTGAACTACTAACGTGATCTGTGGGAGTCTCAGGTAATGGGCTGCTTAATGGAGTCTGAGGAGATTCTGAACTACTAACGAGATCTGTGGGTGTCTCAGGCAATGGGCTGCTTAATGGAGGCTGAGGAGATTCTGAACTACAAACGGGATCTGTGGTTATCTCAGGCAATGGACTGCTTAATGGAGTCTGAGGAGATTCTGAACTACTAAAGGGATCTATGGGTGTCTCAGGCAATGGGCTGCTAAATGGAGTCGGGGGCGATACTGGACTACTAAGGGGATCTGTGGGTGTATCAGGCAATGGGCTGCTTAATGGAGTCGGGGGCGACACAGGACTACTAAGGGGATCCGTGGGTGTATCAGGCAATGGGCTGCTTAATGGAGTCGGGGGCGATACTGGACTAGTAGCGGGTGCTGCAGGTGTCTCAGGCAATGGGCTGCTTAATGGAGTCTGAGGAGACTCTGAACTACTAAGGGGATCTGCGGGTGTCTCAGGCAATGGGCTGCTTAATGGAGTCGGGGGCGATACTGGACTACTAAGAGGTTCTGTGGGTGTCTCAGGCAATGGGCTGCTTAATGGAGTCTGAGGCGACTCTGAACTACATAAGGGATCTGTGGGTGTCTCAGGCAATGGGCTGCCTAATGGAGTCGGGGGCGATACAGGACTACTAAGGGGATCTGTGGGTGTATCAGGCAATGGGCTGCTAAATGGAGTCGGGGGCGATACTGGACTACTAAGGGGATCTGTGGGTGTATCAGGCAATGGGCTGCTTAATGGAGTCGGGGGCGACACAGGACTACTAAGGGGATCCGTGGGTGTATCAGGCAATGGGCTGCTTAATGGAGTCGGGGGCGATACTGGACTAGTAGCGGGTACTGCAGGTGTCTCAGGCAATGGGCTGCTTAATGGAGTCTGAGGAGACTCTGAACTACTAAGGGGATCTGCGGGTGTCTCAGGCAATGGGCTGCTTAATGGAGTCGGGGGCGATACTGGACTACTAAGAGGTTCTGTGGGTGTCTCAGGCAATGGGCTGCTTAATGGAGTCTGAGGCGACTCTGAACTACATAAGGGATCTGTGGGTGTCTCAGGCAATGGGCTGCCTAATGGAGTCGGGGGCGATACAGGACTACTGAGGGGATCCGTGGGTGTATCAGGCAATGGGCTGCTTAATGGAGTTTGAGGAGATTCTGAACTACTAACGGGATCTGTGGGTGTCTCAGGTAATGGGCTGCTTAATGGCGCCTGAGGAGATTCTGAACTACTAAGGGGATCTGTGGTTATCTCAGGCAATGGACTGCTTAATGGAGTCTGAGGAGATTCTGAACTACTAAAGGGATCTATGGGTGTTTCAGGCAATGGGCTGCTTAATGGAGTCGGGGGCGATACTGGACTACTAACGGGAGCTGCAGGTGTCTCAGGCAATGGGCTGCTTAATGGAGTTTGATGAGATTCTGAACTACTTACGGGATTTGTAGGTCTCTCAGGCAATGGACTGCTTAATGGAGTCTGAGGAGATTCAGAACTACTAACGGGATCTGTGGGTGTATCAGGCAATGGGCTGCTAAATGGAGTCGGAGGCGATACTGGACTACTAACGGGATCTGTGGGTGTCTCAGGCAATGGGCTGCTTAATGGAGTCGGGGGTGATACTGGACTACTAAGAGGTTCGGTGGGTGTTTCAGGCAATGGGCTGCTTATTGAAGTCTGGGGCGATACTGGACCACTAAGGGGAGCTGCAGGTGTCTCAGGCAATGAGCTGTTTAATGGAGTGTGGGGCGATACTGGGCTACTAACGGGGGCTGTGGGTGTCTCAGGCAATGGGCTGTTTAATGGAGTCTGAGTAGACTCTGAACTACTAAAGGGATCTGTGGGTGTCTCAGGCAATGGGCTGCTTAATGGAGTCGGGGGCGATACTGGACTACTAACGGGATCTGTTGGTGTCTCAGGCAATGGGCTGCTTAATGGAGTCGGGGGCGATACTGGACTACTAACGGGATCTGTGGGTGTATCAGGCAATGGGCTGCTTAATGGAGTCGGGGGCGATACTGGACTACTAACGGGATCTGTGGGTGTATCAGGCAATGGGCTGCTTAATGGAGTCGGGGGCGATACAGGACTACTAAGGGGATCTGTGGGTGTATCAGGCAATGGGCTGCTAAATGGAGTCGGGGGCGATACTGGACTACTAAGGGGATCTGTGGGTGTATCAGGCAATGGGCTGCTTAATGGAGTCGGGGGCGACACAGGACTACTAAGGGGATCCGTGGGTGTATCAGGCAATGGGCTGCTTAATGGAGTCGGGGGCGATACTGGACTAGTAGCGGGTACTGCAGGTGTCTCAGGCAATGGGCTGCTTAATGGAGTCTGAGGAGACTCTGAACTACTAAGGGGATCTGCGGGTGTCTCAGGCAATGGGCTGTTTAATGGAGTCTGAGTAGACTCTGAACTACTAAAGGGATCTGTGGGTGTCTCAGGCAATGGGCTGCTTAATGGAGTCGGGGGCGATACTGGACTACTAAGAGGGTCTGTGGGTGTCTCAGGCAATGGGCTGCTTAATGGAGTCGGGGGCGATACTGGACGACTCAGGGGATCTGTGGGTGTCTCAGGCAATGGGCTGCTTAATGGAGTCGGGGGCGATACTGGACTACTAACGGGATCTGCGGGTGTATCAGGCAATGGGCTGCTTAATGGAGTCGGGGGCGATACTGGGCTACTAACGGAGTCTGTGGGTGTCTCAGGCAATGGGCTGCTTAATGGAGTCTGAGGAGATTCTGAACTACTAAGGGGATCTGTGGGTGTCTCAGGCAATGGCCTGCTTAATGGAGTCGGGGACGATACTGGACTACTAAGATGTTCTGTGGGTGTCTCAGACAATGGGCTGCTTAATGGAGTCGGGGGCGATACTGGACTACTAAGGGGATCTATGGGTGTCTCAGGCAATGGGCTGCTAAATGGAGTCGGAGGCGATACTGGACTACTAACAGGAGCTGTGGGTGTCTCAGGCAATGGGCTGCTTAATGGAGTCGGGGACGATACTGGACTACTAACGGGATCTGTGGGTGTTTCAGGCAATGGGCTGCTCAATGGAGTTTGAGGTGTTACAGAACCACTAACGGGATCTGTGGGTGTCTCAGGCAATGGGCTGCTTAATGGAGTCGGGGGTGATACTGGACTACTAAGAGGTTCGGTGGGTGTTTCAGGCAATGGGCTGCTTATTGAAGTCGGGGGCAATACTGGACCACTAAGGGGAGCTGTAGGTGTCTCAGGCAATGATCTGTTTAATGGAGTGGGGGGCGATACTGGGCTACTAACGGGGGCTGTGGGTGTCTCAGGCAATGGGCTGTTTAATGGAGTTTGAGGAGACTCTGAACTACTAAGGGGATCTGTGGGTGTCTCAGGCAATGGGCTGCTTAATGGAGTCGGGGGCGATACTGGACTACTAACGGGATCTGTGGGTGTATCAGGCAATGGGCTGGTTAATGGAGTCGGGGGCGATACTGGGCTACTAACGGAGTCTGTGGGTGTCTCAGGCAATGGGCTACTTAATGGAGTCTGAGGAGATTCTGAACTACTAAGGGGATCTGTGGGTGTCTCAGGCAATGGGCTGCTTAATGGAGTCGGGGACGATACTGGACTACTAAGAGGTTCTGTGGGTGTCTCAGACAATGGGCTGCTTAATGGAGTCGGGGGCGATACTGGACTACTAAGGGGATCTATGGGTGTCTCAGGCAATGGGCTGCTAAATGGAGTCGGAGGTGATACTGGACTACTAACAGGAGCTGTGGGTGTCTCAGGCAATGGGCTGCTTAATGCAGTCTGAGGAGACACTGGGCTACTAACGGGAGCTGTGGGTGTCTCAGGCAATGGACTGCTTGATGGAGTCTGAGGAGACACTGGGCTACTAATGGGAGCTGTGGGTGTCGAAAACTGCTTAGTTGATTCCGGAGTTACATTTGTTGCTTTCGGTTTACCAGTTGGAGGCACTGTGGCACTTGAATTTGAATTGTAACTATCCATCTCTGACAAATGACACATGTATTTGTCAGTATACTGGTACGGCAGTGGTAATTGAGATGCACTATTTTCAGAACAAACATCTTCCTTTCCACAGTAGACGTTGGAGTCACTAGCATTATTATTACAATTTACATCTGAATTAGTCTTATTTATGTTTGTTACTGTTTGTTGATTGGACTTTTCGTGTCTCGGATGGTTCATATTATATAAGGCTACATTAGAAGAAATTTTGCTATCTGTCTTTTTATCCGTACCATAAGCTTCTTTCTTCTTAATTTTGTCGACTATTTCTATGATACGCTTATCAATGTCCTCTCCAATTTTTTTGTGCTTAGACCGAACTGCGGTCCCAT
This sequence comes from Watsonalla cultraria, assembly GCA_964035505.1. NCBI lineage: Eukaryota > Metazoa > Arthropoda > Insecta > Lepidoptera > Drepanidae > Watsonalla > Watsonalla cultraria. The sequence continues at coordinate 8,552,050 of OZ037717.1, read as the reverse complement.
TGTCTTCCGTGAATTGCATCATTTCTTTAGGTTCATTGTTAAAGATATAATTCCAATAATTGGGTTTCCATGTTTCCATTACGGTGAGTGGATATACAGTTTCTGGAAATGCGCCACAATCGTTAAAGCAGTATGTGTCTGGAATACACGGAACTTCCGGAGCTGTAAAGTCAAATGGTGGTGTCTTAGTCCTATCGTTTTCCCTCTTTGCCTTCTTGCCGTATTTACGTTTAATTTTTGCATCTCTCCTAAGTTTTTTTAAAACTTCTGACGCATCAGAGTTTTTATTTAATGGAAGAGAGTCTACATTATGTTTCTGATATCCAGAATCATCATCAAATGATCCATAAATTCCACCACTCAGACTTTTTAGTTGTGGGTAGTCTACTTCTGGAAAATTGTAAATCTTACATATTGGCTCATTATTTACTTGGCTTGCAACATCTCTGTTGGTCGGTGGATATGAAAACTTTAATGTTGGTTTCTTCATCACTGCAGGTTGTGGTGGAGGCACGGCATTATTACGGGTTTTAAGGTTTTTTAATTTATTTGCTCGTTTTAAATTACTTCGTAAATTTTTTAGTTGGCATTTATCAACTGTTCTGGGCATGCAGAGAACACAAACCATCTGCAAATGCAATAAAAACTTAGCTCATTTGGTTTTTAAAAAGGAAATATGTTTTTGGATGAACTATATTATCAAATATTATTTATGAATATATCTTACCTCAAGTGTAATGGCTGCGCAAATAACTAACGCCACTTTTTCCCTCAGTCCCATTTTGGTGCAAGTAATCATTTTACTATTAATCGTACCTTATATATAGTTTCTAAGTTACTTATTAATACTGAGAATCGTGATAGCTTGTGATCACTTATCTAAGTAATGTTTATATTACAGCACAATCATAATTGCAATATTCACCACTATCATGTCCATTGTCCATATTAACGCCCAACATTTATCAAATTGCGGCGTCATTTCTTTATCAGGCAGTCTGAGAACTAACTTCTGAGGAATAGCTCTATTCTGGGAGATGCGCGAATAAAAAACATAGCCTTATAGTACAAAACTATATATATATACTTTATTATTATCGAATAATTTCAATCATTTAGTAAATTCCATAAACATGGAATACAAGCCTTGTTACTTAAATTGATTATTCAAAACTCAATTTATATTTAAAATATAGTCTGGTAAAAGCCTCTCGTGACCAGTAGACTGGTGATTTTCCCGCTCGGAGAATCAGCAATGCTATTCAGCATGGCATTGCTGCCACCTTTCTTGGCACAATCCTGCGAGAAACCGATTCGGGCCAAATATTAAGGTACCTTATGGTTTTGTCACTATTTTTTGTTCTTCAAAACTTAAGGATAATTAAAAAATATCTCTGTTTGCTAATGAAAGTGTCTACACACACAAACAATTGTCTAGTATGCTGCACTGTAACTCTCGGAATTCATTTTATTCTGCTATTTTAAAAAAATATTTTTTATTTCAGGTAAACATCCAATATTCTAAAACGAAGATCCTCAAAACAGCAATTGGTATGTTTAAATAATGCTTCTCGATAATTGGTCAACATTTTAATGAATAATAAATAACAAATACAACACATTATCAATCCATATCCACAAGCGCTTCAATATTATCTATTAGAATGAGTCCTGCTTCAGTCTTCATTTTGTTCTTTAGATGTATGGTAAACGAATTCAGGGAGTGTCAAAGTTTTCATTTTGAGCACTGAACTATTATTCTCACCTGAAAAGTTATCTCCTTGGTCGGTGTCGCTAGTTGAAGTGAGTTCTTTTGGATGTTCACTTGGTACTTCCGATTCCATCGAAGTATTGTTTACAGTCGATGCTTCTGTCTGGTTTGAAGGCAACATTGATATAATCCACTCATATTCATTATCTTTATTGCTCTCATTTTCATTCTCATTCTCACTTACCAGATCTTCAGCTGTTGTTGAATTATTTATAACGATCTCATCTATAGGTACATCACTAGTAGTTTCACCAGATTGCGTATTGACGTGATCAATATCTTTGTTTTCTAATGTTTCGCCTTTTAATGGTGTTTCAGGATCTATTATTTCTTTATCTGACTCTTGAACAGCACTTTCGTTTACCTTTTTAAAACCAGTTACATTCGTGATATTAATATTTGAAGGCTGTTTTAGAGATTTTATTTCTACAATGTTGTCATCTTTCTTCTCATTAGCAATTGCTTTGAAAGAATTTTGCACATCTTCGGTAAATGCACTGAGGATAGCATTAGATCCGGACCCAGTCAGGTAGAAAGGCTTCGTTTCTAGTATATTGGTTGGATAATCAACCTCTGGGAAATCTATAGACACGTTCTGCGTTGGACTAGGAATGTAACTTTTATATGCATTGCTCTCTATGCATTGCTGAAACAAAAAATACAGTTAAATACAATGCGATAGACTTGTCCATTCATTTACATGAAGATTATTTCTAATCTACTTCTTCTTCTTCATTTAAGAGTTAGCCTCTTGTCGGTGCTGCTGATGAAGCTCCCTCCACTTGTTCCTGTCCAGTCTCTAAACTACCAATAATCTAAAAATATTAAACCCCCGAGTACCGTCTATAAAAATGGTTGGATACGCCCTGAGTGTTAATGATGTTAGATCAGGGGGCCTACTATTATCGTTATAGCAGTTACGTCTAACTAACTTATTAGCTTTGACGTTTATTTGCAGTATCGGATAATAAAACGTTAAAGTAAAGTAGTTCCTAATACGCTCTGCTTAAACTGATGAGGCCCCCAGAGCATTATTATTTGACTATGATCCAAGATGTAAGCATAGGAATATTCCAACATGAGTAAAAAAATCTATTTATGCTTGATGGACCGTCAATTTTCATAATCTACATGCTCCTAGTTAAATAGGTAGCTAAGGTAGGCGGAATTAATCGCAGACTTGCTAACAGCAAATAAAAAAATATGATAAGAAACTTAGTGAAGAATTATTTCATAATTCACCATAACTATAACTTACTTTTAATAAAACTAATACCGCAAAACACTGTAACTTCATTTTTAAATTATTTTATTGGTATTTTATCGAACTATAAATAGTAGGTATCAAGCTTTAACGTAAATAAACAATGAATAATTATCATTGAAAAGTGGAGGTTATATGTTTTTTACCCCCGATTGCCGCAACGATTGAAAAATTGTGATTACGTAAATGTATGTAATTGTTTTGATTGTAATTGTGTGCAATACTTATTATCTGTAGCGTAAAAACGTCATGTTCTATCAATTGTAATAAAGATAGCGGGTGTAGGTATTACTGAATACTTTCTAGTGTAACGTTTATCATTATGTACGCAAAATCATATGGTCTTGATGTTTCGTGATTAATGATGTATTGTGTAAGCAAGGACGTACCAACTCTTACTACGATAGACATTCTTATGATAGACTCTGTTCGCCTAAAAAGTAGAATAAAAGATTCTTTTTCAAATAGTATTTATATTTGCATTTCCGAAATCCATTTGGAGCCAAGTCGTGTTTTGATCAGCAGCCGCCACAACCTCCATTGCAGCCGCAACCTCCACAGCCGCAACCACCGCCGTAACCACCGCCGTAACCGCCGTAACCATAGGGAATTGGGGGCATGCCTCCGAATCCTCCGCCGAAACCACCGCCGAAACCACCGCCGAACCCACCGTCACCTCTTGCTAACAAGGCTATCAGCAGGATCGGCAGGATGTCGTTCAAACCGTCATCGTCGTTACCACCGTAGAATCCCGGACCTCCGAAGAACTGGGCCTCTACCCAGCACACCTACAAACAAACAATAGATTCAGGAAATAACACGTATGAATAGAATACAGATTTCAGAGTAAAAAACATGTTAAGTAGAAAAAGCCATGACAATACAAGTTATAATTAAATCGCGGGACGGATATGGCTGTTCTCCCGGCGTAGTCACGATAGATACCCTTAAAGATGGCCAAAGTAGCGATCAAGCGTTTTGAAAGATGCAAAACAATTATGCTTATATTAGTAGACCTGTCTAAACCACTCTAAACAGTCATTAAACAATATGGATTTGTTAATATATCCTAAAGCTCAACGTAAGCTCACGCCTTCCCCTTCCTCACGAAGTAGAAGATACCGGAAAAATGGGTTTTGACAAGATCTCTTCAAATTACATGAGAACTGGCTTAAAGGACCAAAATATTACTGAAAATACGAATAGTGTTAATTTTTAAATTCAAATCAAAGTTATTTGGAAAACTCACGTTGACGGTGACCAAGATGGCGACACAGGCTGCGATTTTCACGAAAGCCATTGTTATTTCTATCCTGATTCCTAGACACTGCGTGCTTATATACTTTTTTATTTGTTTATCGTTTAATTTTATATGCACGTGGGTAGTTTCGTAATTGTGTATATGTGTCAATCGAGCACGTGGATGATAGACCATAAATTGTTTTGAACTCAAGGTCACGTGACCGAGGTTGTTTAGAACAAGTCTTATTTAGGCTCTTAGGTCTAATTATTTGTATCGTAAGCCTTTGTATATATTGAAAATGAATTGCCTTTGACACTATTAGTGGATTTGGTTCCTAGCACCTCGTCCAAATTAAAGTCAATTGGGACGATTGAGTACTTACCTGTAACTACATCTTACACAAGGTGCGCCAAACAGCGCTAAGTACCTTGTTTTGTGTGACTACCGCAAGGTCGCTTATATTTCATTAAGGGTAGGAGGAATAGGAGTAGAGTGTCTGAACTAGCAGTATTTTGCTTTGGCTATTTGGCTTTTCATTAAATTGGCACAGAGATAGAGAGAGACATGGTTTTTATTAGATAGAAAACGCTCGAGCCCTTGCTAGTATGTATGTGATCTTTTGCTAGCTGTTCTGGTCTCTTATCATCAAGCGGTATGTACGATTATCTTCTACCTTTTTAATATACATTTAAGTTTGTAAGGATAAAACGAGTATTCATAACGTTATCTCAACTACTAGGGTTTTGGTGCTTAAACTTACTAGAACTCTGTGCCTATAAGTGCTTTGTTGGAAATGGTTGGTCTCCTTTAGATTTATGTTTCAGGATAGAATACGTAATTGTGTCAAGCTCGTTTTCCTCTTTCATCTTCCCCTTCATCTAGTATTCGCCAATCTTTAAATAGTATGAATTGAGGTCGCCATTTCCCTACAATTTTTTTTCTGATTATACGAATCGTTCTTCTAAGCTAGTTACGGAATTTGATAGGGTTTTAACGGGTTTTATAAGTAAAAAAATATCATATTATATTTGCAGATAGAAGAGAAAAGTCAACATTTTGTAATAGTCTGTAAAAATCTTATCCCGAAGTGTAGCGAGGTCTTGTTTATTACAAATCGAATAGTAGAATGAAACACAATGGCATACTTTTAGAATGATATAATTATATTTCTAGACACTATTTTGAGAATACAGATCTCATATATTTTTCAAATTAATTTCAGCGTTATATGTATCATTACTGTTTGATTTGGGTGGTAATACAATGGTTACGTGAGTGATTTTAATGTTACTGGTGGTTTCTGGGTTTCTGTTACCCAGCTCGCTACTGCTACTGGTGCTAGGCTGGGAATTAGCTTGGCATCGGCAGCAATTACAGCAGCGACAGCAACAGCTTCCCTGATTGTAGTTGATGCTTGCTTGCCCTGAACCCCTAGCTGAGTACTCTGCTTGAGGCGGTGGAGGCGACGGAGAATTCTCATTGTTCTTTTTTCTATTCTCATTCAATGCTAGCATAAGAGTAATCAACGCTTCAATATCAAAACCACCGTCATCCCCTAAGTCATCATCTCCGTCATCGTCATCATTAATTACAATTACCGTAGGCGCATACGGTTGGCCCAGTGGAACATCAACTCCGGGCTGAGGGTAAATTTGCTCGTAATTTGATGTCGTATCTGGAGACGTGTCTTGAGGTACGACGCATCCTGGGGGTGGAAATGGGCAAGGGCCTGCACATCCTGGATAAGGGCCTGGATAGAATTGATTCCCATATAAGTTTGGATATTGATACGGATTACCCCACCATTGGCTTTTCGTGAAGTGAAACTGAAATTTAAGTAAACAATTGAATTGAACATTTCTTAGTGAAGGTCATGGTATAGTAGATTAATGTATAAATCCAACTGACCTGATTTACTGCAGCAATGATTAAACTCAGAGTTACTACCTTCTTAATGATCATGCTTTAATTTATGAACTAACTGTATTAGTGGTTGCAACAGTAATAGTTGTAGTAGCCGACAATAATTCCCTTTATATTACACTCCCTTTGCAATCAGAATAGGGTACACAATATAATATTACTCAACACAAACCAAAAAGTAGGAATACCACGTTTTTTAGTTCGCAGAAATTTTTATTAATTATGCAACATTACTGTAGGCCTACGTGATTCAACAATTAAATTAATTTACAATGACCTATTTTGAGAAATTCTGGGTTATTTATCAATTGTTATTAACTTTGTACAAGCTTTGTTGAAAATAGCTTGATCGTTTTCAGGCGACCGTTCAGTTCCGAAAATTGATCATTCTGATGGGCGAATTTAAAACAAATCTTTTATTGTTTAGACAATAATTATTTTATTGAACATTAATCTATTTCAAAAATACATAAAACTTAAGTTATATTACGTTTGTTCTTGCCTTATAATTACATTTAATTCGGGTTGTCCGCAGTTCGGTTGGACAGACGAATAGGCGAATTCATCAGTGGATCCACAGCCACAGTCATACCCAGTGTAACCGCCGTAGGTAATGGGGTTATTGGCGGACACAGCCACGGGATAAGGAACATATGAAACACCTCCATTATTATTGTTGTTATTGAATCCATTGTTGGAACCTCCATTGCATCCGCATCCACCGTTGTTTCCACCGCCCGATCTATTGCCGCATCCACCCCCACATCCGCATCCACCTCCACATCCTCCATTACCCCCGCATCCATTTCCACATCCTCCACCACAACCGCATCCGCATCCTCCGCCACACCCGTAGCTGCCACCGTAACCACCGTACCCGCCACCAAAACCTCCCATTCCACCGTAACCCCCAAATCCTCCACCATATCCACCCCCTGATCCTCCGAATCCTCTACACATTGCAAAAAGGAGGAAGTAAAGAAGCCAGTTATTGTCGTCATCATCGTCAAAAATCATAGGCGGGAAGCCCTGCATGCCTGGCAATCCAAATCCGGGGAATCCGCCACCTGGGAATCCTGGGAAGCCAGGGTTTCCAGGGAACCCAAGTCCACAGTTTGGTACAGAAGGAGCCGGTGCGGCTTCTACGACTTGCTGAACGGGTTCGATGAGGGGCTTGATGATTGCTGGCACTATGAACTGGCCAGGGGGGTTGTAGGCGCAGTAGGAGACTGAGGCGGGAGCCTGGTAACTAGCCAGAGGCCCTGAATTCTGCACATACTGAACACCTTGGCCCAATACTCCACTTCCCTGAAAAAACAATAACCAATTAATTGAAAAGCGACTCCACACGTCATCCAAGACATAAAACCACCAGGTGTACCTTTAAAATCACAAGGAAAGAAGTTGTTAAAGATATTAGCGCCGGGGTGCCCATTGTGAAAGATTTTAATATAACCGTAGTTATATGTCCTCGAGCCTTTATATACTATATATTTCAAAATGTTTGTCGGTTACTGGGTAATCAGGATGTTGTAATAAAGATTTTTGACGAAAATCACGTTTGTGTGCAATATATTATCAAGGAATATAGTTGCAGGTATCCATTAGGCACTCGCATTTCTACGTTTAGATGTGCAATGCAAAGGTATTTGAATGATACTACTGATACTTAACAAATTATTGTAAAAGCATTATAATTATTTTAATTATGTTAGCTAATATTACGATTGACCGATAAGACGGTTGCAGGAATAATAGGAAGGCAATTAGGAAGCTTGTTAAAAATTCTTCGGCAGTCATTGGTTAAAGCGTATGTGTAATGGTTTGGTCTACATATTTCTTTCGTACTTAATTTAACGAAGACCCTTATAAGGCAGGGCAGAGGGATACGAACACAAACATTTTCTCAAAGTGCATTGCTTAAGTGGTGAGTACGTCTCTCAAATGTTTGCCCCATATACGAACTGGGGCCTTACCATAAGCTCTTATTGCCATGACAGCTTAACTCATGCTGTGAGACCGATCTATATGACGTGTATACATCTGTCACCGTCACACCACTGAACTATGATTGCATTAAGAGAGCATGGATAGCCCCCTGAACTCATTATCTGGGGCCAGGCCTTACTTCTCTTACACCTCTTGGTTATGTAACATTAGTTCATCTTACTGTAGTGACAGATCAATCTGACAACTGTCAGTGTCACTCGGTAGAATAACCGTGGCAATAAGAGTTGATCATAAGGCCTCGCCAAGCACTTTGCCGCTACTTTTACGAACTATATTCAATCTCACCTCAAAGCTTGCTTATGATTTACACTTAACAACTTAAATGACATCTGTAAGAAAGGTTTTCTTATCTTCTGATCAACTTCTGAGTTGTCAGATCAACCTCTGAGCTGTCTGATCAACCCCTACTTTACTGAAGAGCTGACCGATAGTTATAATGACACTGTTCAATTAAAGTGTTGTGTTCCTGTGATGGGGTTGCAAATTGGTGTTGTTATAATAAAATGAGCAAATTATACAAATAAATGTAATTTATTTGAATGTTGTACAATACAAAATTGTTGTCGTCAGTATAATATTCATTAAAATAATAATATTATTCAAATATAAATAAATATGATTTCATTATAAAACGCAGCTGAAATTATTATATTTTTTAACGTAATGTTATATTGTGTTCACTTCATACAATAAAATAAATTAAACCTACATTTTATACAGTTTCCTAATAATTAACATGTTATGATTGGATTGTAAGTTGGAATTGGGATGGGGTACGGGATTGGAATGTTGTTATTGGCGCCGTTGTTGCAGCACCCACAGTTGCACCCACACCCACAGCCGCCCCCATATCCTCCGCCTCCGGCACCGAACCCACCAAATCCGCCGCCCCAGCCGCCACCATTGCCCCAATTATCAGCCAGTAGAAGAAACAAAATAGGCCAGATGTTTCGCATTCCGTCGCCATTATTAGACCTGATGACGACGGGGTAAGGGGATGGGCCACAGGGGTACATGCCTGGACCCCCATACTGGGCGTGGACTAACAAAACCTGTGGGGAACAAAATGTATGCTGGTCAGTTTTTTGTTTGATGTGGACTAGGTTTTGACTGGTTGTCATCTTAGCCTCATACGATAGTGGTGATGGTTGAGTGTATAATGTATTAACAGTATATGACAATTCATTCGAATTGCAAGCAACATGACTATAATATGTACAGTGAATGTATAAGAAAAAAACCACTCAAAAGGGCTGCTACTTTTTTAAACGAAATTCACTCGAACTTGACACAGTACTCGTACGTACAGCATGGCATCGAAAATGTGGTAATAATTAAACATTTTTATACAACGAATAAATTATACACTCGGTCTATGGATGTTTGGCGTAACATAACGCCTTTTGAGAAACGCTAAATTAAAATCTAAACGTTTATTAATTTCATATCTCATTCGTCGCTAAAAACTACATAGCAAAAATGGAAGCTGGCTCTCAAAACCAGTCTCGCTTTTTAAAGATAATAAATAGTCAAAATAATATATAAAGAGGAAAATACTTACATTTAAGTTTGTCAGTAAAATAAAACAGCAAAACCAAGGCACGGACGCCATTGCACTTAATTCGTATTCATTTATAATTTCTCCACTTTTATACATATAACAATCTAGCTATATAATTGAAGAGCCCGTATGTTTAGTAACTTTATTGCATTTACTTATGCTATCAGATTGTCAGATTACTGAAACCTCTTCGCTTTAATGAATTATTCAATAATCTAATAATATAAATAAGTCACGTATTTTTTTGAAATAACAATTATATAATTCTGCGTAACATAATTATTAATAATACTTTTATTTTTATTAAAAAATATATTCATAAAATGCTTTACTCGAACATTCTGATATTTAATTATATTATCATAATTATGCACACCGAAATACTACCACACACTATAATATACATATACAAAATACAAAAAAGATGCAGAAGAAGCAATGTATAATTAACAATAAAATAAATAATAAATTTAATTCAATTCAATTCAAAAATATCTTTATTTGTTTAAAGTGGTAACCACTGCTTGCATAGATCTGTTGTAACGCTTTATTGTCACTCATACCACTCTATAAATAATAAATCACTTTAGTCTCCAAATTAGTGCGGTATAATTAATGCGGGATTTATGAGCAGTTTTAAGCGCCTTTATAGACCCTTGGGTTGTTAAAAGTCTTTTCAACAGCTCGTGTAGCACATATTCTTATATTACCAAAATATTAGTTGGGTACCGTCCGTTTACAAGGTCATTGTGAATACTAAATACTATCTAAAGACGATCTATTGTAAAATAAATTTAATAAACAGCTCATTTAAAAGCATCATCAACCTTTGTCTAAAATATACAATTTTTTTTAAACATACTATGTTTTAAAACAAGTATGTTATATATATCAGAATAACATATTATATAATATATAAATACATTGTGCGAGTTGTCCAAAATAATGTGAAGTCAGATCATCAATAGCTCGTATAATATACATAACAACAAGGGTCTTCATATTTAATATAATATTTATTATAAATATATATAATATTTGTATCTAAATCAATAACCTAGCTTGCTAGAATGAGGAGCAACAACGGCCATATGTCATCCATCCCGCCGCCGCCGCCATTTTGGGGGTATGGCATGGGCCCGTACGGCCCATAGCCGCCATAGCCGTACCCGTAACCATTGCCGTACCCATAGCCCATGCCATTTCCGTACCCACCGTTACAAGGAATAGCACTTGTCAACTGAAATAAAAATTCAAATATTTTATTTTCTAACCATTAGCTCCTAGGTGTATTTTTTGGGTATATTTAAGTACACTTCATTAATAATTATATTCAATAGAAACGTCGACATTATATTACTTAGGATTCAAAACATTTCATTTAAATTATTACTACATACTAATAGATGCATCTATGTGTATACCAGCATAGAACAGTCAGCATCAAATAGTGAAGATAATTGTGACATAGAAACGATATTTAAGTTGAAATAAATAAAAAAGATAGAAAGCCATGTGATACTTCTTTGGATAATATTTTTATAACTACCGAAATAATTACTGAATTAATTCATTTTATTTTTTTAAGACCACTATCTTTTGGAAGAAATTAAAAGCCTTTAAGTGCGGAAATCGAACTCTAATTAAAGAGTATAATTATGTAGGAGAGGAGCTATTGCGCATATCATTCGATCAGCGAAGTTAAGCAACTCTAGCCCTAGCCAGTAATTGGATGGGTGACCGCCCGAGTTCCCTCCGTGCCTCGGAGAGCACGTTAAGCCGTCGGTCCCGGTTGCCAATTTATCATCTTTGGCAATCGTTACAGGTCAGTCGAAGGCCTAAAATAGTCTGACAACTTTTTTAACCCAGATCACAGATTTCCTCGTTAAAGAGGTTGTGAAGGACAGATGGCAGTCGCTCCGTATAAAAATCAGGTGATCAGCCACATCGGGTTGAATCAAGTGCCGACCACAACAATGTTAGGGATAAGGCGAGGGAGATGATACGTAGGTGCTATATTATTCAGATAAGAAAGCTATAATGTATTTTTGTATGAGCACTATAAATAATAGGATATCCTCGCCAACATGAAAGAAACCAAGATACCCATATCAGATAGAAAATATTGAAGGCCTTATTTAAATGGGAGAAAATCCAAATTTGATACATTTACCCCAATTCGTTCCGGAGCCAATACTATTTGCTTTGATCGAATTACCGAATCGAATGTATTTTGCTGGCCAGCGTATTTTCGAGAATATTTTTTACGGATCTCAAGCAAATTGAATGAAATTTTTCGAAGAATATTACCTCTGCCCTTGAATACTCGCCTAAATTTTTAGTACTTCATAATTTCCCACGTAGGTTAAATTGTTATTTTTTATATTTTTTTTAAATCGCTTCATTGTCGCTGCACTTCAGTGTTTGAAAAAAATCATTCAATCCTACAAGGGCCCTGACGTGTAACCTCATGTCCGTCGTGGATTGACAATATGTACATCTTATATATTACGAGGTCATTTGTAACTAAATCATCATTAACAAAAATTATAACTCCCATTCATCACACCAAGAACACATCATCCCAATTTCATGTCTCTAGCTAGGACCTGCAGTTTAGGCCTATGTTGATAAAAAGTCAGTCCGTCAGGACTTTGAATATTATATGTATAGATAATGTTAAAGTTACTTACATTAATAATGACGAGTATTGAGAAGAGGAAGATCCATCTTGTTGACACCATTTTGATATCTTAAGTTATGATGACTAAACGACGGAACATCCAATTTATACTGTATCACTATCTTACTTCCTTTGTCTAATAGAATATATTCAAACGCCAACTACATAAGCGTAATAAAGAGATATTTTTATACATTACGCGTCACAGATTAGAATTACGGCGTAGCACAGAACAAAGCTGAATTTTATTGAATCTCTTCATGTAAACATAAATGATACACACAGGAGTTTAAAAGAATACTTTATTTCAAGCGTAACATATCTAATTATAATATAAATAAATTATGACCAGAATAATACCGTTTCTTGTTAAGTTCTATATTTTATTCATCGTCCTCATATTCACTAGAGTCATCAGAGTCCTCTTCATCGGATGTACCATCACTATTTGGTCCAGCGACATACCGTATCGAATTCTTTTGTAAATCATTTCTGGATTTGTCAATATCCGTTTCAAGTTCATTGTTTGCCTTCAACGCTTCGTTTGTTCGCTGTCCATAAGCCATTTGATTCGAATAACCGTCAAATATTTGTGGGTCTTTATTTGAGTTATCATTATTATCCATACACCCGCGGTTGTGGCACCCACAATGTCTTTCCTGTAGTAGGTTGAATAGAAGGGGCAAAATGGATTTTAAACTCGATTTAGATCCTTGTTTTGATCCCGGATAAGATGGCATACCTGGATATTTGGGCATTGAAGAAGATTGCATTTCAGATAAAATATATGACATTAAGGAAGACATTGAAGGAGATAATGGTGGATTTTCTGTTGCCGTCACACCGGGATTATTTACAAGGGGCAAGAAGTTTTGTTCAGGCGGTAATGAGTTAAATGGCTGATTCTGAATGTATGTAGGTTGAGCTGGCATATAATTTATCGGTTGACTTTGATACGAAACCATCGGTTGACTGTTAACTGATGAACTCATGTACGATACAATTGGTTGATTGCCAACTGATGGTGAAACTGAATTCAAAGTATATTGCACAGGTAAAGAATCGGCTATACTTGTCTGCATTTGTAATGGCACTTGATTTTGTTGGCTCTGAAACAGTTGTTGATTTATAGCTGATGAAATTGGATGAAATGTTGTCTTAAAATTGCTTTCTTGATTCGTTGATCCCTGTGCGGTTCCTGGCTCAAACTGAATGGATGTGATGATTGGTTGACCAGCTATTAATCGCAGCACCGGCTTATCCTGATTAGAATTTTGAAATGAATTCTGCACAGGTGAATATTTTGATTGTGCGATGCCTTGAGTCGAATCTGACAGTTGATTTTGTTTGACCATGGAGTTTTGGATGAGACCTTGTTGATTTGCAGTTTGAACTGAATTAACGGCTTGATTGTTTTTAGATTGCTTCGTTCCCATTTGGCTCGGCTGGTTGGATGGTTTTCCCATTGATACTTTATTAGAATAAGAGCTCTCGATAGCTCCTCGTGCGCCTGGTTGTGTGATCAACTGTAATGTCGCAACTGGTTTTTGTTGCGTTCTTTGAGCGTTGCCTTGTTGTTGGTGATTTCCAGAATTCCCCAATGTCATTGAATTTATCAAGTCCTGGAAATTAAATTGCTGTCCATTTCTTTGTCCAGCGACATTGAAATTGGTTGGAAATTGCATTCCTTGGTTGTTTGCTAATGCATTTAAGGTGTTGCCTACATTTTGCTGTGTATAGGCATTCTGAAACAAAGCAATTTATCAATCACTACATGAACTTGCAAACAGAATTGTATTGGTTTTTTTCTATCCGTCATATCTAAGGTCTCGAAGGGTACATCTGACCCAATGTCTCAGGCTACTTTAACACTAATATAACTGACCTTTGGAACACAGCCAATAAAACAAGCATTAAGTAAGAACACAAATATTAACCTTTAAGTAAAGCAGTAAAATAACAACTCGAACCAGTCCGTCGGACGCCATTACGAGAAATTTGTTAAATGGTATCAGATTATTACTTATATATTATGGTTTATCTCCTCAGATGTGACAAAAAGTTATGTTAATTATCTATCTGTTCTTGGAGATTGCTTATCTGTACAGATTGTTCTTTGGATATCATGTCACGTTTGCAAATGGTAGCTTAAGCTGCTCCATGAATAAAATAAGTGTGTAATAAACCTTATAAGCCAACACACAATATACCTAAAGCAGTTTGGGGATTTCATCTCCAGTAATGTGAATGTTTTCATAAGAACACGAGTCGTCTTTCAAAACCATGATATTCTAATTATAAAACGACAACGTACTATGAGACTTCCTTTGTATTTCTATTAACAAACGCAGCCATAACAACATCTTTAAATCACACGTTTTCCGAACTAAGTATTATATTTAAAATATTTTTACGAGAACGAGCTTTTTCGTGATTTTGTAATTAATTTATTGACCAAAAGCCCGATCTATTAGATATGGCAAAAACGGCTAAGAACTAGATATTGCTTAGGTCTGGCTGAGGTTTGTCATGAAAACATATTAATGAATATAGAAATGTATAATGAATTTTTATAAAGTCGTTGAAGTCACACAGTCGCACTTCAATCATTATTCGCCTTATTACCTAGCTTACTTGATAATCGTGATTTGTTATGGCAAGAACACTACAAAGTATTTGGCTGCGATCTTCTGTAAGGTCGAGCAAATCCCCAGTCAGCTTCTCACTTCGAACGGGAGATCTCGCTTTAAATATTATTATTATTTACAGAATACTAATAACACTGGTCAACAATGGTTATGTTGCCCTAGATATAAAAAGGATTTTTGGGTCTATTTATGCACACAATTCATGACACTGTCAATGTTTTTGTAAGATTTTTTTCATTTTTTTTTCATTCGTAATGTGGGCACTAGAAAACGTAATAATTTGCGATCAAATCCAGGGCAACAAAACAAACATATTTCCTTGGAGAGCTGTGTAATATATCAGATGGCAAGGCGTCTCCTAAACCGCGTAAACATGGGAAGGAAAAATTCGACGCGTGAGGTGTGGTCACGCGTACCTCAGTTGGCAGAGCAACTGCAAAGTTTGCTCAGGTGGGTGCGAATCCCGCCTCTGTTCGTATTTTACCTATAAATTTTTAAGAATATATTTGATTTAATTGAATACATTAGTTAAAAATAATATTGTCGTACTATTTATATAAACATACATTTACTTGGCAGATTCGATTTCTCTTTTCTACGAGTTTATAATTAGAGGCGACTAGACAAACAGGCTTGCGATTCGGAATTGCATTCTAATCATACATTAATTCTCATATTATACCCTAGCTGTGTCCCGCGGTTACACCCGCGTAGAGTTAATTTCGTAGGTGTCCCGCGGAAGTAATGTTTTTTTTAAAATAAAAGTAGCCTAAGTTACTCCTTGTTTTAAAATTAGCTACCTGCCAGTGAAAGTCCCGTTAAAATCGGTCCAGCCGTTTCGGAGATTACCCGGAACAAACAGACAGACAGACAGAGAAAAAAAAAAAATTGGCTTTTTATTATTACCGTACACGGTACTAATAATAAAAAACCAATTTTTTGATAAACTGTTATTTTGGAATTACAAACAGACACTTCAATTGTATTTATCTGTATGTATAATATATGTATATAGACGTAAAGATGTATAGATATAGAGAGTAGAAAAAAAAGCTAACATTTACTTTTTTAATTTTTAGTATTCAATTCTTATCTGACACATTTGAACCTTGGTCAGTTGGGATATGTTTTGTCTTGTTTTCACGTTAGGCGTAAAAAGAGAGAAAACATTACTTCAACAGATTTTCACTAAATGCATATTAAAGTGCGGTACTTATATAAAATATTTTTTTTTTTAATTTTCTTTACCTGTCTGTATGTTCCGGCTCTCTCCGGTAATCTCTGAAATGGCTGGACCGATTTTAGCGAGAATAGCTGCTGTTACAATAATAATTGATTTCCGTGAAATTAAGCCAACGCTGGTGACATCTAGTTCTACATTAAAGCTAGAAGGAAATTTAGATTTCAAATGTGTAATAAATTATGTATCAGATGCAAAAGTAATGTACGTAAATACATTGCTTTTGTAAGTGCGGAAATTCATTCAGTAATACGTCACACGCTAAATGAACATCGACATACGTAAAACGATAAAGTTTCTAGAGAAACTAGAAAGTTTATCGACTGACGACGGGTCACATCCGCAAATAGCTAAAATAATTGAGTGCATAGACAGACGTGCTGATCACTAGTTCTATTCCATGTTCATATATATATACTAACTAGCTGTGCCCTGCGGTTTCACCCGCGTAGATTTAGTTTCATCCTTTTTGTCCCGTAACCCTTATATTTTTGTAATATAATATAATTGAAGTGTGTTTGTAATTCCAAAATAACAGCTTTTCACTAAATGCATATGCAAGTATACACGCTACTCACACTAAAAAACCAAGTTATAATTTTTTTTTGTTCCGGGTAATCTCTGAAAAGGCTGGACCGATTATAACGGGACTTTCACTGGCAGGTAGCTGATGTATCAAGGAGTAACTTAGGCTACTTTTATTTATTAAAAATATTAGGGTTCCGCGACAATAATGATGAAACTAAATCTACGCGGGTGATACCGCGTGGCACAGCTAGTATATAATAAAACTTACTCCTAAGGATATCCTAAACTTTGATGAGTGTATTTTATACACTTCTTCGAGTCTCATCTCATGTCTGCGACTTCGACATGATTGAAGTCGTCAACTATTTTTAGTATTTGTGTTATCATGTTAAGCTGCACTTAAATAAAAAGAAACAGGTGTACTCAATACAATTTAATAAATTAATAATAATTCAACAGCTACCCTTTAGATTTCTTGCCACTCCCACTCCCACTGGCACTGCTGCTACCGCTGCTACTGCTACTACTGCTGTTACCTCCAGCTACCTTGTTATTAACTTGTTGATCATCTTCTGTTATGACGTTAATTGTTTCCGATAGGTCATTGTTAGGGTTGTCTTTTTTACCCTTTCCTCTACCACCATCGCATGGTGTTTCATCCTCATCATCATCGTCTCCACGGTCGTAGTGACTTGTCCTTATAATTGGATTGTTGGTTGGGAACGGTATAGGGTATGGTATAGGGATGTTCTGTCCGCTGTTCCCACAGTTGCAACAACATCCGCAGTTGCCCCCACATCCACCTCCTCCTCCCCA
Organism: Watsonalla cultraria; assembly: GCA_964035505.1. Classification (NCBI taxonomy): domain Eukaryota; kingdom Metazoa; phylum Arthropoda; class Insecta; order Lepidoptera; family Drepanidae; genus Watsonalla; species Watsonalla cultraria. Next base: position 8,534,363 of record OZ037717.1, on the reverse strand, counting down.
TCCCCCGCCTCCCCCCCAACCACCACCACCGCGAGCTGCTAAGAGCAGGATTGCGAGAAGCATGCCATAGTCGTCATCACCATTGTCACTATATATTATAGGCGCCTGGTTCTGATACGGATATAATGACTGACTTGATACCCCTGGATCCTGCAAAAGAAACACAATTAAAGGCATATACACATTACATTAAAGTATAAACAGTTATTGACTATGAATTTACCTTAAAACTAAGTAAAACAACCGTAGCAACAATGCAAAGGTTGACTGATAATATTTTCATATCTATAGCCGAAAATATTGATTCAATAATTGAGCCAGATACCGCATTGGTAACATCCGTTTCCCTTTCTCTTGACAATGGAAATATTCAAATATTTATAAAAATATATTTTATATACTTTGTGAGATTGCGTTATCTTATCTCTATCAATATTACAACATCATTATAGATATTATCTCACGTACAAGAAGAGGTGATAAATAATGTACCGATTGTGAGACAGGCCTTATCCGGAATTATTATGAATTAAAATCAAATGAACGGATTTGGAAATCGTGGGAGGAAACTCCAATTTAAATCCTTTAATTTATAAACGACAGCCGTAAATCCAAAGGCCTTGTGCAGGGAAACCGAATACCCGGGTTTTGATTAAGCATTATAATATTCCATTTCGTAAGTTGAGATAATATTTTAACAATAATTATAATTAAACTGAATTGTGAGATATTGTAGTAGACTTTTATTCATTCAACGCAACAGAGTCTTAAATACTTCGTTTTGTATTTATGTACTCAGCTTAACATTAACGATACACCGTTACGTGCCTTTACTTACTTCTCGAGAACATCGAAATCTCTAGAGACACATGCTCTCAGACAGTCACGAAGTAATGTGCCAAGTTTAAGTACTCTTGTATAATGCTGTCTTCAGAAAAGACATCGCTTTTTAGATTGATTGAAAAAATTTAAGTCATATAACTTAAATTTTACAGCTTTTTTCCACTACAGTGCAGATTTCGATTTGATCGGATTTCATAAAAATCTATAATAAAATAAAGGTAAAAAACGAAAAGTGATTAATTAAATTTTATTTAAATATCCATTAAATAGTAATAATATTATTAAGTACTTAAACTATGGTCCAACAGTATAGACCCGTCGCTTTTAAACCCTCTTAATAGAGGGAGCGAGTGTACTATCTGGTGAGAACAATAGGGTTGTAAGTTGATATTGGGATGGGATACGGAATTGGGATGTTTGAAGAGCCACAGTTGCAACAGCAGCCACAGCCACAACTACCTCCACACCCACCCCCTTGCCTACCACCATCCAACAACGCAATTAGAAGAATCGGTAGCCAGTTATTATTCTTCGAACGCTGCACTATAATTGGAGGCATTTGAAAATTTTGGAACGACGGATATCCAAACAAATCTTCACTTGAAGATTCTACTGATGCAGGATTGTTTATCACTGTTATTTGTGGTTCTGGTATAATTGGTGCAGGCATATTGATTTGCAACGTAATTGGCTGTGGACCATACCCATTTGTTACTGCTGGTTGAGTTTCAAACCATGGATTTGTCATTGTCATCCCAACGGAGTCTGTAGATTCAAGCTCTGCCGCTACCTCTACGCTTTCTATAGGCTGTTCAATTGTTACTGGGTTATCCTGTATTACTTGAGCCTCTGCGACAGGCTTTGTTGGTGCAAATAGCGTTGATTGTGGTATATTATTATTATAAGACGACACATATCCTGGTGAAATATTATTGATTGGTACAGGGTTGTACCCTTGTGATACTGTATATCCTGGTATTATAGGCGCCGAAAATCCTAGTGGCAGGTTATTTAAACTCGTGAATGTATCTTGCGGCAATGGATATTGAGGCTGTGTAGGTCCTTGAGTATACGTAGTGACGCTAGGAGATAGAAACGGCGCTGATTGTCCATTGTTTTGGCCTAATGATACTGTTATCCTCGAATTATCATTAAAACCTGACGTCGTATCGACAGTAGTCGTCAAATCTGGAAGCGCTCCATTTGATGCACCGAATGAGTATAATGAATTCATAAAGTTGGAATTTGTCGTCTGTGGAACAGCATTTGTATAATCTCGGTACACTTCCTTGTTTGCATAAGGTAATGGTGCTTGACCAGCTTGAATGACGTTTTGACAACATACAACCTGCAAAACAGAATGTATATTAGTTCATTACATAACTGTGAAGTCATTTTAGTACTCACAGAGATCAACACAGCAAGATAACTTACCTTCACAGATAAAATTAGAATAATGACAGATGAAAGTGTCCGCCTTGGCGTACACTCCATCTCGAACAATTATTCACGGGGTATTAATTTACTTAATATACCTTGTTTGCATCGCGATATTTCATTTAGATTTTATCAAAATTAAGAAACCACTTACATAACGTTGTTACAATCGTCGTAAGAATTCTTCTTTATTTGTGCAATAGGCAAATACGTTTGATTATATTGATGCTAAAGTAGAATTACTTGAAGGTCGTTTGTAAGTTTAAAATTACTGATGATATCGGGTAAGATGTGGGCACCGCTTTTTACTTTTTATTTGCAAATTTAAATAAAGCAAAGCACAATGTTGACGATTTTTATATATTATATAGATTTCAATGAAGTTTTATAGTGAAACTACCGGCAAACGTTGTATTGCCAAATTTTTTTGGGGTGCAGACCACCCTCCCATTGGGCCGACTATATCGTGCAGACGGCTGGGAAACTGTGGTGTAGACTAACTCAGGACCGAGAGCAGTGGCGTGTCACAGGGTAGGCCTATACCCAGCAGTGGGTGCATGTGGGCTGAATATGGTGATGGATCATACTTATCATTTAGGGATATGAAAAAATATGTTGGCTGGTTATCAGTCCTACCAGATAACACAAAAAGTCATACGAAACAATCCAGCCAATTCGAAAGAGTTTGGTAACGAACACTGCGACACGCTATTTTATATAAAAGATAATTTTATCTTTAATAAGGTTAATGTAATTTATAGCAAGAACGTGTCATACATTCTGAATGTAGGAGGACCTATTGCCATTTAGGACACAAATACTAGATCATGTACATTCAACCCTACAAGCTTTAGCGTATGAAAAATGACGTTCAATGAGTGTTCCAAGTGTCCCTTATGTTAAATTTTTTTTTTTATTTAATTTGTCTTTTATTAATTATTTTTCTTTTTGTTTCAGGTGAGCCGCGAACATTCCACAGTGTTGTAATTGGTATGTCGCCTATCACAATAATTATCGGATTTAATCGATTAAGTATTACAACAAATATGACTTTATAAGCGACTGTTTTAACACAAATATTTTTTTCTCGTCTTCATTTGAGAAAGATTAATGTTGTGATAACGCCCAGTTTTCCTTAAACGGCAACACTCGGTAGACTTGACAATGAGGAATCGCCAAAACTGTGCTCTTTATTGTCCAAAAAACAATCTCTGTAGGTGGTTTTCGATATGAGGCTTTTCTCAATGAGGCGATTCTGATACTCAATGCTCGCGTAATGGGTTCGGATTCCCTTAAAATGGACAATTTAGCCATATTCACGTGACAAATGTTGCCATTTTACGGATTACACTCTACCTACACTATCCATCTTCGAAATTCGAGTTTTGGTATTCGTAATTTATTCGAGTTTTCTTTTTAAATTCGAACAACAAGTTCCGATATAACATTTTCAGATAAAATTTGTTATTTTGTTTGTCATCGTCGACGTGGTAAACGGAAATTGATTTCCGGATGCAAAAACTCTTTATGACGCTTCTCTTGTATATGTACTTGCCAGTTACGAAGAATAACATATTAAATCATATTATCAGATCTAATTTTATGTCTATTTATGGTGCAATCCAGATTAAACGATGTCTTTTGTATAAGGATTTGCTATAGTTAAACGGTCAGTGGCTATGTAAAAATCAAGTGATCGTCCACATGGGGCTGAATTAAGTGTTGGATTGCTGACTCCAACAATGTATGGGTTAAGGTGTGAAGAAAGATGTTGATAAAAAGCATCTAATTATCATTGATCGAGTTTCTTGCCGGTTCTTCTCAGAAGGCTGGATTCTGAACCGGTGGTCAGTGTTCGATGTTCATAAGTGCCTTAACTGAATAAATACATGTAATGTTAATTGTTACTTCTTTAACATTTTCCTTTTCATATAGCGTACCTTGTATATTGTTTTCAAGATAATTTCAGCTCGTCGCTTCCATGAATGGAGCAATAACTTACCTTTATAGTAAACCGCCTGGAGATATGAATATCGTTTTGGTAACGACATCCGCTCCTAATCGCCAAAGTTACACTTACGTGTTATTTGTCGACATTTTTATGGCTTTTGTTTACAAATGCTCTATGTGTAGTCTACATTAATATTATGATGAGGAAAGATTTGTTTGTTTGCATTGAATAGACTCCGAAACTACTTGACTGATCTTAAAAATTCTTTCAGCTATGGATAGCTACATCATCAGCGGATAAAATAGGCTATATTTTATCCCCGTACTCCCACGGGAACGGGAACTATTCGGGTGAAACCGCTCGACGTTCGCTAGTTGCTACATAATATGTTATCATGATGGTGCAATTTTTTTCAACAAATTGTTTCGAGATTTCTAACAATTTAAAAAGCTGTAATTGTTTGCTAATCCTGAATCTAGTTACGTGAAGTAATTTAGACGATATTATGTATGTGGAATTGATGAAATGAGTTTGTATGCGGTGATGATAGGCAATGTTTGAACTGTTAAGAATGGAAGAGGAAGAATAAGAATTGACGGATGACAGAGAGAAGGAAAAAGAAAAGAAGACGCTAAACGACGAAAGGCAGGAGTATTTATTTTTATGTTGATTTAATTATTATTTATGTGTTGAAAAGGAGTAAAGAAATTTAAACTTTTATTATTTAAAACTATCAAACTACATGTATGACACTTCATTACATGCAAAGCACTATGTTAAATAGTTTTACGGCGCCGCGTCCCAGCAGGCCGGCACGTAGGGTCCTTAAACTGAACAACCTAATGCGGACTTAAATTGTAGTGAGATTTAAAGTTGTTATTAAACTAGCTGTGCCTTTCAGTAATACCTTCGTTGGATTAACAGTAAAAACTATGTAACCTAGTGTAGACGATAGCGAATATTAGAATTAAGAGATAGAGAGAGCAGTGAAAGAAGCAGCTGACATTACTGAATTTATTTGACCACTTACTGAAACATATAAAGACTAAAAATAAAAAAACATAAATCATAAATGTAACAAAATAGTTTCCAACACCTAGTGATTTTTTTCCGTTTTTTAACAGTATCCATTGATGCTTCGCTCCTATTGATGGCAGCGTGATGTTATAAAGCCTTCCTAGATTAATGAATTATCCAACATACAAATATTTTTCAAATCAAACTAGTCGATGCTGAGAGTTCAAACAAACTCTTCAGTTTTATAATATTAATACTATAGATAAATTTTACCTCAAAAATAGTTTTTTAAACTGGTAAGTAGTGTTGATCATCAACTTATGAATGAACTAACTGTGCCCTGCGGTTTCACCCGCGTAGTTTTAGTTTCTTTCCTTATTGTCGCGGAACCCTAATATTTTTAATAAATAAAAGTAGCCTATGTTACTCCTTGAAACATCAGCTACCTACCAGTGAAAGTCCCGTTAAAATCCGTCCAGCCGTTTCAGAGATTACACACACAGACAGACGGAGAAAAATTTTAAAACTTGGTTTTTTAGTGTCAGTATCATGTATACTTTCATATGCATTTAGTGAAAAGCTGTTATTTTGGAATTACAAACAGACACTTCAATTTTATTTATCTGTATAGACGACGATAGTATGATCAGAAAATATGAATGAACGACGATAGTATGATCAGAAAAATAATAATAAATGTATGTTAATTTTATTGTAATTATTAATTATTTACTATGTAATAAAATTCACATGATGCCAGTTGAGTTTCTTACCGGTTCTTCTCAGTAAGCTACTTCCGAACAGGTGGTCAATTCTTCGACGTTCATAAGTGCCTTACCGGGGCCTAAACTGAATAAATCATTTTGATTTTCATTTTTAGAATATTTAAGAACTTTCGTTAAATTAAATAACAGCTGCAAGTATCAAAGGGCGTTGAGGATAATTGTCGGCCTTTGCAGTTGGGACCCGGTTGCGCAGGCGCATGTACCACTTAATTATTTATTAACCTGAGTGAACTGTAGGGCTGTGTTGTTTCTGGATGTTCGCATATTTTAACCTAATCGGTAATCTAGGATATTACCCATTTGCAAAGCTGTGTAGCTGATTATCAACTTATGTAGTCTCGAATGATGAAGTACCAACGTGACAGATAGTGAGTCCACCGCCGTCTCAAGCATTATACATACGCCTTTGAATTACTTCTCAGGTTAATAATATACAGGTTTCTTTGCGACGTTTTCTCGAATAGAAACTCTACATACATAAAATGAGCATATCGTCATTATGCGTGCAAAAGTCGCTATGTGTATTTCGTGAACTCTGTATCAAAATTTCCAGTAATGTTTAATTTTGTCATTATTAATAATAATACCTATCCTAAATTAATCTAAAAAAAACTATGTAAACTTTTTATATGTATCAATAGTAAGAATATTTTTTTTGAATACTCGGATCTTATTTCGAGTTAATAATTTATTGTGTGTAAAAACACATAGCTACTTTTGAACGCGCAACGATGATACTGTTTATTGGGAAGTAGTTACTAGCACCGGCGCTTGGCTAGAAATAAATACGTTAACGTTTCGACTGCTGAACTAATTGTTATCACCTCGCCTGCCATCAATCTTGCCAACCCTATTGCGCGTCATGCACTTGTTCGCTAAAAACCGGCCGGCAAGTGTCGTAACAAGCCATAATGAATTGGTGTGAAATGAATGACATTGCACAACTACGTGAATGAACCAGTATTTTCTACATGTATTTAACGCTCATTCGTTTCTTGATACCTTTTGTCCCCTTTTTAATAATTATCTCTCTTTTTTGAATTCCCTTCAACTTCATTTTCAGCGCACTAATAAAATTCAAAGTCTTGACTGGCGAAATCAACGCAGAGCCTAACCCGCTAGTCCTAAAGACATGAGATTTTGAGGTTGTGTTCTTGGTGAGGTGTAAGTGTTCCATTAAGAACTAATATTCCGTAATTCCAGCCCTAAGGGGATTGAATGGGGGTTGAACGTCTGTATGCGAAATATTAATGCCACGCAACGGAATCTGAATGTGAGGTGGACCATAATAGGGAAAATTATTTAAAGATGTTACTCGTATTATATTATGTGTTGGCAGTTAAGTTTTCCTGTTATCACGTGACTAAGCCAGACTCCTGGACAACGTGCGTTTGTTTATATTTCGTAATCTAACCGCAATGTTAAGGGAGAACCTCATTGTTCATGTGTGATTTGAAATAAAATTACAAAATTAATAAAAATATTTTGTACATACGTCACAAAAATATTTAACTAAAATGTCAGTATCTTTGTTTAAAACTCATTTTTTACGTATCGAAGGAAGAATAAGTTAAAAAAAATCAACGAATTTAACAAGATAAGAGAGCTGGAGCTTTTCTCGCTCAGAGAATCAGCAGTGCTATTCAACGTGGCAATGCTGCCAGCCTTCTTGGCACGATCCCGAGAGACACCGACTTGGGACAAGTTTTCTACCTTTAATTACTTTAAGTACTGTTCCATGTATATAAAAAAAATAAAAAAACGAATTTAAGACAGGGTTTATCCCTAAATATTTGTAAAATCATAGGTACATTTTGTTTGAAATGTTACTATAAACTATATAATTTAAGCGTATCAGTCGCAGCGACGACTAATAATGATAATAATTATAATAATAAGACATTTATACCTTTGCTTGAAGCAAAGGTACACTCAATTATGGCAATGTTGCGACTGCAAAGATTTTAGACTTTTGTTAAAGAGTTAGGCATGTTACTAGCGTTCCGAAATTGAAACGTTAAAGTCGCCAGGACTAGCCTACGTCCCCGGTTGCTTTCAAGATTTTGTGCTACTTATTTGACAAGTGTCAAACTGCATACGGAACACTATTTCGTCTGTACTTTCAATATCATAAACTGCAGTAGTACTATTGCGTGTTATGCATGTAGCTGCATTTTAATACAGAGATAATGCGCACGCGGCGATAAAGGCCGATGCCCTGAAATCGCCACATGGGTAGATAGATAGGTATTAACTAAGTCTCGTATCATATTTCTACCTGCACGGTGCAACCTTATCACGCGCACGCGGCTTATCTACGCTAACGTGTTGAAATGCTACAATGGTGTGGTAACTTCTATGTTGAAGCTATCTGACTTTGAGTTGAATCAAGCCACATTCACATGTTTGAGCTAAATCATATTGATTTACATTGATTGATATTACTTCAATGTCCAAGCAATATTTGCGTTTCGCTGTGTGGTCTCCCTGTGTTATCCACAATTCGTCGTGACTCGTGAGCGTTTTAATAACAGCCACAACATGACTACCTACTTAGTGTAACTTAAGGCCCACAACAGACTATTATATTATATTAATATACTCGTATTGCGGTTATATTTATATATTAGACAGCCGTGGTGACCGTGGGGGCCGTGGCGGCCTGTACCAATTACTTTTTCTAAAAACTTATGTGCCACATCATACATTTCACGATGTGGATGTATTACAGTAGCAATGTGTTCTAAGCTATTTTTCGCTTAAAGAGTTTTTAACCACTTTACGTCTTATATTTTTCAAGAAATGTGAAAAAATAAGCGCACGCCTTCTTTTAATATTGCCTTACAAATCAGAGAAGCCTTACCGTTGATTTTTTTTAAAAGCATTTAGGTCGATCCGCCTCAGCTCATTATAACAAGGATCACAAGTAGAGCGTGACTTTATTGATGAATTACTACTCATTTGTTTCTTTGTTCATCTGTAGATCTAAAAAGGCCACTTTGGGAGAATCTTAATGTGATCCGAATATGATTCATCATCGAAATCACAAAATGGTCACTTAGGTGCAATTCATATTATGATTCACGAATGATCACAATAACTGTAGGTGTTAGTCTCTAACTAACTTCATATGATTCTGCTTGTTACAAAAGCAATTCATATTTTGTGGAGCATTTTAGAAATCTTCATAGGAAAGTGTCAAACAGGTGAATTGCGAAATATTAATAATTCATGAATCACACCGAGAATATGAATTGCCCCTAAGTGACCATTTTATCCTTCCGAGAATGAATCATATTCGGATCACATTATGATTCTCCCAAAGTGGCGTTTTTAGACCTACATGTCTGCGTTCTTAAATTATACTAGATGACGATTAATCGTAGGTGAGTTGTTTCCATGGCAGCAATGATTACTGCCACATTATTCCGTAAATGTTCTCAATGTCGCACTCGATGTCGAGTGTCGGTTTTAAATATACAAAAGTGAAGTCTATTGTTTTTTAATTATGTAAAGTCCTTAGAGTTGGTGTACTTAAAGTACACATTTAGAACGTTCGGGTAATACAGGCGTGAGCATAATCTATACAGATAAATAAAATTGAAGTGTCTGTTTGTAATTCCTTTCCGCTTTTCACTAAATGTATATGAAAGTATACACGATACTGACACAAAAAATCCAAGTTTAAAATTTTTTCTCTGTCTGTCTGTCTGTCTGTTTGTTCCGGGTAATCTCCGAAACGGCTGGACCGATTTTAACGGGACTTTCACTGGCAAGGAGTAACTTAGGCTATTTTTATTCATTAAAAATATTAGGGTTCAACAATAAGGATGAAACTAAATCTACGTGGGTGAAACCGCGGGGCACGGCTAGTATGTATATACTTTTATGTTTAATGCATAGAATAGGAGACTCGTATTCAAAACAAAGCAACAAACAATAGTAATTATAATTTCAGTGCCGTGTGGGCATTGGCGTCACCTGCAGTGAATTCCATATAACGTTACTAGTTGCACCGTTGCGTAGGCGATTGAAAGGTCACCCGGAAAATTGGGACCTGATTGGATTTTGCCGTGAGCTGGAGGGGTTTTTGCTAAATCGGATCCTATTTGGATTCAAAATTTTATATATTAAAGTTATATTTGATGCAGATGAGATAGGAAATTTCCGAGAAACTGTGATCACTGTGTGAAAATGGAGGCCAACTACGAACTATGAGATTCTTAGCTTAGATAGCTGTGCCCCGCAGTTTCACCATCGTAGATTTAGTTTCATCCTTATTGTCGCAGAACCCTAATATGTTTAATAAATAAAAGTAGCCTACGTTACTCCTTGAAACATCAGCTACTTGCCAGTAAAAGTTAAAATCGGTCCAGCCGTTTCAGAGATTACCCGAAACAAACAGATAGACAGTGAAAAATTTGAAAACTATCAGAAATTATTTTCCTTCCCAAACGTAAATATGCTTTCTTCATGTAGTTTCTCCATCATAAGTCCTTATTAAATCCTCATTCGTCTTCAAAACTCTTAAGCTTGTATTTAGCTCGTAAGACTTCAGTATTTTCATGTCTATGACATGTTAGATAGGTGTTCAACTGAAACGATACTTAGTTCTCTATTATAAGGCTTCACAGTATCGCTAATCCCAATTCAAAGTTGTCTGAACTCCGTAATTGTTTTAAATTGTTACAGCTTAATTTAAATTGACGTTGAATTTATACATTTGTAAGTTTCAATCCTTTGTTAATACTGAATGGCCGAATATCAGTTAGTACAGCAATTTCGCAAAACCTATATTCCGACGGATTAATAAGTCTCCATTCATTTTTAAATCCGTACCATAAAAGGAGACAAAGCTACTTCTTAACTAATATTTTCTTAGGCCATTTGTATTAAAAGGGACGGAGTCTAACTTTGAAATTAATAATTAATAATTTATTAACTTCGCTTCTATAATGTTTACCTTATCTTTTCTTATCTTGTTTGTGCCATTATTGGGTCCGGTTGTCCGGAAGCACGTCGACCCTTGGGATCTTTTGTGCCGCCCTTGCCCTTATGCTCTACGTACCTGACTCCTCAAATACTCTAAATGATAAAGACATATGGAATTAAAACTCTGCATAAGTAAACATGATATGTAAATCATTTGGTATTGTTTTTACGTTTTTAATTATTATTTTTTACACATGCATGCTGCTACAATTTTCACTATTGTGAATAATTTATGATGTTTTTTTTTGTAATTATTATTATTTTACTGTGTAATGAAATGTACATGATGCCAGCTGAGTTTCTTGCCGGTTCTTCTCAGAAGGCTAGTTTCCGAACCGGTGGTAAATTCCTCGACATTCATAAGTGCCTTACCAGGGCCTAAACTGAATAAATCATTTTCATTTTTCATTTTGTAAGCGCGTGTAAGCGCTACTGCCTACAAACGTGCCCAACACCCGTAAAAAAAAATTCATCTATACATCTATACAGGTAAATAAAATTGAAGTGTCTGTTTGTAATCCCAAAATAGCAGCTTTTCATTAAATGGGTATGAAATGACACTGAAAAACCAAGTTTTAAAAATTTTCTCTGTCTGTCTGTCCGTCTGTCTGTCTGTTTGTTCCGGGTAGTCTCTGAAACGGCTGGACCGATTTTAACGGGACTTTCACTGACGGGTAGCTGATGTTTCAAGGAGTAACTTAGGCTACTTTTATTTATTAAAAATATTAGGGTTCCGCAACATGAAGCATGAAACTAAATCTACGCGGGTGAAACCGCGGGGCACAGCTAGTTAATTTAATAAACATGGCGACAAACGTAAGCTTTGTAATGGAATACTTACAGTATTTTGAGCTTACAGTTTTTAACCAAAATTTAAAATGCTTTTCTAATTTCATTTCAGGTACAGAACTTCAATGTAGAGTTTTTAAAGAAAATTAAATGTTAAAAGTCCGAGAGCTTGCATTTTGCATGCGATCTTTTCCGCTATGCAAATGTACACCTTCCGAGCGTGTGTTACGGTTGAATATCAAATAAGGTGCATTTATACTGCACTGGTGCACATCGCCCTTGACCGGCCTGTGAAGTGCCTCTACGGTTTCACTGGAGCATTCAAATTTAGCACTTAGCTGTATGATTTTAAGGTTGAAGAATTTTGTCCTCAACGTATTAGGCATCTGCATAATATAGGTATACTGACCAATATTCAGTAGAGAACTGTCGTCACTTTATACCGAACTAGTTGTGGCCGTGTCATGAACTTATTAGTATTTATACAAAACTAGCTGTGCCCCGCGGTTTCACAAGCGTAGATTTAGTTTCATGCTGTTTTTTTTTAAATAACATTAGCCTAAAACACTCCTTGAAATATCAGCTATCTGCCAGTGAAAGTCCAGTTAAAATCCATCCAGCCGTTTACGCGTGATGCCGTGACCAAGGGAAATGGGGATTAATTTTTATATATAGGATTATACATACATACTCACACATGTATTCGCCGAAGGGTATGTAGGTATGTGTACTTATCGTACACCCACCTTTCGCTAGTTATGTTTAAGTTCCATGTAATAAGAGGCGAGCCTATGCGGCGGGCGGGCATTAATCCGCTCCTGACTGTCACTGAGAAATCTCAGAAAAACTCAATTATCCTGCTTGACCCGGGATCAAACCCAGGACCTTCTGTTCTGCAGTAGGACTTTACGACCCCTAGACCATCGAGGCAATCATGTATAATTAATTAAGCAGATTTCTTTAGCCTTCACCATCCCTGTGGTGTGATCCATCTCTGGGTGTTAAAGAATACTTAATTAATGTAGGAACCAAATATGTCTCAAATAAATCCGGTCATAAAATATATATAAAAACTTAAAAAAAAACATGTCTCGCCACTCTATAATAATAATTTTATTGTAATTAATCGTTATTTACTATGTAATGACATGTACATGACGCCAGCTTAGTTTCTTGCCGGTTCTTCTCAGAAGGCTAGTTTCCGAACCGGTGGTAAATTCTTCAACATTCATAAGTCTTTTACCAGGGTCTAAATTGAATAAAAAAATTTCATTTTCACTTTCAATTCCTTTACCAAAAAGTAGTGAGATCCAATTAATAAAAAATAACAAATGTTATTCAGTTTCCACATGAATAGGACTTGACTCACGTCAAATCTCTAACAGCCACGTTATTCTGCGAGGTTACTCAGCGCCGACCACGCAGACAAGCGTTTCAATCATGGGAAATTGATACATAAAACAGAGATGTTTAAGTTCAATTTCGTATCTTTGAAACGTACACCCGACGTGGAGTGCGATGCTGAGAAACCTTACAAAATAAAGGCAGGGCAATGCGGATCTTGGAGAGAACGATGAAATACGAAGAAAATTACGTCGTATTATAGGCTGTATTTTTTTAGGTTTCAGCCTCGGCTTCTTGAATTTCAGCAATCAAATTAATTATTTAGATAGCTCTATAATTCCCCCGAGGGGTTGTTCGGAAAATAATTGGATTTGAAGATCTTTAGATGGTTGTAAAAGTCAATGAGAATATACTTATCTCAAATAGGTTTTCCACGGATGTTTTCAGGCAGAAAACTGTTTGATGTCTGGGTACATCGATTTAACGGAAAATAATAACGGTCTCAAACGCTATTGAACCACACGAGGTCCTGAGTTCGATTCCCAGGTCGAACAAAGTGTTATTGGGTTTTTCCATCTGCAATTTCCCAGTAGCAGCCTGGTCTGGATATGAGCCGGTTAGTGGGAATAGGCTTGCTTCATATTAATTGGGGAAGATGCAGGCAGAGGCTAGATTTACGCGATCGCACGCCCCCCCTGTTACAGCGACGAGAAGGAACACCCGTGGGTTTTAACCGGTATGAGCATGGCGGTTGGCGTATCCATGACGGATTTCCCACGGAAAAAAAAAGAAAAGGCAGAGGCTAGATGCGGCAACCTGAAGACAGGGTCGCTATGGCGCTCATTAGGGGAGGCCTATATCCAGCAGTGGGACAAGATAGGCTGATGATGATTATATTTGGAGTTAAGCTTAGCTAGCAATGAAATGTGCGTGTACCATAAGTACACCTCTACCTTCGGAGAATACAGAGAATATTATGTATGTATTTCGACTCTTCAGTATTTTTCTGCTGTAAGCAGAAAAATATAAGTAAGCAGAAATTTGCTATTAGAAGAAGTAGCTAATTTAGCGTCTCATTTTATTTTCAGCTTTGAATAACCGTCCTTCGTTTGCCCTCATTTTTTGTCGACGAGGAATCCTTGCTAATTCAAGTACTTTTAAGAAACTTCAAAGGAAACGATTGTTTCCTTGCCGCATTGAAATGGGTATATTTTGGGTATAACTTTTAATTTTTCGGTAATTTTAATTGGTTTCCGCAATTCAAGGTGTATGATTTCAAACCTTATTATTTATGGGCATAGAGTTAACTGTGTTATAATTAAGAACAATGACTGAATTTAAAATAAATTGCCAGAATTAATAATCAACCACCACATTAATAATGTAATGACTGCTTTATATAGGGCTGTTTGTTAGTTTTTCGCCACTACAGTCCTTATTTATACAACTAACATGTAATACTATTTAATACTAGCTGTGCCCCGCGGTTTGTCATCAGTGACATTTTCCTATTCTAAATTCTTAAAAATAAATTAAAACATAAAACCATATAAAGAGTTTTCTTTACTCTAATATAACAGGACCAATTCTAATTCGAAAACTAGCGTTTGCTATCTTTCATAATCATGACATTCCACTCAATGTTTCAATCCTTTATTGAAAGGGTGATCACCAAGAATTCGCTACAAATGGCCCATTCACAGATCGTCGAGATAGCAATACATCTCAACCAGCGACCATTGTCTGGTATTGATTTTGTCTATGGTATTTGTCGACGCCATGCAACTAAGTTGAAACACTCACAAATTCACGGCTAACTTCACACTTAATAACTCGGTTTGACTTGATTTGTGTTAATCCTTGTTCGACGGATGGTAAACTGTATATTTTAATGGTATAAAGTGATATTTATAATAACGTAATTAGCTAATTTGAATAAGAAGTTGTCGCGTGAGTGCGAGTATTCACCCCGAGTTTACAATTAATTGGGTGAATCAACTTTTTTACCCACACCAAGAATGTCTATGGAGTTACCGCTAATGTACCTCAGTATACAGGTAGCTCCGCAGACAATCAGCGTATATTTATACCATACATTTTCACGGAAATTATCCATTTTCGAGAAGTTTATCAAGTTTCCCGCTGTGCCTAATAATCATAGATACTATAGCTATACAAATTATGTGCGTACATATAACCAAATGGAGTATTTAAATAAGAAATGGCCGGGGACAGCAAAGTGTGGGTAAAATAGTTGATTCACCCAATTATGCGCAATATACGGTTACTTTTTTATATTTACTAATAAACACATGTGTATATGTGTTATTATCCTTCAAAACGTTGTAAAAATAATAAGTAACTCATAATTTTTAGACATACATACATACATAATATGGTCACGCCTGTATTCCCCGAGGGGGTCGGCAGAGGTGTTGTAATTACAACACATCACCGAAGATTATTAAGTGCCAACGTGGCCAATGGTGAATCTATATCGCCGTCTCGGGCACTATACATACGTCTTGGAATTACTTCTCAGACATGTGCAGGTTTTCCTCACGATGTTTTCTTTTATCGTAAAGCGCGTAGTGTGAAATCACTAAATCCATAGAAAAACTCACTGGCACAGGCCCTAAAATTTTTGTCTTTTGCGCTAAGTATCACCTTAGTATAGGATTAATTTTATCTCATCTTACGGTACACGAAAGCATCTCTATTTTATTTCCAACGAGCAGTATGAGTCGTCTAAAATACGAGTATTTTCAACATTAATAAATGGTCGTAAGTAATTGCTTTAAGACCAAAGCTCAAGCAAGCTTAAGATGTTTAAGGTTGTGTTCATTTAGTGCTAATTGTAACGAAGATGAGACTGCAATACAGACTTCAGTATACTATAACATTAATGTACCTGGTATAAATATGGCAGTCCGTAACATTTTTGCAGTTGTAATAACAACACCCACTTTTCATCGAATATGTGCCCACGTGACAGATGGCGTGTCTATCGCCGACTCAGGCATTATACATACGTCTTTGAATTACTTCTCAGACACATGCAGGTTTCCTCACAACCGATGTTTTCCATCAACGTAAAGCACGTGGTGAGATATCACAGCACATAAGTTTTTAGAAAATATCATTGGCACAGGCTCCACTGTAGTTCGAACTTGTTCGTTGCAGGCGATTGCTCAAACCCCACGACCATCACGGCTCTTACACTTAAAGAATATAACTTCTTCAAATTACACTTATTTACTAAGTAAGGAAAAATATACTACAAATATTTTCAACAAATAACATTACAAATGAATAAATACATACATATGCTCACGCCTGTATTCCCCAAAGGGGTAGACAGAGGTGTACTTATATTACACCCCCATTCGCCAATAATGTTTGAATTTCCATGCGATAGGGTAACCCTATTGCCATTAATCGGGCACTAATCCAGACTCTGTCCTGCTACTGGGGAATTACACTATGGAAAACCCTAAGTATCGATACCAGGACCTCATGTTCCACAGCGATGCTTTGCGACCACTATACCAACGAGGCAGTTTAAGAATAAACTAATTCTCGGAGAACACAAACGTAAATAAATCATAACGAATGCACAGAATACAAATTATTGAAATGAAAAGAATCATCTAATTTTCGGAGGTTAGATACAGGGAGTAAATAAATTGTCCTAAGTAATTTAATTTGCATCAGACTGTAAATGGGAGAGAATTTAGCTTTCTTTAGCTACAAGACATTATACTTATCTCTTGTAACAAATCAAGCATAAAGTTACTCTACAAAATAGCTTTAGAAATTATAAAATATACTTTGAACGAAGTTTTTAGGCCATACAAGTAAAATATTATTTCTAAAGATTGTATTTATAACTACCTGTTTCATGAGTAGTAAGAGGCCTGGCTTAGTTTTTTTTAAATAATAGTAGCCTAACTTACTCTTTGTAACATTAGCTATCTGCTAGTGAAACTCCCGTTAAAATCGGTCAAACCGTTACGGAGATTAGCCGGAACAAACAGAGAAACAATATTAAAATAGATTTCTTTATGTGAATGCCATATATAATATTAACATTTAATGAATTTCATATGCATTTAGTGAAGAGATGTTAATTTGAAATTAAAACAGATATGTATGTATGGATGTTTGTGCTAATAATTCTGAATTACGAATATGTGTTCTAATAAAAATAAAGCGAATAAATAAACATCCCTGAAAATAAAAATACTTACATTTCAAATGAGATGTTTTGTTTGTTTAAGACCAGCGGCGTACTATTACTTGGGAAAAAATTTAGAAAAAAATATTGAGAACACCTCTTTTTGAAAATGAAAATGATTCATTCAGTTTAGGCTCTGGTAAGGCACTTATGAACGTCGAAGAATTTACCACCAGTCAAATTTATTTTTCGTAGTCAGCAAATACCAACCGTCTAGGGCTATGAAACATAACGCTTCCATTTAAGTGGCTATTAATGTGTAACCGCAAAGTTTCTAAGTAACCACATAGTATTTACATCTACAGCGTAATGTCTGTGATTAGCGATAAAACTGGTACGAATATATAAACATACATGTACATTACTTGATTTTTTATTACAACTTAAGTTTTTATCGCAACTTTCTACATAATACAATTCAAGGGAAATACGTCAGAATAATTTTTCTTTTCCGAAATACTCTTCATCATCTCCCTGGCCTTATCCCATACGTTATTGTGTTCGGTAGATTCAACCCGATGCGGCTGAACACCATCCGTAATAGTTTTTATACGGTGGAAATCTATATACTACTCGTAATATTATAAAGAGGAACGATTTGCCTGTTTGTTTGTTTGCTTTGAATAGGCTCTGAAACTACTGGAATGATCTTAAAAAATATTTCAGCAATAGATAGCGACATTAAGCAGTATCAGCGAGTAACATAGCCTATATATTATCCCCGTTCTTCCACGGGAACTACGCAGGTGAAATCGCGTTACGTTCGATATTTAATAAACGCAATTAATTAGAGTGACAGTTTATTCCTATGGCGGACGTGCAGACGGCTGCAGCAAGATGGCGGGCGATCAATGGTTACCATGGCAACGCGTCGAGATCAGCTGGCTGAAATACGCTGAAAATACGACAGATTCCCCGTAGACTTCACGTCGAAAGAGAGAGACACCTTTAATAACGTGACAGAGATGGCATAAGGATAATTAAATCGGGTGGAAACGCGGACATTCCGGGATATGTTCGCCGAGAAAATTGTATCGTCTTCAAAATGTTACGTGCCTTTCAAATACCTGAGTATTTAAATTTTAAATGTTGTTGTTTAAATACATTCTAAATTCAATACTGTTCGTTAATGCTAGTCCTACTTAATATATACAACGGCACGACTGATAAAAAAATGGTTATTACGAGACGGGAATTGCCACTTAGTGCATAGCGGGCGGGTGCACTAGCATTGTATAATATGAATTAATATCTATACAGATAAATAAAATTGAAGTGTTTGTTTGTAATTCCAAAATAACAGCTTTTCACTAAATGCATATGAAAGCATACACGGTACAGACACTAAAAACTCCAAGCTTTAAAATTTTTCTCCGTCTGTCTGTTTGTTCTGGGTAATCTCTGAAACGGCTGGACCGATTTTAACGGGACTTTCACTGGCAGGTAGCTGATATATCAAGGAGTAACTTGGGCTACTTTTATTTATTAAAAATATTAGGGTTCCGCGACAATAAGGGAGAAACTAAATCCACGCGGGTAAAACCGTGGAGCACAGCTTAGTATATTCATATATTGATTGCATTTAAGTTAGTTACATGAAAGATACAAAATAAACCTAATTACATATGGTACCCTAAGTTAAACTGACGTTAATTATGTTAAGGCATAGAAATGTGAGAGGCACTTGAACATTAAAAATATTTTTTATTTTTGAAATCTAATTTGTATAATATGCCTAACATATTTTTCTCAAAAATCACAAAACGTCTATTGTGAAAAACAAAATTGAAGCTCAGTTTCATTGAAAGCTGAATTGAATCCCGATATTATTTGTACGCGAGATGAATTCATCTGAATGTGAAGGGATTCTGAGGATTATAATCTCGAATGAAATTGATTCTGATAGACCCTTACATATATTATGCTGTTTCCAACAATGTGGAAATATACAATTTATATTCATCATTATAGTTTATACCACATAGCATACAGCATAGACTAAATGATCTACCTCTCCCTCCCTTCCCATAGATCTAGTGTGACCTTACAGCATGAACACAAGTGAAAAAGAAAAGTCAAAATAATAAAAAACAAGCGACGCAAGTTTGAATCCCAGCGGGGCCTGTACCAATGAGTTTATCTAAAAAAAAACTTATGTGCAGTGATTTCACACCACGTGCTTAACGGTGAAGGAAAACATCGTGAGGAATCACCCTCTGTCGTTGGCACTTAATCATATTCGGTGAAAAGTGGGTGTTGTTATTACAACATTTCTACCTACCCCTTTGAAGAATACAGGCGTGAGCATATGTATGGTATTCAAGATCAAGACTTAGGGAAATCTGTTAATTAGTTTGTGGTATTTCAATCTGGCCTCATTACTCGCGCAAGGTTGGTCAGTCGCAAGAAACGTGGGCGAATACTCATTCTCGTTACCAGTAACTTACGTGTTTAATACGTTGCACAGTATATATATAAAATTAGTCTTCGAACTGCAGCAATATGTTATTAGCACAATATTCGACAAACAAACACGCCTTTAGCGTCTTGACAAATTTTATAACAACTTACATTGAAGCCGGCGCATAATTTATTGATATTGCGAATATACCACATAAAAATACCAGAATATACCTTTTACTGTATATATAAATTATATTAATATATCATATAGCACCGTACGTTTTGCACTTGACATATTATATGTTTTTAGAGACATTTTCATAAATAACTGTTTTCTTTTAAATAATGTTTCGTGAACACGACTCAAAATAAGGGATTCCCTTGACTCTGACGCATCAATTTGGTAAGCAAATGGAACAATAAGTCACTTAATGCTTTTGAATCAACGAGTGTTGTTTATTACACGTTCAGATGGGAAAGACACGTGTACAAAAATATTATTATAATGCTCCAATGTCCGTCTGACGATGGAGATTATTATTTTTCAGAAGCCAGTTTAAAGAACTGAGTTTTATAATTACTAAAAAGTATAGGTAAGTACTATTCATTTAAATGTTCAAATATGATCAAAATTTCAAAACCATATTCGACTTAAAATATAATAATAATTTTATTATAATTAAGTAAAAAGTTTATTGAGATTTAAGAACAAAACATGTTGGGTTTTAAAAAAATACATCAAATATTTTTAATAAAATAAAACTTCACTAAAATAGTAAGCTCATCCGGATCACGGTTGGGTCCCTTCAAATAGAATACATAAAACATGAGATTGGCCCATGTCACTGATCAATACACATTCAATATACGAAAAATGTCATATGTGTTGACGACGGACGGCTGCATGGATGGAAAGCACAAAATTTACATACGCGTCATTTTATATTGAAACCAACATAATATGTACCTACAATTTTAATTAAAATCTGTTATAATATTAGCTTCTGCCCGCGACTTCGTCTGCTTTGAAAAATGCTGAATGAATGAACCCGCGATTGGTCTTAGAAGCTAGTTGCGACTATACATTGAGATGTAAGCTATCGTATCTTTTAACTCATCGGTACAGGCCCCACTGGGATTCGAACCTGCGTAGCAGGCGACCGCTCAAACCCCAAGGCCACGACGGCCTTTTAAAGGAATTTTGTACAATGTTTAATTAAATTATTAACATTCGCGTGACTTCTAAAACAAATTGTAAAGAAATATACCCTTATGTTTTGCGGTATACTTTCTTGACCACGTTTTAATAACTCTAAAAGCTACATTATGTTACATACAAAACTCGGAGTACTTTATCTAAGTACATAAAAATGCACCTTCATTTCTAAACACTAAAGTATTTATTCGCGTTTTAGCGACCACTTTAATAGATTGCAACGTGAAGCACATTTGCGCACTCCGTGATGTAAACACGTAGAAAGGACAAACAAATAACAATAATATGTTCTCAGGAATAGGGTTTTAAATCAATTGTTTTTTATTTGTAATCTATCATTGAACGTCGACCATACCCGTTTCCCGATTTGGTGCGGTGTGAGTGCGGACATGCGCCTATTTATACCACGTGGAGGAATGGAACGTCGGCCGCGCGCGTCCCGCCAGCTCTAACACGCTCTTTATAAATATAGCCCGAGGGAATCCATTGCGAATTGTACGTACCACGTTTATAGTGCTACTCATTATTGATGATCCCATTGGAATGAAACAGACAGAGGATAGCAGACCTCTTAAAGTCGAATTAGATGCCGTAATGCAGTCTACAGGCTTACTCACTGCAGATATTCAGCCGCCTAACGTTGTTTATACGCATGATAAAATACGTAAAAGCAATGTAATAATTACAAACAACATGTATTGGATAAATACTTAATTTTATTTACAAGGAACAGAGCGCCGACCATCATCGGCTTAATCAGAGCATATTAGGAACTTCTTAGGAGTCTGACAACTGGTTTAACCCAGATTGCCGATTTTCCTCGAAAAAGGGGTTGCGAAGGTCAGATGGCAGTCGCTTCGTATAAAAATCAAGTGATCAGCCACATCGGGTTTAACCAAGTGCCGACCCCAAATACATGGGTTTAAGGCCAGGGAGATGATTAGGAACTTCTTAGCTTTCATGTTTCATTTTGCTACCATAAAATGAAACGTCAAAGCTAAGAAGTTCTGAATACGCACTGCTGAAACGATGATAGTCCCACATGATAGGCCCACAGTACTTAAAACTAATCTCAAGTAGAAAACTTTGCCCAAATCGGTGTCTCGTCGGGATCGTGCCAAGAAGGCAGCATTGCCACGTTCAATAGCAATGCAGATTCTCCGAAGCCCCAGCCCTCTTGTCTATAGAGGCTTCAAATTACTAATATATTATACAAGATACTTAAATGCAGTTTTCTGTAGCAGCACGGCGACGCGTCGTTCGTCCCACCCAGGTGGAACGTGGTAGAATTACAAAACACTGCATGTGCCTTGCTCTGCAATTGCTACTTAAGTAGGTACTTAGATTATAGTCGGTCGTGTATACACAGCGATATAATGTCAAATAGACAAAGGGAAAAAAACGAGAAGCTGGTGTGGGGAGAGCGAGTGATCATGCTCATCCCTAGCAAAGGGAAGAGCTTCCAGCCAGGCGGTCATACCTGGGGAACTACCGCTCCAACTGTTCTAGTTAGAAACTTGTGTATATACTGCAATGCGCTTGAAAACCCCTATTGCGCGATTTAGGTTCTCGTGTATTTGTATTCAAACTTTGTTGTTAGCGAGTAGCGCCATCTATATAGCGTGCGGAAAAACGCTGCTACGCCTTTGTTCTCTTATACCTACGAGTAAATATAATATATGCTAACTTTCATACATTTGTAAAGCATCAATGTAGAGTTTTTCGGAAATAATGTTTGTTTATACTGCCGCGTTCAATATAAACATAGGAGCTAGATACATTGAGAATCGCGATTCCCACGCAATTGAAGACATATCCACCCATTACATAGTGATTTACAATGAAAATTCTGAAAAAGTTTCCATTAAATAATTTAGGTAATTGTAGTACTTTCTAAGAGTGGTAACACTTGTGATCGTAGAGCCTCTCAACCAAGCTGTCAAAAAAAAAACATACAGTAGAATTGATAACCTCCTCGTTTTTTGAAGTCGGTTATAAATAAAGATAAGAATTTACGCCATCGTCAAATTTGTCTATATGTATACGCATATTTAAATATTGTACCCTATGTTATAACATAGTAGCTTTTACTTGCGGGTTGCTTCACATTGGAATTTTTTTAATAAAAAAATATCCTATGTTACTTCTACTACCTCCAAAAAGTTTTCGCGTGAAAGCGTCACAAACAAACTTACATTCACAGTTATATAATACTAAGTAGAATTTTTTAAAAGAGGATTGTACCCATAATACTGCCTTGTTAGTCTCATGGTTGCAAACACTACAGCGGACCACGAGATTCTGGTTTTGATAATCGGGCCGGGCAAAGGGTTCCCAGGAGCAGTCTGGAGTCTGGATTAGTGCTTGGTTGATAACAATAACAGGGCTCACCCCTTATTATATCGGTCTAACAAAAAATAATGATAATCTACACTAGTATTATAGATAGGAAAGATTTGATTGTTTGTTTGTTTGCATTGAATAGGCTCCGAAACTACTTGACCGATCTTGAAAATTCTTTCAGCAATGGATACCTACATCATCAATTAGTAACATAGGCTATATTTTATCCCTGTACTTCCACGGGAACGGGAACTACGCGGGTGAAACCGCGTGACGTCCGCCAGTCTTAAACACGTTTTGATAAACGGAGCGAGACTGAATACAATCAACAAGTAGAAATAGGGTCACATTGTCGTGGCTTCCTCGTAATTTCCTTCCAACGAGGGGAAGTAGTACATCTACGTTCTGCGCTATATCATACATAGATTCTATAGCTTAGGCTTTTGTAATTTCCCCTATAAGATGGAAATAGTTTGAACGCTCCTAAATCTTCGGTGAAAAGTGTGTTTTAAACCCCTTTTGGACCCTTTAGAGGAGTTAATATGCAAACATTTATATTAATTTTTTTTTTATATTCTTCTAAGTTAATCACAGAACACGAGTGTATTTTCAACACAGAGAGAATAAAATGCCAACGACTTCACTCCTGGGAAATAAACAAATGACATTTTTGCCTCGCCATAATCAACTGTCCAGCGAAGACATGAAGTAGAAACAGAATAGAATATAAATTGGACAGAGTGGTTTTAACATATAAGATTACGAAGTAGTATGGAAACTAGGCCTATTTTTTAAATTAGAACGTATTCTCGATTGGAGCAGGAGTTAGGGCTGTCACTCAATTTTATCTCCTTAATTTACAGTCAATGTCAATTACTGTGTAATTAAAGCAGATTTGTCGCATTGATGTTTTGAAAAATGTCGGTAAAACCCCTAAATTTATTCCTAGTTTCCATACTTCTTAGTAAACTAATATGTATGTATACTGTGCTTTGACCTAGAGACACTTTAAAAAGAGAGTTTTATACTCGCAATGTGGGGTGATAAGCGGCATAATGAAGATATAACACGTACCCGTGGACACAAAGGCGTGAAAAATGAGGAAGGCCTACAAAGGCAGTGACATTGTTTGATTGAGCCGTCGACGCCCACGACTCGACTCTGCTTTGTGAATTGACAAAATGAGATTTTTGCTCGCTAGGTTGAATGCTCTATAGATCTGTCTAAAGGATTACGTATTTGATTTCTAGTTGATATTAAGTTGTTCTTAACTTTTATACTAATTATTATTTAGTTTCATCCTTATTGTCGCGGAACCCTTATCTATACATCTATACAGATAAATAAAATTAAAGTGTCTGTTTGTAAATCCAAAATAACAGCTTTTCACTAAATGCATATGAAAGTATACACGATACTGACACTAAAAACCAAGTTTTAAAATTTTTCTCTGTCTGTCTGTCTGTCTGTTTGTTCCGGGTAATCTCTGAAACGGCTGGACCGATTTTAATGGGACTTTCACTTGCAGGTAGCTGATATATCAAGAAGTAACTTACGCAACTTTAATTTATTAAAAATATTAGGTTTCCGCGACCATAAGGATGAAACTAATTCTACGCGGGTGAGACCGCGGGGCACAGCTAGTATATCATTAAACTTTGAAAAAATGCACATTGGCCAAAGTACCGCGTTCTTGATTCGCCCACTGTAAGAGAAGAAAAATATTTGTAACGAAATGTTATTTGTATAGAGAAAAGCAATTCCCTTCCAAGTTCTTTAACTAAATCTAAGTTAACAAATAAAAGGTGGCCGACCTGTATTTAAAAAAATAAAATTCACGAAAAGGCTTCGTTCTGAAAACCGCTCTACACTGAAGCTCTATAATACTAAAGTAATTGTTGTATAATTATGTGGTTGTAAGTAGGCTTTAATAATCGCGAAGGCAAAATATAAAAGTTCTTTTTCGGTATAATTTCGTTGAAATAATACCTACATTGTTGGCTACGAAGCCTTGGATAAAGCATAAATATTTTTCAGAAGGCCTTATTTAAATTTCCTTCACAGACATGTCGCTATTATCTTCCCGACCTTTATCATTCCTAGTTTTATTATTATCTACACTAATGTTATAAAGAGGAAAGATTTGATTGTTTTTTTGTTTGTTTGCATTGAAAAGGCTCCGAAACTACTTGACCGATCTTGAAAATTCTTTCAGCTACATCATCAGTGAGTAACATAGGCTATATTATATCGCCGTACTCCCACGGGAACGGGAACTACGCGGGTGAAACCGCGTGACGTCCACTAGTATATTGTATACTTATTATACTTGCTGTGCCGCGCAGTTTCACACACGTAGATTTAGTTTCATGCTTTATTTCGCAGAACCCTAATATGATTTCTAAATAAAAGAATGTTATTATATGTTACGCCTCGAAACATCAGCTATCAGCCAGTGAGACCCGTAATAATCGGTCTAGCCGTTTCAGAAATTAGCAGGAGCAAACAGGCTACACAGCTATACAGAGTTTTTTTTTTAATTAGTTTTTTTATTTCCGTACTCTTTCATATCCATATAATGAAATGCTGTTAATCTGGAATTACAAACAGACACTTCAATTTTATTTATCTGTATGTATAGATGTGTTCGAGCCGGCGTCGCCGTAGTAATATTTGGCAGAAGTCATGGTGAACTTTGCCAAAATTCACACCAATATTCTAGTAAGCAGTGGAGTTTTTAGTTTTATTCCTTAGGCCAGTGAACTGGGCAATTAAAAAGGTGTCGGCTAATGAAGAGCACGTGTTTTAGAACGGTTTTAGAGCCAGGCAAATGCTCTGACGTGCGTTTTGTAGGCCAAGGAGACTCCCGAAATGATATCTGAAGACGAACGTGCCAATAGTTAGGCGATAGACATGCGGTCTTATAAATAATACGACCGGCAAACGATTAAGACGAACATTTTTGTAGCCCGCACTATATAGGTACAATAGGTACTTGTCCTTATTTCTAATTCTAAATAACTAGCTGTGCCCCGCGGTTTCACCCGCATAGAGTAAATTTCATGGGAGGCTTTATTTCGTGTTCCTCTAATATTTTTTTAAATGAAAGTAGCTTAATTTTCTCCTTATAACATCAGCTATCGACCAATGAAAGTCCCGTTATAATCGATCCTGCTGTTTTAGAGATTAGCCGAAAAAAACAGACGACAGAAAAAAAAAGATTTATTACTTCTTTGAGTACCGTACATACTTCCTACATATACATTTTGTGAAAAGCTGTTTATTTCAAGATACTAACAGACAATTCAATTTGATTTATCTGTATAGATTGACATTTGTGTATCAGCATGTTGAATTTGGTGTCAGGTGAATATTGTACAAATGTAAAAGTACGAAGTAACTAACACTCTTACCTACCAATAAGGTGAGAGAGAAAATTCTATGATCCCTTAAATAAGTCATTAAACTACATAAAGGTTGTTGACTAATAAGGTGCCGAAAGATTCGTCTCGTTAACCCAATACAGGCTATTATTAACGAAAACGTGTATGGAGATTTTGGAACACAATTTGTCACGTATATGCCATGCGTTCGTTAGCTTTATGTGTTTCTTTCACGTAGCAATGGATTTACGTGATTTTGCATACTAAGGGTTATAAATAGTCGAAGCGAACATTTAGAAATCTATTGCGGAGAAAATTACGACATCATTTTAGAACCGTAGGGCGCAGTTAAATTTCTCATTATGAAATTCTCTTATCGATGCCTCTGCAGTGGGACTACGGCGAAGCAATTGTTCAAAAGAAATCTTTCTACTAAGATAATAATACATATAGTTAGTTAAAATTTACTCTGAGTAAAATCATCGCTGCTAAGGTTGCCAGGCATTCGGATAAAGGCAGATAATTCGGCTTTTTGCGTTGCGTCTAAATAAACGTCCTGTCCGGCTTATGTTAGGTTTTTCACATTTCTTCGACTTTGACTGATTAGTGATAAAGTACTTGAACTTATTTGGCATTCGATGGTATCTATTTATATTTAATTAGAATTTAACAAGATTCATGGTAATCAATAATCAAAAACTTGATTTTTGTCGTACCTATTAATATTGACACTGATGAGGGCTGAGGCCTTTTTGCCCAAAATATGTCCGACCAAATTCGTTGGTCTGGGACTATTTGATTTGGAAACATGGCAACCCTAGTTGCTGCGAAATGTACTGTAGATATTCAAAATACTTCTCGTGCAGTCGTGCACAATAAATCAAATGCTGTGTGAGTCAGATCAAGAGAAAACTTACTCAATATAACACAAACATCGTTACAACTCTGTCGGTCTATTTTTTATGAACATAAATCTTTATATCCACAATGTTTTGTAAATATAAAACGAATAGGTACGCGCAGTGTGTATTCTAAACAAAATTCTAGTCAACCTTGTTGATTGAAATCTCTGACACAGCATGAGATACGATCGGAGCACTGCGTCTCCTCAAGGAGTTCTAGACACTACAGAAACCGTAGGAACACTAGACTATAAATAAAAATAAAAATATGCAATACTAACGGACGTCACACGGTTTCACTCGCGTAGTTCCCGTTCCCTTGGCAGTACGGGGATAAAATATAGCCTTTGTTACTCACTAATGATGTAGCTATCCATTGCTGAAAGAATTTTCAAGTTCGGTCAAGAAGTTTCTCAGCCTATTCAATGCAAACAAACAAAATAAACAATCAAATCTTTCCTCTTTATAATACTTACTAGTGTGGTCTTTTTTTTCAAACGATGAGTGGATGGATGTCTGCAAATAAGTCGTCATGTCATGTCACATGTCCGGCGTAACCTTGAACGTAATGCAGACGTAATGTTGAAAACAATGACCAAAGTGGCCGCTTACAAACTTGAATGTTTAGCGGTTCCTTTGTTCAGGATCGTCTGCTCAGTGCGATTTTCAAGGTAAACAATTTGCAACGGCCTTCTCAAATTATTATTTCAGTTTATGTAAACTGAACACAGGATTCCATGGCGGAATAACGATGAAATTTTCACGTATATATGTTACAAACTTTAAATTTAACTCTCTCGGTGTATATTTGCTCTTTTTATACCTCAATAGACGAATTTCTTGCAGACGTCACGATGATTGCCCTCACCTTTAAGCTCATAATTTGTCATCCCTATTCTTAAGTTTTTAGAAAACCTTAACATCTTTTTTCACGAAACATAAACGAATATAGCTAAATACATTTTAAACCAAGGTTTAAAATTAGTTAACTCCGTCTCTTTCTGTGACACGGATTTAAAAAGTGATGGATAAAATTTAAGTCCGACTTTGGTCAAGTCTAATTTAAACCATGTTTAAGTCATGTATTGAAATGTACGCCGCCGCCATTTACGTATCAGGCGATTACTCAAACAACTCAGCCTCTTACACCACCATGGCACGGCATAAAATTTTTTTTTTTTTTTCAGAGCTATGCAGCGTCGACACCTCCAAAGCCGTCGTCCGCGCCGCCGCACACGACACTCCAGCGGTCCGTGCGCGGCGCGGCCGGCAGCGGTGCGCCCGCGCGGGTCATTCCACGGTTCCACTTCCCAAAGGGCCGACCGCCGCCCGCGCACCAGCAAGACCATGCGCTACATAAAGTACAATCCGCCTTTGCTACGTTCCCTAACAGTCAAGTAAGTTCTATTACATTCAAATAGGTACATACATAAAAATATAAAATGAAGTTTTTTTGGTTCTGTACCCAAAGGGCAAAACGGGACCCTATTACTAAGATTCCGCAGGCCGTCCGTCTGTCTGTGTGTCAGTCTCAATCAATCTCCGTAGCTGGATATCGTGAGCCGTGCGTAGTAGTGAGAAAGTTGAAATTAAATTATCAGTTTGATGACTGGAGCGTGCTAAACGATTTACTAAACTAATGCGTCAATATTTTAAATAGGGAGAGATAAAATCCCCGTAACCTGACCTGAGTAAGCATGATCATCAGCCGCTTTATTCTGTAAGATATCTCAGCGTCAGAACTCGACGCCGAGAGTTGGTTACAATCATAACAAATTGATACATAACTTTTACGATGTCGATATGGCCTCCGAATTTTCCTAATTTTGTATAATAATGTAAAAAACGCCCCAAGCGGAGAGGCACAGAATAACACGGCAGAACTAGCTTCCTTTTTTCAAAAGGCTTAAAACGCGCTACTTACAAAGGCGACTGTCACACGAAATAAATATGTTGTTCCTCGGGCTTAATAATATGTATAAGTCTTGTGTCTATCGAGCAGATTTATGAGTTTGTTTTGAACGTATGTCAAATATTGTGGAATAACTTTAGAAGTAAACATCATAACATGTGTTACGATTGGTGGAATTGACTTACGAAGTTAACTTTGTTAGAACTGAAATATCACACAGTAAATTCAACTGTATTATAATTTGCATAAAGCTCCGTTTGACTTGATCCTTCTTCAACTGAATTAAAATTCAGTTGAAGGTCTATGTAATAGGGGGGGAGTCTATTGCCAGTAACCGGGCACTAATCCAAACTAAGAGTTGCTACTGGAAAAAATATAAATATATAATAATAATATAAATGAAAAATGTTGTATCAATTTACCGCTGGCTCGTCTGATGCTATCAGATGTTAGACGCTATGATCAGATAAATTAACAGAATTTACACTGAAAATACTCTCCTGTCTCCAAAGAAGCTCTTATTAAAGACAGATTTTAGTTTATTAGCCACCATCAAATAGTTGGTTAGTAAAATAAAATTAATTCACAATTATCCACGCAAAGGCACCAAACACATTAATTATAGAGGAGGTAGATAAGGAAGCTGAGTTTAATTTTACAAGAGTACTTTCGTTTGTGTTGTACAAACGAAAGTATTACAGTTTGCTGGTAGAATTTAATCTGATAACTTCTATCACCCCTTCATATACATAATTATAATAAACTTTTAACTTATATCTAAAACCATAGAACTAATAGAAAAAAATATAAGTAAAAAACAGAATTTAAATTAGTGTCCGCGGGAATGGTGGCCAGTAAGCTGGCTGCGTTACCTCGCTGGATTGCTAAACTGATCCTCTGACCGAGGTAAGAACCAGCTCGGCGGTCACCAGAGACGTCAACCAGGCGTTTTGCGAGATCCTTAAAAAGGACTTTCGCATTTGGCCGCATGTCGGATGAGCTATGGGCGAAAACCATTACAAAATGGACCTCAAATGGCAGGAAACGACAACGCGGCAGGCCTCGAAGGAGATGGCGGTTTGAGCTTGATGCTTTCAGGAGCGATTGGGAGAGGACTGCTGAGGACAGAGAAAGTTGGAAAAGTGGAAGGGAAGCCTTTGCCCAGCAGTGGGACACTACAGGCTAATAATAATAATAATAAATAATATATCTCCCACCTCATCAACTACATATCCTCCAAATTTCATGTGGCTAGAATCAGTGAATTTAAGCTATGCGTATATATCCAAATCAGTCAATCAGGCCTTTAAATTGAATATGTAAGGAAGTTAGACATATATACGTCATGTATCTGCAGATTAGCGTTTATTTACAATAGCCTGATGGAATCCTCTCAACTGGTTTTAATAAGACTTGTTTGGACAAATAACAATCCCAGTTGGACGGCGTCCAATATTGGTAATCGAAAAAATAGGTAAGCACCTACCCAATCTACTGTGCACAATGGAGCCATATTATATTCATGATCCTTCGAGATAAAAAGTAGGGAAAGTACTAATAAAATTGTGGGGGTTACTGCGCATGTGCTTTATTCGTGTCTCGCCATACAGACAGATAGAGACAGACTCACAAAAAGACTAGGTACTGTGCATTCAAACAATATCAAAAAAACTCTATCTCTTTCTTGTCTTGTCTGTTTGTCCGGCTAATCTCCGAAGGGCTGGATCGATATTCACGGGACTTTCACTGGCAGATGGCTGGTGATACAAGGAGTAACTTAGACTACATTTATGAGAAAACATTAGGGTTCCGAGGGTCACTCATGAATTTAACTCTACGCGGGCAAAACCGCGGCGCACAGCTTGTTTTAGATATAGTCGAATAGCTCTCACGAATTTCGCACAGCTTAACTATCACTGGACATTGACTTGCAAATAATGTAATGAGAACACACACGTAGTTTTGGTAACAACCAGTTTGCTCTCCAAATACGGCATTCGAGCGGAGATAAGTGAACCTCGTGCCTCAAAAGGGTTCCGAAGAGTGTCTTAATGATTAGATAACCTTATATGAGTTGGATTCCTGGGATAACGAGAAGTATTGATTGCCACAAGGCAAAGGAAAAGTTTGCGAGATCTTAAACGGGATCCAAAGTTGATTAGAACTTTTTCTAGTTTTCGGTTCATTGATTCAATAAAACCGACGTCCTTATGTTTGTGAGATTTATCAACTCACACAGAATTTCGTACGTTAGTGTTCTATAAATATATACATATAGTAGGTGTAATGACAGAAAAGGTGTCACGTCGTAGCCGATCGCGTCTATGTCTTTTATGTGCTTTACCGACATTTTCAAAACGACAATTCTACGTTATGTTGCAGTAAATAAGAGAAAATTTTGAAATCTTATAGATTGACACCCCTCCAGCTCAATGGGGCAAACGTACTTATTTAAAAAAAATAACTAGGATTCCTTACTGCTTGAAAATTTTATATTTATACTGTGACACAACTGTCGTTCCACGTCAATACGGGTTAAAATTCATCGATATTTGAAATTGAAAAAACCTATAAGCTAAGGTTTCTCAGCGTTGAACTAGACGACGAGCGTTGGTTTCAATCATAG
Organism: Watsonalla cultraria; assembly: GCA_964035505.1. Taxonomy (NCBI): domain Eukaryota; kingdom Metazoa; phylum Arthropoda; class Insecta; order Lepidoptera; family Drepanidae; genus Watsonalla; species Watsonalla cultraria. The sequence goes on along the minus strand of OZ037717.1, from coordinate 8,502,183 downwards.
GAAATTGATACATATTGTAAGAGGATAAGGTTCAATTTCGTATCATTAAAAGCCACTGACTCAAGTTTGATAGTATGAGAACGTTGGCTTGACTCGTAGCGCGCTCTCGATTGTGAACGATCATTTCATCTGAGCGAATATGTCTAGCTAACTAACACGTAGAGGTTTCTATGAACTATATTGATCACACCATCAATAGCGAGATTGTAAAATGTAATAATACAGTCAGCACCAAAAGCGTTAAGTGAGTAGAACCTTTCCAAGTTTTATATATTTTTATCGGTGTGTGGACGAAGCAAAAGAAGTATTTATCGTTAAATACTAAATAGGTGGGCGTATGTTTGTATGTATTTTTACGAAAATAGCCTTTTGAAGTGCTAAGTATTTCGTTTGTTCGTTTCAAAATGTCTGTGCAACAGAAGGAGAAACCAACAAACAAACTTTCAAATGAATACCACATACTACATATATTATTGTATAATATTATAGAATAACAATAAATTATTCTAAATCGTTTGATAAGTGTTGACAATAAGATGTCGCTAACATTGACCACAGCCACGTGCCAGCGTTTTGTCAACACTTAAATATTAGACTGGTGCAACTCATAGATTAAGTATAAAAATAACGTTGGTATTTATACCTGTGACGTATTCTACGTGTGCTCAGGATATGATAATGTAATCGCCAGGGAATACTTTACGAGGAGATGATGTGTTCATCCTGACCATAGCTAGGAATAGTGTTTCCACCAAGCTCTGCGCTCCAAGTATAGGTTTGTAAATGTGCAAATATCATCGCTTGCGTTTTAGCGTGGCTCAAAATGTGTTGATCATCTTTGGAAAAAGACAAATGTATCAGCACATTCGAAACATCGAAAGTTATAGAAAATCTTCTCTCCATAAACGCCGAAAAGAGTGTGCGTTACATATTACGAATTTAAATTTGTTGATACATTTTTGTCGTGGTCTGTACATCATTGCATATGTCACTGGATAGTATATATAGTCTGCATTGTAGTGTCCCTAAACTGCAATCCTTGGCATCGGTCCAAGAGACACGTAGCAACATGCCTACCCTCTATTATTAGTTCGTTACGATCAAATGCATCAATACTAATCTCTCTATACACTACAATAACAAGATTATCGGTAACTGGGTTAAACTGAACTAAACCCAACGCTTGTAAGGCTCAATACTTACCCAGTTTGTAAATAATCTTATTAGGAGGCACTAGTTATTCGTTGCCTAGAAAATTTTAAGAATGTAGCCTACGGCCAATGCATAAAGTAAAGTACATTTACTTAGTCTAAGTTTATCAGGGACCTTAGTGCCTCATGAATACATTTTCTGTTACAAAGTTTAATTTTCTGCTCAAAATTTCATTAATAACGTATAACCATTTTAATTTTGATTAAAACATTTAATATATTCAGATCATAGCAATGTGGCATTTTTAATTTTTAATTACGCTTATAAATTGTCTTCAAATTGCGTAAATCCGCTAGCCTGCAATATGATATTAAAAGTATCTTTAGATACGTTAGATACCCGATGATATTAAAACGAAGGAAAATGTTTGCGTAGTACGTATAAAAACTTGAGAACAATTGAGGACAAAGCTAGAGTTCTGGCAATGTTAACTCCCAACTTCTTTCAATACGCTATGAAATATCTACCTCTTTTAAAAAAGTCTAGTATCATTGATGTAACCCTATTAGCTGTGCCCTATTACCAAATACACCTCGAACAAAGCCTCCATATTTGCCCCTCCTAACTCCCGACCTACTTTCATAAATACCTCCAAATCAATTTCGCTCGTTTCGTACAATCCCCGCAGCCGCAGTCCCGGCCACAAACAACTTCGATAAATCTTTAATATCAACATGTTTACATACCTCCGAAGCTTCAATCCGATTTGCTATCAAATTCATTACCTTTAGATGTGGCCCGCAGGTTTATATGCGTAAAAATATGTAACTGACACATCAGTAACATTCTCTCGCGCTTGCGCGATACAAAATGTATGGGGATGACATGTCACATGCCTGATCGTTTCTATAAGCGAACCGTGAGGATAATGCTACTTTGTCTACAGGCCCTGCATACAAAAATATAACTGTATATACTGAGCAGTATTATATATTACATACTACGGTCTATTACAAATAATAATAATATATTGAATTTAGTTCCTAAGGTGTGCTCATTGTAAATGTACCTACTTAACTTTTACATGAAATACATATATAAATAGTAGTGTCTCTGACAGCCTGTGTTTTCACGGCGAATTCAACACGACATTTTTGAATAGAAGTTGCTAGTAAAAATTTTTTTTTTTTAAATACTGCAGTATAGGCAACCCTAATAATTTTGTATGCGACTAACGCTATTATTTGTGCTATTAAATTTGACTTCACATGAAAGTTCATAAATTTGTCGACGCAGTTTACCGAGCGTTAGTTTGGACATCATAAAATGTACTTCTAAACAATGTTGTAACGGACTACATACTGACATACATTTACGTCCATCCAATATTTATAGGTTACTTATAGTTCCAGTATAAATCGGTCAAAGGTGAAACAATAACTACTCACTCTCGCTTCACTTCTTTTTAGGATAAAATGTTGACTTTGTCCACTATCTATAAATATAATATGGATTTTATAACTATAAAATAAACCCATTGGAGTTCGCAAAAACCGTATCAAGATCCACGTTCAAAACGGCAAAATTATTTTGTATGGAAATTGCGGCCTTAATTTACGCTACTTATTTACTAGCTGGTGGCCGCAACTGCGTCTGCGCAGGATTTGACAATTCACATGATATATTTATAAATTATAGCCTATGTATTATTCTGTGCCTATGTTGTCAATCCTTCGACATTCATAAGTGCCTAACCAGGGCATAAACTGAACAAATCATTTCCATGTAAATTTTTTTTCTGATGTATAAGTCATATTATTAAAATTTAATTTTAATTTTTTAATTTAAGTTTAATTAAAATCTATTCTGTAGTTTTTGTGTGAAAGAGTAATAAACATAGATCTATCCATACTCACGAAGTAGGATAGATTTGGAAAATTAATAATACTACTTATTTTAATAACCCTTACGTATCAACGATATATAATAATAATTACAGTTCGCAATAAACCGGGAAGTCTTGTTATGTCTTACAAAAGTAGTAATTCGTACTTAAACGCGATATTATCTGACGGATTGTGATTGAGTGGCATTGCGCAACTGTTACGTGTTGTATTAATGTAATTGTTCTCGAAGCAATGGAGATAACCATGGGACCGGTATTTTGACGGTAAGACAATGTGGCCAAAATTAATGGAAAAAATGTGCTGATGAATTATAATGTGCTGATGTTACAAATCTTACATGTCATCGTAAAATCGCTGTTAAATGAATCATCATTGTTTCGTATTTAAGTATTGATTGGTTTTTTATTCTAATTGTTAATAGCTGTGCCCTGCGATTTCACTCGCGTAGACTTAACTTAATGACTGACTGACGTTATTTCGCGGTATCCTAATATTTAAATATAATAATCTTCTATGAAATAGACACATGAGGTAGTATTAGAAATATTTTAAAAATATATTAATGAAATCAGTAAAGCCATTCTCAAGTTATAGCGTGACCAAGAGAAGTCAACTTTTCGATCAAAATATGTCAAATTACATAACATTTTAACTTTTTATAATAATTTATGGTAAGCAACCATGGCCCATCTGAGCTGACGTTTCTGTAAAAAATTCTAGTTATATTACACCTCATAATATAATTAAATAGCTCACGACAAAGCCCTTCAACAGCATCCTCTAAAGGACACATAACTTAAGCAGGGGGCAGATCAAAGTAAGCATAAGAAACAAACATAACCCGATCTTAGTTAATTAAAATTCCATAGTCGTCGGATAGAGTCAAGTTGCATAAGTGCACGGCTGCTCACCAGCACACAGAGCGGGGAAAGCTGAGAGAAAACAAGATGCTATCTCGTTTCTAGAGACATTAGTATTCGAGACTGGGGTGGTCAATTGCCGTGATGACTGTGGAGTTCGTATCCCGGCGGAACTATACAAATGAGGTCTGAAAAAAAAATTATGTACAGGGATTTCACACCACGTGCTTTGCGGTAAAGGCAAACATCGTATATTTACATACATATACATATACTCACGCTTGTATTCCTCGAAGAGGTAGACAGAGGTGTTGTAATAACAACACCAAATTTTCACCAAAGATACAATGTCAACGTGACAGATGATGAGTCTAGTGCCGTCGCAGCCTCTAAACATACGCCTTTCGAATTACGTTAATATTTTCCTTCACCGTGATGTAAAATCACTGCACATTAGTTTTTTAGAAAAACTCACTCGGACAGGCTCTGCTGGGATTCGAACTTGCGTCGCTTGTATAACAGGCGACTGCTTAAACCCCACAAATCCCATTCCCATACAAAATAGGAAAATACGCAATCGATACAGTCAAAATAAAAAAAACAGTTTTTAAAACTTAGTTTTAAAAAAAAATAGTTTAAAACCTATTACTTAGAGTACCTATTGACATTTCCAGTCTTAGAACCATGTAAAGTGGATCTATTGTCCCTGGACACCTCACAGTTTAGTTTCGTCTGTCGGAACATACCACGACATTAGCAGTATAAATGTCTCCTACTTAGGACTTAAATAATTACCCAAATTCAAACAATCACCATGAATATATGACTTGGCATCTGCGACGGACGGTAAGCCAGCAATATATTCTGCTAATTTGCTGTCGAATCAATGTGACCTACCATCAGTCATAAGACACGACGTGGTTGACAGTCGTGATGTATTCAATCCATTTATATAAAGGTATCCGCAGTTTTGCCGTGGTTTCACATATACTGCTTAGTAAGAGTAGGTTCATCACGTAGACTCAATTTCTAAGGCTTTATTCTAGCAAAACCCTAATTTTAGTTAAGTCTAAGCTATCCTTTTAATCAGCACGTTCATATCACGGTTGAATTGAAGACCTCTTCCTTTTTTGAAGTCGGATAAAAAATCGCGTTATAATCGGCCAAGCTATTTCGGAAAATAGCCGGGACAAACAAATAAATAAAAGAATAACAATAAAATATATTTTGTTGTATTACTTACTCGTAGGTACTTATATGCATTTACATAAAAACTGTTAGTGAGATTACAAATAGACTGATTATTTTTTATTTATTAGTATGCATGTAGATGCACTGACAAAAAGTTCTAATATTAGTTGACCTGAATTTGAAAAGCCTCTACTTGCCATGAGAGGCCAGCTATTACTGGATATGTATACTAAGGTTGATATCGTCGTGTTTACCCACCTACTAAGTACTATGCATATTGTGGCTATGTATCAAATATGCCTTCACAGTTTGTGTCGTTTGGGCGTGGGACAATTCTCACGGACACAAGAAGCATTTACGGTGCAAAATAATGCAAATTACGTCCTCGCATTGTTGGGTTCCGTGTTAAAAGCTGGGAGTATCACAGCACTAGGAAGTTAATATAATATATAATACTAATTACTGGCATCTGCCTGCGACTTTCAACAAGGTTTCATGAAAGAACCAAGACCACGAGACTAGGCAGTCATGAAAGAAGTTTCAAATTCTATTTTCTTTAAAAAAAAAAAATTTTATATGCTCACGGCATCAGTAAATGTCACAGTGTACGTGATATATTAGTTAGTCAAGTCTGTCTGTATACCAATCGACAGAAACGTGACAGATCAATAGATTGATTAACTAATTAACACTTAGCTCTTCGATTCAGCGCTTCCTTCAATTAGATCAGATTTTCCGTACACTTGTTTGTTGAAACTTGACGAATTAGATTTCGTAGGTGTTTCGTTAGTTTTGCGAAAACACGCCGATAATTTTAATTGGATCAGTTTACTGGCTATCTAAAATTAACAACTGAAATATCTATAAGTATTATATTGAAGTGTCTGTTTGTAAAAAGACGTTTCAGTTTAATTTATCTGAATGTATATCTATAGATAGGAGGAGCTAGGACTTGACTGTATACATCTTCATGTCACGAAATTGTGTAATTGTTTCTCAAATTGGTGTAGGAAACGATGCGAGGGCGAGTCCATTCCATTCCATCAGTCGCTGTGCCAAGCCTACACGCTTGACCTCCTTCACCATACAACACATTTGGGTCAATCGCTGCAGCCAAAATACATTATAAAATTTGAACGCTCCTTCGTAGACCTTTTGGTGTTGCGTAGTCGGAGGTTGAATGAGTCAGCTGTTCGTAGTAATGCACTCCATTGTCGACCGTTTATTGTTTACACCGTCGAGAAGCTCGTATTTTGTTCTTTCATAAAGGTAAAATACGAACTAGAATTAGAGGTAGAGGTGTGGTTTTTTAACCGTGCCGCTATAGACTGCTTCATCGGTCTAGAGGTCGTAAGCTACTGTGGACCATCATATACACATATCAACTCGAAGACTGGATTAGGTGTTGGTGTGTTGGTCCTTCTACGCCTAGTAGCGTTACGCCAAGTGGTGCTATGTCGAATCTAGGCTCGCCAACTAAATATTGCATGGGACTTAAACATAAATGGCGAAATGTGAGTGCACTATAAGTCCACCCCGGCCTTCTCCTTCGGGGAATTTGCTTGTATTTTTTTCATACCACTAAGGTGGCAAGCAAGCATACGGCCCACCCCATGGCATCATTTACCCTAAATACTATTGATAGACTATTTCCATCATTCTTTCACGTACTGTTTTTAAGCACCCTATGCTCGTCAAAAGGGCGTCTAGGGGTTCACTTACCTATCTTGACTCCAAATTTCAGCCGTGAAGAAGTATCAGATGGACCGAGCAGTTTGAGAATTTATTTACCCCCACTAACCACAAGTTCTATCTCCATTTCAAATTCTGAATCATAAATATCAATCGTGATAACAATAGCAAGCATAATGTAGGTCTATTTAATTTATGGGTCATTTCCTACTCACAACATACTCTTGAGAGCCGTAAGTGCTTGTGCCATAACATAAGTGCTCGACTACGTGTAGATAACTGTAACTCACTGACGAATATCATACGGAGAAATATTCATGTTGATGGAGTTTTAATCTAGCTGGTTGCGCATATCATTCGATGTGCGAAGTTAAGCAACCCTTCAAGACGTAGTTGGATGAGTGACCGACGAGTTCGCTCCGTGCCGTGGAGAACGTTAAGCTGTCGATCCCGACTGCCAAATTAAGGCCTACGGATCTTTGGCAAGTCTGCAGTTGTCAGACTCGCCTTCAACTGAGATTACTGATTCTCCTTGAAAAAAGGGGTAACGAAGGTCAGATGGCAGAAATGCCAACCCCAACAATGTGTGGGATAAGGCCAAGGCGCTGGTGGAGCTTCTAGTAACGCAATATGACGATAAGACTCAGGAAATTCTAGTCTCTTGGATTAGAAAAAAAAGTTGATCACGAAACAGAGAGACGTTGAGGGCTTAACACAGAACAAGAAGACTGATATTGTACGTTTGTGTAAAGCTCATTGTGTCCTTTTAAGAATTCCATACGGAAGTTATCAATTATCCTAAAAGGGAACTATGCTGCTAATCAGTGTCACAAAACATAGGATCCTCTATTAGTACCAGTATGTATATTTCTTGCATGCCATATATTCATTACCGGTTTTATTTCGCGCATCATATGAGCTTATAATGTAAAGCGGCGAGGTACATGAATATTGGATGTTGGATGTACGGTTGCGTAGGGAACGATCGCTTCATTGGAGCGAGGCGGTAACAAAATACTGCATTGAGAGCTATTTCTATTCTCTATTCTATTACGGGGAATTTATTCCCTTGTCGTTTATTCCCTTGTCGGTTAGTATCACCGCATCTATTACTGGTCTTTTACGCATTCCTATTTGGGGTTTCCTAACAGTTTATTTATACGTTTGGTCTTTCTTAATGGTGTTCAACTGAGTTTTCTATGTGGGGAGAGCGAGTGATCACGCTCATCCCTAGCAAAGGAAAGAACTTCCAGCCAGGTGGGTGTCATGCCTGGGGAACCGCGGCTCTAACCATTTTAGTTGGAAATCTATACATACAGATAAATAAAATTGAAGTGTCTTTTTGTAATTCCAAAATTACAGCTTTTCACTAAATGCATATGAAAGTATACACGCTACTGACACTAAAAAACCAAGTTTTAAAATTTTTCTCTGTCTGTCTGTCTGTTTGTTCCGGGTAATCTCTGAAACGGCTGAACGGATTTTAACGGGTCTTTCACTGGTAGGTAGCTGATATTTCATGGAGTAACTTAGGCTACTTTTATTTATTAAAAATCGTAGGATTCTAGGAAAATAAGGATGAAACATAATCTACGCGGGTGAAACCGCGGGGCTCAGCTAGTTTCTATACAATTATCCTGTAATGTGCTCGAGAACTCTTATTGCGCGATTTAGGTCCTCGTGTATTTGTACTCAAACTTCGCATTTGTTAGCGACTAGCGCCATCTATGTAGCGAGTAGAAAAACGCAGCTACATCTACTTTTCGGTTCTTAATAACCTTCGTAGTAAGTAAGGTAGAATTCTAGTCATCTGGAGGCCTACCATCATCGGTTTAAGCATTTTAGTACCGATATATTAAACGCTAAGAGCTAAGAGGTTCCTAATACGCGCTGCTTAAACGATCTAAGAATATTTGAAGTGTTCTACGAATGTGACAATATCTATTAGAATCGGTTTTTGTTTTCTTGAATTTACCTTATGATCTGCCACACTTTAACCAACTTTTAGGCTATAGTATTGAAATCAAATACCTTTTGTTTGAAAACGATTAAGTCACCATCATTAACAGGAATAACTGGAAAGCGTGTTCAGTGTTTAACTGAAAATATGTTATACGTAAGTATTGGTTGACCAAACTTGTTTTAAACAAAATACTTCATTTCATTTCTAAATTAATGGTGATCCTACACAGATTAATATAATTAGAATCGTGTCTGTGATGAATAAATCAACGTATACCAAAGCTCCCAAGATACTAAATCATAAAAAATGTCAGTTGAAAATAATTGAGTGATCGTAAACTTAAGTAGAAATTAGAAACTTCCGAATTCTTGGTATAGTTATTAAATATGTATATTATGTTAATTCCAGTACATAATATCTACGAGTATCTATACAGATATATAAAATTGAAGTGTCTGTTTGTAATTCCAAAATAACCGTTTTTCAGTAAATGCAAATGAAAGTACGATATGCTGAAATAAAAAAAAACCTATTTTTTGTTCCGGCTAATCTCCTAAGCGGCTGGACCGATTTTAACGGGACGTTCACTACCAGATAGCTGATGATACAGGAAGTTACTTAACACCTAAATTAACTCTACGCGGGTAAAACCGCGGGGCACAGCTAGTAATAAATAAAAATCTAACGCAACTTCACCGACCTTGGTTACGACTTACGATTCGAAATTGAACACATAATTTTATGCAGAAATCTTGTATGCGGATGTGATCTTGAATTTGATATTTGCGAAGCGGATATTTTGATATACTTATTACACTTAAATTTATGCAGATGTAGAATTATCTAATCCATCAATCTTATACTTCAGCGCTGATTAGAAGTTTCAATAAATTTACGCAAAAAAAAACTTAACCAGACTAATTTAATTGATAGCAGCTTATATTATCGTAATTGCACGTTCATTTTTCTTGCTATCAATTCTAGATGACAAGTGACTGCATCCTACATGCCTCTGATGAAATTATGATACTACTAGCTGTGCCTCGCGGTTCTACCTGCGTAGGAATTGCGAAGGAAAAAATACTCCTTATGTAACTTCAAATATTTACCAGTGAAATACCAATAATATAAGTCCAGCAGTTTCCGAAATTAGCCGGAACAAACACACAGACATACGAAGATATTTAAAAAAATATTTTTTATCTTAGTATGTAGTGTAAGAAACATCTTACTATTTGTATTCGTTTATATATATGCATTTAGTGAAGAGTTGTTAATTCGGAATTACAAACAGGCACTAAAAGTTTATAAGGGACTTTACATGTTAACAGGTATTCCATCAAATAGTATCTTACTAGACCCCTGGCTCGTGGCGGCGCGGCGTATTGTCAAACATCCATCTACCCACTATAAATAGAACCGTCAAGTCGAGTGACCTACTTCCGCGGGTTCGATGACCTCGTGACGACTTGTGGGACACTACCATTTACAAAAACGCGCCTTATCGCATTCGATTATATCCAGTTAACTTGAACGGCTTCTAAACCTTACAAGATTATCGCGAAGACAATAATTTCAAGCCAAAAAGCACTGGATCTAGACACGTTACGATATTTAAGTCGTTATAAATGTCTGCCACCAACCAATACTGCTACCACTTTATTTAACACTAGCTGTGCCCCGCAGTTTCACCCGCGTAAATATAGTTTCATCCTTATTGTCGCGGCACCCTAATATTTTTAATAAATAAAAGTAGCCTAAGATACTCTTTGATACATCAGCATCGGTCCAGCCGTTTCAGAGATTACCCGGAACATACAGATTGTTTTTTTTCTCTGCTTAAGCAACGCGTATTAAGTAACTTCTTAGCGTTACACGTTACATTTTACAAGTTACCGAAATGAAACAGCAAAGCACAGAAGTTCTTAATCACTTTGTGTATCGTTGTGTATACTCACGCGCAAGTGAAATAATCATAGTTGGCCCCTTAGCTGAACTTAGTCTTAACTGAAATGTCACTCAAGCTTGAGTCCATCTAGAATTTGGGCACACTTATAGTTTGCATGTAAATTGTAGTTCGTGTCGTCATAAAAAATGGAGTGACGTTCACGTAAAATAACAAGATAGGTACGTACATATAACGACAGTGTTTTTAGAGACCTTTGAAACTGGATGTAAAAATATTACCGCAATAGATACAACTTCCTTTTTGATGTCTGTTTTGGGAACAAAGCATTAAGTATTTATAGATTTTTATAGATTATAGAATATGTAAACATCACAAGATACAATGGATTATAAATATCACACGTAACAAAAGACGTAGTAGCCTAGTTGGTATCAGGTTCTCTCGGCAGTTTGTCACTTTGCATCACAGCTCCTGTTATTCCACAGGGATATATTTTATTTTATGTCTCTTGAATTCGTACCTTAGCTTGGTGATTTTTGTTTACGAATGTACAAGGAGAAAGAAAGACTAAAAACGATGGATGGATTGTGTCAAAGATGATATGACTAGAAAGAGAGTGAACGTGTGAAGATATGACGGCTGATAGAGAAATATAAGAGAGAATGGAATAGATATGACGTTTATTTGTGATTCTATAAATCCAGGATATTTTGTAGTGTTTCCTAGATACGAATTTATTTAAAAAATAATGATGAGTATATTATTAAAATAATACTTCGCTTATTCACATTTCAGGTTAAGTTGACATTTGTTTACGTGACAACCTATCGTTTTAATTTCCCCACTCGCCAACCCTATCGACATAATGCCAAGCTGTCTCGATCCATATTCCACAATGGCGGAAGTCCGATGAACGCGTGACCACACACCCACATCCAAGCGCATAATACCGTGTACCTACCTAGTACTTACTTACAACTGCGTTATTCACTAAGGTTTTTCAGCATCGAACTCGACGACAAGCGTTGGTTTCAATCATAGGAAATTTATACATAATACATAGTGGATAAGGATCAATTTCGTATCTTTAAAGCTGACGATGAGTGCGATGCTGAGAAACCTTAGTGAATAACGCGGCTGTACAGGGGCCTTACCATGAGCTCTTATTGCCATGATAGTTTCACTCATTTAAGAGACAGATGTATGTGACGTGCATACATCTGTCACTTTCGCACAACTGAATTATCATTGCAATAAGAGCTCATGGTTGGGGCCCAGCTAACACCTTGCACCGCAGTGGGCGGTTAAACGGACGTGTCAAATATGCTCTTGATTGGTAATGACGCTAACGAATGATGGTAATGAACCATCATATAGAGACGGTAATGAATGAGTTTCGAATGACTGCGCTTTTTAGAAGCGTAGGAAAGATCTGCCGTTTACGACGCGGGTATTTTGACGTGATCAGAATTTGTTGTTCGTCAGACTTTCTTTATTTCAAAATTGTATTTTGTAGCAGGTACTAAAAGGTGTGAGATCAGCGTGGTCTTTAGATCTGGGTCGATAAACGCACTCGTTACGACTAGAGATGTAGATACTTCTAGATGACTTCGATCTAGGTAGATTGATCGTGGTCTTCCACGATTTATGCTTTCACTCACGCACATATTTTTCCCATACCAAATCTTTCAAGAAATAAACACTGCGTTAAAGATTATTTTATATATTGTATCACAAAAAAATATTATAAATAGACCTCTACGCCCTTATTACAAAACATAGACTTAGATAGTCCTTGGTTTAAAAGTAGTTATATCCCTTTTCGATATACGGATATTTAAATATATGCGGTAGTTTTAGCCCGAGTCTAGTCTAGTCTTAGTTTAAAGCATGTTCTGTTTTCCTCAGTCTCTATCAGGGCCTGTAGACAGAGTAACATTATCCTCACGCTTCTCTAGTAGAAACGATACACAAAGTACTGGAATGACATATGTCACGTGACTGATTTATGTCATTTCCATACATTTTTTATCGTTTCGAATAGCGCATGCGCGAGAGAGTGTTACTTTTTCTAGGCCTAGAGTTTTACCATCTAGTGGAATAAGACGTCAAACCCAAAAAAACAAAACACGGAGGTTTTTACTTCCGTTTTTTGTTTTTTTTGATGCCAGTACCTTTTTAATTTTAAAATGTTCTTTTACTATTGTCCCCAGGTCCCCCGCGAGAGCTTCAAACACATCGTGAAGGCCTGCGAGTGTCCCCTATATTGGAAGATGCCGTTGTTCCTCACCACTCAACAGACACTCCACGCACCAATCGACGGACACAAGTTCATCGACTTCTGGAGAGAGTAATTTCTTACATTATACATATCTTTGATGAGTGACATCTCATACGGGTGCTTATAATTTTAAAGAACTTTAACAATAAGTAGGATCACAACGACAAAACATTGTGTTTTTTATGGGAAAGAAAACTCTTCAACTATTACGTTTACGTTGTTACACTGTCTTAAAAATTAAAAGAGTACAAACAAAGTTACCAAAAACATAATTTCACACTACACATACATATCATATCATTTTATACTTATGTTTCAGGATGAGCTCCCAGTGCCACGACCAAGCGTCTAGGTTCGTGTACATCCTCACGCGGGGGAAGAGCGTCACATTGGCCCCAGAGGACTTCGTGCCACTGGTACAAGATGTGGTGGACACACATCCTGGCCTCTCTTTCCTGAAGGAGGCTACTGAGTTCCACTCCAGATACGTTCATACTGTAAGTCGATTACATTCTCCATGTAACGTTAGTTTTACGCTCCTCTTATTTTGCCTTGGATTTTATCACGTTTATTTCCAACAACATTCTGCAACGTTGTAGGATTGCGTCATTTATCATGGGCGATCCCATGATAAATGACGCAATCCTACATGGATCCCGCGATGACATATCATAACGCTTGGAATACTCAAAAGTACATCGCTGCGCATGTCCCATTATGTACAGGGAGGTGGGTAATTGTAAATCACTTGTTCACTGCTCTTAATTTCTTAGGCCTTGAACATCTCCATGTTTATTTGCTGACTGGGGAAATAGTTCACTGCAAATATTTATTTATCAACTGGCCCGAAATTCAAATGGTAGTAAACAATTCTTAAGCAAATTAACATTGCTCCGCTGCGTAAGGCCTCTGCCTAAAAATAAAGGCTACTTGAAGGATGACTTGAACTTGAAAGATAACTAACCCACAGCAACTTTGTTAATGACTTGAGAAAACTTGGTATAAATAAGTGTTTGGCACGGATAAGTTACACGAAGTTCTGAAGTCACTTCCACAAACTGTTCCAGGAAGAAATCCTTTGCCCCTTGTCGTGCCCACAAGTGATTGATATTGTCTAAACTTTGCAAGTTGATTCTTCAAAAGCCGGCCCAAAATGGATTTGAAGAGATTTGGTAGATTACTGCGTTCTTAATTTTGGAACGAACCTTAATTGTGTATTTTAGTGCATAAACTCAATAGCATCCACTTAGAAAATTAATCAAGCCCAAAGAATAAATAGCACAGCGAGTTTTAAATCCGTGATCAAATCAAAGTGCTCTGCCACTAGGGGGAAAATGACAGGCATGCCATCGTGACATTCAGTGGAAGTTTTTTCAAGTGAAGAATCCGGAAAAGCGTGCATTTCTTTATCTTACTAGTGATGTTATTGTTTCAGGTGATTGCTAGAATATTTTACTGCGTCAACCGGTCGTGGTCGGGCAGGATATCGATCCCTGAGCTGAGGAGATCGAATCTCCTGCAAGTGATTCAGTTGCTAGAAGACGAAGAGGACATCAACCAAGTGACGCAATACTTTAGGTGAGAATTCTGGATTATGCCAATGACCAAAGAGTTAGCATAGAAAATCGACCGGTGTCACTGGCGAGATAGAAAAATTATTAAATTAAATTTGCAAAATACTATACACTTAATTAACCATTATTTCGAATAACATTTTAGAAACCACAGAGTTAAATACCTTCATAACTTTATAATAAGAATCACACCTAATTTATTTTGTAATTTAGAGGCTTTGAAGGCGGATGTACTGCAAAACCCCAACATATTTCTACGTTAATCACGGCAATATTTCCCTGAAATCAAACATCTATAAATGGGCGTACTCAAGGCTTTCTTTGATCTAACGATGAGTAATGACATATTGATCGCCATACAAAGTGGAAAATGAGGATAACGTAAGAATGCTGCCTAGGAAATTTTCAATGATAAATAACCTTTAACAAAGATTAAATACGTACCTTTGAGGTACTAGCTGATTTTGATCATTTTATTTGTAAGATCAACTTTAAACATACCAAAGGAAGGAATAGAACACCACCCTAGAAGCGGTCACCCTTACTTTCCTAAAACCAGAATGTCTTCAATATAAATTATAACATTCGTTCCAGTTACGAACACTTCTACGTAATATACTGCAAGTTCTGGGAGTTGGACAGAGATCACGACTTATTCATCGACAAACATGATCTCGCGAGGCACAACGATCATGGTGAGTCTTATATAACCAATGATGACAGCTTTTCTCCTTCGGATTGCCAATGTGAGTAATTTGTGGGTGGTTTTGTTTTTATTCCCTTAGCCTTTTCCTGCGTATCTCAATGGTTATTCCAACTTTATGCCAACTCAAAAGTTGACATTCAATTAAAACATACATAGTTCTAGTCCTAGTTTCCTGCACGAAAGTAATGTAAAAGAAGATGATGACATGATGATTTTATGCGGTCATGGATGATGAATACCGTCAATACCACCGATCAACCTTTTTGATAAGAGGTGACAAGAATTTCAATGCTGTCATTAAGAACCGACTAAGTACATCAGTATCGTTCATTCCTATCCCACGTTGAGATCGGAGCAAATCGGAGGAGGTCTCTTCCCTTTTCCTCTACCATCCGTCTCCGCTGTATTCACTACCTAACTAGCTGTGGAATCTTAAACATCTTTCGTTTCTTAGAATTTCCCAATATAAATCATTCATCCAATCCCATGTTTAAATTGTCTTGATTCCCAGCACTATCGAGTCGCATGATCGAGCGGGTACTGTCTGGATGCGTGACACGCGGCAACCAGAACCGTTTAACAGCTGATGGGGAGCCGCGCATGTCCTACACTGAATTCGTGTGGTTCCTACTGGCCGAGGAGGACAAGTCACATCCTACTGCCATCGAGTATTGGTTCAGGTCCGTATATATTATTACTATGCTTCATCTACTCGTTCAATATCTCAAGTGTAGGTTTTCACATATTACGATGCAAATTTCGTAGCATATAAGTGTGGCCAGCAATCCGCCTTCTCTGAAATTCAACCATTTTCCTCCAAAATAATATCAACACATTTTCAATCACGCACCAATATTCACAACGTTGGAACGTCTGAATATTACCTGGTACTACTCAGCATAATTACAATACTTGGACTATTATTGGATGGTGGAAAATATCAATCTGATCATCAACTCCTCTCTCTAACAACGGCGATTTATGATTCCATTTTCTGTTCTTATACTGTCATCATCATTACCAATAATACAATTACAAATACAATTGTTCTTAAAATTCATTACCTGATAAAATATCAGAATCAATAAAAATCCATTCCAATTTGTATTAGCCTATGTTATTGATTTTTCTATCACTTATCATAAGTAGTATGATGCAATATATTACAATACAATACAACCTATAGTCACGGGTCATGCATCACATCAAACTGGAAACAAGTTGAATTTATGACAGGGATCGGACCGCGGTTTGGCGTTTGAAACTTTGTCATTACACGCATGACCCGACACTCAAAAACTTTCTATAAAGCTGCTTACATACCAGCAGTTTACCAAATACACGTTGACAAAGTATGTGTGTACCTACAACTATTTTCACATGTTCGCAAATGAGATTGGCTAAATAAACAGTAATATTTTTAGTGTTAGCTGTTCAGCACAGGTGTTACTTAACCTCAAAAAGTCATACCTACACACAATGTATTTACTTACTTTGCTTCTTTTTATTTGATTTACTAGCTTTTACTCTGAATGTTGGTTATTCCGTAATTTATATCTTTTTGATAATTATCTTTGTTTAGATTTCAATCGACTCGTATCTAGTAGAAATTATTTTTGACATATAGTGTAGGGAGAGCCGCCAATAAGTAGCCATAGTAATATGCATAGATAACATAGTCACAGAAAGCTTATATAATATTATATACTGTGGCATAGTGTAAGAATAATAAGAATTGCATGTTAACTATTATTTGGCACCAGACATAATGTCACTAGAAAATGTATGTTATGATTTCGTTTCGGGGAATCCGACCTAGTTGGACCGGTTTACGCAGACGTACAAATTGCAAACATTATTCTTCGAACATTTTCGAGTGAGAAACTAGCAAATTAAATTAAATAAATATATTGAATTAGAAACTAGCCACATATTAGTCTGGCTATAATAATCAAATTGACTTTGAAATTATGTGGGTAGTTAAGTATTTTTTTTTATAATTTGATTGCAACGTTGACATTTGATAATGTTGTCTGAGAATAATTCAAAGTCGTATATGTTAAGTGTCTGAGTCGGCAATGGACTCACTATATATCACGTTGGGACCTAGTTCGGTGAAACGTGATTGATAGAAGCGTCACCACCTAGTAATGAATACAATATAACTTTGGATACAATAATTTTGCTGAATAGAATGTATATTAATGTGAGTAATCTGGTATTGCAGATGTATGGACGTGGATGGCGATGGGTACATCTCCATGTACGAGCTGGAGTACTTCTACGAAGAGCAGATGCAGAGAATGGAGGCCATTGGTATTGAGACGCTGCCCTTCAACGATTGCTTGTGTCAGGTATGTTTATTACCTATTTCCTATAAGGTCCTAATTAGTTGTTCGTGGATACTGAAAGTACCTATTTGCATTTGCCAAAACCAACCCAGATTATTTTACGTAGGTACATGCGCCACCCACTAGTTATAAGCGCGCAGTAGTCATTTATTTTGGGTCCTGTGTGAATGGACCGCGAACTAATACAAACGCAGTGATTCCCACTACTTATTTTCGCCGAGCGCTTAGAACTCGTGGCTTAAGCGATTGTACTTGCTACTAAAGTGGCAAACAAGTGTTCACCTACATAAAGCCGCTATTGTGATTTCCAGATGTTGGACATGGTGCACCCCGCGGAAGATGGCAAGATTACCCTCTCGGACCTGCGGCGGTGCAAGCTGACACCCATCTTCTTTGACACCTTCTTCAACCTTGAGAAGTACCTCGACCACGAGCAAAGAGACCCCTTCGCCACGCAACGCGACTCTGACTGCGAGGTGAGATACAAATAATGAACCTTTACAGGAATTTTGAACTCCAGTGCCCGTAGGGTTTGTCGACCCTAAAGATTTTTTGTGTACCTTCTAGAGTTTAGCTGAATTCCAAAGGTATTTTCACACTTCTAGCCACTTACTCTAGCCTTACTTGGAACACAGATCAGAACTCAAACTTCTAATATCAATTTTAGATTATTCTACTATGATCAAATATAAGATTAATGAATAAACAAGTTTAAATGTATGAGCCTTGTGTATAATTATGTATTTTCCGGATTCCAGATGTCGGAATGGGACAGATTCGCAGCTGAGGAATACGAATTGTTAGTTGCCGAAGAAGGAGGCAGCGATGCTCAGGACCAAATGTAAGCAAGCCATCAAAATTTCAATCTATCGCTATATGCAATAGTTCCCATAATAATATATTGTTTATTTTTTTTATCACAAACAGGCAATTATATAGGATACTCAAAGAATCCGAGCGAAAGAAGTGTATTAATCGTTTCTATGAGTTATGCCGAAATAACGGACTGAACGGCAACAACAGATTGCCATAATATAAAATATATATATATCCGTGGTAAAGTAGAACTCTATGGCTAGTCTTGTCTAGAAGTTAGTATTCTTGAGCATTTTGGATGCATTTTGCTGAGCACCATTATTCACGGTCTGTCTGCCCCGCACATGTATACCCCCAGGATTCTGATAGTTTTGTGGCCAGATAATATTTCCACGTTGAATTGTCTATGGCTCTAATTAATGAAACCACAGAATAAAAATCTTTATAAGTTAAAATGTGAGGCCTCTTTCAGATATTGTTTCGTTGCAAACATTTATAAAATTTTGCTCTAATTTGTAGATGAAAATAACAAAAGCTTTTCCAAAAATAGATTCTTCAATCATATTTTTAACTCTGCTTTTTCAAAATTACTTAATCACAAAATGTCACCATAGTATATTTATTTAACTTCTATATCTGCGCAATTTTTCAGTAGGCACTAGGCATTAATATTATCCGGCCACCAAGTTATCATATTTAAATATGTATGGAATATTAAATATGTTCTGAATGCAAGTAGTACCTAACACGGGTGAATTACAAATTCATTATATCTTAATTTATCCATCATTATAACACTTACCACAAAATAGACACTAGTTTTACCTGTTTACCCACATTTAGTTTTCTCTCTGTACTTTTATGTATCTATGTATTTTATTACTTATCTATGTATCTCTTTTTTCTTATTATTTTATTGGTGCGATTTCTTTCATCAGGGAGGAAGACAGAACTGGATATGCTAGGGTAAGGCGTTGGTGATTTGAAGTAGCGATGCGCGATTGCGAGATGTCTCAACGATCGAAACAATCGGAGTCGGTCAAATTTGCCATCGGTTCAACAATTAACTCGCTCTGGCGATGAAACAATCGATAGTTCGATTCGAAATTCGATTGTTCTGATGCAAGCGTTTGGTGCGAGTCGCGCCGAATCTAGCCGAATAGAACCGATCGACAGCCCACGTGATCTATCGCGTCATGTTCGAAGAGCGGCGATTACAACCAAGTTGGTCTCGTTACCATCGATTCCGAATGGAAACAATCGCAATGCATCGAAATGAGTCAACAATCGCGATTAGCCTCTCGCCATCGCGCATAGCTAATTTGAAGTGAATGTACCTTGCATTGGCGTCGTGTTAAACACAGCCGCTTGACAGAACAAGCTTGTATGAATTTGTATGATCGACCGCGCATCTTGCGGTCTTTGCATTGCCTGTCCGAATCTTGTCGCTTACCGTGTGAACATTTTGCACTGAGATGTATGAAACGAGAATGTCATTTGCAACTTCTACATAAAGGCCTGTAACATTGAGCTTAAATCCTAATGTTATGTACTGCGACTCTATTCACACATATTATTAATTAATTCATTCTATCAAGAGAAGTTAAGCAACGTTTTAACCAGGAATTAGGTAATCAATTGGTGACCGACTATGAAATAAGTTCAAAGTTATTTTCCTGTGTGGCTCTGATGCAAATAACTGTTTCAGGGTGCGTAAGAACGTATGGTACAAAAACTAGGGGTTTTTATGTTTAATGTGACTTCTTTTTATCATGATTTTCTTTGTTAGATATACGGGATTTAATTTTATTGATGCGTAGAATATCCGGGTATAATCACAAAAAATATGCATAAAGCTGGGCTTGCTATATAAGGCAAATCAATCGAGTATATTAGTCGAGTTGCAGTACATCACTACAGAATAAGTATGTTCTTGGCTGAATGACTCAAGTCTGTTTCGTTTCGCTTGAAGGTCCTTGTCTGCCTTACTGATGAATATATATTTTCCTGTAAATATATACTCTACGCATACACACACTATGTCTTAGCTTTTGTTTGTGAATAACGTGTCATATTGGCATTGATCAGGCATGATTAACTAACAAGTTTGAACATATTGTTCATTTGCATTCAGTACATATCATATTAACGTAATAATTACGTGGATATTTTCCTATCACGAGATATATGCATCTGTATTTGAAAGTCCGAAGTGATTCAAATAATGTTTGACGAAGTTACAATCAATCCCAGAAAGTTTATTAAAGTTTAGTTGCATTTTTCTATATCTGATTTAAAGATTTTTTCCGTTCGTAATAATAAAGTTGAATAAGCTGATTCACCTTAAAAAGTAGCTAGAAATAAAAAAAAAACATTATTGCAGATCTATCAGAGAAATTTATCGGACCCCTAAAGAAATACAACAGTGATGGAAATATCCATGTAGTCTAAAAGTTGTTAAGTGCTCAATCTAATTTACTCGTATAATGTTTCAGCTCATACGATGAAACGGACGAGGATTGTCTCTCGCCAAACATGGATGACATCACCAACACCGAGGTGGTGGAAGACTCGAGCGTCGAGGAGTCCACACTCAGCGAAGGCAGCGTCGTCGCCCGCCACCCAGCACACCCAGCACCGGGATACGTTAACCTCAGCTCCATATACTCTCTCGGAGGAGATCGCTGGGCCAATCAACCCGCACCACTCAAAAACGGTATCGCTGACAAAAATAAACTTCCAGAAAAACCTATTCCCCCCGAAAAACCTGTCAGTCTCATGATGGTTAATGGAAAAATGGACAACAGGTACGCCGGGTTTGGCAATAATAGTTTCTTATATTCGCAACTGCTCGGGTCCAGCGGGGCTCGGGCGAAGGACCCGCCTTCCTACACAGCCGCAACTAGCGCTCTCTTTGACCAAGCTAATGAGGCGAAGGTCACCTCACCGGTCAAAGCCAAATCGCCAGTAACGAGCCCAGTGAATGGGGTCAATAAAATATCTGATAACTACGAAAGAGCTGTAGCGGAGAGACTGAGTCCCCAGAGGGAAATTTCTAGATTGAATCGCAGTAGTCTGTTTAGTAAGGTGAATACAGGAGTGGTGTCCAGCAAGGTGAGGAAGACGAACCGAACACGTGAAGAGGAAGAGGACGACGATTATGCGCGCGACAGTGACGAGTGCTCCATATAGGTCCCGCTGGAAAGTGGTGTGGTCAAAGACAATAAAACAATAGTAAGGCTAGAAATTGCTTAGGTGATAATTGTGACGTGGCAGGATAAAAAAAGAATATAACCCTTGATTTGTAACGAGTATTTCATGGATGTAGAAAGGGCAATCGCAATATTAACGATGATGCCTTCGTTCGAGTTCGGTTTCGGGGAAAAATATTGACGCATTTCCCAATTTTAACGTTTGGTAATAGACAAAATAAATGAATTGAACCAAAATGATCGATCCTACTCAGCCGATCCAGAATGTATGGAACCGATTAGTTTCCCGCCGCGTCACAATAATGTTAGGTTAACCAAGTATTATTCTAGCCTATGTGTGGAGTAGCACAGACTACTTCAATCCGTTCTAAATCCCAGTGAACGCCAAAGATCACGAGAAACATACGTGCAATTACAAACTGTAGTTATTTTAAGAATAGTTACGAAAACTAATTGTTACACGGTTCATTGTTTGAAACAGAGAAAATATTTTTCCAACGTATCCTAGTGGTTGATACGTGCCTTGTGACAGTGTATGTAGCGACGTTTAGGCGATTCTGCGTTTGGACATTGCGTAGTGTGGGGATTAGGAAGTGCATTAATTAATAGTATGAACTCGACTAATTATGACTTAATCGATTAATTTAATTTTACGTTTAATTTGACAAATATTGGCATTTTATAACGTAGCGTGTATATATTACATAACATTGCGTTTAATATTCATTATCTTACCTACCACCACATTCTGATTGATGACGAACTGAACTACAGTGTCGGTAACGTAAACGCTCTCTCTTAATCTTAAACAACGTAAATCTAGTTCCATTGACATCAATCGATTCATTTCAATTGTGTTTACATGATGTGTATACAATGAATGTATTAGAAAGTTGTTGCAGATTGGTATTGTGATAAATTAAAGTGCCAAGTACCAAGTGTACAAAAGGCAGTTTGAAGACGTTTATCTGTATTCTTGGTTATTTAAATAGGAAACCAACACTGTGAATTATAACAATGTTGTATGGAATAATATATACGTTACATACGTTACAGTATCTGAACTCATATTTCGTTCGTCTCAATATAAGCATATCAAGCAATTATTAATATTGTTTGCACAGTAAAAGTCATGTCATCGAAGGACAATCATTCTACGATTGTTACAGAACCCAACTACTCATTATCATATCATCGCTCCATCCAATTGCGAATATTATTTTGATCACGAATCGCAGCCATTGAACGGTCGTCCAATAAAGCTTTATTTATTTGTATCTATCATTAACAAGGCGATAATAAACACGCACATGTATATTATTTTAATGATAGAAGGTATGTAGAAATATTTTTGATAAGGGACCGACGATATCGTCTCATTTAGCTGATCTATATAGGTAATGGTTTTGACAAAATGCTAGGAATAATTAAATTATGTATTGTTTGGGATGACAAAAATCCTATCTAATATTGATCGTGTCTGTACCCTTATATGTAAGATTCTAATTCTCGAGATGGCTTGGTGTACGAACACCCAGTGGAACCTGGTGTTTAGAAGAAGAATCGTAGTTGGGCTTTAAGCATTTTGAAGGTTTTACAAAGAATGATAACTTAAGTACGGAATCAACCCGTATTAGAAGTTGACCGTAGTAATGTCTCTTAAACTGTTGTTCGTAGTTTTATAGTGAGAGCAGCTGTACAATAAGCTTGTAGGTATTGCTAGGTAGATCTTAACTGTACTCTAGTCTGCAGGTGCTGTATGAGCCAACTGACGGTCTATCACAAAATAATTTACATACTTACAACTGTTCATTCTGCAAACTGTTTATTCGCCTCAGCCAAAGAATCGGTTGTTAATCGAATTGAATAATCGCCTAAATACTATTTTTAACTGACTAATATTAATAAACTTCTATTTGTAGAAAGCAATCTTCGTTATTTGTAGTTTATTCATAATTATATATCTTTGTACTAATACCTATCGATGTTATTGCATTGGTTCTAAACCCATTCGTTATTTACGTAAGTCGTTTTAAAAACTGAAGGCTAATATGAAATGCATTGTAAAATTATCTTATTTATTATTCAACTGTGTGGCTCGGCGGTAACATGCTTGGCTGTTGACGTTTTCTCCCCAAGTTAAGCAAGTATAAGAAATTCAAGATAAAAATATGGTAATCAATTTTATAAAGCAACCTTGCTCGTTAAAATTACTAGGAGGAAAAAGAAGAATGGTGATTCCGCTCTTCTGTTCTTAGGTATTTTAATTATGTCTGCGGACGGGGAGAGGAGACGGTGACAAGCACATCGTATGTTAGCACCTAAAATACTTTAGGTGAAACATTGGAAAAGTCTTGTATGACTAGACAATGCTTGTTTCCCCATTCCTACCAGTGTACCTTATTGTCCTTTCGCTTCATACTAACTTTAAACTAGTCATTTCCATACTTATATACTTATACCCACTTTGCAGTCAACTGAACTTACCAAGTATTAACCAAAATGATTGTTCACATTTTAATAAATTTTATAAATGCGTTGTGTACTGTTATTATTAGAGTAATTTTTATTGGAGGTATGTTTTACGTACCATTTTGGAGCTTAGCTGTTTTACGATTAGTTTAATTGATTAATTTAGTTAATAAGTATAAGTTACCGTGTTTTAGGGTGTTTGATATACTACCTACAATTAATTGGTATGTTTAATAACATTAGTTGAATGCAGTTTAGGTATGTTAATTAATTAATAAGTCAAAATGCTGGGTGTGACCAATAGTTCTTCCAGATGTTGACCCCAAGTTTGCATATCCCCAATTGAAGCATTTTTTCTATTACTAAAATTTTATTAATAAGTTCTATATAATAATAATAATATTACCTCGTAAGAAGCGAAAAACCTATAAGTACATTCAACAATGAATACATGTTGCAGCTGTAGGTATGCTAATTACATTGACATGTTATGCTCTAGAGTATTTCTAGGAGAGTGTTCGTTAGTTTTAACATAAGCATAAACAATATCTTTGCAGCTTCCGTTTTTTAGTTCAAGAAGGAATACATTTTATTTCAATGGCCAATAGACCATTTTTAGGTAGTTAATCTACCTAGATTTACCAGACCGCCTTATTCTGTAAGATTCCTCAGCGTCTAACTCGACGACGAGGGTAGGTTTTAATCATAGAAAATTTATACGATAAAGTTCAATTTCGTATTTCTGAAATCGACACTCGACGTCGAGTGCGACGCTGAGAAACCTTACAGAATAACGCAGCAGTAATACAATACCAAATGTATCTGTATGTAAAAAATATTTACTTCATTAACTATCTGTTGTAACATAATATATCAAGCCATTTTGAAAATAGTGCCATTTTTCCTTACAATTGTATTATAACTGTAAATTTTCAAATGCTATACATTTCGATCAGTTAACATTATAATTTATATACATGCAAAACTATGCCTATTGTCTATTAGAGAAAGTACTGCATTTTAATCTGTATCGGGATCGTAGTTGGGACTGTGTTGAACAGAGTATTACGTTCCTCTCATAATGTTTATAAGTTTATTACTTATAGTAAACAATTAATAAAAAAATTAAATTACATAATATTAGTAAAATTTTGTATTGACCTAAGTGTTTGATAATATATAATTATAGATAGGTACTGTATTTGTTTTGATTATGGTTTTGGAAACGTATCCTTGTATCAAATCTAAACGATTTAGTCACCTTTAAAATGTATTTACAAATAAGTTATTGTTTTCATGTTTTCAATATATATAGTAAATGCACAGTTTGTAGACTATCATATTATATTATGGATTTTGTATGAATAATATCTATACTTTTACCAAGAGATTAATCACATAGAATCACTGTTTAATGTAAGATTTTTTACAAACATTAGTGATGACGTAGAAAATCGTGTGTTAACAAGAAATTAAGGTGACAGACCTATTGTTAAGTCTCCTAATAAAGTACATTATTGTATTAACTAATATACTTTTATTTTATTATGACCTTAATAATTTTGCCATTTTTGCTTGTACCCTACAAATAACCATTGCAAGGTACCTCATAAACCAACTCAGGCTCAAGAAAACCCTGCAGGAATCTTTGATAAATTGCAGCATAACGTTTGCAATACGCTTCATCCATCCTTCTACTTTATAATAATTAAGGCATAGTAAAACGATTCCGAGTATCATGCAATAAGATTATGAAAATTTCAGTATAAAAGGCAAATAGCTATGCAGACTGCAGGACGTATATAATATCTAAGTATTTTTATGCATGCTTTTGGCCGATGACTATTTTATATATTCTGTTAAATAAAATGTTTCACTCGACTAAAGTTAATAATCGATTGAATATTTTTATTCTGCATTATTATTGTTTGACAGCTGACTTGTTTGTCATTGTCTGTCAGTTCTGTCACAGCACTACAGATGTCACTATGGAGGGTAGGAATGGGAATTCAAAACGTTTCATCAAATATTTTTAAAAGTTTATCACAGACTGTGTCGGCAATTTCCAAAATGCCTTTTTATGCCGTTGCAAAAGGTAGAACGGCTGGAATTTTCATGACTTGGGCTGATTGCGAAGCACAAGTCAAAGGTTTTCCTGGCGCGCGATACAAAAAATTCGACTCGGTAGTCGGTGCACAAGACTTCATCTCAGCTGAAGGGGGTAATGCAGCTCCAGCAAAATACAAACAACCTAGAGTTAGCTCATCTTATTCTCAAAATGTATCTCAGTCTAGCAATAAAAGATCTTACTCCTCATCATCGAATAATAACCAAAGCAAACAGAAGAAGCGTAAGCCTCAAGTCGAACGGGAATCGGAGAGTGACGATAGCCGATTCTCCGATGGATCTGATGACTTGAATGCTATAATATCTAAGCAGATGGATGACATTGAGGCGAGAATACAAGGGTTTGAGAAAGGAGTTGATAAGATTATGAAGAAAGGTAGTAAGGGAAAGAGTCAAAGAAAAACAATGCTTATTGAGCCCCCAGTCTCAAAGAAAATTAAAGATGGGAGTGAGTTTGACGTAGATGATGAAGGCTTTGTTCAAGTTTATACAGATGGTGCATGTTCTGCAAATGGCAGGAGTGGTGCTAGAGCCGGCTTGGGTGTGTACTGGGCCGACAGTCACCCACTGAATATTAGTAAGCCTGTCTCAGGCCGAGCCACCAATAACTGCGGTGAAATACAAGCTGCTACAATGGCTATCAGGCAAGCCCTTGATTCAGGAGTAAATAAACTAGCCATTAACACAGACTCACAGTTCCTAATTAATTCTGTTACCAAATGGATGCCAGGTAATATTCAAAATAATAAATATCTTTGTTTTGGACTTCTTATACTTTGAAATCGTCAGACAGACACAGAAAAAAAATTGACTATACAGGATTATAAATGTTACTGCCGGCTTCAAAGGTTGCTTTTACCGAGATACCATATTATATACTTTCACATGCATTGAGTGAGAAGCTGTTAATTGACAAACAGACACTTCAATTTTATTTATGTGATTAGAGTAGCTCTCGTTGGTCAATAACAATAGACTATGATATTTAGTGTATGACTATGCAATTGTGGATAATGACCTCATGCTATGCACTCTTTGTTTCATTATCAAGTAATTGATAAGTTCACAAACAAAGTCTAAACTGTTTCCTTTTAGTCAAACATGGTAATTTATTTTACCTGAGACATTTTATGTTTATTACTGAATTTTTCTCTCCTTGCTAGAAACTTACTTACCTTGCAAAAACATTCAGATTCAACAATTGCAATGAATCTCATACTTTATGTGCATTACTACCTGTGCTCCTCTGTTTTATCTGTGTAGGATTAACCATGAATAATTTGAGTTTTTTGTCTTAAATATACATTACATAGCAGTGAAATTCCCTTTAAAATTGGTCCAGTTTCTGAGAATAGCCAAAACAAACAGACGGAGAAGGATTTCTTAAAATATTTTTTTTATCAGTATTGTATATGCTTTCATATGAATTTAGTGAAAAGCTGGGAATTTAGAACATCTATTACACTTTTAAATATAGATTATAAAATTACAGGATGGAAGCGAAAAGGATGGAAAATAGCATCAGGGGAGCCAGTGAAGAATGAAATAGACTTCAAGGAGTTGGATAGCCTTCAACATAAGTTACAAATCAAGTGGAATTATGTGGAAGCTCACAGAGGGGTGCACGGCAATGAGATGGCCGACCAGCTCGCCAAAGCCGGAGCTACTATGTATAACAAATGAATAATTAACTCTCAATAATAATACTATTTGCACAATATTTCAAGGATATAAAAAAATTATATTATTTATTTTGTCATCTCCAGCTAACTGTTAATATTTCAGAAAGGAATTTTATGTTGACAAGTTTATCTATGGTATTTCTTTTGTTTTGACAGATAATACTGGCTAATTTAATTATGTAATCATAATTAGGAAAGTTAATTAGAGCAAATTGTGTTACGATTTTGCGCTTAAGTTGTTCAGTAAAGGAAATAATTATTTCTTGGTATAAATTTCAAGTATTATGTTATAGAAAGTGCAAGCAAGTTATGTAATATGACTTAAGGCGGGTACCTTGGCTTATGAGGAGACATTATAACAGTATAAGTAAAATGATGTTAATTTCTATGTTCCTACTTATATCTGCTTCAGTTTTTAAGTGACAGTTAAGTGTGAATCTAAAATGAAGTTATATCTGCGTAAAATTAAGTTATTCCTTAATGGCATTCAGAAAAAAATGCATTTACGGGTGCCGTCAGCGTCACGACTTAAGAGCGTTAACCTTAAATGCGCAGTTTTTGAGTCTGTTTCTGTCTGTATGGTGCGATGCGAATAAAATACATGGGATCCACTATTTCTGCAGAGCGCTCATAACTCTTGACGTACGTATATAAACTGCACTTAGTTAAAAAACAGTTGGTATATTTTGTAAATGAATGTTGAAAGATATGTCCAATAAAAATAAAACAAATTCATGAAACGCGTGATATTTATTAACCTATTAATTATCCAGTTCCCTATTTCCATGGAAAAAATACTATTAGGTTTTAAAATAGCTTTCAGCGTTAAAATAGTTTTGTCGATTTAGTTGTGTTGTAAATTACAAAATCGGTGAAATATCATCGATCGCTACCGAAGAACTCCCCCAAACCATAAATAATATACCAAGACCAGCCCAGCTCCCTAACTCGCGCACCAGCAATAAGTCAGAGCCCCACTATGGGGCGCCCATAGCTGTGTTGCTTAAAGCTGTACGCCTGGCTGGAGGCTTTAACACATTCGCTGCTGAAATTTCGTCTTCTTCGTAAATTCTCTAACAGTTGGACGCGCAGGTGCGTCGTTAGCAGCGAACGCGTTAATCAGTCTCACTATTGCCCGGTTAAGCAGAAATTACTCGCGGTGTTTAATCTGCAAGAGACACCTCACAAAAAAAATAGGACCAGCACTCCCTGGAAAGTCAAACTTAGGTAGATCAGATGCATAGGGGTGCTAAGGCGAGTCAAATTTTCATCAATTTTGAGCTAGGACGTAACCTTCAAACTGCTACCAATATGAAGTTCGAGCGTAATTGCGTAACCCATGGATGATTTTTGAATTTGGGGGTCAAGGGTCAATCTTTGGTAGTCCATCAGGTGCGTAGAGGGTTTCCTAAAGGGGGGTTAAATTTCCATTATTTTTGAGCTAGGAAGTACCGTTTCCGAGATAATTCAATATTTCCATAAAAAAATACAATCTTGATGTTATGTTTGATATTAGGGAAATCTTTAGTAAAAATGCTTGTTTTTCAAATGTTGGCATGTCTTTAATGAACAAACATTCGTATCTTACATACTAAAAGCTTTTAATTAAAGTCAAAAAGACTATTTACAGAATCATATACTAACTACTATCAGTTGCCATGTTTCAATAACTGGACATTATGCGCTCATAAAATATACTGTCTATACCAAATATATACCAATTATATTAGTACCCGAAGATTTCAACATCGATTGCGTATTTTTCTCATCTACACTAATATTACCGAAACTACTTAACCGATCTTGAAAATTCTTTCAGCAATGGAAAGCTACATCAGCGAGTAACATAGGCTATATTATATCCCCGTACTCCCACGGGAACGGGAACTACGCGGGTGAAACTATGTTATATAAAACATAAAAGTTCCGAGTGGCGAGAGTAGGAAAGTTTACGTTCCTATACAATATGAGGAAAATACGCGATCGTTATCGCCAACGTTTAAAACCTATACTGGGTACTGATATTCAATCAATTACCACTATGTGTACTCCCATTTCAAAGCGAAACAATTAAAACTCAACATTTTCCGTTATATAAAAATTAAAACAAATATATACATCCATAATTACTTTTAAAAACCGACAAGCGTACTCCATATTACTAAAGAGAATTACTAAACTTTACGATAACTAAAATGCACTATTTCGAGTTAACTTAATAATAACAGTCTTACCATAATTACAAATAATGAAAACACTAGTTTTCTGTACTATAACATTTTATCGTATCTTTGTTATAAACAAAGTAAAAGACATTCCCCCTTTTTACAAAACATAAACTACGATAGTTCTTGGTTCAAAAGTAACTCCATCTCTTTCTTTGATATGAATTTCAGAAGGGATGGGGATAGACATAGTTTTAGATCGAGTTTGGTCTAGTCTTATCAAACCAAGTTTTGTAATAAGTGGGATTTTGTACACTATACCTTGTCCAACAAATCAGTTGCTATATTTTGTCATTATTGATATTTAAATACAATCTAAGAATCTATACAATATACGAAACGTAATCGAATAACAATCAGTAAGATTTGAATCGATATTCATTATTTATAATAAACGTAACGTTGGAGGATTAATATTCGGATCTGTCAGAGCAACTCATGTGATGGACAATGTATAAATAAGTTGATACACAATATATTTAAAATTAGTTTACTTAGGGTCCATTTTTCAATGCGCAGATAAAACTGCAGATAACTATTCAACGAATACATTTATCGAACTGTCATCGTTTCGCTTTCAATTTTTCAATTAACATTAATCCATGGAATAGCTATTGGAGTGCGCTAACTTCAAACAGGTGAAACAAATATACTATACACACTAATGTTAGAACAAAAACAACTGTCATTCAAATGTAATTTTAGTCTCTTGCAATTAATTATGAAGTTACATGTAACTTTGTTTGCCAAGCAACTCGTAGTTATGTCACAATAGTGACGTCAACTGACTAATAGCTTCATATTTGACAGTTGAACAGGCATATAAATTCATTCCTCAGTAAAACGAGTTCTTCTACAGTATAAGCTGATCTGACGATGGAAAAAATCTTTTTTATGCTATATATCGAATAAATGCTATCTGCTTAGTTATCTGGAGATTGAAAAATCGCCCCTTAGTAGTTACAATACTGCAACTTTACTTAATCAGAAATAAACATGTGTACAATATTGCATGAGTGTCCGTCCCATACTTAGTTGTAAGTAATACAAACATTGTATCAATATTCCCGCTATTTAGAATGTATGTAATTAAACTGAAGTTTAATATATCGGTAATTTGAAAATATATATTCATCGCGAATTTAACCTTAAACATAATTCAATATAAATCACGTTTGCTTACTAAAATGTTAGTATATTTGATTAATATATTGCAAATCACTAACGATATCATATTGTTATAAACCGTACAATACGAGTAAAATATTTTGTGACACTAATACCTTTTCGTAGACTATACACACAAATATTTACATAATTTCTTCAGTTGTCACCGTAGCGTAATATGCTAGTACGTTGCATATTCTAGACAGGAGACTAGGTACATAATATCACGCTTTTCACGTATTCACGTACATATAGTACACTAACATTAGGACGACATTACACCTTAATTTATAAGACCTACGTTTAATGACACGAGAATGCCTCTGACACTTTATATGAAGCAATCTAAGCAAAATCTTAATTAAAGATTCAATCTGAATTATATACACAGTTATTTTTTATAATTAGTAAATTTATGCCAATAACGCCATTTCGGCTTGAGCTACATGTTTTCACAATATAATATATAATCTGAGAGATTAATAATGATCGTGAAAGCGCTGTTATCACTCTAGACCCTACTATGAACCCTTAATGCCATCATAGTTCCACTCTGCGACAGTGACAGACTTATACACGTCATATACACCTGTCTCATAATTATTGTCAATCTACGATGGCAATAAGTGGTCTTGGTAGGTCCCCAGGGATCTTACCATGATAGCGTAACTGATAGAGACAAATGTATATGACGTGTATACATCTGTCACTGTCACACAGTGGAGCTATCATTGCAATAAGAGTTTCATGGTTAGACCCCTGTACCATAAGTATTGGTAATAACTTGTTTTAAAGTCGATGAATTTCCAGTAGTGGGTGGTAATTTGGGCTGTTTCAATTCCATATATAGAGGATCAATACACTTCTAGCCACATTAATACACAGTCAAATCCTTCAACTTCTCAAACATGTTAGAACCATTACTCCGGGTATTGAGAATGGATCAAACCTCTTCAATTACACGTGAAGAGTTTGTAAACCCTATATAAATGTTGGAACATTTGCTCATTTCGTCGACACGAACATACAGCATAGAAATATAGGCATACCACTAGCCTTGATTGAAACGCTGAAACTAGTAACCTAGTTACATATAAAATATTATTTCGATGCAACCTGGCCCTGGACCGCAGAACAGGCATTGTATACAGGGTGTGGTTTTGCATTGGTGCCATATTTATCGAGGTCGATATAAACATTGAATAAAACATAAATCAGTCATAAAAGGTGTATTTTTTACGTTTGCTTACTAACAAAAAATAGCGTGCTTGTCTGCTGGCAAGACCTATGAACTCACTGCACTTTCTAAGCTAGTTGAACTATTATATACAAAGGGTGATACATACACACAGTTTTATTTAAAAAAAAGGTTTAATTAGAATGGAATTCTAAACACAAAATATATTACTTCTAGCATTTTTTTTTCAAAATTCCTAATATATTACGTTTCGGAAGGTTGCTTTTGCTGACAAGAACCCGGCAAGAAACTCAACAAGTACCTACTCTTTTGAAAAATATTTTACAATTATAAATATAAGCCTGGATTGATTTCTGTTCTATTCAATGAATACATCAACCACTGCAAATGTGGGACCAATGCAAACCACATCCTATATGCTTGTGGGTGAGAGTGACACGTGTTTAATTTATTGGAATATTTTCCGAATACGTGCCTGAGTGCGGGCCGTATCTCAGGGGATGTACTGTATGGTGTGAGTGCGCCGCGATGGTGTTACCACGGAGTTAGAGGCGGCTGAAGCACCCACGATCAGGTAACCGCCTGACGTCACTACCTTCTTGCCCGCGTTCTCTTCATTACTCATTATCTGCAAATAAAAATAGCCATTTGAAGTGCGATGTATTTTCAAAAAACAAAAATTTTTGATAATAAAATTGTCTTTATTCATAACTGCAAACAAAATACCCATTTGAAGTGCGGTGTTTTTTCAATACACAACAATGATTGAAACATTTTTTGCAAATCAAAAGTTACTCTCATAACTACCACAGCACGAAGTCTTGATAACCCCGTCGCGTTGAGGCACTTGTGGACTGCTACAACGATAATTATTACCGCATAATTAACTAATCTTATGGCTCTTAGTTTAAGTGGTTTCAAGCCGTTCAATAAGATAAATAAATAAAATAAAAAAATTAATAACATCCACTACATAAAATACTACATAAACGGTTTGTCATTACTACATACATAGTCACTATATTACCATATTTAAGCAAACAAATTATGTATGTTCACATTGCGATGCACTGGCCATATGGCGAATGGACCTACTGGGTAAGGCGTAACCGAAACCAGAGGACTATAAGCTCTTCCCCATGGGCAAGATCTGCCGGCTTGTTCAGGGAGTATTTGAGGAGTCAGGTACGTAGAGCATAAGGGCAAGGGCGGCACAAAAGATCCCAAGGGTCGACGTGCTTCCGGGCAACCGGACCCAATAATGCCACAACAAGATAAGATAAGATATGTTCACATTAATATCGTATGGGGGTAGCCAGAGTTCACCAAATCATATTAATTACTATTCACTATTTATGGTAGTATAGTATTTTTAATTACTGACGGAGAGTATAAAGAAATTTGAATCCATAATCATTTTCACAAACTCACGCATGAGCAAATAAAGAACAATGCCACATAATCAGGATTTGCAAATACTGTCCCCGATAAACGGGTAGGCAGCCAGAATAAAGCGCGAGAGCAATCTATATTTACATTACATGAAACTTAACTTACAAATTTACAAGATTTCGCTTCACCCACAATCATAAAAGCTGGGATTACTCTTCACGATCGATTCGATTTCTTTTCTTCGAATTCGCCTGTAATGACTAATTAACGAGAATGCTTTTCAGATTCTTGGTCGTTTAGTCTCACTACATTATGGTACTAATCATTCGAGTATCAAGCCTATGTTGAATTTACTGACTTATGCTTGCTATTGTGTAATGTAAGAAGCCGCGTTTGTGTAACCATTCTACATTAGATATATAACGACACATTTCGCATTCGTACCATGTTCAAAGAATTTGATATATTAATACAAAATTAGTTTAGCTATTCAGAGGGGGAATGCTGCCAGTATCATCGGAATCTTACCAACAGGGACTCCTTTTAATAATATATTTTAGATATCAGATTTTTTTTAAGGTTTTAAGGTTATTATTTATAATTTTAGTTATAGTTAGTTGTTAATTGTATAGCATGAATTATAATTTCTCTTTAATTTTTAATAATTGCCATGTATATGTATCTTAATAAAAAAAAACATTATTTAAAGTATCAGTTTTTTTTTCGCGGTCGAAAAAAAAGCCGCCCGTGTCTACGTTGCTTTTTTAAATGTCCCCGTGTGCATGCACTACCCTTTGCACACAATATGTTGACAAGTTTAGAGGATTAACACATTGCCACGCACCACGCTGCATGTTGTGTGTCGACGCACAGAAAATGCACTCATAGAAAATTCTGTGTTGGACAGAGTACCTAGTGCGAGTTTTTCACTGCCGCTGTCACAAGTCACCGCGTCGACGTAAACGCAGATCGAAACAGCGGTATCTGTCGACCCACGGATAGCACTATAATATTATGATCCCATACAAATCTGCGTTTACGTCAAAGCGATGACTTGTGACGGCGATATTAAGAAAACTCGCACTAGGGACTCTGTGGCACTCTGTGTGTATTTTCTATACAAACGGAGATACTTGACAAGCAACGTTAGAACATGGATGGAAGTTTTAAAATATTTAAATAGATTTATTTATTTATAATACAGAAAATTCTTAGATTAGAAATGTAATGAAAAAAAAATGAAGCATGCAAAGTGCTACAATTTGGTTTATCATGCGAAAGACATACACTCACACAGTTACACAACGGGTCCCACAACAGTCACGCGATTACGCGACAGCGCCACATAAAAAGGCGGCCATAATTGCGTGCTCAGACGTGAGACGTGGTTACGTCCGTATTTTTAGGGTACCGTACCTCAAAAGGAAAAATGGAACCCTTATAGGATAATTTCATTGCCCGTTTGTCTGTCTGTATGTCACCTTTCTTCCGAAAACGTGTGGAGGTATCAAACTGAAATTAATATCCTTGTAGACAATATATATTATATGCCTCCACACGTTTCTATGAATTGCCAAGTGAAGATGAAAAGATTATGTGACAAGTTTTCGAACACTAAAGTTAAGATGCTCTAATACAATGTTGTACGGAACAAAACCGTCAGAACGCCTCGCACTTGGCCAGTTCACATAGGTAGGATGGATACTAGCAGAATGTGTATATATACAGTATATATGAGAGATGAGCGATGGATGTGTTGGTTAAGAGCCAATAGAGTCGCTTTATTTACTTATACTCTTTCAGTTTAGTATCTCGATTCACTTAATGAAAACCATAAGGATGTCGCACGACCCAGTCGTTTAGTCAGTGCCGGATTAAGCTAGCGCGAGGCCTGTAGCAAATTCGGCCAAGGAGCCCCTGGTCGGCTTTAGGTTTTCAGATGGGATGATGCATAGCGTAAGCTAATATCTAACATGCCTTATGGGAGATGCAAGATATTTGACGCGTTGGTGCGCGGGCCCCCCCCCCCCAATTCGCGGGGCCTTTAGCATTTGCTACTCTTGGCTAATCCGGCCCTGAGTTTAGTATGTTCATATTCATCCATGTCATAGAAATAACAGAATAGCTCAGTCGTTATAGCGAAAACGTAAATTACAAAACATCGTCTAACATAATCCTTGGTTTAAAAATTGTTCTGACTGTTTGTGATACGGATTTCAAAAGGGATGGAAATAATTTTAGTCCGAATTTAGTCTAGTCTTGGTTCAAACCATATTTTTTAATAAGGGAGATTGAGTTGATATCCTATCGAGGTACAATTTTTGGATTATTATTTTGGTTTTTACGTGAATCACAGAACTGCTGTGATATTTTTTTTTTTTTAACAAACTTAAAAAAATATACTTTATTTTTTTTAAAACACATCCCTCTCTTATCTCTGGGTGGCCCGTATGGTCGGTAAATAAATGAATTACAACTGACTTGTTTGTTGATGATGAGCGGCGGCTGCTGGGAGTCCGGCGGCTTGTACGTCCCCACGCACTTGAGCGACTGACTACCGCCGGAATTCTCAACCATACTCACTGGAAACACAATATTATACTTATTGATTGCCTCCTACATAAAAAAATTAAAACAAGAATAATTACTATTCTTCTTTCTTCTTCTTATTACTACTAAACTTAAATATTGTAGATGTTTGTATAGAAGAAAAGATACATGTAATTTTCTAGTCTCTATTGTTATTTTAGGACGAATATATGTTTGTGATTTATTTTACACAAAATTTGTTTAATCATATCGTCCTGAAGATTTGAAAGTACTTTGTAAGAAGTGTAATAAAATAAAAATGTTTTGCGAATTTTAAATGAATAGTGCCATGATTAAATTAAATATCAATTATTAATAGTATACTAACGTATAATAGAAGTCTTCTGGTGCGTGTTGGGCTGGTCGTGAGTGTAGACGAGTGACGGCGCCAGCCGTCCTCCAGCCGGTGCGCCCTGCTTCTGCAGCGCCAATACCAACAAGTTACCATTAATACATTGTTTAACACACTCAATTCTTATACCTAATACCTTTTAGGCTTGGTGCAAATGTGCCACCGACCACCGGCTTATTCACTCTTTTACGCGTAGCGGTTGGTTTGGAGTTTATACAAAATGCATGATAAATCGTGTGATCAGCTTCTGCAGCCACCGGTGGTATTCCAACAAGTAAGGGTAAGGTAAATCTCTTGCTTAAGCGAATTTAGCGTTGAAAAATCATTGGTCTTCACTGATATTTTCATAAGAATGGGAATGTGGGACTATTCCAGACAACCTTGTACCAAACTCGGCTAAAATTAGACGAGGATTTTTTATATAATCATATCATTATATTCTTATGAAATGCTTTCTTAAAATTTGAATATATAAGTAACTTAAGACACTTTTCATCACACAAATATCTGCATATGATATGCCATCAGCGGACATTCATTAACTATCACATACCGTCAGTCCTAACTAGTTTATGCTCAAGGCTTACATGAATAGATCGTTTTATATTTATATTATCACCTATTGTGGTGGTACCTACCGATTGGCGCTGTTCATTGAACGCAGCATGGAACAAAGAACATGACTCATGTAGTATAAGCCAGGGTAAAGTGTAATATGGTTCAATTGAGCCGTGGTAGCCGAGAGGTTTGAACAGTCGTCTGCTACGCTACAAGCCAATACAAGTTCAAAGCCTTACGGTGAAGAAAAAACTCACAAGTCGACCTGCAATATGTCTTTGAAGAAATTCAAAAACGTTTGTATAGTGGCTGAGACGGCGACGGACTCACGTTGTCACTCTGTCACGTTGGCGTTTAGTCATCTTCGAGGACTCTTCTGGGATGCGTGAATTTTTTTTAATGGTTGTTAGCGTGTTTAAATACTTACTGGCAGATTGTCCGGCTGCGGCTGTAGCCTCTCCGGTGGTGATGAATTATCACTGTCCCCGTTATCGCCATCCTGTAATACATTTATAATTAAATAAATAATTATCACCTAGAGCCATCTAGTCCCAAGCTAAGCATAGCTTGAGCTATGAGTACCAGACAGTGGATAGAATAATCATAGCGCTTTTGTTTGTAACTATATACTTCTTAACCGGTGCTGAGTGGCGCTGGCACGGGTAGTCGCAGTACGACGTGTTCCAGCAGCAGTAGAACTGGGACTCCTGGCTGCAGTTACAGTGATGTATGTAGTCACCTGTCTGTGCTGCGTGCAGAGCGGCGCGTGGAGTGGCCAGTGGGCGCGCTGGCACGGGTAGTCGCAGTACGACGTGTTCCAGCAGCAGTAGAACTGGGACTCCTGGCTGCAGTTTGCACACCTACAATGACAATACTAAAATTGTAAACTCTAAGCAAATACTTGAAGAAGCACTGTGTTAGCTACCCGATCGTCACTCAAATAGGTCCATCCACCTGGCTTATACCATCAGGAGAAATCACCGTATGTGAGTAAGAATGCAGAGCACACAAAAGTAAAATCAAAATTATATAAATTATAATTCATTCAAAGGTATTTAAAAAAAAAGAGAATATTGAATATTTCTGGACTTTTCTGCGAGTTTTTTGGACACCATTACCTTATAGTGTAAAAAATATATAATTAATGTATGCTCGCTCACCATTGCTTCGTCTTAGCCTGCGCCACGGCAGCTTCCAATTCCACTTGCGCCGCTCGCCTCGCTTCACTCACCGCTCTAGACTTTTCCTTCTCGAATGATGCCCGCATCTCCGCTTGTATTAATTCTGAAATACACTTGACTACATCAATCTACCTAAAAATATATTTATTTTAATGTATCGGTTGAGGCAATTTAAGGCATTTTGCACTGTCATAAGTATGGAAGTATGCGCAGCGAAAATATTGGGGATACAGCGCATGTTTTTATTCGCCTCGCGCTTACATATAGACAGAGACAGACTCATAAAATGACTACTATTTCAAGGTACACGCTCGTGAAAACTACTGAAAGGATTTAGATGAATTAAGTATTGTGACGTACCGTGGTTATGTTTGAGTTCTTCGGCCTGCTGGCGATGCCTCCAGCGCAGCTGTTCGATCTGCAGCTGGAGTGACGTCACCAACGCCGTCGGCTCTTCAACTTTTTCCAACGACTCCTCCAGCAACGTGCGGAAGAACTCTGTCAACTGACCACAAATTATTATTGGAGCATTTCAAAAAATCCGCTTTTTGGTGGTACTAAGCCTTGGATACGGGCAACCGAACAGCGCCAACGGTGGGCAGGGACCAGCTGCTTTTATCCGACTTTAACAAAATGAGAAGGTCTTCAATTTGGCTGTTTTTTATGCTAAACAAATGGCACACGATCGTCGCAGTCCGTTTGATGGTAAGCGAGCTGCTAGCTCAAGACGAAGACAGGGTATAGGGAATATAGGGCTAATGTCTGAAACGGATGGACCGATTTTAACGGGACTTTCAATGGCATAGAGTTGATGTTAGGATACTAGGCTACTTATAATTAAAAATAATTAAGGTTCCACTTAATGAAAGGGTTCCATGAAATTACACAGCAATCTATGAATTAATTTAATTTTAAAAGTTCCCAATCACTCTATTTGAGGGTATACAAATATGAACCCTTAGAATGAATGTATTGAATTGCAGCTGATATAAATACCTTGGATGCATTCTGATTAAATTTGGCGGTGAGTGGTCCAGCAGTAGAGGGTGGTGGCACAGTGCTTATGGGCGTGTTCGAGTCCAAGGGATGCAGTAACGCCGGTCGCTGCTGTAGTCGAGGCGGCTGTACAATGTACATATTATATTATTTTGTGTTAAATTTGTAGACCTTGAGCAGCAGTTGAGTATTACACTCAACTGCTGCTCAAGGTCTACAAATGTACAATTTTAAACCGAGAAAGACGTAAAGCTAGATTTAATTTCTCGAGTTTATTTATCATTTAATTGAGGTTTTACTGTGTTCTGCTTGCAAGCGGCTCATCATAAAAAACAACTCACTTTGAACTACCAAAATTAAATAGAATAAAAATTTCGAAATTTTTTTTTTCTATTTCATCTGTTATTATAAAAATTAACTGTCTTGTTTGTAAAACTCAAGAATGGCAGGTCCGCTTTGGAAAATTCTGATCTTGAAATATTTGTGTAAATTCAGGGAAGGGGTAAACAGTGAGAAACATAAATAATAAGTAAAGGAAAAGCAGATGCAAAGGTCACCGTATGATATGAATTACTTACATAAAAAAAATATCTCTTTAATTTTGATCCACCTAAGCTAGTCAGAATTTAAATTCAAAAACTTAATCATGATAACATTTTCCACTGACCTCTCCCGGAGCGCTGGGTGTATCGTTGGGTGTTCGGCAGGCGATGGGTGTTTGCGTCATGGTCGGTGGGTTGGAGGTGGGTGTGCCTTGCGATTGGGGCACCACTGGCATTATCGACGAGCCCGAGCTCCGGTCCGTCACGCCGTTCACCATCGGCGGGGAGGGGGCCGACTGGATACAATACATTATTTACTTACACACTTTTAGTGAGGTAAAGCAGGTTAGCGCACACATATCAGGGCCTTTAGAGAAAGTAACATTTTCCTCGTGCTTCGCTAGTAGAAACGATACAAAGTCTATGAGAATGACATTTACTTTAATACGTTGTATCGCTCTATTAGCGCAAGTGCGAGAGAATGTTACTTCACCGGATCAGCATTGCCTCAACTTGAGGCGTTCAGTTTAAAAGTCCACAAACAAACTCTTCAGCTTTATAATATTAGTAAAGATAAAATAACACTCACATCAATCCCTCCTAAGGACATGACAGGATGTAGACTGAACATCAGTTGTCCGTTGACTGAGGTCACTAGTGGGACTGTGTGCACCGTGGGCACTTGTCCAATAGTGGGCATCGACGAGCTCGACGGCGGGGTCGATGACGACGACGTGGGACTCGATAGCGTCGACATTATAGATGTTGGCATTATTGGTGTCGTTACTGTGTTCACTAATGAGTTGGCTGGAAGGAAAAAAAATTATTATTTATATTAAGTCTGCCTCTTTAGTCTAGTAGTCAAACGCTACTGTGGAATACGAAGTCCTAAGTTCGATTCCCGGGTCGGGCAATGTGTTATTTCTTAGTTGCAGCCCGGAGGTTGGACATGCCCAGTTAAGGGCAATAGACTATTTATTACATGGGATTTAAACATAGCTGGCAAAACGTTTGTGTATTTTAAGTACACACTCTGCCTACCCCTTCAGGGAATACAGGCGTGAGTATATGTATGTCATAGAATATGATGGACAAAAATATTTTTAACTAAGATAAGAGAACAAAAGATAATTTGAATGACTCACTTGCAGTAGAAACGCTGGGTGCAGAAAATCTTATAGCGGGCGCAGTGGGACGAACGGCCGTTTGGGGTCGCACGGGCGCCTGAGTCGCCGGCGGCTGGATCGGTATATAAACCATAGAGTTCTTACTGATCAACTCCGAACGGCCTTCATCTACCTTCTTCGGCTGAGGGAACGACTTCTTAGCCCTAGGACGAATCTCAACAGTCTTAGTGACAGGTTTACGCGCGTTCAAAGGCGTCACTACCACTTTATTCACCTTCATAGGCTGAGGATTCACTGGCCTTAGCCTAAACGCTTTCATCAAGTCCATTTTCTCCGAGTGCCTTTCAGCATCGTCTAAGTCGATGGGTTCAGATTTAATTTCCACTTGAACAGTGTCTTTCACGTTTTGTTTTTCTGAAGGTGGTGACGTCATACGTGCGAATGCGCGTACACCGACTCTACCTACTAAGGGATCTGGGACAAATCTTAGTGTTTGAAGTTTGTTCGTCGCGTCCTTCGCCGTCCGAACGTTATCGGTACTAGTCGGTGTAAATACGCTAGAATCGGAATTGGCTTCGGCAGTGACTTGTGTAGTACTCGAACTGGTAGCCGTTAGGGCTGTAGTCTGAACCGTTGCAGATAGACTCCGTACACAACTAATCGTAGGCAGACCTGATGGGGAGCTTGATACAAGAGTATTATTTGATCCTCGTGCTATATGAGCTAAACTTGCATTGTCTTCTGATTTCGGTGCATTCCCTACAGTTGTGTTTGTTTTGGCACCGTTTTTATCAGCCTCATTGTTTTTACTTTTGCTTGCATTTGTATTATCATTTTTATCTTTACTTGTTGAGTTATTTGCACTTGTATCTGTGTTGTTAAAACTATTACTAGTAGCTATATTACTTCGCGAGACCCGTATCCTCCGTTTAATTTTGTCTGTTTTAACTTGTTTCTCGTTGATAGCGGATTTGTCCATTTTCATAGCCTTCTGTTTTTGTGGTATTACTTTATTATTCGGTGTAACAGGTAGTTTAAGAGCGGCACCTTTAGGACTTGTAACTTTAATAGTGCTTGGTTTGGGTGCTATTGCTTGGAATTTAGATTGTGGTGAATTTGTTTTCGGACTCGAATCATTTACTTTTATTAGTGAGAAATTTCCTTTGGGAGTGCTAGGTTTAGCAGGGATTGCAACTTTGGGAGAATTTGAGTTATCTTTGGGCGTGCTTGTGTTGACTTTAGGGGTTGTTTTAGGGGTGGTATTAGTTTTCACGGTAGTTACTTGTGGTTTGTTTGTTCTCGTTGAGAGTGATATACGGATAGGCATTACTCTCGGATGGTTCTCGGCTGAACTGCTGGTAGAGTCGCAATCCTTGAGAGTAGGTTCAGTGCCATCAGCTTTATTAATATCATTCACGTCCACGAATTCAAGTTGTGATTTGTTTTGTTTATCTTCCTTACTACTTCTCGGTTGGTTTACTTTCTTGGCATCGTCTATACGTCTTTTTTTCTCGGCAGGACCAGGTTCTAGTATGGTAATGACTGCTTCTTCAAGGTCTGAACGCCGACGTTTTCTCGGTGCAGCTTCATTGTTTTTCTTCGAGTTTTTGTCTTTGATTTCTTGGTTTTGCGTATCGTCAGCTTTCACACTCCTGTAATTTACACCATAGATTATATTAATCCTTTGTATATCTGTCTGTATGATGAATAAAATATATGCCCAGTGACCCCCGCTATTTTCGCTTAGCGCTCGTAACTAGTGACGTCACGTGTTCCATGTTAATTAATGTTTACTTACACGGCATTATTTTCTCGTTCATCTTGAACCATTTCAGCGCCATCCGACGATTTGCGAGTCGGCGTCTCTTCCAAATCACCAACATCACTGCAAGTTACAATGTTATAAGCAGGATTTCTCGGGTAGTTACGATGTATATAAAGATGTGTTTACTTTTTTGTTGTTATTACTTTAATTGTTTTATATTTAAATCTTATTTGATATTAACCAACAAAAAATGAGGAGCTCGTGG
Organism: Watsonalla cultraria; assembly: GCA_964035505.1. Lineage (NCBI taxonomy): Eukaryota > Metazoa > Arthropoda > Insecta > Lepidoptera > Drepanidae > Watsonalla > Watsonalla cultraria. The sequence continues at coordinate 8,458,931 of OZ037717.1, read as the reverse complement.
CACAGTTGCTATTTCGCATATCATTCGATCGGCGAAGTTGAGCAACCCGAGCCAGTTTGATGGGTGACTACCAGAGTTTCTTCGTGCCTCAGAGAGCATGTTAAGCCTTCGGTCCTGGTTCTTAATCTAACTAACATCTTTGGCAATCGTTACAAGTCGATCAGAGGCTTAAGATAGTCTGACAACTGGTTTTACCCAGAGTACCGACTTTCCTCGTAAAAAGATCAGTTTTTTTTATGCAAAGTGATCAATCACATCACATCGGGTTGAATCAGAAGAGGAGTACCAACCCCAACAATTTACGGGATAAGGCCAGGGAGATGATACATTCAGAATGAAAAAAATCAATTAAATGTTCGATTACGTTGTTATAATGTATGTAACATTCACAAACAATATTTTAAGGAGGTTTACATAATCCCTGAACTTTCCGTGAGGAAATGAATATACTGTAAATTACTTACCCGTCGTTCCCGGAACCCTTGGAGCTCTTGGAGTTAGACCTGCTTTTCTCCTTGGCAGCCTTGGGCGATGGCATCGCCTTATCCTTCACTGGCGTCCTCACTTCCCCTTCAAATGCCGGTATCTACAACAATCGCAAACACTGTAGGGTCTACACTTTTTAGGCACACAATTTTTGGCAGAGCATGGGCTAGTTGTATATAACAATTTAAAAATATAATCAAAAAATCAGTTTATTTTTGTATGTTTTTCGTCATTATAGTTACTTACTATTAACTAATAAAGTATTCTAAAATAAACGACGAAAAAAAAGAGTTTTGTTTATTTTATTTTCAAATTGATTCTACTACCAGCCAATGCTTACGTCAAGTTAAGAAGTTCACTTAAACGCCCCATTAGTTCCTGAGATCAAGCGCGTTCAAGCAAACAAACGGCTTTCTTATTATATATATTCAGCTTTATATATTCGTATAGAAGTATAAAACTATGGAAAATGGATAACGCGATATTCAAATCTTTGAAACATATCATAAATGCGCAGGAACAGGTTCCTCTGCTGAAATGTATTTAAAAATAAACTTTCGTATATTGTAATGTAATAATAATGATCACCAACCATTAGCTTAAGTTGTTCTCCTAGCTTGGACGGATCGAACGGTACTTTGTAAGGTGGGTACACAAACTTCTCGTATTTCCTTGATATATTGCGAATATGCTGTTCCGCTTCCTGTAACATAAGAACCAGAAGGTAAAACTTAATTTACTTTATATTAGGAATGCGTACAATTAACAATATAGCCGCAATTATTCAGTGAAATAATAATAAAATCCGTCGAATAGTTTTTCAATTTGTACACTACAAACATAAACACAAAGAAACATTTATCTTTATAAATGTATTTAGAAGTTGGTGACACAGGAGAGACCCAAATGGAGAATACTATTATCGAAAGTCAAAACTCATTTTGAAGAAGTATACTCGTATGTAATTCTTAATGTTTACATACTAAGTATATTACTTACTCTGTGGCTGAGACACACATAAATGCCGAAGAAAACAAAGCTCTTGAATAATGAACCATTGGGTTTATAAGTATATGAGTTGCATTGAAAATGTACCTGCATGCTATCTAGTAAATCCTGTCGCTTAGTCCTAAAGTTATTGGGGTCTTTCTCGGAGAAGAGGAAGCAGTCTTTGGCGGGCACCCAGGCACGGTCGTGGGCACCGAAGAACCTCACGTCCACCATACCGGCACTGCCTACCGACATGCCTTTCGCTGGCCAGTAGGGGAAGCCTAGCGAAAGAAATACAGTTAATAACATACATACATATATATCACCTTGTATAGGGGATGTGGAAAGAACTCGGAAGCAAAAAATGAAGTAACCTCATATCGCTCTCCTAGCAATCCTGTAGATATGCCATTATATTGCTAGGTGAGCGATGCTTCGTCCACGTAACATAATTTTGTATATTTTGTGGACAATTCTGGAGACTGTCATGTTTGAACTTATTACACCAGACACCCTAGGTGAAAGATAGGAACAAAAATAATGGGAGATAATAACATGTTCCCACTTTTCAATCTACAATAGGTGGATAGGACATACGATTCGCAACTTGGGTGGAAGTTTAGATTAGATGAATTCTGGAATTGAATTTTTGTGGTCCACTACTGAAGCAAAACTAAAATTTTAAGGACTTTCTAACATTTAAGAATCGTAATAAAAATGGGAAACAAATATTCCATATTCAACCTACAAATAAAATTCTACCGTTTGGATTACTTTCCCTGTGTATGAATCAGTTAGGAGTTACTACATTTTAAACTTACTGGTAAGTAGAGAAAACTGGGATAAAACAGTGCTTAACTTTATTACTTACAAAAGAACAAATAAACAAAAACAAATGCATGAGTACTTACACGTTGCGTGAGACAGACCCTTAAACACCAAGCAAAGAAAGGATAAATGGCGGTAGGTTAATGGCGAACAGGATTGCACAATGAAAGTGTAGTGGAGTTATAACGTGACGGTGCGTTGAGAATCCTTCACAAGGTACCTTTAAGTTTAGCCCACAATAATATATGTGGGGTGGAACAGACATCTGTGAACCAAGTGGGTCTTCTAGCGTGCGCGGCCGCATAGCATTCGGGGCAAGCTTCAATCTCGCCCATTTCCCCGCGACAAGATCGCACTAGAGCTCGCGCGCCGGCCGTCAGCTTCGACTGCACTGTGGATATACCTTGCAATTTGTACGGGTCACCATTTTAGAAACGTTATCAAAGTATGTAATAATAATAAAAATACAAGCTTCAATATTGAACTAATACAATAGACATCATATAATATTGGAATTGTAAATAGATGGTCTATAACACAGAGTATATCTTTTTGCATTTAATGTTGTGTTCAAGCGAAAGGTTCCAATGTTTATCTTTACATAAATAATTTTGTATATTTTCAGTCTTATTTCCATACTAATATAGAACTCCAATTTAATATTTTACTCGCTCAACCTGGGTATTTTAAGCCCAGGACATTACAAATTTCAAATTTATTGATTTCAATTCTTCAAATTATTTTCAGCAAATTAAATATGTTTTGATAAAATATCCAAACATACCTACGCAGTTTCGAATGACTAATGTATCGATTTAAATTCTACAAATTATTTTCAGCAAATTTAATGTCTTATGAAAAAGTATTTAAGTAAACTTACATGTGTTAAATATAATGCTATTGTGCAGTATCCATTGCGCGTCGGCTACAAATGCCTCTGTGCTTCCGTACAGGCCAGACTCGATGTTAGTCTTCATCAGTGCCAAATCCATCGGGTGTACCACGTACTTGTCGTAATCTGAGAACGTGCTGCGATCCACAGGGCCAATAAATGGCTCCACCTTGAAACAAAATTTAACATTTTATTATCTATACAAGGTATAAATCTGAAGAGTTTGACTGTTTTTTTCCTTGGATGCGCTAATCTCTGGAACTACCGGTATGATTTGAAAAATTATTTCAGTGTGAGATAGCTTATTTTACGAGAAAGGCTATAGGTTATTATCTTTACGCTCTCACTCACTCTCACTCACACAATCACGTGTTAAAGTAAGCGTTAGGCCAAGTAACTAGGCCACGGGAACGAAATCTAGCATCTTATACTTGGGCACTATATTAAAAAAAACTAAATCAAAATTGGCTCATTTGGGAGCTATATTTGCCTAAGACGGGCCATACGGATACACTTAAACAACGGCCTTTTACCTAAAATCAACCTAAGCTGGTCTTAAAAATACATTAAATGACTGTTCCAAGTGTCCCTTCTATTGAATAAAAGCTAATCCTAAAAAAACTGATGAGACAGCCTTCTTGGTCTAATGGCCGCAAGCGCTACTGCGGAATACTAGGTACGGAGTTCGGTTTGGACAAAGTATTATTAGGTTTTTCTATCGGTAATTTCTCAGTAGCAGCCTAGTCTGGATTTCTGCCCGTTTAATGGCATTGGCTAGTACACTAATTACATGAAACTTAAATATAATTGGCAATATGTGGGTACCTATACTATACGTACACCACTGCTGGCACATATACATTTTTTGTTTCATAGAAAAAAAAATATTCAGCGAGTGTTCGAAATGTCCCTTTTGTTAAATACAATTATTTGATTTGAATTTTTACCATGTCGAGATCGAAAATAGTCATCTATTTGGGATGAAACATTGCCTAAAATGTATGTTAAAACATTTAAAAAAAGCGTAACATTTATGACAAATTATATTAAAATTAATACGTATTTCTTCAGAGATTATATACAAAAAATAATATCATTCAGTCTAGCTAATTTGAAAAAAAAACACGTTTTTTTTACTCTTCATAAAAATTTCCATAAAGCAGACTTTATGTAAATTTCCAATAAGTTCTAGTCGGCAAGATGGCGAGTCACAAGTTGACACACGCGTATTGAATGCTTATCAATCAATTCTCAAAACTATGTCAAATTTCACTTAGAACTAGTCCATTCTAATTGAGTAATAATATCATGTTGAGGATATCTTGCAATTTGATTCGTATTCGATCATTCTCACGCTATACAATGAATTAAATTCCTTTTATTCATTATAGAAATGACATATTAGAAGCAGTGAACAGGAAAACATTTTTATAATCTTCCGTAATAACTACCTAAACTCATACTCAAAAATATCTTTATTCCATTAGACTTTATACAAAGTACTTTCAAATCGTCAGAATGACGTAATTATACAGGTTTATACATGCCACCGCCAGGTTCGGAGGGTTGTTTTTACTGAGAAGAAAGTCTTTTACTCTTTTCAAAAATATTATACAATTTTAAAAATACAAAATAAATTACTTAAGAAATGTACCTATACTTTAGTAAAGAACAATATTTATTTAATAAAAGGTTAACTTCCATAGACTGCGAAATATAAGACTACGTGGGAAAAAAGTGTATACCAAGTATGGCAAATGAAACTCATAGCAAGTACGTCATTACTTTAACGGAAAAATTTGAAGCAGTATTCGCTATTAGTAATCACGAAGAGCTGTATCAAGACAAATGAAAACTACATGTACTCGTTACATAAACAGCACACAGGCGCGTTATTATTAGCGTGGAGCGAGAGGGAGATAGACGCTTGTGTATTGATTGGTGGGCGTGCGAGGGGGACAGAAGGCGTGGGTCCGCGCCGCGGCGACGTAGATAAGTAGCAAGGTCATTTCACCCGGCCCGCGGTGCGACTATATATATTTCGATGTCGTACCGTCTGTTCGTTGGTACATGCGCAGTGGTGAAAGTTGCGAATCTAAGCCACATAACACATTATTGAGGCCTAACCACTATGCACTGTTCATATTATTGGTCAATCCAATGATTGACCAATAATATGAACAGTATTTGTTATTTTTTTTAGATTAATATAATATTAAGAACTAAACCATTGCAACAAGAATAATTTAGTATCAAGATGGAACAGATTATCTATAAAAAAAAAATAACGCAAACCACTCTAAAGGGGTGAATATATGTTCAATTTGGTAGTGACGTCAGGCATTATGGCGTTAACTAGTCAGTCAATCAGATCAATCTACAATTTTATTCAATCATAGATAGATACAAAAACGACAAAGAACTTTCAAAACGTATCCCAATGGTTACTTCCATACTCATCATATCATCATTCATGCTTATATTACTGAGCTAAGTTCTGCACGCGGTTACGTCCGCGTGGAGTCTTCGTAGCAAAATAGTAGCTTTAACAATCCTCCCTAAATATACCAAATTAGTCTAAAATCGCATGAGCTGTTTAGCCGTGAGAAGTAACACACACTCTCGCATTCCGCAGTTAGTAATAAAGAAGAATATTGTCACATCAACATATATTTCGCATCATATTAGAGACTAGCTGTGGGCCGCGATTTCACCCGCGTACACTTAAAGGGTTTATTTCGGAACTCTATTTTAGAAATAAAACTAGCCATAGTTACTCATTGTAACATCAGTGAAAATCCCGTTACAATCGGTCTAGCCGTTTCATAACCGGAGTAAACAGATTTCTTAAAAAATACTTTTTTTGAATATATACTTTCATATCCAGATATTAAAAACGGTTAAATTTGAATTACAAACAGACACTATAATGTTAGATGTATAGATTATTTACCCCATTAAGGTCCATCATTCGCTCCAATGCGTGCGTCAACAGCTCACACAGGGTCCCTAGCGATATCTTCTTCATAGCGTGAGATCTGAAATTAAAATAACAATACTTTATGACATTAAATAATTCTCAATCAATTATACCTTTAGAACATAAACAGAGTGGAATTGATAACCTAAATTAATGTGATTAGGTACTTTTCTTTGTTTTGTTTACCTATAAAATGTGTTCATGATTTTTACAATGCTGATGTGTTATAGCCTTAACCATAATTTAATTTTGCAGCAAAATGAAGCATTCTCTTATGTTCCACATATCATGCAATAAACATCGAACCTTTAGTAACCTCTAGCAACTACACTTTGTTACAAAAATATGAGAATGGAAGAAATAAAAAAGAATAAGAGTTTTTTTATTTTTTAAACTGATATGTACCATGCACCAATAAAGTGCGCCTAAAAGTCAAAGAAAAAGTGCGTCTAGACCCTATATATGTTTTCTGTTCTACTCGCCTGGTCTCCGAACTCTCGGCATGCAACACAATCAAGCACTCCGGGCAGACCCAGTTCTTTTTCTCTGGAACAATCTTGCTCCTCTCCGTTCCAGTGAGACATTTGAAATGGAAGGACCGCGGGCACACTGTGCACTGCATGGGGGGGTGCGCCTTCTCGTTGGCAGTCTGTTCTACAGCCCAGTGACATCGCCAGCAATATGGATCTGTACGCAGCTTGTTGCTTTTCTCAGGAGGCTAGATAATAAACAATGTTTTAACAATTAAAATATGCAAATGTGAGCAAAAGTGTCGGTAGAAGGCGTCCAAGGAAGAACTACTATGACCAAATTATTCATAATATTTTTCAGAAAGGTCAAATTCGGAGCAATCTTAACCGAAGGAAGTGTATGAAGGGAAGAAGTATGTAAAGATCATAGCATGTGGCAAATGGTGGTCCTTGCCTACTCCCAGGGGATACAGATGTGATGATATGTATGTTTTATAATAAATAGCTGTGCCCTGCGGTTTCACCCGCGTAGATTTAGTTTCATCCATATTGTCGCGGAACCCTAATAGTTTTAATAAATAAAAGTAGCCTAAGTTACTCCTTGAAACATCATCTACCTACCAGTGAAAGTCCGTGAAAAGCTGTAATTTTGGAATTACAAACAGACACTTCAATTTTATTTATCTGTATAGATGTATAGATTAGCTTCAACACGCGGCGTCGCCCCTCGTTTTATAAAGCATCCCTAATTTAACTCCATTAATAATATAGTTGTCAGATACTGTTGTAATACTCAGGTAAATTCCATGAAATGGTTTTTATAATTGGTGAACTCTGCCTACCCCCCATGGGATACACACTTGTGCATATGTATGTAGGTAAAATTGGTTCAGAAGGTTTGAGTTCATTCAAATCAAACAAACCTTTACCTTCCTGGTAACAGAAATGAAAAACAAAGGAGATTGTTTTAATCTCCTAATATTAGTATAGACTAGCGCACGTCGGGAACTACGCGTGTGAAACCGCGGTTTCACCCGCGTAGTTCCCATTCCCGTGGAAGTACGGGAATAAAATATAGCCTATGTTACTCTCTGATAATGTAGCTATCCATTGCAGAAAGAATTTTTAAGATTGGTCAAGTAGTTTCGGAGCCTATTCAATACAAAGAAATCTTTCCTCTTTAGAATATTAGTATAGATAAAGATTAGGGATAGATATAAAATTAATATGGCAATATTTGTAAAACATTTTGAATTCTACTATGAGTGCATAAATCATTAATTAAGTTGGTATTTTTTGTTGACATGACATGACATCAACAGAATTAGAATGAGTAGAATTGATACAAACCATGATGTATACAAACAAAATATTGGGCAACTTTTATAATATTTGATACACCTGGCAGCCATCTTGTGCACACAATACACATGTCAATGTTATTAAGCTGTTAAAACAAAAGATATTACAAAGGCAAGAATTGTGAAGAGGTTTTATAGGTATGCAATGTGTTCAGGTTAGGTTAGCTGAACTTTTGCTTGAAATAAGTTTAGAATATTTTTAAATTAATTTTGTGTAGATTAATTAGTATATTCTTTATTTTTATAACCTGGCTTTACCACTAGGAGTTGATAAAAAGATCTTACTCATACCTCCAACACATGGGAGGCAACCTTTCAATTTACATTAGGGATGACGATTCTTTCCAAAAAAAGATCGATTTTTAAATCGATTCGAATCGTAACTTGATGAATTGATTCATAAAATAATCGAGGTCAAAAAGATCGATTTCTAAAAAATCGATTTTTTCTCGAGTCTGCATTTACAATGTAAATATAAATCAATTTTATGAAAAACAAGATACCATAATAAGTGATCACTTAGTATTAAAATCAGGGACTTTTTTTAGTCCAAGAAATTCGATGATCACAATCATTTTTATAACAATATGAAAGTATCAGGTAAAAAAGAAGACATCATTCTACTTTCTAAATGTATTTGTATTACTTAACAAGTAATAATTTTAACAAAAAAATACTGACTTCAAATTTTTATTCTAAAACTATAAAATCGTGTTGTGAATAGAAAAATTCGAGTGTCGATTCTCTAGGGTGAAATATCGATTCACTGAATCGATTCAGTGTTACATATCGATTTATAAAATCGATTTATTTGGCTCGAAAAATCGATTCTTTGATTAATCGATCTCAGATCGCCATCCCTAATTTACATTGTTAAACTATAATCAGTAGATTACAGTCATCAAAAAACTTATAAGAGTTTTAAAGTGACTTTAATAATAGGTGGACTGGAAGAATTAGTTTATTTATTCAATAAATTTACTAAGAAGATGTCACCGCATTGTAGCAAGTCCACCTTTGTATTTGTGTATAAAGTGTAAATAAATAGATATGAAAAAATATAAAATTCATTATTGATACTTACAGAGGGATCTTCTACAAGTTTTCTTTTCTTAGGAGTACTGGCTCTTAAACTTGTATCCTTTTTCTCTTTTTCTCTCCCTTTAGAGTCATCATCATCCTCTGACACATCAGAGTCCTTCTGTACCTTACTGGTAACAGAATTCAAGAACAACTTCACTTTACTTGCAAATTCTGGGTTCTGTGATCTCATGGACCTTTTGACAGAGGCTCTGTCTGACATTTCACTGCAGTTGCTTTTCTGGGAGTTGTTACTATTTCTCCTAGCGAGGATCTTATCAGCATCCACTGAGCTGTTCAGGCTTGTATCCAACAGTGTTCTAGATTTCCTAGTTTTACTTGTGAGCTGATTGCATTCACTGATAATTTTAGATTCCTTAGCAGATTTTATGAGGGATTTAAGTTCCCTGCTAATGCTTTTGTTGTGTTCCTTTTCTGTTGGCTCAGATATAGCCTGTGAGTCATTAGACGCTTCTGGCTCTGCTGCATTCTGTAATGTGGTACTTGTAACATTTACTGAACTTTCATTCTGTTTATCATTGGTAATACTCACAATATTCCCATTCAAGTTTTCTGAAATAATTTCATTTACTGGACTATTTTTATCTATTACATCCTTAAGCTCAATAACTACATTAGCTGACTTTTCAGTTGGCTTAGAAGCCTCTGACTCTACAAGACTTATGTCAATGTTTTTTGCTTCTTCCTTTTTTTCCACTTCTGGCTCTTTCATGCTTATATCAAGGCTTTCTTTGTCAATGGGTTTACCCTCATCAGGTTTACTGGAAGAATCAGCTGACTCCATCTGCAGGATTGCATTTGAAGGTCCTGCAATGTTTTCTAATTGTGAATCACTGATTGCAGTGTTTAGTGATTGTTCAGGCTTTTCTGGAGAATCTTGTGTTGGCTGTGACTGCTCAGTGTCTTTATCGAAAGTACTATCTTCGACTTGGGGCTCGACTTCCATTAGGGGAGCTTCTTCGGGGGAGCTTACTGTCTGTGGGGACACATTATCCGGTTGGGAGTCCTCACTCATGTTCTCGACAACAATAACCATCTCAACATTGCCGTGGGTCCCGGTGACTTCCAGCGTCTCCGGGACGTCCTCTGTGGTGGAGGACACGGCCTCCATGTGCCCCTCGGTGCTCTCTTCCATCACCTACGACAGAACACTTGAATTTATTAATAGTACGACCTTTTATGAAAACGTAACTCATATCATGAATGCAAGCCGAGCGGCACGGCCTAACAATAGACATCTAAATATTGAGAGAACCGGTCATTATCCAAGCAAGCTCCGATACCCCGTCAGTTGGGTACATACCTACTTTCATTGAATACAATCATACAAATACATTAGCCGACTCACCACACGTAATTGATTCACTTTCTCAATCACTGACACCACTATGTTTCACTTATTACAACAACATAACACTTAGACGGTTCACGAGTCATAAATGTAATAAACAAATTATTTCATTGGAGTCAAGAAAACACCATTCCTCGAGGGATATATTTCATCGCCATCGCTCGCACATTTACCACACATATGCAAACAGTACTCACACATAGACAAGACCCGCACATCATAGACAGTAGACACACGCACACAACACACCACAGAAAACTATTGGTCACTCACAATCACACATCATCAAGCATACCAACAAAACCAAAGAATACTCATATTTCCTATTTTGTAGGTAGGTAGTGTTGTAAGCTGTTTACATGCTAAATACATTGAGTATTAACCTGTATTAATCAACACTTGCAGTACTTAAAATTATTTTAATAAAGTATGTATAATATTCCCTAGGCTCGGACTTGGTGAAGTCTATGTTCAACAACAGATCTAAATCGTTTGTCGATAGATAGAAAGATCAACCATAGATAGAAAAAACTAACAACAGATGGAGCTGCGCTGTGACTGGGCTGAGTGAAAACCAACCAATAGGCAGCGCCGGTCACATCTCTCGTCTTTGTCTATCTCACTTGCACACAAAGCTACTATTAATTAAGAAGCTATAGACTATTTTTTACTCGATCACTCACTTAGTCGAATATGCTTTTTCAGCAACTCTTTTAGCCACAGATATAATAAAACCAGCCAAGTGCGAAAAGGAGTCGCGAACAAAGGGTTCTGCACCATTACGTATAAAAACGGCAAAAGAATCACGCCTGCAGTATGGGAGCCCCCTTAAATATAGTTTTTTTTTTCTGTTTTGATTTACAAATTAGAACTTAAAATATCAACATAATAATTATGTGTAAAGTTCAGCGGTCTAATTATTACGGTTCATAAGATACATTCTGGTGATAAAGGGACAGCACAGACTTAGTAATAGTGTCTCCTTATACCCTTTGGGTACGGGACCCTAAAAAGCATTATGCATCGATTGACAACAAAAAATATTGAAGATGAGCGATTTTTTTAATCCACAGACACGGACTAGTCCGATTAGCATAAAGTCAAAACCATTAGTGAAATTTAGGAATAAGCAATCCTCTATGGATGGAGTATTCGTTTTCTGTGTTCGAATGCAACGCCCATCACTAAATTATTTTACTTTTTGTTTTTTTAAAGTGCCTAAACTAAAGACAGAAATAGATAAAAACAAACAATATTGTTTAAGATATTTATTATACAAATTCATAAATTAACCATGGAATTTATTGAACTTATATTAATTAATAAATTAGACGGAGTGATTTTAAAATATCCACATCAAGATAATGTTGATGGTACTGTATGTATTACAGGACATCATCTCATTTTAAGTTCAAGAAAAGAAGGCGTACGTGAACTATGGGTTGGTTGTATATTAAATAATTAATGATTCTATGAACAAGATATTTGTACATTAACTGCCGGATCACTGCGGCTGTAAATTGTTACAAACATGAGTAAAAGTTAGACTGAATTCTTATTTAAACAGCTGATAGTTTGTTTACATTGGTCATAGAATAATCTATGCTGTAGTCAATTATAGTTAGTAAATAGATATACACTTTACTGGTTAGTTTTTCGACGTTCACAAGTGCAAGTGAATATATTATTTTCATTTTTTAATTTCCACTGACTTTGTAGTCCAGTCCTTGCCCGGGTCAGATCCAGTCCTTGCTCCGGTTTCATCCAGCCCTAGCCCCGGTCTGATCCAGTCCTTGCCCCTGTCTGATTAGAAAGTACTGTGGGAAAGTTACTCATTTCGTGTCTTTGCCTTTCAGCTCCTCCACAAGAACATAGACAGCATAGAGAAGAGGGAGAACAAACCCAGCGGTGGGGTCCCACAGGGCGGCTCTCTATTCCTCAAGTGTAAGGACCTGAGGATCTTCCAGCTGGACATAGCTACCACTGCCGAGCTGAACATGATGGCTCAGACACTAGAGAACCTCTCCAACCTGCAAGATCCAGGATTATTTTACCCATTCTTCTATAGACACATGCATCCTATTGTTGAGAATGGGTATACTTTGTATAGGTGTGGCTTTTTTTACTAACAGGGGCCTTATTATGAGCTCTTATTGCAATGATAGTTTGGCTGTGTGACAGCAACAGACAAAATGCCTGGCAAAACGGTCTTAAAATAAAATCAATACAATACAAATAACTTTATTGCCATTTAGGTACACATACATGGCATCAAAGTAAGCAAAAGAGTTCTAATATAATGACTAATAATGTAATGACAGGGAAAAGCTATTTAGTAATATTGTTATTGATATAGTCCTCAAAACACACTAGCACTAAAAGATTAAGTTTAATTTCACCAAGCAATAATGTTATGTCCTTGCCTTACTGATTTTTAGATTATAGTTATATCATAGTTACTTCATAAGGTCTAAAATACCCTTTACAATTTCAGTATAGAAGGTGAGTTCACAAAAGTGCTAGCGACTGAAGAGTGGCGTGTATCGAGGGTGAACACCAGTTACACAGTGTGTCCGAGCTACAGCAAGGCTGTGGTGGTCCCCAAGAACATTGATGATGACACCCTCGCCGCGGCCGCCTCGTTCAGACAGGGTGGCAGGTTTCCAGTACTTAGTTATAGGCATAATAATGGGGTGAGTGAATTTTAAAGGCTTAACACATATTAGTCACAATGTACACATTGGTAGCCAGCATAAATTTTTCAGCTCTTTCAAACTTCATCAGCCATGTGTGCCCTCCACCGTAACAAGTCTTATGTGTGCCAGTTTGAGCTTAGCCTTAAGCTATACATTATTATTATAAGACCTTGCAGATATTTTACGATTGGTTCGGTTCTTTAGTTGTTTCTTCGTTTGTAATATCTGTGTGCTGTGTTGTAGCAAAGGCCTCCTCCAACTGACTCCATTTTTTTCTTTCTTTGGCTAGTGTTGTCCAAGTACCGACCGTCATTGCCTTAATTTCATTTCAAGCTATACATAATAATAGGATATTTAACTAAACTTGCTAGTTTTTAACCGTGACTTCGTATGCGTAATTATTACGCGTTTCTAAGTATGCCCCATCTCAAAATGATTACATATTGATTTACCCAATTTTTTATGTGAATGTTATTTAAACTTACTTTCATATGCACTTAGTGAAAAGCTGTTAATTTAAAATTACACACAAACACTTATTTATCTGCATGTAGATACATAGATGTTGGTTATATTATCAGTAACACAAACGAAATAATATCATGTAAGGCTACCGGAGGCGTTCTTTATCTCTTTCTGTTACATTGTATTTTAATGTGCATGAACCAATGAACCAATTTGACCCATAGTTTGGTTTACCAGGCAGTACTTATGCGAGCCGGCCAACCTCTCTACGGGCCGAAGCACCGGCGCTGTCGTCCAGACGAAGCGATCCTAAACTCGGTAGTTGCTATTGGTACCAAAGGTGCTATTTACGACCTACGCAGCTCCAACTCAATATCGCAACAACAGAGTAAAGGTAACTAATAAATAAAATTCTCGTGTCACCTACAGACTGATTTACGCCTATGTTATTCCTTGAAACATCAGCTATCTGCTAGTGAAAGTCCCGTTTAAATTGGTCCTGCCGTTTCAGAGATTAGCCTGAACAAACAGATAGACAGAGATACAATTTAAAAAAAATGTTTTTATCTTGGTACTCGTTTCATATCCATTAAGTAAAAACCTGTTAATTTGAAATTACAGACACTTAAATATTGTTTACGTGTGATTTTATTACATACTAGCTGTGCCCCACGGTTTCATCCTTATTGTCGCGGAACCATAATAGTTTTGATAAATAAAAGTATCCTAAGTTACTCCTTGAAACATCAGCTACCTACTAGTGAAAGTCCCGTTAAAATCCGTCCAGCCGTTTCAGAGATTACCCGTAACAAACAGACAGACAGAGAAAAAAAATTAAAACTTGGTTTTTAGTGTCAGTATCGTGTATACTTTCATATGCATTTAGTGAAAAGCTGTAGTTTTTGGAATTACAAACAGACACTTCAATTTAATTTATCTGTATAGAGTATAGATGTATAGATAAGTTCTTTAATAATCTTTGCATAATCATATAATGGTTATATTATGATTGTTTGTGTTCCAGGAGGTGGAACAGAGAGTAATTCAAATTATTCCCAGTGGAAGATATACAACAGATCAATGGACGAGGTGGACAACAATCAACCACTCTTAGACAGCTTCTCCAAATTAATTGATGGTACGTTTACTCGTATTTTTGATTCGACAGGTGACGACCTCATGTGAGGAATTTGGGTACCAGTAGGGGTAATAACAACACCCACTTTTCACTAAAGATGATTAAGTGCCAAGTGGTGAGTCCATCGCCGATAGGTACTATACATACGTCTTTGAAATGCAGGTTTCCCTACGATGTTTTCCTTCACCGTAAAGCACGTAGTGTGATATTCAGAAAATCGCATTCGTACATTATCATCGCCATAGGCTACTTCATTTTGTCAGATGATTGTTGCAGTGCTGTGTCCTATCTCATACATTTGTGCAGGCCTCTGGGATCATAACATGCGTTGCTTGCGCAGCAGGCGACTGCTCATACTCCACGGCCACCACGACTTAAAAAGAGGCTTTGTATCCAAATTCGTCAAATAATAAAAAATAAGTGGTCCTTCGAACCCAATTTGGTTGAATGTAAAAAAAATAATTCTAAAAGTATAAATTAGCGTTCTATAGTTGTATGTAAATGTTTCAGCTTGCAACGACCGTGAAATATCGAGTGACAAATGGGTGTCTCGCTTGGAGTCCTGCGGATGGCCTGAGAGTGT
Organism: Watsonalla cultraria; assembly: GCA_964035505.1. Taxonomy (NCBI): domain Eukaryota; kingdom Metazoa; phylum Arthropoda; class Insecta; order Lepidoptera; family Drepanidae; genus Watsonalla; species Watsonalla cultraria. The sequence goes on along the minus strand of OZ037717.1, from coordinate 8,443,590 downwards.
CAGGAATTCCTTACACACAGCCTGCTTAGTTGCACAGCATATACATCAGGTATCCAATTTAAAATATATATATCTTCCTTCCTTGTATATATAATTAAGTTTTATCAAATAAAGAATTATATATCTATACATTTATATATATAAAGATAAATAAAATTGAAGTGTCTGTTTGTAATTCCAAAAAAACATCTTTTCGCTAAATATGAGCATATGAGCATATATTCGATACATACAACAGTTTTAACATTTTTAAATTTTCTCCTCAGTCTGTCTGTCTGTTTGTTTGTTCCGGCTAATCTCTGAAACGGCTCGATCGATTTTAACGGGACTTTTACTGGAAGATATCTGATGATATTATGAGTAACTTTGAAGTGATTTATTCAATTTATGCCCTGGTAAGGCTCTTATGAACGTCGAAGAATTGACCACCGGTTCAAAAACTAGCAAAAGTCTAGCGAGCAGACCGATTCTTCTGAGACGGGTTGTTCTCAACAAAAGCAACCTTCCGAACCCGGTGGTAACATTTATAATCCTGTTTAATATATTTGCGTCTTTCTGACGATTTGAAAGTACTTTGTAATTTTGACCTTGTGGCAGCAAAGTTTGTGAGTAGGGTTCGAATGTTTTAGAAAGCAGAACCAGTGTTGGTGCACGGCACGCGAGGCGAGGATGCAACCTTGCTGATATGCTCCTTAGTGCAGATCATACTGAATCCTGACTGCAGGACTATTCGGGGGTAAGTGCAACATACAAGCTTTTCTTAAGAGACTAGAACATTTTTAGTTAGTCTCTGTCTGTCTTTACGGAGCGTCAGGAATAAAATACATGCACACTTACCCCTAAAATTTTCGCTGAGCGCTCGTAACTCGTGACATCATGTGCAAACAATTATTTTTGTGTCTGATAGTCTGCGAGCGTTAATGGAGCGCGGCCAATTCTTCGTCCATAGGCGATATGACATTTTTTTTATTTTGTGAAAAAAACAACATTTTTTTTTCGCTGCGCGTATCCAGGTTATTTGACTATGTGCGTTCTGTGTAAATAAAAAAATAATGAAAGTAATTTGTTAATAAAAAAATTGTGTCGTGTCTGCAAGCGTTAGTAGAGCGGGAATGGTTGTCCGGCGGACACCCATTCGGGTCCCGTCACCGCGTCGGGCCCAACATAATAATAATAATAATAATAATAACATTTGCCTGTTTGTTTCTTCCGACTATTTTCTGAAACTGACTCACTATTATCTTTCATAATTTTTTGTTACGTATTCAGCCCGCCTCCATCTTTCCTGTCCTTCTCCTGTCCCCATCCCTATTCTGCCCGTGTATCCACCCATACTTCCGTTTTAACGGGACTTTTTTTGTGTGTCGTATAGCCTGCAAGCATTAGTAGAGCGGGAATGGTTGTCCGGCGGGCACCCATTTGGGTCTCGTCACCGCGGCGGGCCGTACAGCGCATCCCCCCCGCGGGCCGCCCCCACCTTCACACTGTTCCTGGACTGCGTGCGACAGTTCCTTGACCAGTTCCCCTGCAGCTTCGAGTACCGACAGGCCTTCCTCATCGCCTTATTCGAACACTCATACGCTAGTCAATTCGGTGAGTCTAAAACACACCTACCTATAATGATCTCATATGGTTTTATAGTGAACTCGCGGACGTCACGCGGTTTCACCCGCGTAGTTCCCGTTCCCGTGGGAGTACGGGGATAAAATATAGCCTATATTAATCAGTAATAATCTAGCAATGAAATGGTAAAAGATTTTTTTAAATCTGTACAGTACTTTTTGCGCCAATTCGTTACAAACATACATACAAATCTTCCCTCTTTATAATGTTAGAATAGATGCATGCATATGCTCACGCCTATATTCCCCAAAAGGGTAGGTAGAGGTGTTGTAAATTTGTAATAACAACACCCACATTTCTCCGAAGATGATTAAGTGCCAACGTGACAGATGGTGAGTCTATCGCCGTCTAAGAATTACTTCTCCGACATATGCAGGTTTCCTCACGATGTTTTCCTTCTCCGTAAAGCATTACGTACGATTTAAGGTGAGGCGGTGACGATCCGTTGCAGAGTTTATATTTTTGCTTACCTTCAAGGGCGTGCATTGGATTTTCAGAGGGGTAGGCATAAACAATAAGTAGGTAGGCAGGCTAAGTACATACGTACCTACCAATGAGGCGTACGACATAACATAAACACACACACCCACAAACACGACACGAGTGTATTCAGTCATCACAAATTGTAACTTCTGCTTATCTGCTTATATGCAATGCACGCCACTACTTACTTTTAGGTCGCATTCAATTCTTATAAAAAAAGAGCGCCTAGTACAAGTCCTCGCGTTGACGAAAGCGCAGATTTATATGGGATCAAATAAGTGCTATCCATGAGCCGACAGATGGCGCTCCGAACCCATACAAATCTGCGTTTACATCGACGCGGTGACTTGTGACAGCGGCAGTGAAAAACTAGCACTAGGCCCTCTGGTATTCGATTTCATTTCGCATATTATTAACCGACTTCAAAAAAGAAGGAGGTTCTCAATTCGACTGTGTATTTTATTATGTTTATTTTCTTCACAATAATACCAAAAAAATTACAAAATCGTAGGACAAGTGATTCTTTGGAAGATTTTTTTTTTATGTGAAGTGTGTAAAACTAATCTTCCATCTCAGGCACGTTCCTATGCGACAGCGAGCAAGAGCGAGAGACGAGAGGCGTGTATACACAAACGACGAGTGTATGGTCGTGGTTGAACCAGCCTGACGAGCTCCCCAACTACATCAACCCTCTGTACGACCCCACGCCCGGGGTCATATGGCCTTCAGTAGCGCCCATGAGCTACGTTATATGGGAAGGTAACATCAGAATCTATACAGATAAATAAAATTTAAGTGTCTGTTTGTAATTCCAGATTAACAACGTTTCACTGAATAGATATGAAAGTATAATACGATACTCGAAAAACCATTTTTTTCTCTGTCTGTCTGTCCGTGTGTCTGTTTGTTCAGCCAAATTTCCGAAACGGCGGGACTTTCACTGGCATATAGCTAATGTTACAAGTAGTTACTTAGACTGCTTATATTTAAAAAGAAAACAGTCGTATTCCGCGGGCCACCCATGAAATTGGCTGCCCGGGTGAAATCGCGGGGCACAGCTAGTGTATACTAATATTTAAAAAAAAAATATATTTGTTTTTTGTATAGGCTCTGAAACTACTGGATTGTTCTTAAACATTCTTTCAGCAATGAATAGCCAAATTATCAGCGAGTAACATAGGCTTATCCCCGCTCTCCCACGGGAACGGGAACTACGCAGGTGAAACCGCGTGACGTCTGCTAGTTATAAATAAAATGCGGCGGTAGCATGGATAATCCTGTATAAAACATGACGTACTGACGATTTGAAAGTACTGATTTGAAAGATATTTTTGAATTTAAATTTGAATGCCATATTTTCCAGAGCTATACCTCCGCTGGCTAGTGGAGCAGCACACAGAAGAACGCGAGGAACAGTACAGGGTGATCCGGATCAAAGAACAAGAGCTCAAATCACAAGCTCAACAACTACGCCGCGAGCTGTTCAGCGTGGCGACTCAATACTACGTTGACGGGACTACGGACGCTAAGTGAACATTATTTTACATAGCAGACGTCACGCGGATTCACCCGCGTAGTTCCTGTTCCCGTGGGAGTAGGGGGATAAAATACAGCCTATTTTACTCGCTGATGATGTAGCTATCCATCGATAAAAGAATTTTCAAGATCGGTCAAGTAGTTTCGGAGCCTATTCAATGCAAACAAACAAAAAAACAATCAAATCTTTCCTCTTTATAATACTTGTGTAGACGGTGCAGGCTGCAACTATGATTGTTTTAGCAGCGTGTATTAAGAACTTCTTAGGTAATATTACCGTACCAAAATGAAACGTCATATTCTCGCTCAGAAGTTCTTACTACGCTCGGTTTAAATTGTTGACAGTAGGCCCTCAGATGCGTCACAAGCTATGAGCGCTCAGCAATTATAGTGGGGATAACTGCTTATGTATTTGTTTTCAATCCCAGCGGACCCTGTAACAATGAGTTTTTCTAAAAAGAAAGTTATATAAACCTGCATGTGTCTGAGAAGTAATTCAAAGATTTATATACATATAGTGCCTGAGACGGCGATGGACTCACCATCTATAACGTTGGCATTTAATCATCTTCGGTGAAAAGTGGGTGTAGTTATTACAACACCTCTGTTTACCTCTTCGGGGTATACAGGCGTGAGCATATTATTATGTATGTATTTAAAAGCTAAGTATATTCAGTCTGTTTTCATATACACAATATTCTTCGCTCAGACTGTGGGCTTTAAGGAATGAGTTTGATACAATATGAAATATAATGCAGAGTCTTATAGATAGTATTTCAACTCTATGCTTTGAGCATTAAAGTTAAAATTTTGTCAAACTTTTCGATGGAACCAGATCTTTTAAACACTTACAAAAATACTACCTAATATAGATATATAGTAGTATATAAATATAATAATAAATTCTCATATTTAATTTAATGTTATAAGCATTTAAAAACTATTTCCAAGACAATTATTAAAATAAGTATAATTAAAAAAACGTATTTATGAATTATAGCTAATGAGCGCAAAACATAAGCATGCAACTATTATTATATAGTACCTGGTTGACCGAGCTGTGCTCGGTTTCTTTGTCTCACAAAAAACAAAACTTTTACCCAACAAAAAAGCAAGTTGAAAATAAAACAGAAAATAAGACCGGTGTCATTAGTGTCTAATTTTGTTATCACCCGATAGGCTGGACGTCTCCCGTCTTAGCTATCATAACTTGACAGATGTTGGCGAAATTTACCTTCGTATTGTTATGATATTGTAGCAATTTTTCATTGCCTGAAAACATGGTCAAACGATGTGTTCAAAAAATTAAACCTAGCTAGATAATTTTTTTGCACCTGAAACCCCTTACATACACAATTTCATGAAAATCGATGGAGCCGTTTCCGAGATCCAGATTCTATATATATAGGTATATACAAGAATTGCTCGTTTAAAAATATGAGATGAGTGTACATGTAAAACATTAGAATATGTTTTGTCTCGTTTTCACATACTTATAGCAAATCAAACAAAGGAGACATACATATTGTAGTCAAGCGCCTCGACGGCTTATCGAATACAGATTATATGAAAATTAAGGTGAAAAAACTTGTCATAAATGTATATCTGTTCCTACCATGACCTATTATTGCCAGGGGCGTGCATTGGATTTTCATAGATAGATTTTATAGACATAAACAATAACTAAGTAAGTAGGTAGGTGAAGTTCATACCAATGTGGCGCGGCGTAAATCCATAAGTATCGGTATAGACACACACTCACAACGCGAGTGTATTCAGTCATCACAAATTGTAAGCACTGCTTATCTGCTTACATGCAATGCACGCCCCTGCTTATTGCTATCATAGATTGTCAATTTTATGAGACTGATATATATGACGTGTATAAGTCTGTCACTGTCACACACCCATACTATCATGCCTATAAGAGCTCAAGGTAAGGCTCCAGGGCCTGTAGATAAAGTAACATTATCTTCACTCTTCGCTTATAGAAACGATACAAAACGGGAATGACATAAGTCACGTGACTGATTTATGTCATTTCCATATATCGCTTCTATTAGCGCAAGCGCGAGAGAATGTTACTTTGTCTAGGCCTACAGGGGCCTTACCACGAGCTCTTATTGCCATGATAGTTTCACTCATTTATGAGACAGATGTATGTGACGTGCATACATCTCACTGTCGACCAACTGAATTATCATTGCAAAAAGAGCTCGTGGTTGGGCCCCAGGGCCTTATTGTTTATGGCACCCGATTCTGTGCAAGACGTGAGCTTTAAAAACAAACGCGCCTAATAAAACACCCCCATACAATCAGAATATGTAATATTGCAGTCAAAAATCAAACAAAATAAACTACTTTGATACTTTAAATAGGTTCTTTATTTTAAAAGAAATGCGCAATTGTGCATGATCGTTTCCAATAAAAGCCTAAAATATCCTAAAAATTTTGTTTACTTTTCACTACATGTTTACTTACGAATCAATATGGCATAATAATTTGAAGCTAGATGTAATGTTGCTAATATATTTAAAATGAACCTTATGTAACGAAATATACGGCCTACATTTGCTTGATTGGCCTATATGTATATATCCCATGTGTAATGACAATGTTTAGTAATTAATTGTGATATAGTGTACAGATAACCTTAGTTCTAAGAATGAATATAAGAATATATATTATTCAGAGTAATTTATAATATATTGAATTGTAATAAATAAGTCTATACCATGACCTTACTAAAACTGCCGTAATTTACGATAAAACTAACATAAAGTTACCCATTTCAAATCTCTTTGTAACTTTAGTGAAACATAATCTATCTGACTTAGCAATCATATCGCGCATATTAAAAAAACAGATTTTGCTAATAGCTTCTTTGTATAAAAAAAATACAATGCTACATTCCGTTCAGAAATGGAACCGTCGCGGTCAGAAAAGGAACTAATTGAATGATTTCAATATTGCAACTAATTAATATTAGTCGAGTTAATTGAAATTGCTAAAAAGGCTTTTGCTATGTCTTCACATATGGATCAAAATGATACAGTTGATATTGCGTTCCTAGGTATGCAAAAAGGTAATTTAGTCCAGCTCTCTCATCCCATGACGGTTCTCATTCAGTACCCACATGTTTAAATTATCGAAATTCGATTTTCAATTTGGTGTAATCGGTGTGTTGATCCGCCGTCTTTGGATTTCAATCACATCGCGCCTCCGAAAAAGTATCAACCCATTTTGAGATACGCTAAACGCAAGGTCAAGCGTCGACGATAGAACAAAACCTATACTTGGGGTTATAGGGTTGCCAGATGGCCGGGAATTCCGGGAAAGTCCTGGAATTTTCGTGTGGATCCGTATCACAACAACTCTTTTCAATAAAAAAAAATTGGAATTAACAAAAACAAAAGTACTTATGTTTTAAAAGCACTTGCTTTTTTAATATTATTTTGTTTGCCCGTTCAGCTTAAATTATTATCCCAGAAATGTCCAGAAAAAGACAGGCCCGTATCTGGCAATCCTGGCCACTGAGCAGACTATGTATAAACGTACGTTATTGAGGATGCTAAATGAGAGAACGATTCATTCAATCGTGGTCTTTTACGCATCATAATATATGATATGATTATCATCTCAAATTTATTTCACGGATCACAATTCTGAAATGTATTCTACAAGTTACCGGGGTCTACTTTTAGGATGGTGTGCTTTGAGTTTCCTCCGTATCTAGGAGTATCAGGTGAAGCAGTTACTGTGAAACCTGACCTTGAAGTCACATGAATGTAAAGTGTTATTATGTTTATTGAATGTAAAATATTGTCAATTAGCGATAAGTATATCAATTTATTTGTTGGTCAATTAAATATTGCACAGCAATCAGTGGTTTTATTAAAATTCTCAAAACACAAATAATTTCATTCAGCATAAGGGACACTTGGATCACTCATTGAACGTTATATTTAAAATTAACCTAAGTTAATCTCTACCGTTTCCAAATAAAAGCCTGACAGTGAAGAACCAATAAATTGTAGTATACCTATACATATACCTAACAATATATTAGGCATAAATCCAGACTCCGGGCTGTTACTTGGAAATTAAGAATCGAAAAACCTTAAAACACTACCCGGCCCGGGGATCGAAGCGAGGACAAGAACAAGACTAACGAGGCAGTCCAAAGAAACCTAATAAATAACTCCCATTTCAAAACAGAAATCACCATCATTTTCTATTCGAAACAATACGTAAGTACGATTTCCAGGTACGCATCAGTTAAGCTGTAGTGATGACACCGTTAGACATTCAAATGATATAATATTTGTATCTCAAACACATCGCATTCAATTTTAAACTCCATCTTCTACGTTATACGAGTAAATTTGGTCGGGCGTCGTTTTGAAGCAGTTACGAATGTATGCCGCGTGCTAACAATGGAGATGGGCCGATAAGACGCATGGGCCCACTTCTGTGACTATCTCCCGCTTTTGATAATGTTCTTGTTCTGCGCCGGCGCCGGGGATGGACAGAGTTATGCTACCTTTACATGATGGATTTACATAGCTTTCTAAACAATACTGATGGTATATTATTTATGTATTGATTATAAAGGCACCAATAGCAGTTATATTATCTAACCATATACGCTGACTAGCACTCGAACAGAGAAGCCCCTGATAAAAGTTAAAACACTGCTTTTGCTATAAGTATACCTACCTACTAGCTGTGCCCGGCAAACATAGTATTGCCATATATTTTTGGGGGTGGATCATTTAAGAGTATAAAAATAGATTACAGCCAATTCTCAGATCTACCCGATATGCACACAAAATTTCATATAAAATCGGTCCCGTCATGTCGGAGGAGTTAGAATAATTATACAGCACAGACTATATAGGTACGTCTATGTTTTCCACACAGTACCACAGAACGAATGTCATTAAAACCGGGATTGGGTTCCTGATAGCAGTTAAAGCAGAAGTAATTTCCACAGAACCTATATTTCAGCTGAAACTAATATAAATAACCATCGTTGCAACTTCATTATAGATGCCTACAGCCTAGGTAACATTGTTCGTTTAATATAGTTATTGAAAGTGTAAAACTGTGGGTAATACTTACAGCATTACTACGATAGTAGGTACTAGGTAGGTGAGGTAGGCAGCGGTGCGCGGTGAGCTGGGGTGCTATTCACTAAGGTTTCTCATCGTCGCACTCGTCTTCGACTGTCAGCTATAAAGAAACGAAATTGAACCTTATCATCTATGTATTGTGTATCAATTTCCTATAATTTAAACCAACGCTCGTCGTCGAGTTGGACGCTGAGAAACCTTAGTGAATAACGCGGCTGGCTGTAATGATGCGGTCGGGTAATGGGGCCACAGTCGTTCACCCCGCGGGCACTAGCTGACTCGTTCTCTCGCTACAAACAAATCATTTTGATTCTGCTCAAAACATCGACTGTTAGATATTGAAACAGGATCTTACATTCAAAATATAAGATCAAGAAATATGTTTTGTTTCTATTGGTTTGGTACTGGACAGTTCCGATTTTCTAGTAAAGGGGTTTGTGTGTTGGAAAATTTAGAACACCTTTACCTACAATCCATATTATTATTCGTAACAGGTGATTATATGATATTTGAGGCCGCAAAACGTCTCTCCAAGTCAATGGGACTAAAATTAAGTTACACGTTATGAATCTAACACTTACTTACTACATTTTACAATAGATGGCGTTACTTGTGAATGCTAAGTTTATTAAGAACTAGCTGTACCCTGCGGTTTCACCCGTGTAGATTTACTTTCATCCTTATTGTCGCGGATCCCTTATAATTTTAATAAATAAAAGCCTAAGTTCTTCCTTGAAAAATCAGCTACCTATTAGTGAAAGTCCCGTTAAAATCCGTCCAGCCGTTTCAGAGATTACCCGGTACAAACAGACAGACAGACACATTAAAACTTGGTCTTTTAGTGCCATTCATATGCATTTAGTGAAAAGCTGTTATATATAGCTGTATTGAGTGTGTACACGTATAGTATAATCTAAATCTAATGAGAGCTAGCTACAAACAGACAGAGGGACAGACAGATATTTTTTTATATTCGTTTTTTATGTGAGTGCCGCAAATATTTTCATATGTGTTTAGTGAAAGCTGTTGATTTGAAATTACCAACAGATACTTCAATTTTATTTAATTGTATACATATAATAAAATAAATCTATATGTGCTTAGTAGGTATGTGTAGGTAATAACTATGATTAACCGTCCAGACTAACTAAGTGATGAATGTCAGAGCACAGTTTTATAGAGGATCTAGCTATGACATGATCAATCTGTCCAATTTATACTCCAACAGCAAATCTAAATGCATTTGGCACTGTAATTATGATTCGGTCTTTCAATATTAAGCGTAGGTCACACCATGAACTAAACTAAACCAAACTTACTGAACACGTTAAGCTATATGAGCGAGGGATAGAGACCCAATGGTGGCTAACTAAGCAGACTGTCAACTTTCTGTGTGAACGGAGCCCTTACAGCCTGAGGCATCACTTCACAGATATTTTGTCTATACTACCTAATACTTAGTCTACTAGGTACTGTCCCATCACTAGTAAAGAACGAGTAACTTTATTTATTTATCTGTCTCTGTTACTAAGTATGGCGCGAGGCGAATAAAAACATGCGCAGTATCCCCACTATTTTTCGCTGAGCGTTCTTAACGTGTGACGGAGCCCGTACCTACATGCTATCTAAAAGTAAGCTACGAAAGAGTCAAAAGATAGAAGCGAGAAGAACGCATTGCTCCGACCCCAAATTATGTAGGATAAGGGCAGGAGAATGATGAGTTTGTTAGGTTAGTTTAAGCCGCGATAACACTCTAGCCTGGGTTCGAGAATTTGGCTTAGTATCCTCTGCCTGTAGCAAATTTATCCCTATCTTGATAGGCTTATCAAGTAAGGCCGTTGAGCTCGAAGGTGTCACTAACGGGTCTTTGCCTCTGCTCAGGCAAGGAGCCGAGAGTGAATAAGAATAAAACTATTGCACTGCCCTTGGATGAAACCCTCGCTGTGCTCTCGACAGCACGATGTGCCTGTGCTGCGTTCAAGGGTGGTGCTCCTATAGCTATAGCTACCTGCGACGTGCTCACTATTCAGTCAAATTTCTGGGAGGTCCCGGTACTCAATTGAGAAGTCCTGAATGCACGGAAGCTGTCCAGCTTGCATGACACCGAGGTTTTATTACTGAACTAGCTATGCCCCGCGGTTTTTATCCCCTTGGGGGTAGAATTAATCAAAATCCTTTCTTAGCGGATGTCTACGTCATAACATCTACCTGCATGCCAAATTACAGCCCGATCCGTCCAGTGGTTTGGGCTGTGAGTTGATAGATCACTATGTCAGTCAGTCAGTCACCTTTGAGTTATATTTATTAAGATATAAGGTAGGCTCTTAAATCTCGCATAATCTGGCTGTTCCCCCAACCAGTCGGACAGATTCGCTTATTGAAGTTTTTTCCCCACCAAATAAAAATACTCGCAGTGTGTCCCGCGCTTTAATTGTAGGTATGTAAGTATGAGTCGTTTGATGAAATAATAGCGATATCATATTTCACAACTACACTGACTGCAGCAATCAGGGGGGAGTGTCTCAATTAATTACAAACTTCCTTTCTTTGTGTCTTCGTTTTTGTGAGGCAATGAGGAGATAGAACACATAATGATACATTTTGGAGTCTCGATGTTCATGTAAATTATCGTACAATGCATGTTAATTTAAAGGTTCCATATTCTTTATTGATTAAGATGTAGGTATTGTCCTCAGATTTGACTCATATGTGTTAGGAACCAAATTAAAAAAAAAAAATGTTTTGAACACATAACTAAACTGAGTACGAATGTGCCCTTTTCTTATGTTTTTTATAAATAAACTTGGGAATCATTGCTTTTTGACTTTGACTTCAATATAATACGAACATAAAATTTATTAAAATTAATAATCGTGGTAAGATTATCCATAAATTGGACTACAAAGAATAATAAAAGATATAATAAAAAGAAAATTGTAAGAAGAGTGTCGGTATACTTAAGACCTTTAGAAAGTTTCATCTGTTTCTGTGTCATTTAATTAAAAAGGGATGAACATCGGACATAAAATAGGTTGGTACCTAGCAGAGGCGTGCATTGGATTTTCAGAGGAGTAGGCATAAGCAACAAGTATGTAGGTAGGCAGATTAAGTACATACCTATGTGACGCGGCGTAGGTACGTACGTCTTTGTAAAGATACACATACGAACATAAACACACACACACCCACACACAACACGAGTGTATTCATTGATCACAATTTGTAACTTCTGCTTACCTGCTTATATGCAATGCACGCCACTGGTACCTAGTTATTATATAGTATTTACGTTATTTTGGGCTGAGGCAATTTTATCTGCACGGACCTATGTACTTACTTACCTACGTAGCCAACTTAAATGATTCGGTAACGTTTAGCATCGTAGACAAAGAGTTTTACAGTCTGTTTAACAAAATAGTGATACCCCTGTTTGTGAACTGGCTACGGAGTAATTACTCGTGCCTCCTCACAATGCCGTGCTATTTATTATTTCACAATATATTGTTATGGAGGTAACAATGTACGTACCTCGGACCGAAAGAAGGTGTCAGAGTTATTATACCATCTAAGTATGCATATTCCCGCTATGTACCGATAGAATGTGAAAATAAAAATGATTTGTTCCTTTGAGGCCCTATTAAGGTACTTCTATTATAGACGTCGAGAACATTACCTCCGGTTCAGAAACAAACCTTCTTAGAAGAACCAGCAAGTAACTCAGCTAACCAGCCAGTGTGACCGTGCTGTGACGTCACGACTTGGTTCTAGCGGAAGATCAGTGATGGTTGTCATTTGCCAGATTATACTGAGTTGGGACCAATTCGTAACAACTATAAAACACTGTTACTATAATCCTTTTCGCTCTTTTGTGTATGTTGTTACGAATAAATTTATTTTCTTTCTTTCTTTCTTTCTTTCTAACATCTCGTACCTGTATTTCACACACAAGACAAATCAAATCAAATCCTATGTCTAGGGAATTTCACTTGTTTCGGCAAACTTGTTTCATTATTACAAAATATCGCCTAGTCCTTTGTTTAAAAGTAGTCCCATTTCTTTTTGTGGCATTAATTTTACACAGGCAAACCAGTGAGATATAATTTGTACTTATACTATATGATTCTAATAGCTTACCTTGGAAGTTACTTTGGAGGGGCCTGGATGTTTGACTTTCACTGAGATGAGCTGCTTATAGTCTTGAACAGTCATTGAATAGAAGAAATTAAATTATATTTCGGGGCCACAAATCTTTCTTATTTCGCTTTCAAACCGGGACCAAAATCCAATCTCATCCTGTTCGGACACAAAGCAACAAAGTTGCCGTGAACACAATAGCATTGTGATAGAGTAGATATAGACTCGTGGTTTAGTTAACAGTGCACAGATCTACAATATTGGAGCATCGATTCGTGGTTGCAGAGAAAGCATCCACAATGCCCATAGATCGAATGGACTAGATTGTGTGAACTTTGAACTATGCACGCTGTATCTAGCTAGCTTCAACTGGTTCTGGTTTAACACTTATTGGTTGAAAATTTAAGACTACCCTCCTTTTTCCACAATAAACAATATTTGTTCTAATTTTTACTGATATACATATATAGATAATTTAATTGAAGTGTCTGTTTAATAACAGCATTTCACTGAATGCAAATAAAATAATATATGATGCATAGCTAAAAAAATCAATTCTGAACATTTTTCTCTGTCTGTCTGTTTGTTCCGGCTAATCTCTGATTTTCACCGGCAGATAGCTAATGTTACAAGGAGTAAATTAGTTATTACTTTTTTTTTTTTAAAACGTAATTCCGCGGGCCACCCATGACATTAAGACGCGGGTGAAACCGCGGGGCACAGCTAGTTCAAAATATAGAGTGATTATCTTTGCTAAGTGGTTGGTAAATAAAAAATTCAATTATATATATATGCATACAAAAAACGGACAAGAATACATGACTTGTAACCCACAGACACTTTCCATGAAGGTATTTAGGAGAGGGAAGAGTTACTAGACTTCTCTTTCTAGATCACACTTTTGCATTTAACAGAATAACTACCTAAAAAATTAAGAAGTCCTTATATTTATCCAAGACAGAGCGTTCGATACCCATATAGAATAGGTATATTGGCAGGTATTCGACTGGCGTGAGATTAATTATAATAAGAACTAAGTCAAGGCCGGGAAAACCAGTTGTTGAAATCCGTTTCTTACGTAGTTCGTGGGCACCTAGCGACGACAAAAACCAAACAATATTCAAGTATTTTCACATTTAGTCAACTATCACTTTCTATGTTTGCAAGTATTTCTAAAAATACACAGAGAATTAGGATAGTACTTTAACTTCGACAATGTTCAACTTAAAGTTAAAAAATAAACATGTAATCAAGCTTTTAACATAGAACCTTCTTAAAGTCGGTTAAAATGGGCTTTAAAACCCTGTCCTAACAATTTTCTAGCGCGGAAGCCTAACTTACCGTATCTACTAATGATGATTTTCAGCAATTAATAGTTTTTTATGCCATGCGTGGAAACTCCAAACATCTTATGGATCCGGGAAGCCCAGATTGAGTAAAGTATCTATATTATCCCGCTCGTTCTAATTCTAAATTCTTCTCTCCTCTTTTGAAATGTATAGGATTCCTGACTGAGTTTCTTGCTGGTTTTACTCTTAAGGATAGTTTCCGAACCGATAATTTTATAGACTTTCATTAGTGTCTTTACCAGGCCTTAATTGAATAAACAATAAAATTCTCATTTTCAAGATTAGATCTATGTGTTTAGAGTCCTTATATACGTAATGTAGTATTAGTACATTAGTATTGTAATATTGTTGTGGTGTAGTGCACCGTTACCGCTATTTTCGCCCGCAGCCTTCCGGCGTTTGTGTTGCAACCTCCGGGGGCCAGGGGTTTCCGAAATGTTAGAATAACATTATTGTAACCAAACTAAGTAACTGCAATCCCATCAAATGTTAACGGGCGAATCGTGTGCTGCTTACTTGCATAATTATTTTGCCTTGGTAATTATCAAGTAGAATTCATTCACAGAATTAAAATGAAAGCTGCATTTTTTAGACGTATTCTTCTACGAAACATCTTTCTTCCAAATTCGGAGATAAGCACCTTATTAAATGTTGTCCAACATTATAATTGCCAATTAGTCTTTTCGAATAATGATGATATTGATTTTGAGTGTACAAGCAATCTTCCGACACAATAAGTATCATGCGTCGTCTGTTGATTTTTATTGAAAGAAAGTCTTTAAAGAAAGATTAGAGACGTTTTTCCACATACCACCTACCTATAACCATCTATACTAATATATAAAGCTGAAGAGTTTGATTGTTTGTTTGCTTAAACGCGCCAATCTAAAAGTAACTATTCCACGCGAACGAAGTCGCGGGCAAACGCTAGAATAAAAAAAATGTTAATTCACCGCAATTTACGTACGTTACATTATTTGTACTTACTTGGCCTTGGCCTTCAGTAGTGATACTAGAAGCCACGTAGCCTTAACCATGCCATAACC
Source organism: Watsonalla cultraria (assembly GCA_964035505.1). Classification (NCBI taxonomy): domain Eukaryota; kingdom Metazoa; phylum Arthropoda; class Insecta; order Lepidoptera; family Drepanidae; genus Watsonalla; species Watsonalla cultraria. Next base: position 8,428,284 of record OZ037717.1, on the reverse strand, counting down.
AATATGTTTCCCCATAAACACAACCCACTTGTATTGTACTCTAATGGTAAATGACGTTCATTTATTTGTGAACTGTAGAAGGCACTTGTTTCTATTTTCGCAGAAGCAGACGTAAATCTTATGTAAATAAGTTTAGAGTCCATAATTAGGTGAGGAGTGTGCTCGTGCGTAGACAAAAAGTTGTTGACGAGATCGTAACTATTGGTTTGGTACTTTGTGTACCAACATCTTAATGAACTCATAGGTACTTACCTAAGAATCTTAAAGGAAAATGATTACTTAGGTAAGTGACTTTATTTGCGAACGATACATTTTTTTTGAACATAAATGTACCCTTAGTTAGGTAAGTACTTACTCTTGTTACACCAGCTATCTACTAATGAAAGTCCCTTTAAAATCAAATAAATAATATAAATTAGTTTTTTTATGTGAAAAGCAGTTAATTTGGAATAACAAACACTTCTTTATTAATGTGTACTGTAAAGATATAAATTAACTGTTAAGTTCCTAGGTAGATAGGTGTAGGTGGTACTAGGTAGCGTAGATACAATTATGATAAAATAAACAAATACTAAGTACACTAAAAAACAAACAACTGTAGGGCAGCTACCTACCTAGGCCGCCTATTATCGGGCCTAATTATGTCTCTGCCTGTCCCCGAGTCACACAGCATTCAGGAACCAAAAAAAAACTTAAACCATAGATTAGTAATTTGCAAACTGACGTCATAGAACATAGTACTTTGGTCTATGCCATTAACATTCCATGACGATATAAGTAATCATTTCAGATACCAATTTTTTTGCAGAATGTTCTTTAAACGAGTTTTCATTATTGTCTAAGATAGGCAGTTGCGGGATTTAATTAAATTCAAATAAAACAAACCGGTAGGCGCCTGACTGGCAGGCGTCGTCTTCAACGGAATTATTATAATAAAAAAAGATTTATTAAAAGTACAATCCGGTTAAAACCAGTAAAGTGGCGCCTCTCTATTTCCCATATCCACTATTATATTATTTAATCACTATTAAACGTCTGCGTATGAGATACGATAGTGTAAATCTAGTCCTGACTGACTGACTGATATATCAACGCACCGACCTCTGATCCTAGAGACATGAAATTTGGAGAGGGTATTCTTGGTGAGGTGTAGACTTACACTAAGAAGGGGATTTCAGAAATTCCACCTGTAAAGAGGTTGAAAGTTTGTATGTGAAATCTAACGCCACGGCGAAGGCGAAGGAGTGGGCGCAAGCTGCTCTTTTAGATAAAAAATACTTTTTTCTTGCCTGGAGTATATTTTATATATAGATATATATAGATTCTAAGCGCGAAAGAAAATTTTGTAAAAGTCAAATAAAAAAGCATATTTCAACGCAGACTAAAAATAAGAAATACTTAGGTTCCATTTTAATTTTGGGCACACCTTAAAAAAACTGAAATGCCTGTATAAGGATCAAGCGTTGAAACACAGACATTAGAAAAAATCACGGAGTTATTTATTCCGTGGTAAAACGTAGTACTATTATTTATTCCAAGCCCGCCAAATCACCGTTCAAGGTGGTTCAAGGATGAATCATATCTGTTTCCATAGCAGCAGTCGGTAAGGTCTAGTCGAAAATAGAAGACTAAACCTGCTTTGTAGATCGTATCCGCAATACTTCTTAAATGTATTTTTGTCAGACATTTAGAAATGCAAACCTATATAGTAAACAAGAAGTGTTTAATAGAAAAGAACCTACTTAAAAACGAGACTAAGAAGAACGAGAAATATACTTAATACTAGCTGTGCCCCGCGGTTTCACACGCGTAGATTTAGTTTCATCCTTATTGTCGCGGAAAGTATACACGCTACTGACACTAAAAAACCAAGTTTAAAATTTTTTCTCTGTCTGTCTGTCTGTTTGTTCCGGGTAATCTCTGAAACGGCTGGCCCGATTTTAACGGGACTTTCACTGGCAGGTAGCTACTTTTATTTATTAAAAATATTAGGGTTCCGCGACAATAAGGATGAAACTAAATCTACGCGGGTGAAACCGCGGGGCACAGCTAGTATACAATATAATTGTAAATAAAAATAATTACCACTGATCTTACCTATTTGGAAATAAACCATATTGTTATTTCTTATCATCAACTTAATATGATCAAGGCGGATAAAACTCGATCTTACTTTGAACTAAATGTCCGTGACCGCTAAATAGATCCTGCTATAGATTTGAATATTCATAACTCAAAATGCTCAGAAACAAGGTTTCTGCACATTCTTGCTCTTGTTTTACGGAACCACCGGCATCATGAGGCTTTACATCATCAATACCTAATCCGGACGGTAAGCGGTCACCGAAAATACTCGCAGGTAAAATATTACGGTAAAACGCATAAGTGCTACTTACCTAGAAATAAATAGGTCTAAGGTTTATCTAATAAACAAAAGATACTTAACTATATTGTTTTTTTTTTATTCTGATCCCTAAGCACTTTAATTCTTGTAGGTATGCTACCCTTAGCTACGATATTGTATGTAATACACCTAAGTGTATTAGTAACCTAATTACCTCAATATGAATGCAAGCCTCATAAAGTCATTAGTTATTAAATTAAACCATTTACGAAGGTTGATCCATTCACTGCGACCACCAAGGCGGCGTGTCAAGTTGCTTTCGAACCTCGGCAATATTCCAGGAATATACTCGATTATAAAGTTACCACAGGTGTCCAAAACGCGGTCGGTGGGACCACCTTCTTCACAACATATATCCCTGGAATAAATTCTCGATGAGGTACTAAGTGCTACATTACCGAAATTCTGAGATTTTCTCAGCGTTGAAGAGACATGACTTATGATTTAAGTACATATACGTACTACTTATTAGATTACTTACTTTGGCATTTCATTAATTAGCAATCGTAAGCGTAAATTTTATGCGCATTGTGATTGTTTAGCTTGTGCAGCTAGTGTATGTTAGGTATGTAGCTTTGACTTCTTTGAATCTATCTACACGATTAAATATTATTATTCCTGTCTTCGATATAACTAGGCTTAATTATTATAGCATTAAGTATGATTTGATGCATCAAAATTAGAATTTATTTTAAATTTATATTTATAGATCTGTATTACAGTGGACCATAAATAATATTCATCAAAGGAGGCTCGCGTGTCAACAGAGAGTCGCCGGACGCGGGTAAGGAAATTTGAGCCCATCTGTGGTGTTCATTCGATTCATATTAACGCTCAAGTAATGTAACAAATAAGGGGAGGTCGATGTCCCAGGCAAGACGCGAACGCATCACAACCATGTCTGGTCCTCGCACAAAAGAAATAGTTAATATTAGAGCTCGAGTGTCATTAGCAGCGGCACAAAGCCTCGGAGTCATTCCACGCTCTTACTATTTGTCAGAGGCAAAAAGTGCCTTGTCCACAATAATTACGGGACCGGCTTTCGAGAGCGCACATAATTCGTTATGTTCTGGTCGGCCGCGTCGTCTCTGAACGCATCCATAATTTGACGTTCCCGCCAACAGTCACGACGGACCGCGGGAAAACTGTCAACTTTACCCATTTGGTACTACATACTGCCAACGGAGCCATTTTTCACATACTATAGTTTAGATACATTTTATGGCCATCTACAATGTATCGGAAGAACCAAGCATAAAACTTGGAATCTGTTACAAAAAATAATATTTCTAAATATTGCCTTCAATCTTTTACAGATAACTAAACAATCATCGCCTCATCAAATCCTGATATTGCCTTGGTTTCACTAAACACAAAATAATTTATTTTATATAGCTTAAGTAGGTATCTAACCTACTTTATCCTCAGACCAAGAAAAAATATTTGATACTAATAAAATGCGAAAGTGTGTTTGTGGGTCTTGTGATCCGGTAACCCTAGCCAATAACGCTGTGACGTTAACTGAACAAAAACAGATCGTGACCTAGGTTAATTTATTAGGTACAGTTAGACTGAACTGTACCACGTAGACTCAGAGACAGAGTAATAAAATCAGGCATTTAAAAAGCACTTTCCTGATGTACTTCGTGCTTCCATTATTTTAACGGAAATTTGGGTGTTTACCTCAGAGAACGTCGTTTCTTAGAATGCAACAAATGGATTCTTAACTTGACGGCTCTTCTTGAAAATAAATTGTCTTTATGGCGAAGCAAATGAATGTTTTGAAATACGATCAGTTTGCGCACGATTGTCAACTCTTAATTTTTAATTTGATTACGGAATGTTGCTATTGTATAATAAATAATTAACTAAACCTAAAAGGGTCTGCAAAGAGGTAATCAGAGGTTATTCCCCTTTTCACAGGAGTCCATAGGTCCCATACCAACATGACAGATAGTAGGTACCTAAGCTGCCGTCTAAATGCCTTTGAATTTCTTCAGATCAGCAGGTTTCCGCATGATGTTTTCCTACACAGTAAAGCTTGTAATGACACATAAATTCCATGAAAATGTCTGTATGTAATGTAAGTTATAATGATGGTTTAGTTAGATCATAAAATTAGAAGGAGGGAGCTTTTTGCAAAACTCAATGATGCGATCGACACCTGAAGTGACTGCGCGTCCCCACGCATATTCGCGGAACTATTATTATTCATTGTATAAAGTTTCTATTGAACGTACCTCTGGATACTTTTAGCACATTCTCAACCGATATAATAATTACATAATAGGTCCTGGCACGAGTAAAGAACGAGTAAGCACTTACCTACCTTCTATATGTATGGCACGAGGCGAATAAAAACATGCGCAGTATCCCCACAAGTTTTCGTTGCGCGTTCTTTACTCATGACGGGACCTGTACCTGTAAAACCTATGGAAAGGCAGGAAACATGCCAAGTGGCTTGCATGAAATTACTATAATATGGATAATCTCCAAATAATGAAGATCGAAAGACTTGATGTATTTTATGTTTTCCTATTTCGCATCGGGCGACCCGGGTGTGACCCTAGTGATTCCAACTCACTCCCATTATGTTGAAGCTCCACGAATTCTTTAAGCGTCCAACGCGTCTCTTGCCGTGGATTTTATTCATACCTGTGCGCTGCAAAAAGATCAGTCATTTCTAACCGTTTGTACACCCGTTTTATAATTTCCGATTTTTCTTTACATATTCGTACGATTTCATCTTTCGTGTTTTTCTAATGCTTCGTCGTCACCATGCACATGTGTTTCAAATGCTTCAACACGTTTTCTGAGATCTGCCTTTATGGATATTGAACACGGTTTATCCAACAATGCACAGCCAGTAATGAAATAAAGTGATTTTATGGTTTGCCCAGTATTATTTTGTGGGTATGACAAATCGTTTGGCGTTCGATAAATTGATGGAAACGGTTCAGTGACCTCGCCATCGCCAACCAATTCATCGAACACTTCACAATCGCTGCCATCATAAACGGTATTCAATTTATCGACACCTAAATATTGCATCCTTTTAAAATGTGTCGAAACCGGAAAGTCTATTATTTAAATGCTATTGAGTGGGTGTCAAATGAAATTCCATTCAATTCACGAATGAGCCAGTTACAACGACTATAAATACGTTTAGAATTCCTTAGGTTCTAATTGTATATGCTCTCCATCAATGCGCTTCGGACCCGAGGGATTACCGAGGAGAGAATTTCTTTAAAATTAATTCGAGTAACCTGTATGTTTTTTAAGGAAATTTTTGTTAATACTAATTTATTATTAGCTTTGAAATGTTCACTCGCTGCAACGCAAACAAGCTTGGCTGTTAAATTGAAGTGGCTCCACGGACGTGCTTGTCGTTGATATGATACTCCGGCCTGTATTAAAAAGCATTTTTAAAGAAGACAAAATAAGTAAGAAATGATTTGCACAAACAGGTTTCAAAAAGATCGACGATACATGATGAAAATAATTGATCGAAATAATTGATCCCACGATTCAAACAGTTTTGCGAAATGCAAAATGCTGACAGTTGGTTCGATTACAATTTCACAATTATGCGATTAAGTACTCTTAGATATTCTTTCAAATTCTCACATAGCGAGTTGCATCTCTCTTACAATATATTTCAATAAGGTTTAAAAGAGCTAGTCCATCCCGAAGTCTATTTCTGAAGCATTATGACGTATAAGTATAATGTTGATTACATTCTACTTCTGAAATGGTTTGCCAAGTCCATTGTAAGTGTTTACGAGGGACCATTGCGTGTGATGTTCTATCAACAGAACCCTTTTAGGTAATACAATAAAAATCATAAAAAAACGGCATAGTGTAATAAACTTTTCAATGAACGATAGATTAAACTGGAGTAATTACCAATTTGCTAAGAGTGCGGGTAACCCGCATATCGAGTGAAGGAGGGAGGCAGGAGGCACGTGTCGTTGTGCGGGCGTACTACTTTGTTTCGCTGTGTTATCACCCCTTAATATGCATTATAATACCCCCATAGCTCTAGATTTTCACACGAAACGATTGACGATCGATTTACCGTTAATTGTTTAACGGTAGTTGCAGATAATGACACCTCGTTCGCACAAAAACAAACTTTACATCGGTCTGAGAGTCTGAGAGTAATTTGTAGGTGCCTGCCTATTGTAATATTTTAAGCATAAGGTTTTGTGAATATTTTTAAGAAATTACCTACGGTATTGTGTATTGGTGAGGCGTTATTTTTTGGGTGATTTGTTGTTTCGCGGGTTTTTACACGAAGCCCACTTAGATTGAAAATTGTAAGCACTTTGGGGTATTCTTCTATTCGCTTACGTTTTTCCCAGCCCATTACTTTTGTCAGGTTCCATACAATGCAATACAATAATTCCACCGAATACTTCGATGGAGGTTAGATTACTGTGACTGTGCTCTGCGGTTTCACCCGCGTAGATTTAGTTTCATCCGTATTGTCGCGGAACCCTAATATGTTTGATAAATAAAAGTAGCCTAAGTTACTCCTTGAGACATAATCTACCTACCAGTGAAAGTCCCTTTAAAATCCGTCCAGCCGTTTCAGGGGTTACCCGGAACAAATAGACAGACAGACAGAAAAAATTTAAAACTTGGTTTTTAATGTCAGTAGCGTGTATACTTTCATATGCATTTAATTAAAAGCTGTAATTTTTTAATTACAAACAGACACTTCAATTTTATTTATCTGTATAGATGTATAGATTTAGTCTACTGTGAGGACCACTAATTGTATCCATGTTTTCTGTGTTTCATATACTTTTCTTTAATTAAGTGTCCTATGCTGCATGTTTCATGTTGGAATTAATTAAACATACATTATTACAATTATTATTTTCTTCCGTTGTGTCAATTTTAAGGCAACATCACACTATAATTTTCATTATCCAAAAACTATCCTAATAACAAAATCATGTGAACTTTACTTCATGTATCTTAAAACTCTCAAATTATGTATTTAGTTAGGAGCTTTTTCTCCAAGAAAACTAGCAAACAATTTAAGTGTAGATCAGAAACAGTATGAAATATACATACGTACAAACGATCAACGCTTCCTAATAATTTACATGCTGGGATTTTCATAATATAAATGTCAACTATGTCAACTATATGCGCAGGTCACCAAAAGCTTTAAGAGTAGGCGCTTAATTTATACTTAAATATCAGTAGTTAAAAAAGCAAATTCTCACATAAATAGTTGAAGCGCTGAGTTTAACTATAAAAAGTGATTTATAAGCCTCTTTGAACGCAACAGGGTTGATTTGTAAGGATACGAGAGTACATAAACACAACCATTTTATTATGAAACGTAATCTTTTGGATTTCCGTTGAGAGTTATTCAAATGAGGCTTATATTGAAGGGTCTAAATGTATTGGCTAGTTTACGCGTTGCGAGTACTTACAAGCAAAATAGACGAAGATGAACGATGGTATCCGCACGTGGTAGGCAGTGGAGGGCAGTCGGACCGGTTTTGTAGTAACCGGGCGTAGGGCACTAGCCGCGGCTTTTACGCTGCCTTGCCCTAGTCCTGCCCATAACATTATCGATAAATTAACTAGACGTTCTATATTTTATACTCTTTCGTTAGTTATTTGTATCAATCAGGGGGCTATGTTCACTTAAGAAGTGCGTATTAAGAATTTCTTAGCCTCGATGTTTAAATATACGGTACAGAAATGAAACGTCAAAGCTCAGAAGTTTTAAAGACGCTCTGCTTATACCGATAATGGTAGGCCTCAGGTGTGAGTACTTTAGGTGCTGGTCAGGTATATTTGTTAATGTCATTATTTGGTTTTTGTCTTAGTGTCTGATCTCTGTGTTCATGGTCGTCGGGTTCACGGCCGTCAGGGTCGTTTTGCAACTTGTTCTGTCCTTTTCAAGTTGTACCGAACTTTGCTTTAACTCTGAAAACATTTGCCTACATTTAATATTAGCATTCTACTTGCAAAGATAATATGGCGGGCAACGCAGTCGGGTTGTTTATTTAAGCTTTTATACTGACGGTAATATTTCGCTTAAGACATTGAAATACATCTGTACTGAATTTTCGTGATGCGTCGTGCTCAACGTAATTGGTAATGTCACGACAAGGTCGCTGGACAAAAAGTGTGACGTAGATACTTACAGTCTGTCGACAAGAGGAGAGCACATCACTACGAGTTGTTCGTCCTCAAACAAAGGAACAGCTAGGTAGGAATCCGTCAAGTCACGCCGGCCGGCAAGCCGCTCCGCCGCTCCACCACTGTAACAGTCGAAAACTAATCGAAAACACCCGGAACTAATCATTTTCTAATTACAAAAAATGTGGATACCATCAGATTCCCCGGTTTATTCGAGCAACCGAAACGACTCGAAGAAAATGTACAGTCAAGGGAACCGAGACACAACACAATCAGAAATTAAAGGGTTCACGTCAAAGTAATTGACAAACATTTAGTTCACATCGCGCTCTGTCTCATCGACTTAAATCAGTTCCACACGGTAATTTATTAAGAAGCGGACATCACGCGGTCTCACCCGCGTAGTTACCGTTCCCATGGGAGTACGGGGTAAAATAAGAATTTTTAAAATCAGACCAGGACATTTTGAGCCAATTCGTTACAAACATAAGTATTTCCTTTTATAATATGGGCATAGACTAGCATTGATGATTTTTCTGCCCTGGATTGAAACTACGAAACTAATATTCAAATTCAGAGACAACATTAGACACCCTAAGATATAAATGAGACACAGCCTGCTCTAGACTTGGAAGCGAGTTCTAACAAATATATTATTGCTGTGTTCATCTCACTAAAAGATTAAACTGTCCGGATAAGCATTGTACTGCTATCTATTGTCTCAGTCAAAGAAAAAAAGACTTCTTTTACTCTTATTTAGACTTATAAATGATCTCGTCCAAAAGTAATCATAAGACTTTAGACCACTTACTTATCACATAAAATATATCGGCAATTATTCATTCAGTCATCATGCATGATCAAGATCAAAATGTCTGTTACACTTATGTTATGACGTGAACACATACGCACGTTTAAATCTAAATGACCCGGATCTCCCCGCGCTTTTTTTTCGCGCGTCAAAATATACTATTTATTCTGTGGTAAAATAGTGTACAACTGTCAAATCGTGGTACTGTCATTCACGACCCACTGACGATTACATTTTACGGTTAATTTGGACTGAATCTGACAAACCAGGGTAAACCGGCTTGCTGGGAAAGTTATTTATTTTCTCAGGCAACTATCGAGTTTTTACGAAGAAACACAAATTTAATGACGTAGATCGAAAGTTCTATCACTAAAAATCTAGTCTATGATTAGAAGATGATTTATGATTCTAAGAAACATTATTAGCTAGTTACCTTCAATCTAATACATAGGTTCTAGGTCCCGTCACGAGTTAAGAACGAGTAAGTACTTACCTTTGTATGCACAGTAGTCATTTTATGAGTCTGTCTCTGTCTATATGTATGGTGCGAGGCGAATAAAAACATGCTCAGTATTCCCACTATTTTTCGCTGCACTGGTTTACTCGTGCCGGTAGTAATAGTATGTTGAAAGGAACCTACAATTTAAACATAATCTGTTGCATGTATACATATTTTTAAAACTACTTCTGATAATTAATTACCTACTTTGTTTGAGGAAACGAATCTGGGGCCTAACCATGAGCTCTTATTTCAATGATATTGCAGGTGCGTGACAGGGACAGATGTACACACGTCAAATACATATGTCTTTTAGTAAGAGTAAAACTATCATGCCAAGAAGAACTCATAGTAAGGCCCCTGAAGTTTTGTTGCGAAATACCCACTTACCTGCAAATGGCAAAATAACATGAGCTAAAATATTTCTAAATTTCAAATTCGTATTGCTATTGGATGGATAAACATTCCAACAGCAGTTAACATCCAAATGAGTCTAAAAAATCTTCTAACTCTTCCTCAGTCTGAATACCCGCTACACTACCAGATATTTCGCCTGATTTCGCAAAATGGTCAGTGCCCCAAGTAGGTAATATGTTTTGGCACGTTCAAACATTTTTGCTTAACCTTGCGTTCTAGCGTGAAAAATCTGTTGATAATTTTTCGGAGGCGGGTTGTGATTGAATGACAAGGATCAACCCATTTTGAGTCACGCTTAAACGCAAAAAATAGAAGCGCATCGCAGGAGCTGTGTTTGCCAATGAAATTACAGCGTCATCAGCCACGACCGCTCTGCCAAAGTGACCGACTAAGAAGAAGAAAAGGCAAGGTCAAGTGACGACGTTTAAACATATTATAATGGCAAATCTAAACTTGGGTTCTCCACGAGGGTTGGGGATTTCAGGTATCGACCGCGCCCGCAGCCCGCACTACTTTTATTGCTCTCTCTCCACTCTATTATTTATTTACGATGTGAAATATATTTATTATAAAACCACCGCACGACATCCCACATCACGTCAACTTTGTTTTAAGTGGTTTACTTCGGTAATATTGTCATTTATTTCACTTAATAACTCATGGTTTTAACGCCTTGTCTCGGCGGACGTGTTATTTATCTAAACATCTATTTTGCACATTAGAGTAGAGTTTTGTGTCATTGTGATTCTTACTTTTTGATGACAAATATTTTTATTTATGATATTATATTATGTACGCCAAGCATACATTAAATTAGTTTACCTAAGTTCTGTTTCTGGTTAAGTATTTCAACATAAGCAGTATTATTATAATGATATATATAGACAGGCAACCTCGTAAATATATATTCTCCTAATCTATAGATAAAAATGTAGTTTTCAACAAATACGCAATGAGCACTGATAAATCTGCAGCCTGATCTCGTGCGAATAGTTGGCACTATTACAAGAGATCTGTTATTTCTTTCAGTTAACGTCGCAGGCGATATACAAATACAACTTTTTTTAGTTTTGACTACTTACAGTACTTACCTACTCTAAGAAATTCTCACGCACGCGCACGTCTATGTGTTCATGTACCCGGCTCTAATGTTTATTTAACAAACACCTCTCGGTTGCTTTTTTTAAATCTAGTCTTGAGAAAATTATACAAGAAGGTTAAATAAATGCTATACCTATAAGTATCCATGTTGGGTTAGTGAAATAATATTAATAAGTATTTTTTGACCATTAATTCGTTTTGCATACCTACCCTTAATAATTTACTTCAGTTCTGTCTGTTTGTAATTCCAAATTAACAGCTGTCACCAACTGCACACGGAAGTATATTAGGGAACCAATTTGACTAAAACATTTTTTTTGAAATAATCTTTGTCTGTCTGTCTGTTTGTTCCGGGTTATCTCCGAAACGGCTGCAACGATTTTAACGGGACTTTCACTCTCAGATCGCTGATCCAACAAGGAGTATATTAGGCTACTTTAAATTTTTTTTAGTTATGGTTTTGCGCAATAAATTCTACGCGGGTGAAACTGCGGGGCACAGCTATTTTAAAATAAATTATGTTTCTAGTAGGTATTAAACATAGTTCATATAATTTGTACGTAGGTGTGAATTAGTAAAGAATAAAACATTAAAAACGATTTTGAACTGTTAACACTATACGTATTTAAAAATATTGGTGTTTCGTGACGCATCGCCATAACTTCGAGTCAGGAATGCAATCGTTAAAATAACTGCCAAATTAACGAGTTAGCTAAATAAAATCCTCTCGTAGCTGGCTTAAAATTACTTTAGACATGATTCAACAGCAACTTAAGAAGCAAAGAATCTTCAAATAAGCTGTAGACGTTAACTTGGTCTTAAATTGAGTGTTCAGGGGCCTTACCATGAGCTCTTATTGCCATGATAGTTTCACTCATTTATGAGACAGATGTATGTGACGTGGATACATCTGTCACTGTCGCACAACTGAATTATCATTGCAATAAGAGCTCATGGTTGGGCCCCTGATTAATAGTAAAAAAAAAATACTTGGTCCTTCAGTTGATTCAAATAAAAAGGCAAGATTAATGCTAACTGTATATTACAATCAAATCACTTCATTTTTTTTTCTATATAATAAAGTGGCTGTGCCCCGCGGTTTCACTCGCGTTTAATTTCATGGGTGACCCGCGGAAATCCTTTGTTGTTTTTATATAAATGAAGTTGTAGTAATAGTGTCAGTAGCGTATAGACTTTCATATGCATTGAATGAAAAGCTGTTATTTTGGAATTACAAACAGACACTTCAATTTTATTTATCTGTATAGATAAGTAGGTACTGACTGGTATTAATTACGGTACAGAACTCTTTCATATGAATAGAGATAGAGAATATCTATCTCTATTTCTATGAAAAAGTTCGATAAAAATGTTGAATCAGAGTAAGTTGAAATTCGGTATCAGAAGTATCTAACTAAAATACTTACTTTACCTAACAGATAAATCATTTTCATGCATGTAGATTTCATAGACTACGGTCATCGCTGCTTACCATCAGTTGGATGGTATGCTGAATCTCCAACCGTTACACTACCGATTATATGTATAGAGTTGAAAATGTTTGCTATCGCCGGAAGCAGAATAGTTTAGTAGAAACATATAAAGCCGGTTTTCGCTAACGGTGCAGCTCCACAATTTCCTGTAATCAATATTATGCTAAATATCATCGCAAAGTAAGTCCACCAGGAAACACGAGACGAGATCTTAAACTATCTTCTGTAATTTTTCAACGCCTAGGATAACATCTTGATCTTTCGGATTGATATCAAACACGAAAAACTTATCATCTTACTTTACTTACTTGTGCAACATATTTTACTTGCTTGTACCTACAATAACGTTTTAATAAACAAATAACATTAAATAAGGGTTTGAAAGAAAATCGACACGTGAGGTGAGATCACAAGTAGTTGACACAGCAACTACTCGGTTTGCAAAGGTCGTGGTTTTCTAGTAATAAATAAAAAAAAAAGATCCTTTATTGCTTTTTAGTACTTACACACTATATAAAAATAATTAAATTACAAAAAAAAAATGTTTCAGGCCTTTTAAAAGGACATGGCTCAGCCTGTGCTGCCCGTAAATTTTATTTCGTTCAGCGCTGATTTTCAGCCACTCCCGTTCCCTTAGATATTGTGCGGAAACGTTGTGAATAATCCCGCCATGTGTTCGTATTTTTCTTAACCATTTATAGAATATAGAGGACTCTATATAATAATAACATGGGGATGAAAGAAAGAAGATTGGAGACCAGAATTCACCATGATCTGTTACGATCACATGACTTCCCATAGATGCCCACAGGCGCACTGAATAAAATAAAGAAAGGAAGAAAAAAATATTCATAATAGTCGCACTAATTATAAAGAGATTAGATATGAATTTAAAAATTGTGTCGAATAATGAAATATTATAACACACCTGGGTATTTTATTTGTTAGGAAGATTTTATGAAAACGCCTGGCAAAATAAAGTAGAATACTGTATTTAATAAGGTAGGTATGTGTGGCTAACAGTTAACATGTACGCGTTAATAGTAACTACACACGCACACTACCATGATTTTTACCCCACTTGTACTGGCTAGAATTTTTTTCATCACAGTTTTTCGGTCCAAATTCTCAATTTTTAAAGTGAATATGCAAATTTTAAGATAAATATAGCTGTATCTATTTGATTACTCAAAAGGTATTATCTACGTTTCATCAGCATTTATGGAATAAGATATTTACCTAACTAAACTTTCAACAGTCAGTAGGTTTACTTAAATGATAACGTGAACAAAATAATAGAATTGTATTTTATACTGAATACCAGTGCTCCAAGTATACTTTTAACATGTTTTACGTTGTCGACATCGCCTGCGTATTTTCCTCATTTTGTATGGGAACGAAAAGGGCCCCAAATGGCGAGTCTAGGAAGTATCCATGCTCCTATCTATCTATATATCCTATTTTATGTATCTATGCTCCTTCCAAGCTCAAAACACGAGGTCAAGCGACGACGTTCGTAAGTGTTAAAAACTATACTTGGGCCACAGTATATACACGTAATATTCAAAGCCACGTGAAATTAAAATGAATCAAAGTACATTGGGATCTTTAAACTTTAAGGTGCTCACTTTTTTAAAACAGTAAATTGTTATATCGCCTACCCTTAAGATTGATGTACAAGTACGATTTCTTCAGGGGCCCAACCATGATGATCTTATTGATGACAGTGACAGATGTATACACGTCACATACATCTGTCTCATAAATGAGTGAAACTATCATCGCAATAAGAGCTCAAGGTAAGGCCCCTGGTTCCAGCAGCCTACAGCGCTTACTACTTATGAACAACGTGTGTTAAATAAAACATTTAAGAAGTTGAACAGAGTCAGCTTAGAAAGAAACAACTCTACTGTCATAGAACAGCTCCTGAGACCCTGATTATAACAATAAGTTTCTATACAAGAGAATAAGATGAGAGTGTATACAAATAGCTTATTATTTTTGCTGTTATAATACAGATAAGGTGACGATTCAAAATTGGAAAAATCAAATCGCCTCACTTCGATAGGTAAAAGATAGACAATCGTAAGATTTGATCTTAAATGGAGCGTAATGCCTTCCTCAAAATTTGGTTCGATTTGGGCATTGGTTGGTATGTCCGAGCGGTCACGGCACGAGGTCGATTCGTCAAGGTGTTGCTAGCAGGCTGCTTCTAAAAACTAGAAGTACGGGGGAGGGGCGTGGAGGGGGGGATTCGGAATGAAGAGGGGGTTAGTGAACGCAGCTCTATTACGTGCGGGAAGGACGTAATATCGAGAGTACAGTCATAGTAAATCGGCCGCAACCTGTGTCGGAGTACGGCCTCTATACGATGAATTCAAACGCCGAGTGAACAAAGAGTCGAATGTATATCTTCGTCTCTGGAATTCAAAGAGCTTGCTGAGTGCTTAATTTTGATAAATTTAAGAAATGTTGATTATCAAACTAATTGAATTCCCACGTTATATTAACTAGATAGGTAAAAAAAATATATTAATAATTCACCGCAACCTTACTTATAGTGACTCATAATGTTATGTCAAGATTAGGAACATGTTTGCGTGAAATAGTTCCGGTTTTATGTGACGGCAAATACGGCTTGACTGATAAATATTGTGAAACTTAAAATGATAGGAAATTTTGAGGAGAAACGAAAGCTGACCGCCGAAAACGATCGCTTTCGGCATGCAGAAGATAAGCTTCAAATGTTTAGACTTGAGATCTCATAGACAAGACTCAGTATTCAGACAGGCATTTTATGAAGAACTTTTGGTACTTGCTTTTTTGTGGGTCCTTAGTAGAAGTGCTAAAGGGTTATATCATTATATAAAGTAAGATTCGTCATAGCGAGGCTGTCGCGAGTCACGAGGAGCGTTGAACTCTGGCGGCCATCTTGCGGCTTGCCAGCCCTCGCAAGCCTTCTCACCACCCCTGCAGCCTTATCTACTTTTTACTCTTACTTACTGACATTGTTGTTCAATGAAATTATAAAATGGTTTCATTATGGTGCTTAGTGCTCTTAAATTTTTAAACTTTTACCTAAGTATATTAAGTTTAAGGTGGATTCTGGGGCCCAACCATGAGCTCTTATTGCAATGATAATTCAGTTGTGCGACAGTGACAGATGTATACACGTCACATACATCTGTCTCATAAATGAGTGAAACTATCATGGCGATAAGAGCTCATGGTAAGGCCCCTGGAAGTATGATTTTCGTCACTTTTCATATTTCTTTCGAAGCTATTATTCCGTTTGAAGTATACTTTCATTTCTACGTACATAGGTCAGTTCGTTACCTTTTCACGGGTGAAACCAAAGAAAAGACTGCACGGACAAGGCACAGTCGCGTCGACGCAATCGCCATAATTTAGTATTCCTACTAAGGAAGTAAGACTATATTATAGTCATCCCGTGACATTAAAGCTAATTGTAGTGTAGCGTAAAAAATAAGTACTTACGTACCAACAATATTTACAATCAAACACGATGCTAAACTAATAGAAATACGAGCGGTAATAAACCAACTACTTACCCTATTTAACATTATAAAGTAAGCTAAGCTAAGTTACAAATATAAACCTGTAAAACCTACATGGTGTTGAACACTCGGTAAGCATACATACAGTTTTACAGCGTTGTAAACTATCGTAATCATTGTAAAATGAAACAATCCGAGCAGTGCGAGTCCGCAGCCTTTGTGTTGCGTCATGGCGTCGGCACTATAAAACAACAATCCCACATTTTGCTGTTACGACGAGAGTACAACACCATTTTATACGAAATTGGACATTCATTTTATTGTATTTGAATACCTAGCCATGTAGGTGCGCGTTTTATGTTATACAATCACTGGTAACTACGTGTAAACATGATTTTATAACTTAGGTCTTACAGTAAATGTACATTTACTGAATAAATACTTAATTATATATACATACTATGATCGCTTAAGCGCGCGTAACTTCTTAGCTTGGACTTTAATTATACGGTACTAAAACGAAACGTCAAAGCTCAGAAGTTCTTAATACGATCTGCTTAAACGATCATAGTTGGCCCCCTGTACTTAAAACAAGTAGGAAACTTGGTGCAAATCGGTGACTTGGGATAGTGCCAAGAAGGCTGGCAGCATTTCCTCTTTGAATGGCAATGCTGATGGCATGGTCTTACATAAATGAATATGTTCTGGGCTTTGGGTGCCTTCTGGGATTAAAGCATTTCAAAACTTGACACAACAGCATTAAGCAGAAGGATCCGAGCAATCACCACGAATTCACACTCAGATTCACAACTCACCCGTGACAGTTGCGGCAAGAAGTGCCGAGGTGCCTGTGGACTTTTGAGCCGCAAAAGAAGCCTAAAATATAACACAGCACTAACAATCATCTGTCAACATGATGTGACCTATGTTGATCTAATAAAATAAACTATTTAGCTGTCGAAGGTGAAAGATGATTGGCCACCTTGATTGACATGAGAGTTTTTTAAAACATATTAGAAAGAAAGAGAGGAAGAGGAAGACCCAGGTTAACAAACATGAGACAAGTTAAGGAAAAGGTGTCTGCTATGACGTATAGGGAGGTCAAGGAGATGGCACTGGATAGAGAGGAACGGAAGAACTCGCTACAGTTACACCGACAAGAGTCACTACTCTATAAAAAGTCTAATCAAATAAAGATACTGTTAATTTTGATGATGAGACAATACTAATAATATATTTCAGCGGTGGTCGTGGTTGGCCTCGTGAATCCAGTGCGGAGGCGTAAAATGTAAATGTAAATTGAAAGGCGGTGTTTGTTATTATAACGAGAGTCGAAGATCGCGTGACACTCATCTATTAGCGCTATCATAGTAAATACCGAGAAAATATCAATGTACTCTAAAGTCTTTTCCTGTGTAGTAATGAGAATACCCGAATATGTTTCCATATAATATCAGCTATTAACATCACTCCTCAATCATCTCAACGCCTCAGATTGCGCAATTACGTTTAAAGCTGTTACACGTTCGACAACCCTACAATTTGAAGTAGCTTACTAGATCCTTTGCTGTCATCATAGCGTGTACATCCAATCTTTTAAGTGTTTGTTTCCTTCAGGTTAGGCATAGAATATATTTACAGAATGTTTCTAAAGGATGTAGAAGACTTTAGCCTGATGTCGGTACCACGGACAAGGAATGTAATTAAAAGATCTGGTTTACTTAGTATGTGTGGATAATTAAGTATTTGAGTAGGTAGTAGAAGAAACTTAATAGTATGTCGAATAAATCTGGCAGCACTTTTTCCAGGTTTACAGGTGCCACGAGTTTTGAGCGCCCAGCGAAAATAGTGACGAGAACTGCTGCATGTGACTACTCGCAATCGCGCCGAAAAATTCCCAAAAAGTTACAACTGCGCATTCAAGGCCAAGAGGTCAACTATGATCGTATAAGCAGCTCGTATTAAGAACATTTAGCTTTGACGTTTCATTTCACGGTATGTATAGAAAAAAATTCGCTGTATGTATAAAAATGAAACGTCAAAGCTCAGAGGCGCTGCTTATGCCGGTGATGGTAGGTCCCCAGGGCTCTAAACTCGTAACAGTAACTACCATTAAAAATGTTGTATGGGAAATTACCGGGTTAGGTGACAAACTTCCCGGGCAATTCATTTCCCGTGTTTTCGATAATTTTCGTACATTCATTGAAAAAACCGATTTATATCGTCTGCTGTCTATCCGTGTAGCCCTTAAACCGCAAAACAAGGGAAGGAAAAATTCGACCCATGAGGTAGGATCACGAGTAGCTCAATTGGCGGAGCAACTGCACGGTTTGCAGAGGTCCTGGGTTCGAACCCCGCTTCATGTTCGTATTTTTAAGAATTTAGAATGTAAACATGTGTGTCATTCAAAAACAACCTAATATCTGTGCAGTTTTTCAAATCTACTGGACAAGGTTTTTTTTGCCCAATAATTATGACGTGTCGTCACTGTCGGTAATCGCAGGTTAGAACTGAGTTTCGGTGGTTTCGGCTTCGTGTTTCTAGGAAAGTATCGACGCGTGTAATTACTACACGGTCGGCAAGTGTAATAACCAGATAATGTTCGCTATGTACTCTGGGAATGACACTCAGGTTTTAGTGAGACTTATTTCTTGTACAAATTCAAGTTTGGCCGCTTGAGTTGGCATGTGGCGCTTGGTAACTAATTAAATAGCTAGTAGACCTTGACTAGATACCTTCAGTATACTATATTTTATGGTACCTGTTTGCAAAGGGTTGATTTTTATAGCCTTCATCACCTTACTTAAAGAGGGGCTCGTGGCACTGTTGCTATTGCGCATATGATGCGATCAGCAAAGTTAAGCAACCATACGCCTAGCCAGTAGTTGGATGGGTGACCGCCCGAGTTCCCGCCGTGCCTCGGAGAGCACGTTAAGCCGTCGGTCCCATTGGCTAATTTAACATCTTTGGCAATCGTTACAGGTCAGTCAGAGGCCTAAGAAAGTCTGACAACTGGTTTAACCCAGATTGCCGATTTTCCGCGAAAAAGTGGTTGCGAAGGTCAGATGGCAGTCGCTTCGTATAAAAATCAGGTGATCAGCCACATCGGGTTGAATCAAGTGCTGACCCCAAATACATGGGATAAGGCCAGGCAGATGATGATCACCTTACTTATAGCTGATTAGCTAGCAATGTCGTAATATTTGCAAATCAAATTACTTTGTATGTTTTCCTTAATAGGAAGTTTAAGCCTGTAATTATCTAAGCACTTATACTTAGGTAACCCTCAACTGTACACGTGTTGCACTTTATTGATCGACGTTTCCAACTGACTGTACCTGATTATTTTGAAGAAGTCACGTTAACATTCTTGTCCTTTTGTTTGAGTCAACATCCGCGTTTCTCTCTACATCTGTACTAAAAGAAGCAGAATTTTCTTTTATTAAATCTTTGTATTAAATATCCTCCTCCACCTCTATATCTTCTACATCATAGATCTTGTTCGGATCTGATATGGATGATCTGATATTCGCACTGTGGGTATGTCGTGTACCTACATCATCTCCTTGGTATTATGTGCCCCCAACAATGTATAGGAAATTGTTGGGGTCGGCACTTGTTTCAACCTGATGTGGCAGTTCACCTGATTTTTATGCGACCCCTGCTTTTGTAACCTCCTTTACGAGGAAAAACAACATGTTGTCTCTCTGACAGATTTTCTTAGGCCTCCGACTGACCTGAAACGATTGCCAAAGACGTTAAATTGGCAACCGGGACCGACGTCTTAACGTACTGAGGGACTCGACCGGTTTCCCATCCAACTATTGGCTTGAGTTAGGTTTAGTTGAAGTTAAGCTTCACTGATCGAATGATATGCGCAATAGCAACTGTGCTACGAGCTCCTTCTGTACTGTATGTCGTGTACGTACACATAAATTGATTGAAAACAATGAGAGTAGTTAAAGTAACAGTGTCAATAATGACTCAGTTCCCATCGTGGGCCGCGCCTGCACTTCCCTAGAACTACTAATGATCACTCTGACTTGTGGGAACAGCGCGCCTTCCGCGTTTGACATCTAACTTTTTTTTATTACCTTAGACTCAGATTCCATATCATACAGCCTGGATTTAAGAACTAGGACCGATAGTCGTAATTTTCTTTATAGTTTGTGTGTCTTCCCAACGGTTGTAAAATTAACTTCTAAGGACTTATTCACTGGGATTTCCAACATAGAAACAAGTAAATTTTGTATTTATGATCGTACCTTGCGTAAGCAGATGAAGCACGCATGGTAATTAAAGTTAAGTAATGTAAGTACATACTTATTTACATACTCAATTAAAAAAAAAAAACAATTTAAAATTACTTCAAACTGAAAGGAAATTGAGAAACCTAACTTAATTGTTTCTATAATCACAAAATTTACAAATCATGACAAACACAGTGGTAAACAGTAAAAAAAAGTGCGTCGTTTTAAAAGGTATTGAACCGATGCAAGGACAACATTTCTAGAAGTGTGTGAGTTCAATTGTTGAGAACCGTTGGTGACGATTATCGCCCGTAAAGTTTTATTTGCCTTTATAACTGGTTGGAGCGAAATAAATGCAGGGAATTAATAATTATACAAAACTGTTTGAAGTAACAGGTTTATAGAGATCCGTTGTCAACAAGGAATATAAGCCATATAGTTTGCCGTGTTCTCTATGTAATTTGAAATTCTTTGTAAGTATTAAAAGTAAAAAGCTATAATTTCTTAAAAATGGTGAAGAAAAATACAAACACGAGGCGAGACCATTTTTTCCTTAATTTCTTTACCATTGTTAAGAAATTAGAATTAATCATGTGTCATGAATAAAAAATCTAATATTTATAAAGCTAAAAGTTGAAAACTGTTGATTTCACGAAGTCCAACACTTCATCATAATATCAGACGTCTTCTTTATTTACAATGATTATCTACTAACTTATGTGTATAAGTTACCTAAAGGTATTATTAAATAGTTCGAAATCCATTCAGTCGTTTTTACGTGAAAGAGTCCTAACAAATATAAATCCATAGACGAGTAGGATTTATCTCAGTTTCTCTAAGCCATGTCCAATGCGAATTCCATATACTACATAGTACGTTTACTGCAGAATTTATAATGTTATACCTTTCAATGATTTCCGGCTTTAATTATTGACTGTACATGAAGCTTTTTAGGTAAGTATATAGTATACCGAGTCTAGCGAAAAATTAAGTAGGTATCTGTACAAAAATATTTTTTCAATTCAAACAATTGGTTCCTGAGATTAGCGCATTCAAAAAAACAAACAATATCTTTAGGTTTATAATTATAACTATTGTTCAGGCAATATAACGTTAGGAATCTAGATACTTGATATGATATCACTAATAATTTGTGACTTATATGACCGAGCGAGGTAGCCGGTCATAAAATTTATAATTTCTGCCAGATGTCGATCATTATAAGTTGAATAGTTGAAATAAACGTGATACCAATCTCGGTCAATTGGTCGGTCTGTTGCACTTACTGAAACTATGTATTTTCATAATAAAACTTCTTTTAACTCCGCCGAATCGAATTTATCCTTAAAAGTGATCCAATAAATGGAAATGTTTATTTGGGTAATTTTATTCACAATCACATAGAATAAGGAAAACACTATAACCTACCACGTGGTAACGAGATTCTCAAGTTTCCGAGAAATAACGATATTGTTTTGCAGTTATTTCACTATGATTCTACGTAAGAATTTCATATTTGGCTTTCAAATAAGGATGTGTGACGTATTGAATTGTATAGGTACCTAAAATGACGTACAGCGTAGTATAGTGACATAAATAATGCCTATATTGTGAATTATAACTTTACCGGTATTGTGTGACTTGTATATATGCTATTTTCCTACTCTGGGCATTAGAGCAAGATACATGAAATATTCAAAGTTTTCACTCATGTTGAGGTAAAGTTAATGGTAAGTACAGCCAGCATAATAATGTCCAATCAAAATTATCTATCAATTAGTATCTACTAACTGCATAAGAAAAGTATTTTTGTTGTTCCACATTATCTCGCTCAGCATTCACCAGGGAATGGTCCTTGCATAATTTTCTGGCAATTTGATGACTAATAGCCATTTCTCGTTATTTATGAATCAGATACAATATCAATTCGTTGTTGTAAATGTGTTTGATAGGTACCAAGTTAATACTTTGTCAATTTTAAGTTTTTAAGAGAGGTTGAGCATTTAGGACTATCAATCGAATTTCAGATATTTTCGCATTTCAGGACTGTATTTCCGACTGAGAGAAATTAATTGCTTAAGCGATGACATTGTTTAGAAGGGAAACAAGCAAAGCGGTGTGAATCTTTGGTTCTGGGTTTTGGGAATACCTTAAATGTTCTGTCTATGTGTTTTAGTAGGTACTTTTTCATGCAAAAATTTTGGTTGCGAATGTTATAAGAATGGTAATACTTGACACTACCAGAAGCAGGGCCTTGTAGGTCTAAAAGGCCACTTTGGGTAAATCATAACGTGATCCGAGTATGATTTATCATCGATATGACAAAATGGTCACTGAGGTGCAATTCAAATCATGATTCTTCCTGTAGTACGTTTGCACTACAATAATGCAGCCAGTTTATGTCATTCGACATCGTCGGAATCCAAATTTTTTTTTGTGTTAAGCAGTAAATAGCCTATTGATTGAAAATAACATTTAAGACTCATGTCACCAACGATGTCAAAAATAAAAAGCGTCAAATCAGTAGGTACCAAAAGCTATCGCATTCACAAAACTTGATGTTGAGTTGCGCAATATAGACATACAATCTAAATTATGATGAGCGCAGACATATTTTGTCTAGTACAAATCGTTCACTAAATGGCTTTAAGTACCTATATCAGTATCCTGACATGGAAATTCAATATTCATACAGTTCGGACCGCGCACGTGTTCGATTAACCCAATATTATAGTGGGCATAGAATATCTGTTATCGCTAGCACAATAAACATTTTGTAACACTAGGCAACGCTGCGCCGGCGCTGACTGTACACCTCCCTAAATACAACGTTGAGGTTCAGTGAACTCGGCCGTGGCCTTGCCATGCCTTGCCCTTGACTAGCGAGCACTCGTCATTCTTCATACACACGCCTCGACAGATGAGGCTACGTTATATTTATTACACGATGTTCATCACACTCTATATCCCCTTCAACCGGCAACATAAACCTTAACACACAGTGTTACGATACATTTAACAATACGTCGAATCTTTTAACGTCAACACGACTACCTTCCTTTCATAATTTAATTTAAAAATGTTCTTTACTGCTATCACATAAGGTTCAAGATCTCGGTATAATATCGAGCTGTGCCAAGACAAGATTTAGGTAAGCGTCAATTCCAGATCAATCAAGTAGTTTGCTATGATCAGCGGGCGGCGAATAGCAAGGTAGTAAATCGATTGCGACGATACCGAGCAATCATAGTATCAATTGATCACTTGATTTATGCCAATAATATAGTCGCATTGGCATTCACTGTCGGCATCATTTGTCGTAGGCAATGAAACTTCTGTTCGAGATGAAAGTGTAGAACTATAAATTACTCAAAATGTGTGCATTCTCGTCTCGAAGCAACAAAAGACTCTTTAAGTACCTCATGGCTCAGCCGTCACTACAATGTGTCCGTACAAACTCATTAATAATGCTAGATAGCTCCATAATCATGAAGATTGAAGTACTTATACGTTCGTGTACCTACTTCAAATGTATTGTCGTTAAAAATTCTCCCACACACTAAAAATCGGGGAAGGAACACTTACATTTGAACCGTGAAGACGTCAGAGTATGCGTTAGAGATTAAATTAAAGATCTCATTTTCATAACTCGAGCGCTGCGTGCCCAGAGCACCGCACCTTCCAAGAACTTCACAATTTTGGACGCTAATATTATGTACAACTTTATAGTCTTACGTGACGTCGAAGAAACATAAAAGCTAAGTTAAATTGCCCGTACATATTTGGTTCTGAGAGAGTTGAATACGAAGCAATTTGAATTAGAAGGCAGGCTTTCGGACGATTGGTAAGTACACTACAAAGTACCCTTTAATGGTAGAAAGTAGTTTTAAACTAAAAAAGGAACAATCACATATATAGTTTTAATACACGCGTGAAAACAGGTACTTCTACGTATTGCAAATGCATAGGTATATCTTATCCAAGACATAAAGTAATTAGAGTTAATTCGTACTAAGAACAGGGGCCCAACCATGAGCTCTTATTGCAATGATAATTCAGTTGTGCGAAAGTTACAGATGTATACGTCACATACATCTGTCTCATAAATGAGTGAAACTATCAAGGCAATAAGAGCTCGTGGTAAGGCCCCAGTTCCCGTCTCGTATTTACTTGATTAGAGTAGCAAAGTTAATGTTTTCTAGATATTGCGTCCAATGACAGTCTTGGTGGAGAAATGATTGAAAATTCTGTTCTTGGAAGCGTGAAATGAGAGGTCGGCGCCGCATTCCTGCCGACCGCAGCCGCAGCCTGTGTTTAGACACTGCCTACCTACCAAGCCACTCGCTTCCCGCGGCTACAACTTTTACATTATATTCAACGTCTATTTGTGGAGAGGATATTAGTTTTATGCTGTGTAATGATGGGCTCAATTTTGAGAATAAAAATCGAGTGGGAATCTTAGGATTAATTGCGGTTGGTTTAACGTTTACATTGTGAATACTACATATTTTAATTTCAATAAGTAAAGACGTTGCTATGTCGTTGAAATAACTAATAAGGTTTAATAATATTTAAGTTTTCTTTGGATTTTTGGAAAGGCTTCTTTAGGTATTTTTTTACAGATTATTTGTCCGATGCTAGAATATCCAAATAAGCTCTGTTAAGACGGATTCAATTTTATGGGAGAACTTTTTTGTCTTGCCTGTTGTCAAAGTATCATTATCCTGACACGGGAATGACATATGTCACGTGCCTGATTTATGTCATTTCTATACATTTTTCATCGTTTCTATGAGTGCAAGTGCTAGAGAATACTACTTTGTTTAGGCCTACAGTAGGGCTAGCAGACATGTTAACTAACAATAAGTTTGTCGATCGCTTTACACATGCAATAGTTTGAGAATTGAGAGTAAGCGAGAAAAATAATTGGTGGCATAGGTAGGTACTTACTTGACCTACAAATAAGCATAAGTGTAGCTACGGGAAATGTCTATTTAAATTTGGAAATAGTAGTTAGAGGGACTGTCGTTCTGAAATATTGGTGAAGTCAACCTTCGGATCTAGGTTAGGTTAGGCAGGTTATTCACACCCAATAGCCAGGGTCTAAGAATTTGGCTATGGTATCCCCTGCCTGTCGTAAGAGGCGACTAAAAGGGGGCCGGAGGGCCTGCTGGCGGTGGTCGGGGTGGGAGCTTTGACCACCGAGCCGCAGGCCCGGGAAGGTGGCAGCGCGATGTGGCTCGCGCTGCCTTGCACAGCGAGGTCTCCAGGGGCGGTGACTGCTGCCCCGGGGATGTGCCCCGGCAAAGTGTGGGGGGACACCGGTGCGATCTATCAGAGTACCCGGAGTCCCCCCTGAGCACTGAGGATGGCCACCGGGGGGGTTTTAGTGAGGTAAAAATCCCACATACCCCGATCTGCCTCTCCCAGGGCGGTAGGGGACCTTTTGAAGGTTTCCCCCTCGTCAATAAAAAAAAAAAAGGCAGGTTATTCAGTGAATGAATCTTAAAAGATGATATTGTCACAATGTATTATAATGGCAGTCAATAGAAGACTATGACGTCCACATATGAATAAAGGCACAGGAAACGGTAGACACGCCATACAATTACCACGACAAGACTCGGATAGCTTCTGTCATTAGCGGCACGCAATGAATCCGACATATTTTCTTTCTAACGTGTTTCGGAGATGGTTATCCCACGCACCAGATAACCCTTTGACAACACAATGTTCAAAGAAATATCATTATTCCATATTGTATTCAAAGTAAAATGATTTTGTCAATGAAGAAAGGTTTCGATGAAAGTTCTTCAAAGGCTGGAAATCCAGTGCACGAAGTCATTTTTGGGGTGTAATATTCAAATGACACACAACATATGACAGGATTATACTTACATTATCCTGTATTTATTAGAAACTAAAACGTCACTAAACACAAACATGAATTATATAAACATGCATACATACGCTCACGCCTGTATCACAGAAGAAATATAACCTCGAAGGGGTTAGCAGAGGTGTACTTATAGTATACCCACCCACTTATAGTATACCCATTTCTCCAGTTTTTAACAGGGTACTGATGCTGGCTGCTACTGGGAAATTTCAGATGGAAAACCCAATGACACTTTGTTCGACCCGGGGATCGAACCTAGTACCTCGTATTCCGCATTAGCGTTTGCGACCACGAGATCTTCAAGTCATTTTATGTTAAGTAGATGCATATTAGATACAAAACAACCATATACAAGATATGGTATGGAATAGATATGTTTCCTGCATTACTTACCAAGTAAGTTCCCGCGGTATCGAGTTATGTATCAAGTAAGTACATTTGCCGATAATATCTCAGTTATTTACTCTACTTACATAATTTATACTTACCTGCTTTAAAACAAAACTCTAGTATCAGCGTACCGCCGGCAACTCTGTGAGATTATAATACAAACACTTCTTAAGTTATCACTAGGGTAAGGTATCACTCTCGTTTTCTGCAAAAAATAACCCTTTACCTAACCTATAAGTGTATTATCTATATCTATATCTATACAGATAAATACAATTGAAGTGTCTGTTTGTAATTCCAAAATTACAGATTTTCACTAAATGCATATGAAAGTATACACGCTACGGACACTAAAAACCCAAGTTTAAAAAAATTCTCTGTCTGTCTATTTGTTCCTGGTAATCTCTGAAACGGCTAGACCGATTTGAATGGGACTTTCACTGGCAGGTAGCTGATGTTTCAAGGAGTAACTTAGGCTACTTTTATTTATTAAAGATATTAGGGTTCCGCGACATGAAGCATGAAACTAAATCTACGCGGGTGAAACCGCGGGGCACAGCTAGTAAAAATATAAAGTTAGTAGGTAAGTTCACATTCCTCAATTTTATTTTAGTATACTTGAGTCATTTTTGTTTCGAAATGAACCAAAAATGTTTTCCCTTGTGAGACTGACAAAATATGAAAAATTTTAACTAGCAATAGTGGGATAAATAAAAACTGTTTTTTTACTAGGTATTTTATTTAATTCAAAAAACAATGTAGGTACACTTGAATCTTAAATTATGATTATTTGTAAATTATATTGAACATGGGTACAAATATCTATCTATCTTTGACAGACAATGACTGGCAAGAATATATTTATTAGGTACATGTTTCCATACATTTTGACGCGGACAAAGTCACGGGCTGAAAGTTATAAGATATACAAGAAGTAGAACTTGCGAGGGTTCAGGTGGTCAGAGACCTGGGAGTTTACCTTGATACCAAGATGCTTTTCTCCACTCATGTAAACACTATTATTAATAAAGCATACCGTAACCTTGGATTTGTTATTCGCACCTGCCAACCCTTCCCCACTCCCGCTAGTCTTATAGTTATCTACAATGCCTACGTCAGAAGTGTATTGGAATACGCTAGCCCCATATGGTCTCCTTGCTATGAAACTTATATAGCGCGTATCGAATGGATCCAGAAGAAGTTTTTGAAACACTTGAATTTTAAATTTAAAAATCGTTTGTCATACCCTCTCAGTTGTGATAAGTATAAACTCCTGACTTTAGCTACACGTCGTCTAATGTTGGACATGGGTCTGTTGTTTGATATTGTGAGGGGTCTCCTTGATTGCCCTGATTTACTGCAACGAATATCATTATCTACCCCTAAACGTAGATCTAGGCATACTCCTCTTTTTCACGTTCCTTCACATTCTACCAATTATGGAAGTAATTCTACTCTCACTAGAATCGTCAAAACGTATAATAAAACCTTCGCCGATATCGATATTTTTATTGGTTCCAAAGCACAATTCAAGAATAAGATCAAGTCAAAACTGAAGAACAACTAAACTTTACCTATCTCCCTGTATCACTCGTTAGTTTAACTAGGCTACTTTTCCAAACTCATTTATAATATCACCTTATATTAGTTAATGTTATTCAACCTATAATTTGTAAATCCTCCAAAACCTCTTGACTAATATTTATATTTATAATTATATATTTCTCGGGTGGGTCTGAAAATAGGTTAATATGAATATAAGACAAAATTAAAATAGGACATAAACTCTTCTTCACATTCCTAATTGATATGTACTGTTCTCTCCATAAAAATATATATGTATTGCAGAGCAACATTTGCCGGGCACTGTTAGTATTATATACAAGTTATAGACAATATCAGTGTTGTATTCTACTTACATGTTTAACTTCATTAATATTATTACTAGGCATATTCTTAACGTTTGTGACTTTTTGTATAATAAGATGCTTATCTACTTTCGCTATTAAATAATTTAGTCGCTATGTTCTATTCTATATCAAACAATTTGGTTATCAAAAAGTGTACTAGATAATTGTTGTATATATTAAGAATTTTTATTGTTTTTCCCTGGTAATGTCGCTAGCTGTTATTTGTTTATATCATATATGCGCAACCTCCGTTTCTTTCGTTAAATTTATTATTAGTGGATAACTTTTATTGGCTATGTACTCCTAAGTTTAATTTTATATTTTAGTAATTAGTTATGCTGTTGTTATCCCAAATAAATAAAATAAAAAAATAAATAAATAAAAAATACAAGGAAATAGTAGAGTAATCGCGGTGCACTACCATTCGTGGTAAACAGTCATTCCAAGAATCGTCAGGTGTGCATTGACTTGATCACCGGCGAACACCCGGTTTGCTAAAGGCTTGCTTTGTCACTTTATTACACAGCCTGCATGTCGTGGTGTTTGTAAGGTCTTTTCGATACTAATATAAAGAGGAAAGATTTGTATTTGTATGTTTGTAACGAATTGGCTCAAAAGTACTGAACCGATTTAAAAATTCTATCACCATTTGAATGCTACATTATGACTGGTTTACATAGACTATATTTTATCCCTGTACTCCCAAGGGAACGGGAACTACGCGGGTGACGTCCGCTAGTAAGTAGATTAATAAGGAAGGCATATGAACGAATTATTTTTCAAGCTTTTGGCTATTCTCGATGTTCGACAAAATTCGTGAATTCAGTGTCGGTGAATGAGATTCGAGAAAATAAAAACGAGAAATTCGAATTCCAAGCACCACACCACAGCATATTTATATATTGATTTATTATATTATATTTACTACCTAACATATTTATTAGCTTAATAACGTATGTATAATATACATTTATTAGCCTACGATTTTCATTATTTGAAAACTAAACATTACAGTATTTTATAAACATCGGATATTCGACAGTTACTGTGAAAAATTTTGATAGTCTTGTGAAGAAATTACGGATTCGCCAAGGTGACGAAACGTCTTGCGTGTCTTTTTATTACGTGTTCCAAACGCCTGTTAGTAACACCGACTACTTGAAATGTCAAAATATTTTTCTTATTCAACATTTATTCAGCTTCACTTATTATATTTTCGATCAATTCGATCCTTTCGAAAAGATATGTTGCAATACAAAATGTCTTAGGTACCTAATCTGTTGATATTTGCGATAGATAGTCATGCCTATGGGAAGTGGATACATCACGCCTTATTACAAAATAAAAAGGAAGCAAGTTAACTTATGCAAGTTATTCACAGTACAGCAATTAGCATGATTAACTACATTTTTATAAGTTAGCATAGTGATTAAGCTATGGCATTCACACATGGACAAAGTACGCGCTATGGTGTTGTGGGCAGGGTACCAGGGCATCATTGGATAGATGTAGTTTGCATAGTGATTAGCCGTGGCATTCATTATTCACACAGGAACCGTGGTTGCGCTTGTATAGGGTACCGGCCTACCAGGGCGTCATTAGGTCGGACAGGTGGCGTGGTGGGCACGCTGCGTAACGCCGGGCCCCGGCTCCGGCTGGCCATGCAATGTAGCCAACACTGCTTGACAGCGGCGACACGCACCATGCCTCGCAAATTGCCATACCACGCCAGTTACGCAACGATAAAATTGTCATAGGTACCTGTTGTACCGACGACGTTACAAAGCCCCGGTGAATAATATAAACGCTTCCAGTAACTGGCTATGATTTCCTGGTACTTGGTGCATTGTGAAAGAATTGTGATGCATTGCGTTATTGTCTTCATTGTGAGTTCGACAATACACTTCAATGAACAACACTCAGACGATTTAGCTCTTTGCTGGTTTGAGCTTCAACTCTTAAGTAGTTCCATCCCATTATGATCATAAATGCCTACAAATACATTTATACCTATAGGACTTACCCCACTCAAAGTAACTTCGAGAACAGTATTGGTTTTCGTTCCGTGTCTCTTCCACTAGCATCTAAAAGAAGATAAGGTACACAAAACACAAACACAAGGCTTTAACCTGTACTTATTTACATACAAAAACTGATTATGTGATTTGAGTGATTTTATTTTTGATCAAAACGACAATACTTACTTGTAAACACCTAACAAATATAGTTGAAAACTAAAAACTGAATTAGCTAGCTATTTGTTTATTTCAGATTAGGTTGTACTTGTATCAACGGCCCATCTTTTGAGTTTTAAGACTTTGTTATAAAGTTATTGAGTACTTACAAATCCTATGCTATGTAGGTAGAAGTTATAGGTACATACAGAAAAAACTTAAAAATATTTTCATCGTCAAACAAAGGTGCTAATTATTTAGTAACGAAGTAAAACTCTTTGTTTCATTCGTGCAATTAACGCGCGTAAAATCAGTAGTTATTCCAAGCATGGCCCGAACACAGGCAGTCAGCGTTGGTGAATGGATCATCCGCTATAAAAATGCAAAATATTCGTTAACCGTTACAGTATGTGCTATTGTTCCCCGACTGTTTAATTCAATCTCCCAAATCTGATCTCTATCGGCCACCGGCTCTGTATCATTTCCACCAATCTTCTGTAACATTTGGTAAGCACGAATACCCATCGAGATATACATCCAAGCACACGTCTTCAGGTTCTTACTACGAACATAATATAATCACGTACTTATTTTACCTACTAGAAGCTGGATGACCGAGCTTTGCTCGTTTCTGCTTTTGAAATTTTCTAAAAATTCGTTAAGCTAAGCTAAGCTAAGCTACGAACGATTTATCGCTCCCGAAACTCCCTGCATAATTCATAAAAATTGTTGGAGCCGTTTCCGAGATTCAGATTAGTTATATATCTATATAGATAAATAAGATTGAAGTGTCTGTTCGTAATTCCAAACTAACAGCTTTTCACTAAATGCATATGAAAGTATATACGGTACTCACATAAAAAAACCAATAGAATTTTCCTTTTCTTGGTCTGTCTCTGCTTATTTCTGCTAATCTTCGAAACGGCTGAACTTTCAATGACAGATGGCAAATACAAGGCTTTAGTTTAATTTAAGTCTACGCGAGTGAAACCACGGAAAACAGCTAGTAATTATATGTATATAATCTGAATCTCAGTCGAGACCCTGTATGGCTAATGAAAGAATAACCATACTTTCCAACATTTTAGCTCATTGGAAGCTTACTTATAATCTATGCTTTTCTGTCTCTAAATATAAAGCCTTTGTCACTTGCGAAAAACAAAGACAGTATTACCGTTCGCCAAGTAGCGGCACACAAACCGTCCCCAA
The DNA here is from genome assembly GCA_964035505.1 of Watsonalla cultraria. NCBI lineage: Eukaryota > Metazoa > Arthropoda > Insecta > Lepidoptera > Drepanidae > Watsonalla > Watsonalla cultraria. The sequence goes on along the minus strand of OZ037717.1, from coordinate 8,396,038 downwards.
GCAAACGGTCGGCGACAACTCGGCTCGCACCAATTAATCCATCCAATTGACTATCTAGAGCAATACCTACTCCATCGCTTCACACGACCGAACCATTGTTCACGATCGACTTACAATCATTTAGTCTGTAATCGATCAACGTTGAGACTACTTTATTCTGCAACGATAAATAACAGCAGAACTATTCTGGAAGGTACTCGAACATGAAATCTGAGGCGAGGTACATAGCGAAGCATTTAGCATAGTTTTCGTTAAACCCACACTAAATTGAACTTTATTGTCTTGGTATGTAGGAAAACATGGAAAATATATACACCTACTTTGTTATCCAAATTAGTAAAAAAAATATAAATAATCGAAGGGAGAAGAGGAATAGGAAGACCGATATCAAGCGGTCAAGGATTGTGCTCAAAAGAGGCAAGAGTGGCGATTGCTCCAAATACAATAGCAAAGCTCTTAAATAAAATAAAAAGTTCTTACCTACTCAAGAATGTTTACATAGATACATCCACACATATGCTCACACCTGTATTCCCCGAAGGGATAGTCAGAGGTGCTGTAATGACAACATCCACCGAAGATTTTCATCGAAGATGATGTAGTGCCAACGTGACAAATGGTAAGTCAATCGCCATCTCAGGCACTATAAATACGTCTTTGAAGTACTTCTCAGACATATGCAGGTTTCTTCACGATGTTTTCTTCACCGTAAAGCACGTGGTGTGAAATAATGTTTACAATGTTATCATATTATGAAATCAGCTTTCGAGTTTCGAGATATCGCACAGAATAGCGCTGTTGAGGTCATTAAAACTTCAAGACCTGTTTGTTTAATCCTATATGACATTAATGACTTAACTTGCAATTGAAATAATTCATTGCTAGTTTAATAGTGTCATAAAGTAAGTTACTATGTATGTTTACAGCTATTTAATGTCGTCATGAATCCTCCGAGACTTGGAGATCATAAACGCTTATCAGTCGCAGACCTTACGTAAGTACGGATTCCCTGTACTCATCGTGCGACCGTGTGGGTGTCGCACATACATTAAAGTAATATCGCAGTATAAATAAGCTTATTACAATCAGTACGGAATTTAGGAGCAAACCATTCGAAATGACACACTCTGTGCGAGTGTCTATGTCATCTACGAGGTTAAAAGCGAGCCCGGCGTAATGTCAGAAATGGGCGTCACGTCGTGTATACGTACACGTATCACGTATACGTACGAACGTACGTCATTTACGTGTTATACAGACTTTTTCTAAACTACAATTCAACGAATCGACGGTGAATACCCTCAAGCGTGAAAACCCTCAATCACGACGGTGCAAACACATTTAAAAAATTTGGTCTAGATTCCATACTGCTTAGTTACATTTGTACTATGTAGTATAATTCTGTGGTAGGTAATATTACATTAAAATTGCCTACATACTCATTGGTGCCTTACCTGAAGTCTATAGTAGATATACAGACTACAGTCTAAAACCGTACGCATGCATTTAACAGACAATTAAGTACAGCCTGAATGCCAGAGTGAATTTGTTTCTTGGTTTTCATTTTCATGTCATATCCAGCTTTAGATAAATTAGGAGTAGGTACTTACGTAATCAATGTTTTGTGTGACTGCACTTTTGTGAATTGCAACTCAGGGGTTAAGGAATTAATACATAAAATAAAACAAGTTTCCTAGTTTTTCTTAACATTTATTTCACGCCCCTTTCGGGAGCCAATATATATCTATGGACCTCATGTAATGAATACAGCCTGATACAACTTCGCATTAATCTTAGTCTGTTTAATAAATAAATTTGCTGGTTGATTACTTTACTTAACGTCTATGGATTACAATAAACTACTACTTACCTACTATAACTTTAAACTTACCCATATACGGGTTTTTCTGGCATTTCAATAATCCGTAATCTAGGTTAGGGATATCGACATTAGACAAGCGACTGCAACCGGATAGTCACTTCATCATGTGACGTATTAAATCAATATGGCTATAAGCAAGTATAAACAAACTATGCTGTGCTCTAATTAGGTAGGTTGGATACTAGTTGGTTGGTTTAATTCTAAGCGTCCTTCTCAATCGTGGATATTGGCATTAAGGCCATGTTGTTATTATGCCGCTAATCTGAACATCGAGTGGAAAATATACACGACAATGCATTTTTCAATGTTTATTATTGCTTAGTTATTCAACAAGCAAAAGACTTAAGTATTAGGTATTTATTAACTCGAAAGAAATAGAAGATAATACTTTTTCTTAGGTCTACAGATAAATAAAATTGAAGTTTCTGTTTGTAATTCCAAGTTAACAGCTTTCACTATATGCATATGAAAGTATATACTAAGGTAAAAAAAATATTTAAAAAATCTCTGACTGTTTGTCCCGGCTAATCTCGGCCTAAACCCCTCGAGCCCTTCTTGGAAGACCTGAGGCATAATTTTTGATTATTTTTCCTTTAAAAATATAGTAATCCTTTCTCCAATAAAGAGCCCCCCGCATTATACTTACGCGAACAAATAAGTTCACGACAGGAGTCCTAGCACGTCCAGAGATTGTCTCCATAGATAGATAGCCACTATTGTTACAATTGGGGACTTTGAACCGCTCGGATGGAGCGTGCATAGTAATACAAACTGTTTATGACTATTTCAAATGGGAAAAAGTTACTTCGTGACGACGGGCGACGGTTGCCGTCATGTTTCAAACATAACGACGCACTGGCAGGTGGCAAATTTACACTTCACTAGGAACCTGAAGACACTGTTGCCAATTTGTACCTTTGCACTAATGCAATAAGGTCGAATGTTCATGGTCTTCGATTAGATGGCTGACCTAAGGTAAGGTCGGTTCTGGTTACTAATTGAACATCGTGCTAAAGGTTATAGATTTATAAGAAATTCTTATAGCCCGCAAATATTAACCGAGTGTTTAATATCTTCGGTAAATGTTTGTAACTCTTGCCAAATAAATTGGAATCTATATATATTTTTACCGATAAATTGAAGTCTGTTCGTAATTCCAAATTAACAGCTATTCACAAAATGCATATGAAAGTATTATACGGTAAGGTACTTATAAAATGTTTTTTTTCTCAAGTAGCTTCTGTTACCAGGAGTACCTACCGTAGCCTGCTTTACTTTAAAAAACAAATGAAGTTCCTCAACATATAGCCAACCTTATAAATTTAAATTAAAGTGTACGTAGGCGAAACGGCGGAGAATAGCTAGTAGATTTATAAGAAATTCTTATAACCCGCACGACTTTAATTTCTTCGGTAAAAATATAGGTGTTTGTAAAACTCAAACAAATGAACTGAAATAATATTTTATTTAGGATCATCGGGAGGCCAACGTGTGCATCGATTGGGTCTGAAATTAATTCTTGCGGGGAGTTCGTTGGTAGAAGTCCGATAACTGCTAATTTACTTAGGTTTCCTACCGGTTATCCCACCACGAATATTGTAACACGAAGCTTTCAAAACACAAACAATAAAGATAAGACGAAAACCTTTCCTTCGGTAACTGGTTGGAAGATAATAAAAAAGTTTAGTTCACCAGCGGAAATATTTAGGCTTTTATAGTTCGAATAAGTATACCAGTAACAACTCACTCACACATACCTATATTTCCTCGAAACATTCACGATATTGCGCTGATCGTACTAACATAATCTATACTGATGAATAAAATTTAAGTGTCTGTTTGTAATTCCAAATTAACATCTATTCACAACATGTATGTGAAAGCACAATATATGATTCTTACGTAATACTTTATTAGCAATAAAAACGATGTAACTTAGAGATGTTTTTTCCGAAATAAAGAAGCCTTTTTAATCCTTATAACAACAGCTAAGTATTTGAAAAAAATTTATCAAATATTTTCAATTTGTATCTGTCTGTTTCGGCTAATTTAAATGTGGAAATTAAAAAAAAAACGTGGAACGGACTTTCGACTTGTTTTATTGGAACTTTCACTGGTAAATAGCTCATGTTGTAAGGAGTAACATAGGCTACTTTTATTTCAGAAAAAAACTTCTTTAGGTTACATAGTTGTTTTATAAATCCTGTGCGGATAAAACCCCGGGCACAGCTTTTATAGCCCTTTTAAAGCGCTAATAAGCGACGATTACTTAAATGCTTTCGGCACTCAAATTAAGTGCAGTACTCACATAAAGATTAACTAAGAACTACATGGTAAATACAACGTAACCGTTTATCGTCGGTTAGTGAAGCAACGTTGAAAACTATGGAAGACTATGAAAATATTATAGTATAGTATAGTCATTAAACTGAATACTTAGGTACTTTTACTGTCGATTAACGCCATTATTTATATTTTATTTATACATTGCCTCTTTTTTAGATTATGAAGTTAAGGATAGGTTATTAAAGGATAGGTTATTGCAAGTTTTTTTAAACTTCTCGCATGAATTTTATAGTTTTTTATATCATAGACAAACATTGTCTATGCTTTGCGTAGACGTATATGCTTTACAATTATCTACACCAAGCTTAGCACTAGTTTGCAAGCTTTAATTTAACGGCTATGTAAGATTAGCAATCCCTTTTCAACAATGTAATAAAATAGGTACGTGAATTTATTACAAAACTGCAATTAGCATATGTAGAGGTGCAGAGAGACCGATAATTTGTCGATTGCAACATACGAAGCGCCTTTTGTAACTAGCAGCGAGCAGATTGGACGCAAAAGTGCAATAATGATTGTGGTGTCACAAGCTGACAGCAATCGTGACCGTCGAGGTGGGATTACGAGTTGCGAGAGTTGCGAGTTGCGGCGAGGTGCATCGCTGCGCGCCGACCGACCACCTAATGACAGCTCTGCCGCCATTAGCTCTCATTACCCCGCAGTCACGTACCGCGGCCAGAAATGGATTTGTCTTTGCAAAAATAATGATTGTAGATTGCAGACCGCCTTCAAGAAAATTGGATTCGAATGCACAAACAGGATCCTGGGATAGGCGCGCAATGATGCCCCGCGGTATGGGAATGAGAATAGTTCGCGGCGGTGCATGCTTTTTGTGAGGGCAATTGGCTCTTCTAGCATCCAGTGGCTGCAGAAATGTTCATTACTAGGCGTTCCCTGCGGTTTCACCCGCGTTGTTTTAATTTTCATGGGTTATTTCGCGGTACCCTATTTTTTTAGTAAATGTAGTCATAGCTACTCCTTGTAACATCAATTATCTGCCATTGAAAGTCCCGCTCAAAATCGGTTCAGCTGATTCAGAGATTAACCGGAACACACTTCTGTTAATAATTTCTTAATTAGTGAAAAAGTGTTATTTTGGAATCACAATTAAGTGAAAAGGTGTTATTTTGGAATCACAAACAGACACATAAATTTTTATCTTTATTTATGGATGTAATTTAGCTATGTTGGTACACGTTGAAAACACGATGAGATATTACGTAATAAGTAAGTATCTATTGAAATAAAACATCACAGCATATTACTCATTCGTATTTATTTGAAACACATTGTAAAAACACGTGTACTAAGTATAGCGAATCCACTGAAAATTGAGAACATCGAGTCATCGTATTATGACATGATTAGAAACCTAATTACTTGTTATGTTATTCGACTCCGGCTGGCTAAAATCAATGTCCGCTGGGAAACTAGCACGTTTACGATTCAAACATCATGTTGTAACATAATAACACATGATTCATGCTTGGTTTGCGTAAACTACACCTAACAATTGGCATACCTAATTATAGTGGCGACCCAAGAATACGCTGACTATGGAAAATTATAGTCAAACCGTGAGGTACTACCAACTTCATACTTATAACTTTAGTTCATCTATATACTTCTATACTAATATATAAAGCTGAAGAGTTTGTTCGTTTGCTTGTTTGGCGGCGCTAATCTCAGGAACTACAGATCTCAGTGTTTGATAGCCCATTTGTCAAGGAAGGCTATCTATATCATCACGCTTAGACCAATCGCGGGGTAAAGTTAGCATTAGCCCAAATTGTCGGACAAAGTCGCCGGCAGAGGCTAGTAATATATAGACTTTATTGTTATAGCTGTGGCCCGCCGTTTCACCTGCGTAGACTAAATTTCATGGAACCTTCCTCGATAAATTGACTATTTAACTCGGAAATTTTTCAAATCGGACAAGTAGTTCCTGAAATTTGCGCGTTCAAGCAACAAACAAACTCTTCAGCTTTATATTTTAAAGTATAGATGTAAAGATATCTTAGTTATAGCTTGTCTTTACTAATATTATAAGTAATGAGGTAAGATTTGTATATAAGTCTGTTTGTAACAAATTGGCTCAAAAAGTCCTGGACCTATTTAAAAAAATCCTTCAATATTTGAATGCTACATTATCAATGATTAATATAGGCTGTAAGTATTTTAGCTCCGTACTCCTACGGGAACGGGAACTACGCGGATGGAACCACATGACGTCCGCTAGTCTTTAATGTTTTGACTAATTCTTAATTTCAACCAAATCTGAATGTCTGGCATTATCAGCGATGGTCGAGTTCATCAATCACGCTACGAAATAATTTGCATAGCATTAAGTACGCGTGGAGTTGATATGTGGGCACACTCGTAAACCAGATCGGCGGGTAAGGAAGCCCAGTAGCTCGAAGAGGCATCGACCTCGAACATTTCACACATAAATCTTGTTCAGTCCCCGTGTTCGGTGCTCGGTAACAAATTACAGCGCGTTATCCGAGCGGCGCGGGCGCAAGGGCCGTTATTACATACAACTAATTGGCGACAATCAAGGCAGCTACTGCTTCTTAGCGTACTATTTTCTCATCGACACGGTTAGCTTTTCAACAATTGTAAAAAATTCTTCCAGGCTTGTTTTACAAAGATTTTCCAAACCCCTCATATAATTTTTGAGCCCCTATCTCATTTCAACGTCTGTAAGAAGTGGTTCTTACTTAACTGTTTGAAGTTAACCTTAAAAAAATCTACATATTAGCATCACTGATATTTTATTTACTTGAGCTTTCAGCATTTTATTCTATCTAGTTGCAAAATAAAATCATCATAAGATATCCCATCCGGTCACGATAATAATGGTCCTTCGAGACGTTAATGAAATTTGAACTTTTTTGAGAATTTTGGCCTGTGTAGTCAATAATAAAACGAATCCTTAAGACGCAATATAACGTAAAGATAGCAAATTCTCCCCTCGCCCCATTTGGCGGGAACAAAGTGCAATGTAAAGCATTACGCATACCTTTATTGTCGGTCGAGCACCGTTGCAACTGCGCGTACGTTAATGCGTTAAACAAAGGAAACTTACGTTAGGTCGGTGGGTTCCCTCGCTGGCTCGACCCTCGGTTCGCACGGCCCACCTAACACGGAAGCGACGTGTTTACACCGCAAAAAAACACCACAGTCGTGAGCACGCGCATACAATACCATACTATAACTCCAACTTCATGGGAATGACGCGCTCCGAATAGTTATCATCGAACAATCTTGTGAGCACAAGATACTAAGAATTATTTCAAAACGTTTGAAATCAATGATTAGAAAATGTCTTGCTTCTCGCTGATGCAGCAGTGATTGTCTCGGTACTGTTGCAACAGCTTGCAGAACGGTTAGCGTTCATCTCAATTTGCAATACAAGGTATCTACTTATTGCATGCATTACTCAATTAGAATTCAGAAACAGGATCGAGTGATGTAGATATTCAAATAACACTATACCAATTACGTAATTGCGCGTAGGAATATTCATTATTCATTCAATAAACAAAACAATTTACTTCAATGACATAACGACCGTTGTACATGACAGATATGGATGTAGCGTCACGATCCGGGCCCAAATCAAATAGCCCGCTCGTATACCAACCCATTAATTACTCCTTCACTGTCAACTTTTTAACCAACTTGTTTAAATTGTCTGTATACTACTTGAGTGGTAAGTTTTGAGTTACAAAATACTGACCTCCGAAATAATTCTCACTTTTAACAAAACACCGGGCTTACATAATTATTTTTTTGTTGGGTATTTTATTCTCTACCTGGCCGAGTACCTGCCCGAGTAAACCCACTGCCCGGAACACTATTAACTAACTCGGCGAACCATAAAAACTGAAATAATAGAGAACGACGTTTGATGGACACAATATTATTTGACTCTCCGGTTTCGTGAAATTGCTTTGAATTTCGAGAATAATAATTCTATTGGTGCCATTAGAAAGATGCGCTTTCTTGGGACCGTAAAATAGGGGCCAGGGACTGGTTTTTGAATTGCGATCGCGTCCCCTTCAAAACCACAAGGTGTTGCTTATTTTACAGATCATATCTGTATTATTAAACCGGAAAGATGAGTCACTAGGCAAGTTATACGAGGAAAATGTGCTATAGAAAATGTACAATAAAATGTATTAGATTCGTCCATAACCATGTACGTATGCCGACATTCATAACCGGCTCGCATTGAATTTGGCTTCGAGCAATATACATGTTTTGAAACAAAGATCTTTAAATTGCACGATTGCATAGTTATTCAACAGATCTATGATTGTTATAGAACAGGGGAGTAGTTGTATTGGTGAGTACGTCAGTACCTCTAAGCAAAGCGGAGGTAGTTAGTGGTGGGGAGTAGGGGGGGTGCGGGACGCAGGTTGTCGGCCCCAGCCCGTGACGTCACCGCACTGACCACTCCGGGACCGCCACAATGGCCTTTCTCAGAAGGAGCAGATGCGCCCTCGCCGCTATCTGCCGCCGCCCGCTACCCGTGCGCCCCGCAACAGCCCGCACGTGAGATTTTTAGATGCCGCCGATAACCTTTACAAAGCTAAAACCACATACACCACTTCTAAAGCAGCACTAACAGAATTTAACCGTGACACAACGAAAAAACTTCCATTCGTTACATACCTTTAAATGATGGAAAAAATTCAATAAAAACTCACTGCAAACAGCCAATAGTAAAACGGCGCGAAGTGTACCTAAACGACATAATCTGGACGGCGCGCGCGCGGGCAGGTAGAGCGGGTACCTGCCGCTGCGCGTATCATTAGCCGCCAACTCGCCTCCGGACGCTACGAAGAACATCGCAACTTCCATGGATGAGTGTGGATCTAGTCATGATGCGTATAAACATGCACTAAACCTCCACTCATCGAAAGAAATTGACGTCGTTGAAGCCGCAGGAGCAAGCCGGGATCGGACGCACTGCACGCACTGAGGGAAGCCGACTGGGAGCGCGCGACACGACCGCGCGCGCGCCCCGCCACTACTACAATAAGAATAAACGGTCGCCATTTCAAATGTGGAAATCTAGACGCGCCCGGAGGGGCGGCCAACCGCCGGCCGCCTCCCCCCACCGCCGCGTATTATCTTTTCTACGAGAACGTTATTTTCTTTCTTTCCTACTCGGCCGTCCGTTCAACCGTCGTCGGCGGGCGGAAGTGAAACGAACGCGCGCGTAAACTGCAGACATGATGCTAATGCTTCGCGCCTACTCGGCTAGTACGCACCTGCTGCAAATTTGAACGAGAGACAAATTTATGAATGAGAGGGCCGTGCACTGCACACGTTGGTTGGTTGGTAAACAGAAAAACTTGTCCAGATAACAAACTGTTTATTACAAACGTTACACTCAGTTGCGATTGCTTGGCAATCATACTTACTCACAATGCTTTACACAACAGTTTTAATAAAGAGTGCTTGAGTTATGGGCACATCATTAAAATAGGCGTCATTCTACGTAGTAAGGCAGGCATGCGCTGCCAGATTGGCTACAATTAAAATATATATTTACATCTTCAAAGAGTCTAATAGAAGTGTCCATGATGAATACATTATCAGAAAAGAACAATAACTTATCGAATTTCAAATTCAAGTTTTATAATAAGTATAAGTCCCGTCACGAGTTAAGAACGAGTAGTGTGCTTTTGCCTTTGAATGTGCAGTAGTTATGAATCTGTCTCTGTCTGTATGTATGGCGGGATGCGAATAAAAACATGCACAGTCATCTCCCTGGCCTTATCCCGTGTATTTGGGGTCAGCACTTGATTCAACCCGATGTGGCTGATCACCTGATTTTTATACGAAGCGACTGCCATCTGACCTTCGTAACCCTTTTTTCGAGGAAAATCGGCAATCTGGGTTAAACCAATTGTCAGACTTTCTTAGGCCTCTGACTGACCTGTAACGATTGCCAAAGATGTTAAATTGGCAACCGGGACCGACGGCTTAACGTGCTCTCCGAGGCACGTTAAAAACATGCACAGTATCCCCACTATTAATAATTGCGCGTTCTTTACTCGTGACGGGACTTATACCTGCCTAAGTCCCGTTAAAATCAGTCCAGGCGTTTCGGAGATTACCCGGAACAAACATACAGACAGACAGAGAAAAAAAATTATACTGTCAGTATCGCCTATATTTTCATATGCATTTACTGAAAAGTTGTTATTTTGGAATTATAAACACACACTTTAATTTTATTTATCTGTATAGCTATCAAACACCTGTGCAGTCTTTATAAGGTCTACTAAACCGATAACTTAACAAAAATGGAAAGGTTATAAATTAAAGCGTAATTCAGGGGTCATTATTAGCCATAATGATGGTGCATCCCAGGTCAGTGAGCTGCATGACCTCGGCACCACCGTCAAGAAGACGATGGGAGCACACCGCCAGCTTCTCGCTGATGACGCACTTCTGCTTATTGGTGAGGTGACCCGCGCTTACCACCGTCATACACAGCTGTTCCAATAACTGCGACGCCGAGTAGGCCTCCATCAGGAAACTGGAATTAATGTACTCCTTTGAGGTACTTACTCGAGGACTGCAGCCCTACCATGACCTCTTATTGCCATGATAGTTTAACTTATTATGAGATAGATGTATATGACGCGTATAAGTCTGTCACTGTCACACTGTGGAACTATGATGGCAATAAGAGCTTATGGTAAGGCTCGTGGACTGTCTTCATCGTCATCATAAATTTAAGAGTAGTGACTCTTGTCGGTGTAACTGATGCAACTTCTTCCATTTGTCTCTATTCAGTGCCATCTCCTTGACCTCCCTATATGTCATGGCAGACACATTTTCCTTAACTTGTCTCATGTATGTTAGCCTGGGTCTTCCTCTTCCTCTCTTTCCATCTAATATGTTTTTAAAGAGACTGGGCTGTCTTAATGACTAGTTTTTATTGTTGTGTGAGCACAAATAAACACATGTGCAGTCATCACCACTATTTTCCCTGAACGCCCAAAACTCGTGACGGCACCTGGACAAAGTATCATTCTCTCGCGCTTGCGCTAATAGAAACGATATACAATGTATGGGAATGACCTAAACCAGTCACGTGACACATGTCATTCGCATACATACATGTCATACATACAAGACATTATCGCGTGCAGAGGAAGTGAAATAACTTCATATGTCATGAGAATAATATAGGTACTATCCTTAACTAACACGGGGCGACGCCAGCGCAGCGGCAAGATGACAAAGTTATAAGTAACTGTGCAACGAATACATTGTAGTTAGCTTAACTCCTTCTAATTTAGTGGTAAGATATAGCCACGTACGTCTGATGACTTTCGCAAAATATGCAGAGGATAGACGTAGTATGAACAACGTAGAAATTATTTCGAAAATAGCGTAACGTTTTATTTTGTACGTGATTGATATAATATTAAAATAAGGATAACGGGTGAATGATAAAATCACAATGCTCGTATAGGTATGCTCGTATATGTATGTAATACCATGTGGGTTCTAAAAACTTCGTCCGCGTGGTATTTATTCCCGCGGGAACTCGTCACTTTTATGGGATTAATACATTTTATTATAATGCACATTGGTTAATCGGTAACATTATGTATCATACCAAATAATACTAAATTAAGTTCATAAGTTGTTGTATACAAAGCTATTTAATCAATTACAGAGATAAATTACCGGGATCAAAATTTTCCTATATGTTGATCAGGCATATTAGCTTATTCGATCCGGTCGTTTCGGAGATTAGTCCTTAGAAACAGAAAGACAAACTGAGAAACATTTTTTTTTATTGAATAGTGATATTTCACATCATACATGCCACTGTCTCGGTTTTTAGCATTATTTTAATTGTACAGAAATTCAACCCCTACAGCAAAGGAAATATGAAACTCCCCGACTGGGTACTGAAAGCTATGTCTATCCTTAGAGTGAGCTTTACATGAAAGCCTCATTACCAAAACAAGTCATACCTAAGATAGATTAGATAGAAGCGAAGATGAATTGGTTCGTGTGGGCGATAGATATGAGGCGCTTATCGATGGACCTAACAATACATGATTCCAACTTAACGTGGTATATTTTTATAGTCAAGGAAACACACTCTTATAACAATATGCTGTTAATTGAATTTGTATCGTGGCAATTATTTAGAAATTACAAATACAAAGGTACATATTACATATATACATATGCTCAGGCAAAGGTGTTGTAATAACAACACTCACATTTCACCGAATATGATTAAGTGCCAACGTAAGACAGAAGGTGAGTCTATCGCCGTCTCAGGCACTTTCTACGTCTTTGAATGACTTCTCAGACAAATGCATTTCCTCTCGATGTTTTCCTTCACCATAAAGCACGTGGTATGAAATGCACATACGTTTTTAAAAACTCATTGGACCAGGACCCGCTAGGGTTCGAACGTGCCGCGGCTCTCTAGTTTAGAAATTATGTTGCATTTATATTAATTGTGTGTTAACTTAACTAACGATCATTGAAATGTTTAGTGTCGTTCCTTCTCCTGTGAAGCTTTCATTTGGTAACGGTGGTAAAACTAACTTACGCCTTCAAAATACTTTCACGTGCCCAAGTTTCTATATAATTTATTTATAAAATATTTTTATCCAAGAAGCAGTTTCCGAGATAAGCTAAATCTATATGAATATTGAAGAGGAAAGATTTATATGTAAGTATGTTTGTAACGAATTGGCTCAAAAAGTACTGGACCGAATTTAAAAATTCTTTCACCATTTGAATGCTACATTATCACTGATTAATATAGGCTATATTTTATCCCCGTACTCCCACGGGAACGGGAACTACGCGGCTGAAACCGCGTGACGTCAGCTAGTAAAATAATATACAAGAAATTGCTCGTTACTTTCAAACAGCTTTGAACTTAAAGAAGTAAGATAGCCTACCTATTGTCGAGTCGCGAAGGAGACTTGTACATAAATAGTCAGCTCTATACATAATACATTGCAAGCGTTAAGCCCCCCACGTGGCTGTGCCATCTACATATGCAAGTGATTGCATACAAGCGTTGGCGACACGTTAACGATCAATCGGCGAACACCGACCGATATCCGCACTGTAATACCAATTGCTCAGTTTATAAGCATAGCTATTGTCACAGTATCAATATAAGTTTTACACGCAGTACGGATTCTAGGTACATCTACATCTACACTGATATTATAATTCAAATTCAAATTCAATTTCTAAAACTTTTCACAAAGTACCTACTTTCAAATAGTCAGAACGACACGATTACACAGGATTATACATGCTACCGCCAGGTTCGGAAGGTTGCTTTTACTGAGAAGATAAAGACTGAAAATATGTTATCTCTTCTTTTACTGAAAAGATAAAGAGGAAAGATTTTATTGTTTTTTTGTTTGCATTGAATAGGCTCCGAAACTACTTGACCGACCTTGAAAATTATTGCAGCAATGGATAGCTACATATCAGCGAGTAACATATATTTTATCCCCGCACTCCCACGGGAACGGGAACTACGCGAGTGAAACCGCGTGACGTCTGCCAGTTCGAAATAAGAACGTTTGCTCCGTTAAGCGTAAGTGTTGTCAATCTTCAAGATTTTGAAATTTACTCTTTTATTTACTGTCAAAATAATGTAAATTTGTCGATTGAAAAATGTAGGTGCAACACGTGAATGACGTATACGCGATATACGGATGTATACACAGATTGTCTGTGTGTGTGTAATTTCAAACGATTTGTTACTACATTCGTAACTGCTTGTAAACCTGATATTTAAACTGCGCTATTGTTCTATGTTTGAGGGCTTGAGGTTATCCAATGCATTATTTCGAAGCTAGATGTTAAAGTTTCCGCCTGTGGTTTCGCCCGCATGGCATATATTATTTGTAAGTAGTAGTTTATGGTAACCGTGAAAGTTCGTTCTAAATATTGGTGAAAGTTTTATTTAAATTTTGTGAGGGAAATAACATAATATGAACTACGTTTTTTAACTAAATACGAAAAAAAGGGGAACTAACCTTTCGACAAATTCCTCCAGTTCGCTGTAGTTCTTCACACTCAGGTACTTGTCCACCAATGCCTCTGGGACCAGCCCTGTCACCTACATACATATAATTTGTTAACATAATGTTAATTTAATGCTGCCTGGCTGAGTGTTGCCGGTTCACTCAGAAAACTAGTTTCCGAATGGGAGGTAAATTTTTGACATTCAAAAGTGCTTTACCAGGGCCCAAACTGAATATATATTACCAAAATTATGCCTTATTCATATTAATTTTAAAATGGGAAAGTATCCAGGGGGCCAATTTACGTGTTCACAGGACATGTTAAGAATTTCTGTACATTGACATTTACGGGACCAAAATGAAACGTCAAGTTCAGAAGTTCGTAATACGCTCTGCTTAAATCGATGATGGTAGGCTGGTAATTGTCAGATAGGAATCAGATAAAATAAAAAAATCTTGGCTCTGCTAACAGATGCTTCATTAGATAGCCAACAATGTGCACAATAATCCCTATATTAAAATGTTTTGACCCAACCAAAGACTACTGCCGTCACGAGTTTTGTGCACTGGCCTAGAATGCATGGCAGTAATTTTTGGGTTTATTTATATGGAGTAAGCGCAACTACATGTGCATTATCCATGCTATTTTAGTTGAGCGCTCAAAACTCGTGATGACTAAGTACCTTATGTCCGTCTTTGGGTAAAAGCAATCGCTATATAAAATTTCAACAAAATCGGTTCAGATAAAAGTTCGAGACAGAGTCACTATCATTTATATTAATACTTACTCTATTTAGTCAGCATTTACCTCCGTTCGTCCGCGTAAATTTCTAAGTACCCTATCTCCGTATTTGGGTCAAAACTATCCCTATAACAATACGATTAATAATAATTATGAATCTACCTCAATAAGTCCATCAGCAGTGATGTGTCCGAGCAGTCTCTGGCAGCACTGCATTGCAGTGAGGGCTCGACGCAGATCTCCTTCACACGTGTCCACGGCTTGCTCCAACACGCCGCCGTCGCCCACATCCACGCCTTCCGCCTCGCATATCTCACGCAATCTATATCATACATACTAATTAACAAAAGAAAATACTCTGCCGTTATGGGACTTTTAACAAATCTTTTTTCTTCCAAATTGTCAGAATAACGTGATTACACAGGATCATTCTCATCATACTTGTGAACAGGTGCTGCTTGTGGTGGCTGGTCATCTCAAGCTACCCATTTAGATTTAAGTAGAACTACTAGACTTTTGTTTGATTATTATAAACTGTTTGAAGATTACGCACCTTTTAATGACATTCTCCCTGGAGAGTGGTTTGAATCTAAACTTGGAACATCTACTTGTTATTGGTGGTATAATCCGGGACACATAGTTGCAGATGAGGCAGAAGCGTGTGGTGCGTGTCTCCCGCTCCATGGTACGACGCAGGGCTGCCTGGGCTGCTGTCGTCATGGAGTCTGCTTCGTCCAGGATCACTAATTTGTATGGAGGACATGGGCGACCACTGGAAATAGCAGATTCAATCATTTATTTTAGCTATAGAATTAGCTACATTACTTCATTCTTATTGTAGCTAAGATATAAACTTACAAAATAATAAGTGAAAATTTATTTTACATAATAAGGATTCCTAGGACAACAAAGTTGTGAGCTGTGTGAGTTTCTATACCACAAGTTATAAAATGAACTGCACAATTACTCATCTCCACTTGATAAATCAGAGTGTATAAAGTTTGTGGAAGTTATATACACACTGGGCTCAGTAATTTAGCTTGGATAAATGACACTCTTGGTGAATTTACAGAAAACCATCACATAATATACAAAAATAGTTCCTGAATATCTATGAATATCTAGGGACTACCACTTTCAAGATACATAAGACAGAATAGAACTTACTCTGGTCTATTGGAGCTAACGGTGAGCTGAGCAAATGACTTCACTTTGTCTCTTATCACTTGTATACCTCGTTCATCAGACGCGTTCAGCTCGAGGACACGATCGCGACTTATATCGCCAAAGAGCTGACGAGCTGCGGCCAGTATGGCGCTAGTCTTACCGGTACCCGGCGGACCGTAGAACAACAAATGAGGTAAATCTCCACCAGCTAAACATTCCCTCAGAACTTGGACGACTTCTCCTTGGTCTACAATATCGTCTATAGTCTTCGGACGGCTGTAATAAACAATATTATCATAAATGTAAGGCACAAAAATACATTGTTGATTAAGAAGTTTGTAAGTAAACGTTAAACACTTACTATTTTTCAACCCATGGCGCCGGAGGTTTCTTCTTCGTAGAACTTTTAGCTCCAGAAGTTGACGGCTTATCTGTAGCTGATATCTTACCAGTTTTCAGAAACGCCTGCATTTCGAGATATTATTTCAACGAATAGAAAATAAATAATAAAAATCACCGAAAAGCGCGCGCCTAATGAGTGACTGCCACCGAACTGACAGAAACTATTGCTACTGTCACGTGTCAAGTCATTTTTGACATTAACTGGGGGTGGAGACAGTCTATGGAATACAAATAAAATTTAAAATATCGATGAGAAAGGAAAAATGCTTGGACTCAACCAATTACAAATCAGTATTTTTCCTTTCCTAGCCCCAGCTTAAACCTCCAGCTGGGTCCAAGTGGCTAACCATTGACAAATAGAGATAAATTAATATGTGGTTTAAATATAGCTGCAGTAGCTAAGTAATTAGATAACTGTGATTCTTGTGACCTTTATAAGTCCTATTTTGTACCATATTTCATGTGAATAAATAAAATTATATAATATTATTATATCTATGATCATATCACAGAGACCCATTTTTTCTTTATCTATGAGAGACCCAAAGACAGTAGAGTTTAGATTGAAGTTGACTGACATCTAGTTGATTAAAAAATCAACAAACCAACCAAACCAAGTAATTAAATTCACAAAATTACAAATAACATACATTTTCCGCGTTTAGTAACTAGTTTGTTTATTAACATCTATTATTATAATTTAAAATGTCCACGAGATCAAAAAGAAAATCTACCACACCAGTTAAAACAGTTTCCACCCCTAACAAAAGAGTGGAGAGCTCTTGGGTTTTACTTTTAAAAGGTAATTCTTTATGCCAACTATATTTAATTAACAAGGACCTTAAAAATATGTTTAGCCTGATTATTTTCGATAATTATTCCAATACATTGTACTTCCAGATGAACTATTCGAGAATAACAACTTTAGCATCATAAGCCTACCCCACCCGTCAAATGGAAAGCCATCGAAATATTGCCTAGACGATAAACATAAAAAAATGTTTGAGGTGGTCTCATTTAGTGAACCCCACAGGTCATGGTTCATTGGTGAGACTGTCAAGTCTGATGGAAGCATTCAAATGGTAACTCCTGTTAACCCATTGTTTTTAGGTTTGTACATTTTACTTACTTATTATGTTCTTGTCTGTAAGCCTTTGCCAATGTTGGACAGAGTTTCATTATACCCAAATGTACCCAATTGTGGTAACCTGCTTATTATGATACTCCCACACTGTTAGAAAATGTTTATTAGAAATTATTAATTTGTGAATGTAAGCGAATATAACAGTAATAGTAAACAGTGTGGGTGCACCATTCGTGAATTAACAAATGACAATACATGAACTACGAGAGTGGCATATGTTACTGTGCTGGCAGTAAGATAATCTGTATGTACCATGTCAGATAAACATTAATTCAAATCTCTGTGGCCACAGCCCAATGTTATTTGTGACAAAGTGAAAATGATACCAAATTTATAGTCCATTCTAATTTTGCATTATTATTTCCACAGTACTACCGAGGTTGAAAGAACAGTGCACTACCAGAGCAATTCCATTAGAGGATTTGCTATCAGAAAAAGGATATGACAAGATAATTGACTATGTACACAACTTGGACAACATAGCAGACTTAAAAGTAATACTCAGCTTGGTTTTATTGTTGTCAGATTTGTTTTGGCTAGAAAGTTTACAAAATGACACTTCTAGGGCCCAGCTGACATGAAGGCATATAAATATAATGAGGAAAAGACATTGACTTGGCTGGAGGATAGAGTTCGCCGGCTAGCAATGGTGCTGAGAGAGAAAAACATACATGTCACTTCTGGAGCAGTATCTTCCACATTTGTAACTAGCAATGCCAGTAATGACCATATTAATGAAGGTAGGTATTATTAAATTTCTTATATGTTCAAGATGCAGACAAATAAAGAATGCCACATTTTTAATGTAAAATTCGTAGAATAATATTTATATTTACTGATTTATAGTCCACTTTTATTTAAAGAGTAAAATTTACCTATCAATTTTTGGATGTTAAAATGATTTCAGAATTCTACCTCAAATATGCCCATGGTATTATATCCGAGTATCTCCAAGATGACTTGATGAACAAATTGGAGCAAAAATTTGACTTCAAGCCAGATTTGATAGAATCTATTGGGAAAAAGAGGAAATCAGAGGCAGAATGCAATGAAATGAATAAGAAAATAAAGTGTGAATCATCTGATCTAGATATCAAGGAATTTGAATTAAACACATCTGATC
Organism: Watsonalla cultraria; assembly: GCA_964035505.1. Classification (NCBI taxonomy): domain Eukaryota; kingdom Metazoa; phylum Arthropoda; class Insecta; order Lepidoptera; family Drepanidae; genus Watsonalla; species Watsonalla cultraria. Next base: position 8,377,177 of record OZ037717.1, on the reverse strand, counting down.
AAAAACTCAGTGTCAAGAAACAGAAGCCTCTGTCAGCTAAAGAAAAAGCAAGACAAAAAGCAGCGAGTGGAACTAAAACTTTGTCAGCTTTCTTTACCAAGAAATAATATCTCAACAGTATAATGAAGTGTCACCAAGCTACCTAAATATAAGTAATTACTTTTAATTTTTTATGCATAGTAAATCTTCTCAATAAATAAATAGGCCATTTAATTATCCCCTTATTTTCCTATCCATTACTACATATCTTAACAATAAAGATGCCATGCAAATTATAAATTTTGGCCAAAGATTTGGTGATACTAAAAAGTACTTCAAGTCTTCAATTAGAAAGAAAGCTCGTGTGAAATTTAAATAAAAGTCGTAGTAGCTATATTCAGGTTGTTTGACCAAAGGATATTGTACATCACAAATTTAGATTCATTGATGTGCTCGGGCGCTATTTTTGGGGCCCATCCGTAAATAGTTCAGTGGCCCACCCCTTGTTAATAATGTCTATGCCCTTTGTCCCTAACCGGCGTTGTAGGTACGCATAATCCGTTTGTATTTTTTGTAACATACATTCAAAAATGACTATCGTACTTATGCAAAATATGTGCTTCAAATCGAATTCTAAAATACATTCTTAAATACTTTTCTCATACTCCAACATCACTTTCAAGCAGCTTCCAAATCACGCTTTAACAGCGATCGATCACATGAGATTTTTTCAAGTAAAGTAATGTTGAGAAGATAATTTCGTAGAGTTAACAAGACCAAGAGCTAAATGCACAATGAGAAAAGAATAAACTTTGGTTTGTTTTGACTGCGTTTTACCATGATGTCCGATGCCCCGTACGCAAACTGATGAGCATAGGTAAATAAAAAAGTTGAGTTCTGCATCTGTTGTTTAAAAAAATATCTTAATATGATAGGTGGTAACATTTTCCTCCGCCATTATTATCAAACGTCCATCCGTTTTGGACTTTTAGTTCAGTGGGGTTTTTATAATTTACGGACATAATAAAAAAAAAAGTGAATCTGGGACACCTTGGACACTATTAAGTGAAACTGATGTGATTTATTTTGTTATTTTAGTGTCTAAAGACTTCCATAAGTGCTCAATATTCACAAAATCGCGGCCAATGTCAGCAGGCGTGTCAGATCAGGTATTTCACTTTTACACTATTTTTGTGATTTATTTATGCGTTAAAGTGTTTATTTAGATAGCTAATGATGATGCATTATCTCTTGTTCCATGTTGATTGCGGTTGTAGCGGATGAAAGGGCAAGGGAACCAAGGTAAAAGATAGTATCATTATGACGTTGCAAAGTGTTTTCTTGGAAAGAATAGTGTACCGGTCGGCATCAAGTTCGATGCCAATAGCCTTAGATGCTGTGATTAGCTAGCTGTAATCTATGCTTTCACTTTCCACCTGTAATTAAAACTGAACATTTGTGGTTATGTTTTACTTACAGTACTAAGTTTAGTTACTGCTGTTGGAAAATTACTAGAACATTGTTTAAAAACCAGACGCCAAGTAAAACGCACGCACCTGGGAGTATGTAGGTGGTGCGCCGCCTACGGCTACCTGTCTAAAATAACATGAAAATAACTTCACTCCCACACTAAAATCAATAGATCACTTGCCTAATTCTCTGCTAACAAGTAATAATGTATAATGTTTTATTGTGTATGTGTGATTATCTTTCAGTGTTATAGTTAGTTTTGGCACATACTTTAAAATGTATACTTAGGGATATGTTTTGCATATGTGCTCATAATAATTGATTGAGGCAACTTTTATCTATAAAGCTAATAAAATACCACAAGCTTATCAATAATGTAATTAATTGTTATTGTTTTAAGAAACAATATTCAATGAAACCAATTTTATTTATTGATATATTTTTGTTAGTTAAAAGTTAATTAATTTACTTATCTCTATTAGTGACTAGGTATGTAATAAGCACTCATAACAGTAATTATAATGATAGTTCCACAAACAGGGTGTCGGAGAAAAAGGAACAGTTGAATTCTAGAAGTTGTAGGGTTTGTATGTCTGTAATTAAATAAATTGTATAATTTTGGAATAATGAACATGAACACACTTGTCTTAGACAATCCAATTAATATTCCAAGTTCAATCAATTTATAGGGTAGATTTGAGTTGTGTGATGAATACAAGATTGCTTGGTTATTCTGAGATTAAATATATCTATATGATTGTCAATCTCCCATAAGCTTTGTTTAATTTGGGGCTAGTTGATGTGTGAGCAATAGAAATTGCAATGTTAGTTCACTTTTTGGCTGTGACTGTACTCTTTCTGAACAGACTAGCATACTGAGACTATGTCACCTAAAAATATATAAATAACTAGCTGTGCCCTGCGGTTTCACCCGCATAGATTTTAATTTCATGGTTTACTGTGGATCCCTAATGTTTCTTAAAAAACTAAAGTAGCCTAAGTTACTTCTTGTAACATTAGTTATCCGTCAGTGAAAGTCCCATTAAAATCTGTCCAGCTGTTGGGGAGATTACCCGGAACAAACAGACGGACAGAGATAAATTTTAAAATTTGTTTGTTCTATGTCAGTACCATGTATACTTTCATATGTATTTAGTGAAAAACTGTTATTTTGCAGTTACTAACAGACACTTAAATTTTATTTGTCTGTATAAATTAGTGTAATACAATGCCTAATGCTTTGATTTAAGCACCCTTAGAACACTAACAAATGTCTGTTGCATGTATGTCTTACCAACACATTTCATGTTTGCAGTAGATATTCCTGTGCTATATTAAATGACATGAACTGATTGTTTGAGTATTGGGAAGGTCAATGAATTCAAGCAAAAGGTCAAATTCATTGGGAAATTGGTGAAATTGGAATTCATGGGGAAAAGAGGTCCAGAGGTCATTGTGCCATAACTTAAAAATTTCAGGATTGGTGATTGTACCTACTCTTATAAAAGCTTTCATCCCAATAATGATAACTTAAGGTAGTGTTGGGTTCATGTGGTGAGTAAGGTCCCCAGTGCTCCATGGAGGCGAGAGTATACCAAAACAACTCCATTCTTCATAAGATTGGTAGTAAGGTTTTAAACCTAAACATTCATGGATATTGTGTATCGGAGAACTGACTGATACTCCGACCACAAAATAGAAATATAACAGTAGGGTAGCTTGCTTCATGAAAATATCGCACATGAAACACAAGTCGATATGCTCATAAGTATGCGTGCGAGCCCATTACTGTCATATATGGGAGCTGCCCTTTGGTTACCTTTCTATTTTGTACTAGTACTCAGAAGTGATTAATGTGTGAATAATAATGTTTCCAGTAACAAATGCACCGAAAGAGCAACATTTAGAGAGCGGAGGCGACGAGTTGGCGGAGGTGTCATGGCGTCACCAGCAGCAACCTTCGTACGCGCCACCCATCTCTTCAGCGGCCGACCCCTACAGCGCGGCAGGTAGGTACATACACATTTATACATATTTATATATTCCCCACACCTTATATCAAACACGGTATTGTGCTATATGCAGTACTGCTTTGCTCTAGTTGAAAATTATGATATCTACTCAGTGCAACTGTGTCACGAGCATCTATATCTAGCTAATGAGACTATTTTATTTAGTATTAAATATTTTGTTGCTTGGTTATGAATAGGTATTATTTTTATTCAAAATTTCTCAAAGAATTAAAATCCTTAGTTTAGTTATATCTGCTAAATACAAGAACAATATAACTTTCCGAACAGTATGCACATCTTTTGTATCTTGTTGCTCATGGATAATGTTTAAGCCAATTTGTTCATACCTAGTGTTAATTAAGGAGCCCTTCATATCATGCCCTTAATATAATAGAGCATTCCTTGAGGAAACTATTTTCCGTCATTTCAGGTTATTACGGTACAACAGCACTTCCTTATCAAGCCTTTGGCGTCGGGGATGGGACATGGTCCACCAATGGCACAGACCCGATGACTTTCCTCGGAGGATACAATCCTCACGATTCTTATGGAATGGATGGTAGCTAGTATTTATTCAGTAACAAGAGAAAAGATGTCATTGTCATAAATTTTTGTATATTATTTGTCATGTCATATATTGCAGTGATCGATCTGTAGGGTGATGGTTCACAAAGTTATGTAAAGGCGTGAGAAAATATTTTAGACTAACATAATATTATTTAATTATTCTTACATATTTAACTATATATTGCATCTATTCACCCACTAATTTATATATACTAATGTTATTATCAGTATACAAGTAATTATTTATATGTATATAGATTTAGGCATTTGATTCCATAGGAATTATGAGTATCATGGTAAAAGATAATTAGAGTGTCACACAAGTTCCTTGTCTTGAGTGCATAACTTCGTTACGTCACGTGTGTTATATTTGCAGGTGTATTCGGACCGTCGACCACGCCGTTCTCGACCGCTGCGTTCGGCCAGCCAGCATCGACTTTTAACTATTTTCACGGTAACGGTGATTACTCAACTTGGGGCCAATTAGGTCGTGCGAAACAGTATGACGACTACTACAGACCGGACGGGCTGTACGTGCCGGACGGCATCAAGGCGGTGGAGGCGGGCGTGCAGGCGCTCGCGCTCGGCGACCACAAGGACAAGGAGCGCGCGCCCGACCTCAAGGACTGCAGCGGCGCGCCGCCCAAGAAGATGACGTGGGCCTCCATCGCCAGCCAGCCCGCCAAGCCTACGCCGCCGCTGCAAGGCAGCGTGCTCAAGAAGAAGGGGCCCGGCATGCCGCCGCCGCCCATCGTGCCCGGCAAACACAATATGGACATCGGCGCCTGGGACGCGGGCAAGAGCGCGCCCGTCGTCACCGCGCCGCCCCCGCCGCCGCTGCAGCCCGCCGCGCCCTCAGCCATGCCCGCCATGACCGCGCCGCCGCCCGCGCCGTTGCCCGCGCCCGCCCCGCTGCCGCCGCGCGGCCCGCCGCCCCCGCTGTCACAGCCGCCGCCGGCCTGGAGCCACGGGCCGCGCGCGCCGCCCCCGCCGCAGCAACGTCCGCCCATGCCCGCGCCGCCCGTGCTGCCGCCGCCACCGCCCCCCATGGCGCCAGCGGTGCCGCACCCTGTGCTCGACGAATTGCGCGTTAAGAACGATTACAATCCGAAAGAGTTCGACCTGAGCGCCCCGCTCACGCGCTTCTTTGTGATCAAATCGTACTCGGAGGATGATATTCACCGCAGTATCAAGTACGAGATATGGTGCAGCACGGAGCACGGCAACAAGCGCCTGGATGCGGCGTTCCGCGAGCGCGAGCGGGAGGGCGGCGCAGTTTATCTGCTGTTCTCGGTTAACGGCAGCGGCCACTTTTGTGGCATGGCGCGCATGACGAGCGCCGTGGACTACAACTCCAACTCTAGCGTGTGGTCGCAAGACAAATGGAAGGGACAGTTCCGCGTCAGGTGGATTTATGTTAAGGACGTTCCGAACGTGCAATTGCGTCATATCAAATTAGAGAATAATGAGAACAAGCCGGTTACGAACTCGCGCGACACACAGGAGGTGCCGCACGCGAAGGGCCTCCAAGTACTGAGGATCATGCACTGCTACTGCCATTCGACTTCGATATTTGACGACTTTATTCACTACGAGCGGCGTCAGGAGGAGGAAGACTCGCGCAAGGTGCCCATACACCATGGTGGGCAGGAAAACAACCGCGAGGATCACGAAGGCGGACGTGGGTATCGCAACTATCGCGACTACCGGGACCACGAGCCTCGGGAGCCGCGCGACCACCGCGACCCGCGGGACCCCCGGGGCCCTCGTGACCCAAGGGACAACCGCGACTCCCGTGACCCCCGTGACGCTCGCGATCACCGCGACCACCGTGAGCCTCGTGACTCTCGGGAACCCCGTGACCAGCGCGAACCTCGAGACCCACGCGATTCTCGTGATCCACGGGACTCGCGGGACCCACGTGACCCGCGGGACCATCGCGACCATCGCGACCATCGTGATGACCGTGACGGGCGAGATAATCGCGACCATTACCGCGATCGCGATTCCAACTACAGATCCCATCATAAGGTTAGTTTCATATCTGCGTGGATGTAAATTTTCTTGTTTGTGCACAATATTTTAATGTTAAACATTTTATATTTCCAGGACCGAGACGGCTCTCGAGGTCGCGGACGTCCTCGCAACTGATTGGCCGTGATGTGCGAGGATAATATGAGGACTGGCTTCTCCCCATAGACAACTAGTAGTCGAGTTATTAATTGGTACCGCATAACACAGCAGACGTATGTAAGGGTACATGCGGCGAACAGGCACAGGCGGTGAGATCGGTGACCGGTGACCGGTGGATGTGACCGCCGGCCTGGACAATTGTAATGTTGCATGAAGTATAGATTGTTTTAAACAGTGCATCGCTAAAACTTTCAACAAATTAAAATGTGCTAAATATAATTAATATTCGTACTGGAAGAACGTTTAACGAAACAAACGCCTAGTGAACAGAACATTAATATAGTAATAATATCAGCAGTCGCCGCCAGTTCCGCGTCTCAAGGCGGGGCATGTGGAATTGTGGACTTTATTTCAAATTCGTGGACTGAAACGATAAAATATAGTAATTTTTATAACTAGGAAATTCTGTGGTGAGAGGAGTTGATCCTTTGCTTAGGGACTGGTGAAGTAATATAATGAGATGATGAAGTAAATATCAACATGTGCCGAGACTGAGTGTAGTGTTTAATGACGCCACGTCATCGGCGTCCATATGTAACGAAGTATATTACAGTGGTGACTTTTATAATACACAAACATTGTAATCAAATGAGGTGTGGAACTTTTATATACATTTTTTTAATATCAATATAAAGGACAGTTTGGATGAATTCTCTCGTGGCATTAATTACAGGTTTTACTCCATGAACTGATTGTTAAATATACATATTTTCTTATATTTTTTCACATTTGTTGACAAACTACTACAGTAGTGTGTTGTATTTGCATGGAGTAAGATGGCTATCCAGTAACTATGTGGACATAGAGCATACTGGTCACACCGATATTTATATAAGTTGTAGGTATACATGGATTGTTCCTTGTTGAATTTTTAAACATGTGTACATATATATTATAAAAAATCTAACAAATGTATTTTATACTTTAAGTGCAACTACAGTGTGACGAGAGAAATTTAATGATCAACTGAAGGAAATTTCCATTATACCTTATTGAATCCTTGTTTTATGGATGTATTATTGCCCCACCTTAATTTTAAAGTGCCTTTATTCGTTTTACAGACATTTAAATCCATTCTTTATTTGCATAGATGCTTAGTCATAGTGCCACATAATGGTATTTTTAATTTTTCAATACCTAAATAGTTTTTAGTTTGTAATTTTGCTAATTCATTGTAGGTATTTTACGTTAAATCCTGTTTAGCAAGAAAATTGATTTCCTTCATTATGCATGAAGTGTTGATTTTAATAAAATTATGTCGTATTTACTACATACAAATCTCTTAAATTAAACCTGATACTGGATTAAAGCCTGTCATAGAAATTGTTAATGTTATTTGAATTGTGCTGTTCCCTTCCCTGTCTGTCATGTCTGCTGAATCGTGGCTGGACCCAATTGCTGGATGAGACAAAATTATGTTGTGGGGATAATGCGCTTCGCCAAAGGTAGGGAATGCTTATAATCTACTAGATTCTAGAACCACAACGAATCGACGATCTGCAGGGAGTGGAGAAGGAAAACGCAGGCGAAGCAGAGCAGTTGCTCACTTGAGTGGGTGATTGAGAAACCTAGTGCCTCTCTATGTATTCTTAGTTATGTGTGGTACTAGTCGAGTGTTTTAAATATTAGCATATTCGAGAATGTGTACCAATGAGTTTTTCTAAGAATGCAAGTTCAGGAATCTTTGCGGTGAGGAAACCTGCATAATTACGGCAAAAAGTGGGTGTTTTAACATCTGCCCTTCAGCTGGAAAGGCGTGGGCATATATACATAACATCACTCTATTCATAGTGTGCTAATATTTAAATATTGCAATCACTACTACGCCAATGGTACTTTACTCCACTTGAGGTATTTTGTATTCTGTATGTTGCGCTGAAGTCCATGACAAAATGTTAAGCGAATATTATATTAATTTTGGAATTATATTAGATGCATAATGTACTTTTTTAATTTCCGAACGAAGCGCTGTCATTCCAAACTACAGAATAATAATTCTGTGCTTTAGTATTCGTATTGTTACATGTTGTCTCTGTCTTCTATATAATACCGTACGTAAAGCCATCTTGCTCTGACGATATCTATGCTCACCAAATTGCTTACTTCACGGATGCTTTATTTATGTCAAATTTACAGATTGTTGAGCCAATATTTATTTTGTACAGATGTAAGATTTTCAGTGAATTTATAAATGTTTATTTACTTCTTTGTGGATGCAGTGTTTTGATATGACTGTAAATTAAAATAATGTAAAAGTAACCGATACTAATATTCTTATATGTCATATAGGACTAAAAATCAACACAGTGAGGGCTTGTTTGTTTGTATAGTGAGAGCCTATCTGAACTAAATGTCGGTCGCGGTCCCCTCTGAAGCTAGCCCTATCCCGAGAGGCAGCAGTCACTCGTATCGCAGCTCAGTTTTACTTTACTTCGAGGCGCGCGCTCGTCTCGGCTATCCCATTTTATTGTCGGCCTCGTTAGTGGCATAACATATTTCGGGTGATATCAACAAAACAAAATGTTATCATTCTGTATCTTTGACATATAATCGAGAATGATAAAAAGAGCGAAAGACTTTGCAGTTTTAAAATGAACTCAAGACTTTATTGGAAACATAAACGAAACGGACTAGATCAGTGAGTGTTCTGCTAAAGAGATTTTTTTTAAAATGAGACATGCATTCGACCGAAATGCAAAAAAGTGTTTCAGTGCAAGTAGATAGTGATTTCGCTTTGTTGCTGCCCAGCGGTGCTTACGAAATAAAAAAAATGGAGCCAAGATCAAAGCTGCGAAAAGTGATTCTGTTCTGTTTACTACTTTCGTTGTTTGGAATGGTTGCATTTGGGTATTTCTGCCCAGACCAGGTGAGCTTTCCCTTTCCTTACTTCATTTACGTACTTATTACAAAGTTTATAAGTAATTTGTTTGACCACAATTTAATTTTTTTAAACTCTGAAAAATTTTCGTATTCACCATGTGATAAAATATTATTTGGTCTGGTTATAAATATTTACTTTAATTGAACTATTTATGAGTAACTATTATGTAGTCATTAATAATTAATTATTTTTCTTAAAACATCAAACACAAAAAACCCTTCACGCAAAGTGGACTTATATTAATAAATATTAGTCCACTTTGCGTGAAGGGTTTCTTATGTCTTTTTTGCATTTAATTAACTTTTGTCGGCATTATATGTGCTGTACCACTATCTCCCTTGTTTTTAAATTAAATGGTTTAAACCAAGACTGACACAGACTCAGCTTAAAACTATCTCCAACTCTTTAGAAATCTAATCACAGAAAGATGAGGTGATGTTTCGTAATAAAGGGGTATGTGTATGGTTAAAATATTGAGCTGTATTCAGGAGTTTCAACTCCTACGCTTACTGCAAAATATTGATGGTATTTTTTTACCCATATGCAGTTGAAAATCAAACAGTCAGGGCACTTATCCAATTTATTTATATTTTGTCTTTTATATAAATCAGATTGTTTCAAGTTCTAAACAATTCAATTCATATTTAGCACTGTGTTGCTTGTTACAAGCAATTTCCTTCAATTTTACCTTTGCTTATATTAAAAATAGGAATTATTTGTAGGATTTATTTATTTATATAGGCTCCAAAACTAATAGGCCTCAGAGTAACATAGGCAATATGTTAATTAATATATTTTAATAATTATATTGTTAATCTACATTACTTAATTAAGGTTCCATAATAGTACAGACAAAGCTACGGATGAAACCAAACTACCAAATAGTTTGCAAAACCAGTCTTCACATTCGCTGCTTTTAATATGATTTTAAAAGAAATCACTTCAAATAACAAATGGCAGAATGCTCAAATTTTAGAAGGATTTAATTTTTGTGGTGTTGTAAGCCGCTTATCCGTCTTAAATATCTAAAACCGCTTAAATATCTAATTAATAACTATTTAGTTGTGTATAATCAACATAATGTATGGAGAAAAACAATTTCATAGACATTTTTTAACTCAATAATTTTTTGTTTGGTTACAATGATAAAAAATATGCAAATATATATCTGATTGTGTAAGCAGGCATGTAATTCTATAATGTAAAATAAATATAACTATAAGTAAGTAGTACTTAATAATATATTATGAATACTAGTTCTTCTAAACATTTAAATCTGTTTTTATGTAAATTTACTTCATTAATGCAGGATACATGTTAATATTTCAAATGAATTGCTTTAGATTACTAAGTGGCCCATAAAAATCAATAGACATTTTTATCATGATCAATTAGCTATGAATGAACCTATATATTAATATTATTCAGATTATAATTAAGTACTTACTTATGTTATTCAAATATTTTTAAACTTAAAGCCAGAAATTGTAAGTAATCCTTATCTCTTACTTATTTAGTACTATACTTAGGTACTATGTGGTACTATAATATATTCTGTGATAATATACCACAGCATAAATAAACTAAAACATAAGGAATACTCTTATTATACAATTCAGAATTTTAGGAACAGTAGGTACTTACTTACTTAAATAGGATATGATTTATTGTATCCTATTATGTATGTGAAAAAGTATATAAGGAAAGGAGATACTGCTAAATGATATAGATATATATGACATCACTACTACTACCACAACATACACAGGATCAAAACTAGATTCTAATGAAGTTTTTGTTTACACACAGTTCCAAGTATTAAATACCATTAGGTTGACCCTGTTTACACTAAATAGAAGGGCAACAGCAGGGCGACTTCCTACATTGGTTAAGAATTGGCGCGAGACGCGCGCGTATTATGTTCATGGATTAAGTTAGGCTAATTTACTATTTAAGTTACTTTGGCACCCCAACTTGACAAAACTCGTTGTGAATTAGTCTGGATACTTTTTCGGAGGCGTGTGGTTGAATTCCAAAGAGTGAAGATTAAAAGAAGAACAAATTATTTGTATATTGAAACAATAGCTGTGCCCCACGTTTCACCCGTGCAGACTCAATTTAATGGTTCGCGACACACTCATTTTTTTATTAATGAAAGTAGCCTAAATTACTTCTTGTAACATTAGCTAACTGCCAGTTAAAATCCCAATAAGATCGGTCCAGTTGTTTCGGATATTAGCCGGAGCGAACAAACAGACAGACAGGGATAACATTTTAAAATAGAGTACCGTATTTTACTTAAGTACCGTACTTTCATATGCATTTAGTGAGAATCTGTTAATTAGAAAATGCAAACATATACATAAATTTTATTTATCTGTATAGATGACAATATTATAATTGGGGCATAGAGCGAAACGCTTGCAATCATGCATCTATGAGTACGTGCACCTTGTCACCTTTTTCTGCAAATGTGTGGGAGCTGGTCTTCTGTAAGGTTTAACTTTGTGCTGCTTATTAGATTCCCTGTATGCGTAAATGCAGTCTGTTCTTTACTCACTTCAAGGCACTAATTAAAGAGCTAAAGTAAGCTTCGCTTTGCATTGTTTTTATGGCTGTTGCAGCGAACCAACGCGAGTGTGAGCAAAACCTCGCTCGTCTAGCATTCTTTGGCCTAACGCGCTTGATAAGGACACTGTCTAAGAATTTCATATAATTTATTCAACTATAATAAAAAATATTTATTAAGTAAGTACTTAACATAAAATATAAAACATTAATATAAGTATATACTTAAGTACTTTTATTTAAAAAAACATTTTATGGTTTTTAGTGACATCTTTATGTACTTAATACTTGATATGGTAAATGAAATATATCACTAATCTATCAACCTAGAGGGTAGTTATTATAGGAAAGTACTGGCAGTAGACAAATGTTCCTAGTTTTTAAATTATGTATATATGAATATGAAGCATAACACTGTTATCGAAATACAATACCTAATATTGTATTATAATAAAGCCAAATGTATTAAAATATGAGTAGGGAACGAAGTATATACAAACTTAAAATGTAGGTAGTAAATGGACGGCGCCCAGAAAATCCATATTTATTTTTCTCTCTTGTTTGCGAGAGTTCGGTCTGCTGAGATAAGGGAAATTTGCTGAGACGTGCTTGTTACTGGCGCTGGGAAAATTAATGAAACTTCTCGGTTGCCTTGCAGAACGTTTATTTAGTTATATCTTCCAAACTAAAATGGCGCGCTAACGTATAAATTGATTATAGTCATTTAACTCATCATCTCCCTGGCCTTATCCCACACATTTTTGGGGTCGGCACTTGATTCAACCCGATGCGGCTGATCACCGACTTCCATCTGACCTTCGCCACCCCTTTTAGGGGGAAAATCTGTGATCTTTGTTAAACCAGTTGTCAGATTATTTTAGGCCCCCGACTGACCTTTAACGATTGCCAAATATGTTAAATTGTCAACCGGGACCTACGACTTAACGTGCTCTCGAAGAACGTTTAACTCCCACCAAAAAAAATCTAAAACTAACTTACTTACTGGGTACGTTATATGAAAGGACCCATTCCACGCCTCAAATCTGTTCAGTACAAAAGTACGACAAACGTAATTTAAGTAGCATTACGAGATATAATTTAAGTAGATTACAGGGAAATTTAAGTTATAAATAGGATTCTCTAAGCACTAGTATGTAGATAAAACATATGTAATGGGTATTTGTTACGTGGTAACTGCTTATCCTCAGTTATTACGATCTATTATAAATAATACTTAGACATTTTAAGTACCTTAATGCGTTTAGCTTAACACAGCAGTTTGTTTATTAGCTAGTTTAATTACACATATTGCGCAGCAGTGCGACAAAACACTATTCCCGGTTCGTGGAAATAAAATATTATAGAAAATTTCTGTGAAAAGAGAACGGCGTTGGGGCAAGGACAAAATGAGACCTTCAATTAAGGATTGCAGCGCTCTCGCCTCAAAGTTTGCATTAAAAATGAAATTATTCGTGGAATTAACGCTCAACTCTCCTCTTTTGTCCGTTAGTGAACGTACTTTTTTTGTATTCTGAATCGGAAATTGAAAACGTTACTTACGTATTCGCTGGCTTTATTGAATTCCAAACTGCTAAGCCGTTTCACACAGACCTTTTGGTATCTAGATTTAACATGACATGGTGTTTTATTAACAATGGCGTTAAATTAGGACGGTAGACTACGTACCTCGGGCCTCAGGTCTTTGTTCGCTAGGCTATTTAGGTGATAGTACCTGAATGATCGACCGTTGCTTGTTTTTTTTGACGGTTTCTAAAAATGTAACCTAGCTAGATCGCTTTATCGCCCCAGAAACCCCCAACATACTAAATTTTAGAAAATCGTTGTTGCCGTTTTCGAGACTCAGTTTATGTAGAAAAAAGTAAGCTCGTTTAAAGGTTGTACATACAGGTAGAGATTCCCATTTTTTGATAATACTAACGACGAAGATGGCGAATAAGCATGAATTCCTGCCGATGGCAAGTGGCTACCACGGTTTAGGGATGTTATACACTTTCGGGATGGTATCGTGCGCAGAATGGCGACCCGTAAAAAAATATTCCCAATATTTTTATAGATTAGAGAAAAGTCTATGTTTTGTAATACTTAGTCTTAGAAAATCGTAGCCCGAAGTGTTATATACTATTGTATAACTAAGCAAATAAGTAAGTAATGTTACCTATTTCATAATTTAGTACGAAACCTTTGTTCATTTCTATACAAGATGGCAAACATCTTGACATCTGGACTGTTGTGGTGAAACAATTCATAATTTAATGAGCATTATGTATTCACAAATCTGTTACAATTTAGTACAATACCGTGGTATTGAGGGTACAAACATTAGCAGCTGGCCAAACAGACATGTCAGGGCGGGTGTCGAGTCGAGGAACAATTGTAATTTGGCTAACAGCTAACATTTTCGCCATATTTTATATTATTGTAGGTGTTCCCAGGTTGTTGAACCTCTCCATGCCTACAGAAGTTGTTACGCCAGTTCATAGCGTAAATTGATTTAATTATTTCCAGTACATATTTAAGGCTTCGCGGTCTCTTTTTAATTATTGCTGGAATGAAATTGTTTAAATGGCTTACGACACTGTTGGTGTAGTGGTTAGCTAGCATACCTGACTGCTACACTAGGTGTCGCGGGTTCGATTCCCGTGATTATATACGTTTGTGTCGTCCTAGTGTCGTCTGGGTGTTTGATGTGTATAATAGTAAGTATGTCATTAAAAAAAAAGTATACATATAAGTATTATGTCCGTTTTAAAGAGACTATGCTTAGTTTGGGACTAGAAGGCGATGTGTGTTAATGTCCGATCATTATTTATTAAATTAATTAATTAAATACCAGCATTATACTACGCACGTTCGTATTTGAATTAGAAAAAGCAACATAAAGTTCACAAATAGATACAAATATATCATTAGTTGGGAGTCAATTGGAGTTGGTCGAAAGCACAGTATTCTTAGGTCTTACCTTAGATTCAAAATTACAATGGGGCGCCCATATTGAAACATTGTCAAAAAAGCTTAGTTCAGCTGCGTTTGCGGTTAGAAAAATTAAACAAATGACGGATATTGATACTGCTAGATTAGTCTACTACGCTTACTTTCATAGTGTCATGTCATATGGCGTATTGTTATGGGGTTCCGCAACAGACTTAGATTCAATTTTTATACTTCAAAAGAGAGCCATCAAGGCAATATACTCGCTGGACCCCCGAGATTCTCTTAGAGATAAATTTAAAGAAATAAATATTCTCACCCTACCGTCACTGTACATTTATGAGAATTTGCTATACATGAAAAAAAATATTCATCTATTCAATTTAAACTCGGACATTCATTCAATTTCAACACGAAATAAACACAAAATTGTAGCTCCTAGATTCAGGTTAGCAAAGGTAAATAAATCATTCATGGGGAATTGTGTTCGTTTCTACAATAAAATCCCACAGTCAATAAACGCGTTAAATTATGATAAATTTAAGACACACATTAAAACTGTACTGATGAAGAAAGCTTATTATACAATTTCGGATTACATAAATGATAAAGACATATGGAATTAAAACTCTGCACAAGTAGCTCCTGGCAATGACATGGTATGCAAACATGATATGTAAATCATTTGGTATTGTTTTTACGTTTTTAATTATTATTTTTTACACATGCATGCTGATACAATTTTCACTATTGTGAATAATTTATGATGTTTTTTTTTTTGTAATTATTATTATTTTACTGTGTAATGAAATGTACATGATGCCAGCTGAGTTTCTTGCCGGTTCTTCTCAGAAGGCTAGTTTCCGAACCGGTGGTAGATTCCTCGACGTTCATAAGTGCCTTACCAGGGCCTAAACTGAATAAATCATTTTCATTTTCATTTTTCATTTTCAGTCTTTAATAAAAAACTAATCAATTATGGACTTTTACCAACGATAAATGGTATCGAATGGCGACCCGTGGCTACGGTGTTGAACTTGAAATTCCACTTCGATGCCTCCTATTTTGGATAGCGTGCTTTATATTCCTATCGCAAGTTTTCTGGGCGGAGAATAAAACTGCATTTGTTTGTTGGCGTCCACTTATGGTGGTGGCGAGTTGTTCACGGCGAGCGCGTAGAATTGATAATGGACTGGATAACACCTGGCCAGTAATTCCAGCCGCGTTATTCATTAAGGTTTCTCAGCGTCGCATTCGTCTTCGATTGTCGGTTTTAAACATACGAATTTGAAGTTATCTACTATATAATGATCTCCTACCGAATTTTCGGTTACGGCGGCTAATCTAAACGACGATTAGCCTTCTGCACAGGAGATATTTTAGTGCACAAGTGTACGCAAATACAGGTGCACTCTTTTTTCCTTCACTCTCATAGTCTGATGGGACGGCAATTCACCACGGCCGGAGAGAGATCAGGCGTAGGAACAACGGCTTAACGTGCTTTTATGTATCGATTTCCTATGATTGAAACCAACGCTCGTCGTCGAGTTCGACGCTGAGAAACCTTAGTGAATAACGAGGCAGTAACCAGTTACTAATCACCAGTAACGCCTACAGTAGCTAGCGAGACACCACTTACTTATCTAACTAACTATCGGATTATGGAGGATATTGCAGGGAATATTTACATAATTCACTATTTCAATCAGTTTTTCACTTATAGCCGTTTTCAATAACCTATCAAAGCTTACAGATGAATTCCTGCCCCCAGTTATCCGTCAGATTTGATCTATCCATACCAAATTTCCGATACGGCGGCTAATCTCAACGAGGATTAACCTTCTGCGACCTATGTGAAGTTGGCAAATGAAGTGAAAAAAAAAATTTTTTTCGTCGTGTATCCGATTGTACCCGGTATGTACCGGATTGTACCGTTTTTTAAATCGTTTGTACCCCTAGGGGGTAAAAGTTATAGGGGGGTAAATATTTTGGCAAATAAGTATAAAATATTGTAAGTTTATACATGCCATTCGATTGAACCCAGCATGTAGAGGATTGTACCGCTTTTTATTTCTTTTGTACCCTAAGGGGACGAAAGTTATTGGGGGTTAAACATTTTGAAATCAGATTAGGTAAAAGTGAATGTTTATGAATACCATTCGATTGTACCCAATATGTAGAGGATTGTACCGCTTTTAAAACCGTTAAAATCTCCAGGGGCCCTAGATATGGGCGTTGAAAGATTTGCAGTTTTTACCCTATATCTCAGGCTCCCATTACGTATAAGCATTTTTTATGAAAGATGAAACAGAGCATGGAGAGGATTGTACCGCTTTCAAAATCGTTTGTACCTCAAGGGGCCCCGAGATATAGGGGTCGAAAGTCTCACAAACTTCCACTGTCATATCTCGGGGCCCTTTGAGGTTCAAACGAAATAAAAAGCGGTACAATCCTCCACGTACATGGTACTACCCGATGCAAAAATAAAAATTGGTGTGTACCTCAAAACATTCAAAGTTAGCCTGGGCCCTCAATAGGCCCCAGCGTTATCTCGGTATCCCATGAGGTACAAACGATATTTATATGCATACCGGATTGTACCAAGAACGGAGAGGATTGTACCGCTTTTTGTTTCGTTTGTACCTCAAGGGGCCCCGAGATATGGGGGTCGAAAGTTTCATAAATTTCAACTGTCATATCTCTGGGCCCTTTGAGGTTCAAACGAAATAAAAAGCGGTACAATCCTCCACGTACATGGTACTACCTGATGCAAAAATAAAAATTGGTGTGTACCTCAAAACATTCAAAGTTAGCCTGGGCCCTCAATGGGCCCCAGCGTTATCTCGGTATCCCATGAGGTACAAACGATATTTATATGCATACCGGATTGTACCGAGAACGGAGAGGATTGTACCGCTTTTTGTTTCGTTTGTACCTCAAGGGGCCCCGAGATATGGGGGTCGAAAGTTTCATAACTTTCCACTGTCATATCTCGGGGCCCTTTGAGGTTCAAACGAAATAAAAAGCGGTACAATCCTCCACGTACATGGTACTACCTGATGCAAAATTAAAAATTGGTGTGTACCTCAAAACATTCAAAGTTAGCCTGGGCCCTCAATGGGCCCCAGCGTTATCTCGGTATCCCATGAGGTACAAACGATATTTATATGCATACCGGATTGTACCGAGAACGGAGAGGATTGTACCGCTTTTTGTTTCGTTTGAACCTCAAAGGGCCCCGAGATATGGGGATCGAAAGTTTCATAACTTTCCACTGTCATATCTCGGGGCCCTTTGAGGTTCAAACGAAATAAAAAGCGGTACAATCCTCCACATACATGGTACTACCTGATGCAAAAATAAAAATTGGTGTGTACCTCAAAACATTCAGGGCCCAGGCTAACTTTGAATGTTTTGAGGTACACACCAATTTTTTATTCAGTTGCCAACTTCACATAACGCGTCACACAACACGGTCCTTCTGCGTAGGAGATATTATAGTGCACAAGTGCACTCTTAATTCCCTCACTCTCATAGTCCGATGGGACGGCAATCCGACACGACCGGAGAGAGATCAGGCGTAGGACCAACGGCTTAACGTGCTTTCCGAGGCACGGGGGTAAGTAAACACCGCCAACTTACAAACTCCAGGCATTTATTGTGAATTGTTTGAGATGCACTTAATAGAAAAGTGGCGTGCATAGGCAATAGGCTGAGGCTTGTTCAGGTAAAGAATCAACACAAAACGTGCGCTCTATCTAAGACATCAATCCGTAAATAATGTGATCACACTGATAAGCGATGACAGTAATGGTGGATGCTGGTGTTGTCACGTACAAAAGAATATCCCACCGATGCTTCTGATAAAAAAATGAGTTCGCACAGGGGTCCTACTATGAACGTTTAAGTAGTGCCTATTAAGAACTTGTTAGCTTTGACGTTAATTTTACGATACCAGAATGAAACGTCAAAGCTCAGAAGTTAACTTAATACGTACGGTCTGCTTAAATCGATGATGGTAGGCCCCCAGGTCCCGTCACGAGTAAAGAACGCGCAGCGATAAAAAGTGGGGATACTGCACATGTTTTTTTTTGCCTTGTGCCACCACTCATATGGACAGAGACAGACTCAGTTCTTAACTCCTGACGGGACATGTAACCGTCTATTTGGAAAAGGTAGGTATCGAATGTGCTTAGAAATTAGAAGGCCCTTTCTAAGCATTTTAATACTCTATACACATGTGTTTTTGATGTGCCATCTTACAATAGGAGACTAATAGTTAATCCGATGACAGTAAGTAATGGTGAAACTCATCAAATCTAATGTAATACAGCCTGTATTGTCCCACGGCTGGGCAAATCCTCTCTTCCCATTTGCCAGTTCGCGCGGCCTTGTGCGTATGCCAAAATAAATAATATAAATATATGTATTTACTCGATCTAGACTAGATACCAGACACGCGTCGAATGTTACTGACAGTTTTGTATTATATATTATATTTTATATTAGTTAGGCTTCATTCACCACGACCTAGAAAGTAATATCGAAATTTATTGGATGTTTTTAGACGCGTCACACATACGTAATGTGCCGAAAACGCCCATCTAGGCGATATTGGAATTTAAGGTCAAAACCCCAGCTAGCAACTAAAATTAAGTGTATTCATTCGTACATACTTATATTTTTTTCATCCAAGCGTTCATTTTAGGATACTTTTCGTAAGTAGTATGAAATATTTATTTAATTTCAATTTCAAATGAGTCTTGTTTTTTGCCCGACAATCTTATAAGTAAATGAATTCATCCGCGCTGTCCGTTTGTCTGTCCACGGATTTTAATCGGGTTTCCATCTTTCCACTAAAGAAAGTGTTTTACGAGGAAACTTTAAGTATATTTACCAGTTTTTGTATGACTATGTCTGCATCGAGCCTAACGAGGGACGAGCAGTGATAAAAGCTTTGTTAAATAAATATAGAATAAGCGGGCGAAGTCGTGAGCAAAAGTTTCATAAAAAGTATGTGTGTGAGTGTATTCATGTTATTGATGATTCATTTCAGTACTCCTACTTTGAACGGTAGGTACTGACTGATGGCCAATGCCTATATTAAACTTAATGTATAGTTCTTAGCCTACTTTTACGTAGGTACACGCGATTTGGGCATTTATATTGTTGGTATTGAGTATTATAAAATAAAGCTGCGCGTTATTTGTTGATAACTTACGTTCCCTTGTTTAATAGAGGTCAAAAGAAGTGTACATCATTTTATCTTCTCTATGATGTTTAAATAAAGACGACTAACACTTACTTAAGATAATAAAAATATTTATTAAATATAGGTTAAGTAATTAAGTATAAGGAATAATATAAATATGTATTTTTCTGAAAGAGCCATGGTGGCTATGGGATTTGAGCAGTCGCCTGCTGGGCAAACGACGCATGTTCGAATCTCAGCGGCCCGAGCCAATGAGTTTTTCTAAAAATTTAAGTGCAGTAATATCTCCCAACGTGCTTTACGGTAAAGTTAAACATCGGGAGGGAACCAGCATACGTCTTTGACTTTGATTCAAAGACGTATGTTAAGTGCATGAGATGGCGATGGACTCACCCTCTGTCACGTTGGCACTTAATCTTATTAACTAAAATGTGGATGTTGTTGTTACACCACTTCTGCTTAACCCTTCGGGGATCCTTGTGGGATGACGTGAGCATATATATTTTTCTGACATAATACGTATTTCTCGTAGTCGTAACTCATAACTGATTGCAACATAGGTAATTCTCCCACAAAGTGAACATCCAGGGCGCACGTGGTTTACCTCTCGTCAGATATGTCAACAACACATACCTATGTAACACGAGACGTTATGGTACAGCTGATATATCAGCTCACGCATAATATTAGTTTGCTAAGATAATTGGCGCCGTCTTACGTTACCAATCTAACTAGATTGATTACGAGAAAAAGAGTAGATTCAGCAATAAATGTTAGAAATTCGAACTAAATTACAGAAATACGTCCATTAGTTTAACGACGTTCTTCTCAAAAAGGTGGACTGGAGGCCTGTCATCAGTGGTCTAAGCAGAGCGTATTAAGCTTCTTAAGATTCATTTTGGTGCCGTAAAATTAAACGTCAAAGCGAGGAAGTTCTTAATACGCGCTGCGTAAACTTGTTCATACAAGAGATAGATAACATAAGTAAATGCCCAAATTATAAAACACCGCCTAAGAATCCTTGGTTTAAAAGTAGATCCATCTCTTTTCCTCATACAGATATCAAAAGGGATGAACATAGTTTTATTCAGAGTCACAGTTAGAAACAAAATAATGACATTTAATTGTGTCCACTAAAACATTAATTCTTTGGTCTAAGTAAGCTTACACTAGAGACAACAGCAAAAGATAGGGTGAAATAAAACATGAGACAAACCGACATCTAAAATCGATCCTGCATCCCAAAAGTATGTCAGTCAACCATTGAGAATATTGGATCGAGAACGTCACATAAATAATTATTACCGTCATATTAAAGTGGGGTGGTACTTTAGTACGCGATTCCGACTTGCACTTAGCCGCTATTTATTGATCCACCATTAAGTTAAGTGTGTTGTAAGATTAGCTACTCTCTAATCAACCTTGAAAGGTTCCGTGCCGAGAGTTTATGCGTTACCAAGACATCCCATTGTTTGCTCCACAGACACAAGACGTCTTACTGTGTTCTGTGATTTACTTAAGCCATGTCTAAAAGACACCTTCAACACTGACATATTAACCGTAGTCCCACTGCTATTGACCAACAGTAGGTCCACGGTTAATATTTTTTACCCGTAGACGCACTGTGCTCTAGTTTTAATTTATGCTTTTTGAAAACATTGATACTTTATGCTAGAGGGTATCACTCTTGAATGTTTAGCCAGAATTTTGGTCCGTGGGCTGACAGAAACTGACATATTGAAAAGAATAAATTAAAACTAGAGCAGTGGGTCTACGGGTAAGAATTTTGCCGTGGACCCACTGTGGTTCAATAGCAGTGGGAACACGGTTAATACGACTCAACTCTTGATCCAAAGACCTTGTGTCAAAAGATAGATAAGTCGTGTTAAGTTAAGTGCCTATGAAATTAAAAAATAAGTTATTTGTACATATAAATGGAAGCACTGAATTAACACTCCTAATGATTAATGAACACACAGGAGAACAGCACGAAAACCTCAAAGCGAGGTTGTACCATTTTGTCCGTAAGTGTATATTGATGGTGTAGGTAGGGTGTGCAGCCCACTTCATTAGGCGAACAAACAAGTGGAAAGAGGACGCCGCCCTTATCTCGTCACCCTCTTAACCCCGCCCTTATAGAAGCGCAACTTATTAAAATATTATTTCTTTCGGGATTCGATGTTTTTATTGTCACGGGGATTTATTCGAGCGAGGATCGATAGGCCTCAGGGCTCAAGTGGGATAAGTCTGTGGGTAAACAAAATATTACTGTTTGTACAATCACAGAATACAAAAATATATTCAACTATTGAATCTTCTTTTGTATTCATATCTTGTCTAATGGAGAATGATTGTAGAAACAGAAATACAATCTACGAACAAAGCAGTACAACCACAAAGTAATTCTAATAATCTAGTAATCGCGGTGACTAATTCAATCAAATGTAGAAAATAATCCAAAGACCTGAAAAATATTCCGACCGTTCTGCTTGATTCTCACCAAAACGACCCTCATTTAGGTTATTCGGCGTTTATTAGTAAGAAGTCCATTACTGAGAGGGACATTGTTTATTTCGCAATACATTTCTGAGATGTCGCTAAATTTCGTATTGTCATGTCCCCCTCTAATATAAGTAGTATTTAACACTCCCTCAGCCATCAAAGTAATTGCGACTTGTAAGGGTTTCTCTACCACCCTACCGTATTTGAAAATCAATTTCTCATTTCTCTTCAGATGACTGTAAAGTAAAATATTTTCTGCCGCAAATGAAGACGCTGCTAATGGAAATGAATTGCTAAAATTGGTTCAAGAGCAATATTGCGGTAGAAAATATTGCAGTTGGGATTGGTTGGATAGTCATTTGAAAGATGGAGAGCAAATTGGGTCTTACCTTCATTATTTGTAACGGGTACATAAATATTACCAAGGGTATATTGTATTTTGATATGTGGGTACTTTTAGTAGCTAATAGCTTCTGCCTGCGACTAAGGATTTAGTACTTATCACTTGATTTATAAATTAGGTATAGCCAATGTATTATTGTGATGTATCTACAAGCTATATAAAGCTTTATTAAAATCCATTCAGTCGTTTTTGTTTGAAAGAGTAACAAACATCCATACTTCCAAAATTTCGGGTTTTTATATTAGTAGGATTGTATTATTTATCAAGTAAATTTAATTCTGTTGTTAATCAATGTGTTTTTGTTATCTATTAAGATAACAAAACCTTATGTTACCTTAATATTCTGAAGAATCATGTGTTAATTTTTAATGTTTCACTATTCCCAGAAAGTAAGGAATCTTATTTAGCAGAAGTAGGATCAATTTACTTACTAGTACTTTGGTTATAGCTACGGACGGTTCAATCAGCGCCTTCCAACCGCCTGATCAATTTGTTGTGTGTAACTTAGAGATAGTTACGTCAACATCAATTATTGCCGTTAATCCGATTACCAGTAACTATGATAACAACCCCTCGGAGTGAGTGTAGTTTGTGAGGGTTGCGCTATCTCTGTTAGCATGATCGAATTTATAGGGTTGAAATTGACTGAGTTGAGGATTTAACCTTTAAAAAAATCTTACAATTAAGCGAAGCCTCTGAAAATATATCAACTCAATTAGTACGCTAAATTTTCTCAGAACTTTTTAGTATGTTTTATGGGTTCGTGTGAAATATTGGAACCGTTTAATCATTCGCCCGTAATTCAATATCTTTATGAAGTAGACATTTTAATTAAACTAGAGCAATATAACGGTATTGTTCAACTTCAGTTAGTAAATCGACCGAGAGATGGTGACATTTCTATCATTACATAATGATTATCTTCGAGGGTCCATATTTGGATAGTGGATCGGTGAATAATGATAAAATATTGTTATAGGTGTGTGCACTATCTCCAAGGGAGCGAGCGACAGAATCCATGGCTCTGACGTACGCTGAAGCACCGGGGCGGCCGTTGCCTGACCTCATCGCGCAGCCGGGCCTCTCCTACGACGAGGTCCTGCACGACGACTTCAGGTTCGATCTGAACGCGCACGACGTCATGGTTTTCTTGCATATACAGAAGACTGGCGGTACCTCATTTGGAAGACACCTTGTTATGGATCTCGACCTGATGGTTAGTTAATTTAACCTCACCTTCTAACTAACTTTATTGTGCTAAATTTACTCCAGGCTTTATGCTAAGCTCAAATCTCTTTCCATCACAATATTATTTCGAACATACTCAAAACAGGTATAAAAGTAGCATTTGGCTATTGTGAATTGCTTTCAATAAAAACCTCAATTATTATTTCTTGAAATTCGACCTCTTGGTCGTTATCATGTAATTTAATAATTTTGTCTTTATCCATTACTGCTGATGTAACTTGATAATGTACGAGCTTTAGCCGCTCAACTTTAGCGATGAAATCAGTACTGTTATGATGAAGTAAATTAGATTAGAGGATTATATCCTACACTGCCTTACTCCACAACATTAATGGGGAGCTAACGTGACGTGTAATGGGTAACAGAGCGTGTTAGGCACGGATCTTAGAAACAACATGGGCATACATGGCTTGCGATGTTTCGAAATTAAGTCGATTAAATCTTTAAGAGAATCTTAAAGATAATGTCAGTCTATGTGAGTAAGAGGCCCAAGTTTTTCTTCCAAAATTGGTAACAGATGCAGGTCCGATCGTGCATAATATATCACTTTCAGGTGCGCACTCTGCCTAATAAATGGCACTGATAGCTTTGGTTATAGCCAATAAATGTAATGTTACCTATATTTGTGTCAAATTTAAACAAGAATTTTCCCCAAATTGGCCCTGAAAGAGTTCCACTGCGATTATCTACGGAGTTTTGGTTTGAGTTGGTGTTTGACTCGAAGCGGTGATACAAGGTCACTACATTGTGTAATTAAAGCATAACCTACCCTTTATCTCGACGATGTATTGATGTAAATCAAGGCAGCAACTTGTTGTAAAGGACCTAAGTTGTATACCATTAATTGCTGACTAGATAGTAATTTGCATTCAAGACGCCCGATAGCCATTAGTGGTTCAGGTGTAGGTGGTTAGGTCTCCGAAACAAGGGCAGTGAAGGAACATAATTTGCAATCGCCTACGTCCACTAACCACATCAATTGATTGCGAGTCTGTATTGAATATCGTAGTAGTTAATTCATTTGTACTCTTGTATGTGTGGGTTTATTCACTCTTATAAAATTTCTCAATTTATAATACTTGAAACGTTGATTTGGTTATTGATTCGCCAATGTGGTATTAACATTGGATCTTGAAATAATTATTGTATTTCAAAATATAATGACTGCGTTTGTAAAGCTAACTGAAGATTTTTATTTTATTTACATGTCAACATTCCTTGTTAGTTTGCAAATGAAGCGATTCGTAACCTGCGGGCTTATACAAGTTTTAATAACATTTTCAACCCTACATTTACGTTTTCATGGGTAACCAATTCTGTTTTATTTTTTCGTTCCAACCCAAAGAGTGATTCTTATATTCTTTAGATTAACTTTTGCATGCAATTTAAAACGATTCGAGTACCGACCTAGCAGGTCAAATACCTCAATAAATATAGCACGAGAAAAACGTTCATATAAAATGTGAGAAAAACGTGGTAGACATGTTAAACGGTGTGAGATCCCCGCGAGCGTCTATCAAAGTGGGCGCGTGTGGTGACTAAGCACAATTGATAAAAATGGGGGGACGCTCAAAGAAAATCTCGCGTCACTCTCAAAACACCCTTTTAACTTCCTCGGGTGACTGTTACATTGATATTTAAATCAAATCCTTCCTTTCCAGAATTTATCTAAAAGACGAAACACTTTAATTGAACATGTGATAAACTAAAATGTAATTATATTTTGCATTGACGAGGCAATAAATATCCATTAGGCTCGGTTGGTGCTGCAATAGTCGATACGTCTTCGTTGGTCGTCACATTATAATCGAGAGGCGACGTTCGTTTACGCAGCCACGAGAATTGATGATATTGAGGGTGACACAGGAAAAATTTAACTCGTGTGCAGCTTATGTTTTGTGTAAGTATATTCTTAACTTGTGGTTAGTTGTGAACAATACGAATTTTGTTTTTTCAAAAGCAACGTCGTTGTCGTGATATTTTGACTAGTTAGATGATGAATAAGGACGATGA
Organism: Watsonalla cultraria; assembly: GCA_964035505.1. Classification (NCBI taxonomy): domain Eukaryota; kingdom Metazoa; phylum Arthropoda; class Insecta; order Lepidoptera; family Drepanidae; genus Watsonalla; species Watsonalla cultraria. Next base: position 8,351,180 of record OZ037717.1, on the reverse strand, counting down.
GATGACATACTATTTTTATGCCGATAGGATGGACCGTTTCTGCGGGATGTGTTATAGCTGATGAAACATTGGCCGCAGCTACAGCATATCTAGGTATATAAACTGCATTTTGGAAACGGCTCCAATGATTTTCATGAAATTTAGTATGCAGGGAGGATTTCGGAGGCGATAAATTGATCTAGCTAGGTTTCATTTTATGAAAGTGTCGAAAAATAAACGAGTAAAGCTCGGTCATCCAGGTACTATATATTTATATTCCAAGCAAAGGCATACATATTGTATTTCTGAACTGTCTTTGTATGTAGATGAAGTGTTTAAGATGTCGAAAATGATCGCTGGTATAATAGGATATTGTTTGAACAATGTTGTGTATATTATTTTAGTGTCTTCGACAGACAATCCTAATCCTACCTGCGGCAGGTACGCGCTCAGGCTAAGTATCATATTGGTATTCTATGTAATGCCGTGGAGTCGATTTGAATATAAATTAAGGTAAGTACACAGATCTTCCCATGATAGCCTTCAGCCGTAAAATTTATTATTTCCGCCGAACTGAAATATATTATTCTTGGTGTACGACGATATTAGAGGACCGTCCTTGTAACATAAATTAGGACGGGAAATGTGGGGTCTAAATTCCATATTCTTCGCATAAAGATATTATCAAGGTGGTAATATTTTCTTTGTTCTTATTTTTCACACTTATCACACATTAGGGTTATATTTTTCTTTGAAAAATTATGCTAAATTGCTTTTCTGGAGACATAGATGTAATAAATGTTAGCTGAACCCGGATTCTGGTTGTCTCCAATCCAAGATATGATTTTTTTATTTCTGATCTATGTAACAAATGCAATTAAAATTTGCAAGTGTTGCTTTAAATCCTTCGTGTATGTAATAACGTGTCGGATGCCAAACTAAAAGATAATATTAATGTTACCTATTTTTTGGTTAAATTAATTTAACAAAAACAGAGCTATTAAGACCTCTCAGGTCAGCGCGGGTGTCAATAGGTCTAAGATAATACGATAATTTGTGCATGAGACAATTTCACTTCTCCACGTACGCAAATATTTCACACAAGCAAAAATTATTATTATTATATAATAATAAAGGATGTTTTTGAACAATTTGATAATTACACTGTTTCAATCCCGGTATTAAACAGTATGCTATGCGATCTTGGTGCGATTTATTTCTGATATTTCTTATAAGTACTGCTATACTTATCTTCTGCTATATATGCTATAGTCGTCAAAGTAATTCTGTTGTTTGAAAACTCCGATAAAGACGATTATCGCTCACAGGCTGATATCGGTGCCGCAAAGATATCTATGTCAGGGCTTATGCAGTGTGAAAGCGTTTATTAAAGCTAGCCTTTGCCCGCAACATGATCCTCTTGGAATTTGGTATGTATGAGCTCCTAATATCGCGACGGTATCGTATCACCATCGACGAAACCGCTCAAAAAATACGAGTAACTCGAAAGTTATTCCAAGATATAATCATTCTAAGATGGACGATGTTATAACATTAATTTGCCCGAAAAACCGAGGGGTTCACGGGTCACTGTTGACTTTTCATTATGAGAGGTGCTTGTACCGATATGAAAAAGATGTTATGCGTGCTCGCTAGTGCCAATTAACAATTAGTATAATTCATTAAGGAATTTGAAATAAAAGCCCATTCAGATCGCCTTCAATAACTTTATTGATGAAGCCAATTACAGCGCGGAAATACCATATTGACTTGACATTGATACCAGATGTATCTGACAATTCGTAGGTTCCCATGAGCCCAAGGTCTGTTCAAGATTTTGGCAGTCCCTTGTCAGTGTCATTTGGCTGGCAGGCTTATTACTTCGTTATGTAATGGTATTATTATTTACGTTTGATCCACATGTGGGATAGGCAAAAGGATGGCGGTTGAAGTGATTTTAAGATCATCTTTAAGATTTTAAGATAATCGTTCCTTCATAATCTTTGTCCGAAACCAGGACTAGTTTGTCAGGCAAGTTACGTAGGTACGTATAGGACTTTGTTTTAATAGTTTTATTTTGTTTATTGGGTCACTCATCCCTTACTAAATAACAGCATTCTGAAAATTTCGTTTATCCGATTTGTTCAACATGATCCGGTTTCTACGGCAGTAGCTACCTAGTTACTTTGAGGATTTTAGGGGAAGTCATACTCACAAATGGCAACGACAGCCCCAGTAGTACAACAGCATACATAATAGTTTACAAGTATGTACTGCCGGAAATATTCGTGCACATGCTTGTTGATCCGAATAGGTAAATATTTTATTAATATAGCGTATTGTGTTAGTTTTATGCCAGGGTTCGGAATGAGATGAAACTGGGCCACGTTTTCAACCGCAATGTAAATATTTTAAAGCTCTGCCGGTTTCGGCAACCGCCGCCAAATTTGGATGAAGCGTTACATAGTCTATAGACTCTGTAGTCCGGATTGGAAGGCTCTATGCTCGATCTAGGCCTACTCGCGAGGGACTCGTATGTATGCATTGGTATAGTAGTAGGCTTTACATTCATGAAAGAATATGAATGAAAATTTAAATATGTAATCATTGCAGTTCCTTTAATTCAGGCACCTTTTCATTGGAGAAAGATTTTGCGTAGTCTCCGAATTACACGCTCCCTCGCTTGTTAATCAAAAGAATCGATTACTAGACGCGTACAAAGAACGAAATACCCGTCGCGAGTCCTTTAAAGTACACCCCACAGTATCGTCGTGCAGGACTTCAGTCCCAACAAAGGGTAAAATTTGGGTTGAGGCCCAACTTTAATTCTATATGAAGCGTATACATGCATATGGGCTATGTATGTATATTTTCTAGTAACCTCGTAACTGCTTTGTTTCTCCGCATTACAATGTGGCTCTACATGTTCAAACTCCATTGTTATTAGTATGGCGATTGTCCCGCCGTGAATAATTTTAAGCACAAAATAAACTCGATAAAAAATATTCCTACCAACTGTTGGTGTTTGCCTGAGTGTTTGCACAGTACTGTGTACACAACTAGCATTGGGAACATGCATACAAATGCTGTTAAAGCGTTTGTATTTATTTGTTACAAATACGAAAGGTTTTATACAAATTTGAGTTGAATAGAACATTCAATATTTGAAGAGGTGGTATTAATACATAACTGCTATACAATTTCAAAGTCCTGTGCCAAATTATTACTGCCATGTTCAACAACTAGAGTAACTCTAACTAGTCATGTTATTAGTTTCATTCCATACATTGTACAACGTTTGTATAGAAGGCAATAGTTGATGTACGTTTCGCTTCCAACATGAATCTCAAAGCTTAGAAACTAGTTGCTGACTCTTCGTGCGTATCTAAACATGCTTTTATTACATCTCCAATATTCAATATTAGCACACGCTCTGTCTCGTGTTTGTATTGGTGAACTTATACTATGTATGACATATTGTCTTGAATGGCCCGATAAGATCGAGCAGTTGTTGCAGCACTAGTTGGGTTATTTTGATAATTCAATGCTTCAATACTTTAGAATGTCTTCTCGAATTGTAAATTGAACAAAGCAAGATTGGGCGTGTTCTATTCATGGGATTCAGTAGGAGGCGACTGAATGAGTTCGTCCGCACGTCCGTCCTCAGCTCGAGCGATACTGATTTCACTAGTAATTTCCGCACACACTGCGATCCTCTTCAAAGAACTCACGCCCCGCCAAGGAAATGAAAATCCCTCTCGTTTAAATCGTGCGCTCGTGAGAGATTTATATTTCACGCCTTCGCTTGAACTTTTATTTAAGATATCTTGTGTATCTTGCAACATGAAATTAAATTAGCCCTCTTTTGCAGAGACCGTGCAACTGTCAACGAGCGCGAAAACGCTGCCATTGTTTTCGTCCACACAGCAACGAAATATGGTTGTTTTCAAGATACTCCACTGGCTGGAAGTAAGTACCGATCTTTTGTTCACAGAAACAGCTTGGATTCCACATGGGTATAAAAAAACTGTCATTGTTGATGCCACTGAAATATTTTCGGCTTTTTAAAGTTTCTGCTCACAATGGCTTTGTCGGTAAACAAACATTTTCTTGAAGTAATGAATCCTTAATAGACAGCAGGCTGTGTAAACTGCAACACGTGTCTCATTATTATCTCGTTTCCGCGGCCCGAAAGCGACAAAGAGTTGAGGCTCCGTGCCGCTTGTGTGTAGCAATAAATTCATGTCGCGCTAACACTTTTGAAGCTAAAATTTGAATATGTATTATCATTGTTGAACGGGGAGGCTCGATTACATCAGCGTCGGCGCCGCTGTCGATGCCTGTCCTTGAGCCCATCATTACCTATCCCACTTTGGGCATGCAAATGAACCGAATGTACATAAATAATAAGTACTTTATTCAGACGGACCATGCAAATCACCAGAATCACCTCTCCTGACTATTGTCCGCCGCCCTTGGGGATTATACGACCGTTTGCGCGACGTGCCAAGAATCCTTGATTGAAAACAAAATTTGATTTGATAACGACAATGAATGTATAGTGGTCATAAACATTTCAGCCACGAGCCAAACTAATAGAATTTATATAGCCGTCAAATAGTGTATTTGTGGGCGCCAGCTAGGATCTCGGGGATAGTCGTTCGTGGAATAGAATGCTGGGGATAATAGTGTATTTTCATTTTATTTGACGGATACGTCCGCCTATTCCTCTAAAACGTGATCATGTAAATTATTTATAAAAAGGAAAAATATCCCGGCGGATATGTATAGGCCATTTTCTTTTATGTTGGGACCTTAACGTAGATTAATATATATGATGATAATGTTTTTATATTCCGTTGCCAAAATGTTTATGGCCTCTAAAATGTTATTACGAACGTGCCTAACTTGACAATTATAATACTTGAAGAGCTGCGTCGATTAAATCAATTCAGTAGCGCGGAACTGTTGGCGTCTCATTGCTCTGCTGGTTAGTGAGCCGTAAATGAAGTGGCCGTCACGTGGTGCCATTAGATTGGGTGTACCGGTATCGGCTATTCAACAGTAGGCACGTGTTCGATCAATTTAAAATGGAATAGCTACTGGTGTTATGTTATTATTACCCAACTGGAAGGTACCGGCATACAATAATATATCCAAAGAAACTATTAAATGAATGCAGTTTTTCACCAGCTACATAATAATATAATAGGAAAAGTTATTTAGGTTTAAAATGCTACATTAATCAATCTTGCTAGATACCATCGACCTCTTGTAGCTAGTTAATCTGGTTTTCTTCACTGATCAATGTTTTTGTTCGTACAAGAATATCGGAACTTGATCTTTAGCTGTAAAAACATTTTTTATTGGAGATGTTTGCGTTCTCTGAAAGGGAACGTCGGAGAAAAATAGTCAAACGGGTTGGGAGTCACGTCCTCACTCCTAGAAGTTCAAACATATTTTTTCATATATTGGCTATATTTTTATTTCTTGTAAGCCCTCTTAAAATCTTCATTGAATGAAGAGTTTTTGCTATTTGTATTGGGACAGACATTCGCCGTGGGATTGTAATAAACAAGATGGTCATTACGAATAAAAAACCGTATACGATCAACATTTCAAATGAATGTTATACAAAGAAAACTTGCGAGATGGATGTGTTGGGCGCGGGCATCGCATAACGATCTATTCAAACATGTTGCATCTTTTGAATATTTCATTCATTACATTTAACGTTACAGCTGACGGGATGGGAAATACATCCCATACTGTCGAGAACTCGAGAAGTCATTGGTCGGTAATTGATTTTATGCATAGCTACATCGACAAAGGTGCTCGGAGTTAAAATACAAGAGTTTGAATAATAGTCGAGGCGTTGTGCATTCTCACGGGGAGATGAGGCGGCGTCGCTATCGCCGCCAGTGGAGCTGTAAGCTATTAGTTTGATAGTAGTCGACTAGTCGCATCGGACCTCCCAAGTCGTCGGGTGGTGGGAGGTTGCGCTATCCCCTTATATCACAACTTGCACCTCTTTAAACTGAGATTAGCCTCATTATGCTCGGTCCCCGCTCACTAATGCCTCGAGCGTTCTGTAAACACCGTCCCCACAAGGTGGTGGTTCAATTAACCAGTAGTGGAACAAGTAGGCGTTATTTTGACCAAATGTAGGATAAGCGCCGGATTATAATCTCGTATTGTTATTAGTGTGAAGGCCGTCAGAGCCTCAGCTTTTCATTATGTTATATTTTATGTTAATAATGTCAATAAGTGGGCGTTAATATATCGATTCGTTATCTGATATAACCTGATCGAGTTAATGTTTGATATAATAATGTAAACTTTGATAGCAAAACAATTCCATTGGGATATTCCAATATGAACTTTTAAATGAAATAGATGGAAGTGGAAATTGTTTAAACCTACTATTATATCGCATGGTGACCAGAATTCTCGTTCGGATCTCAGTAATGCAAACTAACGATTCCGGGTTGCGATTGCGGTGTAGCAGTTTTAACGAGTTCCCTTCTGTATCTTCGGCTCAATCTATCAGGCGGGCCCGGTGCTCCCTTATCTTTCTATCGTAAATTAAGTCAAATTATCTGTCGCCACTCACCAACGTAGCTTCAACTCATTACCCTGATATCGGAAACAGAAGATTAGATTTTTCTACGGTTTTTATGGTATCTACCACCATCATCTCCCTGGCCTTATCCCATACATTTTTGGGGTCGGCAATTCAACCGATGTGGCTGATCACCTGATTTTTATACGAATCGACTGAAAATCGGTAATCTGGGTTAAACCACTTGACTTTCTTATGCTTCCGACTGATCTATAACGATTGGCAAAGCTGTTAAATTGGCAACCGATAGATACTGACGGTTTAACGTGATCTCCGAGACACGAAGGGAACTCGGGAGGTCATCCATCCGACTACTGGCTTGGGTTGGGGTTGCTTATCTTCGCTGATCGAATGATATGCGCAACAGCAACTTTGTCATATCCTCCTTCTTATGGTTACCACTGTTCCCAATTAAAGCCTGGCAGGAGAGCATAAACAAGGAAATCCTAAAATTTGCCATGACAGAAACCATCCATGGACTCATGATAATGTTGATTATGGTTAATATCAAAGTAATTAAAGAAATGTCATCAAAACATGAGCCAAATAATATAAATGTCACGGTCGGGTCTATCGATAGGTCAAAGAACAACACACGAATGCGATGACTAGCTTAGTATGATGATAAACTAACAATTTAAATTCGTCATGCGCCTATTCTCTTTTTAAGTAAATTTACACGGGTCCAATTGATCAGTAACAACATTAACAATTAGTTACGGGTAGTGAATCATTCACGATCAATGTTAAACTACATTACATTCTGTAAAGGTTTGTCATTTTAATTCCCATCATCATTCTGTTGTCAAAGCATTCTTGGCGCACATTTTTATTTATTTAAATCAGAACATCTCTAAGCTTTAACTAATAGGAAGAAGGGGATGTAAGTGTGTTTGTAAAAATTTGGATGAATATGTAGTCATATATGCAACTGAAAATCTTTTTTAAATGTAATGCTAATTGGAAGCCGAAATTGTGAAGTCGGTTAAAAATGCGATGGAAAAAACTTAACAACTCTAGACGAGATCTTAGGGAAATTAAATGATATTCCTTACAGTTGTGATATCCTACTAAAGTGCACAATGGACAAGTTTCAGGAAGAAGTTACAGGGAGGAGAAGTAAATTTTTCAGTGCATAGTCGAAACTTGTAAGTACTTCTGACCGTTTAAGTTCTCTTAAAAGATTTGTTCAAGTCTAGGATCTTTAATTCTATTTAGTGTTGAGTTTGCAAAAGATATGTTTGGGGAAAATATATTTAAATTTAGGATGTGTTCAATAATGAACTTAAATACTTTGGTTGAAAGCTGGTTGTTCTTCAACATCTTTCACAATATTTTTCATGTGTAATTTTTTTTAAAAGAAGCGTTGAATCTAGTTTGATTAAGAATGAGCGCATTTATGGTGATTTAAGTGACTTGTCTATCAGTAATATTTGAAGCAATCCCATATATAGTCATTGATTTAGTCCCAATGCGTAACAACAAAGTTGAGCAGTAAGAAAAGGTCTTAATTGTGGTTTGGCTCCAAATCTGACGCATAAAGTATAATTCCCTCGAGGGGTGCTCTGGGCCTCGCCCGAGTCCGTTCATGGACCATAAATATCCTTAAAACCTTACCAAGGCTTAAGAAGCTGAAATTTCGGAAGTGGATAACCCATTACTCTTGCTCTAAAAGGGTGAAAGAAATTGAGATACTTCACTCTAGAGATTTCTTTATTTGCAAGCCAATTTTGTAATTATTTTTAGACTTTTGGATCTCATCATGATGACATTGGTTGATGTTGAGTGTTATTACAATACCTGATTGTTTGATCGTAATAAAGAGACGGGATGTTTTTATACGGCAGGTTTATTGCTAAGCTAGCTAATAGATTTCTTGTTCCTAAGGTACATTACATTTCAATTGATACACGTAGAATTCAATGTAGGTACACAAAAATTGGTATTGTATTGAAATTTATTCCATTCAAGTGTATTTTCGGAAATGAAACCATTTCCCGGTACTATTATTATTTGGTCTATAGTCGGTTTTAAGACAATAGATATGTGCATATAATTGATTCAGATCTCGTATGTTCTACGTAACAAAGTATGTAAATAGCTCACGTTCAAACTTTGATTCATCTACCGCGCATAATTCTCAAACTGCATCGAGTCTGGCTAGACAAACATTATACGAGATGCTCCTCGTTTTGTTCTCATTTTCATTAATATTTTACGGTACTACCTTTTTATTAGAAAATCTACATAATAATCCTAGGGGCCTATCATCGGTTTAACCAGAGCGTATTAAGAACTTAGCAATATCAACCAAAGACTTTCGTCAATTGTACAGCTACGAATTTTAAAGTTTTTTGGCCATATTACTAGGAAGGAGGATGCGATGGAACGTCTAGTGATCCAAGGACGTATAGAGGGCAAACGGTCTCGAGGTCGATCTCCAACTAGATGGATTGATCTTATGAAATCTTCTACGAACAGTTCCATAACGGAGTGCTCCAGAAACGCACATAATAGAGACAAATGGAGGAGCATCGCTAACAAAGCTTGTACCAGTGCATCCATGACCACGACCGCTCTGCCAAGAGCGAACGACTAAGAAGAATGAAACGTCAAAGCTAAGAAGTTCTTATACAGTTATAGGTTCAACTAAAACCTTGACCCAAATCGCACCCCTCGGGATCGTGCTAAGAAGGCTAGCAGCATTGCCACGCTGAATAGCAATGCTCTCTGAGCGAGAAATGTTCCAGCTCGCTTTTAATAAAATTATACAAATTTAATTTATGTTTACCCATTGAGTTATCTCTGATTGTCTTGATAAACATATTTCGTTAAATTAATTTCAGAAACAAGAAGAACAGATTTTTTGATCGCTTTTCAGGTTTTTATTTTTGCGTGGCTAATTTGTTATGAGAGTGTATCTTGTGTGTCTCAATTTGATATCCAATTGTTGCATGTTGCTACATAGCTTAATACAGTGAGAGCGTATGTGTGTAGGTGACTCGTTATATCAATAAGTCAAATAGTCACGCTAGCAAACTTGTAAAAGACACTATCGCGTTACTTAGCTTCACGGTTAACATAATGTTTTAATTTTATATCCATTTTTAATATGTATTACGTACCTTGTATGTGAAGTGTCATCACATTAATAATTATGGATCAAAGCCATTAAAGCGATCATAAAACACTTGAAATCTTTATAACTTCATAATGATTGTACGATCTCAGATACTAAAAGATCAACGGCTGGAGGCTAATTAGTTTTAATTAGCCAACAAATGAATACATCTTATGTCCGTGTGTGTTAAATGTCAGTGTATGATGTAGTGGCTCGCGCCGGAGGGAAGACAACATATCTTTATTGCTTAGTTTGATAAACAACAATATAGGACTGTCATGGTATTAATCGTTCGTTGAACCTCCGCGGGCATAGCATCGGAACCGAATTGGTTGATAAATTAATTAACTTGTTTGTACTGGCCGTCGACGAATCCAGCGGAACAAATTCACCGAATCACTTCCTGCTTACTGATTTACCGACTTTCCGGCTATTTCCTCCCCGGCTTGGAATATACTTCTTAAAATGGTATTCGGGATGGCTTAGCGTAGCGTTCCATTGCTTTTTATGGTAGGGGCTTGTAAGGGATATGAATCAATTTAAGGCGAACCGAAAAATTGGGATCATCTTTGTTATAACTATTCTTTTTTATATTGCTGACTGATACAAATTACGATACACAAGTTTCTGTGTCAGCCTTAGTATAACCTGTAGTTACCGTACATTTCAATCGTATTAAATGTTACGTAATTAGTTGATTATAAAGATTACTATATTAAACATAATGAGTTATTTAGATTGGATATGCTAATGTAAGCATTGGCTGAGTGATATACAAAGGCACTCGATCTCGAATCGCTTGTACCAATTAAGATAAACTGGAGTTGAAATTTAACATTCTCTCTCGTCATATCAATCAATGTTTTTGATGAGTAATTTGCATTTTCAAGTTATAAATTATTTTCAAATTTCATAATGATTATTGACCACCCTAAAGTCGCTAAACATACATGTTTGTGGTCTGAATACGTCGACCTAATCGAAACTAGTATTAATTTTGTCACTATAATCCAGCTTTAACTAAAGTATGAAGAAATCCTGCCGAAAGTGCAATTACTTTGGGAATTTAACGCCGTAAATTTCCTCACAGTCCATGTGGTTTGAACTGGGATGGTAAATTATTGCCTTAAAACCGATGAGTGCTCCATCTGCTACTTATTCCCCCTGAGTAACGAGGGTGTGACACACGAAAACTTATTTTGGAATCTAATCTATTAACGCATCGTTATCTTTAACCCAATTCTAATATTTGCTCCCTTTATCTACATCTAGATTGACTGGTTGTTTAATTATGATTGTTTATCTATGTACGCATCCTCACAAGTCATGTAAAGAGGTGGTCCGCGAAGTATTGGTTTAGGATATCTATAATCCACCTTTATAAGTATTTTCTCGTTTCTGTTTTAGAATACAATTCCATATTTATTAGGATTTTATTTGATAGTTATTCCTAATCATCTGTCTGGCGTTTCATACGCGTAGTTTCAACTCCAAATAAATAGTCTGTTTTTCCTGATCTAGTATCAAACTTAGGAAAGCTAAATAATCTCATAGACGAATATTTCAGTTGCAATAACTAATGATATCTAAGCAACGCTTAAGTATCACAGCCTTATTAGGTGGACGAAGTCAATTATGGCTAAGTAGCGTCCAATATAATTATGATACTGATAAAAAAATAATGATTTACTTGTTTGTTTGTAACGAATAGGCTCCGAAACTACTAATGCTACATTAAAGCTGAGTAATATTGGCTATATTGTGAATCGAGGTTAATTAGGGATCTGTATTATTACAAAGCAGCGGGTAAAGCCGCGCACGGAAGCTAGTGTACGATAAAACGGTAGCGATTCCGCAGGAGGCCATTTCGGGGGCGGCATGACGAGAGGCGAGACACCTAATGGCATATTTTTTGTGAACCATTGTCATCACGATAATGGACATGATGTATCCAGCTGTGTGGCGCCGGCGCACAAAGCATAACATATTTAAACAATCCAATCATAAATGAACGTGCCTGGTCAATTTTATTGCTTCTAAACAAAAGGCAGTTGAGTTGTTTCAAGGAAGCACGGTAATATTCAAGCACACATTATGATTAGAATACGTTCCGTTAATAACTCGAGGGTCCTCCTCCATGTAGGTAATTCCTCTATGATAGTATTTAGTTAGGCGGGTTTGTGGTCAAGGTGTAATTACCATAAATAATTTGATTTTATTATAACTAAAAAAGGTTGAATTTGGGGTATTTATAGTAATAGCAGCAAGTCGTTTCAGACGATGATGACATTATAAAAATTTAATGACGGATAATGTGTGGTCTGGTCATACACATTAAAGTATTGTGTTAGAGACATGAGCAAAAAAAAATATATTCAAGGAAGTGCTTGTCTCATTAAGTTCTTCTATTTGTTATTTATCATCACATTGAACCACAGTCATGTAATTTACATAACATTCAGGTTCAGAAGAATGATTGCAATTTGTCTGTTGCAATCTCCTACAGTTGTTTAAAAAAATGCTAACCCTGAGATACTGAGGTTAGATTGTAGATACATTTCACAACAAGTTACATACTTCTAAACATTGGGTATTTCGGCAGCCTTTGATCACTCGTACTTAATTTAAATGAATGTAGAGCTATTTAATCTTAATGGAGTCAAATGTTGAACTGAAAGTAAGCCTGTTAGCTTCTCTAGAGCCAGTTCGACATCACTCACTCGCTGTTGACGTACACCATAATAAATTAACGACAATTGCACTAATTGTGCAGCTAATGGCCCCGCTCACTGACGCATTGTCTAGCTCCGCTATCCGAACATTAATTACCGCCACTGTGCGGAAATATTTGACGTGTGGGAATGGCATTCTCGGTCCCCCAGTCCTCTATTACACCACACCTTGGATATATTGGGTTCCTAATATTTAGCCGACATTGGTTTTCTTTATTGCATTACGTGATATGAATTTTTCTCAGGGCTTAGTTACAGAGTTTCCTTCCCAGGCTACGATCGTACCGAACAAATCAAATCAATGTGGTATAATATTGTACCGGTATAGGCATACCCTTCGGGTGGAAATATCCGATGTTTATATTTGTTGGGATCCAGAGACGCAAAGCGCATGTGGCCGGTGCTATATACACTGAAATTGCTTTCAGTGTATATAGAGTTCGCGTGAGGCGCGCCGCCAATCTACGGCCGATATAAATCTACAAGCCTGCCGAGTTTGGTTTAAATTGCAAACTAGGTATAAGGATCCCTGCAATTTGCCCTCCTTCTCGACCAGCCGTCTATGGGTGAACTGGCCACGCGATTTCAACGATTTGTCACGTTAACTTCGGGCGGTTTTGTATCCAACTTTCATTTTATCTCCTTCGCCAATATTGAATGCGAGTTGCGGGCTCTCTCGAGGCTTTCAATGAAAGCTCAAACAAAACTCTCTCCCCTAAATCAAATGATCAGTCTTTGTAGATGTGTGTGATGTGTGTAAAATTCTCGCCTCCCTTATGGGACTGAATTAGGACTAAGTTCTAATTTTGTTCATTTTGAAAGGAACATTTTATTACATAGTAAAAGTGAATTAAACTTCAATAAAAATTCAAATTTTGTATGGGGGTACAGAGAAGGATAATGTGATTCATGATGTAGGCAATCTTGGTTTATGGGAACATTAAAATCTCGCTGACTCAAGTGCACAATGCCAATGCGACATTGTGTGCTAGTAAAACAGGATAGTAAGGGATCGTTCCCAAGATGGAGTTCTCTGATGAAATGGTGTCGTTAGTTTTACAGCGTTTCCTTATTGTTGTTTTAATGCTTATGCTGCTTTTGTACAGCTTTTACAAATAAATTGAATTTGTTGAATAAATTAGCGAACGTAACTTCCATTCATATCCTGGATAGTATCCGTCTGTTTTAGCTCTTCGAGATCAGTTTATCAACATTCAATTACGGTTATTTTTTGTGTTTCCAAAACTCTTAATGAACGTCTGCTGAACTGGTCGGTCTCGTTGTAAATAAATTTTAATTTGCATGCTCCCGTGTCATCTGTTCTATACAATGACTGATTTATTTGTACATTGACTTAAATTTATGAAGGAACCGCTGTTTATAATTAGTTTTCTCGAAATAATCTTAGTTCTCTAACATTCCCATCCTTATACTCAATCTTGTCGAGATAGTTGTATTTGGAGTTCGCATTATTCTTGGCTTCATATGTATGCCCACGGGATGTGTGCCTACGAGTGTAATTAATTTGCTACCTCGACCCCTCGAATTGATATCTGTCAGTTTCGCTATAATGGTTCGACGATTGCAAAGTCTATTGAATCGGTCACGTAATCGTAGCCGTCACGAATTTCAGTAGTCAGATCAACCAAGCGTCTCGTGGTTGTTGTTAAACATCTCAATCAGGACGTTCGTGTCGTGAGTTTGTTTGTTTACAGACCATGCTCTATCGGGCATCTGTCTGTATGTCTGTCTGTGGGTGCCAGTGGCTCTGCTTGATTGATTTTATTTCAATGAGACCATTAAACTAGTTCCACTTGAATGTAAGCATTATCCACGAAAAGTTTTATATCAGAGATGTGTTAAAAGACACCGGTCGGTAGTGTTGTGATTGTTATGATACAGACTTGGCGCGCATGTGGCCACAGCCAAAACAAATAGGGTTGTCTGTGGATCTAACGTGAACTTGTACGCTTAACGCCAAAACAGCAAAGATTTCGTAGCCATATGCATATGCATAATATAAGCCATTGCATTTTAAGTTTCAGTTTTTAGCCCACTTCAAAAAATAGGAGGTTTTATGTTCGATGTGCATGTTTTTTTTGTGTATGTACTTACACCAATTGAGTACTCGAAAATGTTGGTTTAAAGAATTGTATTTGAAAAGGTTCAAACGTAGTTCCATACCATTTATACGGTGTGAATGGAACATACCGTTTACCAGGAAATTCTAAATACATGCTAAAAATATTTTTAATAAAAAAGTAACCCGCCAAAGAATTTACAACAACCCCTCCAAAAAAAAAAGAAAAGTTGTCTTTTAAAAGTAAGTAAATAATTTAGTCTACAAAATATTTAGTACTCTCGTTTTTTCAATAATACATATAAATAATTTAATTGCAATTTGATTGGTATTAACAAAGAGATTAAAATCTCACTGGATTTGAGATATTTGGAATGCATTCACCAACCCTTGCGTCTTGTAAAGTAAAGCTTAGTTTATTATTTTAGAACGTAAGTTTGTATTGAAAGCACGGGCCAGCTGTCCAATAGCTTTTTGAACAAGAATGTTACTTACTTTTCGTATTACCAAGAATAACTAAAGAATAAATTGTGACATATGGTTATTTGGAATGGCTATGCTCCTTCTGTGATGCGGTATTCCCCTAACGAATTTAAGGTACGTATGAAATAGTGGTCGTGAAGCGGTCGTGTAACAAATGGGGGCCAGGCGTGAGGTCCCCTGGGAGCTGTCCGGTAACGAGCCGCCGGACGCCGGACGGCCGCCGAGCCGCCGTCTAATGTCTCTACTTCGCCCGCGTCATCATTGTCGCCACTTTCTTTACCCACCTATAAATGGCGGGGTACGAGTCCGCCGTGTCAGCTTCGAGCAAAGCCATAAACACACTAGATATATACATTCCTACCAAAAATACTGTCAAGCAAAGGTAAAATGGTATAACACATTTTAATGCTTGGGATTTTAAAATAATAAAACATTCCTCGGAACAATCATCAAATAAATGCCTCTCGCATTCCGCCCTGAGAACAGCATTTCTCATTGTAAGCATTTTTACAATTTTGCCGACTTAAAATACATAATTTGGCCGTAATGTTTCCGACTGCTCAAAACAGAAAATGCCTTTGTTTGCTCGCGGACGCTTATTACGACAGGTCCGGGAAATTCGTTGCGGCATGAAAGCGCGGACCGTCCTTAAGTGGAGCATCTATTGTGCGTACGAGTCGCTAGCACCACTGTGTAATGTAATCGTTTCATTTGTCTTATTATTGTTGAAGTATTGGGTATAAGCATCGTCGACATGACTGCTTCACGCACCCTTTGTAAGTCGCCTTGAGATATCACAGAATATAAAACATACTACACAAGCATAAGTTCGAGAGGTCGTTTTGCTTAATTTCGCACTCTGCCAAAATTTATTCTTATATTTATTGTATTTATTCTTATGTAATACAATAATTTTTTTGTTACTATAAATACAAGAGTTATATAGATCTAAAAAGCATAAAATAAATGCCAAACATCTTTGATGAATTTAAGAAGTTTTTTTTAGAATTTAAGATGAAAGTTATGGAAATGCGTGAATATACATATACGCAATCTAAAAAGTCTTGAGATACCTAGCTATCATGTGAAACGGAGTGTATGGAGAGGCTCTGCTGCCTTTGAAGCTACATATTGGCTCGGCGTCAAACAAATATAGAACAGGGGGTCGGGGACACGGGCCCCTGGCCTCGGCTCCACTTTACTGAAGATGCCCTTTCAATAGATCGAAACATCCACTTGATTAATTTAAACCGAGCCAAAAAGATACGGGGGAAGTGGACAAGAGCAAAAGTCTGATTTTAGTTCACCGAATTCCTTAATAAAATTATACGATACTGTCGGGCTACCATCATTGGTATGGCGAGGGTCGCGCTGCGACCGACAGACACTGTAATTTTATTTTAGTGGCTACGCGATATGACACTATAATGTTCACATAGAAGGCCGGAACTGACAGAATCGTTTATGTATAGCTTCACGTTTGCTGAGTAGAGCTGTCACAGTTAGTTGAGATTGAGTGAGTCTACGTTTAGAGGTTACAAAAACACCGGCCAGGAAAATTCCAGGACATTTAGTCTCTAATATACTTATATGGTTGAATGGTTCGTGATATAATTAATTTAATTTGATCATTGAGGTCGGCAATCGATCAACAATGATTAATTACCCTGTTATCAGCTAGCCCAAGTGGTACTTGTAATTGCACAAATTACTCGCGAACTCGATAAGTAAGTGTATTCAAACACATTCAATTCACACACAAGTATGAATGAAATGTATTTCGTGCAGTGACAATACAGCGGTGATCAATCAAATGTGACATACTCCAAGCTTCAAGCGATTGAGAAGCATTTGGGTAACCGGGTGCTTAGCAATTTGTTTTCGTTCCTTTATTTGTGAGGTGCATTCAATTTTATCACATGAGTATACATTTTCATCAATTAGATTACCAACATCAACATTTCTACTAGATATAACTTCTCCATCGTGATATTGAACGTTCTGCATTTAGCATGCCCCCGTACCTATTTTAGATTGTTGAATCACCCTCACGTTCTAGTTCATGGGCCGTTTCCGAGAGCTCTTCTCTTTTGAACACAATTTCACTACGGATGACATAGCCGTCGTACTATCGCTTTACTCCGTTTACGCCCCGGGCCATGATCATGAATATCAATATGCTGTACAATCATCCGACAAATTGTTTACTGTATCGACATAACAAAGTTGTTTGTATGATAACAGTAAACCAATATTGGGTTGTAAGCTTTGACCCCAACTAATAAACAAGTTAAGGCAAACACCAATCGGAACGATTAGATCTTGTGTAATCCCAATGAAACGTTGGGAATGCAATAAATAAAACCGTTAATTAAGTAAGTCGTGAAATTCAAATGTGTGAGAACAATCCTAGAGTTCAAGGGTACATTATGTGTGTTGTGTTACAATACTGTTTACCATAAACATGTCGTGTAGTAGTGCAATAAAGGTGATCAGGGCCGCGCTCACGGCTGCCTTTGGCCATTAGCATCGATGAAAGGTAATAATTACAGGTCGGACCGGTCTCTAGTTAAAATTAAGTTCTTCTGTAGCAGATGCGATCGGCACGTCACGCATCGGACGGCGCGCGCACACTTGCATTGCTTTCCCACGGCTCATTGAAAAACTGTTATTGTATCGGGAAATTTTACCATTATAATTGTCGATGCGCGATGGAATAACAATTAATTTACGCCCACTGTAACACGACTACCACAGATGTAACAAATTTACTACAGACCCTAAAATGTTGTATCCTTATGTATTTCGATAACGTTGAAAAGAATATTAGTTTCGAGAGAGTAGATTCTTGTCACTAGCTTATGGAATAATGTAGTCTGCCATTAGTTAAAAAAATGTGTTTATTTTTTCAAAATTGGGTCATAGTGTTACAGAGTATTTTAATTGATATATCAACATTATAATAACTTTGCGCCCCACTATTTGTTTAATTTGTATCATCTAGTAGCGACTTATAACTATTCTCGAGGATTATTTGATCACCGTCCTAAATAAACGTATCTATTTACTGTATACAGAATACTGCGAATAATTGATATTTTTTGTCGTAATCCAATAAATTGGTATCAGTATGGCGCTGTATCAATTTCTTAGACGTTTTAGATACATATTATTACAATTAATTAAATATTGCTTTACACATATTATCATTTTAAGTAGATAGATATCGCGTGTTGTTAAGTGAATGCGTCGTTAAGATTTATGTCATCCGCCACTCGTCTCGTGACTATCAGTGGTGTTAATAATAGCTCCTATTTATGTTTGTATCTCGTCTCAAAACTCCCAAGGGCGGTATCGGTAGGTGTTGGACAGTTAACAACACACCCAGCTAAGTCGTTAACGACGTTTGTGTGCTGTTAAAGCGTTATCCAAATATTTCGATGTAGGTACAATATTTAGCACTTAAATGTATTTGGGTGTCTCTCTATTTTGTTATTGTGACACTGTGTGACAAGCTTTCGAGTGTAGTGCCACAGTTTAAATATAAACTTACGAGCAGTTAGGAACTAGGAACAAATCGTTCGTAATGACACACTCCCGCAGACGAGCGCATCTACGAGCGCGCAATAGGCGTAATGACAATAACAGGTGTCACGTCGTGGCCGATCGTGTATGTAATTCACGTGCCGACTTTTTGCAAAATTCTAAACGTTGTCTTCACTGCTTGTAAAACTTATATTTATACTGTGGTGCATGTGACGGTGTAGCGGACCACCTACGGGCGCAAGCGCAACGCAACGGCTATTTCCTCGCGTCTGTAGTATAGTATTGTGTGAAGGCAGCATAAGGCGCGTTCTCAATTCCACATTAGACCTACGGGTCACGTCTTAGAACATTCAGACATGGAGAAACGTCACGCGCCTCACTTCCGGTGCACACGCCGTCCACGTAATGACATATGCTGTGGGAGCCAGACTACTGGAATGTATAATCACCATCGACTATTACATTACGTGTATTATTCACTAAGGTTTATCAGCGTCGAACTCTACGACGAGCGTTGGTTTCATTCATAGGAAATTGATACATAAAACATCGATGATAAGGTTCGATTTCTTATCTTTAAAACCGACACACGACGGCGAGTGCGACGCTGAGAAATCTTAGTGAATAACGCGGCTGATATGTCTAATTATGTTAATCGTTGAATGATTCGTTTCCGTCATCAATAACTTCAGTTGATGAAACTGTAGTTAGCCCAAGCGTTTGTAATTCGCGTGAATTCACTTCAATATAGGCACGAGCGCGATCCTTCGGGCGGAAGTAACGTTTTCTCTATGTACATATCGTCACCGGAAAGGCTATAATACTAAAGCGCCAAATGGCCATTTTACAGTAGAGCTATTTAAAGTTTTTTTTTTAACAAAAAAATTCATAACTCTTTTCCTATAATTCCAATCGAAAAACAGTAAAGGAAAACAAATATCGTGAATTTATTATCTATGTACTGAAATAAAGATTTTCAGCATATTTCCTGTAATTCAGGAGATAGCTGTCGCTTTAGTACTTATGCTCTGTATAGTTCGTAAGCAGAAATTACTTATCTCCGTAATAATGTTTAAGTGCAGTGAACGAAAAGTACTGACAAACCACATTTCTCGAAATGTTTGTTAAGAAAAAGTACTAACCCGCATTTTGAATAGATTATACACTCAGTAAATATCACTTAAACACCATAAAATGTGTCAAGACCGATTGGAAAAATGATGTAAAGCACAATTAGATGGTATCATTGTTATGCTAAAACGCCATAAGTAACAGATAAAGTATCAAAAATTAATCTTTTTTTTCTTAACCGTCATACTAAAGTGTAAAAACTAACAATGTGTACTAGCTGCATACTAAATTCATAGGAATAACAAGTCTTTTTGAGTAACGTTTTTAATTCGAACTTCAATTTATGCTTTGCTTGTTATTACTTACCCCGTTTTTATATTTTTCAATAAAATAGTTAAGTGCTTAAATAATTATTTTGCAATATTTTTTTCCAATGGATAGCTGACGCTAGGGAGAAGACCAGTCGTAAATGATTATGTGTATAAGTTAAACCATATAGGCCATGACTAGAAGAAGACTAGAGTTAGCTGATGTACTGAAAGTAAGACTTACAAATGTGGTATATCTTTAGAAGATGAAATTCAAGGGTTCAAAAGCTAGAGCTATTGATAAAGGCTACAAGCCCTATCACATTGGAAGTCAATGCAAACCAAATGGCATGTATGTGTTTGATAGTAAATTGAATAATGAATGATGTATGGGAAAATAATGAGTGATAGGATAATTTTTACTACAATAATATTTGACAGTTGACATGAATGTAATGAAAGTATGAAGGCATGTTTCCTCTTAAAGCTGGAATTGATGACAGGAGAAGAAATTTAATGGTGAAGTTGAAAGAATAAATTAGAATTGTGAAGAGAGTAAATACTTGAAGATTGTGGTACATCTGGACTCGAGCATTGGGGAAACTCATAGTCACTATTATCTGCTGTAAAAGTTACCATGATTTCCAACAAATTGACAACTTCTTCGCCAGAAGAAACAAACATTTTATTATGAATAAAGGGTCCATAATCTAGCATATTCACATGATGGATCTGGAGCGAAAATAGACTATGCCGTTTTAAAAAACTCAGTGAGGTAGATGCAAAATATCTTAAGCATGTAATATGTATGAAAGATGCAGCCATCTTCTGTTATAGTATACTATAAAACGTCTTTGAATGATGCTAGTGAGTGGAACGGTATATCGAATGGTAAACTAGAATGAAAGTTGTTAAAAAAAGTATGAATGCTCACCCTATTTCTTAATAAGCTGCGCTAGCTATGTATGAAGAGGTGATCTCCAATGAATGGTGCATGCCAAAGCTCGTACCCATCTTTCACAACAAAGCTGATGTGCTAGACGCTAATTATTATGGAATAATAAAGCTCGTGTCCTATTAGTATGAACATTTGGGTAGTATGCGTGGTAGTAGTTACCATAGTAGATCGAATTAAAAATACTGTAATAAGAGACAGTTACAAGTTGAAGTATGATGTGGTGACCAGAATTTAAAGAAGTATTTTGAGATGGTATGGACATCGAATGGATGAGTGAAAGGCGATTGTAGAAATTAATTTATAGAGCGAATGTGAGTGGAAGTGTCCGTAGAGGGTGTCTAAGGAAGAGCTAGCATGATTAGTTTAACAATCTTTTACACAAAGGTCAAATTCGGAGTACGTGGGCTTATGTATGTATTTGGGGAAAAGTGATAGGTGGAGTTGGTGGTATGTCCAGTCCTGCGAAGATAAATTCGGGCAATGTACGATAACCAGTCTGCTTAAACTGGCTTTGCGGCTGATGATGGACGAAACAGCAGCAGTTCACGGGGACAATATTGGACTACCTCTTCCTCCATAAACTGTAGGAGATAATATGCAAGTCAATTATAATCCCTGCTGGTATATGTATGGACCTGAGAGTATAGAGCTACGAAGGAAGGGGTGAAAGGAACTAACAATCAATTGAGATAATGGATGTGTGGCATAACTAGAATGACAATTAGGATTAATTTAAAAGGGAATGTTTTTATGTAGCACCAGTAATTAAGTTGAAGAATAAGCTTTTGCTATGGACACGCCATGGTATACGAACCGATGAGGACAATGATGTGAAAACAGTTTCGTGTATGAATTTGTATAGTCATAATGGTAGAGGAAGACCTACTGATGAACTGATGGATTGTGAGATATACGATATGCGTAGATAGTGAGTCAATACAGAGATGATTACCTATAGAGATGTGTAAGAGAAGAAATATTTCACCGTCCACACATGATATCGAGGAAGGGTACGAGATAATTATGAATAAATTTTAGTCTTATCTCGGTAGCTTAGATGATAAAAGAATATTCTTCATTTAAGAAATCATGGTATAATAGCTAGGTTTTTGATAGGTTTTTTTCAAAAAGTTAATGATAATCTCATTTAATTATATAACCAGCCCGTGGATTATGTTATTCATTATGATATTTTTTATTAGTTATTATGATATTCATTATTTTCAGTAGAAATTGATTGAAACTAGATTGACACCCAAAATTAATAGGCAATTTGAAGAAATATTTTGTAGATCTTTTTACTAACCTAGTGTGCCAGTGATAACTCTCGCACAAAATACTAAATACTTATCTACTAGTAATCATAACAAAACTTAATTCCAAAAGACTAAACGTAATATTTTTTTACATTTTTTAATACTAAACGAACCATAGGCCCATTTTCGAGTTAAATTTACCATGCTTACCATACTTATTCGTCGATTTCATGAATGCAACACTTCTTAAAAGACACTCAAATACATAGATCAGTAAAGTAAAAATACTAATCACGTCTCCCCTCAGAAAAGTGCGTAGACAGAATAAACTAAAGCGCCATGTTCATCAATACCTGCATAAAGCAAATTTACTTATCAACCCAATCCAGGTATGTTTGCAACCAGCAAAAAATACTGAAGTGACTATAATGATACAAACTACAGTATTTTGAATTGCTGAATGAGGAAAAAGTGGATATTGACAGTGAAAAAAATTACTTAACTGACAAATTAAAAAAAAAGGTTATAATTTGTATTACGTAAGGATTTTTCGTTGAATGGAAAATATGAAAAATCACATATTTTTCAGGTGCTGAAGCGCCAAAAATTGGCTTCGATCTTTATGAAACCTACACCAATCGACGCAGAAAAAAAAATCCAGTTCAACGATATATATAACTCATATTGGCCAAAATGGCGCTTTAGTAGTTTTGCTTTTCCGGTGACGATATAACGAAGCGTTTAGCGGCTCTTTTGAAGTTGAAACATGCGTGATTACATAGATCATTGAAGTGGATGCCGAGTGGGGGATAACAGGCATGGGTATGAAGCGATAAGGCTGTTTGCGATCCTAACACTGAGCAAGCAAAGGATTATCAACTGTCTCGAAAATGTGATGATGAATGACTTTTCTTTATACATTTTTTGTATGGAGATTTAAGGTGCAATAATACAAGACAAACACAGTGGCGGTGATCTACAGCTATCATACTTATTTTGAAGAGATAGATCGTACCGAATCTTTAATTTAAGATGTTTAAGAAATAGATTTATATAGAAAATAAAATAAACTTAGTAATCAATGCGGATAGTAGGAAGTGTTAACTAAAATAGTTGTTAAAGGCTTGTTCACGCGATTAGACGGCCGTAGCGGAGTAGGGCGCGTGACGGATGGACAAAGGGATTCCGGCGAATCGCAATAATGAACCGCGCCCGCGGCCACCCCATTGTCTGACTACCACCGCTACATCCCTGCTTTGATCTTAACTTCTCAATCAGACCTACTCTAAAAAATCCAAATGATGTAACGTCGAAATTTGGGCGAACGTGACTGAATATTTTTCCCCTTTAATAGGATTTTTTTAACAGTAAACACTGCTCCTGATGCTTGCTCAACAAGCAGAAAATTAAAAATTTACAAACAACCTCAAGGGACTTTGTTTCCAGAAGTAATTTCTGTTCGTTCAAGTTATTAACTTTGAGGGTTTAAACAAGTTAATGGGTACAAGTAAACAGTAAGAATTAATTAATACTGCCTTCAGAAATAAACCTTTTAAGACGGAGGTTAGGAATTTGCAAAAATGCTTTTATAGGCGATAATTTAAAGGTTTATGAAATGGTGATGACGCGAACTTTAAATTCACGTAACCATTTTGTAAACAACTGCAGTAAATTCCATGAGCTATGTTTTTTATTGAGTGGAAAGGTGAAATTCTTCACGTATTTTGTTCACCTATAAAATGTTGAATGTATGCCAAAATGTGCGTTAAAACAAAGAATATTTACAAGTAAATCGGCTAAAGAAAAACATTCGTGCTATTGTTGAGCTGGTGACAAGTGCCGACCTTGACCCCGGATTGTGGAGTTACACGGGCAATACAGAATTTCCGCGTGGCCGCGTACTGATTATGACAATTTCAGGCGGAAATTCGTGCGCTTTCCCATTTGTTGTTATATCACACAATATTGAATAGACCTACGGTGAGTTATGAGGATATTCCACGCATAAGGGAAGATTAATTGATAACCAGTCTGCACCTATATGGAGGTACAAATAAAAAGTGTTCAATAGTTGCAGCAATCAAATCAATCTCGTGAAACAGATTTAGAGTAGCTGTGTGTAATAAATTGTTGTGTCGATAAGCCGAATTCGGCAATCTCACTCACTATGAAACCTCCATTTATTTCCGGACAATAAACCCCGCTTCAATAAAAGTACGAACTGTTTATGGCAGAGCGGGACCCAGATACACAAACTTCATTTTCTGGAGATCAGTAAAGTCTTGCTAATAAAATATAAACCTTAAATTGAGGCGCAAATTAATTTGGAGCTTCTGAATGGCCCCCAGTCTAATTGTCTGCAGGTTTACAAGATGCCAATTTAACTTTATTGGTGTCTGGCTAACACTTTCTTAAATTGAAGTTGTTTTCGTACAAACCCAAGTCATCCGTGGCGCGTTGATATATACAACAATGTTACCTTTATGAACAGCCGCGATCAGATGATCAAAATTCAAGACAGACATGTATCTCGATGTATTTTTTCCCATCTCCTTCATTCGACAAGTTAACACGTAGAATCGAGGATGTCGACAAAAACTATACGTAGTTCCCAGTAGCCGTGTCTGTCACACAGTGCTTCACCAGCATATAAATGCTTACCTTAGCACATTTCACAAATTATCGCTTATACGCTACACGTCTCACATGCCTTACACATTTCATTCTATGCAATTAGAGGAGGGAACGATCTTGATGTTTATGGTTTGTAGTAAATATAAAGCGCTGTATTAAATGTTTTGTTGGAAGTGTGTATCGTGTTGCGTGCTCAATGGCCATCACAATAAATACATTTAATTTTATGAACGCTCATATTTGTACTCAGATATATCGCGCATTAACGTGTAAATGTAATCATTACTAAAAGGAAACAGACCTTTGTTGGTTATTATGTAAGCGAAGTCTATTTCTATTAACGTTTTTAGACTTGGTTTTGAAAAAATTAATACCGACTTTTCATATATGTTTCATAATAAGCATTAATAATGGTGCCTTTAATTATTGCCAGCTTTAGTCATGCGAACAAACTTACAATATGATCCAACTATAGTAAAAAATACTTGTTAATCAATAAATTACTACCGAGAGATACAATATTTGTAACTAAAATGTATGTTTATTGAATAGAGTATCAAACGCAAACGCAGCACAGTACTTGTATTTTTGCAGATGACATTGCATTTCGTGTTAATGAGTAGTAGGTTCATTTCAATGAGTTTTCTTGTTGCTATTTTTTCACATGATTTTGTGGATTGAATGAAATGTTTCGTTTTGGTCTAGCTAGAAGAGCCGTGAGCCGTGACCAGAAATACTCGGGGCACGTTCAACTATGTATTTTTATCCTACTCCATCGACAGGTATACGTAACAGCTCAAACAATACTTTAACATACGTTTACCTTTCATGTTTGACAACCGCAAATGTATCTTGTATCTTGACGATCATGGTAATATTAGGATTCAAATAATTATACAAAGACTAGCTGTGCCTGGAGATCGTTGGATTGAATTTTTCTTTTTTGGGTAGATCACCCTTATCGTTTAGGGTTATGAGAATTAGATGGGCGATTCTCAGACTTACACATATGCACACATTATTTCATACAAATTGCCGGAGTTTGGTAGCAAACACCGCGATACGAGAATTTTATATACTTATTAACCATTTTCCCTTCGATAAAACAGGCTAAACCTTAATGTATTTTTAATTCCATATTTCAAAAATAAATTTACGTCTGGGATCATCTGTCTTTCCTTACACCGCCTTTATTAATATGAAGATAAGTAAGTGATTGAAACGAACGCTGGTATGTAACCGGCAAAATTTCCGGCTTTCACATGAAATAAATTGTTTACGTATCTAATATTTTGTTGTTTAAACCGTTTATGGTAATGATTCCGGAAAAGTTTTTGATTGTTTTAAATTGACTAGAAGAATTTGGGCTCAAAGTAATCAACAAACTTTCAAGGGTTATCCCGGAATTGAATGTAAATTATTTATGAATATTTGGACGGGATTAATTAAATAAACGTCGGCGTAGCAAAGTGTTTTGGCGTGTTGTTAAAAATACCTCAGCTTTTTGTATCTACTATTCGTGTTATTGCAATACTAGTTGTGCCACGCGGTTTTACCCGCTAAGAGTTTTATAAAAAAAAATTGCCTAATTTATTCTTTGTAACATTAGCTATCTGCCAGTGAAAGTCTAGTTAAAATCGGTTCAACCGATTCGGAGATTAGCCGGAACAAGCAGATAGATAGACAGACGGACAGACATACACAGATTTTTTTTAAACTATTTTTTTTTCTGTACCGTATATACTTTCATATGTATTTAGTGAAAAGCTGTTATTTTGGAATTACAAACAGGCACATTTATCTATCTGTATAGCAGATATGGAATAGGTTGGATAGTTGAAGGAGATATTGTTGAGCAAAGAGTTCGCTCCGGGCAGAGTCGGCCAACTTGTCCGGATTATCCGGATAATGCTTCAGCATTTCCCACTGATACCTCTTATCGCAGCTTCAAGGAACACGCCTGTGCTTTGTCAAATGTTATATTGAAGTTTTTTTGTTTTCAGTACGCAGATGTTGCAATATGTATAAACGATATTTATTATATACATTTGATAGATCAAAGAATTCATAATATTAAGGAATCAATATCATCAATAGTTATGAGCTAGTAATTGGAGATAGTTATTGTATGAGTCTCTGTCTGTCTGTCTAGCGCGACGCGAATTAAATACATACGCGTACCGCCACTATTTTCACTGAGCGTACTGTGCCTAGTGCGAGTTTTCTTAAAATCGCCGCCACAAGTCACGGCGTCGACGTAAACGCAGATTTGTATGGGCTCACAATAGTATCATGTTTTGGCCGACAGAGGCGCTGCTCCGATCCCATACAAAACGGCGTTAACTTTGACGCGGTGACTTATGACGGCGGCAGTGAAAAACTCGCACTAGGCACTCTGAGCGTAACTCGTGACGGCACCTGTAACATAGTAATAATCAGAATAGAAAAAAGTAGGTAGTTGGGTATCTAGGGTTAGTCCCTACTCCCTGAGTACCCCGATCCCCGTCCTGGAGTACTCCGAATACGATTACACCTATATTTATTATCTAAGTAAGTATATGGTATATGGTATCGAAAGGAGCATTCCTAATTTAACAGATTAATATCTAAATTCCTAATTTCCTTTCGCGTTCCTCCCGTCTTTATCCACATTTCGAGGCTCTTGTCACACACGGTATCGCTCTAATTTATCGGAGGAAATTAAAAAAGTTTTCGTTTATCTCCACATACTCGAGTCGGGTAAGAATTTTACTGAATCTGATAAAAGTCCTTAATAAACCCCTAAAATGTAGACGCTAGAAATGTGTGCTATATTATAATGGGTTTATTTATATGAATACAATGTTTGAAACCTTTTTCAACTTCTCTTTTATGAGTTGTTCAAACAATTAAGCACTTACATCAGCTAAAAAACTGCTTGCTTTCAAATTCGTACCCAAGTTTAACATTAAAACTTTTCAATAAGCAAGTTACAGCTATTCGCCAAACTTTCAGTCTCTGATAGCAAACAAACTAATTCCTTTGTTTCGCTATTTGTGTAAGCTTGGAGCTCTAATTTCCCTGAAATTGCCGACGATATACGGCATAATACATTCCTTTGTGAATAAGTGTCGACATTTTTATCAAAGACGTGAAAATTAGGGGCTTATGGAGAAGTAATCCGATGAACGCGAGGATTACGGCAATGAACGTTTTCATTAGTGGGGAAGAGGAAAGGGATCCGAATAAAAAGACATGTAATTTCGTTCTCATGTCGAAACCGCGCTAATACGCTAGAGGGTCGCTTGAATCCTTTCTGGACGTCAAATTAGTCCCAGCCATCACTAGGGGTTACGGGAATTATACGACCTCACGGTATATTCTTGTTTAAATATTTTCATTTGTTGGATGAAGAAAACTTAGCTTTACCTTGCAGTATTATTCAGTGGTAATGTAAACAAACGTACGTAAGCCAGTGTCCGTATACTGTACATTTAATTAAGATAATAAATTGGTCTACGAATTAAACTGACATGTCATGTGATCCAAGCTGTTCTCATGAATTAACCAGATGTAACATCAACGAAGATGTATGTCCTGTGTTAAAACATTAATAGGATGATGGAAAAAAACACAGATGCTGGTTTCATTTGTCACATTGTGACAGTTTCCGAGTGGAATACAAAGAGTAGTCCCAGAGTGGCCGGAGTGGGTGTGTTTCAGTGCGACGGATACGGCGGAGTCCCGCTTTCAGGGATTAGCGGATTATACCCGCGCGCCGCGGCAGGAAACCTGCTAACTACTTCTACAATATTATACAGCCTTCTATTCATCTCCTTCTAATCGCTGGAAATAAAATATAGGCTCATGAAAGCTCCTTTTCTTCATTCGCGATCTGAATCGTGAAACTTACGTTTTACCACTCAAATCTGACCGAAAATAATGTTGGAGATGACAAATGTGATATTAGTTGTAAAATGAATTTTTAAAACATAATTCGTGAACATGTTCCAACTATAAATCCTTCAAAGCCATACACGATTTGAGCGCTGAACTGACCGAGTTTATTAAGAGTATATTCTTGAAAGTTTCTACTTTAAAATATGTGCTAGCTGACATACTAACGTAAACATTATTCAGTTTCTAACACAGATTGCATCAGTAGCGTAGAACTATGTCTCTACTCTGTAAGAGCTACGCCTAGAATACCCCTTCGAGTGTGCGCTAAAGAAATTGGAAACAAAGTTTGTGGTTACACTATCGAACACGCTTGGTGAAAAAAACAAAACCGCTCCAGTGGTTCGTTCGGCTCGCATTCGTAGCTCATCTTTTCACCAGCTTTGTCTTTTATTCAGTCGGAAGCAAATCTCATTAGTCACTGTCGCTCAGCACAAACTCAAACACAGATTTAGATTCCACACCAGCTGTGTACGACAACAGTCGCAAAGTGAACTACATCTGTGTATACACAAGTTAAAGGATCCAAATGATTTGTACGATAGAACAAGTGGATTTCATAAAAACTTATGTCGCAAAGTGTCTCCGACAGTGCAGATTCTTTATAGCCTTGGAAACTGCTGTATTTGCAATTGAATCTGAGCACTTGTGATATTACTTTGAACCTCCCCGTGTTATTGATTGGACGTCCGACACTTGAACACTTGAACGGCCTTTTGATTATCGGTGATTGCATTTTATACACCGCGTTTGTTTTGTTATTAATTATTGAAATTGGGGAATTTACAAAAATAGTACTCTTTACTGAAATATCGTTTTTACACAAAGTAAGTTAACACGACGCCATTAAGCTGATAATACTGCTATTGCAAGAAATAATAAGGCGACCTGCTTTATACTAAAATAGCAAATAGGTTATTTGTATTCGTTCATACCCCTAGTTCGGGGCTGACATTATACTATATCGATCGATAAGTATAGCATTGAGACCACCAGCTTTTTGTTCGATAGATAATGATCGCGGTCTGTTAATTATCGATAATGCGGCCTGTAGTTATGTGTTCCGTGTTCCTACTACGATATTCGGATATTAATAAAATACTCAATGAAAACTAAATGACTTTGACTTCTCAAGGATGCTGTTGTCAGTACTAGAAGCACAAGCTTTAAATAAAAAACAGAACCATCCAAACGGGTCAAAAGTTCAGGGGGTTCCAATTATTTAAAAAAAATACCGTCGGCTTGAGAACCTCCTAATTTTTTTAAAGTGGGCTATATAAACACAAACAGTACATTGTTTGACAGCAGTACAATGCGAATGCAGAGGGGCACGTGGCAGGACATAACTCTATCAAAGGATATTTTCATTGAATCCGGTCGAGTAGATTGACGACAGGATAACATGAATCGGTCATAAAGCGTATTCGACGGTCGACAATAAATCGTTGTTAGCTAATTCAATGTACGGCACGGGCACACGGGTGGGATGGAGTGTGATGCCGGTGAATGAACCGCAGAGTGCCCCGCGCTGCTGTTGATCTGTTCACAGGGAAGTGGCGGCGTGCCAATCCGATCTCGAATATCCTACGACACTCGTTATCATCACACTCCGTGTGTACTACTAGCTAATGGACAATAACATTTGCCTACGCGGCAATCCGAAACAAACTGACACGCTGCATTCGCATACCTTACATTATACTTGCAGATGTAGGTATGACGTACTGTGCTAAATGTATGAAAGCATTTGTTGAAAGCACTCGTTGCTCTAGTGTTCGCGAATGCTGCTGCGGAACACGCGGTACTGAATTCGGTTCCAAGGTCGGGCAAAGTGTTGGGTTTTTCCACATTTTTTCGCAGTAGCAGCCTAGAGTCTAGACAAGACTCGCCCCTATTACATTGGACCTAAAGATAACTAACGAAGTGTGTGTGTAATAACTGCGAGTATATCGCTGCCTACCCCTTTCAGAAATACATTTGTGAGTTATAAAAAAACATTAATTAGCTCACGTCTTGACGCTCACGTTGATTTGGTCTGACATTTCCATCTTTATTTTTTCTCATTTGAATGCCACTAAATGATTGCCATTGCAAAAATAGTCCAAATGATGGGTAACGAAACGTGGCTCTTTGCCAGAGGGAGAAAAATTGTGGAGCATCCTCAAACATACACATACAATTTGTATGATCGTATCGACTGCGTCGGGAATTATGATGATGTCGTTATCATTATAAGTGCTAATTGTCTAATATTTTGGTTTTTGGCTCACTATGGCAATAAAGTGAAGTTTAATGCGCGAACCAGTCTGTGCATATATTGGACCAATTTCAGTGTAAATTAGATGGATAAAATATTAATGGCAGTCATTATCTATTCGGCGAGGCACCGTTTAGAGTGGCGGTGTGCCAGCAACATGCCCCTATTCGATTTATCTCGATTTAACGCACGTTCGCTATAAAATCGCTCGTGTCGTTGCCGCCAGGCTGTCTGAAGGTGAACCTCTTCCTTCTACGTTTAGGTTTATGTTAACTACATGCAAATTCGTCACAGTGGCTGACTCTACTACAAACATATATAATGGTTTATATAGATAAGTTGAAACCGATGTCAGCCAGAGATATAACATTAGCATTGCAGTTTATGTGCGTCGGTTTCGTGCCGTGATCTGCATACTGTATAAATACATAGGTACACGTGTGTAGTTTAATAACAATCGCCGGTGAGGTGCCGCAAGGGTAATTATCGATTACCCGATGTTATTATGCGAAATTGCGCCAGTGTCGAGGCATGCTAACCACAACCTGGCCGATGTCATTAAACCAAGTAGTTTAACCTTACAATCGATGTAGGTAAGCGAACTAATATAACGATTATAAGTAATGAATATGTATATCCGCTGCGAGATTATATGAATATGAAATGAGGAAAACAAGCTTATGTAAGACACGAGGCGGGAAATAATCAGAAGCAGACGGATTAATTTCTATTGAGGATATTGAATTAGCGCGGTCGTTGGGCCGACTTATCTGCGACTTCATGCTTCACTTACCGCCGCGTTTCTGCGACGGCTAAGGCCCTTGCGTGTCTCCTTTAAAACATTTATTTACATGTAATGTTTTACTCTTCGAATCTTACTGTGAATTAAAGAAACAACGTACTCATGTCATGCTTCATGTGCCAAGTTATGAATTCTGATATATTGTAGAAAATGTAAAATATCTGCTGCAGTTTCCAAGAATTTTATATATTGGCCGCCATTTATCGTTCCGTAAAAACGAATTTCCATGAAATCCGGTGAGCGTCGAAATAATAAATTCGAGATTTAAATCCCTGACCAATCATGCCAATCATGTCCACGTGCTAATTGGCAATTGTCGTTTCACCAACTCCTTTGTTCTTTAATTGTATCTGACAGTCCATAAATGGACATTAATTAAGATCCCGCACCCTGAGTCTGGCAAAATGTTATTACGATAACTTGTAACTTCATGTCTACGATCTTATTCGGTCGGTGCAGGCCTACTTACTTCTATTTGGAAGGTATAGGTAAAGCTTCACGAAGGATAAGATTTCTTCTTTCTCCAAGAAGGATTTGATGAGATTTTACCTAAACCTCTTTAGTTCAGTAAAGCGCACAGGTGTTGCAAGTGTATTTACTTTGGGGTAACCACTCCATCCCCTGATAGGCCAGTTTGTCACCTTGAAAGAATAAATAATTATTTAGTTATCTTGACTCTTAACTTCGTCAAATTTCTTCGATTTTGAGGGCCCTTTGGTAGTAAGTTTCTTGGCGTTGTTCGTTGAAGTGTTCTGGTAATGTGACTAGTGTCTAAACATTTTTCTTGTGTTGTCTAGGTGTGGGCTTCACGCAGACTTCACCGAGCTGACAGCGTGCGTGGGAGGGGAGCTGGACCGGCACGAAGGGTCTGCGGTCCACAGGAGATATTTCTACATCACGCTACTACGGGAGCCTGTTGCACGGTAGTTGATTACCAATTTGTGTTTAAGCGCTACAGGCATTGTCTTTATGAGAACTAAATAATTATTATAATCGGTATAGAACTTCACTTCAGGGAAGTTCTTTAATCCTGACATCTTGTACTCAACTAGAATTTTATTCGTACTTAGTTCGAGATAGGGCATTGTCTTTATAAGAACTAAATACATTATAATAGGGATAGAACTTCACGTTAGTTAAGTTCTTTAATCCTGACATGGTATGTTTTAAGTAGTTTGAGTCAGCAACTAATAAACAGTGCTGACCTTTGTAAAGTCTGTAGTTTTACGCGATATTTTGTAGCGAATATTAAAGTGGAAAATTATAGGTGCTTACTTCCCAGCATAAGTATAATGCTTACTTCCCAGAATATCTATGAATAATATGAATGCTTGAGCTCAGCGTCAGTGGATTCATTACTGTTAGACGTGTCTTCGTGAAAAAAAAGTAATTTTCCTTGAAAAAAACTCTTGGGCATATTAGAATATGATTTAATTTAAGTTCTTAGAACGGACCATTAGGTCTTTTAGCATGAAAAATACACAATATATACATAAGTATCTACTCAAAAGAGAGAGGATAATTTTATATTAAATGAATTAAAACAATCCATTCGATAGAGCAACTTTAATTTACGAATCCAGTTACAAAATATAATAATACTTTTCATGGAAATTGAAGAGCGGAGGGTCCGCAGAAACCTGACCCACCCTCGTTAATGGAGTCCTAGTGTTGTTCAAACAGGGGTTCAATGTAGACCCGTTTCCGACTACCCGTATAATGAGTGCGGGATAACAACTTTCAAACATATGCCACTAGACAGCTATTCAATTTCTCGAACATCACGCACTACGGCTGATCGAATTAACGATAGTTTTTGTACCGCTCTAATGGGTCAATGGTTTTTTGATTCCTCTGGAGTTTCACAATTCGTTTGAAGGTTGCCTGCACTACGATACTACGTGTTAAAATTAGTATGGAATTTGGTATGATAAAGTGACTATCGTAGCCCATGGCTTCATTCGCCTTGGGCCTTTATTGTATATCACCATGATTGTACATTAGCAGACTTATGCACGTCATATACATTGTCAATCTGTCATGGCAACAAGTAGGGCCCCAGAATAATAAGTAGCTTATGTTGAACTAATGAGATCTATCGCCAGCGCAATACTATACCGCAGTTTAAATATAAGCTTTACAAGCAGTTAGGAAACTAGGAACAAACCGTCCAAAATGGCACACTCACACAAACGCGCGTATCTACGAGAAAATAAGCGGAATGACAGTAAGAGGTGTCACGTCGTGGCCGATTGTGTATACGTCATTCACGTGTTTTAACGTTAATTTTCAACGACAAAAAACTACATTATTTTGATGGTACATAAAAGAGTAAATTTTAAAACCTTTAAGATCGATAACCCTTGCGCTCAATTGAGCAAAAATTTGCCCTAGATATTATACCTTATTGCTTGTAAAGTCACAGTGTAGAATATGGATTAACATTAATGAGCTAAAATGGAATCCGTTCTGCTAAGTCTGCATTTTCAAGTTACATACCGTGTATTTTTGTGTAACATTCGCCATTAATTAAAAGCGTATAATCCACTAGTTTTGCAATTGTGATTTTTCTCATTAGCGAATGTTATAAATCATGTTTTTGTTGATGTGTGTTAAAAGCGCACTAATGAACGTGTATTCTGACTAAAATGTTAATTGCTAGGTACTTGTCGGAGTACAGGCACGTGAAACGTGGCGCCACGTGGAAGGGCTCCCGGCATTGGTGCCAGGGACGCACTGCTACTGGTAACTACATATTTATCATTACTAAACTATAAGCTTCTTAATTTTGTATTCTTTAAATTGGCATTTTAGAGAGGCGAAAGATTCCTAGAATCTTTATATCCTAGAATTTTATTTAAAAACTAGCTGTGCCTCGCGGTTTCACCCGCGTAGATTTAGTTTCATCCTTATTGTCGTGAAACCCAAATATTTTTAATAAACAAAAGTTGCCTAAGTTACTCCTTGAAACATCAGCTACCTGCCAGTGAAAGTCCCGTTAAAATCCGTCCAGCCGTTTCGGAGATTACCCGGAACAAACATACAGACGGACAGACAGACAGAGAAAATTTTTAAAACTTAGTGTTAGTGTTTTTGTGTCAGTAGCGTGTATACTTTCATATGCATTTAGTGAAAAGCTGTTATTTTGGAATTACAAACAGACTTCAATTTTATTTATCTGTATAGATAGCTGTGCCTCGCGGTTTTACCTGCGTAGGATTTACAATAAAAACTATGTTACTTAGTGATATTTTTCCCGTGTAATATTTTCTATTGATGCCTCACTGCTATTGGTGTATTGGACGCAACCTGGTGTTACCCAACGCAAAAATATGTTTCCAATTCAAACTAGTAGTTCTTGAGAAAAGCGCGTTCAACCAATAAACAAACTCGTCAGCTTTATAATTTTAGTATAGATTCTAGGAAATGCCTCTTTGGCAAATTTCATTCTCATCTGTCTCGATGATGCTACGAGATGAGTATCTTTTGAGCATTAAACGAAATATAAATTATTACTGAGACCTGAAGATTGTAGTAATCAAATGTCTGAATGGTGCTGTCTGAGATATACCGACTGTTAACCTAAGCATAACTTTAACCGCATTACCAACATTTAAAATGTATCTCACTCAATGTATTCAAGTTAAAGCCATTATTTTGCAAATCAACGTACAATAGGAATGGAAATTAGGAACAAATTGTTGTATGTTTTGCTTTTCAACAACACAGTCTTAGAGTCTATCTATTTAAGTTTATGTAAATGTTTGGAATAACAAATTGTCATTTACTCGTATCGTGTCGTGTATCAGCCCCCGCAATATTGTCAAGGAGTTGGATATCAGAAATATGAGTATTTATAAATATTAGCATTTATCCTTGTTTGGCTTGTTTTATCCTTAATAGACTTCGTTAATTTCTTTTGTAGTTTATATTAATGACACCTTAACCGAGCCGTGTATGGCCAAATTAAGTTTAGATATCTATGACTTATGGCGATTCTTTGTCTGCCGTGCGCTGAGTTGTTATTTAGTAGGTATAGCAGTGCTGTCACTAGTCATTTTATGAGTCCGTCTCCATCCGTCTGTAAGGCGCCGCACGAATAAAATACATGTGCATACATTCCCAGTATTTTCGCCGAGCGCTCATAACCCGTGTCGGCACCTGTACATACGTAGAATAAAACAATATTGACTGGTGACTTAACTCACCGCAGAAAAGATACAACCTTTTAGCCTTATTTGACTACGACCTTCTGTAAGGTGGATATACCAGCCTCCAGTCGGACATATCCGAATTTAGAAACGAGAAATATATATGTCCTATGTGTAGTAGGTATTACGAGTGATCTAGGCAAGTAACTTATTTGTCGTTGTCGGTTATATAGTAATTTATAATAACCGTCCGCGTTCCGCCAGTTCTAGCAACGTTTAGTTTCGTGAAAGTAATGCGTGATCGCATTAATGTACAGTAACTGACGAACGTTTTTCATTTCATACATTAACATCTATTACAAGGACTTGCTGAAGCGCAACTGTCTCGTCGTTTATATTGATTGAAGAGTTATTTTCATGTAATATATAAAGCTGAAGAGTTTGTTGGTTTGAACGCGCTAATCTCATGAACTACTGGTGCAAGCCTTTCAGTGTTAGATAGCCCATTTATCGATATACATATAGTTAGCGTGAGCCTAAACTAACTTTTCCACGGGGAAGAGAAGAAGTCGCGGGCAGAAGCTAATAAGCTATATTTCGGGTTACTCATTATCAATTTTAAATTGGTTAAAATACAATGTCATTGATCGCTTGTGACTCAGGTTTATTTTTGATGATTCTAATTCAATATAGAATCAAATCATATAAGATCTAAAACTAGAACTGTCTCTTAATTTAATGCTTAAACTATTCGAATTTCACAGTAATCGTTTTGTTTTTCTGAAGACACTGGATGTTTAAAAGAAATAAAAAGAGTTATAAAATACGAAGCGTTATAAATTATGTTCTTGCATTTGCACGCGATATTAAGGAAATAGCCTTTTACGATTTTCATATATTATGTGACGCTACTAGACACTTTGTTACAAAAGAAGGCCTCTAGGGATGCGCTGTGTTACATTTGTCTAGTCAGAAAGATAAACTATGGAGGAACCCAAACGATTCTGGCTCTTTCTACTAAGATGTTAAAGTATAATATTTCGGTATGTCATACGAGAATGCTCGAGGGGCATATCTGTATAATTTAGTCGTATATTTGGTACGACAGCGGCAGAGGTTCCTGCGTGCTACACCGGGGATTCGTGGCGCGGTGTAACGTTGGAGGAGTTCGCCGGGTGCCCTTGGAACTTGGCGAACAACCGGCAGACGCGTATGTTGGCTGACTTGGCGCTGGTCGGCTGCTACAACGGCACCTTGAGGCATCGCACCGCCGACACCGACCGGGTCCTCCTCGCCTCCGCCAAGAGGAACTTGGCTGCGATGGCATACTTCGGACTTACTGAATATCAAAAGGTACCTACTAACCTACTTACTTTATTATACTATCATCTAGATGACAAACTTTCATAAGGCCTGGTGCTTTCTATACTCGCGCATAGCAGACCCTCTAAATACCACTCCACATATCTCCTCTTATGTTAAAAACACATGTTGTTACCATTTAAGAAAATCACGTGATAATTCTTTTGCTAATTTAAAGTGTGGATTCCTTAACTTTGGTAGTGTATTGTCTAATAAGTCCACTTGAATGCTTCGACTTGTTTTAGAATGGTCGATAAAAACCTCTCTCTTTATCCCCTTATACGACTGAGCACGTAGGCAAGAAAATTTCAAACGCTCCGGTGGGCTTATTATGCAGGTATCAATTAGCACGAATTAGTGACTTCGACTGACGTCCATTCCTGTGGTGAGCCAAGGCCATTTTAAATATTCTGAGTGTGTGAGAAGATACATAGTATTTGCGAGCTATCAGCATGGCAATCATCCCTGTGCACGTACCATGAAAGAAACAACAGCCGTACGTGCAATGTAAGCTTTATTTTTCAGTAGAGTGACCCCTAGCGAAGATAAGCACGAAGCACTATTTGCACTGGAATCATTGTTCGCTCAGCCATTTGTCGGGCCCACCGAGTCGTGCTGCGTTCTTTGTTTCAATGAATATTCATTGCTCATGTATACCGTGTGCTGTGTACCCAACATACAGTTCGCAGTTTGCACAGTTTTTAACTCCATGCCAACTCGATCGTAGCGCGAGTTAGCGCGTTGTTATTGAAGTTGTTGCTATTTGAAACGTTTTCATCTCAAATAACTCGCATACTGGACTCATTTTCCTCTTACATGTGTATTTTAACAAAATAAACATTTGGTTCATTTTATTCTCTCATATTCTGCCTAAGTGAAAAGAGGTCAAAGGTACAAACAACCAACCTGTGACTATTTTATTTTTTATATAAATAAATAAACACATGTGACACGAGGGTTGGGAGCGCAGTAATCTTTTTGACAGAATATTTAAAGCCCTGCTTAGAGGTAATTCCCATGACGTGTCTTTTTACGAGTGTCGCGCCGTGCGGGTTTTTTTGCGCCCCACACGGTAACGCACTTGTATAAAATTCAAACCACATTGGTTGCAGTTATTCTTCACCTCTAGTTAATAAATTGGATTAACCGAGTAATAGACAATAAAAACGAGACGGGAATATGTCTTGTCATTTCACCGTCGATTTAGCGACACGAAAAAAAAAATTATGTCCTGCTATGCAAATTTAGCGTCATCATAACGTCGTATAATGGGACTATCATTTAATAACAATGCGACTTCAACACAACTTCGGCGTGGTTGTATTAGTATTACTTATTAAACCTTCACGCACTCTGAACATTGGTTTAAAATGAGTACTTTGTTTTCTTCAGTTATTTTCCTTAGGTGCCAGGGACCAAGTACCTAAAGACATCTATGTAATTTTAGGATGGAATATCTTGGGTCTATCTTCATGCTGATGCTAAGCAGCTGTTAACACATGATTCTCGTCTCCAGATATCGCAGTACGTGTTCGAGGAGACATTCAACTTGTTGTTCGCGGTGCCGTTCACGCAGCACAACGCGACGGTCTCCGGCGCCACCCTCGCCGCACTGTCGCCCGCGCAAATCGCCCACATCCGACAGTTGAATTCATTGGACCTAGAGCTCTATGATTTCGCCAAGAACCTCATGTTTAAGCGGTGAGTATCTACTTTCTCAAAAATGGTTAGGAAATAATACTAACACGAGGCGGTACTCGAACCCACGACCTTGCAGTTGCTCTGCCAACTGAAATGTGAATACAACATTCGGAGAGGATTTCGAACGAACGACTTCAATTTCCATTGCAATCTTGGTTCTTATGTATTCTATGTACTTCCACACGTAATAATAATGATTAAACTCTCGGTACTGTAAATGTATGTGTGAAATACGGCGACACTTCTTATTATCAACTGACACTTAAAAGGGTGTCGTTACAATGATTATCCCTTAAGGGACCATTGCGGTGAGGCGAGAAGATATAAATAAGCCTCATTTTATTTTAAAATAAGCATGTCGTTAAATATAAATATCAGTAAGCGCGTAATTACATCAACATGAATGGTGGATGTGGCTTCTGCTGACAGCGGCGCCGCCGTGTGCATCTGTTTTCATTATTAATAATGCGGAGGAGTGGCTCTAGCATCTCCATATATCACATCCGCCACTTGAAAGTGACGTACACAATTCCTTATATATATCATTATTATTGCACCAATTCCAAGAAAAACAAAGAAACTCTTTTTAATATTAGTTACTTTATACCTGGTACCGGCGGACGTCACGCGGTTTTACCGGCGTAGTTCCCGTTCCCGTGGGAGTACGAAGATAATATAGCCTATATTAATCAGTGAAAATGTAGCATTCAAATGGTGAAAGAATTTTTAATATCGGTCCAGGACTTTTTGAGCCAATTCGATACAAACATACTTTCATACAAATATTTCCTCTTTATAATATTAGTATAGATATACTTAAAAAAATATTCGAAGAAGAAATCGCTCGTGATCAATAGCTAGTCGGGTAAAAACGCTTACAGCAGAAGAAACATGAGGGATTTCTATATTCCCATGGTAGTAATAAAATTCAATTGAGAACGGAAGACGTATAAACTAACAGAAGCAACATTAGGGATCCCAACTCGATCGGCTCAGTAATCGCAATCCAATTCCAGCAGTGTCTGGATCGGTAAGACCGCGATTCCACTTACAATTTGTTTCGCTCAGTGACACGTTGGATCAGCCGCTCGCTTCTAAAGTTTTTTTGTTTCGTAAAAAAAGATCCCAACCTTAAGCCTGCGCTAAACGGTTCAGCCTTTTTATCAGATTGAGAAGTTAACGCCACTGGCTGGTGATTTATTAATCTTCGATTTGTACATTCTTAAAAAAAGAACCAGACTGATAAGGCCCCAAGGTCGGAGGGTCTTTTTACCAACCACATTAATTTCAAGCATGAATGGTCATGTATGATAGCAATCTTTGGAAATGTATTTTTGATGTTACGAAAGTTCAAAGACGCCATCAATCTTCCAGCATGTAATAAATATATAATATAACAGCGTAATTGAAAAATTGCGTTATTTTCAGGTATTTAACAAACATAAAACCTTGGTGGGTTACTATGGTATGCGTGACCGCACTATGTTTCGCTTGCGCATAAACAAGTGTTATCGAGTTAGGATCGAGTGCTCGGCCGACGTGGCTCGCTAATAAGGCTATTTAGGCACGTGAAACGATTTGCCTCTTTGTACAAACACGACTTTTTACTCCCAACCCCGGTCGGCCTTCGTCGG
The DNA here is from genome assembly GCA_964035505.1 of Watsonalla cultraria. NCBI lineage: Eukaryota > Metazoa > Arthropoda > Insecta > Lepidoptera > Drepanidae > Watsonalla > Watsonalla cultraria. Next base: position 8,310,547 of record OZ037717.1, on the reverse strand, counting down.
GAAATGTCCGGATTACCGTGATTGGATTCCTAATCTAGAGCACCGAATCTACGTATTCCACCGGAATGGCAATAACCACGCCACTGCGAACGGTGTTACTAAAATATTCAATTATCGTTTCTGTTAATTAAATTGCGCTAGATGTAGGTTCGGTAAACACTACTGATGTTCATGTATGTATTGTTCATTTGATTTGTCAATTTGCCGCAATGAGAATCAAATGTTGTATAATCTTAACTAGGTACTGCTTCGTTGGTTTGGTGTTCGCAACCGCTACTGTGAAATACGAGGTCTTGGGTTCGATCCCCGGGTCGGGCAAAGTGTCTGGATTAGTGCCGGGTTAGTGGCAAAATGCTCGCCCTCTATTACATGGGACTCAAACATAAAGGCGAAATCTAATATGTACTGCTCTCTCCTCTGCCTTCCCCTTTAGGTAGTCTCTAGTTGGCTGTCGGATCCACATCCATAATACTATTCGTAGTGTGAAAGTGTAACCGTCTTTTTCCTTCTGACCTTTAAAGCTATTCAAGTCTCAATCAGCGGATAGTTTGACCTAATTGTGCGACCGTTCCAACAGATTCGAAGCACTAAAGAAGCGCGATTCAGACTTCGAGTACCGGTGGCGACATCTCGGGGAGGTCTCGAGAACCGGCGTCACTGAGTTCGACTGGGACAGTAACCTCGAAGACGCCACTACCGAGAAGTATCGAGGCAAGTAAATCACCACGATCACCTCAGTGAATGAACTTACAGTGACGTGACGTGACGTGACGTGACGTCATAATAGTGACACGTGTGTCTCCACTAGTCATACTACAGTGAACGGGACACGAAGTTGTAAATATAACTTAACGCGACGAGCCATTTCACCTCTAGACATTGTACAAATAAGTTTCTTTATATCTTGCATTTATACATTCGTCCCATTGCTAATGTTCCGAAGTGATTCATGTGTATAGCTTTTATTTTTAGCTAAGTTTATTTTTATATTCTTACGACAGCTGTTTGTTGTTATTCAAGTTTATTTATGCATTGTTCGTAACGCTAAGTCCATCCCTTGTTAAGTATAAATATATTGTCTTGTAGCGTGTTATATGTTGGTGAAAGTTGTTTATAGGTACAGGGTAGATACATCTAGGATGAACCCAACGAAAGTATAGATTAGGACAATGTTACCTACTTACAGGTGCCGCCACGAATTATGATCGCTGTAAAATAGTAGGGATCTGCGCATGTTTTCATTAGACTCATAAAATGACTACTGCCCATTCAAGGTACGCGTTCATATCTCGTGACGGCACATGTATATTAGTCAGCTTATGACTTGGCAACTGACATTTATAAACTACTCATTAATTTAATTAATTCATATTATATTTCCCCTTCAGGGGATTTTTTTTAATTCGCAGCTGCTTCATAGCAATATTAAACCTTACATCAAATGACATAAATTAGATAATTGGTTAACTCTACTTACTTTAAAAAAACGATGAGGCTCATGACATACGAACGTAATCGCAGTTTTCGCAGCTATCGACTGTGAGTTCTAAGATATAAAGTTTAATATCCCCAAATTACGACTTGACGTAATGGTGAAATTACCTGTACGTTAATGTACAGTGCGCTGCACAATCATGTGAAAAGAGCGGTGTAGGACATTTTAAAATGCATGAAAGTGTACGGCAATAAAAGTGCACGTGACTGTACTCTAGAAAACTTTTAGCTGTAAAACGAATTAGTGGTTTTTGTTACATCCTGCACGTTTATTACCCAGAAAGAATATGCTACTGAGTGTTATACATTTCAAAGAGTAATAAAACTATAAGGTTTTATTTCCTTAACAGCGTTCACTCCAAGTATTTAGGGTTTATAGTCTGTTAATAGAAATAGACTGGCTGTCAAGATTTTCATTAATTTAAAAAAAAACTACTTTTAACTAAACACGAAAGTTCTCAGTAATTCTCATTAAAATGATGACCAAAGAATAAAAATGAGTGCTAAGTGGACACGCCCTCGTAACAAGTTAAGTTTGTGTTAAGTTGTATATTTTTTATATTTTACTTTAAAAATAAAAAAAGTCTGTCCTCGCTTAGCGGTAACATTGTATAATATGCGTTTTAGTGTGGTGACATTACTCGAATATTTTTTCATTGATTAACTACGTGTGCCCCACAGTTTCACCCGCATTGGATTAATTTTGTGGATCCCTAATTATTTTCCAAATAAAAAGGCTGAGTTACTCCTTGTAGCGTCAGCTATCTGCCAATGAAACTCCTGTTAAAATTAGTTCTACCGTTTCAGAGATGGAAGAAACAGACAGACAGACAGAAAAATGTTTTTTTTACATAAGTAAAACCGTATAATAATTTGATATGCATTAAGTGAAAAAGCTGTTAATTTGGAATTAAAAACTTAGTATAGATATTATAAAATGGTCAGCGCTCATAATTCGTGACGACACCTATACCCTTTTCTAAACGCAGTATTACATAATGTTATTGTTTATCGAGGGGAGTTAAGTGAAGGTTTAGTCTTTTGTTTACTCCTAAGTGATCCAATCCAATATGTCGGTGTAAATATAATAAGTATAATTAGTTTATATAATTTGCTAAGAGTTTTGATGTGTTGTATGAAATTAATGAGTTGTATCGTTCTACGTTGTTTATTTTTTTTGACAGCTGTTACACACACAGGCAAACCTCTACCTATAAATCTAACAGCACGTTCAAATGTGCATAAAATAACTGAAATACCTTTTCGACTGAGTGTGGAAAGAATGCATGCAAATCTAAACCATATGTATTATTAACAAGGTTCATAGTTGATGCTACAAACAACGAAAACAATTTATTTCAAAACGAAATTTGTCTTCTAACTATGTGAAGCATTCAGCACCGACTCATGAGTAAAGCATTTTTTGCGCTTGGCAACATTTATTTTGATAAAACAATGCGGGCTGATATACTATTTTCTATTTGGTTTTCTTAAAAAAGTATTTTGCTGGGAATCAGCAGAGTGGTTCGAATTATAATTTTTTTTCTTAACATTTGTCTTTTTATCCTTATTGTTAGCATTTCATGTTATTTTGTCGTTAAGCTAACTTCTGGATACTGGCATTTATAGTTTAAGTTACCACCTTTAAAAAAGAACGAGAATATAACATTTTTTGTAAGGTAACATTTTCAAATGTGGAATTTCTTTTTACATGAAGCTCGTTGACCTTTTGATAGCACGCCTACGAACCTTTCAAATAAATTGATAACGAAAGGAAACCCCAATTCAAATGTATTGGTATTGGCGAACTCTTATCTACTTTGCGAATGTATACCTTCGTATACACCTTTTATCTATACATACAGATATATAAAATCGAAGTGTATATTTGTTATTCAAAAATTACACCTTTTGACTAAATGTACAAGAAACCAGACACGATAATGAAATAGAAAAACCAATTTTAATTTTTTTTCTCAGTCTGTCTGTTTGTTCCGGGTAATCTCCGAAACGGGTTGACTGATTTGAACGGGACTTTCACCGTCTGATATAAATCTACGCGGGTGAAACCGCGGGGCACAGTGCATTGTAATTTGTTTACTTAGAGGTTTGTGGAAGGTATGTTGATATCCCTGCACTCATGTTAAAAGTTTAAAGTACCTATTTATAATTTTAATTCTTACTCATAATAACGACTGATAGAGGGAAATGGAAGAGAAAAATTGCACTGACCACACATTCAAAGTGATAGGGACAACATGATGGGGACCTATTCCCGAAGTATAATATAACCTGGAATGCTCTCTAAACGGATATGGTATTGTAACATTAGATACGTTCTTAGCGGACATTTAGAATCTGGGGCCTTACCATGAGCTCTTATTGCCATGATAGTTTTACTCATTTATGAGACAGATGTATGTGACGTGTATACATCTGTCACTTTCGCACAACTGAATTATCATTGCAATAAGAGCTCATGGTTGGGCCCCTGTACCCCTATCACGGCTTTGCCACAGTTTAGCGTTTCTCGCAATATTTGTATGAAATATTTTAGCTCTTCACGTCAACGCTAGGAGTCGCCGCACAATTTCTCATACAAATACTACGCGGAGACGCTAGCGAGTATAGATCACGAAAACGGTGGCAAGCTCATGATAGGGGTACAGGTCGCGCGAATGAATGTAAAAGGTAGGAAATGTTATAGTAACCAATGTTATCGTATTTTCACTTGACACGCGTTATTGACATATTAAAGGCGCCTTTATTAGTACATAATATCATTGTTCAGCCTTAGAAAGTTTTCTCACAGACCGATAAAAAAATTCATTTAGATATTCAAGATATCAACTCACTTAAATTTTACCTATTTAATCGCTCTTATTTATATCTTTGTATTAACGGGTTAGCAAAAGGCACTTTAAATGTATTTCAAGCCAATATTATGTCTAAAGGATAATTTAAATGTTAATTAAAATGTGTAGCAGTTGTTTTTTATCTTCGTTTGCTGGCGTTCAGCCCATACTCCGGGTAATGCTTTGTCTAGCTAAGATGAACATTAGCGCGAACATTGACACTTGCGTATAGATAGGGTTGTATAGTAGCTGAACAAACAAATATACATCTATCTAAATATATATAACTCAAAGGTTGACTGTGTGTGGACTGACTAACTGACTGACATAGTGATCTATTAACGCACAGACCAAGCCACTGGACGGATCGAGCTGAAATTTGGCATGCAGGTAGATGTTATGACGTAGGCATCCGCTAAGAAAGGATTTTGATTTATATCCCAAGGGGTTATTTCTAAATTTATAACTAAATTTACGCGGGTGAAACCGCGGGGCACAGCTAGTACTATTATATAAAGCTGAAGAGTTTGTTTGATTGATTGAACGAGCTTCTGAGTAGATCTCAGGAACTAACTGGTCCGATTAAAAAAATATTTCAGTATTAGATAGCTCATTTTATCGAGGAAGGCTATAGACTATATATCACCACGCTAAGAACAATCGCGAATTAAAGTTAGCGTTAGCTCAAAGTAACGATACCACGCGGACGAAGTAAAATAACGCTTCTAAGCACTTCCAGACTTTCTCTTCAAATGATCCTGAGTCGATTTCCGCTATTCTTTGAAGTTGTTTTCTATGTGATATGTTCATAGTTTGTCCCTGTCGGTTATTTCTTTGTAATCAACTATTTTACTTAAAGTACCTAACTATAACGATGAACTGCATTTGTTTGAATAAAACATTAATTTATAAATTTTGATGGGAAACCGACATTAATGGGAAATAATAAATTCAGGTATCTTGTTTTAAAAGGCTATAATCAGTTAGTTTTGATTGACAGTTCGCCTTATCACGCTTTTTTCTATGTATTTAAAATGTAATTGTACCTTGTAACGAGAGTACTTTGACAGCTATTAATGGTACTGAATAAGGTTATTTTAGAGTGCAGGGATAATCTACGGGTGGACATCCACTCGCCTAGACAATAAAGTTCATTTTCCTTTGCATTGAACACGAAAATTGGTTGTGCAGCCATTATTAATTGTCATACCGATTTTGCTCTTTATTACCAGTGTGATAAAATATATATTACAATACATACTATTGCTCTCCTTCTTAATGTAATATAATCTCAAAAAGTGGAATTCTGAAGGATCCGCGTTACTCTCATGTATGTAATTGATAGAATTGTAAGTAGGACTAAGTAGTATTATGAATATATGTATGTATATTTTTATGTGTGTGTGTAAAATAATACTAAGTCCTGTGATATGAGAATATTATATTGCACCCAAGGTTTTGCAAAATATCCTACCAATTTTAATAGTATACTGTTGGCATCTTTCTTTATTGGAAATTTATTTCGTCCCATTTTTGTTGGGTTATAAAATAGCGATGTAAATAAACGTAATGCATGTGTAAACGATGGGTGCAAAGCCATACGTTAAGCTAGCCATTTAATGCATGTGGTGAACGATAATAAATGACATAGATACCTTATTGTTTAGTTACGTGCGACCTGGTACACGAGTTGTCTAGAAAGTACCAAAATTTAGTGTTTAGTTTTTTAAGTTCCCGACTGAACCAAAATATAGTACTTTATATTGTGTTAAAGATCACCGTAATAAAGGAAAGAAAACAACTCATTACTTTTATTTATCCCTTATAAGGTTTGATCGGACATACAACGTGACATTTATTGCGTACCATACATTTTCCAAGCAGAATATATGAAATTGCAACGTTGCCGACCAGCCTCATAATTAGTGGAATGTGTAACGAAAATACGGAGGAAATAGCTAAAGGCCAATTACAGCTACGAACGAAACCTACCACCTCGGCTAGATCTCATAATTGGATGTTAGGTAAGTATTTCCAAGCGATGTGATGTAGGTGTAAGTGTAGGTTGATCAATATTTCGTAAGTACAGAAATAAGCAAATAACAGTTCTAGGTAAGTACCTTCGAAACTACTGTATACTAATATTTAAAATGCACTCCGGCCATAGTTAGTAAAAACTGGATCAGAGTTTGAGACAACGATTTGGTTTATTAAGTACTAGTAATGTAACTCAGTAATGTTTGAAGAATAAGGTGTTTTATGATTCCCATGAGCGTTGACGAAATTGTTTCCCTTAACATCATTGTATAACAGTCTTACCTAAAGCACAGTATAAATATAAGCTTACCAAGCAGTATGGACCAAGACCACTTAAAAAAAAAGATCGTTTGATTTCTCACTCGTAAGTAAGGGTTGTCACTCTTGTTAAAGTACATAATTTACTGCCGAAGTAATATCGATTTGAATTTTATAAAAATGTTTGTATAATACGTACCTACGGACGTATCGACGTACGATCGGCCACGACATCTCGTAGATGCGCGTATTTGAGTGTGTCATTTTGAACTATTTGTTCCTAGATTCCACACTGTTTGCAGTAAGCTTATATTTATTCTGTGCCTAAAGTGTGGTTTATTGAGCCATCGTCGGTGAACGTTAGCGGTGCGTAGCGCAGGAAGCTGAAATGGTCAAATTTGCATTTATGTCATTAGGAGGCATCCGACGGGCGCGACCGGGGACTACGCTGCACCTCGTCTACACTACGCCCAGACATAATACCATTCAAACATTCGTATTGACAAACAACTTTATACGTTCTACTTTAGTACTTTATACCCCTTCGGCCGGGATGGCAACTGAGTTTGACAACCAGTTGCTAAAAAGTATTGGGTATTCTTGCTACTCAACCAGGGGCGTACTCAGCGCCAGGGGCAAAGTTGTTTAAGTAGCGCGTAGGTACTAATTAAGAATTTCTTGGCTTTGGGCTTTGACGTTTAATTTTATGATACCAAAATGAAACGTCACAGTTCAAAAGTTCTTAATACGCTCTGCTTTTACCGATGGTAAATCCCCAGTTGCCAAAAACGAATGTCAATTCTTGACAGCTATTTGTAAGTAGAGAATTCATGTTGAACTAATACTGCCCTTAAAGGTAAGAAGCAAATTAAGTGCAAGTTAACTAGTATCCAAGGAAATATAGCTCTCGCTTTATGAATAACTAATTAGGCAGGCAATGTATTTTATAGTGCAAGACGAGAGTGAATTTGTACCTCAAAAGGAAAACTGCGGCGTGAGAATTTAGTTAGTATGCAAGAAAATATTAGCGTAAGGCTAATATTTATGAATAATGAACTCGGAGATTTTATAGTGAACACAGCGTAGCTACCAGCCGTGTTATTCACTAAGGTATCTCAGCGTGGAACTCGACGACGAGCGTTGGTTTAAATTTGCAAGCAAGCAAGCAAATTGATACATAATATAATATATATATATATATATATAATATAACCTTATCTAGGTTAAATTTCGTATCTTTAAAGCCGACCCTCGACGACGAGTGCGACACTGAGAAACCTTAGTAAATAACGAGGCAGGTATTTAGCAAGATATAGGACACAACCACTTTACTACTCCGAATAGCACGCGGGGTAAAAATGATGTCTCGATTCTCGTCACGCCATTGTTACGAGTTTTTTGCCTCGTTTTCACACCGCGGATTTTTCTTTCCTTATATATATACTAAACTAGCTTCTGCCCGGGGATTCACTCGCGTGGTATTCAACTTTAGAAAATCAAAGACTATCAGAAAATCCTACCGCTCATTTCACCCCACTTAGGGGTATATTTTCTGAAAATACTTTCTAAGTTAAGTGGATATCTAACACAAAGAACCCTGAATTTCTGATGATCTCATGTCTCTTAGAACCAGTGGTTTAGATTGTGCGTTGATATACATAAATCAGTCAGAAAGTCAGGACTTTGAATTTAATATATACTAGCTGTCTGTACCCCTCGGTTTCACCCGCGTTAACTTAATCCATGGGTGGGTTTACTTCGAGGACCCCAAATCATTTTTAAATATTAAAAAAATCTAACTTATTCCTTGAAACATCAGCAATTGCCAGTGAGAGACCCGTTAAAATCGTTCGAGGGGTTACATATGTTAGCCGGAACAAACAGACAGACAGACTGTGATTTTTTTCTTACAGACGGATAATTCGATTTCATATATCTCTATAAATATAGATGCAGAGATTGATTGACACCTACAGAAACGCAGTTTAAATAAACAATATTTTATAGTTTTGCAACCGAACACCGATTCAAATAAGTCGAAAGCGTCGATATAAAAAGGGAACAGATAGTCGAAGCGCCTCTATCCGCTGGATAAGGATCTAAGCAACAAAATGATCGCGGAACGGTAAGTGGTGTTTGGTGTCTGCATTTAGATGCATCGGGAGCTTCACGTACATCCATCGCATCTCGATTCCAGACTCGTGTTACAAAATGGAAGGTTTCTACGAAAGCCCACTGTTTGTGTGTTCTCTATTCTTGGAATCTCCAAATATCCTCGCACTGTCGTTGGTATTCAATTTTCAAATTGAAATGTTTGTGTATTGATGTTGTGGTCCACGGCTATTGATGTTAAATTTGTGAGTAATAAGAGATCAAAGTTGAGCTGAATCAAAGAAACGTTTTGTTGTGGCACGAATTTTTACAAATAGACGAAAAATACCCTGCAAGGTAACATAATGTATATTTATACATGCATGCAGTGGTAGGTACTATCTAGTAGATTTTGGGTTTTTTGGGTGATCAAACCTAATTAATTCGCAAGTGTTCAGTGTTGCTAGTAAGACGAAATTCAACAAATTTTTTGAACCTTTGGTAAAGTTTGGTAAAGCTGCAAGAGATTGCAATCGTTATTATCTCTACCGAATATGGTTAAGTACCAAAGTGCGCTGTCTCAGGCACTAAATATACCTACCTGCGTTTTTTTTATTTATTTTTAAATATTTCTCTTCCCCGCTGTACTCACTGAAAAACTCATTGGTTGGTACAGACTGGTGCCCCGTTGCGAGAGACGGGCGGGAAAAAACGTGGTTTACCTACGTACAGATGACGCCGTCACGAGTTACAAGCGCTGACCTTTCTCTCTGTCTGTCTGTAGGGTGTGACGCCAATAATACACCCGTAGCAAGCGACTTACCCCTCAGCCATCATGGCTTGCACAGATTTAGAAACATTATATTAATTACTTACTACATGAAGTTAGAATTCCGTCGCAATTCACAACAATAAATGACACGAAATATTTCAGCTGAGCACAGCAATTGTCTCGAAGTGAACTGTGTTGCGATAATTTTGGCGTAGATAGGCATATTTACAACAATCGGAGTTATTAAGAGCAAACACTGGTATAAAGTTTTGAACAAGCTGCGAGCACAATAAGGCTTTATCAGAACACGCTATTGTTTTGAGTTAATTGAAGGAGTCGTTCCCAAAGATAAACTGGGCGCTTTACTTGAAAGATCTAGTGAGAATGGATTGCTTTGGCCAAGACACATTTGCTTAGTCTAAAGTTAAGTACTTTTAACTTATCAAATTCTATAATCGCGTAACACCATAACAGCTACTATATTAAAACCATCTCTGCTAGACTGAACTGCCGCGTTATACACTAAGGTTTCTCAGCGTAGTACTCGACGACGAGCATTGGTTTCAATCACAGGAAATTGATGCATAATACATAGACGATAAAGTTAAATTTCGTATCTTTATAATTGACACTCAACGATGAGTGCGACGCGGTGCAGAGAAACCTTAGTGAATAAAGTGGGCCCAACAATGAGCTCTTATTGCAATGTTAATTCAGTTGTGCGACAGTGACAGATGTATGCACGTCACATACATCTGTCTCATACATGAGTGAAACTATCATGGCTATAAGAGCTCATGGTAAGGCCCGAATTTCAGTTTGGTATGTGGTTAAAGTTGACTTGCTCTTTGAAGACAATGGAAAACAAGAAAGTAGCCTTGTTTGTTAGTTCTTATAACATCGGTAGCCAGTGAACGTCTCGTCTTTGATAGACAAACATTCCGCGTAATATGAACATTTTATTTATTAACAAGATAACATTATAAAAAAAACACTACTATTTTATTTATTTGTGTAATTACCTATTATAAAGTAATTAAAGCGCCGGAAGACAGAGCGGCAGCCTACCTGCATTTTTTCTTTGAAATCTAAATACTAGCGGTCGTCTCGCGGTTTCACCCACGTAGTTCCCGTTCCCGTGGGAGTACGGGGATGAAATATAGCCTATGTTACTCGCTGATGATGTAGCTATCCATTGCTGAAAGAAGTTTCAAGATCGGTCTAGTAGTGTCGGAGCCTACTCAATAGAAACAAATCTGTCTTCTTTATAATATTAATATAGAAAAAAGACTTGTCACTGTGTTTGTGACTGGCTTTGTGACCTCCGAAATGGCTGAACCTATTTTGTGAAATTTTGTCTACATATCAGGTAGGTTTGAGAACCGGCCAACATTTATTTTTCATACTCCTTAATAATAAGGACTGTCCACAAAAAATCGCCATATAAAGTTTGCCGGTCAGAGCTAGTAGAAATCTTATCGCAACATAAGTCATTAGTCAAAATAAGTGTCAGACACGCGCATTTAAGGCTAATTTCAGTAAGATTCAAAGAGAATGTAGGCACATAATACTTAGGTAGCTCTTAAATTGTTATTGAATGTGTCTTTATCTCCAGTTATGGTTGTTGTGCCCTTATCGCAGCCAGCGGTTATCTTCCACCAATTTATGGCAATTATTATACGACTCAGTACCGTCGTAAGTACCATGCTTTGTTTCACTGATAACATTGATACCTTATCGCATTGAAAGCTGCGTTATGTGTTTTGGGAAGTTTGTATTGATGACTGCCGCTACCAAGATTCAATACTGTTCAGAATAATGTAGTGATTGTTATATTTGAAGTGAGCCATCAAGATGCTTAAATAGATGGCTACTTTTCTAGGGTTCCGTACCAAAATGGTAAAACGAGACCCTTTTATTAAGACGCTGGCCGTCCGTCTGTCTGTCTGTCTAACTGTGTGCCTATCCTATCTGTCTATTTGTATTTCCGTCTTTCACCAGGCTGTATCTCATGAACCGTGATAATTAACAGTTAAAATTATCACAGATGATGCATTTCTGTTGCCGCTATAATAAATACTGTAAAAGGATAAGTAAATATTTTCAAATAATTTTCATGGGACAAAATCCCATACAAAAAACGTGATTTTCTTGCTGATACTTGCGAGTCCGACTCGCAACTGGTAGGTTTTTTTACTTACGTAGATAAGGTATACAAATTCATCGTCAAAAGAGTCTTGTTTGATATTATTTTAAACGAACCGCATTGGAAGATGTTCGATGGAAACCAAGCCCGCAGGGAGGTAGGGCAAAACGGGTGCATCGTGTCAGAATTAATTACGATAATACCTTAAAAGGATTTTTTTTTGAAAAAAAACTTGTATTGCACTATTATTAATTTATAATAGGTATTAATAAAGTGAAGTGTAAAAAGTTAAGCTCAAAAACCCACTCTAGGAAAGCTCCAATCAACAGACGATCATTAAACGTAGCAGTCTGTTCGTATCATATCAGTGCACGGGACACGTCTAGCCCAGTAGTTCACAGCCCCATCATTAGTCTCGCCCGAAGTGTAAACAATATCGCTTTGTTCTCTCCCGCAGGTCGTTGCCGGATTAATGAGTTACCGGTTGCCGATGTCGACTTAGCTCTCATAAATAATTAAAACACCATGCTAATTTTATTAACAGCCGCATAGCAAACTATTACGCATGCAAGTCTGACCGAACGTTGCTAATTAATGCTAAATAATACCCATTAACAGGTCAACGTCAACCATTGCTATTTCACATTGAAAAGTTTATCAACTAATATATTGAAAACTAGCGAACGTCACGCGGTTTCACCCGCGTAGTTCCCGTTCCCGTGGGAGCACGGGGATGAAATATAGCCTATGTTACTCAAGGTGAATGTAGCTTTCCAATGGTGAAATAATTTTTGAAATCTGCACAGTCGTTTTTGAGTTTATTAAAAATACAAGGCTTTCGTCTTTATAATAGTACTAGCTGTGCCCCGCGGTTTCACCCGCGTAGATTTAGTTTCATCCTTATGGCCGCGGAAACCTAATATTTTTAATAAATAAAAGGTAGCCTATGTCCTTTCTCAGGGTCTAAAGATTGCCTGTGCCAAATTTCATCAAATCGGTTGAGAGGTTTAAGCGGGAAAGCGTAACAGACAGACAGAGTTACTTTCGCATTTATAATATTAGTAGGGATAGATTAATTATACTATTTTGAATGGTGCCAAAGAGAAGTACAGCTCACCTGATATGAATCGATAGCAAAGTTCAAGAATATCCAATTAAGACAAAGATGATTTTCGCAGATCAGGGGGCTACCAACATTGGTTTAAGCAGAACTTATTGAGAACTGAGCGTTGACGTTTCATTTTGATTCCGTAATATTTAATGCTAAGCTAAGTAATTTAAGAAGCTGCTTAAACGATCATAGTTGGCCCCCTGTAACGATTTCTATCGTTGTTAGGAAATAAGCAGAGACCGACGACTCAGCGTGCTTTCTAGAAGTGGAGTCTACATATGTCATCCTATCAATTTCTTACTAAGTTACATTGCTTATCAATAGATCTGTATATACGTGTAGCGTAGTAGTAATACAGTGGGTAATTTTGAATGTTTTATTAGTAGCAACTGCATCATATGTACATCACCATACTACAAACCTAAATTAATCGTTCTCGGATATTGCTCCGACTTAAAACCGAACGGCTCTATCGATAGGCTATAAACTATTGCAAGACGGGTAACTTGGAGTCTCGATAATGTATCCCATACAAATAATGATCCTGTGTTTAATCGATCAAGTTACATAATCGATTGTAAATCATCCGTGTTATAAATTACAACTCGTGTAGAATGTATAAATAATTGATCGTTTCGTGTTACAAAAACTGGTAAATTATAATGCCGCAAGTCATAAATTTTGCTACCAGTTAATTTGCGTCTACGCGTCTTAAATAGTTTATTTGTTATGTTTAAATTAATAATAGGTGCATTTTTACTTGATTTTAGTTTTGAAACTGACATGGTCTTTATCACTAAATGTCGAATCGAGAAATAAAGTAAGTAAAAAGTACTTAGATATTTTTTATAATAAGAATCTTAGTAAGTAACCGCAAGTTGACTTCCTACGTTTGCGCGAGATCATGGCGCCTGGGGCGCTGGTGCGGAGCTACAATATTGACTCAGCGAAAAATATATAAATTACATGGCAAGTATTTTACTCTTGTATTGCATTAAATTAAATTTAATTATTCAATAGTAGCTGTAATAGGTATGTATTACTTTGAGAGTAGTTATGGGGCGCGGAGAGAAAGAGAATAGACTGCCATTCGAATAATTATTGTCTTGTTCACCCATCATTTATTTATCCATGTATTTGCTCGAGGCAAATAGACTTCCTTGTTTTGTTATTATAGACGCATTTGACAAGACAACGTTTTGGAATTTTTTCCTTACTATTTAAGTAATTTTAATTTGCGACCATTCTGACTCAGTACACACTTTATCTAAACTAATATTATACAGAGGAAAGATTTGATTGTTTGTTTGCAGTAAATAGCATCAATCGCAATGGACAGTAATATATAAATCATCTACAATTAAATGCGTGAATTAAAAATGTGATAGTACAATAACGGTTGCATTAAAATAACATCATTCGCGTTGCAGCAAAGTAAAGGGTAAAAGTAGTCATTAGTGCGACTAAAGTGGTCGTACAGACGACGCGTGCTGTGCCGAGGGTGAGAGAAGACACTTGACACGGGATTAGGGGAAAAGGCAGAGGGAACTAATACTTGCCTGTTACCTACATATACACACGTCATATGTTATACTAGCTATGCCCCGCGGTTTCATCCGCGTCGATTTAGTTTAAATAAAAGTAGCCTAAGTTACTCCTTGAAGCATCAGCTACCTATCAGTGAAAGTCCCGTTAAAATTGGTCCAGCCGTTTCTGAGATTACCCGGAACAAACAGAAAAAAAATATTTAAAACTTGGTTTTTCAGTGTCAGTAGCGTGTATACTATCATATGCATTTAGTGAAAAGTTGTTATTTTGGAATTACAAACATACACTTCAATTTTATTTATCTGTATAGATGTATAGATGTGAGTCTCTGCAAATGTATTGATAGACCCTGTAGAGTGTCACACACTCGAATTGTCTACCTTTAGATAGAATCATTACAATTCTAAAAGCGAATTCGAACGATTCAAATCCTTACCGTTCGTTACCGAAACCAATACAGTCTAGTGGTTTTGGGGGCCTACTTGCGTTCTCCAAAAACTAAGCTTTGGCTGAAAGTTCCCAAAGTTCCTACCACAGTTGTTATACGGTCTAGTAGGAAATTCTTTGACGTTTCTATGTTCTAAACCTACTTTATTTAAATTATATTAACAGAACGAAAACGTGAGTTTGATAAAAACAAAGCTATACTGAAAGTACGTTGGAGAGTTCGGAGAAAGAGGCTAGACCCCCTGAATTTTTAACATCATCTTCGCCAACAAGAAAGTTGTTGTAAATACTTAATTTTCCTACTGTAAGTAGGTGTAAGTGTACCAGTCTAAAAGTCTGATTATTTCACAAAGACATTGCTAGTACGGGCTAGTTATACATATATATGTGTATATAATAATTAGCAGAATAGCTCTCCCGAAGTAACGTCATTAATCTGTAAAGTTAGTTTGGAATTTTGGCAGACAAACATCGCTCATCTCAGAAAATATTAATGTTTCTCTGACTGCGAATGTATTAAAACTTAGAAATAAAATACAATGAGTAAACGATTCTTCGAAGTCAGAGTTATTATTTTAAAGGTATTGTGTGTAGTGTCTTATCATTTGTGATGTCATGTCATTTTGTTGTTATTTGAGTAACTTAAGTACATCCTTTGTATATTATCTAATGATTGGGTATCCACAGATAACATAATAAAATCGATTGGGCAGAAAATTTGAGAGAATAAATAAATGAAAGCAAGTACCTATCTAGAGAAGAGCATTCTATCATCAAACTATATTACCGTCGACAAGAGGGCTGTTAATTAAGTTTAAACTTGTTTTAATGGGGTTATTACGCCCTTGGCTGTCTCTGAATTGAGGTCTCATAGCTCTCAACCAAGTTTTTAGAAAGCTCTTGAAGGTTCTTCTCAGAAGGCTAGTTTCCGAACCGGTGGTAAATTTTCGACATTCATACGTGTCTTTCTGCTCAAACTGAATTAGTATTTTTTATTACCTACCTATCATATCTGTGAATGCGCAGTAGTCATTTATGAAAATATCTATGTCGGTCTGTATGGCGTTACGTGAATAATTTAGCCTATGTAATAGTTACTCCTTTTCGCCAAGCATTCAGAACTCGTGACGGCACCAGTAAAAGTAGCTCTTTGGTAATTAATTCTACAGGACTGCTGGGACCAGCGTGTTGCTTCCAGAAACAGAATTTCCCACCACATAGGTATGCTGATTCTTTAGCAATATCTGCTTCATTGTCACCGAATCAATGACACGTAAGATCTGTATACTGAAGAGAAAAGAGGACCCCATTGCCCCAGCATCTCAACTCTCAACTGCCGTAAGTACTAACCACTAATCGTTAATCACAACCAACAAATGTTACCTTATCTCATCAATTCAGTAATAATCGAAAGGGTAATGAGCCATCAACATTAAAGTCATCAATTCTTTAACGATCTCGCTATACAATACTAAACAACGTGCATTTAGACTCGACGGATATCAAATAACAACGCGCTTGCAACATTACCCTCTTATCTATGTGTTGATATCAAATTATTTTCCACAACACAGAGATGCATTGTGGCTCGTTCACATTCTGCTTAGTGCAGTATGAAAGAATGCTAAGTTGTTTAGTATGTGTTCAAAAGTTGTAGGTTAGTAATGTTTGTGCTTATGTGTTGTAGCTGTGCCCCGCGGTTACACCCGCGTAGGCTTTGTTTTTATTTCAAGGGTGGCTTTATTTCGTGGAAAACTATTTTTATTTGAAAATTACTCCTTTTAACATCAGCTATCTGCCAACAAAAGTCCCGTTCAAATCGGTCGGAGATTAGTTCATAATCGGACAGACCGACAGACAGACAGTTATTTTTTTTAAATTGTTTGTAAATTTTACAGGATTCCAATATAAATAAAGTCACAACTAATAAGGTTGCATGTAGAGTATGTCCGTTCGTTTTTGACTAAACGGTATGTATATTGTATGAAGCATGGGTGTATTTGTTTGTTACTAACGAGTACACTGGTAATAGAGTGAGATAAAATCAATGATTCATAATTAGTTGCATTCCTGGACTAGATGGGTCGGCAATGGCCCGGGGAGCAGACCTCCCACGAAGACCTGCGTGTATACAGTAGTGTTTTAAAATAAAATTAAACATTCACTCTATTTGTTTAAGCATGAAATAGCACCGTTCAAAAACCTTGCGAGCTAACGTGCGGGGTATTTTTAGTTCGAAGTTCAGCGTTTTATTACGTTTACCCTTGATCAAATTTGCATAATTTTCCGAACGAAAGTTTTTTGTTATCTTTATTATTCTGGATACGATTTATGAAGATTTTTAATTTTTATAAAGTGTACAAAAAAATAACATAGCTCTATAAATATCTAGCCATTTTTGTACTCACGCAATTTTTATTATATGTATATAAAGTGCTTTCGTCCTCTGCTAAAAATAAAGTGTAATAAACCTACCTACATTGACACAATGTAAACACGAAAAAGATCAGCCATGTTTAATTTTCCACCGTTTCGCATTTCCCTGCACGTGGGCTGTACCGAATACCCTTCAAATCCCGCGTCGGATATAAAATTCGTGTGAATGGGATCATCCGAAGGTATACAAACACCAATAAGTAACGTACATTATATATAAGAAATTTTTTATTTAGGTTTTATTTAGAGACGGTTAGTTTACCTACAATATTGTTAATTAGCAGCGTCAAGACGTGGTCATAATAAAACCTAACCTTAATTTCGATTTTTTTTTACATATGCCCCAAAGGTTAGGCAGAAATATACTTATTGTACAACCACATATCACCAGTTATATTTAAGTTCCATGTAATTGCGAGCCTCTTGCCGCTAATCCTGACTGCAGGCTGCTACTGAGAAGAATAATTGTTAAGGAACGGTTAAATTAATAAGTATTGTGAAGATTTATTTTGATTGTATAGGTACTAAGCTGTTATCCGTGAAATCGTTAGCGGTTTTGGAATAGCCTACCTATTTCAAAAACGCTAACGATTCATATACTAGGTACCCTATGTCCTTGGGCCAAATCTAACTCCTTTCTTATTTTTAGGATAGTTTAGTTTAGCCGTGAAAAGGTTACATATAGACGGAAACACTTTCACATATTATTATATTAGTACTTAAGTGAGAAGTGAGCTCTATCACAGTTTCACAGAGTTCAACTGTGAAGTTCAACCTTCTTAAAAACTGATAAATATTTATCTATCGAACTAAAAAATCCATCAGCCCATACCAGTGTTCCGTTGGTATTTTTATTTAACTACCAACTATTAATAAAAATCCAATTTTAACTGAGTACTAACAGCGATAAAATGTGTGTGACGAAGCATTAAAATGCCCACCTTTTATGATCCATTATCAGGAAATACACAGCTTTTATCCCGCGTATTCAACGGATTGTAAAGATCGGCATTCGTTTCCGATTACCAACATCGTTCTCACCGATTACAAAACGCTAAATAACAAATAATGAGTTTCTCCTGAGATTAGATTATATTAGTCGGATATTACCACAGAATAAATAGTATAACACGCTGAATGGAAAGATAAGCGAAGGGCGCCTCCTCCGATTTATTTATATTTATTAGGAGGCGCAGTGTACATAATTGACTATAAATTTTAAGCAGGTGTTTATATTGGAAACTGGAAATAGTCGAGCTCCCAAGCGGAAATATAGTGGAAAGTTCAAATGGTTGACATTAATTTGAATAGGGTATCAGTTGAGACACGAACATCGTGAAGGTCTCCCAAGAATTTTTATGCTGTAGTTTTTTGTGATTTACTGTTGGGAATATATTTTTTATTTATTTATGGTAGTTTGTAAAGTAGTTTGGTTAACTTTATTAGCTTCATTTAAGTATTTACATAATTTTTGGGGACTACTCATGCAACTTTTGTTATTGTTTTAAGCGATGAGCAGTATCTTATAATATTGGTTTGAAAGAACGTACCTAAGTAGCACAAGAGTTTTGCGATAGTATGGTAGCACCTAATGGCAAAACTCGAAGGAAATATGGGTAAATATCAACAGTGATGTTTCCATACTTTCTGATTTCAGACTCTTCAGGATCTGTAAGTAAATACTTATGTATATAGCCTTTACTTAGTTATCTTACGGATAGCCATTACTGGCTGTCAGTAAAAGATTCATTTATGCGACTGAACAACAAATTAGGGCATATGAGTATTTGTGTAGTACTGTGGGTATAGCAAACATTCAGCTTTTGAAATTCTCACAGCAAATAGCAATTAATTAAATGCTAACTTTTCTGATGTTACAAATATTTGCAGACTACTTATATGTCACTTTATTAGCAATGATATAAAGCGCGAATCTCGCTCAGTACCTAATGATTGCCATCGTGTGTTTAATTATGAACCCCAGTTCAGATGCCGCGGTTACATCTTTGTTACAAAACGTCGCTAAAATTTTAATTATGTGAACATTGACATGATCGGGGTTTCAATTAATTTTCCAAATCCTGTCAGAACCGTTTTTGAAGGATTAATGACTGTTTGTTTACGTAATGCTTAAATAGTATTATGAGATTTAAGTTCAAGTAACTGCGGAGTTTTAATATACTCGTAGGTTCATTAGACATTCACCATTAATAATAAACGTGGCTTAGTAGTGCAGCTGTTTAAATATTGTTTATAAAAACATTATTTTAGTTAAATATCGTGATCATCGTCATCATTTCCCTGGCCTTATCCCATGTATTGTTGAGGTTAACACTTCATTTAACCCGATGTGGCTGATCACCGGATTTTTATACGAAGCGACTGTCATCTGACCTTTGTAACCCCGATTAAGAGTATAATCGGTAATCCATGTTAAACCAATTATCAGACTTTAGTTAAATATAATGTATTTTAAATAAAGATATAGCAATAAGTTCGTTTTAGCCATCCAGGTTTCATTAGCATTGACTTTTCACTATGTAATTACCTACTTACAAATACGAGTAGTATGGCATATTTACCTACTCTCAGTGAGATAAACTTCCCGAACCCGTTGATACCATTTATAATCCTGCATAATCATGTAATTCTGCCGATTTGAAATTACTTCGTTAAAGTCTAATCAAACAAAGTTATTTGGACTTTAGGTTTTTTTTACAAATTGGATTTAAGGTAAGTAAATTCTTAAAGGCTTAAAGAGTTAACAATTAAAAGCAATATATAAACCTATGGAAGCGCACTTAGCCCCAAATATGCGCATACCACTCCCACGATGCAAATGCAATGTTGTGCAAATGAATGACCCGTGCAACGCCTCCCAACTAGTGGCGGACACATCAGTTTATCCTGTCATTGATCCTGTCCCATTGTGCGCAGTGCTTTATGACGCCCTGTCACTTACCAACTATTGTCAACTGAATGTGCTCATAAGCGATGAGAGCTGTGCATTCCTTTCATGCATCGAGACGGCGGGTCATCATACTGGTCGTGATTTACTTGTCATGTCCTCAGCTCTCTTATTACGAACTAGCTAACAATAAAAAGTATGTTACTTATTTTTACCCGTTTTTGTAATATTTCTCATTGATGCTATGCATCTATTGATGTGCAGTGTGAAAATTTTAGAGTCTTCCCCGATGAATGAAATATCCAACACAAAAATATTACGGCCTAAAATATATTTTTCCAAACCTACTTGAATTTTGTCGGTGATATTGTTTGTTATATTTTCGTCATTAGAAATATGACGAAAATACGCTTTTCCAGAAGGGCCCTTCACCGTAAACGGCGTCTTTCAATTTCTTCTCAGACATATGCAGCAGAAAAAAAAAGAACCATTATTTTGACCAATTGGTTCCAATATCACCGGTCTGAACGGTTGAGTTGCTGATTTCTCTATTACCTGCGTTATTTAATAAGAATTCAAATAAAATGTCACGGTTCGAAATAAATGGAGAAATATGCAAGGGCGATATTTTTCATATTTTCATTTGGCCTTCGGAAATCATATTGGAACTTCATTCAATGCAGTTTGCAGAGAGAGCACATTTTTTTTATAAAATGAACTTAATGTACAGCAGCTACATTATATTGCTCGGAAACAAGCGTAGGCGCTTCTTATCGAAAACATTATCGTAATCCATTGTGCCACAGTTTATGAACAGACACTGACTCGACGTATGCTGGCTGAGTCTCAGGCGACGCAGAGCACATCAGATATTGTAAAGCATAGAACCTCTTTGAGTTCCATTGAGCGTGAAGGTTGTCATCTTAAATATTTAGAAATTTACCCATAGATTTAGATTTTTTTAATCTTTCAATTTACCCTTTTATTTTCATCAAAACAAATAAAATAGCTTGGCGTTTTGATTTTGACAGCATTCAGTAAATCACTTAAATTACCGATTGACGCTACTGCTATTCTGCTAAAATCTCGCAGATGTGCTCACACGATGCACACACGAAGTGACCTTTCGAACAATTTTTTCTTCCACCGTGTAAAGCTTAAATTTATACTGTGCCTGAGATTGAATAGCTCAACGAGCTTGCTTTTTGTGGCACTATGATCTTTTAAGCAGCGCGCATTAAGAACTTCTTAGCTTTGAGGTTTAATTTTAGCCCAGAAGTTCTTAATACGCTCTACTTAAACCGATAATGGTAGACCCCCAGTTCTAATTCCAATTGATACTTTAATTGCCTCGTCGGCTGACTGATTTGAGTGAGCTGTTGTGTCGAGTGGTTGAGTAGTTATGTAGTCGTCCTCTACAGCTACGCAAATTCCAATCTCTCCGTTATGTTCCAATGAGTTTTTCTAAAAAGTTAAGTACACAAGTCTGAACTCAAGCTGAGTGAGCTAAGTTCTAAGGTGAGCTCTAAGAAATACAAAGTCAGTATATTTGCCTATGCCTGAGAAGAAACTCAAAGTGTGTACTTATATCTAAGGCCTGAAATGTCGACGGACCATTTGTTACGTTGATACGTAAATTATTTTTGGTGAAAAGTGGGTATTATAACTCTGTTTGTGGCTATATATTTCCTATTCACCCCTTTACCAATGTTCGTGAAAGCCTATTTCCCAGTCACAATCCATATGCACGTACAGGCTTTAGTGTAGGCACACTAATGCGATTACTAACGCTTAGTATGCGATTCTCCAACTAGGCTTCCTTAGATACCTACCTGCATAATTCACTCTATCCTAGACATCCTAGTATACGTGCCTGTATGTGTATTTTTCCTATGGGATTACAGTTCATGATAGCTATGTAAGGACTGCGAGTACAGGGTTTTATTAAAATCTCTTACGGTAAGATGCGTGCCTTATTAACTGACTTCAAAAAAGGTGGAGTTTCTCAATTCGACTGTATGCTTTTTTACGTTTATTACAGCAGAACTTTCGACTGTTTTTTAATAATCAATTTTGTTATACAATAGGTTAGTAATGCAATCTGGTCATTCCCTGATTTTTGTACACACCCCTTTTCCACAATTCCTCAAGATATATTTGTGGTTGGGTACAGAAACATTACATTTAAGTATAAATGTCTACATTATTCAAAGCTAATAGTATGAAATATTTCCCCACCATAAGCTGTGAGTGTTGCTAATATCGAAGGGAGCCATTATCACGTTTACCCCATATACTAGAGTGGACAACTGTGCGTAATTGCCCCATTCCGATGCTACAGTTATATTAGTAGCGTTGCTTTATTTTTAAATTGTTAGAAAATGTATTTTCTCATCAATTCTTCGTCTCGACTTACAATCAATTTGAAACATCCCCCGGTTTCTCAATGGCTTGTCAAAATCAAAATCAACTAACATTTATGTCAGTTGACATGTTCTGTCAAATTTGATTGAATCAAACTAGATAATCATCCTTCTAGCAACCCAATTCGCACTTAACATGCCGTTTGACCGATGATTAGTTAATTTTTCGGAATCTGGCCGTATAGTAGGTCTACATCTCAATCTTAAAAAACCTTTATCACCTATCATGAGAGACGAATGAGTTTTAGCGCCTCTTTATAGATTTGAGTGAGTCAGGAAATATTGGATGCAATGATGCACTTTTTCCAAAGGTGTTTTCAGCCAGGCTTTATTTGGAAACAGATCACCTTTTCGAAGGTAGACAACGCCCAAGCCTTTGAGAGGAGTATGCCAAATTCGGATTAGGTTAATTACTAACATTTCCAGTTTTTTATTTAGTCAGTTTCTGGGCAAATTAGTTTTTTGATTAGCGTAGATTCGGCGTTGGCTAGTCTCTTGATGTCTCCAATACTTTATGTACCTACCATATTTTTACTAGGTTTTTTTCTTAGGTCAGATTTTTAGTAGGTTAGGGAGTGACCCAATAGTGTTGCAAACGTAAAACGCTTCCCTTACGCCTTCGTAGCTTCATTCTTGAGGAAAAAACCCAAGTCAAGACTTGCCTCACAAAGCGTGTTAATAGGTACAAGTACCTTCATAATGTTTAGAACAAGAAAATGCAGGATTTAAAGTGCATGTAAACCAACATGGCGTGTGGTTGCGGTTCTTAGGGAGTCCCGTGTAAGCGCGATAAGCGATAATGCTATTTTTATGGCTCCATGCCCGGTATCGCGATGAAGGGAAGGGTGACTTCGTAATTTTCTTTATTTAATTACCAACACAGCACCGTTGCGTGCTACGTCACCGTTGTTAACCTAACCCAGCTAAATATTAAACAAATCTTCACTATAAATCTCAATAATTTTAACACATTTCCTATCCAAATCACAGCTTATGGAGAATGATTACAATCAAACTAAATTAAACTGTACATACCCACTTTTGACCATCATCGCCCCGTATAGGTCCTTACCATAAGCTCTTATTGCCATCAATTCTATATCTACCTTCTATTCAAAGATATGATTTTCTTGTAATTCTACAATAATTCCATCTTGGTAAAATATTTAAATAATGTAATTTGTCAGATGGAGTACCCGAGGGAACCCTTTAGAAATACCTTCATATTGCCATAATTTTTGTGTAAGACAAGGTAGGTCAAGGTACAAAGGCAAGGGAATTTATTGTTAAACTGTTCGTGGGCCCCGTAAAGGATGATTTATTCGCCAGTTTAATGAACAAAAACCGTTCGGGAATGATTAATATTGTTTGGGACAGATAGAATACACTCTACCCTTTCGGCGAGCGGCGCGCCGGAGTGCGGTGGACGGTTTGCAACAAGAAGGACTTGGATCAACATTTGCTTGGTATACTGCTTACTTAGGTACATTATGTCAAGACTTTGGGTACTTGAACTGCTGCCACAGCTGCTTTTGAATTGTAGTTTTTGCTGAACCGTCCCGACCTACCTATGTATCAAATAGAAATCTACGTACTTAGCTAACGTAAATTTCACATTAACCAAAAGTTTACTCTAGTACTAACGTCGTACACATATCTACATAAGCTCACGCTTGTATTCTCCAAAGGGTCGGCAGATGTGTAGGTACATCTGATGAACTGTCAAACAGCCGTTTTGGTAGTTCGATAGCCACCGTAACCATTCTTGACAGGAGGTTTTGATAAACCGTTCAAATTAAATATCCTTCGAAAAGTACAAAATTCCTGCATAAAGTGCGATATTATTGTTGGTCGCGTAATATCGATAAGATTTCAAAGACACTGTATATAGCCGGAAAGGCACCGTAAGTTGATAGGCGTTGAATAGATACGCGATCACTTTAGTGCGGACTTCGCGGTGTACAACGATTATGAGTGTACAACGAAGATAGCGAATAGGTGGCTGAACCTCTGCAACAGGAGATACTAAACAGGAGAACTACTAGAGAGAACTAAACAGGAGATATTATGATCTTGTATGGATAAGAGTCTCCTACCGTTCTAGTTGAAAACTTGTATATTTACTGTAATACACTCGAAAACTCTTATTGTGCGATTTAGGTTCTCGAAATATTCTATTCTATTCTATATTCAATTGGATAAACACTGCTTTAATCATTTAAGTTCCACACGTTCAAGAAAAACAAATAGTACACGAACCAATTTTTATTCTTGGAACTATTCATTCTACTATTGAATTGCAAAACTTTTGCGCTTTGATCTTATGTATTATCAATCTTTTAATTTGACAGAAGTCATCTCACCGCGCTTTAAGTGCCTACGGACTTATAGTTTACAATAATAACCAAATAATGAACTTTAACAGGCACATCTAATGATGCCTAAAGTTCAAAGCCTCACGAGATTAACAGCAGTTTGTCCCAAACCCGTCGGAAGCGCTAACGGTGGGACCTGGCAACTGGAGAGGTATTTAGCTTTATGTAATACGATATATTAGTTTTCATATAATGGTTTATTTGGAATTGTGGTTTAATTAAGCAACATGTGGCTGAATTATTGCCTCCGGTTAAAACCGATTGTGGTTCGCTAAACGTGCGTTCGCGATCGCTTTAAATTACACCTTATTACTGTTTGAATTCTAAATTCTCGTTTAGGATTTATGTATTAAATTTTAATGATGTATTTCTACACTAATATTAAAGAGGAATGATTTGATTGTTTTTTTGTTTGTTTGCATTGAATAGGCTCCGAAACTACTTGACCGATCTTAAAAATTCTTTCAGTAATGGATAGCTACATCATCAGCGAGTAACATAAGCCATATTGTATCCCCGCACTCCCATGGGAACGGGAACTACGCGGGTGAAACCACGTGACGTCCGCTAGTAAAGTATAAAGTGGTGAGATTTGAAAACATAGCATAATATACAATTTGTAAGGGAATTGAAATGGGGAGGCCATTTCAAATAAGACGTTTAAGGATCTAGGAGCTAAGTAAAGGCTTATGGTATGGTACGGCTGCCGGCTCGAGTTATGAGCTCCGTCACTATTTTAGCTGAGCGCTCATAATTCGTGACGCATCTGTAAGTAAGTATTTAAAGATGAACTTCGCTAGGGAATCCCTCTCATTGGTGAGAAAAATCAAAAATAGTTTTTTTATTAATATGTAAGTACTTAAGTGCCGTATTTATTTTCATAAGCATTTAGTCAAAAGCTGTTAATTTGGAATTACAAACTGACACTTAAATTTTATTTATCTGTATAAATGTAGGCACTTACATGATTCACAGCAAGAACACGTCCAAACCATAGTAGAGAGCTGATGTTAGAATAGGGACAAAATATATCGACTTTAGATGGTTACTTACCCGTAGTTGGTTGCTTCTCGATTCCGATAAGAACGCGGTAGACTCTAATAAACCTCAAAAGCTATGTTGTAGACTTGGGGGTTCAATAAGCCTCGACTCTGCGATAAAGTGAGTCGTGAGTTTGTTTTAGAATATCACTTAGTCAGGACCTTTAGTAGGGATAGTTTTCTGTAGTCAGGTCTCGCAAATAATGTAAACAAGATTTGCAAAGCTAAATGAAGGTTTGTAAGTAGGTATTAATAATTTTATACATACATACATTTGCTCACGTCTGTATTCTCTGAACTGGTAGGCAAGAGGTGTTGTACCACTTTTCATTGAAGATGATTATGTGTCAACGTGACAGATGGTGAGTCTATCGCTGTCTCAGTAATTCAAAGACTTGTGTATGTTTTACACAAGTCTTTGAATTACTTCTCAACCATATGCAGGTTTCCTCACGATATTTTCTTTGTCGTAAAACACATGGTGTGAAATCACTTCACATAAATTTTTTTAGAGAAACTAATTGGCACCGAAGTTAAATGAACTTGCGTAGACTGCCCAAACCCCACGGCCACCACAGTTCTTAATAATTTTAGAATTCGTATATATTCCCTATTAAACAAAAATCAATTGATTATGAGGTGTTCCGATTAGTGAAAGGGACAGATTAAATGCATAAAGGTCTGAAACTTCAGAAGGAAAGAAGAAAGAACGATATTGATTTTCTCGCATAGACTATAAAAGTAGAACCATGTGAAAACATTAAAAATACACAGATATTAATTAAGACAAGGAAAGGATTTAGACCAAGTTCTATCTTCCGTTTTCCGTAAAAAATTGACTGATAGAGAATTATGATTATTTCAAATGGCGGACATTTTAGAATATCAGACAAAATTTACAGACAGATGTATGCACGTCATATACATCTGTCTCATAAATGAGTGAAACTATCATGGCAATAAGAGCTCATGGTCAGGCCCCATTTATGTACAATTATGTATTTCACGAACGATGCGTTACAATGTGCATTAACATAACAATAATTAAAGATAAACAACATATATATAAACCTGATTTAAATATGAATATCGTTCCAATATCATCTCGCATACTGAGTAATAGATATGGCTATCACCTTATCTGTTGCATTAACATGAGAATTACAATTTGATATTCATAAAATGTCAGTAAGTACTTCAAATACTTACTGGAACAAGTTTAAAACGAGTTTCCAATTTTTCTGATAGTTCCGTTCACAATAAAGTCTGCTATAATCACCATGTTAGTTTACTTTAGAGAAAATTATAATTATTTTTATTTTAGGTACCTACGTTTGAATGCGCAGAATTTTTGTCTTTCTCCGTCAAGGTATATATATGTACGACGCGAGGTGAATAAAAACAGTATCCCCACAATTTTTCGCTGCGCGTTCTTTAATCGTGACGAGAGCTGTAGGTACAAATAAGTAAAGGTTACACTTTTTTTTCGGGAACAAATAGTCCCATTTTTGTAAACCTTTTTTATTTTATTTTTCTAAATCTCTGTCACTCGTGAATTGAAACATGGTTTTTTAATCTCCATAGTGAAAATCAAAGGATCGCCACGGCCTACATCTAGGATACAAAAATACCTACAGAAATCACATAATTTGAATACTATAACTAAACTATCTACTGCCTGTGTCTTCATCCGCATGGTGGTGTAATTTATCAAATTGACATAATTTATTAGGTTATGTAAAGATATTAGCATTCGAAATTTAAAGCAGCATGTGGGTCCAGGGGGTCTACTCTCTTTCTCCGAAAACGAAACTTCGTGAACGACCGAAAATTAAAGTTTCATTATCGCTTTGTTTTTATCATACTCAAATTTTTCTTCATCTAATAATTTAATTAAAGTTGGTTTAGAAAATATCTTTGTAATCGTTGCCTCACTGCTGAAGATCGTGACTCCATTTTAATTTTTCCACGATTTGTCTCCATCTTCGACGATCCGCCGCTTGGTGGATTGCGGCGCTGATAGGTGCATTTAATTGTTCAGATACTTGGTCCGTCCAACGCCTCGGACTCCGGCCTCTTGGTCCCTTGCCTTCTATTTTCCCTGTTACCATTAGACGTTCCAAGTTATCAGAACCTTTGCGGGCAATATGGCCAAAGTATTGTACGAGAAAATATAAACATCAAATAATTTTCTAGCGGACCACGTTCGGACGTAATTTTAGAACGAATAATAACCGTGGTAGGAACTTTGCGAACTTTCGTTTTTCGGAGAAAGCGAGTAGGCCCCCAGTAAGACACCTATGTCATTTTGTTTCTATAATCTATGGTGATATCCCCTCTGTGGTGATTTGTATAATCATGAATGGTTTATGATGGGTCCTCAGATCGCGTGCGTCCATCGCCGGATGTAGTACGTTATGCGGAGACATATCGTTATTAAATAATAAATATATGATCTATGGTCATCGTGAATCATAATATGCTTTCCCGTGAGAACTTTGTGAGCTGCTATGCTGTGTATATTAAGAATTTTGTCTCGTTAGAGCATTGGAACTACCCCAACTAGTAATATTGGGAATGTGAGTTTATTTATTTCATCATGAAATTTGATTAGTGCACACATCAAGGACACGTTTTCTCACCAAAAGAGCGAAACCTCTAGCAAAAAGTAAGTACCTATTAATGATACATTTCCGATTTTAGCCTAATTGTCATCATGAATTTAAGAGTAATGAGACTCTTGTCGGTGTAACCGATGCAACTCTTTCCACTTGTCTCCCTAATTGTAGACATGAAAATTCTTTGGATTCGATGTTGAGTACAAATAAATATCTAATTATTAGTCAGTAGAAAATATAGGATGCAGGTGCCGCCACAAGCTATGAGCGCTGAACATGAATATGTAGTAGTCATTTTATGAGTTGGTCTCTGCCTGTCTGCATTGCGGGACGTGAATAACTCTACTATTAAGTATTAGGCTATTTCTAGGAAGCAGCGGAAAGTAATTTTTTAATAACACTCAATAATTTGTAAAAGCACACACCTGACAGACACTGTCGGCGATTATGAGAATGAGATAAAACAGAGTTAAATCGTATTGCAATTTCACAAATTATTCTTGTTTGAAATTTCAGCGGTTTTATAATTACCGAGTCTAGACAGATAACAGACTGGGCGGTGCGTCGGGTGTGGAAATTGCGTACGTGAACCAGGTCTGTGTTTATTATTCCTGATAATAAATAGATACGAGTTTTCTCTGAGAGAATCGTATGAGAAATCGTTAAAATATTCCTACACACTGTGAATTTAATTAAGCTGGTCTAGACTTCTAAATGTATAGGTATTTTTGTATACTCTATACTTATTTATAAATATACTTATGTATAAATCTTATATTTATAAGAGCAGTCGTGGCCTTGGTTTGAGCAGGCGTCTGCTACGCAAGCGACACAAGTTCGGATCCCAGTGGGGATGAGATTTTTTAAATGCAGTGATTTCAAACCATGTGTTTTATGGTCAAGGAAAACATTGTGAGGAAACTTGCAAAAAAATAAATTTATGCTGAATTAATTACCGAGTTTGATGCTACATTTGGGAGCAACTTCATAATGTTACAAGTAATTAATTACACATTTTTCTTTCAATGTTAACAGTGGCTTCTTGCAAAGTGTGACGAAATGACGACTGATGAAAGTGCTGTGAGTGACCCTGTTAACTGTAAAAGCTACCTATTAGTTTAAATTTAAACAGCTTCCGCTTGTAAATTGGATCACTGAACCACAGTATATATAAGCTTCCTAAGCAGTATGGAATCTAGACCAATTTTTTGAAATATCTACGTTTTCTCTATCAAGTAGGGTTGTCAATGTTTTAAAATTTACTGTCAGAGTGATTTCGATTTGTTGATTTGAAGTTTAAAAAACACTTTTAAATTACGCGATCAGTTTAGGACCATTAAGAACGATTACTTAGTTCTTAGATTCCGTACCGCTTGTAGTAAGAATATACATAAATACATATTATCGTCGCTTCAACCCCACTGCTCAACTTAATCTAATATATAAATCTAAGAATTTGGCTATGGTATCCCCTGCCTGTCGTAAGAGGCGACTAAAAGGGGGCCGGAGGGCCTGCTGGCGGTGGTCGGGGTGGGAGCTTTGACCACCGAGCCGCGGGCCCGGGAAGGTGGCAGCGCGATGTGGCTCGCGCTGCCCTGCACAGCGAGGTCTCCAGGGGCGGCGACACAGCTGCCCCGGGGATGTGCCCCGGCAAAGTGTGGGGGGACACCGGTGCGATCTATCAGAGTACCCGGAGTCCCCCATGATCACTGAGGATGGCCACCGGGGGGGTTTTAGTGCGGTAAAAATCCCACATACCCCGATCTGCCTCTCCCAGGGCGGTCGGGGACCTTTTGAAGATTTCCACCTCGTCAATAAAAAAAAAAATTGTTTGTATTACTGAACATTTTATGCTCAGTAATACAAACTGAACTATTTTAATTAACACGTAACACGCCCAATAATTTATAGTTCACCAACGTCAAGTGAGGATTACTGCTGTCAATTTGTTTCTGATCGTTAGAACACACGCTGGTTTCGTCTGTTATTTGATGTTTCAATGGTGAAAAGGGCAAAGGGATGAAAGTATTAAGTAAGTAAGAAATGAATGAGGAGGTGTTTACAACTTCAATTGCTTTCAATAATGCTTAGTAACGAACGATTATTATTAACGTTACATAATTCCCTTACGGCATTTAATACGAAATCGAAATATAACTTGATGTTAGCTTAGCCAAGCCAATGTAAGCACTCTCCGAAGTGTGAAGTGCTGACAAGCGTTTAATTACTGGAAGTTCCTAAGTTAATGTATATTGAGTTATCGCTCACTGTGACTATCAGATACCTAGTTAGACGCGACTGAGAAACGCCGACAAAGCCACACCTATGCCTCAAGTATAGGTTTCTAACATGTATTTAAGTTGATGATATGTCCTGAGTATTTTCTTCATTTTTGGGCCATTAAAAAGCGCCCCAAGCAAGTGTAGGAAGTTTACGTCTTCATACAAAAAGCGCAAAACGCAAGATGAGCGTCGACGTTTGAACGTGTCAAAACCTTGGGATACTGTAATTGATTCACCTAAATGTTGTCTGACCTATGACCCTGGGCATGTTAGCTGCGCCAACCTGATGTGGTTTTTCGGGTAATGTTTGGACTGGTCAATGAATGTAAAGATAACATGGTGTGTGACAATAAATGCTTACATTTTCTGCGTGTTTCGTTTTACTATGTATTAGTCGTTTATTATGTAGAGTATCTAGCAGTCTTCTCGTTCTGTTTCACATATTTATCGACGTTTAGGTACGTCAGTTACGACGAAATGTCTGAGGTAAAGCTAGCCCACACAATGTTATTGTCAATATGCACTTTATTGACAATATTTCAACAATATTACAATGACAATCTAATATCTAATATGTAATCTAATCTAATACAGATAAAATAAAATTGAAGTGTCTGTTTGTAACTCCAAAATTACAGGTTTTTACTAAATGCATATGAAAGTATACACGGTACCGACATAGAAAAACCAATTTTTGAAAAATTTCTCTGTCTGTCTGTCTGTTTGTTCCGGATAATCTCTGAAACGGCTGGACCGATTTTAACGGGACTATATTTCACTGGCAGGTAGCTGATGTTTCAAGGAGTAACTTAGGCTTTTTTTTATATAAGGATTCCGCGACATGAAGCATTAAACTAAATCTACGCGGGTGAAACCGCGGGACACAGCTAGTATTTAAATAACAATGTGTGTGTAGCCTTAAATAAATACAAAAAATGTATGTATTTCATTCATAGAAACATCTAATTATTAGAGTCAAGTGTCTGTGTATTTCGTAACCAAAGAATTTACTATTAAGAAAATCTGGTTTCATGAGAAGCGAGAAACTACTCAATTTCTGTGATAAGGTTGTTCCAAAGAACAAGTACTTAGCAACTTCCACCAAATTTCACAGATAGTTCCTCACGTAGTTTATGGTACATCGTTTGTAGATATAGGAGTACCTTCATCATATAACAGTCAGAGATTTTCGCCAGACGCCGCCGTATCATAAGAATAATCGGTGCTAGCGGCTAGAGCTCCTCAAAAAGGTGATTTATCGCTGCAAGTAGGCACGGTAAGAAATTTACTACGATTAATTTGTGACTTGGAAGTTTCAGCCGATCCTGCATTCGGGGGAAAATGGCTCCTTGGAAAAGTTGTCAAAGTTGTTTCATTACTCAACGGGCAGACATTCGACCCGAAATGACCTGAAATCAATGGCATTGTGTTGACTCTACGTATTTTCTATGGCTATTGTTTGTACGTATTTTGTTAATACGTATATTAATGTAACAGGTGCCGCCACGAGCTATGAGCGCTAATTGAAAATGGGGATAAGTGCGCATGTATTCTATCCATACAGACAGACAGAGCTCGTAACGTGCCGTACGTTACGTAGACTGGAAATATTGGCAACAAGTTCAGATTACTGCCTTTTTCTCGGTACACTTGATGTTCGAAAATGAAAACTGATTTTCACCGTAGGCTAACTCGTTAAGGCACTTATGAACATCTTAGAATTGACCACTGAGGCATATGTAAATTTTTATCCACATCAAATAATTTCAAAAATATGAATTAATAAATCTAGGGTACGTGCCATGATAAATTAAATGTGACTGTCGAGGAGGAGTTTGCTATCGAAAAATAAAATTATTAAACTGTCTTAGCATTCAGTTTCATTAATTTAATTACAGTACAAGTCCCACCCTCGGGGTATTCAATTCTGAACTATCACTGACTGTATGGCGTGGAGTTCATATAACATGTTTTTTGATTAGGTGTATTAATTAAGTACTCGCAGAGGTAGCACTAGCTGGTAGGTGTAATAGGTAACCAGTCAGTTAAAGATCAATGCTTAAATAATAATTATTTAGGTGGTGGTGAAAAGGGTTCAATGCAGCTCGCGTGGTACAAATAATAGCCTTCTAGATCATATACTACATCATATGTTGACTGACATACATGATGATAATGGTGATGATAATTTGACTTCGTCTAAACAAACTATATAGTATTGGCAAGTATTTCCGCATCAACAGCTCCCCGAGCTGGGGGTTCAGGAGGAGGAACTGGTTCGCTGTAATAGTTATCGTAGATCTTATCCCAGAATTGCATGCGCGTGGGCAGCAAGGGCCCACGTAGCTCCAGGGTGCGGTCCAGGGACATGTGCGGGCCACCGTCGCGCTCAACGGCCGGCCAGCTCGGGAGACGCGAGCCTTCCGGGACTGGGGCACTAACGGGAGAGTAAAAGAACATGAATTTGATTGCGGCACGCAACAGGCATAGTAGAGATGAGCTTGATACTTTCAAGAGCGATTGGCAGTACACTGCCAAAGACGGGAACAGTTGGAAAAGTGGCTTTTTCCCAGCAGTGGAACACAACAGACTCATAAATAATAATTTGATAAAAGTACGGGATCATACCATAGGCATCATGCAGTACACGCATGTAAGCTGTTTTAACTTACCCAGTTGTAATGAAGTTGAACCAAATTTCCCTAAGGACAGTCTTCATCTCCGAAAACTCTTCGGATATGATAGGGTTATAGCCGCGGCAACCTTCGTCAGCCAACGCAAGGCTCTGAGCGCAGTGTGTTGCGCCGCGCGTCTCCGTGTGCGGGATGAAAGGGGTTCTGTTGTCAGCGAATGAGTACTCGTACAGATACACCTCCTTGTGGCCAGCCTCCACGTGGAACTTCACTGATCTCCATGTTGGATATATGAATATTACATCCGAAAAGAAGTCGATGTAGGACAAAATATTATCTTCGCCAACTGTCTTTTCTCCGAAGTAAAACTCTTTTATTTGCTTGGCTACCTTATCTCTCTCTTTCAGGCTCTTAAATTTGAGATCGTTTGGCAAAAATTCCGAAAACATCTCGTTCATTTTATTTTTCCATAATTCGAAGATATCGATTCTCAGTAATCCTTCCATATTTGCGAATCCAAAAAGCATTGGCACTTTGTAATAGTTCCCTGATTTTAATATGCTCACAGGTGATTGGTCGAGGAACACAGCTTCACTTGAATTCCGCTCAACACAAGCCACGAATACAAAGGACGAGTCAGTCCTATTAATAAACGAGTCCAACGTCAGGGTTTCACGAGAAGCTGTCATGTAGAATTGCTCTAATGCATAAATATCATCAACATTAGTGAAGTTCAATACTTTGGCATACTCTTTAGCTGTTTCCAACGGATCTGGTTGCATAGAAAACGCAGCGGAACTCGCTCCACTCTCTGGAATTACCTTCTGAAATAAACCTCTTGCAGATTTTGAAAGTGTTAAAAAGTCAACAGACGAGCCACCAGCGCTGTACCCGGCAATAGTGACATCATTCGGGTTGCCTCCGAAGCTGGCTATGTTTTTATTAACCCAGCGCAAGAGAGCGACTTGATCCTTCAAGCCTGCGTTACCGGGGACGTCCTTAGTGCCAAGACACAGGAAGCCGTGGATGCCGAGTCGGTAGTTGAATGTCACTACGATCACTTTGCCTTTGGTAATTTTTTTGTAATTGCACCAGTTCCCCATACCTACTTGGTACGCGCCACCGTGGATGTAGATAAGTACTGGTAAATTCGTTGCTTCAGTGACAGACACGAAGACATTGGCAATGAGGCAGTCTTCCTTCACTACTTCATTATTGGGAACATAGGTTCCAAGGTCGGCTTGTGGACACACGACTCCCTCGTCGGTCGCTTCGTACGGTGTGGTCCACACTGGTGGCGGAAAAGGGGGCTGGAAAAACAGTAATTGGATCATAGAGATCTAATGAAATAATAAAGATCAGGCTATTAAGTAAACTACCTAGGTACAATACCTTGCCTAATCTAAATATATAAAAGAAGGTCGTGTTAGTTACACTACTTATAATTCAAGAACGGCTGAACCGATTTAGATTAAAATTGGTGAGGAGATAGCTTAGAACCAGGAAAAGGATATAGGATACTTTTTATAATATTATAAAGCTGCAAAGTTTGTTTGTTTGTTTGAACGCGTTAATCTCAGGAACAACTGGTCCGATTTAAAAAATTCTTTCAGTGTTGGATAGTCCATTTAGGCTATATTTTATTCTCATATAAAAATAGGGGTCCGTAAGAAAAATTGTGATTTTATAACCCAAGGTGTAAAATCGAAAACCTATTTATGCGTGCGCTGCAAAAACTATTGACAATAGAACAAAATTATGTACTACGGGTTTGTAGGTCTTATTAAGATCTACAAAAAATTCCGCGAGAGCACATATCTAACAACCATAGTTTAGTCACAATAATCGCTTTTATGTTCATAAAAATATTAAATCGTCTGAAGAAAGAAACTACGTTAAATGTGTATCTTAATATTAATCCTTAACCTAATTAAGCATTATGCTATCAAGGGTATTCATCTAGAAGTAAAATACCGTTTGTTTTATTCCAATCGGACATTTCGTTGATAATTTATTTATAAAGAACATTTACGGTTCCGCGGGAATCAAATTAAATCTACGCTGGTGAAACCGCAGGGCACAGCTAGTTATTAATAAATATTCCACCAGGGTAATCTCCGAAACGGCTGGACGGATTTTAACGGGACTTTCACTGACGGATAGCTACAAGGAGTAACTTAGGCTACTTGGATTTTTAAAAAACATTAGGGATCCGCGGGCAACCATGTAATTAAAATCTACGCGGGTGAAACCGCGGGGCACAGCTAGCAAAATAATATAAGTTCCTCCATTGTAATACACAGATCACACCTGTCAAATCAAAAATTAGATATTTCGGTTTGTTTGAACAGGTGTATGATACCACACACGAGGACAAGGTCTGGGTCCGACACATATTCGCATTATATTCTGCTTGTGGGGGTTCGTTATCGAGCTACACAATTAATTTAATGAATTATGCGGAATATTTCTAGTCAACTTACTAAGTTACTCTGTCGACAATCTAATCATCACATTTTAATGCTACCCGTACTGACCCCGAATTTAAACTGCCCTGTGGGTGCAGTAGCGTAGGGTATGTTGTAGAAGTCGTAGAACTCCCCCGCGGCGTCCTTGTAGCCGTTGACCTGTCCTTGCGAGGTGCGCACCGCCCTGTAGCCGCCCTCCTCCGCGACCACGGCCGCCGACAACCACCACAGTAACGACCACACACGCATATTCACACTTGCACACTAACCATCAACTAGACATCGCGAATATTATAATTATCGCTAATATTAACATTTTCGCGAACAATCGAGTGACTTGATGATTCGTGCGAGACTAATCACAGACGTACTATGTTAATACATTTTATATATTTAATTGAAGTCAAGCCAAACATGTACTTATATAGAATATCGTTTTGTTCTATATAGAAATGACTAGCTGTGCCCTGCGGTTTCACCCGCGTAGATTTCTGAAAGAAAGCAAACTTAGTTTGCCATAGCAAATAAAATATAACCATATTTCATTTGTTTTGGTTGAGAATCTGAATGGTATGGCACATCCAATTATACTGCTATTAAACCTCCATGCATACCACCAAACATAACGAGATACGCAAGGCCTTTACGCACGCAGGAGCACCAAACGAAATATTTATTAATATGTTGCAACTCCTTGTGTTGACATCAATTAGCTTGCACCGAACAAACGCCTCTCAGATGCTTATAAAATTCGTTAAATTATAAATATTGAAAGTAATACAAATTACCGATTATTGGTAGAAGCCAGTCTGAGGGCCTAGTGCGAGTTTTTCATAGCCGACGTCACAAGTTACCGCGTCAACGTAAACACCGATTTGTATAGGATCGAAACAACGCCATCTGTTGGCCCACTGATGACAATATTTTGATTCCATACAAATGTACGTTTACGTCAACATGGTGACTTGTGACGGCGATTTTAAGAAAACTCGCACTAGGGACTCTGAACTTAATTCCACACTTGGAACTCCACTAAACCATATTATTGTCACCGCGGTACTTTTTCAGACGTAATTTTTTTTTCCGACGAGATAAACACACTATAAACATTGGAAGTAACATCCTGCAATTATGTTCCATGTTTAAATCCACGTTGTATAAAAAACGTTCAACTACTCATATAACTTGTTTTGTCTAGCTGAGCTATTGTAAAGCCAAATGATGTAACACATGTTTTGTGTATTACATTCGAGTAATCATGTTATTGGTTAAAAACGTTATCTAGAGACAAGTCATAACTTTTGTGATAATCTTGAAGCGTGCAATTAGATTAGTTAGTGTGTAAGTGTTAATATGCGTGTGTGGTCGTTACTGTGGTGGTTGTCGGCGGCCGTGGTCGCGGAGGAGGGCGGCTACAGGGCGGTGCGCACCTCGCAAGGACAGGTCAACGGCTACAAGGACGCCGCGGGGGAGTTCTACGACTTCTACAACATACCCTACGCTACTGCACCTACAGGACAGTTTAAATTCGGGGTCAGTATTATTTAACGAATATTATTAATATTACGATATCTTGTACTATAGGAACTCATGTGAAATTGTCCTAGGTTTTTGAATTGATGGAGGGTATTAAGAACCAACACATTAAGTTGTTAAAAAGTATATTTTACAATAAAAAACAAATCATATGGCACACTTTTGGGTCAAACTGTTATAAGTAACACAGCTAGATAGCCAGGTAAATTTGTTATTTATATCTAGCACAAGAACAAGTGTATCTGATTCATTAAATGTTAATGATAACAAGTGCTTCAATTATGATGTTAAAATACATCCAAGCTAACGGATATTTATGAAATGAGCAGATTGAAAAAGGGCTTTTCATTCCTTACCTTCGCCCGGGAGGAACTCCAAATATGATTTACTAACTGCATACTGGCAGACAATAGATGACATACTACCATGATTTCAGCTGTCAGCTCATTTCCAATAATTTTATCCCGTTCATAATATCATTCCAGCCCCCACTGCCACCGTCAGTATGGTTTAAGCCATACGAAGCCGTAGACGAGGGAGTCGTGTGTCCACAAGCTGGCATTGGAGCCTATATTCCCAAAGACAAAGTAGTCTCAGAAGACTGCCTCATTGTCAATGTATTTTTACCTGTTACTGAAGAAAATAATCTACCAGTAGTGGTTTACGTCCATGGTGGCGCGTACCAAATAGGCTTCGGCAGCTGGACCAATTACAAAAAGATGGCCAAAGGTAAAGCGATCGTAGTGACATTCAACTACCGACTCGGCATCCACGGCTTTCTGTGTCTTGGCACCAAGGATGTCCCCGGTAACGCAGGCATGAAGGATCAAGTAGCTCTGCTACGTTGGGTTAAGAAGAACATAGCGAACTTCGGAGGCAACCCGAATGATGTCACCATTGCTGGGTACAGCGCTGGTTCCTCGTCCGTGGACCTTATAATGCTCTCAAAATCTGCTAAAGGATTGTTCCAAAAGGTCATTCCAGAGAGTGGAGCGAACACAGCTGCGTTTTCTATACAACCAGATCCGTTGGAAGTAGCTAAGGAGTATGCCATGAGATTTAATTTCACTAATGTCGATGACATCTATGCGTTGGAGAAATTCTACACGACGGCCTCTCGCGACATTCTGACGTCAGACGATTTCATCGATAGGACTGATTCTTCCTTCGTGTTCGGTCCTTGTGTAGAGCGGGGTTCTGGTCCCGATGTGTTTCTTGATAAATCACCAGTGAGCATATTAAAATCAGGGAATTATAAGAAAGTGCCAATGCTGTATGGTTTTGCGAATATGGAAGGATTACTGAGAATCGGATTCTTCGATTCTTGGAAACACAAGATGAACGAAATATTCTCGGATTTTTTGCCGAATGATCTCAAATTTGAAAGCCTTGAGGAGAGGGAAAAAGTAGCAAATCGAATAAAAGAGTTTTACTTCGGAGACAAGACAGTTGGCGAAGATAATATTTTGTCATACATCGACTTCTTTTCGGACGTAATATTCATATATCCAACATGGAGATCAGTGAAGTACCACGTGGAGGCTGGTCACAAGCATGTGTATCTATACGAGTATTCATTCACTGATGAAGTTGAACCTGTCATTCCTCACACAGAGACACGTGGCGCAACACACTGCGCTCAGAGCCTTGCGGTGGCTGACGAAGGTAGCATCTTAATGATCAACTCAACAATTTCTGATGATTTCAAGAAGATGAAGGAAGTTCTCAGGGAAATTTGGCTCAACTTCATTACTACTGGGTAAGTAAAAAAAGTCTCATGCGTGTTTACTTCTTGCCTATGATTCTGTAGTTTTATTAATGTTCTCTTTTTCATCCCAAGAGCCCCGGTCCCGGAGGGTTCGCGTCTCCCGAGCTGGCCGGCCGTTGAGCGAGACGGTGGCCCGCACATGTCCCTGGACCGCACCCTGGAGCTACGAGGGCCCTTGCTGCCCATGCGCATGCAATTCTGGGATCAGATCTATGACAGCTATTACAGGGAGCCAATCCCTCCGCCCGAGCCCCCAACTCTACACACAGAACTGTAAATTTGGACAGGCTTGCCTACCACTACGCATAAGTATGCCGTACCTATTAAATTGATTGATATTCAGATTTCTAAAAAGTTTACGATTACACCACACACAATTAATGTGCTACTTAAATATGTATTAAGTAGTCCACTTTGTTTCGAGTACTTCAAATTGGAGCTCTATGTTATATACGAGTGTTGGAGCCGACTACTACTCAAACGACGCAAGTTTAAATCTCAATGATAGCAAACAAACAGCTTTCTAAAAAATTTTTGTAATAACATGACTGTCTGTCTACCCCTTCAGGGACCCTTCTGGAGAGATACTTTCCAAAATAAGATACATTTATAGTTAAGCGGACTACATAGAACCGTATTCATAGTCCAAGTGGGTAAGTATTAATAGTGTTTGCCAATTCAATAATGATGTTCACGGAGCTGTGATTAGAGACTGAGAGATCATCAATATTATCTGTTAAGTACCTTCTTGGTTGATGATTAAATATACCATGATTACCAATTAATTACCCATATTGTTTTTGGTCCTATATATAAAAAGAAATATAAAAATTTGTTATTATAAAGACATTATATTTTCACACTTGTACAAAATACGTATGTTGTACACGTCTTCTTACATAAATGCCCAGAATATAATATATTCTAAAGGAGGTTCCCTCCCTCACTCTTAAGCTTGTGTTATGATACATCTGTACTCCAGCTCGACTTCTGCAGGTGCTCGTAAAATCCTGACTAAGACTTACGTTGCGGACTGTGTTAATTAGTGAATCCATTGAACCTGTTTGTACCACTTTGACTGTCTACTTACTACATAACCTTAGTATTACACGTGACGTTTCCCTAATTAAAGTTCACTGTGCCTTAATTGTACGATCGGTGGAATAGGTGGCCGATAGTGTTTATCGTAGATCTCATTCCAGAGTTCCATTCGACTCTTCAGCAAGGGTCCCTTCAGCTCCAATTGTCTATCCAGAGACATGTGTGGGGACCAGTCGACTCCCACTGCTGGCCATGGTGGCAGATCAGAGTACTCTGGTACTGGTTTACTGGAAAGAAAACATCAAATAAATCTCCATGTTTACATACTTAGTATGGAGCGAAGTTGCTTACAGTTATAGTTTTCAGCAATAGATAAAGTGATTTAAGAGGAAGGTTTGTGTATAAAAATAACTTGAAACGAAGCGAAGGTAAGTTGCTGGCTTTGAAAAAAAAGATGTCTAGCCTTTTATTTCAAAGCTAGCGACTGTGATTGTTGACGATTCACCAAATATCATGCTAGTTTTAGAACTACTTTCTACTTTGGAATTCTAGAATTGGAAAAGACATAACACATCAACATATAGCTCACCCAGTTTTTATGAAGTTGGACCAAAGATCTCGTATGATTATCTTCATCTTCTTGTAATCGTCTGAAATGTCAGATTCGGATAGTTTGTTTAGATTGCTACCATCCATCACGCAAAACATCTGGGCACAGTGTGTCGCACCACGATCCGCAGTGTATGGGATACTCGCAGAGCTATCATCAACAAAAGAGTACTCATACAAGAAAACCTTATCGTTTCCAGCTTCCACATGCATTTTCACGGATTTCATTATTGAATAAGCAAACAAAATGTCCGTATTGTAATCAATAAATGCATGAATTTTATCATTGTCAATTGGTCCGGTCCCAAAGTAAAATTCTCGTATCTTCTTTGCTACTTCTTCTTTCTCTTGCGAAGTTTCAAAACTTAAATCATTCGGTATAATGTTTGAGAATTCTTCTTTCACTATTTGTTTCATACTTTCAAAATTACTTGCTTGTATCATTCCCTCTTTTTCCGCAAATCCATACAACAATGGTACTTTATTGTAATTTCCCGACCTCAATATATTGATAGGAGCGTCATCTAAGAAGACTTCTTCACCTATATCGCGTTCCACACATGCTGCAAAGAGAACTGAAGAAGATGGTCTGTCTGTTGCTGAATCTAAGCCTGGTAATGATTTGAAAAACTCTTCTAGAGCAGGTATATCGTCGACATTGTCGAAAGATTGTTGCATTGCGAAATGTTTTGCCTCTTGCAGAGGATCTAATTGAACGGCAAATGTGGCAAGTGCCGATCCACTTTCTGGTATAGCCTTGTTGAACAGGCCTCGAGTAGTCTTAGATAACAGTAGTAGTTCCACGGACATGCCACCAGCGCTACAGCCTGCAATTGTGACGTCATTGGGATTTCCACCGAAACTGGCAATGTTCTTCTTGACCCACCGCAGGAGTGCAACCTGATCTTTCAAGCCTGCATTTCCAGGGATATCCTTCGTACCCAGACACAAGTTGCCAGTTACTCCCAGACGGTAGTTGAAAGTCACTGCAATTATTTGACGCTTCGCCAAGTTTTTCGGTGGAGACCAGTCTCCAAAACCAATTTGGAATGCTCCACCGTGAATATAGACCACGACAGGGAGGTTTTTCTCTTCGGTAATCGGCACGTATACATTTGTAATAAGGCAATCTTCACTCATTACCTTACTTTTGGGAACGAAATTTCCAAACGCATCTTGAGGACATATTATTTCTTTGTCTACCGCATCGAAGGTTTCCAGCCAGACCGGTGGTGGAAGGGGTGGCTGGAAAAAAAAGAATATGTTATAATTTTTTATTTATTTATTTATAACAAAGAATCAACAGAATTTAGTAAATTAATACAAGATTATTAGTGCCAATTACAGATTCATTCTTTACTAATAGATAATATTATTTGAGTCGCTAAACAGCAGAATAAGTACAATATTGTTTACAATATGCTTAAACAACAAAAAATACTTTGTAATCAGATTTGACTGAGCCAGAGAGTGCAAACGCGCGCACCCTTGTGTGTGTGTGTGTGTGTGTGAGTGTCATTGTGTGTATGTGTAAGGTCTTCCTTTATACCCAATCATCACTAAAAGAGACGGCTAAAGAGGTTTAAATTTGAAGCATAATTTAATGTTAGATTGGAATGAGGAGGTACGTTGCCCTATTCTCGTTACATTGCATACGCCACTAGGTCTTATGGAAACAGCTGTACTTAAACCCAGCCTAACAGAAAATAATAGTGAATTGTACCCTAATCAACAATTCACTAAGGACACATATCATACATCCATATAGTTCCATTGTAGATACAAAGTTGCAGGTGTTTTAATTCGTATTTTGCTATAAGTAATTGAGATATTATGCATGTAGGTACATTACATTGCTATAAATACACATGTTTTTTTTTTCATGAAAACCTTCAAAAGCTACGTGGGTTAAAAGGCCATGGCTATCATTGAATTACATAATGAGAATTACCTGACTTAAAAGTTACACTTACCCGAAACTTGAGTGGTCCTTTTGGAGCTGTAGCATAGGGAATATTGTAGAATACGAATATGCCGCCCTCAGGATCCTCATGGCCCCTCACTTCACCCTGGCTTATACGGACAGTCCTTGTCTGAGCATCTTCACCAGACACTGACAATAAAATTAGGAACAAGGTGATCACAAGCAACCACCGCCACATGGTGCCAATCGTGTACTAAATAACTTAAGATAACATTCGATAATACTAAACTAATAGAATCGCTTTTACGTACTCGGAGCGCTGTGGTGTTCGTGTGATTGTTTAAACCATATCTGTTAAGAACTGATTATTATTAATTATACTTAGGTAAGTATACTTTTACTTTTATACCTATATCTATAACGTAAACGTGTCATATATTTTTTAGCACAGATAAATGCTTGCAAATCGCGCAACATTATTCAAAAGACGAAACATAAGTAATTTTATTTTTATTTATATGCTGGTAACACTTAACATAGTAGTGTTTACCATAGACCTACGTTAGTATATACTTCAGGTCTATGTTTTGAACCTTATTATGAAGACTGCCTACATGTGAAGGGCCACCCTGCTGTAAATAGGTAAAAGTCGATATTCATTTAAAAAAAAAAAAACTGGAATATTTGGCATTAGCATTTGGGCTTCTTAATGTAAATAAAGAGACACGTGTTTTACAAATTTTCCTTTTAAGAAAATACTTTAATGTATCAAAACAATTACATTTAATTGTATTTTGTTTCTGGATAATCTTACATTGAAATATTTTCACATCATGTGCGTAAATCAGTCTCAGCAGAAAATTTCAGAACTACAGCTTATCACATTCTTTAATAAAGCTTAGTAAATATAAATAACAATAAACGCAAGAGATATGATCCATAACTTGAAAGTTGTAATTGTCACTGCGCTGTCAGTAAGGTAGTTCTCAGGATTGGGAGGTATTGGTGCTCGGTAATGCTGAGCGTAGATGCGGTCCCAGAGAGCTGCACGCTCAGGTAGTAGGACACCACGAAGCTCCACAGCTTGGCCAATTGACAGGTGAGGACTGCGATCAGCACCTGTGAGGGGCCATGCTGGTACTGGTGATCCTGCTGATATTGGATTCCTGCGAAATAACA
This sequence comes from Watsonalla cultraria, assembly GCA_964035505.1. Classification (NCBI taxonomy): domain Eukaryota; kingdom Metazoa; phylum Arthropoda; class Insecta; order Lepidoptera; family Drepanidae; genus Watsonalla; species Watsonalla cultraria. Next base: position 8,266,548 of record OZ037717.1, on the reverse strand, counting down.
ACACACGTCAATAAAATACCCAATACAAGTACACTATACTATGCTCTTGGGATTGAACTAAATGGACGGAGTAGCTAATAGTGGAGAAGCAGCCAATCAAATGTGTCTTAACATTCTAACGGAATAATGAACATTACAAACAAAAGCTGAGAACATAGAAGACAACTAAAGTTCGTAGGTGTAAGCTCAAAATTATCTTACCCAGTTGTAATGAAGTTAATCCAAAATTCAACCATCTTTTCTTTCATGTCTCTGAATGCATCGGTAATGTTCTCGTCCTGCCGGAGCACCGCCATGCACTGTGCGCAGTGGGTGGCTCCACAGACGTCTGTATAAGGTACGACGGCTGTGTTCTCATCCACGAACAAATATTCGTACATATAAATTGAATCGTTGTTAGATCCAATACGTGCTGTTAGCGTCCTGAGCATAGGATAAGCGAACACGGTATCCGTTAGAAAATCAATGTAAGCCAGAATAAAATCTGCATCTTCGTATTTATTCCCAAAATAAAATTCCCTTATTTCATTTGCCACATTCGCCCTCTGCTCATCATTCTCGAACTCTAGATCTACTGGTAAGAACTCAGAAAATGTCTCATTAAGTTTGGTCTTCCATGTCTCATACTGATTTAGGAACAAAAGACCTTCCATTTCGGCAAATCCATAATACAACGGTACTCTAGTATACTCTCCACTTGCTAGAATATTCATAGGCCCGTCATCAAGGAACATTTCTTTACCTAAGTATTATTCAACACACGGACCAAATATAATTTCAGAATCTTCTCTAAATGTTACTACATCAGCTCTTGATATCAATAGTTCTAAAGATGCAGTTGTATAAAATTCTTCTAAAGCAATTATATCATCAACATTAGCAAAATTAAGTACTCCAGCATAATACTTTCCATTTGCAAGAGGATCTGTTTGAACACCGACACATCCTATACTGGCTCCACTTTCAAGAATAGCTTTGTTAAAGAGGCCATTTGTGGTCTTCGATAATGTGAGCAAGTCTACAGAGCCCCCGCCAGCGCTACAACCAGCAATAGTTACATCGTTAGGGTTGCCCCCAAAACTAGCGATGTTATCCCGAACCCACTGCAACAGAGTCACTTGGTCCTTCATGCCCGCGTTTCCAGGCACGTTCTCGGTCCCCAGACACAGGAATCCGTGCGCCCCCAACCGATAGTTAAAAGTGACAGCTATTACACTTTTCCTCACAAGACTCCTTGGATTTAGCATGTTTCCCCATCCCATTTGATATCCGCCTCCGTGAACAATGACTACAACTGGAAGATTATTTTCAACTACGTTCGGTACGAAAACATTAGCAACGAGGCAATCTTCACGCATAATTAGAGCATCGGAAAGAGGAGCCTGTGGGCAGATGATTGCGCTGTTTACTGCTTCAAAGGTGTTGGTCCATGTCGGCGGAGGAAGTGGCGCCTGCAAACAAATAACAAGCCTTTAAGGGTTATACATAACTATGGGTCGCCTTCTAGCAAGATGAACAAATAACCTTAAGAAGGTGTCAGAATCTCGCTGGATGAGGGAAACTGATGAACGGGTGCTGTGGCACACCATTTATTTATTTAAATTTCATGCACTTAACAATATAGGTGGACTTAATACAAAATACAAATACAAATACAAAATTATTTATTCATTAACCAGGTTGTTTACAGTATCTGTAATGTGGATGGGGCTACCTTTTAAGTATAAAAATACCTGTGTTAGGGAACCCCGCTTTTCCATAACAATATCATGTTTAATTATGTAATTATCTATTACTAGTTTACAGTTTAGTAATCTAAGATTAAAATATTAAAATGTTAGTGTGCGGTGCAAGTATGTGTGTTTGAGAGTGAGAGAGAGAGAGTGTACGTGTGTGTGTGTACGCGCGCGTTTTTGTGAATGTGTGGGTGTGTGTATGTTTGTGTGTATTTATCTGTATTTATAACATAAATCTTCAGTCTTAACTTCTTAATTTAATGCTATAGCATTTCCAACCAGTCACCCACTATGATAGAAATTACAGAAGTCAAGTCTACTAACCAGCTGCTCAGCAGTGCACCTGATTTAGCCTTTGTCTGTGTAGTTTGATTGACTTGATACAGGATGTAATGAAAATGAAAATGATTTATTCAGTTTAGGCCCTGGTAAGGCACTTATGAATGTCGAGGAATTTACCACCGGTTCGGAAACTAGCCTTCTGAGAAGAACCGGCAAGAAACTCAGCTGGCATCATGTACATTTCATTACACAGGTAACAATGATAAAATTACAATAAAAACATTTAAAATTATTCACAATAGTGAAAATTGTATCAGCATGCATGTGTAAAAAATAATAATTAAAAAAGTAAAAACAATACCAAATGATTTACATAACATGTTTGCATACCAAGTCATTGCCAGGAGCTACTTGTGCAGAGTTTTAATTACATATGTCTTTATCATTTATGTAATCCGAAATTGTATAATAAGCTTTTTTCATCAGTACAGTTTTAACATGTCTTAAATTTATCATAACTTAACGCGTTTATTGACTGTGGGATTTTATTGTAGTAAAGAACGCAGTTCCCTACGAATGATTTATTTACTTTTACTAATCTGAGTCTAGGCGCTACAATTTTGTGTTGGTTTCGTGTTGAAATGGAATGAATATCAGAGTTTAAATTTAACAGATGAATATTTTTTTTCATGTATAGCAAATTCTCATAAATGTAAAGTGACGGTAGGGTAAGTATTTTTATTTCTTTAAATTTATCTCTCAGAGAATCTCGGGGGTCCAACGAGTATATTGCTCTGATGGCTCTCTTTTGGAGTACAAAAATTGAATCTAGGTCTGCTGCGGAACCCCATAACAATACGTCATATGACATGAGACTATGAAAATAAGCATAATAGACTAATCTAGCAGTATCAATATCCGTCATTTGTTTAATTTTTCGAACCGCAAACGCAGGTGAACTAAGCTTTTTTGACGATGTTTCAATATGAGCGCCCCATTGCAATTTTGAATCTAGGGTAAGACCTAAAAATACGGTGCTTGCGACCAAATCCAGTTTATACCCATCTAATGATATATTTTTATCTATTCGCGATGTATTAGGTGGTGAAAATCTGATACATTTCGTTTTTTTAGAATTTAAAACGAGATTATTGGCATCAAACCATTTTGAAACAGATGTTAGAGTTTCGTTTAGTGCATTAAGATTTTTGTCTTTTCTACTCACTTTAAAAACTAAAGATGTATCATCTGCAAATAGAATAATATCACAGATATTGTCTACAACAAGTGGTAGGTCATTTATATATGCTAGAAACAGGAATGGACCTAGTATGGAGCCTTGCGGCACGCCTGTTTTGATTATTGACCCTTTGGATGTTACCCCACTGACGCCAACTTTTTGATGACGCTTTGATAAGTACGAGGATAAAAGGTCGAGAGCATTTCCGCGAATTCCATAATAGTTGAGCATAAGAAGTAGCGTACGATGATCAACGCAGTCAAAAGCTTTAGAAAGGTCACAGAAGACTCTTACTGCGTCAAAGGAACCCTCCCAAGCCTCAAAAATGTGTCTTATTAGTTTCGCTGCCGCGTCCGTTGTAGATCTACCTTTAGTGAAGCCAAATTGGTGATCGTGCAAGATGTTATGTACGTTAAAGTGAGTCTGATTAAGCATAATTCTTTCAAATATTTTACTAAGCGCGGAAGAATTGATATCGGTCTATAATCAGAAGGATCTTCTTTAGAGCCTGCTTTAAAAAATCGGTATTACTTTGCTATATTTCATAATATCGGGAAATATGCCTCATCTATACATGAATTGAAAATAGAAGCTAATGCGGGAGCAATCGTTGAAATAATAGATTGGATATTTTTAATTGAGAGTCCCCATAAGTCCTCCGTATTTTTAATGTTAAGCGATTTAAATGCCTTAATGATATCAACAGGACGGACATGTTTAAAACTAAAATCTGGGAAGCTTTTACGCAACGATTGTTTCAATAAGCTTTCAGCTTTATTCGGACTCTCTGTAGGAAGTTTAGAAAATTTTTCTCAAAAGCAGTCGCGACTTCTAACTTATCCGATATACTATGTTGATTACTAATACTATCATTGATTTTAAGCTTACTTACTTGCTCTTTATTTTTATTTCTACCAGTCTCCCTGTTTATAACTTTCCAAACAGTTTTTATTTTATCATCAGAGCGGCTAATTTCACTACTTATGTGTTTTGATTTAGCTATATGGCAAACTCTTTTAAATATTTTTGAATACACTCTAACGTGACATTAATTGTTTGGGCTACATCGACAAAGCCGTCTTAATGTATTCAAAAAAATCCCCGATATGTGTTTTATGACTTCGGTATTTTCACGATCTGTAACTATGATTGAAGCCTATCAAGCCTATAGTAATTTCATACCTTGAATTTTTGGGTTCCATTTGGTGCGGTTGCGTAAGGTATCCCATAGAATGTGTATATCTCGTCGTTGGCTTCTTTGTACCCGCGCACCGGGCCCTAGACAATATTAACCACTCGGGACTCTACATTTTGGCCCAACATCCCCCACGAAGCACTCAAAAGCACACTCAAGCGTAATACGCACGTCAAATGCATAACAAATTCTGCCTAAAGAATTCGTATTTGACCTATTTATACAGATATCTTATAGATAAGTTTGCTGTGATAAGGTGGATATCTTTTAGGGGTCACGAACAATTTGAAAAAAAAACTAAAAATAAGACGTTCTGTGAACTGTTGATAGTGAGTTGTTTTTTCCATAATATCTTGCTTCGGAATACAATTTTTTTAAGATACATTTATCAAATCGTGTTGGTAGTCAAGTAATCTACACCTGAGTAAATGGTGCAAATGAAAAGTACTTATACGGATTGGAATAAAGAACCTCTTTCTTTATTTTTTGGTTAAAAAGTAAGTGTGCAATTTACTCTTTTCATAAAGTTTTGAGACTTTTAAGGCGAAGATTTTTGGTACAAAACATCGGCTGGTAGAACATATACAATTAAAGATAAAATTCAATTCTCTTTACATTTTTTTATCGATCTTAATTTATTTTACTACAATTTGGGGCATTATAGTTTAATCAATTTAATTTTACAACAAAAATAAGCATTGTCGTATGTTTCACATATAATTCAATAAGCATCGAACCTTTTGTAACCTCTAACAACTGCCTTTACCTCCGAAATATATAGTAAGCATAATTACAAAAAAATGTAAAGGGATTATATATTTTATTTTTTACTAGCTGTGCCCTGCGGTTTCACCCGCGTAGATTTAGTTTCTTCCTTATTGTCGCGGAACCCTAATATTTTTAATTAATAAAAGTAGCCTAAGTTACTCCTTGAAACATCAGCTACCTACCAGTGAAAGTCCCGTTAAAACCCGTCCAGCCGTTTCAGAGATTACCCGGAACAAACAGACAGACAGACAGACAGAGAAAAAATTTAAAAATGGTTTTTTTTGTTTCAGTATCGTGTATACTTGCATATGCATTTAGTGAAAAGCTGTTTTGGAATTACAAACAGACACTTCAATTTTATTTGTATTACCAACCAATGGTATGTGCGAAAAATATGCGCCTACAAAGTCTAGATCCTATATAATAGCGGGTCTGTTAGTAACTGTAAGGTGGCGCTAGGGATACCTACGCAGGAGAAATCGTTGTACACCCTGATTAACCTTTTTAAAGAGCACCTACACATCTCACTTATCCTTACATTTATGACATCAACCCAACAACCTCACTACTACACGCTTAGGTTACCGATCGCTTCGTCCGTCTACGTAGCCCATGCTACGCCCCAGCCGCGTCATTCACTAAGGTTTCTTTGCGCCGAGCTCCACGACGAGCGTTGGTTTCAAGCATAGGGAATTGATACATAATACATAGAATATTAGTATCTTAAAAACCGATACTCGACGACGCGAGCGACGCTGAGTAACCTTAGTGAATAATGCGGCTGGTGCCGTCACAAGTACGATTGTGATACGAGATGACATTGCAAGTCGTCTAACATATTCAGAGACGAAACCTAAGTAACTATTATGTTGGTATACGTAACATAGACGTATTGAACCATAGACCTACGTTTGTAATTTTTTTTATGTTTTTGGACCTTATTATTAAGACTGCCTGCATATGTGAAGATCAACCCAATCAGAAAAAGGTAAAAGTTCACAAAAAAATTTGAATATTGGGAATTAGTTTTTAATGTGAATAAATACACACGTATTTTCCAAAATTATTTCGTTCTATGATAGTATGAAAATAAATAATGTATCATTATAATTACATTTGATTTTATTTTGATTTTGGATGATCATAAAATGAAATTTTTTCACAACATGTAAATCAGTCTCAGCAGAAATTTTCAGAACTACAGATTATCACATTCTTTAATAAAGCTTAGTAATAATACATAGCAATAAACGTAAGAGATATGATCCATAACTTCAAAGTTGTAATTGTCACTGCGCTGTCAGTAAGGTAGTCCTCAGGATTGGGAGGTATTGGTGCTCGGTAATGCTGAGCGTAGATGCGGTCCCAGAGAGCTGCACGCTCAGGTAGTAGGACACCACGAAGCTCCACAGCTTGTCCAATTGACAGGTGAGGACTGCGATCAGCACCTGTGAGGGGCCATGCTGGTACTGGTGATCCTGCTGATATTGGATTCCTGCGAAATAACAACACACGTCGATAAAATACCCAATACAAGTACGCTATACTATGATTTTGAACTAAACGGACGGAGTAACAAAGAGTGGAGAAGCAGCCAATCAAATGTGTCTTAACATTCTAACAGAATAATGAACTTTACAAACAAAAGCTGAGAACATAGAAGACAACTAAAGTTCGTAGGTGTAAGCTGAAAATTATCTTACCCAGTTGTAATGAAGTTAATCCAAAATTCAACCATCTTTTCTTTCATGTCTCTGAATGCATCGGTAATGTTCTCGTCCTGCCGGAGCACCGCCATGCACTGTGCGCAGTGGGTGGCTCCACGGACGTCTGTATAAGGTACGACGGCTGTGTTCTCATCTACGAACGAATATTCGTACAAATAAATTGAATCGTTGTTAGATCCAATACGTGCTGTTAGCGTCCTGAGCATAGGATAAGCGAACACGGTATCCGTTAGAAAATCAATGTAAGACAGAATAAAATCTGCATCTTCGTATATATTACCAAAATAAAATTCTCTTATTTCATTTGCCACATTCGCCCTCTGCTCATCATTCTCGAACTCTAGATCTACTGGCAAGAACTCAGAAAATGTCTCATTAAGTTTGGTCTTCCATGTCTCATACTGATTTAGGAACAAAATACCCTCCATTTCGGCAAATCCATAATACAACGGTACTCTAGTATACTCGCCACTTGCTAGAATATTCAAAGGCCCATCATCAAGGAACATTTCTTCACCCAAGTATTTTTCAACACACGGACCAAATATAATTTCAGAATCTTCTCTAGATGTTACTACATCAGCTCTTGATATCAATAGTTCTAAAGATGCAGTTGTATAAAATTCTTCTAAAGCAGTTATATCATCAACATTTCCAAAATTGAGTACCCCAGCGTAGTACTTTCCATTTGCAAGAGGATCTGTTTGAACACCGACAGATCCTATACTGGCTCCACTTTCAAGTATAGCTTTGTTAAAGAGGCCATTTGTGGTCTTCGATAATGTGAGCAAGTCCACAGAGCCCCCACCAGCGCTGCAGCCAGCAATAGTTACATCGTTAGGGTTGCCCCCAAAACTAGCGATGTTATCCCGAACCCACCGCAATAGAGTCATTTGATCCTTCATGCCCGCGTTTCCAGGCACGTTCTCGGTCCCCAGACACAGGAATCCGTGCGCCCCTAACCGATAGTTAAAAGTGACAGCTATTACACTTTTCCTCACCAAACTCCATGGCATTAGCATGTTGCCCCATCCCATTTGGTATGCGCCTCCGTGAACAATGACTACAACTGGAAGATTATTTTCAACTACATTCGGTACGAAAACATTAGCAACAAGACAATCTTCACGCATAATTAGAGCATTGGAAAGAGGAGCCTGTGGGCAGATGATGGCGCTGTTTACTGCTTCAAAGGTGTCTGTCCATGTCGGCGGGGGAAGAGGCGCCTGTAGACAAATAATAAGGCTTTGTAATTATTGCAACTCTTGATAATACTGATTATACTAATAGTAGGGGAGCCCACGATGCTAAATGGGGATTTACCCGAGCGTCATAAAGACTTATTGGGTTGCAAGCTTAGATGATAATAAGAAAAGAATGTCATAGCTATAGCAAATTTGTAAAAAAACTTATGTTATGTGGACATACTCGAGCGCGTCAGATATTGATGGCATAAATGTCCTACGTATTTTTAATAATGAATGTATGTTAATTTGATCGTTTGCATGATGGGGGTGGTCGTATGAAAGGGTTGAAAATGAAAAAAAAAAATTCTTATGGGGTGTTAAGTGAACCTTAAATAATGCTCTCATGCACTAATCAGACGATTTCGAAATAGACGCAAAATCGCGGCCTTTATTATAATATGAAAAAAAATTCGCCATTTTGAAATACTCAAGCGCGTCAGATTAAGATATATATGGTTTATCTTTATGTCCTAAACGTGTTGTCTCATAATCTGACGATAATCTAGAGGGATTCGCCTAATCTGACATAAAAAAATATTTTTTTTTAAATATCCTTTATCCTGGACGCGCGGCCTTAGTTATGAGGTTCATATTTGGTGGAGGTACTTAACCGGGTACAAGGTATCCCCCTGTATATTAATCTGCCGCGCTTTAGGAAAACATGAAATCCCCGCTTGGGCTCCCCTACTATAAATGATGGGACGCCCTATAGCAAGACTGACCGATAACCGAAAGAAGGTGTCAGAGTGGCTGGATTAGGAAAACTGATGAACGGATGCTGTGGCACACCATTTATTTATTTAAACTGTATGCACTAAAATACAAGTGGACTTAATTCTACTATGATTTTTTTGGAGTTATGACCCCTTTAGGAGATTCGTACCTTGAATTTTTGGGTTCCATTTGGTGCGGTTGCGTAAGGTATCCCAAAGAATGTGTATATCTCGTCGTTGGCTTCTTTGTACCCGCGCACCGGGCCCTGGACAATATTAACCACTCGGGACTCTACATTTTGGCCCAACACCCCCCACGAAGCACTTAATAGCACACCCAAGCGTAATACGCAACTCAAATGCATCATAAATTCTACCTAAAGAATAAATATTTTACCTATTTATATATATCTCACAGATAAGTTTGCTGTGATAAGGTGGATATCATTTAGGGGTCAGTAACAATTTAAAAAAACATATATATGTTCCTCCTTTTTTTTAAGTAAGTTTAATAAAACAAAAAACGAGAGTTGCTTTATACTGTTAATAGTAAGTTATTAATTACCGACAATTTCCATAATATTTTGCTTCTGAATACAACTGTAAATCAAGTTTAATTTATTAAATCATGTTGGTAGTCAGGTAATCTACACCTGAGTAAATCGTACAAATATAAAGTACTTATATTTAAGTACTTTTACGGATCGGAATAAAGAACCTCTTCCTTTATTTCGTCGGTTTAAAAGTAAGAGCAATTTACAAACTCTTTTTATAAAGAGTCAAAAATTTTTAAGCCCACATTTTTGGTATAGGCTGGCAAGACGTCAATTTAAAAAAAATCGAATTGATAATCACCTCCTTTTTTGAAGCCGGTTAAAAATAAAATATGACGAGTTATGCGTACCTTCGAATGCGCAGTAGTCATTTTATGTGTCTGTATCCGTCTTTATCCCCACTATACTCGCCGAGCGCTCATTACTCGTGATGGGACCTGTAAAGATACGATATGTTAGGTCAGACACCGCCTTTCTTGCTATTTATATAAACTTTCGTACATACACTTGAATAGGTTTGAATATTGTCATAGTTAACGTAACCCACGTAATAAAAGGTCCGGCCACCATCGACGATCAAGGGCATCGGGGTGCAAGGGGGTTAGGAAAGCAGACAACAAAACAGAATATATATTTAACTAGCTGTGCCCCGTGGTTTCACTAATGTAGACGGATTTTGCGGAATCTTTTTTGAAATATAAAAAAAGAGACAGACGGACGGACAGACAGATAGAGTTTTTTTTTTTTTAATTGTTTATTATGCTAATGTATAGAGGGTTTTCTTCGTTTAGTAGAAAGCTGTTAATTTGAAATTACAAAAAGACACTTAAATTTTATTTATCTGTATACTTAGGTGGTAGATACCGGTGTAGGTACTACGAGATAAAAATTTAACACTATTTAACATAGCGGATAGGCCTGGCACTACAAAAATAAGTCAATAAATTATCTAATAACATGTTAAAAATAATCAATGGTTTTGTTATCACGGCCATGCACATCAATACCTACATAATCTAATCTTATCACATTTGCATAGATTAACATATTTTAATGCAAAACGAACGAAAATAATTGGATTACTTCAAAATTTCGGATTAAGTGTGTACCTATTGGGTTTTTATATCACTGACTAGCTGTGCCCTGCGGTTTCACCAGCGTAGATTTATTTTCATCCTTATTGTCGCGGAACCCTAACATTTAAAAAAAATAAAAGTAGCCTAAGTTACTCCTTGAAACATCAGCTACCTGCCAGTGAAAGTCCCGTTAAAATCGGTCCACCTGTTTCGGAGATTACCCGGAACAAACAGACAGACAGACAGAGAAAAATTTTATAACTTGGTTTTTTAGTGTCAGTAGCGTGTATACTTTTAAATAAAAGGGTAAATTTTTCAATCTTTAGGATTGAGTACCCTCACGCTTGACCATACGTTCTTATTTCAAGAAATGGGCTTAAATTAATTACTGCATGTTAAACTAATATGTATCACGTATATTTGGTAAGTAACGTATATAATCTAAACACGTAACTAGACACGCGTCATTGCAAATTGCAATTGACCGTTCCGAGTTTCCCAATTTTCCGCGTGTCGGCCGCATTTGCTGAATTCCATTGCTCACGTCACTAACGGATTGGCGTGATAAACGAGCCCGAACAATACTGACCTGCCAAAAGCATGAACGCCATCCATTTGCCCAACTATGAGCTTATTAAATGTAACTGTTCTAATTTCTATCGAATTAGGTTTCGGAGCTTTCAGCATTTAATTGTTTGAAGTCTGAGTGATGATGATAGAAATAGTCTTTGATGCAAATCAGTGTTATATCTACCTGACCTAGTATTTTTGTTTACCCCTTATATACCTACGCTTGTTATGCAGGAAGGGATGAAGGTGAACATTTCAAATGTATATAAGGCAATTAAATAGAACATAAATATCAATCATTAAACGTATTTTTTTGAGGCTGCTCAGGGGCCTTATCATAAGCTCTTATTGCGATCATAGTTCCATTTTGTGATAGTGACAGACTATACACTTTATATACACCTGTCTCATGATAAAAGTTAAACTATCATGGCTATTAGAGGTCATGGTAGAGTGGGCTCGTGGCACAGTTGCTATTGCGCATATAATGCGATCAGCAAAGTTAAGCAACCATACGCCTAGCCAGTAGTTGGATGGGTGACCGCCCGAGCTCCCTCCGTGCCTCGGAGAGCACGTTAAGCCGTCGGTCCCGGTTGCCAATTTAACATCTTTGGCAATCGTTACAGGTCAGTCAGAGGCCTAAGAAAGTCTGACAATTGGTTTAACCCAGATTGCCGATTTTCCTCGAAAAAGGGGTTACGAAGGTCAGATGGCAGTCGCTTCGTATAAAAATCAGGTGATCAGCCACATCGGGTTGAATCAAGTGCTGACCCCAAATACATGGGATAAGGCCAGGGAGATGATGGTAGTCCCGGGGGTTAAACTCCTTTAGTAATCTCCTTATAGCTAGTCGTATTTGAAAGGTTCCAACTATACACAATCTTTGAGAATCCCCAAGCTTTGAATGAGCTTATCCAAAATACCTACCCACAATGCCTAGCGGGAAGATTGTCACAATCTAGCGGAAGAATTAACTAAGTACAAAATTATGAAACATTTAAGATTAGTATTGTAGATAAAAAAGATTCCTTAGGAAAACTTTAAATACGAGTACATCTAAAGTTTATGAATATAATGGGAAGTCTTGTCTTCAAACTGATGTCACTTAGACAGAACATAATTTTAAGTTTAAACTTATTAGTTTAATGGAGACTCGATTGGCTTGAGTGCAAAGTGTGTTGGGAACGCTGACTCGCATTTTAACAGTTCGAAAGGGTCGTGAGTTTTGACCGTTGTATGACCCAAATTAATCTCCCTCATATTACAAGCCAAACTTTTGTACGTAAGTAGATACTTACTTATAATAATTACCAGATTAAACCCTTCGGTATGTCAATCGGGTCCATTACAACTTGGAAATTGTCATTACTAGAAAGCTATGTAAATATTATTCTTACGGGTTATGATAGAGCTCAATATTGCTACTGAAAATGAAAGACCCAGCGATAAAATCAACAAATACTGAATTCTTTACAAATAACAATTAATTCTTAAGTTTTTTCTTGATAATCTTTGAAAACTACTGTCTCTACAATATTTTATAACGGCCAAAGTACCGTTCTACCATGTCACTTTATTTTTGTTAATCCGCTAGGTGAGTGAAATCATAAATTTGGCTCATGAACTTATTGGTATAATATAAATGCCTATAGGTGCCATAAAGCCGTAAATAATATTAGATTTTAAACATGAATAAAATTGTACTTGCACCTTCATAATCATGAAACTGCATATTTAGTGCAGACAGAGTGGCTTTACTAAATGTAGCGTAAATTCTACTTAATTTGTGGAACCCGCGAGCGCTAATGGAGTAGACACGTGTGAGTTTCGTGTGAAATACCTAGAGATGTACATAATGCTATAGGATAGGATAGTTAAAACGCCGCGCAGCGCACTTTGGCTGGTATTCCATTTATTTGGTGGCGTCAGCTCAGCGCTTGAAACAAAAGCAACGCGCTCTTGTGAAAGCCGAATGATAGCCGCATAAAAAGCGCATTTCCCAACGCAGCGTTCTGTCCGATATTGCAATTTTGCTGCCCAATGGTTTATGTATTCAACAGCACAGACGCGCCATATATTTGAATCGTAACGAGTTCAAATGGAAAAATGGGTTTTGCAGATACCTAATGTACATTGGGAAGTAGGTACATAAGCTTACGCCTGTATTTCCCGGAGGAATATTTATACAACACCCACAATTCCCCAGTTTAGTTCAAGTCCCATGTAGGTAATAGGGGCCCAGCCTATTGTTATGAACCGGGCACTTATGCAGACTCCAGGCGGCTACTCGGAAATTACAGGAGGAAAGCCCCAATAACATTTTTCCCGACCCGGTGATCGAACAGGACCTCGTGTTCCAACGAGGCAGTCTAGAGAGTGAATACCTAATGTTAATCCTTCCTTCGCGATCAAACCGGCTGAAGAGATCAAGCTAAAATTTGTTACCAACGCAGCTTAATCCCTAATGGAGATAGGCTTAGGTTAATGTCACGTAAACTCATTCCACGCGATTTATTAATAGTACTGCGAATGGTCTACACCATTGTAAGTCAATGGAGGACTCCATGTGAAATGGTCCATGAAGCAGATGCCCAAACGAATTATGTTCCCATTCGTTGCTATTAGGGAGGTACCTCGTTCACTGAGAAAAGAGGAAAATCATAGAGGGAATAGAATAGTGAAGGAAATCATTTTGATTTATGGTTTCAACAAAGCGATAAATTAGGTTACATACGCTTGTTTTCCGTAATTAATCGATTGATCAGCGAAGTTGAGCAACCCTTATCGCTTTCAGTAGGTACACGCATAGTGTACCTACTAGGTATAGGAACTAATTATGGTACAAAGTTAGAGTTCACCGTCCGATGTCTTACTTTTATTCGCTGCAGGCCCTACACAGTAGTTCCTATTATACCTAATATATTTACTCTTTCAACTTACATATTTTATGTGTGGACTAGCGGCCTATGTTACTCGCTGATGATGTAGCTATCCATTGCTGAAAGAATTTTCAAGATCGGTCAATTAGTTTTGGAGCCTATTCAATGCAAACAAACAAAAAAACAAATCTTTTCTCTTTATAATATTAGTGTAGATAATTAGCATATTAAGACCTAGGTATGGATTTAAAATAAACCATAAGATAAAAACGCATGCTAATAATTGTATCCGGCAAACAGTGTCGGACGATAAAGTCGATTTAAAGTAAACAAAAGGAGGGATTGGTCCATTGTTGCGAGTATGGATGCGCCTTCTGATATCGCGGATGGCGCTCAAACAATAGCATATTTTAATTAGTTCCATGATTTCGTTAATTGATTTTATGTTCCTTACGAAATTACTGAATGAAGATGAAGTTTTAATGTCCTCGTATCATTAGTGATGGTGTCATTAAGTTAGGCCAAAAAAATTTTTTTCTATATCTATGGGTTCACATAGCTTACAAAATGACATATGTCACGTGACTGATTTATGTCATTTCCATAATTTTTTTATTATTTCTATAAGCGCAAGCGCGAGAGAATGTTACTTAGTCTGTCGCGTCAGAGCAAACATTTTATGTAATGACCACTTGTGTTGGCATTGTATTATGTCTGGTTGTTTAGGTATGTATATAAGTAGATAGCGTAGATTTAGTTTCATCCTTATTGTCGCGGAACCCTAATACTCTTAATGAATAATAGTAGCCTAAGTTACTCCTTGAAACATCAGCTACCTGCCAGTGAAAGTCCCGTTAAAATCGGTCCAGTCGTTTCAGAGATTACCCGAAAGAAACAGACAGACAGACGGACAGACAGAAAGATAAAATTTTGAAAACTTGGTGTTTTAGTGTCTTTAGCGTGTATACTTTCATATGTATTTAGTGAAAAGCTGTTATTTTGGATTAACAAACAGACACTTCAATTTTAATATAGATTATACATATTTGTTTCGTTTCGGACTAAATGGCGATGTGTGGTAAAGTCCGAAAATTATTTGAAAATATTTTATTTAATATTATAAATTGCTAATAAGGAGGAGCTCGTGGCACAGTTTCTATTGCGCATATCATTCGATCAGCGAAGTTAAGCAACCATACGCCTAGCCAGTAGTTGGATGGGTGAGCCCGAGTTCCCTCCGTGCCTCGGAGAGCACGTTAAGCTGTCGGTCCCGGTTGCCAATTTAACATCTTTGGCAATCGTTACAGGTAAGTCAGAGGCCTAAGAGAGTCTGACAACTGGTTTAACCCAGATTGCCGATTTTCCTCGAAAAAGGGGTTGCGAAGGTCAGTTGGCAGTCGCTTCGTATAAAAATCTGGTGATCAGCCACATCGGGTTGAATCAAGTGCCGACCCCAAATACATGGGATTAAGGCCAGGGAGATGATGATGATTATAAATTGCTAATGTTGTGTTATTTCTAATACTCAGAATATGTGTACAAAGTTTCATGATGATCGGTTAAGTAGTTTTCGCGTGAAAGCGTAACAAACAAACCTACATTTACATTTATAATATTTGTAAGATATCTATCTGAACATCTGCCATTAAAGCATGATAAGTATGCGTACAGAAAATGATGCTCCCTCCCACTCACGTTGTCTAAAAACTTTTGCCAAGAAAACTGATCGATATTTTGTCTTATTTATATTGAAACACTTTTAATTAAGTACATAAAATCGTCTTGAGGAATTCGTACACGTATGAACACACAAACAGTCACTACGGAAGAAAATGTTTTATATATGATTCGGGTAGAAGGGAACTTCCTTGGATTAAATAAAAAGTATTTTTAGTACATAATGCATTCATTTATTCCCGCGCTCTTATCACAAAATATAATAAATTAATGTGAGCACTCACCATCGCTATAAGACAATCTGTACATTAACTGGTCGATTATACTCGTACATTACAAATATATTTTTTATTATTAATATTAAAATCGATTCCATTTACAATCGAATCATAGAATACATTTTTAATATAATTTTAAGCTAAATAGAGGCTTATTAAAAGGAGCTCATTCACTTATAGTTAGTTTGTTACAGCCTCGTTATTCACTATGATTTATCAGCATCGAACTCGACGACGAGCTTTGGTTTCAATCATAGGAAATTGATACATAATACATAGAGAATAAAGGTTCAATTTCGTATCTTTAATACCGACACTCGACGAGTGCGACGCTGAAAAACCTTAGTGAATAACGCGGCAGGTGCCGTCGACTTATGAGCGCGCAGTGAAAATAGTGGGGATACTGTGCATGTTTTTATTCGCCTCGCACCATACATATAGACAGAGACAGTCTCATATAATGACTACTGCGCATTCAAGGCTCATAACTCGCAACGGGGCCTGTAGGTCTAAAAAGGCCACTTTGGGAGAATCATAATGTGATCCGAATATGATTCATCATTGAAATGACAAAATGGTCACATAGGTGCAATTCATGATTCACGAATGATTACAATAATTGTAGATGTTAGTAGTAACTAACTGTTTATGATTCTGCTATTTGTCACAAAAGTAATTCATATTTTGTGGACCATTTTAGAAATCTTCATAGGAATGTGTTAAACAGGTGAATTGCGAAATATTAATTAGATGCACTAAGTGACCATTTTGTCATTTCGATGATGAATCATATTCGGATCACATTATGATTCTCCCAAAGTGCTTTTTAGACTTACTGTACTGATACTCCAGCTAGATATAAGAAATAATAACCACCCAAACTCGATATGTAGGTAGGTAGGTATAACCGCCCAAATTCCTTCTAACCAGCCACGTATTCACTAAGGTTTCTTAGCGTCGCACACGTCGAGTGTCGGTTTTAAAGATACGAAATTGAACCATCTGTGTATATTGTTTCAAAATTCCTATAATTGAAACCGACCCTCGTCGTCGAGTGCGACGCTAAGTAACCTTAGTGCCTGTCTCTATGCCTAGCGCGTTATTCTGTAAGGTTTCTCAGCGTTGTCGAGTGTCGGTTTTAAAGATACGAAATTTAACCTTATCCTCTACGTATAATGTATCAAAATTCCTATATTTGAAACCAACCCTCATCGTCGGGTTAGACGCTGAGAAACCTTAAAGAATAACGCACTATGGCCGGATTTAGGGGAAGGTACCCGGGGCTACAGCTAACAGCCCCGGGGCTTCCACAAAAGACTTCGGAAGAAAATGCCATTTTGTTTGGTTATGTAATTCGGGGCTAGCTGTGCCCCAAGTATAAGTTTTGAGACGTTCAAAGGTCGACGAGCTTTCGTGGCTCAAAATGTGTTGATACTTTATCGCAGGCGGGTTGGTTCAAAGATGTAGGATCAACACATTCGAGGCACACCAATTACACGTTGAACTTATACTTGGGTTAACCAAAGTCTGAAACATCATACATGATCGTTATTATAATACTCTTGTACTTATAATTTGTTTGTTAAAACCACAGACTTGTCTATAGCTACGAAATTAATGTACAGTCAAGTACGTAATTTCTTTTCACACTTAATATTTATTGACACGGCAATAAAATAAAAACATAACTTAGTTCTGTTTCTAAGATTACATGAAATTGTATGGATATACAGTGGTAATTTAAATTAATGATTCATACATTAAAATTTAAATGTAATGTGGCAACGAGGGATACTACAGATTATAGACTTTTCCCTTATTACAAAACATAGACTAACATAGACCTTGGTTTAAAAGTAGCTCCATCCCTTTCTGTAGTACGCATTTAAAAGGGATGGCCATAGATTTAGTCATTGTTTAAACCATGATTTGTAATAAGGTTAAGTTTATAGACTTCACAGGCTGGCTATATGCTTTCTTGCCACCGTTTAAATATACAATACAAAAGCTACCTAACCATTTACACAATAGGACACGCGTAGCCTGCTGTAAAGTTTAACTAGTGAATGGAAATTGGTTACAACTTCCTTCAATAATGTACATATCCATCAAAATAAAGTGGGCACGAAATCGCAGCAAAAACGCAGGTGGAAACGACTCAAAACATTTCAATGTTTTGGATTGTCACTTTTGTTTATAAATTAGAATAAACCATTACATCGAGGATTATTCAGAAGCATCTTAAATTAAATTTGAGGTATAAATATGCCAAATTTTATCCAATACCGTACACCCTTTTTTGCACAAATGCGTAGTAGCAAATGTTTGAACTCAGTCTCGCAATTTTCACATGGAATATGATATTTTCGTCTGTATCCTTTTATATCAACTTGTATGATTTAAATCGTAATAATACACTGTAATGTTTTGCATTGGTGCCATATTTACGGAATTTAAATATTAATTGAATATGACATATTAAAAAATAAAATTTGTGATGATAGACGTATTCTTTTTTTTAAGTTGTGTACGAACAAAAATAGCGTGCTTGGTCCGGAGTTGAAACCGCGTCACGTCCGCTAGTTGTTTTTTTTTAAATGGTAAAGTTGAATACTAATGGAATTATTTTCGTAGGTACCAAACTTAAATAATTACGCCTATGATTCGATGATGGATTTATATTATATTCCATGAATTTATCTACCTCCGTAAATATGGCACTAATACAAAAAACAGCCTGTTATGTTACCGCAATGATCACAAGATATTATCGCAGATCTATACCGTTAAGTACAAAGAACACTTACAAACTTATGATGTAAGTAAATAAACGTAGGATCACACATTGCAACTATACAATATCCAGTTAACGCGTTTACTGCTAAGGCCCGAAGGCCCACGCCTAGTGCGAGATTTCACTGCCGCCGTCACAAGTCACCGCGTCGACGTAAACGCAGATTTGTATAGGATCGGAACAGCGCCTGTCGGCCTAAAGATGACACTATTGTGAGCCCATACAAATCTGCGTTTACGTCGACGCGATGACTTATGACGGCGATTTTATTACTTAAAACTAGGCACTCTGCGTCGTTAACGCGTTTACTGCTAACGTCACATCTGCGTCATTAACGCGTTCACTGCTAATGCGTACGTAGTGAACGCGTCAAAACAAAAACAATTTTCGACATTAGAATTAAGTAGAAAGTTTTTTAGTACTTATAAAATGTTCAATGGGTTTAATTTCATGCATCACGTGACATCATAGAGCAATTAAACTTTACCTTCTAATAGAAGACAGTAAACTCCAAAGCATACAAACATTCAACCAGCAATATTTTATACACATTGAGAGATCACAATTAGTTACGCATACATTTATAATTATATAGACACACATTCGTACTTCTAGAGTTTAAAAATATAATTCATTCATAGATATTAGACAGTCTCAGACATACATCTCTTATGTATACTGATTCGGTGAGAGTCGAGAGACATTCACGTCACGAGAATAGTGGGGATTCTGCAAGTAATAAAAAAGGTTTTATTGCGTTCCGTGTAGAACAATATTAATTCAACCTTGCTCAGGCTTATGTCTTTCCGAGATGGTACAATTACACTACTGAGTGAAGGGTTTCAATTAGCAACAGGTACCAAGCGACTGCTGTTAATGTTACTGACTCATCACAAATGTACTAAATAGACACCAAATTTTACGACTACGAAGTTATAAACACCAAAATCACTGTTCCAACCAGCACTGTCCCAATACAAACTTATGACTAAAAAAAGATAACTCAATGGATTGTTGACATATAATGTTGATAAAATCCTTTTTATGTCAAACATTTTTTCTCGCTCACGTCAGTTGTGCAATTGCGAACTTTATTGTCAAAAGGTCAGGGTCAGATGCAAGCAGTGGTCAGACGAGCTGCAAACAGTGGTCAGACGAGCTGCAAACAGTGGTCAGACGAGCTGCAAACAGTGGTCAGACGAGATGCAAACAGTGGTCAGACGAGATGCAAACAGTGGTCAGACGAGATGCAAACAGTGCTCAGTATAGCACATCAGACCCTGTGATCAGTTATTACAAATAGTGTCATGGTGACAGCATTTTAGACGATTGTGTAAGATTTGTTATTCAAGCATTAACAATAAATAAATAAAATTTTCTTCGGACACATTTTGGTGATAACTTTTGATTTGATAACTCAGGAAGATATTTAGAAGTTTTCCATTGAAAACTTTAGTTTGCGAATGTTATATGGTAATAGTAGTGTTACTCATGTTTCGTAATGGAAGGGCAGTGTTTGAAAATACCAGCCTCGGGGCTCCGGAGTGAAGCGTGGCACACAACGTCACAATTGAACAGTCTTCTGTTAGAGCAGAGATTGTTCCACCATTATCTTCTCATAGCCCGCCGGTGGGGGGTACAGGAAGTTATCAAGAATTATGTCCAAGATTGCACCATCGTCCACTGAAAAAGACAATATGAGTTATTGAGTTTTGTGAGGAGACTGCATGAAGTTTAAGTGACTTCAAGTCGTTCTATAATGTAAATAAATATAATTATATAAATATAAAAATATAAATGTAATAAATACAATTTTATCATAAAAAATATCAATTCTTTTATCAAACTGAATTCTGATAAATTTTCTTAATATGGAGAAGAATGAATTTCTATACGCTATGTTGCTCTTCTCTCTCTCTTTGGTCCGAGTTTGGTCTACTCTTGGTATAATTAAACCATGCATTATAATAAGAGGGGATATAGTTCGAGCGATTGATTACGAGTACAATTTTTTTATATAATAAGCGTGTTGTAGGCGAAAAAGTTTTGGCTAGATGATAATTTGTCTAGAGGCGACTCAAAATATGTCCTCTCACCATAAAGCGCAGGGTACACCGTCCCTCTTATATTCCTAATTGGTGTCTCCATATTCTTTCCATTGAGGAAGAAGTTCAACTCGACATGGTCGTACGCAACGCCGATAGTGTCGCCATCTGTCGGTATTATTGCATTAGACTTTTCACTCTCTGGCTTTTCGTTGTCGATGTGACTAGGTGACTCTGTGGAGACGAGCAAGTCCTCCGTGGGAGAGTCCCTCTGCTGCGATAAGTGGTACAACTCCACATTGTCATGCCGTACTGTGCCATCACTGTTCAAACACCAGGATTCCTTGTCCATGCCACCTGGAATTATATAATAATGCATAATTATAGAAGTTTCTTATGCATCCACCGAAATTATACCAGAGTATTGACACCAGTTTCTCCCAATAGAATTAGTGAGACTGAAACATTTTCCATTATGATAACTGTGTGCTTGTTTGCCACCTTGCAAGAAAGAATATGTTGCACAATATAAATCACATGCTTATACATTACATATGCTCATGCCTGTATTCCCTGAAGGGGTAGACAGATGTGTCCTAATAGTACTGTGGGAAGAGGTTTTATGTTAGAATGATAGGCAACATGTGATCGGAAAGAATAAAAGAGGAAGAAGTAAGAAGTGACGGATGAGAGAACGATGGTGGAAGACGTGAAAGACGGACGTCGAAAGTGAAGATTATTTTATTATTTTAAGATGTTTATTTAAGTTATTTATTATATTAAGACGAAGTACAGAAGATCCATTCAAACATTCCTGTTTATTTTATTCAATCCCACAGTACCCACATTTCGTAGACAAGACGCCTCGTTGGTCAAGTAGTTGTAGGTGCTACTGCTGAAATGGAGGTCTTAGGTTTGATCCCCAGGTCGGGCAACATTTTATTGACTTTTTTCAAAAATAATTTCCCAGTAAATAGCTGCGTTACATTTACATTGGACTTAAATAGCTGGCGAAATTATCTTTCAATGTAAATAACAATTTCATATGTCATACACAATTGTCACAGTACATTTTCATTCCAAACACACAACATAATTTATGTATGACAAAATACAATGCCAACTTCTCTGACCCAATTGAACTATTTAGGTGGTTATGTACAAATGTATGCAAACAATGCATATTTGTGAAGGCCATGTTTAGTTTGGCCATGTAACCTTGCACATGGCGTGCATCATAGGGTCACTGTTATGTCATCAAATGTGACCTTTGTAGTAGTCAGTGTTCAAACTCAAACTCAAAAATACCATATTTATTCAGTTTGAGCCCCAGTAAAGTACCTATGAATATCAAAAATGTACCTTTAAACAATGTATGCACTCATAACTTGTGATGGGACTTGTAGTTATATCTTGTTTCACTTAACACATTCACTGCAGAAATTTCATCTTCTTCGGAAATTCCTCGAACAGTTGGATGCGCAAGTGAATGCGTTAAAGGGAATATTATGGCCAAGTTAAAATATCTATGCTTGTATGAATCATACCTGTTATGAGTATTTTTTAGATTCACCAATTGTAAGTAGATAGGGTAAGTTGTAAAATAGATAGAGCTATTAATAGTTGTATTATGTTACATAAATATGTTTGGATCCATTGATTTAATAATTCTTTGGTTTTTAGATCCCTGTCATATTCAGTTCCTGCAACACTTGGAAGATGAGTTTGACCCCCAAATCTGATTACTACAAGAAAACTCATTGGTACTGATGGGAATCTTACATTGCTTATGTTGAGGCCACCACATCTCCTTTTATAGGCTATATTAAAACAACCCTAATAATATTAGAAAATCTCACATAATTTATTGTACTCTCACCATGCACTCTATTAAGGTCTGTCTCCCTAGTAGCAAGTCCCACGGCCCACACTCCTCCTTGCTGCAACTTGACCTCAAAGTATGCCTTGTTCTGTACCAGTGGAGCATTGCCCAGAGCACAGCCGGACCCACACACACGCTGCCCACCTTTGATTATCACCATCTCATGTCCTGCCAATAATTATAAACACTAAGCAGCTTCTTGCTAGTTAATTTCTTTATGTGGGCTAAGACCTAAACCTAATGTATGTAGTCCATAAGTAAACTTTGTATATTATGTATTGATGTAGTAGCTGTAAAGTATTTTGAAAAAATATAGATATTTTTTCTATATGTGGAGAATAACCACTTAATATTAAGCGACCTGTTTATCTGCGATCTTTATATTATAAAAAAATATACTAAAGAGTCAGGCAGACTAGACATACAGTGGGAAGCTTAGACCTATTATTATTTTGGTAATTTATTATCTATGGATTAATGAGTACACATTTATCGACTGAAATCAGAAATCTGTGAACTTAAAAGAGTTCAAAGTAGGGAACATTATAGTCATATCCAAGATTAACAACTGACAAAACAAATGGTTAGAACAAAAACCCTAAGCTTATTTATTTTGTTCCTGTAGTGGAAAGGCATCCATAATGCTGAAATATAGGTTAGGAGAACGATTTTAGCACTGAACTATATAAAAATACAAGCAAATAACTTAAATACCCACCCATATGCAAAGTATCCAACTGTACCGGGTTTTCTTTGACACGTATCGGCACACTAGGTGTGAGAGAGAAACCATTAATACATCCTTTCAAACAACAAAACATGTTGAAATATTGTTCACGACTTTGCTTAATCAATAACTTCAGTATCAATATCAATTTTCAGTTACAAAATTAGTGTTATTGTACGGAATCTACGTCATTTCATTCATGACTAAATGACAGATAATTGATTGACTGACAGGCACAGGCACGACTATGTGACAGCCAAATGACAGCTATTTTGACGTTGACAAGTTCCACTCCATACCTAGCGATTTAATTATTTTACGCATAAAAGTTTGTTCCTTTCTTACAGTCTACTATTCAATATGTTTAAGTGTGATAAAGGTGTAGACGACATTAACCTACCTACATAATTTACACCCATAAAAGAATGCGGAGATGGACTCGCGCAGAGGTCTCTTTTTTTTATAAATATGATTAAGTATGTCTGTCTGTTTGTCAGCCTGTTCGATCGATAATCTCTGAAACGGCTGGACAGATTTTTACAGAACTATCAACGGGACTATCACTGGCAGATAGCTGATGTTACCTAAAGATTGGTTTTCGCGAAATACCACCACCCATAAAACTAAGCCTAGGTACGCGGGTGCACAGTTTGTATGTATTTATAAGTTATTGAGACATACGCTTTATAATTCTTTTCTATGCCGGGAACGAAACCCGAGACCTAATCCAATACGTAGGTACGGTAGAGATAGGCAATAAAACCCTTTGATTAAAAAACAGCACTACCTATCGATTGAATCAAATAAGTTTATGACAGTATATTTTTATTGACGGTATAACGTGAGACCTCCAGACGTGACTCGCAATGCAAATAGGTACATAGGTAATGACGATAACCTCGGCCTGACCTAATAACACCAGTGCCTATCTGCAGTAAAACTAAATTTCTTATTCTAGGTAGGTATCGTAAAACGGAAGGACCTTTGCTCATTGACCACAAATATTTAAGAATAAAAGCCACAACGTAAACCAATTTGCAATATTAAGTGAAGATTTAAAACTATGCTCTCAAAGTTTTTCTTCAAATGAATAGCTGGGTTGGTAATTTCAAGTAGGTATGTGTTAAACCTAGGCATATACATAATATGAGTATCTAGATTATCTACTATTTTAATAACGTGTCTCTGTGCTCTTATCCTTCCTACGCTTTTGTCAACATATCTGGGGCCCTACCATAAGCTCTTATTGCCATCATAGTTCCACTGTGTGACAGTGACAGATTTATGTACGTCATATACATTTGTCTGTTAGTAAGAGTTAAACTATCGTGGTAATAAGAGATCATGGCAGGGCCCCTGTAGGCCTAGACAAAGTAACATTCTCATTTACATTATCTAAGCCTTCTAATATTACGGTTATTACATATAGAAAATAGGAGTTAGAAGGGTCTCAAGGGTTGTAGAGGCAGGGAGGGAAGGCAAAAGTGTTACAACCAAATTGTCACATTCGACTTTTATGTGTTTGACAGATGCTGAATCCATCGGTGTCTCAAGCACTGAAACATATGATGTCAATGTCTATGAGTACAAACGTCTTCGTCCTTTAAGTACATTAAAGCACTACGTGTTTGCACTTTAGTTTAGTGAAACTCATATTTATAGGTTCCTCAGGACTTATCACGATAATAACCTCACTGGTTATCTTGCATACCAGGTGGGATTTGAATTCGCGTCGCTTACGTAGCACTCAAACCACTGTGCCACCATAGTTACAAGGAAATGAAGTTCCAAAATTATAAATAAGTAGTTTGCCGATAATCATTTGATTAGCATTATTGACACGATAATTTTATAAGCGCGTTTCCTACTCAGATTAATGCAAACAGATTTGTGTTAATTGTTCAAACACTCCATCTATTTGTGTTGTAATTTAACGCTAATATTTATCATTATAATTAAAATATTATGCAAGCTGATTTACCTTGAAATTTTGGATTCGATTGAATTCTTCCACGTTATGACGCGGGTGTGGATTTTATTTATACACATAGGTACCAATGCTTGCCTACTTACATAAGTATTTAATTAATGAGACAATAATTTGCTTTGAGATAAATTTAACAGAAAACATTATTAAAAAAAACGTTACTGTCTTTATGGTAGATTTGAGGTTTTAGCCGTCGCCTGCGACGCAAACGACGCAAGTTCGAAATAACTTTTTCTAAAAACTTAAGTAAGTAAGTACCTACAGTGATTTCCCACTAAGTACGTGCTTTACGGTGAAGGAAAACATCGTGAGGAAATCTGCATATGTCTGAGAAGTAATTCAAAGGCGAATATTTAGTGGCTGAGATGGCGATAGACTCACCATCTGTCACGATGGCACTTCATCATGTTCGGTGAAAAGTTGGTGTTTTTAACAAACACATCTGCCTACCCGGCGTGAGTATACGTATGTAACTTACCGTCCGTCTACAATCATGAGGATCATGTATGCCAAATGCCAATCCAATGACTTAGAAATATAAATTATCGCGTTTTTGCCTTACATTTCTTAAATTCCTATAAGTAATAAACTTGAAAAACTGGTATTGAATGGTCTGATGTACTTATCATAATGTAATTTTTCATAAGGTATTACGAAACCAACACACAAAATTTTTATTTTATGTAAAAATTATCTCAAAAAAGTTCTATGGTTTTATTTTGTGCTGGGGGATAACTATTATGATCGTTTTTAAGCAGCGCGTATTATTAACTTCTTTGGTGTCTCATTTTATGATACTTATCGAAATGAAGCGTCAAAAAAGACATTCTTGGAAAGGTAAATATACTTAGATTACTTTTAAAACTACGTCATAAGTGAAGTGTTAACACTCGACCTCGCGACCTCCACCTACGAGGAAACATTACTTACGTAGGCTCTATTAGATCAGTGTTTAATTACAAGAAAGCAGATAATTTCTCCACAACAGAGCAGTTATGTGACAGATTAAATAATAGTTAAGACTAGTTATGCGTCACGTTTAACTGTTGGGTTGGCCGCTTCGTGGCATGCGCTTGACTTATTATGAAAGAGTATCTCGACAGCGCAGACACGTCAAGATATCTTTTTCCAAAAGAAACGTCTTAATGATAAGAAATTTAAACATAATTTTATTTCGTATATATTTGAAATTCGCTTGTCGAAATAAGCTCGGTCTACCTTGCTGTATAACTCTACGGTAATTATCAACTCTCTGCCTCATAGCGGCATCCTCAGACATTCCATACATCATGTTTTGCGTATATACATACATATATATGATACCTACATATACATACATATGCTCATTGCTCACGCCTGTATACCCGAAGGCGTAGGCAGAGGAGTACTTATAAGACACCCAAATTTATCATCAGTTATGTTTGAGTACCATTTTATAGAAGGCGCGCTGGCAGGCTTCTTGCCATAAACTGTGCACTAATACATACTCCGGGCTGCTACTGAGCAATTACAGATGGAAAAACTCTATACCGCTTTGCTGGACCAGGCGATAGAACCCAGGACATCGTGTTCTGAGGTAACGCATGTGACCAACGAGACCAACGAGGCAGTCTGTACTCATATATTATCTACCAATGTTTACTAGGACTGCCTGCAGCACTCACACAAGTAAATATTTAAGTCAAAGCATTCAATGGACCAAAAATAATTCCTGCAGCTGATAAACATATTTCTTCTGTACAGAAGAGAATCAATCCCGTGATCCAAGACTGGTTACCTACACTACCTTTCTACCAAGCGTTCTTGCTATGATCTTAAAGACACGTGGCGATTACCTAAGAATTAACTGTTCGAGGAAACAAAAGGAATTTTGAAAGCAGGGAAATGTATTGTAGGCAATGTTACTAATAAAAGCGTAACACAAGTGTTTGTGTATTGAAGATTCATTCTAAGTTTCTATTTGCGCTTTACGTATGTTGTTCGTTACACAATTAAGCGGAAAAATGTTTTGGATGTTTGCCATTGATTCGCTTTGTTGTAATACGTATTATTTTGCAGTTGATATGTTTATTACTTACTTATATGTGTTATTTATACTATTAAGTACGATTATACCTCAATTTACTGAGAATAAAAGCAAATAGTTTCGCATCATGAATTGGTTCCAAGGAAAAGAGATTCTTTCTTCATATAAAGAAATTAAGTATTCAACAAATCAACTATTAAGGTAGGTACTAAATTAAGTATTCAATAAATATAACAAGAAAATTACACTCATGGAGGTTGAATGAACGCAGATCACCATAATAACATGCAAATATATAATAGATTTTAGATCATAAAAAGTTGATTTTAAAATGAAGTTGAAATGGCTTAATTTTAGGATTAAAGTTAATTCGCATGTTGTTTGGAGGAGATATGTTTAATAACTGGGAAATCCCATAGTTACCGATACAATTTTACACGGATCTAGTGACCCAGCAATCACATTCATTTGATCTGGTAACGATCTAGGATATTTAAGTAGGTTTATCATAAGGTCGAAAACTATCAAAGAAATATATTATGTAACTAGCTGTACCCCGCGGTTTCACCCGCGTAGATTTAGTTTCATCCTTATTGTCGCGGAACCCTAATATTTTTGATAAATAAAAGTACTAAGCCTAAGTTACTCCTTGAAACATCAGCTACCTACCAGTGAAAGTCCCGTTAAAATCCATCCAGCCGTTTCAGAGATTACCCGGAACAACCAGACAGACAGACAGCCAGAGAAAAAATTTAAAACTTGGTTTTTTAGTGTCAGTAGCGTGTATACTTTCATATCCATTTAGTGAAAAGCTGTAATTTTGGAATTACAAACAGACACTTAAATTTTATTTATCTGTATAGATTTGTTAAGTAGCCCTGACAATCGTTACCACATTTCATCCACAGCTCTAACTAACTAAGTACGTTCAAAACGAAGATAAATGTAGATGAGTAAGATGTGACTCAGATTTTTCAGTTTTCTTGTTTTGTAATATAAAAAATACCTATCTTTTTAAAGATGATATTTTCTCATCTTACATTAGGACATGTTTCCAGATATAAAAAATCCTTCGCGACGAAACTGGACACACAGCTTAATCCGAGTTTTTCTTCCTCCTAACCTTTAGTGGGTAAAGATAAGTATATACCTATAGTAGGAGTAGGAGTGTGTAAGGCTAAGAAAAGGGGTGAATATTAAAATAAAAGGGGTGGATGAAAAAACCACACTCGCTAAGGCGTTGGTTTTTAATTTAAATGAGTATTTACTGAAGTTACTAAAATTATTCTGATGAGAAAAATCGCGTAGCTACCTACTCGGTAGGTAGTATTGTACCAAGAATGATAAAATTGAGACTAGAGAAAATTTTGAATTAAATCGAAACAAATTGAAAGGCCCGTATAAAACAGGATTGAACTACTTATACACGTTGGGAAAACCCAAAGGCTCGATAGCACACACACGGCAAATATACCCTGACGTGAGGGTGCGCGCGACCATACTCACGCATCAGTATTACCTCCATATAAAGCGCACGCGCCGCCCATGCGCATCAGTTTGTGACCGAACTACGGGACTGACAACACACGGTAAGTGACAGTTAATTTTTTTTTGAACTTGTTTAAAAAAATCGGAGGAAATTAAAATTGCCTAATTCTTATTAGTAGTAGAAAAGTATTTGAAAATTGACAAATTGGGGCGACAATATAATGTTTATTTTTGGCTATAAAATTGTGAATTTATTTATATTATATTTGTTCCCGAAATTAAAAAAACACTTAAATCAAGTAAATTATTTAACAACTATTAACGTGCTATTACAAAAAACTACAGTATTAAAATTTATTCAAATAAGATCCAAAAATCGGAACTAAACTCGTCAAGTGAGATTAAAAAAAATTGGAATTTACGTTAGGGCCTATGAAGTCGTGGGTGGAATGAACTCTTTATATTCGGGAGCAAGGTCGCTTTCTAAACGGTGGGACCGGTCCTGTTCCCCGAGTCCTACCTTTGCCCAACTTACAATACGTACCAGGAATTCTCCGAGTTTTGTAAACATTGAGCTTTTTTTTGAAGTTACGGCCTACTTACTTTTTAAATTCCTATGTTTTTTGATATAATGTAGGTAGATACATTTATGAAAATTTTGGATGACACGGACATGAAAAATGTAAGACATGACGAATATCTTATTTAAGACTAGCTGTGCCCCGCGTAAAGTTAATTTAATGGATGACCCACGGAACCCTAATGCTTAACCCTAATAAAAGTAGCCTAAGTTACTCCTTGTAACATTAGCTATCTGCCAGTGAAAGTCTCGTTAAATCGCTCCAGCCGTTTCTGAGATTAGCCGGTACAAACAGACAGACAGACAGAGAAAAAGTTTTTAAATTGGTTTTTTATGTGAGAACCGTATATATACATTCAAATGATTTCAGTGAAAATCTGTTATTTTATAATTACAAACAGACAGTACAATTTTATTTATCTGTGTTTATTTTTCTATATCGGTTTAACTATCTAATCTTGAACAGTTTTTTGTGTCATTTACCTGCATCATATTATAATACCAATAATAACGGTCAGACTACATAAAATTGTGAATTACGATCAATGAAGTCCTTAACTACCTACTAGAAGCTAACAGGATATTCGACGTAGGTCAACATTCTTTAAAAATATTTTTCAAAACACGTTTTAGTGAATGCTCAATAAGTTTAGATAAACTTATATCAACAATTTAACAACATAAGCTTTACGCACCTTCTTAAAGTCCAATAAATCAAAATCAAAATCAAATATATCTTTATTCGATTAGACTTCATACAAAGTACTTTCAAATCGTCAGAATGACACAATTACACAGGATTATACATGCTACCGCCAGGTTCGGAAGGTTGATTTTACTGAGAAGAACCTGGCAAGAAACTCAGTAATTACTCTTTTAAAGAATATTATACAGTTTTAAAAATACAAAATAAATTGTTCAAGCAACTATAAGCCCATGGACACAGCTCTAATGCTCAATTGTCAAAAATAAAAACTAAAAACTAAAAATATAGTACAAATATATGTGAGCATGGCAAATTCCAGCCAGTCAAAGCAAAATTAAGATTAATTAATTGTAGCAAAAGTACAGTGCCAATGGGATTATTTACAAACATTATCAGGTACATCCCAGGCTCCCTTATCACAAATATAATCACTTACAGTATAATATCCTTTTTCAAGCAAAACTGATTTAATTGTTTCTTTAAATTTGTTGAAGGGCAAGTTTACAATTTTTGTTGGTAATTTATTATAGAAGCGTGTGCTCTGTCCTAAAAATGAGCCATGCACTTTTTGTAGGCGATGCGCAGGCACTACAATTTTATGTTTGTGTCTTGTGTTTACGTTATGCACATCACATTTCCTTTGAAACGATCCAATGTTTTGATGCACAAATAATAAGTTAGCTAAAATATACTGTGAGGCCACTGTCAAAATTCCAATTGATTTAAATTTTTCCCTTAACGATTCTCGCGGTCCCAAATTATATATAGATCGTATAGCCCTTTTCTGTAGTGTAAATATAGAGTCTATATCAGCAGCTTTGCCCCAAATTAAAATAGCATAGGACATAACGCTATGAAAATAAGAAAAATATACAAGTCGAGCTGTTTCTATGTCGGTGAACTGTCTAATTTTTCTAATTGCATAAGCTGCGGTAATATAAATCTATACCTTACCGTAAGGGACTCTAAGGAGTAGATAAAAGTGTAACAAGAATTCAAGAATTCGAAGCCAGGCCACGGGACCATCAATGTTTCATGGTTTTTCACTATGGGGTGAAAGAGGAACAGGTTTGGGGTGAATAAGGAATTAAAATATTACGTAGTCAACTCATCTTCACCTATTCTGTACTCATCGCATCGAGTATTTCTGGATAATCATCCTGAATGTGATTTGTTTGCGGATGAATGGAGAATATTTTGTCTGTATGTTTGGAGTTTTGTGAGGAGACTGCATGAAAGTGTTCCTTTTTTCCCTTTTGTTTAAGTGACTTCAAGCCTTTCTATAAGGTTAAAAAAATAAATAAATAAAATAGCATAACCTACATACATATTTCTAGTCCTGAGATTCTTATGTAATGAATGTCTGATTTCCATTTCAAAAAGAAATTATGATTTAGAATAATGGAAGTATGACATTTATAATACAATAACTCCGACAGATTCTCATAGAAAGTTAAATTAACTGTATTCTTAAGACATGTCATTTTGGAATTGATTAAAGTGGATGTTGTTTTGCCAATTTCAGAAAATACTTAATTATCACTTAAGTTGCAACTTTTTTCAATAAATGATTTCTTTTAATGCTACATAATATCTTATGTCTAATGATAGTTACGAACCCATGTAGGTATCAGAAAAAAAACTTAAGAGGCTTCTCTTTTTTGCTTTTCCGTAAAAAGTGGTGTAAAAGACCTGATTATCTAAATTCCAATTCTGATAACAAAGTATTTTTTGTTGTTGATTTTAACAACTTTTTAAACTTCCTGCCTATCTAGCTAATGAATGTTGGTCTTTATGAGGCAAGGCCCTTGTCTTACTATAAGCTTTTATTAACATGGTAGTTTGTCTGAGCGATAATGACAGACTTTAGCACATCATACTGATACCTACATAAACACCTACCTACGTACATATGTCTCAGAATCATCGTCAATACTATCATGGTAATAAGAGGTCACGATTGGGCCCCAGATAAAGTTAGAAAACCAAAAATGAGTTGATTGTTTGACAGCAAAATATATTTGTATTGTTGCAGAAAAATGAGGCAGTTAATTTCAGCACTATTAGTGGCGACGCTGGCGGTGGTAGCACACGCACAGTTCCCCAACGGACGCATACTGGAGCCCCCCATCCCCACACAGTGCGTCCAGAGGATCATCCATGAAATATATTCTGATAGTAAGTCTGGCTTTGTCGGTTTAATTAGGCCTTAGGAGTAATAAAGGGTTATTAGGGGACGTGGTTACGACTTAAATGACCGGTAGGTAGGTAGATTCTTAGTTGTTGTTGGTAAGGGCCGGTATCATCATCATCTCCCTGGCCTTATCCCACACATTGTTGCGGTCGGCACCTAAGTCAACCCAATATGGCTGATCACCGGATTTTATGCGAAGCGAATGCCATCTGGTCTTCGTAACCTCTTTTTTGGGGAAAATCGGCAATTTGGGTTAAACCAGTTGTCAGACTCTCCGGTATGGTCAAGTACTCAGTCCAAAACGTCCGGGAGGTGTACCTAGCTCTCCCTGGATCTTAGGATTTTACTAATCATTGTGCCAACCTCCAAAATGAGTACTTAATCCGAGAACAAATTCAAAGCAAACAAAATGTCTGCAAACACCAATGTACTTACAAATACAATCAGCATTAAAAGTGGGTGGGTTCCGCAGATTATATTATAAAGTGTCATAATGCCAAGAACTACTTACAATACAATAATTAAAGTTCGAAATAGAAAACACCCGACGTGACCAGTTACCGTTTTTCGGGTATAATTCCAGTCCCTAAAAATAAACTGTCACACATTCCTACGGCTCTAGTAAAAGTAGAACATTGTCCGCCTTGTATCCTTTTGTGCTTTGGCAAGTTTCCTTATCGCACTCAAGCTTCGAAGATAACATTTCTAACTTTGAAGGAAGTGCATGAAATAGTTTCGATAACGTTCAAATGACAAACAAAATGCAATGTTAATGATTTTAGTTTACCATAAGTAGGTTGTTTGGTTACCAAATCATTGCACTTAGGTATTTATTTAATTCCTGAAATTATTTAAATACTAGCTGTGTGTGCCCCGCGGTTTCAGTCGCGGCTTAATTTCATGGTTTTTATTTGTCGGAACCCTAATTTATAAAGGAGTTCCGTAAGTAACATAAGCTACCTGACAGTGAATGTCCCATTATAATCGGTCCAGCCATTTCTGAGATTAGCCGGAACAGACAGAAAAAACGTCAGTACCGTGTATACTTTCATAAGCATTTAGTGAAAAACGGTTATTTTGGAATTACAAACAGACACTTAAATTTTATTTATCTGTATAGATATTTTGTTAATCCATTAACAACCTGTGTTTCCTATGTGTACACAAATTATTTCTTAACCATCATTTACAATGGACGTAATATAGGTAATAACTCGTATTTAAACCGAAAAGCAAATATTTAATTAACACTTATTATTATTCATACTACAATAGTCCACCACGTCTTTGGATTGTAATTTATAATTTCGCCCAAAGTTATAAGGCCCGGATAGCTCAGTCGGTAGAGCATTGGACTTTTAATCCAAGGGTCCAGGGTTCAAGTCCCTGTTCGGGCGGTCATTATTTTTGGACAAAAATGAATTGGTATTATCCGTCAAGTATTTTTTTTGCTTTATTTTTATTACCTATCTTGTTTTTGTAAAAAATATCGTTTTTGTTTTGATTATTTGTAATGTCAAACAAAACCCGATGATCTTTTTACACGGAATGATAAACCCAGTCAACTAATGCTATTATTATAGGGCGCGTACTTTTGTTAATAAGTATTACCTACTAACCGCTAAGCTTCTATATTGAAAGTCAATTTCTACCGCTTTACGTTTTAGTTCCCATCGAGTTTGTATGTAGGTAATTGTTGCTTGGAAAAACATTGCGAAAAGATATCGGTTTCCGCTTTCAATTGATGTAATAAGAACGCTGATACATTACCTGTACCCTGAGAATCATTGTATCTACGAACTACAGTCTACCACTTACTTACCTGGTAATATTTACTTAAACATAAGGGCAGACCGTATGTAGATAGGTAGGTTATGTAGTATCAGGTAATGATAACAAATTTCATTTTGTAACATTGGATGGGACTCAAACGCTGTTATTTCGAACCGACCAGTTCGACTTATATCAAATTAAGTTAAGTAGGTACCCAACTCATCCTTCCTATACTTATTCACTTCTCAAAAAAATGCCTTAGTGAAAGGTAAGAAAAAAGCAAAGAAAGTATTCCTATTCCTTTTCCCGAATTCCTCTAGTTTGCTAACACTCGACTGTTTTAGACAAAACCTAAGTAAGTACAGGTGCCGTCATGAGTTATGAGCGATCAGCAAATATATTGGAGGTAACTGCGCATGTGTTTTATTCACTTCGTGCTATACAAACAGACGATACAGACTGATAAAATTAGTATACAGACGCATTCAAGTCATCATTCATAACTTGTGACGGCACCTGCATAGTGACACAACTCATAGATACCTACTACCAGACACTATAAACACTAGATACACGGCTAGATGATTTCTGCAATACTCACCTGCCGATACGATCTTAACATTACCTTGTTCACCAGACAAAGGATACTTCTTCTCGTGGCGAGACCCTGCGCTGCGAGGCGTGGAGGAGGACTGGCTGAGCGCCAGGAACTACTGCAGGCAGCGCTGCATGGACCTCGTCTCTCTGGAGACCAGCGATGAGAACGAGTGGATCAAAACTCGCATCGTGCAGGACAAGGTATGGTGGACTTAGACCTTATGGTGGAACCCTTTGTTATGCTAGTTCTAGATTCAAACTATCGAGTTTTTAATGGTTATGATTTAAAAGCTCTATCAAACTGTGGCAAATTTTATAAGTGCCACATCTTTCTAAATCTAGTTTTGCACCCATGTCCGGACTCTGATGCCTGCTTATACTCTACCAATACCTACCATTTAAACCACCTTTTACAATCCCTAGTTTAGTATTATCTACTTAATATTTGTTACGAAACATAGAATCTAGTAAATAAGTACGTACCTAGGTACCTACACAATTCAAAGACATCTCGGCAAGAACGTGAACAAGCAATTAGAATAAAAAATTACGTAATTCCTTCGGAGACCCGTCCGAGTGAATTCACAAAAGGAACTTCTTACAAAAAGCTTCTAAATATTTAAATTAGTAATTAGATATTACATCCATGACTAAACCTCAGAGGAAGCCTCTGTGGCATTCCTCGCATCCTTGACCTGCATGTTCGTCTTCAGACAATTAACATTACGCTCACGTGCGGGTTACCTCATCACTTCATTCCACGACTTCCAGAACACTGCCAAATGAAAATAGAAAGTTCGACTTCTTTGGACCGACTAACGAATTCTTAACGCGCTCTTGTTTTTCGTAACGAGCCCAAATAACACCTATTGTTATGACGAACAGCCACCGAACCAGCGGCGCTAGAATTCGACATGCAGAGCAGGTACATGACTCGAGTAAAAGAGTGGTTTCAGGAACTCAACAATAGCAATATCGATTTTCTTTTACGAGTTTCACTACTACCGCGAAATGTGTTACGTGTGAATTTCTGTTTTGCCCCCATTATGTCAGTTGCATGGCGGCGGTATCGACAATTTCATCGTCGCTATTGTTGATTGGCGTGACGTAGCGCTAGGCATTCCAATACTACCTGTATACTACACCTTACAATACTAGAAAGTGGGAACATCGAAGTTTCTCATGTAGGAAGGTATCAAAAGGTAATCGGACATTCCTGTATAACTTTCCCCTGTCAATGCAGGCTAACTGCTGGTGGAATACCTGCCTGCAATTCGCTTAGCGCGGGTATTGATGTCAAGTAAACGTTTCAATTGTCCCGATGCCAAATTGGTCATTGCTTCGTCGAGGCTTTGTGCCGGTAATGCTGGCTCGGCGCTCGTTAATTGTGACAAATGGCTGTAATCAGCGGTGTGTGTGCGCGGAGTCTCACACCTATTGTCTGACAATCGCCGGCTTACTTCGATCTATTCGATAACTCGATGCTCTACGCTTTTTTAATAAGCCGTTTGCCATTGTTGTTTTTTTCTGTAATGAGCCAGTAGATTCCTTCATCGGTTAATTGAATAGAGGCACCGTCTGCCACAAAAGATGAATAATTTCCTGTGTCTACCGTAATCTATTTTGAAAAAAAGTCCCTAAATCGTTAAAATGTATTTTTTGTAGGTTAAATACATCTGGACATCAGGGCGGTTGTGCGACTTCAAGGGTTGCAACAGGCCTGACTTGCTGCCCAATGAAATCAACGGGTGGTTCTGGACCGCCGAGCTGCAGAAGCTAGCACCTGCCAACAACCGTCAGCAGAACGACTGGTCCGAGGGCGGCGGCATCGGCAAGCCCCAACCTGACAACAGGGTAAGCATTCACACCCACAAGGAACTACCTACATACGTATACATGTGGCCTAGATACACACCAGAACTGATGATGCAACCAGAGTCAATTCCGTGAACGCAGTTAAGTAATGTTTGTCATAAAACACGCCCCGCCCGCAACTGCATCCGACAAGCAGCGGATAAGTACCGCGCAATGAAAACGAAAGCGTCAAAGCGTCACGTGAATATTTATGGGCCTGCGAAATATTCGCCGAAGGGCGTACCCGCATAAGCAGCGCGCGCCACTTTCTACACACAGACTACCTACTTCGAGCTGTGCAACAAAAGCTCATCTTTATTCGGCATGCGTACTCGCTGATGTTTGCGCGTCACTTTCCCCGAGCACAGCCACCAAATAAACACGTAACCCTGCGGTCGCGGGCGCGGCTGCCCCGGCGCATCCGGTTGTCCTCTGTTCAAGGCCCTACGCAACTTGACTACTTACCTGTGTGCGGTATCCTCGCTTTCAACCGTAGTGCCTAATGACTTAATAATCTGCGACAATGTAGTAGGTACCCACGTACTTAAGTACATGTACTCATTGTGCGTGTTTTTTTTTGGATTCTGGATATTAGAATAACACGGACAAGGACTTTCTCACCTACATACTTATAGTGACCTATAGTTTGTCTTTGTTTTTAAGCAAGTTCGCGTACGCTTGTTTACAATTTTTGTTACGTTTGAATACACAATCTGGTATACAACAATCATAACTGACTTGAGGATTTGCATAAACACGTAACGGACTCATTGTCATGTGTACTTAACTCACCCATTGTGTTGACGCCCCCACATTACCTAATGTGATACAGGTGCCGCCATATAGTTATGAACGTTCAGCGAAAATAGAGGGGATAGGTAATTGCGCATGTATTTTATTCGCATCACGCCATACAGACAGACAAGACCAAAAATATTACTACTTCGCATTTAAGTTCCTTTTCATAATCAATTTGAAAATTTGGTTAGGTGCGTTTGAATATCGATACCGATTTATATCTATCAGTAGAGGTCTCATTACTCTGATAACTAGATAATAACATTATTAAAATAATTAGCTCTCTTTATTCTTTCTTACCCAACAAACTACATAGGAGTACCGGGTGTTATTAGCTTGGACGAGATTATGGGATTGAAGTCTGTACCATATGGCTCCCTAAAATGATCGATTTTATTTCTTTGTTCAGGAGTTGATCCAAGGAGGCGCAGCAGAGCACTGCGTGGCGATTCTTAACAACTTCTACAACGACGGCGTCCACTGGCATGACGTGGCCTGCCACCATCGCAAGCCCTTCGTCTGCGAGGAGAACGACGCACTGCTCAAATACGTCCGATACACCAACCCTAACCTTAGAGTTTGAGCTCTTCATATTCGTTCGCTTGATATGTGCCCTTTGCTGCATAGATAATAACTCATTTAAGAGTATTCGAAATTCGATTTATAAAACTTCGAAAAAATAAGAAGTTTCTCAGTTCGCATTTTCTTTTTCTTACATTTACTTTTTTAATTAACAGGAAACTCAAATGGGAGTTTTGAAATATTCTTATTCGGGAATATACTAAAAATACATTTTAGAAATGATAAAATTTTCATTGAACATTCAAAAGGCATTAGTACCAGGAAAGTGTAAACACAATTTTGTTACTGCAAGAAGCTAGTATCCAAAATCGAAATATCATCTAGCTTTAATATACCTCATAATATATTTATTCAGTAATTAAACCTTCAATCAACAGGTATTTTAATTTATGATTGAAGATTGTGAAACAGTCGCAGTAAATCTTCTGTATTTTAATTTTTTAAGTATTTAAGATCTGTCAATAAAGACTGTTAATTTTTAACATTTTATTATTTATTATGAAAATAAAAATATGGTACAATAGTTATTTATTTCATAATTGAACTTAACAAATGATTTATCCATAACCAAATGTATAGCTTAAAGTCAATATTTTGGATGTAACCTTGTAGCATTTATCTGTTTATAGATTTAAATGAATAACTACAAAGGTACCTCCAAAAATGTGTTATACAGTAATTTAAGCAGAGGTATTGGTATCAGGGAACAGACATTTTAAACCTATAACGGAGTGTTCTGGGCGAACCTTTCTTGGACATAATGAACCAGAGGCAGATGTTGCAGAAGTACACGAGGCTCAGCAGCATAGTGACATGCATCAGCCGACTCAGCCGGAGGAAGCACAACTTCAAACCAAAACTGAAACAACAAATTTTGCTATAAATCATTTTGCACCATATACTTAATTAACGTTAACTAGTATGGTTCCATGTTTCATTATACATATAGAATTTAGTCACAGTTGCCTATGTCTTACAGAAATTGGTTAAATATTTTCAATGATTACCTCTTAGGCTCTCATAATGGAACAATATTACAATACTGCACACACACATGCATGCAATATTAAAAATATTATAGTGTGTGTACAGCCAGCCTTACATAGAAACTTATTAACATTATACTCATTATTACAAAAGTAATTCCATCTCTATCTGATATGGATATAAAAAGTCACGGACATAGTTTAAGTTTGAGTTTGGTCTAGTCTTTGTTTAAACCATGTTTTTAATAAGAGGGTATCAATTTAAAATAATAAATTTTAATGATTCCACTTTGGTAGCAAACACATGGCAGTAAGGAAAACCAAAGCAAGTAAAGTATTTGGAAAACTTTTATAAAACCATACTTACTCTCTGTTAGCAAAGTCCTCCATGTTGGAATCCAGTGAGTCATTAGACCTCTGTGGGTCGGGCAGAATGGAGAAGTCCTTGTCAATCTGCTCCTGCAGGCAACATATCCTCTCCATAATGAACAACAACAGGATCGCCCAGAAATATTCAAATTCAAATATCATGTCTGTCATTTTTTCCCCTCTACCATTATTATGTGATAGCCAAATTTAGTTTTGATTGGAGGGTCGGTGTACACGGGATTCGTGACTGACGATATGGGCAAGGCGAATGCTGCATCTTGGAACGGACCCACCATGGACCCGCGGGTCTGCCAACCGAGGTCTCCGCCCTGTCGCGCCTTATCCTCACTGTACGCGGCTGCTACATCAGGGAATTTCTGACCAGCTTTCAATTTCTCTAAAGCTTCCAAACATTTAGATTGTTTTTCACATAGAATATGACGTACTTTGACAGCTGTCCCACCTTTTTTCTCTTTACCGGCTGATTCTAAAATTGAACAATACTGATTAAAGAAGGTTAGTTAGGTTATAAATATTTAAGAAAAAATCAATGTTTTTAAATTAAGCTCAGCTCAGTGCTGATAGCACCAACTATCCATTAAATATTGGCTTGAGATAAAATATTTTTCATTCGTACCTTTTGCATCACCTCCAGATTTTCCACCACCAGCTTTGGCAGCTGTTCCTCCTTTACCTCCCTTTTCAGGTTGTTTCTTAGGGGGCATTTCCAATAAATATCCTATGAAAAGTTTTGTATCATAGGAATACACTAAGGAAATTTGAAAAAAAATCAAATTTTTCGAATTATCTCCACGATATCCACGTAAAATACTCCAACCCACCAACGAAATAAATAAGCAAGGAAGATAAATAAAGTTCAATTGTAATATAATTAGAATGCACGCTTTTTCAACCAATAAACCAACAAAACTATTTCTTATCCAATGGATTTAAAGTCTTAAATTCAGTAACATCTATGTAAATTTTTTGTTATCCTTAATTTTGTCAGATTAATATGTCATTTCGGGATTGTAATATTGACAATGACAGTTTGATATATAACGTTTATTGTGCTGCTGATCTCTACTTACAACAACTCCTCTAGATTGGCTATATCTAAGCAATATTTTTTTGTTTTTTGAATAATTCCATACTATTACAACAGATTAATGTATGGATTTAAATATTCACACGGCTGATTAGGAGCATAGAACACAAAAGCTATGCGGAGTTTGCGGAGCATGATTATACATCTATGGGGAAGAGGGAATAATGTTTTAAAAAGTGATCAATCGAATGAATGAATGATTACGGCAATCGAATTGTCAAACTAACGTCATTTCATAACAAATTAAATTACGTTTAGCTTGACCCGATTTTTTGTATTTTATTTTATTTTTCTTCTCATCCTCAATATTTTTGGATAAATTATTGCGTTTTTAATGAAAGACCATGTATAGTTTGTGTCTTAAATAGTATTTAAATGAAAGGTGATAAAGCTACGCGAGTATTATGTTATTCAGTGCATTGTAATCAGTCACAATAATATTGGATTGTGTTGTTTCGACGTAGATACGTCCCAGTTTTCGGACACGATGGGGATTATGTATGAGAAGAGGCCCCTGAAGAGGCCTCGCCTGGGGCCTCCGGATGTGTATCCCCAAGAGCCCCGTCAGAAGGAGGACGAACTTACATCTACGAACGTGAAGCATGGCTTCTCTACAACACCACAGTCAAGTGACGAGTTTGGCACCGCTAGGAATTTCAATTATTCAGCTTCTAAGGTAAATTAAAAGTGCATACTTTATTTTGAAGTAACATGGATGTAAGAAGAAATTTTCATACAAAATTCTCACTTCCAATATCTTTGCCTAAACGTTGGTAAACAAATCAAAAAAAATCTTGGTATCAAATTTTCAGATAGGTCAATTTTTCTCTGGAATCTTATCTAAAAAAGAGGAGCTAAATACCCTTCCTGACTGTGGGAGAAAGAGACAACAAGTAAACCCAAAAGACAACTTCTGGCCAGCAACAGCTCGCACGAAACCACAGATTGAAGCATGGTTCAAAGACTTAGCAGGTACATACAGCTTGATAATCAATGAGCAAAACATATTACTATAGATATCTATACTTAATAAGAACATGTCCATGTGCTATTTATTGATTTAAAATAATGTATGGCAAAATTGCTGGATGTTGTAAGATCATTAAAAAAGTTTGTAAATGAATACATCTGTCATGCAAGAATCATCCATTCATATATATTTTCCTAATTTTGGAATTCTATTTTTCTTTAAAATATATTTTACTAAATATTACCCACAACTCCATCCACATAGTGATTTTTAGAATTCCCAAAAGTCTGTTCATGTCAAAGCAAACCCTATTCCAAATTCCAGCAAAATTTGTCCTGTGGAAAAGGTAACAGATAGACCACGAAACATTCCGATTTATAATATTATGTACATATTTAAATTATAGAGTTTAAATAATAATTTCAATAAGAATTGAAATACTAATTTAATTGTTTAAATATAAAAAAAAATTTTGTACAACTATTGAAAAAGTGTAGCAAATTGTGTATCATTTTTGCATTGACATTTTAATTAAATTTTATAATTATGTGATAATACTTACATACATATATTCAAATTAAATTATAAAGTTTTGATCAATGAAGCACAAATAAGTAAAAAACAGGATTAATTTCACTGTATTATCTTCATTATAATATGAATGCAATTTACACTTCAGTCTAAGTAACACGTGGCCGGCTATGCTAACACCAAAAATTTAAAAAGTGGAAATAATTGAATTATACAGTATTTTGTTCACTACACAATAAATTTAATTAATTTTATAGCGTCAACAACACGTGGTAATTATGCTGTTAAAATGTAGCTTATATGACACGTTCGTAGATTTACCATAGCAGCGCCATCTATTGATTACTTACTCAATCCAGTCGAAAGGTATCAACATCTGTTAGAATCATTTGGAGTTAACAGATAATTGCGACTGTCAAATAATAACAGACAAATAATTAGCAATAAATTAAAATTGCAACTGTAATTTGAGATTTAAACTATCCTATCTCTCAAGTTGGATCGAACTGCACATGGTGTGCGAATTTTATTATAATCGGTTAAGTGGTTTAGGAGTCCATTGAGGACAAACATTGTGACACGAGATTTATATATATTAAGACTAGCTGTGCCCTACATTTCACCCGCATAGATTTAGTTTCATGCTGTTTTTTAAAATAAAATTAGATTAAAACACTCCTTGAAACGTCAACTATCTGCCAGTAAAAGTCCTGTTAAAATCCATCCAGACGTTTTCGCGTGATGCCGTGACCAACGGAAATGGGGATTCATTTTTATATATAAGATTATGAGTAAAATGTATGACAATAAATAAAACAACAAACTGACTGTTTCAGGAAATAAACCATTATCCCAACTGTCTAAGAAGGCACCAAACTTCAACAAGAAAGAGGAGATATTTATAACACTGACCGAGTACCAGGTGCCAATGGCCAGAGCAGCTTGGTTCATCAAACTGAGCTCAGCGTATACTGTTGCTGTGTCCGAGGCTAAGATCAAAAAGAGGCAGCTGCCTGACCCCACAACTGGTAAGGATTCTATATTACTAGTGTCACCCAGAGACTCTGGGACCAGGTTATTATGGATCCCTAATTAACCATAATAAACCTATGTTACTCACTGGAACTGTAGCTTTCTAATAGGGAAGTAATTTAAGAAAAAGCATCAAGTTGTTTTTGGGTTAAATTGTTTGTTACGATCAAATCTTTCCTCTTTATAATTTGGTAAAGATGAACAGATTATCAGAACTCTTAGTGGGGGACACTAAGAATTATGATGGCCTTGATAGTTAGTTAGCCATGTAATAGTGATAAATACATATATATTATAGTAGTAAAAGTTTATAAGGCCCTCATACATTAATATCTTTCATAAAAAAAATACCATTAGAAAATTGTTAACAGTTCTCAGATATTGCTAATCTTACTAAGGCTTTCCTGCAGGCTTTTTTTAATGTACATACATGTGGAACTGATATAAGTGGAAGTATCCACTTATATCAGTGCACTTAAAATACAAGCAAATTTAAAAAAAACAACATATTTCACTGTTTTAAATGTTACTTTTTACTATTATTATTTTAATTACGTTGTTTACTTATTTCTTATTAGAGTGGACAACAACATTGATTAAGTTCCTCAAAGACCAAATACCAAAGCTGGCAGAACATTATCAGAGTGCTGTGCCTGGGAACATATCTGACAAGACGCCACCATCACAATCAGGTATTTAATATACATGTTACATACTTTAGAGGTGACTAGCTGTGCCTCGCGGTTTTGCGCATTTATAATTTACAATATAGCCTATGTCTATCAGGAATAATGTAGTATTCTAGTAGTGAAATATTTTATTAATTAATTCCTATAGTTTGTGAGTTGACTAATTACAAAGAACCTAAAATATATAGATCAAATTGTAAGTTATGTGATGCTCAGGGCAAGGAACACCGAACCACAACTCTTCAGGCAATCCTCCTGGGAGTACCACACCCAATTCTACAGTGCCCAACTCCATGCACTCTCCTGGGAACTCTAGCAGTAAGTATCTATCAAAAAGTTCAAAATATCC
Source organism: Watsonalla cultraria (assembly GCA_964035505.1). Lineage (NCBI taxonomy): Eukaryota > Metazoa > Arthropoda > Insecta > Lepidoptera > Drepanidae > Watsonalla > Watsonalla cultraria. Next base: position 8,222,539 of record OZ037717.1, on the reverse strand, counting down.
TTATTTGATTAGACTTCTTACAAAGTACTTTCATATCGTCAGCAGGACACAAAAAATACATTATACAGGATTATAAATGTTACCACCGGGTATCAAATCTACTCTGCTTCCCTTCTATAACCTTTTTCTTTATTTCCTTCTCATAGCCTTATATCTGGTGACTCATAATACAGGTCAATTATAAAATAACCTAACCAACCTCACACATTCACCAAGTCACACACAACTTTTATTTAATTCTACTATATCTATAGTAATGTAACCTCTATATTATTTTTGAAAAAAATGTTATTTTATTTCTTTCTATTCCTACTCATAGCTATTTGCTTATCAAATGTGAACCTTAAAGGTATCTATAGAAGAATTAAATTTCCCCAGCGTTAGGTTCATCAACCCCAGGATCGGGTGAGAGTACAGACTGGCGACAAGCCTTAAAGCTATGGAACTACTGCTGCCGGCTTGCTAAATATCTGCTCGATGAAGGACTGCTCGATCGGCACGACTTCCTCACCTGGATCATTGAGTTGTTAGACAAGAGAGCTCCTGACGATGGCTTATTGAGGTACTATTTGTTTTGACATACATATGCATGTATGTATGTGTATTTGTTTTGAATACTGCTATCTGAGCAACGCTTAAGTAGGGTCATTAAATATTAAGTATAAAAAACATGGATTTATTCAGCTAAGGAACTGTATACTATAACGTTGTCGTGCTGATGAACGGAAACTAGGCTTCTGAAAATATTTTTTACAGAAACCTATGCAGTGCCTTACAGGTTCACCAGCTGGTGTACATCGAATGTATGAACGCAAACAAACCAAAACATTTTTTTAGGATTATTAATATATAGTGATACTAGCTGTGCCCCGAGGTTTCACCCGCGTAGATTTTAATTTCATGGTTGCCCGCGGATTTCTAATGTTTTAAAATGATCTAAGTAGCCAAAGTTACTCCTTGTAACATTAGCTATCCGTCAGTGAATGTCCCGTTAAAAACCGTCCAGCCGTTTTGGAGATTATCCGGAACAAACAGACAGACAGACAGAAAGAGAAAAAAAAAATTGTTTTTATATGTCAGTACCGTATATACTTTCATATCCAGTTAGTGAAAAGCTGTTATTTTGGATTTACAAACAGACACTTCAATTTTATTTATCTGTATAGATAATAAGGAAATCATAGAAATTTATGAGTTATCATTAACTTCCGTGTATTGCAAACAGCACTGGCCAGAAATATTATTAATTTACGCAACATTACATATTCTTTCAGTCTCAGTACTCAGTAAACTGGAGCTCCAGAACATAAAATTTGTTTATTTTTTATTTTTCAGGCTATTCCTCCCGTTGACGTTACAACATATGAGTGAGTTCGTGTGTTGCGAGTGTTTGTCGCGGCGCTTGGCGACGACGTGCGCCAAGAAGGCGGCCATGATCTGCTCGGTGCTGTCCGAAGCCACGCTACGCACCCTCAACCAACCAGTTGTGTTCAATAAAACCACTGATAGAAATGGTGGTAAGATACTTCATTTATATTTTATACTAGCTGTGCCCTACGGTTTCACCTGCGTAGATTTAGTTTAATCCTTATTGTCGGGGACCCTAATATTTTTAATAAATAAAAGTAGCCTAAGTTACTCCTTGAAACATCAGCTACCTGCCAGTGAAAGTCCCGTCAAAAGCTGTCCAGCTGTTTCAGAAATTACCCGGAACAAACAGACAGACAGACAGAGAAAAATTTTAAAACTTGGTTTTTTTTATTGTCAGTAGCGTGTATACTTTCATATGCATTTAGTGAAAAGCTGTTATTTTGGAATTAAAAACAGACACTTCAATTTTATTTATCTGTATAGATAATACAGTGCTATAATAAACATTCAGAAGTCAAGACCAGTTTATATCGTTTTACAGCCCCCTCACAATTTTTTCATATTCTGAAAATTAAGAAATAATTCTTTACCAAGGATATAGTATTAACATTAACATTTGCCAACAGAAACAACAACGGCCCCGATGTCGCCGGCGCCTGAAACGAACGGCGATGTAAAACCGAACATAACTCAAATAAAGCGGTCGAACACACCAGCAGAGCAGAGCCAAGGCACTCCTAACCCTAACCACTCACTAGGAACACCAAACCCCCAGCCTCTAGGGACTCCTAACCCTCAACCGATGGATGTACAAGTGAAGGAGGAAGCTGGATCGCCCCCAAGAGACACCAAGACCACCCTGACTACGGTGGTGACAGCCGCTCTCAATCCCGTTCAAGTCGGCTTCGGGGAAATTCTCAACTGTCAATATCATAGGGATGTTATTATACAACTTGGAACCATTTTGCAGGTCAGTGTTTCATATATTTATTAATTCATTTGTCACAAAAAAAATGTGAAATCTGGAAATATAATAATAGATACAAATATTTGTATGAGATATTTTAGTTCTCCACGTCGCCGCTAGGAAGCGTTGTACGAATTCCCTTACAAATATTCGGCGGAGACGCGCAGATTACGCAAACATTGCATAAATTGTGATACGGACAAAAATACAAATAAGCTTTGCCAAAATGAGCTGGTCTTTTCAAAAATACTTCCTAACCAATGTGTTCCCTCCAGATTATTTGCATAGAGTGTCCAACCGCGATGGTGTGGTCGGGCTGCGGCTCCTCGCTGCAAGGCTCCCCTTTAGACCTGCTCCCTCTGCCACCCTCAGCGCTGCCCATGCCCAACATGGATACCGCCGTCACTGACGAACATAGGAGATTGGTAAATATTCAAAACAATTAATAATAATGATTATTAATTATTTTTATTAATAATAATACGTGAGCATATATGCTCACGTATTCCCCGAATAGGCAGAGGCGTTGTAATAACAATACCCACTTTTCAACAAATATGATTAAGTATCAATGTGACAAGTGGTAAGTCTATCGCCGTCTCAGGCAATATACATACGTCTTTGATGTACTTCTCAGACAATTCAGCTCCTCACGACGCTTACCTTCACCGTAAAGCTCGTGGTGTGAAATCATTAAACTTAATTTTCGTTGAAAAACTCATTGAGAAGGGAATTCGAATTTGCGTCGTTTGCATAGCAGGCGAGCACTCAAACCCAACGGACTCCACGGCTCTTCTATCTCGTTCAAACGTTGTTTCAATATGGGTAATAATTGTATGTTTCGGTTAACATATTAAAAAATATTGGTGTGTAAGTTAATTTTAGTTCATTAGTAGTGTCTTTCGCGTCGTTTTAGGTGTATGAAGCAGAGCAAGAAATAGCTGCCAGAAGTAAAAAAGCAGAGAGCAAATGGTGCACTGACAAATGGCAATCCAGTTCACAAGGTAACAATCATTCTACTAATGAAACATAATCAATAGACTATATTACGAAGGAGTGTCCACTCAAACAACAAACCCTTTGTTGCAAAACACGGATTAAACCAAAACTAGACAAATCTCGGCCTAGAAATATCTCCGTCCCTTTTGAAATCCGTATCACAAAAAGAGATGGAGCTGCTTTTAAACCGAGGATAATCCTCGGCGATATTTTCTAATAAGGGGGAAAGGTATGACCTCTTCTAAGAACACAAATTTGCAGGACATTGGGAACTACGTCAAGTGTTAAGATGCCTAAATCCTGCGTTACTTTTTAAGCTGAACAATCTTTTTACGAAACGCTGATAGAAAATGTATAACCTTATTTTTCTCTCCGATACTCATTGATGACGTATTTAAACAGCCCGCGTTCTAGCAGTTCTTGAAGCTCTGGACAGGCATTGCTTCGACCGCGTGGACCCCAACAATAACTTGGAGACGCTGTATAAGGAAGTGTTCGCCAACTGCACACCGCCCTCCAAAGATTCCACTGCTGACACCAAAGATCCGGTGAGATTATTAAACCCTCTTGTTTTCTCAATGATACGTATGCAGAAAGATCTTCGTGTTTTAGTACTAAAATCGATCGATTGGGTCGTTTTTATCCTTCAAAAAAATAGGTTAAAATTCCTAATTATTAATTAATTATATTGATATTACTCCTGCAAATCGAAGTTTTAATATTCAATGTTTAATGTATAATATATGCAATCTAAATAGCCGTACATTGCCTATTTAGTGAAATGGAGCACATCCTACTAATATTATAAACTAACTGTGCCCCGCGGTTTCACCCGCGTAGTGGCGGAACCCTTATATGATTTCTGAATAAAATTTGCCTAAAACACTCCTTGAAACATCAGCTATCTGCCAGTGAAATTTTAATAAATTATGTCCGGTTATAATGACCGACATGATTCTCTACACCTTCGGTAATTTTCGTTGATACCCGACGACGTTCGACAAGCTCGTTTTTGTTTTGAAAAAAATGTATGTACTGCATTACGTGCAATTTTTATTTTTATTTAATATATGTATGTGTCTACATCGTTGTATGTTACTATCGCTATTAAAATACGTAAATACAACCAAATTACATAAAAAAGTATTTTTTTTACGAAATGCTTAAATGCTTATATATAATAAGCGGAAGTTATTATGACGTGTTGGTCAATTCCTTTCGATGTCATAATAAACGGATTCTACTGTGGTCTGTTCACCCACGGGTGGAAGTCGCGGGCGAAAATGTATATGCCTTACTGTGCCTATAATGACGAGTGTGCGTTGTGTGGTAGGAATGGGCGTGTTCATACGCGGTGGTGCGGGTTCTGTGCGACTGGGCGGTGTGCGGCGCGCGTTGGGGCGAGCATCGCGCGCTGGCCGCCGCCGCGCTGCTCGACCGCCGACAACACACGCTGCTGCATCACCATCACGACCACCACGCCACAGGTACCCAATGGCGAGAGCTTAATCGCCATTGTTTTCAATCGCAGTCGCGTTGCTTGTAGTCGCCATTCATCGAACACGGTGTGATACATCGCGTCGTTCCCATTCGACTAGAATCAGCGTTGTTCCAACCTTGCATCACAAGAATCGAAAAATCTCTCGATATTTTAACGTGTTTCGATTAATAAATCATCTCGAAATCGCGCACACACATACCGGTGCCGTCACGAGCTATGAGCGCTGACATTGAATGCGCAGTAGTCATTTATAACTGTCTCTGTCGGTCTGTATGCGCAGTTGACCCCATTATTTTGGCTAAACGCTCATAAACTCTTTTATGCGGCGATTAGCCGGTGTGAACTATATGTCCGAACTTAGGTATGCTTGTATTCGTTATTGTAAGGTTACGGACATACGTTTACGTCTATTGTAAGATTCGAATGTAAGCATAACTTTTTTGCAACAGGTTCGGATGATAAGGAATCCATCAGTTCCGGCACTGGGCTCTACAGCGGCCCACCGATCTTTCAAAATCTACTGCTTCGCTTCCTGGATAATGACGCCCCGGTCCTAGGTAACAATGTATAATAGCTACTTTAGGTACAGGGGGCCTACTCGCTTTCTCCGAAAAACGAAACTTCGGCCGAAATTTCGCAGAGTTCCTACCACGATTCTTCGTGGTATCTTATTCGTTCTAAAATTACGTCTAACTTGGACTGCTAAAAAAATTCTTGACGTTTATATTTTCTAAAACTACCTTAATTGAATTATTAAATGAACGAAGTTTTGAGTTTAATGAAACAAAGCGATAATGAAACTACGTTTGATTTTCGTTCGATTACGAAATTTCGATTTAGGAGATACAGATTAGAGCCCACACGCAGGACATTCATGTGTCCAATTATTGATGAGGTTGGGGTCGATTATGAAGCTGAATGAGGTCTTACAGTACTCAGCGATTAACATATTACTAGATGTGATGCTGTATGTTACAATAACTTTATGTTTCTTGGAACAGATGAGAGTCCAAACGCTCCCCCGGGCAATAGACAGCAGTTCGCGAACCTAGTACATTTGTTTGGCGAGCTGATACGGCGCGATGTATTCTCCCACGACGCTTACATGTGCACACTTATTTCAAGAGGTATATCTTATTTTATTTAAACGTCTTTAGTATTTATAGCGAGTTGAAATATGATGGCAATATTGTAGTCCATTGGAGCGGGACCCAATAAACATGAAAGAATTGTAGCAAGTATACATAACATTTCGACGAATAAATTCCATCCAGGTTTTGTCAAACATTGCTGTACTTCTTTGTATCCAAAAATTACAGACAGCAAAAATAATTTGCATCCCTTGGAGATTGTGCAGGGCAAGCGCGATCTTAAAGCAATTCTTCTCTTCTTCCAATGTACCTTTACGAAACAATATAATCGTAGTAGAAAGGCGGTAAAGCGGTCGTGTGTCTGAATTGAGACTTTAACAATTCGAAAGGAATGTCATGGGCAAATGGATTTTAAATGTAATATATGGCATATGGCAGGTGACCTGATATCCCCTACGGAGCCGACGCCGACGGGCCCGAGCAGTGCCCATTCGGTAGCTCCTCCCGCCAACAGCGCCGGCACAGGACATAACATAGACGATGACATATTTGCTGGAATCGATCTCAAGCCTAAGATGGAGGTAATACTAGCAATAAGACTATCGAAATATGTAGACTTCGTGATAATAACTTCGACAGTCGCGCTATATTTGCATCTGATCAATACTTTAGGCCGATTTGAATTTTTTAATCTAACAGACTTACTCGAAGGTTTACAAGCTTTATATAAGTGAATTACCATGGTAACCGTTGATGATGTATGCAAATCTATGAATGAATATCGCATAGTAAATATAAAGAACTGGTTTCACCCGCGTAGATTTAGTTTCATGCTTTATTTCGCCTTACACTAATATTTTTTCTAACTAACTAAAATTAGCCTACGTTACTCCTTGACACATCAGCTATCTGCCAGTGACAGTCCCGTTAAAATGGGTCCAGCCGTTCACGCGTGATGGCGTGACCGAGGGTAGCCGGGATTCATATTTGTATATATAGATTGATACATTATGATAGATGTAAATGATATTGTGGCTTTTGTAGGATAATGTTCGAATGGATCTGGACGACGCCAAGATCGACGATGACCTGGACAAGTTGCTCCAGCACATAAAGGAGGACCAGCAGAACTCCATGGATGCGCCGGACAGCCCCAAAGATCCTGGGGAGCCGTCTCACAGGTACACTATCACATACACTCTCGCATTATCTATACTACAGACTATCGGTCATATTGGCATCTGCAACGAATAAGTGAATATCAAGGGACTGGCTGAACGCTCATAACTCATGGTAACATTATTCTTACGCTTCGCTAGTAGAAACGATACAAAATGTATCTGAATGACATATGTCACGTGACTGATTAATGTCATCATCATCATCATCATCATCATCAGCCGGAAGACGTCCACTGCTGAACATAGGCCTCCCCCTTGGACCGCCACGCCGAGCCAAAGTCATCAAGCGCGAGAGAATGTTACTTTGTCTAGGCCTATACAGGTCCCAGGAAAAATTGTGTGGATAATGCGCATATATTTATTCACCTCGCGCCATACATTAAGGCAGAGACTAATAATAACTCGTGACGCGACCTATAAGTATATACATGTGAGATGGATTGACGTATATTGTATTGTTGCAGCGTCACCTCCCCAATGATGGGCCCGAGTGGCATGGGGATACCGGGCATGCCTTCCATGAGTATGGGGCCGATGTCCGTGCCAGGTAACCATTCCGGCTTCGACTCCTCCAGCTGGTTTGACATCTCTAAAGACGTCCGCCAAAGTGAGCTACCAATTCGGCTGGCTGGTGTTCATTCTATCTTCTCTATAAATAAATACAATTTAAGTGTCTGTTTGTAATCCCAAATTAACAGCTTTTCGGAATACGGAAGTAAATACGGAACATAAATAGATAAAAATATAATTTTTTTTTCACTTTCTGACTGGCCTATCGTTCTAAATAAATCTCAAGGAGTAACTTATATATAATAGGCTCCTGTTTTATGAAATAGGGTTCCGTGAAATTTAATCTACGTACGTGAAACCGCGAGCCACAGCTAGTTTTACATATAATTTATTTTTTTATTCTTCCTTGTGAAAGGCATGTGCTTTGTGCTTAATAATACGCTCTGTCAATGGTCGTTAGTTCGATATTCGCTTATGTATTGAACTGTAGTATTTGTACCGAGTCTGAATGTAGAGCTTGGAGGTAACAGGCAGAATAATAATTGTCACTAGGTAACTAGATGAGATGTGAAATCTATTTCACCCAGCAAAACTATTTGATCTAAATGGTGATTGTTCTGAATTTTATTTTTTAATTCATTCCCCCTTATTACATAACATGGTTTTTGTACAAAACATGTACAAACGTTACATACAGTTTGGAAGGTTGCTTTTACTGAGAAGTACCCGACCAGAAACTCATAAATGATTCTTGTCAATAAACCTTACAATATGTCATAGTTATGAGACCTCTGCCCTCGTTGTTGAACACGTGAAGATATATTAATGTATGTGTGAAGGGATCCGTTCAACGAGCGCTGGTCCTTCGAGCGCTTGCGCGGCGGTTGGGGGGAACACGGGGGTGGCGGGTCAGTCTCGCCATGTGCACTACACGACGCATTTCCCCCTGCCTCCCGCCGAGCCCGACCATACCCCGCACGATGCTAATCAAAGACACATCCTGCTTTACGGTGTCGGACGGCAACGAGATGACGCTAAGCATCAGGTCAAGAAGATGACTAAAGGTACGTAATAACACCGATCTTATACATTACAGGTGCCGTTACGAATTATGAGCGCTGACCTCTGATGTGTATTAGTCATTTTATGAGAATGGCGCGTTCCGAAGATAATACACGTGCAATCATCCTCATTATTTTCGCTGTTCATAACTCGTTACGGTACTCGTATCAGCTCTATAGTTCCAGTCTCTTTCTCCCTCCATCTCCACCCTCTCTCTACCCTCTCCCCCTCTTTCTCATGTCATTAAGATTTTTTAAATAATAATAACGTTTGTAAGCAAATATAATGAAAGCATTAATAGTGTTGTGACTGTAAGATTTTCTTTATTTACGATGTCCAACAGAGATCTGCAAGCTATTTTCCAAAAAGTTCTCTATCGATGTCGCCGAAGGAGGAAAAATCAAGAAGCATTCGCGGAGCGAATTTAACTTTGAGGCAGTCACGCAGAAATTCCAGGTAATTTCATTGCTCTCTTATATATCTATTACTACTGTAAAATTAAGCTTGTTAGCCTTCGCTACAGATAACTAGTATTTTTTTTTAGATTCCCTTTCAAACAATTATATATTATTTTAATATTGCTGAAATTATAAAAAATTACCTTAATTTAAATTGTCCAGGCAATGTCAATGTACGAGCAAGGCGCAGTATCATGGGCGGTGGGCGGCGCTGTGTGTGAAGCTTTGGCGGCGTACGCGGCAGGTGCCACCACCTACCTACCCCAGCCTGAACACGTGGCCTTCGCACTTGACCTCATGGAGATTGCACTCAACGTTCACGGCCTTATCGAGACTTGTATACAGGTATTAGAGGACCTCATAACTAATGGTTTATTCAAGAAAAAGCGCGAGAAAGTGGTTTAAACTTTTGGATGAAAATTAAACGTGATTCTTCGTCTACTTTTCATTATCTGATACACATAATTCAAGATTTGTCTAGTTTGGGACTAGATATAACATATTATGTCTGTATTTTATAATCTTATTAATAAATTGATTGCTTGATTGTTAGGTCATGATATGACAAGGAGCGGATTTAATTACATGTTTGCTGAATTTCATTTCGGTTTACAGTCGGCGAACCCTAAAGATTGAAATTATACCATCAGATGAAACATAGATTTGGAATGATTTCTTTAGTGATCGCAAGTCACAAATTTCGGAATCATCTAATATGTTTACTGTTTGTTGGTTTGCGACCAAATAGATCCTGAAAGAGCTATCAGAAGTGGAAGGTGCATTGAACTCTCGCGGTGCATCGAGCAGTGGCTTAGCGGCTCCCAGGGCGTATACTTCAGCCCTAGCGCTGTACACAGTCGGCGCTTTGCGGCGATACCATTCCTGCTTACTGTGTAAGTGAATGACATAAAAAAATCTTCTTTTACGTTCTTGAAGAGTAGATGGCAAAATAATAACTAGCCAGTTTAAATTTGTGAATAAAAATTTTAGCTTTTATTTTATCCTTTGAGCATAGTTTATTAGGTAGCACGCATTAATGAAATGCTAACCTCCAGCAGCAAAATATTTAGTCTGATCCTACTACGCCCAATGTTGGGCGCCAAAGTCGGCGCCCAACATGGGGCTCAAAAGTTTGACGATGGTCATTAACTAAGTTAGGTAAAGAGGAGGAGTACCCTTACTTTATTTTATACTATCGACCCGCCCTTTTTTTATTTTACCTAAACGCTGACTTTACTATCTATAAATATAATATATAGTGTTTTAGCTATATATTCATCAAGATCTAAAACGTAGTAAGAAGAATAATGCGTTCAAAGCGACCAATTTCTTATATGGCTTCTTCAATTCATACTAGTTTTAAAAGCCTCATATTTAATAACATGTATGGTAGTGTGCGTGGAGCAAACGTCAGCAGTGTTCGAGCAGCTGTGTCGGCTAGTGAAGTGCGTGGTGAACCCGGGCGACTGCGGCTCGGCGGAGCGGTGCGTGCTCGCCCAACTACACGACCTGTACAAGGCCGCCGCTCACCTCTGCCACGCTCCACACGCCGACACATTCGCTAACGCTTACCCTAAAATCAAGTGAGTGTTATATTATTTACCTCGGCTATGAATATATGCTGGAATGGCTCTTGACTCCGAATTGTTAGAAAGTGTTCAATGAAAATACAAATCAATAAGTCATGTTAATGTCTATAGTGAATAGTTGTGTGCTTTTCGAATAACTTTTAGAAAACGCGGTATATGTACGTATCCGATCTCTTTCGCTCTCGCCATATTGCAATCATACTTTTCTCCTAAACAAATCCTCGTTAATTACGCCTCTCCCAAACCCGTCGCTTTTCTCATAAACCAGAGGCCGTAGCTTGTTCGTTGCTCGGCTATCGCTATGTTGCCGCTCGATAAGTCATGCTTTAGCTTGTAGCGAGATCCCAAAGAACGAACTATAGAATTGATTGATACACACAGAGGAACACAGCTATCTCCTAATTAAACGTCTAAACCTTTGCTAGAGGTGCTTCAGGTGGTTATAAAATGTACTTGGGTGTAGTTTTGTTATGAATAACCAGTCCAGCAAATCTGTATCGCAGAGGTGTATAATATTTGTGTTGACTAGTGAAGCGCGCGTTTATACCTAGTTAGTAGGTACAAAGCACATATTCGTTGTCAATTAAATAATTCTTGTTTCAGACAAGCTTTATACTCCCCCCTACAGCCCACGCCATCAAACTACCCGTATAATCCACAGTTCTTGAGTGAATTCTTTACCAACCCACGAAAAGGTAAGATTATAACCTTATGTCTTAGATTATAGAAACAAATGCATGCTATCTTCATAGTTAACGTTTGTTTGTAGGTAAAATAGAAATCTCGTGGGCACGTCAAGTGGCAGAGTCCCCAGCGAACAGATACAGTTTTGTTTGCTCAGCCATGCTCGCGGTCTGTCGAGAAGTGGACAATGATCGGTAAGACATATTATTAGCATATCAATAGAACATTTGAATGAACCTAGAGGCCGTAGAATACAGTCCACATGATGGTACGCGGCTACTGCTAAGATAAGATGATGAAAAAAAAGCATAAGCACACCTCCTCTCGATGGTTGTATGCTTATGTTGGTAAGAGTTAGTATAAAATCGACACTGCACCTAAACAGTCGTAATATTTACCTGACACTCCCGCACCCTACATTGCAGCAGCCTATGTACCACTTGCCTACCTTATAGAGAATCACATCGCTGTGCTCATATAATGATAGTTATTGCTAGCACATCGAATAAACTCAAACCTCTATGGAGCACTAGCGACCTTACTCTCCGCAGACTATAATTCAAATAATAATTCAAAAGTAGTTTTATTTGGTTTTTATATTGGATCGTCTGTGAGGTGTGTCGGTATCGTTATGCGTGTAATGAGAGTATTGGTATGTGCGTATGTAAGCGTGAACGAGCTGGGCGTGGTGTGCGCGGAGATGACGGCGTGGTGCAGCGGGCTGGCGGCGGAGTGGCTGGGCGCGCTGGTGGCGCTGTGCGGCGCGCAGCACTACCCGCCCACGGCCGCGCCGCCGCCGCTCTACCCCGACCTGCTGCACCACCGCGACCTGCACGACGCCGCCGCGCACGACGCGCTCGCCGTCTTCACCTGCATACTTGTCGGTCAGTCATCATCAGCCTCCCCTAATGAGTGCCATAGCGCCCTGTCTTCAGCTTGCCGCATCCAGCATCTGCCTGCAGTCTTTCGCAGATCGTCATCCCACCTGCCCGGAGGGCACCCTACACTACGTTTTTCGGTCAGTCATACGTACCATCATCGTTATCGGTAGCTCTATCACGAGTTAAACAAACATGTTCATACAGTCGAATGCGAGCGCCGTAGATTTCTATGGAAATGAAACCACTGGTTCTAGCTACAATTATAGCGTACTGATTTACCCTGACTAGCTGCTCCACCGCGGACGCCGCCTCACGACGCAATCGCCGTCTTCACCTGCATACTTGTCGGTCAGTTACACTTCCCTCCATGGCTGAGGACTCACTGCCGCCGTCTTAAGTCAACGCGTCGACACAAACGCACATTTGTATGGGATCAAAATACTGCCATTTATAGGCCGACAGATGGGGCTGTTTCGTTCCCATACATACGGCGATTTTAAGAAGACTAAGACGCAGTAAGCACTCTGAGGGCTAGTACGAGTTTTCTCACTACCGCTGGCACAATCACTCTGAACGCATCAGAGTCATTGTGCGGAACTTACGCCGTGTCCATCTATTGTTCCAATGTGTAAGACAATTTGTCAAAACCAACGTCAAAATGTTGTCGGTTTTTCATGAACATCAAAAGCGTTGGCAAGTCATAAATTTATGTCTTGGTTAATTGAAAAAATTTCCAATAGTGAACCATCTTAGCCCTTTAGTAATGCGTAAGAACCCACATTATGAGTTTGCTACCACTTCAGTAATCTATCGAGTATTTGACGCACAATATTTGTGTGAGCAATTTTAGTTATTCACGTCGCTGGAGGCGCTGTACGTTTTCGGTAAATTTAGTGATGACGTTGTTGTAGCTCGTCACTGTTTCTCGCTGGAGGACTTCGTGCGTCATGCGGCGCTGCCGTCCCTGGTGAAGGCGTGCGGCGGCGGCGGCCTCACCGGCAACCCCGCCAACGCGCCCTCCCCCGACACGGGCGCCCGGCTCACCTGCCACCTGCTGCTGCGACTGTTCAAGACTGTCGATACACCGCAGCCAGGTACACATTGTTTACAGCGGATCCAACAGAGCGTCGCCGGTCATGACCCAATATACATTTTTAGCTTACTAAGCAGTATGGAATCGAAAAGAAATTGAAATTAGCTCCATCGAGCGTAAAGGTTATCCTTCGAACAATTTGTAAGCTTATATTTATACTGTGGTAATAATCTCCCATCTTAGTGCAACGAACCCTACGATCAAAGCGCGTATTGTTCTTGTGAGCTACTTTGTAATTGACAAATTACTTTTATTTTTATTATGAAGCGTATGATGTTTGTAGGGTTATACTCGGTATCAACATCTCCCGGCCCGGGCGGCGCGGCGGCGGGAGTTAGACTGTCGTGCGATAGGCACCTACTCGCTGCTGCCCACAAGAACATCGGCGTAGGACCTGTGCTCGCCACACTCAAAGCTATACTTAGTAAGTACATATATTGTTTTACTTACTTTGTGTAATTGTGTATGTATCGTCAAATGTATTTCAAGGTTCGGATAATGATTCAATACTATACAGTAATACAGTATACAATACAGTAATTTTGAAACACTAATTTAATTCTATCAGATACAAAATGAATGCTGCATTAGTACTCAAAAAGTATTTTTTGGGTGTTAACTTGTTACATACAAGTTAACATAATTTGAGGTAACTATTTCAGAAGGGTCCTCGGAATGTACCTCCGTCTTACACAAGATCGCAGTCAAATAATGCTGTAGTTATATAATGAAAATGAGTTATTAAGTTTAGGCCCTGGCAAGGCACTTATTAATGTCGAACGATTTACCACATATTATAGGCACATTACAAAGATTCTAGTCAATTCACAGCTTTCCAAATTGTTATAGGGTACAGTAGCCTCTTATCATCAGGCGGACTGTACGCTATTTTGGCACCTTTGAAATATAATAGAAAAACCTAAATCAAGAGAGTTCTGTATGCACAGTGGTGGGAGACTCGACAGCTCGCGACGGTGGTAAGCCCGGAGGGAAAAAGTCCTGCGAACTGTCTCACATCCTGGGCACCAGCGACACTGTCCCCAACGATGCACAACTGGACCTCATGTCGTAAGTCACACGCATTTTACTCAAAAAAATAAAGGTATTCTATATTTAAATATCGATAAAAACTTGTTACTGTTTTTTAATGATCGGCAATTTTTTTATCCTTAGGATGGTAGATTCAGAGATGACTGGGGGCCATAGAACTCCTAGGTTTGTTTTTTATTTTAATATTGAGTTAATGGTTGCACAGCCAGCGGTCGTGGCTCCACTATACATACTGTTCCATCACTCGCTTGGCTTCGTGTTGTTTTGCTTCCTCCATCATCAAGGGATTCAGGACTCTATGTTGTTAACTTCAAGCATTATTCTCCTGTGTACACGCCCTGTTGCCTTATCAATGTTAGTTCTCCTTTTCTGTACCTGGCACTATTCTGTAACTGTTAGTTGACAGTCAATGTATCTAATCATCACACTATAAAAGGGGGCTACAACATCTTATTGAAATATAAATCTTAAGACATATGTAATAAAATCAGGTTTCCCAATGTATCTATGTATGAATGTGTGGGCTTATATCTTATTCACAAACATACAGGCATCTTAATTCGTCTCCATTCCAATCATTGATAATACATTCACATATTATATATAGGCGTTATAGGTGATTTAATACTCTGGTATTATTTGGCACATGTAATTGATACTAATCTCTATTGTATTATAGACTCCTAACACTCGGGTATTCGACCATATAATACTTACACCTCATTATCTAATGTGGTCATGTTACGAATTACATAATTTTTAAGCTGAAATTACATTAAGTCGAGGCGAGCCACGTAACACTTCTGAGACGTCGGCGGCGTACAGATATTTCAGAAATGTGTGTCGGCCTAATGTAGTTCTAGCTTTAATCAATGTTATGCTTTCGACGTTTGTGTTCCCTCTAGTGACCTTCACCTTTGTAAATAATTAGATATAAAACCAGATACCCAGATCGCTCTCCGAAATAAAACGAACGTTTGGCAGGTGATACGCACACACACATGGTCTAAGGCTAGCCGCACACTCACAATATTAATGTCAATATGCACTTTATTGAAAATATTATTGCGTGTGTGCGGCTAGTGTACCATAAGCACATACCAATATTTTAGTCTGATCTTGTAACTAGCTTTAGGTGTCTGCGATGGGAAGACGGAACAGAGCACGTACCTTCTCAAATCGCTCTTTCGGCCAACTTCAGGGGCCTTACCATAACTTCTTATTGCCAAAATAGTTTGGCTGTGGGACAGTGACTGAATTATACACGTCGTATGCATTTGTCTGTCTCATAATTATTTTCATTCCATACCTCTTATTATCAAGTAAGAGGTTATGATAGGGCCCCTGATCGGACAAAATATTGGTGTATGCAGGTAACGCCTGGCGAACATTACAGTTTTATTTTAGGGAGTTATTCTACAATCGTTTCTAGAAGTAGGTATGTATTTCAGGGGCAGCGGTGGGGTTGGGTCGACATTGTTAGATTCCTCGCAGTCGCTGTCGTCGCTCGCCAGACGGGTACTGGCTGAGATATGCTCAGAGGAGTGGGTGCTACAGAAATGTCTGCAGAACCCTGATGAGTTGTACCAGCCGGATATGCTGCTGGACTCCATGCTTACACCTAGACAGGCGCAGAGGTATGTTAGTACTGATTGCGTGCTCAGCCAATATAAGGATAACTGCTCAAGTATTTGTTTGCTGTGGCTCTATGTAAGACCCAAAAAAATACTGCTACTTCAAGGTCAGCGCTCATAACTCGTGATTACTCGATCTTCACTGCTAGAACTGATGTAGTCAATTAGAAAGAAGTAGAGCAAAACAGGATGTCCCATACAGAATTCAGTTCTGCCCTACTGGGGAAAGTCTTCATTCTCAATTCACATCGGTGCCAAAATATAATGGTAACTTATAGTAGTAGTGTGTTTCTGCATGAGCAAGGTCGCCAATGCTCCATGGGAGGTAGAGGGAGGGGGCACTATGCTAGCTATAACTGTAATAGAACTAGTCTCTTTCTATGTTGGTATTGAGATTCAATTGTTTATAAAATAATCAATTCGAGTGACACTCTTTGTGTTGGTCGAAAATGTGGGTTTCCTACAGTCGAATAACTCAAGTGAACTGTTAATGTTGTTTCAGACTATTACATATGATTTGCTACCCGGACTCGGCGAGCCACACTCACCCGGACCTCGATCAGAAGACAATGATCACGAGGTTACTAGAGGTAATATAGCATACTTGTCATGTCATGTCAATGTAAATTCAATCTTATGTCGTTAAATATAATGTATTGTTTAGAACCTGGAGCAGTGGTCGCTGCGTATGTCCTGGTTGGACCTGCAACTAATGTTCAAGCAGTACCCGAATGGGTCGTCAGAGTTAGGAGCGTGGTTGGATACAGTAGCTAGGGCTGTCATCAATGTGTTTCAACAGCCTGCTCCACCGCCTCCCGATAAGGACAGGTACAAAACACTACTAAAAAACATGGTGGATTCAAAATATAATATGTAATGATTAATTAATCAATTAACTGCCTTGATATGTTTACCTATCGATAAAATTAAAATAAAAGGAATATTCGGAATTTGAATGGTGATTGACAAACTAAGTAAACTATTACACACGGCTCGTAGTGACTTTTAAACACAGAGCTAAGCTAGCGTGCCGCGACAGCTAAACGCGAGCGTCTCTGCCGTTCGACATACACATAGAAATCGGACAAGACTCAAAAATATATTTATGGAATGTCATCCGAAATATTGTAATAATATAGAATGCTATATTGTTAATAGAACTGGCACGGATCGCGGCGTGGTGAGTACGAGCAAATGGTCGGAGTCTGTGTGGCTGGTGGCTCCATTGGTGGCTAAACTGCCCGCGGCCGTGCAGGGAAGAGTGCTCAAACAGGCTGGACAGGTGAGGAAATTCAGACTCTTTAAATTTGCAGATTCTTACTTAAGTAGTTTTTATAGACCTGTATCTAAAGTTACGGCCTATCCTCGCAGTCTACACACTCTCTTTCGAGATTGCAATAATTTTGGGAATCCCTACGCAACGCGCAATATTTATTTGAGTCATTGAAGTTCGTCAGGTGACCGTTATATACGCTGTACATTTACTCATAAAAGTATTGTGCCTTGAGTATAGATTACGAAAGTGATAATGAACTCGTAATAGAGATACAATGTCCCCTATTAATAGCCACTTGCTTTCGTAGTGAGAGAATATCTCTGATAATTTAATTCGAATATTAGGTGTGCTATTAGAGTTACCACGTAGGCACTACGTCATTGTAAATGCTGAGTTCTGTATGTTGTTTATGAGCAGATATTGGAGAGTGGTTGGGGCGCTGGTTGCAACGGAGGGTGCTCGGGAGGCGGAGGGGGCGGGGGCTCCCACAGGGACTGCAAGAGTCACCAGAGCCCTAGTTATAAAGGGTGAGCACCTTGACAAGATCTTTTCACCAAATTCATATATTGTCGTTTTTCGCTACAGCTATAAATAGATGCGCAATTATGCTGTACATACGCTAGGTGGTAGCTAATAACGCTGAATAGACCTTTTATACACTTACATATGTTTTAAAAGCTGTTATCCTCCTGTAATAAAGGCATTATCGTCTACAAATTATTATTGTGTATCTCTGAATTCTGATAATGCTAACGTTATCATTAGTCTTTGCCTATAAAAAATACAGCTGCTTATTTGTATAGCTTTTTCCAATGTGATGTAAACAATTATTACGTAATACAAGGTCGGCGGGCGGCGGCAGCGGCGGTAAACGTGGAGTGAGCAGCGGTAGTTGCGGCGGCGGCTGCGCGTGCGGCGGCGGTAACGCCGTGCGACTCGCCAATGAACCGCTACTGTCTCTCGTACTCACATGCTTACGACATCAGGATGATCAGAAGGTAAGTTTTCCCCTTCTCCATACTGTAAGAAAAAAAATTTAGGTATTATGAGGGATTGTTATCCTAGATTAAGGAATCTAAGAGAAGTAGGGCATAGCATAATCGATATTTGGTACTGCCCGACTGGGGACTGAACTGTACTCCACCTTGCAGAAGATCGCAGGCAACTAATGCTACATGTAAAGCATATGGAGGGGAGGAGCAGGAGTGGAGTCGCTAAGCAAGCAATAGTTGTCACTATGCAGCATAAGGATTCATTCTTTACAAGCGCGTGTGACTGTTGTAGCCGCTTGCCATCAGGTGGACTGTACGCTTGCCGACAAAAATATTGTATATCACGTGGTGTGGTGTCCCCAGGAGAGCCTGTTGAGCTCGATCCACGGTCAGCTGCAGCACTACCTGACGCACGGGAGGGACCACGAGCGCGCGGCGTGCGGCGACGGCGGCCAGGACGAGGCGGCGCCCGAGGCGCTGCTGCTGCGCTTCTCGCTCGCCGGCGGCATGTTCGACGCCATCCGCCGCTCCTACCAGCTCACCGCCGACTGGGCCGTGCTGCTCACGCAACTCGTCGCCCACCAGCTGCTCGACGCCTACAACAATAGGTACCACACACATACACGCACACATGCTCTACCCAGACTCTAATCCTGGCAGATTCGTCATATTTCATAGAAAAGAGCCAGTCAAAATTGAGAGCATAGTTTATTTGTACAAAGGTACGATGCGCTGGGGAGTGTATTAAATATACATAGTACCTACAAGATGCTTATGACGTAAATACACATTATTTATTAATGAATGGTCTAATGATGAGTTTCTCACCCGACGCTACTTCCTGGTTGTCCGTCTGATACTCTCGTGATGCCGCGAGGTCTGGTACTATCTCTGTTATTGCAGGCGCTCGATCAAATGTCAACGTTTTGGCCTCTATCCAAAGAGTGGATTTGAGACTACTCTGAACAGGAGAGGCGTTGCCTTCAGCTTCAAGGATTGACTCGTGGCTCACATAATAGTTGCGGGCACACGCAATTGTTTCTATCCTGCGACATACAATCGTCTCGTCAAACTGCCCATTAACACATTTATTTCACAGGCAGATCAGCTGATGCAAATGAAGCGTCATATAGAATTTTCTTATTTACTGCTTTTTATACAGGTACCGTCATAAAGTTTGAGCGTTCAGTGGAAAAAGTGTGGATAACGACACATGACGATCAGGCATTAGTTCACGCTGGCGCCAAACGACCCAAAACTGACGGCACCTACAACTTCTTATTTATTTTTGTTTCGTTAGATTTATTTACTTTGCAAGACGCTAGGCCAGTGCAGTGAGGAGGTGCACCCGCAACACATGGTGATGGCCTATAGTCAGTGTATCTACAATAAGTTAATATAGTCTGTGTCGCAGCAACCTGTTCACCACATTGATCGACATGCTCGCCACCCTGATCCACTCGACGCTGGCCGACGGCGGCGACGACAACAACCGTAAGCACTACCAGAACCTGATGAAGAAACTCAAGAAGGAGGTCGGCGACCGACACGGACCCTCCGTGCAGTGCGTGCGACAACTACTGCCGCTCTCCAAGAATACCATTATTGAGGTAAAACATACTAGCGATGCGCGTTTGAGAGATTTTCTATAGAGTCAATCATCGACTCGCCCTGGCGATGAAACAATCGAGAGGTATTTCGATTGTTTCGTCTGTTCTATGCGAGCAATTAGTCCGACTCGCACCGAATTTAGCCAAATGGAACCGATTATCGGGTCGTGTCGATGAGAATAACTACACGCAAGTCGGATTCGCTTTCACCGACTGCGATTGAAAACAATCACGAGGTTTGAGCAATCAAAACACTCGTCCGGTCTTTTAAGTAGTAAAGCAATCGCCAACCCTCTGTTGTCCGCTCATATTTTAACTTTCATCTATAAGCCTTACATATTCTTGGCTTTGCTTTTCTTCGCTTTCCATCTATGATGGCTTAAATAAAACTCTGTTTAATACGCAGGTGCAGAATTTAAAAAAAGTTTAATTATTTTTACTGAATATTTCTATTCGTCCCTCTACCCAGGTGATCGCCTGCGAGCCGCTCGGATGTTTGGTGGACCAAAAAGGGAACAAGATAACGGGATTTGACAGCGATAAAAA
Source organism: Watsonalla cultraria (assembly GCA_964035505.1). Lineage (NCBI taxonomy): Eukaryota > Metazoa > Arthropoda > Insecta > Lepidoptera > Drepanidae > Watsonalla > Watsonalla cultraria. The sequence continues at coordinate 8,202,044 of OZ037717.1, read as the reverse complement.
ACAAGTGAGTTTTAGTAAACGTGAAAATGTATATCTCTCCCTATCCTTAGAATACAGCATATGTGTATATTTATATATGTATGTATATAAGTAACGTGTTGTGTGTCGGCAGGGGCTTCGTCTAACGGACAAGCAGCGAGTGTCTGCGTGGGAGTTAGTGGAAGGTGGTAGGAACCCCGCGCCATTATCCTGGGCGTGGTTCGCAGCAACTAAGATCGAGAGGAAACCGCTCACATATGAGAATGCACACAGGTACATATATCGTACTGACTACTAATCTGCGTTACTTATTTAGCATTTTACTTAATTTTTTAATCTAATTGTGTTTTCAAAAAATTTGAGTATTTGGTTATATATTGCAGTAAATGTTACTCGGCACTTAATTAACTAAGTATGAAGTATGTAACAATGGTACAAAACCCTATTAAGACACAGCCGTGAAAGGAACACTACTAGTGCTAAGTTTAGAATAAAAAAAATATCTTCTCTCAAAATCTTTATAATAATACAAGCTGTGCCCGGCAAACATTGAATTGCCATATATTTTTTAGGGTGGATCACCCTTATCATTTTGGGGTATGTAAAATAGATGTTGGCCGATTCTCAGAACTGCACGATATGCACACATAATTTCATACAAATACGGTCCAGCCGTTTCGGAAGAGTGATATTAGATTGATTGTATGTAAATCCCACTGTATTCACTCGGTCCTCTATACGACTATTTTATACGTGTTTGGATAGCGATGTCCCATACGGTAGTTCAACAACAAAACTAGTCTTGAGGAGTTTAAATGCATTGTTTTAATTGCAGGTTATTGAAATACCACACGCACAGCCTCGTCAAGCCTTTGAGTTATTACTTAGAGCCCCTGCCGTTACCGCCTGAAGACCTCGAGACCAATGATAGTAAACAGGTATGTGAACACAAGATTATATTGTACCCTACCGGTGTCCGCGATTTCACGAACACTTATATTCAAATACTAGCTGTGCCCTGCCCTGTACTAGCTGTGTGCGGTTTCACCCGCGTAGATTTAGTTTCATGCTTCATGTCGCGGAACCCTAATATTTTTAATTAATAAAAGTAGCCTAAGTTACTCCTTGAAACATCTGCTACCTGCGGCAGTGAAAGTCCCGTTAAAATCTGTGCAGCCGTTTCGGAGATTACCCGGAACAAACAGACAGACAGTCAGAGAAACATTTTAAAACTTGGTTTTTCAGTTTCAGTACCGTGTGCATATGTTTCATATGCATTTAGTGAAAAGCTGTAATTTTGGAATTAAAAACAGACACTTCAATTTTATTTATCTGTATAGATTAATATATATTTATTGCAAGTAAGTATCATATTACACACAATATTAACATAGTTACTTATAGTGGTAATAACTTATAACTAACAACCCTGTAACGCACCGGGCACAGCTATTTTAGAGGCACTACTTAGTTAAAATATATACAATTTATCTTAAATTTATTACTCCTCAATAAGAAACATTCATATACTTATTTATTAAATAATGCAATTAGGTTTCTTTATAATAGGTAATCACAGTTTTTCGAGATCATACATTTCTATATATATCTATTTATTTTAATGGGTGACTTTATTTCGCGGGATCTTTTTTAAATAAAAGTAACCTAAGTTACTCTTCGTAACATCAGCTATTAGGCCAGTGAAAGTCCCGTTAAAATCGGTCCTACCGCAAAAATCTGACAACAGTCTTCATCAGACAACTGACAGGATACTATTCCCGTGTATTAATATGTATTTATATAACAGGACAGTGGCAGCTTAGACTCAAGTCCAACAGGGGCGGGCAAATCGCGCTCGCGATCAGCTCCGTGCAAGAATATCAAGAAACCCAAACCTACTACACCGGTGAGTCATAATGTGTTAGCTGGCCCACCTATTAGTAAGTGGTTAACGCGAATACCAAAAGAGTCAAGTGCTTAAATAACTCAACTTTGCTCGATTGGGAAAGCTGATATAAATAATAGGAAATTCCCTCCCAGTAATACTAAGTCATCTCTCGGCTTACTTGTCGAATAAAGGGATTTATTGACAAGTAAGTCGTCAAGTGGTCGTCGAGTCGTGGAGGCCGAGAGAGCCGTAGAGGCAGAGTAGTTTGCGCAGTAGCCTGCTACGCAAGTGACGCAAATTCTAATCCTAGTGTCTGTGACTGTATGGATAAGTTTTTCTAAAACTTTTTTAAACTCGTGCTCAGGATCATTAATTAGAAGGAAGATATCGTGACAAAACCTGCATTTGTATGAGTATGTATAGGTGTTGTAACACCTCTGCTTCTCCCTTGGGGTCCGAGAAGTTATGCTCATTATAATATATTGCTTTGCATAGAATTAACGTTAAGAAGGTATGTAATTGTATGATTTGTTTTATATTTCAGACAAACAGCGTGTGTCCGCCTCAGACGCCGGGCGGTGGCAGCCTGACCCCCACGCCTGCGCAGCAACCTCAGTTCATGCAACAACAACAACAATGGTTCCCACCTCCTGGACAGAACTACTTCAATCCCTCTGGTAACATAATAACCCTCTTTTAATATTAACATTACAATCAATTAATTATTCAAAATAGGTCTCGGTAAAGCAGTAACGTCAAGTTACCACTAAGAACCGGTAAGCAAAAATAAATACAAAAGAAAATACTAAGAAACTTTATTCAGCTATATTATTATTAATTCATACATATTTTGCCTATCCGATACATTAAAAATTTATCGGATAGGCGAAATATCGGTTCCACCATTTTAAAGTTTACAAATGACGTCATTACTGTACCCGCCCATGCGTCTCTGGTTAAAAGTTATAAGAAAAGCCCAATCACAGTTATTCATTCACTATAAATGGCAGAAGCGTAATTCAGTGCCACATATTCCGCAGTCATAAACCTCAATATTATCTTTACAACTTCACACAGAGAAAGCGGGCTTTATTGTTACAAAACCTTTTATTTTTGTATTTCTGTTTAGCTGGTGTAAGTCCGAGAGGTCCAGCGCCACCATCGAACACACAATCCAAGCTCGCTCTCAGCAACATGCTCCGGCAGAGAGTTCCCTTCAACCAGATGACTCAGATGCAGGTAACGCAAAAAACAACCTTAAAGTCATGTTATTAAGGTTTATATTTAAATGAATAAATGATGTGATAACGTATTGTTGGTGAACAGCAAGGAGGCGGTTATCCCAGTGCACCTCCTCACGCCAGAGGCCCCTTCCCGCGACAAGGGATGAGACAAATGCAGCCGAATCAAATGGGACCGATGCAGACCACGTAAGATAATTTTTTAAACATAACATTTTACAAAATTATATATTATGTGATCTATTAGTAGACTCCCTGGGATATAGTCATGACATATTATGTACGCATGTACAGGTCGCGTCACTAGTTAAGAACGAGGACCTTTGAATGCGCGATGCTTTGTATGGCGCGAGTTAAATAAAAACATACGCAGTATCCCTTTTGCAGCTTTTTCGATGCGCGTTCTTTACTCGTGACGGGACCTGTAATCTTTGTATATTCAAACAAATCCCTTTTGTACGAAACAACAAGAAGAACCAATAAGATCAGACCAGTAACATTTTCTTTAAATTTGCACACATATTTCGCTAAGTGGTACAGACAGTAAAATTAATACATCCGAACTAATCAATACAATTTTACAGACAAATGAACCCGATGGGTCAAATGGGCGGTATGGGTCAGATGGGAGGTGTACAGATGCAGGGACAGATGGGTGCGGGTCAAATGGGTGCGGGTCAGATGGGGGCAGGTCAGATGGGGGCAGGACAGATGGGAGCGGGCCAGATGGGCTCGGGGCAGATGGCAGGCATGGGGGGACAGATGTTCGGCGGACAGTACGGAGGCATGCAGCAGGGCTACGGCGGCTATGGCCAGCAGATGATGCCCGGCGGACAGCAACAAATGATGAACCAGGTATATACTTCTATACAAATATTGTAAAGATGAAAGATTTGTATTTTTGTATGTAATGAATAAACTTAAAAGCTCCTGGTTCAAAATTCTTTCAGCAATGGATAGCTACATTATTAGCGAGTAACATAGACTTTATCCTGTATTCCTACGGGAACGGAAACTTCGCAAGTGAAACCGCGTGACTTTCACCAGTGTTAAATAGTATTTAGTTCATCATTAGACACAGGACAGCTTTCCTTTTTTCAACGCAACTACACAAAAAAGAAAGCATTTACATACAGACAATTTACGCTGTTGTCTTTGTAATTGACTCCTATGTGTATTTTTCTATATTACAGGGAATGGGACAAGGTGTCAATCAAATGGGACAGCAAGTCAATCCGATGGGTCAGAGCGTGAACTCAATGGGCCAAAATGTAGGACAAATGAGCCAGGGTGTGGGGCAATCGAGTCAAATGCCCCAGGGTATGGGGCAGATGAGTCAAGGCATGGGCCAGATGGGACAGCCGATGGGGCAGATGGGTCAAATGGGCCAAGGTGGTGGAATGGGTGGCATGAACGGTCAGACTGGGTCCATGGGCCCTCAGGGGGGCAATGCCATGGGAGGGTTCCCCGGACAACAGACATTCCAACAGGCAAGTATACTTCAATTGTAACACTTATCATTTAACAAGGTGTATTGTATATTGTTGATGATCGTGTTGTTTTACAGAATATGATGGGTGGTCGGGCGTCACAGGAGGCGTATTTAGCACAACAAAGGCAAAATGCACGTCCGCCTTATATGCAGGTGTGTAGCTTGAGAACTATGTATAATTGAGCTTATTTTGTTTTTCCATATTATGTTCATGTAGGTAGATATGTCATGGAATCATTCTAACATTTTCACAAGATTTGTTTATATTGTGGTATGTTCCGTACATATTTTTCTTTATACAGCATTTTCCTGTAACTTATATGAAATTACCTAGTAGGCACCGAACGTGACTATGGACAGCATGGGGCGAACATTTTAATGAATTTATGATACTGAGTCTTATTTACCTTTATACAACATTTATGTAACATTTATGACATGTGAATGCTTACCGGGTAGGCACCGAACGTGACGATGGGCGGCATGGGAGGCGGAGCGCCGCCGTACCCGCGCGGTCTGCAGCCGCAGCAGAGCGCCCAGTACCAGCAGCAGATGACGCAGCAACGCATGCGGCAGCAGATGATCGCCATGCAGCAGCAACAACAGCAAGGACCTTTAGTACAACATCTGCAGAGGCAGCAGTATCAACCACCCTATTAGCCCTCATGCTAGCTCACAAATTAACATTTAGACAGTCGAATCTTAACAAATACCTTTTCTCGTTTAATAATGTCCTTATTATTTGATAGAAGGCATGAACCGAACCACTACGTCATAAGGTTCAAGATATTATGAAACTTCAAAAGGTATTTCTTAGATATATAGGAATTTTATAACAAAAACAGAGTATTGTCGGGTTAAGTGGATCGTTTGAAACTTAAGTGTTAAGCTTAACGGCGAATTAAAATTTCGAAATTTGGAAAATTTTGAATACATTGTATGGAAACCTGCACGTAAAGAAACAACATTTATATACAGAGTCAATGCCTCTTCCTTATAAAGATGATGAGAAGAAGGCGAGATGATACCATACAGATGAGCTATATCTATTTTAGACAAGTTTTGGACCAAACTGTTCTATAATCATGAACCTGGTACATTAGAATAGTTGTCTTAGTATTTGTAGGTCAAGCCTCATCTCTCTCCGGTCGTGTCGGATTGCCGTCCAATCGGACTATGAGAGTGTGGGAATTAAGAGTGCACCTGTGTACGCACACACTTGTGCACTATAATATCTCCTGCGCAGATAGTTAGACGCCGTAACCGAAATTCGGTTAGGAAATTATCATCAGAATATTTGAATCCCTAGCAGTGGGTAGGGAGAAGACTGTTGATAGAATCAGATCAAATGTGTTCCCTTCCATGAAATATCCCGAAAATTAGTTTTTGCTTGACGGACACGCACCCTTATGTGTGCAAATAAGTGACATTTACATATAAGCCAAAAGTTTTGTTTTATACATATGTATTGACATAACATGAATTTATATTTTAGATACGATAAAATTATTTATTTTATATTTTAGTTACCTATAATTTTAACTAAGAGGCAAGTGTAAATCTCACAACGATCGTTTTAAATAGGTACCCTATTTATATATGTTTGGCAAAATGAGATCTTTCTTTACTGTTTTTTTTTTCAATTGCTTTATATCGATTTATTTTAATGACCAATCATAAGGATACAGTGAGAATATAAGTGTAAAATGTATGTGTACAACTATCCGTATAATTTCCAATCAGTCATTTCCTCTATGAAGTTCTGTATTTTTATGTATGCATTTTATTAACTCATGGTGAGTTACAGTAACTTTATGACCACATTTTAATTAGATTATTCCAAATCTAAGAATCACTATTTTTTATCTGTAATAGGCTCATAGCGAAAATAAATTAAGTATTGGTTTTGGAGTATTGTTTAGATTAATGATTTAAATAAAACACCATTGTGTTGTAAATATTGAAGTAAATAAATGTAATAATTGTAATATAACAAAGTATTTTATTTATGCTTAGTCTGTGAGAGTATATATTCCTAGCAATGTACATATAATATTCCTAGCTAGGATGAATCGGAGTTTATTGAAGATCGCAATATTTTTTTAGATTTCATTAAATTCCCAGCGAATAGCCTGTCAGGATTTGGACATGGTACACTGAGAGATTCTTTTTCATTATCTATGGAGTACAGAATATGTCATTTTTTTTTCTTTATCTATGGGACATGTCTTTCAAGGACATCAATGCCATGACATGATTAAATGTCATCCAAGCATTGTCAACAAACGAAAGTCAAATACAAACACATTTTTTTAGGTTAAGTTTGTTATCTGCTAATGCAAATCGCAAATTCTATTTAAATAAAAATATATAAATATAAGTTAAAATGTTGATTTCTCTAAGATTACCCAAACATAAAACAATTAAATCATTCATGAACATATATAGCTGTGATTGTATACAGAGAAAAATACACAATTTGGGGTTAAATGACATACCTAAGGTTACAGTGACTGATATAAAGAAATTATTGAGACAGAAAGGTTTTGCTGTACAAGACGGATACACATCTCTCACAACTAAATGCAGTATATGTGCCGCTGATCAGAAATCTTCCAATAACAAAGTGCATGTAAATAAAACTACCGGTAAGTTCGTTTCTTTGTTTACTTCAATTCAGTCAAACATGCTGTTTATTTAGGCTTTGCTTGTTGCCGTCGGCACTCGGCAGCCTCACCAGCAACGTCTACTTCCTGCGGGAACCATCTATATATAGAGATAGAGGGTAATAAAGTATACACCCAAACGACCATTGGTCCCTCCTCGCCGGCGAGGCTCGTCGCGAACTCTACGTCATCGTCCCCCCGTCCTCTGCTAGGGCCGGCACGCGCCGAGCCACTAGCCTAAAACACGTCCCTAAATAATACCACTCAGATCCAGCTCCTTAACTCATCCCCCAGCAGCGCCCTAAGCCGAGGTCCGAGCCCTGCACCGGGGCGCCCTTAGCTGTGTTGCTTAGTATTTAAGTTTAAGCTCGGCTGGAGGCCCTTGGGTCTCGCCCTTTAGTCCGGTTAAGCAGTGGAGGTAACTCCCCCCTACCAACTGCGAGAGACCATATCGTAAAAAAAAATAAAGTATACTTACATGTATAATGCTCACGCCTGTATTCCCCAAAGAGGTAGGCAGTCACTTTTCACTGAAGATTATGAAGTGCCAACATGACAGATGGTGAATCTGTCGCCGTCTCAGGCACTATACATACATTGTTCTTCTAATTTTTTTACTACACTATAAAGTACATAATTTTTTTAGAATAACTGGTTGGCACAGGCCCTGCTGGGATTTAAACTAGCATTGCTTACAGCCAACATGGCTCTTAATGCTAGAAATATTTTCATTTTGAAATGTATGATAAAGTGGAAAGACCCCTACATACTTTGGGGGATGATGCGAGCATATGTAAAGATAGCTCCAGTGCTCTATCTCTGTACAAAAAGTCACATACATATTACTCTGTTTGTGCTTGAATAAAATAAGAAATAATCATGTTTCACATATAAATTTGATGGCCACTTAATTATACCAATATTTCAGAGAATATTGAAACATTTGTATTGTTTCAGGCTATTTTGTATGTCCAAAATGCAATGTACATGGAGATTGGAACATCCTGGAGCGACTAATTAAAAAGGCGAAGGTTGAGAATACAGTAAAGGACTTCATAGAAAAATGTCAGCAGAGTTCAAAAGACTTCCAGCAAGACTGGCAGAACATAGTCAATACTACCACCCCAATGTCACAACTGAATGAGGATCAGTTACTAGATCTATTTAGGTTATTTGAGTACCCAGTGAGTTTATGTTTATTTTTTATATTATACACTTCAAGTTTCCAATCATACATAATCAGAATTACCATTTACAATCTCACTTATTCAGCCGAGAACATTAATTCACATATTATCAAAAAAATCATTTAAAAATCGAGTTTTTTTTCCCATTTGAATGTGGATTTGATCCTAAATCAAAAGCACAAATTCCATTTTTGCTTAATTTTGTTTTAATTACTGTAATTTTTTTAATTTTTGATGTAGAAATTGCCCTAATTGTACAGTTGCTTACAGCCTTGGTTACCCCCACATTCTAATGAATGAATATTACTTAGCTATGTAATTTTCTACACCTTTGACTATCTTGGGTGTATGAAATAATGATGTTTCGTTAATTAGTCACAGTGAAAAGTGTAACAAATATGATTTTAGGTCCAAAAAATTTATATAAAAATGTTATCCCAGTATAATTGCCTGTTTCAGTTCCACCCAGATGCAAATAAATTGCTGTCCGATGTCCAAGTATCCTTAGACCATACAGTATTATACTTCCCTCTCAGGAACTCCCTGGACAATATAGTTGGGTACCGAAAAGTGCAAGCGGGCAAGGAAGAAGAGATTGAGTGCCACGGCTTGCATGCTGCAGGAATGTACTCATGTCGGGTTCCTAAAGTCAGCCGTAGCGATCAGGCTGTTCTTGTACCGAGTATACAAGATGTATTGCACTTGGGTGCTCATAAAATACCTGGTATGTATAGGATTGGTCTTAACATTTTAAGATTTCAAACTTTACTTATTTTTTAAACTGAACTTTTTCAGTATGATATTTTAAAAGAGGTAGGGAATAATATCTTAGACTAGTACTGTGTTCTTGCAGTGAGCAAGGATGCCAATGATCCATAGCTTTGCTAGCTAGAGTGGGACCCCTTCATCACTTACTATGGTGGGCAATTTATGAGTGACTGAGGCAATCAGGCGGACTGCTTGCTTGTTTGCTACCTTTGTAGTCGAAAAAAAATATCAATTGGCCCATCACTGTCTAAACTGTCTTCCATCCATGACATCCATCATTCTAAAAGTTCAATATGAATTATTTTTCAGGAACACTTGTATGGTTAAGCAACTGCAGCCTTCCACCATTAGTGTTGCCCACTCTAGAAGCATATCAGAAACTTTGTCTTTGGGGAGACTGGGACAACATGCGTGCAGTTGCAGAGAAACTGGGCGAAGATAGGTGTCGGTTTGTAAGGTAATAACTATTTTGGTGTAAGTAATTTTTTAAGGAGTAGTTTTTTAAGCATAGGGAGTTTTTGAATAGTTTGTTAAGTCATAAAGCAAGACTTATTATTTGCTTCAAGATTCTAATTTGAAAATGTAAGAATAAATGGCTAAAGATGTATTCTTATTAGATTCCTTGCATTAATTGACAACAATGTGATGCTGTCACACTAAGCATTAAACCTATTTATTCCCTATGAAAATATATCGAAATAATACTCATCCTGTCAGCCATGACAAGTTATTATTAGGGAATGGTTAGTCAGGTAGTTGAGATGTGGTGGTAGACCCACAGATGGTCTGGTGACGGCAGCGGAGGCGGCCGGCGCGGGGTTGTCGCTGAAGACGCTGGTCTCTGAAGCCAAGCCGGCCGCTCACCGGTCCATTACCACCTTTGCTGCGCTACGGGACGATGTCTATGCTGAACTCACCAATATTGACAAAGTTAGTCTACAATTCTTAAGAGTCGTCCCCGATGACAAAGAGAATTTAATGCTAGTCCTTTGTACATTTTACATAAGTTTATTAATTAATAATTGTAACTAAATGACTAAACTTAATACATGAAATGCTTAAAGCACTGGTTTAAAGTGTGGCAAGAACTTTTCAATTTTATGAAATGACAGAAGTGCCGTCACAAGTTATGAGCGCTTGGCAAAAGTAGCATGGGGCATGGTAGCATTTACTTGCTTCGCGCTATACTGACAGACAGATACAGACTTATAAAATAACTACTGCACATCAAGGCCTGCCATATTAACCATGTCGAAATAAATATTTCCTATAACTCAGAAAATGTTACTTGTATTGTATGTAACTATTACATTTAAATATGAGGAACATGAATTAGGAGTATTGTATTGTAATATACTTTGCCCTCCTAAAGGGACTTATACATTCATTTGGGTGTAAATGAGCAATATTTTGTAGGTCCGTGGTATAAAATGGCGTAGATTCCCCGCCCTGACCCGCCTGCTGGGCGGCCACCGGCGCGGAGAGCTGACCGTGCTCACAGGCCCCACCGGCTGCGGCAAGACCACCCTCTGCGCTGAGATATCACTGGACCTCGCACAACAAGGAGTAACTGGCGTATTTTTTAATGACAACATTACAAAGAATTTATTATACCCGCTGGGAAAAATAGCACGTTTTTCCTAGCGGGAAAATCGAATTCTTTTGATGTAATACCAATCAGTTCGCGTAGTTTCTTTAACATTACCAATTGGCCTCACGCTAGTAAATTTCTGTATCGTTGGGACCGATTCACAGATGAGTTAACAAATTGTAATGGAAAGATAATGTTGTGAAGGCATTTATATAGGGCAGATTGTGCAAGCGTCTATTGACAGTTGCTCTAAAATGAAATGCCGATGCCTAGGAGTTTCTTTTGTTATTTTCTATATGAGATATTGATGCTTACTTCGAATATAAAAATAGTCGCAAATGAAGGAAACACTCGCCCTCAGGTGAACACACTATGGGGTAGTTTCGAGATCCGTAATTCTCGTTTGGCGCGCACAATGCTCCAGCAGTTCGCCGGCGTGCCTCTCGAGCAGAACCTGCAGGACTTCCACAAGTACGCCGACGACTTCCAGAAGCTACCCGTCTACTACCTCGCCTTCCACGGACAACAACCCATCAAGGTTGTTATGGAGGTGAGACTCTATTGTGTTGGTTTTACCTTGTAATAATTATATCTATGTAGGCTCAAAGTCTCATAACTGTTGAATGGTAATTTCTCGAACTATCAAATTAACCGTTAAATACTTGCACTAATAGTATACTATCGTATGTACAGGCGATATATATTGCACATCGACCCCAAGAAAGAGATTGGGTAATTTCGCTTTCGTAAATCATTAACTCTGTCGTACACAGTAAACGCGAACACCTAATATAATGTGAAAAATCACTAGTAGCTACATAATCTTCGACTAAATTCGTAATAAGTATAGGTGCCGCCACACGTTATGACCGAAGGTCTTGAATGCGCCATAGTTATTTTATGAGTATGTCTCTATCTGTATAACGCGAGGCGAATATAATACACGGCAGTTCCCCCCACTATTTTCGCTCAACGCTCATGTCTCGTGACGGCAACTGTACCTGTGCGTAATGTTTGAAGGCGGTGGAGCACGCGCGCTACATGCACGATATATCACACGTGGTGGTGGACAACGTGCAGTTCATGCTGGGAGTGGGGGTCGACGGCGACGGCGACCGCTACCAGCGGCAGGACGCCGTCATCGCCGCCTTCCGCACCTTCGCCACCGCCCGCCACTGCCATGTCACACTGGTCATGCATCCTAGGAAGGTGACACTTTGAACTATCCTGATACCTCCCATCGGTTGACGCGAGCTCTAATAATATTTTGATTGTTGTTGCTTGTTGCTTTTAAATTGTCTAAATTACATGAATATACAGGTTTAATAGCTGTGCCCAGCCCAGCAAACTTTGAATTGTCAAATTTTGCAATGCACACAACATTTCATACAAATCGGTCCAGCCGATATTTATTTACTGTTTTAATAACATTTTATTATCCAACTACCGCGAAGCAGAAAAGAGAGTTGTGATTTTGACCGATATGAGTTTCTTGCCGGGCTCTCCTCAGCAATAACGACCTTCCGAACCCGGCGGTAACATTTAAAATCCTGTATAATCATGTCATTCTGTCGATTAAGCACTATTGTTTCAAACTTCCCCGACCATGGATTCCACCATGTGTACACTAGCTCGACGGACACCGCTTGTCGCTTGTAATACTCTTCTAACAATAATTTTGTCTTTGTGATCAGGAACGAGATTCTGAAGATTTGTCCACAAGTTCAATATTCGGCAGCGCGAAGGCGTCTCAAGAAGCGGACAACGTTCTTATTATTCAGGTCAGAATCATTCACCGTAGAAAATCTTAACCTAAATCATAACACCCTTATAACAAAACATTGTTTAAACCAAACCTAGACCAAACTCGGACGAAAACTATGTCCATCCCTTTTTAAATCCGTATCACAGAAAGATATGGATATACTATTAAACCAAGAAATATCTAGTCTATGTTATGAAATCAGGGGCCAATAGATATTCTACATATTTAATTTAAGGACAGATTTAATTTAAGGAAGTCACATGCTGGAAGCAAATTTTAGAAGCCGATATTGTATATGCTCTTAATTAATTAAAAATTTTTTCATATATATTGTATGATATTAGCTCATAGCTTGCCTGCGTAGCAGTAATAATTCACATACAACTTGTTGGTAAATAAGTTGTCTGTCTGTCAGCTGTCACGACCAAATCACTGAACCAACCATATTTGAAAATGAAATTTGCAACAGAGATAGCTTTGACCATAAGGATGGCTGGCTGTACTTAAAAAAACATTATGCAGACTAAGTAGCAGGATTAAATTAGATTCCGTTTATTGCAGGATAAACGACTGACTGCTGTTAGAGGTAAGAAATACTTGCAAGTGGCCAAGAACAGGTACAGTGGCGACCTTGGCATCGTGCCTCTGGACTTTGACAAGAACGCACTCAGCTACCAATCCAAGAAGAAGAACAAAACCAAACAAGATGAACCAGACAAACTACTCGACCAGTGCTTTGAGGACTTCTCAGTCGATGAAAACACTTACATCGACGAATTCGGTCAAACCACACCAAAGAGGAATTCCAATATGGGTAAAAATCAAAAATATCATTCCAAAACTGATGCTCATAGTTATTTAAGCGACATATTGAATCAAAATACGAGATAATATAGCACAAGGTGACTTATCATGTGCTTTGTATATACTTCAGTAAAACCAAAATGTCCATAACAACTGATTAAATGGATTGATTACTTATTATAATGATAAGCTCTAAAGTACCTGCAGGCGAATTTGTATTTTGCTCAGTCAAAATAAGTCTGCTATTGGTGTACGCTAAGAAATAAGAGCATTGACCCGCTAACATACATTTATTCGTAACAACAAAGACTTAAAGTACATAATGATATAACAGTGCAACATGTGCCATCGATAAACTATATCATATGAAATTAATTTGATAAAGTGTAACGCGCCATTTATGCCAATGCAAAATGGGCTGTGAAATTGTGATTCAATAAATTATTTAATTATCACTTTGTTTTATATTTCTATTTCTTTCAGTATCCAGAGATAATTAATTACAAATAAAAGAACCTGATATATTTATTAAATATTCAATAACATTTTTTTACAACTTAAAAAGGAAATACTAAAGTACTATAAACTATAACTATGTACTATAGATAGGTAGGTACATTCTTATTTAATAGCTATATTGATCTTAACAAATATATATTAAAATATTTCCTATGTATAAAGTTGATATCACATTTGTATTCTAATCATTTTAAACAAACTAAAACATAATCTATTCAACTGCCTTTGTTTTATCTGTAATATTAATACAATAGTGAGTAACTAGGGGGCTCCTACCAGGAGCGTCCTGGTATTTAACAATCTCATTACCAAAAACCATTTGAAATTATCCAAATATGTCATACTTTTTATCAAAAAGTTCTTACTTTAATAACATTATGCATAGCAAGTGACCTTGTCATCAAGTTCAAGAATAAGGGATTATTATTTGTAATTGTTAAAATGCTTAATATTTGTACCAAAAAGTAGCTGTTAGATGATAGCTACTTTTTAAAGTGGGCATGGACAGCATCAATCAGGGAGGATTCATTTGTACGGTTCTGCTTTCTCTTGCATTTGGGGCATGGGATGCTGGCGTTGAGACATTTAGCATGGAATACACTAGAACATTCATCACAGCGATATGTTGTGCTGGTCTCAAACGGATACAATATCTTAGGATTACGACAAACTTCACAGATGAATCCTTTCTGACTGCAGAGCCAACAATCCAATACATGAGACTTGGCAAAGTTTACAACTTTCTCCAGCTGCATGACTAGGGACCCATTTGGTATTTGTGCCAAGTCTGATATGGTGTACAAATGCACATGATCATACAAGTACTCTCTCGGCCACACTCGCTTCTGCAACTCCTCAATGACCGGCTCCCTACAAGTAAATATATAGGCTCTCAAGAAATTCAACTGTATTCGCAATTCCTGCAACTGAGCCATATCGGACACACCACAGTAAATCTTTGGATTGAGCTTTTTCATATCTATCCATGGTTGATGTTGAAATTCTAACAGAAAGAGAGCAGACTTCTTAGACACTGCATACCTTTTGAAGTCCCAGTTATGTATAACCCTGGCTGGTATGATGAAAACATTGGGGTCCATGCAGTTGGAGCAATAGTACTCCCCAGTGTAGCCACACACCTTGGCTTTAGATATAGTGCTGCCCAACAGATCTTGGCATCCTTTACACTGATAATTCTGATGGTCAAGCCCCTGCTCTCTTGAGAGAACACCCAATTGCTGCATCATTTTTTGTAATTCGTGTGTTGTAAATGAGCCAGTCACTGAATTGGGAACTACCTCAAAGTCCAACCCTTGCAGCATAGAATCATCAGGACTTTCATTCTCAATTTTCAGATCTGAGATGTTTATATCATCAACAGTCAACTTCAACTCTTTGTGAATGTCTTTCATAATATCACGCAAATTGGGAGTATTGGTATAAGTTTCACCAAAAGTGTTTGAGTGATCAATAAGAGATGATAAACTCTTCAGCTCTGGAGTTTTTATCAAACTGCTGCCATGGGATGAATTGGAATTCACAGATGTATTCATATCGTCATTATTATCACTAGACCATCCCTTACCAGTCAAGGAGTTGCCAGTGACGACCACATCATGAGGAGTGACAAAATCATCCAGGTTCAAAGATGAAGGGGAGGCGGAGATGATGGGCTCCCCATGGCTTGTGGATGGTTGATCATTATCTAATGGTTCAGTGACTGGCTGGGAGTCTTCCCCTTTAATATTATCCTCCTGAACATCTGGCTCTGTACTGGTGCTGGTAATATCATTAGAATGTGATAATATGAAGTCCAATGCTTCATCTTCATTCAGATCCAACATTCCTCCCAACCCTGTAATGTTACATGTGTGGGTGGGTGTCGAAGCCAGGGCGGGTTTGACATCATCACAAATGGTGCTGGCCACGTCCAGAGCTGCACTTATTGGAGCCTGCCTTATCTTAGGGACCCAAATTCCAGCTAACATCAGCACTTGCTCAGGCCAATGATTGAGTAAACTTGAATTTATAGGCAAATTGAATTGAATGCATGTCTCGAGGCCTTCAATGAGTTTCTGAGCAACTTCTAAGATTTCTGCATCACAAACAAACGCTGTACGGTTATAAAATGGTTTTACAGCTGATATATTCTTCAGCAGTGTGGACATGTAGGAGGACAGCAAACATTCATTGAGTGCAATGCGGAGCCAGGCCCGACACTGGCCTATTTCTGTGTTGATCTGTGGCAGGGATGATATTTGATCTATGTTCTGTCTGTGGGATAACACAAGTATGAGCGGCCAAAAGTTGGGCTGAGGCTGTTGATCGGATTCACCTGTGAGGGCGTTCTTGGCTTTTCTTAAAAATGTGTCCTTCAATCCATGGAGAAATACGGCTTCCAGTGCCATACAGAGTGTGTTTGTAGAATCCGATGATCCAAGGACGCTGTGGAAGTTTTCTTCGAATTGATAGTTGTATTGTATATCTTTTACACTTTCCGATAGATTATTTATCAAAGACTCCCTAAGAAGTGAATCGCGACTGCGAATATTGAATCCAGAAGCTACGTTCTTGAAAAACGACATTATGTATCTTCACAACTCCTGACGTATATAAATACGGCGGATTTATTAGATTTATTGATAAAATTTCTTATTGGGTGGTGATTCGTAAATAAAAAGAAAATACAACCAACACAATAATAAACAACGTTCATTCATGAATATACTTCCTATCTATTGACCGACTGACATTTGATACGTCAGTCAGTTATTATATGACGTGACAGGCATGGCAAGTGTCAGTTCAGGAGCTTTGCATTGCACCAAAGACAGATTAAACATTATTCATATAATTTTATTGCACAGGGTATAATAGGTAGAGATTTCAATATATTAAACGAAAGAAATATTTATCTATGGTCAGGTAGGTATTTATTGACAGTTCGTAAATTTGTCAAATTGACATATTTTTTTTTGACATTTTACTTTTTATGTACTATTTAAATTTAATAACAAACCAAGTTCCTTATTTGCGATTATACAACTGGGATGAAAAATTCAATGAACGTTGCAAATTTTCTTTGGAGTATTGTTTCTTTGATAGTAAAATAAGCAAAATATCACTTTAAGAAACTGAAGTATTTGAAATAGGTACTTAATAAGTGGTACCAAAATACTTCATATATTAAGTTGTTGACATTCTTCGCGAGTAGCCGGCTCGCTACTAAAGCAAATCAAAGCTAGAAAAGAGCCCCTTTGGATATCTGTTCCATTTTAATGCATTAATACAAAGGCATGTTTTTTATTTTGTTCCTGATTCTTTTTCCAAATACCCAATGCACTTTTGCAGAAGAATTGGCAGAACCAGAAAGGAATGGACAAGGTCAGTAAAATTAAAGTTAAAAGTATCAAAACAGCAATATATACCTCATCCTCATACAGATGAGTCTATTATGATATAATTTTGTGTTTTCAGAGTTACTACTGTGTCGAAAATGTGGCACTGACGTGGCCGACTCCCATTACTTGTTCAGTAAAATTAGTCCTGGTGCCCGAAAAACGGAAAAACAAAATCTATTTGGAAGACAAAATGTGACAGTTCAGACGTTGGTGAATCCTTTTGGAGTAGAATTTATTGTTGTGACAGCTGAAAAAGCACGCTGTGATATTCTTGGGCCTGTAAGTTGTGACTTTCAGCTGCTCTGTAGGTACAGGTGTTACCAAAGTAGTGTAAACACAATTTATTTCATTCAAAGTAAGTGTTCAACAAAAACGTTTATTCAGTTGATACAACATATTTTAATGATAGAGTATTCATGACTGAATGATTATATGTAGAAGTAAATAATTCATCAACATTTAGTTGACCTGCAACTCCATCAAGAGTTATGTTGTGGCTTCACTATGATTTACTCTCACTATATAAATTGCGAAACAACTTTGTTGAACACTATTGATTCATTTCATAGGTGGTTTTGGTAGTTTGGCAACACAGATTCTACTTATATCTAAAATGAACAATACAATATGAGTAACCATCCTAATGCTACTTGTATACTCCATATTGACGCCTTTAATATAATTTAAGCGGCAGGGTGCAGACTCATGGTTCCCAGGGTACACATGGCGTATGTGCGCTTGTCCCCATTGTGGTCAGCACCTGGGATGGTCATTTGAGTATGCCGATGAGTCTAAATCTACCAAAATGTCCAAGGATCATGTACATTTATTTCATGGTCTGATACTGAGCAATGTTTTGGGGGAAAACTGTAAGTATCTAATCAATATTTATTATAAATATATTAAAATTATGATAAGCTGATGTTTAGTTGTAGTGATATATACAATAGAGGTGGCTCACAAGCATACAGACTGCCTGTCGGTAGGCAGCTACTGCAGCCTATAAACACTTGCAACATATCTATATCTATACAGATAAATAAAATTGAAGTGTCTGTTTGTAATTCCAAAATAACAGCTTTTCACTAAATGCATATGAAAGTATACAAGCTACTGACACTAAAAAACCAAGTTTTAAATTTTTTCTCTGTCTGTCTGTCTGTCTGTTTGTTCCGGGTAATCTCTGAAGCGTCTGGACCGTTTAACGGGACTTTCACTGACGGGTAGCTGATATTTCAAGGAGTAACTTAGGCTACTTTTATTTATCAAAAATATTAGGGTTCCGGGACAATAAGGATGAAACTAAATCTACGCGAGTGAAACCGCGGGGCACAGCTAGTTTATATATATTACAAAACTACAGTTAGTATATCACCCAATCATAATAAATCCAACAAGTTGTTCCAAACTTGTTCCACAAAAAAGTAGACCTGAACTTTTTTGCTCAATATTTTGGGTTTTTGAATAATAATTGACTTGATTAGTGTGGATGATATAATTCAAGTAGTTATATTGTAATTTTTCATTATTTTCAGTTACGGACTCTCTCATAATGATGCCAAAAATGTACAAAATGTAAAAAATACACATCTATTTATACATAAATGAGTATAATATAAAAATTTTATTATAACCAAAAAGAAATAAAATAAATATATACTTTTGGAGAAATTATATTTATTGTATTATTACAGTAGGTAACAAAACATATTTTAGAAATATTAGAAAACAGTTATCATCAGACTTAAATCACTAAAAAACAAGTCAAATAAATGTTAGTTTTCTGCAACATATTATAATGAACATAATAATTTATCTAAGCATGTGAAATTCTACAATAATGTAGTCAGGGGAGCTAAATATCATCCTATTATTATCAGTATTTTTAAGTCAAATGCCAAGTTTCTGCACAAATTATTACTTGTACTGCAAACTTTTACAAAATTGTCATCATTAACACCAAATAGATTTAAAGAAAGCCATTATTGCCAATACTTTTTAAAAGTATATAAAGAAAGCTGCTCAAAACAAGTTAAAATCAATGACATTTTATCTTCATGAAAGATCTTAAAATGAAATGCAATATTTAATGTTAATGGTGTATGTATGAGGGATGGATGGAAGACACTACCCTGGCAGTCCTGTTACACTATTAATGTTACATTGTTGCTGCATTTCTAATTTTATTAACGACATTATGTAACTTAAGATTAACAATACCTACTGATAGGTAATCCTGAGATTTGACCAGATGTGATTACATTTCCTTCAAAGTTGGCATCAAAATATCACACAATAATAAAATAAAACAATTATTTATAAAGGTTATAACAGTACCTTACTGAATATGTAAACCTCTTAAACACTGTTACTATCCCTTATGAGTTTCACTTATATCGTCTAAACTAAGAATAAAACTATTATCTACAATGTTTATGTACTTGCAAATCTCTGATGAAGGGACTGGCCAGTTGCTGCAGGTGTGGGAGTAAAGTTAATTCCAGTGGGATTGGGGTCAATGGTTGAGTTACTTCCAACACTCTTACCCTGAATTGCAGCAATCTCCTGCTGAAGTTTTGAATTAAGTACCTGTTTAGTAACAAATTTGCCGCCAACTCCTCGGTTGGCGCCACGCCCTCTGCCTCTTGAGCGAGTAGACCTTCGGCTGGTGTTGGACTGGTTGGAGCGCATTGATCTATTGGACCTGTTGGACCCCATTGACTTGACACTGCCAGGCCCTCGTCTGGTATTGTACCCACCAAACTGATTGTTTAATTGAGCTAGAGTTTGCTTATTTAGGTAATTAGCATTACCAACACTGTTACGACGCCGTTTAGCAAAGTCATTAGCAACACTTACAGTAAGTTGTGAAGCAGAATTGAAGGAGTTATTCCTAGAGCGAGTGAATGTTTGAGATTTGATAATGTCATTCTGAAACATATAATTTTGTCTCTGCTCTTTTAAAATTTGATCAGATCTCAATCCAACATTGCTATATCTATTGCCAGTGCTCAAGCCCCATCCACGTTTAGATATGCCTCTCTTGGCTACCGCAAGTGGTCTGCGAATGTTGGCTGCTCCTCGACGAGTGGTGACACCTAGTCGGCTGTGAATGCTTCCTTGTTGGTTCTGATTAGAATAGCCTCTTTGCGGTCTACTCCGCATTCCACCTGTACAAACAAAAAGATCTCATTATTTATACTATAAAAAATGGACAAGGTTCGCAAGTCAATTGTATGTTGTTTGAACTTACCACGACTAAATCTTCCAGTTCTAACTAGCTGGGGCATCTCCAACTGCAGATCTTCAAGGCCAGCACGACCCTTGGGTGTTAACCCTCGCATCTGAGATCGAGGCCTTGAGTTAGATCTCCCGCGAGAACTAGACCGGCGTTGTTGACGTGAGCGTGACCGTTGACGAGACTGGGAGCGTTGGCGGGACTGTGACCGCTGGCGAGACTGCGAGCGCGAGCGGGACTGGGCACGGGAGCGCGAGCGGTCCTGGCGCGGGCCAGGTGTGGCGCCCCGGGACTGCGAGCGGGTGCGCATGCCGCCTCGCCCGCGCCCTCGGCCCCGGCCTCCGCCGCGCCCACGCACCGGTCCTCCACCTCCTCGGCCACGAGTCCGACTTGTGCGGATCTGCTTGTTTTGCTTTATTATCTCATCTAGAAATAATTGTGACGAAATTGTTATATGACACCAGCGAACTACAAATTAACAGGTAGATAATGTACCTTTACAAGTGCAACCTACCTACGTTAGCACATTTTATTTGCATGAGCACTCATTATTTATTTATATCATTAAGAATCTAGTTAGCAACACACAAAAAAGATGCTAATTATATTATATACGTCTCCAACGCACATATATCAATATTACTAACAGAATAAAACAATTTTGAATCAATTTGTTTAGCTTACCCAAAGACATATTTACAGAATCAGCCATTGTATTGTTTTTATGTTTCCCGATCACCGGTTCGCTGGCTATTTAAGCTGACAACTGTAGATTCATGAACTAGTTACTTTAAAATGATTAGGTTACGGCACAGGTTATCACTCTTTCAGAATTCGGTGTGAGAAAATAGAAAGCAAAGCAAAGCCATTTTTAATTTTAGACAAGACATTAGTGTAGTGTGGCAACTAACTAGCAAACATGAATGAATGAATGACGTGAATGATAGATCATAAAAGTGAGCGAGTGATTATTTAGCGATTTCTTCAATATATTTTCTTCAATTCAATATAATATCGATATCAACATACTACATTACGATTACTTGTGTTAAAAACATCATAATTATGGTGATAACTTATTATCGTATCGATTCCCGGACATAGCAAAACAGATGCATCGTACGACACAAAAGTATTTTGTCATTGTAATATGTTACATACAATGTAATAATCTATACTAATATTTTCACGCCTGAACCACTACCCATTTGGCTAGAATTTAAAATATAGAGGGTTCTCTGTGACTCCAAGGACGAACATACCTAATTAAAAAAATACTGCGTGGACGAAGACACGAGTAGACTTATGTATTCAGCAGCTTAAAAGTGACATTGTAGAAAAGTCGTTTTACTGTATCTTAAAGATTTTAAAATCATAGTTCTTATGAATAGTAACTTATACTAAGAAAACTGAATTTTCAATTCGTAAATAGAAAATATTAAGATAAAAATAAGAAACGTATGCCACACAATTCGGTAATTTGATACTACCGGGTGGATAACGATGCATTAAGATTCAATATATACGTGGATTCAAATCAGAAAGCACATCACTATTTTCGATGTAACCATAGACAATCTATACATTAACATTTTTGTACATACATATTACAAAGTTAAAGAATGTAAAAAAAAAAATGTATACCTATGCATACAGATATTGAAAATGTTACGCCATAAACTTCTTATGCTCAATCTACGATGCGATATCCTTCCATCTCAAAATTGCGAAAGGGATCTTAACAAAGGAAAAAAGTGCTATAAATTTGCTGTTTCCTTCCTCGTTAGTATTTTATTTTTTCTTCGTAATTTATTTGAGCCAATTAGAAGTTGACAGTAGTACAGAGGGGTTAGTGCTTAAGTTACACTGTTCGCTAAGAATACGGGTAGTTCATAAAAAGTTTGATTTATGTGCGATCTACTATGTTTTTGCTTTATTATTAAATCTGTGATTATTGGTATCTGTAAAAATCTGTTATTCTGTTGAAATGGCTCGTTTCTTATTTTAAAAGTAAGTGTGGTGTTCGGTGATACGAAAGTAGTTTGAGAATTAAGGATCGGAGAAACTGGACATTCGTTCAATCTTCCTGTCAGTAAATTAAGGTAAGTCATGCTAATTAGGTTTTTTATTTAATTATTTAACCCCCTACGAAATTAATGGCTTCTTCGGACGGTCAAGCGACAGATACTTAGCTAAGTACCATATTAATAAGCCTCTCGGTTGCCTAGATCTATGGTGTGCATGCAAACTAGGGATCCAGCCCAAAATAAGATCTAGTGGTCCACGACTCGAGAACTAATGTAAAAGTGAAGCTATAGTGTCTGCGGACACTATAGCTTCTCGTGAAATCTCACCTACCCTCTTTCATTACGTGTTTGCAAGTATTAATAAAAGTTCCTGCCCAGGGTCTACAAAAATTGTAGCTAGGTTAGGAACATGTGGAGTTGTCACTGTCCCTATCGAGGGATAGATCCATAGCGAAATAGCACTACGACCAGTGAGGGTAGTTCTTAGATTTATTGGTTGGTTGGCTGAGGCCACCATGTGGTGTTCGGACTCGGGACTGGGCGGATGACGTATACAACACACCTCTAAATACCTAAACCTACGACGGTTACCGTCTTTCCCTACACAGAGTTTTGTGTTGTAGATATTAGCGAATCAACTATGCAAATTTATACGCTTGTTTCGGGAAACTGAAACCTTTATATTTATAGTGAAAATTGCAGTTTTTGTTACCTTTTTAGGTTTTTTTTAGCGTTAAAATTAGTGTAAATAAACCAGACAATTGAAATATATCGGTACTAAACCATTTTGATTAGTTTCGTTGAAGAAAAACGTGATTTGCTGAAAAACTGCAGGTGCAAATTTTTGTGCGAGGTTTCGCCGCATGAAAAAGTAACAGACAGACAGAATACTTACACTTAGGGATCTTGCAGAGATGTTATTGAGTATGGCGTGATAATAGAATCTTCCTTTCTCATTGGGCGAGTGAATACGACTATCATATCACGTGGACTAATGTGAATCCATTCTTCCAAGTGGTCAGTTTAGGGTTCCTCAATCAAAAATTAAACTTATGTAGAGTCTGAACTTATGTGAAAGTTTATTAAACAAAATGAAAATAAGTGAAATAAATAACATAATATATTTTAAGACATATTAATTTGTACATTATTATTTTTCTTATAATTAAATCATATATCATTCCTCTATAAAAGGACAACAACGCACATAAAACAAACTGAGTTGTAAACATTATAGCACTGCCATTATACGCTATGTTACCAATTAAACTATGTACATGACATGTGTACTTTACATATACAATACAAAAATATGATATTTGATTAAAATTCAAATATTTACATAGCCCCTATCACGGTGTTCTAATTATGTAACTGTATATAATATGTAGTAGTATTAATATTAGCTCATTCATAATAAATTACACATACGATTTCACAAACTAATAAGCTTCATGGTGTAATGGCAGCCTAATTTGTTTGTCACTAGCCTAGATCAAATTACACCAATTATTCAACTACATAACCTAAAATAGCTCACGTGCGAGACGTTCGACAAATTTTATATTCGACATAAGTCCTTTCGTTCCTAATTGACTATTATATTATTTACAGACTTACAAATAATATTACAACACATTAAAATACGAGCTGAGTTTGTAAAGTGAATCACAGTTAAGTAATGGTGTTCAACCTGAAGGCCGTACCTGGAGGCATAACAACATTAAGGCCGTACTCTGACCTAACATTTAGAATAGCAACAGTGACAACAAGCAATGGAAACACCACATCGATCGGTAATATCAAATGTAACATTAAGTACAATTCGATGGTGCATATTAGGTCGACTACAGTTGGGCACCACCGACCATCTTACATCAAAGGAAGGTCAGAGTTATCATTAATCATTATTTATTTCACTAAAACGACATGCAGATAAATACTTCATCTGACACAAAGACATTATTAAAAATACATTAATATGCTGCCATGTCGCGCTACATACAATTTATATTAGAGAAAAGTACTCGGTTCTCAATGTCAACATTCAGAATGGGAGTAACTACAGGAATGACGGCCGGCGGCGGGAAGATGCGGCCACAATACTCCACTACTGTGGCACTTCGGGTCGACGGACCAGAGTTTGAATGAACGTTGTTTTCATATGTAGGGGGGGAGGTGCTAGAGGCGGATGTCATTGGTGGCGGCCAGCAGCGACGGCTGGTGGTGGCGCCACGACGCGTCCAGCGGGTCTTCGGGCGCGGGCGGCGCGCCGTAGCGGTGCAGGCTCAGGAACTTCAGGTTGGCCACGATGGACGAGTTGATGGCCGTGTGGCCGCCCGCCCCCGCCATGGCCGCCGTGGTGGCCGAGCGCTCCAGGCGCTTGGCGCGGCTCTCGGGCGCCAGCTCCAGACTGTGGCCGCGCCCGTACAGCCGCGACTGCCCGAAGCGCGGCGTCAGGCGCCCGATGAGATTGTCCTCTTTGCGCGCGCGCCCCGCCTCCTCCGCCGGTTTCGTCTTCTTCTTGAGGAAGAAGGGCGTCAGGCGCTCGGCGAAAGGCCGCGACGTGCTCGACCCGGCGTCGTGGACGTTCGACGTGGAGCTCGACGTTTTCAGCGGCTTCGCGGTCGCCGCTTGACTCTTGGTCGGATTCGATTTCCGCTGGATGCTGATCCTCGAGAAGACACCGTAGTCGTCCTTGTCAGGCGTGAGGGCGGCGCGGCCCTCGGGCGAGGAGTCGTCGGGCGGGTCGTCCTCGCACACCTTCAGCACGCAGTAGGAGTCACGCTGTAGCTCGTCGAGGAGGCTGTCGTCGGCGGAGAGCGTGTCGGGCGCGGGCGGCGGCGGGCGGTGCGCGCGGGGCGGCACGGCGGGCGGCGCGTGGCTTGTGAAGTTGGCCATCAGCTCGTACTCGGTGCAGCGCGGCGGGTCGGGCCGCGGCTCCACGGGCACGTACTCGCTGGGCGCGGGCGGCGGCGACAGGCGCGCGGGCTTGGGGGGCCGCGCCGGCCGACCGGCCGACGCGTCGCTGTCCTCCGACGGCTCGTGCTTGATGCACGACATGGTGAGGTACCCGCTGCCGGTGGACTTGTTGGACTTGCCGGAGGACCGCTCGTCGGTGTGCCGCGCCAGTCGCAGGGACTCGGTGCTGGAGGCGAGCTCCAGCGACCCGGGGGGCAGCGTCTTGCCGTCCAGGTCGCGGGCGGGGGGCGCGGGGGCTCCCTCGGCCCGCCACGCGCGCCACAGGAGCCCGCCACTCTCGCTGCCGCCCGCGGCGCTCGCCAGGTGCAAGTAGTTATCATCGCCGATAGGCGCTTGCCTGAAAAATCATCATTACATTAATGCCACCGTGTACCAGGCTGAAGGGGAAAGTATTCGCTACGGTTGGTTAGTTGCGGCGCAGTAAGAATAGTTAGTTGTACTCACTTGCTGCCGTACTTAGTCTCGCGCACGAGCGACCGGCGGTAGATGCGGTGCCGGTGTTCCAGGTTGAACATGGCCTCCTGTAGCTCGCGAAGAGTGGTCGCCTCCGCCTCGCGCTCCTCCGCGGTCATTCCCTCTATAACAGAACGTTTATACATGAATATCGCGAAAAGGTATAAGATAAATAGTAATTTTTTGGGGGTAGTTGCGCTTATAACCTGCGTGCATTCTGTGGGCGTGCGCCCGCTCGTCCAGTTTGTGTGCGTGTGCGACGAGCAGTGCGTGCAGCCGCTGCAGGTCGCGCGCGGGGTCGAGCCGCAGGGCGAGCGCCCCCCGCGCGCAGCCCGCCGCCGCGCCGCCCTCGTCCGCGCCCGCGTCGCACCCCACCGCCGTCGGCTCCGACCGGTCGCAACTACACACGCAACGCTATCATTATATTTGCACATTATTACCCTGGAGTGATCTCATTAATTTTTACCGAGACACGAGCCAGTGAATTCCGGCGTGAGTAGTTTGGTGGGTGACCTAAGTTCACAGCCATGAACATATTGTATATTTAGGTATGAATCTCACCAGGTCCAGTGCGTGTCGGCGTAGTATCCCGAGTGGTGAGGCTCGGCGGGCTCGCGGCGGCACAGAGCAGCCAGCAGCCGGACCCACTCGGCACGCTCCACGCAGTTGCTCGCCTGAAGGAACACCACGCGCTCGCGGTGAACTGTAAAATAAACGCACATTGAAACAGGAGTCCAATCCGCGTGTATCAAAATAAGGCGGGTATATCTGCTTCGTACTTGTTTAACAGGTGGTTTTCCACGCATCTCGTCCTCTAACCTCAAGGCCCCGCGGGTGTGGAACAATATTAGCGCAGCCTCCAACCTCAGGGCTCCGCGGGTGTGACCCAGCCCCCACGAGATCCCAAGGCTGGTGGCCTTCTTCGCTTCACCACTCCATTCGTCAGAAGGACAAGGCTACGTTTCATGCGTGGGAGCTGCCGGTTATGGCCTCAACCAGGCTGTCTTTCTTCCATCTTATTTCGCGAGAATGAAGTGGAGCAGCTAAGGGGACTGGGGGAGGGCCTCGAGATTGTATTACGCATCATGTGATAGTGTAAAAATTGGGGTAAGATTGACTAATTGCTTTAGTAGGTGCTACTGTTAGCATAAATATGTATGTATATATTAACCAATTTGGAAGATATTGGTAGCGCCGAGCGGCGCGCCGGCGGGCGGGCAGTCGACGGGCACCACGGCCACCACGCCGGACAGCGAGAGGCGGTGCGCCGGGGTCTTGGCGCCACACCGAGACCACGTCAGCTCACCACTGGAACAATCACGGATGAGTTTACACATTCGCACACATCTTCAGCGCGCTATGAATAGTCAAGAACAAAAGACTATCTCAATTTGTCAGAGCAACTCTACGCATTGCAGGTCGTGAGTTTGAATTCCACCTTGTGTTCATTTAATTTTAGAAACTAAGTGTTTGTGTTTCATGCCCCACGGTTTCACCCGCCTAGACAAAATGTTATGTGTGGCCCAAATTAAAGTAGCATGTGAGTACCGTATATACTTTCATATGCATTTAGTGAAAAGCTGATAATTTGGAATTACAAACAGAGCACAAAGATAATTTTATTGGAGACTAGCTGTGCCCCGCGGTTTCACCCGCGTAGATTTAGTTTCATCCTTATTGTCGCGGAACCCTAAAATTTTTAATAAATAAAAGCCTAAGTTACTCCTTGATATATCAGCTACCTGTCCGTTAAAATCCGTCCAGCCGTTTCAGAGATTACCCGGAACAAACAGACAGACAGACAGACAGACAGAGAAAATTTTTATAACTTGGTTTTTTAGTGTCAGTAGCGTGTATACTTTCAGATGCATTTAGTGAAAAAGTGTTATTTTGGATTAACAAACAGACACTTCAATTTTATTTATCTGTATAGATGTATAGATATAGTTTTTTTTTTGTTATCAACACAAAATGTACATCTCGTTTAAAAAGGCATATTTTAATAGTGAATGTATTAAGTGTTCTATTTACCTGGTGAGTCTGAAATGTCTTCGCTTGGCATGCGTGTGTGCAGCTCGCGTCCACCGTCGCCGCGGCGAGCCGGCGCCCGACCTCACGCCTTCCGATCTCTTGATCATCGTACTGGAGACAACACGTATTATTCCCATTACTTGTCTATTGGTTACATCCAATAACTATACTATTACATAAATAACTGATACTAGGGAAGCTTTGATGGGCATGCGTCATTATAGCAATTAATGGGACTGTTTTGTGATTAGCTCATAGCTTTTCGTTCATGTTTAATTACAGGATAAGTGGGCGTCAGTATGGCATATTATAAAAGTATAATTTATTACTGGGAATTGGTATATTTATTTATTATTTGCCATCCTGACGCTCACTTTTAAACTCAATCACATAGCCTCCCTTGTATCCAGTTATTCCTTATTATTACGCAGCGACCTTACCCATATCTAATCCATTGAAGCACGAACAATAAACAGTGAAACATTCATTAGTTCAAACAACAATAACAATATTAATATAAGTAAGTACATCAAATAAATATTTATTTTGCATTGATTGTTAATTATTGCTACGATTTCCCCAGAAAAGTAGATTTATTACATACATACGTATGCTCACGCCTGTATTCCCCGAAGGGGTAGGCAGAGGTGTTGTAATAACAACACCCACTTGATTAAGTGCCAAAGTGACAGATGGTGAATCTGTCGCCACCTCAGGCACCATATATATACATCTTTGAATTACTTCTCAGACAAATGCAGGTTTCCTCAGGATGTTTTCCTTCACCGTAAAGCATGGTGTGAAATCACTGCACATACGTTTTTTAGAAAAAACTCATTAGTACAGGCTCCGCTTAGAACTTGCGTCGTTTGAATAGCAGGCGAATGCTCAAACACCAAGGCCAACACTGCTCTAGTAGATTTACTTTTCAAAAAGGGCTGTCAAGACAGTAAGCATGCATTCAATTCTAGAAAAATAATGTGGTATATTCACTAAGCACACAAGCCAAGCACTGACTGAACCTCTAAAAGGATAAACGTAAGTATTCATCAAAATAAATTTAGTCTTGTGTGAAACAATAAAATCATATAAATATAAAATCTCAAGTAATATCTGAGCAGTTTTCTAATAAGAAAGCAGTAGTATGTACAGACGTCTACACTTCAACCTATGCAAATCGAATATAACCCGACCTGTCACTGCATTGAAAGCCTTTACTAATACGAGGTCAACTAAATCTGGTATTCAATAACTTACTGTGCACATTGAGCACATAAATAAGATAGCACGTAAACAAAGAAACGGCAAACTCACCCCTCTTTGAGTAAGACGGGCGTGTCCTGAATATTGTTGTTCTGCGTGTCCGTCGTTGTGGAGATTATTTCGAGGAACTGTTTTATAGCTTGCACCTGATAACAAATATTTACACTATGTCAACATTGAAAGCTAATCATTTCTTAGGCCAACAAAATCCTCCTTATTACAAAACATAGTCCTTGGTTTAAAAGTAGCTCCATCTCTTTCTGTGAGACTTCATAGCTGGTGATGGCACGTATAGTAGTTAATCTGTGTTGTTTGTGTGAGTACTGACATGTCTGGGCGTGCAGAAGCTGCGGTACAGCTCCGCCATGTACTCCTCCTTGCACACCTGCTGGGCA
The DNA here is from genome assembly GCA_964035505.1 of Watsonalla cultraria. Classification (NCBI taxonomy): domain Eukaryota; kingdom Metazoa; phylum Arthropoda; class Insecta; order Lepidoptera; family Drepanidae; genus Watsonalla; species Watsonalla cultraria. The sequence goes on along the minus strand of OZ037717.1, from coordinate 8,172,354 downwards.
GACCGGCTGCTCACCAGGTTGCCGAGGGACTGGATCGTCTTCGAGATCAGCGTCAGGGTGCGGTTCGTCTGAGGGTCCTGTAACAAACATATATCACACCAATGTCACTAGCTATTCAATTATTATACGACTTCGTATTATATTTTTTTTTGTATATCCCCGATAACGTGCTCGCAGAATTTCATAATGGTCAGCATTCTAATTTATAACAGATTTACGAGTTCATCTCTGTCTGGCGCCATACACACAAACAGCTAGCGTCTCCGACAAATTTTTGTATAACATATTTTAGTTCTTCACGTCACCGCTTGGAGGCGCTGAACAATTTTTCATACAAATATTCGGCGGAGACGCTAGAGAGTGTAGATTACGAAACGGTAAACTCGTGATAGGGGTACTGCAAGGATAAAATAATGGTGCTTACAATTTGTTCGGTGGTGAGGTCGAAGAGCCTGGGCCCGAGTATGGCGGGCGCGAAGAACCGGAGGAAGATGAACCCGGAGATGACGGAGTAGCGCACCTCCGCGTTGAGCGGGAAGTGGCGCACGGCGCACTGCCGCAGCGCGTCGAACAGCCGGCACATCACGCCCGGGCACGTCGCGTACGACAACGTTATCGCACCGAACACCTACGCGCACACACACCCGCGTTACATATCATACACACACACACACACATTTCTCAACATATCGTATAAAGAGATATTGTCATGCGAGAGGCTTAAGAGAGATTGGCCAAAACAGGATTTTCCGATCGAAATACGAACACATACACACAAACACATTTCTAAACATATCGTATATGATATTGTGTTGTGTAAGTGATTTCAGAGAGGTAGGGCATAACGCCTGACTGGGGACTGTACATCCAACTTAACGAAGATTGCAGTCAAATAATGCTACATTTGAGTAGTTTTGTGTTCCTGCGGTGATTAAGGTAGTATGGTTGCTAAAGCTCCATGGTGGACGGGGAGGAGCGGAGTCGCTGTGCTAGCTATTGCGGGACTCATGTAAAACCATTCTTTATAAGGTAGGCAATGCTCGAGTGATACCATAGTCCATAGGCTGCTGTAGCCTCTTACCAGCAGGCGGACTGCACGGTTGTTTGGCACGTTGGCTGTATAATCTTATAACTTTATCTTCGCTTTAGCCAAGTTTTGTAATAAGAGAAAATAAAGCCAGTCGAATGTTGTATAGCTTGAAAGTAGTTTGTGAGAAGTTTAATCAAATAAAGATATTCGAGTAGGAGTTTAGGCTAAGTTTCCTTCAACGTTGCATAGTAGAATGAATGGTCTGTATAAAGTATGTATGTACCCGTTCGACGTAGTCCTTGAGATTGGCGAGGTTAGCGGAAACGGCCGCGGAGGGCTTGACCTTAGCGGGATCGATCTCGCAGGGACGGCGCTCGGCCAGCACGGCAGCCAATGTGGGTCGCAACACGGAACGCAGGTACGCCGCGCCGCTCAGCCGCATCGCCTCGTCCATCATCTTGGACACCAGCGTGTTGCCGCGGAATATCGTCGTCGCGTCACTGAACAACACAATACTTTTTTCTACAAACAATTCTGTACATGTGCTATATATTTGTCTGCACTAAAACAGTGTTTTTTCAAAACATTTATTGAATACAAACTTAATTATAATAAAAAATAATAAGCAGAGCATATTAAGAACTTCTGAGGTTTGACATTTCATTTTAGTAAAAACTGTTTACATGTAGAAAACGACCTAAATTAGTCTCTCGGGATCGTACCAAGAAACTTGGCAGCCTCGCCACGTTGAATAGCAATGCAGCAAAGCCCCAGCCCCTTTTTCACCAAAGAGCCTACTTAAAAGTTTATATTAATCATCATTCTGGACAGATCTTTGTGTTATGAAAAAAAAGATCTTATGAACAGGCAGAGTTTGAATCTCATATGACTCAGATCAGACTCTGATTAGTAAAAACTCAGGACATTTATATTACTATGGGTCAAATAACAAGTACTTCATAGCTTTTCAAGGTATAACCAGGTAAATATACTGACGTGAGTTGTGATATCTCTGCGTCGGCGAGTTCCTTGACGAGGGGCACGATGAGGTCGTGATGCGTGAACAGCCGCACGAGGGGCTGCGCCGCGTCCGTCTTGCTCGGCACTATCTCGCCCAGGATATACACCGCTGACGCTGTGATTGGCTGAAATATCCCATTTTTCTTATTTAATACCAGATAATTTCCCCTGCGTAGTCTTTATTGTGTTATACTACGTTCCACGGGTAAGTGTCCTATGTCCTTCTCCTGGTTCTAAGCTACCTCCCCAAACCCACCAGCCAAATCAGTTCAGCCGTTCTTGAGTTATAAATCATCATCTCCCTGGCCTTATCCCATGTATTTGGTGTCGGCACTTGATTCAACCCGATGTGGCAATTCACCAGATTTTGCCATCTCAAAAAATTGGTATTATAATGTGATACCGATCTTTCTTAGGCCTCTTGACTGACCTGTAACGATTGCCAAAGATGTTAAATTGGCAACCGGGACCGACGGCTTAACGTGCTCTCCGAGGCACGGAGGGAACTCGGGCGGTCACCCATCCAACTACTGGCTAGGCGTATGGTTGCTTAACTTCGCTGATCGCATCATATGCGCAATAGCAACTGTGCCACGAGCTCCTTGAGTAATAAATAGTGTAACTAAATCGACTTTTTATACTAATGTGATCACGAGTTCTGAGCGCTCAGTGAAAATAATAGGGAGAACTGCGCATGTTTGGTTGCTGCATTAGCTGGGGTAGCGAACAAGCCCATAAAAATTACAATTGTGTATTCACGGCCACCGCTCAAAATTCGTGACGTCAGATATACACAAGCATACTGTTCATAACCTGGTATTTTAATATAAACAGCGCTAGCACTCTATTGTTGGGCGATCATATCCTCTCAATGAAACAGGGTCATATACGCGCGTCACGCAAATTAATCTATATCTCTACTATCAGTAATGATATCGATTAATAGCTTTATCGACATCCTTTCCTTCCTTCCGATGAATATATTTATAATAACGAGTAAAGATAATAATCATTTACTTATCTTCGCGGAAAGGCAAGATTTTCTGAAGGCGTAAGCAGTAGTTACAAGTGATACTTTTATTAAAATTGCTATTCAGATTGCTAATTGAACTTCTTTGACAAATTCATTGTATGGGACAAATTTAGAGTGGTGCTATCTTCAATAGCAAGTTAAAGACTATATAATCTCTCTATACGCATACCTAAATAAAATTGAAGTGTTTGTTTGTAATCACAAATAAAATTCGAACATATATACAGTACAATAGTTACATAAGTCCTTTTTTCTATTTCTGACTATCATCTCTTTCAGCCGTTTCATTTTGCCAGACGCACAGATTATTTTAATAAATTATTTTTTTTATGTCATTTAGTACCATACATACTTTCTTATGCATTTAGTTAAAATCTGGTACATATATTACGAATTACAAAGACACTTTATTTATCTCTATTTATAAATAGGAGCTGTCACGAGCTATGATCGCTGACCTTGAATGCGCAGTAGTAATTTTACACGTCCCCTACTATTTTACCTGCGCGCACATAACTCAGCACCTGTATATAATTATAGATAGTATAGACGTAGGAGTATAGATGTACCTTCTGGTGCACAGTTCTGAGGAAGAGGTCCTCGAGCCGTCGGTAGTGGTGTATATCGAAGACATGGTCGACGGTGTACTGCAGCAGCAGGCGCAGCGAGCCCAGCTGCGCGCCGCCCGCCGACAGCCGCGTGCCGGGAGGAGTCGCGCCGCGGGACAGGGCGCCGCCCGCACGGGACGACAGGAAGAACCTGACACACACACAAACACGTTAATACTTAACTACCACTACTATGTAGACGGACAAAAAATCGTCACTTATACTCCAAGTGATTTTTTTGGGTTCCGTACGCGGTCGAATGGGTGAAAATAGCGCACTCAAAAGAGGTATTTTAGGTAGGGATAGAAGTCTTCGTGCTATGAATATGTCATAAAATTAATTTTAATCAAAGCTAACAAACAAACCTATTAATAATAATGATATGAATCCAATATTGCATTGCGTGTCCGATATGTGTATGTATTAGAGGTACTGACCAGGCCCTCATGGGGGAAGGCGCGGGCTGGCGCAGTTGCAGCCGCACCTCGCCCAGGAACACCGGAGTGGCCGCGTCGTGCCACACCGACACTCGCGCTTCACACGCCACGCCCGCCTGTTAACAACTTACAATCAACCCAACTGCACAAAAAATACAACAAAACCGTAGGACTTCAATTCAACTTACAGATTGCGAGCCGTCCTTATCCTTAGGGTCTGGATCGGAGACGAGATCAAAACAAAATATTTCGTCAAATTGAGGGTTAACAGTCTTCTTTTTTGGCTTGGTGCGTCTTTCGACTCTTCGTCCGTTCGAGTACAACAATGTGATGAGAGCGAACGGATCGCACTGTCCGTTCTTGGTGGTGAGTTCGGAACACTCGAGCACCCGGAGACGCAGAGTGTCGTGTCCACGGCGCGCGGCACAGTGTCGCTCGGGGTCGGACCAGTAGTCGGCGGCGCTGGGCGAAGGCAGCTCGCCCATGGCATGCGAGGACGACTCTCCCAAGGCGTGCGCGGGCGGCTCGCCCATTGCGTGCATGGGAGGCTTGCTGCGAACCGCCCACTGCGCGCGGTCCTTCAGGCTCTCCGACCGAGATAGCGACAGCGCCGGCTCCGTCGCTGCCGAGCTCAACATTTTCTTGCTCGTCGAGCTCGAGCAAGAGCCGAACCTCATGCTCTCCTTACAATATTCAGATAACCTAACGAGATTTTTTCCCTTGCTTTTCGTCGAGCAGTTGTCGGGGGCAGGCGCGGGGTCCGGGTCGGGCGGCTTCGGCTCCATCCGCAGTCGTTTTCTCGAGTCCTCGAGCGTGAATTCGATGTGTGCCTTGCCCTGTACCTCGGAGTCGGCGTCGACGGGCCGCAGCGTGAACCAGTGGTCCTTATTGTTGTACCGGTGCAGGTCCTCGCGTTTGATTGCCACCTTGCCCACCACCTTGTCTTGCTTGAGGTGCTTGTCGCGGTCGAACACGTATATGGACAAGTACCGAAATCTTCGAGGGACTTCAAATTGGAACTCCTCCGCGAAGAATGGACTGCAACCAAGTATAAATATATGTTTAGAAGATAGGACTACATAAATATAATAACCTATTGGTGAGAATAATAACAACAATATTGTGATAGCGTTATTACAATCAAATTGAGTGGCAAGAGTTATCAGAAGCTAATATTAATTCATGTTGAATACAATATGGCTGTGGCAACAATCGTTATCAAACTTTCAAGTGTCGAGTAGGTCCGATCGAGCCCTAGTTGCAGGCGCGTGGGGCGACCGCCTGGCACCTCCACTGATGCCGCCCACAGACACATTGACAGAGCAAATAATATACTAATTGTGTGCTCAAACATTGTATCCAAATTCCGGTGAAATTTGTGAAGAATTCGTAGAAATGATAAAACAAAACACGATGCAATCAACAACGGATAGAGAAATTGGCAGTATTTAAATGGCCATTAGCAGTAGGTATTGAACAATGCAAATGCTCGATCGAAACAATAAAATGCTTTAATTGACTGCACCGTCTTCGAGAAAACTGTTGTAACATTTTATGTAGATTGAATTCCAATGCATTAGCTACAGTCAAATTGTACATACTAGTGGATTCTTATTTGCCATTAACTATTAAGAGAGCTCCAACAAGGCCACTTATAAGTTAATAGTTTTCAATGCGTAGTGTTTCTTTAAAAGGGGCAGAGTAAACCGGGGTATCCATTTGAAATCTCCTTATTTCCTCACCTTGTATAATATCGTACTCAAATAATAAAAGCTTAAGGTAATGTTGTGTTTTTGCTGCGATTAAAATCTATGAGGGAGAAGAATATAGCCACGGCTGGTTTAAACAAATTAGGTAGCGCGCGAGCTTTGTGGTGCATACGTTCATAGACTGCATTATCTGCTTGCCGTCAGATTATTTTGCTTACTTGTAAAATATGATTACAAGTAAAGTTAACACCGTGTCATGATGCTACGTGTGTGATGATATATTAAACAAAACGGCGCAGTGCGCAGCGCAGGCGACGTCTCAGAGGAGAAAGTTTGTTACCGAAGCGAAGACACCTCTCGTTTTAAATTAATGTACTCAATAGTCACAGTGCAGTGCATTGGATATTGTTTGCGTACAACACGTTATACTATATGGTATCCATGCATGATTAGATAGCATTCATGTTTGTATGTCATTCTTGAATTTAGTCAAATTGTACGTTAAAATTATGAATAGAAGCTAAATCAATTTATGTTTAATCTCTGTCCACATCAGAGGGCATCAGTTCACTACATGTCCAGGTAGTTTCTAGTGCCCTATCAAGACACTCTTGCGAACATACGCGATGTCCTCAATCAGCGCATAAGCAAAAAACTCTTTTGCACAGAATGTCTTGGAATCCATCCATATCCGCTTCTACAAACACAACTGATGCACTACTAATATAAATATGTATATTGGAATAATACTAGGATTTTCCATTCTATTTCTAAAATAAAAACAGCGCATATACATCATTACATTGAATGAACAATGACCGTGTTTATAGATTTCCTTCTTTTGTGGAATTTCTATTTTGGTAGCGTTGTGGTCCGTTGTTTACATACATAGTGAATTAATGAACGGTTAATTTTGGAGCCGCATCACACGGCAAAACCCGTGCATCTATCTATTGATCAGCCTCTTTCATTTTTAGTCTCACAAAAATCTTAATACGTATAACCCTTATTTGACCTAAATGTTTATCATAATCTCGTACGTATGTTTGTCTTATAAAATAAAATGATATATTCTCTCAGTATTTATTTTTAAATCTCATACTTCTGTGAATGAACTTCACAATGCGTAATGTTGCCACATCCGCTACAAGGGCAGACAGTTAATGAAACCAAACTAGGTACCTAGTAGGCATATCGATTAGGAGTAATTTTCCTGTTTTATCTACCAAAACCAGGAAAGGATTTAGTTTTGTTCATACCTAACCCATCATCGACATGATTGGACGCACTGATAAAATTGTGGCATTATTATATTATGGTTTGTGAGTTATTAGAACAACGCGCAGACTGAATGTTTAGGAATGTGTGTGGAGCTATTTGTAAAACATGATAATAAGTCAATAAAGGGGTTTATAGAGTCGCGCGAGTGTGTGTGTGTGTAAGGAGTCGCGGGTGTGGAGCCGCGCATCCGGCGCCGGGCCGGTATTAATAAACCGGAGGCGGAACCGCCACCAGCTGAGCGGGGGCGGCGCAACCTATTACACACACTTCACGCCTTCAATATGATTATATCTCATGTATTCAACCTCACTGCCTAATCTATTATGCATAGACTACGTGCCGCTACTTTTGGTTTTATCTTTAAATTATCGTAAGAACAATGAAACTGCATTCCGCAGTTTTCAAAATGTAAGATAATACTAACGTTATGTACATTGATAACTACCAAAGCGAAACATAATGGACCCAGATAGCTATTTTGGCAAATGGGAAAAGGAGAATGATAAATAAAATATAATACTAAGTCAAAGATGGTAAAGAACAGCCAAATGGTATTCGGTCAGAGTAGCACATATTTTAACTGCTGTTCCATTTTCCCTGGCACCCGGTACATAGAAAACTTGCGCGCTTTCAATCTTGGGTTGACTGAAAGCAACGAGAGAAGCTGGAAGCAGTATAGGATGCCAAGATAATTCTCCTCCTGCTCTCATAGCGTCTCTTCAAACTTCTCTCAATTGATTTCAGTCCTTGAATTAGTTCTAAAGCAGGTTAGGAATTGTGCCGAGCGCGAAATACAGTTAGGTCGCACTTGAGTGTTTTAAATAGGGCACAAAAGCCACACCTACAGTCGGGCGAGTCTCGACGCGCGCAGCCGCAATGAGCGCACCGCGGAGCACAAAATAGCACGGCGGCGTAAGAAACCAGAGCATTGCACTTGAGTGTCGGTGGGCCATCGCACTCGGACGAGCATCGCTTCGCTTTACGCGCCGCGAGGTTCCGGGATCTATTTACCACATTAAAGCTTCCGTTTAATATAACAGCAATTCACATTCTGTTATTTAGTAGAGCTTTCATTGCGTTCTCAGAACCACACTGCTACTGAAATCAACCCATACCTACTTACAGGTGCCGTCACGAGTTATGAGCGCTAACCTTGAATATGCAGTAGCCATTTATGAGCCTGTCTCCGTCTTTCTGTATGGCGCGACACGAATAAAATGCAAGCGCAGTTACCCACTCTTTTAGCTGGACGCCCATAGCTCATAGCGACACCTACAAATGCTGCTGAATATGAAACCAAATAGAGTAGGTACTCGCAGTTTACTACTAACGACGCATTTAACGTATATTACCAAGAGTTTTTATAGAACCCAATAAGACACCTACTGATAACACGTGTAAAAATATAGACCACAATAAAAACCCAGACGAGTAAACCAGCTACGCGAAAAAATCTTATTGATTTAGCTCATGTAATAACAGCTAATAATGTAGTAGTTGATGAAGTGTTATCAGTAAAACATAGTTGGTTACAGGTAGTTTGGACAGAGGCACATAGTAAATGCAGTGATAAGGTATCGCGAGACAAAGAACCCATTAAGTAAACTGGACGAGTGACGTGACATTTCCTTCGATATCCGCCAGCGGCCTCACCTCTCGGGTCACTAAATCATTATCGCTTCCGTTCATTTAACAAACAAGACAGCTCAACATCGATCAATACCGAACGTGTCACATACATATCGGTCTGTCCCTAATCAGCCGTCCCACCGACGACACTCTGATTGCTCTCCAAGCGCAGCGATTATGTAGGTAATTCCTAAAGACATGAAATAACCAATTCCATTAGCATTATTCATTGTAGTAATGGCATCGGTTTCCTGCTATCGATAACGGCTGAAGACTCGTAAACGAGTTCCTGTTCCCACAAGTAATTGTGGGGTGAAACCGGGAGGCAGCAATTAAATTCATTGCAGCGGTCTCCATTCATACCGAAAACTGAATGGCGAGGGGTGGAGCGGAAGGGACGTTCCACGCTGGCGCACGCGCACCGGATACGCATCCGGGACGCGGTGCGCCGCTTGCTGCCCTCCCTTAGCGCACGATCACGCCTCCCCTTTCTAAATATGAATGAGACCGAAAGTTCACCTGTGCTTTCAACACGACTTCCAATTACTATAGAGATAAATAAAATTGAAGCGTCTGTTTGTAATTCCAAAATAACAGCTATTCACAAAATGCATATGAAAGTATACATGGCATACACATGGAAAAACAATTTTTAATTATTTTCTGTGTCTGTCTCTCTGTCTGTTTGTTTTGTTCTGGCTAATCTCCGAAACGGATGGACCGATTTTAACGGGACTCACTGGTGAAAAAAAAACAAGTTTTAAAAAAATTCTCTGTCTGTCTGTTTGTTCCGGGTAATCTCTGAAACGGCTGGACCGATTTTAACGGGACTTTCACTGGCAGGTAGCTAATGTTTCAAGAAGTAACATAGGCTAATATTATTTTAAAAAAATATTAGGGATCCGCAGGCCACTCATAAAATTAAGTCTACGCGGGTGAAATTATAAATATGTATTTACTGAACTTAAATCAATAATACATTTACAACGACCTCGAGCAATTTTTTCGGAATAATAAATCATCGACGGAAGCCGAAACTAGAATAACAGTAATACAAGTAAGTGACACGCACGTACCAAAACACCGGAAACAATACATGTACAAGTACTAATATAGCACGCGACCGGGCCTTGCTTGCCCATACATTACACAGGTGAAGAAAGTTAATTTAATTTCACTACATCAAAGACGCACAACACAGTAGTGAGAGTACGCAGAACAAGTACAATATGGTATTCCTTTTGGATATGTCTATCAATAATATGGAAGTAGTTACCCTCATAAGTTGACTTACGGCACGAAGAAGCGTATTAATGGTTGCAGTGGTAAACCCTGGCAGGCAATACAGGCGTACAATCGTTGCAAAATCAACATGTTGCAAGTTTGAAGGTATCATTGTGTAGGGCAATATACTTAAAGCAATTATTTACGTTCATTTTGTTCTCATGGGTGAAATAGGTGAACAAAAGAACTACTGTGATACATTTAGTACAATTACAGCCAAATGTTATACAAAATATAACATAGAGTATGTTTGGCGACCATTATTTTCGCTGCCAAGACTAACCTTGTGAACAGCGATTGCTCAACCGTGACTTGTTTTAATAGCGGTGAATGTATTTGTTTCCTTGTGCTCTCGTAAACATTAATCAATGAACCAGTATCTACAAACGCGATACTGTCAGATATGAATGAACAGTCTCTGAAAATGCTACATCCTGATAACGATAAGCATCAGTTCTCAATTACATGTTCTGGATATCATTCGCAGTTTATTTGGTCATTGTTGTTGAAAGGTAACGGAAACTTATCATTTGATAAGATAAACACGATTTTTGTGAACTACACCAATTTGATTATTTTTGTTGTTCTAAGTACTCACTTAACAAATTGCCCATCATTTGGAATGCAGAAAATAAACAATCGCTCAATGACCGATAGCAAAGGTTCATGAGCGAGACTGGCAACGCCGCTTGCATGTCTCATTTACAAATGATAAATCATTACCTACAAACTGTTCATTCATAATTTGATTCAAGACATTTTTGCATTTAAAAAAACTGTAACATAAATTATGTCGAGCATGACGCATATTATACACTGTAATGTCTGGTCTGGTGACGTTTACGCGTTAACCTTGAAGGAAACGGCTTCAAGTCTCCGGATATACGACACCTTATAGAGTTTCAATGGAATCGAATCACAGGAACAATGCCGTAATTGCTGACTACGTGCCTATGAGTAGCGTACTACTATTTGGTGCAATTATACCCAATTTAACTTATCAACCATTTAAATTGACCATTCATTCACAAAGTGGTGGAGCCTTGACCTAATAAATATGTTTGACTTCCCTAAATGTGCCAGTGAGCGGTTCCCACCCGATAACGCCGGAAGCGGAGCCGGACACCGGACAAAGGATCCGTTATTATGTCAATTCTCGAACTGACACTGTATAGGTACACCAATATCGGTAGAAATGTTTGAGTTTCGACAGGAAACTTCCAAATCCGTCCGCCAAGGTCGAACGAAGAGCTACTTGGTTGCTTTCGCTTAATAGGGGTTTCGAGTTTGACGCATTGAAATAAGGGTAATACAGTTAGATATCAATTACATGCCACTAGCCAACTGATGATGATGGCCAAATGATGAATTCATTGGAAAAAATCATTCCTCATTTTGTCGATTATCTATCGTCTGCTCAAATATTTAAATATCCTAGCACCTGGATGAAATTTAGGATCTCCGGACAAAGTAATCATCATTCGCGAATACGATATAACTATATTTGAACTCACTTGAGCGTTCTCTCCATGGTGGATGTGCGAAATATCTCCTCCTGGTCGAGCGACAGCACGCAGTAGATGTCGCGGTGGCACGGCTGGCCATGGCTGCGACCCGGCAAGTTCTTAGCTTCTCCTGGAATATCACAACATATCATTATCATATCAGAAAGTCGTCTCTACTACACCAAGGTTTTGACGTTTACGATTTAATTTGCGTATTGAAGTGACTAGAAATGTGTAAATATTTTTTGGAAGGGGGTTGTGGTTGAATGGCAAAGATGGCGAATCAATACCCGCGTTGCATGCTGAATCAATTGCCTACACAATCGAATGTCTATAACGTTGAAACATGTCAAAACCTATACTTGGGGCAGTGATAATTTCGTTTTAGGGTTTTCAGAGAGTTAAGAAGGCGTTGTAATTGCAGTACTCAATCACTATTTTCTCTCTCGTAGATGGTAATACCTGCAGCGGGCGAGTTGTTTGTTCGTTTGTAACACGTGGAACCTATAATAAATATATCAACTGAGAAGTGGGTATTTTCACATACCCCCCTGAAGTAGGACATATAACGCTATGGGAGATCCTATAGCGCTTGCTAAGAGTGTGTACATGGAAATGACAATAACCTTTAAGTCAAATTAAAACTGTAGCTATGTGTAATACATTCCAACTAATTAGCCTTCATGAACCTGTCACACATGACTCATCAATTCTGTATAATATAAACTACGTCCTCTCGTAAACTATGTTTTCATTCATACAAACTAGACCTTGGAAAAACCAGAATATATGTATACGAAATCAATGATATTTATCGTCGAAGGAGTGGATAGGTAATACAAATAACAACTTAATATTAATGTAATGCTCGTGTGCTCGGAATAGCCGATAACTAATGCAAACAGACCTTTTTTTTTTTTTTTTTTTTTTTTTTTTACCGTGGGAAATCCTTCATGGATACGCCAACCGCTGCGGGGGCAGCGGAAGGGTTATGCCGGACTCATACCGGCTAAAACCCACGGGTGTTCCTCCTCGTCGCTTTTACAGGGGGGGCGTGCGATCGCGGTTGCAAGCTTGCATTGCCCCCCCTAACGATTGGCCGTCGGGCCTCTCCTTCTTTCCGGGCTATACCCGGCTTACTCCCTGGGAGGGCGCTTCGGAACACGAACGCGCCCTTCAACCGCGAGGGCTTTGCGTTAGCGTCGAGACCCCCGTCCCAACGCCCGCGGCCCTCTTAAGGAGGCATCTGCCGCACCTCGGCACGCCTCCTGCGACCGGTCCTCCGGCGGCGGATTGGGTCTGCCAGGGGGTCATTCTCCCGGCCCCGCTCCGCTGCCTCTTTCTGCGACATGACATCGTCACAGAAGGACACGGCCGCCTCCCACGTCCGGGGACTGCTGACCATGGCCTGAACCAGCGTCGGCAGTGAAATGTCCCGTCCAGTATGTGCAACGAGGACACCGCGTTGCACCGTCCAAGCCGGACAGTGTTCCAGCGTGTGCTGGGCGGTGTCCACGTCGCAGCCGCACTCGTGGCACCTTGGGGTCGCCTCCCTCTGCGCCACCCCGTGAAGGTACTTGCCGAAACAACCGTGTCCGGAAAGTACCTGCACGAGGCGATAGGTTAGCGACCCGTGCTGGCGACTTGTCCACTCCTTGAGGACCGGGCGAATGGCCTCAATGGTCAAACGCCCGGCCTCCGGCTCCGCGAGCCGCTCCTGCCACTTGGACAGTGCATGTTCTTGCGCACTTTGCCGCACACGCCTCAACTCTTCGGGCGCGGCGACTCCGCCGTCTTGTCGGGCCTCAGCGCCCCGCCGATAAACGGCCGCGAGCACCTCGGCCTCAAGGTCCCAGGGTAGGGTCCCCGCCAATACGCAGGCTGCGCCGTGTGAAATTGTGCGGTATCCGCGGATCACCCTGGTCGCCATGACCCGCTGCGGTCTACGCAGAAGGGTCTTATTGCGGACGCCCAGGGCTTCCACCCACACAGGCGCGCCGTACAGGGCCATTGACCGCACCACCCCGGTGTACAGACGGCGGCAACACGCACTCGGTCCTCCCTTGTTGGGCAGGAGCTGGCTAAGCCCACCAGCCGCAGCGACGAGTTTGGGGGCTAGGCGCTTAAAATGCGCGTGGAAGTTCCACCTGCCGTCGAGGACTAGACCGAGATATTTCATCTCAGTCCCTATCTTGACGGCAGCGCCCCCTACGTCAAGCTGCGCCCCCGCTGGTGGCTTCCTTCGAGGCCCGTGGAAGCACAGAGCTTCGGTCTTGCTGAGGGCAACCTTCAGGCCCAACTGTCGGATCCGGCCGACGACAACCGCCACGCCGGCTTCCGACAGAGGGACCGCCGCGGCGAAATTCGCAGCCCTCGCTGTGACAAGGGTGTCGTCCGCGTAACAGACCACGTTGACTCCGGGCGGGAGAGCACCGCGCAGAACCCAGTCATATCCGATGTTCCACAGGAGCGGGCCTAGTACCGATCCCTGTGGAACACCGCACAGAACACGCTGACGCAGTAGCTCCCCGTCCCCATCGACGCAGACGACACTCCTGTCCAGCAGGTAGTCCTCAAGGACCCGTCGTAGGTACGCTGGTACCCGATGGTACCGTAGCGCCTCAGCCACACAGCTGAAGGGGAGAGTGTTGAAGGCGTTGGAAATATCCAACGATACTGCCAACATCACTCCGCCCCCCGCGACGGCTGCTTCGGAGAGGGACTTTACGCACAGAATTGCGTCCACTGTGGACCGTCCCTCCCGGAAGCCGTATTGACTGGTGGCTAGATCCGGGCCCATGGTGCGGAGATGGTTTCTGATGCGGGCAGCAATTATACGCTCAAAGAGCTTGCCCGCCTCATCCAATAGCACAATGGGCCGGAGCCCCGACGAGTCCAGAGGACGACCCTCCTTCCTCAGCAAGACGAGTAAGCCCTGCTTCCATACTGAGGGGAACCGCCCGCATGCTAGGCACGCATTTAGCAGTCCCCTAAAACGGGCCTCGAGCGCTCCTAGGGCCAACACCAGCACGCGGCCAGGAACCCCGTCGGGCCCTGGAGCGGTCTTCTTGGCGCGGAGCCGTAGTATCGCCGCCCCCATTTCGCCATCTGTTATGGGGGGAACGGGGGCAGTGTCTGCGTCATGTCCGGTAATTCGCGGCGCCATCTCCGGTGGCTGAAAATCGGCACTCTCGGGGAATAGCGTCGCGACAACTTCTTTGAGGAGGCGGGGCTGGAGTGATTCCGTTAGTGGAGCGGCCTGCCTGCGCATCTGCTTGCGCGCATACCGGTATGGCCGGCCCCACGGATCGCGGTTAAGCGCCTCCAGCATCTCTTCTCGGCCTCTGGTCTTGGCTTCTGTGATGGTCAGCTGCAGAGTCTTCTTACATGTTCTGTAAGCATCGTACAGCTGACCCTCAGTTGCCTCGTCGCGCACGCGCTGCCTTCGGCACCATTGGTAGGCTCGGCGCGCAGTGACGCAGTCCCAGCGGAGGCTAGCGATTTCTGCCGACCACCAATACACCTGTCTCCTCGGCGGTCGGCGAGTGGCGCGTGGCATTGCCACGTCGCACACTTCAGTCATCGCCTCCCGGAACCACGTGGCTTCCTCCTCCACGTCAATACGCGACTGAGGCTGTGTAAACCAAGACCGTACTATCGCCGCCTCCTCAAGAAGGTCTACGTCCAGCTTCGTCAACGCCCATCTGGGAAACGGTGTCCGTCGACCTCTGCGACCTCTCGGAGTCCCCGCCGTTGGGGAGACGCTGAACCGGATATACCGGTGATCCGACAGCGTCTCAACCCCTTCAAGGACCCGCCAACCCTGTACTTGCGCCGCGACAGCAGGAGATGCGAACGAGATGTCCACTATAGATTCTCCCTGCTGCCGGACGCAGGTGCTGACAGACCCCTGATTCAGGATGGAGACTCCGACTAGGACTGCCCATTCTTCCAGGGTTTCGCCACGAGCGTCTGTAGCCCGACAGCCCCACGCCGTCGACTTTGCATTGAAATCCCCGAGAACGAGTACCGGCAGCGGTGACGCCCGTCTCACCGCCGCCCCAACCTCGTCCAAGAAGATCTCAAATTCGGCAAGGGGTCTGTTGGGGGAATAGTACACCCCAATAAGAGCGAACTCCCCCCAGGCTACGACAACGAAACCCTGTCCTCTCTCCCTGACGACTAGGTCTCCTGCGCCTGCTATGACCACGGTTCCCGTTACATCGCCCGCCCAGTTTGATCTGTTTGGAACGAAGTAGGGTTCCGCGGCCACTGCAACGTCAACTGACCACTCCAGCATTGACTGCAGGAAAAGGTCCTGAGCCCTAGCGCAGTGATTCAGGTTACACTGCAGGACCTTGGTTGGTACACTAATTTTCGGAGGATACCGTTCCTTCCCTTTGGCTAGTCAGCTCACCCGCTACGGGGGTTTTCTCCCCCGTGGGCGCTGGCTGCCGACGACTGCCCGGTTTGACCGGCGCCGCCTTACAGTTCTTATTGCCAGCCACATGGTTGGCTGGCTTTTTAGATTCGGCACATAGGGCACAGTGTGGCTCTGCCTTGCAATCACGCGCCCTGTGTCCAGGCTTACTGCAACGGTAGCAAGCGTCACTGCGGTCCACTGCAGAGGTGCACTGCGACATCATGTGGCCGGTCCTGAGGCATTTGAAACAGCGCGCTGGCTTAGCCTGCAGCAGCGTCACGCGTGCACTGACCCATCCTACGACCAGCCGTCCTTTTTCGGCTAGCGTTTTCGCCGTTGCTACAGGGCAGCGCGCCCATACCGCGTAGAGGCCTCCTGGAGCAGGGCGGACCTCCCCTATTTTAACGGCCGCCTCCGCGCAGCCGGTCTCGCGAGCAATGGCCGTAGTCACCTCTGCTGCAGTCGCCGAGTCGTCCAGCCCGGATATGCGAATTTCTGCACACTTCACGGGTCTGGATACCCTTACGATATCGGCACTCAGCGACTGTCTCAAACGCTCAGCTAAGGCTTCCGCCTTATCGTTGCTGGACTCTCCAGACACCTCCAAGATTCGAGCCCCCGTGGCAGCCACCTTCAGTCGCACGGATGGTATGCCCTGAGCCTGGAAGTCCTGTGAGTCCAGCTTCGTCTTGGCTTCGGTCATCACTGTAGCATAGGTGACCCCTCTGGCTACTGCGTCAGGCTGTAGAGTAAGCACCACCACAGCCGTGCGTGGGGGGCGTATTTTCGGGGCCGGTGGGGACAATCGCTCCTTGGTTTGTTTTGGGGTAATGCCCTTGACCTTCGCACCCTTATCACCCAAATTTACGGGCCCGGATGCTGGCGGACCGACACTCTTTTTTCCAGTCTTCTTGCGACCAACGACCTTGGCCCACGTCGCGGTTGTTGTCGGTACGTTTGGAACCAACTGCACTTCAGGACCGCCACTGGTGACTGCCGGCAGATCACGTACAGGAGCAGCCCGGCTGGATCTCTGCCGGTTTCTCCCAGGTCCCTTTTTAGCCAGCACGGTTTTTGGCAGCAACGGACCCTCAGATACCTTGACCTGACTAGCTTCCCGGGGTGCAGGGGCCACGCGCTTCTTCCATTCTTCGAACCGTTGTTCCATTGCCGCCATAACAACAGCAGCCACATCCTGCGTCGCAGGTGCCGTTGCTGCGGCAGCTGGGGTCGTCGGCAGCGGTTGCGACCTGGATCTCTCCATCTCAGTTCTCAGTGCCGCTAACTCCTTTCTGAGTTCATCCAGCTCTTCTCGCAGACGAACGTTGTCAGCTCGGTCACGTGCGGCCTCCGCCACCTCAGCCCGCAAGCGTTCAACCTCAGCCTGGAGCTTTTTATTTTCAAGAGAGGCTGAACTTTCGTAAAGTTTCTCCCCCGATACTTGCATGGAAGCTGCGACATCCTTCAGAGCTTTAACAAAAGTGCCCTTCAGGCGACCCGATTTGGCAGCCACATCGAGGACAATATTGGCGTCGGCAATTATCCTCTCCCTATAATCTGCCGCCGTCGGGTCGTGCAGCCTCATTTCCTCCTCCATACCGAGGCTTTTCCGGGCCTCATTGGCCTCGCAAGCGGTTTCCGCTTTGGCTGATTTAACAGCCGCCTTCTTTTTGGAGCGGGAACGACCATTCTTCTCGCGCCCTGATAAGGCGGAGGCTTGCGAGCAGTCGCTTTCACTCTGCACCTCCTGGACTTCGGGGTTCACTGGCACGCGTACGTAGCTGGCCGTCTTGTCCTGCGCCTGAGATAAGGACGACAATACCCTACGGCTTCGCACTGCTGCCGCTGGCCCCGTCATTGGCGCTGGCATTTCTTCCTCTGACGGTGGACTGGCCGAGCGATCACCTGACGCCCAAAAACGCCCTTTGGCATCTAGCTCCTTCGCTTCAACTACGAGCGGAGTATGCCCTAAATCGCCGAGCAACTCCTTCTCCTCTTCTCCTACACCTCCTCCCTTGGGTTTTATTAGGGTGTCCATAGGCCCAAATCATCTATATTCATCCCGACGGCTCCCCACCCTCCTCGGAGCCCGCACACTTGGGGATGCCACATTTGCACCAGGGCTACCGCCAGGATATAGAGCCCCGAGGCTAGCTGCCCACGAGACGGACGACGCTCGCTGCCACCACCACTTTAGTGACCGCTTACACCGCCGGCTGCGGACCTCTTGACCCCAGGACTCTAGCCCCCCCCCGCCTAAGGGCGGGTTTGCAGCCGATTGACCAGTATGCGGCTACATACTGGCCTCCCGTGTTAGAGGAGCTAGGGACCAAAGAGGCGTGTTGTCGGCGACGGACATCTTACCCGGCCCGCCGCGGACTCAACCACCAGGACTCCTTCGCCCCCCATTACGGGTCCCCGCGCACGGCAAACACGCGGGAGGTTAGTCCCCCCTCCCACCATCTACGTTCATAGAGAAGGCAGGACCACGATGCCTAACCCCGGCACACCGCAGCGGAATTTCGGGAAGGAAATGGGATAAGGACAGGAAAGGGAAATGCAAACAGACCTAGGCTAACTGTAACTAAATCGATTTATTCATGGATATAACGTGGCTCGTAGTAGCGATAATTGAATTCAACGATTACACAGTACGGTGTTAATCTCAATGTTAGTCTTGCCTGCGTTTATTTCTGGCTTTACAAATCACAATCGCAAGTAATTCATTTGCTTAAAGATTACATACTAATTATATTTAAATAAGACACTCATCTGTCTTAATGAAATGCTTATCCACTGACTGTTTCAACAGAACTGAACGTGTACGCGAACTAGCGAACTACCCCCTTTTAATAGTATTTCAATCGACCTAATAAAATTACATTTGAGAATGCAAAAACGGCGCTTCTTTGACTATAATACTTTTCACTACTTTCTTAAACATAATTAGTACACAATTTGATAAAGATAGAAAAAAATGTTATGTACTTCGAGAATGAAAAAAAAACTTTTTTTTTTAAGTAAATAAAAAGAAAAAAACGTTGCGAAAAAAATATTTTTATATCATGGATAATTCAATTTTGTTATATTTTTGTTTAAGTTGCACAGGCAAAGACAGTGGTTGTCTTTTCAGTGGATTGTCGTAATCGTTCGTTTGACTGACTACAATACAATCGCAATATCGTTGCAAACCTTATAATTTATTAATTAACTTTAAAAAGGTGAATCTCAAGAGTGGTTTTTACATTAATACAAAGCTGAATCCTTGATTAGTCACACATAAGTTTAACGAACCAATTCAATTACTGTGATTATAAATAAGCTGTCGTTAGCTTATTACATTTTTGGACTAAAGACTTCCATAATGGCCAACATAAATGGCAGGAGCGCTTGCGCAACTGTGCGACCTCGTCAGGTATGTCTTTATACGGCGGGGCAAGGTGAGGCCTACTATAGGGCCATGACGCTCCTCGAGCCATTCTGGCCGCCCTGCTCACATTCTAAGATCCATGTTAATGCTATGAATGGGAACAGTCTTGCAAATTTTCAGATGAGTATAACTTTTAAACGTTAAAGAAAACGTAATCATAGCGCGATGTATCTGACATTTGGCTCTATTTTGTGAGTAAATAATTGTGTCTATTAGCGTTTGCGACTGAACCACAAAATCTATAATTTTGTTGAAGTTTATAGTATATAGTTTATAATAGGTAAATTGGGCTAACTCTAAAACCCCAAGGAAGAACGCAAACTTGCATTTATTTTATTCACTAACTAGCTGTGCCCCGCGGTTTCACCCGCGTAGATTTAGTTTCATGCTTTATATCGCGGAACCCTAATATTTTTAATAAATAAAATTAGCCTAAGTTACTCCTTGAAACATCAGCTACCTGCCAGTGAAAGTCCCGTTAAAATCGGTCCAGCCGTTTCAGAGATTACCCGGAACAAACAGACAGACAGAGAATTTTTTTAAAACTTGTTTTTTTTTTTTTGTCATTTTGGAGGTGGACTTGGTTATTTTGGAGTTACAAACAGACACATCAATTTTATTTATCTGTATAGATATGCTTTAGTTCAGAAACGTCTATCGCTCACACGCGTCCTATGTATGTCATTGTTATTTATTGCCTGGGTATTGCGAGATTTATTTCATTCGAAGACTATACGACTTCATGGTAAGTTTTCCCACAGTTTTCTTCATGTAGTCTTATAAGCCGTAAGCCATTATGTTCTTTGATCCAAGTGTTCTACTAGTCGGCGTGCCAATTATTATACTATGGTGTTTGAAAGGAATATAATTGTCAAAAAAATATTACAAAAATCCCATACGTGGAAATATTTATCAAACAAGATAATTCATTTAGAAAATTGTTACTATTAAAATTCTATTTTTCTCCAAAATGAACATTAACATATCAATGTTTTCAGACTAGCAATTATGTTCTTAAATTGTTTTTTTTTATTAAATGATATATTGTTCAATTATAAATATATAATTATATTGTCTTTATGATTTGTTCAATTAAAATAACAGTAGGATTACTTCTTGACATAGAAAAATTACATGTATGTATAAATTTTTCTGTGTGTCATAGCTTACAATAATTTAAAGGACACTTAATATTTTGTATCTTACACATACATATAATTTATACTCAGATAACGATAATGTTATTTCTACTACTAGCTGTGCCCCGCGGTTTCACCCGCGTACAGTTAATTTCATGGGATCCCGCGGAACTCTAATGATTTTTTTTAAATAAATGTAGCCTAAGTTACTCCTTGTAACATTAGCTATCTGCCAGTGAAAGTCCCGTTAGGATCGGTCCAGCCGTTTCGGAGATTACCCGGAACAAACAGACAGACAGACAGGCAGACGGAGAAAAAAATTAAAAAATGGTTTTTCTATGTCTGAACCGTGTATACTTCCATATGCATTTAATGAAAAGCTGTAATTTTGGAATTACAAACAGACACTTCAATTTTATTTATCTGTATAGATTTATTATATGGACTTTTAAGAGTATGTACAAACGGTTAATAAAAACGGCAATTTTTTATAAATAAAAACAAATGTTTTTGTAGGTATGAAATATAATTCAAACAACGACCGAGTGGGGAGATTGCCATGATTAATAGTGTGGTGGAGCAATAGTCGTGACGAACAAAGCGCCGGCCGACCTACGCTACGTCACACCTAAATCTTTGATCGATTGCTTATTGTTAATTATAATTCACAATTAAATATTATAACCACACAATACATATTAAACTCGTCACGTGTCACATAGTTCCCTTTACAACTATGACGTAATGTTCGTCAGTGCTAATAATAGGGAATTATGTTTTCATAACAATTTCCTGGCTTAGGGAAACAAAACTAACAGATGACGACCGTGACCGATACAGTGTGCGATTAAACAACACCACGCCATACATTTAACGAGCATTTACTACATGTATATTATAATCCAAATAGCAGGGCCCCGCGGTTTCACCCGCGTAGACATATTCTTTAATTCATGGGTCGCCCATTTTCTTCACTGACCTAATAATTTTCAAGTTAAATATAGCCTACGTTACTACTTGTAACACCAGCTATCTGTCAGTGCAGGTCCCTTTAAAATTGGTCCTGCCGTTTCAGATATTACCCGGAACAATGTTTTTTTTTTAAATGTTTGCTTTAGTGCCATTAATTAATATTCTTTCGTATACATTTAGTAAGAAGCTGTTAATTTGGAATTACAAATAGACACTTAAATTTTATTACATTTTACATTAAGTTACATTATCTGTATAGATAATGCAACAAATATTAAAGATAACAGTTAACTTTCACAAAGTTTCCTTGCTCAATTATTACGCGTGTAATTATGATAAGTAGTGGCAAGATTACTGTGCGATAGCTAGGGCCGCTAAACAAAGGAGAGACCTCCCTGCGACCGACGGCTCTCACAAATTCGTAGTAGGTAATTGTAGTGCGAGAGAAACTCGCAACGAACTGTATATAATTGCTGATGCAAAAACAGCCGTCATCATCATCAACACGACAGTAACACACGACACAAACTGGATCGTGGGAGAGAAACGGGACCCCTGAATAGTGCCATCAGCCACTGAGGAAACTTATATCTCCGTACTCGCTGTTTAGCTACAATAGCCGCCATTAACATTTCCACACGCTCGTATGCGTAGTGCGATTGTTTCGAAATCGAGAGTACTCAGCTCGTGGATATGCGAGCGAGCCATGGGAAACGTTTGTGCAACACCTTCAGTTCATTGATATCAATACCAACGACTATGCTTTCACAAACAATGGCCCTTACTTACAGCTTCAAGTCTACGAAATAATCGCTATTCTACAAATAGTTGTAATTCTGTGAAATACAACTTCGTACAATTTTAAACCTAAAGTTAGTAATCGGTAGTACTAAATTCCCTTTCCTGCTCTAAAATTAAGATAATGTAAAAATACCTACATAATAAATTCATGTTAAGATGACACGCAGGATGTGTATTCGTGGATTTGCGCAACACGAACCTTATTTCTCACAATCCCGGGAACTAACAGCTCATGCAATTATTTAATTCTGCGTATGCGCAGTGTGGATCGAACGCCCCGCAAGCTCGATGAAAATTTCATTGTTTCTTTACCACAGATTAACCATTGTAGGAACCATCCATTGTATATATGGGAAGAGAAAAGTATACTCCTTTTTATATCTTAACTAAATCATTATTACGTCACAACTTGATTGACAAATGTAGATAAAGCAGCTGAAATGTTTGTAAATGTAGTAGAAGACTTATAATGATAATGAACATAATTCTTATTAGATAAGATACATCAGGCAATATAACAGTAATGACGTGGGGTAATATCTCCACCTACGTTACATTTAGATAAGGTTCCAACTGGCTCACCCACACCGCGGAGGACAAACTTACAATTCACAGGTGGGTTGCGCGGGTTGCAAAACCGACTTGCTGTTTTTGCAAAAATATAACCTGATTTAGAACACATATTTTGAAACATTGCCGACATAAATAGTTGGGGTTTGCATAACGCCATTAAAACGCTGTGTGTGAAGCGTATTGTGACCCTTAGCGGGCTATTCAGTTTTGCAATATTTACACATTACCAAGACAATTCACTGTCGAAAATTCTTAACCTGATTATTTAATATTACAATAGAATACACACTATACATACTACATATACATCGTCCCCTATACACTAGTATGTATAACAAAGAACATACATACGCTCACGCCTGTATTCACCGAAGAGGTAGGCAGAGGTTTTATAATAACAACACCCACTTTTCACCGATGATGAATTAGCGCCAACGTGACAGATGGTGAGTCTATCGTCTCAGGCACTATACATACGTCTGTAATTACTTCTCAGAAATATGAAGGTTTCCTCACGATGCTTTTCTGCACAGTTAAGCCCGTCGTGTGAAATCACTATAGTTTTAAGAAAATCTCATTAGTACAGGCCCCGATTGGATTCGAAGTTGCGTAGCTTGCATAGCAGGCGACAGCTCAAACCCCACAGTCACCACGGCGCAACAAAGAAAACAAATTAATCTATTGCCTTATACAGCTTGTATCACGTGAAGCTATCTCAATAGTATTGTAAGCAGTGTCATCACTCGGAGGCTCGGTTACATTATTATACAATAAACAGTCTGTAGATTGGAGATAGTAGATAAGTTAGGAGTATTCATGTACCTACTTATTACACGCAACCATTATGAAACTTATAAATTTGGCAGTTCGTGAAATCTCTACTATGTATTTATTTACTGTGTAGTCACAACTGCAACTCTATTTGTAGAGGCCCCACCAACTGGTGTCGCGGGTTGCTTATGTATTTTATAGTAGACAACTTCAGGGTCTACAGGTCGCGTCACAAATAAAGAACGCGCAGCGAAAAATAGTGAGGATACTGCGCATGTTTTTATTCGCCTCACGTCATACACAGAGACAGACTCGTAAAATGACTACTGTGCATTCAAACGTACTCGTTCTTAACTCGTGACGAGACCTAAGTGGATCTCGGCATGTATTTGGGTTTTACAGACAACTAGCTTTTAGCCGCGACTTCTTTCGCGAGCACCTATAACCGTCCTTGGGCTAAAGCTATATGTACACCGAATACCACCAAAATGGGTTTAACAGTTTTCTAATAACCAGGAAAACCTTATAATCAAAACTACTAAGTGGTGAAATGTGTTGATTGAGGTAAACCATATTCCTCCTCATCGAGTCAGAAATATGGGCGATGATAAAATGAAAAATATTTTGTAGAGACGATTAGAAACTTGGTACATCCGAAGTGCAACAAAAGCATTGCAACGCAATAGTGCGCTTCACGATAACGTTATAAGCTATGAAAGACCTTGATTACCAAATCTAATAATGGAGTCAGAAATGTAACTTTGGGCACATAATGACTGCCTGTAAATAGAACTAATGCTCGTGTGCAATCAATTTCGGTGGAGTACACAATAAGGCTCAAGGTAGGGTATTTGGATTTAATTTGATTGAAACCAGATTACAGGAAGAGACTACGATGGATGTAATTGAACAAAGATGGATGAAGCGAGACCGTGCAAATTGTAAGTAGGTTACACGAGATAATAATGAGCATCAATAAAATGGTATTAGTCTAAAATCAACGTGTTTCCAACTTAGGTAGGTAATTATACTTAGCAGCCTTCAGCGGAGTCTGTACTATCATAACAACTTAAGATTGTAGGGACGCGGTACCAATCACTACCAGACGATTATGTTTATATTATTGTATTATCTTATCGGCGACATGTTGATAAGCCAGCACAACAATAGACATATGAGCAGGTAGGATTGGAGTGAATGAAAATATTAGCCGGCACACGTGGCGGTGGCGATAACAGTGGAACGGCGAGTTTCCATGAATGGATGCGCTGAATGGAAAATGCTAGTAGCCATTGACGCCCGCCGCGTCGCGTCGTAGGCGCCCCGCCCGCCCGCGGCCGACTCCTATCCTATCACTCACCACTCGATGTACCACTAATAAAGTACCTACTCGCGCGCGCGTTACAACACAACACTAAACAACTCATTCATTCCTTCGCGCTAAATTAATCAAAATACACTCCACACAGAATGTACTGCCTATCTTGGTTAGTCTTATCAGCAAATCATGTTTATGTATGTATTGTAAACATTGATCAATTAATATCATTGATTGATTTATCTATAAGCATTTATTAAAGTAATTTCTCAATAATCATATAAAAAGCATTAGGTACGAAACTAGGAGGAAGAATATAAATACTTTGCTGACACCATATATAATCTTTAAAAAGTAGAGTAGGTAAACTATTTGCGTATTTTCGATATTGTAATTGATCTTCTAATTATACGCAAAGTGGATATTTGATATGCTGGAACGCCGAGACAGCGAGAGGTGCAGGTAGCAAGTATGCATCCGTAGTGAGTCACGAACATAAAATAAATATTCTTTGGCTTCAATTAGCGGCTGCCCTTTTGGGTGGGTTGACTAAGTGTTGGGACGAACAAAGGTGCGACGAAGCGACGGCGGCGTAGATAGCTCAACGCGACGGAAGTTGCCTTATGGTATAATGCCCGCTCAGCCATAAGGTCGACTCGTTTATCGCTGCACCGCGGCGGCGCCTAGTCACAGATTAAATAATGCCTAGAGCAGCGCGGGAGCGGCTGAGCTGTGCCGCCTACGGTTAAATTAGGAACTGTTGGTACTCTAGACCAAATACTGCATAATATCATCATTCTCCTGCCCTTATCCCACTGTGTTTGGAATTGGTGCAATGTGCTTTTCTCTTCAATTTATCTCCAATGAAGTAACAATTTTCGTTAGAATCCTTCTAATAAGGTAATGTAGGTACACATAACTAAATAACACATTACAAAAAACTTTAAGCGAAGAAAAAAAATTGACGCCCCGTGCAGAAAATCTTCGCCTAAAAGTCTACATCAAACAACTTATCGAACAAACAATATGGAAAAGCTCTGAAATTGTACACCAAATTAATGTACAAGTTACATAAGTACATACATTTATTGCAACAGTTTCAACAATGTTAACAATTTATGGATATGTTATAATACACACAATGTACCAGAATGCAATGTTTCATACATTGCATTGCATGCTAGGTATTATTAGTGATGGCTGTCATGAGAGACAACAGGGCAACAGCCACCAATAACATCTGTCAAAACCTTGTATCAACAAGTATTGATTGGTTCATTATGTTGCTAACATAGGCAGATTCATAATGCAATAGTGGTGACAGCTCTGTGTGAGTTGGGTCGAGGATCGCGCCCCGGAAGGCATACTGCACCCTTATCAACGCAGTTCGCGCTATCGAGGATTTATGCGTCCGAGCCACACTACAAATTACATATACCATCACACACAACATTTCTTAGATCACAATATAAAATTGAATGTTTAAATAAATGCATATAATGAATACATCATTTCAATAATTTATTGCAATTATTAATTAGTGTTCGCTGTGCAGTGAAATTTTAAATAAAGCATAATATTAATCTCCCTGGCCTCCCATGTATTGTTGGCATCAGCACATTATTCAACCCAATGCAACTGATTACCAGATTTTGACACAAAGCCACTGCCATCCCAAAAAAAGCATTATAATGTGTTACTGATTTAAGTAAACTTTTTACCTGCATATAATGTAAGTACTTAGTATCAAAGTTTATATTATATAAATCATTAGTTGAGCATGTATTTATAATTACTAATAAGAAGTGATTGATACATAATTCAGAGTTATTTAATCAACTTCAAAAGAAGGGGGGAGGTTATCAATTCAACAGTATGTTTTTTTAAATGAATTTATCTCAGATATTTTTTTAAGTAAGTAAGTATATACTTTTTGAATTCTCATGGTGTTCTAAAAACATATACTTAACACCTTAAATTTATTTAATTTAACTTGACTTGAGTTTCTTGCCAGGTTCTTCTCAGTAAAAGCAACATGTCATTATGACAATTTTAAAGTACTTTGTAAAAAGTCTAATCAAATTAAGATATTTTTGAGTTTGAGTTTAACTGTAGGATAGCAGAGTTGGAATACATAGAGTATTGCTAATCTAGTCTCCTTAATAACACATATAAATATTAGATTTAATTGTTAAGAGTATAACTCCTGCCATGCCTGCTAGGAAGAATTTATTGTTCATACACAGATAAATAAAATTGAAGTGTCTGTTTGTTATTCCAAATTAACAGCTTTTTACTAAATGTGTTTGAAAGTATATAGGGTACTGATATTAAAACACAATTTTTTCATTCTTCTGTCTGTCTGTTTGTTCTGGCTAATCTCTGAAACGGCTGGACTGATTATAATGATCACTAACAGATAGCTGACACCAAGGAGTAACTGAGGCTACTTTTATTTATAAAAGATATAAGGGTTCCGAAAAATGAAGCACAAAACTAAATCTATGCGGATGAAACCGCGGGGCACAGCTAGTATCTAATAAATTCTGTCCTTTTATTTTTGATACCAATAGGGAAGTAACAAAGCATAGGACCGGGTATTTGTTTGTTATTTTGGTGAAAGCTTCTAGTGTAGCTTACTAGAGACCTCTTATTGGCATGAAAGTGTAACTCTTATTATGAGACAGATGTATATGACATGTATAATAGAATTTATCAGGGTACTGATTTCACACAAATTTTACCTTGAAACTTATTGGAAAAGTGAAGACAATAATAATGAAATTTAGAAATTTTATCCATATACATGGGATGTGATACTTTGTCACTAAATGTCTCGGCAGCTAGACATGTACTCCTGGTTAGGTATGAATATACTTTGTATTGATTTGTGTTTACCTAATACTACTATTATTCAGACACACATTTTCTATAAATACCAACTAAATTGGTACATGTAACTCCTTAGAGAAGTGGCAGACACTGAATATATCATAGTGAGTCACAAATCAAGAGTACAACAATGCAATGTATAATCTATCATGATCTCGGCACGATATTCATTGTGATCACGGCAATTCGTTTTCATTCATAAACTCTACGTGAAATGTCAAAACAGTACACGATGAAAACAAAGAACAAACAGCTCAAACGTGTGACGAATATCTTTTATTTGTTGCGGCACTAGCACGCGCGCCTCAGACACTCGCTTATTCTACTGTTTCGTTGATATTCATTCAGATCTAGTTTAAAAAACATCACAGTTGCCTGCTACCACCTGTTCATCACAATGACAACAAAATTTATTAGCCGTCGGGCGCACCCGAGACAGAAGTCAATGGTTTTACTAAAAGATTATGCCGTCTAAATAGCTTATAATTAGCTAATAAAGTAAAAAAACAAGACGTACCGATCTTTATTTTCAATCTTTCTTCAACTCGCACTTTACGCGTATCGTCCGCCATGTTAAATCCATAACTGTTTATCTCTTTCATCCGCTGTTATCTCTTTCGGAACGAGCCCGTTCGGCCGGCTTGTCCCGCCACTTCCGGAGTGTCGTAATGTTCTACTTGAGCCTGTTTTCGAGTTGGCTGACTAATTGAAATCCAAACACATAAAACACTAAATTCACTTTTAAAATCCACATTTTCGACGATGCTTGGGATAAGCGTAAATTATAAACGTAAAATCGAATAAATTTCCGTCTGCATTGCGCATGTGCTCGTTATACATGCACTTTCCAATCTATGAATGAATGCACTTCAGTCAATCCTCACTTAATAAGCGTTTAATTTAGTTTATAACCGTAATTTGTTAAATTGTAGTCTCACAGCATCTAGTTACTTCAATTTACACACCAGTAACCACAACGATCTTGAAAATGTTTTGAAAACTTCATTTTATTGAATGAATAAAAAGTATGAATGGACAATTACGTCACGTCAGGACATTGCGCCTGCGCGATTGAGCGCTGCGCGCCACCGTCGTCGTTGCAGGGTTAATGGAGTCTATGGACGGAATCGAACAAAAATTGGATGAACGGGCAACACTACCTCTCACAAAACGCGAACCTCAACTGTTAGAGTCTTGCACAGATATATAAATTATAGGTACTAAGGATTCATCTTTTTTCATGTGTGTAATATACAAAATCTACTATAAAATTATAATTGTAGGCAATGCTTTATAATTTACCATTTTATCCTTCCTCATTGCCTAATATACGTTTGATTTGCCATTGTTAAATTAATCAATCAGTACAGACAGCGCTATAATATTTACCATAAACAAGAAAAAAACTAACATGCTCATTTAATATTACAGAAGCCTCCAATACGCAGCAGGTTTTTTTCTGACTCAGAGAAGTTCGTTCGGGCAGTGACAAATACTTAGATAAGGATAAAAATCGATAAAAATTGGTTGGATTAGCATAGATAAAGAACCGGGTTTAACTTTTTCATAAATGTGTAGTAGATGTCAGTATTGTAATGTTAATCCATAGACATTAATTTACGTTATGGTAACTTTTCTTGTCTATATCGTCTTGTTAAAAACTGTTTTATTTTTTATATCTATCCCTTTTGACAACAGTGATTTGATCTTAATGATCTTAAACGGCTTTATTTATAGAAAAATACAATTATTTACGGATTTGGCGGATCAGCTAGACTCTTAAATTCTCAATTATAAAGAAATACGTAAACAGTAATTACTAGCTAGCAAACAAAATGAATGACGATTATTCCCATTATGATCTTAATGTATTTTACACAGTGGAAAACATACCAGGACCCGCAGATTCAAGTGCCGAGTATACTGACCTGATAAATAATTATAACTCGCTGATTGCTGGTTGTTGTTCATGTCGTGATTATTGTAAACAAGATACTTGCAGATGTCTTCAAATATCTGGTGGTTTTAATTACAAGTGCCTTGATAATTATAACACCATTATCTTAAGTAAATCAAATGAGTTATGTCCTATTATAGAATGCAATGAAAACTGCTCTTGTTCAGAAGCTTGTTATAATCGTCTTGTGCAAAAAGGTCCCCTTAGGGATTTAGTAGTACAAACTTGCCACATAAAATCTAAAGGCTTAGGACTTTATACTAAGAACCTTATAAGAAAGGGTACTTTTATTTGTGAATATGCTGGAGAATTGTTAACCAAATCGCAAGCAATTAAACGACAAAAAATCAACACATTGAGTGGTAAAATGAATTATATATTTTGTTTGAATGAACATGGTGTTAGTGGGATTGTACAAACATTTGTGGATCCAAGCAGTATTGGCAATATTGGGCGGTACATTAACCACAGCTGCAATCCCAACTGTCACATAGTTCCTGTGAGATGGAACACTCCAATACCAAAACTTGCAATATTTGCTTCGGTTGATATTGCAGTTGGTGAGGAAATAACCTTTCACTATGGTGACCATAGTGTCAATACTCAGAGTGGTAACAATACTGTTACTGATCGGAAGGAATGTCTTTGTAACAGCTCCCTTTGCAATGGTCTCATGCCCTTTGATGCATATTGAATTTAATAATTTAGACACTGGATATTCTGTGATATGATATAGATGTACATATACAGTATGTCTGGCACCATACAGACAGACAGAGACAGATGCATAGAATGGCCAACTGAAAAAATCATATCTTGTAAAGGAACCTGTACCATTATGAGTTCTGAGAGCTGCTACTCTTGAATAGTATGCAAAATTTTATCTTTTTGGGTTTGTTTGGCACAAATGAGATTTAAAACATGAGCATGTCTACTCAATCCATTTGCTGAGTGCATACAATTCACTTATGAAGTGATTTAGGTATGACCCTATCTGTATTGTATCAAGAGTGTTTAAAAAGCATAGTACCTACTAATGTTCACCATCTGGTTCACCTGTGTGGTGTTTTCTTTATAAATTAAAGCTTATGTGCAGTTTTGATTTATTAGCAATATATTTTGTAAATTTTGATTAAAATCTTTTCTTTATATTTGGGTGTTTTTTTTATTTACATTTATATTAAGTAAGAAACAGTATACAAACTTAATTAGCCTTTTTACTAGATGAATAAAGAATAAATATTTTGTGAAGAGATTTTCTTTAAAATACTTATTTTATTAATCAATGAACTTAAAAGAAAAATGTAACAAAAATTAAATAAAGTAAAAATAAGTTAATATGAAATATGTTTTTTATTCACATATCAGATGAGTCAGTTCACTACAAATATCACAAACATGGCACTGTTTTCATACAGACAATAGAACAACATAATAACTAATTGCAACAAATACTTTGTTGTTGCCAAGATAGCCCCTTGACTTGAGTATCATTTATTTCATAAGTCATAAAATTGGGTTCCTTCTGTATTATATTACAATAATATATAAGTACATACTCTGATAACTATTCAATTCCTCATCCACAAACCGCTTATTTCGTCTACTTTATTAGTATTATAAAAAATATTGTTAAACATATGTGTTCTTAGAGATTACCTATAGGTATGTATGTACATTAATTTCAGTACATGTAGACCTCAAGGTGCTCCATTCTTGACCTTGTCTTGTGGACAGCACACACCAGCATATCTGTAATAATACAGGGATAGGAATAAAAAATAATAATGGTTATTTTTCTCTAGTAAAGGCCTTATATTTAATGTTACATGCCCACAATGGGTGAAATATGTGATGTACCTATAATTTTAAATAACTTATTTGGTTACCATATTTCATTCATGTAAATAAATTATTCTTATTCTTATTAGTGGGAACATGTAGCGCCATCTTTTGTCCGACATTTTAACGTAGTCTTTATTTCACAGATCCAGTAGAAATGTCCAAAATCATAGGCCAGTAGTAATCACATTTCACAATCGCAAAATATCCTTGAATTTTTTATAACAAAGTAATGTACAGACGGAAACTGTTAGAGATCTTTGAAACTGAGAATCTGGGAATAGAATATATCTAGTTATATATTTTTTTCGAGTGATTCTTAGCAACTTACCCATTAACAGAGCAGTAGGTTTCCTCATAGTTGGCGAGCTGGATGTGTTGCGCGGCGCTGCACCGCGTCAGATACACGCACACGCCAGCGCCTTCCTCCACAGCTCTCGTACACGACTCGTCGCCTTCTGCCCTCTTAGGTGCCTATGCAAAAATACAAAGAATTAAAATTATAACAGTGATACTTGAGAAGATAGCATATCCGGCTTACTAATTTCCGAGCTGTTCAACTGGGGACTGACACCTTACAGAAGATCGTAGCCAAATAACGCTGCCTTATTACATACAATTGGTGTTGTGTACCTGCGGTAAGGTCATCCTTTTAGTCTTTCGTATTTCATTGTATTTCCAAACCGATGATAAATTATATAAAGAATTATGAACGCTCACCGAAAATTGTGGGGGTCGGGTAACTATAACTGCGCATGAATTCTATTCTAGAACCAAGTCCATCCCTTTTTAAAGCCTTATCACAGAAAGAGATGGAGCTACTTTTAAACCAAGGACTATATTAATCTGTGTTGTAATAAAGGAGATAATGATCACTGCGCATTCAAGGTCAGCGGTCATAACTCGCGACGGCACTCGTATCTCTAAAGGATCTAAATACCTCAGGTATGTTACGCCCTTCATCAGGCCACCATGCTTGTTTGCCATCATCATCCTTGGAGTAAAATAAATTCTAGATAGTTCGTAGTGATTTGTTACCTCGCTGTCCTTAGTTAGTTTCAGAGCAACCGTTGTCCCATTGACAGTGATGACGAGGCTGTCCGTGGTGCTGTTAAGCAGTGGTCGTGTCCACTCGAAGCTGTCCAAGTGGTAGGGCGCCAAGTTGGATGGTGGCAGTGCGGTGGACGTGCTCATCGCTGGTCCTGTTATTATATATCAATATGACATGTTATTGACCTTCATCGTTGTGTTTAAAAAAGTATATTAAAAACTCTTATGATAATACGTACTTTCATAGTAACTAAACATAAGTAATTCTAACACAGCCCCGATATTCACAAAGGTTTCTCAGCGTCGTACTCGTCGTAGTGTCGGGTTTAAAGATACAAAATTGAACTTTATCATCTATGTGTTATGTATCAATTTCCTATGATTCGACGCTGAGAAACCTTAGTGAATAACGCGAGAGGAGGTTGATTCGGTCTTCCACATTTTTAGACTAAGTACCTACTCTTATTAGCTTAACTGAATTGATTTTCTTATTATAATAACCTTACTTTATACCTAATGAAAAATAGCAACAGCATGTTTTATGTTCGCTCGTAAATAGTGTACTTACCTACCGGTTACACAATTAAAAATCCCACTAACGAACTACAACTTTTAAGGGGTAATCAGAAGTGTACAGTAGTAATAGGGGGACTGCAGTCTTCGCACCACTCGAAGATACTATTAATTGCTCCTACCTTGTTAAAATAATCCTTTTATTACCAAACCTAAGCAAACAGTAACCCTGTAACATCGTCAGCGTGAGGCACGTGATGCAGATCCACACAGTCTGCAGTTATCTACACTATAAAGAGGAAAGATTTGATTGATTTTTTATTTGTTTGTTTGCATTGAATAGGCTCCGAAACTACTTGACCGATCTTAAAAATTCTTTAAGCAATGGATAACTACATCATTCGCGCGCAACATAGGCTATATTTTATCCCCGTACTCCCACGAGAACGGGAACTACGCGGGTGAAACCATCTGACGTCCTCTAGTCCCCACTATTTTCAAGTCATACCTACTAGTCTATAGTCTAGACTAGGTCGAAAAACAGTGGATTTATTCGGTTGGTTTTCACAATTGCCCGTTTGGGCTCAGCGACGGAACTCTGATAGTAAAATAATAAGCCCACATACTGCGGCGTCCAATTATACTACTCGTCGCACGATTTCCGCTGTGCCCGAATCCTCCAAACCGCAAACTGGACCGTGACCCTGTTACGGATATTCGTTTAAAATATTATTCGTAATAGAAGTTTCCTAGACATTATTTCTGATCAATCTACCTACCTTCCTACCTACTTAGTACTTTGTGACTAGCGCGGCACTTGAATTTGAAATCGTTACCACACTTGGAAAGATCGATGAACTTACCTAAGAGTAATCCTCTAAGGTAGGTAAGTCAGTGACCCCCTGGTGAGCCTCTTATACCCGCTTATATAAAAAGGTGGCGACGCAAAAAAGGATAAGTTAAAGTTAAGTACCTATATTGTTTCAAAATTAACGAATTACGGTGGTTGGAAATTCTTTGATTCACCATCGTTGTAAAAAAAAAATATCGTAACATCTCCAGCCACACTCACAACGATACTCGTCAGGAGTATAGCAACATGTCAACTATACATAGCAACATACTTGTGGTCTGAAGTACCTATGGCGCAGTGAAGGAAATTTTTAGAATGGCTTTTCACGTTTCATATTTGGTTCCTCACACGAACGTGAACAAATAAGTTTTTTTTCTTTTAATTTTCCAAACAAATACTTAGGTAGCGTAATTAACTAAGTAAGTACTTAAAGAATCCAGTGCGAGTAGTAGTAGGTACTATAAACTTTGCAATCATACTTTTAGGCTATAAGTACCTAAGTACTTAGTTCAGTTGTTGTCAGACTTCGTCTGCCTCATAAGTATCTAGTAAGAAAAAGTTATTCTGAGTACCAGTTACTAAAAAACTCTATATTTATAAATAATAAAAGTATAAACTTTGTTTTTAAAAACTCACCGCTCTGCACATTATATGCTGCAATCTTAGGCGATGCTGTATGAAAACAAAAAATCATTAGGCATTTGCATATGCACCTACTTACTCGTATAATAACTTTATTCATTACCTACCACGAAAACAATTAACCAGGCAATGATTTATCCTATTTTAAAATGTACTTAGATGCAGTCATGAGTTATGGACTCGCAGCAAATATACTGGGGCTACTGAGCATATTTTATTCGCCTCGCGACACACGACAGACAAAGACAGACTCATAAAATGACTACTGTGCATTCAAGGCTTTGTAAGGTAGGCAGGTAACTCATGACGGGACCTACTCGTATACCTATCAATAAAATAGTAATTGAATTGGAACTAGATATGTAGATCATAAATACGCATAATGTGTGTATATGCAGACTATCCGTAGTTGTATGCGCATGGAATGTCCCAAGCATTTAAACAAATGAACGTACCCAAGTATGATGAAAAAGTGAACGCAAAAATGGTAGGCAAACGGCACAAAAAAACTAATGAATTAAAATTTAATTTTGTGTCAGATCAACAAAAGAGTATCAGATTGGTATATCGGTTTCGTAGTCAGTTATATATTCTTATATTAAATTCTATATTTATTTTGAAACAGGTAGTATTTGAATTGTTTAGCGAAAACTCAGCTCTCAGTAATTTAATGTTCTCATTTCATTTAAGATAGCTCAAGTATTTAGTCAAAATTTACGTACCTCAAATCCTTAACTAGCAGTAATTAGATAGATGGTACCTCTCGTAGCATGCATTGCGTATTTCGTATGCGTGAGTGGCAATAATCAGGAATAAGTATACCTATGGTATATGAAAGCACTGAACTCCCCAAAACAAACACAATCAAATTGCATACACCTTACCTGCTAAACCATAAAATATTTTTTACAAGTCACACAAAACATGCTATTGCCAATCTTAAAATTAGGTGAAAAACCAAATATCAAACTTTCAATAACTTAAGGTCTAATTAAAGATACAAACATACTTACCTACTATATAGCAGAGTAGATAATCTAATTCATAACGCTACCGACACTAGTGAGAGTTTTATGAAAATCGCCGTCACAAGTCACCGCGTCGACGTAAACGCAGCTTATTATGGGCTCCGCTGTTCCGATCCTATACATATCTGCGTTTACGTCGACGCAGTGACTTGTGACGGCGGCAATGAAAAACTCACACTAGGCACTAAAGAGGGACGAGGCCCGGCGGTCGCGCTGTCTGGTTGAAGAAGTGTGCATGCTTACCGAGATCCATGTTTTCCGGCTGACTAAGGTTGAGGCTATCAGAATAATCTTCATCAAGAATAGCAGACTCTTCGTACATGTTCCCGACCAGGCCGAGAGGTGCCGCGCCGGGAAGGGCTGCTGCTGCCGAGACACAAACCTTACTAATACCAATTGCATGCCCCCCGCATCCAGGGATATTTGTGACTTGAGCTTTCATTTATTCATCAGCACGGTAGATTAGATACCGTCCTACCCATGTAGGACAATATGTGCTTTTTCAAAGCACTAGGTCCATGAGGGATCGATCGCCGGTTCTGGCAAAGTTTTATTGGGTTTTCCAATAGCAGCCCGGAGTCTGGATAAGTGCCCGGTTAGTGGCAATCGGCTCGCCCAGGGGATATAGGGGATGTTTAACATAACAAGAATAATGTGAGTGTTCTATGAGACACCTCACTGTGTACACACCGAAGGGGGTGTGTGAAATTAATACTTTGTTACAGGGGGATACATATCTTTTTATATATAAAAAATTAATCCCCATTTCCCTTGGTCACGGCATCACGCGTAAACGGCTGGATGGATTTTAACGGGACTTTCACTGGCAGATAGCTGATGTTTCAAGGAGTGTTTTAGGCAAATTTTATTAGAAAAAAAGCAGCATGAAACTAAACCTACGCGGGTGAAACCGCGGGGCACAGCTACTTATGTATATCTATGTAAACAAAGATATCCCATACCTATTTTATATGAGTAACCACAAATCCTGAAAGAATGCATTCGATGAATTATCCACTTCGCGAGTCCCTCAAGCACATGCAGTTAGCAACCACAAAGTCTACATATCACGTCTTTGAATAAGGTAGGTATTCTGTATTTATAGTAATTCTATGACATAACCTAATTCAAATTGTGTACATTTACAACTTATATGAAGTACATACCATACATGTGCAATGGTCCGGAGAGTCCACTGGAGTGCACCATTGATGATACGCCGTAACTGCTCTGGATGCCTGCGGGTAGTGCTGAAATATCGCGAACTAAAGTTACAATGGGCCACTTTACATTACAGTCACCGAAAAACTATTTTACTATTATTACACAGTATAAACTACAGCAGACTACTGCAGGCTACTAAGCAAATTGGAAGACAACATTTAAAAAAAAGAACTTTAACACCATCGATCATGAGGGTTGTCAATCTAAAAAATTTAAGCTGACTTATTCGTTTACTACCAAAAGTAATATGGATTAGTTAAGAAAAAATTCTATAAAATACGTAAATGACGTGATCGGCCACGACGTGACCCCTTATACTGACGTTACGCCGATGTCTGAGAGTGCTATTTCGAATAATATTATTTGTCCAGGGCATTGGTAATTGGTCTTATGGAAATAATGTTCGTCTAATAATACATTTCTATGACTGCAATATGTCAACACGCAGTGCATTTTTCGATATCCGCGGGTAGTAGGTACTTAAAAACATTACTTAGACAGATTGATAGATTAGAAAATATTAGGTAGTAAAATACTAACGTCGACTAAGTGACAGGGACTCGAAATCTGCAAACAGTAAAAGTAAAATATAAATAATCAAAAAATAGGGTGCGCCAAGTCAATTGCATAATCACTGATTATCTTTCAATAATAGAAAGTTATCATCCCTGCTCTATATATGTACCTAGAAGTACATAGGTACCTAGTCATATTCCGAACAGCTGTGGATTCACCCGATTAATTTCATGATTTTTTTTTTCAATAAAAGTAGTCTATTTTGCAGGTGAGAGATTAGTCTCAATAAACAGACAAACAGAAAAAAATTAAGAGTTGGTTTTTTATGTAGGTAAAGTTCAGTATATAGACTTTCATTTAGTGAAAACTAATTAATTTGGAACTTCAAAGAGACTCTTAAATGCGATGGATCTGTATAGATTGTGAGCTATATATATTAAATCTACGTCGTCGTGCGCCTTAGAAAGTATATCTGTACTTACGTGGTTCGTCTACGGAGTGCGCATCGACTGCCTTGGTGTCGTTGGGCTTCACCACCACCAGTGACGTCAGGGGGGTCACGAAGGAGTACTATGGGAGATAACCATTATATAATGATAATAATTTAGGCATGGAAGTTTCAGGCTTCTTCACAAGTCTTTGACGCAGGGAACAATAGTGTCCTATCGTATTAATGCGAAGGATTATTACGTTATTACGTTACGTTACGTTATTAAGGTTCACGCATTACGATACGATATTGAATTTCTACCTCTGCTGGTATCACATTTCCTCACAGTATTTTTCAACATAGCTTTGGGTGTGACCGCAGCAATTTTTGTCCAACTATTTAAATAACGTTCGTTTTGTTTTTCTTTAGCGTTACCTTCAGAGCCAAGTCGAGGGCCTTCTTGTCAGGAGAGTTTTCTTTATCGGTTGCGGCGCCGTCCATGGCGTCCTTCTCGTCCAGTAGCTGCCTGATGGTAAGATAGGCCCACAGCCGCTCCAGAGGCAGGAACGACTTCTTGCCTGCTACCGGTACGTGCACCGTGTTGTGGTACCGCTTCTGATAAAATCAAGAAGGAAGATATTTTTTATTTGAACCAATTCCGAAAATAATAATTTTTCTTCGTAATCGGTTTAAACCTTTTATTAAAGTACTAAGTAGTATGTATACCTTATCGAATGTAGTAAAGCTAATTGGCTGTTTAAACAGTGCCGACCTTTTTTTAAAGATGAGATAGATCAAAATTCGATGTAAGTATATTCTATCAAAAAAATATGAAAAGTAAAAAGTAATGGGTATGGATAAATACACCCGTAAATAATACATATAGGTGGTAACGTAGCTAAGGACTAAGGAGTATAGTACTCACCCTGCCATGAGACTTGTCAGCATCGTCATCAGTGTCGATGACTCCGCACCATCCTCCGAGAGTGGGGGTAATCTCTGTGACATCCTCAATTCGCCCGGCTACCACCAGCTCAGATCCATCAAAATACGAGCGGAACTTCCGCTTGGTCAGCGAATCTGCTTTCACCTGAAATTAACATAGAATGCCTTTCAGTCTATAGTCAGATAGATAAGTCTACTTGTATAAATTCAACATATTTTGGGACACTCGGAACATTGAACGTAATTTTTTAAGCTAACTTAATAGGTTAATTTACTACATTTTCTAAATTTAAGTCTGTCAGGAGAAGCAACGGCGAAACCAACTCCCAGGTTTTTTTACATGTGTCCCATTTCAGACATAGGGTAGTGTTAGTACAATTGAATTAAATAGTGAGATCAATATAATCTTTTACATAGTAGGTGAGGTAGTTCCAGTCACCACGCGGTACCTAGGATTTTTACAATATTCCACGAAGCTCTCGCTACGTGCCATGATTATGTATTTTTATATACAGTTATGACAAAGACCTACATTCTATTGTTTCCAAGTGCGTGTACTTTCTCTGAGAAGACTCACATTTCTCCATAGCTAATGGTAATGACATGGCATTCTAATTTTCATTTAACTTTCGCTAATTAACCGCGAAATGAGGTACTGGGTAGGTAGGTCTGTAGGGATGTAACGGAGGTAGTTTTATCGGAACCGAAATCGGAATCGGAGTTTTCAAATTTGATTTATCGGAATAGGAATCGAAGGCAGGGTCAGTTTGTTTAAGGACAAATAAAACATGATTTATAGTCAATTCTTATCATTTTTATTTTTATTATAAAATAAAAAACAACTGTGAAAAAAAATTGGCATAATTCCAAATAAACAAAAGATAAAATTAATGAATTTAAAGTTTAATTAAAATTAAATCCCAAAGTAGCGTGTTACATATGGTTACATTACAATAAATGAACAAAAGCTAAAACAAATTAAATCAAAATGGGCTCCAAAAGTAATGTATTGTACTTTACGAACAAAAGCTTTGATGCTTTGTCCCCATCCAATCTATTTCTTAAAGAGTCGTAAATTAGCCCGATTTGTTTCGTTCGACCTCCGATTAACATCCGATACAAAAGTATCGGAACCGAAGTCGGAACCGAAAGTGTAATAATAATCGGAAGTTCCGACTTAACGGAACCGGAATCGAAGCTCCGTTACATCTCTAGTCTGTAGGTACTTTAATGAATAGGTGCACAACGAGAATGAAGGAGTACCTAACCCACCAATGTTATCGTGGGCCATATGTTATGTTAATCATATATTTATCTATAGCTGTGCCCCGCGGTTTCACTCGCGTAGATTTAGTTTCATGCTTCATGTCGCGGAACCCTAATGTTTTTGATAAATTAAAGTAGAAACATCAGCTACCTACCAGTGAAAGTCCCGTTAAAATCGGTCCAACCGTTTCAGAGATTACCCGGAACAGACAGACAGACAGACGGACAGACAAACAGACAGAGAAAAAACTTGGTTTTTGAGTGTCGGTAGCGTATATACTTTCATATGCATTTAGTAAAAGTCTGTTATTTTGGCATTACAAACAGACACTCCAATTTTATTTATCTGTATAGATGTATAGACTAGTTTTGAAATACATGTGCATGATACATTGAGGCAGAAAACGAATAATATTCCGGCCTCGAGCCGTTTGTAAGGCCTTGGAAAACAAAATAAATTCGTAAGCTTACCTGTTCAGCGGGGTATGAGAAGTTGACGTGTGCGAGGAGCGGAGAGGACACCTGCTTGTAGAAGTGTCGGAGCTGCAGCGCGGCGTCGCTAGCTTCGTAGATGTGGCGCATGAAGCCGTCGTTGCGCAGAGATAACTTGCGGAGGAACTTACGGTCTGCGTCCTCGCCTACCGAACGAATACAATAAAGTAACAATGCCCTATGATTATAAAATTCGATACGCATTATAAATACACAATTCAATATCATAAAATGGCATTGATAACGGCTGTGTCTACGACGCACGCAACAATGAATAGGTAACGCTGCTTATTTTAGCAGTCATACCAATGTCGGAAGAGGCATACACGTTCTTGCAACAATTATATCTATTCTATAACTATAGGTATGTATTATAAAGAGAAAAATCACACAAACGCCTAAAAAAAACGAAAAATATTTTCATTAAAGACTTTCAGAGTGGACATAATGAGCGTTAAAGGCAGCCGTAGGCGAAAGCTAATAAGTAAGAGTAATCTCTGGTGATAAAATAATTACTTACCAAAAGCAAGTGAGAAAATGGTAGCCTTCTTGTCGCCGTAGTTCTTCTCTGTGAGGTGCTTGATGATGACGTCGGTCCTGGTCTCACCCACGGTTGGGTCACCGTCCGTCAGGAAGATGATGATCGGCTCCAACTTCTTACCTTCCATGGCTTCTACAAACACATAATATACAAGACTAATTATACATACTTAGATATATATACTATTATACACCATAAGATGAAAAGGAAAATACGTAGGTATAGGATACTTGATAATACATATTAATGGGATGGGCAAAGTCCCTCTATCGTACCCCTATCACAAGCTTACCACTGTTTTCCCAATGTATGCTCGCTATAACTTGAGAAACTATGCAGCCTTAGGGAACTAAACTTAAAGAACTAAAATATCTCATAAATATTGTGAGTGACTCTAGCGAGAGATTACGAAAACAGTACAAAACTCGTATTTAAACAGCTGCTGTGCTCTACTTGGACACACTAAAAGCAATGCGTCACTGGTCAAGTCACAGTGGACTCGGATTCCTTCGATTCACTCACCATCGTTCCGAGCAACAGTTGTTGTATCATCAACCTTAGTGTTCTTCACGTCAGCAGACCTGGCGGTCTCCTCGTCTTCCACTTCCACTTCGGTGTTGGATGTGGTTGTCGTTGTGTTGTAAGTGACGGACTGTGTCCATCCCACTCCCAACTGAGCCAATCTTGTCGCCACGTCCAAAGCGCTGTAGATATTGGTACCTTGGACACAATTGACATGTTTAATGTTGGTATTTACTTAATTTAACACATATAAAGAAATATGGTCTGTTATAAAGTTACAATTTATAACTTTTTCTAAAGCCAGAGAAATAAAATCCAAGCTAAATGCAGTGCAATGTCTAATTAAAGTTCAATAGCTAATGGTAAATTCGGGATATAATGGCAAGGAGTGCGATAGATTCCCTTAGTTAAAATAACATTATTCTCAGCGGTCTGTCTACACCAGTGAGTTTTGGGTAAAACTTGTAATTGCAATGACTTCTCACTACGGAAAACTGAAATCTGCAGATCTGGGAAGAAATTCCAAGAAATAATTTGATGTTCGGGGTATAATGCTTGACGGCGATGGACTCACCATCTGTCATGTTAGCACTTAATAATTTTCAGTGAAAAGTTCGTGTTCAAACCTCTGTTTACGCATTCGGTGACCTTTCTGGGATGGTGTGAGCGTATTCAATTGTTTTTACATAGGTAATTCAGATGTACATGTTTGTTATACCTCCATAGGCCTCAAGCCTGCTGACGATGACCTTGGCCTTGGCAATGTTCTCTGGAGTAGCCTCGGACGGTGGGACCAGCGTGAGTGGGTCAGACGGAGAGTTGAAGAAGTACGTGTATGTCCTCCGCTTAGGCTCTTGGTCAGCTTCCTTGAGGTCATGTACCTGGGCAAGGACAGTCACTGGTTAGTCCCCTGCTTCCAAAACAACACAGTGCACTGAAGAATAAAAGACCAACACAAGCTCTATCGCATTTTGGGTTAGAGCATTGCACTTACACCATGGTCGAACTGTGATATGAAGCTACGGAATTGATAATACTTAATAAATTGGATTTTTTTTCGGTGTTGTTGAGCTATAGCAGTCGAGTAGGTTGTCGCCTGTGCAAGCGATGGACACACCATCACCAGTCACGTAATCTTCTTAGGTGTACGGGAAAGAAAAGATTTTATAGGTGTCCTGTGTGGCGTGAGCATATAATTCAAATAAAACTTACCTGCACTGAAGAATCGAACTCGACAATACTGAAGAAGTCCCCTGAATAGAGTTCTCCGAGAATGATCTGCATAGCTTCCCTGAGCTGCTCGATCTTGCGACCCATCATGGAGCCCGAGGTGTCCAGCACGAAGATCACGTGCTTGCTGAGAGGGGGCAGGTCTGTCGGCGCGAAGAAATGCACGAAGTACCCGTCGTTCACCTTGAATGCAAAATGTATATGTAGTTTTTATATATACTATTAAGTGCAACTATTACGTATCCATTATACCTCATCACATTTTTAACCATCTCAAACGTCTCATGATTTTTTTTCTGGTGATTCTATCTCTCATCTGTTTGTTGAAGTCAATGTAGGTCAGGACGTAAGACTTTTAAAAGCGCCTCATCAAACTCGTTGAAAGGAGTAGACTCCAGTGGAACGAAAAAGATGCATCATTGCATAATGGGAATTGTCTCACCAGTACTTCTCCAGGTTTGGAGTGATCCACGTCATACTGCACCACGAATTGTCCGAGCACGCCTTCTGTGTCTGTTTCATCTTTCTCCGTAGAGTGCCAGCTGCTATAGCTGGTATATGACAATAGCTGCTTGGCCTTCTCCTGAGAAGGGAAGGATACAGGAATCGGTACAGTGTGAACTAAAAACTCATGATACTCTTATATATCACAATCATTGGTTTAAAAGTAGTTCCATCTCTTTCAGTGATACAGATTTCCTAAGGGATGGACATAGTTTTAGCCCAAGTTTGGTCTGGTTTTAGTTTAAACTATAAAGGGGCATAAGGGTTCATTATTAATTAAAGGGCTTATAAGGTAATAGATTGTTACTTACCTTGTAGATAGCAATAAGTCTCTTCTGCTCTTCTAGATCAGGAGTAAATGTAATCGTCGCCTCGGTGTCCCCATTCCTCACAATTACAGCTTGGGAGTTTTCTAGGACAAAAAGCATACGTTTTCAATACCAATTTATGGCTACAAAGAGCGGAAGATGTGGTTTAAAGTTTGAAAAATCACTGATATTGAAAAATCATTTTTGTCCTGCCTACACTTTACAAATGGTTAAGGAATCGTTGGTGTCTGCCTTCAGATATGGAAAGCATGTAAACGATAAACTATATTCTATACAAACTTACGAGCATCGTCCTTGGTCGCGTCAATTTCATTGCCAGTTCTGATTTCTGGTACTCTGAGGTCAGTTATTTTCTGACCCTCCTTGATGTGGACGGTGACAGTCAGTTTGGGCACCAGAGTGCCTGGGTGCAGGTTGATGGCGTGGTTGTACACACCGTTCCTCCTCACTAGCAACTCTTCATATGTCAGGTTGAATACAGCAGTTGTATTGCCTTCCACGTTTATTGATACCGTGAAGTGATTTGAATCGCGGGCTCTGGAAGAGGATTGTTGATACAGAAACATTAAATCACAAAGAAACAGAACATTTAATAAAATAAGTTTCATTGTTCCACACGTCTTGCATATTACCAATGACGATGATGACCAGACGTGATCTAAAATTCAGCAACATTTGTATAATAACTGCATTTATGTAATTAGGTAATAAAGTGAAGATTGAGTTAAGCAAGAATTTTTACATAGGTATTTCAGAGCGTTTAAGTTATCTTAATTTTCTTAAGAACCTTTGTTTCACACCAATATGATGGCAATATGACATGTACGCATACGATAGCAGACACGAGCACACCCAGAGGTATTATCAAGCGCGAGTTCCCAGCCCTATAAAAATCTTTTCACATCCTTTTTGAAGAACCCCATATTGCAGCCACTTGGGGAAAGCCATGAGCCGGTGAGCTCATTTCACAGCTCTTCCGTCCAGCGGAAGCAGCTCCTTCGGAGTTAGATTGTGCGAGACCATTGATTTTTTTATGGACATCGATAAATTCTGAGCCTAAACCTTTAGGCATATAATGAGGGTATA
Source organism: Watsonalla cultraria (assembly GCA_964035505.1). NCBI lineage: Eukaryota > Metazoa > Arthropoda > Insecta > Lepidoptera > Drepanidae > Watsonalla > Watsonalla cultraria. Next base: position 8,127,529 of record OZ037717.1, on the reverse strand, counting down.
GGTACTAGGTACTTACTTGGTGGCAATGTGAGCAGCACCAATCCCGTGCGCTACAGCATCTTGGTATATTTGCTTCGCCTCCTCTTTTTCCTTCACGTAAGCCTTGTATGACTTCCCATCTAGAGTCCTGAAAGGTAACGTCGCATCATCAAAGTACAGGGGCAGTAGGTAGATAAGCGTATAAAGCTATTTATATGTAGTGATATTTAGAGAGCAGTGCATGTTGATGGTCTTATGTTAAGCTTTCATTAGAAAGCTTAGGTAGTTTGTTGATTTCATATAAGAAAGCCTTGCACATATCCTGAGCTATTTATAAAGATTCGCGGCTGCTCTTTTTACCTAGGAGATAATTCACTCGAAACCTTTTCATCCTTACTCTCCAGTAATGTTTGCGACGATCTTCTACGCAAACATCAATGTATATTTAAAAATAATATAAAGAGTATATTTGTGACATACATTACAAATCCGCTTATGAAGGCAGTTTCCGGCAGCAGCACTCTGAAGGTGGCCTCCTGCGCACGATGCGCCGGATTCTTGACGTGAGCCACGACAGCCGTGTGCGCATACCGCAGTGACACGTCCGAGCGCACTTCCATCTCTGTCATCTTGATCGGGAGCAGAGGACCTTCTGTGCTCACTTCACTTGCTTTCGGCACCTCCTCAGTGCTACCCTCTACTGCCACTGGTGTCTGTGGACAAAAATTTAACCAAAAACATTCATTTATAAGTACATAGTTGATTTTAGAGCAGCTTGTATGTGACTATATGCGAATGTATACTTACATCACACAACACATATCCTTTGGAAAACATTTGTAAAATGTAAGAAACGCAATAAGTTTATAATTTCTTATTTAATCTATACAGATTCCAAGATATGGTAATTAATGTGGAAAAGAGGAAAGCAAGACCTAAAACAACGTGAAAGACGATTTAAGGCTAGAAAATGCTTAAGTAGATATATGGGATACAGAAAGGGTGTTAGTGAAATGGAAGAGAAATTCACATTGCGTCCACGAATAACATGAGATAACGGCAAGAGGGTGTTGATGATATTCCGAGATTAAGAGTTAAGTGAGTAGACTTACGGTATCATCTCGGGAGACCACCATGGTGTCTGTGGTGGGCACCGCAGCCGCGTAGCTCGAGGCAAGAAACACGCTCAGGAGCCCCAACGCTGCGACCAGCCGCGCCATGTTGGATCTGGACAAATATTAGGATAGGACACTGTAACATCCTTTAACACGCCATATTTCGTACCAAATTGTGGCAAAATTCGCTGCTTTCTCGTAGATTCGCATTTTGGTATCTAAAGGTTTTATTTTGTCCCCAGAAGATTACCCACCTTTTAGGGGAATTTATTTCTGCTATTTGATACAGAATAAGGTTGTATTTTAGAATATATAATTAAAATAAATGCGTATTTACATTGGTACTTGTGGTATTAATACATTTTCAAAAGGTATTATCGAAGCGTTTGAGAGTGCTGATGTTTTATGTAGTGGATGAAAGATTTAAGTGCAGAAGATTGTGTGAGTAGATCCGTGACGTTGTATGGATTTACTTGGTGATATATGTATGTTTGTTCGTGGTTATTTGGACGAGGTGTGTTACTTTGATATTATATCATTTACTCATCTATTTGATATCAGCCTTCGTCTACTCACTACTGGACACAGCTATCTCTCTATAACTAGGCCAGAATTGACTAGGATCTCAATTTTATTAATTCATACATACCTAAGAATTTCGTTTAACTCTCATCAATTGCAGCTTTGGATCCCATGTTTTAGGGTAAAACCAAGCTCGAAACTAATAATAAACTAAACACTGACCTAACTTATTTATCTTACTTAATTGTTATTTTAATTAATTATTTGTAATCACAAGAAGCGGTAAGGAACGCGCAGTCAGCTGATAAGACGGACGTAAATACATTATGCTCTCATCGCTGTTACAACTTTCCACCGACCAACCGATGCATACAATATGAATGCCCCGCAATATCACCCGGGTAGACTCAATTTCATAGCTGACATTATTTCGGGGACTTAATTTTTTTCAGTAACATCAGCTATCTGTTACTATTTTATTTATCTGCATAGATATAAGTAGATACTTAACATGTAAGTACCTAGAGATAAATATTTAACGATTTAACTCAGTAATATTTAATTGAATATTTTTTGAACAGTTATCGATGTTGATTACGAAATACATTTTTTCCATTTCGTGTATGCCTCAAAAAAAAACATATGAATTTTGACGGAATTTGCTACAGCATAGCTAGTTTTTAGGTACCTATATTCCAATCACAGGCCAAGTGTGTGGGTGAACTCAACCTATTTAACCCATCCGGGTGAAAAACAAAGAATGAGATAAGTATTTCAATTTCAAAGTTTTTATATTAATCGTCTGAGTATTCCACATTAGTGAAATTTTTCCACCAGTTAGTAATGCAAACATTTACAAAAACACACTTGACGAAATTTCTAAAAATATCCTTTTTATAACCCCAAAGAGCGTGAATACCTAATCGGTGTCATTAATTTTCTGCCGTCAGCTTAGACATTCGAACATTAAGTATTTCGAGAGAATTACTGATGAGAGGGAATACCCGAGAACAGGAAAACAGCAGTTCAATATACATATACGTACACTAATACTCTTATTGCCCGTGCGCTCACGATAAACGTGACTTGTCTCAGATCTTCTACACTTGTAAGGAGTTATTAAAAAAAAGTAAGTTTAAAAACTAAACTAGCATTATTTTTCGGTAATTGATACAAATTATTGAGGACTAGCTGTGCCCCACGGTTTCATCCGCTTAGATTTAGTATCATCGTTATTGTCGCGGAACCCTCATATTTTTTATGAATAAAAGTAAGCCTAAGTTACTCCTTGAAGCATCAGCTACCTACCAGTGAAAGTCCCGTTAAAATCTGTCCAGCCGTTTCAGAGATTACCCGGAACAAACAGACAGACAGAGAAATTTTTTAAAACTTTGTTTTTTAGTGTCTGTAGCGTGTATACATTTAGTGAAAAGCTGTAATTTTGGAATTACAAACAGACACTTCAATTTTATTTATCTGTATAGAATAGATATAGATTTTAGATTAGAGGAATATGATGCCATTTTAGAAATTGTTTTAAATCATCGGGTACAATATATAAATTCTTAAATATGGAATTCTCGTGAATAAATAAACCATGTATATAGATAACTGTTTAACATTTGTGGTATTTCAGGTATCTGTAGGTCAAACATAAGTAACTGTAAAACTTGATCAACCGTTTTAGAATAGGTGACCACCGGAATACAAAATATTATGTCTAAGAAATGCTGACTACCTAATTCGCACACATATAGACAAGCTGTCTGAGACAGCAAACGAACGGAAGAAGAGACGCGCTTTGTGAATTGTTGCCTTCGCGTATTATGTGTAAATAATAACATAGGACTATAACCGGTCTTGTTCATCAAAACAAATAGCTTTATTTATCTTGTATTTTAAAATAAGTTTAATTGTTTTTCGCAACTTGCTTGTTTTTTGCGAAATTAACCCAATCACCTATCCGCGGTTTCACCCGCGTATACTTAATTTGATAGATGACTTAATTTCGCGAAGCCCAATTTTTTTCATATAATATTACACTGTTTCTCCTTGTAACATCAGCTATCTGCCAGTGAAAGTCTCGTTAAAATCAGTCCAGACATTTGTGAGCCATACATTCAGACAAATAGTTTTGACAGACAAACTGAATATACTCGTATGTTGAACGGTGTTGTTGTTACAACACCTATGCTTACCCCTTCAGGGACCCACCCTTCTGAGGATGTCTATTTATAAATATAATGTACGTTACATTATGTACTTTTAGGTAATACAGTGATACTAAGTATACATATTTGTACCTACTATTGTTTGTTGTGTGCGATCTTTGAGATAACAGTCGCCAATAGTGCAGCTCCGAAATTTCTAACGGGAGGTATCGTTCGTTATATGCCCTAGTTCATAGGAGTATGCTTGTACAGTCTTTCGAACAATACATTGCAATGTGAGTGTTGGTTTACTTACCTATGTCTACAAGTGCGTACTGTGTGTTCTTCGCAATACGATTTGCTTACTATAAGTATTATGCATTGTCTTTTATTCGATTAGGAAGTGGAGTACAATCTATACCTGTTTCGCTTACGAGGGGACCATTAGAGCAATTCGCACACATACACGCAGTACAAATCTATAAGTAATAGGTATACCGTATGATTCACTATTAGATATTCATATCAATAAAATACCAATTTATTATTATTAATAACAAATTTACGACGTAGAACAGTAAAATTAGAGAAATATTTCAATTTAACTAGGCATTAGTATTACATTTAGGTAATAAAGATAATGTAATAAATATTTATGAAAGGTCGACCGAAACCCTAAGGAAACAATCGTGTTGTTGTTGTAGAAAATCGGTCGTTATTTTATGACGGTAATAGAGTAGCTAATAGATTATTACAATGATCTGAACTGGACGGATCATGAGAATAAGAAATAACAAACATGCGATTACTAAACAACCCAGACTCCAGACATAATTATAACTTTGGTAACCATCGGTAAGAAAAAACTGTAACCTCGCCGACATCGCTTTAAGCATTCGCTGTGTAGTGTAATCATTAAACTATAAGATATTTGCAGTATACGTTGATGATACAATACCTGAAGTCAATAAGTACATTCCTAAACCACGGTTGCTGGGTTTGGTTTTTAGATTTTGGACTCGACTTTAAAAACATAAACAGCAGCTGCGAATTTAACGTAGCTGCGGACAAAAACTAGTATGTACTTAATATTTGATGGTAAGAGCTCACCTTTCTAATTGAAATTAAAAATATTGTTTGATGCTGCGAAATAGCGCATGTCCTCGTTAGATTCAACATATCGAAAGTACAATGAAACAGGCTAGGTGTGATTAGAAAGAAGTGGGCTAATCTGTGGATGGGTACCTTTATGTATTGTAATTGTGTTCATGTATCCGTCTGAGCGGCGAGTGTAATCTTCCGTGGCCTGGTGGCCGTCACTTTCGTTACATAAAGCTACTTACCGGTTTGTTTACGCTCAACGAGATGATTGGTCCAATTGATCCCTCAAACTCTGGCACGTTCCACGTCCAGCGCTCACGAGCCGGCCTCCAATATAGAACAGTAATACAGACGAGTGGTGCCCGGTGCGTCCGCGTCGACCCACTGCCGTCGCCAAACTCGTTACTTACTAACCCGATCGTCGATCGGAGATGTCTTTATATTACTAGTGGGCCATAGCTTATTGCGCGTGACTCCGGTCGTCTTGAATATGATGCTACAATCAATCATGCCTTTACAAAGTAAGTAGGAACATTTTCAGTAGCCTAATCTTATTTATTGATTAAAATCTTCGCCCAATAATAAATATGATGATCTTACACGATTTAATGAAAAGCATTAAGCACTGGCTGGGTGGAATTTTCTAACTACCCTCAAAGTAAACATATTTTGGATTCCATGTTTTGCAAAGCTGTCAAAATTAAACCGTCTGAAGTTCGTTCAAACCATGGACAAACGTAGATTAGAAAGACGGCTTAGCTTTTGGCATATAGGTAGGTACCTACTACGCCAATAAAATTAATCAAATTTGCCAAGTCTTAACATAGCACCATTTACCAGACGATTCAGAGTAGGTAATACTTAAAAGCTTATACGTATGCAAACCAGGCCCTTCTTTGAGTGCTACGATGACACAGATAGACATTAGACACCCCAAGATCTCTAGGACGTCCTAGAGATCGATTAACTATTGATGAGTTTCCCTACCAATTAATGTTCGTGTATAGCAACATTGCAATAAACCACAGGCTCTCTACCAGAGGATGCAAGGAGCGCAGGGCAAGCGAGCGCCGGATGAGCCTGCCTCGACTGTGCGTGGACTTGATTTAATGAACTTTATTTCGCCGAACCGATTATTTTAAATCAAAGTAATGTTTAAGTTACTCCTTGTAACATAAACTAGGTATCTCCCAGTGAAAGTCCCGTTAAAATCAGACGGACAAACAGAGACATATTTTTTATAGATTGATTTTTTTTTCTATCTAACCCGCTCTGATATTGGTATAGTTTGGGGGTTTAGTTTAGTTTGCACCCCGGTATCAGCTAAGGTAGAGATGACCCTGGCCCCAAGGCTCAGTAGCTCTCACAGCTCACACGAAGATGGAACATCGGGTTTTCCAACTCTACTTATACACAAATTCTCGGATTTCGCTTCTTATCGCCTGCTACTGATGTCAGGGTTCAATCGAGTAGGTGTGGGGTTTTGTGCATGTGATACATACAAGCACATGATATCTTATGAAATGTCTCTAATAAACAATACTCAGATTGTGACTTAAGTAAGCATATTGACAAAATAACCATTCGTAATACAATTTCCCAAGTGCCACATATTGTTATCAAGAGTTACCTAAGTACAACAACTTTGTCATATAACTGGTTAGGTACTTCGCCTCAGGGAAGGTTTTTAAATCACAATTTTATGTTAACACTAGCTGTGCCCCGCGGTTTCACCCGCGTAGATTTAATTTCATCCTTATTGTCGCGGAACCCTAATATTTTTGATAAATAAAAGTTGTCTAAGTTACTCCTCGAAACATCAGCTGTCTGACAATGAAAGTCCCGTTAAAATGGGTCCAGCCGTTTCAGAGATTACCCGGAACAAACAGACAGACAGACCGAGAAATATTTTAAAACTTGGTTTTTTTGTGTCAGTAGCGTGTATATTTTCATATGCATTTAGTGAAAAGTCAGTCAATTTTATTTATCTGTATAGTTATCTGTATAGAAGTATAGATGTATAGATTTAGATACCTATGCCCATAATAGGTTCCCGGTGCATAGAGCTAGGGAATACTAGGGAGAGCTTTGGGATTCCCAAAGGACAAACAACATAGCTATCCCGTAAGATACAGAAACAGGTTACTCCTAGCTAGTAGAAGATGCAGAAAATATGACACTGGCGTTTACACACGGCTTCATAATATAAGTTAAGCGCGGTGTTAGGCTGATTTAAATACCTAATCCCTATTTAAAATTGCAGCTACATTACATCAGTCGTTTGGCTCTATAAAGATAGAGAAAGACAACTTATTTACCCACAAGATGGCGTCAGTAAGATCGTATAATGATTGCTTTTTCTTAAATATTTATAATAAGTGCTCTCTCTCTTCATCTGACAACGATAGGCAACGTTTCCAATGTCCTCATGTATAATATTAACTAGCTGTACCCTGCGGTTTCACCCGCGTAGATTTAATTTGATTCCCGCGGAACTCCAAATGTTCTTTTTAAATAAAAGTTAGGTACTCCTTGTAATATCGGCTATCTGCCAGTAAAGTCCCGTTAAAATCGGTCCAGCCGTTGCATAGATTACCCGGAATAAACAGACGTGTTGATGAAGCTCTTTGGCAAATAACTCATTATTAGGTACCAATTCTTTGCGTTTTTATACTCGTGATAATTTCTTAACGAAATGTCCGATTGGAATAAAACAAACGGTATTTTACTTCTAGATGAATACCCTTGATAGCATAATGCTTAATTTGGTTAAGGATTAATATGAAGATACGCACGCATAAATAGGATTTCGATTTTACACCTTGGGTTACAAAATCGCTATTTTCTTACGGACCCCTTATTTATATGAGAATAAAATATAGCCAATAGCCCGACTCGATAAATGGACTATCCAACACTGAAAGAATTTTTGAAATCGGACCATTAGTTTCTGAGATTAGCGCGTTCAAACAAGCAAACAAACGCAGCTGCAGCTTTATAATATTACTACAGATAAGGACACAAAATACTTAGTTTCAAACTGAATAAAATGCCTACGTTAGGTATTTTCTGACTGATAACATAATATTTACCTATCACTACAGTATCATCAAAAATATATGTTTATTTTCCTGATACTTAATTCATTCTAAGAATTAAATCATACTTAATACATTATAAGAATTACCTTAATTTAAGTACGGCTGTCTTATTCCAAATTAATTACTTAATGAACATAGTCAGTGGGGATAGAGTTGTGGATGATTTTTATCTCTAAATACACTACTATGTAAGGGTATGTATAGGTAAAACTGTATTACGCGTATCCTGCGGTTTTTAACCTTTTTATGTTAAAGTGGCTGGCTAGAGGGTTACCAAACGGGTTTAACGCGTTCGAGCGTTTACCGAGAAGCAGTGTTTATTTTTATACAGTTGTTTGTAAACTAATGAGGATACATTTTTGAGCCAGAGTCTGCCCATGACTTTGGCTGAATAATATTTGTTCCTCGGTGTTCATTCAAGCTGTAAACAGACATTATTAGACATTCATTTTTACAGTAGGTACGTACAGAACTACGAATTACTGAAGATATAATTAATGTTCTTCGGTAGTATAAGTTATTGAGAGGGGCTCGTGACCCAGGAGTTGTTAATGCGAAGAAAAGCAACCCCAACCCAGACCAGTAATTGGATGGTTGATGACTGACCGAGTGTTTTTGTGCCTCGGTGAGCACATTTTTAACCTGTCGGTCCCGGGGGAAACTTTTAAGCTAAATATTGATACCCTAAATATTATCAATGTTAATTATTATCTCATAAATGAAACTTTAAAAGGTTTACTACCTAGCACTGAAGACGGTGCCGTGGAGTACCTACGCAGGTGCACAAACAGATTTTGGAGAGTCGTTCATGTAAAAGTAAATACAAATCAAATGCAATTATAGCAGCATAGCCATACATAGGCATCGATTCGTTAACATACCTACATAGATAAATATATTTAGTAGTTTGTAGCAAGCATAAAAAAATCTTATAGGTATCGAGAATATCAACTAAAAACGCTCGACTATATAAGCGCTCGAGTAGATAATGTCGTCTGTCAAATCTGTCACTATGACGTGACGTGCAGTCACAATCATCACTATGGTACGGTCAATGTCATGGTGACAGTTAAATAAATTAAGACAAAGTTCAATTCATTACGATACATACGATCGATATATAAACATTTTGGATCTTTGGAGATTTCGCCCGAAATAAAAACTCGCAAAATTTAAAGGTATGGTAAATTTGGGCGACGCGTTCATGATAAATGCGGTGGCGGACGGAACAATGAATATTTTACGACATATCGTAAGTTCTATCTGCAACTTCAGTAGCATGACAAATTGTTTCATTCGTTTTTCTAATCTCATTGTCGTAGTCACTATAAATTGTAAGTAGTGTTAAATTCTTATCGATAATATTCTATATAAATTTAGTTTTCGTCGTTTTTCTAGGGTATTTTTAAGCCTTCGGATAAAGTAGTACCACCGCCAGCACCCATCATGTTAAGAGTCCCATTGTGGGAACTCGCCCGCGAGGCGGGTCCCTTCGTACGCCTGGCAGGGCTCAGTGGCGCCTCCGCCGTCGTACTGGGAGCAATGGGCGCACATCGTACCTTCCCAGAGACTGATACCAAGGAAGACCTAAAGAAGATATTTGACACTGCCAACAGATTTCATTTCTTACATACTCTTGCTTTAGTTGCTGTGCCTCTTTGCAGAAGACCATATGTGGTAAGTAGATTTAAGATCTTATCTTTCACCCATGGCTTCATCTGCTCTATAAGCTTATGTCCATCATTGGTGTTGAAACAAACTCTTTCCCAAAATACAGCCAAAATGGTTCAGTGGTTTAACTAAGTGATTGGAACAAGTAACAGACAAACCTTCACATTCATAATATCCTGCTTTATTTGAGTTATTGTAGATGATACTGCCCCTGCATTTATTTATTGGTTTTTTATAAATGTTTTAATTAGTATGGCTGAAAGCTAAGAGTAATTCATATATTCAAAAAACACATTCATTTGCTCCCCTTACAATACTCCAGGAATGCTGACATTGTCATCATCTGCAAAAATTTGGGGTGGAATTTTAAGTTTCTTGCCAGTTATTCTCAACTACTTGACTACTACAGTGTATACAGCCAGCTAGCTGCCTGAGATTGAATTATATAGCACTATTCATAGTAAGATTTTTTACTTATCCTGCTTTGTTGTCAGAAGTATAAAACACATTCTGATTTGCAGGCCGGAGCCTTCTTCATAGCAGGCATGGGGATGTTCTGCGGCACTTGCTACTACCATGCGTTCACTGGCGACAGGAAGCTGCGCCGTCTCACGCCGATCGGAGGCTCATGTCTTATCCTTGGCTGGATTGCAATGGTGTTGTAAAACAGCACTAATCATTTCCGATGTAGTATGTACAGAAGACTTCCCAATTTTACCTTGGCACCCAACCTCATTGGTTTAAGCAGAGCAGGTTAAGAACTTCTTAGCTTTAACATTTCATTTTGCCACTGTAAAATTAATGTCAATTCTATATTCTTAATATGCACTGCAACTGATCATTTAATCATAGTTGCCCCCTTTATCTTAATTAAATGTTTTCTTATCATGCCTGTTTGCTTAAATCCTCATTGAATTAGCATACAATTGGTAAAACTTCTGTTCATAAATTAGATATAGACTTTAATTTCAAGTGTACATTTTATTGTAGGTTTATGGTATTTTATATTCCCTGGTTTGGGGAAATCATAAGTACATAATGTGTTGTAGACGGTTCAGTAGTGTTGAATAGTTCTATATTATACCATTTGGCAAACTATTATTGTATTTTAATAGTATAGGATAAGCAATAACATAATTTGTCTGTATATTTGTATTATGTTCAAGGGTAGAATAACTATATCTATTTGTTTCATGAGTATATCACCAATTTATTTAAACAATATGTAGTGGTGTCAAATTCTAATTATCATTACTGCTAGACAATGAGTTCATAAAATTTTATCTTAACTCATATAATCTCTGTACAGTATCAGTTATAATAATGTTTATGAGAATATAATGTTGAAGGAAATTTAAACATTGTTTGTTTTTACATGACCTTACATATAAATTGTCTTATGTATCAATCATGAAAATGTTCCTATCTGGCTGATAATCATGTTATATTGGCAAGTAGTCAATATTGGCTCTTATGAGAGTGTTGTCAACAGGTGGAATGTGAGTGTTGGCTGGACGCAATGGTAGTGTCCCTCACGGCGGTCGTGCCGTTGTGATGTGCAGTGTATAGCTGTAGGCATATTGCGGGTGATAAGGAAACTCACTTTGTGATCAATATTGTTTACATGGTTTTATTGAAATTGTTACATATTAAATTTTGCACTTCTTTATTCATTTATGATACTTAAATGTTAATCAAAACATACACCGTTTGGTAGATAATAAATGCTATTATAATTCGTAGGACTCTCGACGATCGGAGCGGTCCTTCAAACAGTTTATAGAAGGTGCTGGTCCATTGAGAGTAAGCTACCACAAATTGCTGGATGCTTGGGGGAGAATAGCTTATATGGACGTACACTCGAATATATAATATAATATAATAATTAATATATGAGTGGCGGCGTGCAGCCAGTGGTCGCGCTGCTCCTCGCGGCACTCGCCTCGCCACTATCTACACTACTGAGAGCTGACAGCCTCTCCGTACGGATAAACAAATATACAAAGCTATCACATAAAATTAACACAATATAATATAAACATTTTCTGTAATCTAAAAATAATCCAAAAGAGAAACGAAATTATAGAACGCACAGCACTTTCAGTGTCTGCCACATTAGGGAAATAAATTCACTCTGATTGCACATAAACAAGAGTCGTCCGGGGCGTGCGCACCGTCAAGTATAACACAAGTACTATAGATATCACTAACCGCATTCACACGTGTAAACGAGGGGCCGATACAAGGACAGTAATCACAGTGCGGGGCGTGGCCGCTCACGACAGGTGGAACGAGTGCTGCCCCTCGGAGGCAGCCAGCCGCAGCTTGGCGCGCATCACCTCGGCGCTGCTGTAGTCGGGCAGCTTCAGGTAGTTGACGCACGTCATCACTGATGGCAGGTACTCGTCCGGGTCCAGTGACGACTCCAGCGACTTGCGCACCACCGTCAGCGGCGGGTTCAGAGACTTGAAACCTACACAACGCTAGATACTTTACCAACATCCATATACCACGTATAGGTGTTATTGAACATACTTGCAATTTTAAGGGGTCTTCAAACTAAACTTTTTACAAATATAGATACATAATACGCCTGTATTCCCCGAAGGGGTAGGCAGAGATGTTGTAATAACAACACCCACTTTTCACCGACGATGATTAAGTGCCAAAGTAACAGATGGTGATACTTTGAATTACTTCTCAGACATATGCTGAAAGTTTCCTCACGATGTTTTCGTGCACCGTAAAGCATGTGGTGTGAAATCATTGAACATAATTTTGTTAGAAAAACTCATTGGTACAGGCCCCGCATGGAATCGAACTTGCGTCGCTTGCGTAGCAGACGACTGCTCAAACCCCCATGTTCACCATGGCATCTAGCTAGAGTATATAATTATGATAAGTCTGCCGTAGTAAATGTTCGTACCTCCGGTAGGCAGACGCGGGCTGCCAGTGACGAACTGAAGGAAGAGGCGTTGTTCATCCCGCGAGTAGGAGGCGAGGATGTCGATGAGCATACGGATGGCGCGCGACTCCGCCGTGTAGCCGTGGTCGGGCCGGATGCACTCCGACAGCATGCGCGCCTCCCACCGCTGCTCGCGACCACCTAACAACACACAAACAATATTATATAATAGCCCACTTAACTATAATATGCTCTCCTACTACAAGGGATTGATCTTCCCATAAAAATCTGAATTGGTATCCTAATCCGAGTGGACGATATATTTTTATCACAATATCATGCTTTATCACTTTCTTTACTGAAATGAACAAAATCGGTTCAGCAATCCCAAGAACTAGGATTACAATCGGCACTGCGCAATACTGGCACAATATTATTGTGTGCTTGCCTACTAGTTATATCAACGGTCAAACATTTCTCATATAATATGTATTGGTTACCTGAGGGACTGCCACAGAACACTTGTTCTAGTTCTTCAGGGTAGAAGATTTTTAGATTTGCTAATGGGAATACTGATTCGAATCCTTCTTTGAACGCGTCCATCTGTTTGGTAACACCTGGAATTATAAAAACATTTTATTATATGACGCTTACGCACAGTAAACAATCAAATTGTGTAGATTATAGTGGTGGTAGAACAGGTTGTCTCAACGCATCTTAACTCGAAGGGATTACTTCTTAAGTACCTCACGTCCTCACGCTAGACCGAGCGGGGCCCGAGCCGAGAGCGTTGGCAGTCAACTAATGACACATAATTTTGTACTAGCTTCTGTCCACAACTTTTCCCGCGTCTTATTACGTATCTCTAATTAGCTTAGATTACCAATTTAGCGTATGTTACCCGCCGAAGGAGCTAAAATAATTAATTAAATCGGTCGAGTTGTTTTTGGGTCAAAGCTGTTAATAATATTATATAGTGTAGGTAACGGCCGAAGCTCTGCTTGGGGGCCCGAGTTTGTCTAGCGTAAGTGATCGCATAGAGCTATGACGTCACTAAATTCACAGCTAAGGTTTAATGTCGATAAATAGATGAGGTAGTTATCGTTGATGTATGTACCTTCGTAGAGCAGCCAGTGCGCGACGAGGTCTATGTATTTGTGTAAGTTGTGCGCGGTGACCGGCAGGTCGCGTCCACCGCGCCGTAGCTCCGTGCAACCGTCGCCTGGCAGGATGAAGTCCAGACCCAACTCCTCGATCGGACACCCATCCAATTCCAGTCCGGTTATCTAGTTAATGAAAGATTTGATAGTTAAAGAAACTGATGCGTCGATGAATCAAAAATTGTAAGCCTCATTTCTGTCTAACTGTCCCAGTCAAATGTGTGTACAGCAGAGTTATAATGCAGTGTTAATTGAATCGAGCCGAGTTCTGTGGGAGCAATCCAGTATTCTTATGTGCAAGCTCGAGTAGTATGAGTGACATGAATATAGTTTCTCAAGCACAAAAAATACATTATTTTTGATTAGGCTTTTATTAAAGTACTATCAAATTGCAGAATTAAATGATTATACAGGATTATACGTGTTACCGCCAGGTTCCGAAAGGTAATTTATTACTGAGAAGTACCCAGCAAGAAACTCAGTACCTAATTACTCGTTTTTTTAAATATTAGAAATCTTTTATGTATACAAAAATAAATAGATGAAGTTACCATCTGTGTCTTCTGGTCGGCGGTATGTCTGGAGTCAGCGGCGATGGTCTTGGCGCGGTCAGCCACCCGCTGCAGGCGACACAGGGACCTCCAAAGCTCGGGCGCCACGTGTCGCACGTCGCTCAGGCTCAGCCAGCGCTGCTCGCGGACCATCCACCGGTACATCGTCACCGATAGTGGGATGTCCACCTACATATACACACACACACTTTGTTAACATGAGTCTTCCTAATTAGATGGTCATTTTGTAAGATATATCTGGAATCAACGACAATTTGCTATTTTAAATACGATTTAGAGCACAATTTTAGCAAAAATATTTACATAACCCTTGTGTCGAATCTTGCTACATTAGGCTAGATTCCAAACCGGTTATAATTTTTCAAAGTCTAAGCTGACCTAAACAGCAATCATAAATTTTATTTGCAAAACGCTATTACATGCACTGAAACTCTACTGTGTTAACGTTAAAAGTGAATGAAGCAGTATATATGAGTGGAGTGTACACTGACCATCCTAGAGTCCATGACAGCCTTGGCCATGAACTTGCCGAGGAAGCGGAACTTGGCCTTGACCCGCGAGAGGTGCGAGGCGCGCGCCGTCCGCCCGAGCGCCTGCGGGAACAGTCCGCACGCCCACGACACGTACGTGGCGTCCGGCGCCGGAGACGGAATCGATGTCTCCTATACACATACAATATATGTTTATATACCTTGACAGTTTAATAAGCTAATCCACATACTGCTCAATAAGGTAATCCTGAAAAGGTTTTTATCACCGAAGATGTGTACCGACGTAACTGATAGGGATTCTGATGCACACAGGTACGACTTCATGCCTTTATTTATTTTAAATTCTTAATAATTCATTATAAACGCTAAAATATTTGCTTCCACAACACTTGTAGCAAAAGTATTTCTTGACAAAACCAGGTACAAAACGACTCAACGTGGTAACCCAGCGATGAAGTTCCGTTGGGCCTCTTAAACTGCCTTACACGTCAGAACGGAATTACATTATTTTCAAGTTTAAACTTGCAAATGGAAATTTAAAATACTTAAATAAGTATGTAATGTATACCTTTTCGAGATCAGAGGGTTGGGGTGCACGGTCCTCGTGTAAATTAAGGGCGTCGCGCACTGAGGAGGCGAGGTCGGCCACTACAGGCGGCTGGCTTTTGACGATCTCCCCGGCAAACGAGGTAGGTTTCTGCTTGAAGTTCTCACTGCCGTGCCATAAGTCCAGATCGGCGCGCTGCAGCTCCTGCGATACTAGCGCGTAGAACTCCAGCGTCGGGCCCAGACCCGTGCCTACTTCGTTCTCGTACTGGATCTCTAGCAGAGCCTGTTAAACATGGACTTATGTAGTATTTGGCCATATTATGTGTCGACTCTCGACTCAATTGATAACTATCACAAAAAAATAAGGTTTCTCAATTCGACCGTACCTATATTACCATAATGATTTTTAATGCTTGATGTTTCTTTGTTTCAATGTTCTTACAAATGGTTAGTAAAAACACAATTTCACTTTGGATTCGCATTTTTGCCCAATATTTTTTTGATTCACTTGTTCTTATTTAGCCTCTGTTAACTTGTGAAACAAATTCTTGCTTGCTATCATTGTAATAGCACCAAAAAAAAAACCACATAGTTCTCGAATGATATTTTGGGTAGTACCTTGGAGTGCGCAAACTCATGCATGACATGTTCAGCTTGTCTTAGGACAGCGTGTCTCTGCACGGTGCGCTTGCGTCGGTCGAGTCTGGGAGCAACGCGTTCGTCCGCTCCAGCGCCCGCGCCGCGCTCGCCGCCCGCTTCAAGCAGCCGCTGCAGCGCCCGGTCGCGGTCGAACGATACCACGTAGAACAACAGGTGCCGGCACTCGAATGGTAGCACGAATGGGCTGCACATAACACACACACTATTATACGAAACATACATTATGGGACTTATTACATTATTGGAAAGGCACATTAACAACCCACCTTATAAAATTTAAATGGAGTGCAATAGCTTTGATCAATGTGAGGTGATAATAGACTCACTATAAGAGAATAGACTCACCAAGCATAGGCAATTTTCTTTAACCAAGGCGGTAGATTCCCAGTCATTATGACTAGTGGGTCCTGTAGTTGGCGATTAGCTTTGGCAGCAAGCTGAAAATACCAAAGAAATGTTATAAGAAGGCAACAAATCAAACATGTGAAAGATTCCTGCAAACACTTTTCAAGAATGGACCCTACGTAAGAAGGCAGAGCAATGATGAGTAATACCTTGGAATTGATGAAGTGTGCATTGGGCACGAGCGGGCGATGGTCGGGTAGGCAGGCGGCGCGGTAGAGCGTGTGCCAGTGGCGGCAGAGCGCGTGTAACGCCCGGAGCAAGCCCAACGCCGGGAGCGACGCGTCACGTACTTCACCTCCACTCACCAGCGGCGACCGCAGGATCACCACCAGCGGAGAGTCGCGAAGCGGCACAATACCGTCTGCACAAGACACATTTTTATACACCTTTTATATTGCTATTTCTACTGAAGTATCTCTGGTATATTGTTTATAGGAAAATCTAGTTACTAAAAAGAAATGATTTATACAGTTTAGGCCCTGTTAAGGCAGGTCGGTAAAATTCCCACCGGTTTGGAAAACTAACTTCTGAAAAGAACTGGCAAGAAAGACAGCCTGGCATCTAGCACATTTCACTTTGTTTAAGTGAAATGTGCTAGATGCCAGGCTATATATAAAAAAGAGACTTCTAAAGATATTGAAGAAATATAA
The DNA here is from genome assembly GCA_964035505.1 of Watsonalla cultraria. NCBI lineage: Eukaryota > Metazoa > Arthropoda > Insecta > Lepidoptera > Drepanidae > Watsonalla > Watsonalla cultraria. The sequence continues at coordinate 8,110,498 of OZ037717.1, read as the reverse complement.
TAATCATACCTATAGCACATCGATCGAAAGCAATAGCATTTATTCGATGACGCGATAGCGTAAACAATCGCACACACAACAGAACCCACATAACTCTGTTTTAAGTTTGTAAACATTGTTCTAAAATTCTAAAAAAAATCTTATCTTTCTCTATTATAGAACAGCTAACATACCATTCCACAGTAGGTCCGGTTTACGCCTGGAGGATAGCTTGGAGGGTTGTCCCTTGCCTTTCCGCGACGCGGTGGCTTCGGTGCGCGGCGGCTCGCTCGCCTCCACGGCGCGGTAGTAGATCGTATGGGTCTGCACCCAAATACCGGCGCTCGCTGAAAAACATTACACAAATAAAATTTTACTCATATGTACCTACTTGTTATTGTGTAAAAAGTGTGAGACATATCCCCGAGTCAATCGCATTGTATATTATATCAAGATGAATGTTTTGAAATTAAAATCTACCAAAATTGTAATGGACGTCTGAAAGTTTGGATTTCATTTTAGAATGCCCTTTCCTGGTAATAAGTTATTTAGGTCGAGTGTATGAATACCTAGAGGTGTTTCGGTGTCGGTGTCGGCGTCGGTCTGCTCGCCGAACTGCCTCACGGCCTGGTACACTGTCATGTTGTACGGCAACACTGTGTCGCCGATCAGGAACTCCAGTTTGTGGTCAGAACTATGTACAACAAAATTATCAATAGAGATGTGCGTATAGTAGAAGTAATATATGTGTTCTTCACAATTTTAAATTATATAGATAGTGTAATAAAAAAGTTGTAAAACCAAATGTGTGATAAAAAAAAATTCAACTCTTTGGGATAAACCTACCATTAAGGGATCAACACAATTTTAATTAATTGAAAATAAGGACGAATCCTTTTCCGAGAGTGCGATTATAGCTAAATAGCACTTGATTTTTAAATAGACAAGAAGTAGAAGAAATGTAATGATGAATGAAACTGACTCTGTGGGATGTTGGTGTGGAGGCGTGGCGAGCGTGTCCTCGACGTCGTCGTCGGAGGCGGCATCGTCGTCCGAGTGAGCCCCGGTCGAGCCGTCGCGCGTCCGCGTACTCGCATAGCCGCGCTGAGCTAGGTATCTATATAATTACAACACAATATATAACTCTATTCTTTTTTTGATGTAAGTCAACAATCCTGTTTCTTATCATTAACGAAAAATGTGTTTCGAAAACATGACACGAGTGCAAAAAAAATACATTTCCTTTTTTTAAGAGACATTGTTGAGTTTATAAAAATACCTAAATATCTTTGTATTGTGTCTACAGTGAATTACATTGTTAAATGAAGACTTCATCGATCTTTGGACAGCATATTTTGTTGGTTGGATGAAATAATTTCCATCGCACACTATACTCAATCGTGGCGTCGTTGGCAATGGTCGTTGAAAATGAAAGGGATATGTAAACATTGTCACTCCTATAATCATACACATATCACGTTATGTTGCCAACAAACACATGGTGTCATCAATATAATACGACACACGATGTGAGCATTTTTGGAAGGATTATCAAACATATTTTTTAGAGGTGAAGCATGTTTGTTCGTACGAAAGAGGTAATCGTTATATTTATAAAAAAGAAATAGAAACAATATTAATGGTTACGCACCTTTCTATCGCTTGAACTAAAGCTAGGGGGTCTATCCGCACGACACCGCCCTTCCACTGCTTCAGGTTGGTGCACGTCGGATGACGTTTGAGATCACACTGAAACAATGCATTTAATTTGGTTAAAGCGACAATATTTAAAATACTGTGGAGCACGAGGTCCTGAGCTAGATCGCTGAGTGGGCAAATGTAATTGGGTTATTCAATCTTATTTTTTTCCGGTTTATTGTGCCCGGTCAATAGCAACAGATGAAGGAGTTAAGTAGGGTACCATGAGTTGATGGGTGTTGAAGAACTTGAGCGCGGAGGTGGCGGGCCGTGCGGGCAGGTCGTGCACGCGCACGGGGAACTGCTCGAGGTGCGACACGCACGCGTTCACCTTGCCCACCAGCGCGCTCAGAGCGTGCGCGCTGCCCGCCGGCAACAGGCCCGACATCTCGCTCCATTCGCTACTGCAACACACAACGAACATTACTGATCAATGTGCACAAAAAGTCCAGTATCTTGAATCGGGTTTTACTCATTCATTTTATTTTTCGTCCGTGTACTTGTGTGGTTGAAATACTCTGTGTATCGGGCATTAACGTTTTCAAATGTATACTACTCCTTTATGGTTCACATTATAGTACAATAAGACAGTCCGTATATATCGCTATGTCTTCTCATCCATCAATTAAAAGAGCTGACTTCAGAGTTGTCATTAATTAAATAACCGTAGCAAAGGAGATGACGTCATATTGCTCCAATCAGGTAGCCTAGATGTCACTAGTTTTTTTTCTAGTTGGAACAAGCTCCATTGGGGTGCACTGCAGGACATTTTCAATATTCTGTTACTTATTGATTATGAAACTCCAGTCTACGTAAAGATGAAATATCTGGGACTTACTCGGCCATAAGAGGCATATCAGCAAAGACATGTAAGAACATCCTGAGGCGGTCTTCACACGCGGCCACCATCTCGGCAGTGTCCCGGGCTTCGCCCTCGGCCTCTCTCTCGCGACTCTCCGTGGAGTCTGTGTCGTTGCCCTCGCTGCCAGTGAGGTACTGCAGTAGAGCTCCTATCACGCCAGAGTGGTTCACCTGGCATCACAAATACATCATTACATGTAAATAACAGAAATGGAAGAGCCGTGGTGGCCAAAGGGTTTGAGCTTGCTACGCAAGCGAAGAACGTTCGGAACCCAGCGGCTTTTGAGTTTTCTAAAAACTTAGGTGCAGTCATTTCAACCCACGTGCTTTACGGTGAAGGAAAACATCGTGAGGAAACCTACATATGCCTGTATAAGTCGTATGTATCGCTCGTTGGCACTTAATCATCTTCGGTGAATGTGGGTGTTGTTATTACAGCATCAATGCCTAACTCATCGGAGAATTCAGGCGTGAGCATATGTAGCTGTAAAGTCAGCGTCAGAATGACGTTGACATCCAAGGTAGTCAAACGGCTAAAATTCAAAATATGATATATGTGTGTGTACCTCGAAGGGCGACACGTCGTGTGTGAGCAGTGTATCCCTCAGTTGGTGCAGCGCGGCGCGCGTGTGGTGTTGGTGAGGCAAGGCGGCGGCCAGCGCGGCCAGAGCCTCCAGCGCTCCCCCGCCGCCGCCCAGCGCTCCCCACTCGCGCTGTAGTCGCGCCGCACGCCACTGGATCCATTCGCGGACTTTTTCTCTATACACACACATGACACCTTACTATACTGGTCTATACTTAACCATAGCTTGTATAGGTGCAGCGCCTCCTAGTAGCGTAAATGACTGAAAATCCTCATACAAATAATGTGCGGTGACGCTAGCGAGTGTATGTATGTATAGGTTGCGATATGCATTTCACTTGAAGGAGAAAGTATTGTGTGTTGGCATTATAACCGCTATCAATATCGTATGTAATATTATTATTCACAACTCAAAAATTAGACAACTTTCTACGCTACAAGATTACATATACTTGTTGGTTGTTACTATATAAATTGAATCACTATTTACGATCAATACCTGAATTAAGAACAAAATATGCAGATATTTTTTTTTATAATTTCCTAATAAATCCTTTCGACTTGACAATGTAATACTAGAAATACATACTTATTCTGCACGGTGAGGTTAGTGGATGCGTGTGGAGATGCAAGTAGGCCGGTGTCTTTGTGTGCGTGCGGTGAGCGACCCCAACGGGACGGGTTTAAGGAAGACAGGAACGAAGACGTCTTCGAACTGCTGCCCATGCGGGTCGTTGACCGAGCACCCGACGGGATTCCTGAACCTGAGGGACAGATGTAACATTTTATTTATAAAGACTAGAATCTAGATTATACTTTGCGATGGGTTTTTTTCAACCACTCATAATGTCTGAATCGAAATCACGCCATATGGTCTGAGGTGGCGTGATTCTTGTGCTGCGTTCAAACGCATTCATGCACTTGCCCGGTCGCTACATTTATGATGATTTTACGCTTTCGCTGACGGACTTAATAGTGGCGCCCAACATGGGGTCAAATGGACAACTTCGTTTGCCATAAATTATCGCCTTTTGTTTACCTTCATAATGTATTTTAAGTAGGTCACCACTACTTATGAGCGTTGTTCAAACGATGATCACTGGAGATTTGCATTGTCTTCTTTTTACTAACTGTAAATATTACGCGATAGAACACGACCCAAAATATTATTTAGTCTATGTATATTCAAGCCTTGTGTACAAGTATAAGAGGGGGGGGTATTAGTTTAGTACCGTGTGGCAAGGGTGCGTGCGCATGGTGCGCAGGGTGGGGGTGTGCGGCGGGCGCGGGGGGGTCATCGCGTCGTCTAGCGTGCCGCCCCGCCGCGCCGCCCGACCGCTTCACTGCACGCTTACGCTTCAACATCTCCGCTAGCTGGAGAGGACTGCTTGACCTACACACACAAACATACACCTTACTCACCTTCATCTGTTCAAAAACGATACAAGAGTACGGGCAAAGCGGCCCCTGAACTGCAAAAACAGGGGAGGAAAATTTCGTCGCATGTTTGCAGGTCTTGAGTTCGTATTTTTCCTGGTCATATTTATGATCATAAGTATTTATATATAAAAGCTTAAAAATGTAAGTCATTAAAATTAAGGAGATTAGAAAAAGTATACTTGGCTTGATTGTTTTTAATGTTCACTAACAAGGACTAATATTATCATCTAAATTCTATTTATACTGAGAAAAATAAATAGCTTACCTGTGCACGGTTGCGGCCATTTGTGGATGGGTGGAAGCCGAAACTGGACCAGGTTCAGACCCGCTGCCGTCACTGCCTGTTGCTGCTGTAACATTACCCAAACCAATATTATGACGCACTGACTATGCTGAGCATTGGATGGGGATGTATAGATACGAGATAAATAAATACTTACGCATTGTACTAGCGACAAAGGATCCTGAAGCGGAAAAAGCCAGCGACAGGTTGTTCTGTTCAATGGAAGTAGCTGAAGTAGATGCCGGCGGGGAAGACCCACCGGCTGAACGGAGACTTGTACCACTTGGGGACTGCACATAAACATTCAATCATAAGACACTTTGCCTCATTCAATTTAATAAAATATCAAATTCAACATCGGGAGTAGAGACGTTGTGCTAGCTTTAATGGGTTGTTCCACTAATCCCCATTGAAAATTCCCATTAATGGTACTTATGCAACATAACTTCACATATTCCCATTTTGAATAGCTTTCGATCGAAATGGGGATTTGTGAACGTTTTTCCACAACTCTCATTGATTAGTCCCATAGCATCAGGCCTTGTTTACCACCTTCGTAATATGATTACCTTGAGCTTGGTCTGTCTGGGTGTATGGGAGGGCGGCACGCGCTCGGCGAGTTGAGCCACCTGGTGTAGCACGCCCTCGCGCCTGAACTGCGCGCCCATCTCCTCGGGCAGACGCTGCATCAGGATCTCAGCCACTTGCAAAGATCCCACCACGATGCGAAGGTCGCTCGACGCCATCATACCCGCGATGTGGGACGATATCACCTACACACATCACATATATTTATAATATAATGCAATACTTTGGGGATAACATAGTAAAGGCATAACAGAACAACTTCATCATCATTATCATCATCAGCCGGAAGACGTCCACTGCTGAACATAGGCCTCCCCCTTGGACCGCCACGCCGAACGACAATGCGCTATTTGCATCCATCGGTTGCCCGCGACTCTCACGATGTCGTCGGTCCACCTAGTGGGAGGCCTGCCTACGCTGCGTCTTCCGGTCCGTGGTCGCCACTCGAGAACTTTTCTTCCCCATCGGTTATCAGTTCTACGAGCGATGTGGCCTGCCCATTGGCACTTCAACTTGCAAATCTTAAGAGCTATGTCGGTGACTCTGGTTCTCTGGCGAATATCCTTGTTCCGCATTTTGTCCCGCAGAGAAACTCCGAGCATAGCTCTTTCCATTGCTCGTTGAGTGACCCTTAGTCTTTCTAAAAGGCCAGCTGTCAAAGACCACGTCTCAGCTCCGTATGTCAGAACAACTTAGATAAATAATAAATCAAGTGTATTAGTGACCTGCATCTTGAGCACTTGTCGCAGCAGTGGTGCGTCCGCGTAGTAGACGCACCGCAGGATGGCTTTGAGCGCCTGCGCGCGGATGGCCGGTCCGGCCGAGCTCCAGTACACCTCGTGCAGTACCGCCAGCAGCGCGCGCACCAGACCCGGGTTGCTGCGCACCAGCGCGATGCGGGGATCTGCGATCAAACACGATCATTCATTGTCTGCTTGAATGGAAGTTGTAACTACTAATAAAATGTGGTATTAATGACTGAGACTAGTTCCCGGATTAAATAGGTCGTTGAGCTGCTGATGGGGGAGTGTTGTACCTGGCGGCGGTGCGGCGAGGTGCGGTGCGGCGGGTGCGTCGTGTGCGGGGGGCGCGGGCGCGACTCGCTGCACGGGGCGCGCGGTGCCGGTGTGGTCGTTGAGCTGCTGCATGGCGGACAGGTCCACGGTGTAGGAGCGGCCCAGCGTGGCCAGGCACACCTCCTCCTCGCCGCCCGCCGCGCCCGCCTCTAGAGCACGACTCTCAGCCCATGAGTAAGAACGCCACACGCCTGCAAATTACATACACTTAACTCTGCACAAGCTCTCAACGCGCCTGCGCTGATGGTTCAGTCTACTGTTTACGTTCCGGCTTGGTGACGAACCGTCGAAACGGAGCGGAATAATATTTATTAAAGATCCGAGTACTCTTACAGAAGGTTAAGAGAAGAAAAGCCATCGCAAACTACTAGCCAATACACGCCGCTCCACGGTGAACGTCACCATTACACCCGATTGGTAAAATTTACTATTTTCCGCGTAATCAAAACTGTATTTACATAAAACCTTCAGCCGGGTCTTCACCCCATGAAATAAAAGCCACAGTAACTGCTAAGTGTTACTAAGATAGTTAGTTAAACTTTCTACAATCTAAGTGAAGTATTGCTTTAAACCATTATGTTAATAATCTAATTATGATATAAATCTGACAAACCTGTATACCTTGTACCAAGTGCAAGCCAATGAAGGTGACAAAATACATTCACATATTATTTAAAAATACATGGTCACCATACTAGTAAAATTATTGGCAAATAAATATGATTTTCGGTGCCAGATTCGTAATAACCAGGGTTATAGGAGTAATATCTCACCTCTGTCATCCCTCCACTGCCAGTGGGCAGCTCTATCGGTGTTGGCAGACCACGGCCGGTCGAGGTGGGCGTCCACCGCGAATATACCGTCGGTAGGTAGCCGCGGCATCAGCTCGCCGATCAGGCAGGTGATTTCGTACAGCTCTTGTGGCAGTCGAGGGATCAATTCTACTTGCTGCAAAGACATAAGTAAGAAAAATATTAAACAATTAAAAAAATTAAACTTCCATCACAATGTGGTAAATTAAAATCCTATAACCAATTTATTGACACTTAAAAAATGCTTTCATACAATGCACTTCTCAAAAAAAACTCAAAATAAACGATCCCTAAATTGTATACCGATTTCAATTGTACCCTGACTGAACCTTACAAACGAATACTAGATTTGTATATGAAAAATCACTAATCTAATCCATATCTTTTTTATAAAGTTGAATTTGCTTAATAAAGTTTAGTCCTTCACCTCCCTAACTGGATTTTTAAATTTATCTTTATTCTATTAGACTTATTACAAAGTACTTTCAAATCGTCAGAATGACATAATTATTCAGGATTATACATGCTACCACCAGATTCGGAACACGCTCTATAATAAATTGGAAGTATTTGAAACATAATGTATACCTCCTGGTGCAGCGTAGAGCCGGTGAGCAGACACAGCAGAGTGTCGGCTATAGATCTTTGGTGTAGAGCGAGGGCGAGCTGCGGACACGCGGCGCACATCACCCACAGCAAGCGCAGCACGGTGATGAATGTACCACCCGAGATCAATGGCGGCTGGACCACCAACTGAACAAAAAACAAACACATTATATCTTTCTAACTGTGGCGGTCACTGTTACGGCCGGCCTAGACAAAAAACATTGTCTCCTGCTTGCGCTTAGAAACATTAAAAAAATTCGAATGACATGTCATTCCAGCGTGAAGCGTGAAGATAATGTTACTTTATCAACAGGCCCTAGTATTGGTTTTTCGACACCAGGAGTGGGGTACAACCGATTAGGGTACAACAGTCAGGTCAAGCTCTTAGAGCGTGATTTTATTTAGACGAACTTTAAAATTTGTTATGAATTATTCTAGAGGGGATATAAATAAAATGAAGTAATTACGAGTTGCTGCAAGTTGGTGAGCAGTTCTGGCGTGGCGATCTCCTGCAGTCGCGCCGGATCGTGTTGGAAGCTATCCACCAGTCTCGAGAACGCGAGGCACACGCACTCCACTGACTTCTTGTCCTGTTGCGTCAGTCTACAACACACACACACATTACACTACATTACTTTGCAATGAACATTATATTTCACTCATAGGACATTTACAAAGATGCAATATACTAGACTTGAGAGAGCATTTACGTTAGTTAAAATATTACTTTCCAGAAAATACTAGGCAGAACGATACAATATCGGGATCCTGAATGCATTGACTATTCTAATAATGATAAGCATAAGCTATTGGCATTGTATGCCGTTCTAATTATCGAAATAAATAAATAAATCACATTTTAATACCAATTTATTGGAATGTTATTGAAAGATTAATAAACTCACCACTTGAATATCATTATTATTTCACAAAATTAAATATAGTTTGTCTTCAATGCCTAGTAAAATAAATTGGAAGTAATTGAAATTAATCATTTGTCAAAGAGAAGTGTTTCATTTCCAATTCTGAGATGTATCACAAAACATTGCTAACATAGAACTATCAATCCACATATCATAGCAATAACGCAGTTTTTATGTTACCTATTAGCCAACAGCTGCAGTGAATCCCTCACGAGATGGAACTCATCAGGCGTGAGGTTCTGGCAACAATTCGCCGTTATGGAGAGCGCAGCCCGTTGGGCGTTGATAGAGAAAAAGTCCAGATATGTCAGGCAAGCCGATACACCGCGCTGTGGAACAAAATGTACGTTAAGAAGAGTGCCTACCTACACCATGTGTACGAACATCCCTCTCCAATATTTAACAATGAGATTGAAGCAATATCATACAATTTGGAGAATATTGTGAGTTAATAAAATACATACATTATGTGAAGACATTCAACAATATATGTGAAATAAAATTTGAGAGACAAGTTGAGTCGGCGCACTTCTTTATCCTCTGCGAATAATGGGCTTTGCGAATAAAGCCCTACATAAGGTCCGAAACAAATATATTTTTATGTTTGCAGTACTCACAGCTTGCAGGATGGACTTGGAATGCCTGCGTGAAAGCATGTCGAGCGCGGTGAGGCTCTGTTCGGCGACGTCCATACACGTGATGGCCTGCAGTTTGTCGAGGAACGCGGGCACGGCCAGCGCCACGGCACCACTGCTGCGGGGCAGTGCCTCCAGCATGTACGTCAGGGCACGGCACGCGTGGTTCATCTACACATGCACATAAACACTTATCATTAACTAAACAAATACAATCCAGAGACTTATAACAAGACGATATAATAAGGAAATGTGCAATGAATGAGGATGACGCTAAGTCTTATTGTATTTGTATAATCTCACCATATCAAAGTTGTGTTCAGCGGCAAGCAGGTTGACGAGTGCGGGCACGACCTGCCTCACGGGGAAGCCGGCCAGCGTGTCCTCGTTGCCCATCACGAGCAGCTGGCACATCTCGATCACTGCCTGCAGCTGCTGGCCCTCGTCGCCCGTCGCCTGCAGACCAGCCAGCAGCTGGGCCGCCTTTGATGCCGCTATACATATACACAAAACAATTAATATATGTAAACCAACTACTACTACTAGGACCACATGAAGGATCCGATTCGAACGTGATAACTTTTTAAAACAGTTTTATATTCTGTCAATAATGCTTTAACCTTCCAAACTTACGTTGCAGACGTTACCATTACATTAAGATAACGTTCAGGATGATCGGAGCAGGCCGCGGGCCTCCAGCAGGGCTGCAGGCGGCCCACCTCGCAGGACCAGTAGTATGTGTGTGTGTGTGTGTGTGTGTGTGTGTGTGTGTGTGTGTGTCATTACCAGAGTTGGCGGTGACGGTCCTGTGCAGCAGGTGCTGCATGCGGGGCCCGAGCGCGCCGAGCAGGTGGGGCGGCAGGCCGCGCGCCTCCAGCAGGGCCTGCAGGCGGCCCACCTCCCCCTCCTCCGACGAGGACTCCTCCCCGCCACCCGCGCCGCCGCTGCTCGACCCCACCGCGCCCACACCACCGCTGCACTCCTCCGCCGACGACACCACTACACACAAAACGACACCACTTACAACTTGTGCAACACTAGTATACCAATTTTTCGATAGCATCTCCATCGTTATAAACATTCAGCCGCCACTAGGAGTGCTTCATACAATAGTATCTAAACTTACCCTTGGACTTGGCATCGGTGGATGCAGTGTCAGGCATCGTAGCGGCCGAAGCGGATGCCGGCGGTGTGGTAGACGTGGATGCTACCGCACCCTGCACAATACGCATTGAACGTGAGTACGGATGACGGAAAATGTTTTTGTACAGAGTTCAATGATTAATAATTCAATAAAAAAAATACAGGCTAAAACATAACAAGGCATTTATTTGGGATAGCCAGACTTCAATTTATGTGGGAAACATTAGATTGGCTTATTTCGTGTATTTACCGTGGTTAGAGGCTGGGTGTGGGACCGGCTGGACGCGCCGCCAGTACTAGCACACGACCCCAGACTGCTTTTACCTGCAACGCACCATTAACATTAATATCGCCGGAAGAAAAGAGAATCTAAGAGTATAGTTGCGTTCACATTATTTTTTTATATTGGCAAGTTAACTGCGTTCAGCAATTAAGTTTGGAGACCTTAGAATGTATACAATAGAAGGTAATGGTACCTCGTTTATCTTTTCTCGTGTTCGTCGGCTGCGGCTGCGGCATGTCGCGAGCTCGCGCTCGCCGCCCGCCCGCCCCGCTGCTGCCCGCGCCCTCGCTGCCCGCCACCTGAAAGCACAAAATTATTCAGCAAACATTCCAATACAATAATTATACAACAGTTACATGGCAGTCACGCCTAACGTTTATAATCTCTTTCCCCCTTATTATAAAAATAATATGATTTAAATCAAGACTAGACCAAACTCCGACTAAAACTATCCCTTTTGAAATCAGTATCACAAAAAGAGATGAAATATTTTTTGTACCATGGATTATTAGGCGATTCAGATGGTTCAGATAGGACAAGATCAATTATTCTCACATATCACCATCAGAGCACCCTAACCAAGTGATTTGCATTTAAAAACCGTCTAACGTCTTAAGCAACACACACGTGAACGCTCCGTTATCATAACATAGGAGCTATTTTCATGTAAATGGAAAAATAGTAATGACTGAATGGATTTGGTACACGACAAAATTAGTTCAATTTATTTCAGACCAGGTCATAATATTACTTTGAAAATATGTATTAGTAATGCATACGAACATAAAAAGAATTTACCGAAATTACTATCTCAGATAAAAACCTAATTACATTCATGTTTCTTATCAGATACTGTTCAACAACAAATAAATAAATTTGTAAGAGTAATATTTTGTGGGAGTAACAAAAACAAATATTCTAATTCCTAGAATATGACTTAACTTCGCAGTATTGTAATTGCGGGTAGTCCAATATAAACATTTTTGGAGATGAAAACACTTTTTTTTATTCTGGTAATACATCAAGTACCAAATATATTCCAGACATACTGGGACCGAAGCCATCACCTCATCATTTAGGTCTTTCGAGACGAATGTAATTGAAGTCATAATACCTGTCTTTTGGAAGCGGTTTCCTGCCTCTGCCGCTGCGAGGTGGTCGCTCCTCGCGTGAGGCAAGCCCCCAGGGTAGCACCCGTTGCAGCAGCGATGCTCTGTGGGGAACAAAACAAATCACCCCCTTGTCCACATTGCACATGCAACCCACTAATAAATACATGCATATTCAACGGGCCGCGATAAAACACTGAACATGAATTATTCATTCCAAATAATCTTTAACACAAATACATTAATAAAGGTAAAGATATCGTTCCAGTGTGTAACGCGACACTTTCCAGTCTACATGCGTAATCGTGCGCCGATACCGTCCGTGGTGTGACGTCTTTCAAACAACACGCTTATTTTATACCTATTTCACTAGTAACTTTATCGAAACATAACTTTACTTAACAAATTACAACTACACATTGTTATGTTGCGTACACTTAGTTTATGTTCACAGTACATCATTTAGCATTTCTACTAATAGTTTAATAATTTACAATTTCTGGCTATATCCCATTCGTATATTCATGAGAATGATTCTTACCCTTCTTGCGTTAGTTTGACGTAAATATGGGAGGTCCCGTGGTACTATTAGTAATTTGCTCGATGTGCTCGCTTTAGACGAGCCTGCTTCTGCGAAATAACAAGCCATTTTAAATTAAGCAATTAAAAATGTACATTTTGTATCAGTTAGAATGGTAATGTATATACCTTGTATATCTTTGTAGGGTGGCGGTGTAGTGGTTCTTCCACGACTGTCCGCGGTGTTCTTGCGCTCGGCTAGCGACTGTGTATGCAGCGCGTCGCTCGTCGACGGACTCGCTGCAAAACCAATACCAATGTATATGTGCTCTGTGAATTATCTGCGATGAATGGCTGCGCTTGATACACGTGATAACAACACCTGATAAGCTGACATGTGTGCCACTTCACTGTTTCATGCTTTTATTTCTCAAAATAGACTTGAACGATAGAATATTATGTCATATCTCATACACAGTACAAAGAGCCATGGAATCCTATTTATAAAATTAACATATTTGTTTGAAACCATTGTGAAATGCGTTTTTACTATTATAAGTAATAGGTCGAGCGATAAACAAGTAAATATATTACCTGAGTAATCGCTAATGACAGTGGAGGTAGGTGGGCCAAGTTCGCGATTGTGTCTGTTCCGCAACGGATAGGTGCACGATGCGAGACTCGAACACTGCTGGTCTAGTCTCTCACTATCGTATTTGGAATGCCGGCTGTCAGAGACACTGCCTGATTCTGCCGCGTCTTTGCTGTGTGAATCTATTTTAAACTTCTTGTGGCACTCTTCACAGTTGAGAAGGCAGTTACTCTTTCTGCTAGACAAAGAATGATGCGTTGATCGTTTCCTTTTTTTCCCTTTTCTTCGGCTAGCTGTCGGACTGTACACAGAATAATCAGAGTCGATTAATTCAGTGACGGTTGACGAGCTGAACGGCGAGTATGCAAAGTCTCTCTCGTCTAACGGCAATAGGCCACCTTCAGACTGATTGACTTGGGTCAAAGTCGCGGTAGCGTTTTGATTAAGCTGTGTTGGAGTTTCTTCTTTGTAGCTGAATGGAATTAGCTCACAAGCACTCTCACTGGATTTAAGAGCAGTCCGTGAGCGTGTGCAATATGCGACGCACTCTTCAGCACTTTTGTTCGATAGTGTCTTACGTTTCTTGCTTTCATGCGAGGAAGTACGTCCTCGTTTAGTATGTGAGTTGGATGATTTTAGCGTATCTCCACCCTTGAAGTCAGTTGGTTCGCAGCGCGTTTCGTAAACGTCTGTTCCGTAGGACCAGCGTTCTGTGATAGAGTAGTCGGATCTAGGTAGTGTGTTGATGAGGCGCGAACTTCTACGCAGCTCGACGTGGGTGCACGGCTCGCCGTCCGAGACGCGGCTGGATGAGTGCCGGCTACTGGAGCGCGGCAGAGGAGACGTCACGTTGCGTCTGCTCCGGCGACTATGGCTTACTTGACGCACTTGCCGCAACCACCGACCGCCCACCACCCTGCTAGGAGAAGACCTGTATAGCAATACACTCTAACTCATTAACATTTTCATACACGCTAAATATAAGGACTGACAAAGAGAATTTTTGTCTAGTAAGATGGTACAAATGAAGGGAAAACGTACTTTTATCAAAAACATAACGGCTTCTTTTTCGTACTTTACTACTAAAAACTAACATAAAATTACGCAACAATTTTTCCATAAAAAAATATATAACTTAGGATATTGAAATACCGGAGACAAAATTCACCACTACATAAGTATATAAATAATAAAGTATTAAATAATCTATGGAATAGAAAACCCTGGTTCTGGTGATATAGATTATTATTTGGTATGTTTGTTTGGATTACCCACAAAATGACGCCACATGTCAGTCAGATCACACAATAATTACTTATTTATTTATTTTATTTCTTGTGTTTATGTTTTCTTAAATCTATAAATACCCTCCTCACCAAACAACTGACAAAGTCACTTTTATTTACTTTATTTATGTAGGAAGACAATTTTTTTAGGTAATAGTATTTAATCAATACTAAAATTATAAGATGAAGAGTGTAATTTTTTGATTGAATACTCTGTCTAAAAATCCATTACCCTAATAAGCTTTATCTACCTTCACAAATGCTGTTTACTTCAATTAAAAAGTGTTATATATAACAGTAACAGAAGTATGTCATCTGGGGTAAGGAGAGGGGTAGAGGTCTTTACCCAGCAGTTACAAAGTAGGTGGCCACTCTGTTTAAGATAAGACAAAGAGTGTGTTTATAAAACCAATATTGTTTTATATACCTATGTAAGATAAAACATTATCATTACTATACAAAACAAGGCAGTAGGAATTCCTGCCCAAGAGATATTAATGAGAGAATAAAGTATGCTTATATATGTTTATGTATGTTTCACAACTTACAAATAACCATAAGACAAGATTAAAATTATATGTACTGTAGTTAATGAGAAATTTTAAAACAAGCCCAAAATTAATTTATACATATCCCTACCAACATATTTTCATGGATCTCAATAATTTTATAAAGACTAATGTAACCGTAACATTAGATAAATTTGCTGTTTCACCTAACTGTGCTCATTCAACAGTGTGCATTGTATAGAAACTGCTTAGTCAGTAATTGCTGACTTTTCTGATAGATTTACCTAAGGTAACCTATTTACCTGCAAATGGGTTGTGGTAGTCAGATGGTGGTTCAAACTAGCTATCTTAGTAATTAAAAAAAATCTTACATCTTTATTTGTCAGATATTAAGAATTGTGTGTCAGAATGACATGAGTAAGCATGATTGAAATGTTACCGCAGGGTTTTTTTTTTTACAAATATTCTGCGAAGACACACAGCTAGCAAATAGATTAGGAAAACAGTGGCAAATTTGTGATAGGGGGGTACAGAAGGTTGCTTCTTCTCAGAAGAGTTTGCTTTTTTGAGTCAAAATTAGACTGCTATATTAGGTGCACATTTTTTAATGACAATTTAACATGCTTAACAAGGTTCATAATGTCATAGTATACCATATACCATATTGGGACAGACAGATACAGAGTGGAAGTGACCTTATCGGAATTCCTTGTATTCCATGGTGGGGAACCTTGATAACCAGTTTACTAGTAAACTTAACTGATAACATTATTATACATGTACTTTGGCCATTCTAAATAGTTATAGTTTCACAAATGAATAGCAAAAACTTTACTAAAATTCCTGTATTGTAGATAAAATGTAAACAGTACAAGTATTTTCATAATAATCAAATATAAGCAATATGGTATAGTATATACTAGTCAATTACTAGAAAAGCCAACATTAGACCGTGTCCACTCCCAATAGTTCATCAGATTTGAGTATCCCACTTCATACATAGATCTGGCAGAACTTACAGGTGTTAATTGTAAGTAGTCTGTTAAATTTGTTAATGTATTAATGGAGATTCTCCATAGCGGTCAAGTTCGAAGCATACCAATAAAAGGAAATGGATGACGATTGGCATGAATGAAGACGAAGCATAAGAGTAAGCTCTACCTACCCTCATTGGATACAGGCACGAGTATAATGTATGTACCTATGTAACGGGAGGTGGAGATCATGTTTATGATGTGATAGGCATTGCTTACCCGCTGGACTCTCTCGTGAGTGCAGAGTGCGACGACGGTGTGATGTGTTGCTCGGCCATAGACGACGCTGGGGTACACACGCGGCTGCTTGTGTGGGGCCTGCGCAGGCCGCCCGCGCGCGCTACCTGCCCGGCACCATGCCAGGGCGAGCGCTGCAACGCTGCCTCCGCATCCACTGCACACTTCACTACCACATCACTCACACTCCCTGCAACGATACCACCCTCACTGCACTCGCGACGCACTCACAATGATCACACACTGCCGATTGATCTGGAACAAAAGATAAAATTCACACTCAGCTCAGCGATCGAACAATGCTGCGTTACATAAACATTTCAACAAATACCAAACCACTACCTGCCACCGAGACGTAGCAGAGTGATAAAGGCGAAGCTTTGAAAACAACACGGGATGGTAAAATAAACAGCGCACTGCAAATTTAAACTTTTCTAAATAACACGTTTCACAGGAATTATTGTAATGGATGACACATCAAGGACAGAACCAGAGCTACGCTTTGAGTTATTTTTCAATCCATTCCACACAGCTGGCTGTCATTTAGTGGTGTTGCCATGATGGAGTTGGAAATGCTACTATATACAAATATTGTATTGATTTTGGTAGCATTTAAGTTTTGGTAGAAATAACAAATTACGGACAATATTTTATAAAATTTGTCGGTCGGTCACCAAAATGTATATTATATTACTCGTATATTATAATAGTGCAGACTTGGCTGTGAAATATTTTCTATGTTTACATGAAGAACTTTAGTTTTTACCATACGCTACAGTTTGCAAATTGCAAACCGTCGGCGTTATGCTTCTCATAGAACTCCAAAAATGCTCACCCTAACGGGTAACATTTAGAGTGTTACATACTTTAAATGCTACCGAATATGTTTCAAGGAATAATTGCGCATAAAATATTATAGGGAAATGAACTATGATTTTAAAATTAAGTCTTACATAAAATGTATGTACGCAATTATACTGAAGCAGAATATTACCAAAATGGTAGAAATTGTCAACGATGGCAATATTGAACACAACAAGTTCTCCGGCTGAATTTCAACATCTAGCGATAATTGCTAATTAATTAATTTACTAAGAGAAAAAAAAAGACTAAAATTACTATCAAAGCTTACTTAGTTAAAGTACGGCTTCACTTGCATTAACTACGACTCGCAAGATCGCAATTCTACAAGTTCCAGATAATACTAACGAGGTACCTACCTATTAATTAATGAATTTGCAGATAATTAGGTATCTATCATCCTCTTGCTCTTACCCCAAGCTTTGTTAAAATAAATTGTAGGTAGTTTGATGGGTTATAACTAACAAAGTAAATGGTTCTAAATTCGACGGAGCCCAATGATTATCGACGATTTTTAAAAAGAGAAGTCTATATATATCCTCAACCGACTATTAGATGATCAATAACCATCGGTATGACAGAAAAATATTTTTCTTACTAGCACAATCCAAGTATACCTACCTACCTAGGTACCTATGCAGCTGTAAGCGCAACTGCAAGGACGACAATCACATAAGTACCTGCTTATGTCCGATTTAATCGATAGAAGGCCACCACGACTCTCTTTTCACGTGATAACAACAAGACTCGATTTTAAAATCAAATCTTTTGGGAAAAGATTCGATTTTAAAATCAATCTTTTTGAGGACTGTCTGTAAAGGAACTTATTTCATTGATTTATGTTAAGTACCAATTATTTGTTATTTTTTTTTGCATTTAACGGCATTGTAAGTAAGTTTAAATGAATGTATATGCAAATTAAATTTATTATAATTACATTATCTATTCAGATAAATTGAACTGAAGTGTCTGTTTGTAATTCCAAATTAATAGCTTACTAAATGCTTATGAAAATATATTTGGTACTTTAAAATAAATCTGTCCATGTGTTTGATTCGGCTACTCTCTAAAACGGCTGGACCAATTTCAATGGGACTTTCACTGGCCGATAGCTGAAATTACAAGGAGTACTTATCTTAGTACCTTGCTTTTATTAAAAAAAAACACCTAGGTACTTTAAGAATTAGAAAATAATTAAAAAATAAAACTGCGAGGACAGGTTGTAAATGATAAAAAAAAATAGACAATAGAATTAGGAAGGTCTACTATGTGTAAATTGCGCAACGGAAACGGTACTAAGCGTATGCGCTTCCATGCTTATTCGAGGCAATCAAGGGCGTCACTTAATATGTGTACGTAGGTGACCTCAAGACCGAAATCTACATTTTACATTGTGTTTAAACGAAACTCATTTAACATTATTCTTTAAAATTAAAACAGAGCATGAAATACTTAGTAGTCATTTCCATTGGACCTCACATCCTATTTGTGAGACTGATATTTATCATTTGTGGTATGAAATCGCGGTCCGTAGGCGGGGCAAAGGGCCAGGGCGCTGGTGAACGACCGCACTTTATATCGCGCTGCCCGGTCCACTCGATGCTAATACGAACCTAGTTATGGATTCACCTTGGAAATGGTTATGTTCACTAAGTCTGCCACAGGACTCCCAGGCCAAACACCCAAGGAGAAAATAACGCCAAAGCTAAACCTTTAAATCAGTTAGGTAGGGAGTTCTACTTTTATTAGTTTTTTAACCCGTTTCCCTTAGTAAATCTCCCTTCTCTGAGGACCCAGCAGATCAATAATTCTACATTCTGTCATCAAACAAAAAACTGCTGGTATTGCAATAATTATTAGTACGAAAACTAGTGGGTAATAATAATAAACCAAACTCAATTCAAAGAGTTCACTCAAGCAATTTTTGTAGGCAAGTAACAGCAAACCAACCTGTTTCAAAATAACCTGTCTAGTTACAATTCAATCGCATCTCGAGCTTGCGCTGTGGGTCGAAAAATAAACCAATCCAAGACTCACCAGGTGCAGTATAGCCAGGTAAATAAGCACAGCATTATGATTTAACTTTTTCTACAGGCGCTATTGTGGGTAGGTAGGTACGCCACCGCAGCTATATTTCGACAGGACGAGTCCTTACTTTTATGTTTGTTCCGTAAAGCGAGAGCAAGGTGCCGATCCGCTGGGATGCATCAATACCGAGGATCACGTGACGCGGTTCAATGTTATTAAACTGAGCGTGAGTGGAGCGAACCGAAAGCAAGCAAAAAAAAAAACGGCCAACGCTGTCCGTCGCCATTCGCCAGCGTCGCAGTCACTGATTTGTTATTCCAACATGACCTTCCTTGACTCCGAATCGCTTATCCTCTCCACGTCTCGCAAAAACTTGCACGATACATTGTTTTAAAACTTTATACATCTGACGCTTCTGTATAGGTACTGTGGGGCATATCTTTCTTTAATCAATAAACAATAATGGTTGGTATGGTATATCGATTCCAATAACAACTTTCTTATAAATTCTTTGAAAATCATCGTTGAGACGGAAACAACGATAGGATAACACACCAATTGGTTGTTTTATTGGCGTGAATGGGAGGAACCGCTGGACTCAGTAATAAAACTCTAGTAGTTGGTAGCTTATTCGGATGTTGGTGGCGAGGGGCTGCGCCCCAAGGCCGCGGGTCGACAACCCAGCCGAGTTGCAGCGGCCACGTGCGAAACCAGCTCACCTCGCCAACAATACTCGCTCGCTACTGTGAACCGCCTAAACGTTGTTTCCAAAGAAGTGTTTTAAAAACTTACTTTCAGAAAAATACAGACATAACTTCAACACCGGTATAACCCCATTTCAGTTTCATGAAGGAGATTTGTATTCAGTTTCGCAACACCTTCCAGGAGTTTATGTAATTAGAAAGTGAGTGAAACTAAGTTTCCAAAATTAGGGCGAATATGACTAAGATATACCCAGGTTGGTAGGTATAATTACAATAAAAAATGTTATGGTTGTGCTTAATGTTATGCTTATGGCCCGTTACGAATACACGAACAAAGGAAACCAGCTGTTACGTATTCCAGGTACAGTTTCCTGTTTGTAACAAAAAATATGTTAAACAATGCAGCCACTTTGGCCTGCCCTTCTTCACAAACAATGAAAAATTGTGTGACGTCCTTTAATATCCGCTCCTCTTTTTCCACATTAGAATTTAGTAGGTACGTGTGTGTTGTGTACCTAACCGACCTTAGTGTAACATAAGACACAGGTATCCTATGACACAAGACAAGTGCAAAGGTAACTCACGACTCACACGAGTGGCTCATGGTCCTCGATATATTGAATCGCAGTATATGGTTGTCTGCGATAGACTAAAACAATACAAAATTCAGTTTAACATTGTTTGTAAGCACAACTTCATAATAATAGATAATAACACGTCTGCGGGGTGCATCGAAATCAATCTGTCTGTAGTTAGTTATGGCGGGGTGCACCGTGCACCCCAGGGAGAGTCAATGAACGACCCAGTGCGCCCGCGCCCCCGCCTAGAACACAACACACGCTACTTCTCTCCGGAGCTGTGGCGGTTCAACGACCCTTCCGTCAACCCTCCGTCCGAGCCCCCTTGCGAATATACGTTTTACATCGATACTAACCTGCGAACCAGACAGATCGATCACTGCCCCCATAGGCAGGTAGATGCATACCGTTGGATTTAGAAATATATGTATACATATTTAAACATATCTAGCATTACACAATGCGCGTTAATTATTTATTTGAATACCTAAGTCGTCTTTTAGTTGGTACCATTATAATGTCATAATAGTTCTACCGACCCGAGAAAATAAAGGACTGAGGAAGATAAGCATCAAACAAAGCTGTGGATGTCACAGCGTTGATAACAAGTCGCGACTATTTCTGTACAGGCGTTGAGTTAGTACCTGTGGTTGGGGCACACTGGGAACGAATAATACAGCGCCGATCTTTATCGCCCTTGAGCTCTTTGATAAACTCGTATTCAAGTTACTTTTCTATGAAGGTAAATAGAACTTACAATTTTATTTGTATACGTTGGTAACAAAGACTTGTGACGGATAGAAATTAAAACATATGTTCCACTGTGTGGCGATATATTTAGTAAGCGACAAGCGCGTTAGTAACCAGAGTACCGTCGTCGTCGAATGAAACTCGGAATGCACCGTCTGCCTCACCCAACCACACGCGACTGAAATAAACTGCGCTCTCAATGAAATCGATTTGTGCATAATAAACCGCTCTTACAAATTACATGCACATCAGTACCACAATCAATACGCTTACATTTTTTATGTTGCCTTTGTTAGATTTAAGCGGTGCGGTAGTATGAGTTAGTAAATATTTAAAACGAACACTCGGCAAGGTCTCACGGTACTTATTTCTTACATGCACATCTTACATAGGTGACACGACCTATTTAACTCGAATAAATTGAAAGAGCCGTCGCAAAAATATGCTACTTTAACAAAGAAACAAAATGTTCAGAGGGCCATAAGCCCACACGCGAATAAAAGAGAAATATGCAGAACAAAGATCTGGGCACCGGTTAAAAAAGAAAATATCACTTCAGATTCGAGTCGAATGGAGAAAGCTATGGTGTTGCGACAGCACCAGCGGCCGACGTGTAGCCAAAAGGTGTCGTGACGGGTCGGACTGCCCGTGCTTCTTACATAATATTCCGCCTTCACGACCACTTCCACAGACCAGCATCTATCTATACGGATGAATCGACTTCTAATGTAAACAGTTTCACCTACTGAGGCAAAAGCGATACGTTGCATTCAATCAGGATCATTATCTGCAGTTAGCACGCTGAACCTGTACACATTAGCTAATTATGTTTAATGTTCGGACAGCAAGAATACAAAACTACCTATAATACAATACAATGTTAGATGTTTTGTGCGAAGTGTGCCAACGTGCGAAAGATTTGGTTCAAGTCTACGGTCGTTTACGCAACGTGCGCAACTAGGGCAATATTGTGTACGGTCTTTCTCTCTCACTCTGCGTGGGCTTCGATATCTATATATTTACAGTTTCAAAACTTATAAAAGAAAATTCATAGACTAACAAAACCCGACATTAACATTATAAGGCAGATGCACTATTTATATCTGCCATAGGTGTTGGAAGGTGTGTTGTGTTATATCTATAGTTAGCGTTATGAGTATGAGAACGCTTTACAAACTTATAAAAAAGCTATCAGTAACATTTAACACACTCACAACAAATTTAGTAACACACAAAACACTACATGCAAAATGAGCACATCACATATTATGTAGTGAGTCAGTGAGTACAACGCTGACCTACTTGAACTAACGACACGAGTTTTGTCCACTCACATGTTCACCGTCAATAGTAGGTAGCCTTATTTCAATATCCATACTAAGTAACACTGAATACACTGTGGATATTGAAATAGGGATACCGTTTAGTTATTTGAGATTATTTAATCTAACGTGGTGGTAATGTTGTGCTTCAAAAGTATGAACGGATTAGTTCAACACAAAATAAAAGTTAGGATTAATTCTATTGGGATCTTCTGCATTAAAGGAAACTCATGTTGTTGAAGGGTTTTAATTCAACGTGTCTTTAGAGGATTTCATTTGGAAGTCCCAAGTCTGAAATAATTTCAAATTAATATCTAGATAACTAAACTTATCAACGTTTTTTTGTATTTATATATATATACAGAATGCGGAGATATTGTAAGACGGCAAGCAGACAGGTGGTAGAGTTGTGTGCCTATTTCTGTTGCTGCACGAGTGTCGTGTTACGTAACTATAAACTGTGACACGATCGCACGGCACGTGTTGCAAACAACCTGGTGCTAAATATTTACCAAAACCATACACCAATCATTAATACTATAAGTATTATTTTTGATTCGCACTAATCAATCGTCTATTATCAGCTCTTTGGTTCGAGTAACCTACATGAACCTACGGCCATCGTAGGAATGTTTTTTCCGAATCTTATTTTACGATATCTCGGTGCAAAATACTTACCTCATTATTGTACTTTTCCGTATCTAACCTAACTATGATGAATGATATCATGCCGCAGTCGTAAATAAATTTAACTGTTTTATTCAATTTGAAGATTTTTGGATTCTGGATTGGAAGAGTAAAATATCTTAGGTACTTTTTAGGGTTCGGTACCTCAAAAGGAAGAAATGTAATATCAAAAAAAATTCAACCAAAGATATTTTTTTCTCAAAAAACGTGTCGCTGCTTAAGGTCCTAACTCTACAGTTAAAGCTTTAGTTTAAATTTGATAAGAAAATGTAGAAAACTTAAATATTAAGAAACAAATACCTATATCTACCATAGGTAACATCTAAATTATTGATATCATCATCTCCCTGGCCTTATCCCATACATTGTTGGGGTCGGCACTTGATCCAACTCGATGTGGCTGATCACCTGATTTTTATACGAAGCGACTGCCATCTGACCTTTGCAACCCCATTTAGGAGGAAAATCTGTGATCTGGGCTAAACCAGTTGTCAGATTATTTTTAGGCCTCCGACTGACCTGTAACGATTGTCAAAGATGTTAAATTGGCAACCGGGACCGACAATCTAAATTATTGATAATACATTTTATTTGCGACTGTAAGTACGCAAATGCTTGCGTTTATCACTTTACGTTTGATACGAATGCTACTGCCTATGGAATGGAATAAACCGCAGTTTGTGTCTAGTCAATCTACGTAACTAATACCTACTATTAATTTATTCTATTCTTTGTAGCTAGGTATCTTAGTATTGCATAAGCTATTGTTGGTTGGCATTGTTGCCGCTTGACACAGCTGTCCGCTCCGTGTACAAGGAAGTCAATCCTGCCTAATAAGTAAGCAATACTTCAAACAATCAACATGACACGACCTTGCCATTTATACATATATATTCGCACAAGGATTTTAATGACGTATTTACCTGATTTAGTTTGATTTTGTCTGGTAATTTAAATTTAAAATGTTTGCCACAAATAATTATAAACAGCGACACAAAAGGTTAGGTACACAATTTACATTTAGATTCCACCTAGGTATTCAATTCCTTGTTAGTCGGCGACTAGACGTGAGGCTCCGACCGAAAGTCTAGACGTCTGGAAACGATTTTGGAGGACCGAAATTGGAGTTAAGATTAGGACAATATTTTCTTAGTACCTTCATAGGTAGCTTTTAGGTAGTTCATAAGATGAGATAGAATTAATTATGATAGTAGGTAGTAGCATTCCATTATTGACAAGAGAGACGAGACATACTGACTTCGCGACGAAGGAAATACACGCAGTTGCACTAACTAATGCATAGTGCTGATAACAGTAATCGAAATTTAAAAGTATATAGATAGATTTTGTCTGTCTAATTGATTTCAAACATTTCTATAGGCAACAAAACAACCGTTAGAGCTGTTTTCTAGTCCTAATATGAATATTTGGTGTTGTCAGCGGTGCATTGTATTGTATGTAACGAGAGGTGTCGGTCGGTCCCGCGCCCTGCCCGCCCGCTAGATCGATAGAGACGCGAGCCAGGCCATTGCCGTGTACCCTGCCTATGCCTATTCAACCACACTCGCAACCAGCTTGTTAACAAATATTATTTACAGAATTTGCCTCACAATTACATCAGCGTTAAATTTATTACCTACACATTAAGTAGATTTTAAATACTTTAAATTAATAATAACCATGGCTAGATTATGTAAACATTTCATGACGATTAAATGCTTCATAAAATTAGGAAGGAACATAACAAGGTTGAAAGATAGATTGATTATGAAAGATTCAAATTCTAATTAAGTACCTCTATTCAACAAAAGTTGTAATTTTACCATTTCACGTACATGTACAATAAATAAAATTTCAGGACAAGAGAAATTAACATCCTGTTGTGGTCTGATTCAGACCAGAAGTCAATGAATAGGAATGAAGAACATTAAAATTAAAGTTCTGCGTAAGGTTTATGGTTGGTCGCAGTGGAGTGTTGGTGAATTAGGCTGGGTATTTTTGGCTTCATGGTACCGCTTGTTGCATCACTTCAAACCAACGTTTACAGCTGCAATACATCGCTCGCTACGTTTAACTGTGTATTTGACTACTAATTTTGTGAGTGGCAATTCACACTGTCTTGTATCCCGTTTTGTACCTGAAACTCTGAAGTTTTCGGATTCCTAGCTCAGGAAACCTTATAGATGTAGGAACTACTTACCTAAATTTCAGTAAATCTTTCGAATGCAGGAAAATTGAACACATATTGAGTATAGTTTCCAATTTTGTTTCCGCCTTTCGGAAAGGGTCCTCTATTCCCTTTCACTTTAAAACGAAAACGATGTCGAACGAACATCCTGCCGCCAGGATAAATCCAAAAAGTAATTGATTTCCACCACTGCGCTTGATACAGCAATCCATTGAGGAAACACCCTCTCTTCTTCATAATAATAAGAGTCCAAATTTGAAAAAAGAAAATCAAAATATGGCTAAGTACATTTTTTTATACTTTAAAGATGGCACGGTAAACAAGCGTACATTCAGCCTGATAGTAATCGTGACTATCATCAAGAGTCATACATTGCCTTCCTTATAAGGAACGCAATCACTGTGCCAACACTAGACCCTCAGGTCAAAAAGAAGTAAGACATGCTGCATTTACGGAGAGGTTCCTATTATGGCAATGGTTAAATGGTGAAAAATATATACGTTGATGTAGAATATGCTCAATGCATTCGACTATACTACTTAATATACGAGATTATGTAACTTAATAATGATATCAGAAAATTACCTAGCTGCCTAATTGTTTTGTTTAATTGTTCAATAAGTAGTATGTAATTTCCATCGGCATCATAGGGGTAAACAAAATGGCTGCATGGAACGATAACTTATCGCTTCGTTTAACTTCGAGGTATGGTATGGTACAGTCAACAACAAACCAAACTAGATGCTAAAGATATTGCTACGCAAATTATTTTACCGAATTAGTCGTTTTAAAATGAAAACGAAATGTAGGCGAATTTAATAAATCTAAAATTAATGCCTACCAACCACTGAGCTTAATTTGTTTATGTTCAGGAAAAAACTTTCACTTATGAGTAAGGTGAGTGAAGTCAATCCTCCATGGAGGGGAGGGGATGTATAGCCGCGGTGAAGCTAGTGTGTGAGGTGGGGCAGCTTGTATTCCTTTATGTTGCTAAAATGATTCCATTCTTTGTAAGGTAACACAAAAGTACGCCCTAGGCATACCCTTGGCCAAGTAGCTTGCCATCAGATGAACTAAAGTATTCCTGTTACCACCTAAAATGGTAAAAATTTAAGTAATTAATATAAAGTTATGCCATCCCAGAAGGGTCATAAGGATTAGCAGAGGTAATAACAACACTCACTTTTCACTGAAGCTTAATTATAGTGCCTAAGGCAGCACTATACATATACCATTCAATTACTTCTCATACATATGCACTTTTCATTACAATGTGTTGCTTCACCGTAAAGCTTGTGGTGTGAAATAACTGCACAATTTTTTTTAATTTACGATTTTATATTCTTCAGCCATTGAATGCAGTCAGACTAAAAGAAAAACATGAAAATGGACAGCAGGCAAAAACCACATAATGGTTGAAGAAAGTCTTGCCAATCATTTAGCTTGCTGGCTCTCTCAATGAAACTAGGTCAGCAATTGATTCACTTTAATATTTCCTGCAATCCAAAATGTACCTATTACAATGAGTTACTAACACTAGTGTAAGTACATCTAAAACATTAACCAGTAAGGAAAATAAACTGCATTTGGGAGCAATTTATTGCAGTACAAATAGATATTTATGTTTACAAACATATGACATTCGAACAACTATTCATTTTCACATTTGTTACACAATAAAACTGTTACATGTATAAATCATTGAAAAGTCAAAGAAAAGAAACATAAAAAATACCAAAAAGATGCTTATTAAAGTTTATATGGTTTTACATAAAAAAAAACTTTAAATTATGATTTAACATTTTTCTCTGTCTGTCTATTTGTTCCAGGTAATCTCTGAAACAGCTGAACTGATTTTAACATGACTTTCACTGGCCGTTAAAGATGTTACAAGAAGTAACTTAGAGTACTTTTATTTAAAAAAATCAGTCCCCAAGTGACCATAATATTAATTCCATGCAAGTGAAACTGCAGGTTACAGATAGCCAGTGATAAATCTTCATCTCTGATTTATCACAGATATAAAGTACCTGTGGTTCTGCTTGCTAGCTGCAAATGGTACTGTAATATAATGTATCCATCGCCAGTTCTATGGTAATGGATCAACCATTATTGTACATATTTACAACTTTTTTAGCAATCACAATTTTTTTAAGTTAATACAGAGCCATTATCACTCATTGTTATGAATGCCCGTCCTGCTGGTGGATCTTGTGGCACAGTTGCTATTGGGCATATAATTTATAAATAAAAAGGGTCCCCAAGGGGTAAGCAGAGGTGTTGTAACAACAACACCCACATCTCGCCAAATAAGATTAGGGGCCAATGTGACAGAGGGTGAGTCCATCACCGTCTCAGACACTATACATATGGCTTCAATTACTTCTTAGGCATATGCAGGTTTCTTCATGATGATTTCCTTCACCATGATGTGAAATCAGCATATAATTTGTTTGAAATTAAGGAACCCTAACCCAATAGTTGGACTTGTTACTGTCCAAGTTCCCCCTGTTCATCGGAGAGCATGTTAAGCCATTGGTCAAACCGGTTGCCAATATAACATCTTTAGCAATCTGTACAAGTACTGGTCAGTAAAGGCCTACGAGAGTCTGACAACTGTTTTAACCCAGATTCCTGATTTTCCTCGTAAAAGGGGCCACAAAGGTCAGATGCCAGTGGCTTCGTATGAAAATTGGGTGATTAGCCACATTGTATTGAATCAAGTGTATAGGATAAACTCATCTTTAGCAGCAATTATTTGATGAATCATCCAAATGTAGGGAAGAGGTACATTCCCCGGTTGGGTAGCTCCAAATTTGACGTGGAAAGTACTTCAGATCCCCATTTGTTGACACAGAAAATAAAATTAATGCTGTACCTAATAATACCAAAGTTAACAAAAGAAGAAGAAAGATATTTGTTTTAATTAAAATTATGATATTTGCTTAAGCATTGGGGCAACAATAAATAAAACTGATCTGAATAATATTGTGTTTAAAAAGAAATTCACATTTTTGGATTTGATGTTGACCCTACAAGAGTTGATATAGATGTATCATATAATTATAATAGGTCTACACCAAAAATATTAATTAGGTATACATATTGTAATTAAAACACTGATGATGAGTGAAATCAAACAAAGTTGCGACCAAACGACCTCCAGTGCGCAAGTCCTCCGTGGACAAAGGATTTTGATAAATTATACTCGATAAATAAATTACGCCCAATGATACTAAGGAAGTTATTAAGAATAACTTTTATCGCGATCAGCAACCTTCCATTATTTCCTGTAAAATGTAGTGTTAAAAATTTCGAGGAAAGAAAATCAATACTTGATTTTACGCTAGAGAAATATAAGAGGAAACATAGAAACCAAATACTCACGGTTGTAATAAGCCCAAAAATGGAAAGGTTGTCAAGAAAACGTAGCCCGTTGCCCTAATTTACACACATTGTACGAAGGTACGACGTAATAAATCACCAACGCAGACCATTTATCGAGTTTGACAAAACTTCAAATTGATTATTTTTTCTACGCAAAATGAAATTTAAAGAATCTCAATATATAACACTGATATTTCACAAAATGTCACTATTTGGGTTGAAAGGACACTAATTAATTTTGTTCCATGCACTGATTTTCCTAGATTTTCAAGCACTTTTGAGAACAAAAACAGCTGGTTACTCATTTGTGTTTTTTTTTCATCGATACAAAGCAGCAAACAAGCAGAGCAAGCACATGATAGGGCTGTACCGTTTCCGCCTATAACCGTAAAACCGGTACAGATGTACAATTTTAAAGGATAGTAATAAAATCAAAATATAAAATATACGAAAAGTAAAAACATAAATTTAACTCATTTAATAATCCATCATCATGTGATGAACATTGTGTCCAACCAATTGTATCGAATTCTTGAAAGATACTTATTTAAAACCTAATGACATAGGATGCGTAACAAAATAAAAAATAATCTGTTATTTTAACTTTTGTTTTTCTTTCGACTCATAGATTATACTTTTTTAACTATGAGACGACTGTATGTCAGAGAAGCCCACTACACAACCAAGCCAAGATACCTTGACTGTATTTCCTACGAAGGATCCATTTATATCTCGTCGAAGATTTAAATAAAGAATCCCCTAAATTAACTAAATTATGGGCTGGGAATATTCGTTATGTTTCTATCCTACCCTATATGATATGGCAATAACAAACCTTTGAATTCATCGTTATATATTGAGCTTTTATTCGACCTCGAGTCATCTGGCTTGTTGGCATAGAATTAAGAAGTCTTACGACATGCACGCCATAATGTACCAATTTACTATATTTATCACGGAAATAATCATACGCATATTCATAAGTATGTTTCATATATTCATAGATGTTATGCTTACCAACTGTAAGCATTAGGTATGATATGCATATTGTTTGTAGTATGATCTCATGCTAGGAAGGTAATTATAAACGTTATCAAAGGTTTTTAATTAATAGGAATTTTATTTTAAAAGTGTATTTAGATTGAAACAGATTTTTTTTTCACTTTAAAAGTTCAAACAAATTTCGAATATGTGTGTGAAAATGAAGGTGTGGGATTCTTACAATTCAGTTTTACAAGTATGTATTGAATTCTTTATAAATATCATAAGAATTTCCTTCACCTCCTTCTTGAAATATTCCTATGATGTCTTCTTCCTTCGATAAACAGAGATTTTTTAATATCTCGGAAGGTGATGGAATGTTTTTATCCTCTACTGGCATTGTTTCTATTAATTCTTCGATGTTAGAACTAAACAAGTTATGAGATTCTGACTTTGGTCTTATTTTTGCGTCTTGAGCGGTGGAACTACATGTAGGTACTGGTTGCTTTTCACTATTTTCTTGAAATGCTCCCGCTATTAAAGAAAAGTTTTCAGATTCCATATCCTCCAGTGAGAGCTTAGCACCTGTGCGAACTAATTCAGCGTTAGCCTCAGAAACTTCTGGATATATTAAATTTGCATCCGTTTTTGGGCTATGTTCTTGTGAGTCAGGCTTGGTATCGGTATGTTTCTTCTTCAATTTTTCAACAAGATCTCCCGTTTGACGCACAACTGTACCAGGTGGTTGAGCTTGACATTTGTGAGTTCTTTGAGATACCTGTAAACGATAGAGCGTTTCTGTTAGTAATCCGAAGTAAACTATTAAATTGCATAATATAATTACAAAGTCTTGCGAATCTGCTAATAATCATGTTCTCATCACCTTATAACGAAAGCTTTTATCACATGCTGTGCATTTGTAGGGCATCACACCAGTATGGATGCGTCGGTGAACTAGGTATGATACTCTTTGTCGAAAACATTTACCTGAAAGGAATGGTGGTGTTTTTGTATTATACCCTGCATAAATATGTATAGATAATCATTCAATTATTCTAAAAAAAATCTAATGTATAGGAAGGTAGGACCTACCGCATGTTTCACATGAAAACGGTTTTTCTCCGGTATGTATACGTTGGTGATTATGGAGAGTGGATAGTTCCTTGAAAGCACGTCCGCAATAGCTACATGTGTGTGGCTTCTCATCATTATGATACAAAAGATGTTTATGATAAGATTGTTGGAACGTAAAAGTCTTATTACATTGCGTGCACGCATATGGGGTCTCACCTGTAAATACAAACAATGTATTGTAAAATTCAATAATAATAAATGTTTCTATGAACTAATAAAAAAAATCATCCATAGCTCTCAAGCTAGACAAAAGATAGAGTTAGGCTATCTTAGTATGTTATTTCTCTCATAGCTGTATGTTTTTATGGCGTGTACTGTAGCATAGGTGCCTAAAAATAAGTAATGAAGTGATTAATCTGTTAGTACGAATTACCTCCAAAGTAACAGCAATGATTATTTAACCTGTATGTAGCCGTTTATGTTTCTTCAAAAAGTATTTTGTTGTAAAGCATTTGCGGCACACATCACATTGCCATTGTTTATGATCATTTCGCTCAGTATTGATAGACTGATCGTCAGGAAGATGATTTGAAGTTCTTTCATTTGGTTCTTTATTATCATTCGACTTCAGAGATGGATTTCCAGATAAAAAACCATAGTGCGCCACCCTTAAATGCACCATCAAAGAACCTCTCATTTTAAAGTTTTTCGGACATAGGTGGCAATGGTATCGGGTAAAATTTTGATTCATATTTTCATCAATATTATGTATTAGACATCTGTGCATACGCAGGATGCCTTCATCGACAAACTGTAGGCCACAAATATTGCACGTCGTATTTGTTTGTATAATCGTCGTTTCAGTTTTAACGAACATTTTCTCACCAGATGGCATACATTCGTCTACAGGTCTCTGAGAAATGTCTATAACAGGAACCGTGTTTAAAGATATAACTGGGAGCTTTGGATATATTTTTACATATTTTACTGGTGCACTTGTTGTAGAGGCCGGTGGTTTATTTTTAGCTGACGTTGATTTAGCCTTTTTCTGTTGTTGTGGAACTGTGGCAGAATTTTCAGGTTTTTCCTTCAATTTAATGACATGTGCTTCGTCTTTTTCAAAAGTTTTTACAGTTAATGATTTCACATGGCTGAAAAGATGTATAGTCAGTTTATCTAAGCCAGCTACTTCTTCTTGGCATACTGGACATAATATTTTATTAGTAGACACATGGATTAGTCTGTCTCTTAATGATTGAACACAATTAAACACCCCAGTATGTGAACATATTGGACATGGTAAAGATGCTGCATCTGCACTCATATTTGATAGTTTAAACTAGATAATAATAAAACAACACAAAGCCAGCGTTAGCGCATGCTAGCTACACAACACGAGACTAAACGTCCGATGAGTTATTTTGGGATGACTGCGTACATATTCATTTGGCGGCATTTCAAGCTATTTACGACATTCATCCTTACATTTTAAAATATTTGAGAACCGCGCGTGTTTCCTATCCTTAGAATTGCCGATTATATTATTTTTATGACTATCCTTTATTCGCCAGTTAGTAACTAGACTAGCTAGTGCCCAGATTGTGCGGTCAAAGTAAATTAATATTTTATTATTATATTTTATTCAAAGAAGATTCATATAGCGTATTATTAACTGGAAACTGAAAAGATTATTATTCCCATATAATATAATAAACAGTTTTTAGATAATAAATCTCTCGTTTTGTTTCAAACAAAATAGTAGATCTGTGTTTGAATGCGATTAATTACGGTTTACACAGCTACTATTTCTTTTTAAATCAGCTGGCTGTCATTTGTTATTTTGAATTGGAAAATGGCGGCGAATTTGTTTGTTGCGAAGCAATAGTGAAAGATAATATTTATTTCTTTTTTTGATATTGATCAAACAGGAGTCCATTGTTCTTTTGTATTGATTTAGATGTGTTGTATTTTGTAAGTTTATAATTATTATTGGAATTATGGGGGATCAAGGAACTGTGCCTCGGTATATGGCCCAGCTCCTTGAGGAACTGGGATGGAACCAAGGCACCAGGATACCTCTTGCAGACCCTGAGAATCAAGTCTCAGAAAATACATTGATCAATAGGTATGCTCATATTTTTTAATTGAAAATATTATTTGATTTGATGAATACCTCATACTTTATCTCATTTGTTATATTCTGATAGCAATAAATTGAAATTTCAGACAAAACGAGATACAGCGTTTGAAGGAAGCACTTATACTGCAAAACCAAAAACGCGATGACCTCAACAAATACAAAGAACATGTCCATACAGAGTACCAAGAAAATACTGTAAGTTCAAAATTAATAATGAAGTAATACTGAGTATTACTAATTAATAACTATGGTTATAAACTGCTTTATATACTATACATTTTCTATATTGATATGATTCTATATATCTTTACATATTGATATGATTCTATATATCTTTCTTATACAGAGCACCTGAAACTAATTAAGTTGAATTATAATTTTCAGCGCCTACTGTTTGCTCACAAATCTCAGTTGGAACAAGAGGTGAAGCTACGTCAGCTAGCATGCAATGAAGTAGACAGACTTGAACGAGACATCATCAACTGCCACAAGCAGAGCAAGGAATCCACTTCAAGAATTGATAAAAAACAAAGTAAAAAAAAAAATTCCTTTACAGACAGGGCCGGATTATCCATAAGGCAGATTAGGCAACTGTCTAGGAACCCCGCTTGTACTAGGGGTCCTCTGAACCCCTAGTTGGATATATATTTTAAAAAGTATGAAAAAGGTAAAGGAAAGAGGCTCAGAGAATTGCCCTGCTTAGGGTCCCAGATAGGATTAATCCGGCCCTAGTTAAAGATATTATGAGTAAATTTTTGTCAATTTTTTTTTTTATGCTATTACTATTACTACTAACACTCACTAGTTGCATGTATCATCTATTTTTGTATTATGATCTTAGGTAATTAAATTTGTGGAATAATTTTTTTTCTTAATATTTCTTCCCAGTATGACACAGCTGCTATTATAATATAATATGAATATTAAGATATAACTGCAGAGTTGTCAAAAATAATTAATTGATCATGAGCATACCCAGTCATCGCTGGGGACTTTTCCTTGTTTGAAGTAAGTGGAATGAGGAATGTCCTGTAATGTAGGAACATGGGCACCCAACTTAATATGTGAGCTGTTCATTCCTAATAACTATAGTCCACACTCAAATGTCCCTCTGCCATATTTTCTTAGCTATCCTGCATACTAATACTGATTGATTGCATGACTACTGATTGCAGCAAGCATCGCCCGAGTGTTGAAGAAGGCGGAAGGTCTGAAGTCTGAAGTATGTGGCGAGCGCGGAGCCCTGCAAGAGTGGCGCGCGGCTCTTGAGAGGTCCGCCGGCGACATATCCGCCATCGAGCAGTTCACCAAGCAGGATCTCTCCAAAGCCAAGGTAATGTTGCCCTCGCCATAACACAATTGGAGAATTATTGGGTAGATTGTTACAGAATTGGAGAATGAATGTCTAGCTAGACTGTTAAAGAATTGGAGAATTACTGTCTAGATCTTTACACACTTGGAGAATTACCGTCTAGATAGTTACACAATTGGAGAATGACTGTCTCAATTTTTACAGAATTGGAGAATTGCTGTCTAGATTGTTACACAATTGGGTAATTTGGGTAAAAATTGTATGGATGGTTATACAATTAAAGATTGATTTGTGAAGATTTTGGCATTGTAATTTTCTTTCAGGCGTTAGAGACGAAGAGGCAGAAACTGAAAGTGGAACATGATCGTCAGCATGAGAGGCTTAATCAACTGGTATCCAACCTAAGCGCCGAGGAACGTGCCTGTGAGAGGATATCCATTCAGGTATTTGTTGATGTTATACCTTTCAGGAACCAGATTTTAGAATGAGCCACCGATAGTCTTTGAACACAATGCTAAGTACACCCAACTTATGAAGGATGACTCACGTTAGACCATGTCGGGTTTGCGGTGAGCGGTTGGTATAGCGAGAGTATCTCCATACAAAATATATTTAATACTAGCTCTGCCCCACGTTTCCACCCGCGTAGACTTAATTTCATGGATGGCCCGCGGAACCCTAATGTTTTATTAAATAAAAGTAGCCTAAGTTACTCCTTGTATCATCAGCTATCTGTCAGGGAAAGCTAAAATCGGTTCGGGCGTTTCAGTGATTACCCGGAACAAACAGACAGACAGACAAGAAAAAATTTACAAATTGTACTTTTTATGTCGTGTGCATGTGCATTTATTGAAAACTTATTTTGGAATCACAAACAGTCTCTTCAATTTTATGTCTATCTGTATAGATGTATAGATTAGATTGACTGTGTTGAACCGAACAATCATTGTTTGAATGGCAGGTAATGGAGGGCATGGAGCAACGCAAGCAGATGATGTCGATGTGGACTGGCGCCGTTGAGAACTTGAGGCAGAGAGATAATGACATCAGGCACATCAGAGAGGTAAACTATTCTGTTTGCTTTCTATTGTTTTTACTTTCTTTTCTACATCATTTTTGTGGAATCATTTTCATGACTATATTCATATACTTAATTATAATTACGTAGGATTAAAATCGCCATGATACTGGTCCTGAACCTAGTGGAGATCAGATATTCTATGAAGCAAGCAACCATCCCTGGCAACTTTTAATTCGAGTGAAATGCATATTATGAGGAGGATCGTGGGAACCCTCTGGATGTGGGAGGCACAACGGTCGTCGTGGAGATCGTTGGGGGAGGCCTAGGCCCAGCAGTGGGCGTCTGTCGGCTGTAATGATGATGATATTATGATCCTTCAAGTCTATCATTGTACTTACATAAACATTTCTTTGTTGTTATATATTTTTATTATTATTTTCATTATGTGTATACACTAATTTAGACAGAGTGAAAGATTATTAGACTAGGTCGTATTATATTAGACCTTTTAACTTGAGAATTAAACAAA
Source organism: Watsonalla cultraria (assembly GCA_964035505.1). Lineage (NCBI taxonomy): Eukaryota > Metazoa > Arthropoda > Insecta > Lepidoptera > Drepanidae > Watsonalla > Watsonalla cultraria. The sequence goes on along the minus strand of OZ037717.1, from coordinate 8,074,740 downwards.
ACAAACTGAAATATGTAATTCAAGAACTAACTCACTGGAATCAACGCACAGACTAAACCACGGGTCCTAGAGACACGAAATTCTGAGTGTGTGCTTTACACTATAAAATAATTTTTACAAAATTTCACTCCAAAGGGGGTGAAATGAGGGTTGATAATGTGTATGTCAAATCTTACAACTTCATAGGCATTTTAAATAAATATATGTATGTATATTAAGAAGTTTATATTTCGTTATTTGCTATCAGGACTACGCAGTGTTGGACGCAGAAGCGAATCAAGTAACAGAGCAATGCCGCGAGCAGCAAGCCTTCTGCGACCAACAGCGCGGGAACAACTTGGAAGCCTCGCGCGAGAACATGGCGCGCTCGCAACAACTCAGCCAACTGCGGCTTGCATACCAAACACTTGTCGAACAAAACACCACGCTGGACAGCGAGGTAAGGTCCTACTAGAGGCTCTGTTTAACATATGCTCAGAAACACACCTTCTAAAATCTGGCGGGCTACGAAATATATATCTCGCCTGTTAGAGTCATCGAACAAAACACCACGCTGGACTGTGAGGTATGGTTCTTCTAAAAATGCAGTTTCGAACATGCTATTAAGAAAACGTCTTGTAAAATGTAGCGAGCAAAGATTCAAATTTATTTGAGTAATGTACGTTTAAGAATAGTTCCGAAATGTGTCCTAAAAGTGTATTGTATATCCTCAAAACAAATTAAAATACTAAATATATTTTATTTTATTAGTACTGTGTTCGTTCAATTAATGGAAATGATTAGAACCCGGCAGGAAAAGCAGCAATTATTGTTATATATAAACCTATTATTATGTTTTTGTAGGCTCAAAGTCTCCAACGCGAATTGAGCAACTTGCGCATCATGGTGGAGAAACTTCATATGGAGAACAAGAGGATTATGGATGAGCAACATCGGAAGGACGTCGCGCTGCAAACACTCAACGCTAAGGTACCATCCATTTTGTCTATTCACCTTCTACTTTACTTAACGTTCTTAGTAGTTTTTTTTACGCAAGTATCAAGCGATATACAAGTGTCGCACAAATTATTTTGAGAATTAATTATGTAATAGGAAAATATAGAATTTTGTTTTTTTAGAAGCGTATTTATCAATAGCCCTGTCTCTTATGAATCCTTTACCCGCTCAAAAATCTTTGCTCCTAATTGTTTATTCTTTCTATAGTCCATATCATAAAGAGAGATATAACATAGTAGTAGCGACAGGTCTATTCTTTGGGGAATTCACGTACGCTTCACGCCGTTTATCCATAAGGTAGTTTTTTGTAAACATAAATGCATTATCATCTTCGAAATAGCACACGCATAGATCGCTATTATATTTATACAACAGTCGTTAAATTTTTGGTCCTTCGAGCCGAATGATAAACATCCTCAAACATGTTCTGTTACAGCTAATAGACCTCAAAGATACACTTGTTGACTCTTTGGACAAATCCAAATCTTCAGAAAAGCGGGCCAAGGAGCTGGAGAACATATTAAACGTAAGTAATGTGTTAGCTATGAATGTATTCGATAAAAGATCTTGTGGCTATATTAATAAGGTTGTTATTGTAGGAAGAGGAGCGCTACGCCAGTCAGTTGACAGTAAACCAACAGCGCGCGATGCACTGCTCATTTGTCGAACAACAGAATTTATTGGCACTCAAGAATGAAGAGAAATTGTTTCATATGCAACTTAAAGGTAAGTTAATCATTATAAGAAATGCATAAAGCTACAAAAAAATACATATATTGAAAAGCCATATTTATCTATACTTATATCGTAAAGAGAGAATTAGTTTGGTTGTAGGGAGTAATCTCTGGAACTATTGAACCAATTTCGAAAATTATTTTCCTTTTTTTAGTGTTATAGGCTTCTTTGTGGTAGTTAAATTATACACGGGTAAAACCGCGGGGCTCAGCTGTTATAACTAATAATGAACTCGCCTATTAAAGAACTGGTAAGTAGCAATTCCCATACAATTATTTATTATACTTTAGGTTTAAATTATTTATTCTCATCAAGACAGTATGTCACTTACATGAGATAACATAGTTAATAAAAAAAACATTATAAAAAAATAAAAATAATTACTTTGATAAAAATGATGAATTTGATAAAAAGTAAATACTTTGACTATCAAATGTTCTTTTGAGTATCATCTTTTTTAAACCACTGGATATAATATTTCAAGCCATGCGCAAACGTACATGTGCTTTAAATAAGTATTAAATTTCAGCTTGCAAAGCGATCATGAGTAAGCTAGAAAGCAAGCAGCGCGAAGTTGAGAGAAACTTGCAGAGTCAGAAGGAGGCTTTGTATGGCATTGTAAGTATTTTTTAAGTGAATTTAAAAAAATATATAATGGTCTTTGAATTGTGAAGTAACAGTTTGTGACCGAGTGTATAATTTATCATATTTTACATTACTCAAAACTGTCCTTTGATTCTGATAAACATATTCCTTTCCGGAATCTATCTACACTTATATTATATAGAGGAAAGATTTGATGGTTTTGGTTTGTTTGTTTATTTGTTTCCATTGAATTGAATAGGCTCCGAAACTACTTGACCGAGCTTGAAAATTCTTTCCGCAATGGATAGCTACATCAGCGAGTAACATAGGCTATATTTTATCCCCTAACTCCCACGGGAACGGGAACTCGGGGACGCCGGTGAATCCGCGTTACGTCCGCTAGTGTATAATATTGTCATAAGAATAAGTATGAATCCATAGAAAGCATAATTAAATCTAAAATTGCAGAATATTTGTTTGTTGTTGCAATATGTGTCTTATGTTTTGGTTAATAAAGTGCTACCAAGTGGAGACCATAGGATCCCGCGTGGCTCACATGGACGGCGCGCAAGCTGAGCGTGAGTGTTCTGCTGAGTTAGCGGAGAGGGAGAACAGGTACGTATTTTTTTAAATAAAACATTAATTACCAATTCATTGAATATTTTACCTTCCACGGTCCAATTGAAAGTCGTAAATATTATTGATTGTTTTGTAACATTTTCACCATTTCTGTATGACGCGTTACGAGGGTGAATGAATGAATCAGAAAATTCAAAAATAGAGCCGAGGTGGCCTCGGGGTTAGAGCAGTCGCCTGCTACGCAAGCGACGCAAGTTCGAATCCCAGCGGGGCCTGTGCCTATGAGATTTAAAAAAAAAGCTTATGTACAGTGATTTCACACCTCGTGCTTTACGGTGAAGGAAAATATCGTGAGGAAAACTGCATAAGTCTGAGAAATTATTCAATGACGTATGTGTATGTATGCCTGTAACGGCGATGGACTCACCCTCTGTCACGTTGGCACTTAATCATATTGGGTGAAATGTGGGTGATGAAAATTACAACACCTCTGCCTACCCCTTCGGGGAATACTGGCGTGAGCATATGTACACGTATGTAAAATTTAAGGTATTTCTTTATATCTTTTTTTGACATCAGCGTCGTGTTCACTCCTGAGTTGGGTGTCGTTTTACAAAACCACCTGTATAGTGTGTGTAGTGTGTGAGTGCGTTGGTTCAGGTTGAAGGAGGTGTGCGCTCGTCACGCGGCGCGCGTGGCCCTCCTCGAGCGGCACTCGGCCAGGCTGCTCGACGACATGCGGCGACTCACCCGCGACCTCGAGGCCAACACGCTCCAACACGACAAGCTGGTCTGATACGCGACCCTGCTCTTTACTTACTCTATTACAACCTGACATGATTTCATATAATAGCTAACGGAAGTCCAATCTTACTGTCATTTAGTATTTAGATAACTTGAACCACTGAACAAGTACGCAATGCTTACTGTGTACCCTGACTCTAGAAACTGTTGGAAAACATTTTTGTCGTTCTATGCCTGAAATCATCCTGTGCTTTGTCCAGCGCGGGATTCGCTTGTCCATCTGTAATGTTTGATACCTGTTGCAGCAAAGTCGTCTGAAAACGTCCCTGCTGAACGTGGAGGGTGGTGAAAAAGAGTTGAAGGAGTCCCGTGACGTGTGGCGACGGGCGCGCGTGGAGGAGGCGCTGGCGAGGCTGAGGGTGGCGCACGCCGCGCGCGCTCTGGCCGGCCTCGACGACACCGCCTTCACGCTCGACAAGCAGCGGCTACAGCTCGACGCGGTCAGTACATGCTCGGTGCTGTGAGGGGGAGCACTGGCGACGCTGGCCGGCCTCGACGACACCGCCTTCACGCTCGACAAGCAGCGGCTACAGCTCGACGCGGTCAGTACATGCTCGGTGCTGTGAGGGGGAGCACTGGCGACGCTGGCCGGCCTCGACGACACCGCCTTCACGCTCGACAAGCAGCGGCTACAGCTCGACGCGGTCAGTACATGCTCGGTGCTGTGAGGGGGAGCACTGGCGACGCTGGCCGGCCTCGACGACACCGCCTTCACGCTCGACAAGCAGCGGCTACAGCTCGACGCGGTCAGTACATGCTCGGTGCTGTGAGGGGGAGCACTGGCGACGCTGGCCGGCCTCGACGACACCGCCTTCACGCTCGACAAGCAGCGGCTACAGCTCGACGCGGTCAGTACATGCTCGGTGCTGTGAGGGGGAGCACTGGCGACGCTGGCCGGCCTCGACGACACCGCCTTCACGCTCGACAAGCAGCGGCTACAGCTCGACGCGGTCAGTACATGCTCGGTGCTGTGAGGGGGAGCACTGGCGACGCTGGCCGGCCTCGACGACACCGCCTTCACGCTCGACAAGCAGCGGCTACAGCTCGACGCGGTCAGTACATGCTCGGTGCTGTGAGGGGGAGCACTGGCGACGCTGGCCGGCCTCGACGACACCGCCTTCACGCTCGACAAGCAGCGGCTACAGCTCGACGCGGTCAGTACATGCTCGGTGCTGTGAGGGGGAGCACTGGCGACGCTGGCCGGCCTCGACGACACCGCCTTCACGCTCGACAAGCAGCGGCTGCAGCTCGACGCGGTCAGTACATGCTCGGTGCTGTGAGGGGGAGCACTGGCGACGCTGGCCGGCCTCGACGACACCGCCTTCACGCTCGACAAGCAGCGGCTGCAGCTCGACGCGGTCAGTACATGCTCGGTGCTGTGAGGGGGAGCACTGGCGACGCTGGCCGGCCTCGACGACACCGCCTTCACGCTCGACAAGCAGCGGCTGCAGCTCGACGCGGTCAGTACATGCTCGGTGCTGTGAGGGGGAGCACTGGCGACGCTGGCCGGCCTCGACGACACCGCCTTCACGCTCGACAAGCACCAACTGCATGGTGTTTGTATAGTGAAGGTCTACTAAAAACTACGCCATAAGAAGGGTTCCTGTGCATGATCTACGCCATAAGAAGGGTTCCTGTGCATGATGCCTGGTTATGAAGAAGTAATACTTACTGTGAACTTTAACTGGTCGACAGGCAATGAACGAGCGTCTAGTGGAAATCACAGCCCGCCGTGACATGTTCAGCGTACAGAAACGTGCATTGTTCGAGGACTGCGGGAAACTGCGCAGTGAGATTCGCGAGCGGGAACAAAGGATCATGCAACTCATCAAGAGGTAAGGCTAATAATTTTTTTCTGATTAGAATCATGGTCAGATTTATGTTTTAATTAATGTTTCATTGTCTTCTAGATACGACATCTTCATCGGTTCACTAGGCAAGGATGACTCCGGTCAGCAACTATCGGTGACTTTCTTCAAGATAAAGGTAACGCTGCAGTGAAGGTTTCCGTTTACTACATGAACGTTTCGGTCTCTGTTTTTCTACCTGTCAGTCTGTCTGTTTGTCCTGGCTCATTTTTGGAATTTCTGGATGCAATTAAGAAATAAAAAGTAATGGCTCTGTGAAATAAGTCACCAAATCGACTATTGTTCCGTCCTCGCCGCGAGCCCTATGTCATTGTCCTCCCCGTCCCATAGAGCCGGCGCGCGCCGAGCCACTAGCCTCGAACATGTCATTAAATAATACAACTCAGATCCAGCTCCCTAGCTTATCTCTTAGCCGCCCTAAGCCGAGGTCCGAGCTCCGCACCGCGCGCCCTTAGCTGTGTTGGTTTTTAACTTTAAGCTCGGCTGGAGGCCCATGGGTCTCGCCCTTTTGACCGGTTAAGCAGAGGAGTTAACTCCCCCTACCAACTGCGAGAGACCATATCCAAAAATATTATTTGCGCGATTTAGGTTCTCGTGTACGGCAACGGGAACCACGCATGTAAAGTAAGTAATGTGTGTGTCAGTTCGCAGCAGAGCGTGCTGAGTTGCGAGAGCGCGGTGCGGCGCTGGACGCTGATATCGGACGACGCGAACGTGATGTGTGCGCCCTCGAAGCTACGCTCAGGGTTGTCGCCGCCGCGCATAGACACTTCATGCACAACATATCGCCTCTGCAACAACACGGTTATTATCCTTACACATAAATAAATTTATAGCCGAACCGGTCATAAATTCTTGTCATTCATAAGTGCCTCACCAGGGCTTTAACAGAATAAATATTTTTCATTTTAATTTTCATAGTGTTTGTAAATTGTTCGAACAAAATACGAATAATAGGCAGGGCTGCTCTGCCACCTAAACTTGTTTTTGCAATATAGACCTATATAGGCCTTTGCCATCTGTTGGTTATAGTACGAGTCTACATATTTAAGAATAAACAAGTGTGTCATGCATAACAATCTAATCTCTGTTTGTAATTTCAATTTGACTCACTTCACTAAATGCATGTGGAAGTGTAGACAGTACTTAAATTGATTTTTTTTATTTCTATCTAATATTTTTTTATACTAGCCTGCTAGTAAACGGCTACTGCAGCCTATGACTAAAGCTGGCGTGTCACTCACGCACTGTCTGTCATCTCATAAAGAAATGTATCACATATTTATAGAGTGCAAGAGTACCACCATACGCCACCACAACGCCTCCACTACCCCCCCTTCCCCCACTCCATGGAGCAGTAGCAACCTTTCTCACTCGCAGGAACAGAAAACTCTATGTAGCATTATATGAAATTCTGTAAACATGGTGGTACCAGAAGCCCGCATTATACTAGTTCACATTGTTTGTGTATCTAGTGAATAATAAATCTATGTTATGTCAGCCCCAGAAATGGAGGAGGTGCACACCATGTCAGCTGATTACTACCGCATGCGCGACGAGCTGAAAGAGGTTAACGGTCAGATCGCGCGACTGGAGCAGACCACCGCCGACACCGGCTCGAGGCTCACCATACTCAATGACAAGAGCAAGCAACTAGCGGCTAGGGAGTGAGATTATCTTACTATTCTACTAACTACTAATATTATTAACGTGACAGTTTGTAAGAATGTATGTTTGTTACACTTTCACGCAAAAAGTATTATGGATTTATATGAAACTATAGTATATAATATAGCTCATACATCAAAATAACACATGAGTCAGTCTGTATGGCGCGACGCGTAGATAATACATGTGTAGTAACCACCATTATTTTCGTTGAGCGCTCATAACTCGTGACGACACCCATACATTCAGACTCATAAAATGACAACTTTTTTGTGTCCTCACGATTTGAAAGTACTTTGTAAGAAGTCTAATCAAATAAAGATATTTTGAAATTTACTGCGCATTCAAGGTCGACGGTCATTACTCGTGACAGCACCAGTATATGAATAGGCATATATTGTACTAGCTGTGCCCCGCGGTTTCACCCCCGTAAATTTAGTTTCATACAAACTTCATCTCCTATTTTATCCCCTTGGGGATAGAATTAATCAAAATCCTTTCTTAGCGGATGCCTTCGTCATAACATCTACCTGCATGCCAAATTTCAGCCCGATCCGTCCAGTGGTTTGGGCTGTGCGTTGATAGATCACTATGTCAGTCAGTCAGTCACCTTTGAATCCCTACTAATATTATAAATGCGAAAGTAACTCTGTCTGTCTGTTACGCTTTCCCGCTTAAACCTCTCAACCGATTTTGATAAAATTTGGCACAGACAATCTTTAGACCCTGAGAAAGGACATAGGCTACTTTTTATTTATCAAAAATATTAGGTTTCCGCGACCATAAGGATGAAACTAAATCTACGCGGGTGAAACCGCGGGGCACAGCTAGTTATATATTTAGATGTATGTTATTAGGGCGGATGCCGAGAACGAGTTGGAATGTGCCCGCGAGCGATTGGCGCGCCAGGAGACTCGGCTCCAGAACTCCCACGACGTCGTGCGCCACAACACCAAGCGGGCCAAGAAACTGGTCGACGCCGGCGACGACTGGCGCCTGTTTCAGGTACATACCACTACATTACATGTGCCTGAAAACTTACCAACTATGAGTATGGAGAGTATGCCCTCCTTTTTTTAAATTTGCGGAGTCGTATTTCAATTCATATCATAGAATATTTTAATATTATTATTAACTAGTGGAGGTCACGCGGTTTCACCCGCGTAGTTCCCGTTCCCGTGGGAGTACGGGAATAAAATATAGCCTATGTTACTCTCTGATAATGTAGCTATCCATTGCTGAAAGAATTTTTAAGATCGGTGAAGTAGTTTCGGAGCCCATTCAATACAAACAAACAAACAGATCTTTCCTCTTTATAACATTAGTATAGAGTATCTATTTATTTATTATAAATATTTATTGTACACCTTACTGATATACGTTCAGTAGAATCTTATAAATATACTAACTATTTATAAGATTTGATTTTAAGATTAAGACGGTCTTATTGCACTATGCAATGTCTGGAAGATATCGCTCGAAGATATGGCAATAGCTTCGAGACATTGCCTAGTGCGATCTCTACACCATATTATAAAGAGTAAAGTTTTGATTGTTTTTTTGTTTGCATTGAATAGGCTCCGAAACTACTTGACCGATCTTGAAAATTCTTTCAGCTATGGATAGCTACATCATCAGCGAGTAACATAGGCTATATTTAACCCCGTCCTCCTACGGGAACGGGAACTACGCGGCTGAAACCGCGTGACGTCCGCTAGTCATGAATAAATAGAAGTATATTTTTTATATGAAAAGTTTTGTGAGTTTTCATTAATCATTGGCGTAAACGCAGATTTGTATGGGAGCAACATAGTGCCACCTGTGGGCCGACAGATGGCGCTGTTGTAATCCCATACAAATCTGCGCTAACGTGATTGTGACATAAAATTGGATTTCTGAAAAGAGTAATTACTGAGTTTCTTGACAGGTTCCTTAGTGTTTTATAAAAATTCTAATTGAATAAAGATATTTTGTAGTTTGAGTACTGTTACCTAGCCTAACAATGGCTACGTCTCTGGGATCAACTTGGTTTGTGTTGTGCTATAGATGTCGGTATGGGTGCGAGACTATGCGGAGGCAGCCCACAACGCTCTCCACGCCCTGACTGAGGCTTGCAGCGCGCCGCCCACCGGCCCGCACCTCGCCGCACTGCTCGCCACCACCGACCTACAGAGACACCTCACTAGGTACCAGAGGAGACTGCACCAGTTCATACACAGGTACTATCATTATGGCTTTTTGTTATTTACTAGCTGTGCCCCGCGGTTTCACGGCTTTATTTCACGGAAACTTTATATGTATTTTTGTCCGGGAGGAATCTATGCAACTGATTTTATGAATCAGTTATTACTTTTTTATTTGTTTGAATGGTTATTTGAATAGTCATTAACCGATTTAGCTGGTATACATTAACTATTGGATGACACTGCATTCCAATATGGCGGATCATCCAAGATGGCCGATTAGCTATTTTTTGTGGACTGCCACAGTATGGGTATCAAATGAGAGGGCTTACTGAGAGGAACACCTAAAATTATTTCATACTCTTCTATACTTGCAGATTCGTATCGGATACAAATGCTCCAAATGCAAGAGAGCCGGCTGAAGTGGACGGTAAGTATTTATATTTTGTTTCTTCCTTATTGTCGCGGAACCCTAATATTTTTACTAAATAAAAGTAGCCTAAGTTACTCCTTGAAACATCAGCTTACCAGTGAAAGTCCCGTTAAAATCCGTCCAGCCGTTTCAGAGATTACCCGGAACAAAGAGACAGACAGAGAAAAATTTTAAAACTTGGGTTTTGAGTGTCGGTAGCGTGTATACTTTCGTATGCTTTTAGTGAAAAGCTGTTATTTTGGAATTACACACAGAAACTTCAATTTTATTTATCTGTATAGATACAAATAAGTTGAGCCTCGACATAGGTATATCTTTTGTCAGAAGAAGTCGCGGAGAGTATGTAGTTAGTACATAACTAGTGTATGTATACAGAGACGGTGTTCTCGAGTTCAGTGTCGTCGTTGAAGAGCGGCGTGAGCGTCGCCAGCGGGTACACCAAGCGGCTCTCCGCCTTCCGCAAGACACTCGCGCCTAAAGTCAACGAGAATGCGGTCTCTATTCATATGTTTATTTACTATACCTACTCACATAACACTTATATAATTTACTGTGTAGCAGTTCTCGTATATTCTTAGACTAGCGTGCCGCGCGGTTTCACTCGTTGTATTTTTAATAAATAAAAGTCTAATTTACTCCTTGAAACATCAGCTATCTGCCAGTGAAAGTCCCGTTAAAATCGGTCAAGCAGTTTCTGAGATTACCCAGAACAAACAGACGGACAGACAGACAGAGAAAAAATTTAAATCTTGGCTTTTTAGTGTCAGTAGCGTGTATACTTTCATATGCATTTAGTGAAAAGCTGTTATTTGGTATTTACAAACAGACACTTCAATTTTATTTATCTGTATAGATGTATATAGCAGCGGGAAGTAGATAGGTATACAGACCGTCACGAATTTTGAGCACTCAGCGAAAATGATGTATATGTTCGCGCTCGCTCCATACAAGACCCAAAAAATATACTAATGCGCATTCATAGCCAGCGCTCAATACTTGTGACGGCACCTAAACATACAATATTCTCCTTACATAACATTTAATATTTTTATTGCAGTTGGTCGAGGATATTCCAGAGCAAGGTAAGTAAATCATATTTCGTATCATACCAAAAATACACAATGTAGTTATACATCATTAGTACCTTATTAGTACCGAGATTTGCTCATTTCATTCGACGTTTTTTTTTAATTAAACAGTTTTATCGCCCCTGAAAACCCATGCATAATTGCATGAAAATCGTTGGGAGCCGTTCCGAGATTCAGATTATAATATATAGGTATTCAAGATTTGTTCGCATAAGGGTATTAGATAGCTTAGTGGTTGCGCTCGACTTGACACGGCAAGGTTCCTTTGTTCCACATCAACTAACATAAAGTTCAAGAAAATATGTATAGGTAAAGGTTTAAGTCCCTACATACATAATAAGCACGCTCACTCCTGCCGCGTTATTCACTAAGGTTTCTCAACGTCGCACTCGTAGTCCAGTGTCGGTTTTAAAGTTACCGAAATGAACCTTACGCTGTATATCTTATTTATCAATTTCCTATGATTTAAACCAACAATCGTCGTCGAGTTTGACGCTGAAAAACCTTAGTGATTAACGCAGCTGTATCCCATGGGGGTAGGGCGCAATAGTCATAGTCAAACTCAAACTCAAATATATCTTTATTCGATTAGACTTTATACAAAGTACTTTCAAATCGTCAGAATGACACAATTACACAGGATTATACATGCTACCGCCAGGTTCGGAAGGTTGCTTTTACTGAGAAGTACATAAAGTAACTATTTTAGCTGAGTGTTCATAACTCTTGACGGGACCTGGGATTTACCATCATCAGTGTGTTAAGCACTTCTGAGCTTTGACGTATCATTTTTGCACCTTAAAACTAAACGTCAAAGCTAGTAAGTTCTTAATAAGCACTGCTTAACACATTCACTGGTAACGTCGCATCTTTGTAAATTTGCTCACTGTTGACGCGCATATGCATCGTGTAACAGTGAAAGCGTTAAACCACCATAGTTTGCCCCCTATACCTACTGAATTAAATAATGTATGTACGTATAGCTCGTCGGTCGACGGTCTCGCTGCGAGTGGTGACCCTCGGCCTGAAGGACTCCATGCCCGACATGCAGTCCACTACGTCGATAAGGTCGCGCAGGTCTTTGAGATGATAACATTATTGTATACTTATATTCATTTTACATATACTTATGTTATTTCCTTCCTGGAACTAATACCCCCTTTTTACAACACTACGACTGAAGCTATTGCCATCACTTTTTAAATCCGTATCACATATAGAGATGGAGCTACTTTTAAACCGTGGACTATCTTAGTCAATGTTTTGTAATAAGGGGGATGGTGTTTGGTGATTTATTTACGAGGGCCCCTATACACGAGCAGCTTGAAGCAGTTGAGCGTGTTCGACCAGCTTCTGTGCCCCAAGTATAGGTTTTGACACGTTCAAGTGTACAATTCGTCCCTTGACCTTGCTGTTTGAGCTTTGTTTGTATGGAGAAAACTGTCTACACTCGCAGCTTTGGGCGCTTTTTAACGTTCCCATAAAAAATGATGAAAATACGCAGGCTTTATAGTCAACGTAAAAACGTGTTAAAACCTATGATAAACTTGGGGCACTGATGAAGTGCTGCCGACCGAAGGCCCGAAGCAGTCGCGACCGCTCGAGCGGTCACTGTAATATGTTTTAAATATCCAGTAGTCCGTATAGTAAGGGCCCTAAATACTTCTTGAAGGAAAATTTATCTTGATATCACCATGTGTTCATAGCATTTTGGACCTATATCAAACCGTAAGTATAGAATAGTTGAACAATCACAATACGTTTGTATTAGAGCGTAGCCATAATAAAATGAAGTGCATGTTTGCATGCCTCAGGTATTATTACTAATTTAAGGTGACACCCAATTGTGGCTCTGATATTGATGGCATGTGTTGGATTACATGACTTTTTTATTGTCATTTATTTTATAACTAACGAATTACATTGATTATTCCTGCCATACTTAATCCCCATGCGTTAACTATTTTGGGTCTGAATTTATGACAAAGAGGGTTTTAATGAGCCTATTTATTAACTTCTTAAACCTAACCTACTTTTTGGATGCACGCTGTTCATTGTAATATATTTATATGCTTTTAATAATAAAATTATTTACAGTGAATCCAGACTGAGTTTTATTTATCGTTCCTGATCCTCGCTTTTGATATAGTCTATAATTTAGTCCTGAAAGGTGCATGTAATGCAAGTTACTTGCAACAAACATTATACATATAATAGGTACATCTTCAGTGCAAAAGACCTCAATGGAAACAACCATGCCTATTTTATTCATTGAATTTAATTATATACAACATTTCAAATTTTCTATATAATTGTTTACACACCATTTTGTCTTTATAGTTGCAGATACCATAGTATTACTATTGGCAAGAAAACATCAATTCACATCAAAAACATTCAAACAGGTGGGATGTTAAATTGTTATTGTCCAATGTATTTTAGTAATTACAATACATACTACTTAGCTGGCACTCACTACACAAGCATTTGATTTCCTAGGATCCTATTTTTACTGTGCTAAAAATGTTCATAGTGTTGTGTACATATGTAAAGAATTCCAAGTGTTATTAAAAGGTACATCAGAATTATGTGGACAGTGTCAAATATGTGAAATAGAAAAACTAATCTTGCGTGTGTTACAGAATTTTATACCAATCAAATATATGAAAATTGTTGTAAATATGCAATATCAAAAGTTGTAACACTTTGTGATATAAAATTCTAATGTACTTATTTACAATAGAACATAATGACTACAATCTTTATTAGTTAGAAATGCAGAAGGCACAAGAATTTTGAAACAAGCAGGGAGAAGTTGACCTTATTTGAATAGTAATCAAACCATGAAACTAACTAAAGCATAGTACAGTAAACACAAATACAAATTGTCATGGTCTTGAAGAGTTAGTCCATCCTGCACTCCCCACTACTGGGTGCAATAAATACTAATCTCTAATATACTAGGTAATACATTATTACAATTTAAAAATTCGTGCTAGAGTAGGCCTCAAACTAAGTCTGTTTAATCTATAGGTAGCCAGATTTTACCAAAGTTGGTCCAGGCAATTTTATTAGAGGATTTTTGCCAACATTTCTTTAGAAGTATTTATCAAAATATAAAAAAAATAGTTTTAATAATTTTAAGATAATATTTAAATATTATTCTAAGAAACTTAAAACAACAATAAATAGTTTTTATTTATACATTGCATTAATTACATATAAAAATAAATACCAATATGATTTATGGAACGGGAAATCTGATGGGAGGATAGTGAGCAATATGGTGTATAACTACTCTCTAACATACAGGTAATTATTTAACTATTTAATGTATGCATGTTTGGAAATCTAATTCAAATAAAATAGCAAAGAATTTATAAATACACACAAAAATAAATTTAATCTTGAAAACAACTAGTAACAAAGCAGACCCCAAAGTATAATATTTGCAGTTGGTGAAAAGTGATTCTCATTCTAACACTGTGGCATATTATAAACAGACATATTTCCACAAAGACAACATTACAGTCACATGAAATGTATAGTTATTCCACAAAAACAACACAATGACTGGAGTAGGAGCTCCCCAGTCCGAACAGCATAGGGAACTCTATGGAGAGCAGCCTGTGCCCAGCAGACTTACAACGCACTATACCACGGCTACAGCCGCGTTTCACTTCACGCCGCCACATTGGCCGTTCACTAACTTCAAACAGTGTTAGAATATCAAAACGTCATAAATCAGGGAACCGTGAAGGGTCCTCTGTAAAGTCTTCAGGTATAATAAACAAATCCGGTGGTACATCATCATGGAAATCAAACTTTTGAAATGTTATTTTAGCAGTTACTGTGGGTAGAATTGGTATGTCAATTTTGACTGGGAATCCTCTGGGTAATTTCATAGCTACAAACTGTCGCAATTTGGCAAAATGCTTGAATGGAGCAATGACCTCCAGTACATTCAATAGCATGTCCACACTCAGAGGAAAATCGTCACTCATGGCTATGGTGGCTCGGAAGTTTCTGGATGACTCCTTGTACACAAGGTCTCTGCCTAAGCTGGGGTACTGCCCTGGTGGGGCAGATATATAGGCATTCCAATCCACACTGCAGTTAGGAGGAGGGTTCAATGACGCCCGCCTTGTGGGTTCTCCATTAGTGTCCAAGTTTCCTGTGTTACCTTTGGTTAGACTCTCTATAATAGCCTTGTTTTTCTGCAAATCATCTGTGGACAAATGCTCTCGCCTCTTCCGAGACTCTAGAACGAGCCCAGATATAGTATAAATGTCACTCTTGTACAGCCCTGCAATAGTTTCTTTACGATCTTCACGAAAGATCCACCCAGACTGAGCTCGTAAAAATGATATTCCTTTTGTTGACATCTGAGCAGCTAATATGTCACTGGACATGAGGATATCTACTTCATCCTCTATTTCACTTTCAGTTTCCTCATACCTCACCCTCTGATATACCTTGGCTTTGTTGTCCAGCACTGTGAGTGACTCACTTGGTGGTTTAATTCCCTGAAATATAAATGATATGTCTCCTCTTTCCCACTTCATATCTGTGAAATCTACTAATGTGGTATCCAGTCTTAAACTAGAGCCTGATTTGTAGATTTTGCAAATATCTGAGGGTAATATTCTAGAAACAAGTGGGACCCAAGAGTGAAAATCCCATTTCAGTTCCATGTAGAAATCCTGGATTTGATTTAATGCTCTTATTAGGTCGGGTCTCCTGCGCTCCATTTGATCACGTGCTTGGTTCTTGAGTTTACGAACCAGGGAAGAAATAGTCTGGCGGTCTCCATAACTGATAGCCTCAGCGAGAGGCGACCAGCCAGCAAGGTTCTTGACCTTAACGGGCGCGCTATGGGCGAGCAGCAGCTGCACACACTCCTTGCGGCCCAGCATCACGGCCAGGTGGAGGGCCGTGTTCCCATGCTTGTCTTTGCGAGTCACGTCATGAAATCGAAGCAGCGATGACAGCTTGCGCACATCTCCAATGAATATACATTCGTGAAGGGGAAAAGACTCTTCTTCACAGAAGTTAGAAATAGACATGGCGCGACTACGTGTCGTTCTAAAGCATTACTCGCAATAATTATTAAAATTACAACAAAGAAACACTGAACGGAAACAATTTTGATGGCAATCTAATCAACGAGATAAGATTAAATTTACACAGAATATAGCTTCATGTTTGTCATAATTTCAATTGAAGCACATCGCTTTTTGACTTATGTTAAGAACCACCAATTTATTTTTGAAATCATAGTATTTGTTCATACACCAAATTGTTAATATTTTCTTTCTTTTCCAAAAAATTGTTCGTCCATCGTATTTAAGCGTTCCGTTCCATGACCCAGAAAGAAAATGTTAATTTTAGCATCAAGTCTGTCATCGCTCTTGCGCACTTGATTCTCTAAAACCTTGGACTGACCGACCTCTACTATACAAGTACGCTGGACCATAGATAAATATTTTTTTCACTTATCTGTAGAGTGAGTAATAGTTTTCTGTGGACTATAAAGTCAGTTTATGGTCATTGAAGCTAGCACAAGCAACCTCCAAGATTTACCCCTGATCAAATTATATGTATGGTATTCCACTTGACTGGGTAAATCAATTCAAGTATGTGGGACATGTGGCCACGGCCAGCCACCAGCCAGCTTGGTCGGTTATACCAAATATGATTCCCCGCAGGTTTTCTCGTTGTTCAGGGAATGTCAAGATAACGCGCTTCCGTGCTTTCTGTACGACTTTCAGCCATGCAGCCTGTAGAAAAATTACAAACGAAAATCGTACGTAGCCTTCCCAGTCCAAAATAATAAGGCGTTTAGGAGACGGATAATGCAGACGCTAGATATAAATTAAGATATTTTTTTCCAAAATAATATAAGTATGAATGATAATTCCGGGTATTCCATATTTGTTCTTGATGAACAAGACATAGTATAAATCCACGTTTATGTCTCTAAACAAGTGAATATTTGTTCTTAATAAAACTAAATTTGTATTATCAAATGTAGGAGATTTAAAAATCTAGTTCCTAAATTATAAACAATCCCTGAACAATCATGGGGATGATGCGGGTACCCCCATAGCATAGCATATTGCTGTTTTTTTTCTGTTCTGTGTCATAAACCATGCCATCCTGCATATTGGTCAAAATTCAGAAACAAAACACTACATTAGTGTGGAATTTTAGGGATCGTAAATCGTTGCGATTGATATACTGTGATGTATTACAATAAAATTGCAAGGCATAATAAGCTAAACCAACAATTATTCCAACTTCCGCGTGTGAATAATTATCAATAGATGGCGTTGTCAGTTTATGTTTTGTTAATTATATTTTGATTTTATTTAGCTGTGTGCGAGAGAGATGCGATGAAATGAATGAGATGAGATGATGGATGACAGATGCGCGAAAGCCGAAGATCGCCGTTAGGACGTTTTATAAATTGATGCCGAAATATTTTAAACAATAATAGAATATTGACAATTTAGATATAAACAGACACTTTTATTGTTGTGTTGTGAAAATGAAAGTGTGAGTGAACTGCAGTTTCGGTATTCTGTTTTATTTGTTAGATACTGTTTCCGACTAATCGGAACCATAATACTTCGAACGATTTATCTGTTTATTCGATAAGATTACTATTGATTGAGGATTCTGATTTATTTTGTGAAAATATGTCTACATTTCTTTAGTAATCCAAACTTTTTCAACAGTGTTTCTTTATCGCATCTATAATTATTAAATCTTTTAGTTGTTTTGTGTCTGCGACAGTTCGTGAGAAAACATCGCTTACAGTCAGTACAGTCAACACGATCGGCTTCTGCGTATCGAGGAAAATTCAACATAATGTAAGTACTATACATTAACACATACTTATTGAAGTCAATATATGGAAATCAGTTACCAAGTTGAAGAAACAACTTGTGAATAGTGACTGTATCTTCTTGCTTTGATGATACTCTTTTATTGACGAGTGGTTTTTTTAGCAATTATTTCGATTTAAATTAAGTAACTATATAGGTGTTCTTGGTAACAAAGATAACATTACATTAACAAGACACTTGAAACCACCTATCTCTGCAATCTTAGTGTTGCAACAACATTTTTCTGTAGTGTTTATTTATTTAGGGACCAGTTATACAACAATAAAATCTACTTTCATATTTTATGTAAAATATTAAAGTACTTACCTCACTCTGCCCTGCAGTTTGTTCTTCATTTCTCTATAAGTACCACAAGAACTGTATGCTGAGATAAAATTTGGCATGAGTCATTTTCAGGCCCTTTATCCATCCATGCACATTGTTTGATTAAGGGACAATACAAAATCATCCTTTACATGCTGCAATTTCTTACCTGATGACTCCTATCCTATATAAGAAGTACTCTCTGTTTTTAAAGATTAATAGTCATAGTTTTGTGCCCATGTGTGTAATTTCCTAGGCTTTGTGCCTTTCCGGGGCTTTTCAATTTAAAATAACAACTTTAGTATTGATATTCTCACACATTGCCAGAAAGGTTTCCTAAAGAGTATAAGGTTTAATAACTTACGTAATATATTTGGTAGGTGCCCCTATGTATAAGTAAAAATTTCTGTCACTACTTCATGTTACTCCCCCGTACTACAAAACATTGCTTAAACAAAGACCACACCAAAGTTGGACTAAAACTATGTCCATCCCTTTTTAAATCCATGGTACTATCTTGGTCTATATTCATTTTGTAATAAGAGGGATATGGTTTAATTGATGAAGGGATTGAATAAGTAAGTCCCACAACCTTCCACAATGTTCCATTATGGTATAAAAACACATTTTCTTCAATATCTTTTCACATTCACAGACAGTTCTCTAAGGGGGCAGAGGTGTCCCAAAGCTAATTGTTCACCAAAGTTGCTTAGACTCTTTTAAACTAGATGCTGAGCCTATCACCACCTCTAATGTTCAGACCTATGCAGTTTTGCTCCATAGATTTTCCTTGTGGTGTTATTAGGTTTCCTATTTTTATTAAATGTAGATAAATACAAACATGTTTTTATACTGAACAGATTTTGGTGTTATCAGAGAATAAAATAAGGGGTTATCATATATTCTGTTATCAGCATTTGTTTTCTCCGATGACTGCCTGTCTGGGTTTGTGTAATGTACTGAAAACATTAATTTAGGATTGGAGTTCAGCAACTGGACTTTGTAAACATTTTTATTTTTAATTGTTGTATCAAATAAATAATTAAAACAAGTTTTGTTTCAACACTCAATAAGTGATAAGAGGTTTAGATGCCTGTGGTATGTATAACCATACAGTATGATATTAGACCTATTTTTAACTACCTATGCAAAAACTATGGGGTCTTAAAGTTTAATGTCTGTTTCTGTCTGTCTATGGCGTCATAGGTCCATGTTTGACGATGTTTTAGACTTTGTTCGTACTAAATTTTAAATGCTTAATATTTGACGAAATTATATCAAATTGATATCCGATTATACAGGGGATAATCGAATCGGAATGGGGCGTAGGCCAACACTTTTTGGTTCTAAGTACAGTAGGTATTTGCGTTAGTCCCGAGATATAGGTAACTACGTATCATTTAAATGTCGTTGAAAGATTTTTATGAGTACTTAGTTTCGAAGATTACTAACATTACAACTAAGTATGAACAAATTTACAAACTTAACGTTTTTATAATGTTAGCTAGCATAGATGTGTATGTTTAGTCTATGCGACAAAAACTAACTTTTATCTAGTTAAAGCAATGATTATTTTAACTAAAACAATAAAAAAGCATTTAATCATTCGCGTTGTTGCAAAGCAATTGATTAACACTACGAGCGGTTTTTAAGTAAGAGGTAGAAGAGTAGCGTTATAGGGTACAGGTGCAAGTGGCTCTGGCAGGGCCGGGTGCCAAGTACCTCCGGGTCAAGGTTACGCCACCGTGACCCACTTTACAGAACAAATTTGCATCACACAAATTGAATATTCCTGACAAAATCACAATCTTTTATAGCACTGACTGCAAAAGATAACAATGTAATTGATAACATGCTATTTACGTAGTATGTACCTAACCGACGTGTGCGCTTTGTGAAATGATCACATGCAGGTGTATAGTTTCTCACAATTTGTTAGATGGCAACCTTTCTTTGACCCAGTTTCATATTTTTCCTGGTAAAAATACATACATGTTATTTGCTTTAAGTACACCCATGTTCCACAAATGTTAGATGGTTTCAGTTTTTTCAAAGATAGTTATTATATTTGGGATACGGCACTTAAAATTCACATTTTTCCGGATAAACTCTGAGACGGCAGGACCAATTACGACGGGACTTCCATATTAGAAAGTGAATGTAGGAGGATTCCGGGTAAAATAAAATCGTGTAATTAAGACTAGGCGGATATGACCGCAGGGCACAACTTTGTAGTATACATACTATAGTATATTTAGTATTTCTAAGAACCCTTAAAAAATATTGGCAAGTTTGCCCTATACAAACACACATTATCCTTTTTTGTAGAGGTCATACAAACATTACTAACAAACGTAACTGGTTTGAGAATATTATTGTCTAAAGAAGATGTCATTAAACAATTATACTAGAAAAAAATTAATTTGTTTGGGTTTTAAATAAAGACGTGAAGTTGGGTAGGATCTGAAGAGTATATGTATATACAGGCAAAGAACTGAATATTGTCGCCAATTGTGTATAAAATATATTCTAGTCGCCTAGGTCAGGTAAGATTTCTTGTGACTCTTTCTCAAGCTGACTGGCCTGTATGTTTGCCAAAGGTTCAATTGGCAAAGATCAACGGCCAAAAGTGGTCGCCGCTATTTTAAACGTTGATTAGAACGAAAATGGCCATAAAAACCAGTATCGTGATGGCAAATTGCTTCTAATGCCGCGAATACTACTGCCGCGCCAGCCGCCAGGTGATTCGATGCCTGCGATTTCCACTAATCACGCGATTCGCCTACAAACCGTGCTATAGCTACCTACTTATAGGACTTCCTCACTGCAGCTATATTCGCAAGCTATTGAGGTGGAAAATTACTTGGCTGGCTTGACCCTTTACCAATAAAACAAACTTGTATCCGAAGCTAGTACCTAATACATGAAGTTGTGTGCGTAATATTGATCAAGTCTGTATTTCCATATGGAAAGTAAACGTGTTTAGTATACGATGAAGATTCAATATAAACAACTGATCAAATGATTGATTGATTGAGTTTCCTCTCCGTTTATTAGGTTAATGAGCTTTCCATCAATACACATTAAGATGTTTGAAGAGTTAATCGTCAATTATATTTTTTTTCCTGCCATCAATATAAATAACTTAAAAACCACGAGGTATGGCTATAAAATGGATTATTATGTTGATTTCGTGATTTAGTCTAGATACTATGAGTGCTTAGAGTATAATATTGTACCAATGTTTCGCATTCGAATTGACGGCGTATTGTATATTGTATGTTGTATGCCTCGGTACATTGATCTGATATATTGCTTGGTATGGAATAGGTGTCGAGAACCGTCCTGTGATTATGTTGAGGAGGTGCAGGGGTGAGCCCGTGTGCCGCCCACCCCGCCCAACACCCCTCCCCCCGACCCCGCTCCCAGCTGGCTCAGTCGTACGCTCCCCGCCCTCGGAACTAAACGTGTGCGCGTTATGCCGTAGCCTCCCGTCAGCACCTCCACATGAATTTCGTACTTCCTCTTCGGTTCGTTGCATTGATGCATGGACCACAGTAGAAGCTTTTTTGCACTTTATCATCCACAATCCATCATAGGAAAATCACGAGTTTTTCAACTTTTCGTATTTATGTTTCATATCAAACAATATAAATCATTATTAAAATTGCAAAACATATCATGTCACGTGTTTTTAATTAAATTATGTCGTCGCAAATATTAATCATGTAGTTGCAATTATTCACCGTTTTTGTCTAGCATTATAGTAGTATGAACTGCTAGTTACAAATTATGGGTTTAAATAAGGACTTTGCATTTTATATGATTAATATGTACAGTGTTTGATACCCGATTTAATTGTAGTTCACTATGATGCTTTAACATGAGTCGTTGATTTGAAAAACTAAAATGTATGCATAGTCCTTCTTAGTAGGACAATAACATTTTTAGAAATCCAAAGATAAATAAATGTAGAGCATCTCGTTGAGCAGTGACGTCACTACTATATGTTTTATGATAATTGTTGACAATCCAAACGTTTGCGTTGGTAACAGGCGTAACAGCTGATCGCTGGTCCCACGTTGGGCGCCACTCTGTAGCGAGCAGGCGCGACGTGCTCGCAAGGTCGTTGGTATCGAGCGCGGTCAAATATTAAGCGGGTCGTACGCGTCCGGGCTTTCTCTTCACTCAAATTACTTACTTTCTTCTTGAAAAGCAATCCCATTTCACTGTCACAAAATTCCTCCGCTCAAACATGTTTACGGTACGGTTAGTTATATTGAACAGTACTTGGCAGGGTGTCTCGCGTTCCTAAACACTTTCAAGCTCATACTTTGGTTTGTTGGCATTGTTTATTAATAGGATTTTGCTGTTGTGCATTTCATTATTTACGCATTTGAAATCCCCCACCTTTTTAAGGATTCTACCCCGGCGCTATTTCCGACGTGTACAATATGATATCTTATTAATCCTGAATTTTTTTAAGAAAGATTTAGTTTATGATAATATTTTTTATGCGTTCCCTCTAGGGTGCTCAAAGGTTACAGGTCAGGAAGGGTGTAGTAAGTCTTTGCTTACGTCTAGAAGAGATTGGTAAAAACCTATAACATCGGTTTATACCAATTATATTGAGTTAGTTCGAAACTATTCCACGCGCCTACTGACCCAGGCCACCAGGCGTTTGTTTTATTGATTGACTAGCTGTGCCTTGCGGTTTCACCGGCGCAGATTTAAATTTCATGATAGACCCACGGAACCCTAATGTTTTAAACCCCTAAGTTACTCCTTGTAAAATTTGCTATCCGCCAGTGAAAGTCCCGTTAAAATTCGTTCAGCCGTTTCTGAGATTACCCGGAACAAACAGACATACAGATAGAGAAAAACTTTCAAAATCGGTTTTTTCATGTCAGTACCGTATATACTTTCATATGCATTTAGTGAAAAGCTGTTATTTTGGAATTACAAACAGACACTTCAATTTTATTTATCTGTATAGATGTATAGATTTGTACCGTTTTTACTTACCACCAAAATAAAATATTAGTTAATAAATAATTCTGGAAGCTCTAAAGATATGTATATCTCGTTGCCGTCCACGCGCTTGGTACAATCGTAATTCTTTTTGTTCGCTTCCACTGCTGTCAGTGTCCGTATCACTCTCTGGCTTCGGAAACAAATTCTACTCCGCAGTGGAAACTCAAAGAGAAAAAAGGTTCATTTAACGAATAGAACGGGTAGGACTCCTATTGTTGAGAACTGTGACGTTGAATTGTATTTTGTTCGTACTCGGAGAAACAAAGTTATCCCCATTCTGCGCAGCTTTAGTGTTCCGTTTTTATTACTCAGTTCATTCATGTTTATAATCCGAGCTACTTAATTTGCAATTTACTTTTTATGGCTCGATGAGTTCATTCCCCTAATAAAATAATAAGCAATTCAGTCGTCTTCTACGAAACAAAACCTTGTTATGAAAAAAATAATTGTCTTAATTACTTAAGCGCCTGGATATTAATCTTTTATTTAATAACTAGCTGTGCCCCGCGGTTTCACCCGCGTAGATTTAGTTTCTTCCTTATTGTCGCGGAATCCTAATATTTTTAATAAATAAAATTAGCCTAAGTTACTCCTTGAAACATCAGCTACCTACCAGTGAAAGTTCCGTTAAAATCCGTCCAGCCGTTTCAGAGATTACCCGGAACAAACAGACAGACAGACAGACAGAAAAATTTTAAAACTTGGTTTTTTAGTGTCAGTATCGTGTAAACTATCATATGCATATAGTTTCAATTTTATTTTTCTGTATAGATATTAATGTACTGCTGTTACCAAGCAAGTTGTTGTTTTTATGTAAGCATTGAAGAAAAGATGGAATGTAAAGTAGAACAAATACTTCAACGCGTGGATATTGGCAGGTGATTGAAGGGTCAGTTTACTCAAGGAAATTAACATGTCCACGTATATCGAGGCCACTACCGGCGGAAACTGTCTACTTACGAAATAGGTCGCATCTTCCTCACAAATGTTAGGCTAGGACTCTGTTGGATTATTTCTTGACTAAATATGTTTGCTTCTTAGAGTCCCTACCACCTTTCAGTAGTGTTGGGTCTCTGCGGTGAGTAACGCCCCCAGTACGAGATAAAATAATAGAAACTTTCTAGCTACTCAGACGTTTTGGCACATCAATTTCAATATTCACATGGTAGGCAAAGTGCGAGATATAGAAGTTGAACCAAGCTAAATATACTATTCTACTTGGAATAGAAAGACTATATGTGGTACATTGTTTGTATATTTGCAATGGCGTTGGTTGGCTGGTGGCAACACTGACAACCGAGAGTGCGTGCATAAGGCCCGTCGCCAAGGTTACAGGGTGGGTGCGATCAGCTGGACTTACGTAAGGTGAGCCGCGCGGGCGGCGGGCGCGGGAGGGCGCGCTAGGGCCGATCGATACCTGTTTCGCCTCTTTCTATCGCCTTGTCTGTCCTCAGTGTCTTCACACCCAAACCTTTTATCGGAATCATCGATATTTTAGGCCACCAAAGCACAGAAGAAGAATGGTAAATGCCGAAAAAAATATGGTTTCCAAGAGGCGCAATGTAATCTCGACATAATTTCCCCTGACGATCCATTTACCAACACATCTCTCGCAAAACCTTGTCAAATGCGTGTTTTATTGATTTATCGGCGGTTGAAATCATTGAGGCATGATTAAATTAGGTCAAGGCGAAATCGTTCAATCCGTCCATTATGCAAATTTGATAATTTTGGTTTAAACAGCGATGGTTTATATGAGCATTTGGGTTTTCTCTAGGGTCAGGAAATAATGAGGAGTAATACATTAAGGTGAGATGTTGGAGAGATGTTTGTGGTGAGAGTGTGTTGAGGTACATAAATTATCTAGTTGGATTTTGTTATGCAGAAACATTGCACGCGAGTGGGAAATGGCGACAGATAACGTTGGTCCTACTGCGGCGGATGTTACCTTGGCGTGCACAACACAACACACTTACTGCCTACCTATGCGCTGCACAAGTTGTTAGTACATTGTTGCAGAACATGCAGATGATAAGTTACTTATTTATAAACTTAAACGAACCAATCATTGTCTTTAAGAAATTTATGTCTCGTCTCAACTTTGTTGTTGTCATTCTGCATTAAGATTCATAATTACAGGTCAAATAATACAAGGCAATTATGACATCGAGTGACAAACAAAACACTTAATTATGTTCAATAAATGTTTAATCACGAGTCCTGCGTCTACTGTGAGTTTACAACAGTGATAAAGTGTTAAATGACATCAGCAATCAGCATGTCCAGTAGGCACCAAAGTATACGACTGGCGTAAGTAAAGAAAAAGAAACTAGTAAAGTTACTTATTCGAACAACATGTAACATTAGATCCGCTTCAACAAATTTGAATTTATTTTTTTATCATGCTATGAAATAGAAACCTACGTCTAACATCGGATCGCTACGGATATAATACGCTTGATTTACCTCTAGTTGAAACCCTTGGACAATAAAATTAATACTTAGTACTCATTATGCATTCTTCATAGTGTTTAAAGTAATAATTTATTTTTACAACGTTCTCATACAAGCGTTTATTCGATATCACGTCTCGCTTTAGGAAATAATTACCCATTCCGAGTCCGTTAGCTGTTTATATGAGCAATTTAATTTATCTCTTGAAGGAAAATAATCATTGTATACAGTGTCTTCGGACATTATTGTGTGTTAATGTTGTCTTAGGATTGCGGATGACACATGACGATAAAACTAATATGTTACACATGGTTACATATGGTTACAAATTATAAAAAAATGGGCGCCTAGTTGTTTTGATTTTTTGTATCCTGACCTTTACTTAAATTCCGAAAAGTAAGCAAATATTGGTCACCAAAAAATCTGACAGTTTCTTTACACTTTGCAGAAAGGTCTCTCACTCAATAGGATTCGCATGTTTGTCGCGAGAAACGTTCTGGTTCTCTAGGACTAACGTGCATTCATTTAATTACACAGGGGAATTTGGGCCGGTACTGAAACTGTAACAATCGTACTATTTGAATGCAAGAAATATTTACCAGGCTCACTTCAATTATAGAAAGCAGATTAGCTTTATGTACGTAATGTTCCCAGCACGCAGCGCCTGTGCAATTATTATCAATCTGTGCGGTTGGTAACGTTGCTTTGCGATATAGTGAAGGCGCGACGATCAGAATGTGTGATTGATTAGGTACTTTGCACTTTAATCGATTTCCTTGCCTCTGTGATTAGATCCCATCAAATTGTATTTCATCGTCATTATGCTTTAGATTCAATCAAGATAGTATTGTGCTGATGCTATCGGTTGCCATTCGCCAAGCTGTGGACGTGTCGTGCAATATTTTGCGAATTGTTTTGAGTTGCATGAGTTATCTGGCTTCGCTTCATGTTTAATTTATGTGGCTTGGTGTTGTTTGGTTGTGTTGCAGCTCGCGTTAGTAGTGGTGTATTGGCGGTGCAGTGGTGTGATGTGTGGGGTGTAGTGGCATCAGGCGTAGTGTCGCCACGATGTCGTCACCGGCGCGCGCGCCGTCTGCGCCTGCGCCCCTGCCGGCCGGCGCGGGCACGCTGCCCCCCGGCCCGGGGCCCTCGCGGCAACGCTCCCTCAAGGACAGGCTCCGAGAAGGAATCACCGGACCCTTCCACTGGCAGTGAGTACTCCTATGCAATCGTTCGCCTGCCACCTTTTTCAGATTACAGCAGCGTTTATGTCAACATTGCAGCCGGCGATCACCTCGACTTCATATTTGCATGGCCGCAATGTAACCTTATTTCATACAAGCTTTTATGTGTATTGCAAGTATGTATGTACTTACTTATATCTTCTCTGTACATATTTTATTTTTCATTTTCCTGTGTTCCAAGTTAAACGGATGCAATACGTGTCACTCCACACCGCAGTCGCTATTCATAACTTCATAAATATGGGGAAAGGTCATTTATTTTCATTTTCCATTCATTATTTTGTCACAGATGATTTCAAATTATTTATATGTAGATTTGAACAACTTCCAAAGCACATATATTTAAATATAACTTATGTTTAATTATATAATGGTGAAATATGGACACTTCTTCAATGCGAGCACTCGCTATTTGACGTCTCCCGAAATATTGCTACTTTTGTTTGTTTATTTACCTTAGTGTCTCAATTAGGAAAATCAACCCTTATGTTCCCTCACGGACTCTTAAACTTCAAGTATATCTAAACGACAATTACAAAAATATAATACAGTAAAATTAATAATGTAGGTACAAATGAAGGAATGTGTACTTACTTCAACGTTCGTGAAATGACAATGTGACGTGAAGAGCTCGCGGATCTCAGTAAAGTTTTATAGCCCTGCCAGAGGATCCCATAACACATTACTGTGCCAAATCGAGTGACGCTTCTGCGATCCTCGACTCAGCAGCGCCCTAACGTGTCATTAAAATTTTAATAAATAAATATATCTTGAACAGGATATACGGTCGCGGAATGTTTAATACTCGTGGATATCACATATATTAGACGTGTAATGGAATTTTGTCGCTTCTTTTTCTCATAATACTGTTGTGTGCGCGCAGTTCCTTACATGAAATCTGTCTGTTATCCGTTTATAATATTTTACCAGTGCTTGTGTGATTTAAATTATTGTTAATGTTTTCTCATGTCGTAAGATATTGTTGAAATGTTCTAAGAAGAGCACAGTGGCAACCAATCATGACTCAATTCAATTAATGCTTCTTGGTCGGGTCTGCCCCGTGCAGGCAACTGTGTATTATTGCAAGCGGTAACGTTACATTAGAAATGTGTTCTTACTTTTCTTTCCTTTATTTAATGCTAGCCGAAGTTTCACCCGCGTAGAATTTAGGACTCCTTGTAACATCAGCTGTCTTAAATAGGTCCACCCGTTTCTGTGATTACTCGGACGGAACAAATAGACAGACAGAATGACCTGTACTTTCATTAAAAATTTTGTGAAAAGCGGTAATTTGGAATTACAATCAGACACTTCAATTTTATATATCTGTATCGATTTAGAAAAATAATAAGGTTATCTACATTAATTACGAGGTTACGTTTAAGTTGACATATTGCCATTAAATACTATATTAATATGAAATGAAAATACATTTTCAAAATACTAAACTACCAGAAGGGAAGGCTGGCTTTTATAATATCTGTAGATTGAAGAAAAATATTTGAAAGTGAGTGAAGAGGGCGCAGTATTCGATTTGCCGCTGCAGAGCGTCCCGCGGCCGGCAGTCCGCTCGTCACCGGGGAATCCAATTTGTTGCCAACTGGGATACTGCAATTTGTACCAATCATACGAATGCATTCTAGATTAGTCGTTTGTTGTCACCGAACGTTCGTGTCCTTAACAGATCCTTCATCCGTTCCTTTTTTAAGAAATTAAATACAGTTACACAATGTAGGTCCATCAAATGTGATGAGCATGAGTCAAGTGGTTGCATACAATTTTAGAATGACATCCTTTTTACTCGGCTGTATTTGTCATAAATGGTACAAATTCCCAATCATATCATGCTTGCATTCCTGAAAATAAGGGGAAAGGGAGACTGTTATTGTATGATAGCTTTCAGAGTTGGTTGTTGAATTCCATTACCCATCAATGCCGTATCTATTAAACCCCTTATAAAATGAAATCGAATGCTGGATATAGCAAAGTTAATTAACAGGCATCGTCATTTCGTTCGTTAATTACGGCGTGTTGGGCACGTTCGCTCGCGGCCGTCCTGCACGAGAGCGTATACGCAAATATTTGCCTTGTGCAACACCACACCACTGCCTATCTCAGCTATGTACACTCCATCCACTTACTCAGCCCTTATCTCTTCTCAACAGGCCCAGACGGTGGCCTTCCAAACTAAATCTCGCTTGTTTACCGCGCCCCTTCATAACGTAATTTAATTAAAAACCTCACGGTTCGCTTGCCGCTCGACTTATTAACCCAGTATACGGGTACGACGAGATTCTTCGTTGGTTTCATAATGTTACATTAGGGTAGCTCGACATACGTATATATTTTCCTGCATCATCGACCTTATGTAATACATAATTTGATATAATTATCTTCGCTGTAACTACTTTACTAATATTCTTGTGATTTTTTTGTTGACTGTTACAGGTCCCGTCACGAGCTATGAGCGTGTACCTAGTGCAGTATTCATTTTATGAGTCTGTCTCTGTCTATATGTATGGCGCGAGGCGAATAAAACATGCGCCGTATCCCCACTATTTACGCTGCGCATTCATAACTCGTGACGACACTTGTTTGGAACAATATTATTTAATCATAATCGCATTTTTCTTCTAGATGAGTACTTTTATAAAACATAATCTATTCGATTCTCACATGAAATAAGTTCATATTTATCCAATTTTCCCGAAAGCTGTGACACACGTATACTTTTTACAGCGCGTATGTAAATTTCATTGCGTGTCTAAAATGTCTTTTATGTGAATGGACTATAGACTATTGTGTCGGCTCATCTCAAATTTTTTTCATTACTTTATGGATTTCAAGCCTTTATTAGCAGTTTAGGCTGATATGGGCACTTTTATTTTAAATCATACACGGAATTGGAGAAATAAATTAATCACAAGTGTTTTAGAATGATTCCACTTCGTTTTACCATGCGTTATATTGAATAGAATCAGGTGTTACTTTGCGGAAGTCCATGTTTATGGTTATAAAAGAGTATAAAGTATTACAATGCTTTATTCTGCTGTTTTTAATATAAAAACCACATAGTTCTCCTAGTGAAGTGCAGTCCATCCATCCATGCGTTACCATAAACTACCTACATATAGATGTTTGGCTGCTTGCGATCTTCTGTCATGGTTGAGTCCATGTATATATTGGTACCGATCGCTAGGCTGAAGCGTGAGAATCCAATATATTGTATGCTTATTGTTGAAGGCCAGGAATTATCCGCCAATTTGCACCGCATTAGGATACATGTGTAAACCGGAATACGATTACTTTGCAATACATTTTAGCATTCGATTTATATGTATTATTTATCTTTTAAAAATACAAGCAAAATAGCACGTGAATATATTCATATATTTTTATTTTTGAGAAGGTACTGGTTGTCAGTGTTATCTACCACTAACCTAAATAAACCTGGCCTAGATATCCACTAAACTGCTTTATCAATTCAATAGATAATTCAGTATTTCTTTGAAATAGATCATAATAATATGCATGTCACTCAAATCAAGTATTATCAATCTAGATGAGATTGTGTATTCTTGTAGCAGAGCGAGTTAAGTGGTAACAATAAAAATCTTCTTTCAGTAAAATTATACCGTACTCTTTTACGACTGATTATACTTTTCAGTCCATTGCTTTTTTTTGTCCAACACTGGGTCCAAATTCAGTGACGTTTATCTGATGTACTAACAATATGCCTATACCAGATACTTTTATTCATGTAGAAGTATAAATAGTACAGAATAAATGGTTGCAGTTTGTTTCATACTCTCGTTAGGTATCCCAACGGGCGTTGGTCGATATAAAATGTTTAGGCGCCGCCGACGTCAGGGCGTGGGAGAGTGGGGCGTCGGGCGCCTGGGCCCGACATTGTTCCTCGGATATCTCTAAGCACATACCCTTGTATTGTCGTGGTACTCGAATGCTCAGCTAGCAAACGTGTCGTGTTGATGTTAACTTGATACTGTCATTTGTAACTGTACCTACTTCTATTTGGTAATCTCTTGTGAAGTCTGAAGGTTATAAATTGCTCTGAGGATAGCGCTTAGGTGCGGCCATAGGCCCAGTAAATGGGCATGTCGTATCGCTTACCATACATATTAAATAATATCGATTGATTTTAGTGTTATCCAACGTTATAAATGGTGTGCTCGTCACCATCTCTTAGGTGCATATCAGATTGTTACTATTCATGAGAGTCTGCAAAAATTGTAGCTTGCAGATCGCACCCATATTCCAAAATCTACCTTTCTTGAATTATGAATCTTAGAGGTGGACCTAATCACAGTCTAAATATGACTTTATGGCCCTTGATAAGCGAATCAAGGTGGGTAATGTATTGTCCCAGGGTGGATTGGTAGATAATGAGATGAGTTTCATTCGAGCAGGTATTATGTGTTGTATGGAAAGGTGTTTTCCATGCGGCGATCGTGACGATGGCGGGTGCACGAGGCCGTGTCGTATTGTACGCGTAACCGTGTCGTCACGCGCTACTCCGGCACACATAACGCACGGCTTTGTCCCACACTTAGTGCGTTAAAATCAATTTCACACCCATACATCCTCCATACCCATATACATTTTCCCTTTTCATATTAACACGTTTTATTGGCCGGTATTGTGCTATCCGCTGATTAACTACTCTTTGTTCTGCACCAACGTTTTATCTTGCAGCTTCAAGGAAATGTTAGGCTGCGTCCCAACTCCCACGTCAAACCGCAAGCGCTATGTTTCTCAGTTTCTGATTAATCATATCTATCTAGGTGATATTCAAAACCATGTCATCGCACAATTTTGTGCCACGAAAATAATCTTGCATAAGTCACGCGACTTTGTGTTGCTGGTTTTAGAATATATATCTTACAATAATGTAATGTTACTGTAAAAAGTGCACGGTGGCAATGAGAGTAACCAACGTTCCTAATAAAAGGCAATGCACAGGCTTAAATGGTAGATCTGCAGATTTTAAATTTGTAATAAACCACAACGCAAACCTCCTTCATTCTCATCTAAAAGGGATGAAAATAAGTGTTTAAGTTTGTATCGGAAATTTTCATAGTGATGATGAGACGTAGGTTGATCTGATACCGCACTAATGTCGAAACAGCCGCAGATATATGATTTAGAGTCCTGCTAGTAGTGCTCACAAACAACAGATGGATAAGTACTATTACTAAATCTGATAGACAACTCAAACTTTACGCATTGAAGATCGCCGAGCCTAGTTAGATTATAATTCTTATTATTATTTTCCTTCATTATAACGTTATGAAAGTATCACGGCGAAGACTTGGTGCAAAGTCCATATAAAAAGTTTAAATGTTAATATTTTAAATGATGATACAAGAAATTGTTGTGATAAAAAGTAGGTATTAGAATTATGTTCAATATTGGTAGAGTGTTATTGCGCACTTACAGGGAGATAAAAGCGGGCTCGTTGTAGACAGATAATGAGGCGAGCCCCCGGCAACTTGTTTGTCCATTTCAGTCAAAATGAGATAAGTTTGTTGTACCTACTGCTCAGACTAGAGCTTTACTTCTACGTGTAAAATGTCATCTACTTGACAACCCTTAGTTTTAACAAATATTTTTATGCAAACAACAGCTGCCATGTCGTGTTATGTATATTTAATGAGTACACTTAATAATATTTAAGCAAAAGTTACTGCTCAACTTGTCTGGATTAAACAAAAGAATGAGGGCGAATAAGCCCTTACAAATTGTCATATGCAATGCAAATGAAACTCGGCCAACGTAAATCTTTTAAGAACGTCATGTTTTTTAATGTTTTTTAACATTTTCAGCTGTTTTGCAAAAAAAATGTTTGCTTGTATTGCGTTTAGCGTCTTCTATAATATGAACTAGGTAGACTGTTTCTATAGCATTCAAAAGTCTGAATCATCCTAATCTAAATCGTGTATTTTCTTTGACGTCCACACCGACTTTGTTTACACTTTATGTACGTTTCTGCAAATCTTATAATTTTAGAACGGTATATGTAAGTGCCAGAGTAAATACATAATGAGATAAACAAAGCAGACAGGATCTCTCAGAGCCGAAGCGTACGGGAACTGTTGACGTAACGCAGGCGTTTATAAGCTCAATTTGACCAGTAATTTGTTCCAGCAAATTCTGTAATTGAAGTTCGGTTATGCAGCACCGTGAAGTGTGTGTAATTGTATGATTGGCCCTGGCGCCAGCTGGTGAGCTCTCGAGATGATGCTGCGCAGGCGCGCATCCGCATCCATCACGTAGTTAGCAATTTGCGCAAGTGCATCCCGTCCGCCGATGCACTTGTGTACCTTTGCAAATAACCATCTTGCTAATATCTTACTACCTAATAAATTAATACCAATGATTGCCTATTGTGATGAATGATGCCATTTAAATACGTCGAAACAACTCATCATATGGATTTAATAGAAGTTATTATTGTCTTGAAAGAACATGGAAATATACCGAATATACGCAGTCAAGAAGCTACTCGTAATAATACATAATATAATATTTTTATACTAAAATGTGTTTATTTCATCAATTCCCCAATACAGTTTGGTTGCTCAGTGGTCCTTTGATTTACGACTCTAATAATTCAGGACCTTTTTTGCCCATCAATTTTGTTCCATTCCTTCCTTACGATTCGATGGATCTCCTTCGCTACAATCTAGTAAAAATCGGCGTAATCAAATATTTTATTATCAGCCGGCCTTATCGTACATTTAATAATTGGTATTGAAAGTATGATACTGTGATAAGTGGATATTAGATAATTACGAGCAGTCGTATACAATGCCCTCCCGATAGACCGGTGATGTGTCAATTATTCAATCGTTGTTTGTTAGTGTTCAATAGTATCACTAGATGAGTTTCCTAACGTTTCTTCTTGGGTAAGTATTGTATTATTTTTATTGTTGCCTAAGTGACTTTCAGATGCTCCTGTTAATTCTAACAAAATGCAATTCTTTCAAATAACACCTTACTAGTAATTATCAGTGAACAGAACATGACAATGTGAATAATTTATAAGATCTTGCCACCCGCGAATCTATTATTCACTATTAGTGTATATGTAAGTGTACAAAGGATTTATAAATGACTCTGTCAGTTGTTAACTCGTGTGTCGGATGGATGCTTTAAGTGTCTCTGGCATTGAAATACGTAATTTATTGAGTCAATTTAAATCACCGTTTGTTAAAGATGCATAAGTTGGAGGAGAAAATCCAAATTGCTATATAAAAATATAAGTTGATGTAATGCAGAACAAAAATAGCATCTCACTAAGATTTAGCATGATTAATGAACGTCACTTTTCATCCGTACAACCCGTGACACTCTTTGTATTGGCTCTATGTGTGAGTGGACATTGCATACGCATACATCATGGTATTACAATAGCTTCGTAACAAAATAATATTTCAATAATAAAGGCCCTGAAATTATTAACTAGATAATTTAAATACTTGCAAGTCGGTCTCTGGATATATCTGTCTGTAAGAGTATTCAAATATTCAATCTTTCTTCGGAATATACCAGGAGCGGCAATAAAAAGATCTTAATTATGTTATTGACGTTTAGCTCCTCCCCATCGCGTGCCTATTTGCAGGTAAACCAAGCTGGAAAAACGCAAATCCATTTCTTTTTGAGAAATCGAATGATTAATCAAAATGAGCGAAGATAGCGACGATGACATTTGGAGCACCGACATCGAGTGAGTACTCGATCTAATTTTGAAATAATATCGTTAACCGCTCGCTGGCGCCCTATTCCATTTTGATTTCTCTCGAAATGTTTCCTCACGTACGTGACATTGGGTTTGTCGACACTCTTTCAATCTACGCAACTATTTTGCTCTGGTCATCGACCGAAGAAGAAATTATTGTTGTAATCTTTTATAGCTTGCTGCTTGCTTACTGTGATCAACATCATGTGAAAGTGATAAGTGATAGCATTTTCAGTTTAAAATGATGTTAACATACTTCTCGGAAGCCATGTTTGCTACCTAACGCATTGTGAAGTAAAGTAAACCTGTCCAGATAAGAGTGTTTACACGCGCCGAGATGTTATTCGAAGACTAGGCACAGCATCTTTATTTTAGTCCCATCACGCAAATCTATAAGATAATGATAAAATTATCAGTACTTTGTTATTCTTACTAGTTAAACGGACGTATTGTTTCTTCATGCAATTTGCTGATTAATAAGAGTTGCTATTGCGATGAGAAGATCAACATCCAACTAGATTGTGGATGGGATTTCTGTGGCCTCCTTATAGGCCAACTCTGTGCTCATCTTTCATACATGTTTACAAAGATACTTTTCCATGAACTTGCTCAATGTGACTTATCTTTTTGTTAAATGTAGAATGTAGTGTAATTTTCAGCTCCCTCGTAACAAAAGCCAGCGAGTTGCGAATCTCTAGTGCCAACCATGCCGTAATCAAATCGGAGTTTGTTGAAATTTCAGCTACGTAGCTTTGTCGGCGCCGCCCACGCCCCAACCTGCTCCAGCCTGGCATCGCCGCTTCTCCTTCATAGCGTACGTCCGCTTTACTGCCGCATTATCATGAATATTCATACCATCACGCTTGTCGTGCGAATAGGTAAGCGCAAATATTAAAATTCATTCTGTATAAAGAATTCTTAGATACTGGCAAGTGATCGCCAACGCCCAAGTTGCCCAACCCAATCCTTGGTTACCTTGGCCAGAAAATTCCGCCTCATGGCGTGGCCCCGGTTTGGTGATTTCGGATGAGTGCGAAGCGCCTCGTAGCCTGAGAGTGAGGAGGAACCCGCATACAGTTTCATTCAGATCACATCTTGCAAGAAGCGGTAACATGCTCGTGTGTTGCAGTGGAATAGCGAGTAAATCGTGTCGGACATTCCCCGACAGCGTAATTTAATTTTTGATCCATAAAGTTGTAACTGACGGCCAAAGTATTAAACGTTTGCAGATATGTTCCTGCTTAATATATTCCGGTTATTAATGGTTCTGGTTCAACGTCACCCGCTTTGTCATACAATAATCGTAACAATAATTTAATTTAGAAACAGGGATTCTTAATACAACTATGTATTTTAGTGATTACAAAAATTTCCCTTGTTGGATTTTACTAATTTATAAGGTTTATAAATAACTTGTAATCGCGCATACGTGTGTACGTTTACTCGCATCACATTTTCATACTACCTATAATGGTTGTAAACGTAGGTTTATTGTAGGAAGGTAAACAAGTTAGTGTAGTCTCCTGCTGTTCATAAATGTTAGTCCTTCCTGCTTCGCGCTACGTTGTTTGTGTGCCTTGCCAACTTATCAGATGAAAGTAACAGATATGATAAATCATATCAACATAACCTTATCGTAAACAAATACGCAGTAGCTGCAGGAAATTATCGTACTAAAACAATCTATTTCACAAATCTTAGAAATCAACGGTCGGTAGATGATGTTGGATTTTCCACATTAAATTTTTCTATAACGTTATACTAATAGAGTGACTAAATGCTGCAATAAACAAATAGTCTGTACGAAAGAAATTTCATCCGATCGATTTGTCACTCTTCACATAGGTTTTACGCAGTCCGCACCGACGCACTGTACCAAAATAGAGCACTTTACTTTGCCGCAACAAAATGTAAATATGTACCAGGATAAAACAAAAGCGGTTCTGACCACATATTTTTTGAAAAGAGTAATTGCTGATTTTCTTGAACCCGGAGTACCCGGAGTACCGAACCCGGTGGTACTTAGCATTTGGTACAATAATGGCATTCGATGACGATTTACTTTTAAATCGTTTATAGTTAAAAGTCTAATCAAATAAAGATATTTACAATTTTAACTTTGTCTATAATATTTTTGGTGCCACTTTCCAAAGCTCTTCAGAATGTAAATGATTTGTAGAAGTAGAAGATGGTTGATACGTTACTTCTTATTTTTTTATAAATTTCATTATGATATTAAACTAAGCTGTGACCAACAAAGAACATAGCTTAACTTGCATATCGTACAGAAATAAATTATACGTAAAAAATAAAGTAGTACTTAATCAAATATATGTAAATAATAATATTAAAAATGTTCCTTTATGTTCAGTTATGGTAAGACGCGAAACGTAAAGTCAAAGTTGGGCTGATAAAGCTCCAATTTCCTTAGACGATTATAAAGCTCTGTGTGGTGATTAACCTTTTTGGGGCTTAGCCAAAAACATCGCAACTTTTGATGAGGAGTGTCGACAAATTATTTGTGCTAGCAATTAGTGAACTCGGAGGATTGTTATTTGCGTGTCGTTCACGTATTCTGTTGTTTTAGTATGTAAGTATGTAGATGAAACGGACTTAAGCCATTTAATATTATAGATGATAATAAAACCCCAAATGACATGGGATGAGGGCAGAAGAATTATGATACCTCATAAAACGGATTACAAAATAGTTCGTCTATTTAGGCCTAGTGCATAAATCTTAGAGACATTTGTAGGATTAGGATAACAATAGAACAAGAGCCCGCTGGCCGTGTGGTTAGTTTTAAAAAAGAGCGGGTGTAAACCACAGTACAAATAGGTTTAACACCAAGGAATTAATTCATTAATTGGCATAAATGCTTCATAAATAATACATTCCGTCTACCGACCAGCCATTTTCGTCACGATGGTACGATGAAGTATGCATTTAATTGCATTTTTGAAATGTCTCCGCATTGGCCATATGTCGTTTAATAACCTTCGCATTTATCGTTTATTCGCGTAATATCTTAACAGGAACCACGCGCCTATAAATCCAATCAGTGAAACAGCTTGGAAAATGCTCATTTTTCCGGTGATAATCTCCGCTAAACTGGATTTTCGATCAAGGATTATGTGTTCAAGTGGGATAACTCTCACTCACATACATAAACTACCATCAATACGTCTAAACACATCACATTACTAGCCTATTAACTATAGGCTAGTAATGTGAGATGTCAAGATGTTATGTCACAATTTTGACAATAAAGCACCGCTTCCTGAAATATCGTCGATGACACATCTTTATCAAAATTTGATAGACGTTATTGAAGTCGCATTTACTCTTCAGGAGAAGTATAACTCATTTCATTGAAAAATATTATTATAACTTCGTAGAATACAAGTAATGTCATCGATATAGTGTCACCAATCTGGCCAGGTGTGACCTTACCAATTTAAATCGCAAACGAGACCACCCCTTGTTGTAGGCGGGTTTTA
Source organism: Watsonalla cultraria (assembly GCA_964035505.1). Taxonomy (NCBI): domain Eukaryota; kingdom Metazoa; phylum Arthropoda; class Insecta; order Lepidoptera; family Drepanidae; genus Watsonalla; species Watsonalla cultraria. The sequence continues at coordinate 8,036,596 of OZ037717.1, read as the reverse complement.
TTAATCTTAAACACTACCTACTCGCGGTTTATAGTTAGCATAAAGTTTCGTTTCGTAGACCTCCTGGACGGTATTATCTTACGTTTAATAGCCTCTTATTGCCTATTGCCCATGACCCAGTTGGATCAAAAGAAAATTTATGTGCTTGTTTTTTTCTCCTATTTACAAGATCGTTTATTTTAAATAGACACACTGAAAAATTATACTAGTCACATACCACGTTATTTATGTTTAACATTCTGGCTATACGTTTTCATTTGATTTATATAATTACATTATTTCCATGTGTTTATAAATATATCACGATGGAAGACCTAATCGTTTAGATTCTAAACTTTAGAGTGACTTCTTAATTTCGAAATGCGGCTAGTTTATTTTACAGCAAGAAACTAAAGTCTTCGATTAAAGAAAATTTTATTGTTCTGCATTAATTTGAGTCACACAACTTGTAGGTACTGATTTCGTACCTATTTGTGCATTCATGTGAAAAATATTTCTATTGTACTTAATTGCGTGCATTATGTTTATATGATGACACATTGCCGTTGCGAGAAGGCATAGGAATAAGGAAATCAAGTTACATCGGCTGGTTCTCACACACACTAGTAGGTGAAGTAGGTACATAATAAAGTGATTCACGGAATCACGGAGAATGTAATTGATAACATATATTTATGAATTCATTTACGTGGGATCATAATCTTCGTATCCCTTACTAATGCATCCGTTCTAACATTTCACATGGTGTGATGCTCTCCAGAGCTAATTAATATTAGGTTTCCTTTATTATAGTTTTTATTTATTATTAATCAAACAAGTTATTCACTACTACATATTTAGTTGGTGGCCTCCATCTTCTGTCCACTTCCCGCCATCCACACTCATACCATAGACTATGGCATAGACATTACATTACATCTCCCACACCAAATTGCTTAAATCAAACAAAAACAATATTTTATTTAACAATAGTCGTTAAGATATGCCGGAGGTCTTACAGTTCTTTCTGACCTCCTCAATGGTTCATTTTGAGACAAAATAGGAGCACTGGCCGAGTCAAGTATACCCATCTGTCCTGACCAATATCGTTGTTTTGGAATATTATTTGGTACAGAGCCAGGGCACCCATTTATCTCATCATGACAAGACTTTACAAACCATGTATTTCTTATTTTACAGACACCACAACTATCTCTTATCATTATAGATCTAGGGTTGGGCATAATTTTAACAACTACACCTGGCTTCCAGATATTGGAATTTTCATTTTCTTTGTAAAATACCTTCTGACCATTTATAAACTCAGAGCTTCTTTTTCTAGTTCCAATATCATAATACTTTTTTTTATTATATACCTATTTATACAAATTAGTCTGAAAATCAGGTATTATGTTTGGTTTCAACAATTCCTTTTGGACTGGCAGTTTAGTGCGACACAATCTACTGAATAACAGCTGAGATGGTGTATAATCGGTGCCACAAATAGGAGTATTTCTATATTCTAATAGATAATATTTTTAACATGGACTTACTAATTCCTACAGCTTTTTCTGCTGCTCCATTACTTTGATGATAATGAGGGCTTGAAAATATTGGTTTAAACTGCCAGTCCCTACTAAATTCTAAAAACGACCAAGAATTGAAAGGTACATTGTCACAATACAACAATTCTGGTATGCCATGTATAGCAAATATACTCTTTAAAACTGTTATAGCAGCTTCAGCTGATTTACTAGATATCTTTACAAGTTCTATCCATTTAGAATAGTGATCAACTAAGACAAAATAATTATCGTTTCCATATTGTAATAAGTCCACAGATACATGTTGAAAAGGTAATTCTGGTTGATCCCTTACAATCATGGGTTCCTTTATATTGTTATTTGAAAATTTCTTACATATTTCACAGCCAGAAACAAAATTCTCTATATCAATGTACATTCCCACCCAATAGAATAACATTTTTGCCCTAGCTTTTGTTTTAACAATTCCAAAATGGCAATCATGAAGTTTTGATAATATGAAGTTTACCATCTGCTTAGGTATATACACTTTGTAATCAATAAATATCAACCCATTCTCACAATATATTGTATTTCTATGATTGTACAGACTCTTTAGTGACGTGTCTACTTTAGTAATAGATGTAGGCCATCCATTTTTAATATAATACATTAGTTTTTGAGCAGTATTATCATCCTGTACTTCCTTTTCTATCATTTTTAAAATATCTACTGAATGAACAATGTCATTTAAGTCAGAGTCACAGTCCTTACTGGCTGTTGAGCAAGCCCTACTCAGTGCATCTGCTATGTGCATTTTATTACCTGGAATATGGATCATTTCTATGTTGTAAATTGACAATTTTAATTTTATTCTTTGTTGTCTAGTTGAAGGAATTTTACTTAATTCCTTTTTCATAATGGAAATCAATGGAAGATGGTCAGTTTGAACAATAATTTTTTGGCCATATATAAATGTATGAAATTTTTTACAAGCAAACAATACAGCCATAAATTCCTTTTCTATTTGTCCATAATTTTCTTCAGTTGGAGTTAAAGATTTAGAAGCATAACATATAGGTCTATTTTCTTGTAGCAAAACACATCCTATACCTGTTTTACTTGCATCTGTCTGTATTGTGATTCCTTTAGCAGGATTAAAATTATTCAGTAATGGTTTATTACACAGTATGTTCTTTATCTGTTCTAAACAATCACAATGCACTTTTTGCCAGTCAAATATTGTATCATTTTTTAATAAGTCACGTAATGGACCAGTAATGTCTGCTAGGTTAGGTATAAAAGGTCTCAAATAGTTAACCATTCCTAATAGTCGTTGTAAGTCATTCTTATTTCTTGGAATATCATATTTTAGTATTGCTGTTATCGTATCAGGATCGGGCTTCACTATACCATTTTCAAATATGTGTCCTAAATATTGTACATTATTTAAGTACCATATATTGAAATTTATTTCTATTAAATTTCAAGTGAAACTGTCTTGCTATCTGAAATACTTTATCTAAAATGGCATTCATTTCATTCATAGTATTTGCAAACAGTAATATATCGTCTATATAATTAATAACCCCAGGAATATCACAAAATATCTCTGACAAGTACTTTTGAAAAACTTCTGAAGCTACAGCAATTCCAAATGGAAGTCTGTTAAATTTGTATGTGCCATACATTGTTGCGAACGTGCATAATTTTGAACTTTTTTCAGTGAGCACAATATGCCAAAATGAATCTTTCAAATCGAGGACACAGAAATATTTAGCTTGACCTATTACACTAGACAGTTCACTTACAGTTGGAATAATACAATAATCTCGCACAATTGCTTTGTTTAAATCCTGTGGATCCAAGCACAAACGAATAGAGCCATCAGGTTTTTCAACTATTGCAACTCTATTCACCCATTCAGAAGGCTCTTCTACTTTAGAAATTATTCCTAAGGATTCCAGTTTATTTAATTCAGCCTGTAACTTCGGTCTGAGCTTTAAAGGAATTCTATATGGTGGTTTAGAAGTAGGGGTAACATCTTTTTTTAATAATATTTCATACGGCTTATCAATCTTACCTATACCTGTAAATAAGTCCTTATTGTTTTCAATTACATCTTCTTTAGTTACATGGTTGCTAACTTCATCAATTCTCTTCACTAAATTGAGTTTAACACAAGCATCTCTTGACAAAATAGCCGAAGAACTAGCATTGCCTGCCACAAAGAATTGTTCGTAATATTCAATGTCATTTAGCTTCACTTTCAGAAGTACAATACCTTCAACCTTTGTTTTAAATCCATTCCAGCTTTCCAATATGGCAGATGAAGTCTTCATTTCCAGTGGTCGACTTGCAGATTTTTCTATTATTTTATACTCATCAAATGAGATAATGCTTACGTCTGCACCAGGGTCTAATTTAAAATTTATTATGGACTGTTCAACTTGAATTTCTTTGTACCATGCTATTGAATTTATGTTCAAATTACTTGATACTGTGCCACAATAATATTCACCACATTGTATATTCGTTTCATTTACTTTTAGTCTTGACTTACACATTTGACCAAAATGTCCCTTTTTTTGGCATTTCACGCATGTTTTATTATAAGCAGGACATTTTCCTGCATCATGTAAATACCCACAATATGAGCATTGCTTCTTTGTTGATATTGCGTTAACCTCTTTCTGTTGTATTTCTTTAATTTGTGCCTCCGAGATTTCAGCTATTCTATAAGATGTGATTACTTCATCCAATGATGGATCACCTGCTTTTATCAACTTCTTTTGACAATCTTCGTTCTTTGATCCAAAAACAAGTCTGTCCCTTAGTATATTGTCAGTGCAAGCAGAACAAAATTCTGAAGATTTAGCAAGTATTTTCATGTCAGTCAGGAATGAATCAAATGGCTCACTTACTTGTTGAGAACGATTATAGAATTGAAATCTGCAGTACAACACATTTCCTTTTGGATTGCAGTACTTTTCAAACTTCTATAATACTAACTCCAAAGTTTTTTCAGCTTTATCTTCGAATGTGAACGTGTTGTACACTGAAATAGCATCTTCTCCTATTATATTCAAAAATATTGCGATTTTTCTGCTTTCTGAAGCCGTATCAAAACCACCAGCTTGCATATAAATTTCAAAGCTTTGGCGAAATTTTGTCCAGTTTTCTTTTAGATTTCCCGTGAGTACCAGTCTAGAAGGTACGTTGAAAGAATTCATTTTTCTTATCCTACCGGCTGCGCCATGTGATGCTCTCCAGAGCTAATTAATATTAGGTTTCCTTTATTATAGTTTTTATTTATTATTAATCAAACAAGTTATTCACTACTACATATTTAGTTGGTGGCCTCCCTCTTCTGTCCACTTCCCGCCATCCACACTCATACCATAGACTATGGCATAGACATTACATTACACATGGATCTGTGAATAGTTCTCATATTTGAATATTCGTTTAATTGCAGGGTTATTTAAATGCATTTATTTTTTATCTTTGTAATGGAACCGTCATGTTCCGATTTGCGGTCGAATTGTATCGAACGGTTGGAATGAGACATACAGTTATTGCTCTGAGTGATTGCATCGGATTCCTGACGATTGAGGCAAACAGTGGTCAACAATAGAAGCGTAAGCGCAAGCAACAATCTTCTCGGAGTATTCTGCAGTCCGTGACGGCCCCAATAGTTAGTTTTGTTGCGAGTACCGTTGTGAACACTTTCTTCCATGCCCAGCTCGACCGTTACCCATTCATGGCGGACGTCATCGTTTGATTAATCATTTATAGCACTTCATATTTTGTTTATCACTGCACGCTCCATGCACATATATTTGCCATAACTGCTCGTATTATGATTACTATCATGCATAATAAGGGGCCCAACCATGAGCTCTTATTGCAATAATAATTCAGTTGTGCGAAAGTGACAGATGTATACACGTCACATACATCTGTCTCATAAATGAGTGAAACCATCATGGCAATAAGAGCTCATGGTAAGGCTACAGCTGTTAGCCTCCGTTCCGTATATTGGTGTTTTGACCTTCGGTAAAATTTTTTTTAAAAAATGTTACTTTAGTAGCGTGCCGTTGAAATATCAGGATTTATTGATAATTCACTGGTTTAATTTTGCACCAACATTACTTGTTGTGATTTATTATATGCAAGTTTTTTTTCATTCAACTCATATTTTTATCGATTAATCAATATTACTTCCTCGTACAGTAAGCCGATGAAAATGGGAGTACAGAAATGTAATTAATTTATCAATGAATTTATTATCAGAGATGCCTTACGCCACGGTAATATGTCAAAGTCGTTGAAAAGGGCATTCGTTGTGAAACTGTAAGTATATGATCCAGTGTTGACCCGATATTTTTTGCCTTATAAACTGTACGTAGTTTGTACCGTATCCAACAAAATGTTTTTTTTCTGATAGATCCATAAAGTGATGCTTTAATGCAGAGTCGATTCCATTAAACAGCGACTGTCGATTCGACTGGAATACATATAATATCTATATATACTCGTTTTTATGGTTCGTATAAGTTCTATTTAATAAAATAATCAATTTTCGATTTAGTGCATTAGTTATCTTTACTTTATTGGTAGGACTTAAATAAAATGTTACCAGATTTGCTCTTTAGATTGGCACTTAGTAAATCTAAAACATATCTGTCCTGATAGAATTCGGGAGTTTCCCTGTTTACTCATTTAACCCAGTTTGTTGATGTCATAATAGATTTACCGATACGTAGTCGCCTAAAAGTACCGGTCTTCTGTGACCGCATTTATTTTTTATCTGTTTTGTTTGTCATTTAATCCGAACTGTATTATGACTACTGGTTTTATCTGCCCTAACAAAACCAGAACATGTTTATGTGCGTTTATAGAATTCATTTTATATCTACAGACGTTTGAATTATGTGTTTTATTAGCTACTAGCTGTGCCCGGCGGTTTCACCCGCGTAGATTTAATTTAATTCCCGCGGAACCCTAAATGTTTTTTAACATTAAGCTAAGCTAAGCTATCTGCCAGTGAAAGTCCCGTCAAAATCGGTCAAGTCGTTTCAGAGATTAGCCGGAACAAACAGACAGACAGAGAGAAAATTTGTTTTTTTTATATGTCAGTATCGTATGTAGTTTCATATGCATTTAGTAAAAAGCTGTTGGAATTTTGGAATTACAAACAGGCACTTCAATTTTATTTATCCGTACCTATAGATGTATAGATTCGATCTTATACAATTCAATCCCATTCATAATGACGGGCCTTTATGCTATTGACTTCCTTGCTCGGTTACTCTCTTTTTGGCTTCTTTAGTGACATTCATTATAGCAAGTTATCGCATAATATGCAATATCTCACATGGTTTAACAATTTCTTCTTGTTGAGAGTAATAGACTTTGGATTACTCAATTTTATGCCCTATTAGATGTAAATAGTTGATAGTTGCCATGTTTTATTGAGATTTAGTGAAACGGAATGGCTTATGATGGGGCACAAAAACGTCAAATTAGCCTTTTTAAATGATTCTTAGTAGGTTTATTTGCATATGCATGTTTAAGGACTGTAAACCACACCTTTATAATTCCTAGACACGTTAATAATTTATCAAAACTGTCCGGTAAAGAACGCTGAGTCATAACATCAAATGCTACGTGATATAGTGCATGCTATTTCAAGCCGTGAAAGCTTGAAAATCAATAGTAGTCGTGTGCATTACCTCTGTGGCCCTGTACATACCGCAAGCTAATAGAGTAATAGTTTGATATAACTAATCCAGGTATGCGAGTATGTAATTGAATGTGTCCTCTAAGTGGGCCATGCAACCAAACAGCTCACGCTGATATACAAGTATATAGATGTAATTTGAATACCATAACCGCACTCGCATTTGTGTGGGTTCTAATGCTGCGGAGATACATGACACGGTGTCTTTAGTGAACACTTCGCAATTTAGTACACACGGAAATGTATCATAGCATATTGATCGCGCTTATTGAGGAGAGACTCTGTTTGCTTCAATTCCATGAGGCTTTAGTGATTTCTGCATCAAACACGTACTTATAGCAATAACATTTTTGTTTTGGTACTTTTCGTGATGTAATTAAAAAATGAGCAGATGTTATTCCCTTTACATTTCCGTCTCCTTTACTTTGTATGTATAAATATTGTTATGTAGGATATTTATAGACAAGGTAAACATATTTATGTTTGTTCAGACAAAATGGAGGGCATTGGTGACATGAGTGATAATGAATGAGAACGTTTCGGAGGATGATTAGGTTTGTGGAGAAGGGGGTGTGGGTTCTGTGATTGGAGAGCGGTTATCAGATGATGACGATAGCCATCCAGGTCGGCGGGAGCCCTCCGCGGCGGTACCGGCGAGTCACGGCGCGCGACCACCGCCAGTACCAGTCACAACGCCGCGCGCCGCGCACGATCGCACGCGCACGCTCACTACTCTCAGTGAAAGTTGCGCGCAGGTGCCGCTACGATTTCGTGCGTCGATATCTTCGTCTAGTTAATCTGTTTGTTCGTTGCGCCAGTGCAGCGTGGAAAGGAGGTCGGTGCTAGCCCGCAGCCTGTAAGATCCCGTGAATCGTGATGTTGATCTATGAAATCGATCCTTGCATTCGTGTGCCATTACCAACTTGATGTATATTTTTCATTACCATTGAATTATTATTACGAAAGTACGCTCGGTTTCAACACAAGAAACAATTGCATAATCTGCGTATTGAGTTTGCAATGTGTTTTGGTTGCAATATTTTTTTGCAATGTTTCTCAAAGTACCCTTCTCTGTCACATTATGAATTCAATCACAGCTTATAATTAATCATTAGTCGCAACAGACATAGTTGTTAATTTGATAATAAAATAAACCGTAAATGTACAATGATAAACATCTTGGAGTATTTCTCGACAAGTGCTACGAACTGCTACGAAATCCGTAGACCTTAGTTGAGTCATCTGACCGCGGAAATTAAGGCGCAGTACAAGTCTGATCAATGTGTATAAATAGACTAGTTGTTTTGTTTTTGAAAATAACAATTGGCAGCAAGTATGAGCAACTTAACAGTTTTGTCGGTTGAGCCGCGCGGGTGGCGCGGCGAGCCAACTTACAAGTTGCGGCTATGTGAATAGTGAAGTGAAAACGAGCGTGAGCCCGTGACCTCACATAGCATTTCTTAGACACTGTATGCCTTTATCCGACCTGCTGGTAATTTATATTACAGTCAGTAGACTGGCAATCTTTCTGCTATGACAATAATAATGTTTCACCGTATAAGGACTCTTAAGTAGTTTTCATTAGAACTTATCTTCCATTGCCTGTTATCCTTGTCGAGTATGATTCACATATTGATATTGTTCAGCAAATCGATTATCCGCGTAATCACGGTAAACTGCAGTACTTACCCGAAAATTATATAACGATAACAAAATGTAAGATCTTAGAGCTAAATCGGAGATATAATTTTCTACTAGCCTTTGTGTGGCGACTTTATCCGCGTGGAATTTACTTACAAAAAGGTTAGTTCAAATTAGATCAGTTATTTTTATTTGGTTCTCGAAGAAACCCACTTAACATAACCGTTCAGAAATTACTTTTAAAATAGATATGTAAATTATAATGATAGTTTTTAACGTTATGATTTTCAAAGTAGAATATTTTTGAAAGTAGATTATGTTGCTATAATACTAGTCTGCTGGCTTATAATGTCAGTGTTCAAACGAAGCCATCCTATAGTTTCAGCACTTTCAGAATGACGCGCAATCAAGATACCTATATACAGACTAAAATGAGAACCGTTGCTGTTTCAGAATAAATAATAAGGTAGAATACCTTACCTACCAAGCGAATATTTACCAATCAGTACAAAATTACAATGTTTTATTTATTATTTTAAGAACTACAATAATTATGAGGCTAATATAACCGCTATTGATATTTACAGCATATTTTTTTAGTTTCGTAGAGAAATAACTTGAAATAAAGTCCACGCTGACGTATAAACCTGAAAAATTATAAAATGATTTTTTTTATTTTAATAGCAGTACCTATTTACTTATTTATATTAGTTACAGTATTACAATACAATCACGAATCAAATCACGTTCGGATTATCTTATCGCAAGCGATTGGTAGAAGTTTGTAATAAGCCAAATATAACGTGCAATGGAGCATGAAATAAAATGTAAGAAAGTGTGAATGTCATTGGAAGGCCGGTGTTTGCCGATCGGCAGACTGGGTTGTGCAAGTCCCACTGCGCTTTGAAATCGGACACGACCTACATTATTCTAGTAATGGACGTCGTAACTTGAGAATTGTGTTATGCACCGTCACCTATCAACCTTCTGTCTATGTACAGAGATAATACACATTCCATAAATACTTAACTTTATTATGTGTTAGTTTCTTCGTGAAGTAATTGTCCTCACTGTACAAGCGTGTTTCTTCATAATTTCCAGCATATTTTCTTCAATTCTATATCAAAATATCTTTTCGGAACCTCCCTGTTCACAAGTATGACGTGAATGTCAGCTATCACCCTCCTCAACTATTTTAAAGTGAACGACCCGTAACCTTCATGATAATAATATTCGATGGTGACCATCTTAGCTATATTTTCACATTTTATTAGTTCTTCACATGAATGCGTATGCAATATCATTGATGGCGAAATTCGAGAGCGCTCATGACGTTAATACAATTTATTGCTGCTTTGCTCGATTTATTAATTCCAACTAGTAATACTTATTATGTTTCTGTCACAGATGAAACAGCTTGTAGTCCAAGTTGTACTTACGAAATATCTTAATAGAAATATTAATTTGTAACATAATTCGTAAAGTCACTTTGTCACGTTCAAGCTTCAGTCGTTAGTCGCTTCCTACGTATGGTCGCCACAAGTGCATCTCACATGATGATGGCTGATTTATTAATAGTTCTTGCACGATGTTTGGGGGAAAATTTTCCACCATAACAAATCACCGCCCACAACACGCCTGTGCTAATATATTCCGATGATAGTGCAGAGACAGATCTTCACGGCTCGACTTGACGTTAGATTTCCCACTAAGTAAATATTGACCATAATTCTCGTTAACAGTTTTCTATCTTAGAAATCTTTTGTTAATATAAGGGGCTTGTAAAATCTGAGATTAAGTTATCGTCCACATGTAACTAAAAGTAATAATAATTTGTGTAAATTAGTTTAACATTTCAATGGTCTCTCGTCCACTGTTTAACAGACAACTATGAATTTTGTTAAAATTTTTACATTCCAGTGTGTATTATTAACGTCGATTAACCCGTGACACAGTTGGTCGATGTTACGCTACGAAATTTTCTAAGACCTCGGTTTCCCATCATTCCGATTGGTAAAACGCAGCCCTTTAACGGAGCTTAAAAAGACAAGAATAACGCTCGGGCTACGGAGATTCCTGTTTGTCTGCTAATTGTTTCACGCATGTTCTAAGTGACTATGTTAAATGAAATGTCATAGAAATATATGTCCAGCAATTATTCTTCATTGAGACTAATTGGCATTGATTCATGACATTCTTAGATTGCAAAATAATATGAATTTGTACGGGCTATTTATACCGAACTACGAAGCGGTCCTGGGCCTGCAGACAAAGTAACATTATCCTCACGCTGCGTTAGTAGAAACGATAGTAAATGTACGGGAATGACATATGTCACGTGATTGATTTATGAAATTTCCATACATTCATGGTTTCTATTAGCGCCGATGCGAGAAAATGTTACTTTGTCTAGGCCTACTCTAGCGCCTCCTGAAGACCGATTCACGTAACCTTAACGATATCGTAGCGAGCGACTTCGTATTCATTATATCAAAGAAATAATACGGAATAGCTCAGTCAGTCGTAGTCGTCGGAATTGTTTACCTATTATCGATCCCATTGAGTTGAATTCCTATCGAACTTTGATTTCTTATATTATGAAGGGGACCACATTGGGAAGGCTTCTGATCGAATTACTTTATGCGTTCAACAATTTTAGTTTTTATGATTTCCTATTGATAGGAACCGCTTAGTGTTCAAAACTGACTGCGTGGGTTATAAACTGAGACTGGAAAATTATAAATGTATTGAAAAATTATTTCGCAGGCTCACTCCATTGTATCGTTGTAATATGCCATTGTTTTATTAATAAGGCTTACCAAATTAACCTAGTTTATACGATGGTTTGATATGCCGACGTATTGTCAGAACGTGATGTACACACGGGTGTCCAGTTGTTTGTTTTCAGAGCAGTTATCAGATGTGGCGTGTCTTAGCTAAATGTTCAGACATTCAAATCACATTTATGATGATTTATCCAGGGTTTAATAATGCCAACTGGGATATGATGCCTTGTTGTTGCTATATTTTGATAATTTGGTGATCAGCGCAAGCGTAATAATGCTTTTTGAATGATTAACACAATAGTAATGAAAATGAGAGTTTTAACTTAGGAAATCAGTGGTGAGAGACCTTAATACCAAAACTTCATTAAACTGTTAACCTTCACAACTTCTTAAGACTTCGTCATAGTAGGCTGGTATATCATCCAAGTTGGACCTATTTTTGAGTTTCGTTTCATTATGAGGCAACAAAGTTCATTAAACTTCCCAAAGACTTGTCCTCGGCTTTAGAATAACAATCAATGCTAGTGATTCTTATAGGGATTCTTTGTTCTGTGTAATTGAATTAATGAGATCGATGTATCTTCTTTGTTTACCAGTTGTATCAGTTGTATGTATCGATTAATCTGTATTCCTTCCGTGGCTGCCCGCTACCATCTCATTAGTTATGCGCTGTTTGTGTACGTCGTCAACTATCATTGTTCGTGGACGTGTTATTATCTCATTTTACTCGAGCCTCGCTAATTTGCCTTCTTTTGTCACACAAATAAACCCGTTAAAACATATGTCGTGCTCTCTTATAATCAGTTCCGGTAACATTGCATCTTTCGGATATTGTTGGGACAGGCTTACAACATGTTCTTACACTTCGAATGTGCACATTTTTTCCTTGAAACGTGGTGTCATGTACCTCGTCGCTATTCTTGCATCAGGTGAAATATGGAAGAGAAGGGCTGCTTCTGATCATCCATTGACACTGCCCTCTGTGGAATGTGTCCGATATTATGTGGAGGTCTGACGTTACTAAGAGCGTTGACCTTTGTTTACTTGGAGTTTCTACTTCAGAGACTGCGCTCACTCGCCAGTCTCTCAGTTTCCGATTGACATGACAGATTGTACTCCCGGGTGTATTCAGATTCCTTGTGGCAGATATCTTTATCACATTCAACAATTATACATTATATGGATGGATATATTTTTGGATATCCATCGGTTCGTCATGCTTTTAAACAATTACCAGGTAATGTTAGGTCGTCAGTTTAGATATTAACATATTGGTAGTTTTAGCGTATACGCGTCTTGCAAACGGTGATTAGTGATACCCTCGTCGGACTGGTATATTGTTGAATTGTCTTTTATATTTAACATGATTATGAAATGGCAATTCTCATGTTTTTCGTTCTCAAGTGAACAAGTGATGTAGTATTTATTTGCTGAATATAGTTCAACAACGGTCCTAGACATGCCCTCGTAGATATGGAAGGTCTTATGACTAGAACGGCGACGACGTGAGATTACTTAGAACGAGCCGGCACAGTTTTAACGTTTGCAACACATTAACAAACGCTGTGCGTGCTTTATCACCCCTCAGCTTATTACCATTAACCGCTTAATGGCTTAGAAGCTGGCCATTTTCCATTAATACTATGGGCGTAACTATGTATTGGCTCCAAGGTTTTCTTTTATTTGCACCCAATCTTCAGTTTTACGACACAACTTACCTACATTGTTCTTGTATGTGACAAGTTGTGTTTACATGTTAAAATGCAATTTGCAAATCCCTCCCATCGAAATAAAAATAAAATATATGTATGTTTTCAGCAAAAACTGTCCATGTAATGTTTGATAATAAACATTTTGTTACATTCGCTTTTTGCCTCTTTGTTACCTAGTAGCGGTGACTTCGAGCATCTAGCTCTCATACTTTCGGTAAAAAACACTTATTCACATTGGTACTGTTCGAAAACCAGCACTGTTTTCCGTGTAAAGTAAAGTATACTAACGCAGAAAGGGTAATGAAAATTCCTTTAATCCCTTTTGCCCTGACATTGTTTTGCTCATACTTGTCAGTTCTTTATGTGACGGAAAACAACTGAAAGCACTTTCCAGGCGTGTTCATACTTCAAAAGCAATGTAATATTTCAAACATCAAAAGATGTGTCAGAATATAATGAACCTAGGAAACGATTACTATATACTATTATTACATACTTGTTTTTCGATTTCAGATCTTTATTCAAATGTTAATTTGAACTATTGGCACTGCATCGTGCCGAGTTAGATTAGTCGCATATGACTCTTCATAGTGAATCGAGACCATTTCTCACCAGTTGTTAATGTTGTTCATAAGTAATGGTTGCCATTATGCAGTATTTGCAACTGTCACGTTATCACCAAGACTCATTAGTTGAGGTTGGATGTCATGCCCCCAGTTTCCTTGATTAGAACATTCTCGATAGTAATGCTTTGATTGGGTTTATCACAATTCACAATACTCACACTGTACATACATTTAGATAGAACATGTTGGAATTATTAAACTTTTATGATTTTAGTTTTCATTCTTATCAAAAAGATTATTGGTTAAATTAGTTCCTTAATTATTTTCCGTTGACCTTGATGCGTTTCTTTCTGGTCACAACAAAATTAGTATATCGTTATAAATGATTGCAGAAATATTTTTATCATTTAATTCGGAATCGATTGTAAATTGTAATCTGTTCATGCTTAAGTTGATACTGATGCGGCTGGCTGACTGGAAACTCATTTTATTCTGAAGTAATAATCAAATTTGACCGCTGTGCAAACCACGTAGTTATTTGCTAGCTATTTATGCAAGACGTTAACTTTCCCCCCAACCGTTTCATCGCGATCAAGTCGATGGCAGACAGACTATGCAGTTGCGAAAGCTGCAACCACCTGCTTATAAGGCATAGCGACTAGCGCCGTCACTTATCGCTTCGTTTTCTTGCAAGCAAAAGATATATATACATCAGTGCTAGTAAGAACGATACAAGAACTGCTCAACCACCACCAAAAAAATCCGCTTTGCATTACAGTCTCTTAATTTGTATTTTTAGTTAATTGTGGCATATTAGCGCTGCATTAGCTATTGCACCATTATGAAGAGAAGAGAGTACATTTGTCGGAAACTCTAACAAAGTCCATTGAAAGTTCACCGGACATATCAGACAACATTTAACAAAAAGATGATGAGTCAGCGAGTAATCGATTAAACACAGAGACAAGTCCTTTTAACGTAGAAATTGAGAACAAAGCTTAGTAATAAAATATAATTACAATTTTCCAAGCGTTACGTTAGCAAGTTTAATAACCCGCAGCGGTACACGGTTCCTTGGGTTTGTCTGTAAGAATGAAGCAGAAACCTGTACGTTTTCCCCGTTGTTTACTTTGATTACATTATTGCGCCTCGGGGTTTTAATTCTGAGCAGATTGCGTGTTTATTTAAACTTTGCTCTCTTTTGAAGCGAAAATAACATTTCATTCCATTACTTTCGTTGTAAATAAATTTAATGGTTATAATTATACTTTTGGTAATGAGTTTTGCACACGAATGCACTGGCGATACAGATGTTAAATACGAATATTGTTATAACATTTTGATTTTATAGAGTTTGTGTACGACAGTTACGAAAAAGCAGAACTAATAAATACTGAGACAGTATTTTTAGTGTTCTCGAAGAATTCGAACGGTATTATTCGAAAATGAAGGAGCCGTGATATATTATGCAGGTTCCATAAATTTTGTGCGGTGTTGACGTTCCAACAAGTGTACAAGTTACTGTGATACGAAAATATGAGTGGAAGCGAGCCCACGCTCACCGAATCCCCAGTGCCGCTAGCACTTGCGCGGCTACAGGGGCGGCCGGGGCGCATGCCGCGCTTGCGCAACCATCGTCCCAGCCTGCAGCTCGCTAGCCTGCAGGAGGCGGTCGACGAGACCCCGCGGCGGTTCAGCGAGGAGCCCGCAGCGCCCGACACAGATGACGAGGAGGCATTCACTGATGCCCTCGTCGAACCGCCCCCTCGCTCCATTTCCTCTAATGGTCGTAGAGCTTCGGAGGCAACATTCGCCGAGCGCTATAGAAAAATGACCGATTTCGATACACCACCGCCCGAAGTACCTCGTCGGGCGTCCCTCGCCGTACCCATGGGAGATGTTTACGGGCCCACTGAGAAAGGGCGACGGCGCTCGTGGGCGGCGCGCCTCCAGCTCGAGCGCAAGAAGCGACGGAAGTCAGGGGGAAACGATACAGATGAAGAGAGTGATACCCCCACTTATATACGGCAGAAGCGACCCTCGTGGTGGAATGTTTTCGTGCCAGACAACATGCTGAAGAACAGGTATTGATAGATATGAAAACCCCTTTAATTACTTTCACATACATTGGGAGTGTTTAAAAAATATCTGGATCCTTTACTCAACATTTTTATATACATAGTTTTGGTTGTGTCGACCGACATGCTACTAAACTACACTGCTGCAATGCGTTATAATGTTTTTATACCGTTTAAGGAATTAGAATGGTAATGCACTCATAGCTAAGGGCATGTAATTATACTTCTGGCACCACGACACCAGATTCCCTTGACCTCTTAGAAACAGTTGACTTTATACTATATAATGTTAGGTATGCTGCACTCACGGTTAAGTGTTATAGTTACTGGAACTATTCTATAAATCATTTAATGTTGCTATTGTTCAATTTAAATAATGGTTGAATGAAAAATAGTTCCATTTTCTATTTTATTCTAGGCTATATTTACGACATATCAAAATAATGTTTGCATAAAGCAATTGGGAAGGTAACAGTAAATCTCATAAAGATATAAATCCTACAAAATATAAAATTGCATTAAAGGCAGACACGAAACGTTTCAATGATTGATGAATCTGAATTTAAATCGAATTGAATATATTTATTTAGGCGCAAACAATTCCATGTCCTATCTTTGAAGAAACTTAAGTCGTAGGTTACTGACTGTTGAAACAAGAATTACTTATTATTAAACTGCTCTCGAAAAATTCCACTACGCATGTACTAAATATATGAGTATTTTGTGTACAATGTCAGAAGGTACGTGACATATTTACAAGTAGTGATCTTGATAAATCAGTTGGAACGCTATCTAGACTTACGGCCGTGTGTGTAATTGTTATCTTGTGATCATTTTTTTAACAAATATTAATTTAATTTATGGCAAAGTACTTATTTATTGAGATTCTACTATCTTGGTTGTTTGTGCTTGTATAAGTCCTACCAAGCACCGCAATCCCATACTAATCTGTGAAATAACAGAAGTCTAACCTCAGTCAGTGCCTCCGTTATAATGTCGCAATAATAACGTCTTGTAAGTCTAGATTATTTTAGGTACTTTCAATGATAGGTTTTCCAATTTAATAGTCAAGTGCGTTGATTGATATCAAGAATAATTTTATTGAGCGTTACAAAACGTTATATGTTCTTACATAAGTTTTCTTGATTGTCCCTGCGACTGCGTTTTAAATGTATTATTGGTGAACCTGGCGCCCTAGTATTCTATACAGTTAGGGGGCGTCCATAAATTACGTGAGATGATTTAGGGGGGGAGGGGGTCGTGTTAAATCTCATATAATCTCACGTTAGGGAGAGGGAGGGTCTGGACAAATATCACGCAATTTTTTTTCTGATTGATACAAAAAAAATTTATACTATTTTGGTCCATCCAATCCAAATTTTTATTACATTTATAACTCTTAGCAATATTGATTACTACTCTTAACTAGTCGTAAATAAAAGCACGAAGCAAATTGTTTTTTTTCTTTCTATAATAACGCGTTTACGTAAGAAACCCACATTTTGAAAAATCTCACGTGAGATTGGGGGATGGGGGAGGGGGTTGAACAAAATCTCACGACATCTCACCAACAGGGGGGGGAAGGACAGAAAATTAAAAAGAAAAACACCTCACGTAATTTATGGACGCCCCCTTATTATTCCCTTACTTAGTGTTCATATTATCTCCATCAAATTTCAGCAAAATAATATCAAAATCACAGGAGAAAAAATGAATGTACAATTTTGTTCATGAATTGGTATATATTTTTTAATCAACGACATAATTTAAATATCCAATTTGAAACTATCTTGGCTTATGCCAAGACATGAAATTGCCATGTCTAACACTCAGATTACATGATAACATTAATGCGCGAACTTGAGAACTTCAAAGGACTTCAGATTATATTAAACCACTATACTATGAATTTCCCTGTACAATATTCTAGGCAATAATATAGTACCTAGTAGCCTCCCACAGTAAAATTCTACTGTGCTGCCAGTTCACACATAAATTACATAATTGTTCAAAATGGAAAGACACGCGCTTCAATATTTCGCCAAAAGCAATCCTCAAATCACAGTTTGTTGAACGTATTATCGTCTTAATTTCGTCACGATTTCTCAAGACCTATTTGATAACGTGTGTTACTTATTTATGTGATCAATAAGTGTCAAACAAACACATATAAAAATGTTTTCGCCATCACTTTCTTTAGTCACGTTGCCGACGGTGTTGCCCTCGTCTCATTCTGATTCGATTTCGATATCATTCTCTCGGGTATTGGAATCATCCCGAATGTAATAAAATACTTTCTTATAGCGTGAAATGTCAATTTAACTTACTATTTTACTCTTTTTCACTATTATTCAATCGAATTAACTATATACATAATTATAATTGCACTATTTACAATTAATATATAAATATTCAAAAATATACAATTTCCTACCTATGTGACAAGAACAGATGAAGAGATAAAACCAAGACGATAGGACCGAGCTGATTTATTAATTTGTTTGACAAATCAGATTATTTGTTAAATTTGCATTGACCTTCCGAATTTGCCCACTAATGCGATGGCGTTCCGTAAATATAACCAAATATGCCTCCATATGGCCAAATGTGGCCAAAGGAGATAATAGCGGTACTTAACAGTAATAAATCTGAGTGTAGGCGTCAATACCACGTGGTTCTTTGGTCGCATGGAAGACCTACACAGATTATTAAAATTACATTCTATGTGAGCCGCAACTGTAGTCGTGGTCGCACTCACCTGCCAGCAAGCTACGTCATAGGGCACACCGCTTTCATCATGCCTACGTCGCCTGGCCTCTGCGCAGCTTGTTTCCGCAATCGTCCGTTCACCTTTTACATTTGTGAGCGGTACCGCGGTACACCCCTTTTCTTTGTGTCAGCGAACATGACTCAAACATTGAACAGAATTGTTTCTTATCCTTATGGTTTTTATAATAGGTCTCGATGTTACACCTGAAGCATTAGATAGAGGTGGCGAAAAATATATCAAACAAATCCTCGCAGGTATCTTGTAAGTAATCATTTCCTTCATTAGATGGTGAATGGTGAGGCTCTATATGAAGGAGGCGTCTATCGTTGGTGATCGGTCGTAGGCATTTTCGCTATCTTAAATCTATGTTTGATTGTTACTTCGTATAAGTCTTGGTTGCTTCGTTGGGGTAGGTTTAGGTTCCACACCCAATAGGCAGGGTCTAAGAATTTGGCTATGGTATCCCCTGCCTGTCGTAAGAGGCGACTAAAAGGGGGCCGGAGGGCCTGCTGGCGGTGGTCGGGGTGCGAGCTTTGACCACCGAGCCGCGGGCCCGGGAAGGTGGCAGCGCGATGTGGCTCGCGCTGCCTTGCACAGCGAGGTCTCTAGGGGCGGCGACTCAGCTGCCCCGGGGATGTGCCCCGGCAAAGTGTGGGGGGACACCGGTGCGATCTATCAGAGTACCCGGAGTCCCCCCTGAGCACTGAGGATGGCCACCGGGGGGGTTTTAGTGCGGTAAAAATCCCACATACCCCGATCTGCCTCTCCCAGGGCGGTCGGGGACCTTTTGAAGGTATCCCCCTCATCAATAAAAAAAAAAAAAAAAAAAAGTTTAGGTTCCAAATTATCGATTCTTCGAATTGTTTTGTAACTATTTATTTGACTAAGCGTCGCGGGTAATTTACTGGACAGTTACAGATGCAATATTTAGGTTTATACAGACAATGAACCCTAATAAAAAGGACATAGGGTAGGTTAAAATGCAATTCTTCAAATTAACTAATTGTGCCATATCGTATGCTATTAGTAGTTACTCATACTTTACACCATTCAACAAATAAGTGTATGTCCACCTATACACAACACCTTAGTGTTTTCAGATAGCCTAGGTAAAAACATAGGTATATTACTCGATAGACACATTAGCGGTACAGTAGTTAATTATTGTATGCCAGGGGCCACATACACACAAATAATTAATAAAATCAAGTGTATGACAATAGATCCTCAATCTGTTGTGATTGTTTTGATAGGTGAGGGACTTAGGGTGCACAAAAGTGAATTAATAAGCGGCTTAGAATATCTGTCACAATTAAATGTACACAACATTATGTTAACTGCTTTCCCCTATAGTAAGAGCTACACTGACAGGCAAAATGATTATATAGGTAGGTTAAATAATGTAATTTATAGGACAGGTTGTCATAGCGACAATATTATTTTTTTTGACACTAATAAATTTATTAGTGGATTTATTATAACTGGGGACTTGTTTTACATCCCCAAAAAATGCATGAATATGATCGCTACATTGGTAGCATATAATATTAACGGTGTTATAGCAACTATAACAAAACATAGGTTAAGTAATCAAACGGTGTTACATTGTTCTAGTAACACAGAAATTAGTTCTTGTTCTAGTTCTTTAAACTAGTAACTGAGACAACGGCCGAGTCCCTCGTCAAACGGCTCTGTCGCCTTAACGTAGTGCACCAAAATATACAAGGCTTGGCTGGCAAACAATTAGAAATTGATTTATTTTTGGAAAGCCATAACGTTCATGTGCTTTGTTTAACCGAACACTGGCTTAAAAATCATGAGCTATTGCTCAATAATAGTAATTATAGACTTTGTAGTGCATTCGTCAGAAAATCAGCAATTCATGGAGGCTCGTTAATCTTAGTATCTAATAATGTTAAATGTAAAGAGCGTAGTGATATAGTAAACCTGTCAATCGAGCGCACTGCCGAACTATCGTGTATAGAACTAGAAGGAAATGTAATAATATGCGTATATCGTCCCCCATCTGGCAATTTCTGTTCATTTGAATCAATCCTTGAAGATGCCCTTAGACGTGTTGCGGGCCTTAATAAAGGCATTGTAGTGTGTGGCGATTTTAATGTTAACTTGTTAGAAAATAATTCTCTTTCGGTGCGTTTAATTAGTTTGTTTAACTCTTTTAATTTAAAGCATTTATTTCTGGAGCCCACTAGAATAACTGCCACTTCTGCGACATGTCTAGATAATGTGTTCTGCGATTGTGAGGCCCTGGAAAAATCTATTATCAGTGATCTAACGTCAGACCATTGTGGTCAAAAAATCACAATATTAAATAAAACTAATAATGTAGTAAGTAAAACCACTTACAGACCTATTACTAAGAAACTTGTAGCAAATTTCAGGTCTAACTTAGCAAGCAAGATACCTTATCTGCAAGGGCCACAAGAAGATCCTGATGCTCTTTACAATAGCTTGTTTAACGTTATACAAACGGAATTCAATAGTACATTTAAACTAAAAACAGTTCAGAAACATAGTAAAGCTAAATTCAATGAGTGGGCAACTGTAGGTATCCATAAAAGTAGAAGGAAGTTGTATGAACTTTATGGTATGAAACGAAATGATCATAGTCCTGAATTCTTAGCATTCGTAACTAGATACTCTAAATGTTTTAAGAAAGTTTGTATAAAAGCTAAAGCCTTGCATCTTGCCCAGAAAATCAAGAATTCTGATAATAAGATAAAAACTACCTGGAACGTTATTAATGCCGAGACGGGAAAGGCAAAAAGTCGCGATTGTCGTTTAACTTTAAATATAGATAACAAAGTAATCCAAGACGATGGTGAAATAGCTGAAACTTTCAACAAGTTCTTTGCAAATGTTCCTATAGTAACTACTAGTTCCCTAAATTCATCTCCCACAGACGCCGAATTATTACTGAAATTAAATGTTTCTAAGTGCGGCACTAGCTTTAGTTTTTGTTCTATCACGCCTTTTGAAATAATTAAGACATTTAAAAGTTTGAATTCCAAAAAGACTGGTGATTTATGGGATATATCAGTGAAAGTACTTCACGATATTATTGACATAATTGCCCCTTACTTAGCTGACATTTTTAACAGTTGTATTAAGAGCGGTGTATTCCCGGATCTCATGAAATATAGTAAAGTTATTCCATTATTTAAAGGTGGTGATATTAGTGACCCTACTAACTTCAGACCGATCTCTATCTTGCCAGCCCTCAGCAAAATTTTCGAAAAAATTATGCTGAATCAAATAGTCGCTTACTTTAATCTTAATAATATTCTACATGGTGAGCAATATGGCTTCACCAAAGGTCGTTCAACCACTGATGCTGGTGTTGCACTTCTTAGACATATTTATAGAGCGTGGGAAAACGCTCACGACATGATAGGTGTATTCTGCGACCTATCCAAGGCATTCGATTGTGTACAACACGAAACCTTATTAGTTAAATTAAACTATTACGGTGTCAAAGGTAGGGCACTCGACCTAATCAAATCATATCTTTGTCAACGGATTCAAAAAGTCGAAGTAAATGGGGTCAGATCTTCCGGTTCTCCAGTACTAATGGGCGTCCCACAGGGTTCAATCCTAGGACCATTTCTATTCTTAGTATATATTAATGATTTACCAAATTTAGTAAAGAATACGTGTGATATTGTACTGTTCGCTGATGACACATCTCTTTTGTTTGAAGTCGACAGAGCCAAAACGAATTATGAAGATGTAAACAGTGCACTTGATCAGGTATTGAAATGGTTTAATGTAAATAACTTAGTTTTAAATGCCAAAAAAACTAAATGTATTAAATTCACTTTACCAAACGTCAAACCTGTTGATACAAAGGTCATGGTAAATGGTGAAACTTTGGAAATAGTAGATTCTGTAGTATTTCTAGGTGTAACCCTTGATAATAAACTTCAGTGGGGCCCACATATATCCAAGTTATCAGGAAAACTCAGCTCCGCAGCTTATGCAATTAGAAAAATTAGACAGTTCACCGACATAGAAACAGCTCGACTTGTATATTTTTCTTATTTTCATAGCGTTATGTCCTATGCTATTTTAATTTGGGGCAAAGCTGCTGATATAGACTCTATATTTACACTACAGAAAAGGGCTATACGATCTATATATATTTTGGGACCGCGAGAATCGTTAAGGGAAAAATTTAAATCAATTGGAATTTTGACAGTGGCCTCACAGTATATTTTAGCTAACTTATTATTTGTGCATCAAAACATTGGATCGTTTCAAAGGAAATGTGATGTGCATAATGTAAACACAAGACACAAACATAAAATTGTAGTGCCTGCGCATCGCCTACAAAAAGTGCATGGCTCATTTTTAGGACAGAGCACACGCTTCTATAATAAATTACCAACAAAAATTGTAAACTTGCCCTTCAACAAATTTAAAGAAACAATTAAATCAGTTTTGCTTGAAAAAGGATATTATACTGTAAGTGATTATATTTGTGATAAGGGAGCCTGGGATGTACCTGATAATGTTTGTAAATAATCCCATTGGCACTGTACTTTTGCTACAATTAATTAATCTTAATTTTGCTTTGACTGGCTGGAATTTGCCATGCTCACATATATTTGTACTATATTTTTAGTTTTTATTTTTGACAATTGAGCATTAGAACTGTGTCCATGGGCTTATAGTTGCTTGAACAATTTATTTTGTATTTTTAAAACTGTATAATATTCTTTAAAAGAGTAATTACTGAGTTTCTTGCCAGGTTCTTCTCAGTAAAATCAACCTTCCGAACCTGGCGGTAGCATGTATAATCCTGTGTAATTGTGTCATTCTGACGATTTGAAAGTACTTTGTATGAAGTCTAATCGAATAAAGATATATTTGATTTTGATTTTGATTTTGATTTTAAGTACGAACAGCTTTATTTTAACATATTGCATGTCAATTTCGACCCACATACAAAAGTATATTTATATCATTAAATAAATAAGATTTTGTTGTGTGCGGCCTTCCTCCACGAGACAAGAGCGAATAGATGTTAGCGCCGGCGGCTATGCTTCCGGACCGCGGTTGATTTGTAGTCGGCATTTATTATGTACTTGCCAAATTAAAACTTTGAAGTCTCGGCTTATTCATTCAAGTCGGAATCTAATATTAATATTTTTGATAATATGAGATTAAATTGATAAGTTGAAAATTTACTATTGCTAATTCACCGTCATGTGTTTGCTCTTCGGTAAGAGAATACGGCTAATGTTTTGTGCAGTTAATATATTACTTAAACGTTGTTTACTATATTTCTGGAAACATAAACGGAATTGTTGCTGAATATGTATTTTGTTATGAGACAAAATGTTTCATGATTTCCGAACAACAAGTTTGTTTCTAAATCCACAGTGTTTTAAGAAACAAACCTTGGAAAACAATGTGATTTATTCATCAGTTGGCACTGGGCCATCCAGTGACCACAGCGCACTCTTCGCCTTTAATAAAAAATATTTAGCACCGTCTCGCATCTGTCTCGCAGTTGTTTTGTCTGCCACCAGTTGGACCGTGGTCTGTCGAGAGTGGCCGTGACTTCATCGTCTATTTCCTAGCTCCTCCCGGGTGTAAATACTAAATACTGCATGTCCGTTTGGCACTCAGATGGACGCGATGCATTTATGCGCGCTTCATTTGAATCTAGCTATTTTCTTAATATAGCATTCAATAAAGCAGAATTACTTGCAAAATAAGAAACTCACGAATAAAGTATTTTGTTTTCTTTTTACTTTCTGGAGAAGGGTTGTGATATCTTTTATCACCAATGCACTTAATTATTACCTAAATAGTTCGATGTATCAGATGCATTAACTATGAATTTACATTTAGCCATATGCCAATTGGCACGTAAGGAAAATAATTTATTATCATTATCTATTTTAGTGCACGCTATAATGATTTATGATGATTGTTACGACTCACCGTGTAGTTTTAAGTAAACAATGTGATCACGTTAATGTTGATCATAATCTCACTATAAACGAATGCAGATGCTGGACTTGCTACCAAATAAATAAACACCAATACGTGTTGAATGCAATAACAACATACAATCCTGTGAAATTGTGATCTAGTCGAATGTCATCTCTGGCAGTTGTATCAAATTTTCAATCAAAGTCCACTAAACCGCCTTGTGTTATGGTACTAGTTATCGAATAACTTATTATTTCGTTTCTTTTGCAAACTTTAGAATTTAACATTTTATTCGCTGGAATAATCTCTATATAGATATATCTTCGCGGCTTCCTCAAAAGTCTTGGTAAGGATAGGAAGAGATTTTACATAGTAAACTTAATGTGACTAGAATCATTATATTTTTTTCTTCGTCGTCATCATGTATGATGAACTCCTTAACTTGTATAATGTTTTTGGTGTTTTTTAAAGTTCAATTGTATGACCGTATCCTCTGTTGCTTCGTTCGAACACACAAATTCCGTTCACGGCGTACCTATAGCTATTACATTTCCTTTTAACATGATTTATAATCTCACGTGGAATTTGGATTTGCGACATAGATTTATGAGACCAAAATCAAAATGAATTTACATTTTATTGCTTTGTTGAAATTTCGCTGGTTGATGGAATTGTACATGGAAACATGTCGGGCAATAAAACACTCTGAGTGAAAATTCCCGATATAAATCCGTTTCAAGTGCTATTCATGTCGATGCTTCCATTGTTCAATGATAGGTGGGCCTTACTTGCCGCTCAGTGTGCCTACCCATTGTGCGACACAGGGTCACCAGACAAAGTCGTCGGCTCTCGTGTATACGGACCTACATTGTGTACTTTATTAATGTATGCTAAAATACCCGCCCGGGATTAGTCTGCCCATAACGATCAATACAACAGTATCTGCCTGGCCGCTAATACCTACCTTTTGTGGTCCCGGCATCCCAAGTCAATGTTGGGTTTGTCCAAAATTGCTTCATTATTCAACTTTTATAGCATTGTGTGGCTATTATCCCAATTTGTGTAAGGCAAGTTTCAACAATAGATTGGTATTATAAATAATAGACTAGATTAGTAAATTTTACCCAAAATTTACCTGAGAAGCAAGCAGAAACATTTCAAAATCGAAGTATTTCAGTTATAGTGCTTTAGTTAGTATTTTAGTCGTGATGTTCATTTCATTAAAATTGTCTCTCGTGTATTGATCATGATGATAGTATTAACTTGTAGCGCATGATCAACTATTATCCGTTAGTACTTGAGCATATCAATGTTAATCTTGATGTGTATTGATCGCTTCCTTCCGATTGGACCGCGGAAGGAGTTTGACCCAGATGTGTGGGCGCAGCGGTGGTAATGTTGTCTCGTACAAGGACGGTCGCATTCATGCACTGTTTCCCGAGGCACAAGTCGCACAAGCGTGTTTATTTCATTGCAAATTCATTAGCCCCGATCAAGCACGACCGTTGTAAGTACGTGAATATACTCACGTATAATTTATACTGCAGCACATTTAATGCATCACCCGCGATGTGTAACCGCACCATTTTTGGCCACGTTAAGTACGCGGGCGGATATGCAACGCATCTTAATTACAGATTCACAGATTAATTTATTATCAACGGTTATGCAAGCTATGCAGGCCTTTTTAAACGAACTTACCAGTGTTTTTGTTCATTAGAAGCATTGATAATCCAAATATGCAACGAAACTGTCAGTAGGTACGTACTAATAGCGATATGAGTGGTTTGGAATCCATCTAACTAGTTAAAGTAGATGTTTTGCAGTGTGTCCCTGAACCTAATTGAATGTGTATGTGCTCATATAGGTGTTCGAGGATGAATGTCCATTTCCTCCCCATTGCGCCAATTGCGCTCGTTTGCGGACGGCACTCTACTAATTGTAAGCTCCGCAATTAGCGGACGAGACTGATGGATGAGTGAGTACACACTAGTGTGCACCTCATCGTGTTGTATACGCTTTTACTAAGGAATATTTACCACTAATCAATATCATATTAGATATTCAATCAATCATTTAGGAACGTATGTTGTCAAATTTTTAAATTCATCTTACTCAATTTATTTACTAAATTATTACTCCACATTTAACCAGTTATTCGTGGCCTAAAACGTCATTGTACTTACGAATACACTTTGATAAATGCGGCAAGTGTGCGTCATAGGTTTTTGTCGTAGACATAACATATTAAACGAACATTTAAGCTTATTTTGGACAATTTTGAAAGTAAACTTTATATTTTTTGTACCTGAATGACAACTATAGAGACTTCCAGTTGCTGAATATCGACTTTGGGTCCTTCTTTGATGAAGGTTCGACATTTCCCTGACCAAACAAACTGACGGAAACGTTTTAGTTTTCGCTGAAGATGGGATATATAGAGATTAATTTACCCAATTTACCCGAATGATTCATCAAACGAATGAAAATATTTTTATAGAGTCAAGCTCTATTTTGATATAGACGAAGACGAACCGACAGTTAGGTTTTGGAAAATATTGTAGGCTTATTAGGTCGAGTTGCGTTTAAACTATTGCGAAATTAGGTAAGGAACCTAATTGTTTTAATATTGTGTAAATCGTATCGTACGCGTATTCAGTGTAAAAGGTGCGTTATACTTGGTACTAAGGTACATTTGCTCGGCGTAGAAGGCCATTGTAGTCATTAGGGTCAACTAGCATCTAACACCAACGGTGGCATTCGCCTCCTCTGGCGCACACGGTCATATAAATGCGCATGCACTTATCAACACTTGCCCGAGACTTTGTCCCAATCAAGTAATTAATAATAATCAGATCAAAGCTATTTTCGTGTTAAGGTTACTGGATGGATGGTGTTTTATCGCTGACTCAATTAATCCTTTGTTTTTTACGAGCTGTGATGTCACACTACGATTTACACTCCCAACTCCTGAGGAATGAATAACTCCTCTTCTATATTTAAATATTAATCTCCATTGTTCTATTGAAATAAAACTTAGTTCATCAAACATGCTACAATAGTAGGTAGTTGAGATGTTAATAAAGGATAGATGAGGACCGACATAGTTATATTTTGTAAAGTCAGCAGCTCATTAAAAATGTGAAGTGTTGTTTAAAATAATTACGTACATTTCATTTGAAAGTTTCGTAATGCCTACTACACTTTAAACACCGGAGTGTGCAATTTAAATTGTACACAATTTGTATACGAATGTTGAGTAGTGTGTAAAACTCGTAATACAATATTTAGGGCAGTGTTCTATGCGTGTTATGAAATGTCACGCGCTCTCCTCATTTTGATAAGTAAACTAATGAATGATCTAGCGATGCGCGATGACGAGAGGTTAATCGCGATTGTTTCGATTGTTCAAACATCTCGATGCATCGAGATTGTTTTCAATCGCAGTCGATGGTAGCGAGTCCGACTCGCGTAGTCGTTACTCATCGAAGGTGACGATACTCGTCGGCCGAAGATCGGTTCCATCCGACTAGACTCGGCGCGACTCGGACCAATCGCTAGCCTCAACAATCGAAACAATTGAAAAACCTCTCGATTGTTTCACCGCTAGGGCGAGTTGTTGTAGGTTGACTCGATGATCCCCCCCGGGGGTTCCCACCTTGCCGTGGTGGGGGGGCTCTAGTAGTCGTGGCGGCACCACACGATGAAGCTAAGAGGAACCCGGCGGCCCCGACACTTTAGTGCGGGCTGCCCCAGGAGGGTCGCTCCTGTCAGTGGTGCCTGCTTTGAGTCATCGGCAGGCCCCTTTGAGCGACGACGTCGTAGTCTGGGAAGTGGCGGGCGACGTGCAGGCGGCTCGGGCACTTTGGTGCAAGCTGGCTTGTGGGGGTCGCCCCTAGCGTGATTTGCAGCCCGGCAGATTCACCTAGGGTGCGACGGCGGCATCGTCTGGGAAGTGGCGGCGTCGTGCAGGGCGGTCTGGGCCACTGGTGCAGGCCGGCCCTGGTGGAGGGTCGCGTAAGCGACAGCGTCGCCGACCGAATGGAAGGGTCGGTGACGCGCGGGCGGGGCTGCGAGGGGTAGTGGTCGGGTGGAGTGTAGGAACACCGCTCTTGCTCTCCCTACCCACCGCAGCCGAGGATCGCGGCGGGAGAGGCGTGCTGGTATGGCGATGCGCCACTCTCCCTATCCGCCGCGACCCGGCGGGGCCACACCGCTGTTGTGGTAATGGTGGGGCTGCGGGGCGAAGGGAGTGGGGGCATTTGCCCCTCTCTTCCCCATGGCTTGTATATGGAGACGCGGTGGATGTGGTGTGCCGCGTGTCCGCGTGAAGGAGGGGCTGCAGCCTAGGGGAGCGGGGGCGTTTGTCCCTTCCCTATCCTGCGGCCAAAGGTGGTCACCAGACTGCCGTAAGGGGGCCTCCAGACAGCTGGCTCGGGGGAGTTGGCTGCCATTGCACTCATGGAGGTCGTGTGTCAAGGCTGGCCTTATGTGTTTCGGCGAGCCTTGCTCGGAGTCGGCCTTTAGGCCAAGGGGGGAGGTAATCTCTCCCCTTCAGGAGGGGCTGCCCTCGGGCGGCTGGTCGCAGGGGGGGTTCACGGCAAAGCATGTGAAAACGTATCACGTGTCCCCCCCAATAAGCGAGTTGGAGAAACACCATGGGGTTTAGCCGGTGAGAGCCCGGCATAACCATTCGCTGCCCCCGCAGCGAGTGCGTATCCGGAATGGATTCCCCATGTAAAAAAAAAAAAAAAAAAAAAAAAAAAAAAGGTTTGACTCGATGATGTGGGGGGACACCGGTGCGATCTATCAGAGTACCCGACACTGAGGATTGAGGTACTGAGCACTGAGGATGGCCACCGGGGGGTTTTAGTGCGGTAAAAATCCCACATACCCCGATCTGTCTCTCCCAGGGCGGTCGGGGACCTTTTGAAGGTTTCCCCCTCGTCAATAAAAAAAAAAGGTTGACTCGATGATACATTTTATCGACTGAGATTGTTTCGATTGTTGAGACATCTCGCAATCACACATCGCTAGAACGAGCACCGTCCAGATGCTTGTTTACATCATAGTATTGATTACAGAAGTAGATGCTCAAGTGAATTTAGATAACCGCTAATAACGTTGTTTAGCATTAATTGCTCTGGCTAGAGGCTAAAGTGCTTCACTGCATGAGAATGCGCGTGAATCTTATGTAACTAATGGAAAGGTTTAGCAATTATAATTATCACGTGCTTAAGTGACGATTGGTGCAGTGATGCTATTTATAGTATCATCCACATAACCATCAGGAACTATAATATATAATGATGCTCGTATCTGACATGGCATTACACTTGATGATATCAAACTACGAGTGCCCTCGCTTTATTTTACTGTCCGACTCTACTACGGGGAAGCAAAAAATATTATAAGTAGGGCGGCTATCCTCTAAAAATCATATGTTTCATACTTTTGAAAGCGTGATTCTTCGGTACTTGGGGTTTAGTTATTTAACATACTTTTTTTAACGTTATTAGTGTATCATAACTGACGGCCTGTAAGGCGCTTGCAAGAATTAGTGAAAAACCATTTTCAAATCTGATGAGTAGTTTTGATTTCGTTACAAATTTACAAATAAAACCGTTCTTTAAACCCGTATAAACATCATTGATTCCGATTACTTTTTATAATGAATAGGCGATTTAAAAAAAAGCGTTCCTACTGATATCAATAAACTTAGGAAGCTTGTTCTTAGTTTCTGGCCATGTGATGTGATAATAAATGAATAAGACGGTAGAAAACCAGTGGAACGGGTTTGCCGGTGAGCAAGCGTGTATCGAAGATAGAAACCACACGAAATGCGGTTGTGACGATTGTGCAACCCGAGCGTAGCGTGTCGACACGCCTACAAACGTGCTACAAACCAATGGTGACGTCGCCGCGTCGATGTCTTAGCCACGCCAATACTTTAGTCTTATCTATCTTATTTACAATACCTATAAGCTAATGGCAAAAAGTTATTGATTCTGGCTAATTGTTTTATTAATTAAACAGATCAAGATTGTTATTGTAAACAAAATAATATTCAATGGCCGTTAGTAATGCATGATGCGTGTAATCGTACTTAATATTATAGATTATATATAATAGGGTAATACGTGTGGATGTACGTGATTTTATGATGATTGAAATTGAATAGATAAAGAGCTGGTGTGTGACATCATACGTTACTTGTCTTGTGAGCAATGTTGCTGAAAACACGTCGTACGTGATACTGTTATACAGTTAGTGTTACTGAAATACTTTTTTATGAATAAATTAAGAGTTTTCAATGCAATGAAACCAAACAATCCTACGTGCGCACGCGTGCTGGCCAACAAAGAACTTACAAACTAACACAAACAACCAAAAGAACAATAACCTCCTATATAGATTAATATAATATTAAAACTTCCTCAATAATTAAACATTCAATGCTAATAGCATATCTAATAAAAATAGCTTCTGCCCACGTCTTTGTCCGCGTGGAATAGTTACTTTGGGCTTACGCTAACTACCCCGCGACTTTGTTTATGTCGCGTGCTGATACATAGCCTATAAGCGTTCCGCGATAAATGGGCTATCTAAAATTGCAATATTTTTTCATTTTGGACCTTAAATCATGAGATTAGCGCGTTCAAGCAAACAAACAAACTCTTCATTCAACTTTATATATTTATCTAATAGAATATATTGTGTGATAGCATAGAATGCAACGAACACAATCCCAAACTTGCCTCGCTTCAATGTTTCGAGCAGAGGTCAAGCGAAACCTGCGGTTAATACTGCTTTAAACTGCCAATAACACAAACCAACTTACAGTTAACATCTTCATGGTACCTACCGTTAATAATGATTATTGCTTTATTTTTTCTTTTCATCAGACTCATTACTCGCCAGTATAGAGCATTACGGATGCTCTATAATGAAGTAATGAGGTAAACATTAACTTCATTGCAAATTATGATAATTTACGAGACAATCCTTTCCTTTTTTGGTAAAATAGGCACTTCAACGAAACGACTCCGTGCATTATTTCACGTTGTTGCCACGGATTTCCTTGTAACAATGACTCAGTATTTAGTAATGATAATGATAAACATATTGATAACAATGAGTACCAATAAACATTTTGATGTCTTAGATGTCTTCTTTAATTAATGCTAATAATTAACTTAATTAGTGCCGCGTAGGTCACCGGGTCGGATCCGGGGATTACATTAACTTCTCTAATTAAGAGGCACGATCTAATTTGTTCTCCATTTAACTTTTTACTCGTTTTAAATTCTAGGCCGGTCTCGTAGCTAGGGGAACGGGAAAATGTAGGGACAGACCCAAATTGTACTTTCGCTCGACTGTGATCTCATCTCGAAAACATTCCCTGCCTAGCCATGTTATATAAACGAGTTTCCGAAATATAGGCCGTATACCTAAAACGTCTTTCTTCTTTGTAAATTATAACATGAATAATGGTATGCGATAAAAACATTCAAAACGGTTATCAATCATGTGGCGGTAGCAACATTTGACGCTAATTTGTTTGTTCAGTGTATTGTAAACAATAAGGCTACTGATCTGTACTGCCGCCAAGCATTACCAGGGGCGGCCGTTATTACACCAATTAGATTATATCATATACAAACTTAAGTAAGTACAATAGAAAGGAAAAATACATCTATTATTAATCACTGGTGCGTCTCAAACGACAGATAATTCAGCTATTCTCAATTATCATTTTGTTTGTGATGTTTATTAACACAGTTGTTGCCATGACGTGATACCACTTTGTTATCTATATCCTAAAGTCACCAGCCGCTGTCACTCGATCATACATTTGTAAAATATATGAGGTCAGATTTATTTACAGCTACCTTCTCTAAATGCACACATTCAAAATTAATGAATATTGGTTTATTCATTATTACGCATTGCATGATTACCAGATCAGATCACCTATCGCATGGACCGATGGGGCCCTCCATTTATTTTGCCAAGTTTTATAATATTTTTTTTTCATTATATTTTTTGCCAGCTGCACTATTTTCCTCTGCGAGAATATCCACAATGATTGAACACAAACAAATCAATAATTATCACTTTAACAATTGCTCTTTGTTACAGTTATCTGTAATAAATTATCAGTGTGGATATTCCAAGAAGCTGTATTCAGATAATTGTCCACTGTGTCACTAATAAATAGAGTGCGTTGATTTATTTTCGAGACTCGAATGTGTTACCCTGTATTACGACGTCGGACTTCTGTTTGGGATCGACCTTGTATCCATAAAATTACAAACGCTTGCATAAAATTGCTTCCTGTTAACATTCTAAATGGGAACTGAGCTGTCGTGAAATGCGACAGTTTAGCAGTGTAATGGAAGTAGTGCACAATTATTAAATTATCTGAATACAGTTGATAGAGGATATTGTATTGCATGCATGCGAGCCTGTGTTTAGTTCGTGGTCTCTGTTGCATGCAGGTCTAGGCGCGCCTCGCAGCAGCTGTCCAGAAGTGCAGAGAGCATCGACCAGGCCTACAAGAGGTAAACCAATTTTATATACTTAAACTAGTCAGTATGTATAGTTGTTAAACTGCAGCAGACGTTCGCCGTGTTAGAATTTAGCTTATCAACGTTACGTATTTGCTTTTTTTTATAGTAACACTTCATAGTTTGTGAGAGTGTGTGTTAAAATGAACTTGCAATAGTGCTTTGTACCACAGATTAATACAGTTTGTACATGTTAAATTATGTGAGAACAAGTTTGGAATGTTGTTTGCATTAGAGTACCGAGCTTCCACTGTTTGTTGTTCGAAGGCCGTTATTGCTTGTTAACCGTGAAAACTTTCATACAAAGCTTAATTTTCATTTACTTTGTTATGTTCTATTGTCAGCGCGTCTTGATTTTCAATAGCTTTGATCTCCAGTAAAAATGGTTCAACCCCAATAAAATACTGTCTGTCGCCTCCAAAATTGTTTATGTTTCGTAACTGAACCGTTTATTTGATAAGCATTGACCCAATTGTGTAATCCTGCATAATCTACGTAAGAGGCTATGAAATTCATCGAGGCAATATATTTAACCATTGTGTAGGTACGATATGACTAATGTATGCCACAGATCATTTCGAGTGTGGCACCTGACCTTAATATTGACCTATGCTTGGTCTTCGAACTGAACAGGTTTTAAATACGATACAAGATACATTCTAATCAATGAAATACCCTATGTACTTACAACTCTTATGCCTGAAATGGACCAGGGAATGAACATGCGTTTGCAGTTTCTCCTACCCAGACAGCTTTGGATGTCTCTAATTAGATTATAATTACCTCTATGATGATTGATTTTCAATAGTGAGGAAAAGACAAGTTTGTCATTATGTTTGCGTGTGAATGTAACCAGATGAATGAGGTGTCGTTCCAGCTAGTTATATTTGAATCAGACCTTCCTACGAGAGTTATTTGGGACATTAGCTTTAGGAGTGGCCAATTACGTGAACATTGACCCGGAATATTTACGGCTGCACGTCGATAATCGAACGCGGTATCGGTGCGCTCGTTACGTGAGCCTCAGCGGTGAGCGGTGAGTCCAGGGGGTGAGTGAGCCCCTGCTGGCTTGGCTTACACATTTATGGAATAATCAACCTTGTACACACTCTCCGCTGTTCTATTCTGGAACAACATTATTGTTAAGCCAATTAACTAAAGTATTATGGAAACTACAGTGTACCGCTCGTTTCACCATTAGATGTTTGAATGTAAGTTTATGGGATATTATATTTAATGAACCCTTATGTCTCGTTCGTTAGGGAATACGTGTACGCTCCCCGAAAACCAAAAAGCCAAGCTCTAATTTGTTCTCCTACATTCCTCGCTACTTATTTTTTTGTCTCGACCCTTGTTATGTGTTAATTGGCAAACTGTTAGTTTTTGTGCTCATATCTTAATTGTATTTTACAGGTCCAAAAGTCGTTCGGTGGACCATGGGTTCGGCGCGCCCTTCGACTTGGAGACGCTGCGCTCCAAAGTCGAGGGCAGGTTCGACGCAGTGCATAGAGGTGAGACTACATTACCTAATATAAATAAATCGTATTCAAAAACAATCATGATGGCTGAGCCTTAACCGATAGCGCCATAAAGTCTCAAAAAATGTAAACATTAGAAACAGGTGTGTGGAATAATAAAATAAAAGGTTAGCTACATAACAAGAATAAAAAAAGAATATTACATAAGCCCCGAAATAAATGTATAGTTCAACGCTCTGTTGGTTATGTTGGTATTTATTTATACTGATATGAATTCCTTGCTAAAATTATTGTCACGAATTAAACAAATCGTGTGTTTAAATTAAACTTTGTCTCAGTTAATGTAGACAAGGTTTTTATTGTCTTTCATTGCGCAATTCAAAGTTACTTCGAATAACTTCGTGGCTTAAAAGCCACTTTACCCTTTGTTATGTGAACCTCTACAGCTATACCATGCGGATGGTCCATAAGTGTTATAAAAGGCATGTGCTACAAAACTGGCAATTAGGTGGTAACCATATAAAACCATAACTTTGTTGTGTAGTCGGAATCTAGTGTGAAGATAATACCGTAGTGATCGCTTCAAGTGTATATAATTAAATTGCATAATACATATTAAATTAAAATTCGCATATTATATTTGTTTATCTACATTTGCATTAGCCCACGGTGTTGCCCGCGTTAAAAATAAAAACTACGCAACTTTGAGGTATTTTTTCTACAATAAAAGTAGCCTAAGTAATAAAAAGTACTCCCTTTAACATCAGCTGCTTGCCAGTTAAAGTCGGTCCAGCGGTTTTAGAGATTACCGGAATAAACAGACGGACAGTAAGATGAAGATTTTTTTTATGTTTGTATCTACGCTTATATGCATGTAGTGAAAAGCTGTTAATTTGGTAGTAAAAACAGACACTTATTTATTTCTGTATATACCTCATTACTTTAAAAGATTCGGTCAAAATGATATGCGCAATTTCATATTAGGCGGTCAAATACTTATTTCAAACAACTTCAGGGCATCATCTATTATAGTTGACAGACAGGTCTGAAGACTGAAACTAAGTGTCATTTGGTCGATGACATTATTTAATTATTATTTATTATAACATTTACTTCCTTGATATTTTCTTTTCTCTTCTATTCTTTATTTTTTTATTATATATATTTACTCCTACGGGAACCTCTCTCATTGACCTTAAAACAACCACCTGCCTTTATCAATACATCTTCAAATCGAATATTTCCTAGTGAACATAAAATGCTATCAGATTTTTTTGTCGTGAATTATAATTAATGGAAATGGCAGTGATGGTAATGGTAATGTAAAATGTATATTTCATAAACAAACGTATTTCCAAGAAATACGGATGAAATGTAATCAAATAGACATGAGCTTTTATTTTAATAGAGTTACGTAGCACAAAGGTAAAAACGGAACTTTTATACTCTCGTTCCTCGATCTGTCTGTTACTCCCTTAAATAAATGAATTGTTTAAGGAGTCATTAACAGTTAGTTTAGTACATACATACATACATAATATGCTCACGCCTGTATCCCATGGGGGTAGGCGTTCGCCACATGCTACGATTCTTACATACTTCTTTCGCTTCATCCACATTCATGCATCTCTTCATACACTTCCTTCGGTTTAGTAGTAGTAAAAAATATAAAATGTCGTTTACAAAGTGCAAAATCTAAATGGCTTATGCCTGCCTGTGTGTAAGCATTTGAATATGACGGGAAAAATAAAACCTTACTTTATATGCCTTCAATGACATAAGTATTAAATTTGTTTTTGGAGAAATCTGGATTTTTACAAACAAACTTAATTTTGATGCTTGAAAAATGCACTAAAATAAAAACAATCTTCAGATTTTCGGATTATTTGATGATTCAAACTACAATAGTAAATTCTAAATCATTTTGGTACGGAACCCTCG
Organism: Watsonalla cultraria; assembly: GCA_964035505.1. Classification (NCBI taxonomy): domain Eukaryota; kingdom Metazoa; phylum Arthropoda; class Insecta; order Lepidoptera; family Drepanidae; genus Watsonalla; species Watsonalla cultraria. The sequence goes on along the minus strand of OZ037717.1, from coordinate 7,999,842 downwards.
ATGATAAAATCTCGCACTTAACCAACTTTATAATTTAGAGGTGTCTCTTTATAATTGCCATTATTATTTACTGTGTGTTATTGCGTCTGAGTTTCGCGATGTTCCATGGAATCGGTTCTGGCACGCGGAGATGTTTTTAAAATAAACATGTCAGCCGTTAAACTTCATCCGGCTGTTGATGCAGTCACATACAAATTAATTGATAGCATCTACCAACTAGCTTCGTTAATTCACACGTGTTTACGTTACTCCAGAATAACTAATAGCCAGTTCATATTTTACCTGTTTAAAAACTGTTTAAAATATTTCTTGGTGCAACTTTTTATATTTCTCGCGAGTTCGTCGGCATGAAAAATGATTTGTGGCGGGGCTATTATGGGTTTCAATCATTTTAAATCAGTTTCTAGCCGAAAAGCAATACTGAAATTTCGTGATATTTAAAGTAGAAATAATAATAATATTTTTTGTCATGCCTGGGGGTCTACTCTACTCACTTTCTCCGAAAACGAAACTTCGCAAACAAACGAAAATTTAACGTAGTTTCAGTACTTATGACTTTGTTTTTATTTTTTTATTTTAGAATATTATAAACGTCAAAGTATTTTCTAGTAGACCACGTTCGGACGTTATTTTAGAACGAATAAGAACCATGGTAGGAACTTTGTGAACTTTCGTCGAAGCTTCGTTTTTCGGAGCAAGCGAGTAGGCCCCCTGTCCTTCGAAACACGATTGAAACACATTACATGATCCAGGGACAGAGAGAACTTTACACGATGCAAGTGGTATTACAAACAACAACAACATTGATTCAGTTCATACTGAAACTGAAATGTAATTTTCCTTTCACGTTGACTTCACCTAATAAGATAGATTGAAATATTTAGGGGGGATTTTGCAGTTATAGACATTTTTTTTGTAATCTATAGTCAAACTACAAGATAATTATATTTTAAATTTTGCATATCTTTTCTTTTAATTATCTTCTTCCGTGTTTACAGGATCGAAATTCGAAATTCGTTAATAAATTTACGTAAGATACTTATTATGATCACAAAGATGATGTTTCATAAATAAATGCTATGGAAATTGCCGAATGCGAAACGTATATTGAACCAACCGCTTGCGCCGTACATAATGGCAAAGGCAATGAAACGTTGATAATAAATTCGTAATTTATATTACATAGAAAGGCGTCCTAGCGCGTATTTCACGATAAAAGTGGCTGTTGATTGCAAATTTAATTTTCTGGTAGTAAAATTTACGGCGTATTTGTGACAAGTAGGTACCTAGCCTCCGTCCTACGTGATATTTGACTGACATACATAATACTTGTTGCAGATGAAGACGAGCATGCCAAGAGACTGCCGCCTCCGCCGCCGATAAAGACTATGACGTATACGGTGAGTTTTTGTTTCCATATTTATTTATGTAGACTTATTTTCCTTCACGCACTGTCTTATTCGTTTGGATTTAGGCCGAGAAAAGTTCCACTGCGTACAGAACAAAGGCTAAATCCTCATGGGCCGTCATATGAACTATTTATGTGAAATTAGTTCGACTGTGAGACTGATAACTGTGATCCTAGTTTTGACGTGTCAACGTATTAGCGAGGCTGGAAATGTGTTGACACTTTTTCAGAGACCGCTTGTGATGGAATTCCAAATATGGCGGATCAAGATGTAATGATCTGCAATACTAATACGCAAAGAAATTCCTCAATTGTGAAACTTATCCAACTTATTTCTGGGGGTAGGTACTGATGTGTATTTTTGATGTCTCTGGAGATATCTGTCACTGTTCCTCAAATAACCATCGCAATAAGAGTGGTTAAAGCCTTATATTTCGAGCTCTTTCGTAAATTTAATGTTTCCTTATTCGCTCTAGATCAGCCTTTAATAACTTTCCCTTTACCCTTAAGATATTCTACTATAATTGCTAAGATCCCCTTGATAATAAACATTGAAATATTATTGCTTCCTTTGTGTTCCTGAGTTGAGTGGGGTTTCAAAGCTCTCGAGGAAGCGCTGTACTTGCAGTGGAGGGATTTGAAGTGTCTTGATAAAGAAGAAGGTTCTTGTGAAAAAAGTTTAAGCAGCCTTAAAGGCCATGTTCCTAAAATAAAGCAATTAATTCATTTCATGAATCCCCGTTTACAGCTCGTCCATCCTTGCATTATCTTATCCAGCTATACAAAGGTTACGTGAATATGGAGTTGAACTGTTTGTTTTTGAGAGAACTTCATCTTTATTAAGATCTATTATTATAACTGCCTCGTTGGTCCAGAGGTCGCAAGCCCTTCTGCGGAACACGAGGTCCTGAGTTGGATCCCCGTGTTTCTCCCATCTGTAATTTCTCAGTAACAGCCCGGATTCTAGAGTAGTGGCTGGTCAATGACAATATGCACGCCTTCTATTCGCGGTACTTAAACATAACTTGGGAAATGCGGGTGTATTCTAAGTGCTACACCTCTCCCTAACCCTTGGGGAATACAGCCATTACGTACATTCTCACCTTGGGATTAAGCTAGCTACTTTGTTCGGAAAGCCATAAATATTTGCTACAACTAGCTGTGCCCTGCAGTTTCAACCGCGTAGATTTAGTTTCATCCTTATTGTCGCGGAACCTTAATATTGTTAATAAATAAAAGTTAAGCCTAAGTTACTCCTTAAAACATCAGCTACCTACCAGTGATAGTCCCGTTAAAATCAGTCCAGCCGTTTCAAAGATTACCCGGAACAAACAGACAGAAAAATCTTAAAACTTGGTTTTTTAATGTCAGTAGCGTGTATACTTTCATATGCATTTAGTAAAAAGCTGTTAGATATGTCTACTACATATATGGGAATTAACAGTCAATTGAACAGTGAGTCAAAGTCATTGCTGACTGAATGATCCTCCCGGAATACATCAGGAGCTTAGTATTGTTAAAACTAGACTATGTATCCTTTGTCATCATTGATCCAGTCAGGCAGAACGTACTTGATTGACTTCACTTTTAATACTTGTCAACTTTATAAGCCATCCGGTATCATTCTATACCATTTGATTGAGTTTGCATCCATCAGTGATATAGGCATTAAGGGTCCTAATCAATATACCCATTTAGTAAAAAAAATACTACTTACTAAGGCGACGAATAAGTGTACAGCCTGCCTGATGGCAAGCGGCTACTGTAGCCTATGGCTTTCTGCTTGTAAGCTCAGTGTCACTCGCGCTGTGCTGACATAATGACAACCGTTGATAGCACCACTCTTACTCCTTTCCTCAATAGAGCACTGGCCTTACCGCGGAACACAGCAAAAAGCAGGAATACTCAAAGGTTGCATTATTTGGCTGCGATCTTTTGTAAGGTGCAGGTACTGTCCCCAGTCGAGCAGCTCCATGTGTCGAACGGGAGATGTTTTTGCACTACTTCTCTTAAATTCTATATGAAGCTTTACGTATAAGTAATTAAGTGTTTGTTTCGCCAGGTTCGTGACCGTGATACCCTCACCTCCCTGGCGGCGAGGTTCGACACCACCCCCTCGGAGCTGACCAAGCTGAATAGGCTCGCGACCCAGTTTATATTCCCCGGACAGACGCTCTTGGTGCCCGACAAGAGAAAAGGTAACGTTTATCATTACACACACACATGCACACAATCGTTCGTTTCCAAGTTTCCAGAAGACATAAGATAATAAAGTAACACCAATAGTTTATCTGCTTTTAAGTAATGCCACAGAAAATTGTATTTGTATACAAGCGTATCTGTTTCAAACCAGTTTTGAGATTTTGATATTATTCCTTATGGTTTTTGTAGAAATGTAAATTCCATATTACTTACCAAAATTTTAAAACCCAATTCAAAATTTTGCAAAATATATATGTTAATTTAAATTATATCTGACTTGCGACTCACTGTCGCTTGGGTACATTTACGATTGTGACTATAAATTTAGTTCGGAATGTTTTTAACCATCGGAAATCAACTCCTACTCCGTTTAAGAGAACGATGCGTTCAGCCTGACAGACGAAAATATTTAGTATGGAAAAAGCGACTTCAATTTACATTATTTAAAGAAAAGACACTAAAAAGATAAACTCAGAAATTAAAAAACGTATTCAATGATTTTAGCCATTTTGATTCGGTTGATATTCCCTAAAAAAGAATAAGCATCTAGCAGCATCGTCGCTTCGCAAATAATAGGAACAATACTTTCATTTCCATTCGAATGAATACATTCTAGAAATAATTAATTTATATTGAGTACCAGATTTGCCCTGGTTTATTTTATTGTTTATTTTATTTGCTGTATATGTATACATATATATTATAAATGTGTACTTCACATATATCTTTAAGAATATGTTATACTTATGTACCAAGGATCGTAGATTTTTTTAAATATAATTACTAACATGGTATTGGTATATGGTATTTAATAACAGGTATTTGAGAAGTACAAATTGAACTATATGCACGTCTTCTAATAAAGTAGAAAATTGATTATAAATAATGTTAACTTTAAAATGTTGAAATAAGAAATCAAAATCCCTATGAAATTCGACCTTAGAAGCTAGCATTGCTTACTCAATAATATAATTATTTTATTACTATTTTTCTTTACTTATCTAATTACACCTACAGGATTTTAAATCTTCTAATCAATTCCTTTTTGATACAACATATATATTATGCTCACGTCTGTATTTCCTGAAGGGATAGGCAGAGGTGGACTTATAGTACCTACACTCACATTTCGCTAGTTATCCTTAAAGTCCAAGTAATGAGGGGTGAGCTCATTGCCATTTACCGGGCATTTATCCACACTCCGGGCTGCTACTGAGAAATTATAGATGTAAAAACCCAATAATAAAAAACCCCATAAACTCGTGTTCCCCAGTAACGTTCGCGACCACTTAACCAACGAGGCAGCTTTTTTAATACAAGCGAACAATAAATAAAAATTTGAGTAACACCGCCCAACTCTACATTCATACATTGATGAATTCACGAGAGTGTCCTAATTATTTTGTTTGTGTCTCCCCTGAGAGATGTTATGGATACAATAAAGCGCTCGTGGCGTTCATAAATTAATTTATTAGTATTTTTCGAAAAAATGTGAACTGATTTCAGTCACCAAAAATTCCAAAAATTTTTTAAAAATTTTATAAATGATATCTAATTAATATAAAATAATTACTTCTCTCTTTTTTGAAGATTTTAAAATTGTTATTATATTTTGTTAATTCTTAGACAAATATAAATAAGCGGTAAATATATATTTATAATAAAAGAATAAGAGTAACTTTCAAACCAGTTTTGAGATTTTGATATTATTCCTTATGGTTTTTGTAGAAATGTAAATTCCATATTACTTACCAAAATTTTAAAACCCAATTCAAAATTTTGCAAAATATATATGTTAATTTAAATTATATCTGACTTGCGACTCACTGTCGCTTGGGTACATTTACGATTGTGACTATAAATTTAGTTCGGAATGTTTTTAACCATCGGAAATCAACTCCTACTCCGTTTAAGAGAACGATGCGTTCAGCCTGACAGACGAAAATATTTAGTATGGAAAAAGCGACTTCAATTTACATTATTTAAAGAAAAGACACTAAAAAGATAAACTCAGAAATTAAAAAACGTATTCAATGATTTTAGCCATTTTGATTCGGTTGATATTCCCTAAAAAAGAATAAGCATCTAGCAGCATCGTCGCTTCGCAAATAATAGGAACAATACTTTCATTTCCATTCGAATGAATACATTCTAGAAATAATTAATTTATATTGAGTACCAGATTTGCCCTGGTTTATTTTATTGTTTATTTTATTTGCTGTATATGTATACATATATATTATAAATGTGTACTTCACATATATCTTTAAGAATATGTTATACTTATGTACCAAGGATCGTAGATTTTTTTAAATATAATTACTAACATGGTATTGGTATATGGTATTTAATAACAGGTATTTGAGAAGTACAAATTGAACTATATGCACGTCTTCTAATAAAGTAGAAAATTGATTATAAATAATGTTAACTTTAAAATGTTGAAATAAGAAATCAAAATCCCTATGAAATTCGACCTTAGAAGCTAGCATTGCTTACTCAATAATATAATTATTTTATTACTATTTTTCTTTACTTATCTAATTACACCTACAGGATTTTAAATCTTCTAATCAATTCCTTTTTGATACAACATATATATTATGCTCACGTCTGTATTTCCTGAAGGGATAGGCAGAGGTGGACTTATAGTACCTACACTCACATTTCGCTAGTTATCCTTAAAGTCCAAGTAATGAGGGGTGAGCTCATTGCCATTTACCGGGCATTTATCCACACTCCGGGCTGCTACTGAGAAATTATAGATGTAAAAACCCAATAATAAAAAACCCCATAAACTCGTGTTCCCCAGTAACGTTCGCGACCACTTAACCAACGAGGCAGCTTTTTTAATACAAGCGAACAATAAATAAAAATTTGAGTAACACCGCCCAACTCTACATTCATACATTGATGAATTCACGAGAGTGTCCTAATTATTTTGTTTGTGTCTCCCCTGAGAGATGTTATGGATACAATAAAGCGCTCGTGGCGTTCATAAATTAATTTATTAGTATTTTTCGAAAAAATGTGAACTGATTTCAGTCACCAAAAATTCCAAAAATTTTTTAAAAATTTTATAAATGATATCTAATTAATATAAAATAATTACTTCTCTCTTTTTTGAAGATTTTAAAATTGTTATTATATTTTGTTAATTCTTAGACAAATATAAATAAGCGGTAAATATATATTTATAATAAAAGAATAAGAGTAACTTTCCTTCTCGTATCACCAATATTCTCCTGCGTTGCTTCATTACAATTTACGTAAGTTATTAGGCTTATTAGTTCCCATGTTATCGTAATTGATAGCTGCTGGACAATTATAGAACCACTATAGTCCATGAATGATCATCAGCTGATTCATAGTGCTATAAATGACCTGGGTGCTATCTGTGAATAGGTAGTTAATTTCATCGGAGTTAAATCGATACAAACGATATAAGCATTAGAGTAAATTGTCTGGTGTGAACAAAACCAACGGTAAATACATTTGTAGGTCAATGGTCTATCACAATCAATGACGTTTGTCGGTTTGTCGCTCGATTGATCGACTAAGTACTTTGTGAAGAAACATTTTTTAAAGCAAAATTACCTTAACCTTTAGTATAAATAGTCAAGTTTAATAGCGTTTCAATCATGCAATCGAAATTTATAAAATATCTGGAATTCGTTTCTATACATATAAATAAAATTGAAGTGTCTGTTTGTAATTCTAAATTAAAAGCTTTTCACTAAATGCATATAAAAGGTTATACGGTACTTACATACATAAAAAAAATAATGTAACTCCTTTTATACAGGCTAATTTCTGAAACGGCTGAACCTATTTTAACAGGACTTTCGCTGCCAGATAGCTGACATTATAAGGCTACTAGGTTATTATCTAAAATACATTTTACTAAAAATATCACTAAGTAAGTAAGTAAGTAGTTTTAATTGTTAATCATACGCGGGTAAAACCGCGAGGCTCAGCTAGTTACAAAGAAAATGTATACTTAGATCCACTAGTCTTTAATAGTCTGGGCATGCAGCGTGGTCTGTCTGCCTACAGTGTTAAACTAAGATAAAAGCTATATTTGGTTCGCTACGACTATTTAATAGTGTATCAAAATATATCGGAGAGATGACAGTGACAGTCGTATCAATGGTGTCAACGCGCACTTAATATTATTGTGTTGATCCAGTGTTGTCAGCGTATAAAACAAAACAATAACAATCAGCCTTGATGTTATTCATTCATGCGTGACGTAGACGTGGAACAAATGTTTCTCCTATTTGTTCTGCAAACAGAAGTTGCAACATTCGCGGCTGACAGCGACAGACGCGGCCGCGCCGGCGACTGAGCACTACGCGCGCTTACTGTTTCTATTTTAAATTGACACCGAATTGATCCCGAGCCCTCGTAGCACTGCTCTCCACACTCCTCGATGGGCTTCACCCGACCGAGTACGGACCGGTGCTAATTACAGATACACTATCGCAACCGATAAATGTGCCGATATAATGCTTCTTGTACAATTTCATTGCAATAATGTTCAGTTTTGAATTCCTGAAGCGGTGGTATCACGGTGCGTTCATGTTTCGCGATCTTTCTAGTTATCAACAAGTGTTTTTTTATTGTTCAGTGTGAGATATCGTATGTGAATGAGAGTTTAGTCTGAAGAGTGAGTTGTTTGGTTTGCAGATGGAGACAAGGACTCGGACGGTCCATCGGAGAGCGGAGACAACACATCGGAGTCCACGCAGGGCGCCCAGAGCGACCCGGCCCAGGAGAAAGGTATGTTTACACTCATCACATCACATGTCATCGTGTTATCTATATTTACTTCCTTCTTGTAGTTATAAATACACACTATCCATATCATCACAACTTTACAGTCAGAGTAAAAGAACGTCATTCCGCTCTCGACTTACAGAACTCGTCCTTGCTTGTCATATGCAAAGTAGAAATGGATTTTCATTCGTTATCGAATCGTGTAAAGGTGAACTCGTTATCTAACAGTAACGAGTGGTTGAACATTTTTAACGACTCATAAAACCCATAGCCCACATTGTGTAGGTACTGTGCGGCGCGTAATACTTGTGTGCGTATTGTGCATAATAGTTTCAGTTGTTTGTTGTTATGTGGTCGCCGGGCCAGCCGCAAGGTTAGTAGTTAATATGTTTGGTATTGTACGTTAATTGGCGTTGATAGAAGTTATACGTAGCTCCCGTGTGTTAAGAATTTGTCTAAATCTGTCACGACTGTGGATTGTTATCAAAATGCTGAAGACCAGACCGTATGGGTTAGGCAATAAACGCTGCATCACTAAATAAGATATTTATTTATAGTGTCCATTTATTCGTTAATTAGCAACGCCGTGCTGCAGCAGTTTACTTAGATCTGCAATCAGTTTCTCTGAAGTTATAACCGTTGTCATAATGAAGTGAGTAGAGGTTTTGTGAACAAATCATTATTGGCCGAAGCAGTGCCATGGCTATGCACTAGTATTATAATCAAGATTAGCCACCTAGGATAATTTTCATGTCCTCATATAACGCGAGCGATAATATTAGTTTTTCGTAATTTTAGCTGCTTTTTGTCATGAGTATTGAGTTCTTTGTTGGATAACTGTGACAAATAGGTGGGTGCTGCATCACAGCTGAACAAACAAACACTGACAAACACTTCGATTCTTTTGTATTTGTAATTTTTTTTAACCTTACGTTATTAAAAATGTGTATAGGGCTATCTGAAATACACAATGCTTTCTGAAATATATGAAGGGAATAATTCTATATATACGTTCAAATTTTCTTAACTATATGTGGATGCTTGTAATTAGCAACATAAAGTTATTATTTTGATACCTTACTTTTAGGTTATTTGTCTGAAAGCATGCATCAAAAGAAAATAAATAAATATATTGTTAATTAATTCGTCTTATAACACTACCCGACGTTTAATCTTTCTTGCTCCAATTTATCACCCACATTCGTCTACGAATTTCACTCCAATATTATAAACACCATCACAACAACACAGTCATGAAACGAATTAGAGAAATCGAATCTCCTTCAGAAAGCGCAAAGGCGCTTTCTCGGCGTTTTGATTGCTAAGGTCAATTTCAAGTTAAAGTGTGCTAAATGAATCCGAAAAAATCCTTACAATAGACGTAAAATTTGTCTAATCCCATAGGATACAAGCATTAGCAGATATAATGTGTGTGAGTAAAAAAACGTGGATGAATTGACATAGTGTTGTGATATATTGCAGAGATCCTGGACAGCCTGCGGCCAGTGTCGCCCGAAGCCCCGGCCTGCAGCACCGGCCCGCAGCGGTTCCTCAAGATCAACGTGCGACACATCACCGATGGACAGGTATCTCATACAACTGCGGTTTTTATCCGCGTTAAAACTATGTTATGTAGTGATACAGTGACGGAAAATATCCTGCAAGTCTGAGGAGTATAGAACCTGAGCCGGCTATGAACCCTCTGTCACGTTGGCACTTAATCATCATCGGTGAAAAGTGGGTGTTCTTGTTACCTCTGCATATTCCTTCGGGGACCCTTCAGGGATCATCGTCATATAATATCAGCTTTCTGCCTGTGAAAGTCCCGTTAAAATTTTGAGAGCCATTTCAGGGATTAGCCGGAATAAAAAGAGAGAGGAATGTTTACTAAAAAAATATTTGTGTATGTATGTACCATATATAATTTCATATGCATTTAGTGAAACAGCTGTTAATTTAGAATTACAAACAGACACTTCAATTTTATTATCTGTATAGATGTATAGATTCACATTTAAACTGCTAATAGCTAGATGCTGTTTGTAATTAGGATTTTTGTATTATTGTTTATATCATACTTCAAACAAAGAAATGCATATATGAAATTTTTCATAATTGATAAAATATGTTGAGTAAATTTTCTTTCTATGTTATGACATGTTTTCTTAGTTGATATATTTATTACCTATCTACCTGTTATCTCTATACATTTTTAAAGTATCCGCCTTGTATGATAATAAATGAATTTATATGCTATCAATGATATCATTACAGATGGTTTATCTGTCACAAGTTTTAAATTTTGAAATAGAGACTGACGTATATACATATAATGTTTAGATAAATAAAATTTAAGTGTCTGCTTGTTATGTCATAATAACTGATTTTCACTTAATGCATATAAAAGTATGTACGGTGCTAACACCAAAAATCTATTTTCAAACCATTGTATTCTTCTGCTTATCTCTAATATCTGAAACGGTTGGACCGATTTTTACTACAGCAGATAGCTCATGTTTCTAGATGTGCCTAGGCTTATTTTAAGCCTGCGTGAGAAAAACCGCGAGCACAGCTAGTCTTTCATAAATATAAAATGCAGAGTCCTGATTGACTGACATATGTATCATATAATATGTATCGATGCACAGCCTAAAACTACAGGTTTTAGAGACTTGAAAGTTGGAGTGTATGTTCTTTTTGAGATGAATGTATGCACTAAGATAAGGTTTTCGAAATTCCTCTAAAGACCTCTAAAGAAGTGGAAATTAAGTTAAAAAAAACTGTTAATTCCAGGGCGTTGTATCAGGCGTGCTGTTAGTCACACCGAACGCGGTGATGTTCGACCCGAACGTGTCGGACACGCTGGTGATGGAGCACGGGCCCGAGTCGTACGGTGTGATCGCGCCCATGGAGTACGTCGTCAACACGGCCATATTCTACGACATCGCACACATGCGCACACACGGACCCGACAACAACCCACACAAGTATGTTGGATTATTTATATGAGTACCTGGATGACTGACATTTACTTTTTTTATGTTTTGTAGAAATGAACCAATGAAGATCGATTTTTCGCCCTTCGAAACCCCCTGCATACATAATTTCATGAAAATGTTTGGAGCCGTTTTCGAGATTCAGATTATGTTATACATATAAGAATTGCTCGTTTAAAGATATTATATATAGATAGATATGATTTAGCTGTAAGCTTATTTGTGCCTTACACCTAATATAAATAGTCCGTATATTAACTAAATCATTTTTGATTATTGATTGATTGAAATAATATTGTATTCGTAACTGTTAAACTTTCTATTAAGCCGCCCCTGCCATAATACATTCACACACATACAAACATAAATGTCTATGTTTGTGGGAAAATTTAGTTGTCCTCCTAACTCAATATTCAACGTGCTTTTGAATTTCCAATCTGTAAAGAAGTATAAAGTCATTAAATGTGTAAACAAATCAGGGAAATAATACTGTAAATGATAAACATTAAAATCGTTTGAACATACTTTCGTTATCGCACTTGGGTATCGGCATTCAAATCATTCGCAATTTTATCGTACCTGTTACATTGCGAGGAAAATAATATAGGTATAATGTATATGTAATGGATTTGTTTTATTTGTTGCAGAGCCGAGCAAGCGGAGATTTATTATATGAATAAATCGGAACTCTCGCCCGGAAAAGACTCGCTTCTAGTCAAAGTTAGTACAATCATAAAAAAAATTACTAAGTATGTAAATGTATATTTAATGTAAAGCTTCTTATTTAATGTCAAAAAAAGACAAGAGAGATAAGACAATTATTATGAAATAATTTCCCAGTAGCAGTCTGGATTAGTGCTCGGTTAATAGCTATAGGCGTGGCACTTTTTACATGGGTCTTAAACATAACTGGTGAAATGTAGGTGTACTATAAGTACACCTCGACCTACCCCTTCGGAGAATACAGGCGTGAGCATATTTATGCATATGTATCATTATGAAATGTATTGCTAATTAAGTACTTACGTGAAGATGTGAGTGTGGTAGACATTTTAAGAGCCTGTCTCTGTCTGTCTGTATGGCGATGTCGAACAAAAACATGCGCAGTTACCCCCAGCACTCTCTGAGCGCTCATACCTTGACAGCGCCTGTAATGAAATTATTGGTGTGCAGGATGAGACATTCCCCGAGCTGCAAGCGGCGGGCGGCGAGGCGGAGGAGGGCGGCGACTCGCGCCCCGGCTCCGACCCCGAGGACCGCGGGGGCGCCGCCTTCCCCAAGGCCTTCGACAGAGACCTCGTCACACCTACCGCACTACAGGTATTCATCATCATCATTTATTTAAGAGGCTCTTGTTGAAGCAATGGCCAACCTTCTCTATTGTACGCTGATTTTTTCTTTCTGCTTTTGTTTGTAACTAATCCTTGGTCTCCCCTTCGCCTTTCTTCTATCTTTCCTGCTATGATTTTTAATGAAAGCGTCAAGTATTAGGTGTCCAATTATCTTGCCTCTCCTGATTTCTATTGTCTATATTTCTATTGTTTTAATTATTTCTTCTTCTACACTACCACAGTTAATTAAGTTTTAAAAGCAATAAGGAGAATGGGAAAAAATCGTTCGAAATGACACTCTCACGTCACAGTGACAGTAAGAAATGTCAATTGGTAAAAAATTGGATTAGTCCATAATTTGTGCGTCCAAGCAATTCTAACGCAGAGTAACAAACAATACATGCAAAATGTGGCGTAAGCCTTGCAAAACATTAACATATTACGTATTTTAACGCAGCAACAAACAACGGAGGAAAGGCGGAAATCTTTATTGGACCAGCACTGGGCCATCCCGAGCAAAGACAGGATGTCTATCGACCAAGGAAGTGAGGTACAATCAACAATAACCGCCTTATTATAAAACATGTATTAAACCAAGACCAAATGTACTAAACCTATGTCCATCCCTTTTTGAATTCGTATCGCAGAAAGAGATAAAGGATGATCTAAACCCAGGACTATCTTAGTATATTTTTGACGGGCCAAATTATGCATCATCATATTTTAAAATTGACTCACCATCTGTCACGTTGAACTGCTGACCACTTGGGGAACCCTTCTGGTATTGAATAATCACATTTATTTCTGTAACATCATATGAATTATCCCAGGTTTCGTCAAGTGGCGGAGACCAATGCAAGGAAGAGATGGAGGGTCCAGCGGATGCGGCCGTCGCAGGAGTGGGGGCTGACGCCGGTGAAGGCGATGACGCTCCCGCGGATGACGCGCATCATCTCGTCAAGCTGTCATACCACGACTCGGGCATTGATATCAGAGACCCACTGCTGCATGTTACTCCTGCTAACACCAAAAAGGTTTGTTGTTACTTATATTTATTATTTATTAGTTAGTGTTACTGAATACAGATTTAAAATGTATCAAAGTTCTATTTGACAATTTTTGAACTGGTTTTTTGCCACACACGTAATAATTAGTGAAACATATCATGGTATCGTTCCACTCAATTAATATAGCTGTTGGAACTATTTGCTAATACAGTCTTCTTTTAAGATTCACTGGCGGCACTGGAGCTATTTTATATTTTTAACTCTAGATTACCCTAATATTTACATCAAGTATTCATTCCAAATAGTGTATTCGATATAACAAATTAACTTTCTTTTTATACTTGTTCTTCGGCAGTCACGCCACGAAGCTTACTAACACGATACTAATTTGTAGGAGCATTTAGATCACGATGAGTATTACCACGCAATAGGCACGATATACGAGAACGTGGAGAGTGATGTGTCGATGTACGATCACTGGACGTGCGACGTGACGTACGAGGCCAAGTTCCTCAACCACTTCGCCATAGACCCTCATGATATTGAGATGATGTCATTGTCTTCGCACGATGAGGTGAGGTGTCACAAACTTCACAATGGTGTATTGTGGGCGTCCAATTCAAGGTCTAATGGCGTTTCTTCTTCTTTGGTTTCTATTTGGCTCTTGGAAATGAACAGTGTTGTTAAAATTATTCACTAGGTGTGCCCCGCGATTATATCAGCGAGGACTTTTTTCCACGGGAACATAACTTTTTTAAATAAGAGTAGCCAAGTGACTCCGTGTAGCATTAGCTATCTGCCTGTGAAAGTCCCATTAAAATCGGTCCAGTCTTTAAGACATTAGCTAGAACAAACAAACAGAAAACGGACATTTACATTTTTTAGATTTTTTTTGATTACGGACCGTTTATACTTTCATAAATATTTAGTGAAAAGCTGTTAGTTTGGAATTATAAACAGACACTTTAATTTTATTTATCTGTATAGATAGATATCATTAGGCCATACGTGCGGAACTCCGCACAGCTCAAAACTGAGTAGATTTTGTAATGACTTGAACCTCCTCGAGCTGCTGCGTACTTTGCAGCGCTGGCACGACTGCGGGAGTTTTTTTTTGCTTGAAATGACATTTAACCAAACAAATCTAGTTTGATCTGCTCTGCGCTGCGCGAACTTGCGTCACTTTCGCTCACACCACTAAAAGTAGAGAGTAAATAAGATAGATATAACTTTCAAATCTTTTGCTGTAGTATAATGGCTACGTCGAGTCTCGCCTACGTTTGTCTTACGTCTATTGAAGCTGTTGGTACTTTCCTTGTCGTCTGTGGGTACTTTACTTTTTGTTGTCTGGAAGCGAAATTTTACTTTCTATCCTCCTATTCTTTATTTTCTACGTGATTGGGTTCAACTTTTGTGTCATTGTTTCTCGTTATCGTTATGTTTTGCAGTGAAACTGTGATGTCATGTATTCTTTCATGTAGACAATGGATGAGTCAACACATTCTAATATTACAAGGAGAAAGCAAATATTCAGTTGCTTTAGAAGTTGTCGGAATACGAAAATTTGTATTTCGCGCGATCTTCAATCGCACCGTACGAAAAGTTAATTTTGAACTAATTTCACCTTGAAATAAATAGAGAGAAATTTTACGAACTACTGTCCGTTTGTTGAACGGTTGATTTATTATTGCCACGATTTAGTGATTCCACAAAAAAATTTGCATTATTTGTCTCAAATTTTACATTTAATTCAAAATATTCAAATTGGAGTTTGAGAGACATAATTATGTTGTTGCTTATTGCAGATTAGATGACAAATATTTATTAGAATTGTAAAGTTTATTTCCAGCACAATATGCAACATGCGCTATCCATATTACGAGTTTGCAACCGTTCTCTATAACCACTAGCGTTCCCGTACAATATTTGTATTAGATAGTTTAGTTCTTTACGTTACCACTAGAAGGCGCTGAACAATATCTCATATCTACAAATATTGTGCGGTGACGCTAGTTAATATGTTTAGATATTAGTGGCATACTCGAAATAAGGGTACAGTACCCTTATCACGAGTTTGCTACCGTTTTCCTTATCAATACTCGCTAGCGTCTCAGTTGAATATTTGTATGAGAAATTGTACAGCGCCTCCTAGCGGTGACGTGAAGAACTAAAATATCTCATGCAAATAGGTGACGCTAGCGAGTATAGATTACGAATACAGTGCGAAACTCACAATAAGGGTACTGGATCGGTGGCGTGCCCAAAATGTTGGATCGCTCTCCGTGCTTTATGCCAAGTAGTGTGACATGGTACAGGTGTACAGCGACGCGGACATAGTACTGTCGGCGGAGTGGGTGCCGCCGGTGTGCATCTCCCGCGGCGAGGCTCCGCTGTCCGCGCCGCCGCTCGGAGAGGCGGAACGCACTCCGCGCAAACCCGCCGCCGTCTCATTCTCACTGGACTCCACTGCACACAAGGACGACGCTACCAAGCCTGATAAGAAGAATAAGGTACGAACGAAATTACAACAGCATTTTCGGTCGATTAAAGGATGCCTCCGAGTCCATGTCCAGCGTCGGCCTTAGCAGCGTTTATTAATATTGCATATATTCAGTCAGGAGTTATGAGGGCTGAATTGAATATCGCAATATGCGCATAATAGTCATTTTATGTGTCTGTCTCTGTCTGTATGTATGACGCGAGATAAATAAAATATAAGCGCAGATACCCCAACTACTTTCGCTAAGAGGTCGCAGCTTGTGACGGTAACAGTAGCAGCGCTGGTTTAAAAAAATATGTTACGTTGTGAAGATTTTTCCCATTTGATACAAAACCCTAATGATTTAAATATGTGTAGATGCTGAAGCGTCTGTCGTACCCCCTGTCGTGGGTGGAAGGCCTGACTGGTGAAGGTCCGGCTCAAGGCTCCCAGAGCGACTCTCTACCGACCTCCGCTGACAGCCACAACTCTACCAGTGTGTTCTCCAAAGTTTTCAACAGGTATGACTCCACACAATGTGACATGTGAATTACATCCATAACATATATAAGAAATGGAAAAACCTATGTATATTTTCTATGTCACCCCTACCCATAACATTCGCAATGAACAGTATCGAATCCATTCACCCTGTTTAATAATATATTCGTCACTTGTAAATGATTATTCTGAAATCAAACAATTGTTTATTGCACACGATTTTATGTATGAACATTGCATTCTTAGCTGTCAGCAGCTTGGCTTGTTCTAACAAAATACTAACAATTTGATCACACATATACACATGCTCTGAGAATTAATGTTGGAATCGTCTTGTTTGCTTACTTGGATGCTAACCGGGAATTGTTCGTACGTCCGCTGTGTTCATTGATTAAGTTCGCCAATGAACCTAGTGGAGTTCGGTACTGGTTTGTTCCTGAGTAAGACGCCTTCGGAGGAGGCGCCTCACGACGTCTTCTCGAGCTCGGGGTACGTGACGTCACGATGCGCTGCTAACTTCTACATGTGCCAAATGTTATGTGCTGCCTTGACGATCTACAGACCGAATTGAACCTTATTGCTCTGAAATAACTCCAGTTTTACAACGAAGAAATATTTTCTTAGGCCTCTCAGTACACTTCTCTAAGAATAATTTAAAAGTAATATGGACTAAATCCGAGCACTAAGGTATAATGTTGACTACTCCATTGTGGTCTAATTGTTTAGCCTCCTTTGTAATCACTCTTCTCTGTTATTAGGCAATACCACCGGCATTATGTGTTTGTTATATCCAATGTCTTGTGTTAGGCAATTATGAGTTTTAGACTTAACGTTTTAGAGTACAAAATTCATAATTGCTCTCCTTTACAATCTGAATGGCATGTTGTATATGTGTTAGGACTACAATAGAATAGTGTTTCTTCTATAAATTTTCTATCTGAATCATACCATCATTCATAGTTTAATATAGGTATTATAATGATAATAAATTGAAGTTTTAGTTTCATGGTCATCACACCACTCTCATGTCTATTGGCACCTACTCCTTGATATTGTTGTCTTCAAAGTGTCGGCATGTTTAGCTTGTCTCTGTTATATGATATTATGTGTAATGCGTGTTCCTAAACTGAACTTTACTTGCTTAACTTAACTGACTTATTTACAGGGGCTGCGGATCTGATTGTTTTATTATAACTTCATGATTATTCCTGCTTTCCTGATCTTTTAACTATTGAATTAATTATTTGTATTTTTCCGGTAAATTTGCTGTACATTATCCTACTATATTACTGTTTTGTAATTTTTTTGAGGTTCTACAAAAATCTAAAACAACTAAATTATCTAAAACAATTTCTAAAATTATGTTTCATTGCAAAATGTCCAAATCTTTGTCTTTTTTCTTGTACGATGCTTACTACCTTGAAGTCTTAGCTTATTTACTTCGTGATATATTGACGTGTTAATAAATAATGTGTGTATATGCGCAGGCGCAGTTCTCTGGGCGGGTTCGGTCGGTCGCACACTAAGTCGACATCGAGCGCGTCATCGCAGCCGCGGCTCGACTACCGCAGCATGGTCTCAGTGGACGACATGCCTGATCTCTTCGCTTCATTTGACAGTATGTTACTATATCCTAGATACAATTTTCAAATGATGGACCTTTTGATACAAATTTGACATTCGAAAAATATGTTTGAGACTAGAAGAATTTAAATAATAATATTGAAATTTACTGCCTTTTGAATGCTATTATATTTGGAGCTTTTTATATATAAATAATAAAATAAACCAGTAATTAGGCTATTGAAGAGCATTTATCACTATTAATTGAAATTGCGTGATCCCCAATCGATTTACAATAGTTAGTTTGAACTTATATAACATTCAAGAAATGTGTATAGGTAGTCTATACTTATCTCTAACAGTCAAGAAATTTGTATAGTCTATGGACCCAAATGTCACTGAGTCCACATTAGATCAGCACCTTGCTGCAATGCTGTATTTTCTTTATGTGTTAAATAGAAAATGGAACGGACGTAACTTAATTCCCGTTATATTGGGGGCTAATCTCTTCAAGTAATTACTCTAGGATTATGAGATTATCGTATTGAATTAATTCCGTTATCCGTTGCATGTATAGTATTATGGATATAATGTAGTTAAGAAGAAATTGTACAGTCATATTATTATGATTTATGTGCGATTGTATCGGCTTATCGACGGTTGTAAAATATACGTCATATATACGAAAGGCGTGGTTCGATTTTATGATAGTATATCGTCCCTGTCTGATAATATACCACCAAACAAGAAACTGTATCCAAATTTGAATATACATTAAATGTTGACGGCTTGCTTCGTTTCTCAAGTGGTCGTGAACGCTACTGTGAAACTAGAGGTCCTATGTCCGGCTTGGACAAAGTGTTATTGAGTTCTCCATCTGTTATTACCCCGTGTCCGGTTATTGGCAATAAGCTCGCACTCTATTACATCGGACTTAAGCATAACTGGCTAAATAAGTACGAGATGTACTTGCCTAGGAGGCCTTCGGGGAAAATAGGCGCGAGCATATCGCACCCTCAGAACGATAGGGGCTCAATTCAAAAATCTTTTTTTTTTTAAATCTTAATCGGCCGGCAAATATGAATTCATAACTTTGACAGTAATGTTATTATTTTACAATTTTCGAGCACAATAAGATTTTTTTATGTTTTTTAGGTATAGTAATGTCTCGGTCGTATTTAGTCGACAAATTAAAATAAATTTTTTAGGATTTTTTTAACAATTTCATGTCGAACTTAAGTTTTTAGGTCCGTCTTATTCGATTTTGCAAAATTTGGAGTTGAGCCCCTATCGTCCTAAGGGTGCGTTATGTGTGTTGTTTTGTGTATTACATGACGAGCTTAAGAGTATGTATACTTTTTATGATATACTTACTAAGGCCTACATTATCGCAGAGTTAATACCGCGTCCGGCTCGGCCCAGCGACGACCCGCCGCTGTACCTCCGGCTGCGCATGGGCAAGCCGGCCGGCCGCCCTCTGCCGCGCACCACGCCTCTCATGTCCTACGGCCGCAAGCGCATGAAGCCCGAGTACTGGTTCGGTGTACCCAGGAACAGGCAAGTTTCAATCCTATTTCTATAACTTTAAGAGACAATTTAGCTGATGACATTAGGTATTTATTCCGAGTATGGCCCTATTTTTCTTGGATAATCACTATGATTTTATGAATATAAGGCATTTTTTTTTTCAAATACCTACTAACTAATAATAATATTCACAATTTATCGAAAAGGTGAACTATATCGTCTACACTCGCTTTTTACTTATACTTACATATAAATTTGATTAGGTATCAACCTGACTGACAACATTGCACCAAATTGTTCCCCTTTTCTCACACTACCTTGTTTTCTTTTCATATCCTTGTTAAGTTGTTAATGCTCGTATTAAGACTCAATCAATAACTACAGGGTTGATGACCTGTTCAAATTCCTGACCCACTGGGTGCCCGACCGATACGGCCCGCTGGGTGACGTCACCGCTCAGGGATACGAACTCATCGACAGCGACACCGAATGGGACGACGATGAAGCTAAACCTGGAGTTAAGGTAAGATACAAACATATACTATACATATAGAATCTTTAGATCCCTAATTATTACGGATCGTTAATAATCGTTAATTAATACTTGGCGATAATCTTGGGAGGGGCTCGTGGCACAGTTACTATTTCAACCCCGAGCCAAGCCAGTAGTTGGATGGGTGACCGCCCGAATGCCCTCCGTGCATCGGAGAGCATGTAGCCGTCGGTACCGGTAGCCAATTTAACATCTTTGGTAATCTTTACAGGAAAGTCGGAAGCCTAAGAGAGTTTGACGTCTGGTCTAATCCAAATTACTGATTTTCCACGTAAAAGGGGGGGAGGGGCTGCGAAGATCAGATGGCAGTCGCTTTGTGTAAAAATCAGGTGATCAGCCACATCGGGTTGAATCAATTTCAATGTGTTTAAAAAGCCTAACGAGGGTTTTAATTGAATAAATGATTTTCATAACTCGAAATAGCTTACTTCAAAACAACTTTAACGAGGTTCTATTATAAAACGCTTCTAATGAAAGCAATAAAAAAATAACTACATACAAGTTTTTATTAATTACCCACGAACATTCCTCATGCAGTAGCTATGATAAATATGGTTTTACATGCTCTGTAACAAAGAAGCTTTGCGTTCACGCGTCAGTTTCTTTTTAATTATGGTCCATAGAGTACACAATTATTATAACGCTATCTTTACTACGATCATTCATCTAGATAAGGTTTCACGTCGTCTATAAAAATGAGTATATGTTTCAGTGTTCATAACGAATGTAACATTGACCGGTGTTAGATAAGTACCAGTGCACAAAAGTGATCCTAACATAATCTTACTATATCTCGCTAGCCCTAATGTTTGTGTCGCCCCTTTGCGGAAAGACTGTAATATCTGGAAATGTATAATTTTACAGGAGACTATATTTAAACTTATAGATTAGGTACGGTATCTTTTGAAAAATTTACGCATGAAACAAAATGTTGTTCAACTATTGAAGTAGTGTCATGTTACAAATCGGTCCAGCCGTTTCAGAGATTTGAACAGAAAGACAGACAGACAGTAAAAAGTTGTTATTTTCGAATTACAAACAGACAATAAAATTTTATTTATCTGTATAGATATGATTTTGATATATATTATGCATTGGCGAAGTTCTCAGAGAATATTTTATTATTATTATATGATTATATAAGTAAGCGTTTATTATTCACAGGACGAGCGCACAGGCAGCACTGGCGATGTGTCGGACATCACTCGCGAGTCGTGGGAGGTGAGTCCTATTATACATTTTTAATATACTCAACTTTACTTTTACAACCGATTACTGACACGGTTTGCGACCTACAACGCTTCTTGGACACTTTATTATCAACGACTTGCATCTACAGGGTTGCCAGAACAATAAAACGTCTGCTCAAATAGATGATAGGGTGTAAAAGCAGGATCTGAGAAAGATAATAAAAATATTATTTTTTTTTGTGTTTCCTAGCGTGCACTATTGATTTTTGACCAGGTATTCCATTGTTTTGGCCACCCTGTACATCACATCCCACATTACAGTACACATTGAACATTGAATGTTTTGATTATTAAATCTAATAGTCATATTTGGCACCACCATTTAAGATGTCTGACGTAATAAACATGTAAACAGTATAGTTATACACTCTTTATAAGTATGTGAGAGTTTAGTTGCCGTTTGTGGCTGCGGCGGCGAGTCGCTAATGATATGTTTACCTGCCACCGATAACGATAAGAACAGCCCTCGGCCGTTATTTAAATATAATCTGTCACCGCTCCACTAAACACTGCGCGAAAACAATTATTTATATTGCGGCGTACTACATATATCAACACGATACAGTAAACACGATGGCAGATACACAAATATGGTATGAATTGTGTACTAATTGAGGTTGCGCATAGCTGCTGAAGGCGCCGTACGTGAAAATATATTCGATAATGAAGAGCCAAGCAGAGGCGCTTGGAGACTCTCTCGGCGAGGAACCGCCGCAGGAGGTACTGTCGCACGGACGCTCGCCAGCCGCGCTCGACTTCACCTGACCAACATGTGCCAAATTATTTGGGCCAATATAAGCCAACACCAACCTCTGAGAGACGCATAAACTAATTAAAATCGAATGGAGATCTTAAATCTTCTATTCTCCTTACCCTATACCATCAGGGTACACTACAGGTTATGTGTCGATAAATTAGATTTCAAAATGTATTCCTATAAAATATGATCAACTATCTGTAATTTCGCAGTATAAATATACCTATTTAAGTATAAATATCCCGCGGATTGTACTAAAGCGTATTTAAGACAATACAGTCTTTAAAATGGTATTGGCCTTTGTTGACCCAAGTCGTAGAGCGCACATTATTATTATAGCTCCAATGTGAGACACCCATAATTAATTAACAATTAGCGCTCATACCAGCTCCCACGTGATGTGTCAAGTGATGTCCAGCGTGGAATACAGTAGTGCGAGTGCAACACAGCTAGTGACGTAGGCTGCACCGCCCCGTAGCTCTGTGTACTACGACTGAATGTTATCATGTAGTGATGCTATTGAATGCTGCCCAAAACTCTATCCAATATCTATATTATATTTGCCGACGACCACACGACGTAATCTACACTTCTTATATAAGCTTCCTAATAAGTGTTAATATTTATAAGCAAGAATAGAAAATATGGATCTGAAATTTAAAATTCAGAACAGGTTGAAATTAATGACACTCGTCCTTAAATCACGTTTTCACCATCGTAATAAAATTTAAATAAAATCCGGTAGTAAATAATCGCTCATGTTTTTGCCCGTGCCAAATCCACATTCTATATCACTTTGATATGAATCTATTTTTGTTTGTCCGGCAATTTTATGAATGACTTTGCTACGAGTATACTTGATGATTTATATGCAGAATTGAAAATAATAATGTTTTATCCTCCACAAACATGTGAATTATTTATAACAGTAACATAACTTAACCGCATACATTTCAAAATGTTAACTATAAAGCGTATCGTAATGGGAAAATCAACCATAATAGAAGGAAAACAATGACGCATGTCAGCTGAGCCGCGTCATTTTGGTGACGGGTGTACTAACCTCTGGAGATTAGCTACAGGAACTCGAATTTGCACGAATTCGTTATGCTTGAAGAATAATTTCCTTTCCATCTGCCAGAATAATAGCACATATTATAATGGTACAATGATTCTATTATTCCATAAAGTAGCTAATACCCAATAAAAACAAACACATTTATAGTATAGTACAGGTCCCGCCACGAGTTATGAGCGCGCAGCGAAAATATTCGGGATAACGCGCATGTTTTTATTCGCCGTTTTGAGCCGTGGGGTTTGAGCAGTTGCCTGCTACGCAAGCGACTAAAATATAAGTATATATTTCTAAAATAACTTATGTACTGTGAACTCACACCCCGTGCTTTACGACGAAGGCAAACATCGTGAGGGAACCTGCATATGTCTGAGAAGCAATTCAAAGACGTATGTATCGACGCCTGAGACGGCGATGGACTCACCATCAGTCACGTTGGCACTTAATCATCTCGGTGATGGTGAGTTATACTATGACACCTCTGCCTACTCCTTCGGGGAATACAGGCTTGGGCATATGTATGATTCTATTCACCTCGCGCCATACAAATAGACAGAGACTAACTCATAAATAACTGCTCGAGCATTTTATGTACGCTCTCATAACTCCTGTCAGGCAACGGTATAAGGCAGTGCAGGCGTAGAGGTGAAGCATCAACACTGCGCCCAATTGTTTTAATTGTAATGTGTCTTTAACGATGTGAAAACACGTCTACCTTACCCAACTGTCAATTGCAAAATTATAATGAAATAAATTGCAACTCATTTCGAAAATAAACGTCCTAGTTTGTTAATTTTAGCGACGTGTTGTAACTGTTGAATATTGATTGTCTTTATGATATCAGGGTGAAAAACAAAATATTTACGTCATTCTGTATACATTTCCGTTGCAAATTGTAGTCTAAGATCGCTGTTCAAATAATAGTGCTCAAAAAAATGAACAATGAAGTCTTGGGTGTAAATAAAATGTTTTGGTTAATTGCGACGTAGTTGTGTTTGCGTCATCAAGGTGCTCTAATCATCATTGGTGAAAAGTAGGTGTTGTTATTGCAACACCTCTGCCTACCCCTTCGGTGAATACAGGTGTGAGGATATGTATATAATTTCATTTACATTATGTACCCCTTACCCTGAAGTGCCCATGTGATGCATGTATTTATCTATACTTTAGTAAAATCTTATATATAAAAATGAATCCCCATTTCCCTTGGTCACGGCATCACGCCTAAACGGCTAGATGGATTTTAACGGGACTTTCACTGGCAGATAGCTGATGTTTCAAGGAGTGTTTTAGGCTAATTTTATTTTAAAAAAACATGAAATTAACTCTACGCGGGTGAA
Source organism: Watsonalla cultraria (assembly GCA_964035505.1). Classification (NCBI taxonomy): domain Eukaryota; kingdom Metazoa; phylum Arthropoda; class Insecta; order Lepidoptera; family Drepanidae; genus Watsonalla; species Watsonalla cultraria. The sequence continues at coordinate 7,975,074 of OZ037717.1, read as the reverse complement.
ACCGCGGGGCACAGCTAGTGCTCTATAAAATATATCTTCTATCGAGTATACATTTTTGCCTGGTTGTACTTAATTGATTATTCCGCAAAGGTCTTTCTGCGTAGAAAATATATCCTTTCCTTATAAATCTTGTCTTCGGGAAACCAACTGTAACAATATTCCATATTAGGAATATAAATATTAATAAGTATCTATTTATATTGTACAAACGATCATCATTAACGTGTATTCGTATATTAGGGACAGTTAAAAATAAACAACATAATTAACAACATAAATTTTCCGATCGTTCTTGGAATTTTTGAGCAGCCGAAATCGGAAATGAATTAATTTATGATAGTATTTTTTCCATTAGTAGAATACAATTATTGCATAATATTAATTTAGGAGTTTCCATTACGAATAAAATAGTCAATCTTTTTTGTGTTTTTAGCTCTATAGAAGAAATTGTATGAGTAAACTATGACATTTTATGACGTAGTCAAAAGTCAGTCATAATGTCCTCTGATAAAGCTTCTGATGATACAAGAGATCAATTTAAATGAAATCAAAGTAAGTAGGTATGACGTATTTTATCAGTTCATTAATACCAAAGAAATGGATTAATTTCCATTACACCCTCCATTTATTATAATGCAATAGATCGTTATTAGTAGTACATTATGTACTTAGCACAGCGTACATAGTTCATATTTTTATTGTGTTGGATAAACATATTGCACCGTTTCACTAGAAATTCAATGAACAATGCGTGTTTTAAAACAAATTGATATTTAATGTCTCCGTAACATCGTCAAGTCGATACGATAAATTTAAAGGCATTTCTGCATTGTTGCACGGATTCACCGTTTGACACCTGGGTATCCGTTTCATACATGAATGTGCAACTCGACTCTTAGACAAGTTAATCAAAATTCATCCTACATTATTTAAGCCAGCCGTCCTCATACTTGTATGCTATGAAACTTTTGAAAGATAACTAAATGATTAATTCTGTTGACTGATTATTAAAAAAATAAATAAATATACAGTCGAATCGATAACAACCTCCCCTTTTTTCAAGTCCTTTAAAAATATTGTTAGCTATGTATTTGATAATATTTTCTATTTAATTCCAAGGATTACTTATGTTTCCGTACTAATCTTAAACTATATGTTCATGAAATTGGAATGTCATCATCAGTTGAGTAGGATGTTCGCGTTTCGCTGTTTCAATTTAAACGGATTAGTTTGAAATGACATGAAGCACTATGTAGTCTGCCAATCTGCCCAACTCTATTGTGCTCTTCGTTATACACTGTGGGACATCCGCCCATTAGACTAGGCTATTTCTACTGCTATTGCACAACACAGGTGTAATCACTCTATTGAAGGGGATTATGCAATTCAAATGCATTGTTACTTACGACTCACATCACATATTTATGAATTTTATTATACAGATGCCGTCACGAGTGATGAGCTCTGTCCTTAAATGCTCAGTAGTAATTTTATGAGTATATCTCTGTCTGTCTGTATGGCACGATTAAATACATGTGTAGCTATCCCCACTATTTTCGCTGAGTGGTCATAACGTGACAGCATCTTTATCGGGCCTGTAGATAAACTAACATTTGCTCGCGCTTGCGCTACTAGAAACCACAAAAAATGTACTGGAATGATATATGTCACGTGACTGATTAATGTCAATCCCATACATTTCGTATCCTTTCTATTAGCGCGAGCGCGAGAAAATGTTACTTCGTCTAGGCCTACTAACACGGGACCCTTTATGCTCACTTCCCAATATTAAGGTTCACCAGAAAACCTTCAATGTATAAATACTCGTAGTTTATAGAATGTAGCGTTAAATTTCATTGTTACAATTTCCACACGTACCTAGGTACAACTCTATTTGCAGTAATTGTAGTGCGGGTTAGGCTGACAGTTTAATTTGACACTAAACCACATCTAAACTCCACGTTCTAGAACCCTCTGCCCACTAACATATGGCAGGCATTTCCGCTAACTCGCCAAAGGTCGTTTTATACTTAAACCAAGAATTTTAAGGTAAACAATATTAAATCGTCACATACTTTGAAACTAATTTGAAAAAAAACTCACTGTGAGAATATTTAATCCTGACTTTCCTTAAAATATACTCATAAGCGAAATTAATTGTTGGCAATCGTAACGATGCTTTGTTAAAGTTGTTTATATGCGACCAGATTTGATATTTAAATTGATTAACCATGCATTAACCTTGTGGTGTGTTTTGGTATTATTCCACTGCTTATTCAAATTGAGAGGTCAGAAAGTTCCTCGTGGGTGAACTTTTGATTTAAAATGCAAATTTATTAAATTCAGTGTAGGCCGTGGGGCTTATGAACGCCTAGGAATTGACCACCGGTTCGGAAACTAGGCCTCCGAGAAGAACTGGCAAGAAATTCAGCTGGCATTACATTTCATTACATAGTAAATATTTCTTAATTACAATAAAATTCATATTATATTATTATCTAATAACTGATGTAAGTTCGTTCACTCGTAATAAATATTAATAGAATACTTTATAATTTAAGAACTCTTAATTGTAATTACCAGTATTTAAATACATGCTAAGAATCAATCAAAACTAGTTTCAAGTTCATCCTAGATACGTCAAGAATTTACAAAAACTGTTAACACATACTTCTGAATATCAATTAAGTCCAGCGATCCATTAATTCCTCAACTGGTCAAAGACTTGTTGTCACAATAATTTTAAGAATTTCGCGCTGCCATAATATATATTCTTAGTGTGTATGTATGTTGTGTTGTGTCGTCACGAGTTTTAAACGCTAAATATTGGAGACAAACGAGCAAGGTTTTTGTTCGAGCTCGCGGCAAACAAACCCAAAAGATGACTAGGTAGGTACTGCGCATTCAAGGCAAGCACTCAAAATAATATTTATATTACACCCACAACAAGTAAACCATCCAGAGTTTCGATTTCACTTAATACTCGCGCCTGTTAAATGGATATGTCGTTGGATTCTATTGTCATGGAACAATTAATTTACATGTCGCCTTGTTAGCGCCAATGGGACGGTTCAATTAAAAGTTTACGGGTTGGGCGCCTTAATCGCGTCCACTCGAACTAATCGCGTCTAATTGCGAGCCTGTCACATGCTCGTTTAGCATAAACGCTGGAGATATATGCCATGAACCTGTTTACTGGCTCCGGAATGTCGCACGCATGATTTCATCTCGTTTATTGTAGCTGCAATGAAAAATTAATCCTTGATCGCTGTTCAAGCTAGGCAAATGGGTGTAGTGCACGTTTGTGCAGTGTAGTGTGTCTCACGCAGTGCATTTTGTGTCCTGGTCCACAATTTCCATTTTCACTGGATCCCTATCAACGTGATAGAGCTATTACGCAGGTATAGAATACTGATTACTCCTTTGGTTTATTAGCATACAACCTTCAAAAGAGACAGGGCATTGAAACTTTACAGGTATATAAAGATACTGGGACAAGGTATGCTTGCTTGCAATGTTGTTCCTACGTCATTACAGCTGAAATGTACCGGGCTTCTTGATTGGATAGCTATCTACTGAATCCCCAACTAATTCTCAATAAGCACAATTTAATCTTACCATGTGTGATAGAGATCTTGAGGTATTAAGTAGAGGCTCTCGTTGATTATTGTCTGCGCATTCTTGTCTCAACTCAAGGTTACATGAGTCACACTGACTTCACAAATAAACAATTTTGTTTATCTCTTGATGGTAAAAAGTCATGTTTAATTGTATAGGTTATTTTGGTTTCGGTCATTCACTATTCAGCGTGCCCTCAAAATAGCACACCTTAATTTATATTCAGAGATGGAAATGACCCAGATGCCTACCATTCCAATCGCGACCCGTAGTCTGTTAGTGAGGTAGAGGTATTTTATTTCGCAAAGGTGCTTACCGGTGTAGGAGCATAACAAAATAATCAACCAATTAGTAGTGATTTCTGAACCAGTTGGCCGATGTTTCGTTCCACAGTGGCAGCCAACGGTATTTTGTACACTGTTAACCACTACGGTTAAATGGCTCGAACAGCAGGAGTATAATAATAAACCCGCACGCAGGGTGCAAGCAGTGCAGTTTTGTCGTTGTAGCTCGGTCTCGGCGGGGTCGCGTGCCTTTCTTTTTACCTCTAGTTCTTATACGGCGCTACTTACCCGTGCTCGCCTTCCCCACGCGAAGACGAATATTTTAAATATTTCCTACCGAGTTCAGTGTTCAAGGTGCGCTCGACCAACCAACAACAGCACCTCGCTGTCAGTGTGTTGCCGCGATTAACGAAACTTGTACGTACGTAAACGAACACAAACTATTCGTTGTTTAAAAGCAGTCGCTCTCCACGCCACCGCTCAGTAGTTAGTTACGAGACCTTGTAATCGTGTGGGTGATTTCTAAATTAAGCGTTGGCAATTGAGACGTGTAAGTTGTGTTTTTTGTGATGCATCGATTCTGTGTGCCGTGAAGTAGCAGACTTTGTACTCACGCCTTTGTGTTGATGTGTGAACTTTGTTTTGACTAATGCAGACCATTAAATGGATAGAGATGGTGCGGCTCGGACCGACCGGTAACGAAAGTCCCTCCACTTTCGATCATGAAAAGGTGAGGCTGCTTACGGTACCGCTAACGGCGCCGTGAAATCGGACAAGTTTCACTAAAAAAACACGTTTACATTTCATTATTAAATTTAACATTCAACTGCTTGTACCTACTCTAGAGGAAAAAACAACACGCAAATGTTCATGCGACTAATAATTCCACGTAACACGTTGGTTAACTATTAAATAATTAATGAAATTATTAGATAACCTACCTAATTGGAAAAATGTGTTTTTGTACGAATCTTATTAGTCGATAATGATAAAATTTTGTGTGATGTTGTTATCGCTACTTTGGGGTTAAATATAACTGTGTCTGAGGGGCAAATACATTGAGTGTCTCATTCACTGCACGTATAATGACATGTTATTGTAGGTACGTAGTCAACATGTGCTCGGGCCTCGGCATTGGTCACGTTAATTAAACGTACAAAAATATTTTGCATTGGAACACGATAAGATTTATTGAAATGTCACAAAACCTCGCAGAACAATGTTCTTACACATTGTAACTAGTCATTTTGTGTATTTGAAAAAATAAATTAGTTTGAGTCTCTTAGCGCTCGTTCCACTCTGACTTCGCTGGTTATTATTTTTTCTTCACTTTAGTTAAAATTTGCTCTATGTTAAGCTTAAGTTTGACAGTTGAGTCAGTTATTAAAATATCTGATTTGACATCTGATGTTGTCATATTATTATTTAAATTTAGGATGACGTTTCTCGATCCGTGTGGGTCGTGGGCAAACTTGTTTAGATGTCACCTTTTGAAACGGCACATAAATAGTATAATATGACTTCCTGTGATCGAGGGCTTCTATAAATAGTGAAGAGAGAGGCGAATGACCATCGTGGTAGGTGCAAGGTCTGAGGTAGATCCATTCATTCTGTTGTCAATAAATAAAATTAACAGCACCTGTATATGGACCGCTTACGATATCCCGATCATGATAATTGTACAGGTTTCTTCCTGACATCACTCTAATCGTAACCCAGGTAAAGGAGAAAACCAGTTTTATAGAATGATCTTACTGTATATTTATTAGATGTGCCCACATCTAATACATTCCCGAATAAATAATTACATATATTGTATTGATATAGATGTTTTTTTAAATGTGAGTAATCTAGAAGAAGACTAAGATATAAGACTTTGTATCCGGAAAGAATTAAAGTTCTTTAAATTTATTTATATTTGACATAAAATACCTCCATCCTCCATCCACCTACGTTGAGTCAGGAAACTGTCAATCATCCACTCTTGTTACCAAACAGCAAAAAAGATCTTATACAAAAACGTTAAAAAAATGTCCGATGTCTGATAACTTTCTTTATATCGTTGCATAATATTATATTCTCCAGTTAATGAGATCGTTATATTATTAAAGAAACTAGTCGAAAAAAGAAGAAAAGGCGCTTCAAAATTATTTTATTATCCTAAACATAACACTTCAATAATATATATTTATACTGTGTATAGATATTTATATATTTAGGAATAGGGCAAAAAAAGGTCAACGAAAAACAATTGCCTTTAAATTTTTGTTACCTACCTACCTACCTCTTAGCTTACCAGTATATTTTCTCTCAAACTTAAAACCACGTATCACAAAAACGTGAATATGCTTCAATTTATTAAATATACTAGTTATTTTAAATTATATCTGAATAAATTTCCATCGATTAAAATTATGGAAAATTATATGCGATCATTATTATTATCATGAAGGTATACTAATTGATATTTTATCAAAACTATTCCATACAGCTACCTCATTAGAGTACCCAATTAGTATGCAGCACATAGAGTGTGATATGTAACAAAATATATGTTTATTGGTATGGTGAAAGCGCTATCGATATATAAAGCTTATTTACTTTCTCTGTAATTTAGATTACATGACAAATACAAATAGGGCATCAATGTACATTTTATTATTGATTTGGAACGTCAGAAGTTTATGAGATAAATTAAATGATAATATACATATATTATGACAATACCCGATACGCAATCTTTAGAGACCATTATCTTTATTGCTCAAATATTTACCCACGGATTAAGTAGGAGCAGATACATATTATTCGTCTGTATTTACTTGCATTGTCATATTTATTGTATCTCAAATATTTTCATAGATATTGCTCATTTTATTATGTTGACATAACTCTATTATGAACTGTGTTTAGCTTTCCATGTATATTTCCTATAGAGAAATTGTATGTAGGTACTTTCAATCTTATCTGGTCCGGGTATAACTATTATTAGGAATTCAGCATGACAAAAAAATGCAAAGTATATCGAAAATCACATAATGACGTTTTAGCATAGACGGTCTCTACAAACAATAATAGGTACATGTAACTCATGATTTTTTTAGTAGGTACTTAGTACGTCTTAAATAATTGTACCCAAGCTTAGGTAATTAAGTTTGAATATATAGCTAGGCAATTTATCGATAGGTAATTAAGTTGAGCGGCTATAACTTTTGTAGTAAGTAACATGTAAGCCGCGGCATAATCTAGCGATTAGGTTTATAGCCCATAATAACGCTGACACACGTACTTTTTCGGCAACAATAATTGCATACTAGTCTACTTGACGTCTCCGTCGCCTAAGGCTGCCTCTTGAAAAGTTTTACTCCAACTCCGAAAGTAATGACAACCATTGCAAATTAACAGTTGAAAAATCAAGAAATCAATCAAAATGGCTCCCATAGGAATTCAGCCTTAAGTTCATATCTCAAGCTTTTCACAATTGTAATAAAAGTCGGCGTGGCGGTCCAAGGGGGAGGCCTATGTTCAGCAGTGGACGTCTTCCGGCTGATGATGATGATGATGATGAATAAAAGTGCTCTTTGGAAGTCTAGAAAGATTCAATAATGTTACGTCTAATTCGTCGTCTCGCGCGCCGTATTATAGAGAAGGTGCGGCGGATGGAACTGATAATGTTTAACATATCGATGCAGCGCAGAGGCACTCTACCCTCGATCGCTAGGAGAGGCACTATACATTCAGTTTACGATAGAACTGCTACATTAAATTCTATGCGCAGGAGAGGAACAATGCATTCCATTGCATGCGGGGTGAGGAATTTATTTGATTAATTATAATTTTTCATGCTTTGGTGTGGTTTGAGTCTTTGTTGTTATTCTGCAATAGCGGACATCACGCGGTTTCACCCGCGTAGTTCCCGTTCCCGTGGGGAGATAAAATATAGCCGATATTAATCAGTCATAATGTGGCATTCAAATGGTGAAGGAATGTTTAAAATCACTCCAGTAATTTTTGAGCCAATTCGTTACAAACATACATGCAAACCTATCCTCTATAGTATAGACATAGATTAAAATGGCCGGACGAACCTTGCTAGAAACTTCTAATGATCGCGCAATTAAAATATACCTACTTATATTTTTTTGTGTAAGTAAGCCACATATCTCTAAGGATTACATCATAGTTTCGATTAACCTACCACTTATGTATTCATGTATTTGAATAATGAGTACCTTTCTTCTTTCCTACATTAGTTGCAGTCCACGTAGACAAGCTAGTGCATAATAGACTTTACAGTCTTACTATAATGTATTTAGCTTGTTCTCGAAGTGATAAGTGAAGCATGCTAGTTGGTGGTAACAATTTAATAATTGTGGCCAATTAAGGACACAAGGAGCTTCTTATATTGACGTATAGTTTCTTACATACAAGTGGAATATAAGTTCAATTACTTAGGTACAACATTTTGGACTGTATTCAGTATTGTAATTTTCTTGATAGCAATTAGGAAATCGACTTTAAACACACCCATATCAAGTCATATTAGTATATCATTAGGATAGAAAGTTTTGTGAACGCAAACAGAAGTGATATAGGCCTACATTAGATTTTTGTCTTTAGATTCTTGTGCAAATACGGACGCTTCGTTGACATAGTCGGTAAATATGCCAGAATGGTGTTTTATTATATGTAATAGAGCTATTATGTTAGTCGATTATACACTGTGGCATTTTATGATAATACATGTCCTAAATGGCACGCTTTAAGTCATTAGTCAGGCCCGGGTTTAGGAGTCTCCACAAAAGAGGGGCCTCCACAATAAATAATTCGGAAAAAAAACCTTTCTATTAGGAATTTTTTTTGAAAAAAAAAAAGAAATATTTTTCTTCCCCGAGGCCTCCAGACCTCTAAATCCGGCAATGTCGATAACTATTTTGATGCTTACAAAATAACAGAGTTATCCGTTACCTACCTGCATATACTTATGACAGGTCACGGCAAGACATAGCGTCATGGAGGTTTAGTATAATAAGCAATACCTACTTACTAATATTAAGTAAGTAAGTACTCGGAAACCTCCAAATATTTTGCAATAGTTTTCTGTATATTTAAAAGATGTTTTAGTACAGGTGCCGTCAGGATATGAGAGTTCGGCGAAATTTGTGGTACTTAACTGCGCATGCTTTTTCGCGTCGCACCATACAGACAGACAGACTCATAAAATGACAACTACTTACGTATTCTAGGGCGCTCATAACTCTTGACGGCTTCTGTACAGCGTGTAAATTGTGTATAGGTAAATACTATGGTATGTAGACATGATGTGTAAGGTCAAGTGAGAAGTCTAATGGTCATAATGTATGTAATTAATGCACTCGCCCGCGCCATGTGCGTTCACTGTGAATGTTAAATGTGAACTGTAGCTCGGGAATGCGTCACCTCACTAATGCATCTTGACGATATCACATTCATTTTGGTTTATTTATAAACATTATACCTGTACACGAGTTATGCACCGTTTTTGTAATCTTTACTCGCTAGCGTCACCGACAATATTTGCATGAGATATTTTAGTTCTTCCCGTCACCGCTAGGAGGCGCTGTACAATTTTTCATACAAATATTCGGCGGAGACGCTAGCGAGTATAGATTAGGAAAACGGTAGCAAACTCGTGTGGGTACTGTCCACAGCGTCTGAATAGGAGTTTAGGCGGAGGTATAGATTATTACAGAGATATCCAGTTCAAATAATCATTGGTCTTATGGCAATACTAAATTATAAATGTATACATAATTTTGGGAATATATCGTAATAGTTACTAAGTAGGTACATTTTTCGTAGTGGGGACATAACCATCCAAATGTATTAATCATATCTTTAAAATTTTTGAATTTTCATTAATATCATTTTGTAATATTTCATCGCCATCACTCATCGTTCCCTCGTTTCTGAACCGCTATATCTAACTGGATCTATCAGTTCCATTAACGGCGGACTAACCACGGTTCATTTTGTCTCAGAAACCTGGGAGTTTAACATTTATGGCATGATATTTTCTACAGTTTTTGTATTACCTTTTTACACGAGTAGTCAGCACTATTTGATAGAATGATTTTTTATTTCAATATTTTTAAAGAAATCAGATTGTTTTTTGTGCACACTCGAGCGTGTCTAAAGTGCTGTGTTTTTTACTAAGTACTTAGTAGTTTTAGTTATTGATACTCAGAATTTTCTGTATAATTATTATTTAAAAGTTTCTTTATAAATAGCGAAACGAGCACTTTTACCTAGTAAAAATAAACGTATGATAATCAAGTAACTTTCCTATTTTGCAAATATTGCATGATATGCTGTAATTTATAACGAGTTTTAAAGCAGGTTTGATATAGAAATCAGTATTAGGTATGTCAATTTTGCTGGTCGGGCACAAAAACACAAGACTGTCGAAGTTGCAATTACCGGTCTCAAATTGTGTCTTAGAAGTCGGCTTTTGGACATAGCCGACCTAAATTAGACTTATTAATGCGACCGTACGTTTTAATACCGACCGCAATGTTTATGTAATAGAGTTGAAAATAGTTTGTCGGTGGACGTGTACGGTGGGTGTAAGTGGTTAATGCTGTGTGCGTGTAGGTGCTGTCGATGAGCGATGAGCTGCGCCGCGCGCTGTACTCGTCGGGCGCCTCCATCGACATGGAGTTCTCGCCGCCCGACCTCATCGGACCTTCGGAGATATTCACCATGGAGCACAGGTAAACTTATATGTATTTAAAATTTCAGTACATTAGACCCCGCTATTCAAAAGCACAGACTTAATACTATCCCTCTTATTACAAGTCATGGTTTGAGCGAAGACTAGACAAAACTCTGACTAAAGCTATGTCCATCCCTTTCGAATTCCATATCATAAAAAGAGATGGAGCAAATTTTTAACGAAGGACTATCTTGGTCTTTATTTTGTAATATCAGCATGTGGCAGCAGGGCATGAGTTTTAAGTTTTTTGCCAGCACCCATAGTTTACCCCTGTCAACAAACTATTGCGCGTGAGTACGCGCATTGCAGTATGAAGCTTGGTCTCTGGAGGAATAATTCCTTTTCCCGTAATTTGTCGACGTCGACCCTTAATTCAACCAGATATGGTTTATCACTTGATTTTTATACGAAGCGACTGCCATCTGACCTTCATAACCCATTTTACGAGAAAATCTGGGTTAAGCCAGAATCAATATTAACTAGAATAGTGCTTTTTGTTTGTTTGTTGTTGTTTAACATATATAATGTGGTGTTGCAGGGAGAAGTTATGCAGCGTGTTGCCGGCGCGCGCGCAGGGCTACATGTGGTCGCTGGCGTTCAGCACGAGCCAGCACGGGTTCTCGCTGGCCTCCATGTACCGCAAGATGCAGCGCGTCGACAGCCCGGTGCTGCTCGTCATACAAGACACTGATAACAATGTACGTACCATGAGCGCAGAACTATCTACCAATAGAATCGCTCGCTGGCGCAGTGAGCGACTCTATCGGTTCTTTGCAAACACATCTCTCGCTACACATTTTCGCACATCTCTGATGGAACAGGCTTATTTTTAACCAGATGTGCCCTGCGTTTTAACCGTGTTGAATTAATTGCATGGGTGGCCTATTTAGCAGAACACGACTTCGGCGAAGTAAATAAGAGAGTTATGATTTTGAGCGGTGTTTAAATAATTATTCGAGATACCCTATTTAAAAAAAAAAAAAAAATATTCTATGTTACTCCTTGTAACACCAGCTATCTGCCAGTGAAACAACAAACGGACAGACAGTTTTTTTTTTACGTTAGTAACGTAATACAAACTTTCGTATGCATTTAGTAAAAAGCTTTTAATTTGGAATTGCAAACAGACACTTTTTATTTATATGTAGATGTATTTTGTACCGACACTCGACGTCGAGTTTTAAATGCCATGTAACGTATATAGGTGTTTGGTGCGCTGACGTCGTGCGCTCTGCGCCCGTCGGAGCATTTCTACGGCACGGGCGAGTCCCTGCTGTTCGCGTTCCAACGCGAGCCAGACCGCCGCCCCTCGCACCCCATCGACACACCCAAGGATACTGACACCAACGATGACCACAAAGATGATAAGGATGGTCAGTACTCATGTATTTGTCATTTACATTATTCCATGGACCATGGTTACAAACCATTGTTGACACAAATTATTGAGTATGTTTGTATATGCTCGAATGCAGTACATAATAACTCAATGATACTATTATACCTTATTTAATGTACAATGAGTAACAATATGCAATACTAGCTGAGCCCCGCGGTTTCACTCGCTTAGATTTAGTTTCATGCTGTTTTATTTTAAATAAAATTAGTCTAAAACACTCCTTGAAAAATCAGCTATCTGCCAGTGAGAGTCTCGTTAAAATCCATCCAGCCTTTCAGGCGTGATGCCGTGACCAAGGGAAATGGGGATTCATTTTTATATATAAAGATTACGTAGAGCCAATTTAATGGCGGGCTGTTTTCGCGGGACACAATTTTTTTTATTTTATTTTTTAAATAAAAGTAATCTTAGTTATTCCTTAATTATAGAAAAAGATATGACTTTACTTCGTTCTTCCAGACAGACTAATGAATCACACAGATTCAAAATCATACGACATGACAGTTTGAGGTTTAGTTGACACTCGAAGAACGAAACCTAATAATATGCTCGTGTTGTATTCCAGACCAATCAGCGCCGGTGAAGACAAAGTTCAAGTACTGGGGCTGGACCGGAGACAACATGTACTTCATACGCGGCAGTAACGACAACATATCTATCGGGGCTGGCGAGTAAGTGTCCCCCACTATATGTCTCTCTATCCTTTACCATTTCACGAGTAAATCCAAAGGCTGATATAGGGTACTTAAAAAAATCACTACTTAGAAGAAGTCGCGGGTAAAAGCTAGATAGTTATATTTGTTTAACACGCTCCAACACTGGTTCGAAATTATCGCAGTCATCAATGTTGCAGTGTTTTACTGACATAGGAGTATCAATTCTGTTGACATGTATGTGTGCATCGGAGTAATAATTTTTCTATCACAGATGCTGTGCCACTGCGGTAAATGTGTAAAACATAATTTCTCATAGGAAGACATTAATTTTTTTTATATATAAACGGTCGAATTAAGTAACCTCCTCCTTTTTTGAAGTCGGTAAAAAATTAGCAGTTAAAGTGAATATTGCACGTGTGTGTTCCAGCGGCAAGTTCGGGCTGTGGCTGGACGGCGACCTGTACCTGGGGCGCACGCAGCGCTGCACCACGTACGGCAACGAGCCGCTCTCCACACGCGAGGACTTCATCGTCAAGATCATGGAGTGCTGGACCTTCATCTGAACACACACACGCTCTCCCTTCACATCAAATAAGCTTTAGAATTATCTTATGAAATTTGCTACGAAGATTTGACAATTTTACAAGTCAGTCTTTTCGACTTTAGTACCGATGAGTCTGAAAACGATTTTGTACTCGCATTGTGACTCGAACGTACGTCGCGCGGGCGGCGGTGCGGCGTCGCGGCCGTGCTGCGCGCACTTCTAGTCAAATGTAGTGAACCTGACCAATGCTTCGCTCGCGAGCGGCGGGAGCCGGCCAGCCGGGCGAGTGCAGGTATCCTAGTCAATTGTCACTCGTATGTAAGTTAGACGGGCCGACAGCCGAGAGCAGCCGCCCACTCCGACGGTCCCGATCATTACGTGTCAATTCAATTAATATTGTGCATTGTTGTTAAGGAAATTAAAAGCATATTTGTAACGATAAAATCATTGTATAATGTTATGTAGAAGTTTATATGTAACGCATCGATCATTAGGTGTTAGCGCCGTGTTATCATTGGTGTCTGTTTGTAGCATTGACATAATATCCGCGTCGATCCGCGAGATTTGTATCGATTAGTAGCTATTGTCCGGCAGGGCGCCGGGCCGACACCGCCGTCAGTATAATTAACTTTATTTATGTACATAGGTTTGTATGTTTAGTTGTCGTGTCTGATTGTATTGAGTCATAATATTAAGTTAGCATAGTTTATGTTACACTGTTGCTGTGATTTCATAAATATGGTTGCATTTGTTTTGTTATGTGAAGCGTTGTCACAAATCGTAGTGGACACAGATTGGAATTACATAGTAGTTGCGTGTGGCTTCCTTTCATGTTAGTATTACAGTATTCACACGCGTACCGGACACTAAACTAATGATACACTATATCCTACATTAGACAACATTTATAAGCAATCTACTACATATTTGATTGATAAAACATTTCCTGCAGATAGATTGAGTATAAATATCGGTCATAAAACTGTTTGATGGACAGATTAAATCAATATCTGTTTGTGATCAGACGCTTCAGTACAGATGAGTAGCCGATATACAATATATTATTAAATAGTAAAAACTTAATAGTTGTCTTAGAGTGCTTGATGAATGTAATCGTCATTGTGCTTAGTAATCGTTAGCAAGATGTTACTCTGGTCTATCCGGTCGTATAACAATACTATAATCTGGTGTAAGAGCACTGCGCTGCGAGCTACACGCGCGCCCTATCTATCAGCCAGTATCGTGGCGTGGACCTTATTTGTTTTTGTATATACAACTTCCTATGTGAGATTAGTAAAAGATATATATATTTGTGGGTAGACGTGGCGCGGCGTATGCACTGATTGGACCAGTCAGCCGGCGTGGGTCGGATCACACGCCACACGCCGCGACCTTGACGTTGTTATCGTTTGTGTACATCAGGAATGTCATAAATGGAAAACTTAGGTTTTAAAATTATATCGGCATAATTATTGTTATAAATTTATAATCATTAGACTTGTTGAGTAGCAGTGAAAATAAAATAATATTTATTTATTCTGTTATGGTTTCAATTTTACGATTGCTGTAGCTGCATTACTTTATTGGTGATTTATTATGTAATTCTAAGTTGTTAAAATGTAAATCAAGCCATAATAATTGAGAATATATTCTTTTGAGAAATCGTTTTTATTTTATTTAGCACTTACCCTAGTAAAATATGTTATACAATAACAGTAATTAGTATCTTGGTCGTTGGTGACGCTGGTGTCCCCTGTGTCCATCTCTGTCGCCGTAGCTCCTCCTATCGTGGTGGTCTCGCCTGTCATGGTCCCTATCGCGGCGGTCGTAAGGATGGCTCCTTCTGTTGTAGCGGCGGTCGTTACGCCGCCCCGAGTTCTGCGACACCCACCACGGGTCTATGATGGGAGGTACCGACGGATCTCCGTTCAACACTTTCATGAACTCTTCATCTTTATCAGTAAATCTATATTTGAGTTCCTCTTCACATTTTGCCAGAAACTCTTGGTCACTAATTGATAAGTCAATAGCTGCCATGATGCTCTTTATAGTGAGTGTTTGGATTTCTGACCAGAGAATCTGAAACTATATACTTATATATAAATGGGCATTATGAATTTATTTATTTTTGTAAATATCTTTGCATTTAGTTTCTCCGGCTGCTAAATGGATGGCACATGAAAATGAAAATTGAAATGATTTATTCAGTTTAGGCCCTGGTAAGGCACTTATTAATGTCGACAAATTTACCACTGGTTCGGAAACTAGCCTTCTGAGAAGAACCAGCAAGAAACTCAGCTGGTATCATGTACATACACAAGAACCTAACAACCAACTTACAGAATTTAGGGAATAACAAGTCACATGTTTAATATACATATATATAATTATTAAATTACTAATGAGAGGTGTGGTGTGGTTTTGAGGTTTGAGCAGTCGCCTGCTACACAAGCAATGCAACTTTGAACCCCAGCGGGATCTGTACCAATGAGTTTTTCTAAAACTTATGTGCAGTGAATCCTGCATATTTGCTAAAATAAAATTGTTTTTTTTTTGCATTGCATTTTGACACCAGTTTGACAAAATGCTAAACTGGCCATTACATAAACAAACAACAATTCGTCAATGAAACTACTGCTCCAGTCCGCTTGTCAAGAGAGGCTTCTACTAGACAATGTACTGTAGTTAGTATCTACCAGTTCTGTCATCAAACAGTTTAGCAGTAGCACATTCATGTGAAATGGTACGAAGATGGACAATGAAATGATGATGAAAGTTAACATGACCACTAAGCAACATCTGGATATGTCACAATAACAGCACATGGGTGACAACTTTATTAGCTGGTCATTACTGAAGTTTGTGTAAAAATATGAAATGGTATGCTTAATGTAGTAAATAAAGACTTAATTTTTCTAATTAGCTCTCCCAAGGCAATACAAATTGAGTGCTTAAATGTTACCACAGAAATTTGGAAGATGTTTTTGGTCTTGTCTTCGTGATTATATAGTTATAGGATACCAAGTCCACAATTACGACACAAAATATTATCTTAAAGTATCAACACTAAGCAAAAAAAAAAGTGCTTTCATTCACTGTCTAAACTATTACTTTCTTGAAGTAAGAGTGTTAGGGTGAGAAATAAGATAATCGAAACCATCACACAATTTACAAGTTGGTCAAGAGTTTCAAATCATTTACAATGCCACCGCTGCGGGAATATGTGCATTAATAACTAATCTACCAATTTTGATATGATTAGTTGAAATTAAAGTGATATTTACCAAGTATGTTTTTTATGTCTATGTACTTAATTCTCTGGAATCAGGATTTAGAAAATAAAATCCACAAAGCTATCACTCTAATTAAAGGACACATATAATAAGGATCTAATCCAATACGACTAGTTATAATACCAAAAAATAATATTATTATTCAATATTTTCACTCACACTGTCTTGTGGTGTTGTGTTGATAGACTGTTAGTTAACTGACTGATATGACGTGTGACGTCGATTGTTTTCATTGAGTTGACAAGGACACTTGACGTTGGTATATTTTTTAATTTTAATGGTTGTTTGTGTACTTTATTTGTATACAATATCACAGACTTTTACGTTTTACTAGATTAGGGAGTTTTTTTGTATCTATGGGCAAAAGTAAGTTGATATTGTTTGTTTAATTTTGTTTAAATTAGAACTTTTATTTAAAGCTTTTTCGATGTTTATAAAAAATTAAAGCTACAAAAACCATATCTCAGATAAAACGATAGCTAAATGTTGAAAAAATATATGGTTTATTGTATGAACTACGTACCAAGTGCCTGTTCCTTTCGGGAAAAATTTAAATTAAGAAATAACATTTGCATTGCTGTCAAACTTATTTGTCAAATACCTTCTGACGCAGAGAGAAGAGAGATCTATCTATCCTTCCGTGGAAATCGCAGAAATCGAAGTGTTATTTACGACGAATTTGACAAACAAACGGAGTTGAATTAATCTTTTTTTTATATTCAATTGTGGTTTTTAAATAATTTAAAATGTCTGAAAATGTTAATATTGATTTATCTGGAGAAATCAGTGCACCTATGGAAAAGAAAGGTTTACAAAAGTATGTCAATAATATGGAATTGTAAGTCCCCTAACAAATTTACACTACGTGGTGTTGTATTGTGAGAGCTTATGTTTTATGTGTTTTACCATGGCTTCTTATCATCACAACAATCACCTGTTGTTAGCAATTTTTCGCCTTTGTATTCCAGAGGTTCACATCATTAAAATCACACTTTAAATTAAATTAATTCTTTAGTATTATTCAAGAGTGATAACAAATTAGCCAGTATAAGATAGTAATTAGAAGCATTCATTACTTTTTAGTTCATCTACAAAATATCATCACACACCACCAAGTGTACCTGTACCTACTTAACCCTTCTTAATTTATGTATTTCATGGAACTCTATATTTATTTAAAAATAAAATTAGCCCAAATTTCTACTTGTTTCTAATTCCCATTAAAATTGGTTCCACCCTTTCAGAGAGTAGCCGGAACAAACATAGATAGAGTAAATTAAAAAATAAATGAGTTTTATATTTAGTACCATGTATATTATTTCACTTCAAATCATATCATATGTTTTCACTTCAAAGCTGATAATTTGGAATCGCAAATGGCAATCTATATAATTTTGGTATTCAATATAGATATAAAATACCTAGGCAATGTATAAAGTCCCTCAGGCATTTATGCATTGTATAAAATATTAGAAATATAATGCTTCACTGCTTGTTCCATGTGAACACACAAACATCTCAACATTTTATATTGCCTGTCAGATGCTAGCTTGCCTGCTAGTTAGACTGCACATCTGTTTTGTATGTGAACATAATGCTATGTGTTTGTTTAATATTTCACACTCAGGAGTTAATGTGAATGATGAACAAGCACATAAGGACTGGAGTCTGAAATTAAAATGACAGTGTATCATTGTAGGATGTCTACAAGTATATAACACAATTTTCTATTTACATCCCTAAAGTCAAAGTCAAAAATATCTTTATTCGATTAGACTTTACAAAGCACTTTCAAATCTCCAGAATGACACAATTTACAGGATTACACATGCTACTGCCAGGTTTGGAAGGTTGCTTTTACTGAGAAGGACCTGGCAAGCAACTCAGAAATTACTCTTTTCAAAAATATTATACAATTTAAAAAAAAACTTAATAACTCCCTTGAGCAATGTAAGCCCATGGACACTGTTCCAATGCACAAATGTCGATAAACATTAACATAAGGAAAAGTCTAGTAGTTCTACTTATATCTAAATGCGTAGCTTGAGATGACCAGCCCCCACAAGCAGCACCTGTTCACAAGTATGACAAGAATGCCAGCCATTAGCCTAAGTAGGCAAAAGATATGGTTTCTTGCAATACCAGGGGCATCACGCGCGCATTGCTGACCATGTAAATATCTCTTCACACCCATCTAGAAAAACCCCATACTGTACTCATACTGTAAAATAATAATTCGTTAATATATTATGTCACTAAACATTTGGAATGTGTAAAAGATTGATGCAGCATGTACGAAGTGGAGCCGGACCAGCTATTCTTATGGGCTTCCTTGCATCTCGGAGGCCATGGACTCAATTTGTGGCTACAGATAACTTCAAGGTATATCAAATTTACATCTGTTTAGGAGCCTATTTAGCTAATCTGCTTGGATTCACACTATTTATATAATTTGTATGTAAATTTTTCCAATGCATCTATTAAAGCAAACCGAAACTACTCTCTTTAATATTAAACATAATTTAAATGACAACAAATAGACAATGCATAGTTAAAAAACAAATATATCATTGTTACAGGTCCCACCATCGGTGCCGCGACTTTCTCGGAGATTCTATCGCAATGTCGAATATTTCCAAGCAAATTATTTGATGGTCTTTCTTGGACTTTTCGCTTATTGTTTGTAAGTATATGTGGATTTGCGTTGTGACTTTATGACATAATTATATAACTGTGGTAAATAATGTGTTGTCGACGAAAAATGATGATGAATCTGGCCACTGAGACCAGTTGCGTTATTCTGTAAGATTTCTCATCGTCGAACTCGAAGTTTAGCGTTGGTTTCAATCATTAGAAATAAATACATATTACACTGACGATAAAGTTCATTTTCGTATCTTTGAAACCGATAACAACTGAACACTGTCTGATAACAACTGAACAGTGCCCTTAC
This sequence comes from Watsonalla cultraria, assembly GCA_964035505.1. Taxonomy (NCBI): domain Eukaryota; kingdom Metazoa; phylum Arthropoda; class Insecta; order Lepidoptera; family Drepanidae; genus Watsonalla; species Watsonalla cultraria. Next base: position 7,955,573 of record OZ037717.1, on the reverse strand, counting down.
TTCATACATAATTTATATTCTATTTCAGAATCACATCACCTCTCTTATTGATCGCTATGGTCGCAAGTTTTTTCGGTTATCGCAAACTGACATCAGGTCCAAATACTTGGAAGGTAATATATTGCCGAATTTATAATACATTATCAATAATATTAGCTTTTAATTTTTTTTTAAATTTCAATGTTTTTTTTTATTTTCAGCCTAAAGTAAGTTTTGTAAAGTGAACTGTCTTAAATTTCTGGTTACTTATCTCTATTCCATTTTGTATATAATTTATTAAGCTCCAAAAAATATCTGAAGCTCAGGGTCTTGGTCTTTGGAGTGGCTACTCTAAAAACCATCTCAATGTCTATAGTAGCAGTACTGAGAACTGCTTGGTCGAATGAAGAATATAAATAATTTTATTGTAAAAATGCTGATAGTACAACGCTAAGACTTCTTGTATAACCCACTTACTTCTTCTATACAAATACAATGCACTGACTGCCTATGCAAACGTTTTCTGTCGATTTGTAGCGCCCCTAGCGAGAGAGTTTGGAACTACATTTAACATCTTGGGAAATTTTTGTTTTCTATCTCTCTTTACCATTAGTTCTGAGAACTATAACTATATAAGGTCGAGACTTTTAAAGCGCACATTTTTGAAACAGAGCATCAGTTGGTGGTACATATCCATTTAAAAATGATATAAAATTTCTTAACTTTTCTCATTGTTATACTTACTATTTATTTTTATGGAAAGGAATAGTTGTTACAGGTTACTTTCGTTGCTTATCGGATGTTCTGTGGAACATAAGACGATACTTAATTGTGTTGTAATATAAAAATAAACTAATTTTAATTAAATAATCGACCAAAAATAAAAATAAGTCATAGTATTTTTTATTTTATTTATAAATCAACAGCCGAATCTCTGTGCCAAAAATGTCTCAGGTCTGTATATGCTGGCTATAGAAATCAGCGTCAAAATGGCAATAATTCAACTACCAGCTAGTCAATATAATAAAGTAAAAAAAGTCCTGCACATATTCCCACGTCACGCCTGGTACCAGGTTTTATTCTTCTGGGTATATTGTGTCATATATCAAGTCGTATTCTAACTATACAGGGAGTCGTTAGCCATGGACGTTATTGATGTGTACAATTGGTTAGATCGGTGGTTGGGAGATGACTAAGACGCAGCAGTACGCGGTAGCGGCGGCTGGTTCAATGGCGGTGTGCTGGCTGGCGGGCGCCGGGGCTGTGTTGTTCTGGGTGCTAGGTGAGATACATATTCTTAATATATTCTCTGGACTGACCCAGGGCCGGATTGATCTTATCGGGCCCCTAGGCAATGCAATTCCCTTTGCTTAAACTTCTTGTTACTTTTTAGAATTTTTTTTTTCTTTATTAGGCCCCTAGGCAGTTGCCTTATCCGCCTAATAGATAATCCGGCCCTGGACCGATCTGAATAATCAATACGTGCACACTTCCCTCGATAATGTTAGGTTTTTTAAAGGTATATTATATTACTAAATAGTAATTGCCTATTTAGCCGGGTTCTTCTCTCGGCGGTAACGTCCTATTTCTACTGTTACATCAAAAGTTGCAAGTATAAAAATAAAACGATTTTACCTAGTGATAATTTTCCCGTTTTTGTAACATTTTTGTCCTCGATAAGTGAACACAAAAATCTACGCTTATCTGAATAATTTAATACATACATTAAATTTAATGTTAATGAAAAGTACATGATGCCAGCTGAGTTTCTTGCCGGCTCTTCTCAGAAGGCTAGTTTCATTGCCTTACCAGGACCTAAACTGAATAGATCATTTTCATTTTGATATATCTGTAGGTGCAACGGTGACGGTAGTGGCCCTCCACGCGAGCTTCTTCGACGCGGAGGCTCTGCCCCAGCCGGACGAGTTCCCTCTGATCGAGCAGGTGTGACAGGGGGACCTGCCGCTGTTCCTACCACCGCCGGGACTACTACATTCTGCAAACAGGATCGACACATTATCCACTGACTAACTCTTCTTATATATAACTTAATTATTGTTGATGGCAAACAATTTTCTTCCAATTTGTTTAAATAAAATGTATATACTCACGCCATTACAGAAGGATCTCCGAAAGGGTAAGCAGAGCTGTTGTAACAACAACACCCACATTCCACAGAATACGATTAAGTGCTATCTTGCGTCCAAATTGTTGTCGCTCAAAACTTGATGACTGTAACTGAGTTATTGCTAGTGTTAATGACAGCCATTAAATCCTTCAGTAATACGTTCTAGACCAGGATTAGACCAATTTCGGACTAAAACGATGTACATTCCTTTTGAAATCCGTATCACAAAATGGGATAGAACTACTTTCAAAACAAGGATTATCTTAGCAGCGTTTCTCCACTCGCTACATAGATGGCGCTACTCGCTAACAATTGCGAAGTTTGAGCATAAATACACGAGAACCTAAATCGCGCAATAAGAGTTTTCAAGCGTATTGCAGTATATATACAAGTTTCGAACTAGAACAGTTGGAGCCGCGGTTCCCCAGGCATTACATCTGCCTGGCTGAAAGGTCTTTCCTTTGCTATTGAACTTGATTGCTCGAGAAGTATGTTTAAGGGGGTCCTAAATTGTTTGTCATCTCGGTGACCGACTAATTGATTCATTACTTTATACTTCAAGAATACTCTGAAGGTGTATGTAAAAGTTATATAAATATAAACTGCTTCTGACTTGACTTGTGTAAATGTATGAATTACTTATTTCATATCTCGTATCTCTTAGATACCTATATTTGTACATTTTTAAACCGTATAAGGGAGTTGACTTGCCCGAATTTCGTATTTTTATATCTCTGCTTATTACTCTAACAATACCATAGATAGGTAGGTAAGTAAAGTAATGAATCATACTTTAAATATAAAAAGTGGTGGTATGTAGTCCCGCGAAACTTAAATGTTGAGGAATAGTTATTAGGAAAATTATGTTGTATTGAATGTTACAATGTGTACCTGTCTTTTTAATGTTTTGTAGGAACAGAACACCTAACATTGGCGCCAGTTTGATATTAAATAATGTAATACATTCATAAATATTAAATTATAATCATCTGCAAGGTAGGTATTAGGTATAACGCAAGAATAAGAATCAATCAACTCCCTGGCCTTATCCCATACAGTGAGCGCTTTCCCACTGCCACGATAACGTCAACCGATACTTGTCTAGAACGACACAGTGTGAAACAGTTCAGTAGTAATTGTATCAAACTACTAGTCCGACGATATAGTGTCGTTACCGTTATTGTCCAATGTGAAAGCGCCCATTGTTGGGGTCGGCGCTTGATTCAACCCGAAGTGATGTGACTGATTACCTGATTTTTGTATCTACGAAGCGACTGCCATCTGACCTTCGTAACCCCTTATATGATGCAAGAATATGTCATTATATTTAAAAAATTGTTACTGTAATCTACATGTAAGGTAGTCTGAGCAATTAAATGCGTAAGCCAATAATAAAATAAATAAATATGCTCGCGCCAACCCACAGGGTCCCCAAAGGGGTAAGCTCATAACAACACCCTCTTTCCACCAAGAGGTTTCAAATCGTTGACCATTGTTAATTCAAGATAAACTTTCTTAGTATTTGAAAAAAACATCAGTCATGTTGGGAAACTATGTTTCTTCAATAGCCGAATATTACCTGCTAAACTTACTAGAGAAATGAATTGATTTACTGTAATATAAATTATTTATATAAATCTTAGTGTGTACATAGTTTTTATATATTGTATTATAATATACTTCCTGAAAATCTCATTTCTATTTCATTAATTCTCTTGTGGCATTGTTAATTCCTAATTGTATTATAAAAATAAAGTAATGTTATTATGTATGGCATGGTTTCATTTTCTTTGGCAAAACTAATGGGGTCTTTCTTCCTGAATGAAAATGAAAATGAAAATGAAAATGAAAATGATTTATTCAGTTTAGGCCCTGGTAAGGCACTTATGAACGTCGAGGAATCTACCACCGGTTCGGAAACTAGCCTTCTGAGAAGAACCGGCAAGAAACTCAGCTGGCATCATGTACATTTCATTACACAGTAAAATAATAATAATTACAAAAAAAAACATCATAAATTATTCACAATAGTGAAAATTGTATCAGCATGCATGTGTAAAAAATAATAATTAAAAACGTAAAAACAATACCAAATGATTTACATATCATGTTTGCATACCATGTCATTGCCAGGAGCTACTTGTGCAGAGTTTTAATTCCATATGTCTTTATCATTTATGTAATCCGAAATTGTATAATAAGCTTTCTTCATCAGTACAGTTTTAATGTGTGTCTTAAATTTATCATAATTTAACGCGTTTATTGACTGTGGGATTTTATTGTAGAAACGAACACAATTCCCCATGAATGATTTATTTACCTTTGCTAACCTGAATCTAGGAGCTACAATTTTGTGTTTATTTCGTGTTGAAATTGAATGAATGTCCGAGTTTAAATTGAATAGATGAATATTTTTTTTCATGTATAGCAAATTCTCATAAATGTACAGTGACGGTAGGGTGAGAATATTTATTTCTTTAAATTTATCTCTAAGAGAATCTCGGGGGTCCAGCGAGTATATTGCCTTGATGGCTCTCTTTTGAAGTATAAAAATTGAATCTAAGTCTGTTGCGGAACCCCATAACAATACGCCATATGACATGACACTATGAAAGTAAGCGTAGTAGACTAATCTAGCAGTATCAATATCCGTCATTTGTTTAATTTTTCTAACCGCAAACGCAGCTGAACTAAGCTTTTTTGACAATGCTTCAATATGGGCGCCCCATTGTAATTTTGAATCTAAGGTAAGACCTAAGAATACTGTGCTTTCGACCAACTCCAATTGACTCCCAACTAATGATATATTTGTATCTATTTGCGATGTATTAGGTGGTGAAAATCGGATACATTTTGTTTTTTTAGAATTTAAAACGAGATTATTGGCATCAAACCATTTTGAAACAGATGTTAGAGTTTCATTTAGTGCCTTAAGATCGTTGTCTTTTCTACTCACTTTGAAAACTAAAGATGTATCATCTGCAAATAGAACAATATCACAGATATTTTCTACAACAAGTGGTAGGTCATTGATATACGCTAGAAACAGGAATGGGCCTAGTATGGAGCCTTGCGGCACGCCTGTTTTGATTATTGACCCCTTGGATGTTACACCACCGACGCCAACTTTCTGATGACGATTTGATAGGTACGAGGATAAAAGGTCGAGAGCATTTCCGCGAATTCCATAATAGTTTAGCTTAAGAAGTAGCGTACGATGATCCACACAGTCAAAAGCTTTAGAAAGGTCACAGAAGACTCCTACTGCGTCATAGGCGCCCTCCCAAGCCTCAAAAATGTGTTTTATTAATTTTGCTGCCGCGTCCGTTGTTGATCTACCTTTAGTGAAGCCAAATTGGTGATCGTGCAAGATGTTATGTACGTTAAAGTGAGCTAACATCTGATTAAGCAGAATTTTTTCAAATATTTTGCTAAGCGCGGGAAGAATCGATATAGGTCTATAATCAGAAGGATCTTCTTTAGAGCCTGCTTTAAATATCGGTATTACTTTGCTATATTTCATAATATCAGGAAATATACCTTGATCTATACATAAATTGAAAATAGAAGCTAATGCGGGAGCAATTGTTATTATAATAGATTGGATACTTTTAATTGAGAGTCCCCATAAGTCCTCCGTATTTTTAATATTAAGCGATTTAAATGCCTTCATGATATCATTAGGACGTACATGTTTAAAACTAAAATCTGGGAAGCTTTTTCGTAACGATTGTTTCAATAAGCTTTCAGCTGTATTCGGACTAGAGTTAAGATGTTTGGTAGTCTCTGTGGGAATGTTAGCGAAAAAATTCTCAAAAGCAGTTGCGACCTCTAACTTATCCGATATAATACTATCATTGATTTTAAGCTTACTTACTTGCTCTTTAGTTTTATTTCTACCAGTCTCCCTGTTTATAACTTTCCAAACAGTTTTTATTTTATCATCAGAGCGGCTAATTTCACTACTTATATGTTTTGATTTGGCAATCTGGCAAACTCTTTTAAATAATTTTGAGTACATTCTAACGTGACTATGAAAAGCAACATTAGTTGTTTGGGCTTTCTTGTGGTATAACTCATATAAAGTGTCCCTACTTTTCCTTATGCCCTTGGTTGCCCAGTTGTTGAACTGTAATCTGTTATTTAATTTATATTGTTGTTTAGGACATGCCTTATTGAATTCTGTACATATGACATCATGTAATTTATTGAAATATTTGTTTGGATCGCGAGACTCTGCTTTTTTAATTTTTAACTCAACATTATTTTTAAACTTCAGCAGTCTATGGACAGAGAGAGGTCTAGATTCCCTAAAAGATTTAGAAGGTTACCTACTACATTGCAACTCAACTAGTTGAGCCATGTGGTCAGATCGAATTCCACTTATCTGAGACTGTTTTATTATACTACCATTAGTTATTACATTATCGATACAAGTAGAGGAAGTGGCCGTTATTCTCGTGGGCTCATTAAATACAAAGTCCAGGTTAAATGATTTAAAAAGAGATATAAATAAACGCGCCTCAGAAGACCTTCTTAAAATTCGTTCGAAATATTTTCTTAAGAATGACCTCCATTGTTGAACAAAATGAGTGAATATCAGAGGATGGAGGTCTGTATACGCATACAATTATATAATTATCCAACTCTGCACAAGCCGCTTCACAGACTCGCTCTACAGAAAGACTAGTAATATCCTTTCTCTCTTTGGACTTAAAGTTACTATTCAGTAAGATGATGGTACCACCTCCCTCCGCTGAGAGTCTGTTATAAGAACTGGCAATGGTATAATTAGTAATATTAAACATCATGGTATCTGGTTTCAACCAAGTTTCAGTAAAACAGAGAAAATCAATAGGTATTTTGTCTAGTAATAACTCTAGATCAAGAATTTTGCCAGAGAAGCGGTTAATATTCTGGTGTAGCAGACGCATAATACATGCACCTGACTTCTCTGTTGTCTGACTTAATGGTTTAAAGAATCAATAAGATTAGTCACAGTGGTAGTAGAACATCTATCTGCCACTGGCTCGTCACTTAACCTATGCTTTGTTATATTGGCTATAACAGTGTTAATATTATAAGCTAACAATGTAGCAAGCTTCTGTCTATATATCTTGGGAATGTAAAGAGATTCCCGAGTTACCTTTACACCACTAATAAATTTATTAGTGTCAAACAGTATGTATCGTTCATTATGACACGTCATGTTATGCAATAAGCTATTTATGTATGATAAATGCTTGTTCTGTGTCTCAGTATAGCTAATACTATATGGAATGGTGCACAATACAACCCTGCCTACATGCAGGTTTGTCAAGTCCTCAAAACTATTAATTAATTCCCGTTTGGTAATACTAGGGTTTTGTCCAACTAAGATTATGATTATTGTGTGACTGTCATGATTGTTTTTAATTATTTTATTTACAATTTGTCTATATGAAGCTCCTGGCATACAGTAATTTATTATAGCGTGAGATAATTTATTTCTTAAATAGCAACTAAAATCCCTACCGATTTTATCTGAATACATAACCGTTTTGTATTCTGGTGGACTTGAGTTTATTTGTTCCACACTTTCATTCAACTCAGCAACCTGCAACTTGCAGGGCAGTGGCAGCGGCTCACTATTGCATGATGGCGGTGATGGTGATGATGGGGGCACACAGTCACAAGTGTGTTTATTAGTCAATGACTGAAAGCGCTCCTCATTGTAATTACAAAGATCGACTAGTTCGGTGGTAGCCAAAATGTGCTCATCTATCTGTTTCTGAGCACTAATGTATCTGTTAGTTAAATCAACTAAATACTGTTCTTTGCTCTGCAAGTCAGATTGCAATCGTTGGATGTCAGTGTCATATCTTAAATTTAAGCTAGATAAACTGCACTCATAAGAATCAATTGTTTTTTTTAAAGATAAACAGTCTTTTGTTAATTTTACATTTTTGAAAAACTTTCTATGATTTTTAATTAATTTCTTAGTTTTTTTAATTAACCTATTATACCTAACATACTTTTTTAATGTATTATGGCTAGACATATGTACATTCGAAGAAACATCATCAGTAAGGTCAATAGTAACCAGATGGTCGGTTGGCATGGCTCCGGAGTCGGTGTTTACCAGTTCAATAATATATAATTATATATATATAATATTCGCAGCATTTTTCCAATCGGAAGGTGTAAGTAAAAAGTAAACTTGTAAGTTTAATTTTCTTTAATATAACTATAGCTTAAAAACAAATAGAAAATAAAAAAAGCAACGTTATATAAAATCATAATAAAGTGCCGTCTCGAGGCAAGGGGCGCGTCGAGCCACCCTGCACTGCAGGCTAATGTTTTCAAATTTATAACTTATAAACATTATTAGTACATTGTATTGTATAACATATAATGGAAGAATTTATATGGGCTTGAAATAAACCAGTGGAAGTGCAGTTATGATGCTTTTGGTCAAGTTATTAAGGTACATAATAGAACATAATCAAATTGCATTTTTATAAATGTATAAATCCTCTTTACCTATTGGTACTTAATGTACCCTTTAAGCATCTCCGATCCTGGGACTCCCAGAGGCAGCTAACGTTACCAGTCTAATATTGCTTTAAATAAGACAGGAGCAATATAAATGCTGCATCAATCTTCTAGTAATGTTATAACTACAACATAAATTATATTATGTATCTATGTCATGCACAACAATAATAAACAAAGTCAAATCAATTTCAAAGTGCAGACTTGTAACATCTAAACGGTATATTTGAAATAATATAATTTTCTAAACTAATTGCACATTATTAACTGTCTGTGACAAAGATAAAATCTCTGCTCTAAGCAACAATTGAATAAAATTTCATTTAAATATAGGAACATAGTACATTACAATTCTGTCAAGTGATCATTATATATTTTTACAAAATCATCCCCTGGAAGACTAAATATAGAGAAATATCTATAAGAATGTATATAAAAATATGCATCCACACATTCTAATTAATTTAAATATATGAAATCACAAAAGTACTCCATTGTTAATTCTAGTCAGTTCCATGTCGGCCACGAGTAGGATCTCATCCCACTTGTGTGACGGAGTGTGTGGCGGGGTGGTGATGCCGAGCTTCAGTTCTTTGGCCGAGTCAGGAGTGGTGAACTCCAGCTTCCTCTTGGACTTGCCTGCATACACATGGAAGGTGGGAGTCCTCGGCTGACTCCCCACCACTGACACTGGTGTCAGTGGGGACGGTGTCACCATCACCAATTTCTCAGACTTTTTCATTTTATGTGGCCCCACATACTTGAATACTGGCTTCTTTAATATTAAATTCCCTGAAACTTTTTCTATGAGACCAATTGAAATAAATACATTGGCTATGTCATACAGCCTTCTGACTTTGGATTTGTGCTGTCGATCCTGCTGCTCTGGGGAGAGGACTGTCTTGCTCTTGCTGGATGTATCAATCAACACTCTTACTGCCATCTCCAAGTTTATCAGGGTGTTCTGTTTAAAAAAAGAGGTTTGTTAGATCTAAAATTGTTTTTTCAATTGTTTACTAAAATTAATATACAAATGTCTGTCATCAACACAATAAGAAGAAGAAGAATATACAAATCTTAGTGGAATGAGAGAGACTGTTTTGTTGATGAGATGTTCTAATTCTAAACAATATGGAAATAGTCTAGACATTTGACACTTACTGGTGGCTCCACTAAAAATAGCATTAAAAATCTTTGAGCCAGGACACCAAGCGTCTTGTGCTTAGGAGCTGGAGGCTTCGGGGCGCGCCCTCTCAGCGCCTCGGACAGCCTTAGGTTCTCTCCCTGCTTTTTCAACATCTTAAGGAAAGCATTCAGTCTGGACCCTCCATGCCACAGGTAAGTGTTTTTCCTCTTATGGACTGCACACTGCATGGCCTCCAGGATGTTGATGATGTCGTACATGCGCCTCTTCTCAACCCCCAGCCGCGCCGCAGTGCTGTCCAACTGGATCTCCACTGTCCCATTCCCGTGCAGGGGATACAGGTTCAGAAACCTACAGAAAATTTAAACAGTTACTTAACATGTAATTATGAACTGGTCATAGTTTTTCTGACATAGAGATTATTAGAATCATACCTGTCGCATAGTATTTGCAGAGACTTCTCTTTGCGGTGGACCGTGCATGGCGGTGGCGTGGGATATTGTAAGGCAACATTCGTCAATAGCTTCAAGTTAGCCGTCGGGGAAACATAGTTGGAATTTGTAACTTCAGTTAGCACACAACGCTTTGGAGTGCAGGTAATGTTGTCATCTTCATACATTCTGTGATAACATTATGCAATAAATCGCGCACAGCAAAATATTCGCGTACTTTTTGACAGCCCCGAAACAAATCTAGTGGGTTGAAATTGTAAGAAAAACTATAGTCACTGAATTAGATTATGGTACGTTTCCAACCATCAACACAATTTATAAAACACTCGGCGCAATACGCCTTAATTTAAGAAAATTTATTTTACATTTTATAAAGTAACCTCACAATAAACAAGTTTGACAGCTGTAAAATGCGCGCGACTCGCGCGTTGCTCGACTCGAACGAAAACGAAAAGCGGCTTGTTTGCATTTTGATATTGCGGTGATGCGTAACTTAACAAAAAAATATTTATTGCTACTACAATTTAATTTTAAAAGTGTTAATCAAATGCTTAGGAAATTATATTAAAAATAAATTGAAAATATATTAACTAAAAGTTCTAGGAATTCATTCATTCTAACAGGAAGTGGAGTAGTTATGGGTTGAAATTGTCTATGAAGATTTTTTTTTACTTGCGTCATGTCATGGCTGGCATGAAGCTTCGTTTCTTTTCTTGCGAAAGCAAAGCGAGCTTGGTTTTCTTTGAAAGTGGTGATCAGCGTTAAATGTTTTGACTTTTATTTACTTCACAGTTCTTGTTGATTAGAAATGTATGAAATGTTTGAATATCTAAAGAATTGCATTGGGGTCTTCAATATTATGATATGAAGATGATTACTCTATAAGAAAGAAAAGTGAATTGAACCGCAACAAAATGAACGACGGCGATTGGATTTGTCCGGATGCGAATTGTGGAAATATCAATTTCGCACGTAGGGTTTCATGTTATCGCTGCAATAAAGAAAGACCGGATGGTGGAAAAGCATTTAAGAAGAAACTAGGCACTGAAATCGGTAAATCTGCGGCTGACAAATCCCGTGGGCTGTTCAACGCAGATGATTGGCAGTGCAATAAATGTGCAAATGTGAACTGGGCCCGGCGTCAGACTTGCAATGTTTGTAATGCGCCCAAATTTGGTGAAGTATGTTTTCAAATCTATTGACGTATTTGCTAACTTGTTTTGCACAATGTACTATGCGAAATTTGTCTGAAACATTTTAGGTAGAAGCTCGCACCGGCTACGGCGGTGGTTACAACGAACGCGGGGTGGTGGAGTACCGCAGGCGGGAATCATCATCTGACGATGAATACGACGAGTTTGGCCGCAAGAAACGCAAGCGCAAGTCGGAGACGCACGATACTGACAAGGTAATTTTTTCTGACAAAATGTTCTTAGGCTAACATTTTTACGTGACAATTGTGTTTTTATATGGTACTAATGCGAGTTTTGTAAAACATTACAAATGTTTACTTTCGTTTCCACCCAAAGCATGTAATTTGAGATCCATTTGTGTTGTTATATCTTGCATTTTTAAATGTAGCCTTGACCATGTAATTTTTTAAATACTCAGGAGATAAAGGTGTTTGAAGCTAAGAAGACTTGATGTTATGTTATAAACAAATAAATTTTTGAAGCACATCATTACTAAAGTGGAGATTATTTTTCCTGCCTTCAGGTTGGCATCACTGAAGGAGCGGTTATCAAAAAGTTGCCACCAACAGTGCCGCCGAAGGAGAATATGGATTGCTCTATGCCAATGCCAATGTCAAGGCCAAAGCCAGTCCCTGCTCCAACTTTGTCACATGCTATTATAGACAAAGAATGCGCCCTTAAAGGCAGCCTTAGCGACAGCTCCATTTGTGAACTACCACCATTTAAAGCTGGATTTAGAAAACAGTCGCTAAATGCCCACACAAATTATTACCATCAGGATCTCACTATGGCTGGTTATAAAACAAATGGTTTACAATCACGCAAGAGATATTGCAGTGCTGGTGATAAAGAACCCACCGGGTCATCAGGCTATGAGACAGGATCCATGAAGACTAACCAAAATAGTATAGAAGCTAAGCCTCCAATCTGTAAAACTTACTACCCTGTCATGGAGAACAGAGTGTCTTCCACAAACGAAGTGGTATATAAGTTCTCAGGCACAACTCCTGCTGATGACTTCCAAGTGTCATACACCATTGAGGAGCGAGTAAAGGCGGCAGCATTTGCAATTGTCTACAATAATTGCAAGATCAGCACTGAAAGATTTGAAGTTGTCTTTGACAAACCAGCTCCTGATTTTAATACAATATTTGCCTGGCGACAAAGACTGTTGAAAACAGGGTGTCTAGTTGATGCACACACAGGAAAAAATGATACTGATAAACCAACTATCACAAATAACATCAGTCCCCCAACAAACAGCAATTCTAATAAAATAGTAGAAAGACTTCCAAATCCTGATGAAATACCTATTACATCTGACAGCGATGATGATTCAAGCAAAGATGCACATTCCCATCAACCTATGACATCTCCTATAAGAAGTGTTAGTGCCGAGACTTTACTGATAGGTCCTGCTGATGATAATGCAGGTAGAAGCTCAGTAAGTGCAGCAGAAGACCGGGGGTCCCAGACGAAGAGTCAGATGGGATCAATTCAAAATATGGATCGATCCAGTTCTCAGGATAGCCACGATTCTAATTACCCCGATTCAGATTCAGAACAAGTGCGTCCCAAGGTTGATACAAAAAATGTTATAGCTGTCAAATCCATTCCACTGCCCCCAAAATTTTCAAGTCACGATTCAGATTCAGATTCCATGTCATATAATAGTGAAGAGAATTTCCTGTCAAGGGTGTTTGGTGATAATAGGATAAAACGAAAAGTCAAAAGGCGAAACATACCTGCTCCTGTTAAGAGTAATATCTGTAATGAGATTACACCTTTCAAAGGGTACAGCACTGTGAGGGATAAAGAACAATCACCTTTAGTGACTGGCAATATTTACACACCTAACCTACATAACATGAATGTTAGGCCACCACAAAACAACTTTGTGGACACAGATGCTTGTTCTGTTGAATATGTACCCACAAGGTTAGGATCTACAGCCAAGAAAAACTACCAGGATTTCAAGAATAATGTTAAGAAAAAAGGATTCTGGGCTAAAGGTAATGGCAGAACAATGACAAGAAATGCACAAAGCACACCTAACGGTATGAGACGTCAAACTCCATATCAAAGACCTGCAAGGCCATTAGAAGCTCCTGTCAAAATTATTTACACTATGGAAATGGCAAGCTATACTCCAGTTGCACCAAAACCAGTTGACAATTGCGAAGACTACACAAAAGATGACATTGACAACTTCACTACAACTCCACAGTATTTACCATTTGACGAACCAGTGAAAGCCAAGACAACCACAGTGAAACCACCTGAAAATACTGATCGTGTATTTGCAGCAGTACAATCAAATTCCACAAGTAAGAATAGAAGTATTATGGATATTTTTGACACTGATCAAGTCCAGAAGAGTCAACAGGGAGATGATTTAGAGAAGTATGATAATGTGCATAAAAAGTATGAAAGTCAGTGGGATGAAGAAGATGATGCTCTTTACGAAAACTCTAGCACATTTGAATCTTCAGCTGTGGAACGTATACCTTCGCCGCCCCATATTGGCTCTATCAGATCTCAAAGTCCAACTTCGAAAGAGCTATATGGCGTCGACATAGAATCTCAACAACAACAAAAGGGGCCAAAGAAATTAACAATGGACGATATAAAAGATAAACGTGACAAGTTATTGGACATATTAAAGGATTTCCAGGCCAATAGGGAGAGTGAAATCAGTGAAGTAGTATCTCCAATAAAACACAGAAATATTACACCTAGTCCACAATTGTCAGACCACAGGCCACAATATCAAAGTCCACAGCAATCAGACCACATGCCACAGGGTGCACGGCTTTCAGACCACAGGCCACAATATCAGGGCCCACACCATTCAGAACACAGACTGCAACATCAGGGACCAAAGCATTCAGACCACAGGCCACAATATCAAATTCCACAGCAATCAGACCATAGTCCACAATATCCGGGCCCACAGCATTCAGAACACAGGCTACAACATCAGGGTCCAAAGCACTCAGACCACAGGCCTCAATATCAAATGCCACAGCAATCAGACCATAGTCCACAATATCAGGGCCCACAGCATTCAGAACATAGGCCGCAACATCAGGGTCTAAAGCAATCAGAACATAGGCCGCAACATCAGGGTCTAAAGCACTCAGACCACAGGCCTCAATATCAAATGCCACAGCAATCAGACCATAGTCCACAATATCAGGGCCCACAGCATTCAGAGCACAGGCCGCAACATCAGGGTCCAAAGCACTCAGACCATAGGCCTCAATATCAAATGCCACAGCAATCAGACAATAGTCCACAATATCAGGGTCCACAGCAATCAAACCACAGGCCACAGTATCAGGGCCCACATCAATCAGATCATAAACCACAATATCGGAGTCCACAGAAATCAGATCACCAAACACAACACCAGAATCCACAGACATCTGACCACAGGCCACAATATTCCAGTCCACAGAAAACATTAGGCAATTTGACAAATTTACCTAAACCTATTCCTGTTGATCTCTCTAATGAAGTATTACTGATGGCTAATGGTAATGCCAACAAAGTCACTAATGAACATATACAACATGCTCCTAAACAAATCAGTCCTGCTAAACGTGTACAAGTTCTTGAAACTATCATCCTCCCGCCGAGTGTTACACAAAGCCCTACAGTGACAGATCAAAAGATAAACCAGCCAACAAAAGTTAAACAGCAATTTATATGCGAACCAGCCACGACAATATCGACAGCACAAACAGAAGTTCCTATAAGTGATGATCTCAATAGTCAAGCTCAAGAAGAAAAATCATCGGAACCAGAAAAAACCACGCTACCAGTGCCGCCAATGGATCTATCCAATTTACTCGCGGGAATCAATACAAATACATTATTACTAGCCCTACAGAATCTCCAATCGCTGTCTCAGAATTCAAGTATTAACGCTCAGGAGGAGAATATACAAAAGTGTGATGAAGTCCCCCCAGTGGAGACTATTAACCTGACCAACGACGAGGAATGGGAGAGAGAGTCGAACCAAGAAGGCAGCATCGAGAGAGAACTACAGAGGATGGACGGAAACACTGGCGACACACCTTTATTAAACGACCTGTTTGAACCCAACCCAGTTATGTTTCCTCCACATCCAACCAACAAACTGAAGATAAATATCATGAACCACGATGAGAAATGCGTCAGCAATGAAAATGCGCCAGTTATAGGGAATTTCAAAAGCTTTGCCTTGCCTAAGCCTATTTTGTTGAATAGGTTGAAATTGAAAGTTAAAACACAGGAGAAGATTACAAAAAAGCCCGGTGAAGGGAAGCGGCTAACGAGGAAAAGAAAGGTTTGTATCGCAATCTGTATAACGCTGTGTTCATGAGATTAAGGCTACGTTTCTACTAGAGATATGTAGCGAAGGGTTGTGTTTGTTAAGACACTTACGAACTTTGTTAAGAACAATATAATCTTTTCATTTACCCAGCCTCACACAGCATAGTAACTCTTGGTTCTTAACAAATGATCGCCACTCACATCCTCACACATCTATGGTGGAAATGCAGCCTTAAGCTAAAATTATCATTGCATACAAAGTACATTTTATACGAAAGTGCTTACGTATGCTTTTATCAATATGATCTAAGTAAAACACGTATGTTATGTAATGTGCGTGTTGTTGCAGAGTAAAGCATCCGGCTCGCAAGGTGAAGAGGTAGGTGATGAGGAGGAGGAGTCGGGGGACGAGGCTGACCTGTCCAAGTATGACTTGTGGGGCAGCGACGAAGAACAAGGCGGCTCTTCTAAACCTGGTAAGTGTACATACAAATTTACAGGTGTCGTCAAGAGCTTTGAGCGCTCAGCGATATAGTGGGGATGACTGCTCATGTTTTTGTTTGCGCTCGCTTCATACGAGACCTAAAAAAATACTAGTACACAAGGTCAGCGCTAATAACTCGTGCCGGCATCCATACCTATATATGCTCACGCCTGTATCCCATTTAGGGGTAGGCAGAAACTACTATTTGTCAAGCTTCTTACATACTTCTATCGTTTCTCCTGCATTCATGCATCTCATCATATACTTCCTTTGGTCATTAGTGTTTCGTATTTGACATAGAGAAATTATGTAATACACTTGGACATATTATAATACTTGAAAATCTAAAGGTTTTGACATATTATATTTTGAGTTGAAAGGTTAGTTTGCTAAAAGTGACATGGGCTAATAGAAGCACTAAGAAATACTAATCCCCTTATCACACATAAAAATGGTTTAAACCGATACTAGAACTATATCCAGCCCATTAAAAATCCATATCACTAAAAGAGGAACTACTTTAAAGCCAAGTATTATCTTTGGCAATTTTTTTGTAATAAGGGGGTAATAATTTAGTAATAAGACAAAAGTAACATGGGAGATAATTTGGATTATTTCTGAGGTGCAATATTTCAGACAACACAGAGCAGTCAACCGCAGGGGAGGGTTCTAAAGAGCGCACCGCCGACGCGGATGAGAATGGCACATCACCAGAGCATAAGCGCAGTAAGAGAAGGTTGGTCCTAGATGTAGGTAATTATTTATTATACCTAACACGCTATTATATTGAACATGGGACGAAGTAGGCATATGAATTGGGACAATCAAGGAATATATTTTTTGGGGACTATCTAAGTTCTAAAATGTGATAATGGTATCAATATGGAACACATGAATCAGATAAGCTCAGTCCATACACATATTTAAAAGACTTGTATGACTATCTATCTATTGAATTAGTATATATTATTGTTTGTATGTATGTAATATAGTGTTGTATTTATTATGTATAACATATGTTTATACAGTTGTTGTAGTATATTTATATAGTTTCCTCCCTTCGTCTCACACGCCTGCCTATAACAAAATTTATATCACTGTACCCTAAGGTTGTCTGGAGATAAGACTGTTTTTTGTTACCATACTGTTTTAATTTATATATTTTTTTATATTTAAATTTTATTATCGTGTGCAACAAACAATATTGTATTGTATTAATAATGTATTTTATTCCATTGTCCAGATCTAGGAGTTCATCGTCCTCGTCCAGCTCATCGTCAAGTTCCAGTTCTAGTCACAGCTCCTCAAAAGCGCCCAGGAACAAGTAAGTTCACTGTGTCCTTATCGCAAGTGTGCCACCTTTTTCTTAATCTATATTTACTACCGCACAATATTTGTGCGAGATAGTGTACATAGGGGTCACGACCCCCCCCTGAGCTGGTTCCAGGACTTAGGTAGGCCACTAATTGAACAAAATGATTTATTTCAATATTTTGTCACTATACAGGTTTTATGTAACTACATGCCTTCAATATTCAATTGATTTAATATAATATGATAACTTTGTATGATGGAAAATGTTTGGGAAAGAACGACTATGTGACCCCCTCCTGGCGCCAAAGCTGGATCCGCCCCTGAGTGTACGGGCGTGCGGCGTCCATTAAGAACCATCAGTACCCCTATCACTAGTTTGCCACCGTTTTCGTAATCTATACTCGCTAGCGTCACCGTCGAATATTTGTATGAAGAATTGCACAGCGCCTCCAAGCGGTGACGTGAAGAACTAAAATATCTCATACAAATACTTTACTTTATAAATTATGAAAATGGTGGCAGACTCGTGGTAGGGGTTTCGTCATACAAATTAGTGGTCACGCTTCGAGCGTAGATTACGAAAGCGGTGGCTTAGTCTTAATAAAGACACTGCATTTCTTTGTTTATTATTTCCCAAACTGTTACTGTGGCTTAGTCTTAATAAAACTTGAATCTCCATTCAC
Source organism: Watsonalla cultraria (assembly GCA_964035505.1). Taxonomy (NCBI): domain Eukaryota; kingdom Metazoa; phylum Arthropoda; class Insecta; order Lepidoptera; family Drepanidae; genus Watsonalla; species Watsonalla cultraria. The sequence goes on along the minus strand of OZ037717.1, from coordinate 7,937,342 downwards.
AATACCAAATTTAAGCAAATCCGGTTCTGCTGCTTTGCTGTGCAATGATAACGACACTTTCCCATTATTTAGTTATTGTTGAATGTTGAGTTAGATATCTATACAGATAAATAAAATTGAAGTGTCTGTTTGTAACTCCAAAATAACAGATTATCACTAAATGTATATGAAAGTATACACGGTACTGAAACATAAAAACCAATTTTTAAAAATTTTCTCTGTCAGTCTGTCTGTTTGTTCCGGGTAATCTCCGAAACGGCTGGACGGATTTTAACGGGACGGATACCTAATGTTACAAGGAGTAACTTAGGCTACTTTTATTTATTGAAAATATTGGGGTTCTGCGACAATAAGGATGAAACTAAATCTACGCGGGTGAAACCGCGGGGAACAGTTAGTTGTATAATAATATGTGAATATTTGTGGTTAGGTACGACGATTTCAACCTGAACAGTGAGCGCGAGACGTCTCCCAAGGATCGCAAGTCTCGGTCGCGGTCGCCTCGGTCACGCTCCGGCTCCGCGCCAGCGCGCCGCAAGTCGCGTGACAGCCGCTCCGCTGGCGAGACCAGGTTTGACACCTACACTATATCATAGAAGAACCCCGCGCGGTTTCACCCACCACATTTAACACAAACATTCTAAATAAAGAATGATATACGAACTTTCATGGAACATTTTTCAAAAACTAAGGATTAAGGATAAGGTACATTTTCTAAAATTCATGAATAGGTATCCCGAATTTTCATTATTATCTGCTCGAAAATTAAGGTTACGCAAACAAATTTTTATGTACTCTCCCCTCTATCTAACTAACCCTCCTAATATGAATAGTAGGGTATAACTGGAATAACCAGCAAGAAACTCAACTGGCATCTTGTATATCTGAAAATTAAGTCATTGGTAAAAAATTGTTATAAATTATTGACGAAATTAATTGTTGGCAGGAGTCACGATTCTGGCCGGGACAAGGAGTGGTCGCGGGACCGTCGCGAGCGCTCCCGGGGCAGGAAAGAACGCCGCTACAGCCGAGACGGGAACCACTACAGTGCCCGGGGCAGACACCGCTAACTACCCAGCCCCAAAACACAACGGTATATGGAATCAAATGTATATTAACATCTACAAATGTATATAACTCAGATCTACGGAACAAGGAGATTTGCTATCGAAATGTGAATGGATTTATGTCAATATAGCTCTGTGTGGGTTGATATTAAAGAATGATCCTTCTGTGGTTCAGATATTGAACATGTCAGTTTTGTACCCCTGTCACGAGTTTGCCACCGATTTCCTAATCTATACTCGCTAGCGTCTCCTCCGAATATTTGTATGAGATATGGTACAGCGCCTCCTAGCGGTGACGTGAAGAAGTAAAATATCTCGTGCAAATATTGTCAGCGACGCTAGCGAGTATAGATTTCGCAACATTGTTACGGCAGATATTAATACTCATAGGCAGTTTATTTAAATATATCAGTACCCTTATTACGAGTTTAGTTAGAGCACTGTATTCGTACTCTTTACTCGCTTGCGCCACTAACAATATTTGCATTAGCTATTTTAGTTGTTCACGTCACCTCTAGGAGGCGCTGTACAATTTTTCATACAAATATTCGGTGGGAACGCTAGCGGTGGCAAACTCGTGATAAGACCTCAGTATGTAACGTAAGAAAGTACTTGATGGACGTGTCTGAAAGTGTAAATTTTCGACGCTGTCACTGTGTAACTGCCCTTCGTGAGATGTAAAAAAAATATGTATACGCGTGTGTTTATAAGTGTGTGAACTGTGATCGTTACAAATGTGTGGATTATGGCATATCTCCCTTGCTTCTATGATCCGAGACTCGGCCAAAACATACTACAATGTAAATGTAGTCTTAGGTTTAGTCTTATCCGATTCTGTCTTCATTTTGCAAAACAGCATAGTAATATTTAAATGTATAATATGATGTATGATCATAATAGTAATAATATGGAATGCTTTTGAAATTGGTCTTGTGCAAACACAACTCTCATCTTCATACTATTTTCAAACAAGACATTTTACCGAAGTTATAGTATATATTGATATAGTATCAAAAACAGCGAAACACTGGCTCAATTTTCCCGATACGTGCTTGCGCAATCTCGCACGGAAAGGCTATCAAAGAATAATACGTGCCGAATGAAGGAAACTCGCACGAAGCACTTGGGGATAACCTATCTATGAATACAAACAAAACTCATCTTTAGCAATCATAACAATAAGTCGCATATGTATACGAAATAAGTTGTTAAACAATCTTAAGATGGGACTTTATACATGTCGAAACCAAATCATGGAGTTTAATATTATGGATCAGTCGTTATATCTGAGTGCCTAGTGCGAGTTTTTCACTGCCGCCATCACAAGTCACCGCGTCAAAGTTAACGCAGATTTGTATAGGATCGAAACAGCGCCTCTGTCGGCCTAAACATGACACTATTGTGAGCCCATACTAATCTGCGTTTACGTCGACGCGGTGACTTGTTACGGCGATTTTAAGAAAACTCTCACTAGGCCCTCTGGAGCGGTCTACTAAAGGTGTGTTGCCAATTGACATCTCTATGAGCACGTTAATAATAGTGTCAGAATACATTTTGGGCCTTGACAAAGACAATACCAACCAAATGGTACATAAACAATTCACTGAAACGTGAAACGCTATACAATATTATGTAGATCTGCCGCGGACACTCTTGATCAAGTGCGGTCACGGTGCTGCATGTGACATTTTTGTTATGATTCAAAATTACACAACGCTTTGATAATATTTGACAAACGAATTGTAAAAAAATGCTGAATCGACGAGTCACTGCAATATTTATGACAAATATTTCGTTACGATATCGCTAGAGGCGCTGTACATTTACTCATTCAAGCATTATGATACTTCGAATATAGATTACAAATAAACTATACAAGTGTCGACTAGATTACCAATTTTTTTCCGTTGATTAAAACAGTGTCGACAGAACTATACGTATTATTACGTTTTAAATACCAATCATAGTAATCACAAAATTTTGAAACAGTTGATTAATGTTTATATTTTTAAGTACCTACTGAAAGAAAACGTTTAAAAATAAAAATAAATCCGTTATCTTATCTTCACGCATAACATAGTGACAAGGAAATGTGTAAATTACCTAATATGGTTAAGTATCCCAGTCGAATAATAATTATCGCGACTAATGTGTAAGTCACTTATGTTTTGAGTAAAAATCGGACTTTCGAATGTTTTTTTTTATAATTTCAAGTGCAGAAAGAGATGTTCTGCACATTGTGATAAATTGCGTAGCTGTCAAAGGTGTATGTACTTTAAAATTATTGTTGAACTTTTGTTTTTTTTCCGTAATTTTGGCAGTTGCTATTTGTCTTGCTTCTAACATTAACATTTAATTCCAGTTTGTACCGGTACATTACGAAATACACTTATTTTAATGCATTTAAGTCTTATATAGAAATAGATAAGAAAATCCTACATCTAGATTAAATCTGCATATTTTTACTATATTCAATGTGAATTTGCGTTAATTATCTGAAATTTGAAACCTAACTCTTTGGTGGGTATATATTTTTTCAGTTAGAATCCCTCCATTTCAACTTCTTGTTCTATTTAGCGGGATATTTTGTAAATAAAATATAGTTTTAGGTGATCAATATGCTGCTAAAACAGTGAATAAAGTGTTGACTAAAAGACAATTTGGTTTTAGTGATATAACTGTATGTACTTCATAGTATGGTTGTCATTGATGTACCATTAAAATGATATTAAATAAAACTCAATTTTATTTTTCAATCATTTATATTATCAGACGTAAATAATTACTAATATAGTTAATTTACAAATGATGCATATTAAAATTTCCCACCGTTGTGATTTTGGTGTTTAGTTCTTTACTGGATGATCTGAGAACAAAACCAAAGGAATTAATAACTAATAACGTTCGGATTTTACCACAATATCCAAAACATCCAAAGTCCCAAACTAAGCAAAGCTGAGTACGAGACAACAGGTACTCATCCTTTTTTGTTAAATAAATACTTTTAATACAACAAACGAAGTATGAATAGTATTGTAAAGTAACTGCTTGGAATACTGAACTAGCTGGTGATCAAATATCACAATAAGACATTTCGATTTGATCCTCATTGCTGCGTCAACAAAAAAACCAACAAACAATATAAATGGTGTTTAACGTAACTAGCTTTTACCTGCATTGCTACATTTGGATTCTCATTGTAATTGGTCATAATTTGTAGTTTGAAAAATAAGGTTACCTACAGGTGTCGTCAAGAGCTATAAGCACTGAACTTGAATGCGCAGTAGTCATTTTATAAGTATCTGTATTTCTGTGTGTCGGGACGCGAAAATATGCATTCAGTTATTTCCACTGTTTTCGCTGAGCGCTCATAACTCGTGATCTGTACGAATTAAGTTAAAACACTCACCGCATTCCAAACAGCGGCATTCCTGTGTGAAAAAGAATTTTTTTTTTAAGTATTTTATCATTATAAATAATATTATTGCATACCAAACACTTGTTAATAATTAATTATATTTTGTTAAACGCAACTTGGGCATAATCAACATTTTTCCGTTAACAGATTATGATATAAATGGTCGATGAGCCTTATTGCCATGATAGAGTTGCAGTCATGTCTGCATCCACTCCATTTCATCTCTTACACGATATATCCATCTGTTCTTGGGTGTTCCCCTCCTTCTAACCATCCACATTCGTAAAGAACATAATAATACTACGCATACAGAAGGGCGACTCACCGCACTAATGACGATAGGTTTGGGCGCGTTACGTTTACCAGACGAGTCTGACTTGCGAGGCGTCGGCGATTTCAATGACATTGGTATTGGTACCTCTCCGCCGGCACCGCCTGGGGATATAAAAAAAATGTACTCAGGGCTGGAAAAGTGCTTGAAAGTCCGCAGCTTTACCATCTATCTATCTTCTGGCGGCATTTAGGTTAATTTTGTTACCCTTCTGTACATAAGATCGATACATTAATTAATTCATCCATTCACCTCATGGAATAGGTAACAAGATCTATTTTAATTTACATTCAATATTGTCAACTTACCGGGCCCAATCGCCACACCTTCTGTTGGACTCACTTTATACATCTGGAAAAAACCGCGTATTTATTTATTTATTTGAAAAAGCAGACAACAACTCCCAAAGGAAACACGAATGAAAGAGCAGAAATGAAACAAATAAGTTCTTAACACGCGCTGCTTTAAAGACCAGAGTTGTCCTCAAGGCCTCAAGGGTGAGTCAGGGGTATCACCTTGCCGTCGTCACCGGCAGCCAAGCCAGAAGAGAGTGGCAATACGTCCGGGCCCCATTGCTTCACGAAGTGCCCGAGACGCGCCACACGCTGCGCAGGAGTGGTCACCGTGTGCGATCCGCCGCAGTACCGGTTACACAGATGTTTGTCAGTGTCCGACCTGTACATGAACACAAAATTATGCGAGTAGGTAGGTGTAGTTTATATTCTGGACTCATTCTATTTCTAGCCAGTGTGTATTTTTTCCTACCAGTGCGTGGTAGGGAAGTTAGTAGACGAGTGAGTAAATCTGATATTTTACCTGACTTTCTGAGGTGCCTTGGGCTGTGCCATTTGTTTATCAATAGTCTCCCAATCGTGCATATTTCTTTGGGGCATATTGGACGCTTTGGATTTCCGTATGGCATCTGTATAATGAAAGCAAAAGGCAAAATACTATGGATTTTTTACAAATTTCCTTACAAAATTTGAATGCACGATGCATTTGATTTGAAATTTTCGATTTCAATTATTACTATTTATAATATGGGTTTTGCTACGCACCAAGTTCGTAAGTCAGGTATGGTTTCATAGAGAGGTTGGCTGGCATCGGTTTGCCCTGCGGCAGTGAAGGCGCAGCCTCCATTGCCATAACGGCCTTTGCGTCGCACGATATGCAGTTCAGATCTCTGGAAAATTTACAATTTTGAAATTGTAGGAGGTGCAAATAAATTTCTAGCAATACAATGCAGTCTGCATTGTATTGCTTTTCTAAACAATAAGTGGTTTTAGTGCTCGCGAACATAGAAGTGGGTGAGTTATTGATGTTGAATACATTTTAAGAACTTTATTTTAACGGGTAGTTCCAACCCTCAATCAGAGAGAAAATTGCTTTTCAGTTCGGACTTCTTTGAAATTCATCTTTAACCCTTGTTATTGAGTTTTTGGTTAGAAGTCTCTATTTAAATTGTGCTGTACACAAGCTTCTTCATAATCATCAATATATTTTTTTTGTTTCTCTTAATTAAAGAGTGCATTTTGTATGACATATTTATCTTTGCCTATTTATAATTAGTACCTCATTAGTTTCCGCTTAGCGCCTGCCGCCTCAGCCTCCCTGCGCAGCGAGGCCATCTGCTTGAGGTTTTCTTGCAGCTGCTTCAGTTTGTTGTTGAAGAAGTCCTTCACTGGAGACAGCTCCATCTTGTCCAGTTTTGTCTCTATCTCTCGCTGTATATCGTCCAAAGCTTGTTGCCACAATGCTTCCTGTTCAGGCGAAAATAGATTACACCATCCTAAGGATGTTTATAGTCAATATGTGAATTGAACAACATAGGTTAGGCGGGTTTTCTTTAATTTACTTATTTTATTAAAACATTATTTGTGTCCCATGTCTGTATTCAACCACTTTAGAGATAGCTTTATGAAAACCTTTTAAATGAATCCTAAAAAGACCTAGTTAAATATATTATAGTATGTTTCAGTCAACAAACCTGCATATTCAATTTCCCCAGAGCGTGTTCTAGACCTCTGGACAAGTCGTCGCAAGCCATCTCGAACTGATCGTGCGACACCTTGCGCGCCAACATGCGCAGGTCTGCCTTCTCTGCCATCGCTTCTACCATGTCCTCGCGGTCCAGCTTTATGATTTTCAGCAGTTCGATCTGTTCTAGTAGAGCCTGTCGGATGGTAGGAACGTAAGTAATATTATTACATATAATATCACTTACGTTCAATATTATTATTATATTATTCAATAATATTATTTTTTGCTGTCGAAGTCGAAGTATGTACTGGGAGTTTTCTATGTGGTAACGTGTCAGTAGAATTTTTCTTTTTGAAGATAGCTTTCGCCCACCTTTCACGCTACCGAATGCAACCCTCGGGTTGACAGTAACTTAGCAAATAGCTAAAATAAACTAACATAATTAATTAAAATGCATTAGGTAAATTGATCAAATATGACAGAAACAAGGAAGTCACCGATCGTTGTAATGATATGAGTTAGTTTTGGCACTTATTTGGAAAAAAAAAGAGCAATATTAATTGTGTCTAATAATATCTGATGTATAACGACAAGTAGTAAGGCAATATTGTTTGTTTATAAGTACATTGATATGTTGTTGCCTGTCCTCCTTCTCGGCGGCCAGTTGCAGGGCAGTTTCATGAACTTGTTTTAGCTGTTCTTTCATCTCTTGGACAGTTTCGAACAGCTGCATCAACCCTGTGTTATCATAAAGTTTTAATTTGTAAGTATTTTACGCCTACCAAAAACCTATGGTAGTCATCGAAGGGTTAAAATTGTGATGACATCATCCATATCAATATGTTTATAGCCCGAAGACAATAAACGTTAAGATTACAGACAGTGATCCTATTTGTGAGGTCTGAAATTTACGTCTTTAATTTACTTTTTTAATTTAATTTAGAGCTTTGATAGTTTCTTCAAGATATTTTCTTAATCGTAAAGCTCATTGTTGGCAGATTTATAGCACCCCATGTATAAATCGAAAATCTAAATAGAAATCGAACTGTTGGTCAGTCAACCAAATCTCTGCTCTGAAAATAAAAGTAGGTATTGTAGCAATTTCAATTTGTCGGGTACCTTGTAAATCTTTGATAAGATCCGGAGAAATCTTGCCACCCATTAGATCCTGATTGGTTTCAGCGACTTGTTTCATCAAATTATCCAGTTGGTCTTGGAAGGAATTTAGCTGAAATAAAAAAAAAATGCAATGTTACAAAAACATCGGGTAGTAGCGTACCTATAGTATCTTGTTTATTTAAGTTATTATTGTGATCACCTGGTCTTGTAGAACACCTTCTACTTTTCCGATGCTCTCGCAGCACTCCTTCATCCTCTTTTCTAGCGCATTGAGTCTTTGGACCAGCTCTGTTACGGCAGGTCCTCCTGATCCGGGACGTGCGTGAAACAAATTTATTCCATTAGATTAAATTCGTTTGATAATCTCCTAGTAATATTTTAGTCCTAATAAGTTCATTTTCTGTGCTCTTCTACTTGTACCTACCAAACGGTAGAGTTTCCTGATCGGTCAAGTTGTCATTCATGGTAACTTGTCATATTTATAGAAATATTAAACATATTTCGTTAGGTGTAAGGTTACCTGTGCCTGGCGCCCCTCCTAACCCCCCGGCTCCTGCAGGCCCCCCGGCTCCTGCAGCCCCTCCGGCCCTTCCAGCCCCTCCGGCCCCACCGTCTACTCCAGTGGCATCAGCACCCATGCCTCCACCACCCAAAACCAAAGCACCTATGCCCCCAGGGGCAAAGATTCCCCCAGGACCTGCAGCCCCGGCAACGCCATCAACCGCAATGGATTCTAAAAAATAATGTGAGAATCAAATTCATAAAAGGAGAAAATATTCTATGGTAATCCAAGGGGGATTAGAAAAAGGTTTTAAACCAAGACTGGGCCAAACTAAGTATGTGCATCTCTTTTGAAATTACAAAGAGATGGAACACCTTTTAAGCCAAGGACTATGTTAGGTGTATAAGAAATGATAAAATTTTGAGCACATTCAAACTTACCAACGGGAACTATCAGAGCGTCCATAGCTTTGAAGAACAAATTAGCGAGCTGATTGAGGTCATTGGCCAAGCCCTGGACATTGGCAGCCAAAGACCCCGCGCCGAGGCCGGGCGCTGCTACGACGCCCGCCTGCCCTGCAACAACCGTACCGCCATCCGCGCCTGTGCCGTCTGCTACGGCCCTGGGATTACAATCATGGATTTGTTAACATTATGTTGTTGACTTGACCCTAGAGAGATCTTTAAGTCTCGAGAAATGATCTTCTGTCCGTCAGCGGGAGCTTGAGTGATGTATATATAATAAGTACAATAAAAACATCACAATATAACATAAGAAAATTTGTTCCAGTAGTTTACTTGGACGACGACAGCTGCATTATTATAATTATCTGCCACATACTTAAGCTGTTAAGCCCTTTGTCAATCAGGGGTCCTCGTGAAGGTAGCGTGGAGAAGTATGTTTATTTATAAATACCCTTGTGAGCTCTGCTTTTTGAGAGCGTCCTGTAGCCCCGTAGTTTCACCTATCATGTCCTGCACGAGAGAGCTCAGCTTGGCAATGCCAGACTCAGCTGCTTCGAGCCGCGAGGACACATTCATTGACGTCCACATGTCTGTTATCGCCTTCAGGTTGGTTTGCGATCTGGAAAATATGCACACACAATACTCAAAACATTGTCTATATGTATGCATCTAAATGAATAAGTCATGCAACTGCATCGTAAAGGGCTTGACTGCATTTGGAAAAAACCCTTAAGGCCGAATAGTGCATTAAAATAATTCCATTTATTAGGTTTCTTAAGTAATTTGGTTGTTTCAATATCTAGACTTGCTATCCTAGTTACAAGTTTGTAGGACTTGCCTAACTTCGCCCAAAATCTCCTCATTGGTCGGAACTGTGCCATAGACTCTGGTCTTCAGATCATCGACTGCCATTTCGAGCATATTGAACTTGCTCATGGTGACCAGAGACAGTCGGTCCGCCGACACGGTGACGCCAGGCTGACGGACCTTGCGCTCTATGGTCCGCTCCACTGTGCGTTCTATCACAGTCTTCTTCTCCACCTTATGTTCTGGATCTCTCGTCGGGGCAGAGGTGACCTCGGTTGCTAGAAGAGAGGTCAATGGATCATTGCTTGTTTATTGATCAATTACGTGTTTATGTTAAGAGTATTCAAAACTACCACCGTGACGTATCAGGTATGACATGTAAATGACAACTTATGCCTGAATGTGATTAATAGTAGGTACACCACTAGAAAATGTCAATATTTCTCTCTCTTTAAAATTTTACGGATAATACTTACTGTCCATATTAGCACTGCTAGTGTTGGTTGATAAAAGCTGCTATGTTATGGACATAATATGGGGTTTTTGGAACTGTATATAATCGTTTAGAATCGCAAGATAATCACACGATGCACATTAAAATGCCTTTAGCCACGATTTTTTGTAATATGGAGACTTGTGGAAAGATGCGAAGATGAAAAATATCATAATGATTATAACTTGTGTTAAACTTACTTGGTACATCAGTTTTCTTAACACGTTCAACTGGAAGGCAAGTGTTATTTTAGCAAACATTATAAAAATCTGAAAAAGTTAAATGTATTATCAACTCACCAACTAATATCGTCTCCGGTTCATCCGTCACGGCTGTAAATAATAATGTAGTTTATAAGATTGTCCGACAAGAATATAAAACATATCGAACGTTACTTACACGCCTTTTTGGTTTTGGCATCTGTAGCCTGCAATTCAAACATAAAATTCTGCTGACTAATAGTATAGTTCTTTAAGAGGCGGAGTAAACTGAAATGGTCCAATATTTTAGTGAAACTACTAGATAGTCTACTCACGGATTAGGTACTACACAATGTTTATGTATGTATGATATATTTTAATTTCTAATAGTAACATGAATTTTATCGTCTATTCGTAGAAGTCTAGAGATAAATATAGGTAGGTAATTGTTTCTGTCCAGGTCGAGAGGTTCTCGTGATGTTATATGATGATCCCACTCTGGTCAACTGAACCGACCAACAGGTAACCAGCTCACTATTTAGTTGGTCAGTGTAACAATTAATCAGTCAAATCCTTTCCTTCTAAGAATTGCTCGTTGGAATTTAACTCTATCTCCACGGGATTACCATCATTTAGACTTCGTATTGTAATGTCTTTATTATGCTCCAGTGATTACTGACCAACAGGACAAACAAGTTCGGTTTTTTTCTTTTTTTACACAGTAGCGTTTAACTGATTACGTCAGCTAACACCTGATGTTTAATTATTAGTACTGACACATTTGACGCATGCCGTGAGTCTCGTTTATTGCATTTAGTATTTTCACTAAAATACGGACCATATGACGCTTGGGGGCCTAACTTGAGTTTTGGCAATCAAATTGCTCAAATAATACAGCTAATATTAAAGTTCTAGCTATCGAGATGTATGAAGAATGGGAGTGTTCAAAGATTGCTTTACAAAACTCATTAGACCCCCATGATACGTGACAGATAGGTACCTTGTCATCAACTTGCGTATCAACAACGAATTCGGTGATGGCGATGGTCTGCACGTGCTCTTTGCCGACGGGTAGGTTTGCAACGCTGCCGCGTAGCTCCACGTTCTTTGATTGAACGCGTAGCTGCTGCGCCAGGCAGTGCAGGACCGTCTGCAGCATGTTGAAGTCCACCACGCCCATCTGGGAACCGTATTGGACATGAACCAACACTTCTTTTCTTTAAGGGTTTCCAAAAGCAACATATTGTAAGTTTTGTGAATAACAGGCGCCGCGGTGAAGAGTAATGAGTACAGCCGCGTTATTAAGGTTTCTCAGCGTCGCACTCGTCGTCGAGTTTCGGTTTTAAAGATACGAAATCCTCTGTGTATTATGTATCAATTCCCTATGATTCCCAGTGTTCGAGTGCTCATAATTCGTAACGGCACCTGTACTATACCAGAAGATAAAAATAAATGAATGAACCGACAGAAGTATGTATGCCTACCTCCGTAGGATACAGGCATGGCGATATGCGTATACATTATGTATAATAACAAATTTGGATACCTCTGGTGTTCCGATAGCCAAGTCTATCATATCACCGATATTCAGCAACACAGATGGTTCTGTAAACAATATTGAAAATCATTGGTTCAGTCGATTATATCGATTTGTAATTATTAGTTACAATTACGAATTTGGAACCAATTAGGTGGGCGGAATAATTATAGCTCCCCTTTCCTATGAAAGTACTTTGTATAAAGTCTAATCGAATAAAGATATATTTGAGTTGAGTTGAGTTGAGTATGCTATTATTTGGCTAACGCATTGGTACAGATAGATAAGTTTTGCTAAATCAGCAACAAACAAACAGACGGACAAGGGGCTATCTGTGTGGGAATGGAAAAGCGAATGGTCTAATAGGATTCAGTGATTTTATTGCAATCGGAAGGAACGCTTCTAGGCCATCTCTGGATGATCAGATCTTGATCACCACTCGCCACCTTGAATCAGTTCAAAATCTTCGAAATATTATCAGTAACATAAATGCAATATACGAAGTTATTTACCAGCCATTATTTTTGTTTGAAAAACTTCTGATTTAATGTAAAAAGTTGCAGGCAAAATACCAAAAAATAAAATCGAAAACAACAAAATACCCTACAAAACACCAGTCATTATAAATTGCAATGATAACATGTTGACATGGATTTGAATCACACGATTGAGTTTTTAATTTTGACGTCTGTCAAATAATACCTAAGTGTGTGCCCAAAGAGGCACAATAGGTCCCAAAATTAACTGGGTACAACGATATTCAAAGTAATGTTATATCTTAAAGTAGGTACTAATGGAATTAAAGGCACCATCACGAGTTATGAGAGCTCAGCGAAAATAATGGGGATAACAGCGCACGTATTTGACTCGCGTCGCGCCATACAGACAGACAGAGACAGACTCATAAAGTGTAGTAGACATTCAAGATTAGCGCTCATAGATACATATCAGTCAAAATCATAACTCACTTTTTTGGTTCTACCTACTAATTTAAAAAAAAAAATTTACTCAAACCTGTATAGTCAGGAATGGCTTATCTTGGGGAGACTTGGTTGAATTGTTTTCTGTCAAAAATTTTAGTGATGTAAGTGTTGTCGAACTTTACTTCAGTATTATGTAGTACTTTCAATTTTAGCCAATGATTATAATAACGACATGACGTGTCCATTACACACAGTTGAAAAATACATTCTAATTATAAATTTGTGAATCTTTACGTTTGAATATTGGAATTCATTATTGTACGATCGATGTGACAATATGAAAAATACTCCTTGTAGAGTATTTTTATGTAGGCTTATAAGTAGCGCTACCTAATTTCTATTGATCCGTACGCCAATTCATCCAGTCCTCATTTTTGGAAGACCCACAACATTTTCTCAGGCTTTAAGTTTAAACCCCAAAGACTAACACGAGTTAATTCAACCATACTATCTCCCAACAATAAATTTCAGTCGGAACGTTAATCCTTCAGAACTTACAGGTCGTCTGTACTAAACTAATGAAGTCAAGTTTATGTTGAGGATGCGGGTTTAAGTAACTAGGTACGAACCTACCTAGTAATTTAACAATTTGCGAGCTAGAATTGCTTTAATGGTTATAAAAACTAGTGTCACATAAATACCGGATGACCTTGTCGATTTCAATCTAATGTTTCATCATCATCGTCCTTCAATGCAACTATTATAAATATTCTGTACACGCACTCACACATTTGTCTAGACTAGTGGTCGGAAACGCTTCTGCGGAACCCGAGGTCCTGGGATCGCTCCCCGGGTCGGCAAAGTGTTATTGCGTTTTGCCATCCGTCATTTTCCAGTAGTAGCGAAATGGCGAACCTGGCGAAATGTGGGAATACAAAATGGAAGGTAACTTACAAATGGCCGAATCTTACTCAGTCTCAACATAAAAAATATGGTAGTTCATCAGTCCTCAGCCCGGTATAAGCTGCCTCCATAACGGGTGTGGTGACCGAAAGGAATCCCCACTTTAAAAAAAAGTCCTAAGTAGGTATTCTGAAACACTCTCGTATCGCTGTCGCTAATCACACATCATAAACAATTATGAATCCGAACGTTGATTCATTTCATAATCGCAAGGCAGTATTTACGATATTATATGTGTAGTTAGCTACAGTATGTGAGCAAAGGCTCAGTGGAGTTGGTGGCGGCAAATGCGGCTATGGCTTCTTTTTGCTCCAACTTGCGAGTGCGGAAACTGCGACCCGTATTTATAGCCCGGATTTAAAATAAATTTTCGGTGTCGTGCTTGCTGGATTTATGGTGCATTCAATCCTAATATACATAAGAGGGTGTGTTATATGCATAATAAGGAGATAGATCTCGAGGAGCTTTAGGACCTCTTCACTTGCCGGTTTCTTCACAGTAAAAGCAACCTTACGACCCTGGCTGTAGCATGAATAATCCGCCATGCTGACGATTAGAAAATACTTTGTTAAAAGTCAAATAAAGGTATTTTTGAGTTTGAATTCACACATATAGCTTATCACTTGACTATGAGTTGAGTAATTAACTTATGCAAATTATGTCTGCGTGCCTTTTTTCTGGTGTAAGGAACAGGCATATTGAAAAAGGTTTTGACCCTCTTTGATGAAGGCAGAAAAGGCCAGGGGCTATTAAATAGTGTGCTGTAATACAATAGGACAGGTCTTCACTTGAGACCAAAACAAGTACCAAGTAGTGCAAAGAAACATAGGTAGGTACTATAAACAAACATTCAATGTGGTTTGCAAAAGCATATTCCTGTCAGTTTCGGCACTGGTGTTGGAGCACGTAGTCGCAAACAATGCATCATAGCTAGTCACACAGGTGCGCAAGTAATCTTATCACGTTAGTGTTACATTTCAGTTTTCCAGTGAATTATTGCGTCACCTTCAATTCTGCAGTAATTATTCAAGGAAAAACTTTTGTTCTGCCGCCGCGAGCACTCAAACGCGGGCCCGCCATTGAAATATTGGTAAAGTCTATGAATAGAGGTACTGCGGAGCTCCTTTAATAGGATTTAAGAGTTGAGAGCGGTTTGGATGGACTCTATTTTAAGCCTTGGGGTGCTGACTTTCTGAGTGCTTTGCCGTGTTATGTCCTAAAGCGGGGTGTAATCAACTACCGTCTTATGATCCACGGAGAAAATTTGTGATTTTTTCGCGACATTCAATGATTATAACGACTTTCTTACTCGCGGGCAGTTATCCAGTAGTAGTACCGTAACCGCAATCATTTGAACCATCATTGCCAAGAATTACAGCAGTTGTTACTTAGTTCAACAGAATTAGGATCTCGTAAAGTTTTACTGGCGCCAGTTTGCGTATTTGCTGAATAACGGCCGACCTAAATTGTTTAATTGCTCGAATTAGATCCGACCGTTGAATGACTTAATTTGCGTATCACGAATTTAAATATAAGATCGCGTTAGTTCCTAATGCTCCTATATCAGTAAAAAGTTTGTTTATCCTATAAGTTAGGCGAGCAAACAATACTCCTGCAGGTCGACGTGATATATCCACAAATATTGACCTAGGATGTTCTTAAGACGAGATAAGCCGGGGAAACAACAAGTAATTGAATTGAATACTGGGAAGCGATGGGTCAGTTTGTATCGTTGATTACATGTCGACCGCTAAAATGCTCTCATTGTTTACCCCTTTCATTACCAAATGCGTGCTAAGTTTTCCAAGCGAGGAATTTTTTTTCCCTCTCGAATACATTATTTACGATTGCCTCAATGATAGATAATCTATGTAAATTATAGTGTGTAGCGTGAGAATAGGTTCGTGCGCCGCCGTCCAGCAAAATTAGCCAAAACGTTTGGACCAAGTTAATCCAGCTAGAGTAATGTGCATCGCTAAAGTGAAGGACGTCGGCGAGCGCTGTGAAGTAGCCGGATACCTGTCTGTGTATGAAATGTTTGCTTTGCTTCGTTTCGGCGAAATGCAAGGCTTCTCTTATTTTTTTATACGGCAGGTGAGCGAGCGCGGGAGCGGGACGGGCGGGCCCAAAGCTCGCGCGCGGCAGCTCGCGGTGGGACGACGAACGCGCGCGATACTCCTACCCTACCCTACCCGACTAGTCTCGAGTCGGCTCGTGCTCGAGTCGACCGCGTCCTGTACGTTGCGGTCTATACCACTCAAACGTCAAAAAGTTTACGTAAACATTATACTTATAATATTCTCGTATTATCAATACTTATTTTAACTTTAAATACTCATAAGTGTATTATCGGCTTGTTACTGTGTTTAAAGCTTAGTTCTTTCATCTTAGTGCTTCGTTTATCCTATCTAGTTTCTGATACGAATGATCGTGTCTTCAATTTTGTGGAAAACATCGCCACCGAGTGCATGCGAGGGGCAGATCCTGTTGCAGCTTTAGTAACGGTTAGTATTTTGAACTGAAATTACTTTAGCCCAAAGTAAAACATTACTGTTGCTTATTTTTTAACGTTTTACTTGTGATGAGTACTGTTTTGACGAAGGTGGTTTGCATGTTTTGATATTGCGTTACTTTAAGGTTTTAACAAAGGAGGGTAGTTTTTTATTAGGTATATTTTAATTGCCATACGGATTAAGGAAAAAAATGGGGTATAAATATTGAATAGTTAAACTTAATTAATTATTAAGAGTGCTCAAGTAGGAAAACCACCGGTTCGTACTTTTCGTAAATTGATGCCGGCCGGAGTGCCTGGTATGAAATGTTATGAGTTGATAAGTAGTCTAGAATAATGCCCTTAAATCAAAATCAAAATCAAATATATCTTTATTCGATTAGACTTCATACAAAGTACTTTCAAATCGTCAGAATGACACAATTACACAGGATTATACATGCTACCGCCAGGTTCGGAAGGTTGATTTTACTGAGAAGAACCTGGCAAGAAACTCAGTAATTACTCTTTTAAAGAATATTATACAGTTTTAAAAATACAAAATAAATTGTTCAAGCAACTATAAGCCCATGGACACAGTTCTAATGCTCAATTGTCAAAAATAAAAACTAAAAATATAGTACAAATATATGTGAGCATGGCAAATTCCAGCCAGTCAAAGCAAAATTAAGATTAATTAATTGTAGCAAAAGTACAGTGCCAATGGGATTATTTACAAACATTATCAGGTACATCCCAGGCTCCCTTATCACAAATATAATCACTTACAGTATAATATCCTTTTTCAAGCAAAACTGATTTAATTGTTTCTTTAAATTTGTTGAAGGGCAAGTTTACAATTTTTGTTGGTAATTTATTATAGAAGCGTGTGCTCTGTCCTAAAAATGAGCCATGCACTTTTTGTAGGCGATGCGCAGGCACTACAATTTTATGTTTGTGTCTTGTGTTTACGTTATGCACATCACATTTCCTTTGAAACGATCCAATGTTTTGATGCACAAATAATAAATTAGCTAAAATATACTGTGAGGCCACTGTCAAAATTCCAATTGATTTAAATTTTTCCCTTAACGATTCTCGCGGTCCCAAATTATATATAGATCGTATAGCCCTTTTCTGTAGTGTAAATATAGAGTCTATATCAGCAGCTTTGCCCCAAATTAAAATAGCATAGGACATAACGCTATGAAAATAAGAAAAATATACAAGTCGAGCTGTTTCTATGTCGGTGAACTGTCTAATTTTTCTAATTGCATAAGCTGCGGAGCTGAGTTTTCCTGATAACTTGGATATATGTGGGCCCCACTGAAGTTTATTATCAAGGGTTACACCTAGAAATACTACAGAATCTACTATTTCCAAAGTTTCACCATTTACCATGACCTTTGTATCAACAGGTTTGACGTTTGGTAAAGTGAATTTAATACATTTAGTTTTTTTGGCATTTAAAACTAAGTTATTTACATTAAACCATTTCAATACCTGATCAAGTGCACTGTTTACATCTTCATAATTCGTTTTGGCTCTGTCGACTTCAAACAAAAGAGATGTGTCATCAGCGAACAGTACAATATCACACGTATTCTTTACTAAATTTGGTAAATCATTAATATATACTAAGAATAGAAATGGTCCTAAGATTGAACCCTGTGGGACGCCCATTAGTACTGGAGAACCGGAAGATCTGACCCCATTTACTTCGACTTTTTGAATCCGTTGACAAAGATATGATTTGATTAGGTCGAGTGCCCTACCTTTGACACCGTAATAGTTTAATTTAACTAATAAGGTTTCGTGTTGTACACAATCGAATGCCTTGGATAGGTCGCAGAATACACCTATCATGTCGTGAGCGTTTTCCCACGCTCTATAAATATGTCTAAGAAGTGCAACACCAGCATCAGTGGTTGAACGACCTTTGGTGAAGCCATATTGCTCACCATGTAGAATATTATTAAGATTAAAGTAAGCGACTATTTGATTCAGCATAATTTTTTCGAAAATTTTGCTGAGGGCTGGCAAGATAGAGATCGGTCTGAAGTTAGTAGGGTCACTAATATCACCACCTTTAAATAATGGAATAACTTTACTATATTTCATGAGATCCGGGAATACACCGCTCTTAATACAACTGTTAAAAATGTCAGCTAAGTAAGGGGCAATTATGTCAATAATATCGTGAAGTACTTTCACTGATATATCCCATAAATCACCAGTCTTTTTGGAATTCAAACTTTTAAATGTCTTAATTATTTCAAAAGGCGTGATAGAACAAAAACTAAAGCTAGTGCCGCACTTAGAAACATTTAATTTCAGTAATAATTCGGCGTCTGTGGGAGATGAATTTAGGGAACTAGTAGTTACTATAGGAACATTTGCAAAGAACTTGTTGAAAGTTTCAGCTATTTCACCATCGTCTTGGATTACTTTGTTATCTATATTTAAAGTTAAACGACAATCGCGACTTTTTGCCTTTCCCGTCTCGGCATTAATAACGTTCCAGGTAGTTTTTATCTTATTATCAGAATTCTTGATTTTCTGGGCAAGATGCAAGGCTTTAGCTTTTATACAAACTTTCTTAAAACATTTAGAGTATCTAGTTACGAATGCTAAGAATTCAGGACTATGATCATTTCGTTTCATACCATAAAGTTCATACAACTTCCTTCTACTTTTATGGATACCTACAGTTGCCCACTCATTGAATTTAGCTTTACTATGTTTCTGAACTGTTTTTAGTTTAAATGTACTATTGAATTCCGTTTGTATAACGTTAAACAAGCTATTGTAAAGAGCATCAGGATCTTCTTGTGGCCCTTGCAGATAAGGTATCTTGCTTGCTAAGTTAGACCTGAAATTTGCTACAAGTTTCTTAGTAATAGGTCTGTAAGTGGTTTTACTTACTACATTATTAGTTTTATTTAATATTGTGATTTTTTGACCACAATGGTCTGACGTTAGATCACTGATAATAGATTTTTCCAGGGCCTCACAATCGCAGAACACATTATCTAGACATGTCGCAGAAGTGGCAGTTATTCTAGTGGGCTCCAGAAATAAATGCTTTAAATTAAAAGAGTTAAACAAACTAATTAAACGCACCGAAAGAGAATTATTTTCTAACAAGTTAACATTAAAATCGCCACACACTACAATGCCTTTATTAAGGCCCGCAACACGTCTAAGGGCATCTTCAAGGATTGATTCAAATGAACAGAAATTGCCAGATGGGGGACGATATACGCATATTATTACATTTCCTTCTAGTTCTATACACGATAGTTCGGCAGTGCGCTCGATTGACAGGTTTACTATATCACTACGCTCTTTACATTTAACATTATTAGATACTAAGATTAACGAGCCTCCATGAATTGCTGATTTTCTGACGAATGCACTACAAAGTCTATAATTACTATTATTGAGCAATAGCTCATGATTTTTAAGCCAGTGTTCGGTTAAACAAAGCACATGAACGTTATGGCTTTCCAAAAATAAATCAATTTCTAATTGTTTGCCAGCCAAGCCTTGTATATTTTGGTGCACTACGTTAAGGCGACAGAGCCGTTTGACGAGGGACTCGGCCGTTGTCTCAGTTACTAGTTTAAAGAACTAGAACAAGAACTAATTTCTGTGTTACTAGAACAATGTAACACCGTTTGATTACTTAACCTATGTTTTGTTATAGTTGCTATAACACCGTTAATATTATATGCTACCAATGTAGCGATCATATTCATGCATTTTTTGGGGATGTAAAACAAGTCCCCAGTTATAATAAATCCACTAATAAATTTATTAGTGTCAAAAAAAATAATATTGTCGCTATGACAACCTGTCCTATAAATTACATTATTTAACCTACCTATATAATCATTTTGCCTGTCAGTGTAGCTCTTACTATAGGGGAAAGCAGTTAACATAATGTTGTGTACATTTAATTGTGACAGATATTCTAAGCCGCTTATTAATTCACTTTTGTGCACCCTAAGTCCCTCACCTATCAAAACAATCACAACAGATTGAGGATCTATTGTCATTAGTTACTTAGTGCATGCCGCTGTTGACAGTTATCATGCAGATGATGAATCTTATACTAACCTAATCATGATATAAAAGTTATCAAACATGCACCTTAAACATATAAATAAAGAACATAAAGAAGAGATAACAACTAGGAGATACTTCTTATAAAAACGTAGGTAATAAACGTAATTCGTAGAAATTTCAATATGGACGCCAATTTCCAGTTTCAGATAAGACAATCATTATGAACCTATGAACTCTGAGTTTCGACCTTTTCCTACCGGTAGATATAGGATACCTAAGTACTCAATTTATTAATGTGGATTTTCTGACCTTATACATAATAGGATACGGTGTAGGTATGTAGATATCAGCCTTACTTATAAAAGTCCAAAAATTGTTTCACACTATCCTCTAACGATACAAAATGTACGGGAATGACATATGCCATTTCCATAATTTTTTTATCGTTTCTATTAGCGCAAGCGCGAGAGAATGTTACTTTATCTAGGCCTGCAGGGGCCTGTGGTGTACGCCAGTTATTATAACGTACTATGTAGGTAGTGGGAATTTGTGCGGCAGCCGACAGTCTGCAATAAACGATTGAACGGTCACTACGTACTTTAATTGTGTTCTTCCCCCCCGCCTTACACCTACCGAGGTACAGACATTACAGTGACGACGAGGATAAAACATTATAATAACAGTATATTATAAACGCGTGCAAAGTGAAAAAAAAAACTGGTTACAAAAATAAGAGATGACATTGAACACATTTTTACAGCCCCCTACCACCCGTCTTCTAATGGTGCCGCGGAAAACGCTGTAAAAACATTAAAAAGAGTTATCAAAAAAGCTATCTACGAGAGAAAAAATGTAGATTCCGCGTTAAATACGTTTTTATTACATTATAGAAATACGGAACATACGAGTACGGGTGAATGTCCCTCGGTTTTATTAATGGGTAGGCGCCTCCGTACTTCACTAGACGTACTTAAGCCAGACAGGCAGACTAAGGTACGCGAGGCACAGCATCGGCAAGTAGTAGGGGCAGGGGGCACTCATAGAAGTTTTAAAACAGGAGAGGAAGTATGGTACCGCCAATATCTTAAAGGGGAGAGGTGGAAGCCCGGTAGGGTAGTCACTTCTTCGGGACCTAATGACTTTACGATTGTTGATAAGGTAGGAAACGAATGCCATAAACATGTCGATCAGCTTAAACGGAGGTCTAGGTGTTCGCTTGCAGCATCCACGGTTCCCAACGTGCCCCAGGGCTCGGGTACTGACGATGGGGTTCCGTCGGAGCGGTCGGAGGTCTCGCTGTCACCACCCACCGGGGAGAGCATGGCTATAACACCCCCTCCGCGTGAGATGCCCATACCAGAAGACTGCGAGAACTTCTCCACCCCGCATACCACTCCTGTACCGCCCCGAACTCGCCCAGTTCGGAAATGCCGATTATACAAGACAACAGACCAAAACAATTAGATGTGTCATGAACTGTATATATATATTTATATTTATATATGGGCGGTTGTCGGAAAAATAATTAAGGTCTATTGTTATATCTTCTATGTTATATCTTATATCTTAATGTAGTGTAAGCTCTGTTGTTAAATATATATTTATATTATAATTAGTTAGACATAAGGATTGTATTGTATGTTGTTATAGTTTAATTGTAATTTAAGGTGGAGGAATGTGGTGTACGCCAGTTATTATAACGTACTATGTAGGTAGTGGGAATTTGTGCGGCAGCCGACAGTCTGCAATAAACGATTGAACGGTCACTACGTACTTTAATTGTGTTCTTCCCCCCCGCCTTACACCTACCGAGGTACAGACATTACAGGGCCCAACCATGAGCTCTTTTTGCAATGATGGTTCAGCAGTGACAGATGTATAGACGTCGTATACATCTGTCTCATAATATGAGACAAACTAGCGCGTCAATAAGAGCTCATAGAAAGACCCCAGCTTGTGGTACAGCTAGTGTTGTCTTGTATGTCCAAAATGAAATTGCTTTCCAAAATTATCTAAACGCCATGAATGCTTTTATTAACGTAGACTGTTAGCCTGTAGGCCTAGACAAAGTAACATTCTCTCGCGCTTGCGCCATTGGAACGATACAAAATGTATGGAAATGACATAAATTTGTCACGTGACAGATGTCATTCCCATACATTTTTTAT
Organism: Watsonalla cultraria; assembly: GCA_964035505.1. Classification (NCBI taxonomy): domain Eukaryota; kingdom Metazoa; phylum Arthropoda; class Insecta; order Lepidoptera; family Drepanidae; genus Watsonalla; species Watsonalla cultraria. The sequence continues at coordinate 7,914,808 of OZ037717.1, read as the reverse complement.
CGTTTCTATAAGTGAAGCGTGAGGATAATGCTACTTTTATAATAATTACAGTTAAAATAATTTTGTGTTACTCAATATCGTCGATCGTAGTTATCAATCGTACTGTTTGTTATCTTGAGGTGTGTCTGTTTTGAATGAAAATGAAAATGATTTATTCAGTTTAGGTCCTGGTAAGGCACTTATGAATGTCGAGAAATTTACCACCGGTTCGGAAACTAGCCTTCTGAGAAGAATGTCCTTACTCCTGTCCTGACACTTTGACATTCATAACATTTTCTAGCTGTATGCTTTTTTAAAAAGACCCGTTCAAACCGATCCAGCCGTTTAAGAGAAAAAAATGTATAATAGTTTTTTTATCTACCTGAGTACCGTATACTTTTATATTTATTGATAAGCTGTTAATTTGGAATTACAAATAGACACTGCAATTTTATTTATCTTCATATACTTATATAAATATGGATATTTGTAGATATGGCCGTCTTTGTCCACATCACTAATGTTTACGAAGCTCTTACGAAGTGATTCATCTACGTAATGGTCCTGCCGTCCTGTCGATTGTTTCGGCAACAGTACCTACATGTAGTTGGAGATGAAATAACTTTAAACGCCGGGCGCACTGGAATACTGCCAGGTTGATGTATGGCAATTTACAGGATGTGAGTGAACGAAATTAATGGCTCTGAGTATTGGAAGCGCAGTATTAATTGTATCTTCATCAACATCTCGATATTCTTCTATTTCTTCTATATTCATAAGGCCTTCTTTAGGTAGACTAAATAATTATCTATACATCTATATCTATACAGATATCTATATCTATATCTATACATCTATACTCTATACAGATAAATAAAATTGAAGTGTCTGTTTGTAATTCCAAAATAAGTAACAGCTTTTCACTAAATGAATATGAAAGTATGCACGCTAAAGACACTAAAAAACCAAGTTTTAAAATTGTTCTCTGTCTGTCTGTCTGTTTGTTCCGGGTAATCTTTGAAACGGCTGGACCGATTTTAACGGGACTTTCACTGGCAGGTAGCTGATGCATCAAGGATTTAAGAGTTGAGAGCGGTAATTTTTTAAATATTATTATTCTACGCGGGGCACAGCTAGTCAAATAATAAAATTGTCTTGGTTAAAATGTATCCTTAATTTGAGTTAAATTAACCATACACTTCTTTAGTACTTCCTCTCTAACTTACATAAGTACTTACCTATATAATTTTTAAGTAAAGTCAATCAACCTATGTACTTTCAATTCCTTTGTACGCCTATGGTACTTATTTATCTATCAGTAATCAGTTATTCCTGCATCTCATGAAAATGTTTTAACGGCACCCCATAGAACACTTAATAAGCGGTTGCAAATCAAATGCCACGTCATACCTACACCACGGCTCCCATCGTTAGTGACGCGTGTGACCCACGCCGACCTCCTGACATTCCAGCCATATTTACGTGCGGCAACCCCATGTCGAATGCAGCCGACAAAGCCCACAATGGCCCAAACGCGATTGAATGACAATAGGCCCGAGTGAGGCCAGACACGGTCCACCGCCGCGCACTCTGCTCTGATGATACCCTAGTACAACGACCCACCACGATACCCATCTACATTAAATTTATTCCCAATCTGACCCACTTTGCATATTTTTAGATTGTCTGTCATGGTCGTGGGTCAATTCGGGATGTGTTTAATGTATGTAGGTGCAGGCAATTAGGGCGTCTATTCGGACCTACTATTCGGACTACGATTTTTGTTAAGAAATTGTGATAGCAAAAATGAATTAAAATAAAAGCAGTATGCACTGCTGCTAAGTTAAAATAATGTAACCTTAGTTTTACCCAGTCCACATAGCCGAAGCAATAATAGAAACTTTTAAAGAACAAAATGATTCAGACAAATATTTAATATTACGGTGACAAACAGGAATGATAGCTTAAGTGATACGATGTTATCTCGCCATTATAAATCTGATAAAACTGCAGGCTGTACATACGAACAATGTACATAATAGAACAGTGGAGTACAACATGCACCACGACCTACATTTTAAGATCTGATTAGAGTGACGCGCGGAATTGTACATTCTGTGAAATCTAAACTGTGTCTAAACTATTCCGTATTTTGTATATGTACTCTAGGTTATTTGCAAGCTGTCGCAAGGCACGAATATAGGTTTGTGTGATTTACGAGTGAAGTCTAAATTGTTTCTAAAGGTCAGCATTGTGTATTTTGCGATGTATCTTCTAGATTATAGCGCCCGTACCATCAACTTTTCCAGTGACAACTCGACTCACTGTATGAGAAAGACTTATCTGACGTCTTTTTTGGTAAGGCCCCAAGCTGTGGCCCAAGTACTTTTCTCATAAATTTAGGCATCATTGAAAGGGCTTTTGTTCTGTTTCATTGCTCGTATTTAGAATCAAGAGTTATCAATAATGCAGTGTCAGCGAGATAAAAAGTAACCCATTGATAGATAGTACATGGTACGTTATTTTAAGATTTGAATGAGTATCAAAATAAAATAAATTTGAACGGCAGCTACGAATGGCTAGAACGACTATATTCCTACAACCTTTTGAGACCATGAAAGCGATGGTACCTAATCTAATACCTTTATGACTCCTTTAGAATATTTAACAGTCTAGGCTTCCTATGCCAACAGGGGGACTATAAACTGTCGATTTTAACTGAGTCGCGACGACGTAAGTTTAGGAATAATAGATGTGCCATCATAAGGCACTCGGTGCGCCTCTAGTCTATTTACGAGGCGTATAAAGGTTGGCACTTGGCATCGCAGACGCAGTAAAAGTCCTACATAGAACTTTATGTCAGAGTCAATGGCACCGTGTCGGGCCGAGCCCATGTCTTTTCACGCTGTTTGTGAAGGCTTTAGCTCACATCGTCCTATCGTACGGATTTGAAACAAATTAAAACGGTATCATTAAGCCCTTTCTGGAATGGCAGAATAAAGTAGGTACTGAAGTCCAAAGGGGGTTTTAATTCTTGGATAAGGATACATAGGATAATGAACGTTCTGTAAGTAAGCGAAGGATAGAAGATAATTATTTATATTTTATAGGTGTTGGGGTGAGAAATTATCTGCTGTCGATAAGCAAATTGAATAAATATTGTCAATGCAGCTTTAGCCATAATTTCAAGGTATATTTCTAAGGCAGTTAACTTTAAATCTAGTAATAAGAATCTTTATCAAGATTTATGATACTATTGTTATACGTAGCTACTTTTTAGGTGCCCTTACGTAACTCCTATTAATCTTTCCTGAGAAATTATATAAGTAATGATGATGATATAACTAATAAGCCGTATAAAAAGCAAGAATATTCGCAGATATCTAATATCAATAATATAAGAATAATTGAAGTGTACGGTATACACGCTTAAATTTATTCTAGGAATTTAAGTCGATATAGCCCGGGCAATAGTGTAAATGGCGCGTTGATTGGTGCAAATTGATACGATCGTAAGTTGCTCGTATCGTAAACCGCTTCATTACTCCGAACGATTATGTTGAGGCGATCACTTTTTATGCCCAGACATCGTCTACTGCGGTGGGCGCACTAACACTTAGATGTGATGATCTATACTATCTATGACTACAGAGATCATTGTCAGATGCAATCAGTATGATACAATTTATAGTTTCATATGTAACGTGCTTGGGCTTATCCATTGTGTACGATTACGCATGCAGGCATGATATTGATTTGGTATAATAATAATATGTACTTATTATGCATTTTTCCTTGGTCGATTGACTGATGTGTAATTATAATTACATATGTATAGAGGTTTACCTAATCATGAATATAAAGAAAGTCGTGATTAAGGATTGGTTATCAATGCATACATTCTTATCTTTCATATTGCTTCATTCTACGGTAGATGGAGGTTGATACATACATATGCTCACGCCTGTATTCCCCGAAGGGGTAGGCAGAGGTGTTGTAATAACGACGCTCAATATTCACCGAAGATGATTAAGTACCAACGTCAGATGGTGATTCTATCGCCGTCTCAGGCACTATACATGCGTCATTGAATTACTACTCAGACATATGCAGGTTTCCTCATGATGTTTTCTTTCACCGTAAAGCACGTGGTGTGAAATCACTGTACATAAGTTTCTTTAGAAAAACTTATTGGTACATGCCCCGCTGGGATTCGAAATTTCGTCGCTTGCGTAGCAGGCGACTACTCTACCCCAAAGCCACCACGGCTCTTATTGGATCTTATGGAGGTTCATCTTACATAATATATTTGCATCACTTTACTTGGTACATTTTGAGGTAGCTATTTGTAAATAAAGTTGCATTTGGTGCGATCCTTCGAAAATGATTGGTTTTGGAACAGTGCCACAGAGCTAGTAAAATGTTTATGTGCACATTTTGATCGAAAGGGGTCGGCAACGCGCACGTGATACTCCTGGCATTATAAACATCTATTATAGGCAGTGGTAGCCATTTACCATCAGGTAGGCTTGTTTGCCACAATTGCCACCTGAGTGGCATATAAAAAAAATGTAAATCATATTATAGACATAGAATTACTAAGTCTATGCTCAAATGTCAGAAAAAAAAATTAATGATGCAATCCATCAATATATTTTTTTTTTGTTTTTAAATATTATTTTAAACTCATTAAATATCGTGAGATACACTGAAAAATTATGGGAATAAATTGTGACTAATTTTTTTTAAATTTCAAATGCATTTGACTTAAGGTTTTTTGCCACTTGAGTATTTTAAACAGCTTTTTACGCAGCGCAGCGCCGGCGCAGATATCGCATAAAGATCTTGTATCCGTTAATTATGTGTGAAATATACCTGTCAGTTGAAGTTAACGCTTAATTAATTAAAAGTGTATTTCTGTTTATAAATTAGCAAATCCGTGGCTGAATGCATCAGACAAGATATACATATCCTGTATGTTCGCCAGACGAGTAAAATTTCGGGTTAGGGAAAATGTTGGGTACCTATGGTGAGTATGATGGAACATCAAATACTTAGGGTCGTAAAAATTTACAGCAATTGCTTTTATACACTTGCAGAGATTTTACCAAAATTCCAATCATTTTATTCTACATTCGAGAAGCAAAGTTTCGCCTCGCAAAATAAAGTCCTTGTTAGCCCCATATTATATTCCTGTTTTGCCCCAAAAGTTTTTTCTCACTCTATCTTGTACTTATTTTATTCTTGCTTTTCCTCAAAATTTAGTCTTGTTTCGACTCGCTTGTAATCATTTATTATGCGAATTATTTTTTTGTGAACTTTCGTAATGTGGGGCATAAAGGAATAGAAAAACGTTCGATGCGAAACGAAATTTTTTTGGGAATTTAGGATGAACAAATGAGGCGAATGCGACATAAATTTTTCTGACGATTTGTAAGTACTTTGTAAAAAGACTAATCGAATAAAAATATTTTTGAGTTTGACTTTAAATCAAAAAAGGATTCATCATATACCTATCTATCTACCATAATATTTTTGTTATAATTTATGTATCACAAAATGTTTCATGTTGTAGGTACTTAATATTTCATCTTTGTCCCAGGAATATTTCACAATGAATTTCAGCTCAATAGAGATTTAATTTTGGCTGTGAACTCGCGGAAAAAAGCATTTTTGCTTGTTTGTTCATATTTCATTCAAAACCGATAGCTGGAAATGAATTTCACATTGGATTGTTTCAATTGAGAAATTAAATAAATGTTCAGTCGATCATATATTCCCATGACATTACTTACTTTTGAAGTTGGTGCCAAATACTAACTGCAAAAGTAAGTACCTAATTTATTTCAGATAATCTTGTTTTATAACCCATCTAGGTGTAAAGTTCTCATCAATATTATTATTAAAAAAAATTAAAATATAATTTAGGGGTCCGCGAAAACATCCAACCGAATAAAACGAACTTGATTCCAAGAGGGTGAAACATCAGTGCTCCAAGTATAGACATCGTATTTGACGACGTCGCATGGAGATGTGTAACTTCCTACACTCGCCGCTTGGGACGCTTTGTAACGTTCCCATACAAAATGAGGAAAATTCCAGTAGGTACTTGGGGCACAGGGCACAACTAGAAAACTACAAGTACTTAGGCAAAGGTAAATTCGGCATTTTAAACTTAATTTTTAACCTAAGTACCCGTGGTATAATAGTTTATACTCTATTAAAGACCTGCTTCCATTTCCAGAGCAATATAAAGTTGAAGTTGGCACATAAATCTATCTTAGGATACTTTGACTCGCCGACTGCTGGCTCTCACTCCTTTGATAAACATAACAAAAGAAACTTATGAAGTTCCAGCTATGAATGACTGGCAGACTTACACTCCATTCATTCTTGTCCGCACATTCTCACTAACAATTGTTTATGATTTGTTATAACAATAGATTTTGGGACTTTGGCCAGAAGTTTTGGCGCCGCCAGATTTTTTTGCCGAATTGTGTTCTTATCGATCTTCTTCGGTTTGCAGGTAATTAACGGTATGTTTATGATTTTTAAATGTTATGTAAAAAGCAAAACCATTTATCTACAATTGAAGTGGCTGTATGTAATTCCAAATTAACAGCTTTTTTACTAAATGCATATGAAAGATTATATATAGTATCTACTTACGCCACCCACGAAATTAAGTTTACGGCAAAACAGAGGACCACAGATTATTTTAAAAAACAAACATAGGCCGTTTCTGAGGTACGATAAATAAATATTTTAACAGAAAACTGAAGACAGCGTAATTTCAGAGTTCATTTAGACATCAAAAACTTTTATTCAGTTTGAAACCGGCGAGGCGTAAAGATTAACCTGCCTTTAGTCACAGATTATATAAAAGCTTGCTTATATATAAACTGTGCCTTTAGTTGCCGATTTAAAAAAGAACTAGGCATAAAAGAACTGCAAAAAACCAGTTACTATTCCAATCAGTCCAGTTCAATCTATCTTAATTAAATGGATTTAATGACATGCCACATTGGAGCGGGCGTCATCATATAACTCCAGCAAAACTAAACTAAAATACTTCACACCTACATTGGTACATACTGACAATGTTTGCGTCGCGGCGTCGGTATATCATGGTCTAATTTCTATTTTAATTAAGTATGTGATTCGGTACTTTATTAAGTGAAGTCAGAAGCGAAATTTTCAGTGTAACATAGTCGCTTACAGTATGCCGTAAGCACAGTCTATGCTAAGATTATAAAGAAAAAAGATTTGCAGGAACTACGCGGGTGAATCCGCGTGACGTCCGCTAGTATGTAGTATAATTTCAGTTCATAGATTCCGTGGTGATTTTAGTAAACTCACATATATACTGTGCCCTAAGTATTAAAGTGATAGTATTACGGTGCCAATGTAAAGATCCGCCATCTTTAAAATTGACATTTAACAAAGATGACTTTAAAGGGACCTTTAACAAAATCTCCAGAAAACACGTCGTCACCATTCTGACCCTCTTAATTTAGCAATTTCTTTAGATTTTAACTGAGTTCCTACCTACTATTATTTAATTCGCGATTATAATAGAGTGAGGACCACAACCTTCGGTGACCTATCACCCGACTAAAATAATAAGTTGGGTTTACGAATATTCAATATTACGGGGAGCATAATTTTGTCTTACCAAGATAAAACCAGGTAAGCACTGTTTATCTACATATATGTATAATTGCTTGCTTAACGAGTTTTTAAAGACCTGAATACGAGTAAGTCTTTAAATTGCATCTCGTGAAGTTTTGCCTTTCTCTTTGACTTACACGAGAACAAGAGAGTAACCTTAAAATGTATAACTTTTCTTTAAATAAGTAGGATACATTGAAGTCAAAATATTAATACAAAAATATTTCATCTAACTTGCACTCGCAGTGTAGACAAGTAGTTACATCATATCACAATCACGTAGTAAAACTGACAGAAAAAAATTGGGCCTTATTTTTTTTCCAAAAAATGTAAGTAATTTATAAAAACTCGGATACTTTCCACCACTAAGTCGCGACTAGTAATGAGTCTTTCCTGTGTTCCAGCTATGTTGACCATACGTGGCATAGCAATCGGCTGTTTTTGCAACCTTATACTACAAAATAAAATGTACAGAAGGTCAGCTCATGTCGTGTATAGTCTGAGAGTGCGTGATATCGCTGAGAAAGTGCAGGAGAATAGGTCCAGTACACCTATTACCACAACTTTGCCACTATTTTCCCGAATCTCCAGGCCCACTTGCCGTCACGAGTTATGAGCTTAAAGTGAAAATAGTGGTAGTAACTGCGCATTGAAGCTCGTGTTTTGAGGCAGACAAAAGTCATACAATTAATACTGCGCATTTAAGGTTAGCGCTCATAAATTTGGACGGCATCTATATACAAGATACGCTACAAGGGAGCTGGGACCAAAGCTAGGAAGAGAGAGAAAACGCCAGCTCAAATTGTCATCAAGGTACAGGATAATAACGGACGTCTCGTTCCTAAAATTACTTTTTCCTGGCGTGATCTACTTTCAAAATAATTTAAAATTTTAGCATATGTCAACATTGAAATTCGTAACGTACCTATTAGCGTGACTGAAATGTGTTGATATTTTTTCCGAGGCTGGTTGAGGTTGAATTCCAAAGATGGCGGATCAACATATCTCAAGCCATACGCAAACAATGTCTTTGGCGGCGTTGAAACATATCAAAACATATACTTGGGTTATTGCCGCGTTATTCTATAAGGGTTCTCAGTGTCGAATTCGACGTCGAGCGTCAGTTTCAGTCGTCGGAAATTGAAACATAATATATAGACGATTAAGTCCAATTTCGTATCTTTGCAACTCTCGATGACACTCGATGTCACGTTCGACGCTGAGATCCTCTGATACTTGAACTATCTTTGCGAGCCGTTCTTCTATTGCCTTTTTATTTTTCATTTATACCTGTATCTGTCGAGGGTGACAGATATGGTAAGAGGGAGAATCTGCCAAATATGGTGGTGCAGCATACGTGAATAATTAATTATCTCCAACTAGGCATAGAGGTTCCTTATAGTTTCCATTTGACCATCCTGGTGGTTCATTTTTAGTCCGATTGGTTTTTATTATGTCAGCTTGAAAATGGTTTAAGGCTCAATTATCCATCTATTTGTTGCTTTCTTGTGATTTTCTGTTACTAGCTTGCCTTCAAAGTTTCATATGTGTAGTATTAAGATTGTATAAACATACTTCCAACCGCTCTTTTAACCCCCACAGACGTAAAATTTCGGAAATTTCTCCAAACATATCTTTAAGGTCAGCACAGAATCTAGTATCTAGAATCTACACACATACATCTCCCTGGCCTTATCCCATACATTGTTGGGGTCGGCACTTGATTCAACCCGATGTGGCTGATCACATGATTTTTATACGAAGCGACTGCCATCTGACCTTCGCAATCCCATATTAGGAGGAAAATCTGTGATCTGGGTTAAACCAGTTGTCAGATTATTTTTAGGCCTCCGACTGACCTGTAACGATTGCCAAAGATGTTAAATTGGCAACCGGGACCGACGGCTTAACGTGCTCTCCGAGGCACGGAGGGAACTCGGGCGGTCACCCATCCAACTATTGGCTAGGCGTATGGTTGCTTAACTTCGCTGATCGAATGATATGCGCAATAGCAACTGTGCCACGAGAATCTAGTCAACACTTAATCAGGTATAGGTTGTGATACTATACTTTCTTGGCATGTTCTCGCCCGAGGGATTAGTATCTCTCGGGATCGGTTAATTTAGAATTGCAACACAACCTTAAATTTTATTTATCTGTATAGATTACATAATTAGTAGGATATTTTACGGCAAATTGTTATTATATTCTTAAGGCCGTAAGATTTCACAACAATTCATACCCCTTTAATTTTTATGAAAAGCCCCACTTATCTTAACCACACCTTAAGGCTCGACCGAGATCTCGGTCTCGGTCTCGGTCTCGGCATTCTCGGCTACAAATCCAACCGAGAAACTTGTCTCGGTTCTCGGCTAATTGTAGCCGAGATTCTCGGTCATGACCGAGATTGTAACATTGTTCGGATCGGCATTCAAATTTTACCGCGCGTGGCAACGCGCCGCAGCGCGTAGTCGATTGGTGTAAGTGCGTGAGAGAGCTGAATTGTGATTGGTTGAAGTCCCGGCTGGCGAACTGCGGCCGGCCGCTTTCGCCCCATTCGAGCAGTATTTGTAATTGTTTATGCTTACAATAGTAATGAGTGGAAGTTTGTTTTAACACAGTAAATTAAAATAAGTTCTTTTAAGTGTTGTGTTGCTACTTGCTGTGATTACTTGTTGTCGATACTTGTAAATTGATTAATTACACTGGTTTGGTGAAAGCAAGATCATTACTTATAGTTTTGCGGTGGAATATAAAGCGACTAATACAGTTCAAGCTCTGTGATCGAAATAGCGCTAGAAAGCTTTCTTAGAGAGCCAAGACTGCAAAGAAATACTCAAAAATATTAGCAAGAAATGCTAATATTTTTGAGTATTGGTTTTCGTCGCCTTATAAGGTGCTTAAGCCCGCAGCAAATAAGTTTTTATCTGCGCCGCCTACTAGCGTAGCAAGTGAACAACTTTTTAGCAAAGCTGGACAATTGTATGACGAGAGACGACATTCTTTGAAGGGCGAAAATGCCGAAAAATTGCTTTTTTTATGTTATAATATAATGTTATTTAACTTTGATTATTAAAACAATTAATTTTGTTAAACAATTAGTAGTGTATTAAAAAGCAAACAGTATAAAAAAAAAAATTTCACGCTTTTTCTATTCTCGTTCTCGGCTCTCGGTCTCGGCCGAGATATTATTTTATTCTCGGTCTCGGTCTCGGTCTCGGCCGAGAACGAAAAACCCATCTCGGTCGAGCCTTACCACACCTCACAAGAGTCACAAATTTCATGTCTCTATGACTAGTGGGTTAGTTTGTGCGTTGATGTATAAGTTAGTTAGTCAGGACTATTTATTTAATATGTATTGGCTTCAGAGACATAATCCCTTGATTAACTTAATTAATTCCAAATCAATAGGAGCTACACAGCAAATTTATTTGCTTCAGAAATGTTTAATAAAAATAAAACCGTTCATTCACTCAACACTCGACTCCAAATCCTAATCTTCGACGGATTCCATTAGTGTTTATTTACATTCCGTTCTTTTCATTAGCTTAAAGGAATGAGCTCTTTGAGTTAGCTTGTAAACAGGTTTAAATTAATCTCCAGTGTAAGTACATACATCAAATCGACTTTTTAACTTTTATCTCAGATTAGATTGATCCTTGCCTCTTTGGTATTTGAGATAAACTTTACTGTAGGAAGCTGTACTTGTCCGCTCAATATATTGTGGATTTTGTAAAGATTGTATGGGTACTTCAATTAATAAATGGCTAAAATCTGATTTATTCAGTTTCAAACGTCGAAAATCTGACCACACGTTCGGAAACCAGCCTTCTGAGAAGAACCGACAAAAACTCAGCTGATAATAATTTGATCTCAGAATAAATAATTATTAATCATCCATAAAAGTTAATTATTCGTAATAGTGTAAATTGTATCAGCATGCACGTAATTTTTTATTTATTTTGTTTTCAATTAAGGATGTTTATAGTAGGACCCGCAAAGTAAGGTGTTATTTCCAAAAATTAACCATAAATGAGGGTTGAGTAAGATTTAAGGTTGGCGAGTCAACTCGGGTGATTTTGTATGAAAGAATTTTGTAAAATAATTAAAAAAATGAGGTATACATAGGTAGGTATCCTACAAATGTAGCAAACAATAATACAGCCCGAGGTTTTCGGCAGAATGTCACTTCTGCCACAATGACCTTCGTGAAAACAATAAAATATCATTTTAGTACATTACTATCGAAACTCGATAAGAGAAAGTTCTTTTATTTACGTTTCATTAATGGAAACAGTTCATCAAGGTGGGTGTAGTTGTACTTACCGTCTTTGTAATGAGCGGCCTTACATCATCAGTGTAAGCAGAGCATATTAAAAACTTCTACGCTTTGACGTTTCATTTTAGTATTGTAAAACTAAACGCCGACGCGAAGAAGCTATAAAATAATTAACAAAATTACCAAAAACCAGCCTAACGGAACGCCCTTATTTCACATAGCTAAATAATTGCTAAGATGGCAACTTTTTTAATTTTTCTGAGAAACAAGCATACGTATGCAGAATAAAAACATTTATTTCCAGTTATTTATAATATTTACTCAGATGTCAAAGTCAAAGTGAAAAATATATTTATCTGATTAGACTTTTTACAAAGCAATTTCAAATCGTCAGAATGACACAATTTACAGGATTATACATGCTACCGCCAGGTTCGGAAAGTTGCTTTTCTGAGAAGAACCTGGCAAGAAACTCAGTAATTACTCTTTTAAAAAATATGATGAAACTAAAAGATTTCTTTTTCTCGAGTCGGTTAAAGAGGTTATAACTCTCCACATAGTCACATGTAAACAGTATACAGATAAGTTAGTATGATAATTTTATTGCTTCTGCTTTAGACATTAATGTTGTATCTTAACATATAATTAAAGTTTTACCAGCTTCATATATAATTCATACGAGTGTTCATAGATTTGTGTCACCTATGGCTATAATCTTTATATTTAATATGCCTTTAAATTGTCTCCTTGTGCAAATTAAAACTGGGAAAGTTGGTTTGGCGACTTCGATCGAACGTAAATTTGTTGCTTTCCGATTTTTAACATAATATCTATTTGCCAATAAGTTGCAAATTCAACAAAATCACACCTAACGATCTGTTCATGTGTTTGACCTGAACGAAGGAAAAGAAACATTATTTTGCCTGTATAAAATATACTACCATCGGGATAGTGCCAAGAAAGCTGGCAGCATTGCCATGTTGAATAGAAATGCTGATTCTCTAAGCGAGAAAACTCCCAGCTCGCTTGTCACGAGAGGCTTCTACCTGATGACGTGCAACTTTTTTGAAATGTTGATGCCAGTGGGATACTATTCAATCAATTAGGATGTTCGATTAGAAATTGAGTACAATCTTAAGTACTATAATATAATCTTTCGAGATTTAAATTTTTTTTTATGTAATAAAACTTAATATACTTCCTTCCATAACATACAAGTAGTAGGGCCCATCCCCCGGGAATAAGTCAGCACTTATCTTTGAACCGATCCGTCCACCGCGGTGGTACGTAATGGAAAATCGTTGTCGTCGCGTCCACGTCCCGGCCACCTTTTACGGAACACTCATAATGCCACTTACCTTAATAAGGATTTCCTATCAATAGTATGAAAGAATAACGAGGCTCTCGAGGATAGACTAGAGCCTTAAATGGGTTTCTGAACTCAGGAATTCACTCGTTTTGAAGTCGTGAAGTGTATAAGATATACCCTGGGGAATAAATTATATCCCCATTTTGTAGTAGAAGTGGCTTATATAGCAAGTATTTTATCTATAAATAATATAAAAAAATATATATATTGAAGCAAATCTATTTTGTCACGTTGGTCACACTCAAACTATGTAACGTTTATCATATATCTTTCTTACCTTCGACACAGAGCACCAAATCCGTCAAGAACACGCAGGAAAACGTGAAGATATGTCGTGTGTAGGGTCAAAGTGTTTTACAAAGGATACGCTTCAGTCCCTGTGAAATACCCTTTTGACGGAACTCTTAGGATTATACGGATTATGCCGCATTCGTATCCAATGTTCACTCAGGAATTTGGTAATAACACCACAAAAACGGATTCTTATGATAAATTCAGCATACTTATGTAAGCTTCACTTGTTATATAATTTCTTAAATCGGGGTGGGTTCTATCACTTTTCACAATTTGATCTCATCTCGTGTATTGTAGGGAATATTATCATACCCTTAAGTAATTGTATTAATCTGTGAAAAAGAAGCGTCCTTATCGACTTTTTCTTCGATTTTCGACGAATCCTTCCTTTAAATATTTCATTATGGTAATGGCTAATATTTACATAAAAACACTAATTATTTTATTTTGAATTAATTAATTGCAATAAAATTTTACAATGTTCGTAGCTAAAACTTGATATTATAAATTCCCCACGAATAAGAATAATATTCTTTTCAGTATGATAACTTAAATGAATACTTCAACAAAATGAGTTGTGACGAAATGTAGGTTTACATTACGTAAGCAACAACAACTATCTTAAATTACCGGGACAAGTACACAAATTTTCCCTAAAGCTTTTAGCGAAAATTGTGCATGTATTTCGTCACAATACCGCTCTGTTTGCCGAGACGAGTATGTTTTCAGACGGGCTGTAGCTGGAACACGCTCCTTGCCTGACTTTACGTTTACATACATGTAGCGCACGAGAGATGAGGTATTCTGTAAGGCTTACAGAATACCTGCGTCATGACTACTATACATTATTATTATAATAATATACGCTGTCTCTATACAAGAATCACAAAATTTTAGCAACGCTTCATCGCGTAGGCTCACTTGTTTGAAAGTACTTTGTAAGAAGTCTTATCAAATAAATATATTTTGAAATTTGGCCCCATACTATTAATTATCCAGGGGCCTCACCATGAGCTCTTATTGCCATATCATGGCAATAAGATAAGGTTTCACTCATTTATGAGACAGATGTATGTGACGTGCATACATCTGTCACTGTCGCACAACTGAATTAACATTGCAATAAGAACTCATGGTTGGGTCCCAGGTACCTAATAATCTTTTTTCCAAACTTCATCCAAATATAGTTACAAACATACAAACATTCACATTTATAATATTGTCCTTGAATTCGACAGGCCATAATTGGTATTATGACGATTAAACTAGTAAAAATTCTAGCAAAGCGTTCCAATTTTGCGCTCGTCCGATCACGCTCCATCGAATCGACGCCTCTACGATCTACGATAGATTATTAACCATCTCATTAGTATGCAAGTCAATCGATTTGCAGGAAGGGGATCTATTTGGGATATTTCTACGACAATAATATGCGCTCCCGGATATGAATAAAGCTTTGATATTCGGACTTCGATTGATTTCATCAAAACTTTTGCCATTTTAATTTTTTGTCACAAAATTCTCGCCGTATATTTGCGTACAGTATGACCACCTAACGTACCTAAACATGAATATAAATGGAGACATGTTATTTCTAGTATGTTTTTATGGCATAAGTGATGACAAGGTGCATAGTTCATGTTTTCAAGGTGGGTTGATCATACGATGAATATAATATAACATAACTTGTGTGGTTTTGAGTATTTATGCAAATGTGTAAACTATTAACTAATGTTATGGAACGGAATCGTGATACAATCTCAGTATGCCGGAGACTCTGCTGTTCTTGCAAAGGAACATTGTCTTCTAAGTATCTCGTATATTGTCTGCAGTTTTTGATTACTTATTGATTACATAAATATTCTCACGCCTGTATTCCCCGGAGGGGTAGGCAGAGGTGTTGTAATTTTCAGCACCCACATTTCACCGAATATGATTAAATGCCAACGTGACAGAGGGTGAGTCCATCGCCGTCTCAGGCACTATACATACGTCTTTGAATTATTTCCCAGACATATGCAGGTTTCCTCACCGTAAAGAACGTGGTGTGAAATCACTGTACATAAGTTTTTAGAAAAACTTATAGGTACAAGCCCCGCTGGGATTCGAACTTGCGTCGCTTTAGCAGGCGACTGCTCTAACCCCGAGGCCACCACGGCTCTTTTTGATTATTGATTCTTCTTATTGATTACTTTGTACCATATCGAGTCGACACATCACTCATATAATATCTTCAGGGCTGCCAATATTGGCAAATTGGCTCTGAATGTTTAAATAACTACTTACGTCATCTTTATAACTTCCATTAGCATATCCCGAAAGCAGTTAACATTGCAACGGTACCTTAACATTGTGAGAATCTTAATATCAAACAATTGTCGTAAAGTTAAGACAGCGCAATAATGCCACAGTATATTATATATACCTTCAAAGGTACAGGCAGTGTAAGAGGTGGTGGAATTTATCGCAGGACCAAACTGAAGCTTAATTAGAACAGCAGGTGGCCTGTGTACGTCGTCGCTCCAAATGCCATGCTTCTGTCCCATTGTCTCCAAATTAAATGCACTGTTTCTCACGGAATTGAGACTGTTTTTGTGAATTAAAACGAGTTGAATTAAAGTTGCCAAATATTAGGTAAGTAAGGATGTCTGTTCAGTGATGATGGAACCAAGTAAAGAGGAAAATTAATTAAAGCTATGTGGTAATGTACGAATATAGATAGACGATGTGTAAACACTAGGTACTGTTATTTATATGTTATAGATTGAAGGGTTCTGTTATAGCAAGTATGATTTAGGCAGAGAAAAATTTTGTTATGGTCACATCGAATGGTTATATTAGTTATCGGTTATATTGGGTGGTATATAATATATACGACTACTAGTAGTCGTTCTACCTAAGGTAGTAGGTAGGTAATATATCATTGTCTTTTTACAACTATTAAAAACTGATCTTTGAACTATGATTTCTATCAAGTAACATTTCATCAATTGACTCGCTGCTCCCAAAAATACCAGTTTTTATGTGAAATACGATTTTCGAAGCTCATTAGTAGAATCCGAGATTCACGTCCAAAATAAACGAACGCAGACTTCCGTAGAGGGTGGAATACATCGAAATATCCCACATGTCGGGGCCAGATAAGTCCCGAGGCAAATATTTGGCGACAAACTGACGCCGAGACACATATTAAACGCTCCCGTAGCCCCCCGGGACCTTGAAGGGCTTCATTCACCCTTGGAATATTTGTAAGAGCTCGAATTGTTCACAATACCTCTTTTGCTGAGTATCAAATTATACAACACCCCGGCTCGCAGCTTTGTCTGTAAACTGACAAGTTATTAAAAATACGTAAGTAGTCCTACTACTCTTCATCTTCAATGAATTACTCTGACTTTTATGGGAATTTCTCCAGTATAAAGCTACGGAAAAGATAAGCTCCTTTTTCTCAAGATTTCAAATGGACAGACAGACACTTTCACATAAAAAATATGAGTCAGAATGTAAGGATGTAACGGGTGAACCCATTATCGTTATGTGTACATTTTATTCTCGCTTCCGTTCGGTTTAATGT
Source organism: Watsonalla cultraria (assembly GCA_964035505.1). NCBI lineage: Eukaryota > Metazoa > Arthropoda > Insecta > Lepidoptera > Drepanidae > Watsonalla > Watsonalla cultraria. Next base: position 7,897,642 of record OZ037717.1, on the reverse strand, counting down.
ATTGGAAGTCGGTAAATAGGACACGGTTTGCTTAATGCATATTTTGCCATCATTATTGAAGTCGAAATAGGCATATAACATTGTATTATAAAAGGAAAACCGCAGACCGCAGTGCGTAGCACCAAATATGTGTATAACTACTGTGAATATCTGAATGTACGATACATACATACATACGCTCATGCCTGTATCCCATGGGGGGTAGGGAGGGACCACCGTTTCCCACATGCTACTTTCGCTTCGTCCACATTAATGCACATCTTCATACACTTACTTCGGTTACGAGTGCTCCAAATTTGACCTTTTGGAATGTATGAAGAATCCCAGGGCTCCGAGTATGATTTCGTATTTGATAAAAATCATATATTTTTTTAACTTAGGCACCATATTCGCTTTTATGGCAGGAAAAGATATACAGTGTGATACTGCATTACCGTAATAGGAGAAGGTGCATTGTGTATGCGCATATCATTTTATACAATAACATCCTTTTTAAGGAGATATAAAACCTTTCAATATTTCAAGTTTAAAGTACTTGATTGGGATTTTGAGATTGTGGATGACCATGAATGCGCAGTAGTCATTTTATGAGTCTGTCTGTCCGTCTGTATGGCGCCACGCGAATAAAATACACATTATACAGTTTAGTTCACTATTTTGGCTCAGCGCTCATAACTCGAGACGGCACCTATATCTGTACGATTAACTTATCAAATCGTCATCTCTCCCCTTATCTATTCTATGTATCGTTGGTTCAATCCGATTCGACTGATCAACTTATTCTTTAACATAACTGACACCTGATCTTCGCAAACCCCTTTTTATGAGGAAAATAAGTAATCAGCGTTAAATTAGTTGTCAGACTTTCATTAGCTTCCGACTGTAACGATTGTTAAAGATGTTAAATTGACAACCGCGACCGACGGTTTAACGTGCTCTCAGAGGCACGGAGGGAACTCGGGCGGTTACCCATCGAAGTACTGGTTGGATTGTGGTTGCTTAACTTCGCTGATCGAATGATAAGCGCAACAGTAACTGTGCCAAGAGCCCCTCAATACTATAAGGATAAAGTCCTGACTCACTCATTGCTGACCCATTAATCACTTTTTGATCATCGTGTTACCAAATGACGCAAAATCGGCCATCAATTTAATTTGTTTAGTGAAGCAGGCGTTACAAAATACTGGTTTAATTTCGGAGTCTCATCTAGATGTTAATTTTACTTGTTAAACACGTATTATTTTCTTAAACCAGCTTGCCTTCATCGATGCCGATGTTGTTCTTGTACAAGTAAGTAATAAATCTTTATCGAAGCGGAGACTGTAAAATGGATCCTTATATATTGCTACATGACCAAATGTAAACAGAAGTGGGCTTAGGAGAGCTAGCAGCTATTGTATTGATACTGGGGTAGGTTTTTAGATTGATCAACCTGTAGGCGATAGCGAATATTAGAATTTAGAAATAGAGAGAGCAGTGAAAAAAGCAGCTGGCATTACCGTATTTATTTGACAACTTACTAACTAACAAGTGACGGATAAAAAAGACTAAAAATTAAAATAAACATAAATGATAAATATAAAAAAATAGTTTCCAGCACAACCAATAAATTACTTACCTATATTCTTCTTCATTACTAAGGGAGGCTTCTTAAATGGGGCCGAAGGGAAGAAGGCAGAAGTTGTGACGTTTGAGTCAACATTTGTCCCCATTTTATGACTAAATTCGTCGAAATCTATGTCCATCTCTTTATAAATCTATATCAACAAATAGAGACACCTACATATTAAGAAAGAATTATCTTAAGCCATAAGAGGGTTGGAGAACAGTTGAGTGTCTGATCACTCTGATCTAAATTCATACGGTGATTTTATATCTTAGCCAACCTTTTAAACGAATTGTGAATTCTGAGGAATTTCATTATACTTTCATAGAGACGAAACAAGCTGAAAATTTCCAGAATTGGCTGAAATGTTTTATATTCTGTGAAGATACGAAAACGTAATGTTATATCCTGACCTGTTGACGATATTCAAGACTAGAAATTCCGCACCTGTTATGTAAATACAAAGACATTGTCGCTACGATACTCGTTTTGTTTTTGATGAACAGTCAATGAACTGTAAGATTTTATACACTTACTAACAGCTGCTACTGTTAGCAACTTCGTGTGTGTGGAACTTTTTCTTAGTTAAAGGCAGTCTGTAGTCTCTGACTTCCCTTGGGGCTCAAACTCTCTCTGGGTGGGACAAGACTGAGGGAAACAAGAATAAGAAATTCAGTTTCGCGTTTATAATAACTAGCGTCACGCCCTCGCATCGGCTACGATTTTTAAGACTTATACGTAACATTTTCTGTAATACCTATGAATATAATAAGGAACTCAATCGGAATGCAAAAAAAATGCATGTTGGTGAAAGCTATTTCAAACCCAAAATCATTTATATATGGGGAAGTGTCGTCCCATCATCTTTATTAAGTAGATGAACTGCAGATTTGACCTCTGATTTCAAGAAGCCTTCACGTTTCCAATGTTCCCACCATGTCTTAACTCTTCTAGAATGTAAATAATACTTAAATTAGGCACACAGTTCCATTTGCCAGCAAAGCCAGAGATTAAGCGTGAGGTGCTATTTTATTCTGAAATAAATATTAATTCAGTAAATGATTGCAGTGCGAACGTGTCGTGACTATCCCATGAGCGTGGTGCCCTACAGGCAGACCAATATAGCTTATAATTTGTGTAAAGTGGTACCAGCCCGTAAAACATGCGACTAGCAAGGCATTTCCTGCAAATTTCTCTTCTCATGGGAGCATGGTCGTGGTGATAGAAGTGAATTCATAAGTTTTAGATGCTAAGGCTATTCTCCTTCATTTGGATGTATTAGTTTAGTTTCGTGAACACTATATACTAAGTCATTTTGTAGAAGATTAGTTAAATCAAGATTAGTCATTTACTAATATACGCTCACGCCTGTATTCCACGAAGAGGTAGACAGAGTTTTATAATAACCCACTTTTACCGAATATGCTTATGTGCCAATGTGACAGATGGTGATTCTATCGCCGCCTCAGGCACTATACATTTTTATTTAGCACATTTGATATTAAGAGCGGATTCGGAACTGCTTGCAATTTAAACCGGGTCACATATAATGTTTCAAATTGATCAAGAAACGAAGATCAGAAAATCTAATTTTATCTACATTATTCAGCTCTTAGGATCTTAAGACTGGTTGACTAAAACCATCTGTAATAATGTAGTGGCAAAGATGAATAAAAACAAGTAAATTGGTGAGTGACATCACTTCGTATGCACAGACCACAGTGCGTCTAATATTAGCTCAATGTTCAAACGTGTATTTAGAATGTTTTGCCATGACAAACGACTGTGCGAATCTAGTAGGAAGAGAGATGCAAAAACGACGAATACAGATTCAGATCTAAAACTAGACAATGCTGTCCAAATGCTGATTTATCTATTTCCTATATACGTATACACGCTTGTAAGGCACATACGAGAGCATAGATAAGGACGGTTAATTCCAAAAATTTTACTCAACGAAATTCGTCAACGTTGGAAGATGTCAAAACCAATACATGGCGTACAAAAGACAAAATGTCACCATACTTTACCATTAAGTTCATAGATTTATTATAAGTATTTAATCTGTGATAACTGTTAGGTACAAATTTCTAAAGTTATATTTCATTTTATCGTTCCGCATTTCTGTTATTTGTATTGGTTTAGGATTTAGATTATCTTCCAATACTAGCGCTGACTTGATTGTAAGTTGCAATGTTTTGTGGATTAAGCTGGAAACTCTAAAGTGCATGATATCATTAGAAATGTATTTACTTGACAACAATAGACGATAAGTCTGTAAGACCGTAGTTTATGCCGTCTTAAATTTATTTACAGTTATGATTATAAATTGCATTGTATGCAGTATTTCCTCATTTAATTATTCCACCACTCTCTCACCATTCCGAATAATTCCTTACCTAATGTTTCTATTCTACTAGCTACTGTGTCCTGCGGCTTAGCCTGCTCTATCCCCATTTCATGGGTGTCTTCTGTCGCATAACTACTTTGATAGGGATGTGGTTTTTAAATCAAAACTTTGCACTTTTTGTCGTACAAATGTTTAATAATACTAAAAATACTTTAATTAAAATGCCATAATAACAAATAACCAAAAGTAGACTTAACAAGAATCGGCATAGCCGTCAACACGACAGCCGATAGCGATTTATTTTTATTTGTATAATTAATAGATTCTAAGTTATCGGTTACTTATTCAAACATCGTATTAATTAACACGATCCGTGTTGTCTTCCAAATTCACACTCTTGGAAATTCCCGATGACTCAATATCTCCAGGTATTACATGTTCGCTTCCAAGACCAAGACATTTATATTCTACTAGCTGTGCCCCGCGGTTTTTTTTATTTATTTAGTTTCATCTTTATGATCGCGGAAACCTAATATTTTGAATAAATAAAAGGTAGCCTATGTCCTTTCTCAGGGTCTAAAGATTGTCTGTGCCAAATTTTATCATAATCGGTTGAGAGGTTTAAGCGGGAAAGCGTAACAGACGGACAGAGTTACTTTCGCATTTATAATATTAGTAGGGATATTTATTTTTAAAGTTTCAGGAAATTCTTTCAGCATTATTAACAGCTTTAATTATAATTTCAGTCTTTCTTTAGTCAAATTTGATCCCATATCTAATCTACAAACTACAAGGAATACTTAATGTTTATTTCACTGCATTTGTTTGTTTGTAATTATTTATATTGTTATCTTGTTTCTACATAAACATCTAAGTATTTTCACCGTTTCACACTGTATCACGTATCACGTTACTAACGTAGGTATTTTAATTTTTGGCCCAAGTACATACTAATTTTAAAATGGGAATTGGTATTTGATTTAGGAATTCTTGGTTGGGAATAGTTTGACGATTCATACGTGTTTGAAACGTACCTATTTGAAAAATCACCTAAGTATGTGGAATGGAGGGAACAGTGTTCCATCAATATTGTATACAGTGTATCTGTTTGGCAGTTGGTAACAACATGAGTTCAAAACTAAGAAGACTCCAAAGGTTACGGTGTTGAATGTGATTTATTGGTCTCGTAGTTCCAAATGCGTCACACCTATGTTTATCTACCTAAGATTTATTTTTCTTGCATCATGTATTCGCAGTAGCTGTTAGTCCAAACAATAATATACGTTAACATAAGGTGTTAGACACGATAACAGCGTGTGTTTTTAAAAGATCTAGATGAACGCCATATGGCCTGTAAATACGTAGGATCGTGGGAATTACAGCTAGTATTTACAACATCGTTATTTCCTGGATAATTGTTAGCTGGTTTATTGAAATCATTGTTACATCTGCAAATTTATGTGCGATTAATGTAGCTTTTATTCATAGTGTCATGGTTATTTCTCCTCAGTTATTCTCAGAAGACTAGTTTTTAAACGGTGGTAAATGTAATTTATTAGACGTTCCCAAAAGCCTTGGACCAGGACCAGGACCTAAACGGAATAAATCATTTCCATTTTCAGTAAATTCTATGTAAAGAGGTGGAAAATGTCGGAATTAAATACTCGACAAACTTCCCCTCCTTTGCCAAAAGGGTCCGGGATGTGTCACAGTCCTAAAAAATGTTAATCCGAAATGAAGCGAGCGCGGTTCGTTAGTACTTATAGTAAGTTCCGCATAGTGTAAATTTTTTACAAATACCACCGTAATAAATTGCAATAACGGAGCGATTACTCTGCATAGTTTCAAAAGCTTTGACTTTTGGTACATTTGCCTGATTCTTCAGAAAAGTCGGAAGAAAAATGTCCGCGTTCGGAAAGGTTTAATGTCGGTTCTTGTTCGAAGTTCGGCTATTATAATATTCTTGAGTGTCGTAACTCTTGTAGGGGTTGATCGAGGAATATTAAAATGACCTTATTAAATCCTCTTGTTCTTTTCATGAACATTATTGAGGTCGATTTCAATATTACACTACCCGGCGATAAATAAGGCCTCGAGACACAATCGGGTAGGCAGAGTGCGACGGAGAATCTCCGTCGGTTTATTTCGGCTTCGTATCTCCGTCGGAGATACGAAGCCTTAAACCTTAGTCTCTTTCTTGACGTCGATGTGCAATATTAATCGCCGGTACTGTAAGGCGATTTTTTTTATAAGTGTTGCAAAGGGTGAAGCAATTGTGCAGTCCGCTTGAAGGTAAGCGGCTACTACGACCTAATAAATAATAATCGGATTTCGATTACGGGGGTTAATCTCAACGGGGATTAGCCATCTGCGCTGGAGATATTATAGTGCCCAAATGTGTGCGCAAACATAGGTGCACTAATTATTCCCACACTCTCGTAGTTCGGTGGGACGGCGACCCGAAACAACCGGAGAGAGATCAGACGTAGTACCAACGGCTTAACGTGCTTTCCGAATGAACGTGACCAACACCTGAGTGCCTAGTGCATGTTTTCTTAAAATCGCCGTCACAAGTCACCTGGTCGACGTAAACGCAGATTTGTATGGGCTCACAATAGTATCATCTTTAGGCCGTCAGAGGCGCTGTTCCGATCCTATACAAATCTGCGTTTACGTCGACGAGGTGACTTGTGACGGCGGCAGTGAAAGACTCGCACTAGGCCCTCAGAGTGTCATTGTAGCGTTGCCTCTCTTACAAAAAATGGAATCATCGTGAAAAAATCCCGCACTAAGCAGGAACACTTTAATATGTATTTCGTTTTCGTTAAAACTTCTTATTGATCTAATATTGTCATGTCTTCTCTGATTAGTATATTTTATTTGCTGCCGTTCGTATAAATGTCTAACATTAGGGCGCCATTTTATGACTTTATAAGAATAAATTTGGTTACATTAATTTGTAATAAATATTAATATCAGTTGGATCAAGTAACTAATGACATTATAAACACTCGTAAACTTTAATCCCCTTGATAAACATACTTAAAGTCTTAATTTCAAAAGATATATAAAATTGACACGAAAATAAAACCGTAATCTTATTTACTTTGTTGATTTTTTCGAATTTTATTTGGTGTTTAAAAACTTTCGTATACATACATTATATACGTACAGGGGCCTACCATCATCGTTATAGAAGAGACGTCTTAATAACTTCTTAACTATGACGTTTAAATTTAGTATCACAAAATGAAACGTCAAAACTATGAAGTTCTTAATACTCTGCTTAAACCGATGATGGTAGGCCCCCAGGTGTCGTCACTCACAAATACTGCATATGTTTTCGTTCGCGTCGCTCTATACAAGACCTAATACATGATTACTGCACACTCAAGGGCAGCGCTCTTAGCTCGTGACGCAACAGAAAGGGAATCGGAAAATTTCGGCTTAGTAGAGTGTTCTTTGTTGCACTCTACCCGCGCCGTAGGTAGGTAAAATTGGTCCAGTAGTTTTTGAGTTTAATGAAATACACAGTCATAAAATTTCTAATATTTATATTTTTAATACTAGTATCGATTAAAATAATATTTCACCGGGTTTGGAAGATTGCTTTACTGAAAATAACATAGTTTTCGCTATGTATTACTAGAACCACAATGTATCGCATGCAAATATCAGGGATTATGCAGCAGGATAGTGTAATATCGTCAACACGGCACTATCCAAGCGCGTAATTCACGTGACATTCTAATTCCGAGCTTTGCCAAAGTTCACTGTTATTATATTACTGAATACCAAACAAATCAGGGTTTATCTGCGGTCTAAACTTAGATTACAGTCAAATCTATGGAAATAGCGGGCTTTGTTAAATTGTGAGCTAAAGCCTGTTTAAATTAACTAATAACTAGGTATAATATATGTATAATAAGATATGCAAAAAGGTGTCTATCATGACCTAAGTACTTATATGGAGGTCAAAAAGATGGCAGAGATAAATTGAGGAAGGTGCATTAGTTGTAGACTGACTTAATTAATTTGGAAAAATAAAGAAAATTCTTAATTTTTGGCAACTTTGCAGACGGTAAGGTTACCGAAGATTATTATGACAGATGTTATTTTTTCTTTTTCTCTGCTGTGAGTAAATGAAAGCAAATATTGCACGTGTTCACTTATTTAGAAACGTCACGTTTCTCTTTTGTTTAATTAACGAAATTCAGTTCGCCAAACAGTTTTGTTCAACCCGTCACCGCCGTAGGGTTACTATACATTTCAATTATACTCGAGTGTTACAAATTGCAATACTGTAAAATTACACCCATCATAGTTCCAAGCTATGGGATCGTTAAACACGTTTACAATTTACATGCCTCGGTGTGTTATCAAAATGGACAGGCGTGTGAAATACCATTGATGGAATGTGTTGGGAAGTATGCGGCCAACCATTGGATTCTAGTTTGGTGTGTTATTGCCTTGATTGGCACGAGGTTACTTTTCTAATTGATAAAAAAGTTTGACAATTACGATAATCCGGATGTTTTGAACGGTTTTTATTGAGGTTTTAATTAGCTTTAATCGATACTGCCTGATAAGAGGAATATTAAACATTTACAGCGGTAAGTTTATGCCTGCATCCATTTAACTTTTTAAAGTCGTGTAATGAAATTGTCCGAGAAGCTGTCATATAAAGTTTTTTACTATCAAGAAGACTACGACGAAATGAAGAAAATTCTCTTTTAATGTCGGCAAGTGTCAACTTGAACCATTATCATCATGAATTTAAGAGTAATAAATCTTTGTTCAATATATTTTTTACATCTGTGGATTAACCACTGATAAGTGATTAAAATATCATCGCTCCTCTGTCTATCTTGTCTTTGTCTATGGAAATTATCTTCTTCCTGTTTTGTTTATGGGGCAACGCCGTCTTTTCGCTTCTTGAAGCCATTTGCTATACATTAATTATTGCTGTGATACATAAAACACGTTAATAATAAACCGTGCTGTGTATATATTTCAGGTAAAAATCGACCACTCTTATAGGTGTAATCGATGCTACTCTTTCCATTCGTCTCTGTCCAGTGCCATCTCTTTGACCTCCTTATACGTCATGACAGGCACTTTTTCTGTAACTCCGATCATGTATCAACTTTGGTCTTCCTCTGCCTCTCTTCCCTTCTACCTTTCCTTCTATTACTTGAACCATAGATACACAACAGTTCTGAGTCTTAATCCACTCTAGCGGCGATTAACAAAAGACATTCATAGAGCGAATGTGAGTGGATGTGTCGGTAGCGGGCGTCCAAGGAAGAACTGATATGACCAAAATAATTGTATTTTTCAGAAAAGTCAAATTCGGTGTGCTCGTAACCGAAGGAAGTGTATAAACAGATACATGAATGTAGATGAAACGAAAGAAGTATGTAAGGATCGTAGCATGTGGCAAACGATGGTCTCTGCCTACCCCCATGGGATATAGGCGTGAGCATATATGTATATATCTCACTTTAGTTCGTTTCAATCCATCCAAAGACAATAACCATAAATAATTTAGGAAAAGGCATAAATCATCAATTTGTTAGGTCAAGTTGATGATAGTAAATAAATGATCTGTATTGCAACACGTGCAGCGTATGCGTTTGTTAAGGAGAAGAAACATGAATGGCCAATAAATAAATCAGACCTATTTGACTCTACACTTGACCGCGAATTACTGGCACAAAGGAGGAATCAGAATCCGTTTTAAGAATCACCGACCAAATGTATTGTCATCAATGTTTTCATGGACCTTACACAATTGCTGCTCCTACACTACAATTTCGTAACGACTTAGTCGTTGACAGTGTTTTCATATTCATTAAATGAAAGAAAAATTAGAATAGGTAGTACCCGCGAAAACTTCCTTTTGAGTTGAAGTCCCATCGAACTATGATTTTGGATCACGTGAACGCTACATTGGGAGAAGATTTCAGGAGGAACAGAACGGCATATTGATCGTGAATTATGTATTAATATGTGCTCAAGTATAGGTTATCCATTGATGCCATACAAGATTGAGATACTTACAATGAAATAATAAATAAAATGAGCTTGTTTAAATAATAAAAAAAGTATGTGTCGGATTTTATTATTGAGTAAAACACCTTTTTGCTTCGTTGAGCTGAAAATTAATTGGAAAATCGAATGTCTACAGATTTCATAAGTTATGAAGCTACTAAACGACGCAATGCTTTATAATCATGATCTTGGTCTAAGTTTAGTTCGCAAATGCGTTCTTTGCACCGACAACATTGGCTCTGCTGTTTACTTTGCCACCTTATGGCATCGCTTTGAGTTCAGTCTATACGTCGTTAAATCACAGACTCAATCGTTTTATGTGGTAAAAAACGATCCTGCAGTCGAACGGTTAAGGGCTATTTTCACTTAAGAATTTAGTTTTATAATATTGATATCAATTCAAATATAATTTTTCAATGAGATAGAGATAAATAAAAAATAAGTAATACTAAGTACTAAATTTAAGTGTGTTATCAAAGGAAATGTGACCTTTATTATCTTCATAAATTTAAGAGTGTCTGATGCAATAACTTCATTTTTATTTGACCAGTTCTTTGACATCTTTATACATAAGGACCTTTTCTATATTTTGGCTTTTTCTTAAATTACTATACAGAGGCATGATTGGTGCTTTTTATCAATTCAACAATTTGAGGGCAAACATGAGAATTTTAAATTAGACATTGAGACCCACTTGAGAAATTATGTTTTTGGGTTCCAAGATATATGATAAACTAAATACTTAATACTTCTATCGTACCAGAATCCAGTTGGTATTGTTAATTAGCAATAAATCATTGTAACATTGCCAAATTGTTGAAATGAACCAGATTTCCTGCGCGTTTATGTAGTAATTTAACGATTACGTCTACACAAAGCGGCGCGGAGGAAATTGAAACTCGATTACTGGCTGTAAATTGTATTATTCGATACATTTTATAGGAATTTCGAAAATAGAACACAATGAACCAATATTATTGGTCTTATAGCTATAGTTATGTTAGAACTATCGATGCACATCACAATACATTTATTGAATAGAAACATGATTATATGTACGAGAAACGTTAATAATAACTAATTACAAATAGAAAGATTGCCAAGATGGCTGGCAGCATTGCCACATTGAATAATGCTGATTCTCTGAGCGAGAAAATCCCCAAACCGCTTCTCACGAGAGGCTTCTACCAGACCACGTGCGATCGATGTACTTATATTTTTTTTATCGATACAAATAGCACACAATCAAATTAGATCAGCTACCAGCTATGGAATATGTAGGGCTATCTTCGCTTATCGGATTAAAGAATGCTTGTGGAACGGATATTTCAGAATACCTAAGTACCGCAGAAAGCGGCAGAATTCGCTTGCGGTGCATTTGATGTTGGTTATGCAAACATTGCAAGCTGCTTGACGAGATACTTACATGAATACGAGAATATACAATCTGAGCTAATCCGGACAAACCGGGTAATATCCAGGGAGAGTTTAACAAAGGATGCTGCTGAAATAGCAAAAATAAAGCTGAAATTAAAAATCCTAAAAGGGTTAGAGTGCAAGTGGAACTCCCTTTTAAAATGAAATTGAGGACAAAATATATGAAAAAATGAAAAATTATTTATTTGCAGCAGTAAGTAGGTAATAGATACATACAGTCTTTACAAATTAGTTTTTTATATGACTACTAAATCTACTGGAATACACATTTATATAATTTATGTATTCCTGTGGTTTTCACACTAGGCAAGCCTGTATCGCGAAAACCTGATAGCGAATTTCCTCATTTGATGAATGATGAATACACATTGTTTACATTTTGGTGTAGTAATTAAACTGAATGTACTGGATTGGGTTTTGAATTGCCTTTAAAAATACTAAGACTTTGTTTTACTTAAAAAAGAACCCAAACTATTTTGAAGTCCGTGCGCTTTATGAAGGAGCTTCAACATTGAGCGTTCTGCATAATTTCATGGTTGCTTTTTCTATATTTTGAACAAATGTAAATTTATATATCTTCGCGTGGTTTCTATTTGCGGATCGTACTGACTGCCCCTTATTCTTGTAAGTACCAAACTGAACAAAATATCACGTTTTTGTATTGTTATGAAGCTTACAGGCTTGATTCCTACGTCACCAGATTTCTTAAAGGATATTTTTGTTTTTTTTTTTAAATATTAAGGTTAAGTAATGTCCTCGCAATACCTAGTACCAACAATAGAAATTCAATACTACTTTGCGCCCGCAGCTTGGGCTACATGGCAATACATTTTAATATACAAACTTTCAACCCCCAATTTACCCCCCAAGTATTATATGTATATTATATATAAGTAATTTTATATGTATATAGATGTATTTTGTTTTGTTATTGTGTGTGCACAGAATACGAGGGACGTATGTACTTAACACACATGGCTAGGTTACTTAAATTCGTGGTTCTTTAAACTTGTGGCTTTCATATCCTCGACCTCTTTACTCATGGACCATAATTCTTTTTTGAGATATTTTAATGGCAACTTAATCCTCTTAGAACTGTTACGGTCAGCCAGTACCTACTTACATATTAGGGGCGTATAGACACGACACATACACACACACAACACGAGTGTATCTCATCACAAATGATCACTCAGATCACTCATCACAAATGGCAAGCACTTCTTATTTGCTTATATGGAATGCAATGCACACCCCTGGTTACGACACGGATTATAATTTCTTTTTTGATTGATTGATTTGAAGATTTCCAAAAACAAAGGTTACTAAGTACCTATTGAAGTATCATTAAAATTAAAAAAATGTATAGGATATTTAAAAAGTATCATAATTATGGTAGCAATCAGTCTTAACGATTGCAAAAGTGGGGTGTATAAAAGAGAAACATCTTGTAGACGACGCAGCCGTAGGGAACAGCTGAGCGTGATCCACCAACTATGAAGGCAATCAAGGCCTTACCATGATCCCTCTTTACAACTATATTTTTTAATTGTTGCGCGCGCTCGTTCACCTATTTCTCGAACACTAGCTGGATTTAATTATTTTTTGGATGCAAGACTCGATTCTGACATTGTGAGCTGGTGATACTAATGATGCTGAATGATTGTTTGAAATATTGCAAGTTGAATTATATTGGGTAATTAAAAATTACTTGAATCTTTATATATAAAAATGAATCCCCATTTCCCTTGGTCACGGCATTACGCCTGAACGGCTGGATGGATTTTAACGGGACTTTCACAGGCAGATAACGGATGTTTCAAGGAGTGTTTTAGTTAGAAAACATATTAGGATTCTGCCACTACGCGGATGAAACCGCGGGGCACAGCTAGTTATTTATAATATTTGAGTTCGGATTCGTAATAAACTGTAGCAATTTTGAAGCTTTGTGTTACACCTTGTAGATAAGTCAGAGATATTTATACAGTAATAAATCATAATTAAAATAAGTAATTTACGAGGTGTATTAAAAGTGGGTCGAGTTATTAGTTATAGCAGTTTTATATTTATCACTGCCATCAATTTGACGGCATTGCGGTACCTCAAGCATTTGATACACGATTGAAGTTGTTTTTTATGTTTTGGGTAATTGTTTAATGTTGTTTCCACTACAATATTAGGCATTCCGAACCGTTATTGTTACATGGGGCATATTCAACATACAGTACAATATGCTTTATTGCATAATATAGTAGGAATATTTAGATACATATTCGCCGCCCGAGTTCCCTCCGTGCCTCGGAGAGCACGTTAAGCCGTCGGTCCCGGTTGACAATTTAACATCTTTGGCAATCGTTACAGGTCAGTCAGAGGCCTAAGAAAGTCCGACAACTGGTTTAACCCAGATTGCCGATTTTCCTCGAAAAAGGGGTTACGCAGGTCAGATGGCAGTCGCTTCGTATAAAAATCAGGTGATCAGGGTTGAATCAAGTGCTGACCCCAAGTACATGGGATAAGGCCAGGGAGACGATGATGATTTAGAAAAATATTATAAGAGTACATATGGCAACAAGAAGCGGTTCTATCGCTAGATCTATCTCTACAAGTCAACCTACTTACATATAATCACGCCTAAATTATCCTAATAATGGGTAGGCAGAGGTATACCTACTTATAATACACCCCAACATTTCCATGTCCACTAATCCAGCTCCGAGCTTACAGATGGAAAAACCCGACAACAATGTGCTCTACCCAGGACCTTGTGTTCATCAATACCATTGCGACCACTAGACCAACGAGGCAATCTAAAACCTTGCATTTGTATACTCGTATTTCCTAATAATTTTTAAGAATTTTCGCACCATGATTGTGGTCCATGCATAAAAATCATGAAAACAGTGTAACCTTGTATTCGAGAAGATTGAATGCTTTTATGCCATCTATGTATAATGTATGTTAATAACTCGTTCCTATTTCTCACGTTCTTGTTAAGTACAAATGGTAAGGGTCTCAATAACAAAGTGGGGGTACAGTCTTGGGTCGTTAACGAGGACGGCGAAATGAGTGCACTTAAACGCCGAAACAACGTTACATGGAAACTAAGATTAAGAATGCATTTTATTGTTAAGACGTAAATGAACATTATTTTAGTCTGTGTGTGACCATTAGTTCTGTAACGGTATCTTTTATTACAACTGTGATTACACCGTACTATAGAATTTTCTGAGAGAGCTCTGAGCTTTTGCCCGCGTTTGGTCTTAGCGTGATGATAAATATAATCTAGCCTTCTGTATGTGGCCTATCTAACTTTGTAATATTTTTTGAACTGAGTCCATTACTACCTGAAAAGCGTTCAAAAGCAAACAAACAAACTCTTCAGCTTTATATATTAGCACTTATAGATTAAAATGCTAGAATGTTTACAACAATGCAAACTTTACATTTGGGTGAATATCTTTGCGAATATCGATGTAGGTGTTTTATTTTGGTACCGTAAAATTAAACGGCAAAGAGAAGGCTAAGAAGTTCTTAATACGCGCTACTTACACTACACGATCATAGAAGGTCCCCTGATACTTATAACTATTTAATCTATACATCTATACAGATAAATAAAATTGAAGTGTGTTTGTAATTCTAAAATAACAGCTTTTCACTAAATGCATATGAAAGTATACACGCTACTGACACTAAAAAACCAAGTTTTTAAATTTTTTCTTTGTATGTCTGTTTGTTCCGGGTAATCTCTGAAACGGCTGGATCGATTTTAACGGGACTTTCAGTGGCAGGTAGCTGATGTTTCAAGGAGTAACTTAGGCTACTTTAAGTTATTAAAAATATTAGGGTTCAACTCAACATTCAAAAAACAACAATAAGGATGAAACTAAATCTACGCGGGTGAAACCGCGGGGCACAGCTAGTTAGTAATAAAAATAATACTCGAATTTATATGCTTTGACATTGTGCCTATTTATGTAGTACTTAAGTTATAAAAGTAACCTAAGGCGAAATACGTTAGTCGCTTGTGTTAAGAATCTTTGGTTAAATTCAAATGAAGTTAATTTTTACAATTTAACACAGTATCAATGCAGTAATATTATTGCATGATTTATTCGAGCTGAAAATATCAAAACCAATAGCAGAAGTAGACAAAGTTCCCTCCGAAGATATTTCCATAAAGGACGTTCGGCCGCTAAACTTTCCCATCCGGGTGATTAACATGTAATTTATAACGGTTCATTAATATTGTTATCGTACACAACTTTACTGAATTATTAAGCTCATTTTGATACATTTATTAAGTTTATATTACAGACTAGCTGTGCCCCGCGGTTTCACCTGCGTAGATTTAGTTTCATCCTTATTGTCGCGGAACCATAATATTTTTAATAAATAAAAGGAGCCTATGTTACTCCTTGAAATATCAGCCACCTACTAGTGAATGTCCCGTTAAAATCCGTCCAGCCGTTTCAGAGATTACCCGGAACAAACAGACAGACAGAAAGACAGACGGAGAAAAATTTTAAAACTTGGTTTTTTAGTGTCTGTAGCGTGTATACTTTCATATGCATTTAGTGAAAAGCGGTTATTTTGGAATTACAAACAGACACTTCAATTTTATTTATCTGTATGTATGTATGTATGTATGTATAGATGTATAGATTAGCAGACTGTCCGAACATGCGTCCGAAAACATCTCTTTGAACTTCCATAAATATGTTATTTAATTATTTGGCACGTGCTTTGGAGCAGCTGGAGAGCAACAAACACTACCGGACTTTACGTAGGTATATGTTACGTGAGTAGATTTTTCAGCGCCCTCTGAAAACAAGAAATATTTTGTTATAACGGGTCATTGCACCGAGTCAAACGTTTAAATTTATATGCGCGTGCTTTCTCCACACAAACAATACTAAATGTGCGGGAGAAATGGTAACATACGTTTTCTATGCTAATATTATATTATAAAGGTTTGTTGTATGTTTGTTACGAATTGGCTCAAATGAACAGAACCGATTTAAAAAATTCTTTCACCATTTGAATGCTACGTTATCACTGATTAATATAGGCTAGCTGTGCTCGCAGTTTCAACCGCATAGATTTACTTTCATGATATATTTGCGTAGCTTTTACATTATTTCTAATTAAATTAGCCTAAATTAATCCTGGAAACATCAGCTATCTGCCAGTGAAAGCCCCGTTAAAATCGGTCCAGCCGTTCACGCGTGATGGCATGACCAAGGGAAATAGGGATTCATTTTTATATATAAAATATTTTTTATCTCCGTACTTCGACGGGAACGGGAACTACGCGGGTGAAACCGCGTGACGTCCGCTAGTACATTATAAAACAATGCATGTGCCGTTTGGTGAACATTTTAACGTGTTAATTAAAGCGACGTGCTAAGTCCGGTAAATTAATTAACTAGCTAGCGAATGTATTGTAGCTCGGATAAAATGGTAACTCTTTTGTGGGGCGGTTGGTTTGTGTTCTTTTAAGATATACATTCTACCGCAGATCGTTACTATGTTGATTTTCCATTATCGAACGATGTTACTAGTAGACTCTGTTTTTCTTTTATAAGCGCTTCTCGTGATATTCACTCTATGTATTCACTACATCATTGAACCTTATAAACATATTTCTAAGAGAAATCTAAAATCTAAGCCGGTCAGAATTTTCTGTATTTCACACAACTTACAATATATCATCACAGTTAAATATGGTATGCTAATCGTAGCTAGAACCAAAAAAAGGTGTGTAATTCGCACAGTGATGTGATAAGAATTGAGTTTATTGAGGTAGGTTGAGTTTATTGAGGTAGGTTGAGTTTATCAATCTCAAACTCAAAAATAGCTTTATTCATACTTTCAGTCTTTTAACATAGTACCTACTTTCAATTGGTCAGAATGACATAATCACACGGGATTATACGTGCTACCGCCAGGTTCTGAAGGTTGCTTTTACTGAGAAGAACCTCATATCAACCTCGTAAGTATGGTATGCTACGTAAGGAAGACTGTTTCCTTACCGTCTCTAGTGTAATGAGTGCTGAGCAGTGGGTAATAGCCACAGACAGAGACGAACGCATATAATGACTACGCAATCAAAGGTCAGCGCTCATAACTCTTGACGGCACCTCGATATATTCAATTCAATAGAATTCAATTCAAAATATCTGTATTTGATTAGACTTTTCACAAAGAACTTTCAAATCGTCAGGACACAAAAAATACGTTATACCATAAATGTTACCTTATGTTGAGAAGAATCTGGCAAGAAACTCAACAATTACTTTTATAAATTAAATTAAATAAAAAAAAAAGTTACATATGTGGTGAGCATTGCAATTAATGTAATGGATACAATTCCGCGTGTAATTTGTACGGTGATGTATCGCCTCTCGTCCCCTATCAATTAAGGCATTGCAGTGTAGATGCACATAAATCAAGATCAGCCGCGTGGGTGGTTCAGCCATAGGCTATAAACATACGGCGAGACTAATTAATAACGACTGAAATAAAGTTATTTTGCTTGCCGCTGTTAAGAGTACCCTTCACATTTAATCGCCTCATTTGCGTAAGATAGTCCAGGGAGTAAGGAAGAGTAGCTTATAGTACTATTTTGTGTAAAATCAATGAGAAAAGTCAAGGGAACCTTTGATCGTTTAAGCGGCGCATATTACGAACTTCTGATATTCGACGATTCATTTAGGTACTGCAAATTGAAAATTGAAAACTCAGAAATTCTTAATACGCTCTGTTTAAATCGCTGTTCTTATCTAGCCGTTAATAGCCGCCATTTTTTTGGAATGTGGAATACCAAGGGGCTAAATATGATCGTTTATGTTTTATTTATATTATAAATATTTTATTTTAGGGCACAATGATGAAACGTCCAAACTCAGAAATTCTTAATACGCTGTGCTTAAACCGATGATGCTACGTAGGCCTTCTGTGTAAGATTAATTTGCAATATTTTTAATCAGTCGGCTATAGTTTTAAGACTGCTATATTTTAGTAATAGGTATTTACAAAAACGTTAAATATGTAGGTACGTAGTAGATATACTAATCAAAGAAAGCAATTTGTCGTCGTAAAGGCTGTGCGATTAAAGACTTGTCTTTCCAATTTTATCTCAGAGAAATAATTACGTAAGACTTAGCCAAGCTTTGTACCTTTGTCGTCTGCAAGTTCTGTTACTTTGTAGCACCTGTCTTGTGTCTGTTCGAGGCCTTAGGCGGTCAGGAAAAGCACGCGGATCGCCCTTAATAAATCTGCATTCGAATTAGTATCCTACGAGTATTCGTTCTCGTAATTAAAGAGCTTTTGCTTGTAAAAAAAGCTAGTAATAAAACTTATAGTATCCGTAGTTTTTTCTAGAATATTATTACTCTGGTTTCTTTCTTCTGCATAACCAATCCCTCTTTCTGCCTTAAGTTTATTTCTTGCCAGACATAAGAGATAAAATAAAACTTTAATATTGAATATTATGTGGTGGGATTAGGTAGGTAAGTATGTAATTAAATTGAAACCTATTTTCATTGGATGCGGATCCTATTTTCTTTTATAATATTTAGGAGTATTAATCAATAGTTTGAGTATTACCTAGACTCAAGTTCCAATGATAAATGCCTACACTCAGACATATAATTATCTAAGCTTAAATTAATGGACTGAATGGAGAATAAATAGTCGAAGCTATTTTTCTCAGGACTTGCCAAGCTGAGCCAATAAATACTGGTTCTAAAGATCACTATGGCTGGTCAATATATCAAAGTTGTATTTTAACACCCCTCGTTTGAACTGCGCAGTTTATTTAAGCTTCGGCCAGTACCAGTCCAATTCTGCTAAAAGCAACTCGCGATTGATATGCTCTGATCGAACTCCATTAAAAGGATCCACCCTTCAATGAAGTAAATAAATCGCCGATACTTCTAACAAGTCGACATCCAATAGGACATTTGAATAAGTATCGAGATTCAAGACATCAACTTTGATTATGAAACCCGACTTTACTGCATTTTATTAATACTACAAAAATGTCTTGTTCCCAGCTGGTGTGACAAGATGGCTCTGCGGCACACGGAAACTATTAGCGGGTCGTTAAAGTATTTAACGACGTGAAATTTAAGAAATTATTAAAAGAATCAGTAATATATTAAAAAACTTCGTAGAAGTTATAATTTGTGATAGAATAACTGTATTTATTGGGCAATATGAATTTGAAGTTGATATCTCTGCTGCTCACGTGGAATTGCATATTGATATCGGCGAAGAGAAGTTCGTTTGAAGAAGAGAATGTACCGAGGAGCAGAGATTTGAGGAACAGAGAGAACAATCGCAACCGGACCACGTTTAACGGTACACTTACTGATATTCCTGAGAGAAGGTACTTGAGACACAAAAACAGTTCCCGATACCGCGGAGACAGACGAAGAACCTGGGATCGGGAACATGAAATAAGAAGAGATAGGCGGAGAGGATCCGATAGCCACTCTCTCGAGGACAACGCTAATCGAACAATCGAACCATACAGTTTGAAGAAAGAGGACAAGACTCGTAAAGCCGATAAACATAGCAAAACTAGCACGGATAAGCTTTCTAATAGGAAGGTGATGAATCAAACCAAGTCACAAGAAAGAGCTTCACCCGTGAAAGAGAATACTACGAGGTCTAAAGCAAAGACGACGAAATGGCAGAACGGGGGCTATATCCCGTATCCACAACCACGAGAGAGGAAGCCTAACATTATCCTAATCCTGACCGATGACCAAGACGTGGAGCTAGGTAGTTTGAACTTCATGCCAAGGACGATGAAGGCTATCCGGAGCGCTGGAGCGGAGTTCCGGCACGCTTATACAACCACGCCCATGTGCTGCCCATCCAGGTAACACAATGTTTTGAATATTCGTGTCGTATAAAGCGCAGTGTCCAATGGTAGCGAGTTCAGAGTTTAAAGTTATCAAAGGCCACAATAATAGCGGAAACGATTCAAGCATACATACATTCATGAATTGAACATATAACAATTTAATTGTTCAGATTGCATAAATCTTCTAAGCATAGTCTAGGAATATATCAGTCAAACATTAATTTTCGTCATTTGCAGGCATTTGCGTTTATGGGAACTTCTTTCTTTCTTAGAAAAGTCTGTCTCCGTAACATAATTAGGGGTGTTGTCTTCAGGCGATTTGCTTTAAACTTTCTGTTCTTTATGTCCAGGAGCTCGCTGTTGACTGGCGTCTATGTCCACAACCACAACGTCTACACCAACAACGACAACTGCTCCTCACCGATGTGGCAAGCGACCCACGAGACCAACACCTTTGCCACTTACCTCTCGAACGCTGGATATCGAACAGGTCAGTTTCTTTCTCTATATGTTCCTCAGAATCTAGCACCAATAAACAAACTTATCTAATGATGAATGAAAAATGCGTCACAATGAAATACCGTTCACTTCTCAAACAAAAACTTAATACCTCTAATAATGCCATATTGGAACGAAGAACGTGTACATTTAGCACTCACATTACTGTCAGATAGGAATCGTTCTGTTTAAGATGTTGTGTCTAGTGGACGCAAAACAACTACAATATCTAGATCCAGAATACCTTGACCTCGCAATGCTTAGAGTTTCTTTACTATAAGTAGTCAGTTTATACTGGTAAGCTTGATATGTCGTCGTGTGTACAACTCTATTACTTGATACCGGCTCGCAATATGATATACTCGGCACCTGAGAATGCACCCTACTCAGTAAATGTATTCCCATAACTATATCCACGTGCCTGTTTATACGATCATCGATGGAACATAAAATATCACATGACGGATACCTTGTTCGGAATTTATTGACGACCTCTCAAGTTTTGTGGTATTTTAATATACAGCTATTTTGGTTGAACACCCGTACCTTTGATGTCTATTAAATTGATTTATTTGATCAGGTTCTACTACTACTGATTGCCATCCATTAATATTGTTAATAGGTACATCTATGGTGACTTTCCTATCCAGTTTAATAGCCGTACTCAGTGGAATTACTATATCGCTAATGGCCGTACATTGAAGTATCATTAAACTTGTATCTTCCTTACTATTTAAGACGTGATCAAACGACAATTTCGCGTACAAAATAGGAGTTTCTCAAATTTGGGATGACGTTTAAAGTAACATTACAGTAACTTTAATGTATTACAACATTCATAAGATAACTAAACAGTAATTCTATTCGGAAAGTTTCGCTTTAACCTTCATGTGACAGCTCTATAACAATAAACTGGGGATTTTGTTATGCATTCTAGTACCCCTACCCTAATGCCACATTGTAAAGGAATACCGTCTTTATTACGCTGTGTTAAGGTATAAAGGAGACTAACAGAATGTACTCACCACATGCTGTTGAAAGGTATTCTAGTCTAGATATTACGTAAGTATTAGGCTTTTGCGAACCCGTATTTGAAGTTTTAGTGCTAAACCCCATACAATACATGATTTAAACGAATACTAGTCTAAAGTTGGACTAAAACGATGACCATCCCTTTTTAAATCCATATCATCAAAAGAGATGAAGCTGATTTTAAACCAAAAGCTATCTTTCTCTTGTCTATGTTTTATAATCATAGCACACTACACCAGGACATATTTATTTGGCCACTCTATCTACTCTATATTCCACGTGCTATTCTAATTCAAAGCTATATTATTGTAAAGTTTCATTAAAATCTATTTAGTAGTTTTTGTGTGAAAGAGTAACAAACATCGATACTCAAAAACTTTCACGTTTATCATATCATATCATAAGGAGGAATAGGATCTTTTATTTAATCTCAATAAGGATACAAAGAGTCTGTAAGTATGTATTGTATTCATATATTTCTTCCGAAACACAGTCGGGGTAATCCGTTAACTTGGTAAGTACAACATTCGCCCGCAACTTTCCGCAAGGAATTCGGCTTTCCATATGCAATGTTCATTAGTGAAAACCCGTATACAAACAGTTCAGTTGAAATCAGCCAAGTTTCTGAGAAAATCGTGCGCTGACAGACAAACGGACTACGGAGCAATGGCCTTTATTTTGTACGATACGATGTAGTGATGATATAATAAGCTCTAGCAGGGCTAAGTGTATCCATTTGTGAAATCCAGGACGGTAATATATTACGTATTCAAAGGTGCCGTCACTATTAATATATTTTGAGCGCTGGGACTCAACCACGAGCACTTTTTGCACTGATAGTTCAACGGTGTGACAGTGACAGATGCATGTCACATACATCTGTCTCATAATGAGTGGTAAACTATCATGGCAATTAGAGGTCATGGTAAGGCCTCTGGTCCTGACTGCGCTGTTGTCATTTTTTAGGTTCGTTTTCTGAGCGCTCAAAACATGTGACGGCACCGGTCCTTTTTAGAGGGGGAAAATGGTTAGCGCATGCACATTGTCTACGTCTATATTTTATGAAATTTATTGAACTACATGTGAAACATATTGAGGTAATACTCGTTTAAAGGCTCAGCGTTTGTATTGGAATTTGTGTTACTGGTTTTAGTTCTATTAGTTTGGAATTTATTGGACTCGTTGGAAATAGCAAAAACTTTTCACGCAATGTTAATATTGAAGCAGGTATTTGGAATTGGAGTGAACTACGAACACATGTCGACAAAACATAACATTTATCTGTGCAATGAAAACATTTACCTACAGTTCTCAAATAGACACATTCCAGTGCTTATAGAAATCTGATACAATATTTAGGTGAGTAGAAATGCTGAACATTTTAATGGATTGTTGTCCTTGAAACATCTAAAGGATACGAACATGAATTTAATAAAATTAAATAATAATAATTTTGTGAACAAATTATTGTGTGAAAATTGTATTTTACCATGGCAATAATATTTTTTTGACATCTGTCATCTGTCATGTCTGTATGAAATAAATAGATGTCTCCAGTGTCATCTTAAAATAAATCGTTTAGATTTTAATTTTCATTGCAAACAAGTTACGTTAAACAAATATTTTGGTTAATCTATTTTTTTACGGATGTTAATTCAAGCTGCACTAACTTTATCAGTCAATACTTGAGGTTCACAGTTAAAGTGCACACTTAAGTAGAAGGCTTTGACCACAATAAATACTTCGTGACATCCATTGGACATTATTTGTTCGACAGACGTCGTCAACTTAACGCTCTGTTAACGGTTGTTAATATAAATTTATAGCTCTGATAACATAAATAAATTTATAGATTTCATTTTTAATGATGTGAACCTCGACATGTGCCCGTTTTAAATATTTATTGCACATCATAGTAATGATCTCGTAGTATGAGAAGAGCCGGCTGATAAACGCTTACTGTTAACCGTTTTAATTATTATTTAATGCTAGAGCATGTATCACTTTTCGAACATAATATTAAAACTCAGCTTGTTTATTTGATTGCATAGTTTTTTGTAACTCGTTACGACGTATATCAAGTACTCGTATCTATTTGCTGAATCATAGAAAAAAGGGCTTACCTACTTATACACCTACTCTTATATAACAATTTTTGGCTAACCATTTTTGGCTTTTGCGAAGTGCATATTCAGCCGCAACGTCCCCAACGAAATCTAGATGGGGTAGCATTAGCAACATGGTACGTAAATACAATATGAAAAGCAAAAGACATTAAAAAATACCGAAATTATAAAGTAATTTTATTAATGTTCAAATTGACGTTTTTCGTTCGTATAATTCCAAGGTCTCATCATGCTCAAAGACGATGATTTGAGATTCAACTAGAATGCATATTTTGCGTTTACTTGGAATTTCGAGGACGTATTTATTAAAGTGATTGTGAAATCTAATTGATATGCCACATTTGTGTTGCAACGCCGTTATGTTTCCATTTAATATTACCATTGACACTGTGACAACAATTGAGTTAAATGTCTATAATGTACACTTCGAATAATATCATGTACAACCATTTAACTGTATAATCCTAACAAATTGTATTATTAAGAATGTGTGCTTATTTTCAAGGTATACACGTAGGGGTACATAGGGTAGCAGACATGGGATATCTTTCGTCATCACGCAGGCGAAGCCGCTGCTGGAAACTAGTAGGAATATATATACACATAGATGAAATTGGAGTGTCTTTTTGTAATTCCAACTTACACACAGAACGGTTCCTACATTTCAAAATCATTTTTTAATTTTCACTGCCCTCTTTGTTTCGGCTAATCTCTGAAACGGCTCAAGCGATTTTAACGGGACTTTCACTGGCAGGTAGCTGAAGTTTCAAGGAGTGACAAATTAGATAAAGCATGAAACTCAGTCTACGCGGATGAAACCGCAGAGAACAGCTTGTAATAAATAAATACCTAGTATCATTCCCATTGTAACACTTACGTGGTCTTTTCGATTTTAAATGTTAATAAGTTGATGGATTATAAATAAGCAGGCCTTAATGAAATTAAAATTTATGAAACCTATGAGAGATTAAGGTAAGTACCTGCCACTTTACTCTGATGAAAAAGTCACACTGAACTTACAAACTTAATTTAAAACAAACTATGATCATTTTAGCGGTGCGTACTAATAACCAAAATTATACGATAAGGTCAGAAGTTCTTAATACGTTTTGTTTAAAAACCGATATTGGTAGGCCCCAAGTATGTCATTACTAAAACTCTGGTTTCACAGCTTCAAACTTAACTGCAGTAAAAGTGAACCAATCTGTCTTGCTGTCACGGGATTTATTCAATACCTTGTCGATTTTAAGTGGCGATATAAGCTGCCAGAGTCGAGTGCAGGAGTTGTTACAATAAGTTATTGCGCCCATTCATTCGTTTTATCAATCAAATCAGCTCATTGCATTGTAGTACGTACCTACAGAACCCAACTGTTTGTGCAACACGACATTTGAGATTTGTATCTCAAGTATCCTAAAGGTTTCCGTGGCGCGGTACCTTGTACCTACTTACTATTGTGATGATTTGTTTGAGATTCACACACGAAGACTTAATTTGGTGGCTTAATTCACGCCTTGTAACATCAGCTATCTGTCATTGCAGTCCCATTCAAATCGGTACACTGTACCAAAATTAGCCGGAATGAATAGACAGACAGACACCGATCATAATTTTTTTCCTTTAGGTACCATATATACTTTAGATTAGCACCTAGTTACAAATAGACACTAAAATGTTATTTATATGTATAATAATGTCCGCTATTTAATGATAATAGCTGCAAGAATCTCTTACTTGCTTGCTGAATCCTAGTTTTTTAGGAAGCACTTAGCTACAAACCGACAAAATTATATTTAGAAATAGATTGAGTAAATATTAGTCTATTATCGCAAATTGGTGATTATCTATAGGCACAAAGAGTCGTAAATCAATAGCAGGACATTGCGGTGGACAGGGTACTTGTGCAATGCAAGTGCACATCTAAGATTTGGTCTAAATATGTGTAGTCGGGAGTGGGCGCTCGGGCACGTGGGTCGACGGATGTCGGTAGTTTCACGTCACATGTGAATAGATGTAGATGGACCTGTCCTTGCCAGTATTTGGGGAGACCGATCGGGCGATCTATCTCACAATCTATCCCATCCGTCCTGTACAAACCTGACAAGATGCGTGATTCGTCTTGGGTCGCGACTGCTTTGAAATCGCATTTCGCATTGTACTTTATGTATCGCTCTAAATGGACAATGGCTGGGATTCATGAGATAGTAGAAGTAAATCATGCTAAGTAGATAAATTTTACGATACGCTACATGACGTGCTATAAGGTTTCTGTACCTATTTGTGATAGTTACAGTCGGTCTGTCTGTCGATATTTATGGCGCAAGGCGAATAAAAAACATGACGATGAAACATGCAGTACAGTAAGATATTTTTCGTTACGCATTTTTAGTCGTGTCGGGACAGTAGTTCTGACGACATTCTATGTCCCTTTAAAACCATCTGTTACTATCTTGTGACGTTTAGCTAACGACCCATATGATAAATTTAAATTACTTTAAAATATAAACGTGCTGGAATAATGCGAGAACCGTTCCTACCCTACGTTACTTTGCATCTGAATTTTCTCAGTCATTACGTCGCATCTTAGCCGGTCACGTTTGTCATTGGCCTGGGGCCGATAAGCGGGACTAACGAGTTTTTTACGAAGGAATAATCACACGTACTAGACTTTACCGTAGATTTGGGATGTCTCGGTGAGCTGGGCGCGGCCTTCCCTACTTAATTGCTGATAAAATGTTTGTTCATACATTCATACCTATTATTCTCACATCTGTATTTCTCTTATACCCGTTTAAAGGACAGGTGTAGGTACTTATAGTGCACCCACATTTAGCCAGTTATACCGAAGTAATTTTTAACTTTAATAGGGTGCCTAACCTATTGCCATTTACTGAGCAATAATCCAAACTCCGGGCTGCTGCTGGTAAATTCATCATCAACCTTTTAGATCACTGCTGGACAGAGGTCCCCCCTAATGAGTGCCATAGCGCCCTGTCCTCAGCTTGCCGCATCCAGCATCTGCCTGCAGTCTTTTGCAGATCGGCATCCACCCTGGCCGGACAGCTGATAAATTACAGATGGGTAATCTCAGGAACACTTATCCCGACGTTTCCAAAGGACCTCGTGTTCCACAGTAGCGTTTGCGACCAACTAGACCAATATTTAAAAAGATAAGTTTTGTTTAAATTTCTAGAAATACTCGATCTACCGCGCATGGTTCTGGATTCAAGTTAGTATGCGCTACCAGGATCATTCTATCTTTAACTCTTGGGAATGTGATTACATAACTAGCGATCCCGGTATCAAAGACCTAGGAACGCTTACACAATGCGAATGTCGACGTCGAGTGTATCAGTAGTCAGGAACGGTCATTTTACTCACATTGTATATCTGTTTGGAGTGAACAACATTCAAATCGTACCTTTGCCGACACAAGGCACGTGTAGGCAATTTATCACGGCTCAGTTAAAAGTCCGTTCGCCTTGTAAATTTATGCGGCGAGCGACTATCATAAATTCGCCCCTTGCTTTCCTTTCCGGGCCCATCGGTGGTACTTCGACATAGACTGCACTAAACTAATCACCTTAGATTGCGTCTTCCGTTCGAGATGAAAATCGAGATGTGTGGGCGAGCAAATTGTCTTGATTGCCAGGATCTTTCTACTAATTTAAAGTTCGTCTACTAGGTACTTCCTACTTAGATACTTAGGTACCTATATGATGTTATTCGAGTTCGAGTCCCGTCTCGTGTTTGTATTATTCCTAACCGTTTTCAAGAATTCATAATATTTATAAACATTATTGCTTATGACTCTTTCGCATGAATTTTATTAAGTTCATCTTTTAATAACGTAACATTATTGCATCTCTTTTTACATAAGTGATCTTTTCTTCAAATAAAAAAAATATGTAGTATTTTTCATGTGATACTTAGCTCAGATTTATGAGGAATACTCTTAGATAATCCATGAAGATATCATATGTGTGCCAGGGTATTTCTCGTCCTTCACTGTCGCGTTATATCAAACTCGAAATTAAGGAGTATTATATATTTGCTGAAACGTTTCTCATATGAAAATGAAAATGATTTATTCAGTTTAGGCCCTGGTAAGGCACTTATGAATGTCGAGGAATTTACCACCTATATATATCTAAATATAAGTATACATTCTTATACTTACCTACTTAATTCCAGCTTATGTGAAACAGAATTACTTATGCCAGCCTGTGGGGTATGCTAGAAAACAATATAATAGAATAAATAATGGAATGTGCCTTTCTCAAGGAACCAAGTCAGACTACTTGTAAAGAGGACTCGAGCTCGTTAGCTGCGTTGGACATGTTTGAGATTACTAACATTATTATTAGCATAGCTTACAATACCGTCTTGAGGCTTGTAAGTAGTAACTTAGGTGCTTAGGTATGGAAGTATGTTTAGTCTGTCGTTTCCACAAGGTAAAGTTATCGTTATCGTTTTATCCTGTTCATGGAAGAATTATTTCAGAAAGTGTCCATTTAATATTCGTAGTTTATGAACTGATAACAGTTTTTTTTTACCATTATTTGTAGGACAACGATTGACCACAATGTCACTTGGGCCTGTAGACAAAGTAACATTATCCTCACGCTCCGCTAATAGAAACGATACAAAATGTATAGGAATGACATATGTCACATGCCCCATTTATGTCATTTTCAAACATTTTGTATCGTTTCTATTAGTGGAAGCGCGTCACGACTAATAAGTGCGTAGTCATTATGAGTCTGTCTCTGTCTGACTGTATGATGAGACACGAAAAAAATACTTGCACAGTTCCCCCCTCTATTTTCTCTGAGCGCTCATTGCTCGTGACGGCTTCACCCAACTTAAAATCTTTACCTCTATAAAATCGATATAGATCATATCATAGGGAATTTGTGAGAGGCGCCTTTTGCGGCTGTTGACGTAAAGTATATAAATACATAGGCATAGTAAATACGAATTATGTCTGGGTAGTTCATTAAGTTGACGCGAAATACAAACAGGCGTTCACACTTAAGAAGGTTGTGCGAAAAGTGAAGCCCATTATTCGCGATAATGTATTATTGAAAACAAAGACTCAGCTGAGATTTTATGGCGAAGTTGTAAAGTGCATCAATGTATTTTAAATGAGTGTTGACGATGCTTTGTCTACATAAGCAATGGCTGCGTGTCATGGCTGAAAATATTAAGGACAAGGAAAGGCAATAAAGTGCGATTACGAAATATTTAGAACCATAGATTAACAAACGACCACATAACTTTTTCATATGTAGATGAATCTGTTAATAAAATAATATCTTTATTTTATTTTAGTATTCATGTAATATAATAAATAAATATAATGTAAGTATTTTATTTATAACGAGTTTGAAAATTCTTTCACCGATAAAAAGCCAAGTTATTTGTGAGTGTCATGTAGACTATACTTATACTTATGAAAATAACATATTTTTTGTAGTTATTGCGTACGAATGAGTTGGTTACCAACTTGGCTCTTCTCAGAAGGCTAGTTTCTGAACCGATGGTAATATAATATAAGTGTCTTTACCAGGGCCTAAATTGAATAAATAATTTACATTTTTTTTCAAAAGTATTTGTAAATTTGTAATAACTTTGCTTTTGGGATATCAATATTTACTTAGGTGAGGAAACACTGAATATAAACCATTAGTAACCATTAGTAGTACTATATATTCAATAACCTCCTCCCTATAAAACTTCATAGTGTAGAATAAGCGAAGTCAGTACTTATACGATGGGATAGCAGCCTTAAGCGCAATATAACGCTACAGTATAAAGTTTAAACAATATTAAAATGCACTGCATATTTTACGATATGCATGCAGCAAGTTGTTCTCGCTTTATTAGATTTACGTAAATCTAACTAGGTGTGTATAGGAACGTTCGTTTAGTACAAAGTAAGTACATAGTGAAAATGTTAAATATTTTGTAGCGCTCGCGCTAATTTTGGTGCTATATATTTTCATAGATGGTGCTATAGAGCCAAGTCAGTAATAGACTAGCTGTGCCCTGCGGTTTCACCCGCGTAGATTTTAATTTCATGGTTGCCCGCGGATCCCTAATGTTTTTTTAAATCTAAGCAGCCTAAGTTTCTCCTTGTAACATTAGCTATCCGTCAGCAAAAGTCCCGTCAAAATCCGTCCAGCCGTTTCGGAGATTGCCCGGAACAAACAGACAGACAGACAGAGAAAAATTTTAAAACATGGTTTTTCTTTGTCAGTACCGTGTATACGTTCATATGCATTGAGTGAAAAACTGTTATTTTGCAGTTACAAACAGACACTTCAATTTTATTTATCTGTTATAGATAAGTATTACGAATCGTATGCAACATGACATACATAGGAACTGTGGCGACTTAATTGCTTTAAATTAAACTATTATTGGGGAATATTTTAATCATATTTTATTCATTACTAGCTGTGCCCTGCGGTTTCACCCGCGTTGGTTTAATTTCTTTCCCGTGGAACCCTAAAGATTATTTAAAACTAGCTGTGCCCCGCGGTTTCACCCGCGTAGATTTAGTTTCATCCTTATTGTCGCGGAACCCTAATATTTTTGATAAATAAAAGTAGCCAAAGTTACTCCTTGAAACATCAGCTACCTACCAGTGAAAGTCCCGTTAAAATCCATCCAGCCTTTCCAGAGATTACCCGGAACAAACAGACAGACAGACAGACAGACAGACAGAGAAAATTTTTAAAACTTGTATTTTTAGTGTCAGTAGCGTGTATACTTTCATATACATTTAGTGAAAAGCTGTAATTTTGGAATTACAAACAGACACTTCAATTTTATTTATCTGTATAGATAAAAGTAGCCTAAGTTACTTCTTGTAAAATTAGCTATCTGCCAGTGAAAGTCCCGTTAAAATCGGTGCAGCCGTTTAGGAGATTACCCGGAACAAACAGACAGACAGAAAGAGACATTTTTTAAAACTTGGTTTTTTAGGTTCAATAGCGTGTATACTTTCATATTATTATGCATTTAGTAAAAAGCTGTCATTTTGGAATTGCAAACACACACTTAAATTTTATTTATCTGTATGTACTGTATGTATAGAGTATAGAAAAATTTGGATCAACGAATGATACTCATGACATGACATCCCTGAATTCATTGCATTTTTCTTTTTTACTTTAAAATCATCAATTATTGAGGTTGAATTGTGACTCCTCGCAGTACCTTCAGCAAAATTGTATGTGGGAATTGAAGCTGCGACCAGTGAATGAATTCACCAATATCGGTCCCGAGTAAAGAACGCGCAGCGATAAATTACTACCGCGCAATCAAAGGTATTCCTTCTTAACTCGTGACTCGTTTTTAAAAGGTGTGTCCGTTATTTATGGTTTGGCTCTTAACACAAGTATACTACGTTGGTGTGTGTAGCAATCGTAGCATATTTCATAGTTCACAGATTCGTACAGTCCTTATAATTCCCAATGAAAAGCAGATTAGCATAAGCGACTGAATTACAATATTTATAATCTCAAGCATAAGTTTTCTCTGCGTGCTGTGAAGTATAAACTTTTCTATAATAGACTGTGAGTTTGGACGTTCTGAAACTATTTGTTCGTGTAAATTTGAAGCAGCTGGTTGGCATCCATCGTCTGGCTCGCCAACATGCATCGTGATGGAGTGTGGCTAATAAATAATAGATATAAATAGTGATTAGCGATAGCGTGCGTGGGCGCCCGCCGCGCTGTCTGGCGGGCCTGTCGACTCTAATGTTATGTCACGGATAGACACTCTTATCTGTCCGTGTATCACTAATACTAGGTCCCGTCACAAATAATCGCGTACCTTGAAAACCCAGTAGTTATTTTATTAGTCTGTATCTGTCTATGGCGCGAGGCGAATGAATACATGCGCAGTCTCACTATTTTTACTGCGCGTAGTCACTGTTCACTCAGTTTAGATCCTAGGGGTCTACCATCGTCGGTTTAAAGAGAGCGTATTAAGAACTTCTGAGCTTTGACGTTTCATTATGGTATCGTAAAATTAAACGTCAAAGGTAAGAAGTCCTAATTACTAGCTGCTTAAACGATCATAGTTGGCCCCCAGGCAACTTCTAAAAATTTGCCAACGCACCGTTACTATTTTTGTGGTCTCTATCATGGTTCATTCTAGAAACCCATTCTAGAATTTGGTTCGGGTATCAATATAGTGAGATAAGGAGAAAACAGAAATAACTTAATCGGACCCCGTTAAGATAGAAATACAATTAAACGGAAAATCTCCAACATAAATTATGTAAATACAATATAAAAAAACTCTACAAATTACGTACCCTTAGATTTAGGTACCTTAACATGTTCAACAAGTTGTAATGGTTACAAGGAGATTGTAATATTTTGCAACGCTAGACTGGCACTATAAAGCTGCAAGTTGCGCGCCGCTCTGTCTGGCTCGCATGCGCAGGAGTCTAGCATCTGATTGAGTTACATTACATACATCTATGTGATATAAAAGGCTGAGAACACTGTGCGAATCTCGGAGTCGTTGAATTCTTGGTATATATATTTTTTGTAATGGGTACACAATTTCCTACCCCCTTAACGACTCATAGCTTCAAATTGTTTTTTAGGAACATTTTTTTACAATATACCACAAAAAATAATGACGAATAATTCCGGGTTAGTTAGTTAATTGACTGGATAGTAACAAAGCTTGCAAAATTTGGCATACTCGCGGAGTACAGGCGCGTTATTCACTAAGGTTTACCAGACGAGCGATGGTTTCAATCATAAGAAATTGATAAATAATACATAGAGGATAAGGTTCAATTTCGTATCTTAAACACTCGACGACGAGTGTGACGCTGAGAAATCTTAGTGGGTCCCCTCACGAGTAAAGAAGGCGCATCGAAAAATAGTCGGGATATTGTGCATGTTTATATTCGCCGTATATCATACAGAGACAGACTCACAAAGTGACTACTACGCATTTA
Organism: Watsonalla cultraria; assembly: GCA_964035505.1. NCBI lineage: Eukaryota > Metazoa > Arthropoda > Insecta > Lepidoptera > Drepanidae > Watsonalla > Watsonalla cultraria. The sequence continues at coordinate 7,864,669 of OZ037717.1, read as the reverse complement.
AAGGTACTCGTTCTTAATTCGTGACGAGACCTGCAACTGTGTGCACCCGTCTCTTCAGACGTTGTTGTCCACTTGACCCCGATATGTACTATGCGGTCTTGTTACCGCCTGATTCTATATAATTATTCACATTATATACTTCTCTATGTAATTATATACGCGCTGACAGTCGACTTAAACTGACAGCTTTATTGGAAACTAGTGGACGTCACGCGATTTCACCCGCGTAATTCCCGTTCTCATGGGAGTACGGTGATAAAAGCCTGTATTGATCAGTGATAAAGTAGCATTCAAATGGCGAAAGAATTCTTAAAATCGGTCCAGGACTTTTTAGCCAATTCGTCACAAACATACTTACAATTTTTTCCACATTATAATATTAGTAGGTATAGATAAAAATTTCTTTATACTCAGTAGTCCCGCTTAGTAGCTAGCTTACGTCTACCATTGCGTTGCTGGAATATTACTCTGGGGTGTCCAAAATTCTGTATTTTATTCTTATAATCTATCGCTTTTCCACGGCTTTATTTTGCTACGTTAATTTAACTAAATTCTAGCATAAACCTTCTTTAATTAGAAGTGTAAAAAGAGAAAATGGAAATGTACTTCTCATTAAACTGTAGTTTACATTATAATCAAGAGTAATTTCCTTCTTTTCTTCCTTTGATACCGTACACATAATTTAGTACTTCAAATACACAAGAATTTCAATTTGGAAATTAAGACTATATTGTATTCTGTCTGTCCTATTAACATTTTGACTAAACGGCTAAAAGGCTGTGTTGGTTGAACCGCAACTGGTAATTTTATCAGCGTTCATAAATTAAGCAAATCATTCTCCACCCGACACTGACAGCTACAAATGCTGCGATAAATTTATTATTAAGTAGATTTGCATACACATATACTCACGCCTGTATTCCCGAAGGTAGGCAGAGATGTTGTAATGCTAACACCGACTTTTCACCAAAGATGATTAGGTGCCAACGTGACAGATGGTGAGTCTATCGCTGTCTTAGACACTATACATGTCTTTGATTTACTTCTCAGACATATGTAGGTTTTCTCACGATGTTTTCCTTCAACGTAAAGCACATGGTGTGAAATTACAGTACATAAGTTTTTAGAAAAACTCATTGGTACAGACTCCACTAGAATTCGAACTTACGTAGCAGGGGACTGCTCAAACCCAAGGGCCACCACGGCTCTTGTTTTTCGTAGATTATGTAAACGCTTAAAATATTTGTGGAGTGCCGTAGCGGTACTGTAGGTCACTTTCACGTCACGAAGGGCTCGAGAAAGTTCTGTGTAGATGAGCAACATGTTCGCTAATTAGCGACGCTTTAAAACCTTACCGATTAAGTAATATTTGACAAGTTAAGTGGATTCAATTGAGCTTTTCATCGTTAGCGAGTCTTTCATTCCATTCGAATATCCATCTTATTTTTGGAACACAATTCTTAATCCACGTACCGTACATCCAATATGAGATATCTCATAAAACATGGCGGATCTCACATCTTTATTACATACCTATGATAATCCGACATTGGATGCTTTCACATTGGACGATAACGGTACGACACGATATCGTCGGACTAGTTTGATATAATTAGTACTGAACGGTTTCACACTGTGTCGTTGTAGTCAAGTATCGGCGGACGATATCGCGGTAGTGGGAAAGCACTCATTCTCGTGAAAACTACTAGGCATATAATTCTCGTGTCGCGGTGTTTGATACCGAAACGGCTGGACCGATTTGTAGGGTAGGTCTTTGTATCGTCCAACATCTATTTTTCATACCCCTAAATGATAAGGGTGATCCATCCCAAAAAAAAACTATGGCAATACAAGGTTTGCCTGTCACAGCTAGTTTTATTATATTTATACCACGTAGGCGAAATTGCGAACAAAAGCTTGTATCTCATATTGAGATTTATCTCTGAAGCACGAGAAATGAGGGCCCGTACGTATAGAGATTAATCCGTCAATTAGTCGACTTGTAATTGCGTATTTTGTAAAAGGTTGTGTATCTAATACTTACAATTAAAACTAATGACTTTACTTTTAGACGTTCAACGAGCTATGATAGTATTGGTGTAGCCGACAATTTGGAATGCTTCTAAACGTTGGGAACCGTTCGGTTACCACGAGTCATTTCGCAACCGACTCGAGTTCAAAACAGTACTTCAATTATAGGTTTTAACATGTTCTGACGATGAATTTCCCTAATATTGTATGAGAGCGTAAAACTTCCTACGCTCGCCGTTAGAGGCGCTTTTACATTGCTGTGATGTAACACCATCATAGCCTAAGTTACTCTTTGTGACATCAGCACTCTGCCAGTGCATGTGCCCTTGAAATCGGTCGAGTCTTTTCAGAGATTAGCCGGAACAGACAGACAGACAAACAAATTTAAATAGTTTTTTTGTTAAGTGCGGTATAAATTTTCAAATGCATTAAGTGAAACTGTTCATCTGGAATTATAATGAGGCACTACCATTTTATTTATCTGTATAGATATATATATGACTATTTTACCCACCATCTTTGACATTCCTTCACTACCTGTCTCCGAAAAAGTTTCAATACACTTCACGCCTTACGCACCGAAGTGCGTCGACGTATTAGCGTGTCAAAACCCTACTTGGGGCACTGTAAAATCTGTACTGTGGACTTGAGGTACTTATGGGCCCTTGAGGTAGCTCGGTGGGCGCTAACTGAGGTCAAATAACTACTCAGAAATATGATACAACGATTTGGTGAGTTTCGCCTTAAGTGCTGTTTGACAATTGTCGAGACGCTTTAAATATTTGTGTACGGGCCGGAAATGTTCGAAATTATTTATTATGTTGTTAAGTGATCTATGGTTTCCCTAGTCATATTTCGATTCGTATTATAATAGGATGTTACTAAAGCCGGATCATATTTTTTTCGTATTTTTTATGAGGTTGGGATTTAATACACATCACGATCTATGTACCATCGTGTAGAGATGCGCCTAAATTTATAAGATTTATTTTTATATTATAATGTCCGAAAATTATTATTATTATTATCATATTTTTAAGCCAATTTCGTATATAATAATGAATGGGAGTTATTATAAACTACTAGGTCCTGCCCGCGACTTCGTCCGCGTGGAATACTTAGTTACTTTGGGCTAACGCTTTCTTTAACCCGCGATTGGTCTAAGCGGGATGATATAATTATAGCCTATAAGTAAAATAGAAGAGAAAAGTAAAGTAGATGCTGTCGATGATATAATTATAATAAGAGCCTTCCTAGGTAAATCCGTCCTTCCTATCTAACACACATCGATAAATCAGACCAAAAAACAAACAAATTGTGATATTTGAGTTAAAAGAATACTTTGGTAAATCATAATAATACCAACTAGTGGTACAATATTTTTCGTACCAAATTGCAAAAAACTCTATAAATCTTCAGAATAAGAGGGAAAAAAAATCACACCTACTAAGAAGGTCCTGAGATCAGCGCATTTTAACAAACTCTTCAATTTTATTACCTTACTCACCACATACCTTACTGAAAAGTCTGATAATAATATGGATAAATAAGTTAATACCGTCCCGGATAGAAATTAACGATTTTTGTCTTTATCAATCTTGCCTCCAAAAAAATGCTATTACATTTTCATACCATAGACATTTACGCGCCATCTCAGATCGCGTCACAGATAAACTAGAATATACATTTAGGCTGAATACTAAATACACATTACTGACTCATTCATCTCCAAATCCAAAGAATACTACCGCGGACTTTCCGAAGCATATTTTGAGCATTCGTTGCGGTTACAGTTAAAGTATTTATTAGTGCTTTCAAACAGTTTTATTTTTAAACGACTCGAAGTGGCCATGAACTTAGATTGGTTTTCATTAACGCAATAATTACTTGAACGGATAAGGCTTGTCAAAGTCATGGGCATCCGTTACGTTGCACTGAGGATTTATTTAAACTTGACGGATGTTTACTCATGTATTTTAAGTTCCATCCATTCCATCATTTAGCGTGTGTTACTAATTAAGTAAGAATGTGATGATCGATAAATGTAACTATAAGACGTTGTATTTATTTTGTGATGTCAATGGGCACTTATTGAAGACTTGATGAGACTTATACATTTTGTTATCGTTTTATTATAAATATTTTTTTTTGTTATAACATAACTAGGGGCCAACTATGATCGCTTATGGAGCGCGTCTTAAGAACTTCTTAGCTGAAACGTTTAAATTTACGGTACGTCAAAGCTTAGGAGTTCTTAATAAGCTCTGCTTAAACCGATGATGGTAGGCCCACTGTCCCACGGTTCCATCTTATAGACATTTCGTGATCGCTTTTACTTACTTGGCTTACTCAATAACATAAAATCATGCGCATCTCTTCAAAATTGTATTGTAATACTTACATACACACTTTTAAGCACACCTTTAGTGATATAAATATTTTACATACATATATATGCTCATGCCTGTTTTGCCCGAAGGGATAGGCATAGGTGTACTTATAGTACACATACATTTCGCCAGTTAAACATAACGAATGTTTTAGTCTTATGTAATAGGGGGCTAGGCTATTGCCATTAACCGGGCCCTAATTCAGACTCTGGGCTACTGGGTAATTATAGACGGAAGAATCCAATAAAACTTCGGCCGACTCGGAAGTTAAACCTAGGACCTCGGGTTCCACTGTAGCACTTACAACCACTAGACCAATGATAAACGTTTTTAGTATTTTTATCACTTAACTTGTTACAAAGCTTACATTATGGCAACTCCAGTGCACTCATCATCTCCCTGGCCTTATCCCATGTATTTGGGGTCGGCACTTGATTCAACCCGATGTGGCTGATCACCTGATTTTTATACGAAGCGACTGCCATCTGACCTTCGTAACCCCTTTTTTGAGGAAAATCGGCAATCGGTGTTTAACCAGTTGTCAGACTTTCATAGGCCTCTGACTGACCTGTAACGATTGCCAAATATGTTGCAACTCCAGTGCACTATGCGAACAATCTTCCAGGGCATTATGCGCATCCATTTCTTTGTTGAGGTCTTATCTTATACGATATTCATGGATACTTAAAACCTTCACAATATAACACGTATTTTACACGTTTCCAACTATCCATAAATATAATATGTCAAGATGAAATACTGCCATTCTACTTACTCCTTCATAATTCACACTATTCTTTGTTAGTTGAATGTTGAATGGAATTTTATGACAGACCATAAATCTGGCTGAAATTCAATCGGGCCGCTGAAATATGGGCGTGTAGAGGCCTGACGAGTATGGGTACGTGCGCACATAAATACCTCTTACAATGTACTTACGTACGACGAGAATAGTTAAAAAATACATTGGAGAATGGCCTTGGGGTTTGAGCAGTCGCCTACTTACTATGCAAGCGACGCAAGTTCGAATCCCAGCGGGGCCTGAGTTTCTCTAAAACTTATGTGCAGTAATTTCACACCACGTGCTTTACGGTGAAGGAAAACATCGTAAGAAAACCTGCATATTTCTGAGAAGTAATTCAAGGACTTATATAGGTATAGCATCTATCACGTTGGCACTTAATCATCTTCGGTGTAAAGTGGGTGTTGCATTACAACACCTCTGCCTACCCCTACGGGGAATAGGAAAAGAAACATTGGAGAAGAATACATTGGAAAAGAAATTTACATATATGAAGTAGTCATAGCAACACACTTCACGGGGTCATTTATTTGCCTGCCCCTTGAGGGACCCTGTTGATCGTGATGGATGATATTATTACCTACTAGCTGTGTGGATCGCGGAAACCTAATGTTTTATTTAATAATAATAGCCATTGGTTACTCCTTGCAATAATAATGCCAGTGGAAGTTCTATAAAATTATTTTTGGAGATTAGCCAGATCAAACAAACAGACAGACAGACAGACAGACTGACAGACTGACAGACGGACAGAAAGACAGAAGGCGGTTTCGCTAAATGTTTTTTCTTAGTCTCGTAGATATGTACTATAATACCTCCGTATGTATTTACTGAAAAGCTTTTTCTGTGTGAAATTAAAGTTACAAGCAATACACAACAATTCTATTGATCAGTATGTTTAGATTAATAACATGCTACGTGCTAAATAAAGTAATCTAACCCACCAATCCTATGATAGAAATAAGTGAGATTTATGAAAGCATGTTATCCTAACTTGGGTATAAAGTCGTCGACTTAGCGACTTCGATCAATATCGCACAAAGTAGAATTTAGTACGGAACCGGTCTTGGGATCAAGTTAAATAACAGGCAGAAGGTTAGATAATATTTTTATATTTTACCCCATGAAAGGAATTTATGGCTCTATATGGAACGAAATAGCTTTATAAGTAAGGTACACGGGGTAAGCAGCTTTTAGGGTTGTATCGATAAGAATGGAACTTAAGTACTTATATCCAAGTCGTATTTTCAGTTTCATCGGAGATTTTTGCGGCAATCTGAATATGAAAAATTCTAAACACCTTTTTTTATTAGACTTTTAACAAAGTACTTTACAATTGTCAGAACGACATGATTAAACAGGATTATACATGCTACCGCCGGGTTCGGAAGGTTGTGCTTACTGAGAAGAATCTCAGTAAAATTATTAAATCGATTTAGGCTCTGGCAGAAACATTACATGAAGCTTTTATAAGGATAATTCTAATATATACATTACCAATATATATGTATATATATGTTACCGAAACGGCGTGTGTGCCTGTCCAATAGGTTTAGGAATCGACAAACATTTATTTTTTATTCCTTTAAATAATAAGGTTTATCCATCCCAAAAAAAAATATGGCAGTATAACGTCTGCCGGGCACAGCTAGTGTAGACGTAGGTATCGTATAAGTCTGTCACTGTCAATAGAATCACCATGACAATTTATACACGTTCATGGTAAGACCTTTGTCTAGGTACACGCACACACACAACGTATATCAGGAAATTACCACTAAAAACTAGCGTTCAGAGTGCCTAGTGCGAGTTTTCTTAAAATCGCCGTCACAAGTCACCGCGTCGACGTAAACGCAGATTTGTATTGGCTCACAATAGTGTCAGCTTTAGGCCGACAGAGGCGCTGTTTCGATCCCATACAAATCTGCGTTAACCTTGACGCAGTGACTTGTGACGGTGGCAGTGAAAAACTCGCACTAGGCACTCAGAGACCGGCAAGAAACTCGGCTAATGACAGCGCAGAGGAAACTATTTCACAGTGATTTCCACTTAGTGGAAACTCACTTTAGTGACGCAGTTATATTTGTCGTATTAACGTGTGCTCAATTTATAAACGAGCGCTACAAATCAAGGAAGCGTCTATTTTGTCCGCATTTGTCTGTAATTTAATCTAATTCTACTTTTTCATAATTGCCGGGAAGATTTCACATCGTAACTTCACGACACGCCAATTGTGGCAATTGGTCGGTTAAAAATATAGCCTGTCTACGTCCTGCTTACTAAACGGAAGTGGAATAATTTGAACACATTGCGTCGGGGCTAATGAGTTGGTCGTAGTGATACGAACTACTTTCGTTCATTTAAATACGATAAAGTTATAGAATTGCAAGATCAAATTATTATTTTCAGTATTTTTAAAATTGCGTAAGATTAATAGAGTAATTACTGAGTTTCTTGCCACGTTCTTTCAACCTTCCGAACCTGGCGGTAGCATATATAATTCTGTATAATTATGTCAATCTGACGATTTGAAAATAGGTAGGTACCTACTCGTACTTTGTAAAAAGTCTCATCGAATAAAGATATTTTTGAGTCTTCTTAAATTGAAGAGTTGATCGCAGTTTAAACAGATTCTAAATATTATTTATTCATTGATCAAACTCTGTTGTTTCTTTTCTACTCCATCCACGCGACTCTGGCAAAATTGTGGCAGCCCCGCAGAAGCCATAAATAAGAAGTGATGTGAACATATTATTTATTACAAACATCATGAAAAAAGTAAAAAAATACTGATTTAAGGTAGTAAGTACCAATGTACCTACAACTATAAAACAAAAATACAAATATTTCTTCCCGCCTATTTGAAAGTCTGGCATTTACGGCCTAATAAATGTCAAACTGGCTAGTGGAATAACACGCAATTTCACAAAAGTTCACGCGATTAAGTGAATAAAGTTGCAGTTTACTTGAGAATAAGATTAAGATAAAAATATATCTCATGCATAAGTACTTAGCAATTGAATTTGATTTCTTTTTTATACTTACTTTGTAAGAAGGTTGGTGATCCTGTTGTGTGGCCTGTGGCTATAAAAGAAAAAACTGGAATTTTAATATCTATGATACTTGCTCACAGATAATCGTAAAATTCCAGTTCTTTGTTCTAATCTCGATCTTATTTTATTTAAATAGAGTTTATAGGTGAGATTTGGTGCCCTTTAATCTTAGAAGTAGCCGTTTACGTTGAGGAACGTGTTGAATTATGTAAATAAATGCAAATGGGAGCCAATAAACGTTTTACGTTACAGCCGCGTTATTCACTAAGGTTTCTCAGCGTCGCACTCGTCGTCGAATGTCGGTTTTAAAGATACCAAATTGAACCTTATCCTCTATGAATCTTCTAAATATATATAACTGACTGACTGACTGACATAGTGATCTATCAACGCACAGCCCAAACCACTAGACGGATCGGGCTGAAATTGGTATGCAGGTAGATGTTTAGAAAGTATTGTTGAGAAAGTATTTTGATTAATTCTACCCCCAAGGGGATAAAATGGGGGATGAAAGTTTGTATGAAACTAAATTTACCCGGGTGAAACCGCGGGGTACAGCTAGTTATGTATAAATTTCCTATGATTGAAACGTATTTCGTCGAGTCCGACGCTGGGAAACCTTACAGAATAACGTGGCAGTTCATTCATGGTTAAGTAAGAATGTATGAATGAATCGCACTGGTCCGCCCACACACCACAACGCCTTCAAGTTGTAAAAGCAGGCTTATCTCTTCAATTAAACCTATTTGAACTGGGATTAGAGAATTTTTTATTGTTCCGAAGGTCGCGAGATTAAGAAAAACATAGGTACTTAACTGGACACTTCATCCTATTTTCTCAACTAGCTGTGCCCCGCGGTTTCACCCGCGTAGAGTTAATTTAATGGGTATCCCGCGTAACCCTCATGCTTTTTTTTAAATAAAAGTTTTAAGTAAGTAAGATAAATAAAATATAAGTGTCTGTTTGTAATTCCAAAATAACCGTTTTTTAGTAAATGCATATGAAAGTATATACTACACTGACATACAAAAACCCATTTTAAATTTTTTCTCTTTCTGTCTGTCTGTTTGTTCCGGGTAATCTCCGAAACGGTTGAACCGATTTCAACGTGACCTTAACTGGCAAATAGCTAATGATACAAGGACTAACTTAGTTTTATTTATTAAAATATGAGTTCCGCGACAAAAATCTATAATATAAAAATGAATCGTTGAATGTGTTACTAAGCGCAAATCTCGAGGACAGTAGAACCGATTTTGCTAATTATTTTTTTAGAATATTCTTTGTAGTACGAGGATGGTTCTTATGGAGAGAAAACATTGAAAAATACAGTCGATTCGTAAAAAGAATAATTAAAGAATTAACTGTTAGGCGGCACGAAGATATATACACAAAATTTCATAAAATCGCTCCCAAGCCCTTTCGGAGGAGTTTGGTACCAAACACCGCGATACAAGAATTTTATGTACCTATTTCATTTATTCATAAATACAAATATAGGTAATATAAAATACAAAAATGTTACAGCGCAGTCTAGTCCCAAACTAAGCAGAGCTTGTACTATGGATACCAGACAGCGGATGTAACAAAAATCATGAATACCTTAAAATACTAACATACATATTATGATAATAAATATACATTATAAAATAAACTAATAGATTGTGGAAGTAAAATATATATTTATTCTTTTGGTATTAATGGTGCTAAGGCGAGTGGGTGGGCCACCGTTTAAGGAGGCATCAAGTGCAAGTCAAGGACGGTCGCCTATTGACAGCTTAATTATGAATACAATGGATCGAGCAGCCAGTAGCAGGCTTCGCAAAAACTGTGGAATAAAGAGATGCCATTTTGCAATGCCTTGCCAGTGACGGGACTGACGGAATATTTTCAATACATCAAAAGCTTTAAGATCATTTACTATGTTGGTGTTTTTTAGGTCTTTACCTTTGCCCGTAACGGAGTGGAATATAGGAAATTTCACGAAAAAGTCCTACCCTTCAAGATTCCTACCATGACGTCTTATTGCCATGATAGTTTAACTCTTATTATGAGACAGATGTATATGACGTGTATAAGCATGTCACTGTCACACAGTGGAACTATGATGGTGATAAGATCTTATAGTAAATCCCCTGGGGTTTGAGAGATTTTCCAAAACCTAAGTCACGCTATATACCTATTTAATTGGAAGTTACAAATCTAACATCTAAATTAAATTAGGGTTCCGCGAAATAAAGACACCCGTGAAATTAAGTCTACGCGGGTGAAGTCACTAGGCACAGCTAGTCTATACATCTATACAGATAAATAAAATTGAAGTGTCTGTTTGTAATTCCAAAATAACACATTTTCACTAAATGCATATGAAAGTATACTCGCTACTGACACTAAAAAACCAAGTTTTAAAAATTTTCTCTGTCTTTCTGTCTGTCTGTCTGTTTGTTCCGGGTAATCTCTGAAGCGGCTAGACGGATTTTAACGGGACTTTCACTGGTAGGTAGCTGATGTTTCAAGGAGTAACATAGGCTACTTTTATTTATTAAAAATATTAGGGTTCCGCGACAATAAGGAAGAAACTAAAACTACGTGGGTGAAACCGCGGGGCACAGCTAGTTTAAAATAAATACGCTTCAGTTAAGCCCTACAATTCAGACAAAACTTATGTCTTTCAAGTCACTGAGCTAGGCGTTAAAGCAATTTCCCTCAAACATCGCAATCTATAAGTTTTCCACTCAACTGAGCACTGAGCAGCACAAATAATGAGATTTAAAACATTTTCGGTTAAACAATGTTCATTTCAGTATTGAAAGGAGGCCTGAAAATGAACGGGGCGTGTCGGGGTGAGTGAACGAACTTTTGTACATTGCCTGCAAATAGTAGCTTTACGGATGGAGAATATTTACCTAATCTAAATCTAATTATAACGTACTCGTTCTTGGTGGTCGATAAGTCTATTATTTCTTGATTTGGATTCTTTTTTTGTGAGGTGAATGTAACATTCGTAGTTTGTGTTGTTTGCACAAATTGGCTCTCGTTGGTGTCACTTATGGGGACAATGGTCCCAGTCCTACCTTTATTATGAATTTTAAAGTTAGTGAGAATGGATGTTTCGATGATTGTTAATCTTACACGCAAATAATAATAATAATAAGAAATAAATAAAAACTCTTAATAAATAATAAAAGATACAGTATAAAAGAAAATTATGACAAAAGTGTATACAAAAGGCGGTCTTATCGCTAAAGCGATCATAAAATCGCAAAATTACTGAATGGATCTTAATTTTTATCTTTAGTAACTCAAATAGCAAATGTATAGAGTCTTGAGTCAATATTTTGAGCATAGATAAATAATATATGTATTTGAATTAGTATTAAGTTTTTTTTGTATTTTCTAGTTTTTATCTCATACATTTTATTACTACTGTGTAGTCTTTTATGTTTATTTTTTTTTTACAGTTTCGCGTCTGTGTGGATAATAATTTTTTTTTTCTTTTTTTCTTCTTGAAAACGGCCATAAATATTTATAGTTTTTAAACGTTTACAACTTTACTAGATACTTCAGTTATAAAGTAGAGACGAGAGCCTCCTAAAGCGACGGAAAAATCGGAGCACACTTCCGTCTGCTTCCGTTCTGTCCGTGAGCCGTAATTCCGTGGGCGGGAGCACCTGGCGCGCTCGCGTTGGTGGCACTCATACCTCAAAGAACCATTCCGAATAATAATCGATTTAGAATTATAGTAACACGTAGACGATCGTCAATCGATTACGTATCTATTTCGATTCATACAAGGTATTTTATACAATCACCTCGCAGTTGTATCGAGTTTCGATGCATTTATATTTTATAACAAAGTTTTTTTTATTGATTTTGTGTAATTTACTGTTCGCTTTCACAATTTTGTGAACAGAATGGGTGTTTGGGTAATAAATGTTAAGATACGTATAAACTACCAAATAATACATACGAGTAAGTAGGTAGGTAAAGTTGAGTACTTACTTATGTCTACATATTATAATCGGACCTTATTTTAGTAATAATCCAATTGCATTATTGGAGCCCAAGAAAATGATACCAGGTACAAAGTACAAGACCAAGAAAATGACAACTGCTTATTCATGGCCAGCGTTCATTACTCGTGACGGCACATGCAATATTATAAAAAAAACACACAGCTTCATCTCGCGACCGAACAATAAATAAAAATCGCATAATTCACAAAATCTTTTATCACTGCGTGTTATAATAGGGCTCATAAATAAACCGAACGAGTGCTCAGGGCATGGTGGCGAGATGATTAATTGTCGGATCAATATGGAGGGAACGAATTAAATTAACAAGCACTGGTAATTATGTGGGCGGATGCGTGCGGGCCTTGTCATAAAATAGGCGATCACTCGATACTTTGTAGCAGTTTGATCTTAATTATCCCCCAAGTATAGTGTTTGACATTTTTGACTGTGAAGATTTCGTTATGAGTAAGAGACAGTAAGTATATATAAATATATACTAACTGCGTGTTCCCCGCGGTTTCACTCGCGTAGGCTTAATTTAATGGGTGGAGGACAAGCAGACCGACAGACAGATAGTAAAAAATAATGCATTTTTATTTAAGTAGCTATGTACCGAATATACTTTCACTATCTTGATGTTAAGAATTACAAACATACACTTATAGTGTGGTTTGATTCACTGGGTTGCCTACAGGCTAGGTCTTCGTACTATAAACAAACCTTTATCAGAAACATGAAACCATGCTTGTAGTTGGGCAACGTTACAACATTTCATTGGCCTTATAACGGACTCAACACCTTTAAGAAGCCTTATTTGGCTTGCTGATGCCTCGCGGGTCTTGTATAAAACTGTTCATATTAGGACATCGTGTTTAAGGGCAACTTGCAGAGAACGGTAAAATATCGATTTAGTTGAAAACAATATAAACCAACTTAGATTTTTGACTTATGACCTCTTGTGCAACATAAACTTAGCTTAAATCCCTATTAAGTAGCAGGGTCTACCATCATCATTTAAGCATAGCGTATTAAGAACTTCTATGGTTTGACGTTTCAGTTTTATACTGTAAAATTAAACGTCAAAGCCAATAAGTTCTTAATACGCGATCAGTTGGCCCCCAGATAACATGTAAGGCTCAACTAACAGACAGCTGTTCTTGACAACTCAAAGACAAGTTAATTACTGTGGCTATATCCAGATTTAGGTCAATTGTGGCAAAGATGATCATGCGAGCCGAGTTTAACTAGATTTATTGGTCCTGATTTTTAACGTTTTATGCAAGTGGGCTTAAATTGAGTTGGTACAATGTCTTAAAGGTAGGCAGGTATGCGTGTTCAGTATCAGGCGGCGAGCTTTGTCGTGCTCCCTCTGACCCAAGATAGCGGATACTGCGACCAGTCATGCTACGACGCCAAGATAATGCTGTCCAAAGGCGCATTTAAATTGCCTGACTTATACTTAATGTCTGCTCCAATTTCAATTTGGTTTTTATAAACCTATTTTTTTTAAATTAATTTATTAATAGCCGTGGTGGCCGAATCGCAGCTGGGTCTGTACCGATGAGTTTTTCTAACAACTTATGTGCAGTGATGTCACACACCGTGCTTTACGGTGAAAGAAAACATCGTGAGGAACCCTGCATAAGTTTGTCTGAGAAGTAATTCGAAGTCTTATGTATAGTGCCTGACGCGGCGATAGACTCACCATCTGTCACGTTGGCACTTAATCATCTTTGGTGAAAAGTGGGTGTTGTTATTTCGACACCTCTGCCTACCCCTTCAGAGAATACAGGCGCGAGCAAACGTATGTATTTATTGGTAGGTATTTTTGATAAAGTACCGTTGAAGTGAATTAATGTTGCCATGCAGCACGAACCTCACGATAATTTATCTGCATAAGTATCTGTCACTTATTGAGCCAGGTTCATGCAATAAGAGGCCTACTCAACACCTACATACAATCTCAAAGTTAATTCGTAGCTCGCATTTCCACATATTTCCTCAGTCCCTTTCCCATTAGTGAATGACCCTTGTTACGCAAAAGCCGTACCTTGTTTAGAAAAATCCCACACACGCTCTCTCTCCGTGGGAAAGGATGACCTTTAGCGGAGGTAGATGTTAGTGGGCCTCAGCGGGCCAATCACGATGAGAGATTTAAGTACACATTTCATAGGGCAAACGCAATAACCATACATTTAACACTGAATAACAAAACACGCAGCAAACATAGGTATCATTAGACCAGATATATCATTAGACTGATATAAAATGACAAAATGAAACAGGTACGTGCCACGAGCTATGAGCGCGCAGCGAAAATAGGGCTTTTATTTAAGAATATGGTCTCTCGCAGTTGGAAGGGGAAGTCTCTCCACTGCACTGCTTAACCGGACTATAAGGCGAAACGCAAGGGAAAATAGTGCGGATACTGCACTTGCTTTTATCCGCCATAGATATAGACAAAACAGTCTCATATAATAACTGCTGCACATTCAAGGTATGCTCTCAGGAGTCGTGACGGGACCTGTACCTAGTACATTGACCTTAAATAGCAGCATTTTAATTTCCGAAACTGGATACTGTGATTGACCTATCTCCTAGGGGTATAAACAATCCAACAATCAACAAAAAGAGCGGCCAGAAACAGCATAATCTACGTTAAATTTAAACCAGTGCATTTAGTATGAATACGTAGTTTAGATATGGCTAAGTATGAGAGGCTGACACGACGTAACAGGGCCGCGACCCGGTGTGACCCGGGCCGGACTAATGAAAGGCAATAAATATTAGGTAGGCTGCGACACACTGAAGTATTGTCTCAGGCTCATATGCGATTTGTTTTGACTGAGATAAAGAGGCATACGAAGCAATCAATATTACGCGTCATGCTGCCGACCGAACTCAACAATGATGATACGGGATGAAGTCAAGGCAATTAATTATCATTACGCTCATACCCCTTGCATAAAGGTAGATATTTAAAAAAAAAACATATTTAGACGAATTGAAAACCTCATCCTTTTTTAAAGTCGTTTAAAAATATGGTTTAACGAATGCTAGATCAAACTCGGACGAACTATGTCCATCCCTTTTCAAATCCTTATAAAATCAAATCAAATCAAAAAGTTTTATTCGACGTAAGGGACACTAGGAACACTCATGGAACGTCATTTCTCTTACGCTAACTTATGTTAATTTATTACCGAAAAAAATATCATGATCACAGAATGAAATGAATTTACTTTTAAACCAAGGAATACCTTAGTCTGTGTTTTGTAATAACCCCCTTATAGTATAAAAGAGATTTTTAATTTCGACCACCGGAGTCCTTATGATGTGACTGATACATCCGTCCGTCATTTACGTTTGCTTTTAAGATCAAAACTAACGATTTCAAATTTGTTCGCACCTACTTATAAAGGATGCGGGAACGAGTTCTATATTTAAGAGCCTTTATGTCCATAGAGAAAGTTTTATTTCTTTTTGAAGATGAGTAGTTTTTATTCTGTTTTTAAATGACACGAATTAGTCTGAGCTATAATGTATTAGAAGATAAATTTAAATATATTAACTTTTAAAACTAAATGACCCGACATGGCAGCGTAGTAAGAAGACTGGCATTGTGTGGTTTTGTTACGTTGGAAAACAATGTAAATCTCGATAAAATATTCCCTAGACTTTACTAATTGATGAGGTAACAGTAATATTTACAAAAGAGCGTACTTCAACATGAAGATAAGTACATGGGTGTATCAAAAAGGCTTATTTACCGCGCTTCAGGTCTTCAGGTACTCCTGCCGCATCTATACAGATAAATAAAATTGAAGTGTCTGTTTGTAATTCCAACATAACACTAAATGCATATGAAAGTATACACGCTACCGACCCTAAAAAAACAAGTTTTAAAATTTTTCTCTGTCTGTCTGTCTGTTTGTTCCGGGTAATCTCTGAAACGGCTGGACCGATTTTAACGGGACTTTCACTGGCAGGTAGCTGGCAGATGAAACTAAATCTACGCGGGTGAAACCG
The DNA here is from genome assembly GCA_964035505.1 of Watsonalla cultraria. NCBI lineage: Eukaryota > Metazoa > Arthropoda > Insecta > Lepidoptera > Drepanidae > Watsonalla > Watsonalla cultraria. Next base: position 7,848,348 of record OZ037717.1, on the reverse strand, counting down.
CGGGGCACAGCTAGTTATTCTACAAGGTCTCAGCGTCGCACCCGATGTCGAGTGTCGGTTTCAAAGATACGAAATTGAACAATATCCTCTACGCATTATGTATCAATTTCCTTTGATTGAAACCGACGCTCGACGACGCTGATAAACTTTACAGAAAAAAGCGACAGGAGTACCTGAAGCGCGTAAATATGCCATTTTGATACATCAGTGTACTTATCTTCATGGCGAAGTAAGTACGTACTTTTGTAAATATTAATGTCAGCTCATTATCAATGAAGTCTAGCGAATGTCTCTCTATTGAGCAGTTGCCTCGCAAGCTAACGAAGTTCGATGTAAGGTGGATTCTCCTGAGAACAAATTATCCGCAAGGCTTAGGTGCTAGAGTGTCGGCATTTAATAAAGTGCTTTTCTGAAGATTTGCATAGCTTATGCAAATTTCTATCTCGGAGGACTGATCTTATGTTACGAACCATTGTTGATAATATCGCCAATATAGGCAATCTATTGAAAAGTAAAGAGCACTTACTTTAGTCGTTAACTTGAACATAACATGCAATGGTAGGTTACATTTAAATAGATAATAAACCCATCTGAGATACTTATTGTATTACTTAGATTAGATATTTTTGTAGTAGGCTTCGTATATGGAAACGTAAGTCATATGTCCTGAAATCCATATTCTCCTATGCTCTGATTTAAACCAGATTATCTACTAAGAAAGTACCAACCTAAAGAAATTTAGGAATTTATGATTAGAAAATTTGGTATATCAGTAGGTAGTACAAAATTAAAGAAATAAAGAATTATACCTCTCAACATCCATAGCTATACGTAGGTACTATTCAATTCATACTTTTCAGAACTCAGTGGAAAGAAGATACCTACGATTAAGATTATAATTTATGCCCTTAACTAAAAAGGTAATAAAACTAACCTCTTTTACGTTGCTATTTAATCTAACAAACAGGGATTAAACGCCGACACTGCCTCGTTAAAACAGGATTTAATTAACACACTATTAACGGAACATGGAATACTTCGCGTTTGGACTCGACTACTGTCATATTATATTAAGTACCGACTAAGTTCGAGCTTAGGTGGGTATTTATTTTATTGCATTTTAATAAAAAAAACAACTATACCACAGCTTAAATATCAGCTTACTGTTACTGTACTATACTTACAGTACTGTACCCTAAGTATAGATTTGTACATGTTAAAACGATTCGGAGGGCTTTTGGCACCGGGACCGCGGTCCCCAACCCCACCTTGGATTCCCAAGCTGTCCCATTAATCCTGAAAAATAATTATAAAAAAATACAAAGTAGCGTTGGAACAGGTTGGACAGAATAAGAAGACTTGGACAGAATTCGATATAGAAGAAGAATAAGCCTTAGAGAACAGCCAAGAAAATATTAATTCGATCAGTGAGGTTGCACCTGAGACCGCGGCGTCCCGAGCCAGCCAGTGTGTTTTCCACAGTCAAGAAGTATTAAAGCAATTTAAGCTTACAATTCTTTAGTCGTAGTAGTTACAAGTGCTACGCAAGCGACGCAATCCCAAATCCCGTCGGGGCAAATGAGTTTTTCTAAAAACTTATGTGTTTTTCTTAAAACTTATCGTATCTCACCACGTGCTTTAACGGTGAAAGGAAACATTGTGAAGATATCCGTATATGTCTGAGAAGTAACTCAAAAGACGTATGTATAGTGTCGTGAGTCGGCAATAGACTCACCATCTGTAACGTTGGCACTTAATCCTCATCGGTGAAAAGTGGGTGTTGCTATTACAAAACCTCGGTTTACCCCTAATACAGGCATATACATGTTGTAAGTAAGTAAGTAGGTAGGTAATTCTTTATCATAGGGTAAATAAAACCCGATGCGAAATAGATAAGTAGGTATCTAAATAGAACAAACTCGTCTCAAAGTAATATGAAATGATTGATCTTAGATTCTGGACGTTCTGATGCAGCTAACTAGAATAGAATTTCTCGGAAAATATTTTCATTTGGCTAAGAGTGTAGCGCTCCGCGAGCAGCGACAGATGTAATTTTGACATTTAAATTCTATCTTTGCGATGAGTTGTTATTTTTGGGCAATTTTATCAGCTCTAGTAGATCTGTCTTTATTGTTTTATGACAAATTTACTCAAATTATGACTTTATCTTCTCCCTGTTTTTAGATTAGTTTTCCCTATAACTACATCTTGTAATGTGACAAGAAACAATGTGAACCTACTCACATACCTATCTACTTACCTGATATTTTCTTTATCTGCGTCTTATGAATTGTGACAGGTATAGTTACAAATAAATTAGCGTGTAATGGGACGTAATTACATTCAGTAAGTAGGTACATGGAACTTAAATAGTAATTTTATACGATCACTCGCGTTACACCTTGTTCTTAGAATTGGTTTTCTTCCTTCAGCTCCGGTATTGACCTGGTACCGATCTGGTACACAGGACCATTCCAAGAGTTACTGAAAATTTGTCATTTCGTAATTCAAATCTGCTTAGGATTAGTTCATTCAATACATATAAAAAGGGCGAACAATATTTAATATCAGTCTAAAAATATAAAGGGTAAGGTCGCACAGCCCTAAGTGACCGAAATGTCCTAGCGTTGTTACAAAGGTCACATCGGCAAATAGCATTAGGCAAGGTGTCACGTGTTACGTCGAGATTAGTTATTTAATTTATTATGTAGATATACTTTATGATGAGCGTGGGAGCACGGATCGGGCTTGTTTGTTGTCAGTATTTCAGCCTTCATGTAAATATTACACTGAAAGGTATTTTTTGCCTAACAGCAAATTTAAAGGTTAAACAAAATTGTTTTTATTTTAAATTTAAATCGAACGTTTCAAATATCAATCTATAACAAATATTTGCATTTGGAAATTGAAAGCGCTTCGAGTGATTTAAGGCATTTATGTGCAAAGGAAATGAAAAAACATTTGCGAACAAAGAAACATCCGAAAGCAAATTTGCGTTTCAGTAACGGCTTTCCGAGTCACTTTTCCGGCACATTGTTGTCTTCTCGCGTAACGAGTGGCCGCGACCCAAGTCAAGAGTGTTACATAGAGTATATGAAATACAACAAATAGTTGTGTTTGTCTGTGGATATGCCATTGGAACTCTGTGTCAGTGTCAATTGATCGATATAGAGTAGTAGTGTCTGTGGAAACACTCTACATTTTAAGAAATATCGTCTTCCTTTAGATGGATTTTCGAACGTCTAAAGGGCCGTGACCGTTACGACGCGACTGTGCGTGTAATACCATTCTGCAACTTCAACTTACGTGTTCAAAGTACTTCTATACCTACTATAAAATTGCACTACAATAGAAAGAATCGTATCACTTTATGCTTAAGATAAAAAAAAAGTTGAGAAGAACCTAAGCTTCTGAACCAGTATTAGTTCATAAGACCATGAGTAAATCGCATACCTACTCACGTAGTAAATTGGTGTGAAAAGCTGTCATCGGAATTCGGAAAATACAAAGTTCAGTTTGTTACACAGAAGAGTCTTTATTTAAGTATTTTAGACCTGAAATAATTCGCGCTAGCTGGTATCTTAAGCCACAAGCCATGCTTCAGTCAGTAGGAGTAATCACCATCTTAACCCAGTTCATCGGAGCCGCCGTTCACGCCGCTGACAGACAGACACGCCCCTCGCCAAATTAAAAACCGCCTGCATTTGCATCAATGCCACCCAAATTAAAATTTCAGAACTGTTGTCCACCAGCGAACAATGCTTTCTTGCGTCGTGGGAATTTTCATTCAGAAATCGGTATTCATCGTTCATTGTCATTGTATCAGATTACTCGTTGTGCAATTTCGAGATTACCTATACCTACATAATACAAAAGTACCGTTACTTAATATTTATCTATATAAGCGACTTGCTTAAGTAGGTATTGTGCGCTTTCACATTGGACGGTAACGACACGATATCGTCGGACTAGTAGTTTGATACAACTATACTGAAAGTGCCCATTGGGCGCTTTCACACTGCCACGATATCACAGTGTGAAAGCGTTCAGTAGTAATTGTATCAAACTACTAGTCCGACGTCAGGTACGTATTTTGGTACGAAAACATATCGTGGAAAGCAAACATATAGGTAAAGCTCATGGTATGTAGTCAAAGATCAAGATGCTTAATTTACTTATACAAGGTTTAATTTAAGAAGGCACAAAATAATAATTTTACCTTCGTAGGTATTTTTACGCTAACTGTTAAGTACCTAGACTCTTATAGTAACCTGGAATAAAGCTGTACAGATGCCTCGAGTTATGAACGCTCAGGGAAAATAATAGGGATAACTGCGCATGTAATTTATTTGCGTCGCGCCACACAGACAGAGACAGATTAAAAAAATACTGCGAATTGTAGACACCACGTTCCTTATTATACGGAAAATCGAAATCTTTGAATATTTAAGTATAAGTGGTCCTTCTTTGAGTCTAAAATGTGTATGTCTTTGTCCTTAGGTTACTTCGGTAAGTACTTGAACAAGTACAACGGGTCGTACATCCCCCCGGGGTGGCGCGAGTGGGGCGGCCTCATCATGAACTCCAAGTACTACAACTACAGCATAAACATGAACGGCAAGAAGATCAAACACGGCGACGACTACCATAGGGTGAACTATTTCATTGCTTTTTTTTTAATATAAAAAGGATGGCTTGAAGAAAGGATTTTGGTCCTATTAAGGTCAAACCATAGATTAATAAACCGTACTTACTCAAGCGTTTTTTTTCATACTTATAATTTTAAAGAAGAAATTAACATGCGAGTATTTAAAGCATACCTGAATAATAGTCTGTTCCACTCTTAATAATAGCAACATTCTGAACCTGACGATAACATTTTTGGTCCTGTGATGTAACAATTCGAATGTTGTACTTTGTAAAAATGTAAGTACTTAGCAATCGTATAAAATATCTGTCTATAGATAAAAAAACCGCTTGCTCAGCGAATATCAATTCAGTGGATCTATCAGACGAAAGATTCTTCGACATAAATTTTTATCTGATGATAACCGAAAGCTTATTTCAGGATTACTACCCGGACCTCATCGCAAACGATTCAATAGCATTCCTTCGTGCATCTAAACGTCGGTTCTCCAGAAAACCAGTCCTACTGGTGATGTCCTTCCCAGCTCCCCATGGTCCAGAAGACTCCGCTCCGCAGTATTCTCATCTGTTCTTCAACGTCACAACACATCAGTAAGCATTAATTTTACTTATACTATTATTTACTTACATTCCAAGGAAGGCGGTCTGACTTTTCGCACAACTACATAGACATAGGCGGGTAAGTGATGACCGCTGACCTTAAATGCGCAGGGGCCCAACCATGGCTCTTATTGCAATGTTAATTTAGTTGTGCGACAGTGACAGATGTATGCACGTCACATACATCTGTCTCATAAATGAGTGAAACTATCATGGCAATAAGAGCTCATGGTAAGGCCCCAGTTAACCCCACTATTTTACTTGATAGTACGTGACTGCATCTGTATTAACTACATACACTTAAAAAAAGTATCATATTAAAAAAATCGCATTGTTGTCAATCCGCTTTAAAATATTGGATTTATTTCTCTTTCCTACCCCAAAATATATCGTAGGTAAGTTTTACAAATCTTTTGTAGGTGTTCGTGAAAGGTCAGTGCCGCGATCGATACATTTCAATTTGTTAATTTAGAGCCACTCAAGCTATTCTTCTGGGGCCCAACCATAAACTCTTATTGCAATTTTAATTCAGTTGTGCGACTGTGACAGATGTATGCACGTCACATACATCTGTCTCATAAATGAGTGAAACTATCATGGCAATAAGAGCTCATGGTAAGGCCCCTGTTCTGGAAGTTAGGGATTTAACTGAATAGGGCATCATGTAGGGTATTTTAACAAAAATTAAACGGCACGTAGTCTAAATATTAAATATTTCAACAAAAACATTAATTGCTGCGGCGTTTTCGCGAGAGCTGCGGCCATCTTGCTCCTCTTTAAATATTTAAGGAGTTGACCGGGTTTTTGGGGTTCCTTGGAAAGACAATTTGATGCCGTAAAAAGCCACTTAGAAATTTATGTAACATGTCAACTTTTTGTTTAGTATCTAAGACATGCGTGAATTATATAGATGCCTGCAAAATGTTCTTTGGAAATCATGACACATAAAATTAAGTGTCTGTTTGTTATTACAAAAAAACAGCATTTCAATAAATGCATACTGTTTGAAAGAAATAACTAAGGCTACTTAGGTATATTTGAGGAAAAAAAACTGTTTCAATTCATGCAAATATATTATTCTAAATAAGTAGGAACTTAACATAGGTAGTTTTCATTGTTCTACGCGGGAACAACAATGCCAGTGATTTTTATAAATCTAAAGCAGGGGTTTGCTGTGTATTGAACGCTAAAGAGCATAATATATACCTATAGGCAACGATTTAAATTCATTAGCTATCTACTTACCTACATAGTTTATGACACACCCATACATGTAGAAATGTGTCAACTTTGTTGTTAAAAAGTTAACATCTTAATAGAGTGAATACTTATACGGAGTCCCAAACTTTCTTAACATGACTCCATATACCATAGGAAACTTTTTTCGTGACAACTCTCAAAAAATTTCACGTAGGTACTCTCAGGTCAAATGCGGCCCCTGAATAATTTTGCCTCTGTCGGACCACGTTGATTTATGTTTCAAAAGAATGTTGAGACCCTCATATACCTACTTCTACGATTCCGGGCCGTCACATTCACTTCTTTATTAACGGATGCTGTTGGTGTGGAATTATGCAGGAGCACAATTTTACTCCCGTCTGCAGGGTGTGTTCATCCATAGTTGTACACCCTATAATTCGAGTTTACGAGTGGCCCGGTGACTTTACGAGATGATTTCATAAGTTTCCCCACCGCTGCGCTGCAAAATTTCTTGTTTGAAGAGAAGCTAAAGTAAAAAGTTTAAAGGATTTCACAAAACTTTATTATCTTACTAGGCTTGTCAAGAGACGCACCTGCTTTTTTAAAAGCATCGTTTTGTGTGCCTTTTATCATGAAAGCATTATCATTATCGTTAAACATAAGTACCAAGTACATATGTACTTAGGTTGAGTACACAGGAGGGCTACTATCATAGTTAAAGCAGTGACTTCTTACTAACTTCTTAGCTTTGACTTTTTTTTCTTTTTGGAATGATTTGGGAAGTCTTATAAGGTTGGCGGTTTTTTAATTTTCATTCATTTTCAAGTGCTTTCCACTTATCAGCTGCGTTATTCTGTAATTTTCTGTGATTGGACCAATCATAGGAAATTGATTCATAAATTATACATGATAAAGTTCTTATGTGTGAAACAAACAATCGATGTCGAGTCCGACGATAAAATATCTTTCAGAATAACGCAGTTAGCCTTAGCAGAAGAAATAATTCCTATTTTATTCTGGACTCAAGAATAATTTTAGGCAAAATTTCGTTTTATTATTCTTACTTAAATTTCAAAACATAACTCTATACCTAAGTACTATTTTCGTTCGAAGACTATCAGTATTCGGCAGCACATCTATTGTCAGTCCCAGCATGCCGCAGCTGCGAGGTATTGCTCTGATAGACCCGGGAGCCAGACTAGATATGATGCACTTTGAATATTTATTAGATCGCATTCGATTTGCCTCTCGCTTCATATATTTCTCACTGTGCGCTGAACAAATAGAGTTGTATTTGAAACTCGGAAAATTATTCTCCATCACCAGACTGCGGTGACATCCAATTTTAAATTGACTTCTCTTCTGTTTGAAGTTGGTTCCCACTTAGGTAGAAGTTCTATTTAAATTATTGCTTTATTCCATGTGCTTTTTGTTAGAAGTACATAAGTACTAGTGATAAGTATCTATTTACTTAGTATTTAACTATGTCATGTACGTCGGGTTAGTCTCCCATAAGTACTCACATAAGTCGCTACTTATTATTGAAAAATGTATGGCCTTCTTAATATTTAAGACGTCTAAATATATACAATCTATACATCTATACAGATAAATAAAATTGAAGTGTCTGTTTGTAATTCCAAAATAACAGCTTTTCACTAAATGCATATGAAAGTATACACGCTACTAACGCAAAAAAAACAAGTTTTAAATGTTTTCTCTGTCTGTCTGTCTGTTTGTTCCGGTTAATCTCTGAAACGGCTGGACTGATTTTAACGGGACTTCACTGGCAGGTAGTGATGTTTCAAGGAGTAACTCAGGCTATTTTTATTTATTAAAAATATTAGGGTTCTACGACAATAAGGATGAAACTAAATCTACGCGGGTGTAACCGCGGGGCACAGCTATTTTTTAACATAAAAATAGGACGCTCCTTGTTTGAGATGGACTACCTAAGTGTTTTTTTTTTCACGACATTGTAATTCATCTGATCATCAATTTGATTTTGTTAAGTGATCGCTATTATAATCGCTTAGTGAGATAATAGGGTATGTTTACATATTATATATTAACCCTTAAATGACTGCCTTTGTTAAGTCTAAATGCTTGCCGGTTTCTTCACAACTTGGTTCTCATTGTTACAATTATGTATAGACCAACGCAAAACTGTTCATTATTCACAGCGCTCTCCATTAACGAATGAAAACTTTTTCTAGACAACATCACAATGGATGTTTTTGTAAGTTTTACATTGTAACTAGATTGGTTTTCATTACAATCAAATTGTTGTGATAAACACTCACAGGTCACAATGAATACCTACTCTACGTTTACACTAGCGAGTAAAAAGATATGAATAAGTACACGACAAAAAAGATGGGCTATTTGATGAGTAATGGTATTCACGTGATCCGAAATCGTAGTTCGATAGAACTTCAACTCAATAAGACGTTTCCGCTAAGACGACTGAGCTACCCCGTTTTTTCTTTGATATAATGAAAATGAATTTTTTGTCAACGACTAAGTTGCTACGCCTGTTTTCATTACATGAATCAGGCTGTAGTTATAACATAATTACGGACGGATTTAAAATGCACGGATTAAAATGCTTACCGTAATGGCATTTTTTAGTCATATTCATTTTATTTTCGCTCGCGCGTGATGGTTCTTGTCATTATGATAGTAAAATACCAAAGCATGTACCGACATAACTTGTATTCATTACAATTTCATTAACAAAGGCAATAAGCGTGAATAATTCCATGGTAAGGGATGCGTGCGACAAGACGGCGCCGGTAACCGGAGTAAAATCCTGGACCAGCGTGCGATATAATAAATACTTACAGAAGGCCAGCCCCTACATATAAGCGTTTATAGACGCACCTTAATGTAGATGCGTAGGTACCAATGGTCACGACCGTCTCACTGCTATATTTTTCTAAAAATTACTTAAAATGAGACAGTGGTACTAGCCGTCTGATGGCGCGGTTTCTGCAGCATATGAACGTGACGTGAAATCTTGAGTGTTACTCGAATCACCCTTTTGCTTACCTTATGAAGAATGGAATCACTGTGCCTTCTCTTGTAGGTACTTGACCGTCGAACAGTACCCTAAGTATTAATAGGTTTTGAAATTTGACACGTTTTAATATTGACGATTTTGTTTGCGTACTGTGAGTCGGAGGTCGGCGATTCAACACATTCAAACCAATAGGTACGTAATGTATAACTTTAAAGGGTGTCCAAACCTATTCATAAAAGAAGCCTTCCTTTTGTTACTTTAAACATTTTTGGCGGTGCGTTTAATAAATTTAGCCATCGGCATATTGTGTGGTCGCTTAACTTGCAACGAACCTGTTCCAGGGTCGCCGACAAACGCGAATTAATATATACACATGCACCGCTAATGGGACGTAAAATAAAACACAAATTAAGACGTCGCTCAATTTTGGGTGCAAATCCAAAACCGGTATTTTGAGGTCGATCGGGATTATTTTGTTTAAATATCCTTCAATTAAATGGCTTACAAACTGTAGAACACAAAGCCAAATTGTCTCGATTATTTCGTAAACAGAGTCATGTAAAACAAAAGATATTTTATTTTTATTTTACGTTGAAAACATTCGATTAAATCCTGTCCCAATATTGGTATTCACGTGATCCGAAATCGTAGTTCGATAGGACTTCTACTCAATAGGACGCAATGACAGAACTGTTAACCTCAAATAAAGGATTTAATGACATGTTTTTAGATTGACAATATCGCCTGCGTATTTTTCAAACTTCGTATGGGAATGTTAAAAGCCCCAAGCGGCGAATGTGGGAAATTTTACGTCTACATACAAAAAAAGCTTAAAACGCAAAGTCAAACGACGTTCGAACGTTTTAAAAACTAGTATAAGTACTTAGGGCACTGAGCTATTAAATTTTTCCTTCGTTATAATGAATGAGAAAACACTGTCAACAACTAAGTCACTACGGCATCGTTACGGTTTTCATTACGTAATTTGGGCTACTGTAGTCTTTGGTTTAGAGTAAGCTGTGGAAAACTGAATTAGATTGCCATTACATCCATACACTATACAGATAAATAAAATTGAAGTGTCTGTTTGTAATTCCCAAATAACAGCTTTCCACTAAATGCATATGAAAGTATACACGCTACTGACACTAAAAATCCAAGTTTTAAAATTTTTCTCTGTCTGTCTGTCTGTTTGTTCCGGGTAATCTCTGAAACGGCTGGACGGATTTTAACGGGACTTTCACTGGTAGGTAGCTGATGTTTCAAGGAGTAACTTAGGCTACTTTTATTTATTAAAAATATTAGGGTTCCGCGACAATAAGGAAGAAACTAAATCTACGCGGGTGATACCGCGGGGCACAGCTAGTATAAAATAAGATAGGTGTATATATTATAGATCCCGTCTTACTTAGTTTTGTATGTAATTCGGACCAGGGTAGGATTTCTTCCTTGATAAACTTGAATGTCCTTGCATCTTTATGGAAAACATAGGTTGCATGTTAGAAAAATAAGTGCTACTGAATATTCCACAGTGTCTCTGAAGCAATGAGTATATAACCATAAATACTGAACCCTAAACGTGGTAGAAACAGGTGTTCCCCATTACTGAGACCTTGTGAGCCCCATTATAACGTAAGTACTACGCAATAAGGGGTGTAATTTATAACATCAAGTTTATGTTTGATGTTAACATAGTACGCGCGCAGTGTCTTTGTATTTTTGTTGTAAGTATCTATCCAACCATCTATAAAACTTGTCTATAAAAATAAGTACTACGTTTTAGGGAAGTTCATATTTTTGTGGCCTTAGCCCTGTGTTTTGACACCACATTTATTATTCAGTAGGATTTTTGCCCCGCGGTTTCATCCGCGTTGTAATCTATTTTTTTATCAAATAAAAGTTACCCTAAGAGTAACATAAGTTATCTACCAGTGATAGTCACACTAAAATCGGTTCAGCTGTTTCAGATATTACGTGGAACAAACAGACAGACAGAGAAAAAAAATGTTACTTGGTTTTTTATTTAAGGAGCGTATTAACTTTCAAATGCATTCAGTAACAAGCTGTTACTTAATTTGGAATTACTAACGGAAACTTAATATTTTTTTTGACATTTTAACGCTCGACTCGGACTCGGCTCGGTCTACCGTTAGTTATCCTTAATGTGTGATTTTTGTCCCCAGCACTCCTACATACGACATGGCCCCGAACCCCGACAAGCAGTGGATCCTCCGCGTGACAGACAAGATGAAGCCCATACACCGACAATTCACAGACTTGCTCATGACCAAGAGGTTGCAGACTCTGCAAAGCGTTGATATGGTACTTACATATTTCTTGCGTAGGTACTAGCTTCTGTCCGCGTGGAATGGCTACTTTAGGCCAACGCGTGATGATGTAAAGCCTATAGCCTCCCTCAATAAGTAGGTTATCCTTAACTGAAATTTATTTTCAAATTGGATCATTAATTCCTGAGATTAAGGCATTTAAACATATAAACAAACTCATCAGCTTTACTTTATATTTATAGAATACTAATACCCTATTTAAGTGTCTACTTCTAGCATTGCGACTTAAGTAGGTATTTGAGACTGTCAATAAAGAAACCTATCAAGGAAAATAATTTCTCATACCCACCACTTTGCTGTCTCTGCCGGTCTTCGGGTCCCAAAATACATTATCATTGTTCTATAAGTAGATCCCATAACTTGGTGGGTAACCTACAGACTTTCAATTACTATTTTACTTCGACTTCGCTTTAAAACATCTTCACGGTCATCAAGGTTTTATTTATAAGTTGAAATGCAACTTTCATGCTTGAATGTTTCAAGTGGATAAGCCGGTAAGTAAGCATTGATTCAGGGAAATACAAGACAACGACGTTAAATTACAGTCAACACTAGACAGGTAGGGACGAAACGCGTTTGGCGAGATCATGAGACATACAAGCTCCGTCTTTAAGGCATAGCTTCTGTGTTCACACGACGACTTATTTAGCTTATTCGTGTCCAATATATCTGCGACCTCGGATTGAATGAAAAGCCAATAACGTGATGGGTCAGCTTATACTTGATTTCAGAATGGTGTACAAATATATGTTTTTCTATATCCAGGCTGTGGAAAGGGTGTACCAAGAGTTGAAAGCTCTGGGTGAATTGGACAACACGTATCTGGTGTACACATCGGATCATGGTTACCACTTGGGGCAATTTGGGCTGGTGAAAGGCAAGAGCTTCCCGTTTGAGTTCGACATTAGAGTGCCCTTCTTAGTTCGAGGACCGGGAGTGGAACCAGGCACTGTGTAAGTCATACTCTTGTGAAAATCTATCTAGATATATACGTGATTATGTGAAGAAACTAGGTACCTATATATAAGCCTCCCCCGAAGGGGAAAGTTAAAGGACACGATAAGAAGGTAATAAACATTCTTGGTTCTTCTCAGTACGTTTGTTTCCGAAAGAATGCAAATTTTTTCGGTGTTCATTAAATTCTAAACTAAGGACCAAACCGACTTAATAATTGTAATCTTCTTTTCGATCAGTTCTAAGTGGGGTCACTGATTGTGAGCTAAGATGATGACCAACGCATATATTTTTGTCATGTATTGCAGTGTGGATGACATAGTACTGAACATCGACTTGGCACCAACGTTTCTGGACATGGGAGGAGTGGAACCTCCCCTGCACATGGATGGCAGATCCTTACTACCGTTGCTGCAGCCGCGGCGACGCCGACAGGCGGCTGCGCGATGGCCAGACACATTCTTGGTTGAAAGGTATATTTGTTTAAAAATATTATTATAAGAAACCCTTTTTTAAGCCAGATAATCCGTTTAGAATACAAGGGTCAAACTCGCACCGACTAACACTACACATGCTTCACCGTGACCTCCCTAACACCTGAGTGCCTAGTGCGAGCTTTTTACTGCCGCCGTAACAAGTCACCGCGTCGACGTAAACGCAGATTGGTATAGGATCGGAACAGCGCCTCTATCGGCCTAAAGATGATACTATATTGAGCCCATACAAACTGCGTTTACGTCGACGCGAAGTCTTGTGACGGCGATTTTAAGAAAACTCGCACTAGGCACTCTAGTCTGTTTCTCTCGATAACGTCCTTCTAATTATTAATCACACATTGCAGTTCGGGTCGTCGTGAAGTCCCTGGTGCAGGTCACCGCTCCCACAAGTACAGCAGAGAAATGAATGAGAACAAGGGCACTACTGCTTCACCACACTCTTCAGAGAGCGGGAATTTCGACGAAGATTCCGATGACGACGACTTCTTGGATCCAGACGATGATGAGGAGGATGAAGAAGTAAGTTAAGCCCTCGAAAGGCATGACCATGCTAATCCAAACAGAACATTTTTTTTTCAAGGTTTCTGCACTTACAACAAGTTATCTTTGGATTTCTTAATAAACCCCCAATAAAGCTAACAGCGCCTCCACTCCTCCATGTATGAGGCACTAGCGACCTTACAACACACCGCCAGAATAAAACACTACTCTAAATATAGCATTATTTGACTGCCATCCAGTCAGCTATACATCAGTTTTGTCAAATATCTCTTAAAAAATATTCTCTATTTTAGGAAAGTTCCGAAATCGACACAACAGAAATCAAAAAGTCCTCTGAGCCACTCATCACAAATGAGAGCCACAACCCCATTTTAGAAGCAAGTTTGGAAAAAGCGCTCGATGCCGAAGAAGCAAGCATTAACAACCAGCCCAATTACCTAACTCCATCAGGAACCAAAACGTTTGACCGTAAGTAAACTGACATCCCAAAAATATGTAATTACATTGCAAATCTACATTCCATTCAAATTTGTAATATGCTTTACAGATGTTGCTGATGTCAGTATTGATAGTAAAGCAGCGCGGTTAGCTGCTGATTGCTCGAAGGCAGAACTACGTGCACCTTGCTCTGCTGGCAGAAAGTGGAAATGTGTTCTCGTGAACGGAAGGTGGCGGCGTCATAAATGTAAATATGAGGTTAGTCAAAATTTATTTATAACATTTTTTAATTCACCTATAGCACAAAATCAAACGAATAACACTTTACTTCGTTTTAGCCTGAAGTCACAGCGCAACAACCAAAGATGAGCACAAAGAAATGTGCGTGTTTCACACCAAGTGGACTAGTATACACGAGACTTGATACCGACGGAACAATAGCAAGACGACCTCTTGAATTTCAAAAGGATGCAAATACTACACGAGCTCGGAGGTCAATTAACAACGACGTTTTTGAACCGAACACAGTCGATACTATTCTCAAAGAAAATCCCAGTATCGGACACTTGGGTTTCAAAAACGAGCCCGTTAATGAAATGGAAAATACAGTTACAAAGGAGAAGATCGATAAACTAATAAAGGAAACTGAAGCGTTCCTAGAGGCTTATGAAAAAACCAAAGATAATATAGATCATAGGAGAATAAAACGAAGAGCGCAACACTGGAATCATAACAAACACAAGCAAAAAAATGATGCAATTATGAACAGCAACGAATCGACATTGGAATGTAAAATAGAAAAAGATGGAGCGGTTAATTGTTCCCAAGTTATATACAATGATCTGAAAGCGTGGCAAACCAACAGGCTGAGTTTGGAAGATCAAATAAGGCAATTACGCACTAAACTTGAAGATTTAAAAGAAATAAAGAGGCATTTAAAGACAACAAAACCCATCACTGAAACACATCCAGTTCATACTGGCTTAGTCAATAACAACCTTAATAAAACTGTTGCCCTATCGCATGATCATATTGCAAAAGATACTTTGAGAAAAACTAGGCTACATAGAGTTAAAACGAAACATAGGAATAATACTTCTATAGATAAGAAATATAGACAGACAAACGAATATGTAATGCCTACTGTAAATGCTAATACCAAAGATGATGTGTTCGATGAACAACTGAAAAATGTTACGGCCGCTCTTATGCCCATGAATGTCAATATTACAGATAAATCAAGTAAGTTGGCGAATGTAACCCATATTTTAGATACAGAATTGCCAATACCACAAATGACTACGATAATTATAGACAAAAAATACCTTGAAGAAAAAGCTAGTGAAGTTAAAAATGCCACTAGTAAAAGTGTGTCGCCGACTACTGAAGCATTGCCGATCACTGAATTGCCAACACACTATCCAAGCCCCAAACAGGTGACAGACGCTGAGGTTACAACTGAGCATGTATCTACGTCATATTTCTCACATAATGTGAATTATTTTAGCACTGCAATAGACAGACTGTTAGAAAATTCTACAGAGAAGATGAGAACAGAAGCAACAAGTAATAGACCTATTTCAGTGCGACACCCAACTACACCTGCCCAGCATAATTTGGGTCCAACGAGATTTGATGCGTCCGAATATGAGCAAAGAACTATTAATAAAGGAACATCTAAGAATGTGGATATATTCAGCAATCCAGGCGATATTTTCCAAAGAAGATTGCATCCGTTGTTCATTGAAAACGAAGATAAACACGTGTGTTATTGCGAAGAAAATCGGTACGTCCATCCCAATATTTTGTATTTTTGCATGTATAATCTTGGAAACTACTGATGCGATTTCAAATACCCTTTTAACAATATTAAGAATGCACCTGAAAAGTAGGACATATGTTAGATATTTTGTAAATACTAAGCTAAAGTAAAGTAATTCATAAGTAAGTAGTTAGCTATTCTTAGAAAATAAATTATACATTTGTGAATGTAATGTAGAATTAAACAATTTGTTTCTCGTAGAAAATCAAGAGGTCCTGGACACAGTTATTTGGAAGCAGCACAGAGAGTAAGAGAAGAGCAAAGAAAACGAAAAGCACAGATGCTTCAAAAGAAGTTAAGGAAAGCCAAAAAGAGAGTAAGTGCCAAACTCACTATTAACGTTGCATTTTTATAATGTTTCTCATTCAATCGAACGAAAACAGTCGAACAAAATCATAATGAGATCGGGTTTAAAATAATTAAAACTGTAATCATTACTTATCTTTAGCCTGTGTGTTATTCGAATAAACAAATGTCACGTAAATAACGAATTCACGTTTCCAGGCGGAACTGGAAAAGTTATGTGAATTGGAGCGAATGAACTGCTACCGTCACGACAACGACCATTGGCGTACGGCGCCATTCTGGACAGCGGGGCCCTTCTGTTTCTGCATGAGCACCTCCAATAACACCTACAACTGCGTCAGAACCATCAACGCTACCCACAACTTGCTGTACTGCGAATTCATTACTGGACTCGTCACCTATTACAACCTGCGAATAGGTGAGCCCGACTGAAAATCACAACCATTTGAATGTCTATAATAATGTATCTGGTTTGTTCGCGAATGCGCTAACTGCAAACAATAGGTAACAATAAAAAATAAAATAAGAATGGTGTCAAACCAATCAAGTCTTTAAGAGATAAATGAGATTGCAGGTACCGTCACTCGTCTGCAGGTCTCGTCGAAGGATGAGCTCTCAACTAAAATAATATCCCTACTTAATAGTAGCTAATACCGCTGTAACCTATTGCTAAGCGCATGTATTTTATTCGCATCACGCCATACCCACAGACTGACAGAAACAGACTCATAGACTAAAAGGACTACTGCGCGCATTCGTGATCATAAATCGTGACGGCACCTGTACCTTCCTATCATATTTTAGATCCTAAGATCGTCCAAAGATGTTTTTATACG
This sequence comes from Watsonalla cultraria, assembly GCA_964035505.1. Classification (NCBI taxonomy): domain Eukaryota; kingdom Metazoa; phylum Arthropoda; class Insecta; order Lepidoptera; family Drepanidae; genus Watsonalla; species Watsonalla cultraria. The sequence goes on along the minus strand of OZ037717.1, from coordinate 7,831,177 downwards.
TTACGTTTTCCTTTATTGCAGATCCATTTGAAACACAAAACAGAGTGAAGTATTTAACCCCATCAGAAAAGGATTATTTCCACAACCAACTGCAACAACTACTTGGGTGTCGAGGACCATCTTGTCGGAGGTTTTCGCATTCAAATCCACTAGGTAAAGCCGACCTGGCGGTTAGTTTACGTTCAAACACTTTATGATTATGTAGCTTTCCATAATTAATGTTCAAAACCATTTCAGGAAGTAGTGAAGACACATTCAACAGGCGCTTTGACGACGATCACACCAGAAACGAGCCAATGGGATATAACGAAAGGTATGGGAACCACACAAGTACATAAGTTATTTCGTATCTACTTCAAGATGACTTACAGATAAAATACTACCAAAAAGGAATATGTGTGTGTGTGTGATGGATAAAACAATAAGAAACTGACACCAGCTAGGTAAGCGTTGGAGAAAAACAGCTGCATAGGAACTCCTGTTCCTAAAGTGTGAGAAGAATTTTACAGGGTTGGCAATTATAGGCGTAGTAGGCTGCATTAACCCCTAACACAATGGACCATGTGCTTGTTTGAAAATATCTCCTTTTAACTTTTTTCAGGGCATGGCGTTGGAGTGGATACGGTCGTCGATACGCAAGGGCAAGGGAACTGCACAGGCGCAGGCACATGATGTCATTCTAGTCTTTCCTAATTTAACTATATTTTAAATTTGGAAGTAAACAAAGCAGCTTGCTGCATGAATTGCATGAACGACAAATTAGGAGAAAAGTTTGGTACTGGCCGGTGGAAAAGAAGGAATATTTAGTATGTCTAAAGATAGAAAATAAAACCTGTCTTTGTGTCTTGTAATCTATGGTCATGACTTGTAAGAGTTTTTAAGTAATTTTGCATCGAATCTTGTAGGGCTTCCTATCTGTACATTCATTATTATACTGCTTATCTAAGATTTAAATTGTATTCATCTTTAGAATAATAGGTACTTACATAATTCATATTCATGACAAAATGTACACTGCCTAATCAAAATTATCTGAGTTTGAAAGTCATATACATATATACAATACAATTTCCTTTCCAGTGAGTAAGTTTTGATGTCTATGTGTATCTAGCTTTAATTGATATTCTAAAGAAGTAATGTAAATGTATACATTCAATAAGAATGTATTATTTAGATTTTTGTTGTGGATGTTATAAGCAGTATGTTTGTAGGAAACTCACTATTTATCAAGTAGACGTTAATGAAAGTGATATTAAACTGTTGCCATTGTGATGATAATGTGTATTGGTTGTATAATAAAATTATTTGAAAAGCTATATTGTCAGTATTTCTGTTCTTACCATATTAATAAACAATATACCACTAGTTTGCACCCAGTTGTAATATCCATATTTTTTTTAACAATTCATGTGTTCAACCCGATTATCTATCTTCATAACAGTGTGTTGCTTAATTTATAAACAGGAAGAAGTAACATACCAACTTTCCCATGAATAATATAAGTATGATTTGAATGAGCGTCGAAATAAGTTGACAATAACCTTTTCTAACCAGTATGGTCACTGGATTACCGAACCTGACTACAAATACAACTTTTTAAAATCTATTTTTGTATTATAAAACTAAAGAGTTAGTTTGGTTGAACATGCTACTCTCAGGTTGAATCGTAAAATATTTGTGTGCTAGATAGTTTTGTTCATTAATTGAGGAAGACTAGGATTTAAATCTTCATGCTGCAACCAATAGAAAATGTTGCAAAAAGTAGCACAAAGTAACATAGTTTTTTATTGTAATCCTATGAGAGTGAAACTGCAAGGCACAGCTACAGGATAAATAATAAATTGCATTTGCATTAGAAATTCAGTATATTATCAAGCTCAGAATCATCACATAAAGAAAATAAACCTTTAGCGTTTGGTCTTTCAGGAATTACATTTGATTGAGACAAACATGTTTCACTACTAGACTCTAATTCACTGTTTTCAACAAACTGCATCCATTTAGATTTTTTATTGATAGGTGGGTCTTTTACTGCAAGTTTAGGCTTGGTTTCCAACTGCACTGGCTCCACAGTAGATACAAGTGGGGAAAAGTCTTTGAATGATGGAGAGACAGTAGTTAGAGTAGGTTCTCTGGTTGATTTCAGTTCAATCACATTTTCATACTCAATTGAGTCTTTTGGGGAATAGTTATCTTTAACCCAAGTGTCTTTTGCAATATAAGGCACACTTTGACTATTATTGCTACCAATGCCCACTTTGTCAGAACTCAAATCATTTCCCCTGTGTTTGAAAAGATTTTTGGTGGAAAATTTTCGATGTTTTTTGGGTAATTCTGTCACAACCTCCTGGTCCCCGAGGTACATAGACTCATCAGTAATTGGTTCTTTGGGCTCTTCAACAGGTTCTACATATTCTAACCATTTACTCTCCTTTGTTGTTTGTTTATCATTTACATTATTTGTTTCGACTTTAATATCTTCTTCATCTTCATCTGTGTCTTCTGTGTGTGAATTCTTTAAATTTTCTATTTCTCCTCTGATCCCATTTAATTTCTGTACGTGCATTCTACACTCTTTGCCATTCCCAAGACCGTAATATCTTTTTATTGATTGTTTTTCTCCACACAATTTGCATTCGAACTTATTGGATTTTTTCCTCTGGTGAACCTATGTAAGGTAAGTAATATGTTTATAGTACTTTCAGTATATTAGCAGCACAACATTATTACTCAGATTTACTAGAATTCAATTTACTTACCTGGAAAATAGAGCATTTGTAACATTTTAAGACTTGAAATGTTTGCGGCATTTTGAGTTAAAGTACTTAGAATTACAACCAAAATAATCAATATCTCACTCTCATTAACACCAACATTAGTTAACTTAACTTAAAATAAATATTGTTTAATTAATGTTTTACACAAACAGTCAAACAAAATAACTTTATTACATTTTTGAAATACAAACATTTATTTTAAGGTGCGCGGGTAAAATTAATGAAAGGAATGAAATGTCAAATTGTCCGTCAGTCAGTCAAACAATGTTACTGCGCATAGATAAAGAAAAAAATCTCTTAGTCGTTGAAATATTTATACTGACTTTTACTAGGAATAGGCTAAGAACAAAGATCAGACTGTCTAGTCTTCAGTATATTTTACGAACAGCGCAATATTACACAAGGCTAAAATCAATGAGAAAAAGAGACAAAAACAAAAAAATATATACTAAACTAGGTACAGAAGAAAAGAACAATCTTAAAAGAACACCGCTTGACGTCATTCGTCTGTCATTCCTCCCCCACTAGCCGTTTGCGGGTAGTTCATAATTGTTAGATTTGTACAATCTACTCGTTCTAAGATTTTATAAATATTATTGCAATTAAGTGCTGGGTGATTCGTTAGTTTGAGATTTATAGGTCCTTGAAAAGCTATTCAAGACACATGGTAAGTTTTGCAACACTTTTAATATTAATTATTAAAATAGTATAGCGTTGTCTTTGTATTTCTTGAGTGGAGTAACAGACTGGTCACTAAATGTAAGTAGGCATTGATAGTTTGTATGTATTTATTTAGGTATGAGCCACATCAATCATCACAGTTTTCGTATAATAATGTAAATTTATACAACACAATACGTCTTTAAAGTTCACAAAAGTAGGTAAGTAGCTAAATAGTAATTTAATTTTGACACCTTGTCTTATGATTAAGTTTAGTGCACACCTATTTAGTATAATAAATATTTACATAAAATATGTACATACATTTTATTTCGTAACTACATTTTAATATCGGTAACCTAGTTCTGACCAAATATAATAATCCCGTCAAAATAATATGACGTGTTAAAAAGTAACTTACTTACCCGTCAACAAGTACAACCAAAATATTTTACGAAGCCAATAAAATTGAGCAAAATTTGCGAATACTAGGTATAACATCATTTTATCGGTATAACCCACCTCTAGTATTAAATTGCCATACCAATATTACCATGGAACCATTATAATTATTTAACATGGAATGGATGGACATTTTTCACCTATCTATCATATTGTATAGTGAGTGATAAAAAGATGGCAACAACACATTTACCTACCTATTCGTACTTATATACCTACTGATTGCTCGATGTAAGATAAGAAGACATAGAGGGATTTAAAGTTAGATTATAATATGTAACTGTCCGACTGGGGACACATTTTAATGACGCTGCTTTAGAGTACCTAGTGTTGCGCTCCTGCAGTGAGTAAGTTCGCTAGTAATCCATAACATTGAGGATTGAAGTCACTGTGCTGGCAATATATATTGTTGTCATTTTCTAATAGCGTTTTCATAGGAAAATGCATAGGCTGAAGTAGCCGCTTACCATCAGGCGAACTATAAGTAGGTACGCTTGTTTGCCTTGGAAGTGTAAAAAAAGTAAAAATAGAAGTAAATTAGTCTCTGATAATATAAGTAAGAATCTGTGGTAAGGCAGTTCGAGGGAGCTAATAATGTTCTTAACGTGATTTATGGTAGATAAAATGTTTGGCAATTAAACAGTCTCACATCTCATTTCTACTTAAATTTAAAATTAACGAATATTTTAATATCCAACTAAGCATTAAATTAATTATCCACATACACAATAATATTATCACATATAACCTCCGTTAGTACAAGTTTAATCAGTATTTTGAGCCACCCAGTTATTTAAAAAAATATAGCTGTGTATCGAATACCAAAACAAGGCCTCGATTCTGGATTGTAAAAAAAAAATAAACATCCGAAAAGTAAGGCAGCTGATAGTCCACCACTGCCGGGATACAAAATACTTAATTAAACACGATTGTACTTACATTCAATATTTCACGTTACAATAACAATCACTGACATTTATAATGAAGTAGATATTTACAAATATTCTGGACAAAGATTTGGCACTCTTACATTGTATTACACCTATTACTTAGGTAGGTAATAATAGAGTAAAGTGTTGGCACAATATTTATTTACATTTGGCACATAATTAGTGCATTTAGGTACTATGACCACAGTATTAGGCCTTACACGATTGTGGTACAAATGATTTAATTTCATTCACAGCTGCAGTGCTATTCTGTCTCAAAGAGCAATCCGCAGCATGTCAGTCACGGAATTAATAAGTCGGAAGGGCAAATGCTGACCCCAACAATGTATGAGATAATAATAGGCCAGGGAGATAATGATGTAAAATAGGGAAGACCCGTCTCTGTTGTATTTTAAATGCGAGCTGGCTTTAGATCAACTAAGTAGGTACGTATTAATGCTAGATCGATCTTTTGATATCTAGAATGCCGAACATCAAACGCAGGTAGAGTAGATGGAATGGATGCCACGGTAATTAGAGTGCATTAGATTACTCTTCGTGTAAACCGTATTCATTTGTACTCAATACCAGTTACGAATTCATGACAGTTGTTCGTCGCGAGTACCCACGCCTGGCGGGTCCGGGTCCTTGAGCTTCGCACTCTCTCCTCACACGGTCAATGATGTCTGCTACAAGCTTCTCCTCTCGTGAACGTTTCTCTTCCCAATCCTTGGTGTTTGGTTGTTCTGGAACTGTAGCTACAAATAGCAGATCATAAGTTTAAAATTACAATAAAAGTAAGTATGTGATCACATTTATCAAATTTTTTTCCACTACCGTTCTTAAAATGTAATATCTGCTATGTCTATGTCTGCATCACCTAGAGGTTGACTGGTAGACTTTATGGTAAGTTTGACATTAAGTGAGTCTATGTAAATTTTAACGCAGGAAGTTATGAATAATAATTAAAATATTAAGCCGAGCGAGTCCCATTGAGTCAGATAGCTACATTTCGCTTCGCTTTCACTTAATCAATAATCCTCTATAATCACGCTCAACTCTGGCTAGTCCATCCATAGAAATAACACAAACTGACTGTGTCAATTTGAAGCGCCCCTAGCGAGAGGGATCGGAACAAAATGTGACGCATAAAGGTGCCTATCTTTCATCCACTACATAAAACAGATCATCAGCACTCTCAAACGCTTCAGTAATACTTAATCAAATGTAATAATGCCATAAAAAAATTCCCTTTAAATAAAAATAAAAATAAGTACCAATGTAAATACGTATTTATTTTAATTATATATATTCTAAAATACAACCGTATTCTGTATCAAAAAGCAGAAATAAATTCCCCCAAAAGGTGGGTAACCTTTTGGGGACAAAATAAAAAAAAAGGTGCCTATTGAGAAATTTTTGATGCTCTCCTTCTCGCTTTATACAATAACGTCAAAAGGGTGCGAACCAAATATGAACGAAACGTAAACGGCTGCAGCCGAAGTCCAATTATAATAATGTAGATTATTAATTTTTAGTGCGCGTACCTACTTACCTCTAGTGCGACACGGTTTCTTAGTGTCAGTACTTTTGGTACAGGCTTGTTTCATGACGGTAGTTTGGTAGTTTGGGACGCTGGTGGTTGGTATCGCTAGTTCTGGATCTGGCTCCATCTTTATTACTGGCTGGATCACGGTCTGGACCACCGGCTGGGCCTCCTTCGCCGCCTCAATTTGTGAATTAGTTAATACTGGACTGGAATCTGATAGTAAGTCACTGTGTCTGCTAGCTAAATGTCCTATGTAACCTGAAAACATAATACCTAGGTAAGCATAGTGTCGTTTTAGTACAGTACCCACCCGGCGATACCTATACATATATTGCACATCGAATGTGGGAAAAAGACAATCGCCTGATTTGGATTTTAGATGGCCAAGGAGGAGGCATAATGTTAGGTACCTACTTAACTAAAAATTTGTACCTCCCCCTTACAGACGTACGTAGCAATTATTTTCCTGTGATGAGGTGTAGTCGCCAATTCAACACGCAGCATGCCTAGAAGAATCTTGTAGGTAATTAAAAGATATCTACCGTGCTGCCTCTGAGTTACCTACAGACCTTTTTTTGTACAGATTGTGTCTTTATGCATTTATTTACCTGTTCTGTACTCTTAAATCGATGCATTGTGCTATGGCAGAATATTTTGTTACAAAAATTAATATAAATATAAAACAAACTTCAACAAATAATCCAAATATTTTCTTTTTTGTAACGGCGCCGCGGCATTCCGTTTGATTTTCTTTTTTGTAAACATTTTGCAAATGATCCACTTACCTTTCCTACTTTTGAAGTAAACCCGACATGGTTCGCAATGGAACAGCGGCGCCGGATTTAGTGGGTGTATGACATGCAGTTTGTACTTATGCCTGTACCAATGTGTACGACTCGCGAGGACCTCTCCACACAACTTGCAAATCACACTCCCGTCATTCTGCATCATATACTCTAGCTGGTCGGATCTACTCTTTGAGTCCTTCTTGATATCTTCGTTTTCTAGTCCTTCAAGCGTCTGCCCGCTGTCCTCTTGGCCTTTTTCCATCAGGAAGTGTACCCCAGTGTGGTCGTCTTTAGTGTCTGTCATGACAGTCGTCAGTTGTAAATCTTCGTGATATTCGCTAGGATTGTTGTCTGATAAATGAGAGTCGGACATAACTTCAAGGGTGATGATGGGGTTGCCACCGTAGTCCAAATCGTCGTACGCATAATGGTAATCTGCAATTTTCAGTGAGAAGTTTAAAAAAAATCGAAACGAATTATTTAATCCCTACCTATCTCTGTATTTTTTTTCCTATGATACCTGGAGCATGGTCTAAATGGAAATTATTTATTCAGTTTGGGCCCTGGTAAGGCACTTTTGAAGGTCAAATCTTGACTAGGTACTACTAGTCTTACTTGCCAATAGCCAAAATATATAATAATGTAAAAACATTTGTCGAAAATTAAGCACGCACATATAGATGATCTCAGAATAACTAACTATCCGAAATACATTCTGTGCGTCTATGAGTGTGGCGTGGCATGCGCCAGGGTCTATAGACAAAGTAGCATTATCCTAACGCTTCGCTAGTAGAAACGATACAAAATGTACGGAAATGACATGTCACGTGACAGATTTACGTAATTTCCATACATTTTGTATCGTTTCTAGTAACGCAAGCGCGAGAGAATGTTACTTGCCTACTGTCATATTGGGAGCTACCCTTCTATGTTTTATTTTTTGTGATAGAATGAAGGCTTCGTAGAGTAGGTTCCTACACTTGGTGCTTGTCAACTTGCTGCTTTCCAAACGCGCAAAACATACAGATTTTTTTATCTATGACTCTTGCTGTCCTGCGTGTGTCGTATGTGATGGTGATGATATTTAATGACAGCGTCGCCATAATTATCTTTGGCTATGTACAATTTAAGCGCGTATGAAGCTCCTATTCGCTACACTGGGGCCTTACCATGAGCTCTTATTGCCACGATAGTTTCACTCATTTATGAGACAGATGTATGTGACGTGCATACATCTGTCATACAACTGAATTAACATTGCAATAAGAGCTCATGGTTAACTGAACTAATGTACTACCTAGCCCTTAAATATAAAATACCTAGTTGGGTTGGATGCAAATAAGGTGCAGCAAACTTTAGTTTTATTTTATTTTATTTGTAGTGTACATATGTTCACAATAGTTATTCAATACGTTGGTAAGATCCTTCAAAATAATTATATATTTTGTTACAATAAAATAAACTTTCATCTCGTTTCCATCAATTGTATTTATTGTTAAAGCTTTGATGTTTGCAACGATTTACTTTACATACATACCTATTTACTTATAGTTATTACGAATTATCAGTTAAACTGTGGTATTAATTTTGTTATTAGCAGTTATAACATAAACTATAGAATATCTAACGGTCTTAATCAATTACTACATTAGATTCTTGTTGAAATAGATACATAGACTAAAAAAATCTTGTAGTATGGTCCTCGTAGAAATACCGGAATATTGTCTTTATTTAAGAAATCAATCGAATTAAAAAAAGTAAAAGAAAAACATTCTGAACATCTGAATATATCTTTAAACGATAAAAATATTATTCGAGAAAAATATCAAATATTTTGTTAAAAAAAACTGTTAAACGCTAAGTATGTACCTGATACCGAAATAAATAATACTATAGGTGACTATTATGAATAAAGTATTTATGATGAATTTTGTTGAAATTAAAATTCTACTGATAAAATATCCGAAAATATTGTTTTCAATAATTAATTTTATTCTTGGTATAGTATGCAAGCCCCAAAATACAAGACTGGTGAAGGTACCTACTATATTTTAAAATAATATAATGTTGTGGTATCAGGTCTAATAAAATATACAAAAAATAATAACACAAGTTTCATAAAATTGCACGTACTTATCGAAGTTAAAATATTTTTGTAATAACAATTTTTTTTTTGTTTTTTCACTTTTCTGGTTGGGTATTAGAATACTGTATTGCCATCTATTTTAATATGTAACAATTTGCCAGGCCAAAATATTTCCTTGTAAGATAATCAGCTTCAAATTCGAAACTAATTTGTTATTTTTGTTGCAAACAAGCTTGCGGCAAATAATTAGTTTAGTTATAGATAAGTCTGATTACTGAGAATAATAAGTCAGTTTCGAATTAAGAGGTGATAGTCCTTCATTAGGAAGGTAATATTTTTTGACTTAAGTATATTTTTATTTTTTATTTTGCCAAAATTTTGTGGTACAGACTGAGTAATATTCCGTGTGGTTTATTTATTAAAAAAAACATATAGTTAATATGAAGCTCTTCTCACGTATCCATAATACTTGCTAGACCTAATAATGTAGTAATGCAATGTTTTACTAATCATAATCTTCATAACCGCTGCCATGCAGCACGTGAATCAAGAGAAAAGTAAGATACACAATAACTCAACAATGAACATGATAGCCAACTAAGTTAGCACTAATATCACAAAATAAAATACTACAAAAGAAGAAAGTAAAATAACATAATATCACCACTCCAACAAAAAACTAAAAAGATTGGATTAAAACGAAAAAAATCAAGATGAATGTGACCAAATGACCAAAAAAATATCATCAGCTTCTCGGAAAATAACTAGTTTCTGAATGCACCACAAACGGTCACAGGTCAGAAGGTCATATGAGAATTATTAAGTAAAATGTCATCTATCTCTTCCGTTCAAATTTTTCTGGTAATGTTTTCTGTTGTTTTTTTGTGGTGACCTCTACTTTCAAATTTCACTGATAACTTGGCCACGCTTGAACAGAATGAGTGGTGAAAAAAAATATAAACAAAAAAAAGAAATATTTTTAAAATAATGAACACTAATAAAGTTGATAATATTATGGTTCTTACCACGGTTGAGATATTGAGTCAATTTGCTCCCAATATTTCGACAATCACCTACAAGGCAACCGTCCCGAGATAAGTAAGAACCATTATATTCATTAGAATATTATCGTAAGAGTATAAGTATGGAAAATATAGACTTTTCTTGTGTGTATTAGTTTGTGCGATTGACTGACGCTGGCGTAACTACTAATAAAAATCACACTGTAATTTTATTGTTAATACCTCGTTGGCGAATATTAAATCTAAAATGATTCAAGTAATACACCATTAAAATATATACAATAACGTGACCTTAAATCTAAAAAAACTTAACTAAACTTAACATAGTTAATTACATATCTAAAAATGTTGTGCGCTAAATATTTAAAATACAAAACACAATTTAATAACCGATAATCTTTAAGTAGATATTAACGTAAAACTAACGCTTTTTTTTAGTTTCAAATATTATATAATGTAAAATTGCTCTTATATAGACACTCTTCCCAAATATGAACTTAACGATATAAAGGAGATAAGTAATAATCTTGAACATGACCTTAATATGGACAATACACAACTATATTAAACTCTAACAATATTTATTTTTCCTTATCAATGGAAGAACTGCTGATTTCGTTTTGGTTCTAGGTGCTCTAGAACATCCATAACTACTAAAATATACTCTAAATAATGGATAATAAGAGTTTGACAAAACCAGTAATTTATACATTACACAAAATGAATATATTGCGCTATGGCACTATTTATATGCAAACATTATAATCTTAAAATTTCCACTCTATACTTACTTCTTCTTGTATGGTAAATATTAATATACAGTAACAGTAAACTCACTAAATATTCATATATTTCCAAAATAACTACATCATAAGTCTTTATTAGGGAGAGAAAGAAATATAAAAATAACTCTTTAACATACTTAACTAGTTCTATATTATATACTTCATTTTCTATTAGCCGGTTGTATATATCATTTTCTAATAGTTAGTAAGGCCATCGTCGCTTCAAAAAAGAGGATATCTGTCATATTATTATACCAACGGTGCAATACACTTGGAAATGTGAAGATATTATATATAATTATATATTTTCTATCGTATTATCATGTTACAAGAAGTCTTTGGTCGGTGTGTCGCGGTTCTTTAATTAAATATACACAGCGATAAGGCACTAGTCATGCGACGAACAATTGCTGGCTAATTGAAACTTTAAACTTTATTAAACCGCTCATAGAGCATTATAAATGGAAGGCACATTTCAGACTTCAACACAGCACCCACTAATGCTATAAATCCCATTATAATAGAACTCGATAAATTGAACACGTTGTAACTATTGTGTAACTGGCCACATTGATATCATTATATTATTGTCTATTATATGCACAACCTTACTTTTTAACAATATATAACACAAATGAGCTCTATGTAACAAACTTTTGTTATTAAATGCATAACAGTATCATTGGAAATTATGTAGATAGTACGTAGTACAATAAAAAGTACGCGATAATTTAACTCCAAAAATAGAACCACATATTATTGAACTCCAGACGTCAAATAATCTAGAACTAGCTGAAGAAAGTCGTTAATATGTTTAGTAAAGGCACTGTTCAGGTGCTAATATTGGTTAGATCAGGAGCGATGGTGCGCCAGTCACACTTGCGCGGGGTCGGGCGAGGAGTGCGAGGCATGTGGAGAGCCGGAGCTCATGGGCTCTATCTTCATACCGGGCGGCAGCTGGCCCTCCATGCCGGCTATCATGAAGAACGCGTTCTGAGGGTAAACGCAGTCCTTCGGCACGTAGCAGTCGTGCGTCGTCTTCATGTGGTTCTTCATCTTGTCGGGCCTAGAGAACTCCTTGCAACAGACAGGGCAGGGGAAAACTTTCCGCTGCTGACCCTCGTGGTACAGGAAGGCGTGCCTTTGGAATGAATATTTGTTTTTAAACGTTTTTTGTATGTTGTCCTTCGCGCACTCAGTGCATTGGTACACGCCTTCATTGACGGATGCGTATCTGAAGAGATTCAATCCACGGACTGACATCTCTGTGAGTTGTTCGGCTGGGTCATTTGAAGCGGAATTGGCTCGTCTCCGTATCCGCCTTCTGACTGCTGGCCGCTGCGATTGACCCGACGTGTTGTTATTGATTGAATCATTCTGGTATTCATTGGAGGTGGAAGCTTGTGTCGCAGGGTTCACTCTGATTTTGCCTGTTCCGTCATTGGAAGGTGATTCAACATATTTGTAGTCTTTATTGTCTGAATCGGGAGTGCCACGTCCTGGAATAATAGATTTACATATTACTTTTGTTTTAAAAATCAGCAGAAATATTAATACGACATTCAATATTACTTTGTGTAGGTACAAAAAATATTTTGCACAAAAAATTGCTAAAAAAAACAGCATTGCGATACAAAATTAATTTGATGACGAAACACCTACGACTTCAGGCTAGTGGTGGATTTAGGGTAAACTAACTATATACCTCATCAATCTCGGTTGCGGAATGTGCTGGTTGGCAGGACCTGGTCATGAATATCTTTATGCAAAAAAATAAAAATATAAAAAAAATAAAAACAAAACAAAGAAAATATATTAACCTTTATTTGTTCAAATTGAATGACGAAATTTATTACACCATGATTGAAAATGAAAACCACAAGTGACTCAAAATATGTAAAAGATGAGCTTGTATGTGCACAACGGGTGTTAAACTTTACAATCATTTAAGTATTTTTAAATATACCTAATAGCACCACTTTTATACCCGAGCTCAAGCCAAAGTCATCTTTTGCATAATTGGTAAAGAAAATATTTTAAAACTAGAAAATAAATGTAATTTCAAAACATAAAATATAAATTTTAAAATAAACATAATATATATAAAACCAAAACATCAGTCCTATAAAATAAAATTCATTTAACGTTACAGAACATTTTTTTGAAAAAAAGTTGATTCTTTAGTCTATTATATTAAAAGTAAGACCACAGCGAGTGTTTCATGAAAATAAGTTATTTTCAAGCAACGTACCTACTGTAACAAGTCAAACTGCTTAAACTATTTTATTTAAATAACCATAAATTAATAATTAAATAATAAATTAAAATCATAACAAAAAAGAATAGATTTCACTATGATATAATAGGATTCAAGTGTTTGCATTTGGAACTATTTCGGCAAGTTCAGTAGAAGGTACATCATAAAAAAATAACACTTCAGTTAACTTAGTTCTTAAGATCACATAAGGTGGGCACATACAGTTGAAAAATATAATAAACGTAGATATCAAATCAGTTAAAATAACATAGCTACCATTAAAGGAACAGAGAAACAAGTTTAAAACTTCATCGGATAGAAAAAAGGAACAAGCATAAATAGCCTCATCAGATTCACATGTGAATAACAAAAACTCGATGGTTTAAATAAAATTAAAAATCATACAAAAGCAACAATTTGTACTGGAGCAACAATACTTTGTTCATTGCATAGCGTCGATTTGAGCAACATTGAAAGCATTTTCTGTAAACTAGCTCTAACCACACAGTCAACAACGTGAGAGTAGTATCTTAGATGAAACATACCTGATCAGTCCATTCTTCGTGACTATACCATTTTATAATAGCTTAGAATTCACTCCATTGTTAACAACACTATTTTATTTCTATATTATAATATAAATAACTTAATTTTTATTATCTATTCTTTACTAATAACCCGTGTTGTTACTTTGCTACATTTAACATTATTTAATTAAATATTGTTGAAATCGTTAGCGTTTGTCGTCGTTGCTATAAAATCACCAATAACGTGACACCGGCGGCGGCGCGGGCGCACGTTACTCACACTTACATATTAGGCAAGACATCCAGCGACATGTTAAATTTTACAACATTCGCCATAATATACGATTTTCGGCACGAATACAATTCCATTATACATTATTTCAATATCAACGATAAGTACATAAATCAACAGACAATCGCCAAATAGAAGATCTTGAATTACATCAACTCTACATAATATAAACAAAATAAAAAGAGGTTCCAAATTAAGTATAAAAACGGTAAAACAAAACGAACTAAACGATTTAACATCAATTGAAAATATACATAATTTTACTGTAACTTTTATTATTTTCTTTAAAGTTTCTAAAAATAGTAATTAACACCTTATTGTATACCAATGTATTTCTTTCATTAACAAATATGTAATGCTATTGTGTAACTCTCAATTCTAAAGTTTATCTAAATATTACTCTTTGCGTTTGCTATTGTCTAAGTGCAAATGACAAAAAAATATGATGTTAACATTTGGCTATTTCCTATATATATTATAATTCATTTGTGAATTGAAAATATTTTTAACGTGTACAATATTTGAATGAATTCGGTAAATCTATGAGAGCTGTAATATAATTCTATTCTGAACAATTGAAAGTCTAAACTGAATTATATGGAGTACTGTAAGTTTGACCCCTACACTGATACATTTTTTATCCCTGATTGAGAAATCCCCTTTATTTGATGCTATTGAGAACATGAGAAACATGACATATGTTTTAGGGGTGTTTACATCATAATGAACACGATATACTAGGAATAACAGATTAATATATATTTTCATATAATTCAAATAATAATAACATATTGCATATTATAGTTTTTTTTTATAAATTTGTTATTAAAAAAATGATTGTTATTAAGTAACTGCTGAAAATATTAAGTAATAATCCTTCAAGTACATCAAACATTAAATAATGCCAATTTATTAGGCCGTCAGCATACTATAACTTTGTATAACATACCTAGACGTGATCTTGGGATGCGTCGTGATGAATGATTGTAATCGAATGCAAGGATCCAAACAATTATTTAAACTAACTTGAAAGTTACAGATTTAATTTTTTACTTGTTTCTTACGTGTTATTATGATGATTTTGAAATTATCTCATAATAATATATGTTATCGGGTTTTTATAAAGTGAAGTAGTTTTTTTTATATAATTTGTTAGTTACAGCTTTGTTTTTTTTTCTTTGTTCAAAATACGTTTCGATATTTTTATATATTAATGTCATAATGTTTCAACCATCTGACTACGAACCAATAACGTCAAGAGTTTAGTTGTAAGACCAATATAAGTGTTTAAAAGTAACACGACATCTACAATACACTACCTAATTGCCTAATATTCGAAGAAAACAATGATCACAAACTTGATATAATATATTATTCACTGCTTTTATAGAGAAATTTCAATATATATGTAAATATTTATTTCATTAGGCTCATTTTAAACATATATATAAGTATATAGGTTATATATTTTCAAGTATTATTTAACCGAGATGTTGATATAAGTCATATTTCAAAGTAAGAATTGAATGTAGGATTTTTTTGCCTGCCTGCACATAATCATTCTAATCCCTAAGGAGGTTTTGATAAGACAATTAACTAAAAATATATATAAGCTGCCATTTTAAAAACAATAATATCAACAAACAATATAATTATTATGCAAACTTTAGCGACACTCATTTTATATTTCACATTTTATGTGACGTCTTAAGTATAATTTAGCACCAATTAATGACATATAATTTTAAAAACAATAAAATGTTGACCTTTTTAAATATGATATACTAATATATTACTGTAATTTAAATTAAAAGTATTATATATTTTATTTGCATTTGAATCAAATTGTATTCTGGATGTTAATTTTTTTTACAATTTTTCGGTAGTATATTTTTGAAGTATACCTAATATAGTGATGTCCCTCATTATTAAGTAGAAATTAAAATAATTGGTTAAGCTTAGGCACTGGCTAAATTGACTATCATAATGTAAGAGATGTGTTTACTTTCAATAATAGCCTCACCTTAATTAAGTCTATTTTCCCTTTAAGTACCCAATGTCCAAGGTAAATTTCATATAAATTTTATGAAAGGTAGGTACAATAAATTCGTTTTTTTTAAGAATTTTAACAGTCTTAATATTGATTATCAAGACTCCATTGCCTCAAAACACGAGTTTGTTAACAAATTTCTTCTCATATTATAACATGTACAAGTCATTCCAATTTCCAATCAATATGGGAAACATGAGATGATATATTCTTAATTTTAATTACAATTTTTTAATTAATCTACTTGGGCCTAAAGGTTTCTAAATACTCCTAGAGAAGCTTCTTAACGTATGTGTGTTGTAAATTCTGAATAGTTAAAATAAATAAATAGGTACTACATAATTATTCTTTGAAATTTCTTAGTCACCTAACAGTTCATAAATATATAACATACATTATTATATAATTAAAAGGCACACTAATAGGCAAGCGTTCTCTGGACCTACATAATGTTTCATCCAAATTGAAGAGATTTGGTTTTGGAGAGTTCGAAAATGTCTATCGGATACTAGTTACTAACTCAAAGTGTACAGTCGAAACAAGAAGTATATTATTTACATAATATTATTTTGTCGATTCATGAAGTGTTTACTATCATTACATGGAAGACTACTTTTGCCTCTAATTTAACTAAATAATTTATAAGTACAGTTTCTTATTTCACATATTTAAGGCATTTTGTTTGTCTACTAAAATAGAATTTACAAATCATCTCATGATTCCAGTAAAATATTATATTTCACTCAAAGCACCTTACTAAAATCACTTTAATAACAACGCATGTTGCGTGGTCTCCTTTATACATTATACAACATCAACGTTTTATATATTTTGTTAAATTTTCTCTTTACAATGTCGTGTACACCGAGATTGATATAAGTATAGAATTGACAATCCATAGATTTTTTGATTCAGAATAACTGTTGGCCACGACGGCACTGTCAATGTCATTGTAAGCCTACCCCGGTACCCGTGACGGGCCCATTTTGTCCTAGACGCCTTCTCTATACATAATATTATACCTCAGTGGTCGTGTACAAGTTTCCTAAGAACACAAAGTTTAATCGAGGTGATAACATCGACGAAAAGCACTATAATACGGTCCGAGCATGACTTTTCAGTGTCGGTGGTATTATAATTCTTTGCTTAACTACATGAATATCTGTATATTGTCTTTGACTATTATTCTAAGTAAGTATATGAATAATTTCGCATTACAGTAAATAAATATGCACCCTAGCCGTATGACAATAGGAATATTGAAATATGAATAAATATCTAAATTATAACTGTCACATGATTTGGGGCTCTGAATGTCAGGAACTGAGTTTATTTCATAACGCTACGATATTAGCTGCAGATGCTACAATAAGAGCTAAAACTATTGAACATTTCTCACCGCTATTACGATAAGGTAGATAATTCACGTAAGTAATTTGTATAGCATAACATTTACAACCAAATATTTCAACATCAATAAACTATTTTAAATTAATCTTAACAAATTCTAGAGAATAAAATCATAGCCCGTGTTGAGTTTCACTTCGAAGAAGTCAAAATTATATTTTACAACTAAAATCACTAATAAGGCAAGTTAAATGAAAATGCATTTTAGATCGCTACTAACTTATACAATGACATATTTGTAGTCTTTTCACAATGATAGTTTAGCCTCTGCGTAGTTGCGACTACTGTACCAACTCGATGAAGACGATACGAAAAGACTGTCTATGCCATCGCTTCTACATACTTGTAAACATATTAACTAAATCTAAACTAACTAATTCAGTTCAATGAGAATTGCAAGTAATAATAGCACGTAAACAGTTTACTACTTTTGAATTTACGATCACCACGAGTAGTTACTTTGTACCCTGAAATTTTTTGTAAGTAAGTAATAAAATTAAGTAACAAGTAAGTGCAAAATAACAAGTAAATCATAGAAAATTTTATAAATCTCTTTGAAGTTAGCACTCAGTGAAACAAATGGAACAACATAAATAAATACATAAATATTAACAACAAACGACTCGGCGTTTAATATCAACAAACTTATTGATTCTTGCAAGAAACATATTTATAGAGCTCCAACGCCTATTCAACTGCAAACTACATTTTATAACCCTATTTAGAATTGAAATTGTATTTTAAATAACTTATGGGATGAAAAAATCGTACCCTCGCTAATCAGATCTTATGCTTCTGTTACAATAATAACAATTTGTGTCGAGTATGAGTGCCCTTTTCAAATTAATTAAGACTCTTGTTTGGCCATCTGCTCGTTGGCGTTAGGCTGGTTTTTATGTATTATCTTGAGATGTGCTATCATATTATCTTTTCGAGTGAACTCTTTGAAGCAAATGGGACAGGGGAAAACTTTGACATCTTTTTTGTGGGAAGTGACGTAATGCCGGCAGAAATTACTGATGTGGGTGTAGACCCTTGCGCATATTTTACATCGGAACACATTCTCGCCTTCTTTGATGCAGAAATCCCTGACAGACTCATTGGTCTCCTCGTGGTAGTTCCCCACGCTCCCCATGTTATTTTTCCTAATAGGCGAGGGAAATATACGGTGCTCCCAGTTAGTTTGCGATAGATCGGCTCCATCGTTGTTAGCCAGGTTAAGATTGTTTTGCTCTAATTCTGCGGCGAACAATTGAGTGGCCAGAGCTGGCATCAGCACTGTTTCAGGTGGGAACTTGTCAAAGCTGTTAAGAGCAGGGTTCAAGTTAGAGAGGCCAGACAGATGACTGAATAAGTTTCGGGCTCTTATTTTAGACATTTGGGGTAGTAATTTTTTACTATTCTTTGGCTTTAAGTTACGACCTAGTCTGTTTTTGTCGTCGGTGTCTTTGATAGGGCCGTCCTGTGAGTTGGAGTTTTCGCGGCTTCTATCAGGATTATATTTGTATTCGATAGGTTCGTTGTAGCCGTCGTTTGCGTCGCCAGTGGGCTCTTGTTTAATGGATCCATTTTCTATAGATAGTACGGGTCCGTTTGTTGGATAGTTTTGTTGTATTTCCTCTTTGGGTGCCTTATCAGGATCTGAAATGTTATAATTTCAGGCCTCAGTTGGGGAATTGACTGATGTTAACTAATATTGTATTCGATTTTACTATTATATCATTGGAAATATTTTAGGACGGTTATGTTTTAAAATTTTGATATATTCCAGCAAACCTTTAGTTTAAATTGTTTCTGGTCGCTAGAATATTTCCAATTGCTTTATACGAAGGAAAGCTATTGGGAATAAGCCTTGTTTGTTTTCCCTTTTCTCATTTGTAATAAACCATATATTTAATTGGAAGAAATTGTGTAAGAAGGAAATTATTCAACCATTAATAGGTACCACACCAAGTTTGCCCCTGGCCATTCCTCTAATAGCTCTCCCCAAAAGCAGAAAAGCAAGCAATAGTTAAAATTGTCGATTTATAGAAGAAAAATAAGCATCTGTTACTTGTATACGTCAAAAATAATTTCATAGATTATCACTTACCCCTTTTGAATAAATTTTAAGTATATAAATATGTATTCAGTCTTATTCACTTCACTTTTCCACTTAATTCATAAATTTCCTAACATCAAAGCTTATATCCCATTAGCTTTTCCCTTTTCATTATTTTCATTTAAAAAACTGTCGTAGGTGAACAATGTTAGATCATCGGAAAGGAAGATTAATATAAAAGTATTTACAAAAGGTAAGCAAAATTACGTCTTTATTATACTCGTCGTCATTTTTCTTACTTCGGACAATCGTCGTTTGTCCTTTTCCAACATACCTAATACAATTTACGTAAATGGCTAGTACATATTTTCAGTTCAGTCAAGATTCAGCTGAAAATGAAATGATTGTAATAAAGGGAGTCATACCTGCAGATTCGGAGTCCTTGCCAGTGTTTGGTGGGTCGGTGGAATGCGCGTCGTCACCCTCGTCGATAAGCAGGGCCTCGCCCGCCTCCTCGCCGCCCGACGTGGCACCATCCTCTGCGCTAAACCCTTCCATTGACATTTTCACTTCTAACATTTCCGGGGATCCCCTAATTAGTTGGTCGCCTGGTCTATTTGAAGCCACGTGGGATGCAGACTCAGGTATGAACTCACCCGGCGGGCTGGCCGCCGTATTTAAAGCATCGCTTGAACTGCCACTTAATTTTCTCGGCCGGCCACGTTTTCTTTTCGGTTGCATTAGTGCATTACCCAACAAAGGCATTAATAAGTTAGGAGGTGCTCCTCCACTCGGCATCCCGGATGCCGGCCGCTTCTGGTGCATATACGGGTGTATTCTGTGGAGCTGGGGTGGCGTAGTAGTCTGTTGCTGCTGAATCAACGAGTTAGTCAGAGCGGGAATATCGCATTTCTCCTCATTCACTTCAGTTAATCCTTTTATCCGTAAGCTTTCAGCCACTTTTAAGAATGCCGTTAATCTTTCTTGATCAACGCTGACTTCTCCTCTGTACATGAAATCCAATAAACTTTTCATGTCTGCGTATGGTACATCCTTCAAAATAACAATGGGATGTTTCTCCTGGTGGTTGACGAACAGTGCCTGGAAGTATGGGCTGCAAGCCGATAGCACCATCTTGTGTGCTTTGAGAAGCTGCCCGTCGACGGCCAGCGTCACGTCCGTGAATGTCTCTGCGTGCAGCAGCTGATCGAATACCGACAGCATATTGGACTGGTGGTTGTTCCACCTCAAACAGAATCTTTGCGTAGCCATCTTTGCTATATTCTATCCTTCTCTGGATGATAATAAATTCCCAGTTGTGGCTTAAATTCTAATATACCAACAATTATTCAATGATGTATACATAAGTATTCTCTCTTGTTCCATGAACAATACAACAAAACGTCAACAATGGATAATGTTTACTTTTTAAAAGCCATTTTCAACTTGAATGTTTCATAGTGTGCAGTTTGCGTGACGGGCCCAGGAGACCTGGAAATGAACAATAGACAACATATTTAGGGTGGAATGCGCACAAAAGGCTTGCCTATAGTCTATATCTAACACTGGAAGATCCATGGCAAAACAGAAAGTCGAGGATTGTCGTGATTTCTCTAGTTTCGTGTTGTTCAGGTGTAATTAGGTACAGATATTAGCTGTCACGCTATTATCCTCAGATCACAGGGAATTCACGCGATATCGCAGCTGCTTGCTCTTAATAATTCAACGCATGGCATTTAGTTTCTGCAGATTGTTAAATATTTTAAATTGTTAAATAATTGGATCAAAATAAGTACGTTTTAGGCATTTGCAAAGCAATTATTGCCGAAAATCAATATCTGAGGAATACATCTAGCATTTATGGTACTTATATGGATAATTTCTTACTTTAAGCATGCCTTAACCAAAGATACAGGTTCCCTCACGATTTTTGAGCGCCGACCTTGAATGTGCAATAGTAATTTTATGGTTCTCATATGGAGCGAGCGCGATCAAAATAACATGCGCAATCCCCACTATCTTCTCTTAGCGCTCTAAACTTGTGACTTCCGTCACCTGTACCTAGTGTTTTATAGGATAAAAAGTAATGTTTGTATTCCACATGTTTTTTCTAAGCAGTTTCATAGCGATGAACATCAGTGAGAGAAAATATTTTTTATGCTGAAAAACTAATCTAGAAGTAACAAAATACATTAAGTATAATTACTAAATGTATTTTCATTCAACCTTCACTATTTCTTAATTGTATAGTAAATACATGTTATTGTGCAATTTGTAGGTAAGTACTCTACAATTTATGGAGCACTTGGGAATTATTTTATTTCTGTTATTATTAAATAACTTTAGAATTTGAAGCCGCCGGAAAAAAAAATCGGAGGGCCTGGGAATAAACCGCTTAATTCATTGAGATAAATTGGGACACAAATAAATAATGAACCAGGTAGGTACTTAACTAGTTAAATAAGTATCATTAAATTTAGGTTATAAACACATCCAAGCTACCTAATACCTTCTATCTGTCATTATAATTTTCAGTTTGTATAAAGATTTACTTTTTATAATTTAATTACTCGCATGGTTTGTACCTATATAAGTACCAATGTAAGTTCCTAATACCTATTTATTTTAGGTACCTAACCTATTGATAACCCCTGAAAGACTATTCTTAATGTTTGTAAAAGAAAGGTTTTGTTTATTTGAAGAGTACCATAGAATAGGGTAGGTAAGTAGTGCAAACTTTAGCTTTTCTTAATATTTGGACCTAGGACGTATTCTAGGTACCTATATCATAGAGAATATTTCATAGACGTATACGTAAGTAAGTACCAGGGTGCGCCCGCCATTATTGTTTAAATTGGCAGGATTCTAATGACTATAGGTCGATATTTAAATTTTAAATGAATTTTAATAGGTATCTACTATAATCAAGGTTAAAAAAATCGAGGGCGACCAGGCACGTAGGTCTAGGTAGGTACAGTAGTCGCTAGTTTGCGACGGCAGCGCACTGCAGTGGGAAAACATTGTGCCATTTGTGCCTATCTATATCTGCGCGCGTATGGCAACAGCAAAACATAGGTACATCACTTCACTCATCCACTCTCCGACGATACACTACATTTCATTCATTCTATATTTTACTAAATCATAGACAATGTAGACATAAATGAAATTGGCCAGAAAATAATTGTTTCATCAATTCCAATCAGACTCTAGTTGGAATCGTCTGGATTAAGATGAATAATGTCAAAAACACAAACATTTTGCTCCACATCCACAGGTGCTGACCACAAGCGTTATCGCGGCATAAGCGGGCGCTCGAATTATTACTACGCACCCAGTCGAGCGCGTTATATTACGTCATCACAATGGCATTATTACCTCCGATATCCACATTAATTCAACCGATACGTCTAGATAAGCACCGTTTCAGTATAATTATATCACTGCACAAACATAAGGGAACGTACCACACTTATCTGCACCACAATCAACTCGACCCTTTTATGGGAATGAGGATCAGCCCTTCCGCCATAGCCCGAGTCCGCGTTTACGTCGCACCCCGCTCACCCGACGACTGACGGCCGCAGCCCGCAACCCCGCGCGGCGAACACCGACTCGCTCGCGACTCGAATATCTCTCACAAAAAATACGCCGTCATCATCGAAATGGCGGCAGCGGATATATTCAGCGCAGGGTGCACGGTAAAGTATCGATTTATTGAAATTTATTGATTTGCTCTCCCGCTAGACATCCTCCCCGGTACGCGATTAACGTGTCTGACTCACGACGAATATAGTTCTTAAAATCTAGGCAGTAATGCTACGAAATCAACATAAATAGGGGCGAGGCCGGTACCTTCGCCAGGACGATGAGGCTAAAATGACCATGACAAATCTGTACAATTCCGTCATTCATTCGCTTCCACAAATGACTGCCAACCTATAATCGTTCATACGTACCTACCTATTGGGTACGTATTTCATTAAGTACCTTCTAGTAATAGATATAATGTCATGATTGTGTAGAATATGAATACCCTTGAATTAATTCAGAACTGAATAATCTTATTAAACCCTCATCGCGTGACAAAGAATGAGATACCTATTGATATCGGCACTTGGTAATTTTTGATCTTTCTCCAAGTTTAAAATAAAAGTGTAATATTCATTACTCGATCACGTTATTCGACATACCTTACATAAATTTGTTCAAGGGATGAGTTTTCCACGTGAAAAACATCAATCCATTCGTGTTGTCGCCATGTCAGCAACGTGTTCTGTCTCTGTTCCTCGCGGGCGGGGTTGGCTGGACGCCCTCTACGCGGCGACTGCCACCGAAGATAGCCGATTGCCGCCACTTTTCGCAACCGAATCCACCAGAGTTCGCACGGAAAATAGATCTCAGGGCGCACTTGATTTATAAAGTTTAAAATTCACTGTTCCTAACCACTAAAAATATTTACTTATATTTTTGAAAAGGATTTAAGTAATTAAATAACCAATTGAACGTTTATTGTTAATAGTGCTTCACTGTATTTATAAATAACAATTAGTTGTTCCGCCACAAAATTGTCATTTTCAGGATGCGAAGAAAAAAAAACCGCGCGCGATGTTACTCTGAAGTATTTTTGATAAAATGGCCTGCCGCCTCGGCGGGAGGAGTGGCAATGGGCAATGAGGTCGGTACCCTCTCTCTGGCACCCGCGCGCGCCCCTCCCTGCCGCCGCACTCCGGCACAGGGTTAGAAAGTTTCAAAAGTGAATCGTGGAAAACACGACCACGGCAGCGTCCTGACTCCTAGTCCTGCCTGGCTGCACTGCCCCACAGCCTGGGCACTAGCCGACCGAAACACTCGCCGGTCGTCCGCGCCGGTACAGACCCACCCTTCACGTCAACCCCTGCTTTACTCCAACTTTTAACTGCACCATTTTACTCAGTTGTCACAAAAGAAATGTCATTGTTAGCTAATGACGTTTGATTGAACCTGTCATTTGCTGAGTACAATAAATATTTTAGGAGACAATACGGTTATTTCATTAACCAGTGAACTTCTTAATTAATTCCCTAATGATTTCATTGAAAAATCCTGATAGAACAGACACATTGTTTTAGGACCAAAATTTTTTAACTTTAACTCAATGACTTACTAAAATAGAAAATAAATATGACGGTCCTAAGAAGTCATTGACCTTCTCAATGACCAAAATGGACTCCTGTCCTCTATCAATTGTTGTCGGGAATAGGTAGGACTATAAGTTCGTCTTCTTGCCCTAAATGTATGCCAAATTGTCTAAGCACATAACCAAATTGTGTGTTAACACGAAATATTTAACAGGGGTATCAGCAACTTGCCTACATAGTTAGTGTGTCGGTATAATCGTTATCTACGGCACTCCCACCCTGGATGAACGTCATATTCGCAAGAGCTGAGCTGAGCGCTATCAATCAATAGCTGCCCTATCACAAATGTTATCTTCTTTTTCATCCGTCTACAGAAAAAAAAATCGAGTATCACGTTATGTTTCATCACCTACCTTAACTAAAGTACTTACAGATAAGGTACGTACGTAATTTTTGAGAACATCATTTTTCGTTATCAATATGAGCAATTGGTCATCTGAATTCTTCTCATCGTTCTGAGAAATTTCTATGAAATTTAATTGAGGTCTTAGTGAGGAAGCACACTAAGACCTCAATTAAATTTCATAGAAATTCTAAAATAATTGTAAAAATTCTTCCTTAATAAAATAATAATTTGAAATAATAATTATTTTAATATAAAAGAGCTTATAGATATTTTCTTAAATATAGTTTTTTCGAAACTTATTTTGAGGTCACTACTCAAAAAAAGATTTGAAAATACCAATGTTTTTCGAGTTCTCACGTTTATTGACTACAATTTCCCATAAATTCTCGTACCTGAATCAATAATTAAACTTCACGAATATTCTGATTCAGCATGATATTTATTATCCCGAATCGTCTCAGTTAAATCGAACGTGATTTTTAAAAACTCCTCCCTGAGACGATATTAAAGTGGACCATTTTTTATAACGTTTATATAAATAGAGCGGTAGTACCTGTAAAGGCTTGTATCGATTGACCGGAGCGAGAGCTATAATTCAGCAGTGACCTGACCTAGGTCATCGTGCCAGTGTTAGCTGAAGTCCTTACAGCCAGCTGACCCAGTTTCAGGCGGTTGGTGAATAAAAGCTTGCCAACACACTTTCTCCCTAATAACAAACATGCCACGGAATAAAAGCCTCCAGTTTTATCAGTCAGACTATGACGCAAGGGTTGTCATATTTAAGTTAAGTAGGTGTTATGCCATATTTTGGGGTTTCGAAATTATGGAATATTTTATTAAAGAACTTCCATATTAACATTTCAATGTAATTTATATAAAATATCTGGAAACACCTAATAACACCTTTGTTATTTCTCAGTAACAGACCGAAGTGTCGATGAATGCCCGGTAAATAGCAATAGGCTCGCCTCCTATTACATGGCACATACAAATCCCTGTCTATAAAATTATTAATTATCATTTTTAAGTTCTTCCTCAATGAAATAATAAACACAGTCTGTATTTGGTCGGTCGTCGGAAATCGATAAGGGTCGCAGCCTTTATTATGTTCAACAGTGGACAAGACGACCTTCGGCTGAATTGTTAATGATAGCTGCTTCGGACACACATGAAAAATAAAATCAAAAAAAAATTTAAGAGCCTGGCTTCAAGGTTACAGAATCCTATATGCACGTCAAGCATCTTTCATCACCTACAGCAGTTGCCAATTTGGCTACCTGTTAAATTACTCTTGCCAATAATTATGGTAAACGTTTAAATACTTTCAGTGCTTGCTTAGACATTACATTCTTACGAAAGCTTATTTCGAGTTTCCTATGAAGTGTTTTCCTAGATACACCGCGAGTAACGGTTTTTATTATAAAGATGAAGATTCTTTAATCATACTTAGTCTCTTTTCGTTAGTTTGGGAGCTTTCGAGTGTTCAATGAATAAGCAGATTTTGCCGTAACGGCTCGCGACGAACGGTCGATGGTAACTGTTATAAACTACACGAGTAAAAGCTGCGAACAAAAAGAAATCCTTCGGCTTTCTAACAGACGTGTGTACCGTGGTTGCTTTGCTATGGGATGGCGATATCATATTTCATTATTTGTCTAGCCTTACCTACTTAGTGGGTAGAATATTTTCTCCAGAACTACCACTTTCCTTGAAGTGTCTAATTTTAAAGCTATTATCTGTCACTGTGTGTCATACTAACAATGCACTTCACATGTTAATGCGGATATTGATCTCGCTTACGACACACTTATAACACATTTGTGATGAATATGGCGATCTCACGGGGAGTTCTCACAAACTTCCCCGTGAGATCGTTGCCATGTTTAAACATACAATTAGTAGTAGTCTAGGAAGAAAGGCAATTTTATTTAAATTAAGATGGTTCTTAACCATTCCTACACATTTCTCTAAACTAAGTCTTCATTTATGCTATATTACTTATATTTATTATTATATAAAGCTGAAGAGTTTGTTTGTTTGTTTGCTTGAACACGATAATTTTAAGAACTGCCATTTGAAAAAATATGTCAGAGTTAGATAGCCCATTTGTCGAGGAAGACTATAGGCTATATACCATCACGCTGAGACTAATCGCGTGTTAAAGCTAGCGTTTGCCCAAAGTAACTACCACACGGACGAAGTTGCGGCAGAAGCTAGTTCAAAATAAAGTATGTGTAAACAAAGTCTAACAAGTACTTCTACCTTCGATTGCCTCAAAGTGGTTGACGTTATTATTGAGCCCGCCCGCTTATTAAATACAGATTATGCTATCGTCAACTTAAACAACTTCATTCAAAAACCTGTCCACATACTTCATTAATTCTTCATAACTAACTAATTATACACTTTTGATACCTTCTCTTACCTACATTTTCTTCAATTGTTTTGCTTTCAATCAAGTTAAATTAATTCCAAGTTAACCCTTTACAGTGCCCAAGCTCAATTTTAAATTTTCCTCTGCATTTGACGACCTCAAAAATTGTAGCAAGTTGAATTCTTGATTCGAATTGTAGTGATATGGTCGGAGCGGCCAGTTCCGGTTTTAATATTCGATCTGGAACCCTAAAAATGTCGGATGCAATCGTAAGAGGTGGAAGGGCCCGTCCTGCTAGAATCAGTGCGGCTAACGGTCGGGTTTCGGTTCAATGACTCGATTCGGACGCTCAATTTTCGACGTGTACTGTTAGATATCTCACGGCCGGCAATAACATACTCTGCAATACGAGAGTACGTCCCTGATGGACCACCCTCCTTTCATCTTGACACCTCTCTCTACGTCTGCACTAACATTATAAAGAGGAAAGGTTTGTATGTATGTTTGTAACAAATTACCTCAATAACTAGTGGACGGATTTAAAAAATTCTGTCACCACTCGAATGCTACATTATCACTGATTAATATAGGTCTTATTTTATATCCGTACTCCCACGGGAACGGGAACTACGCGGGTGAAACTGCGTGATGTCCGCTAGTAGAATGAATATGAATATTTATACCTATTATCTAATTTGATTGTTTATGATGATTTCATATGATTTATATTGTTTCGATGATATGTACATGATGTCTGGCTGAGTTTCTTTCCGGTTCTTCTCAGAAGGCTAGTTTCCGAACCGATGGTAAATTCTCGACTTTCATAAGTGCCTTACCAGGGCCTAAACTGAATAAATATTTTTCATTTTCATTTTTCATTTAGTATCTTATCAAATATATATATCTATACAAATCAGTAGCTGAGTGTGCATACACTTGACAATTAACTTGTCGTAATAAACATTTTTGTTTATACATTTCAAACCTACCCAAGGTTAACATTTAAACTCATTATTTATAAACTGTTATCGGTTTTTGCGTGTCAGTTTCCCTGTAGCCCCGTAGTGTGTACAATATAATATTATAAAGACGAATTATTTGTATTTTTGTATGCAACAAATAATTTTAAAAACTACTGGACTGATTTAAAAAATGATAAGCTTGCCGCCATTGGCACTGAATAACATAGGATATATTGTTAATCGAGTTAAATTAGGAATTCCTAATGAATCGCGGGCGGAATATTCTTGTTAGGTAAATTACCTAACAAGAATACAATTAGTTAAACACGACATGAAAAACAGCAAAATCAAATTTATAATGCTATTAACGTTAATAGTATTAGTATCAGCAACATGGATAAAAGCTGTAATTTTGTGACTAATAAAATACTATATAGGATTACCTAGATCCAACATTGATTACAAGCTCATGTATTATTTTAAACGGCGAGTTGAGGACGGATTGTTGCAATGTGTGTCAGAGGGAGCGTCGGCCCGATTCCAGCTTGACCAACTCCCACTTCCGAGAAGGGCTAGCGGCTAGCGGGTGACAGCTATGCCTGCCATATCAGACTCGCTTTACCTACCTAAGTTATCGATATATATACCTAATTAAATATATTTCAATGAAACATATTATACATATAGTAGGTGCCAGTTGCTTTGCCATATTTATTTATTCTTATGTCAATGTTTACATATCACATACATACATACATTTTATTTATCTTTACGGTAATTTTTACATATTGTGATATGTAAATATTTTTTTATTTAAGTAAGTAGGTAAATAAGAACAGTAAAATAATAACATAAATAAGAAGGAAATTGTGATCTCAATACACTGTGTTATCTGTTATAGGTACTATGTATAATAATAAAAAACAACATGTATAATTATGTTTAAACCAGATTACCCATTTTCCTCTTAATAAGGGTTACGAAGGTTAGATGGTAGACACCCGACAATGAATGGGATAAGGCCTGGATATAATGGATGGATATAATGACATAAGTGAATATAATGATGATAGAAATAAATTTATAAAAAATATTTTATGTTCAAGTAGTGCCTCTCACGTTGCTGTGCCCTATCAGGGTTTATGATTGTTTAAATTTTCTATCTTTCATGGAACTAACTTAAATGCAATAAATAAAGTTTAGGTAAGTACATATTAAAATACAACCACTCAGTGACATTATAGCTCAAGATAGATATCTATATCGATAATCTAAGTATAAACTATTGTCGCGTTAAATCACGCCATAGTGCAAAAGATAGAATAAGCATGTGAGTAAATTGGGACATTTTCGTGTCTTCGCTATTAACGTATCCGCCACTTTAGTTGTAAGTAATATCATTGCAACCACCACATTAAATAATTTGATGCGTTTCACTCTCGTAATTGTGTACCGGTATTGTTACATTACGAAACCAAATGCAATTAGTCATTATTAGTATTGATATTATAATAAGTATAATTATAACTATAACATTGCAATAAAGCCAATAAGGACACAAAGCGAGATTCTCATTAGTTAGCCATTAGTCATAATTGATCTGACTTTAAAGTGAAGAATTTGTTACCCAATTTTTATCGATGGCAAATACCGAATAACGACATTATCGTGTTCCAAATTCTGATATGTCATGTCTTGTTAGTTATCTGTCTGCGGACACTCAATCAGCGACACCTGTATGTCGATGTCGTTGCGATGCAGAGCGCAACGCACCCTCTTGTTAACAATCTCTCGGATCGTACTTTGCATTCGATTCCGTCTCGCAACGCGGATCTCTTCATTCGCGACTGTTAAGAGCGAGAAGGCTTGTGATTTGAATCGAATGAGTAAATCCAAGAGTACAGAATCGAGGGCGGCGGCTGTCCCCGGCACAGCAGCCGTTAGTGAGTTCGGTCCCGTTACTATGCGCCTCATCACTAATTCCATCTCACGAAAACTGAACTTTTGCCGGTGAATCGATTAACCCTAAAATAGTATCCGGTATGCATCGCTGAATGGACTATTTAGAACAAGTTCCTTTTAATGCATGGTGTCAAAGTGTTAATGTGACACGCTAAGCAAGTACCTACTTATATTTTAATATCGTATAAAGTACCTATTTGACGTGACGTGCGTGACGTCCCCTTCACTCCTTCAATCTATAAGTGGTAGAACTTATGTGGTCAACTATGTTAATTATAGATTCCACGTCACCCTTTTTTGTTCTAGACCTTCCGCGAGAAAAATACTTAGTTGTTCAAAATTGTATAGAGAACAGACGAATCCGTCCCCAAAGACAATTTGGCCACGCAATGCTTTGCAGCTGCATTGTTTTGTTCGTTATATCCTTTATTATAAATGGATTGTTAGTTAGGATTATGTGTGCATGAAGGGCAAGCGAGGTGACCGCGTGGCGAAGTGGCGCGAGCGCGGAGGCGCGCGGCCGAGTGGTAGAGATTGCGTAAGCGCTCGGGCCCGATTTCTAGCTCCCACGCCGCAAGGTCAGCGCTTCGGAGGACTGCTCCTACTGGCTTTGTTACTTGTATGTACCTGAACTACCCAGCTACTCTTTTTTCTACCAAAAGTGATTTTAAGCCAGACTTTATTGCTAAACTCGTTGGAGCCTCGTGGAGACGTGAGTAAATCATATTTTACAGTCTAGACTCTAATGACTGTTCAGTGTTCGAATAAACTACGATTCTCAATAAACATGTAGTAGGTAATTATAACCATCGCTAACAATTTTCATTTTACAATGTTTCAAGAGGCCATAAATAGACAACGGTGTTCATCTTCGTCAAAGATTTTATAGGTATGACTTTCACATGCGAGTAAGTATAAATTTTCGTACCTAATGCATTGGAATCTAGAAAGGAACCTAAGGTTTGCTTGTTAGTATATTGTTCCTAGGTTTAGGTACACAAGTGTCTATTGACCATTTATGTTGTAGCCATTTGCTTTGTCTTGCGTTGAATAGTTTGATGATCGAAGGGTTAAATGCTTTGACAGGTGAGGTGAGTTGGCGTTTGGCGCTAGAACGTGAATCGCAGTGAACGCAAGTAACACAGCGCAGCGGGTACTTGGACAGATAATCTCAACCACCACACCATTAGGTAGGTAATACGACGTGAGACCTTGAGCGGCGACGCCTACCTACCTTATTTATTATAGGACTACCTACCTAGCACAAATGAGGCGGTTATGTTTGTATGTAACAACAACACGAAGGTAGATTTATTGTTTACTAGGAAAACAAGTTATGGTTGAAGGTATTGAATAATACTTAACATAATGCATTTTATGAAGCAATACAAAGTAAGCTTTATTTATGAGTGGATATTTGTTTAGATCATAATTTTATAGGCTAAATAAAAACTTTTAAGGAAAGTGCTACGCCACCGTCGTAATGTTACTAATATCGTAGCACAGCCAATGACACTAGTAAAAGTATCATTAGTTTCCACAAAAACTGAGTAAGTAACTTCTGATTTTGAAGTAGGTCTGAAGGTAAGTGAATTGTTAGATTAGATTACAGTATGAAATAAATATTCGACGCATGCCTTCAATTTGATTCAACTACTTTCGTGGTTTTAACATTTTAAAATCGATATACCTAGGTATTTTATGTAGATGACCTTTTGCTAATAAAGTTTAGCACCTGTATAACACAAATTAGACAGCACCTAAACTCAAAGCAACTTCGATTGGTAATTTCGTTTTATGCATGTGTAAGCACACATTGGTTTACTATTTATGATAGTTATACTAGAATCAAATACATAGAAGAAGGTAGAATATTATGGGTGTTTACAGTAAGTATTGTTTGAAAAGTGTTAAGTGCTTCCACTGAACAATGTAAGTAGGCCCATACAACGATATTATCATTATGTTAAAATGGCCATTATTTTACTTGTTCCCAGCTAAAAAACTGTTCTAAATTGTCTACGAATATCAAACAGGAAATTAACGCTAGCAAATTCAAAGCTAGCGGTATCAGATGCGTTCTCAGAGCCTCGGGCGGCCAAATAAATTAAAAAGAATGAGGCAGACAAGCAAGCGTTAGAAAAAAGTATGTCCGTTCCTTTCCTCCTACTTTTCGAGCATTCGAGTATCTTTCGCGGTGAAAAGGGATCGGCTACGGATTGAGAGTTTGCAGGCAGTGAGTGCTACGATTGCGATCCGCGTCAATCGCGCGCGATACACGGGCCGCTAGATCTAGTCCGTCGACATTAAGAGTGACCATATTAGAGCCACTAGGATCTTTGATGATAATAAAATGCAAATGCAACTGTTCGTTTACGATGATGTTATCCATAAGCTACAGAAACCTTTGATGACCTTAAAAGCTAAGAAATGCATAGGCACTTGTTTATTGACCCAAAAACGTAAGAGCTTGAATTGTACAATGCTCTCCAATCTCTATTGGAATAATAATAAAGTTCATTACCCAGCTTTTCCCCATCTTAAATGTATCTGAACTTACAGAGGTACCTCCTATCTTCCGTATCCCAGAGTGGGATAGAAGTTTTTGATAGGCGCTTCGCGGCACGGCATAGTGCAACGCGCGCGCACGTGAGAATGGACGGTGTGAACGGTGTGACCATATCAATCGTCTTCAAGATAGACAGAGATGAACAATGTGAAATCAGGGTGGTTCCACAAGAGGTCGACGACCCAGCGCGACACGCGTATCGGTGATTTTTATATTTTGGATTTTGGGACAAAATTTCCGCCTTTATGCCCGGAAGAGTACATATCTCGCACCAGTAAGTAAACACATGCGATACATTTCCAGCGTATACAGTAAACCTGTTTGTTTATTAACTTATGCAAAGGCACAAAGTGAAGGTAAGCAGTTAATATTGCATGTAAGTACTTACTTATTTTAAAGTAAAAGGTTAAAATTCTCACAAGCCATGTAATACAATGAGTAAAAAGTTTTTATTCTCCGAGCCACAAAAAACAAAGGTATCCGAATGTGATGGGTGTAGGATAATGGATGCAGACAGGTTCTCCGGTTAGTCATTAGACGGGTCTAGTTGTGGCTTCGTCTAGTCTCTGTCTGTTAAGAGCGACTGTTTTTAAACATCGTATTTTCGACAAGATGAGTAAACGATTCTCGAGCACAATTTTAGCTCATTTCATTCAACTCATATCATTAAAAATTTTACATTTAGATCTTTTGAGACTTTAAGAAACGCAATAGATCATCATAAACCCAAAATATTTTCGGAACGTTATTTTGTACCTTTTGAAAAGACAAAACAATTGATGACATGACACCCTTATGATGCATACCATAACAATGATAACTGATTTACTTTAAATAAGTAGCCATGGACATAGTGCATTGAATTGATAAATAAGTAGGTAGGTGGTAGTTTGTGTGTACTTAAGCGAGACGTGTTTTAACTTCTTGACACAAATCACCCGTCATCCTAACGACATCGAAAAGGCAGAAGTAGTTTTAAGCTACTTTTACTGGGTGCTTTGTGCATAACAATATATTTACAGCTTAGCCTCGTCTCAAAGAAAGTTAGTAGATGAGTGAATATTGTATTCTCTTAGTTAACAGGTTAAGCATAGTTGCTTGCAATAGTTATTAGGATCGTTGGAAGCTCCAACTTAGTTCTTATTCCATGGAGGGCTGATGGAGAACTCTTTAATTAATACCTACTATTTTAATGAAAATCAAACCTCATATTAATGAAAGGCTTTCCGGCATTTAAAGTAGGTCTCGGTAACAATTCTGTACCAAGTCTGGAGAAATTTGAATATATTCTATTAAGTACAAAGTAGGTTCCTCAAATGCGTCTTTTATCAAAGCATATTTAATCAAAGCCAATTGTATAATATCCTTGTTTGTGGAACATTTTTATGACTAAAGTAGTAAGTAGGTATTGACCGGACCGTCAATATTGAGGAGAACTCTCGCTCTAACCCCAGTCACCTTGCATCTCTACTAACGCGAAGCGCACACATAAGCAAAAAGCTACCAATTTAAATACGTTACATAACAATTATTCTGTCACCGTTTCGACAGCGACGCTCCGACATACAGATCGGTTCGTTGCCATTGTATGATAATCGTGACCTTCACTTTATACCTTGGTAAAATGGTAAGTACTTAGTAGTGCTTTATAATCATCCCTTACCTTACATAAAAAGTTTTTCTGTAAATGTATAATTTCGACTTATTCAAGTCAAGGGCATTTATTTTAAATCAATTCCAGAAAGGATTTCTAATAGGTCGTTATTTCGAAGGTTGTTAATCCAAGTGGATAGGTCAATAAAAACAGTGGAATTTGGTTTGTGGGCAAACATTGTGTAACTGAAGGGTAGTGACCGTAAGGAAAGCGTCAGTGCGCGATCGGCGCTTGCGCAATAGCCTCCGAGCTCCACGTGTAGCCTGTTAGCAGGGGCTCCGGCAGGTGACTGGAGGTGCTATACCGTAACCTGGGATTCTATTTAACATTTATTTATATTTTTAAGCTGTAAAATCTTAAGCTGTAAAATCTTAAGCTGTAGAATAAATAGTGAGTAACGCCCTGGTCACAGGACAAAGTTATATGGGTCATAATAATCTTCATAATTTTGTACATTACTTTTCGGTTTGGATATAACTTTCTTTTGCCTTTCTTGAACATTCATGAAATCAATTCAAATCAATGGCTTTTGGGAATCAGGAAGTCGTAATGCGTTCCAAACAAATTTTATTTCAAATTGGTATTCAAACACTTCAAATAGTGTGTAGTATTGTATGACTTGCAAGATTAACAATTTCTCTAGTTCACGGTGGTTTGGTTTCATCGCAGCTTGCAGCGCGCCCATCGCGTTGGCGCCTTCGTGCGGTTTGGTTTTGGGAGGCGCCTTGCGCAAACGCGTCCCACACGTGTGCATTCGAGGCGCACTCATCATTCTTTGAACCGTTAGTTTTTCCTACTTCTCAGCAGGTACTACAGCGTCTTTCATATCGTAAAAGTAGGAATGTTTAATTAGAGAAAGGGCTTCGCCGCGTTCGGATCTTTCGCGTCGAGAGGCATAAAGGCCGCGAACGGGTATTAATGACTAGTGCGTGTGGAGGCACTCGTGGCATCTGATAGATTTCAATCCGGGTGACGTCAAGCGAAGTACGAAAAATGCCCCGGAGATTTGCCCTCGTGCGGCGTCGCGGCTTGCGGCGGCTGCGCGGGCGGTGATCGAGAGGCCCCAGCGGGTGCGCCGCCGCCCGCCGCGCCCTCTACGCCGGCCCCGGCCCCGCCAGCCCCCGCAGCCCCCGCCCCTCACCCTGCCTGCCCCCGTCTGCCCCTTGCGCGCAGGAAAATTTACAAGGCCGTGAGATGACACCACGTCATTGGTACCTACCTATCATGACATGTGATGTGAAGCGACACCGAGAAATGATTGCTTCTAGGAATAGGTAGGTAGGTTCCTAGCTGTTGCGAGGCATTGCATTATAGGTAGTACTTAGCAGTACTTCTTAGGTGATACATTCTTGTTGCTAGGTACCTACCTATATCAAATTATGAAAAAATTACCGTCCTATCTACCATTGTACCTTACACTTATGTCGATATGAATGATCAAAATTCGACTAGAAATGAAACCGGTGATAAGGAATAAAAATTACTAGTTCACCTTGACCCCAGGAATCTGAACTAATATCTAGACACTATAACATTTTAGCCTTTTCGTAGTCCAACTAAGGAAACCTATCATAGACTAGCTAGATAGAATCATATTATGGAATCATCTATAAAAAATTGATAATTTCCGGTATCGTACTATTGTATCACTCGTTGCTACGCTGCAGCGGAGATGTTAAGATTGATGGCTTTTGCCTTTTGCTGTGTTTGCCTTTTGAACTCTTTAAGCAAAAAGCCTCTTTTGAGTGTTAAAAAAATTTCTAAATTACGCATCCATGAGCTGTATGTGCACGAGTTGTCATAGCACAATTTGTTAAGCCGTAACAAAGTAAGATTTATGTTATCACCATCCCAAATTTAATCAAAATCCGTCCAAAGTCGCAAAGAATCCACAATCAAAATACAACGTAGGAAGTATGTCCTTGTTAGTTCCTTTATTCAAGCTACCTACCTACTAGCTCCGATAGAATACATATTATGGAGGTAAATAAGATGTATATCAAGCAGGACGTGGGGGGAGCGAGCGTGCTTCAATAATCAGAAGGTCAGGGTTGGGTCTACTGCGCCACAATGTGCGATAAGAGTTTGCCAATATACAAGCTTTAAAGATATTTGGTCGGCTTGCGATCCAGGTGCCTTAATAACTATCGTAATAGCTAGTTGTATGAGACAGTTTATGTGATGGCTAAGCCCCGCGGTTTCACCCACAAATAAATGTTTATAAAACCAGTGGATAACACGCGGTTTCACTCACGTAGCTCCCGTTCCCGTAGGAGTACGGGGATAAAATATAGCTTATGGTATCCGATGATAATGTCTGCTAAAAGAATTATGCAAATCGGTCCGAATTCGGTTCCTGTCAGAGATAAAGAATCTTCTTATCTACATTAGTTAGTTGAAAAAATTACATTCTAAATGTCCGCCCTCATGTTGAATATTTGTTTTTGGTTTGATTTGATTTGATTCAACAATGAAATTATACTGTTTTAGACTTATCGACCCGAGACCCATTTGAATATCTTTTTCATAGTTATGGATTTGGCCATCCACTGACACTTGAAAAATACACCCTGTTTATGTAATAGCTATAAATCTCTCACGATAACTTGTGGGGCCTTACCGTAAGCTCCATTTGCAATGATATTTTTGATTTGTGACAGTGACAAACTTATACACGTCTTAGACGATGTCATAACTATTATCAGTCTAAGTATGATGACAATCAGAGGTGGTTCAGCCTCTGCACGTTACCCTAACAAGTAAAGTTTGTATATAAGATATAGTGGCTCAGCTGGTGGTTTAGATGGTTTATCACCACAACACCTGAAGGACTTGCTTGCTGGCTCAGCTGGTGAGTCCTCCGAGGCACTGTTGAAGGCCCTGACGGACCTGATCAACTTAATGTTAGCAGGTAAAGTTCCCGGGGGCGTTCTCGATGTGCTCTATGGAGCAAATTTATGTGCTTTGGCTAAGAAGGGCGGTGGTATCAGACCTATTGCGGTTGGCACAACCTACCGTAGGCTTGCAGCAAAATTGTGTTGCAAGTCTGCGGTGGTTGATCTAGCACCCTACTTCCGGCCAAGGCAGATGGGTTTCGGTTCAAAGGGGGGTTGTGAGGCGGCGGTTCATTCCCTAAGGACTCTCCTTAACCACCAAGGCGCAGAAGTGGTGTTGAAGGTGGATGCCAAGAACGCTTTCAACAGTGTTGATAGGGGCACTCTGTTGACGCAGGTAAAGGAAAAGATCCCTTCCGCTTTTAATTTCTTGTGGCAGTGCTATAGTTCACCAACCAAATTGTTGTACCAAAATAATCTGATTAGTTCAGCCGAGGGCTGTCAACAGGGTGACCCTCTTGGCCCGGCTATATTTAGTCTAGCTATACACCCTCTCATTTCTAAGCTAAATTCAAAATTTAATGTTTGGTATTTAGATGATGGCACCCTTGGAGGTGACGTGAACACAGTCCTTTCAGACCTTAAATTAATGATTTCGGAATTCAAGTCTATCGGACTTGATTTAAATTTTACGAAATGCGAACTTTTTATCTCCGACCACACGCTGGAGAGTAAACATTCCATAATATCGAAATTTTATTCATTGGCTCCAAACATTTGTATCAAGGAAAAGCGTTCACTCCACCTCTTAGGATCTCCCATATTTGAAGAGGCTTTCCCGGCTTTTGCGGAAGACCATTTAGAAAAATTTAGATGTTCCCCCGAACATCTATCCAAAATTAAAACACATATGGCTTATTTTATAATAAGACATTGCCTTTTCGTCCCTAAATTTACATACGTCTTGCGCAGCAGCCCTTTGTGGAAAGACCGCCAAATTTTACAGAGTCTAGATAATCAAATCCGATCAACTTTATCCGCAATTTGCAATATTGATTTGGACGACAGAACGTGGTCCCAGGCTACCCTGCCTATTAGGTATGGTGGACTGGGAATACGCAAAATTTCAGATGTGGCCCTGCCGGCTTTTCTGGCTTCAGTTCACAGTGTTCGCAACCTCACTGGCAATATTCTGTTTCCGTCACTCAGTGACTGTGAGGTTTCGTTCCTGACTGAGGCCAGAAATACTTGGCTTATGGCCTGCCCCAACACTGACTTGCCGCTGGGACCGCAATCTCAAAAGCAGTGGGACGAGCCTATCAGCAGGTTGCATTATAATACACTTCTTGAAAGTAGTTTAATCTCTGCTGATCGCGCTCGCCTCTTGGCTGTATCTAAATGGGAGTCTGGTCTTTGGCTTCAGGCCTTACCATCTTATAACATCGGTACGCTTCTGGATGACACAACGTTCAGATTGTGTGCTTGTTTGCGTTTAGGCGCAAAATGTATTGTCCCTCATCGGTGTCACTGTGGTGATAGTGTAGACATCTTCGGACACCATGGCCTGTCATGCGTCAGCAGCGCCGGTCGGCGATCTCGTCATTCTTCCATCAATGACCTAATACGACGGGCTCTGGTCACCGCCGGGGTGCCTGCTGTACTGGAACCAGTAGGTTTGGCGCGCGGCGATGGCCGGAGACCCGATGGTATGTCGCTGGTGCCGTGGAGATTGGGGCGGTCGCTGGTGTGGGATGCCACGTGTGTCGATACGTTGGCTCCGTCCCATCTCCTCGGCACTGCTGTGGCGGCCGGTGCTGCTGCTGCTCAGCAGGAGTGCCTCAAGCGCCGGAAATATGCTTGCATTGGTCAAGGATACATATTTTCTGCGTTTGCGGTTGAAACTCTGGGGCCTTGGGGTCCGGATACTCATCAGCTTTTCAAAGAGCTTTCACGTCGTCTGGTAGAAGCCTCTCGTGACAAGAGAGCTGGGGCTTTTCTCGCCCAGAGAATCAGCATTGCTATTCAACGTGGCAATGCTGCCAGCCTTCTTGGCACGATCCCGAGAGACACCGACTTGGGACAAGTTTTCTACCTTTAATTAGTTTTAAGTACTGTTCCTTGTATATATAATTAAGTTTTATGGAATAAAGTTTAATTTTTTATCAGATATAGTTTTCTTTAACTCTTGTAATACGCTATTTTATACGGCGATTAGTATCGAATCTCACCCAATAAAACAATCCGTTAACACTGCCTCGCGCGACCTAATTTCGTATCGATTGTCAGATGAATCTAATCATTGAACCAGAATATCAACCAGAACCAGGTATTCTATACGTAATAGTTAGTTTATGTTTGCAAAGTTTTTATACGATATCAGCTACTGTCCGCAACTTCGTCTACGTGGAATAGGTAAATACTTCATTGGTGCTCCGATCCTTTTGGTCTTAGCGTGATGATCTATATCTATACATCTATACAAATAAATAAAATTGAAGTGTCTGTTTGTAATTCCAAAATTAAAGCTTTTCACTAAATGCATATTAAAGTATACACGCTACTGACACAAAAAAATCAATTTTTAAAAATTTTCTCTGTCTGTCTGTCTCTCTGTTTGTTCCGGGTAATCTCTGAAACAGCTGGACGAATTTTAACGGGACTTTCACTGGTAGGTAGCTGATGTTTCAAGGAGTAACATAGGCATAGGAACATACTTTTATTTATTAAAAATATAAGGGTTCCGCGACAATAAGGATTAAACTAAATCGACGCGGGTGAAACCGCAGGGCACAGCTAGTTGTCTATAAGCTTCCTCGATAAATGGGCTATCTAACACTGAAGGAATTTCCATATTCTTATAAAATTTGGTAAAGAATAATTGCATATTTGCAACCCTAGAACATTCCATGAGGAGGTAAAAAAAACCGGCTAAGTGCAAGATGGCCTCCCGATGCCGAACGACAAACGTTCACATTTGTTGTATCAGTTGTTTTTTTGGTATTTATTATTGACTATCACGGTTTATGCGATTCAGCCTGGTGGCAAAGGAACAGACAAACAGACGGATAGACAACGGAGTCTTAATAATATGGCCCCGTTTTACCCTTCGGGTACGGAACCCCAAAAAGTCTCGTACCGAGAATTTCGTTCAAATTGTATTGAGGGACAAACTCAACATAGCCGTTGAAAAACTGCTGTCTCATGGCATTATTTGACATTCGCAAAGGAATTAAAACTTACGGTGTTGACCTAGAATTTTATTGTGAAATTTGGGAGGAAGCAAGGAAATTATCTTAAAAAACTTCCACTCGTTCCTAAGAAAAAGGCCCCAACAAGAATAAAAACGGGAAAACCCTAACTATTATATCCTATAAGGGTTCCTTTTTTTTTCACTATTTCCTTTTTGATATTGTATATGAATATGTTACAGCCTACACTTACTTAGGTACCAAGTGTTTTTGTATCGGATAAAGTGTGGAGGCTGTATCTACGACGCTTGGCTACAAATTAACGCTTTATTGAAAGAGGTGGGCACTGGGGCCCAACCATGAGCTCTTATTGCAATGTTAATTCAGTTGTGCGACAGTGACAGATGTATGCACGTCACATACATCTGTCTCATAAATGAGTGAAACTATCATGGCAATAAGAGCTCATGGTAAGGCCCCTGATGGGTTAAACAAACACCGATATGGTACCTCAATGAAACTCGTGTATACTTTACTTCAGCACCCCAAGAATAGGTTTGTAAATGTTCATACGTCGTCGCTTGACGTCGTTTTGGCGTAACTCAAAAAGTGTTGATCCACCATCTTTGCTTTGCATCTTTCGTCACCAGCATTCAAGTCAAACTCAAACTCAAAAATATCTTAATTCGATTAGACTTTATACAAAGTACTTTCAAATCGTCAGAATGACACAATTACACAGGATTGTACATGCTACCGCCAGGTTCGGAAGGTTGCTTTTACTGAGACTAACCACAACCCGCCTCAGTAAAAGTATGAAACAGATTTTGAACTGCTAAATAGCAAGGTCAAGCGACAACACTTGAGCATGACAAAACCTTATACTTGGGGCATTCATAGAATTGAATAAGTTGTTTTTTTTATGAGCCTGATATGTCCCACTGCTGGGCAAAGGTCTCCCTTCCCTCTTTCCGTTCCTTGCGATCTAAGGCTTGTTGAGAAAAGTTTTCAGGTGGGCTTCGAGGTCGTCCTGCCATCTCTATCTCGACCTGCCACGTCTGCTCGTGAGTACGACTTATTAATTCCATGGGCATAGTTAACTTATTGGACTTTGGTATCAGTTGTTGTATTGTTATTGTATTTTGAGACTCCCTTTGTTTTATCAGCTGGCATAACACATATATCATCAAGCCATATCATCATTCATACAACCATCGTTTCAAGTCTTAGATTATAATATTATCAACAACTACAGTATGGGAGGAGAAGTCGTTACGCGTGTTTCCACCATAAAAGATCTAGGAGTGATCTTCGACCGCGGTCTTACTTTTCGAGATCATATTTCCGCCCTTTGTAGGGAATCTTACAGGCGTTTAGGCTTCGTTTTAAGGAATGCACGAGACTTCCAAGACCCACTGATAATAAAGATTTTATATACGTCCCTGGTTCGGAGTAAGATAGAGGCTAGCAGCTGCGTCTGGAACCCACATGCAGCGTCCCAAATACTAGCGCTCGAAAAAGTACAGAAAACTTTTGTCAGGTTTTTGTATAAGAAGGTATATAAAAATTATCCCTATATGTATCCTACCAATTTTTTGTTGGGAATGTTGGGATTCAACTCTCTGGAGGTACGCCGAGGTCTGGATCAGCTAATTGTCGCTTGCAAGATCCTTCGAGGGCTTATTGACAGTCCCGAGCTCCATGTACTTTTCTGTCGGCTATTCGTGCCCAACAATTATCTGCGACACCGACCCAGCAGCCGGCACCGATTGTTCGTGCAGCCGACCTGCCGAACTGTAGCCAGGGCGCAGTCTCCGGTGTGCCATACCCTGACTATGCTCAATGCCCTCCTAGATACCAGCCCTGAATGTGATCTGTTTGCGGATGCATGGAACTATATTTTGTTTGAATGTTTGAGATTCTGTGAGGTTAAGTATGCGAGAGTGTCCACTATTTTATAAGTGTGAATTTTATAAGGAATAAGATTATAGTTTTTACATTTTAAAATTAACTTAGAGTTAATTATTGTAAGTGGTATCGCCGTTATAATTAACTATAAATAAATAAATAAATAAAAAAATCAATAGAAGTCTTGAAAATTCCTGTTCATCGATTGGAGTTGAATTGATTATTACATTTTACAGACTACCTCGTTGGTCTAGTGGTCGCAAGAGCTACTTTGGAAGGTTGGATCCTCAGGACAGATAGTTTTATTGGGTTTTCATAATTTCATGAATAATTTCTTCGATAGTTGTAGATAGTTAGTGCAGCCAGTTCTTGACTAACAATGATAATGATGACTGACACGCAATATTAATACATTTTACAGAATAACAATAACTGCAGAACAATACTAAATAATAATAGTTTTCAATATCAAAAATATCTTCAATAGCCATATGAATTCATTCAAGAGTAATAAATACTTAATACGGAGAGAAAAATAGGAAATGGTTCTAAATTTGAAAATTATCTTATTTATGTGTAGAAGGCCAGCAGTAAGAAAATAGATCCGAGCCTTCTTGGTTTTTAATACAATAAATTAGACATCTGTCATTTCACATTGGCAGCCCGGAGTCTGCCACTATTCATTAAGGTTTATCAGCGTCGAACTCGACAACGAGCGTTGGTTTCTATCATAGCAAATTGATACATACATAGAGGATAAGATTCAATTTGGTATCTTTAAAACCGACACTCGACGACGAGTGAGACGCTGAGAAACCATAGTGAATAATGCAGCAGGATTAGTACCCGATTAATGGCAATAGGCTCGCCCCCAATTACATGGTGAAATATGAGTGTACTATAAGTACACCTCTGTCTACTCCTTCGGGGAATACATAGTGAGTGTAATGTATGTATGTATTTTACTACCATGAAACTGTGCATGTTGCTTCGTTAGCATGTGCTGTCTCAAACCCAATTCTAGCTGCATAATATATCAATATTGTGCCGCCTTGCAGGTATTCAATTGCTATGCAGACAATTTTAAATTCAGCATTATTACAGAGGCCATGAATATATCGAGCTCGAATCGTCTCGAGGTTTAGTTTGATTTGGGTCACTTTAAACAACTGACTGTATTTTAATATTTCAGAGTTTTGTATCGAAATTCCGTTTTTGGTACCAAAGTCTGAAATTTAACGCTTGCCAATATAATCGTTAAATGAGGATTGATTTATTAATTCGACCTTATATGCAACCAGATTTTTTTAACTTTTTAAGGGGTTGTTCTTGAAGTATAAGTATTTTTTGCGGGTGTACAGGTGTTAAGAGCACGAAGCGAAAATAGTGGGGATTCTGCGCATGTTTTAATTCATCTCGTGCCATACATATAGACAGAGACGGACTCTTAAAATGACTGTTTCACATTCAGGG
The DNA here is from genome assembly GCA_964035505.1 of Watsonalla cultraria. Taxonomy (NCBI): domain Eukaryota; kingdom Metazoa; phylum Arthropoda; class Insecta; order Lepidoptera; family Drepanidae; genus Watsonalla; species Watsonalla cultraria. The sequence continues at coordinate 7,787,095 of OZ037717.1, read as the reverse complement.
AACGGACTCATAACTTGTGACAGGACCTGTTACTTAAACAAATACCAAATGAAACCGTAATCATAAAATCATGCATCAAAGTTACATTATTTTTAGGTAAATTTTTTCGATGGTTCAGTCGCCGGGGACCGTTAGCTAAGTGGAACCGCGTTCCCAGATCTGACGGCAATTTTTTTTAATATTTTTTTATTTTCAAATGTGTCAAATATTTTTAACATACGAACAAATTTCATTTTGACCTAAGAAACGCCGCCTAAAATTTACAAATAAAATTCACTGAATTAATTTACTAAACAAAATAGTCCCGATAAAATGGGCTTTTCAATAAACTCGGAATTGACCGGAAGGCAACATTTACGAGTATCGATAAGGATCCCGTCGGATGATGCCCCCAGTGCCCCAGCGGGGTCGTCGCCGGAACCAATCGTGAGGGTACGTTTGATTGTGATGCAAATGCCCCATATCCGGCTAGGGGAGCCACAGGTGGGGGTCGCGTACACAATCACTGCACTACTTTCAAAGGTAACAATCAAATAATTACGACTTTATTGCCTATGCAGCTATAAAAAGTGAAAGACTGAAATAACTGTTCTACGACTTACGTAGCGTTAGAAAACAAGAAAATTTGCTAATAAAAATCACATTAGTTTTTTATGTTATTCTTGAGGGATGGGAGAGTAGATCTAGATATTAGAGTAAGAGATAGAGGTACTTGTTTGCCATATTTTTTTATACGGTCATATTTCTTGTAAATACAGCATTAACAAAAATGTTGATCGCTTCTTTCTTGGTCTGAGTCTTACATGTTGAAATTGAATCATAACTTCAATTATTTATTATTATGCATATATTTTTTATGCGCATTCACTGCTATTCGTTAATCAAGTAAGTACATAACAATGTTCAGCGCGTAGAAGAGTTTATCATCCTTCCACGTGGCATTAACTTTAGCACCGATTTCATAACAAGTTTATTATATTCTGCTTGTAGATTAGCTTATACTATTTAAAAATTAAAACAAGCAATTCCTTGCATTTGCGCATAATAGGGCAGATATCTGGGTGGTCAAGGCTTGTAGATATTTTGGGAATAAAATATTTTAGGGCCTTAAATGTAGCACAAGATTTATTTTTGGCTTTCCTGTATCAATCTAACTTTATATATCATGTGAGTTAGTACTATGTCAAGTACCTATACTTACTTTTACTTTTACAAATTCTCAACTTTTTACCCTTTTTTTTTTAATTGTGTAATATGATAATAATTATATTTATAACTAGCGGACGTCACGCGGTTACACCCGCATAGTTACCGTTCCCGTGGGAGTACAGGGATAAAATATAGCCTATGTTACTCGCTGATGATGTAGCTATCCATTGCTGAAAGAATTTTGAAGATCGGTTAAGTAGTTTCGGGGCCTATTCAATGCAAACAAACAAACAAATCTTTCCTCTTTATAATATTAAGATGTTACAGATTAAGAGGTGTTCAATGAAGTGAAGTGTTTGTTAGAGAAAGAGCTACACAGCAATGCATCCTACATAATAAGGAAGATAGGAAAGCATAAGGATGAAATATTACAATGAGCTCTTATCATCATGTCCTATGAGACTGATGCATATGACGTATTTAAATCTGACACTGTCACACAGTCAAAATAACCGCGCTTGAGCCGCAGACATTACTATGACCATAGACAAAATTAAGTACACTAAGAAGGACAAGTTATGAGCGCTGAATTTGAATGCGCAGTGGTCATTTATGAGTCTACCGCTGTCTTCAATGCCTGAATCTGAATTGTCTTGGACATGCGCAATTATCCCCACTATTTTCGCTATGCGCTCATAGCTCGTGACAACTCTTGTACCCACGTATTGTCGCCAGACCTTATTTCTTTCTTGAGATAGAAATTAATGGAAAACAATCTCACACGCTTCATTCAGTCGTGAAACGAGATATTATCGGAGCCTTTAATTGCTATAATTATCTTTTTTTTGTAAGCGTGACTTTTTCCACTAGCCCCGATCTCATGCGCTTTTCCCCCTGTTGCAATCTAATTGGTACATATTGTAATATCTGAGCCTTTAAATACGGCCGTAATTTTACAATCAGGGCACTTAGAAATATAAGTCATTTGCATATTACAACAATACGACGACAAAATAAGACAGAAATGACCTTCCGCTACAACGGACTAAAATAGGCAAGGAATTGAGGTCGGTCGGAATCGATTGCTTATGAGCTGTCAAATAGATACCTTTACAAGAAAGAGACCCCTCCCTGTTTAGGATAGTACATGGCGATTTTTTATAAACAGTTATTTCTTGATTATAAGTAAACAAGTAAGGAATTTATTATTTAATCTTATGTTGAGTCGGGTAGGAAGTTCTAGCCAGCTATATTTTATGCGAATTACAAATACTTCCTGGAATATAAATTAACTGTGATACGTGCTTGTTTTCTTTTTTACTGGAAGAAAAAGCTGCAATTTCTCGGGGCGGGATGGTAGATTTTATAAATACTTGCATAGGAACTAGGGACGTTACAGACCGTCGGCCAAGCGTGCGCGGACGCAGGGGGCGGCCACCCCGATGCGAGGTCATTCACCTACCCCGTCTCTCCTCCCTACTCCCCCCTCGCTCCCTCGCAATCACAGCCCTTTGTGCGCTCGCGCCGAGGGCTACTCTCAGAGGGCAAGGACTCCATTTCTTTGTTTTGAAATGCCTTCTAACTCCGAGGGCTCGGCCACTCAGGTACTAACAGTGACTCGATATAATTCTTTTCTTTTTTGTGTAATGAAACCCCAGTCTGGAGAGTTATAAAATGTACCAGTTCGAGGGGCGATTTCTCTAATATTTTTTTTAAGAAATAATGTGCACCTTAATGAAATAATTTTATAAATAAGGCTTAGTGGTAGGAATAGCATTGAAATTAAATCGGCTTTGTATATTATACATTGAATTCAGGCGTAGGATACCTATTTAATTATAATATAAATAATGACGTCATAACCTTATCGTTTTGATTCCAGCTGGTTTTAATTCAAGTACCTAACCTTTAATTATCTTTAATAATGCTTAAGATACCTAGCATACCAAAAACCACTGAGGTTTGACCAGTTTGCCGTACAGTTTTACTATTCTCTACTTACCCCTACTATATATGTTTATAATTATGCATAGTTCGTTTTATTTCCCTAGAATTATATTAATATTTTTAATTTCGAAGACGATATTTCAAAACGTACGCAAAAACCAATACTTTTTTTACCCAGCAGAGTTGAGGGATTCGGTTTTTTGGCAGCTCATATGTCACTGTAATATGTTTATTATTTATTCTGTTACTATAAGTCAGGTTTTGAACGGACTTGTTCAGTAATTTGATATCTAGGTATCATATCTGGCTGACTAATAGTGTCCTCAATATTTATATGACCTTCAATTAATTGCGAAAAGGATTGGTATGTTGTCATCATCTACCAGACTTTATGCAAAGTTTTGTTTTTCAGGTGGTCTATCTACTACGGTACAATACAGGTGCGCTACCATGATATTCTATTGCTATGATAGTATGATTCTTAGTATGAATCAGATGTACATGACGTGTATAAGTCTGTCAGTGTCAGACAGCAGAACTATCATTGCAATAAGAGCTCATGGTTAGGCATCAGGACGCTTGTTTTGTGAAATGCTATTTTTGTAGTTGTTGGCCTAGTTCGAAACTGGACGAATTTTTCTGCGCTACAGATCCAGAAAGGGATTCAAGAATGTCAAGAATTTATAACACATGATATAACTGATGATCAGTTTAATCGTATTATTTCATCCGGCCTACAAAGCGGTAAGTTCTCCATTCATGAATAATCAGTTCTATTAATGAGTAATGTTATATGAATGTGATTGTAGGTAATCAATAATTATTTACTATGTAATGCCTGATGCCAGCTGAGTTTCTTGCCGGCTCTTCTCAAGAGGCTAGTTTCCGAACCGGTGGTCAATTCTTCGACGTTCATAAGTGCCTTAACAGGGCCTAAACTGTATAAACCATTTTCATTCGATACTGCGTGACAGCTTGGAATAACAACTTAATACAAAAATTGTAACCGAGAATTTCAATTTCAATTCTAATAATTTATTACAAGTATTATATTACAAATTGAATGAAATTGAAAACGTTTCCACCAAGTGCTACCGCAGCATACGGTCAGAACACGGTATTGTAAATGCCAGGATTCATTTTTATTACCTACCTATCGCAAAACGCCGTTTTTCGTCAATATCTAATATTTTCACAACCTTCTTGAGATACTACTACATCCACTAAATCTAGCTTGAGGATTCAAGTATGACTTTTCCTTAACCACTAACATGGCATTAGCACGGCCCGCCTGGATAAGTGATGACCACAGCTTACGGATGGACGCTTTCAAAGTCAAAGGTATCAGTCGCGAGTTCCCTATCCTAAATTCCTTTAGAATCCTACAGTGCGAAACAAAAAGTCATGAAAACATCGTTGTAGTTTCAATGGTTTTGGCAATGGCGGCAATTTCTTGAAACGCAAACTTGACCATGGAGGTTTTAGGTTCCTTATTTTTACATTTTTGCGGTCTGCTGATCCTAATACAGTTTTTAGATCGTATAAAAGAAATAAATACGTTAAGTTTAACCGTCGCATCCTTTGATAATCACGTCGCATAACAGCACTTCCTTGAATTAATTGTTGGAAATATAAAACACCCCAAGTGTTCTGGTATGATCAGACTACTGGAGCGCGGTGGCTTTAAGGGCACTCTCCCACGGAACCACCCTCCGTTTGGTGCCTATTATGTTTATTTAAATCATGTTTAAACGTTCTGCCCCGGTTGAGGGGTTGGATTTGTATCGGTATTTCTATTTTAAACGACTTTCATGTTAATTCGGGCTACTGTTTTTATTACCAGACTTTCAAACGAATTATTCAAAGAATATACTATGTCCAATGTCCAGTACATGAATCAAAAAGGCTGCTTAAAAAAATATGTTGCCTTTAGTCACCCAAAGTGTATCGACCTTGCATCCTCCATAAATATTAATTCCCAAAGAACAACAAAAGCACCCTTTACCGTCTCAAATTGTCGGGTAGCTGGCTACACAATAAAATTAAAAAAATACATAAAAAGGCGCGCGCACCCCACCCGCATGCCGACGCGCCCTCAAGCACTCCCGCGCCTCGAGCTCGTGTCAAATCGAAGTAAACTCAGCATTTACTGCATTACAGAACAAAACAAGCTATTGCCCACGGTATTTCATACCATTTTAACCCTTAAACGATATGAAAACATTTGTATTAAGCACTTATTGTGGAGCATGTACCTCAATTTATTGGATCTGCGTGCGAGGGTGTGACATAGGGGTGCACTATTTATAAAGAAGTATCTTTGTATGACTTTTTATTTCATAATTGTTTCTGTTGTTCACTCGTGTGAACGGAAATCTCTTAATTAATTACTTTGAGTAAATATATGCACAATTTTAAACCTACTTCAAAAAAGAGGAGTTTTCAGGTAATAGGGTTGTTATACGTACCTATTTATAACAAAGCAATATTTTCACAAATCTCGTCGAGAGAGGCTAGAAGTAAGCTACAGCTATATATGCCTGTTGAGATAAATTAAATAAATAACACCTACGTTTCTAGAAGTCTAAAAAGAAAATCAATTTATAGAGACACCTTCCTTAGCCTAGTGCTAGTTGATACTTCAATATTGGAATTGCTCAAATGAGAGCATAAGTAGATGCAGATCGCTGCTTCAATCAGTGAAAACTGTCAATTTTGTTACAAACCACTGGCTCAGTAATGTAACGCGATAGGCGAGTGTTGCGTTTATCGCCACTGATATTAGAACAAATCAAACTCCCCCATCGCAAGTGTAATAACCTGCCCATGCGCCCCTCACCAGCGCTCACCATTTATCGGCCTCCGCGGCAAGCGACAAGTACCAACATTACAACATCAATATAAAAACTTTTTGTACTAGATGTGCCAATAGCGTTGTCACATCAATAATTAATAAAGAAATAACGTACGTTGACTCTTTTCGGAATATGCTTGACTAAGCAAATTATTAATCAGATTAATAAATGTAGGTTCCTTATACATATGCTCACGCCTGTATTCTCTGAAGGGGTAGGCAGAGGTGTTGTAATAACAATACTTTTCACCGAAGATGATTAAGCGCCAACGTGGCAGATGGTGATTATATCGTCGTTCTTATATTCGATCAAAATAACTTTAAACATATTTAATACCTAGTAATTAATAATAGATAGGAGAACAAAACAAACATCTCCGCCTGTGTAACATTTACACGGCTAATGCCACTGCACCGAGTTCGCTGCACTGATGCTACTGATCACGGACCTACCTGAATAAATGATTATTAGGTAAATAGTGATATCTTGCGTGTAATTTAATCGCAATAAAATAGAATAGAATTTAATCACAATATATATTTGCGAATGATTCCTCAGGAAAGGGAATGCAGTTAGCATATAGTTCAGTAGATCGGGCTTTGCTCAATAATGGCAAGCTTTGCACTTATTACTCTACAATCAATGTATAAATGCCGTTCTTGTTCTTATGTACGTACTTTGCATAAGCAAATTACTTTATCCACTACTATCAAGATTACAATATTTATATAGCCTCCTTTAGTGACGGTTACTTAGGTTCATTGTACCAAATTAAAAAATAGTTAGGTATATATACTAGAGTAACTGCCTACGCATTTAAAATTACACGTTAAAAAAATAAGTAGGGTAGATGCAACATATAGAAGTAGCTATCTGAGCGAAAACTGCGCGACTCGCCACACGAATCCCAATGAAATACTATATTATAGTGAAGGAATGTGCTGTTTAATATAAAAAGTTTTTTATTTATGTGAAGAAATTAGAATTAATTGACTAATCATATTTAGATACAAATTTACGAGCTAAATATCTATACAATAAATGTAACGCGTTCACGTTCTGGGGCCCAACCATGAGCTCTTATTGCAATAATAATTCAGTTGTGCGAAAGTGACAGATGTATACACGTCACATACATCTGTCTCATAAATTATTTTTTTTAATTGTATAATATTTTTGAAAAGAGTAATTACTGAGTTTCTTTCCAGGATCTTCTCGGGCGCTTCTCAGTAAAAGCAACCTTCCGAACCTGGCGGTAGCATGTATAATCCTGTAAATTGTGTCATTCTGACGATTTGAAAGTGCTTTGTATAAAGTCTAATCGAATAAAGCTATTTTTGACTTTGACTTTGAAATGAGTGAAACTATCATGGCAATAAGAGCTCATGGTAAGGCCCCTGAAACGCCACATCTTTGTGCATTCTATCATGTCTCTTCCAGACTATGAATTGCATATCATTGTGTTGTGGTTTCCACGTCAGTCCAGTCACGACACGTCACGTGACATCACCACCGACATGGGGAGCGAGTTCATTCATGAATTCTGATATGCTCCGATGCCCCTCAGAATAATCAATGTACCAGATCAACGCTGTATGAGAATTCAATCCATTTTATAAATATTATGTTTTTTTATCGAGCTCGAATAAAAATCCTTACCAAATCTCACCTTTTTTTGGCCAAGTCTAAGTTAGGTACCAACCTCATTTGCTTTCCATCTTTGAATTTTGTGGTTTCCCGTAAACAAAAAAAGCATATACATTCGAATTGAGAACTTCCTCCTTTTTTGAAGTCGGCTACTAATACATTTTTTTCTTATAAAAGTACGATTTGCTGTACGTAAGTCTTGATAAAACTAGAAGAAAGAGAAGGCCCATTCCTATGAATAGAAATTAAATGGTAATTTTGTAAATTTTTTCGTCTAAAAAATTCAAATCACCAATTTTGGAATTTCTTTTATGGGTTATTAGTAATTATGCTGATGACCTAATCCCCTATAAGTATTACCGGATGATGTTTTTCATTATGTGAACCAAAAGTAAATCACAACTATCAATGTTCCAATTAATAAATATTACTAATATGTAAATTTCAATTACCATACTTAATTACTTATGTCCAATGATTGTAAATCCGAACACTTTGCTTAGCATAAGAATACACTATCAATAAAGTAATACCTTTTAATAAAATATCTGACAATTCATTACCTGACTACGGCGAAGCAAAAAGGAGGGCTATGATTATGACTCGTACATACTCGTAGGTACACGTATGTACAAATTATAATCTATACATCTATATCTATATCTATACAGATAAATAAAATTGAAGTGTCTGTTTGTAATTCCAAAATAACAGCTTTTCACTAAATGCATATGAAAGTATACACGCTACTGACACTAAAAAACCAAGTTAAAATTGTTTTCTCTGTCTGTTTGTTCCGAGTAGACTCTGAAACCTCTGGACGGATTGTAACGGGACTTTCACTGGTAGGTAGCTGATGTTTCAAGGAGTAACTTAGGCTACTTTTATTTATTAAAAATATTAGGGTTCCGCGACAATAAGAATGAAACTAAATCTACGCGTGTGAAACCAGCTAGTTTAAAATAAAAAATAAATTCAAGAACTAAACTGAAACAGATGTTCAAAGGATAGCCGTGATCATATTATGCCACCATAAATTAAGTCTATACATCTATAGGTATCTATATCTATACAGATAAATAAAATTGAAATGTCTGTTTTTAATTCCAAAATAACAGCGTTTCACTAAATGCACATGAAAGTATATACGGTACTGACATAAAAATGCAATTTGTAAAGTTTTTCTCTGTCTGTCTGTTCCGTGTAATCTCTGAAACGGCTCACGGGACTTTCACTGACAGATAGCTAATGATATAAGGAGTAGATAATCTACTTTGATTTAAAAAAACATAAGGTTTCCGCGGGCCATCCATGAAATTAAATCTACGCGAGTGAAACCGCGGGGCACAGCTAGTTATTGAATGTATTGTTTTGTTTAAGTACGTCATTTGACTCGACTACACTTGAACATAACTTGATTCATTGTTTTGAAGCGCGATTTTTTAGTAGACTGGTTTGGATTTTGATCTTACTTTTTTTTCGGCAAATGCTAAACCTGTAGACAACGTTATTTGCGGTTATTGAATATTAATTTTGTTCCATTTCTATTTCTATTTTATATCATCTTTAATACTTAAAACACAAGGCAGGAATTTAAGTATTCGGAAAATTTACAAAGTTGAATGTGGCTGTTAGCAACTAACATCTTAAAAGTTAAAATCAGTGGTTAAAATACAAATGTGATAGTGAAAAACTCCCACGAGTTGGAGTGCGTCTGTCCCTCCGAGGGAAGGGGACCAAGCATTCCTGGGAACGGCGGGAGGTTGGTACTTTTGTACTTTTTGCCGCCGTCCAGAGGGGGTTGACCGGCTCTGCTTTTTTATTCCTCTCCAGCCTTGCTCCTTTTGTCTCGGACTGGCCAGTCCACGGCACCACCGCTTATTACACTCATTTCTTTAACATAAATACGATTTTTTTAGTTACGTTATTCGAAGCACTCATAACCGAATGAGGTGAATAGATGCATAAAATGTAGACGAATCGAAATTAATACCTATGTAAGGATCGTAACATAAGGCGAACCCAGAGTATATATTTTGATAGTCCAGGCATACCAAAACGTAAAGGAAACCGTCATCGTTAAATTGTATGTAAACCTATATAAACTTGGGGTCGGTACACAGTTAGTCTTTGCCTGCATGGAATGCAGACGTGAGCATTTGTATCTATGTACAGATTATGTTGTAACTATGCTCTTCAAGTACAACATCTAACTGAATCAATCAATACAAAAAGTATAAAGAGCTTATTGTATTCAATTCGCTCTTACGCCTTACATAGATGCTATCTACGACGCTTTAATTTGGCATTAGGACAACGACCCTTACAATTGATTAGTGCTAGTTGTAAACAATTGGACGTCCTACGTTTAGGGCGCCAGACGTCACCCTCGCTCGAATAATTAACCCGCGTGCATGATGCGGGCACTATCGATGTATCGGGTGGGGGTGACCCCACCCCGCAGGACTCCAGTCTCCACCAGATAACTGCGCCGATCGATATCTGCCGTGGAAAACTACCGACATCAATCTATAGCAACCTACTTATTTACCTGTAAACGTACATAGCAGTAGGTGCATGCGGGAAGCATGAGATCGCAATGCGATGAAACTAACGCTACATTCCATCTGGCGGTAGATTGTCGCCAGTTGTTAATGGAATAATATGGAAATATTTCCGCATGGTTTATGTTCTAAAGCATTTTTTATCTATTTCCTAACTTGATCTCATTCTGACTGATATACAAGAATACTTTTAAGATTAGTAGGGTGGATTGCACCAACTAGGGTCCCGTAACGAGTTATGAGCGCGTTCTTTGAATGCGCAGTAGTAATTTTATGAGTCTGCCTCTGTCCATATGTTTAGCGCGAGGCGGATAAAACAGGCGCAGTTTCCCCACTATTTTCGCTGCGCGCTCATAATTCGTGTCGACATCTGTATCTTTAGCTATAATAAATTGCAAAAGTACTTCAAGTGCCTACGGACAGGCAGAAAATGCATGATTTTAACTAATATGACTGGCTAAAGTACCTAAAAAATTTTCAGAAGAGTACTAAAATTGAAACTGGCAGCAAAATTTGTCAATTGACCGCGTAATTTGTCGCGTCAAATTTGTCCTTAGCATTAGCAATGTATGTGAGATTTATAGAAATTTCATCTCATTTTTTATTAAGTAATACCTACATAAATCCCACTACAATAAAAGCGTTGACGCTATCAATAACTAAGTATACTATATATATAAGGCTGAAGAGTTTGTTTATTTTCTTGAATACGCGAATATCAGGAGCTACTGGCCTGATTTTAAAATTTGTGTTAGATATAGCCTATTAGGATGGCTATAAGCGAATAGCTTTCATAGATATTCAGGATATTTCATACATTTCGTTTAAAGTATTAAAAATATGCTAGTTAACAACTAGAATGGCAAAGTCACCTTCATCCCGTTCCTTGGGCCTCGCCTATCGCATTCGAAGACCTCATTGACCTCCATATCTTCAATTTTATGGAAACCAATCATCATTGCAAGGTAACACCTGTCCGATCGCATCTTCAGAATGAGGCTAACGATTTGTACACAGTTTCATCTTAAGCCGCACTATTAGTAGGTATTTATAGTTTTTCGTCTGTTTATAATCCTGGGCCTGTAGACAAAGTAACATTATCCTCATTCTTCGCTTATAGAAGCGATACAAAATGTATGGGAATGACATATGTCACGTGCCTGAAATATTTCATTTTATATCGCTTCTATTAATGCAAGCCCGGGAGAATACTACTTTATTTATTACCTAATCATTTCGTATTTTAAATGGTAACGTAATTTGTTTGTTACTACAAAATGTTTGCTTATATACAATCCTCGTATCATTCTATTTCAAAACACCTGGTGATCCTTCCCGTATTCTTGATTGATTTCTGCCTCATCGGTGACATTTTCTACTTGCACGAATGTTTGTGTGAAATCTTGCTATGAAATCGGAATTGGCTTCGATTTTTAAGCCACTAGGCTTTTAACGCAAACTTATTTATTAATAATGCAGTTGATTGAAACAAGATTGACAACGCCGATGTCGATTGATACAAAGATGAATGATAATAATGCAAGTAATGGTAATAATGATACTAATGAACAAGTTTAACATAAGTCAATCATCAAGCTAATCAATTAGGCCGGTAGAGATTACATAAACAGATTGGTCTCGTGTGAGATCGATAGCGCAAATTGTTTATCAAATCAGTGAGCTGTGTTTGCTACTGCGCCTGCGTGTCGTCGGCAACGCGTCCGCTGAGATGGTCATTCGAAAGGTTAGGGTACCTCCCGCTGCACACACCTGTACGCGGCGGACATTCTAGTCGCGGCAATAGCCGAACTTATCGCCATGCGCTGACGCAACCCAAACAGGATCCACCTCCCAACAAAAAGTTCCACGGCCACTATTTCGAAACTCGTGCGCACCTAAATAGAGAAAGGCATCTATGTGCTTGTACATCATTTGTAGAGCCGCTAGTCGCAACCCACGGGGTATGGGGTGAATGCCCTTAACGTCCTCCGTCCTCTTCAGGTATAGCGCCCTCCCGTTCTAACACACGAGAGTCCCTGTTCTTTCAACTTCGAAAAGAGGGCACGTATTCGAGAAGCGTCGAGCGATTTCCACCTTATCTCTAGTGGAGTTAGAGTTGATATCGCTGTGTCGGGGTGGATCTGTGTACAGTTAAGGGTGTGTGCGCACGCGCAATGCGTTTGTATTCAAATGAGGACAGTGCGTTCCGCGCCGGAGAACACTATGATTGTACTTTTTTAGTCCGTGAGCAGTAATCAGCTACAAGGAAATGGGCATCCTTAGGGGTGGCGCGGGTCGGCCGCGGTATTGAGGACACAATCTTGTTAATGCGCGACAATTAGGCGCTCTGGGACAAATGGCAATTTGTATTAATGGCCGGGTGGTCGACACTGCTCTTTTGGTCTCTATTTATTTGTGTCCCATCATTAATACTTAATACATAACACTGAGCCATTCAATTCATAGTCGCGCTATAAATTATTACAGTATCATCAATTTAGCTTCGAGCACACGAAGCTGCATTAATGACACAAATTACTAGGTATATTAACTGTGTAAATAACACGTTGTTTCATATCGTAGGTATGTGCATGCAAAGGTATCTTACTACCTACCTACGTACATCACAATATCTTTGTAATGAACCCTGCTTCTGGACATCATGCAGTATGCTATTAGAGAAGTTGAAACTTTGCTGAGTTTTTGAGAACTTCAATGAAAAATATGCATTGGGTGGGTATATCAGGCCTAATTTTATACGGATTCCATTTTCTCTAATGAATAGGTAAATATTATCAGCTACTTGATAAATATATGACTTCCTAGTGGAATCTTTGGAGAGAAGTTTCAGCATTTCATTTAATTTGAAAATCCTACCGAATAGATGTAGAGTCCAACGCTCGGATACCTAAGATTTAAACTCATAATGCTATTTTGACAATTTTTGTCTCTGTCTATATTTATGTATGGCATGAGATGAATAAAAACATGCGCTGCATCCCCACTATTTTTCGCTCCGCGTTCTTTATTCGTGACGGCACCTGTATTTAGTAACAATCATAGGACATACCATCCAAAATGGCACATTTAGCAGCATCGGTTCTTACACAAACACATTGTGGGATTCTGTACTACTCCCCATGAAGCATTGCCAGCCGATTTCCTTCATATATCACTTATCTAGCTTTTGTTTGAGTCTGGCTTCCGGAATTAACCACATGGAAAAGTGTATATGATAAGGTTCGATAAATATGACCTTTCGTAATGACAAATGATGGTAACAATTCGAGTAAAGACTACTACTAAACTATGTGTATCGCTTTCAAATTCCTTATCACAATGACAAAGAACTACTTCTAAAACAGGGAGGTCACGTTTTGTAATATGGGGATTGAGTTTACATAATAACTGAAGGATTATAGAGTCATATACTGATGTTTTAAGTCATATTATAGTGTAATAACATAGTGGCGCAGTTGTATAGGCAGTTCTTAGACCTACTGTGGGCGTATCTCGACCTTCATACGTCCTGCGACGCTCACTATGTTTTCCACCAACACACACAGTATGCGTTTTAAACTTACTTAGATGATTTTTTAAAGTTATTTTACATTTAGCTTAGAGTTTTGTGTGGTAGATAAGGTTAAATTTGAAATGCTTTCATTTCGACTGCTACCATGTTCTTATTTTATACTAGCTGTGCCACGCGGTTTCGCGGTTTTTCGCTGTGACCAGTTGTTGTGATCAGTTGCTTTTTCCAATTTATTTATTAAATTTCACCTAGTCGAAAATTCTGAGGTAACAAACAAAAAAAACAGTTGAATTGCGAACCTCCGCTTTTTTTTAGTCGGCTATATATAAATACCTATCTATAACAATCTTGGAAAAAGTCGGGTTAGATAATATCTCTACGCGTGCCTATTCCATCTTTACGGAACTTTTAATTTGCAGTAGGACCTCTTCTTAAAAAAACTGGAGCTATTGTAAAAAAGAAACAAAACTTTCAGCCATAGATAACGAAACGCTTCGCTCCAGCGAATTTTAATATTATGCTTTCAGCATCCATTCGAAAATGGTGGAAAATACCTGCTTATTGTAGTTAATCATAGTTAGGTCTTTGTGTAAGTTACGTGTTTTGATAGGCACGTGTTGTTCGCCAACCGGCACAGACGGCGCGGTGTCGCGGCGTGCAATCTAGCGCGACTTCTTTTAGTTTTATTTGCGATCATTGTTGATACACTTGACGTTTATTGACTGATGCATTGAGAGCGGTTCAGAAGAAATTGCACGTTTTGTACACAGATTAATCAATAGAATTCTAATTTGGATTTTTTTCCACCAGCTGAAATGACTCGACTTCAAAATATTTGTAAATAAGAAAATGGAATTAGTATAAAGTCGGTTTTCTTAGTTAATTATTTGTATTTAATAACACTAATGTGTTGTGTTATGAAGCTCAAGTACAAACTAATCAACAAAACATTCACTAGAAGCATTAGAGCTAGGCTTTGCCTCCCCACTTCACACCATGTTGGTAATGCCACCCGAGGATGTCATTACAAATGATGCACCGTTCGCGCCCACACCACACCAATCTATCTCCCGCCGAACATTTAGTGTTACCGATGGCAATAAAATATTTCTTTTTATGTCCCCCTGTGTTACCAGTTTACCATGTCTGCGTTGGCCGCGCTTGCGCAACCTGTGCATACCATGTTTCCGTAATTTAAACCGCGTCGTCGCAAACAAGTCGTCGGCGCGAGTAAGCACACGTGACGCGCTACGTTTAGTGTTTATTAATAAAGTCAAGTTCAAGATCGTCTAGTTTTATTGATACCTTACATAGTACTCTATTTAGTACTAGCTGTGCCTTGCGTAGATTTAATTTCATGGGTGGATAAATTAACGTAAACCATATTAAAAACCTAAGATACTCCTTGTAACTCAGCTATCTGCTAGTGAAAGTCCCAGTAAAATCAGTCCAGCCGTTTCGGATATTACCCGGAAAAAGACAGACATAAACAGAGAAAAAAAAAAGTTTTTTTTCATGTCAGTAGGTACCGTATATACGAGTACTTTCATAGGCATTTAGTGAAAATCTGTTATTTTGGAATTACAAACATGTAGATGTATAAATGTATCATGTATCAGAACCGTGTGATAATTCAAACCGTCTCATCATAATAATTTAATCCCGCTTCATAACTTCTTCTCGTTCAAATAATTATCCTCCACGAAGACCACGGATAACGGCGACCACCGCTCGAAGATCTCCCCGAACGCCAGCCTTTCTCCGTAATGCAGTTACCTATTTCGAATCCAGACAAGCTCCTCAGATTATCCGTCATATGTGTTCTTCCACATACTTTGTCTCTTCTTATTTTTTTTGCTATGACGTAATTATTACTTTAGTAAGTACAGGAATCTATGAAAAAACTTACTTAATTTAGGGTGTAGGTACATAATATGTACGCAGCTAATGTCAATACACATGCTGACCTAGAGGTCATTCACATTGAGAAACGTTATTACAACATTCATTACGCACGCTTTATGTCATTCGCCAAAAATCACCATTGCAAATCGTGCGTTAGACAATGCTTTCTACAACAAATCCAATTTATTTTTTCACGCCATTTGTTAAGTGTCTTATAAAAAGAGCTAGCAACTTTCTTAATACATAGTTCTCAGTAGCAAAGTGTTTTTATTTTGCAAACAGACTGGCTCGTGTACGGAGGCGAGTTCATCATTATAAAGTGTTGATTGCTTTCAGACGTTTTGGGGCTACTTTCATCGACGGCGAGCTAATTTAAATATTCTACAATACACTTTTTCCTTATAATATACACCGTGCATTTAATACAAGGTGTATTGTTATTTCGGTTCCTTTAGGTATTACTAAGTTGGTCTTTCAGTCAACCGCAATCGAGTGGAATTTTGAAAGGTGAGAAATGTAACTGTGCCCCAAGTATAGGTACGTTGTCGGCATTCGTTGGCGTATTTGGTGAAAATGGTGTGGCTTGAAATGTGTTGATCAACCATCTGTAGAATTTAACCACTACCTGCCTCCGAAGAAGTATCAACGTATTTAGACCTTCGAGTCACACTAAAATGCAAGGTTCGTCGACGTTTGAATGTGTCAAACAATAACATCAATCAATCCCTTACCTAGTCTGGTAGGTAGCCCATGTGATGCATAGCAATTAAAACACCTTATCACAAAACTTAGAGAAAGATAGTCTGTGGCTTAAAAGTAGCTCCAACTCTTTCTGTGATACGGATTTATAAAAGGATGGAAATAGTTTGAGGCCGATTTTGATCTAGTCTTCGTTTAAACCATGTTTTGTAATAAGGGTAGTCTTTAATAAGGTAATTACAGGATCTCATTAGCGGTGATGTAACGTAACAAGGACCACGTACTCAGTGGAATGTTAATCAGGATTCAATGTAATAAAAAAACGCAGGTGGTTCAATAATGGGAGAAAGATATGTCATAAGATAATATTTAGGCGCTTTAATTATCTCGTTAAAATTGTATCAGTAATGAATTGGGCAGATGTGCACACTGGAGATAAAGCAAGAACATTGTCAACGAAACACCGAGGACTAGAAACAATTCTGGTGCCAAAAGTGCAATATATTGGGATGTACAGAATTCAGGAAAACTATCAATAGACAGGCGTGCTACACGTTTCATTTTATTTTTAACACCTTCAAATAGACCTATTAGAAAGCTATTAACTTTGTGTAATTTTGTTGTAATCGAATGCTCGACTATTTAAAACCGTTACCATCTCAACAAATCAATCAACAACATAAACTTTTTTTACCGTAACCTTACGAATCATAGTCCGCGATGGATGTTTTCTCTAATCTCGATTGAGAATCGACTTGTTTCATTTGTAATAATTGAGGTAACGACAGGCGGTGTATCGGCCTCGATTCACCCCACTGTCGCCGGAGTTTCCATTTGCAAGCAAAAACTTGTGAACGGTGGCGCAGCAGGCGGGGCGGCGACGAGCGCATTACCAACATCCAACAATCTGAGACATGATCACTAGCACCACAGCACCCCCCTTCGTCCTGCACTCCTATAGCCGAGGGGGGGAGGACAGGTCTCCGCTAGCGGCTAGATGGTAATGATACATTGTTGGTCTCAGACAGAGGAACGGTTTGCAATATTGAGAGTTCTTGCGCGTGGATGCGCAGGCGCTCACCGTTATCCTATTTCCTCCCTCCTTTCTGTTATTCTATTGATGGAACTGCGATTACTGCGAAGCCATCATGGTTCATTTTACTGTAACACTTTAAGGAACATCGTTCAAATGTATAAAAGCGTTTTACGATTATCAAATGGTATTTTAAAGAAGTGATCCTTATTATGCACAGCCTCAGCAATAACCAAACTTTATTTATCTTTTTCGTTTATGTTTATCGTGCAAGTTGGTTTATTGTTAATAAAATAATGTACTCAGGGAGTAAACCCGAATCATGTGCATGTGTCATTTAATGCGATTATATTACGTTGTAATAAAGGTGAATTATAATAATTATAAATGTTCCCATAAATTAATTTAATAAGTTAGTGTTAAGAAACATGAAAAATTTATAACTGAACGGTACGAACACGAGTAAAAACCGCCGTGGATTACCTATATCTATTACTATTACTTACCTGGCTATATTATATCTCGCTTTTGCTTCAGACTTATAAAGATAGGTTAAAAATACAGTTTCTAAGACAGTTTCCAATTTTGTCACGTAGTTTGTTTGAGGAATAACTCAAAGACTTACGTATAGTGTCTCAAGTAGACTCACCATCTACCACGTTGGCACTTAATCATATTCGGTGAAAAGTGGGTGTTGTTATTACAACATCTCTCCCTACCCCTTCGGAGAATACAAGCGTGAGCACCTTATCAACAGAATTACATTGTTGATATTAAATTGCTTGCGCACGATATTCAATGTCTTCAAGTAAGTAGGTAGGTAGGTACCCCACATAAAGAGAATACAATCTTTAATAAAAATAATCATGCAAGTATTATTTCTTCATAACTTAATCACCGTGGTTTTTCGAATACGTTGTTTATAACATCGACCATTAAGGCTCAGCCCACGCGTTTAAACGTGGAAGTATTTTTCCGAAAGCCCAACAGTTCGTGATAAATCAAAGGGTCCACGAATAGAGGGCCATAAAGGTGGCCACAAAAGCCGGAGTTTTAGAGCCCTTCAGAAAGTATGTCGACGGCCTACCTCCCCCTCCTCCCCCCCTCGCTCGCCCGCACCTCGTTGGAAAACATCCATGTATGCATTTTATAGTTTTCCATCGAACTCGGCCGCCGAGTGGGAAGTAGATGGAACATTTGAACTTTCCCATCAATGGTATTATATTATAATGTTTTTATTTATTTTGTACTGCTTTGAAACGATCGAGTAATCATGGAGAATGATTGGCGTGGTTTTGGCTTAGTATTTAATTGTCAACATATTTTGTTTTACTAAATTGGTATTTGGTATGAGATGGGACTGACGATATTCTGTAAAACTGGCATTTGACATGTAGTCAATATGTAAAAACAGAATTCTAAATGGTGTGCAACCGATTTACGACCAGTCCCCCCCAAAAGACCGTTTAATACACATGTCTTCCATATCTTATATACCTACACAAATAGATATTTGACCAATCAATTTCAATGGTCCTTCGAGTCTAATGAGTCACAGATCTTTAAACAATGGTTATTATGAGCCTCGTGGTGTACTGGTGGACTGTGGAGGGCAGTGTTCCGAGGTCCCGAAGGGTGATGGGAGGGGTGCGGGGCGGACACGTTGCGCAACGCATAATAACGCGACAACAAATAAAAACGTAACAGAAACGCAACTCCCAACATTGAAAGAGACTAGTTGCAAGCACACATGAGAGAGCGCAAGACGGGATCCCCGTTTAAAACTAGAAACTTGTCCATATGGGAACTGTTCCTCCATTTTATAGAAGATCACAGCCAAGTCATGCTAAGTGCTCTTTGGAGGGATCAAGGCACTGTGCTAGCTATAGTGGAACCCTTTTGTCTCTTACTATGCTAGTGCAGAGCATTCTTGACCTGTATGGCAGACAAAAAGCGAGTGACACTCGCTATTAGTCACGTTGCAGTAGCCGCTTGCCTACTATCAGGCAGAATGTGCGCTTGTTTGCCACCTATGTAGAGCCAAAAAACATAGAAGGGTATGGGGATCGCAGCTCACGTTGGGCGTATTCTAATAAGTAACTTTAGCGCTCTGG
Source organism: Watsonalla cultraria (assembly GCA_964035505.1). Lineage (NCBI taxonomy): Eukaryota > Metazoa > Arthropoda > Insecta > Lepidoptera > Drepanidae > Watsonalla > Watsonalla cultraria. The sequence goes on along the minus strand of OZ037717.1, from coordinate 7,767,650 downwards.
ATGGAAAAAGTTCACGTCGCCCCTGTATGGGAACTGGCCTTGTGTATGTGTTATTTTCTGATGACGGCGACGTTACGTGCCGGGGCCGCGCGCGCAGGGTCATGCGCACTGATTCGGGGAACGATCGCCTTGTAAAACAGGGTTGATGACAAGTATTGTGTCGGAAAGGTTAAACACCTTAGCTTCTTAAACATTGATTAGAATTCATCGGTTTTATTACCACCGCCTAAAACGCTGACAACTCTAGCGCCTTTTGCTAGCACTGCGTGACCGATTTTAAATAGGCTGTGAACATGATTACACTGGTCGTAAAAATGGTTAGAAAAAAATATCTACACAAGATAGGATTCGAACCAGCGACCGTAAGCCGTGCAGTTGCTTAACCAATTGAGCTATGTGTGTCCCTCCCTATAAGTCACTCGCGTGTCGAATTTTTTCATTCGCTTACGTGTTAGAGGTAGCCTCCCATGTCGTGTTCGTCTTCTTAACCATTTTTAAGAATAATTAGGTATAGAAACAAAGACATTTCATTCAAAAAATATGTTACACTACCGACACGAGTAATGAGTACCATCGAATGCGAAGTAGTAATTTTTGAGACGAATAAAATCATGCGCAGTATCCCCACTATTTTTGCTGCGCGTTCTTCAGTCGTGACGAGACCTGTACCTATAGATGCATACGTGGATCATGAACAAAGCTTCATCTAGGTAGGTGGACTATGAAACCCCTGGAGATTAAGTAGATAAGAACATACTACAAAGGAAGTAAAATGAAGAACAGATTAAGTTGCAACGCCCGAAACGTCACAAAATACAGACGGTTGGTAGATGCCACAGAGAACTTAATCTCCGAAGTATGAAAGTCACAGATTACAAAGCACTTATCCGTGATTACATCGACCTTAGAACCGAGTGTACTTACACCTACACAACTCCTCGATAGTGACCTCGCGAGCTAATAACTCATTAGTGCAAAGGATAGTAAATACTTAAGCACCTCATGGTTAAACCAACACCAAAAAGGTTTGAAGATCGCAGGCAAAAAATTCTACCATAGAGTAAGTAGTGCTCGGTTTTACCCTGAACTTCGTCAGACAGACAGTTTTAATATTAGGTTGCGGAGAGTAAATCAAAAGAGGAAGGCATTAGGGGTTTCCCGTTCAAAATTTAGAGCTGCCCGACTGGGGATTGTACCTTCACCTTATAGAAGATCGCAGACAAATAATCGAGAATAAGGTGGCCAGTGCTTCATGAGCGGGAGGAGTAGAAGAGCTGTGCTAGCGTACAGTGGTGACTCTTTTATTTGTGTTGGCACAGGGATTCTAATCTTTATAAGGTAGGCCAATGCGTCAGTGATATTCTGGTGTTAGTCACGATCATAGGCTGCAGGCCGCTTACCATCAGGTGGACTGTACGCTTGCTTGTCACCTCTGAAGTTTGAAAAAAAAGCTTTGTTGGGGAAGGGTGTGAGTGCTATAGTGGGACCCTTTCGTCACTTGCTTTTTTGCCACTGACTCCATTCGCTATAGACTAGGCAACGCGAGAGACACTGTCTGGCGTTGGTCACGTTAATAGGTTGCAGCAGCCGCTTACCTTACCACCAGGCGGACAGTGCCACAAATAGAGGTTTTTCAAGTTCAAAATATGTTGATACTTTTTTGAAGTCGGTTATCGTTTAATACTAAAGATGGCGGATCAAGACATTTTGAGCCACGCTAAATGCAAAGTCATGTGACAACGTTTGAACATTTACAAACCTATACTTTGAGTACTGGGGCCCTACCATGACCTCTTAATGCCATGATAGTTTAAGACTTATTACGAGACAGATGTATACGACATGTATAAGTCTGCCACTGTCACAGAGTGGGACGATGATGGCAAAAAGAGCTCATGGCCCTACGTTTGTTAGTCTTTATACCATTGAAATATTTATGAGAATAAAATACATACGTTTTTGAATTTCGATATGCACAACAGCACACGTAAGGTAGGTAAATCTTAATCTCTAAAATAGCACGACGTAGCACAGCTATGTAACGGCGTTCCGCTCAATGAAATTTGTTAAAAGTTGAGTTTGGGGCCCGATTTGCTAAGGAAAGCACCTTGCTTCCACAGCATTGTGTTAAAGTGTCCTAGTTGACTGTAAATAGACTTTCCCACGCACCAAGTAAGATGCATTTACTAAAGATCTGTTCGGATGATAGAGAAGCGGTGGAATTATAGCATGTGAACTCTATATACTTAATGTTAATTCGATTGATCGGAGTGCTTGAAGTGTTTGATGACGGAAGGAACATGCTAAGTATTGTTCAAGTGCATGGTATTCTGCGAGAAAGGATCAATATCCCGTGTTTTTTCTCTTATAATTTAACTAATTATCAGTGCCTAATGGGTGTAATTGACATTAATAAATTGAAACCATGTTTGAAAGTATTCTCAATGCTGAAGCTTAGTCCAAGTGGTCCAACGCACAATACTTTTTAACTAATTTCAAAAGTGAAGGAGGTTCTCAATTTGGCAGTTACCTATTTTTTGTATGCTTGATACAAACCTCAGAATTTTAGAATGCGGGGTTCGATCCCAGCTTGACCGAAGTTTGAATAAATCATCTCATCATCAATCATATTTCTTCTGTTTAGGTCCTAGCAGCAGGAAAGTTGAATATTACGAGTACCTACTACGATCACAATTTTGATGGTGTTATAGCTTCAGTAATAATAATAGAAACTCAACAAAGTTCTATTTATATCTTCTCAAAGTATTCACTATTTAATTTGTTCGCTTTGTGTTGTGTGGCTGTTTAAAATAACGTACCTACCTATAAATCAAATTACGCATACGTAATACTCCCTTTTATTGTAATCAGCAAAATTTATTATTTTTCTTTCGGAAAATACAACTATTATGGACCTATGTAAGTTTTGCTTCAGTAGGTAGGAAGGTAGAAGGTACCTTTGTGTAGATGAAGGCTTTCAGCTAAAAGGTAAGTACTTTGAGGTACTGCCTACCTAGCCATAGGCAGAATGACCTATCTTATTGTTTTTATTTTAAGTATCAAAAAGGCTAACAAAATTGATATTATGATTGTATTCCACATCACCACAAACAATGGGTATTACTTACCCGCCTACCTACCTAAGTAGGTACTTCAAAAAGTATTTTTAATTCGTTAGATCAGGTTCTATTTTTAATCGCATGTAAGGTAATAATTAAATCTCGTAATAGAAAATCCAGTGATCCAGCTGTCCACGCAAGGATGCGCGGGCGACGCGCGTTTCTTTTTAGAAAGTGGCACGTGTCGGGGTTGTTCACCCTGCGCGATCCGGGTCATGCGCCCGCGCCGCACCCCGCCGCGCCCCCCGCGGCCGCCTAATACGTACCTACCTACCATGTGAGCGTAGTTGATACTAGTCCTTGATAAGAGAACTCCATTGACACCATAATCGAGTGGAACCGGGTCGGCGGATAAGGCACTCCTTGACGCACCCGACCGCCATTTTCTTAACTAAATCACGCGAATATAGGTTACCAATCGGTCCGTTGTTAGGTATATTCCATTTTAAAGATATATAAATATCAGCCGAAGTACTTTGTTTTTTGACTGGGTAGGTATTATAAAGAAAACATTGAATGTTAAGACATTCCCATATAGAATATTACTAAAAACAAATTACAATTTAATAAAACTAACTAATTAGGTAACATAAGTTTTACAAAGATTCAGGTCAAAGGAGAACAAGTATTGTTTTTTTATCAATATCAAACGTCATACGGGAAGAACATAAGAAATGTTTGTAAACAAGGCACATGGAATATTCTTGCTTCTTACCCTGAAGTGGCACGTGGCGGCTCTGTGTGTATTGAATTCCAACAATACAATTTCAGTTCACACATTGAAAAAGTTACATTAATCTATATGCAATGCATTTGAGATCCGAATTGAGAAGAATACGCAAGAGAAGATATGAAGAGTAAGTAGGTAGGTAAGTGTTTATATAATACTAGCTGTGCCCGCGGTTTCACTCGCGTAGATTTAGTTTCATCCTTATTGTCCAAGAACTATAATATTTTTAATCAATAAAAGTAGCCTAAGTTACTCCTTGAAACACCAGTTACCCGTCAGTGAAAGTCCCGTTAAAATCGGTCCCGCCGTTTCAGAGATTACCCGGAACAAACAGACAGACAGACAGACGGACAGACAGGCAGACAGAGAAAATTTTTAAAACTTGGTTCTTTAGTGTCAGTAGCGTGTATACTTTCATATGCATTTATTGAAAAACTGTTATTTTGGAATTACAAACAGACACTTCAATTTTATTTATCTGTATAGATTTAATCGACACTATAGAAATTACTACCTATTTAATGTTATAAGGATTTTTTTTAGCTATGGATAGCTATTAAAGTAGAATATAAAATAATATGGATTGTTTGAAAGATGACACTGGTTGGAAAGGAAATTGTAATGACGACGCGACGGCCCAGAAAAAGAAAAACTCATTGCACCGCTCGCAAATAACGGGATAAAGGTAGCCTTTCTTATTTGCCTGGTAAGCTATTCCAAGTACCTACCTACATAATGCACACTAATATAACACACATTACATAAGGGCCGTGATTGCCGTCGTTTGAGTGCCTTCTACGCAACCGACGATGATTTGTCCTAAAAACTTATGAGCAGTAATATCTCGCCACGGGTTTTACGGTGAAAGAAAACGAAGCGAAGAAACCTGCATTTACCTATGTCTGAGAAGAGCATACGTTTAATGTGCCTGAGACGGCGATAGACTCGTCAGTCACGTTTCATCTGCGAAAGGAAGTGGGTAATACCCATAGAGGATTATCTCTGCCTACCCTTTTGAGGACTCTTCGAGGAAGGCATGATCTTACGTCTGTACAAGAAATACCTAAATAATCGATTGATGGAAAAGTCCTAAGATATTATTTATGACTGACTGACTTACATGTAAGTAAATCGTGCTCGCAGCTTTCTTCAACACATTTTGCACAAGTTAGTACACGCATATAAATAAGAATCACACAATGACAATAAAAATTCAATCATTGTTTATTATCATAAAAATATGTATAAAATTATAAAACTTACTGACTAAAACACTTGCTAAGCTTGCATCCTCGTCCACAAATGATCGTGAACAAAAAGCTACTATACATCTATAAGTAAAACCTGTCAGCATTTGTGATGTTGTCCGTCAGTGCAGCAGAACTCTTTGCCCGCTGAGAAGCTGGTCGCCATCCAGTCTCCTCCACAGTTCTTGATGAAGAGGAACGCCCTCTCTTTGTGAATATCGCGCTCCACCGCTCCGCATATCACTGGCCCGGCTTTGGGGAGGTACTTCAGGATCTTTGAGGGAAGAAAGTAGAAGAAAAATTGAGGAGGAGCTATTAATTAATGAATAAAAGTATAAGTAATAACCCTTTCATTAAAGATGATTTAATGTAACAGACTATAGTTCATCACCGTCTCAAGCTCTTTACACACGTCAATGAATACTTTCCTTTTAGTGGTGTATGTGACATCACTGCACTTAAGTTTTTTAGAAAAACTCATTGGCTGGTATAGAACCCCTGCGATTGGAACTTGCGTCGTTTGAGCAAGGCGACTACTCAAGCCACGCGGCCACCATGGCTCTACCATAAATGATGAGTCGAAATGTCGTATCGTATTTCCTCCCGAAAGCTACATCGAAATTTACCTACCATTTCTTATTCCTAAGGGTTAAAGTATCATCGATAACGTTACTCACAACATCCAAGCATTTACTGATGCAGTGCTTACTGCCGCCCATCCCGCAGGGCAGGCTCGGGGCGTCAGTGTCGTAAGTCACCACTGGCTCGCCCTCCGGAGGGCCCCGGGGTCTGCTCCGCCGGCCTTCCTTCAAACCCACTTGCTGGGACATGAACACTCCGCACTGACACGGCTCCACCTGGATACACGCGTAAAGGTACAAAGTCTCTATAAGTTATGTTTGCGCCACGCTTAAGGACGCGACGAAATTCATAGACGTTAAAACATGACAAAACGTACTTAATGCACTGGAAGGTTCTATTGTAAGTTCCCCGCCTAAAAGTGTTAATAATATTGAGTTAAGAGAAAGGTAGAGCATCAAGTGATGCTTGACTACAAACTGTGTCCGAAGTATAAGTTTTTACATGTTTTTAAATTGGCGATGTCGCCTGCGTATTTTCCTCATTTTGTATGAAAACGTTAAAAAGCGCCCAAAGCGGCGAGTGTAGGAACTTTTACGTCTCCATTCAAAAAAGTGCAAAACGCAAGGTCGGACGACGTTCCCGTTCTCCGTGGGGAGTACGGGGATAAAATAAGTAGCCTATGCTATTCGCTGATAATTTAGCTATCCATTACTGAAAGATTTATTTAAATCCGTTCAGTAGTTTTTAAGTTTTTTCGTTACATTTATATGTAAAGAAAAAACGAATTCTTATAATTCAAAAATTTTACAAAACAAATCTTTCTTCGTTATAATATTGTACAGGTACGGATAAGTATAGAAGTATACAGAGTCAAGACTTTTTGGGCGTACATATTTTGCACAGATTATCGGCTGGTGGTACATAATGTAACATTGCTCTATGACAAAAAAGTGCGCTTTAAAAGTCTAGACCCCATAGATATTGTGCCTACGTCCAGAAGTTAAGTACCGACGTATTAAACTTACTTCATCGTAATCTTCGTCTAAATTAACATCCTCCTCAGTGTTGAGAACTTCGAAGTCATGTCTCTTCAACACACGACGACTGTCGCCTGTCATCACCAGCAATAACACGACGATTAGTGTCCACTGTCGCAGATACATATTGAAACCGTGGTGTTACTCTTCGAAGTTGTATCCAAGCTGAAAATCAAAGACAGATGTGATACGTAGTCTATACAGGCCAGGTTTTTACAGGGCAGCAGAGAAAATGAGGCCCTTTTTTCATACTTCTAAGGCAACAAACAAGCGTCCGCCTGATGGTAAACGGCTACTGCAGCCTATGAAGTTTACACTAAGTGGTACTCTCGCGTTGCCTACCTTATAAACAATGAAATCCTTGGGGGCCAACTATGATCTTTGAGCAGTGCGTATCAAGAACTTTACGTTATTCACTAAGGTTTCTCAGCGTGGAACTCGACGACGAGCGTTGATTTCGATCATAGGGAATTGATGCATAATACACAAAGGTTCAATTTAGATTTTTTAAGACCTCGACGACGAGTGCGACGCTGAGAAACCTTAGTGAATAACGCGGCTGATTTCAAACGCCTAGGAAATTCATTCTAGATCATCGTTACGTAACTGAATAATTTTACAAAAAGATAGTAAGTACGTAAGTATAGCACCTCATTTGAATTTTGTAGAATTTCATATTCATACCCGCGTAGGCAAGTTCTTTCGGAGACTTATCTCGAATATGATTAAAGCTCACAGGGGCAACAGATCATCGGCTTAACCGTCCTAAGCTCGGCATATCAATGTAATTACATTATTACCATAATTTAATGCAGTCGAAATCAAGTCATAATTTGGTGTATAGACATGATACTTATGTTAATCCATTCCATTACGACATTGACGATCGCCAATAAAACCCTTACATGAAATGATAGTTGCCTACATGAATATTTTCGTTCACAGTTTTCGTTACTGTCGTACCGGTGGGCGTATTATAAGACTGAAGAGTTTGTACGCGTAGCGGTGATAATTGTTCTTTCTAGACGTGAAGGTAAGCCCTCTATGCGTACGGTAGTGCGTAATAGCGTGGGATATATTAAGACGGCTGTAGGAACTCCTGTTTGCCAGCATTAAGAGTAAACAAAAGGGCTTAAAAGTGTGTCGCGAATGTGAACATCAGTGTGAAGTGGACTCTACTTATTACCGTGTTTCTTAAAGGCATCTAGTTGGATATACGTAGCTACCTATAGTTTAATATATTACATAATATAAGTAATAGTAACGAAATGTAAATACAAGAGGACTTACCCAATATGGTCAGTTTCTCAAACTGTTCGATGATAAACAATTTGGTAGGACTTCACATGTCTCAGTAAACTGTGCACTTGCACTGCGCCTTTGACATAACTCTCCGAATATATAACAGGGAGATAGGTCTGTTTATTCGTCATTCATTGAAGAAATGCTGGCTCAGCGTATCAACGCTACGGGTAAACGTGATGTGATACGAGTACCTATGTCGCTACGTGTTTTACAGACTCCATTCTTTACGTGACAAATTCTAGTGACGTTCCCTCACGTCGGGCATGGTAAACTTTAGTCGCATAGGTACCTATATTATTATCATATTCGGAATTCCTCATTTATGAATTATGATTTTGTGTTACTTACAGTAGAAAGTTCCGATCGATCGCGTGGGTTGGTAGTTCGTAAATATGCTATTTTTAAAGATGCAAATGAAAATGTACCTTCATTAGTGATTAGAATAAGACTATATCTTTAAAGAGTAGGGTTAAATTCTGAGCTTCTCGACTGGGAAATGAACCTCCCCCGTGGAGCAACATGCCAGCCACAATACTACTCAAAGATAGCATAATTTATCTGCGATCTTCTGTAAGGTGGAGATACAGTCCCCAGTCGGGCACCTCCGAATATCGAACGAGAAATCTCGTTGTTCCTTAAATGTGTTTATTGGTAAAACTTACCATTATAAAATATGCTTTAATTTTTGTGCAGTGATTTCACACCACGTGCTTTACGCTGAACCAAAACATCGTGAGGAAACCTGCATATGTCTGAGAAGTCATTTAAAGACGTAAGTATGTATGGTTCCTGAGACGGCGATGGACTCACCCTCTGTCACGTTGGCACTTAATCATATTCGGTGAAATTAGGATGTTGTTGTTACAACACCCACACTGCTTACCCTTCGGGGACCCTTCTGATATGGCGTGAGCATTTTTTTTAATGTTACTTAACATTATTGCTAATATAAAACTACCTAGTGTCTTCCCAAAAGGCTATGTAAATGTTATTGATGTGTGATTTGTACAAGAGGTGGGATGAATCAAATATTGTATTGAAACAAAAAAAGGATTTAATAGAAAAACGACGAAGTTATCTTCAAAGCTAACGTAAAACTTCAAGCAAATCTTTACAGAAAGACAATATCTGAATCAGACAGTTCTGATAGCATACATACATGCATCGAATGCGAAACAACAAGAATATTGCATTTGTTAAACAATACATATTAAAATAACAATATACTTAATCAACAAAGGTGGTATGTTCGTTCGTTCACATACAAAACTGACTATACAGGCTGCCAAAATAACTCATAAAACTTAATAACCTTAAACTTAAATTGATAACTACAGTTAAGCTCTGCAATTTATATTGTTTACTGACTCTTTAAGACAAGAAAAGTAGCATATCTCGGACGTGTGCTACGACATAAGCGCTACTATCTTCTTCAGAGTATATGGAGAAAATTGAGGGGAAAAGGCGAGTCTGAAGGAGGAAGTTGTCATGGCTCCGAAACCTAAGACTGGGATAAACTGCGTGGAAGAATTGTTTAAGGTTACTTTAAGGTTGAAAAAAATTAGGACAAATTTGCGGAGCTGACGGCCAGCCTTCATTATTGGACATCGCTCATTAGGCACCGCAAAAAGACTGACCCTTAAACATGGGGTAGGGCGCACATTTTTGTCTCATCGACTGGTGGTACGTAACATTCTATCTATACATCTTTACTCTATACAGATAAATAAAATTGAATCTGTTTGTAATTCCAAAATAACAGCATCCCACTAAATGCATATGTACTTATATTAAAAAAACAATTTTTACAATTTTTCTCTGTTTGCTTGTTCCGGCTAATCTCCGAAACACCTGGACCGATTTTAAGGGGAACTTCACTGACAGGTAGATGATTACATTTATTTTAAATAAGGGTTCCGTGAAAAAACACCTAAAAAATTAAGTAAAGGTTGCAACAGTGGGGCACAACTAGTTTATAGATATAATATTGCATCAACAAATAAAAATAAAGAGCATCGAATTGCGCCGAATATTATCATATAACTAGAACGCAGTAAATTTTGCAACATTGCATGATTAATCAGGATTAGTGCAACTGCTATAATAATTTTGTAGCCTTTATTTTAAAACATAGCTTACCAACAAAAAAACAACGAAAGTAAAATGCAGATATGCAGTATTACATAAAATTGTAGGCAAATATAATATATCTATACATCTAATCTAGATAAATGAAATTGAAGTGTCTGTTTGTAATTCCAAATAAACAGCCCTTCACAAAAATGCATACGAAAGTATTTAATATTTAAGGTACATACGCATAAAAAAAACTGTTTGTCTGTTTCGGATAATGTCTGAAACGACTGGATCATTTTGAGCGGGGCTTTCACTGACCGATAGATGTTACAAGGAGTATCTTAGGCTACTTTTTAAATTAGGGTTCTGTGGAAAATCCACTCATGAAATTAAGTCTACGAGGGTGAAACCGCGGGGCACAACTAGTAATTACTGTAAACGGCTTAAATATATCCTTAAGCTAAAGCACCCAATTTTCGCCGAAAATTATCTGGTGCTAACGTGGCTTATGGTGATATTATTATAGATTCATTCATTATGAAAGTAATCGCAGTTGAATTAATTATATATTACAGACATTTTTAAACAAAGTTTTGGAGATTCCGATCAAATCTAGACTATCAGTCTTAATTTAATTTTGTAGATAGATAATCAAATCAGTTTTATACTCTTACCACATCAACCAACATGCACATGCATTCAGTATTAGCCTGGTTGGGATTATGTGCCTATTTATGTCATAAATTGAGCCTGTTGCCATTAACGAGGCACTAATCCAGACTCTGTCTTGCTACTGTCCATGGGCTTACATCTTATGTGCTTTTGTATTTTTAAAATTGTATAATATTTTTGTAAAGAGTAATTACTGAGTTTCTTGCCAGGTTCTCAGTAAAAGCAACCTTCCGAACCTGACGGTAGCATGTATAACTCTGTATAATCATGACATTTTGACGCTTTGAAAGTACTTTGTTGAAAAGTCTAATTGAATAAAGATATTTTTGTGTTCGACTTTACCAGGAAATTACAGATAGAAAAACCCAATAACACTTTGCACCACCTGGGGATTGAACCTAGGACCTCGAGTTCCACAGTAGCGTTTACGACCACTAGGCCAACGAGGCAGAAAGAATATAAAAGTAGTTACTGATCCTGGACATGCATCATCCATCTAGATTGTATATTCTTATCTGTGACCAAGACCTGTGTCTGTAGTTATTATCAATGGGCAGTGTTAAAAATTAGAATTATAGAATCACTCCTCATTTCTAATATCATTTATATTTATGGTTTCTGACTATCATATAACTTTAATCTAATACTAAATTGTACTTCATATTTTCAACAAATCAATTGGCACATTACTATTTTATCACTTTTGATTTAATAATAGATAATTTGGACTTAGTAGATTCTAGACTTAAAGCTATGCAATAAATTATTTATAAGTTAACTTATATTTAGATAACTTTTAACAGTCTTTAGCTAGCATCAGCTTAGCCTCGCCTTCAAACACAACCTTCTTTTCCTCCTCTACGATGCAGAAGAACTTCACTTTCAGTATCTTCCTGACATCCACCAACTCTACACTGATAGTGAGTTTTTCACCAACAAAGCATTTGTTGGGAAATTTCATTGTTTGGGACACTAGAACTGTGCCCGGTCCTGGCAAATGTGTGCCTATGAGTCCGGCTACCAATCCATTTAGTAAAGCCCCATGGACTATGGGCCTCTTGTTGCCATTGTTCTGATGCAGGTAGTTGTGATCACTTGTGAGATTAGAGAAGGCATCTAGGTCCTTCTGGGTCAATGTCTTTTGTATCCTGATCTTGTCACCTGCCTTGAATGAGGTACTTGTGAATGAAGTGGTGTGGAGTTTACATATTTTCTGGTAGTTTTGCTTGTTCACTACTATGTAAGGGAATCGGTTTGACAACATTTTATTCATAATTGGTTTGTAAGTCCTGGATTCAGTTTTTTAGTTTTCAATTCACACCACACACATCTTGCAGAAATATGGTTGACAAATTAGTTATCATGTTATCACCACCTTTTTGTAGTTCTGTTATAATATCAGTCACTTCTGGAGTATTTATTTGAGATTTTGTGTGGTCATTATGCAAATAGATCAGAGTTGTAATGATACTAGCCACCGTGTTTGTGTCTTTGGACTTCAATAATGCAATAAGTGGCTTCACTCCTGCATGGGTTATAATGTATTCAGCATTCAGTGAATCTGAAACATTACAATATTCAAATATTAAAAATAAATCACATTAATGCAAAAGGCTTGCATGTGTGCATTTGGAATGGCACAAATACAAGATAACTTCTTTGCTACTTTTATCCGGTGTTTCCGGGTAAATTATACAGTTGTTTAATTATATAATTTTTTTGGGTCTGCATTGATTCAATCTGTGGCTGATCACCTTATATTTATATGTAACAACTGCCATCTGACCTACATAACCCCTTTTACTAAGAGTATTGGTTACCTTGGTTAAACCAGTTGTCAGACTTAAATTGGCAACCGGGACCAACGGCTTAGCATGGTCTCCTTGGCACGGAGGGAACTTGGGACATCCAACTACTGGCTAGGGTTAGGTTAGGTTAGCTGATAAAATTATATTAATAGCAACTGTACCACGAGCTCCTTAATTATAAAGTTAGTACCTACATAATATATCTCACATTAAACTTAGGTATTGTTGTAAATTAAAATATTACCTATGCATAAATTGCATACACCAGCAGCTGCAAACTGCACAAGCTTGTGATTATTCTCTGTCTTAACAACGTGGAGGAATATATCTAGTACTCCAACATCTCGTATGTAGCTGTAGTTTATAGGATCGTACGCAAAATTAGCAAGATTTGCTAAAACTTGGCACTTGGCTTCTGAAAAACCATAAAATACAAGGTTACTTATTAAAGCAATATATCTGGTAATAACTATGAATAAACACGCATATCATCCACACGGAAAGGCAGACATAATTAGTAGGTATTAATAAAAAAATTACAATTACCCAGCGCCGATGAATGCAAATATTCATCAACTAACAAAGAAAGAAAGTTTTCTCGATCAGTCCCATTCTGTGGTGTACGTCTCGAAAGTTGAGCTTTGCTGCTAAACATTGATGGGGTGATATTTTACTTGTTTTAATAGTAACATGAGCATTATTCATTTAAAATAAATACAAAAGAGGACCTAAATAAATAAATGGTAAAATACTTCACACGCCATGAATTAATTAAAGGTCAAAACTGTCAGTCAGTCAGTCAATCAAACCCGAACATATCTAGTGTCACACACGTCAGTCAGCAAAGTGTCAATCCGAATTGTCAAAAGACACCGCAGCTTCACCCACCGCATTTATTTTTGAAGAAATTTCGGAATAAACCGCTTATTCTCACATGAAAATTTCATTTTTAGTTTACTGTTCACATAAAACTCAAATTTATAGGAATTTTCGCGGAGTCTCCATTCAAAATGGTCCAATTCTGAGCCCTAAAGACATTTTCATATTATGTTCAATAACTGACCTCTACTATCACCAGACACATGGTCAAATTGACAATTTAATCATTTATATGGACGGGTGACATGACTGTGACATAACATTTATGACAACAACCTTCAGTATTATTCATTTTATTCTACCTACAAAGAAAGAAAATAAATTTGAACGAAAGAAAAGTAGAATTATTTTGAATTTGGTTCCATGTGTTGCGGAAGCTTAAATATTTATGAAATAGAAATGATGAAATAATTTTAACATAAATTATTATTTAATACATCATAAAAATGAGTGCCACGCCACACGTAGCCGGTAATAATATTATTTTAGGTTAAAAAGTGGAAAATCAGGTGCGGTCGTCAAAGAGGTTAAACGCGTAAATATTTTTCAGGTCTAACGAATAAAAGTATATTCATAGTCGGACTGGAAGAGCCGTACGGTGAAAGAATTATCAGAGATGAAACTACTACTAACATACGCAGCATTATATTCAGTCCAAAAGGCACTTATTTAGCTTACAGAACTGATAGAAAGTTAGTATGATTTATCTATTTATTATTCTTAAAATACCCTGTGTACTACATACAATTCCTATAACTAGTTACAAACAAGAAAACGACCCAAGTCAGTTTCTCTCGGTATTGGGTTTTGTTCAATATTACTTTCCTTTTAAAAATATTTTTTGTTTAATTATGTAAGTTGTATGTAGTTTTACCTAAGGGTCTTGAGCCAAATTTAAAAGACAAAATTATTATAAATAGTTCAGTTGAGAGTTTTCTAAACAATTCTGTATTCCAATCTATCAATCAAGATTAATGATTTATCAGACTTACATTGATTTTGTATGAAACATTAGATCTTTACATTTATAAATTTAGGATGAGTGAAATTAAAAACAAATTACTTGACCAAATTGCTAATGAAATTAAAATGGTAGATCCAAAATACACCACAAAGCTCGGGCATTTTTTTTGTATTTTTGTATTTGTTTCACTAGATTCTGTTGGTGGCATTGCCAGCGATTTATTACGAGTCCTTAATTTAACTTGATTATTTCCCGCGGAACCTTTATGCTTATTTTTAATTAAAGTAGCCTAAGTTACTCCTTGTAACTAGTTACTCCTTGTAACTAGTTACTCCTTGTAACTAGTTACTCCTTGTAACTAGTTACTCCTTCATTAGCTACCTGCCAGAGAAAGCTGCATTAAAATCAGTCCAGCCGTTTTGGAGATTACCCGTCTTTTAATAACATTGCTTATTATTTCAGAGCTGAGGTTTTAAGATGTTCAGACTGGTCCGTAAGTGCTTCCATAGATGGAAATGTCAAGGAGATGCTCTTTTCACCCTTGGACAACTACTTCATGGTTTTTGAACTATTTGTCATGACCAAAGAGCAGCCCCAGGTATTTTTTTTACAATCAATTGAGTTGCAACTATTATAGATGTGCAATGAATTAAAATATTTCATCTTTTATAGGGCAAGCCAAATGTGCATGTTTTCAAATCTGCTGATGGAAGTCTCATTGGATCCTTTACACAAAAGAATCAAGCTGGCTGGTAAGTAAAGAAATAAGAACACAACTTTTGAATTATTTTTTATTCTGTGCAGTCTTAAACAAAATTGTGTGAATTGCCAGTAGTCAAAAAAAAATACACTAGCAGTAGATAAAAAAGATGCTTAATAAAGTTTTTCATAAAAATACAAAATAAGGGATGGAATATTCCACAGCTCAATTGACAAAGCAAGAGATTGTGAGTTTTTTGTTAAATTTTCTAACAAATCTTAAATTATGAGCACAGCTAACCGTTACCAGTCACCACAGACTATGCTTCATTTACAATAATCAGAACTAACTGTCATTTCAGGGAGCCAAAATGGACTTCAGATGAAAAACTGGTTGCCTTGCAAATGAACAATACAATTGTTATCTACGAAGATGCTAAGCTTGACCGCTATGTTCAACACATTCAATGTGACAAGCTGAAGTCAATGAGTGTGTCACCTAGTGTGGCACCCACTTATTACTTCTCAGTGTTTACTTTAGGTGAAAATTTTAACTATTATAAATATACATTCATATAGGTTTGAGAGTTAAAATAATGAGGATATTTGACGAAGGGGAAACCTTCAAAAAGTCCTGCCCTGGGAGAGGCAAGTCGGGGTAAGCTGTAGCGGTAGTCAAAGGTCCCACTCTGACCACCGCCAGCAGACTCTCCGGCCAACTTTTAGTCTTACGACAGGCAGCCAAATTCTTAGACCCTGGCTATTGGGTGGACATTTCCTCTTAACTAAAACCCCCCCGGTGGCCATCCTCAGTGCTCAACCATAACCTAACCTACCTATAGGGTACATTCATTTTCACGTGGGAATAAATTTCCATTGTGTCAGGTAAACAAGGCCAACCATCATTCTGGCGTGTGTACAAGTACCCAGAGTTCGGTGTGGAACAAGCAGTGGTGAGCCGTTCCTCCTTCCAAGCTGATAAGGCGACGTTCTACTGGAACAGGAGGGGCACCAACGTCTTCGCCTTAACACAGACTGATGTTAGTATGATTAAACTATAAATATACAATTCAATGTGTGACTGATTGACCTCACTGGTTCTAGAGACATGAAATTTGGAGGAAAATTCTTTGTAAGAATTCTCATAATGGAGGTGAAATGTTCCTATTTTGCGACCAAATACTGGATACTGGTTTGTTAGTGGCTAAAGTTATCCTCTGTTTGTACTTACAGGTAGACAAAACCGGTGGTTCGTATTACGGCAAGCAATCGCTGTCCTATGGCGACGTGAAGGGTAATGCTGGCAACATGACATTCAGTAAGTAACCAATATTTAAAGGAACTGTGATGGCACGTAAAATAATTCGATTGATATATACCTGTATATCTACACAAAGAAACATTTAATTGATTTATTTATGTGCATAATAGATAAAAACTAAATTATATATAAATACAAGGAACAGTACTTAAAACTAATTAAAGGTAGAAAACTTGACCAAATTGGTGTCTCTCGGAAAAACATACACACAACTAAATAAATTTAGTGCTAATAAGTTAAAGAGCCAGTTTGAAAAAAAACCATTTTAAATGTTTTTCTTTATCTGTCTGTTTGTTTCGGCTAATGTCCGCAACGGCAGGACCGATTTTAATGGGACTTGCAAATTTTACATGGCTACTTTTTTTGAAAAAAAATTTATGAGTTTTGCGGACCACCTATGAAGTAAACTTACGCGGGTGATAGTACGGGGCACGGCTAGTTATACATATTTGCATCTTGTATTATTATACGACTTCGTCATCCACTACCAAATCAAAAACAAAATTTGTTTATTTTCCTATTTATTTGTTTACTAGCTGTGCCCCGCGGTTTAACCTGCATAGATTTAGTTTCATTCTTATTGTCGCGGAACCCTAATATTTTAATAACGAAAAGTAGCCTAAGTTACTCCTTAAAATATCAGCTACCTGCCAGTGGAAGTCCCGTTAAAATCGGTCCAGCCATTTTAAAGATTACCCGGAACAAACAGACAGACAGACAGCGTGTATACTTTCATATGCATTTAGTGAAAAGCTGATATTTTGGAATTACAAACAGACACTTCAATTTTATTTAGGTAATGTATAGATTAAAACAAATTTACCATAATTTAATATTTGAACCTAATTCCATAGGTAAGGAAGGTCCAATCCACGCTGTCTCATGGAGTCCTGGCAATTGGAACGAGTGGGTTTGTGTGTACGGCCATGCGCCGGCCAAGGCGACCATATTCAACGCCAAGTGCGAACCGCTCTTTGAGTTTGGTACTGGCGCATGGAACTCCATATACTACACTCCTGATGGGACCTATATCCTTTTCACATGACAATTTTACTAACAAAAGAAATTAAACCAGGCTTGAAACTTTTTTGTAACACTTAAACTATGTCGGGCACGGATTCTGTGGAGTTTTTAAAGCTGAATATGGCACAATTAGTATTTTTAACACCGACAGCGGTGGAATTCGGATTCAATAAACTGGTATTAAAAGAAGAGCATTGCTCTCTTTTGGCAGACTATGTGCAAACACTTGCGACATATATTTTGATCCAAATCTGTGATGTGCATACAACATTGTACGTCGAGTCCCTATCAAGGTATGCACTGAGAATAATATTACATACATAGGGTGTACAAGCTTCCTTAACAGATATTTTTATTTTGTCCCCAAAATGTTACCCACCTTTTGAGTGAAATAAATTCTAGGTTTTGATAGAGTAAAATTTACAAAAAATACTTTGAATTAAAGTAAAATGACTTGTCTTTTTACAGTGTTGTTAGTGTTTTGGTAGTGTTATTATTACAACACCCACTACCGAAGATGATTAAATGCCAACGTGACAGATGCTGTGAGTCTGTCCGTGAAGTTTTCCTTCTCAGCATGTGGTGTGAAATCACTGCACATAAGTTTTTACGCGGGTATTGTTGTCTTTTTAAGTAGTACAAATGCAGGAGCATTCTCCTCTAGGTAGTTACAATTTTGTCATTGAATAATGTACCTTAAGTCCGGTGCACACGTGCTACTAGCAGGCTTCGGTAACATAGCGTCGGGTCAAGTGGAAGTGTGGGACGTGCGCGCTTGTCGCCGCGTGGGCGCCTGCAGCGCGCCCGACACTACCCACCTCGCCTGGGACCCTCGCGCGGAGACCTTCCTCACCGCCACTACATACCCGAGACTCACTGTTGGCAACGGGTAATAGAAAACTTTACAACTTACGAAACTGGACCAAAACTATCTGCATCCCTTTTGAAGTCCATATCACGAAAAGAGATGGACCTGTCAAATATATATTCTGGATTTTTGGATTTTGACGATATTCCGTGATGTTAAAAGCTTTTGATATAGCTTAGCCCAATACATCTCGAGGCACGCTTATACACAACGAAATTCTTATATGTTTAAACGTGTCAATGCCTTTTGGGGCACAGTACTAAATTTTACACATAACTAAAGTCCAGGGCCTGTAGACAATATAATATTATCCTCACGCTTCTCTTGTAGAAACGATACACAATGTACGGGAATGATATGTGAATAATAATGTCTTTCCATAAATAATTTACCGTTTAAATTAGCGCAAGTGCGAGAGGATGTTACTTTGACTAGGCCTACAGGCTGAAGAAAACAGTGTATTTCAGGTACAAAATCTGGCACTACACAGGAGTTCTAATGCACAAGAGGGATTGTGTTGAAAAGGAGAACCTCCTAGCGATCACGTGGCAGCCGGGCAACTTCCCCAAGAGTGATCTGTCCAAGAGTGTTCCTAAGGGCATCGAGGACACTGCCCCCAAGCCAGTGGGCGCCTACCGCCCGCCCGGAGCCAGGAATAAACCTTCCACCTTCACTCTGCATGAACATGAGAAACCGCACAAGCCTGGAGAGAATGCTAGTGGTGAGTGTGAAAAAATTTTTCTGTAAGAATTTAAAAGTCCCCTTACTAGGACTGCTCAAGTATAGAATAATCCATGCTGATAAATAAAATTGAAATGTCTGTTTGTAATTTTGAATTAACAGGTTTTCAGTAAATGCATACGAAAGTATAGACGATACGGCGTTCACTAGCAGATATGAAAAAAATAAATTATTTATTCAGTTCGAGAATTTACCACACACATTGACAGATAGCTAATGTTACAAGGAGTAACTAAGGCTACGATTTTTTTAATATTATGATTCCGCGAGCCACTAATGACATAAGTATACGCGGATTAAACCGTGGGGCACACCTAGTACAAAATAAATCACATGAGAAATATAAGTCTATGGACACTTGATACTTATTTGAAATTGTATTGTTATTATCTATAGCGGCGCCGTCAAAGCAAGCACTAAAACAGAAAGAGAAGCGAGAGAAGGCCAAGGCTCGTAAGGCCGAGGACCGATGCGCAGGCGATTCTACACCCACGCCCGCGCCCGCCTCACGCCTGCCCTTCATCTCCACGGGAGACCCTGAGAAAGACAAGAAGATTAAGAACCTTAACAAGGTATGTTTAAAGTCCATTGTTGAAGTTTGAAAATGCTATTCACATAGAAAAGAAAATTCACGCTGTTCTTAACTTTGCAACTATCTCGATACTCAATGCACCTGATCTAGTGCAGTGGTCGTCTCATTTTTCTGGTCTAGGGCCACATAGGATTCTATTAGTAATAAATACATTATTTAAAATCACACTATGAATTAAATTTCTTTTTATTTCAACACAAAACAATGAAAAAATGCATTAATTTTAAGACTTTTTTCTTTTGTATATCGTTCTTAATGCAGCTACAGGCTGAAGATATGGAGTTCTAACCATTAATATTTTTTGACAGAAACTAAGCGACATAGACAAGTTGAAACAACTGAAGGCAGCCGGAAAACCTCTCGAACTGAACCAAAAAGCGAAGATAGACAGCGAGCCAACTCTACTGCAGGAATTGGCGCTCCTACGATTATGATGCTACTGACTTAACACGTATTCTATGCCTTCGATATAGGTGCAAGTTTCATGAATAAATGGTTTAGTTTTCTACTTTAGTTACTTTAGCTAAGAATGTGACCTTACGCGTCAAGTTTTATCCCGATTTTGTTTTACAACGCTAATACTCAAAGTGGCGGCTTTTTTTATTAATACTCTGTCTTTTTATCTTTACTAATATTATAAAGAGGAAATATTTGTTTGTTTGTTTGTTTGTATTGAATAGGCTCTGAAACTACTTGACCGATCTTAAAAATTCTGCAATGAATAGGTACATTATCAGAGAGTAACATAGGCTATATTTTATCCTCGTACTCCCACGGGAACGCGAACTACGCGGGAGAAACCGCTTGACGTCCGCTAGTTTATAATATAGTGCCTTTTCATTACATTAGAAGCCTTACCATGAACTCTTATTGTGTTTGTTATTATGAGTAACAGTGACAGTTTGTTCAGTACAGTTTTAACATGTTATAACGTTGAATATATTGATTGCGTTTTTTCCTCATTTTGTATGGGAATGTAATATTCCTACACTCATCGCTCGGGGCGCAAACTCATAAGTCGAAATAATGCCACTATGAGAATTGATGGTACGGCCGCTATTTACAAAATGGTTGAAGATATCCATTACCCAGTGTCATTATTATTTCCTTATCACTTAAATAACAACTATATTTTATGTATAATTGAAATTACACGTTACAATTGGCAACAAACACTATCTATGGACATTTTTTTGTATAGACGGGCATGTGCTATTGCCACACAGGCCAGTAGTTGGATGTGTGACTGCCAAAAATCCCTGTGTGCACGAAGCCATCGGTCCCGGTTCTCAATTGTACATTTGCATTCGCTCCAGGTCAGTCAGAAGCCATTTCTTGCAGGAGTTGTGAAGGTCTGACCACATCGTGCCGATATCAACAATGTATGGGATAAGGCCAGGGGCCCAACCATGAGCTCTTATTGCAATGTTAATTCAGTTGTGCGACAGTGACACATGTATGCACGTCACATACATCTGTCTCATAAATGAGTGAAACTATCATGGCAATAAGAGCTCATGGTAAGGTCCCAGGGCATTGATAAATGATGTACTTTATAATATATTCTAGAGACAAATATTTAACATGTGTTATTGTGCTATTAAGGATGCGTTTCCACCAGAGATGGGAAAGGATGCAATTTACCAAGCTTCGGTAAATGCAGTGATTATATTAGTTCTTAACAAACACATCTCTAGTGGAAGCTCAGCTTTAATGTTTAATTATTAACAGGCAGTTTTATTATATAGTCTCCCTAAAAAAATACGTGACCGAATAATTATTTATAGTCGACTAGATTTTAAGTTTAAATTTTATTTATTGCTATGATAATAAAAGATATTTTCAATTGTGTTACAGTGTCTTTTTTCTTTTGTTTATTAGAAAGTGGTTTGAATATCCGACGAGTAATGCTATATGTTTCATAATACTATAGACAAAGGCTTAGGTTAAGCTTAAATATGTAATTCTTCCCTTTTAATATGTCTTTTTCTTACTCTATTTGTTCTGTTGTATCTACTCTGTGTACTAATGTAATTGTTGAATTGATAGATGATTTAAGAAAGCAAGAAAGTATATTTGCGTTTTAATAAATTGGAAGTTATAACAATGTGTTTTTTTAATAAAACCAACTAGTTGCGTTATTCACTAAGGTTTCCCAGCGTCAAACTCGACGACGGAAGTTGGTTCCAATCATAGGAAATTGATACATAATACATAGACGATAAAGTTCAGATACGTATCGAAACCCATTCTCGACGTTGAGAATAACACGGTTGTATTGTCTGAAATTTTTAGTTCGTTAGGTCAAGGTCACGGACAAAGCCTTGCAAATTAATGAATCGGATAATATTAAATAGTTTTATTTTATTTTTGGTTCTTATATCATTCATAACCTTCGCCCCTGGGTTCCAAGTTCCTATTTTAGGTATTAAAGGTGGGGGAACTACATAAGCTATTTACATTTCATATATACATTCATATATTACTCAGGCTCACGCCTGTATCCCATGGGGGTAGGCAGAGACCACCCGTTCGCAACATGTTACGATCCTTACATTTCCATTTCATATTACATTCAAATACACGATCCAAAAGATCCAATGATCGGTCTTATAACTTCTCAGGTTTTTTTCGTACAGTCAATTATAAAAAATAAAACAACTTTTTTCATGGCCTTCACACGTCAAAATCTTTATTACCTAACTGTAGAAGTTAATCAAGATTACGAACCACTTTCATATCAAATGCATATCGACAGCGGAACAAACATTAAGGACAAGGTGTGCCTTTTATATAAAAATAACGCTTTACTAACTGTTTGTCTGTTTGTACCAATAACTTGCGTAGGTACCTATCTATAGCCAAACGATAATTCAGGCGCTAGGCGGGGCGAGAGACGGATTGTTATCGTTCCAAACATTAGGAAAATACCCTCCACCTACCTACATTTGACTATTATTACCGTGGAAGTGGACAAGTGCCCTCTTTCCAGAAAATTTTAATGTTTGCACTCGATAAGATATCGATTATTGAATTGATACGAGAGGTAGGATGTTAACTGTGCAGTCGGTAGTTGGTGCGACGCGGGTATGTTGACACGCCGATAACGCGATTTGTTTATGATCGGCTATTATTACTTGGCCGCGAGGTATCTATTCAATTGTGCCCAGTCTTACTCCACGGTGAACTGTCGTACGGAAATATGGATAAAGAGTGTGAGGACATTGAGGACACACGGCTGTTGCCTCCGGAGGACTTGGAAAGGAACGCTAGTGATGAGTCGAATCACAGTGTTAGGAGGAGCTCGGTGGATACAATAGTGTTTGACAGCAAGTTGATGAAGACGTCGACGCACGCGCAAGGGCTTGCGGCCACGTGGGGCGGACACCGCTCCCTTCCCGACTCGGGGCGCATGCGACGGGTGCACTCCTGGTCTGGGGGACCGCCTGATGACGTCAGCTCCGAAATCAGAATACTCAGAGAACGGTATGTACACCTACTAATATTATACATGAGAAGGTGTCTCGGTCTGTCCATCTGTTGCCAGCTAACCCGCTCAACCGATTTGGCTGAAATCTGGATGTTTTTTACACTGACTTTGGAATAAGTAATTACGGGTTATGGCTCCAGAGACGGACGGTGTCTATGAGAGATGTCGCGAGAAAAAGCTCAATTGAAATACACGATAATTTACTAACCTTAATCTACGATTAGCTTTGCGTTTGCCTTTAGCGTTTACTCGACATTTTAAAGTATTTTCCCGAGGGATAGGATAGAAAAACTGAATTTCTTCAGGATATTTAGGTAGCTCTAGCCTAGCAGCCCACCGTATCCATCATATAATACAGAAAGGATTAGTGTGTATTAACCCTTAAGCTACCTTATTCTATACTAATATAATAAAGAAGAAAGATATACCTACTGGACCGATTTGAGATACTGTATTTCTGTGATAGATTGGACACAGCACGTTAGGTATAGGGATTAATCAGACAGTAATTTCAGTTGAAACTGATTCTTCTTCAGGAAATTTGTTGAAGTGCTGTTTCAAGCACCAAGCATGGCTATTAGTACTTGTTTACTTGTGAATGCACATGGGTATCGACCTAATAGGTACCTATCTCGTGGAGTAGGTGCTTAACTACCAGATAGGTATTGTATATTGTAATTGTGATAATACACGCAATATTACGAGCGCGACAGCATAATTCTTTATCAATGTTGTGTTAGACAGATATTGAGACTAACATAAGTACCTACAACAATGATATCATCGTATGTTTAACCGACTTCAAAAAAAGAAGATTCTCAATATGGCGGTCCTTTTTAACTTTGTACATTAGGTACCTACCACACTCACCTACCTAAGTTCCTACTCTGTCATTTAAATCCAATTTGGAATTTGATGAAATATCTGTGGGTTAAGCTACCAGTACTTAGGTCTAGACTAAATAGCATTCTCTCGCGCTTGGGCTAATAGAAACGATAAAAAATGTACGGAAATTACGTAAATCAGTCACGTGACATATGTCATTCTCGTACATTTTGTATCGTTTCTACTAGCGAAGCGTGAGGATACTATAACTTTTTCTATATAAGTCATGTACCTATATAAGCCCACTGATTCTAATACATTTGGATTAATTAAATCAAATCAAATCAAAAGAAATATCAACATTACTAAATACTAACAAATCTTGGAACACTCATTGAACGCCATTTTTCTTATGCTAACTTAGGTTAATTGACTACCGTTTCCTAAGCTAAAGCCTGTCAGGAGAAGAAAAGGCGAAACAAACCGTTTTTTTACATTTAAGTAAACTTTATTATGATATTCTTAGATGGTCTAGATTTGGTAACTTATATCTATGGATGTTTTGAAGGTTGATGCGAACACAGACTAGGCTAAGACCAGGCGCAGTGCGCTTGCTCAGCGGCCGACAGCGACTGACCCTCGCCTCCCTCGCGCTGGTGGACTTCATGAGCTTCTGCTCCATGAGTGTCATGGCCCCCTTCTTCCCCAGAGAGGCCTCCGAGAAGGGCATGTCAGACACCACCTGCGGGATGGTATTCAGCTTCTATGCCGTCGTCATGTTCCTTACCTCACCGCTCTTTGGCAAGTTTGTAAGTATTCTGTTAGAGAACTCTCAAATATACCGTCTGTAAATACATACCTACAGATAAAACTGAAGTTTCTATTTGTAACCGCATGGACCGATTTTAGCAAGACTTTCACTGGCATATACTTATGATGTTACAAGGAGTATGGAATTATAAAAAGAGACATAACTTTTTTTTATCCGTATGAATGTAAATATATAACTAATGTTATATTCTTAGTTGTAGATATACTTAATCAACATAATAAATTACCTAAGATTATTTCAGTACTTTTATGCAAAACAAGGTATCTTGCTCACGAAGACGTATACATAAGGGTCTAGATAGAACAATGCTACGCCTGCTATATCTAGTATGTATTTACCTACCTACTATTTTGAGAAACCATGACCTACTCCCCCATTAGACCCTAACAAGTGCATTAGCTAATGTAAACAAAATATTTGCAGTTGCCGACCATGGGCGCCAAGTTCATGTTTACAACAGGCATGTTCGTCGCCGGTGCGTGCAATGTCATATTTGGGTAAGATGTAGCTAATTACAATACAAATATTACATTTCGATGACAAATATGGTCACTATCTTTAAGTATTTAACCAGCGGTAGCAGCTTATATCTGTTCATCCGTCCAGACTTTGAATTGAAATCGAAAACCTACCTCATAACGAAAATGATACCTCCTACAACAAAACTAAGAACTTTACCTCTTAGTATTAAGTACTTACAGATTATACTTTATTTCCATATTCTTAAGTCTGATATTCCAAGGCCAAGATATTGTTGTATTGTTTACCTACCTAAGGAAAGTTGTGGGTTTTTATAGAAACTTAAGTCACACAACGACCGTAAAGTTCAGAACGGGGAAGGAAAATATCGCGAGGAAACTGCTTATGTCTTAAAGGCTTGAGATGGCAATGGATTCACCATCTGTCCCGTTGGCAGTTAGGTAATTTACCTTGGGTGAAAGGTTGGTGTTGTAACAGCTCTGCTTATATACTTAATAGAAGAATAATGACAGATTTTTTCATGCGTGTGATTGTTTATGTACAGAACTCTAGTGCTAGTGGAAGATTTAACTACTTTCACGATATTATGCTTCGTGGTGCGAGGATTCGAGGCTTTAGGTGCCAGTGCGTACTCTACAGCCAGCTACGTGTTCGTGGTCAATGCGTTCCCTGACAGCATAGGGTCCGTGCTGGGCATCCTGGAGACATTCGTAGGGCTCGGCATGTCGGTGGGGCCCGCGATCGGAGGACTCTTGTACTCGGTATGATTGCGTTCATGATTTATTAACTGACCAATTAAATGTATTTTAGGACAATGATTACCTTCATTGATTCAGGCTGCCGCAGATTATGTGGAGAGTTAGATACATTTAAATGTATTTATTAAGGAGACTAGAGCTTGGTTGCACGTTAGTATTTATAAAAACTAAAGGGAAATTTGACGATGACTTTAGCTTTGGTATCGAAATGCGTTGCACCAAATTACGCTGTCGATTGGCAAATGTTGCGGTTAATTTAAAAGTAGTAAATTTAAAAATAGCTTTTTAACCAGAAAAACATGGGTGGTTAAAGCTAATAGCCAGAATCTTGTCGTCAATTGTAAAATGGAGCAACGATTTTTTTGCCTAACCGAGAAAGAGGCAAAAAATTTGTATATTCTTAAAGCACTCTTCAACAATATTTTATAGGTAAAGTCAGCTGACGCAACCCAGGCTAAATAATTTACTAGTCATCTGCATCTCTCAATAACACAATATTTCGGATTACAAATCGTTTTCGTCTTATTAATTACATGTACATACAAAGCGTGTTAAATATTAATTAATTGAAATGTTCCAGGTAGATCGGAGGCTTTGGGCTCCCGTTTTACAGCTTAGGCATTGTGATGGTCTTGACAGTTCCCATCAACTTCTTCTTGCTTTACGACTGTGAAGGTATGTCGCTATTATATTCAGCACATCCAAAAGTAAGTTAGTACACAATGTGTATATTCTAAAAAAATATTGATGATCAAATATACTGAATAATTTTTCAAAAAATATAGAGGACCGTTTTGATAAAAAACAAATATATGGAATACTCTATTATCACTGAGTAACTTAAGCTATATTGTTAATCGAGTTACTTTAGTAACCTTACTAACACGCGGGCGAAGTCGCAGAGGGAAGCGTGATCCTTTTATTTTAAATACAGTATCGGTATTTTAGGTTTGTACATGTGTACAAACGTTGTTTCTGGAATTCAATTACCACCCGCCTCCGAAAAAGTTTTAACACTTTTTGAGCCACGTTCAAATACTAGCTCATTCGTCAATGTTTGAACGTGACTAAACCTATACTTGGAGCATCGAACTAAGAAATAAATCCTTTTAAATTCAAATCAATGTATTTTTCTTTTACAGAGTACGTATCCAGTTCAAGAACGGCTTCAATTCTAAGACTGATTAAGATTCCCTCAATAATAATCACAGGTCTAGTGATCGTCATAGTTTCCAACACCTGGGCCTTCCTCGACCCCACGCTGGAACCTCATCTTCGTCAATTCGGATTGTCAACTGAACAAATTGGATTAATATTCTTATTGTTCTCCAGTTTGTATGGGATTTTCAGCCCCATATGGGGATGGGTTACTGATCGGTACGTTCATTTGAATAATACTAATATACTTCTCAAAAAAATATTTTGTACAAATACTGAGAATGTCTCTGTTTTCTTTTCTTAGCATCCATAATCACTGGTGTATGATGGTGTGGGGTCTATTCCTGTCCACGATAGGACTATTGCTGCTTGGACCTTGCCCTTTCATCCCTTACTTACCGAGGTACGTTACTATTTCAATTTTAGGTACATAGTCTTTCTAAGAGCACTACATTACATACCTAGTTACGTCACCACAAATTTTGATAACGATCTACAGACATCTGATACAATCTACTGTATAGAAAACTTCTTAGTGTTTGTTCAGCAATCCGATTTAAAAGCAATGATCTTGTAACACTAGATATGTAACGTTCATAGTACCCTAATCCACGTTTAAAACCTGGTCATGCTAATGTGTAGCACAAAGTGAGTATAAGAGATGATATAAATCCTATTGAAACGTTTTCATGTCTTTACTTTACGTGCACTGTTGACATATGTGCCTTTATAGTTATTAAATATAATTGGGTAAAAGGGGGAAATGCGAGGAAGATTCACGATTCTAATTTGAACGGCGATATAAACTGTGCGTTCCAATGCTAGTCATTTTACAAGTTACTAGCGGACGTCACGCAGTTTCACCCGCGTAGTTCCCGTTCCCTTGAGAGTACGGAGACAAAATATAGCCTATGTTACTCGCTAATGATGTATCTATCCATTGCTGTAAGAATTTTCAAGATCGGTCAAGTAGTTTCGGAGCCTATTCAATACAAACAAACAAACAAATCTTTCCTCTTTATAATATTAGTGTAGATAGATTAGATAAAAGAAAGGAAAACTTAATGTTTGAAAGTGATTGTGATTCATTCACTGTAAGTCCCGTACCCCAAGTATAGCTTTTAACATGTTTTAACGTTGCAGATATCGGCGTTTTTCCTCATTTTGAAGCGTAAAACTTCGTACTACCGCCGCTAGGGACACTTTTAGGTTCCCATGCAAAATGAGGAAATTTCTCAACGTTAAAAATATTATAAGTAACCTATACTTGGTCAGGCACTTATGAACAAAATATTAATTTACTATTTCAGGGACCTGTGGTTAGATCTGGTGGCCCTGTCCATTCTGGGTATATCAGTTGCCCTAACTCTGCTGCCTACATTCCAAGGAGTATTGACTAGTTCCATGTAAGTATATACTTATGTCATCTCGAAGTATTATAAATTCAACCTTTGGTCTATACTCTCGAGACTGAGACGTGTTCTGGGACTAGGAATATGAACGGCTTGTAACAGCGTTTCCTTATTATTTACCACTAGCTGTGCCACGCGGTGTCACACGCGTAGATTTAGTTTCAACCTTATTGTCGCGAAACCCTAATATTTTTAATAAATAAAAGTAGCCTAAGTTACTCCTTGAAACATCAGCTACCTGCCAGTGAACGTCCCGTTAAAATCGGTCCAGCCGTTTTAGTGATTACCCGGAACAAACAGACAGACAGACAGAGAAAAAATATAAAACTTAGTTTTTTTGTGTCAGTAGCGTGTATACTTTCATATGCATTTAGTTACTGTTATTTTGGAATTACAAACAGACACTTCACACTTATCTGTATAGATTACTCACAAAGAATAAACAAGTGGGTACATACACTAATCTTACTTGAATACTTATATTCGTGTTGTTTCTACTATAAGGTAGGTATATCCATGGTCACGTAGTATTTACTACATTTTCAATCTGGGTGCCTTGTTTTCTCGGAAGGATCTTTCGGTGGCATTTGGATTTTTACATATTTACCCAAATTAAGGGCAGTTTCCGTATACAGTAAAGAGCCTGACTTAAAAACTAAAGAAGTGAGTATCTCAAGAAGGCCAATTTTCGGTCGCTGTCTTCTGTAAGGGACTTCACGCGTAGCTCCAAAATTCGTACGTGTCATCCCATTATCTCCTAAACTCGGTATTTTAAGCACAACTCATAACGTAGAAATCTCTTTTAGTTAAATTTACTGACGTAATATAGTACATACCTTGATTTTTTTCTAGTTACGAAGGCGGTTACCCCGAAGCCCTGGCAACATACAGTGCAGTGGCGGGGGTCTGGTCATGTTGCTACTCACTAGGCGAAGTTCTCGGGCCGGCTTTAGGCGGAGCCCTAACGCAACGCTACGGCTTTCCTCTCTGTGCTACATTCTGCGCCGCGGCTTGTTTCACTATGGTAAATAATTTTGGAACCCCAAGTTTTTGGAAAAATACATTCTGTACATAGTACTCACTTAGTCGTCGTAGTGTAAAGCGACAAAAAAGTTTACATAGTCACCTATTTTAGAGCGCGCTTACATTACTGTATGAACTCGAAATGCTAGTACCTGGGTACCTCTAGTTATTTTCATTGGTGGATAAACAGCTGGTTGATAGCTAACGACTCATCATCATCTTCCTGTTCTTATCCCATGATATTTGGGGTTGGCGCAGTAATAATAATTATGTTATCGTGATAGGTACTGTTCTTCAAGAAACTTTAATTTTCTATAGTTTTAAGTCTCTTAATTTATTCACAGGGCGTGGTGGCACTGACATTCTTTTCCCTGCGCGAGTCTGCGAAGTGGGTGCAAGCTGAGAGTGAGCCAGATTCGATCCCGTACACAGACTCCACGTGGAACAGCTCGCAGTTCTGCCGGCGCAGTGCCCCCGCCGCCGACACTTCACCCCTGCTCACCCCCTGCTCTTGCTACAGAAGTGGTAAGTAGCACTGCCACACTACTGTCTGCTTTTACCAAGAGTAGGTGCAATACACGGCACCGTTGTCCCATACAGAATGCATATTATGAGTAGGAGAACTTGAAATGACATCAGTTAGAGAAACTGGTCGTATAGGCTACACAAACTTAAACTCCATCACACAGTGCGGCTCCATCTTTGTATTTTGTACCTAGCTTCTACCGACTTTATTCGCGTGGAATAGTTATTTTAGACAAACGCTAACTTCAACCCGTGATTGGTCTCAACGTGATGATATATAGCCTATACACTTCCTCGATAAATAGTTCCTGAGATTAGCGCTTTCAAGCAAACAAACTCTTTATTTTTATATATTAGTATAGTGAGTAGGTATAGTGATAGAAAGCAGCCCGTCGAATAGCAACTATATCAAAAGAAATTCAAAACAAACACGGTAGGTGATCGACTGACAAACCTGATTATTCCAGGTTACACCTACGGTCCGTCACCAAGGAAGCACTTCTGTCTAATGCACAACAAGAGCAAGCGGGCTGGTTCCGCGAGCATCGCTGACGTCATGGCCTACGTACTCAAATTCCAATACGTCACCGATTTATACGTAAAGATCAGGAGATCGCGCAAGAAATCCGTAGACAAATCTCCCAACAACAACCAACTCTACCAGAACTACCTCGAAGACCAAAACAGATCTGAACCAAAGGCCATTAAGAATGGTGTTAATATGAACAACAATGTAATCATGAGGAAACGCTCGACAAGTGATGAAGATGGCTACTGTACGTATTTAGAGGACGCAATATTCGGTAGTCCTGTTGTTATGGAGAATGTGAATAAAGATACCCTGAAGGTGAAGAGAAACAACACCGGGCTGGTCCCGAGTCTGAGCAAGGAGAAGCAACCTTCGGATGTGATTATAAGGCACAATTTAGAGAAGGTGCAGTTTTATGAACAACAACCTGAATGTTCTTCGCTTGAAGACATTTTTGTGAGTACTTCGTGTGATATATTTTTGAATTTGAGTGTGAGTTATATAAGGAACCGTACTTTAACAGTTAACTATTTCTCAAGCCAAGTTAGTAGGTAGTAGTTTCACGTAGGTAATGAAAACCGTAAAGATGTCGTAGCGACTTACTCGACGACAGAGTTTTCCTATTCTTTATATCAAAGTAAAAACGGAATAGCTCAGTCATTGTCGTGAAACTCGCGAAAACGTAATGAGTTGAAGTGCTATCGAACTACGATTCGGATCACGTTAATACCCCATTGATTGCTTATAAGGGCACTGTGAGGAGACTCTAAAGTGTTCGAAATGCATTTTTAATTTATTTAATAATTGCAGGATGGGTGCGAGTGCAAGGATGACGTCACATACGTCAGGGGGACAGTGACTGTGTCCTCAACAGGTGCATGTGAAGTGTAGTGTTCGATATTAAGTACAATTAACAGTGATGAATTTATTATTATTAAGTTTCTATTTTATAAATTTAAAACTTATTTCATTTCTGTATTAATTAATTTAATTGATACGTAATAAACGCAATATTGTGTAAATTTAACCAACCTACTTAATATTCAGGTAGATTATTTTATGCAAAATTGTAGGCTTTTACTCAGATTTAAATATTATTTTCCCAGTCTGTCGACTGTGATGGCAAACAAGCAAAACGACCCGGATTTCCATACTATCTACTCCATCTGGAACGGCGAAATATTCGACGCAGCTTAGTCGAGAGGCGCGAGGGGAGCACAAGTAGTGTGGGGTGTCGGTTCCCCGTTGTCACCCTTCGAGCTCGGGAACGTACACCTCCTGCGTTTTCTGTGAGCCTAGTACAAACGACCTCTGCTGACGATTTCGCGGCGTTGCCGTGGGAATTCGCAAAGCCCACTTGTCGATTCTGACCCGTTCGCCCAGTTTTCCAATCCGATAAAAAGGACGGATGTTTGTTTTTTATTACAAAGGATTTTAGCTTCTGCTTGTACATTGAATGGTTTATTTACTGTTCTTTAAACTTAGAATAATATACTTACTGTTTTCCAAAATTCCAAACGCATTTTTGTGACATTTCGCATTTATTTTGATTTATTTAACATGTATTTATAACTACGCCTTAAGTCACAAATAAACAATTATTCTAATTCTAATTCCTTACATTGCGGATTTTAAGAATAAATCCCCACATGTACAGTAAAGAAATTGACTTTTTAACTTGAATTCGTCATACAATTTAAGAAGTGCAAATTAGAGTCTACCTACCTAACCTATTTAATAATTCCAACAAAATTAGACCAACAGATTTAATTAGCAATAAAAGGAAAATTTGATTAAAATTTCGGTACCTACCTAAGTATTTCATGACAGAGGAGCTAATAAGCACCAACTTTTGACGATTATTGATTGCCAGAATGGAAATGTTAAGTTGCTTGAGGCGAGCAAGAAGTTGTTAAGGATATTCGATATTTTACGATTGTATTTATTTATGTAAAAGTGTAAGATACAATTGTGTGTATAAGCGGTATGTATACTAGTTTGGAAAAACATAAATAAGTCTGAGGCTTGAATCCTCATAATTTCAAAAAATTTATTGAATATTCGTACCTATGTGTGCACTTTATCGACTGTCGTTATCAATGGATACGTTTAGTTTGTTGTACTTATGCGCGTATATATTCAACACGATACACTTTGCCGATAGTATATGTTTACAACGCTTTGATTGGCCGAAGCGGCATAGGGTTGGGGTGAATCAGAAAGGGATAACTTAATTCGCTGGAGAGAGATAGATGTTCTTCAGAGCTTGCGTACCCATGGATTTATGCGTCCCTGGTATTCCATTTGTCTGGATGACGTAACACAATTTGGCAAACATTTGTCGCAAACAATTTTGGCCAACTCTCGTTAGGTTTAACTCCTACTG
The DNA here is from genome assembly GCA_964035505.1 of Watsonalla cultraria. Classification (NCBI taxonomy): domain Eukaryota; kingdom Metazoa; phylum Arthropoda; class Insecta; order Lepidoptera; family Drepanidae; genus Watsonalla; species Watsonalla cultraria. The sequence continues at coordinate 7,734,569 of OZ037717.1, read as the reverse complement.
ATTGTTGGTTGTGTGTGTATCGTCACTTTTAATGTAGTTACTAAAATTGGTAGCAATATTTTGAATGTATGTATTAATCTTCACACTCGTCCGGTATTAGTTTGATTATTTCATGTGGGTTTGAGTATATCATATAGTTATCGTGATCAAACGTTAAGCCAAATATATGCGTTATTTTAGCCACTTCCACCAACTCGTGACTTGTCTTGTTAGCGACATAAATACTGTTTAAGCCACAAAAGTACGCTTGCCCTTTGCGGTCCACTTCGATGGCTCGGAACGTTGTAGGGCCATCGTAAAAATGGCGACTATTTGTGCTATTTTTTATTTCATATAGTCCGGCTTTAGTCGTTATAAACGTATCATCGTCCCCGTCTATTGCGAATTGGTATATTCTCTCTTTGATGTGTTCGACAAGCTCAGTGCGTCCTGTCTTAGTGTTGTGTTTATGCAAATGCTGAGTGGAGTATTGTATAAAATACAGCTCGTGGTTTTTGTAGAACATGTCCCATATATTGTGGTGTGTGATGATATGTTCCATGTGTTTGATCTTTGAACTGTGTCGAAAAACTCCGTTGCTGCCTCCTAAGAAAATCACCTTGTCTTTATGGTCGACGGCGGTTGCGAATCCATTAGTAATGTTTAATGGGACCATTTCATTTTTGAATGCACTTACGTAACCGATTTCGAACTTGTCTTCGCTGTCGTCTCCTACGTTGTAACTGAAGTAGGTTTTGTTATCGAAGAAGGAGAGTTGGTAAGGTCGATCTATGCCGTTCGCTAACACGTCTTTTCTGTGGAACCGTCCGTGAACATGAACTCCCTCGTTGCATTTCAGGCGGTTATTGAAAATATTGGTAATGTCACCCTCGACAGTCATAAAGACTGCACACAAAAATAATATGAACAAATACATTGTGATCTCAACTGTGTGCAAACACTTAATGAAACTAATAGCTCAAAGCGTAGTTATTTGATACGTGTGATAATTATCTATACATCTATACAGATAAATACATTTGAAGTGTCTGTTTGTAACTCCAAAATTTTCACTAATTGCATATGAAAGTATATACGATATACTGACACAAAACACCCAATTTTTTTTTATCTGTCTCTGTCCGTCTGTCTGTTTGTTTGAGGTAATCTCCGAAACGGCTGGGCCGATTTTAACGTGAGTTTCACTGGCAGGTAGCTAATGTTACAAGGAGTAACTAAGGCTACTTTTAATTTAAAAAAATATAAGGGTTCCGCGGGACACCCATGAAATTAACTCTACGCGGGTGAAACCGCGGGGCACAGCGAGTAAAAAATATATTTGTTATCCTTGGTGTAACGGCGATAGTTATTACGACATTTATTATTTTAGTGGGCGTTTTATATACGCCCACATATACTACGAAAATACTGTGAAATCTGCCTGTTTGTCTGATTGTAGCATTTAAAAACGCTTGAATCTGAAGAAGTAATATATCTTTTTTTAGGATAAAAGTTTCAAACAGACGATGTCGTTTACAAAAGCTATGATATTTAGGTTATTAAAGCTTAGGTACTTTGGATAGGACTACATTTATTAATTTGAAGCGTAGGCATAGATATATATTAGACCTTTATGGAAATCTTTTTCCATTCGTTACTTTGCGCTGTGACGTCAAGGGAGGGCTGTTGACGTAGATACGACCCTTGTCTCTTAGGTACATCCTCCTACCCTCTAAATGCAAAGTATCTATTCAGATATATATTATATAATTTATGAAATATTTTAATTTGCTACGATTTTTTTTTTTATCTAATTAGATTTTACTTAATTCGAAAGGTGTGGTCCTTTTCCGTGATGAGATTAATTTTATAATTACTCAATATGTTCTCACGCTTATTAGTTTCTTTTTGATGAGTTTTCTTTTACTATTTTCTAACAATGCAAAGTATTTCGGGTCACAGTGTATAAAGGATTTTGAAGAGGACACAACGTCGCACGAATTCGGGACTTATTTTTCCTACCGGGCCAGAAAGTAGAACTCCTATGAAGGACGTAATTTAAATCTCAGTTTGTTTTGCTTTAAATTAAGCCTTGTTTCATTACCTACCTATACCTTATAAGGGGGAAATAAGAAATTGCCAAACTAATTATATATCTATCAATATTCGATACAAATATGACTTACGTAGGTATAAGTAGGTAACTACCTACTTATTTATGTGTGTATAAATTGCAAATGTGCATCTCAAAAAATATGCAATAAAAAAATCACGTTTGTTGTATGGGAACCCCATTAAAAATATGAATATTTAATCTGTCTATCACTATTCATGAGATATAGCCTGGTGACAAACTGACAGACAGGACTGCGATGTCTTAGTAAAAGGGCCCTGTTTTTTTTTTCCATTTTGGGTATGGACCCTAAAAACAAAGTATTATAAGCTTGAAATACAAAGACATTCATAAAATACGTACTGTTCGGAACCTAGACTGGAAAATAAATGACGGAGAGAGATGAGGGATCACCCCTCGCAGTCACCTTGAGCCTCCCCAAAGCGTGGAGGCTACAGTGATGACGTCATAGTACAATCGGCCACCGAACTGGCTTCAGGAGAAAATTACCGTTGGATGTTACACCTTATTGCCATTGTTTTAAAGTTCATTTAACAAAATTCATTATGTTTTACAAAATGTAAGTCCAATGTGGCTGGTTTAATTGGATCGCCGATGTTTACAAATGTAAACAATTTGTTGGATTTGTTAGCCTAACCTTGAAGTTGTATGGTTTCTAAAATTTCCGGACGTAAACGGCTTGTTTTCGCGAACTTCAAGCGAGGTATTAAAAGGCTCAATAGCTTTTTTTTTTTTTTTTTTATATCTTTATTCGATTAGAGGAGCTCGTAGTTGCTATTGCGCATATCATTCGATCAGCGAAGTTAAGCAACCATACGCCTAGCCAGTAGTTGGATGGGTGACCGCCCGAGTTCCCTCCGTGCCTCGGAGAGCACGTTAAGCCGTCGGTCCCGATTGCCAATTTATCATCTTTGGCAATCGTTACAGGTCAGTCAGAAGCCTAAGAAAGTCTGACAACTGGTTTAACCCAGATTGCCGATTTTCCTCGAAAAAGGGGTTACGAAGGTCAGATGGCAGTCGCTTCGTATAAAAATCAGGTGATCAGCCACATCGAGTTGAATCAAGTGCCGACCCCAAATACATGGGATAAGGCCAGGGAGATGATGATCTTTATTCGATTAGATTTTATACAAAGTACTTTCTTTCCGGAGTAATGTTTTAGATCTGCGCTGCGAACCAGTTTTAAATGGTTTATAAAATTTAAATGCTTTGCTTACAATAAATTCTGGTGAATCACTTCATGGCCATATACAATATATAGGCTGTTCAACCACCAAGCGTCGCGAGTCTTCTTTTTGTGCCCCTAATGTAGGTCTTGAGGAGATATTCAATGACATGTAAATCTGAGAGGATTCTCGACTAACTAATTGTCACGCCGACTAGGATAACAGTGTTATAAATAGTAATAAGATTTCACTGAAGGTAAGCCTAGTATCACTTTATTTCGGATTCAATTCAGAAATTCAAATTATTGTAATCATCTTAGTCTTAAAACAAATCTGCCTTATACCCATAAGGATAAAAAGGGTAATATGAATCTGAGGCAGTTTGCTTTAGAGCCGTTTTTGATTGCGATTTATTATGCCTTATCTTATGGCGTGCTATGTATTATCCTTCAAGTCATATAACATTTTGAGACGTTTGAATGAAAAAAATTAAAGTTTTTGCTTTGTTTTTTAAATGTAAATTATTTTGTCACTTAGTCTTATTGCGGGGAAGGCGTAATCCTTTAAAGTCGATTTGAAAAAGGCAAATAAGTAACTAAAATATATACATACACTAGCTGACCCGACAGACGTTGCCCTGTCTTAATTATGAGAATGCAGCACGTATTCTGTCAATTCTATGTCAAACGTCATAAGGTTACATCAAAAAGTTTTTATCGTCCAAAGCGCTAAGGTTAGATTTAAGAAGAAAGAAATAGTTTGTATGGTGGTTAAGTATTCCTAAACTTTCAAATTTACCACGCAATTTTCTTAGATTTTCCTTTCATAAGATTCATTCATTCAAAAAAAAATATCTAAATAGGTCCAGCCATTCACCCGTGATGTCGTGACCAAGGGAAATGGGGATTAATTTTTATATATATAGAATATAGATATGCCCACGCCTGTATTCCCCGAAGGCAGAGGCATAGTGCAGGCAGAGATGTTGTAATAACAACACCCACATTTCACCGAAGATGATTAAGTTTAAATAAACACACAAATAAAATAATATAAAACGTAATCTTTATTCAAGTCTTTATTCTTTACAATAAATACTTATCTATTATAATAAATCCATTTTTACTTTTTAAATATTTGGTAACAAAATGGTGTCGCGCCGCTGTCACGAATTCTGAGCGCTGTCTTTGAATGCGCAATAGCTATTTTTTGGGTAGTTTTCCCCACTATTTTTGCAGAGCATTCAAAACTCATGACGGCCCCTGTTCGTATCTAAGGAAGTAGACACGAGTATTTTTTTAGAAGGTATCTTATCATTCTTGAAGTTTGCTTAACATTCCTTATTATTAAGTGATGAAAACCAAATTAATAATTATTTTTAACATAGCAAAAATCATGAGGTTCCCATTTTTTTGTGCTCCCCATGAGCACTACTTACAAACTACCGACCTTCTAACTACACTAATAATAAATATGCATAATACAAAGTCTATGTGCTTATTATTCTCAAATTATAAGGACGGACAATGACAGCGTCGTATTTGTCGTTTTCAACACTCAAAATTGGTACCTATTACAGGAAAAAACGTTGACCACAGTATTAAATGGCACTTGTTTTACTAACATGACAGATGGGTATAATTTACTCCTTACATACGACATACGTAGAATATCCCTTGTTGTGTATTCTAGGTCGAAAATCGATCGACTGCTTTAAACTTGACAAACATCCCAATTTTATGCACGTCGAAAGTTTTTCGGATTGTGTAACTTAATGTAATCACTGATAATAGTTTTGACATAAAGTCGAATGTTAATGCCTATACGAATTAGGATGTTCGGATTACTAAAGCGAAGAGACATGACATGACCATCATGGCAACACTATAAATGGCTTTCACGCTAGAATTGCCGCAAACCATTCTCCTGGAAGCGACTGACAGCTTCTTATTCTGTAGCATATTGTGAATACCGTCCAATTCCCATTGGTCCATGTGTCCTGGTAGCCTGGTGAAGAGAACCGTGTAAAGCTGAGCTGCTTGTCCGCTGGACGCTTCCTGACAGAAGTTGAGGACCAAGTGGTCGTTCACCGCCTTCAACACTTGCACTGTTCCCCCGAACTGCTGGTAATTTGGTTGAGATGCTAGCGTTCCTGAAATTACAATTATTGAATGTAAACCATGTATCATAAAAATGCAATACAATCATCATATTGTCATGATATGACTTTTGATTGAGTGCTTAGTGTACTCGTGAGATATACATATTCGTATATCAGTATTTTATTAAGAACAATATCTCAAATGCGTTTTCCTGGCAAAAACAAACTTTTCTCAATAAATTTCGTAGCTTTGATCCGAGGCTGCAAAGGCATCTGATTGTAAAAACTTGCGTTAGTACTGTAGATAGTATTTTTAATTCTTCTTTTATTTTCCTAATACCAAATTCTCAAAATTTTCCTGTTAGGGCTAAAATTCCAGAGACATTGATTTTCATTCGTCTTTTAATTTCTTGATAGTTTCAAATTCTCTATTTCCTTGTTAAGACTAAAATTTCAGGTTGAAGACGGGAGAATTTCTTGAACTGCTCACAATAACAGTTGACGGGACAGCCCTAGGAAGTAAATGCAACAAATGTTGTCGTCAAACCTATACCCAAGTGTAGGTTTTGACACGTTCAAACGACGTCCTTGACCTTGCATGTTAGTGTTTTAAAATGTGTTGATACTTTTTCGGAGGCGGGTTGTGGTCAAAGAATCAGCACAAATTTGAGTCACGATAAACGCAAAGTCAAGCGATGACGTTCAAACATTTGCAAACCTATACCTGAGGTACAGGGCACAATTAAATGATGCAGAAACACGATTGATTGCCGTACCATTTTGTCTGCCAAAGTTTTGCCAGTAGCCAGCAGAGTCATTCTTGAAGTAGAGTGTATACTCGGTGGTGAGCCCAGCCTCATCCCACAGTAGTCGTATGTGCCTCCACTCCTGGCGGAACTTAGCGTTGATGTGCTGCACGTGGAACAACTGGTACTCTGTCGATGGCTGAAATAATCAACATTAACTAACTTAAAACAATAGCTAACATTAACGGCTTCTGTTCTGTTTATTGTAATATAGCTGTGCCCCGCGGTTTCACCCGCGTATTTTAGTTTCATCCTTATTGTCGCGGAACCCTAATATTTTTAATAAATAAAAGTAGCTTAAATTACTCCTTGAAACATCAGCTAATGCCAATGAAAGTCCCGTTAAAATCTGTTCAGCCGTTTCAGAGAATATCCGGAACAAACAGACAGACAGATAGAAAAAAATTAAAACTTGGTTTTTTAGTCTCAGTAGTGTGTATACTTTTATATACGTTTAGTGAAAAGCTGTAATTTTGGAATTACAAACAGACACTTCAATTTTATTTATCTGTATAGATGCATAGATATTGTATGGATCTCTAGTTTAACTCGACTAGCAAGTAATATAACTTATGCAGCTATCAAAAATAGGACCAGTAGTTTCGAGTTTGTTCACTAAAAACGTACAGTCGAATTGATAACCTCCTCTTTTTTTGAAGTGGGTTAAAAACAAAAATACGTCTGTCTTATAAAAACGAAAATCTAAAAAAATAGAAAAAAAAAATTTTTGGTCCAACCATTGTAAAATGTTGCCTATAAACACAGTTGTTAGGTATTCAACTATTCGTTCTTTGCTGACTATAGCAATTGACATGATGGTTGAACACTTAGATGTCAAAACTGCCTTTTTCGTATGGGAACGTAAAACTTACTACACTCCACTTTAGGTGGCACGTAAGGCACTTTTTCGTTCCCATTCAAATGAGTAAAATACGCGATCGTCGTGGGGTTTTAGTTTCACAAGATTATTAGAGAACAAAATGGGTCACGCACAGATTAACCCCCAACGTGGTGCGTCAGTGGTGACCCACGTGGGAGGTGGGATTCTGAGGCATAGGTCACTTTAATACCAATTAAACGGTGCCATTGAGCTTAATGACGAAGATACGTTGTCCCTCGGCGAAGACCCAGTAATGGCGAGCGGAGTTTAATTGGCCCATTGTCATGCCACTGTGACTCACTATGAAATATGATCTTCAGTATTTTTGAACTAGGCACATACGTAGTAGTACTGAAATTATGATTTTCATATTTCTGGCTGTAACCATGTCAAATGAAGTGCGTAATTATTAGGTAAACTTTTATTTGTATAAAATAAAAGTAGTTACTCTCTATAACATCAGCTATCTGCCTGCTAGCTGCTTCAGAGTTTAGCCGGAACAAACATACAGACAGACGGACAGAGAGAAAAAAGTGATCTGTTTTATGTAAGTTCTGTATATACTTTCATATGCATGTAGTAAGAATCTGTTAATTTGGTTAACAAACAGACACTTAAATTTTATTTATCTACACTGTACGTATGTACAGATATTACCAATTGGTGTGATACGAGGGAAGGATGCGCCTTCAATTAACCGGAAAATGTACATTGAGGTCGGAACTTGTTCCCACAGATTGCGATGCGTGTGCACATTGTGCGAAATATTTTGACCATATTGCCCTTGAAATAAATATTTCTGGATGACTTGCTAGTCTGCCTACAGGGTATCGTTACATAGACAATAAACGTTCAAAACCTTAAACCTTAAACTATTATAAAATTGAAAATGAGCGCGGTGAACTTAACCATGGAAAAAGGTTTTTTTTTAATCTATCAGGAGTTTCGCCCTTAGCTAAATTGATTCGGATTGAGTTTCTAATTGAGTTGGCCTTAAAATACTAGGCAATTTAGGTTCTGCTTTATAAGTAAAATTTCTTTAAAAATATGATTAATTGTCGTATCTAGACGTTCAATAAGTTTAGTTGCAATAACCAAATGTATACCAATGATGCGAATGCTGAACTGAAATGCGTTCTATATTTCCATCAAGGATATTTAGTAGCTAGGTTTATTTCGCACTTAACTTACATAATACTCAAATGGCGTATTGTTAATAAAATATGACGACTCCGTTATCTTAGAATTAACACTTTATCAAAAGACAAACAGATTTAGGAGGAGTTTTTTTTTCTGTTTACTGACTCTAGATTTTAGACACCGTTGGTCTAATTGCTAGTATACCTGAATGCTACACAGTGTCGCGGATTTGATATCCGCGTCAGGCCAATAATTTTATGTGGGGCATTTGTGTTTAGTCTGGGTGACTGGTATATATTTTCAAAAAAGTACATAAATATTATATCCGTTGTCTGCCGCGTTATTCACTAAGGTTTCTCAGCGTAGAACTCGACGAGCGTTGGTTTCAATCAAAGGAAATTGATACATGATACATCGAGGATAAAGTTCAATTTCGTATCTTTAAAACTGACACTCGACGACCAGTGCGACGCTGAGTACGCGGTTGGTACCCGTACAAACTTTGCTTAATTTGGGGCTAGGTGGCGCTTTGTGATAATTTCCAACCATTATTAAATTATTCTTTTCACCTGTTCCAAATCATCTTAAAAAAATACTTGATCGATATTTTCGAATAAATTATATTATTACTTATTTGAAATCGTGATCTACATAATGAAACATTAGCCAGTCGGAACCGTTCAAACTGAGTGGTAAAGTCCCGGAGTGTATTTTTATATCCACGCCTGTTACTTATCGCCATATTCTGACCATCCCGTATAACAAATTCACGCTAAGAAATTATTCATATAGCTTCTCTATGGTATAAATAACTTCTGTACACCTACAAATATTTTAAATGCTGGTTTAAATTGGATTCCACGGTCAATCGAGGTCCTTGGTGCTAGCAAGATAATAGTGGACTATTAACAAGGCGCATGTAATGTTACAAGATAACATTTGCTCAATTGAAGAAGTTACACAATGCATTCGGCTACATGACATGTACCTACATAGCTGAACATACACATGCACATACGTATGTAGATACAACTAAGTACTTTTGGTATGCTTTTCATTTCGATGTTACTAAACGGATTTATTATTATGCTATGCGCTATTTACTTAATACTTATCAGATGTTTCGTTATATTTACTTTCAAATCAGCTGATTAATAACGGAACTGTTTTGCATACCATAGTTAGGCAACATACATTATATTGTACATGGGTATGTGTTAGGCAAATGCCGTAAATAGCATCGTGAAAATATTTAAAAATATTAAAATTATGTGCAAATGAGGATAAACATTTAATTTATGCGTGATACAATGTATTCTATATCACAGCTTTTATTTCATACCAATTCAAAATAATATTTTAAACCATCATGCCGCCACCTTGAACCTTGCCAAACTTGAGAATGAATATGATTTATTGAGCTTGGTGAGACACTTATACAAGTGGAAGAACTGCGACCACCGGTTCAGAACACAAGCCTTCTAAGAAGCATAGTTAAGAAACTCAGCACTTAATTTGTCTACTTTAATAAGTAGGTAATACAATTTCCCAGTGTTCCAATCACATTGCACAACTGCTAGAAGTTCTACAACCTACCCCAAATGTAGTTCTGGGCAGTTCATCTGACTCCCATATAGTGATGGAGGGACAGCTTTTGTACTCGTTCACTCCTTCCTTAGTGAGGTGCATGTACAGCTCCTGAACGTTCCACTTCCCGAAGACGTTGTTCAAATCAAACTGATCGATCGGGTATCTCTCACAGATTATGGTCACGTTATTTCCCGTCGTGGTTTGGTCATTTTCATCGAAACCTGACGCAGCCAGGACAACACTAAGGATCCAAGGAAGCTTCAACACAGCACAGGTGTGGAATTTCATTTTGTTCCACGTATTATTCACATTACTCTGAATTTAATCTGAAAATGCGCGCGCATAAATATAGCGCTTGTCGATGATCGAAGCTGACTGAGAGCGAGCGGCGCGCGCGCCTACTCACTCCGCTAGATGTTATCGTATTTGACCCGCGCTTATTAGGTGTATGTGCAGAAATGACGCTAACTTCTTAAGGGAACACCGCCTACAGTGATATAAAATATTCATAGATGCCTCGATCAATTTAGAGACATTAGAAATATACTACTTTTGATTTCTGAGTAAGCGTGCATTGAATGCCAATTTGTTTGGGTTTACGTTGCAGTGCTACTTAAACTTATTACCAATGCCATGAAGAAATAACCTTTCAATTTTCAATAGCAATATGACCAAATTTTTCAGTTTTCTTAATAACTGGTATGGAACATATACGTAGGAAAAGTCACTCCGTGCTCTGTTTATATTTCTTAGAAACTACCGCTGTATTTACTGTTATTGCAAATATTTATGAGTACTTAATATGTTGTGGAGCTTTCGAATCTGGTATTTCTTCGCATTCGGCTCTATCGTATTTGAAAGTAGACCTCCTTTGCTGTGAAAACTGTGAGAACAGATAATTTTCAATCGACGTTTAAAAATTCCAAAATACTGCACAAACCCGATCTGCTTGATAAATATTGTTTCAGTATATGAATAAGTCCCAAAATATTTATTCAAGCAAGCACACATACATATACGGTACTAGATGATGGTATGACAAAATTACTTAGTCATACCATTATCGTACGCATAACACGCACCGAGATTGCTTTCTTTGAAATACAGGTCAACTTAGTCAATCAGATAGATAAAAAAAAACCGTAAAACTAAAGAGTTTCCAGATAGCTACATAAAGTTCGATTTTGGTACACAAGAACACTCCCAGATTTTCTAAAACGTAGGTGGCTTTGCGGTGAAGGAAAACATTGTGAGGAAACCTCCACATGCGTGTGAGGAAATTCATAGATTTACGTGCCTGATTCGGCAGTTGAATAGCCATCTGTAATTGGCAAGCATCTATTGTAGAATCTGGTTGTTTTAACCCGTCACTGGCTTGTGCTTACGAACGTAAAATTATTATCTTTAAAATCAACACTTACCCGATCCATTGGTTCCGAAATAAGTATAACAATGCAAGTTCTGATGCGGTCCACCCTGGAGTCTCCGGCAAGGTGCTGTATATGCTCCACTGCGTACCACATGCCCATTAAGTTGTCCAAAAGGATGTCTTTCTGCGCTGACCTGTCCTGGCAATAGTCCCTCATACTCCCCATGAAAGGCATCTCGTACGACGTCTGCCCTTGGCCATAGCTCTGCCCCAGCCCCAGCCCCTGCCCTTGGCCATAGCCCTGCCCCAGACCCTGCCCTTGCCCATAGCCCTGCCCCAACCCCTGCCCGTAAGCTGTATTGTAATTCGGTACATTGGACTGGTATCCCGTAGAAGACTGGTACGCGGGGTCGAACACGTTGGATCTCGGCGTGGTGAAGCTATCGTACCTCGGCGTCGTGTGACCAGGGTTGTAGTTGGGGTACCTAGTCGCCTCTGGGAAGTTGGCTATGTCGCTCCCGTAAGTTCCCAACTTATACTGCTGGTCGTATAGGTTCGATACGGTTGAAACTGGATACGGATATCTTGAGCTACTTTCGGGGTAACGATCATAATTCGCGCACTTGACTATATTGCACATTATTGTGAAAATTACAAAATTTTGGTATATTTCTAGGTATTTTTTCATGATGTCGGTGCGTGTCGAGCGTCGCACGATAGTTGACCAGCGGACAATAATGTGTGACTGCGCACGATGCACTATGAGACTGGGAAGTAAACTAATTAAGCTAATTCTGAGCCCGAGTCGTACACAAGTATGAGACTCAATATTGATATGCTTCAATGTATGAGGAGATTACAGAGCTTGGTTTTGCCGAATGTTTACCAAAACACTAGTACCAAGGTAATGCTGATTACACAACATTTCGTATATTAGGAAAACTTTGTGTTGGTGTAGTGATTCTGAGTAAAATCTCGATCGTCGCATATTTCGATTTTCTTTCAATTTTGGTTTTATTTTTCTACAAATAATTTTAAAAATATTATTTTAATAAATAGACATGGTATTGAGTTTTAAGGTATCCCTCATGGAATCAGCAATGCTGTTCAGCGTGGCAATTATAACAGGCTTTTTGGCACGATCCTGATAGATACCGGCTTAGTTCACCATGACTGCCTCGTTGGTTTAGTGGTCACAAACGCTCTAACACCTGAGTTCAATCCCCGGGTCGGGCAAAGTGATATTGGGCTTTTTCATCTATAATTTTGCAGTAGCTGCATGGAGCCTGGATCAGTGCCCGGTTAATGTCTATAGACTGGCCTATTACTCGTACTTGGGACTTAAGTCCGACTTTTAAGAACTGGCGAAATATCGGTGTTCTATAAGTTCACCTCTGCCCTCACCCTTCGGGGCATACAGGCCCGAGCATATGTATGTACTATGTATGCTTATTTTAATAATCCAATATAAATGTCTTACCTAAATACATCTCAATTAATTGATGTTTGGGGTCCGGATGCTCATCAACTTTCAAAGAGGTTGCACGTCGTCTGGTAGAAGCCTCTCGAGACAAGAGAGCTGGCGCATATCTCGCTCAGAGAATCAACATTGCTAATCAACGTGGCAATGCTGCCAGCCTTTTTGCCACAATCCCGAGAGACTTGGGCCAAGTTTTCTACCTTTGATTAGTTTTAAGTACTGTTCCTTGTATATATAATTAAGTTTAAATACAATAAATGTTATTGATGTTTGAGCAACGTTAATGAGTAAGGGGTGAAATTGAACGACGTAGGATGAATGAACATTGAACCTAATTAGAATACAAATGAGCCACCTACAATCCATCTCTTAAACGGTGTAATTGATATAATTTGAGGACGACCGGTGTCCCGACGACCCGGCCCGGCTCCTGGGTCATAGGTTCACATCCTTCACAAACATCGTTGATGACTAAACCACAAATTTTTTTTTGTTCGTCCGTCATTATGTACTTATTTATATTAGGTATATAGGTGTGGGAACTAGGGGTATTATTGTTCTTGCGATTAATGATCCCACTTATTAATATGACTTATATCTTTTTTTTTTAAAGCTTCAGAAGTTGTTTCGTACGTAGTTTTCTTGCTGAAATCCCTTAAAACCTTCTGGAGTGAGGTATCAGATTTATTTGCGAGAGAGTACACGAGAGTACCTGGTGTCATAGACAGATAGACTATAGAAGAGTACTGTTTTGAATTAGAGATAGACACAATTTTAGACATAATAAATATTGCTTGAATCACAAAATATAAAGATCTTTATATTCATTTTATAGTTTATTACATTGCAGATTTAATAAAACCTTTAATCAATACTTACTCAACTTACTTACTAGGTACTTACTTAAATTATTGCTTAGTTTGGTCTTGGTCGCAAACGCTGCATAGCGTGTTCCGCATGAAACACGAGGTCTTGGCTTCAATCCCGGTTCGGGCAATGTAATGATTAGTGCCCGGTTAAATATGTCTTTTTAAAAGATCGCTTCTTAAATTAGTATAAGAATCGATACTTTAAATGAAGACCTTGCACGCAACAGACTGACTGAATAAATTGCTATGGATGATGGTACGTTATGTCAGGTTGTGTGGGTATGGATTATTTAAATAACTCATTTAATACTATAGCTTGTACTTGTGTTAATAATGTTGTTTGATAGTTATTTACTACCCTGGTAATTCGGAATATTATATATTCTCTTATATATAAAAATGAATCCCTATTTCCCTTGGTCACGGCATCACGCGTGAACGGCTGGACCGATTCTACCGGGACTTTTACTGGCAAATAGCTTTTGTTTCAATGAGTAACTTAGGCAAATTTTATGTAGATAACATATTAGGATTCCGCGAAATAAAGCATGAAACTAAACCTACGCGGGTGAAACCGCGGGGCCGAGTGGTGGTGAAATACTCAATTCTCAAATCTTTTGAAATCTTCTTCTCAAAATTTTTTGATATATATAACTGTTTCGACCATTTTGACTTTACTGTGGTTGTAATTAAGATAAAGTCAATATTACTTCGTCCCTCATTTCAAACACCACCGTCAACTTTGGGCCACCGAAACGCAAAAAATATTAACTATATCAATAAAAAATCCGCTACAATAAATTTCAATCAATTGCTGCATTTATTTAAACACATATTTAAATTTTCTTTGCCACGTGCTGTAATAAAGGGGTATTAACGTAATAATATGTGCATACAAAATGAAAAATTAATGCATTTCATAAAATTTTATTTAAAATTGTAACTATTGATATTCTTATTTTCTTAACTATTGCCATAAAACAAAAACAACAAGACACAGAACAATTTGAAATATAGTGTTTTTAACATAACAAGCGGCACAGATAGCGTAATATCGTTGCATGACCGGCAGCTCGAAGCTGAAGAACTGCCTTTGAAGGTCGTACCACTCCCACCGATGCATCTTAGAGGGTGACCTCCTCAGGATCAGAGAGAAAATCCCTCCATCTCCAATCTCGGAGCAGTGGTTTATGATCATCATGTGAGGGGTGACCTTCAGGACTCGCACTACTTGGGGATGGCGCGGCGGGTCGTCCGGATACCATACATCTGGAATTGAAATATCATTTGAAAATCGAATTAATTAAGTTTTGATATGAAATAGAAACAATGGTCTTTTTTTTTAAGCAAGTAAACCTGGAGCTGGCTTTGGAAAGCGATCATAATTCTTAGTAAAATCAGCCTTCCGAATATGGCGATAGCATTTTACGAAATCCTGCGTTATCATGTCGTTCTGACGATTTGAAATTACTTTGTTAAGTCTAATCAAATTTAGATATTTTTGAGTAGTTTGAATCATTGAAAACATTTGATCAATCAAGAGCATTCAGCAGAATCATTCTACCATAATTATAGCAAAATTTTGATCGCAATATTCATAATATGCGCTACTGTGGATTTCTTAACATTGTAATATAAATCCAAATAGATATAAAATCTCATTTTCCGTGCTCAATTTGATAGCACGATAAAACAGCAGTAAAATATTATCAATTCATTCTCACCCACTCCTCTAGACAACAGAAATTTCTCCAAAGGCCTCTTCTGCTCAGCGATCCAAAGACCAGGTGAATCTGGGGAATATAGGTAGTCTTGCTCCATAGACTGTCCGTCTTCATCCCACAGAATACGCAGTCTCCTCTCAGTATATATATCTCTTTTTACTCTTCTCTTAATTCTAACATCGAGCCACGAACCCGATAATGACGTACCAGACCAAGGATTGCTTTTATCTGATCGCCAGTTTTGATCTGAATAATTCCTTTGGTTGTATAGCTGAAAAAAACAAATTTGTATTAGATATACTAGGTATTCGCCCGCCTAAGAAATCCTATCCTAAGTGACGACATTTTTATTCTTAATCTACTAATGAAAACAAAAATCCATGATTTTAGTTAGTAGACAACCTAGGAGCTTTTCTGGAAATTATAACGTGCCTAGAATGTTACAAAATATAAGGAAGAAATCGACTAATCTGTGCTTTCAACTTATTTACGTGATACTAGTAAAAATATTTGTACAGTCGAATTGAGAAACCTTCTCCTTTTTTTGAAGCCGATTAAAAAACGAGCGTAGACTGGTTAACTACTATTCAGACATGTTACTAATCCAGATTTGCCAAGCCTGATATTAATCCTAACTCAATATATGTTTGGAAATGTCTACCTAGATAGTACTGCGAACAAAACATGGTTAAAACCAAACTAGACTAAACTCAGACTAAAATTATTTCTATCTCTTTTTAAATCCGTATCAAAGAGAGAGATGGAACTACCTTTAAACCAAGGACAATGTTAGTCTGTGTTCTGAATAAGGGAACTCAGGGCCGAATCAGATTAACCCTATCGAGGCCGCTAGACTACATATTACATAGACTATAGTAATGTAACTATAATATAGTAGCTACACTATCACCTTAGGTTAGCCTGTAATTATAGTGTATGTATGTAAATAAATAAATAAATATTATAACAAAAATATAATGATCCCTTTACTCTCGGGGCCTCTAGGCACCTTATGAATAATCCGGATTGTGGGGCTTATTTCCAAATGAAATACTAAAAAATCTTATACTCACAGACCAATCAAGCCACTCGTCATCATTTTGTTCGCCAAAAACGTCAGATATGTGAAGTGTAACGCACCCTACTTCATTAGGTTTGTTCGTCATATCAGGGGTGTGTTGCGCGTAGCCGACTCCGTGCCACATTCCGAACACATCGTCCATCTTGAAGTGGTGGGCCCAGCGAATATTGTCGCCGCAAAAACCTTGAACTGTTAAAATGATACCGAATAACAGAGCTAGCACGGGAAACATGGTCGTCCGCGTTGGATCGCACAAGATATGTGGGGTAAGACGTATATCGTGGTCGCGAGAAGTCAATTAGCAAATTGGTACAGGTATAGATAGTCCCAGTGCATGTTGTAACTGCACTCCATTATGCTCGCTATTGTGCGAGTTAGGAAACCGTGGGCTGTAAGGAACAGTTTCCTTTTAAAAGTATATCGTATATCTGATTTAAATTGCATCTTACGCCCCTAAACTCTTATCTTACGAAATATTTGCATCTTGCAAATATTTTGTAAGATAAAATTATAATGAATTAAGTCTTTTAGGTATTTTAAAATATTCCACACTAATCTTAGAGGATTCATATTCATATTCATATATTTATTGCAATTAGTTAGTTACATGATACAACATAAACTTAATTATAATTGTTACTTTAATGTGTAACTAACATAAACCCTGTTAGGGCGCAGCAGTGTGGATAACAACGATATGCCCACATATTCTCATTTTAAACTTTACGTAACTATTTAAGGCTTAAAACAAAGAACATTCAATACTAACGTACATAGGCACATTACTTTAAGGCTAAAAGTAAGTATATACATAGATTATCGCCATGATATTTGCCACAGATATAAGTAGATTTCTAATCTATATCTGTGATATTTGCCCTCAGCGGGGACAGAATATGGGACCTTTACTACGGGACCGACGACGTATTGTTTATTCCATAGTGTTATTATTCAAAATCTTAATGATGCAGAGAGACACTTTTTTTTCCTCTGTTGAGGTGGTTTTATGATAACATCTATACAGATAAATAAAATTGAAGTGTCTGTTATTAATTCCAAATAAACAGCTTCTCATTAAACGCATATGAAAGTAAACTACGGGTCTTACACAAAAAGAAAATATATCTGTCTGACTGTTTATTAAGGCTAATTCAGGAACAGCTGATCCGATTTTTACGGGACTCTCAGTGACTGATAGCTGATGTTATATGGAGTATCTTTGATTTTAGAAATTAGAAAAGAAAACTGAATTTTTTGAATAAAAATATACAACCTATACGTAACATAGCTATATTTAATCCTACGCGGTAAAACCGCGGAGCACAGCTAGTCGATAATAATACTTCATGAAAATGAAAATGAAAAATATTTATTTAGTTTAGGCCCTGGTAAGGCACTTATGAAAGTCGAGAATTTACCACCATTATTTACGAATAGTAAATGGTACTAATACTTAGTTCATAAGAAGTATTTTTTTCGATATTTTTGTATTAGGTAAGTACTGGGCAAGTATTTATCATCGGCGCTTTGAATATATATAATATGGTGAGAGGGAAAATAAAACATACAACATACTTTTCATTAATTTTTAATATTAAATATTTTATTTCAAAGATTCCTTCTATAAAAATCCTAAAAAAATACATATAAAAATAAATTACACATACTTAGCTATCAAAAACACGTCTCAGGCAGTCTCGGCTAAGTCGTAAGAACGCCCACAGTAAAGCGAAGTTACAAATTATATCTCCACATTGTAACAGAGACTAACAGCAGGAGTAAACCGGGGAAAGTTAAATTACTGGCAGAGTTCTGGCACACTCGTTTAAGTGCTGAAGTGGAGAGATGCTTTAAGCTTAGGATGTTATGTATTTCGGCGAATTCTTGGTCTGTGAGATGGTTCTCGTTTCGAGAGAGCACGACGCT
Organism: Watsonalla cultraria; assembly: GCA_964035505.1. Lineage (NCBI taxonomy): Eukaryota > Metazoa > Arthropoda > Insecta > Lepidoptera > Drepanidae > Watsonalla > Watsonalla cultraria. Next base: position 7,716,324 of record OZ037717.1, on the reverse strand, counting down.
GTATAGCTGGGAATGAGGCAGTCGCATGCAGAAGTTCAGCACCAGGTGGGTGTTAGCCACCTTCAACACCTGGATCACGCCGCCGAAGAAGCGATACATTTTGTCGACAGCTGGAAAGATAAAAACATTCAATCAAATCAGAATGCTAATCTATATCTTCCGATCGAAGACTGACAACTTTTATCACAGAATAATATACAAGCAACAGCAACATCAGGGCCTGTACCAATGAGTTTTTCTAAAAACTTATGTGCAGTGATTTCACACCTGGTGCTTTACGGTGAAGGAAAACATCGTGAGGAAACCTGCATATGTATCTATAGTGCCTCAGACGTCGATAGACTCACCTTCTGTCACGTTGGCACTTAATCGTGTTCGGTGAAAAGTGGATGTTGTTATTACAACACCTCTGCCTACTCCTTCGGGGAATACAATATACATACATACAATATGTATGTATATTGATATATGTACCACCAGCCGTTGCTCAGTGCAAAAATGTGCGCCTAATAAATCTCGACTCTATATAGGTACGGTATTAAAATTGATAAAATCAATTTAAAAAAACCTCCGTCTGCCTGTCCGTATGTCTATCTGTCTGCTTATTCCAACCTATCCCTGAAATGACTTAACCAATTTTAACGGGACTTTCATAAACGATTTTTATAAAAAAAATGTCCCTACGTTGCATAGTTATTTTATTATTATTAATACTATGCGGGTAAGACCGCGGGACACAGATACTAAAAAATAATATCAGTCTTACATCCATTAGGTAAGTCCGTCGGCCAGAAGCCTTTGTGCGAGGTGTTGACCTTGATGTGGTAGTCATCCTGCCAGAGCCCCTCGTGCCACTCCAGCACGAAGTGTCTGATGCGGTACGGCTCCGCGAGCCCGTACTGATGGTTCACGTATGGAGTGTTCGTCAACAGAGGGTACGGAGTAGGAGGCGTAGGCTGAAACAAAAGATAAAACAAATACAGTCTATACTTATTTATAATAAGCAAATTTCTATCTGTAATTAGTTTTGAGTACTGTTCCTTTTATATATAATTAAGTTATTAGAAATTCAAAGGCGAACGCCTAATTCATTCTATTTTATTATAGTGGTTGTTGAGGCGTGAAGATAATTAACGAATAAATAAGATAGTAAATAAATCTAAATCTAAGGCAAACGAAATAAATAATATAAATAATAAATGCTAATAAAAATGGACGAGGTAGGTAAATTGTACAATATCTAACACAGCTAACTATTAAATCTAATATCTAGTTCCGAGATAGGAAATTTACTATGTCAGGAATTGCAAATAACTATATCAGTAAATAATCACTCAGTCATACACACTCGCAGAACATATCAATTCCAATTTAGCTCTAATCATACAATACAAATTCCTTTTACAATACAATTCCTATACAATACAAACTGCTTCTGTTAAAACTTACTAAATTGTGAGTGATCAAGCCCCCGTGGACGTAATCTTCAAATTTCCTTATTTGAATAATTGGGCAGTTTGGGTTGTAATCCGTGTTGACTAATTTATCTTTGTGATATATGTATTCGTGGATGTACCACATGCCAAGTATTTCTTCTTCATCAAAATCATGAGTTGGGTTCAAATTCTGACAGTAGTTCACATTTGACGCGAGGACAGAACTGAATAAAAGCGGTGTGAGAATAATTGCTAATGAAACCATTCTTATTTAATTTGTACGTGAACTAAATTCCTTAAGTGACTCCACGTTGTAGTGTCCGTTTCCACAACTGAATAGGCGATACCTCTATGTCAAAAGATGAACATTTAACCTACTAATTAACGAGGTGGACAACACATCCTGTTATGCACCCGAATAACCTCAAGACCTCTACATCTCGTAGAACATTAATTAATATCCGCCTTACCAATTGCGTTTCTTGAATAGTCATTGAGAATTTAACATGTACCCATTTAACCATTCAATCTCTCACACTTTCGGTTTATTAACGATATCTACCGATATAATTATAAGAAATCGACTATTGCAGCCTTTTTAAACGCTTATAACACCTTTTAAAAGCCTTATAATGAATCCAAACGAATAAATCAACGATCTATACAGATAAATAAAATTGAAGTGTCTGTTTGAATTTTCCTAAATAACAGCTTTTCACTAAATGCATATGAAAGTATACACGTTACAGACACTAAAAAACCAAGTTTTAAATTTTTTCTCTGACTGTCTGTCTGTCTGTTTGTTCCGGGTAATCTCTGAAACGGCTGGACCGATTTTAACGGGACTTTCACTGGCTGGTAGCTGATGTTTCAAGGAGTAGCTTAGGCTTCTTTTATTTATTAAAAATATTAGGGTTCCGTGATCTACGCGGGTGAAACCGCGGGGCACAGCTAGGATTGAATAAATAAGTAGGATAGACTAAATAAAAAGTTCTTTCATACAAACGTGCATACCTATGGTCTACAATTGTATTCCTCGTAGGGGTAGGCAGTGGGGTACTTTTTCCCAGATATATTTAAATCCCATTTAGTATAGTGCAAGCCTATTGCCATTCCCCGGGCACTACAGAGGTGGTTTTCATATAAATAAAAGTATGATCATATTCGGCTAATATTTTGCCCTTCACAAATGGTTCGATATATGAGTATTTTAGTTCACAATTAAATTTGAAATAGAAAATATTTCTAAGAAACGTAAAATTCTACCATAGTACCTAGTACGAATAGAAAAAAAGTAACAAACCGCAATATCCTCCTTGATGTCAATATAGAAACACTCTGGCGTGTTGTCTATTTTATATTCGCCTTTGGAATGCGATATTTTTTCCACACCATACCACACTCCAGCAAGTTGTTCCAAGTTTATTTCACCATAGTACGGAGAAAGATCATCACAGTACTTATGATTCTCAAAATAATAACCATTTTGCCCGTAACCGTAGCCATTTACGAGGCCAAAACTCAATAAAACCAAAAGGATAATGCAAGCCATTTGGATTAACCGATCGGGGCTACACGGATGTTACCGGATAAAAGTTTCGGATAAATTAAACCCGGAGTACTAGGCGACTATACACTTGAGGAGATGTTCAACGGATAATGCCCGGCGTAGTCCCCTACTGTTCAGACACGTGGGCGGGCTCCCAAATGAACCGCGCTCTACTGACGATTCCTCACCGCTGGTAATTTGCTAGTTGTACGAGGATCCTTCCTTAATAAACTTTACTAGCACGCGGACAGTCCCCCTTATATAAGTCAGACACATTTATATGCACAGCGTACGACCATGCGAATAATGCATTTTAAATATTTATATTTTAAACGTCTGATTTCCCCTACATACATACCTAAGGGGTTTCCAGCTGTACGAAAGGAATAAAAAGTTTCCTTAAGGCTTTCACGAGTGGCTTGAATTTTCCTGAGACGCGCGCTTTCCTCGGCATACTTAGGTGCCAGGATCGCATAAACGCGAAAGAGTCCGAGTTTGCAGTGAGCCGAGGGAAATCAATACAGCTCTCTGACGTCATGGCGTGCTTAAATCAAACGCGTGGGACTATTGATTCACTCGTACACGCGCGACTATTGATTTATGTGCGAAGAGTGTGAACATATCTCGCATCACAAAGCGTCGAAGCTAAATTGAATACCAACGATATGTTTTTCTTTTTGTAACAATTTTTTGTTTTACAATTAAATAGTATTTCAAAACGTCAATCTGGTTTATATCAAAACTTGATTGTTCTAAATTATTAATCTTGTTAAACTTTGGTATAAGGCTGAGTGACGTATCGCGCTGTGATTGGTCATTTGGATCCGTGACGTAATGCGCCATGGGTGAACTCGAGGTTGTTCTTACCAGGAGTTCATGAAATAGAGGTGGCATAGGCCTCGGCGTGTAGCTTCTACGATAATAGGGAATTCAAAACGCCTTACGTAGTAATAATATGAAATTGATCCTTATTTTATAACTAGCTGTGCCCCGCGGTTTCACACGCGTAGATTTAGTTTCATCCTTAATGTCGCGGATCTCTAATATTTCTAATATAAATAAAAGTAAGAAACATCAGCTACCTACCAGTGAAAGTCCCGTTAAAATCCGTCCAGCCGTTTCAGAGATTACCCGGAATAAACAGACAGACAGAGAAATTTTTTAAAACTTGTGTTTTTAGTGACATTAGCGTTTATACTTTTGTATGCATTTAGTGAAAAGCTGTTATTTTGGAATTACAAGCAGACACTTCAATTCATTTATCTGTATAGATAAATAACTAAAAGTAAAGGTATGCTTTAAGTACACGTCTGTCTACCTATTCTTGGAATATATACGTGAGCATAATATGTAGTTACTATTACACGCGAATATTAGAAATATTTTTTTAAGTATAATAATAATCATTAATGGAACACAGTTAATAATTATGTAACCACTCACCTTTAATGCACCGTAAGTCTTTGGAGTGTTAATAACTTAATACTAGGTCTCGGACGATAATTCTCTTCCATTCATTAAATTAGAAACCATATAAGTAAGTCCTTTTGCAAGTAAGTTTTGCAGTTCATACTATATACATGTACTTAAGCACCAGGTTAGCATGCCTCAAAGGTCACCCCTTCTAGTTACGTCTAGACTTTATTTAGACGTAGCCTGTTTTACTTTCTGCCATCTTAGTACTTAGGCATTACATATCGTGATTTGCGACATTGAAATAAAGCGAACTTACCCATACAGCTGCCTATTCAGGGGCCTTACCATGAGCTCTTATAGCCATGATAGTTTCACTCATTTATGAGACAGATGTATGTGACGTGCAAACATCTGTCACCGTCGCACAACTGAATTAATAAGAAGAGCTCATGGTTCGGCCCCAGTACTCATAATAATGTTAGCGTAGTCGGTAATTTTACCGACTACGCTAACATTTAAAAATTAAAACCCGACTACTGGAAAATTACGCTCTCAAAAGTATGAATAACTTGATATGCAACGTCATGTACTAACATCACGACTACGTGATCATATGTCATTTAAGATTAGAATATATTATTTCGGCATAATGTACTATTTTTGCATTTTCACTTATACAAAGTGAATAAAAGCTTTCCCATCAATTCGTAGCGCGTGTTGGACTCTAATTTGAGCCGTGGACCAGGGAAATAAAATTTTAAGATTCTTCACAAGTTTTCCAAACAGTTATTCCCTTGTATATTCCCCAATAAAGTAAGTTCAATCGTCAAGAAAAACTCACAGTAAAAACATTGAAAGAAAAATACTTTAATGCGCAGTAGTCATGGGTCTTGGGTCAACATTAAATAATTTTACCCTATCCTCGTAAATATCCGAAGGGGCTACCCTGGGGGCTTTGCGGTTTTCCCTACCAAGGCTTCAGGGGCTAACAAGAGTTGCATTAAGCCTTCAAATCGCCTACGCTACGAGATATGCTACGCGCTCTCTCCGGCTACGAGAGTGCTACGAACGGTTACGGCGTAGACTCTTTCTTTCCATCGAAAATATATTATAAGTCTTAAATTTCAAGTATATATCGCTATATTATTGATCACGTTTACGTATATAATAAAGTAGCCCGTTAATTATATAATATTATATAGGTATTGATACTTCTTCCATCTTTTGAACGTTAAATCCTCAATAGATAAAATACGTATGTGACAAACCTTTTAGTAATATGCTACTATTTCCAATAAATTAATCCTTTCAAATCTAAGCATAGCCTCTTGTATATACTGTAAATCTTGTACAATTTTTTTGTGGATATAGTATAGAATAGAAAGATATGTAACAAAATTGTATAAAACTGTACTTGCCTATCTACTTATTTGTACTAGCGCTAGGCCGCGGCTTCGCGAGCGTCTTATATACGTAATATAGGTATTGTTTAACAAATTCAACTAACAATGTAGCATTGATAATGTAGCATTCTATTAGTGAAAGAATTCTAAAAATCGGTTCAGTAGTTTTCGAGTTTAGTAATTACAAAATTTATATTTTTCTTCTTATAATTGTAATAGGAAGAATAAATAATCGTCTAGCAAACTTTTGTGATTGTCAAATACGTATGTACGTATTATGCAAAATAATTCCTTTTTTTTAATTAAGTAACTTGATGCACATGAAATACGACTTTTAATAAAATTGTATGTTCTTATGTGAGTAACCTTTTTTGTTTTAATATATTTTGCGTACTACTAGCCAGTATCAATTTAAATTAAATACTACGATGTTGTCATAGATAAAAAACCTACAAGTAACTTTTAATTCGATAATACTTAAATTATTACATTTAAAACTAACTCTAAAAGCTACTATATTGCGATTGTCACGTGAAGGCTCTACCTAGAGGTTATTTGTACTAGGCGCGCAGTTATCGTAAGAGACCTCCTCTACGAAAACCTCTGAGCCTACGAACGCGTGACGTCACGGTTTAGATACATTTCCACAGTGCTACGCCATAGCTACGCTTGATAATGTGAAAATACGTATTTTCCTCAATAATTATTTTGGCCGGCTACGACTTAATTAAAAAGTTTGGGTTCTGACAAGTATTAGTAAGGCCTTTTCTTCATGTTTTCAGATTATTTGCGTAACTTGTCCAACTGACGATGCGGCGACGGTGGCTTGAATAAATCTACAACCTACTACCAAACAACATAATTTAATTTACAAACTTGTAATTTAGATTTAGTTATTTAGGGATGCAAAAAATCATAATCTACAAACACGACACAGACTAATCAGAAATTGTATGAAAGTAAACCAATACCAGCTCGGGAGGTGTTACAATACCCATTTTCACCGATTTGTCGTCATCTCTTAAACGCCACACTCTTCATCTTCGAATCTCTTGTCACATGCAGGTTTCTTCATGAGGTTTTTCTTAAACGAAAAGCTCGTGGTTGAACAAAGTATAGTTTGAAGAGATACTCATTAGCAATATACATGCCTACATTATGATATCGTCGCTTCTTGTGGAAACCAGCTCACGTTGACGACGTAGCAAAATCTAGTACCCAAATAACATGCCCTACACGACTTCTAAAATACCATCGTCTTAGCCAAAGACATTACGTCGAATTGAGAAGAGGATTCCTTTTTTAAGTAAGTTAATACTACTATCTATATTTATGAACCTAATTCCATAAAGTAAAGTACTTTATGGAATTAGGTTTAGTATTTATGCCTTAGCTTATCAGTATTACTATTATTCATTACATAGCAACTAAAGCGAGCAGATAGAATTAAAACATCAAACCGTATTACAGAACGCATAATATGAATTAACCAACGCGATTTTTCGTAGCACAATGAAGTTACGAAGGCCTACGAAATTGCGACCAACCCCTACGCGAAATGTATCCGGCTTTTCCGATGTGACGTAACAGTTTGGCTACGATTGTACCAGGAGAACACGAGAGAGAGAGAGGACCGCTGTAGGGGAGACTTGGCAAATAACGCGGGCGCCCCACGCGTGATAGTGTATCGCAATAGGGCGGCAGCACAGCGAGCAGGTCAGAATAGTTTCACTACTATCATCGGGAGGAAGGGTGAGGGATGGATACTGTTTACACACAAACGTGATGTTAGTAAATCGTAGAGTAAGTGCGTTAGTGTGCGTGCTCCGTGTTGCATATGTGTGACGACCCCTCTTGTATGATAAGTTGATAGTATTGTAGATAGCACTGCGATGTTGAATATTGGTGCAAGTACTTAGTGCTAATCGCATTCTTTCTTTCATTGAAAATGCATTAACATGTAAGTCTGATTAAAGATCATTAGTACATTTAATTTTAAAAAAAGTGTTACTTTGAATAAAATAAATCCATACGATTGGAAATTTGCTCCTTACACTGCATAAATTAAGCAAGTGAGTTTTTATTTGTAGTTGTGGTTACACTTCCATTCATCGAATAACCTTGCGGAAGGCTAGATAATGAAGTATATTTCATCAAAATACATTTGAATATTTTGCTATTTGCTTTTATTGTCAGTAATAAATATATCTCAGAGCTTTATCGTTAAAATCATAAAAATCTTTGTAAGTTCTGGAAAAAATTGGCAAACACGATTATTTCATCGGGCACAAATGAGAAGTTTGTTTTAGAAATCATTAAAACAGTAGCAGCAGCTTCACACATATTTTATAAGCATTAAATTAAGACCCTGAAAATTTGGAATGTGCGAATCTAAAATTATACCAAAAATACTTTTACATAATTCAAATTAAACAAATGACAAATGTAGGGGGAGCCACCCTCCGAAGAATAACTAGAGCAGACTTAAGCCACCCCTCCATAACTTGTTTGATGGAAGCAACGAGAGTGAGGGAGAAAGGGGATAAGTTTGCGAATTTGTTCGTCGCACACGGGGGTGGGTGCACCTCTGATTTTCTATGGAGCCCTGGTACAAGGGGTCACAGTCCGACGCTGACGTGGTCGATCCGTACTTCACACGGCCCACTAGGGGTGACGTTTACACCCTCTGAATGTAATTATCACAATAGTAGTAGTTTCTCCGTAAATATTTTTTTCGCTGAATTGTTTTACAGTAAGTGCAAAAGAATTCGTGTTGCTTGGGGATAAAATAAGAAATTATATGAGCAATAGCTTTTATAAATATTTTTAATTAACCAGAGCCTAGATCTATTTCCGTTTTAAGCACTGACTTACATACGACTTGAATTCTTTCTCTGACACATGCAGGTTTTCTCATAATCTTTACTGCGCCGTAAATTTAAAAATGTTGGTTATTATAGAAAAACGTGTTGCTCCAATATCCTAAAGAATACGAATTCACCTAAGTTTAATAAATATCGTACAAAGAGCGAAATAATCAAATTAAAAAGGGTTGTATTCTAGTATAGAAATATGACGCCCAACAGTTGCGTTTCGTAAGGGAATGTTCGGGGACCTTGTAGTCACGAGACCGTGCCAAATCGGAGTACCTTTGGCATTTACCGTGACCTTTGTAGAGATGCCGGTCGCAGGGTGCCGCCAGAGGTCGCTAGTACCAGGATAACATACACTGCAGGGAAGTAGTCCATCTCGCAGTAAGTACATCTCGCTCTTCCTTCCTGCAAGCGTCTCATGTCTCATCAGCCTCCCACTATGCTTGTGTGCTACTTATTACCTATGTAGTGGTTACTATAGGGGAGAACTGTTAAGGGAAAATAATACGAATAAGGAAAATACCTACACAATGATTTTGTTATTTACGTCAAATAATTAAGACAAGCTTAACAATAGATATATTTGATGCCTATTCACAAGCAAGAATTATTACAAACAAGTTTGCCTGGAAAAGCATACCACGTACGTTTAACTAAAAAAATGTATTGTATATTTTGTAACAGTTTGTTTCCGAGCGTTAATTAGTCGCTAAATAAAATCTAAGTTTAGAAAATGTATTTATAGAAAAACGCATAAATCTAAGTAATTGTACCAAGCAATTAAATTCAAAATACTTTAATATTAATAATTATATAAACAACAATTTAAAAAAAATATATAAAATCGAACATCGTTAGTAATTAAACTACGATAAATATAAAAGCTCGTGGCACAGTTGCTATTGCGCATATCATTCGATCAGCGAAGTTAAGCAACCATACGCCTAGCCAGTAGTTGGATGGGTGACCGCCCGAGTTCCCTCCGTGCCTCGGAGAGCACGTTAAGCCGTCGGTCCCGGTTGCCAACTTTAACATCTTTGGCAATCGTTACAGGTCAGTCGGAGGCCTAAAAATAATCTGACAACTGGTTTAACCCAGATCACAGATTTTCCTCCTAAAATGGGGTTGCGAAGGTCAGATGGCAGTCGCTTCGTATAAAAATCAGGTGATCAGCCACATCGGGTTGAATCAAGTGCCGACCCCAACAATGTATGGGATAAGGCCAGGGAGATGATGATGAAATATAAAAGCTAGCTGTGATGTGCCCTGTGGTTTCATCTGCGGAGGCTTAAATAAAAGTAGCCTATGTTACTTATTCTAATATCAGCTATCTGTTCAGTATCAAAAACAGTTTCAGCCGCTTCAGAGTTTAGACAGAACAAACACACAGTCAGACATAAAGAGGAAAAATATGTAAATGGCTTTTTATTCGTCGTTAAAGAAGTTGTTTATTTGGAATCACAAACAGACAGTTTTATTTATGAATCTCGTATGACAATCCGGGTATATTGAAATAACTCGATTTAAAGTAAATAGGCACATAATTATGTATCTATCTATAGAATCAACAACTGTGACACTGCTGATATTATAATTTAATAACATAATTATCCAATAATGAAACCGATCTCAGGTAGGTAATGAGTGTGTATTTATAACCACGTCTCCCAAGTTTCCCTTATTTTGTAGTTAACAAGCCTAATTACTTACGTCATTATATTAGACGTCCGGGAGGGAAACATAACATGACATGACAGGACTTATTAGCAAAGAAAATCGCTCCACCAGTAAATTCATATTATATTGTAGGCTTCGAAACAAAAATACATCATATGTTGTGTTTTAGTTATGTTATGTTCTTATTATATTAGATTTACGTACAAAAACTAGCTGTGATACATTTTATTAAAAGGGTTTAAACCATTTAACAGTGTACGAAAATTATTTCTGCTCACGGGGCTCGCGGCGAGCGGTGCTGAGTCGACGTCACGTGGTAAAACTAATAGGGTTTCACGAAATACAAAGATATATAACGTCACAGGAGATTTTGGCCTTTCAAAGGCTTCCCTGCTAACACGTGGGTGACATTATTAGCGAAGCCCAATAATTAACAAGTTCTCAAAATAGGTTTGAAATAAAATGCTCGAATAAGCAGGTTACGTCTTAATTAACTTAATAGGTCCGAATTAAAAATATTCGCTGTGATCAAAGAATTCTCCGTTGCTCTTTTTGATAAAGCACCTAATCGTTTTGTACTAAGTAGGATTTAAGTAAGGTCGGGTACTTTGCATACTTTCTATTATGTAGTAGATAAGTATATATATAGATAACGTAGTAATATGAAGACAACACCTCGGTGGGTTAAATAAAAAGAGATTAAAAAGATATCCAAGTGACCGGAACACACGCATAGTCTGAAAATGTATACTAGATAGATGTGTCCCGCGAGTTCACGAGCGCGAGATTTTAACTTTGTGTACTGAACTTAAATAATTATTTTCTAAAATTACTGCAGTATAAGTAGCATAGTAGATATACTTTTCAATTATACTTACTACAGGTGCCATCATGAGTTTAAAGCGCTGGCCGTGAATGCGCGGTATGTTTTTTGGATTTGTTCGACGCGAGTGCGTGTGCATAAGCCCAAACCTCCCCATTATTTTGATTGAACGCTCAAAGCTCGTGATGGACCTGTACTTATTCATATGAATTTTGTGAAAAGCTATAATTTTGGTACATATTACAATAAGACGTTTGGGTAAAATATATTTATTTGTATAGATTCTTTAAACTAAATATCACTTCCTAAGGAGGAAAATGTATGCCGCCCGACCGGTCCGCCCTAAGCTCGCCCAGAGGCACTTCTTAGGGCGGCTACGATTTTCCACGGGCGCCGTGTGTACCAGGACATCAGATATCAAAGGAATATGCACAGTAATGCCTGTAGAGTGTGGAACATTACCAGAAAGGGACAGCTTGAAGGGGCGCCGCGCATGCGCTCTTGCATCAGATAAGACCTAGAGGGACAGTTTCATTCGGTTCGCGGAATAGCCGGAGTCAGCTACGAGACGGCAAGCCGAATGCATGTTGGGAGCTTTTATCGAAGTAGGTTTGGTACCTACTTCGACAAAAGCATCACAACAAAGTAATGAATAATAATGCTTTGTCTTATGCACTTGACAGTTATCTTACCAGTCCTACGTAAATTTATTAGATTATTTTGAGCACATAAGTACATAGGTACTTCAAAATAAATCTATGTTCTAAATATACTAATATATACTGAATATAAAAGGTTGACTTGAAATTAAGTCTTTTCATATTATTCCAATATTCATCGATGAGTAAGTAGTAGCAACGCGCGAAGTAAATTGTCACTGCAAGCTTCAATATATAAAATAAAAAATAAATATGCTCCCGCCATCCCAGAAGGGTCCCCGAAGGGTAAGCAGAGGTGTTGTAAGCAACACCCGCATTTCACACAATATAATAAGTAGCAACGTGACAGAGGGTGAGTCCATCACCGTCTCAGGCACTATACATACGTCATTGAATTACTTCTCGGACACATGCAGGTTTCCTCACGATCGTGCTTTAGCACGTGGTGTGAAATCACTGCACATAAGTTTTTAGAAAAACTCATTGGTACAGGCCCCGCTGGGATTCGAACTTGCGTCGCTTGCGTAGCAGGTGACTGCTCAAACCCCAAGACCACCACGGCTCTTCGATATAGGGATTCAAAAAATATTGTTGCAAAGCATCTTATAAATACTGGTTAAACGCTGACTCAGCATACCCATAATGTGAATTGCAGGTAAATATCATGCTGCTACTTATGAACAAAATCTTTAATATCACCGTACCGTACCTAATACACGTACATCGGTGAATCTTATTACCCGTCTAGGGCGAAGCAAAAAGGAGGGTTATGATTTTGACCGGTATGTATATATGTGTGTTCATCTGTTCCCTCAGAACTATAAAACTACTTATCAGTTTGATGAGATGATATGAGTTGAGAGATGATCACGGCCATCCTCTAAATATCACTCTTGTTTCATACTTTTGGGAGCGTGATTTTTCAGTGGTCGGGCTTAACTCTTTAAAATCTATTTTTTGACAATATGATATTCTTACGTTTAAGACTCAACAAAACTACAGATAGTGATAAACCTTGAAATGAACAAAGATGTGAATCCCGTATGGGCTCAAAAAAAGCTTTACCACTAGACAACCCTTTTTTGGTCGGAAATCTGAAGCTCTGTCACTACCTCTGAAGCACTGTCAAAACCACTAGTTCAAACAAGTAGATTGTAAAGCGATAGAAGTCAATAATTATCTAGTTCATTACTTTTCTGGGAATTATAGTTTTCATTTTGGACATTTACTTGCTCAATTTATAGTTTTGTTTCATTAAATTACTAAAAATATTTCTTATGCTTATCAAAAGACATATGCTTCGGATACTTTGTAGCTTATTTAGCGCCATAGTCCTTAATTATTTCTGAAATTCAAAATTTAAAATATCTTTAGCTTAGGGTATTTTTCAGTACTTTCAAGTCATCAGAAGGACACAAAAAATACACTGTACGGAATTATAAATTAACGGGCATGGAAGATTGCTTTTACTGAGAAGAGCCCGACATGAAAAGCAAATATCACTTCTAGAACTCCGCATTATGTCTATGCACCCATGTAATGGTTTTCCTTGCGTTTTTCCTCTACTAAATTAACACCAGAGCAAAAATAAAAGTTATAAGGCCCAAAATCGACGACATGCCAATGTAATAACAGTGAATGCAGTGTCAAAATTATTCTACCTACCGATGTTCTCATAAAATTCGCTACATTTCCCTCGACGGCAATCAAAATTATACAACCTGACATTAAAGAAGTACCAACATGAAGTACAGCTTCGGATGTTGGTACCTACATGGTAACTGGTAATTTACGATCAGTGCGACCTTAGTCGTATCACAATGATTCCCCGTACTGACGCAGGTCTTTTGTGCTGTCATATTCCAGTTTACGTAACGTTAGGGAGCAGCTACCTACGGCGACATTTGACGAGGCTTTCAGGGTGTGGGGCGGGCGGCGCGGCGTCGTACGGCGGTGTAGGTCGTGACGCGGCCGCCTAGTGACGTCACTTGCAGGGTGGAGGGTGCGACAGCCGGCAAGGCAAGGGTAGTCGTCCCCCAGTGAAAGTCGGCAGTCGGGCCGACGGCGTCAGTACAGCCCAGACCGCCCATGGGCTCGTACGCGTCCACTCCGGCATCTTTATTTACACCGATCCGATAACCTAAGTTCCATGCACCATTTGGTGTTGCACACAGTCCAAAATCGATTGAAATGTCATAAACCTTTATTAGAACGCGAGTGTCGCTTTATTGTGACCTAAAAGTTTATACCTAGGTACGTTAAACCGATTAATAGATAATTCGTGATGTATTGTTTTGGTATAGAATCTATCTACAGTCTTCTTACCTACATAGGTGCTTGAAGTTGTGTTATTTACTTAATTGCAATCACGAAAGTTATTTGAATGAGTTTTTTGAATAATTATAGTTGTGTAATACTTTATTCTACAAATAGGTACTATATATGTCAAAATATAAATATTATAATACCGACCTGCCTGTATTATAAATATTATAATTTGTATCATTCTGTTTTCTGTACGTAATTTTACGAAGTCGAAGCTATTATTAAAAACATATAACCCAGTTACAACGACCATGAAATACATTAGGAACATGATCTATCAGTTACCGTGCGTCGTCCAGCTGAGATCTCGCTGACAGCCAATACAGACACCTATACAAGTGTTATCAAAATTCAAAATACAATCACGTGGTAAGGGCCGGCGTGGGACAAGCTCCAATGATGACCTACAACACCGATTAATGAGGCCTACGACTCCTGTTAACCCAAACTTTTTATTTACAATCTAATTTCAGCGACGATGCACGAAAGCAGCTAAAAATAACCAGGGTTTGCGCGCTCACAACTCGCCCGCAGCCGGTCCGCGTTTTCACTCCACTACACTATTTCTGTCTTATAGAAAAGCAATAAGATATTGTGCTTGCGAACAAATATCGGTGGTCACGTCCCGTGTAGATAATGAGAAAAGTGCGTAAAAAGAAATCAACAATAGTGGCGTCGCGGCGGTGAGTCTCATGGTGTCGTGATATTGGCTGCTGAATCACTTTCGTGCTCGATCGCAACTCATCCAAACCAAGGTAAGTTGAGTGTAACAAAGTCAACGGTGTTACTTGAATCGCTTCCAGTGGCAATAAAAGTGAAGGTACCTATCTCTAAAAACCTACGTACTAAGGTAGGTAGCTACCGAAATTATTTTTGTTCACACTTGTACTTACGCCAAGGACGCAAAATTTATTGCTAACTCGATATTTTCAATTGGTAGCTACATCGTCTTTGTGTAAAGCATTTTACGTTACAAATAAAGTGCCTGCGAGAAACATATGAGCAATGATAAAACTGAAGATTCGTTTCACTCCGTATGTCCTGACTATTATTATAATAATATTACGTATACCTAGTAGATAAATAGTTAGCCCTTCAATAAAATTATAGGGGTCGTCACTAATAAAGAAAGAACTGTAGGATCTAGGTAAGTTACCTATTATAGATAGAAACCATAGAACATAGGAGGAAGTCATAATGTATAAGTTCGTAACATATCATCAAATATAGTTTTACAAATCTCAGCGTAATATTCAAAAAAATTACCTACTGTTATTAAAACAGCTGATTTATGTAAACAAAATAAATATAGTACTATAATATTTACTATTACGTTACCTCCCTATATATGTATGTATTTGTACCTAATAATAAAGACACGTTTAGATTCAAGCAAAGAAATCTCATCCTACTTCCTGTGAAAATAAGTGTCATATTAATACGCAGCAATGTTTATAAAAATTGCTTACCGCATTTTATGGGTTTTTCCTATTTTCAATATTAAAAAACCTTTTACAATCTATACGTACGTAACTAACAAACAGCTATTTCATTTTTATACAAAGTGATAGAAAAATAGTGAGTGCCTTGACTTTTCGACACCTTTGGTGAATTGTTTACCATTTACCATGAACTTGCCTTGCGTCTGGTGGTCGGTAAAGTAGGTTTAGGTACCTAATATTAGAATTAGAATACGCTTGCTGTTATGGTTTGCCGAACCTTGATTAACGCTTCCACACTTAGCTCGTAATTGCGGCGTTATAATAGCTTTCATTAAAAATATTATGGGTTATCGGTAGCTATTCTTAAGAAATATGGGTTGAATTTGTATGCTGCACGTTGTTTTGTTTGTACAAGCGCCGACAATCAGGAATCTAGTGTTAGACGATGATGGTGATGCCTAGACTCTAGTCTACCCAAGCCTGCTGCTGCTATGTTTCGCGGGTTGATTCCCGCGTCACGGTAAACATTTTTAGGGTTCCGTACCCAAAGGTTAAAACGGACCCTACAACTAAGACTCAGCTGTTAGTCCGTCGGTCCGTAGATTTAGTTTCATGCTTTATTTCACGGAACCCTATGTATTATAAATATAAGTAAATGTTGTGATAAGCCGAATGCCAATCTAACTAGCTGAACAAACAGATGGACTGACGGACGGAGAAATATTAAAAAAATATAGCTGTAAATTTGTAACAAAAAACTTAAATTTTATTTATCTGTATAGATTAAAAACATACAGTCGAATTGATAACATACTCCTTTTTTTGAAATCGGTTAAAAAACATTTTTTTTTTTTTTTTCAAAGTCAGTATTGGGCAAAGAAACATAATTTTATCACCAGAGCCAGTGTCATTCGGGTCTAGAGGTAGGAAGTGTTGGGACTGTAATCATAATTTAATTAAATTTATCCTTACTTGTAATACAAGAGGTCAGAGCTGGTTAATCTATCTATAGATCTATACAGATAAATAAAATTGAAGTATCTGTTTGTAATTCCAAAATAACAGCTTTTCACTAAATGCATATGAAAGTGTACATGCTAAGGCTACTGAAAAACCAAGTTTTAAAATTTTTCTCTGTCTGTCTGTTTGTTCCGGGTAATCTCAGAAACGGCTGGACCGATTTGAACGGGACTTTCACTAGGAGGTAGCTGATGTTTCAAGGAGTAACTTAGGCTACTTACTTTTATTTATTAAAAATATTAGGGTTCCGCGACATGAAGAATGAAACTAAATCTACGCGGGTGAAACCGCGGGGCACAGCTAGTATACTAACTAAAAACAAGGCAGTTGTGTATGCTACCTACAGATAAATAAAACCCCCAACATAAAAACAAAAAGTATTTATGTCATAATAATAAATGTTCACAAAACAATAAACAACAAGGTGTATAAATACTGATAACAAAATTTATATAAAACAATCTTAAAGTCTCTAACCTACGATCAAATCCTTAGTTTCTATATTAGGAATTCATAGCTGCATAAGGTAACTTTAGTGAACATAGGCCAATTTTAGACTCAAAAATTAATACTAAATATAAAATTCAATATTATTGCCCATAATAATAATAATTTTCAAGGTACATATGATGGCATAACTTTTACTCTTACTTCAACAAGTATAAACATGCGTCTTGCCTTCAAAGGCACTACATTTTACTTAAGAACACTATTACTTGGCCTTTTACTTAAAATTATAGGATCTACATAATTATATGTATTTTTTTGTATCATATTTGAGCTTGACAATTAAAGTATTTGTTCCTCTATAAAATATAACATATATCTACATTAACACTACATTTTGGTTTAAATTTGGATAAGATATGTTGATTCTTAGAACAGTACCTCTATCACAAGTTTGCTACCATTATCCTATACTCACTAGCATTTGTGCCGATTATTTGTATGAGAAATTGTACTCCTAGCAGTGACATGAATAACTACAATATCTCATACAAATATTGTTGATGATGCTAACAAGTATAGATTACGAAAACAGTTGAAAACTTGTGATAAGAGCAGGGGTGTGCATTGGATTTTCAGGGGGGTAGGCATAAACAATAAGTAGGACGGTAGGCAGGTTAAGTACATACCTATGTGACGCGGCGTAGGTACGTACGCCTTGGTAAAGATACACATATGAACATAAACACACACACGACATGAGTGTATTCAATGATCACAAATTGTAACTTCTGCTTACCTGCTTATATGCAATGCACGCCACTGGATAAGAGTACAGTTCATTATAAATTACCATGTTATACATAACGCTCATACCTGTATCCAATCCATGCAGGAGGCATTCGTCATTTATTTTGTCTCATTAAAAAATGATAACATTTAGTTAAGTAATATACTATACAAAATTGAAATGGATATGATGATAAAACTCATAAAATTAAGTAATACAGAATTAGGCATTTGTGCAACTCTCTAAAACTAACACCTTAGCACCAAATAATTTATGTGATAGCATCATTCAATAATCAATGCTTACAGCTTAGCTTATCCTACTTTTCAAGTATAGGACCTAAATAGGCAGTAACCTTTGGCCAGATTTCATCTGATGTGCGTCCCTCAAATTCCTTCAAAATATTCTTCTTCTTATAAAAGTCAATTACGGGTCTTGTGATATTTTTATATATTTCAAGTCGTTTTTGTACAGCTTCCGGCTTATCATCAGGTCGTTGCACCAAATCGTCCCCGGTTACATCATCTTTTCCTTCCACTTTTGGTGTATTGAAGCCAATGTTATAAACTCTACCTGATGACAGGTGAACCCATCTGCTTTTAACTCTGTCTATTATTACCTCGAAGGGCACCACCAAGTTGAGAACAACATCAACCGGTTGGACCTTCCACAGAGCATCGGCCTGCTGCACTGTCCTCGGGAAACCATCCAAAAGCCACGGTTTGTCCATGATCAGCTTCAATTCAGCCAACATGAACTTTATCATTACATCGTCAGGAACTAATTTACCTTCATTAAGGTATTTTTTAACTTCTTTCCCAAGTGTGGTTTGCTTCTGTATGTGCTCCCTCAATTTGTCGCCACTTGATACGTGCTCTACATTGTAAGTTTTAACAATACGAGACGATATAGTGCCCTTACCAGAGGCTGGTGCTCCGAGGATCAACGCTTTCAGCAGCTTCGACTTCGCACTCATTTTTATGTTATGAACTTTGTACTTTGACACTCGCGCGCGATAACGTATTATAGGTTATCTCTAGCGGCAATATTGAATACGACGACCTTGTGCGAGAGCCGGTTGCGGTATTGATTAATTTTCAATGCCTGTATCGTTTTATCTTTTCTTCATTTGTAGATACATCATTATTAAACACCGAATCTTAAATATTTGTACGAACACTTGCTGCTTTCTTTCATTATAATATTATATTTATGATTATTAGCTAACACGCCCAATGCAATGCACTACACAATAACCACAAAGTTATGTTCATTTACTTGTTACCTAACCGACTATCACGAGTTTGATTTCACGCGCGAGATTTCTGCGATTTGTTTTGCAAAATCAAAACAAAGCAAGAGCCTGCACTACAGATTAAAAAACATAAATGTCAAAATTACTTCATTCTGTCAAGGAGCGTACAGCGATTTTTCTTTAATTCTCATTGGTTCAACGTAACCCTCCATTTTACCTCTACTCTATTGCTAAATGCGTCTTGTGCGGCGGCGCGGCGTGCGGGATTCTAAAATTGAAACGACTGGCGCATAATGCATGCAATAATTTGAGCTGGGGCACATACATCTAGATGAATACTTTATATATATAAATTGTTAAATAAATATTCATGATGGACTGGAAAATTAGCTTTATAGCGGGGTAGACATAGGTTATATAGGTCTTCATTACCCAAAGGCTACCCACAATATTATTATAAAATATTAAATAACTAACAGGTAGTTAGGTAGGCCTACTTTAGTGCTTTTAATTTAATGTATGCTGATAAAATAAGATAATACCTAATATAGTTTTAAAACTTAGAGCATTAAATTTAGGTACTTCGATACGAGAATAGTAATGAAATGTTTTTTGCGTCATCTTGGGTGACCTATCTGAAGTCAGGCATCATTTCTGTGCACGAAATTGACCTAAGTACTTACCTATCTAACTGTTACTAGTGCTTATCATCAAGGTTTTGTCTACCTTCTCATTTACTTCATTTCCAGAATGGCGCTCGTAATGCTACCATGCGACCTGCCCTGGTGGACTACGGTGCAGCGCCACCTGAAGCATTTACTTCTAGCCTCCTCACCCGCCAAACTGACAGCCAGCATGCTCAAAATACATGAGATGTGCAAGTAAGTACGCTGTCAACGTTGATTGAAAAGTCAAATTTAAACTGGGTATAAATTTACAAACGAATAGAAATGTCAGTAGGTATTAGGGACCTAACCATGAGCTCTTATTACAATGATGGTTGAGCTGCGCGACACTGACAAATGTATAGACGTCATAATCATCTGTCTCTCTCATGGTAGCCCGGCAGTCACTTACCAACGTTGTACCTAAGTAGAACTATAACAAATGAAAAGAAAAAAAAATATTGATAGGTACCTACTAGATAGTAGATACAGTCAAATACCTAGATTAGTATAGGTGCCGTCACGAATTATGAGCGCTGACCTTGAATGCGCAGTAATATTTTTTTGGGTACTATTGTATGAAGCGAGAGTAAAGGCAAGTATCTACATGCGTGCGTATCTATCCTACTAAGTATTTTTGCTGAGCTCTCGTGAGTGTGACTGCTACAAAGAAATACCCACGTGTTTTTGTCGTACAGCATAGGAATAGACCCAGAAGACGACATCAAAGATCCAGAGCTGATGAAGGGTCTAGAGGTGTTCCTGGAGGAGGAGATGACGGAAGAGGAGCGGAGACACTTCCTAGACAGCACCCTCGGGCTGCTGGTGGACAAGGCACTTCATCTGAAGAGGTGGCGCCCGCCCAACGGGCTTATGTTCAGCTTGCAACAACAAAGTAAGCATATTCTGTACTCGAAGACCAAGTACCAAGTGTAGGTTTTGACACGTTAAAACTTCAATAACGTATATTTGCGTGATTTGAAATGTGTTGATACTTATTCGAAGGCGGGCACGTCATACTTGGGTGGCAGACACATCTTCCATACCTAATAGATAAGTAGACACCGAATAGGTACCTACCTAAGTTCTTTATAGCAGTCAGCACACTACGAAAAGTTAAATGAGTCAATTAAAAAAATTCCCTAACTGCTCATTCAGCTAACTAAAAACGAGGATTTCGACTCTTTCTGCTTACAGGCTTTGTGTATTTTTGATTCAATAGTTACTTTTGATTTCTAACTTAGTATATAAAAGTGGGCAAATGGCCTGAGAATCTCGTAAAACCATAAATCAACGTCATACAGTGTAGCGTACCTACGAAATTTCATTAGTTAGGATACCCTTTCTTTATTGCCTAGTCCTGTCTAGGCTCGCCTTAAATTTAAGTCGCGTCGTCATCAATCAATATAATGATCTTCGCCGTTTTTCATGCACAAATGGGTTTAAATAAGATAGGTATAAATATAATATTGTTTATATTTTTACAGGCGACGCAACAGAACTGAGTTACAATTTCGTGTCGTCCCTCATTGCTCACGCGTTCTTCTCCACCTTCCCGAAGAGGACGCTCAAAACACATCCAACCTTACAAGACTTTAATTTTACACATTTTTTTAAGAATTTACACAGGTATGTTAATATGCTCACGAACCTTACTAACACTAATGCACTCAAGTTCGTATACGTAGGTATTATTAAGTAAGTACTTACTTATAATTCTATTATTTCCAGAAAATCACAAAGAAATAAATTAAAAAGTTTGCTTCAATACTTCGAGCACTTCCAGAAAGACAAGAATAGCTCAGAAGGATCCATTAAACTAACCAGACAGGTAATTAAGTATATGCTCAGTAATGTAATCTGTATCCTCGAAAGAAAGCGCGTCTAGAAATATCCTAAGTTGAAGTGACAAACGACAGAGTCACTGTCCTGTCGCCGGAGTTCGATCTATAACCCACGATTTATCTTTCAGGTAATGACGTCAAAGCAGTGGCTGACGATTGAAGACTGGTTGGAGTGCACACTGCCGCTGTGCAAGCTGTTGGTGCGGCACGAGGGGCGCCCGGAGCGCTGTGAGAGTGATGACGCGCTAAGGGTTTGCTTCGCTTCGAGCAGAATCGGCGGGGACACGCTGATCGATGGAGACTCACAGGTACACTTTATATCTCCTCTTATCCTATATCCTATAATGGACTTAACTTAATTGGGCGGGTATAAGTCAGTAAGGTAAAGTCGGGAAAAACAAAGATTCCTTACCTATTTAATATACAACAAAAGAGCAAATAGTACCAGATAGATGCACTTTCCACCTTTCAGTCTCCATCAGCCAAAACCTATTGAACAAAATACTATCCTAGTTTCCTTCCAGATTAGATCAACTCAGTGTTTAATAAAAAAATTTTTTTGTGAAAATCGTTATTATACTCAGTCCAATGTTGGGTCTCCGTATACAGTTTCAGTTGAAACTAAACATCTATTTTCCTTTCCCAGGAGTCTCTATCAATGTTCATGATGCCGGAGCTGCTCCCCGCCATGTTGTCGGTAGAGGCGCTGGAAGACAACGAGGTGCTCAAGGTCGAGGGCGTCCGAATATACACCAGGATATATGACAAGAAACAAAAGTCCAAGATTGAAGTGCTGGAAGAACCGAAAACGGTAACATTTGCCATACTATAGCTATACCATAACGTAACAACTACCCGCATAATTAAGTATCTCACTCGAAAATTGAGGTTTCGACGTCCTAGCCTAATAGGTATTTCAGTAAAATGGTGCTGTGTCTAGTTTTCTCTAATCTATGTAATTGAATAAGTAGTGAAATCTGTTTGTCAGGTGACAGTATGTCTCATGGACGCAGAAGACTACAGCGCCCTGCCTCTAGGGCAGTGGGAAGAAGACAACGTGCTTCGCGAACTGAACAAATGCCTGCTGGCCTTCCAGCAGACCCCTATGAAGAGTAAGGAGAATTTCAAGCATGAGCGGCGGCTGTCGCCTATTGGTCAGTCGATTTACGAACCTCTCTGGTTTATGACGTAACTTGTAACTTTCAAGATTTTCTATACAATGGTTCTTATAACCCTAGTAATTAGGTAAGGTAACCATCACTCTACTTAATACAAATTGCTTATTGATATATCTACCGACAGCTTATAAAAACATGTTTTATAAATAAAAATTTCATAATCACATCCATTACCTGGGTCCTGATTTCTGATACTGCAGTCTTTATTTCGAATTCTATCCAGCAGTTTTAGGGAAACAAAATATTTGATAAAAAAAAACAAAAATCCTGTGCCCCATTTCGTGCCACCGAGTGCCATGATAATGCGCAACGAAATTCGTTAGCGTTGAAACAGGTTAAAACCTTGGGGTGCAGTATGCTGCATTACTCATATAGCTTTTCAAATTGTAGGTGAGTCGTTCAGTCACACGCCGCCCGAGGTAGAGGCAACGGTGGTGATCAAGCAGGCTTCCTCTTGCAGCACCATCAACAGCTACAACAGCAGGAGTCCTTCACCGCAGAACTACTGTGCGGCTACCCTTAATTTGAACGACCCAAGTAAGAACTACTTTTCAAACTATCATACTCTTTAAACTACTTACTTACAAAAATTATATACGAAAGTATGCTAAATATCATATCTTCATCATCAACCAGTACCTAAAAGCGCCCTTTTTCTTGCCCCGGTTATAGCTATAACTCACCTATTTATAGACACCCTTTGTTGATAAGTACGGTTATGAAAACATTATTGGCATTAATCGCCAATTTAACATCTTTGGCAATCGTTACAGGTCAGTCGGAGGCCTAAAAAAATAATCTGACAACTGCTTTAACCCAGATCACAGATTTTCCTCCTAATATGGGGTTGCGAAGGTCAGATGGCAGTCGCTTCGTATAAAAATCATGTGATCAGCCACATCGGGTTGAATCAAGTGCCGACCCCAACAATGTATGGGATAAGGCCAGGGAGATGTAATCATTACTGAATCATAATAACCTCACGTCACCACTATTAGAGTTAGAACTATACGTTACCTACTTCTATTGCAGGTGTAGAGTTATCAAAGCGCAAGTGCTGGTTGTCGCCGGACGGTGCCACGCTGAACAACCGTCGTGGTCGGTTCATAGTGCTGGGCTCTTCTGGCGAGTGTCTGCCCGTGACCCGCGGGCCACGTGACGAAGAAGATGACAGCCTATATTCCTCCTGCAATTCTAGTGATGACGAATTCCATAGTGCCAATGACAGCTTCGATTATGGTATGGTCCTTCGAATCAATTTCAGTATAATTAGACGTGATGTATGCTTGTCACCTTTGTAGTAAGTAGGTATACACATTTGTAGAAATAAATGTTGATTAAGTACCTATATGTATAAGTACTTACGTACTCCTTAAAATTGCTATTGAAACCTAAATGATTAATATTAAGTGCCGAATAAATATGCTTTTTAAGAACCATGTTGGTTCGTTGCTGTTTACAAAGCTCAATTGTAAAACACAGCACCACAGCATGAATACTTCTTAACACCTGCCAAAGACATTCTAGAAAGTCAGAAGTCACGGTCAGATCTTTACCAATGTACTGTCAGAACGGAAGATACTACAGCGCACATTATAATAATTCAAGAGCGTATATTTTAATGACCAATATTTTTACATCAGGCGGTAGCGAAGACGAAGGCAGAGGCGAGAGCGCTCGTCCAAATTCATTCCAGTACTCCAAGGAGCTTTCGACGGAGGAGCGTCGGATAAGCTTCGCGGACCGACTGCGGGAGGCTCTGCGCAGGGAGGCTGAGCACTCTTGCTCCACCAGTACCACCGGAGACTGGTCCACCGATAGCTCTAGCTATGCGGTCGGCATCAGCATCTCTGGAGCCGGCGTTCATGATAACGACATAAGGTGCTTCTTTCCTTTAAGGGTCTATAAATACAAATGAGGATTTTACGGTAGATTCAGCATTTCAAATTTGCGTTTTTACGTTCAAGTGTTTCACGTTACTAAAGTGAGACTGAACAGAGAAAATTTTAATATTGTGAATGATAAGAATTTGTTGGTCCTTCGAGTGGGATATGGAAAATAATTTATTTGTTGCAGAATTAAACGCGGCGGCTCCGTAGGTTTTGTTCTCACCGAAAAGGAAACCATGAGCAATGGGGATCCTTCTCCCAGACGACGACCTCTGGGCCGAAAAGAAACCGGGAACAGCTCTAAATATAGTTTTAGTACAGAATATACGTAAGTTCTTATGAAACTTTCAAACGTATGTATATAGGACCTTAATGTTATACACCGACAAATTCATGTTGGATGTTTTTATGATTTTGATTATAATTTGCAGTTCAGAGTTGGAAGAAGTTTACGAACAGTTCAACCAATGGCTGAATGATCCAATAGTCGACGCAGACTCCGGTGAACACAAAGCACGAGAGTTAGACTCGCGCGACTTGGCTGTGATAAGGTACCTAAGTTATGCCATAAGTAATAGCCCGCTGAGTTATTATAATATGTACGAGGACAGTGAAGAATAGAGGTTTGATCTGAGTATTTGTATCAGGTTTGCGGGCTGCTTACTGAAGCGCACGTTGAGCGAGTCGATGGCAAGTGGTGGCGCAGGCGCAGGCGCGGAGGAAGCTGCCGAGTTGTACCCACGTGACCCCCGTCCCCGCGCCCACCCCGCACGCCTTGCCTTCGCCGCTCGCTCGCTATCCCTTGAACTCGCCCGTCAACGACATCGCCTTGCCGCGCATCTAGTAAGTGTAGCTGCCGTCACCAAGTTGCATCGAATTTCTAGAACTCTCTGAAGTTCGTAACTATGCAGAAAACATCCTATAACTGCAGCGCTGCTGTGAGATAGAAAATGCATCTTTGCTGGCCGTACTTGTCTATGCTCAAGTTACATACCGCATTGTATGTGTCCGTGACGTACACACTACACGCATGTTGTCCAGTTGTCTCTTTGTTAGTTTCGATAGGCTTTTACCCGAGACTTGTCAACTGTAAGCAGTACACTCAGCGAGAATATCTAAAGTTCACAGATGTCACAATAGTAGTTACCTGCTTTTTTCAAACTGATCTGCTTGGAAAATGAGCGCTAACATTGCTTCTGTATATAACTAGGCACATTTTGTGAACCCACGTGAACGTCGAATTCACAAAATGCTATATGTTTTGACAGAAACGTAAAGTAAAAGATTCAATACCGGAGGAGATAATAGCGAGCACGCACGCAAGCGCGGGCGACGTGAGAGAGACAGACACTGAGTCAAGCTCCATGACCGCTTCCACTGACACGCAAATATCCAACCCCGCCGTTAGGAAGAAAAAGTTGAATTGGATGGTTAACATGATTGCACAGACTATCGAAGAGACGGTCGAATGCGAGCCCGTCACTATAAAGCTAAAGCAACCGAAGGTCAGCTGTGAAATATGTCTGTCGCTAATTCTTCAATTATCACACCGCGAACCGAACCTCTGCATATTACTAACAATACACTACGAACATTGTTACTATATTAGATTTCCCTATGCTTTCTGTCGGAACATATAATCCTATTACTGTGTGGCATGACTTTTACTGACACAACTCTTGGTTAAAATAAACGCACAAAAGAATAAGTGCCTAAATAATACAAAAATGTGTAGTATGAATACGCCCTACCAATAAAAGATCTCTTAAAAGATTTAATCATGACGACTAGTCATTATCATCGTCCTCCTCCCCACCCTTATCCGATTCCCAGGATTTACCAAAAAAAACATCACAAACTAGTTCTTAAATAGTTATATAACTTTGTGTTTTTGTGTGTTTTTAATCGCGCTCATTCCTGTTTTTCGGGTAACTCAGGTAGTCCTAATGTGCTAGTCAAAGTCAAAGTCAAAGTCAAAAATATCTTTATTCGATTAGACTTTTTACAAAGTACTTTCAAATCGTCAGAACGACATGGATTATATATGCTACTGCCAGGTTCGGAAGGTTGCTTTTACTGAAAAGAACCTGGCAAGAAACTCAGTAATTACTCTTTTAAAAATATTATACAATTTTTAAAAACAAAGTAAATCACTTGAGAAATGTAAGCCCATGGACACAGTTCCAAAGCACAAATGTCAATAAAAATTAACCTTATGAAAAGTCTAGTAGTTGTACTTATATCTAAATGCGTAGCTTGAGATGACCAGCCCCCACAAGCAGCACCTGTTCACAAGTATGACGAGAATGCCAGCCATCGCCCTCCTCAACCATTATAGAGGGAAGTGAGCGACCCGTCATCCTGACGCCGCCGCAAGCAAAGGCATTTTAGTGAGCATGACAACTCAAGCCAGTCAAGACAAAAATCAAACATAATATTAAAAATAAATTGTTGCATAAGTAGTGTCCATGAGACTACTTACAATATTTATCTAGTATTACATCATTCCAAGTTTCCTTATCACACATATAATCACTAACTGTATAATAACCCTTTTTAAGTAATATAGATTTAACAGTCTCTTTAAATTTATCAAAGGGCAAGTTTACAATACATGCAGGTAATTTATTATAAAAGCGTATGCTTTGCCCAAAAAATGACCCCCGGACTTTCTGCAAGCGGTGTGTAGGTACTACTATTTTATTTTTATGTCTTGTGTTGACATTATGTACATCACGCTTCTTTTGAAAAGAATTAATATTTTTATGTACAAGTAATAAGTTTGCAAAAATATTCTGCGAAGCCACTGTTAAAATTCCTATTTCTTTAAATTTTTCCTTCAAAGATGCCCTAGATCCTAAGTTATAAATTGATCTTACGGCCCTTTTCTGTAATATAAATATGGCTTCGATATCGGCAGCTAGAGAATACAAATTGTATCATAATCGAATGCAGTATCTTTTTCTGATGCAACATTTCTCTATTCTTTAGCTGACGCAACTGGCTCACAAAATAGAGTCGGGGGGTTCCTGTCGGCCCGTAGCGACGGGCAACTGGGGCTGTGGAAGTCGGCAACGAGGCCATCCCCAGCTCAAAATGTTGTTACAGTGGCTAGCAGCAAGCGTTTCTGGTGTACCAGCACTATTATACTATACCTTTGGCAACGAGAAGCTCTTCAAGGTAAGCCGAATTTATAAAAGCTTTTGATCGCGTTCATTGAATTTTTTTATTTAAAACTGGAATTATTGTTTTCTAAATGTTGGAAAACTTGATAAGAGAAGTGAAACAAACTTCACTTTTGAAAATAAAGAGGTAATAAATAACGAGTTGCAGTGTTCTTTGGAAAATCACTTATTGGTTGGAGTACCAATAGGTAGCGAGTTGGGACCACTGCTATTCTTCTGTCATGGCTTAGAAATTATTCACTCTTACTTGGGTCATACATATTCTATTTATGTGCATTTATGTAACGTTAAGTTAAAAAAATACTTTTTGTTCTCAGCTGGACACGCTAGTGCGCGTTTTGGTGGATAGAAAATGGACCGTGGGCCAGCTTGCGCGCGCGGTGCTCAAATTCGCAAGACAACTGCTTCACGAGCCCAATGTGATTCCCAACTGCCACTCGCTCTTCGATGAACTCATCGGGATCGAAAAAGTACCCGACGATACATAGCTAAAATACTCTTATAACCACAGATATAAGGTCCAAAGCACTACTTGTCGACGAAGTTGCATGTCGTAACAAGTATGGATGCGCAAATCAAGTTTGTTTTTGTACTCATAAAGACAAGTATTCTTCGTTACTGTAACATGTATGATAGCTTCCTTTAATTGCTCCATCCCATCATTTGATGCATTTACAATATATTCGTTATCACTCAGTCAGCAGTAAGACAACACTGTGTCTTATTTTACACACGTTTGTGATTTTAGAGATTTTTACTAAATAGTGACATAAAAGCAATACTAGCATTCGATTCGATTTAAAAAACAACTTTAAATAAATATTTTTATACATCACTATCAGTTAACGTAAAGTACAACATATAAGGCGTAATTGTAAGTTCTATCAAGTCATTGTTACAAATAACACAAGTGTAAGAATTATATATAAACTTACATAAACACACATAGACGAGTTTAGTACAGTGCTAATGTTAAGACTGTAAAATGTTTATTATACTTCGTACCTACTTTCAGGATTTTTACTGTAATAATGTATATTTAGTGATGTTAGCAGGTGTATTTGTAAATACTTATTGGATAACGAGTTGTTATTCGACAATTTTGATTAATTTGAGAGAATGGAAATATTATTTAATGAGGCACTCAACGCGTGTATAACAGTTTGCGTTCATCGACACATCGCGAGTTCGTTTCAAACGTCTTCCATAGCATGAATCTCAATGTGTCCAAAATGTGTTATTTCGACTAAATTATACTTTAGAATACTCAAACAGGATGCGAAATAAAATAATTGCGTCATGTGTTTTGTTGTTTATTTCTATCCCTAACAGTTATAAATTTTAAAAAAAACAGTTATGTTACATACATAGCCGTGTGTCTAGCCGAAAAGTGTCCGAAAACATGAACCCACTGGAATTCATTACTCAAAGTCACTAAAATGTATCGATACGTCGTCACTGGCATGTTATTACTAAGCACTAAGCAGGGGTCGAACATTTTCCTACGTGAAACCGGTTTAATTACACCTCAAAACTAGACTAAGAACTTTCCATTGAATTAGGTCCACAAAGTAGACCAAAGCAACTTCTAATAAAATTACAATACGGCGTGAAGATAAGGGAAACGAAAATTATACAATTCATATTTCCTCACTTTATTTAATTCACCGTATTATATATTTAACCAGCATAAGTCCAGATCACGATTAGATAAACACATTTATTTCCGTGCTGAAGCATTGGCTGGAACATTTAGGCTTAGGTACATTTTTGAAGACATTCTTTAAGTTTGAATAAATATCCGGCAGATGTCGCTATTAAATGCTCTTTAGTATCTCATTCATATTACATATAAGGGTAGTATTCATTAGATTGCTTTGTTTCGTTTACTGAGCGACGCACCTGCGACAGTATGCTAGAAGAATAGTCCCCTCATGCGGCGGCCCATGCCCTGTCGGTCGTAGAGGACGTTGAACCTGTTCACCAGCTGGTTGATCGCATTACAGCCCTTCGTGATCGTGCCCAGGTATGTCATCAGCGCTACGTCGTTACATTGCTGGAATAAACAATTTGAACTATAAATGTCCTCTTAGTTAGATATCGATGGCGAAGTGCCAGACCGCCAAACTGAAATTTTTCGATAACTTTACTTGTCAATCGTGTTGATTTTTAGGGCACTTTTCGTTTTATATGTAAAATATGTTCTGCTTTCTTTTATATACCAATCATTTTGCTAATTAGATAAGATATTCGAGTACCTATATAGCCCCCTTCTTCTCAGAAGGCTATTTCGACCCAAAGTGGTTTTTTCAACAAGTGCCATACCAGGACCAAAACGGAATAAATAATTTTCATTACAAAGTCGAATTAAACACCAGCATATACATCTATCCTACTTGAGTCAGTTGTAAATACTCACATTGTAGAAATGTGTGCGGAACTGGTTGGATGTGAGCAGAGGCAGCCTGTGGGCTAAGGCGCGGGCTTCCCGCAGTAAGGCTGGCCGCGGCGGCAGTGTTCCGTCGCGGATGGCGCGCACCGTCGCCAGTACGGCTCGCACGCGGGATACTAGCATCTTGATGGCCGACCGCTGCGCCGTCAGGTGCTCCGCCACTACATATACTCTTTATTTTATAGTATACATCAAATCCATTTACAATTTACTATCTACATATTGTACAAGTCATACATATTGTAGAGTGGTAGTATATTACAATGCCGATAGATGGGGCTAATTATATTGTAAATCGCGCTATAGAGATTCTCTGGGGTATACATATATACTAAGTCTCGCTGCATACTAAAAAGCTTATATCTGTTTGGTATCCAGTCATTTTATTGGATCCTAAGTAAACCTACTCTAAGGTCAGAGCATGTTTTGTATTAATAGAGACGCCGCTATACAGTCAGATAGAGACAGACGCATAAGATGACTACGTATTCAAGGTCAGCCCTCATAACTCGTGTCGGCACCTATATAACTTTGGTAGTGCGATCTAACTGACGAGTGGCACTATCTTGTAAGTCTGTATGTCTATTACTTTTAACTGCTGAACTAAAATGAAGCTGTTACTCCAAGGACGGACACAAAGTACAGTGTCCGGCAAAAGCTAGCACTTACATAATATACCTACTAGCATTCTTAGAATAACTACTTAACATTAAGATTGTGTGATCTTTTTAATTATAAAAGTTATATTGATTGAAAGCATACCTAAAAGCTAACCATCTGTTCCTTTTCTCATGGTTGATTTGTAGCCAAACTGCATACTGTTCAATAGTTGTAATAAAATGTTTACCTAAGCTATTAAGCGCTGCTTCTCCGGATGATACCCTGGCAACATGATCAACCCCAATTCTCTCAGCCTCTTCAGCAGCCAATGTGTATGTTAACGGGGCTAGCAGCATTGTGGCTCGTCCATTCACTACATCAATCACTGACTCGTACAGCACTACTGGTAATTGCTGGAAACAAAAATGTCAATTGAGATAGAACATTACGGTATAATGGCTCATATTTGAAACTTAAAAGTAAGGATTTCAACTGTCATTTTACTTCATCACTACAACATACAATTTGGGGCGGAGCTACTAAAATGAAATTTCTAGAACTATAATGAGCACAAAGGTTTTTCAAACTAAAGTAATTTTAGATTTCAAAAACAATTCTTTATTTGAATTGCTTTATTTTTCACCTCATACCAAAAGAACCTTTTGATGATGAGAAAGAAAAAAGTAAAAGGAAAATAGTGGCCTCTGTATTACTGTAAACTACTTTTGCTAAGAGACATGAGGACGAAATCATGGTTAAAAGCTAGTCTTGTATAATATTTTGTATTCTAAGAGAGTAAAAAGATTAACCTCACTTATTCAGGAAACAAATCCAAACCTCTAATAGTACAAGTAAGATTACTGATATTACTAAGCATTTGTACTTTGACTGAAGGGTGGGCAAAGGCCTTTTATATAGACTTAAGGGCTAGTGGGTAGTGGGGTATGTGTCCTCACATCTCCATTTCTCCCGGCTGGGTTGAGCATGAGCATAACTGGGCACTCATTGATGTCACAGATCTGTCTGTGCACCGCTATGTCCTTCTCTGTGGGCGCCTCTCCTGTTGTGTACCAGCCCAGGAAGTCCATATCAGAAAACACCTGTTTGACTAACAATACAAATTACATTACTAGTCACATTAAACACCTTTGCCTTAAATAAATTATTTTTCCTTGTAAGTCTCTTTGATACAGTAGTCTTTGGTGCCAGTGGTACACTTGCATTTCAATGGAATTGGTAAGCCCATGTCAGTGATATTCAATCATGCTAAAGATAATTTCAGCTGACATAGTGTAAGGACTTAGTTGAGTGGTGCCGGAGCTGAACATGTTAATATTACATATGTTTCAAATTAATGTAAGGATGTAATGATGATATGGTTGTAAATAAATAAATAAAAATATAATACATACTTGTTATATTTATAAAATAAAAAATTTGGTATTATCAATAAACATTTATAATATTGCTTTGACTCATGAATACTTAAAAATTATGCACAAAAAAATATTATTATCAATTTTATAAAATTAAATACTCACATTGTTCTTCTTTTAAATTATAGTAATCCCTATCTATAATAATGTCTCCTTCAATAACACTAAACACCAGTTCAAAAGAATTCATCACTTCTATGTTCCTGCCTTTTTGTTTACCAATAACAGCTCCAATCACTGTAACAAACAACAAACTAAATATTTCATAGGATATGTGCTAAACTAGTAAGCAATATCCTGTCTCGCATGAAAAACAATGCTTCAGATAGTTACTAAATCTTCGGATCTCGAACAAAGATTGACTAAAACAGATCTCACACAAAGAATTTTTTTTACAATAATGGGTATAAGATTCTACAGCTTGTCCTTCTTCAATTAACACATTCGCTGCTGAAATTTCGACTTCTTCATAAATTCTCTAACATTTGGACGCGCAGGTGCGTCCTTAGCAGCTAACGCGTTAAAGGAAACATGATGCAGGAAAGTCAGGTGAACATTATACAATGCAAAAACACGGTTTATATACATCACAGAGTTAGAAAAGCAACTTTTGGCCTGCAGTCATTCTGGTCATGCCTGTATTCCCCTAAAGGGTATGTACTTATACTACAGCCATAATTCGCCCCAGGTGGCGACATTATTGCCGCTAACCTTACACTAATCCAGACTCCAAGCTGCTTCTATGACATTATAGATAGAAAAATCCAACATCACCTTGCAAGACCCGGGGATTGACACCAGAACCTGGAGTTTCACAGTAGCATTTGCAGCTAAAAGACAAACGAGGGAGTCTGCGCTATAACGACAATAATCTGACCTGTTTGTGGAGACCCTTCTTGCGCACGTAACCTAGTCCAGTGTTCGGATACGTTCATAATGACTAGCGGGTGGAGGGACACAGTGACGGAGCCAGCAGTGGCAGTAGTCACCACCACGCTCTTGGCACTGCCTGGGGTGGGTGGAGCTGGCGATGTTGGATTAGCAGCATCCACAGCCGGGCCTGCTGAAGCACTCTCAACCTCCACTTCCATCTCAAAATCGATTCTATCTGCGCTTGTCATTGCGGGAACTCAAATTAATAATGCTCCTATTTTTATTTTAAAAAGCAATTTTACGCAGTACCTATTTAATTTATTTTATTCAATCAAATCACCACAAAACATTTTTGTTTGTTTGACATAGATTTGACTTGACAATTGAGTTAACCACAGACTAAACTTTTTCTCATAGTAACTATGTGCCACAGAAAACTATCATATACGATAGACAAAGATTTCGGAAGGAGAAAGAAAGAATCGTCGCGCGCGGCTGATATTGAATAATCCAAATAAAATCTAAAACGTTACTGCTTTACAAATGCCTTGAATTATCTCCGAATATTTAGAATAATAGAGTCACGCACATTGACCGCAAAAAGGAATATCTTCCAAAAAAAAACTGAAAAGAAGACATCTTTGATCCTATCCTTCATCTAAAGTAGAGCAGCTTGAACAAATATATTTATATCTGTGGAGTATAGAGTAATTAAAAAAAAAGCATATAAGCTGTCGAGCTGAATGTTTGTATTTTTTGGTTAATTATTTCCATCGTAACTAAATCTAAGGAATAAGGTAAAGAGTGTACTACTTCGTATAACAATCATAAAAGCAGTAAATATGTTCACACTTATAAAGTATATATGAATTACTCGAACTAGAAGAAGACAAGGAAATTATTAACCTTTCTAACTCTGAAGTCAGCTGCTGTCATCGAGTGCTCCAGGATAACATCCCTCATCAGGTCAGCAGATACCGTTTTAAAGATACTCTATCGCAATGGCAGCAACAGCTATAAAAGCCGTGGGTTCTGTGGCGAAAGACATTTCTCCTCTGTATTACAGAATCTTATCAAAATTCCCTCAGAACTTTACTTTCTGTTTCGCGTACGGATCCGCTGTGAAACCCCAAACGGGCAATCAGAATAAACGCAATATGATGGACTTAATATACTGCGTGGATAATGCTCATCGATGGCACGGACAGAACATCCGCAAGAATCCATCACACTACTCAGCACTTCGGTTTCTTGGCAAAAGTTTTGTTGCAAGGTTTCAAGAGAATTGGGGCGCGAAGGTGTACTTCAATACGCTCGTAGAGTTGAAGGAAGAAAATATTACTATCAAATATGGTGTGGTTTCACAGAAAGATATAATTGCAGACTTGCTAGATTGGAATGACTTGTACCTGGCTGGCAGGCTCCACAAGCCAGTGGAGATCATTAAACAAACAAATAATGTGCAGTTACAGAATGCTCTCCAACAAAACCTGAGGTCAGCCGTACACACAGCTCTACTGATCCTACCTGAGACATTCTCAGAGTATGACTTCTATTTCACCATTTCCAACTTGAGCTATGCTGGTGACTTCAGAATGACATTTGGTGAAAATAAAAATAAAGTAACCAACATTGTACAGCCTCAGCTGTTGAACTTCAGGGAACTATATAAGCCCATCTTGCACCAATTCCATGAATATTTAGACTTTCCATCTGGGAATGCTCAGTGTCATCAAGACACACACCCTGAGACAAAGTTCCATCATCTGATGCAGTTGCCCATGGTGCCGCAACAAAGAGTTGTGAAGTTCTGGAACCATGGTGGGATCCAACAGGATATGGAAGATGTCCTCCGTGCCCTAGCTTATGATATAGACTGTGCTGTTATAATAAAACAAATACTCAAAGACATTGTATGGCAATCCAGTGTTAGGCAGTCTCTTAAAGGCATATTGACTGCTGGATTCTCAAAATCAATTAAATATAGTGCAAAAAAAATAGCTAAGATGTTTTAAGAGTACATTGTACATAGTGCAAATATATGAATAATGTATTATTTATTTAATAAATTAGTTGATTAGTAGTCTCATCTTTTTTTATTCCTGTTATTAAACCTTTTCTTTTTGTTTTTAGGTGCCAAAATGCTTTCTGATGAGTCAAGCTCTGATTCAGAAACAGGCAGGTTTAAAGGTCGTTCAAAGGAGCAAAAAGAACAAAACTCCAATCAAAGACAAGACAATTCTAGGCAATTAGGACGAGGTAGACCATCTGATGACAGATTCCGTAGAGACCTGGATAGAAGGAGGGATGACAGAGATCGTTTCGATAGACATTCTAGAGAGAGGCAAAGAAGCTCTAGGCATCAATCACCTGTACGCCGGCGACACTCCAGGGAGCGGAGTCCTCCGAGGAGATCTCGAGAACGGCATCGTTACAACAGAGATTCCAGACCTGGGTCCAAACCAAGAGAGCACAGAAGTGCAAGTAGAGATAGGCGCAAGAGATCAACTTCCCAGAAACCACCAGAACAAAAAAAAGATAGAGAAGAGATCAGACTGAGCCTGGGCTCCCGTGCAAAGTCTCCAATCATACTTGATAGAAAACCAATGGAACAATCACCTGAATCCCCTGAACCTAAGGGTAAGAGATCTGAAATTCACAAACCTAAACCAATTGAAGTCAAGAGAAAAAGTGATAGTCCTATCATAGTGGTAGAACACGACAGTGATGCATCTGCAGAGGTACAACCCGGCTCATATTACAACATGATACCTGCTGTGGTAAAAGAAAAATCGGATGAGTCAAGTGAAATTGACTCTTCTGATGATGAGAGACTCCGAGCGAAACTTTTAAACTTAGAAAAAGAGCTTCACAAAACTAAACGAAAAAAACACAAAAAGAAGCACAAGAAGAGGAATTCAAAAAACAGAGATAAAAATGATGAGGTGTCAACATCAGTTGAAGTGAGCAGCACAACTGACATTCAGGACAAGGTCACAAATGAGGTAGCCAGCAGCCAACCTGAGGCTGCAGAGGTCACCTCTACGCAAAAAAATGTTCAAAAAGATAGCAGTGAAGAAGGAGAAATATCCAGTGACAATGATTCACAAGATCAATATGATATTGATCCGACAGACTTGCGACATAAGCTGCGGCGCGGCAAGCGGGACTCGAGCCAAGACACGACCAAGTCCAATGTAGACGTGTGTGGACCGGCTTTGCCACCGCATCTTAAGACGCGGTTCAGCAAAAGTGTCTCCCCAGACATTGAAGGACCAGTTTTACCTCCCCATCTTCAACGGAAAGTCAAAATAGGTATAGTTTTAAAATTGACATACTGATTAGTGTGAGCTTCTAGCTCAAGCACACTCCAAAAACTCCTACAAATGTTAAAAGTATAGCGCAGCCTACAGACCTGTATAATTAGAACAAGTTTTTGAACATAATATATATTTTGTACTTTATTACCGTATTTTGTAGATTTCTTGTGGTATTTAGACAAACTTCTATGTGGATCATTTCATTTGTTCTTTTCAGGTCCTGCAATTCCTGAGGATATGCGCAAAGTATTAGCGGATAGCGATAGGACAGTAATCAAGTACGTAAGCTCGGACGAAGATGGGATAGGCCCTTTGCCAGTCGGAGCTGAGGATAAGTGGTCGGACGCGCATCAGCGACTAGAGGAGAGAGCTTTGGATATCAAAATAAAAAAGTTAGATGGACATTCGTTAAATAGTCGTGAAGTGAAGTCTCGGGAACAATGGATGCTGGAGCTCCCTGAAGGGAAGGCTAAATATCTGGGCCTGGAAGCGCGAGGCTTTCGCCCTAAGGAAGGGCCTGACATGTCTGACAGGTGAGTACTAAAAGGACCAAATGATTATTGTGCTTCTTGTGCCTGTAATCAATCCATACTCATATTATAATTTTATTTTTGTTTGTAATGAATTGTCTCAAATCTACTGGAGTAATTTTGAAAGTTACACAATCATTATATCTGAGTAATATAGTAATCTATATTACTACTTGATGAAAACTTCCACAAATCCTCCTTGCCGTCACGAGTTATGAGCTCTCAGTTAAAATAGTGGGGGGTAACTGCGCATGTATTTTATTCGCATCGCGCCATACAGACAGACAGAGACAAGACTCATAAAATGACTACTACCCATTCAGTTGAGTTCAGCACTCAGCACTCCTGACGGCACCTGTACATCTGTTATTGTAAACTACATAATGACTAAGTATGGACGACACCTGATGTCTGATGATGTGTATAATCACTTAGCAAGTAGTCTACCAATACGACCAAGTTGAGTAAGACCCCTGTTTGTAAGAAATGTGTGTTATGATGCAGGTCAAGTTGGACAGACACGCCGGAGGACAAGGCTCGCAAGGCCGCCGGCTTGGAGAAGCCTGAGGACGCGGACGCGGCGCTAAAGCGGGAGACACAGGCGCGGATCATCGCTGACAGGGACGAGGAACAGGAGACTGCTGTTAAGTTAGTACACCCCCTTTTTTTTAACAAGGCTCAGTTATCTAGTAAGGAACTCATTAATAATGAGCATCCTCTTGCCCTTATTCCATGTTATTTGGGGTCGGCGCAACGTGTTCTTCTCTTCCATTTCTCTCGTATCATTCTGTCACATCTGTATTCACTCCCATTTTAGCATATCATCTTTCACACAATCCTAAATAGGAACTCATTCAAAATCAAAATTTTGTTTATTTGTTTAGACTTCGTACAGTACTTTCAAATATTATGTAAAATTTGCAGGATTATTAATATAAACACTAGGTTCTGAAAGTTGCTTTTATCCCGGCAATTAACTATTCATTACTCTTATCAAAAGTATGCTTATAATTTTTAGTGGTAAATATATCATTGAAACCAAACCATACATGAGATATTTCTGCTACTATGAATGTTGTTTCAGGAAACATAAAAAGAAACACAAGAGAGAAGAAAGTTTGTTAGAGATGCACGAGAAGAAGTTGAAGAAGAAGAAAAAGGTATTCAAACATACTTTCGCCTTCATAATATAAGATTATTCGCCTGTTAAATAGTTTCTATTTTATTATAATTACTAGCTGTGCCCCGCGGTTTCACCCGCGTAGATTTAGTTTCTTCTTTATTGTCGCGGAACCCTAATATTTTTCATAAATAAAAGTAGCCTAAGTTACTCCTTGAAACATCAGCTACCTGCCAGTGAAAGTCCCGTTAAAATCCGTCCAGCCGTTTCAGAGATTACCCGGAACAAACAGACAGTTTTTTAGTGTCAGTATCGTGTATACTTTCATATGCATTTAGTGAAAAGCGGTTATTTTGGAATCACAAACAGACACTTGAATTTTATTTATCTGTATAGATTATTAACCCTTAATGATGTTGTGTGACAGAAAGAAGAGAGGGCTGATGGTAAGAAGGAGCGGCGTCCGTTCAGCCGTGACGTCGACCTGCAGGTGAACCGGTTCGACGAAGCACAAAAGAAATCCATTATCAAAAAGGCTGAAGGCTTAAACACTAGGTTCTCGAGCGGTGAAGCTAAGTTTTTATAACTAGCAATTCTTATTGCTCGAGGATTTTTTAATTTGGCAACAATTACAACGTGACATTGAATCGACGCACATACAATGTGAGTTACGTCGCATCCGATCCTGGAGCAATATTGCCCGTCACAAAAAAATTACAATCCAATCAATTTTGCACCCTATTTTTTATTCAATAAGATTTATATTATTGTGCAATCCACTCATAGGGATGCAGTTTCATGTTATCATAATGACAGGTAAATGTCATCCACATTTCCCGCAATTTTTTAGTAGTTTAGGGTAACACAATTAGTGTAGTTTTATTTGATGAGTAAAATATGAATTATGAATTACGCATTATTATTCATGCAATCGTCGATTGTAAAATGGCATTTACGTACAGCAATTTTAATGAAATAATGTATTCAAACATGTTGTGCTCGTAAAAGCTCCATGGCTAATTACATGACATTATATTAAAAACAATACTTACTAGGGGTAGTGTTGTCATCCTAAAAGTGTAATATAGTAAAAAACAAATATTTACCGACTTATGATCTTGGTTTAATACTCTTAACTTAACCGTGAAGCGAGTCGTCCACGAGGTTTTAATTTGATTGTTGACTTCTTGTTTATAAAGTTCATTTTTGAGTACAGACATGACACGCACTTCATTTCACGTAGGCTTACGTGGCCACAGACCTGAATATAAGTTTTGACGTTTCATTGAATATCAACTAATGTAATTAGTCACATTGTTTATACAAACCTAATACTTGCGAAGTAATGTTAATATAATGTTTGCTCATACACTACTGAGTTTTTATTTCACATAATATTATTCGATTTTAAAAAGACGGACTCTAACAACTCTAACCTTTGGTTACGGACGTAACCGCAAAAATAGGATTATAGCTAAAAAACATGTTATACTTATCAATACAAAATAAATGTTTTCTGGTAAATTGAAGCGAAGGCGGGTAAAATTTTAAATGTAAGTTTAAAAAAAGTAAATGCAATTCAACTATTTATTAATACGCATTGACCTAGTGCATATATCAATGAAGGCATATAACAAAGAAGATTATATGAGTATCTTAGCATCTACAATGTTGGTAGCATTGACCCTCTCTCCGGGGGGGCAGGCCACGGACTTGGAGTCGTCGCAGCACAGCGGCTCCTCCGCCGTCATGTTGGCAAACATCCACGGCTTCTCGCACACCTTGTAGAACGCGGACAGCTACAAAACAATTTAAGAACGACAAAAATGTTTAGATTTACAAATACCGGGTCGAATGCCTAGCATGTCTTCTGCATAATTCACACATGTATTATTCACCTACTAGCTTTTACCGGCAGTTTCGCACACGTTATTATTTAAAAGTAAAGGTAAAAGCTCTCCATATACTACATTAAATTTCTATACCAAAATGCAGAGAAATAACTCGCGGTTGAGCAATGTTCAATGGACTTTAAAAGTCTAACAGAGAGATGTTGACTACGTTTAAATTAATCACGAGATAATATTGAGTCAATCATTTTCATTGCTTATTGGTAAAGTATTCCGATTCAAAAAACTTAGGTCTGGTGTAATCATAGGTGACTTAGAGGTGCTGTCACGAGTAACGAACACTCAGCTAAAATAGAGAGGGTAACTGCGCATGTATTTTATTCATGTCGCACCTTACAGACAGACGAATACAGACTCATAAAATTACTACTGCATAATACAAGGTTTTTTATTATTGCTACTGGGCAAAGGCCTCCCCTCACTCAAGTTTTGCACTCATAATGGATTAAAGGATCATTTAAATGATGTACCTTAAGTTCTTGAGCAACCTTTAGCCTATTGCAGAGTACATCGGGTCCCTTGGCCTTGGTGGCAGTGGCGAGCGCGTTACACAGACTCTTGCAGGTAGAGTCGCCCTCGGCGTCGCACTGCACCACGAGCCCCGGCGTCTGAGACAGCAGCGGCGCCGCGTCCGTCTCGGGTGTCTCCGTTGGAAACCCTCCGCATGAACAGTTACCCTTCGGAATCTCTGCTAGATTCGTAACACTGTTGACAATAACAAAGTGTTTATTCAATACATAATTTCAAGTATAATATTATACGAAAATTGCATTGTGATGCTACAGCAAGATTCCAGCATAGTCATGTAGCACATGCTTATTTCATCAGAAATGTCGTGGTGTGCTCAATGTCAAAAATTTTCTATATTCGATTAGACTTTTTACAATGCACTTTCAAATCGTCAGAATGAAACAATTTACAGGATTAGGTATAAATGCTACCGCCAGGTTCAGAAGGTTGCTTTTACTGAGAAGAATCTCGTAGAAGCTCGTTCGAAATATTTTCAATTACCTAGTGGATTCTTTTTTTAATACCTACTTTGACATACAGCCCTCATAACTTTGACGGCAGCTGTATCAATCCTTTGAGAAACTGAGATTTTTATAAAGAAATAAAACCAAAATATCACGAACCTATTGTCTTCGGCAAGCACGATGTGAAGACCGAAGCACAGGATGAGGCAGAGGTCGCATAGTAGCACTCTTAACGAAGACATGTCGGTGGTGCTCTGTGTCTCGGTGTAACGCAGCAAGTGGTACTGATGCCCGCAGCCGTTACACGACATTTTTATACGTTTACACAACACCTACTTTTGTAGGGACTGCACCTTGTTTTGGTTTTAAAGGATAAACTTTCTATTTCATGTTACAAAGGCGACTTGGTGGCGTAGTCTTGGCTAAGACTTTGACTTCTGGAAACATTAGCGTCCTTTTGTAATTACGAACGAGTAAGTAGTCTATCTACCTTTCTACGTGTTTCTCTCTCATGAAGCTCTCCTAGAAATTACTCTCATACTTATAATCTGTTGTAGTGAGCATGAGATTCTCTTCCTCGCTGTGGGTCATATGAGTTTGTGGTGGGTAGCTGTGGTGGCTTTTTGCTGGTAAAATATTTCTTCTCAAACTGCATGCATTTCTAACCAAATCACATAGCGTTTCGCTCCAATTGTCAAGCTCACAGTGTGAACTGTGAACATTGTTCGCGTACGTCCACACCACCCAGAATATGTAAGTAGGAACTTTTGTGGGAACACTGGTGAGCCCTATCAGTAGTAGGTACTTATGTACTTATGTAAATATACTTTCTTATTTATTCCCAAACATTGCTCGTTCTGTTTCAATATGTTTAGTATTTTGTAAAATAATGGTCACCGCATTATGTCGGGTGGTGTTTTGATATGGGTAACGAGGGATTGTTTTGGTTCCTCACTTATACAATAAGCAGTTACTTGATAGCAAGGGTATCACCGACACTCGATGCCTCGCCAGTACCTCAATGAGCGGAAGCAATAAAATTCATATGCTTAGCATTTGTATCTAAGTACCAACTGTTTCCATGAGATTAAATAACTAAGATGGAATTATTAACCAAAAGAACCTACTGTATTTTGTCATAGTGTATCAGCCGAAGCGGCCGTGGGATTTGAGAAGTTGCCTGCTACGCAAGCGACGCCAGTTCAAATCCCAGCGGGACTTATACCAATAAGTTTTTCTAAAAAACTTATGAGCAGTGATTTCACACTACGTGCTTTGCGGTGAAGGGAAACATCGTGAGGAAACCTGCTCATTTTGTATGAGAAGTAATTCAAAGACGTATGTGTAGTGCCTGAGACGGCGATAGACTCACCATCTGTCACGTTGGCACTTAATCA
This sequence comes from Watsonalla cultraria, assembly GCA_964035505.1. NCBI lineage: Eukaryota > Metazoa > Arthropoda > Insecta > Lepidoptera > Drepanidae > Watsonalla > Watsonalla cultraria. The sequence goes on along the minus strand of OZ037717.1, from coordinate 7,673,836 downwards.
CCTTCGGTGAAAAGTGAGTGTTGTTATTACAACCCCTCTGCCTACCCCTTCGGGGAATACAGGCGTGAATATGTAATTTAATGAATCCTAATTAACTCCCTGATATCTTTTGTGGAGGTAAGTATCTTTAATCCTACAAGCAGTAATATGAATATTTTAGCTGCCAAAGTGTGTCTACTTGGGTTTATTATGGTTTGGTGAAGAAATGAAGAAAACAATTTTGCATCCATTTTCCAATGGGAACAAAATGGAAAATCAAAAAATATAGTTTGATATTAATAAAATTTTATTGAAAGTTCGGATAAAAATACTGACAGTCTTATTACAAGAAATCACGCACAAATAAGCACGTGATTTAATCGTCACACTACGCACAATGCATCAGTAAATTGGTATAAAATCTCCAGCTTACTTAGTCAAGGTGTAGTTACCAAAGCACAGGAGCCGTCACTAGAGATTAGAGCTGAACTTGAATTCCTAGTAGTAAAAATATCGACAATTTATTCAAACATTAACTCAGTGGGTGCACGGGTAATTCGTGCACCCACTGGTGGGTGGACGGGTCGCGACCCTAATTTTTTGGGTCTTATATGGAGCGACCGCGAACAAATACATGCGTAGTTCTCCCCGCAATTTTCACTAACCGCTCATAGCTCGTGACTGCACCTGTGCTTCAGTCACTATCCAAGTAGGAGCTTAACAAGCCAAAATCATTTCCATTATCAGTTCGAGAAAGTAAAGAAGACCACTCACCACCAAACATGTTACATTGTTTAATTATTTAAGATCATGTGGCTTCGATTTACAAATTAATTTTAGACAAAATAACATGTAATTAATTAATCCTGTGCGGGTGCCTTAACAAGTTATGGGTGCTGTGGTTAAATGCATGAATGTGAATAAAATATATACCATTTTCGCTAAGAGCCCATAACTCGTAACTGCACCAGCCCAGTTATTCTATTTTAAAGATACGAAATAGAACTTTATCCTCTATGCATTATGTCTCAATTTCCTATGATTAAAACCAATGCTCGTCATTCAGTTCGACACTGAGAAACCTTAGTGAATAACGCAGCTGTAAAAGGGTGATTACTTTTCACATATAAACTGTATTAACTAAAGAAATTACATTAAACTAAAATTCTTAATTTATTTTTTTAATAAAATAGTGGCATCTTGTACCTTATTACAAAGCAGTAGAGTATACAGTTCATTATAACAATTTGATTTAGTAGGTTTCATTTTACTTATGACTTATTTTATTTCCTAAATTGATGTACCATTATAATCCCAATCACACCATGTCAATATAAATTATTATGACGGCACTTCTCTGTAAACCTAGGCATTCTTGATATAATACATGTACCATAAGAGCATTGAGTAAGTATTATCTTTGGGGTGCTGGTTTTGGTTTAGGCATCTTGCCAAGAAGTCCTTGTATTTCCTTCTTTTCATCATAACTCTTCCACATTTCATACAAATTGATAATTGACCGCACTATCTCTTGAATCTGTAATAAAAAACAATATATTTATAGTGATTCAACTATTGAACTTGAAGACACATCTTATAATATATTTTTACATGCACCCCTATTATAAGAGTAGACCAGTGAAAATGTCATACTACCTTTTATCCATCTTTGACCACATAGTGATTGAAAAAAAACTAGAGTTACCTAGAGTCCACACTATGTCTATTCCACATTTCAGCCAAAAGCAAACAGACAACAGGGACAGAGAAACTTTAAATTGTAATACCAAAATCTGTAAATGTGTTAATATTTATCAGTGACACTAAGATAATAAAGTGACTTTAAACATAGCCACATGCTCACCTTGTCCATGTCAACATTTAACTCTGCGAACCATGGCTTCAGGTTTTCCTTGCCAAGCATGACACACGCTATGTGCAGTGCACCTATTGCTATCTGGAAGCAACAAAATATTTTTGAACTATATTTGAACATGTCTTTTCTTTCTTGTTAATGTATTTGAAGGTTATAAAATTACCTGGTAAGGCGGGTACAACAGACTCACATCGGTCCTCAATGAGTCATTCACAATCCTCCAAGCATATGTGAGGAGTTGGTCGTCTTGACCTATATCTTGAACGAACAGCAGCAATGGTCTATATGGCTGATAAACTATCAAACAACAGTCCAGATTCTCCAATAAGTAAAATTCACATTCTAGAATGTGATTTGTTCTATAAGGAAACTCCTGCTGACCATAAGCATAGCTGAATTTGTTTTTTATTACCGTTTGGCAGGTTGTTATTAACCTAGAATTTGAGATCACTCCAAATTCCTCGACCTTTGAAGCTAGAAACACACATGTAGGCGCCAGCAGCAAGGGATCTATACATTTTAATGAGTTCCTTGCATAAAACCTTTTAAAGTAAACTGTAGCCGTTGCTATTACTTGTTGACGAAGCTTCAATTGTTCACCTAAAACTTGTATTATGCTAGCGAAAAAGTTGAATATCTTTTGGTATTCTTCATCGGACAAAATATTCAAATCATATTGTCGGTCCCTTATAAGATCTTGTTTATCTAGTATCCATTGTTGATGATGAGAACTTTGCCAAAAGTTACCAGCCATTTTTTAGTAAATAAAGTTTACTTTTTGTTAGGATTTTGAAATTATTTGTTTTGCATTTCTCTTGCTTTCTTCTTTCAAAGGTACACACACAGTTGAGTTAAGGATGACATTTTGTTTGATTGACCGAATTTGACATTGACAGCTTGTTTTCATTATGTCACACAGGTCTGTACTGATCGAGGATATTCTATTTATTTAGGGGTATCGTACACGGACGCTAAATATTTTCATTATGTGTTATTTTGACTTTTGTAATCTGTCTAATTCCTTTCTTTGTACTCATTGGAACTGGAACTGTCATCTGTCAAGTTTTTTCATTTTGTCGTACCATGCGTCACTTAAATTAAATTCAAATCAAATTCAATCAAATAGTTGTTTTGTTTACTATATTTTCATGTGCGGCCTTCTTGTTGTAAGTTAAAAATACTGTGTTACGTTTAAGTTCGTTTTGTTTACTGTTGTTGTATTTGTTGCAACTAAACAGAGTAATATCTACCCACTCAGTAGTAATAGTTTTCTGTGAACTAACTTGCTGGCCGGTAAATCATCTCACGTTGTTGTACGTGGTATTATTTCCCTTGTTATCAAACCAAAACCGAATCCAACTATGGATTCCGATGATGAAGCAGAATCTCAGTCATTGTGGAAGGGTTCGTCTGCAATTGTGATACTCCTAAACATGTTTGATCCATCAAATCATGGTACAGCCGACGTGATACACGGAGCAACATGCCGTGTGATACGACAATATCTTCGACAGTCCTCCAACTCCAAGTACGTGGGCGTCTGCTTGTATGGGACACACGATTCTAATTCCTCTTTACTGGATGTGAAAAGCGTCGTCGATGTGATCCCCTTGACTTTACCAACTTTAGAAGACTACAAAAAACTCCAAAGCATAAAAGTTTCTACTTTGAACCAAACTAAGGAGTTTATATTATCTGATGCCCTTTGGCACTGCAGTAAAATGTTTGCTAACTGTAAGAAACAACTGTCATCCCGAACTGTAGTCATTCTTTCTAGTCTCGACGTACCACCTGTACAATCAGATCAGAAACCAACATTGAAGAGAGTTGCAGACCTTGTTGATAAAGGTATTGTCATTAAATGTATCAATGTTTCTCAAGATGATTATGAAGTGGATAGTTTCTATAAAAATCTCCTGAGCGAGGCTAACAAAGGAACTGACATCATAATACCTACACCTGTGTGGGATCAAATTGAAATAGAGCAGTTGATGCAGCAAGAGTCCCACAGACACTTAGCCGTGGCTCGGTTGAATTTTGAAATTGGAGAAGGACTAGCTATAGGTGTAGGTGTCTACAATCTTTTAAAAAGTTTTTCATACAGCATGCCAAAATCTTCTGATCTACATGGAGAGACTAACACCATTCTTAAAAGCGTCACCAAAACTATGAAAGTATCAATGGACCAGGGAGTCAATATGGATGTTGATGGAGAGGAGCAGGAGCCCAGACAGATGCCAATATTGAAGAGTGAAATTCTTCACTATCAAGAGTATGGCGGTGAAAGAATTGAGTTCACAGAGAATGAAAAGAAAGGATTAAGCAATGCGTTTGGACCACCTATGCTAAAGCTGTTAGGTTTCAAACCAGCTAGGATAATGTGCAAAGAGAAATGGTTTTTGAAAGCTGGTTATTTTCTTTTTCCCAATGAGAGCATAATTAATGGTTCTACAGTGGCATTCAAAGCCCTTCACCAAGCTTGCACTGAGACGGATACAGTAGCAATCTGTGTACTGTGCACCCGAGTCAATTCTAAGCCATGTAATGTGGCTCTGGCTCCATGTGTAAATCCTCTTGGCTTAAAGATAGATGTAGGGTTCGATGTTATCAAGATACCCTTTATTGAAGATGTCAGGAACTTACCAGATCAAGAGAATGATACCTTAATGGAAATATCTGAAGGTCATAAGAATTGTATGAAACAAGTATTAAATGGTGTAAAGTTTGATTACAAAGCTGATATGTTTGAAAATCCTAAGGCTCAATCCCAAATCAAAGCTGTGGAAGCTATTGCTTTAGATGACTGTGATGTTGAACCATTTGTTGATACTGGGTTGGCTGATGATGCTCACTTCAGAAATCTTCCAGATGACATGTTTCAGGAACTATTTGGACCTTTTGGAGCTGGTGCTTCAAAGAGAGTAGCCTCACATAATGGCAGCATAAGTGGTAAGAAACCTAAACTAGAAGTAGATCAAGCTACATTACAAATGAAAATAAATAATAGAACTGTTGATGGTTATACAGTGCCTCAATTGAAGGATATACTGAGACAGAAAGATGTTTCTGAGGCTCTGACTGGATTGAAGAAGAGTGAGCTTGTTGAACTAGTTTATAGATACTACAGATAAGAATTAGCTAAGCATTATTTAACTTATTACAGTATTTTCGTATGAATTTTGTGCGTTATTACTGACTTTCCCCATCATGAGGTAGATTAGGAGTAGGGGAACCTATTCTTTGGATAGCCACTAACTTACTTGTCTGAAGTTCATTAATTTTTATAAATAACTTCTAAAAAGGAGTTTCGAAGTTAGAACTTCTTTTTCATTCATAGGCAATAATGGCCTGACAAATCCCAATCAATCTGGAGGAAGATATTAAACTTCCTCAGGGCAAAGGGCACATAAAACACTTCTTAATATGAAACGACTAAGGTCGATACTAATGGGAATGAATTAACTCTTCGAATGTGATTTTAAATAAGTCGGAACGCGACTTAAATTCGGGTTTGCGACTTTGTTATTTGCATATTTTACGAAAGAGTTGATGTGGTATTAAATTAAACACAAATTGTATTATTTCCTTGTATTGCATGCTTATCACTGGATATGTACAGCATAGATAGGTAACTGAAACTCGCACGCTCACTAGATGGTTGAAGCGCACAAACAGGTAATTGTTTAGTCTAACAAATCACTGAGAGTGTAATCTTTGAGAATGTCGTTGATAATCTCAAACAGCTCGGTGCTTAGGATCTTACTGACGTTGTCCACTTGACTTTGCACTAGTTCCTGCGTTACGCTCTGGAGTACAGAGTTGATGAAATTATTGATTAAGCTGGAACCGGTCACTCCTTCGATGTTAATCTGGAATCAAATATACATATAGAGGCATAGATGACTATTGGTATTAATGTTCTTCATTCTTAAAAAGAGGTGAGTAGTAGATCGAACGAAATAGCATCACTATTTATGAAATAAACCCTCAAAACCTATGAGCCACCCACATAGTAAGTAGATAGTGAATAGTCTCTATCTAGACTTATTATGTGATGTGGTGGTGAATAGGCAGTTACGCAGATAGAACTCTGTGAAAACCAACACTGGATGGTCAGGGTGCTGTGTAAATAGTTTCCCTAGGTGGGTCGTTAGTTTTCTATTTGTAGTAGGTAAGTGAGTTTTAATACTTACAAAGGTGTCGTGAATGTCGATCTTAATATCTAGCTCTCTCAGTATCAAATGGCCTCCTCCGAAGATGTTGGTGCCCAGTCGCAAGTCCACGCCCACTTCGATACGGTTGACTAAGACTCTGTATAAATAATTAAGAACATTTAACATACCTAGTTACCAATTTCTGTAAGTATCTACTTAATCATTTTGAGAGAAGGCTGACTGTAGGACACAAGTGGGACAAAGTCAATTCAAAATCACACAAATCATACAGGGCCACTTTTGATAAAAGCTTCACCATAGCGATCCAATAAGAATAGAACATCATGTGTCAACCGAATATCTACCCCGCGGGGCTATAGTCAATTATGGAAATTTTACTGTGTTTACCTGAAGTTACCTCCAGCACGGTGGGTCAACAACAAAGCCACTCTAGCTTGAGCTTCATAACTTCCTGCAACGAAGAAGAAAAGTGTTTCCTTAGCCTTGGGGTAAGATTAGGAAGAGAAAACATGCCATCTGCCGTCACCTTAAGAATTTTAGATCACTTATGAGCGAACTAAAATTCTATAACTAGGTAATTATTAGATACTTAAGTAAGTAGGTACATTTTGTTTCGTTGCAATGATGAATGGACCCATGTAAAAAATATCTCTACGAGATATTTTGGCAAGGTCAAAACTTACCGGTAAAACTGAGAAAAGGGATGGTGATGTGCAAGCCGAAAGACAGTCGGAGAGCGTTGAAATTGACGTCATCGATGACGTACCACCGCAGGCCGTCCATTCTGAAGTTGTTGACCAACACCGCCGCGCGCACTCTGGCAACACGACCACATAAACATGATTGATGCGGCATCACAAAAGCAAGGATAAGGAAGTTCTTATAGGAGGGCTTAAAATTACTTTCGTACCCTTGGGTTTGTTCCTTAAGGTAGTACTTAGGTACATAGTAGGTTCGGAAGGGAGGGTCATTCACACTCATACTCTAGAGATCCACTTCAAGAGAGGTTGGGCATAACGTAATTTCCCATTCGTGTTCATTGAAGAATCTTGCAGTTCTTATGTAATCCTGCGGTGAGTTAGGTTGCTGGTGCCCCATGGGAGGAAGAGGGGAGATAAAATAATAAGAGATAGTACCTACATACCCGGTAACGGTAAATTCATAAGGTCCAAGGAATGGAACAATCAAGGGGTCTAAAGGCTGGGTATTTTCATTTCCATTGATAACGACATCCCTGTAGCTCTCCAGGAGGTCACGGATAGTATCGGCGACCAGGCTGGTGTGCTGCACATCCTTGGCTGGAAGCTCAAGCTCCTGGCCCTCTCCTTCGAATTTGGACTTTACTGTGATTTGCTTCAACCACTTGTTGATGCTAGAAACTGTTAAAGATACTTTTTTATTACAGAAGTAAGCTGGGCAAGTACTTACCCCTATAATCTTCCCAACTTAAACTTATTTCACATACTATACATATAAGCAAAACATGCTCAATTACAGGGTCACATTATATAGTTAGCCCACCTCCATTCTTCTCTTTCCCCCCGATCACAACACTAATCTTATGTAGCGTTATTTTGACTGCGAACATTTGTATGTGGAGATACACTGCATACACACGGGGTAACTGTGATCGTTTAAGCAGCGCATATTAAAAATATCTTAGTATTAATTTTTTATTTTACGGTAACAAAATGACATGCTCAGAAATTCTTAATACGCTCTGTTTAAACCGATGATGGTAGCCCCCAGTTCCCTGTTGGGTTGCTCCGAACTTCGAACGGGGAACCCCTCATGCCATTCCTATATTATTAAATGAAATAATATAATATTTTTTAATGAAATAATTTAAGACATGGAACGAGAGGTTTATTGTGAATTAAAATTAGCCTTGCCAAATAGGTAGTTTGAAGTACTTACTCGTTGATAAACCATTTTGGTGTGGTGCTACTGGTGCTGTACCGTACACTAACGCTGCTAAAGCGACGACGTATAATATTATATTTTTCATTTTTCACCTGAAAATATAAAGTGGGTAAGTAGGTACTTGACTAGGTAGCTGAATAAGCTTTAAAAGTCTTTCTTATTTTTTAAATGAATTTATTTTAAAACCTAGGTATGCCTGGGTTATACTTACTGCGCGTGTTTTCGCGCTTGTATATATTTTTATGGTAATCACATTTTATAAATAGTTACTTATCAAAGTACTTGCCTATCTGTAAGATTATCAACCAGAATTCAATGGAATCTGAAAAGGTAATTAAAGCATTCGACTAGTAAGTAGGTACAACATAAGTTCGATAAGAAGATACGATTTCAAAATCAGTGTTAAATTGTTTTTAGGGTTTCGTACCAAAAAAGTGAAAGAGGATAACAACCCAATAACGCAGTAAAATTCAAGGAACTATTAGAAATTGAGTTCAAGAGTGGCATACCTAAGTGATTTTTTTAATTACGCACATACTCGTATCTCTTTAAAATTACCGAGCCAACGACCCTTTTCTCCGATGTTTAAATAAACAATTGGGAAAAATAATATTCCAAATTTATGGAAAAATAAAAAAAAATTTACTAGTGTTGAATAACACATCCAAAAATTTGGTACACGAAATATAAATTATGCTGGAGACATCCTTCTTGGCTTTTATCCTTTGTGTCTGAGATGAAAGAATATTAAAAAGGGGAATTATGCCTGTGCCATCGATTCCCTACGCCGAGTAGCGGATAGATACGGAATGCTCGATGAGCGAATCCTCACACTTGACCAATTTATTTTATTTATAAATCTCTTAATTACATTAGTAGATTCCCGTGTTCAGATAATATCGCCGTCAACTGATGTATCTAATCATGAATGAGTGAAATGAGTCGAGGTGGCATATAGAGGTTCGATTCGTGGTCTGCTAAGTATGCAAGCGTCGCGTCGTGCGACGGCGAAAGTTTCGATCTCATCGGTCTATCTGTAGCAATTAGTTTTTCTCCCTTCTAGAAGTGCCCGTAGTGCCCCAAACAGTCGTCCATATGGGTATCCGTAACCGATAGTTACTTAACGAATACCGGTCTTCACATCCAGACGTTATATTATGAATGTATGCGTACGAAATAGAACGAGCCGTGCTTAAATCGGAATGATATGATCAATATAAAATTTTCTGAACATTGCATTTCGGTAAGGTATATTACTCATTACTCTCAAAGGAAATACTACCACAGACCCACAGTACTTGGTGCGGTAACGGTAATCATCACCCACCCTGCTTAAGGCTAGGTATTGTTTATAATTTATTACAAGGTAGAGGTACTACTTCTACTTACCTACAATTATTGGGGGACTCCGATTTTATTTCCATAAATAGAGGTAAGTAATCATTAAGACAAACAACACGCTTATTGCTAATTTTGATTGCTCTCAACAATGGGTCATTAGACATCGCGGCCGTCATTCGTTGACTCAGTCCAAATTTAAGACAAAAATTATTACTTTTATCAATATTTTTAATAAACGGTATTTAATGTATAGGTACATAATACATCAGAATATATCAAAATCAAGGGAGGTAGGTAAATACTAGTCTTTTCCTCTCGTTTCAGTGACTAATTGCAAAACTTGGGCTGGAGTCATACTGTTGAGGGAATGGTTGAGATGCTGCACCATGCCATCTGTGGTAGCTGATATTATGCTGTCGTGGTAGCCTTCGAGGATCTTCAAACTTTCCTTAGTCAGCACTTTATTAATAGGCCACGAGCTGCCTACTAAATTGACCTGAAAATTAACGTACCTATTATTTTCATCCCAATCTAGATTTTCTCAAGGAAAACTGACACCAGGTACAGGTGACGTCACGAGTTATGATACCAATATTTATGAAATGATATGCCATACCTACATGCAGACGGACTCATTAAATGATTACTGCCCATTCAAGGTAGTAACGCGCTCATAACTCGTGCCGCGTTATTCACTAAGGTTTCTCTTCGTCGCACTCGTCGTCGAGTGTCGGTTTTAAAGATACGAAATTGAACCTAATCTTCTTTGTATTATGTATCGATTTCCTATGATTGAAACCGTAGAGCCGTAGTACAGTAAAAAGGGGAGGTTATTTACTGACAAAGGAAATACCAACCTCGATTTGCTCAACGTCGAAATCGAACTGAAAGTCAGAAATGGTTGTACCAGTTCCGTTTGATCCTAGACGAAGCGTGAAGACAAGAGTCACGTCATTTATGTCCACCCTGGATAATAATATACAAATAAACTTAAGTTGTAATTAAAATAATATGACTTATCTACACGACGTGCGATTGCCTAAGTAAGTATAGATACCTATTTAGGGTATATTCAAACTTTTTTGTACATTTTGATTGAACTGCTATTTTTATAGTGAACAGCAAGTGTGTTATGGCTAGCTGGGCGATTCTCCACAATTACTGCGTGAATGTAAATGAATCAATATACCGTCATAGGTAACGCAATTGGTTTCTTATCACAATCATCATGTGAAACTGATACTCACTCCATTCTTCCCGATCCTCGAAGAGGATATACAAGAAGAGCTCGTCCATCCAGCTTGTAGTTCTCTGCAAATAAAGCAAGTATCAATCAACCACTCTCTATGGTCCGACGGAAAGATTTTTTAATGAAATATGTCTTGTACCTGAAATAATTTGAATTTTCGGGAAGGTGAATATTCCCGAAGCCTCTAAGTTTCCTTCAGAAGCGTTTAGTTCATCGACAGCAAAATGATCTACTCCAGTCACCAAGATCGTGCTTGTCGTGTATGATATCCTGTAACAATATTAATACGTAGATACCTATAGTAAGTAATTAATATAAAAATAATATATACATTACTCAGTGATATCGTAAGGAAAATAAGAGTAATGTGCAATGATAATTTCGTAAATAAGTAAGTAGATAGGTATTATCCCGATAAATAAATTACCTACTTGGCACCCTTTCCTTTGTAATCGCCAGTCACGGGTGGTATTCGTATGAGGTCCAGAGGTAGCAGTGGAATGGGCAGTGCTGCTACATCTCCGCTCCGCCATATACAGAATATGTTCAACAATCCTCTTTCTAGGTCGTTTTTAGCTGTAAACAAATATTAATATGAACAGCATGAATAACTACGTAAGTAGGTAGGTAATTACTATCATTATAGTTAAGTACACCCTCAAACTAGATAATATATCAGGAATTGGACCTAATAGACCGAAAGGAACCTTAATTAAGTACCTACGCGATCACCGAACTCCTACGAGCGCTAGGGCTTCGCAATTGACCAGTTTTGTTTACCATACTACTTACATGAAACTCAGAAAGAAAAGAATATGTTTAAAAAAAAACTTACGGTAAACATCAGCCCCTTTCACCCTTAACACAAGGGCTAATGTTAATAAGACTAACCTACACATTTTTTCAATTTAGAATAAATCTATGTAGGAACTGAAATTAAAATGCTACTATTTTGTATAGGTACTTACATTTTATAGTTCGAATCGTTGTTTAAAGACGACTTATTAGGTACTATTATTGACACTGGACAAACAATAAAGCAATTTTACAAAGAAGTGACATTAGTAATAAAAGGTGTGTTTTGTAATAGTACCGTTTTTTATCAGTTCAACAAATAGTAGATAAACAATTACTTAGATAACTATAATTACCCCAAAGCCTACCTATATTCCTTTTTTTAGTTACCTACTTAGTGTGTCAAGGTGAAAAATGGCTTGTATGTTCCATATACTACATACATATTTTGAAATTCGTAATGCCAATTTTACCTGCGTTAGGTACCTAACCTTGTTTTGTTATTAATTAAGGCGTCAACCGTATTCGCCGGCATGGCCAAGACAATCCTTGCCCAAGGAGGTGAAAACACGTGTATTGGTATTTTAGATGTATGTACCGCGGTACATAAGCATATGGCTATTAAGCTTGAGCATATAAGATTGAAATCCTGGATTAATTGGATAGGTACCTAGTTTAAAATATAAATTAGTCACTTGGTATAAATTATCGTTTATATTCCCCGAAAGGGTTTACATTTCGTCAGTTGGATATGTTTAAGTCCCATATAATAGGGGGCGATAACAATTCCATCGTTAGTTGATGATATGGTTGAATAAGTTACAATTCCCGTGCATTTTATTTTATCGAGAAACAATTTACAAAAAAATTAAACGTCATACTAAATTCAAAATATGTCAAATTTATTTTTCATGTCAAATGGGCGCGCTTTCTGTTGCTCTGCCTGGGAACGCCGGTGACCTAATCTTAAAATAGAAATTAAAATTGAGCTAAATTCTTCAATAGCTGAGTGATATGAAATATTCATTGTAGAAAAAAAGTATCTTTGGGCTGGTTGGTAATTAATTAAAAAAGGCACCATGAGTGGACGAAGCAAAATACAGGATCATTTTCACGAACTGAAAAAGATGTTTACGTGGTCCTATCTGAAAGGTTTAGTTTTCAATTCTGCCCAGCTGCCAGTCGTTGCATTTCTTATTATTGTTGCGGAGCTAATTATTAATATAACAATCGTGGAGCGAGTTCCTTATACTGAGATAGACTGGAAGGCGTACATGCAAGAATGTGAAGGTTTTCTGAATGGTACCCTGGATTACAGCAAGCTACGCGGCGATACTGGACCCCTGGTGTACCCGGCAGGATTCGTTTATATTTATTCTATTTTGTATTTCATCACAAACCAAGGTCAGAACATCAGGCTTGCTCAGCACATATTCATTGGAATCTACCTTGTGCAATTAATATTTGTATTTCGCGTTTATATTAAATCTAGGAAAGTACCCCCTTATGTCCTCGTAATAACAATACTGACATCTTATAGAATCCATTCCATTAATGTGTTGAGGATGTTTAATGATCCCATTGCTGTGCTGTTTTTATTTGTAGCCTTGAACTTGTTCTTAGATTCTAAATGGTATTTAGGAAGCATATTCTACAGTTTAGGAGTGTCAGTCAAGATGAACATCCTGCTGTATGCTCCGGCACTATTTTTCTTTTATTTAGTGAACCTGGGTCTGAAAGATACCATTAAGCAGCTACTTGTGTGTGGTCTAGTGCAGTTGGTGTTAGGACTGCCATTTCTCATTGGTAACCCTGTAGCATATTTGAAGGGGAGTTTTGATGTGGGTAGAGTTTTTAACCATACCTGGACTGTCAACTATAGGTTTCTAGACATAGATACATTTGAGAATAAATGTTTCCACTTAACTTTACTAGCAATACATGTAATGCTACTGATTATATTCCTCCCAATGTGCATTAAGTACTTCCAAAGCTACTGTCGCCTCAAGTATGTACAGAATCAGTTTCAGCCTCAAATTGATGCCAAAAATGCTGAGATCAAGAAAAAGGCTAAACTGAGTAAAGAAGCGAAGCGGAAACTGGGAAAGCAAGTTGATAATCAAAGTGAGAAGATGACCAAAGATCAGGAAGACTTTTTGAACTCATTTGAGGCAATGTTACAAAAAACATCCCAAAAAGGTGGTAAAAAAACTGCAGAAAAGAAACAATTAGAGGATAGTAGTTACAGTATCAACTTTGATATTTTGTCACAACTTTTCATCCTGCCTATGTTTATTGTGAATTTTATTGGCATTGTGTGTGCAAGGAGCCTCCACTACCAGTTCTACTCATGGTATTTCCACAGCTTGCCCTACCTTCTGTGGTCCACTAACTATACAGTTATTGTTAGATTTTTAATTTTAGCCCTAATTGAAATGTGCTGGAATACATATCCTAGCACAAATTTAACAAGTGCTCTGTTACACATTTGTCACATCATTGTGCTGTTTGGTGTTTACAGGAAACTATTTAATGAATTACGGATGGTTTCGAAAATACAATAATACCAGTTGTCATTTTGTAGTAGCATTTAAGTTGTTATTAGTTTTAAATAAGAATATCAATGTACTGAATGTTACAAATTATGTACAATTTTATAAGTCTTTATAATAAATAATGTTTCAATCATATTATTTACTTTATTGTGGCATTGCGAGGCAAAAAATAACTGCATCTTAAAATTGAATTAACTAGTATCAAAATCAATAAACTACCTCAATGTGTTATCAAAAAAATAAGAAAATACTCCTTGTGGTATACCATCATCAGTTTAAGCAGAGTGCATTTTAAGAACTTCTTAGCTTTTATTATTCATTTTGTCATACTAAAATTAAAAGTCAAAGCTAAGAACTGTCACTGCTAGAATGATTCGACTTTTCTGTATTCTGCGACATTTTAACATTTTCTTGACCATCAACAAAATTATAATATCAGGGCTGTTCCCTGATATCCTACATAATCTTCCTCCCTTCACTTACTCTTGTCCTGTCATTGGACATCTATACAGATAAATAAAATTGGAGTGTCTGTTTGTAATTCCAAAATAACAGCTTTTCACTAAATGCATATGAAGGTATACACGCTACTGACACAAAAAAAACAAGTTTTAAAATTTTTCTCGGTCTGTCTGTCTGTTTGTTCCGGGTAATCTCTGAAACGGCTGGACGGATTTTAACGGGACTTTCACTGGTAGGTAGCTGATGTTTCAAGGAGTAACTTAGGCTACTTTTATTTATTAAAATATTAGGGTTCCGCGACTATAAGGATGAAACTAATTCTACGCGGGTGAAACCGCGGGGCACAGCTAGTTATAAATAAACTTTTATTGCATATCAGGAAAAAATCGGGAGATTTATGAGACTCAAGTAAATAAAACAACAAGATATAAGCGTTTTGAGATTGTTTATTATGAATCATATTAATACAACTAATCAAAGGAAACTCTATAATAATCTTAAATTTAGAGATTGAGGCGCATAAATACTTCCTCTGATATCACAAAACCACCAATGCTCGGGTCGGTCGCCTCTACCCAAGTTACCCAACAAACTGTAGCAGTATACCCATCATACTCTACTATCTTATATAAATTTTACTATATAACAAAGCTATATAAACAGTTAAAATATTCGTGAATATTTTTGAGTCATGCTGCCTTCGCTTGTCGTCGAGTACACTAGTTACATAAATAACGTAAATGAGGAAAGTAATCGATGCAGTATTTTTTGGGCCAGAACAGGTTGGACGTGGATAAAGTAATCAAAAAATTTAGAAAATAAAAAAATAATGATTTTTGATTTAAATCAACTTTCAACTAACATATAATTATGTGATAATAATCAAAGTGTGATTTCTATATGTTTTAGATAACAATTAAATACTTATGGCCTATGAGCTTAAATGTTTATAACTATTTCTATGTACTTGTGCGGACCTCCATCCATTATTTTCAACATAACTGCATATTGAATAGTATTATTCAGTCAAATGTACCCAGTCATGTAAAATTTGGTCATAATCTTACAAACATACGTTCGCGTAAGTCTGCACTATAAACTAAGTTTGTCTATTTTTAGTGTTACCTTTAAAATGCTTTACGGAGAAATATAATCACACGTAGCGGTTTTACACGACTGAGTTGGTAAAACTAAAACATAATAAAACCGTAGCGAGCATCTAGACGAAGCCGAAGTTCTTAGTTTTGATGGCGAGTAATAGTTTGTGCTTAAGCACGTGTCTGGAGGAATAGAGGGGTATGTAGAGGCGCGAGATGCAGGTGTTGGCGGTGGGGAGATGCGCGTCGTCGGCTGGTCGGATCGTCACAGAGGGCATCGGCTGGAAGCCCTCCTCGGACGCCGGCAGCGCCGGGGAGCCCGTCCAGAAGTACACCTGCAAATAACACATATTGCTTACACGCATGTCCACTATACGTTGACCAAAACGGAGTACTTACACCTGAGGTTTTGGTGAGTTAGACAATTTTACGGTAAGTCAATGTGCTTGACTAAATCTAGACAATTTATTAAACCAAATCAAACATCAGTTTCTACTAGAGTTGAATCAATCATCTCAATGTATAATCGAATCGGTAAGGCATAGAGCATTACTTTTTGTCTCATCACAGTGCTACTTATTCGTTGGACAAGGTGTAATATCATAACCGATTCCAATACTTTAATTAAAGTGATGGTTCAGGAGTGTGGGTGGTAAATAAATATCATACATAACAATTTAAATGATTGTGACTTACGAGGTCCTGTCTCTCAAGATGTGTCATTTTATCTACAATTGCCCAAAGCCACCGCTTGAAGCGCGCTAGTCTCTCTGGTGGCTCGCCGCTTTCATCGTTGAAGCTGGTGTAAGACACTAGAGCGGTGACGTTTATGTCACCTACTCCGTTCAGCAACAGACGTAAGTCCTCTGCCGTTAGTCCTTCAAGTGCAGACTCTGGTAGTACGTCAAGCACACCTACACGCATTGCCTGTTGAAATAATAAGAAAGTGAAAGTATGTGTCAGTTTTCATTTATAGGCTATGCTCACGCCTTTCCAGAACAGACGTTGGCAGGTGTAACAACTTTTAATTACTTCTCAGACATGAACCTGCATGTCTGAGAAGTAATTCCATAAAATTTTACCGTCAAGCTCGTGTTGACTAGTGTGACATTACTGCCCTAACTCATTTGCATCATATAGGCTCGTGAGATTGGAAATTGAGTAGCTTGGCTGGCAGGCGATGATCAAAAACCACTCGGGTAAAAGTTTGGAAGGATCACAAAATAATAATACGATATTATTTTTTAGTAAATAATGCTTTGAAGTAGTTGTATCTCACCTCAAGGGCTTTCTCTTGTGAGAGCAACATTCGGTGTTGTGCGTATTTGCGCACGTAGTCGTACACATTGAGAGCGGTCACTTCGAGCTCGCGGCCGCCCGGTACCAGCTCCACGCAACCACCACCTTCCTCCTCACACATTTCCAAGCTGAAAAATGAGACAACTCCAATTCACTGTCAATATTTAAGGTAAAGTGCGATCTAAAATGTATAATGGCTAGATAATTTTGCTATTTGGCCAACGATTAAAAAAATAATTGTAAGAAACTTTCGTGTAAAAGTTACCTAAAGTTGAGATCTAGAGCAGCGAAAAGCGACTGAGAATCGCCAGTCTCAGCATCGACGACGAGTTGCCGAAGGCTCTCGTAGACGACGGGGTCGAAGAACGCGAGGTCGTGGAAGCGCACCGGCCGCCCCAGCATGTACTTTAGCACATGCCGGTTTAGGAACATAGGACACAGTTCGTTTTGTAACAGGCATAATCCAATTATTCTGAAATATTAAAAAAAAACATTAGTTATGAAAGGCATCGCAAATACATTTTTATTGTGATGAGAAATGCAATATTTAAAAAGTAATGGCTACATTCCTGTATCAATTCAAGATTCAAGCTTCATTTTAATCTTATCTTCTTCATAAATACGTAAAAAGTGCGTACGTACCTGCCAACATTCCTAAAGGCGTTAATCCTCTCGGCGGTGGCGCGTCCCTGCCGTGGCGAGTAGTATCCGCGCTTGCCGGGCGAGTAGAACAGCGGGGCAGCGTCGTCGGCCGCAGCCACGGGCGCGCCGCCGCCCGCCGCGCCGCCGCTCGCCCCGCCGCCCGCGCCGCCGCCGCGCTCCGACAGAGAGAACACGTCCAGGTCTACAACACATACATCTACACGTCACCATCTACTCGCATGACAGTACAATACGCATATTATTGTCATCCCTCTAAATCTGATAAACTTTGAAGGGTTGAGCACTATTCAATTATTTTTACTCGCTTACGCAGTCTTCACAGAGAGTTACTTAGACCGCCTATTTACTGTAGACTAACCTATGAAAAAACTTTACTTATTACAAATCTTTATTCTTCCATAACTTGACTATGCGGTTAATGTGATGAGACTTGTTCTTAAACAAGTCAAAACAAGTACCCTATAAAAGTATTATGTATTTGTAAACGCACCTAATATCGCCTCGGATGGATGCATAACAATGAGATCCATGGCCTCGCGCACTTTCTGCCGCAGCGCGTCCTCGCTGGCGAGCAGCACCAACAGCTGCGCCGGAGTCAGCTCCAGCAACATGCCGGTGATCTTGCCCGCGAACGTGGGGTGGAGAGAGTGCACCTACACATACCAAATATATTCATGCATTACATTATTTTAAGATAAACCTGACGTTCATATATGTAAAGAAGCGGTAAGGCATAAGATTCAATTCGAAGTAGACTATACCTCCGCCTTGTGATCAATGGGGAATGTTGTGTTTCTGTCGCAAGTAAGGTCGCCAGTGCTCCTAAGAATGGTGCTTACAATCAGGCAGGCTGTATGCTTGTTTATTATTATAAAACAAGGAACTAGTGCATTCCGCTGTACCACGTCTGGGTATTTTAGCGGTATAAAATAGTCATTATGCATTGTTCTGTCTCTCTGTCTGATCCGAAAGGGTCATAAGTAAACTTGTAACTTTCCAGGATCCTTATTTCAAGATCAAAACATTATTCACTACTGTGTGTATCATAGCATAGTGATAGTGATCTTACCCTAGGGTAGAGTCGTTCGCCGAGCTGTGCCTGGTGTAGAGTGAGATGTTCGTTGTGTCCTCCGGGCCGGTCGCCGCTGTAGCCCGCACCTTCCGTGCCCGGAGCGGCCTGATAATATTACATACTTCATCATTACCACAGATCATTACATACATAGTACAGCTTGCAATCGGAGGCTAACATAGTGCAGGATATTTACCTATAGCGATTTGATTTGGATCTCGGTTCTAATGGTGTTTATTCTACTATTTATGAGCAAGACGCTCGCAAGCGTTCGTTAATTTATGTTATCGCCAAAGTATAGAATCCGGGCTGCTGTAATTTTTTATATGAAGTTAAAAGTTGCTGGGTTTTGCGCGAATTTATACGAGGTTTTAGGTATTTTGCGATCAACATTCGAAGGGATATGGCAATGTGCAGTATGTATAAATAATGTTGTAACCTGTGGCGAGTATGGTCGTGCGTCGACGCTGAGTACCCGACGCGGCTCGCGGGCGGCGGGCGGGCGAGGCGCCGGCCGGCCGGGCGTGCGCCGCGCCGCGTCCTTCGACCGCGCCCGACCTGCTCCACTTCTGTTGACACATTCACAAATATAACACTAATTATTGATGCTCTCATTTTGTCAGATAGACGCAGACACTTCGACATTTACAATACCAATTTTTTCTTTCATGGGTTAATAGAATTGGCTTCTTAAACATGCTTTTAGAGAAATCCAATACCAATAATACCAATCGTAGATATATTTCATTAATCAAATAAACCACTAAACAATTTTAGGAAGAATCAAAAAGATTGATAAGTTACCGTGCTCCACTATTGCTGCTAGTCCCGCCGGGGTTGGCGCCGGCTGTTCCTGATGTTCCATTGGTACTACTGGTGTTGCTGCCGCTGCCGGCTGCTGGCTCCAGAGGCGGCAACTTTTCATTGGCAAGAAGAGCCTAAAAATACAACTTTTTTAATATGTGTATTATTATATATAGACTAAATATTATTATATAGACCTTATCTACCCAGTCCTAAGGGACACATAAATTTGACACCATAAATTTTTCGAAAGTAGCTGTTATACATTCCGGTAGATTGTTTTAGTCTCACAGAAACTATGTCAGAAATGGAACAGCGATTAGCATCTTACCGAATAAAGTGCACAACATGGAAATTTACCGCTGCATAACTGAAGCCTGCGAGAAGAATACCTACAGGTGCCCGAAAAGTTGCGCAGCTATTCTTCACTAATTTTGTTGAATACTCAACCCGAGACGGCCCTTTTTTTTTTTTTTTTTTTTTTTTTTATTGACGAGGGGGAAACCTTCAAAAGGTCCCCGACCGCCCTGGGAGAGGCTGATCGGGGTATGTGGGATTTTTACCGCACTAAAACCCCCCCGGTGGCCATCCTCAGTGCTTTGGGTTTGCAGTGTAAACTCCTCGCGGCCTTCCCCTCCGAAGAAAATTATGGTCAAATGTTAAGTGACATGCTAGCTAAGCGGGCTAAATTTGGAGACTCTTTAGAAGACTACTTTTATGATAAAATTGCACTCATTAATAGATGTAGTATAAACGGGAAAAGGGCTGTAGACTGCGTCTTACATGGCATTGATGATCGGTCCGTAAGGCTAGGAGCGGAAGCTGCTCAATTTGATAACTTGGATAAACTGTTGACTTACTTAAGAAATTCTAGAAATGTAAAACAAAATACAGATAAGAAAACTAGTGTAGGTAACAGAATTCAAGCTGGTAAGAATATATCTGACGTTCAATCCCAACTTACTCACACTAAAATTAGACTCGTACGTTGTATTAATTGCAAAAAGGAAGGTCATATTGCTAGCCAGTGTAGCTTTCCAATCAAGAAATGTACTAAATGTCTTAAAATAGGTCACGACACCGAAAAATGTTATTCAAATTTATTGCCGACTGAAAAATCTGTAAATGTAGTTTCTCAAGGAGCTTTGCCTAATCACAAATATTTCAAACCCGCCCTAATTAAGAACGTTCCCTTAGACTCTTATATAGACTTGGGGAGTGAATGCTCCATGTTGAATTATTCTTCCTATTTGAAGTTGAATTTTGACACAATTTGCACTAGCAACCTGCCAGTTCTTAGGGGTTTTGGGAATTCTACCGTCACCACTTTAGGACGTATTAATACCTATGTCGAAATTGATGGTGTAGGCGCGGACACAGAGTTACTTATTGTCCCTGACAATGTCATGAAAGTACCGTTGATGATCGGTCAAACATTTACTGAACAGCCCCATGTTGTTATTCAGAAAACGAGCGACTCTCTAAATATTACACAAATTTCTCATGATATCGTACCAATTAGTAAGATAAAATTATTTGTTAAAGATGTAACTTCCATATCTGGTATCACTGTTATAGATGTTTATACAGAACCAACGTTTTGTGGTGCTTTATTTGTTGAAGGTGGCTTAAGAACGCTAAACAAATGTTCCCATTATATACCTTCTGGCATTTATCATTTCGACTACTCTGGTGAAGGTCAAATTGTGGTTAATAATTTAAACTCAGAGTGTATTCTCTTTCAAAAGGACTTTCTGATAGCACGTGGTATTGTAGCAAGTGAGGATACCACGAAAAGTGTATTTCATGTTTCTATCGCTGAATGTCAAAATCCTCCGGAAGTGATCACAGTATCAGATGTAAAGTTGGGAGATAATCTTAATGAAGACATAGTTCATGAATTGATATCGTTACTCAATAAGTTTCGTAATTGCTTTGCTTTTAATATGTCTGAACTAGGGAGTTGTAGCACCACTGAAATGTCAATTAATCTCCAAAATGATGACCCTGTTGTATATAGACCCTATCGGTTGGCAATCAAAGAAAAGGAGGTTGTTAGAGAAATTGTTGGTGATTTATTAAAGAATAACATTATTCGCGAGTCGACGTCGCCTTATGCTAGCCCAGTTGTATTGGTGCGTAAAAAGACGGGCGATTATAGACTTTGCATAGATTATAGGGCCCTAAATAGTAAGACAATAAAGGAAAATTACCCTATGCCTCTAATTGATGACACTATCGATGCATTATCAGGGAATAACCATTTCACAACATTAGATTTGGCATCTGGTTATTACCAAATTCCAATTAGGGAAGGTGATAAACCTAAGACTGCATTTGTCACTCCGGAAGGTCATTTTGAGTTCAATAGAATGCCTTTTGGTTTGGCAAATGCCCCTTCTAATTTTCAACGTATGATAAATAATGTTCTTGGTAATTTGCGTCATCGAGAGGCATTGGCGTACTTAGATGACATTATTATTCCTTCTAAAAATACTTCTGAAGGGCTAAAGCGATTAGAACATGTACTTCAATTATTGTCTGAAGCAGGACTCACTCTGAATCTTAATAAGTGTGTATTTTTTGGGCGTTCTGTGGATCATTTGGGGTTTGTAATTTCTAGTGAAGGTATTAGTCCAGGGTCTAGAAAGATAGAAGCTGTAGAAAATTTTCCAGTACCAACCAATCAACATCAGGTTAGACAGTTTTTGGGATTAGCTAGTTTCTTCCGTCGGTTTGTGCCTGGGTTTTCAATATTAGCTAAACCACTAACTATTTTGCTAAAAAAACATTCAGTTTGGTTTTGGGGTTCAGATCAAGAGACTGCTTTTCGTAGTTTGAAAAATAGCTTGATACAGAAACCAATTTTAGCACTCTATGACCCTGAAGCTAGCACCGAACTCCATACCGATGCTTGCAAAATAGGGATAGCAGGAATTTTACTCCAGAGAAATAGCTCAAATCAGTTAAGACCCGTCGCGTATTTTAGTAGACAAACTACTCCCGAGGAACAGAATTATTGCTCATATGATCTCGAAACACTAGCAGTCGTAGCATCACTTCAAAAGTTTCGTGTATATTTAGTCGGCATTCACTTCAAAATTATAACTGATTGCAATTCTTTACGAGCCACTATTTCCAAACGAGATATGTTGCCTCGTGTAGCTAGATGGTGGACTTCAATCCAAGAATATGACTTTGACATAGAATACAGAGCAGGAACTTCCATGACTCACGTAGACGCTTTAAGTCGCAACCCACCAAATTCTCATACAGAATATACTGTCAATACCATAACTGAAACAGATTGGATCATTACGGTTCAAAATTCTGATAGTGAAATCCAGCGAATCATCGGTATCTTAAATGACCCAAATCTTAATGATATTAGCGATATTAAAATCAACTTTAAGTTAAAAAATGGTAGGTTGTTTAGGGTTACGTCTAATGGAGATAAATGGGTTGTGCCTAAAGGGGTCCGATGGCAAGTCGTTAAGAAAAACCACGATGATATTGGTCACTTTGCTGTAGATAAAACTCTTGAGAAAATAAAAGTTCACTACTGGTTCCCTAAGATGAGGCGATTTGTAAAGAAGTATGTGTCGTCTTGTCTAGAATGCGCATACTATAAAGCTTCAGCAGGAAAAAAGCCCGGATTTTTGCATCCAATAGAGAAAGTTAGCAAACCATTTGACACCATACATCTTGACCATGTTGGCCCTTTTGTACGCAGTTGTAGGGGTAATACATACATATTGGTTCTAATCGACGCATTTACACGTTTTATTTATTTGAAGTCGGTTCGTAATACAAAAAGTATTTCTAGTATTAAAGTCCTACGTGAATTTATTGGTATATTTGGAGTCCCTCGAAGAATAATATCTGATAGGGGGACATCATTTACTAGCGACTCTTTTAAGTCTTTCGTCTCTGAAAAAGGCATTCAACACGTTCTTAACGTCGTTGCTACTCCTAGAGCAAACGGTCAAGTAGAACGGTACAACAGAGTACTTGTAGAGTGTTTAACTGCTAAATGTCTTGAGACTACAGATAGTAAATGGGACGAATACTTGCCTGATATTCAATGGGGCATGAACAATACTTTCAATAAGGGTATCAATAAATCACCGGCAGAAGCACTATTCGGTATTCGACCTATAGGCTCTAGTGACAGTAACTTAATAACAGCAATAACTGACGGGGTCCCTGTAGACAGTGACCAGACTAGTTTAAATACCATTCGCAGTGAGATAACCTCGTTTATAAAATCCTCCCAGCAGCAACAAAAAAATAGGTATGATAAGTCACGATGCAAGCCTATCTTATATAAAGAGGGGGATTTAGTTAGAGTCGAAAGACAGATTCCAGCCACGGGCAGTAGTAAAAAGTTGGTACCCAAGTTTCAAGGTCCATACAAAATAATCAAAGTTTATGAGCATGATCGCTACCAAATAGAAGATACTCCATTGACTCGAAAGGGTACCAAAAAGTATTCTACTGTTGTAGCTGTCGATAAATTGAAACCATGGCTAAATTTTGCAAGACCTCATGGTAACATCCTTAGTGAGGATGAATCTGATTAGAACCTAATTAATTTCTGTGTGCAACCATTGTCTTAATATATCTTTTTTTTTTAGCAATACTTGGTATACAAGACGAAAAGGGGCTTGTTGCCATTTATTTTTGAATGCCTATATGTTGTATACAGGACGATAAGGGGCCTGTTGCAACATTTAGGTGCAGATAATTATGTGCAAAATTTGTATACAAGACGAAAAGGGGCTTGTTGCAAATTAATTTGTTTTTGGATGCCTATATGTTGTATACAGGACGATAAGGGGCCTGTTGCAACATTTAGGTGCAGATAATTATGTGCAAAATTTGTATACAAGACGAAAAGGGGCTTGTTGCAAATTAATTTGTTTTTGGATGCCTATATGTTGTATACAGGACGATAAGGGGCCTGTTGCAACATTTAGGTGCAGATAATTATGTGCAAAATTTGTATACAAGACGAAAAGGGGCTTGTTGCAAATTAATTTGTTTTTGGATGCCTATATGTTGTATACAGGACGATAAGGGGCCTGTTGCAACATTTAGGTGCAGATAATTATGTGCAAAATTTGTATACAAGACGAAAAGGGGCTTGTTGCAAATTAATTTGTTTTTGGATGCCTATATGTTGTATACAGGACGATAAGGGGCCTGTTGCAACATTTAGGTGCAGATAATTATGTGCAAAATTTGTATACAAGACGAAAAGGGGCTTGTTGCAAATTAATTTGTTTTTGGATGCCTATATGTTGTATACAGGACGATAAGGGGCCTGTTGCAACATTTAGGTGCAGATAATTATGTGCAAAATTTGTATACAAGACGAAAAGGGGCTTGTTGCAAATTAATTTGTTTTTGGATGCCTATATGTTGTATACAGGACGATAAGGGGCCTGTTGCAACATTTAGGTGCAGATAATTATGTGCAAAATTTGTATACAAGACGAAAAGGGGCTTGTTGCAAATTAATTTGTTTTTGGATGCCTATATGTTGTATACAGGACGATAAGGGGCCTGTTGCAACATTTAGGTGCAGATAATTATGTGCAAAATTTGTATACAAGACGAAAAGGGGCTTGTTGCAAATTAATTTGTTTTTGGATGCCTATATGTTGTATACAGGACGATAAGGGGCCTGTTGCAACATTTAGGTGCAGATAATGTTCAAAATTTGTATTCAGGACGACAAAGGGCCTGTTGCAATTTTTGGAAATTATAACACAAATGTTTGGGAAACAAGATGAACAAGGGCTTGTTCCCATATTTATAATGAAAGGTACCAGATTTATTTAATTGTTTATGGGTGCTTATTCTCATTTAGTAAGGATAAGGTTTAAAACTTGTAAATTAGCTTTGTGATTAATTTAAACGTGCGAGGACGCACATTGTAACGGATGGCCGAATCTGTTAGCTATTTAAACAAATTCATCTTTAAAAGTACGTTATTTGACGTATATTCTTCCGCTGAGTTTAGCAAAACACAACGGAAGAACACGTGGCAGCTAGTTTCCGATATGAAAACTATATTATTAATTCTTAAAACGTAGCTGTAAAATATGCTAGGAATATTTTAACTCAACCCGAGACGGCCCTGTGCTAATGTAACAAAACGAGGTATCAATGAGGCAGTGGTGCAACAGTTACCTCAGCGACGCTAGTGTAGAAAGATCGTGCGACCCCGCTGCCCTCGCCGGGCTCATCTCGGAAGGTGACCTTGACGCGGTTGACGGCGAGCGGCGGCTGGGCGCTGTGCGCGCGACGGTTTTGACCCGCGAATGCACTGTTCAACTCAGCGAACGTTTGCTGCAGCAACTTGGCTCGGTCACGTTCCATCTATGAAAACATTTTATTTAAAAAAATTGCTCCAATCAATCTTTAAATAATATAGTTTATTTGAAGTCATCATTTAAATAAAATAATTTTGTCGGTTTGAACTCTTCATTATTATAAACTACTTTATGGATCTTGATTCGGTTTTACTGATATGTAAGAGTTGAACTCATATGGGTAAAAAAATCCATATTATTTTCATAGTTGTAGAGGAAAGTCAACATTTTTAAGTCTTAAAAATCGCCTTATTTAAGCGTGTTCGCTAGTGTACAATAATTCGAGCCATAATAAAGTCAGTTCGTTGTTGCAAACCGCTTACTGTCAGACAGTATACTCGTTTTCTAACGTCATAGTATAAAAAAAAAGATACATACCTTGTGCAATGTTAAATCCCTTTGCTGTGAGTTTCTAAGTTTCTCCATGTCCCTGCGGAACTTGACCTCCTTGACGGGGAAGCCGCCCAGCTCGGCGACCACGGAACCTGGCTCGAGGCCGACGTCTTCCGTGAACACGCGCCCAAACAGGTCCAGGGATAAACGCCAACGACCCAGCAACAGATCGTGCGATACTGACGCGCCCAAAGATGGACATGCGCGACTGCAAACATATATAAGATGTATAAGTTAACTTATCTCACTGTTCATAGCTTCTACTTTCCACTCTTAATATTTTGTGACAATAGAAACTGTGGTCTTGCGGTCTCACCCGCGTAGATGTAGAATTTTTATGTGTTTTAATTCGCTGATCCCTATTTTTTTGTAAAGTAAATATAGCCTAAGTTACTCCTTGTAACACCTCTAATCTGCCAGTGAATGTCTTGTAAAATAAAAAATTCGGTCCAGCCGTTTCAGATATAACCCGGAACAAATAGACAGGCAGAAAAATATTTTTTTTTGTCAGTCATTTATGTATATTTCATACTCATTTAGCAAAAAGTTGTCAATTTGGAATTACAATCTTATTTGACTGTATAGATTTGTGATAAGATTACTCACGGTTGCGCCGGTGTGTTGAGTGTAGGCAGCAGCGGCGGCGGCGGCAAGCCAGTGGTCTCCACTGTGACGTGCGCAGAGATCTCTTGCGTCTCAAGAGGGTCCGCCGCACTCAACAGCTCACCCTGTATACCATACAAAACTATCAAATCACCAATACTGAAAATGCTAAAAAGCAATTATAAAAATCGGTTAAAATCGAACACACAAAAACATCTGCATATTTACCACTACGAAAAAAATAGGAAAATAAAAATAACCTTCTTAAGCTTGGGTTGGGTATACTACGTGCAAACTACGAGGGTATTGAATGGCCAATCAAAGAAGGTAGGGTATAATTTTGATAAGAAAAAGTCCCCCAAATAAGTGGAGTGACTTACAGCACGTACAATAACAGTCTTCCCTGGACTGCGCGAGGAGGAAGCGCGCGGCTCTGCCACTGCTGTGCCGCTGCCACTCGGTCCTGGGGACAAACATAACATTTATACATATCTACCAAACTAACAAAACACAGGTATAACCTTGTCCATCGAATAATTTGACCTATTATTTGAACGAAAAAGTGATTCCTTAAGCCATACCGTTAGATACATAGGTCCCGTCACAAGTAAAGAATGCGCAACGAAAAATAGTGGGGATACTGCGCATGATTTCATTGGTCTCGCGCCATACATAAAGACAAAGGGCAAAAGCGCATTCAAAGGTTACTCGCTCTTATCTCGTGACGTGACCTATACAGAGATGTCGATTGAACTCTAAGTAAATACATTTTATATTGTTTAGATTTGAGGTGCCTCACTTATTGGTTGGTATAAATAATAACCAATATTCAAATAAGAGTAACTTCATGGCACCAAAAAGCAAACATTGCAACAAATACATACTATGAGTTAAATTTTTGCGAAGAAAATTGTGCTTCACTCATATTCTATATTTATGTGACCATTATCTATTAAGACATAGTAGGACGCAATAAATATGCAACACAAACATTACTACAGATACATAAAACCAGATGCTTCTTCAATAAAAGGACTTCACAGCATGCAGAAACATACTAAGTTGTTAGTAAGCTTGTTATATAATTTGATCAGTGTAGTGCCACACCGAATATCATAATTCTGCATGGCACTCCAACTAATGTGATGTTATATGTGTCGCTTACCATTAAGCGAACGTCTTGGGAGTCTCGTCGCTTGGTATAAAAAATAATTCAAATTATTATTCATGTGCCATGTCTGTTGATAGTTTATGATATTATATTTCGCCGTACCGCAGGGGCCTTCCAAGAATATTAGAAGGAAGCCAAAAACAACACCCACTTATCAGCGAAGTTGTATTATGCAAACAATGTTTATATAATGTATGTATTTCTTGGGTTTATTGTACGCGTCAATGTGTGCTATTTAACGAATTCAAAAGTTATCAGGCACAAACATAATTAATAGTCCAATGAATACAATATTACGTCTGTTCTAATCCGCGAGTATATTTAGCCTATTTATCCCATTTAGACTGCATAAAAAATTCCCAATGGCACAACTCTGGTTCATTCAAAAATAAAAAAAAATAAAAAAGTTTTATTCAACATAAGGGACACTTGGAACATTGAGGTCGCGATGGCTCTCCTTTCTAATGATAAAGAAAGTAATGGCGAACCTGGCGATGGTGATGCTGCAATGCCTTGTTGGAGTGGTGCTTCGATAATAGAGCAGGCCGTATCCACCAGCGTGTGGAACTCCGACGTCTGAGAGCTCGCCTCCTGCATCGAGCTGCTGCCCGATGACATCGTCGCAGAGTGTGGGTGTCTGTTAATTATACTAAGAGTTACATGCCACTGCTTTAAACAAATTACTCGTAACTAATGAGCATTAATTGCTTATTTGATACGTTAGAGGTGTGACACTGTGCATAATGAAGTAATAAATAAACTAAGCATATTTCAACGCGACAATCGACAAACGAAATTATTTCCATACCTTTGATGCTTTTTCCTTGTTATTTGTCGAGCTTCATTCGAGTCCGAGTCCGATAAGTATTCGCCGTCTGTGTCAACATCCATTTTTACAACTGGGTCTTTTGCACACGATAGGTCCTGCAACAATCCAAATAATTGAATACATATTACATAGATTTACATATAAATATAGAGGTTGTACCTAATATAGTCTTGGAAGTAGTCATGAATATAACGATTTACCTGTGGTTCATCTCTAGTCAATGTGTGTGTATGTGTGGGCGGTGCAGAGGCGGGTCGCGCTGGCGGCGACCAGCCGCGGTCCGTGCCGCGAGTCGACAGACCCAGTCGGCGAGGGACCACTGTTTAACAAGCATACCGTTTAAATAACAATGTTTATCATACTTCACGGTGGGTTACTACCTTATTTTAGTAAGGGTTGTGTTATCATCAGGTATTGACGAAGTATGTATGAGTCGGAGAATCTTGAGTACCTAGCCTAGATTTACTCATATTAAACATTTCAAAATCTGGTTGGCAATCAAACACAAACAGAAATTGAGTATCAGAAAGTAAATGTTACGAATTTCTTTAAAATAGTCCAATCAATTTCTTTCTATTTTTTACTGTAAAAAACAAGTAAAACAAATTAAGGAAGGTATGTACTGTTATGTAATGTGTACCTTCAAGTGGATTATTGACCCCTGGCGGCGCGTCTCCTGAGGCGGGCACGGTGACGGGCTGGCGCGGCATTCCGAACAACTCCTCGCGCCGCGCGTTGGGCTGCAGCAGCTGCGGCTGGTCCGCCAGCGGCAACGCCTCTTGCATTGTCACTAACATCAAAAAACTCCAGTTACGTATGTTGATATACTATTACTCATATCTTGAAAAAGCATTCAATTGAACAAAAAAAAAGTCAATACTCCTAGTTTGATCTTGATTATATTTTTGTTGTTACGTCAATGGGCTGTCATATACAGACTGCTTCAGGCTGTGACTGCATAGCAAACTAGAATTCTACGTACGTACACACATACAGGGCCCGCTCGAGAAGCAATTGCTACGGGCGGTCAGCAACACTTTATCAATGGCAACTTCTAGCAGTTGAACTTGACTGCTCGAGCAATCCGTTTATTAGCAGGACAAGGATGAATTTTGATGCAATAGTGTCTAAAGAAATAATATTAAAATGTCTCACTGTTGAAGGGGTCAGGCGGCGGGCATCCAAGACAGAGCGTGGAGTCGGACCTCTGGAAGAAGGCGTGCGCCCGACCTCGAGCACCCTCGCCCTCGCTGTCGGACTCGGCCGCCGCTCCGCCTCCCACTACCATCTCTTCTTCACCTTCTTCGTTCTCATTCTCATCCTGTAACAACATTTGACGGCAAATGAAAAATTGCAATATGTGAAAACCTTGAAATTATTTGTCTGACCTATACAGGTTAACTGCGATAGAAGTTTCATTAGAGTATGACAATATCTACTTTTCCGGAAAACAGCCACTTTCACTTCGTCCTGTATTAGCAATAGAGGATATATGGAATATAAATGCGTCGATTCTACGCTCTATTGCACAGCGGAACGATAAAAGACATACAGTTTTATCTACATAATATGGCTATTCTGGAACTGAGTATTACACGACGCACCTCCATTTACCCTCCGCTGGTGGTGCGTCGTTACTACGGAAACTTGTATTATGTGACTTTGGGTACATACCGGTGTCCATAGATGATGATGGTGATGTGGATGTGGGTGTGCGGCGCGCATGTAGTACACGAGAGCATCCAGTACGTAGGCCACGTGTTTGAGCGCGGCCACGTCTAGTACGGGCAGTTGTTCCGCGTGTTCAGCGCTGTGAGCGCGCAGCAACGATAGGCAATACGCTAAGAACTCGCGGCGAGCGCTGCCTGTCTCCACACCTGTATATATACAAACATGATAGTCTTTGAAGGGAGAAAAGTAACTAATCTAGGGTATTACTGCTGCTTAAAACGCTTGGTTGCGCCCCTGTATCCTTCGACAAATGTACTTCTTATTTAAACGCCATTTTTATATCTTTGTTCGAAAAACACACATGTAGAGTATTTCTTTTTAACATCATCAAAGTTTAATACTCAATTCTTCTGTCATTACGCTAATTCACAATAAAAAACAATTGTTTTACCTAGCAAATAATTAACATATTTTACCTTGTTCGCGATCTCTTGCTCTTGGTCCCTCCGAGAAGCCGATGATCCTGGTGGCAGGGGAGGTGAGCGAAGTGGTGCGCCGAGCGGCCGGCGCGCTCGACCGACTGCTCTCCGCAGTTGCACTACTAGCATTGTTCGACGTCAGAGAAGCACCGAATCTACGACGGAAACAATACATATTAAACTAACCAAATAGTTGACATTACAAAATGGCAAACTCGTATAAATAACCTTCTCCCTTATTCCTTTCTCAGACCGTTAGGTAAGGAGGCGAATTACTACTCTATAACTTCTATAACATTGCAGGGATTTCGTCAAAGTCAATATAAATTTTTAGTAAAGTACAATTCTTAAGGTTTTGTTTTGCAATGAAACATCAGATTAACACAATCTTTAAAATGTATACACTTAATTGGACAAAATGAAGTAAAACAATATTACAACACTAACCATTCCAGCGACATTAATGTATGAGGCAGCCAATAACGTCATCAAAATTCAACCATGCTCTAAAAACATAATGTCTCTCTGAAAAATACGTTTATGCAAAGGAGTTGTTACCTCAACTGTGCCTCAGTGGCGTCCATGACGGTGACGAGCCAGTCCCAAGTGGGTTTGAGCTGCCTCTCGAGGTAGCACTGCAGCCGCAGCGCTTCCCGGTATGCGAGCGGCACCATCCGCGGCAGAGGCAGCGTCACACGCTCGTACTCCCATAGCAAGTCTGCTATCTGACGTATTACTATGCCTGGGAATGCAACAGCTCTAGTTACTTTCTTTCGCGAATGAGGTGTCTTTCATGTTACTGTAGTTACTTAATCGCACATTTATTTTAGGATCCGTTGCAAAAACATTCCGCCTACATTTTACAAAAGATAACAATTGTGTGAATTCGGTACTGAGATTGCGAAATGCATTGCCGTACGTACGCCTCGATAGTACTATTAACGTAATAACCCCCCGCCTTCCCAATCAGATACGATTGTAGTAAAGCATTAAATTATGTAAACGTTTTTATTATCTTCAATCTATCGTCGCCATTTACTTACTAAATTATTTCGTCTGTTTGAACGCATCATTCTTCTATATTACGTTACGGATCATGATACGGTTTCTAGTATCTTGTAGGAGGTGAACTCCCAAGGTTTTATAGCTAAAAACATCCATATTAATTAATTTATAGATACTTATAATAGAAAGGTCAACAATTTGTAAGTCTTAATAAATCGTAAATCGAAGTGAAGTGAGGGTGGAGCGCTAGTAGGATATATTTACCAAAAGCTCTAGCCAAGCAGGCAGCGGTAGTGGACGTAGAGTGTGGGTCGTGTGCGCCAGCGGCGGCGGCAGCGGCCGAACGTCGCAGCGAGGCGGGGTCGATGAACACCAGCGAGGAGCCTCCCGTCAGGCGCACGCCGCCCGCGCTGCCGCCCGTGCCGCGACCAGACTCACGGGACCTTAAACCATACCTCATTATTATTATTTTACTATCCCTTGTTCAGAGAGCCTAGTGAGTTTTTCACTGCAGCCGTCATAAGTTACCGCGTCGACGTAAACGCAGATTTGTATAGCATCGGAACAGCGCCTCTGTCGGCCTAAACATGATACTATTGTGAGCCTATACAAATCTGCGTTTATGTCGACGCGATGTCTTGTGAGGCCGATTTTAGTGGATATGGTGTACCATGGATAGGTAGAGATTACATCTCTACCTATCCATCCAACCTACCCCTTTGGAAATGCGCATGTGTATATATAGTTACCTGATAGCCCACTGCATAGAGTGCGGTGCAAGGTTAGGGCGGATAGGAGGCTGTACGCGCCGCTCGAGCGGTTCGCCATCATGTAGCGGCGGTTCGGTCTCACCGTCCTGCTCGTCTGTCTCGCCAGCCTCAGAGTCCTCGTCCTCCGGCTGCGTTGAGTCGCCGCTCTCGTCATCCGGATACAGTAGCAACGATGCTATGCCTGTCGCAATGTACCACATCATTCTTATACGGTATACAAGCTTTTGGTCAAAAAATCAGTTTGCAGGCAATAAAATAATAAAAGGAAATCCAATCATGAGTGGCAAAAACACTATTTAGTGCAACACTCAACACTAACATATGCTCACGCCTGTATTCCCAGAGGGGGTAGGCAGAGGTGTTGTAATAACAACACCCACTTTTCACCGAAGATGATTAAGTGCCAACGTGACAAAGTGTGAGTCTATCGTCGTCTCAGGCACTATACATAAGTCTTTGAATTACTTCTCAGACATATGCAGGTTTCTTCGCTATGTTTTCCTTCACCGTAAAGCACGTGGTGTCACGTAAATCACTGTACGTAAGTTTTTTAGAAGAACTCATTGGTACAGGCCCCGCTGGGATACGAACTTGCGTCGCTTGCGTAGCAGGCGACTGCTCTAACCTCAAGGCCACCAAGGCTTTTTTCACACTCAACACTTCAATAAATTATTAATTAAACCAAAAAAGTATTAGTATTGATAGCTACCGGCATCAGAGCCCTGTGTGGCCCCGGTCTGCACGCTGCGCTGGGCAGACTCGGCGTTGTCTTGATCGTCTGAATCGCTCTCAGTCTCCACCTCGGCGAGCAAATCCAACTCGCTTTCACTCTCGCCACCCTCCGCGCGCTCTGTACCGTTCTCAACCACGACGTGTTGCTCTTGTCCCCTGATGCAATGCATGTTACCATAACATTTACTTAGTAAGCGTAGTACCATATACTTGTCCTGTGCTTAAATTGAGTTATTATAAACTACAAGCGGTGCCCGGCGGTTTCACCCGCGTAATTTTGTTTCATACTTCATTTCGCGGTACCTTAATATTTTTCATAAATAAAAAAGTCTAATTTACTCCTTGAAACATTAGCTACTCGCCAGTGACTCCTGTTAAAATCGATTCTGCCGTTTCATAGATTATTAACGTAGTATCAATGGGGTTGAAACCAAGCTTACCTGTCACCCATAGCATCATCGTGATGCTGCGCGTCAGCGGGAGGCACAGGCGCGGGGACGTTGGGCTCATCGGTCTCCGACGCGTCGTCGTCGGCACCCAGAGCTTCTCCACCGCCGTCGTCCGCGTACTCCGTGGCTACAGGGGTGGATGACCTATCGGGCACTAATGTTGAGCTGCCCATCGACGTGCCGCCTGCAGCCGCACCGCGACCACCGGCTGCACTCGACTCTCTGATACATACATACATTTCAATTATACCAAGTAGTCCTGACAGGGTCGCAAAGTGATGCCCTATGCCGTACCGATTCGATTACACAGTAAGTATTGATTTAACTATTGTAGGTTTTGACTGGAACTGTTGCACCGAGAATATAATATAAAAGAATGCTACCCTACTGCTAGGAGAAAAGCATCCTCAAGATGTATATGTAGATAAATATGTATGCACAAACCTGCGCGAATGTGGTAACCGAGAATGTCCAGTAGACAGTGGCTCGACTCCGAAGAGGTCCTCGCTGCCATTGACGAGGTCCCCATATGTGGTGGCAAGTGGGAAGGGCGCGGTGGGACGCACGACGCCAAGTCTCACGGGCGCCAGTAATGCGTCCGCCGCCTCCACCAACTCTTCCACCGCGAGTGCTACTAGTGCCGCGAACACTCGCCGGCACCTCACCAGCGATGATGTTATCGATAGAGGACTGCACAAACACAAACATGTTTTATTTACGTCTACTACCACTTACTTTATAACTTTGTATTAACACGCAATCTTCTGCGTGGACTGCATGGTGTGGATTAATTTTTATTAGTATATGTTATTGAGTAGCACTCACCCTTTCTTTTTAGCGGCTCCAGGAGCCATTTCCACGCTAAATATGACGAATATCCTAGCGACGGAGCGCACAAACCTACGCGCAACTTCACGGGCGCGCTCTGCACGTCCGGGAATCGTGTCGTTTTGTTGTTCTCTAATCAGTGTATGTAATAGCGTGTCAAGCATCTGAAACAAACAATTACTATATATTCAGCTATTCACTTTCACGACGGTTTCATATTCACGACCGTACATTTAGTTTTTTTATTAAGCCTAGATACTAAAAATGCTGAACATATTGTCTATGATAATTTTATGCCAAATTACTCGCGCCCATTTAAAATTATGTCAAAATAACTATCTTTCCTCAGCATTCGTTACGGCGCAGACGTCATAGGCTGGTGGAAGTACAATGAACATTAGATAAATTAAGTAGGTGAATGTGTACCTCATTGGTGCATTTAACGATAAGTGCGTGCGTGAACTTGTCAAGCAGCGTAGTGCCGGACTGGTGGTGCGCGGGGCTGGCCGCCGGGGGAGTGGTCTCCGGTACCGGACCGCGCGCGCCGCACATCACCGCTGCCTCCACCGCCGCCCAGTCACCTAATAAAACACACCATAAGTGTCATTTAGGCTTACCCTCCCTAAGTACCCAGATCTTGTAGCTATACTATGATGTGATATTATATAAATTCATTACATACACAAATAAAATTTTACGAGATAGGAGTACCCCATTATATCATTATATCGACTGCGTATTTTTCTAATTTTGTATCGGAACGTAAAAGCGCTCCTAGCTGTGAGTGTAGGAAGTTATAAGTTCCCATTAGAAATACGCAATCGAAATAGTCAACGATAACACATGTTAAAAGCTATACTTGGGGTTCTATATTACGACTACGCCGTTGAACAGATTTTGCCAAAATTTTTTAAACGTTAGACCTCGAGTACAGTCATAAGAATCATAACGGAGTCGTGAGAAAAAAGCTAGTTAGATATTAAGGTGTGAAATATACCAAGTAGATGCAACAGGGCTCGTCGTGCGAATCGCGGCGGCTCTAGGTCGTGGTCGGGGGCGTCGACCTCAGCGTCGGAGCCGGGTTGCTTGCGAGGACCGCGCCCGCGCCCTCCTCCCGCGCGGAACTGACGCTGCTCCACCGCCTGCCGACCCACTGTCTGCACCAGGAACAGCAGAATTGACTCGCCCCTAAAACAACACAACATGTCTTAAATTGCAGTAAACTAGCAACCTACCCTCGATTTTTAAGACTTTTAAGCAACATTGACATTTCTCTACTATTTTCAAAATGTATTATGGATTTTAAGC
This sequence comes from Watsonalla cultraria, assembly GCA_964035505.1. Classification (NCBI taxonomy): domain Eukaryota; kingdom Metazoa; phylum Arthropoda; class Insecta; order Lepidoptera; family Drepanidae; genus Watsonalla; species Watsonalla cultraria. Next base: position 7,637,928 of record OZ037717.1, on the reverse strand, counting down.
TATTAGCCCTTCGGAGTCATCGCTTATATATTAGTAATACCCGTGTCAAAATCCGTAACGTACATTAGAATGCGTTCAAACAGAAAAGAAAATTTTGCATGGAAATGTTTTTTTTTATTAGTTATTTGCCGTGAGCTTGATTTCTCAAAAGCGTCGAGCGATTTTGTTGATTCATAACATCCAGCAAGTGTGCCGGCAATCAGACATTCACCTTGAGTTGAAGTGTGTGGCGAGCAGCGTGTCCCTGGCAAGCTTGGCAAGCAGATCGCAGCGCGCGGCCCAGTTGCCGCCCACGAGCGCCTTGCAGCGGCACTTCTCCCAGCAGTCGCAGTACGCCGTCGGCGACGTGCGCTTCAACTTGCAGTCGTGACCCTTGTGGCACACCTACACACACACATACACCTTGTAATAAAACCATTCACAGCAGATATATTTATATATTTTTCTTTCAAAGCTGTGTCAGTTGGTGTATAACACCTAACAGCTTTTATAGGCTGCAGTAGCTATCGGGCGGACTGTACGCTTGTTTGTCGCCCTTGAATGAAAGAAAAATGATTACTATAATAATTGGCTGTTGACAAATATACCTTAGCGCATTCAGTGCAGCAGCAAAGTGATCCGGTAAGTCCGCAAGTCTTGCATTCGAATATGTCCTGCAACAAAAATATTCATTATTTAGTTATGAAAAAGGGATATGTGGCTTCGAGCATAATGAGGAAGGAAGGGCCAAGCCATGTCCATGTAGCGTAAGAAGTGAGACGGGAGTGGGTACCTGGTTGATGTGTTCCTGTCCGGTCCATGTGAAGCTGCATGTGTCGTTGCAGCATAGCACGAGTAGCGGTGAGTGGTCGGGGTGCGCGTTGGGCGGGAAAATGGCGGCGGATCTCTGCGCTGCATCTGCCTCGGGACTCGCGCGCACCGCCTCCAACAACACCAACGCCGCGCGGTACGCCCGCTCCGCTACCGCTGCCATCAGCGGAGTCTGGCCCATGCCGTCTCTGATACCCATCACAACACAACATTACTTACACACATACTGTACGGGCTCTTGTTAACTAGTATGCTATTAGATTGGTAAAATGAGGAAAAAGTTCGAAAACTGATCTTTGCTGTCTGAAACGAAACTAAACTTGATGTAGTGAAAAGATTGATATCGAACCGCCTTATTTCGAAAAACTTATTCTTAGTGAATACCTACTAAAGAACATTTTCAGATCTATAGAATCAGCGGTTTAGGCCGTGTATTGATACTTCAGTCAATCACTTTTGCCTTTTATAGATATGCTAGCGACCCGCACTTCGCTTCGAGAAACCTCAAAAATAACAGTATTTGTCCACTATTTAATGGATGTTATTATTATACATATAAACCTTCCTCTTCAATCACTATATCTATTAAAAAAACCGCATCAAAATCCTTTGCATATTTTTAAAGATTTAAGCATACATAGGGACAGAAAAAAGCGAGTTTGTTTTATACTATGTAGTGATGATGGGGGTGAAGTAGGCACATAATTTAGAACTAGTAAGAAATAGGTAGGAGGGTCTTACTTGGCGGTGAGTAGTTGCATAAGGAATGGTTGCAGTGCGGCGCTGTCGCAAAGCGCTCGCAGTGCGACGAGCGCGTTTCCACGGCGCTCGGCCGGATCCGCGCTCACCGCGCCGCCGCTGCTGTTCGTCCCACTTGAAGGTTTACTGTAAACATCACAAGCTGAGGGGAAACACGCACGATACATCGATACACACCGCGAAGTGCACACAAACTACACGTGCTTTCAATTATACACGCTTTTATTTAACTTTCAATATTTTTATATAAGCATGTATGTTCGGGTTAAATATTAGTGATATTTGACCCAATAACAGCCACTGCAAGATTTAAAAAAATGTGTTTTCATAATCAGTGTATTATGTTCATTCGTACCGAATAAAATTGAAGTGTTTGTTTGTAATTGCAAATTTCACTAAATGCACAAACACATGAAAATATATACGGTATTAATAAAATAAAATATTCACTGGCAGATATCTGATATTATAAAGAGTAAATTAGGGTATTTTTAATTTAAAAAAAAAGAATATACAGTAACATAGTTTTGGTTTTATGTTAATTAAAAGTGTTAAAGTAGAAGTATAAGAGTGCAAATAGTTTACCCATTGTTGGTGAGTCCCATGAGGCTGTCCTCGTCGCCGGATGCCTCGAAGGTCTCCGGCGGCCACGAGATGGCGGGCACGGCCTCCTCCCCGCCGGTGCCGCCGCTGCCTCCACCGCCGCTCCCTGCCAAGTTCGGCATCGATGCATTTTCCACTGAACACAACACACACATACACTATTCCTACTCTATTTTAATTTATGCTTACAGGTGACGTTAAGAGTTATAAACGCGCGGAAAACAATTTGGGGATAACTGCGCATGTGTTTATTCGTTCGCTTCGCTCCACACAAGACCCGAAAAATTAATAGTTCAAAGTCAGCGCTCATAACTCGTGACGGCACTTATACCAACCCTTCGTTGAGCTTATCATAATATACCTATAGGAACCTTTTTGCAATTGAATTATTAACACACCTATATCGGGTTCCTTGTTGGAAGTTGGTGCACACATGTGCACGCACGCGTGGAGTATGTTCCTGTTGCCATCGCAACGTTCTTGAAGTATTGATAGAATTTGTTGTTCTGTAAAAATATAAATACATAATAAAGATTATAGCACAATACAAGCGATATGGGTTAGTGGACATAATAAAGCTAAAACTCACTCGTGACATTGGTGTCAGCTTCCATCTGAAGCAGCAGTTGGCGCACTCCGTCCAAATCACAGCGCAATACACGCGGCATCATTATTTGTGGCTCTGGCACCACTATGATCAGCGCCACCTGCGTAACGCAATAATATTATAGTAACGCATAGAATTTTGTCTTAAAAATTTAGTAAATGTATATTTTGTCGTTAGATTCCCATTCCTTACCCTCGCTGCGTTCTAATAGTGACAAGTGGGGGAAAAATCCGTGATAAATTAAACAAACACAGCTATAGAAAATGCGTATCATAAATTGTATTGTTTTGAAACAAGTAACTTTCAAAGGACAATTAAGAAACATATCCAAGCTGTGCAATACAATCAATTCATTATTCAAATTAATTTAAATCAAACAATAATGATATCGGAGTTGTCGGAAATACACTCCGTATATTTTACACATTCAACACGTGGTAGCCTGAAGTAAAGGTTATAATTTTAATAGTTTTCACGAAGGAGGTCATATTGGCGATTTTACTTTGAAAGAAGCAAGAAGATATTACCTGCGCCTTGAGTTTTTACCAAGCAAGTAGATCTATTAGACTTTGTAAGAAACAAGGAGATTTTACCGACGACTTGAGTGTTTTATAAGAGTTACCTGGGACTTGAGCGCGGTGTGTGGGTGGGCAGATCCGTGTGGGTGTAGAGGCAGCGCATGGGCTGCGATGGCTCGCGCCGGCGGCAGGTTGAGGGGCGGCGGCTCGCGCACCATTCCCACACAATCACGCGCCACTGGGTACAGGGCGCCGTTACCGTCCACTAACACTACTACAGGCTCGCTACCCTGTATACGATACATAGTAATTAGCTCGTATGTTTCACTGATCTTCTGTCTACATCAATCAAATTTACAAGAGGACGTTATTGCTGTCTAAATTTATATCAATGTGCACGTTACTAAGTTAAGTTATTATTTGTTGTAGTAGACAAACAAAATTTCAGTGTCTTCTAGTAATTCCAAATTAGTTTTTCACTAAATGCATATGAAAGTATTATACTAAATAAAAAAAACAGTTTTCCTCATGAATTTCTGCCAGTTTGAACTGGCTTATATCTGAAATGGCAGGACCGATTTTGGATGGAGGATTTTGAGGAGGAGTAAGTTGGGCTTTTTTAAACTTCTATTTAAAAACCAAATAGAGTTCCGCGAAAGTCAAATTAAGCCTACGCGGGTGAAACCATGGGACACCACTAGTATAAGTATAAGAACTTACCTCTGCAGCAGTAGCAAGTTGTATAGCTTGTCCGTTGGAATATCCGAGTAGTGCGGTGTGGTCAGTAGGGAAGGTACTGTCGGTGAGAGCGCGCGTCGTGCCCACCGCGTACACGGCGTAGGCCAGCGCTCCGCCCGGCCGCCGGACCACTGCGTGCACGCCGCGACTGTCCACCTATTTAAAAGAAAAAAACATATTCATCACTATATCACACATACGAGATTTCACCAATACATAAGACAGATTCAGTAGATAAATTACTTTTATACAGTTTACAACTTCTTATTTCCAGCTTCTTTGCTAACATGTCGAAAAAGAAATCTAGTATATACATAAACAGAAAAGGCAAAAGATAGAGGGATTGATTAAGAGCGTGAGACGTGAGTAACGTCAATGGCTTAACCACCTGAGAGAATAGAACGTTAGTATAAGAAGGAAGACAGAGTCGACATGGAAAATTAGCGCCGCATGATTCCTGTTACTAAAATTGAGAATCAGTTGTGCGCTAATTTATCAATATTGACCAGAACAACTTACCGCAATGGTGATGACTTGCACTTCTGGAGGTAGCGCGATCTTCCTAGGCGCGCGCTGAAGGCAGTCAGGCCCACGTGGCCCGGCAGGTCCTCCGGCGCCCCATTTCACCGCTACCAGGTCATCCTTGCGAACTAAGCGGCAGTCTTGCAGCAACGCGGTCCAATCATCCGGCGTCGACGGCACCACTTCCTTCCCATCCTTGCCAATTGTCGGGAAACGTACGGCGGCGTATGCTCCGTCCACTTTCAATACGCGCCCCAAAGGTACACTCTTGACATCTTCCAGAAATACCACTTCCTTCAGTGGCCATTCTTCCTCGTCGCGTTTCGATCCGTCATTGGATGAGCCTTCCTCGCCGCGCACTGTCACTCGTTTGGCACGTTCTGCGATAAAAATGCGGGGTCAGAAATATTCTAAAGAAGCTTTACAGGTAAACTAGGCTGTCCGCTTAGGAAATGATATTTTGAATAAAGTATAAACTGGTGGTTCATTGTGTACTGAGTACTATAATTACACATCATTCATCATCAGAATCATTTCAATACAGCCTTCCAAACTATAAGAATCACAACTAATACAGGTGTATTTAAAAAAATTAAGTCTTCAGCCAGCGCTGTAGATCGTACCTATGTTAGCTGTCAGTGAGTGAGTATAGAAGTATGAATGTAATAATATTATTTACTGTGCGAGGTGCTAGTATCGCTGCAAGTAGAGGAGGCAGGGCTGGGCGGCGGCGGCATGTCGAGTCGGTCGGCCATGTCCTTGTTGCTGTCCTTCCCGCCATCCTTGCTGTTGCTGCCCGAGGAGGATGCTTTCACCGACGACACCGTCAATGGAGACTGGTTCTATCATACACAAATATTATTACTTTATGTACTATCATCATAAAACTAGGCTCTTTGCCGCTAACACTTTATGACGCTAACTTTTTCCTTCAGCTGTTAGCAGTGAGCAACTAATTCTTGGCCTTCTTATTTATTTATCTTTCCTTCTATGATGATTTTTTATAAAAGCGTCATGTCGTTATAGGTATCCAATACTTTATGTATTACGCCAAACAAAAGATCTATTTATTCACAGTCTTAGGTGCCTCACAGTCAGCTTGCAAGTGACAAAATGTAACTAACCTGTAAATCTCGTTTATCCTTGTCAGAGACCGATCGGTCGGGCTGCGGCGGTGGCAGCAGTTTGAACCGGCACAAGTCGGAGAGATTCCATGCGGCGTTTTGCAAAATTCCTACTTTTGGCACTCCCGTCGACATATTGAAACCTGGGGAACAAACACATGTCAACCATAAACTTTTTACATAACTTCATAGAATCACATAGGCACAGATATCTTCTATATCATACTACAATAGTTTTCTACTGCATATTATACTGTACTAGCATCCGTCCACAAATTCACCTGCATATGATTTCACGAAGATACTTTCAACCCCCATTTCACCCTCTTAGGAATGGAATTACAAAAAACAATTTCATCGTGCATACCCCTCTAAGATCAACGGTGTTGGCTGTGAGACGATATATAAGTCAGTCAGTCAGGACTTGTTATAGTAGGGGAGCCCACGATGCTAAATGGGGATATACTCGAGCGTCATAAAGACCTATTGGGTTGCAAGCTTAGATGATAATAAGAAAATAATGTCATATAATGTATACCTTTTCATCAGTGGGGGAAGCGGCTATAGCTATAGCAAATTTGTAAAAAAACCTGTTATGTGGACATACTCGAGCGCGTCAGATATTGATGGCATAAATGTCCTACGTATTTTTAATAATGAATGTATGTTAATTTGATCGTTTGCATGATAGGGGTGGTCGTATGAAAGGGTTGAAAATGAAAAAAAAAAAATTTTCTTATGGGGTGTTAAGTGAACCTTAAATAATGCTCTCATGCACTAATCAGACGATTTTGAAATAGACGCAAAATCGCGGCCATTATTATAATATGAAAAAAAATTCGCCATTTTGAAATACTCAAGCGCGTCAGATTAAGATATATATGGTTTATTTTTATGTCCTAAACGTGTTGTCTCATAATCTGACGATTATCTAGAGGGATTCGCCTAATCTGACATAATTTTTTTTTTTTTTTTAAGTATCCTTTATCCAGGACGCGCTGCCTTACTTATGAGGTTCATATTTGGTGGAGGTACTTAACCGGGTACAAGGTATCCCCCTGTATATTAATCTGCCGCGCTTTAGGAAAACACGAAATCCACGCTTGGGCTCCCCTACTATTAAGTGTACGTACCGACGGCCCCCGGCTGGTACATGGGCGCGTTCTTCATGGTGACGCTCTGTCCGGCCTGCAGGTCGTGCGGCGCGCTGGCTGCATGGCCGCGCTGCTGCTTGCGGGACCGCGCGCGGTGCTTCTCCCAAAGGCGAGCGCGTTGACCCAGAGGCAATACACCCCTACGCATACATCACACATTACTTAGGGTGGGTGTCCATTACATACGTGCGAGGATGCCTAGATGAACTATGTGAACAAAGGGAAACTCAGTACTAAAGCACAATTGGTGCAAGAGTGTGCACGGGTACAGGGGCACCATTTCATTTATTTTGGATTAATAATTTCTTTGTTCTTATACAAACTTTTTTCTCATTTTCGTCACCCCCAAATATTCTCTTTAAAACATTTATAAACGCATTAGGTTAAGTTCTACCGCTAATTAATTGTTAATTTTAAGTTGTTTCGCCATTTAAATAGTACATGCTGTGGTGGTATGTGCATGTAGAATTAATTCAAATCAATGTAGAGAGAGAGATCTCATAGTAGGATAGCTTGTTTAATTATTAGAAAATCAAATTTGACTTACCACCAATACAAAGATCCTGAATCCAGTCTGGCAACTGTATACAGTGAACACACATGTAGTGAAATCGCTTTGTCAGTTCCAAATTCCGTGAATGTCTGGAGTGAATGCTCCAATCGGGAGGCGCCAGGCGCATGAGCTGAAAAACGAATTACAACTTTGATTTATAGAAGCAAGAATTATAAAGCTAAGACAAATAGTCAAGATAGTTACCAATAGATTCATCCAAGAAGGTGGCAATCCTTCCAGAGTCAGTGAGAACAGAGACGCGAATGCCGGCTGCGCTAATATTGACAATACGCTCACCCGCCGTCAGACCCAGCCAGTTGGAACGTGGGTGATACGCGCTATTTGAACCTGCCTGTGTTACGATACAATAACATATTAGAACTTAAACAAAATACTAACTCATTGGATAATATACAAATGCAGAAATATTACGTACGTCGTTACGCTGATAAGGGTGTGCATCAGCCCAGCGCCACTGGTGTAACTGGCCATGAGTAGAAATGGCAATCAGTTCGCTGTGGATTGCAGCAATGTGAATAAATCTGATGTTGCTGTCCCAATACTCTAGTTCTTCAGAGACCCACAGTGGCGACGCTGCCATCGCCGAATCCTTCTTCTTGTTCTCAGCTGTAAATAAATTTTAACATTAGAATAGATAGAAAAATTAGAATAGATTAGAATATGTAGTTTTGTACATGGAATGTATGAAGCCAAAGAATCAAAATAATAACAAACCTCCGTCTTTATCCCAGGTGGTGTCCCGTAGTGCAGACTCGAGCCACCTGCGCGGGCCGAAGTACTGGCGCTCCCTCCAGCGGCTGAACTCCGAGGGTCGCTCCTGCGTAGAGCTGCTGCTTTCGCGGTTAGCCCCGGCGCGCCCGCCGCTGCTTCCGCCGCCGCCGCCACTACGACTACACACGGCGATACCATTTATATATCTGACTAATACTACATTACACACTACATACATAGACAACTTCCACTAGTGATCGGAATTAAAAATAATTTACAACACATTACCAAATCGTTAAGATGTTGTCTATGCATACTACTACAACTACGACTACGACGAACACCGAACACAACATAAAGGGAAGAGCGTAAGCCTGTGAGCGTGCTAGAGACTGGGAGTTGATGTGTATACAGACAAGACTACTAGGTAGGAGTGTGTAGAGGCGTAGGAGCGCAGCATGACAGGTGTACCTTCTGATAGCGGCGTACCCGAAGATGTCCTCGGAGAACATGGTGTCGGCGTCGATGATGACGGAGTGGTCCTGTTGCGCGGCGTGGAAGCCGCCGTCGAGCAGCGAGATGAGGTCCTCGGGCACGTACCCGTCGCCGCCCTCGCCACCCTCCGGCTCCTCGCCCTCCTCGTCGTCACGCGACAGCAAGTTGTTCACCGCCAGGTTCACGTCCAAGTTTGTACGCTGATTAATTCACATTATTATATACTTGCTTTTAGTGGTAAAGCAGTTTTAGATATCTACATAATTCCTTTGAACATTGAAACAACACTCATAATATTTTAAGGAACAATCGTCGATTATACTCAGATTCCAAATCCAGATTTAAATTGGTAATCCAAATAATTAAGTGATTTGCATATTGTAAATAGGCATAAATACCTGCAGTTCTCTGATAATGAGGCTTCTGCTCTTGCCTTGTAGAACCACTTGCGCCTGTGTGACCAGGTCCTCAGGCACGAAGGGCGCCGGCACCGACACTACGCGGCCTGAGCTCGAGGCCCCGATGATCACACCGGTGGCTCGGCTTGTTGATCCTATACATAGTTTCACTCTCTTAAGTAAAGCACTGAAATGCTATTATCAATTAGGGATATACCTAAATCAATATCTCTAACTCCATACAATTAATTGGCAGGAAATCTCTTCCAAAGGATATAAAGTTATGTTGATTACATGAACTGAAATCCATGTGCAATTGTGAAGTGAAGGCTGCAATTTTATTGGCACTACTATATTGGCAAATTGGAAATTGGAACTACTATAATCGGCAATTTCACACATCATGATAAATTCATATTGTGTTTCATTAAAGTTTGTCAGCTTGATTTTTGTCTTAATAAATTATGGATTCTTGAGTGAAAATTCATATACTAATTTTTGTATACTAGACTAGAAATATTACTGATTGTTATCTATACAGATAAATAAAATTGAAGTGTCTGTTTGTAATTCCAAAATACAACAGCTTTTCACTAAATGCATATGAAAGTATACACGCTACTGACACTAAAAAACAAAGTTTTAAATTTTTTCTCGGCTGGACCGTTTTTAACGGGACTTTTACTGGCAGGTAGCTGATGTTTCAAGGAGTAACTTAGGCAACTTTTATTTATTAAAAATTTTAGGGTTCCGCGACAATAAGGATGAAACTAAATCTATGCAGGTGAAACCGCAGGGCACAGCTAGTAGTCAATAAAAACATTGTCATTGCTTTTTTGAAACTCCTACTTTTATATAAAAGAGTTTTAACATGTTAAGATCTTATAAAGAGTAACAGACAAATATAATTGTAATCCTTAACTGGTTTGTATATTTTCCTGTGAAACAATTTTTGGTATTCCACAAATGTAATTATTAACCTTGTAGTGGCAAAAAATTTGGAAACATTATAATGCTATGAGTGTAGTAAAATCTGTCTCAAAAACTTTTCATATGAAATATATCATTGAGAATAATTTTCTCATGCAATACAAATATTACATTACTTACATATATTTTTAAGAATATTTAAGATTATTGGTCAATAAGCAATTGAGATTTCTGGGAATTTGGATATTAGAGAATTAAATTTTACAAAGCATACTACTGGTAACAGTGGTACCACAATGATTTCATTTAAAATTGGTAATGTTACTTGTGTTGTATCGGCTTGCGTGCTTAACCCCTACGCTTGATATCCTTATAGTTTAAGGAACAACAAAGAAAAAATCCCAAAAAAGTTATCAACTGGCAAGTTTGAAGCATTTAATCCTGCAATCATACACCAAAACTGCCTTAGATCATATCGGAAAAGAGCTGATACTCTTACACTGCTGGGCCGATGTTAACCAACCATAACTAAGAACACCGGAAAACTGGGATACAATTGAAAAAAAATGCTACTCGGTTCATCTATTTCAGAGCTACGATGCCAGACAGACATTGACGTCAAACTTGGAGTATTATAAGTTTTTTTCTTTACATCAGGGGTTAATGATTGACATCAACATACCTTGGGAGCTGGGCGCAGCTCGTATAGAGTTCCTCATAATTCGAGCGCGTGTGCGAGGTTGCTGCCGAGAGCCACAGCTACCGCCGCTGCCGCCCTGTTTTCCTCCACTTGTTCCCCCTCCGCCACTGCCTCCTCCTCCGTTCCCACCATTTTTGCTTGCATCAGCTTTGCTTAAGTCCAATCTATCTGATATAATAGAGAAGGCTGCACGGCATATAGTCCCATCCTCCATCAAACAGGCTATGTGGGCTGGGCCTGCAGCCACAGCTCGCACACCCCGCAGAGAACTAAGTGCTGATGATCCCGCTCCCGTTCCATATCTATTCCAGCGTTCTGCTACTTCTTTCAACCTGCAATAAGCATGAAGCCCTTTACATCACATTTTATTAAATATGTATGTAACTGTTTGGAGAGTTTTCTATAGGTAGCATGACCAAATAGGTTTAAAGATAAAAAATGTCTTCACTGATCTATGTCTAGCTACATTTAAAGAAAGGTGCAATACGCACCTTACTACAAAAATCAGAGCTAATTGAATTTGCACACCCTCTTAAATTTATTTAAATACCAAACTTTAGGTTTAGAATTGGAATGGAATTTAAGTGACGAACATAATTGTATATCAGCATAATTGTAAATCAGGTGTTTGTGACCGTCTGTTTGTATGATTAGACGATTCGATAATTTAATCAAACATTCCATAAATCAAAGAGTTATTAGAGTTAAGCAAAGCCAGTAGTAGTTGCAGCTAAATCGCCAGCAAGAATTGTGTGAGAACACAAGCATTTTGAACCTTCAGTCTTCGATGTTTCATGTATATTTCAGTATAGGTTTGTTTGTTTACACAGTTAATTGTTAAGTACCAATAGCTCTACTTATAATGATGGATATGGCAATATATGTAGAACATATTATTAGTCAGGCTAAGCTACATCCCAAAACATTTGAAGCACATGTTCTAGATATGCCATTCACTTTTGCAGTATCTTGATCAACTAAGTATCAATCATACCATTTCTTTAACACATTCGCTGCTGAAATTTCGTGTTCTTCGTAAATTCTCTAACAGTTGGACGCGCAGGTGCGTCGTTAGCAGCGAACGCGTTAATATATAGCTTCTAAAAAGTAGGTAATTGATAGTTTGAAGCCCTTAGAGCTGATTTGTTAGAGGAGCCCAACACTTTATAGATATCTGTCAATTGAATTAAAAAGGTTCTAATTTAAACTTTATGCACATCTAAGGTACTGATGGACTTTATAGTGAAGCATGCCAATGAGACAGGAATTTATATGGATACAACTAGCTGTGCCCGCAGTTTCACTTGCATAGACTTCATTTCATGGGTGACCCGCGGAACAATAATGTTTTTTTTAACCAAAGCCTAAGTTACTCCTTGATACATCAGCTACCTGCCTGTGAAAGTCCCATTAAAATCCCTAAAGTGATTACAGAGATTACCCGGAACAAACAAACAGACAGACAGACAGAGAAAAAATTTAAAACAAGGTTTTTTGTGTCAGTAGCGTGTATACTTTCATATGCATTTAGTGAAAACTTGTAATTTTGGAATTACAAACAGACACTTCAATTTTATTTATCTGTATAGATATATTTGTATAGATTAATTTCGTTTTTAAGCAGTCTATTTAAAATTATTTATTTATTTGAAACAAACATAATGATACAAAAGACAGTCATACACAAAGCCTTGGTAGTGGTGGAAAATATATATCAGTTGAAAAACAGATTACTAAAAGAAGGTTAACCATTAATCATACCTTGCACGATAATGCTTGTTATTTTTGAGAAAGAAAGGGTAGTTACTAATGGGACATCAAACATCTTACAACCCCAATATTCACAAGCAGAGCTTTATCAGGTATCTACGGGTATCTAGCAGGTTCGCAAAATACGTGTTATCGTCTACCGTCCGTGATTACGACATTTTATACAAAACGATATTTTATGCCAACCTATGATAATCTGCTTTTAGTTAATGGGAAAGCCTGAAAATACTCCATAGCAAGTAAATTGATACGGGAAACGTGGCCACCTGTGGTTATAATAGAAATAGAAAACGAACAGCAGCCCCATCCTTCACATAATCATCAAATGTCGGATCTCGAATGCTGAAGGAAATGGAGTCAAGTAATGCGATATAAATATGTTTACCTGTCGATCAATTGATCCTCTGTCCCAGGCAAAGGATGAACCACAAAATGCATCGAAGACATTTCCAAGGTCTTGTCTCGAGCTTACAAAAGATTTCAAAGGGCACAATTTAACATTTGTTAAACTTCACACAGTATCCAAAGAACAAAAGACACCATCTAAAATCCTCTTGTAACCACCATGTTTCTCGTGGTTTCTTTCGTGATCGTTTCTCGTTCTCAAATACATGTGAGTAGTCGGTACATGACGAAAAAAGAAAGAAAATATCAACATGGCTTCTTCTTTCACATAGTTGGTACCCCTGTTTTCATTATTGTTGTTCCAAACTACAGATAATAATTTGTGTCCAAAAAATCAAAAAATCGACTAATAATGCTATAACAGATAACATATAGTGCATAAAAAATACTAACGTAGCAAAAGTACATGTAGTATTCGTTTATTGCTAGAGTAATACATGCAATTTCAATGCGTAGGTTACGCATCATTCGTAACATTTGCGCTAAACTCACTCACAAAACAAGACGAAAAAATCTAATGGTTATATAGTGTGTTAGGGATGTACCTACTGAGAAGACGTAGACAATTAGTAAAAGTATGTAGAGAAAAGGAAAACGCATAGATAAAGAAAAATATCACGAATGAGGATCCATAGGACTTACAGAACTACCAAAGACTTGTAAAATTTTCTTTTGTCAACATTAGTCTATCATCCAACCAAACCAAAGATACGCGAAAAAATTAATATGAAAAATGGCGGCCAAGTCAAAGAAGCGGCTGTCTAAAAATGATAATAAATTGTTGAAATTGGAAAAATTAGAACTAAAAGATGTATTTTGTTCCATTTGTCAGTCTATTTTAATAGAACCTGTAACTTTACCATGTTTTCATGATTTTTGTTACCGTTGTTTTAATGGTAGCATAGAAAATAATGCTTTGTGTTGTCCACTGTGTCGTTTGAGAATTGGTTCTTGGCTCCGAACAGCAACAAAACAAAAGAATTTGGTGAATATCGAGCTTTGGAGTTTTATCAAATCAAAATTTTCACACGAAGTCGATACCAGATTAAAAGGAGAAGATGTAACATTGCCAGAAGGTAATCAACTCGAACAGCTGTAGGCAATCGATTTGAGTTTATACCTACTTAACATTTCGCATGTTTTCACTGTATAAATTGTATGCATGACATCTCTATCTACAAGTCAAATATTTCAGAGATCCCATTACCTCGTCTAAGTGAACCTGGAGAGATTAGATCGGAGTATGAAGCTGAATTAAAAAGGTTGAAATCTGAAAGACTGCACCTTGAGAATAAGCATTTGCAGGAAACTGAACTCTTGATAAAGTGAGTTTCATTGCCAATTTGTTCAAAGTAGGCCTTATACGTTTAAATTTAAAGAAACCTGCATATACACACTACAGATTATATTTCATACTACAGTTTTATTACGATAATAAATAATATATCATTGCATTTACATGTTTGATTTGGCTAATACAAAAAATTCAAGTATACATAAAGTACAGTTGTGTATATAATTATTTACAACATATTAATACAGCTCTGAGCTTATGGGCTTAGTAATGATCAATCAATACTTTTAAACTTTGCCATTATGTAGGTATAAAACAGGCTATCAACTCTGTAGCTTCACCATATTATTTACTTACCACCGCCATTCAAACCCACCAACCTAGCTTGTTTCCATTTAAATTATTGGAAAATGTTAAATTTACTAATGCATAATATTATGTTGGTATCTTTTGAATATTATTTGGAATAGTTATTATCTAGGAATAGACAGTTAATATGGTTAAACAAGTGTACCTATTTTAATTTTATTATTTATTTTATTTGTTACTAGCTGTGCTCTGCGGTTTAATTTAATGTATGGCCCGCAGAAATCTAATGTTTTTTTTTTAAATAAAAGTAACCTAGTACTTGTAACATTAGCTATTTGCCACTGTAAGTCTCAAAAATCGGTCCAGTGACTTAGAGATTAGCCGGAAAAAACAAAAAGTTAATCTATTGTTTTTTTCTTGTAAGAAGTGTCTCTATACTTTCATATGCATTTGGTGAAAAGCTAACAATTTGAAATTACAAACAGACACTTCAATTTATTTATCTGAATAGATATTTATTAGAATTGCCAGATGAGATATTTATTAGAAATATGTGATTTCTGTTTAGAAAAATCCAACAAGAAGAGGAGGCTGCGCAGAGAACTTATAGAGAGTCGTTAAAGCAAGATGAAATGTTGGCTCTGCAAATTCACGGTATGGACACACTCAAAACTGCACCTAAACAAAAAACACCAAGGAAAGAGATTCCTAGAAGAATTCCTAAACCCAGACTAAAGGCAACAAAGATTGATAGATACCTTGCTTCAGTTACAGCACCCACTGTCAAAGAGTAAGTGGAATGTTGTCATAAAAAATGTTGCAAGCTTTAATTTCACATAATAACTGTTTAAAGGTCCCTATCATGTGTGACTCAATGGTATTTGATAGGAATTAACAATAAACAGTGAGATTGATGATTGACTGCTACTGCAGCAAAATAATAACTATTATTATTTTGCTTAAGGCTTTTGTTAACAAAATAGAAAAGTAGCAGAAGGTTGGCCTCTTTAATTAGTAAGAAATCTTTGCACATATTGTTGCTTAATTTCTAACACTGTGGAGATCAAACTGCACATTTATTTAGGAGAGCAAAAAACCATTTATTTGTCATCACGCAACTATGTAAAGTTATTTTTATTCCATATGCTAATGAAAATAATAAGTTAATAGTTCAGGCTCTTGTGTTTGATTCGTCAAAAGATGTGTCTTAGCGATTGCCATGACACATGACATTTGAATGACATGTGATATATATTTCGGTCAAAATATGAATTTCGAATCAATCAAAGGATGATGATGTGACGGAATAACAAATTATTACTTGAACCTAACAATGCACTTCCATGTACCATTTCAGTAGTCCACTCATGACCGATGACAGTACAAGTCAGGACAGCTCTACTCCCAAGTCCACAACTGCAGCTCAGTCTTGCAATGGAGGCTCACCTGAAATAGTTCCAGGTTATGGAAAGTTGATTAAAAACATTATTGACAAAAAATTGAAGCCTACATGCAGTGTGTGGAACAAGGAGAATGGTGATAGTGGGGAAGATAAGGTGAGATTAGTATTTTAATGTGCTCATGCTAGCCCAGAATGCTCCCTGGAGGGGTAGGCAGAGGTGTAACAACAACCACTTTTCACTGAAGATAATTATGTGCCAATGTGACAGATGATGAGTCCATCGCCGACTCAGGTTTTGTACATACATCTTTGAATTACTACTCAGACATATGTTGGTTTCCTCAAGTTCTTTTCCTTCAATATAAAGCTCATGTTTTGAAACTATTGCACTTAAGATTTTAGAATAACATATTGGTACTGGCTGCTGGGATCCGAACTTGCGTTGCTTGCACAGCAGGTCCGACCCCAAGACCACCATAGCTAACATGGATTACTTTTTTTTATAATCAATATATTCTAGCAATAACTCATTCTCTGTCAAGTTACTTGTGTCATTTAAATGCACCTTGATATGTTTCAGAAAGAAGAACCTAGGATGAGCAAGCAAACAGAAGATAATGAGGATAGAAATAAAGTGAAGAAAAGTATTGTTCCATCATTAGTTGTATCACTGCCTTACACAGGGATACTACAGCACAAGCTGAATACGTCTGAGAATAGAAACCTAGAGACGGGCAGTGCTGACTCAATGCATCAGGAACTATGCTTTTTCAAGCCAATTGAATCCACAACACCAACCAGGTATATTTATTTTACCGTATGAAGTATTTTTTGCAGTTTCCAAGTCATAGAATTAAGTACAATTTTTTTTAAATATCATCTCAAGTTTCAGCAAGTGCGTTGGCGCGCCGCTGCGAGTGCCCGGAGTGCGCAAGCAGCGCGAGGACGGCTCGCCGCACAAAGAAGCCCCGCCTAGTCGAGCGCAGTATCTAGAAGGGCTAACACAGCTCAGACACTTGTCTCTTGCTAAAAACTTACCATCAGCATTTGTGATAGCCCTGAGTGTTTTGAATACTAAGAAGGTATATAAGGTAAATTTGACCTCTGATAGTGATTGATTTTCTATTATTATCTATATCTATACATCTATACAGATAAATAAAATTCAAGTGTCTGTTTGTAATTCCAAAATAACAGCTTTTCACTAAATTCATATGAAAGTAGTATGTATACACGCTACTGACACTAAAAAAACAAGTTTTAAAATTTTTCTCTGTCTGTCTGTTTGTTCCGGGTAATCTCTGAAACGGCTAGACCGATTTTAACGGGACTTTGACTGGCAGGTAGCTGATGTATCAAAGAGTAACTCTGCTACTTTTATTTATTAATAATATCAGGGTTCCGCGACAATAAGGATGAAACTAAATCTACGCGGGTGAAACCGGGGGCCACAGCTAGTTATTAATAATTTCTTCCTTTTATGTTTTAGGAATCAGCTAGAAAATGCGAGACAAACCTGAGGTCTAAAGTAAAGAAATCTGCTAACACCAGCCCTAGTGTTATGACGTCATTACCAGCTAAAAGAAGTGCAAACACACATAAGCACAATGTACAGGTAGATGGGATAAATAAGCTTGGAAATGAAACAAATTTGAGACGCACCAGGTCTATGGGAAGTATATCTAAAGATGAGAACGAAACTACGCCAAAGAAGGCCAAAGTCAAGCAAAGGAAAGTTTCATCCGAGCGCAAGCCATATTTGAGGAGTGATTCTAAAAAGTCCAAAAGGGACCTTGAAAGTCCACCACTATTAGCTGAATCACAAAATAACGATAAGTTGAATTTAGCTGTAAAAAATCTATCTAGTCCTTTGAAGAATTGCGATGTTAAGAAGATATTGCAGGAACAACTCAGAATTGAGAAGTTAATTGAACAGGAAAAGAATGACTTTGAATTGGCACGCAAGGTGGACGCAGAGTTGAACGGGCGCCGACAGCTGCGAAGAGCCACTCTCAAGCGGCAAGTCACCCTCAACTACGCCCTGCGCCCGCCCAAGAAACTCAAGGTGTAAGCCGCTTCATAAACTATCAAATTTCAGTGATATCTAATTGTATTCTTCAGGTACTCGTTGTTGAAAGGGTGGCAGTTGATTTGTGTACATGCAGCTGTATATTATTGTAACTTATAGTGCCCAATGCCAGCCTTTCAGACAAGTTTCACAATCCAACTTAATTTATATTACAGCGAGTAAAGCCTTGTTCTTGAAATGTTATACATATTATGTATTACTCAAATACTCAACAAAATAATCTAATTGAATTAATTCAGTTATGTTTTGTACTGTTTTTGTTGAGACAAGATTTAGATGGCGACTTAATTATCTCACCGATTAAATAATAATTTATTTTTAACTATTCATGTAAAGTTGTATGTAGATAAATGTAATACTCTTTGTCTGTCCCTATGTAAAACAAAGTATCAGTCAAATTTAAACTTTAGTTCTAGAATTGGATATAAGAATGTAGGCAGGTTTTTGTAAAAATCATTAATGCTCATGGAGGCATTTCCATCCAGGCAACATAATGACTATTGATCATTTTGATCCTTGTGGACTCCAATAATTTTGGTAAAGCAATTTCAATTGTATAACAAAGTAATTCCACCGTTATATAACAAACAGTTTCCCAAACACATGAGGGTCATTCGTTTTGTTCTTACCTATATTATTGCTCTGGTTGGAATAGCTTTTATGGGCTTCATGTGGGATATTATTGATTTGTACTGTCCATACTTGATCGTTGCTTCGATACCTATGTATGTAAATTATTGTGTTAGAATGAAATCGAAGTGTAAGTATGTGTTGAGTATATTATCCTCGTGGTTTGTTCGTAAACGGCACACCATGGATCTCATAACTTTGTGATTAACTTGTGATTTAAGATTTTTAAGTGTACTGTATAGGTGTATGTATTTATATTGTGGTGCTCTTGAATCATAACGGAAAGCTTCCACGGAACAGCATTTCAGGGGGAAATAGAACTGGTCAATTATTATTTGTAGTGGATTTAGATTCAACCATCGCCAGAAATATATATCCACTTGGATTCAATAAATGTTTTGATTTCAAGTTGTTTTACCGCTTATTTCTATGGTATCTGCCTACCCCCATGACATACAGGCGTGAGCATACGTATGTATTTATTTGAGCTTATTTTATCGATATCATCGAGCCAACGGAGCATAAGATACAAGGTGCTAGAGTAGTCATATATCAAAATCATGTGTTCTTAATTTAAGGATATATTATATTCCAGGATGTTACGTTGGCTTATTTTTTAGCTAAGATCTATTTTAATGTTTATTGCCCTTGTTTGTCGACATACATACATATTTCAAATTGTATGTAATATCAAATCCTTGTGCCGCTTTCAGCAGATCTGACAATGGGCCAAAACATGCGACATTATTGACAACAGTCATATTTCTCATTTATACTAACAAAACAACATCAAAACATTTCTTATAATTAACATAAATCATCATAAAATTTCCGTCTTTTAAAAAAATAATAGTCAAATTGTAAAAACAGTCTTTTATTAGGTGTTTTGTAGGAGAGAAGAGGATAAAACACATTACAGAAGGGTAATAGTGCAGCTTTGTAGGCTTCTCTCATCTCAAAAACAGAAACAAATTAAGGGAATTTATTTAGAAGGCCAATTCTGCAAATGATTTGAAGATAGCCCATAGAGATGAGTCTTGATTAGCGTCGGAACTGCACGTGCTGGTTCTTAAATTATGTTTCAGTGTAGGTAAAAATTTATTTTAGCTTTATCAGATGAGCTCCAGTCTATACCCAGTTTTACAATTGCAGGTATCTGTAAAATGTTTAACCATGTCACTCAAAAACATTTCAAAGCCTTTTTTGTTTGACGTAAGAACAGTTTTAAAAACTAAATTTGTTTTATCTCCTTAATTTATTTCTATACACAACTGAGACAGAGTCTAGTGTCTGAATCAATAGTAATATTCTGGGCATTCACAAATGCCATAACCGGGCCTATTCCATAAAACACTTTTTCTTCTGATCCTGATGGACACCAATTTAAGGGGTCACAACCTCATCAAAGCAGATAATATACAGAATGTTTTGTAGAACAAACAATAAAGAGAAAATTCGAATTTACTGACATGGAACTATATTTTGACCAATTTAAAGTATTGTTGTCTGGTATTTGTTCCTCATTTAAGTTCTGATTCGAAAAAATGTGAGTGTGGCTCATTCCATGCAGACAAGTTGTTTTTTCGCCATGAGACCCATTAAATAGTTCAACTATTATGAACTTAGTTAAAAAGATTATACCTGTGTTCTTCTTCATCATTTTATCTCCCACCTAATTTACAGTGGGACTGTCTTGTAGTATAATTATTCTCTGTACCAGGAAGTTCTCCCAGAAACACTGTCTGAAAAACATAGAAACAAATAATAGAAAGCACAAAGAGTAAGGTTGGTCTAAGATATTATAATATTGGATAAAACATAATTAATTGCAAGTTGAATTTGACTAGTCTCATAATCACAGTTACCATACTTGAAAGCCTGTTATCCAATCCATAGTCTCAATAGCTACTGCACTAAAGAAAGTAAGTCATAAGTATGAATCATCCATTTAACACAATGAACATCAGAGCATCCCATGGCCCACTCACCACTGTCTGCAGCCGTTGCACTGCACTCCAGGCCCTCCCAGCAGGCAGGTCTTGCAAATTCACACACAGCAGCTCACACACCTTGCTCTTGTCATCTTCTTCGTTAAATATAAAGTCCAGTCAGATGTACTTTCACACCCCATTCCCATATGAACACCAAGTATTCTCTCAGACATTAGCACATTGTGATAACATCATATCTTTTGAACAGTTGGAACAATGACAAAACATAAAATTCAATGATCTTCACTCAAATTTAACCATAATTAAAACATCCATCTCAGAAGAGCATTCTAATTTATTGAACATAAAGTCCTTATCACACCACATCACAAATAACACGTACAGAAGTCAACCTTACACCTATGACAATATTTCATATGGAACATATGCATCCTGCAATACTAATATCATAATGATACATTATCTAAACAATTTCCTTTACATTAAAAATATGATCAACTTATGTAACCTAAACATATTCTAACACACATCTCTGGTACAAACAGTCTCTCAGTGATTCTCACCTCATGTCTGGGGCTTGTTGTTGTTCCAGCCACTGCTCGAGGTGCCGGACCCACCGGCCCCGTTGCCACCATTCCAGTTTCCATTGCCACCTTGTCCACTGGGCCAATTGCCTTGGTTCCAATTTCCACCATTTTTACCATTACCATTATAACCTTGCTGAGACCCACCCTGATTCCAAGATGGTGGTGGACCATTTTGGCCCCAGTTTTGGTTTCCGTTCCAATTCTTACCAGAATTGCCCTGTGGCCCACCCTGCCAATTGTTAGGGCCAGAATTGCCAGGCCCTCCACCCAGGAAGCCCCCCCAGCCAGCTTGATTGAGTGCAGCAGCTACGAGACTAATGGGCAGATTAAAGTTAGCAGGTGGTCCGCCATTTGGATTGATGCCCAAGTTTTGCATATTCAAAGAATCAATATTGCTGTTACCATTGTTACTTGACCCACCTGAAGCTGCTGGCCTGTTCCCATCCCAGTTGTTACCTCCTCCACTGTAAGAATCATCTTTCCAATTTTGATTAGATTTATTTTTAATCTTTGGTGCAGCACTTGAAACAGACACGGACGCCCCTTTGATTACATGGTCTTCTCCGCACAAACTTTGAGCAACTTCAGGGTCCAAAAAAGTAACAAAGCCGAATGCTCTAAATGGTCGCGGTACAAACACATCTGTCACTTCTCCAAATTTTGAAAAATATTCACGAAGATCATCAGCAGTCATATCCTCAGTACACCTGCCTACGAATACCTTGCAAGGCATTTGTGGAACCACACCTTCTTTAGAGTTAGGTATACGCACGTCAACCCAGCGGCCGTCTATATTATGACGCTGTGCAAGGGCTCTCATCTGCGATGCGTATGTGGCGAAGCGTATGAATCCGAACCCTTTGAATGATCCATTCTTATCTCTCTTTAACTGAACCATTACAACTTCTCCAAATTGTTCAAAGTACTGTCTAATAGACTCTTCTGTTGACTTCCACGGTAAGCCCAAGCAAATTAAATCGGAGCATGTGAGTTTTTTCTCCAATCGCTTGGTTTTTGCAGCTGAATTTTCTGGTGAGACGTCTTCCATTTTGCGTTTGTTTTCTTTAGGAAATACACAAATATATAAAGGTTTACCCCAGCCCGCTTCACTTGGTGGGTGCAATTTGCCATCGCTAAGCCTGATTCCACGTACTGATTTGCTCTCTGGATGCCTATATTTTAGTCCACAAGCGCCGGGAAACTGAGCTACTAATGTGGAAAGTAGGAGCGTGCCGTCTAATTCGCATGGGATCTCCACCGCGTTAGAATCATCTTCATCTTCGCTAACTCGTATGTATTCAAATAAGTCCTCGTTATAATCCCTTTTTGCAGCACACATGATGAAACAAAGCGATTTCCAGTTAAAACCAATTTACTCGTAGTAAAAGTAAGTATTTATTCTTCGACAAATAAAATAACCAACATGGATGCATAAAGTGTTGCCTTCCTTACAAATAAAATAATATAAGATAAGGTAGGGTTGTATGTATGTATGCAGTATGAGTCCGTCTCACTCGAATCGCAAGTAAAAAAAAATATTTAAGCTTTGTTCAAGGGAGAAGTGATCTTACTAAGTTATTTGGACGCCTTCTAGCTAGGTGGTCGATCGATGACCTGTGGTCATTGCGTGATCCGAGAGGTTAATCGCGATTTTTTGGTTATTCAAACATCACAATGCAACGGGATTGTTTTTCTGTGGTAGCGAGTTAGACTCGTTTGTAGTCGCCATTCATCGAACACGGCGCGATGCATGCATCGCGTCGGCTGGCAATCAGTTCCGTTCGACTAGATATGGCGTGACTCGACCAATCGCTTGCATCAAAACAATCGCAAAACTCCTTGATTGTTTCAAGACAGGAAGATTTTACCGACTCCGATTAATACGATTGTTAAAACATCTCGTTTCAACAATCGAAGTCATAATATATTATGACTTGCCTGTAATAAAAATTACAACTCCTTAAAATGCTTTAATCCATAGACAAAGAAACATGTTCCCTTCTTAATTCCAAATTTTTTTACATTGTCTGTGGTTCACTTAGGCGAATATTTTCTATACTTATGGTTCCTTTGATCAAAGCAAAGTCAAAGCAAACTATTTCTTAATTTTTCTACGTGTATGGTACATGCTATTTATTTATTATTATTTTCAAGGACGTTAACACAGACGTTATACGACGTTACTCAAGTATTTTTGTTTTTGTATATTATGATTTTAAGTTACGCCACCACGAGGGGGTTGGAGTAACTGCGCATGTATTTTAGGAAAACAACAGTCAAATCATGTGCATCCTCTTTTTTGAAAGGCGGTTAATATATATACCTACTAAAGTCTCCTTTTGGTAGGTTAGTTACCGTTCTATTTATTGTTGTAGATGTATTTAGGGGCTAGGTATCCAATAAAAGAACTCATGATAAATAGCTTATTGAAGCAGCGAAATAGTTACGTAGGTAGGTATTTCCATATTATGTAAATGGTATAATATATTAAGAAGCATCAGCTTTATTCGACCTTCAACTTTTATTTCATTTTGAGACCTTTCGAAGCACTTTGAAATTTAAATTTCTGCCGAAGATACGTTTATGTCCACTGGACCAGTCCTGTCACTGCCTGCTCACCTTGAATCTTGACTTTTACCATTTGCTAAATTTAAATGTTAAATTCCGTGAGGATTATTATTATGCTTGTGTATTCCGTATTCCGCTGGGCCAAAGATATCTTGTTGATTTTTTTAACATACTATTTGACCACCTCCCTTGATGAAAAGTTCTGTTTTTTATAGTTTAAAATATTGATCGTTAAGACCTATTATGAACATACAGGGTACCCTGAAAGGAAAGATGTCTGCATGAAAGGTTTCCTTGACCGAGTATATCAGTATTTATTGTTTTACTAGCTGTGCCCCGCGGTTTCACCCGCGTAGATTTTAATTTCATGGTTGCCCGCGGATCCCTAATGTTTTTTAAAAATCGAAGTAGCCTAAGTTACCCCTGTAACATTAGCTATCCGTCACTGAAAGTCCCGTCAAAATCCGTCCAGCCGTTTCGGAGATTACCCGGAACAAACAGACAGACAGACAGAGAAAATTTTTAAAAATTGGTTTTTCTTTGTCAGTATCTTGTATACTTTCATATGCATTTAGTGAAAAACTGTTATTTTGCTGTTACAAACAGACACTTCAATTTGATTTCTCTGTATAGATATAGACTAGCTGTGCCCGGCGATCTCACCCACGTAGACTGATTTTTCATGGGTAGCCCGCGGAACCTTATTGTTTTTCTTTAATCAAAGTAACCTAAGTTACTCCTTGAAACATTAGCAACCTGCCAGTTAAAGTCCGGTTAAAATCGGTCCAGCCGTTTCAGAGATTACCCGGAACAAACAGACAGATACACCGACGACAGAATGAAAAAAAAATATGGTTTTTTGATGCCAGTACCGTGTATATTTTCATATGCATTTAGTGAAAAACTGTTATTAAATGTTATGATAGTTTATTCATAGTAGGCAGGTTCATTTCTAGTTAGACCTCATTTTGTATGCGAACGTAAAAGCGCCTCTAGCGCCAAGTGTAGGAAGTTTTACGTTACCATACAAAATGTGGTAAATACGCGATTGCTATAGACAACGTTAAAGCATGTTAAACCCTATTCTTGGGCCACTGTTCAGTATGAGTTCAACATGTATAGTAAAATTATATAAAATACGCGCCGAATATAATCTTCTCCTTTTTTTGATAAAGACCAAACTCTAGCTACAACCTTTGAAGAACGTCAATAATTGTGTTGTCGTCATTATAACGGCGCCTTACGTCTTGGAGTGTTGTCTGCAGCAATATAACTTAAAGGTCAAAGACCAGTTTCGCAACATTTCTCTGTGGGTTTGGAACAAAGACCCGAGGCTGGTACCCTTCACTGCGCCTGCGCCAACAGGAAGCAGCGTGCCCAAGGCGAGCGCCCTCGCTGTGCGCACTCACCACTTTTGTTACCATTCCCTTATTTAGATTCAATTAGCCTAGCTTAGGTACTTTATTTAATTAAGTCAATTCGAATTGGTTTGTACGTGTTATGCGTAGTCCAAGCTGCGATATTGTCTTGTTCATACCCTACCTACCTTACCACCTACCTACCCTAAATAGACATCAAAATTGGCGCCTAGATCGTTTTGTATATCCGGCGATCGACACAGTTTTACAATTCAAACATGCGTATCTTTATAACTAGACGCGGAATAGGGTATCCAAACTATTTTAGTTTGTTATTATCTAAGCAGAACAGTACCTAACTACCTACCTACTAATAAAATTTTGTGTATAGATGCCCAAGTAACGGAACACAAAAGATGCAAATCACGTCACTGGGGAAAGGATGAGTTTCCTTGGACTTGGCTGCGGGGTCATGTTGGAACACTTAATATTCTGAATGCGTCGAGAGTGGAATTTCGCCGCGCTGCGACTACTTCGGGCACTGACACCACTGCATTTGGTACCCACTCTTTACTTAAGATCATTGTTGTTTGTGACGATAACTACTCAAGTACTTACACCAAAGGCATATTTTAGGGTTAAGTAGTTAAAATTAAGCATTAAGGTGCGCATGCGTGTACATATGCACCTGGATACTGAGTATCCACCTATACATGCTATGACTACTTGTAATTTATGTAAATTGTGATTAATATCTAGCCCAAAATAACTATTCAGTATATAAGTGAGATTCCAATACAAATGTCAACTGTTGTATTTTAAGCAGGTAATGTGCTAACACTCCTACGTTTTTGATTGCGCATCGGTCGAAAGCAAAACAAAAAAAACGTAGTGAAGGTACTGCATACATTATGCATCAGATTGGAGGCACCTAGTTAGGTAGGTAGGCATGTTGGCAAGAGATAAAGATTCCTTAGTAAAGTTTTGTGCGTAGGTAGTCCTGCCAACGCAAATACCAATTTCAACGTGTTCTTAGCATAGGTCTGTAAATGTAGGTATAGTTAGGTTCTACCCGCAAGACAGATATTTTATCATGTAATGTAGAAAAATTGCCTAGTTTAGTAGTAAATAATAATAATTACTGAAAATATATAGCATTATAAGTATGTAGGTATTATGCCCGATCCCAAATTGTTACTGGTCTCTTCGTCTATAATTTTGTCTCGATCTTGATCGGCGAATGAGTGTGGATAAACCTGAGTCGCAGGTAATGTAATGTAACGTCGCGACGTTACCTTGCATATTCGGATCTTAAAATATTTTGACGCTGATTAAAAAGCTTTCACATGAATTCAAAACAATAAAATAATCTATATAAATACAATATATACCTAATATATTATATCTTATCGGTTCGGTAGATTGAAATCAGATAATGAATATTAGTTGACATGAAAAGGATTAAATTGTTTTATTCCGCAACCAATGCTTAGGTATGTTTGGTATTGTTTTAAAAGAGTTAAGAGTATTATCCTGAGTTCTGAATCCGTAATGCAAAGGTTGCATTCGAGCCGAGAGGTTAAATATCACTGACTGTGTTTGATAAATTACTTAGGTAGATATACAACGTCTGTCTGTCTGTTTGTTCCGGGTAATCTCTAAAACGGCTGGACCAATTTTAACGGGACTTTCACTGGCAGGTAGGTGATGTTTCAAGGTGTAACTTAGGCTCCTTATATTTATTAAAAATATTAGGGTTTCGCGACAATAAGGATGAATCTAAATCTACGCGGGTGTAACCGCGGGGCACAGCTAGTAATAGATAAAATTAAAAGGAATAAACGGAACGGGGGTAAAACGTAGTAAATCGGAAAAAGTTAGGTATCAGGAATATGCAATTCATTTCTTTCATTCAGTTCTTTGTCCTATAAATTAAAATAAAATAAAATTATACATATACGTACCAGTCTTACCACTTACTTACATTTTTCATAGAATTTTTTTCAACATCTCACCCACTATGAGATTGGCTTACGTAATGTTTGAATCTATTTTGTAGATTTTAAATATGTACTTAGTTTAATAGTGTATGGGGCCAAACGCTTACATGTCCACTCCACCCGGATACATCGGCATGCGAGCGAAGCGTTATTTGTAAAGGCTAGGTAAAAATAGCGTTCGGTTCAGTAGTTTATGTATAGGTAAAGTATACATTTTTTTATGCTGATTAGTTTTAGGCTACCGAATGGACAAGGCTATTGCATTTTAGACTAAATTCTTTCTGGAAACAAATCTAGACTTGAATTCTATCCTATTTCCAAATTGTTCCGGTATTGTTTCGGTATGTTTTTGGTACTTCTTTCAAATACTAATCGATCATGATTTATCATACATTTTATTTTATTGTATAAGTACCTTGAGTTTAATGTGTGTAAAAAGCACATACCTACATTGCCCACTCACCTACTAAAATTAAAAGTATTTAAGTAGGTAATAGGTAAGTAGGTGAAATAAAAATTATAAAAGACTAGCGGACGCGGTTTCAGCCGCGTAGTTCCCGTTCCCATGGGAGATACGGGGATAAAATATAGCCTATATTAATCAGTGACAGCGTAGGTAGCATTCAAATGGAGAAATATTTTTTTTAATCGGTCCAGTCCTTTTTGAGCCAAATACAAACCTTTCTTCTTCTTAATATTAGTATAGAAAGGCGCAAGGATAGTCACAGATGTCTGTGTTTGTCTCGAACCTTCTATTGTATACAAGGGCGAACCAGGCGGGCACAGCTAGCACCTACTATTCTGTAAGAACTTTGAGTTTTGCAAATTCAACAAAAGTAACCATCGAGTACACCAGCATCCACGAATTGGATATCCCGTGCTTTCTTTGTTTACATACTTTGATTAGCTTGGATGCCAGAGATTTCATAACGTTTAGCGCGCAAGTTACGGAAGCGATTATGTGGAATGCAGTAGAAATTGGTTTTACAATTATTAACTATGTGGTTAAATAGGTGTGGCGACATCGATTTGCATTATGTGAATCATGAAGAAACCATGTCAATTAGTGTTAATAAGTAGGTACCTAATTAATATTAAACTTTATTGCCAGAATTAACATATTTTGGTTTCGCTGCTATGCTTTTTTAATTCCTATCTATCTAATGTATGTATGATCTTAAATAATTAGAAGTTCACCTTAGGCAATAAAAGTTCACTGATAAATATCCTTGGTGTCTAGATTCGTGACATTATACATTCTAAAATTCAAATTGTTATCGTCTGATGTTGCAATAGGCAATAGGTTAAATCGTTCAGCAAAACAAATGGCAAGTCTATGGAAAGGCTGAGCTAACGAGATCGTTTCAGCAAATATATTTTTCTAAATATGAGTTGTACGCAATAAAATTACCTACATTTTATAATTTGGTTAAATGCTCTAACTAAATTCGGTATAGATAAATACAAAGTAAAAGTTTTAGGCAGACATCCAAATCAGAATATGAGATACGTTTTTTTTTGTGGCTTTTCTATAAGGGAGTCAGTAAAGCTTAATATTTTCTCTGTATTAAAGTAATTGGGAAAGTAGGTATTATACTTAAAGGTAGACTAACTCTTTCCGGGCTCGTACCTCGGTGGTACCTAAATCATATTAGACAAATAGGTAAGTACATTAGTATGTATGTAGTTCTAGCATTTGGTAACAATCGCATTGGAATAATAATTTTGAAAGTTCACATTTCGCAAGGACAGTGTCTATCATACTGAAAGATTGTGGTAACTGTTGCTTAATACGAAAGTTGGAATGTGCTGGGTGGTATGGTTGGAGCGAGGCAGCGGGCTCCGAGAGCTTAGCGGGCGGTGGCGAGGAGTGTGGCGCGGCGCGTGGCCGTCAAGTGGGTCGTGTTGTGAAACAGAGAGAGGCGTGTGGACTGCGCCGGGGCATGCCGTGTGAGGTGACGCCGCTGTCTGGACAAGTGCCGCCGATTCAAGACAATACGTCATGTACGTGCAATAGCTCAAGTGCGCCAAGCATTCATTTCTCGCAACTTGAGTCTCCGTCTCCGTTGGGTTCTCATTAGACCAGCCAGTGTCTATGTGTACCCAGTCTATTATTGAGAGACAGGACACCCTTCATCATCATCATCAGAGTCATGTTAGATACTGTATTCTGAGTGTTAAGACGAATAAGTAAGCACCTAACCTGAAGTAAAATATAACCGACCAAGTACTTACTTAACATTAAATTGCCGATAGAAATTGAATCGCGACAAAACTTTAGATCGTGGAGGCGAGTCCTATGTAGTCCTATAGTATAATGTGGTATACAGGCGATACTAACACCGTTTTGAAAGTAAGTAGTACTTATACATATACTACTGAGGTACCCACCTCACGTGACTCCCATGGCCGTGTCACTGACCTCAAGTGCCTCGACCCGCAGGATGATTGGCCGAGAAATGAGATGGCATAGTGATGCGTGATGTCCTACCCTGCACCTGAGTGTCCAGTCCCAGGACCACGAAAATATATTCTCAAACCAGTTATTGCTAAGCACAAAACGCAGAGAAAACTCTTATTTGGTATTTAAAGCAAATTTTGCAGTCATATAGCTAGAAGGTACTTAGGTACCTAATGCATTAAACATTACCTAAAGCACCTAACTAATTATCAGATTTATTACAAGAAAGTAAATATTTATTTTCAAAAAATATTGGTTTCCAAATAAGAAAATGAGCTATTTTTCGGTATGATGTAGTAAGGCTCAAATCAAAATCAAATACGACGCAACTGCAAAGTTAGGCACGAACCATGTGGAACCGGCTCGTCAGTGCCGATTGGTGGGATTCACAATAAAATTCCTGTATTCAATAGTTTCTCAATTATGACTCTGTTTCAATCACTGTACCTACCTACCTACATATAATATTTTGTTTGATTAAGGGTCCAACTGGTCCAAGGCTGAATTGCGAATAATTACTTATTACCTACAATACAAAAGAAACGCGGCACCGTAGCAAAAAAAAACAATATTCTTAAACATATGTTACTAAATTGCAATTAAGTATTATGATTTCCGCAAATGAAAACAAAACCTAAGCATTCTTTCCTGTATTTTTGGTAAACAATTAGATATCTTATCACTTAATAGGTATCAACGAACGATGTGATGACGTTTTGATTGCCGCGACTACGAAGAACTTCGCTTTGATCTTGGAAATTATCACACTAGATTAAAATGGTATTCAGATATTTCATGTTGGAATATTAATTTACTATTTGCACCTACTTGAAGGTAAGCACCATACCAACAGTCTGCTGTCAACGCCTGCATTAGTCTGCTACAATGGTTTGAGTCCCGCCCAAAACACTTTGACGGATTTTCAGGCTGAAATTAGTACCTAGCTAATTAGAAGTATCTGCATAAAAAAGTAAACACATAAAGTTAATTAAATCCTTACCTATGTCTTGTCATTATATAAATCAGGTCAGTAAATAGGACACCTAAATACCTAGGTGGGTAATAACTAGGTATTACGCACTATTTAGTGACGGGCGTGCATTGCATAGAAGCAGATAGGTAAGCAGTGCTTACCGCGTAATTTATCCATTATCCAACAAGTACTTAGAAATCTTCCTTTAAACGGTCACATTATGCAACGAACAAGATATAAGTAATAAAAAAAACAACAGTTACTATTACGGAAATGAGCGTTGATAGATTTCCGACATGCATTTTACTTCCTACCTCTGGTCCTCTTACCAACTTACCTTGATTACAAATTCGGTCAATTCGAAGAGCATAATAATGTATTATAAAAGTTAATACTACCGCAATCATTACACCTGCCGCAATAGTTATTTATAGATTACTAGCTTCCGCCCGCCGAGTGATGAAAATTTCTCGGTAACCCTGACGTGTGTGCGAAATTTCATCATGATCTCTTTTGAGAAGACATGAAAACGTAACAAAAAAATCCACATTCGCATTTATATTTTAATTAGTTAACTTTAACCACACCTAATTAATTACTAGTAACCTATACTTACATTGTACAGAAGTATTAGAGATAGGTGCCACACACAGTGTATATTATTCGGGGAATTTCAATACTACGAACTTATAGCGATATGCCTTCTTTCTAGTCATTAATGAATTAGCTGATAAGTGTTGATTTTATTTACCTGAAAAACGCGGTAGTTATGTATCTATTATAAGATAGTCTGAGGTTAGTATACCTGTGAATTAAACTGCAACCGATTTAATTAGTACATACTTACCTACTATCTACCTACAGCCTACAGGTAGAGTACTATTAGTAAGTGCCTAAATGAGGGGGATATAACAACCATAAGTCGACATCTCCCCAACCGAGGTATAATATCTACATGCCTCTTTGAGTATGGAAAATAAAAACCGTTTGTGTTCACATTACGGATTCCAAAGTCCAAAGGAAGTAGCGGATAAATGTAGCGTGGATAGATATATGTACATTCATAAGTAGAGAGCCACAAAACAAAACTACATTCATAATATTCCCCGAAATGTGCCATGCGAAACCCGTCAAGGTGCCTGCCTACTAGTACCTCCAAACAATGTACGTAACATTTGTAGTGGGTACCTAAGTAGTTGATCTAGTCTAGAAATCAAAGCATTTTTTTTTAGTAGAGGCTGACAATACCAAATAGCTTTTCTTTGCTTATATGATTTGGTGGGAAAGAGGCAGTCATTACCTACCTATGATATAAAACGAAAGACGGCACCTAAGTACTTACTTTTATTGCAGCAACCTTCAAGTTCGAACTTCGATGTCCGAGATCATTTGAATCAGAAACCTTAACAATTCCTAGGTGTTCACAGTAAATTTGATTGCGAATTCTGCTAGCACTAGGTACCTATGCATTATACCTACCTACCTACCTATAAATAACGGGGAATTAAAAAATTAAAGAAAGTTCAGAAACTAACTTCTGTTTGTATAACTAAACAACGGGAAAATTATTTAAATACATCGCCATCAAATCTACTAACTCAGTCACGGATTCTACAATTCACCACATCAGATTAAAATTAAATACTTATATAATTTAAGTAGTAGAAAGGTTAAGTTCGATTCATAAAAGTAAAACTTAAATTCAGAGGACAATGTACATTTTTAGAGGCGAATGAGTATACAAATTAAATTAGTCTGTTTAATTAGCACACAAAATATAAATCTAATTTAAGCTGCATGACATTTTAAATAATACATCTAATAGAGCTGTTCTACCCGTTTAAAGGTCACTAAAGGTACGTGATTGTGTATATAAGACTAGCTGTGCCCTGCGGTTTCACCCGCGTAAATTTAATTTGATTACCGCGGAACCCTAAATTTTCTTTATAAATAAAAAGCCTGGTACTCCCTGTAACATTAGCTATCTGCCAGTGAAAGTCCCGTTAAAATCGGTCTAGCCGTTTAAGAGATTACTCTTTGGCAAATAACTCATTATTAGGTACCAATTCTTTGCGTTTTTATACTCATGATAATTTATAAACGCAATGTCCTATTGGAATAAATCAAACGGTATTTTACTTCTAGATGAATACCCTTGATAGCATAATGCTTAATTTGGTTAAGGATTAATATTAAGATACACATTTAACGTAGTTTCTTTCTTCAGACGATTTAATAATTTTTATGAGCATAAAAGCGATTATTGTGACTAAACTATGATAGTTAGATATATGCTCTCGCGGACTTTTTTGTAGATCTTAATAAGACCTACAAACCCGTAGTACATCATTTTGTTCTATTGTCAATAGTTTTTGCAGCGTACGCATAAATAGGTTTTCGATTTCACACCTTAGGTTAGAAAATTGCAATTTACTTACGGACCCCTAATTTTTATGAGAATAAAATATAGCCTTCCTCGATAAATGGACTATCTAACACTGAAATAATTTTTGAAATCGGACCAGTAGTTCCTGAGATTAGAGCGTTCAAACAAACAAACAAACAAACAAACATACAAACAAACTCTTCAGCTTTATAATATTAGTATAGATTTAGACTTTAAATAGCGAACACAAGCTTAATGGCCATTTATATAAGTGGTTATTTAATTCCAAATCCGTATAAAACAGGATTTCGACAATACTTTTCGATTGTTTGACACGTTGGAATACCTACCTAATAAACTTGTATCATTTGGGTTTTATTCCATTTGTTCCTACATTTTATTATATTACTTTTGTCATGCTAAATAACTAGGTGGTAAGTAGATACAGTTACTTTTTATTGCAATCTTTGAACAAATGTGGGGGTAATCAAATGAAAGACTAACGTCTTTTTTCAGACGGAAAACTACCTCTCAAATATCAGCGCCATAATTTTCGTAATACGGGCAAATAGCTCAACCTTAGAAAATCACCTCCTTTAAATTCTGACTAGACTGACTCCTTTAAATCTAATGAGGGCAAAACGTCTCAATAGGGTTTGGTACTATTAGTAGATACGTCTTGGCTATATAAGTGTATCAAACGCTAATAAAGATGAAAGTTCCACACTTTTAGAAACGTGGGACGAGTTGTAGAGTGAAAATATAATTTATTTTGATTTTCATCAAGTCGTACCAAATGAGCCATAGGCATGTAGGACGACTTGACGAAAATCGTTATTCTCCGTTATTTATTTATTTGGTTGTAAGAAAATAATCAAGCCTCAGTTTTTTTCCGAAATATTTATTTTCACTTAAACTAAATAAAATATGAAAACGTTTGTAGACGTGGAAATAATAATTTCTGCAGCTGTTCGTCACATTGCGTTGTTTGCTTCGTTATTTGTTAACAAAATCTTTACAATTTTACGTAAGTACCTAGGTAATATATAAATACTATACACGAATTAGCACACATCTTTACATAACAAAGTTAAATGTGCGTTTTGTCCAAACTGTTGACCTTAATCAAGCAAATTATCACATGTCTGATAGCGTGTGTATGAGTAGGTACGACAACATAGAGAGGTCACCACCAGCATATTTTATCGAATATTGCCGCATGTTATATCACCAACGTATCACAGATACAACCTGACGAATATGCCATGGGCACCAACAAAACATATTGCGCCACGCAGGGGCCACACTGAAAACCAGCTTCGCCAACCTTCTACGTTATTCTGTAAGATATCTCTCGAGCGTACTTGATACTTGCTGCTTAAAATAATCATTAAGCAAATTAACATAGTTGTTCATCTATCAGTTCGACGCTAGTTTGGGAACCTCTGAATTTTGCAGTACCATACCACATTGATATTCTACTTAGCTTTACATTGGCAATTAATAAGGTCGCATACATTATTATCGCCAGGGAGCGCACCTGACGAGAATAATTGGGCTTTATGCTAGGATATTGAATTTCGTTTCGGTAAAGAAAATTCAGTATCGATGTGGGGGCAATTGCACCTGTTGCCTTCATTGTATCCTCATCGGCCTGTCTATACCAAAATCACACGAATGCCAAAACGAATGACCTAATTTTGGCTGCATATAGGTACTAGTGTGCTTTACTTTGATGATTGAGGACCAAACAGTGTTGATATTTACTAAGTCAGTACCTACATAAGAAAATAAGGTAGGTTGGTACATATAATTTGATACATTATAATTAACAATCATGTGACCAAACCAACGTTATTTGGAAATCATTATAATCTAAAATATAAAAAAGAGATCATTATAATTTACTAGGTAAATCACTTAATTGTATGATTAGACAGTGTAAAATTGGAGCTAAAAAAGAACAAAATTTGACTAGTAATTTAGCTTCAGTATTAATGTGTTATAAAAAAGAAAAGATTATTAAAGTGGAGAGCACAATAAGTACATCAGTAGTTGATAATTTATCAAACAGTAAAATGCGCACTTTAGTACCTATATGGCCAGTATCATAGCTGTGATCTAATACACTTTGCTTTGATATTGCAATCTGTACAATCAATCGGTAGATAAACCTATGAATAATATATAGATAGATTATAAACATATTCAATAATAAACCTCGTGTTCTTTGAAATAAGCCCCGGATTCAGATTGATGGCGTTATCGATCCGGCAGGATAACACACTAACCGGAATTAATTATAGTTATTACACCGACATTCGATAACTATCTATTTTTTTAGGTCCGTGATAATATCTCAGAAACCTTGTTTAAAGGTGCATCAAATGCACTTTAAATGTAAAACTGACTGTAATTTGTACATATGGGAAACAGAAAAATAAGAAGTTAAAGCAACGAGATTCGCATGAGTCACAACAGACAGACAGTTGACAGATTTACAAATTATTGTGATACTTGTAAATATAGTGATATAAATTTATAAGTATGTAAAATATCGCTACCCACCTTCAATAACGTTAAAGAATCAATGAATGCACCTAATTATCAGTTTTTTTTAAATACATTACCTAAGCGCCGATCTCACAAATGGTTACTAAAAATTTACATTATTTCACTAAGACCTCAAATATTTATTTTTGACATTAAGTTACTTTCTTAAATGAAGGTAGGTAGGTATATTCAAAATTTTCATTATATTACCTACGTAACATATAAATATTTTGCCTTCACTATAACTTTTCCTCGACAAATTTCTCGTATAAAATGTGATGCTTATTAAATGTAGAAATAAAAACTTTAAAATATTTAAATTGTAACAATAATAATAAAAGTAAGTAATAAAATTTTAATATCTAAAAGCATGATCTAACTCAAATATAGCAAAAAATATCTTTAAGATATATAATATGTACCTACCTATGAGCAGTTTAAGACAGTAGGTAAGTAACTAGGTAAATAATAGCTGTATTACAGGTATATAAAATCATAAACAAAGATCAAATGCCTTATCAAACTTAAATATAAGTATGTTAACTTAAAATGTGATATGTACATATACAAATCTCATAAAATCAAAGCTTAAAAAGCAATTTGAATAGGTATTTCATAACATTAACATGTTTTACAGGTCAATGTTAGAAATGAAATGAAAGCAAAATACAATGGTAAATGAAACCAAGGGATATTGCCTAACGCCCACGAATATTTGAATATGAATAGGCGAGACACCAATCTACTACTGTGTGGTACTAAGTGTTGGACACAAGAGAAGACAGTACTATGACATTGTTTGATCTAAGTGTGGGTACCGTAAATGTAAAAACAGGTACCTAATTATTATTATAATATGCTTTTCCATTAAACACAGACTTGCTAATTAATGTAAAGATCTGCGATGAAATATTACCATAATACCAATACATTAACTCGCGCCTCGAAACACCCAGCTACATACCTACTTGTGATAGTATTACGCAGGTATTTAAGTGAGAGGTATGGCCTTGGTATAGCTACGAAGATATTCTTATGGAATTATAATACTTAATTACAATATCAATACCAAAACTTAGATTGGTGACGTTGGTACATTATGTACAATTTATGGAATGTCAATGGTTCATGAATAAAGATAGGAAAGCAACTGTGCTTACATTACATTATAAAAAGGAAAAAAACGGAATGTACTTAGGTAGACGAAACACAGAAAAAAGTATCTATCAAACATAGACATATTCCCACGTTATATACCAGTATCTGGTACATAATGAACACCTTCTGTGCTAAGTATGCCGAAGTAAGATTAGTAAAGGACTATCAGGGCGACGCTCTGGCCAAAGTGCAAAATGTAGGTATTCTATACATAAGGTACCATTAATTATACTTGATTGATAAACGTAATGGTCCATTGAACTGTTACCCCTTCAGTCCGAATATGCACCAAGGATGTGAATGCAATTTTATGTTGCTTTGCGTTGCGTTGCCCTTGCATCTGTCTAAAATAGACGCCGTACCTTGCCATTTCATTCTCTTTATTCTACTGTGACAGATTTGGCCAGATTGCGCGGGCAATCCACGTTGCATTCCCTTAAGACGGCAATGTGATACGCGAGGAGTTGCATGGGTATGACTGTGAGAATTCCTTGCAAGCAGTCTACGGTTTTAGGTATCTGGAGTGATCGTGACGCGAGACTAATTGTTTCCGAATCACCTTCTTCGCACACCACGATGGGGCGCCCCTGACGCGCGGTTACCTGCTGCAGGGCATTCATGCACTTGATGTACACCGGGTCACGCATCACTATCATCATAACTGGCATGGAGTCGTCGATGAGGGCTAGAGGACCATGTTTTAGTTCACCTGCCATAATTCCCTCACTGTGCATGTAGGTCAATTCCTTCACTTTTAGTGCTCCTTCCAAGCATGTAGCAAAATTGTATCCACGACCCATGATGAGTAATGAACGCTGACGATACAAATCCTCAGCTAAAGCTTTGACTTCCGAATCTAAAGCTAGAACTTGACGGACTTTCGTGTCCAACTCGTGAAGCCCTTCTATGATATCGGCGCGCCTCTTTTGGAGAGAAATGCGATCTTCGCTGATCACTAATGCGAACATAACGAGGGACACAAACTGCGAGGTATAGGCTTTTGTTGATGCAACACCGATCTCAGGGCCTGCGTTGATGTGGACACCACAATGCGACTCCCGGCAGATAGAGCTACCAACAGTGTTGGTGATACCTACTATGAGAGCACCATGACGCTTGCAATAACGCAGAGCCATAAGTGTATCTGCTGTTTCTCCTGACTGGGAGATGAAGAAGCAAACATCATCTCGGAACACTGGTGTGTTTCTATCCAAGAAGTCAGAGGCCAACTCAACCATAACCGGCAACTCTGTTAGTTCCTCAAGCAACTGTCTTGTGGCAACAGCACTGTGGTAGCTAGTACCACATCCAATAAGCATTAGTCTTCTGCACCTTTTAATTTCTGGTATGTAGTCTTTGATTCCTCCCAGTGTAACAGCACCATCAGCAAAATTGAGACGTCCTCTCATTGTGTTCACTATTGACTCAGGCTGCTCAAATATTTCCTTTTGCATAAAGTACTCATAGTTTCCTTTCATTATCTGTTGCAATTCCAGTTTCAAAGTGAAAATTTCACGCTCATGAGGATCATTGCTGCTGCTTGACAGCCGGTGAATGCTTAGGACGCCATCTTTGATGTGAGCAACATCATCATCTTCAAAGTAGAGCACTCTGTTGGTATGTTCAATAACAGCTGAAGCATCCGATGCAAAGAAATATTCAACATCCCTCTCTTCTTCCGGTTCAAAGTGAGCATGACTGTTGACTCTTGGTACAGCAGCAACCACTCCACGCGTGGCCTTGTTGTTGGTGTACATGATAGGAACATGGTCACTGGACAGGCGGCGCCTGGTCTTGATCCCCACAAGCAGCGGGCTTCCACGTCTGGTTGCTACACATTCATTTGGGAAGTAGCGAGATTTGAAGCACAAAGCAAAAGCACCTTCAAGTTGTTGGATTACCTGTTCCACTAGTTCCTGGAAGCTGTAGTACTTGTGTTGGTTGTACAGATGGTCGACAAGCTTGGCAATGGCTTCGGTATCAGTCTGGGATTCAAAAGTATACCCTTTGTGTTCAAGGAAAGTTTTCACTTCTTTGTAGTTGGTGATAATTCCATTGTGAATGACGACGAATGCGTTGTCTTCTCCTGACCGCTGAGGATGAGAGTTGACCGCACTAGGTTCTCCGTGGGTAGCCCAGCGAGTATGAGCAA
This sequence comes from Watsonalla cultraria, assembly GCA_964035505.1. Lineage (NCBI taxonomy): Eukaryota > Metazoa > Arthropoda > Insecta > Lepidoptera > Drepanidae > Watsonalla > Watsonalla cultraria. The sequence goes on along the minus strand of OZ037717.1, from coordinate 7,599,238 downwards.
TACCACAGTGGGAATCCACACTGTCCTCTACTGACAGCTCAGCGCTGCGCTCATTGAGTAATTCTTCAAGCGCGGCAACTTTGCCTTTTCGCTTCATTACAGCTATATCCTTTTGGTCGGCTGCATCGACAGCAACGCCGGCGGAATCATAGCCGCGGTACTCCAGACGTTTCAATCCATTGACGAGCAACTCCAAGATTTCGCGCCGGGTCTTAGGCGTTAGATGGTTAATATATGCAAAAATTCCACACATCGTAAATGGAACAGTAAGTTATGGGGACCCAAGTGAACGAAACCACGTCTCGCGGGTGACTGCAGTTGTTAGAATACACAACAGATATTGAAGGCCTACACGTATTCCTCCTACCACAAATGAGTTACTTTCACTTACGGCAATGCACACGTCATCGTGTTTCGTTATCAACAATCCGCTCCAGTCGCACGTAAATATCGTCGGCAAAAACCTCACTGACAGACCACAAAAATACTTAAATAAAATGAATGAAATAAACAAAACAACAGCTGTCATTAATGGCATATTGTCAATTTTTGTTATATTTTTTTCCTGATATACAGGCATAAGTGTCGTTCCTTGTACAACCAGTTTACTTTAACAATTCAACTAAAGGATGGAGGAATAATCGTTGGATGAATCCCTCGATAATCATAATCTTAGTTGGACAAAACCCTAGTATTACCAAACGGGAATTAATTAATAGTTTTGAGGACTTGACAAACCTGCATGTAGGCAGGGTTGTATTGTGCACCATTCCATATAGTATTAGCTATACTGAGACACAGAACAAGCATTTATCATACATAAATAGCTTATTGCATAACATGACGTGTCATAATGAACGATACATACTGTTTGACACTAATAAATTTATTAGTGGTGTAAAGGTAACTCGGGAATCTCTTTACATTCCCAAGATATATAGACAGAAGCTTGCTACATTGTTAGCTTATAATATTAACACTGTTATAGCCAATATAACAAAGCATAGGTTAAGTGACGAGCCAGTGGTAGATAGATGTTCTACTACCACTGTGACTAATCTTATTGATTCTTTAAACCATTAAGTCAGACAACAGAGAAGTCAGGTGCATGTATTATGCGTCTGCTACACCAGAATATTAACCGCTTCTCTGGCAAAATTCTTGATCTAGAGTTATTACTAGACAAAATACCTATTGATTTTCTCTGTTTTACTGAAACTTGGTTGAAACCAGATACCATGATGTTTAATATTACTAATTATACCATTGCCAGTTCTTATAACAGACTCTCAGCGGAGGGAGGTGGTACCATCATCTTACTGAATAGTAACTTTAAGTCCAAAGAGAGAAAGGATATTACTAGTCTTTCTGTAGAGCGAGTCTGTGAAGCGGCTTGTGCAGAGTTGGATAATTATATAATTGTATGCGTATACAAACCTCCATCCTCTGATATTCACTCATTTTGTTCAACAATGGAGGTCATTCTTGAGAAAATATTTCGAACGAATAAACAAATATTGATATGTGGTGATTTTAATGTAGACATTTTAAGAAGGTCTTCTGAGGCGCGTTTATTTATATCTCTTTTTAAATCATTTAACCTGGACTTTGTATTTAATGAGCCCACGAGAATAACGGCCACTTCCTCTACTTGTATCGATAATGTAATAACTAATGGTAGTATAATAAAACAGTCTCAGATAAGTGGAATTCGATCTGACCACATGGCTCAACTAGTTGAGTTGCAATGTAGTAGGCAACCTTCTAAATCTTTTAGGGAATCTAGACCTCTCTCTGTCCATAGACTGCTGAAGTTTAAAAATAATGTTGAGTTAAAAATTAAAAAAGCAGAGTCTCGCGAACCAAACAAATATTTCAATAAATTACATGATGTCATATGTACAGAATTCAATAAGGCATGTCCTAAACAACAATATAAATTAAATAACAGATTACAGTTCAACAACTGGGCAACCAAGGGCATAAGGAAAAGTAGGGACACTTTATATGAGTTATACCACAAGAAAGCCCAAACAACTAATGTTGCTTTTCATAGTCACGTTAGAATGTACTCAAAATTATTTAAAAGAGTTTGCCAGATTGCCAAATCAAAACATATAAGTAGTGAAATTAGCCGCTCTGATGATAAAATAAAAACTGTTTGGAAAGTTATAAACAGGGAGACTGGTAGAAATAAAACTAAAGAGCAAGTAAGTAAGCTTAAAATCAATGATAGTATTATATCGGATAAGTTAGAGGTCGCAACTGCTTTTGAGAATTTTTTCGCTAACATTCCCACAGAGACTACCAAACATCTTAACTCTAGTCCGAATACAGCTGAAAGCTTATTGAAACAATCGTTACGAAAAAGCTTCCCAGATTTTAGTTTTAAACATGTACGTCCTATTGATATCATGAAGGCATTTAAATCGCTTAATATTAAAAATACGGAGGACTTATGGGGACTCTCAATTAAAAGTATCCAATCTATTATAATAACAATTGCTCCCGCATTAGCTTCTATTTTCAATTTATGTATAGATCAAGGTATATTTCCTGATATTATGAAATATAGCAAAGTAATACCGATATTTAAAGCAGGCTCTAAAGAAGATCCTTCTGATTATAGACCTATATCGATTCTTCCCGCGCTTAGCAAAATATTTGAAAAAATTCTGCTTAATCAGATGTTAGCTCACTTTAACGTACATAACATCTTGCACGATCACCAATTTGGCTTCACTAAAGGTAGATCAACAACGGACGCGGCAGCAAAATTAATAAAACACATTTTTGAGGCTTGGGAGGGCGCCTATGACGCAGTAGGAGTCTTCTGTGACCTTTCTAAAGCTTTTGACTGTGTGGATCATCGTACGCTACTTCTTAAGCTAAACTATTATGGAATTCGCGGAAATGCTCTCGACCTTTTATCCTCGTACCTATCAAATCGTCATCAGAAAGTTGGCGTCGGTGGTGTAACATCCAAGGGGTCAATAATCAAAACAGGCGTGCCGCAAGGCTCCATACTAGGCCCATTCCTGTTTCTAGCGTATATCAATGACCTACCACTTGTTGTAGAAAATATCTGTGATATTGTTCTATTTGCAGATGATACATCTTTAGTTTTCAAAGTGAGTAGAAAAGACAACGATCTTAAGGCACTAAATGAAACTCTAACATCTGTTTCAAAATGGTTTGATGCCAATAATCTCGTTTTAAATTCTAAAAAAACAAAATGTATCCGATTTTCACCACCTAATACATCGCAAATAGATACAAATATATCATTAGTTGGGAGTCAATTGGAGTTGGTCGAAAGCACAGTATTCTTAGGTCTTACCTTAGATTCAAAATTACAATGGGGCGCCCATATTGAAGCATTGTCAAAAAAGCTTAGTTCAGCTGCGTTTGCGGTTAGAAAAATTAAACAAATGACGGATATTGATACTGCTAGATTAGTCTACTACGCTTACTTTCATAGTGTCATGTCATATGGCGTATTGTTATGGGGTTCCGCAACAGACTTAGATTCAATTTTTATACTTCAAAAGAGAGCCATCAAGGCAATATACTCGCTGGACCCCCGAGATTCTCTTAGAGATAAATTTAAAGAAATAAATATTCTCACCCTACCGTCACTGTACATTTATGAGAATTTGCTATACATGAAAAAAAATATTCATCTATTCAATTTAAACTCGGACATTCATTCAATTTCAACACGAAATAAACACAAAATTGTAGCTCCTAGATTCAGGTTAGCAAAGGTAAATAAATCATTCATGGGGAATTGTGTTCGTTTCTACAATAAAATCCCACAGTCAATAAACGCGTTAAATTATGATAAATTTAAGACACACATTAAAACTGTACTGATGAAGAAAGCTTATTATACAATTTCGGATTACATAAATGATAAAGACATATGGAATTAAAACTCTGCACAAGTAGCTCCTGGCAATGACATGGTATGCAAACATGATATGTAAATCATTTGGTATTGTTTTTACGTTTTTAATTATTATTTTTTACACATGCATGCTGATACAATTTTCACTATTGTGAATAATTTATGATGTTTTTTTTTTGTAATTATTATTATTTTACTGTGTAATGAAATGTACATGATGCCAGCTGAGTTTCTTGCCGGTTCTTCTCAGAAGGCTAGTTTCCGAACCGGTGGTAGATTCCTCGACGTTCATAAGTGCCTTACCAGGGCCTAAACTGAATAAATCATTTTCATTTTCATTTTCATTTTCATTTTCGATATTGTAGGTCGGTTGCAGATTACCTAGAACTTAAAAAATTATCTGAATTTCGAAATGTATAAATATCTTGAAATAAACAAAACCATTATTTTCTATATTCATATTCATAATATATTTATTTCATTTAAGTTAGTTACGTCAAAGATACAAAATAAACTTATATAATAGATTTAAAAAAAATACTAACGGATATTCCCACATATTAAATAACACTTTACTATGAGGGTAAGCTTCCTTTTAAAATTAGAAGTGTGTTGATTTAAAGCGCCCTATCGAAGGTATACAAAACTTACCTATGTTAGGTGTTATGCTATCTCTCTGTATCGGATTTCTTTTTGTTCCACCCTACCCTTTTATACTAACAACGTAGGAGCATAACCCCCCGTAAACGGGGCCGGATTAGGCAAATGTCTAGGGGCCCCGCACCATGTACGTTTGTCCAGCACGGCCCCTATGAATTTGCATTTATGGTGTAAAGGGAGCAAAATTTATTTTAAAAGCGTAAAGGGGCTTCAAGGTATATTGTTTTTGCCTAGGGGCCCCGTGTATTATTTAGGCACTATTTTTTAAGACTACTCCCGACCCTGGATTCCACCATGTGTACGCTAGCTATACGGACACGACTGAGTTGATCCGGCCCTGAACGTAGATATTAGTCGTCTAAAGAGACGGGTAGGCCACCCGTCTCTTTTAATCTCTTTTCATCGACGAGAGGTGTTGCGACTTTGATGTAGAAACTTAGCTCGTTGCAGGACTCGCCGGGAGTAAAATAAAACAATGATCTACCAGTAGCTTCTTTATTGGTTTTATCAGGATCAAGGTCTATACAAAATTATTGAAAACATTACATAGTTACATTTAGCTTAAAATGAGTCATTGGTTTGTTTTCCGTAAGATGTTACAATATCTAATGGATTCATTCGTATTGAATGTTTAAACCTTCACCGTGGAAGTGATTACTTAAGTACCCTAGTTCATACAGGTGTATTAAACAATACATTTAAGTAGATACTAGGAACAGAAATTATTTCATTTTATTTCTACACTTTACAAAGTTTAATTTTTTTTTATCAAAACGTTTTAAACGTTAACTAAATGGGACTGGTTTTAAACCGATTCCCGCATTGTCACACATGATGTTGCTTTTATATTTTTAAATATAAATATATCTTCAATATCACTCAGCTTCAGTTACATTTACAACGAAATGTTAGAATACAATATGTATTATAATCCTTAGGACATCATTCTTAGAACATTATAACACTAAATTTAAATATAAATAATTATTAATTAACTGAGCAGGAATTGATAAAAATATAAGTTTAGAATCACAATGAGTTAAAATCTATACAAATCGAATAAATAGATTTATTAAAGGATATTTTAAAAGTAAGTAACGGTTTAAAAATCCAACACTAGTGCCTTTCCTTCTAAACTCTTTGCGATGAAAAAACAAAACGTAACGAGCTTTCAGATACGGAAACTCAAACTTGGCAAGTAACTTACGACTAAAATAATCACAAATATATAAACTTAACATGTAAGCGTAACTAAAACGAACTAACTTTAATAACATCTTGCTATTATAAATGCATACGCAGGAATCGAGCGTGATGTCACCAGTGAAGAAGCTCCGTTGGCAGGGCGCTACGGGGGAGGGAGCCGGGGCGGGGGCAGCGGCCGCAGCCTCTTGGCCGGAGGAAGCCTGCTGCTCTACTTTGTTTAGGGTGCCCCATAGTTATTTTTTCTTCTGTGCCTTCTCGGCGGCCTTGGTAATTTTACCTGTGGTGACCTCCTTGAATGACACATTCTGCAACAAAAATGGATGGATCAGTTCGGTCTTCAAGTGTCAGAAACAGGGTAGTAATTTGTGTGGTGGAAAATTAAAAACCGGTAGAAGTATTGCATTTCCTCTACTTGCAATCAACTTCTTTTGCAATCAAGATTACCATACCTATCTTGGTAATTACTCAGATGCAGCCGAAGAGGGGACATGCGCGACGAATTTGAGGCGAAATTAAGATTTTGGAATGACTTCAAAAATATAATGATGTTCTATGTTCGTTCGGCGCGTATTTTTAATTTCTCTTCTGTATGTTTCCAGACAGCCGATATTATTCTCACAAAAAAAATGGTAAAACGGGGCTCACCTTGATGACGCCGACAGCGACAGTCTGCCGCATGTCGCGCACGGCGAAGCGGCCGAGTGGCGGGAACTCCTGGAAGGACTCCACACACAGTGCCTTGGTGGGCACCAGCGTCACGATGGCCGCGTCGCCCGACTTAATCGATTTCGGCTCCACCTCCGTCGTCTTGCCTACACAAATTAACATGTGATTTACGCATGGAATGCATGGCAAACGGTAAGTTATTGACTTGAAGGAATTTTCATAAATTATAATCTGAAACGCGAGGTAGTAGATAGAGTTTACCGGTACGACGGTCGCATTTTTCCTTGATCTCGGCGAACTTGCAAGCAATGTGTGCGGTGTGACAGTCCAGCACCGGTGTGTACCCGTTGCTGATCTGCCCTGGGTGGTTCAGCACAATCACCTGAAACACAACTTAATTTTAACATCTACCGCTTACACGAATGTATTTACGCGATTAAGTAGGTACGCATATTGTACACACATAACATGTCATGAGACCGGAATAGATTTATTTACCTGAGCAGTGAAGTCGGAGGCGCCCCTGGGCGGGGCGTTTTTGGAGTCTCCGGCCACGTAGCCACGGCGCAACTCTTTGACTGACACGTTCTGTAACGCACACAAGGTTCTCTCAAATTTGCACAGAATGGATTTGACAAAAGATTTCTCGACAGCGATCGTCGAAATTTATAGGCATAGGTGCCGTCACGAGTGTTCAGCGAAAAAAGTGGGGGTAGTTGGACACTTATTTTATTCGCGTCGCTCTTGTGATGGCACAAGTTTCTTAGTAAAATCTTTTTAATAGTTATCATTTTAGAATGGATTGCAGTAAGATAAAAAATATGTGAGTAAAATCACAACAGTACCAGAGTTAGCAAACGTATTAGTTAGGAACTGGAGTATAATAGGGCGCGCAAGGGTTGAAGTAGCGTACCTTGACGTTGAAGCCGACGTTGTCCCCGGGCATGGCCTCTTGCAGCGCCTCGTGGTGCATCTCCACGGACTTCACCTCCGTCGTGATGGCGGCCGGCGCGAACACCACCACCATGCCTACACACAAAAAAAATATTCAGCATCGACACTCCACGAACTATACACAAAATAGTAGGATATCAAAGAACCAGTGGCCTTCATTGCCATTAATTCTTATCGAGATTAGTCTCCCACTCAGTATCGTGTCAGACAGTAGGTTTGTCGCAATGTTTTAAGGATACAATTCTAAATTTAAGTAAGCCTATATGTAATACCATGAAGAGGAAACATGCTTGTTTGTTTGTGATGAATAGGCTCCGAAAGTACTGGACTGGTTTTAAAAATTCTTTCACTAATAGAGCACTCACCAGTATCTCAGTGTTTAGGTATAAAATACAAGGGATGCAAGTTCTCGGTACCTACTATCATGGTTATAAAATCTCACCAGGCTTGAGTATGCCAGTCTCGACGCGTCCCACTGGTACGGTGCCGATGCCTCCAATCTTATACACGTCCTGCAGCGGGAGGCGCAGCGGCTTCTCCGTCGGCCGGGATGGAGGCTGGATGGCGTCGAGGGCCTGCACGTTCCCATTAAATTAAGATTTCAAGCAATTTTTCCAGCTGATATAACTTATAGTAGGTATCTTTCATTTCATAGTATGCATTCGTGTGCAAGATAAGCGTGTGTGATCCCTTTGAATTGTAGGTAGGTAGATACCTATGTGCCTAGGACCTTCATTGCACAACCTAGGTAGGAAGGTAGTAGGTAAACAATTAGTCGTGAGGGTCTGCAGGTGCCGAGTTATGAGCACCGACCTTGAATGCGCAGTAGTCATTTAATAAGTTTGTCTCTGTCCGTCTGTATGGTGTGACGCGAATAAAATATATGCGCAGCTACCCCAACTATTTTCGCTGAGCGCTCTTGATAGCACCTGTACCACTGCATGGCACTAAAATTTTTATTGCACAGAAGTTCATATACTTAGAACGTAGGTTGATACCTCAATGAGGGTCTTCCCCTCAACCTTGTTGTCCTTGCGGTCGATGGTCCAGCCCTTGAACCAGGGCATCTTGTCGGAGGGCTCCAGCATGTTGTCGCCGTGCCACCCAGAGATCGGCACGAACGCCACCGACGCCGGGTTGTACCCTGGTACATTACACATTGGCATGCTCAACAATCGATTCACATGAATAATAATCAGAAGTAGAGCATACTTACGTAAAATGTTTTATTTTTAGCCTATTGTGTAATTATATTACGTAGAGACATGAAGAATATTATGAGGTACCTACAGGATAACTACCTACCACTTCGAGACTGCATATTTTCAGGTGACTTTATTACAAGACAGATGTGCCAGAGCAGATATTTTTCAGTATTATATATTTCCCAAGCACAACAAGCTGGTGCATACTTACCAATCTTTTTGATGTATGAAGAGACCTCCTTCTTGATCTCCTCATAGCGAGCCTCGTGGTAGGGTGGCTCGGTGGAGTCCATCTTGTTGACGCCGACGATGAGCTGCTTCACGCCCAGTGTGAAGGCGAGGAGAGCGTGCTCGCGGGTCTGCCCGTTCTTGCTGATGCCGGCTTCGAACTCACCAGTACCGGCCGCCACAATCAACACCGCGCAGTCAGCCTATTCAATCACGTAATACAGAACCTTTAGCCGAAATCGTAATGCTTAAAAGCTGATAAAGCATTAAATATATTTTACTGGGATCACGAAGTCACGATATTCGTTTAGGAATTTAAGTAGTTAAGGATTCCGTCCCGTTAGCAGCAGGTTAGTTACAAGGACCTGATGACCTTGTAAACTAGATACCTACCTGGGAGGTGCCCGTGATCATGTTCTTGATGAAGTCCCTGTGGCCAGGCGCGTCGATGATGGTCACATAGTACTTGGCTGTCTCGAACTTCCACAGAGCAATATCGATGGTAATACCGCGCTCACGCTCAGCCTTTAGCTTGTCCAACACCTGCCCAATAAAATATTTGTTGAAGTGTTTGAAATTACGTACCTACTCGTACCTATTCAAAAGCGTAGTATTAGAACTGATAAAATATCCGGATAAGCACCATACCTTCCCACGCTCGCTTTAATGATCTGCGCATCGGCAGAAGCGAGTGGCTGTGAGACCTTTTGACCTATACTAAGATACAGCAGCAATGGCCCTAAAAAAATCTTGATTTTGAATCGAAGGACCCGTACGTACCCAGGCGTACTTGAAAGAGCCTTTGCCCATCTCCTGGGCCTCTTTCTCAAACTTCTCGATGGTGCGCTTATCGATGCCGCCGCACTTGTAGATGAGGTGGCCAGTGGTAGTGGACTTGCCGGAGTCCACGTGGCCGATCACCACGATATTGATGTGAGTCTTCTCCTTACCCATCTTCGCCCCGAATTAACTCACTGATACGCCTGATATACTCTGTAAACCTGTCGTAAAAATCTTTGTAGTAAACTATCCAAAAGTAATCTTCAGTTTTATAACAACAGGAAATACAGGTCCCGTCATGAATTATGAGCGCGTACCTAGAATGCGTAGTAGTCATCTAATGAGTCTGACCCTGTCTATATGTATGGCGCGAAGCGAATATAAACATAATTATGTAGGTGGTATCCGCACTATTTTAGCTACGCGCTCATGACTTGTGATGGCACCTGTACCTAGACACAAAATGACCACACCATTTACACAGTATGTATTTTATGAGAATAAAGGTCACCTCACTATATTTTCATAAAATAAACCGTGACTGAAACCCCTATTCAATAGTCCTATCACCTACTTACGGGATCTCACGTTCGAATAACTGAGCTGCCTAACTGGTGAAGGCCCTTTATCTACAAATGATCGCAGCCAAATAACGTAACATTGAAATTGGTAAATGTTCTGCGCTTGCGGGGAGCAATATCGCAATTGTTTCCGTTAAGGGAAGGAGGAGTGAGGTCTTGAGGTAGCAATACATGGGACCGCTTAATCTTTGTTATATTTGTAAAGCGATTTCATTAATTATAAGGTAAGAATAACGAGAGAACAGCCTGAGTGTTGCAAGCGGCAATAGGCTTCAGTAACCGCACCATCAGGCGTAGGTACCGGCGCGTGCCATTTTAGAAGTAGGTATAGAAAAATTAAATCCAATAAGACTTGTTCCCGAAATAAATCTTACTTTCATCGAGCAAGATGGTTCAAGAAGGTATTTCGTCCGAATATGCAACTTCTGTTACAGCAAAATCACCAAATATCGAACTATGAACGCAAGTTACGCCCAAATTGCAAGAGGTGTAACACCGATAAATCAACTGTGACAGATACCTAGTGCATGCGATAGAAATACTGGAGTTAGCTTCCGAGTCTGCGCGAAAATCCTGGACGTCGATACAGCAGACCTAGATGTGTTTCCTACATATACATAGGTATGTTATTGAAATATTCTAACGACTACGGAATTTACCTACATAACACCTACCTATATTGCTTCGTGCTAGGTGGACAATTTCTAAGCCACTTTAGACAAAATTATAAAAAAATAGCGCAATTAATATTTTTAGGTAGGTAAGGTACGCTAAGGTAAGATATTTACAGCGCAGGGGCACATGATAGGTACGTGAAATACTAATTAAAGTAAGTAGATAAACATAAAGATGACACCAAGGATGCTGTAGGTTTGTAGGATTATGTCACATTGGATTTATTATTCACAAACACCGAGCAATATGTTCCGCGTAAATCAATTTAAGTAGATACTTAGTGTTTAAATAGGTTCCCATATTTATTTGTAGTGCTTTGCTACCTAGTTTAGGATACCTATGGATGTCGCAATAAAGTTCGCAATATATCGCAATAGGTCTAAAATAGTCGCCGCTGCCGTGCCGCGCCGCCCCGCTTTCAACTAGTGCGTCCCTGCCTGCACCCCGTTACGATCTATTGGGGAACCACCATCACAGAACCCTATTACTCATTAAAACACCACAACCACACACTTCTTCCTTGTCCTAGCAGCCATGGAGGCGCTCAATTTACGTTACTTATTATCAATTATATCACAATCACATTGACAAAAACATGACAAATTGGTCAAATGTTTGAATTAAGAAAAGTGATGTTTTTTAAAAATGATTTCATAAAAGCGATAAAATAAGAGACAGGTATGAAAATACAACCTATTATTTGAGCCTATTAAATACAAGTGAAGATGAGTATTAGGTATGCGAGGTATAAATTAGAGAAGTAATTTAAGTAGAAAAAAATAATCAGCAAAATAAAGGCGATAGGCCAAGTTTGAGCCGCTGAACCACCCTAGAACTTTATCCCTCATGTTTGGAATTATAACTATGGCTATTATATGCAACATAAGATAAGTAGGTAACTATAAAATCAACGTTACATATCGTGATTTTAAAATATTCCATCAATTGCATCACATAACAAATAACAACAATGAATGAAATTGCGTAATTTCAAAATGTGGTGCCGGTAGGCGGAAAGTGCGGAAGATTAGGGAAGATATACAATCAATGGATATTCAATTTATACACTATTTTGCAAGACAAATAATGACACAACTTACAAACACCGCAATTGCACCGTGAAACAAATATTACACAATAAAACATAAGGAAACTCACCTTTGCAACCGCAGTCACGAATTTTCCGAGCAATTTTAGAGCATGCGCCGTGGAGCGTTCGCCCGGGAAATACAATCAATAAAATCAAGCACCTTACTTTTAAATTTCACAAATAAAAAAAAATACGTAATAAAATTAAATTTTAAGACAATTAAAAATTGGTGACGATTTTTTCCATATTATTGAACTAGATTTTGTTGTTAACTAGTAAATAAGGATTTAATAGAAGTTAATTTAAACGGATATAGTATTTTAGTTTTTTTGATCATCGCAGTTTGTAAAATACCGGCCTTTATCATCTTATTTTCACCACAGATTTTATATTTCATCACTGCACACGGAAAAGGATTGTATTGTGTTCGCGTGGGTATTGTCCTAGGCGTATTCTTATTAAAGGTTATCGATAACGAAACAAAATGAGCTCTGCCTACCCAAATGCCTCATAGGATACAGGGGTGTACGTGAATAAAACCAAGTAGGTGTACCTACTTCTAACAAATCTAGACGATTCAATATTGGCATCGTTCCAGTCCATTCTTACCAATGCACGCACATGGTCCACAAGCGAATAAAATTATATTCATTGCATGGGGGTAGACACTACAATGTAATATAAACTTTTAAGATTACAGAATCCTGTAAGATTGCTCATAATATTTTGATCCTCATCAGTATCATTGACTGATTTGATTTGATACTTTTCGTTACTATTTAGTTTTTTTTTTTATTTTGTGTAGTCAGTCCACCCAACTGTTTGCTAGTCAATGTGGTCTAACCTACGTGAAATACCCACCATTTAGGGACGTATAAAACTATCACGACTAAAGCATTAAGGATACAAATAATACCACTTTTAAATACATGTAACGCCTTTATTTATTTGATTTTCATTTACTAACTAATTCTTACCAATACTATAAAAAGATAATACCACTAAAAAGATAAATTAATACAAATTATTGTTGTTTAAATTAATAATACAATAAAAATATTTAAAAGCGATTACGATAAAGATAAAAATTATATACCAGTGCACAAAATTTAAAACATTATTTTTACATATTTTTTTTTATACAAGTCGTTAACAGCCCGGAGACTGGGTGTTGCCTAACTATCCCTTTGGACAATACATGCGTGAGTATACATATGTATGTATATGTTTTTACATATATTTCAATAAATGTCGATAATGCGACCCCTTTTTCCAGAATAGCAAGATATATTGTAAATTTGTTATACGTTTTATTAGCTGTGTTAATGAACCTAAGAGAGCAGTTACTAAGGGATATATTCTTTATATAAAATGGAAATTTGTTGCTGAAATCGAAAACATAAACTTGTAACGAAATTAGAGTCCTATAAATAAAATTAATCTTGAAAACAAAAAAGCTAACAGTTTGCAATATCTTTGTTAATAATAGGTAATACCTATCAAATAAAATATAAAAATAAAAGTTTTTATTTGAACGCCGTGGAATGTTACATGTCATGACTTGAATGCGTCGTAGTCATTTTATGAGTCTGTCTCTGTCCGTCTATATTGCGAGACGCGAATATAATACATGGGCATTTACCCCCACTATTATCGCTGAGCGGTCATAGCTCGTGACGGCACCTGTAAACTTCTATAAAGCGAAAGTATAATCTTATTTAATAGTAAATAAACTTTGATAATTTCTAGCTATACCATAAGCCCGGCGCAAAGAATGCAGCTATTACAAAACTTCTTGCTGTAAACTGACTGGTTTTTATTTATGACAGCAATTTAGTAATTAGCCTTTCTAATAATCCATTGCACAACATACAATGTGGGTAATTATTAAAATCAATGACGTCAGGACATAGAGTGAAACAGACCAAACATAAGAATAGAAAATAATAATAATAATAATAAAAATAACAGTAAGTCAACAATTTATTAATTTCACTGCGATTGTGAAGTGAATATATTCATAATCTTTACAAAACATACTCGATCACAAAATGTTTGTAAATTACTGAAAAAAGTTTTTCGTTTGAGTTTGTAGTTTTAAAATGTTTCTATAGGCTGTTCTATAACAACTATAGTATTATAATTTAGATTTAGATAATTAACAATTAACTATAATACGATTATATACAGAATCCCAGGCGGACGAATAGTAAATAGTAATAATAATAATAAAATTATTGATTACTTAGGAGATTTTAAAATAAATATTATTTAAGCGGTACTTAAATAGAAATTAATAGTGCAGTATTTCGATATAATTTTTGGAACCTATGCAAACTCAACGCATATATTTTCCACTTAAGTTCATAACTCATCCACATTTGTAAATGCCGTGTACAATATCAATGCATCACAACGATAAAATACATTCCTGTCCAGCGAAATCACAGATAATTTAGTATATAAGACACCTATACAATACTATGACTATATTTGAGTAACGATATGTATAATGGCTATATTTATTTCCCCCCAGGCCATGGTAGGTAGCTGCCCCAACTTTTGCTGGGGTTCGGATCTAAGCCTGAAAGAAGAAAGTATACATTAGAATGTACTTTAGTCTAGTCAAATAAAGATATTTTGGGTTACACACCTGAATATTTTTATTTTTTTATACAAATTTAATTAATAACTAGCTCCTGCCTGCGACTTTGTCTGCATGGAATAGTTACTGTTGGCTGACGCTAACTTTGACCCGCGATTGGTCTTAGCGTGATGATATATAGACTGTAGTCTAAGCCTTCCTCAATAAATGGGTTATCTAACACTGAAATAATTTCTCAAATCGGACCAGTAGTTCCTGAGATTAGCGCATTCATGCAAACAATCAAACTCTGCAGCTTTATATGTTAATATATAAGTAAAGAAGATAATGCATTAAATCTTATTGATAAATAAACTCCTGCGAATGTTTACTTTTGTATGTTACAAATAGTTTCGATTAGGCACGTAGATTTTTCCATTAAAGGTTTCTGAACAAGCTTTCAGGCAGTCCACCTGATTGTTAGCGGTCACCGCAGTCTACCACAGACAGAGCAATGAGAACGCAGTGCCTATATAATGATAGTCCATATTTCAAGTAAAGCGACTCCACTATTTCCCTTCCTTGGAGTGCTAGCAACCCTTTGCAACACTACTCAATGGCAGTGCTATTTGTCTTCGATCATCGGTTAGGTGGAAGTTCAGCCCTACTTCGCTTGCCTTTAAAAAGAGGTTATGTACCTTTTGCGACTGCTTGTATTTTATTCATTTCGTCGGGAGTAAGGGTCAGTATCTTCTGAAGCACGGGCACCAGTCGCCCTCGTTCGTCACCCGGCGGCAACGTGAGGAACTGGATTGGAGCGAACATGTTAATATTAGTTATCAATAAAACATTTACCATATTACTAAGAAAATATGGTTGATATTGATTCTTTGAAGAGATAACCAAGTTGGTTTGGCACCAACATAAATTTGATTTGATAATGTTCCTTTGTCTATAGGCCCTGGAACATTTCACTAGTATAAATAGGGAGCGAACTAGTCTGGTACCTTAAGTGTGACGTTCTTCATGTACTCTATGTTGTGTTGCGCGGGCGCAGCTCTCAGGCGGCGCAGCTCGGCCTTGAGCAGGTCGGCCAGCTGCGCGCGCCGCGCCGCCTCGCGCTCCGACTCCGACAACAACTCCGTCACGTGGCCCACCCTGACACCACCACACACATGTTACACAAAAAAAGCATGGGAAATCCGTCATGGCTACGCCAACCTTAGCGGGGACAGCGGAAGGGTTATGCCCGACTCATAATTCAAAGTTTAAAATATCTTTATGTGATTAGACTTCTAAGCCCACGGGTGTTCCTCCTCGTCGCTTTTACACAAGTTATACCAGACACGACATACCTTCCCTATGCGGGTAAAAAACCTAACCTAGTCTAGCTTAGCTCGCCTTGGACGCAAATTTTCTTACTTGCGCGTATACAATGCAAATTAAACGATGTGAAACCAACTGGAATACGGGGCTGAGTTAGTTGTATATTCCGATGCGCAGCTACACGAACTAGGTAAAGCTCCTCTCCTCAGGCTCTCCTTTACACCACTGACAGACAGATTTGACTCTTAATTAAATTTTTGTTGGTGTACAGGGGATATAATATTGCTAGTTTAGCCAAGCTTATCTTAGCTTAGCTGGATTGGTTTAGCATAGCTTTTAGTCTGCATTTACACGCTACTCGCGTTAAAGGACGTGCTAAACTTATAGAACGCTTCACTGAACTTGTACGGAGGCAATTTTCAGAGCATACACCTATAAGTTTAACATGAAATTTAGAGGGATGTGTCATTAGTGTGTAGGGGACAGGAAAAGATAAAAAACCACAAATAATAATATACATACTTAATTTTGGTAATAACTTAACAATGGTACCTTTGTTGTAGTGAGTGCAGTCGTCGCTTGAGCTCTGCTATCTCTTGTTCAGGCGTGAGTCCGAGGGAGGCAACGTCCAACGCCTCGTCCTCCGGTACTCCTTCCTCCAGCAGTCTGTCCAGAGGCACGGGAGACCGCGCGCGGCCTCCGGACGAGTACGGCTTCGACGGCGGTGGGGAAGGAGCTGATTCCGAACCCTGAACAATCACATTACATTATATTTTACACATACATAAGCTCGCGTCTGTATTCCCCGAAGCGGTAGTCAGATGCTGTAACAACAACAATTTTTGCGGAAGATGATTAAGCCATTGTGACAAATGGTGAGTCTATCGCCGCCTCAGGCACTATCAAATGGCAGGTTTACCTCTCTCCCTTGCGGTCAACCTGCCTTTCGCTGACTTGAAAACCTGCCTTTTGCTGAATGTTATATATTGTCCGTTTATATTTGTTCCGTCAGTATGTTTTCTAAACAAATTAGTCACTATTTTTATAACATCAGTAAACATCCTAGTAAAAGTCTCGTCAAAATCGATCCAGCCGTTTCAGAGATTAGACTAAACAGACGGACCAAAAATATTTTATAAATTGTTTTCATTTGGAGTTACAAACAGACACTCCAATTTTATCTATACGTATATAGAGTATAGATTCAAAGCCTCACCTCTCCCTCTTCCCGTGGGATCATGGAGACATTGATATCCAGCTCGCCGTCACTGCCCTCGTCCTTAGGTATGACGGGCACCATGTACTGGTTGCGGTTGGAGTCTACCTTCGCCTCTCCACTGTGACTGGATCGAGAGCTCTCTTGGACCATTTCAAGCTGTTTCTTTAACAATTCCGTCTCTTTTTGAAGTCTGCTTTCCAATTCACTAATTTGAGTCTTATAACACTGTGTTAAAGTTGAAACCTGGAAAGACACATATTTGTCATGTTCACAAAGTGTAATTGATAACAATTACGATATAGTTCAAAGAGCAAATTTTGGGTTGCACATTTTCACATGAAGTTGATACAATAAAGTGATAGATAATAGCTAAGTTGTCTTTAACCATAGATAATTAACGAAAAAACATTGAGAAAAAGAAATACAAAAGCTATTCTTATTCAAGTTACATTTGATAGAAAAAACGACACTCCCATAGCGATAAAAGTACTTGTGAGTAATAATCAATCACTTTTTCATCGCGTAACACACTACATAGACGAGAATTTTCGAATATCGATTGATAAACAATGATTGAACGTTAAGCGTGGTTTATGTATAAGGTGGCTTACAGGTGCCATCAAGAGTAATGAGCGAGTTGAATGCGCAGTAGTATTTTTTGGGACATTTATGGTGCGAACAAATGCAGGTGCAGATACCCCCGCTTTCTTTTGCTGAGTATGCTGACGTCATCTTCACGGACCTGTAGGTTGTGTTGTGTCCTCTCCGAGTCGAGCTGGTGTCCGAGCCTGGTGAGGTCGGCCTGAAGGCGCGCCGTCCGTTGGTGAGCGCGGGCTGCCTCTCCGCTGGCCTCGCTTGCCCGACGCCGCGCCGCCTCCGCTTCCGAGCTTTGCTCTGCACACCGCTCCCTGACAAATAGTATATGTATACCAACACTGTAACACTCAAAGTGCTCCAGTGCCCCAGCATGCGCCAACTATAATCGTAAGCAGCGCGTATTAAGAGCTCCTTAGCTTTGACGTTTCATTTTACGGTACAAAAATACCGATGATGGTTGGTAGTTCACTGGAGATTCTACAAAACAAATTTCCATAGTTCCCGACCTCGCTTCACTTAAAAACCTATGACCTGTCCCACCTATCTATAAATATAATATAGATAATTTTTAGCTATAAACACATCGAAGTTCCATTCCGAATTGTTAGCGAAAACCTTATCAAGATACGTAATGAAGCTTAGAAGAACGATGCGCATTATAATATACAAAATAATTGTTTTCGGAACTGGCAACTTCAATTTAAACTATCTACAATATACACCAGAAATAAAACGGTACGATAAACACTTAGCACTGCTTAAAATGATTCAAGTACAACCCATCTCTTAGGTCAATATTGAGGAGACACAAGCGGCGAGTAAATGCCTGGGTCATGCAGTAAATAAAAGTATAAACAAATAGGAACATACTGTGCCGTGACGAGTTTTGCTGTCAACGCCTCAATTTGCGCTTTAAGAGCCGCCGTTTCCTCCTTCAATCGTTCCTCTTGACTGTGGTCCACTGTTTGATTCTGTCGCAACACTGCTTGAGCTCTCACCTGAAAGCAAAAGTATTTACAACTATTGCACACAGTTTACAACTGTTTCAAACCCACTCTTGAACAAACGCCGTAACGTGCAATTTCACACGAATATTTAATGTATTTAAAAGTATCAGGTAATGGCTTATACTCCCTTATTACAAAACAATGTTTAAACGAGGACATAGTTTCAGACTAAAATCGTACTAAAACTATGTCCATCCCGCTTCAAATCCGTATCATAAAAAGAGATGAAGCTAAGACTTACCTTATAACTAGTGTATTCAGTCTTTAAGTCTGCCAGTTCAATGTTCGAAATTCTCAGTTTCTCATTCAGCTCCCCACATTTGAACTCCAATCTCTTCACCTTATTGTTCAGCTCCGCCTTCTCATCTCCCAAACTCATAAGGATCTTCTCCTTATCACCAAGTAGTGACGTCATCTCTAGATTGGCCTCCTCGTTCTTGCGTTTCTCGTCTTCAAGATCTTCCTCCAGTTTCGTTATGAAGTTAATCTTGTCTGCTATGACATTGTCTTTTTCCTTGACCTCGTCTATTGCATGTTGCAGTTCTTCGCGAACGAGCCTGTTCTGGGTTTCCTCAGACTTTACTTGCTCCTCAAGTAATTTTATTTGAGTCCTCATCGCTGTAATGGTCGCTTCTTGTGTATCTATCGTGGATTCCATCTGTGAAAAATGTATATATTATACACCGCTTTGCATTAACATTGAAAATAAAATACTAAGATATATTAATACTTTATTCACCTGTACAATTTTTCTTTTATTATCCTCCATTTTAGTTGTGAGTTCCTTCATAGATCTCTCGTAGTCTTCCATTTCAAGACTCAATACATTTTTCTTCTTAATGTCTCGTCTGGCTTTCTCTAAATTATCTTTCGCGGCCTTATGAGCTTCCATTTCTGAAGCCAATTGTTGGCTTTTGGTTTCCAACTCAGCTAAAAAAAAAATCAATACAAAAGCTGTCCCAAATGAAAAAAATATAAATGATATTGTCTGACCTGAAAGAAATGTAACTATTTGAGCGAAAACCTTCCATTTTGGAAGGAATAGCATAATGCAAGACAAAAATTGTATCGCTATTTGCGATTCCTTGACTCAAACTAGCTTTCTCCACCGCACCGTAAGCCTTTGGACAGAGCTCCGGATTTTCTCTCCGGTGGATTTCACAAAACAATATAGGTAACAAAGTACAGTTGTAAGTACAGCATGGATTTCTTCAAGAAAGGTGTGAAGTAATTCGTATGGGGTCGGCAACGCTCACGTGTCATCCCTGAGAAGGGTTTGATTATTTGTGTAGAAGAGGAATGGATGCAGAAAGTTACACTTACCCTTAACTCTTTCCAACTCAGCACTAGTTTGTTGTGCATGTTCCACCTCAGCAGACAATGATTTTACTTGGGCTCGAAGTTCAGTGACCTCAGCGTTTTCCTCAACTCGACACTTGGAGTCGACCTCGTCTTCAGACGTTACCATGATATTTGCTCCACCATTATCACTCAGCATTTTCTCCAGTTTTGCCTTATCTTGTTCTGTATTTTGTAACCGAGTTGTAGTCTCATTCAGTTTCTTCTTTAGTTTTAGTGCAAAAATTCTCAATTTGGTATACCTGAATGGAAAAACCGATATTTAATAAATTCAACGAAATATATAGGAAATGTAGATATTATTGTTTTAATCTTACTTTTCCTCAAATGTTTCGTCCAAGTCTTTCATGCGGGCATGTTCTTCTGCCTTGGATATAGTTGAAGTTGACATATCTTCATTTGGCAAATCTATAATAGAATAAAATAAGTAACGCACATCAAATATATCCCTCGTTAAAAATAGTTTCAGTGCCACAAATTCTAAGCACAATTTAAAATGATTGCATATAAAATTTACTATTCTCTAGGAAAATTGCTGCAATGCATCAAAGTTGGCCTAATAAATATTAACCAGGAATCATTTAAATACAGTTTGATTTTTTATTAGTGACATGATTAAAAGCTATTTACCTGATGAAACATGATGTTGTTTGAGTTTTTCAATTTCCTCTTTGAGAGAAGCAATTGTAGCATCTTTATCATCCAAACTCTTCACTGCACTATCTCTTTCAGCAATTAATTGATCATTCACATTGTTTTCTCTAATAGTGTTTTGTTCAGCATTTTTCAATTCTATTTCTAAAGCACATATTCTTTTATGTAAATCCTCTTTTTCTTTAGATGATTCATCCCTATCTTTTTCCAAAGTCTCAATCAACCTTTCCATTTCAGATATAGCCTTCTGTAGTTTAGATATAGACTCGCCTCGCTCTTTCAATACTTGGTTAATCTCCTTCATTTCATGAAGTAATTCTGAATTTTCAGTTTTATATCCCATCATTTTTGACTTTGTGTCCTCATATTCTGCAACCAAAGCGTCAAACTCTTTAATTTTATTCCGAGATTCCTTCACTTCTATCAATAGTGAAGCATTTTCCTGTTTATATGCAGCTAGTTTAGTCTCCAACTTGACTACATCGGCTTGCATGGACACATTCAAGTCTGACATGTTCTCTGCATCATTTGGTTGTTCAAGTGATAGTTTGAGTGTCTCCACCTCCTCTTTCAAGAGGCCATTCAAATCCTGCAGGTTTTCATGTTCTTTCTTCATAATGTCATAAGTCTCCTGAAGAGCCATTATTTGACATTTCAATGTATTCACTTCACTTTCTGCTGCTGCTTTGTGTTTATTTTCCATCACTTGTTTCTCTTGACACAAACTGTCATACTGAAGTTTGAGTGTTTCAGCTTCTGACCTCATTCTAGCTAATTGGTCTGTAAGTGATTTGTTTTGGTTCTCTAGCTCTACATTATTATCTCGTGCATTCAGTTTTTCTTTCACTAAAATAGATTTTTCACTTTCTAGAGCTTTAATTTGCAAATTCAACATTTCAATTGCTTCACTGTTCTCAGCTTTATTTTGTAATGTCTGCTCCATGTTCCGAGTTTTAACATCAAACTCGCTTATTGTCATCATAAGTGCAGCATTTGTTTCTGAAAGTTTATTGAGCTTTTCTGCTTGAACATTAAATTGATCTTTCAAAAGTTGGTTTGCTTTGATTTGTGCTGGTAACTGTATATCCTCAAGGTCTTGGTATTTACATTTAATTTCTGTAAGCTTCTCAGTTAGTTTGTTATTATCACTTGATCTATCACTGAGTTGCTGCTGCAGATTAGATATTTCTTGTTTTAACTTAGAATTTTCACAGCTTAATTCACTATGAATATCTGACTGAGATTGTTTAATTTCTTCTGCCATTTTATTTTGTGCTCCTAAAATGTCATGCAGTTGTTTATCTAATTCAATAACTTTGTTCTTTAGAGCGGTATTTTCATTATTTAAATCATTTATTTGGTCATCAAGTACTTTGGATGCTTTGATTATATCATTTTGCCATCTAGGAATGTTTTCAGAATACTCTCTGACAGTTTTTGTTAGAATAAATCTGGTATTTTTCAGTTGGTTGATACAAGCAGCACACTTCAATATTTTATCCTTGTAACTTTTTAGTTTGATGTTTAGCTTATCCTTTTTACTTCTTTCAGATTCGTAAAGCTGTGTTATTTCTTCTATTTTCTTTTCATAGTTTTCTATTTTCTTGTCATCCTCAACATTGACTTCTATTGAGGCAAGTTTATTCTCAAGTTCCTTAATTTTGCAGTTTAATTCATCAATTTTGATTTTGTCAATGTTATCTGTAGATTACCAAATGCCATGTCATAATAAATATATTTTAAATATTATTTATCATAGAAGCTCAAAACATATTTCAAGTGCAAGAGCACCAATAATAAAAGCATAGATAAGGAAACAAGATACCGGCAGTGTAGTTTGTTCAATGGTAACTCTGTATAAGCAATTGAGAGTTCAGTGAAAATTGTGCGGAGAATTGCGCATTTATTTGTTCGCACTTGCGCTTAAAACAAACCCACCAAACCAGTGCTCAAAACTTGTGATACAAACACACACATTTTTTTAGATATATAAATGCACATAAGCAATTATACATTTTGAACTTTCTGATAATAATTTTATTGAGTTACTGAGTATATAAAAAATATTTATCTTCCATTTATTACCTGATTGCACAGTTTCTTCCAAAATTTGAAGCTGCTTCCTTTGCTCTAGACCAATGCTGTTAAACTCAGCAACCTTTGCTTCCAACTCTCCTAGTTGACTGATGAGCTGCTCATTTTCATCCACAAGGCGGTTGTTCTGTCTCTTCAAGGAAATAACTTCTGAATCTATATCAGAGAGTTTTTGTGTGATATCAGCAATGTTTTTCTCTCTTATAATCAAATCACTTTTATAGTTGTTAATAACTTCTTCATATTTGTTGCACTTTCCTTGCAGAGTTTTGATTTTGGTCTCGGCTGAGTCCACAACTGTAATATAGTTGAGTTTCTGTTCAGTCAAGGAATCGACCAGCTCTTGTAGAGTCTGCACATTCTTGATGTTACTTTCCTTCTCTGATTCACATTTTTCCAGTTGTATTTTACAACTTTCAATGTCAGCTTGCAGTTCTAAAAAGTGTTAAGTTACATTAGTACCTGTTTATTCAGGAAGGATTACATCAGTGAGAGGCAAATAAATAAAAATTGTATTATTACCTGACTTGGATAATTTAGCTTTCTGAGCAATAACCAGCAATCCTTTACATTTATATATTAGTTCATCTCTGCTTAAGTCATCAAATGGAGACTTCTTGCCTTCTTGACTCTTTAATATGAAAACACACAGAATTACTAAACACCTATTATGATATCACATACTCTTACATTTGGAATTGACTGAATTGTATCATAGATATTTCATAATGGTTTTGATGATACAGGAAGTTCATAGAACTTATCTTGTTCCAATTACAACATGGTATTAACTTAATTGAACAAAATACATTTTACTGGCTAATTATTGATAAGAACACTAATGGAAATTACTTGCTAACACATTAATATGATTTGAATCATGATGGAAACAAGGGAGATTAAATCATTACTTAAAGTACTTTGTTAAATTTAATATAAGAAAGAACCAAACAGTAATTGATATCTATGATTGTGCAGTTACACTTAATTTTAAAAAGTAACAATGTTTTCTGTACCTACTAAAAGTATAAATGACGAGAAATGTTTAAGATTATACCCATACTTTAGCCACTTGCACATCTATACATCTATATAGATAAATAAAATTGAAGTGTCTGTTTGTAATACCAAAATAACAGCTTTTCACTACATGCATATGAAAGTATACATGCTACTGACACTAGAAAACCAAGTTTTAAAATTTTTCTCTGTCTGTCTGTCTGTTGGTCTGGGTAATGTCCAAAACGGCTGGACCGATTTTAACGAGACTTTCACTGGCAGGTAGCTGATATATCAAGGAATAACTTAGGCTACTTTTATTTATTAAAAATATTAGGGTTCCGCGACAATAAGGATGAAACAAAATCTATGCGGGTGAAACCGCAGGACACAGCTAGTAAATATTGATTATTGAACATGTTTTTGTTTGTGCATGTTAATACTGTAATATTGTATACTTTACATACACATGCTTATGCCTGTGTTTCCCCAAGGTGCAAGCAGGGGTGTTGTAATAACAACACCAACATTTCACTGAAGATGATTAAGTGCCAATAAGAATGGTGGTGAATATCACTGTCTCACGCACATACATTTGTAGCAGCGTTTCTCCACTCGCTCATAGATGGCGCTACTCGCTAACAAATGCGAAGTTTAGATACAAATACACTAGAACCTAAATCGCGCCAGAAGAGTTTTCAAGCGCATTGCAGTATATATACAAGTTTCCAACTAGAACAGTTGGAGCCGCGGTTCCCCAGGCATGACATCCGCCTGGCTGGAAGATCTTCCCTTTGCTGGGGATGAGCATGATCACTCGCTCTCCCCACACATTGTTTGCTTTAAAATTTAAATTATCCAAGTAGATGGCCTAATGTACAAATAAATTATGGAAACACATCATTTTATTAAGTCTTTCTGCACTGAAGCTGTATTTGCCAATAAGACAGGAATTAAACAAGTTGCTACAGAGATAGGTTATCTATAAATATATTAGTGAGCATGTAGGTCTGAACTAAATTCTTAGAATTTATTCTCTTTCTAATATAATTACACATTAACAAAATTATTGTGGAAAATGGATATTTTTTCACTCACATTTTACATAATAATAAAATGATTTATGTCCTAAACAGTAAGTACATAAAAGTTATAATCCAACTGACAGGGCAAGGCAGGGGTTCCAACTATACTAACACATGTAAATAATCCAAGGCTTACAACAAGTAGATAACAGCTTCGTT
This sequence comes from Watsonalla cultraria, assembly GCA_964035505.1. Taxonomy (NCBI): domain Eukaryota; kingdom Metazoa; phylum Arthropoda; class Insecta; order Lepidoptera; family Drepanidae; genus Watsonalla; species Watsonalla cultraria. The sequence continues at coordinate 7,574,200 of OZ037717.1, read as the reverse complement.
AAAAAGTACTTTTTATAAGAGGCGAACAGTTAATTTGAAGCCCACATAAATGAAAATAAATGTAATAATTTCTAATCATAGTTTATTAAATAGTAGATAATAAAATTAAATAAAACTATTAAAAACACGAAATTAAGACCTAATCGATCATATTGAGTTTAAGATTTAATAATTTTATTGACTTACCGTAGTTGCAGTATTACTATCCATTATTAAGTTATTAAAGGTTTCGTTTTAGTTCATTGTTCATAAAAACATCTACAAAACGAATGTCAATACATTTTGTATTGATGATGATCGCACAAATCTGAAAGAAATAATCACACAAAATAAAATTGAGTTGACACAAATTGGGCAGCCAAAACCACAACCAAACGTGTCATTTTCAGTGTGTCATACGTTGAACATAGTGTCAAGTGCCATGTCAATCAAGACAATTTGTCATCGACTGCCAAAATCTCGTGTCAGATGTAGTTCAAAGATAAAGAAAAACAATTAACTTATTAGGTAAGTAGTCAGACCCGAAACTTTTTCTTTATCTATGGTCACACCTAACTACATTTTCAGTAAAACGCAATTTTATCTATTATTGATGGTCAAATAAATAATAAATTACAGAAAGTACGGTGGAAGTAAGCTGTCAAAAAAAGATTTTAGTCGACTCAGATTCTAAGCAGTCGCATTACTTTCTAAATTATAGTCTTTTTAGAAATTTGTGAGTAATAATTTCCTGTGGTTCAATTCCATTGGTTGGGACATCACTAGATCATAGTGTAATGGCGGCTCCGTCATTGCCATCGTTTTCTTCATGTGTGTGAATGATTTATAATTTCAGAAATGATTTTGAGTTATTGAGTGTTGAATACTTTGAAATGTGAAGATACTTTAATAACTATTGTATTATTGTTGTATTTAACTTTATAATTTTTGAGGTAAGCAAAATTATTGTATGTATTGTATGAACATACAAGCAGCAGTATCTTTTTGTAGCACTCGCAAACCTTTGCGGGCGCGTCCATGAGTAATGTTGTGGTTTCTTTTTGATTTTTATTTTTACTCACTAGTCCGACCATTCCACTTGAAAACCGCTGTTATTATTTCTGTATATGGTAACGCCACCTACGTATTATTAGCGTCCTAAGAGCAGTACTATTTTGATGAATTAAATATTAAGATGTATTTAGAAAGTTGTTATTATTTTTGCTAGTATACTAGATTGTTAGTAAAGTGACCTTTTAACTTCTCTCGTTTTTGTTGCAGAACGGAATTGGTGAGGTAAAATGTCGAGTGATGAAGACAAGCCTCCCGCGCCACCCGTGCGCCTCACCAGCAACCGCGCGACGGACCGAGCCGACTCGGTAGCCTCCGTGGACATGAGGCCCCTTCCCAAAGGTATGATACAATACATGTGTCCAACACTGCTGTATTTTTGGATGAACAATAATATTCATGAGGTTGCACACAATAGGTTGATAAGAATAAAATTAAACACTCATAGCCTTGATAAGGTGCAATGGCTTATTGTTACAGAACCTGATGATGGCAGTGACAGGAAAAAGAAAACATTGAAAGCTAAAATCAAAGGATCCAAAAGCACCGCACACAATGACAACAAACCTAATATTAGCTACCCAACAAATTTTGAACACACTGTTCATGTGGGATTTGATGCTGTCACTGGAGAATTCACAGTAAGTAAAGTACTCCTAGTTAAAATTATATAATTGCTGGAAAAGCACTTTATAATTTCTTGTACACTAGTAACTGGAGGTTCTACCTTAGGTTATGATAAATTGGTAGTATATCATCACAGAAGTCATTCTTTGTAAGTTTACCAAACTTGAAGGGACAGGAGGCAACTTATACCTTGAGTTTATTTAGCACCACTTGCATATCCTTTTAAGTACTAATACCTAAATACCTAAACTTTTAAGTACTACATAATTTTCATGAAACAGTATTCAGCCCAACACTTTCATCTATTTGGATGCATGTTCCCTGAAATAAATTAATAGAATATACTGATTGAAATATTAAACTTCTTACCGCATACTGGTTATAAAAAAATACTTTCTTCACAAAAGTGGCAAACAGTGATTTGTGTATAATGTGTTAAGTAGTGGAGCAACTACAAACAGTTATCATCATCGGTTTATAAACAAGCTTCCAGCCATAACACAGTGCCTTTCAGCTTTAGTGCTTGGCTTTCATAAATGGTGGCATTAATACAATTTATATGTATTGTTTTTTGTATTCTTTTAATATTAATTTGTCACAGATCATAGTGACAATTTGCTTTTATTTCTAAAACATATTACATTCTCTAATTATAGTTATTTGAATATAACAAAAATATTGAGAGGGGACTTAAATATAACTGGCGAAATATACAATAAGTAACTCTGCCTACTCCTATGGGGAATACAGGCGTAAGCGCTTGGTATGTTTGTATTGTAAGAGAGGAGCATGGAGTGCCATTTCTTTTTTTTTCTTACACAAGGCTCTGGCTCCACCTATGTTCGTCAATTATTAATCAATAACACCTGTAAAATGTATGTAGTTAATCAGTATAATTGACGCATGCCCCCACTTAGTGGACATATAGAAAAAATATATAAATATAAATGAGGTGTTGAATGCTAACATGTATAGTAGCATATATATATGTATGTATACAGAGTACATAGCTGTCTTTATACAATACTTGGGAGAACAATCCCTACAGTTATGTATTTATGTTCATGTAATTGAGTTCCATATATTACCGCTTTTGTTTCAAGCTGCCTATGACAGTAAGTAATACTTAGCTTATATTGTTGTAATTGTATAATTCTGTTACATTACATCATGGAGAATGATGATGCAATGGTGTTAATTGATATACTTACCCTTTAATTTATATATAGATTAGTTTACCTTTGCACAAAGTATATGCCATATTTGTTGCATGTATATTATTTATCATATGTATTTTATTTCATTATTAGTTCCATAGGTTTACAATTTTTAAATATTTGTGTAATGTAGATCAATATGTTTCTTGTAATATTTTATAGTTACTACTGTTGATGTTGAAAAGGTAATTTATGAAGTGAAGAGACTATAATAGAAAGAATAGTGCTGTGTGAACCTCTGCTAATTATTATATTTAGTTTCGGCTGTAAAATAGCTTGTTTCGAGCTAAGAAACCGACTATAAACCAAACATTTCATAATATTGTATTAATAGCAGAACAATTTCTAAAACTGTTATTCACAATTCTGTACTATATGAGTTTCCATGCAGCATCGAACATAATACCTTTTGGGACTTAAAAAAAGTTGCATTAATTGGATACTTACATTGCATATTTTGATATTGAAATATGACAAAATGTATTGAAAATTGGCTAGTTCTGAATTAATTCACATGTTAGGCCCCCTATTGTGCCCAACGGGGCTTGTGTTACATACTGCATGATGTAGTATGTTTTGATTTGAATCTCGCTAAATATTCAACTCATAATTCCTGTCTTATTGCATGTAAATGTTATATAATAAAAATATAAAGTGTGATTGCACTTTAACTTCTACATGTTTGCCTACCATTCATATTTTAAAAGGATCCGCGCACGCTCATAAAGCTGTTTTTAAATAAAAAAGTGTACTTATTCATCCTTCAGCTAAAATACAGATTTAAAATAATAGTAGTGATAAATACTATGATTTGATGTGATAACTACATGAAATGATTATTGTAGGGCATGCCTGAAGCGTGGGCGCGGCTGCTCATGGCGGCTAACATCAGCAAGCAGGAGCAGAAGAACAACCCCCAGGCCGTGCTGGACGTCCTCAAGTGGTACGACGCCTCCGCCACGCAGCCCCCGCCTTCCAAGTACATGACTTCCGCACAGATGCACACTACACATTCAGGTAAAAATCGTTAGTAAATGTCATTATAACCGGACTCTTACACCACAGTGTAGGCAGTACCTCCACGCACTGCTCCTAATTCTCTAAAATCATTTATTTGGCCCTGTTCTACTAAAGCTCTCTCTATCTTTTTTTGAGTTTTTTATAATCTAGGGATGCCTTGTTAACCTGGTACCAGACGGTATATATAGGATAAAACCTTAATATAATTGTGCTGAATGTTAGATTAAGAACACAACAAGTTATCATAGTGAATATTGTCGTAATCGGTTAGTTGTTTGATGTGATTGTGTTGTGGTCAGGTTCATCGGTATCGCGAGTATCCTCCAGCAGTCCGTCGTCTTCGACGCCGACGGACACGGAGCACCCGGAGCCGCCGCCGCCCCCGCCTTCACGACCTGATCGCACTAAGAGTATTGTATGTATTCTACATATTTTATAGTCTATATCAACACACATGAAAATGTTATTCAATTACGTTTTTTAATTTAGGAGTTATATTGCTATTATGTTAGTTTACTTACTGAAAAGTTTTATTAGAATTTGATATTGAAAAACTTAAAAGTTCTGTAAAGTATGAGACCCCATGACTACTAGCGGCATATATGTATATGTGACAAAAATATTGTTTCAGTACACAAAACCAATAGAGGAGGAGGAAGCGCCCCCGCCGCGACCCGCGCCGGCGCCCGCGTCCCCGCCCCACGTCCCGCACCCAGCACTCACCACACATTCAGTCAGTATCATCAACTCTGTTTAATTTCCCTACACTTTCACTTCAACCTGGTCAGCCAGGTCTCTTTTCCCGTAAGAGTGTATCCTGACTGGCTTGACACATATTGTAATGTTTTTGCAATAGTGCAGATGATGAATATCAAAATGCGTTTTCAAAACGATTTTAGTCCACTATGCAGCTGGCTATATAAATGTTTTGCCCACCCCAGCGGTGGGACTAATAGATATGGGTTTCAATATATTTTAGTTTTGTCTACCAATATTAGTATTACTTCGTAAGTTTAAATTTTATTACAAGATAATATTCTTCCGCCTTTACAGTCAAAACAGAAATTTATTCAAATATAAATTCAAAATATCTTTATTTGATTGCACTTCTTTCGAAGTATTTTCAAATCGTCTAAAAAATACATTATAAATACTACCGACATCGAAAGCTTGCTTTTCCTACGAAGAACCTGGCAAGAAACTCAGCAATCACTCTTCATCAAAACTTGGAATCGACACTTAATCTATACGTAGTATTTATAATATATATCTGTAAGTAGTATCCGTATGTTGAGAAGCGTTGTCGTTGTGTGTGTGTAGATATGCAGCAAGGTGGAGGTGTGTGGCGCGGTGTTGGACCGCAACAAGAACCCGGCGGTGGCGGGCGCGGCCGGAGCGCTCCCCGCGCCGCCCGCGCCGCTCGCCGCGCACCACGCCGCCGCGCCCGCCAACGGCGCACTCACCAACACTGACACACCGTAACTATACACATACATACCTACACACTCTATTTCATTTAGAAGAAGGGAAACCTGAAGGTATTACCACCCTAGAAGAGACAGTCGATTAAAATTTGGGACTTTTTCCCCATCGGTGACCGTCCTCCACAATATACTACTGTGCCGATATATTGATCGGTAATTGCACGAATTGCTCCAACTTATTAAGCACCCGGAACTCCTTTACTTCGTTAAGGATTCAAAGACCAGAAGAAGAAAAAATCTGTCTAGATATGTTTCTTTTTCACGAGTGTTTTTCTGTTTCAACAGGCGATCGACGAGTCAACAGCAAAGGAAAAAGAAAATGACAGATGAAGAAATATTAGAAAAATTAAGAACTATTGTTAGTGTTGGTGATCCTAATAGAAAGTATACTAAGATGGAGAAAATCGGTCAAGGGTAATTATTACTATATTTAGGACGATGTCATGGAATTATAAACTTTCAAGACCTTGACACCGTTCAATATTAAAATAATTCGTTTGTAGGGCGTCAGGTACGGTGTACACGGCGATCGAGACTTCAACCGGCATGGAGGTTGCCATCAAACAGATGAACCTCAGCCAGCAGCCCAAGAAGGAGTTGATCATCAACGAGATCCTCGTCATGCGGGAGAACAAACACAACAACGTGGTCAACTACCTCGACAGCTACCTCGTCAATGAAGTGAGCATAAAGTGGTTACGCTATCTTCGCTACATTCTAACACGCTTCTCGCTTCAAACATTACTAACTTAAATACAGTTTATGGGTAATACGTATTTGCTCTCATAAGAAAATGATCGGCTTTTTGGGTGGAGGTTCGCTATTCGTCCCGATTTTGTGGCTTATTGGGTGAAGGGTTTTGGACAGATTTTTTTTATGTAGGTATGAATCAAAGTCAGCTACAAAGTGTTAAAGCTAAAGTTTATTAATAATATGACATAAAGGTCAATGCAGTCTCAGAATACTTTAGCGTCAACACAATTCGTACATAAGACCGTATTTCAATAAGACATTTCACACAAATACACACATATCCAATAATTACTCTGTTATAATTATAACCCTCATAAAACTGAGCTCACTTAACAATAATAAAGTTTATAAGACACAAGTAATAATAGATAGGCACAAAAAGACGCAGAAAATTCGAGTGCTGGCCGTTGTCTGCTCTTTACGTAAAATAGTATTACATGGTCCAGGAGCTGTGGGTGGTGATGGAATACTTGGCGGGCGGCTCGCTCACGGACGTGGTCACCGAGACGTGTATGGACGAGGGACAGATCGCAGCCGTGTGTCGCGAGGTGCTGCAAGCGTTACACTTCCTGCACACCAACCACGTGATACATCGCGACATCAAGTCCGACAACATACTACTAGGCCTCGACGGACAGGTCAAACTTAGTAAGTTACACTCGACCATATAAATATATAGAATCTAAGAAGATAAAAAAGTGTCTGTTTGTAATTTCAAATTAACATCTTTTACAACATGCATGTGAAAGTATATAGGGTGCTTGCATTAAGTACCATGTTAGTTTTTTTATTTTTCTCAGTTTGTTTGTTCTGGATAAGCTTTTAAATAGCTACACCGATTTCAACAGGACTTTCACTGGCATATATATGATGTTTCAAAAAGTAACTTAGGCCATCTACCGATGTAGGATTGTACTTTTTTATTGTAACTAAATAATGTTTCACACTCCCAAGAACTAGTAGACAGTAGGTAGGTACATAGGTACCGACCCTTTTCCTTTTCGCATGTTTTTATTACCTGTCATAAATAAGCGAGTGTTTTACGACCCGCAATAACAATAGTCAAACGCGCAGAAGCGCCGAATAGCACTGGGGAACACCTTACGTCGACGCTATGTTGAGGTTTTAGCACAGAGCGAAAGCGTATTTGTACAACGATATGCGTTTGACGCACTGGTGAAAGGTCCGATTTTGTAGCACAGGGTAATGACTTTTTATTTAGCTTCAGCAGCGAACGCGTTAATGGTATTCACTAGGGTCAGATGCATCTGACGTATACTTCTGTCACTTTTAGTCAATCGAATAACCATAGCATAAATAGAAATTAGGATTAAATGTAGGAGGACATTAGACATTTTATCTTTCATTTAAATATGGGTATGTTTATTTAGCTGACTTCGGTTTTTGTGCGCAAATATCACCGGAACAAAACAAGAGGACAACGATGGTCGGCACACCGTATTGGATGGCGCCCGAGGTGGTCACTCGGAAGCAATATGGACCCAAGGTAATATTGAGATATCTCCCACACATACAAGTATTTGATAATCGAAAGATATGAAGCTTAACTGACAAGAATAAAGATTTGTTTCTGTCACTCTCAATAACCATAACCACACAAACATGTCTTATATAGACAATAGAGTCCAATTGAACTCAGTTGAGGGTTAAAACTTGGTTTACGGTGAGTTTATTTGTGTGCAGGTGGACGTATGGTCGCTGGGCATAATGGCGATAGAGATGATCGAAGGGGAGCCTCCGTACTTGAACGAGAACCCGCTGCGAGCGCTGTACCTCATAGCGACCAACGGCAAGCCGGACATCAAGGACAAGGAGAAGCTGAGCACAGTCTTCCAAGACTTCCTCGACCAGTGCCTCGAGGTGGACGTCGAACGACGCGCCACCGCTCTCGACCTACTCAAGGTACTTGCTCTACATCATGTTCAGTTTTATGAATATCACAAATATTCACCCAATGCTGTTTTGGTAGGAAGCCATTAAGCCACGTGATACGCGAACCCGATTGTCATAGGCGATTGATTCCAACTTTAATAATGATCTCCTACCGAATTTCGGTCACGGCACCTAATTTCAACGGGTACTAGCCATCTGCGCAGAAGATATAGTGTACAAGTGTGTGCGCAAACACAAGTGTACTCTTTATTCCCTCGCTCTCATAGTCTGATGGGATGGTATTCCGACACGACCAGAGAGACTGATCAACGACTTAACGTCCTTTCCGAGACACGGGGCGGAAACACCGCCAACTTTATTGTAAATTTCTAAATAGAACTATTTTTGACCCGACCCGGGATTAGAACCCGGAACCTCGTGATCAGCAGGCGAACTTACTAACGAACGAGACAGAAACGCCTAAAATGTTTTTTATTTTGTTTGGTAGCGTTTGCTCAAGGAGTGTTGTCTATTGTTGCAGCACCCGTTCCTGAAGATGGCGCGGCCGCTGGCGTCGCTGACGCCGCTGATTATGGCGGCCAAGGAGGCAGCCAAGGGCCATTAGCGCAGGCCGCCGGCGGCCGCCGCGCGCCGCTAGCCGCCGTCTGTACTGCTGTACTACTGTACGCCTGTACGCCCAACACACGCCTCATAGGCGCAGGCGCCCACTCGATGCACTAGAGGTACACATATTTTTACAAGAAACAATGAAATGCAGTCCACTAACTATAAAACTCGTATAGTAGCGTTCCTTATTCTAGTTAGCGACGTAATCTCTCATTGACGTGTTTCGATCGACTGGTGCGCGGGCGAGTTGTCGGATAGAATGTAGATAGATAGATACTAGACGTTTAGATACGAATTTTGAAACGTTACAAATATTATAGCTGCAATCGAAGACTGGCAGTTGTTTAGGCGACATTGTAAAATATACATAGTAGATATACCGTAGGTGTGTTAATGTTAGGATTCAGCTTGTCACTGTGATGATAGCCGGTAGCCGGCAGCCGGCGAGTGCCGCTGGTCGGAAACACATCAATAGAGAGGCGAGCTCGCCCATACCACGATGCCTGACTGGTGCGGCTGCGGAGGGAATGCTTGCGATTATATTATTTATATTTGTGTTTACTCCTATGCAATACCATATTGTTTCGGATCATTTAAATGCGCGAGAGTGATAGATCGGGTCGAGTGATATTTATCATTTACACATAACATGTATTAGTTTGGGATGTGAAGCTGATTGCTACAACTGCTTATTCGTATTTGCTTTCGGTAGTTACTATTATAATTAGTGATAGCTTTTTAAGTAATGATAACTATTGTTAATTTATTATTGGTATTGCTTCTGATACAGTTATGTGTTTTGAGATTATTATTATTACTTTTAATATTGCTTTGTTTCATATTCGAAATCGTGACCATTTTTATCCATATAATTATTTTAATACCAACTATTTTGAATATTTTCATTTATTGTTAGTCATGAAAGTGAAGCATTTACTTAGTATTAAGTTTAAAAAGTCTATTTTTGATTGATTATATTTGCAAAGTGATGACCTTTGCAGGCACAAACGGTGTGCTGGAACATTCATGTCGCACGTCAACATGTTCAGAACTATTCTCGTTTATTTTCATACGCCACGTATATCTGTTCATTACCTACCATTTTGACAATAGTAGCCTATAAGTATATTAGATCGTTCATATCGCTGCGTAGATTTGTATTGAATCAATCAAGTATTTTATATATAAGTTTAAGACTTGTATGTTGTCTCTCTGCTTTTATTGTTTAGGTTGTGCCGAAAGATGCTGTTAATTTTGTTTATTTGGTACATGTTCATGGATGTGAATGGTGTGTATGTGTGCGTGGACGTGTTGCGGCGAGGTTGCAGGCTCGCTCGCTGTACATTGTACAGACACAACTTAGAGATGACTAGTTTACTATTTGACAATATGAAGTGACCAATTTATGCTATGTAGAAACTTATGCGCCTTGGTTGGTGCACAACCATCCCGTATGCCCAGTTCGAACCATACCTGCCGGTATAACAGTATTAGCATTCGTGTGCACGGGTTTGTGATCAATTTATTTGGAAATGTTATTTTATTATGCATTCACATTATTCATCAGTTTAACGTGAATTTTAATTATTTTTACGTCCTTGTGTCATTGGTACAAAATCACTTTTCAAATAATGTCGGTATTTGATTTTGAATGTAATATTTAGTTAGTCTGTTCAGAAAGAGAACCTTTGCTGGAAAAATATGAATTGATGTTAAAACATATCTCAACCAACTGGGTTGGTCATTCATTCATCATTCAATCATTGCGAAATATTGATTAATAAAAAAATTGTTTAAAAATAACAAAATTATACAGACGAGCTATTGAGTTGCTAAACAAAAAGGTAATTATTTAAACCCAGTAATGCCCCAACATCCCACGACGGTTTTATTTGTGAACAGCCTAATGTTTTCGGAGTGCGGCCTAACGTATTGATAGCCAGTGTTAGTGATGTAACGAGGGTGCGGCGGCGTGCCTCGGCAACCCTCGCACTGCACCAACCGTAACAAACTTGTGCAATAATGTAGAAATGTAAAAATCGTAGCCAAATCTTCAAGAGAGCTTGAAACAAATTATTCAGTATCTATAATGAAGTAAAATAATGTAAGAAAGTGTATTAACTACATAATGTGATCATGAACGTGAATTTGAGTAAGCATTAGAATGTTATGTTGATAAATATAACTGTATAATTATGTACGTAGAGTATAAGTTGGAAATGTATTAACAAATGTAATAGGTTTATCGAACAAGACATTTAATGCGGTTAAAACATTTTTCATGTTTTTGACAGTTGTAAGAACACAAGTGCCATGTATGAGCGACTTGTGCATATAAATTACAACAATACTTTAATAAAAGACTCACCATGATCTGATCTTTCATTGCATGCCACCTCTCGCGGAGAAACTGGGTACGCCTGTTATTATACCCACTCCACTGGCCAGTACCACTTTTACTTAATTGTATGTTACGGCTCGTTGTTGGAGATCGATCACCAACCGAATAGATTCATAGCATTCAAACACAATATTATGGAATATTTACCCAATACAGGAATGACAATAAAACGCACAAAAATATTAAGTACTTTAAATAGTAGTATATTATAAGAATATTCAATACAATTTAGTTTGTATTAGTAATATCAAAAAATATATGCCATTTAAAATAAATTTGTACTGAATAAGTATTGTAAAATATTTGAGAATAAATTAAACAACAAGCTAAACAATAGATCAAAATGACTCGGTATGGTAACTTAATTGATGCCTCGATCACATAATAAATACTCACAGTACAGGCATGTCAAGGCCACAATCCTATCAGCACATCTACAATATAACTTATTCTACTAACACGATCGATTGAGTTCCATGAATAAAAGCACATCTCCGAGTTCTTTATAAGAATCTTAAGAATGGTACTCAGAGCGATGTAGCGCAACGTGGTTAGTCTTTCCTTTCTTCTGCCGGTATGAAGTCCATGGAGGCAGAGTTAATGCAAAATCGTTTCTTTGTGGGCGCTGGGCCGTCATTGAACACGTGGCCCAGGTGCGCGTTGCACTTGGAGCATCGCACCTCAGTTCGCACCAAACCTGGCCGCGTTAAAACCAGTAATATATTCGCTCCAACTTTAATTGACACACAATGTCCATTCACCACAAAGCCATTTATTTACACAATCATATCAGGTAATGAATGACGCAATGAACACATCCAATATGATATCCGCAGAGCAGAGGTGTCGTGAGGTATGTATTGTAGGCGCAGGGCAGCGTCGTCGCAGCGGCCGAGTCGTCCAGCCGGCAGCCGTCCAGGGGAGCAGCGGGACGGGACAAGTCGGGGCACGGGTTCACAGGACAAATGCATATTATTAATCATGCACATTCCAGGTTTGTTAAGGTGATCTCATGGTGAAGGCGTGCGACAGTTAGCGATGAGGTGAGGAAACACAACGTTACGGCCAAATCAATGTTGATTGTGTGATCGTATGTGTTTGTTCGTGGTCGTTCAACCAGAACGATGTATGCCACAAACATTTTGTGAAAAGACAGCATTTGATTTATTTATCCAATTTATGAGCGGTGCATTAGATTGTGTTATAATCAGCGATTTGGCGCACATTGATTGTTCAATTTATTAGGTAAAGCATAGAAATAGAAATAAAGAAATACATATCAGATTACCAGTCGGCGGCGACTTACGTTTGTTGTGGAGTCAGGATTGTGTCGGAGGGTGGTCAAGGGTACGGGAAAGACAGACAGAAAAAGATAAAAAAAATATTAGCACCAAAATTCCATTCTCCCATCACCAAACTTTTAAGGGTATATGTGTGTAAATAAAGACAATAAAAATATCTAGCATAAAAGAGTTTTAGACTATATAAATAAGATTTTTTATATTTTTAATTTTTTCATTTCATATATTTCTTTTGATAAATAGAAAATGTACCCAAATCTCATGTAAATATAGGTGAGTATAAATTAAAATAACCACATTAATTATAATTATTGGCAAACAACAACACATATTACAAATAAAATACTTAAGTACATATATGTATATGTTAGTAAATTTATCTGAACGGAACGAATACGCCGCTACTCGCTTAGCACATGCATTTACTACTCGGCGTGCATGCTACGTGTTAAAGGATCAAATCCGATCCCTGCACGGCAAGTGTTCTTGGAGGGAATTACGAGATACGTGGGATGTACACTAAGAATGGACTATATTCTTCTATCATTGATTAATTATGGAATAATTGAAAAAAATAGTCTTATATTAAATAGAGCATGACCTAATAAAGAGTTGGAGAAGGCTGTTTAGTGGTTGGAATTAATTAAGTTAAATTTGAAATTAATGTTGTGTTTCATCAAGATTGCAGTTAGAGTCGCTTCAGGTTACGACGTCATAACTAACTTAACGGCACATTAACTGCCGTCGGCAAGAGGTGATTAGGATAATTAACAACACACCATTATTTTATTCTCATTTGATATAAAAACAGTAACTTTTTCAGAAAATAAAATTAAAGTCACGAAATTTTCGAAGAGTAACTTACATGTATAATATGTCATCAAAGTCTTGATGGTGTGTCGACTCACAGAAAGTAAGTTGCATGTTTATTTATCAGTGTTCAAGTTGAAGGCTATGAATACAAACTCCAAGATATTGTGTATGTAGTATGTGCATATAAGGTGTGTTACAGATATGGCAGTAGCATTGTGAGACTAGTCATACATAAGTGTTATTCAAGGAGGATGGATTAATGGGCACTATGTTTAGCAGATACATGCCATTGTAGTAGATGACTATTTGATATTCAAGCAGATATGTAAACAAAATCTATATAATTATTGACAAAATATGGTTTGTGGATGGATATGAATGTAGAAAATCGCTTTCCAATCAGATAAAGGGTAATTTTGATCATTTAAATGTTAGTATTGAAAAGCACTTTTCACATATTTCTATGGACAATTTGACATTTCGTAGCTAATACAGAGGCATAATTAATTGTGCAATTAATAGGGATAGTTGTAAATTCTAACAAATGGCTACTGTACCATAAATTACAAATTAGATTTTTTTAAACTCGTTTCTATATTAGTAAACTGGTCACACACATGACAGTGCTCATATAATAGCCATTTATTATTAGAATTGGAGAGCAGGATATTGACAATGGAAGGAAGTAGGTAAGAGACCTTGACCTGGGGCCTTGCACGCATAAAGCTATTGTAGACTTATCTCTTATGGACAACTGAATGGTTTGTCTATTATTCACTGGCATTGAGAATTTTTTCAGCATGGTTCAGTCTAATATAGGGAGCCAAGTCTACAACAGTTGAAATTGTTAGTAATTGTTATTTTATTATTAATGTTAACAAAGTTATAACTATACTATATACCATTAGATAATAAATATCTCATTTAATTTGCATATGAATTTGGTATGATACAAAATATAAGTTTATCTTGCTAACTATTATGAAAACTAGGTACTTGAACACTTTTTCTGAATTTGGTAAAAAGCAAATCAAATGTTAATTTATCATCATAAATTATTTGGTTTAAGTTACACCCAAATTTAGTCCACAATGTTAGTGTTCGGCTAGACTTCTAAGTATGTTTTCAAAATTAATCCATTTCAATAAATCTAAGATTAATTTATCATGATATGGTTTTAACATGCATACCTTTACTCCAGTATTTATGTAACAAAATGGATGAACATGAAACACTCATCATCTACACATTATATTCTACAATAGTCAGATTATTATTTTTTTATCACACATACCATGCTACAATTTTATTGTTAAAAAGTACATAATATAGTACAATAAATTAAAGCATTATCCTAAAGCTATGTAAGAACTGACATACCTGCACTTGTGTCCTGATGGAGTGTCACCTTTTCTTTGGCAAGGACATCATTGAATGCCGGCCACCCACAGCCAGAGTCATATTTGGTTTTAGAACTGAATAGCTCTTGTCTACATACTACACACACATACATTCCCTCATCATAGCATTTGTTGAAACATCCTGAAAATAACAAATAAAAAATTATCAGCTTATTTTAAAACCCCATTGGTGTCAGTTTGCCTATTATTCCATTGATATTGTGAGATTATGTCTTTCAGTCTCCAGGAATTTATTTATATTCAATGACTCATTTTGGAATATCACTTAAAAACCTAATTTTAGTTACAAATATAATTAATGTGTACCTGTAAATGGTCTCTCAGTGCCAGCTTCTTGTGTAACATGATACTGTATTGGTGTTAACCTCTTCTTGAGCGCCTCCTTGTCTTCCATAGCTCTCCACACTAATGCTAAATGAACAAATAAATGTTTGTATCATAAGTTGTATGTATAAACTTCTCGAATCTGGCACGCTTCCAAAATAGACCGCAACTGACCGAGGCGAGGTTTTTCCGTGTTTATACGTCGATAATATAACATATGCACCGCGAGTTTGGACCGAGACTAATCTAGCTACTAACTACCAAGCGTCATACCTGTCGTAAATGGATGCTTCAACTGAGCCGATCTATTCAACTGCACAGCGTTTCTAAGTACACTAAGCGGCCTCAGTAAGAGACGCATAACTCACATCACCTAATTTATATACAGAGTTATGCAACTGGATGACTTGACTTTCTGTGATATTAGGTTGGACTATGATAAGATTAAGATAGCACACGGAGCGAAGTGAAGTGAAATCAACGCCGCATCACAAAACTCCCACTCCTTAGCTAGCTGTCGAGCGAGCGACTTGCTACTTGCATGTAAAAGTTAACAGCTGTTTGACGAGTCTTTGATTGACAACCATTACTGATTCACTGTCAATGTCATTACTGTCAAAACTGACTTCAGCATTCGTTGACAATAAAACAGAGTATTATCTGTGGTATATTTAAAAATATCGATTTAAAACTTAAATTAACAATCGTCTCAGTAGATGAAAAACTATAAAAAAACTAGTTATGACAAAAAAAAAACAGATCCAATAGTATTTTTTATTCCCAAATTTCACCAGACAGCTCAGTACGTAATTATCATTCATCAAGGGAACGCTTCGCATACATAACATTGTATTCTAATAGTTGACCACATCAGACTTTACTGGGTGCAGAAAGATACCCATGGGTTAAGTGAGTTAGGACGATCTTCGAGTCTAAAACTGCTTGCCCTGTCACTTTGAGGTTTATTTTTATTTAGCACGCAGATAGTTTTTGGTGTGGCAAATAAGCAGACAGTCCGTCTGGTAATAAAATGGTATCTGCACTCGCAACAACCGCAAAAATAATACAAACAAATGATTTAAAATAATTTAATAAGCTTTAAGATTAATATATACCTATAACAAAACCGTAATACACATAAAATGGTATAAACCTCATTTGCCTGAATTTCGTTGCTGAGTGTTATCCTCTTTAGATTGATGTTTCACCGATGACATTTTAGGATCGTCCTGGTTTCTTTGACTTCTCTGTTTCAAACATTAAGAAAATAATTGAGCAGAATCAATTCCATTGGTCTAATAACAATACTTACCTATATAAAAATGGGGTCGTAGCAGAAACATATCTATATACCTACTAGGTAGGCTAAGTTTTGAGCAATCTGCTATCGGTCCCTATTGGGGAAGGTAGGTATCCTAATTACGCGATACCAAATAAAATTGCATAACACAGCACCTCTCCTTAACTACCTAGCGGCTAAAATAAATGATGGACTACTATAGACAGCAGAAAACGTTTACATTCGATTTGACCTTTTTAGCGGGAATTATTAATAACTAAAGAATGTTTTCAAATGGTAAAGCGCTTACAGCAAGTGATTCTCGACTCTTTTGCATCTGCATAAGGACGTACTCGGTGTCATCCTGCTCGGAATCTAGGAAAGAGTCCTGGGCATCGTAGGAGGCGCCGCGGAAGCACTGCTCGTGGAGCAGCGGCTGCATCTGTATCAACAACTCGAACTCGTACCAAATACCTAGTTCTTATTATAGATAGAAATATTGATGTCTGGGACACTAAATGATATTTAAAGCATGCCGCACACATTGACGCATTCACAAGCATTTGCAAAGTAATATATGCTATACAGACATGATCCCAAATACTCGCATCCGTGTGACCAGTTTAGCAAGCTCTTAAATGTGTGATTTACCTCGACAACTAGGTAAGTGCACAAAGAGAGAGTCACGAGTGCAAGCAAACTCAGGATTACATTTTGGTAGGTAAGTAGGTGGGTATAAATTCATGTAAATGTTTACCTACAACCTGAAGCATACAGCTATATTCAAAGCATAAAAGTAAAATGGAAAAGAGAGTATGTTACTGTTTCGCATCTGTTAGGAGTGAGTGTGTTGAGTCCTGTCTTCCAGATGTCAGTGGAGAGCTCCTGTGCCTGCGGCGTCATCCACTTGCGCAGCCCGCCGCGCCGCCGCCTCCATCGCGGCTCCAGACCCTATGGACAGCCAGGAATTGCACTCGTTACAATATACATACAAAACAGTACAAGTTATTACTATTTATAACGAACCAAATCACAAGCACAGTAAGTTAACAAGTGCAATTCCTTACTGCTTTCAGAAAAGTCTAAGCTACCTACATTACAAATTATACTTATTTCACTAGCTACCTGCACGTCCTGCGAACTAAAGCATTTCTTGGTATTCTTTTTGGAGAACATGGTGTCCACTTCTTCATTGGAGCACGTCACTTTCCCGATGATTTGTTTGATTGCGTCGCAGATGATCAGA
The DNA here is from genome assembly GCA_964035505.1 of Watsonalla cultraria. NCBI lineage: Eukaryota > Metazoa > Arthropoda > Insecta > Lepidoptera > Drepanidae > Watsonalla > Watsonalla cultraria. The sequence continues at coordinate 7,556,744 of OZ037717.1, read as the reverse complement.
CACGGTACGACGATGAAAAATATGAGGTTCAGCAGGAACTCCATGGGTCTGCAAAGTTTAAAACCATAATTAAGAGCGTATTGATACCTACTACAATATGGAATATGTGTTATAGGTGATGAAATATGTGTTTTAGCGTACTTGCTGACCACCTGGATACTTCGTCGCCTAGAGTCGGGGTGTATCGGCCAGCCGTCAACGTCGTATGTAACCGGGCGGGACCTCAGTGACTTTTCGTAGTATTCGTCTAGTTTTCGAGGAGATCGAAGAATTCTATCCAAGCCCCAAGACCCCACACATTGGCAGATGAAGCCTACTATCGCTTTAGCGAGTCCTGTAAATTTGTAAAGTAGGTAATACTGCTATCTGATCACATCTTGATTCTAATACATGGTAAGTAAAGTACTAGGTATAAAGTCGCTTATTTAATGTTCCTCTATGATACATTGCATGCCTATCTATATCTATAGTCATTATTAGGATCTGTACCCCTATCACGAGTTTGCCACCGTTTTCCTAATCCATAATTACTCGCTAGCGTTTCCGTAGAAAATAAATTGTATGAGAAATTGTGCAGCACCACCCTAGCGGTGACGTTAATAAATAAAATATCGCGTGCAAATGTTGGGAGTAACGTTACAAATTGCGAAAACGCTGCAAAACTCGTAATAACATTTGAAGACTGATTGACATGAAAGCTGCTGGTTATATTCTAATAGCAATAAAACACCAGCATACAACATCCAAATAAGACGGCAATTCTCAATAAAATTAAAAATTGTAAATCTCACTGCACCTGCACCATAGACATTATTCCAAAACAAAAGCATGACATTATTCAAGAAGGATATGAAGACGTACTTATAGGGTGCGTAGGTCACTAGATATTTATAAATATTGTATAAAACTAACCAAGAAGGAATAGAGTAGTAAGTACGCCGACAGCAACAATCAATATGTTAACGGGGATGTAGTCAGGGTAGCAGCAGGAGCGCGCGTGGCGCTGGCGGTTGAGGGTTGAGATCCCTGCAGCCGTCTGTCGGGACTCGGGCATCTCGCGACAAACCAATTTGGGATCCTCATCTACAAACATATCAAATATAATTTAAAAATCAATCGATAATGTTGATCTCTTAATCTATGCCTGCCTAAACTACTTGCATCGCTGTAGGTATCTTATATTATACTACGAAGGCCTTTAATATAGCTTTTTACTTATCTCTCGAGTACCAAAAAGTGTCAGAAAGTAGAAAATGATATCTTACTCAGGCACACACATGCGCAGTGCCAGACACAGAAGCAACGGTCGCCTTCCTTGATCATCACATCGCGAACTGCTACCGACTCGTCATTATCGTTTACCAAAGCCACTGTAATTATGTTATATATCTAATCAACACACTTCTATATTTCTATTACACTGAATTGTTATACTGGAGCAGTATAACAATTCTACTCAATATACCATCAGTGAAATAAAAAATTTATTAGGAAAAAATCACTATGACTTACCAGAACAATGGGCAGTGTCAAAAGGAATTTCTACCGGCATTTCTAACTGCATTCGCCTCGTCTGCCTCGGAGGTATAAGTAAAACAGTATTTGTTTGATATTCCGGACCCTTCTCGTTAGTTGAACTCAGTAGTTCAGGGTAGCAGTCACGAGTTACAATTCTAAAACCAAATTATAAGGGGAAGTACTGAAAACATTTAGTTTTGAGTCAGTCCTGCTTGCTTCCTTAGGGTTAAGGCTTAAGATGATTGTCATGTTATAATCACCATATTCTTCAACAGAACCATTGCTAATGGTATTACCATAATACAAAAGACGTATAAGGAAGCATAATATAGTATAATAAAAGCATTAAAAAAACCTGAATCGTGCGGCTGCTAAGCCTGTGTTAGTGGCCTGTACGATTATGATGGCGCGCTTCTTATGGGAGTTGTCCGATACTATTGTGGTAAGCCGACCCGATGCTCTAAATGAGAGAGGATAAACAATTGAAGGACACATGAACATGTAACAGTAGCTTACACCTGAACATAGTAATATACTGCATCAGTATCTAACCAGCTAGGTGAGCTATTTTGTAGTAAAATTAATGAACTACTTACTACAAAATTTAGGCTCAGCAGCAAGCAATACATTGGCTTAAGTTGTTGAATTCGATGTATTTGACAATATTTGTCAAGGTGTGAAACATCGAAATGTTTTTAAAGATGGGAATACAGACAGACGCATACTTTGTTAGAATATTCGAATTTGCTTTGCTACTAAGTACTAACCCAACTCGCACAATCTGATTTTCATCAGCACGAGCCTCGAGGTCGATCTGTGCCCGGTGCCTGCGCCAATGAGGCAGCGTTAGATACCTATCGCTTCCATACGATGCTATGGATAGCTTGTCTTCGCTCCCACCAAACATTGCTCTTGACACCCTCACGAACACTCGACGATGGCACTGCGACATGGAATCATTAACATCTCATCAAATAACTCACCCAGTTGATAGATGAGCCCACACAAACGTTCCCCGATAATATCAGTATCTTTATAAACCTAGTAAGGACATAATGACAAAAGTAATAATTCCTGTTTATTACGTAGGTGAGCCACAAGACTAAATCACCAAAGTTTAAATTAAGTCTGACTGACTCATATGTAGGCATTGGTATGTAAAATTAAACATTTCTATATAACCTGTTCCGTAGTTGAAGTATACGGAGAGTCCGTATCTGTAAGATTATCATCACGTTTCTTGACATTGTTGCCTTTTTCTTGCACGCCAACAATATCTTCCACTGGTACCACTATGTACTCACTATCTGCACACACATGAGGCTAAAGTTCGAGAAAAGTTGCATGACAATATTGTATGTTAGTAATTATGTTTTGTTAGTTACCTAGGACCGAGGATGAGTTGTCAACAAATGTCCCTGAGTCTCCCTGCAGAGGCGTCAACAGACAAAGGCTGGTCATGGGCAGTGCGAACTCTTCCCTGGCTACCCACTCGGTAGACCTGTACCGCACGTTCAAATCCTGCCCGGTCCATTCGGGCGACAATGAACTTACGCTGCAAGTAATTTTTGACAAAATAAATCTAGATACCTACTATTATCCCTCACCAATAATAATCACTAATCAGTAAGATCAGCGATTTTATTAATTACCTAGCAGATTCGCCCTTAGTAATATCGTTCCAGACTGTTCTCCCTTCCGGCGTGCTCATCTTCTCAAACAGCTGTACGTGCACTGTATACCACAGCTCCGGGTTACCAATTTCATAAAGGGTGAAATCCTTCTCAGCAGAATCAACCATCTTAGTGTCTTTACGTTTATTATCATTTAAAAATTTCAAGCTACTGGTGCTTCGACTTTTCAAATCGTTAACCTTCGCGAAATCTGACGACGGTCCATCGTTTGACTCATCTACATAAGGCTTATTGTTTTTCACAGGAGAAATATCGTTGAGATTGTTTTTTTTAGAATTATGACGACGCTTCACTTTGTCATGTATTGGTTTTTCTGACCTTTTGTAGTTCTTGGCATCTAATGATTCATCGAAATCGTCGGTAGTGACTCCATCGTCTTTAGGTCTCTGATACAACTGTTCGTTAGTTCTCCACGGCATGTCATTAACATTAATGTCTCCTTCAACTATTACATTATGTTCACGACGTTTACCTCGGCTTCTGAAGGTCGAATTAAGGTAATCTGAAATGTACTATGTGGATGAAAGTTTCGTAATTTTCCATGAATTACCTACCTTTACTTTTAAAATGGCTATTCTCCTACATTTATGTGGAAGAACATATCCTGAAATCTTGTATTGTGTAGTACTAATAAATTTCTAAATTAAGTACTTAGGTATATGTTGGTTCACCATTCTCCAGTTTCATGAATATGCGTCGTAATTAATTCAACCTGTAGTATCACTTATTATTTTATATTATAACTAGCTGGGACCCGCGGTTTCACCCGCGTAAATTTAGTTTCATACAAACTTTCATCCCCTATTGTCTATTGTACATCCCTTGGGGGTAGAATTAATCAAAATCCTTTCTTAGCGGATGCCTACGTCATAACATCTACCTGCATGCCAAATTTCAGCCCGATCCGTCCAGTGGTTTGGGATGTACGTTGATGGATCACTATGTCAGTCAGTCAGTCAGTCATCTGTGAGTTATATATATTTAGATACGTATGGCGGAATTGGCGGAACACAAACTAAGATATGATTTTCTGTGATTATTATTAATTATATATATCCCTTTTCAGCTAATCCATACCGAATCGCAGACAGGCTATGAATAAAATATAGAATTCCGGTATTGCGAAAGTATTAGGAGTTCTGCCTCCAAAATGCGACTCCTAACAATAGGTAGGTAAGTACTTAAGTACAGGCGCTGTCACGAATTATGAGTGCTGATTTTGAATACGCAGTAGTAATTTTATTTTGAATACGCAGTCTGTCTGTCTATATCCCACCAATTTTGCTATGCGCTAAGCACTCGTGACGGCACCTGTATGTATGCACAATGATATAAAACGTATAGTTAAGTTATATACTCACAAAAAGAACGACGAAATTTTCCGTACGTAGTTTATCTAACAAATAGTAACTCGTAAGTAGCTAGACAGCTTACAGAGACTAGAGCTCTGAAGAAAATAATGCCTCAATTTCGGCACGCTAGTGACATTACTCATATCTACATCTTCTATATCTATACAGATAAATAAAATTGGAGTGTCTGTTTGTAATTCGAAACTTACAGCTTTTCACTAAATGCATATGAAAGTATACACGCTACTGACACTGAAAAACCAAGTTTTAAAATTTTTCTCTGTCTGTCTGTCTGTTTGTTCCGGGTAATCTCTGAAACGGCTGGACCGATTTTAACGGGACTTTCACTGGCAGCTGATGTTTCGAGGAGTAACTTAGGCTACTTTTATTTATTAAAAATATTAGGGTTCCGCGAAATGAAGCATGAAAGTAAATCTACGCGGGTGAAACCGCGGGGCACAGCTAGTCTTCAATAAGGTTAATATCATTGAGTTTGCATACATATAACAATATAATAATAATTATGTAAGCGTGACGAGCGTCGCGACGGGAAAGTGGTCTCTGTGTCAGGCAGATCTTGGACCCCACTGTAAACCAGTTTTATAATACTGTTGCACGGCGCCATAACATAAACCGGTTTCATGATATTGGTCGGGGGGCGATGCTCGTGCGCAGGCCAGTTGCCGCGCCGCCGCCGAGCACCGGTCGCTCCACGCAGCCTTGCAAAACTAGTAAATATGGAATCGTTCATAGAATGTGTGCGCGTACAACCTTGCTTGTGGAACCCGCTGCACCCCGAGTACCGCGACATGGTGGTGAGGGACCAAGCTTGGCGTACAATAGTGATGCAGTGTAAAAGTACCTCCATACCAAATGGTGAGTACGTACCTGTATAGTCAGTAAATTTAAGCACTATGTATGTAGTTATATACCTACAATTTACCAGGAAATAGTACCTAATAGGTAGACTGTCTAAGCCTACCGTGAGGTACTTAAGTACCTATAATATACCTAAGCGCGGAGAATAGGTATACCCCACTATTTACATTTGTCTGGGATGGTATTAATTTATCTAAACTTAAAACGGTTCAATCGTTAAGGTTGTATTAAATTCGGCTTTAAACCTACTAATCACATTTAACTTGTGGTGCCTACTTAATTCATTGTACCTACTTCATTATTTATTATTTATGACCGTACAATTATTTCAGTGAAAACTGCAAGAATAGAATGGAGAAAACTTAGAGACAACCACAGAGAGGCTTTGAAGCGAGCTAAGCTCGGTCAGAACAAGTTGCTGCCAGCTCAGATAACGACGTGGAAGTACGCGAAGGCAATGCAGTTTCTAGAGCCCCACATGAAGTACCGCATCACGGAGGACTCGGAGCTGGAGGCGGGCGCGTCGGACGTTAGCACCAGCGAGCCAATCGCCCCTTCCCCGGCACCCGCAGCCACTCCGCCCGCGCCCAAGCTGCTCCTCGAGCGGCGGCGGCGCGCCTCGGACTGCTGCGACAGCTGTGATCACTCCCCGCCGCCCCTCCGCCGCCGCACCGAAGCTCACGCCCTGCACTCCTTCTTCCACTGTGCGCTACAAACCACAGCCCAGATGCCCCTCTACATGCAGACGCAAGTCAAGAAAAACATTTTCGCAGTCATCATTGAAGCTGAGGAGGCGTTGGCGCGCGGTGCCGAGCCTCCGCCTGCACCTCCGCCGCCCAAAGAGCCCCCACACACCGACTTTAAAGCCCAGATCCAGGATCGTGTTAAAATCGAAGTTACAGACACTACCTATACTTAGCATGATTGCAATAGAGAACATATTTACCACAACGTTTTGATTCCTGTTCAGCAACGCTTTTACTATTCGGTGTGAAAGCTATCGTTACTTTCTGTGAATTCCGTATATTAATATAATATCCAGGATCCTCTTGGTCTTCTTGTACTTGGCTGAGCAAGGGTGTTGTTGATTCTAGGTACTTTTCCAAATCACGTTGTTGACGACTCTGTATACATAGTTAGGAACTTTAAAAAGAAGCTAAATCAGGCTCAGGTCCACATGAGGTGAGTCACATTGTAAAAAGGAGGTTTTTTAAGAGGCCTACGATATTTGTACGAAAATAATTAATTAATATCTTAAATTTTATCAAGTTATTTGGGTGTTATTTTTTTATCGGAATCAGTATTGTATTATGCCTAACATCTAGAAATACTATAGCGTAGGAAACAGATAGGTACGTACTTTAATCTGCTCTTTGCTTTCCTCATCACGTTTAATATTGTCTGATTGAGTTAATATACCGCTAACAGTCTGAAATATAAAGTCACTTTAACTTGTTTGATCAATAAAATAATGTGATACAATTTATTAAGAATTAATCTTACATCCAATCTGCGTAACTTGTAAGCTTGCAGCGGCGGCTCCCGTCGCAGCCGCAATATGTAGGGATCTAGCAGCCGCACTCGTTTCTTACTAGGCCCTTCAAAGACATGTTCTATGGGAATGTATTCGTCGCCCAAATTTTGCTGTATGTATGTATGTAAAAATAAAAATGAAAAGGATGCTAAAATAATAAATATACTAACTATGTTTTGTTGTATTAATAAGTTAGGATTTAATAAGGGTATTATAGTACCTACCTAGTTATTTAACTAGATTATTATATGTATAATGCATAACATTATATGCAAAAATGAAGGAAAACCAGGTAATTTGTTATATAATATACTTATAAATCTACCAAATCCAAGCCCACGCTACATAGCGTTAGGTTTTATATTTATAGCAGTTAAGCTAGCCGCACACATACCAATATTCACAATATTATTGAAAATACCTCAATACAGGCCGCATCTATACACAATGTTAGTGTCAAATCAATATACACTTTATTGACAATATTATTGAGTGTGCGGCTAGCCTTATAATATGAATAAAAACTAACATCAGGTTCATTTGATATTTTGACAGTCAGCGCCAGTTTCTTGTTGCAACTTCGTAAGACGCTGTGCTTGAATAGTTCCTCTCGCTCGAACCGAGTAGCTTCGCTGTCCGATGTGTCGCCTTTGTCCTACAAACATGAATATGTTCTGCTCACCCTATAAAGGGTCTAGACTTTTAGGGAGAACGTTTTGGCTCAGAGCATCGGTTGGTGGTACATATCAATTGAAAAATAAATGTATATTCATTCAATAATATCCATTAACATTTTAATTAAATTCTCATAACAACGTTGTGTGGTTAAAAATAAAAAACAAAGTATAAAGACGACAATATAAAAAAAGTTTTACGGATTTGTTAATAAGTTCGTCTCATAAGTCTAAGTCCTGTATAATACATAATACTAGACAAATAAGTTTTGTTTGTAATGGACAGTATATTCGGGACATGTCAAGTCCTGCATCTTTAGTCAGTGAAAAGTGACAACTCAAGTACAAGACTGCTGGAAAAAGCTAGTTATTATGGTATCAAAAAAGTGTACTATTACAATATAAATCTCAATGAATTCTTTTGTATTTTTATTGCGACGTTGTAAAGAAATCCTTTGCAGAAGGAGGTAACATAAAGCATTTTCATAAAGTGCTTACATTGGCCTCGCAGTTGATGAACACTGCCCGCACCTCCACCTGCGCGCTGTCGTCCAGCTTCGGTTCCTCCGGATCCTTGCTGCATACTATGGCCTTCGATTGAAGGCATAATGAAAAATACACCAAACCTTAAAACAAAGCCTGGTAAATTAAAATAAATGCCCTATTATATTACACATTTATTGACTGGCAATTACATGCGTAAAGTAACACTTTTGAATTTAAATATGATGACTTTGGTAAATATTGATACTGAATGTTTGGAATAAACATAAGCCCATCAAGAAGTGACAGTGGCACTAAAATGGATTTAATTTCCACTTTGTGCCATCCGGTGGTTGATCCAGTGGCATACGACGGAAGAAATGCAATGAGAATCAATAAGTGGACCTAAATCACAATACCGGACGGATACAGAAGATCAGTAATTTGGTCGTAGTTTCATCACAAGCTCAATATTTGTTATATCCGCGAGGAACTGAGGTATTTCATACAGACAAAGATACTTACCAAGTCTATAGAAATAATATCTGTACATCCACATTATATTTTGTTATCTCTTTATGTATAACATCGTAAAAATCAAACGAGCGTATTTGCAAGCTGTCAGCTGTTGACACAAAATATTAAGAGTCAAATCGTCAGAATTACTAGATAAAGAAAGCTTACAACATGGTGTCAGAATATTGAGGATTTATTAAAAAATTTGAAACCTAACAAAAATAATATACTAACGTGTACTTCATTATTTTTGCTACTATAATCTTTACTTTCAATAATAAAGATCACTGAACAAAAATAGAAAGTGAATGATTGCATGGTATGGTATATACAATAAAAGATATAAGTATGAGTTATATTTGTTTAATTCACTTGATTTATCAACTAGTAAAATTTCACAGTCAAAATTCAAACGAGAAAAGGAAATACATCCGACACAACAGTCGGTTCACATAATTACAATTGAATTAATCATCTGTCCCGAAGGAACACCATAGCATAACAACATCCCTTCTCTCATTTCAATATACATTTAAACACAATTTAAGTTTTAGCCCAATTTACCGAAAACCCAAAGACTTTTGTTTCGAGTTAAAGGGTGCGTTTCCATTAGAGTTGTGTAGCGAAATGATGTGTTTTTATAACCCATAGAATCGTTTAATTTCCGATGATCTAGTGGTTAGTATGCCTGATTGCTATACTAGGTGTCGCATCAGTGCAAACATTTTACGTGATGATTTAAGTTTGCCTTGTATCTGGGTGTTTGGTATGTAATTATAAGTATGTATTTGTATGTAAAAAATAAGTATTATATTAGTCGTCTGGTACCCATAATACAAATATTCCTTAGTTTGAGATTTGATGGCGCTGTGTGTTAATTTTCTAACGTTATTTATTTTATTGGTTGTCCTTCGCTACGCATCCTGCTCCATCCATCTCTGGTGGAAACGCACCCAAAGACATTCGTAGCGATTTGAGTAAACTGAACTAGACAAGTAGGTGTACATCACAAAGCTACGAGTGAACGTGTTATGTAGAATAATAATAAATAACTAGGCACTATCAGTCGTAACTTCGTGGCGGGTAATATTAAAAAGACCTAACCAACTAGGAACATACGCGTCAATTACATTATAACACTATAACTTAAGTCGGTTCAATAAATCTAATATTTTTTATGCGCTTTGGAAGCGCATAATATATTCACAATTTAAATCTCGTCATTGGTTAGATCTCTTTGCGTAAAGATCAAGATACATGCCTTACAAGATATATAGCTAAGACATTCAATTCTAAAAGCTAACATGGTATTAATAAGCTATTGTTTAAATGTGACTTCAGTCCCTCCAAATCACAATTTAAAAATTCGTCCACATTATTTCTCTAAATGTAATCCTTTTTCTTGACAAAAACAGGTTCTCGACAATTTTAAATTAAGGGGTTTCACCTGACGCCTATATTATAGTAACATTTTAACAAGTGCTTCGTGAAAACAATGCAATCGTTTTATTATGAAATGCATACGTAAAAAAATTTAAATTATATTTTCATTTTAATAAACTGATACTACGATAATAACATAAAAACAGTTTCATATTGATGAGATCTAAATCTTTAATAAAAACAGGTAACAAAAATTTGATTCTACGCAATAATTATTTTTTAGTCAATCAGACTGTGCTTACTAGTCAATGCGAATGTTGAGAAATAGTGACTACACACTTACACCTACCCGAGCGGGCCTACGCTAGGAGCATGTTACAATACTCATCACGCTATAAACACGCCTACTCCTAAGATTCCGGATCCGTGGAGGAGTATGTTGCGGCTTTACTTGTCTGAAAGAGAACCAACAGTTACATCACTTAGACGCATCAAAGCATTTACTGATAGCCACGACGGCGATATCATCAATCGAAATGCTTTTAATATTTGCTTCAAATGAGCTTTGTCACCTGTTACAGAGGCTCCTCTCCTTACTTATTAACTATGCAAAAGGGTTGTTTATTTGTATGGGATATATGGGGTATATGGGATACTCACGGGTAAGTTTTTTAGCAGGGAATTTTTACAACATTATCCCGAAATATAATTAAATTTCAGATTGCATAGAACATAATAATATACACTAAAGCTCGCATATTTAACCAAACTATCAAATGGTTAGTTATAAGGTAGTTTTTTAAATGGAAAAACATATCAAATAAAATTAAGTACACGGAGTTAAACTTCAATGCATCTTTTCTTCTATGAGCCCGATGAGTCCTACTGCTGGGAAAAGGCCTCCTTTCCCTCTTTGCAATGTATATTAATAATTAATAAATTATAATTTATTAATTTAGTTTTGTTTGAACTCACCTCGCAGCTGTCGTAGAACTGCATCGCGGTGTCACTGTCGTAGAAGTTGACGGAGACGTTCTTGAACACGGGGTCGTTGCTCGTGTAGTCCTTGCCCGACCACGAGCACGTGTCGCCCGCCATCTGAACATATACCAACCATCTCAACTAGTACAGGGGAAGTTAAATGTCAACATAGTTACACTTTCAATATAAGCATTACAAGCATAGGAATCTAGAAAAATCGTGAGAAATGACACACTTAGAGAAAATATGCGAAAAAGGTGTAATGGCAGTAAGAGGTGTCACGTCGTGGTCAAACTTCAAAACGACAAATCGACATTATTATGACATTAAATAAAGAGATTTTTAAATCTTTGGAACAAACATACTTATTTAAAAAAAAATATATGCCTAGTTTCCTTACTACTTGTAAAGCTTACGTTTAAAGTTAAGTTTCAGGTAATTTTATTGGGTATGTTTAAAATTAATCATAACAGAAGTCAAGGCTGCTGTCGTTTTTAAGTTAAACTTTGTTATAATATTAAAACCTATTTGGTTCTTGAATTAAAATGTAAAACGTCACTCACCTGGAACTCTGTATCTGTATGTATGACCATGTCCGCGAGGATCTCTCCGGTGACGGAGTCAGTGACGAGTATCTTGGGGGAATAGAGCTCTTGGTCGAACAGCACTTGTATGTGTGCGTGAGGACAGATGGCCTCGGTCGCTCCGTGCCGGACCACAGCCTCGCCATCGCACGAGTAGTACGCTGAGGACTCCTCCTCCTCCTACAAGTTATATGAAGCGCATCAAACTTATGCGAACTTCAAATCTATCACTCTGTTCCATTATATTTCTAAAGGATCGCTAATTGAATCAACATGTTTTAAAAAGTCTAATATCATATTGAATTTTCAACAGCTATTGGTACAGGTGCTGTCACGAGTTATAAGCGCTCTGTGCGAAAATTGTGGGGTATCTGTGCATGTATTTTAGTATATAGCACATAAGTATTAAATAAGCAGATAAATAAATATTAATAATAAACTTTAATAAAATTGATTAGGTGTTAAAACCTTACCTCGTTGTAATAAGCGTCATAATCGTGGTTGTCATAATCATCATGTTTGTATTCATCCTCGTCTTCGTCCTCGTTGTCATCATGGTCGTCCTCCTGTTGCTCGGGCACCTGGAAGTGCACTTGCTTGAACATATCCGCGGAGGCTTTGTTCGCTTCACCGTTTGGTGTATCGCTCACACCCGACTGAGAGGGCGCCTCACCGACCTGCCCGGCGGTGTAACCAGCGCGTGCGTTGTCTTGCAAGTTCTTGGGCAACCTCAACGGAGCCGCGCTTGTAAATTTCTCGCCGGATTGTTCCTCCTCTCTAATAGCTTTAGCTGCCACTGCTTGCATTTTCTGATAAGGGAAATAACCAAAAAATATTATTTATTTTTATAATAAGTATTGAGCTCCACGATCAGCTCAAATTGACACAGTTCCACTGTTTGTTAGGGACAGATGTCTGTTATTTTGACTTAGTAATTTTTTTTATTAATGTCTCTGATGTATGAACTTCTAGCGGCGAACCGATTGAAACCTCTTTCAGCTATAATACTTTTATATTTATTATATTTTAAGATTATACAAGAGTGACTAGACACAAGGTGTGATTTTTATGTTTTTATTCTTAATAAATAACTAAGTAAATATCCGAAATAAAGCAGAGTCAATTATTGTAGCGTATTTAATTGCTTTGAACCAAATAAAAACATGTTGCACATAGTACTATGTTTTTCTCTGTAAGTGTGTTAAAAATAAATGTATACAACGCACCCGCACGCAGTCGACGACCTTCTGCTGGAAGGCGGTGGCGAGGTCGACGGACTTGAAGCGCACAGCGAGTGTCTCCTGGTTGCCGCCCGCCTCAGCGAAGTTGCGGCCCGCCCACGTCCACGCGCGGTCTGAATTCTTCATCGGCAGTAGCTCCAAGTCGGGAAATAGCAGCATGTTCAACACTGCCTTGTGTACCTAGTACATAGACAACAATCATATTATATTATATACAAAGTCTAAAATATTGTAGCATGTGGCAAATACTACTCTCTGCATGAGCATGTTATGCATGTCTAAAATGTAAAGAGGTAACATCAATTTTAGTGGAAGCACTTCGAGGATATAGTGTCCCATACATTCCAAACCGTTTGAAGCTGTATTTTATTAAACACTAGCTGTGCCCTACGGTTTCATCCGCGTAGATTTAGTTTCGTGCTTTACATCACGGAACCCTAATATATTTTCTGAATAAAAGTAGCCTAAGTTACTCCTTGAAACATCAGCTACCTACCAGTGAAAGTCCCGTTTAAATAGGTCCAGCCGTTTCAGAGATTACCCGGAACAAACAGACAGACAGACAGACAGACAGAGAAAAATTTTATAACTTAATTTTTGAGTGTCTGTAGCGTATATACTTTCATATGCATTTAGTAAAAGTCTGTTATTTTGGAATTACAAACAGACACTCCAATTGTATTTATCTGTATAGATTATTTTATAAAACACTCCGATATTTTGCAATACATTTCTATTGGAAACAGGATAGAAAATTACTGTAACAATACACAATCCAGTGGCTGATATAAATGTAAAGTAATGAGCGAGTGGACATAGTAGTAATTACCTGTTCCCTCCTGAGGAGTAGTCGGTATGTATTCTTTTCTGGGTGGTAGAGTACTTTCATTTCGCCAACACCACGTTCCTTCCACTCCCGCGTCTTGTCGTCGTAGCGGTACAGTTTGCAACGCTCGCCGAACATTTTCTCCTGGATAATAACATTAAGGTATTAGTCATATATGGCGTTATGTTGATGGTGTAGTGGTTAGTTTACCGGATTACACAAGGTGTTGTGGGTTAGATCCCAGCGTCAGGATAAACATTCGAGGAGTATTTCTATTTCCCTTAGTTGCTTGGTGTATTTATATTATATATATAGTCAAATAAGCTCGAGGCACCCTAAGCCTAGCCAGTAGTTGGATGAGTGACCACCCGAGTTCCTCCGTGCCTCGGAGAGCACGTTAAGGCGCCTGTCCCGGTTGCCAACATAACATCTTTGGCAACTATTAAAGGTCAGTCAGAGGCCTAAGAAAGTCTAACAAGATATTCCTCGAAAAAGGGGTTAAGAAGGTCAGATGGCAGTCGTTCATATAAAAATTAGGTGATCAGCAACATCGGTTTAAATCAATTGCCTACCCCAAATACATGGGATAAGGTCAGGGAGATGATGCTGCCATAGTTAAACAAGAATTAAAGCAAAATGTAGGAGGATTGCAGTTATGATAGTATAGGCTAGTTTTAGTAGCAGCTTGTTATGCAACTTATAGTCTCACTGATCTGTACCAATGAGTTTTTATGAAAAAAAAACTGTTGAAGGAATACACTGCGAGGAAATCTGCATAATATGTGGAGAATGAGAAGATGTTTGTAAGACGATGGCGCTTTGAACATATTTTATTTACCTCATCCTCTTCGCCAGTGGTGACAACGATTTTGTCAGGTAAAGGCACAATGGGCTCGTAATGAGGGTCGTACTCCTCATCGGCACCGGCGGCGCCGGAGTCATCCGCCGCACCGCCGTCGTTGGTCGTATTATTACCATCCTTGTAAGATGACTTCTGAGCACCAAATAGCTGTTGTCCCGCACCTTCCCATCTAAAGTCTGCCGATTCTATTAAGGATACAACAATCGTTTATAATCATTATATAATATATTATAATTAAGGTATCAAACATACTGATATATTATATTATACAAAGTGGATTTTTGTGCTACCTTAACCATTAGCTAAGAAGAAAACACTCGTAATGCTTTTACATACCAAGTGAGGCAAGGGATTTTGAAAAGACAGAGATTGCTTAAAACTTTATCAATACATTTTGAAATCCAATTAATTATAAAAACTTACTTTGAACATTAAAGCTTTCTCCAGACCCGGATGACAAAGCAGCAAATGATAAGTTGTTGTCAACATTAAAAGGAGTTTCTTTCTTAGTTATTTCTTCTTTAACTTCAGTCACTGGTTCTGTAGCTGTGTTGGCGGCGACGTCGGGAGTTTTCTGCTCGTTGTTTGCACTAGTATTCCATATAGAAGTTTGTTTTCCAGCAGATTCAAATACTGACTTTCCTCCACCAAACATACCTTGAGATGTTTTTGTGTCAAAAGGTTGCATAGTTGGTGCACCAGTTCCAAACACTGAATTATTTGATGAACCAGATCCAAATGCAGGTTTTGTTGCGCCAAAGATTCCACTTGCAGGTACTGAGGAATTGTTTAAAGCACCTGGACCAAAAATGCTACCCTGTGACACACCACTGAAGAAGTTCACAGGTTTCTGGCTCTCAGCTCCAAATACAGATTTAAACCCTTGGGTTGTTGTATCCGCATTTGCACTACCAAAAACGGGTTTTGTTCCTCCAAATGTAGGTTTCGCTTCACCAAATATTGATTTACTTTGTGCGGCACCAAATATGGACTTTGCATCTGGACTTTGGCTTTCCGCCGAGGTATTTAAAGCACTGAGTTTAGGTGGCGCCAACACAGATGTTTTACTGCTAACGGAGAGGGTGGTGTCACCTGCACCGAAAATACTGCCTGATTTACTTTGAGGTGTGCCAAATATTGACTTTTGTTCACCAAATACATTGGATTTTAAAGTATAGGAATTTTCTTTGTCAATCGACTCATTATCAACAGCAGTGCTTGTGCTAGACGAAGTTCCACTTTTAGTATTCGATCCAATGGAGGTGAGCGGGGTACGGAATATTGACGTGTCGACCGTCTTATCGAAGTTTGTAGGTGTTCCGTAAACTGACATTGTTGGTGTTTGGAATGAAAACACTGTCGTCCTTATTGGCGTTGAAAAATCCGTAGTATTTGTTAATGCCTTTGCGATAGCTGTAGAGCTAGTCTTTTCACCCACCGAACCATCTTCGTCTTCACAGCCACGACAACCACTACACGGCTCTTTGTTCTTGTAAGTAAAGAAGTTCTCAGGTAACATAAGCTCATTAGCTTTTTGCTTTTCTTCTGGTGTAGCTTGTGTTTCGCAAACAAATATTACTTCGTCACTGTCGGCTTCTGGGACAGTTGCAGTGCTTGTATCTAAATCAGATTTACCTTCTCTAGCTTTATCAGCGGCATCTTTAAACTCGAGTGCTATATCTTTAGTTTTGAATCTGATACAGAAATGTTGTAGACTCAATTCGCCTTCACTAAAATCATTGGCAACAAAATGCCATGACTTGTCGTCTTTGGGGGTGTATGTAATATCATTAGTTAAGGCATGATTCAAACAAATTTTTAATACTTGCTCGCGTCTCATTACAATCCTGAAAATAAACAACAAACTGTAAACACATCAACATAATGCATGTTGCCTCTTCCTGTGTAATTATTATGAATCACATTAAATATTTAATAATAATAATAATTTAACCATCTTTGATTCTCACTCCACTTAAATTTTTAGATAAATATAATAATGAATGTTCTCACCTCAGTTTTCCCGTATCCTTATGTTTCAATATCTTGATAACACCAATGCCACGTTCTTTCCACTCGCCGGATAAAAACCGGAACAATTTTGCTCTGTGTCCATAAAGTTCCACCTCATTTTCTTCTCCAGTCACGACTTGTACCTAAAGCATATAATCATATTAGAATAATTCATCCATTTCAATAAAAATAAAATAAGTAACGAAATAGTATGTGCGATATATAATTTACCTTTTCAGGCATAGGTATAACCGGGCTAAAGTGAATGTGGACGCCATCGTCGTCAGACACATATTCGTTTCCATCACTTTCTTCTTCATCGTTTTCGTTCCGTGGTGACTTTACTGGACTTTTCCCTTTAGTTGGAGTTTTAGGCTTGAACACAAAATCAAACGTCCCACTGTCCTTGGAACCAAATGTTGTATTGGATGTGTTTTCAGCTTGAGGAGTAGGCAACAAGGCCGGCTTGGCGACCATGTTTGTGGCAGTATTCTCGTTTTTAATTAGGGTGAAGTTGAGAGGTTTGTCACTCTCAGTACTGGCCTGCGATAAACCAAATAATGCTGTTGCTGGAGTTTTTTGTTCAGCAGCATTTGACGATGGCGTGTTCGATGGGATGCCAAAACTAAATTTATGGGCACCAGTTCCGTCGAATATAGATGTGGTGTCTGTTTGGGGTTTTGGTTCAGGGTTTGCAGTAGCAGGTATACCAAATTTAAAATTAGGCCCTCCAGGAATTCCGAATATAGATTTTGGTTCAGGTTTAGCCGCATTCGGATCTTTCGGACTATAACAAGCACTACATTGGACCAGATTGCTATCATTTCTTATAAGACACTGTTGACATTCCCATGTTCCCTCCTTAGGTTTAAATTTGTCTCCCCATCCTGATTTCACGGGTGCGGCAGATGATTGTATTCCGAACTTAAAATCAGGCGTTTTTTCAGCCACAGACTGTACTTCTGATTTGGACTTTGAGGGATCTTTTGGACTATTACATGCAGAGCAGTTGTCTAAGTGAGCTTCATTTCTAACAAAGCATGCTTGACACTCCCAACTGCCCTGTTTAGGCTTGAAAGCATTACCCCAATTGGACGTAGTAGTAGTAGATTTGGTTTGTGTAGTTTGTTTTGCGGCATTTTGTTCTTCTTTTGCAGCTTTAGTATCATCGATCAATTTGGCTTGCGCTTCTTTAACAGCCGCCATAAAATCATCACATGTTTGAACAGTTTTAAACCGTAAACAGAAAGTTTCCGCAACTAATTCTCCTTCAGAAAAATCTTTAGCGCACCATGTAACTGCCTTATCCATATTTGTCATTTTTTGGAATGTCATTTCTCTGGTCACTGCATGGTTACAACAAACTTTCATAATTTGTTCCCGCCTCATTAATAATCGCAGTTTCTGAATATTGTTCTTATGAACGAGTAATTTAATGTTACCAAGACCGCGTTCCTTCCATTCTTTAGTAGACGCTTCAAATCGCAACAATTTTGCACGATGTTCAAATAATATGTTTTCTTCCTCTTCGCCTGTTTTTTGGTCAACTAAAGCGGGTAATGGAATTACCGGTTTAAATTCTACATTAGGTTCAAATTCCTCAACATTATCAGATGTGTCCAATTTATTTGGCGTTTGTTGGGTAACTTCTGTAATAGAGACGGATGACTGACCTGCAGTTGTATTGAACAAGTTACTGAATGGTGAACTCGAAGCTGGTTTGAAGGTTAAACCACTAAAAACATTTACTTTACTGGTAGCAACTTCTTGAGATTTGGGTTCACATTTGTTATCATCAGTTACGGTTTTGAATGTTGGTGTACTACTGAAAGTGAATCCTCCAATTACTGCCTTACTAACTGGTGTGACAGTATTCAACTCAGAGGCTTTTACAGATGTACTCATCTGAGTGCTCGGCACAAACTTAGAAGTGTTTGACTCCTTTTCATCACTTGGAGTATTCACACTGGCAGCAGATTCTTGGCGTGCTTTTTCAAATATGTCATAAAATTCTTTTGCAATATCAGCTGTCTTGAATCGAATGCAGAATTTTTCAAGAACAACAACTTCATCAGCAAAATCATTGGCAACCCAAAAGTATGCTTTAGTTTCATTCTTCATGGGCGTTATTTCCATATCCGGGGTAATAATATGGTTGGCACAAATCTTGTGAACTTGTTCTCGTCTCATAAGCACTCGTACTTTACCAGTTACATTATGTTTTAGCAATTTCATTTCGCCAAGTCCGCGCTCTTTCCATTGCTTTGAAGTAAAGCGGAATAATTTTGCTCTAGAGGAGAAAATAGCGGTTTCACCTTCTTCGCCAGTCGTCACCTTTACTTCAGCAGGCAAAGGTACAATAGGTTTGAAGTCTGGACATGGGTCATAGTTATCTACTGAAGTATTGCTCCTCTCAGATAGTGTTCTCGACTTATTCAAGCTGTTATTTGGAGAGGATGCAGTGAACACTCCATCAACTACAGTTTTTGAATCATCAAGTGCATCTCCTCCAAATTTAGATGGGTATAAAGTATTTCCTGCAGGGGTTGTGGACTGAGTAGTCTTGAAAATATTAGCTTGATTCCAAGCAGACAGTGGACTAGCAGTCATATTTGTTTTGCTTCCAGGCATGGGGAAGCTGAATACAGGAGGTGACACTGCCTTAGTCTCATTTGTAGGCGGCATTGCTATTTGATAGTTATGTGGAGTTCCTTTGATATGTTTAGGTGGTATGGTCACACTAAGTATTGGAGCAGGAGTAGTAGTGCATGTAGGTAATGGGTCAGAAGTGGTAATCACAACATTTTCCGGTAATGAACGAGTAACTTCTTTTGTTTCGACAGACTTTGGTTTAGTAGGAATATTGGTTGTTGTAGGAAGTGGTACTGTTACTGTAGGGACACTTGTCATGACTGGTACTGGAGGTATGGTAGGCGCCACTGGTACAGCTGGTATGGTGGGAGCAACTGGCACATTGGGCGGCACAAGGTGGGCAACATCTAAATACATTTGATCTGGTGCATATACACCCGGATAGTTTACATGTGGCCTTGTTGGATCGAAAATTGGTGTTGCACCAGGCACAGAAGTTGACTGAGCCAACTGTGAGTACTGATTGCATAAATTGTACAAGCTTTGTCCATAGAATTGATAAGGATTTGTTGGCACTGGGAATGGTGGCACGAGTCGTTGATTGAAAGGCGGTAAGACTTGTGGTGGCGTAAAGGGTAGTTGCGGTGCGAAACTTGAAGTATTTTCATTGGTTCTGTATTCATCGTCCAAATTATATATATCATTTTCATCTATGGCTTGCTCTGAAGATGCTTTTTTCAACTTATTGACTTCCTTCTTTAACTCTGCTACTTGTTTCTTTAGCTCTCCTACATCTTTACATTCATTTCTGCATTCATCAATTTGGTCTTTTACTTGATCTACTGATACCTTAAGAAGCTTGAACTGATCAGTTGTATTTTGAATATTGCTATTAATGGTACTTATAATTTGGTTTCCTAGTTTACGGTTTTCATCAAACCAATCTTTGGTTTGTTCCATAAAATCATTAATAGTAGTGTCTCTCCTTTGCAAGTTCTTTATTTCTTTTTCTATTCTCTCCAGAGATTGTTGATCTACATGAGTACTTTCAAGAAATTGAGTATCTACTGCTGTGCGATAGTTGGTATTATTTGGGTTAGTTGATGCTTTCGGAGTAGAGCTCAAGTTGCGGTATGTCCGAGAGTTCATTTTAACAGGCATGTATTCGTTAATAGCAGACACATTGTCATTAGATGAATATTTGCCATCGTCTTCATTCATTATATATCCAGACAGGTTTGGGTCTAATTTGTTGAATTGTGTTTCTATATTTTCTATCAGTTCATGGATATCAGAATAGAGAGGGTGACTTTTATTTGTTTCCGATTCTTTCAGTCCGTCTAATGCTTTGTAAGCAAAGGTTTTTGCTTTGACTAACAGTGATGCAAACTTTGATTTAGTTTCAATATTATCCATGGATGAATTGTGCTCATCAAATGCAATTCTTTTATATGACTGACTTGTATGGTAATAAGCCAGTGGTGATTTCAAACTGGATAATATCTCAATAGCTCTGTCATATTCACCATCCATAAAATGGTTCAGTGCCACATACAGCTTACTCTCTTCGATCAATGAATTTAACTCCTTTGAACCAATTTCTTTGTGTGTATAATCAAACATTCTTTTTTCTGGAACCTTTACCATGATTTTATTCTTCAATTTTTCTAATAAAGGAATTGCTGATGTATAGTATAACCCAGCTCTAACTTGTAAATTTGTTTTTTCATCAACTACCGTAGCAATTTTAGCTTGTTCGCTAAATATACGTCCAAGGTGGCACAAAAGCTCTGGGTCAAGTCCATGATTATCAATGCAGCGCACCACTTCTATACCACGACTTAATGTTGCACGAATATCAGTCAACTCTGTACCCAATTCATTTTGACTGAATTTATATGCACAATCCCACCATTTCATTTGTGGTAGCGGACACAATAAATCGGTGATATTAGCCGGCAGCGTAGATGGCTTGTCATTAGAGTATGATAATTCATTACATTTTTGCTGTCTTGATGTTAACGCTGCACTATACAAAAATGCATGTATATCTAGTTTGCTCAATGTTTCAGGTCCACTGCTGGACACACTAGGTTTCAGCATATCAAATAGTGTGCATTTAAAGTTTGCAAGATTCTTATAATTAAGCAATGTCCAAACAAAATGATGGAGTGAGTTGCCATATTGTCTTTGTGCATCACCAACATAAGCTTCCACTTCTATCTTCCTTGGCAGCCTGAGAATAGGAGAGCTGAATGCATTTGATACTAAATGAGATGATTTTATCTTTGTCAAATGGCTTCTGGTTGTAAATATTTTTTCATACAATTTGTCTCGCCAATGAGCACCAGAGCAAGTTTGAGAAATTTGGTCTATGAATAACTGAGTTTTATCTTGAATGTTGGAAAGTAAATAGTGGCCTGCTTGAGAACACCTGTAAGAACCTTCCGAGAACCATCTATTTATTGCATTCAGCTGTTTTTCAGGGGCCTGTCGAAGCCAATTCACTTTAGTATCAAGTGGAGCAATATGCCATGCAATTAACATTAATGAAGAAGCATATTTAGTAGCATCGCGCCAGTTCAATTGGTCTTTTTTGGCTTTCTTGAGCAGAAAGGTGGCTGCATGAAATGCAAATTGACCCCTATGATGTTGTAATAAGTTTGCATGAAATTCCCCAAAGCCAGAGGGGGCTCCGGCTTTAGCAACACATTCTATGGCCTGATCATAGGCATGAAGAAGTTCATTAGACTCTATCAGACTTCTAGATGAACCACTGGGTGTTTCTGTCAGACTTAGTACACAGATGCGTTCCCTGACAGTTAAGACAAATAGCTGGTAAAGCCAATCATTGGTGTTGTGTGATTTGTGGTTGAGGAGTTCACAAAGAGCTTCATACCACATATAACTATTAAGAAAGTTATTTCTGCTAAATTCAACATTGCAGCTGTGTTCAAATGCTTCTTGGTATTGGTTGGTATGTAAGTAATGTTTAATGAGCCTGACATGAAGTTGAGCATCTTTTGGCCTGATAGCTAACTCGGATGTAAGTAAATTAACTAATGCCTCTGGATCGGGGTTTGATAGAGTGACAAGTCTTTCACGTAACCGGAAAGTAATGGGATGTCTGGGGAATGTAGCTTCTGCTTTTTCACACCAATACTTTGCACGGCCAGGCTCAATCATCACCTCATTATCAGCAAGAAGTTCACAAACTAAAACAAAGAAAACAAAATGTCTTTACTAGATAGTATGGTCTATAGTCCTCCTTCCTTTCCTTCCTTTTTTTTATAAATGTTTTTTAATGGATTCTAATTATCGAATAAATAAATAAATAAATATTAGAAAACAAAGAAATAATTGATTTAAGAAACTTATCCAAACAACTAATTAGTAGTAATAATAATAGTGCTTCTCACATTGCTGTGCCCGAATAGGGTTGTTAGTTATATGTTATAACCATTATATTATTTTTGTTCATACTGTGTAAATGTAAGTAACTTCAGCAATAAATCTGTACATCTATACAGATAAATAAAATTAAACTGTCTGTTTGTAATTCCATAATAAAAGTTTTTCACTAAGTAAATGCATATGAAAGTGTACATGCTTCTGACACTGAAAAAACAAGTTTTAAAATTTTTCTCTTCTCTGTCTGTCTGTCTGTTTGTTCCGGGTAATCTCTGAAACGGTTGGACCGATTTTAATGCGACTTTCACTGGCAGGCAGCTGATGTTTCAAGGAGTAACTTAGGCTACTTTAATTTTTTAAAAAACTAGTTACTTGACTCTTAAAACACTTATTATTAACCCCATGAAAAAACATAATGCACCCCAATGTCACAAATGGAGGGTCATTGCTAGGTCTGGCACCAGTGCATGTTTGAATATCAGAATTTAAATTGAACATAGGTATGCAACCTTGCAATGTTTTGGTTCACTGTATAACCTACATACATTGTTCTCACCCTATGTAATAACAGGGGGCTTATTCCAGGTGGAACTACCCAATCACACTTTATGCAACCTGCTTGCAACCACTACACTAATGAGGTTGGCTTATGGTGAAATGTTTTTTTGAAGCTGGTTTATTGGTATTTTTACTACTCAAACTACTGAGCAATCACTGCTCTTTAAAATAAATAAATCCCATCTCATACTAAAGTTCATTAATCGAAACCAATATTGAAGTAGATTTAAGCAAACTGTTTCGCTTAACTAATCTTTTAAGACATAATGCTAAATATTGAACAACATATTCCATGGTAAATATTCCAGATCGAATTCTAGAAAAATCTATAAGGTACTCTGCTTCTTGAGAATGCTAGTGAGAAATAAACTAGAAATGTGTGTTAACACAATTATGCATCATAATTTGATAATACAATCAAATTTAACAGGCAAGAATTTAAATTGCCATGAATATTTAGTAAGAATATTTTTCAAAATTTTCTATGAATGCAGCCAAGTAGGTGAACAGATTCATTGCGAAACCAAATTCAATTATAACTATGGAGAAATACTCAGAATTTTGGACAAATAACACCAACTAAATAAACACATGTAAAACAATGTTTGGCAGAATAATCGATTTCATAGCAACATAAATAATAACCTCTATTTAAAATGTGAACAGTCATCAACAAGCAATACAAAATTACAAGTAGAAGGTACTTACTGTCCAGTATTGTACTAGTTTGGGAAGGATCTATGTCAAGAGAAGTCTTGTATTGTTCAAGGGCCTTTTCTTTTTGGCCCAACTTCTGCAAAGCTTGGCCGAGAAGTTTATACGCCGCTGCGTTGTTGTCTTTTTGAGTAAGGTATTGCTCGACATATTTCTGACAATTTACGTAGTCCCCAACTTCATAATACAATCGGGCAACAGAATAAGCGCGAGTCTTAAACTGAAAAATAAAAAAATCGTGTATAAGCGTACGTAATCCTAAATCCTTGAAATTGTGTTCACGTTTCAATTGAAATTTCGATACCTCTTTCACCGATAACTTTGATATTAAATTTTCCACATGTTTGTCAACGTCTTTCTTATTTCTATACATTTTCACAAGTAAATGACCGAACTATTTTTATTTTTTGGATTGAGATTTCTTAGCACAAGGAAAAATCGCGTGGGGCAATGCGAAACGTCGGCTGTCGGCATTCGTCATTTTATTTTCTGGGTTACCAGTTAAAAGTTATCCTCTACCAAAACTGTATTGCAAAATTTCTCAAGGACACGTTTTTGGATATTTTTTACAAATACACTGGATACAAGAATCTAATAAAAAAGCAACTCATTAGAGAATACTGTCATACGATAAATTTGTATTTCTGGCTGATTGTAAAATGAAACATCTAAAATTATCTTTAATACCCAGAATATAAAAAAGAAAAGCGTCCATTAAATCTGATGTCAATTAAAGATATTTCATTGTACTTCAGTACTCAAACGGCTTGTACCAAATACAAATAAATTATGAAATAATACACAGACTAACTAAATATCTGTTAATCTTCAAGGGTTTGAGGGGAATTTACTATATGGCTAATCCGTACAAAACCCTTAGATTTTGTTACTTTTTTAACTGGTGTTAAAATAATATTTCCTCAAAATGTTGTCATTAAAGTAGACTTGGCAATACAATGTACTTTTTTTCTCAGGTTGGTAATAGTCATGTTGGCATTATAATTTTAAAAATAAACGTTTCTTCTTCTTAATTTTCACTTTTGGCAACATCATGCCTAAGAATGTTCCAACCGTGGATTATTCCTGCCGATATTTGTAATAAAAAAACGCTAATGGAAGTTTTAATAAATACTTGACATTGACACAATTGACAACTACGTACGATAACTAGGGATGGCGATTCTTTCAAAAAAAGATCGATTTTTAAATCGATTCGAATCGTAACATGATGAATCGATTCATAAAAAAATCGAGGTCAAAAAGATCGATTTCTAAAAAATCGATCTTTTCTCGAGTCCGCATTTACTATGTAAATATAAATCCATTTTATAAAAAACAAGATACCATAATAAGCGATCACTTAGTATTAAAATCAGGGATTTTTTTTAGTTCAAGAAATTCGATGATCACAATCATTTTTATAACAATAGGAAAGTATCAGGTAAAAAAAAAACTAAAAAAACATCATGTGTATTCAATGCGCTTTTTAAGATATTATATTATCAAAGTGATGATTCTTCTACTCATTATCTGTCAATAAAATGTTTATAATTATTAACACTATGCACCCCACGCTTTTTACAAAAATGTACATTCATTTCTAATTTACAATATTCTTTATCCAAATTTATTAAATTTTATTTTCTGATTTTTAGTTGGATTTTTTATGAAAGCGTGTTTTTTTAGTTTTTTAAACTATTATTTATTTTTTATTTTTTAGTTAAATTTTTTAAACTATATATTATTTAGTTCGATTGGCTAACTATCAACCGCCCTCAATACCACAAACCGCCCGCACTAGCTCTATCTATCTTACTCGCATGCAAAGGATGCGGAAAGAAATTAATTAATCCTGGCGAATCTAATTAGGATAATCGGATGCTTCGATCGGATTATTGCATTGTCATCGACTTTTGACAGGTGTGCAAAGTTTGAATTAAATCTGATCGTACAAAGTAGGACAAAATCGAGCTCAAAGGGGTCGGTTACATACATACATACATACATACAGGTGAAGCTAATAAAAGCGTGTTAAAAAGAAGACACAATTCTACTTTCTAAATGTATTTCTTATATATAGTAATAATTTTAACAAAAAAAATAATGATTTCAAATTTTAATTCTAAAACTACGGAATAGATTAAAACGTGTTGTAATAGAAAAAATCGAGTGTCGATTCTCTAGGTTGAAATATCGATTCACTGAATCGATTCAGTGTTACATATCGATTTATAAAATCGATTTATTTGGCTCGAAAAATCGATTTTTCGATTAATCGATCTCAGATCGCCATCCCTAACGATAACTTAAGTAGGTATCAATTCTGTTCATACATTATATTTTTGTGATTTGGATGACTGACTGAGAGAAAGAAGAATGCTAAAATCACTGAAAATATAGTATAAATAATAAATAAGCGAAGATATCGAATTCGATGTATACATCTCGTTGCGATATTCGAAATAATATGTTACTGCTATAGGTTATTTAAAGACGCACGAACGTTTTAAGTTAAAATCTTAGTAAATAAATTGTTCGCGTCCAGTTATAAAGGTAAACACATTTTTTTATCCTACTTATTATTATTTTAAGTTACTTTAATGTTTCTGTTTCTATCTTCGTCCATGTTTATGTTGTAGAAGCCACCGTGATAATGGGGGACTCCGAGTTTGCATATGGATCTGCTCTGTCAGTGGATTCAATGAAAGTGATTGCTGAAACTGTTGGTATTTCAAGTCTGGGTGATGATGCTGCGAAGGAACTGGCGGACGACGTAACATATCGGCTCAAAGTCATTGTTCAAGATGCTATGAAGTTTATGAACCACTCAAAACGACAGAAACTCTCTATAACTGATATAGATCATGCTTTGAAAATGAAGAATATTGAGGTATTGTTGTATCTGTTGGAACATTTACTATTATTGTATCTAGCATTTGTATAATACTTGTGTTGCACAGCAATTATATAGATTTGCGTTTCGTATTTGTATAATACTTGTGTTGCATAGCAATTATATAGATTTGCGTTTCATATATTCCATATGGAAATCCATTGGACTAATTTTATGAATGAAAATCAATGAATTTTTTCTGTATACAAAGCTAGTAAAACTGTAAAAAAGCCCACTTATGAGGATATTAAGCAATAAAATACCCCAATCAATTGTAAACTAGCAAAGCAACCAACTTATATATTACTTCATGTTTCAGTGCCAGTATGGCTTCATTCAACCAGACTCATTGCCATTCAGATTTGCCTCTGGTGGTGGCAGAGAACTTCATTTCATAGAGGAGAAAGAGATTGATTTATCTGAAATACTATCAGCACCGCCTCCTAAGATACCACTGGATGTGTCTGTGCGAGCACACTGGCTGAGCGTAGATGGGGTACAGCCTACTGTGCCAGAGAACCCTCCACCACTCTCTAAAGAGGCTCAGAAACTTGAGTCTGTTGACCCCATTACCAAACTCAGCAAACCGTCTAATAAGGATGCTGCAGGTACTTACGCTAGGAGTTTGTTTTGTTACTCATTTGACAATCTGAACTTTTATTTGAATGTCTTCCTGTAAGGGAGAGGCAGGTAACAACACCAAATGTGTTTACATGTTACTGTCACAGTTTACACTGTCTCAGAAACACATAGAGGCAAATTTGTGTAAATTATTTACATATAAACATTATTGGGATTAAAATAACTCAATAATAATCAATGGATATCAAACAAGAACAACATGTTATATCCAACCTGCATTTGCAGTGAGGCTAGTTAGCTAACTGAATACTGCCGCATTAAAGGTGAATGCACACTTATCAGAGCTTGAATGGAAGGAGAAAATTTAACCAAAATCAATAATGTCTTGCATGACATCTTATGAAATCTAGCTCACTTAATATAATGTAATCCAAATCCCGCTCTGGTTGGCTGATTGATTCATTCGGCTGTGCGAACAAGTGTGCATTCACCTCAATAAGGCAGCTGTAAAAAAACAATTCTTCGTCAAACTAATTTAAATGAATAAATAGGAAAGCCAATGTGCGGCAAGGCAGCCAGGCTGAAGGCGTCTGAATCTGTGCATGTTAAACAATTGGCAACTCACGAGCTGAGTGTGGAACAGCAGTTGTATTATAAGGAAATCACTGAGGCTTGTGTGGGCAGCGACGAAGGACGGCGTGCGGTGAGAATTGTGTTTTTTTTTACATTATAATGTAATATATCTGTAATATATCCAATCTAGAAATATATGTAACTATTTCTGTGTATCTAGGAAGCTTTACAATCATTGGCGTGTGACCCTGGCCTCCACGAGATGCTGCCGAGAATGTGCACATTCATATCTGAAGGAGTCAAAGTTAATGTGGTGCAGAACAATCTTGCGTTGCTCATTTACTTGATGAGGATGGTCAAGGCGTTGCTTGATAATCAATCTCTTTATTTGGAGAAATATGTGAGTATTGTTTTGTATTTATTGAACTGTAGTCTATTAAATATCTGGGCTAGCTGTACATTGCAGGAAGGCTTATTACATCATCCTATATCCTTCTCCTGATTCTAAGCTATTCCTACCTCCCCACCAATTTTCAGCCAAATTCCACTTGAACCAAGCTTGTCTGCATTAATGTTCATAATAAGTAATAGTATTATGTGAATTTTGATATTGGTTGTTCCTCATAACAACATGATGGTGTGCAGCTTCACGAGCTGATCCCATCGGTGTCCACGTGCATCGTGTCGCGGCAGCTGTGCCTCCGCCCCGAGATGGACAACCACTGGGCGCTCAGGGACTTCGCCGCGAGGCTCATGGCACAGATATGCAAGACCTTTAACACTTCCACTAACAACCTTCAGACTAGGGTCACTAGGTTAGTATTTCAATTTAAACATGGGTCATTTTTCGTCCAATCATAAATGGCTTACCATGATGATATACTCACGGTTCCAGTAATGGGTATTATCACAGTCGGACTGTAACCAATCAATTGTTCAGATCAGTCTATGACTTATATCAACTTATATGATTTCACGTTCAAAATTCCAACCCCCCTTAAATGGATATCATTTTGGAAAACCCTCTCTTAGTGTACACCTACACCTCACCAAGACCACACACATCCTCCAAATGTCATGTCTCTATGGTCAGAGGTTCAGGCTGTGTGTTGATATATATGTCAGTCAGGCAGAACTTTTGAATTATAATTTTACAATGTAAGAACAGTACTATACAAATAACATATATTTGTCAGGTTATTCGCTAAAGCCCTGCAGTGCCCGTCTCAGACGAACAACGAAACTGGCAATGGTCCCTCCATGGCCTCTATGAAGGAATCTGAGAAGACCCCGCTGGCCTCACTGTACGGCGCTGTGCAAGGTCTAGCGGAACTGGGTTCCGAAGTCATCAAGGTAACAAGCATCTCACATTAATCTATAGTATATTAGCTTAGTTGATGCAGTCATATATATCCAATAATGACACATGTAGACAACACCGGCCGTAATTCGACTGCTTATTGCGATGTTTCGAAAGAACTATTATCATTATGAGGCGATTTGCGACTCAAAGAAAACACAAACTGAGGGCGGTTTTGTACACAAGAGAACGCCGCCACTAATTCGTGCTGAGACCCTCATAAGTATGCGTCTGTTTGCCTCAATGTCCCATACATTGAGTTGGCTCTGGCCGCGAGCATTTGTTTAGGCGTAGTGTGATGTTCAGGTGCTGATACTGCCCCGCGTACGCTGGCTGGGCGAGCGCGTGGAAGGTGTATTGGGCGGCCTGGGCGGTGCCGAGCGGCTGGCGGCCGGCAACCTGAAGCACCAGTTACTCAAGGTGCTCGCGCCTGTAGTGCGCAACCTGCGCGCGCCACCTGACTTGCCTGAAGAATACAAGTACGTACAACCTAGTATCCCTTCTCTTACGTGTACCTGTACGTAATCCTAAAAAAATCAAAAATAAAACTGGCCATGTGCGAATCGGACTCGTGCATTAAAGCTTTCGTAAAATTATATGAGATAGAAAATTACCTCACGATCCTCCTTATTACTCTTTTCATAAATATACAATAAGACCGCCGTGTACCTTATCACTGTAATATTATAGTCGTTATGTTGCATAGACGTGACTACGGGTACCTGGGCCCGAGTCTGCAGCAGGCGGTGAGCAAGCTGCGCGCGTCGCCGTCGAGCGGCGCGGGCGGCGGCGCGGTGGCCGTGGTCACGTGCACGCCGCCGCTCGTGCCGCAGCCGCCCCCGCCCGCGCCCGCCATCACACACCAACCAGCCAAGACTATAGGTCAGTACACATTACTACTTCACGTCACTGTCCACTACACTACAGAGCACATAAATAAATATTCCGCTAAAGACCCAACTTCATACAAGCGGTTTACTGAAAGTACACGCACATAGTATCCGCGCTGCAGCGTCCCCCCGCGAACTCACGCGCCATTATTTGTACTTCTCCAGAGCGTGAGTCTCGTAGGAATTCTATGTGGTGTACTATTCTTAGTTCAACAATTGGTCAAAATTATTTCCTTATATGGCTAAAACAGCACATTACGAATTGCACCCAGAAAGCTAGTTTACTCATTCATAAATGATAATGTAATCATCAAATCTTGGGTTGTATGAAGTTTTGTACGTAATTGTGTGTCGTAGAAACGGTGGCGGCCCGTAACGTTGTGATTAGCGCGTCGTCCGCGCCACAGTCGCCCGCGCCAACCTTGGTGCCCTCACAGAAGTTCGTCATCGTCGCCTCACAGCAAAAACCGCCACAGGTCATTCCATATTCCAAACACTCATTACTGAAACACCCTTAGAAGCAGAAGTAAGTAAAGTAACGTTAGTATGAGTATGCTGGATACAAATCTCGGACTGTGCCAATGAGTTTTCGGAACTCATTAGTAAAGACTGAGTGATTTTACGGTGAAGTTAATCGTAAGGAACCATCTCGTTAGAGTTTTTCATAATCTACCCTAGACGTGTCGTGTGGCACAATATCTGTACGAGACATTTTAGACGTGAGCGCTAGAAGCGCGGTATGTACACTTTCTCATTAAAACTATTATGTCAGAGATAGTATGAAATCGGTAGCAACGGTGGTTCCTCACGAGTAATTTCGTCAATGGAAAGCTCGTGATGTTAAAAGATCGCTCAGTGATTGAGGTTCAAAAGACCTAGGTACATATAGGCAGCTAATTTGATACAATTTCACACATGCCTCGCTCACTAGATTACACGTACTATAACGATACGCATTTAAAAAAAGTTTTTGCTTTCCAAGTCGGCATTGATATATGATAAACAGCGTGGCAAAGCTTTGGCCATGTTATCGTTGGTACAATCTAAAACTAGATTTGACAAATTTTTGATCGGTTAATAGTATCTTGTAGGCATCATTGTTGTAAATATTCATGTATTAATAGAGCTTATTTTTTGTAAATAAAATGACTACATAGCTAAAATCGAATACATGCACGAGCATTAGATTTGGAGCAAACAGCACCGACTACATCCTACCGGTGGTCCGGCGACGAGGCTGTTCACACACTTTTCCATACATTTTGTAGAAAAATAATGTACACGTGTTGCCGGCGGTGGCGGCCACGCATAATAAAGCGTGTGAAATGCTTGACTCTGGCCACCGATGGCTAAGGTTGAAGGCCCGTTTGCGCCAAGTCTAAGTTACTTATACATTCTATACCAAGGGTAGAATATATCAATACTATAGATTTATAAGTGAAAGGAAAAAACGATCGATTTTCGTACCCACCTAAATTAAGCGATTCATAATACAACTAAACACTAACTTTATGTTGACTGAGCTGTTCATGTTCGTGCATGGTTTCGATATCACGTTGTTGTAATTAAAATACATTAATTAACAAGCTAATTCAATTGTAGACGCCGGCTAGTGGGTCCGGACACATAGTAGTCAATAGCTCACAGCCAACCATCATGCGTAGCCAGAACGTGCAGGTAAGACTTAACACCGCCATTTGATATGTACGTACATATAGTACATCGTGTGTTCCACTTGCAACCTTTTGAATTGATAAATTTGCATGTGTTTTGAGACGCATGTTTGGCAATGATTCTATGATTCGCGAGTTTTTGATATAGACAAAGTTCACATTTTTGTCGGTCGTCATACTTTGGTGTATCGTTAATATTTTTGAGTTTTTAAAGTATGAAGTGTATATTAATATTAAAGTGATCATGTCGCTTTACTTTATTGGAGATATTTAAATTTATATATTTACGTGGTATGAGCAACACACACACACAAAGCTTCCAATGGAATATTTTCATAAAAAACTGTGTTATACTTTGCTATCGATGTATTGTACGTAAAATGTAATGTATGTAAAGCATATCTTCTGTAATGTCCTAATTCCAGAATGTTTCAATACATTGAATGCTTCTGAAAGATTCCGAATGCTTGCTAGTAGCCGTAGTTATTTTAACCGAGTTTTAATAATAATTGCGTGGAGCGATATTACATGCACAGGGTCCGTAGCGAGGGTTGCATTGACGACACATTATGTTAACAATTTATACATATATCATATTACACTCAAATAACGTGACTAGTAAAGCCGAGGCCGCAAACAGAACTTATTGATTCTCATCCATCATTATAATTTTAGTGCATTGAGTTTTTAGGTTTTTTATCACTCTTGAAATGACGTGACTTTAAAACAAACAAGATTTATACTATTAGCTGTGCTCTTCATTTCCTGGGAGGCTTTATTTCGCGTAATCAAAATAATATTTTTTTAAAGTAAATTCTTGTAACATCAGTACAAACCGAAGGGCAGACAATTTTTTTTTATTTGGATTTTATGTTAGTACCGTATATACTTTCATACGCATTTAGTGAAAAGCTGTTAATTTGGAGTTACAAAAAGACACTTCAATTGTATTTATCTGTATAGACAAAGATAGTGTGAGCATGTGTGGTTGGTGCGTGTGTGTCGCGGAGGTACAAGTCCTTAGGTGCATGTGCGTAGTCGGTGGTGGTGACGAGCGGGCCGGCGGGCGCGGCGCCGGCGCAGAAGGTCGTGGTGGTGGGCGTGCAGCCGCACCAGCCCGCGACCCTCGCCCAGGTCAGCCAGGTCGGTCACACACACACACGACACAGTACACTAGATATATCGAAATTTACAAGTGGCACTAAACTAAACAGTTTAGTGCCTAGTGCGAGTTTTTTTTAAATCGCCGTCACCAGTCATCGCGTCGACGTAAACGCAGATTTGTATAGGCAGTGAAAAACTCGCACTAGGCCCTCAGAGAAGAGTGTGTGAGAGCGTGAAAATACACACACACACACACTTCACATTAGTCAGAATACACACACATGCACCACAGTACACGAAATACGCACATACTTCACAATTGGTCAACCCTTACATGCGCTCTTCTCTGAACTAATATATACGTACCTACTACCTAACAGAAGTTGTAAACAATCAAGAAAAAACTCACTCAGAGTCAATTGTCAATGATTTTCGAACTATTATGAGCACTAAAATAAATTGATTAACAATTGCGTTCTTTATATTTTGTATAATAATAAATAACTCGTTAAAATCAGGTTATGTGTATAATAAAATGGACGTGTATACAGGCGCCGGTGTCTGTGGTGGCAAAGCCGGTGTTCACCCGCGGCGGCAGCGGGCCGCAGCCCCCGCCTGAACTGGACGACCTCTCCCATCTCGCCTGACAGCCTCGCACCATCAACCTCACCATTATCAAGCGAATCAAGAAGTCTTAACACCAATACACTAACAATATCTAATTCCTCAAACACCTGAGTGATGAAAAGGTGCAATTAAACTTTATCACTTTTAACACTTGATTAATTACGTATTTGTATCATAAAGTTGCTTTATCGTCTTCAGTTTGACAGTGAACATTCCTTGATAAAAGTGCCCTATTGTATTGTATATGCTATGTATTATATTGTATGCTTTATGAAACTAACCTGTACTTACCGCTGTAAGGGGGACAGTTGCTATTTATTGCGCATATCGATCGATCAGCGATGTCAGACAACCTTTCTAAGCCCATACAAAACAGCTCATTTCATGTCACGCGACAAGCCGTCGGACCCGGTCACTAATAGACCATCTTAGCAAATATTCGCAGCAAGTCCTATTTGGAACCTTGCGGAAGTAAGAAAACAGATTTAATCTTTGTGATCTATTTCCTTTTCAAAGGAGCGTCGGGTCGTCAGACCTTCGAAAGATTATGTAAAATTTATTTCCCCTAAAATCTCTTAACCAGATACTTTGCCTTAGATTGAGGGTCGACCCCAAATATATGTATAGAATAAGCACAATCATGATGCACTTAACTGATTGATTGGCTTGGATTATAAAATAATATTTTTAACGCGTAAACATATACCTACAAAATTTTGCTACAAAAACAATGTTCAATTTAAAATCGAAGAGTTGTTTTCGGGAGTTAGTAGATGGAGAAGTCTGTGCTTGGGGCAAGTTGCAATAAACTTGCAAAATTCCTATAGTTGAAGAGGTCCTCAGAAAAGTTAAGTCAATTGACGCTTGTGTCCTTAAAGCTGTAATTACGCTCCTGACTTTGTAAAAATATATATGATTCTAGACTTAAGTATAATTGTTATTATGAATTCCATTGTTTAATTAAGGTGTAATGACGGAAATAAAGAATTATTAACAATAAACACATATTTCATTGTATTCACAAAAATACACTCGCTACAAAGTATATTAATTCAAAGTGGTTGGTCTATAAGCGATCACAGTTACACAATGAGCTCATTATTGGATTATAATAGTAACGTTTTCAAGTGTTCGATTGGGCTCATGCTCTAGTGGCATGTGAACGGGTGAATAAGGACCGAATCCGCGCATCATAGCCACAATGCTTCACAATGAATGAATGAATGCCCACTCGACTGAATTGATAAGTGGGTTGTGCCGCTCGCGTGGGGACTTGGGGAGAAGCCCGCCCGCCCGCCGAGCGCCTTACGACCTTCACTCACTGAGCAATGCCTATAAGCTGCAGGCCTCCGAGAGGTCCCTACATACTATATTTGAAAAGAAACATTTTCAATTTCGCTCAATCTTTCCTGTCTCCTTCCGTATTTAGGTCCATCCGCAGGCATGTTGATATTTTTAGAAAAACCGCAAGTATTAATGTACTTATCTTCACCAATGAGAATCAGTAGGAAAGGCTGTGTTGTTACACGGGTACATCATAGCAGTCACTAGAATAATGTATGTACAGTAATGTATAATGTACAGCAGTCTCTATATGTACCTATAGTTAAAATTGTACATACACAGCAATCCGCCAATAACGCACACTGTGGAATAAATTGTTACCAAGGATCTGAGTCACTGTTGGAGGAAAATGTATGCTCTGTCGTATTGTTTAGTCTATGACGGTGGGAGAGTGAGTGGCGGCGCGGCGCGCTCCTGTCTGCCTGACCAGTGGCCGCGAGTGTCGGAGGCTCGCTCGGCATTCCCATTCTGTAGAGACGCGCCGGGGACACGCCACGCGACGAGCCCGCTCCCTGAGCCAGTACCCTTCTTCCGGAATCGCGACACTTTCCCGCCAAAATATTTTCCGCAACCTAATTATTTCCTTTTTCTTTATGTTTCTTTTTTTTATTTACGCGTAAATCAGTGAAATGTATAACTTTAAGTGTCTTATGTACTATATTTTGTGATGCGTTTTACCGTCGTGTTTTTAATTTCGTTCTTTGTGATTTTATTAAAATCTTCGACTGCTATACGATGGCTGTAAGTATATACTATTATTTTGCTTTGGTTGTTTAATCTGAAAATTTAAAATTGTGTAATTTGCCTGTATATGTACCTACCCACTTTACGCGGGGTTGGTAGATATATTTGGCTAACTACTTACATAGCGATACGATTGATTCGCGATTGAACTAGGTATCCTTTCGGGTCATCTGATTAGGCCTAAATACCAAACTGTCCCTCGAGGTTTACCAATGGACCAGGAATAGGATCGTGTCGCTATTGTGCTGATGTATTATCAAATCATAACCAGAGTAAGTACTTACGTTGGTTCTGCCCGCAACTACGTCTGCGTGCTATTTGTGATACGTTTCTGGTTTTCTTTTTAATTTTGATAGATTTTGTCATATCTAAGTATTTATTTACAAAAATACTGTGGCAAAACACAATACTTACTTACTTGAAGCCTTCCAAATCGAAGATCGGAGTGCATGAAAAAAAACACAAACCTATTTTGAAGTCGGTTAAAAATCAGCCATTAATGTTGAAAATCTTTAAATGATGAGACAGAATTAAACCTGTTAAGTTTTTTTATATGGATATCCCTTTACCTAAACCTACCACCAACTAGGTAAATTGTTATGTATTCCGTGGTATCGCGCCGTTGTCCGCAAAATCCTTCAATGGGCTACTCTCTACTTAAAGTGTACTGTAATGGCTATTTACTAATTGTATGTTCATCTTAATATCGTTATCTTCGGAAATACAAACTAATGAGTAATGTTTATTGATTGATAGATCGTTTTGATCAACGTACCCTCGGGTTCCTTTGATCAGTACGTAGGAGCATAATCGTAGGTGCGTACGTTCTGATTTAGAGGTGTTGTAATAACAACACCCTCTTTTCAACGAAATGATTGAGTGCAGAGAATTAATTTAAGGCACTCGTCAGTCGAAGTCATTACCTTTTAAGTTGACAGGTTCGCCTGTATGGCTTTCACGCCTATGAAAGATTTCACATAAGTAGGTTCTTACAAACCTATTCGCTCCGTTTAAGCCCCTTAGGGGGGATTTCCGGAAAACCCTTTCTTAGCGTATACCTCACCAAACACATACTCTCCTTATTTCATGTCTATAAGATCAGTGCTGTGTAATCAATCAATCAATCAGTAAGGACTTTAAATGGTAGTTATATGTACTTATAGTGTAGGTATAGTTTACTTACCTTCCATCATATCCTTCCCCTTCCGTACTTAGTGTTCGATCTTTTCTAGTCTCAATCTGTCATGCTAGCTCTACCAGTTATATGTATGTGAATCTTTTCGTTGTCTTCATAGCTCATCAGTAGGTAGTACCTAATACACTTGGCTTTTCACGTCGAGACTGTAGGTGTGTTCCTGGTTGAATAAATAGTTATCGAATATGAAGAAATAATATGTAGGCATGTGTACTTACCTACATATTACTTCTAATTAGAAGTACACAGATTTCGCATCTAAATTGAATATACCTAACTTACCTTTAAGAATGCGACAAAATTCCACGCCTAAAATGTTTATCGCTTGAGCGAAGATTAAACGATCAACCCGATTCTATAATTCTGTTTGTAATCAATTAAAATTAATCGAATACGTGATTAAGTTGAATTCTTGAGAATTATGAATTTGTTAGAAAAATTTGGTGGTTCAGGAAATACGGGATGAAATAAAGAAATATCTGTTAGGTAGTGAGTCAAATAATAATAATCATCATCAGGGTAACATAGTAGTCCACTGATGGACATAGGTCTCTCATGGCGCGCCAGTCGTCACAGCCCGGTTTTCAGCTTTCCTCTTCCACTGTGTGAATACTCTACCGCAGACATAGTACTTACCTAGAATATCTCAGGTAGATACTTAACTAGCTATTTTTGTAAGTACCTAGTTTGTTAGTTATTTCATTCATTGAACTTCAGACCTAAATATAGCCTATATTTAGGTCTGAAGTAGGTATAGTAGTCAATTAATTATCTACAATATAAATATTAAAAACCAATATTTGTTTAGTCTAACTAACTAAACCCATGTCGGCTTATAAACTTATGTTTATTTGACTGTATTGCGCATTAGTATAGGTACGTAAATAATGAATGTTGCTGAGATTAAACCGAATCGGTTGGGATCACAAAGTAACAATGTTATTCTCTCATTGCAATGCGGATTATAGCTGGTATATTCAGTCGGTGGAATTGTAAGCGGCTGTAACACGGCTCAGCTCGCCCCCGCGTCCATCGGCGCTCCCTAATTGAACATTGCACTAATGAGCGGCGTTGTTCACTTGCAACCGGCAATTATTTTCCGAGATTACACCCGCTAATATCCGGAAATGCGAGATTTACCTCTGAAACCATACATTTGGCAATTCGTTCTAAACTTAGGTATTACGCCCGAACGTGGTCCGCAAATATTCTTTGACGTTTATATTAAAATCTATTTAATTAAATTATTTAACAAACGAAAATGTGAGTTTGATAAAACAAAATAATACTAAGGAGGTTCCTTCCAAGAGGAAAAGCAGCTCTAGCTGCTCCAATCTAGATTACAAGTACGTATGAAAGTATGTACAGTAGGTATAAATGTATAGAATTCCTTATCCTCAAGTATCCGCATACTAAAAAAATTAAGGTTTATCAAACGTACCTATCATAGGTAGGTATGTAAATCTACCAAACACCCGTCTCAGGTAAAAATGTTCGCTGTATTCAGTCATTCCTAAGTCTCGAACATCGAGCAATACGTCCTCGAGGAGCGGTCTCAAAGTTCTCGCTGAGTTAGCAAGGGCCGTGTGTGGCAGACCGAAAAAATAATTTCCCTCGCTCGAGTTCCCACTGTGACTTTTCCAGGCAGCCGTCCCGTGCATCTGGCGGGACCTATTATTAGGGGACGGCTCTTAATGCTTTCTTAGGTATTTTTATATGGTCGCCGTCTTAGTTTTACGATTGTGATTTTTATTGAATTCTCCTTCAGCTAGCTACGTAGATGCCCGAGATATGGCTGCGGGCGAAGGTGAAATACGAGCCTCACCAAGATTTATT
Organism: Watsonalla cultraria; assembly: GCA_964035505.1. Lineage (NCBI taxonomy): Eukaryota > Metazoa > Arthropoda > Insecta > Lepidoptera > Drepanidae > Watsonalla > Watsonalla cultraria. Next base: position 7,518,108 of record OZ037717.1, on the reverse strand, counting down.
TTATTGTGCATGTTGGACATACCATTCTAAAGTTTTATTTCTGCGGCTCGTTCTTACTTACGATAAATTATTATTGACGAAATGAAATCTTTATGTGTATATTCCAATTAAAGATTTTGGTGATGGTAACAACCACAACAGTATTGGTAGTCATATAAAGCCTCAATTTATGGGTAGGTTTATGTACTCACCACAAAAATACGAAAGCCCACAAACAAAGAAGGTAAGTTTACGTCACGAGTGTGCAGAGTTCAAACTGTGAAGGGCTTCGTTCGCTGGGGGGAGTTCGTCGAGCTCCTCAAGTTCCTCGTAAATTGCAATAAACGGATAACATTTCCACTTGATCTTGTATTAAAGTTGCTTAACGTTTCGCGTTTCTAGAATACATAACTAGAATATTATGTAGGTACGTTTCATCCGAAAAAGTTCTTAATATTAATAAAATTCACTTTGCCATTACTTTGATTTGAAGATTGTCTGCAAGATTCTTTTGTGTTTTGTATTTATCTTATAATACGAAAATACAGATATTGGTACCTAGGTTGCTTTTTAATTAATGATACTAGATATTATGGTTACTAAGATAAGTTATACTAGCTAGACAACTATACAGGTGTACCGTACTTAAGTGGAGTGTACCCAAACGAATAGTGGGCCATCTATAAGCCAAAAAAGCACTTAGGTAGCATTACCGCTGTCGAAATTGAAAACTATTTAAAATTCAAATTAAGACCCACCTTTTCTGTCTAAAAAAAATCTTATTCATTTTAACTGGTAAAAAAGAATATAAAGAAAAAATTATAGTATCTAGGTAACTAACTACGTCCGAATATAGCGAATCGAAAATCCTTAAGTACTTAGGTATAGTCTTTGTCTTGCTGTTGCTGTATTATTAAGTGGTGTAACTTATTAGAAATAGAACAAAGTAATGTATTTAACGGAGGAACAAACGACTTCATTCTTCGGCGGAGCGAGTGGTTGGTTTGTTAGTGTTGGTGTGGATGACGGGAGCCGGAGTAACGGGTACGAGGGCGAAGTATGTCCAATAAGTGCAACAAATGTGGTGAGCACGATTCATTTGATCTGACACAAATTTATCCGCGCTGCACGGCCCTTTATTTACGCCGAAGACGATGCTCAGTTTGTCCTGACAAATTCATAAATTACCAACATCCTCGCCGCAACACATTTGCTCGCGTTTATTTTTATAGTCGCTTTCTTGTTCGGCCGTATCGACGGACAACCTCTTTGATGTATGGCTCGTTAATCAACATTGCTCATGTCTCGTGGCTTTGTAGGCTCGTTCGAATACTGTCTTTATTTAAACATCGTTCGCGTTAGTAGTCGCTTCGGCGATCATATCATTTAAATAGTAAATAATTGTAAAATTTCCCCTGAAGCATCATGAAAGGATACGTCACAAAAAGTTTGAAAGTATATTCCTTTAATAAGTACCTAAGTAGGCAGTTGTTTGTAATTAGTTCCAGTATCAGCATTGTAATTAAAGTGGTATAATGAATAGAAAGGCGTGGGGCGGCATGCTGTCTGGCTCAGAGCGAGCGTTGAGTCACGCGCGGACTTCCCGCACCCGCCCGCCCATCAACCACGCGCCCTCACATATAAATAGATTTTCAATTGAACATTTTATTGCATCTGTTTCTTAAGAATTGTTGGACTATTTAATTACTTATTTATAAAGACACTGGCAGTAATAAGGTAAACTTTTAAAATTAAGTTAACTAACCGCCTTATTTGTATACATAGGTACTTATAAGTCATGGTCATTGCTGTTTGTTCCACTGTGAAAATATTTGATAGGCGATTTGCTACTGCTAGTCGTCTTCTTAATAAAATCACTGTATTCATTTTTCTTCAGGAGAGATAAGGCACGCCGCCGCCCGCCCCTCGACCACGCTTTCCCAACAACAAGCAAAATATCACAAGACTTAAAATGTACCTAGCTCTTGTCTCTCGGATTAACTTGACAAGATTTATAGTTCTATCGTTTGTCGGTAGGTATATATTGCGGTTATAAACAAATATGGATTATCGAGATCAAGACCGAGGCTACAGCCCCGGGGCCTCCACGATAAATACTTCGGTAAAATCTTTTTAGCAAATAAGTTAAAAAAAGAAGACAACAAATATTTTATCCCGAGGTCTCCAGACCTCAAAATCCGGCACTGAGGTAAACAATAGGCATTATAGCGATATACGAGTATGAAGCGCAAGAAAAGATCATCAAACTATTTATTTATTACTTAAATTATTGTGTAAACTTGTGCAATTGTGTGAAATGTAAGAAAAGTCAAATTTTCCCTATAGCTCACCACCGACTAGCTGTGTTTGTGTGGGGCAATTTTTTACCATGTTGTAAATTGTACCTTACCCACTCAAGTTTACACTTAAATGACTCGATCAACGTATAAAGCTACGGAAGTAGACACATCACAGAGATTACCTTTTCTACAACAAATTTGTCCCAATAAAATGTACCAATTGCTCCTTTCAGCCACCGACTTAGACAAATCGCCCTTCATTGAACAATTTGTTGAGTAATCCCTGCATTTGTTTCAATTATATCGGGTCCCTACCTATTACTTGAGGGCCTTTTACCTACATTTAAATAGGGAATGGGCTACCGGCGTGTTCTGCATACACATCGAGCATTATATGAACGCGTAATGATACCAATAATCACGTACCGGTCCCATTTTACAAGGGGTTACGTCGGAGCATTCCTCATATTAATATTATTCCCGGACGTGGAAGTTGTACAAATATTCGTACCGTATAAAGGATTTATTGTCATTGTAGTTTGGGGTATTGTTATACGGGTCCGCTGGTGAATTGGAATCATTGATCTTGATTATTGACACTCATTAGGCAGTATAGGTGGTGCGTGCGAGCGGACTGTGTCGAATGGCACATAATTAGAGTATCATTGTCTGGTGAGTGATGGAGCGCAATGGCGGCTACGAAGTGCCCTTTATGTGCTCCGTTCCTAACTAATTGCGATTTCTTTCGGTAATTCCAAAGGTGCTATGTCATTTTTTAACACAGCTGCTTATACTAATAAAGCAAAGTCTGAACTTATATAAAGTAAATTTAATGGAACAGATGAGGATGTCAGGAATTACCTGATCTTAATGACATATATATATGCTTAATTATCCTACTTAGGTTTTACTACGACAAATCATGCGGTTTGATTCTAGTTGGCTAGGTATGTAAAAACTATTTGAACTTCTTGCTACTTAGTGGAAATGTAGCATGAAAAGTATGCAAAACTTTCGTTTGCGAGTACCTACCTACGAGGGTATTCGGGTGGTGCGGAGCGTGGTCGCCAGTCCCGGGGCGGAGCCCGCACGCCACCACAATCATACAACATTTAATCATCATTAAAGCCAAATCAGTGACGCGCCGCCACTGCAGCGTCAGCTGTAATACTTAGGTACTTACTCCCCGTTACGTGGTTTTTGCTTCCACAATTTGTGTTGGACCATTAAAATGCAATTTCTTGATTTAAATTTTTAGACGTTAAACTCCATTTTCCATTATCCTGGTCTGCCTGTGGTCCCGGCTTTTCATGCTGATGACTATGTTCTATGGATACAGACTTGATGTTTTTGCGCATTTAATACTGTTTAGATGAAATGAGTATAGGTAATATTATTTGTAATGCATTGCAACTTGACGGTCCATTTCAAAATTATCTATACACTCCATACAAAAGAATGTACAAAAAGGTTGGGTGGTCTTTTGTGCTCACGACCAGTTTTGACAAAGCGGTTCCCTTTGCCCTCCGTGCTGTTCTTTGTCTACTAGATCGAGATAGGCGCGTAAAATTTGATACGGGAATTATTTTATTAGATCCAACGTACACGTGCGCGGCGTGACGAATGCGATAATGTCCCCGGCACAGGGCCCAACAACGGAACAATTACATTCCACATGAATTAACCATAATGGTACCGCTACGGTAGCTTTGTGCCCGTAGCACCGTGACTCGTGAATGTCCGGAGATTAGACTCGATTGCTATTACGTAGTTGAGCGGATCTACGGACTACGGTGTAGCGGTGTGTAGCGGCATTTCCAGCCGCGGTCGACGTCATTACACGTGTACAGCTACCTCCTGCAGAGTGGCAGGCGCTAGGCGGCAGCACGGTGGCGACGTCACGACATTGTGATTAGTGAGCAGTGACGTCGCGTGCCTATACTCCTTACAAAATTGCACCACGGATATTGGTTTATAGCTTGGCATCAAATCATGGAATTTTACTTTAAAACACAGTAAAAGAATACCCATTAGGTAATCCCCATTAGTTGGTACATACACTGCACGAATACCGTAAAACGAAGCATCAATATAGTCCATAATCCCTACATACCTAAACTCGATTACCCAAACACACTATAGGTAAGCTTACTCTGTGCAGATATTGTACACAGGTACGAATCATGGCGACTAAGAACTAAGTGGGTACCTAATTAGAAGCTCTTTTAGATCCTACTAGAAAACTAGGTACTACTTGTTGCATTTTTTGTTTTGGAACTTATCGTTATCAGTGTTTTTTTGCAAACTAGTAAATTGCTTAGTAACGCCGTGTCTGCGTGTATCAAGCAATCTAGTCGATGTTCACACAAAGCGCGCACCCCTCGCGATATTGGAAACGGTGCCATCGACAACGCGTGTCCTTGGCAAGCACGACTAAACGTCAATGAAATTTAATATACCGTCTACGATAACCCAGTTATGCTAACGTGGGATATAAAAAGCTGTAAGTACGGCCACGGCAACCCCCGGTAGTGCCGCTTGCCCGTCCGCCGCCGTCGCACGTAAGCCTCTCTCGCTACGAACTTGCTACGCACGCACCTCTGCCATGCAAATTTTTTCAAACACTATTTTCGATTCCAAAAATGTTTATCATTTACATGCGTTGAACTCAGCCTGAAATAATGTGAATGGTTGTTTCACAATTTATCAGTAGCTTTCACTAGACCTCCTAGTCTCCATTCGATGGAGTTTCACATTTGTGTTTAATTTTTTTATTTTGTTCCCATATAACGCTTATTTCATGTAATATTAGCAGTGAATAATGTTTATATTTCAATATATTTTATTTGATTATTCTGATTGTTATAAGCGAAACGCTTGGCTTATTTTAGACGATATTTAGGTTCATTGATTGCCAGAAATATAAAAGCTGTTATAATTTGTTTCAGCAAGTTAATGCTGACGCCAATAACTGACTTCCGAAAATGTCTATTATTGCTTTAATATATTAGACATCACCAAGTATGAGCTTGTTCGTTGATTTACGTCAAATTAAATCTTCTGTAACAAATCTGTCGGAAATGGTTGACAAAATATCCTCATCCGTCCATAAAGACAAGATCAAACCAGAGCCACTGGAAAAGAAAGATGAACCAACACTTTATAGCAGTTCTATGTATAAACCAACTACTTTGGGATTCGGTGTCCGCTTCTCCAGCCAGGAGGACATTTATCAGAGTATGCCATCCTCGAGACTGCGGAGCCACATGTCGCTTCCAAACTTAGGCAAAACTGGCGCTGGACTTGACAAACAGTCTACGTCAAGGTGTGACCGACCCAAAATTGTTGAAATCGATGATGAAAAAGGAGAAAGTGGTCGGAAGCCAGTAATACAGTTATCAACTGAAAATTTAAGCGACTGGATAGTAGCTACAATAAATAGACGACCACTTTTTGATGACAGCGGAGATACTCACCCAATGGATTTCTTGGAAAACGTGCAATACTACATCTCTGAACTCAATATGGCCCAAGAAAAACAACTGCCTTTTGTAATATCCTGCCTTGAAGGTGTACCGCTGATGTGGGCGCGTTGCTTCAGGAATGAGTTTACGGATGTCGACAGTTTTTACTCTGCCTTCGAACAAGAGTTTTGGGGTCCAGATCGACAAAAGGCAGTTTTATACGATTTAAAACTAGGAAAGTATGAAGAAGGGAATTCACAGATGAGTATGTCTGAATACTTCTTGCACAAAGTGTCAAACTATCGACATTTGTCGCCTCCCCCGTCGGATCTTGAAATAGTATACTCTCTTGCAGCACATTTCCCAACAGCCGTAGAGCTAGAGCTACGATTGACGCCGAAGCCTACGTTGCATGACGCGTACCGCGTGTTGCGGCGGCGCGAGGGCGAGGCGGCTAACTTCTTGCCCAATTACCTGTACGACATGTGCGAGGCGTTTCAACGCGGACAGCAGCCAGATTCCGCGCACCGTCATGATGGACAGCAATCCTCGCAGTCATCAGAATCTAGACCAAAGTGTACTAAATCTTAACTTATGCACAACATTTTGTATTTTCACCATTTTGTAGGAACCTATATCCATGTTTATGATTGATTGTTGTACGTACCTAAATTGTTTTCGAATAAAATGTAGAATTAAACGAATTGTTGTTTATTTTACCATGACGAAGATAATGGAAGAGAGAAAGGATCTGTTATGGAATGAAGTGCTGACTGATGATTGTACATACAGTGCGCTTCACGAGAGCGAGGGTAACTGGACTGAGGTGGAATGCGTGGAGGCGCGTCGCAGCGGCGTGCTGTGGGGCGGGCAGGCGCGAGCGTGCCGCCGGCAGCCGGCCGCCATGGCGCACGTGGCCGCCGCCGCGCGCCTCGCTCGCCACGCCTGCCTCGCCGCGCACCACGGCGAGCGCTGGAACTGCTCCTCCATACTGCTGGCGCCCAGGTTCACACCTGACTTACTTACAGGTATGCTTGAGCTCTTAACGCTTAACTTCTATTTTTGCTATTCGTCAACATAGGTTTTTCCTTTGAGGGGATTTTCAATACTTAGCCGACTTTAAAAAAGAAGGAGGTTGTCGACCGTATATTTTTTTATTATTTATATTAGACACAACGGCAACAATGATCAAATTGAACAGTTTCATATAGTAACGGATACATGCAAATATGTTCTCGACGATTCGATCCCCAAGAACCTACCCAGGACCGCGAACGAATACTTAATTATAGTAAATACAGAATTGAGGACCTACCTAAGGGGGCGTCCATAAATTACGTGAGGTGTTTTTTTTAAAAATTTTTGTCCCTCCCTCCCCCGTTGGTGAGATGTCGTGAGATTTTGTTGAACCCCATCCCCCAATATCACGTGAGATTTTTCAGAATGTGGGTTTCTTACGTAAACGCGTTGGGTTGTTATTGAAGTAAGAAAAAAAACAATTTGCTTCGTGCTTTTATTTACGACTAATTAAGACTAGTAATCAATATTGCTGAGAGTTATAAATGTAATAAAAATTTGGATTGAATGGACCAAAATAGTATAATTTTTTTTTTGTTTCAATCAGAACAAAAATTGCGTGATATTTGTCTAGACCCTCCCTCTCCCTAACGTGAGATTATATGAGATTTGACTCGACCCCCTCCCCCCCTAAATCATCTCACGTAATTTATGGACGCCCCCTAAGTATACTTAAAAACGAGGTTGTGGCTGCTTCATTTAAAGCTAAAATGGTATATTGCAGAGAAGTGTTACGTACCTAAACATAAACTAAACTCCTAGCCATAAGAGGTTAACTACATAATATTTTAATTAAAGTACGAACGGATTCCGTCCGTTCCGTCTTGGACTGCTGGAACTTCCGATGAAAGATAAGGTAATGTTGTCTAATGTAGTGTCTTTTAGCTCAACATCGGGCGGCGGTGGTGCATTGTACGAGGGCGGCGGGCGTAACGTAGCCCTTTCTTTCATCGGCACTCGTTGCTCGTTCCGCACTAAGTACTGCTTTTATTTACACGACACATCCACATATTTATCGCTTCGCGGGTAATTAATTTTTAAGTTACTCCATTGTTTCCTTAGTTTACATTTACAGTCTCTCATTCCCATTGTTGACTGCAGATACGAATGAGTATATTTCTTGTATTAAATACAAAGCACAGTCGGTCCCTTCGAACTCGATCATGTGCCAAAGCAAACCTTATTAAATAACTGAAGCGTCACGCGATGTCTTCATAATTCTGAGCCAGCACGAAGCTACGGGGCTGTCTGATACATGTCGTGCCGTGACTCCCTTGTCTTTTGTATAAAGCGATGAACTTTACATGTTTAAAAACTTCCGTCAACAAAACTTACAGTTGTTTCATGGAACATCTGTACTACAAACTAATATTATAAAGAGGAAACGTTTGTATGTATGTTTGTAACGAATTGGCTCAAAAAGTACTGGACCAATTTTTTTTAATCTTTCACCATTTCATTACATGGTCACTGATTAATATAGGCTATATTTTATCTCCGTACTCCGACGGGAACGGGAATGACGCGGGTGAAACCGTGTGACGTCCGCTAGTACAAAAATATATGCTTGAAAGGTTTCTCGTCACATATCCACGTAAATAACACAGCCTTTTCTAGTTAGAAAACGAGTATCTAAGATTTAGGAGTGGAAAGGAAGAAAAACAATGGTGAAGTTTTTGTAGTTTTCGCGTGGTCGGCGACATTGTGTAGTTGGCAGAGTACGCCGACCGGATGCCGTACTCGGGCGGCCGCCTGCGAAATACGAAGCATTGTTTTTGGTCACCGTCCGTCTGCCCACTTTAGGAAATTAATTGACGCCGAACGTTGTCGGCTACAAACAAACCGTTAGAAATCTTGGCGTACTCTAGACTTGATACATTTTAATTAAAACTTTTACAAAGCGAGGAATGTCAGCACCAGCTCTGTAACGAACGGAACATAACTTTTCATTAAGAATCTTGAGTGGCATCTTAGATAGGCGCCAGCCGCCAGGCGAAATTAACTCACGATACAAGCCAATTTGAATTTAAACCATTGTTTGTTCTTTTAAATGTTTATTAAATTGAGAAGGAACGATGTCGTCTGTATTAAAGCAATCTAAGCTGGACAGAGCCTAATCTGTCGAAAGTAGCAAATGGAACAAATAAATCAACTTCTAAATCCTTATTGATTAGAATAAGCTTTTCGTCTGAAAACCGTTATCTTTAGCCGGTTAAATTAGAAGGCTATCGAGGTTCGCCTTACAATGCTGAGGGTCTGAGGGTTGAGCTACGTGGAGCCGGACAAAAGATTTAATTACACGCATGAATCAAGCAAGAGGCGGGGGACGTCACTCAGCGATACGTGCGATAACGTGAGCAGTGCACTCACGCGCGATCGCCACGATGTCCGTCTGATAAGCTTGCTTCTGCCTATTGTTTAGCAGAGCCAAAGCGCGTGCGGGCTTTATCAAGATGACACTAATTAAACGTTCACTCTTGAGAATTGATTAACAGTACCTACTTGTATCTTTTTAAAGTATATTTTTTAAATCTAGTCTGTTCGACAACTCTTGTTGTTCGACTGTACCTGTGTCCTGTACTGCATTAACTTTTCTAAATGCTGGTTATTCAAGATGAAGAAGATGATAATAATATTTTCTATTTTTACACCTTTACTTTTATAGCCATTTTTATTACTCAGACTGAACTAATAATTTATATATTTGTTTTTCGATTACTTACCTACTTGTTCCTTTTAAGTATATGTATAGCCTACCGATCCACCCATTAATCCTTGGTATTAATGCCACTTATATTTTATTAATAGCGAAAGTTGAGGTGTTTGTCCGGATAAGATAGACGTTTATTACTCGGTCACGCCGTTACTACACTTTACTACCATGATGACTACTTAACAGATTAGAATATTTAGTATCGTTGTTGTTAAGAATGTAGCGAGCCATTAGCACATAAGTATTAACTATTAAGTACTACGTGCATTTCATCCCGAAATCTTTAACGGTTGTCTGGCTTACCGGAAACCGTGTACTTAGGTAGTTTATCTACTGTTGTCAACAATTCACCGAGGAACATAACTATGTAGGTTCTTGCAACATTTAAGTAAGGATACATTCCATACAGAAATCAGACGTCGTGTTTAGTCTGATTGGCAGTGGGATCTCCAAGTGCAAGATCCAAATACATAAATACATCTGCTCACGCCTGTGTCCCATCGGGGTAGGCAGAGACCACCCTTGTTTCCCAGTTTTGAGGCAAAATAACATGTATTGTTGTTGTTAGGAACCCGCGAACAAGCGTATGTGTACGCGATGTCCGCAGCGGCGCTAACGTGGTCGGTGGCCCGCGCGTGCGCAGCGGGCGCGTTGCCTGCGTGCTCGTGCGCAGCGCCGCCGCGCGCCCCGCCGCGCCCGCCGCGGCAAGCGCGCCTCAACCCCGCCGAGCCCCACGCCCGTTTCAAGTGGGGCGGCTGCGGAGACAACTTCCAATGGGCAGAAAGGTATAGACTATACAATTATCTCTAATGATAACAGTAGGTATAATGGTTTTGTTAAATCAGGTAAATTAGTTAAGTAATGTTTCAGGTTCGCTTTACACTTAATTCCTGGGAAAATAAGTTAAATTGGTCTCTTATGCCTGAGAATTTTGTAAAGTACAGTGTACGTATTTCCCACGAAAAAAAGGCTTCCATTTCGCGGCAGTAAACTCTAACTTCAAGGGGGCCTTGTATTGCCTTGTGTTTGGTATAACATAAATAACACAACGTTACTATCTACTGATACCTACCTACTCCTAATCAATTCATCTGTTTTATATTTTTACTTTGCCTGTCCTGTCTGACCTGGCTCTGTAAATTGGCCTGTCTGTTTTATGTCACTCTGTATATTAATAGCCACCTATGCTTCCGATTATTCTTAATGTGTATTTCACTCCCTTTCCCGAAAACGAACGAACGTAGTTAAGTTGCAGTAATTAATCGTAACTAAGGTAGACTTAGATATATAAATTTCAAAGAATTTTCTTGCGGACCACATTAGGACGTAATTTGAGAACGATTAAGAACCGTGGTATTTAATTTGCGAACTTTCGACCGAAGCTTCGTATTGCGTAGCATGAGAGTGATCAGAAATTTATTCACATAAATATTATGCGGCACGAATAATAACGGAACGCAAACATTTGCAAATATTGCGTGCACACGCACCGTTCAACCTGCGCGGTTGACAGAAAATATGTGGGGTGCCAACCTGCCAACTGTATCAAGCACAAGGTATAATACATAAGGTATGGAGTTACATAGTTGGTTGGTACATATATAAATTTGCATATTACATACACGTATAAAAACAAAATGCGGAATACGCGGAGTGTCGAGTATCTATTCGCTGAATACCGTGCTTTGCATGCGTTTTTGTTCGCCAAAAAGGGGGAACGAATAGGAATGCTCATAGATTTTGAATAAATGCACGGACAATGAGCCCAGAATTATATATTTTCGAGCAAAGCGCCGCGTTTTACAGATTGTTTTGCTGAGGATGCTTCGGATCTTGAATGCACGTCTTTAAGCGTTTTAATGTGATTGCAGATTCGCTAAACAGTTCTTGGACGCTCACGAGATTGACGTACGGGATGGTAGAGTAGAGGACATTCTCGATATCGAGACAACTACCGAAGTTCCAACAACTACTGTCACTTTGGAATCAACGACGAGGCCACCGGTGGTTATCCTGGTCGACGACCAGCCTGCTCCCGCCAACACCAGCAACCCTCCGAGAAGAAAGAAAGGACGCCGTGGGAGGAAACGATTACCCCGGTCCCCTCGACGAGGGAGGCCCACGCGAAAACGATTCAGACCACGGTCGAGGTAATACCTGGTACCTTCATCAGATCAGCGAAGAATTAAGCTTTTTACCAATTGTATTGTGTTCACTTTTTAAATTCAGGTACGAGTACGAAGATAGAGGCTCTCGGTATCGCAACATCGAATACCGCATGGCAGCTGATGACCCGCGATTTGACCCGCAAGTTGATTTGCGCACACGACTTGAACGATTGCGTCCGCTCATAGCTTCTGCGAATCTCATGAACGGCCGGTTTGGACGGAAGGTAAATTATGTTCGATTGAATCATTCACCGAATTTATCAAAAGTCTCATCATCATATTTGATGCCAAAGGATTTGGAAGACTTTGAATAAACCTAGCCGTATAAGTACATAAGTACCTATACGACAGCAGGTAGGTACAGGCAGTCTGATATTCCGTCAAGTTCTTCAACCTATAATTATAAGGATGCTCAAGAGATTTGATCAAGCGTGTTCGAGTGTAGCTCCAACGCAGCCCACAACACTGGGCATAGAGTGGAGGACAACTTACTAGTGAAAATTATGAACGGGTTTCCACGTACCTTGTTGATGAAGTGACGTGTGTGTGTGTCAGGCGGTGTCGAGCGGCATGCGCACCAAGTGCACGTGTCACGGCGTGTCGGGGTCGTGCTCGGTGCGCACGTGTTGGCGCGCGCTGCCCGCGCTGGGCCGCGTGGCGGGCGCGCTGGCCGGGGAGGCGGCGCGCGCCGGCCCGCTGCGCCCGCGCCGCGCGCCCAGGGCTCCAAGACTCAGATACGTCACACCCAGCCCCGACTACTGCGACCCTGACCCCGCCGCCGGATCGCCCGGCACCCATGGCAGGTACGTACCACTTGACCATTACCCTTACCTTACCTAGGTGCCGTCTTCAGTTATAAGCTGGCCTTAGTAGCGTAGTATCATATTTTGAGCCTTCTATGGAGCAAATGCGCACAAATACATGCGCAGTAATTACCAGTATTTTCGCTGTTGCTTTTTAACTTTGCCTTTTGCTTCGAACCCATGACCTCGTGGTCGGCAGAAGCGTTTGCTACCACTAGACCAACTAGGCCGTTAATACTAACAGTGCGAATGAATGATTACTCTTAAATGCAGTGAGTATGATCACTGATTAGATGGCCTATGGTTTGAGTCAGTAAAAATCGAATGATCAAGTAACTTGTGAAAACATTTCCACTATTAACACTAAAATGGAAAAAAATAAGTATGAACCGTGTGGTGTATGTCGGCGCCTCACCGGAGTTCGCCCCAGGATCCATTGTAATCGTCAAGAAAAATAAGGAACACAGCAGGATAAATAATTATATTTCTTTAACAACCTTACTCTTCAACGATCAGCGAAAGAATGCCACCTACTGCAACCTCGACTAACCAAGTTATTTAATTATTAATTACAAGACCACGTGTTTCACATTATTACAAAACTATTTAATATTAAGGTTTTATAATTCTAAAAACAATAAAACATTATTTTTATGTTAACTAAAGTCGAAATACATCTTAATTAGCTTAATTAGGTATTTTAAATAACAATATAAAATGAACCGGAAACACCCTATAAAGTTTACAGTTTTGTTACAAAAGTAAATCATAATTGTATTTTAAAATAAATTATTCAATAATTACAACAATATTAGATAATAATGAAACATTAATTAAACTTCTAATTTTACATAATTAACTTAACTCGTTTCTTAAAATAATACATACGGAAGTCATACAGTAGTGTAAACACAACAAAAACATTAGTGACCCACTTAATTCATATTACATTACAAAATTATATAAATAGGAAATTCTACTTCGTTAGTACTTTTAATTAATTCTAGAATCTGAATTACAATTTATTATCCTAAATTTAAGAATTACATTATTACGAAAAGTAGCTAGTGTTGTTTCCTGTCTCAATTTTAAATTGAGACTTGTTTCCTACAATTGAAACTAGATGGCAGCTCGGTTGAGCGCGCCCATACGGCCATACTGACTCAAGCGCGTTCTCTGCGCTTACAAATTTAGAAAATCATTGACAGAATTGAAAATCATATAAGATTGCATGTACACACAATTACATAATCAAATCAAACCAATCTCATATTTCCTTATAACAAGGTTCTCTTTTGTTTTAAGGATAAACACTTAACTTGTAAATGATAACTTAACAAATAATATGGTAACTTTACAGCCTTGATTAATTAGTAAACATTTCGTCAAAAACAATACTTTGACACTCATAAACATAAATCATTCTTGAGACTAGCAATCTCATTCTAGGATCTACCCACACCAAAACAGGCAATCACCCATCCTGGGATCTAGCCATCAACAAAACAGGCAATCACCCTTCCCGGGATCTAGCCATCATCAAAACAGGCAATCACCCATCCTGGGGTCTAGCCATCATCAAAATAGGCAATCACCCTTCTTGGGCTATAGCCTCTAAGACCGGTATAAAGGATGCGCATGGTGGCCAGCCAGCGCGAAAGGAAGGATTTTGGATAGGAACCAACAATAAAATAAAGCAGGGGCTAATTATTGGAAGTGGATGCCCCCAAATTAACTGGTATGTTCCCACAGTTATTAGCGGATGCAGTGGCGGAAGATAGTGATTCAACAGGTACTCCAGAATTATCGTTATTCGCCCATACGGCCGACTGCTCAGAGTCAGAGTCACTTTCAAAAGGGTCATATTGTGCAAGGGGAGCAGCTCGCAAGGAATCATGACTAGCAATTTTTTCTGAACAACCGCGGAGATTGACATGTTTTAGTCTGTATCTGTCATTGGGCAAGATTTCTAAAACTTCCATAGGCCCTTCAAATTTGGGACCGAGTTTAGTGGTGTGGCGTTCATGGCGCCGAAGTAGAACAAAGTCGCCAACTTTATAAGGTTTGACTTTAGCTTTACCTTTATCGAAACGAGACTTATCCTGAAGGGATCGCTCGTCCATCCTATCCTTGCAAGCCGCTCGCATTGATTCTAGATCATCAGTTAGTACATCGTCATCAACTTGTAATAACTTAATACTCGGTGGTGAACATTTCTTTCCCAGTAAAATTTCCAGTGGACTTTTGCCGGTACTTTTGGATACACTACAATTTATAGCTAATTGTAAATCCTGAATAGCCGAGTGCCAAGGCATATCAAGTTCTACAACCGACATATTGTCTTTAATTACTTTCATAAGGCGCTCTACCTGTCCATTCGCCCTACTAGCGCCTTTTGCCACCACATGATGCTGAATACCATAACGTTCGCAAAAACTTTTGAACTCTGTGGATGTCATGCTTTTATCTTGATCAGTAATAAATAACGTAGGGGTGCCAAAAATAGATATAAAATTTTGAAAGCACTTAATTGCGGTTTCCGTAGTGCGGTCATTTGTATAGATCATGTGAACGTATTTGCTGTAACCATCTATATAAACAAAAGCATATTCCGCTACGTTTCGCTGGCCATTCATTCGTCCAGTAATATCGCCGTGGACAGTGTGGAAAGGAATTGGGACTTTGTCGATTGGATGTAGCGTAACCTGTCGAGCACCCGAAACACCTTTCCGAACTCTACAACTAACACAGTTCTCTACAAATTTTCTGACCAGCCGCGACATATTTGGGAACCAGTATTGTTCACGTAATTTAGCAAGAACTTTCTCCCAACTAAAATGTTGAAGAGAATTATGATAGTGACTGATAAGATTCCATCTGTATCTAGCAGGGACAATAATGAGCTTATGAGTTTTATTATCAATTTGGACTTTACGCCTCAATAATTTATCTTGGGTAATGATGTAAGTATCGGCAATAGATTTGGGAATAGAGTCTCCTTTTAATTGATCAACAATTTTACTTAAGATAGGATCGCGTTTCTGCTCAATGAGCAGCCAATTGTGGTCAAGCGAGTTGACTAGGAATTTTAAGGCCTGAGTAGGCGATTTTGGTGGTAGAGCGACACTGACAGTTCGAACGGATTTTTCAGTATCTACGTGGTTGCGACTGAAATAGTCTGCATGAGCAAGGCGGTCTCCCTTACGGTATTCAATTTGAAAATCAAAATTCTGTAAATAAGCCCACCATCGATGTACCCTGGGAGTCAACTCTTTCTTATGACTGGAAGCTTTTAAAGAGTTGCAGTCCGTCACGACTTTAAAAGCCCTCCCGTGTAGAAAATGGCGAAAATGTTTAATTGCTTTTACAACTGCGAGGGTTTCCAATTCATACGAATGATATTTACTCTCGCAATCAGTCGTCCGCATACTAAAATAAGCAATTACCAATGGATTTTTATCCTGTCTTTGAATTAACACGGCGCCATACCCCAGAGAGCTGGCATCGGTGTGAAGCTCTGTGGGTAAACAGGGATCGAAAATAGTCAGAAGGGGAGAAGATATAAGCCGATTAATGACCTCGCGTCTTGCAAGTTCATGACGATCTGTCCAACGCCAAGGAACGTTCGCCTTTGTTAACTCGTACAGGGGAGCCATTATCGAGGAGAAG
The DNA here is from genome assembly GCA_964035505.1 of Watsonalla cultraria. Taxonomy (NCBI): domain Eukaryota; kingdom Metazoa; phylum Arthropoda; class Insecta; order Lepidoptera; family Drepanidae; genus Watsonalla; species Watsonalla cultraria. The sequence continues at coordinate 7,501,935 of OZ037717.1, read as the reverse complement.
TTAGGCACAAATTTCCGGAAATATCCAGCTAATCCATTAAACTGACGGACTTCTTTGGGACTCTTAGGAATGGGTGAATTGACCAAGGCTTGGATCTTCCGTGGGCTAGGTTTAACGGTTCCGTTTTCTATAAGGTTTCCTAAATATTCTACTTGCGTTTTAAGAAAAGAGCATTTGGCAACGTTCAAGGAAAAACCAGCTTGCGTTAGTCGATCTAGTACTAATTTTAGATTATGCAAACCTTCGTCAATTGTTTCGGATATTACCAGAATGTCATCAACATAAACTAACGCGATACTATCTTTAAGTTCTCCTAATGCCGAATTGATAGCACGTTGATAAACCGACGGCGCGTTACAAAGACCAAAAGGCATACGCAAGTATTCAAATTGACCATCGGGGGTCACAAAAGCGGTTTTTTCGATCGAATCGGGTGAAATTGGAATACCATGAAAACCTGCAGCCATATCTAAACAGGTAAAATAGCGTGCTTTTCCTAACTTATCGATCTGATCTGCTATAAGCGGTAAAGGAAAGTGATCTCTGAGAGTATTGGCATTAAGCTCGCGAAAATCGACACAGAGCCTGTCAGTACCATCCTTTTTTTTGACTAGTAAAATAGGGCTACTGTAAGGAGATGAACTATCTCGTATGATGCCATTACTCTTCAAATCCTGAACTATTTCTTTAACTTTTTCACGTTCCACAGGTGACAGTCTATATGGTCGTCGCTGTACTATTTTGTCCGGATTCTTTAATCTAATTTGTAAAGATCCAGTTTTCACTTGTGAAACGCGATTCCCACTTGTAAAATTATCTTTATATTTAGTAAGTATTTCCCGTAATATTTTAAGTTGTTGGGGATCGCTTATATCAGTATCAAGACTCAAAGTCGGGTCAACATCAAGCAAAACGTTGTTAATAAAAAGCTCACGCTTTAGAGAAATACTGTCTTTCTTCAGTGTCACGCTAAGACCTGGCACATTCAAAAGGTCGAATCCGATAAGGATATCAAATTTCATGCGAGTATCACCAACTACATAAAATTCTAGCTCTACATAAATACCGTCTACTTTCACTACAGAGGTGATGCTTCTATTTGACTTTATTGGTGAACCACCAATGCCCGAAAAGGTAACGTCTACACATTTACGTTTGCCGGGTACAGAAAGAGAAACGCTTTCTTTAATTAATGAACAGTCGGCACCAGTATCAAAAAGACACGAATAACCCTTATCACCTATTTCTACAGTAATCAGACTGCGTTCTAAGGATTGACAATAGTTTACAGACTTGTTTATTGATTTCAGGCGCTCATCATTCTGCCGACGAAAACAATTCCTTTCAACGTGACCTGGACGATGACAATACCTGCACTCAATATTTTTAGCCATATTCGAGTTACTAGAAGGACCTGGTTTATTGGGTTGATTATTATTATTTTGCATCGGCACTGGGTTGGCCTTAGGGACCACCCTTATTTCCTTACAATCACGAGACACATGACCCACCTTATTACAGTTATAGCATTTAACAACATGATCCCTTTTAGAAACACTGTATTCAGCAAAACGTGGTTTTTTGCAGTCATGATGATCAATACTTGGTTTTATGGACGGTTCTAGCTTGCGTTTGCGATAAGTTTTCAAAACAGAAATTAATTTGGGCAATGATTCTGGCGTAATACGTAATAAATCTGAGCGAATAAATTCTGGAAAAATACCTGTCACCACAGCATCAACCACCTCCGCATCCGAAGCCTCAGGTCGGACTCGCTTGAACAGCGTCCAGGCCTTTGTAGCGTATTCAGCGTAACTCGACGCGTGATCAGAAGTGAAGGCTCTCCACTTCTGAACGTCGTCCGCGTACCGGAATTCCCTGCCAAACGTTTGGATTAGTTCACATTTAACTTGGTCCCACGTGGTAGAACTCAGCGACCACGTGTCAGCCCATGTTTTTGCTCTTCCTCTTAGTTGTAAAATAGCTTTCATGCGGGCCTCGTATGAAGGTATGTTGAATTTTGATATCGTTTCGTCCACGTGAGCACACCAATCCCTAATATCATGAGATCTTTCATCGGGGTCGAAAGGCGGCAAGTAAAAATCGTGATGGTGACGCGATGGCAATGAACCAGATGAGAGGGCAGCGGTCACAGCACTAGCTGCCGATTGTTTCGTAATAGAATTAACAAGACTCATGACCTGTTCCATGGTGAAAGTTGGCTCCAGTTGACGTGGTGGTCCGGGATCACCGGGCTGCGATCCCACCGCTGCTGTCGGCGCCTCACCGGAGTTCGCCCCAGGATCCATTGTAATCGTCAAGAAAAATAAGGAACACAGCAGGATAAATAATTATATTTCTTTAACAACCTTACTCTTCAACGATCAGCGAAAGAATGCCACCTACTGCAACCTCGACTAACCAAGTTATTTAATTATTAATTACAAGACCACGTGTTTCACATTATTACAAAACTATTTAATATTAAGGTTTTATAATTCTAAAAACAATAAAACATTATTTTTATGTTAACTAAAGTCGAAATACATCTTAATTAGCTTAATTAGGTATTTTAAATAACAATATAAAATGAACCGGAAACACCCTATAAAGTTTACAGTTTTGTTACAAAAGTAAATCATAATTGTATTTTAAAATAAATTATTCAATAATTACAACAATATTAGATAATAATGAAACATTAATTAAACTTCTAATTTTACATAATTAACTTAACTCGTTTCTTAAAATAATACATACGGAAGTCATACAGTAGTGTAAACACAACAAAAACATTAGTGACCCACTTAATTCATATTACATTACAAAATTATATAAATAGGAAATTCTACTTCGTTAGTACTTTTAATTAATTCTAGAATCTGAATTACAATTTATTATCCTAAATTTAAGAATTACATTATTACGAAAAGTAGCTAGTGTTGTTTCCTGTCTCAATTTTAAATTGAGACTTGTTTCCTACAATTGAAACTAGATGGCAGCTCGGTTGAGCGCGCCCATATGTACGTACCGTGGGTTATTGCAGGAAGTGTAACGCGAGCCTGGGCGGCGCGGCGGGCGGGTGCGGGCGGCTGTGCTGCGGGCGCGGGCGGCGCGCCGAGCGCTCCTCGCGGCTCGAGCGCTGCCACTGCCGCTACCACTGGTGCTGCCGCGTCGACTGCCAGCTGTGCCGGCTCACCACCGAGGAACACTACTGCAATTGAACCTACTTCCTTATTAACACGTCAAAAGATTTTTTCAGAATAAATTTCTTATAAGTTATAGGTCAACATACAATGCGCTGCCATGCTATAAATATAAGCTTTCTACAAGCAGTACGGAATCTAGGAACAAATCTTCGAAATTACATACTCACACAAACGTATGTAAAACATTTACGTGTTTTACATACATTTTAACCACTTTCAATAAAGGAGGAGGTTCTCAATTCGACCGTCTATTTTTCTAAACTTGAAATCTAATAGACATTAATTTGACAATAAATAACGTCGGCGACGCTTACCGTCGTCCCATCCGGGTATATGCCAATCCATCAGATATCAACCATGCTTTGTACTACACTCTAACGATGCATTATGTTCCTGATGCCGGACTAGAAACCTCATGATGAATTTCTTACACGAAACTAAATATAAAAAATATAAGTGAAAATTCAATCGTCGCTTTGCACTGACATCTAATTTAAAACGAACATAAGATATCCCATAATGTTTTATTTGAATACACTCCGAAGTCAGAATGTTTATAAAATGATACAATATAAACTCACACGTTTATAACCAAAGAACAATTATAATATAAACATACTCCTAGTCATGTTACAGTTGTAAGTGTTGTGGTGTAATCTCAGTCATCAACTAGGTGACGTAGCAGTAGATACAGTAGATATAGAAAAAAGTTATTTATTCCAACGAAGTAATGCTGTACGTTTTCTTCTGTTTCTCGAAACGACTTATATATTCTTAATATGTATATCAACATCTTATATCTCGACAATAAAACAAGTACATGTCAGATGTACTGTAGTTTCTATAAAAACGGCGCTATACATAACGCTTCGCACACAAATATAGCGAGTAATCATTTTATATTATTATAGGTCTTAATATCTTGTATATAAGGTTTAATGTTATTTCTCTACTCTTTTACCTAATATAGCTATCTAACAGTATTTAAATAAATAATACAATTATGTGGGATTGTAAATAAATGTGGTACTTACTTAGAAAATGTTGTTTCATAGATCTCCTAGTAACGCAGAGGACACACGCTAATACATAAATAATGAAAGTCGTGAAATTTTACATAAGGAATTTATTTACAGCAACGTATTTATTATCAATGTGTGAAACGATTGGTTCCAAACGTATGATATACAATTGCTATTGGCGTTAGCAATAGTACCGTGGTAATAACGGAATACAAAACAAAATAATTCTAGCAAGGTTCTCACTAACCAACTATTGCCGATATATATGATATCTCAGACATCATCGAACATATTATACAAATTCTCGTGAAATGGTAATATCGATGCGGAAAGAGTACAAAAATAAACGTCATCAACTATTGAGCTGAATACACACTCGTGAATGCCATCTTTTATGCAGAAACCTATTGATAGATTCTATAATGTATAGGTGATACTGAACATTATATTCAAATATTTAAGGTTTCCGTGACGTATCATTTAAAGCTTTATGATACATGTTTCATAATAAGCCAGAACTGCACGTAGAATAGATGTAAAATTCTTACAAAACATCAGAGGTCTTTGTATAAAGTTATGACTTTTGATAAGTCTTCGTGGAATTCTGGCATAATTAAGTATATACGGCCATACGTTTGGCACGGAAGCTTTAAATATTATGTTCAGTATTGACGATACTATCAATAGATTTCGGTATATAAGGTGCACCCTATACTACGCATTAGTGAAGACAGCAAGAATCACAGCCCAGTTCTATACAGCGACAATTCACCAATTTAGTAAAATTTTAAAATGGCGCCATTTTGGAACGTCATGTGTCAAATTTTGACAGCCACAGGTATTTTTATGCGCGGTATGTTGACTTGTGTCTTCTTATTGCTACGTGGTAATAATAGCTCAATATGTCATCAATTCTTATGAAACATTCTAATCTTTTCACTTATTAACTAAAAATCACTTCACTTCCCCTTATTTTAAATCATTATTGGTGGTAAAGAGAGATAGCACATTATTAGAATGGTATAAGTTCCTCAGTCGTATAGTTTACAAGCTGATTACATTAATGTTACATGTTCTTTGGATATGGATTCCAAAATATGGAACAACATCTTATAAAGATACAGTTTAAATAACTATTTGTTTTCATTGACCTAAGATTTGAATGAAAATGGCTGTAGATTATACAAATAGGGTACCGCAAGACGTTGCGTTCGGGATCCATACTTGTAGTAAAATGTAAAGGTACGTCTGTCTCGCTTCAAAATCAAAAAACTGAAAAGAAAATCTTCAAGCCAATACAGCGGGTACAAAGCTTGCAAGTAATACATTCTAAGGCCGGGTATATATATATAACTCTAAACATTTAATTAATCACGCCCCTTTTTACCCGACTACTACTAAAATGAGAGTTATTATATTGACGGTATTGAATAAATTGTATTGTATGTATTGAATAAATCTTTATTTAAAGACTCTATCTCTTCAAGACATTTTATGGTAACCAAAATAATTACCAAAAATTTGCTTTGAAATTTAATATTTAGTTAGTTAAACATGCATTGTTGCCGCTGGGTTCAAAATGCCAAATGCACAAGTCTTGCAATACAAGCTAATATTCAAACGCTTGTTAATCGACAGTTTCGACAATTGTCTATACACTAAACGCGTTACCAAGGGGCCTACTGTTATACCAGCGAGTATTAATCATAGTCGCCCCCAGGTTTACTTATAGGTACTAAAAACAGCTTCTACCTTTCGAGAAATAGCCCCGGATGTTATACAATAAATATACAAATGTGGTGTATTTTACATAGAATTGAGCTGTAACCTAAATTCGCAAATAAAACTAACGTTGCTCGCACACTCACATGGTTACATAAGACCGCACCTTCAAGACATGAAATCGCGAATGACCACATAACTTATTTCCTATCACTCCTACTGCATTCAATATGAGCGAGAGAGAATGAGTATCAGCATCTTTTACGACTACATTGAACATTGGTCGAATTATACAAACATTGGTTTACAATTTCACATTACCCAGAATTCACAACAATAATCACCTAACAAAAATTGGAATAATCGAAATAATCGAATTAACATATCACTTTAGTTCATCATAATTCGGAGTGCTTCGAGTGTTCTTTATCTGGAACAAAGTCAAAATAAAAATAAAATATTGGACGTAACAACAATAAATAACAGAAAATAGGAATTCAAATACTGTTGTTTTGGTCAAATAAAGAGTAATTTTTTTAGTTTTATCACCTTACTGTTAATAAAACCTGATGTTGAGTGGCTGTATGTCAACAAATATAATATTAACATAGGTAGTTAAAATACTTACGTGACTCTGCACTATCGGCTGTAGTACCATGTTCTTGGACGCTGTCCAGTTCCTAAGAACAAAAAAAAGTTACACAATAAATAGCTATTTACGAAAGACTTTCGAAAGACCTTATGACTTGACAAAAAGCATTTTGTACATTGTGAACTTATTTTCACTACCACGCCTGCTTCTGATTTTCTGATTCTACGAAAAAGCTAAAGATTTCAAAAGTGCAAGTGTAAAATATATTACAAAAGAGTGTGCGTGTTCACGTTAGAGGACATTTAACATTATTATCATAAAGTATGTAGTGTAATATACCTGGTCGTGATCGGCGGCTTGGTACAGTCCGCGGCGGACGCGCGCCTGCAGAGCCTTGATCTCCTCGTCGTAGCCGCTCCACTCGGGCACGATGCGCATCGCCGCTGACAACTTAGCCTCCTTCGTCATCGGGTTATTGCACTGTACACAAACACAAATAATTACAAAACATGGTTTAAGACGAGTCTAGGTCAAATCCGAACTAAATATTATATGCCCATCTCTTTTTAAATCCTAATCACAAAACTTTATCGTATATGTATCTATTAGTATAGTATGTATTTATGTATCAATTTCTTATGGTTGAATACGACAGCTCGACTTCAAGTTCGCCGTTAAGATATCTTATGAAGAAAAGCAGCTGTATCCCCGTAGCTATATTTTGTCATTCAACCAACGCTCTAATAACAGCTCAGTGGTAGACAAAGGCTTTGGATAGGAGCTCGACAACAATGTCCGACATCTAATTTCATTCATTGCACAAGCAAAACCATCGCTATAAGAATCTACTTAAATCTTTAAAAGAACTTTAAAGATATGTATGTGCAAGTAACTGGCCTTAATTTGCTAAAGCCCCAGCCCAGCTATTGCTAAAAGTACAGATTAACGCAAGTCTTACCAAGTCTATAGTCTTAGCGTACTTCTTGGAGCTTTCGTCGCACCACGTCTCGCACCAGAGCCACTCCTGGGGCAAGGATTTGATGGCCACTTGGTGTATCATGTTGTTCGGTAAGTCTTGATCTAAACATACATTGACAATGAAGGTCCTTATTAAGACACAGTTGGTCTAAAATAAACAATCAGAAGGAGAAATAGGACACATGAGGTGAGGACAAGCTGATTGGCAGAGCAACTGCACGATTTGCAGCAAAGGTTTGCAGCTTGCCTTGTATTCATATTTACCCCAGCCATTTAAAGAATAACAGTGTTAACATAACGAATGTATTAATGCGTGATCTATACTAATATTATAAAGAGGAAAGATGTGATTGTTTGTTTGTTTGCGTTGAATGAAATGAAAGTATTGGACTGATGTTAAAAATCTTTCAGCAATGGATAGCTACATATACATCATCAGCGAGTAACAGTCTATATTTAATCTCCGTACCTGCATAGGAACGAACCAAGCGGGTGAAACCGCGTGACGTCCGCTAGAATAGTATAACCTTCCTTAATCACAAACTCGTTCCAATCTGATTCAAAATTAACCAACCCATATAGGTTTTAAAAAAAACTTATTAACTTAATTCGATATCCCTTCAGTTAACAATGCTTTTAATATTACAAAATGGATAGTTACCCAAGTTAGACAAGCTGTTAGGGTCTTGGCTGAGCGCTTGGTACTGTCCTCGCAGCCGGTCGCCGGCGGCGATGCGACGGAACCGCTTCAAGTCTACCACGTATAGGGCGCTGATGTGGTAGCTACGGCCTTGCAGGTGGTTGCGCCAGTAGCCTTGCTTCCAGAACCTATATGTACATTATATCTGCATATACATAGACATTCGACCAGACATGTATTACTATCACTTACGAGCATATAAAGAAATCTGTGGTTCTCCGCGGCCTTGTGTAAATTTATGCCATAAAATTTCGTCTTTATAGTTTTTTTATTTTGTTAAGAACTCATTGCACCGACCCCAAATAACATGGGATTAGAGCAGGAGGATGGTGATGATAATGATGATGATTTATAGTCATTTATAAACCATCATTACACATACTCAAACCTGACAAAGATCCAGAAAGATAAGAGGTTTCTAAGGAAGGTTTAGTAATAACAATAATTTTTCATGTTTCTGTAACATAAAGGATGTGGTTTTGCATTGGTGCCTATAGGTATATAGGTATTTAAACCTCCATACACATGTATGGAGGTTTATATATTATATATTCATCAAATGGAAAATAAATGCATTCATAAAATGACAGACATATTTAGTTAGGTACGAAAACCTAGTTTCGAAAATAATGCACCAGTATATAACAGTAAATACCACAAACCTGAATCCTTCCATCTCCCTCCGACTGTCACAGAATGGCGTGTACCCGTAAGGTGCGCCTCCCAAATCTAAGTCCACCAACTCCTTCAAGTCCGCGCGAACAATCTACAACAAGTCGTTATGTAAAGTTATTCGGAAGTAATGTAACATAGGGTATGTATAACAAAGAGTATCTATGAAAAAGGGTATCTAAGAAAACTCTTCTAGAAATTTTAGGGTTTTATGAATTCACCATGAAAATATCCATATCAGTCATCACTCAAACACAAACAGCTTATCAAGACGAGTGTTCAGTAATAAATCGTAAAGTAAGCAATTAAGGTACATATTTACCTGATCAGCGTCGACAAAGATGATCTTCTTGACTTGCAAAGGGAAGAGTACATCCAGGAAGAGTATCTTGTATCCCCAGATGGTGCGCTGTCGGTCACGTTGCCGCTGCAGCCAGCGCGGCCATTGGTACTGAACCAACTCGTACTGGAACCCGTATTCTTGCGCCATGTACGGTAAGCTGTCCTGTGGGGCATTATTTGTGTTCAAACGTATAGTTGTTCAAAACAACTATTGTATCATTCAGAAATCAAAACATTCAGATTTCATACATTCTTGCATCTTAAATACTAACCATACACTCACAAGGCTAAGATGAATTTAAAATCTATACAGATAAATAAAAATGAAAAGTCTATTTGTAATTCCAAAATAACAGCTTTTCAGTAATTGCATATGAAAGTAACAATACTGACATATTTTTATGTAACATAGGCTTTAATTAATTTTATTTAAAAAAAAACGTAAGTGTTCCGCGGGACACCCATAAAATTAACTCTACGAGGGCGAAACCGCGGGGCACAGCTAGTAATGTATATAGATGAAAAAAAGCCGCGGAAATGACCAAATAAGAATAAATATAAAACTTGGTTAATTATATAATATGTATATCAATTTTATCCCAAAAAAACAATAGTCTAAAGAAAAAGCAATTTACGTATTTCGTAATAGTTACCTTCAAGGAGGGGCTGAGGTAGTTCTTAAGGAACCAGAATTTGACCGGTGACTTGGTGTTCTTGAGAACGGAGAGCATCATGATGCGCAGGAACCGCTCGTAGAGGTGTCCTGAGGCGACCGAGAACACGTTGATAGTCTCCTCTTGCGTCTCCGTCTCATCGCCGCCCACCCAAGAACTGACCGCATCGAACACACTTACTTTATTATTAACACACTCTATTATAAGAAGATAACTCCTGAACTAACGCGAAACAGAGCCTGCAGACAAAATAACATTCTCTCGCGCTTGCGTTAATAGAAACGATACAAAATGTATGGGAATGACATATGTCTCGTTTTGTATCGTTTCTATTAGAGCAAGCGCGAGATGATGTTACTTTGTCTATGCCTACAGGGATAGGATGCCTAATCTGCAAAGCTACGCCATTAACACGTAGGTAGGGCATACGTAGCTCTATTATCGGAAAATCTGCACGGTTTGCAGAAAGTCCTTGGTTCTATTCCATCTTTCCTAGCCATAATAGTTCCTATATCGCGGATCATCTCTCCACAATTCGCCTTGACACTTGAACACGTGCAGTAAAAGCTGTTTGCTGCGATAAATATATACTGGGCGAAACCGCGGGGTACAACTAGTAAAATAACAAAGTGTAATAGTCACCTGGCGATAGAGTTCCAAATGCCACCAGAATTGTTGTCGTCATTCTCAACGAGCAAATCTAAGTTTTGTTTGTCAGGCTTCTTGTTGACTCGTAGCTTGATCACGTGACTGCGGAACGAACTCATCAGCACCTGGATGTCCTCGCTGCCCGCCGGGGTGTCCGTGTTCTCGTGACTGAGGGGACGAGTATGGCACTATACATTACGACCAATAAACTTAATCGAGGGCTAAAGTAACAGGCTGGTTGCTAAACTTTATCTATGTAGAAGAAATATAGGTATCGTTTTGGTTCGGCCAATAAGAAAGTTTGCATAGCTCAGGTATAGCTGACATGGCTAATACTTATTGCATTGCGAATACATACATACATACAAACACACATAAGCTCATGCCTGTATCCCATGGGAGTATGCAGACACAACGGTGGCGTCATAAAATATTGACGATATAAAAAACATTGATAATCCACGGTAAACTAACCCGACAATCTCATAGATATCATCAGAGCGGCCAGGTCTGAGGCGCAGCACCCAGGCGCCGGGGTTGGCCTTGAGCTGGAAGTAGCCGAGGTTGGCCATCACTATGGTGTCCATGAGCGCCGGCTTCGCGCGCGACCCCAGGATCAACTGCAGCCCGCGAGGAGGCGTGCCCAGGGTCACGTCCCACGCGTGCCCTTCCAGGAGCAAGTACTCCAGCTCGAATTCGCTGGATAAGGAGAAAAAACGTCAAAAGGAATCATACAATCATTAGTCTTACTGAAAATGTTATATTATGTACGATTAGTCGACAAATGTGATGAATGTTCATTCACACGCCTTCTCATACCTTGAGCAGCTCTTTGATAACTTAATGCAGTCAATATAAATTAAGCAGATTATTTGTCACCCGTCATACAATTGTCTATAGTATTATAAATTGTACAAGGTGTTCTATCTTTGAATAAAGACATTATTATTAGCTGACTTCGATCTTTTCGAAATTTTTGATAAATTCGTTCGATTTCTAATTTCTACCGGCTATCGTTATTTTGTATAGATACAATAAAATTGTAAGTGTTACCTGTGTACTAGTGTGTCGACATCAGCGAGGCGTATGTTATCAAGGTCGTAGACGGACTTGACGCACTCGACGAGCCAATTGGAGGGCGTGCGTAGTTCCATCGACAATAGAGGCGCGTGAGGCAAGCGGGAGAAACGAGCGAGTGCGCCGCCGGTCAATGATCCCGCTGCCGTGAACTGCAGCTCCGGTTCCACCACGTAGCGGTAGAAACTGTACACACACACACACCCATACATCAAACTCCGAATAAAAATACTCTTACGCAGGCAGGCTCTCGTTAACCCACAAGTTTCAGTGTTCTAGTACTACTAATGAGTTTGAATGAATGAGGTTTGACGAGTTTCGTACTTTAATAGTAAAATTAGACAAATAAATTATCAAATTGTTTTTTTAAAAAGCAGTAAACTCTTTTGTCAAGCAAAACCTGCCGAACTTCACCATGGTGATAAAAGTAACAGACATATTTGCATTTATACAATTTATACAGTTAGTAGCTGAAGCGATGGATTTAGTGACTAGCTGAGAGTTTTAGTACCTTTTCAATGGCATATCGGAGTTTTTATCCTGAGGGTTGACAAACAGCTTGATGCGACAGTTGACCACCCGTCGCAGCAACAACAACAGGGGCGCGAGACGCTGAGCCGCTATCGATGCGGGATCCAACACAGCTACAATCTATAAAACACCAACATTGTATGAGTAATAGGGTTCATATCACAATGACAATAGCAAGGACGGGCCATTATAGTATGCGATTCATACCCCTGGCAATTTAATGCCTCACAAGGCTTGGGCGGTAAGCGTTTCCATCAGGTATATATGCTGTGCCGATAGTTATTATCAATACTTGATCATTACATTTTTAGAGTCGGCACTTGATTCAACCCGATGTGAGTTATCACCTGATATATGACAAGATTAAATGAGTAGTAGTCACCTCGATAGCAGCTTCATTGTGATAGGTCGGCGGTAGATCAACCAGAGAATGTTCAGTGCGCAGTCCGGCGGGCAGCGGTGTTCGGGGCTTGGGGCTTCGAGCCGCCAGCACAGATACTACCTTCAAACGATTGTCCGTTGATAGATCTGCTGCGTCCTCCTCGTCATCTGGAACCACAATCTATGCTTTACTTTGATTCACACGTTTTAATGAGTAAGCAGTCTGCCGTAGGCACCTTAAGCCATTGGACCCACGCCTGCGCTCTCTCCAGTCGTGTCGGATTGCGAGTGAGGGAATAAAGAGTGCACCTGTGTTTGCGCACACACTTGCAGGAGATATTATATCTCCTGGGCAGATATCTATTTTATTTATTTATAGTTAATTATAACAGAGATACCAATTACACTAATTAACATTGACATTTTAAAACAAGATGGCTGATCATCGTTGAGATTACTCGCCGTCACCACAATTCAATAGGAGATCATTATTATGATTACTTGTAGGTTTCGAGAATATTATATGAGAGAGAGAAACAATATTTTGCAAACACTCACCGTCATCTTCAATATCATTCTTAGATTTCTTCTTTCTGTCCAAAACCTCTGATAGTTTATCCGCGTACATTTGATTACTAAACCTGTAATAATAACAAGAGTTAAAGGCTTGAAATTAGGAAAAATACTTCAAGTTTCAGCCGTATCATAGTCCTACGTATAGTAGGTTTGAAGGACAATGCTTACAAACAACAGAATATTTTTCACTATATAAAGATGTCGGTACCTCTCGAGCAGTGCAAAGTCTTCAAGTGTGAATTTGTCTAGCGGTGCGATGAGGCGGGCGTTGTACACAAGGCCGCGCTCCCCAGGCCTCAGACGTAGGCTGCGCGCGCACAACACTCGCGCCGCCTTCAACACCCACTCGTGCTTGTGCAGCCCTGACACTAGCTCCGGCTGTATACATTATAACATGAATATCGTTAAAACGGTTGGAATTGTAAAAAAAACACGAGGGTCGAATGCATTCTCGTGTTCTCAATACATGTGTCGATTTTTTCTTTTATTTTGCGTGTTAGCTGTAGGAACTGTGGATATCTTAAAGCGGGCTAATCACAGTCACGAACACCTTGGAGCGGGCCAATCACATCCAGGAACAGTACAGGGCGACTTTTCGACTGTCAAAATAAACTCGCTCCTAATACCTGTATCTCGTAGTACTTACCAGTATGTCGCAATCCTGTCTCTCATGGCATCCCTCGTCGTCGAGCAGCCTGGCCACGTACTGCGCGGCGGGCGCGGGCTCCAGCGAAGCTAAGGCTGCCACCACCACCTTATTCAGCGACTGGTCTGCCCCACTGCCGTCCACGTTCGGTATGAACGCAACACGAACACCACCCGACTCGCGCTATACAAAACAACATAAATGTTTTGAATTTTTGTTTTAATTGCATACAAACTAGATTTTTATATTCACTGTTTATTAAACGCGGCACCATTTTTACCCGACTACGGCGAAGAAAAAAAGAGGGTTATGAAAAGGAATATCTTTATACATACACTAACGAAATAAAAACAAACATGTCATGGATAATAGACAATTACTTGACTTACCATGAAAGTCAGAGCGTTTTTCAACAAGTCTCGCGATTCCTTGTTGTTCAAGTCCCCAGCAATCCATATAGTTTGCGTTATCTTCTCCGGCTTACCAGACTTCATGAAGTACTTGAGCAGCGGCAGAGCCGTCGCTAGCGCATCGCGACCTACGATTGTTACACTATTATTCGACAATTCTTTACAACGTAATATTAAATTTTTTTTCTTTAAGTAATCAAATATTACCAGTCAAACGTAAAAGTCGATGAATTTTATCCTCCGCAAACAATTCAGGAGACGACGGTACGCCGGACAAGTCTAGATACTGCGCCGACTCGGTACTAAGGACGCGGCGGTTCAACCTAACGACAAACAATATCAAAGCGTTAATAAAGCCATAAATAGGGCAGACTCGAACGAACGAAAGACTTTCAGATCAACTGAATTTAAGGTAGTGATTTGTGGCTGTAAGGTAAGTAGAGTTTAGAATCCGCGAGCCCGGGAAGGCAGCGCGATGTGGCTCTCACTGCCTTGCACAGCCGGTCTCCAGGAGCGGCGACACAGCTCCCTCGGGGATCGGTGCGATCTATCAGAAGACCCGGAGTCCCTCCTAAGCACGGAGTATTGCCGCCGGGGAGGTTTTAGTGCCGTAAAAAACCCACATACCCCAACCTGCCTCTCCCAGGGCGGTCGCGGATCTTTTGAAGGTTTTCCCCTCGTTAATAAAAAAAGGTAGCGTTTAGAAAAGGGGACTGGACGTGTACCTGGGCACGACATGCGGTTGCTTCATGAGGTAGTCGAGCGCGTCGTCGGTGTCGGCCAGCTCCCCGCGGAACACGGCGCGCTGCAGCCGCCCAGTGTGCCGCGACAATGCTCCTACCAGAGCCTCCTCTAGCAACTCCACAGAGGACATACTGGCACCCTCGTCCCACAGTGGCACACCGTTTATTAGCACCTGGAACAATATTTACACTCCATTAGAGGATCATTTAATGTAACGCTATGAGAACTAAACTTTTTGAACTGATACATTAAATGATAGTACAGGAACCAACGAATTATGAACGCACAGAGAAAATAGTTGGGATACTGCGCATATTTTTATTCGCCTCGTGCCATACATATAGAAATAGACAGAATGATTGACTATTGCGCTTTTAAGGTACGCGCTCATAACTAGTGATGGGACCTGTAAGCTCAGGCGGTAAGATGGTAAGGAGCAGAAATGTCGGTTCGGTAATAACCAAGATAGTCATTCTGTTATACCTTATTACATACAGCATTTCATCACCTTAAAAGCTATGGTAAAAAATGTGGCCAGCAGGTTTCCTAGGATGATAAATCAAATGTAATAGATCAGTAATCAGCAATAATTGTTTTATTTTTACCAGAGGGTATTTGTCGGTGCCAATCTTGGAGACAAATTCCTCGGCGAGTTGTCTTCCAAAGTTGTATTCCGAATCTTCAGCAACGATCTCATCCAGGTTGGCGTTAGAGTTGGCGTACTTCTTGAGCTGTTTCTTCACGTGATCTAACGTCAATTCTCCTTCAGCGGAGTGCAATAGCTGGAATAAATTATACAAATTTAGTATATTCATCATATTGTTTTTTTTCATATCCTGAAAGTGATATAAGTTCTAAGTTCGTCTGCTAGGAAGCGGATAAAGTAGGCTTAAGGCAGTTACAACAATGGGATTCATAATATGTGGAAAATACGTCAAACCCCATTTCTAGTTTGTACGGCCCATTAAATGTAACGATTGCTCTTTCCACAGCTTTATTATTACTTTCACTATGATATTATCTATATGGCATTTCTATTCATTAATAAGCTGTACAAAATTTTACCTTAATACTAGACTGCTTGATGTGTACAAGTCCAAAAAAACTCACTTGAGACAAGAAATAGAAGGCCTCTTTGTTAGAGTTGTTTTCCTGCGCGACGTAGTTGAAGGCGGCTCGCACGGCGGCCTCTAGCGCAGTGTCCGCAGCGCCCGGCGCTAACACCAAACCCACTCGCACCGGCGTCGCATGCTTCAATAACGTCTCGCCCAACTTTAGAGGAGCTCCCGATGATAATGATGTGGGGTCTACTATTATCACCTGAAATTAACTCCTTTATTCAATTGATTGGTCCCACTATAAGCTAGCAGTCTCTCCTGCCCATCCCTTCATTGCACTACTACTGGCAATCTCACTGCTGGAACAACACAACCCACCTCAAAGGTATTATTTTGCTGCAATCTTGTGTAAAGTAGAGGAACAGTCCGTAGTTTGTCAGCTCCGGATTTCCAACAGAAGATCCAGGCCCTCTTTTATGTAGCATGTACAGAAGAAATATATTTCTATGGACTTACATAATTATAAATATTTCTTCTCAAGTTCCTAAGCATGCCAGGGTACGTGGGTCGCAATAGTTCCATGTAGGAGGAGGGCCAGCGGCGATACCGCTCGTCGGTCTCCAGGTCATTGAGCCACGTGATCGACGTGTCGCGGATGTCCAGCCCATACTCCTCCCACGTGTAAGACTCGCCCAGCTCCAACGACATCAATGTGTTGATCATATTTTTGGACAGACCTGTGACAGACATATTACTGAAATTCCAAAAGATCACTTTTCACTCCTAAAAAACCTTTTATCTTGTTATATTACATGCTGACTATCTGATGACTATATGCGAGATTGACCGTCGATTCTAGTACCTAATATCTGTATATTTCCATTGCCAATGAATATTGCAAATACCTACTGTCATTACTACATAAACCATTGATTAGCAGCAAGTCTTACTTAAATTCAATCAGAATCTGAGACGCGAAATTAACATTATATGTATACCAATTACATATTTGTATGAGGAAAACCTAATATAATCAAACGAAAACAAAACAAGCTAAATATCTTAGTTCATGAAATTTATACTTAAAAGAGACACCTCCATCTGTTTGGACAAACAGTCAATACTAATTACTTAGCCGCAGAATATCTCAAGTATATTTTTAATATTTACCCAAAGCATGTAGAGTATTGACAGGACCAATGTCCTCCCTCAAAGCCGCGAGGAGTGCCATGACGTCGACATCCTCAGCGTCGTACTGGGCTCCATTGACGAGCAACAAGGGTTCCGCTGGTCGCAGCCCCAGTGAGGATGCCCACACATCTTGGTTGTACAGAATCTCGTCGCGGAATGAACGGGGTACATTCACGTGAATGAGGGACTTTGTCTGGAATCATAATTGTAATGTCAATTTTTTTCTCAAACATATGACATATAATTTATTTATATGCTTACTTACTACACTAAACAAAATACCTAAGTATTACACAGCAAAATATTCGTTAAGTTCTTAAAACAAATTTTATATGTAAAGACTAAAGAAATCTTGGGTAAACAATTCAGTATCATCTAAAAACAATGAGATAGTTGATACTTACTTGCATAGGGAAGTTCTGAGCAATAGATGCAAGCACTTTTAGTGATTCATCCCCACCAGAGTCATGGGCGTCGACAACAGCGGCGGCGGCCTGCATACTGAGCGCTTGCATCTGCCATACTTTCAATGGAGCCAACTCTTCACTTGACTCTGACAAGTGACGCCGGAATCGCTCCAGAGGAGTGCGTAGAGCAGGGAAAAGGTTTCTGTAAAATACAGGAAATATATTTATTAACTCCATGATTTATAAATATTAGGATGAGCTTGTGGCAGTTGCTATTCAACATATCATTCTATCAGAAAAGTTAAAGAGCCCTAACCCAAGCCAGTAGCTGGATGGGTGACTGTCAGAGACCCCCCTGTGCCTCGGAGAGCACATTAAGCCTGTGTTGTCAATTTAACATCTTTCGCAATCATTACAGATCAGTTAGACGCATAAGAAAGTCTGACAACTAGTTTAACCCAGATTACCAATTGTCCTCATAAAAGAGGTTATGAAGATGGCAGAGGCTTCATATAAAAATCAGGTGAACAGCCACTTTGGGCTGAATCAAGAGCCGACCCCAACAGGGATAAGGCCAGGGAGATGGTCTTGATTTATAAATATTGATGCAGACAGTAAAGTGATAAAAATAATGCCTTGTTTTATTAATAAATATACAATACATCTGCAACTTACTTGAGTTTGCCAAAATTGAACCCATCAATTTGATTCTGTGGATCATTTTCATCTTCTTCCTCAGATGGTGTCCCGGCATCCCCACCTTCTGACTCCTTAGGTGTTGAATCATCCTGACTCTTGTACTCTGTGCTTTTCAGTTGAAGTTCTACACCATATCCAGACAGACGGAGTTTTGGTTTGCCTCGAGGCTGTATGCAAATCACAAAAATATTACATACATATTTATAAAGATTAGATTTTTTTCAAATGAAGTACAAATTTATTGCAATACACAATTTCTGACTATTAGAAGTGGTTAATTTGA
Organism: Watsonalla cultraria; assembly: GCA_964035505.1. Taxonomy (NCBI): domain Eukaryota; kingdom Metazoa; phylum Arthropoda; class Insecta; order Lepidoptera; family Drepanidae; genus Watsonalla; species Watsonalla cultraria. The sequence continues at coordinate 7,483,373 of OZ037717.1, read as the reverse complement.
TGTATAAAATAATGATAAGTAACTGTTTTATCATAATTATCCTGTGTTAGGGCACTCATTATTTAATTTTCTCTTAGCGGATCTTATGATATATTTTTTTTCATATGGTTTCCTATGTAAATAGTAATTATATATCACCTTAACATTCCACCTCACTATGTAGTTGACGACTCCTTTATCTGCATAGCTAGCTAGTATTTTGTGTTTGGTAGTGAATTCAGTAGCACCCAGTTCTCCATACAAAATGGCTGTGAGGCTTTTATTGTCACTACTTGGGTATGAGTGGTCTAATGTGTATGTCTCCATTTTATACACCTCCTAAAAATAAATAAAACAAGTCAACAGATTAAGTAGAAGAACAAATAAAGTTGTATCATGAAAAAGTATACATCGCTTAGATTTGGTTGCTTGTTAATTCAAAGGGAATACTTACAGGATCATAATCCTTAAAAGACTTCAATACATCCCTAAGCACGTCATTGTCACATACTTGTCGAGAAGCAATGGATACAAATGTCTCACAGCCAACATCCTTGGCACCACTTTGTGTGGCAATTTCATCAAACATGCGCACTGTAGGTGACATAGTGTGCATGGAGAGGGACAGCTTGGCCATCCGCAGTTGAGCGGGCGCCAGCAATGTGCTAGCAACGCCAATACAAGCATCATACACTTGCTTGTCGGTCTCTGCAAATAGGTTCATTTTTACTACACTCATTAAGAAATAAATGTATTCATATAAATAATATTGTGAACAGGGCATGAGAACACAGCTTAAACTCAAATTCATTGGAGAGATATGCAAGGGAATCCATAAAGAAACTCACCTAAGGTATCCAGACTAGATTTTAAGGAATTGATTCCTTCTACGTATGACCAGAAGAGATCGCTGCTTTCGCCAGCGAGGTATTCTGCCAGCTCCAAAACGATGGGTGTAGATTCCCATTTTGCACTCACTAAAGTTGTTACAGACTTCGATTTTCTCTCATCTCGTTTAGGAGGTTCAACATTTGTAGCCGAAGAAACGACAACGTAAGCTATTAGAGCTAATAAAAATCTAAAGCCGGTCGCTCTCATTGTATACACAAAATCAGACAATTTATTTTATTTATGTGTCTATGTGCACGAATTACTGCAACTCATAATATATAAGATATACGAGCATGGCTTAAAATACACTAAACTTATGATTTAATACAATGAAATTCATAAAATCTCGGAAAACCTCATCATTGACAACATTTTTACAAGCACCAATGACAGTTGAACACGGCGAATAGTTCTACAGTTTTCAATTACGAATACATGTTAAGGATTTAGAAAAAAAACAACTTTTCGATTGGTTTAACGAATTCAATTGGCCAATAAAAAGAGTGCTAACTATAAGCACACTTCACACACAGACGTCATATAATTATACAAATAATAATGTATTACATTTTACATCTATGGTAACAGTAGTTCGAAGATTTTTCCTTACAATACATAGACAAAATAAAAATAGAGCATTCATAATTATTATCTGTATTTGCTTAAACTGTCATACAAACGTCAATGTAAAAAAATGTTAAAATGTTAGGTCGTCAGTCACGATCGTAATAAATTTCAATTACCTCTGTTATATATTTCATAAATTGCATGTTTGTCGTGCAGCCGCTGCCTCATAAATGGAATAATCTATCTCAAGATTATATTTATCACATTTTGCCAGTAAGTAGTAAATAATTTCAGCTAACTTTAGGATATTTCTTTTACCAACTACCATCAACTTCTATAATTGAATGTAGATCAATTTCATTGAAATACCTATCTCATCTAAAACATCAACAAAATGCATTTTTAAACTAACATACATAAAACACATCATTTTAGTCAGGGGTATCCTATAGATTCTACAGAATTTCATGCTTTGTGAATGTTTTGTAGATACATGTGATTATAAAAGTCACAATGCAGTATACATCAGATGAGGCTTATTCACGGCTCATCAGCCATAATATGACTGTGCCACAAAGGATCAAGGTAATGTATCAATGACCACAATCAACTTATTAAATACTTTTTTATAAACAATAGTATGCAGTTACAGTATAATATTATGCTATTATTCTTAAATATGAATTTTTGTAAAAATATATGCATTTTACATACCATAGTTTAGGTACAGTTTATAGTATAGTTTTTCTTATCCAATGAGCTATAATATGATAAAGAAAGAGGCCTACAGCCTCAGGTAGGCTAGAATAGAAAGTCCTTAGAATTTTGATGGACTATGAACACCTATTTTACTGATTTGATCATAAAATTAAAACACTACAATATTTTCCCCTTTAATTAGTTACATTTCATGTTAAGATCTATTCTTCACACTGCAAAGGGATGGCTAAGCCTTCACCAACCTCTAAATTAAACATAGTTGTCTGATCTCAGCCACTGTTTTCGTAATCTGTAGTTGCTAGGTCACCATCAAATATTTGTATAAGGAATTGCACATTGCCTCCTAGCAGGGATGTGATGGACTAAAATATCACATACAAATACACAATGGCAAACTCATGATAGGGGTACTGGATGCGATAAAGTTTTAGTGTTTGCATAATTATTTATATTCAAAATACTACTCAGTTTGTATGTTGGAATTAAGATAAATGTTTATGGTTTATTTAGAATCTTTTAGTGACACCTTTTTAACAAACTATTAAATGAACCTAAAACATTACATTGTTATGACATTAATAATTTTCAGGCAACTGGTGATATTGTGGATGATGACAATACCCCCAACGGCATGATCTCAGGATGGGATTATGCCAATGAGAAATTTGACATGAAAGTACCGGAGAGGATACTCGTGGTTGGACAAGATCAGCATATTGGTCAGTATGTTATTTTCATAACATTATATGGTTGAAGTACTGAGCAGAACAAATTTGTGTATAGTTGATAGCTAGAATCATGGTGAGTATATCTAAAATATGGAAATTCAATGTATAGGCATTATAATCCATTAGTAGTATTACCAGATAAATATTATTTGTTAGATATTCTGAATCACATACTGGGTAAATTGTCAGTAAGAATCCATTTACCTTGTACATACATGTTATTTATTCATATTTCAGTGTTAATTAGTATGATTATTTTGCTGATTATGAATCTATGTTAATATTATTATCAGTAAACAAAATATAAAAAAAAAACAAATATAGAATAGGCGTAATAATTATTGTAAACCTTATTTGTGGGCACAGTAAGTATAAAATATCAAGTTGGCCTCAAATACTTCCAGGTACAAAAGCAACTCCGCGAGAGATCCAGTTAGACAATGCAGTGTTGCCGACGGACCCGGGCATGATTCGCGTGAGCACTCCGCCGCGCGTCATCACACTCGACCAACACTACTTCCCCTCGGCTGATGACTTCCAGCGCGGGGAAGTACCTAACTCGCCACCGAAGAACATACGCCCCTACCGGTCCCAGGGCGACGGTGCGCGCTCCACTACCCCTCGTCCAGACCTCTTCAATGAATCAACCATGACTGAATCACGTTTAGTATTGAGGTAAGTATATCAAATTGCTTTAAATATCATACATAAGGTGAGGCTTAGGGTTAAAAAAGGTAGTTTATTTATTTCCCATAGACCCAATAAAATTGGGTATTTGTTAAAGTTCATTTATATGTATTGTGTCTGTGTAAAATGATGTTCGAGGATAAGATATGAAAGTACCATGACATATTGCTTTTGGCATGAACAATTTGACATTTCCAGAGATCCAACACCACCTATGAGCAGTGGTGAAGGGCTGTCGACTTCTGAAGAATTAGTGCATTTACGGCGGCAGATGGTAAAGTTAAACCGTCGCGTGATGTCGATAGAGGCAGAGCAACTGCAGCGGCAACAAAAGGAGAAGATAGCTTACGCTATTGGCATCGCCTACTTGTTGTTCAAAGTGATTGCTTGGCTCAACAGATCCTAATCTGTAATCATTGCAACATTACAATGTAAGATGAAGTATATTATAATATTGTTGACTTCAAAACATTTACTGAAATGTGTTCATTTTGCGAATGGCACAAGTTATGTAGAAATGTCGCGTCCCGATATTATGTAGTAAAGGTGGAAGTGTTATAGTTCTCGAAAGATTGATTCTTAGCATTTAGGTAACTTTTTTTTATACATATGTACATTTCTGCAACTTCTTGTACAGTGAATATCCAAACAAATTTTCGATATACAATTCGTCGTTCGTCTCAATTAAATGGATTGTTAAGTAATGGCCCTTCCTTTAGTGTATAGGTGGATGCAATAGGGCAATTTTTATTTAAATAAACTATAGACTCCATGCACTGATTATTATTTATCTATATTGCAGCCTAACAGATCATTTTTAAACCAACAGTTTTAATTCAATGCTTTATAGAATTGACCATGACATCATCTGGGAATATTGTCTATACATTCAACTATAGACTATAATTTAATATGTACTTATCTATACAGATAAATAAAATTGAAGTGTCTGTTTGTAAATCCAAAATAACAGTTTTTCACTAAATGCATCTGAAAGTATACACGCTACTGACACTAAAAAACCAAGTTATAATAATTTTCTCTGTCTGTCTGTCTGTTTGTTCCGGGTAATCTCCGAAACAGCTGGACCGATTTTAACGGGACATTCACGGGCCGGTAGGTGATGTTTCAAGGAGTAACTAAGGCTAATTTTATTTCTTAAAAATATTAGGGTTCCTCGACAATAAGGATGAAACTACATCTACGCGGGTGAAACCGCAGGGCTTAGCTAGTATTGAAATAAAACTAAAGGAACAGGTTAACACTCAATATATTCGGAAAATCACTATATGAACGTCAACACAGGTGAGCATTCTAAAATATGAATGCGAATCAAGTAGTCATCAAAAGATCAATGTCTTACAAATACCACATGAATACTGAGACTGAGAAATGTGTCAGATCATAGTCAATATTTGTGAGGGACAACATATTTGTTTATATCTGAGTTGGTTTGTCCTCATATAGAAATAGGACAGAGAATAGTGGTCCACCCAGCCGTTGTGCGAGCCAGGCATTCTTCACCACCGCCAACTTCAATGAGTCTACAGATAGGCGAGCATTTAAATTTGTGTGGAGGGCTCTGCCCATTCCTTCTAGTATAATTAAGTCAACTCCACGCACTTTCATTTCTGTACAAAGACCTGTCGACAAACAATATTTTTAGTATAGGGTTTGGTTATAATAATCTAAAAATGAAAGTATCTGCACTATATCTCACCTACACTAATAGTCCTGAGATCAAGGCATGGACCTCTTTGTCCACTAGACCTTACTACTAAGTCTCCTGTTGAAAGGGCAGCTGCCAACACTGGACAGATGTGTGAAGCTCTCTGCAGAATCTCTTCCAACTCTACATTAGTGACATCATTGAGGGCTGGCCATTCATTGGCACACAATATGACTGACGTCCCTCTCAGTAGTAATGCTCTCACGAATGGCAACACGCCAAGCACTATGTCAACACCACTGTTGTCTACAAATACTGCAGCGCAGTGATGGACAGTTTTCTGTAATATCACACATTTAGATGGGTAAAGTAAACTAATATACATTTTCATAGGAGCCTCTGGAAGTTTGGGGCAAGCTTCATATTAAAATTTATATGCAAATAATACAGAAATAATTGTAAATTTACAATATTTATAAAATGGTGGAAAAACATATGCTTACATTTCATGTTCTAGGAAAGTGTATACAAGAGCCAAATGCTTGAAATTCTAATGAATATCATTTGCAATTAAATTATATTCTTTCTAATAAAGCATGCCTCTGGGCCTTTAAGCCTAAGAAGGGATGTTATTTTTAACCTATATCTATAATATTATTGACAAGACAAAATGTCAAACAGTTGTTATCTTCTCAGATCATTGACCTCAACTTGTATATTTTCTGTATGAAGTTTTAGTCTGTGAGCTAGATAAATTGACTAGAAAGTTGACTTCTGTTTTTATTCATCTTATTAAATAGTTAATCTAATTACCTGTAACTTGTCTAACCATTTGTCTAGACCGTCAAACAACCAGGGCCTCTGTTGAATTTTTGCTAGAGCTTCGTAAAGCCCACAATCTAATATATCTGTGACAGCTTGCGCACCCCAATCAAACATGTTACCTGGAAAATGTGAGCATTTTTATAATTTGCATATAAAATAAAAGGTAAGGAGATCCAGATGAGAAAATTGTTAATAATATCTTGGTACATTCTATTTCAACTGTAGACAGTGTAGTGTTGGCTACAATCCAATGTTGTATATTTAGTGTGAAGAATCAAAATATATCATTTGTTTATATTCTGAGAACTATGACTAGAGAAAACAATAAGAAACAATAGCTGACCAGCTAATATGCCCCTGGACAATTCCAGCCATCGCTGTCGGTCACTGGGCAATGCATCTATCTCTGCTAGCCTGGATCCAAGTGTTGCCAAAGCCCCATCATTTTCAAACTTCTTCTGTTGCTTCCACAAATCAAAGAACCCCTGGGAACGAAGGCAGGTTTCGTTCACGTCAAGAAGTAATCGTACAGTCAACTGCCCATGAGCACTAAAATTATACATAAATTACATTAATTTTTTTAGAAATTTGTGTAGCAAACATTATAAAAATATTAGAGGTCTTAACGAATAGTTTACTTACAGAGGATTTATGCGGAGTTCTTTTAATGCTTCCACGTAGCAAGTCTTAAATTTGAGAGCTCGAATTTCCACCGTAGGATCATCGGTATTGGCAAGTGCATAATTAACATATTTTTCGACTAATTTCTCACATGTATTGAGCCAATATTCTCTTGCCTCTTCATCTGCCAGCAAGTCCAGAGTATCTGGATTATATTTATCTGGCTCATACAATATGTGGGAAAGACCAAACTGTTCCATTCTGTCTATCACAGCTTCAAACTAACTCAACGACACAAAACAACGTATGATTATTTCTGTCTTAGCCCATTGTAATATTTTATCATTTCGTTGTTCAAATAACACAGGTAAGGAAATTGTTTATTATCTTATCAAATGAATTCCTAATCTTATTTCCAGGCCAAAATATATAGTATTTCAAACTGCACCGACAGAAAGATAACACCACCAACACAGTTCAACACCCACACAATGATAAATTAGATGGAGGGAGGTACGATGAAATGGAAATGACAGCTTGTTATAGTTGACATTTCTATTAGACAGTATTATTTTTGTATTGGCTTTAATTACTGTATGGTCAAACACCATAATGCCTAGTCTTCGCTGTTACATTTCGTTTTCTACATACTATTTTTTTGTATGTTAATGTTTTTATTATTTTATAGTGTAAATTCTTAGATTTCAAATAAAAATATTAGAAATTATTTTGTTTATCTACCTGAAGGAAAAAAGTTTAGCGTATTACATAGATAAAGAAAAAAATTCACTTAATCAATTCTTTACCATCGGCGTAGTACATATGTATTGAACGCGATTTTTATTTTCTATATTTATGTAATGAACAAACACGAAATTATTGTTCACTAGCCCACAAAGCATCCAATACTTGGATTAGTTAAATCTAAATTATTATTTTTCCTCTGTGGAGAAATAGGCTGAGGTGGTCGAGAATGTCCCATAATAGACAAAAGAACACGCCATAAAATAAAGTTCAAAAGTGTGATGTTCTATTTTGTTTATGGTTTTAATTTCTGACTGAATTTCGTTGCGTTTCTGTCTGACGGATTGGAATTTCAATTTTGTACGCGGTAGGTAGCTGTTGGAATTTTCAGAGATGTGTTTGAAGTGGATAAAACTGATTATTTTCGAAATAGACTGAGTTTTATGAGAACTAGTAGTGTTAAAACATGAGTGTCATTAGGCTACTGTACATAGTGTTGTGATTTTGATGATTGATGTAACGAACCAGTGTACGGCAAGATGGACGAATTGTCTAAGGGCATGACACAAACAGGAAGCACCGATACAACTGACAAAATTCAAGACACTGATGGTAAATGCTTTAATTAAATACTGTGATCTTATATAGAAAGACACCATATAATTTACTATAAGGTATGAAATGGTAATTCCGCAGTTGAGAAGTAGTAAACATAGTGAACGTATGCACAGTTTCAAAACGTTAGTAGCATTTAGTGGCTAGTAGGAAGGAGCTATTTACATCCACTAGCCATTGCCTGCATCACGCCTTCCCTCTAGAGCAGTAAACTGTGTATATAGCTCCATGGCAGTTTGAAAGAGGAGACTGCTGACCAGAGGGTAGATAATATTTATTCAGTATTATGAGGTTGTTATTAAGTATCTGTATTAGCATGTTAAGAACTACTAACCAATAATTATTTTATATAATGGCAAATAAAATAAATAAAACCCATGCAAACAACTCGGTACCACTAACTGCATCCAATAACTTACATTTTACAATATTTGACAAGTCATCAGTATTGTGAATTTAATCATATGGATAAAATTTGGTCTAATTGCATACATTTCTGATTGCTCGCATTTTTAAACTTCTTGAAATCTTTTAAAAATTCGTAATATAAAAGCTGGCAACTTGAATTGAAAATTTTTACTATTTGCTTATTTTTTATTAGTTAGAGTTCTCTCATATATCCTTGTCTCCAAATGTATGACTTTTTAATGTCTGCAGTGCTGTTTTTCAAATGATTCAAGCCTAGACTTACAAGGCAACAATATCAGGCAGGAAAATCATTCTCGCTTCAAGACTGACAACATTTTAGAAGCATCTTTAATGCAGTAACTGTCTAACAATAAATTCAAAATTAAAGTATTCATCGACTCACTGTCCATCATATTGGCACCTAAACTTCTTAGGCATAAATTGGATGTTTGTAACATCTCCAACAAATGAGAGTGGCTGTGGTTTAAGTACTTGCCTGTGATACAAATTTGCATCCCTGCAGGGCCTTTACCAATGACTTTTTCTAAAAATGTATGTGCAGTGATTTCACACCACCTGCTTTACAGTGAAAAGAAAACCTGCTTATGTCTGAGAAGTCATTCAAAGACCATATGTATAGTGTTTGAGACGGCGATGGATCCACCATCTGTCATGTTGGTACATAATCGTATTCAGTTAAAAGTGGGTGTTGTTATTACTCCTCTGCCTACCCCTTTGGGGAATACAGGCGTGAGCATGTGCGTGGCCTTTCTGGAATGAGAAGCTACCAGATACTAAACATGTAGGCTCCCAATCATAGGCTTACAAGATTAGATCTAGGATCTAGGACAACTGATTGCAACCTTCAATGCTACCATTTGATTAAATCATTCATTATTGGCACAGGAAAAAAAAGTGCCAGCTGGTTCGTAATAGGCCTGTAATATCGGATTGGTATAACAAAATACTGTAAAACAGGTTATCTTCACAGGTAAATAAAATTGAAGTGTCTGCTTGTAATTCCAAATTAGCAGCTTTACACTAAATATATATAAAAACATATGCTACTGGTATAAAAAAATAACATATAAAAAAAACTGTCTTTCTGTTCTGTTACAAAAGGTCTAGACAAATTTAGGGTCTGTAAATTTAAGTATGTACTTGAATTCGCAGGTGAAACACAGTACAGCTAATAATTATTCGTTAAAATAAGTAATAACACCCTTAACTCATAAAAACACATCACACCTTTCTACTGGAATAATAGTTGCTGTCTAGTGTCCATTGATTTAAGTTCTATGTTGGTAAGAATATAATTTTTAAAAGAAATTAAAATGAATTATCCCTACTAATATTATAAATGTGAAAGTAACTCTGTCTGTCTGTTACGCTTTCCCGCTTAAACCTCTCAACCGATTTTGATTAAATTTGGCACAGACAATCTTTAGACCCTGAGAAAGGACATAGGCTACCTTTTATTTATTAAAAATATTAGGTTTCCGCGACCATAAGGATGAAACTAAATCTATGCGGGTGAAACCGCGGGGCACAGCTAGTTTCATATAATTTTGCAAAAAAAATTTATCATACAGTTTACAAACAATTAGGTATCTTTGTCTTATTAAGGTCATTCAACCCAGTGAGTGAGGCAGATTATTGTATGAGTTTACAAGTTGTTAAGATGTATGACTTTTTGTTTCTTAATTTTTGTAACCTTTGCTTGCTTCAAGTTTTTGTTCTATTGTTGTATGTTTTTATGCTTACATAAATATTTACTTAATACTAGCTTCTGCTCACAGCTTCTCCAGTGTGATATACATGTTAGTATAGTCCCTCGACAGTCTTGAAAAACATTATACAATAGAATATAATATAAAAATAATATGTAGGTGTGTTCTATTACTGCGTACATACAAACTTACAAACTTTACCTTCCTATAATTTTTCAATCAAGTAAATTAGTATTGACTAGTTGTTTTCCTGTTCTATACTGTTTAATATTGTGTTAGCCATTGTTGAGGAGTGCTACTAATTAAAACCTACGCATTTAAACTCTTTAATTTACTGGGATCAAAAGTCTATGTTGACCAGGGATATAAGCTACCAAAAAACAAAATTTAATTTAAATTGGTTCTGTAGTTTTTTAGAGCCCATACAAACAGACAGATAAATACAAAAAAAAATTAAAAATCTCATTACTTCATACTATTTCACTTCTTAAATCCCCCTAATCCCTTTTGTAGCATTTTTTTTCTTTGTACAGAAATTCAACCTCTACTCAATGTTTTATTATATGTACAGATAGATAGATATAATTTATCTAGCATTTTTTAAACTATTAGCTTTACCAAACAGCCTTTAAGTAACTCCAAATAAATTAAATGCAATGGCATTGAAAAATTATTGAACTCAGATAGTAGTTTCAAGGTGAAATGATATATTGCTGAGTTATCTAATTCTTTCACTGTGTGTAATTAATTTTATATGTTCTGACCCTGAATGTAACCTGTTGACATGAGATAGCCTCCAAGATTGACTTTGCTTCATATTATTATGTCTCAAATGATAAGCAGCTTCAAAGTTAATTAGCCAAACAAGTCAAAAACCTTACATGATAATCTTTACTCTAAGCAATTAATCTTCAGTCAAGACTTTTGCCAAGCAAGCCTTATTGAATACCTCTTCATTGTGTTGTTGAGAGATCATTTTCACTACTAACTAACATTTGGGAATTTTAGTTTCTATAGAAAACACCCAGCAGTAATTAAACTATAAAAAAATATTCAATTTTGAATTGCACCACTGTAAAAATGTTACTAATGTGATATTGAAAAGTAAAGGCTATCTATTGCATGTGTACTTCAATTCATTGCCATACTTCATGCAAGTTTGATACATTTACGTTATTTATAACTGTAGGAAATAAATGTAACTGTATGCAATTTACTGGATTAAATTAATTTGATAATTCCAATCTCCAACTCAATTATTGTTACAATTGGTGTTTGGTGTGTATATTATTTGTGTCATTCTCAATTATCACAGTTTGACAATATCTTAAACCACTTCACACTATTCATTATTTTACTTCAAGATGCTGTGTACATGAAAAGCGGACTAGGTAAATAATATATGTATAGTCATGTCATTATAGTATTTATAGTTAATTATATTTGGATCAAATAATTCATTTATTATTGTAGGTGCAGTACATATCTTTCAGTTACCAACAGGTGACTTTGCATGAAAATTTACTTAAATGTTTGACAGTTCTTATGTTAATGCTAACTGCGTGTATTTTATCGTTTTCGCATTTGTGACTGACTTTATTTCTATTTGTATGAATCAATTGAGGATTTTTAGCACATACTAGGGATATTGTTGAAATACGCGGCCTTTGCAGATGGCGTAAAGCGTGGCTTGCGGCACGCACGCCAACCATGCTAGCGTTGGTAGAACAACTACGGTCATACCTCAGTGGAGGATGTGAGTGCGCATGTGTTGTGGCATGGCGTGGTACCCATGACCATTCATTCAATCATACACTCCATTCCATATACCTGTGTAGAAAGTTTTTGCTTCTTGGAAATACTGTTGTTAACAACCTCCATGTAAAATCAAAAGAGAGAACAGCACTTGGGCACCTTGGGATTAACAATCACATGTCGCATTTATGTGGAGTCTTAAAATGATTCGATTACCCTCCTATCTAAGACTGACCGTGCACCATATAGACCATTTCCTTAATGCCATCCTGTGCGGTCTTCGCCTGTGGGTACAGTACTTGGTCAGAAAAACCACTATGTTGTTTCCCCTTACTTTCGACTATTACAAGTCATCTGTTTTATGACTAAATATTAAAATTTCACCTCCTTTGGTACAATAAGAAAACATCAAGTACCATGAAGTATATTATTTTAATATTTCAACGGTACCCCTTATTCAATATCGCTCCCGCCCCCATTCCCGCATAATTATGCGGGTCTGCCTCGCCATCGCCGCGGACTATGTGAATGTAGAGCGAACGATTATCACTCATCCCATCTCGGCCGAGAAGGCTAGACGTGGGGCATCGTGATATCAACCTCTCATCCCACCACGGTCCCACTCTGAAAACGCGAACGAATACTTCTCGTCTCATCTCCTTCCTGCACCTACACAGGAATTACAGATTCCAAGGGCAATGGGCACGAAACTGATTCTGTATAGCTGTAATGTGTACGCTAAAAGGTGTCTTTGTCACTCTGTTTCTATCGTATAGGTAGGTAACTACTGCAAGAAATCTCATCGGCAATTTTTTCCGCAGAATTAATCTTTTTACGGGGTATAAGTAGAATCGTAGGTTTATTACCTATGTGATATGATAGTAAGAACACTATGAAGTTAAATTAGGTACGCACAAGTAATTTAAAACGAATGCATCTAACAATATTGTATGAAGTGTAATCGAAATATCAAGTACGTACGAAGGTAGTAAGAACCTGCTCTAAATAACTAAAAGTTATTTTTGTGATTTATCTTTTAATTAAGTTGTACACAGTACACACGCTGTAATGGAATAGCATACACGATACTTTATCCTAAATGTTATGAGCTCAATTTGATTGACGTAACCAGCAGACAAATGATGCCGCCAGCCGATATCTAGCGGAAGCAGTGTAAAATGTACACTCATAAAATACTTTATGCAGTTACAGTCATAATTTTAATAGCATGTTACAATATGATGCATGGTTTTAAGAAAGTTTGTCAAATTGGTGAAGTTTTATCAGCAGTGTTAATAAATAGCTTAAAGTGAGATGTTGAGTGATGTTTGAATACGCATTAGACAATTCAATTTGGTGTTGGAATTGGATACTGGCAACAGCAGCTCGCTGAGCTTGTGGTGTCGCATGCCAAGAGAGCCGGGTGTTCCCTATGTCGCAACCGTGACTCAGCGACCCTGAACCATTAACGTGGGAGAACGCGTCCCGTAAGGTCACGCTCCTCCATATTTTACGAACAACATTTTCACCTAAGTACTGAAGTTATCAAGTGAGGGCGTGATCTATTTGAGTCAATGTATTTAGAAGCTTGTTTATACAAAGGAGTTGATTAGGCAATATCCCTATTGTCAGAGCCGTGGTAGCTGTGGGGTTTGAGCAGTCGCCTGCTAATTAATCGACGCAAGTTCGAATAACCGCTGAGGTTATTCTAAAAACTTAAGTGCAGTAATTTCACCCCACGAAACCTGCTTCAATTTCAAATTCAAAGACGTATGTACAGTGTCAGAGACAGTGATGGACTCATCATCTTTCACGTCATCTTTGGTGAAAAGTGGGTTTAGTTATTACAACACCTCTGTTTAGCCCTGCGGACCCTTCTGGGATGGCATGAGTATAGTTTTTTTTAAATTTAAAAGTGTATCGGTAGCTACCATAACCATCACCTGATTGTTTTATATTATGACTAAGTAGATATTCCGCGACGTCGCCTATATTACCTAAGGATCCCTATTTTGAATCGATTAATAATATAGCCTATATTACCTACTCAGTGATAGTTTAGCTTTATCGATTTTCGACCGTTCAATAGTTTTTAGTAAGTACCAAGGTAGAAATTACAATGAAATGACGATGCATGAGCGTGTGCTGATGAAGTGTTTACAGGATCGGAACTTGGTCGGAATACTGCTGTCAGTGTTGGAATTCTTGAAGGATCAAAGGAAGCCTTGGGATGTCGGCATCTGTTTCATTTCGTTTAGATTTGTCGTAATAAGCTCAATCTTCCAGCAAATCCCTGTGAATTATATCCTTAATTAAAATTTGATTTATATTTCTTGGAGAACGAGGAAAAACACCTTGGAAACATTAAGAAAACTTTTTATTGAATGATTGATAAGTTTGATATTGTTGTTATCTGAACATTATCTGTGTATTGTGTAGGAGCTGCACAAACTAGATGGTTATATCTTGGTGTAGTTACCTTTTCAAGTGCCGAGCACAAATGATAAAGTGGGTTGTTTATTGTATCGTAGGTATGACAAGCTAGACTAATGCTGACACTAGTTTTAGAATTCCAATATTACAGATGTTAAAATAATTTTATTATTATTATTATTATTTATTATGAGCCTGAGTTGTCCCACTGTTGGGCAAAGGCCTCCCTTCCCTCTTTCCATCCCTTCCGATCCAGAGCTTTCTCAGGCCAGTTTTTCAGGAAGGCGTTCAGTTCGTCCTGCCATCTTTTTCTCGGCCTGCCTTAAAATAATTATATTTATTAATAAAACCAACTTAGTACAAATAACGCAAAATATTAATTTTGGAAGAACTATCTTATTAAACCCATACACGAGTAGTTATTGATACCTGAAATACCTAACAATTCCTCCTTGTGCCATATTTCACCACCCTCTTACGGAAGTTCAGCTCTGTGGTTTTAAATTATTTGAAGCATTGGTGTTTATGTCAATAACGTGATCGGATTATTGTACCTTTATCATGACTTAACACGCGCTAAAGAATACGTGTATGGAATAGATTAAAAAAAACAAAGCCCATTTCGGACCACGTTTATTGGTCGTGATGATTTACAGAAATAGAACGATGGTTAACTCAAAACTAGGAACGCAAACCATATTGTCGATGTGATAATGGGGCCTATTATTTCATTTGGGACAATTCAAACGTGAGGGCTAATGAATCAAACCTTAACCTATAGAGATTAGAATGTAATGCTAAAGTCAAGACTTTAGTAGGTGTGATCAATTTTAGATTGTGTAAATAAATAACTGTGTTGTAATAACTAAGCGCTGATTTTACCAGATCCAGACGATCCGAGTATTTGCTATATGCTTAAATAATCAATGCTGCAATGATATACCCATAGGTGTCCAGTGGATTCCCGTCACGAGTAATGAGCGCGTACGTTGAATGCACAATAGCAAATTTTATGAGTCTGTCTCTGTCCATATGTACGGTGCAAATAAAAATGCAGTATCTCTACTATTTTCGCTGCGCGCTCATAGCTCGTGACGACACCTGTAATAGTAATTGTTTAACGTGTATTATGTAATGGATGACCAGGCACGTCGACTTCGGTGGTGTACGTGAATGAATCGTGCCTGGAGTGTGAGAGGGTGCGCGCGGCGTGTGAGCGGCTGGGCGCGGTGGCGGCGGCGCCGGCGCCCGACCAGCTGCCGCCGCCGCCACAGACCCCTGCGCCGCCTGCCTACCTCATCACCACCCCCTTCGATGGCGAGCTCTTCGACACAGCACACAGAGCCAAATATAGGTACATAACCAACTTTATACATACTTTTATATCACATACGTGCACTTAATGCATACCTACTCTACACTCATACTGCATCCTTTATTGGGTTACAATTTTAAAATGGCAAGCAGTGTGAAAGAAACTCTTCTTCCGACAATTATATAACCGAATTGACGTAGTTAGTAATTTAACAATATGTTGTATAGCCTATTTACGTACTATTTTTGAGACTATTTCTGTAACCTGAATGAGAACTTCTGTTGAAATTCTTAGACCAACTTTAGAGAGAAAAATAAGAACTATAGAACTTGCAAGTGAAAACTATGTGGACGTGTTCATATCGTGTTGTTATGCTAACGACACGTTATTGACATTTATTTTGGCAGCACAGACGTTTGCTAGAATTCTAACGAGCTCGACTGATGCTTTGTTGCGCGTGTATATTGACGCCTTTTTGTTTTGCCTTCACCTACGCTTTTGTGAACATTCATCGAGCCACAAAAAATACTACGTCTCTAGTGACGTCCAACTCATTCTAAATGAGCAGTGTTTTAATTTCTTTAAGAGGCAGTTTTACTTGAAACTTGTACCTTGCTAGGATGATTTTAAATTTGGTTGATGTTACATAATAATATTATACTTAATTCTCATAGAACTTAGGTAATGCGATTATTTATCTATAATGCATCTTGAATAGCTTTCTTGGTAAAATCATAACATCTAGAGTAATTGTATTACACTAACTGTTTTGCTCAATCGTGTGCTTGTCATTATGGGGGACTCATTCCACATGCAAGTAGCACCTGTTGCAAAAGTGACACGTGCCGTGTCGTTCATTCATTGTGCCTTTGCAAGTCGCGCTATCCTACAGCAATTTGGGTAGCTTCCGGTTATGCGTATAACAGTTACAGTTAGGAGGAAGGACATGACGCTATATCAGAAAGCAATAAACATAACCCACATTCAAAAAAATATTTTAATCAGATCTTTTGAATTGAGGTGCGCATTTGGGACAGGCAACAGTATCTTTAGAGGCAGTATATAATTAAACCTACCTTGACGAACAGTAATTTGTGAACACAACATTTTGGAGATGCGTTCACGAAGCGTGACTCAGTAGATCAACGTAAAGAGTAGGTAGCAGTTAGGCGCAATGTCGGTGGGTATGGAATGCCAGCGCGATGGCGCTGCGCAGCGTAAGGTGCAACGTGCTGTGGGTGATTCCCGTACAGACCCCCATGTCACGGAATTGGAATTTACTTTTATATTCAATAGAGAATGAAAATGTTGATTTTATCGGTAAATGATAATTTTAAATCGAAAATGTGTTCGTTATAAATACTCAACTTATACAATTTCATATAAGTTAAGTTAAAAGCTGTTATTTTGCATTACAAACAGATACTGCAGTCAACTATAGCAATTTATAACATTATGATCCTCGTCCTGTCCAAACGCATCGATCACCTTGCCTCCGCCGGCACGCTCTGCGTCCATGTGTAACTGTCACATCATATCTTCCGCATGTTACAATTGTAAAGTTCTCTTCAATGTACATTGCATCAAATTGCCCTGTAGGAGGTACCCTTGTAAAATATTTGTATTTGGTTTACATCTGAAAACTGCGATCTCACTTGTGTTTGATTTACGAGGGGCAATTTGGCCGCCCCTTATCGTTAACCGTGTTCATTTGCGTTCATTAAATACAAGAACGTTTGTATATCGAGTACGGTTCATGAACTGCCACTGGAATATTTCTCGCAGCAGCGGCTGGCCGGCCATTGAGTCCAGTGATTACCTTGGTGCTGCATATGCTGCGTTTGAAGTGGTGCATTTGCTTCCACTACACATATTACTCGACCCGCTCTGAGGGGATTTAATTGTTTATTGTTTCACACCTCCCGGCCAGCGTTTGTTTGTCTTGGGAAAATTAAACTCCGACCATGTTACAATTCATTATTTTCAGGAACTGTGATTCATTGTTGATGCAGACATGAAAAATTATACCGTTTGTTAATGTCCACCTCAATCAACTTCAATCCGAATGGTCGAGTTCTCGTGGGCAATGTTTACCTTGGTTTAAATAGGTTTACCTTACAGTATAAATAAGCAAGCTATGCTTATTGTCACTACTAAGGTTTAATGAATTCAACCAATCCGTACAATATGCAATGTTGTCTATACTAATATTATTAACTAGCTGTGCCCGATGGTTTCACCCGCGTAGATTTAGTTTCTTCCTTATTGTCGCGGCACCCTAATATTTTTATTAAATAAAAGTAGCCAAAGTTACTCCTTGAAACATCAGCTACCTACCAGTGAAAGTCCCGTTAAAATCGGTCCAGCCGTTTCAGAGATTACCCGGAACAAACAGACAGATAGAGAAAATTTTAAAACTTGTTTTTTTTTGTGTCAGTATCGTGTATACTGTCATATGCATTTAGTGAAAATCTGTTATTTTGGAATTACAAACAGACACTTCAATTTTATTTAAGTATCTGTATAGATAATGAAATTTTTATAAAAAGAGGAATTTTTTTTTGTTTGTTTGTAACGAAAAGGCACCGAAGATTCTGGTCCGATTAAAAAAATCTTACAGTTATAGAACGCTACAATATCAAACAAATATCGCTGAGTAGCATAGGCTATAATTGTTTAACGAGGTTAATTAGGAATCCCTAATAACACGCAGGCGGAAGCTAGTTATTAATATAAAACTAAATCATATAATAAATAATCAAAGTTACTTTTTTTGTACACGTAGACTACTGCTTATGTGTACGTGGAAGAGACGTGGGTACCTAGATAGGGGCCACCGCTCCCTGTACATAGCTCGGGGTTGTTTATACGCAAGGAACCTTCCACTCATAAAACAGTCGTATATTGGGCAAATGTGTATAATTTCTTGGAAGGATGTAAATAAAGGTGCGTGTACGGCGCGCGGGTGGTTCGCTCGCCGCCGCGCCGCTCTGTGCCGCGAGGGTCGCCCTTGTGGCCGCGCGACGCTCCTCGCTATTTTCGGCCTCACATTCCTCATGACTGTTTTTCAATCTAACGTGAAACGCATATCGCGCATGCCGCTTGTGTCTTTGTTTTCGCGGCACCCGTGATTAACTATAACGTTTTCTTTCCTCGAAACAACGCGATTTCGTTGAAACCTTGGTAGTATTCTCCGAAATATTAAAATGAAATTCCTGGTATCACGATCTGCCCTAGCAGTAGTGTGAACGGCAACAGCTACAATGTTTAACAGTGATAGTGAGTGGATTAAGTGTATGGTAATAGTGACGAGAAGAGTGCGGACTAGTGCCTTGTAGTTGGTGGATGTGATAGCAATGGGGCCCACGCGGCTGCCGCCCACGCCCGAGGAAGAGTCCCCGCAGGAGCTCATGGCGCGAGGGGAGCGCAACACTCCTGAGGGTGCCTTCTTGCACTGCGACCTGTATGAGCTTTCATTAATATACCCCTCTACAGTCTACGCACGTCGATGACTGTGTCCTTATTTCACAGGAAACGTCAAACATTCTCAAATGAAATCCATGTAAAACAAAGTAATCGGCTTAGTATTAAACTAGTAAATACAGAAGTTCTAAAACCACCTTCTTGTGGTGGTCGTCTTTGTAGGTTCATAATCTCACTTACTGGTTAAAAGAGAACAGTAAGTGGTCCATCTAACAAAAAAAAATTCAACCTTTTTTTTTTTTTTTTTTTTATTTATTTATTTATTTATTCATCATCATTTATAAACCATCATTAACCTCGACTTTTATATGACTTATGAATATGACCGAAGTATAAAGATCTAAAAAAACGAGAATTATTAAAGTATTTACTTCTTGCCAAAGAAATATGATTAATATAATGAAATATGAAACTAGTTGGGCCCACGGTTTTACCAATCAATAATTTTGACTACTAACTTCAACTTTCCCTACCTCAGCCTTAATATATTGCTATAGATGTTTATCTACTCAAACACGAATTTTCATGGATCGACTCTCAACTCGATTTACATAACAATTGTTTACCCACTACTTAACCCCTTAGAGTAAACAATTGCAATATTCCTCATCAGGTATTCCTTTATTTGTAAACAAACACCCGAATACGAATATTCATGGACCTCACAAAAACAACTCTCAATCCCTATTTACCCTCTTTAAAAATTAGATATTTTTGTATGTGCAGGTTACATTTTTGGGGGTTCTTGGCTTGTTTAGTTTATAAGTACTGTGTGCATCGTTCGGTAAGCTATGTTACTAACTTAAGTAATTCGAACCAGAGTCATTAGGATGGGTTCCCTCAGTTTCGGGAGTTCATTAAATAGTTGGTCTCGGGATGCCAGATGGATATCTTCATTCGTTATACATCAGACAGTCTAACAAAGTTTGAAAACTAGCTAAGCCCAGGTTACCGATTTTCCTCGTTAAAAGGGTTGCTAATATCAGATGGCAGCCGCTTGTGGTCTATACCTACGTTCACCTATCTTAGGCATTTTGATTTTTTCAATTTCTGATACATGATTATTTGATAAGTTTGCATTTGCTTCCAATGCAGGTTGTGAATTCCTGTGTAGTTCCAAAATAAGTTGATTGCTAATTTGAATCGCGACGATTGTTTACGAATCCGTGGAATTCGAATATAACTCATCAACTATTTCTATAGCGACACGTAGCTACGGGCACACTAGTGGCAGGTTATGCGGTATCCTGTGACGTGACGCGCACACCATCGCCGCGTCGCGTCGCATGAAACAGTCCTAGTAGCGCGTGTCACAGTGCCCGCCGCCGCCGCCGCCCACTACCTCCACGATACTTTAATTCATGTCTCCGAGAACAAATTGTGTGCCCTATTAATAAGAATTTGCTATTCTTAGCTTGGCGATGAGTTTATTAACGAACTCATTTCTTCAATGTTTTCATGTAAACTGCCATTCGTCGAAATATTCCTCAAAATGAAAGTCCTTGGTTTTGATTATGACTTTAAAATCATGTTTCTGACGAAATTTCAGTGACGATGATGTTTGATTGTTTTCTATGAAATGTGCTTTAATCTTGACTCACTCGGTGTATTACGTTATATCAAAGGAGTACTGAGTAGTAATAGTAATTGAACAGAACGTAAACACATCCGATACAAAATTGTTTATGCTAATGAATGAACCCTGTAACTAACTTGCATTTAATGGTTACTTGGTTATCTTTTCAACTTTGTGAAAACTGTTTGACGTGGACTATGACCATTGTAAATTTCTTTCTTGAAAAAGATATACATATAAGCACAGCGCCTTACTTTAAGACTCGCAACACAACATAATTGTATATCTGCCTAAGATCTTTTGCAACATACTTCCGAAGCGGGAGATCCACCTGGAGATACCATGTCACATAGAACATAGTTTTATACTTATATGACGTGACAACTGACAAGACACCTTATTGCCAAGCTGTCGTGCTTATTGTATTTAGTTACCTCGTATTGTGTACTTGTTGTTAGATTACGATGTCGCGTCGTTATATCATTGGGAGAAGAAACGTGTTCGCATGTCACGCATGAATGGACGGCTTGTTCACCCGAACTTGATTGGCATTTTTGATGGCACATTGCTTGGTTTACAACCTTGAGATACGGAAAAAATGCCATAAATCGACATCATAATTTTAATAATAGTTCTGTGATCATAGTACCTCTCGACGTTGTTGTGAATTCGCTTTCATGGTCGCTTGTCCATCAGTGCTGAGGTTTTTGAAATCCGTGTGTTACGTGGTACCTACACAAATATTACTATTATGTTAAACATGTGCTTCAATGACCTGCTTTACTATTAGCAAACCTTAGACAAGCAACTCTGTCAAAGCAAGCTATTGGTATGGTCCATTTAAAGTTGGGAACTGTGAAGATTTATGAACATTGTGGGGAACTCCTACCCTCGTAAAAACATGCTCTAAAAAACTCTAAGTTAGTTCCGCCTATTTCTGTAATATGGGTCATAGTGGTGATTTTTTTCCGTTTAACCATTGTTTTGTGCTGTGTAGAGTGTTGGGACCGACGGCGGTGCTTCAGCTGGCGGAGCGCGACGAGCCGCCGCCGGCAAACGCGCGCCCCTTGTACTCGCTGGCGATGCGAGGCGCCGTCATATGCTTCTCGGGATTCCGGAAGAAAGATGAACTTGTGAGTACATTTTTTCATGTATTTGGATTCGTAAATTTTGCTTTAACTTGAGTTGACCCAAATTGGAATCGGTGGGAAGTCGCTGGCTTGAAGAAATGTAGATTTCTTCCACGGACGCTTGGGTTATATATGAGGCTCGCACCCTGCACGAGAATTAATATAGCGACGTCCCAATGAAACAATGGTAGCAATTATTGTCAGTTCATACTTAATCAGTTTAATTACGAGATGTAATGTCGAAATAGCATTAATTGTAATTAGTGACATAATTAATAGTATGTGAATTGTGTCAGACGTACCTGATAACGCTGATACACTACATGGGCGGGTCGATCCGCAAGGACATGTCGAGCAAGGTGACGCACCTGATCGCGGCGGCGGCGACGGGCGACAAGTACCGGTACGCCTCGGGCTTCGGGCTGCCCGTGCTCGCGCGCTCCTGGGTGGACGCCTGCTGGGAGCGCCGCGACGACCCCGCCTGCCGGGCCACCGATGATCCCATCATTGTTAGTACACTATATTATACTTACTTCATTAATAAATTATCAAACTTCTTTCATTAGACACTCCAAGGTTGTGGTGACCGGCGTAGTAGTGAAACGTCTACAAGTTCACGCAGAAGTTGGTAATGGCTCACCAGCTGGTGAATCGTAATGTGTGTACTTGTATAAGTGCAATATCATATATGTATTGTATAGTACCATAGTGTAGTACCTAGCTGTCCTGCCTACCTGGAGCCGCAGTCTGACGATTGACGTTAGATTGGTGCGTTTTGCAGAAAGAGCACAGGCTGAGGGTGTTCGCGGGCGCTCGGGTGTGCTTCGTGGGCTTCCCCGAGGATGAGACGCAGCACATGGCCGAGGTGCTCGCCAGCAACGGCGGCGCCACCTGCCCCTTGGACGACCCTGACTGCACGCATGTCGTGAGTACACACACACACTAAGCTCATATATTCTGTACAAGGCCCTATATCACGTAAGATACAAGTCAGTACACATAGTAATGTTGACCAATAATTATCTATTAATAAGCATTACCATATTTGGTTACCCTCTTGTATCCTTTGAGACAGAGCCCGGTTCGTAGTGCTAAACTCTTAAGAACATAATATTATAATGGCAAATACTACTGACATTTTGGTATACTGTTTGTAATCAACCTCACTTAAGCGATATATCACATAAATTTTCCGTATAAAGGCTAATAATTTAGCAATACTGCATACTTGATTATGTATTAAGGAATTCGTAAATGCACGGAGCCATCTGACACGCTATAAATCTTTATCACAGAACGTTTACCTCTGAATACCGCACATACCTATTTATTTATATACGCGATGCCACAGTATACAAATTAGTTACTAATTTTAGCATTATGAAGTCAGCATGCTTGTAGTTACCCTTGGGAACACAAATCACTCTTAGTTTGGTCACAATGTAGACATTATATTAGTTAGTAGTATATTAGGTATGCGCTAGTTATTATAGCACAACACCGCATTCACATTATAATTTCTTCTGATGCATAGTGTTTAGCAATATATTCAATGTCAGCCGCTGTTTGTTTAACGTTTTACCTGTTCAAACAATGATTATCATTTGTGTGACGACTCAATGTCACTTGTATTGAGCAGTTAGTAAACAACTGAAGGCATGCTAATGTTCCGTTCACACTCGAGCGTCTGTACAAATACACGCTGAATGTACGTCCCAGTATAATATTGTTGTATGTGAACTCCCTCCTCGTTGGATCGTGATCGCTGCGACGATGCCTGTTTTGCCTCGCCGGGTTGGCCCTTAGTCCTGTAGCAGTGCACCCTCCACCACGGGCCCCATATAACGGCGCAAAGTCGACCCATTGTTCATTGCCTTATTTTGGTGTCACTTGGTGTAGTGATGTCACAGCTTTTAAAACTAAATGTAGTGTATATTAGATGTATCACATTCCATTGTCATGCAGATATTCACCATTTCATTCGCTTGCGTGTACCTTGTGCTATGTGAATAGCTGCTCACTGTATATCATCCTTGTTATGTTCACATTCCCGAAGTGTCGTATGGAAACTTTGCATATGCTTTGTAATATACTTGTTTGCATTTTCTTAATCACTTCCTTTTTTATACTGAGTCATTAAAATGTCACCGATCAATATTATCTTGCACATATACACTGGTGCTCATAAGACATAAATTATTGATTACATAAATGTGTTCACCAGACTAATATACACGTTCAGAGCTGACCTTCAATATATGGACAGATCACAAACAGTTGTAGTTGTAGTACAACGGGTAGGCAGCTGCTTCTCTGTGTCTAACTGCCTCTATCACGATAATAAATGTAATATCGTGGTGCATGTATGTACTTGGAATGGCTTCATTACATCATTGCGTGGTGTGTTCACCCATGTTTCAGGTAATGGCCAATGGGGAGACTTTCGGTCGTTCGCTTATCCTCTCCCCCCGTCCCCCCAGTCCCCCCCGCGCGCCCCCTGAGCGCTCCCACTCCACGCCCAAGAGCTCGCTCTACCGGCGGCTCTCCGCGCGCCTCTCCACCAAACACTCGCCGCGTCCACACCTCCACTGTTCCACTGATGACACTGATCTCAAGCTGCAACAAGCGAGAGATTTGCTCAAACAAACATGCTCCACCACCACGGAACTGCCCGACCGACTCAGTATTAGTTACCTAGGAAAATCGTTCACAGATGATTTGTCTTCTAATAATGATACTAAGATCTCACCTCAAACCGAAGAAGTAGAATTACGAAAATGTAAAACGTATAATAAGGAAAACCAGGAAATGTCTCAACTTATGCATGGATCTGTTAGAATAAACGTCAAAGATAAACGAGAGGTTTTTAGGAATAAATCAATGAATGTATTTAATTTAGTGGACTGTCTCCCTGAGGCAGGCTCTCTGCACTCTTCTCTCACAAAAAGCCTGTGCGATCTGGATTGTAAGGACGAACCAGCCTTCTTGATGCCAAACTCAGCAACTAACAAAGAGCTGCAGCAGTCTACTACTACTATTTCTTCCGGAAAGAAAAGGAGTCGCAACTCCACAGACTCAAATTTTCACATTAGTTCTATTAATGCAAATTTATCGCCTGATAAATGCGAAGATAGTAACTGGAAATCTATCAAAAGACTTAAGATTAAAGATTCTTTCAAATTCAAAAACAGACCTACCATATTTAAGAAAACCAAAAAAGAATCAGTTTCTAAAGCCAGTGGTGATATAACAATAGAGCCGGTGAGTCCAGACAGCGTGAAGCCGACCGACCCCGCCGGAGAGTTCGTGGCCTCTACCTCGTCTCCCATCAGGGAGGATGATAATGCTTCCATTTGCTCGATGAATACGAGCAAGCAGTCGGGCTTCTTCGATATTTCCTTCGCTTCCATTAGGAGCTCCAAAACAGTGAAGTCAGCCTCTAAACTCAGGAGGAGCGTTAAATCATTTACAGCTTCTTTCCGAAGTGAGAGGAAAAAGAAATATGAAAAAAGAGCCGAAAGAAATACAGTGCAAGTAGATGCCTGTCATTTACCTCCAGATCTGAATAATGTTTCGACTCCCAATAGGGAAGTGAACGACATGAATTTGGACATCTCCCCGGTGCAAGTGGACACAGTGGATAGCACTAATGCTATTATCACGCCAGTGCGAGGCACAGATGCAGACGAGCTGGACGACTGCTCCGTATTCAAGACTCCCCAAAGCGTGTGGGTGCGCGCGCACCGCCATTCTATTTGTGGTGGCGTGGAGGCGCAGCGCTCACCCCTCCCCTTCCCGCCGGCCCTCCCCCGCGGCCCCCCCACTGCCCCGGCGCGCCCCTCTCCCTCCCCCTCGCCGTCCGCCCGCGACCAGCCGCCGCCCGTCTCGACGCCCCCCACCCGCGACGCTCGTGCCATATCGCAAAGCCATGGAATATCGCTGCCGGTACTAACACCATTTTTATTCGTACTACTAAACCTTAGATTAGCTCTTCATGCCATCGACGATGTTAGCTAGCGGTCGTCGGCTGTGGTAGGCGGGGTCGATGTGAGCTCTTCCGTGCTGCTCGCCTACTTGCATGCCTTTCTCAACAAAATAACCACACCATAGAGTTACAAATAGACGCTTCTTAGGGCGTGCATAATAGGTTACGCTACGTATTATTATATATGCGAGGTGCTCGCAGATGGCATTTCAGGAAAATAGGCTGGTGGAGGTTTGAGTACTAAATCCATGTTAAGTTCGTATTTGACGCGAATCGTAAAATACGATAATAAAAAGTAATCATAAATACATGGTGGTGTGTACCATGTGCAGGTTGTGGACGAGCACAATACGCTGGTGGCGCCGGAGTGCTCGCAGCGGGTGCACGTCGTTAAAGCAGAGTGGTTCTGGGCGTCCGTGCAGAACGAGGAGGCCCAGGACGAGAGGGAGTACCTGTTTAAAGACGTAAGTATTACATGCCACAATCGGAATATTTGGAATTTCATTTGGGATATTTCTCCGAGCTGATACATGGGCAGAATGAGTGCAGTGTTGGCATTGTTTGTTAAGTACTTAGATGAGGTTTCGCGGCGGTCGTCGGTGGGCGGCGCGGGGGCCGGAGGCGCGGGCGAGGAGGGCGCGGCAAGCGGCGCGTGCGCGGCCAGTGGAGGCAGCACGCCCTCCCAGCTGCAGCGACTGCGCAAGCGCAAGCTGCGCGGAGGCGAGTCTGCGCTGCACAAACGACGCTCCTCCGTGGGCGACGCCGTGCTACTCAGCCTCTCCGGGAACCTGCTCGACTGCACACAGTCGCCCGACGGGAAACAGCTGCTTGAAGGTCATCAGAATTGCTTTTAGAAACATAGCTTGATCTTGATTGAGCTTCAAATATACTTTTGATTATCTGTTAGATTATAAGTAACATAATTTGATTATTTGTAGAATCGGAGGTGCCCGACAATGTGGTTCGAAAGCTAATGTCGCCTCGGCAGCAGGTCTTCATGGAACTCCTTCAAACAGAATCCAATTACGTTGGAATTTTAAATACGATAGTCACAGTGAGTATTATCATTTGATCTACTTATTTTATTAGCAATTACTGTTAATAAAAAACAAAACCGTTTTTTATTAAAAATATAATTATTTGTCTAGATGTTCAAAAAACCTTTGGAAGAAATGGCAGAGGAAGACAGCAATACTGGGAAAATCCAACCGTTGCTCAATAACACAGAATTAAAGATTATATTTGGAAACTTACCGCCTATTTATGAATTGCATCAGTAAGTATTGATATAATAACATTTTAACTTTGCACCATATTCAACCTTAAACTACCGAATGGGAGCTAATAGGGGTGTATGTTGTGTGTGTAGACGCATGCTGGAGGAGTTGCGGTACATGCAAGCGCACTGGAGCGAGGAGATGAGCATCGGCCGCGTGGTGCTCAAGTTCACCCCCGACATGGTGAAGGCCTACCCGCCCTTCATCAACTTCTTCGAGAACACCAAGGAGATGCTGCAACAGTGCGACCATGAAAACCCAAGGTGCACTCACCAACGATCACAACTCCCTGCAGCTCACGTACAATTACCAATTCTGAAGACTAGTTTAATACTAACTCCGAAGTGACATTTCAATACCAATCCGGAACTCGGACTTCAACCAATTTATACCAATTCTCGCTGCATGAAATCTTTGTACTTCTCTAGTACCAGATTTGATGTCACTGAAATCTTTTCTCATTTTATTGTTTGATTTTCAGATTTCATGCATTCCTGAAAATTTGCCAGACTAAACCAGAATGTGGCAGGCAAAGTCTACAGGAGCTCTTAATACGACCAGTGCAGCGATTACCTAGTATAAGTTTATTACTTGATGGTGAGTAGAATTCAGCTATGATTTCCTGACCTGCTTTGATATTTAAACACACGAAAAACATCGTATCCACTCATTGTTAATAAAAATAAAAATAGTGTTGTACTACACTATACATACGTCTTTGAATTACTTCTCAGACATATTTAGGTTTTCTCACAATGTTTTCATTCACCGTAAAGCTTGATGTGTGAAATTACTGCACTAAGTTTTTAGGACAACTCATTGGTACAAGCCCTGGGATTCGTGCTTTCGTAGCAGGCGACTGCTCAAACCCCACGGCCACTACAGCTCCTGTTTCTTCTATTATTTAATATTAATGTTGTATGTTTAATCGTAGATATAGTGAAGCACACGCATAAGAACAACCCTGATCACGGCGCGTTGGTATCGGCGCTGGCGGGATTACGCGAAGTGATGTCACACATCAACGAAGACAAGCGGAAGACCGAGGGGCAGCTGCAGATGTTCGACATTTACAACGACATCGACCAATGCCCGGTAACTACGCTCACATTATTACATTTACAAACCAAGACTATTCATCAAAATAGTAGCCTGACATTTGCTCTGGGTTTGACTACGATAACTTTAATTACAATTACTTAAAATAATCTTTGCTGTAATTGAATTCGTGTTTCGTTTTTTGGTCGTAGCATTAAACAAATTGAAGTAAAATTTTGTGAGAAGGCAAATTTTGTCTTGAGACAGAATATATTTTTAACTTGAAACTTGCCAGTTATGTCCCAATGTTGCTGGTACAGTGCGTAGTTGTAGTTCGCAACGAAGTCAGCAATGCAAGAGTAGGCTACGTTTCAACAATGTAGTAACTACAACGTACCTACCTCGGTTTCATTCATTATGATACTTTATTTACCCAATGTTTCCTCGGTTACACTTGACTGACTGACCATCGTATTCTATTCGATGGTATCAAGTGGTCTTATTCAAGGTGACGCAATTGATATGTGTATTTACATACGCAGCGCAGTGGAATCAGAAATAACATCTATTCGAAATTATTATTGTCAATGTCGTGCATGTAATTTCTTATTGCCAGATGGCGAGTTTATTGATCCGACTGCCGCGTTTGTTGGATTACATTTGTATGTATTTTAATTACTCAGTAGGACAAGTTTGGTATTAACATAATTCGTAGTAATACTATCCTGTGTTTTTCCTCATCTTAAGACCATATCAGTATCAAAAGCATTAAACTAAAATTGTTCTTAAAGGTCCAAGGACTAAACATGTGCTTATCAAATGTCATTAACGTTTACAGGCTCACCTTGTATCTTCACATAGATCGTTCGTCTCACGTTGTGAGGTAGTCGAGCTATCCAAAGAACTCTCCGGCAGGGGAGACCACCTCGTACTGTTCCTCTTCACTGACACTATGGAAGTCTGCAAGAAGAGATCTAAAGTGAGTACGGAGTTAAGAGACGACAAGGGACCAACTATAATCATTTTAAGCTGCACGTATTAGCTTTGACATTTCCTTTCGGTACTATGCAATTAAATGTCAAAGCTAAGAAGTTATTAATACGCGCTTCTTAAACGATCTTCTTAAACATGGTATTGGCGATAAGTCGATTAACATACCCTTAATTTTTTTAGGCCTTCAACAGTAAGAGTCCGACGAACGGCACGGGTACAATGCGAATAGGCTCCAGTAAACCCTACCGACACATATCGCTCATGCCACTGAGCACTGTCAAGCGAGTCGTCGATATTAGGGAAGCTGAAGGTTTGTAATGGACATTTTTTACTTTAATTGCATAACCTTAAAATAGGCTTGTCTTGTGTTACCAAGAAACGTCGTGCCACACAAACGAGTTACTCAACTGATCAACGTTTATAGGTATTGTAATAGGGTATTTCCTGAACATTTGAGGCTCCCTCTCCCTAAAGAATTCTTCTCGGTTGGCAAGTTGACTCGTAGCTGATCAACACTTACGATGAAAGCGTTATTAATACAGTTTGAGGCTTCATGTCTTTGTCCACAAGCTTAGGCCTCGCAAGTCGTAAAGCCGAAAAATGTTTGTAAAGAGACGTTTCTTTCCAGATTGTCACAACGTGTTCGCACTGATGTGTCGGAGCAATCAGGAGCTGAAGGAGAAGCTGTACTCTTTCATGATCACCGACGAGACGGTCGACAAGTGTCACTTCCTACGACAGCTCTGCAGGCAGATGGCCAACACTGTTTGCAAAGCTGATGCCGTAAGTCTCCTACAACATTGTGCATACTCTTTAGGAAATTACACCCGTCTCTCGTAACCCCGCTCTGGAGAATTACCTGTGTCGTAGATGCAGTATGCACATGTCACAAACAATATAAACACATTTTATCACGGTTATACTTAACGTGATAGCTGATTTCTTGATCATCAAACTAACTTGATTATTTACTATTTCAATACAATGTACGCTGTGATAATATGAATAAATTACAAGTCTACTTCAGGGATACTGATGACCATAGGGTGCTGTTGCACACCGAGGGACCTATATGAACGCTGGTGTACAGATATGTGGTGATTATCAGTGATATAAGATGTTTGGTTGTCCAGGACAAGTTCCTGGCGTCGCTGGAGTCCCACCAGCTGGACATCGACACGAGCGACCTGGCGCTCAGCACGCTCTCCAAGGTGTCGAAGTTCGCGGCGCGCACCAGGATCAAGGTATTTCACTACTCACCACTCACTCACATCACTTACTACTCACTATTTCGATGCATTTGAGGGCCTTAAAGTAACATGGTGGAAAGTAATTTTCACTAGTAATATTTAATGGTTCTTACACGTACAAAGCTACTTTCATTGATTTATTGTAAATGACACATAGTACAAATACATACAATAAAAGCATGATCTAGTTCTAGATTATTACAACAAGATGTATCTAGCTTTAGCTTGGAACTATAGTCATAACAAATGCATAACCTCATATGTACTGGTGAGTTACAAATCTGAGGTGAATGCGAAGTATCAGAAGTATCGGCACTCTCATTGATTGAATGTAACTAAGGCATGGAAGTGTATCTTTCAATATGTTTGCGTTCGATTATATCAACAATCAATACTTATCAGACGAGCATTCTCATCGAGGGCAGAGATTTAAAAAAACTGGCGAGTGGATTCACGAATGGGGCCGGTTGTAATGTTGAGTATGAAAATAAAGTAATGCGTATGTAGGGGTCGTGTTGTAGTGGAGGCAGCGGTAGTGCAGGTGTTGTGTTTGTAGCTGGAGGCGCTGGCCGGGCTGGGCGGCTGGCTGCGCGCCGAGCCGGGCTCCGCGCTGCTAGACACATGGGTATTGCGCGCTCACTTACTCGCACAGGTCTGACGCGGCTCTGCCACTCCTCTCGCCCTCTATCCCCACACTAACCGCCATCCGACCGCTTGCATCCATCCATTGCTCTGTCGACCGGTGTGCATTGTCATGTGATCGGTTGCTGCTTGCTCCTCCACGGATGCTGCCATTACCGGCAACACGTGGCGGCTCTCTGCGGCGTGCGAGGGTCCGGTGACGGCGCCTGCTGGCTACTTGGTATTCGCAGGCTCTAGCGCAACGAATGGAAATATAGAGTGAATTTATTGACTTAACGCTTTGCTTCAATTCATTTGTGATTAGCCGTGTTTTGTGAGCGTGCCATACCTCTGGTTTTGTGATCATATTGTGTCATTTCGTTCCATATTACCTACTTTATCTAACATCATGTTTATGTTCATGTTCATATACCTGTTCACGGTCTGCGCCTTCGGTTTGTGGATTCATGTGATCTGTTCTCATTTGGAACACCATTATTTCGATTCCTACAAATAACATTCACAAAGTAGTTTTAAGCATGAAGAGAAGCCCGATTTAGGTATTGAGGCATACAATTAATATTAATCGATACTTGATAGCTCTAAAGTAACGAGTTTTGAATCTTTTGGTTTTCATCTATAAAGTTTTCGTTTGGTCATCAAAACCGTGTCTGATTATCTTAGATTTTCGGGCAATAACATTTTACTGGTTTTAAATAATTTAAGGGCGAATTCCACGAGTGAAAACCTGGGAGTGTCGCAATGTAACGGTAGTGGTATGCTATCAGTCATCCGTTGAACACTGTTTATCGTGGCAGGTGGGACGCGCGTTATCATTCAACAAGACGCCTTCGAAGCTAAAGCGCGCGATGTCCTCGATGATATCGCCGTTCGGCTCAACATCCAACCTGACGCCCGCGTCGCAGCTCGCGCAGATGCGGCTCGCCAGTTGCAACAATATCAACGTGAGTATATAACCGGTTATGTATTTGATGGCACTTCAAAACGAGTCCTCGAAAGTAAATCCATATAAACTAATATTATTAAAATGTGAATTCGCTCATACATACACGTTCAAAATTTAACCGCATAAATTATATAGTACTTTGGTGAAAATAGGTGATAGTTAATGTGAAAGAGTGGTTCCTAAGAGCGGATAAGAGAACTATATTTGGAATGGTTATGAAGGTGTGAATGTGGCGCAGGAGATGGGCGCGAGCGGCGGCGGCGCGGAGGGCTCGGGCGCGGTGCTGGTGGCGCCGCTGTCCGTGCAGCCCACGCGCAAGGCCACGGGCGCCGCGGCCGCGCTGCGACGCTTCTGACGACGCACCTCGCGCTCCGCCTGACCCCGCCCCGCCCCCGCCCCCGACGCTACGCTACTGCAATACGTACACACCTCGCCCCACATACATTGACTGATCACACTCGCGCACACAGACGTATTCATACAAAGCGAATCTGACATCCTCATATTCGTCTAAGTGCGTGCGCAGATTGTCGCTCAATGTACGAAGCCGGCCTTCTGTGTGTATTGATTTAATGCGGGGAACGCGTATCGATCGAGTGTTGACCTCGCCCGAGGACGGAGTTGGGCGAGCTCGCCCGGGAAAGTGATGAGTGCTACGAGTGCCTTGGAGACGATGTGAGCAGAAAGTGCTAATAGATTGATCATTTCGGATTAGTAAATTATTTGATAGTATTATTATTACGTTGCAATTGATGGCCTACGAATATCGAATATTATAATTCGTCATTAATAGAAGTGTGTAATTAGATGTTGTCATTATAAGTATACTTCTTAAAACTACAAGACTCGTGTTTGTACATATATAAAATTAGTTATAATATTCGATAGATTATACTCAATTATTTTAATTATTATCCATTGGCCAGTGGTTAGCTTAAAGAGCATGTCAGATTTAAAATTTTAAAACGAAGTGATGGTTTAAGCTTGCAGCATCGACACGAATGACATTGAAGTTGTTCTGTATATAATTCCCAGTTCACAAGTCTTGTTGTTTTAAGAACATGATTTTGAAATTTTTATAAATTATTATTTGGTCTTTTGTTGGCCATTTTTGTCAATTTGTGGGATGATACCGCAAAGGATATTTGCATCCACATCGTGTCACACAGGAATTTTATTGATATTATTGAAAAGAATTGTACATATTGTGATATTTTAATTTAATCTTGAAATAGGCATTGTAGGTTGTACTAGTGATGTCTTAGGTGTGTATTATTCCTTGTGCTTGACTAGCGATCCCGTTAGTTAGTCCCGTTAGCCGCCACGTGCGTGGTGTCAGTCGAATGCCTATTTCAACACTATTCGTGGTAGGTATTGGTGGGCGTAGTGTAAATAGCGTACCTACAGAATATGCAGCTGCGGCTGAACGGCCCGTTATGTTCTTAACTCGACTTCCTTTGCGTCTGTAAGTCTCATGAGAGTCTCACTAATGCTACGTATCTATGATCATGTGTACGCATGTTTAATGCATTGTACAAAGATTTATATTTATAAATATTTTAATTGATTGATAAAAATAAACATTTATTTTCAATCAGTAGTATTTTGTTATTTCCTCGTCTCCATCGAAGCCCTAGCCCTTTTCCCTATACCTACATTGATGGTCGAATTGCTCGACACACGATCTGACGAAACGATATGCAGCACGCGCAACACAATGCGAGCCATTGTACTAGCAATTTCTTAAGAAAAGTGTGTAAACAAACTCACGCGCAATGAATCACGCATAATTAAATAGATTAACTATAAGTGCGGGAACATTTTATTAGTAGATGATATAATAGAGGCGTGCTAGTCAAGTGCCATGCCGGGGCGCGGGCTTGAGGAACACATATGCGTTGTGGCAGGCGCGCAGCGGCACCGCCACCACCACGGCTACCAGCGGCGTCAGCGAGTACCACATCACGTGCGACGGCATCTCCGCCTTCGACAGCACTATTATTTTTATTATTAGAGTGCACTGCAACAATATTTATATTTGGCAACAGCCCTCATATTATTATCTAGCTAGCTGGTCGGCAATAAGCAATGATATATAATTCTTATTCGCTATGAAAGTAACATTATTATTACGACAGTCCTTATCGCAGTGGAGAAAGTATAATCAAGTAATTAAGTAATTTTTGTTGTTAAAGCATTCGTTTTGAGATTCAATGACATTGATGAGCATAAGCATTCACACTAGGCTAGCAATCGGATTATAATTTGATAGGCACGCATCGGTCAGTTTTACAAGAGTTAAATACAACTAAAAATATAATAACTAGCGTTAATGAATTACCAAAGTGATGAGCGGGATGACTCTCCAGAGCGTGTCAATGCGCGAGCCGCACGCGTTCTCCTCTGTAGATACGTTCATGTCGGATATGAAGTCATCGCTGCGGTACACGTACATCAGCCCGACCAGCTCCAACAGGCATACTAGTGGCATCGCTACGCCACTCATCACCGCGTCCACACTGTCTAACAGTGCTATTCCACCCTAATAAAAAATATAATTATCATGAAATGTGTTATTACTGAACTAATATCTCAAATAGTCATAAGCACTCACGTTTGTTGCAAACATTAAACTAAAACCCATGCAGGTTAAAATCAGACTGCCAACAACGACTTGCTCAATAAACCTGCAAAACTTAACTTAAATAAAAGTTGTGCACTTAGTATATGCATAATATTTTGTATGGTTAATTGCAGATACGTACACCAATTTAACTTTGTATTCAAATATTGTATGTAAAGCTGTCTTGAGTAAAACAAATGCCACAGTCATGTAAGAAAATACCAGCCCGCTAAATATGACTGTGGATCTGAAAACCAAAAGCAGGTAATTGCAGCATAGTGTTACAAAATAATCATTCGTAGTATTTGTTGAGACATCATAATATAAGTGTATTGAACGATTTGAGACTTACAATAAATGTGAATGAGATCCGTACGAAGTGCATTTGGAGTACATCGGTATAATCCATAAAGTACCTGAAACCAATAAATGTCAGTATTTTGATTCGTTACGCGATCCTCCATACTGGCGTGTTAGTATGATAAAATAAAAGTAAATAATTACCTTCCTGCATGTAAAAGACCTTTTGTACACCAGGTTGTATGTAGTCGACGACGGCGCACACAGCAGACCCACCGGAGTGTAGAGCGGTCAGCAACAGGAGCAAAGCTGAATGCCACACGTTTTCGCCATGCAGACGGTGGTCTATATGTCCCGCCGCTGTTCACATATACAAACATAACAAATACTTGATATATGTCTTACTAACAAATCTGAATGATTAACAATTCGATAGAATATAGTTACCGTAATGATTCAACCCTTTGCCGTGAATGAGTTCAGTGCCCACACTTGCAGAATGAATGTAAATAGCCACTTCTAAAGCATCTGCTACACTCTGTTAAATGTATCTCCGAGTTAATAGAACATCAGTTACACGGTCTAATTTGAATGAAATATAGCGACATACAGATACGAGTTCTCTGGTACCAATCCGGAACACTCGACGCCACGACTTTTGTACGATGACACTATTCATGGCCGCTATAACCAGCATCACCGCCCATATCCATGGTACAACGACGAACCAAGAATACATATTGTTCCAAATTAACTGAAATTATATAACAGACCATTCATTACTATTATATTTATTAATTAGCTACCTAACTATCAGAATACTCGATGGCACTAACCCTGCCATGTAGAATGCGCTCTACGATCATCAATACCCATATTACCGACCACGTGAAAATTATGCTCAGAACAAGCCAAGTGTTGAACTGACCAAAATTATAGTCTGAGCGTAAATGAACAACTTCCACACTGTAATCAAATATTTATGAATGAATAATCACATAGTATACGTACAATATTCCATGATCATGTTTGATCAAACTAAGTAAACACTAACTAGAAGAAGTTATACGCCGGAGTGCTGTACAGCGCAGGGTATGATCCAGGGTATATCTCGTTGCACATTTCTATTTTATGACTGTTCTTTGGTGCTTTTCGTCCTCTGTAATAATACACATAAAATGTCCACCATACACATGCGCGTTTTAAAGAACACATCATAAAATTGCGCAGTCACCCTAGACAGGAATTTAAAAAAAAACAACTTATCTAACAGTACCAACTGCTGAATAAGGTCCGTTTACTTTTCCACGTGTTACGGGGAGTTTAGGCAATTCAGTTTCCGAGTATTGTCGGGCAAGTGAACTGTAACCTACCCTCGGAGTAGCCTAGTCCCGGAAACCCTTTTTTAGTTATGTGTACTGTCACATCGATATCAAAGAAATTACATTTATGGTAATACAATTTAAGAAAAACCTGACATGACGACACTGAAGGTGCCTATTTGTGTGTTGTCAAATGCCATTAGGGGGCGTCCATAAATTACGTGAGATGATTTAGGGGGGGAGGGGTTCGAGTTAAATCTCATATAATCTCACGTTAGGGAGAGGGAGGGTCTCGACAAATATCACGCAATTTTTGTTCTGATTGAAACAAAAAAAAATTATACTATTTTGGTCCATTCAATCCAATTATTACAATACAATTACATTTATAACTCTCAGCTTTTTCTTTCTACAATAACAACCCAACGCATTTACGTAAGAAACCCACATTCTGAAAATCTCACGTGAGATTGGGGGATGGGGGAGGGGGTTGAACAAAATCTCACGACATCTCACCAACGGGGGAGGGAGGGACAGAAAATTTTAAAAAACACCTCACGTAATTAATGGACGCCCCCTTAGCTAGATGGTTTGTTTATAAAATATTGTAAAGGACATTTACATTCTTGTATTCCCATGAAATAAATTTGAAGCGTTCCTCCAAGCTTGATCAACCATTCCAACAGTACTTGTCGAGTCAATATCTTCATCACCGATTGAACCAGTTTCCATCATAAATCTCGACTGTAATAATTATATCACGACATGTATTATGACATAAATTTAGTATAAGCTAGTATTTTATAGTTTTTATCCACGAACCTCTTGCATCATTAGGGTCTTAACCTCTATCACTTTAGGGTCATATGATTTTAAGGCGAAATCTCTGTAACAAAAGTGTATATTCAAACCTGGGCAAGGAAGGTGCCGTCACGAGTAATAAGCTCTAACCTTGAATGCGCAGTAGTCATTTTATAAGTCAGTCTCTGTCTGTAAGGCACGACGGAAAAAAAATACACGCGCTGTATCCACATTATTTTCGCTGAGCGCTTCTAACTCATGACGGCACATTGTCATGTACTTATTCGATTGAATTTTTACAATAAACCAAAACAAATTGGACACTTTGGGTATGGGGCTTTAAAATCGAATTTTAGCTATAGGATCGTAATTGTAAATATCACTTGCCTGCAATAGGTGAAGGGAAGTTTTGCGTCAGCAACGGAGTGCACGACGTACACCACGCTGATGGCGGCCATGGTGCAGCAGCATATGGCGCGCACTATCGCATTTATACATATTGCTATGCCGATACCTACACATCACATTAATGGAATAGCGTTATCTGTCTTCTTTAATTTATATAAGAAAGGCACATATTGTGACACATTGTTTTTTTCTAGCTTTTAACGAATATTCCACGGAATTTATAACTATGGCCTATCCCATCCGAGTTAATTTAAAGATAAATCAGCCGAGCGATGCATCTAATTCGGTAACTTTTTGCAATAATTGTTAAAATTTATCGACTTACCATCAAGCATTGGTATAATGCGAAAAGCACGTCCGGGACCACTTATGCTCCACTGCCCAAGGTATACTTCAAAGTGCCGCAGAGGGTTGGCCAGCAGAGCCACCGCCATTACAAGAATGATCATGAACACGACTGCAATACCGAACAACACTTAACTATACGATCATGTTTTAAATACTAACGTTTCGTGTAATTTTTATTAATCTCCCAAACTTCGGTTAAAGGAAACTAGAGGCTATCAGAAAGAGAAAAGTAGGTACATTGGATTACCTCCACGATGATTTCACTTACATTATCACATTACACCTTACTTAAATGAATAATATTTTTTTTATACTACCCACATATTAAATTTAGGTATGGCTCCAGTCAAACTTCTAGTAAGTACGTACATTCTAAAGTATTCTACATAAAAGCAGTCATACCTACTTAACTTATTTCGACAGGCGTAGACCGGTAGAAATATGTTTTGTCTTGTCACTTTTAATAAGTTTCACGCGTGAATATGAGAAAAAACATATGTCGTGATCAACCCGTGTCGCAATCGATCAATGTTTAAAGTAAAGGGGGCAATAGACTAGAATAGGATTACGAAGCATGTATGAACTAACAGAATCCGCCGGTGAGCACGGAGGCGGTGACGCGGCAGTGCATGGTGAGGAAGGCCCCGAGCGCGAGCGAGCCGAGCCGCAGGCGGCGGCGGCCGGCCGTGCGCCGCCACGCGCCGCCGCCCGTGCCCGGGTCCATGCCCGGGATGTGCGTCGTCGACCACACCACCGACCATTGACTTTGCTGAACGAACACATACATTGGCATGCCACCTAACTATACCGAACGCGAACAATTATAATACGAGTCAAAATGTTTACTTATAGGTCGCGAATGAATTCTTTTCGTTTGCGTTATGTAGGTAACTCTACCCACAGGTTCGAAAGCAAGCTACCTACACATACACATGTATACCTAGATGTTCTCTAAATTGGTTTCGGCGGTTTAGTAGCATGTAGTTTGTAAACGTAAGCACTACAGCTCCAAATACGTAATAAAGCTTACAACACCGTGATTTACAGCATGCAGGAATCGCAAAACAACGCCATTAAAAATATAGACTATGTGGGTATTATGATATTGTTTTCTTACCGCATCTCTGTTATCATAAGTAAGTATTGTTTCCAAAGAATTACGTTCTCGACCAACGCCCCCCATCACTAATTAATTTGTTACACAACTAATAAAATACGACATATAATTTTATCCCAAATAAACAAATAAATTTTTGTCAAAACTTCAAGTTGGCAGAAAGACCA
This sequence comes from Watsonalla cultraria, assembly GCA_964035505.1. Lineage (NCBI taxonomy): Eukaryota > Metazoa > Arthropoda > Insecta > Lepidoptera > Drepanidae > Watsonalla > Watsonalla cultraria. The sequence continues at coordinate 7,444,280 of OZ037717.1, read as the reverse complement.
ATGACACTTTCCGAGGACCGCTTACTTTTTATTTTGATTGCCAGGGGCTTCCAAAGACATTTCACGGTATCTTATTATCCCACACCACAGTATAAAATACAAGCTTATATTTATATGGTTAGTCCTACGACAAGGACGACCCGTGTACAGCGAAGAATTTCGTATACGCTCAAGAAAAGGGGCCGATAGGGAACTACGAAAGTAATCGCAGATAGGCTGCAGGAAATGATAGCAGTCAGGTCAGACATATTTTTTTTTTTTTTTTTTTTTTTTCATTTATTTTGCACAAACAGTCAAAATTATACAGAGGTAATATTAAGGTATAGATAATACCTAGAACAGTTTTAAATGTAAAGCAGACAAGGAGTGCCCAATATTAAAAAGTTTCCTAATTCAAGTGGTCCTAATTTCAACTTATTTAACCACCAGTTCCAGGCTTGACCCTATAATCCATCCCGATTTTGTAAAAATAAGAAACTGCCCGGCTAGTTCTTCTAATTTCCCAGGCCAATATTTTTTATTAAATTATTCTACGACATGAAGTTTAATTAATTAATAGGGATTAGTGAAATGTTATCTTCTCAAACAATAAAGTACACTTGATTATAAAAATATAATAATTTATTATAGTGATAATCAATCATTATAAAATATACATTACTTACGTACTAACTTTTTACAAATATCCACAGTAAAACACATAGAATTTGAAGCTCAATGGAATGGTCGTGAATAGATTAAGTTAAAAAAACTTATCTTTTAAAACAAGCACTGCAGATCTAGGTGCAGATCATGAGTACACTTACATAATCGCAATAGAGATGAAATATTTACAATGAAAACTAGAAAAACAAACACGTTTTTAACCGTAATATGGGGATACACAGCAACTGGCAACATTTCATCCTGTTCTACTTTGATCTTGGAGCGAAACATAATCATTTACATATAAACCTTGATTGGGAAAAAATGCTACTCTTATATCACTGATGTATCACTAGTTCGCCGAGAGGTGGGTGTGCCTAGTGATAGCTATGTGAGAGGGTTGTGGTAGTGTAGCTATGGAGGCGGCGGCGCGGCGGAGGGCGGCGCGTCCGAGGGCAGCGTGAAGCTCGTCACCAGGTCGCGCACCGCCGGCCACAGCGTGCACTCTGCGTGCGACTGGTTGAACTCGTTGAACCTAACACATGCATACATACATTTACCCCTTGTTCTTCGTGCATTACTAAGTTGCAATACTAGTAATGTACAAAGACAAAATATTCTTCTTACAAAACTGTGTAATGTAGGAAGAAATTTTCGTTCTTTGCACATTACTAGTTCTGTTGGCAGTTATGTACAAATAAGTAAATATTCTTCCTAAATTACTGGATTTTGCACAAAGAAATGACTGATGAAGTTCTACGAGCGGTTTTAATTACTAGTAATGTACGAAGAACAAGGGACATTTACACTCTAGCAGCTAAATCGCAGTGTTCTATTGTTCTATTCCTTACTATCAGACGGACTACCACTTGTTTGTCACCTTAGTAGAGTAAAATAAGAACTTGCATTTACTAAAATATTTGACCATTGATTGATTGATATGATCCTTTACTGACTTGCATGGGGTTTCTTTTAGGATGCATACGTTCCATATTTATGTATAAAAATAAAATTTTTAGGCATACCGTTTGAGATGTAAGCTGACGGCGATGAGATGCGGCTGTGCGTTTTGTTTGTCAGCGAGTTGTGTAGCGTTGGCTTGCATGTCGTATACCAGCGGCAGTACCAATTGTGTCTCACCGCGCGTCAGGCAGATCTGCACACAAACATGAAAATAAATAAATGTCACGTTACAATGAGTCCGTGCTAGGCGGTAGTAGTTAGATGAGAGCTCAGCAAAAATAGTAGGGATGGTTGCGCAGGTATTTGTTCTGGCTCGCGCTTTACAAAACCCAAAAATCAGCCAAGTGCGACTTGGACTCTCCACGAAGGGATTCGTACCATTATCTATAAAAGACTGCAAAAAAGTCACGGTTGTTTTATAGGAGGTCTATATTTATTTATTTCTTCTGTTTTTCAGTATTCGTTGTTTGGGATCAGACGGATAGACAGACATACGGAGGGACAGCGGAGTCTTAATTTAATAATGACTGCTTCAAATACGCAGCATGGAAGGAGGAGAATCGCCAGCGCTCAACATATCACACACATTATTAGTACAACGCCGTTGGTCAACGTGAACGCGCAGTATAATACGCGAGTGCGTTCAGCGCACAGCAGTGGGCGGGATGCGCAGCGCCCAGATGAGGGCCAGAGCACGGGCGCGGCGGCGAGGTCAGGTTCAGTGTAAAGTAGCTTGTGTGTGTGTGGGAGCACTCACAAAGAAGAGTATCTTGTGTTTGGCGAGGAGCACGGCGGGCTGTCCGGCGGGCACGATGGGCGGCGCGGCGGGCGGGATGCGCAGCGCCCAGGCGAGGTGCCACAGCGCGGGCGCGGCGGCGAGGTCGGCGCGCATGAGCGCCACCAGCGACGGCAGCGCGGCGCCCGGCGCGCCCCACACGCGGCACCACCCGTGCAGCGCCGTAGAGCGGTACGGCGCTATCGCCACGCGCTGCTCGAAGAACTTCTCCATCAACTGTTTATAATACCACACAATCGTTTAGTAGCCCGGTTCACGTAATCAAAACCGTAACGATATCGGTATCAATTTAGTTGTTGATTGGTTTTCGTATTCATTATATCAAAAACAATGTAATAGCATAGTCGTCGTCGCGACAACGTTTATCATCGATCCTATTGAGTAAAACTCCTATCGAACTACGATTTCGCATCACGTGAATACGACATTGGAAAATAATTTTGATCGAATGACTTCAATCGCACAACGATATTTGGATAGCTTGTTTTACGTGAATCGGGGCACCCTACGATAGTCCAAATGATAACGCATGAGGTGAGGGATACGAGTACTTTAATTGGCAGAGTAACATTACGGTTTCGGTTTCAAATCCATTTCTAAACGTTTCTAGGTGATTTCATCTCATTTGAATAACCCGTAATCACTATTCTAAATTACTAATACTATAAGTCAACATAATGACAAAATAGCCACACAACCTCCGTTTCTCGAGCTAAAACTTGTATGATGCAATGTAAACCTGCAGATCGTCCTGTGTCCAGGTGTCCTTGGTCTCCGGGAGCGGCGTGAGCTGCACGTGCAGCGACTGCATGTGCTGCGGGTTGAGGTACACGCGCGCCGCCAGGCCCGCGTTGTCGCACCTGAACGTCAGGCTCGTCGCGTCCGCCGACACCATCGTCAACTAACAAAATCATCAAATACATGAGGAAAACATGTTGCTTGTTGTATTACAAAGGCAAAGTAACGAAGCTTAATTAAATAAGTTAGTGTGCTCCATGGAGAGAAGCAGCGGAGGTGCTGTGCTAGCAATAGTGAAACCATTTGTTCTTTCAATGCATGACTCAGCGATATCATTTTAAATAAGGTAGGTAACGCCCAAATTGCCGCCATCAGACGGCTTGCTTATTCGCCACTGTCTTTAAATAGCATAAATTGAAGTCGCCTATTCCAAATAAAATTATATTGCCTGTTTGAACGCATAATTTTCCTTTGTAACGTAACGTATAAAAAACGTAAAGGTTTGTAGATCTTGATAGTTTTTACCAACGTAGGAGTTCAATGCCGATGGGTTTATAGCTAATAAAATCCATATTCTATTTATAGATAAATAGAGAGAAGTCAACCTTTTCTAATAGTCATAAAAATAGTAACCCGGAGTAAAATGGTAGGTCGCTAGTAAATCAATGAAAGCTGTATAAAACTAATCAACAAATCATCATTTTGCTCAAGACTATGATTGGTGTAACCCAATCGAAACGTCGAGGTACGTTAAAGTCGTGATAAGTCCCTAGTTACTTTAAATATAATCACCTCATCTTGTAGTTGTACAGAGTGCTAAAGAACAGATATGTCAACACAATGAGTACATAGTAATTTAGCGGCAGTATTGTACGTACAAACTCCTCCTGGTGCACGACTCGTTGCATGGCCCGCTTCATGTAGACGCAGGCGAGGAACCGTTGCAGGGGCGCGAGGGGCGGCCCGGGCGGCGCGTCGGGCGGCGGCTCGGCGGGCGTGCACAGCGCCTCCAGCTTGGCCGCGCTCAGCGGGACGCACACCGCGCCGCCCCACGCCCGGCCCCCGCCGCGCCCGTACACACCCAACGACATGCAGCTCGACGACGGACCTACACATGCACACACACACATACAGGGCCTTATTAGGCGAACATTTTCGGCTTCAGTAGATAGTTATGACATATCAATTTAAAATATATAAATAACTTTACTCTTAAATGATTATTAATACATTTAAAAAAAGAAAACCCCGCAAGGACCATTCTCGTACTATTAAATTATAATATTCTTTAAAAAAATATTTTGCAATATCGATTCTACTGCTCTCGAGATTTGAGCTTAGCGTCACATTCAGCGATTCATTTTTATACTATAGATACCTTAAAATGTTTAATGGAATTTTAATAACTACGTAGTACACGTACGTACATATGGGCGCGCTCAACCGAGCTGCCATCTAGTTTCAATTGTAGGAAACAAGTCTCAATTTAAAATTGAGACAGGAAACAACACTAGCTACTTTTCGTAATAATGTAATTCTTAAATTTAGGATAATAAATTGTAATTCAGATTCTAGAATTAATTAAAAGTACTAACGAAGTAGAATTTCCTATTTATATAATTTTGTAATGTAATATGAATTAAGTGGGTCACTAATGTTTTTGTTGTGTTTACACTACTGTATGATTTCCGTATGTATTATTTTAAGAAACGAGTTAAGTTAATTATGTAAAATTAGAAGTTTAATTAATGTTTCATTATTATCTAATATTGTTGTAATTATTGAATAATTTATTTTAAAATACAATTATGATTTACTTTTGTAACAAAACTGTAAACTTTATAGGGTGTTTCCGGTTCATTTTATATTGTTATTTAAAATACCTAATTAAGCTAATTAAGATGTATTTCGACTTTAGTTAACATAAAAATAATGTTTTATTGTTTTTAGAATTATAAAACCTTAATATTAAATAGTTTTGTAATAATGTGAAACACGTGGTCTTGTAATTAATAATTAAATAACTTGGTTAGTCGAGGTTGCAGTATGTGGCATTCTTTCGCTGATCGTTGAAGAGTAAGGTTGTTAAAGAAATATAATTATTTATCCTGCTGTGTTCCTTATTTTTCTTGACGATTATAATGGATCCTGGGGCGAACTCCGGTGAGGCGCCGACAGCAGCGGTGGGATCGCAGCCCGGTGATCCCGGACCACCACGTCAACTGGAGCCAACTTTCACCATGGAACAGGTCATGAGTCTTGTTAATTCTATTACGAAACAATCGGCAGCTAGTGCTGTGACCGCTGCCCTCTCATCTGGTTCATTGCCATCGCGTCACCATCACGATTTTTACTTGCCGCCTTTCGACCCCGATGAAAGATCTCATGATATTAGGGATTGGTGTGCTCACGTGGACGAAACGATATCAAAATTCAACATACCTTCATACGAGGCCCGCATGAAAGCTATTTTACAACTAAGAGGAAGAGCAAAAACATGGGCTGACACGTGGTCGCTGAGTTCTACCACGTGGGACCAAGTTAAATGTGAACTAATCCAAACGTTTGGCAGGGAATTCCGGTACGCGGACGACGTTCAGAAGTGGAGAGCCTTCACTTCTGATCACGCGTCGAGTTACGCTGAATACGCTACAAAGGCCTGGACGCTGTTCAAGCGAGTCCGACCTGAGGCTTCGGATGCGGAGGTGGTTGATGCTGTGGTGACAGGTATTTTTCCAGAATTTATTCGCTCAGATTTATTACGTATTACGCCAGAATCATTGCCCAAATTAATTTCTGTTTTGAAAACTTATCGCAAACGCAAGCTAGAACCGTCCATAAAACCAAGTATCGATCATCATGACTGCAAAAAACCACGTTTCGCTGAATACAGTGTTTCTAAAAGGGATCATGTTGTTAAATGCTATAACTGTAATAAGGTGGGTCATGTGTCTCGTGATTGTAAGGAAATAAGGGTGGTCCCTAAGGCCAAACCAGTGCCGATGCAAAATAATAATAATCAACCCAATAAACCAGGTCCTTCTAGTAACTCGAATATGGCTAAAAATATTGAGTGCAGGTATTGTCATCGTCCAGGTCACGTTGAAAGGAATTGTTTTCGTCGTCAGAATGATGAGCGCCTCAAATCAATAAACAAGTCTGTAAACTATTGTCAATCCTTAGAACGCAGTCTGATTACTGTAGAAATAGGTGATAAGGGTTATTCGTGTCTTTTTGATACTGGTGCCGACTGTTCATTAATTAAAGAAAGCGTTTCTCTTTCTGTACCCGGCAAACGTAAATGTGTAGACGTTACCTTTTCGGGCATTGGTGGTTCACCAATAAAGTCAAATAGAAGCATCACCTCTGTAGTGAAAGTAGACGGTATTTATGTAGAGCTAGAATTTTATGTAGTTGGTGATACTCGCATGAAATTTGATATCCTTATCGGATTCGACCTTTTGAATGTGCCAAGTCTTAGCGTGACACTGAAGAAAGACAGTATTTCTCTAAAGCGTGAGCTTTTTATTAACAACGTTTTGCTTGATGTTGACCCGACTTTGAGTCTTGATACTGATATAAGCGATCCCCAACAACTTAAAATATTACGGGAAATACTTACTAAATATAAAGATAATTTTACAAGTGGGAATCGCGTTTCACAAGTGAAAACTGGATCTTTACAAATTAGATTAAAGAATCCGGACAAAATAGTACAGCGACGACCATATAGACTGTCACCTGTGGAACGTGAAAAAGTTAAAGAAATAGTTCAGGATTTGAAGAGTAATGGCATTATACGAGATAGTTCATCTCCTTACAGTAGCCCTATTTTACTAGTCAAAAAAAAGGATGGTACTGACAGGCTCTGTGTCGATTTTCGCGAGCTTAATGCCAATACTCTCAGAGATCACTTTCCTTTACCGCTTATAGCAGATCAGATCGATAAGTTAGGAAAAGCACGCTATTTTACCTGTTTAGATATGGCTGCAGGTTTTCATGGTATTCCAATTTCACCCGATTCGATCGAAAAGACCGCTTTTGTGACCCCCGATGGTCAATTTGAATACTTGCGTATGCCTTTTGGTCTCTGTAACGCGCCGTCGGTTTATCAACGTGCTATCAATTCGGCATTAGGAGAACTTAAAGATAGTATCGCGTTAGTTTATGTTGATGACATTCTGGTAATATCCGAAACAATTGACGAAGGTTTGCATAATCTAAAATTAGTACTAGATCGACTAACGCAAGCTGGTTTTTCCTTGAACGTTGCCAAATGCTCTTTTCTTAAAACGCAAGTAGAATATTTAGGAAACCTTATAGAAAACGGAACCGTTAAACCTAGCCCACGGAAGATCCAAGCCTTGGTCAATTCACCCATTCCTAAGAGTCCCAAAGAAGTCCGTCAGTTTAATGGATTAGCTGGATATTTCCGGAAATTTGTGCCTAACTTCTCCTCGATAATGGCTCCCCTGTACGAGTTAACAAAGGCGAACGTTCCTTGGCGTTGGACAGATCGTCATGAACTTGCAAGACGCGAGGTCATTAATCGGCTTATATCTTCTCCCCTTCTGACTATTTTCGATCCCTGTTTACCCACAGAGCTTCACACCGATGCCAGCTCTCTGGGGTATGGCGCCGTGTTAATTCAAAGACAGGATAAAAATCCATTGGTAATTGCTTATTTTAGTATGCGGACGACTGATTGCGAGAGTAAATATCATTCCTATGAATTGGAAACCCTCGCAGTTGTAAAAGCAATTAAACATTTTCGCCATTTTCTACACGGGAGGGCTTTTAAAGTCGTGACGGACTGCAACTCTTTAAAAGCTTCCAGTCATAAGAAAGAGTTGACTCCCAGGGTACATCGATGGTGGGCTTATTTACAGAATTTTGATTTTCAAATTGAATACCGTAAGGGAGACCGCCTTGCTCATGCAGACTATTTCAGTCGCAACCACGTAGATACTGAAAAATCCGTTCGAACTGTCAGTGTCGCTCTACCACCAAAATCGCCTACTCAGGCCTTAAAATTCCTAGTCAACTCGCTTGACCACAATTGGCTGCTCATTGAGCAGAAACGCGATCCTATCTTAAGTAAAATTGTTGATCAATTAAAAGGAGACTCTATTCCCAAATCTATTGCCGATACTTACATCATTACCCAAGATAAATTATTGAGGCGTAAAGTCCAAATTGATAATAAAACTCATAAGCTCATTATTGTCCCTGCTAGATACAGATGGAATCTTATCAGTCACTATCATAATTCTCTTCAACATTTTAGTTGGGAGAAAGTTCTTGCTAAATTACGTGAACAATACTGGTTCCCAAATATGTCGCGGCTGGTCAGAAAATTTGTAGAGAACTGTGTTAGTTGTAGAGTTCGGAAAGGTGTTTCGGGTGCTCGACAGGTTACGCTACATCCAATCGACAAAGTCCCAATTCCTTTCCACACTGTCCACGGCGATATTACTGGACGAATGAATGGCCAGCGAAACGTAGCGGAATATGCTTTTGTTTATATAGATGGTTACAGCAAATACGTTCACATGATCTATACAAATGACCGCACTACGGAAACCGCAATTAAGTGCTTTCAAAATTTTATATCTATTTTTGGCACCCCTACGTTATTTATTACTGATCAAGATAAAAGCATGACATCCACAGAGTTCAAAAGTTTTTGCGAACGTTATGGTATTCAGCATCATGTGGTGGCAAAAGGCGCTAGTAGGGCGAATGGACAGGTAGAGCGCCTTATGAAAGTAATTAAAGACAATATGTCGGTTGTAGAACTTGATATGCCTTGGCACTCGGCTATTCAGGATTTACAATTAGCTATAAATTGTAGTGTATCCAAAAGTACCGGCAAAAGTCCACTGGAAATTTTACTGGGAAAGAAATGTTCACCACCGAGTATTAAGTTATTACAAGTTGATGACGATGTACTAACTGATGATCTAGAATCAATGCGAGCGGCTTGCAAGGATAGGATGGACGAGCGATCCCTTCAGGATAAGTCTCGTTTCGATAAAGGTAAAGCTAAAGTCAAACCTTATAAAGTTGGCGACTTTGTTCTACTTCGGCGCCATGAACGCCACACCACTAAACTCGGTCCCAAATTTGAAGGGCCTATGGAAGTTTTAGAAATCTTGCCCAATGACAGATACAGACTAAAACATGTCAATCTCCGCGGTTGTTCAGAAAAAATTGCTAGTCATGATTCCTTGCGAGCTGCTCCCCTTGCACAATATGACCCTTTTGAAAGTGACTCTGACTCTGAGCAGTCGGCCGTATGGGCGAATAACGATAATTCTGGAGTACCTGTTGAATCACTATCTTCCGCCACTGCATCCGCTAATAACTGTGGGAACATACCAGTTAATTTGGGGGCATCCACTTCCAATAATTAGCCCCTGCTTTATTTTATTGTTGGTTCCTATCCAAAATCCTTCCTTTCGCGCTGGCTGGCCACCATGCGCATCCTTTATACCGGTCTTAGAGGCTATAGCCCAAGAAGGGTGATTGCCTATTTTGATGATGGCTAGACCCCAGGATGGGTGATTGCCTGTTTTGATGATGGCTAGATCCCGGGAAGGGTGATTGCCTATTTTGATGATGGCTAGACCCCAGGATGGGTGATTGCCTGTTTTGATGATGGCTAGATCCCGGGAAGGGTGATTGCCTGTTTTGTTGATGGCTAGATCCCAGGATGGGTGATTGCCTGTTTTGGTGTGGGTAGATCCTAGAATGAGATTGCTAGTCTCAAGAATGATTTATGTTTATGAGTGTCAAAGTATTGTTTTTGACGAAATGTTTACTAATTAATCAAGGCTGTAAAGTTACCATATTATTTGTTAAGTTATAATTTACAAGTTAAGTGTTTATCCTTAAAACAAAAGAGAACCTTGTTATAAGGAAATATGAGATTGGTTTGATTTGATTATGTAATTGTGTGTACGTGCAATCTTATATGATTTTCAATTCTGTCAATGATTTTCTAAATTTGTAAGCGCAGAGAACGCGCTTGAGTCAGTATGGCCGTATGGGCGCGCTCAACCGAGCTGCCATCTAGTTTCAATTGTAGGAAACAAGTCTCAATTTAAAATTGAGACAGGAAACAACACTAGCTACTTTTCGTAATAATGTAATTCTTAAATTTAGGATAATAAATTGTAATTCAGATTCTAGAATTAATTAAAAGTACTAACGAAGTAGAATTTCCTATTTATATAATTTTGTAATGTAATATGAATTAAGTGGGTCACTAATGTTTTTGTTGTGTTTACACTACTGTATGATTTCCGTATGTATTATTTTAAGAAACGAGTTAAGTTAATTATGTAAAATTAGAAGTTTAATTAATGTTTCATTATTATCTAATATTGTTGTAATTATTGAATAATTTATTTTAAAATACAATTATGATTTATTTTTGTAATAAAACTGTAAACTTTATAGGGTGTTTCCGGTTCATTTTATATTGTTATTTAAAATACCTAATTAAGCTAATTAAGATGTATTTCGACTTTAGTTAACATAAAAATAATGTTTTATTGTTTTTAGAATTATAAAACCTTAATATTAAATAGTTTTGTAATAATGTGAAACACGTGGTCTTGTAATTAATAATTAAATAACTTGGTTAGTCGAGGTTGCAGTATGTGGCATTCTTTCGCTGATCGTTGAAGAGTAAGGTTGTTAAAGAAATATAATTATTTATCCTGCTGTGTTCCTTATTTTTCTTGACGATTATAATGGATCCTGGGGCGAACTCCGGTGAGGCGCCGACAGCAGCGGTGGGATCGCAGCCCGGTGATCCCGGACCACCACGTCAACTGGAGCCAACTTTCACCATGGAACAGGTCATGAGTCTTGTTAATTCTATTACGAAACAATCGGCAGCTAGTGCTGTGACCGCTGCCCTCTCATCTGTACTCAAAAATAAATAGTAAGTATAACGACGATAAATTACAAGTACTCAACCGGCTGTCAAAATTGTCGTTGTATATGTCGGCGCCTCACCGGAGTTCGCCCCAGGATCCATTATAATCGTCAAGAAAAATAAGGAACACAGCAGGATAAATAATTATATTTCTTTAACAACCTTACTCTTCAACGATCAGCGAAAGAATGCCACATACTGCAACCTCGACTAACCAAGTTATTTAATTATTAATTACAAGACCACGTGTTTCACATTATTACAAAACTATTTAATATTAAGGTTTTATAATTCTAAAAACAATAAAACATTATTTTTATGTTAACTAAAGTCGAAATACATCTTAATTAGCTTAATTAGGTATTTTAAATAACAATATAAAATGAACCGGAAACACCCTATAAAGTTTACAGTTTTGTTACAAAAGTAAATCATAATTGTATTTTAAAATAAATTATTCAATAATTACAACAATATTAGATAATAATGAAACATTAATTAAACTTCTAATTTTACATAATTAACTTAACTCGTTTCTTAAAATAATACATACGGAAATCATACAGTAGTGTAAACACAACAAAAACATTAGTGACCCACTTAATTCATATTACATTACAAAATTATATAAATAGGAAATTCTACTTCGTTAGTACTTTTAATTAATTCTAGAATCTGAATTACAATTTATTATCCTAAATTTAAGAATTACATTATTACGAAAAGTAGCTAGTGTTGTTTCCTGTCTCAATTTTAAATTGAGACTTGTTTCCTACAATTGAAACTAGATGGCAGCTCGGTTGAGCGCGCCCATACGGCCATACTGACTCAAGCGCGTTCTCTGCGCTTACAAATTTAGAAAATCATTGACAGAATTGAAAATCATATAAGATTGCACGTACACACAATTACATAATCAAATCAAACCAATCTCATATTTCCTTATAACAAGGTTCTCTTTTGTTTTAAGGATAAACACTTAACTTGTAAATTATAACTTAACAAATAATATGGTAACTTTACAGCCTTGATTAATTAGTAAACATTTCGTCAAAAACAATACTTTGACACTCATAAACATAAATCATTCTTGAGACTAGCAATCTCATTCTAGGATCTACCCACACCAAAACAGGCAATCACCCATCCTGGGATCTAGCCATCAACAAAACAGGCAATCACCCTTCCCGGGATCTAGCCATCATCAAAACAGGCAATCACCCATCCTGGGGTCTAGCCATCATCAAAATAGGCAATCACCCTTCCCGGGATCTAGCCATCATCAAAACAGGCAATCACCCATCCTGGGGTCTAGCCATCATCAAAATAGGCAATCACCCTTCTTGGGCTATAGCCTCTAAGACCGGTATAAAGGATGCGCATGGTGGCCAGCCAGCGCGAAAGGAAGGATTTTGGATAGGAACCAACAATAAAATAAAGCAGGGGCTAATTATTGGAAGTGGATGCCCCCAAATTAACTGGTATGTTCCCACAGTTATTAGCGGATGCAGTGGCGGAAGATAGTGATTCAACAGGTACTCCAGAATTATCGTTATTCGCCCATACGGCCGACTGCTCAGAGTCAGAGTCACTTTCAAAAGGGTCATATTGTGCAAGGGGAGCAGCTCGCAAGGAATCATGACTAGCAATTTTTTCTGAACAACCGCGGAGATTGACATGTTTTAGTCTGTATCTGTCATTGGGCAAGATTTCTAAAACTTCCATAGGCCCTTCAAATTTGGGACCGAGTTTAGTGGTGTGGCGTTCATGGCGCCGAAGTAGAACAAAGTCGCCAACTTTATAAGGTTTGACTTTAGCTTTACCTTTATCGAAACGAGACTTATCCTGAAGGGATCGCTCGTCCATCCTATCCTTGCAAGCCGCTCGCATTGATTCTAGATCATCAGTTAGTACATCGTCATCAACTTGTAATAACTTAATACTCGGTGGTGAACATTTCTTTCCCAGTAAAATTTCCAGTGGACTTTTGCCGGTACTTTTGGATACACTACAATTTATAGCTAATTGTAAATCCTGAATAGCCGAGTGCCAAGGCATATCAAGTTCTACAACCGACATATTGTCTTTAATTACTTTCATAAGGCGCTCTACCTGTCCATTCGCCCTACTAGCGCCTTTTGCCACCACATGATGCTGAATACCATAACGTTCGCAAAAACTTTTGAACTCTGTGGATGTCATGCTTTTATCTTGATCAGTAATAAATAACGTAGGGGTGCCAAAAATAGATATAAAATTTTGAAAGCACTTAATTGCGGTTTCCGTAGTGCGGTCATTTGTATAGATCATGTGAACGTATTTGCTGTAACCATCTATATAAACAAAAGCATATTCCGCTACGTTTCGCTGGCCATTCATTCGTCCAGTAATATCGCCGTGGACAGTGTGGAAAGGAATTGGGACTTTGTTGATTGGATGTAGCGTAACCTGTCGAGCACCCGAAACACCTTTCCGAACTCTACAACTAACACAGTTCTCTACAAATTTTCTGACCAGCCGCGACATATTTGGGAACCAGTATTGTTCACGTAATTTAGCAAGAACTTTCTCCCAACTAAAATGTTGAAGAGAATTATGATAGTGACTGATAAGATTCCATCTGTATCTAGCAGGGACAATAATGAGCTTATGAGTTTTATTATCAATTTGGACTTTACGCCTCAATAATTTATCTTGGGTAATGATGTAAGTATCGGCAATAGATTTGGGAATAGAGTCTCCTTTTAATTGATCAACAATTTTACTTAAGATAGGATCGCGTTTCTGCTCAATGAGCAGCCAATTGTGGTCAAGCGAGTTGACTAGGAATTTTAAGGCATGAGTAGGCGATTTTGGTGGTAGAGCGACACTGACAGTTCGAACGGATTTTTCAGTATCTACGTGGTTGCGACTGAAATAGTCTGCATGAGCAAGGCGGTCTCCCTTACGGTATTCAATTTGAAAATCAAAATTCTGTAAATAAGCCCACCATCGATGTACCCTGGGAGTCAACTCTTTCTTATGACTGGAAGCTTTTAAAGAGTTGCAGTCCGTCACGACTTTAAAAGCCCTCCCGTGTAGAAAATGGCGAAAATGTTTAATTGCTTTTACAACTGCGAGGGTTTCCAATTCATACGAATGATATTTACTCTCGCAATCAGTCGTCCGCATACTAAAATAAGCAATTACCAATGGATTTTTATCCTGTCTTTGAATTAACACGGCGCCATACCCCAGAGAGCTGGCATCGGTGTGAAGCTCTGTGGGTAAACAGGGATCGAAAATAGTCAGAAGGGGAGAAGATATAAGCCGATTAATGACCTCGCGTCTTGCAAGTTCATGACGATCTGTCCAACGCCAAGGAACGTTCGCCTTTGTTAACTCGTACAGGGGAGCCATTATCGAGGAGAAGTTAGGCACAAATTTCCGGAAATATCCAGCTAATCCATTAAACTGACGGACTTCTTTGGGACTCTTAGGAATGGGTGAATTGACCAAGGCTTGGATCTTCCGTGGGCTAGGTTTAACGGTTCCGTTTTCTATAAGGTTTCCTAAATATTCTACTTGCGTTTTAAGAAAAGAGCATTTGGCAACGTTCAAGGAAAAACCAGCTTGCGTTAGTCGATCTAGTACTAATTTTAGATTATGCAAACCTTCGTCAATTGTTTCGGATATTACCAGAATGTCATCAACATAAACTAACGCGATACTATCTTTAAGTTCTCCTAATGCCGAATTGATAGCACGTTGATAAACCGACGGCGCGTTACAGAGACCAAAAGGCATACGCAAGTATTCAAATTGACCATCGGGGGTCACAAAAGCGGTCTTTTCGATCGAATCGGGTGAAATTGGAATACCATGAAAACCTGCAGCCATATCTAAACAGGTAAAATAGCGTGCTTTTCCTAACTTATCGATCTGATCTGCTATAAGCGGTAAAGGAAAGTGATCTCTGAGAGTATTGGCATTAAGCTCGCGAAAATCGACACAGAGCCTGTCAGTACCATCCTTTTTTTTGACTAGTAAAATAGGGCTACTGTAAGGAGATGAACTATCTCGTATAATGCCATTACTCTTCAAATCCTGAACTATTTCTTTAACTTTTTCACGTTCCACAGGTGACAGTCTATATGGTCGTCGCTGTACTATTTTGTCCGGATTCTTTAATCTAATTTGTAAAGATCCAGTTTTCACTTGTGAAACGCGATTCCCACTTGTAAAATTATCTTTATATTTAGTAAGTATTTCCCGTAATATTTTAAGTTGTTGGGGATCGCTTATATCAGTATCAAGACTCAAAGTCGGGTCAACATCAAGCAAAACGTTGTTAATAAAAAGCTCACGCTTTAGAGAAATACTGTCTTTCTTCAGTGTCACGCTAAGACTTGGCACATTCAAAAGGTCGAATCCGATAAGGATATCAAATTTCATGCGAGTATCACCAACTACATAAAATTCTAGCTCTACATAAATACCGTCTACTTTCACTACAGAGGTGATGCTTCTATTTGACTTTATTGGTGAACCACCAATGCCCGAAAAGGTAACGTCTACACATTTACGTTTGCCGGGTACAGAAAGAGAAACGCTTTCTTTAATTAATGAACAGTCGGCACCAGTATCAAAAAGACACGAATAACCCTTATCACCTATTTCTACAGTAATCAGACTGCGTTCTAAGGATTGACAATAGTTTACAGACTTGTTTATTGATTTGAGGCGCTCATCATTCTGACGACGAAAACAATTCCTTTCAACGTGACCTGGACGATGACAATACCTGCACTCAATATTTTTAGCCATATTCGAGTTACTAGAAGGACCTGGTTTATTGGGTTGATTATTATTATTTTGCATCGGCACTGGGTTGGCCTTAGGGACCACCCTTATTTCCTTACAATCACGAGACACATGACCCACCTTATTACAGTTATAGCATTTAACAACATGATCCCTTTTAGAAACACTGTATTCAGCGAAACGTGGTTTTTTGCAGTCATGATGATCGATACTTGGTTTTATGGACGGTTCTAGCTTGCGTTTGCGATAAGTTTTCAAAACAGAAATTAATTTGGGCAATGATTCTGGCGTAATACGTAATAAATCTGAGCGAATAAATTCTGGAAAAATACCTGTCACCACAGCATCAACCACCTCCGCATCCGAAGCCTCAGGTCGGACTCGCTTGAACAGCGTCCAGGCCTTTGTAGCGTATTCAGCGTAACTCGACGCGTGATCAGAAGTGAAGGCTCTCCACTTCTGAACGTCGTCCGCGTACCGGAATTCCCTGCCAAACGTTTGGATTAGTTCACATTTAACTTGGTCCCACGTGGTAGAACTCAGCGACCACGTGTCAGCCCATGTTTTTGCTCTTCCTCTTAGTTGTAAAATAGCTTTCATGCGGGCCTCGTATGAAGGTATGTTGAATTTTGATATCGTTTCGTCCACGTGAGCACACCAATCCCTAATATCATGAGATCTTTCATCGGGGTCGAAAGGCGGCAAGTAAAAATCGTGATGGTGACGCGATGGCAATGAACCAGATGAGAGGGCAGCGGTCACAGCACTAGCTGCCGATTGTTTCGTAATAGAATTAACAAGACTCATGACCTGTTCCATGGTGAAAGTTGGCTCCAGTTGACGTGGTGGTCCGGGATCACCGGGCTGCGATCCCACCGCTGCTGTCGGCGCCTCACCGGAGTTCGCCCCAGGATCCATTATAATCGTCAAGAAAAATAAGGAACACAGCAGGATAAATAATTATATTTCTTTAACAACCTTACTCTTCAACGATCAGCGAAAGAATGCCACATACTGCAACCTCGACTAACCAAGTTATTTAATTATTAATTACAAGACCACGTGTTTCACATTATTACAAAACTATTTAATATTAAGGTTTTATAATTCTAAAAACAATAAAACATTATTTTTATGTTAACTAAAGTCGAAATACATCTTAATTAGCTTAATTAGGTATTTTAAATAACAATATAAAATGAACCGGAAACACCCTATAAAGTTTACAGTTTGTTACAAAAGTAAATCATAATTGTATTTTAAAATAAATTATTCAATAATTACAACAATATTAGATAATAATGAAACATTAATTAAACTTCTAATTTTACATAATTAACTTAACTCGTTTCTTAAAATAATACATACGGAAATCATACAGTAGTGTAAACACAACAAAAACATTAGTGACCCACTTAATTCATATTACATTACAAAATTATATAAATAGGAAATTCTACTTCGTTAGTACTTTTAATTAATTCTAGAATCTGAATTACAATTTATTATCCTAAATTTAAGAATTACATTATTACGAAAAGTAGCTAGTGTTGTTTCCTGTCTCAATTTTAAATTGAGACTTGTTTCCTACAATTGAAACTAGATGGCAGCTCGGTTGAGCGCGCCCATATATACATTTCGAAATACGTATCATCGTATTCGCTACAAGTTAGAGAAAATGAAGTGTGTATTGAGTACGTGGCCTTATTAGTACCTTTATAGTCGATATACGAGTTATTGTTACCTTTATGGTCGATGTGGTGCCTGGGCGAAGGATGGTGCGGTCCGGGCGAGGGTCGCGGCAGCGAGGGCGAGGCGGGCCACGCCGTGAAGGGCGACGTGGGCGGCGGGTGGGGCGACGCGGCCGGCGCGGCGTGCGGCGACGGCGCCATCGGGGACGCCGGCGACGCCGACACGCCCGCGCCTCCCCCGCCCGCGCCGCCCGTCGGCGATGTCAGGTTGAACGAACCACCGCTCATCTAATATACCACACCATTGGGTTTTTTATCACATGAGACTATACCCTACGGAAAGAGGAAGAGACAACAACCCTGTCAACTGTCAACGACCCTGAGTATATTTATTCCGCCAACGTCACGTGGTTGCTGAGGCTAACAGATTGTTCGACAAAACTGTTTGAATGATTCATAGGTTTGTGCCAAACTTTTGACACATATCAAATTTATCCATGCACAATATGTATATAAAAATTACAGACAATAACGATATTCACCTATATACCTGCAATAGGTTATGTTTAAACGTTACCGAGACGTTCAAACTGATGACGTCGACCTTTTAGCGTCGGAATTAAAAGCAATAATACACAAATAGCATGTTTACCTGGTGTGCGGGCGAGGCTGGGTGTGGGGTGACTGGCGCCGAGTGCGGGGTGTGTGGCTGGGGCGGGGTCAGTGGCGCCGGGAAACGGAGACCTCCTATACATATACACGAATACATTATTCATTCTAACTTCTACGTATTTTGCTTATTCGCTAAATACTCATGTCGCTCTCAAAAACATTCAATGTAATTGTTTACCTGGAGGCATCGGAGACATCGGCGACGGCGGATTGTCGTCCTCAGCCAGAAGCCTCGCGTTTATATTGTCTTCAACATATCGCGACAGGAACGTCTACAGACCAAACAAAATACATTTATTTAATATTTATAAAATACTAACGAAAATTACTTTTGGTAGGCTTCTTTCAGTGTCTCATGTACTATGCAATATATTGAATTGCTTATTACCTTAAGGCCTTGCGCCGGTGCGAACTCATCGACGACGGGGCTACGGTCAAACTTGGAGTAGGAGCCGTCTCGAATGGTGACCATACCACCGCCACGGATGCCCACCTCCAGCGAATACGCTCCAGCGTATATTATACGGATCTGTAACCAATTAAAGTGTTAAAATACAATGCGATCGCATCTTCCGATCAATTATCCGGTATTCAATTATCCTCCAATGCAATTAAATTGACAGGTGTCGAGTGACTACGCTGGACCGCCAATTGCATAAAAAAACTATATTCTGTGAACATACTGCGTATACATAATGTGTCCTAGTAGTAAAGTAGCTAGCTCTAGCGACTCAGAACTAAATTTGAGATTCCTTCTCTATCATTCGTCTCGAGAACTCTGGCTACATGCTCGTTGCGTACACCACCGTCGAAAAGACGCGATCAAATAAGTGTTTAGCTAGTCTTGTATAGTTAGAGATCAGTGGGATCATCCTTATTTGCATTTGTGTCATACACAAATGCAAGTAAGGATGCGTTTCCAGCAGAGATGTGCGAGGTTGAGTGATAAACGTACTGGGGCCTTACCATGAGCTCTTATTGCCATGATAGTTTCACTCATTTATGAGACAGATGTATGTGACGTGTATACATCTGTCACTGTCGCACAACTGAATTATCATTGCAATAAGAGCTCATGGTTGGGCCCCTGGTAGGGTCATGTTGGAACTGTGTCCATGGGCTTATATAATATATATATTATATTATATTACATATTATATATATTTTATGATTTATATTGCATTACTCAGAATTGTAAAATTTTTTTTTAAAGAAATAATTATGCATTTTTTTGCCAGTTTTTTTTTGCTCAGTAACAGCAACTTTCAGAACCTGGCGGTAGCATGTATGATCCTGTGTAATCATGTCATTCGGACGATTTCAAAGTAGTTTGTTAAGTCTAATCAAATAAAGATATTTTTGAATTGAATTGAATTATAATAATGTAACCTTCCGCCAGGAGTGCGCGAGCAGCGTGAAGGTGGGCGTAGGCATTTGCGTGCGCACGTGGTGCAGCCCGAGCTGCGGCAGCGCGGGCAGTCGGCTCAACGCCAGCAGCGGAGCGTACGTCTCGCGCAGGATCACGCCGAACGACATCAAGTCCTTGTGGCTGCAGACACAACGCACATACATATACCATTATAGCAACGCCCACAGCTATAGCAATTTATTATATATGTATCTTTAAATTGAATACATTGAAGTCTCCATACACAATGATTTAGTCTGTTCGCACGCAAAATGTTGGAGATGATAAATATCTTTATTATATTTATAGTTAGTAGAGACAAAACAACCTTTGTAATTGTATTCAAAAATATAACCTGAAGTGAAACGAGGGCGGATCGCAAGTATCTAATAAAACATACAAATTACAATAAGAATTCTGAATAAAATTCTTATTTATTTTTTATTATTGCCGCACGTCAATAAATATAAGGGTTGATTTGAAATAAATATCTATGACTCTATTGAATATTTTCAATAATCTTAAAGGTTTCTGAAAACAATAGCCCCAATTTTAAATGTCTCCGAATAATATTTTTACACCCCTATTAACCTAACGATTTTCCAGCTGATTCCTACTTATATGGATAGTTATTAAAAACAGCGGTTATTTGAAAGAGGTTATATAGTAAGAGTGTATAATAGTGTGTGTATGCAGACCAGTTGATGTAGTGGTCGAGATGATGATGCAGCAGATGGTGAGCATTGGCGGCGGGCTGGTGCGCCGGAGTGGCCACCGTGTACCTCTGCGCCGCCGCGCTCCACTGCAGCACGGCCGTGGCGCGCTGCCCGGGACCGAACCCCACTACCAGCGACCGGTACGTGTATGACCGGATGCATACGCCGTGCCACAGGGTCTCGCGTTCTGTACACATTAATTTTACTTAGAAGCACTGACGGACGGAGGCAGCTACACTAAGGATGAACGTATCGAGTTAAACTTGAAGTGACTTTAGTTCACAGACGTCAAACAACTTAATTATATTAATTGTCATTCCATCTAAAGATTGAGAAAACATATATGTAAATAACAAATTTCAGGAAAATTATTGTGGATACAAACGATCTGGAGACAGCCAGCTCAAACAGGCGACTTCATTTAAATGTTATATCTATAATAATAATATAAGGCTTTATTGCCATGTCTGTCTCTGCATGAATCAAAGGTTGACTAATAGAGATTGCCTAAGGCATTAAGTCCTCCAGTGCATCTTTTGTATTTGTCATGATGAAAGTTTTAAACAAATTACCTTGTGCAGGCCTCAGCATGAAATCATGAAGAAGGCTGTGCAAGTTGACGATGGCCGCCCAGTCCGCGAGGAAGGCGTCCGCCGTGCGACCCGCGTCCGTGCCCAGATCGTACTGGAGGTACACGCAACGCCTTTCACCTGTTTCATAGTATTTAGATACATACAAATATAAGTTTCACTGGAAATATATATATCATGCGAAATGAAAACAAATTCGTTTGTAACAACTTTAAGACATACGCGACTGCACTTCATGAACATAGCTATGTTATTTGTAATAGCAAATAGAAAATACCAAATATAGAAAACACAAGAGGAAAAAATATTGGTCACCATATACGGCATGACGGCTTTATAAAAACCATTTTGGAAGGTTAAATCGAAGAAAAGCGTGGCAGGGGCCGACCAAGGATAAGCTACAACAAACAAGTAAAGGATAAAATAAACGTAAAATCGTATAAGGAGGTCAAAGAAGCAGCACTGTACAGGAACAAGTGGTGGGAGCTTCATCAGCTGTACCGACAAGTCTAACTCTTAAATGAAGAAGAAGAAGAATAATCAAATCATAAACTTCTGTAATGTAACAGCAGGCGTAGACAAAGTAACGATACAATTTTTATGGAAATGACATAAATCTGCCACGTGACATATGCCATTCTTGTACATTGTGTATCGTCTAGTAGAAACGATACAAAAAGGTACGGGAATGAGGATATTGTTACATTGTCTGCACGCTCAACAAAGCGAAAATCATTCTGACACTGACATAGATAACATCGCGTTACCTTGTTCTTTGGGATTGGGCGTGCGCAGCGGCGAGCCGTGGAAGACGAGTTCAGCGGTCCAGACGCGCGCCTGGTTCTTGGTGGTGAGCCGGAGCGTGGCGGCGAGCAGGCGGGCGCGCAGTCCCGCCGCGGCCGCGCCCTCGCCGCCCGGCAGCCGCACCACGCGCATACCCAGCGCCGCGCCGCGCCACTCCGGCTGCACGCCGCCGTGCACCACGCCGCGACTCGCCAACTACACACACACACACATACACGTACACGTACCCTCACGACCTATCAACGCTGACCTTCAATGCGCATTTGTCACTTTATGAGTCCGTCTGTATGGCGCAACGCGAATACAATACATGTGCAGTAACCGGACTAATTTTGTCGACCGTTATAAATCATGACGGCACCTGTACCATCACGATTTTCGAGCGCTCAACGAAAGGCATGTGGAGTCCACTTGCATATTACACATGTGTTTTTATCGCACTCGCGCCAAACAAACCCAAAAAAAACACGACACATTCAAGTCCAGCGCTCGAAACGCGTGACGGTACCATTATTATATATATATTTAATTTAACAAAATATAGACTAAGATAGTCTTTCTATGAATAGCAGCACTGAATATTACATACCTCCTGGGCTAGGTTGACGAATGGCACGCGTTCATCAGCAGCCGCCACGACATGTGCAAGCTCCGGCAAGAAGTACGCCGGTTGTCGCACGCGCACTGCGCGGGCGCTCGCTGCGGACAACTTACGTTTGCCCGGCTGCATACCTGATCGCACATAACATGTCTCTCGCATTTCATCCTTTCAATACATTTCAGAGCGATGCTTATTTTAGAGTCATTTTTTCGTTTCCTTTTTGTAAATACCATTACTTTAAAAGCTTAAATTTAAACTAAAGAAAATTACCGGGTGTGTCGAGAGGAGTGAAGGGCCCGTGTGTCAGGGTGAACGTGTCCAACTCGACCAGCGAGTGCAGCTTGAAGAATGCACGAGACGCGCCGGCCGGAGACGGGTTGCTATTCGAACCCTGAATACAAAACATTCTCATCGTTTCAATTTAATACCTTTATTGTTGTTGTTTGGGACCGCTGGGCCATCATTAGATTATAAGATATAATAAAACAAAAATCGCCGAATATTTAAACCTTGTACCTACACTAATGCTGCGATTCATGCGGTCAACTCTAGCGATCGCTAATTCCAGCTGAATAGAAATTTTCTCGTATACCAGCAAAATGATATAATTTTTTTTTTAATTACGATTAGAATAATCACGGTAATAAATAATAGAACAAAGATGGTGAGAAGTGAGGGGACATTTCGTGTGTAAAGTATACAGACCTCATCTTCGCATTCGTCGGGCGTGCATCGTTTAGCGCCGGCGAGGTGGAAGGAGAGCGCCACGGAGCACGCGCTGCCACTATTGGTGCAATTACTGGTCGTGGCCGTGGTACCCGCTGCCACCTCCTTCATTTCCACTATCTGTTAACAATACAATACGATTAGTCTACTTGCCCGCCCGGATTACACTAAATCCGAAAGAAAGACGGTATTGCTTACACATAGCTACGTAAACCAATATTCGACACCTAGTGGTGAAAACTGAGGATAATACTTATCAACATATGAAAACAGTTAGCATCAAAAAATATGAGGTAAATACTAACTTTCATCCCCTATTTTATCCCCTTGGGAGTAGAATAATCAAATTCCTATCTTAGCGGATGCCTACGTCATTACATCAACCTGCATGCCAAATTTCAGCCTGATCCGTCCAGTGGTTTGGGCTGTGCGTTGATAGATCACTATGTCAGTCAGTCAGTCAGTCACCTTTGAGTTATATATATTTAGATTGTTGAGTTATCTATATAGATAAATAAAATAGATACAACAATTTAAAAATAATACCTGTGTCTATTTGTTCCGGCAAATATCTGAAACAGCTGGACTAATTTTACGTGACTTCCATTGCCAGATAGCCGATGTTATAAGGAATAAATGAGACTACATTCATTAAAAGAATTGGGTACTGCGAAATGAAGTCATCCATGAAATTAAGTTTATATAAATTATATTATATATATGACCAGAATGTGATCGGTGTGTCTGTGCAGCGTGACGTAGAGTCGATCGGGCGCCAGTTTGTTGAGCGGGTGGTCGGGCCCGTGCAGGAACGGCAGGTGAGAGCACACGCTGGCCGGCAGGTGCTGCAGCGTCTTCTCGCAACGACGGGCCACCAGCCAAAACCTATTGGAAATCATTTCTTTATTTAATAAGTAGGATAGTTAAGTAGTCGCAAGTTACACAAGCGACGCTAGTGCTAATACCACGGCAAGTTTTTTTAGAAACTTAAGTGAAGTGATTACTCACCACGAGCTTAACCGTGAAGAAATCAACGTGAGGAAACCTGCATATGATTAAGAAGAAATTCAAAGACGTATGTATAGTACCTGAGACAGCGATGAAGTCACTATAAATGTCACGTTGTCGGTGAAAAGTGGATTTTGTAACCAATGCTTAACCCTTCAGAGACCCTTTTGGCATGACCATATATTTCTTCTAAATTTTAATTCTCAATAGATATCAGAGCCTCTGCTCTGTGAGAGAGACCTCCGCGTCGTCAGTCTAGGAGTCCTGTTGTGTGTTAATTTGTATGCCATGAAGTAGGTAATGTACCAAGTAAGTAGTGTGTGACCTGAGTTGTGTGAGCAGCGGTCGTATGTGGGGTATGTCGGCGGCGGCGAGCGCGTTGGCCAGGTCGGGCATGCGCGGCGTGTGCGGGTAGGCAGGCACGCGCGCGCGCAGCCGGCCGCCGTGCGCGCCCACCGACACCAGCAGCTGCTCCGCGCGCAGGCACGGCCACACCACCGAGCACGCCAGCACGCACGGCCATCCGCCCACGCTGCACTCCACCTACACAAACACACCAAACAATTACATGGAGCAGCGTTTCTCCACTCGCTACATAGATGGTGAGCACCTACATCGCGCAATATGTGGTGACGCGAAATTTTGTAAGTATGGATGGATGGATGTTTGTTACTCTTTCACGCCAAAACTACTGAATGGATTTTGATGAAATTAGCTTACACATCAGAATAATATATGGGCTGTAATTTACACTGATATTATGTAAAATTTCCAAAATATAACGATAAGACCCAGCGCTGACGGAGTCTCGGGCACCAGCTAGTCCCGTATAATCATGTCATTCTAACGATTGAAATGACTTTGTTTAAAGTCCAACAATAAGGATTTTTTTTAGGTTGAGTGTACATATCTTTTTTGACTGGCTTTATAACTTTGCTGACAACAATTAATAAGATTCTCCATTGAGCAGCGGTAAACACCAATGTATTTAACTTCATTCTATCATCATCCCAAGCCAGGTGAAAATGAAAAATAGCTCTGGTAAGCACTTATGAATGTCGAAAATTTACCACAGGTTCGGAATCTAGCCTTCTGAGAAGAACGGGCACTCTTTTCAAAATCAAAATCAAAATCAAATATATCTTTATTCGATTAGACTTCATACAAAGTACTTTCAAATCGTCAGAATGACACAATTACACAGGATTATACATGCTACCGCCAGGTTCGGAAGGTTGATTTTACTGAGAAGAACCTGGCAAGAAACTCAGTAATTACTCTTTTAAAGAATATTATACAGTTTTAAAAATACAAAATAAATTGTTCAAGCAACTATAAGCCCATGGACACAGTTCTAATGCTCAATTGTCAAAAATAAAAACTAAAAACTAAAAATATAGTACAAATATATGTGAGCATGGCAAATTCCAGCCAGTCAAAGCAAAATTAAGATTAATTAATTGTAGCAAAAGTACAGTGCCAATGGGATTATTTACAAACATTATCAGGTACATCCCAGGCTCCCTTATCACAAATATAATCACTTACAGTATAATATCCTTTTTCAAGCAAAACTGATTTAATTGTTTCTTTAAATTTGTTGAAGGGCAAGTTTACAATTTTTGTTGGTAATTTATTATAGAAGCGTGTGCTCTGTCCTAAAAATGAGCCATGCACTTTTTGTAGGCGATGCGCAGGCACTACAATTTTATGTTTGTGTCTTGTGTTTACGTTATGCACATCACATTTCCTTTGAAACGATCCAATGTTTTGATGCACAAATAATAAGTTAGCTAAAATATACTGTGAGGCCACTGTCAAAATTCCAATTGATTTAAATTTTTCCCTTAACGATTCTCGCGGTCCCAAATTATATATAGATCGTATAGCCCTTTTCTGTAGTGTAAATATAGAGTCTATATCAGCAGCTTTGCCCCAAATTAAAATAGCATAGGACATAACGCTATGAAAATAAGAAAAATATACAAGTCGAGCTGTTTCTATGTCGGTGAACTGTCTAATTTTTCTAATTGCATAAGCTGCGGAGCTGAGTTTTCCTGATAACTTGGATATATGTGGGCCCCACTGAAGTTTATTATCAAGGGTTACACCTAGAAATACTACAGAATCTACTATTTCCAAAGTTTCACCATTTACCATGACCTTTGTATCAACAGGTTTGACGTTTGGTAAAGTGAATTTAATACATTTAGTTTTTTTGGCATTTAAAACTAAGTTATTTACATTAAACCATTTCAATACCTGATCAAGTGCACTGTTTACATCTTCATAATTCGTTTTGGCTCTGTCGACTTCAAACAAAAGAGATGTGTCATCAGCGAACAGTACAATATCACACGTATTCTTTACTAAATTTGGTAAATCATTAATATATACTAAGAATAGAAATGGTCCTAGGATTGAACCCTGTGGGACGCCCATTAGTACTGGAGAACCGGAAGATCTGACCCCATTTACTTCGACTTTTTGAATCCGTTGACAAAGATATGATTTGATTAGGTCGAGTGCCCTACCTTTGACACCGTAATAGTTTAATTTAACTAATAAGGTTTCGTGTTGTACACAATCGAATGCCTTGGATAGGTCGCAGAATACACCTATCATGTCGTGAGCGTTTTCCCACGCTCTATAAATATGTCTAAGAAGTGCAACACCAGCATCAGTGGTTGAACGACCTTTGGTGAAGCCATATTGCTCACCATGTAGAATATTATTAAGATTAAAGTAAGCGACTATTTGATTCAGCATAATTTTTTCGAAAATTTTGCTGAGGGCTGGCAAGATAGAGATCGGTCTGAAGTTAGTAGGGTCACTAATATCACCACCTTTAAATAATGGAATAACTTTACTATATTTCATGAGATCCGGGAATACACCGCTCTTAATACAACTGTTAAAAATGTCAGCTAAGTAAGGGGCAATTATGTCAATAATATCGTGAAGTACTTTCACTGATATATCCCATAAATCACCAGTCTTTTTGGAATTCAAACTTTTAAATGTCTTAATTATTTCAAAAGGCGTGATAGAACAAAAACTAAAGCTAGTGCCGCACTTAGAAACATTTAATTTCAGTAATAACTCGGCGTCTGTGGGAGATGAATTTAGGGAACTAGTAGTTACTATAGGAACATTTGCAAAGAACTTGTTGAAAGTTTCAGCTATTTCACCATCGTCTTGGATTACTTTGTTATCTATATTTAAAGTTAAACGACAATCGCGACTTTTTGCCTTTCCCGTCTCGGCATTAATAACGTTCCAGGTAGTTTTTATCTTATTATCAGAATTCTTGATTTTCTGGGCAAGATGCAAGGCTTTAGCTTTTATACAAACTTTCTTAAAACATTTAGAGTATCTAGTTACGAATGCTAAGAATTCAGGACTATGATCATTTCGTTTCATACCATAAAGTTCATACAACTTCCTTCTACTTTTATGGATACCTACAGTTGCCCACTCATTGAATTTAGCTTTACTATGTTTCTGAACTGTTTTTAGTTTAAATGTACTATTGAATTCCGTTTGTATAACGTTAAACAAGCTATTGTAAAGAGCATCAGGATCTTCTTGTGGCCCTTGCAGATAAGGTATCTTGCTTGCTAAGTTAGACCTGAAATTTGCTACAAGTTTCTTAGTAATAGGTCTGTAAGTGGTTTTACTTACTACATTATTAGTTTTATTTAATATTGTGATTTTTTGACCACAATGGTCTGACGTTAGATCACTGATAATAGATTTTTCCAGGGCCTCACAATCGCAGAACACATTATCTAGACATGTCGCAGAAGTGGCAGTTATTCTAGTGGGCTCCAGAAATAAATGCTTTAAATTAAAAGAGTTAAACAAACTAATTAAACGCACCGAAAGAGAATTATTTTCTAACAAGTTAACATTAAAATCGCCACACACTACAATGCCTTTATTAAGGCCCGCAACACGTCTAAGGGCATCTTCAAGGATTGATTCAAATGAACAGAAATTGCCAGATGGGGGACGATATACGCATATTATTACATTTCCTTCTAGTTCTATACACGATAGTTCGGCAGTGCGCTCGATTGACAGGTTTACTATATCACTACGCTCTTTACATTTAACATTATTAGATACTAAGATTAACGAGCCTCCATGAATTGCTGATTTTCTGACGAATGCACTACAAAGTCTATAATTACTATTATTGAGCAATAGCTCATGATTTTTAAGCCAGTGTTCGGTTAAACAAAGCACATGAACGTTATGGCTTTCCAAAAATAAATCAATTTCTAATTGTTTGCCAGCCAAGCCTTGTATATTTTGGTGCACTACGTTAAGGCGACAGAGCCGTTTGACGAGGGACTCGGCCGTTGTCTCAGTTACTAGTTTAAAGAACTAGAACAAGAACTAATTTCTGTGTTACTAGAACAATGTAACACCGTTTGATTACTTAACCTATGTTTTGTTATAGTTGCTATAACACCGTTAATATTATATGCTACCAATGTAGCGATCATATTCATGCATTTTTTGGGGATGTAAAACAAGTCCCCAGTTATAATAAATCCACTAATAAATTTATTAGTGTCAAAAAAAAAAATATTGTCGCTATGACAACCTGTCCTATAAATTACATTATTTAACCTACCTATATAATCATTTTGCCTGTCAGTGTAGCTCTTACTATAGGGGAAAGCAGTTAACATAATGTTGTGTACATTTAATTGTGACAGATATTCTAAGCCGCTTATTAATTCACTTTTGTGCACCCTAAGTCCCTCACCTATCAAAACAATCACAACAGATTGAGGATCTATTGTCATACACTTGATTTTATTAATTATTTGTGTGTATGTGGCCCCTGGCATACAATAATTATTACTTTGGTATGCATACACGGTGCATCACAACCTAGCACTGCCAGGCGAACAAACAAGACGTGATAATGAGCTCACCCCCAAGTCGTTGAGCAGCACCTTGAGGTCGTTGAGCCTCTGCCTGGAGCGCACGTGCACGGTGTGCGCCAGTAGCCGCTCCATGGAGGGCGCGTGCGGAGTGAGCGCGGCCGCCACCCGCTCGCCGCCCGCCAGCGCGGGCACGTGCCACACGCAAAGAGACTCCCCCTCCGCGCCGATTATCACTCGGTAGCCCAGCTCACATCCCAACTCCCTGACACACCGCAAATAACCTCCTTGTATCATCCAACGTTACAAAAACTATGCATTGACAGCTATATATAGGGAGATGGAGAATGTGTGAGGGAAAGAGTTCGTAAATCTAGACACATCTTATTATCCCTTCTACCCTGTATTAAGGGCCTCAGCATGATGATGAATTTCTAACTGAAATAGACCAACATTCTAACATTAATAGAAAACTACACTGACATCCCTAATTAGGAAAGGCCATGTTTGATTAATTCCAGATATTCCTTTTGATGTTCATAATGTACTCACCTCCAATAAGACACTTGTAGCTTCTGGCCTGGTATGTATCTGTCCACCTGAAGATGTTTCGACAAGCGATCTCGGCAGAGTCGTAATGTCTGAGTGTAGAGCAATTCCAAGGATAGAGAGCGGCAAAAGTATCGTAGTGCCGTGAGGGCGCCACTGAGCCCCGCCGCCGCCAGCCTCGCTTGCGCCACGCCGCGGAGCCACGCTAGTTGCGAACTGTGCACTAGCGGCTTGCCCTCTAGGAACAAAGCAACTAGTCAAAGGACAAGTTGATGCAAGCATCACTTAATATCATGTCATGTTGCTTTTACTTAATGTCAGTAAACCATGTTACAGATTAGAGTTGAACTCCAGTGGATTACAGCAAAAAAATCCATATTATATTTTATGGATAGTAGAGAAAAGTCCATGTTTTGAAAGTCTTCAAAACATTGACTTTGATCCAAAACCAATAGGCTTACCTCCAGTCTCACTGTCCTGTATAAGTATAGCAATGTCCAATAAGCGCCAGGGCACATTAGGCGCGTCACCCATCACCGTCAGTGACACACTGAACTCTTGGCCAACAGAGAATGTTGCTCGCCCATTATCCACCTAAATCAAGGTAGCTATATCAACTCTTCAAGCAAATAAAGTGATTAAGTCAGTAATTCTTTATTTCAATAGACTCTAGAGTAAAAGAACTACATAAATTTGTTACTCACTTTCAAATTTCTAACATCACAAGGTAGTGAAGCAGTAGTGAGACGTTGTCGGACGACATGTGCGAGGGATCGCAGAGTGGAGCGACGCTCACCAGGTGTCAGTGCGGGCGGAGGGACCAATCGCTCCCGTATCACTGCAGGCAAGCGGCTATATGTTCCCAGAGTTAGCACTTCCACCGCAGCCGCCATATGAAATGTTGGTAACCTGTACATATTGAAATATGATAAAACTACATTATTTAAAAAGAAGAGTCTTTAATTACTATAATGTATGTAATGTGTTGTCAAAAGTTTTAGTCTGAAAACTGGTTGAACCAGCCAAACTATCAACAGATAACCTAACCTAACCTAACAGATTCTTCTTTATATAAAATTGTATGATTCAAAATAGGAAACTTAATCCTTTCCATGAAAATAATTTACCCCTACAACATTGTCTACAAATCCAATCACAGATAATATTTAGGTTTCATATCGGCAGGAAAAGTGTATAACACAAATTAGGCCTGGGAGCCAGGATCAGTCGGAGCAGACCTTGGGTGGTTGGAATGAAACTCCGTAACTTGGGCAGTCCTGGTTTATTGGTTCAACGACACTTAGAACTAATGTATTTGCTATATACAATATGGAGAGAGACTTTCAATAGCGCGATCTAAAAGGATATAACGCCATCTCGTGTTAAATAGCTAAACTAACTTGGTGGTAGGTATTCTACGTTTTAACAAAAAGAATTTAGAGTTTGTTCACATTTATTAGTTTCTCCAACAGCAGTTTCTGAGAATATTATAAAACCACAAAATTTTTTTTGCTACCACTAATATTTTGCAGCAGATAGACATGAGAAAATAGGCTCCACTTGGTGTGCCATATTCAAGTCAACCATTGAAGTAAAAGTTTACATTTAAACTAATATGAGACTGCAATGTTATGTAAGGTAAGGATATGTAAGAAGTCATACCTAGCATGTACCAGTGTCTCCCGGGCAACTCTGGCTAAAACATCAGCAGTTTCTACAAATAGAAGAGCCTGCTTGTCGAGGAATGCCATGATGTGGGCTGAGCGATCCACTTTAGTAGCACTGCTAGCCCACTTCACCAATGCTAGAAGGCGAACAAAAAGCTGCCTTGTCCGAGCACTGAATTTATAAATTTCTATTTTACGTTCCATATCAGTTTTACGAGGCAGTCTGAAAAGCGATAATAAATTGCAGGTAAATATTGATAGTACAGAATATATACATAGGTACAATCACATAAACAAAATATGCTTACAGCTCTGCCAACACAGTAAGCTCATCGTAAGTTCTTTGAACGATGAAATCTATCAACAATGCAAGGGAAATGGAACCGCCGCGGGCTCCGCCACCTTCGGCACCCTGGGTGCATCCTTCAATCGCTACTGGCACCATGTTTTTTAGTAAATGACTGCGAGATGAACTACAAACTGCAGCTCTTTTTGGCTGATCAAGAAAATTACATTTTAATTGAACTCGATATATAGTAGAAACATTATGTACATATACAAACAAAACAAATCAGTTTTTTCTAATATTATACACCGTAGACCGACCGATGAAGGAAGACAGTAAGTAACCAAAACCATGACAAATTTAGAAAATGTTGAAATGTCAGTCAGAAATATGTCGCAAACCACAGATTATAGCATACCCTAACCACAGTATACAGATAGGGAGAAAAATGGAGATTCGGTTTTTTCGATTTATGTTGTTAAAATTGTTTTGTTTTTATTTTTTATACACATACACTTAAGTATACATATCATCCTTATCATCATCATCATCACATACACAATGATGACATGTGTGGCATTACGATCAACCGACGGAAAGTCAGAAACGGAGTGACACTGACAGGGCAATCACTAATATTCGAAGGTGCGTTCCATCCAACTTGACTAGTTGCAGTAAGTACTCGCACTAGCGTTATCTCTTTTTAGTTACAAGAATTTTAATTATTCTAGCTCTTTTCAATGTTTTACATATTTTCTCCAAGGTATGCAAACCTAGAAACACGGTTTGATAACTTTGATAGTAGGTTGTACTAAGTAGGTAGGTACTTCATTCATTCATTCATATTCTCAAGTTTGTCACAAAAATGTCTCAATTCAATTCGTAAATTCATCGAAGCACAGATTGCTCGTGAAATGAAATTCTGTTTTCTTGAATATAGGATTCAGTTGTATTCTATATACTCAATGCTAAATTACAAATATTGACAATTATCCTTTCTTTCGGATTTGCATTTGTTTTCTTCGATTATTGGGAATTGATGAACGTTTTCTTCAA
Source organism: Watsonalla cultraria (assembly GCA_964035505.1). Classification (NCBI taxonomy): domain Eukaryota; kingdom Metazoa; phylum Arthropoda; class Insecta; order Lepidoptera; family Drepanidae; genus Watsonalla; species Watsonalla cultraria. The sequence goes on along the minus strand of OZ037717.1, from coordinate 7,411,712 downwards.
AATAAATAGATTTTGTTGTAGTGTAAAAGTTGTAAAAAGTTTGTGTCAAACTCATTTTATCTGGAGAAAGGTTCAAGTCTGCAGTATGGGCTTATTAACTGAAGGTAGTCCCTTAACTTGGGAAGAGACGAAGGCGCTGGCGGAGCATGTGCGGCAGCACGGCATCGAACAATTCATTAACCTGTACAGCAAGCTGCGGGACCGCACTGGCGACGTTCTCAAATGGGGTGACGAGGTAATATCAGCTTCACACTCACTGTTTATGCCATGTGGTGCCGGCAGAGTAGAATAGCACCTCCTCATATCTTCCCGCGGGTATCGTAAAAGGCGATTAGCTGGTGTGAGAAAGTAACTTTCGAACCGTGATACTACTCCATCTATTTGAGTCTTTCTCCGGTCGTAAAGGTTCCCATTCCACTGGGTTCAGAAGGTCAAGATGAGTGTGTACCTGTGTCTTGTGCATACTCCTGTGCATCTACATATATCCTGCATATTAGACTTCTTCTGTAAAATATATACTATTAAGCAATAATAATTTCTTAGATTGTCCTTGGTGAGAAGCTGCAAGAAAAATTAATTTAAGCCATAAATATGAGAGTAAATATTTTACTGATTGCTATAAATTGTAGGTGGAGTATATTATAGTGAAGTTTGACGATGAAAAACAGCGAGCTACGGTCAGCCTCAGAGCCAGTGAGCTGCTACCCCAACTGCAGGAAAAGGAAAACTTGGACCCACTGAGTAAGTGAATTGATAAGTAAATTTTTATTACTACCTTCCTATGATGTGTATTGCTCATAAAAAAAACTAGACGCACAAAAACTAGTTTTTACTAATGTTACTATGAACTTTTTAGTACTGAGTAGTCACCAAGTAGGTATATGTAGGTAACTGTTTTGCTTAACTAAATTACTATTTGTGGTGTGCAAGTTAACAGTTCATGTATGGTCCCAGGTTTTGGGCTTTGGGAGCTACCATTCCATGATTATTAGGAATAAGTATAGCTTATTGGAATATCTTACACATAACATTAGCTTCTATAATAATATACCTACTAAAATATTAATACCAAAATTAATATTTTACTAACATCAGACATTTCATGGCCCAAAATATGTATGCACATGATGAGTACAAAAGAAATGTTTAACAATGAAGGCACTTTATATGTCTTCTCTTGAGTGGATTAACAAAATTTTTAAAAAGTGAAATAATAAAAATAAGTTCAATAAGGCTCCTGATATTGGCCAGTATTGAGAGGGGCCAAGTGAATGATTAGTTAATGTTCTGGAAAAGCCTTTAATAATCACTATGCCATGCAGTTACAATAGAATTCTAATTCTTTGTCTAGCATTCAATTAACAAAAGAAATAATAATATACAGATAGTTTGACGTAATGTGAGCAAGGGGCAGTCTTATCACCAAACCAATCTGCACATGTTAGTGTTACATAATTCATTATAGTAACCACAAGTAACACATTTTAACATATTAGTAAAACACTGCATGAGATGAAAGATTTGTAGTAATATGCAAATCATTGCTAAAGTCATGATTTAGTATCACTCCCATGAGTTGCATATTTACTGAGCATGAGTAGTTATATTTGTTTTATGTGAATCAGGCGGCTGTATGTTTAGAAAATATTTTCCTGTTTAGTTTGTCAATTAATATTGCTTTGGGAGGCCTTGAATTCATAAGAATGTGAATTATGAATATGTACTGCAGTACATATTTATAAATATGTATACTTCATGGGTTTGAAGATTTTAGTACATAAATATACCCGTGAATTTTTTTATTGAAGGTAAATAATGAGTTCTAAATTCTTAAAAATGTTTAGGAAAAATATGAACACGAGGCGGGACTCGAACCCACGACTGTCTGCAAACCGTGCAGTTGCTCTTCAGAAAATATTGTGGGTAAACTGGCATACATTATAATATGGCAGTTCTGATGCGACAAAACCCCATCTGTTATGTTGAGAAAAGTCTGTCATTAAACCTCTTTAGGTGTTTTTCTGGAAAATCTTAGATCACTTAAATCTTAAGACCAATAAAAAATTAACAGTAAAAAGCAGTTACCATATATCCAGGAAGTGTCAAGTTCACCATTTGTAAACAAACCATTAGCTTGCCTCATAATAACATTGCTTCAAGTTGTTTAGCATACATTTTGTTATTTATATGATAAATTGTCAATTGTTTTACTTGTGTTCAATAAATGGTACTCAAAACTGTAATTGATTATGATTACTAACACTTTGTGAAACAGACACTACGAATAACATGTTTAGTCATTCCTCTCATACCTATAAATAGGTATATAAGTAAGTGATACATAGTTACAGTCTCAAAAAAGTATGTTTTTTATTAATTACCCTACTGAAAAGATGATTTTTGTGAGTTTATTAATACCTTACTAGCCTACCTACCTGTCCGCGGCTTCGCCGTAACCCTTTGATAAACCCAACATTTTCCAGGGCTATAAGTACCCAATATATTTTTATTTCTTGTCTGTAATCCGTTTTGTAGTATTTGCGTGATAGAGTAAAAGATGTCTAAAAATGTAAACTTTTAATAATATTTAGGAGGATTTCACAAATAAATAAATTAGATAGTGATCACAATTTCATTATTGGTATAGATGTAAAGTCTCTGTGGCGACCTGAATACGGCGCGTATATGGTGGAGGGGACCCCGGGCAAGCCCTACGGAGGTCTTCTAGCACATTTCAATATAGTAGAAGCCAATATGCAGTACCGGCGCGCAGAGGCAAGCACATTGTTGAAAGATGGTGAAGTCATTATGAGTATCACAAACTTTCCAAGGTAATTTTATTATTATTTCCTACATGTTTTCCTGTTGTCATTTTGCCATAAGCTTTTACCTATACTAATCACAGGAAATCCTGTGATTCGTCATTACGATTAAACAATTAGGAAAGTACACATATAATGTTCCTTTGTAGGTTGGGATGTCCAGATTTCACAAGTCCACCATTCGCAGCAAACCCACGTGACGGCGTAACAAAGTCGCACTACTTTCCCGATGAAGCAATATTTCCTGGACACCCGCGCTTTAAAACTTTGTCCTCCAATATAAGACATAGAAGAGGGGAAAAAGTCGCTATCAATTTGCCTGGTAATTACTGCTCATTTTACTATGATCATCATCATTTCTAGACTTATTTTAAGGTAAAAAAATTATATACTTAATATAAAGAGTGTATATGAAATTAATGACGTATGTATGGGCTAGAGAGGAATAGCACTCTATTTTTGCCACCCCTAAAAGGATCTTAATTATCAAGAAAATTTGGTTTAAGTTTTATTACAAAGTAACAATGAGGCGGTTGCAGTGTTTCGCGATGTGAACACCAAGATCCCAGTGGACAACGCCCACGTGTTGGAGCCGGGCGCGGCGCAGCCCGACTGTGTGTACATGGACGCCATGGGCTTCGGCATGGGCTGCTGCTGCCTTCAGCTCACCTTCCAGGCCTGCTGCATCACTGAGGCTCGCACTCTTTATGACCAACTGGCGCCGCTCTGCCCCATAATGGTAAGCACGTTTATTCAATTAATACATACATATTATGCTCACGACTGTAGTCCCCGAAGAGGTAGGCAGAGGTGTACTTATAGTACAACCAGATTTTGCCGGTTACATTTAAATTCCATGTTACCTCCCTAAGTCCTAAGCCAGGCTCTGAACTGCTTCTGGAAAATTACAGATGGAAAAACCCAAACAAACTTCGCTTGGTCCGGGGTTCGAACCTAAGACCTCGTGGACCGCAGTAGCGTTTGCGGCTAATGATATGTCTGTCATATAAAAAATCGAAATAACTTTATTTGATGTAGTTAGCTTCTCTGGGCTAAAATTGTTTCTCCTTCACCGTTGTGACCTTCTAGCCAACAGCAAATAATAACGTTGATGAATTGCAATATGAAACAAGGTCAAACCAACAAGGACACTTTCGCTTTAGTGTTATTGTATTGATTTATTAATTGTGAGTTGAATGTAATTACCCGTTGTAGTAATTGAGCAATATTATTTGTATAGTTGGCATTGTCAGCCGCGTCGCCGATCTACCGCGGGTTCCTGACCGACGTGGACTGTCGCTGGAACGTAATCTCCGCGTCGGTGGACTGCCGCACGCGCGAGGAACGCGGCCTCGAACCACTCAAGAACAACAAATTTAGAATATTCAAGTCTCGCTACGATTCTATTGACTCCTACCTCTCGCCGGAACACGAAAAGTGAGTCTTCGGTTGTGAACGGATTTAAATTTTAATTAAACTAGTATGAACACAAGATCTTCGATTTACTACATCTGGAGGGAAATTATTGTGATCACTCAAGATGCCAATTTTTTTTTTTATATAGAATTAACTGATAGGCTATTGTGAGAATCAAGTTGTAGGGCTTTTGTTTCTAACTATAAAATGTCCTGATTTTATAGTTAAAATAAGGTTCTAAACTAACAGTTCACCTTCATAAAATTTTAATTCAATTTCATCTAGCACTAAAACATTGCATTTATTTAAGTAACTCAAATACTATTTATAAGCTTGTAGTATTCCAACACGACTCTATCGACCAGTGATATAACTTGGCGTACATGAAAAATCAAGGGGAAATAAGTATATGACATGAACATTGTTGCTTACCTACTTATTTGTACGTAGATACAACGACATAGAGATAGTCCACGACAAGGCGATCTACCAGCGGCTGGTGGAGGGCGGCATCGACCGGCCGCTCGCGCTCCACGTCGCTCACCTCTTCATACGGGACACCGTCTCACTGTTCTCAGAGAGGGTGCACCAGGACGATGAAAATGATACTGACCATTTTGAGGTAACAAAACATACAATATACATACATATGCTCACGATTGTATTCCCCGAAGGAGTAGGGCAGAGGTGATGTAAAAGCAACAACGACTCCTTTTCACCAAAAATGATTAAGTGCCAACGTGACAGAGGCCGAGTCCATTGCCGTCTCAGGCACTAAACATACGTCTCTGAATTACTTCTGAGACATTTGCAGGTTTCCTCACGATTGTTAGTTTTCCTTCACCGTAAAGCATGTGATGTGAAAGTACTGCACATAAGTTTTTAGAAGAAGTCCTTGGTATCGGCCCTGCTGGGATTCGAACTTGCGTCGCTCGCCTAGCCCACCACAGCTCTTGCTTACAATACAATACAATTTTTGCTTGTTAATCGGTGGTTCCAAATTTCGATTTGGAGGGTTACATATTGGTTTAAATTTGGTTTTAATGGTGGGTGGTGTGTTTGTACAGAACATCCAGTCGACGAACTGGCAGACGATGCGGTTCAAGCCGCCGCCGCCCAACTCATCGATCGGGTGGCGCGTCGAGTTCCGTCCGTGCGAGGCGCAACTCACAGACTTCGAGAACGCCGCCTACGTGTGCTTCGTCGTGTTGCTCACCAGGGTCATACTCTCATACCATCTCAATTTCGTGATGCCCATCAGCAAGGTCAGTCCATATTATTGTAATACTAGCTTCCGCCCTAAGCTTCGTCTAAATCATCCGCCTTGAGAGTTGAATTTTGAATAAACCTTCCTTATAGTGCTTTCGTCATATGAGGAAGGAAGACATATGTGCAAAAATTCAATTTGCTAGCCTTAAGGGTTTGGCCTGTATGTAATATATCAGCCAGTCTTTCTTGGCTTAAAGATAAATATAACGATGTGTGAATATATTATTCACCTATAAAGCCCGAGTATATAAGTATTTACAGGACATTGTTTATAATGTGTTTTGCTTATACAAGAAATCTATGTTTAATTTAAGAAGTGAATAAAGTAGTCACTGCGATTTTTTTTGCTGCACACATACGCTGGGGTGTGTACTGTGTAGCCAATGCCAATGCGTGTCTTGTTACGAGTCTTGTTTCACCTTGAGAAGTATAGTGTGGTGAAGCGAAAAATGAAAATGACTTATTCAGTTTAGGCTCTGGTAAGGCACTTATGAATGCCGAGGAATTTACCACCGGTTCGGAAACTAACCTTCTTAAAAAAACCGGCAAGAAACTCAGCTGGCATCATGTAAATTTCATTACATATTAAAACAATGATCAAAAATTATTTTATGTATAAGTGATTATTGTAACATCAGGTGGACGAGAACATGCAGCGCGCCCAGCGTCGCGGCGCGTGCCTCACGGAGAAGTTCTGGTGGCGACGCGACGTGGGCGCGCCCCGGGACGTCGCGCCGCAGACCAACGAACAGGCCGACCTCTACGTCGAGCTCACCATCGATCAAATCGTCAACGGAAAGGTTCACTTCACATATCAATAACTACCTACACACATCTCAAATTAACTTTGAATGCTAAGATCTTTAACTGTTTCTCGTAAGAGGAAACTTACTTTATGATAATGATAATATTTAAAATACAAAATGTAAATTTTAGTTGTATTGTATTTTTGAAAAATACATGTACATGCAAATACGAAATTCATGTCTATATTAGTAATCGAAACACAATTTTACTCAAAAGAGCCAGTTATTTATCTTCTTGTGTGTACAAATATTAGAATAGAACATTTTGAAAATGAAGTAGAAATATATACAGGGTGTCGGAGAAAAAGGAACATTTGGCTTCTAGAAAATTGTAGGGTTTTATGAATATATCACTATATTAAAAGCGTAAAATATCTAGCTCCAACGATAACATAGTTATAGGCTATGGCCGAAGAGCTCGCGGCCTTAAGCGATTGAATGAACGCGCGCCCGCGTTTGCCTACATTACGTACGCGGTAATTCAACTTTTTAAATTAAGGGGAAGGTTAATGGTTTCCAAAAATGGTTTTAAGGGATTATTTCAGGATTTATTAGTGGGAAAAAATAAATAAAAACGTAGTTAGAATTGACGTGAATAACTCTACGTTATAGCTGATTTTTATGCGAAAATAAGGTATTGATATGGTCAACTTTGAACGTCAATTACTCGAAAACGGAAGAAGATATTTTTGTCATCATAATTTTAATTGCTTCCTAAAATTATACCCTATCACATATTTTAACAGCTGTCCTGGTTTCCCCAACACCCTGTATATATCGTGTAGAGCTACATTCACGCTCACCGTCACCCAGCGCGTTTTGTAAGATGTCGTATGGCTCTGCAATTAAATACATTGATCAGCTCATGATATGTCGCCAGGATGGTACATTCCCGGGACTGGTACCTCTGATAGAGTCGTATTTATCGGGCATGGATGTGGACGCGGACACCCACTGTTCGGTGCAGCAGTACCTCAAGCTCATCCAGCGGCGCGCCTCCGGGGAGATCTCCACCATGGCCTCCTGGATGAGGAACTTCGTCACCACGCATCCTAACTACAAGTAAGTCGTCACCACGCCCCAACTACCACAAGAATTGCCCTAGGGATCAATCGGACATCTATACCAATATTATGAAGGACTTGGAATTCATGGTGATATGAAAGTAACTTAAGCAGTAATCCATATATATAAAGTCTGTCTGTGCCCTTATACCGCTGAACCGATTTTGAATTTTGAACTTCAAGAAAACATGTTTTCTAAAAAAAAATACACAGGCGAAGACACGGGTAAAAGCCTTCTTTTTGTAGTGTTCCTATAAAAATAAGGTTTTATTCATTTAAAGAGTTCGTGGTGATCGGATCGGGGCTGAGAAATCGCCAGGTCTTGCTGCGTTACGCACCGAAGTTAGGGACATGTACATAATGAATAATTGACTTTCCAGGAAAGACTCCGTGGTATCCGAAAAAATAAACTACGACTTACTAAAGACAGCGCACGGCATCCAGACGGGTACGATCCCGGCGCCCACGCTGCTGGGCGGTAGCACTGTGTCCAAGACCAACGAGGACATCCCCATGGCCATCACCAAGATGATGCGCAAGGACTGCCCCTAAGGCACCGCCCACCACAATACACTGTAGTGCCTTTGTGCTCAGGCCACTAGTTACTGCCTACACATTATTCCATCTAGTTACAACTGCCTTATGTTACTTACGTGTCAAGTTCAACAGATCAGAGACTCGCCGCACTCGACTCACTGATCACACACGTTGACTTTGAACGTCCAGAGTGCCTAGTGCGAGTTTTCTTAAAATCGCCGTCACAAGTCATCGCGTCGACGTAAACGCAGATTTGTATGGGCTCACAATAGTGTTACCTTTAGGCCGACAGAGGCGCTGTTCCGATCCTATACAAATCTGCGTTTACTTCGACGCGGTGACTTGTGACAGTGGCAGTGAAAAACTCGCACTAGGCCCTCGAATCGACACAAGACGAGTATTCTGTATATTTTGAATATGAGAAACGAACAGTTCAGCCTTATAATGATTGTGCCTTTCGTCTAGTTACAATGTGTGTATCCATTACCTTTATCTCGTGTCCACCCTCCGCCTCTGGTATACAGGTTTCTTTTATTATTGATATTTATCATATGACACATATGAATTTATTAGTTCTAAATTGTGTTCTGAGCGAGTTCTTCTCATATAACATCAATTTTAAATTCCATACGTAATTAATTATTGAGCGATGGGTAGTAAGAAAAGCCCAGTTATTCATAGATATTCCGTATATGTTATGTGATTACTATTGAAGATTAGCAGTGATTAAATCTAATTATAAACTTGCCTAATTATGTTACCTACCTAAATTATAGGAGGGCCTGTTATTGTTTATTTATGTTTTATCGAAATGTTAGCAGTATATAAATATCTATATTACGTTTATGATTAACTACTTCACACATTCAACAATGGGTCGTGTAGAATAAATTAGATCTATAGTTTACAATATTAGCATTTAGGACAGTATTCATGTGATGAGTTATTTTATTGGACGCTGATGTCAGCTTTGCAGATACGTATTTACATTGTTTTATAATATTCCAATGGAATGCAATAAAAATACAGAAAGACTTTTTTCACACCATCCCAATTTGGTCATATCATAACAACTTTTTCTTGAACAAGTGTTTTGCAAGCATTTTAATATGCATTATTAGTATTAAAAGTATATCTTTTTTCTTTTGGTGTATCAGTACCAAAATATTGCTAAACTGCCCAACCACCCCGATGGTTCGCAGAGCTCAAAAGTTCCGATATATATATTCCATTAATTCTTAGAGGATATAAAAAAAAAAAAATTTAAAACTAATCATACATCTAATGAAATGTGGATGGTAACAAATGTTTTCCTGTATTTTAATTTCGAGTAAGAAGTTCGTTGATCGTTAGTGACGAAATGTTGTTGCGCTGAGCGAAGCCATAGTGTTTGTGAGGTGAGGTTGTGATTGCAGAAGGGTATATGCGCTAGTTATTTATTCGCCGTGTGCCGGACTACTGGTGAATACGTATGGTCACAAATTTATGTGCATATTCAATTTGTGATTTTGATGTAAGCATTTAACATGTGATTTCAAGGAATTATTGAATCCCATTTACCTTCTATTCTAAAATTATATAGTTATTAATAACCTGGGACATTATTCTCTTCGTTAAATGTATAGCTCGTGTAATTAATTGTTTTATAGTGGACCAAATATTTTTTAACCATAGTTTTATAGTAGTTTTAAAATAATAATGACTAGCATGTAATGACGTTAAATATATAGTCTGTTGAAGAGTTTGTATCACCAAGATTTGCACGTCATAGTTTTGAATTTTGATGCACAATCAATACATGCCTTTCATTAGTAATTGTTACGCAAGTTAGAACTTACATTCATGCTTTAATCATATATTTAAAAAAGAATACTTTATAATAATGATTATACAGTTAATAATGTTAATGGATTATATTACCATCAAATAGTTCCTTATTGAACCAGTGATCACGGACTATAGTGTGTTGTCATTTGTTTACAAGAAGTGCACAAAATTGTGAAGGTTTATTTTTATACTACATTTTATTTGGAAGAGGTCGAAATAGCAGTTTGTGTTAAGACCCGCATTGTTTCTACAAAGTTGTTGTGTATGTTATTTTTTGTTCACTGTTAAGGATTTTTTTATTATGATTATAATAAATATGCATTAAATAAAGTAATTGAATTGTTTATTTGTGGTGTTCATTTGTTTAACTAGAACTTATCAACGAGCTGCAATATATGTTGCTGCTCCTGTAGACGCCACTCCTCGCTGCCCGCGTCGCCGAGGTTACCCGCGTATTCTACAAACAAACGCATACACCATCACTACCCTTGCATTTTACAACATTGAACACACCACCGCAACCTGCTACTATGAATGCAAATCAATTCAAATGAATAATAAGCGCACTGTCACAACTTGTCTCGAGTAATCACGAAACGCTTAGGTATTTGTTTTGTATGACTGGATACAAAACAATAAATTGCACGTGTCATGTCATGCGGTTAAGCGTTAACGTCACGCATTGTTGCCATTTGCATAAAAGGTTCTAACAACAAAACTTGATTCACAGAAGCCAATGCTATAATGCAAAAGTACAGGTACCTAAGTACAAGCTCTTGATATGAGTCAAATAGACTAGAAGGAAGTAAAGACTTTCTGAAAATAGCTTTTATCTAGAGCAAGTACATATTGAATGGGACACGCAATAAATAATAGCGGCAGCAAACAACAAGTCTGTATATACTTACCTCTCATAACGTGACGAATAATCTTCAAAGAGCCGCCCCGCAGTGACAGCACGCGTTGTACTCGCTGTTTTATTGTAGTCGGCCCCGCCGTGCATACCTACACAATTGCACAAGTCATTAAAGCATAATGTATGCTACATTATTGATTGATCTTAACAATATTATGTTTACCTCTAAAATGATCCTGTCTATTAATTGTAAGGTAAAAAGGCCTCCGGACAGTCTCTTTAAATACTGAGCATCATCATCCAAGTCCTCTGCTTCTTGCTGCAAAAGCAAACATATGCCATTAGAATCTTTATAAAGCTGTTATCAGAGGTGTCGAGAAATATGAATCTAAAGATACCTCCATTTGTTTTTCTGTGCGATCAACTTTATCCATATACTTGAAGTGCAGCTCCAGCAGCCGGTCGACTTTCTCCAGGTCGTTCTCAGTGAACTTCGCCAACAATCTCTGCCTCTGACTCCCCTGACAATTCCGCAACATGGATGCTATGATTGACACTACGTGTTCTGGAACAGACATTTTACGACATTCTATTTTGCAATAGTATTTATATAAGTAATTCTACACTTCACCCACCCATAAAAAAAACAAAATAGTTGATGTTCACGATCGCAAATCACACAACTATTCTCCATTCAATAATATTTTATGCACATAAAATATTTATCTGGAGATGAAGAAATTTAAAGTACCTTCGTGTTGGTCGACCGTTAGCAGCCGCTTCCTTTTAGGAGTCTTCATGAAGAGCGGGAACACGGTCCGGAGGCCGAGGATGTCCACGAACTTGTTGCAGTTGTCCCGCCCGTCGGGGCCCGCGAGCGCGTGGTCCAACACTTTCAGCGATCCATTGCGGGACATTTTCTTCTCCCTACACAACAATTAAAATACGTTTCATGTGCTTGCAACATAACTGAAACGCCTTATATCTAGAAGTTTTAGGGTCTTGTTCAGTAATAGTCATATTTACTGTGCTTTTCAGTTTCACGAGTCTTAGATTAACGAATATCCCTTTTATTTCTTTTAGAAGTAGAACATTTATATACTTATAATTTGAAATGCATTTCTTTAGTTTACATTACTGAATGATATGTACAAGCATAAGACATAAACCCCATTAACAACATCACTAATTTTTAAACTTACAGTAGCTTTAACTTCATCCATCTCTTTTTAATTCCATACGACACAAAGATTCGAGATAGTGTTCAACACGTATATGTAATAAGTAGGTAATAGTGTGGTGTGTGACCTGAGCATGAGGTTCATGAGTTGCAGCCCCTCGCCGCGCAGGAAGCGGTCCCTGTTGGCGGGCTCCATGAGCGCGCAGCACAGCGAGTCGAACATGTTCTCCATCGCCTCCTGCTCCTCCGCGCCGCTCGGGTCGTGACGCTTGTAAAACTGCACAACACAACAACACTACTTTATACCTACTTCACGAGTATACGACTACCCACAATAAATGAGTTTTAATTAACACTAAATGTAGCTGAAATTTTTAATGGAAGAGGCACAGTACTTAATACACCAACAAAGCCGCATATGCTTGTTGTTAAACTACACAGATTACCGAAATCATCGAAAAAAAAGTTTTGTAGGCTACATTACCAATACTTATATGGTTGGTTAGTACATAAAATAGAATAGTACGCACCGCTAACTGCTGTAATAGCACATCAATTCCATCAAGCTCTCCCAACATCTTTCTGTTATCTGGAGTTGTTTGAAGTAAAATAGACAATATCTCTGTTGCATATAATTTATTACCATCAAATGGAATTTTAACCTGCAATAACACATAAATAAAATGTTTAATAAGGATCATATTACAGAGTTTTAATGCATAAGTGCATGATCTGTATATTTAATCCAGCTTTTATACCTTTAGTCTTTTCAAAATCCACTGCATAAACCCTTGCTTTGCCACTTCTAGGCACAGTTCAGGCCTAAACTCTGTTATGTTTTCAATGATACCTGTATGACACATTTTAAATTATTATTTCCAAGTATACTGTCCATTAAGGTACTTGACGAAATGGATATATATTTATCTGTAAATACATGGATAACGAAAAGCCTTTAGTACTTATTTGGGAGTTTGACTAACAAATTTGATAATCCTTTGTAAATGTTTAAAAAGATACCTAATGTATTGTGAACAGCATCTCTCTCATCGGGCACCAGTTCATCCAGCCTGGCTATGTTGTGCAACAATAATGCAGGAGCCTCTGCCTCTGCCAGGGCATTGATTAGTTCCTCAGCACCCTCCTCACTCTCATGAAGGATATCCACATCTGTCAGTTCCTACAATTATCATAATTTACATGATTAAAACAGGTAAGCTTCTTGAGATTTCACAAAATAAATGTAGTTTTGGGATTGTAATGATGAATACATATAAATGTAGAACTAAACTTTACTTCGTATTCTTGTATAAACACTGTATAAATCGAATAATAAATAAATATCTCCTTTCTTATCACATCTAGCTTACACTTCTACATACGTCATTTGTAATCCATCATCTTTCTTCTTTCTATCAAACAACACTTCTTAAATTTATCCTTTTCAATTCTTGGCGTTCACACATCGCCTATCATTAATTCATATATCCTCTTATGGCGCTAGCAGTAATCAAACATCATTTTGGAACAACTTCAAAGTTCTAGCAGAAGTATTAAAAACATGATGAATGAAAAGGGCATTAATGACCTCAACTGCATCAAACACATCCTGTAAAATAAAACAATGTAGTAATGAATATTAACCTGCAAAAGCTGCACAACTTGAGTAGATATGTCAGTATTGTCATGAGAGAGCAGTTCCAACAGTGAGTTGACACACTTCAAGTCCACTAGGAGGGGATACTGGTCAGGTACTGTTGCTACTGCACTCAATTCCTTAAAAAACAAAATATAAATGAGGAATAAAGAAGTAAACCTAACAAATGGACTGTCAATAAAAACAGTAAAGTTTTTCTGTAATATCATTATTTTTTCAAGCTTTTGACCTATACCTGCAATGCTTCATGTAGATCTATTTCACTGCCCATAAACTTCTCAGGCTGGTCTGGAAACTTTATTCTCATTTCCCTGTTCTTCAAAGCTTTTTTTTCAAAGTTGAGCACCAGTTTCTTTACAGCAGTTTCATCAAGAACTTCCCCCTGCAAATGGTCATTAAATTACACAAGTCCAAATATAAATGCGGAATAGATATTTCAACGGTGGAAAGTTGATGGTTATGTTCATAACAAAATACTGATTGTGTACAATAGTGTACATATGTCCTAAGAGAATAGAAATTATTTCTTATTTAATTGTGCTTAAATATTTTACAGGGGTTGTTTTCAACCTTAAAACACTGGCTACTTTATTATTTAATTATTCCAAATTAATTGATTCTTCAGGAAATAAATATCTGCTGCCTGTACTTTTCTACTTGAGTATTTTATGCTAGCATGAGCTTAAATATGATGTTTAAAGCTTTAATATTACCTCAGTGGCCTCTGTCTCCACAAATCTAAGTATATCTTGCCTCTCCTTCTCAGTAATCATGGGCTCCGCTGGTAGTGTTTTGGACATTTGTTGCAAGCCGGGTTTTGTCCGCGGTTTGGTAATTCGCCGAATTTTCGCAGAACGGGCAGCTTCATCATCCGAATCTTCGCTATCATCATCATTTGGCCTCTTCGGAGTTGGAGTAGGCTAATAAACATAATCCAATATTTAATGGCAAATGTAAATCCGATTCGAAACCTTCCAATAATATCGTTCATTGTATAATCCAAACATGTTTAATCTCACTAACCTTAAATGAAAGTAATTCGCCAACATCCATTATTTTCGATTATCACTCAATAACCACGCTATAAAACTGTAATGAAATACAATTGAAGCACAAGCTACATAAATTCAAGGAAAGAACGATCTACACGTAACAGCCGCGGAATTATTTAATTTATTCTTTATTTAGTAAGCAAGCTAACTAACCAAAAATACAAAACAAATTTGACATTTGACATTACATTTAGTTTGTTTGACATGAATTTCAAATGAAGAGTTGGGAGAAAGAGTTTAGGTGGGACCATAGCTATAGAAAAAAATTCGCTTACTCACAATCTTAATCTTTGGTCAAACCATACATTTAGTTCTTTAATTAATTTTACATCTCGGAACCGGTTTAGGAATAAAATTTTGAAGAACTTTCGAGACACGTTTTGATGGCTACTCGACTGAGTTTTGGGTGTGTTTCTCAAGGTTGCGATATCAAATATGTGTATAGCACACTATACATGTAAAGAAAGTAGTGAGATGGTGGGTGATGGAATCTAGATACCCAAATATACCGGTTTTACAACGTATTAGTATTATTATCTATGGTCTTTTGTTGTACGTGTCGCGTGCCCGTCTCAAAATAACCAACAAAAAGAAATAAAAAGAGCAAAACGAAAAGCGGCAAATTTGTACTTTCGGAGTTTCGTCTCACACACGATAAATAAAAATTGTAAACTTTTGCGTGAATTTTGTATCCCAGCATCAATTTATATATAATGTCACCAAATCAAAAGATTCATTTATTGGTACAAGCTCTAGCTTTCTGTGAAAATCCTAAAAAGCAATTTATATTACTCAGGGTAAATATTTAATTTAATAAAAGTTTACCACGTTACAATTATATTACATACCTTTATTACCCACGTTTAAATTACTTTACATACATTTATGTTATGATTTATTTGTTAATTACATTCAAATACTTACAGGAAATTGCCGAGTTAATACCTTACACCAAAAGAAATGAATTACAAGAATTATTGAGAATGATAACTTCAACTCCTGACATAGACCTACAAGTTAAATTATTTTCAATATTATCAGCATATGTAGTGTCCAAGGTAATTTACCAACGATCTCCATGTTACAGTATATCTTTGTACCTACCTATATATTTTTGTATCCATTAAGTCACACTGTTTATCGTCTGTAATACCATTTTAGGCTGAGAACGTGGACGTAATCGTAACGTATAATTCCTTGTACGACAAAGTGCAAGTAATACTATCTGGTGGCCTGCCGAGAAAAACGGCTACAATGTTGAACTTCCTATCGGCGGTAGTGTACTCTGATGAGGGCGACTCGAGGATGCGCCTGTCCATGCATGCCCGTAATATGATCCGTGTGAGCGGGTGCCTCGCCACCATGTGCGACATGTTCACTGACTGCATGATGGTAAAGAGTTGCTCATGTACCTACACTATAATGATATATAGTTGAACGTCTATATATCCTAATAGGATCGTTATGTAGACAAAGTAAGTAAGTAGATAAAGAAAATGGAATGATTTGACTACTTAGACATATAGATATCTACAGGTAATAACTGATCATACTGCATTTTAATTTTGTTTGCTATAAGCAAGTAAAAATATGTGATAGCATAAGAAAAGGAAATATATAAGTCCCATATAAGTAATACAGTATATAGAAATAAATAATTTTCTACTATACAAATGAACTTACCAAAGTGGAATCAAATTGAAATATAGTTACTTACCATGCATATACCTAGTTTTATGAATTCAAATGTCAGCTGCAAATTTCCCAGTACCAAGACACGTGGAAATGTCTCTGTATGTGCCTTTCGGAGTGCTGCCGAGGATCAGAGTTCAATCAAAGCTATTGTACTCATCTGGTTCCAATGGTAGGTACACATTTCTTCCTTTACACTTTATGCTTAGCTTTTTCGTTTGTTAACTCATGCTATATTAAAATATGTCGTAATAACTTGAAGGAGTTAAAAATGTCATGTTATGATCCATAGTCTATTCAGCGATGTATTCAAGGCGACAAAGATGTGTTCCTGGTGCTACAAGGTTTACTTCAAAACAACGAACGCAATACGAAATTGTTCCTAGATAGCGACGGGGCCGCAGTGTTCACTAGGTTTGTATAATTATAATATTTGAATAACTTATGCCAAAAAGTGAATTTTATTTATTGTGTTACTACTCTTCGTTATAAGAGTTGGTAGATTTGACATTTGCTCTTCGATAGCAAGACCTCTTTTAAAGTATTATCATTAGTAGATATTCAGGTTAGGATACCTACTGGAAATGATTACCGTGCTGCACATTTAGATAGATAATATTACATGTGTATTATTAGTGTACCAAGACCTGCCGCGTTATTCTGTAAGGTTTCTCAGCATGGAACTCGACGTCGAGCGTCTGTTTCAAAGATACGAAATTGAGCTTTATCGTCTACTAGCGACCTACCTTCACTTCGCTTCGGGACGGATTTTTAAGACTATTACAAATCGTTGACTTTAATTTACGACATCACATTAGAAACCTCAAAAAAACAGTATTTCTCCACTATTTAATGATGTTATTATTCTACATATAAACCTTCCTCTTCAATCACCCCTCTATTAAAAATCTCTTTTAAGCATACATAGGGACAGAAAAAGCGACTTTATTTTATACTATGTAGTGAAGTGATGTATTGTGTAACAATTTCCTATGATTGATACCGACGCTCGACGTCGAGTTCGACGATGAAAAGTTACAGAATAACGCGGCTATATAATTGTAGTGAGCTGCTTCAACACGACACATGCATGCAGTTGCTGGACACAGTAGTCCAGAGCTCTCCGTCTGCTGCGATGGCTATATGCAACACCAGCGTGGTACAGCATTTGCGTCACTTCTTGCATCGCTACGCGCCACAATCCCAGGTGATTTTATCCCAGGCACACACATACATAGTAATCCGCACACCCCTTAATCCTAGTTGAAACGCATGAAATTCAGACATTATCATCATCTCCCTGGCCTTAATCCCATGTAATACAGACATTATAATAATTAATAATATAAATATTTGACACTAATTTGTGCATGCTTCTCGAATCTGGACAATCCGAAATATGTCTGAAATCTGAATAGTCAACCAATAAAACAATCCAAGGATACAGAGATGGGCATAGTTTTATTCAGCTATTTTAAAATAACATGTTTTATAATTGGTTTTCAGTTGGGGCAGTGGGCATCGATCGTGCTGTATCATATTGATTCTCAAGTAAAAGTATTATCTCAAGGTTTGTGTCAGCATGAGTATTTAGGATATTAATTTCATAATAACGCGAGCTTTTTTACCTCTGTGATATATAACCTATAATATTGTTTCAGACGTTGAATTGAATAATAATGAAAAAGGTCATAAGCAACAAGAGCCACGCAATGAAAGCAGACGTATGAATGGTCTAGAAATGTCTAATTTAGAGAACACTTCGACATTATTACAGAACGTTTTAAAGGAAGTGTACTACTGCAGGTCGGTAGATAAATCCAGCCACAAGAGGCCATTGATATCTCAAGAGCAAGTTACACACACCCAGAGCAACAAACGTTATCAGAATGACGCATTACCTTTTGTTGATAAACACATATTTAGCAACGCTCAAACACGAGATCATACTAAGAGATTCGTCGGCAGTCCTAATTGTATTCCTACGAGATTAGGAAACAGTCAGACTAATAATGGGAAAGATCTATCTTTTTCTTTCCTAAGAAATGATGATTTACTACCAAAAAAAGAGATGAGCCATATAATGTCGTACAGAAATACTAAAGATTTTGTCGAAAGCGACCAAACTGGTCAATTTGATTACGAGACCATGTACAGGGCTGCAAATACAAAACTAAACAGACATGAATTGAGTCAAATTAGAGATGAATGTGACAAAAATGAAACGGGATTGACATCATTCAACCCACTATTTATATCGACGCCCAAAAGTAAGCCAAGGGAAACTATGAAGTCATCACGTAGAAGACGAATATCTAAACCAGACAGATATTCGTATTCCATTATTCAAACGAAAAGAGATAATAGAATGAAAAATATGCAGAAAAAGTGGCATCACGAAATGACAACAAGCAAGGAAACAAAACAACGCTCTTTTGGTAACAGAGTTTTCGGTGCCATCAATGAATCTTGCACCACTATAGTGAAATCTGTGAGGAATCTATTTAAATCCAAAACTAACGACACTCCTCAAGCTACAAATGGAAGCGGTTCAAATGCGGACACCGTTCCTATTTGCAGTTACAGCTTTACAAAATACATGCGTAAAAGAGACGCCGTTGAAATGTCCGGTGTCCAAAGCCGAAATAGTGTGAACGTTGAAATTGACGAAAATACCAAATGCCACAGCGATGCGATGTCTTGCAAAACATGCAACGACACTGTGTCTTTAAGGAATAAATTGGTTAATAATAACTATCTTAAACAAACCGTGAAGAAATTGAAATTAGGCATCAATTTATACGGCTGCGATTTTAAGGTATTTGTTCGTCTTAAAAATCATATAAGGAGGTATGACTTACTGGCTTGTTCAACTGTTTTTTTTACAATTTCAGAAGATATCAAAATCTCTATGGCCACAAGACAACTATATGACTCCGGAAGTTCTTTACAATCTATACCGTAAATTGATTGCTAAATAAAATATAATAGACAGTGAGACAAGATAATGATTGTAAGTATTAAGTAAACAAATTAAATTGATCCTAAGTACTTTCGTTGGAGTTTCGTTACTTAGATAGTTTATTTAATAAAATAATGCGCCTTAGTTGTAAAATAAATAAGAAGAAACAATAACCCGTATTTAAAGATAAATTATAGTTTGGAGTAGGTAGACTCGTGACGCACCATGTCTTTGGTAATGTCGCCAATTGTTGGAGTACCTGAAGCAAAAAACAATTATTATTCTATAATTTATTGAAAACCAGCGACCTTGCCTCGCTTCACTTCGGGTCACGATTTTTTAAGAGTGTACATTTTTATAGACGACAAATTTTTACTATTTCAAGATATCCGAAATTCAAATTTACTTAAATTAATTAGTAAGAAAAATTGTTCATTGAAGCTTTTGTAGTCAAACACGTATATGACTAGAATTCCAAATGTTGTATTTATAAGGTATTCAGATGGAGGTGCAATGTTGCCACCAGCTAGGCTAGCTAGGCTGGATCTTTTTATGGAATAGAAAGTCTATAGAAAATCATACATGTAATTATTAATGTATAGATGATTTATGAAGAAGGAAAATATCGTGAGGAAACCTGCAGTCTGAGAAGTGATATGCATAGCGCCTGGGACGGCGATGGACTCACTATCTGTCACGTTGGCACATAATCATATTCGGTAAAAAGTGGGTGTTGTTATTAAGACTACATTTCTGCCTACCCCTCCGGGGAATACAAGCGTCAGCATATGTATAATTTACGATGCATACCTGCAATTTGAAAAGTATACTCCAGCTCAGTCCGGAAGATCTGCAGCATTCTCTGGACTCCGGCTTGTCCCCCAACAGCCAGTCCCCACAGAGCAGGGCGGCCAACGAACACCTAAAACGTTATTTTATTTTTTAGTTGCGTCTTAGTTTGGATATGGTGGTCTTTTGGTAGCGGTCTTTTTCTACCCTTATGGCATACAAGTATGTATTGTAGGTGTTGGTTTATAAAAAGTTATATAATTTAAGTTCGCTTCATGTTAGAGTATTCGGATCAAAACTTGGAATAGGCACCTAATGCAAATTTCGTGTGCAGGAACTTCATAGACAAATATTTAACAATATCTAACTAATGCATCTGTGTCAATAATCACCATCCTCGCGCCGAGCGCTAAAGCTTTGAATACGTCTGTGCCAGTCGTAACGCCTCCATCCAAGTACACTTCAACATTGTAATTTTTAACGGCCTCCACTATCTCTGGCAGTGCTTCAATCTGCAGAAACACTATAAATGAGTAAGTTCTCCCAAAGAAATTGTTGTATATACTTTAAAAAAACAATAATGACCGTAGATGGTACACCATCAAGTTGCCTCGCCCCATGGTTGGAGACTAATATTCCGGAGCAGCCAGCTTCCACAGCTCTTACTGCGTCGTCACCCCGTAGAATACCTTTAGCCACTATGGGTAATTTGGTAATGCTATAAAAAACCGAGGATTGTTAATGTAATTCATAGGTATGTGGTAAATTATTGTGAGCAGTTTAAAGGCTTTTTTTAATTTACTTACCTCTTCAGCCACTTGACATCATCCCAAGACAAGGTTTTATCAAATAAGTTTTGGACATATTCGTTCAAACCACTTCCTGAGGATGAAGAACGAATCTTGGTTGATAAATGACCCTCGAAGTTTGCGAATCTGATTGGACAATAATTGGACATAATATGTTAGGTACGGTACGTAAATATAAAGAAGGAAATAGAAGCAGCACTTCCGATACTTACTTCAGATGTGGGGGCAGAGAAAATTTGTTGCGTACGTCTGCTCTACGCAGTCCAAACAACGGCGTATCGACAGTCAATGCTATAGCTTTGAAACCAGCTTTTTCAGCTCTCAAGACTAAATTCTTAGTCACTTCTCTGAAAATTAATGATGGTAATTAAAAGATACAAAAATTTTAACTCACTAACGTAAACAATTTCGAAGAAAAAGGACAATGTACGAACCGATCGTTGTAGATGTAGAGCTGAAACCATTTAACAGCATTGGGGGCAGCCTCGGCTACTTCTTCAATTGAACTCGTTGCGATGGTACTCAAAGTAAACACAGTGCCCTCTGCCTGGGCAGCTAAAAACGATGTTTATCCACATATTCAAAGAATTCAGTTTGCATACAGTAGTCTCAATTAGAGTCGTGGTGGCCGTAGGGTTTGAGGCGACGCAAGTTCGAATTGCTGGAAACTTGAGGAAATTTGTCTTTGTCTGAGAAGTAATTCAAAGACGTTTGTATAGTGCATGAGAAGGCGATGGACTCACCATTTGCACTTAATCATCTTCGGTAAAAAATGGGTGCTATTATCACAACACCTCTACTGAAGTTCGGGGAACTTTCCGAGATGGCGTGAGCATATTTGTTTTTATTCTATAGAGTTAATACACGGTCAAATGCATACCTTTGGCATTAGCTACCTCACCATCGGGATGAGCCATTCTTTGCATAGCAGTAGGAGATATACCAACTGGCATCGACACTTCGTGGCCTAACACAGTGGTACGGAGATCGCAGATGTTCGCTCCAACTATACATTTTGGACGGATACGTAATCTGAATCAAATTAAGAATTCGTTACAAAAAATGCGTGTTACAAATTACTATTAACGTATAAGAATATTACCTTAGGAAGGACAGTCTATTCTCCGCCAAGGTTTGCTCCTCGGTCGCACCACTTTTGTAATAGTCTCTAGCATTTTTGGGCAGCACTGACAGCGCTGCCTCTTCTAGATCTTGTACACTGATGTACTTCTCCATTGCCTCTCTGAACTAAACTACTTGCCGAGAACGCATCTAGTTATATAATAGTTCGCATGGCTGATAACGCGGCGCACTTGACTTGTTTATAATTTATCTGTACATTATTATGGTCTAGGTCACAGGTCACATTTCTGTGTCTTTCAAATGCATGGAAATAAGCCGAATTTGATTCGATAGGCGTGTACCGACTTTTTCATCTTTTTCTTCTTAAATCATACTGGGTGTGTATAATATTAATATATTATACACACCCAGTATTATTTTCACACCAGCTGCACAGGCAGTGAAGATATTTCACTCCTGTCCAAACTTTGCTGGCATCTCCATGACCTCTTGTTATAGCACTTCCAACATAAAAGGGGAAACAATATTTCGAAAATAAAACTCTTACCACATTTTTAGAATTTATTTCTGATTTTAATATTATAATATCTGTACGAATGCTATTTTGTTAGCATTCATGTATATGTCAAATGCCATTTCGTTTTATTATATTTGCCATAGAAATGTTATACAAAACTCAACTGATCTTATAATAATTTTCATTCGTCCAGACTTTGCACTGTTAAGACAATAATAATGCAATATGATTTACATTGAACAGGTTTCCGAGCCAAATCATGGATTCTTATAAATGTTGTTTAATATGACAACCCCTTCAACTTACATAATGCCAACTAATGGGACCCCTTTATTTTTATAAATGCAATATTTACGAGTTTCAAACAAACTATTCGTCTTAATATATAATGTGACTTAATAACCGTTACGCAGGTATTTACAACACATTTGAAACTCGTAAATTTTAAGTTTACTATCTGTATGTTTCCGAATACCTTGTGTCAGATGCAAGTACCATACCATTTCACCTATCTAACCCTAAGATCAATCACATTTTATTCCATTCAACATAACATCATAACTTTGCATATTATAAAAGATACAAAATATTTCAATTAAAAGCTATTAAGATAAGGGCCACCAATATCCCTTTCTATCTAAACTCCATCTTTGGTAAATAACATTAACAACGACAAGCAGTTAGTCGATTGGCTCCTAATTATTCAGTTTAATTTATGTACTCTTGCAAACATTACGCCGTCATTAGCAACATTAAGATTACAAAGCAAAAATGTAATATTCGCACCGCATATAAACATTGAATCCGCGACATACAACTGATCTGCATTCATCATAACAGGTCAGTGGCGTGCTTGTGATGATACAAATATTTGACACAGTATTTACAAGCTTAACGAATATAATTTTTGTACTAAGAAAAATGTACACGTTTTCTATAGTTCGTTTCGGTAGAGGCAAATCAATAAAAAGTTTGAGCACATCGTACGTCGTTTGATTTGGGTTCTACCCATGGTCAACTTTCAAACTCAAACTTATAAAATATTTTCATTACGTAACAATACAATTCTGCTTTACTACTTCCTGAAACACGAGCGCTATGTAACGTAAGTTATTTATTTCAAACATAATATTTTAAAATTGGACTATAACCGTCAAAAACTTGTGTACATCAACCAACTGTAAAGACTATCAGCCGCAAAGCATTGAGCAAATTAAATTAAAATAAGGCACGAGGTCCACGCGACCAAAATTTCAAGAATGTTTTAGGATCTTAATGATTATAATGCTACAAAAATAACGTAAGAGTATCACGGTGGTTTAGTTTACAAAGTACACGACGTGCAAGGTGCAGAGATGGCGGAGTGACTATAGGTACAATAGCAAGCGAGTGATGCAGCAGTGCGCAGGCGCGCACTGCCACTACCGGCGCATCACATGACCGACAGCTTGCCTCAACAACAACTTTATCACTAGAAAAAGGAAAGTATTATACAACCATCGCGAAATACAAAAATAAATAACATATATTACAAAGCAGAACATACAGACATAGTGGCAACATTTTCCTGTTAGACTAGTCGTTATTACCTATATCTACATATTTTGTTGAATTAAAAACTACCACTATTTTATTTTAATAATAATTCTAGCAAATAAAACAGAAATATTAAACTTTTTCAACTAAATATTGAACTGAAACAATATAACACATAGTCAGGGTTCGGCCAAAACTGGACCATTATGCCCCGAGCATGCTTCACTATGTACAATCTATTCTTTACATACAAACATAATATAGCCTTAAAAACCTCGCACTATGGGAGCATCAGTTTCAGAATAATGTGAATCATAATTAGTATATTGTACGATCTTATACATGTAAAATACAAACAATAAATAAGAACGCCGCCGCATAGACCAGAATACATGTTGTGTTGTGTCCATACAAATATCTAATACCTTATATCACTTTGCTCAATTTTATTGTTTTTAGAAGACTAGTGTGACTATTACATGTTGGTAGTACAAGCGTGCGTTACATGTGGCAGGGTGCGATATGGTAGTTGGGTTAATTTTCAATGTTACAACTCAGAATTGTAATAACTTCAAGAGACCCCAAGCTTATGCAATTATTTGGAATTTATCAAAGTAAAATGTCAAATCGCTCCCCGCATGCAGTTTTTGAAGTCAAGCAATCAAATTAATCCACCGTACTGCAAACCAACTGTTGTACCGGTGTACAAAGATTAGTTACTGCAACCTATAGTTATATTACAAAATATTAACTGAACAATAAGACATTAAGGTTAGACTATCAGTCATAAAAAGCAAGCCACTCTACTTGGCAATCTATTCATTAATTCTAAATTCATTACTACAGTAAACGCAATTATAAAATGCATCATTATGTTTGGGCCATATTATATACTGTCATCGTAAAATATATACGTAATTAGACTATGCATTATGTAAAATTTCAAAATGAACGTACGTTTAGAATTTCATATAGAAAGAGATGTTAAAATGTTAGAATGTGAGACAATACAACTAAGATCCTAGCTTGAAGCAGCACCTAGCGACATATGTACGCACTACACATATCGCGATACAGTTTATTGTGTGAGTAATACACTAAGATATCAAGTCACCGTTATGAAATGATTGTTATAAAATTAGGATTAAATTGTTTATTTAAATCCATATATAATTTAACAATGTTATTAGAGAAAGGGATGAATTTGTGTGAGTAATGTTAGTAATTGACTGCATTTTCCGTCTCTGAGTGTACCCAGAATGATAGCCAACTATGAAACATGTAATTGCGGTGTAGATGATACGATGCATATTGTTTCGTAAACATCTCGTTAAAGGATGCAACTGAGAGGCATCAGTCTGACAGCGAGAGCGTATAAATGCTTCCAACTTAAAAAAACAGGCGGTGTTATAAAAGATTATAAAATTTGCATTCTGTTCGCACGGATTAGTTTCCTACCAATAAACGATTAAAATACTCGTACACGAATTAAATAATTCCTATCACTGAAAGTAATAGGAATAAATCTTAAATAGAAAAAAATAAATACTATGGTATTTTAAAGCCGAACATTAAGTTACACATAAATAAAGATGAAGACGAGCGTCCGTTGAGCACGCCGTCGACACACACACGATGGTAGGCGTCCTCGAAAACTGTACACATATCGTTAACATCACAGAACATAAGTACCGCTAAGCGCAGGTGTGGGGCGGCGAGTCGGGGTCGGTGGTCGTTCAGAGCGGCGCGGGCTGCGCGGGGGGAGGCTCGGGTGGCTCGTCCTCGTCGCCGCTGTCCTCGCCCGCCTCGCCCGACCCCGAGCCCGCCTCTCCTCTCTCCTCCTCCTCTTCTTCCTCCTCCTCCGGACACAACTGGTATGCTCTATGGACAAACAACGTACACTTTACCACCACTCATCGAGTGTTAACTGAGTCGACCGTAAGCAGAACGTGTAGTTATTCAAGCACAGAACACACCTACTTCTCAGCGTAGGAAAACATTACGAAAAACCTTTAAAACGTCTGACTACGAGTTTCTAGGATGGGACATTTATCTGAGTATGTACCATAAAGACATTCTAAACAAATCCAATTTGGGTCAGCTTGGCCATATTGGCTAAGGACGTGTGTGAAAAACCGCCACGAACGAAGGCGTGCTGAAACATTTTGTTAAATAAAGATCGAAAGTTTGACTTACTTTTCTAGCGTTTTACGCGCAGAGTTGCTGCGCTCCAGGAAGTATCCACTGGAAGTTTCGTTGGATGTGCCCGGCGGGGACCACGTGCCGTATGAACCGTAGTTCCCGGGCCCATACTTCTGAAACATTTGCATCTGGTTATATAATGAGAAAAAGAAGAAAACATTTTTTTATCCGGTTCAATTATTATTAATAGAACAGTACAAACGAGACCGCAAGGTAGAAAAGCCTAGGTAGATAGGCCTAGACAAAGTAGAATTATCTCGCGCTTGCGCTAAAAGAAGCGATACAAAATGTATAGGAATGACATAAATTCGGCACGTCTACATGTCATTCCCATACATTCTGTTCGTACAAGCGAAGCGTGAATATAATGATACTTTGTCTACAGGCCCTGGAGTCTTACGCCCACCACCAGTTGCTTTGATGCAAAGGCGCGCTGATCTACAAATGAATGATGATCAGAGGCGCGCGTGGGTCTAATTTAATTTGCAAAGGTGTCCATAATGCATAGTTGTATCAAGAACCCACCCCTCGGCTTCATCCACTTAGACTTTGTTTTATACCACGTTTTATGTCACGTGACACAGGAACGATATAAAAAATGTTATCCAATGTCCTTCTCCTGGTTCTAAGCTTACTACTACCAACTCAACCAAGTAGGTGCAGCCGTTATTGAGTTATAGATAGCGTAACAAACACGACGTCCTTAGTAGTGTGTATAGTGTATTTATAGATATAGACGTGTGTATAATGTACTGACGCGGTCGAGTTCGTCCTGCAGCCAGGCGAGCAGCTGCCTCCAGCGGCGGCGCGCGTCGGGCTGCGCGTGCACGGCTCGCACGGCGGCGGGCGCGCGGCACATGACGCCCACCACGAGCTTCACGCACGCGTACGCGCGCTTCTGGTAGTGGCCGCGCGCGCGCGCCGCCGTCTCCAGCAGGCCCGGCCGCTCCTCCGACACACCCTACACACGACATAAACATTATTGCACACTGTCACCGTCCCCATGGGCTTGACTATATATTTTTTGTGCATTATTTACTCAAAATTGAAAAAATATCTTTAAGTTTACAGGTAATATTACAGGTAAATTTTTTGTTTTTTTTTTTTATTAAAAATCTAAACATGTTTTGTTAAATATATACCTGTCGCATAATCGATGGGTATCAATATTTATATCTGTCAAAGGACAACTTGCTTATTTGTTGGAAGAGGTGTTGGCAGTACCTTGATGACGTTGTGTATGCGATGGTGCTGCCAGGAGTCCTCCATGAGCAGCAGCGCGGTAAGTGCGTCGGCGTGCCGGCGGAGCTCGTGGCAGTAAGCGTAGGCCATCTGCCACAGCAGCTCGGCAAGCGCCACCCGCGACCACCCCGCGTGCTCCCAACACAGGAACTGAAGCAGTCTGATCGCCTCCTCGCACCCGCAACACTCCTCCGTCAACTTCTTCATGTACGTATTGCTACAACATCAACACAATACCCTTGAGCACTTACTTCAATTACCAGTTTTTTTTGTCAGCGATACATCTTAAAAATCAATGCGTATTTGTATGAATATGAATTACCCAGTTCTATTGTATAGCAGGTCCGCGGCTGCGGCCGGTAATGGAGGGCGGGCGGGCTGCGTGGCGGCGGGCGGGGGATCTGCGTAAGGGCTAGGCGGTGGGTCCACGTAGGGGCTGGGCGGCGCGTCTACGTAAGGGCTGGGCGGAGGGTCCGCGAAGGGGTTGGGTAGAGGCGCCACACCGTCCGCCGCGTTGGCCGCCGCGCACCGCCCGCTCACATCACAACACCGCACCAACACACTGATCACCTGCGCACAACGTATATCATACATATCGAGACCATCCAAATATAAAATGAAGGTCTATTCGAATAACTTTATTATATAATGCCGCTCTTGTAAAATTGATAGCAAGAACTTACTTGGTGTATTTTCGCGGACTCGGGATACTGATATTTCCCCATTGACGAAGAATCATCCATGCATACGGACAAAACAATATCCAGTATCTTTAGCTGAAACAAAAATAAGTACATACAATTACACCACAATTTACAAAACATCCGTGCCAAAACTATGGTACGAATATGACACTGCTTCATATTTTTCATCTCGGATTATATAAAAATTGAATCCATTCGTAGTGCAACTTGAATATGGTCGACATTTGCCTGGGGTTATAAGGGGTCATTTATTTGCAAATGAGCATCCCCATAACCCTGTATAGTCTGTACCTTGAGCAGTTGATGTTTCTCGTTGATGCCGAGAAGTGCGTATGTGTGGAACAGGTTGAAGAGCAGCGGCAGGTGTCTGTGTGTGTGCGCGTCGTGGGGCGCGGCGGCCAGTGCCCGCGCCGCGCACAGCACCTGGTCCGACACCGAGCTCGCCTCCTCGCGCGACCACCACACGCCGTAACCACAACTCACTATGAACGGAACCATTACAAATTACATCCAATGCTATATTAGCCTAAGATCACGCTCTATGGGGTGGAACCCCAGTGGGGTTGCAACAAAACATGTATAACATATTTGCGGGTAGGCAAGAGGTGTACTTGAAATACACCCACATTTCGCCAGTTATGTTTAAGTCTCATGCAATATGGGGCAAGCTTGCCATTAACAAAGCACTAATCCAGACTCCGGACTGCTACTGGGAAATAATATTGAAAAATCCAATATCACTTTGCCCGACCTGGGGATCGAACCCAGGACCTCGTGTTCAGCAGTAGGGCATGCAAGCACTAGACCAGTGAAGCAGACTACTGTATAACGTCGTAGAGATTTCTTACTATCTAAAAGTAGCCTCAAGCGTGTTGAGGGTAATTTATTTTAGTTTGCCACATGCAGATATTTCATCATTTAAGGTTTTGAACATCATGAGTGTGCGCAGAGAGGCTCGCATACCTATTGAAATAATAAACACACGCCACCAAGTTCAGAAATAGGTACACACGGGCTACTACATTTTGACCAATAAAATTTTATAAGAATTAGAAAAATTTGGATTTTTTTTTACCCTACATACATTTTTATCCTAACTTGGTTATGAGGAATTTTGTCCCTGACAAACAAATTATTGGATCACACAGCAAGTACATGTTATTATTCTACTTAAATTAAAAAATATATATACCAACCTGGAGGATCTTGTACGGAGAAATGCGCCAAGAATACTATTATTTTCATAAAAACTATCCGTACTTCAGCGGTGGGACAGGACAGGAGATAGTCACACAATCTGAAAACATTATTCAAGTTGTGAAATTTGGGAGATCTAACCCTAGTTTGTAGAACACATGTCCATACATCAAGCTGTGCATTTCCAGGATAAGCAGACCTCATATTGTACCTAAATGTACAGATTGATGTGTAACCGTAAGTATAACAAAATATAAACATACCGATGCGGATGTTTGAAGAGATCAGTAGCGAACCACGCTCTGACAGCCTGCGAGCACCTCAAATGTTGACATAGGATGTCATGCCTGAAACAATATTATAATAAAACAAGCTGTGCCCGGCAAACGTTGTATCGCCATACACTTTTTTGCGGTGGATTATCGTAATCATTTAGGGGTATGAAGAATAGGTGTTGGTAAACAAATCAGTCCAACCGTTACGGAGGAATTTGATAACAAACACCGCGACCCGAGAATTTTATGCATAAGATGCTTCTATACTTATAAAGTAAAGGGCACGAAACGACATAAAAAAACGTATAGTGATGTATATTATTACCAATCAGCAGCTGGACCGCGTAATGTTTTCTTTGTTCGAAATCCGATTTGGAATAAAAATTTCGTTGCTAATTGTACTGCTAACATTGACATTTCTTCGTGCTCTGGACCCTGGAAAATCATACAAACTTACTTACAACACTTATTTAATTACATGTATATGTAAAACTATACAATTAGAATGAATACGTACCCATACGTTATTCTGTGAGCCGGGCAACAATTGCAAACGCATACAGCAGAGCTTTTTCATGAAGTTGAAATGTTCGAGACTGAATTGATCTTGATTGTGGGAGAATGCGATATTGCTGCGCCGCACCGATAGCCAGATCGGTCTTGGAATGGCGCTTTCTCTGAAAATTACCCAAAAATTATGATACTACTATTATGTTTCTATACACAATAAGCAGTCTATCTTCTTGGAATAGTACAAGTCCCTTCACGAGTTATGTGCACCTTGAATACGCAGTAGTCATTTTATGAGTCTATCTCTATATGTATGGCGCGAAATGATTAAAAACAAACGCAGTATCACCACGATTTTCACTGCACACTCATAACTCGTGACGACATATGTACAAATTGGTCACGCCATTTCCATACAAAATTATTTTGTTTGTTTGAACGCATCATTATTCTTAATTACGTTACCGATATTCATACGGTTTTAATTAAAATATAGAAGTTCTTTTATTTAGAGATAGTAGAGAAAATTCAAGTTTCAAATTTAAGTTTTCTAATAAAAAAAGTATATCCCGATGTGAAGCAAGGTACGACGCTAGTTAAGTATAAGGTGGTTGTTAGTGTTGTTACTCACTTGAGCGTCATGCTTTGCATGGATTGTTCGAGACTAGAGTTCTCAATGGTGTCCTTCCTCGTGTAAAATAGCATGTACGCGTTCCACCACCGCTTCTGCCGCTTGTATGACACCCTCTTCAGCATCGGGTCGAACACCTACAGCATAATGAGATTACCATGTCACACAAATATCTTGTACCTACTTGTGTGATCAGTTAATTGAAAAATACACTTTTAATGAAATATGGAAATGCCGCTACTCTGAGTACCTAGTGCGAGCGCCATACGTCGGTCCGTAGGTGTATTTATTTTAATCCTATACAAATCTGCGTTTACGTCAATACGATGACTTGTGACGGCGGCAGTGAAAAATTTGCATTAGGCCTTTTGGAAATGTCTCATAAGAAAGGACGCGTATAATTCGATTGTTTGTTAAGCCGAGTTTATCGTATCCAACGATTCATCGTATCATATGGAATATCTAAATGTTGAATACGCATTTCCTATCGTTCAGGTACAATAAGAGTTCTGGACGTTTTATCAAATATTATTGGTGTATTCTGAATGCATGAACCATAAATAAAATCCATACAGGTCCCAATACGAGATATGAGCGCTGAACTTGAACATGCAGTAGTCATTTATGAGTCTGTCTGTCTATTTGGCACGATATTTATATTTAAGCTGATCGCTCGTAAATCGTGACAGCACCTGTATAAACATGTTTAATGTATACGCTCACCTCGCCCATGTATTCGCCGCCGAAGCACTGTGCCTTCATCTCCTCATCGTCGTGCATGCCGCACTCCGACACGTCGCCGTCGTCCAACTTCACCCACCGACCCGTCTCGCTGCCATTGTCCCTGTTCAATGCAATCACGTTTCATTAGGTCCCACTTACTACAAAATGGGTTAAATAGTAAACCATTGAAGCGAGAGCGGGTCGCTAGTCTTAATTAATATAGATATTAACCGTGGTCCCACTGCTATTAACTCACCGTGGGTCCACGGGTATTTTTTTTCCCCGTACACCCACTGCTCGAGTTTTAATTTATCATTTTTGTAAACATTGATACCTTATCCCATGGGATACCCAAATAACTCATGAATGTTTAGCTAGAATTTTGGTCCGTAGTCTAGAAATTTGGTTTGTGTCTGTCCATATTGAAATAGCAATGTGGGTCAATAGCAGTGGGACCACGGTTAATATATCAATTAATCCACCTTTCTATATACAATATCAGAAGTATTGGTGGTCACATCATATTTAGAAGGGATATGAGGTACCTTAGCAATACGTATGAGTAATAGTGTCCCCCGGAGGCCTGCCCAGAGTGAACGACGATGCCGCTCAGTTGGTAGTGTGTCTCGGGCGTGCGCTCCTCGCCGCCCTCCCACAGCGTCGCGTCGCCCTCCGCCCGAGCTAGGCCCCACGCTGAATACACACACTGGGGTTAAAACCATGCTAATCTTTAGCTGGGATATAAAGGTAAAGGGATGTTAAATGTATCTGAGTGCCTAGTGAGAGTTTTCTTAAATTCGCCGTCACAAGTAATCGCGTCGACGTAAACGCAGATTTGTATGGGCTCACAATAGTGTCGCCTTTAGGCCGACAGAGGCGCTGTTCCGATCCTATACAAATTTGCGTTTACGTCGACGCGGTGACTTGTGGCGGCGGCAGTGGAAGACTCGCATTAGGCTCTCTG
The DNA here is from genome assembly GCA_964035505.1 of Watsonalla cultraria. Lineage (NCBI taxonomy): Eukaryota > Metazoa > Arthropoda > Insecta > Lepidoptera > Drepanidae > Watsonalla > Watsonalla cultraria. The sequence continues at coordinate 7,379,390 of OZ037717.1, read as the reverse complement.
GCTACGAAATCATCAATCATCTTTTTTCGTTAATTATTTTGAGTACATTCTCATTTGTTACTCTTTCTGTCCATTTGATTTTGAGTTCGAGATCTATCCATACAAATACTTAGTGCAACATGTAAGATTGGATGTAGTATGCTATTTAGAATGTGAGTCATGTAATCTCTAACATTTCCGATCCCATTCGAGGCAAACCTATTTCTGATTATATAAGCTTGCTTCTTCGGGAAATGAGTTGCAATGCAAATACATTAATTTACCAACCTGTATAAGGTTCGACGTCCAACTCTCGCGGAAATTCGAAGTAGTCGTTGAATTTTATTGCACACACTTTTTCGAAGTCATATTCAAATCTTTTTAACTGTATTACTAGGACTGGAGGTAGTTTGTTGAGACATAATCGCTTTACAGTTACGACCTGGAACAAAAAGTAAACAAACACATTACAACTTAGCATTTGTTAGCGAGCCGTGAAACGCTGCTACACTTTTAAGCGTCAAAAGGTTGACTGCATTTCTTAAATGTCCAAAGAATTCGGGGTTTATTTTCAACCTTATAGACTTTCTAATACTACTTGTCAAAGTACCTTTTTGTTGCACTTGTCACAATGGTAGGCATCGGCGCCCTCGAGCAGCTCCCCTCGTACATACGCCTCGAGCGACTCCTGTAGGCGGGACATGTTCCTTATGTCCAATGACACCACGCTGAACGGCTCCTCCTTACAATACCTATACATATTCACTCATTAGACTCCTGCACTAAACCCTTACCCCCTTTTTTGCAAAACATGGTTCAAACGAAAACAAACTCGGACTAAAATTATGTCCATCTCTTATAAAATCCATATCGCAGAAAGTGATGGAGCTACTTTTAAACCATGGACTAACTTTCTTTTGTATTGGGCTAATAGGCAAAGTACATAGTGGTTGTATATGGCATAAACTTTGGTCTGTATATCTGTGGAGAATTAAATTTATAAAAATTACACGTGAAATGTAAAGTTCGTCCGAATACCTGATTATATGATTTACGTATTACTTGCACCAGCTAGTCTGCGTAAACACGCTAAACACACTAGTCTGTGCCGTATACAATATAAATAAGATTATTTATGGCATTTAGATTGCCGACATTACCTGTGAGGGCAGCCTTTGCAGATCTTTTGGTCGGAATACGTTCCACCCATGGTCTTGGCCATAAGCTGTTCTTGGCCCAAAGATTTGAGAGCTTCGTCCAATGACTCCACCAGGGACATGAAGAATTCCACCGCGTCTTGTTGTTCACGTAAGTTCACCGGCTCGCCTTGCAGTCTATAACATACCGAAATTCAAATGCTTCATTATAATATTGTTCATGATTTGCATTGATGTCTGTAATAGGATATCTTACCTGAAATGCGCCCACAGCCCTCTGGGTATGTAATATTGAAGCTTGCTATAGTGCAAATGGGCGAATATTGCTTGTACTTGTTTTAGGATCGTGATATTGTAGTCAGTGTTATTCTGCAAATGTTAAAATACATGGTTATATCGTACTCATAAGCGATTAGTTAAAACATTTTGGATGAGTAAGAACATACTAACTTCAATATTATTTTCCACGATACTATGATGGGGACTCTCCCCGGAGAAATCCTCATTGAGATCAGTTGCAGCACCTGTAGAGGACATAACAAATTGTTCACTACAATGTCTTGTTGAATTAACTTCTAATATAATTATTGTTGTATGCGTAAATACCGTCATGTCTATATTTAACAAGTCACTTTAAAAAACTAAATTTACATTATTATAATCGCTATCACGCCCTTTGCGCGAAGCCTTTAATATGTACCTTGTACGGCGAGCAGTGCGTCCCTGACGGCGCGCACGCAGTACAGTTGTTGCAGCACGGAGTTCATGTAGCACGTGGCGCCGGCGTTCTTGAGCCCCGCCAGCCCCGCCGGCGGCCGCGGACCCACGCACGGCATGTACTCCCAATCAGATAGCGGCATGATCTTGTCTACAACATTTATTATTTAATATCATCCCCTTTTTTACAAAACATAGAGTAAAAAATCCTTAGTTTAAATGTAGCTCTATCTCTCTCTGTGATACGGATTTAAAAAGCGATCGATGTATGTGTTTTGTACTAAGGTTTGATTGCATCTGTGAACGATGCGTGACTTATATCTACTTCTCAGCTCTCAGCCGTTTCAGCCATACTGGTTTGATTGCAATAAGTACCAAATTACATTTGCACATTTTAATATATTGGATTTAGAACGATATAATCTATACAGCTCAACTGGATAATCTGTCTTGCCCGAGTACAATCATGCCAAGTTAATGCATAGGTCACGATAGAATCAGGATAACCCAGTTCTACCCAAATTGGAGTGACGACATAACCTACATACATATTCCTGGATAAACATTTTACATGATGGAGACTAATAATAAAAACTGTTCATGTACTGACCGCTGTAGAACATGAGTTCTAGCAGATTAGTGAGCGCAGCCATATTGGGCACGCAGCCGTGTACAAGTGCCAGTAGCAGGTCAGCAGCAGCAGCCGCCGCACCGGCCGACCGACATAGAGGAGGCGCGGGCTCCCCGCCGCCCTCACTGCCCTCCCCCGCCTCCCCACCTCCCCCGCACCACGCCCACGAATACGGCCACAGGAACTCTGTCGTCACTTCCTAGCCACACCAAACATACAATCCATTAATCATACATCTCCAATGGGCTTAAAATGTGTATGTGTCCGTGTCAGCAAACTTATATCTAGAATATTTAGGTTGAACAACTATTAACAAAATTTAATTTCTGACGATTTCCATCATGAAATTAAAATCAGTCTTTCGAGCTCGATTTATGTGTCATGCTATGTGAAACTAATTTTAACCAAAGCCAAAGTAATTCAAAGAGTCAGCCAGCGAGATTATTACATGTCAATTGAAATCTTAATGTAAATAATACCGCCCATACGTATTGTAATAAGGACACAACTATATTGACACAATGACATAATGTTTAATAGATAGAACTAACTTTAATGAGTCCAGAGTCCTTGTGGTCGGGATGCGCACCATATTGGTACTTGACGTTAGCTGGTACATGCACGAACAGTTCCTTGGTGAGGTTGAGGCGTCCCTCTAGCAGCGTGTCGTCCAAGTTCTCTGGGTTCTTGCGCACCTCCCGAAGCCACGCCACCTGAAACATAAATATTCTAGTTTCATAAAAAAAAAAAAAAGTTTTATAATTTACAATAATAAAGCCATGATCAGGTTCATTGAAATGAGTCTCAAGCTAATATCATCCATATTACAAAATTACTATACATATTGCAAAACTCTCAACAGGCCCATTGCTTGAAACCAATGGGCCTGTTGAGAAGTTTTATTTTTGTATGTATGTATACAGATTCCGTCACAAGTTTTGAGCATTGATCTTGAATGCCTGTATCTGACATGCGCAGTTATCCCTAACTCATGACGGCACCAGTACCCCTCCCTATCACGAGTTTGTAACCGTTTTCCTAATCTACACTCGCTATCGTCGCTATTTTAGTTCTTCACGTCACCGCTTGGAGGCACTGTACAATTTCTCATACAATTATTCGGCGGAAACGCTAGCGAGTGTAGATTAGGAAATCTGGCAAACTCGTGATAGGAGTACTGTAGTATTAAATAGTTAGTAGTATTAACCTCAGTGGCGAGATCAGTGAGAGTGGTGTCGGTGGGTCCGGCGAGCGAGACGAGGCGGCACAGCAGCTGCAGGAACTGCTGCGCGTGGCGCGGGTGGGAGGCGAGGCGCGAGGCGGCCGCGCCCCCCGCACCCCGCGCACCGCCCAGCGCTCCCAGCGCCGCGCGCGCCCCCCCTCCGCCGCCCCACGCACACATCGACAACACCTGCTCGGCGCAGGACACGCGCACCTACACACACATACACACACATTTTATATTTTCCAGAGATAAACATACACATAATTGTTTTTTCCAGGTAGACACGACACATGGGCCAGTACACCAATGCTCAAGGATGGCGGCCAATAGAGATAGATGGCGGACTATCGTAAAGCAAGTAACAGTTGTTCCTGTCATTAAAACTACATGACGACCACAACCGCTCTTATAAAATCGTACCGACTGAGAAGAGAGGCACGACACGCGTACCTTTACACTTTCTGTTTGTAGGCGCGACACGCGCACTTACACACACACACAATACATATATCTGCAGGTAGGCTTTTGGACTGAACCTCTTTACTTCTGTCTACCCCGTGGGGGACCTGCCGTGCTATTACGAATTTATAGATAGATAGTTTTATAGACCCATCTTTAAATAGTATACATTGAAATTGCCATTGCCATACAAAATTATTTTTTGTTTGGTACGTTACAGATTTATACGGTTTTACTAACATGTAGCGAGATGAACTTAGATGGATTTATAGCTTAAAAAATCACATTATATTCATAGATAGTAAATAGTCTTAATCGTAGCCCAAAGTGAAGCGAGGGCGGGTTGCCAGTTTGGCAATAAAAAGAGATTGTCAATTCCGCATAACTCAAGGATCAACTCTTTCATAATAAGACATAAGGTGTCACATACCTGTGGGTTGGGGCAGTCGATCATCAAGTATAGAGCTGTGTCCTGCCACCACGATTCGTGCAGCAGCGAGTCGAGCTGACCGCCGCCCAGGGCCATACAGATGGTCACTACTTCCATGCATTCACGAACCACTGACAAATACATACATACATTTTACTTCACAAAACCAAACACGGTGACAATTTGTGCATATTCAAAAATGTTCCGTACAAGTGACATCATCGGGATGCACCATTCCAGTGATCTCGGCCGGCTGTCCAACGGAGTGGGCCAGAGAGTACAAGGCTCGCACAGTGGCTGTCGTAGGCACACGCCACCATACTACCGACGATACCAACTCGTTTTCCCCGCCTCTTAACACCATCTACGATAAACGATTGAATATTAACTCGACGCTTTTGTCAAAGTGGAAAGAAATACAGAAGATAGGTTCTCAACAAACCTGTTCACCTAACGTATTGGCCAATTTCTCAGAGATAGCTTTGACGATCAGTTCACAGCTGTGGTTGGGTACGGTCTGTAGTGCCTCTCTTAATATTGTGACGTCCAATCTAAACAAAGAAAATTTAATTTTTATACTGGTCACTGTACTATTCATTGACTGCAAACCTTTTGTTAAACACACCTTAATTCTTTAGGGACTAAGGCCTCCCTTCCTTCTGGGTCCAGTATTTCGAACAAATGCCCCAAAGTGTAGAGCGCCAGCTTAGCTAATCGGACCAACGCTAAGTTACCGACTCTGGAATAGAATACAACCAATTAAATATCAATAAATAACAATACAAACACGAGAGTTTTTGTATACTAGGTGTGCCCTGCGGGTTTACCCGCGTAGGACTAATAATTAAATGTTTCTCTAAAATAAAAGTAGCCCTTCCTTAGTTACTTCTTGAAACATCAGCTATCTGCCAGAGGAAATCCCCGATTTAGCCGGAACACACAGACGGAAGCAATTTTGGAAAATAGATTTCTATATGACAGTGCCGTCTATACTTTCGTATGTATTTAGTGAAAAGCTGTTAGTTTGGAATCACAAACGACATTTCAATTGTATTTATCATAATAGGTTTACCTTCGAGTGTGTGGCGCACCGCCTTGCATGAAGTCCTTGTCTGATAAGCACTGGACTAAGAGTGAAGCTTTCTTCACGCATGCTAATTGGAAGCTGTGGCACCGCTCTAGTTTCGAGTCAGACGATGGCATCACCATACTATATAAAACCTATAAAACACATTTCATGATGTACCAACTCATAAAATAATAAGATCAACTGTTATAATTTAATTTAATTAATTTTATAAGTATTACCTCTAGATTATATGCAACGGTCGGAGGCGCGGGTCCGTATAGCATATCTCTTAGTTTAGTATCTTCCCTACATAGTAACGCTTCTGCTAGTTTATCGACCTGTAACAATACGTCAATAAGGATCCAAACACTACTTGAATATTACTTGATGACAGTGCGATACATACCGTTTGCTTGTGTGCCGGACATATTTGTGATAGCAGGTGCGCCGCTTCGGTCAGTGGAGCGTGCACTTTTGTGATGCCGATGTGTTCTAATTCTAATATAAACGGCAAATACCATGATCCCTGTGCGAATAACTGGAAAACAAACGACACATGGCTTTATCTATACGAGCATGGGCATGATGGAACCAACACTGATGTTACTTAAGGTTTTTATGTAAATGAAATTAGTGGTCCAGCGGTAATCCGGTCCTTGTCTATCTGTCAACCCCTATAATCCGACATGTCTATTATTATAATGTTTTGCAATCTTCGCTGATGTAGGTAATACATGATTGGGCAGGTCACAACTTGTTCGCACCAACACTATTACTATACTATGACATATTATTATATTATAGAATATATAAGGGGTCTTAGTCAGTGCTCTATAAACAGAAAAATACCAATGTTCGACACTGGCTTGGAACGTTTTTCGGATTACCGCGGGTCCACTGTATTGTATATGGTTACGTACCACTCCAGGTAAGGCATGTTCAGGTGTAGACGAAATTGGAGGTGAAGAGGTACTAGAATCACTGCTGGACTCATTAGAGGAGCCGCACCCACCACTGCCACATACCTGGCCATCGTAAACCTGAAACAAACTCCTATTTAATGTCCTTACATATGCAAATATTTAAAAAGAGAAGAGTAGTTACTGACCTTTGCAATAATGACCGTTTTATCACGTAGCGGTATTTGCGAGAGTATTTTTCTGTCATGACTAGAATCTAAAATGTCTCCATTTACACACAGCTCTAATTTGTTTACATACAGTTCTAATTTTATATTACTATCTGAAGCACATTTAAGCCTGAAACAAAAATAAGTTTACGTGAATATTATGCATACTTAGGTTAGACAAAATAATACCTTAAGGATATTCATTTAAGGTACCTTCTTTGGATGGCTGCACGTATCGAGTGCAATGTCTCATTCGAGTGCGAGAACAATTCAAAATCTTCAATCTGTCTTTGGCCTGTTTGAAAATTGAACCTGACTATGATCGTACACTGGCGGCCGCGCCCCGACCTGTAGATAGGCAGTATTTGCCTCTCCGCTGAAAACCTTCTATCACACTCGTTTATGTACTCTTGTATGGCACGAATTACTCTGCACATCCTGGTGCAAGTCTCGGACGCGTCTGAAACAATACTTTGTTACATTTGCATGTTTATTTTATCATCGAAAACATAATCAAAATAAGAGTAAATGCCAAATTAGAGTGTAAGTACACTTTTCTGCATGCGTGCTTTATTTTGCGTAGATTGTTTACTTACGAAATCCCAATCTACGCCAAAGTTCACGCTACAAGTTAGTGTACACAATTTTGAACAGTAATTAGAAGTTTAAAGAACAAATTTGAATCAAGAATTAAAATCAGTTTCAATCCGACTCGAAGGACCAAAAAATACTATGGTATATACCATACGCACACATGTACTGTCTCACATCAGTCAGTTCTAGACGCAAATAATGATTAATTTGTTAGTGTATCGGTGTGCGTTACCTTCGTGTAGCTGCAGTTCCTTCTGCAGTCGTTGTGTGCGCGCGCAGCACTGCGTGAGGAAGGCCTCGTGGTGAGGCGCGGCGGCCAGCGCCGGTCCCACGCACGTGCACACTTCGCGCAGTAGCTCTATGCCGCGAGCTGAGATTTCGTCTGAACACTCCGTTATCACCTAAACATAGAACAATCATGTGCTAAAGGCTATATTATTTGTCTACGTTTCCATCAGAGATGGGTGAGGCTGCATAGTGTTTCATGAGTTTGTTAAGAATCAACAGAATCGCTTAATTTTCCTTACTTAGCGTAAAATACAGTGTTTGTGGGGGTAACATCTGGAACTGACCTTCATTTATAATATTTCAGTAGTTGAAAGCTACATGGACGAAGATTAGGGCATATCAGAAGATCCCATATCTTAGATCTTCAGTATATAACTTGAGTAATAGAGATGAAAGGAATACAAGGCGAAGTGCGGCTGTTAATTAATTAGTTTAATGTCTAGTTTAATTAAGCTAATAAAAAATCCTTACCCTCCATAAGTAATCTAATCCTATGAGATCAGCGTCATTAAGTAAAAAACTACGTCGTTTAACTTTCAGTTTGCCTTCTTTGGAGTTTACAGCTTTAAAAAATCTGAAACAATATTTAAAGGATGGTATTATTTTTCAGGTCAGTTCACACACAAGTACCATGAATAAAATTTACCAAATTACCTTTCAAAACATTTGATGCCAGCGTGTGTTAGTAGATTAGGTGGCAGCGTCATAATATTCCGTCGAAAAAAATGCAAATTGATGTTCGGATCTAGATCTGGCTCGTCGCCCATCAGTTTGCTGAACCACCGGAAGCACGCCTCGCGGTCGCCGAGGTGCGCGGGCTTCTCTGCCAGACACTCCCATATTTGCTTCGCCTGGAATGTTCATGCAATTAGGTCTTGGAAGGGAACTGAACATCGCGTACAAAGGTCGTGGTTATTTGTATATACCTGTTCTGCACACAGCCACAACTGGCCGTCTTTCAGTAAAAACCTGAGGAAGCTGAGTCGCTCGTGTACTTGCGCCGAATGTGGGTACCGGCCGTCTGGCAACCAGTTCTCCCAATCGATTTCACCTTCCTCTGTAAATGTCATACCACGTTTAACTTTGCTATCCAATACATCTATACAGACAAATAAAATTGAAGTGTTCTGATTGTACCTAATTCCAAAATAAGAACTTTTCACTATTAATAAGTATAACCAGTCCCGAAATTAAAAAAAACTATATTTTTCTAAGCATGTCTGTTTGTTCCGGCTAATCTCCGAAACGGCTGGACAGATTTTGACGGGACTTTCACTGGCAGAAAGCTAACGCTACCCGGGTAAAACCGCGGGGTACAGCTAGTTTAAAGCAAAACGGTTCACCCATTTAGGCCGTAAACGCACAGACAGAGGCACATTCCCATTTATAACAGTAGATACAATTTCTTGGTTTCGTACACTGTGAGAACACGCTTTAAGATTTAAGTAAAAAAAATATGTGAATGGCAAATAAAGTGCATACTAGTAAGTTTGTCGCGCACGGCGTCCATGTAGTTGGTGAGTGAGTCAGTGACGAGTATGACGAGCGAGTGCTGCGTCTGGAGGCGGTCGATGAGCTCCTGGCGCGACACGTGCGGCCGGGCGCCCGCGCCGCCGCCCGCCTCGTACAGGCAACACAGCTCGCGCATCATCTTCAACGCCGGCAACACCCACTTCTCGTTCGTGTTCAGCTCTTCCACACACCTAACAATACAAGTCCTCTTTATTGCACACACCATAAATAAAGATAAAGCAGAATGTACAAAAAAGACACGTGTTAGAAACGGTTTTATTATCACTAGGTCGATTTCTTTCAAACAACCTTAACATATACGTTTACTAGGTTGCTTTGAAAATGAAAATGATTGACTCAGTTTAGACCCCGGTAAAGCATTTATTCGAAGAATTGACCACCGGTTCGAAAACTAGCCTTCTGAGAAGAACCGGCAAAAAACTTTCCCACTAGATATGTGCGATGATGTGTTTGTTAAGAACCAATAGAATCATTGCACTGAGCTGATTACGAGGCGAGGTACCAAAACATATCCGTACGTAATAATGACATACTTGTCCAACCACAGCGTTTTCTGAGCATCACGGTCTTGGCTGCAACTGTAGTCTAATATTTTGATCAAATTTGCGAGTGCCACATCCATAATTTCAGTGCAAACTTCGTCCGAATGGGCTAAATTCCAAAATAGTACCAATACCTACAAAATACAATGGAAAATTAGGGTTACAAATCATATCTAACCAAATTGTTTTGTGCGAAAGTACTCTTACCTTGTTTGCCATTACACCATCTTTGTCATCCTCTGCCAGTCTTCTTATTACCTCTAATAGCTTATCACTTTGTTTTTTATTCGATGTAGCCCAACTTGCCTGAAACCATAGTATAGGATCTAGACTTTATAGGCGAACATTTTTGAACAATTTAAAATATACAAAAAGTCCCTAAACATTATATTAAAAATTTTGTCCTTTATTTTAATAATGTTTGGGGCTTTCTGGTTTTTAGAATTTTATTTCAAAACAAAAATTAGCATTGTCTTATGTTCCACATATCATCATTCAATAAGTATCGAACCTTTAATAATTTCTATAAACGTCATTACCACAAAAATACTAAGTACAACAACGAAAAAAAAGTTAAAGAATTATTTATTTTAGTTATACACCATGTTATAAATATAAATTAAGTAAATATGAACCTTAAAACAATCAAATAAGTGGTCCAATTGGTCTGGAGTGAAGTCCCAAGCCAGTTTCGCTAACAGATCATGTAGGTTCTTGACAATGGCCTCGTGTTTCCCGTGTTGAGCTTTCCATATGGCGTCCAGGTCATCTCTAGTAAGTGAGTTCTCTTTGATCATAAACCTAAGCATCTTCTCTAATCGCTCCACATACTGCGGCTGGTGGAGGGAGTCGCGCAGTACTATGTCCACTACATTGTTTTCTCGGATCCAAGTCTAAACAAAACACAAGGATTAATAAAAGCACTAGCACCTAACTGCCTGGGAAACTGGTTTAAATGATTGTTTCTCAAAAGAATACAATTAATACTTTGATTGAGGTGGTGGTATATACGATTCACAATATTTGCTGTTGGGAGGGCAATAATATCTAAAATAGTATCTAAAAAAGTATTTTACAAGTCCATTAGTGCCAACACAAAGTCAAACTACTTGATGGCAACTGGTTTATTACGTGTGGAGATGAGAAAGGGGAAGACGTACGTGTTTCCTCTCAAACGAAGTAAGATAGGGACTAGGTGGATAAATTTAATAAATTACTTGTTTATAATGTTTGACATACCGTTATGACGGCAGGAGTGAGCCACTCAAGCCTCGGTTGTTGTGAAAATGTGCTGATGAGTTGATTTATTTCATTTAACGCTGACATTTTGCCGTTGAACGACGACATTTGTAGTAATCGTAATATCATCTTTAATCGGAACATTTCGAGTGCTGGAAATTATACAATAATTGTTATTTTTTATGATAGAACCCACATTATTTTTTTTTATTATTTTGTAAGTAGGCAAATGTAAACAACCTATATTTACCATGCAAAACTGGCTTTGCCAAGTGAATTGTTGTAACTAATATAATACATAGGATCATAAACATAGAGTATCATGACATAATACACATAGAACATTAATTACTTATAAAAAATAACAGTAGAATAAACTCAATGTATTTGAAGTAATACGTCATGCAGCAAGCACATGTGAGGACCACATCAAGGTGATGGTGCAGCGAGGAGATGATTGGAATGCTGTGACATACGATGTAGCAGCACAGGGGCGGAATCACACCGCGCCCCTAAGCAGCTACAGGGTGTGCCACCGCTCCGAACACGACGCGACGAACGACACCCCGCGTAAATAACACCAACAACACTACAACGAAGCATCTCTAACACATTTCTAAAACACATCATAATTAGATATTCAAAATGATAACACCCAGGGGCGTGCATTCTATATAAGCAGATGCTTCCCATTTGATGACTGAATACACTCGTGTCGTGTTTGTGTGTGTGTCTATACTAAAACGTATGTACCTACGCGACACTTTGGTATGTAATTAACCTACCTACCCTACTTATTGTTCATGATTACCACTCTGAAAATCCAATGCACGCCCCTGATAATACCCTTACCACCCACATGTATCATAACCATAAGTAATTTTTTTATGTTTTTGATACTATTATAGCTGCATGGTGAGTGATTTTCATCCGTGAAAAACATTCGCAAAATTAAGTCTAATTCTAATATAAACAAATACACAGTTCCATGGATCGTATAAATAATAAGTAACAAAAAAACATAAGTATCCTAATTAAAATACATCGAGATTGAGAATACACATCAGGGTACACAATGAATTTAAAAAAAATTCATAAAGCTGCACTTACATTTGAGTAAACTGTGATGGTTGGGAGTCTTCACGGAGACGTATTTACAGGCGCGTATCAAACATGAAACTGTATCAGTCTTGTTCTCACTACCTCGTGCCTCCCTTTTCAATTCTTCATCTGTTAGACTTTCCAATAAGGTTGGTATGCATTCCTAAAAAGACAACAATGATGAACAATTTGCAAAGTTAAGGAGCATTTAAACATTTATTCCATAACTGAGGTCATATTTTAAGCTTAATGGATACAAGAGTTAATATAATAATCAAAGCTTCAACTACTATGGTGAACAAATCCTTAACAAATTACTTACTTTTTATCAATATACAAAAGTCGAAAATAATCCCTTGTGACCAAACTATTTCACCTAACTACTTTGGCCATGAGGACATTTCGTTCCTCATAGCCAAATCAGATAGGCGAAATAGTTCTGCCACGAAGAAACACCCTAAATGTCTTTCTATATTAAGGAGTGTATAGAACAATATCAAGGCTTGTACATACCAGTACAGGTAAGAGGTATGTAGTGACGGTGTGTGATGTGAGTAGATCGTGGCAGAGACCGAGTGGTCGCAGTAGTTGCCACACGGCCGCCACGCGCGTTTCACCTGTCAGAGACTGTTCTAATGAAGAAGGCTGTTCACTGCGACTCTGTGTTGTCTGTATACAAAAGAAAAGAGTAATTTAGACTTAGTACCAAGCGGTGGACTCCAAACTTTATGTCATCAAAAGGATCATTATATGGATTTTCCATCCAAATTAATAAACCTACTTCACTGGTTTCAGCAATAACTGGGGTGCTCTCAACAATGCTTGCTTTTTCACTTTTACTGACACTATCTTCTTCTTTTTCTGTTGACTCCATTGAAACTTTTTCCTCAGAGTTGACTGACGATGTTAGCTCTGACTTCTGAAACCCCATTATTGTTTCGAACCTCTCCCTCAGTTTTACAAAGCCATGACATTGGCCAAATCTGAAAATAAAAAACAATTTGCATAAAAAATGATACAAAGACAGTGAAAAGTCCTTACAATTGAAGTAGGTATAATTTCTTACACATTGATGAGATGAACTAGCCACCCTCTAGGATTACGGTGATCCTGTGATCTGGCAAACATTTCACATTCCTGCGTAGATCCTTGCCCAGATGTTGAATTTGATGATACTGAGAGACCCTCACAAGTTCTTGATGCATTGAAAGTGTGAAACCTGAAAAAGTTCAAGGTTAAGTATGATGCACTCTCACTACGAAAATATGGAAGTCGGCCAGGCAGGATTAACTGAATGACTACCTGAAAAATTGCCATGAGCAAGCCCTAGGTTGCAAAAGGTCGAAATAAGAAAGGAACACCTTTGCCTATGGGGCACATTGGAACCATATTTAATCAGAGCAAAAAATTAAAATAAAACTCACTTGTTGTTAGGGTTAAATGCTATGGACAGTAATTGCAAAAATCTAGGGTCATCAAGTTTCATAGCACACAGTTTGACAAGCTTCTCGCAGTTGGAGCGGACACATTGCTGTATGTTGTTCTTCCATGATGAAACTGCATCATCAGTTAGAATCTTTGTGAATGAAACTGTGAGGGCATCGTTGTAAAACCGCTGGCATGCTGCATTAGTCAAATCTTCACCTAAAATATATAAAAAAAATTAATGTGGGAAATCACCACAGCCACTAAGTAGGAGCATTATTATACTGAAAATTTTATTAGTAAAAATGATTATGTACATTGTATTAATTACCTTTTGTTGCCAGTTCAGTAGCAGCCACAAGGAGTGCTTCTAACTCCTGATCGGGCAGTACAGGAACCACCCATCGAGGATGTGAAATTTTCTCTTCTAATGCCTTCAATTTGGCCTCGGGGAATGCCATCTAAACAAAATAAAGATATTAATAATGAATCCTATAGATAGAATGAGAAATGCATAGAAGTTTCTTAAATCCTTACCTCCCCTGGCATTTGATCTTGTTCTTTCATTGATATAGTCATTATTTAAACATATGCTTAATCATTTCCCCCTCTGGAATAAAACATTACTTTAATTGCTTGGGTTTGTAATACATACATACATACATTTCATTTTTGATGTAAATGTAAAGAAAAATATATATAAAAGTAATAATTTACATATTGATTAAATTAATTATAAAGGTATGATAATGAGCTCTTTCTAAGTGGCCAAAATTTATTCCTCCCAAGATCACCATGACTAAGCACAATTTGGCCAGTAGATTATCCACTATTTGTAATAATATTAATAGTTGCCAAACATGACCCAAACATTTGCAGTTACAGAAAAAAAAAAACTATATAGATATACATCTAGGTACCTACTAACAAAATGAATTATACATGTGTCTTAATAGTAAGGCAAGTCTTAACTTTGGTGTCTAAAGTAAAAGTAGTTAGGCAGGTATATTGTCGGTTTATTGCATAAAATTATGAAGAAATGTTCAGTTTACAAGAAACCAGCCTTATTTACAATGTATACAATATAGTGATTAAATACCACATATATCTTGCAGCCCCAACATATTAACAAGAACCTTGATACCTATGGTCTTTCACAACAAATTATGCAAAAAATAACTAACAGGATAAATACACCGAATAAACATAGAAAACGGCATGAGGAAAGTCAATAAAAAGCACAGATTGTTGCTTTAATAGCAAGTACCATGAATATGAATTGAGCAAATTTAACATTTCTGGCTCTATTGCACTTTAAGTGTAATTATTTGCAAGGATCTGACTACATAATCTTATACTTATATGGGAATCTTATGAAATAAAATATTTAAATCGTTAATAGACGTTTAGTGCGATAAGTACGTAAATCAATCAAATTGTTAGTTTGCTTTGTAGTATTATGTAATTTAATTTGTGCAAGTAGAGAAAGCTAAATATAATTCTGACGATAAAGAAGCATTCTAATAATAAATAATTACAACAGTTGCCCTACCCATACAAGAAGATCTACAAAATAATAATCCAGGATCAGCCGGCGCGACAAAATGGCGTCATTATCCCAAACAAGACAATGTTAAGTTTACAACAAATTCGTTGTATGTATAACTTATCAACTATATTTATACAAAATGCAGTTCAAAATATTACCTTTGTTATAAACATTCAGTAGAAAGAACAGAAAAATCAGGAATTAAATCACAAATTTTAATTCACTAACACTTTTTGACATAAGTAAGAAAGAACGAAAATTGTTTTCATTAGTTTGACATACAGTAAAATAGTTCGGGCAAGTACACTAAACTATTCAGCCTAGTTACTATGCCACAGAATAACTATATATGTATTATATTTAAACCACAGATGCTTACACATTTTTTTTATAATAAATGTGTAATTTATGTGCTTTTGTCGGTCTGGAAATGGTCTGGTTTTGTAATTGGTTCTCATTCGATCATGCTATGAGCTAACTACAGAAACCGCGCAAAAATGGCTCTCGGAATCAATAAGGCGCAAAAGAATCTACGACATAAAATGATTGTGTAGCAACATTGATAATTTTCTTTACATATTACGAACTCTTTTTTGTCTATGTAGACGGCAATGGTGCATCATACTTATATTGTATAGTAAAGGTCAGTCATAAAACAATGACAAAAATTGTACTTAAATTGTCATATCTATGAATGAAAATGAACGAATGAATGACTAATACATACAATTTGATTGCTTGCTTGCTTTGCTTTCCGATTTGATTTGATGTGATGTCGACGCTAAAAAAATATTCCCAAATATAAATATCTCGTGCATTGGTGTTTTCCCGTTTTAAATAGTGGAAAATGAGTTTTTCCAGCGACGAAGTGAATTTCCTCGTTTATCGTTATTTGCAGGAGTCAGGTACAGTCAAGAAAATTTTGTCATAAAACGGTGTCGATCAACCAAATCAAATTCATGGATTAGGATTTACGCTTCTTCATAAACGGGGCACTATAGCTCATAATATTTTTAGAATTACTTAATACCTCATATTTTATCTTAAGTATAAATGTATTCTTAGTGGTCTTTCAATTTATGTTGTAACCCTCCGAACTAAAATAGGACAATCACATAGCCTATTGTACACAGTGGCTAGAAAAGATGTTTCACCCTAATTGCATACACCCGCGATTTTTTGTATTTATTAGGTTTATATAATTTTCAGGTTTTCATCACTCTGCATACACATTTGGAATAGAGTCACATATATCTCAAAGTAACATAAATAGTGCATTGGTCCCTCCAGCAGCATTACTGAACATCTTGCAGAAAGGTTTACAGTACACTGAAGCAGAAATAACTATAGGAGAGGATGGTAACTACATCATTTCCCTACTACTAAATATGTGATTCTTGTGACCTTTTTAACACCTATATTGTACCATATTTCATGTGAATAAATATTATTTCTATTATTATTTCTAAGTATTTGCATATTTTATGCAATTATCATAATTTTTATATTATTTGAATATTTCATCAGCATGTTGTGGTTATACACTATTGCCAAAGACTATTAACGCGTTTGCTGCTAAGTACACACCTGCGCGTCCAACTGTTAGAGAATTTACGAAGAAGACGAAATTTCAGCAGCGAATGTGTTAAGTGTCACTGTGGCAGAGGATGAGACCATTGCCGTCTCATACACAATATATGAATATGAGTCTATCTATGTAGTGAAGTAGACTATTCAAACCACCTGGCCACTACTCAATCCTTTAAATAGACTATTAATATGTTTAAGGTACTGAAACTAGGTTGTCGGAGAGCCTAAGCTTGATTGATGCCGTGACTCCTGATATAGTGGCTGCACGGCAGAATGCACAAAATGCTCAGAAACAGGCTATCAAAGCTGAACCAGGGTCAGGAGGCGAGGGACAGAATGGTGTAGAGGTAAGGTGGACTATTGTCACATTAGGCATAAAAATTATAATCTCATTTAACTATGCCTGCTTTATATAAGTTTAGTCTGTCCCGCAGAGCACTGGCACTACATGTACGACAACAATACCATCAGCCACAGGTAGTGCTACAACACCTAGCCTTCCAGAGACTATGGATGTGGATCAGTCTATTGAAATTCCAGCAAACAAAGCAACTGTTCTCAAAGGACATGAATCTGAAGTATTCATATGTGCATGGAATCCAAGCACAGACCTACTGGCTAGTGGATCTGGTGACAGCACAGCTAGGTAAAAAAAATCAACCAACTTTTATTCTGTTTATTTGTTACAGTAGATTTGTTAATAAGAAAGTTTTATTTCAGAATTTGGGATATGTGTGACAACCCTACAACAACACCCAATCAATTAGTCCTAAGGCACTGTATTCAAAAGGGAGGTGCTGAAGTACCCAGCAACAAGGATGTTACATCATTGGACTGGAATGTATGCTACCAGTTGCTTTTCTGTATGGATGATGTCAATAATTATGTGGAATTTTGTCAGAAACTCCCAAAATTTTATTTATTTCCAGTGTGATGGCAACCTGCTGGCAACAGGTTCTTATGATGGCTATGCTCGCATCTGGACTACCGATGGTACCTTGGCATCAACACTAGGGCAACACAAGGGACCTATTTTTGCTTTAAAATGGAACAAAAGAGGAAATTACATTTTGAGTGCTGGGGTAACCTAATAGAATATCTTTACAAATTTAACAATATACTATTGAGAATATCTTTTGAATTTCACAAATATCCTTTCAGGTTGACAAGACAACAATAATATGGGATGCATCAACTGGGCAATGCACACAACAGTTCTCCTTCCACATGGCCCCAGCTCTAGATGTTGACTGGCAAACTAATACATCATTTGCATCATGCTCCACTGACCAGTGCATCCATGTGTGCAAATTGAATGCTGACAAACCCATCAAAAGTTTCCAGGGTCACACAGTATGTTGACATACAATATTAGTATTCACTTTATAACTAACTCTTTACCCATGTCCTTTTGTTACTGTGTCTGGTGCTACTTACCTACTGCTACTTTAGCTTATAGCAATTTACTTAAAGGATAGTTATGTACTTATGCACGGATTATGAGTATGGTTCCAATCTAAAATGCTGACTTGTTTTGTTACAGAATGAGGTAAATGCCATCAAATGGGACCCTCAAGGCCAATTATTGGCTTCATGTTCTGATGACATGACATTGAAGATCTGGTCCATGAAGCAGGATACTTGTGTTCATGATCTGAAAGCGCACTCAAAAGAAATATATACCATCAAATGGTCACCAACTGGACCTGGTACTCAGAATCCTAACATGAACTTGATCTTGGCAAGTGCATCTTTCGACTCTACGGTGCGACTATGGGATGTTGAAAGAGGTGTATGCATTCATACTTTGACGAAACATACAGAACCGGTGTATAGTGTTGCCTTCTCACCAGATGGCAAGTTCTTAGCAAGTGGTTCCTTTGACAAATGCGTCCACATCTGGTCAACACAGACTGGAGGACTGGTCCACTCCTACAGAGGAACTGGAGGAATATTTGAAGTCTGCTGGAATTCGAGAGGCACCAAGGTTGGTGCCAGTGCTAGCGACGGGAGTGTATTTGTTTTAGACTTGCGCAAACTATGAGAATTGTAGAACTTTTTAGTTTCTTGTCTGTTTTTGTTTCAAATACATTATGATAAATTTGCATAATGTGTATTTCTTGTCGGAATGTAAAGGTATTTTATATTTAACTTATGCATTTAGGCTTTCATGACATCCATATATTATGACTGAGCTAGTGAGTATAATTGTGGCATTTCGCAACAAACAAACAATAAATAAACATAAAAACTCATTTAGAGGGATGTAAAGTCTTGATTAAAGAAAGTATAGTTACTTTTTAGTATTATAGTATTATCTCTATAAATTATAATAGTTGCCTGGCCGCGTCTGATAAATGTATAAGCAAACAATATAGAAATGATTATCTCTTGAAATAATTGTTTTCTTTCCATAGTCCCCTTACCTAAGTCTCACTCTTGGAGCATTTTTTTCTCTGATATCTGCACTGCACCTAATCTGATATACATTTACAAATTGATAGGTAAAAGAGGTAAGCACAGGCACTCCTTGGATTATCAAATTTGCTTTGATTGGGTATCAAATATAAGGTGTCAATATGATATTAGAAGATACAATGCATTTAATTGATTCACACATAAAAGTGCCTCTTATAACTGTACCATAATAAAATTTATGTAATGGTAAATTACTGGCTATGGGATAATGAGGAAAGTTTATGTATTTTTAGTCTAGTAAACTTTATTGCTTTATGCTACGACATTGGCCTCTTATAAGCTAGTAGATCCTCATGCTTATAAAGTGAGTGTAACTTTTCATACATATATTTAAAGAAATATAATAGATTATCATATTGGCCATTGTAAGGCTTACACTGTGGGTGGTTATCATCACAGTGCACGGGGTAGTGTGAGGTGAGATGTGACTTGTAGTGCTCACTACATCCCCACGCACACAAGTGCAGCTCCAGTGCTAGCTGATGCAAAGCTTCCACAGTTGAAAGGTACCACCTAGGACTCCCCTTCTGATGACGCCAAAATTGTGAGGCTCTATTTTGTAATACAATTTTAGGAATCTTCTGTAACCTTTCATCAGCATATATTCCTCTGCTTTGATTCCATGTACTGTCAATCAACACCACTTTATCTATAGGAAGTTTTTCCACATGCTGTATATCTATACAGCTGGTATCACTAAATACTTTGGTCATTAGTGTGCCTACATTGTACCCAGATGGCAACTCTGACAATAGGAGTTCAGAATAACTGGGACTATCTAGTTTTCCTGTGAATAATTCATATACAGTACTGGCTTCAGCTCCGGGGTACAACAAGACAGTTCTGCCATCTAGTTCATAATGTGGTACATTAGGGTATGTGTACACACTGACATCCTCTGGTGCAAGAACAGCTGCATGTGCTGCAGTACTTTTACCATCAATTTCCCGCCTATGTTTGATTATGTCCACTTTAATAGGTAACTGTGAATAAAAAGTAATATACAATCTATGAATTTGAGATATAGGAATAACTCTGCATAGTATGATGAATAATATATAGAATAATAATATATACATAGTATGATAAATATGGAAGTACAGATTTATGATTATACAAATATGTTAATTACAAAGTCTATTTATAAATTTATGAAAAAAAATTGGCCCCAATTTTACTTGTAGGCAAATGCCAGTAAATATTTATTATTTTTTATCAATAGAGTTCATAGACCAGCATATAGTGACAGTATAAATGTTTTAGTTACGGATGCAGCTGGTCACCCTCAGCCCAAACCTAGCTGAATTTAGAACCGGAGTATTGTTTACAACCAAAATGGAGAAAATACTAAAAATTACATACTTTACACAGTGGAATCCGACCTTCAAGTAGTGAAACTGGAACAAAACAAGTGTAACAGAAATACATTCTTGATTTGCCACATAGAGGACATGGGCTTCGTCCAACTAATTCATCTAAACAATCAGAAGAGTCTATTTTCATTCCATCAAAAGGTTTTTCGTCTCGATTTCTAGCTTCTGCGCTTTTGGGATTCATTTTGAAACTAATTATTTATGCAGCAGGGGCTTGTAACTTTTTAATAGTAATAGTTGGTACCATCAATCATGAATAAAGGAATCCTCAGAAAAAGTTTATATAGCGTCAGTTACTGTGATGGTGTTTCATTAGAAGATAAGATTTATGATATATTTTTATACTATTTTATTTGATTTGATACCTATCTATTATTGTATTTTATAACCTCAAAATTGAAACCAAATAACCATCGGACAGACGGGTGACAGATATAAATATTTTTCTTTTTTAATCTATGGTTATAACATACTGACGTAGTGATATGTCAGCTTACCTCTTACCCAGAGACAGTATGTACAGGCAAAGCCGTACATTTTGTATGTATTATAAAACTGCACACACAACTTTTCATCATTACAAGCGCTTACATGTGCGACCTACATTCTAAGTTAGTATAGTAATTATATTTCAGTGCATTAAAGGCATTCATTGACATCGGTCGGTTTATTTGACATCCCTTATCGCCGCCCTTTTGACATTGACATCATGCTCTACCCACATTGACATTAAGGTGCAGTGGTTCGACAAGTAGCCGCTACACAGTATATACATCAACTCTACTAGGTACCATATCTTACTTTGTGAATTTAAGAGGGGTTTCCTTCCAACTATGCGAGCTAAACAAAGCGACTTTCATTAGGATTTTCTTATGCATTTTCTTTATACTTTATAACGAAAGCATATAGATATTATAGCCTGCCAGCTCCACGCATAGACAATTTTTTTATTCTGTAAAACTCTACTCTAGTCTGCTTTCCGCCGTTTTCCTATGTCTCAAGCATCATGACATACGTAATTATGTCATGATTGTCTGTCAAGCTGGGTACCAATTGAAAAATTGAAAATGTTGTTAGAGAGCCGCTCGCGTTTAATTAATAATTAATACAATTAATATTTTTCTGTACGCAGGATACATGTTCAGGGAATCTTAAATAAGTCTCTATCGTGATTAAGTATTACATATTCCGCAGTATTCATTATGTTGCTATTACGCTTCATATAAAATAATCGAGTAGTAAACAACTTCTTAACTCCCATCCTGCCTGTTTTGTTACAAAATAATATAATGGATTTATCTGTAAGCAACCTTGCCGTTCAACTCCACAAACTTTGCACAGCATTGTCATCTGATCCAGGTATATATTCCAATTTCAAAAGAGCTTTCAAGTGTCATTACGTTTGCTTTGTTTACACGGTTTTTCAATTTTCTTGATTACTTTATGATTAATATCCAAGATTATTATAAAGGCATATTATCCAAATACAGAAAAGGCACTGTTGTTATATGTTAATAATACTCATGGTATACAAATAGTATATTTACTAATCACATACTTTTAGATGGAGCATATGAACTGGCAATATCATACTTGTCATCAACTGGAGAGAAAACTCGCAATGCTCAGGATGAGAGGCTGCTGTGTCAGAAGATCCAAGCGAGGCTGTCTAATGTGTCTGCCAGGGATGCAGATAAATTTAATGAGTGCTACTCTAAACTGAAGAATTCTGTAAGTTCAGAAAAACTATATATTATTTTATGATTTTTACAAAATAGCTATAAATAGGTATTTTACTTAAACAGATAAAAATTGTGGCAGAGCTAATTTGTAATCTTTTATATTAAGCTTTTAACCTAAGGGTCATAAACAAATAATAAATGTCTTTGTATTTACTTGACTTCCAGTTCATCTTGAAGCAGCGAGTATCAGTATTGGCTCTGATGCTGGCCCTATCCGAGTCCCCTCAGCAGTCTGAATCCACCCAGCAACTGTTCCCCATCCCACATCTTGCCACCACTGTAAGTTGAACTAGTCTAAAATGTTATAAGCTATGTTTTTTGCATTACTAAATATTTATTGAACCATATTACTTTTATTAATTTTATTGAATATTATAATTTGTTGTTTGTTTACCAAACAATGCATGTGATAATTATTGCAACACAGAAGATGTTACATTAGTTGGTGGTTCATTTTAGTAGGATGTGTTATTGGTTAAATATACCTGTTGCAGAAGTCAGCAATAGGCCTATCAGGAGTGGCTTCCAGTTCCAGCAAGAGTACAATAGGCTCAGTGTCCTGGGGCAGCAATGCTCCCAAACAGCAAAGCTCCAGCCAAAGCCTACAGTCCAACAACAGTAATCTGGCTGTAGCATTGCCATCTACTGGTAAGTCCAATATTATACATATCTTAATAAGGAACTTATGATTGCAATTAATTTACTGGACCCCAGACTTTAAATACATGTGCCTTAACTTATTGTACTTGTAATACACACTTCACCATATATATTAAAGTCTCATGTTGCCATTAACGGGGCACAAATCCAGCCTCTGACTGCCTTTGAGACAAAAGAAACAATGAAGTTTCATAATATGCCACCATTAGAGCCATATGGTCCTATATCCAATTGTTCTCAAAAGGCCATCCAACCCTATGGCTGTGATGTAGAGATATGTGTAATTATGGATTTGTATGTGGTGTAGATCGTTCGAGCGAGCGTACGTGTGTCCGCGACGCAGTGCTGGCGGCGACCGGCGTGCGCGGGCGCAGCGCGGGTGGCGGGCGGCCGGCGCAGGCGTTGTACGCGCGCATCGCACACCTCGGCTTCCTGCACGACCGCCTCAAGGAGTTTATCGACTCCAACTCCGGCCTCATGCCGCAGGGTAACTAAAGCCATAACATACTTCATCATCCTCCTCCTGCCTTTATTGCCGCAATGTGTATTTCTCTACTATTTTTCTTTGTGATATCTATCTAGCCATATCATCTTTCACACAATCCATCCATTATTTCTTAGGTCTTCCTCTCTCCTTGTTACCATGCATATAAATTTATAAACAAACATTATTACATCATTATCTTCATCCTTCCGCATAACACGTCCATCCATACTATTAAGCCAAGTAACAGTTGAATTTGAACTCCTTTACATTAAATTAAGCAAATTAGAGTGCTACTGTATAATTTTTTAAGGTGTTCATATTTTATATCTCGTATATTTTATAAATTACAATTTGTGTGTCAACAATTAAAGGTCTGATGGGTGAAGGGCTTGTGTCATCAATTAGAGACGAGCTGACAGAGTATTATAGGAGTGTTGCACTGCTTCAATCACAGGTCAGTAATACAAAAACTAAACCTATCATTATTTTAATCTAAATCTAGTGTTAATAGGCTGCAGTAGCCAGCTTCTCATTTTATAAGTGTAAAAAAAATAATTGACTGAGTACGAATTTCGTTGACAGGCATGTGTTAGGAGTAAGATTTTTTTGATCATAGATGTATTGTGATTGGCACTTAACGTGTAATGTCGTTGTGAAATGTTAGTGGTGTGTGTATGCAGGCGTGCGAGGGTGACGGCGGCGGCGGCACGCTGCGGCGCGTGTGTGTGTGGGCGCAGGAGCCGCTGCACCGCCTCACGTGGCTCGCTAACATCGCGCACGCCGCGCACCATAAGAAAGGTTACTTTACATATTTTTGATATATCATTCCATGAGTGACTTTATTTCGCATGATACTAATTTGTTTTTAAATAAAAATAAGACTAAGGTACTCCTTATGACATCAACTATCTGCCGGTGAGTCTAGTTAAAATCGGTTCAGCAGTTTCAGAGATTAGCTAGAACAGACGCACTGAAAGAGAAAAATAATAATAATTGTTTTTTTTTATTTTAGTTCCATATATTATACTTATACTTTCATATGCAATTTATTGAAAAGCTGTTAATTTGGAATTACAAAGAGACACTTAATTTGTATCTGTATAGATATATATATATATATATATATATATTTAGATTATAATTATGTGACGGTGTGTTGTCAGGCGGCGAATTGGCTTCGTGCGTGCATCGCTTCGTGCGTCACGGCGACGAGCGCGTGTGCACGCTGGCTCGCCGGCTGCTCACCGCGCTCACGTACCCGCTGCTACTCATGCTCACGCGGTGGCTGCTACACGGTTATACTTACACATATCACAATACATATACTATGACACTCCGTATAATGATACTATTGAACTTGGCAATGCTTCTAGCCTCCAGAGGGCCTAGTGCGAGTTTTCACTGCCGCCGTCACAAGTGACTGTGACGTAAACAAAGATTTGTATGGGATCAAGACAGGTCTATCTATCGGGTGACTGACGTGACTTGTGAAAGACAACTCGCAATATGCACTGGGCGCGATCCCCATGAGATACCGATTTGGAACAAGTTTGTTTTAAATTTTGCTACACTTGAGAGTTCTTCGGTGAGATTTCTAGTTCGAGCAACGATTTGGACAAATATAAAAAAAATGGTTTTTGTTAAACTTTTGCTATCTATCTCGTATCTATCTATAAAGCTTTATATTATTTAAATAATATTTTCAATATGTATGTGTTTTCAATGCGTCGTATGTTGATACAGGTGAGATCGACGATCCGTTCAACGAGTTCTTCATCGAGAGTAGGAGCGGCGTGCCCATAGACCGGATGTGGCACGACAAGTACCGAGTCAGGTACTAACACAACCACAACACAACTTTCATTAATGTATCTGAGAAGACAGTTTTTCAAAGTACTTGAAGCGGACACTGCTTACTTAACTGAGCACTAGCATGTATAATCTTGTATAATCATGCAGTGCTGACGATTTGAAAATATTTTGATAAAAGTCTAATCAATCTATACTAATATCATATAGAGGAAAAGTTTTTATATATGTTTGTAACGAATTGGCTCAAAAAGTACTGGATCGATTTTAAAATTCTGTCACTTTTTGAATGCTACATTATCACTGATTAATATAGGCTCCATACTCCCACGGGAACGGGAACTACACGGGTGAAACTACGTGACGGCCGCTAGTTGGAGATATTTTTAATTGAATTGAGCTGCTTCAAATTGATACACATTTTTTTTTTTATTTTATTACTAATTTAACAACTTTCATATGAATTTAGTGATACACTGTTAATTTGGAATAGTCACTTGAATTTTATTGTTGTGTGTAGGGAGTGGATGGTCCCGTCGTTCATGTCCCGCGAGCAGGCGAGCCAGATCCTGGCGACGGGCAAGAGCGTGGTGTTCATGCGCGAGGCGTGCGCCGACGAGCCCGGCTCCACCGACCACGCGCACCATCTGCAAGCACTACTCAAACCGCACACAGGTTACTTTACATACACTATAGAACGTCGTGGTGCCTGCCCTCGGGGTTTGATTCGCATGATATGCAAGCGACGCAAGTTCTAGTCCCAGTGGGGCCTGTATTAATGAGTTTTTCTAAAAACTCATGTGCAGTGATTTTACACTATGTGCTTTACAGTGAAGGAAAACATCGCGAGTAAGCCTGTATATGTCTGAGATGTAATTCAAAGATATAAGCATAGTGCCTGAGACGGCGATAGAGTCACCATCTGCGGTATTTCGGGCGGCCGATACATTCAGTGGATTGGGATGTTTTTCGGCAGACTCGATTCATAAATTAGGGTAACTTGCTTATTGGTGTGTATGTAACTACCTCGTTGGCCTGGTGTCTATTTGTGTAGGTGTGTGTGTTGCGGAGGGTGGGTCGGTCAGCGCGTGATGCATATTATTGTGTATGGGTGTAGCTGTTTG
Source organism: Watsonalla cultraria (assembly GCA_964035505.1). Taxonomy (NCBI): domain Eukaryota; kingdom Metazoa; phylum Arthropoda; class Insecta; order Lepidoptera; family Drepanidae; genus Watsonalla; species Watsonalla cultraria. The sequence goes on along the minus strand of OZ037717.1, from coordinate 7,353,060 downwards.
CGGTGCGGAGAGCGCGTCGGGATACGCGTGGTGTTCATTAGTGTGTATTTGTATAGGTATGATTGTTGTGGAAAGTGTGTCAGCCAGCGCGGTGTTTATTAGTGTGTATCTGCGTAGGAGTGTGTGTTGCAGAAAGTGTGTCAGCCAGCGCGGTGTTTATTAGGGTGTATCTGTGTAGGTGTGTGTGTTGCGGAGGGTGTGTCAGCCAGCGCGGTGTTTATCCGAGTGTATGTGTGTAGGTGTGTGCGGTGTGTCGGGTGCGTCGCTCGGCGCGTGATGCTTATAAGTGTGTATGTGTGTAGGTGTGTGCGGTGCGGAGGGCGGCGCGTGATGCTTATAAGTGTGTATGTGTGTAGGTGTGTGCGGTGCGGAGGGCGGCGCGTGATGCTTATAAGTGTGTATGTGTGTAGGTGTGTGCGGTGCGGAGGGCGGCGCGTGATGCTTATAAGTGTGTATGTGTGTAGGTGTGTGCGGTGCGGAGGGCGGGTCGGGCGGGTCGGGCGCGTGGTGGGAGGCGGGCGGGCTGCGCGCGGGGGTGGCGGGCGCGCACCAGGCGGCGGCGCAGCGACTGCTGGCCGCGCTCACCACGCACCACCACCTGCTCGACCACCTCGCCGCGCACCGCCGGTACCTGCTGCTCGCGCAGGGGGACTTCGTGCACCATCTCATGACGCTGCTCCAGTAACTATCTATACACTACACACTATTATACAACTACACTTTGACTTTAGTTCCAAGGAGTCTCGTCACAGATCCCAGCGCTTAAATGACGCAAGTCAAGCAGGCACAATAAGTTGACGGCTATAGCCAGCCTAGTCTTAACCGAACTCAAAAAAAGGAGGAGATTGTCAATTCGACTGTATGCTTTTTTATATACTCACTAGCTGGCTCTTGCCACGTATCCATACAATCCTTCGATACTTTTATTCATAAAATGCTAAGCAAAAAATTGCAGGTTTACCGGGTCGCAAGAGAAAAAAGAGCTTCCAGCTTGGAAAGTAATGTCGAATTCAACTAAGGGCGCCCCATAGTGTTGCTCCGATCCTGGTTGATCTCCTCTATCTTAAAAGCTTAATTTTTGTTAATGGCTTTGATTATTAGCTTCTATATTTACAACTCAACCTTAAATATATCTCTACAGTGTTTATGTCTGTACTAGGCGTTGATTGTGATAATGCATTGTAGGGACGAGCTTAACAAGCCGGCGACGTCTCTGTACGTGCACAACCTAACGTGTACGCTGGAGGCGGCAGTGCGCGCGACCAACGCGCAATTCGAACCGCCGCACGTATTGGCCAGGCTTCATGTCAACCTCTACCCCAACTGTAAGTTTTTCTTTTGTAACACGATGTGTTAACATCCACAGATTATAAGATTTTTATCTGGTTATTGGAACGAAGTTCCTTATCATATTTTAATATTACAATATACAAAATATACGCTGTTGTGTTTACGAAGTCGAGAGAGTATATATATATATATTGACACCTCTCAAGTTTTTAGATTTTATTTACAATGGGTTACCCAAATTTGCTAATTTATAATGGATTTTTACTAAATCACTCGTTTCTCAGCCTCTTAATTCAGACAGGCGCTATTAGGCGCTTTACAAACGACCGGCCAGGGTGGACTTAACAATTTCGCCGCGCATTATAGAACAAATGGAATCGTATACTTACTATCAACGTAAGCGGCGCGGGGGCCATAAAGACCGCACCGTAAGCGCCCGCTATTTATTTCTTCGCGGTTATAAAAAACACCCCGTGCCGTCGTCTGCAAAACTCCTTGCTTTATATTTCGATTAGTATTATCGACGCTGCCGCGTTCAATAGGCTAGTTGCCTAAATTTGATTTATTGCTAATTCATATACCTTAGTATCCATTATGCAGGGAAAAAAAATATTTATTTGAAAATATATCGATTTTCAATTTGTATTTCGCATTTAAAGAAATTAAATTAAATTTCCCCCGAAAACGCTCGGTAATGTCATGGCGTCGTGTGTGACGTCAAGGCGTGGGCAAAACAGCTGTTTGTGTATGGCGATTGTTGATATTTCGTGATAACAAATGAAACCGTCGTATTATAAGTACTGTATGGTGCCCCAGTGTAAAAGCACAAGCATAAAAACGCCAAACAAATTATTTATATTTGTCCCAAAAGATAAAACCATGAAACAATTACTGACGCTCTTATCTACGAAAATTTCAACACAACAGCTTAGGGATGGCGATCTGAGATCTATTAATCGAAGGATCGATTTTTCGAGCCAAATAAATCGATTTTTTAAATCGATATGGAAAACTGAATCAATTCAGTGAATCGATATTTCACCCTAGAGAATCGACACTCGATTTTCTCTATTCACCACACGATTTTCATCTATTCAGTAGTTTTAGAATTAAAATTTGAAATCAGTGTTTTTGTTAAAATTATTACTTAATATAACAAATACATTTAGAAAGTAAAATTATGTCTTCTTTTTTACCTGTTACTTTCATATTGTTATAAAAATGATTGTGATCAACAAATTTCTTGAACTAAAAAAAAACACTGATTTTAATACTAAGTGACCGCTTATTATGGTATCTTGCTTTTCACCAAATGGATTTATATTTACATTGTTAATGCAGACTCGTCAAAAATCGATTTTTTTAGAAATCGATCTTTTTGTATATGAATCAAGTTACGATTCGAATCAATTTAAAAATCGATCTTTTTTGAAAAGAATCGTCATCCCTACAACAGCTGTTAGGCACTATGCCTTACACAGGTTGACGTAACGCTTCCTGATTGGTGTTCAATGTCACGTGACTTAATCCTTAAATTTCCATAACTAGTTTCGTGAAAATATCAACAATCTTTTAATATTTCAATGAATTAATTTATTTTTCTTTATCTAAATACAGAACTACAATTTTAGACCATTTAATCCATTCTATTTGTTCTTAGTGGAAACATGCCTATTGAAGCTGAGGTGTAGTCAGAGGTTGCAAAAAACACGGTGGTAACATTTTTAATCCTTTACAGTATTTTTTGTGTCGTTCTGACGATTTGAAAGTGTTTTGTAAGGAGTTTAATCAATTAACGCGTTCGCTGCTGAAGCTAAATAAAAAGTCATTACCCTGTGCTACACAATCGGACCTTACACCAGTGCGTCAAACGCATATCGTTGTACAAATACGCTTTCGCTCTGTGCTAAAACCTCAACATAGCGTCGACGTAAGGTGTTCCCCAGTGCTATTCGGCGCTTCTGCGCGTTTGACTATTTTTATTGCGGGTCGTAAAACACTCGCTTATTTATGACAGGTAATAAAAACATGCGAAAAGGAAAAGGGTCGGTACCTATGTACCTACCTACTGTCTACTAGTTCTTGCGAGTGTGAAACATTATTTAGTTACAATAAAAAAGTACAATCCTACATCGGTAGATGGCGATAGTGTAAGTTGCAGTAGGATTATGAATTTAAAATAAAGAACGAACGATATGTCAATGTGACATGAGTCAGAAACAAGATGAAACCGGTAGTTTGAATTCTTAAATCTACCGTTTTTGATAGAATCATGAACAAAACGAATTTAAATACATATAGATAAATTATATAATATAGGTTAAGAACCTATCTCAATCCTACCAATATTATTTAGTTTATTACACACATTCGTAAACCCACACACACACTAGCCATCTGATATATTGTTATTATAAGTTTAAACGTTATTCAGACTTTCTGCTGTTTATTTCACAGACCGTTGTCTATAAAATATGGCATCTTAATTTTTTTTTTAAAAAGTTCATTTTTACCCGATTGGCGAGTACTGGACATGATCACATGCCAACTATAGCTACGCAGCTGCGTATAGATACCTACAACTCAGTAGCCGGTTTGTAGGCACACCCATAAATTATTTCGTTCCCCGTTTTGTTAATATCAATGTAGGTAAATCCCGTATCTGTTATAAATAGCAATGGTGGGTAAGGGCCTTTACAATTTGGTCTTATTTAAACAATAGACGCGCAGAGTCGGCCTTAGCACACAGTGAAGGCACAGAAATTTGTATGGACTCACATAAGCGTCGTTAGCATATAGGAAAGTTCGGATAAACGCGCAGGAGCGTCTTTAGCAGCGAATGCGTTAAAGATATTTTGGATTTTGGTCAGGTGACGGTCGCGACGATAGCGGGTGGGACGTGTTCGCCCTCCAGTACCGCGTGGACGGGCCGCTGGGGACGCTGTTCCCGGCGACGTGCGCGGCGCGTTACCGCGCGCTGTTCACACAACTTTGGCGCGTCAAACGCATCGAGTACTGCCTGCACCACGCCTGGCGAGAACACATCATACTGCACAAGAGGCTCACACACATGCCGGGTTAGTAATAAACTATGGGTGCTTATAGCTGGTTAAGTGCGCTGACCTTGAATGCCATATTATGAGTCTGTCTGTATGGCGCGACGCGAATAAAATACATATGCAGCTACCCTTACTATTTCAGCTAAGCGTTCAAAATTCCCTATTCAAATTAAAAATTTATTTTTAAAATGTAATAAACGAATTTCTTGTCGGGTTCTTTTCAATAATAGCAACCTTCCAAACCGCGGCGGTACCATATATAATCTTGAATAATCACGTCGTTCTGACGATTCGAAAGTACTTCGTTGAAAGTCTAATCAAATAAAGATATTATCAAATTTGAGTACAATGCGACATATCACCTATTTGTGTCACTTAATATTAATTATAATAATAATGTTGTGTGCAGAGGTGTGGGGCCTGATGCGCCGCGTGTCGTGCCTGCGCGCGGAGGCGCTGCGCCTGATGGGCGCGCTGCAGGAGGCGGGCAGCGTGGGCGCCGAGCCCGCCTGGGAGGAGCTGCTGGCCGCCGCCGCGCGCCGCCACCACCTCGACCACCTGCTGCACCTGCACCACCGCGCGCTCGACCGACACTCCATACACGCCATGATACACCACACCACGCAGGTGAAACACTTTCCTGTACCCCTATCACGAGTTTGCCACCGTTTTCGTAATATACACTCGCTAGCGTCTTCTTGAAATTGTATAGCGCCTCCAAGCGGTGACGTGAACAACTAAAATATGACATACAAATATTATCGGAAACGCTAGCGAGTGTAGATTTGGGAAGCGGTAGCAAACTCGTGATAGTGGTACTGAAGATTTCTTCTCAGTGAAAGCGTACTTCCAAACGGCCTGTAGATAAAGTAACATTATGAGGATAACCTCACGAAATGTATACGAATGACAGGTCACGTGACTGGGTTATGTAATTTTCATACATTTTGTATCATTTCTATAAGCGCAAGCGCAAGAGAATATTACTTTGTCTAGGCCTGCTGTAGATAAAGTAAGATTATCCTCACGCTTCGCTAATAGAAACAATACAAAATGTATGGGAATGACATATGTCACGTGATTGAGTGACTGATTTATATAATTTTCATACATTTTGTGTCATTTCTATAAGCGCAAGCGGGAGAGAATGTTATTTTGTCTAGACCTACAGAAGGCCTACTCGCTACCTCCGAAAAACGAAAGTTTTCTGTTTCTGCCGAAAGCTCGCAAAGTTCCTACCGCGATCCTTATTTGTTCTAATATTACGTCCCAACGTAATCTGCTAGAAAATTCGTTCAAGTTTAAATATTCAAAGCCTACTTTAATTAAATTATAAAATGAACAAATACTTGAAAAAAAAAACAAAACGATACAAATACTACGTTAAATTTCCGTTCGTTTTCGCAGAAAGAGTAGAACCCCTTGACGGTAACATTTATCCTCGTTATCATTTATATAAAACTCTCGTTTCGCGATGTCGCGGGGTGAACTAACCTAACTCCTCCGAAACGGCTGAACCGATTTGTATGACATTTTGTGTGCATATCAGGTAGGTCTGAGAATCGGCGAACGTCTATTTTTCATACCCACAAATAATAAGAGTGATCCATCCAAAAATATGGCAATTCAACGTTTGCCAGGCACAGCTTGTAATCCTGTATAATCACACTGCCCTGAATGGCAACTGTAAGCGACCTTTTTATTATTATTTTCCTTTCTTTCTAATTATCAATGTCTTCCGCCCTCCGTTCTCCCTGTACTGTGTATCTATCTTTTATAACTTTCGCAACATAATAAATGTTCCACCAGACCAAGCTGCCGAACAATGAATAAAAAGATTAAATATGCTAGTAGAGTTGGCATCTCTTACACTTAAAAAAATAGGAAACTGAAATACTCATGCCATGCTTCACGGCAAAGCGATTTCACGCTACGGCCTTCTCGCTCGTACTTTGTGCCCGCGCAAATCAATTTGTACTGTTTCGGATCGAACTCTGGTTAGAGGTCACTCACACATCTTCGTGCTATGTGTGAGTGTACCGCCTGCATGCAGCTCGGTCTTTGATTGAATACTTACTCAGGTGCTCTGACTGCACCGACTTCAAGTTTGCTCAATGAATAGGTTTGGGCTTTTTAAGTATAATTCTAGATATATGGGTTTAGAACCCAGAAAATGTTATCTCTAATCAACAACATATTCAGTGGTGGCCGTGGGGTTTGAGCAGTCGCCTGCAACGTAAGCGACGCAAGTTTGAATCCCAGCGGCCTGTACCAATGAGTTTTTCTATAAACTTAAGAACAGTAATTCCACGCAACATACTTAATTATTATTTTAACATAAAGGAGCTGCAATCATACTTGGGTAATGTTCTGAATGAGACGCTGGCCCTTCGAAGCTTTGAATCGACCTTGCACGCCGGGATCAACGCGGAGCTCGACCGACGTGACGCCATCGAACAAATGAAGGCCGACAGACTAGCGAGGGGTGAGTTGGCTCTTTAACACTAATGTACTACAAGCGGCTTATGCTCTGTTGAAATCAGAGCCAGGACTTTGAATTGTATATGTATAGTGTATATAAATATTGTATTTTTTTATTTATGCAGGTGAATATGCGTTCACGGCCGCCGACGAAGTGCAAGATAAAGAGAAACGGAAAATATTCCATCAATTCCTCGCGAGCCGCAAAGCTGACTTGAACGTGTGGACTCGCACTTATCGGTGAGTATATTGTACACATACAGCATTCCTGCTGCTTATGACCATCTAATTGTTCATTCCAACATCTTCAATTACATTTAGTACTTAAGCACCGTCCCTTGAGGAATATTAGGAGTTCGATTACTTATACTTATACTTATCGCAGAACTTTTTTCGTTTGATTCTTTTGCGTAGTTATAATACAGATATAATGATAATTGTCTTTGGGACAGCTGTACACCTGAATACTGCATCCATATATTCATTTATAGTACGTTTAATAGTCGTTATAGTAGTAGTAAGATGAGATTAAAAAATGTTGACGCCTCAGCTACCTGCCAAACGGTATATGCGGATTAAATTTCAGTTCCAGCTCAAAACATATGCTTGTATTTTTGTAGGCAAGCAAGATACCTCAACTTTTTTACTGGTCTCCGACCGGGCTATTAAAATAGTGTGTGTTTCCAGTGGCCACGTGACCACGCTGATCCTAAAGCTAGCACTGCATCCGGAGGTATCACTACAAATGCTGGCCTTCAGGCTGGACTACAGCGACTACTACAAGAGGAACGATGCTAAGCTGCACGAACCACTCACGTACCAGCACAAGCGGCTCAGCGAGATAGGACTCAACTTGGCCAAGGTAGTATACTCACCATTTCTCGAAAGATTCCAGGTTTAAAATACGGTCTCTGCTTTTGTTAAGTTCATGCGAACATGAGAAGGCACTAATTAGACCCGACAGTTATAAGTGATTCGCTTTTCACAGGTGTAACACTCTTTCGAACACCATAATTTGTTCAAATCTACGACTTCAAAAATGGTCCTTCGACCCCTTAACCGTCTAATTTGCTTCACCATACTGTATGGACCACCATGAAGTTGTATCCTTCATGTTGATTTTAAAGGCACGCTTGAAGTGTTAAACATATGTATGTACAAAGAAATGGGTGTACATTTTTTTCCCAATAGATAGCTTTCTTAAATGGTGTATTTTTAACCGACTTGTCTAATCTGTAAGTAACGTATTATGTATTATTTCAGAGTAAAATGATGGATCGCAGTAAAAAGAAGTGACGAGCTATGTGGACGGAGCCGCACTGCGCCCACGCCTCGGCTCCGTCTGAACATGGAGCTACACCAGTTACATGTTGCATGTAATCCAGAACATTCTAATAACTCTAATATTGCCAATTAGTGGTCTCGTTCCGTGCACATAACCCACACTCACTCCCGCCTGAAACCATCGACATACAAATTAAGACTATATAATCTCGCGCGGTAGGGTTTACTTTATTAATAGGACTCAACAATAAGCGCCTTAAAAAATAAAAGCTTAATTAAAAAAGTAGAGTTTAGCGGATTTGTTTTCGAATAAGCAATTTTATTCACATTAACTATTGATGTAAATCGTTACCTTTCGTTGAAGTTAGTACAACCCTTAATGACACACCTACTGCACTGTTAACTTAGAAAAGCACGGTTATTGCACGAAGGGAACTCTTAGTACTTCCACGTTGGGAGCTTTACGTCGTGTTCAATGTCGGTCTGTATGTCCACAACGTGAGTTAATGCTCTCTATTTTAGTGCCATGATGTTACTTGTACGTTTAATACACGTTTTACAAAAATATGTTTGTTTATTTGCTTACTATTCCATATACTTTAAAATATCCCCATTTTTTAAGGGTAAACTAAAATAAATTATCTTTGAACATTAAAGTTAGGTACATAAATTAATTAAAGGCAATAACAAATCCCCATTTGGAAAAAGTAACCTACTTTACACTTCACATAATAAAAGGAAAATATATTGAAAACCAGAATTGATTTGGGCTTTTAATATCTTGTGTGAGGAAAAATAAAACAATCAGCTGTCAAGTTTCAATAATAATTATTCAAACGATATATTCACTTACAATGTAATTTATTGCTTTTTGGTAAATATATTAATTTGGTAACGTAATAATAGGCAAACCGGGCCGTGTTGGTAAGTGGAAGGCTGCTTGTGTGCGCCTTGATAGAGGTGCCATGCATTTGTATAAATTAATTAATAAAAACAAATTGTATGTAAAATGTCTTCGATAAGTACCAAATTGCTCGTGCATTGACATAACTACAACAAAGTACTGGCGAGTGTGAACCAGCCTACGCTAAGTTTATAAATAAAATAGGTACATAATGATTTAATACAGATTACTGCTAAAAGAACGCGCTCCAAGATGCGCTTGGAATGTCTCCGCTGACAAGTACTTTACACTAAACAGGTTACATCTAAAATATTTACATTGAGTCATTTGCATTTTACAACTCGTTTCTGCCTACTTTCATACTGAAATGTCTTTATTTTTGAGCTATGAATGAACAATTATTATGTACATAAAACGTATTGTATGTAATCTCTACTTTCACAGCAGAAGAAGAGTTGTTTTATATCCATATTAATATTAATTGAATCCATTTTTTTTGTTACATAGAGACAATTGATCTGATGCACTGACTGCAACGGCGAAAAAATACGGCTTAAATTAAGTTCAATTCTAAGGAGGATAATGCTCTAAGCATGCCAAGTGTATAAATATGGGTCATATCTGTAAATGGCATGTTAACGACACGAGTGGAGCTAGCGTGAGCTCTCGCTGCGTAGGTGTAGTAACGGTCGCAATAGTTCCGCCACCAAATGACCGTTTACAATTTAGTTCATCACTAGCTGAATTATCATGAAACTAAACAAGATAAGTGTATCGTAGGCGTGTCTGCGTACTAGTTTGAGGAAAAGTACAATTTATATTGTAACATAGATTGTGGTTGCTGGGTACTTGTGTGTCCGACTTCACCCTCGGTGTGTCGCGGGTTTATACAAAGGCGCAGGTCCGCTTCATTATGGGTTTCTTCTTGAGCGCGGCCCGAACCGCCTCTTCGAATACCTCGTCCATGTTGACGCGGTCCAGGGCTGAGCACTCCACTAGTTGAGTAGCCCTGGTAATGAAAAAACCTTATTTATTACTCATCATAATCTTAAACTCTTACCCCCTTGTAACAAAACAGACTTAGTCCTTGGTTTAAAAGTAGCTGCATCTGTTTCTGTGATATGGATTTAAGAGGAGATGGTCATAGTTTTAGTCCAAGTTCAGTCTAGTAAGTATGATTCAAGATTCATATGACGTACTGCATATACAGACGTCATAACATGAGTACAAATAAAATCAATATTTTAGCAATAGTCAATTGGGGTCAACATATTCAACAGTTTTATCATTCACGAGTCAATGGATAAACATGGTAAAAGTGTTCGCGTATGGGTATTCAGTTTCAACTACCGGTTTCGATAAGTTCTTTCCCGTGACGTAGATAAAACTGTTCCCGCAATGTGCCTACAGGGCCGCAGCGTTGGAGATAAAGACACCACGATACAAACGACATGATCGTTGCATTTCGTGGTAACTACCGTCCACAGACATTATGCATTTATTATGCTACATTATGTTAACTGACTTTCAATTCTAGCAGTGGAAAGCTATAAAACATATTGCTAAGCAGGTTACATGATATTAAATTGGTTTATCTATACTAATCTATAAAAATTAAGAGTATTTTGTTTGCTTGAGTACGCTAATCTCAGGAACTACTGGTAAGATTTGAAAAAATATTTCAGTGTTAGATAGCCCATTTATCGAGGCATGCATATATCATCTTGCTAAGACCAACCGCGGGCTAAAGTTAGCGTTAGCCCAAAGTAACTTTTCCACACCTACACAGTCGCAGACAGAAGCTAGTATTAATTGTAGGTACGACAGGACTAAATTAATTATTAGTACGTAGGTAACTCCATGCTATATAACTGATAGCTTCACGACTTGGGGTTGCTATACCTACGTCGCTACGATGCAGCGAATTTTAATTCTTTAGAAAGATACAATGTACATAGAGGCACTTGTTAGTTTGTATTTCTGCTTCGAAGCATTTCCTTTTTTAACGATTAGTTTGACAATGCGGTATAGCTTATGGCAACAGCTTATAAAAACTTCCTCACTTAAATGTTGTGTTTAAAATACCATTTGGTGCAAGTCAAATACGTTATTGATTGGTGCCTTATCAGAGTCAATAATTGAAAGTAGTTATAACTATCAGAGTAGGCAAGCAACCTAACGACATTTTAATCTCTCTTCTATTGTCACAGGATTGAAACAAAACAGTTTTTTAATGCATGTTGATTTAACAAGTGAAGTTGTCCCTGTGTCGTCATATCGCAAGCCAATATTATCACACCGTGATAAGAGACGATAGCGCAGCCTGCCGGCGCTCGCGCACGATAACTTGACACTTTTCACTTTTATTTTCAACAATAACACTATTTGCCATATCTATTTATCAATTATTATTTAAACCAAGACCTCAAACTAAGTATACAATCTTATCTCCGCACACTAATCTGTCGGTTCTTCGTGGAACTGGCAATGTATCATAGCTTTTTGCATAAAAATCCATAGCAAATGATACCAATTTAAAGAGAATGCTTACCAGGCAATCGTACCTGCAACATTTTGCTCCGTAGTAGCCACTGACCGCGAGGTTCTAATGCTATATGGTATGTAATATGTATCTAGTCTTAAATGTCTTACCTAATTTTCTTTCTTAATTTTTTACCCTCTTGCGTGGTGATGACTGCTTTGTCAGCCGTCCTCAAGTCTGTTTTTGTTGCTGTAACAAATGCATCAAACATTTTCAAGTTAATCTCATAATGGTTTGAGTTAACGTTACTAGGTAATAATTACTTCATATTACCTACCACGTCATTTGCTTAGTTCATGATAATGAAATGTACTGAGGTAGGTACAAAATTAAACTCAAAACCAGCAATTAAGCTCTTCCTCTTTAGCTCTCATTTATCTAATCGTCGCAAATTACTGCACAAAAAATTAATATAATTTTTTTAACAAATTTTTTCAATTATTGTTTACGCATGCTCATACGTGAATTCACTTTGACCTTGACACAAGTGTCTGATTAAAATCTTGAGGGAGAATTATGATGTGACCACCGTTAGAATAGCATCATCTCCCTGGCCTTATCCCATGTATTTGGGGTCAGCACTTGATTCAACCCGATGTGGCTGATCACCTGATTTTTATACGAAGCGACTGCCATCTGACCTTCGTAACCCTTTTTTCGAGGAAAATCGGCAATCTGGGTTAAACCAGTTGTCGGACTTTCTTAGGCCTCTGACTGACCTGTAACGATTGCCAAAGATGTTAAATTGGCAACCGGGACCGACGGCTTAACGTGCTCTCCGAGGCACGGAGGGAACTCGGGCGGTCACCCATCCAACTACTGGCTAGGCGTATGGTTGCTTAACTTTGCTGATCGCATCATATGCGCAATAGCAACTGTGCCACGAGCCCCTCCCCACTGTAGAGTTATAGTAGGTACTATGTAGGAAATATAACGTATAATATAGTAAAATATAATTGAATAACAAAACTTACCAACTAAAACAATAGGCGACGAGGCGCTGAAGTGTTTTAATTCTGGGTACCATTTGTGGACTACGTTCTCAAATGATGAGCGGCTGCCCACAGAGTAGCAAACCAGGAAGCAGTCTGTCTGTAAACGATAGAATACATTTGTATATATGTATACCAGTAGTTTATATACACTTAATGCACAAAAGTACAAAAGTGGACTTAAAGCTATAACATTTTCATAGCTTAGTTGAGTAGCTTAAAAAAAAGTAAGTTTAAGTAATCAAACAGACCCTTGGCTCAAACTCTTGACTTGGCTGGCACGAATAACACGATGAATAGTTAGGTGCAGCCGCGTTATTCAGAAAGGTTCTCAGCGTCGAACTCGACGTCGAGCGTCGGTTTCAGTCATAGGAAATTGACCATAATACATAGGCGAAAAAGTTCAATTTCGTATCAATGAAACCTACAATTGACTTCGAGTGCGACGCTATGAATCCTTATAGAATACCGCGGCAGCATTTTGCAGCTGCAAGAAATCTCACACATACATTTTTGTGAAGGACTGATCGTGCTCTTAAGCAGGAGGCAGGATTTCGCTATTAATGACTATTTTTATTCCTAAAGCAATTACGTACATATCTATATCTGACGTGGAGTTATGTGTAGTGACACTAATGACGCACAATGGTAAACACTGTCGATCAACGCAATTAAATGTTCATAGGCTCTATTATCCTATCGTCAGAGGCTAACGAACTGAAATGGCCTTAAGAAGGTCATTCATTAACAGTGGCCTTCAAACTAGTCAAGTAGATACTCTGAACAACAGATATCAAGGTAGCCTCTATTTTATTAAGTTCTGTGCCGCTTTTGTAGTCGTATGTTTGGTTTGGTAGGCTTGGTTGGTTTGGTTTCATCTTCGCCTAATTGATCGTTAATTCCCCAACCGCTATCGAAAGAGACAAAGTACTATATGTTAATTGTTAAATAACTTACATTGGTATAGGAGAGCGGCCTCAGTCGCTCGTAGTCCTCCTGTCCGGCCGTGTCCCACAGCGCCATCTCCACGTCCTCGCCGTCCACCGTGATGTGCCCCACATAGTTGTCAAACCTGAGGAAAACAATTACATGTCTTCATGAATTTAAGAGTAATGAGACTGTTGCCGGTGTTACCGATGCAACTCTTTCCATTTGTCTCTGTCCAGTGCCATCTCTTTGACGTCCTTATACGACATGACTGACACCTTTTCTTTAACTTGTCCCATGTACCATACCATTACTAAATACTCAGCTTTAGACTCAAGGGCGTCGCACACAATGTGTTTGTTAAATATGTCACACACGTCGATGTTAATCTCGGTTCCGACCATCAATTAAAAATCCTTGATTCGTTTTAGAAACATATAGAGATAGATTTAAGTTATTACGTTTTATACTTGGATTTTCTCGTTAGTATTTACCAAATAACTATCTACGGTATCTACGATTTATCAGCACGAATCGCATTAGAAGACAGGTTCTAAAGGACAAGGTTACGTACGGAAGAGGCAACTCGTATGTACCTACCTAACGACTCCGCTATGCAAATAAACACAAATATTATGTTTGTTTGGACGCGAGTATATGAATTCAGATTTCCTTATTTTGAATTTATTCAAAACTAAAACGTAGATTTTGTTTTTGATGAAGTCTATTGGTCTATTTAGAGAAGGGAACTAAAATCAACAACTTATTGAAGAGCTTAGGACCTAAAATCTTACTTTACATGTTAGCCCATAGCCCAATGTGAATTTACGCTAAATCAATACCAGATATTTGCATCTCATCGTCGACGCGCAAGGAAATCGGACGTAGCCGTCAGCGTGGACGTGTCCAGTCGTATCGCAGGAGGAAGCGATACCATCGTGTACACATACAATACAACAATTGACAACAATGCCACGACGTATTTGACTTTATAAATAGTGCACCTCGCAATGCTAAGTACGCACTGTTCAATAATATTAGCCCGTCCGCGGCCGGTTGGCAAAATTAACGCATTCATTACGACATTTACGACACTTCGCTCGAGAACCGCGTTGTTCGGATGAACTTTTAAATATTTTTAATTATCTATTGACGTTAAGATGTCTATTTTGTTTCGGTCGAGACAGGATAAAACCCCATAGATCTTAGTCCAAGTAGGTACCGAGTGCCTTCCTATCGAAAATCAAGCTGTTATTTCAGCAGAATCGTTCTTTCAACCTTACAAATTCGATTTTATTCAGATACTTATGAGGCTGACTGTACCTTAGATAAAATTGGAATTAGGTAGGTAGACTTAGGTAGTACTAAGTTCCTAACAATTCGGATGTTGTATTCACGATGACACCTTCAGACGTGAGTCATCGTCTACTAAATACTGTAAGTTTACACCGAGAAGGTACAAATACACGTTTATGACGTAAGATCAATCGATTCATCACTTTATTATATTACTAATGTGGTCATTTCCGTGGGTTATTTGTCATTCGTATAGGTACTTAACTAGATCATTTCACGTAGGTAGGGTACTTACAAGTAGGAGGGCTTGAAAGTTCAGTCAGGTATAGTAAACTAAAATATCACAGGAAAGCCTTAGTAGAGCCACAATAATACAGATAGTTGCCTAGATAGGACATATTTTAAGAGTGGGTGAATAAACCCTAAGTTTATTCACGAATATTTGCTGCAGTTATTCTTAGCCAACATCGACAACTCGTCAATCTCAACTCAATAAGGCTTTTCAACTTTCAATAAAAATATTATATTTAGAGAAAAAAACAATAGCAATAACATTTACAACACCAATATATGAAGATTCAATAGCAATAATAATGTTTAAAAAAAACAAATGACAATCTATCATCCTTCAATATTTGAATTAATTCTTTTTCTTTATTTACATGGCCAGCACTGAGTAGGTCTGGACCTTCTTCTTATTAATACAATAATATTTATACAATAAATTGAACATACCGCCCACCATGGAAAAATCTTATAATTTTCCATTACTTAATTCTTATTACATCATAGCAATTATAATAAAACATAAATCATCTTTAATTCATACTAACCTACCTATTCGACATCGTTTACATTACTATACATTATGAACGATTTCATTCAGATATCAATAAACAATACACTTATAATTTTACTTACACTTGGCCACCATATTCATTTATTATTAATATATTATAAACTTATAAAATTAACTATATTGTGTACATTTCATTTAAAAGACATGCATGACCGGTAAGAAGGATTTTTTTACGATAACGCCATGATGACCATGGCACGGAAAATGTATGATCACTGTGTTCAACACCTAGCCCTATATCTGCACTTTGCGGCTGAGACTTACTTTGAAACCAATTATGTCGATCCAACTTAGGAAATTGTTTACTTTTTCTGTCAACCTTACTTTCATATGCGTGATGTACATGGTTGCATAAAATCTCAATACCTCTATTTTTTTGGGAACCTTGAATTGCCTCGTTTGTACTACTTACATCAACTAAAGTCTTAGGCATTTGAAGATTGGCCCTTTTCAAGGTTGTAACAACCTGATTACATTGAGTTTTACTTGACAAACTAGGATCAATATTTCCTGTACAAGCTCTTTCTGGTTCTGATTTGTTACAATGCAGCAACGAATGATGCTTTCTTCTACATTTGTTGCATCGTACTGATAAGCGACAGTAGTAAACGGCATGATTTGCGCCGAAACAATTAAAACATAGTCTCTGTTCTTTAATAAAATTTCGTCGTGTGTCAAATGATGCAACGGCAAACTTTTGACAGTTAACAAGTCTATGTTCTTCATTACAAAAAATACAAGTATGTTTAGCTACTCGCACATGAAATGAATTTACAACAGTGTTTCTATCCTCAGTGATTATGCTTTTATCTAAAAATTCTAATGATCTATATCTATGTTCTAAGAACTTTTGAAATGAGATCAGAGTAGGTAAATCATTACTAACACTTGTTTGAGCTTCCCATATTTTTCTTGACTCAATATCCAATTTTACACTCAGAATATGAATTATTAAAATGTCCCAACTATCGACCTTTACACCTAAATTCCTTAAAGCATCTAAGCTTTCATTTGAGACATCCAACAAACTTTTGAGCGCTTTAGAATTCGCAGTTACAATACTTTTCTGTTTCATAAAACATTCCAGAATATGATTGACCATGTATCTTTTATTATCATACCTGCTCTCTAACTGTGACCAACAAACTGAATAGTTAGTGCTGGTGATGGGAACATGACGTACCAGTTGCTCAGCCTCTCCGGTCAAATGAGCTTTCAAATAATGTAGTTTTTGTACTTCGTCTAACGATTTATTATTATGTATTAATGAAATGAATAAATTACGAAAACTGACCCACTCTGTATAGTTCCCGGAGAAGACAGGCAATGCAATTTTAGGTAACTTAACATGATGCTCGACAGCCACCGAAGCTTCTATTTTTCGAATTATTAATAAATCGTTTTTGAGTTGTGCTTTGTAGCACAAGTATAACTCTTCTGTGTCATCAAATAAACCATCTTGAAAATATGAAGCTTTTTTTAAATCGATGTCTGTCACCTTAAGAAGTATTTCGCGATGAGTTTGGCAAAAGGCTAACCATTGCGATTCCAAATTTTCTAACCTTGCCTCAATATATGACACCGACAAACGGTCTTTGGAGTACTTTTTATACTTAGAAGTGGCTTTAGAAATATTTATATTTACATCATACTGTAATTTACTGAAACACTCCATATTGGTAACTTCAAAGTTTCCTACTTAAGTAAATAGCAATAAAAACCAATTTCATCAATAATATAACAAAACTAAATTCGTGAAAATCATATATAGCATATCTTAATTTAAAGAACAAGGCATAACAACAATATCTGGAGAAATTACTTATTATAGGTATAGATACAATAAACTAACATTACATATTTTAAAGTGCTGAAAATCAACAGCAAGCTTACCTAAACTACTAGACAATTATATACAACATTGTTTCACGTTCATCACGAAAATATTAGCTTGTATGCTTATACATATATACGACTAAAAGTACTTACAGTTTTAACTTGTATTTACACTTCACTAAAACCAGGTTAACAGAGCTCGACCACGTTCCTCCAAACAGCTGCAGATCTTCTTGCAAGTACGGATATACGGCAGTGCTACCACCAGCGCCGCCCACCGTTTATCAGCTATGTCGCACTCAGGAACTCGCTGAATCGCCACTTCATCGTGGCAATGATATGCGGTCATCCGACCACTAGAAACGCCGCCGCCAAGGCCCAGTCAACCCAATATCCGGCTCGAAGGACCAATGAATAAACCCTAAGTTTATTCACGAATATTTGCTGCAGTTATTCTTAGCCAACATCGACAACTCGTCAATCTCAACTCAATAAGGCTTTTCAACTTTCAATAACAATATTATGTTTAGAGAAAAAAACAATAGCAATAACATTTACAACACCAATATATGAAGATTCAATAGCAATAATAATGTGTTAAAAAAAACAAATGACAATCTATCATCCTTCAATATTTGAATTAATTCTTTTTCTTTATTTACATGGCCAGCACTGAGTAGGTCTGGACCTTCTTCTTATTAATACAATAATATTTATACAATAAATTGAACAGTGGGTAATCCCTTAGGTTACTTATTTTTCAATTGGGTAATAACATAATTGACTCATTTATAGCGTACGTACGTACTTATTAATCGTGTATTACCGCATAGGAAATATTGGAGTCATTATCATACATAGGAGGAAAACACAGCTGACCGCTGTTTACTGTACCTATACCTATGAACAGGCTGCCAGTAGGTGAGTGACATCATAAATGACACACGGTAATGATAACAATGTTACCAAGTGGTGCTGGTAAAGTACTAATCGAGCAGCATAGTCACGTCGCTCTCGCCGGCGGCGCTGCCCTATTGACCCAGCCGCCGCACCTGCCACCAGAACCAATCAGGAATGCATCAGGTACTTACACTGTCGGCACATACTCCTGAGGAAACTCATTCTTAGTGTACACGTAGAGCAGGCAGGTCTTGCCGACCATACCGTCGCCGACTACTGTTATCTTCAGTCTCTTCGTCGTCCCCATGATGCGTGCCGCGACATCCGATAAATATTCACACACTAAATTCACACTAACCACCAATAGGACTATTGCTTTAACACTATTCAACTACAACCGACGCACCACTGTATCGGCAGTTTACTGCCCGTCCGCAACACAGTCCTTGAGGATTCTTATCACAGTGATGTAACGATGTTATCAATCTTGTAGAAAATAATCGCGATACCGGTATAACTTGGAACAATGCGCGCGCGCCGTGTCGCGGTCGAGTGCAGAGTGATCAGAGAATACTAAGCTATTCCTCCTGAGTCATTAGCGCGCGCGTCGATGTTGTGGCGGAGTCGTCCTCGCCGGTGCGGACGTCACACAGTACTGCCGTCGCACTAATGTTCCTCATTAATTCTACCAGCGTATTCCCCCTAAACATCAACAATAAATGAACAAACGTCACATTCCCATATCACACATAGCTACCTAGTAATTGTTAGCAAATAAATTAAGTAGCTATATTAAGTTTAATTATTTTAATGGGCGCTAATGGGTATTCTTTGAATCATAAAATAGTAATGAGCGCTAAGTTGAACAGTAAGAAGAAAATATACCTGCGTATAATTATTAGCTAATCATCAGTGCATAAGTACTTAGGTAATTGGTAATATTAATGGCTCGGATGCTTACCTATATTTTATCTCAGAAAGCAGAACTTAAGTAGGGATGGCGATCTGAAATCGATTAATCGAAGAATCGATTTTTCGAGCCAAATAAATCGATTTTTTAAATCGATATGTAACACTGAATCGATTCAGTGAATCGATATTTCACCCTAGAGAATCGAAACTCGATTTTTTCTATTCACGACACGATTTTCATCTATTCAATAGTTTTAGAATAAAAATTTGAAATCAGTATTTTGTTGTTAAAATTATTACTTAATATAACAAATACATTTAGAATGTAAAATTATGTCTTCTTTTTTACCTGATACTTTCATATTGTTATAAAAATGATTGTGATCATCGAATTTCTTGAACTAAATAAAATCCCTGATTTTAATACTAAGTGATCGCTTATTATGGTATCTTATTTTTCATAAAATGGATTTATATTTACATTGTAAATGCAGATTCGAGAAATCAAGTTACGATTCGAATCGATTTAAAAATCGATATTTTTTGGAAAGAATCGCCATCCCTAAACTTAAGTAGAGAACACAATACCAGCAAAAATAAAAATTAATATAATTTATCTCCCTTACTGTTATTCCTACTATTGTAAGGGAAGGTAGTCTGGTACCTGGTACCTACTCTGTGCAAGTCTTCTGTAAAAGACATGCGTAGGTAACTAAACGAATTCACCCGTTCTCAGATTCAATACAGTTTCTTAATTCCTTACTTACACTGAAAATAGAAATAAAAAATTACCTTTAAACTTATGTTGCAGATAGAACATATAAAGTGGGGAAAGCAATATTATGGACTTAAAACTATTAAATTCCTAGGAACTAGGAGAACAGCCGGATTACAGGAGGTTTATATACTCACCAAAAACCTCCTCCTCATCTTCAATGGACCCCGCGAACTCCCAAGAACGCACAGCCAGAACTTTCTTTGGGCAAGTCTAGTCCTAGACCACTCGCAGTTTTCTTGATTGGACGAGCTGCATCGTGCTATCTGGCCCCCACATAATGTTAGTTACGTCCCCTTTTAGGACTTGCAGTGAGTACTCCCTGCCCATATTCAAATTCTGGAAACGTTGAATAGGGCGATCGTTCTGAGCTTGTTGCGTTGAAAATGAAAATGAAAAGGATTGAAAAGGATAGTGTCCATCTAATAGAAAAACCAAAATTGGTTAAGTATTAAAATAAAAAGTGTATTGGCAAGATAAAACAGTCAGTTTCATAACAATTCTAATAATACAGTTAAAACTTACACTTAACTTACTTCTAATAATACTTGAAGGTAACAGTTCACAGCATATTTTCTCACTAACATTAATTTGCTTTTCTTAATTGGTAGTACTTTAAAGCTGGATTCTTAATGAATGCACTTTGTACGTAAAGCTCCAGCAAGTGGAAGTATGGAGCCAGTATTTGGCCTTGTCACAATTAAATACATATAGAAGGTATGTTAATTTATAATTGATAAGTACTAATTTTTTTGTTCAAATGCCCCAAATGCTTTTCCAATGCATGCTTTCACAATATCGTCCGCTGATACTACAATGACATTGTGAAAGCCCAAGCATTTGGACAAATCCGAAATGTTTTGTGTGTTTGAGACTTATATAATTTCTGGGAGAAAGTATTTTCTTATAGTCAAAATAATTCGGTTTGATTCTATCATTAAAATAATATTGATTAAAACTGATTGTATCATATGTACCATAGATAGAGAGCAAAAAAATTATGTATGTTGTGTCTGGGTACTAATTTAAAGGCTCCTATTTATGTATGTCAACTTGGGGTCAATTTAAATCGACACTTTTTGCTTGTTAATATAGTTACGAAAATATATCAATATTTTATATGATTTAAAATAGTGATACCAAAATGCAAGTCAAGCCAAAGTGTGGCCCTAGTTAGCTAAGAATGCCAATGCAGTTCCCATAGATTAGAAGCCATGTGCACATACATTTCAACCATTTTCAGTCTAGAAATTTTGCAGCAATGGATGCAGCCACCAACTGCACATATTAAATTATTTATCATGAAATGTTAAATGGTCAACTCCTCCCATTATAAGTTCCTCTTTCAAGGCGAGTAGCTCCTGCAATAAGTCCTGGTTGTTTCTCTGCAATTGAGCTATCATTGACCGTTGCCTCTTCTCCCTTTCCTTTAGCTGCACTACGGTCGCATCACACACCTCACCACACGACATCTTGCCACCTAGAACAAAATAATACATGTGTTTTATTATTTAACTTTTAATTATTTACATTTTGTAGGAAATTTTAGTAATTATGGAATATTGTTGTATTTTAACAAATTTAAATTACAGTACATAAGCCAAGTCCAGCCTGGAAAAAAATCTGTAATTAATATTTTTGAGATTATTTTATGTCTCCTCTTTTCTGCACCAATTTATTTCAATTGAAGTAATTATCATTACTTTATAGAATTTGGAAAGGAGAAACTGCATGTTAATGTAACATTACAAAGATGGCAAATGAAACCATAATACCACCTGTTGATGAAGAAACTTATTCAAAACCAAATTACCATTATTTCTCAGCTTATCAACCAACTTTTCATTGTCCAACTTTAGCCTTGTAATTTCATTACGTAGACTCCGCTCATTGGCTATCTTCTGCTTCGACAGTTGAGTCAATTTGGCCTGAGTCTCTGTCAGCTTTTGCAACATGTCATCGGAACGATCTGCAATCCTCTGAGCGGATGCCACACAGGCCTTTCCCTCATTTTTTTCCAATCTTAATTTTTCTTTCAAGATACCCACAGTTGCCTAAAAGACAAGCCATATATTAATTTAAGTATCAATACATTGAAACAATGACTAAAGGAGATGTCAGTACATACATTTAATTGCTTATTGTTCTGTTCAAGGATGTGGTTCTGCTCTAATAACCTTCCAGTCTTATCAGTTATATTCTTATGGTACTGTAAGACCGTCCATATGGAGTTGATGAGTTTCACTAGAGATTCTGGCCTCAAGGTCTCGTGTTCAATATCGGTAAGAGGATTGAATAAATAATTAACGTTCAAAAGGCCCAGCTCCTATAAAATTAAATAATGCATGTAAATTTTGCATGCACAAAAATAATAACAGATACTGTTTTCTTAAATTCATTACAAACCTCACTGATCCCAATCAAACACTCTCGAAAATTTGATTTTGTACAGGGTTCGCAAGTGGTCGCCTTTTTATATTTATAATTTAGCAAGAGTTCTTTTACTTCTTCATCCAAATCCTCTCGCATCAATTCATTTAAAAATGCCATTATTTAAGTCAGAGTCAAGATTCCCTTAAAATCACAAACAAAATTTACTAAAACAAAAGAAAGACCAAAGGGTATTCAATCTAACAATATCGCTTCAAAGTTTTAAATTAATTTACCAAAACAAAATCACACTTTCAAAACGTTCAAATCGAATCCAATCCAACAAACAAACAAAACTCAAACCAAAGACAAAACAACCACAAACAACACAGGCCGGAATAGCTTTCTGTGGACTGACTGGATTCAGCAGGCCATAGGTAAAGAAACAATGGCTTACAAATATAGTGGGCGATAGAAGGGAACGAACTGTAAACACTTTTTTTAGTCCGTTTGTTCTATACATGGAATTAATACGTATGCATACTACTAATCAATTCTATGGTGTTTTGGTATACTCTTGACACTTTTGGCTTGTCTGTGGCATGACAACGCTGACTACTGTCATGTCATCTGTCAGTCAGTCAGGCAGGCAGGCATCGGAAGAGTTGTTTGGATGGTTGGCTGGATAGTGGATACGTATGTTAGAAAATTAATAGACGAAGTAAAACTTAATTCGTTTTACGTGTTTTGGGTTTATTTATATAAAATTAAGAACATCATAAGCTAAAATGAAGAGAAGTTATGATTCAATTAACACGGCAACAGAAATCAGTTCCTATCGTGACCAACATTTCAAAGTAAGTCGTTCTATGAGTTCCATGAGTTCTTTGAAACCTGTAAATGGTTTAGATAGAAGTTAAATAAAAACGAAATAAGTAGATAATTTGATTAGTATTCGATAAACTAATTTACTATTCATATTTCAGGGCTCAAGAAATGAACAGGAGAAGCTTCTAAGGGGCTCATCAACTTTATACATTGGGAATCTCTCATTTTACACTACAGAAGAACAAATCTACGAATTGTTTTCCCGCTGTGGCGACATAAGACGTGTAGTTATGGGCTTAGACAAATACAAGAAGACTCCTTGTGGGTTTTGTTTTGTGGAATATTATGCAAGGCTAGATGCAGAAAATTGTATGAGGTAAGTTTAGTATGTGGCTCTTTACCTTATCCATGCAAAGTTGCGAGCTCTGTCGACAATATGTATCTATACTTACTTAGGGGACTATAAGCAGAATGTTAAAACACTCATTTGTGACATTCTATATTTACTACAACTATCCATAGTATTATATGCTATGATTTTTTTTGTTCAGATATGTAAATGGCACAAGACTTGATGATAGAATTATTCGATGTGACTGGGATGCTGGCTTTTTGGAGGGAAGACAATATGGCCGTGGGAAAACTGGAGGACAGGTAAGTCATTTATTTGCTAATAATATGCTCACACCATCCCAGATGTTACAACAACACCCACATTGCACAGAATTGATTACGTGCCAATGTGACAGAGTCCATCACCATCTCAGGTACTATACATACGTCTTTGAATTACTCTTCAGACATATGCAGGTTTCCTCATAATGTTTTCCTTCAGTGTAAAGCACTTGGTGTGAAATAACTGCCCATATTTTTTTTAAGAAAAACTCATTGGTGCAGGCCACATTGGAATTTTAACTTGGGTGGCTTGTATAGCAGGTGATTGCTCGAACCCCGAAGCCATCACTGCTTTTTATTTGCTAATATAGTTCCAATATTACATGTAAAAGAAATTAATTAGAGTATCCCTAATTAGTTCATGTCCGGCAGTTTAGTTCATATCATTTGTTAGATGATGACCATTCTCAAAAAACTGGTTGTCAAGGTCTCAAGGATATTAAATTAAATTATGCCCTAAAACAACTATTACAACCTATTACAGGCCTTTCCATCCACACTGATGAATTTTTTGTCTGTTGTCTTTCTGGGCTTATCCTAACATTGTATCACACAATAGAGGTATTCAATGCAAATATATTAATTTATTTTATCCTTATATTTGGCAATTTTCTAGGTCCGTGATGAATATAGAACAGATTATGATGGAGGCCGCGGTGGTTACGGCAAAATCATTGCACAGAAGATAACACCTAATACTTAACAATGCTGGAATCGGCATATTTATAATACGAGTGATACAAATTTTGATATCTAAGCTTCAGGCATAAGAAATATGTATTGTTAAAGACTGTAATATTGATGATGCATTCACTACACCCGAGTGTTGTATAATAAACATTTTTATACAATATAAGTGTATTTACTATATTAAAAGGCCTTCTTGTATTTAACTTTTATTATGTTTCACTTGAAAAAAATACATTTAAAAGCATAGAAAAGTAACAAAAATTATTCTTATAATTTATAAATGCTCAAAATTTCAAAACTTAGATTCAGCTCATAAGCACATAAAAGACATCACTTTAGTGAATACTTAGTTAACATTCATAAGCAATAATAAGACAGTAAAATATCAAAAATAAATACATATACAAATAAAAATATCTGATACATTGAGGACTAATAAAAATAATTAAAAAAAACATCTTGTAAATATTTTGCTAATATGTTAACAACAATAAATGGTAAACACTGTTAATACATTTAGACAACTCTGTAAATTTAACAACAATAGTATTAAATTTATGCATTTCCATACTAGTATTATAAATGCGGATGTGTTCCTATCTCTCGTTTTGCTACATTTTCACGATCAAACTGTTATGTATATGAACAAGATAAGTCATTAGAAAAGGCTGGCAAAGTCGCGGGTATAAGCTAGTGTGTAATAAATAACATTGTCAGAAATGATGTGTCAACGAAATATAAAACTACCCTCTATGATAAATCAGATCAATAGAATATGGCTATTGCGTTTTGCAACACCAAATATAAAAGATTCATAAGTACTTTGACATTGTTAGTTGATTAAAAATAAACCATTTGTAACATTTTAATCTCTGGGGGACGACTCGGGTAATAGGTCAAACCACAAGGTTTTTGCTTCACGGAAGTCATATTGGTTGAGATGCACCACCACCTGAAAAATTTATACAAAATTTAGAAATAGTTTAACATTTAAAATTATATTCACAAAGTTTTCACCAATTTACAAGAAGGTTGATTTGCAACAGACAAAAGTAAATAAATGCTCTGCTATTCTGTATATTCCTTAGTATTACCTAAAATGTAACTTCGTATCACTCTCACAATCATAGAAGCATTATATTCACCTGTCCAATAATGGGACTGCCGCCCAGGAATCCTTTGTGCGTGGCGACAGTGACCTCCACTTGTCTCGAGTGGAGCTCCGCTAATGGGATCACCCACTCGAACTGTTCGTCATACTCCGGCATGCAATTATCCTTCACCACCTGTTTATTAACAAAGCAAGTACAAATTAACTGTTTAAAAATATATGCTCACGCTATCCCAGAACAACCTACTTTTCACTGAAAAAGTTTAAGTGTCAACGTGACAGATGGCGAGTCCATCGCCGCCTCATTCACCTTGACGCAACCATATGTCACATATGCAGGTTTCTTGACGATGATTTCCTTCATCGTAAACTTCGTGGTGTAACATATCACCGCACTTAAGTTTTTAGAAGAACTCATTGGTCCAGAAAGCTTGCGTCGCTTGCATAGCTACTCAAACCACATATGTCCACCACGGCTTTATTTTGAAGGATATTTACCAAACATGTGAAGATCATTATGAATCATTATTTCACACCGCCATACTCACCATAGTCTTACGTTTAGAATCCTTGGAGCGACCGGGCAGTAAATATAATTTGACATACGGGTCCGGCACATTGGTAGGGTCTTTCAGGGGTATGTTCCTGTAACATAGAAAATTATAAACATACATAATATTTTATTTACAATTCAAATACTCTGTATTACACACACCATAAATATAGAAAGCGAACATGGAATGTTCAAATAAGAGGCGATCCTTTACAGTAGAGAAAGAAAATAAGAGAATTTATATCTATACAGATAAATAAAATTGAAGTGTCTGTTTGTATTTACAAAATAACAGCTTTTCACTAAATTTATATGATAGTATACACGCTACTGACACCAAGATTTAAAAATTTTCTCTGTCTGTCTGTCTGTCTGTTTGTTCCGGGTAGTCTCTAAAACGGCTGGACCGATTTTAACGGGAATTTCAATGACCCGTAGCTGATGTTTCAAGGAGTAACTTAGGCTACTTTTATTTATCAAAAATATTAGGGTTCCGCGACAATAAGGATGAAACTAAATCTACGCGGTTGAAACCGTGGGGCACAGCTAGTGTGAAAATAATAATACAATGCTTACATAATCTTGTGTACGACCACGTAAAGGGACTGGTGAGGTATGCTGTAGCGTAACGACAGTAGAATACGCCCTAACCCAGCTTCACCTGCCGACCTGCGAGAGGATATCACATAAGTATTGTTAATAATTACCTATTATCACATAATATAAGTAAGCTTACGAAGACACCTACGTAGTTATTGATGATGTCCTGTGTATGAGCTTGGGTGAGTCATCATCTTTTGTAGGCGTTTGATAATCTTGGGGAACGTCTGAAAACATAAAATGAAACTCTTAACAAAAATGTGCTCAGAATTAAAAGTCCAAGATAAATTAGCAGTGGATATTCTACAGCGCGCTTACCAACGGCATTCTCAATGATTTCCACTGGAATTGATTCCTGAGACGCGTCATCTTGGCCGCCGTTCGATCCGTTTTCGATGTTCGTTTGTTCCGCGCTCGCCAATGGGACTATACAATTGAAAAAATATTTATTTTACAAATATGTTTTGAATTAATTTACATAGTTGTTTATTGATTACTAGCTGTGCCTCGCGGTTTCACCCGCGTAGATTTAGTTTCATCATTACTGTCGCGGAGCCCTAATATATTTTATAAATAAAAGTAGCCTAAGTTACTCCTTAAAACATTAGCTACCTGCCAGTGAAAGTCCCGTTAAAATCGGTCCAGTCGTTTCAGAGATAACCCGGAAAAAACAGACAGACAGAGAAACGTTTTTAAGTGTCAGTAGCGTGTATACTTTCATATGCATTTAGCGAAAAGCTGTTATTTTGGAATTACAAACAGACACTTCAGATTTTCACGTCTTGTTTTCCTGGGTCCCCGAGAAACCGACTGAGGCAATGTACCGATGATAAGAGCAATGCCGAGTTAGAAGAAGGTTTTGTTACAGTATCTTTAATCAACATAGAGATAAAATATCAAACACAATAAAAGGAAAGATAGACGTTTTCGCATCTCTATATTAAAATTATAAAGCTAAACATATGATTGTGCTGGATAGTTCATTAATAGAGAAAGGCTTTAGGCTTTTAAACATTACGCTGCGATTCATAGGAGTGAAGAATCAATGGAAAATGTTACAAAAACAGGAAATATTATCGTGAAATATTACGCTGGTAAAATATATAGGTTTTAATTCTTTCTACAACAAGTAATATGCTACCTGGTTCAGTAGGAGCGGAGGGAATGGGTGTTGAGTTGTCGGTCACGTCAGCAGCAGGCGGCGGCGGTACCGCGGGCAGAGGCTCGTTCGGCAACTCCGACGGAGGCTCTTCATCCACATCCTCCTCTTTTATTGCCTCTTTCAAGATCTATTTCATTTAACATAATATAAAAAACCTATATCATAATATAGTATGAAAAGGACAAGGAGCCAGCAGCTGGTAGAGTTATAGAAGGGTAAACATATTGCTCAACGTGAGATGAGAGCAAATGAAATCAAACATATCCTTATTTGATTAGACTTCTTACAAACTTTGTTAAAATTGCAAGCAGAAACTGAAAGTTGACTGCCCTTATCTCATGCTATTTGCGGTCTGCGCAATTTGTTTTTCTCTTCCATTTTTGGAGAGACGGCTGATAGAGACTAGTCGTCATACTAGAATACTATTCTAAGAATCAATATAGCTAGTAGATGTTTTTATATCAGGTTATGTCAGTTCGACCACTCAAGGCAAATGTGAAGTTTACTATCGAACAACTCTCTTCTTCAGTTAGCAAACAATCCTCCATAACAAAAGACAAACCTTGAGTTGCAGCGACATAATGATCTTGGACTCAGGTCCTGATTTCTGCAGCATGATTGGTTGCGTCAGCATGGTCATGTCCTTCTGCTTCAACAGCGACGAGATGCCGTACGTGAGCTGACCGAGCTGAGCCCCCGTCTTCTGATCCAACACCTAAAGCATACATTTACTGTTAATTATGTCACATCACATCTATGAATGTGGATGAAGCGAAAGAAGTATGTAAGGATCGTAGCATGTGCTAGTTACTAATGTACTTGACTTGATCTGACTTACCTTAACATCCATGACGTCGATGTCAGGGTTCTGCACGAGGAAGGAGTAACCTATCTCGTATACAGGGTCGTCTGTTCTCAATTGTACGGCGCTGTTCTCAGTCTTCTTGCCGACCGTCACTGTCAGATATGGGTCAGGTCGGGACTGAGCGCGGGCATTCTGTACCGACATTTAAAATATTTACAATGATATGACAAAGTCGAAAAAACATTATAGGTGAATTCATTGAGGGTAGTTCACACATCTCCGCTAATGCGGTGGAGGATGACTTTGATGAGGAAGCTATGTCATGCGCTGGGGTAATCGCGTGGTATCGGTTTTCCCCTCTCCCACGAATCTGCTACTTTAAATCGACTCGATGAAATTGTGGACCTTTTTATAGTTGATTTCAGCTTGAATGGAAATGTCAAAACCAATATACATTCATTTGAATCTGCTAATACTGCTATATGCCATTAATTATACGAAGGCGCTGGGTACTAGTCGCTTTAATTTCATCATAGTGGCCCTATTTAGAACAGTTGCTATTGTATTTGGTGACCCTGTAAATATAGCAATAAGATGGAGTATTAAATAAATGTTTACGTACCGGCAACTTCTTGCAGGAATCAATATACACAGATAACACTGCAGTGTTGAGGTCGCCCGTCTTGATTAAGAGTGTTTCGTTCAAAGCCTGAAATAACAGTTTCAATATAACATACAAATTGGGCCCAACACTCGGCAATAATGGTTTGCTCGGCATTAGAGTATACATTATCTACAGCTTGTGAATATAATACATACGCGACTCAGTTCCGACGGATCCGATGAAAGGCGATGCCAAGATAGCCGAAGGTGCACTTTTCCGTGTTTCGCTTGCTGCAGGGTTTGCCACTGCAATTAACATGAATCATTTATTAATCAAACTCATGTTTATTTGTGGCTGCTTTTAATTTCTATGTGATTTTATGTGAGTTATTTTAATATTTTCCACGCAAGATCGTAATTACGTTAGAAGATTTGATATTACTATTGCTATTATTCACCAATACTTTACTACTACATACGTGCCTATTATCGTAGGTAAAGATTTAATGTTGAACATTTAATGTGTGTTCAAAGTTGAAAAGAAAATTATATTATTAATTAACACTCACCGTATCGAGACGACCAAAGCGCACCACTTGCGAGATATCTAACGAGCATCTGAAATACATAATTTTACGATTAAATATTATTCTCACTTGCCCCAAGCACGCCATGCCTACTTACCTTGCTGGCTACTTTATTAGTCTCTTACCTTTACATAGACCGAGTTGTTAAAAGCTAAGCCGATGTTATTAGGATGTATTATAATATATTCGTCTTCTAAAAGTAGATAGATATGTTAAGGTTATTTAAGACCGATTCATCGTTGCAGGAGTTACTATGTGCAAAAGTAATAACTGAGTATCTTTGTAGAAAATGTGTGTGATTCAAAAAGTATGTTTATGCCAAAAGGTGTGTTGTGCCAGTGCGATGCTGATGTCACGTAAATATAGTTACTCAGCTCGATATAATATTAATGTTTTCAGGCTCTTATGAGTAGTGATCTAATTTACGCGGAGTCATATTTGCCAGATTATGTACAGTGTATGCAGGCCATTAGGTACGTTATATTTGTCCCCTTCACATTGATTGCTTAAGTAGTTTAGTTTAGCAGTTGTATAGTAGGTTTGTTATATACGTTAGTTGACTGACTATCTAACTACATTAGTGCATGTTAATTGAGTATTCTGCATCTGTGTCACAGGTTTGCACAACTAGGTACTTACACACTAGCGGAGCCGGCAACATTTTTTACATTCATTTGTGCGGTAGTGCCGTTCAAATATTTTTAGGCTTCAAAAACGAGTAAGGCCTATCCAGACCTGTTACTTTGTCTAGGTATACAGTAAACCTAGACAAAGTAACATTCTCTCGCGCTTGCGCTAATAAAAGCGATACAAAATGTATGAAAATGGTATAAATCAGACACGTGTGACGTGACATATGCCATTCCCATACATTTTGTAATGGTTGTAGTATCGAAGCGCTAGGGTAAGTAATGTTATTTTGTCTAAAGGCTCAGTCTTTTGTTATTCAGTTTGATATGTCTTATAATTTGTGCAAACGAATGAAAACTGATGTAGGTAGGTATATGCGGTAGTGTTCTATGCGGTGTCATCGATGCTACAGACAGTAGATACATTATCGACAGGCAATTACAGTCGTCGATGCATTCAAGGTATAGCGACGGTTCGCGACCGACCTGCCGAGGCGCTCGTCGCGGCCCGCGCGATCCCAGTCGAAAAGCTTCACCAGCACACACGTCGCGCTGCTTTGGACCATCGACTGCCACAACCCACCGAATTACACAACATATGCACACAAAGCTGTCTTATACCTATGTTAGATCCTCACAATTAGCCGGGTTATAATATGTTTACACAATACTGCGCATATACTAACACGCTATAATTGTTAAGCTGCATTTGAGTGTAATTTAAACGAATAAAATTAGTATCCTTCAATATAGTTAGTAATTTAATATAAATTCATAAATAATTATATAAATACCTATGTATATCACGCGTAGCCGCAAACTAAGTGTAACTATAAATGCATAATGACGTTTGTTGTTGATAAGCAAATATTTTTTTATATAACAAATATCTATCTTTTCCACTAAAATGTCACAAATCACGCATAGTATTAGCATAAAAAACACAAAACTGTAAGTTACAAAACGCCCCAGAAACTATAATATGATTGTTACTATCACCGTTCTACATATTGATGTCTAATCTAACGTAAAGATCGTTCAAACACAAGCTTTTTCTGGTATCGTTGTCGGGTCGGTAGCTGTATGAAGGCTACAAGCATTCACCAATACATCCATTGACATAACACATAATACGTTTGAACAGAACCCCTAATACGAGTTTACCACTGTTTTCCTAATCTATACTCACTAATGTCACCGCAAAATATGTATATAGAAATTATACACAGCGCCTTCCAAGAGGAACGTAAAGAACTAAAATATCTCATATATACATATATGGTCACGCCTGTAGGCGAACCTATCGCCATAAACAGGCACTAATCCAGACCGGACTGCTATTGGGAAATTACAGATGGAAAACCCATTAACATTTTGTCCGACTCCTCGGGGTCGATCCCCTGCAGTTCCATAGCAGCAGTAGACCAACGAGGCAGCAAAAATATCTCATAGATGCGCTGACACTAATGAGTACAGCGGTTACAAAAGCGGTGGATATTCGTACGTTGGAGTATTCAAAGTATTGTATGTATGTGTCCGGTGATAGTAACAATCATACGTGTGTGTACATAATGTGAGGGCGAGAGGGACGGACCTGCCGAGATAATCATCGTTCTGAATGCCCATGCCAGGGTCCCAGTCCCACAGGTCGCACTGCAGCACCTGGCTCTTCCTTGAGCTTATTATCGCCTTCGGACAAATAATTTATCCACAAGTTAGTTTTCTACTTGAATTCCTCTTTATACAGAAGGAAACATTAAAACTCTATTGTAGAACTTTAATCGAATATACTCTTCATAATATTGCGTTAACTTTGGCATTTAATTTAACTTTTAAATTTAATTTAAGTAAGTTAAAATAATTAAGTCAATCAGGCTGTTGAAGATCGAAAATCTACGTCATATTAAGAAACTATAAATAGAAGAGTATAAGAGTATATAATAATCAAAGACAGGGTAGAAGAATAAAGGAAATATAATATTTGAAAATAAGTGCATCATAACCATACCTCTTACCTTCGTATGAACAGCTTAACAAAGTATTTCTGAGAAAAAGACAAATATAAGTGCATCTAAATATACATACTTCATGCTGGGCAGCGTTATATAAAAGCCAGATTATAGACAATACAAATCACACTCGGTGAAGATGTATTGTCCCAACCTGAGGCACGTTACAATAAAAGCGTTACAAAAAGCCGTGAATATCACAGTGTAAATAAATTTTGATTTAGGCATGCCCATAAAAATCTAATGTTCTGCTGAAACGTAATGAAAATGTAATGTTTTGGACTATTCAATTGATTTAACCATCCAAGCAAAACTACCGAATCTAGCTATATGGACACGCCTACGTTAAACGAACCAACGAATATGCAGCCAACATCATTGACATGTACTGTGAGGTCCAGACTGCAGCACTACGCCTAAGACACCGCCTATAGGTACATATATTATAATATCTACATGTATCGTGCGTAAAGCGCGTGCTACCAAACCCGTAATACAGGTACCCCTCCACCGGCGACTCACCTCCCGAGTTTGTCATCGTCGTTGCCCTCGTCGCGGTCCAACACCTCTATTTCCAACATTTGCCCCATGGAGTTCATTATACGCGCCTGTATGCCACACGCGCATAGTCCGACGCAAACATAAGTAAGGAAAACATAATCTTATTCACTACTACTTACTCATCATCACATCATTAATAACTTCATCATGTTTCAACTGACCCCGAAAGCACTCTAAGTTGTTAAACAACAAAGCCAAAAGGTATATGAAAATAATTATATTAATCATCCAAAAGCCATGAAAAACCCAAAATTATGACAGAATTTAAAATGATACCGATTTAATATTACTTGCGTAAAAAACACTGTTATTTACAACATGATGTAAAAGATTAAATAAAAAATCAACACTACGAGGTTGTTTACAATTCCAAAGATAAACATGTTTCAGATAGTGTACCTTCGAATTACATACATTTACAGTAATATTTTTTTTGTTATAAAGACAGGAAACTGTGAATTGTAAACATACTCAGAGTCACCATATTGGTGTAGACTACTCATGCTCATTCCTGATATATTAATAGTTGACTGAAATAGCAAAGTTGTTTTGTGTTAGTTGCTTCTGTGTGAGTTTAACTATCATGTTAATTTTAATATCTGCTTTACAAATTACATCATTATGTAGTTCTTGTAAAGCTTAATGAGGTAAATAAACCAGCAAGATATACAAAGTCCCCATTATTAAAAATACATAGTTTAAGCCATTAAAAGCGATAAGCCATCCCTTTTAATGGCTTAAACCGTGTTTTTTTTTGTAAATCCGTATCACAAAATGAGCTGGAACTACTTTTAAATTAAGAATTATCTTAGACTAAGTTTTGTAATAAAGGGGATAACTGACTTACCCTTTGCTATTTCATTCAAAAATGTAAATGTCCATAATTGTGATATAATTCTCGCCGTAATGAGTTTTGTCAAGGACATGATCAGTGCATAAACATTTGGAACTTTTGCTCATGGATCAGAAATGAGCTCGATTTTCAAACAAAAACACTTACCGAAACATTCCAAAAACCAAAATTAATGACGAAGCAAAGTATCTAAAAGTCTAAAAGTCAAAACGCTTGAAGAATGTGTGTACTAACTACTAGTAGTAGGAAAAATACTATATTAAAATGACTACTATTATTCAGAAGAGTAAGAAGTAACCCTATACCAGTGCTAAGAGAGAAGATAAATATAGATGAATAATATAGTAGCTCACCTCACACCAGTAGTCCCAGCGCGGGTTGACATTGTTGTCGATGTGTTTGGTCTTCCATTGCTGGGCGCCCACTGTTATTATCGCATACGGGTCCGACTTACCCTTACCTGGAACGTTCCATTTCGTACACATTATAAAGCATACACAATCCATATGTATGCCACGAGGGTAAGCAGAGACCACTGTTTTCTCCATGCTACATCATACATGTATAGACTTTTATGTGCACATTTTTTGCACAGAGCATCGGTAAAAAACTCTTATCATTTTAATTAAATTCTAATACTATGTGGTGTGCTGAAAAATAAATAGATAGTATAAAGATTCAAATCCCTGTATAATTATTTCCCTTCGCTCACATTTCTACTGTATTCATGTATTTACTGATAGAAATGTAAATCTACTTACCTAACATAGACACATCTTTTTTCATAAGATTTTGTGCTTGGACTAGATGTATGCGGAGTACGCCCTAAAACAGAAAACATTCGAATTATTATAGGCTAGGAATAATGTTGAATTGAATCTGTAATTCGCTGGTGTTTAACAAACCTCAGGCTCAGGCATCCTCAAGTCAACGGTGGGTATCTCGTCGCTCAGTTTGATCGGCAGCTTGTTGGGTAGGACCATCAGCTTGGCCACTTGCTCCACGATGCAGCGCCGCAAGATGTCACTAGATAAAAACAGTCAATTTTATTAGAGAACTCGATATGCCCGGCAAACGTTGTATTGCCACTTTTTTTTGGGGTGGATCACCCTTATCATTTAGGGGTATGAAAAATGTATGTTGATCCATTCTCAGACTTACCCGATATGCACACAAAATTTACGAAGTGGAATTAGTAGGATGTAGGAATCTTATCTAAGCCTAAGAAATTTCCCGTCCAGATATCCGTGTTGCTGTTGGCCAGTCGATAAAGAATTTATAGGTGATGATGAGTTTACCTAAATCCAGGCATGTCGAGGACATCGGCAGCCCCCACAAGGTTGAAGTCGATCGAGGGGTTGTTCAGGAAAAATATCTGCAAGCCTCCCACCAGCGGCATCTTAGAGATCAGCGGCTTCATCACTACCCTCACCATGCCGTGAATCTAACAAATTTCAAAATAAATTACACTTAATTCCTGAACGCACACACTGGCCTAGTATGCGCATAAGTCACTTTTTGGAACAAATACATGCGCGGTTTTCAGCACTAGTTAAGCTGAGCGCTCAAAACTCGTGATGGCACCAGCAACAAAGGGGACTTGTTCATTAAAATTACCTGTAGATCCTTAATGCCACCGCGAATGCGTTGTAGAACAAATGAGATGTCGCAGTCTCCCGCGTAGCTGCAATATTAATTAACATTAGAACAGATCTTATGGCTTTAAATTATTAATTTGCTAGTCAATAGCGGAAATTCTAAGTGCTTCTGATAACTTTTTAATTTCGACCATAGAAATACCCTAGTATGTAAATGAGTAACGCGGTGATAACTCACAACAAGTCGACGTCCATGATGATTTCATTCCTGGAGAGATTCTTATCGTAAACTTTGACGCCGCCGACGCGAGGCGCCTGCCGAACAATAAAAGCCTTTATTTCACTGCACCATTTGTACCCATAAACATAACGACGCAACGCAATAACATACTTGATGTTTGTCAACAACAAAGGAAACGTGTCATCCGAGCAGGTGATTTGGAAGTGGATTAGTTGAGTGACACTAATGCTATTACTTTTTACAACTGTAGTAAGGTAGGTCTTTAAAATAATTATTCAAAATTTAATTTAAGTATAAGTACACGCTCTTATTCAATTCAATACACTCTGTACTCTTGACCATGTACATAACAAAAACAGTTGAGATTACTTGGATTTAGCCAAGGTCCTCTTCCACGTGGTATCTGCCCAGAGATTATATGCTATTCAAGCTCCAATAAAAAATGTTTGGTAACAATTTAGTGGACCCAACCAACAAAAAACACACCCTCCTAATGTTGTCTCTAAAACCAGTGGTTTAGGCTGTGCGTTGATGCGTCAGCCAGGACTTTGATGTATAAATATAGATAAAATAAAGGCTTATGTAGGTCGACATTCATTAATAAGAGGTACTCACGATGGTCCCAAGGATCATACGTTCGAACTTGAATCCGCTCAGTTTGAAGTTGTTCAAACTCTCGGCTACCGCGGGCTCGATATTGTCCTTCAACAAGTTCCTCGCGAAGTGGTTCACGTTGGGCCAAACTTGCAGAAGGATCTGTTGGTGTACTCTCATGTAAAATCTAGCCCAGTTATCGTTAAATCATCCGCTCAAATAATAAGAGATTATTCAGGAAAAAAATCGCAACTTGCTTTACATATTGGATGTAAAAATTTCTTCAGTTATTTATTTTTACGGGTATCACATATAAAAAAGGGGGTAATAATTCATGGAATATGTGTCATGCAACCATTAATTCGATCAATACCTAGTTATACAACACCTGCATATAGTTTCATTCTTAATGGATTGGTGAGCACCCTTAATTGGTTTTTGAATTAAAAATAAATTACAGTCAAAGGAGGGCATTTATACTGCAGTAAATAACATTAATTTGACATAAACTGACTTACCCTGTTTAACCATTCAGCTCGTTCCACATCAGGGAAGAAAACCTATTATAAAAAAAACTCATTAAAATATTGTTACATGTATGTATGTATACCTACAAACTGTTATTGAATAAATAAGTACAAAAGGAACAGTATTGAATCGTTCCTGCTAATGCTGGCCAACATGAAATGGTGATTAGCAAAAGTGTCGAGTCAACTTATACCTTAACATGATTGACTTAAAGTTCAAAATACTCACCCAAGCCGGCAGATCATCTAGTTTAGCTAGAACTACATCTTTCTCGGACGAGAGTGCAGCGACCTTGGCGAGGTTACGGCGGTACTCGCTCTCCTTGCGCCACTGGTCGCGTAGTACTGACAGCACCACGGGACCAATCAGCCACGCCACACTCCATTGCATGTATCCCACCAGATACACAGCGCCCACTATAGATACCTTAACCAAAGAACAACAACACATTGTTACACATCAATTGAACAACATATACTAATCACACATTTCATTGCCTTTTTATCACACTTTTTTATGTAATCGGCAAATTGATATGATAACCAATTGTGTAATATTGATTGATTAAAATAACATTTATCTATCTATATATAGTTTGTTGGCAAGTTATATTGTCCCTGAATGTATACTATTTTTCCTATTGGCTATTTTGTTTAACATATTCTTACTTTTTCACATGAATTGTGTCATTCTGAAGTAAGTATATTTGCAAGTGCTTTAAGCCATTTATATTCATACTACGGGGGACCCGGCAGAACTTGTCCTGATGTTGGTGTTAACAGTTTATTCAACTTACCATAGCAACACAAAATTGGCTTAATGACGTCATGTCGTTAATTTACAAATCCGTTTAATAATGCTATTACAATCTACCAGGTTCAATTGTATTTTCCAAAAATCCAGAGACCTACTCAAAAATACACACAAAATTACACCCAAATAGGTTCAGTTGATTAGGAGGACACCCTTACAGAAGAATTATGTATATTAATTTTATGTCATTGATAAAACTATTTCAGTGGCTATTAAAAATACATACATGCTTTCCTTAAATAAAATTCTATACATGGAATGTTCCATTCAACACCACACAATGTGATAATAATACATTTCCTGTGGGAATATGATGTCATAGTTATCACGATAGCTGTTAATGTAAGTAGGTATGTAATGCCACTATGGCTCTAGCAAATATATTAATGCATGTGTACATCTTGCCAACGACTGATGTCAGCCACTCACACTCACAACTGATAAGGGTGTGCTTACCTCATTGACACCTGAATTATCATTGTCTATAGCATGCTGGTATGCATGTACAAAATATTCAGTCTAAATTTGGCTGCTGGCTTTATAATAGCAGTTACTACCCACGTGAAATAATTCACACATATTTCCTATATTACTCAGGTATAGTGTGGAGTTAGAAATTTTCCTGACCTATATAAGAGTAAAAATTTGTAAATGAGGACATTCTTTAGAATACTTATACAACTTTTTGTGAATAACCTATAAAAATATACATTCAAGGGATCATCATCCATCTGATCCATCCTAGTATAAATATACCCAACTACTGTCTGTCTCATAGGATCTAAATTATAGAAGTTGGCTTATCAATAATAATTAATGGTATTTTAAGAGGGATGGTCTAATACCCAGGTATAAACAACATAACTGTCAACTAGTGAGTATATGGTGCTGCCAGTTAATACCAATATTTCAAAAAGGTTGGCATCAATAACACAACATCAAAACCTAATTGAATTTTACAAAAATGTGTGGTTGCAAAACAGGAACTAATAAACAAAATAGTGAAGGTCAAATGCCCATCCCATGAGTCAGTGTCCGAGCACAGCAACCTGCTCAAGGTCACCAATGACTCACAAGCAACTCTCAGTGTTTAAACAATGCAACCAAGTATACTAACACTAACTTAAAGATTTACATATGTCTGCATTGTATGTATGTATATGTCTGCATTTACATATGTCTGCAAGCCTCTTAAAGTTATTGATTTGTAGCTTACATAGAAATTAAAGAAGAATATGTTTATTATGGAATCTGAACCAATGTAATGTCACTATTATAAACCATTAATGAGGTAAGAAAAAAAATGGAAAGAGGAGGACCTAAATATAAGGAAACACCGTCAAAAATATTATACTTATTAAGTGTTCATATCAATATAGGTAGATTGGCTAAGCTTAAAGGAAATCATATTGGGATCTTACCTTTTTAAAGAATCTATAGATCATGGACAGCATGCTAAGGTTCTCATCGCTGCTTGGAGGGAGCACAGTCTTGCTGGCTGCCACCATGTTGTTGATGGTCTCCTAAAATCAAATGTACACTATTGTCGAATATAAAAAAAAAATGCAATATATTAATTAAAAACAACAATTTGGAGTTGGAACTAGGATGAATAAATCAGGACTTTAAAAAACAGTGGATAATAGCAGTTAAGGTAACAGCTACTTTATAGAATAAATTTATTAATATTTCAAGACCTGTAAAAGAAATTCAAGAACATATATTTAGAAAACATTCAATGTTTATAAACATTATCGTGCAAGATTCTATAAAGCTGAGTCACCTTTATTTATAGAAATAGTTTCCTACACAACATTAATACACAGGTGCATAAAAAAATGTAGAACATCAGGAGAAACAAAAAATGTGAGCAAAACACGTACCATGCCTCACAGCGTGCGCGGTGCTGCGGGTGAAAAACGAACCAAAACTAAACACAATACAACATGTAACTTACTAACCGACCGAATACAAATTGATAATTAAATTGCTTGCTTGCGACATTCAACACACATCGCACTTACTTCAGCCTCTCCGTGATTAATTTTACATCGATAAACTTTTCTGTTGGATGTAGACACTTGATATTGAACTCATTTCATACTATTATCTTAGAATTCAAATAAATACGTCGGTAAAATCGAAGAATATAATAATTCTATCAAATTACATTATTTTATCGCACGTAGTTTTGACACATGACAGGTGTCACACGTTAGTGAAACATGACATAATTTTCTTTTGTATTTCGATGTCTAAGCAAAGGGAGCGTTGAATATACAACCGTACATGGAAATTATTACATAGGATCTTGAATGCACAGTACTTAGAAATTGTATGAGTCTGACTATAAAGTGCGACGCGAATAAAATAGAAGCGCAGTTACCCCCACTATTTTTAATAAGCACTCATAACTCGTGATTGCACCCATGTGTCATCGAAATCGTAGTGCTTATTTATTAATTTCATACACTCAGTATGCCTAATATGAAATGTATAAAGACAAAAGTGGCAAGAAGCACAATAAAATTACGATGCTTATTGTAATCTCGTGCCAAGAGTTTCATATCTCATAAAAAACTCACTAATATCATCTCTTCTCAATTCCTAGCTTTAAATTTTTAGTGACACTACTTAGATATGTCATTTTCCCTTTCTCATTGATGTCGTACGTATCCTAAGCATTTAGGTCAAAAGCTCAGTGATGAGATTAGAATTTTAAATTCTGTTCTATTCTATAATGGTCTGCACATTTAAATTAATTGTATAGTAAAATACTACCTTAGAATGACCTTACAATGAACTTGAATAAAAATGAGAAGAAATGTTCATTGAAAAAAGATGAACAGTTGCCAATAACTAGAGGTAGAATCGGTATCTCAAACAATGCAAAGCAGGTTGAAGGAAGGAATAATTTTAAAACGAAAGTTACGCTTCCCTTAGATCACGATAATGGAGCCGAAGGTACAGTAACATTTGGTAATGATTGGCAGAAACTGATGAGCGATACATTTGAGAAATTCCTGCTTCAACTAGACGAGTTGTTCATGAACCTTCGAGCCGAAGAAAAATTCAAGTGCTCTCAAGCTTCACCCGATTCCAATTTCTATCAAGATATCTGTGAAAAACTTCGCTTAGAGGTATTAATAGCGATTGATAAACTTGGACTGGTTACAACATCGTCAAGACATCTCTGTAACGGACAAGATGTTGAGTTTTTTAATAAAATGAATTCTTTGAGAGGTCAGCTTTCTGAAATACGATGGCAATATCATAATGCCATTAAGAAATTGAGATGAATGTGTTGACCTAATAAGACAACAAATAAAGGCACTAAACGTGAAAAGTCTACTATACATATCTTCTTTATTTTAATTATACTAATTCATGCGTTATTACGTGCATATCTTTTATATTCATAATTCTACTCGTGTGTATGCCAATACTCCTAAACGGCTGGACCGATATGAATTTTTTTTTTTGTATGCGTTTGGTTGGCGCTCTAGATGGTTTAGATTCACAAATCGGCCCGGCAGATAGCGCTGCAGTCGGTATGCAGGACAACGTCTGTCAGGTCCGCTAGTATATCTATATAAGCGTGGTCTAGTTCCGAAAGGAAAAGCTTTTGATTTGTTCAAAAGTCAAATTTTTGAAATTTTCCTTAGATTATGTGATTATTTAAAGAATATGAATACCAAATCCGAAAAGCTGTTTCATCATTTATTATGGCAGAAGAGTAAAAAAACAATAACATATCTAAACTTATAACAACATCTAGCGTTATAACCTAAATAGGTACCTAAAATTTAAGAAACATGCATTGAACCAACATGGAATGATTGTTCATATACTAAGCTTATAAAAAAATAAGTTTACAAAATTATATGTATATTGCATCATGCCTTGAAGTTGTTTCTGGCTTAACAGCATTGGAATGTGAGGGATTTTTAAATAGAATTTCATACAAAGGGATACATTCTTCATAACAATGATTCAATGTGTTCCAAAAGATATTTAAAAATCTCAATTTGTTAACATGAAGTATACATAAATCTTAATCTCATGACTTGTAAAATATAAATTTCATTACATCTTTTAAACTTAAGTAAGGCACGTTTAATTAATAAGTAAACCTTATCCTTAACCTTTGACTATTATTACATTAAGACTCACGTATTAGTATCTATCAAAGTGTACTTAAGTAGACGAGCACTGGTCACTGTTTTATCATAAACATATAGCAGCAAATTGAATTATTGTAATAGAAAACTATTCATTGTACAGCACCTCAATATTATTTGAAATATTAAGTAGATATTTATTAAATTATGGCAAAATGATGAAATATAATTTTCCTTTTCAACATTTGATTAGACTATAAAATTTTAGTAGTATAAAATAAAATTCAGTCCCATAAAAATATAAATCTAAAAAAT
This sequence comes from Watsonalla cultraria, assembly GCA_964035505.1. Taxonomy (NCBI): domain Eukaryota; kingdom Metazoa; phylum Arthropoda; class Insecta; order Lepidoptera; family Drepanidae; genus Watsonalla; species Watsonalla cultraria. Next base: position 7,310,757 of record OZ037717.1, on the reverse strand, counting down.
TCAGCCTTTATAAATTGACAAATAGCATTTCAGTATTTAAAAATAAATGGTATACAACATAAACAAATATATAATTATTATTAGTGCATTAATCCTAGTTACTAGCGCCAGTAATTTGTTGGTAACTCAATTGTTATAAATGTTGATGAGTATGTACAATTTAGTATGCACTTACAATTTGATGGCTAGCGTTAATTAGCGAGGTATTTGACTCGTTCGAGGAGCGCGTCGCAAGTCTTCTTGGCGTCACCGAGCAACATGGCAGTGTTGGGATTGTAGAAGATAGGGTTGTCCACGGCTGCGTAGCCGACACCCATTGACCGCTTCATTACCACCACCTGACACAAACAATAACATTGATATGCGATATTATATACAGTCTAGTATTTGTGATGTGTATGCGAATTACCAATTAAATACACGTTGCAGATTTTACTCAAAGCTCCATTTATTTTACAATTACAACGTTGTCATTTTGACAGTTACATTTTTAAATTATGTACAAAAACATCCAAAGAGGTTAAATATATATCATTCCTTCCTCCTTAATTTGGAAACCTGAAGAGAAATGAAAATAAATACATTATTATAAATATCACTACTCCTTATAGTTAATGATTTGGCGCGGCCGCAAGAAATAGTCATGACCAGAGGGAGCCATGTCAGTATTCATAAGTGGATCAGCTTGTTCGCCCTCAGTCATCACTTCTTCCTCCCTTATACCATCAGAATCGTCAGCTGAATGATCCTCGTCATTGATCACATGACTTCCGGTAGCAGCCATCGGGCCGTCTGTCACTATTTCACTGCAGTTACTAGGTTCATTAACTACCGGGAACAACTGGTCGTAATCAGTTGACTCCGAAATGGGTATATTCTCACTCGTATTTGATTGTTCTTTACGTCCGTTAACATAATGGATTATTTGATCGATATGTCGAATCACACAATGGTTAGAATTACTTAATTTTATTGAATATAATCTATGTCCTATCTTCTTGACTACGAAGCCTACTACCCAAATAGGTTTCCTGGAAACAAACCATCGAAACCAAACTTTGTTTCCAACTTGAAAGGACCTTTTATCATTAATTGTATCGCTGCCTGTATTTACTCTATAGTCCTCAGGGGGACTCATTAAATCTAATTTACATCGTAGATCTCGGCCATACATTAATTTTGCCGGAGTAACACCTGTCGCACAATGAATACTATTTCTGAACAAAAAAAGATAATCTAACAGTTGATCGTTAATACAATCGTTTGAATCTTCCTTGATGATACTTTTAAGCATTTTCTTACATGTACGGACGGAATTTTCCGCTTGGCCATTACTGGCCGGATGGTAGATAGGCGACGTCATATGATTTATACCATTAAGTTTACAGAAATGTGCAAATTCTGCAGTTCTAATCTTCGCATCATTATCCGACACTATTATGTTCGGTAAACCAAATCTCGAAAAAATACATTTTAATGCCTTAATTAAAGCTCGAGTGGACGTACCGCCGACCATGGGTAAACATTCAAGCCATTTACTGTATGCATCTACCACGACTAGGTACACCTTTGCACCCAAAGACAAGTAATCTATGTGGATACGGTACCAGGCGCGCGGCGGGCGCGGCCAGGGGGACGGCGCGGCGCGCGGCGGCGCGGGCCGGAGCGCGCTGCACGTGGGACAAGAGCTCACAGTGCGCTCGATATCCGAGTCGATTCCCGGCCACCAAACGCGACTTCTTGCTAATCCTTTCATTTTTACTATACCCAAATGACCCTTATGCAATTCTATGAGCACCTTATTTACTAATGATGACGGAATAATCACGCGATGACCGCGAAATAAACATTCACTATCAATGTCTAAATCTGTCTTGCATTTAAAATAAGCTTGTACTTTTTTGCATTGGATTTTCCGTGGCCATCCCTTGTTCATATATTTTATGACTGTTTGAAGCGTACGATCTATAGCGGTCGCCGATTTAATATTTTCAAATAATACGGGTAATGAATCTTCACCGATAAAATGAACGAATGAGACGTCTTCATTGTTTGCATCTAGGTACGTTTCAAATGGCAGCGGGGCGCGTGAAAAATAATCAGCGATAACATTCCGTTCCCCAGATACGTATTGCAATACATAATTATACGCAGACAAAAATATAGCGTACCTTTGCAGACGCGAAGCTGCCATCACAGAAATTCCATTTTTATTTCCGAAAATAGCGAGGAGTGGTTTGTGGTCAGTTCTAAGTACAAATGGATCACTAAGGCCATATAAATACTGATGGAAATATTTTACTCCAAACACTATTGCTGTGGCTTCTTTGTGGCTGTAATTCCTTTCACTCGGCATTAGTGTGCGGGAAGCAAAAGCGAGAGGTCGCTCTTCACCCTCGAGTCCCTGCGACAGCACTGCGCCGAGCCCGGTGGGGCTGGCGTCCACGCTCAGCACGAGGCGCGCGCCTGGTGTGAAGTGTGCAAGCACCCGATCCGATGATAGCTCGCGTTTGATACTCTCGAAACTGTGCTCTTGTCTGGCACCCCAAACCCAACTTACATTTTCGCGTAATAACTCATTTAAAGGACCTAGTTTGGACGATGCGTTTGGTAAAAATTTACGATAATAATTAATCATACCTAGAAATCGCTTTACTTCCTTAGCATTAGTAGGCCGCGGGGTTTTCGTTATAGCTTCAACTTTTTTTGGACAAGTTTTTAACCCGTTCTTGTCTATCACAAAACCTAAATAAGTTACACTCTCCTGAAAAAACTCGCACTTATTTTTTTGTAATCTTAGTCCAGCTTCTTGTAACCGTTTTAAAACTTCTTCCAGACGCTCTATGTGAATTTTAGAAGATGGCCCCGTTATACAAATATCGTCTAACCATATAACTACACCCTCTATTCCTGCAAGTAATGCCTCCATAGTTCGCTGAAAAATAGCCGGAGCACTCGCCAGTCCAAAAACAAGACGTGTATATTTAAACAACCCCTTAGTAGTACTAATTGTAGTGATTTCCTGTGAATGATCCGTAGATGACAACTCTAGTTGATTGTAAGCCATTTTTAAATCAATTTTCGAATAGTGCTCGCCCCCTCGAAGAGTCGCAAATACCTCCTCGATACGAGGCATGGGATACCGTTCTATCTCCAAATCTTTATTCAACGTAACCGAATAATCACCACACACTCTTATACTGCCGTCAGGTTTCAAAACGGGCACGATCGGTGTTCCGTAACTGGAATATGATACAGGCGACAAAATACCAAGTTTTACTAGGCGGTCTAATTCATTTTCCACCTTATCTTTGAGAACGAAGGGCACCTGCCGTGGCTTAAAAAATTTTGGCTTAGCATCTGGTTTCAACCGTAAACTTATCTTGGATTTAGTAAATAAACCTAATTCATCCTTCCATAGATCGGCGTACTTCTCTAACAGCAAACTAACTTCCCTATTTTTACATTCAGGCCCCAAATTGTATAACGGTGTGAAAGACATATTGAATTCTTTCATAAAATCCCTTCCAAGCAAAGGGGGACCGCCATTTTTAACTACAAACACCTTCAATCGCTTAGTTTTGTCATTAAATTGAATCATAGCCCAAAAATATCCTAAAGGTTCAATTTTATGACCTGTATAGAAACATAACTTAATATTGCATTTTTCTAATTTACTTGCAGAAAAATGTTGTTGCCATATATGTTCTGAGACAACCGTTATACCTGAGCCTGAATCTATCTCCATTTCTAATGGACACGTATTAATTGAAACAGTTACAACATAGGGATGATAGTTTCCATACCTCATATTAAAGAGCTGGCACTCGTCACAATCGCTGGCTGCCTCCTCTGCACCAACCTCGAGAGCCGTTATGTTATTTAACTGTGAACTTAATTTCTTCTCACTGCATACCTTTTTTAAATGACCTTTCTTACCACAGGATTGGCATTTATAGTTTTTAAACCGACAAAACTCCGTGGCATGGTTTCTTAATCCACATACATTACAACGAGATCCACTATCTTTGCGAAACTCTCGTCGCACCGACGGAGAGTGGCCGGCACCTGAGCACCGAGCCCGCCCGCCGCCAGCGCCGCTGACACGGTACACCTGCTCCTCCTTCACGAACAAACCGCTAGAGCCAGCTCCATGGCCATCACTGCCGCCGATCGCTGACCTTGCCAATTTAACACAGGCCATCTGTTGCGCCATTTCTAACGCCTTCGACACGGTTAGACCTTTATCGTCTTGCTCGAACAATTTGTTCCTCTCTGGTCCGTCAGATAGTCCCAGAGTAAAACGATCTCTTAACATCGTGTCCAGCGCCTGCCCGAAGTCACAGTAGACTGCGAGCCCTCTCAGCCGCACAAGCCATTCTTCCATGGATTCAGTTTCGCTTTTAACAGCATTATAAAATCTTGCTCGATCCGCAAAAGTCGATCTCTTAGGAGTAAAATGCTCACTCAGGACTTTTGTTATCTCTTCATATGACAAATCATCAACCTTACGTGGATGAACCAAATTTCTCGTTAGGATATACGTTTCGTCCGGGAAATATGTTAAAAGAAGATTGCTTTTGTTTTCTTCTATTTTGTTCACCTTCACAAAATTGTTGAATCTTGTCAGAAAAATATCCCATGCTTGCACTTTATAGTCGAATGTGGATAGACTTCCTAAATGTGAAGACATTATTGCCAATTGATATCCTCGTCGCCAAAAATTGATGTGTATGCGAATTACCAATTAAATACACGTTGCAGATTTTACTCAAAGCTCCATTTATTTTACAATTACAACGTTGTCATTTTGACAGTTACATTTTTAAATTATGTACAAAAACATCCAAAGAGGTTAAATATATATCAATTTGATTGAATGACTTAGAAAATCATTGATATATTTATGGAGATTAACCAACACAAAACTCTTTATATTTATAGATTGTTACAATGGGTGTAGGTAGGTCAATTTCTATCAACAATTATACTATAAAGGTCTGTAAGGGTATGTAGGAGGTAATCTTCGAAACTAATCATTCGAATTAAAAAATCTTTACACCAATAAAAAAAATTCAGACACATTGAACTAACCTGACCAGCCTTCCATACTTTGAGTACCGGCATGCCAGCGATGGGCGAGTTGGGGTCGTCCTCGGCGGCGCTATTCACTGTGTCATTCGCGCCTGTAGCATAAATGATCGTGTTAGTATACTATTAACGCAATAGGTAGTATCTACTGGTATAACTACATACCAATAACAAGGACGAGGTCGGTGTCTGGGAACTCGTCGTTAATTTCCTCCATCTCGAATACATCGTCGTAGGGGACGCCAGCTTCAGCTAGCAATACGTTCAATTGGCCCGGCATACGACCTAGTCAAAATAAACGAAAGCAATTAAAATATTTACCATCACACCATATAGCAAACATTGTTCATAATTAAGATAATATGTTACCTGCAACGGGGTGTATCGCAAATCGCACTTTCTTGCCAGCCGATTTAAGCATCTCTACCAGTTCGGCGATAGGGTATTGAGCTTTGGCCACGCACAGACCATAACCTGAAATTGTATATTATTTTATGTGAAACAACTGCTTGCTATGCTATACACATTACTGACAAAAATCTTTGATAAACATTTCAGATTCATTAGTCGGTGCAATTATTGTGATAGATAACTTAGATTTCTCAGTGAAGGGGTCTGTAAAACTAAGGTCCTATCGCTTCAGTCACATGAGCAAAATTTTGTCTAAAATGAACCAGAGTAGCGGAACCGAAACGATTACGTAACTGACCCCTTTTGGTGGTACTGAGGTATATCGGCTCGACTAATAATGGGTTATTCGACTTACCGGGAGTGATAATAATATTGGCGGCACGGTGGATGAGGTCCGCAACGGAATCCACGTTAAGTTCCGTATGTGTGGCGCCGGCCGGTCGTGCTGACCCACCGGTCGTCACTCCATACCCGCCGAGGATCACGTTGGGCAGCGATCGGTTCATGGCCTGGAAAACATTGTTACTATTGTAATTTAAGTCACTGTGACGACTCGCATGATTTATAAATAGTGTGTAAATACCTTGCACATGATATAGGAGAGGATGGCACCGGAGCTGCCGATGAGGGCACCCACGATGGTCATCAGCGAGTTGTTGAGCATGAACCCTTCCGCGCACAGCGCCCAGCCGGAGTAGCTATTCAACACTGTGATCACCACCGGCATGTCCGCTCCTGACACACACATATAAATATATTACATCGAGTTATGAGCACTCAGCGAAAAAAGTGAGATTAGACAGATGGATATGATTACTGCGCATTCAAGATCAGCGCTCATAGCTCATGACGGTACCTGTACAGTATACATATGAGCTTACTACAAGTTTAGTAGCATATCGTACGAAATTACATACTCAAACAAGCGCATCTGTGAGATTACAACTGTCTCAGGCGTAATGTCAGTAAGGGATGTCGATCGGGCATGCGTCATTTACGTGTTTGGTCTAGATTCCAAACCGTTTAGTAAGCTCACACTCACTCCTACACAATGATCAGCAATTATCCGAGAGATCGACCGTTTAGGATTGTCAGTGTGATGGTCAGGTCAGCAGCGGGTGTACAATACCTCCGATGGCAGCGGTGAGCGTGAGTCCCTGTATGCCGCTGAGCACGGCGGCGGCGGAGAGCAGCGGCAGGCCGGGCGCGTCGGGGAATGCCAGCAGCGCGCCGCCGCAGCTCAGGCTGCCCGCCAGCAGCGCCGCGTTTAACGCGTGCCGTCCGGGCAGCAGCAGCGGCGCCGATGACAGCGACCCTTGCAGCTTCCCGTACGCCACCAGCGACCCGCTACATCACACCAAATACGTATATTACGCGGCGTTTACTTACATTGCGTCATAGAAGACTACATGCATTCCCGTTAGTAACGGGCAGTATTTCCACCATTCCATTTCAAAGGTAGGTAGTTACCTACCTAGTTAGTCAACTCAGCCTGGCTGACAAGAACTTAAACTGATATTTGTTTGTCATTTTCGCTCGTCATTCTTGCTGTACGTAGTAACCAGTGATATAAAAAACCAGCCAAGTTTTAGTCGGATACGCACACGAAGGGTTTCGGACCAGAGTCTTAGTAAAGTCCGTCCCTAAGTAGTAACTTAGGAGCCCGTTTTTCCCTTTGGGTACGGAACCCTAAAAGCATTAACTATGAAGTGGACTTACGTGAAAGTAATCCCTCCGATGTAAGTGCCCAGGAAGAGGGAAGTCTTGAGCGTGGCGGCGGTGGGGTCGAGCGCCATCGCGGGGAAGTCGTGCATATACGTCGCCACGCACGTCAGCACTGCTGCCAACCCCACCAAACTGACCACCAAGTATTATTACGTATACCCATCAACACAAAAGCAACAAAAGGCACTTTCTAAAGTGATGAGATTAATTAATAATCTTGGATCATTGTCTGCCAGCCTATATGTTGACATTATTCCAATAACATTGAGAAACAAAATACAGACGACTTACACCAGACTAGATTATCTCAGCTGTAGCGAGAGTAGCTAAAAGTTGAACCAACATTGAGAGAATTACTGTGAACGTCAGTCGAGTGTTAGCGCCATGCCACCAACTCTAATGTTCAGTACATTTACTGCAAGTATTATTTCGAAACTGAGTAGAAATGTGTTGCTTCTCTTCTTGCTCTTACCTGTGGAATCCAGCGACTAATTGAGGTAGGTCAGTGATCTCAATCTTTTTGGCAATAGTGCTTCCAAGGAGACCACCAATGCCGGCCACTCCGAGCATCTGAGCGAGGACCTCAGCGCTGGGTGTCAATGCACCGAGGGTCGCAGCTATTCCTCCCGCCACACCGATCTACAAATTTGAACCCTATTACAACCACACGAAGTTCCAATATGAACCGATCCTGATGCTGTTATTTGCAACCTCATATTACTAAAGTGTCATCAATGCAAAGTGCTGAGCTGAACCCAAGTTGCCTCGTTAAAAAAATTATGTGTTATATTACAAAAACACTTATCGAAACTTACAAATAAGTGCAAAATAGATATGACTGAACACGACAAAAGTACTGCATCAATAACAAAAAGGTATAATAAAATACTTAGAAATATAAAATGATAGTGGAAATTAAATTTAAAATAGATGCAGTAATTTTGTTGTAAACTGTCCAATGCTGTCTCAATGCCTTTACAATGGTCAATAGATATGGGCTATTGCCATCAAGATTACAATGAGCGGGTCTTGGGCCGAGTCTGTTAGCTGCGAGCACTGGCGGTGAGACCGCGTGTTGTTTATGTATGCCTTTTCTAATCATTGGTTGCAATTATTACCTTATTAGAACGCATATTTCAAATTGAACCTGTTTATATGATAAGAATAGTCACCATTCCGAGGTAGTTTCCTTTGCGCGCCGTGGCTTGAGAACTGAGACCGGCGAGTGCGCCCACGCAACACAACGAAGATGCCAAGTACGCCATCTGATGAACTTCGGGATATCCCTTGGTGAAAAAAAGTTGGTACCTTTAATAAAACGCCTTGTTCATATTTTTCAATCTGGTTGTAGTAAACAATTTAATATGTTGTATATCGCACTATTAAGATTATCTACAGTGTTGGTATATAAAAATAGAAATTCGCGGTTAAATAAAAAAAAATCTCCTTGGTATTTGGTGATTTCATTCCGATTTTAAGAACTTCTCGAAGGCATTATATAAGAAACGAGGTAAGCAAAATACCTGCATAGCTGTGGTGAAATATCCGCCAAGCAGCGCTGCAGCAGGAATTGCGTACAGGTAGCCGTATTCTGGTGGGTCACCGGGCCTGAGTGGAGTAAAAAGCGCATTAACACAACATCCAGAGCAGTATGAAAAACAAAATAACAGTCTTCAAAGAAGACTAGACGTAATAAAATATCAATAATTTACCTTTTGAACATATCAAGCATCCGCTGGGTAACCAAGAAACCGCCGAATACGTTCACAAACGATATGAGGGCCGCTGTGCTTGCTAGCCACTGTGGACGACGAATAACTTTAAAAAAAAATGCTACAACAAAATGATGCTTACAATAATAGATATTCAAATATATTTTTGTTAAAACGTCCTAGCTTGTAGACAGGACTTCGACCAACATATTCTTATTATTGAAGTCATATTAAATGATTCCGTGCTGTTTGTATAAGACATCGGGCCTGGGAGACGTATACCCCCTTATTACAAAACATGGTTTAATCCAAATGTCAATCCCTTTTAAATCCGTATCACAAAAGATATGGTTATGGCTACTGTTAAACTAATGATTATTTTAGGCGATGCTTTTTTAATAAGGGGGATAGACATCGAGGTCTCAAAGATCTAATCTCAGGTCTCATGGACGAGACATTTTATATACAACAGAAAAACCAAACTAAGAATTCTTTGGAAATTTTCAGACGTATTCGAAACTGCGGCGTATGTGTTTGTTTGTCATTTAAAATAGTGTACCTGTACTGGCGTCTCAGGTACATATCCGCCGCCCATGAGCAGCAGGCCGCCCACCGCCGTGATGCCGGACACCGCGTTGGTCACCGACATCAGGGGCGAGTGGAGCGCGGGCACCACACCCCATACTGTGTGGTATCCCACCACGCCTACACATCACACACAAATATTTACATAAATATACCTGTTACACTCACAACCGAAGGAAGTGTTTGCAGAGATGCATGAATTGCACGAAAGAAAAGAAGTATGGTAGTATAGCGCACACACGGTAGTCACTGCCTACCCCCATGGGAAAGTGGCGAGACGCAAAAGTAAGAGCAGAAAAAATCGTACGTAAGTGATTATTTACCTGATAGGGCTAGCGTGGTCGTCATAGTAGTGAAAGCTGGGTTAGGAGAAGCTACTCCCAATGCCATCACACTTGCCATTCCTGTATACAAAAAAATTGACCTGGGTTTTAGACCTTGCCTTTGCTCGGGATGAGCATGATCACTCGATCCCCAAAGTGTCATTGTCTATGAGTTGCCTCACGGCTAAACCGCAGAACCGAATATTCTGAAATTTTATATGGGGATAGCCCAAAGACAGACACTTTATAATTATAAAATAATTACTACGCAAACTATAATAACAAAAATAGTGGGGAGAAATACGTATGTGCCTACTCGGATAAACAAATCCAAAAAACAATCTATTGCGCATCAAAGGGTAGCACTCTAAACTCGTGACATCTGTAAATTACTTTTATTTTAATATACCTGTGGAATATAAGAAAGCATCCTTGAGCGTCTCATTGAATGGGTTGGGTGGTTCGACCTTGACGGGCGCGGCGGTGGTCGCCTGCGCAGGCGGCGCGGCCTTGGGCGCTGGCGCGGGCCACAGTAACTCTCCCGCCTTCAGCACTATCGCTCCTCGGGTCACCTCGTCCTCCAAGTTGATGTGGAAGTGGTCCTCGGTTCCTATTTGCAATTTCAAAGTAATTTTACTTCAATTTGAAATCACAATTTAGAATCATATAGTTTATTAAATTGTTTACTGGTCTTAAGGCACACGATTATATGCCTTACAATTATCAAACAATTAATTATTACAGCTAGATTATAAAGTCTGAATTTTTATAAAACAGTAGTAAAATATCTAAAAAACTAAATTTGAAACTCACCCAAGCTAAAGAGGAACCCGGAGATATTATTGGCGTATAATGTGGAGGCATGTGCTGGCATGCGACTGGGCAAGTCTGTGAGGCCGATGTGTGTGACGTCATGGACTTTGGTCACCACGCCCTTCTTGGTGGTCTCCACATTGCCACCCATCTCTGCGGCTAAATCTACGATAACACTACCAGGGGCCATGTCACGAACTGCATCCTAAAACAATTATCGAAATTAATACTTGTACCGCGGGTGGGCCGTGACAGTCGACGGGTAAAACATAAAAAAAAATGTCTACTGAAACTATAACATTGCAATAATAAGGGAGCATGAGATCCGAGCTAGTGACTTCTCCAAACAATCTTACCCTTAGGGTGATGTTTATTTTCTCAGTACATGTGAGAAAAGTCGCCATTGGTTGATGAGGAGGGATGAGGAGGAGTAGAAAACTTTTGTTACCGCGATTTTATTGATCACTAGCTGCGCCCCGTGGTTTCACCCACGTAGATTTAGTTTCATGCTGCTTTTTTAAAATAAAATTAGCCTAAAACACTCCTTGAAACTTCAGCTATCTGCCAGTAAAAGTCCCGGTAGAATCGGTCCAGTCGTTTAGGCGTGATGCCGTGACCAAGGGAAATGGGCATTCATTTTTATATATAAGAAGATATGGTGGGTATCGCGCTATTTATTATAAGTCGGCCCGTATGCATTATCTGTCATAGTAACTTTACAAAAACAATATAAATGTAAGTAACCTCTAATATGAGAATAGGTGCAGGCTTCCCGGGGATAAGAGCAGTAGTAACGACCACATCCGACGTACGAGCTTCCTTGCCGAGTAAAGCTCGCTCCGCTCTCAAGAATTCATCGCTCATCTCCTTCGCGTATCCACCGGCGCCAGCGCCTTCTTCCTGTGATAACAAATAAAATTATACTCATAATATATGTTGAACTAATGGAAATCGTAATAAAGTGTATTCGGTGCAATGTAACATCTGTTTAAATAAATGTATTTTTACTGAATAAGTATCCAAAACATTTACTAATATTTAAGATGCGAACGTCACACGTTCAACTCTTCAGTTTGGTCTGTACCTTTTCACGGCTGAGCTTAAGGGGAACCTACTCTAATACAACGAAATACGATGTTTCGTCCGCAAGTTCCCACGACGGGTCTTATTCGTTCTAGAATTACGTCCGAATGTGGTCCGCAAGAATTTCTTTGACGTTTATATATGATTTGACTAACGAAAATTTGAGTTTGTTAGAAACAAAACAGTAATAAAACTTCGTTTGATTCCTTCGTTTACGAAGTTTCGCTTTGGGAGAAAGAGAGTAGACCCCCTGAGCCGATTTCGTTGAAAGGCAAATTGATGAGGATATTAACACTAGCAGATGGTTTACATTCGGGGGGAATTATGTTGATGATCATTCCATAATGACACGTGCAAATACTGAGTTACGTAATCACTTAGATTGTCCATGTGTCGCGTTCTACTTTACACCATTTGTAGCGGTATTAAATGTTATTATCAGTGTTCTAAATTCACGTAGGACGATGCCATACAAACAAAATCATTAAGCCATTTACAATTCATTCGGGCATTAAATTTTTTTTACTACGGCGCATGAGCACATTTGCCTTTAAAAATAACGCTCCATCGACATTGGATGTAAAGTTTTTGTTCTGAAAAGATATTTATCTACCGTCGTCTTTGGTGTTGATAACACAATGACATAATTGCAATCTAAAGGTGATTAAGAGGTAAAAAACATTATATAATTGTTTGACTAAATGTTATAAAAGAAAACTAATGAAAACAAGCATGACATATAAAACAACAATTCAAGTGATAAAAAATACTCATGATTCTCGACTATGCATTATTAAGCTCATTCCACAAGACAACAGTACAAATTAGCAGTGTTACAAAAATAAACAAATAATATAATTTCCATAGCATTGTGATCGTGAATGTACTGTTACTCCAAGGCGCTCTAGAGAAAATTACCATTGACGAGCGGTCAAGGCGGTCACTGCACCCAAACCACTAGGATTAGGGTAACCTCTGAAAACAAAGGCGAGAGTCAGCTAACATGTTATCTTATTACCGACCTACATAACACGAGTTAAGGTCGATAATTCAAGAATTCCAACTGAGAAATTTCGCACACATTATTGTCTTTATTTACTAGCATAACAACTAGACAAGTTTCCTAGTGTTTTCTTTCATTGGTAATCAGTTGTGAGACGAATTATAACAGGACACATTATATGGTATTGTAGTTGATGGATACGAAACGTGATAATAATATGTACACAACAATTGTTGTAACCGCAATTGGCGTATTGTCGCCATTTGTATGTCCTTTGCGTGACTTATATTTTAAGCACTAACAGTATGTATAAATACAGCTAAACGGATATACATAATCAAATTAAACATGTTCATGAGGTACAGACAACATGAATGATTGTCGTCTATTAGTTGAATTATCACCTACACACAACATCACGAAACTGAATGAAACATTAAATTATCTTAATTCTTATACCTATAAAAAATCTGTGTACGGGACAGGCACAAAGGGAACATGACAACCCTGTGAAGACCGTGCAAAACGCAAGTACTATTAGGGCTCACGCAGAGAATGTATGCTGCAGTCGGCACCAGGCCGCGTGTCGAAGGCCCGCACATGCAGGCTATGTATGTATGTGTATAATGAGAAGGGCAGGAGACCTTCATGTCCATGGTGATGAACTGTGCGCCGAGGCTCTCGACTTGCTCGCGCACGGCCGGCCTAGTGTCGAAGGCGCGGACGGCGGCGCCCATACAGCGCGCCTGCGCGGCGGCCGCCAGCCCCGCCACTCCACCGCCCACCACCAGCACGCGGCAAGGCGGCACGCGACCCGCCGCTGTCATCTGACCTAACACCATACAAAACATCATGCTACAGGTGCGGTCACCAACTAAGTAACTCGTGCCGGCACTTATACCACAGAATACATATGAGCGTACTAAAACCAATACTGAATCGAGCCTGCCGAGGCACGCATCGTTTAAAGGAATATTAAAAGCTATGTAGTTCATAATACGCGCTGCTAACCTACGGGACTTCTCACTAATCACCGGCCTTTATTATACAACTAGCTGTGCCCTGCGGTTTCAACCGCGTAGATTTAATTTGATTCCCGCGGAACCCTAAATTTTCTTTATAAATAAAAAGTAGTCCATGTTACTCCTTGTGACATTAGCTATCTGCCAGTGAAAGTCCCATTAAAATCGGTGTAGCCGTTTCAGAAATTACTCTTTGGCAAATAACTTATTATTACGTACCAATTCTTTGCGTTTTTATACTCGTGATTATTTCTCAACGAAATGTCCGATTGGAATAAAACAAACAGTATTTTACTTCTACCTGAATACTTTTGATAGCATTATGGTTAATTTGGATATTAATTAATATTATGATACACATTTAACGTAGTTTCTTTCTTCAGGCGATTTAATTTTTTTTATGAACAATAAAGTGGTTATTGTGACTAAACTATGAGAGTTAGATATATGCTCTCGCGGACTTTTTTGTAGATCTTAATAAGACCTACAAACCCGTAGTACATCATTTTGTTCTATTGTCAATAGTTTTTGCAGCGTACGCATAAATAGGTTTTCAATTTTACACCTTGGGTTACAAAATCGCAATTTCCTTACGGATCCCTAATTATTTTGAAAATATAATATACCCTATAGCCTTCCTCGATAAATAGACTATCCAACACTGAAAGAATTTTTGAAATCGGACCAGTAGTTCCTGAGATTAGAGCGTTCAAACAAACAAACTCTTCAGCTTTATAATATTAGTATAGATTAGCCTGACTATAGCTTTTTACTTATTCAGTCTATTTGGTTGGCGCCATTTTGGCACTGTTGTCCATTAGCGAGCATGTAGCGGGAGGGATCTTGAGGTCAGTTTCGTGAACCGATAAGTGTCTTTCGTATATAACTATACAAATAAAGAGGTTAAAATTATCAATTTGTATGTATGAGGTAATCATAGAAACTACTCCGAGTATTACAAAAAAAGTTTACTAGACACTAGTACATATTCACGAAAAGTAATGGATAGGTGGAATAAATAATGATTAGAATGGGAAACATAAATTAAAAATAAAGATCGTTAAAAAAAAGTCGTGATTGTTCGGTAATCAGCTAAGATGGTTTATTTACCACGACACCGACATTATCAGTATCACTTGATTTGACCTTCAACGGGCTAATGGAGCGGTGCCGTTTGTAAATAATGCCATGTATCAATTATTACCACATAATATTATACAATCAAAGATATTTACTGTGAGTAAGTACTGTTCAAGTCTAATGAATTTAGTATGTATGTAATGAATTTAAGAAATTAAAATTGTAGATGTACCCCATGGATTTATCAGAGTGTGGTAATTTGTATAATTTAGCTGCAAGGTTTATATGATTATAATACTTTTTATATTGAAATACTAACATCAGCTTCACAAATTCACAGGTAAAGACTAACTGATCAAATCTAATCCGTTAAATGCAGACAAATTAAATGATATAATATATGCATTGACCTAATTAAGTATATAAAATTTATTTTAGACTAGAATATGTAGTGTTAAGTCCACCGATTAAGAAACATAGCCTTTATAAATCACTCGGGAATAACATAGCTTCTTCTTAGTGAAATAATTTTCAGAATTAGATGTTTATTACCGGGAATAATAAATAAATTCCTGTGGGATGGATAAATAAAGTCCTGTCAGACGAAGCTGGGAGGGCGGACGCTAGTTATAAACATAAATAGTTTCCTCTATTCACCTCAATTAACGTTTAGCAAAACACGGTGAAATATAATTTAGAGTAATGATAGTAAAGTAAATGAATGTGTCTCACCAGAGAAAAATCGTGGGAAATGCGCCGCGGCCTCGATAATCGCTCGGTAACCAGCCACATTCGCCATCGAACTCAGCACATCGAACGCCTGCGCGCGGCTGATGCGAGGAATGCAGTCCATTGCTAAAATGGACCATTATTTTAATAAATGCCAATCAATTTGCACATAAATCAATGTCAACTAGGTCAGGTGTACATATACCCCCTTATTACAAAACATTAACTATCATAATCATTGGTTTAATCCTCCATCTCTTTCTGTGATATGGATTTACAAAAGAGTTTTGGCCAGAGTTTGGTCTAGCCTTTGTTTAAACCATGTTTTGTAAAAAGGGGGATATTGTCCAGCGAATAAGTTTCCCTGAGTTTTGTAATTTGACTAAATAATATATGAACAAAATCGAATATCAATGTGAACTAGAGTTATATCGATACTCACAATGAGTATTGCTAATCGAACCAATATGTCAGAGGGCATCACATTTTAGCCCTATCTCAGGGCTACTTATTCGTTGGACAAGGTACAGTCAGGGGCGTGCATTGATTGGATTTTCAGAGAGGTAGGCGTAAACAATAAGTAGGTAAATAGGCAGGTTAAGTCCATACCTATGTGACGCGGCGTAGATACGTATGTCTTGGTAAAGATACACATACGAACATAAACACACACACACGACACGAGTGTATTCAGTGATCACAAATTGTACTTCTGCTTACCTGCTTATATGCAATGCACGCCACTGGGTACAGTAATACTATCATTGCATCAAGCAACCTTACCAAAAGCATTAACTTTCTTGGCAGACAGTTTCTTGATCAAATCCTGATTCTGCGCCGGGTACAACAATGATATGAGAGTACCCTCATCTCTTACATTTTGCAATTCGGTTTCTATAAGTGGGCGGATTTTAAGTACGATATCTGAAATCAGGCAATAATTTAATTATTTACAGCAAACAATTACTTCAGTTAATGATTATTTAAAAACTGGGATTTTGTCCACACATTATACACAGAGTTATTGGAGATTCGAAACTGAATCATTCTAAGCAACTAGAATTGAGATATCACAAAACTGCTTTATTTATGAAGCAAAAAAACCAATGAATTATTTAAGACCCAAACTTTTTGTTAACAATGTGTGGAAGTTCTGGACTAAAGATTAAATATGAATGATGTTTACTGGATTCAAATGTGTTCTTCAAAGTGGTAACCCTAGCCCCGGCCTCCTCATATGCCTTGTTAGGGAAATTGGCTAGCACCCCTGCATTCTCTTCAACATTCACTGTGAACCCTTTCTTGACTAATTTGCTAACTACCGCAGGTACTACAGCCACTCTGAAATATATTTTTATATTTAACACAAATACAATATAGTATATGTTCACTCAGAAGTAAAATAAAAATGCATTATCATTTCTAACTTAATACAAACATAAAAAAATAAATGAACAATATATGTCCTGATGAAGTTAGTTATTGTTGTTATGTTTTCAAAGCCTAAATTTGTAATACCCCTTATTGATATCAAATGGTTCACCTTCGTTCCTCATGCCATATCTCTTTAGGTATTCCTATGGTCAGTTTAGTATATGGCACCCCTGGAGTGGGGGAAGCAGCGGACGAGGTGCTGGAGAGCCTGCAGTGCCAGGACCGAGGCAGCGGCCTGTATGCTCGGAGAATCCTCACACACCCACACATCTTCACCACTCTGTAACAATGAAAAATTCTATGTATAGGCTATAATTTATAAGGTACTGTGTGAATTGTCCAAAATACATATAAAGATAAGTCAAAACCTGCACAGATGCATTGCGGGCAACAAGTAATATTTCACGTAAACATGTGCTGGCAATTTCAAAAATTCTTTAATAAATATTTAAAATTATCATCTAGGGTAGACATTCTAACCTGCTTCATAGTTTATTCCCTGTAGGCAGACCTCTGAATAAACTAATAAATACATAAAAAGACTAAATTGATTTTGGTTACAAATACTTTACATATTTGCATCTCATTTAAATGTTGTTGCAGTTTAACAACAAAAATACAGAATGATTTCTTAGTAATTTCCCATTACGGTGTACTGGCCAAACCTTCTAATAATGTAATTGTTGTTATTATACATTCATAAAGGTGTATCTATTATCATATATCCGGATATTTGTGGATCAAACAACACAGCAGCAGGTTATCATGAATGGACCTACATTCAATGCATCATATATAACTTACATCTATCTTATCATTAAATACCTAGGAATCTATACATATAAAAGTCCTGACTGACTGACATATTTACCAACACACATCCTAATGAGTCAGTCCTAGGAGGGAGTGTTTTTGGTGAGGTGTGTATAAAAAAGGAAATAGAATTCCTAAATTCCAACATCAGTTCCAAAAAATTCAACAATAAAATAAAGCTGCATGCACAAGCTAGTGTATAAATAAAACAATATAATATTAGTAAACAGGTAATACTGTTTACTAATATTATATGCATATATAATGCAATCTAGTGGAATCAGTTTAATTTATGTATTTCAATATTTTAATGTTTACTGTAAAAGATCTTAAAAGTTGAACTCTTTCAAAGGAACATTTTATTAGATACTATGCCCCGCGGTTTCACCCACATAGAGTTAATTTCATTATGTTTTTTTTAAATAAAATTAGTCTAAAACACTCCTTGAAACATCAGCTATCTGCCAGTGTATGTCCTGTTAAAATCCATCCAGCCGTTTACATGTGATCCCGTGGCCAAGGGAAATGGGGATTAATTTTTATATATAAGATATAGTAATATCAAAAGCCTTATTCAAAGTCTGAGGTAAAATGTAACATAAGCAACTCAAAAATAGTTTAATTTGCAAGGTATTTGGCTAACTGCCATAAAAAATTAGGATGATGAACTCAATATGAAAGTACCCACTCTTGCTAGAACTGGTGAAACTGTAACATGTTTCAGTTACAGGGAATTAATGCATACAAATATGCAGTTGTAAATAGCACATTGCTGAATCACAGCCCAATTTACAGAATAAAAAATATTTGATTAGGGTCACAACAATATGTTATACAAAATAAAGGCCTTTAATATAATTTACTACTAAAAGATTAGTAAAAGCATGGGGACATTATAATAGATGGACTCTCATGATAATTAGGTATCTTCTACTCAAATTCAATCTTAGTCTGATGCTACAGTAACAGAACTGATGGATGAATAATTTTACCCCTCGCTCTCGCCAACGATACAGCGTATGGACAATCGGAAAAATAACTTGAATTTATAATTTAAACCGGTACTTACCGGGAGTCTCAAAATAAAAGTTACTGGTTTGCGACAAACGTGTGCAGATGTGACTCTCACACACAAATTAATTAATTAATCAGACTACACAACCTTTGTTACTAAATTAAACTACCACGATCATGCTAGTGGTAGAGAACCGCCACGCTTGAAACAGCAAGAGCGCTTGGACTCGTATTCTGCACAAAATAATGAACACTTTATTATATTCACTCTATCAGATATATTCTGCAGATAACCCACCTATCTATTCCGACTTCAGCCCAAACGAAAACGTGAAGTAGGTAAGGGCTTTTCTTTTAAGCTTGTTTGCAGTGGCTTGCACACACAGTGCACTTCACTTGTTGAATTGAATGAAAAGGCGGGCGGCGGCGGCCGACGGCGGACGGACGAAGCGTAGACGTCGTCAAGCTAACCGCGCTCGCGCGATGCTAAGCTAACTAAACGAAAACGAAAGACAAAAGTTGAGTGAGCGAGTCGATAACGAAACGAACATAGCAACAAACCAATTCTCATAATGTAGCCATCTGCCAAACAAAAATGTAGAATTTTTTGATTCAAAAGATTCTTAAAAGATTATATTAAGGGAAATGAGTAAGGAAAAGAAAAAAATATTCTGGTGCAATGGTAAATTTGCCATTATCTACCGGAGAGCTTCTTAGTTGTGCTAAAACAAAACAGGTTTAACTATGCATATACCTAATGCATATTATACCAACCCAATATAATTTCAGTGAAATATTCTAGCTAGTCTATTTATTTATTTCTGTAGGAGCCAGCTGCAGTGTACAGTACAGTAATTAAGACAATGCTTATGTAGCCAAGAATTATGATGTCTTTTTTCTCATTTTTTTCGATAAGTGGTGGATATTTTATAATAACAACCAATTATTTCTTCCCTTTTTGACGTACAAAAGGATAAAATTATTTATGTGGAAACATTTTAATTTAATTTTTAATTGGGCAATATTGTCATGCTGAAAGATATAGTGATGTCCAACATTCATTGAATATCGATAAAGCGCGTCAATCTTTAGGTTTTTTTAAATAAATAATAATGAATTTTCAAAATTTACTGGACACGAACCATTAGATGCACTAATCTAAATCTAATAGTTTTATGCGTTTAATTAATGTTCCACATTCAGCGGACCCCCCGCCCAACACCACCAGGCAACAGTTGGATGAACGGAACCACGTCACTTACCATCTCATCTAATGATCTTGAATGTTCCGTTCAAGTCGGTAATCTACGAATAATAATTATTATTTATGACTTACCAGGAAAAGTAAAATGTGTGTAAATGGGAATTGGGAAACTTTATTTTCCAAAGCGTTGGACAAATATGATTGACGCATAGTGATATTATCTGTCTATTTTTAAAACCACTACGAAAACCACCGAAAAACGATTACTACTAAATCTAGCAAGTTAAAAAGTACTTTTTACTTTTATCGACAACAATTGTGAAATGAATACTTCATTATCAAGGGAATCCAGCCAGCTGACTGACTGACGCTGTCGACTGTCTGATTGACGCTGAGCTTGAGCCAAACAGCCAAACTGCAAAAGTGGCATTTTGTTTGAGTAGAATTGGCGGTATTTTCTTGGATTCGCTCGCTTTCAAATTCGTATTTCCACTCTCATTTTTCTAGTAACAGTTTGGACTTCATTTTCTGTACATTTTTATTTCTACCAACTGTCTACCAATCTCTCAATAAATAATTAAAATACCAAATTCAATCAATTTCACTTTAATCTGCCGGTTTAGTTCAGTTGCAGTTGGTCGGAGAGACACGATATTGCAAACGCTTTGAGAAGTGTAGTGTAGCTGAATTTATTATTTGAAGTGCAAGCTTTTGTTAATCTTAAAAAATGGCTGGTAATAATGCGAGGCAATTGCTCAAATGTGTAACAGATCTTGCCGTCACAAAGCCGAGAAACTGTAAGTAGTTCAGCTAACCTAATTGCATTTTTGAAACAAGTTTAATGGTTAGGTAACTCCGATATTTTTGCAACTGGTCGCCGTATGTAATTTTGATATAGATTATAATGTACATGTGATTCAATTTAAAGGTTAATTTCACTTACTAATTATTAACTATCTACTACTCCAACTGTTTAATTGTTTAGTTTTAGAGATACAATAATTTTTTTAATTGTTTTTATCTATTGAACGTTTCGCTAATTTTAGTAAGTACTTACTTACTTCATTATTTAAAACTAACTCGTGGATTAAACAAAATTTTTCCTCCTTACTTAATTTCTAAAAAATATAATTTATAACAAAAATTTCACAGTAAATTATTAAAGTTTCATTGCATTGTAACTATTACCTAATATAAAAATAAACAGCAGTTTTTTTGTCAGCACTTCAGTCTTAAGTAACATAAGTTTAAAAACATTAGTAAAAGCTTTCCATGTGATTCCATCTACTTTGTGACTACCACACCTTTGACTAGTTCTTGGTCCCCAGATGGAACAGCCAAGAGAGTGGTGGCAAAGAACCCAGTTGTGGAGATGGATGGAGATGAGATGACCCGCATTATCTGGGCCAAGATCAAGGAGAAACTCATATTCCCATATGTTAAGGTAAATATGATACTAGAATCAAACTCAAATCATTCAAACTTTCTTCACATGCCAAATGGAAACTTCTTGGTTATCTTGATCTTATCTAATGCTGGATTGGAGGTAATATATTGAAAACCAAAGCCACTTCAACATTTAATTTTTTTTCTTTATTTATTTAAGTACTTAAACCTCTTTACAGTACGTAAAATATCTAGTGTATAATATCATTGCTAGAGGGTTCTAAATATGATTTGAATTGGTACACCTCAATTAAAAGTATCAGTTATCAGCAGTACTCAACTTTATCTAGTACAGTTTATTGCTGGTCAATAGTTCAAATTAATTTAGACTCTGCAATCAGTTGTGCCTGCGTTCTAACTCCACCTAAGATAAAATCCTGGACTCATTCTTGGAAAGCTGCTAAAATCATATTTCTGCGACATATACAGGGGGTCCTGATCCTTTCAGGACTGAAAGGATCAAGTCTTCTTACTTGACTTCAAGGTGACACTTTTATAAAACTATTAAATAAAATTATATTCCGAGAAGGGTTAACACCTCATAGTCATTTTGATTCCTCATGACCCCTATTATCACATTCTGAAAGGATCAGGTCTCTTTATCGGTAACCCTGTATGTATAATACAATATTTAAAGTAATGCATTTTGTGGCATAGACAATATTTACCTGTTTTTAATTAGTAAGTACTCGTCAGTTGATTAGATATCACTTGTTGTTTTTTAAAATGCTGCATGCAGATTAGGTGAATGTCAAAGATATGGAATGAAAAGTATCTAACAGCTATTAATGTGTGTGTTTGTAATTATCATGAGCAGGTTATCATAAGTAGTGTGGCTTTCCTTATCTGAATTATAACTAGGCCAATGTTAGTGTTATTCCATTCTTGTTTAGACAAACTAATAGGTATTATGTTAGAGTCAATACATGGACTATTAGTCTGTATGTATGTATAGCTATGACTAATTTATGATCAACATCATCTCCCTGGCCTTATCCCATACATTGTTGGGGTCGGCACTTGATTCAACCCAATGTGGCTGATCACATGATTTTATATGAAGCGACTGCCATCTGACCTTCGCAACCCCATTTTAGGAGGAAAATCTGTGATCTGGGTTAAACCAGTTGTCAGATTATTTTTAGGCCTCCGACTGACCTGTAACGATTGCCAAAGATGATAAATTGGCAACCGGGACCGACGGCTTAACGTGCTCTCCGAGGCACGGAGGGAACTCGGGCGGTCACCCATCCAACTACTGGCTAGGCGTATGGTTGCTTAACTTCGCTGATCGAATGATATGCGCAATAGCAACTGTGCCACGAGCTCCTCTAATTTATGATCAACAATAAGGGATGAATGTTACTAGATACAAGTTCTAAACAGGAAAATAATTTGTCAGTAGTAATACATTTTCCTTATTCTTTATTTGTGAGTAGGGTGATAGATGGGGATCTTTTATGCTTTAATCTAATTTATTTCTTGTAAATTGAGGCTACCTCTTATAATAGGCCATTAACACATTGTGCCCCGGCAACACAACATAAAACCCTTATGCTATGCTGCTCAAATTATCGCAGTCAGGAATGAGTGTCACTGGCATAAGAGTATGAATTCTGTTGACACTCATATGTGTGTGGCATACAAGTAAGAATCGATCACAGATGTGTCACTGCCACCAAATGTGTATAACAGTATTCATACATCTACACCACACAATCAACGGACTACATGCGGTGGTCTCATGACGAATGTAATGAACTTTAATTACCTCATTAATTGGCATTGTTGTGTTGCTCTCAACTTTAATCAATGTGCCAGCCATTTTATTCACTGGATTCAATTTAATTCTCCAGAACATTACAGAGTATCGAGCTGCTACTGAAGGTATAACCAAATAATATGATATAAGCATACCGGTCAAAATTATAACCCTCCTTGTTGCTTCGTTGTAGTCGGGTATAAAAAAATATTCACGTGACGGAAACCTGCGACTTATCGTTTATATATTATTCACTAGCAGTGCCCTGCGGTTTCACCCGCGCAGAGTTAATTTAATTCCTGCGGAACCCCAAATGTTCTTTTTAATATAAAAGTTAGTTACTCCTTGTAATATCAGCTACCTGCCAGTGAAAGTTAAAATCGGTCCAGCCGTTTCAGAGATTACCCGGAACAAACAGACAGACAGAGAAAAGAAGTAACTTAGGCTACTTTTATTTATTAAAAATATTAGGGTTCCGCGACAATAAGGATGAAACTAAATCTACGCGGGTGAAACCGCAGGGCACAGCTAGTCACTACCTAAAGTTTTGAATGAAATCTACTTACTTAAACAGATTAAATTTAAGTTATCCCCAAAATGAGTTTGTAGAAAGATTGACTAACAAATCACACACAATTGCCCAAAATGCTGTCGTCAACATGATACTATTTGAAATAACAGACTCCAGTGCCTGGTTCCTCGATGATTACATATCGGTAACCCTCGGCCGTTAACCCTGTGACATTCAAATTAAAAGGCGTCTGAGCAACTCGCAAATCCGAGTTTGGAAACCGGGTTTATTTATCGATATATTTTATCTTTATTTATAGCGCAGCGAGATGAATTTCGTAGATTCAATTAATTATGACTTCAATATTTTGTTTTGTCTTTTACAAGATAAGCTAGCCGGCAGAGTCGCGTGTCTTTTATCACATTTTTTACTTAAATACAATGATATTTATTTAATGGTAGATAAAAAATAAATAGTTACTCTATATGCTAAATTTAGCTTGATAACGACGTGCATAATCAGTATTTTTTATCATAATTTTGTTTTTTCATATCATTTTCAATAGTAGCTTTCGAGTGACCAACGATAACGATAGAACATTATATTCCAAGTATTAGATCATGTATTGTGAAATGTATGAAAGCATTAGGTAGGTGGATAGATATATTGTACTTGTCCTCGGTGGCTAAATTCGCAATTAGCGAAATATAGCCTTCCCGCAAGTCAGTAATCATAAAACCAATCTAATACTTATTATAAGTCCGGTTTATATAGGATAAGAGTTCCAACAACCGTTTTTTTAGGAATATTTTCGAGGTACCAGTAATCATATTAGAATTACTATAGGAAGTGACAGGATAGAAATACAATATCCTTACATAAATATAGACCTAGATATTGGGACGGGAGAGAGGTACACGATACACCTTAGAATGAGAACAGCATAATATAGATGTGTCGTATAAACAGTTGGACTGCCTGTACTTCGACCTGGGCCTGCCTCACCGCGACGCCACGGACGACCAGGTGACCATCGACGCGGCGCACGCCATGCTCAAACACAACGTGGGCATCAAGTGCGCCACAATCACGCCCGATGAACAGAGAGTTGAAGGTATCTACTATGCTCACGGATACTTTACGTTACGAAATTAATTTAATCTAAACAGATAAATAAAATTATAGTAGCTGTATGCAATTCAAAATTAATAGCTTTTCACTAAATGCATATGAAAGGATGTATTCAATTTATTAAATATTTTTTGTCTGTTTGATTCGGCTAGTCTCTGAAATGGCTAGGTCGATTTTACCGGGACTTTCATTGGCAGATAGCTGATATTATACGGACTAAAAAATAGGATTCCGAGAAATAAAGCTACCCATGAAAGCTGCGGGTGAAACCGGTAGGCACAGCTAGTTAATAAATATATAACTATCTTCATCATCATCCGAAGCTCTTGGTGCAAAGAATAACTGATGTAAATAACCGCATGATGTTACGAGAATGTAGCGGTTGATTGAGATAGTTGGCTACCAGTTGAGGTCATGAAATGTTATAATTTTAGAGTTTAAATTAAAAAAGATGTGGTTGAGCCCGAACGGCACGATCCGTAACATCCTGGGAGGCACGGTGTTCCGCGAGCCCATCCTGTGCAAGAGCATCCCGCGGCTGGTCCCGGGCTGGACGCAGCCCATCGTCATCGGCCGCCACGCGCACGGAGACCAATACAAGGCGCAGGATATGGTCATACCACAAGCAGGAAAGGTAACTTACCAAAAAACAAGTGATAAATTACTAAGCAGCTTATCCCATTCCGCTGCCATTTTGCGTAATATAATAACTTGAACCCTGAGAAAAGAATAAAAGAAGGACGTAGTTCTCGTACCAAATATTACACGCGAATGTAGCTTCGACGAGTACATATCAAGACTATAGATACCGAAGAAGGGAGGTTACCTTAGATTCTCAAAGCGTGGGGCTATACTGGTTCTAAGATGTTTCGATGAACTCCCCGTGACCCTGATATTACGGGATTGCCATATAGAAAATATGTGGGAATGACATACGTCACGTGTCTGAGTGAAGTCACTTCCGTACATTTTGTCGCTTCTATTAGCCTAAGCGCGAGAGAATGTTACTTTGTCTAGGCCTGCAACACACGTCAGTTAAATGATGAAACCCGCTTTTCTTAACTTTAGGTGGAATTAGTATACACTACACCTGATGGCAAAGCAGATCGCCGACTGCTGTATGACTTCAAAGGCCCCGGCGTAGTGATGGGCATGTACAACCTTGATGACTCCATCAAAGCTTTCGCGCATTCCAGTTTCCAGGTATGACATTATATTGTTTTTCCATATTTTAACACAATACATCTTCCTTTCCCCTCAGTTGATTAACACATAACTTACAGTTTAATGTAATACCTCTATTTCTGTTCATACAATGAGTAATATTACGGTGGGTTTATTTTTTTCAGCATACGACGTCCTTAGATCGAGATCATGGGTTTATAAATTGCTATCAATTGTTAGCAATTTAGTCTTTCAGCTACGAAATAATATATACATACCATGAATCAATTGCACTAGGTCTACTATTAACTAGCTGTGCCCCGCGGTTTCACCCGCGTAGATTTAGTTTCATCCTTATTGTCGCGGAACTAAGTTACTCCTTGAAACATCAGCTACCTGTCAGTGAAAGTCCCGTTAAAATCGGTCCAGCTGTTTCAGAGATTACCCGGAACAAACAGACAGACAGACGGAAAAAAATGAAAACTTGGTTTTTTGTGTCAGTAACGTGTATCTTTCATATTTATTTAGTGAATAGCCGTTGTTTTGGAATTACAAACAGACACTTCAATTTTATTTATCTGTATAGATGTATAGATTGAGCTATAAATTACTTCGCCTGCCATTTAAGAGCAATCAATAGTTTAAAAATAGAACTTATATTTTTTAGCGTATCAATAAATGTGACCGTCCCATCCCATATAAATAAACTTAAGTATGCGACGGTGCGATAGCTCAGTCCAGGTGGTCAGTGGCCCCAGTGGCCAGTGGCCTTGCCAGCTGCCTGCGAAGCTAGAGGTCGCGCGTTCGTCGATCCCTTCTGAGAGGATCAATCTGTGTGATGAACATAGAATTGTACACCTTATTCTTGAATTTTCTTTGTATACCTAAACTTACATTACTAAATAGATATTTTTATCGTTGCCGACATTCAATAGCACTATCTGTCGGAGCATGTCTTTGAAGTAGGTCAAATTGTGGGGAGTTGTCATTGCCAAGGCATTATTATCAATAGGCATTAATTTATTGACTAAGTAAACTTTTGTTCTGAATTTGACCTGTTTAGGTCGAATTATTTCATTTATTCTGTTAAAAAATTACGTCATTCACGAGACATGTAATGTAACCAAAGGACTTATGTATTTATTCAGGTGGCGTTGCAGAAGAAATGGCCGCTATATTTGTCTACTAAGAACACAATCTTAAAGCGGTACGACGGACGATTCAAGGACATATTCGAGGAGATATATCAGAGGTGGGTTCAATGTATATAGCAGTCCAACCAGTTAGGTTACGCCCGCGGGGAGCGAGTTTTAATTTACGATCTCACGAACGGAAATTTAACAAACTTCATCCATCATTCGAACTAAAAATTGTTTAACATCGTTTGAAATACAACTATATTTACTCGCTTACTTAATTTTAAAATTCTAAACCAATAGCCATCATATTATATGAACGCTATCTTAAGGTTATATAGCAGGAAATTTTATTTTAACTAACTTACTCTTCGAAATTACTACTGCGATTTCAAAAATTATTTCACTGGTACTACGAGGAAGGGACCCTTAGGCTGGATGGCATATACAGAAAAGTATAAAACGCAGGCGAAACTGTGTGTGGAATCATACCATCATCAGAATATTTACACAATGCTGTAGATACGTGCCTTGTTTTTGTATGTATGAAGTGTATACAGTGGTTGCGTGGCTCGAATATTATTAACGTCACAGTTGACGCGCAACATTCCGAATTCGGTATTGTACCTACATGACTTATTTGTTATTGTAATGACACATTCGGGGGGTTAATGATCTGTATGTTAACAGCGTCTCCATTGGTCTGTTGATAATTCGCTATAAACATACGTAACCAATTTCCGTGTAATATGTTTTGAGTGAAAACAAATACATTATATTAGTGTGCGGACAAATCATTGACTAAATTCTTCCCGCGACTTCGTACGCGTGTTCTTTTGGGCTAACGCTAACTTTAACCCGCGATTGGTCTTAGAGTGATAGCATCTAGCCAGCATCGATAAATAATGTAACACTGAAATATTTTTTCAAATCGAACCAGTAATTCAAGCAAACAAACAAACGAATCTCTCGTCTTCAGCTTTATACAGAATCGAGACTTTTTAGGAACATATTTTTGGCATAGATTATCACATGATATAATATTTTTTGGTAAATGTTTAATCATCATCATCATCTTCCTGGCCTTAATCCCATGTATTTGGGGTCGGCACTTGGTTCAACCCGATGTGGCTGATCACCTGATTTTTATACGAAGCGACTGCCATCTGACCTTCGCAACCTCTTTTTCGAGGAAAATCGGCAATCTGGGTTAAACCAGTTGTCAGACTCTCTTAGGCCTCTGACTGACCTGTAACGATTGCCAAAGATGTTAAATTGGCAACCGGGACCGACAGCTTAACGTGCTCTCCGAGGCACGGAGGCAACTCGGGCGGTCACCCATCCAACTACTGGCTAGGCGTATGGTTGCTTAACTTCGCTGATCAAATGATATGCGCAATAGCAACTGTGCCACGAGCTCCTCTGTTAAATGTTTAATCATAGTTTTAAGAATTTAAAACAAATAAGCATTGTCTTATGTTCTAAATACCATCCAATAAGCACCACGAAAATAAATGTAAGTATAGTACAACCAGCCGATGCTGCCAAAAATGTGCGCCTATAAAGTCTAGACCCTACATATCAGTATATTGATAAGAGAGCTCAATGCCGACGTTCAATGATAACGATTTAATTTACAACTTTTGCCGTTATAAATATCGTGAAGACATAAAGCTTCTCACGATCAAGTTTAACTATAAACGACTGCTATTGGAAGTAATGCACCACTTATTATAACTGGTATTTAAAAGTGTACTCGCTGCAACGCGGTTGCTTCTAACTACCAACTGATGGGAAACTTTTAACACTGATGACCCAAAAATAACTCTTGATTAACTACAATATAAAATTGTATATAAATAAATAAATTGTAATATTCAGTATAATAATAAAATATTAAGATCTCATATTAAAACCGAAATCTTTAGTAACTATTTTGGAGCTGGTATATTATTTATATCTTAAATCTTAGGAAAACTATGCAAGAACTAGATTAGGTTTGGAAATATCTTCATTTAATTTTTTTTGACAAAAAAACTACTTTATATGCTTTTGCCTATTGTAATCTTACTTTCTGTGACTTCGTGTAGATACGGAAAACACCCTGGCACAAGTAATTAATTACTTAAAAGGGCCACCCTTTTTGCCAAATATAAAGTTTATGTGAGTCTGATTGTGATATTGTATCTCCTTGTTAATTACTTGTATATCATTAAAATAGCGACTACAAGAAGGACTTCGAGGCGGCCAAGATCTGGTACGAGCACCGTTTGATCGACGACATGGTGGCGCAGGCTATGAAGAGCTCCGGAGGGTTCGTGTGGGCTTGCAAGAACTACGACGGCGACGTCCAGTCTGACATCGTGGCACAGGTGAACTACTCTCACAATCAACACTTTTGGTTCAATAGAACTTATTTTTGACGATACTATTGGTCTTATGGTTTCTGCCTGCGACATCACATTTATTCATGGGTTTGATTTCTAATTCAGGTAAACATTTAGTGTGATTTGCCATGAGTCTTGAGTGCACAAAAAATATACTTAATATCTTTTTCCGTTATATTATTTACTTATAATCCTATTGAAATTGTTGTTTCTGTCATAGTTCTGAAAGTATGTTTCCATATATTTTAATAGAAATATTTGTGGTGAACCACACCGTGTATTAGTATAAGAATGTACGTACGGTATCAATTTCGTATTACCTCGCTCACTGTACGATGTGTGTGTGACTATATACTGACTGCTGCTGGCTACTCAATTCAAGATTACACCTAGATAATAGTGTCCAGTTGGAGTGCCCCCGCCGAAGGTCTTTGGAATTTAATGTTTATTACGTAAAACCTTATTTACATTGAAATTTTCAACATTCCACCCTTAACCTTAGGAATTTCGGAAAAACCCTTTCTTTGTGTGTACCTTCATCTCACCACGGACATTTCATTTCACATTTTCACATTTCTTCATTTTTATGTCTCTAGGACCACTGCTAGGAGGACTGCAGTCAAGGCTGTGCGTTGTTTTATCTTAGGATGCGTAGTTTCATGATACGTGTTGTCCTCCAGGGCTACGGGTCTTTGGGCATGATGACGTCAGTGCTGATGTGTCCGGACGGGCGCACGGTGGAGTCGGAGGCGGCGCACGGCACAGTGACGCGCCACTACAGGATGCACCAGCAGGGCAAGACCACCTCCACCAACCCCGTGGCCTCCGTCTACGCCTGGACCAGGGGGCTCGCACACCGCGCCAAACTTGACGGAACACCCGAGCTGGACCGCTTCGCTACTGCTCTTGAAGAGGTAATCAGGGTTACAATTTTTTTTAATTATTGATTTGTTGCGGTGAAGACGACCCTCGCGCGTCACGGACATGCATGGCGTATGACGCGTGAGCGGCGTCATGAAATATTTGTTCCTCGCCAGTAACAGAAGTTGTAAAAATCGATTAAAGCTTTATGCGTAATCAAAGCATTATTCCTTCATGGTTTTAAAGGATTATAAAGTATTACAATGCTATATAGTGGATGGATAGTGGTGGATAATAAAATAAGTTCATAGGAAACGCTCACTTGAATCTATTATGTGTCAGAAATATCGTATACCAAATAACAACATAGCTATCAAGGATTCTCACTGTTAGAAGATAAGATAAAATTTCGCCGAATATTTTTTTTTCAATTACTAGTACCGAGGAATCGCGAATTGCTGTTGTTGCGTGTTCAAGTGAGGCGTTGTCATAAAGATAACGCAATATTGAGGGCATTGGACGTGCCTCCATACAAATATGGCGCAATTCATTCAAACAATAAAAATAGTACGCTATTATGATAAAAAAAAGTACAAACAAGACATCACGACTACTTAAACGATAAAACTGATTGCATTCTCAGACTTCTATAAAATAAAAATAAATTTGCTCACGCCATTCCAGAAGGGTTCTCGAAGGGGTAAGCAGAGGTGTAGTAAACAATACCCTCTTTTCACCGAAGATGATTAAGTGCCAACGTGACAAATTATGAGTCCATCGGCGTCTCAGGCAATATACAAACGTCTTTGAATTGCTTCTCAGACATATGCAGGTTTCCTCACGATGTTTTCTTTCACCGTAAAGCACGTGGGGTACAATTACTGCATTTAAGTTTTGAGAAATACTCAATAGTGCGGCCCGCTGGGATTCGGATATGTCTAGCATGCTCAAACCCCATAGCCACCACGGCTCTCTGCTTCTCAACGTCTTTGAATTGCTTCTCAGACATATGCAGGTTTCCTCACGATGTTTTCTTTCACCGTAAAGCACGTGGGGTACAATTACTGCATTTAAGTTTTGAGAAATACTCAATAGTGCGGCCCGCTGGGATTCGGATATGTCTAGCATGCTCAAACCCCATAGCCACCACGGCTCTCTGCTTCTCAACGTCTTTGAATTGCTTCTCAGACATATGCAGGTTTCCTCACGATGTTTTCTTTCACCGTAAAGCACGTGGGGTACAATTACTGCATTTAAGTTTTGAGAAATACTCAATAGTGCGGCCCGCTGGGATTCGGATATGTCTAGCATGCTCAAACCCCATAGCCACCACGGCTCTGCTTCTCAGACTTCTATGCTGATATAACGATACTATATATAAAGACGCCTATTCCGTCAATTATTTCACTTAAATAAATCTAACAATATCTACGAGGAATATAGGCTATGTTTTATTACTCACGTGCATTATAAATTGTTAAAAATAGTCAGGAAAAATAGGAACACGAGGCGGGACTCGAACCCACGACCTCTGCAAACCGTGCAGTTGCTCTTCCAACTGAGCTGCGTGTGATCCTACCTCAATTCCTTCCCTTGTTTTTGCGGTTTAGGGGCCGCCTTGCGACATCTGTTGGTTGGTGTATCCAAACTCAACTGATTATAAATTGATCCATTGATTGTGCAGGCCTGCGTCGAATGCATCGACAGCGGAAAAATGACCAAGGACTTGGTGATCTGCATCCACGGCATGGCCAACACCAAGGAGGGCATGTTCTTACACACTGAAGACTTCTTACAAGCCATCGCTGACCAACTCGAGCGCAAGCTTTCTAAGTAAATATACTTACTGCTTGTATACGGTGCATTAGTTATGTAAGAGTTATTTTTATACAATCATGTTTGAATTTCAACATAAGGGTAAGATATGATTCTGATTATGCATGACTTTGTATGCCAGTATTGAAAAAACCAGTGTATATTTTATTATGAAATTAAGTGCTCTTATGAAAGTACTAAATCATTAATGTTATATAGTACTCAGCTAGGACTTACAATTTAGTGCTTACTTCCATTTAGTTCCCACCTTTGCGCACTGATTTAATATGCTTGGAAATTCCTTGTATGGTCCATCTCATATACACTACTGCTTACAATAGTATTTTTTAAATTAGTTCATTCAGAGATTGTTAAGCCATTACAATGACAGGCAAGTTGATCTTAGCCGCATTACGTCACGTAATAGTATATTGTTGTTACAGTACAGGTAGCAAATATATTGAGACTGATCTAAGCAAAAAGTGAGAAGTGTGAACATCATCGAGTTACTAGTTATGGACTAAGAAATTAAAATTATTCCTACTTAACCTGTGTTATTATATTATTTCCTTTTTGTACGTTTGATAACAAACATTTATTTGAAAATATTTTATGGACAATTTTGTCACAATTTATAAACTTCATTTTGTTATCCTATGAAGAGTATGTATTAAATGAAAGCTACAATAAAAAAAATATTTTTCTAAAAAAGTGTTTTATTTTACCAATTTAGTTTACTTACTTACATTATAGAAGCCTAATTCAGACCCATGTAAAAAATACTTTTTTTTCAGTAATAAATAGGAAACTGAATCCTAGATCAATATCAGATCATTATCCTTCACAATTTTATAATTCAAAAGTTTCGCATATTCCTTGAGAAGTTTATTCCAGTAACATTTTACATCATCATCAGTCAAATTGTCCCAAATATGCTGGTACCCTCTGTTTGCTATTTCCTTTGCCAGTGAATCATTTTGTTTGAAGAATTCTATATATTTTTTTAAATCTTCTCTGGTTGCTCTTGGGCTGATGGGTATGTAATGC
This sequence comes from Watsonalla cultraria, assembly GCA_964035505.1. NCBI lineage: Eukaryota > Metazoa > Arthropoda > Insecta > Lepidoptera > Drepanidae > Watsonalla > Watsonalla cultraria. The sequence continues at coordinate 7,277,455 of OZ037717.1, read as the reverse complement.
ACCCAAGGTTTTAACGAAGGGTAGAAGAACTCTAGCCACTCGTCGCCAACATGGAACACTAGCGACTTGCACAGGAACAGATGTTTAAATCTGAAGCTAGCTGCAACTCCTCTGTAGTTGAAAAGATATTTGTACTTGCAATGACTTTCAAATGGTACTTCTGAAGCTGGTGGTGCATATAATGTGTCCTGGAAAAGATTATCAGATATCAGGACTAAGTTGCAAGTCATAGAATGATATGGTGACTAGAATTGAAAATAGTATGTTGAGATGGTTTGAACATATGGAAAGGAAGTGAGAGGCGAGTTAAAGTGAATGTGAGCGGTAGTATCTGCAGAGAAAGTCCAACGTAGAACTATCATGACCCAATTAATCATCTCAATAAAGATCAACTTTAGAGCATTAATAGCCGACAGAAGTGTATGAAGAGATGCAAGGATCATAGCATATGGCGAATAGTAGTCTATGTCTACATCCATTGGATATAGGTATGAGCATATTCATGTATGAGATATCACTAGACTATCCTGAAAGTGGTCTGTGTACATACCGCATCAGACTTCCATGCTTGATTTTTTGTATATTGTGCATCAACAAGGTCTGGTTCAGACCGAGATAATAATATCAAATTATCCCTTTCCTCATTTGTCCTTGACCCACGGAAGAATGCTTTTGTCTCTTTTTTCTCCCATGGCCATCTAGAAACATCGTTGTGTGAATTGTATTATGTTCATGAAATTATGGTATCACTGTTTTAGTGATTTCCTACTTGACTGCTGTGCTAGGTATTTGGTAAATATTATAAGTATAATTATGTTTACAAAATATTATATCCATTGTCTGGTATCAATTACTACCATCCAGGATTTTCAAAAATTACCCAGAACATACAGACAGACAGAGAAAAATTGTATATTTTGGTTTTTTTGTGTCAGTAGCATGTATACTTTCATATGCATGTAGTGAAAATCAGTTATTTTGGAATTACAAACAGACACTTAAATGTTATTTAATGTAATAAATAAAGGATTGATATTCAATGGAGATAAAAGTCCTTACTTATCAGCAGCTACAGCAATAGATGTCCTATGCTTGTCCCACCGGCCGATCCCAGTTGGGTACAAGGATATAGCTGGACCACCTTCCCAGAAGCTCCATGCAGGGTACATTATGTCAAGGTACTCCTTTGTCTACACCAATCATACAATCATTAGAAAATAGTGTTTGTAAAATTACAAGTATTAAAAGTCTAAACAGTATATATCCAAACACAAACTATATGAAATTCTCACTCAAGAAATAAAAGAAAAAGTGAGTGTGAGCTTACATTCTGATGAAAGCTAGTAAGAAATATTGTCAATTTGAGGAATGGACTTAGTATAATACAATCCCTAATGAAATAAATAACCTCACAACCTTACTGAAAGATAGTACTGGATGAGTGGGCCCCCCCCACTTACTGTTGGCTAGAGGCCAATCTCTTGTGTTTATTGCCAGCTCCATGTTTGGTAGCCCCGGAGCCAGCTCTTTTAGATAGTGTTCTATGCCGGCACATCTTGCTGGAAAGTGGCACTGTTTCTCACGATACACTTTGCCTTCAATTATCTGTGAATACATGTTTAATTTCACTTACAGAAGTGACAGTAAAAAAAGAGTTGATTTAAACAATATGATGATGATGATAGACTGACCGATTTCAGGCATGGCAGCCTCTTCTAGTTCAATCAAATTGTTGGTGTGCACTTGCATGTGACATATGTAGCCAATCAATGGAAAAAATCTTTGAATTAAGCAACTCATATAATAATGACCGATTCACCTGAAGATCACATGATTGAAAAAATAAATGTCAAAGCTCAGAAGTTCTTAATATTCCCTGCTTAAACCAATAATACTAGGCCCCCTGTTAGATTTTTAAGCTTACCTGATACTTAGTGGTCTTCTTAGAAGCGAGATTGAATGTATCTTTTGTAATGCCATCCTTAAATGGTACCAAGTCATTCTCAATAGTAGATTTATGGCAGTTACAGTTTGCTTTCTCACAGGGATTATAATGGTCCAGTGCCAATAATATTTGTTTATTAAGTTCTGATGTCCATACATTAACATCTACAATTAACAAAGCAATATAAATAATTTAGAGAGCATTATACTTTTTTATTTCGATAAGTAGTATTCAGTGAGACAGTGACTTATAACAGTAGGTAGTCAATTTTAGAGTCCGTCTCTGTCTACATGTACGGCGCGAGGCAAATAAAAAAAATATGTTCAGTATACCCAATATTTTATTTTATACTAGCTGTGCCCCGCGGTTTAACCAGCGTAGATCTAGGTTCATGCTGTTTTTTTTTCTAAAATTAGCCTAAAACACTCCTTAAAACATTAGCTATCTGCCAGAGAAAATCCCGTCAAAATCCATTAAGCCAATTACGTGTGATGCCGTGACCAAGGGAAATGGGGATTCATTTTTATATATAAGATAAGATAGATTTTCGTTGCGCGCTCATAATATGTGACGGCACCTGTATTTACAACTCTTGTATTCTGGTTATTTTAGATATTTATTTTGCCTCATTTTATTAATAGGGTCAATATCAGGAAATGGAATCAACATTGTAACCTTTACCTTTGCTATATTTATTATCACCATTCTCACTGCAAGGCTCATCCTTGAAACACTGCTGTCCAGTATTTATTTCCACGGAAATCACAATACAAAGGAATGTAAACAGATTACTTAGCATTTTGCTTTAGTGTAATATCACAGTCACAGTTTGAATGAATACCATCCAATAAACAGTATAGGACATTGGCATGTAGCACAGAAAGTTAGTGCGTTACTTTATTTTAAATCAATTCATGATACGCATGATGAAATATTTGTTTAATTGTTCTTCAATCCAAGCAACTTTTAATTAATTACACTACCGATACCAAAGTAGGGATGACGATCTGAGATCGATTAATCGAAGAATCGATTTTTCGAGCCAAATAAATCGATTTTATAAATCGATATGTAACACTGAATCGATCTTTCACCCTAGAGAATCGACACTCGATTTTTTCTATTCACAACACGATTTTAATCTATTCAGTAGTTTTAGAATTAAAATTAGAAATCAGTATTTTTTTTGTTAAAATTATTACTTAATATAACAAATACATTTAGAAAGCAGAATTATGTCTTCTTTTTTACCTGATACTTTCATATTGTTATAAAAATGATTGTGATCATCGAATTTCTTGAACTAAAAAAAATCCCTGATTTTAATACTAAGTGATCGCTTATTATGGTATCTTGTTTTTCATAAAATGGATTTATATTTAAATTGTAAATGCAGACTCGAGAAAAAATCGATTTTTTAGAAATCGATCTTTTTGACCTCGATTTTTTTATGAATCGATTTATCAAGTTACGATTCGAATCGATTTAAAAATCGATCTTTTTTGGAAAGAATCGCCATCCCTATACCAAAGTCTGTCAGCGTCTCCTATTTCTTTCTATTGGATTTGACACAACTTTGAAGTTTGTTAAGATTTTGTGACACCAATCAATCAATGTAATGTCATGTTAATGAGGAAGTTGCTGTCAAATGGACTTTCAGTTAGGAAATAAATAAACAACTTACCACTAACTATAACAAAAAAACTTAAAAAGTAATTATGAGGACGTAATTGTGTCACGTTGACATTGTCATCGTAAATAATAATTAAACAAGAATGGTTCAGAGTTGCCCTCCTTTTTAAGTTGAGTAAGTTTGTTCGCATATTTTAGAAATAACGGGATCTGTTTAATTATGAAAGTACTCGAAACAGAACCATCCCGGCGACGAGCTATTGTGTTCCTAGCTAAACATAAAAGGCCATTAAGCCCAGTAGCACCCGTCCATCCCACAGCGGTTCTCTTTCTTAACAGGCTAAACCCTGAGTACTTAACTTTTTTGTTATTCTCCAGTCCAAAATGTTATTGCCATAACACCACCACCTCAGTTCCACAAATATCTAAAGATTTGATTAAAGATGTATTGGCATATATTTTTTGGGGCAGACCACCCTTATTATTTAGGCGTATGAAAAATAGATGCCGGCCAATTCTCAGATCTACCCGATATACACAAAATTTCATAGAAATCTGTCCAGCCGTTTCGGAGAAGTTTGGTAACAAACTCCGCGACATGAGAATTTTATATAACCCAATCAGAATGATGTGTATTGTGTACCTAAATATTAGTAAAGTAAATAAATACAACGAGATGAGGTTACATACCTTTATTGATTAAAGCAGGGATGAGACAAAGTTATAATTTACTTTAGCTTAAAAATATTTTTTTTATCATCGGTTTAGGATGGTAGCAAGATACCATAGAATAACAGTTGAAAGAGTAAAGAAAAGAAAATATAGTAGATCTTAAATGCTATAAAAATAGTAAAAAATAATATTTACAAAAATTCACAGTTAGGATTGGAAATTTCCCCCTTAATTATTGAACCAAATTGGTACACCTAAAATGTTGCAGTAGTATTGAAAATATTTCTTTGTTATCAATGGTTCCAATAAATAAAATTCTATATATTGCTTAATTGTATTATGACGTCTAACTAGTGCATCTATATATTATTGACGATTTTGACGGTATACTGCGCGAGTTTTCCAAATTTGATCACTACTAGATTACACATTTTGACCAAATATTAATCTGAATAAAATGAAAGGTCTAAAATACACTCGAATGAAATTGACATGTTGGCGACGAGGCGATTTATTGAGGCGCCGCGAGTGCAAGTTGTATTGGTTTAGTTGAACTCTCTGTTGGGGAGCACGGCCGGTGCGATCAGGGTCCACACGTACAGACCCACGCACACCCACGACGATGTGATCTTGATCCACATGGACGCGACATTTTCCTTCGACAGCTGCGAGCTCGGGCTGTAATTGATATTACGTGTTAGGTCTATTGGGGTGTATATATATAATGCTTACGCCTGTGTCCCTTGGGAGAAGTCAGAGGGCACAGTTTGCAACACGCAACATTACGAGCAACAATATAGAATATAGATATTCGAAATCGAAAACAAAAAATAACTAAAAGAGATAATTAGGTATAGTTCCGGTCTAAATAGGTTTTTTTAAACTGGAACACTGCTCTTTTCAAGTTCCTATGGTGAAATAGGTGCCCAGTATAAATTCAAACATGTATCAACGTCGACGAATTTTGTTACGTACCTATTAGCGTGATATAAAATGTATTGAAGTCTCAATAAATTCTGGGTTAGTAAACCCGGAGGCTGGTTATGATTGAAAGCCAAAGGTGGCGCATGAATATCCTTGCACGCATCGCAAAAAATACAACTGCGCATTGAAGACCAGAATTCAAAACTCGTATCGGTACCTGTATACGCAACGAAATTGGCTACATGTCACAAGCCATTTTGACACATTTCAAACAAAAGCTATACCTGTGGTACAGACGCATCAGGCGATTGAATGTATGCTTGTATACTCACTTGAACCAATTGGTGAGTGTCATCATGATGTAGAGAGTGGCCAGAGCGAAGACCACGTGGAAGAAGGTCCAGGAGTAGGCAACGCCGTCGTCCTCATTGTCGAACACCTTGGTCTGCCCGGCGCGGCCCGCCTCGCCGCCGTCAGCGCCCTCTATCGAATCATACCCTGCGCTCAATGAGCGTGACGCATGCACTTAACATCGTCATTAAACACGACACATTACTTATAAGAATTGCACGCGAATTGATCGATTGGAATCAGTATACAGTCACGTTTTCAGTTGAAAAACGCGTGAAAAAAGACAACGCAAGTGATCAATATCCGAGCAACATTTATAAGTAAGGGGTGTATTTCTCACACTACTTATTCGCTATAACCTCTTACTTCTATAAATCTCTGATAACGTCATAAACGCAAAGTTGCATTGAGACAATGTAAATTTTTGGATGCCCATCGATTTTTATAAGTAAGAGGGTGACGACAATGCTCTACTAAATGATTCACTATGTTAAAACAAATATGGAATTCTAACGCCGATTCATATTTAAACGACATTTCTGCATGAAATATGAGTATAGATTGGAAAAATAGTTTTTAGTTTTAATGTAATACGTTTACACATATACATATAATTATAATGTTTCATACTACATATTTTGCAATTGATAACCTGGCTTTTTCTCGGACTCTTTAATTTCGTCTTTAGGCACTGGATTACGGAAATGATTAAAAATATGGTGCTACCAGTAAATAAATATGATGTACGATTAGGAAACATGCTTGTTGGAACAAGGATTCATTCAACTTGTAATGTATGGTTAGTTAGTTCGTTTGATTAGATTAAATCTTCCAACAATTCATACCAATATTCAAGTTTATTCGACCTAATTCTAAGAGATACCAGCGTTAACCAACGGTACAGGGACATTTATGTAACCGAACATATGAACATAGCTTGTTGACTTCAAATTCTTAGATTTTAATACAGAAGGATATTCATTTATTGAGATTTAAGATTGCCGCATTATACTTTGGTAAATTGAAAAGTTGACCGCTAGGAGGCGCTAGATAGTTGCTCATACAAATATTGTGTGGTGATAGCGAGTGTAAATTACGAAATCTGTGGCAAACTCGTAATGAAAATGAAAATGAAAAATATTTATTCAGTTTAGGCTCTGGTAAGGCACTTATGAAAGTCGAGAATTTACCACCGGTTCGGAAACTAGCCTACTGAGAAGAACCGACAAGAAACTCAGTACAATATCCCTATTACGACTGATTACGTAAGAGTATAATTATCACGAAGATGGAGCTCGCTAGCTATATATTCACTCCAGTCTTAAGATGTGTGTGATGGAAGCGTATAACGTCACATGCACGTGTATTACCTTCATTAGCAATGAGCCCTCCTTGCCCTTACGCCGCATCGCCGCCGCGCATTTGTCCGCAAGGAACGCACAAAATGGTGTTAGTGTCTTATATAAACTTAATAATAAAACAACATTCAACACTAGTGCTTTCCTTATTTAGAATGTGTCAGCAGTCGTAACATGAGTGTAGCCAAGACAAATTAATTTTAAGTGGGAAATGTGTCATAAGACCTAAGGTCACTTATATTTATTTAGTAAACAATTATAAAGAAAAAATGTGGAGATTGTTACAAATGCTTTTAAATCGCGAAGTGTTTGACACCTCCCGAGAGAAAACTGACATGCAATTCTACTTCTCTTTATGAATTCTACCAAACTCATCAAGTGAAGAAATGGAATAATTAGTGGAATGTTTAAAGGAAACCTGACTACACCCATTTAATGCCACTGGTCATACACAAACATGCAATTTTTTTTTGTGTACACATATAAATGCAGGCTTGCGATGTGTATGTTGTTATATGCACACATTCACTGCTGAAATTTTACAGTTGAACGCGCAGGTGCGTCGTTAGCAGTGAACGCGTTAACTAATAGACCATAACCTATAACTTAGTTTAGTTCTAACTATATAAGCGAGGATACGTGCTTTACCACGTCCAACACACAGGTACGTTTCCACAGGTATATGCAATGATGCGTAGCGAAGGATGTGTTTGATAGAACTAATTAAATCACTGCAGTAAGTAATTCTATTGGTTCTTAAAAACACATCTCTTGCTACACATCTTCGCTCATCCCTGGTGGAATCGAACCCTTAGATAAGTTAATAAATGTTAGTGAGCGTGCCATATTGCCAACACAGCTCTTATTAAAATGGTATAATAGTAATAAAGCTAGCACGCGTGTAGAAAGAGTAGAGAGCTCTTATTGCCATCATAGTTCCACAGCGTGACAGTGACAGACTTATACACGTCATACACATCGGTCTCAACTATCATGGAAATAAGAGATCATAGTAAAGCCGCAGAAGTAATAATCACCTTGAGAGCCTTCCTTGGCGAGGATGTGTTCCGACATGGTGATCTTAGAGGAAGAGGAGGCGGTGCGGATGCTGGAGTACAACACGCTGCACGACCAAATCACCAGCCCGATGATCGACTGCTTGTCGAAAGATGGCTGCGGACATCACACCTTATGTCATTTGCAATAGAGACACATTTACTTTGAAGCTAGTGCAAATAACGGCTGTTCAAACAGGTATAAAGATATTTATAGTGAGATTGAGGTTTTTTTTTTAATATAGTTATCTCTCTGTATAGGTGTAAGAGCAACATATCGATTTAAAAACGTATTTAAAAAAGATATTCGTAATAAGATGGATTTCAATATGTATATACAAATTACTGAAATTTAATATCTTTGGCAATCGTTACAGGTCAGTCAGAGGCTTAAGAAAGTCTGATAACTGGTTTAACCCAGATTGCCGATTTTCATCGAAAAAAGGGGTTACGAAGGTCAGATGGCAGTCGCTTCGTATAAAAATCAGGTGATCAGCCACATCGGGTTGAATCAAGTGCTGACCCCAAATTCATGGGATACGGCCAGGGAGATGATTATGATACAAATCACTGAAATTAACAGTGAATCGATTGTAAGGGTCTTAATATAAACTACTATAATCGTCAGGAAACAAAACATTTGTTTCATGCATAAAAATCATAAAAGTCATAATAAGGAAGCATGGCACTTTATCGCTCACCTAGCAATATAATCTGCAGTATATAATGTACTGCAAATGTGTCATTATATTGCTTGGTGGATGATATAAAATGATCAATCGTTACTTACAGGAACATCATTGATTTTACAATATAAGACTAAGTTAACTCTAAGATATAAGAAAGATGGTAATGTACGTGAAAAATTGAGCAGATCATATGCAAATACTCAATTAAAATAAGTAAGGCATGAGTATTACGGAATGGAATAAAAAGGGTAATTATAGTATGGTGAACATGATGGAAAGATTAAGTAACAGAACAGATGTAGAAGAATTGATGCTACCATTGCGCCCTCTCTACATACCCAAAATTCTGCTGGTTTGTTGTCCTGGTAATGCATATATTAGTATGAAAATAACATAATATATACATATTATACATAATAATATTAATATAATTAATTGCACCATTGTTATTATAACTTATAAATACTATGTTGAAACTTAGTATTTGTTAGTGTGAAACAGGTCCTCGAGAATGCTGAGATACTTTCATATGTAAATATTTAGTTGCATTCTGAAAGATTGGTTTGTTCTAGTATTAAAAAAATTGTGTAAGAAAGTGAGACTAATGTTTTTTTTGGCATTTATGCCCTTGAAATTATTGTAGAACCGCTTTACACATCATAGGCAACGCTTACGTAATGAAGCGAAGGCTTTTCTTTTATGGTCGCCTCGCTCTATAAAGGAGTCCATTAGGTACACATATAATATTAAGTAGGTACAAGTATAATCCCGTTAAATACCTGATTAGATCCCCCGGTGATGGAGTTACACTCGCTGGGAGCGTTGGAAAGCGCGGACCATGTTAGGTACATGACGTACAGCGCCACCACCGACGACTGCAGCAGGCCCGAGCGCGGCTGGTGCTCCTGCACTGACGGCAGGATCGACAGTGCACTCGCACCCACCACCAGGATCAGGTTGAACGAGATGAAGAACTTGGACAGATCACACCCGTCCGCCTGTAGGAGACATCACATTAGAAAATTATTCAAGAATTGAGAATGTGAAGGGCACTCGAAACAGCAGGTTTATATAATTTAGGAATGTAATTTAAACGAAGGAGGTAGGTAGATGAGTAGTAAGTTAAATGACGTTTCCAAGAGACACCACGCACCATTTTGCCATGGTTGCCATAAAGATATAGAAGAAACTTATTGGGTCCATTAAAATCTCAAAAATACACTATATATTTGATAAATAATCATAATACTTCAAATGTGTTTTCATTGTTGCTGTCCAAAATTAATTAATACCAATGACCTGTTGTAACAACAACTACATCACAGATAAGCAAAGATATTGAAGAAGATATACATGATATGCGGCCTTTTCTTATCATTGTTGATAGTATCAAAATAAACAAACAACATGCTCTAGTATTAACTGAGAAAACATCCAATCACACATGTTTTCACTACATACCTAGGATGTAAATAATCACGTTCAAAGTTATAAATGACGTTAATATAATGTTGATTGTTTAGCATTTTCCTTGTAGCTTAGCGTAAGATTCGGGTATGAGTACGCGATGAGGCTATACATGGGAGAATGCTTGTGTTTATTTAATACCCTGTGTATTTGTAACATACATACATAAGCTCACGCCTGTAGTCCCAGAGGGGGTAGGCAGAGGTGTTGTAATAAAAACCTCCACATTTCACCGAATATGATTAAGTGCCAATGTGACAGAGGATGAGTCCATCGCCGTCTCAGGCACTATACGTCCTTGAATTATTTCTCAGACATATGCAGGTTTCCTCACGATGTTTTCCTTCACCGTAAAGCAAGTGGTGAAATCACTGTACATAAGTTCTTAAAAAAAAAAATTTCATAGGTACAGGCCCTGCTGGGATTCGAACTTGCGTCGCTTGCGTATCAGGCGACTGCTCTAACCCCGAGGCCACGGCTTTTGTATTTGTATTATTGTACGGTGTATTTGTAAATAATATGTATTTATTATACTGACTTATTTATTTGACCCTTGAAATAGCCATAGATTCTTATAGTTCCTAAGTGAAAGAGTAAGAATCACAACAGCATCAATTACCGACCTTAGTATAGTAAACATATAGAAGAACGATGCCGGCGAGGGTGAGAGCGAAGCACGTGAGCATCGCTAGGAGCAGTGCTGCGTACCAGCCGCGGGACTCGCTCTCCTCGTAGTTTGCTACAAATTACATTACATACATTCAAACCATACATTAGTAATATGTGTTACTCTACTAAATAAAGACAAATCTTTTCGCAGGTATTATAAAAAAAAAACAATATTATTGGACACTAGCTGTGCCCCGCGGTTTCACCCGCGTAGATTTAGTTTCATCCTTATCGTCGCGGAACCCTAATATTTTTAATAAATAAAAGTAGCCTAAGTTACTCCTTGAAACATCAGCTACCTACCAGTGAAAGTCCCGTTAAAATCCGTCTAGCCGTTTCAGAGATTACCCGGAACAAACAGACAGACAGACAGCGAAAATTTTTAAAACTTGGTTTTTTAGTGTCAGTATCGTGTATACTTTCATATGCATTTAGTGAAAAGCTTTTATTTTTGAATTACAAACAGACACTTCAATTTTATTTATCTGTATAGATGTATAGATGCAGATTATCTAATGAAATACATGTTCATTGCGTAAGGAATAGATGCGTAGAATTCGACAGCCGCGCCGTTACAATCGTTAGAGTTCAATCTTTCATTTAATTAAACACAAGCATTTAGTAACTTTGGTATACTGGAATGGCATTATTTAGAAAAGGAATAAAGAATGTTCATATTTTATCATATTCAAATAGAATATTTATGTATCAATATTCAATTCTATGCAATATTTCACAACTTGGCTTCCTTAGACTTCAATGGAAAAACCATCACTATAGAAATGAGTCATTTTAGTGAGTGTGTAACAGCCACTTAATGACTAATATGGTGTCTTGATTTCATATTATAATATCTTTGCTCATTATACTGATTCAAAGTAGAATAGAATCAATATTTTTAAAGGACCCTTCACAGTTTGAACCCTGAAAGCTATTACTTATTTCACTAGACTACTGTCAAATGATGTTGTGAACAAGGCTACACCCATGTGTTATAATAGCCTAAGTTACTCACTGATAATGTAGCACTCTATAAGTAAATATTTTTTATAAATTGGTCCAGTAGTGTTTGAGTTGATTCATTACTAGTTTCCTTCCGCGTCTAGCCGGCTTTAGGGATTTAGTCAATCGAGCTTAATTAGGGAATTAAGCTCGATTGACTATAGCCTACATTACTCCGAGACGCTGGGAAAAAAAACATTAAATTGTTCCAGCATTTTCAGAGCCATTTCGTTACGAACAAACAAATCTTTCCTCTTTATGATATTTGTATAGACAAACAAAAATACGAATAATTTATCTTTATAATATTAAGTAGAGATAAACATAGGTACTTACAAACCCATCTCTCAGCCCAGGAGTGAGCAAAGTCTATGATCAGGATGAGCTGTATGACAATGAAGCAGAATCCACCGATCATGCCAAACACCATCCAGGTTGATGCAAACTGTCCTTCAGGGATGAAGAATGCTCCAATAATGCCACCAATCACCAGCAAGTACTTGATGCCCCAGAAACTTGAAAACATTATGACAAACAATGAACACACACCCCTTTATTAGAAAATGTGGTTTAATCCAAGACTAGACCTAACTTAGACTAAAACTATATTCATTCCTTTTGAAACCCATATCGTAAAACAATATGGAACTCTTTAATGGTTTTGACTACAAAGATACATATTGCATGAACTTGTACTACCAGATCTGGGGCCCTACCATAAGCAAACTATCATGGCAATAACCATGATAATCTGTCACTGTCATTACAATAATCCTCATGGTTGGGCTCCATTATACAGGATTATTAATGCTGTGTTCAAAGGTTGCTTTTATTGAGAAGAACATGAACATACCCATTCTGTATGCCAGCTCTTGGATCTTTTGATGACTTCACACCAATTGTGATCAGAGCCATGAGTACAAAGAACAGACATGCTGCAAAGCAGATCCTGGAATAAGAGAAACAATTGATTATACAGATAAATAAAATTGAAGTGTCTGTTTGCAATTCCAAAATAACAGCTTTTCACTAAATGCATATGAAAGTATACACGCTTTTGACACAAGAAAACCAAGTTTTAACATTTTTCTCTGGCTTTCGGTTTGGGGTACCGTGACAATAAGGATAAAACTAAATCTATGCAGATGAAACCGCGCGGCACAGCTAGTTATAAATAATTCTGCATTTATCTGGGTGCAATAAGTAAATAAAAATATATGATGTATTCAAATATACTTGCCTATAAACAGCCAGATATCCAACAGCTTGAGTACAATCCACTTTGAAGGTATCCGGTACGACACGAGTTGAATTTTCACAAAATGGAACCTGTTGTTAATTGCTTTTTGATTAGGATGTAAAGAAAGTCAACATGTAATTTGATTAAAAGATGATAAAAGATTGGTATGAGATCATTGTCCTGTCAAATATGTTGTTGATGACTCATAACATAATACATCAAATTGAATGAGTCCATAAACTTTGGTTTGTTTAGATACAGACAATGTTGTATTTAGAATTATTATTTTTCTATTTGTATGAACAACATGCTTTTATTATAGGCTCTTGAAATTTGAAGATTTTAGAATCATGATGTATATATATAGCAATCATACCTTTCTTAGTTGATCTTGCAGTCCAGGAGCTAGGGTGACGCAGGCCGTAATCATGACAAGCAGCAGCATCACCGAGTACATGAGCCGTGTGGATGTTGAGTTGGCACATGATGGACATGCGGAGCAGCAGAGGGAGCATGCAGCACTCCCACAGCAACATGCCAGCTGTTGTTTAGATTTTACATATGCTCACACCTACATTCCTTAAAGGGGTAGGCAGAGGTGTTGTAATAAAAACACCCACTTTTCACCAAAGATCATCAACTGCCAATGTGACAGAGGTGATGCGAGTTTATCGCCATCTCAGGCAATATACATATGTTTTTGATTACCTTCTCAGACCTATGCAGGTATGTTTACATAAGTTTTTAGAAAACTCATTGGTACAGGGGATTGGGACTCTAGCTTGCGTAGCAGGCAACTATTTAAACCCCACAGCCACCACAGCTATTAATAGATTTTAATCAAACATTAGACAAAACTATTGATTATGAACAAATACCACATGTAAAGTTATAAATATTTAATATCCTTGACATCTAGTTGACACAAAATAATGTGATCTTTTTCTCTTTGTCTTTGTTAAAGGTTGTAGGTACATTGCTCCATTATCCTATTTCAAAGTAACAAGGTAGGTAAGGCAAAGCATATTACCTATGTGAGTACATATCTCAAGAGATTGATATTACTGCTGTAAATATTATGCTCATCAAGATCCAAAATAAATTGCGGTAAGAGGAGGATGACATTTTTATATTGATTGGGAACACCCTCCATTTTAGCATTGCTTACATCTCACTTTGTGTAAGATATCATGGCATAAGGCGACATTTCATATTCTTGATATTTATTTTGTTTAATATTGCAATAAAACAGGACAAGAGTGAATAAATGATAGCTCATGAATAATAAAAGTAATTCCCACCTGGGTCGCTGTACACAGCCCAAGAACAGCACCCATATTTTATAATTCGATCAAACTTCTGTGTTCACTAGGTAGATAGTTACAATATTATTAAATTAGAAATGTTTTGTTAAAATCAATAAACAAAATGGCCAAACGATTTCATCAAAACAAGAACAAATTTATTCCCCTTTCGGGTCTCGAGTGAGTGAGATGAGAAATAATTACATCGACGGAATGAAAGGAACGACAAGTCAACATTACTTTTTAGCTTGTTGACATTTGACAGCTGATATTGTCTCTATACGATTATATGAGAGGCAATAAAAACGTTACCGATACAACCAAGACTTAACAGATAAACAAGCGTTACTCATTTTGCTTGAGGGTAAGCAGCTGCTCTAATATTGACTCTAGTTTAGAGTAGCTAAGCAAGCTTCACTCACTCTCACCCAAACTCCTCGCTCACATTCACTCCACCTGAGGGCATGCGGCTACACTACTATAGACTCTATTGTAACTTCTATAGCAGTGATTAGGTAGGTACAGCTAATATTGTAAAATAGTGGGCATGAAGTAGCACTCTTGCTACTTCATGAAGCACTGGCGACCTTAGTTACCGAAGAAACACAATATGCGGCAATTCAGTTGCCTGATTTTTTTGTAAGGATGAACCAAATTAGTTTTTTTGTAAATTAAATATTATCGTTTTTCCGCTCGGTAGGTATCTTACAGAATCTTTTTAATACGGCTAACCGTTCAAGCTATACCTATACATCTACACCTACGTATATACAGGTTGTCCCAAATTTAACGATGAACCAGAACTAGTTGAAGTCCAATATATAATTACTTAATTTGAAAGAAATATTTAATAATCCAAGTGAACTTTTGGTTTGTTATATAACAAAAAAAGTTAGTAAGTAAGTAGTTATGTATCGTAAAAAATATGACGTGGAAATTTTTGTTTTCTTAGAATTTTGCACACCCGTATAGCCCCAGTAGTAGGTAGGTATGTGAGTTGCTTGAATATGAGCTGTCCTCGCATTGTTATAGGGTTTCTGTATTATCCCAGGATAGTTTATAATTCTATATTCGATACTGATCGAGATGCAGGTACTATGTGTAGTAGGTAGACTATTTTCCTAGAGCAGAAATTATCTCGTTCTAGCATAGCAAGTTAAAAGGAGGGCGGGGAAAGTACGTCTTATGTAGTGATTAAAACAATATTTAATAAAATCTAATCTTTATATATTTGTAAATATTATATCAATAACACGATGCGGAATAAATTATTTATTAGGTCTAGACTTTGTTCCATACAACATTTTCCACTTATGAGTCATATTCTATGTTTGATAAAATATTTTCATTTAACTAAACAATATAGTATTTGATAGAGCAGGCCATTAGGGAAACATTTCATGATTATGTACCATTTCGGCAAACAATAGATACACGAAGAGTGTAGGAGCCTAGGGTTTCATCAGATCAGAGGACTGGAATAATAATGCCACTGCACGTATAGTAAATTGAAATATATTTCTCAAGTCACACAAAATTCATACTAAACTTATTGAGGTATAATGTATCAGGCAAATAGTCTTCTTGAAGTAGTACACACTGTAAATAACATGGTTCTAATGAAGATTATTTTGAACTGTTAACATTAATTGTATTGAATAAGTGTGGGTAAATTATGTTAAATGTTCATAGTAATATTCCGTTCACTTTGATATGCGATAATAATATCTACAAGGGTTTTATAGAGAGCTCGAGTGCGATACGCTAAGAGGCTGTTCTAATCTGTGATGTTCGTGGACTTTACTGCTTCTCAATATTTACATTACACGTTAACAAAAACATTTCATAATAAAATTGTAATATCTATAGGTACTCGATAAAATCAATCATTTGGAACACATTCTGGACCTTCTCTTAATGGGAAAGGTACAATACAAAACAACTTTGCCTATTCTACGTCCTTCTCAGAATATAACACGTTCACATTCAACATTATAATTATAAATAATAATTTAGAAAATAATAAATATAATTATTAATATCACAGTAGAGTAACTGCCAGCCAATTTACCGTTCATTCGTCGATTGTGATCATGATTCAGAACATTGAATGAAAAACATATAATATAAAAAAATTGATCTAGCGTTTGTTAAGAAAAAGGTATGTATGCATTGCTAAAGGCAAGATATAGTACACGAGTTGGTAGACAAAGCTTTGAGCTGACAGCCTTGTAGAAAACTGCTGTGATATTGACAACTTAACATCGGCATAATACGCCTTTCCGAACAAATACAACACCTTTGATCATGTTGCAATCTTAAAACTACTGGTAACCATTAAAACGAACTAATCGACGTTATACCGACTCGATTGAAGTGATTCCAAGGAATCGCCTGCTTAATTCATGCAGGTTTGACTACAAGGTTTGACAGTTTGCAATGAGCACTAGTGAAGTGAAGTATATATTGCTTACAATATGGAAACTAAAACAATATTACTGTGAAGGGAAACAGAGTGCACCGGTATAGTAGATGAATGTTCAGATTATTCTCGAATAACGTAAGTCCTTAAAGCTATTTAGCAGGTATTATTAATTAACATAATCGTCCCGTGATCGCACTGAGGGCACGAGAACATACAATCTGTAATTCGTATTGAGAGTTTAATACATTGTAATCAATACAGGTTAATTATGCTAGCACTCAGTGCGCGAGAGTATCTTGGGCGATGCTCACGTAATGCAGAAGATGGTTATAATTAATAAAACAGGAGACATATTTTCCATTAATTACGATTGCCCACATAAATGAACATTTTGTATGTTTAGGAATAGGAAGAACAGTAGGTACATACATAGCAAGTAAATATTTAACAAAGTACATTCAAATAAAGACCACAATAATTATAAAGACCAAATTAGAACTAAACAATTTTAATTTCATTAGATTTAATATGAATTGCCGTAAGACTAAAATATAAATATATAATTGAAGAATATATGCTACTTACTAACGAGCACTTTCAAATAAATGTATTAAAATAGGGGTTGTAGCGGCTAAATGTCAAGTGCTTCCTAATCCAATGTTCTAAGGACAAAATCTATACATAGTTATTTAAGTAATAAAAATTATGCTCCTCAACTAGTGGGTACAATGATGTATGTGTAATGATCTACGACCGGTTTCCCTAGGCGGGTTAAATGGCCGTAACTATTATCAGTTTCTGTAATATTCATTAGGAAATTTACATATTTACAAACATGGTCACTATAGTACAGAAATATGAAGACACGTACTTATAAATTTCATGATGCTTGATCATGAAATTTATAAGTATGGAGGCACAATTTACACATGTACTTCACACAACGAATGTTTGGGTTAAGATCGGCTAAGCTTGTATTGAGCGCTTCTAATACTTTTCCCTTTGAATATATTATGTAGGTATACAGGGTCACGTGAGTAAAGCTTAGACGGTCTCTAACGGTCTAATACTGAAAACCTCTCAAATTGTAAGGCCTTCATAAAACACGTATAAAATAAGGAAGAGGCTCTAAATTGAGAATGACTCAGTTTTAAGTGGCGTCTCAGTATTAGACCGTATCTGTATTTGTAAGCACGAACTGTAACATTCGGTCTCCTGAGCAAAGGTACACCCAACAAAGTGCAAAGACTAACATATAACTCATCAACCTTCTTATTAAAACGTGGATGAGAAAATAATGAATGATGTGAGGAATTACATATTAATATATTGTATATTATGAACAGTTGAGAATTCCGTAATTCTACCTAGAAGTAAGTACAAAAAAGATATCGTTACTGTTTAACCTTAACGAGTAGTTTGTGTAAACGTTAAGGCAATATAAATCATCAATACATTACACTAGGTTATTATTGCGTGACATTACAGTAGGTACCTCGATACGTACGTACTTCAGTAATTATAATAAGTAACAGACTCACACAACAATACGACACAATACACTTGGAGCCCGACTAGCGCTCAGTGACAAACGGTTGCACCTTGTTCCGCGCAGGCGCAGTCATTAGAATCATATCATAAACATATTTACCATATATCACATCATATCATATCATATACGTATATGAATGATATCCTTAGCGCAACGCCTCGGAATACTATGATGTCGTTTCAATTATGCTTTCTTTGTACTGATATGTAATATTTTTGTTTAGTATAATGACTTTGGTGTTGACTGCATACAAAATTGAGCAAAATTTTGGCTAAATAAATTAGTAAGTTACTTTAAAATATTTACAAATTACTAAAATAAAAATAATGTGTCTTTATTTATAAGAACTAAAATTCATCTATTTCCTACAATAAATTATATAAAATAAGAAAACCATCTAGACTATGCAATATGAACCTATATATTATAAATCTAATAGCTTCGAATATAAAACTGAGATCGGTATCATAATTATGTTAATGAAACTATTAGCATGCCCAGCTTGGTACTTTATCTCCTCGGGGACCGATCCGCGCTACCAGGGATACTGATATGAATCTGCACTGATAATAGGGTTCAATATTCATTTTAATGTCGAGTAAGTAATATTAGATCGGTGCCAGTTCGGTGATAGTACAGCTTTGAAGTGTTTCTGAGATACCAGCTAGATGTCCAAGAACTCCCCACCCGTGAGATGGGGCCCGTCACCGAAGTGGTGGTACGGATTGAGATCATTTTATAATTCATTCATTAGCGAGAATAACTCAATAATATAAACTATAACAATGGGCAGATGTAACATAAGAATCAATATTAACTTCCAATGCAATGTAGGTACATATGTGTATGTGACCTCACAGAATAGACAGAACCAGAAGCAATAGAACACTCGTGATAGTTTGATAGATCACCGACTATAATAATATATATAATAATCACCAACTAAATACACATAATACAATTTCATTGTACCTAGCATTATTAAATACTATTATTATGACTTCAACTTAAATAATACTTAACAGCTATGTTATAAATCTAGCCGCAATAAATCTAGATCCTTACAATATGGCAGTTGTCAAATCGCTAGCTGAGTTGTTGCTTATATACCTAACAATAAGTGATGATTTGGTTCGAAGAGCGCGGAGTTGGATGCCTCATGCGTCACACTGCTGTTCGCTACGTATGACAACTTCATGATGTTTATCACAACCATTATTGCAATGAACATGTTATATTTGGTAATATCTGCAGGTACATCACGTAAAATAATATTATGATACGGTTACGCATGCCAAACAATCATTCATGCACGGCCTCTCGTACCTGCGGGCTTGCGGTGTTCAAACATTACATTTGGCAAGAAATACTCTGTGTGCCTTTCAATATGGCTCTGAAGATGTTACTCTATTTCTTAATTTTTAATCAGATCTAACAATATATATTATATTGTTGAAACATTGAGATTTGATTTCAAACCAATAATGAAATGTACAGTCATTTTAATGGAACAATATTATAATAGAGCAATGCTATTGCATATGTATGTAACACACGAGCGCATCACCAGTAGCACATTTATTAAATGTATTATATTATGCAATGTGCGTTACTGAGCACCCGACAATTTTAGTGGACAACTGGTTATATATATGTAAAGGCCTCGTTTGTTCAGACATTATGTACATTAGCCTTCTAGATCTAGAAGTACATTGAAGGGAATACTCAACGCTTGGCACATCGACGTAGGTTCACACCTACATATTATTTCAAAGAGCATATCATTACTGTATGTATAATGTATTCCTACTCTATGTTTATAATGATAGGTACGACGCGGTAGTCCGCCATCGGGCTTGGTAACTATGGGATCAGAAATGCCGCGCGGAAATGAAAATGTACTCGTTTACCGTAATTCGTTAAAGTTAATTATCATCTACATTTTAAAAACCTCGTTTTTATGCCATCGTAAAAACATTACAATTTAATTAAACGATCACATTAAGTAACAATAATAATATTTTTATCATAATAATATTTTATGTACACATCCGAACATTGCTTTCATTTAACAACTATAATTATATTGTTTCATATAATTCGCTAAATATATATTTACATAATTAATCAATAATACTTAAACAATAATATTGCAGCTTTCAATCGCCTTCACTTGGTACTGTCCTCGGCCACAATGTACAACGGCCTGTAGCACGGCGTCTCATCGCGTTGAGACACTTTCATATTGCTCTATCATGTTGCCTCCTCCCCCGTCAATGTCCTCATCTCACCATGCCAGCTGTATCATTTAGGATCACATACCTCCGTAGTATGTCGACTGAATGTCCATCCAAGTTGTGTGTGAGGAGTGGTTAGTGACGTCACCGTCCCGTTAGTTCCGTTCTTCTCGCCGCGTCGCTGGTGGCCGTTGGTGAAGCGGCACCAGCTTGGGGGCCGCTGAGTATTATCTCCTTGTTCTGGTACGACCACCTTTGTATACGACACAGATATGTTCATAAATTTTTTATTCTAAACTTGTTTTGTAGTCTTTTAGTCGAATCTGAGATAACTTACGAGTCTAATATGTATATATATTATCATGTTCTTTTATTTCTTTACAATCTAAATAACTCAGTCAATATAAATTACAATTTAGTGAGACTATCACTGAAGTATTATCGACTGGAACTATTTATGAATAGTATGCGGTCGAAGGTGGTATGCTATACTGCATACTGATGTCGTTTACAGTGTGAAAACTTGTTGTTTTTATTTATTGTTATCTACGACACATTCGAAAATGTGGACGGAATCGTATTCTAAGTAAAATAGCAAACTCTGTCAATTTGCAAAAATATACTTTTTTATAATTTCAGTTAATAATATGACAGTTAAATTCATATATATATTTTATCAATAATACGAAATTGCTTAAAAAGGTTGTACTAAAAATTATAGACTAATGTGACGAAAAGAAACAACACGGCTGGTCCTCTGTGTGTGTGAGTATCTGGCGGTTGTGCGTGTTGTCAGTAAGTAGGTACTCGGTGTAATACAGCAGTAGCCACTGCTCGGTGGACAAGCTGTGGCGTTCGGAACAACTGTTTTCACACTGTTTTGTGTCAATGCAACTTATCAACGAACTTACAACTAATATTCACAGTCTCGTCCGAGAGCGACACACGCAGTTTGCACGCAACACGCATGCCACAGTAAAGGCGAATCTACTGCGCTACAAAAATACGTGGGCAATGTCCATATTATGCAGTCAAAATACGAGCTACATTTAAAGAGCAAAAATATGTCTCCTTTAATTTTTACGTCCAATATAATATGTATATACTCCGTATTTTCTTATATTTAATATAAACCTCTCATTCGTAATATAATTTCTTATATATACCTATAGTTAATATCGATCCGCACTCGGAATAACAGTGTCACTCATCGATTGTTGTATGATGTGATCAGTTCGTGTGAGTGTATGTTTGGCGGTCGCGTGTATGGGTGGGGCAGGGCCGGGGCGCGGGCGCTAGTCTCCGAAGCGCGTGCAGGCCTTCTTCCACTTGCACTGGGTGCACCAGAGGTCGCGCTGGTCCATGCCGTACACCTTCCGGCACTTCTTGTTGTCGGAGCGCGGCCGCCGCCCCGGGCTGCCCGGCGAGCCCCCCACCGCCAGCCGCATGTGCTTCTGTAACCGAATATACGCTACTTTACGAACCCACATTGAAAATAGGATTAACTATTCGTTTTACGACAGTCAATAGTCACATACCGGTGAATGCGAGTTGGACCAGGAATGCGTTAAAGGAATGCTAATCGGCCTCGCGGACCCATTCTGCATGGTAGAGAGCAGTCCTTGCCTGGAAACATTCGAGTTTTATTACTATTTTATATTTTAAAAGAATTAGTTTTATGTTCGACTGCTATTTTAAGGAGAATCATCTGGAAGCAGAATTTTTAATGCTTCGGGATTTGAAGACATACCTAAGTAAATGGTATAAAGCCGATATTGCTGGCAAGTGTGTGTACCTATAGGAGCCGACGAGCTGCCGCTGGTACTCAGGGTCCTCGTGCGGCGGGCGACACATGTCTCGGTGGGACAGAGTGGGCGGCGGCGCGGGGGCCACCACCTCGCGCTCCGTGTAGTAGAACTCCTCTTCACGGTCATTATCGCCTTCCTTCTTTGGCCTGCAATGCACCGGCAACATTAGTTACGTATTTAGACAAACTCTATTCTTAAATACTATCAATTATTTTGTAATAAATTCTATATCTGCTACCGTTCTCTATAATATATATAAGATAAAGTGTCATATCGACATGAAATATAAATTATCTATTACGATAAGAAGG
Organism: Watsonalla cultraria; assembly: GCA_964035505.1. Classification (NCBI taxonomy): domain Eukaryota; kingdom Metazoa; phylum Arthropoda; class Insecta; order Lepidoptera; family Drepanidae; genus Watsonalla; species Watsonalla cultraria. The sequence goes on along the minus strand of OZ037717.1, from coordinate 7,254,814 downwards.
GTCAAATAAAAAAAAAAATACATATTTTAGGATTATAATATTGTTTCATGAATGTAAGGTTAGTTGTGCGTTTATAGTAAAAGTAGGTACGATACACATATGTCATGTGAGGTGTTATGAAGTGAGGCGAGTAGCGAGCGTAGGGCAGGGTTACGTAAGCCGCGGGCGGGCGACCTTGCGCGGTACGCGGGCGGAGCCGGCTACTGCCAACCTTGTCGCCAAGCCTTGCTTCCGGGTCAGCTAGGGCTGGCCTTTCTGCTCCTAACTCGTTTATATGCACTGTTATGTTCCACTCGTATGTTTAATTAATGATTGAGTTAGCGAAAGCTGGTCAGCATAAATTTAGTTGATATCGCGTTCGCTGCTAAGGACGCACCTGCGCGTCCAACTGTTACTACATCAGTTATTTTTTTGAAAGTTTTTCGCTTTACATTAATTATCTTCTTAAGTATTTTACCTATTCATGTTTTGTATAGTTAGTCCCATAAACAAGTACGTGACGCACATACATGTTAATAGAGCATATGTTAGGAATTTACATTTGTGTGTATAAGCGTAGGTATGATTATAGGAAATAAGATGTTGGCATTGCATTGCGAGTTAACCTTGCCAGCTGCCGTTGCGCAATAATTGATGCACGTGCATTAGCGGGCACGTGCCGGTGACACACGTGTCGCAAACATTGTCTATTTATCTTACCAAACGCCTACTAAATGCAATCTCACACCTCATATCTTTACTTATTAAATTCTTCTACGATTATTAAATCCATTGATATAAAGCATCGACTAGCAACGAATGATGTAATGCATTAACGAAGTCACACTCATATTGTTCGGATGAAGTCGCTTCAGTTTCTTGATTGTACTCATGCGCATGCAGGTAGGAAAATTATGTAAGCAATATTAGTATGAAAATTACCATACCTACTTACACTAAACGACATAATATTAAGTAGCATTGTCAAGATAATTTTATCCTGAAATAAAATAATAATATTATCTTCAAAGAGAACTCACCCCAAATGTGTGTTTCTGATGTGAGCTTCGATTGTTGAACACGAGTTGGTGGTGTAGACACATCCTCGCCAGGTGCACTCGTACACTACACTGTTAATCTGAAACAATTACAAAACACATTTAAATAGTCGAATACTACTCACTTACCTAAAAACTGTATGTCGTCTCGTTCTAATCCTTTTAATGTTATAACCGATAGCCGATCTCATACAAAATAGGACACAACATGTACCTATGGTTGAGTACCAATAATTAAATAACTGTTATATAAAGTGTAGCAGTTCAGATTCCAGAAGGTAGAAATTAAATGGAGCGGTGATGTTGCGGAGGCGGAAGCAACTCTAGGTCGAGTCTCGCGGCCTTGTCGACGTCGTAGCACCACGTAGCACCCTACTGCCGACGCCGCGCACCGGCCGGCGCGACCTCGCCTCGGAGACGATTCAAGTATTCAATTTCTAATCACACTACGAGTACCTACTCATGTACACCGAATATATATTATATTTTATTTTTCACGAAATTTGTGCACTGGAACTGTGTCCATTGGCTTATTTATATAGCAGATTTTCATGGCGGGTCTATCAGTAAAAGCGGCGGGCTCTCTCAGTAAAATCATATTATTCTGACGATTCCAAAGTAATTTGACGAAAATATCTACATTTAATTAGAAGATATTTTTGACCATACATACAAAACTAAACTCGTATACTTTGTACCGAAATATATAGTGAAACTTAGATTAGTACATTACCTTTACATTACCGTAATTTTTACAAAAATACAACTTATATAAAACCATACGCTACGGTAGTAATTTATAACGTAATGATAATTCAAGATTAGGACCCCTTCTAAGCAATATTGGTGGTTCTCGTGCTTAAACATTACGCAAGGTAAATATGAAGTAAATGCAGTAGAACTGGCATTTACCAATGAAGTATGTATGTACTTAGCAGGGAGTGCGGGCAAAGCGTGACGAAGCGAGCGTTCGAGGCCGTCGCTCGCGAGGTTTGCCAAAGTTTCTGCATCGACCTTCTGGCCAATGCCACATAATTTCGGCCACCCGGGCCGAGCTGCTCGCGCATTAGTGGCTGTCCTGTTGTCATGTACTATGTACGTTGCTCTATTTGAATCGATACGAGGACCCATCTAGTATAAAAGACGATTAAATACCTATCTACACAGTATTTTTTGTTTACACAGCTCAGGAGTTGGAATATAGCGTGTGAGGGAGCAGTTGTACCTGAAAACCAAGACTAGGTACCTATATGCTATATCAAGTGCATCCAGAAGTGGGTCAGGTCCCCAGGTCACAAGGCAGCGGTGCGGGGGGCAGGGGGTCGCTATCTAGGTCGCAGCACCACGGCCAAGGGTGGCCTGCGAAGGTTGGGCGCCTTTGTCTTACCGACCATCTTATTATACGTTAATTGATAAAGTATATAACTATCCGATTACGATTTTTACCATACTATGAATACTCAGAAGCTACGAATAGCGAGAAGAATTGCTCATCAAGGATCAACAACAATGGTTTTTACAATGGCATATACTGGTAACTCATTATAGGTGTGACGTAGCCATAAGCTTCGCCGTCGAACAAACAAATGTGTCATGAGTAAAGTTCACCGTAAACGAAATAAGGATACAGAAACTATTAAAATTATATTAAACTCGGAAGGAAAATATATTTGTCTTCCATCTGTGTCAGTTTACGTACAAGGAAAACAAGTGAATAGCTTTGGCGTATTTCCTCCCATTAGCTCCCTTCAACAAATACTTCTTTTTTCTTCGCGGAATTTGCGATTGCTTAGAATTAAATTCCCTTACGACTGTGCATCGATTATAAACCTTTGTTGTATGCTATAATAATACTCATTATTCTATGACCTATTTTCATGACATGAATCTATTGATAAGAATTGTAAGTTAAAACTATTTGACATTAGCAAGTAGATTATGTCGTGATTAAAACGGTTCTAACGTTCTCAAATTAGTGTGTACCTAGCCTTACAAAATTTACTTGTGACAGGTATTAGGTACTCGTCCACTTAAGTGCAGAGTTAGTGAACAATACATTATTGACGTACGGACCTATTACACGAGATTGTGTTAATATTGAATGACGTCAGAACACTTTGGTGTAAATATTGTAATACAGCAGAGTTCCCCAGTTTGAACAGCGGGGGAGGGCGGGCGGACGGCAGTAGTTCGCTTCAGGAGGGCGCCCCTTCCCTTCGCTGCACCATTGACCTACTTACAGCTTTCAATAAACTTGTGCAATATATTTCATAACGTTTTGTTTCCTCTTCGTGTGTTTAATACGCCAGTATCTGTTAGGTAATTGATTTAAGTAGAGAAAATGTGAAAGGAATTCAATATTCTAAGCCAGACATAAAATAAGAAAATAATTTACTAGTGAATTACAGCATTAATACACTCTATACTTACAATGTAAATAGGTTATGCGTATAGAAGGTAGTCTAACATACTATTAGCAATCAAATAGCTAATTGTGTCACACAGTTAATTTGGCCCCGGGGCGGGAGGCGCGCGGCGCGGATGGCCCCGTATTGACCTACTACTGTGCTTCTTTCTTTGTACTGCGCTTAGGCATGGCCACACAACTGCTTAGGAGCTTGTATTCGGTATATATATTTAGCAACTAGATAGTACACGATATTTCTTTGATCAGTATTATTTTACTTTGTCGAAGACTTGTTAATCACGAAGATCTCGACGAAAATGGGATTCTCTTTGTCCCAACTGAATATTCGACCGATGCTCTCAAAAGACCTGTGAGATCAGAACTGTTTTGTATGTGTGCTGTACCGACGCTTACACGTGTCGGCAAATGCGAAGTGTGCAATCGTGCAATGCAGGCTGATGCCAGAGTGCACGGGATATTTGCAGTGCATTATCTACCTAACTACAACTACAACCTATATACAACCAACATTATCATGCATAGTACGCGCACACACGAGCTTAGGCACTCAATCTATTAACTATGCGTTGTTAGGTAGGATTCCATTACATATCCAAGTTTTTATCATGACTTTATAACATAAAGTAGGTTCATAGGTACTAGGTAGATTCATGTTTTTAATCAATTACCGGGGATTACCTCTATATGTTATGTAATAAGAAGGAACCCGTGGTAGGGACGTAATTAATTTTCTTGGCACGCACTGAATTGGCTTCCCCTCAATCAAAAGTTTAACCCTACCTATGGTATAAAATAAGTAGTTACGCGTTGAAATAATTATTTCTTATCTTTTTGTTTATGTATTCAGCAATAATGTTTGTTCATACATAGGTTTACTGAACATCCCTGCTCTGCTCTGCTGTGACGCACGTGTAACAAGCGGTTGCGCTCTAGGGAGGGGGTAATGCGGAAGATAATCATACAAGATTGTTGATTTTGTACTTATGCGCACTCTACTCGCTCTGTTGGCAACCTTCTAACAAATATTATTTACTGAGTCTAGCACGCAATAATATACTTAGATAACATTCTACATTAAAACAGGTATCTTAACCTGATGCTGATACATGAATGCACGGCGGTGTGATAGTGTATCAAATTATATGAAACAACATACAAACACAACGTAAAAGGTACAGGGTAGGAATTTTATATTATGATCATGGTACTAAAGAAGGTAAAAGTAGTGACCAAAGTTACTAATAGTAATAGCAAAATGTACTGTTTGTGGAGCAGTGTTTGTTAGGCTAATACATCTTCTCTGGCCGAACGTAAAAGGAACTTTGCCCGGAAATTTCACAACAACGAGACTATCAAGAGAATAATAACGGTCTGCGTTCATGTTTAATTCTGTAAACAATCGTTGGCTGCCAAAATATATCATACTCTGTCTCAACATCATAGAGCATATAGTTGAATGACGGTGCCGTATGTACGCCGAACCGGCACAAAATGCCGGTTTGTTATTGCGCTATCTCGCTCTAGCGCGAAACGCTGCGAGATAGATATTGATTTGTTTTCATTGCGTCTCTCTTTTGCCCATGAGTGCGTATAATATCACCATTTCATCCGCGTGACCTTCCTTATTTACACATACACACACTGTCAGATAAATTGTTTTGGTGTTATCTCCTTCTAGCTTTAGAAACCAGCAGGGAAGACGGTATTTAGCGAGATGGCTCGTTGTACGGCGCCGATCCGCCGCCGCCGGCGACCGGTACGCGGTGAGCCAGTGTGTGTGCCGCGGCTATTATCATCATCATAATATGGGCCAGTGCAAACGAGTGCCAGTGTCGTCGTTGCAGTTAAACAAACACTCATATAGGTGCAGTCTTCGGGATTTTCCTAATTCCGCATAGTACCGACCTAACTCTAGAATTGATTTCTGATACCTAGATGATGTCATCGTATAAACTGGTTTCAGTTTTTTGCCATTCATGTACGTTTTGTTACGAATCTATGGAATATTGTAAGAGGCAACTTGTTTCTTGGTGCACAATAGTACCTACTACAGAGGTTAAGCCGCTGGACTTGAAATTTGGAAATTTGGTGTATTTGTCGTGATGGGTCGTTCTAAAATGGATTTAGAAATTCCATCACTAAAGGAATTATATAGGGGTTTTAAGTCTGTATGCAAAAACCTTCGTGTATTTGTTGATAATGGAAAATAATATTTGGTTGTTTAATTAATGTGAAGAAACACATGTTTAAGGAATTTCGATTTGAGTGTTGATCTATCTATCTATACTAATATAATAAATAAGTATCATGTCAAAATTATTCGCAGGTGAAGCCGCGGTGTCCGGCTAGTTTGTGACGAACTTAAACGGATGCCTAGAATAGAGAAGTGTGCTGTGTGTGAGGCATCACGTGGCTAGTCTTAGAGCTGCATTTCAAAACACGCTTTGTCGACAAAGTGTTTACAAATAAAACTCTCACTAAATGATCGTGTTTAGAAATAATGAAAATGAAGTTGGGACATTTCCGTTTATTAGGATTTCCTTTACTTTGGATTATGAATAACAACGACCCGTGGCACTGTGATCTGTTATCGCAGTAACTTCAGTCATAACGAACAGGACGTCTGGAGTCTGGAGTTAATCTTTTCTAAATAAAGCATGGATGTCGTGTAACAAAGACGCCAAGTCAATGTAGACCGCTTCGTTGTTGTGTGACGTTGAGTTTTGTGACAAAAAGGATATAGATGAGACGGCACGATGCCCCGAGCGAGAGGGCGCCGAATGCGCCATACGGTGTACCGTGCACCCCATGGAGCTAAGGGACTTACAGAACTGCAGGTCACTGAACTAACGATGACTTACCCCTAGTGCTAATGACATGTTGTACCATAGGTATCTTTGGCCCCTAGTGGATTAATAGCCGGTTCTCTTAATTATTCTCACTAAGAATATATACTAACAAGAATCATCTGCGAATAGCCAGAGCACAACCCAAATAATTATGTCAAAAATTGCATGCTTAAAATATTTGACAACAAAGATTTTACGTGCCTTAGTAGCACGGTACGAGGCAGATACAACGGACGGAAAATGTCGGGCGAGTGAATCAAGATCAAGAAAGAAATGGCTTAAATGCATTTTAAAGACATACTTTAAGCATAGCTTGAAATGGTATAATTCTACAGGTGGCGTTGTGGAAGCATTGAACTCGGATCCAAAACATTCCCCTCGGCGGCGGCGCCCCTCCGGCGCGGGCGGGCGCCGTGCACCCTCAACACTTCATGTGCTGCCTCCATCCAGCACACGCACACAACTCTAACACATGAAAAAGGCCTGATGGCAAGAAACTACGCAGCGTTCGTTCGCCCCACTCGCCTTATTATGAACGAGCAACGGAGCCTTCACTGCTTTACTCACTCTATATTATGCATTTTTGATCGGGATCGTCGTACTTTTTCTTTTCAATATAGTTTAACATTATGCTTTTATCTTAGTCAGAGTTCACAACTCCATAGCCAATGGATTATTTATAGGCACCTATTACTTATGCATTTCACAATACTGTATTGTACCCTCCATTGTTTGAAAATGTGGCTAGTTCAAATATACCTGACGATAGAGAATACGTTTTTGTAGTGAAACCTGTGGCGTGAGTTAATCTAATTCAAATGTAAACGCAATTACCCGTATGCCTTAAAAATATTACAACTATGGATCTAGTATATTATATACACGTGACTAGTCACCACCGCACCGGGGACGATGTCAGAGGTGACTGTCGTCGTTATTGTGACCACGTTTGTCTAATGTGCGTCATACTCATACCGACTAACGTCCTACGATATGGAAATAGGTCAACATGATCCAATTTTAAAACAGACGATTATTTAATGTAATTTAATAATCAACTACATAGATTTTATATTAACATAGCAATTTGTATTGTAAAACTCACGAAGATTACACAATATTAATCAAGTGATAAAGGATGGCATTCAATACGGAGTGCCTTTTTAGTGAGTCACTGGCTCAAGTGTCAGTCTGAGGCACGGTAACAGGCAACTCGCTTGGATGGAAGGTGGTCAGATGACTAATCACTCGAGTGGGTCTCTTGGCGCTCTCGCCAATCGGTGCGGAGACGAGGTAGAGCGCCGCCGCCTCTTGGTCACCGACCTCGACAGGTTCTAACGTGTTACAGTTTCACTTTTTATTTCAGTTTATAGAGATGGAGCCCACAGTTCAGAGGAAGAGCCACTTATTTGTAGCGAAAGAAACAGATAATTTCCCGGGATGTCCGTAAAGAGTTTAACAAAGTTCGCGCAAAGCAAAATAAAACAATGTTTTTAACAATTGTGGATGGAGCCTTATCTGTAAATACAAATACTATAAGCCAATTCAAGATACGAGCATCTCGATAATTTGGCAAGATCTCAATGTTTGCAATTCAGCTGAGACAATAATGTACAGGCATCTACGACTCTACGAGAGTTGGTGCTACGTAATGCTACGCAACTTTTCGGGGAATGTGGCCTCAAAATGTCCACCAGCGCAATAAACATAATTTTGGGTAATGGGGAGTTTGTTGAACCCGCGGGACTACTCATTATTATCGCGACTGATGAACTCGTCCCAGCCATTGTTTCGCGCCGTGATATCGATGCATGAGTAAGTACCTACCTATCACTTTTAGACATAAAGCAACCTGCCTAGTTACAATTATATTTTTTTCAACTTCAAAACTCCTATAACATTATGCAGCACTGCAGCGAATTGGTAACTTCTTACACCACCAACAAACTAAAGATAAAATAAAGACGTGAAAATTTTATTATCAAGTACGAAGTGCCTACCTGCCACCTTCAAAATCTTGTTCCAATGACTACAAATATAAAATATTCAAAATCTTGTTCCAATGACTACAAATACAAAATATTAATAAAATTAATAACCAAAATGGCCGTAACATAACTTTAATGGCGATCAGTTAGGTACTTGTACTGGTCTCAATTTTCAATAGTTATTAAATTGATGACCAGATTTGGATCAATCTGAAGTGAAGGGCAATCCTTTTAGATTTACAGTTCAAGTGTAAACATTTGAACTGTCAAGAACGGCCAGTGAACTGGCTGCGGTGTCATTGCCCTGCATATGCCGGTTAAAAAAAAGCGTCGCCTCCATCTATCTATCTGCCGACTATACCCTGAGACGTAGTTTTATTATTGAGAAAAACGCATGTAGCAGCTGCGAAAGCTACTATTTTTACTTCGGATCGGTCTTCCATTCCATTATATTATATCACATTACATTCAATTGTAAGCGCTCTCGTTAGTGATAAATTGGATTTGCTACATTATGTAGGCATCTATCGCCTAGTTAGAACTTTACATTTTTAGATACAGGTGTATTTGTACAATACCCAACTACGTGACGCTGTAGTAGCATCTGATGAATAATACACAAAATATGATTAAGATGAAGTAGGTAGGTAATTGCCACCCATCGAGTGACGTGCGAGCCGTGTGACACGTAAAACTGTAACTATAGCACTTCCTTTGTTCACTTTTAATTGTGCAAGGTGGTAGAAGTAATCACCCAATACGGGTACACATCGGTAATGACCCAAACCATAACCACAGCTGGTGTTGTTATATCGAACGAATTGTGGCTGGTCAACGTCTTGCGGCCGGTGTTTTTGACCGCGCCAAGGTCGGCAGGATCGGGTACGTGAACTCTACATTAATGCGCCAAGCGCCTACGCGCATTATTTTTCAGTCAGCGAATTTTAATCACCGGGAGCAAGTTTAGTGCAAATTCGCGTAGGTGATAGTGTAACCCAGTGATATGAGCTGGGTTATTAGAACGATGTGGTGTAAGTATAATGGCAGGGCAATGACCCCTAGAAAGAGACAGAGCGACAACAACACTGAAGTTCGCGCGGTCCTGTCCTGTCTCACCGACCGACGACGACGAGACACCACTGTACGAATTTTAAACACCACTACTTTTTTCTTCTCGTCAAAATAATAACCATTCATTGTATTGCGTTAAGTGGAACATCCATAACCTAGCTAAGCACAGAGTAAGTTATTATGGCCGCATAGGCAGCTTCCCTATGCGACCAACACTTAGATGATACATTCGCGCACTCATTAAAATATAGTGAAATGTTTAGAGAGCAACAGATCGTAGACCAAATATAAACTGGAAGTAATTTTAAAAGTATGATGTTATTAATGAGCGCTAGCCCACAGTTCCTTCCTTCCATCCATGTAGAGTGGAACGGGAACGGTGGTGTCTCCGTGCCGGACCCATGCACCGTAACCACACCGTAAATTATACCTCTAGCTGTAATCATTCCACATCACTTGCGAAACCTATTTATATTTTTTTGAGATAACTATTTCCTTCTACCCACGTTACAAAACAGTATACTAAATAGGCACTTGAATGTATGAGCAGCAACTGTCAAATTAACGAGCGAAATGTCTATAAAAAATAAATCAATGAGTTAATATCAAGTACGCTGGCCCCAGTACTATAACACAAAGGAGTACCCAACAAACGTAATCGTCGGAACTGGGTCGCTCGTGGATGCCTGTATGTAACCTATTTTAGCGATTGCACAACCCCGCGCGATCCAATGTACGGCACCTACGTATACATACATACTTACCTAGGCGAATATGCTATTATACCATCGTTCTAGTTATTCAATCGATCTACAGTTTACAGAGTTTATTACATTGGCGGCTGTTCACATTCTCACAATTCATCAACTGACACTTATTTACGATAAAAAAACATACGAATTTATATTACTGTTGATACTGGAAGGGTACAGCAGCAGGCTTAATCAAATCCAAATAATCTAGAAGTCAAAGTAATCCTTCGAACAAAAAAATATGTGATAAGTAAATATTCCATACTTATTATAGAGAACCGGTGGACAGTTTCACGACCAATTTTCTTCATCAAATTATTTCGGTAAAAGTACTTATGCAATACAATGTAAATTTTAGTTTAGTCTCGATTATTTGGCAATCGAATGCAGTTGTCCTTCATTCGCGACCCACATTGATACCGTAATCAAACGCCGAGAGGCGCGCTCAATTTTCAAGTCCTATTCTCCATGTAGTAACGTGTGTGTGCGTGTACTGAAGTAATGTGGTCTGTGTTTAAAATAACTTTATCTAACTAAATGTATAAACGGTCATGTTATTCCGTTATAGGTACGAAGAAAAATCGACAATACTACTTCGTGCCTCTCTACTATACGGAACGACGAAAACGTAAAACGTAGTTTCAGAATAATATAAATATTTAAATAATATGACGTAAATACAGTGATAATGGTTATAATGTCGAGAGCACGGGCGCTTTGTTATCAACTATTATATTATATCACGGTGTTATTGTACAATGTATTCTAAATTGACAGATAAATCGATGGACAATGGATGGATCACGAGCGAATAGGAGAGGGGCCGAGTCCAAGCGTTTGCGCAGCAGGGTCGCGGGTCGCCGGCCCATGCACCGCGACCCAGATGCACATTAACACTTCATCTACTATAATGACATGTTATAATTTTCATAACAGCATACCGGAAAATGTGTTTGGAAATATACTAGGTAATCAGATAATATTATCTCGAATGACCACGCGGAATTAATACATTTGTAAATTGTAACCAATTCGTAGCAACAGAAATGTTGAGTTGGATGTCAAGGCACGTTATCAAAGAGGTAAAGAACACATTAGAGTGTTGCGAGGCAGGCGTCGTCCTAGCTAGGAGCGACCAGTTTCGCGGCTGGCATTTATACACCTAATGTAACTGTTTACTGAGCGCGGAATGAGCCAGCTTCTAGTACCGCAATGTCTTCCGCGTTTTATATATAGAACATTGAAGGCCATGCGATTATTTGTGTTCAAACTACAGCTATAGTTTTGATGTGAGCATAGCGAAAACCTTGAGACCGCTTAGTGGGTACCTTACGTGTTTTTTTATTCTAGCGTATTGTAACGGGTTATGGAACTAATCAGTAAATATGTTTTTGCGTGTGCAGCGGCAACGATGTCGATATACAAAGCCGATATACTTGGACTAAAAGTAAAAATAATAACAATCGAAATTGTAGAGTTGCTGTTGCCGAGGATGGCAAGTGGCCTTACAGCTCTTACACACACATAGTTCTGTTCGACACGTGAGCATTGAAACTGCCTCTGCCCCATCATCACTGTCTTATCTTTGGTACTGATCGGTTATCTCGTGAAGATACAGTACAACTAGGCACTTATCTGCGTAGCAACAAACACTGGCGCTGAAAGGAAGATTATCTCGAATATGTACTATAGATCAGATTCAAGCTTGTAGGTAAACTCAGTCATTCACAAATCAGTAGTATAATAAATAGCAATGTATAAAAAAGTTTGAAAAATATTACTGATTATTAGGTAGAAACCTGTCCCAGCGAAAAATTGGAATAATAAAGAGCACAATTAGACGGACAATTTGTTACGTGAAATGATTGTGGTTATTAATATGCAATATGATCCGTTGTGCTACGTTATAGAAGTGATCTCCGTGCTTCATCAGTTATTGACATAACCAAATTGGAGTTGGCATAATTAATACATCGTTTGAACAATAGTATTATCGAAAAAATTTGTAAACAAGCGGAATCGTTCGAGCATAGATTTGAATAGTTTCAGAGTGCCAACGTAACTGGTAGCTACTTGGGAATCCTAAATTAGCGCTCAAATCCTTAGATTTTTTTTAAACTAATCATTGTTATTTAATATGAAGCATCAAATTCGGTTAGCAAATGCCATTCTGTACCCTACAGTCTGCATTAAAAGTATAAAGGGCTATTTAATTAAACGAGTTTTTTTATAAGTACCGTGTTTTCGGTTCTGTGGAAGGAAAACAGAACGTGCTTGACGTATGTGGTACATTTGCAAGATTATTGTGCGGTTAATACGTGCTCGGCTGAAGGCCGCTTTATCGCCAGCTACTGATAAAATACGCCAATTGTTATCTAGAGGAGGCGAGGTGACTTCCGCATGCGGCTCACGGCCATGTAATTACTTGTCATCTATACAAGAGCTTCTTATTGTTATTACATTCGTGAATTGACAATTGAACTTACGCGAGAAAATGTTTAAATTACTATGTAAGTTTCAAATTGCTGCTGTCGTATTGTTTTAAAATCGATATAAGTTAGTTAGATTTTTTTTGTAGTATTTTTGCATGTACCAATTACGTAGAGAAACAGAATTTAAAAGTCATCTCATGTGAATAAGGTAACATAATTAATTTATTTATACGAAATAATATCGTGTAAGTACTGATTTGTATGTCTTACGGATAAATATAGACTCTCTGCTTTATCAAATTGCAACGACATTCGGGCATCATCTTTGGATCTATTAGCATCGGCTGTTGCATTCTTAAATCGTGTTGATTGATGTATGTTTAAAAGTGTATCATAATACTAAGTGGATAAGATTAAAATTACATCGATATAAGGATCAAGTGTAGAGGTATAACATTGCATCAAAATAAATGTCGTAAACTGATCGCAATATTTTCACATTACGTTTGTTGTTCAAATTACTTAACGCACACTAATGTGCACCAAATTGACTGTTGCACCGTGCTACGCACAAAGGTGAAAGGTAGCTTTCCGCTTATTGATTTACCCGTATCGCTTGCTATGGCGATTTATTGCGAGGCCGAGGCTACACGTGTGCCCGAGCCGATAATGCAACTCGTGCACATTTAAGTGTTATGCACTCTCGGGATTTTCCTCATGCGCGCTATATCTTGCTAATATTTTTTATGCGTCAAGAACGTCACGGATGCGGTCGAGTGGTGTTATTTCCGTATTAACATGTTACAAGGTGACTAAGTAGGTAATCGCTAAAGAACTGCTTTCGAAATTGTTTTAAAGTGTAAGCAAATGGGAAGTGTAAGGTTAAAAAAATAAGTAATCTCTTAAAAAGACATAAATAATAATGATAATTACACGATACACTTATCTGAATTCACGTGATAAGGGGATTATTTAACATTTATGCCCGGCTGTTGTTTAATGTCGTGTAATATACCTACCTATGTAACATGTAAGGCACGTGTATTTAGGAGATGGACCGCGCCGCGCCGGTAGGTACGGTAAGTTATAATGTTATGCAACGCGAACGAACGCTATGTGCAGTGGTGATGTAATCAATGCTTTTGTTACGTTTGAGACCTGCCTCTGGTGCTGCCGTCACCACATCGACAGGTTGGCTGGGCTGACGCGTTGCATTGTGAACACAGTGCTCACGCGAGTCCATGCAATTCCATATGACGAACATTGATAACGTAGTCTGTTATCACTTGACGTATGTACAGAAGTGTAATGACTACTTGCTAACGTCGCGGCGTCGTCCTACTAGCATAGTTACCTAGTTGCCATTTGAAGAGCTCCGAGTTATTAAATAAAATAAAATGAGTCCGATTGTAATACTTTTGTAGTTAGCACAAATATTGCATCGTCAGTATAACGCAAATGTAATTGCAGTGACTAATAATAACTCGCGGCTGCAACAGTTGCGCTGGCAACTCGACTTACTTGGAACTGCTTAATGAATCTAGGATAGAACGAGCGGCGGTAGGCGGTACCCAACACGACGAGCAATCCACTGCGCCGGCCGGCCTCAATGCTGTGCACTTTACGTGGAACAAAGGGAGCCCTGGGAACCATTACTGAGCCTAGCATATTGTCAGTAAGGACATGCTATTGTTATTATTAATTAACCACACACACTGGTTACTAACTACAAACCATACATCTGTCGGCGATATGTTACTAGCTGTAGCTTGTACTTACTTGCTTTGAATTGAAATCTCATCAATATTTTTGGATGAACCAACGTATCCAGTGACCGTGTAGCTAAGGCTCATGACTTTCTATTGCAAATATATGAACGACCACCGAATAATGTACCGAAGTACATAGCGATATAATGTACAATAAATATTTGCATTGCATGCAGAATGCTGGCAAGGCCTTGCTTCGCTCTAATAGCTGTGTCCTCAACCAAGGTCTGCCAGCTGACGTCAGGCTCCTACGCTCGGTAACAAGAGATTTCGCATCTATATACATATAGGTAAGTAGCGTTCTACTGTTGCTAACGAACACCTTGTGTATGGTAATGTATCAATTTTATGTATTCTAAATAATAATAGGTAGGGTGCGAGGCAATCGATGACGTAAGTACACGTAAGTTTATTGAGTTTTTTCCGGGTCGGGCGATGGCACACGGTGGGCAGTGGCCTGGCTGTAAGTGGTGCGCAGGAACAGGTTCCACACAGATCACATGTGGGCAGGTCGCCGACCCCGGGGACGACCATCTGAGGCCCGCAGAGCCTAAGGTAACTTGCTCGATTGGAACACACCGTGTAACAATAAAGGGTAGATTTAATTATTGCCGGGAAATCTTGTCCATCCATGCTAAAATAACGGACAGCTTTCCTGTAAATACCCCATCAAGTTGTGTATGGATTATGGCCAATTGCCATTTGTTACTAATTGGCTTAAATATGCAAAAGATGAGTGTCTACATTGCATCGCAGCAGGTAATAAATAAATTACATTGCCAAACCAGCCATCAGATGGGATTTGATTAACCCAGATTAGTGATAGGTTTAATTAAAATTATCATCAATGACTTCGATAACATTTTTGCAACGAAGTATCTTAAATACTAAATCGATGGTGGAGTGAATAGTGATTAACGAAAAATTTGAAAACCACGTACATATAGGTAATATCAGTTGGCAGCCAAGGCGATGTGATAATTTAGTTCGGCGACAGAGCGTCTGGGGATGCTATTGTTTTGCAGCACCAATAATAGCACATAGCGCACTCTACCGTTTGCGTAGGCGCCTACGTCTATGATTCTATATTTTAAAAGTGCATACTTACTACCAGCTGCTATAACTATATGCTGGCAATTATGTAAACATAGCTGTATGTTTTTACTAACAAGTGCCATTCATAAATTCGATTTCTAAATGTTGGACCAAGAAAATATACTTTCCAGTTAGCAAATAATATTCGAGTATATAGTAACAAAAAATGCGTCATATTTAAGAACGCTTCGATTTTGAGCTCTACGCGGCTTTGTTTGAAACGTTAATATTTTATTTTACGGCAATTTTAGAAAGCACTACCAAATGGAAAAATATTTAAGGGAAAGCTTCAGATTAAGTAGGTACGGATGTTTTATAGTCAACCTGGAATATTTTTAAACATAATTTTGTATCAAAAGTTCATTCACTTGGCTCGGTAAATTTAAACAAACCCTATTTGTCTCTGCTCATCAATAAAATTGTGAACAAAACACATTATATTCTGTATGCGGTTGGCGTCCTCAGGAGGTTAAAAGAACTCCTGAAAGTTAATTGCAGCAACACGTCACACGTTGGTAGAGTCAACAAGATACCTATTGCTTCATAAAAGATAAAGACAACACGACACTGTCAAAAATAATAAAAATGGTAGCTGTCACCGTGGAATATTGATATTACCAAAACGAAACTAAAACTTACTGTGGTCTTCCATGGAGTACCTATTTCCAACAGATCGCTAAACCTTACAATAATCATTTTACATGTTACAGCTTGAATGGCCGTGTATATAATAAAAATGACGCGTGTTAAATGGGCGTGCTCGGCGGTAGCGTAAATAGGAGTTACGTAAGTGAGGTAATGTAATAGTAAGAGGAGCAGCGTCTCCGGTCCGCCCACGACCAGCCGGCCGCCAACAACACGTACAAGGTTATAAACTGAGCGTGGGACAGAAACGCATGCCAATATCATTTCCATTGTTACACTCCTGTACTCTCCTATTATATAAATAAGTGCATCCAACACCACTTACGGAACCCGGAAAAAATTGAATGAATTTCTAAATTGAAAATTCTCTTGCTCACAAATAATTGATCATGACACGAGTTTAATTTGTTAATTGTTATTAATGTGTGTGTGTAATGTGAAACACGGCAGACGGCGCAGATCGTAGTGTTAAATTATTATCAAGGTTTCAATTGTTTCCGTGGCGGTGTGAGAAGGCCACCACGCTAGCAAATATTTTTGTTCGGCAGGGTCTACGAATGTGCTACGAGCGTCGATTTGTCAATGACGACTACACTGTTAATTCATTTTGGTTGCCAATCACAACCGGGGATCTCTTATTACGGTTATTGGGTACATGACGTGTCAAAAAGCCAAACTATCTCGGCAATAAGAGATTGTGGTAAGACTACTACCCCTGGACTATTTCTTAATTGAACAACAGAAAATATCACATGTTGTCGTATTACAATTTATGTCAGCAATATCTATATATTAATATTAAATGGGCTGATTTTCCTGTCAGTTGAAGAGAGCATTTACAAATTTAAGAAAAGTTAATCTATAGGTGATCTACTACTCGCGCCTCTTGTGACTAGTCGCGCCATCTTGTGTAGATAAACTGTCTGCCTGTATGATATTTTTAAACGCTGTTTGTATATATATTTGTAAATTTTAAATTTGTGAATGCTACATACATTGTAAGTGTAATATGATGGACTTGGCAGTAGTCAACATGTTTACCCTATTCAAGAATCGAGATTGTGTTTAACTGGTCGAGAGATAATCGACCTCCGATCCGTACACAACCTTGATCCATTAGTGCTCATTTGCATCCAATGTGTGTGAACTGTGAATTATGAATAAGACTAATTTCATCAACAACTATGTAGCCTACAGTAGGCCTATATAAGGTAACATTCTCTCGCGCATGTGCTAATAGAAGCGATACAAAATGTATGGAAACGACATCAATTAGTCACGTGACTGTCATTCCCATACATTACGTTACGTTTCCCGTTGGCTAATGAATAAAAAATAACAGCGATATAGAAGTAATTGGGTAGTTGAGTGAAACGAGGTGATGTTGCGCGTGCGTCGCTCATGGCTCACGGACCGGCCATAAACAAACATATTTATGTCAATTTTACAATGGATGGTGTTACATAATACATGACACTGCGCCTTGACATTGTACTACACAGTGAACTGCGCACGTGTATCGTAAATCATACAATATTACGCGCATAATAATTATGTATATACAAAGCAAGCGTACTTAACTGTATAGTTAAACGCCTCAGTAGAACTTAGCATGCTACGAATAACATCTAGAGACAATAGATTTTGACATGCAACTTTAATAGTCGTTTAACTCTATGTTACATCACATCATAGCTACAATTTCTTTTCCTTGTAACCGGGTTGCTCTTTCTCGGAATTTCAGTAAATCACGACATTGGCATCCTCGCTGCCTACTCGATTAGATAATTAATTATTTAACAACAATGTATGCTATAACGGTGTAAGTGTGTATCTAACATATAAAATCGTTGCGACATAATTGCGGTCACAGCTAGCAACAACGCCTGTGTGTGAACGGTTCATTTAATTTGTATTTGTGGTCATTTTATAACTTACCACAAGAAGGTGATAAAACACAAACAAGCCAGTGAATTGTTACGTGACACTAACTTGTGACATTTTACTGTCGGCAAGTGCGCCCGCTCAGTGTCACGTGTGTACATACAAGTGGATATAACAAAAAGTAAAATTTTTATCTCGTATTTATATTTCGTTTAAACAAATACAATACTTATGCTCAAGCCAGCCTACAAGTGTAGGAATTAAATATAAATAAACCTTTATCGCGACGGGTCCACGTGCGGCAAACGGTAGGCGTAGCACTCGTAGCATATAATAGGTAACTTTATTTATTCGAGTAGTTTGTGGAAGGGAGTTTTAAACATAATGCTCAGCGTGTCGCTGACATCTTATCTAACACATGACTTTGAAATATAAATATGCGATTTATTGTCTTATCACGTCTTTAACTATACAATGCTACCTGATAATGCATTTAAATGCACGTAGACAAATCCAGCGCGCACTAATAAGGGAACGGATATCTCACTTTGTGAGCTGTACAAACTGCACCTGCTGAGTAAGTAGGTCTGAATTTTTCACCCTCGAAATTGCAATACATATTGCATATAAGATAAGTAACCTACCCAAGTAACAGGTATTCGTAATGCAATCTTAGTTATTTAGCGATAGCCCATAGTTGCGTAGAAATACACCGGTGAGTTATGGGCCTTTGGCGGCGGTACGTTAGCATGCACACCTGCTTAGTGAAAGTACGAGCAACTACAAATCAAGTCCAGCTACCACCAATACCGCCTACATACAGCGTCCGCGGGTGATTCTTTGTCTTAGCGCTAGGGACAAAGGAATCTAACTGCGCTGCACAATTATGCAACGAAACTTTAAATGTCAAGAACAAATCATTGTTGTAGTGCATCTGGACTATTGAGTCACAGCATAGCTGTCAATGCGTCACAGACAAAGAGCTTGCAATGTCACAGTTGTTGCAATAATCAGTAAGTGAATATCATGATAATTCTGCAGTTATCAAAATATTAAACGATACAAGTATTGTAAACATTCACAGATGCGTTGAATGTATACTCAAGTAATAAGATCTAGGTCAGATGTAGGCCACAAATTATCTGATATACCCGTTAGGCGGAGAGTACAAAAGTAAAACTGCTTTAAGTCAGTAATGAAATAACAGTGAATATATTGTTTAAGGCGCGTGTATAGATAGGTACGCAATTGCTCGGGAGTATAATAGGAAAGCCGCGCGAACTGTGTCACGGTCTAATTGAAGCCGGCGCTGGTGACTGGCTACGTTCCACACGACATATCTACGTAATTTTGACTCTGGACCGTTATTTCCTTCGATTACATTTTGATTCATTCCTACGTTCACAAAACAATAGCTTGCGCACGCACGGCATTAGTATACATATTAATTTACTTTATTATTTTACAACAGACTAAGACACGAATAAATTCTTGCAATTGCATGAAAGCCTTTCGTTTGCATCTTAGTGCAGTGTATCTACAAGATTTATGACTAAACTCTGTAGATAATTTTGTGAAAGGTAAGGATACATATGAAAAAACTTATCTTAATCATTTAGTTACTTATAAATGATTGAAGAGTGACAGGGAAATTGGATTACCATAAAAGTTTATGATTCTTGTTCAATGTAGCCATATTTTGCTAACCGCCTCATCTCCACTTTCTATTAAGAGCCAAGATGACGCAGACGAAATGGTTGCCAGCGAATAATATAACCTGACCAACGCAATTAGAATTAGAAACCTACAAAAACTTACATAATAGCACACTTATCAAGCAATAGTCGGCGCAGGGATGGCAGTGAAGTCGCAGCGGTCTCTCTCGATTCCAGTTTATGTAATAGCACAGAGCCGTTAGAAATATAGAAAGGATAATAGGGCACTAACCCGTTTTTTGCGCGGGTGAATGTCCTCGTAGTCCATGGCGATGCCTTCGTCGCTGAAGGAGGAGGAGGCGGGCGGCGGCGAGGGCGTCCCGGAACGCCACGAGGAGCCCGAGCTGCTGCTGGCGCCCGGCGACACCGACGACCGGCCGCCCCACGCACCTATACAAACAAACATCTCTCTTTGGTAAAGAGTCTTTACTTCAAACATCTCCAACGTGCTTAAATACAGGGCTACATAATACTATCTTATCAATTTTCATGTGCCTACGTTACCATTCAATTAAATAACTTTTTAAAGGTTTATTACATGACTGTCATGATTTAGTATGATATCCTATTAAGAATTTGAAGATACATGTTATGATGGCCAAGTTATCTACCAAAGCAGCATACAAAAACGGTCGGAACGTGCTAGTAAACTATCACAATATGCCTTTCTAGTGAGTTGTATTATTCGTATGTAGCAAGCCTACAAGAAAAGGAACAAAATTTCTAATTTAAATTATATATTACAAGCGGCGTAGCTGCATGAATGAATTAAATGTAGTAAATTGCGAAACGGAACTATAGCCGGCCACTTTCACTCACAAGAACGGCTGTTCTCGCGGCACTCATGCCTGCGCTGGAGTATACTCCAACGTTTCTAAACATGGATACTAAAGCTTTATGGGAGATGTGAAAAGTAGTGGTCCGGATTGTTGTGTAACGCTTGCGCAGTGGCTGACCACTGGCATCTCAATCGAGCGATTGCATTTAATTTAATTAGTGCGCTTGCTATGAAGCTAGTAATTAGTTCTAACGTTGTACATCTGTTTCAAATCATTCGTATCTTATCAAGCTATATATATTATATTTTGGCTGATCTTTCATCTGTAATAATTAAATAACGTGGCGCTTAAATAGGCAAGCTGGTCGAGCAAGCACATTTGGATGGAGTTCATCATGAGCGGTATTACACACTGTACCTGTCTAGACTACGTCTAGACACCAGTCTAGACGCCAAGCTCATTTTGTAAATTTTACAAAGAATATGAGCACTCACTGAAATTTTGGTCTAGTTAAGAATGAAAGCAACCTTTTCCACTGAAGGATTTATCATTAAAATAAGTAAAAGATTAACTTCACAATGAATTCGTAACTCAAAAGTTATGTAGGTAAGAAGATCGGGATCGTTATTATACAATTCAAGTAAAAGCGCAACTGTTCTTTGTGTTGTGGATAATATTGCGACTAGACTGGATAATAATGTTGCAGCCAATGTACCAGAAGTCATTAGTGCAATAGCAGCAGTTAACTCCAAGATGTAAGAACAGGCTCTATAACTATTACAAGTAAACCTTACCTCGGAATCCTAGAGCACTCCGTGATGTTAATCACTTTAAAGAGGCTATAATCCAGAAACCCTAGACAGTTGGATACTCACAATCGGGTCTAAATCCAAAAAACTAAGGAGCCTTAAGCAATCAATGTATAGATGGTAAACATATAGTATAGAGTGACTTACTAGGGCGCGGTGAGTTGGGTGAGCAGCTTAGGGACATGAGTACCAGGGCCGCGTTACACTCGTTCATCTGGTCGTCTCGCTCCCCATAGCCTTGGTCACAGGAGCTGCTTGGTCCGCGCTTGCGGGAACTGGAACAAATACAACAATATTTCATCAAAACTAAAAAAACATACATACATATGCATACGACATATCGCCAGTTATGTTTAAGTCCCATGTAATAGCAGGGCGAGCCTATTGCCATTGAACGGGTCCAGACTGCTACTGGGAAATTACAGATGAAAAAATCTAATAACCTCGTGTTCCGCAGTAGCGGTTTCTGACCAGTCGCCGGAAAAAATGTTCAATATGAAAATAAATCTCCCACTCTATAGTTCGAGCAAGAAGACGTCAGACAGCATAACTTAAGTAGAAGTAAGTTAGAATACTAGGCAAATACGCTCAATAAAGAATGTATACTCTTCAAAGAGTCTAAATACCTTCATAGAAACTTTACTTGAACCTAAGGTAATAAATCATAGGTTAATACAAAGTCGTTGTCTTCCACGAGTTCACAATCAACAAGTCTAGACTAGGAGTATTGAACTTTGTATTAGGATCCCGGGAATCAATTATTAGGGAGCTGAAAGGGGGTGAGACTCGGCAGCCGGCGGGTGTTGCGTAACCGGCGGCGACCCACAAACGGGAGACATTTAGGTAAGTCGCGTAAGGACGAAGGCTATTGCTCACACCAATCACCCTGCACCACCTTCACAAGGAGGTTCGTTCAACTCCGCGTACAGTGAATGTGTCCGTTCAACGCCCCTACCAATAACCTGTTCAGTCTAGGCATCTGTTTCTTTACAACTTCTCGAAACAGATATATTATACTTTACATATAATAAATGTTACGAGGTAAAGGTCAAAATAAAACTTGGTTGTGGGCAATTCTATAGATATACAAAAATAAATTTTAACCGACTTCATAAAAGGGAGGAGGTTACTCTATTCGACTGTATATATTTAATATTCAACAACTCATGCATAAAATCTGTTTTACATATCTGACATTAGCATGTGAATCTAATGACGAATTAAGTAATTGTTTTCAGGGTGTATCAATCATAGCGATAGCTATGAGGCAATTGTAAGGTTTTTGCATCTTAATCTCGTAATTATTACAAAAATTGAGGAATGAGTATTCTATGAGTATCTCCTGGTAAAAAGTCACTTATAAATACCTTGAAATTGCTTAGACGTCGATCTGGTACTAGGGGAAAGAAAAATAATAAGATACACTGTTCTTTCAAACACAACTAGGTATATAGATGGCAGCTAATCAAATACAACACAACGTGTTTATAATGTTTTTCATATCATTAAAAACAATTGAAGTAGGTATATGGTAGTCATTAGAATAATCTACCATAGGTAATAATTATTACGGTGACTACAGTGACGTAGGTATTCCAATTCACAAATAACACAGTTGTATATGTAAATATGTGCGTTACTGCTCACAATACACGACTTACGAACACCAATTCTTTTGTATAAATTTTGTTTGATTTTTATGTAAGTAATCATAATTTCTTTATCAATTTTGTCGTCAGCGGAAGGAAGCTAGGTTAATGATTTTTACACGTTACCACGCGCAGGGCCAGCCTCCTCGTTCGTCTCGTGAGCGTTGACTTCAGGATCAGCGACCGCCCGCCATGGACGGTGGCGTATGAAACTTCACCAATTTTTATTGTTGTAACATGAAATACTGCTTAAGGAAGAAACGGCACAAGCTTCATCTTTCCTTCAGACAAGTCGTACTAAAGTTTGATTTGCAGTCGTTACTGTAGCCTCATGATGCTGTTGATAGAGCATTTTTAACGTCCATCACAAATAATTCTTAACTGCCCACCACCGAACATTGGAATAAAATTAAACAAATGTTTTGGACGAATCCCAGGAAATTTAAATAGGTAAGTAAGTACCACAATTTCTACGCTACGACAGTAATTAGCGGCAGCTAGAAGCGCATAGATATTTCGCAATCATTCAATGTCTACTATTGTCTGCTACTTCAGTAAAAATACGCGGCTAAAGCGACCTACGGACACACCCTAGATACAAGGTGTATTAACCCCAGCGCGCCGCGCCGCTTCGACCTTCCATTAGGTTCGTTATCCGATCTAAAATAGACATACGTAGTTAGTGCACTGTAAGGACGTCCAACGTTCTCATCACAATGAGAGTTCCTGTTGACGTCGCCACTGCTTGCGCTTTACAATCAGGGGCCCAACCATGAGCTCTTATTGCAATGTTAATTCAGTTGTGCGACAGTGACAGATGTATGCACGTAACATACATCTGTCTCATAAATGAGTGAAACTATCATGGCAATAAGAGCTCATGGAAAGGCCCCGGTACGTGACCTTGGCGACACTATTAATGAATTTATGATCATATTATTATATCAACACATGACAAATTTTTACCAAATTATTTTATGGCTTAAATTTCTGTCGACGTTCATTGTCACATTTCACATTATCATTATTGGTTGAGGAGACTTGACGATCTCTCCCTGATAGAGGAACTTTCTCGTCCGCCTCGACGACAGTGTCTGAAATGTCAGCTGACCTCAAAGTGAGATAATATTTTTCAAAGAGGTATGGCGTGACGCAACATCCGCTTATCAACGTGCAGACGTAGAAGTGCAGCGCCTGTATTATGTTTATTATAGACATACCAACTGGAATGACGCATTCTGGATTTGTCTTAGTCAATCGAAACCTATATGTGTCTATCTGTTTGCCTGATACAAAGTTCTATATTTTTAATCGCATAATCTAAAGAAATGGACAGAAAGTGATATGTAAAGACTATCAAAGAATTCATGAATAAGTACAATATCGGTGACGGAAAAACAGATTTCGGAATACCTGACTTCTACTCGAACTTGGTTTTGTTATATTTGCACTTCATGCTACTCGTATATCAAAAAAGTTTCAAGTCATGTGTTCCATTAGATGGCCATGACTGGAGTGCGTTATGAACAGCTGTCAACTAGGATATGCACATGGTAACCTGCTGAGCAGAATGTCCGTGATAACGTCGACATCGTAGAAATTGCTTTGACACGCTTCACCACGGTCACCGGCCGGTATCAGGACAGCTGAACACACACAGCGCTTAAACATAGTGTAAGAACAAACGTAACATTGAAAACGACCTTGCTCACGTTACTATATTTGTTAAGTGTGCGTCATACTATCTCACGACTTGTAAAAGTAGTAGGCAACATTAAAGTAATTTTCAATCATGGAACAGGCAACGTACAATGGTCGTTATATACCTATCAATACAGGTATACGTAGTGATCCATTTCTAGCTACGAAACAAGGTACCAGTAGTGTGTTAGGCAAGCGTAAGAGCGGTGAATTGGATCGACTGACGATTTCACTTGGCCGCATATTGTCGCTGCCGTAACATTTCTTTGCACCATGCGATGCGATGCGATACGCACGAAAAATTACACAAAAACATATTACCTACCGCTCTGCGCAAATCTTACGAGATTTTATAGTCATCATGATATACGAAATAAAATATAATTTATTGAATTAGTTTGATTTTGTATCATTATTTTCCGCCTTAGATTCCCCGTATCTTGGGCACAAAGTTTATATCCAAATAGCTATTGCCATTCTGAACACTTTCCTTACATTGAACTATCACTTCCTTTATTTAAAGACTCAATTGTATTGAAAAGAACAAGAGAACGATTTCGAAGATATATTGCTAAATTGTAGATGTATAATGGTAGGTGTTTTTACTGCCGTATTACTACTACACGGACAGAGCTGATGTGTTTTTTGCGACATTGGTTGGTGTAGGTCCGGGGGGTATTTTTTGTCTATAAAAACTGCGATTAGTCGTTGTCCGGTGAGCGGAATGCTCTTAAGTATGGGCTTATGAACTTTACATTTGTAACTTGTTATAGACATATCTTTACATCCATGTACAACACCACTGCCTACCCCTTCGGGGAATACAGGCGTGAGCATATGTAAGTATGTATGTAACTTCATGTGTACTGACCCTGGGAAATTAAAATTGTAATCCTCTCTCATATTTCATAGATCAGATGCAAGAAGCATTTTTACTTTATACCGCATAAACGAAGCATTTACTATAGAATTGTTGTGCCATGGAATAAAAAATAATCGCAAATGCTTAGTTAAAAGGCACTTCATATAATTTACTATCTGATACCCTAGAGTTAGTCGACGTAGCTTCATGTTCATAGGTAGTATCAACACAAATTAATTATTAAAAGTAATGAGCTGAAAAAATCTGGAGTAGAGGTGACCTTCGGTGTCCGGACTTCGGTATAAAGTATTGTCAGTTGTCATTGCACTTGACGTCTACAAGGTAGACCATTGCCCGCGCGCTACAACTCTCATTATTTTTAAATTTCAAAGAATCGTATTTGTACAGTTTTTGTTACCGTTGAAGGTGTAATAACCTACAGGTAGGTCGATGTAAAGTCAACGCTAAGGTGAACATTCCGGATGAGTAACTGCCTGTATTCCTGGTAGGACGAGTATTAAAGTATTTAGAAATCTTTTGTTCTCTTTACATTCATATTTGGTGAGGGAACTCAACTCATTCAATAAAGCAAAAAATACCGTTGAGTAATTTATAAGATGGATGTAATATTATCATAATAGATATTGAATACATTTTGTAACACTTTCTCAGGGCACGCCGGCACCTGCCAAATGAGATAACGGGCCTCCACAACCAACACGAACGAAAGCAAACGTGTACCCAACGAGAAAGTGCCGCCGACGTCGTCGTCGCCCCTCCATCGGCGAGGCGGTGGCCGCGCGCCTTCTCTTTATATGTTGCGCAAACGCAAGCGAAATGTAAGTTAATGAAATTTTACTTTTAAATGCATTAATATATGTAAGAACCTTAGATCTTGTTTATTTAATTATAGTACCCAATACAAAATACCTAACCAGGACGGCTGGACCGTGGCATTGTCCGATGTCATCACAGTCGTCCCTGACACTTGAGCACTCGAGTGTCTCATTAACATACAAAAATTCGAGCCCATAATAATAGAGTCACGGGAGCTACCATTTACGACATTGAAAGCGTTTGATTTAATTTTGTATCGTGTGTATGCCGCATGACTATTGGTCGGTCAGGTATGGCACAGCGACCTGTTTTCAATCATTAATAAGCAAGCGTGATTTAAATCCTGATGACGTCAACCCATATTAAGATGTACTCGTCTTTAAAATTGAATAAATAACGAATTTATTTCACAAAGACAATATTAAACAATTTACTATTAGTGCTGTTATTATTACTATGATTATAAAACGAGTAAAGCGTACGTGTAGCTATCTATACAGCGACATGGGCATCGCAACGTGGCGAGGCGACGAGGAGGCAAGTGGCGTTGCGCCTTGTATGCAACATCAAAATGCGGGTCGTATCACATTGCCGTCCTACTACCCCACTAATGATGCTACCTGAGGACACAGCTATCACCTCGGATGCCAAGACACAATTTATTCCATTATTTTGTTTAAGGAGCAGTTCGCCTTCCTAACTGACCTAGATGCAAACCACATCGTAAATACCAAGTATTTGTCAGTGTAATGACGCTCTAAATTAGAATCATTAGTATTAAGATGATATGAATTGGTTAGCCCAATTAGCTAGCATTAATAATATATTACTTAGAGTACGCGGATATCTCTGTATGTGGTATATTTTTCTTGTGTGCGTGGCGTTCCATTTTAAAACTGGGTCACTGTGTCACACGGCGGCCGCAACGAGCACCGACCGAATACGACGACGCCATCTTTTAACTCTGCTGATATATTTTCTAAATCTCTGTCCTCTCTTATTTACCTGGCTTTAATAACTACAATCTTTACAAGCTACAATTTCTTGACAATCACCAACGAAAAGAAAACGAATGTTGGCAACTTTCACTTTGCCATGGCCCGGACCCGCAGTTGCAAAATTTGGTCTCATCTCAAATTTGATCTGCCACATTGGTTAAATTTCAGAGAAGTAAACCTTGTGATTAAGTATTGGGTATTAATGGATGACTTCAAATGCACTCACTTCCCCAAACCAATAAAAAGTATTCTTACATATTTCTTGCTTGCCTGTATCCTTGATGAACAACTCATACCTACTATACATAAAATGGTTGTACAAACAGGTTTTCCGCAATCACTACTTCTGTGTTAAATACCAACGACTGGCTTTTAAGGTTTACGGTTATTTTCATGCTTTACTTCTTGAATTTCTTTGGCTTCGGCCTCCAAATCAAGGTTTCGTAGTGACAGTTTGTGTTGCAAGCTACAACTTTACAGACAGTTTACATCAAACCTCAAAGAGTAGATCAATTCAAATTGATAACATGTTTCAAAGAATCCCATCTCGAAAGTAATTATTTCCAACGATTTCAAAGCAAACAATTCTTTAGTACATTCGATTCGGTGGTTGTTGTGAAATTTGGACCACGAGTGGAGGTCTCACCTCTCACCACGATCACGATGAAAAGTGAAACTGCGATGCCAACGAGTGTCACGTCGCGCAGATTTGATGCCGTCTGTTCCGGTTCCCCTGCAGTACATTTCAATGCTTCTGTTGCCTGAATAGCCAACTTGGTAACTATAAAAAAGTCACGATCTCACGATGTGCATAAGATGCTTCAGTTGCCTCGTTGAAGCCTTTGTTAGATAAGCTGGATTCTACGTTATAGACAAGAAGACAGAAGGCAGGCCGGTAGGTAATCTATCTAGATGGAATTACAGTTGCAGCCTGTGTTGTCGATGTTATCATGTAATGAGCAGGCATTTTTAACTAGTTCTCACAATAGTGTTGCATTGTCTGTCCCTGTCAGAGGCGCGGCAAGAAGCGAGAGGCGCGGGCGGCGGGCCCCGGCCACAGAATGTAGGCAAGTGTGACAAGGACACGCCCGTACTCTGCGCTAACACTTCCATCCAGTTTCTAACGTGCTCGGTGCGCGTTTCGCAATGCTCGCCCGCGCGCCCTACCCCACTCCACCGATGCACACTTGGTACTCACCACTGATTATGCACATATTTATAAACTAGGCCCACCACCACAATACTTTTCCGTAACATATTTATATTTTTCAATTTTCAAGACCTTATCACATCCATAAAGCTAGCTCAAAGTAATAATATTTTTGAGTCCATGAATCCAAATGTCATCTATTCAACCATTTTAGTAATGGAATTGTTTATAAAAAGCGTAGGTTGAATCCCATATGCCGATTGTCTCCACCGATGCTCACCTTGGTACTCTATTTGATGACCTACTTACTGTTGTTACAGCAAACCAGTTCACAAAATCCAGATAAAGGAGATTTTGCAAGGCGGCAGCGAGCGGGCATTAGAAATGCTGTGGCCTTCCTCAAAGCTTGCGTCGAGGTGAGCCGCTGCCTCAAGGCGAAATAGCTGTGATATTTGTTAATTAAGCTCCCTACTCTCCTGATTTACGACTTTGATCGATCGAGTCGTGACTTCGTTGCCCCTTTTAAATCGAATCCAATGTATGGTACATTGCATTTTAATTTTCAATTGTTGTATGCGTGTAATATGATTAAGTATTTCTGTAATACTAATTCCGCATTGAACGCACGCGTGAAGGTAATAGTTTGTGCCTCGTTGTGATTCGTATTCTAGCTTATATTTGTTCTGACTATTCCAATTGTATATTTCGTTGTGATTTGTTTCCCAGTGGAAGTCAAAAATACGAGAAGGAGACGGTTAGCAGGGGGCCGGTCTAAAAGGAAGTAAATGTAGAGGGAACTCACCCTTGCATGTGGTGTGCAGGCACTTCGATGGTAGCAGAGGCGCGGCGACGGTCGCCGGCCATATCTGCGAGGCGGGCGAAGTCCGTGTCCACATCCGCCAGCCTCGCCGACTTGCGGGACTCCAGCAGTCTTATCTCATCTAGTCTTTTCTTCAGCTCAACGGGCACCTGGCAAAAGACAAAAGAATGTCATCAAATTAAACACATTAAAATACTAGTGTAAACTCTTGCACATATCATAATGCTTATTCACCCACTTCGTCTTTCAAGTGACCAAATTCACGTAAATATGAGTAAAGTCCAGATGTAAGGCATAAATAAGTAAGCATTTAAATAAGACCAAGGTTTTTATTTATCACTTTTATGAGGTAGGTTGCTTGCATGCATTTGCGAATCATCACAAGGTAACAAAGGGTATCTATAATGCATGTTGCAACCGAAGCGGGATTGGAGGCGAGATCAATATGGGTGACCTTCGCACCGCCCGGCCCGTGCTCGGTGGACGTGACGTCACGACCCCGGTGGAAATGGAGCGAGATGTATGCCGCGTCACCAACTCGACTATTTATAAATAACAAAGAAAATACTATCTATAGCAATTCGATGCACTGTAATTGAATTGTCTTTGACTATAATACTAATTACTTTACAAAGCATTTGATTTAATTTACCAATAATTTTCCGTAAGGTTGGATTTACCAAATGCCTTTAGTTGTATAAGATCCGTAATAGGTCGTAATTCTTACGGTTATCGGTCAGAACAGGAAAAATGTATACAGTTTAGTTACATTACTTGTTGTCATGCAATGGTAAACAGGTCTCTGTCATGTCATGACAGTTATTTTACCTTTTATTATCTGCACTAGGTTAAATGAGATTTTTCCGCATTATAAAATGTCAAAAATAGCTTATCCTGTAAAAGTCACAATCTCTGATCCCAGAGCAAAGCTGTAAAATATTATCGGTATATGAGCAGGAACCAGCTCTACCATAAACATTGGCATTAACCTAATCAATGCAATTTAAAATGATTCACGGTTTGGAGTTAACCCAATCAGTTCGAGAATTTTCCTGGATCAACTAACTTTAAACTGTGCCTAAACAAACAGTCACAACTTATTTACAGTTGTATTAAAATTGATATAATAATATTCGAATAAAGAAGCTATTGATGACAAGGGAAGAGGAATAATTGCAATTAATTAATTGTTCGAAATAGGAAATGAGAAGGAACATTGTATAATATTAATCAAACACAAGACATTGTTGCATTGGGTATTTCCTCTTCTGCATTATGCTGTGAATGTGTCATGATGAAATGGTGTTCGACTTTGACCTTGGCCCTATGTTGCGTAGTTCTTGTTAACAACTTTGTAGAGTTTCACTCAGGAAAAAAAATGTGTTATTAAAATAATATTATTATTGACCATACTTGAAACAGTCTTTTATAGTGTAAAGGTATGACGCACATACTCAAAAGTTACAGGCTGATGACAAGTTATTGGAATTGCGGTCACACTCTCGGTCAATCATATGTTGAGAGTGGTTGACATTGGCTGCGGATTTGGTCTCTGGCTTCCTTCTACGTTGATGGCTCGTGATTGACACGTTGTTTATGATCGCAACTACTACTGTATGTTTCGTGCGTAAAGTTACGATTTTTAACAGGTAGCCACTACGTCAGCCCTACTAACCTTGTCAGGTTTCGTGCTGTGAACTATTGTTTACAAATACAAATAAATAGCCGACGATGTGATTGCGTGAGCGAGCAATTTGTATTGTAATGATAAACTGTACGTGGGTGGTTAACATTTTATGTTAGAAATAGGTGGCATCTTCACTTTTCAACTTGGTAACAAAATATTTGGATGCAATGTGATACTACTAATCGTCGGTATTTAGCCTCGTTATAATGGGTAACAAACTACTCATTAGCTATCTATTCTAAAGCATTAGCCTATTTTTAACTGAATGACTCGACTGACTCTTTTGCACGTATAAAGAGTACGACTCTACATAAGAGCAAAGAGAAGCAAAACTTTTAGTGGTCATAATATTAGGACTGATTTGTTAAAAACAAAGGAGGCAATGTAAGTGCAATACTACTAAGATACTCCTAAGTTTTAAAGTGAAGGGCCTTCAATTGAATTGAATCGTATTATTAAGAATGAGGTAGGTCTTGAAATCTTGAATTCCTTCTAGCAATTTATCCAATGCTAACTCCTTGACCCAGTTAGTTTACAATTCAAATGTAAGATAGTGTTGGATCGGTTTCTCCGCGAGTGTATTACATGCAGCGAATGAGTGCTCACCACTGATGCCACTGATCACATCATACTTTCACTTTTACGTGATTTCGTGCGAGTGTGGACGTGCCATGAGCCATGAGACTGACGCGGCCCCTCACTACCGGAACAATGAAAGTTGTCTTAATGAGCATCTTAAAAGCGATTGTTTGACATACATTTTACTTTAGAAGGATATGAATATGTAAACTTAGCGGTATTGATAGAAAAAAGTAAAAGCATGAAGGTCCTTTTGGGAGAGAACCAAATATTTCTAACGGTAAAAACCCAATATGTATGTAGCAACAGTTAGTCCATTCAGTGCTATTAGACGTGTGATCTAATGTCACCGCAATGAAGGCTAAGTAGTTGCTTCGCAAATTCAAAAAAGGCCGTCCAGTCAATAGGACCGTTCATCGAGTACCTATCTCAAGATAGTTCTACCGACTTCTCTAGTGGCCACGTTATGTAAAAAGTGACAACTATTGCACAATTGCTCCATTCGATGGCGAAACGACCGCTATGAAATGCCAGTGAAAGTCACCGAGTGACTTTGGCATGGCGTGATAACGCAGCGCGCGGTGCACACTTACAAATATTGATTGCCGTCCCAAATACTCGATTATTAGTTGATGAATTTGGGTTAATTTACGCGGTATTTTCTAAACAAAACAATTCCGATACAGTTGTCTACTACGAGTAGCATAAGTGGAAGTATGTACAAAAATATCTTGTTTTAAATACCCTCATTGATCTTGATTTCATCGACCTCTAATTCGTGGTACTTTCGATCGATGAACATAACATCTAAAAGGCTGAGTATCCTATTAGAACGAGAATCGTTCTTCAATGAGTAAACAATGAATGCAACCGCTGTATTAGTATTGTTTAGAAAGTAGTCAGTACTCCAGGAGGTATGATTGTTACATTTATTGATAGATAATGAAAAAATGATTTACGGTAATGAGGAGCGATTGTTGTATTATTGACTCGCTCGTTTATTCATTCATAGAATATGGTGTCGCATTTAATGGACGTTAATTCGGTATCTGTCCTTATAGTTTTGTGTAAAAAGATAAAACAATATAATTAATAGAGACTAAGTTTACATCATTGTCATTAGCAAGTTGGAGTTAAAGGTGTAAATTATATTCCTGAAATAGTCAGATGGTAGTAATATATTGTACGACGAAATGTGGGTAGATATTCACATAAACGTAGCAACTAACAGCAGTCAGGTGCTCTTGGCGCGTGTTGCGAAAGCTCTGCCCGCTCTACTGCGCATCGATGTTGCTGCTGCGCAAAATGGATTATCCACGCTAGTAACGCCTTCTCCATGTTGCAACAATACATTATCTGTTTCGAATAAGAAATAACCAATCATAAACAGTTCTACAAGTTCGATCCGCTATGGAATATTATAAAATGAGATAAAATATTTTTATAAGAAATTCATGTTGCACAACAACATGGAATGCCATCCACTTAACCAACATTATAAACGGGAATGTTAGACTTTTGTTACGCTTTCTTCAACTGATCATGACATTTTGCACATACCTACGTAGTGTATGGGTGCAGATCACTAGCATCATTGCAATTTTAAAAGTAGTTACTACCCTATTCTCTTGATGTATCTTTGAGGAAATGTATACTTTGAAGTCAATGTGCGAAATCAGTGAAAAAAAATTTTTTCGTTTAAATATAGCTGCTTGAGTTGGCTGGAATGTATGAAATGATAATTAATAGAAAACGTATTATCCGTGATTGAGTAAATTTGGTATCAACGAAAGTGTTGCGTTGTGTTTTCGAAGACAATGACTGCAACTGAGTCAATGGCTGAAGCCTTGCGTCGCGTCAGCCGGAGTGCGGCGCGGCTGTTGCCCGTGTATGACGCGCATGCGTGACGCCACTCCACCAACCTACCTCGCTCGTACCCAAACGTACATTACTGTAGGATAGGTTTACATAGAAATGGACATGTTCAAACGCTATTATCGTTTAAAATATGTAGCGAGCTTGTCTGCAATACAATTACGGTCCTGCCTGCAGGTAAGTAGCCGGCGAGTGAAATGAACTCACGCCCACTTATCGGACATATTACGGCAGGACAATGCACTTAGAATTCATCGCGTAGTAGTTGGGAAAACAATGGTCCAAATGATTTACAACGCCGGCCGTCACCGTCACATATAACGCTCATAATAATAATATCCAAACACGTAATCTCATAGGTATATCTCACAATATATAGGATCATGTACACCATGTACTGATATGATTTGAAGTTTATCATTAAAAAAATCAGAGACATAGATTTTTTAAATACATATATATTTTTTTACATGGAAATGCAGACATTATTTTTTTAAATTAGTGTGGTTTTAAGATAAATAATTCTCGGTTATTTACTTGACAAGATTAACAGATTGCGTCTGCGGTCCGACCGGTAGATTGGGTAGAAAGCATTTGTGATCTATGGCAGAGATTATTTCTATATTAGGTATTCAGAAGGCTGCAGTTGGAGTCACGTAGACACGCATGCATAAGCAATTCGGCTGTCGACGAGCGGTCGTGCACCAATATATAGGTCAATAGCTCTACAACTATCCGACAATCGATAGGTAGGTATCCGGTGTCGTTCGTACTCTCCTAAAGTGAGCCTTAGCTCGCTTTGCGTTACTCAACATCAACATATCTACTCCGCACCCTTTCTGTAAGTACAGCTAACTGATAATCTCAATCACCATCAATACAAAATCATTATTAAAAAATCCTTATTAATAAAGCATGTGTATTAATACCAAAAATTATAAGAATTGTCACCTAGTTGTTACTATGTAATAAAGTCGGAAAGTCCGTTGAACTAAAAAGCAAACTTCTTGATATAATTCATTGTTACTTATGTGAAAACGGGGTTTTTGGAGCTTGTAGTTATTTATTACGTAATTAAAAAGTGCTAACTAGCTTTGTGCAGGTACCGGCACCAGTTTTGAGCGCTGGGTACTCATAACGGTACCTGCACTCTCAAATAAAGTATACGATGTAAATTACTAGTGGTAGCCAGCATCAAATATAACTGGGCAAGTTGTATTTGAAAATGAAACCACTTCTTTTGAATATTTGTATCTACTTATTGTTATTAAATATAGCGACCACTCATTAATAATGAATTTCAGACTTAACAAATATGGAATAACCACTTTGAAGTGTGAATAATGCAGCTTAGTTATCCGTATTGTAATAATATTCCAGCATCTGATCTGAGTAATCGTTACCAGAAATAGCGGCGTGGGCAGACCTGAATCAAGGCGCACGTGTTCGCTACTTACACCTCGTGCACGCAAATAAAGTATATTCCGCATTATCAATGAGTTAACTTTATATTAAAGTTCAATTTGGAACATGTAGTCATCAAATGTGTATTTAAAATTATTAGCAAGGTTCTAGTTCTATTCAGACTGTTCAACAAGCTGGGCACGTTGAGCAGATTCGATGATAGTAGGTAATTAATAGAATTAGCGATTCTGATCGGACGTGTACGGTTAGGCTAGTCAATGAGTCGGCACGGCCTTGTGTGATTACTGAACAACAGTGCTGGTTGCAAGCGGATGCAGTGGAAGCAGGCGCGCTGCCCTGCACTCGCTGCAACTGACAACCTTGCCCCAAAAATCCGTGACCTACATTTCAAACGCCAAAATGCAACCAGCGTTTTTATTACAGCCATTCTCCTTGAGAATGGACATTTCATTTGTTGGCTACCGTCGTTTTATTTGGACTAACGTTTTACTTGAGCTAGTAAGTGGGTACCTATGTCATTTGAAAAAGAATGGCTAGTATCCAAAATTGAATTATGTCAAAGCACTGAATGTTATTTCAAAGAAGCAATCACGAATAATATGAAATGGGCGGAAAAGTGAATAAAGTAATCAGTGGCACAACGTCAGCAGGGTTATTGGAAAGTAGAGTAGGTCTCATCGATTGCGCAGGACGAACGGCCTGGTTGTCCCAGTTGGCACGGGCGCATCCTAGCATCTAGGCTAGACGCCCTGCATTCAGCCCGGGTAGCCTCACTGCGATCTATTTTGGGATTCAGTTAGGTCAACGCTACATGTTTGTTAATACATACTACTCGTAATATATTGTAGGCACAATTATGTGCAAGAGGTGTGACGTACCTAATAGTAGACAGGTATATTCGTTTACATTAAGTATATTCTTTTATAATGTATCTATCACAAAGACCAAAGTAATAAGGAATGCCCTAATTCTTTTCTTATTTTTAAGAGCTTTCAAATAGTCAAATAACTCTATTATGTCGACAATACATTCAATGAACCTTTTAATTCAGACTGTCGTCATATCTATTTCTTTGCTGTTGTGTTACGTTGATGCAAGAAAGTACCGCTTTACAACGCCACTCTCATAAATATTGAGTTTGGATATAATTGCTATGACGTCACGATTCGTAAAGAGAAGAAATTTTCTAACTAAATCGGCGACGTCATAGAGCGTTGGCGTAGCAATAGGTATTCCGCGTAGGTGCGGTGACGTCACGGGTAAAATGCTACGGCCGCCCTATCTTGCGGGCGAATCGGCGTGCGTAGGCGGCAGCGGTGAGCGCGTAACTCGAGTTACACGTAAATAAAATCGCACGCTATTACGTAATTGAACGTGAAATCCGCGCAAGGACGCGGTCTCAACATTTCGACACCGACGACAACCGGCGTGATGCCATAATCGCATCATTTACGTTCGGCGGACGCTTGGAAAAGTGAGCGTTTCACCTTGAGATGCTTGTAAGCATGATCGCCTCTCTATTCTTAGATATCGAAATAGCGCTAAATATGTTCAGAGGGGGTGGTGTGTGGTACGCAGGCGTCGTGACCTAGCCTGACCCAAAAACGAAGTCCGACCCACCGCGCCCCGAGTTACAGTTGATAACGGATAAGGGAACCTGTTCGCGCCACAGGCCGCGCTCGCCACACGCACCGTTACCACATGGCACCGTTACTTCGATCATTTGCCACTGCACCACCCGCCTCCCGCGTGCCATTGACATTGGCCATTCATCACATTTTAAGCAATCCACATCATACTCCTTAAATATACAATTATTAACTTTATGCAATTTAAAATTCCCCAGCAACGAAACAATTCAGAAAGGCATGAAATATTTTCTTTGGCGTGAGACAAATATGCCTATAATTGTGCTAGTGTGGGTAATGATGTCATTAACAACAATGCAGTTCTAAAAGTATTGCAGACTAGCATAAATAAAAGGAAAACGTAACTTGAGGTCGGATTTCGAATATGGGTGGTGCGTAGTCACCGGTTCAATATCAGCGATTCTGGGTCAGTGGGTCACCGTGTCGGCAAGCCGCTCCCCGCGCGCTCACACACAATTAACTCGCTCCTCACATCAAAACATCTTACTAAATGGACTATAGCTGGTATTTATTTTTCAATGTTTCTGATGAGGAAACAAAGCCTTCACGCTCGCCTTCAAGCAAAGCACGTACGGAAGGATTCCTGCGCGTGAGGCTCTCCAAATACAATAACATCGTTTGGCACGTTATTGCGTTTGTGATTGACCTTAACGTTCAAAAGCGTAACAGGTAGTTCTTTAGGCCTAAGTGTGTGATGTGTAGCAGCTGTATACGAATAGCGCTGATCATCTGAATTAACTGTTGCCTTTCGAGTGTCGCCCACGTAGTAACGGTTACCGTGTGTTACTGTTAACTCATATATAACCAAAAACAAGTTATTTTGCGTCGCTGAGTCAGCTCCCAGAAGCGACGCACCGCGGCGGCGAACGCGTGACGCCTCAACTCCGCTTTGAACCAGTTATCCGGTTACAGAGACGCGGGGGTAAGTGTTACGAATGCTATTTATGACAACGGACAGCATAATTTTCGTTCTTGCCTTTACACAGAATTATTGATAGAAGCAGAGCACCTCCTTTTTTTGGCCAGCTAATCTGATTGGAGACGACATTACTCAATCTCAACACATCAATCGCGTTACTATATCAAGTAATAATACATTGAGGTCACACACAAAGGGCTGACCTTGGCTTAGTTTAACACTGTGGGAGGAGCATCTCTTTCGGATATCAAGGCTCCGTATAGACTTAGGACACATTTTAAAGTAAAATATGAATATTTTTTGTTGCTATGGTCGCATTGAATATTGATTTGACCTACTGTGTATAAAATGTACAAAATCCAAAGATTTATATGAGTATATCGGGCTTACTTTGTCAAGTCTGTGCACTGTAAGTGGTAAAGGATACACCATTTTGAACTCGCAATAGTTCCTGACTACATTAAATGGTCAATCATTTCAATGTTTAGGCGCCGAATTTAGGTCGAATATATCAACCGAACTATTTTATCTCGACGCAGGGGAACTGTTTCAATCGAGACATGTGATTTAATACGTGTCAGGTTATATTTTTACGTAACTTCATAATATTTCATAATTCGCATATATCTATGTGAAATGTCCGCAGAATACCAAACTACGTATATTAAATAATTTTTGAAACTGAGTTGCAATCCCAAAATATTTAATAAATCTGATGGTTTTGGTGCAGACTATACTTAAGCACGAACAAGAAACAAATAATCGGCTTGCTGTGTTGTATTTTTTGTTTAACCAAATCTGTGTTAATCAAAAAAGATAATTTTCCAATCGTGTTGCGGTAGAGGCAATCGAAATACCGTTGTTTTGAAAATTTGGAACAATCTTCGTAGTAATTGTGGTTGGACTTATTAATAGGCGGGGATTTGTTTATTTGTAGCAAACATCGTTTCTATCTTAGACCACATGCCAAAGATTTTTCAAATACCAACTATTATAAGTATTTCTGTAAATACTGAATTAATGTAATCGTTCACAGAAATGTAGCGCTAAATTACTTAATTTACGTGATTTATCTACACGTATACGTATAGATAGATCCTATGCATGTCATGCATTATTGCTTTCCAAGTTACGATATTAATGACGTCAAATAATTTCAACCAGTGTTTAACAACGCGGCAACGGCCTTTCATTTCACGGCTGCCGTTTAGAAAATTCGAATTACGAGAACTTATGCAGTTAAATTTACATGATTGTGAGGTATCTATAGCAAAGTTAAATAATAATGAACGAGTGGCAGCGGGCGAGTCCGGTTCGCGGCCTACTTCTTGTTCGGTACTTCCACTTCAAGTTCCTGACACTGCCGCCCGCCGCCTTGTATGTAACTATGTACAAACAAATCTCTAACAGCTTTATCTTATCAACCTTGATTTATTTAAGAACTGTGTCACAACTTGATGGTTACGTTGGTTGCGTTGATAATGTTTAGGTTTAGGTATATATTTTGTACGGAAGACTGTATACTTATTGCCATAAATAGGAATTAACTGTTACGTTCACTATACGCGTTGTGCTGATTACAGCCTTGCGCATGGATAGACGCAGAATGTTTTCTCTTCCCATAGTTTTCTTCATCGACCGATCGCTAGACTATGATCCTACTTTCTTTATGCACCTACGCACCCACTTTATAAGTCCCGTACATAATATTAAAAACAACAACAACATGACGATATATAACGATATTATTATGGGTAATATGTTTATGATGCTTGTT
The DNA here is from genome assembly GCA_964035505.1 of Watsonalla cultraria. Lineage (NCBI taxonomy): Eukaryota > Metazoa > Arthropoda > Insecta > Lepidoptera > Drepanidae > Watsonalla > Watsonalla cultraria. The sequence continues at coordinate 7,215,633 of OZ037717.1, read as the reverse complement.
TACATTCTAAAATCATCATGCGCGAATGATCGTTAGCTAGCCACCGGGTTGTGACGTATTGTGTAACAGAGCATTCTTTAACTAATATTGAATAGCATTTTATTAAGTACTTATTATTTAATTATAATCAAGTATGACCATCTCCGATATGAGTATCATTGATAACTACTACTTTAATTAGGTGTTTAGGCAAATATACTACAGTAAAATAATTAGAGTGAAATTAGCGCTTGACACGCGACTACTCCACGCAACACTAATCGCCATGAGTGTAAGTGTCTTTTGTTACTTTGAAAAAAGTCTCGACTGGACTGGAAAATCTGGAAAATGCATTTATAATCAGATTTGAATCGTTCCTAAGTACTTTCGCCGATACAAGTTATGCGATATTAATTACATGTTGGCCACATATTATTGTCTGCTGCCATGACTCGTTGCGTCGCTTTACTATCCAAATTTTAATGCTTTTAATAACGCACGCTGCCGCCCGCAATACAACGTACTCGCATTTTCGTCCATTAAATAAATGAATTTTGCAAATCATCATTTTCGTTAATGTTCTAATGACTGTTACGTAAGTACTTACCTATATCGAATTATAAAACAGATTAGATGATTATTCATCTTGTTGGTGTTAGGTTCTTAAAATGTAGATTAACCTCACCTTATAAAAGCTGAGTATTGTAACTTACTTACTACGGTGAGTTTTCAAATATTATTGCATGGTTTGATAACTAGAATTATGAGTATATTGCAATCAATACAAGATTGTAGAGTGCACCGTATATATATATGTCACACCGTATATGTCATTGCGCATTGGTACAGTTGCGACAATGTCGTATCGTAAACAGTGAAGATAAGAAGTGAGTCTGAAAACAGTAACTGTACATCTGTAGATGGACAATACAGGTGTGTGTGGCACTTTCACACTCGACGCGGTGTGCCGCGCTACGCCGCTAGCGGCGGCGTCGTGGCGCTGTCGTCAACCGCGTCCAATCCAGCCGTAGCCGCTCCGATTACGACCTCCGCGAGCGAAAGGCGCGAGGAACAGTTACCAGCCCGACGGAAATTGTAATAAATCATGTCAGCCCAACAAAATAAGTTCTGCTCCATGAAAAGAAGCTATGATTCGCGACCTCGCCCAACATAAATTATGATTTAAACGCTAGAGTTTGGCACGTGACAATCGTGGTTTCCTTGTCGATGGCCTTAATTTGGCAACAGGACGGGTTCGTGATGGACACTAAACGCATGTTCGGTGTTCCACTTAGTTAGAGGCAACAAGTCCGCGTTGATGTTGGCAGATGTTGGGCCGGCATCGCCGCACCGGCTAACGGTATGGACGCCGGAGCCGCGCGCACGTGAAAATAATTCTTGACGCGATTTTGTAACGAATACCGTTACTCGGTTCCGGGCTTGCCGGTGACCTTATTTCTCGACTGAGCTCTCTTTATTTTTATATCTTATTGCTTGACATTATTATTGCCGACTCACTCAATAGCATTGATAATGCTTTTAAAGTTTTTATTATCTTTTTAATAGTAAGTATTTTAATAATGCTTATTTACGTGTACCCAGTGTATCTTGTGAGATGGTATACTTGTGAGAACTTACGTAATTGAAGTACATTCTTATAATAATTAGACTGAAGAAAACAATAATTTAGAGCCTTTAACTGTCTAATGAAATTTTCTAAAGGAATATGTTTTATGCTTTTACACAGGTTAATTGCAATCACGATTCAATTGCCAATTATAAGTTTCCGTTTGCAGGTAGTACAATAATAGCTGGTCAACTATTGCATTACGTAATTCCCCAGTGCGTATTGGTATATAAAGTGGCTTGTTTTGTTAAATATTGACGAGCAACGTTTGGATGACTCAGTCAATGGTTTGATTAAGCCGGTTCCGTTCAACGGATCTGCGGTGCGGATTTGCCGAGTAAAGTGTACCGATGCATATGACGCGAGCGTAACAGACCTAGTATCAGTATTGGGGAATGCCGCAGCCGCTGAGTGATAACGACATCCCTCACCGTTGGTAGCTCTGTGTTTTTAGAAAAGTGAATCTTTTTGGGATTTCCCGTTGAGTGTACAATAAATTGTTAGCGTTAGTAGCCTACTACAACCGATAGGTGTTTGTTTTGGACATGACGTGTTTGTCTATTTATCAGTGAACTTGTTTTGAAGCAGGCTCAATGTACCTATGACGCAAACTTAGGTATGTTTGAGTACTGTTATGCGCCATCACTGGTTGCTAGTAAACAATTGAGGACACAATATGATTTCGCAAATTATCAACATGGTTAAACACTACCAATAAATTATTTATCATTTCGTGGGTAAGTTTGTTTTGTTCACAAAATTGTAGACATAACGTTGTCAGAGAGGTCCATCTAACCAAAGTGTACTGCGCACGAGTTCGCGTCACTTAGTATCGCGTGCGACGTCACTATTTACGCACAACGCGAACGGCACAAGGCTACGAGCACCAACCAATCTGCCTTCCTCATTGTTGTCGTTTACTCATGTTCCTCATTTACTCAGTAAATTCACTATGCTCTTTGCTTGCTCTACAGATAAAAACGTTACAAAACTACTGCGATAAAGTTCATAATATAATGTTATCCGATATCATAGTACTTATGCCTATCAAACACAGCGCGGCGTCAATAAAATAACAAAATGTGTGCATAGAAGATACTGACATTGTTAAATGTTTCCTTATTCTTAAATACATTATTTAAATAGTATAAATTGAAGTCGTAATTTCCATACAAAATTAATTTGTCCGTTTGTTCTTCCATACAGCGTTTCTGCGTTACGGTTCTCGATACGGTTCTTACTAACATGTAGCAGTTGAACTCCGGTGGACTTTATGATAAAAATTCAATATTCCATTTAAATATAGTAGAATCAACGTTTTATAATAGTCTTAAAAAAAATTCCAACCCGAAATGAAGCGAGGGCGGGTCGCTAATTAAGTATAAATAATGAATCGAATAGAATGTCATGAGATGAATTAAGAAATCCTTGAATAAACATGTACGGCCAGATTTTAATATCAAGAAAGGTCAATGCAGTAATAAATCGGTCGGTATAGTATACTACACATAGGAAGCCTCAGCATTAAATGGTTACGTAGATAAGACTCGGCGATGGATGATGACCGAGGATGACGCACCGGCATAGCGCGCCGCGCCGGCCGGCACCCGGCGCGGCGCGACAACAATGAACAATCCCTCCCTTGTACCAACATATTCCCAGGTTTTTATTAAACTATGATAGGTTTAGTTTCTGCCAACTATTCGTTAAATTAAGAAATTAATTGGATTGGTATAGACACAATTAACCTTACAACTTTATTGGTAACGTAATATTTGTCTGCCTGTTACATGATGTGCGGTGATCTGTAATGCGGTTACATGAAGCTTAACGGTGTGACCGGATTAATAAACTGCATAGAGTTTGTAGGACGCTTGAATTATTACTTTTTAAGTTTACTACTCTGCTAACCCATGGCTGAATATTATAAGAAAATTATGGTCCTCTCCGAGCAGAAAAATATTACTTACACAATTGTGTATTTTAATAATATGATAATACGATATCCACCTTGTGACTGACGCCGAATCGTCGACTGATAGTGCTATCATTGCCCTTGGTGTTAAGCTATTTGAATGGCCCGTAAACTGTTCAACATCATAATAGTACAAAATATATTCTGTAACACAGATTACACCATTTCGGTCATCCAGTCAAAATATTGTAAAATAACGATTTCCTGGCATTGATAATGACACCTATTGTTTGATTGTGGGCTTAGTGCGTGAGTGTGAAGCATTATCTGGAGTGTTTAATAAAGTGCATCAGTACGGTAGCGCGCGCGGGGTGGGTGGGGCGGGCGCGCGCGGGTGCACGCTGCACGTGGAGTGTGGACCGGGGTCAATAGCTCGGTGCACGCGCCGCCTCCGCGCGCCCCCGCTCCTGCTCCACCACAATACCTTTGTTTGGACTATCCTACTCTCATCAACTACCGTCTCTCTAATCCACGAAACTGCCTAAGAATCAACAATGGTATCCAACTTTACTTTGGTTACGGCAAAAGCTGCTCGTTGATGTCTTTTACTAGAGCCTTACTAAGAAGCTTTAAGAAAAATTCGCACAAAAATACTTATTTCGCATTTTGAACTATATACGTACATAAAACCAGGCATCACCGCCTATCATCATTAATTTTATTAATTTTGTGCGTGGCAAACAAAGAATGAGTGGAAGTGTGTACCTATGTATTAATTATATATGGTGTGTGTACCTCTGTAGCGGGCGTGTGGACCTGGACGCGCAGCTCGTCGGTGTCGTGGTGGTGCGCGAGGACGTCGGCGCGCACCTCGCGGCCGTTGTGCGTGAGGAACACGCGCTGCCCCGCCTGCAGCTTCACGCCGGTCATTCCGCGGAAACCCGGCCCGATGAGCTCCGCATCTCGGTACTCCCGAGTGCTCTTGCCCCCGTCGAAGCGCACAGTGTAGCGGGTGTTCGGCGTCAGGTTGATGCAGTTATTGTTCTCCGGGAATGGTGCTGGCGTCTTCACCGCCTGGATCATTCCTGAGTAGTAGAGTCCGTCGTCGCCTAGCGCGGCGACGCGCGTTCCTATGATAGAGCGCTTCGCGAGCCTCTTGCCTGTCGACATGATGCTTTCAGTCTGCACTTCGCACTATAATTCAACACTTGGAAGCCCCACGGAGTCCGGTGGCTTTAACTGGACTTCAACTTTCTCACAAGTTCACTTAAAAATTTCAAATCGCCCGGCGGACGCGTTTCGCGGGATAACCGTCACAGAATTTCGGAAAATTGAAGGAATTTCGACGCGGTTCAGCAAGCTGCGCGCGGTCCGGCTCTTCAGTAGGCCGGGGCTGATCGCAACTCTCACGCGGAAACATAATACGCGGGCAGGGTCCTCGAGGATCGGGACAAAGGAAAATCCTTTCGCGGTATTAAACTTTGCAAGTGAGCTAACAGCATACGACCTCAATACGTGCGACTCGAACGAGGACTGAGGTGCGGTGCGTGCTTGCTTGCGGCGCGACGCGGCCGGCAACCAACACCGGCCGGCCGGCGAGCGGGAGCGGCGACTGCCCGTCTCGCTCCTTTGTTTTGATGCTCAGCTGTTCGTGTGAACGAGAGGTGTACGCCGCGACCGGCGAGAGTGAGCTGGATGCCTGCTCGGGCGGTTGCTCTCACCGGTGTCGGTTCGGCAGTGCTCGCTATTTTCAGAGGGCGGGCGGCAGAGGCACGGGCGGGCGGCAAGGCGGCTGCCCGCCCACGGGCGACATTGAGGCGCGCCGGCTCTCGCACGTGGACCGCTAACGGGATTGCACAACGCACCTCGCCAACATACGCGTTACGCCGCGCCGCCGGTGCCGTTTGCTGCTTAAAACGTGACACAGTTTCTATTCAAATTCGGGGTCGATTCAAATGTCAAGCAGATGCACCTACTTATGCAACACGTAGTGACGCCCAGCTGAATCTTTGACCAACCGAATCATTAACTAATCAAGCGGATAATCACATAATATCAAATACATCTTGGAAGTTGCTTTAAACACTTTTTGAAGAGCGATAAGAGAATTCTCGTATCATTTTAGATTTTACTTGGATATTTAGTAGGTACTACCTGTGCCCCGCGGTTTCACCCGCGTAGTGTTAACTTCATGGGTGTCCCGAAGCCCTTATGTTTTATTGAAATAATTAGTCTAAAAACTCCTAGAAACATCAGCTATCTGCCAGTGAAAGTCCCGTTAAAATTCATCCAGCCGTTTACGCGTGATGCCGTGACCAAGGGAAATGGGGATTCATTTTTATATATAAGATTAATAATGTAATTTTGCTACATATAATTAGAATTGAAAATTGTATTATACATATATTATGGAGCTCCCATATTTCCCTGTATGCCTTGTGTCTAGTGAATCCAGCAAGTCTAATAGCCATGAAGTGGAGAGGTCCGTTATGCGCAGATACTTAGCATGCATGATACGCTCCTTGCCTCCTTGTCACGGCACGCGGCACGCAGAGCAAGCACAAATCGTTATTGTCCATTTATCAAGTTTATGGCCACTGTTGTTTATACATAATTATGTATACAAACTTATGTAATATCCCGTCAAATCAAACAACTCTAGCTTAATAACCGAAGGTAGATTTCCTACTAGCTGTGCTCCGCGGTTTTACCCTCGTAGAGTTTAATTTCATGGGTAACCCTTAATGTTTTTTTTTTAATAAATGTAGCCTAAGTTACTTCTTCTCACATTAGCTATCTGCTAGTGAAAGTCCCGTTGAAATCGGTCCAGCCATCTCGGACAGGCGGACAGATAGGCTAAAATAGACAGACAGTGTCACTGTCATACGCATTTAGGGATACTTGTTTTTTAGAATTGCAAACAGACACTTCAATTTTATTAATCTGTATACATTTATCGATTATGTGAACATTTTCTCTTTGCTAATAGCATTAACAATATAGAAGCTTTTTCTCGCATGTTACATCTGCCATATTTAACACGTACACAATTTCTGGTAGAAGGTATTATTTGAAATGTAATATCGCAACCTATGGTATTTTACGAAAGCACGTGTAGAAATAAATAAAGTAGCACGTATTTATGTTGGCAACGAAGGCAATTATAGCACGTACCATTATTATATTATCGGATAAATATGTACCAAGAACAGATATCAACATAGCAACGAATTGAAATGTTTTATTTCTTCAGGCTTACCGTCACCTATAATAATAAATCGTTATTATATCATCATCATCATCTCCCTGGCCTTATCCCATACAATGTTGGGGTCGGCACTTGATTCAACCCGATGTGGCTGATCACCTGATTTTTATACGGAGCGACTGCCATCTGACCTTCGCAACCCCTTTAACAAGGAAAATCTGTGATCTGGGTTAAACCAGTTGTCAGACTATTTGAGGCCTCCGACTGACCTGTAACGATTGCCAAAGATGATAAATTGGCAATAAATCGTTATTATAATTAGAAAAAAATAAAAAAAGCTATTTACCTTTCTGTATCTAATATATAAAATACTCGTGTCGCGGTGTTTGTAACCAAACTCCTCGGAAACGAATGGACCGATTTCTATGAAATATTGTGCATATCGGATAGGTCTGTGAATCGGGTATCATTTATTTTTCAAATCCTTAAATGATAACACATTGTTGAAACTAAAACTGCTCTGGGATGTAGGACAACTAATCGCGTATTAAAATACACATTTAGTATTGTTTTATTTTGTCACTTAAGCGGCATGGTTGTCTAAGTAAAAAGCTTGGGTCTCTACAAATAAACACATATCTTGGACATTTTGTATGTATATTAGACGTTTCGTTGACTTATTAGCATATTCCAATGCAATCTCCCACCCTCGGTAGGAAGTTGAGAATTTAATGTCCTAACTTCTAACCTATTGTAGATTGGGTAGTGCGAATATATTGTTCTCTGAATTCTTTTTCGAACCTAGATTGAAAGATTAGGGTGAAAGATGGGAATGACTCGTTTCGATGTATAATAACGTATTACTTTGTCATTTACCTGAAAAGCTTTATCATAATAAAGACAAATGAAAGCGATTGCGAGACGCAAATTACAAACAAACATAATAAAATTTACAATAGCCATTTATGTTTTCAATTTGTAATCACTGCGACTTTTGCAGCTGACATTAAGATCTCAATTGCTGCAACATTTATCAAAGAACTATAAACATTTCTGGGAATTGTACGCGGAAAATAATTGTTTTATTTAATTTTAGTTTTAATAAAACATCGAATATTTCGAAGTGAATGCCAACACTTGAAACAACTGGTTTTGCGTTTGCGTCTACACCTCTGTATACACTACTCTATCTTATTCTTAGTTTCAAACAAGCTTTACGAATACCTTACGGCACCATAAAAAAAAACAGTCTAAGAAAAAACTAAATTTCGCAGTCTGTTGTTTCATGACTAAATCAACTCAAACAATAAGTTTTTTTTTATTGGATAGCTTTTGAAATTTGAATTGTAAGTGTCTTATTGTTAGTATTTAGACATAATGAAACCGACCTTAAATAATTGTATATTTGCCTTGACAATTATGTAAGTACTTACTTCCTTTCAAATGAAACAATTAATATCCTGGTTATTAACTCTACCATCGCCATTGAACGCATTCAAAGATAAAATTTCTAATCATAGTCTAATCATTTTACTTGGAGTAGTATCTCCACAGCTGTCAAATGAAAATGATTTTTCTCACGCATTCCGCAAAGACCATTTTCCTTTAAAAAACATGCAATAGTACACATATTATGAAGGTTTCGTTTAGATAATAAACATTTCAGTAAAAAATAACCTCCTTTCTGAATAACATTCAGTTGTAAATAAAAACACGCGCGTCGAACAAAGATCCTCCGCTATTTTGAAGTCGGCTAAAATGTGTCAATTATACTATGCCTCTCTTAAAGATACCGGAATCAAAATCAAATTATTTTATTTTATTTAAGGGTCCCTTTGGAACTGAAAATTATGCCATGTGAACGTCATTTTAAATACTAGTTTAGGTTAATTATTACCACCGATTCCAAATTAAAGCCTGGAAGGAAAAGTCACATAAATATCATGGGCCATGGCGATAGTGACCAACCCCAAATGTGACTGGTTTTTCCAAACTCAATCAAACATTTTTCCATGCTTGGCAGGACGATAGTGAGTCCAGACAATTTAATTGTCTAACGTGGTTCACGAATCAATAACAATGTAAGTAGTAATCTATTAAGTATACAAATACTTGTCACGACTGTTCATTTGTTAATGTTTAGATTGCACATAAAGTAGCATAATATAACTGAGAATTGGCATTTTAGTAATTCGCCATAATGAACATTTTGGCATTTGACAACTGAACCGGTAAACACCGAATATTTCGTAAGAAACCTCAAAATGTTGTATTCAGTACCGGTGTTACGTAAATATGTTTGTCATAGGCCCCTCTGAGTTATGAATGTATTGTTGATCATCTGTATTTTAGTAGCGGATACGAATATTGGCACAACATCCATATATCCACGTGGTATTGGCGCGTGTTCTTGTACACTGTTTTTTTGTTTGTTTTTATATTTGAAGCGAAACTGATTCATGTAGTGTTGACTACTATTATTTTTAAAGGCAAAATATAACCTAGATCAGACATCATGACAAATATCACAGCTCTAGGTCAGTGGCATTGCCTACGAAGTTAGAGGTCGCGGATCCTCTCTTTACTGAGGACAATTAAGTCAAATATGTTATGAACTTTTATGAATTTTTACGTCAGTATCGTAACTTTCGTATGTATTTAATGAAAAGCTGTTATTTTGGAATTACAAACAGACACTTCAATTTTATTTATCTGTATGTATAGATGAGTTGTCTGCCTTTATTTATTACATTTTCGCGGCTGCACCGAATTGTTATGCTGAAATTTGTCATAGAAACAACCTTTACCCCAACGATTGACGATACGTAAGTAAATCTCGTTAAGGTAGTTTAAAAGAGCAAGTGGACAAAGATATAGTTATGTATGGATGGGTCCATGGTACACTAACGTTCCTTGTTACTCTGGCCAATGACGTTTGATGACACCGGTCACATGTGTGATGGTAAAAAATCTCGGTGTAGGTGAAGATTTATACCTCAAGTATAGGTTTGTAGATGTTTAAACATTGTCGACATTTGATTGCGTACTAGTATGTAATTAGTATAGCTACCTTTGGAATTCCACCCAACATGCCTTCGAAAAAGTATCAACACATTTCGAGCCTCGCTGCACGGCCATTTGTTAACGTTTGATCGTGTCAAAACCTACTTATACTTGGTGAACAGGCAGATTGCATATTACGTCTCTAAGCTTCGTCACCTTTATTAAGATTGAAAGTGTATTTAAAAAATTGTTTGTTAATCGCTAACAATGATTGGCTAACTTGTTTTATTGTATTGCCTTTAGCTTATGGCCTTTTGCAAAATATTATTACGTAATCGTCATTTTGTTACAAGAACTAGCGTACAACATTACTGTTAGCACGGTGCCAGATTAATCCAACGTTAAAAATGCATATTACACGTTTTATACCTGACCTCGATATTTTATTGCACTATCAATAACAAATTAATAGGCGTTTTATTACATTACGTGTGCTTAAGTAAATTGTGGAACAGCCATCATCTAGTTATAATCATGTTTATAATATGTGAAATTGAGTGAGGCCAGTGGGAGATGAACCGACAGCAAATTATGGCAGCGAGAACCGCTAGCTCATATTATACATGGGAAGGTGTCTCTGTTTATATGTCTATTAACTTCACGGCTCATCAGTGGACCGATTTTTTTGAAATTGGGTATAGGATTGAGATTTGATACTAAGTTCGGACAAAAGTTACTTAAAAAAGACTATGTGGACAAGGTAAAACAAAATATGTGTAACTACAGCTGATTTTTGTTTGGTATCCGTGAACGCAAAGTTTAGTTTGAAATGCGAATTCCCAGGCCCTGGATTATGTATGTTGTGATCCTGCGTTTATCAGAAATACAAAGTATTAATAAAAATAGTATTTTTTTCCGCAATGCATGTCCACTAGAAATGTGATCATAACATTGAAACTTGATTAAAACACATACATAATAGCTCGCCAGAAGCATATTCAAACTTTCTAAACTCATGGCATCTCCAATATTTTCAATTCAAATAAAGTTTCAACAGCATCCAAACCGGTCGAATCTTACCATACGAATATTTGTGTGTAAGGTTAAATAAAACGAGGGTGGGTTTTCGACCAATCGGAGAGCGTCATCTGGGTTTGTTGTACTGATCAGCTGTTCCGAGAATGCTCACAAAAAACGTCAACAAACCTGCGCCGCCGGCGGACCCTAGTCAGGTAAAGAGCGATGCTACAGGATAAAATAATAATAGTAAGTATAGACAGGATGCTTCGTAAGTACATACTTATTACTTGTAAGTTGGCTTCAAAATAAAGCACAAAGAGAACCCCTGTCCAATGGTCTTCTATCATTATCTTATCCCTTGTGTGATTTTTTTAAACAATTTGTGTAGAACAAGTACATTAACATAAATTAGCTATGTACTATGAGAGTAGTAATGCCTATTAATGACATTTTAATGTCGATAATGATAAGTGAGCTCGTTAGGCTAAAGTTACATTGATAATGCAGCTGTTTGCGATCGATGGAACTTAATTGTTCAAAAAATATGAGCGTCACAAAGCTGTAGTGTAATGAATAATGCGGTTTTACTCGTTAGTCACGACTCTCGCGGCCATCAGGTTCCAACCAAATACGCAGCGGTAAACATTTGGAACAAAGATCCTTGATAGAAATAGCACAAAGGGTGTGCACTATCTTTGTAAACCGCATGGAGATAAAACGGCGCATGTTAGATACCTAGACGTTTGTTTGTGTGGGTGTGCGTAACGTTAGCGCTCTAGTGCCCTGACACCGCAAGGAGAACCGCGATTATTTCGATAACAGTTTATTAGCAGCCGGCAGATATCTAATGGAAACTTCTCTACAATAAAGCGTGCTAGTGTGCATATTTATAATTATATTCTATAGCTTATTTTTTAGGTATTGATACTAACAAAAATACCTAAATATATATTTACAGCACAAAGTCCTACAGCGTGTAATTTTCTTTGTTTGTGGTTTCTAAACGCGCTGACTGACACGAGTTCACTAAGTATTTATTTAATGACAAAGAGTGATTTCAACATAATTTAGGTCAGGTACCTATTATTAAAACCTATCGCTCTCGTTTCTAGCCCAGTAAGATGAAATCTATAGATAGTATATGGTTATATAATCACTCAGTTCTTTGGTCATTATTGCGTAAAGTATGTCTACATAGTATTAAACGCGCATGTATGTGATAGTGGGCTTTAATTTAAATAGTTTATAAGAATCAGAAATAAATTTAGATACTTTAGGTTTGTTACAAGTACCAAGCCTTGAGGAGTCGCCTTCAGGACAGGCAGAGAGCGTGAGTTTTTTTTCGTATAGTCATTGCTTACCTGAAGATGTAAGAACCGTTACCCATTGTGTTATGGCAAAGAAAGTAATATAAGGGTCATTAATGTTCTAAAGGATTAAAAAAATTCTGGAAACAGAATAAAGAAGTCTTTAATAGTAAAAAGTGTACCTTTTCACTCACCCCTTTGTTTGCTTGCAAGCCATGTCATAAAAGTAAACTTAGAATAACTTTAGTGTTTCAAAGATCAGAATTTAATTACTGGCATATTTTAATAGAATTATGTTATCACATTAATAAAATAAAAAAGTTGGAGGCGCCGGGTATCGATCCCGGTACCTCTCGCATGCTAAGCGAGCGCTCTACCATCTGAGCTACGCCCCCGATACAAGACTCGGTCGAATTTTTTCTACATATGTATTCAAATTATCAAACACAATAAATTTAAGCAGTATTCTATAGATAATATAAATATGATTGAGGAACGAGAACTGAGCAAGATACTAAAATTATGTGTAAATGAAATATAATAATAACTACAATAGCCACTAATGTTTCTATGCAAATTTAAACAGATGGTGTACTATCTATTTCAATAAGTTATTGACTAGCACACTCGAGTATTTTACAGCAGTATTTTTTGCACCATTTTCTCAATAATTCATTTTATAACTTACAACTGACCAAATTTTTTACCGACTTCAAAAAAGGAGGGGGTTCTCAATTCGACTGTATGTTTTTTTAGGTATAGTGAAATGTATATATTTACAAAACTTCGTGACCTAAACACGTTCTGAGGCAGAATATGGTTATTTATTAAAATTGTATCGATCGCCTAGATAGCTCTATTAGTTCCTTATACGCTTATAATTTATTTTAAGGAAAGCTAATTTCCGTCACAGGGAAAGGTATATTCGAAATAAGGTTAATAACAATCGACTGGCGATGTAAATTATAATCACGCACAATAGGTGCCATAGTTTTGCAAACAATCCACGTCTCTTATCACCGTTATCAACTATGTCTAGCATATGACTAAAAATAGATTGCTCTCGTTTAATCACTATTACATAATTCACCTACATCTAATATATAAAATTCTCGTGTCGTGGTGTTTATATCTAAACTATTCGGAAACGGCTGGACCGATTAGTATGAAATTGTGTGTGCATATCGGGTACCCCTAAATGATAAGAGTGATCAACCTCAAAAAATATATGGCAATACAACGTTTGTCAGGCACAGTTAGTCAATCTATCTATACAATCGTTTGCCAAGTTCAAGCTAATTCGTTGGCTAATATGGCAAGAATTAGGGTTATGATATTAAACATTAACAAGGACCAACGGTAAAGACCTAGAGACTACAAGTACTACAACCGAAAATTCATGTTTTTGTGACAACCAAATATTATTGCGAATCATCGCTAGGAAACGAAACGAAAACGAACTAATTCTGACATGCATGTGATGTTAGAATGTGTGACACTGACGACTCGCAATGTAGCGAGTATTGTTAGATATCTGCCGATCTCTTGGAAACTTCTGGGGTGATGATATTAGGAGATACTAGACAGGTGGGAACGCCATGGTTGGATTACTTAGATATGTATTAGGATATCATTCACGTGCAATTTCAGTACTTGCAGATCAATTAACATGCGAATCGCGTGGTCGTGCTAGACTCATAATAAAATTATTTATGCTGTCAATTTATGTACAGTATGTATACATATAAAATTTTAAGTTCTGACTGAATTACTTTTATATCAACCTACAGACTAAACAACTAATCCTAGAGACGGGTGTGCTCATAGTTAGGTGTGGATATACACTAAAAGAGTTAAAGGGCTTTCCAATATTCTATCCCTAAGGAGGTTAAATGGGGGTTGAAATCAAGTGAAGTTTTGCTGGCACAATGGCGAAGTTGCGGACGCAAGATAGTTAATGATATAATATAATACAGAATCTAATAACCCTTAGTGCATTCAATAGACTTATGATTTAGTTTATTTATCAGTTGAATCATAATAAAATTATATAAAGATAATAATATGGTTCTTACTACTACTTTACGTCCAGAAAAACATGCGTAAATTTGTATAAGGTTATAATTAATAGTTAACAAGAGTCTCCATTATTATTAACTATCGTGACGAGGACAAATTCTCAATTAAAGCTCAAATAGTGCGTCAGTATATTACGTAATGATACCCATGTCATAATAATTTGTACTAATATTTCGTATCAGAATTAATTATGCGCTCCATAAAATTATTGCTAAGATAATTAAGTAAGGAAATACTTAAATAACGATTATTACGTAAATAAGACTATTGATATCAACAATAATACTATCAATATACGTATTAAGATAAGGTATAGTATAACTACTAAATATAATAAGTAACCAGTACGTAAATAATACAACTCTACGAATATATTAAATATATAGTTTATTTTGTACACACAATAATTATATAATCAAAACAACAACAACATTAACTCCTTATAAAAATATAAAAAAACACCTTTTACTCTGATATACAAACATATACAAATGTAACTATATGAATTTTTAACAGTCTTGAATTTAAATGCAGCAAGTATTGGCAAGAAATAATATAAATGGGAATGTACTTATCACGGAATAACTTCAATTATTTTACCTTGAGGTAAGGCAAAAATAGTTTGTGTGCAAAAAGCTAGCAACCAGTACCCCTAACATTAGTTTTGCATAGTTTTCGTAATCTATACTCGCTAGTGTCACCGGCAATATTTGTATGGGATATTTTAGTTTTTCTCGTCACCGCTGGGAAGAGCTGTACAATGTCTCATACAAATATACGGCGGAGACGCTAGCCAGTGTAGATTAGGAAAACAGTGGCAAACTCGAGATACCGTGATACGTGAACCCTAACTACAGTACTAAGTTTTCTTTTTTGTCAAGCTTTCATTAAACACCTGAAATAAGACGGTATTATTGTTACCACACAAGTGGTTTGAATAAGATTATGCCCTGTATTGTACGAAAATAAATTCCATTACCAAAATTCAATAGGAAGAATATTTTTTCTTTGGGATAAAAGCTACCAACAAAATGTATAAAAAAATTAATTAACTCCCTGTACACCTACTTAACTACTAAAATGTATATCATTCATCTTTTTTGTATTCCGATTACAAGACACTAACTAACAAAGGCACTTTTAACACAACACACAGTATGAAACCAACTCCTTATAATAAAACATAATATTTCGCGATATATTTGTAAAGTAGCACAATTAGAAGTGATAAGAAACGTCAAATCAATGTGTAAATTAACTCATAAATTATACCTTAAGCCTCGATAGCTATAGCTGCAACCAAGTGTACGAGTATGTAACTAGTGTAGAGTAAAATAGAAAGAGAAATTGACTAAAAGTGAGTATAATAACATTTAGCTGTCTCCCTCCAACAGGACCACTTGTACTCCCTTCCCGATGGCGTCTCCCTGCTGGAAGGGCGCCAGTGAAGCCACTACGCCGTCACGAGGCGAGCGGACCACGTACTCCATCTTCATAGCGATCACTACGAATAACGGCTGACCTTTCACCACCTGGGAAAAACAAATCTTAATTAATTTTTGATTTTACGAAGGCGAAGGCCAAGGATGTACGGTTTCTTCTCAAAAGGCTTGTTTCTGAACGGTGGTTATTATATCGACGTCAATTAGTGCCTAACAAGAGCCAAAACTGAATGAATTGTCAACTGCCTCAACTAAAAAACGAGCCATATATTTAATAACAATGAAACGCGATTCACTTTTTAAATAAACAATGTCAATCAATTTGTTATTTCCTGTTATAAAAATATATACTCACTTACTCACGTTTTGTTATTACAAAACGTGTAGAGGGTTTAAGATACTGAAAGAAATTGATATCGCTCTATGCGGTATCAAAGTAACTGTTAGGAGATTGATATTTCCGTAGGGGTAATCTACTTACACGTGACTTGAATAGTGTTAAGGTTTAACAATAAGCTTTATCTAAAATTAAGGCACAAGAATCCCCAAATCTGAATACAAGCTACCTTACACAGATATGGATCTAAATAAATGTAGCATGTCTCTCGATCTGTATGGAAACTAATCAGGCAAATATGTCTATTATTTACTGTGGCGTCCGATTTAATTTTCACAACTTAATTCGGCTCAATTAGAACGCTCTTTATTATTATATTAGCAAACATGCTAACGCCATCCCAGAAGGGTCCCCGAAGAGGTACGCAGAGTTTGTTACAACAACACCTCTGCATACTTAATTTTTCCCGAAGATGATTAAGTACCAGTCGATCGCCGCCTCATGCACTATACCTACATACTTTGTCGCAAACACGTGGGATGAAATTACTGCATGTAAGTTTTAACGAATCTCGTTGGTACAGGCCGCAAGGATTTGAACTTGCGTCGCTTGGGTAGCCAGGGCTCAAATTTAATAAATATTTATAATTTTCATAAAAGACCCTATATATTTGAGTATTGTTTTAGTACTAGATCAAAAGTACGGTGTCTTACCTTATCGCCAGTTTTGACAAGTATCCTTTCCAGCACACCTGGAGTGGGTGATGAGGCACTGTTCGCCGACGAAGCGGCGTCTATACTACTGGCCGCCTGGTATTTAGGGACCGGCAGCTTCACTACTGTTTGACCCTTCTGCAATTCAATATATTCAATGACTAGCTACCGTAAGTGGATTAGGCAGTGTCTTACAAGGAATTCTTAATTTAACTCGATTAACAATAGCATATGTTGTTCTGTGAAAATACAGAATTCTAGTAGTGAGTTAATTATTAAAAATGTTCCAGTGGTTTTTGAGTCTTGAATACACTATGCAAACAAGGGTAAAATATTAATTTTATCTCCATATAATTTGTGTTTAGATAAATAGTTTAACAATTTCCAATAAGGAACTCTGAACGTGTTACAAAAACAAATTATATTAAATGGAGAGGATTTGAGGTCAACACAGCAAATAGTGGATCTGACGCCGATTTGTCAAAATTGTTTGTACAACGGCTGAAATCTGATTTCCATCCCACTTCACGCTAATCACAGTTAATTGGTACACAGTGTTATCAAGTGACGACTGACGACTCTAAACGTTTTACTTCTTAGTAAAAGCAAACCTCCCAGCGGTAATATTAAACATTCTGTGTAGGCAGGTTATTGTAATTCCGATTTGAAAGTACTTTGGAAAGTCTACCAAAGTAAAGAAAATTATTATTTGAGTAGAGAAAACTTAGCTTCATAAATTTAGCAGAATATAGTAAACCTCAGACGAAATTCAATTTGGCAATGGAGGCCTTAGGGTACAAGCGTCAACACATGAACGTATGTACAAACCTCATCATAAATGTGCACTTCTTGTTCGTGTGTGAGAAGTCCGACGTTGGTCCTCTTGTCTTCAACCGTAGCGTCGAGTCGGAGTCCTAGAGGACTGGTTTGTAAGCTCGCCTCCACGCGTCGCCATTCGCCATCGTTCACGCGGACTTTGTACGTGTTTGGTGCACTGTCGTACTGGACTGTCACTGATAAATCTAAAAACATAATTTGTTGGACTCGGCATAAATATCATTATTATTATATATTATTATAATATATTTATAATAATATATAATAATAATTATTAAGTATGTAAATATATAATATAAATATATCATTATGGGAACTAAGCCAGCAGCTAAATATCACTCCTCAAGCATTCAAGCAATGTATTCGTGCAGTGAGATAGAATTATCGGATTTTTTTAACATGCATTGTGGTGATGTTATTACACAGCTGGTTTGTATCTTCGATTTGTAACAACAACTACATTTCGAAGCAAGTCTAAGCTATGTCCTACACCTTGTATATTCCCATTTCACTTGACTGTCGCCCATAATAATATGATCTCACCTTTTTCATCAAACCTCAAAGGTATAGTTTTTTGTAGCTGGTAGTTGGGTCGCCAAGATGCAGCATCGACAGAAATGCCTTTCCAACCGTCATTGGACGCATTTTTTCTTTGACTAACAAGTATCTAAAAATACAGCAAACTATATTATTACCATACTACTTCTACTACTTTATTCTACATACTCTTCATTATTGCAAATTATTATTTTTCTTAATATGGGTAAAAAAGAGAAAAAATCAGCATCTATCAAGTCTTCTCGTCGCGTTGATGACAGACATGGGGACCTTAAAATTTGGTAAAAAGGGTATACTTATACCCCACTTACCCTTAAAGCTTACATTTATAAAAGGTAGGGCATAAAACGATTTCCCATTAAATATCGGGGTAACACGGGAGCTGCCCGAATTCTGACCATACCTCCATCTTATAGAAGAATGCAGCCAAATATTTTTACCTCGGAATAGCGTTAACACACAACCACTGTTTACCATCAACCAGTATGTAGGTGTTTGCCACCTTTGTTATATAATAAAAGAGGTCAGTTACATGTCCAATAGCAGCCTGTATAGCTCTCTCCTCGGTCAGTACGAAGTCAGTCTTGGGGAACAACTCCGCTTCATGTTGCGGTATGAATGAGGTGTGCACGTCGCCTTTGATGAACGCCTCCGCGCCACTCAGACGGAGTAGAAAGTTAACGTTCGTTTCCAGACCCGCTACCTGATTAAGAAATATTAATAATCACATTTTTGGACTATAATTTGTTCAGTCTGGTTCTTGATCTTGATGTTTTGACATATTAATTTTTAGAGACATGTTAAGATCCCAAGCAAAATTGGTGGGTCCATAACATCCATAATTCTAAAGTATACAATCCGTAAACTAGCGATCTCATTAGTCTAGTTGTAAAGGCATTCGAAAATATATACCCACAATAGAGCTTTCTAGTACACTAAATACCAGTCAATAAATAATTAGCGAGGAGTAGAAAAGCAACCTAGGAAGGCATGCATAACGAGTAACCTCCATCCAATAAATAAAACGTCTCAATTGACTTACTTGATATTCGGTGAGTTTAGCTCTAGTTTTGGCCAAAGCTTCGTTCCTGTCGCGGCCCCACACCACTAGCTTCGCAATCATAGGGTCGTAGTGCACAGATACTTCTTGACCCTCGCGCACGCCTGTTTCCACCTTTAATTATCAAATACCATACTTATATTATGATAGTAATTGTGAGTTCACCATCATAACTAATAACATGGACATTAATTCCAGAAGAAGTGAACTAATCTCATAATAAGCTTGTTCCGCGGAAGCTCAGTGGCAGATCAAGACTGAAATACTATGTGGGCAATAAACTCTGAAAGGCCCTTTTTAATAAAAAAAAAACACTGGCGGTACTGTATTACGGCATATTAAATGTTTCATATTTACGACAGTGTCTATGTTAGACAAAAGTTCCAAAAAAGTAAACATAAAAAAAAGTTAAACTTACTCTAACAAATTCCTCTGGGATAGGTTGGGTGAGGCGATGCAATGTTCCGGCACGAGGCAGGAATCCCGCGCCAGGTTCTTCAGCGTATATGCGGCACTCTACTGCGTGTCCGCGGCGGACGATCTCCTCCTGCGATAATGGTAGTGGCTCACCGGCTGCCACTCTCAACTGCCATTCCACTAAGTCCGTGCCTGAAGGTAAATGTTATCAAATTTCAGTATTCTGTAGAGAGTAGAGGTGTTGTAATAATAACACCCACGTTAAATCGAAGATGGTTAGGTGCCAAACTGAAAGATAGTGAGTCTATCGTTGTCTTGAATTACTTGCAGGTTTCTTAACGATATTTTCCTTTACCGTTAAGCACGTGGTGTGAAAACACTGCACGTATGTTTTTTTTCCGGTTTATACAAATTAATGAAGTATAACATATGCTACGGAGAAGGGAAGCTGCATACATGCCTAATTTGGAATTTGTTGACACGAATTTGTTTGGACCTAACAAGTACCATTAATCTTCGCCTACATAAAACTAACCAGTAATCATCTCAGTGATGGGATGTTCCACTTGCAGCCTGGTGTTCATCTCCATGAAGTGGAATTCATGCGTGGTCCTATGCAAGATGAATTCAACAGTGCCAGCACCTACGTAGCCCACCGCACGCGCCGCTCGCACCGCCGCCTCGCCCAAGGACCGACGAGTCTCTTCGGATATACCAGGCTGGGTGGATGGAGGGTGTACCCAACAATTATTTAGTGTTACAATATCATTGTTTCTAAAAATAAGTATTTTTTGGATATTATCACACAGCGCCATCTAGTACCAAACTAAGCAAAACTAGTATTGTGCGTCTGGGCAATGGATGTTCAAATTTTTTATTTAATAAAAATAATAAAAAATTCAGAATACTCGAAAAGTGTTTCTAATGGCCCCAAATATGATGTCTAAAGAGCCCAAACATAGGTAAGTAAACGTAGTTATCTAAAAGCCTCTAAAAGTATAGTTTCTATTATAATTAGCAGTATTTAATATCAGTGCAAAAAGTTGATGGAGGATACATACTGCAGGTGCTTCCTCTATTATTTTTTGATGACGTCTTTGAACAGAACAGTCTCTTTCGAACAGATGAACTGCGTTGCCGTGCATATCGGCGAATACCTGAAAACGACCACTTTAAATGTTTTATTTGCTTACAAACATAATCATCTGAGACAATAATGTTAATTTAAAATTTTACCTGCACTTCAACATGCCTTGGGTCTGTAATGTATTGTTCTAAGAGCATGTTGTCATCACCAAACGACTTCAGAGATTCTCTTTTAGCAGATTCCAATTGAGGTAGGAAGTCTGCTTCGGTCATTGCTATTCTCATACCCTGAAAACATATAAAATAATGTGTTAAAAACTAATTTTATATCCTTGCTTGCTATATTATTCTTTCAAAATGTGTAAATAACTTTGTTTTTGACACAAAGACATTGTATTTGGATCAAGTATGTTCATGTTAGTGAAATCTAGTTGCAACACAACCTATATGCGAAGAATTTGTGGGTTAAATTTGGTTTATTTCAAAAGTGTTATTTACCTTACCACCACCTCCTCGCACAGCTTTAATCATAAGAGGGAACCCTATTCTCTTAGCTTCAGATTGTAACTTCTCAATGCTTTGGTCTTCACCATGGTATCCTTTCACAATGGGCACTCCTGCTGCTGACATTATTGCTTTTGATGTACTGGGAATAAGAGAATTTATGTCAACAACAGCCAACACAGTAAATCTATGCCGTAACGGTGTCTATTTCATACAATAATAATAAAATTAATTATGTTATTTTTTAACTTGTTTTTTTATTTTATGTGAGGTTTCTATTGAATTTATATAGTTAGTTAGTACTTTTGAGAAGGCTAGATTTTAATATAATGTATCTTATCAGAGTAACACAATAATAATTTCATCATAATCTTTTTACCTTTTAATACCCATGTCCCTAATGGCAGATGGTGGAGGTCCAATAAAAATAACATTCTCGCTGGCACATTTACCACAAAACTCAAGATTTTCTGAGAGGAAACCATAACCAGGATGAATTGCTTGACTCTTAGACTTCTTGGCTACTTCCAGAATTTTAGCTGCATTCAGATAGCTCTGTGTTGATGGTGCTGGCCCAATGTGGTATGCTTCATCTGCCTTTAAATTGGTCATACAATCTTAATTTATATAAAGGTGATGATAGAAATTACATTACACAATATGGCCCAAACCATGAATTGTAATAAATGCTTATATTCTCCACAAAATCAGATTAGGTTCGTAGCTTTTAATATGAAAGAGATGGATCAAAAAAGCAATTCTACAATGAATACTATTTGTCAACAAAATGTTAAATCAGCTTTAATATGATTAGACTGTTTATTTTATAAATCTTTCATTAATAGTATAGTAGATTAACATGTAACATAAAATTGGTGAAGTTATGGCCGGAAGCTAGTCTACAACAACAATATAAAATGAAACATGATGTACGAACCATTTCCACATGCATAGCATGTTTGTCAGCATCAGAATACACAGCCACAGTGCGGATGCCCAGTTTGCGGGCAGTTCTCATGACCCTACATGCTATCTCCCCACGGTTCGCAATGAGAACCTTGCCAATTTCCCTCCTTTGCACCTCTTCCTTGAGTTGCTGTGCATGTTTGAACCTTGCAGAGTATTGTAGGTTCTCTGCAAGACTTTTAGAACAAAGAATTTATAAATGCATGAATAGTATTGTGTAGTAAAATGTGGCATAGAGACTAATTTGAGTCTCAAATTGGGCTTAATAACATTTCTGCTTTGCATTAAAACCATATAACTTTTGTCATCTATCTTTCCCTTTCATCAGCACAGAATAAGATTTCATGAAAAGCATCTAAGTGTTCCTAAAGAATATACATTTTTGAGCAATATGTTCAGTGATTTATAAGCAAATAACTACAATACTTTCAAGGTCATAATCCATAGCTCCAATCTATAGTTTTGTCCCCATCCTTGGACAAACATATCCCTCAACTTAGCACAATTTGTCTAAAAAATTATTCAATTAATAACAATGACCACCGAGTATGCAAACATGAACCATTAACATAACAATACATCCTCCAGTCTTTACCTCCTTGCCTGTTTTTAACACCAATAAAATATATTTAAAACTACAAATTCATATCTCACTATTCAGTTATAATAAAAGCAACTTACCCTTTCCTTATAACATGTCTCAAGAAAGACATGGCAACTTAAGGCTCGGTAGATATGTAATTACTGATTGGAATTAAATCACAGTTCCATTTCTGTTATCTGGAGTTATCTCTCATTAGCGTTGTAAGTACCTATGAACAAAGATTACGTCGTAGTCCGGCCCCTCTGTATAAAATGTAACATACGTGTGGTAAATAAAATATGTTGATGATATCTGTAATGACGTTATCGCCAAATTCAACAAACTAACTAGTGTAGTGAAATAACTCTTATCAATCTTGTTAGGTATGTACTTCAATTACTCAAAAATGGTTCATTACCTGAATTAGGTACTGATTTGCCTATCGAATAATGGTACCAGCAATTTTTTTATTACACTGTATATGTAAATAAATAACCTTGACATAACTGTCGCCTATAATGGTATGGAATGACATCACGAATAATTAAGTAAATACAGAAATCACATTTAATATGTTACAATTGAATTTTAAACGAAAAATAATTGTTATGAATTTTGACATTTCATAGTCAATCTGACTCAATAATGCATAGATAAAAAAATATTCACTGACATCTATGCATCAATGCATTACATTTATTTAATTTGATTCTGACTTGATTGATCACAAAAAAGTCTCATTGATATAAAATGAATACTGTGTCCTATGCTTTCCCGACATTGATAACTTTACACGAATTAATCGATTGGTTTGAATCCAATGGGTTCCTCCACATATTTTGAACAATTTACAAGACTTTTTTTCTCAACAACCACTTGACATTGGCAGAATAGCGGTACTCAAGCTCGTCGCCATTAAATAAAAAAAAGAACAAAAGAAAGACGACTTGACAGTTGACACTCTTGCTTGACTGCGGGTTTTTGCTTAGTTTGTTACGCTTAAGCTTAGACTGTGGGTTTAGATCAAATCAACGAAGTTGTTTTGAATTTTAAAACATTTCGTCGTTTGTGATTTTAAATATTTTATAAGTATAATACATGTTTTCGTGAGTGAGACTCAATAAGTACACGACTAGACTGGGATAATATATGGATAAAACCGAGCTATGAATCATTAAAGATGGGTATAAAAGGCTTATGGGGTGTTTTGACTCCTTTCAGTGAGAAAAAATCTTTACATGAAGTGAGTTTCGCCTGAATTGTATGGTTTCGTATTGTTATAATTTGTTCAGATATTGGCTCGGATTGCGAAAGAAATTTCCTGTCATGGTTTGAGCTTGTTTGCTATGAGTTTGACTGAGTATGAATGATGTAATTGCCCCATATAATACTTTTTGATCTGGTGTTTCAGATCAGAGGAGAAACAATTGCTGTGGATCTTTCAGGATGGGTTTGCGATAGTCAAAATGTTACTGAGTATCACATCCAACCCAAACTGTACCTCAGGTAATTAAGTTACCTTAAATAAAATATCATTATTCCCGACTCATTAATCTGCTCCTGTCAAATATATATAAATATTTTTTAATTGACCAGGAATCTGTTCTTCCGCACAATCTACTTACTACTCGCTGAAATAAACCCAATATTTGTGCTGGAAGGGGATGCTCCTGAGCTGAAACGCGATGTTATGGCAGCTCGGAACGCCATTCAATTCCGTGGTGCTGCACCAAGGAGTGACACTGGGAACAAAAAGCAACCAGATGTAGCTAGAAGGAGATTTAAAGGTGTACTCAAAGAAGTAAGACAGTTGAATTACATTGAAATGTTAGACATTAAAGAAATATTCAATTATATATTATTTGTTTTCAGTGTGAATCTCTTCTGAAATGCATGGGTGTTATATGCATCAAGGGCCAGGGAGAGGCAGAGGCAATGTGTGCAAAGCTGAATGAACAAGGTGCTTGTGTTTATTACATGCAATTTATAAGTATATTTTTTTCATATTCAACATTTCTTTTGTATATTAATTAATTCAATACTTTATTATATATATTACTACTTATTGAGTAAGTATTTGAACATAAAATTTAAATGAAATTAAAATCACTTAGTACCGTCACAAATTATAAGCGGCCACCAAAAATAGTCAGCATGACTGCATGCATGTATTTTATTTGCATCGCGCCATACAGACAGACCCCATAAAAGACTACATAGTGTGCATTCAAGCACTCATAACTCATGATAGCATCTATACGCCATTTAATACCATTCGAATAATACATATACATATTTAACACAATAAATATTTAAACTTATTTCACTAATTTATTTATTCTTCATGTGCAGTTGGTAGACGCAGTGGTGTCGCAGGACTCTGACTGCTTCGCGTACGGCGCGCATCGCGTATATCGTAATTTCAGCGTGTCGAATGCAGCTGGAGGCGGCGCTATGCAGGGCTCAGTCGATTGCTATGATACTGACAAAATGTTTACTTGTAATGGTAATAATCAATCAACTGTATTGTAAAATTGGGAATTATAAATATTTTCCTGTAAGTAATTTAAATTATCATCAAATTAAAATTTCGTCTGGTACTTTTTACCTGATGCATACATTTTGTAAATCAATATTTAAATAGCATACTTTTCGTAGGTTTCGGTCGCAATAAAATGGTGGCTTTAGCTCTGCTTTGTGGCTGTGACTATGGCGTGGGTGCTTGCGGATCTTCGATAGGTACAGTTGTGGCATTTCTACACACTGTTGATGACGGCGATATTATACCAAGGTAATTTATTTTATAATTTCTTACCTAACTTACTTTGACGGAATACTGCGTGGAAACCTGCATATCTGAGAAGAAGTTCAAGGACATAGGGCCTAGGGCGCTTTCACATTGGTTGATAACGGTAACGACATGATATCGTCGTACTAGTAGTTTGATACAATTACTACTGAACGCTTTCACACTGTGTCGTTGTAGTCAACGATATCGGGCGACGACACAGTGCAGGGTGATGCTTTCGGCCCGATATCTCTAAGCATTTCATGTATGTTGTGGATAGTCTAAATCACCATCACTGTCAAGAGATGGCTTTAGAATACAGTGTAATAATGATTGTATTAGGTTAATATCTTGGGTAAGCGACCCTGGTCGTTACGAGGAGCGGGCCCGCTGGGCGGCGGCTCCGGGCCGGTGTGATCGCTGCGGACACGTCGGCCGCACGCATCTCAAGAACGGCTGCCCGGTGTGCGCCACGCATAAAGGTTGCTCCGATTTGGGACACAAGTCAGTCCAATTACCTATGGATTTTTATATAAACTCGTTATTCGTATCATTTGAGGAATGTTGTGAAAATAATCGATATTTTTCAACAAGTTAGCATATCAGAGTACTTTTCACCAAAAATATATTTCAGTGATAATGATCAATCAAGTCATGTCTTCACATTCCTATAAATAAATTTTAGTTCATATACCGTATGACAAAAGTACCTATTAGTACTCAATCATCATCTCCCTGGCCTTATCCCATACATTGTTGGGGTCGGCACTTGATTCAACCCGATGTGGCTGGTCACCTGATTTTTATACGAAGCGACTGCCATCTGACATTCGCAACCCCATTTAGGAGGAAAATCTGTGATCTGGGTTAAACCAGTTGTCAGATTATTTTTAGGCCTCCGACTGACCTGTAACGATTGCCAAAGATGTTAAATTGGCAACCGGGACCGACGGCTTAACGTGCTCTCCGAGGCACGGAGGGAACTCGGGCGGTCACCCATCCAACTACTGGCTAGGCGTATGGTTGCTTAACTTCGGTGATCGAATGATATGCGCAATAGCAACTGTGCCACGAGCTCCTCATTCATCTATTTGTACTCAATATCTGATGATAATAAATATATATGTGTATATTCTGTAACTGTGTGCATGAGTAATATGGTAAGTAACTTTTTTCTAGGTCAAAAGTATCGGAAGTCAAACGGGAGCTGTCGCTCCGCAGCAGAGCGCTATCGTGCGGGATGCCATTCCCCGAGCCGAAAGTTATGAAAGAGTTCTTGAATACGTCCTCGGAAATTATTGATATCAACAGTTTGCCAACTGCACCCAGTTTGATACAGTTCGTGGTAAATAATGGTCTAACATTTTTATTTCACGCCTATCATATTGACCTAGTATAGGGGTTGGATTCTGGTAGTTCTTACTAATTCATATTTCCCAACTCAGCACAATTCATTCTTAAAGGAATCAAAATTAAATATATGAGTAGTTACAAATTTATTCTTTTATCGTATGTATGTTTGATGTTACTTTGGCTTCCAGAAACTAATGTCGTATAAGTTGGATTGGTCGGAGAGGTACTGCGTGGAGAAGTTTTTACCAGTGTTGACCAAATGGCACCTTCAGGATAAGGTCCCGCACAGAACTATAAAGCCTGTAGTTATTAAGAAAAAGAGAAATCCTAGAGGCAAGTATAAGTTATACAGTTTGATATTAAACATAGAGTTTCCATTAAGGAAGTTTCCTTCAAAAATATATTTTATTTACCATTAAATTGTAAACACGTATTCTTCCGCGTAGTAAAACCTTCGCAGGAGTGCGCAACAAATTTTCATCCAATGAATGACACGCGAACATATACAAACCGCACTCAATCACATTTATTTGAAGTGTATCAAGTCAAGTCAAGTCAAGTCAAAAATATCTTTATTCGATTAGACTTTATACAAAGCACTTTCAAATCGTCAGAGTGACACAATTTACAGGATTATACATACTACCGCCAGGTTCGGAAGGTTGCTTTTAAATATCAATAGATGTAATGATCAATGTGATATCTTTTAGGAGTTCCAAGTTATGAAGTAGTGTGGGAAGATATTGACGGTCTGTATGAAGGCCTCATACCAGATGATCAGTATGAAGGTAAGAGTCTATGACTATATTATCCTTTGAAATTTAATGAAACAGGACACTATTTATGATTGTTAAATTTTATATAGATGGTGAAGATCCATCGATCGCGTGGACTTCAATCGAACGACAGGACCTCATGCGCCAATATTACATTGAATTAGTTGAGAAATACGAAGAATCTATTAAAAAACCAGTCAAGGAGAAAAAGACTAAAGGAAGAAAGAAGAAAGACAATGATAATCAAGATAAACCAAAGAGAAAATACAATAAGAAAATTAAGGATCTTGTTGATCGTGTCAATGAGTCTTTAAAGGTATCGGACTTAAATACGAGTAAAGCAAACGTTAGTGTTAGCGTGAACAAATTGAAGCGAAAAATCAAAAGCGATTCCAAGAAAGGTATACAAAAATCAATCGATAGTTTCATTGCAAGTAAGAAACGTAAATCTAGCAAGAAATCCATGCAATCATTGCGGCGTAGCTTTAAAAACATGTCTGTAGTGTATAACGATTTTTATAACTCAAACGACCGGTTGTTTGACGAGAAAGAGAATGGACAAGAAAAACAAGTGATCGATGATAAAGACCAGCATCTACTGAGCATGCTGGATAGTACAGAGGGTGACGTAGACGAGAGTGAACTTTCTAATATTATAGACAATATGATTAACAGACCACCTGTAACAAAAACCGCAATGATAAATAACAAATTAAACAAACTTGTATTCAATAAGAACTCAACCCCAAAGAAGAATGTTAGGAAAAGTATATTGAGTGAAAAACAGAATTACTGCTCGACCCCTATAGACAGTCCAATACAAAGGAAAAGATTTAGTTTTAATGTTGGGGCGCACAGTTTTAATAATTCTATAACTGCGAAGGCGAATACCAGTTATTTCTTTGATAAGCTAACTGAGGATGGAGATGCTTTCGAAATGTCTTTGGAGCATAAGAGTGCTGTCATCAATATAGACTGTAACACTACTGTCGAATATAGTTTACCGGAGGTGTGTTTATGAATTGTGATGTACGTTTTATAATAAAAAGCTTAAACATACGGCCTTTTATCATTTCATTTCTTTTTTCCGGTTTCTTGAGCATCATAATTATTATTATTTTAGTTAGCTCGTAACTTATTTATGGTGATCACTACAATATTAAAATTCTGAATGGTTGAAGATATTTGCTCATATTTGTGAACAGATGCTGGTTGTATATTTCCATCGACGTTTCGGCGTTGGAACTATTTCCATGGGCTTATTTATCTTTGGGACTTATTATTGTTAGAATTAATTTTGAAAAGCTAATTGTTCTGTACCTGACCAGGTTCTTTTCGGTAAAAGTAACTTTTACTAACCTGGCGGTAACATTTTGTGGAATATATAAGCATTTTTAGCAATAAAAGTCCAATAATGGTCATTTTTGAATTCGAGTTTGAACAAACGAACCCTAAAAACAAGGGTTGCTTTATCTTCAGACGTTTATCTAACATTTGGTTGGGTTCCAGAGATTACAACTTTTAGACATCTTTCGGATTTATTGCAGGCGTCCGTTACAAGATGGCGTATCTAAATTCGGGATGGAACAGAACTAAACTCATTCAATTATATTCCAGCTAGAGGTATGACGACTGGAAATAATTCAATAGGATTCGTTTGGTGAGGATGAATTAATTGCTTTCAGAGAGACCTAATTCCCTATTAGTTTTTTTTATACCAGTTATTTATTATTAATTATTTTCATTATTAATTATATTCAAGCTATTTTCTTATATCTAATTTGACACCAGGATCAGAATTACACTGAAACTAACATCGATTTTGTGTTGTCTATCCGAAGGGTTAACAACCGAAGTTTGGACATCCCTCTGCTCACAGGGTCATTGTATTGCAAAACTATGCATATCTATTGCTGTGTAATACACTACAATGACTTAAAATGTAAAATACCCAGTGTCCGCGCAGTGCACCATCGGTGCAGTAGTAACTAACAGATCACTATGCTGTCCCAGTGAATCTATTTATCGCTACAGCGTGCGTTCGGCGCACATCGCCAGGAAACGACCAACTATGAAACAAAAATAGAAACTTCTTTTTTGCTTTTGTTGCGACGAGATGACGGTTTCAATGCATCCAGAGGCCTGTGTTGCTCTTTTCAATGCGCCAAAATATTTAGGTGCTCACGTACGATTGATACGCCCTGAATTTTAAATTCTTATCTATTATATGATGAGGCATTCAGCATTTATATAGTAAATACATGATGACGTGAAATTTATTTCATCAGCCCGATGGTCACCGCAACTTAATATCAAATTCAATCGATTCAGACATTACAGTGTGTGACCAAACATCCAAACATCAATATACAAAATGACTGCATCTCTATAAAAGTATAAATTGTGCGGAAGAGATTAATTGGGTCCGATCAAGATAGCCGCGTCAGCATGACAGGACAGGCACTCTTAGTTTGCGAACAACTATTCGCAACAGCTTTTAGCTGCGGTTTGTTTTGCCACAGAACCATTTGAAATGCTGATTGCTGAGAGCTCAGCCACGGCAGTGCGTCTCGGCTCGCAGCCGGCCATCATTAATTTCATGTTTTATTATTAAGATAACTGCCAAATAGTCAATCTCAAATACACTAAATACAATTTTGTGAATGTTTGCCAGTTGATTAATGATTAAACTTCTGGTAATAAATAAAATTATTTTCTCCTCGTATTGTAGGCAGTATTTATTGTTACCGGTGGACATACGTAGGTTTTGTTTTTGCATGTTTTATGAATTGCGGAAAAATAGTGAAGATCAATCAATAACAACAATAGGGCTTTGTTATTTATTTGTTATGTCTTTGTTGCCTCATCTCTTTGTTCCGCTTTCAGGTTAATATAATGTGACGTATGTGCTGTTAGTATAGCGTATACGCTATTATATAATATATAATAGCGTCATCATAATGTTACTTACAATGGTAGATACTGACTTGCTATCAGCAACTTTGTCTTTCTCTGTAATTTTATTATTTACTAGCTGCTGCTCCCGACTTCACCTGCAGTTAGAAAGAGTTACTCAAACTCAACAAACTCTAATTTAAACAAAATCATATACTTCAGTTGAATTCATAGTACTGATCAATAACTTTTAAGAATTAATTGAATTTCAGGAAAATAGAGTTGCGATTTGTCACGTGTGGAGTGTTTTGTACTATAACTTTCTGTTAGCCTATTCAACTTCTACTGTCCATTGGGGGGTATAAGGTATACTAAAGTTGCAAAATTTATTGTATCAATACGTAACTAAGCTAGAATTTATTCTCAGTGAAATCTACAAGCCATGCCATAAAAAACCCCTTTGAGTTTTATCACCATTGTAAAACGCGATTGAGTGACGCACAGAACCCAGTCACACGTCTCTTAAGTTGCGCATAGGCTTACATAAATTTTTAATTAGACGATCTCTACCTGTGTGCATCCTAAAATAAGGAATAATTGCCCAAACCCTACTTTAAGGCCTTTGTGACAATGTTAGTGTTATAAATAGTTAATAGATTACCACTCCAAACAAACAACAGAAGGAATTGTTTTATTTAGAATTCAAATATGATTATGCAAAGGCGGCCCTGTCGCAGAGAACAAAAGGAATTAGGGCTGCCTACGTCACAACTCTGCGCGCTACGATTTAGCAGAGCTACGAATTCGTAGCAGCGCTACGCAGCTACGGCGTAGGTTGTAACTCGTAACGTTATACTGCCACGTTCATAAAATCAAACATACATTTTTTAAGAGTAGATACAAGTATAAGATTCTTACAACCGCAAATATCTATTTGGAATGTTAGTGACACTTTGGAACCATTGTTTTTTAAAAGATAAATTAAATTGTGATCTATGTAAATGAATTGCTTGTTCTTAATTTAATTGTTGACTATTTCGGGGTTATGCGTAGTAACAAATCTTTCTTTCATTCACAATTGTAGTATCATCGTATGTGTAATGGATGTTGATGAGTTTTCTCGAGGCTCGTTATAAACTTGTTCCTAGGCGAGGTTCCTTACAATCAAAGCAACTACGAATGTAAATTGAAATCACATATTATATTCAGTTAACAACAAACTCTTTGACACACCCTGTAGTGTTTGCAAGAGCGAATTAACATACATAATACATAGGCAAATGGAATCTCTGCAGTGTTTCATCCAGCAAGGCTTCCGGCAAACAGTTCTCTTATTGAGTATGTTTTTGTGGAACTGCCGCCAGCTGCCACGTTCCCAGGAATATCAATTAGCGCAGTTTTAATAGGTCGATCAACGCTCAACAGTTTCATCGCTTAAGAATTTAAATTGTTAAATGGCAGCCTAATGGATTGGTATTTCTTTATCTAACAGTTATGACTTTTCGTTAAAATAATAATAATGTAGCATCAAAGTAATTAGGTAGGTACAACATTAGACTATACATATAAAAGTCAAAGTCCTGATTGACCGACTGGTGTATCAACGCACAGCCTAAACAGCTGGTCCTAGTTGCATTATATTAAGGGGGTCCATTTTTGTTGAAGTTAAGGTATTCACAAAGAACGGGTTTTATGTTGAAATGGGTGAAGTTCATAGGAGAGAATTTCTAAGAGTTTGAAATACGAGTTGATTGTTATTATGTTAACTCTCATTAAAAGTTTTTTTGTATATGTATATACAAATTTCAAGCATCGCATGAAAAGTGATTACTCTATTCTCAACTTACGGATCAAGGTACTAAATAAGTGTTCGTTTCTGTGTATCAAGGATCATTAATTATATCTTCAGGATCATGATATAGCACCGCCGTATACCAAATTGCGCGCATCTGCCTGCCAGTTCAATAAGATCTCCATTCAGACAACTTCACAACGAAGAGGATGCGATGTCTAGAATTACAAAGTGCACAATGTGGAGGACGATCGAACCATAAAATGCTACGAGAAGTCTAAATTCTTTTTAACCTCATCACTATGTTAGAAGGAGAAGCGTGGCGGGTTTGTTCACCCCTGCATCGTGAGATGTCGCGGGGTGTCGGGGTGAGTCGGGGTGCGTCGCAGGGCGCGCGCGCGTACCCGGCCGCTTCGCCATTGCGACGGAGGCTGTCGTGTGTCGGTGGAGGCCCGTTCGAGCGCTCGTCCCGCGCCGCGTCGCCGTGCCTCACCCGAGTGCGCTCCAGTCGCCGCGCCGCGCGAACACGCCCCGACCGTCGAGCGCCGACCGTAGAGCGCCCGCACCGCCGCCGCCGCGCCTGTCCGCGTCCACCGCGCCGCACCGGTCCGCGTGCCGGTTGTACCGCGTAGTGCATGTGCCTACCCTAGCTCAGTGACCACGTTCCCGGGGACCGGCGATTGTGGCGCGATGTAAGAAAGCCGCGGCCGCGACTCTATGTGTAAGTGGGTGCGTTACGTGTATTATTAACTCCGCATGGCAATTTTCGACCGCGCCGGTAACGATTTTCCGCAAGCGAACAACTCTAGCGAGCAGCATTCGAGATAAAAATGAATGAATTAGGAATCAGTCCGGTCCCAGATTTGCCATTGTAATTTAACCTCTACCCGAAGAGGATAGAGTCGCGCACGTGCGTTCTTGTCTTACATCAAAAAGAATACGCTTACGTCGCTATCCGACTTTCTCATTCCAAAGAAACAATAAATATTTAAGGCTAATCAACCTAGCGATTGGCTGGCAGCCTTCCTACCGTAGTGGTACATTGCTAATGTAACAGGTGTCGTCGAATAAAATCGTATGAGGTTTGACATTAAGTTTCAGGGTTATTGTTACAAAAATCAATAAGATTCGATTGTGACTCCAGATATTCTGAGATTCGATTACTTTTATCGCACTCCGTACGAATAGTAGGTACGTATCCTAATCAGACGGCAGCTATTTGCTTTGTATGAAACTGATAACTAGGTGTACCTGCCTAACAATGGGAAACCGTAACTTGTGTTGTAAGTATTAAATATTCGACTGAAAATCAAGCTCTTGGTAGTATTGGATTAATATACAGGAGCAATACAAATGTATTTCATATTTCTAAACATAACGTGAGTCGGTCGGTAGATAATGACGTGCAAGGATTTTTCATTATAAGTACAAGGTTCATTTGATCAAAGCCAATCCTTTGTTACTCTTGTAATAACTTCTGAAATAGACTATTACGTCGGAAGAAGGCGATAGGGGATGAAAGCCCGCGCAGATAATGTAGATGCCAACACTCATAAGAGGCGAACTCGAATAAATTACCAAGGGAAATGAATAGCATTTCAGTGGGAGTTGTTACGAAGGGAACAGAGAACTATCTGTGTATTTATTTTTCTTATCAAACTTAAATTACCAATAACACTTGACTAATAAGTGTTTTAATCTTTTCAATTTACATAATTTTCAGAAATAGGGTATATTTTTAGAATTGCAACGTAGTTTTATTAAGAAAAGGTCTGCATGTTATCCGACACTACTACTAGACTAGACTAGAAATATCAACCGTTGTATCACAGTATCAATATAGCTTTACAAGCAGTATGAAACCTAGGCATATTTTTTTAAATAAGAACATTTACTCCATTGATTGAGGGTTGATCTCAAATACCAAAGACTAAAAAATTTGCTCTTTTGTTTATTGTCAAAATAATGTTATGTACATTTTGTCAATAATGACATGTGTTTTGAAGTTTTTTTATTATTATTCTACTTAAAATCTCGTAGATATGCGCATCTGGGTGAGTGTCTCTGAATGATTTGTTCCTAGATTCCTTACTACTTTTAAAGCTTATATTGTTTTTATTTTCTTTAGAGGTTAGTTATACTACTTCATATTCAGAAATCATTATGAATATACTGTTAATACTGCATCGGCGTTTGCACTTTCTTTGTCCGGTTCCAACGTAATAAACAATAAGAAAAGGTAGTTGCTATAAATATTTAAGGAGAAAATGAAACAGTAATCACATCCAAACAATGTTAAAGTGGTAAAGTAGTATGTAGTTGGTATCACGATATATTATGCACATGCATATAACTTTAGGGGTTAACCGGCTGTAGTCTCGTTAATAGTTGGAAAGCTTTTAGATGAACTATGTAGGGGTAGGTGTCTGTTTGTTGCTTTGTTGTCGTATATACGAGGTATTATCCAGGATGGATGCCACTATTTATAAACCTGTGCATGGTAAAACTGATACTGAACTATCCTGCACAATATTAAAGGTTTCATGATCTACTCCACGTAGGTTTATTATAATCAGCCAGGATTAAGAAGTTAAGACATTATTGTGATTTACCATGAACGCATGGCTTATCATGACTGGCTTTAGCTTCATGCGGATGGTCATGAGGACATCTAATATTTACAAGCATGTTTCACGTTTAATATCTATAGCTCTCGGTATAAATCCTGTATAAGTACTTAATTGCTGCCTAATTATCTTGGCTAAAACAGTGGGTGTTATTATACTTTAACCTACTCCTTCGGAGACCTTTGCCAGCATTACCATTTAGGTAATAGGTAAGAAGATTACAATTTGTCCAAATCTGTTTCGTAGGCGGCTCTTCAATATTGTATAGAAAATGTTCTTAGAAGCGGCCATTATCTCTGTAGACTAAGCCTCGTATAATACCGTAGTGATGTATAATAAAATATGAAAGGAAAATCAAATTTTTATGCTCAAGAAAATATAATAGAGCGACGTCGGAGCACAATGAGTTTCTTTGTAAAATTAGCCTGAACGGAGTCGCAGACTTTCAACATCCAAGAACTGGGAATGGTAATGTGAACGAATGAATGCTATTTTCGAGACCATTGACGTATATTAAGAGGAACGCCGCCCACAATGGGAGCACAGAAATGACAGAGTATGAGAATGTTCGCTAGATAACGGCCGGGAAAAGGTTTTTGGGGCACGGAGAGGCAGAAGCGTTTCGAAAAGTACGGTAAATTGTCGAGCATGTAGCTTCGGGAACGGTGGAATGTGACGTATATCAGTGTCTCGTTGTGTCGACCGGAGCAGCTACAACAAAAACAGTTGGAGAATGAGCGCGCGTCACGAGCATACTGGCGCAAATAAATGACGTTTGCTTCATACTCGTATACGATACAAGTCAAACGATCAAATTGTGAACCTCAACTAAATTTTTGGTCCACTTTATATATTTCAGACAAATACAGCAACTAATTGTTTATTCAAATGTTTATTTAGAGAAGTAGAATTCGCTTTTTAATAAAACTGTTATATCAGCATTGAATAAATCCATACATATTATAATTATCTAACTGATTTCCCACTGAAGTTTGCCTGTAAGTGTAGGTACATAAAAATTATCTCGGTTATAAACGGTAAAGACATAAACAGTGCTCGAGGAAGGCCGTAATAAACGTTAGCACAAGTATCCCCGTCATATTACACATCTTGCTATTTTTAAAAGTTCTCGTTCGTAAATGATTCTTCCCTTTGTCTTTGATCTCGAAATAATTTTACATTAAAACCGTTCTTTATACCTTGCATTTCATGGGTAAGTGGTAGTACCTGACTACTTCTGTCATTAAAAGCTGTTTAGAGTTACACACCAAAAAAATTAAATCTTAATTCGTTTATAATAGGAGTATCTCCGGAACTAATTAAGTGAAAATTACTTTAAATATGCCATAATTATTCTGGTACACATATTGATAGTGCATTTTTTTTTTGTGGTACCTCATAAGGAAAGCACTTATATCAAATCACTTTGCTGTCCGTGTTTCTGCCTGCTAAAACCTCATCCTCAGAAACATTTGGAAATATCATGATGCAATTAATATCGAATGCGGTATTGCAATTGAAGTTAATGCAATCAAAGTTATTTAATTCGCACTACGTTTCTAATATTTTGTCTATATCTAGGAACGCTTCAATTAACTAGACAAATTACCAAGTGAGATACTCAACTGTATGGAGATAGCACCTGCTCCACGTTACTAGCGATGTATCCTCGAAAGGCATCATAAATCGTCCAGGGATTGATCGCTGTGTACCCGGCTTCTGAAAAGTGCAATGTGTATCTTTACCTAGACGTACGTACCTACGCCGCGTCACATAGGTATGTACTTAACCTGCCTACCTACCTACTTATTGTTTATGCCTACCCATCTGAAAATCCAATGAACGCCCATGGGTGAGTCGTAGACATAGATCTACAACACAATGCCTTGGATAATAGAACTAGCGCCAAGTAATGAATTTGATAGCGAAAGAAATGTAAATATTTCGTACTATAATTTTATTGTGTTGCTGTGCCCTGCGGTTTTACCCGCGTAGAGTTAATTTCATGGGTGACTCGCGGAACCCTAATGTTTTTTAAATAAAAGTAGCTCTTTGTAAAATTAGTTACTGCTAGTGGAAGCCCCATTAAAATCGGTTCAGCCGTTTCGGAGATTAACCTGAACAAACAAGACTGACAGAGAAAATTTAAAAACATAGTTTTATCATTTCAGTATATTTTCATATGCATTTAGACACTTCAATTTTATTTATATGTATAGATTATTATGAAATGAAAATATGGTCTAATATTTCTTATTTGCGTATTAATTCTTCGTCAAATCTTTTCGTTAGTTCCGTGGGAGGTAAGAAGGTTTAATGCGATTTAGTGACTGGAGTATATACGTATTATAAATTTCATATTATTGCATTTCAAGTGCATAATGAGTAACGCTATTATTCATCTAAAGTATGAAATCTCCGCACACCGAAACGGTCTCACCGATTTTCATGTTTTTTTTGTGTAAATTCAGCTGTTCCGTTTTTCGTACCCCTAATTGATAAGGGTGGTCCACCCCAAAAAATATATGGCAAAATAAAATAGCAATTTGAAAGATGTAATGAAATAAAAATGTTGCTTCAAAGTAATAAATTATTCAGAGGATTGAAATTTCTTAGAACGAGAGTGTAATTACGGTGTTTGAGGGAAGTAAGGTAGTATACATTAATTGAACAGCCAATCAATCCATCGAACGCTGGTGCTTAAAAATGTATCGTTACGGTGAGCTAAAGGCACACGATGTTTGCTCGCCAACCGCAGTTCGATTAACACAAGGTACCTACGTATAAGCCGCAGCGGGCGGCGTAAGATTAAAAGCCAACTTCCTATTTGAATTCTGATCTTGTAGTTTAATTATTATGTATTATATATAGTATATAGTATACAAAGTTTGTTCCTTCTAAATATATAAGTTATTGAGTAGTAAATAACATTAAATTAAGCTTGCTACATTTGATAATTTACACACCTCGTACATCCACTTAGTATTTTTGATTCCTGAGATATACCTATAGTAGATACGTACTTATATTTTTTCATCATATTCGCAGTATAATAGCATTAGCTAGTTTATTGTTTTTGTTTAATGGAGACGAAAACAGACTCACAACTTTTCTGTCGCGTTGGCACCGTATATTCGGTATTATTCGGGTTTAGTCTAAATCCTTTGTATTCCGTAAGAAAGGCCAAATATACCTCGTCATTATACCATGTAGGCAAACGGATACCTAGTTCGATCCTGATTCAGTCACATTAGCTACGTAGTCATATTGACACTTAGATCATATTAAATGAATACCTAATAAAGATGTAAAATGTGAATTAAGTTTATTGTTGTGCAGGTGCGGGCCGGTGAGAGGAAGCGTGCGCGGGCGAGATGGCTGCGCCAGCCAGCTGATAGCATGCGGGCGGCGGCGCGCCGGCCCGCCCCGACCTAGAGCATCACACCACGACCACATTCACGGGTACCCACTCAACATCATCAGTCTATAACATATTAGGTATTACCATTACCCCCACATGGTCAGTAAGGACCTTCCCAATTCCCGCACACACTGACGACCACAAATTAATTTAACGTACGCGCTGGCTGAGTTATCAAATATCTGACACTGGCATCAAACTTTACCTGTTCATACTATACACGATTGGTTATTGAAATCACCTTTCAATTCTACAAACCATATTCTCGTTCTAGTACCTTGTCCTTACAATAACTACTTGAATATTTAGTTTTTGAGTTCTTAGAATATTTAAGTTTAATATGTTGTGTAACTAAATATGATAATTAAGTTTATTAGGTTTATAAAAAATATAATTCTGCAAGGTTTTGTTAAATTTTACAAAACTAACAAATATGCGGCGCTCTGAAGCTTGCAAGCAAGAGTGCTTGGTATTGCCCATTTTTTTAACTAAGAGGATAATTTTCTGTGCATACGAAACATAAATGACGTCAGACGCGCACCATTTTTGCTGCAAAGACAATTTGTACGTCTTTATAATGACATCACTATGAAAATGTAAAATATTTTTAACGTGCCATATTCCGACGGTCTAAGCACGTGTAATAAATGCTTTATAATATTTCGCTTCTATGATGAACGTCTAAATGTAAACTTTCGAAGTGTTGACATTGCGCCCTTGGAATTTACCTACAAATTTCTGACGCGATAGGTTTATGTACTTATTTCATTTTACAATGCCTTGATTATAATTTATAACACTGAGCGCCAGTTGGTGTTCTTAACAGATTGCTCCAGTTCACAAATTCGGTTACAAGGGTCGCCGATATCGAATTATATCCACGAAACTTAGCTAGAGTATCGTCTCGAGTACTTCGCTAAGGTATGCTTCGGGGAGCTCTATCCCTAATATAACTTCTGGCTGATATATAAAGCCGCTTTGGGCCTTTATAATCAATTCAAAAAACTTTTCGCATTACTTTATTACGTCCCAGCGTAGCATACCAAAATATAAAAATATACAATTATTGCTAATGTTTACAGCAAGTTTGGCGGTGTTTTAGGGGAAATATAAACCGAAGTTTGGCAACAATAACGAAGTTTTTCTTATATTTATAATGAATATTAAAAACATATTATCACGCATTCCCTCAAGGGTCCACGAAGTGATAGTCAGGTGAAAAATGGCCACTGGGGATAACGCATAGGATCCCATCGTTCCAAATCATAGTCCTAAAACATATTTTAAGCATTACTACGATACTTAACAGCATGCAAAAACAGTTAAAGTAAAATGTCAGCATGGGGCTGTCTCCCAATATTAAGCATAGCCCATCAAGGCCCATGGGAAATTTATGTCGTTGAACAGAACTGTTGTTCACCTGGGAGTCGATGTATAACAATTTATGTGCACGAACACTGCTAACACACATTGCGTTCCGGCGGACTCACTCGGATAAAAATAAAACAACTGAGAGACACTGTGAGCTTCCATACCCGGGGGAAATTTTGTCGATCATTTGTGTCAGCAAGTTCTTCATCGATGTACGGAACTACGGACACACACGTCATTTGTTCCTCCATTACTTTTTTATGCGGACATCTCCGTCACATGGTGTGTAATATGACGTCACGAGACTCTGTAAAACCGAGTAAAACCAACGGTTAACTTGAACGGAATTGACCTCGTTTAAACTGTCAATACATTGCTCCCATTGTGGCGGCCACGATGGACATTGGACTCGGCCCCTATTCTCCTGTTCACACTTACTTTTAGTTTCTGCATAGTAGGGCTAGACAAAGTAACATTCTCTTGCGCTAGCGCTAATAGAAACGATAAAAAATGTATGGAAATGACATAAATCAGTCACGTGACATTTGTCATTCCTGTTTTGTAGCGTTTCTACTAGCGAACGAAGGGTGAGGATAATGTTACTTTGTCTACAGGCCTTGGTATGTTCAAGTTTGCTGCAATATACATATGTTCCTTATTAATTTATCATACTTAGGTAATACTAATAGACGAAGATTTATCACTGTGGTATTTTACATAATAATTTAACAAAATAACAACTAATGGTTTTCACTAATGACCGTCTCAACAATAAAATGTAAAATGATATCCGGATAACTTCAAACTTTATTGTATTGAAATTAAAATTGGCGTAATTTACTTGGTGCCCGTTATAATATTGGCGAAGCGCCTCGGTATTCGGTCATTAGTTATCGCGTCTCATTTGTCACGTAGTTTGTTAAAGAGTTTTTCTTTCTCATTTCTGTTCGGAGGCTCTCATTAATGTCCATCGGCCGTAAGGTTGGCGCGGTGCTTATTAATTTTTCTAATGAAACGGGCCACGGCCTAATTAGGCACGGCTCCTGCCTACAAAACTGCCTTTCCTGAAAAGTTTCGACCATTCCCTCGACGAGCAGCTGTGTTAAACACAACTTATAACAGAGACGAGTACCATGAAAAGTTGTTCACTCCTGAATAGCCAACCAAAACTTGGAATTGTGTTTTGTCAAATTTCACAATACGTATAAGGTCAAGTCAAGTTAAGAAATTACTAAAGCTCATTCCGGTCCGAAACACTTTACTCGTGTTGCATTGGTACATTATCATGATCAAGGCATTTATTTTGTACGTACCAAATTCTAGCGAAATAAGTAAATCGAACAAATGTTACTTTGTCAACGAAAATATACATCTACGCAACGTAGCAAGATTATGTATATTTACTTGTGATCATATACGGTGAATTAGTTACCTCCTAAAGGGCTGGGACGTGTGTCCTCGTGTCACCGTCTGTTTATTAATTAACAAGTACCATGGAAATACGTAGGTGTAACAAATCTGCAAATATTTGAAGAGTCACCGCAGTTACCACAAAGCGCCGTAACTTTCGGGATTGGGCTTTTGGTATGCATGAGTGAAAACACTCACCGCCGACCGACGACATTTCCTCAGGACATGCATGAATAAGTAAAGGCACTTGTCCAAGAAAATGAGAGATTTGCGAGCAGTTTAGTTAAAAGCGGCACGAGCGTGTGTTTGCAGAGGACCGATGGACCCAGCCCCTCCTGCAGCAAATCCTTAATATTATTTACACAACCCGTTTTTACGTATAGCCATTATTAGTCAGTCGACTCTCAAGTTGGATTTCTGCCTATTAATAACTGTGAGTTAGTGGTTTTAAGATTACAGGGTACCAAACCCATCTATATGTGATTTATTGCGCGTCGCATACTTACGTTTGAAACGGTGTGAAGGTACGGAACACTTAGTCTGAGTATGACTTGCGCTTGGCAGATTTTAGTTATAGCTTAAATATTCACATTTTCGGAAGTATTTTCAAACGTGTTTCGCTGGCTCGTTTTATACGGAACACTAAAAAAAGATGTTTACACACGTTTGAATTTTACCTTTTACGTGAAGCGGGATTTTTAGTTAAAAATTCTTCAGTAAAACAGGCAGGATGTAATTAAAGCTACTCTGCTCGCTTGTTTGTACAGGACTTTAAGATGATAATGCGAGAGTAAACATTTAACCCTTTGCTTTATGTACTTGACCAACTACCTGCATTTTTCACTGCTCTGTGCTATACATAAAGTTAAAACGGAGATATTATATTGTATATTATATATTGTTTATTAAATAATACATAATTTAGAAAACTTTAACACACAATTCCTAGGTTTCATTACACAGTTTGCTATTACATAAATAAAACGTTTAGAGTAACATTACGCTCTATATTCTTCTTCTTATTCGTCTTAGCGTTTTCCCGGCATGGTGCTGGGGTCCGCTTTCCTGCTTTCTCTCCTCCACTTTGCTCGGTCTTTGGCATCCTCCTCTGTCAGGTCGTTCTCTCTCATGTCTGCTTTAACGATGTTGAGCCAGCGCTTCTTGGGCTTGCCAACATTACGCTCTATATTAGCTTAATTTTTTTGCTTAAAAATAATACGTTGTTCCTAGATCAGATCTATCTTACTCGTATGTTTAAATGATTATGGAGAACAGGTAACGTCACATTACCATTGTGTAACGGAGAGAGTGTCTCCTTATACCACGGGCCTGCGCCAGGGACAAAGCTGTTGCACAAATCAAACGAATCCAAAAGCTTGCGTTTAAAGAAAAATCAGGGGCTTCCCGCCCGGGTCGGTACTATGCTCCCTTGAGAGGGTCGCACTGGCAGGTATCTTAAAACTAAATGAATAGGACGGCGTTGTTTACTTCTAAAACAACTAAATCTTCAAGCAAATGGAGCAAATACGCACTTAGAAATCACTTGAATCAGGAAGTATCCATTTTATAAAGAAAATATAATAAGCTTAGAATTGGTTTCATTGGAAACTCCCTTATTACTGAATCTAAACCACTGCATTTGGACTATTGCTTGTATTAACAAACATAAGGCAAGAATATACTAATTTAATTCCCAGTAGAAAGAATCCCAGAAAATGCCCCAACACTCATATATCAAAACGAATAAGAAACTGTATATTCTGCATACAAAGTAGGCCATATATGACCAGCCTCACAAACAGCACCTGTTCACAAGTTCTCGACGTATGCATTTATCTTAAGGCACTTTAGAAGAACCTCGCTTCCATTTCACTTTAGTTTCTTATGAAAATATTATATACCCTCGGAGTCACACTCGCATGCATCGTAAAATAAATAAGCGGGGACCAATACTGTGACCGCGGAAATGGAAAAATACAAGCCATCGGCAACGTGTTGTTTACTATTGCACTTGGACTACGAGTGGAATATATGATTTGTTTTCGTATACACTTAGTTGGAACATTTTTCCGCAGAATATATTGTTACCTTAAATAATTTATATTTATTTCTCAATAAACGTTTAGAGTATCTTTACTATAGAATGGCCCTCGATTCCTTCTAACTATCCCGCGAGGGACATTGTGTGATGATTAACGATTTATTTACATGACACTGACATTATTTTATTTATTTTTATAATATCTACCTTACAGTATCGCGAGTTTTATACTATTTCATATTCTTAGGAGTTGATTTTCGAATATCCTTTAATATCCACGATAAACACAGGTTGTGTTTTTCCAAATTTCAAGTCTCTATAACCAGCGCCTTATGCTATGCTTTTGTGTGTCAGTGAATGACTGAGTGAGTGAGTCGGGGCTTTGTCTCTACTAAATATAGATTCTTCTTGCGTTCACTACGTTAGTTAATCCCATCTATGCACCAGGATATACAAACACCAATGTTTCCCGGTAAGATTCAGATGAGTGCTCTTTCTTTGAAGTTGGTTTTCTTTGTGGTATATGTACGTAGCGTACTAGTAACTATACCAACAGAGATCCCTACCCAAATACCAGTAATTTGTGGGACTTTATAGGTTTCTTAGCAACACGTGCCACCATAGTATTTTCTTATATTGTATTATGTAATAGATCTACTCATCTTGACCTTACCGTAAGAGTTATTTCTGTGTCTTATATTCGTCTTCGCCGTGTCCTACGGAAATTATTCAGGAAACGAGCAACGTGCCATGAAACATTTGCGCAGGTGTGCGAGGCACGGCTAGCGTGTGTCGTTACTATATCTTGGGTGTTACCCGGGGCTAAACTAAATCATTATTCAAACGTTACGTAGCTTGATGATGCCAGCAGCCGGAGATACGTGTCACCCCGCTATTGACCACTCGTCGTAAACCACACATGTTTACGACCTCTGCCGCAATACGTACATTCCCACTCGTAAAATGAAAATACTCCTCTGGATTATGCGTGTCACTTACACAATTTTTTAAAATCTCTCCGAACAATGATTTTTCTAGATCCATGATTATTTTGTGTTAGTTCAAACAAGAAACGTCTTTAAGTGTCCCGTGTACTAATCAATCAATCGTAAGCATATGATATCAGTTTCGCTTCATCGGCATGCATCAATATCTTAAAGGTCATTAAACCAAATCTATTGAAATTAGTTTATTCCATAATATTAGGATATAATAGCCTTTAATAGGGGTAGGTAATAAAATGTACGTCATATCGTACATAACAAACATGGGCCTGATGTTCGACTCAGATTATACAATCTGAATCACGTACTATTCGAACTAATGAAGGTAAACCAATCGATATGATAAATGGGCAATGAATTGATATATGAGTATTTGGAAGCATGTTTCCACCAATATCAATGGGAGTGATAAAAACTATATGGAAAGATGAATGACTATTTAAACAATACAATCAAATCGAATGTGCAAATTGTATTGTAATATTAATGCTACACGTGTTACGGAACGCTACTCGGAAATAACAATAAATGATAACGTTATATTAAGCATCATGAATACTAAAACC
Organism: Watsonalla cultraria; assembly: GCA_964035505.1. Lineage (NCBI taxonomy): Eukaryota > Metazoa > Arthropoda > Insecta > Lepidoptera > Drepanidae > Watsonalla > Watsonalla cultraria. Next base: position 7,170,948 of record OZ037717.1, on the reverse strand, counting down.
AACTATGATTATTTATATTAACTAGTTAAAGAGTATTTCCACTCTCTACCTCCGCTGTAGGGATACAAATGTGCTACGCTTTCTACTAATACGAGTTCTACAGCTACGCTTTGCTACGACGTCACTATGCTTCGCTACGAAAGTACGTATTGCTATTTTGGCTACAATATATTCGTATCCTATGTCGTGACTAGGTGATACAAATAATTAAGTAATTGCTTTGATCAATAGAGTAAGCTTATTCGAACATTTACCTCGAGGGCTCCCCGTTATTTGCGTGTAGGAAAATCTCGGCGTCTGTCTTTCTAACTGCAAAAATATGTGCCGTTGCATTCAATCAGACGTATGAAGGGCAATCGATAGGTGCAATTTTCACTGTTAGATGGTCGTCTATACCTACTAAGTATATATATGCCTATGAGTACGTATATATCTGTACGTACGTATATATATTTATATTGATTGTGGTCCTCAGCCTCCGTTTCCTAGGTACCTTAAGACTACAGATTATTTGAACGTTTGAGCAATGTATGACAAGGGTTCAGTAGCTAGGTGTATGTAAAGGTTGTTGGCATTTTACGGCCGAGTAGGAGCGTGTTCTGAGTACGTGAACATTACAACGATAGTGTAATGCCTACGTCATACAGTCAACACGCCTGCGCCGCATTTGCGTCACAATTACGTGGCGCCGACGTCACGTTCTTATAATCCAGTGCGGAGCGACCTAATTTAACGAATTCATTTATTTGGTGCAGTAGAAAGATTTGCACTTTGTTACGGCTGACCTCCGCCTGTACCTTGAACTCTGAGATGAATGCACGAGAGGAATAGGATAACTACGCGCAAACAAAACTTTTCCGCCGTCGTCGTTGAAACTACTATTTATCGGCTTCATTTCAGTATATCTAGAGAGATAGATGGAAAATTTGTTTATCTGTAAAAGTACCTACTTTATTAAGAAATAGAAAACAGTTTTATATGTTGGGAAAATCCATCGTTAGCAATCATGATTTCTTAGAAATCCATGAAATTCTTCATTAGGAATGTGAACGTTCTGTTTAAAATGAATAAATTATAAGTAATTGTCCCAGGTGACAGGCGGATTCATCCCGTCGATATTCATGACGTATTTTGAGTTCGATTAGATTTCCTGTTAAATCAGGAACCTTTAAGGTTAGAAAGCGACCGAGTATTCTGCGGTTCACATAACGTACTAGCGCGTAGTTCCTGTTCCCGTGGAAGTACGGGGATAAAATATAGCCTGTGCGACTCGCTGATGATGCAGCTGTCCATTGCTGAAAGAATTTTTAAGAACGGTTAAGTAGTTTCGGAGCCTATTCAATGCAAATAAACAAAAAAACAATTAAAACTGTCCACTTTATAATATTAGTGTAGAAATATGATACTACAGTCACAAACTCTTAAGCATGTACTGCAGGGTTCGGAAGATTGCTTTCACTGATAAGAACACTCAAATTAAAGGTAGACAGAATTGTAAAAAAAAAAAAAAATCCGACCAAACCGTTAGACATCCATATACATGACCAGTATTTAATTACTCAACATTTCACTGTCAGTCCAGCGCAACAATAACGGAAAATAAAGCAATTACTGTTCGGAACCAGACGCCGGTAAAAGGAAACTTTCAGCGGACATTCGGAACGGCGCGCGACCGGTGTGATACAACTTACGGAACTAATCCTAGTTTATATTTTAATCAATCTTCCCTTGCTGCGCATGTGAATGCAATTTCAGATGTTTTATTTTTGACCAAAATTTACGGTAAAAAACAAATATGTACATAATTATATGCGTAGGTATCTTATACCTTTAAACGAACAACTCTTTTATATATAACATCGGCTCCAACGATTTTTATGATACGTTCTATGTGATTGTTAAAATCATTATAGTAGCTTAAAAGCATGCAGCAAATTTACTTATCTTTGTATTTGGACAAATCACACAATCTTTATATATAAAAATGAACCCCCATTTCCATTGGTCACGGCATCGCGCCTAAACGGCTGGATGGGTTTTAACGGGACTTTCAGTGGCAGATTGCGGATGTTTCAAGGAGTGTTTTAGGCTATTTATAATAAATAAAAACAGCATGAAACGAAATCTACGCAACAGCGTGAAACAGCGGGGCACAGCTAGTCTCTTTATAAATTTATAGTTTATGTGTTATTCTGATGTGTTAGTATCTTGAAAAGATTCATAAAAATTCATTCGATAATTTTTGCGAGCAAGCGTAACAAACATACCGACATCCATACATACATTCTTACAATCTTTTGCGTTTATAATATTTGTAGGAAGTAGGATTTCTTATAAATTAATGACGTCTTACCACGCTCTGGTATTTACGACAACATACAAACAAAATAAAAATAAAAAATTCCTGCCAATTATAACAGATACGAATTGATGAAGCCGTTTTTGAGATGTAACTTTCATTAATATCCATTTTGTTTCAGTATATTCGTCTGATGTTCTGTATAGCTTCTATGTATCGATTTGTTCCCACAATAAGTCTTAATTTGCAAGACAGTAAAATTAGGAACTGTATTCGTGAAGTATGTAAGTAAGGATCGTAGCATGTGGCGAACGGCTCTCTGCCTGCAGGCGTGAGCGTATGTATGTATTTGTAAAAGTCATCGTGCACTAAATTGTGTTTATTGTGACTCGCATACATGTCATTAAAATGTTTTTACGACTTCTGGCCCTCGTCCAGGAAGACGTAAGGAGACAAGACTTTGTGGTCACTAATCAACAGTACCAACTTTTATGCTTCTTGGGAACCCTCGGGTGTATAAGTGTTAATGGGTTTGGTGAAAAGATAATAAATAGGCAATTAGTTTGTTTTGTTTGGTTACTGTGAGACGTAAATACTCTTGTGAGAGTGCAATTGACAATTCCTTAAATGAAGAGTTAGGGTAAGCCAACACTTCGCTCCACGGCTATTAAGTAAAAGATATAGCCAGGGTATTGCCTTTGAAACATTCTAAAGGCTATTGCGGCGGGTTTACCGTTCATTTTATTTTGTTTTGCTAATATTGTCGATAAAGAAGAGATTTAATTACATTAAATGCGTTGTACATTTTATTGAATTAGGTCAGGTTTATTTATATTAATTGATTCGATAACAAGTATACTGTACCTACTTATATGAATAGATTACATAACACTTTTGCGTGTTTATCAACATGGTGATGTGACCTGTGGTCAATGTTTTATTTGTATCAAGAGATAGGTATAAGAGTGGTAGGGTATAAATAGGTCTTTCGTACCAAATTCGTAACTACTTTTTCCGTAAGATTTTATAGTAGTGCTGTGCGAGAGTCTAGCGAGAAGCTGCTGAGTTAATCGTGAGATAAAACACTTCACAAGTGGGACACTTCCATCTTTTACTGCGTTGGCACAGCAATTCCATTGTTTATTAGGTGGCCAATGATGAGGTATGCAGTAACCGCTTGCCTGCAGGCGTATTATTATTATGAGCCTGTTATGTTCCACTGCCAGACAAAGGTATCCCTTCCACTTTTCCAACTGTATTCAGCAATGTGCTGTCAATCGGTCTTGAAAGCATCAAGCTCCTCCGAGGCTTGCTGCGTCTGCAGCAGGTTTACTTTATACAAATAAAGCACCTATGTAGTATTTAAAAATAACAAAAATTATATTACCGTTCCGAAGAGAAGTTGTCCAATAAGTTCCTTGGGTGATACAGTTCATATTAAAGGTTTCTTCCGTCACATGATCGCATACCTCTACCATTCCATTTCCTTTTCCTCAGTTCCACGTCATATGAAGCACTACCCGTATAATAATGCGTATTTATTAGCCGAGGGCGACATTGGTCCTTAATAAAGCACAATGCTTGGAAATATTGGGAACAACTTGGGAAAATATTACCTCCAGCTACCACGACAATATACGAGGAACACCATGTTTATTAAACATGCTACCACACAATATAGGATAGGAATAGACTGTATAGTAATACAGATCCCGCATTGTTCTTGCCTGGGTGAAGGTTTTGTTAAGTGCGAATTAAATTATATTTATCACTGTTGGTATGTCACACATTGTTGGACTCTGTAATTAATTAACTATACTGTTTTATTCGTGCTTTCGTAGTTTTATACAACAGCTTGTGATAGAAAGTCAAACGATTAAAAAAACACAGCTTAAATTCGTAACTGATATTTGCATATTTATCATAAAAAAATATAATTCATAATAATATTCATGTCCAATACAAATTTTTACTTTACTTGAGACACAGTGGTACTTAACGTAGAAAATTTCATCTTTTTGTTTACTTCCTCCATTCTCGTATACGAACCGCTAATGGGAAAAGAACCTAGCACTATGCAAGAGTGTAATTTACATAATGAATTACACGAGAAATGCAAGCTCGTTCTACAGCTTCAAATGTACAATTTCAAAGCACGTTATTAATGATACAAAATATCTAATTAAACCATGGACGAAGAATCACAACTTCATTATGGACGAAGTGAAAGCTTGCTTTGGTAGCGTGTCTGGTTTATGTTAGTACAAATTTATATCATAATATAACATTAAGCTATGACCATTCGATATTTATATAATTTTAGGGTATGATTAATGTGAAATAGATATTTAGCTTTCAACCTTTGTAAATTTGCTAAAATAACTTATGTATTAAATGATCATTCCGGATCACTAATTCGATCTTTAGTTTTTTATTTTGTTTTTGATGAACAAAACATGACATATTTTTCTATTCAATTGAAGATCCGTTACAATAACAATATTTCTGTATTATTATAACCACTTATGTACGGATAGCAATGTGACAGACAAGTCAGTCTCAGATGGTCACGAAGTTCATAGCATAACAAGCGGCATGACACCACGCTTTGGTTCCGTCAAAAATAAACTTGTGATTCTTCGTCCATGAATTAAGCTGTCTTGGTCCATGCTTTAACTAATTCACATTTTGGTGGCTGCGTTTATGAACACTTTCATAATTTTAAAGTAAGGGCAGCTTAAGAACTAACTAACTTTTAATAAGCAGCTTTTAACAATTTTTATTATGTCTACTAAAAAACTCCAACAATTATATATATATAGCATCTGTATATTTCTGTCATTTGTATGAAGTAGATAGGGCCTCAACTATGCCTTAAGTTAATCATTTGTTTATTGCAAAATGTATTTAGTGAGGCGTTGTAAGAGCCGCAATTAGAAAATTGAAGTTAAATTGTCGAAGTTTACTAGGATTGTAATGTGAATATAAGTACATGCTTTTTTTATAATGCGAATGTCGGTCACCTATAGGCTCCAGTAGCCGCTTACCACCAGGCAGACTGTATGGTTCTTTGCCACCGTTGTATAAAAATAAATATTGTGTACCTATGAAACGATTATTTGCGGGATATTGATATGTGCGAGCCTACAAATATGATGTATTATGTAAGGTCTATAAAACCTTCTTCAAACTTTTGACGATCGATACATATATTATGCTTCATTTAATCAAATCAAGTCATCAGATGGTGGAAGTAAAAAACTTTTCCAAACATAAAAAGCAATAACAACAAATATATTTGGATTTGCTTTTATTTCATCTCACGATATCAATATTTTAATTTGTGCGCTACTAAAGCTCGGCTGCTATCAGGTAATTGAGTTGTCAATTTACCCTAAAGTGGGTAGGTACTTCCATGGCTTCTATCAGGAATATCTGATGAAGTTTAAAGTGCCCCTGAATGTTTCCAAAGATTGTGGCCTGAGGATGCTGTGAATATATTATGAATTGGTACGTAACCGTCGCCTGGCCGTGTTTCCGCACTAGTTAGCTCCAATTCCAGTATTTATCTGCACTGAGGGTGCGGAACTTACACCCTTTAATGTTGCTATTTACATAAACAATGTTGCCAACGACTAACGTTGTTACTAAGTATTATCATATTTTGCGCCAGCTTTATAGTTATTAGAAACGAAGTAACTACTAAACATTTTTCATAACTTTGTCTACATAAAAATACTATATTAAAAAAAATATTTTTTGCGGACTTTATCCAATTCCAGTCAACAATTTTATGCCATACACGAATGTCTGCTTATTACGCAAATTAATTTAGAAGTGACTATACCAGTCATACCAAAGTGTCGATGCAACATTTTAACAAAAATGTCCTTAAAGTAAAATGGTCCGCGTCAAGGGGACGCTAGATTAAAGATTTTTACGTTTCGCGAAACTGACAATAAATTATACTCGAGAGACGACCGTTGAATATGTAAATATGGGTAAATGTTTCAACTACATTCACTTTGCATTTTCATTGAGCTCTTCATTTCCAAGTTGCTGCCCTGAAATACCAGCAGTGAAGTAAGCTCCGCGCGGTGTGCTTTCAATTTAAATTAAAACGTAAAACCAATCCAATTCATACGTGGAAATTAACTGTTATAAATTTCATTCACTGCACGGAGTTATTAAAGCGTTTTCTGGTACTTAACCTATTAAAGGCATTGATATTTTATGAAGTATGAAAACATTTTGCTTCAATATGCTCGTCACTTATATACAGCAGTTCTTTGCTTAACAAACGAAAGGATTTCTATACAGTACCTACCCAGTTGCTATAACAGTATTTCCGAGAGTGTTTTTGTCATTTTGATATTATAATATTTGACTTAAATTAACATATTACACGAGAAAGAACGATATCATATAAATTATAATGTTTCAAAGCCAGTGTTTTTCCGTAAGCCCGCAAGTAGGCAAAGTCGTGGGCTCTACAAAGCTAGTTGTTTATTTAATTATACGGCGCCAGGTAAGTATTCAAAGGTACGCGTGGGTACAATGTTCCCATAAATATGGAGTGAATACATAAAAGGGAATTATTTCAAACATGTGTTTCCAAAGCACCAGTATAACAATGTTCATAAAAATATTCCCAAACACAGCTGAAACAATAGGTATAGAAATGTGGAAAAATTACGGCGATAAATTCACTTAACATGCTCCATAAAAGCAAAGGACTGGACTTTGGGAAATAAGCTGGATATATTTGTGGCCGCTACGGAACCGAGATACGAGCTCAGATGCATACGTATACATGGCAGCATCGTGGCACAGCATAAGCTGGGAAAAGGTTGCCATGCGTGAAAATATAATCAGATTTCATACTTTTGGCGTAACGCTTTATAATGTGCCTTTTTTGGAGTAAATAAAGAAGTCATAAAAGGCATCGTTCCGGAACAACGTTACAGCCCATTTTCCCATAGATATTGTTGCCACATTTCCTGTTGTTATCTCGACCGCTGGTGGCGTAGCTGTTCGTGACGCGTGTCACACAAAACTAAGGACTAAGCAGTTCTTATATAATAGTTTGGCAGTACAATTTAGTAGAGACAATGATATACGCATGGTTAAGATAAGACAATTCTTACATTTGTTCACCTAAATGTTATTTTGTATGAAGTAATGAGATGTCGTGTGGGGCCAGTATTTACTCTATATTACAGCAGTTGATTTTTCGTTTACTAACCACTTTTTGGCCGTCTACTAAGTACCTAACCTTGTGTACTAATTACATAAAGTACAAAATTATTCCCTCTATTTCAATTTTATAAGGAACCGCCGGTCGTAGTTAGGTCCAGTAACTCATGTTCATGCGCAATTTCAAAACAATATCTTTGTAACTCACTCGCAGACCTAAAGACAAAAACGTCTGTATTAATGTTGTTCAGGGTTCGCAAAAAAGCTTTCACTGTACGGCCTTTCAGGTAGTAAGGAATAATACGTTCTGAAATGGGATAGTTGTCGAGCTCCGCACACAAGCGTAGGCACATACATGTATCGGCTGTACAGCTATATTATATTAGAGAATTCGCCAGTATATTATCGCACATAAAGTAAAGCGATGGCTCCCAAGTGTCCCCCCACATCCAACCGGTCCGTACACTCGGAGCCCTTATCATCGACACGTTATTGGAAACCGAAAGGACCTATCAATTTCGTGTCCTATTTTTGTTGTCATTTCGCGATCACTGAATAGCCGTGATATGCTTTGTTTCCTTAGTAAATATAACATTTTGAAAAACGTTTCATATTTCTTTGCGAAAATTACATCTTTACAACGTGTTACTGATCAATATGGCACTCTTTGTAAACTATTACAAATTTGTTGTTTTGAAACGCAGCTAGTAAATAGTTAGAAGAGTAAGGCATGTAAGAGTTAAATCTCGAGTCTCGTTAAATAAACTGCATCTACTACATTATAAGTACTATACATTCCAAAGGACAACAAAAAAATGGGTGGTAGTGCAACTTCTGCGTCATCAGAAATAATTGAAAATATAAATTCTTTCATCCTTACTTTGTTATCACAAAAAGCTCGGTCGAAGAGAAATAAAATTAATCTCTTTATAAAGTGTTTGTTTAAGATGTAGACAGAAATGTTGCTCGAATATTCATTGGGGGATTAAGTCAAAAAGAAATGAATGTCTCTCTAGCTTTGGGTTGAAATGGAATTTGTACAAGCCATCTCTTCACTTAGCACTCGTCGCATGCAATTAAACCTATTTATTAAAAACGGACAAGGACGAGAATTGAAAGTAATGAATTATGAAGACTTCCTTATTAGACGAAAGAAGACGAGTGCCTTGAAAGGAGTTTGATGTGAAACTGAACTATGGACTCTAGCAAGGGGATTTCGTGTTTTCCTAAAGCGCGGCAGATTAATATACAGGGGGATACTTTGTACCCGGTTAAGTACCTCCACCAAATATGAACCTCATAAATAAGGCCGCGCGTCCAGGATAAAGGATCAGATTAGTAAAAAAAAATTGATCATCAGAAATTCTCGAGCGCGTCAGATTAAGTTAGGGTGAGTTAATATATGCTAAAAAGTGTATATTCCACTAATCTGACAATTTGAGATTAACGAAAAGAAAGGGGAGGGCTACAAAATTGTAAAAAAAAAAACGTCACTTGGACATTCTCGAGCGTGGATAAAATTTTTTTATTTTAAAGAAAATAATTCAAGGATAACGAAAAATATATAATCTGACCATTTCCACAAGCCGAAATAAATTCATCGACAATGTTGAATGCGTGCAGCTGCGTAATGCCTATATTCTCCTCTCTATGAATAAAAATAAAGAGCAAGTAAGTAAGCTTAAAATCAATGATAGCATTATATCGGATAAGTTAGAAGTCGCGACTGCTTTTGAAATTCTTTTTTCTAACATTCCTACAGAGACTACCAAACACCTTAACTCTAGTCCGAATAAAGCTGAAAGCTTATTGAAACAATCGTTGCGTAAAAGCTTCCCAGATTTTAGTTTTAAACATGTACGTCCTGTCCTGATATCATTAAGGTATTTAAATAGCTTAACATTAAAAATACGGAGGACTTATGGGGACTCTCAATTAAAATGATCCAATCTATTATTTCAACGATTGCTCCCGCATTAGCTTCTATTTTCAATTCATGCGTAGATGAAGGCATATTTCCCGATATTATGAAATATAGCAAAGTAATACCGATTTTTAAAGCAGGCTCTAAAGAAGATCTTTCTGATTATAGACCGATATCAATTCTACAAGCGCTTAGTAAAATATTTGATAAAATTATGCTTAATCAGATGTTAGCTCACTTTAACGTACCTACGTAACATCTTGCACGATCACCAATTTGGCTTCACTAAAGGTAGATCTACAACGGATGTTTAATTAATCAATTAAGGGCCTTAATAAAGGCATTGTAGTGTGTGGCGATTTTAATGTTAACTTGTTAGAAAATAATTCTCTTTCGGTGCGTTTAATTAGTTTGTTTAACTCTTTTAATTTAAAGCATTTATTTCTGGAGCCCACTAGAATAACTGCCACTTCTGCGACATGTCTAGATAATGTGTTCTGCGATTGTGAGGCCCTGGAAAAATCTATTATCAGTGATCTAACGTCAGACCATTGTGGTCAAAAAATCACAATATTAAATAAAACTAATAATGTAGTAAGTAAAACCACTTACAGACCTATTACTAAGAAACTTGTAGCAAATTTCAGGTCTAACTTAGCAAGCAAGATACCTTATCTGCAAGGGCCACAATAAGATCCTGATGCTCTTTACAATAGCTTGTTTAACGTTATACAAACGGAATTCAATAGTACATTTAAACTAAAAACAGTTCAGAAACATAGTAAAGCTAAATTCAATGAGTGGGCAACTGTAGGTATCCATAAAAGTAGAAGGAAGTTGTATGAACTTTATGGTATGAAACGAAATGATCATAGTCCTGAATTCTTAGCATTCGTAACTAGATACTCTAAATGTTTTAAGAAAGTTTGTATAAAAGCTAAAGCCTTGCATCTTGCCCAGAAAATCAAGAATTCTGATAATAAGATAAAAACTACCTGGAACGTTATTAATGCCGAGACGGGAAAGGCAAAAAGTCGCGATTGTCGTTTAACTTTAAATATAGATAACAAAGTAATCCAAGACGATGGTGAAATAGCTGAAACTTTCAACAAGTTCTTTGCAAATGTTCCTATAGTAACTACTAGTTCCCTAAATTCATCTCCCACAGACGCCGAATTATTACTGAAATTAAATGTTTCTAAGTGCGGCACAAGCTTAGTTTTTGTTCTATCACGCCTTTTGAAATAATTAAGACATTTAAAAGTTTGAATTCCAAAAAGACTGGTGATTTATGGGATATATCAGTGAAAGTACTTCACGATATTATTGACATAATTGCCCCTTACTTAGCTGACATTTTTAACAGTTGTATTAAGAGCGGTGTATTCCCGGATCTCATGAAATATAGTAAAGTTATTCCATTATTTAAAGGTGGTGTTATTATATTAGTGACCCTACTAACTTCAGACCGATCTCTATCTTACCAGCCCTCAGCAAAATTTTCGAAAAAATTATGCTGAATCGTCGCTTACTTTAATCTTAATAATATTCTACATGGTGAGCAATATGGCTTCACCAAAGGTCGTTCAACCACTGATGCTGGTGTTGCACTTCTTAGACATATTTATAGAGCGTGGGAAAACGCTCACGACATGATAGGTGTATTCTGCGACCTATCCAAGGCATTCGATTGTGTACAACACGAAACCTTATTAGTTAAATTAAACTATTACGGTGTCAAAGGTAGGGCACTCGACCTAATCAAATCATATCTTTGTCAACGGATTCAAAAAGTCGAAGTAAATGGGGTCAGATCTTCCGGTTCTCCAGTACTAATGGGCGTCCCACAGGGTTCAATCCTAGGACCATTTCTATTCTTAGTATATATTAATGATTTACCAAATTTAGTAAAGAATACGTGTGATATTGTACTGTTCGCTGATGACACATCTCTTTTGTTTGAAGTCGACAGAGCCAAAACGAATTATGAAGATGTAAACAGTGCACTTGATCAGGTATTGAAATGGTTTAATGTAAATAACTTAGTTTTAAATGCCAAAAAAACTAAATGTATTAAATTCACTTTACCAAACGTCAAACCTGTTGATACAAAGGTCATGGTAAATGGTGAAACTTTGGAAATAGTAGATTCTGTAGTATTTCTAGGTGTAACCCTTGATAATAAACTTCAGTGGGGCCCACATATATCCAAGTTATCAGGAAAACTCAGCTCCGCAGCTTATGCAATTAGAAAAATTAGACAGTTCACCGACATAGAAACAGCTCGACTTGTATATTTTTCTTATTTTCATAGCGTTATGTCCTATGCTATTTTAATTTGGGGCAAAGCTGCTGATATAGACTCTATATTTACACTACAGAAAAGGGCTATACGATCTATATATAATTTGGGACCGCGAGAATCGTTAAGGGAAAAATTTAAATCAATTGGAATTTTGACAGTGGCCTCACAGTATATTTTAGCTAACTTATTATTTGTGCATCAAAACATTGGATCGTTTCAAAGGAAATGTGATGTGCATAACGTAAACACAAGACACAAACATAAAATTGTAGTGCCTGCGCATCGCCTACAAAAAGTGCATGGCTCATTTTTAGGACAGAGCACACGCTTCTATAATAAATTACCAACAAAAATTGTAAACTTGTCCTTCAACAAATTTAAAGAAACAATTAAATCAGTTTTGCTTGAAAAAGGATATTATACTGTAAGTGATTATATTTGTGATAAGGGAGCCTGGGATGTACCTGATAATGTTTGTAAATAATCCCATTGGCACTGTACTTTTGCTACAATTAATTAATCTTAATTTTGCTTTGACTGGCTGGAATTTGCCATGCTCACATATATTTGTACTATATTTTTAGTTTTTATTTTTGACAATTGAGCATTAGAACTGTGTCCATGGGCTTATAGTTGCTTGAACAATTTATTTTGTATTTTTAAAACTGTATAATATTCTTTAAAAGAGTAATTACTGAGTTTCTTGCCAGGTTCTTCTCAGTAAAATCAACCTTCCGAACCTGGCGGTAGCATGTATAATCCTGTGTAATTGTGTCATTCTGACGATTTGAAAGTACTTTGTATGAAGTCTAATCGAATAAAGATATATTTGATTTTGATTTTGATTTTGATTTTAATTACAAAATATTGAATTTTTTTGAGCATGTTTTTTTTAATTATCTTCTTGCAAATACAAGGATTTTACTTTAAAAATCATAAACTTTTTTATTTGCATACCATTTCCTGAGCTTTTCAATTAATTAAGTTTAATGATTTAAAAAAATATTTCTTTATTGTCAGATTAGGCGAATCCCTCTAGATAATCGTCAGATTATGAGACAACACGTTAAGGACATAAAGATGAACCATATATATCTTAATCTGACGCGCTTGAGTATTTCAAAATGGCGAATTTCTTTTACATATTATAATAATGGCTGCGAGTTGTTTTTTTCATTTTCAACCCTTTCCTACGACCACCCCCATCAAGCAAACGATCAGATTAACATACATTCATTATTAAAAATACGTAGGACATTTATGCCATCAATATCTGACGCGTCGACGTGTTCGAGTATGCCCATATAACAGTTTTTTTTTACAAATTTGAAAATCTATAGCCGCTTCCCCCACCGATGAAAAGGTGTACATTATATGACATTTTTTTTCTTATTGTCATCTAAGCTTTGCAACCCTAAGGTCTCTATGACGCTCGAGTAAATCCGCATTTAGCATCGTGGGCTCCCCTACTAATACAAACGTGCAGTACCCGAGTCGGCAATGGACTCCATCTGTCGTGCTATCATCTAAACATTCGGTAAAGAAATGGGTGTTATTTTTGTTTATTTATTTGGTGCAACTGCCTACCCCTTTAAAGACCCTTCTAAGAAGAGGTGAGGCCGTAAAACTATCTAATACACAATGACAAATACCTATGCACATAAGTTTACTACATGCAGTCTAGAAACTAAGAACAAATCATTATAAGCGACTCTGGCTTAGTGTCAGTAAGGGGTGTCACATCGTCGACCGCGTATATTTTACTTTTTAGAACATTATATCGAAAAATCTACATTACTTTCACAGTAAACTAAGGACGCTCAACGCTCCGGAGCACATGTTCTCATTTCAAAAACTTGGTCTAATTTCCATACTGCTTGGTACACTTATAAAAATACTGTGTCGACCCTATTGATAAGTGAGCAATCCTAGTACTTTTATCTGAAGCTTGCTTTTCATAGGAAATCCATAGCTAAGTAAGTTGTCTTCGTGGAAAGGATTTAATCGAACCTTTCTGCTTCGTCATTACGCAGTATATTAAATTCGTGAAGTAAGTAATATACGATATGAATATGGGGCTACCCTGGGAAATCGGTGTGATGATATTATGTAATGCATTATGCTTAATAAAAACTAGCATAGTTAAGTAATCTTTGAGGCATCTTATAGTAGGTACTAATTTAAAAGCATCAATGGAAAATCGACACTAAAGACGTGAACATTGAAACATGTCAAAACCTATTGCATTGCCTTTGGTAATGGGGGGGGGGAGTGACGTTGATGAGGTTAGTATAATAGTGATAATGTATGTGTGTGTGTTCCCAGGCGCGCTGGAGGGTGGCGCGCTGGGCGGCGGCGGCGGCGGCGGCGCGCTCGGCGCGCTGCGTGCGCCCGGCTCGCCGCCCGCGCCCAGCCTCGGGGCCAGCCGGCACAGTCTTATAGGTATATTTAATACACTTCCTTATATATATTTGTCGGGGAAATGAGGCTACTGGGAATTTGTCCCTTATATTTTTGTATAATTAAAATTTCTTTCAAAAAGTCTACCTATAAATTTCACTGCGATATAAACTATTTTTTTATATGGTTCGATTAATCAGGCTATTTGCCAGAGTTCATTGCTAGAAAGTCTGCACACAGCTTAATCATGCCCATATTTGATGTCAAAGGGATATCTAGCTGGATGTGGTCTCCATTCTGGAACTCGTCTGCTCTACTGGCCATCGGTCTCTGGACAGATTATACCGTGCATTCATAGAATATGTATAATATGGCATTTAAATACGTCATACGGTTCGGCGTGGCGGTCCAAGGGGGAGGCCTATGTTCAGCAGTGGACGTCTTCCGGCTGATGATGATGATGATGATACGGTTTAAACTCTTTGGCGAACATTTTTGGCTCAGAGCATTGGTTGATGGTACATCAATATAAGAGTATTTTTTTTTTACTTATAAAATTTTAATAATTATACTTACGAAGTGTTCTCGTGAAATGTTTTATTTGATATGTGCCACCTACCTATGTCTTGTGCCAAATATGCTCGCCTAATAAGTCTAAGCTCTGTAAAATCAGACATTTGTCAACAAATCAATATGTCTAGCCTGCTGCCACTTCAGTTTGCTTATCCATGTGTATTTATATTATGCTCGTATTCAATTGTTCATCGCTTGCAGCAACAATATTGAAGCTCCGAGCTCCTAATTAAGCGTGTAATTTAATCATAAAGACGATCTCAAAATTAAGCTTCAGTCAAAGTTCAGTCATCACCGAGAAGATATTGGTTTATGTAGTTAATAAATCACTGTGCCGAAGTTAGCAACTTATGGGTACACACTGCGGTTTGAACACAGGGAGCCTAGTGCGAGTTTTTCACTGCTGCCGTCACAAGTCACTGCGTTGACGTAAACGAAGATTTATTTGGAATCAAAATAGTGCCATCTGTAGGCCGACAGTTGGCGCTGTTTCGATCCCATGTTAATAGATTCGTTTACGTCAACGCAGTAACTTGTGACAGCGAGTATAAGAAAAATCGCACTAGGGACTTTGAGCAATTTTCGTATGAAACGCCTTCTGACCACATAGACTTTTCACTACACTATAAAAGAGTAGGTTGCAAATCCCCTTTAATTTGTAAGCGCCGTACTAAGTTGTTTAAAATAGTTAGCGTTGTACTTATACTTCGGTACTTGGTTAGCAAAAGGTGATTTATTAGGGTTCCGAATACGATAATTGGTGCGCGGTTTAACGTTTCGTGTTGTTATCTAATTACTGGTGCCGGGAGCGGTTAGCGATGCTGCAGAATATAATAATATCATATATCGTAGCGTACTCTATGATAAAATAACTCTTCATATATTATAAATGCTTAATTTGGTACGTTGGTATCTTTTTCTTGCACCTAGCATACGAAAAATATTTTCCCATTTTTTTTAAAACCTTTTATTTAACTTGTAATGTATGCATGTTTGACCGAGTGTATTCTTGCGAACTAAATTTTAAATCAGTTATCTTTAACCGATAGCAGTGAAAGTTTCGTGTAAAAGCTTATTTAGTATAACAATTCATGCTTAGTTATAACTTCAATCTAATTCCAATATGGCGAATTATCCAAGATGGTGGACTAGTTATTTTTTCTACGCTACCACTGTATGGGTATCAAAAGATAAGGCTATCTGAGCAGAACACGAAATTTAGTTTTTTCTTTTAGTAATACAACATTTGCTAATATCATGTGTTTAGACAAAAATATTTTTTTTTTTTTATTTATTTGATCCTCTGTTTCTTTTGTTACGGTATATGAGATTTTGTATAACTACAGTATATAATACCTTAATCTGACAATTCTCACATGTATCCTCCTATTAGGAATGTACATTCGAATCTTTCCTTTAGTAATTGTTAATCACAGTTCACAAACTGGGAGCTTAAAATGAACGGTTATCAAAAATGATAGGGTGGAAAGAGATACGATGATAGTTACAAAGTAATGCTATAATATTAAATAATAATGCGATGCCGGCTATGAGAGTGTTACTAGATGGCGGCCGCGGCTCGGCCAGTCGATTTACTTTGATGGTAGGGCTCACCTAACGCTTTGTCTCATGAATGCGGCACAAGTGGATACTTGCCCACACTAAAAGGTTTTTTGGTCATTGAATCCCTCTTATAGTTTCAACATATCTTCCTGTCTCCACTGATGTTGTATAGTAAGAACTCAGTCCTTTCAACGTTTATGTAGCATCTAACTCCCTAAGCTTCCCGGGGACTTATCCATATAATGCTTAAGAAGATGTTATACAGAATTCAAATTTCGTATGTTTACTTTTTACCCCGTTGTAGCCACGCGAACCGCAAGCTCGTAACACTAATGTGCATACTTTCCGGTAGCAGCGGAAACCGCGCACACGGCCTCCGATATAGCCTGTTTAATTTGGCGGCATAGTTTAATTAACAGGATTCCAACTTCCAAGTCGTATGTCCTGAGGAAATTGATGAGTTGTGTTGTGCGAGGCGGGGAGCGAAGCTCGCAGGGCGGGTGGGGAGGGGAGCAGAGCGGAGGGGCGCGGGCGGCGGAGGCTCGAGGTTACTCGTAAATCTACGCTACGTGGGTTGCCCTAACGCTTGATTAATTTATTTTCAGAGATTCCATGTAACTCATCTGAAAAGCGTTATTTAGGAGGGATTTCGTTACTCCTGCCGTCTTGCTTTAATTTCTCGCGTAGGAGCTTTGAATATTCACAGGTTTTCATTCAAAAGTCATTGGTATTGCGTAGCTATAAAGGAAGTCCCATTTGCTATGAATTATGGAGCACGCCCGTTACAAATTGATGTCAGCCGCACTGTCACGGGGGATCAGCTCGGCTGCGGTTAAGTTCACAGACACCCCGCTGAATTATATCTCTCTCTTAGTTTAAATTGAGACATCCTGTAAAATGTACATTGTGTGCGTACACTCTTCATAGATCTATGACCCAGCAGTAAGACAATTCATTGACAATAATCAAATAATGTATCTATAATTATAAATTTAAGACCTACAAACAACTTTTGCTTCAATTACATTAATAAAATAATTATTAACATTACTGCAGATACAGCAGATTAGTATATGATAGAGTAACACATGCAATGCGACAGATTATATAGGTATACACCTTACATTTACAATAATGGACGATAGCTGCTTAGGTGTGCGGTGAAACAGTGGGGCATTTGGGAAGCATTTGGGGTTTACGACAAGTTTGATGATCAAAAGACAAGTTATGGGTATCTAAACTATGTTCACTCGTAGACATTATAACTTGACTCATCATCCTCCCCTTGCCCCTGTCCCATATTATTTGGGTTCACGCAATGTGTTTTTTCTCTAGGTATAACTTGTAATTTCTGTATTCACTCCTTTTTTGGCGATAAATCCTTCACACAATGATCTATAGTTCCTCCGAGACATTAAGTACAACTTGACTATTGGAGTTATAATCTGTAGGTACTGTTGAAGCTTCGTGTTGTTGAAACAAGCAGTCGATGACATTATGCGGTGTTTGGGCTGCACGTTTGAACAAATGTTTGAACGCAAACATGGCGGTGGTCGTGCTTGAAAGGAGAGAAGCTAATATATATTAATTTTCCTATCAGTAACTAGTGATTTTGTTTGATGGAAAATTTGTTTGTTTAGTAGGGATATCTTCGGTGTATTAAGTATGTGTGGTATGAATTATCATACCATTTACACTTGTTAAAGTTTGTAAGTTATTTTATATTTTAAAGCCAGGTTTGTCTATATTTGTGTTTATGGTTATTTTTTAATTTTTCCTCTTGTTGTGTTCCTTTTACTTGTCATCTGTTCCTTCTGTTTTCTGTTGTTACGAATACCAATTATACATAATAAATATCTTTATTCAGAAATTATTACATTATTATAACACGATCCTGATACGACCTCTAATAATACTAATACTCGGATCATTAAATATATTCATATATTTCTGCTGAGCTCAGCTGCTCTTCCTCTCTTTGGACAAGGTGTTAACGAATAGTTAATGCCTTTTTAGTACGAAGACTTATTTTGATAATATACAATATGAGTATAAATATATCCCCGCGTAGTACATGATAACGGGTGACCTAAAGCCCATTCTAAACACTACATAGTGGTAGATTTTATCCGTCAAACATTATCTCTACTTAATAGACGATAATAAAGATGAATAGAAATAGCTACCTCTGAAGCTTGATGCGGATAGGTAGGTCAACATAATTTATTTTCATATTGAAAAATAATTTATAAAAAGACGACTTAATGTTATTTCGTCCAAGAGCTACACAAAGGGCACTCATTTGTATCGAGCATAAATACATTGTGAGACGTTTCCACGTTGTTGACAAGGCCATTTTTTATTAATAATCGTTTTCGCGGTAGTCCCCTCTAGGCTTTCATGTGAAATTGCGTCACAGAAATGTGATTACACCCAGTAATTTCCCGAGTTTGACAAGCAAAATGTAATATTTGAATGTAATGTGGCGAGTAAACCGGTGGGCGGCGTACAGCGGCGGGCGGGCGGCCGACCGATAATGACACTTCAAAACTTATCACCGCGCTGGGCTGTGACACTATCACCTGTAATTATTGCTGATAAACAATACGCTACCGATTTTACATATTTGTTACCCTCTGGTGACATACTCATTTGGTAAATTGTATTTTATCTTTCTACATAATATGTTTCTGACTGCTTCGTTGATTCAGTGACGGCAAGCGCTTTTCGGATTCGAGTTAACGAGATTTCGGATTCTATTCCCGCGTCGTGCAAAATGCTTTTGGATTCTTCAACTTGTAATTTCCCGGTAGCAGTGTAGATAAGTGTCTGGACACTTATCTACACTCTATATTGCTGCCAATATGTTCTCCACTCACCCCTATTACATTGGACTTAAATATGACAGGTGAAAGTACGTCTCTGATATATGGAATCTCGGATAATGGAATATAAGCGTGAGCATATTTATTTATGTATCTACATAATATGTGACCAATGTATACGATTGTCATTTTATGCGATTGGTCAAACTAGCATTACCAAATTTGCGTTTACTGAATAACTTATAGCAGATATGAATGAAAATAATGCTGTATTGGGAATTGGAAACTGTTACTTAACGTTAAAAATACAGTAGTACAAAAAGAGCAGAATCTTGTCTTGTTAAAAGTCATAGTCGAGAACCCTCAATTTTGAAAAGCAGTTAACGTTGTAATCTTCCCGAAATGAAATGTAACTCACTGCTGAAACAGCTCAAAATAAAACATGTCCGTAAATAACCAGCTTTGATAACGTTCTTCTAAAGTGAAGCCAAACTAAATATTCGTATGAATTCTTTAAACATTCTGAGATAAAATACAACATTGCTCAAAGAGTCGCATACAAACGATGGAATTTGCTAGTCCACGTTGCCGAATGCCAGACTACAAATGTTAATAAAGAACATATTCGGCTGCATTACATTGAGCTACCGTTGGTTATTTATTAGTGAGAAGCCTGGATGCATCACGGCATAACGGTACCCGGTAGCCCACTCCACCATTTATGAATATTAGCATCAGAATTTAATATTACCTCCAAGTATGGCTGCAGTTTCTGAGAAATGCTGAAAAAAGATAGACAGTGTACTTTCATAGAGTATAGAGGATTCCTTTCAAGAATTTAGAATTACTATTGGATATTAAGTTGGAACTACTCGAAATTAATACCGATGCTGCTTGTGGAGTTCATCTATGTAATGATATTGATTTGTTCACTATTTCTATTTCATCACATTTGTGAGCACTATAAACAAGCATCACAGGTATTAATCTAATGAGATTTTCAATAAATTCGTATGAAATTATGTAAGGAACATGTTTAAAGCACATATGTTTTTCAAGCGGATACATAGATATTTTAAATAAATTAGGGTAAAACAAAAATGAAAATGATTTATTCAGTTTAGGCCCTGTAAGGTACTCATGAATGTCGAAGAATTTACCTACGGTTCCGAAACTAGCCTTCTGAGAAGAACCGGCAAGGAAGCTGGGATCATGTACATTTCATTACGTAGTAAATCATAATTAATTACAATAAAATTCATATAAAATTATTAAGCAGTAAATTAAGTCGAAGCTGTGGAGCACAGCTAGTATCTACTAAATAATTTTGAACCAAATTACACTAAACTATTCAATTAGAACTTTCGAGTAGAGCTAATTCAATTGAAGTTTGTTTTATCCCTAGAAGGTATCAAAGAAGCACACCGTCCTGAAGGTAAAATGCCAACTGCATATAAAACTATGAAAAAGCGAGTTCATTGCCAAATGAACTCGCTTTTTCATAGTTTTATATAGTTACTCTTTTTAGGTAAAATTTGCATTGTCGTTTTTGCGAACCTAGGTACTAAACGGGTTAAAATATAGCTGTACTAAGAATGAAGGCATTTGGGTTCCCCCTTCAAGCCACCTGCACTTTACAAAGAGCTCTGGAATCTCCATTTGCCTCAAAATGCGACAGCGTTAAAGAAGTGTAATTTTGTTCGATCCTAGCCGTAGGTCCGTTTTGTAATAAAGATCTTGTCAACAGTCACCGCGGCCCCACAACAATTCTTAGGGATCGCAACGTTTTTTACTGCTATGGTATTTAAATAATCAAAATAAGAAGTTTTATCAACACGTTTAGATACAAAATATTTGTACGACTAGTTTTATACACATTTGAGTTAGGATGCTGTTCGCCGCGTTGAGGCAACGTGTCGTCGTATGCTGTTAGAATCAGCATAATGGCGCCACGGATAGCCGGCGGCGCGGTTACTACGTGACAAAATGCTCAACAATGTCTTACCGTGCACTCGTTATATGTACGAGATTCACTTATCGCGAGACATGCTGATTTAAGCCGTATGCTTTGCTCACTAAAAAAAGAAATATCTAGTCATCAATTGAGTACGATTCTCTTCATTGTTGACGCTTTACTCTACGTCACGGTACTACGGCAAGGCACTTTGAGATCGTCTAATTTTAGTTAAGTTCAAATAGCAGCGGAATAATAGATTACATCCATAAGTGATTTATGGATAAAGCTATCAATTAAACTATTAAATGGTGCGAGCATAAACTAAATGGATTGCTCAATGATTGATCATCTGCGGACGTCCCGATGCGACCCATGTGCGACCGCAGTCGAGCTGTCACTCGCTGTCAGCCCCTGTCGCGGTGGATTGTCCATGTTCAACCGTTTACAAATGCGCCCAACGCTTATATTGATACTAATATGACAAATCAATTGGCAATAAATACAATTACACAGTGAAACCTAGTTCCTAACACACAAGTCACGCGCGCCACGCTAGTAACGCTCCCACAGCCCGGGCCATGTGTTTACTAAACAACTTTCTTTCAAATTGTCAAGATGCTGACGTATTTGCAGACACCATGCCAAGTCTAATTCAAAGAATTAGACTATACATGTCGTAACTATTGTACTTCATCCTACTTATTATCACTGTTGAATTGTTATCTAAATGTATAAATGTGTTGGCGTTAGCTGTAAGTTTATATGTTGTCTAAAATAAATAAATAAATAAGTGTCAGTTTTATGTTGATAAGAAAATGCCGTTGTTTGTAAATGATGATTTTAGGGATAATTTACCACTATAGGCTCTATTCCTCTTTGTGACAATAACACATACGTGCGGTTTGCCACAAATACACTGCTGTCATGAACGGATAAGCATTGAGGTACCCACGAGGTGCTTAATTATTGTTCACTGTAATTTGTATTTGGTTTGTTAGTGAAATAATTTAGACCAAGTAACGTTTTCCTCAGAGAATACAGAGCTATTAATAAAAGTCTGTTAGCGCTGTCTTCATACTGTTGAATGAAATATGACGTTGATATAATAGGTGTGTAAGGGACATAAAAGTTTCATGACGGGCGTCTCCCTCAATATCCGGTGGGACGTGCGATCACAGGACCGCCGCGCCGGCCGCCGCACTCGGACACGCTCCATTGCCTTTCAAACCATATATTTTAATACATTCCCTATTTAGAAGTTCCGTTAAAACTAGAAAAGGGTATTTACGGTGCAGGATTTTAAATCCTTATATGTATTACTATTTTATAAATGAGACAGTTAGAGTTAAATTTAAAATCCTTAATCCCAATATTATAATAAATACAAAAATTACCGTTTACTTTTCGAAAACAGAGGTGAAGCTTAGTATCTACATAAGGTTTTGTTTTTAAGTTTCATTTTGCTATAATTGAATTGTGTGATTCCGTGCGAGGTGTGATATGCCGCAGAAATTGAGAGAAAAGTGAAAAGTTTTTACGATATTCATATGGCGCCCTCGCGCGTCGTCATCGATGATATATGCGGCTCTGTGTAACAGGTGTAACTGTGTTGGACTGACTAGGTGTTCGACCCTACATTTGTCTTCACGACCTCATTAAGGTCGACAAAACGATTTTTCTTTCATCGATATTAGTAGTTTTTTTCATACGATATTTTCATGATACATATTTCATGCTTCGGGAAAATTTTACTTAAATAAATTAATATTTTTTGCAGTCGTGGTGACTGAGTCATGTGAGTAATAGTTTACTACGGAAGCACAAATGGCAGCGGTCTGTACCAATTAGTTCATCTAAAATCTTAAGTGCTGAAATATCGCGAGGAAACCTGCATACTTGAGTCAGCGCAGTGGCAATGGACTTATTGCCAACCAATCCTGCCATTTCGGATTTCAGGGACCCTTCAGCGAAGTCGCGAGCATATTTATTTATTTCATAGAGTTAAAATAAAAATAAAAATTTATGGTTTAATGTTTGGAATATAGCTTTATGCAAGTGACAAATTAAGACGTAATATGCACCGTGGAGTTCATTAGGGTAATTATTCTAGGCTGGTGGTCACAGTCGATTCAGCCGGCGTGCGTAATTTGTGCGCGTCAATTGCGGACACCTCACCTGCCGCGCCATTTTACACCCACCGCGATATATCGAGATAGCTGTTAATATACACGCTCTGCTGAGATTTATCAATCGTTTAATCGAGTAAAGAAGCTCGATTTACGTAATGTCTTGGTCATTGACAATGTTTTCGTATTCATTGTATCGAAAAAAACGGAAACGTTCGTTGTTGCGAGAACCGATCGTTCTATGGAGTTTGGTTTTATCTAACTACGATTTCGGATCATGGGAATAATTGGGAGATTTCGATTGAAAGATTTGAAGCGTTCACCAATATATCGGTGGTATATTCAAAATTCTTTATTAAAATAGAAGCATACATACTATATAATAACTACCGTAGAGAGATGACCGATTTCCCAGTAGACGAATTTATTGCCTTCATGATACAGTCAGCTTACCACGCCATAATTCTAAAATTTTTTATGCAAAAAACTATTTTTAAGTGGTTAAAGTATATAAAAAAGTGGCCAACTTTATAGATTGACTTATAAAAAAGATAAAAAATATTGTTCTTTCTTCGATAATTTTTCGTAGAGATGTCAATAAATTTGTTGAAGGAATATACCACGAAGTTGCTACAAAGGACTTCTAAATGGCCTAAGTAAACTAAAAGATGGAGGTACCATTGTTCAAGCGTTTTAGCATTGAGTCTCAATCGGGTCATCAAACGGCTCTATAACAATAATGCTGAAGGTATCCATTCGGTTTCGGTCTGGCTCGCACAGATTTATCGTTATAATATGGCTATAGCAAACACATCCGACAGAGTAATAAAATTGTTAATTATAGCTCCCAGAGTTGCATTATTGGACGATTTCCATTTATTACATTCAGATCAAAGGGGTGCGCTGGTAATTGTCTGTTCTTAGATGTCGATCCCAGCATTTATTTTTTAAGCACTGTCTTGAATAGTGTTTACCAGGAATTATGATATAGAGACGTATATTCTGATTTGACGTACATTTATAATGAGCCATGGTGTATGTGTGGGTTGCGCACTTGAACAGTCGCCGTGTTATTGATACTTAGAACTGTATCTAGCTTGGACCTTTTAATGAAAAACGAACACTAAAGTTAAGAAATGTTTGATTGGCAAACGGTTAAACACATCTCGTTTGACACCATTGCCTCTTTTTAGGGTTATTTTCAAAAGATTTGTGTTCAATTTACTGGGCTGGGGACACTTGGTGTGAACGTACAAGTTGGTGTTTGCTCGAAAGCAGACAGGGCGTTTTATCAAGGTGTATATTTAACGGAGAACACTCTAGCATGATTGTACGAAAATAGCCATATATTGATCTAAAAATATCAACGACAAGGAAAACTACCATTTCAGTTGTACGAGTATTGTAAAGACAATTGTATTTGAAGCTGCTATAGATTATGACTCAAAGGTGACGTATTCTTTATAATGACTGGTTGTTACCAATTACCGGGAAGCGATAAGCAGCATAGAATGTGGAGTATAGCGTGAGAGTGAGAGCGCGAATTGAATGGACATAATAATGAGAAGGAGAGCATTATCGCGGCGCGGCGCCCTTGGCCGGCGACAGCGCCTATCTACTAATTGAATCTCACAACTTGCCGGGAACTTTCCGAACTCGTGAGAAATTTGATTAGCTCGTCATCTTTCTTTGAGCGTCGAGTTTAAATTTTTTCAACTTCAGATTACGTACCTATCACAAGATTAATTATGACGTTACGTGTAATGTCCTTACTTAAGGAAACTTTCCCGGGAGGCTATTAGATAATTCTTTTGAGGAAGACGCGAATTAATCCGGTGAGATGTCTAGGTATTGAGAATATAATGTATCCTTTTTTATGTTTTCTAGCTGTGCCCCGCGATTTCACCCGCGTAGATTTCGTTTCATCCTTATTGTCGGGGAACCCTAATATTTTAACCTAAGTTACGCCTTATAACATCAGCTACCTGCTAGTGAAAGTCCCGTTAAAATCGGTCCAGCCGTTTCAAAGATTACCCGGAACAAACAAATAGACAGACAGACAGAGAAAAAAATTAAAACTTGGTTTTTTTGTGTCTGTAGCGTGTATACTACATATTTCATACGTGCATATTTCATATGCATTTAGAGAAAAGCTGTTATTTTGGAATTACAAACAAACACTTCAATTTTATTTATCTGTATATATAGATGTATAGATGTATAGATATAGATGTATAGATTTGTCTATACACATTGTATGAACCTGCCCTGTGGTTGTATGAATTTAATGCAGTTTATACTTATGTAGTCATTTAATCAGCAGTACGTACAAAACATCGCCCATGGACCGCCATGTATTTTTCTTAAAAATCTACCAAAAATATTCTTTATAAGCGGGGTATAAGTTATCTTTAATATTGTTCGCTATCTCTGATGTTATTGGTAATTTTAATTGAAATAAGATGTAAAGTAACAAATTTTAAAAAGGAGTTCTAAAATGATTGCAAAACGAAGGGTAATTACTGAGAGAAGAAGATAAGGGCGTTGGATTTATACGGACTAAAAGCGGGGCCAATTCGTATTGTCGCCAACGAGGCTACGCGTCAAGCATTGCAATATTGTCTTATTGCCGCTTGGTCCGCGGGAAAAATATTCTTACATGATTTTCACTTTGTATTCATGAACAAAATGCAGTAGCGAATTTCAAATTGTTACCAAAGGAACCTACAATACTTGCCATGATGTTGTTATCAATACAAACAATCGGCTAGTAAAAAAATAAGTGTAGAGCAAGCAACCTCCGAAGCTCAAATACCGTGAAATAAAGGCGTTCGTAAAGAAAAGCGATTTCGTATGTAATTTACATTTATGAGCAAGCCGCTCAAGTGTTAAAATCATTTAGTTGATTTCTTTGAACGTACGTAACGTTTCATACGTACGTAAGCTCGCTTTTCGAGAAGGGTCCCTGTAGGGGTAGGCAGATCTTAAATGTGCTTTTTTCATACTACAAATGTGGTAAGGAAGCGTGCAATCCGCCTGATGATAAGCGACTACTGAAACGCCTCGCATCGCTTGCCTGCCATATAAAGAATGGAATGAAGGCGCCAACATAGTAAGAGATGGAAGAGTCTCACTATAGCTAGCACAACGTCTTCACTCCTACCCCCATGGAACACTGGCGACCTTACTCAACACAGAAATTAAATACTACCTACTAAGGTAGCATTATTTAGCTGCGATCTTCTGTAAAATGTAGAAGTAATCGCCAGTCGAGCTTTGAATTTGGGACTTATTTTATCGGGCAAAAGTGCAACACCCCGAACAGGAATTCAGATTTGTAATAAAAATTAAAACGGTATGAAAAACTGTAATTATAACAATCGTGTAAACTAAACAAACAGAAATATAGATTGTATAGAAAAGGATCAAATTATCAAAAAGATTTCTCGCATATCTCATCGGAAGAATAATATTCATCCATTCGTCAGTTGCAGGGAAAACGAGAGTTCTTTGTTTGTGAGATATAAAGTATTTTCATGATTGCTGATCTTCGTAAGAAAATGTCTCTCCGGAGTAAATTTTGTAAGAAAAATGGGACGGTACTTCCAGGGGCTATTGTCCTGGCTGTTACGCCGCGATCAATTAAAAATCTCTCGCTTGCCATCCTTCGCTACGACTTGGAGTCACCTATTTTTTCCTTTTCTACGTTATACGCTTGTGTTTCTGTTTGCAGACATTGATTTATTGTTGGTAGACTATAGTTTACTCCTTAGGTAATATCTCCAAATCATGGTTACTTTTTGTTATTTATGTAAACTATGTTCAAGTCGCAAAGTGCAGTTTGAACTATGGTTGGCCATAACTCCTCAGTTTGTCCAAATTGATCATTTACTAAGGCACACGCTCAATTTACGGTTCCAGATATATCGTTGTAAGATCTACTAATATCTCTATCTATCATGTCCTAGTGGATTTTCTTAAAATATCTAATCTAGTTGTATTTATTTCCTAAGTACAATTTGTCAATCTGGACAATTACATTATCGTCATTACTAAGAGTGCCTCGTATACTCCTTGGGCTCGTAATATAAACCTCAGCAACATTGGAATAAAAACGCAAATTAAATTGGAACTCTCCCATTGTAAATCATTATTAAAGACGTTATCTGAAATTAAATTGCTACTTTATCTGACTTTTATCTTTTTAAAGACGTTTAGATGATCTTAGTTAATTAATTGGCACTCACGGGTTTTGGCATCCGTGCGGTCTGGGACTATTTCGTAGAATTCACTAAAATTAAGTTCAGTATGAAACAGATTCATACTTTTATTACTTAGCGATTTAGGTCCGAGTGTTGTATATTTCAAGTCGTAAGGGTGGAAAACATAAATTTATGGCAGTCTGTAATTTTATAATTAGTAACTTTATATGCAATAAGCTTCTCGCCCATGTCTTAAATTTCACTGTATTATTGGTATAAATTTTGATATTTTGATTCAATATAAAATTCATGATATACTGTGCCTTTTATACATAACAGAGAGCCGATAGAAACTTATTGATTATAATAATGAGCCGCAGTCTTTCGGTCTAATGAATGTCTATCAGCGAGCCCGCATTCAATTGATCAACAAACTTTACGGAAACTGTAACAATAGAAGGGATACCAATTGAGACTCTTCACTTTGAAAGGTATTTCAATTAATTTTCTCGTTTGACATCTCTATTATCATAGAGTGTAACTTTATCACTGTTCCTTATTTAATTGTATTTTATTGCTGTTTTATAATTGCAATTTGTTCTCTGGCTACGTTATTCCAATTATTCTTAAATAAGAAAACTTATTCGACTATAAAGCGCCCCACAAGTTCCTTATTAGTAGTAAGACATGCATAAAATTTATGTATTAAAATTTTAATCTCCTCTACGACTGTAGTCTCCCCGCCTCTCATATATTATTCAAATATACTTGCGTACTGGGAAATGTAGGTGAGGCGAAAGTTTCGACGTGAGTAACAACATAAAAACACACTTGAAACAACAATCAATTCGGAACTTCTCCAGACTTGCCAATGACAGTTTTATAGTCTTTATGCAAACCTATAGCGGCGAATAAAGGTCTCAATACTAATATATCTTCGGACTTTTCCACACCGATTGATCCTATGAGCTCATACTATGATAGATACTGCACAATGCTTGCACAGCGAACTTGTACGACTACATATACTTATGTAGATAGAAACTTAATTACAGAACAACCAAGAGAGGTTCGTGGGCAGGACAACTGATAATTGGCCTGTCATATTCCGGTATGTGGTTGCATTATTGTCATAATCAAATCAGAATTTAATGTTCTTATTTATAAATCTCTATATACTTTTAATAGTGTGTAGATAATATTGCGAATTTATGCAGAATGCGATAAAAACAGGAAGATATGTAAATCGATGCACTTATTCAGGCGAATAAAAGACGCCTGACTTCAATACTTGTGCAAAGGCTAAGAGGAACGAGTGCAATGGACTGAACTGAAAAGTTCATTCCAAAGTTGGCTGGATAACCCACCCCTGTTGTTTGAGCAGCTGGCAACAAGTTGTTTGCTTAACGGTTCATGACGAAAATAGTACATCTCTTCAACTGGATATATATCTCCTTTGATCTCGTCAGATCCATAATCATAATTCAACTCAATATTCCAAATGTGTCACGATCGCGTCTACTTCAATTGCTCAAAATATTTTTCTGTAGAAAATGTCCTTAACTTGTAATTAGCATATTTTTGCATTCGTTTCTTTATATCACCTAACCTACCCATTCTGGTAAAGCTGGATACAAGACAACATTCGAATTCGAAAATTCTTATTATTAAAAGTATATATTAAAGTGTGATCTTGAAAGAGAACTGAAGTTGGTGTAGGTTGCCGCGACATGAGCAAATATTTTTCTCATGTCTCATTTTTCATATGTACGAAAAATACAAGTTTGTTAGTAATATTTTGAGATTTATTTATTGCGTATTGCAAAGATAAGGCGAGGAAGAAGAAAAGAGCGATTCATAATCCACAAATGTTAGTGCTGTATAAACTGACAGCTGTCAGTCACAATTACAGTTGACATTATGTGTTTGCATACTTATAATTTATAATTTAGTCTGTGGTTTACCAACAAACCAACTGATACCACCTCTGAAAATATTCGAAGACCTCGAAGAACGAAAGTTCATCTTGCACATCGTCTTAGCAATCTACGTCTATTCTGACTGGTACAAAATAGCATTTCTCCCTACTAACTAAGAACTGAGTACTAACTATCGAGTCTTCGCAACGAATAGATTACTATTTATCGTGCAAAGATTTGGTGCAGTGTCCTATAAATACTACAAAAGTGGCAAACAACCGCAGAGCCTGTATATTGGCAAGCGGTTTGCAATGTTTTACCAATGTGACGTAATACAATCCTGATTTTCACGACCGATTGTCTGGGATGTAAAGTGAATAACTCTTTTGTGGATGAAAAACTTTTTATCTCTTAAAGTTGAGAGAGCACGATAGGAGAGGAAAGTTTCATTAATCCTTTACATCACTTCAATGTGCATGGGTGTGAAAATAACGCGATAAGATTTTTTGGTTTCACAATCAAATGGGAAAACAGAGGAATGTAAAAGGCGTTATGTTTATTCATTTCAGTTGAGTCGTCATCATTATTATTTATGCACACGCGTTGTCCCTCGCAGAACAGAGTAAACAGAGTAAAAAGCGCCATTTTGATCTCAGTATCGAATACTCATCTTTGGCATTGGCCGATGCGTATACCACAGAACACAGATATACGTTATTGTGGCGTACATGCAGTTCTTATTATCTTAGCCGCGTAGGATAAACAACAAAATCTTTGTTACTTAGTGGTATTTGGTATTTTTGTAACATTATCCATTAATGCTTCGCACGTATTGATCGTAACGCCTAAGCCTCCCTCGACGAATGAAATATTTAACACAAAAAAATTTTTCAATTCAAACCCGTAGTTCTTGAGATAAGCGCGTTCAACCAAACATATAAACAAACAAACTCTTCAGCTTTAAAATATCAGTATATATTCGTTAAAAGAATATCTCATTCTCAAACTTGTACTCTTAGTATACAAATCTCGTCTAGTTGACCGGCCCATACTGTATCCTTCTGCTAAAGGTTATCGCGCACGATATCAACTCGGAAATGGATATTCACCGCAGTTTGCATGCTTGTTCCGAGGCGAGGCGAAGCCATTGCGATGCTGATTAATGCGCGTTGCAGTAGGGAGTTTCATACAAATAGCACACTCACGAAAGTATAGGTTTTGTCATGTTTAAATGTCGTCGCTTGAACTTGCGTTTTGCGCTTTTTCAATGCTGCTGTAAAACATTCTATACTCGCCGCTTGGGGCGTTCCCATACAAAATGAGGAAAATACGCAGACTATATCGTCAAAACAACAAAATAAAACTTGTTAAAACCTATATTTGGGGCACTGAACGTTTCGAGTTCAGGCGACGCTGATAATTGTGCGTTAAGCTTAAGTGGCTCCCAGCCGCTTTTACCGATCCCAGCTAAGAGCGTCGAAGTGCGTATGCGTTCAGTTAAGCGCGCCACATTTTTGGACCTTTCACGTCCTAATTAGTTTAATGAGTCATAATGATTGTATAATTAGCATTTGGTTCGCAGAAGGGTTATGTAAGCTATGTCCAAACTCGTCCTGGATTTAATGGCAAGCAAATATGATACGGGATGTAATGATAATATGCTGGATCGCTATAAACGAATAATGGTTATGTCTACGTAGTTGTTTGTTTGTTTACGGGGCTACCTTAAAAATGTTAATATGTAAGGTAGGTAACGAAATGCCGGACTCCGGATTTCATTTGCCAGTTATTAGGCGAGGATGTGTACAAATTAATTGAACCTTTGATATCCAATACCTACGCTCACGTTAAAGCAATTTTGAACGAACCCATAAACATGACTGATATTTCCTGTTAAATCCCTATTACGAGTAATAATACACAACAATGATGAATCAAATGACTAACAGACCAATTTTAATTCCAGTTTACCTTTTCATATTTCGGAAATATTTCTGAAGCGTGGATAGAAGTAGTTTTTGACAACAGAAACATGAATTAATAAGTGTTCATTGCGTTTGTTTAAAAAAGAATGCATACAATTTTATGAATAAATGAAAATTATCTCTGCGGAAAGAGTCAAAAATATCTTGAATGGAACATTAATTAGCAGGAGACTACAAATCATGACAAAACCGCCGTCACATCTAAGTACCTAATTAGGGAAAAGAGGAGCCACCGCAGCCGTAAATCATTTCTATACATTCAGATATTATCTCCGCACCGAACAAGCTAGGCGCTTCAGTGTGTACCCTTCCTTATATTGTAGGTACCTGCAACGTAATATACGAATACGGAAGAAAATTAAGTTTCACTAAGCTAACACCGTTGTCGGAATTGGAATATGTTGGAACTGAGAAAATTAATGGCATCTAGAAAATTCCCTCTGTGAGTTTGTGGCAAATGCGAAAGGAATTTTGCCGCTTCTAGTCGCAGTAGCGGACAGCGTCGTAAGACATTTATAAAAGGTTTGAAACAAATTGTACCTGAAACTTCATTGCCGTCTGAAACAAGGGCTTTCAAAGTTTTTGGAAATATTACTTTGCAGCAAAGCGTTTTCAGGGGTAGACCCCCTGAAAACGACAAAGACCCTCTCTTTCTCCGAAAACGAAACTTCGTGAACGAACGAAAATTAAACGTAGTTTCATTATCGCTTTGTTTTTATCATACTCAAATTTTTCTTCGTCTAATAATTTAATTAAAGTTGGTTTAGAAAATATAAACTTCAAATAATTTTCTAGCGGACCACGTTCGGATGTAATTTTAGAACGAATAATAACCGTGGTAGGAACTTGGGGACTTTCGGCCGAAGCTTCGTTTTTCGGAGAAAGTGAGTAGGCACCCTGTCCCGGCACAAACAACCGGACGTTAATGTGTTTCACAGCCGAGAAAGTTGCTATAAAATAATACATATTAAGGAAATATTATTAACATAATAAATAGGCGTTATAAATAATAATTTCAAGCCGAGGGTGAGCTTGGCTCATTTATAAATCGTTTAAAAAGCAACGGACAATTTAACTTTTATGAACGGACTTTGTTATTTCGCTGTGTAATATATTACTCTTTAATGTAATAAACACACTTGAGTGGACTTCCTATGATAGTAAATTGTAATGATATGTTGCGTCGCAGTGCGGTATACGGTATACCCCGGCGAGTATTTATGCGCACTAGTTGGTACAGCCCGTTGATGGCTCTTCTGAACAGACCTACCAACAGATTACACGGCACTTGTGTTAATTACCAATACTACGTGTTAACGATACCATTAATGTAGGTCCCCGTTTATGAAAACTAACAGGTTGATTAGGAGGTAGTTGTTTAATATTTCTTTTTAAAATGAATACGTGTGTCCTCTCAGTAGTATAAAAAACTAATCTACATCTATGCACACCAATTAAAATTGAAGTGTGTGTTTCTAATTCCAAATTAATAGCTTTTCACTAAATGCATATGGAAGTATATTGGGTACATTATAAAAAAACGTTGTTGTCCGTCCGTCTGTCTGTCTGTTTGTTACGGCTAATCTATGAAACTGCTGGATCGATTTTAACGGGACTTTGTAGTAAGGCTTCTCAGGCTGCTTTTATTTTAGAAAAAAAATCATTCAGTAACATAGTTTTATTAATCCTAGGCGGGTAAAACTGGCTGCTATATAGATGAACTTTTAACAAAAATGGAGTTTACTTTCTGCGTTTTTTTATGATGCGGATTAAATGAGCTCTGCATGAAAGTGTAAGCCGGACTAAGGATGCCCAAACCCTTTGTTTGAGTCACGTGCGCTTCCCACTTTTGAAATAAGTACCCAACTACATATTACTGATCAAATGTTAAAAGAAATAAACGAGTTTTGTTAATTTCATGAATTTGCTGTAATAACATTTTCCACATACGTGTACTTTCATTACTAATTCATAGAAATGCTTGTAAAATGAAAATAATTTATTCAGTTAAGGCTTCGCTAAGGCGCTTATGAACGTCTAAGTTACCACCACTTCGGAAACTAAGAACCGGAACCAAAAGAAACTCAGCCAGGCATCTTGTATATATCAGGCGTATAATAAATTAGTACCTATCTATACAATATTATTTAGTACTAGCTGTGCCTCGCGGTTTTACCCGCGTAGATTTAGTTTCATTATTATTGTTGCGGAACCCTAATATTTAAATTAAATAAAACTCTCGTAAAAAATACTCCTTGAAACATCAGATACCTGCCAGTGAAAGGCCCGTTAAAATCGGTCCAGCCGTTTCAGAGATTATCCGGAATAAACAGTCAGACAGACAGATATTTTTTAAAACGTGTTTTTTGTGTCAGTAGCGTGTATACTTTCATATGCATATAGTGGAGAGCTGTTATTTTGGAATTACAAACAGACACTTCAATTTATCTATCTGTATGTATAGAAGATGTATAGATGTATAGATAGTATAGTATATATTGAAGTTTCCATAGTCGTCGTAATATTTCTATGTCGTAATATATTATTATGTCGTTTTGAACGCCAGTCTTTTAACGATGGGTTTTTATAATGTTTAAACTAAAATATATACATACATATGCTCACGCTGTATTCCCCGAAGGAGTAGGCAGAGGTGTTGTAATGACAACAACCACTATTCACCGAAGATAATTAAGTACAAACGTGACAGTTGGTGAGTCAAGAGAGAGTCAATCGCCGTCTCAGGCACTATACATACGTCTTTGAATTACTTCTGAGATCCTCACGAGGTTTTCCTTCACGTAAGTTTTTTAGAAAACTCATTGGAGCAGGGATTCGAACTTGCGTCGCTTGCGTAGCAGGCGACTACTCAAACTCCACGGCCAACACGGCTCACTAAAATATACCTATGTTTTATTTATAGAGAATAAAGAGGTGTAAATAGTAATCCAAAGTAAAGCGAGGTCGGGTCGCTAGATTACAATAATAATCGCATAATAATAAAAGGATTTTTTTTTCTGTATTTTAACATAATGTATTCCAATTAATTATCCACTGGCAAAAGGACAACCAGCTTCTACTATTGCAATCATTACAAACTGAACATAAAACGATCTCTAGATAGAACAAACAATTTGAATCGCGTTCGTTCACCCGTATGAAAAGCGATACACCAAAAATCCTCCATTTTTATTTACCGTGGCAACAGAAAATGATTTGGACGTGGAAAACTGCAGTGTAGCTTCGGAAACTATGGGCGTTCGTGTGTGGCTCAGTGAGCAGTTTTTCAGTTCTGACTGAATTCCGGCTCTGGGGCTTTTCACTGCTACGTTTAAATATATATTGTAGTAAACTTAAAGCTAAGTTAGTTTTCAAAATAATTTAAAAAAATTGAAAATTATTTGTTATTTTTTTTGATTGCCTCGCTGTTTGCAAACGCTATTGCTGAACATCCTAGGTTCGATCCCCGGGTTGGACAAAGTGAAATTAGATTTTTTTCATGTGATATTTTCCAGTAGCCCGGAGTCTGTAAGTGTTCAGTTAGCGATGAGACATAAACATAACTGGCGAAATGTGGGTGTACCACAAGTACACCTCTGCCTACCCCTTCGGGGAATTCAGGCGTGAGTTATGTATGTATTTGTATGATTTGATTTAATTTGTTAGGATTGATGTGTGGTGAAACTTCAGCTCCTTACAAAAATCGCCTAAAATAATCCTTGTTCTAAAAGTAATTTTCCCTCTTTTTGTGATACGGACTTCAAAAGGGATGAGCATAGTTTTAGTCTGGGTTGAATTTAGTCTTTGCTTAAACCACGTTTTGTAATAAGGGGGTATGAGACGGCTTGCCAGCAGAACTATTTCTTTCGGAACTTGAATAACTACTACAAATAAATCTCGTAAAATTATTTATGGAGCACTGAAGTTGAATTATGAGTCATTATACTCGAATCCAAGTAAATTTGAAATGCCATAGTAGTATTGTATCAGCAATTATAAACCTATTTTAGTATTTACATTTTCCCCAAAGTTGACTAGATTGGACTGTGGTTGACTACGGACTAACATTCCCGAGTGTGACTTGCGTACTTAAAATTTAGTTTTTTGTCTTAGTTATTAGTGTTTTTTTGTCAAGAGTTAGAGTACCTACCAGCTTACGGTCAGATGGGCTCAATTCGAATCAGGGAAGTTATTCAAAAATGTACGACCGTGGCGGTAGTAAAAAGTTATTAAAGTTATAAAAACCGAAACGATTTGATTGCAACGAATTAATTAGTAACGGTTAATTGATGTGATGACGTGTACGCTAATTAATTAATTACGATTGCGGTTAATTCAGATACATAATGGTTTTGTTGTGTACAATCGAATCTGGCATGCGGCTCGGTGATTGGAGTCAATCGAGGTATTTTGTGTCAACACATTGTTATATTATCACGTCATCATCATCATCATATTATATGCATGTATTCAAGCCTGTTTTCCCCGAAGGGGTAGGCAGAGGTGTTGTAATAACAACACCCACTTTTCACCGAACATTTTTAAGTGCCAACGTGGCAGATGGTGAGTCTATCGTCGTCTCAGGTAGGTACTATACATACGTCTTTGAATTACTTCTCAGACATAATGGTTTCTTCACGATATATAAAAAGACTGTATCGTCCAAAACTGTGATCCCAAATAAGCTACAATCAACTGATTGTATTGTTTTGTTTATTGTTGTATACAACTATATAGTTAAGGATCAATAGCCGCGTTTATAATGAGCCAGAATGCCGGCAAGTATGTACACAAAGGCGTAGACAATAAACCCGCGGGTACATAGGTAATATAAAGTCAATACAGTGTCTAATGATAA
This sequence comes from Watsonalla cultraria, assembly GCA_964035505.1. NCBI lineage: Eukaryota > Metazoa > Arthropoda > Insecta > Lepidoptera > Drepanidae > Watsonalla > Watsonalla cultraria. The sequence goes on along the minus strand of OZ037717.1, from coordinate 7,134,816 downwards.
GCACACCGACGAGGGTTGGTTTTCCGCACTGCGTCGCAACACTCCCAACATATTCCATTAAAATTTACCAAAACGACTTGCTGCTGCGAATGAAATAATCCACGTTTGTACATACGTTCTTGTTTACATTCAACACCAGTTCTCGTTATGTTATGACGTCACACTTCGGCAAGCACAACGTAAGTGGTGTTAATAATTGGATTTATTCAACTTCGCCAGTTGTTCCACTGTTTAACAGTGGTACAGCTGACCAACTTACCGCAGAACGGTAGGCTTATTTGTGCATTTAGTATGCTGGCGTTGCGCCGCCGGATTGCATTGCATTTTTATTGTATTGTTAGTTCGTTAGGTAACTCCTGGTAGGGTCCGGGACGTTTCTTTCTGTACCTCGTAATTCGGACCGGAACTTTTAAAGTGGCTCTTCGTGAACTAAATCGCGGCCGGCAATTTATGAGACGAATAAAAACGCAACAATGGGCTCATTCGATTTACGTTTTATTCGCTCCTCGAGATGGTTCGTTTATTATCGTTATTGTTTCCCCTTTTATTTAGCGACTGGTCCCCGAACGGCTGCCACGGTCTTATAATAAACTTCTGTTTAATCTTCTTAATTGGTTTCGTTCCTTTTATGTATCCTTAAAAAGTATAATTTACTAACTGTGCCCCACTGTTTTACCCGGGTAACAATAAAAACTATGTTACTTCGTGTTATTTTTTTCTATTTAATGCATTTCGTGAAAAGCTGTTTATTTTGAATAACAATAAGACACTTTATTTATCTTTATAGATATCTATATAGATTATTGTCTTAATATGCGTAATCTGTTATTAGTCACTGTATCAAATATTACTCGCTTTTAAGCTCGACTCTAAATAGGAACTACGATATGGTGTATATTATTGTTATACATGTGTATTTCGTATCTATTTCACTTACTGGGGTATGTGCGTTGTCTCTCCAGTTTGATAATCTTCATATAAATAAAAATCCAACGAAATAATAGTTATTTGTTATACAAGAGTGCAAAGTTGCTTTTTAACCGCGTGTTCAATTTTGATGACCGAGCAAGCGAAGGATTCTAAAATTAGAACCCTGAGCGTTAGCGAGTGAATCAAAAGAGCACGAGGTGAAAAATCTTTGCACTCGAGTGCAACACGTAACTTTTCATTCCACCTCAGCGAGGAAATGACTAAATGCAAAAAAAAAACGTTTACAATCACAAGATAGGTAGACTTTTATTTCAGTTTAGGTATTAATTACTACATTATGACAGGTAAGTATTACAGAATAATCTTTAAATTATAACAATACTAAGGTATAATTAAGAAAATTTTAAAGTAACGTTGCTACAGTTATTTAAATTGAGTGTAATATTTTTGTCTGGTACTGTAATATTGCTGTTAGTCACTTGTGTACTGTTTTAAATACTTCTCGCGTGAGGGAGAAAGCTCATTTGCGCATTATTAACAGTTTCAGTCAATTCTGTTGGCGTCAAACAATCTTCCTCGTCGCTAGAATCACTAATTTTAGTTTTTTCACTTGTTTTCAAGTTTCTTGTTTTTAATATAAGGTTTAACAATGACGTGAAAAAATGCCGCGTAAAGAACCGCGTACAAAGCAAATTGAAAAAAGAACACCAAGAAGGTTCCGAGTCTGAGTTTTAAACAAATTAAAAAAAAGTTGTATGATATATTCGGCACCATAGAGGTAGCAGTAAATAGGTTTAATGTTTTTTTAATTCACAACCTTAGTGCACACGATGTTCTAAATTCAATTTTCTTTATCCTCTAGAGAATAAAAACGGCTTTTCCACTCAGATATTGAAGATTAAAAATACTCTTTCCGAGATGGTGGGATGAAAAACCTCTTTTTTTAAGGTCGATTATTATCACGCATATTTTGGTTCATTGTCGCGTGGTACGAGCACATTATCAACAATCAAACGTCGTATTCTCTACCTTTCGTATAATAATTATATATGACATAATTTTAACCTGTGCTTAGGTTTTCTTTGTACCCTATGCCCATCCTTAGCAAACATCTATCTCTCTACCAACATTTTGCAATATCGGCTCAGCGGTTTTATTATTGCTCTTATATTGTTATGATCCCTATGTGTTCCGCTGCTGGACAAAGGCTTTCTTTTCCCTCTTTCCATCCCCTGCGATCCAGGGCTTGCTCAGGCCAGTTTTTCAGTTCTCGGTTTGGTGTGAACTTTTTTATGAATTTAGAGTCATGATTTATAGATAACTTGCTGTGCCCTGCGGTTTCACCCGCGTGGATTTAGTTTCATCTTTATTGTCGCGGAACCCTAATATTTTTAATTAATAAAAGTAGCCTAAGTTACTCCTTGAAACATCAGATACCTGCCCGTTAAAATCGGTCCAGCCGTTTCAGAGATTACCCGGAACAAACAGACAGACAGACAGATAGAGAAAAAAAAATAAAACTTGGTTTTTTTGTGTCAGTAGCGTATATACTTTCATATGCATTTAGTGAAAAGCTATTATTTTGGAATTACAAACAGACACTTCAATTTTATTTATCTGTATAGATATAGATGTATAAATATGAGTAAAGTTGATTGTATGGTAATGTAATGTGGATGTTGTTTGTGCAGAGATGATGACGTGCCGGCTGGGCTCGCGGCGGCTGGGCGGGTCGCGCGGCTCGCTGCAGGCCGGCACCGCGTGCTCCGCTGCCAGCGAACTGGACCTCTCCTCGCGCTCAAGGCGCGCGCACAAAGCAAGGTAAAAACCTACACACACACATATACGTATGCCATCTAGAGGAGTCCCCGACGGGATGGGCTCATCGACGTAACTTTTTTTTCCTAGGTCTCATTTGATATTTTCACAAGGACCTAACCTTCCAAAGTAATTGCTAATTTCCAACAAATAGATTACGTATGTGGCTTAGCCGTAAAAGTAACAGGCAAACAGGCAGAGACATCATGTTTAGGTACATTATTATATAGACTTATGAATCAATGTCTTGTTTAGTGCATAAAATGTGGGTTCGAATCCTCACCTCGTGAAGGTATTTTTCCTTACCAATTAATTTCTGTGAAGATGTTGAAAAGAGAAATTTGTAACAACTCCAAAGTGGCATCAGTGTTTTATGCTTTACGTAGATTTTAGATTTACAAGACCAATATGATTGAATTCGATAGCAATAATAATAGTGCACAAAAAACAAATGACAATCTGAAATAATTCAATATTTGAATTGTTTCTTAATCTTAATTTAGATGGCCAGGGGCCTTACCATGAGCTCTTATTGCCATGATAGTTTCACTCATTTATGAGACAGATGTATGTGACTCAACTCAACTCAACTCAAATATATCTTTATTCGATTAGACTTTATACAAAGTACTTTCAATATGACGTGCATACATCTGTCACTGTCGCACAACTGAATCAACATTGCAATAAGCAAGCTCATGGTTGGACCCCAGCGATGAGCAGCCGGACCTTCTCCCTTCTCACAATAAATTAGACTAATATTAAAAAAAACATCTTTTCTTAAATTGAATCAAGGTACGTGGCAATACTAAAGATAGAATTAACGTTCTCCTCTCCAGTAAATAATAATTAAACGCAGGATATAAAATACTTAAATATTTTAGAAATATTAATATATACCATGGTATGAGACTAATGCAATCCAGTTCTTTCTTATATACATAGTTCGCATGTCACCAGTCTTACTGCCAGACTCCGTATTATGGAATTACCACAATTATATGTATTACTACTCCAATCATAAATCTACAGCTAAACATAGCTGATCTTCCGTTGTACCATAACACACAGTGCAATAAATAATGTGTTTAGTTTAGACATGTTGCGAATGCAAGAAACTTGGCGCATCAAGTGTATTAATGAATGAGTTTTAGTTGGCTAAAAGCGGCGGTACGATGCATACGTTATTAAACTTTATGAAAATTACTTTCTAAATAGCTATTTTCGACTGTGTTGTTTTGTGCAATATTTTTAGTTGCTTCAAGAGTTATCTGTTCATTTACTGATATAACTTATCAGTTAATAAAATGTCTTCCTTTCATTCGCGAATAAAGCAAATTTAGGTTCTTAGTAAAAGCAACCTTTTTCAAACCAGGCGGTAGCAAGTATAATCCATATAATCATGTCTCTTTGATGTTATGAAAGTTCTGATGTGTCCAGAAAACCGTTGCGGAGACGTTAGGGGGAACAGGGATCGTTACTCACACATATGATCGTCATAGTAACAAATATGGGATATCTGAATCAGATCCGGATTCAGCAGTACTAAAATCCTATGATTTATCAAATTAATGATAAAACATCTCCCGCCCGCCCTATTTTTCATCGCGCCCGGGGCGGGCATCGCATCACACGCTTTCGAAGCGGTCTGTAAGGTTATGAAGTTATAGATCGATCCAAATACTAATTGGGGCTCGGTACGAGACTGAACGTTAACACGCAGCCTTCAATATTAAACATTTTGTATAGCACCTCAAGCAAATTTAATTCTAATTAAATATACACCTTTATCAATTCCATATTCTTTCGATGAAATGTACCTATATGAAGCCTGGCTGAGTTTCTTCACGTTTTTTCTCAGAAGGCTAGTTTCCGAACTGGTGGTAAATTTTCGATATTCATAAGTGCTTACCAGGGCCTAAATGGAATAAATGGTTTTCATTATACGTGAATATTTTTATGTTTTTGAAGGATGCAGTGAATATTATGTTTAATCCTCATTATTCCAGTTCTTGATACTTCTACTTCGTTCTTGATGCATTCTACTTAAGCAGTAGATGAAATGTTATAAGACATTTTTTGAAGAGGGACGTATTCAGAAGAAGAAAACCTTTGCTGAATCTAGTATTAAGGAAATAAACGTTCTGAATTTAAAATTTTAAGTCTATGATATGAGGTGTGGTTCTCTATGACTGTTTATGTAGCAACCTTTCAACATGCCCGGATTAAATCAATTATTTAACATACCTATGTATTAATTTGGTTGCATTTTATCATTCGTATTTCAGCCACAATGGAAGCTAACAGAACATTTTAAGCGCACGTCAATAAGTTCATTTGAGCCGATTAATTAACAATGATGGCTGAAGCCCTACTATCAAATATTCCATTGTTTAAAGAGGGTTATCACTCTAATGCATTGCGATTGTTTCCATTTAACAGTAATCTAAAACTATCCAGACCATATTCACCTACTGTCGATAAACATTCGTAGCTATTTCTGACATAATATTAATATATCCTAATATATAAAGCTAAAGAGTTTGTTTGTTTGAACGCGCTAATCTCAAGAACTACTGGTTTGATTTTAAAGAATCTTTCAGTGTTAGATAGCCCATTTATTGAGGAAAAGCTATAGGCTTTATCATCACGCTAAGACCGATCGCGGGTTAATGTTCGCTTTTGCTCAAAGTAACTATTCCACGCGAACGAAGTCGCGGGCATTAGCTAGTCAATACAAATGAAATTCAAAGACCTGACTGAAATAAGCACAGACTAAACCGCTAGTCGTAGAAACATGAAATTCGGAAGGTGTTTTCTCAACTCCCTCACTGTATCCCATACATAGTTGGAGTCGCCATATGATTCGGCCCAATGTGACTGATCATCTGATTTTTACACAAAGCGACTGCCATTTGACCTTTGCAACCCCTTTTACGAGAGTTTCTTAGACTTCCGACTGATCTTTAACGATTGCCAAGAATGTTCAATTGGCAAGTTATGCCGATCGGATCCCTTGACAATACCAATTGAGCCATGAGCCCTTCTGTACATGACAACTAACTGTATGTATTGTAATTTAAAGCATTCGCTTGTTAGTGTTGGTTCGCCACTATAGTAGATTATTATGTGGTTCTTTCTTTGTGGCATATAAATGGTCGTATTTAACATTAACCGTGGTCGGTTAATGCGATATGCTCGATATCACTCAAAGACGCCACACGCGATAAAAGAGATATATCGCGCCCATAATCCTTAGCGACGCGGTCGTCAGGGTTACGTTAAAATTATGTTCGCTATTACTCATATCTTTTAACAAAAGACGCATATTAGATTAAATCTTTGAATGTGTGCGTTACATTACAGTATTTCTTGACTTAATTATTATTATTAGATGCATGAATGTAGACAAAGTGTAAGAAGTATGCAAGGATTTAGTGTATGACGCGTAGTAGTATCTGCCTACCCCCATGGGTCCCAAGCGAGAGCATAATGGTATGTATGTAGCTGTCAGTAGTAGCGATGGTGGCGTCGGGTTTGAGCAGTCGTCTGCTACGCAAGTGACGCAAGTTCGAATCAACAACAAAACTCACATTTCAGGTTCCACGTCTCAGGCACTATACAAAGAGGTAGTGTCCGAGATGGCGATAGACTCAATCTCTTTCACTTTGGCACATAAACATATTCGGTGAAATATAGGTGTTATTGTTGCAACACTTCTGCTTATCCCTTCCGGTCATCTTTTTGGGATTCCGTGAACGTATAAATAAATATATAATTATCAGGATGCATAAAAGCCGAAGTGCCCAACAAGTTAACAAGAAAGAAACGATAAGAGAAAATATTTGTCGCAATGTTTGTTAAAATATAAATTGGCATTTTATAAATTTATTAAAGTGGTGGGTTTCCATTAAGGCGCCGGTGAGTGGTTCGAGGGCCTGTCTCTTGTTTGTGCAGGAGCCGAGGGCCCTCTCCTTGAGTGTCGCTTTAATCACGAGTGTTGACTCGATACTCTCGCCCTCACGTGGAAAAGACTAAAAACACTGAACGAAAAATTTCGTCGACAGGTGACTGTTAATTAACACTCTTCTAATATATATATAAATATAATAAATATATAAACTACGCTCACTCAATTGATTATGATTCGCTAGCCGAATTGCGTTCGCTACTTTAATAAAAATAACTAAGAATAATCAATAAGCTCGTGCTATTGCGTATATATAATTCGATCAGCGATATTAAGCAATACAAACCCATGCCAGTAGTTGGATGAGTTCCCACCGTGTCTCGGACAGCACGTTAATCTGTACAGGTCAGTTAGAGCCTAAGAGAGTCTGACTGCTAGTCCAGATTACCTATTTTCCTCGTAAAAAGGGGTTACGATGGGCAGATGGCATCGCTTCGTATAAAAATCAGGTGATCATTTCTGGGATTATTATCCCATAAAATGTTGGTAATTTACTCATTAGTAAATAAATTATAATAATTGGCGATAGGTGTTATAAAAATACAGGTTATTTCTGCATCGAAAAGTACAAAGAAGTGTTCATCGATAAAGCTCTGTTGGTAGGTACATAATATAAGTAAGCATCCGTTGCAATAGAACTGGAATCTGATCGCGATTTGAGCGGTGTATTTGTATCATTTTACGGCAAGACGGCGAGTGGCGAAGCTTTCTATTCGTCCTGCTTCGGGCTCTATTTGAGAAACCAATTTCTACCTCCAACCACTGTCTGCTACTAAGTCGATTTTACTTCAAACGATTTCACCCGTTTCTGAAAAAAGTCTAATATCTGCATAACTTTGTAGATTAACGATAGGGATTTTCGTGAGTACGATCCGATTTGAGAATGAATGAAAGAGGAAAAAGAATTCCGAACGTTCATATCGCTTAATGAAGCGCATGATTGGTGGATATCATGAAGTTTCATCTTTATTGCATATTTTATGTATTAAACCTATAGACATGACCTTTGGTCTATTGCTTCTATGAATTTTGGGTTCCATTATCTAAAAACTATATACCTATCTAATATCTAAATATATACAGATAAATAAAATTGAGGTAACTGTTTGTACTACGAAATAAATAGATTCTCACTAAATGCATATGAACGAATATAAGGTACACACAATTTAAAAAAAAAAAACCCGGTCTTTGTGTCTGTTTGTAGGTAATCACCGAAACGGCTGGACTGATTTTAACGGGGCTTTCTCTTGCAAATAGCAAATTTTACAAGGAGTCACGTAGGGTACTTTAAAAAAAAAGGGTTCCGCGGGCCACCCATAAAATTAAATCTACGCGGGTGAAACCGCATTTCATAAGTGCAGAAACTCCGAGCTATCACTACTTTCTCCAAACCATATTTAATATGTTTTTCTCCACGAATCCGGCAAACAATAAATCTCGTTAAGTGTTGTTGATATTATCCTGTGGTGACTTGATGTATTGATTGTTAAGGTTAAAACTACTGGGTGCTAGCGGGGAGGCGCCGCTCCTCAGCGGGTGGAGAAGCACGCCGCACACGCCGCACGCGCCCGCCACGCCCGCGCCACATCACTCACACAACCACCTCGCGCCGCCACACTGCAACGGCACTGATAGGTAACACTATATTCTTCATTTAACTATTCTAATACATTTCGATTTCCCAGGCATACTGATTACTCACTTGTCATCTCAAATTATGGAAAGCTATTATATGGACGTACTAACTTCTCCGTGCCTTTTAATATTTTCTTAAAGCGGTAAAGTTTATTCTTATCTGACAATTGACACTTTTCGCATTCATGATAGAAACCAGCAAAGCAAATAACTAAAATGCTTCTTCAAATATTATTTAGTAGCCTACTGGTGCACTTGAAACACCGTAAATTAAATTCAAGAGCATTTTTCACGCAAAGCAGCATGTAGTTACTGTAGTATGTAGATACGTATCTGAAAGAAATAAATAGTTAGAACCTTTCGGAACCTTTCAATTAAATTATTTGATACAAAAGTCTGGTAATATCGTATTATATTTGGTAGTAACCTAAAAGCTGCTTCCTATCATCCATCAGGTTCATCACAAACTTGTCAGTAGGTATCTACTGTACTTTAGATTTTGCTTTCGTGCCAAGCTCAACATTTTAGTTTTCATAGTTAGACAGTTGTTAGTGAAAACCCATTTGCGGTTGAGAGCAGGTCTCCATAGATGAGCCAAGCTAGTGCAATGCTAGCACACAAGCATATTGTGGTGAAATATTATTGACACAATATTACTGTGAACAGCTCAAAATATGTTTAAAAGTTTTTATTATATAACGAACACCTCTTCGTTTCACCATATAGGACTATGCAGACCTATTATTTAGTCGCTATGTTAGTGCACTAGATTACTGAGAAATGTGGTAGTCTGGATTGTTAAATGTATCAAGTTGATTATTGGAAACACTCAATCTGCATCCGTCCGGATAATGAATATCGTATTATTGATGCCGCAATCCTGCGGTCAGGCACCTCGGCTTCAATATCTCCAGAAACTCTTGGATTAATTGGATACACATCATTCGATATCCTTGCGGTGAACCCGCAGGTGGTAAACGCGATATTCAATTATTCAACAGTCGACATAACGCACACATCCGTCGCCCGTCCGAAGCCAACTCAGTCAATCGGAGTTAACTCCAAACAATCAAGTAATGCAAACAGCGTTGCTTACATTTATCTTAGCATGTCTCTACACGATACCTGCCTATACATACACCCACATACTTGAGGTAAGACGGCTGTTACCATACTTAGTTGCTACACATAGGGTGGGGTGTTATGCAAACGAATCAGATGCCATGCCAATAGCTGGCGTATTGGAGTATTGAATCGGTAATGGCACCATGTATGCCGCATGGAAATTAGATTGCTTAGTACAAATACTCCTATTGAGATGAAATAAATAGAACCTTTGTAATGCAGGCGGAACGTTGAATGGTTCCCATGTTTCATTAATTGGGTTTAACGTGGTAGTTCCTAAGCGAACACTGTTCTAAATTGCGAAGAAAATGCTGTTGTGTTGTGTGTACTTGTTAAGCGTGTGTTATCTTAAATAATGTATTAACAAAGGCAGGCTCAGGCGTTATGCAATATATTATATTGTTACAAGTCCTTAGCGTAGGGGTTAAAGCTGAGTGCAGCCCTAATTAAATTCTCACAGTACTTAACACAACGCTGAGATGCTGCGAAGGTGTCCCGTGGGAGAGTACATGTAACATACATACTATATTGTTCTCGTCCAACTAAGTAAGCGAAGTCTTTTGAAGGTGAGGATTTTCGTTCGACTGCAAAGAAAAAACTTCATTAATAACATTTCAATATTGGCTTTTGGAACTAATAACTTTGGAACTGCCGGCTTCTCCTTAATTGAGATAAAAGTAGACGGAAACTTATTTTTCTTACGAAATTGAAATATTCTTTTTAACATTTAGATTAGAATACTTCGATTATTTTATGTTTTCTATGAAGTTTGGAAACGTTGCATGTACCAGGTAATTTTCTGAAAAATATTGTGTAAGTACCTACTGTTAAAGGCAATCAATAAATTTCTTGGAAAAATGAGTGCTTGTATTGTTTTATCAAAATTTAAGTAGTTGGCGATTGATAATATTATATCATAATATATCAAATAAGTAGCGGATAACTATTCCTCTTCGATATACGGAGCTCTCCGAATGGCATCTCCTCCCAAGTCTTCCACCACTCTGCCTTCACCTTACAGAAAATCACAGCCAAATAACGATATTTTTTAAATTTAATAGCCCCGCATTTTCTTCCGCCTGAAATGTTTATTCCTTCCAAAAGAAAGAACCTTCTGCTTCATACTTATAAAAAAGATGAAATCGATGAGATCTCAAGATGTGATGTCCCGCGTGACCATGGAGAACAGGGGTAAATTTTTAGGGTTCCGTATCCAAAGGGTAAAACGGGACCCTATTACTGAGACATCGCTGTTAATCTGTCTGTCTGTCACCAGGTTGTAATTCAGAAATCCTGAGAGTTAAGGCAGTTGAAATTTTCACAGATGATGTCTTTCTGTTACCGCTACTAGAATAGAATAGAACGAATGCTAGAAAACAGAAAAAAATTTGACTTTGACTTTGACTTAGTATAAAAAATGTTTGTTGTGATGTGTACAGCGGTAGCAGAGTGGGTCTCCGGCGGCGGTCGACGTACACGAGCGGCCGGCTCCGGGCGGGGCCGCACTGGTCTTTCGTGTTCGATCCCGCCGGCCGCCTCTGCTACTACTGGTCCATGGTCGTCTCCCTCGCCTTCCTATACAACCTCTGGGTCATAGTCTACAGGTTCGCCTTCCAAGAAATAAACGGTAATTATTATTTTCACTCTGTTTACTAAACATGTTAATGAGTCGGTTAAAGGTGGCCATGGTTGAAAAATCCCTTCCAAGTTGAATAGACGGTCAGCCCAGTCCGTTCCAATAAATGCACTGAATCGAGCCTATGTCGCGCTCTTTCTTATTTTCACCTTTAGATTCAAAGACTCATATGAGGTAGGAAAAGTAATCCAATTTTAAATGTAGCTTATGCAAAATACGCCTCCATTTAGATAGCGGGCAGGATTAGCGAGGCCGATCTGGGGCTGCACCGACTTAGCGCACTCCGCGCATAGTTCCCGACAACTTGCCCCGCGGAGAATTAAATTACTTACCTAAATAGCTTTTCCGAGTTAAATGTCTCGCTCCGACGGCAATGTAATACTTCTCTACTCAGTTAGCTATTGTTCATTGCGCCATCGCAGAGGGATCACTTTCACCAACACCTAATCTCATTCGCTATTCTGTCTTCTCCTTCACTGTTGAAATTGAACTTAATTCCTAGTGTCGACTTCGAGAAGTTTTGATCAAAGACAACCTTAATTCACTTAAAAGGCAACTTACAATTAATTTTAACTTTGTAATTATGATTGTTAATCGGTTAAATATTAGTTCAATTAAGTTCTATTACAAAATGTGACGCGAGCTATATACCAGTAAGATCTATATCGGGATACAATAAGAGTAGGGTTTATGTTTATTATATTTTTTATTATGTATATTATGTACTAGCTGTGTCCCGTGGTTTCACCCGCATAGACTTCATGGTTGTATTTCGCGGAACAAAGACAGAGAAACAGAGCCGTTTCATAGACTAGCCGGAACAAACAGACAGACAGTCAGAGAAAATATAAAATTATTTGTTTTTGTGTAAAATTTCGTAATATGCATTGAGAGCTGCTAATTTGAAATTACAAACAGACCCTTTCAATTTAATTTATCGGTATAGATATAGATATTGCTGTAACCTATGATGGTGTATAATGGGATGTGTATTGTTTCAGGCGAGACGTTAATAGTTTGGTTTTGCCTAGACTATTTTTCTGACTTCCTCTACTTCGCGGACATCTTGTTCCACTTCCGAACGGGGTACCTGGAGGACGGCGTGCTACAGACGGACGCGGCCAAGCTGCGCGCGCATTACATGAACTCCACCACCTTCTACATCGACTGCCTCTGTCTGCTGCCGCTGGACTTCCTCTACCTCTCCATCGGCTTCAACTCCATCCTGCGCTCATTCCGCCTCGTCAAGATATACCGGTTCTGGGCGTTTATGGACAGAACTGAACGGCACACGAACTATCCAAACTTGTTTAGATCTACCAGTTTAATTCATTATTTACTAGTGATATTTCATTGGAACGGGTGCTTGTACCATATAATATATAAAAACAATGGGTTCGGTAGTAAAAACTGGGTGTATCATGACACTGAAACGGCAGATGTAGTGAAACAATATCTACAAAGTTATTATTGGTGTACGTTGGCGCTCACGACGATAGGTAAGTCATTTTTATATACATTTTATTTGCATGCTTCCGCTCCCCCTACCCTAGAGGCGCAAGGTTACGTTTGTGTTTATATTGTATCCTTGCTGACTCGCTGCTTCGCATGATCGATTTGTAAATATCCATATTATGGTAAAAAACTTTCGACAAATGAAAGGGAAAGTCGCATCGATCTATCAGTGTAAATAACCCCGAGCTGGATTAGTATTCGGGTCAATATTTTATATCCAATATAATGTAGCACAATACGGAAATATTTTATAAGTAAGTACAACGCATGGATACGTGATTTTTCAATGTTAACTAAAACTTTACTGTCGTAAAAGTTCACGCACACGCTTATATCTCCCTATCTTTAGTACTTCGATCACTAGACATCAAATACAGCTCAGACATTAAACGTTCTACTTGCACATCATATATTTAAATGGAGGGAGGTTGATAATTAACGGAAAAAGTATTCAAACTTTTCCTCAAGTACCTACGATACCTTTTGCTTCAGTCTTATTGTTTTTATTACCATTTATGATGTAAATAATTAATTTGGCAGTTCCTTATATACCTATGTAACTATTTTTATCGTCGTCTCGTTCCAATTAGTACCACCTTTGATGTTGGACTATTTGTGACTCTCAAACCGTACAGGATATTGTTAGTGAGACCAAAATAGCTTTATTTTCCTAGCACCAACAGTAGGAACACGTTTTAGAGTATCGGTCGATAGCACTAGGTTTAAATTGGCTGAGAGCTGTTCACATTGCGAGGTAGTCGCTAGCCGGAAGAGATCCTCGAATAGACATCACGTACGGAAACCTTATGTTGGAACTTCCTGCGAGCTAGTCGACCGGCAATCTAGACTAGATTTTTCAACATTGTAAATTATCACTACATATGACCATTATATTTTTTCAAATTCTGTGAGTAATGAAGATTAAAAATGTCTGTGTGCAATCTCGTTCGTGCTCTCTGATTTGTGGGCCGATTTTCGTGAGTCGATAGAAACCCATTGTAATCTTGCAGCAAATCACCCGCGCTAAAGCAATTGCTTAGTATTGGTGTACTTTAGTCAATAAAAAGGTGTAATTTAAAATCAATTTTTGCACGGAAAAAGAGTAATTTGATAGACATGAATTAATGCTTAAGTTATTAAGGTGTATTCTTTATTATGGGAAAACAAAGGTTTGATAGCACTTTAGACATTTGTTTATGTAAGATTTAAGTTCTGCAAATGAAAATATTAGCAATTAGCCTGTCAGTTGAAAAGATAAATGTGGGATAAGTTTTACGGATCCATTCACAGATGTCACAAAAGCTTAGTAGGAGCTCCTCGTTCACCTGGCGATGATAAGCAGTCGCTGGGGCTAATTAAGTTTTATCGGCACTCGGAACAAAGGGAATCCGAACCGCTGAGTTTACTTGTTAGCAACTGCACTGCGTTGTAACGACGGAAATCTAAAGAGGCGGTGTTGAATAGATAGATGGTCTGATGGGTATCAAAGGAAATTACGAGGTCGAATACGACTAATTTTAAGGAATAAAGTTCAGTTTTGAGAAACCTACGTATTCGGACCGGAATAAGTCATGCAAAAACTAGATGGTCGAGCCAAGCAGGAAATAGTCATGTTTAATATTAGAACTATTCATGCGGATCGAGTCGGACATTTCAGTGAACATTTGACGTCGGACACTTTTAAAAATTTCTCTTACAAAGCTTATAGTTACTGTTATTGGTACGTTTTATATTGGACGTTTCGACTCATAATTATGAATGAAATACATTAAATGAATTGAAGTTTTATTGAAATCACTGGTGATAAACCAAACCGCATTTCGCTTTTGTGGTTGGAATTCGAATCGTTGAAATATATTACAGCACAGACTATGCCTACTTTTGCTATAATTAAAAATGTATATCCATCAAATTTCAAGCGAAATAACATATTGGATAGTTAGATGTTTGCAGGCACTTTTATATACATTGATATACTTATATATTTGCCATCAGTATTATGAAGCCAGAGCCGTGGTGGCCTTGGGTTAGAGCACTCGCCTGCTACGCAAGCGACGTAAGTTCGAATTCTAGTGGGACCTGGGGCCTTACCATGAGCTCTTATTGCCATGATAGTTTCACTCATTTATGAGACAGATGTATGTGACGTGCATACATCTGTCACTGTCGCACAACTGAATTAACATTGCAATAAGAGCTCATGGTTGGGCCCCTGTCCCAAAGAGTTTTTGTAAAAACTTATTTGCAGTGATTTCGCACCACGTGCTTTACGGTGAAGGAAAATAACGTGTGGATACCTGCGTATGTCTGAGAAGTAATTCTGTATACTGCCTGAGAGCTGAGACGGCGATGGACTCACCCTCTGTCACGTTGGCACTAAATAATATTCGGTGTAATGTGAGTGTTGTTGTTACAACACCTCTGCTTACCTCTTCGGGATTCTTCTGGGATGGCGTAAGCATACTTATTTTTATTTTATCTATACATATAGACGTATTTGCTATCAGTAATATGAAATAGAGATAAAACGTTACCTTTCTATATTTATTCTGATAGCAATAGGATTAGTTTAAAAGGTATTAAAGCAAAGAAATACGATGGAGTAGTTGAGTCGAGAGCAATATCGACTTGAAGGGTCAACTTCCACCCCTGTGCAGCCACTTCACTGAGACGTTCCCGGCACTGCTCGCAATCGTTTGCCAATTCGATTAGATAATCGTTTAAATCTATCAAAACCAACATAACATTATTTATACGGATATTATTTAGTCCACCTTTTTAAAATATCAACTGATAAATCAAAATATTCATAACAAAAACTATGTATTCGAAAATGTCAACTGAATAAATGTACATTATTGAATAGGGACCTAGCAATGAGTAATTATTTACAGTCGAATAAGTGTCATGCTATGAAACATTGAATATGAATTGATGGCAAATTGTATTAAATTAAAACTAATTGTACCGTGTTATATAACACACACATGCTCACGCCTGCATGCCCCGAATGGATAGGCAGAGGTGTACGCCCTAATTTTGACAGTTATATATGTGTTCCATATACCTAATAGGGGGTGAGCCGATTGTCATTAACTGGGCACTAATCCAGACTCCGGTTATGTAATTGGGGTATGAAGTAAATAGAAATCGTACCTTAATTTCCAATGCAATCTTATTTAAAATGTACATTTACCTAAGATGTGATGACAATCCTAAAGAAAGTGCTACAAACTAGCTTGTTAACAGCAAACGTAAGTTTATTTAAACAGGTCCAATGAAGTTTAAACATAGCCAACGTGTCGTGTACCCGGCTTATAATGATTAGTAGGTTTAATAATACCGGTCGCCGGTGGCATGGACGGGGTAGCTCGCTACTTTGCCGGAGGTCGACATTTTCCGCACATAAATAGGGAGATAATTGCAGGGGAGATAGCACTTATTTATATTGTTAACACTGTGTATATTGAATAGCGAGTAAAATGAGCTTTATTAAAGCTTCCTTTGTCAGTTAATTGCTCCAAAAGTAAAGTAACGAATAACACAAACACAGCTCACGATCCGTTTTTTACCGACCCTACCGAACAAAACCAATGCTTCTTTTTTAATAGAATTCTTTATGTAGGTGTTTCGTTGGAAATACATTTTGTAAATAAGGCAGGGTTGCGCACGTAGGTCGATCTAATTACATCGTATTCCCTACACGAGTTTTATTCTTTCATTTGGAAGTTCTATATATAGAGTCACTCGGGTTCCGGTTTATGAAATTAATTCAGGATTATATAAGGCAAAAATCCTTTCAACCACAGCTAAACCGTATAGACAACAAGGTTACAATAATAATAAAGGCGCGAGGTGTTTCAATGTAGGGCGCCATTTCGTTTAACGACCATCATTTTAAGTTCCGCGCTCGCAAACATTCGAGTCATTATGGACGAGCCATATATTTGTGAGGGGTCTACGAAGTTCTCCCACAAATTTAATATTGGTTTTGGAGAGGTTTGATTACTTAACGCCTATGTTTTGGAGATGACTTTAACTGTCAATCATTCATATGAAAAGCCTTAGGCCGATGGCGAGAAATACGACTCAAGTTGCTTAATGCTTATTCAAATTATTATGCCGTCATGCGACTTTTGCGATGACTGCGTAGTAGTAATTTTTGGGTCTTATATGAGTCGAGCGCCAACAATAAATGACCAGTTATCCCAACTAACCAGTTAGCCCGCTGAGCGCTCATTATTCATGACGGGACCTGTAAAACATAATTTATTATTTATGATTCTATACCGAATACCATCGGTACAATGAATATCTTGGACAACTTTGCACTATTGGTTTGGCCAAAACTTAAAAAATAATTCTACATTATACGAGTATTTCTGTTAATTGACAATAATATAAATATTTCTTATAACATCACTAGTGCTAGTTGCGCCCGTGGCTACCTCAATACCTCTCGCTCTAACAATGAGTGTTGCCATTAAAATGACGTCTATCACTGAAATAGGTTAGGTGTATTAGAAGCATTCTAGACATATATATATATAATAAATAATAGTATTTATGAGTGACTAATATTTCAATAGCACTCCAACTGCCATGATGAAAACTTATTCTGCGTTATAATGAAACTCTAATTGAAGTGGCTTAATTTTTACAGTTGATTGTTTTTACGTTCTGCGAAACCTTAATAAACCAGCAGTGTTTATGTAGCGAACACTCCCCTACAATTTACCCGTAAATTGTAAAGTATTTTGGAACAAACAAAGAATGCTTTCAATTGACACAAAGCCTCTCGGGTATTTTTGTCAGCAGTGTTTGTTTTTACGAAACTTATATTTTACGGAGTTCAGTTCTGCGCCACGCTCGCCGATGGACCGAGACGCTGAACGCTCGTATACATGTATTCAATATACATTATGACTCGATCCCTATTTAAGACTTTACCCACACTTTACTTAGTAAAGGGACAATCTTCTAAGGTCTGACTATTTCCCGGAAGATTGTAAAGCCTTTAAGCTGAAATGAAAAATGTTTAGATTTATTCCTATGGGTGCTAGTCGAATTACAAGAATTTCCTTGGTGGACTTTTTTTCCTCTGTTTTGGATTAGTTCAATTCTGGCCAATTAATCGAGTACAAATCGTCATAAAATTATTAATTTATACCGGTAGAGCGGCATAGTTACTAATACTGCTGACTAGCTGACAAGTATTAAGATTGGTGAACCTAGGAAGAAACAACAGTAAGGCTTGAACACGCTCAAAACTTATCTATACATCTATACAGATACAGATTTCACCCGCGTAGATTTAGTTACATCCTTATTGTCGCGGAACCCTAATATTTTTAATAAATAAAAGTACATTACTCCTTGATATATAAGGTACCTGCCAGTGAAAGTCCCGTTAAAATCGGTCCAGCCGTTTCGGAGATTACCCGGAACAAACAGACAGACAGAAAGAGAACATTTTAAAATCTTGGTGTTTTAGTGTCAGTAGCGTGTATACTTTCATATGCATTTAGTGAAAAGCTGTTATTTTGGAAATACAAACAGACACTTCAATTTTATTTATCTGTATAGATATAGATGTATAGATTATGTCTAGGGGAAAGATGAAAGATGGTCAGATATTTGGTAACATGATTTATCCAAGGCCACATACATTCTGTCCAACAAACATTTCGAGTTCAACCAATGCAAACAAACCATATATTGTTTAAACATCCTATGAAACAAATTTAAATTCGTATTTGACAATATTTTGTGTCCTTTATGAGGTACAAACTCCATTTATTTGTGTTCTTCAATAAATGTGACCCGAAACATGTGCCACAAAGACTTTGTGGCCGCACTACGTATTGTCCGAACTTTTTTGTTATGTTCAATACCTATTCCAAGGGACACTCTTGCCTTTGTCGCATCCCATACCCGAAGGCTATTTAAGGGTGAGGCAGTTAGTCGAGGGAATTGTGGTATATTACATTATTATTATAATACCAAGAAGAAGGATTGGTTAGATTTATTTGATGTTCACTGCTACCTTATTTTTGTCTTCAATTATTATTTATCAGCCGTGACTAGCTTCAGATGTTTTTATAACACCTTAACATTACGTTGCTGTATTTTTTTAAATACTTCTTAATTAACAATACAGATATTGTTTATTACTACTACGGGTACCAGATAATATAATGGATATAAAATGTATCTATTCATCATCATCACTAATTCCAAAATAACAGCTTTTCACTAAATGCATATGAAAGTATACACGCTACTGACACTATAAAACCAAGTTTTAAAAATGTTCTCTGTCTGTCTGTTTGTTCCGGGTAGTCTCTGAAGCGGCTGGACGGATTTTAGCGAGACTTTCACTGGTAGGTAGCTAATGTTCCAAGGAGTAACTTCTTATTTACTAAAAATATTAAGGTTCCGCGACAATAAGCATGAAACTAAATCTACGCGGGTGAAACCGCGGGTCACAGCTATTTAGTAAATATATACGTAATATTCAAACATAATAAATAGCTGCTGGCGAGGGAATCACACCCACGACACCTAGGTTACCTAACTAGATCAACGGTGAGTCATTGACTTATTGATGAAAGAAATTGGTTAAGATATACTTGACTACTTTCCACACGCAGCATTGCCTGCGTGGAACCCGTTTTACTCCCTTGGGGATGGAATTTTTAAATATGTTTGATATTTCAAGAAGAAAATACCCTCCAAATGACTTTTTTCTCTTTTTCATGGCTCTCGCACTAGTGGCTTAGGCCGTGCGTCAGGCATAAACCTTTTTACCTATTTCAACAAAAAAAAATGCGCTGCTATTCCCAGAGTATTTTTTTTGGATCATAAAATCATTATGATCAGTAAGCTTCGCTTCCACTTGCATGTTGATAATATTGCGAACAAGGGCTTCAAGATGCTCGGTTTCGTATTGCGAAATTGCAAGGAATTCAAGGACCCAAAAACTAAAATTTCTATATTCACATCTCTAGTACGCAGCAATTTAGAGTATTGTAGTGTTGCTTGGAATCCCCACTATGATATTCACAGCAAGAGATTAGAACGAATTCAGAAACGGCATTCAGACACTTTAAGCTTTCATCTCTCTCCAGTCGCAGAAAACAGCTTGATAACATGTTTTTATACAAAATTGTAAATGGAATCTTAGACTGTCCTCATTTATTGAGCTTGATAAATTTCTCAGCACCAAAGCGACGGCCCAGATCCATAACTGCCAAACCGTTTGTTGAAAAAAAATCTTATTCACGTCAGGGCCGATTCTCCCCCATCAATAGGCTCATCATACATTACAATGCACTTCATAAAATCACTGCTACCAATTGCAAGGACAACCAATGTAAGTGTAATAACATCGATATATTCTCTGACAAACCTTCAGAATTTAGGCATTCTCTTAATCACTCAAATTTATAAGCTTTATTTAGAAAATGTATATTAAGTCATAAGTAAAACCTGTTTGTATTTAATTTAAGTAAAACTAGTGTATAATTAGGGTATACTCAATTATTTCACTGTTTTAGTTGTCTTCTTTCATGCATGCAGTTTTCACCTATAATTAAGATGGCATTAAGCATGCTCTCAAAATTATTACAATGTTTGTTTTTGTTTGTGATGGTGTACATCTTGTTGGTGATCAATAAATAAATAAATAAATAAATAAATAAATAAATTATGATCCAAAAAAAATACTCTGGGAAAGAGAAAAAAGTCATTTGGAGGGTATTTTCTTTTCAAAAATTAATCACTTAGATGTTGAAAACAACTTTTAAATATCTATTGAAGGTTTAGCAAGACTTCTAGGCTTGTTGACTGTCGCCCATCCGCGCTCAAGTAGGCGTACAAGTGTAGATAAATAAATAATTATACTATAACATACACGTGCAGTGGCACAGACCTCGGGAGAAGCTTCGGGTAATGGGAAAAGTTTAAATAAACAGCATATTCTTGGTACAATATTATGTTTCATTAGGTCCACCTGGCTCGGGATCCGTGCTTCATTAACTATTGAACAATGAAAATACGCAATTTAACCAACAATGAAATCGCTTTTCAGAACACATTGTTGGGTTCATTCTTGAAACCTTTACGAATTAGATACTGTATCTTATATTAAAACTAGCTGTGCGCCGCGAAGACTTAATTTCACGGGTGGCTTAATATCGCGAAATCCAATTTTTTTTCATAAAAGTAACCTAAGTTAATCCGTGTAACATGATAATAGAGATCCGTGAGTTTTGAGTAGTCACAGAGCAGAAAGGTGAAGGAAAATATCGTGAGGAAACCTGCATTTGTCTGGGCTGTAATTTAAAGACATAGTGCCTGAGGCGGCGATAGACACACCATCTATTAAATACTTAATCATCTTCGGTGAAAAGTGGTTATTGATATTACAACACCTCTACCGATCCCTTCGGGGAATACAGGGGGAGTATATGTATGTAAGTAAAAAGATGAAATAAGATCTCTAAGTATATTTCATTACGAGCGTTTATAACCTATTGATGTAGTTAGACTAAAGATGTGATTGTAAAGATAAAGTGCATGCTACGTTGAAACAACTTTTTTCTTCAATAAACAATGCGATTGTGTCCGAAAGAAGTCGAGGAAGACTACGTTCCAACTATCCGGAAAATGATCGAATCAACTAGAAAAGAAACGTGGAAGGCACTGGAAATGGACATGTATGAATTTTATAAAGCGAAAGGTCAGCATGTTGGGAATGCTTGATGATATGTATGTAAAATAAAGTGAGCTACCCTCGGGTACCGGCATTATACTTAAGTACATAATCCTAATGATATTTATTTTTACGAGCACAATAAAAATATAACAATGCCTTAGAAGGGAAGGGCTCTTACAAGCGATCATGTCGATCGTGGAGTTTCTCGAGCGTAGCCAGTCAGCTCTAATGGCTTCTGTTCATGCACATTAAGAACAATTAGCATGCGCTTCAGGTGCATTGTATTATATTTGCAAATTTATTCATTAAGAGCCGTGATGGTGAAATCCCTCAGTAGTCACCTGGTATGCAAGCGACGCAAGTTTGAATTCCAGCAGCCTGTTGTTGAGTTGTTCTAAAAACTTATTACCTATTACCAGACATGTTTTACGGTGCAGGGAGACATCGTGAGGAAACCTGCATATGTCTGAGATGTAACTTAGAAAACGGCGACAGACTCATCCTCTATAATAATAATAATTTTGGGTGAAATGTGGGTGCTGTAGTTACAGCACCTCTGCTTACCCCTTCGGGGACCCTTCTGGGATGAGTATGTTTAATTTAATTAATTAATTGCCAAGCTAAAATTGCTTAGTACAAAAACAACAAAATGTTTACCCTCTTTTCGATTCTACGATTTTTCGTAGCGCTTCGTAGCAACTGCTACGAATTGTCGTAGAGGTGAAATAAAACCTTTCACATGTGCGTTGTAGGGTAAATTGAAATATAATGTTATGTATAAATATGTTTTTGAGGAGCGCCTTGGATGTACTGTCATCTAGAGGGGCTATCCATCTTCTGTGGCAGGTTTATACCTGCTTACAATATCCACTTATCGTTCACTCGGGTACGATCCCATCTGATCAGTCGTGAGGGAATATTTCAATATGTATGAAATACAATGGATACCTTGTTGTTATTTGTTGGACGTTTTTATTTGATACACAGTACTTTCACCAACATTATGTAAAAATGAAATCGTATCAATAACACTTTTGTTTGTACTACGGGGGTTTCAAACCCCGTTAGCGATTGCTTTAATATTATGCTGGTATAGAAATGTTATAATATTATTTTTTATTTCATTTGATGTTTGAAACAGAAAATTATATAATTAAATGTAGAAGTAAGAATTTGATACTTGTAAGATACAGTATCGTATCTTCGTTGTGTTATTTAGTTTACAAAATTTGATAATGTATAAGTCCGTAATTTATCTAATAAAGAAATAGAAATTCGTTTCTATTCCTAAGAAAGAGAGAACTTCGCGTGTTAATTAACGTGCTAAAGAAATAATATATCTACTAAAGATGTTAAAACTTATACCTTTTATTGAAATGAAATATAATATTTTTTAATGAAAGTTTTCATAAGTCTGTTAAAATGTAGCTATTATAATATTATAATATTGCAATATATCAGATAATGAAAACCGGTATATTTCAGCCAGACTAGTTGCAAACTTGACTTGTATCGTTGTTGAATGAAGTTTCGATAAAATGTAGACGCTGTCAATAATTGGCAATAATAAGAGCGTCGAACCATTGTAGCGTGCGGTGCGCATCCCCTCTAGCTTCGCACAATTCATTAATAAATTGTATACTTATTTTGTAAAGGCACATCTTTTGTATATTTATGTGTAGCACATCCAATTTATACTGCAAATCATATCGGTTAGTATTTTTTTATAATCACAAATAACCCCCTATCGCTCCTGGTATCGAATCATTTTAAATGAAAATTGGTATATAATAAGCGAGTTGAACGCAGGTATTGTTTGAAATATTACCCTTTTCATATCTCCTCGTCACAGGTGGTGGGATAACGTACTTACGTTCGGGGCTTAATCTGACATTGACTCGAACAAAATGGGGGATAAGCCGATGGCGGGTTGCGCATATATATTTTTGTTAATATTTACCTGGTGAACCAGATTTACGTCAAACAATCCGTGGTTGGTTACATAACGAGCGCGTATCTACGTTTATTAGTTTACTGAGTATTTTATGTGCGAGTCGCAATTATAAAGGCACGCTCGGGCGAGCCGTGCGCTCCGACGCGCCGCGCCCGTGACCGCCTATCGCCATATCGTTATAAATGTTGCCGTTCACTGCACCACTGCTTTGATATCGTTGCTAATTATTTTATGCCGCAATTCACTTTGCTTGTTCAACAATTCATTTTCAATTGTACGGCAATGTTTATTTAATGACAAACAAAAATACGGTATCGGCCAATGATGAATTTAATTAAGTGTAGCTTTTACTCTTAGGCAATTTTCGCAATAAAACGAATAAAATTGCGTTGAGTGTTTCGTTTATCGAATTTTATTATTTATTTTTACAAAGTAGTGCAATGAACTTAATAAGTTTTGTTGTGGACAGGTGACTTGCCCAGGCCGAGAAGTAAAGGAGAGTACGTGTTTGTAATAGCACAGCTGCTGTTCGGGCTACTGCTCTTCGCCACGGTGCTGGGCCATGTCGCCAACATTGTCACTTCGGTCAGCACCGCACGGAAAGAGTTTCAAGGTAATACTTACGTCAAACAATCCGAGAGGTAGTAAATAGTCGATGGACACCGTTCATTGTATTTATGTGGTTATTTACCAAAACTGGGCCAATGGTCAACAAAAAATACTATTTTGTCTATATTGCAAAAAATACCTGTGGCATCTCTATATTGGATATCTACGAGCACTTAACGCAATAAATCACGAGAGTGTGTAGGTTAAAAGAATTCATACGCGTGGTGCGTGGCGTAGGCGGCAGGAGTAGGCTGTCACATTAGCGTACTAAGCAGGTGCACGTGCCGGCACGCGGCGTTACGTGCAGGGCCGCCGCCTCGTCACCTGGCGCGATGCCAATCTCACCTCTCCACTAAACAATCTCGTTGAATCCATTTTATAAATCAATATCAATACTCAAAGAAATAACCAATGCGAATGATTAGTTTGGAAACCGCATTTGAAATACAGGCAATGGCAAAGTGTCAACTACTTTAATTAGCGCTGCAGCTCGGTTGAAAAGACAATGGCGCCGCAACGGCAGAGAGCAGGCTGAATCCGGACCTTCCTTGGCGGCGATGCAGCGAAATAGGTCAGCGGCTTGAATGCTATAAATAGCTCGGCAAAAGTCGGGCGCCGCGCCCCATCCCAGCGGGAGCGTGCGTCCCGCGCGCGTCCGCCCGACATCGATCCGCCGTCACCGCCTCGCGCCCCATGCACCCGCGCCGCCCGAGCCTACGATTTGACAATAAATTGATCTGCTTGCTGTCTGCTCGTCGTCGGTGCCGAGTCACGGCCACCCAACACCTCGCATTGCCCGGCAACAGCGCTGCGACCGCGCCGCAAGCACGTCGCGCGCGCCGCCGCCCACGCTGCCGCTGACAGAGCCCACTGTGTATATGATAACACATTTTATTATATAGGTAGGCATGAAAACTGAAACTTACTATCTGATTGTCTGTTTTATAAATGTCAGTTCACTTATATTTTTTTCCTTAATCAGTTCCAGTAAGTAAATTACTTCGTTAAATTTACTCGTAACTTCTGTTCTCAAGACGTGGAAAAGGTGTATTCTTGCTTCCAACTGTAAAACAATCTACAAGTAATTTAATTAATTATATTAGAGCCGCCTAAACAGTCAGAATAATTTGTTAACCTGTTTTCCATATTTCCAGGAATTCCCGTTCAAATTAGCAACTCAAATAGAATTATCAATTTATTAATGTTGTAGGAAATTTCCTACGAAATTCCTATGACATGAAAAAATAGAAGTTTATTTTACGACTAGCTGTGCCACGCGGTTTTACGGTTAATTTCATGAGTGACCCGCATCACCCTAATGTTTTTTTTAAATAAAAGTAGTCTGTGTTACACCTCGTTAAATTAGCCTTTTGCCAGTGAAAGTCCTGTTAAAACCGGTCCAACTGTTTCGAAGAAAGCAGATAGACATACTGACAGACCGACAGACGGACAAGGAAATATTAAAAAAAATGTTTTTTCATGTCAGTACCGTAGATAGTTTCATGTTATTTTGTAACCACAAACAGACACTTCAATTTTATTATCTATATTTTATGGGTGTCCCGCGGTACATTTATGTTTTTTTTAAAACAAACGTAGCATAAGTTACTCCTTGTAACATAAGTATTGTATTTATCTGTAAAGGTCGGTAAATTGTCTTAAACTCTTTACAAAGTTCCTGAAGCCCCATTCAGTTCTTAGCACCCTAAACGTTAGCCGGTAGGATTATTTCAGTAGTTAATTAACTTGAGCGCCGCTTGCTCGTATAATGAACTGCTGACTAATCTCGTGTGCTGCGCTCTCACGGTCCTAAAACCTGTATGTGCCTACCCTCAATCTTCCCACAAACTCATGCATAACCATCAACTCTATAACTGTAGTAATAAAACTTTATCACAGAAATCGAGAATATTATAGTTTAAAATACTAGTACGATCTCCCGTTTGAAGTCCGGAGCTTCCCGACTGGCGACTGTACCACGTTACACAAGCTGCAGTTGCAGCCAAGTAATGCTACCTTAGAGTAGTCATTGCTGAAAAACTTATAAGAAGAGATGAAATTTTAGTGTCTGTTTGTAATTCCAAACTAACTGCTTTTCAACTAATGGATATGAAAGTATATACTTACGGTACTTATTCACACAAAAATTCGATTTTAATTTTTTTTCTGTCTGTCTGTCTTTTTGTTTCGGCTAATCTCTGAAACGGATAGATCGATTTTAACGAAACTTTCACTAGTAGATAGCTAATGTCACAAGGAGAAAATGCGTGTATTTAAAAAAACATTAGGTTTCCGCGGCCCACCCGTGAAAGTAATCTTACGCGGGTGAAACCGCGGGGCATAGCTATTTATGTATATATAAACATATTATATAATACATTAATGCAATACATTATGACCCGTCGGGGACTGCTTAAACCACAATATGGCAATATAATGTAGAATTTCTAAACAAAATGTAAATTTCGACGAATTGTTTGTCTTACTGGCATTGTCATAAACAGACGTAATAAGTGCCACGGGAGGTCTGGAGCGCACTCAGGGTTCAATAGGGAGTAAGGATTAGTCGGCGAAGCCGGGTGCTATGTAAACAATCGAATGCAGTCGCTTTTATACCGGCTAAGCACCTAGTTTATATTCAAATTGTAGGTCGCATTCTGTCGCAAAGTGTGTTCGCACTCAGTGCAAAAATTTTGTATCACGGCAATTAATATTTTCAACAGCGAGCTAGGTGCCATCATTATTTTGTTGAATTATTTTATTAGACGCATCCTCTTGTAATGGAGCGATATCAATACGTATTTTATTAAAAGTATGCATATAGAAGGTGATCTTCAAACTATACTTCTGATTTCAAAAATCCTTAAATTACATTTTATAATTAACCTTTATGGTGAACACACTCCATAATACTCGCAGTATAATACTCGAGTATAATAATTGCACTTTGCGGTGTAGCCGTGGGTGGAAGCGTAAAGTCCAAGTTTTTTCTTTCATATTACAAAGGAGTCAAACGAATTATTGAAGGGACTTAACTATTAAGTAAATCTCGTAAATCTAAACTAAGACCACTTAATTTTCTTTTTTACCATTTTACCATTTAATTCTTTGTGACCAATAGGTAGTGAAACAAAGGACAAGAAATGTAGTTATATGTGTCGCGTGTGGCGGCGTGACGCGACGAGCGGCGCGGCGGACGCGCGGTGGCGGCGCGGCGACCGCACTGCGCCCCCACGCGGACCTTGTTAGAGAAGATTAAATTACTCCAAATGTCGGCACACTAATAACACCACGTACACGTTATGCTACAAAGCAAAGGGAGGCATACTGTTGACTCGTTTTAGTCCCCAGCGTTTTTATCGTTACGATGTTTCGTAAACATTTATCCTTCCATTACTCGTGAGAGTATTGACATAGTCTTGTGGACTCAGCACATTTACTATAAGATCAAGTACAAAAACATTCATAAGCTGTATTTGGCTGAAGTTCGTCTTAAATCCCTCTTTAGTGTATTGGACAAGTTATTGGGTCAAATTTAGTTTACCAAACTGACGAACTCATGTGAGATAGATTAAAAATAAATCTACACGTGACTGAAATAAGTTCTTTATTATTATGCTTGTATATGACGTAGATAAATGCAGCCCCAAGGCTCCCGACTATGATTCATTGACCCACAACATACTCAACACTCGTGGCAAAGACACTTTAGTTTTCCTTTAAATATACCTATAATTTCAGTTCAGGCTCTCTGGTGATTACACGACTAGTAGACGGCTTAGGTCGTTTGTTTATGAGTAATGTTACTCATACATTACATGGCTCATTGCTCGGGGTCTGCCGGATGCAAGCTTCGGATACTACGGGCAGCGCCTCGTGAGCGAAGATGCTATTTTAAATGTGTTTTTCTTTTATAAGGATAAAATTCTATGAGTCGTGGGGGACTTAGCTTGTATCCAATTTCTTTTCACAATATAACCACTAACATTCTGTCCAATTTTAGTATAGAACCATAGCTCATAATTAATGCCAACAGAGCGCCATAAATATGACATACACAGGTCAGTTTGATCATTCATATATTTAAGTACGAGTTGTCATGATATCGTTGATATAAAGGCATGCGACAAACCCTAAACAATATTTTTCTTCAACGAATAAACTTTGTGAATGATATTGTAATCCAGAGTGGATAAAAGATATAAGTTTAAGTATGACATGAGCAACAAATTCATTGTAGCTGCAGCTCATGTTGGATTTTCCAATATCTCCCGATTAGCGTGAAGTTATCCAATGTAATTGGACCCACTTGTTACGCGAACCGTGTTATTATGTGCTTACCTTATACCTGGCTTTGCTACTTTGTAATGAGTTCTTGAACATTGCAACAATTAACCAGCATTAGCTAGCGCAACATCCACTTAACTTTACAGTTTACCTAGCACGTACTTGTCTTTGCATCGTGTATTTATTTTCATCGAGAAACTTGCTCCATGCAAAAGTAATTTTAAGTTAAGGCTGTTAACTAACTCTACAACTACTTCTTTCATGATGGCCCTTTAATAATAACAGCTGTTTGCAATAGCTATTCTAAGTTCATACATAAAAGTATCTAATCCTCAGTTGATTCACTTGTAGTGTGTGACACACTGACTATTCTAGTATGTAAGTTCTCTAATAACCCAAAAACATCGGTAAATGGTTTAATCAAGCATGGATTTAACAAACATTCCAGTTACATTCATACATATGGTCACGCCAGTATCCCACGAGGGTAGGCAGACACCACCGTTTGCCACAAGCTATCGTAGCTTACTTTACATACTTCTTTCGCTTCATCCACATTGATTTATGCATCTCTTCCAACACTTCCTTCGGTTAAGAGTGCTCCGGATTTGACCTCTTTGAAAAATATTAATCTTTACACAACGTTATTAATTGTTTCCAAACTATAATATATGGGAAACGATTCCCATATATAATAAGCCTTCGAAGAAAAAAATTTAAGATGTAGCTAAAATAAAAGCTGTGTTTGTTAAGTAATATTCCCCAAAATCGGCTACTGCGAATGCTGCTTTTCAGAGCAAAAGGAAGTTTAGATGAAGGCAAAAGCCTCTCTGAGCTGTTTTGGTTAACTTGAGATTGCAATTATTTGTTGCGAACATCAAGTTAGTGCTTGTCACACGAGTCGCTCCACTTAGGCCAACTTACTTCTGGCGGCGACAGGTGAGATTAAGTGTGATTTTCAAAACAGTAGGTATAATTTCATTGTTACCTGGGAAAGTTTACGACAGCTGATGACTTTGTTACAGAGTCACCGCAGCCTGGGCTTGCAATAAGTTTATAACTTCCTCTCAAATGTAGATTGTTTCAACTAGATTTAAGTGCAAGTTATTGAGGCGTTTGTACGCTGTTTATGCTTTAGGTTACTTGGATGTCTTGGATGGCCTGCCTTTTAGGACTGGTAACTTTAAGATTCCATTTGTAAACAGTGCCCCAAATCACGAAAACAAACGATCTAAATATCGTTGAACGATTAGAGTCATTCGATCGAAATCCTCTCCCAATTCCATTATTTCTATATGAATTCGAAAATATTCGATTTTCATTACGTCAATAGGGCTACAGAATAAAATGAACATCATCAACAGTGATGTGACTCGTAGAGAGATTATTAAGTATTCGAAAAGGGGGTGGGTATCATTTGATGATCAATGATATGATAATGATGATGTTTGTTTTAGCGAGCCGTGATGGCCGTGGGGTTTGAGCAGTCGCTTGTTATGCAAGCGACGCAAGTTCGAATTCCAGCCTGCACCAATGAGGTTTTCTAAAATCTTATGTCACAGCACGTGCTTTACGGTGAAGGATAACATCGTGAGGAAACCTGCATATGTCTAGATTGAAATTCAAACGACGTATAGTGCTTGAGAAGGCGATTGACAGATGGTGAATCTGTCATGTTAGCAAGTAAACATCTTGGGTGAAAAGTGCGTGTTGTTTTTACAACTCTGACTAACGCTTCGGGGAATACAGGCATGATATGTATACATTATGTTTGTTGTTTTAGCAAAACTGGACGGTGTGAAGACGTACATGCGCATGCGGCGAGTGCCTAATCACTTGCAAGTGAAGGTGATCAAGTGGTTCGACTACCTGTGGCTCACGCAGAAATGCTCCGATGAGGAGAAGGCGGTCTCCTGCCTACCCGACAAGCTCAAGGCGGAGATAGCTATCAACGTACACTTAGATACTTTGAAGAGGTAATTTACAATACGTCACGAGTTATGACCGCTGACCTTGAATGAGTGATAGCTATTTTATGAGTCTGTATCTATGAAAATATATGTGCTGTTACTCTTTTCGGTACCAGGGGTCCTAACATGATCGGTTTAAGCATAGCGTATTAAGAACTTTTTCGCTTTGAAGTTTAATTTTACGGTACAAAAATGAAATATCAAAGCTGAGCAGTTAGTAAAATGTCATTGCTATGACATCGTCATTGCTATAACGATGATAGTAGGTTCCCTGTACAATTACAATATTACTATAAAATATAATACTATTCAAATAACATTCAATAAAATATATTATTTTGGTATTGGCTACTTCTTATCAGAAGGCTAGTTTCCGAGCAGTTGGTCAGGGCCCCAACCATGAGCTCTTATTGCAATGTTAATTCAGTTGTGCGACAGTGACAGATGCACGTCACATACATCTGTCTCATAAATGAGTGAAACTATCATGGCAATAAGAGCTCATGGTAAGGCTCCAGTTCTTCGACATTCATTAGTGCTTTAATTTCGTGAACTGAATACATCTTTTCAATTTTGACTGCCATTATTCACATTAATATTTTTAGAAAATTATAGCTTAGAGCTTTGACTACCCCTGGGAACCTTGTATAAAGTGTAAAAAACGTGCTTATAAGTTGAGCTCCATAAAGTGTACAACACTCAGTAGTATAAATGTCAGTCCCACAAGTAATTTTGGTGTTGAATACGAGTGAAAGCTTGAAGTCCACGTGATAAAGAAGCTAAATTCATAGTCCACCAACACCCGCATTAATGCAGCGTCCCAGTACAGGCTTAATATCCCGTGTTGTATAATTAAAAAGAGAAACATTCGCTTTTTACGTCCATGAATTATGCATAAGTGTTCGTTTATACGATCCGTAATTTTTTGTCGCCAAATGACTCTTCCGGGCTTTTCCGTTTTTCAGCTGAATCCTGTTTGCGTACAAAGTACCTGTGCGTTACCTTCAAGCATTATAATTAATATCGACCATACCCTAATGTTCGTCTTTATTTAATGGAATCACATTAATATTATGTATTGCTTTTATTACTTTCGAATGTTTGACACTCATGGTTTTTAATTATTTTAGGGTGGAGATATTTCAAAATACAGAAGCTGGTTTTTTGTGTGAGTTGGTGTTGAGGCTGCGCCCAGTACTTTTCTCGCCTGGAGACTATATATGCAGGAAAGGTATAATAAACTAAATGATCAAATGTACTTTTTATTACTGTATTCAAATAATAGCTGTGCCTTGTGGTTTTAACCGCGTAGTTAACAATAATAACTATGTTACTTAATATTACTTTATCTTTTTTTAAATAAAAGAAGTTTAAGTTACACCATAAAATCATCAACTATCTCCCAGTGAAATTCTCGTTAAAATCAGTCTAGTCATTTCAGAGATTTACGGAAAAAACAGACAAACAGATAAAACTATTTAAACAGTTATTTTAATGTAAATACCGTAAATAATTTCACAAACAAACACTTTAATTTTATTTATGCATATAGGTTTAAAATAAGCAGCTGTTTTCCACTTGTGTGTATGTATTCAACGTGATTAAGTTTGCTAATAGATAAATAAGATGAAACATATCGTACAGGTGAAGTGGGCAAAGAGATGTACATAGTGAACCGAGGGAAGCTGCAGGTGGTCGGGGACAACGGCAAGACTGTGCTGGCAACACTCAAAGCGGGTTCTTATTTTGGCGAAATTTCCATTCTGAACATGGGCACGGCAGGTAAACAACTTGGTAAATATCGCCACGGCCCGAGACGCCACGCCATTATTATTCTATTTCGTTATATTTTGAAAAGTTTCGAAAAGCAAACGTTCTGAGGAGACGCTGCACTCAGGCCGAGGGAGCGGCCGCGACGCCACCAACAGGTTTTGGGACATCGTACCGTACACGGCTCTTACCGCTGTTCTCTGCCGACGTTGTCACTTCACACCGCGCACTCACCTCTGCGCTGTGGAGTGATGACCGCCGGCTAATGAACACTGATAACTGTCTCGTGAACAGCTATCACTATATAGGGAATGCATTTCAGAACTATATTGATTTCAATACACTTCTTAGCATTTAGAATATATTGTAATAATTTATATTGATTATTATTTTTATATTCTCTTGAAACAAATTTTCTTTTCATATTGATACTTCAATCAACAATAACCATTATTGTATGGTAAGCTTTACTTATTTTATTTTAAATTACAATTTTAGTCGCTTATAATTGTGAGTTCCTCGTCCAGGATTTCTCAGCGTGTTGTGTAACGTTTCGTTTGCATTCCAGCTCTCCCCTTTGGTTGTATTGAAGGCAGTGTCCCCGATCGCTTTGCATCATCCCTAAGTAATACCTCATGTTTTTGGCGTGACCTCTTGGTGCATGTTACCCTATTAATAAGTATTATCCGCGTACAGAAGGTACTCAATGCATATTATCGGCTCTTTTTCTTTATGTCTGACCTTAATATCCTATGCAATAAAGACTAGTAGAGCTGCTTCGATCTTTGAACATTTTCATATACTATAGCATACATATGTACGTTATGTACATATACCTTCTAATATCAAACCCTAATAGCTTTTAATTCAATTATATCTTTGTAATGGAGTACACAATACGATTGACCATGTGGTAATGGCTTGCTATCATTTATTTTCGGTCAATCGGCTATTGTTTTGACTGGACGTGATGTGACTCCGGACTGTAACCCACTTACACCCAGCGTGTTGTATGAAATTTAAAGTAGTTTACTTTTCTAAGTCAGCTTAATCTTGTAGCTTCTATTTTTCCTCAACTAATGTTTATTATGTTTCCCTGCCTCTGATGCGTCGGTTTCCTCTGATTGTACTCATGATCTGTTTTGAATGCACTCGACCGAGTGGCGATAGTGGAGAGTGGTAAAACAAAACAGTTGATGAGTGCATGGGACCGAGCGCCGGTTGGCACGGAGTGTGTGGATGACACGTCGACAGGCAACCGGCGGACAGCGTCGGTGCGCTCCGTCGGCTACTCGGACCTGTTCGTGCTCAGCAAGAAGGACATGTGGGACGTGCTCAAGGAGTACCCCGCCGCCAGGGTCCGCCTCGAAGCCATCGCCGTCAAGAGACTTGAGAAGTATAAGAAAGCGCCGCTCGAGAAAGGTTACAGTTTATCTGATATTTAAACTACATAGCTAATTTTGTTCTTCCTTAATCTTCTGCCTCCAACCACGTTCGAGTGAATTAAGTGACAAAAGGTATATTTCCCATCATATAAAGGTATATTGCCTATATTCTTCATCTCAAACATATAAAAAAATTGTTTCATTAGTCAGTCGTAAAATGTTAGCAAGGTATACTTTTGTTTTCCTAATATTAAAGTTAGTGAGTTGCCACATATTTAACTGTTGATGTGGTTAGTGGCGATGGGTCGGTGCCAATCGACGCCGGGGCTCGTGGAGACGAGCGGGCGCGTGCCCATCGAGGAGATGCACCTGCCGCCCGCGCCCCCCGCGCCGCCCGTGCACTCCTCACACCCGCCTTCCTACCGGGACCAGCTTTTTAGGTGAGTATGTGAACTATCTTCCACACAAATCGTTAACGTGGGGGCCAACCCGTGAAAAATTAAAAATGAAAATGAAAAATGAAATTGATTTATTCAGTTTAGGCCCTGGTAAGGCACTTATGAATGTCGAGGAATTTACCACCGGTTCGGAAACTAGCCTTCTGAGAAGAACCGGCAATAAATGTATTTCTGGACTCTGGGATCTCAGAGAACGCACTGGTACTCTACACTTAATTAATCTGTACTAAGTATCAGCACCTGTGTTATTGCATAATACCTACATTTAGCTGTCAAAAGATATCCCCCTTTGACAACTAAATAGTGCAAGTCTAGTGTGAATCGGCTTGATGATATCTATGTTTCCTCCACTAGTAGTGGTCACCTCAGGTATTGATGATGTAACTGGGTGTATTTCGAGCGCAATATGTGGTTGCAGTTCGTCAGTAAGCCCTCTTCGAGTAACGTCTCCTGTTGCGTCGTGTGCGTCAAGCGCGCGCAGCAGCGCTGTAGGCGGTGTGCCGCCTCGTCACATGCAGGACTCGCATGACACGTCGTTCGAGTTCGAGATCAGGCGACTGCGCGAGCGTCTCCACACCTGTGAAACAGAGAACGCCGCCATGTCTGCCAAGCTCAGCCAGCAGCAGTGGGAGGTCGATCAAAGGTTCGTACGGTTAGTCATGAAATAAATTATTAAATTACTTTGAAGTAGAACTCTATCTAAGCTTGCCAAATTTTATCTGCTACTCTTGTTTCACGCTATATAGGTACTTTGACATAAATTTCATGTTTACGCTGTCCACGTTGAGAGTACACAGAAATTATGCAACCTCATAACAATATCAAGGTAAATGTGATGAAGAAATCAATAGATGTTATGTAGATTGTATTATGTGAGATGAATTGAGGAATCCTATTGATTGGCGGCAGGTTACAAGAGATCGAGATGCATATCTGCGGCGGCAGCTCAGTCACCTCGCAGGAGGAGAACGAGCGCAATCGCGAGAGCATTATATAACGGCGCGCCTCGTCGCCGCCTGCGCCGTCGCTCTCGCCGTCGCCCACGTCGTCGCCCGCGCCGCCGTGCGCGCCCCCGCCCGCGCCGGCGCCGTTGCCGCGCCTTTCGGCCGTGTGCTGAATGCTCTCTTGTGACCTCAGTGAACTTCCCGAACATCTAACGTGGACACTTAGTGTTTTTATGAATAAATATTATTAATACGGTATATTAAAATACGAATTAACTTTATCAAATTTATATATACGTAGTATATACAACTCGCTAATATTTGACGAGTGTCGTGGAGTGAGATTTTGCTGAGACAATATTATCTTAAATTAATATCGATTAGGTATATTGAGGTGTTTAGTGTTCGCGACGTGCGTGTGGCGCGAAGTCTGTGCGCGCATTTCTACTCCGCGTTCCTTCGGTGAGCCGTTCGCACGGGTGTTATTGTAATGTGCTACCTTCGCGTCTCTGTTCCCTACTTTCATTTGGGGCTCAATGGATGGTTCGTTCAACTTATCACGTTCCTTTATAGTTTACTATTTGAGGGACATTTGATTGTATTATCACGTCTGCATTTATTATAAGATGTCATGTATCGTATAAGAAGCAAATGGCACTGAGTTTCAAACAAGAGGCCAAAGTGAATGTGCTATCGATAAGTTTGGTTTTGTTATTCAGAATGATGTGGATATCCATTAAATTTGAGCTTTAATTATTATAAAATCCCGGAAGACTTAAAGCATTGTACCTATTACTTAATTTATTATAAGAATTATTATTCCTTACTATATTTTAAATTAGCATGAACAATATAGAGAGTAATTCATTCGACATCACTTTGGTACGATATGATCTACAAGATATTAATGTGTTTTATCGCTATATTTGATAATTGATATCCAGGCACACACGTGTCCCTATTTTTTGTTTACTTAATCAACAACTACGAGAAGATCAGTTATCTCCCACACTTGCATTCACACTATGCGGCT
Organism: Watsonalla cultraria; assembly: GCA_964035505.1. Classification (NCBI taxonomy): domain Eukaryota; kingdom Metazoa; phylum Arthropoda; class Insecta; order Lepidoptera; family Drepanidae; genus Watsonalla; species Watsonalla cultraria. The sequence continues at coordinate 7,099,055 of OZ037717.1, read as the reverse complement.
CTAAAGACGCTATCTCCGTATACTTTGGTTGTGAAATGCTTACTCGGTTTCCCCAAGAAAATTCATCACCTGGTTCTATATAAGTGATTGTGAAGACATGAGTCTACACAACATCCGCATTTTAAAACCGAATGTGTATTATAATATTGGATTGAACTCTCAATGCTTCCGATGTAGTTGTTGAAGTATGTATCTAATGAACATGACACGAATAATTTGTTATTAATTATATGCAAATGATTATTACCTACGATGTAAGAGGTGTAGCTTAAACTGATCGTGACATCAGTATCAGTAATTTAAAGATCACTACTGCCAAATAATAATTAAGTAGATAAAAACGTTTAAATGTAAAAGTATTGACAGATATTTAAGAAAATAATGTTTTGTACTTGGATTTATTTCATTCACATTGGGCAGTTAAATGCTTCCGAGTGATTTTATTCTTCGCTTCTTTTGTTTTGTTCTCTATTGAAATAAAAACATAATATAATAATAATAATAGTACGTTATAAAACAGTACCAAACATGTGAGAACAAAGTAATGTAATTCAACTCTAAGAAAATTGTAAATAGTTATTCTAATATGTACGATACGTGTTTATAAGCTGTTTTCATTGGTAATCATTTGATTTGGAAGCCTCTCCCGTGAGATACGAGTAGGTAGCATGGATTGGAACGAGTTCGTGCGGCTATGCAACGAGTGTTTGCGTTTGTTTCACTATGATATAGATCAACGATATACAAAACAGTCTATACCTTGTCCAACAAATACGTAGCTTTTAAGTTTTGTTATATTTTACAACTAGCTGTGCCGCGCGATTTCACCCGCGTAGTTTTAGTTTCATCCTTATTGTCGTGAAACCCTAATGTTATTAATAAATAAAAGTTAATCCTTGACACATCAGCTACCTGCCAGTGAAAGTCCCGTTAAAATCGGTCCAGCTGTTTCAGAGATTACCCGGAACAAACAGACAGACAGAGAAAAAAAAATAAACTTGGTTTTTTAGTGTCAGTAGCGTGTATACTGTCATATGCATTTAGTCAAAAGTTGTGTTATTTTGGAATAACAAACAGACCTTCAATTTGATTTATCTATATAGATTAATACAAAAGAAGCACTTAAAAATCTAAGCAATATACGGAAATCGAATATCATTTGCACTGGATTTAAATCGATACTCATTATTTTTATTTGTATAGTCGAATCTTTAAGTACGGCATAAGGCAACACTTTGTTTCTATTTCAGACCCATTAGTTGGACAAGGGATAGGATGTATTATTATATTATACGTGAAGGCAACTCAATACCTATTCAAGTGCCAAAATACATTTCACACTTTTAAGTTATGTGCCAAATTTAGTAAACTTCAAATTGTTGATTAAAGGTGAATATAATTTATATGTGTATAATAATGTATAACTTTATAATTTCATGATTGCGACGGGCGAATTAAAGTTATTACAGTAGTTGGTATCAGGAGTATTAATGTAATATCTATTTAATTAACAGACGAGTTATTAGTTAGTTCAAACGTTTATTTCCTAACGCCCGAAGATATAATAGATAGGCGATAAAATTTTTGACTGTAAATAAAATATTTATTTATTGTTATATTCCATGAAAAATTTTCTTCTAACATATTTCTCGATTATAAAATGGTAAGAAAGACGCATGATGCAATTGAATAATTACTTATATTTAACGAAAATGCAAGTGCTTTTTGACTTAAAGACTATGTAAGCTTGTATCCGACGCAAATCTGTTGGCCAGCATTGGCCGTCGACGAATCTCAATTACTTTTGTAATAACCTAAACATGAATCAATTCAATGTGTTAATATGCGGCGAGGTTGGTTGGAACGACATTGGGAAGTGGCTCAGTAGTACGCAGTACCCGGCTTGTGCATCTTCAATTGGTATTTGATTATGTATCGCACATGATTCATTTTATTGTTAATAAAAACATTATGATAATACGAAACTTGGTTTTTATTCATACTCCTATGCCGAAGCTCAACAGAATATCATCACTTTAATATCAAGGTAGGCCTGGGGGCCAAGTATAATCGCTAAAGCAGCACGTATAAAGAACTTCTTAGCATTGACATTTCATTATTCGGTACCAAAATTAAACTTCAAAGCTCAGAAGTTCTTAATACGCCCTGCTTAAACCGATGGTGGTATCAACTCTTTAATAGTACGGAATTATTAAGAACATTGGTAAAGAAAAAAGCAATGGAGTTGGTATAAATAGGAATGGGTACCATCACGAGAGCTGGCCTTGAATGCGTAGTAGTCATTTTATAAATCTGTCTCTTTCAGTCTGTATGGCGAGACGCGAATAAAATACTTACGCAGTTACTACCACAATTTTCGCTGAGCACTATGAGCGTTCAGGGGCCTAACCATGAGCTCTTATTGCAATGTTAATTCAGTAGTGCGACAGTGACAGATGTATGCACGTCACATACATCTGTCTCATAAATGAGTGAAACTATCATGGCAATAAGAGCTTATGGTAAGGCCCCTGCACGTGAGTGCAACTGTAACTCAATCAAGAGTGCAAAAAAAAATGGTCGGATGTCCAAATGTGGTCAAAGGGACATCCGACCCTATGGCCCTGATGTTTTGAAGTGTGAATTTCACTAGCAAAAAACTTATGGTTCTGGCCCAACTAAAGACTGGATATACCTATAGAACAAAAAATACTCAAAATATTAAATGTTTTCCTAAATATATCTAACGGTCTTATATCGCTTAAATTCTACTCCTTAGACGGGTATTTGATACTTCTGGTCTGCTTCGAGCTGTCACACGTGTCTGCTTACGTTTTTTAGTAAATGTAAACCTAATAGAGTAGTCATAAGATTTATTTTTCAACAAAATTCAAACGTTTAGGTTTGAGTAAATAAAAAACTTAATGGAATTGACGTAAGATTCATTTATCAACGTATTTCGTCTCGACACGGATCCGTGACAAAGCAGACGAGAAGTTCATTCAAAGCTACGCACCGACCTCATAACTACTCACTCCACCTACAAATACCTTTTAGCAACACTTAGGTCAATCAGCCATAAATTTGTTTATCCTAAAGGAATCCGGTTAAACGAATAAGAGAGGTCTATGGGTAAGTACTTTGCCCAGCCCGGGAATGACTTGGCGTAAACCCTAATCCTTAGAATGTAAAATTTGTTTAGCATGTCTATACGAGTATACGCTTTAGTTCAAATAATTAGCGTTATAAAAACGTATTTAATGAACATATTTCATTTTCATAAACTAATTGACATTTGATATCATCATCTCCCTGGCCTTATCCCATACATTGTTGGGGTCGGCACTTGATTCAACCCGATGTGGCTGATCACCTGATTTTTATACGAAGCGACTGCCATCTGACCTTCGCAACCACATTTAGGAGGAAAATCTGTGATCTGGGTTAAACCAGTTGTCAGATTATTTTTAGGCCTCCGACTGACCTGTAATGATTGCCAAAGATGTTAAATTGGCAACCGGGACCGACAGCTTAATGTGCTCTTCGAGGCACGGAGGGAACTCGTTCGGTCACCCATCCAACTACTGGCTAGGCGTATGGTTGCTTAACTTCGCTGATCGAATGATATGCGCAATAGCAACTGTGCCACGAGCTCCTCCTTGACATTTGATACAGTTTTATATAACGAATGTTAATTTCTTAATGCCATAATAATAATGAATTGTTCCCGATGTTTTATTTCTTATCCGATCTTGACACAACTGTCTGTTTGTAATTCCAAAATAACCACTTTTCACACGCTACTGACACAAAAAAAAAACAAATTTTGGAATTTTTCTCTATCTGTCTGTTTGTTCCAGGTAACCTCTGAAACGGCTACACCGATTTTAATAAGACTTTCACTGGCAGGTAGTTGATGTTTCAAGGAGTAACTTAGGCTACTTTTATTTATTAAAAATATTATGGTTCCGCGACAATAAGGATGAAACTAAAACTACGCGGGTGAAACTGCGAAGCACAGCTAGTCCTTACTAAAAAAAAGGAGTAGTTAAATATTCAATCAAAAGTAATATAGGTACTCAATTGACTTGATTAAATCAATTGTTAATTTGTAAACTCGTAGTCATAGACAATCGTAGGTGTAGTTTATTGGACAAACAACGTTTGCGCCTAAAAAGGCATATAACAAAATACCCATGGCGGGTTTATTCAATAGTAAAAGAACCTCTCTGAGATGCTGCTACTTTGTGCGGTTATCTACTGGGATTCCCACTTCGTTTAATATTTTATTTCACTGTATCGCGCAATCCGCGCCGCGCGCTCCATATTTTACTCATACATTTTTATATGTCTTACTTTTACTTAAGAATTTTACGCCTGCGTTGAAAGGTACGGTATTTTTATAAGTATTTCATTAGTTATAAAAAGGTGTAATATGAAATGGTACGGAAAAGATTACGCAATCATAAAGTGGCTCATGATATTCGGATCCCTTATTTTGGTGTTTGATCGAATTTTCGGCCGAGGCAATCTTCTTTAAGCATTTTGGTAAACAAAGTTGAGGGCGGTGGGAATAATACAAATGTTGGCGGATAACGGCCCTCGCTGTTTGAATCAATTGATCGGTTTTGCGTTGCTTGAATCTACAGGCCTTAGTAGTCAATAACGCTACGATTTTCAAATAAACTGACGAGGGAGGTACTCTTATAACAAAGATATAAATACAGCAGCGTATAACTGGGTCAAGCAAGTGTTGATTTTTAAGAGACTATTAAACATTATTTAACACCTTACCGCTTCCAGAAAATAGAATCTAGGCGAGCGGGGATGACAAATAAGCGCTGTAATTCGGGGATTACTGCAGTCTCACAATTAATTGGCAATTTGGAGTCTCAAGGAAATATATGTCAGCTGGAGGCTGCTTAATCCTTGCTTCGGAATTGTAAGGAATATCATTCCTCCGCATTGCTTCCGTTCGGCTGAGCCCAACTCTAAATCTCTCCGCAAGCTGCATTACATCGACTTGGGCTTATGCACTGTCTATGCTGTTCACTTGTGAAAGCGAATATTTTTAAAATTGCATACTGGAATCCTTGTATTTTTAAGTGAAGGTAGATACGAATGGGGGTGCAGTCTGAAATTGAAAAAGTTCTTTAAATGGGTAGGTTTATAATTTTTTTTTTGGTTTGGGCAGTCCTCTCCACTATTTTCACAGAGCGCTCAAAGTTCGTGACGGTATATAGTTATCTTTGACTAAGTGCCAATAATTAATGGAACATTACCGATTGTTTCCAAACTAATTATAGGTCAGTGAATTCTCAGGAAAAAAATAATAAGATATACTTACTTATCTATATAGCTATTCCGCAACGGGGCTCACAATTACAGGCACGCGTATTCATGAAAATATCCGTATCCGAATTAAAGTACCCACACTATATGTTATACGTTTACAATATAGTGCAGGGCAAGATTGATAAAAGGAGTTTAAAGAGTGCCTGCTACTCGCTATATACCGGGCGTAACAAATTAAAAACTCTTCGTTTTTTTATAGACTGTTAGCTTCGTAGTTCGTACCACAGACTCAGCCCTTTTAGTTTTAACTCATGTTGGGATAAAATTGCTTACTAACATACAAAATCCGTAAAATCGATGGCACTGTACCTTCCCTTTGGTAAATGTGAAACTCTAAGGGTCGATCTATATAATGTAGGTAATTTGATGTTCGTTTGAAGTAAAGTGTAATCTGCAAATCATATAATATGAGTGTGTTTATTTTTTGCTGACTTCCGAACGGTCCAACACACAAAAATCTCTTTAAATTAACGCTATTCACTCATAATTTTCTGAGAATATGTAAATTATTTTTCCAGCTGAGGCCCTCGTAAAGCACATGTCAAGAACATTACGACAGGTTCGAAAACTGGCGGTAAGTAAAATAAAATTAGTTTCTTAAATAATATTGATACATAATTAATTATTTCAAACTACAAGCAGAATATGGTGAAGGAAAAGATCGTGAGAAAACCTGCATATATTTCTGAGAAGTAAATCAAAAGACGAATGAATGTATTAGGCGGCGATGAACCCATTGGCACTTTGGCACAAGACTGGTTACGCTTTCGGGATTCTGAGGTAGCGTGAGCATACATTTCATTACGCTTTATAATAGTGACATAGTTCGATCACTTATTTGCTTCTCATGTGATTAATGCCATTGCTTGGTTGAAAGGTTATTTAAAATTGATCTGTGATTCCATCAATATTATTCGATAGACATTAAAAACTACGCAGATAAACTGGCGACGCGGGTCGGGTCTCAAAGGGCCGCCCGTAGCTCAGATGATCCAATTACCTCACTATCGGACGTGATTACAGCTAGGCTTGTTTGTTTCTTTACCACCTTACGTGTTACGATGCCGCCCAAAAGGTTGTATCATATGTATGTGAACTCGGAAACAACTTTGATTAAAGAAAAGCGTAAAACGAATACCTACATTCAACTTTAAATGTGTTTATCATGGGTTCTTATTAACTTTAGAAATTAGCTTAGGATTCTTTTTTACCTTTCGTAGTATATTTTGCATTCTCAAAATACCAACAACGTATTTCCTGTGACACGTTATTCCTTTGTTTCACCTTAGTGCCCTCAAGCTTTTCCGATAGGTGAGCTATATAGCTTGAGAGCGTTCTGATTGGTTTAGTGGCTTAGGTCCCGGGGAAATCCAGGTACGTTCTACATACATCTATGTGCCATCAATAATTACGTGTCTACTCAAAAGCGAATTCTAAGAAATGTTATCTACATGTGCTTTACATTTTTGCAAGATTTAGAGGATAAATGCTTGCTTGATTTGAAATGAAAAAGAACAAAAGTCCCCTCATTACATAAAATGGTTTAAACCAAGATGAGACCAAACTCGGACTAATACTGTGTTCTTCTTTTTAAATTCGTATAATAGGAAGAGTTAGAGCTACTGTTAACCAAGTTCTATCTTAGGATATTTTTTGTAAATAGGGGATTTGTAATTCTTTACCACGTGAGAATTGACAATCTTAAATATTAACAAAATTACTCTGCTGTAGATATGTCTTTCTTAAGTCGGTAATGTCGGTAAAACATGTGAATGACGTGAACGCGATCGGTCACGACGTTAGACATCTTACTGACGATTATTCAGCTTTATTCTCGTAGATGCTTGCGTATGTGTGAGTGTGTCAGTTCGAACGATTTGTTCCTAGATTCCCAACTGCTTGTTTATACTGTGACTTTACCCTATTGTGTGTATAGTGTGTCAATCCTGTCAATAACCTTGATTAATAATTAATAGATACGGATACACATTACCACTAGCACAATGAAGCACCCGTTATGAAACTCTGTTTCGTAATCCATGAATTAATAGGCAAACTCACAGTATTAAGGGTTGATTTCATTATGGGAATAGGGGTTTAATTGAACATTAAATGTAATCGCCCTCATTACGAAGTTAACAAAGAGTAAATGTTAAAGAAACTTGTATTGATTGTGAAGAACCTACTTAAAGGATATCGTCCCCAATCTTTTGTACAGCAGTCGAGTAGTTTGGTGTAAACTTTTGACATCACCTTTCTAAGTCGAATACGTCGCTTCCAATAATGGCAGCAGTCGGAGTTGGTCGGCAACCTATATTCGATAGCGCTTTATCCCGGCTGCATTCCAAATGGCCCAGTCAACCGTGAGCCAGATATTCTTAGGTCAATTCTATATCAAATCCTTTGTCGGAGCGACGCTCACAATTTTCACATAAATTTACTTAGGTATAATACAATTTTATTTTTACAGGTAGAAAGTGACTCACATTAGCCTTTAGTAGCATTTCAGCAGCTTGCAGTGAATTCGGTCGCGTAGATTTGATAAATAACTTGAAATAGTTTAGTGAGATGATATTCGTGATGATGAGGTTTTCATTTTACACGAAAACCTATAACATGAAAACAAGCCCTTGGAGAATAAATTCACATAAAAGCATATACATATATAACAGCTTTTCACTAAATGCATATGAAAATAAGTATATTTTACGATACTGTCTGTCTGCTTGTTCCGGGTAATCTCCGAAACGCTGGACCGATTTTAACGGGACTTTCACTGGCAGGTAGCCAATGTTACAAGGAGTAACATAGGCAACTTTTTAAAAAAAAACATTAGGGTTCTGCGGGACACTCTGAAATTAACTCTACGCGGGTGAAACCGCAGAGCACAGCTAGTAGTATAATAAAGCAAGCAATTAAGGCACCCATCTTCTAGTGGCGAGTGTTTTCTCTGTGTTCGCAGTGTAACCAACGCTGCGGTTTTATTTCGCTTGAGCCGTCATTGAAAACCCATTAAAATTTTAATTTCTGCGACGCGAAGACGATGTCGGTAAATTGCTGTAAAATGCTCCACACAAACAGGTAGCACTCGAGCTTATTGGAAACGAGTACATCACTAGTAAATGTCGGTTTGTTTGTTTTGTCGATGTCACTTTACTCAATACGACATTGGCCGTTAAATTACCGCTCCTTCACTTTATGCACATGTCACTAAATTTCTACTTACGTACCTTATCTACACTTATATATAAAGGAAAGATTTTATTGTTTTGTTTGTTTGTTGAATGGTCTCCGAAACTACCTGAACTATCTTGAAAATTCTTTCAGCAATGGATAGCTACATCATCAGCAAGTAACATAGGCTATATTTTATCCCGTTACTCGCGCGGGGATGGAAACTACGCGGAGGAAACCGCGTGACGTCCGCTAGTTTCTTATGAGATTCTAAATCTCTTGTTGTTGAAAATGTTTTTCTGCCGTTCAAAATATCTTTATTTGATCAGACTTTTTACAACGTACTTTCAAATCGTCAGAGAGACACAAAAAATACATTATACAGGAATATAAATGTTACCACCGGGTTCGGAAGGTTGCTTTTGCCCAGAAGACCCATGCAAGAAACTTAAAAATTACTCTTCAAAAATACTTTACAATTTGTAATGGTTACAGTATATCTCATGAATATAAGTCCATAGACACAGTTCCAATGCTCATAATAATTAAATTTTTACAAATCTTTGTGATTTTATATGTACCTTTTTTTGAATTTGTATAGGTGCAATAAATATCTATCAAGTGCAATTTATGTTGAATTCAACAAATGTCATTAATGCAGACAAATATAGGTCTATATCGCGTGCGTGGTCAAAATTGGAAAATATTTTGCGTTTTAATGGCATGTCATGAATATTCAAAATTACGTGCATATTCTGAGAGCCGCACTTTCATGATTGGTTTCGATTTATTATGCACAGTGAAACGATGATTTTTCCTTTTTCATTGTTTTATTTTTATAGCAACTAGCTATGCCCCGCGGTTACACCCGCGTAGACTTGATCGCATGATTTAATTCGCGAACCATATTTTTTTTAAACAAAATAGCCTAAAAGCCAAGTTCGGTCAAAATCGGTCCAGTCGTCGAGACACAGAGAACATTATGAAGAATTGTTTTTTTTATAATGTAAGTAGGTACCGTGTATATTTATTTACATAATATGCATTTAGCGAAAAGCTGATAACAGACACTTCAAGTAATTTTATTTATCTGTTTAGATGATATCATTTGTACCCCGAATGGTACAGATGTTTGAGATATTAATTTAAAAATAAATGCTCAACAGAAAATACCCAGTGATATAAAAGCGCAAATGTCTAAGTTTGAACAGCTATATTAATAAAAATATTTCTCGGATTCGAAGCCCCAACTCTATATCATAACCTTACCGTAGTCGGGTAATAAAATTCGAGTGCACATAGGTTCATAAAAAATATTTAATAATGATTTGTAATAAATCTGTATAAATAAGGAAAATCCCTAAGGGCACTGAGGTTATATGACAAAAGTAAGTAGGTTCGCCGTTATTAAAATGTCCCCGGTTGCCACAAAAGTGGTTCAGCTTGAATAAATCCGAGCGTTTATATTAAACCCTCGCGAGAATGTATTTGATGTGCAATTAGTATGTGAGGTTTGATGTCATTTCATGCTTTATCTATATATACTAACACATATATATACATACATATATACACACACATGTAAAATTGAAGTGTCAGTTTGTAATTCCTAAATTACACCTTTTGACAGCACATGAAAGCATACATGGTCCTAAGAATTTTCTCTGTCTGTCTGTTTGTTCCGGATAATATCCGAAACGGCTTGACCGATCTTAACGGGACGTTCACGGTCTAATACCTACGATGTTAAAAGGAGCAACAAGGCTACTTTTAATTTAAAAAAACCATAGTCTACGCGGGTGAAACCGCGGAAAGTTGAATAGTTTGTTTGTTCGTTTCGAACACTGGTCCGATTTGTAAAATCCTTCCTGTGTTGGATGAACCATTTATCAAAGAAGACTATATACCATCACAGGCATGAGTTTATTTTATTTGTAAGTTCATGTTGTTTTTTAATTGGTATAAGTGTTATCAAAAATATAAATATATAAATAAAGCTTAGCGGTGTGGTGCAATTTTTCCCATGTTCCCGTCCTTTGCCATGACTTTGATCTCCTAATCTATACAGATAAATAAAATGGAAGTGTCTGTTTGTAGATCAATTTTTTTTTCCCTAAATGCAAATGTTGTTGTTGGGAGCGATACTATCGAAGTTGTAGACCATTATACTTACCTTGGACAGATTGTGCAGCTAGGTAGGTCCAACCTCGACAAAGAAGTCGCCCGAAGAATCCAACTCGGATGGGCAGCGTTTGGGAAGCTACGTGACATCTTTTCATCGAGAATCCCGCAGTGCCTTAAGACTAGGGTGTTTAACCAGTGTGTGTTGCCAGTGATGACATACGGAGCTGAGAAGTGGTCTTTGACAGCTACCCTTTTAGAAAGACTAAGGGTCACTCAACGAGCAATGGAAAGAGCTATGCTCGGAGTTTCTCTGCGGGACAAAATCCGGAACAAGGATATTCAAGGATATAGAGCCACCGACATAGCTCTTAAGATTTGCAAGTTGAAGTGGCAATGGGCAGGCCACATCGCTCGTAGAACTGATAACCGATGGGGAAGAAAAGTTCTCGAGTGGCGACCACGGACCGGAAGACGCAGCGTAGGCAGGCCTCCCACTAGGTGGACCGACGACATCGTGAGAGTCGCGGGCAACCGATGGATGCAAAAAGCGCATTGTCGTTCGGCGTGGCGGTCCAAGGGGGAGGCCTATGTTCAGCAGTGGACGGTATATATACGGTAAAGACCTAAAAAAACAATTTCTAAAATGTTTCTGTCTGTCGGTTTGTTCCGGCTAATCTCCAAAACGGCTGGACCGATTTCAAAGGGTAGTATACTAACATGCATGACAAACAACTATTAGCATTATGTATAACCTTCATCTTCCTTGACCTATCTTACCTCATTACTTACTTTACTTACTTACATTATATTTGCAGAGAAATTGTAGGTTTCGTTTATATCTATAAATACGAGAAATGACCTACAGTGCAACTGGAAAGGGTTGGCTTGGCTTGGCGTGAAGAGTGACGTCAGAGCTAGCCCCTTTTCACAGTTATATTTAGTACGCTTAGAAATATGGCTAGTCAGTGTTGTAAACGGCTAATATGCTATATCTTACGTATGGGGCTTCGTGAATGATATAAGAAATGGATTCGGCAATAAAGATTAGGGGGAATTAAACTATCTCTACCACCGCGAAACCTACACCGCTTAGAAAATAAAAAACCAGTGAAAATGAAAATGAAAATGATTTATTCAGTTTAGGCCCTGGTAAGGCACTTATGAATGTCGAGGAATTTACCACCGTACCAGTAAAAATATATATTTGGTCTCTATATCGATAATTTAGTATCACCCAATGGAAAAAAAATGTAAGTACCTACCGTACCTCTATCACGAATTTGCTAGTTTTACTAATTTTTATAATACTCGTTAGCGTCTCCGACGAATACTTATTTGTGTGAGAAATTGTGCAGCCCCTCTCAGCTAACTAAAATAATATCTCATTTAAATACTAGCTGTGCCCCGCGGTTTCACCCGCGTAGATTTAGTTTCATCCATATTGTAGCGGAGCCCTAATATTCTTAATAAATAAAAGTAGCCTAAGGTTGTCCTCGTAACATTAAAACTTGGTTTTTTAGTGTCGGAAGCACTTTTCACTAAATGCATTTAGATAAAAGCTGTATTTTTGGAATTACAAACAGACACCTTAATTTTATTTATCTGTATATATATATATATAGAAGATGTATATATTGTGTGTATATGTATAGATTGTTGTTGACGCTAGCGAGATATATTACGAAAACAGTGTAAAACTCCAGATAATACTTACAGCATTCGATCTGTAATAGTTTTGTTTTAAGTACTTATAGAATATTATTATTATTTATTATTTTTTTATTTAGGATCACCAACAATTGTTACATTATTACATGCACATAAACGACATATATTTATATGAAGCTAAATGTACAATTACTTAAAGGTGAACACCGCATGCTTACATACAGTTGTACAGTTGGTACACATTAAATTAAACATTGTTTTTACGTAAATTAAATGAAAAGCACATTCCTTAAAATATGTATTAAACTAGATTATATAGATGCAGTAGTGTCGCAAGCTTTCATTGGCTGCAGCAGTCTCATACCACTAAGCGGACCGTAGGTACGTTTGTACAAAAAATTCGTTTATATAAAAATATATTATGCAGGTGGAGGACAGGGATCTAATCAGCATTCACATAACGAGGGAAACCGTGATTATCACAGCCCTCACGTACTGTTGGTGAAAGCCGCGGAAAGGTTCCAAAAAATATCCTACCTATTTAAAAAAAATAATAAATGTACCTATAGGAAGTCCGTTACGAAAACAATTTTTGTATTCTAATTATAAATTCAAATTATTGGGAGTTAAAAAAACGTTTGATTGGTATGTTGAATGTTCATCGTAATTTAATTCCTGACTCCTGGGGCCTTACCATGAGCTCTTATTGCCATGATAGTTTCACTCATTTATGAGACAGGTGTATGTGACGTGCATACATCTGTCACTGTTGCACAACTGAATTTAGATTGCAATAAGAGCTCATGGTTGGGCCCCTGACCCTATTCGTACAAGCGTATTTTAAAATGACGTCGGCATTTGAATGATACCTTTTTTGTTTACATACGTTACTTACGCGTGCAGTGTCGAAATTGTGTCTACCAGCTAGTAAGCACTTCTGAGATGCCAAAACATAAAAGAAACACAAAAACAAAATTAATTTAAGTATTTTAATGTTTTATTAAATACTTATGACCTGCCACCCGCGCTGTTCCTTACTTAAGTTCATTATTTAAATTCCAAAAAAAAAAAACAAACCCTTTCAGAGAACCGTGGTGATCCAGTGATTGGAGCCTGTTCCCCAAGCGACGTGTTCTAGCCTCACCGGTTAGTCTGTACCAGCGAGTTTTTTACGGCGGTACACTCACCATATGTCACGTTGGCACTACTCATCACCATCTTCGGTAAAAAGTGGATGTTGTTATTACAACACCTCTGCCTACCCCTTCGGGGAATACAGGTGTGAACATATGTGTATACGAATCATAGAGAGAGATGAAACTACTTTTGACCAAGGACTATCTTAGTCTTTGTTTTGTATTTGTGATCAGCCACATCGGGTTGAATCAAGTGCCGACCCCAACAATGTATGGGATAAGGCCAGGGAGATGATGATGATGATGATTAATCATATTTCATCACTTCGTTACACACACTCAAACCAATATGAGCAATAGGGACACTTTAAGTCTGTTACTTTCCTATTACTTAATACGCACCTGAGACTTTATGAGGGAATAAACTTTGGTCCTTCGAGATACGAGACCAAATACACGATTGAATTTGAGAGATGTAGAGCCTTATCTGTCCTTTGGGTGTAATAACACGTGGGCTGTGGTCAATAACAGCGTTCATATTATAGTGAAGTTTCACACGTTTTAGTTAAGGGGTAGTTTGGAAGGTGAAAGAAAAACATACACTTAAAAGTAACAACTCCCCTACTATGACCTCTTATTGCTGTGATAATTTTACTCTTAACATGAGTGTCATATAGCGTGTATAAGTTTATCCCTGTCACTCAGTGGAACTATTATGGCAGCAATAGAAGTCAATCATCTACATAAAAACCTTGGGTGCCACGCATTCTTGCATTGTCCTAATTATTCAATGGTACGAGAGAGAAGTTGAATGAGTTTACCTTAAAGGTGGTTTAGGGTAGCCCTCCTATCGGCGCTTTGGATCTGGAAGAGAAATGATACGGCTACGTATCTGAGAGGGTCATTAGCTTAGTAGGGTAGCGCAGGTTCGGGCGCGGGCGGCGGTCGGAGTTCAGACAAATCGGCAACATTTACATCGCGGTCGGCCGGCGCACGAGCTAATGGAGCGAGCTCATATCAAATTGCCGGGACGACTCGCAAACACGCCCCGGTCTACTCTTCTTGTCCATTCTGCACAAATAGCTATTATCACCCGCTGGTTTAATTACATAGAATGCCTACAGCCTGGGATAATGGCGTTTATTTGTCTCGCGATAGAAATTACTTTGATTAACAAATTTGCGGAAACAAGAGCTTATTTAAATATAACCCGCGAAACTCAGAAGAAACGTACTCTTTTTTATAGAATCTTGAGTAAAATTCTAAAAAAATACATTATCGGCTCACATAGGCAACTGGCATAGAGATTGTACTGATAGTTAAAACGCACTAACGAGCACAGAAGTTCTTGTATGGCGGTCTTGGGTTGCGATAGCCAAAAACCATCAAATGAAGTGTGTTCTTATTTGACTAGTTTAAAAGTATGCACCTGTATGTAAAACGGTTGATATTTTAATGAAGCTAAAATTATAAGTGGTGATCGTGTTGGTTACAAAATTGGGTCTATCATTTGTAAATAAGAGCAACCACCAATATACAAAACATTGTCAAACTTTCCCAATTAGACAACGTCACATATTATCCCTCAATGTAAGCTCCCTTGGGAATTTTATGGACACTATTTTGTATGAGTACAACTGTATTTATTGACGTATTTTCCTTTCATTTGGCCCGAAGCGATATGAGATTAATGTTTGGAACACAATTTGCTGCCGTGTATAGGTTCGTTATGGAAGTGTAAAAGCAATCAATATAGGATTATACATTTACGATTGCCGCTGTTTTTACAATGTGGAACCCACAAAAATCAATCAAGAGTTTTTTTTATTTAATCAAAGGTTTCGGTGTAGGGAATGTCATTAATATTAGATTTTTATGCATGTCACAAGTTGCATGACACTATTTTTAAACAGTGATTACTTAATATTTTTAGTTTGTTTTTATAGTTTAGTTAAAAGTAAGTTAAGAATCTATAAACGTCACAGAAGTTTCTATCAGAACACGTTCGTACGTAATTTAAGAACGAATAAGAACCGTGGTACGAACATAGCGAACTTTCGGCCGACACTTCTTTATTCTTAGAAAGAGAGTAGGCTCCCCGTTATAATAACTTGTTTAAGTAAGTAAGTACTTGGATATTTAATAACTGCTCAAAAAAAATGTTTTTTTTTTTATTTATTTATTCACCATTTATACATCATAATTACAGATTTTAAACCTAATGCGATTGAATACACAATCTGTATAGATAAATAAAATTGAAGTGTCTGTTTGCAATTCCTGCAGCTTTTCACTAAATGCACTTGAAAGTATATGGTACTGACATAAAAAATACAATTTGTAAAGTTTTTCTTTGTCTGTCTGTCTCTCCGTTTGTTCCGGGTAATATCCGAAACTGCTGGACCGATTTTAACGGTCCCTCTTTCACTGACAGATAGCTGATGATAGAAGGAGTAATTTAGGCTACTTTGTTTTCAAATAATATATACATACACCTATTTTATCGATCTCTGTACGTTGCAAATATTAAAATAGTCCAACAAGGCAAAGCCAGCTGAGTCAATAGCTCCAAAGGTCACTAAGAGCCACTCTGTAATTCTGTATTGGGCTTCGTCCGTTAAATTAATCCGCTTAAACTGTGAATGGAACCCAATTTAAAATAATCAAGCTGTAAATTGTGATGTTGCCTACTCTTAATTAATGCAATAATACCTCAAATTCCCGCAACCGAGCTAATTTTGAAAGTATGTTGGTAAAGTATATAATAATAAAATATTTTTTTATTAGATACTAATTATTTGCGGCCAAATTAAACCAGATTTCAGAAAAATAATAAATTCTACTAAGGTAAATACTTTGTGCTTTGATTTTAATGACCAGTACCTCTATCACGAGTTTGTCACTGTTTTAGTAATCTGCACTCGCTAGCGTCTCCGCCGTATATTTGTATCAGAAATTGAACGGCTCCGCTAAGCGGTGACGTGAAGAACTAAAATATGTCATACAAATATTGTCAGAGACGCTAGCGAGTGTAGATCAGGAAAACGGTGGCAAACTCGTAAATAATATGCAGTATGTATCGTTTTGTAGGTTTGAAAAGATTATGTAACATCGAATCTATACTAAAACCAAGTAAATTTTACTGATCTAATCAAGTTGCATTTTATCATGTAAGGGATGTCATACAAAACTGTGACCCCATGAATAATAGGAAATTAATGGAAATTTGATAACATTAAATAAGTTAGATGGAAGCTATTTAAACAAAGGTATAAATGTGGGCAATTGATGCGATTCGGTTAGAAATGTGATTCTCAGGCTCATTAGTGCCAAAGAGAGCTGCGGAGGGGACAAATGGCGTCCATTTATATCTGCTACACCACAATCTACCATGTTTATTACCTTGTACTGCTCGTAAAATCATTATTTTAACGACGAATTTGTTGAGCAAACAAAGTTCAATAGGTTCCCAATTAATATTAATTTATTTTGTATTTTGTACTCCAATCATTCTAAATAATAGACTTCCAAGTATATTACATAAAGCTTGTATGAAAGGTAGGGCATAACAGGATCTCCCGTTTGAAATTCGAAGCAGCCTGACAGGGGACTGTTCTTCCACCTTACAGAAGATCGCAGCTAAACAAAACTACCTTATAGTAGAATGGTGTTCCTGCAGTGAGTAAGGTCGGCAGTGCTCCATGGGACGACGAGTAGATGCGCTGTGTAGGTATTCTGAGAACCCTTTAGTCACTAATTATGATGGCACAGTGATTAATTTTTATAAAGTATGCAAAGCGAGAGCGACACCCTGGAGTCGGTCACCTTCATCTATTGCAATAGCCGCTTTCCATCAGGAGGAACTGCCACTTAAGATACATAAAAACTAAAGAAGGTTTACAATATGGCTTAGACTTCTGCCAGATTTTGCATTAAGTTCCTAAGACACTTAAGATGATTGAGTTTCAACGTGGCAGATGGTGAGTTCATCGCCGTTTCAGAAACTATATCCAACTATATACGTTTTGGAATTTCTTCTGAGAAATGTGAGTTTCCTCATGATTTCTCCTTCAACGTATCTAAAGCTGATGGAGAGACATTACTTCACGTTTTTATGGAAACTCATTCGCTTGCAGTGAGATTGGAAGTTGCGTTGCTTACGTGCCGAAGGATATCTAGAATAATCTCCTAGATTCCAAAGGTACGAATAATACTTGGCCACCACATGCAAGCGTACTTATAAACCTAAATTATACTTGTCATCATTCATTCAACTATCCGCCTTCATCAGGAATATATTAAAATATACTTATGAAACCTATACTGAATAGCCAACTCAATAATTAGTTGTAAATCAAACGTTTATAACATCTGTCCAAACTTGTCGATAACTAAACAAGGGTGAACGCGAGGGTGACGTTGGATGACGGAGGGATGAACTGCATTGAGTGAGGTTGGAAGTTCTACTTAAGGAAATATTTTGGGAAACGCTTATCATGTCCGTAGTCACCATTAACGTAATATTGTACCTACTTTACGCGATATTTTTTTTTACTGGTTTAAACCAGCCACCTATTCAGATGAACATTGTGTAGCAGTAGTGTGTGATTATTATGTACTAGCTATGCCCCGCGGTTTCACCCGTGTAGATTTAGTTTCATGCTTCATGTCGCGGAACCCTAATATTTTAAATTAATGAAAGTATCTTAAGTTACTTCTTGAAACATCAGCTACCTGCAAGCGAAAGTCCCGTTAAAATCGGTACAGCCGTTTCGGAGATTACCCGGAACAGACAGACAGGTAGACAGAGAAAATTTTTTATACTTGGTTTTTTAGTATCAGTATCGTGTATACTTTCATATACATTTTGTGAAAAGCTGTTTGGAATTACAAACAGACACTTCAATTTTATTTATCTGTATAGAGTACCTATAGATATAGATGTATACATATAGATGTATAGAGCTCTAGGTCTCTCTACTGCTAACCATTGCAATGGCATATAGTACGTTGACATAAGTTTGACCATGGTTTAAGACCGTATAATAGAAATTTACAACAAAATAAGCCATATTTTGTGAAGCGGGCAACATTGGATAAAACCTCATTTAATCAAGCTCAAACCCACAATGACGTTGCCATTCAATGTCACTTGTTTCAATAGAAATGTCTATCGTACGTTCTAATACTAGTGTCGAACTTACCCCAACGTACCTTATTGCTTAAAGGAGTAAACGGAGGAGTGCATGGCTGTACTTAAATAAAATCTACATAAGACTATGTGAATGAGATACGGCGAGTAATTCCGTTAAGAGAACATTTTTGGAATATTCAGTAAGACAGGTGTGAACTAACGGTGGAAATCTTGGCACATTCAAATAAATGCTTTATCCTTATAAACATTTTGCCGGAGCTCGGAGCCGTGTTCGTCATTAATCTCGGGCGCTGAGTCGCGTGAATGCCTCGTGCAGTGCCGATTACCGCAACGTGCCCCAACTAGGTACATCTTCGCATATGTACCGTACATACGTGAAGATGTACCGTATTGTAAATAATTCATTCAATTTTGCACCAACATGAGCTGAGTAATGGACGGAAATAAACAGTGATCGTAACAATGTTCCCACTAGATATTTCTTCTTAATTCGCGTCCATGGAAACATCTGCCGCCTCGGGCACTTGTCGTTTGGACATGTCACATTGTGTATATAATAGTATCTTTTTAAGATATACCACACGACAAAGAAAATACTAAATCCTTATACGATCGCCCTCGTAAAGTCTGTCCAACCATCTGTGTGTCAGTGGCTATTTCTCAGAGACAAATAACACGAAATAAGTAATCTCATAGTAAATCCATGCACAAAATCAGGTATGCTCCTCTCGAGTTAGAGTTACAAAGGAGCAAGCAAGGAGTTGCATAAATCATAGAAGATATTTACCCAATCGTCGTAGTATCACAGTTTTTATTGTTATTCTAGCTGTGCCCCGCGGTTTCACCCGCGGAGAGTTAATTTCAGTGGTGTCCCGCATAACCCCTATACATTTAAAAAAATGAAAGTAGTCTACGTTACTTCTTGTAACATTAGCTTCTGCCAGTGAAAGTCCCGTTAAAATCGGTCTAGCCGTATCGGAGATTACTCGGAATAAGCAGACAGACAGACAGACACATATGCATTTACTGAAAAACTGTTATTTTAGAATTACAAACAGACACTTCCATTTTATTTATCTGTATAGATGTATAGACTACGCGGGTAAAACCGCGGAGCGCAGGTAATAAATAATATAGTAGAGTGATTCTAAGAAACATCGATATAACCATGAATGCGATTACCCCTAAGTACCTAATATTATGTATAATGTTAGTAGCATACGTACATATACATGCCTGTATCCCATGGGGGTAGGCAGAGACCACCGTTTTCCACATACTACGATCCTTACATATCTACTTATTTCGCTTCGTCCACATTCATGTATCTCTTCATATACTTAATGTTGGTAGCATATATTTTAAAGTGACTTTGTTAATGTTCCCATCAATTAGCGTCATGCAGTGACTATCACTGCCTACTGTTTCAAAGTTATTCGCCGCTAAAGGCGCAGTAAAGCGTCATACCTAATTAAAACCTCATTATTACTGCAGAGGAAGTTCCAAAGTTAAGATTAAAATAAACTTGGTTTGATAAAACACCGCAAGTTTGAAAAACAATCTGCTTTTCGAAAGTACTAGCTAACTGAATTTCCAGTAAAGCTTCTGTGAGCTGTTTTGCTTATAAAGAGGCTTTTTAACCAAGAAATTTTAATTCTCTGAAGAGATCTTTGCAGTTGCATTCATTCATTAACACTTTGTACATACCACATAATATATAACATAACTAGCGGACGTCATGCGGTTTCACCCGCGTAGTTCCCGTTCCCGTGGGAGTACGGGGATAACATATAGCCTATGTTACTCGCTGAAGATGTAGCTATCCATTGGTGAAATAATTTTCAAGATCAGTCAAGTAGTTTTGAAGCCTATTCAATGTAAACAAACAAAAAAACAATCAAATCTTTCCTCTTTAAATTATTATAGTATAGATTGGTTGGTCCTACTATTTAACAGTATATGTGTTCACAATCAAATAATAGTGAGGCAGAAGCCATAAAACAAGAAGTGAAGTGAAATACGCTATTGCTATAAATAGCGTTTTTTTTTAAAAAAGTTTTAATGTTGATGTTGTATAAGCAGGGGAAATAAAATATTTCATCGTGTTCTCCTCGGCCTCCCTTTCATTAGATACCTATACTGAGTAAGGGCAAAAAATTACTACATGTTAAAGATTAATAAAAAAAAACCTTATAAAAAATAAGGTGGTTATCAATTCGATTTAATTACATATTCGCACAGAAATCTTCTTGGTTACTACTTAAAGATACATAGCTACATAGCAGAGTACTTACTAAAAGGTAAGTAACTTCCTATTTTTTTCGAGTTTGGAAACGTAAATAACAAGTAGGTGGACATTCAGGATGGCTTTGATAATTATTAGATGTTATAAGCTTTATAAATGAAATAAAATAGGGAAGTGCTGTACATGTGAGTACATGCTTGCATCGCAGTAACAGAGCGGACCCAGACCGCACTGCGGTTGAACTGACCGAGACCGAGCTACCCATTGTCGCCTGCTATCCTATAATTGTATCATCTCTACTTAATTAAGTCATTTAATACAACATTTGCTATACTGGTTTGAATATATAGAACTAATATGCGATTAAATATTGACGGAACGGATTAGCATGGCTGTCCTGAGGGAATAAAATACGGGACTCTTGAGAAGGCTGTTAAGAGATTTCTTCAGGCCATACGCTTTGTTGCCACTTTTCAATCAGACATAATTACATTAATTATCTTGTAATGTTCTTCTACTAATCACTGCGTTTACGTTTGTTTATTACTGCGTAATCATTATTTAAAAAAAAATACATTTTGCTAACCTTCTTGAAACAAAATAAATAATAGCCCGCCTGTTTTGTAAGTAATTGTTATCCGTTTTCACAACATTGACCCCAATGAGTTGTTGAGTTGATAAGCAATAATTCCAGCCGTCCTAGCGACGTCACAATTCGTTTTCCTCATCACATTCGTTACAAAAAGTTGATCTCTCGTAATAGCACGTCACGTTATTGTTTGTCGATGACAACTTTTCCGTTTCTTCTGTATCCGGGGCGTGTTCACGTGACAGATGGAACAAGCGATGTCATAAACTCTCGCTGGACCAGAAAACATCTTCGTAAACTCTTTTTTGGATTACAGGCTTTATTTTCATTCAGGGGTTGACACTTGTCGGATGTAACACACCGTCGACAGTATGAAATACGAAGCGAAATCTCACATTGGACTGTCTGTGAAATGGGAAATACTTGCGAAATTCTGTTACTGTTTTAATATGGCACATACTTGCCATTTTATGGTAGGTAAATATATCCCGTTGTTTTGGAATTATAGCGTGTCAGTTTCTATTGAAACTTCGCTGGGTTGGGTGCTATTATTGCTGAAAGGTACGTGAATTAAAATACCACAAAACTTTTCCAATATAATATAATAATTTAATAGTGGACTTCAGTTAAGTATTAAGCGCGGCGGCGACGGTAGTGTCGGCACGCGGCGTTGGGTTGTAAATAGGTAAATTCATAACAGAAGCTGCAAGGATCTGCTCGTTAGAGTCCGGCCGATGATTTATTGTCCGCGGCACTAGGCAGCTTCCACTTCTCTATTGATTAATTACAGCTCCTGTGAGGAAACTATCACGCTGTCTCACACCCATCAATTGTGCACAGCTTATTGAACTGATATTAATCATCGCCGCAGAATCTGCTAACTCGAAGAGACTACAGCAAAGCGCGGCCTTAAGGAGTACTTACCAATAGAGATGAGCGTTTCATGTATTATTCAAATTGTTCAATGATCGCGGCTCGCACCGTCCTGAGTCGCTCGTTACCCGGCGAGATGCTACGCATTCAGCTAATGCTCCCATTTGCAGAGATTGTCTGAAGGTTCCTTAGACGCCACCCGACTCGCCTGATTGGGACCGGAAAAAACGGGATCATAGATTTGATACATCAAAGACGGTGTCCATTTGCGATACGCACCTTATTCTTAACTGTTAAGTATTTTTTATTAATAAAAGTACACCTTGATAAAATGTTTTTTGGGTATAAGTGGATACTCATATAACCGACGTAATGAGGGACGGTTATTTCCAAAAGGTTTTTGTTTTGATAGGCCTATCAATTACCTAAAGCTAAAGAGCAACCATTCCAATTGTGTCAAAATGAATCGCGGTTTGCGGGTAAGCTCTTTTGACTACGTAAGTGTACCGCATGAATTTTCAGAAAATATTGGCCAGCTCATATCACTAGGACCGCTACCCACAGGGACGTGCTCATTTGGGCCGAACATCAAAAAGATGCTTATTTAAACCTCATGGGAAATAGCTGGGCGCACCACGTTTCCGCATTAACAAAACTTTAATCTACGCGACACGTCCCTGCGGGGAGGCTGTAGCAAGGTAACATTTTTGTAGCTACTAAATTTTCTTTAAGTCCTCCGCATGGCAGTCGGCCAACGCTACCATATGTTTTCTAAACTGATTTTATTTCCGCAGACCGAGGCAACTTGGTTAAAATCTCATATAACTAGTTGTAATAACCCCGACGGTGACTGCACATCCTATTAACAAAACAAACTAACTTTGTGATAGAAGTCAACCGAATTGATACCAACGATACATCTCTGCTAACAACGTAGCTCGTTTCAGCTGTATACAAAATGACAGAGTGTACTACAGCCACTATCAATAACGTTCGTTGTATATCGTGGTATCGTATGGCTCAGTTGTTTTGTATTTTAAGTTTTCTATTTTGCTTGAGGACAAAAAGCGTGGATACGGTGGTATAGTAAACAGTGGAGCATAGTCTTGACGAATTGCACGGAGTGTGTCGTAGTGTGCAGTCTGCGGCCGACACTACCCGTCTAGACGTCACTCGGACCTGCCCGGGGCCCGCTCTAATGCGAGCGTACCGTCTTTGTATTCTACAATAAACCCGCAACATATACACACATGCTACCTTTTACTGCATAGTGGCTACGTTTACACGACCTCATCACGTAAATGGTACTGAAACATTGATTTTGTTTATATAAATAACAGCTTCACTTGCGTAGACTACATTCTGTGTGTTATGCATAAAAGTTTAATACATGTTATGGATGGCTTAAATATTAATCGGAACAAACAGACATACAAAAAGAGATAATTTTCAAAAATGTTTTTATAATGTCTGTTTCGTATATACGTTTCACAAACATTTCAATTTTATTTATATGTATGTATTGGTGTAAAGCAAATTTAAAACAATCTGTAGGTACCTACCAATTTCATCATCATACCTGAATGATGCATCTAAAATTCCTTTGCTTACCTGCAAGCTTTTTTTAGATCGTAAACTATCAATTCAACTCGTGCTAGTATCCTGCTCTTGCAGTAAAGCCAAGCATATTTGATGACCACTTACTTCATATTACTTTACTCTAGCTCTATTATAAATGCTTATACAACATACGAAAAACTTTTCTCCGGACCCATAACCTGACGATACCTAAAATGATTACTTTGACAGAACAAGGACAAAGCTGTACACAATAAGAATTTATTTGACTTGTTTAATTGTTTTATTTTAGATACAGGCTTCCCTTTCCAGTGCTAGTGGTAAAATCAATATGAGAAGAGAGCAATCCTCGCCGAGAACGCCTGGGCAAAACAAAGGCGCGCGATATCACCGACACTGATGGACAGATGTGCTATTTGTTCAGACACTGGAGTGTGTCTCAAAATTCAGAAGCCGACAATAGTAGCAGTGTTTTCTCAGTTTTCAGACAGATATAAAGGTCGAACCGTCATTAAAAGGGGTAAATGGCGGAAGCACACATAAAGGGACGACCCGGAAGTATTTTGCCGATACTTGCGCTGTGTTGTGCTCCAAGCGATCACTCATTGTGTCAAAATACAAGCACGTTTTTGTGTTGTACACTTCACTCTCACTGACGTTATTTCGATAAGCTGGACAATGGATATGCTACAACGGATTCTGAAAGTTAATTTGGTCCGACTCCAGCTTTTTTCGCGAATAAGTTCATACGTATATCTCTATATATCTTTAATCTGTAGTGATTGTTGGATTTTTACCGATTACGATTACATAACGACCTAACGTGCAAATTCGCGTAGTAATGAGGGCTCATTTCCATAACGTGAGTGACATGTGCTACACGAAGAAAAGGCATATTTGATGTTCTTCGCGCTCGTGTACAGTGATGTAAATAATTGGTGTGCCGCCCGTGTCGTCCCCCCGGCCCACAAGTTAGTATGTTTGCACAAGTTAAACCGCCACCCAAGCAAAAACCTACTTACAGACATTATTCTACATATTATAGTTTGGGGACTCAGCAAAATACCTTTTCTTAAGACAAGTGAATTTGCATGGAAAACTAATGTTTCTTGCTTTGAAATCTTGAATGTTAGAGGAGTACCTACTTACTAATAATTACTTTCCTTTCCAACGTGAAAAACATTGGAAAGGAAGGTAATGTATAAAAGCATGTACAATTTAGATCATATTTTTTACGGTCCAAGATAAAAACAAAACATTTTTTGCTTTTCTTCATTAATTATTTATTCCCAAATTTTAACGCAAGATCAAAGAGAATGGGATTGCGAAATGAACAAAAAGGTCGCCTGAATTTTTTTACGAATCTAATTCAAAAATTTATGCAACCGTCAAAGGATTGCTGGAGATGAAAATAGAGCGTATTTCCAGTGGTCATGTGAATGATAAAGTGGTTCTATGAAGGGCGAGTGTCCGAGCTCTCTGCGAACAGCGAGAGGTTCACGCCTCAGCTCGCCACCGCTTTGTGCTTCGGATAAGCTGTCAAGCTATTTCAACACCCGCCTTAACATCATTTCGCTGTAAGACCTGAAATTTAATAGTAAACATTCTTCATTCCTTCCTCTTTATACTGCGCTTTTAAACTTATGTCTTAACAATTATAAAAGGACATTTCCTTTCTCGTGATGTTTTTTAACGATAAACATTTGATGGGCAAAATGTTGGATAACATTTAAATTATTTATCTCAAGGTGGAATAAGATATGTTACGTTCCTCAAGAGTCACAACTGCCTACATAATATAGTAAGTATCTTTGTGCTTTTTGGATAGACGCACTATTTTAAGTAGTTGCCGCTGGGGGAAGAACAAAAGACGGGTAATAAACAAACAAGAAAATAAGCAAGCAGCTGATATAAATAAAACTAAATTCCATCATGCAAGTTTCAGGAGCAGGCGCTAAATGGGGAAATAGGTGCAACGAAGCGAGGCGATCGCCCGGTGGCAGCGACTCAGGAAATTATAAAGTAAGTCATTTAAGTACTCGAGACATCGAATTCAATTTAGCAGCAGCTAATTGATAGCTTAACGACCAACCTGTAGGTTGCTAGACATTTACTTGCATCGTTAAAATCTACCACAGGAAATGGTAATATAGGTAACTACAGCTCCGGTCCGAGTTCTGAGTGCGTATTTTGAATGCGTAGTAGGTAATCATTTTATGAGTTTGTCTACAAATTTGTGCAATATCCTCACTACTTGTGACGGACCCTTGTCCCATGCCCCAAGATCTCGAAGTATAGGTTAAGACGAAGTTAGGTGTATTTGGTGTAAAAGGTGTGACTTTGAATTCGACCGCAAATCGCCTCCGAGTATCAGCACATTTCGAGCCACACCCATACGCAAACGAAATCAACAACGCTAGAACATGTAAAAATCCATACTTGAGGTACAATATGTTGACAATGCTTTGCTTTTTACGTAAGGAAATCGAGTGTTTAATTTAATTTTTGGCGATTTAAGTCGTGTCTGTATTGCATTGCTTTCACAGCACTGTAAAAACTTCCCGACGTTATTTTTATTGTCTTCTACTCTTCTCAATCCTCGGCATATATAATTATTCGAGAAACAGGTATATCAGTAATCAAACCATAGCGATATTCATTAGTAAGTGGCTCGGCAAATAGTTTACCAGAAAAAATTATTCAACCTTACTCCGAAGGAGAAGCAAATTGCTGATGCGCTTCATCGTACCAAATTACATCAATAGGCGTTTGATGGTACTTCTTATATTTAAAACTTTCTTGAGCGCTTTTTATTCCGACTTACTTATGAAGTCAGCTTTACGAATTTAGAAAAAAAAATATGGTTTGTTTGTATATGTAGGTACATTGCAAAACCGTTGGTGTAGTGGTTAGTATACCGGACTGCTACACTAGGAGTCGCGGGTTCGATTCCCGCGTCATGGCAAACATTTTATGTGATGAACATTTGTGTTGGCCTTGTGTCTCGGTGTTTCGTATAAGTATGTATTTACAAAAAAAGTTTATATTTAGTATTGCATCCGTTGCCTAGATGGCGCTCTGTGATAATTTTCGAATATTATTATTATAATAATTATTAATACTTAGTAGGTAAGGCGACTCAGTCACCTATATTGGACACCTGGTGCTATCTTCATCCCTCGAATGTCGACGGTGTCAAACATTATCACCCATCAGGGTGATAAACGACGCGTCGCATTTTTAGTTGTCATTTTATATTTACGGCACAGGCACTATAGCCAATTGAAAAAAAATATAAATGAGCATATCCTATATTCACGCAGTTATTTCTGATGCACCCATTTCATTTTTGCAAGTTCAAAACTTTACGTGTACCTCGATTATTTTCTTAAGTAGGAAAATTTATTTTTTAAAGTCGTTGAAAGGAGTATCATTAATTTATGTAGCAGGTGTAATTAAGTCTCTCGGCTTTGAGATTTTTGCACTCAACCAGTCGCCTGTCAGGTCACTAATCCAGAACTAATTCCCGGATCAAGTGCAACAGCTTCCTACCCCTATTTGCGCAACAGCGGCCTGGGTATCAGTCCTCTAGTAATTATTAATGGCAGCTTATATTATGTATTTTATTTTTTACACGAATAGGTCCTTTATTAAACGGTTTGTCTGCCAATTATCCGTGAAAATAATATTAGCCTCCATTAAAGCTACTTATACCATAGTAATTAAGTAGTAAAATTTAGATATATGCTCGCCTGTATTCTTAGAAGGGGTAGGCAATAGTAAACCCAAATTTCAGTATTTATATTTAGTGTATCATGTAATATGGGCGAGTTGTTGCCATAAGCCGGGCACTTATCTAATATTTTTATTAGACAGTCTCAGTAGAGTCTAGACTCGGAACTGCTACAGGCAAATTAAAAAAAAATTAAGTGTTAGTGTAAGTGGTCTTCCATCAAAATATTGAGAGATATACATTTTCTGTTTGTACTGTGTTGAAAATAGTTATTACTAAGTATAATTTATATTTAATAGGTTGTAGGTAAATAGCCGCTGTACATAAAAACCAGAATTTTATTCATAGTCCTAAGAAATTGACTTACAACCCTTCTTACACGACACATATACAGTAAACTGTTTCATCTTATATATTTTTATTTGATACAAAGGAGGGTGAAAGAGGCTCTACGGTTCCAATTTTTGAAATATAGCTCGGAATTGAGGGCAATAATTTCGATAACGCAACCGAGCGTAAAGTTTCCCTGACTGCTGTCTAATGACCGACGAGGTTTTATGCCGTTTGCTACTGAACCATAAAAATGTTAATTCAACTGTGCCACAGAAATGGAAAACGCCGTAAATACAAACGCGTCTTTTTCCGACATTGAAATGACTTTTTTATATTGTTGTATAACGAAAATGAAAATGAAAATGAAAATGAAAATGAAAATGAAAATGATTTATTCAGTTTAGGCCCTAGTAAGGCACTTATGAACGTCGAGGAATCTACCACCGGTTCGGAAACTAGCCTTCTGAGAAGAACCGGCAAGAAACTCAGCTGGCATCATGTACATTTCATTACACAGTAAAATAATAATAATTACAAAAAAAAAAAAAAAAACATCATAAATTATTCACAATAGTGAAAATTGTATCAACATGCATGTGTAAAAAATAATAATTAAAAACGTAAAAACAATACCAAATGATTTACATATCATGTTTGCATACCATGTCATTGCCAGGAGCTACTTGTGCAGAGTTTTAATTCCATATGTCTTTATCATTTATGTAATCCGAAATTGTATAATAAGCTTTCTTCATCAGTACAGTTTTAATGTGTGTCTTAAATTTATCATAATTTAACGCGTTTATTGACTGTGGGATTTTATTGTAGAAACGAACACAATTCCCCATGAATGATTTATTTACCTTTGCTAACCTGAATCTAGGAGCTACAATTTTGTGTTTATTTCGTGTTGAAATTGAATGAATGTCCGAGTTTAAATTGAATAGATGAATATTTTTTTTCATGTATAGCAAATTCTCATAAATGTACAGTGACGGTAGGGTGAGAATATTTATTTCTTTAAATTTATCTCTAAGAGAATCTCGGGGGTCCAGCGAGTATATTGCCTTGATGGCTCTCTTTTGAAGTATAAAAATTGAATCTAAGTCTGTTGCGGAACCCCATAACAATACGCCATATGACATGACACTATGAAAGTAAGCGTAGTAGACTAATCTAGCAGTATCAATATCCGTCATTTGTTTAATTTTTCTAACCGCAAACGCAGCTGAACTAAGCTTTTTTGACAATGCTTCAATATGGGCGCCCCATTGTAATTTTGAATCTAAGGTAAGACCTAAGAATACTGTGCTTTCGACCAACTCCAATTGACTCCCAACTAATGATATATTTGTATCTATTTGCGATGTATTAGGTGGTGAAAATCGGATACATTTTGTTTTTTTAGAATTTAAAACGAGATTATTGGCATCAAACCATTTTGAAACAGATGTTAGAGTTTCATTTAGTGCCTTAAGATCGTTGTCTTTTCTACTCACTTTGAAAACTAAAGATGTATCATCTGCAAATAGAACAATATCACAGATATTTTCTACAACAAGTGGTAGGTCATTGATATACGCTAGAAACAGGAATGGGCCTAGTATGGAGCCTTGCGGCACGCCTGTTTTGATTATTGACCCCTTGGATGTTACACCACCGACGCCAACTTTCTGATGACGATTTGATAGGTACGAGGATAAAAGGTCGAGAGCATTTCCGCGAATTCCATAATAGTTTAGCTTAAGAAGTAGCGTACGATGATCCACACAGTCAAAAGCTTTAGAAAGGTCACAGAAGACTCCTACTGCGTCATAGGCGCCCTCCCAAGCCTCAAAAATGTGTTTTATTAATTTTGCTGCCGCGTCCGTTGTTGATCTACCTTTAGTGAAGCCAAATTGGTGATCGTGCAAGATGTTATGTACGTTAAAGTGAGCTAACATCTGATTAAGCAGAATTTTTTCAAATATTTTGCTAAGCGCGGGAAGAATCGATATAGGTCTATAATCAGAAGGATCTTCTTTAGAGCCTGCTTTAAATATCGGTATTACTTTGCTATATTTCATAATATCAGGAAATATACCTTGATCTATACATAAATTGAAAATAGAAGCTAATGCGGGAGCAATCGTTATTATAATAGATTGGATACTTTTAATTGAGAGTCCCCATAAGTCCTCCGTATTTTTAATATTAAGCGATTTAAATGCCTTCATGATATCAATAGGACGTACATGTTTAAAACTAAAATCTGGGAAGCTTTTTCGTAACGATTGTTTCAATAAGCTTTCAGCTGTATTCGGACTAGAGTTAAGATGTTTGGTAGTCTCTGTGGGAATGTTAGCGAAAAAATTCTCAAAAGCAGTTGCGACCTCTAACTTATCCGATATAATACTATCATTGATTTTAAGCTTACTTACTTGCTCTTTAGTTTTATTTCTACCAGTCTCCCTGTTTATAACTTTCCAAACAGTTTTTATTTTATCATCAGAGCGGCTAATTTCACTACTTATATGTTTTGATTTGGCAATCTGGCAAACTCTTTTAAATAATTTTGAGTACATTCTAACGTGACTATGAAAAGCAACATTAGTTGTTTGGGCTTTCTTGTGGTATAACTCATATAAAGTGTCCCTACTTTTCCTTATGCCCTTGGTTGCCCAGTTGTTGAACTGTAATCTGTTATTTAATTTATATTGTTGTTTAGGACATGCCTTATTGAATTCTGTACATATGACATCATGTAATTTATTGAAATATTTGTTTGGTTCGCGAGACTCTGCTTTTTTAATTTTTAACTCAACATTATTTTTAAACTTCAGCAGTCTATGGACAGAGAGAGGTCTAGATTCCCTAAAAGATTTAGAAGGTTGCCTACTACATTGCAACTCAACTAGTTGAGCCATGTGGTCAGATCGAATTCCACTTATCTGAGACTGTTTTATTATACTACCATTAGTTATTACATTATCGATACAAGTAGAGGAAGTGGCCGTTATTCTCGTGGGCTCATTAAATACAAAGTCCAGGTTAAATGATTTAAAAAGAGATATAAATAAACGCGCCTCAGAAGACCTTCTTAAAATGTCTACATTAAAATCACCACATATCAATATTTGTTTATTCGTTCGAAATATTTTCTTAAGAATGACCTCCATTGTTGAACAAAATGAGTGAATATCAGAGGATGGAGGTCTGTATACGCATACAATTATATAATTATCCAACTCTACACAAGCCGCTTCACAGACTCGCTCTACAGAAAGACTAGTAATATCCTTTCTCTCTTTGGACTTAAAGTTACTATTCAGTAAGATGATGGTACCACCTCCCTCCGCTGAGAGTCTGTTATAAGAACTGGCAATGGTATAATTAGTAATATTAAACATCATGGTATCTGGTTTCAACCAAGTTTCAGTAAAACAGAGAAAATCAATAGGTATTTTGTCTAGTAATAACTCTAGATCAAGAATTTTGCCAGAGAAGCGGTTAATATTCTGGTGTAGCAGACGCATAATACATGCACCTGACTTCTCTGTTGTCTGACTTAATGGTTTAAAGAATCAATAAGATTAGTCACAGTGGTAGTAGAACATCTATCTACCACTGGCTCGTCACTTAACCTATGCTTTGTTATATTGGCTATAACAGTGTTAATATTATAAGCTAACAATGTAGCAAGCTTCTGTCTATATATCTTGGGAATGTAAAGAGATTCCCGAGTTACCTTTACACCACTAATAAATTTATTAGTGTCAAACAGTATGTATCGTTCATTATGACACGTCATGTTATGCAATAAGCTATTTATGTATGATAAATGCTTGTTCTGTGTCTCAGTATAGCTAATACTATATGGAATGGTGCACAATACAACCCTGCCTACATGCAGGTTTGTCAAGTCCTCAAAACTATTAATTAATTCCCGTTTGGTAATACTAGGGTTTTGTCCAACTAAGATTATGATTATTGTGTGACTGTCATGATTGTTTTTAATTATTTTATTTACAATTTGTCTATATGAAGCTCCTGGCATACAGTAATTTATTATAGCGTGAGATAATTTATTTCTTAAATAGCAACTAAAATCCCTACCGATTTTATCTGAATACATAACCGTTTTGTATTCTGGTGGACTTGAGTTTATTTGTTAACAGCTTACAAAGTCTGTTGTAAAATTATTACGACGCTGTAATAATTTTGTACTTTGAGAAATGTTTTCGTTGATCCTAATAAGGTTTAGCAAATGTGGTTCTAATTTATTATTCATTTGGTTGACTATGCTTTGTTTAATGTGGAATAGAAGTTACATACGCGATGCGGATGAAAAAAATAACCAATTTTTTATTGAAATTAAAAATTATGCATTTGTAATTCCAAATTAACAGCTTTAATGCATAATATTAAATAATATATGGTGCATAAATAAAAAGAATACATTTTAATTTTTTTTGGCCGTGTGTTTGTCCCGGCTAATCTCTGAAACACTAGGCGAATTTTTACGATACTTTTACTGGCTGGTAATTATTAATACACAGTATGCAAAGTATTTTTTAATCTTAATTACGCAACAAATAATGAGCATTGTTTCAATATGTATGAAGGAGGTGTTTGTAGGACGTATCTCTAAGCGAGGCACGTAGCGTCGAGTGAACTACGTGGCCCTAGAATGTGTAAGAAGGCAGAGTCACAAAGTAGATGCACTTCTTGAGAGGTAAACACAATCTACCTCCATACGGAGTCTACTATAGTAACCAAGAGCTATAGCAAACATGTTTAAATAATGTCTGTTTGCAATTAAAAGCTTTTACGGGAAATGAATAAAGCAAATTCCTAACGTATAATAAGCCGGGGTGGACGTTACAGCTAATCTAATAAATTATGAAAAACAAGGAGAAAGCTATAAATTGCAATCCAGCTACCCGACACGGCGCAGTAACGAGCCGCATTAACTCGCTCCACTGCTTATTATATTATTTACAGTACTATATGTGCTTGCCTGCTGACTATCAACCAAATACTTCTAATCTATGCTCTTGTGAGTAATTTTATAAAATGCTTATCGTAACCAGCTTATTAGGTTCAACTTATTATGTAAAAATCTGTAGCGTTGTCACCCAAAACGACTTGAACTGAGACCAGAGGACCTACCATCATCGGTTTATTGCAGAGCGTAGAGCTTCTAAGCTTTGACATTTCATTTTAGTACCGTCAAACGATAAAGCTAAGCTTAAACAATCATAATTGGCCCCCAGAGCTGACCACCGGTTTGCTACAAATACTCATGTAAATGATTGCCATGTGTTTTACAAACGTAATGTCAGTACCTCAGTAATTTGTTTGTAAAGTCTTCTTTCTGCTTCTATAGAAAGTATGATATGATCCCTGTATTTCATTGACAAATATAAGGGGCAGCTCAGAGAAACTCCCGTAACATCAACCTTAGAAATATTAAATTGTCCCTATATAATTACATTCCCTTTGGCGTAAGAACAAAAGAATTTTCTCGTAATCGCGTAATAATGGGCCACAAGCCCATGGCACGCTCTCATGGCACGAGAAGCACGGTAATTAATTACGCCAATAACTACCTATACCTATTTGATCGCAAAAACACCATTTCATCCGGTTCGTCTAACGCAAATCTAATTTCCTTTGCTGTTTGGTCGTACGCTGCATTGTAATGAAACGTGATTTTGTATGCGAGCCGTGCGACCGCGGATGGGCCCGAACTGAATTAAAACTTGCGCTCTTCTCCGGCCCGCCCATTGTGGCTACAAAGTGATATAATAATGCACACTGACCGACTGATGTTTGTGTGTGTGTAAGGTTAATGCCTGTCACTGATTGCTTACATTTGCACGACTGCATCGGTAAGAGTACTATTATGTAGAGTCTGACGTCATATGCTGTTACAAAAAATCATCAAGTACATACGGTCTTTATCGCCCTGTCTCTTACATTGTTGAAGTCAGCACTTTTTTTTTCATTTATTAATAATCTTACTATAAAATTAGGAATATAGGTACTTGAATAACATTTATATAATTAAACCACGGAGGTTTGTCGATAATTTATATATTAGGCATTACATTTTACTTTAACCACACAATGTGATTGATCACCTAGGAGCCTACCATCATCAGTTTAAGCAGAGCGTAATAAGAACTTCTGAGCTTTGACATTTCATTTTGGTACCATAAACATAACCGTCAAAGCTAAGAAGTTCTTAATACGCGCTGCATACACGCCCCTGTACTTATCATATCCCTAACATTGTTGTAGTCGGTAATCCATCACCCAATGTGGTGAATTTTTTCACCGAGATTTTTACACCAAGCCGAAAATATCTGACCTTAGCAACTCCTTTTGCAAGGAAAATTGGTAACCTGGGTTAAACTAGCTGCCTTACAGTCTCTGAACCAGACTTTCTTAGGATTCCGTCTGACTTGACGATTGCCAAAACTCTCTTGTGCTTTGTGTTTTCCATGGCACATGCGGTAGATATCTGCAAAAAGTATTATATGATGTAGGCGTAAAGTAAAATGCAGTTCTGAAGGTACTTTGATGTTGAAGGAGTCGCGAGGACGGTCTACAAGGTGTCATAGCATCGATGCCAACGAGTGTATACGTTTCCCGTTTCGCTCTTGCAAAACCAATTTGATTTTTCATTTATTGAAAATTTTCTTGAAATGTTTCCACCTGCGGCCGGTGAACGCGAAAATTCAATTCGAGTTTTGCCATTCCCAAGTTATCTAAGTTGTAGATATAGGTACGTGTACTACACCAGAGGCTGCATAATATTCACATCGTCACGGGTGTGTTCCATTTCCGTTTTATATTTGTATCGACTGGATATTTATATTGATATGAATATGGAGTTTCTTATTAGAAGCTCAAGCCCACACTAAAATTTAACGCACATTACTTAATTCATTAATGAGGTGCTCAGGCATCGTCAACTTGGAAAACTACTTTATCTGTAACTGATAGTGAGAGCAATAAATAGGAATACACAGTATGCATAGAGCTTACTAAAAGCAGGACGGAATTACATAGAAACATACATCTACAAGATTATAAGCGACCCCAAAGCTGACGTACTTTTTTGATTTTACAGACTTTTTCTGAACTTCAAATCGCCAAATCGAAATTACTTAAACAATAAATTAAGGAGTCAAATTTGAAAGTGTTAAGAGTGACAACACTCACGTTTGATGGTTAGCGTTCTTATTTCTTATAACTGTACCTCGCGGTTTCACCCGCATAGATTTAGTTTCACGCTTATTGTCGCGGAACCCTAATATTATTGATAAATAAAAGTAGCCTAAGTTACTCCTTGAAACGTCAGCTACCTACCAGTGAAAGTTCCGTTAAAATCCATCTAGCCGTTTCAGAGGTTACCCGGAACAAACAGACAGAGAGAAAAATGTTAAAACTTAGTTTTTTAGTGTCAGTAGCGTGTATACTTTCATATGCATTTGGTAAAAAGCTGTAATTTTTTAATTACAAACAGACACTTCAATTTTATTTATCTGTATAGATATAGATTTAAGAATGTGTTCTAGTTTCCATACTGCTTATAATAAGGACTGTGGTACATATATACAATGTAGATATTCAAAGTTAAACCTATTCAATATTCATGCATTAAGTATTTTAATGGTCATTGCAATTGCCACAGTGTTTGCCGCAAACACAGTTAAGCTGAGACCAAACAGCGACCAAGCTTCTGCTCAGCATTCAAATGTATTCACAAGTTAGCGCATTCCGTCTGCCAATCCTTGTTCCTTCCACCGTTCGCAATCATTCGTACAACTACATACATTCGATGGACCTAGTACGAGATACTAGGTATGTAACTGTATCGATATATCTGTTCTCTATTATCGTTCGCTGCAAATTGCGACGTTTATACTAGGATGACAAATGGATGGATACAGTTTTATTGATCGTTTTAGTACCAAGGACCGTTGCTTGTGACAATGATTTATTTATATTCGATCGACTTGCCCACAATTGAATAGAGTTTAACAAGAATATGTATTTTTTGAGGGGTGCAGATAAAAATCTACTGAAATGCATTCAATGCAATTTCTCCAAATCAACGAAAGTATAAACTGACATTTTCCTTACCACATAATACTACTTATGCTAATGCCTGATTTCAACCGAATTAAAAAAGGAGGAGTTTTCCAATTTTTTAATAACTAGCTATATGCTAGTCGCGTATAAATATATTTTTGAACATAAATTGGATTTTGATGGCGAATTTTTGTAAAAAATTTGGATGAAGTATTCCTAGAAGTCGTGTCTGCATTTCTGAAACGATCCGTAGGTTGTATCTAATCTACAAAAAAAATAAAATATATTATTATGATTAAAATTATGACTAATTTGAATAAAGTAGTTTCTATGAATTCATTAAGACAGTTTTACTTTTTTATTATGGATCTCTCAATGCTACTTATTTTCATATTTTCATAAATTACATGTATAATGTCGATGATGATAATAAAGATTATGGTCTATTCGCTTAAATAGTAAAAGCGGGCATTGCATAAATAAGATGAGCTTTTATAGTTAACTAACTCCTAACCGGTGATGGTTAGTGGGTGGTGCATATGTCGGTCAGTAGGTTTCAATATTTAAGTCTCACCTCATCCCACGAATGTAATCAATGCGTTATCGATAACTAACTAACTGTATGTAATACAACACCTTTTCATGTTTGATGCTTTATTCGTTTACTCTAATGTAATTTTTATTGGATTCTCCCTTCAATGATTTCCTGCTGGTTTAAGTTTAAACCTAGGTACGTTCATAATACCGTTATTAATGCTTGACAACTCGTTATTACGGTGACGGACTTTACAAATTAAAATGATGGGTATTTATAAAAGACGGGAGATTAGCGGTACGGAAACTTAAAAACTGGCAAGATATATGGATACATAATGAATGCAAGCTGTGATGAAATAAACAATACATAATACTCACAATCGTATTCCCCGAAAGGGTAGGCAGAGGTGTATTTATACATTTCACAAGTTATAAATCGGTCATTAATCCAGCCTCCGGGCTGCTACTAGAAAATAACAGGTGGTATTTTTTGCCCGAACTGGGGATCGAACCCAGGACCTCATGTTCTGCAGTAGCGCTTGCAACTTAACCAATGAGGCAGTTTAAGAATCATAATTATCTTTCGTTAATAAGTTTTCTTCGAAAGACCGCGCTACTAATTAAACGGTTTCAATAATTCAGTTAAAGCACAAATTATTAATCAAATTAAATGAAAGTCAATACGCCTAAGCTCAAAACAAAATAAGCTATATTGTGAAGAATTTAAAATCTAAATATTCCCTTTAGCAAAGGGTCTCGCTCGACCAAACCCGCATCAAATTAAACCTTCTACGACCCTTGAATCCAATTTAACTCCTCCACAGATAACAGGACCATGTCCCGCTGTAGGTAGGTAAGTATAGTAACAATTTATGACCACATAAATTACGGAAGTAGTACATATTCCTTCTCTTTGCATAACAAACACTAATAAAACTAAATATGTATAGCTTTACCGCTACCAAGTAATATCTCTTGAATGATTTACAGTACTCAATTTCTTTGCATTTAACGAACTTTTCCTATCGAAATACTTTTTCATATCCCTTTATATAATATCGCAAGTTACAAAAGTATACTTTCCTTTTTTATTGCCTTTTAAAGTTAAACGTTTACGATCAACGCGATGACGAACAGTGAACCCAATAGGCTAGTAAATAGTGTTATAGTCATTAAAATAGACCCATCACAATTTTACCGTCAATTTAACAATTCTTGCGCACAACTCTTCTTCAGAAAGAAAAATACTTTTGTATTTTTTAGATTCCCACACCTTGTGGCAATTTACTACCATTACAGAATTCCATTGAAAAAACGTAATCATGAGCAGTGCAAGAGACCATATGGCCGCAACGACCGTCAACCATGTCCAAAGACATAAATGGGCACGTTGTCGTCACAGTCGGAATGGCCTGCGTGCCGGAGGCGCTGCGGCGGGGCGGGGGCCTCCCGCGCAGGCTGCGCCGTCACTCGACTCTGGTGCCTCGCCCGCGCATGCCTCGCGACCATACGCGCCCGCGCAACATCACACACCAATACTGTGATCAAACTCATCGAAAACAAACCGATACTAACGTGAATACCAAGTGAAGTGACACAAATAATTAGTGATGTGCCCGTGGAAATAAATAAACGAGGTAAATTTGTGCTGAAATTGTTTGAATTTTAGTTTTGAGCAGGTTTGCAGTCAACAAGGGCATTTGCGAGTCGGTGTGCTGTACACTTTAGTAAATAAGTTAACATTGGCAAGTTTAGATGGCATTTGTCGCATAGATAAACAGTTGGAGCAACTGTCAGCCTCGGTACGTAAACGTAGTATTTTACGAAGCAGGTGCATAGTATTTTGTGAATGACTGGGCCATAAGTACGCTCGACCGGTTTGAGGCTTGCATCACTCAACTACCTTAGTTAAATAGAGCACTGTGTCATTGGAACCTGGGCCTAACTTGGTAATATTTTAGGTAATATCAGAATGTGGCAGAGATTGCAAAACTAAGAGGTAATGACATCATCCCGTAACATGTTCACACTCCACCCACATTACATACACGTGTCTCTACATTAAAATAATCATTACCAAACTCTGTTCACTAATAAATTAATGATCTAGGTATGTAGTTTAAAAAAAATAAAAGTTCTGCCACTTTCATCAGTAAATTCTAAATAATTACCTAACACGGTTGGAAAATGTGTCTATCGATAAATCAGTCCCTCGTGTATAATTTATGCCTGAATAATTTATGATTAATAACAAGCCCTAGGAATATTATTCGTTCATTTCAAACCAATCAAATGAATAAATCAGTGACCAGGCCACCATTTCAGATACAGTATATAATTAGTTATTATTATGACTACTTAAGTTCAGACCGTAAGTCAAGTAGGTAAGGCATCCAACTAACAATAGATAAGCTATGATCATTTCAACTGATGTCATTTCTAATTAGAATTGTAAATTTAGTATATTGATTTAGCATTTCCTATAAAATAATAAGAATTATTTTCCTACAAAATAATCATGGATTAACGCAGCCAACATGCCTGTCTACAAGGGCCTAAGGCTCTTATTGCCTTGATAGTTTGACTCATCGTATGAGACATGGCAGAATTTAAAACGACGTGTATGAATATGTCACAGTCGAACAGTCGAACTCTCATGGCAATAATAGCTCATGATTCAGGTTGTCTAAAAAACTATTCCATAACGCTAACATTGTTTGTCACGCTAAATATTATACCTCGATCATTGTCGACCCTTAGAGAACCCTGAACCTGGGGTCCAACCATGTCCTATTATTGCAATGATAATTCAGCTGTATGACAGAGACAGATGTATACACGCTATATACGTCTGTATCATAATATGAGTCAAACTATCATGGCTCGTGGTAAGGACCCAGTATCCCCTCAACGATCTCTGGGAACATAAAACTACATTATTCAATGTTAAAGCCAAAATAACTTCATTAGAATGGAGTGAACAATGCGGTACTTTCAAATTACCAAAATTACTAAATTTGCATAATTACTTTATCGCTGAATTCAGCAGACAAGAAAAAGGTGTTTTTTTATTTTTTACAATAATAAATCATAGGTTATTTGTTTTATTAGCTTTTGCTAAGTCGGTCCCAGATTTAGAGTCGGTTGGGATTTCTTCCGTGAATAAAGGTACGATCGATTTGAAATTCAAAGATAAAAAAACACCTACAGTGTTTGTAATCACAACTTTCAACTTTTTTAAATTTTTGTGTCTTTATTGGTTTGTGAGGCTATCACGTCTTAGTTACTCAAGCGATTATCCTGAAATAATGCACACACTTTGTCAGGGATGCAGAAAATGACATAGAGGATCATTCCGTCATCCCCAACCCCAATGGGATGTAGTGCGGTGGAAGCTAGTCTGAGATGAATTAAGATTATGTACATTTAAAAAAACACTTTAAACTTGGCTGCTTGTATTTTTCATAATTGCATTTAAAAAAAACATGAACGAGTAAATTCTTACATTACGCTAACAAACATAGATATTTTTTAATTAAAAGTCGTTATACTTAATAAGTGTTTTAGCGCTGTGGAGGCTAATATTAGATTGAAACAAGTAGCAGGTAGATGTTTAAGCACGGATGGTTCGCAGTTCGCATGTTAGGTAGGTATATCGAGCGCGGCGGAGCACGAACAAATCGTTAGGTCGACTCAGTTAAAAATAAAATTACACTATTTTAGCACCCTGCTATTAATAACTTCGAACACGTTAATTTATCGTTATCGTTCAAAAGGAATTTATCGCATTATATAAACAATACTAATGAACTTAGCCCAATTAAAATAAATAAAATAAAACACGTGATTTAAATTAAAGATGATGATACATTTCTATTCAGTTATACTATTCTATTATATTAGAAGTTCGGTATAAATATTCAGTTCCAAAACAAAGTTATCCATCCCAAGATTATCTCACTCATCAATAACATGAAAAGTAACTTAACGTGAAGAATAATTTGACCGATAAAAGGGTAAATACAAGGCACTTGCAAATTCAGCTTATCTCAATATAAATAATTCACTGTGGTACCCAACATCAATAAAGCAGAGAGTAACAATCCCCTTAATCTGTCGATTCAAACTCACTGAGGATAGAATGAGGAACGCGCGGGTAAATCAATGCAAGCGGATTCATCTTTGCTGCTAATCTTGTTGCCTTTATCGAACACAAATAATTTTCTCAATAAACGTGTAATATTAACGATATGATTCCTTGCAATTCAGTACTTGATAGACATCATAATTTCAGATAAGTTTCTAATTATCAGTCAAATAATCTATTAATTTTCAATATTTTCTTCCGATACCATCCTTTGTGTATATTGGAATTCTTCACCTGGCTTGTTGGTCTAGTGGTGACCTCAAGTTCCGCAGTGGCAAATGCTCCTGTGCAACACGAGGTCCTGGTTTCGATCCCGGGGTCGGGCAAAGATATAATGAAAATATTTGATTAAAGGCAACAGGATCGCCCCCTATTGGGGCTTAAACATAACTAACGAAATGGGAGTGTATTTTACTGAATACAGAGATGACGAGACGTGAGCATATGTTCCTATGCATAAAAATTGTATATTCTTCAACAGCTTTTATTTCGACTAAATAAATAGTAATACGCGTGCAAAATTCGCAAATGTGAGTATAATCCTGGTGAATGTTTATTTTCGTACCGGCTCCCTTATCACCGTGGGGCAGGTCTGCCTTTGTTGCTTGGATTTGTACACGCTCACAAGTTTTATTCCATATGAAATCGATTTCGGACTATTTTAGTTTCACTCTACATACAAAGCTAAGTCTGCTAAAAATATTATATTTTGAATGCCCTTCACGTAACCGTATGGGGCTGATCACCTGATTAATTTGACATTCGCAATCTCTTTACAGGGAAATCGCTAGCTAATTATCATGTCCGTCGCTCAAAAGGGTAACATCTGACAAGAAACAGTGCCCCGATTCACGTAAAATAAACAATCGTAAATATCGTTGAACGAATTAAGTCATCCGATCGAAATTTTCTCGCAAAGTGGTATTCACGTGATCCGAAATAGTTTAGTTCGATAGGAATTCAACTCAAAGGAGTTTTCTGTGATGACAAACTGAGCTATTCCGCTTTTTCTTTGATATAATGAATGCCAATACACTAGAGTAACTTGCTATGACATCGTTACGGTTTTCGTTACGTGGTTTAAGAGTGGCTAATAATGAATGAAGATTTTTTCATAAAGCAATGGACAATGGTGATAGTAATACATTCTACTTAAATAAGACTTACTTCCTGAATCCAATCCTGTACAGTAAGTGTAACTATGACTGGTACTTATCTACGAGGACATCAGCTGTGTATTGTAAGTTGTAACACGTATTATACAAACATTGTGTTTGTTTAAGTAAAGTTGAAGTCTTCTCCCCGTGCGTGACCTACGCGGATACGATTCATGTATCGTCGAGTTACCTAAAAACATTTGTTTTTGGAACTATATTTTAAAATCCATATAATTATATTTTTTTAAGTTTTGTTATAAATAATTAACTCGATATTATGATGTTTATATATAATGTCAGCGACACGGATGGGTAACCGCCCGAGTCCCCTATGTGCCGCGGAGAGTACGTTAAGCCGTCGGTCCCGGTTACCAATTTAACATATTTGGGTATCGTTTCAGGTCAGTCGGACTTAAAAAAAACATTAGGGTTTCGCGGACCACGCATGAAACCGCGGAGCAAAGCTAGTGGTAAATAATAAAAACTCAGCTCGTTGTGTGTGGTCATGAGTGTCATAACGAATTGTGCACTGTGCATGCATCCATCATATCGGAGCTGCTTTAGGTACTCGTAGCTTCCTACGAAACTCTACAATGCACTAGGTTCATTGTTCCTTGAAACGTGGAGAAAGTGTTTACACGCATGAATACACGATTACTCATTATAATTATAATCAGAACAAATTGCAATGCATTTTTTTATTCCATCTAAGTATATAGATTTTAAAATTCAAGAAATGTATGATAAAAAATTAAATTAGTGCATTATTTTCTATCAGTGTAGTGTAGTTTTTAAATAAGATGCTTAAAAGAGCGTGTTTTGATATCAACATAGTTTCACAATAGCTCCTTTACTAGCCACAGACAGAGTAACTTTCTATTGGTGGAATAATTTTCCGAATCTAGTCAATGTTTCCCAAAATTACAGTTTGACTGAGTTTTTTTTTCAGTCTTTTAAATTTTAAGCGTAGAGTTATAAAAGTGTGTAATATTCACATGCTAGGGTAGACGGAGATGTTACAGCCCTCACTTTTCAACGAAGATGTATTGAATGGTGAGACTATATATGCGTCTTTGAATTCCTTCTCAGAGATATAATTCGTAACACTTGCTTACAATGTAATGAAATGAATGTATGTTCTTATGTCATTTAAAATATATTACTTCTATGAATTTGACGGTAGTTGTATACGAATTTGAACATAGCTGTAGTATTGTCTGACATCACGCTAAACCACAGCGATTGTGTCTGCATGGCGGGTTTTATTTACGAATTCACAGGCACATTATGAACTAAGTGGCCATTGTTCAATATTCCACGTTTACGGGAGGATACATGCGACCAATCATGTAATTATGTCTCCCATTGACCGCGCCACACCAATTGTTCGTGCTTATATTAACACATTCGCTGCTGAAATTTCGTCTTCTTCGTAAATTCTCTAACAGTTGGATGCGCAGGTGCGTCCTTAGCAGCGAATGCGTTAATATACTAGCTGTGTCCTGCGGTTTCACCCGCGCAGAGTTAATTTAATTCCTGCGGAACCCCAAATGTTCTTTTTAAATAAAAGTTAGTTACATCTTGTAATATTAGCTATCTGCCAGTGAAAGTCCCGTTCAAATCGGTCCAGCCGTTGCAGAGATTACCCGGAATAAAGAGACGTGTTGATAAAACTTTTTAGCAAATAACTCATTATTAGGTACCAATTCTTTGCGTTTTCAATTCCAATTTTTATACTCGTGATAATTTCTCAACGAAATGTCCGATTGGAATGAAACAATCGGTATTTTACTTCTACATGAATACCCTTGATAGCATAATGCCTAATTTGCATAAGGATTAATATTAAGATACACATTTAACGTAGTTTCTTTCTTCAGACGATTTTATATTTTTTTAGAACATAAAAGCGGTTATTGTGACTAAACTATGATAGTTAGATATATGC
The DNA here is from genome assembly GCA_964035505.1 of Watsonalla cultraria. Classification (NCBI taxonomy): domain Eukaryota; kingdom Metazoa; phylum Arthropoda; class Insecta; order Lepidoptera; family Drepanidae; genus Watsonalla; species Watsonalla cultraria. The sequence continues at coordinate 7,055,218 of OZ037717.1, read as the reverse complement.
TCTCGCGGACTTTTTTGTAGATCTTAATAAGACCTACAATTCCGTAGTACATCATTTTGTTCTATTATCAATAGTTTTGGCAGCGCACGCATAAATAGGTTTTCGATTTTACACCTTGGGTTACAAATTCGCAATTTTCTTACGGACCCCTAATTTTTATGAGAATAAAATATAGCCTATAGCCTTCCTCGATAAATGGACTATCCAACACTGAAAGCATTTTTGAAATCGGACCAGTAGTTCCTGAGATTAGAGCATTCAAACAAACAAACAAACAAACAAACTCTTCAGCTTTATAATATTAGAATAGATACCTTTATGTGTTGGTAATGTTATTTTTATTGAGCTATTTTACGATCACGCTTTCATGACGCAAATATATTTGTGTATAGATAAGACTCAAGCAGTGTTAATGACGGCATCACAACGTTGACACACATTATTATTGAATGGTGGATGGAACATATTCGATACTAGCCCCGAGGTTTCGCCCGCGTAGATTTAATTTCATGGATGACTTTATTTCGCGCTACCCTATTTCTCTCCTTTATCATCAGCTATATGAAAGTCCAGGTAAAATCGGTATAGCCGTTTCAAATATTAGCCATTACATACTAACGAACAGACAGAGAAAAACTAAAATATTAATACTTTCATGTGCAATTAGTGAAAAAAAATTTTTTTTTTAACTTCAAACAGACCGTTGATATATATTTAAGTATGGAATGGATACACATTTATCACAATAAAGGTAGAAGCTACCCAACACTGGTGACTACCTACATCTTAAAGAAGATCATAGCTGGATGGACACTACCTTTGAAATGTTTTATGTTCTAACGGCATGTAGCATCGCCACTATTCCCTTGAGGGAGCGTAGAAATAGAGTCGATTTGCTGTCAAAATGTGTGGTCTTTATAGTAAAGCCTTTTAATCTATTACTATTATATAAAGCTGAAGAGTTTGTTTAGTTGAACGCGCTTATACATATATAAGAAAGTACAGGTTGGAATTAAAAATTTTTTTTTCGTTTTATTGCCTTAATAAGATCACGACCAACCGTAGACTTGTTTTGTCTGTGAAATGATGAGATATATGGCCATAGATAAACAAAAAAAATTGTCTTTATGTGAGTTACTGGAGTGAGGCACACAGACATACAACTTAGCTACAGAGAGAGTAATATTATCTGTGCTCAAGAGTTACGATATATTTATATAGACTTACATTTTGTACCTTACTTAAATTTTATTTATGCTGTGACATAAATAAGAGGAGCTCGTGGCACAGTTGCTATTGCGCATATCATTCGATCAGCGAAGTTAAGCAACCATACGCCTAGCCAGTAGTTGGATGGGTGACCGCCCGAGTTCCCTCCGTGCCTCGGAGAGCACGTTAAGCCGTCGGTCCCGGTTGCCAATTTAACATCTTTGGCAATCGTTACAGGTCAGTCGGAGGCCTAAAAATAATCTGACAACTGGTTTAACCCAGATCACAGTTTTTTCTCCTAAATGGGGTTGCGAATGTCAGATGGCTGTCGATTCGTATAAAAATCAGATGATCAGCCACATCGGGTTGAATCAAGTGCCGACCAGAACAATGTATGGGATAAGGCCAGGGAGATGATGATGTATTTCATTTTGTGTTTGAAAAATAAATTTTCTTTCTGTCTTCATAAAAAAATTTTTTCTCTAAATCACCATCATGATATATTATAGCGTGCGTCGTTTATAAACGCTATAATTAAGCACTCATTCGACGATCTTTAGAAGTTTTCGTATGAAATATAAAGTCATCTCCGGTTAATCTCACTTAATGTGTGTTATTATGCCTTCGTAATATTTGTAATCATGCTGGTTTATTGCCTGCTCTATAGTTATGTGTTGGCATCAATCTATGTCGCGTAGACCACGTAGGTGGATTGAACCAATAACAAATATGAATTTTGGTACACCATGCCCATTGTGGGATGTACGAATAATTTAATTAAGATGTTATTAAGAACATAATTACTATTCGCATAGACATGTAATGGTTTCTTAAACACAGCAACCACTATGAAATGAAATACAATTTTTAAGCTTTTACAAGTGCAGTTTACACAGTGGGCATGTATTTCATTCGTTTCATATAGACAGACAGATATGACTACTGAGCAATTAAAGTTAGCTTTCATAACTCGTGACGGCTTACGTAGATCTTTATCTATGACCACGGCATCTAGGTATATCTATTTATTTATTTATTTATTTTTAGAGAAACAAACAGTATTATAAGACTTAACATGAACCAGTAAAGTTTCTACTGATAAATGAAACATATTCAGAGGACGCTTGCAATAAAGGTACAATCACATCAGTTGACAATGTGATGTTAATTATGTATATGTAAGGTAAACTAAGTTTATAATATATCTACATCTAAAGCCAACATATAACAACTATATATATACAGATAAATAAAATTGAAGTGTCTGTTTGTAATACCAAAATAAAAGCTTTTCACTAAATGCATACGAAAGTATAAACGCTACTGACACTAAAAACCAAGTTTTAAAATTTTTCTCTGTCTGTCTGTCTGTTTGTTCCGGGTAATCTCCGAAACGGCTGGACCGATTTTAAAGGGACTTTTATTTATTAAAAATGAGTTTCGCGACAATAAGGATGAAACTAAATCTACGCGGGTAAAACCGCAGGGCACAGCTAGTCTATCCCTATAATATATTTTTAAGACAGAGAAGAAAGATAAAAATACATTTATTGCGATACCTTTATTTTGCTACATGTACCTAGGTACAAAGAAAAAGTAACAAAAAGACTGTAGTAGCCCGGGCGCTTGCCAAGAAGGCTGCAAGGCAGGATTGCCGCAGATAGAAACACTTACCAATAACTATGATCGGGAAATGTTCTAGTTCACATATCACAACATGCACAATATCTATATCTATACATCTATACAGATAAATAAATTTGAAGTGTCTGTTTGTAATTCCAAAATTACAGATTTTCTATAAATGCATATGAAAGTATGCACGCTACTGACACTAGAAAACCAAGTTTTAAATTTTTTTCTCTGTCTGTCTGTTTGTTCCGGGTAATCTCTGAAACGGCTTGACGGATTTTAACGGGACTTTCACTGGTAGGTAGCTGATGTTTCAAGGAGTAACTTAGACTTATACTTTTATTTATTAAAAATATTAGGGTTCCGCGACAATACGGATGCCAACAGCATGCCTAATAATATAAATGGGCTATCTAACACTGAAAAAAATTTTCAAATCGGACCTTGACATTAGCGCGTGTAAGCAAACAAACAATATTTAGCTTTATATATTAGTATAGATTGAATTAAGTATAGACTGCTACTTCGAAAATTAAACCTTTGGATGTTTGAATAACAAATTACATCAAGCTACCAGTTTAGAAACAAGGTATTTTGATGTAAGTCTTGTCTGCGTGAGAAGCAGATGTGCACGTACATTATAAAATTAATTATCTCCGGAAATCCCTTCATGGTTGGCGAACTACGTGACTTTGACACTGACATTATATTCCAACACGACGTGCAAAATTACATAACTTAACTGTAACTTTAGCTCGTGGTGTGATAATCACTTTTTATGAAATTAAGCCAATTTTGACTGACGATAAAAAGGAGGAACTCTCTACTCGACCCAATATTTGTTTTAAGTGACAAGTCATTAATCTATTAATGTCACCATGCAATGCACCTTACCATGAGCTCTCATATTATGCGTCAGATTTAAAGATGACATGTGTAAATTTGTCACAATCACAGCTGAATTATCAATAAGAACTCATGGTAGGAGCCCTGTACTGTGGTGCCATAAACTAATTCAAATCGTCTCAGTGGGAGGCTGGCTCATCGGCACGCAATAACTATCGGCCCACAGTACCCACCTTTTTATTATACACACTTGTAATTCATAACTCTATATTAGAAGTAATTAGACACCTATCCGGGTAGGAACAGGTACGGAAGTTCTAATTAATGCTCGGTTAGAATTTTTCGGTGACTAATGTGTGTTCTAAGATCTTCATCATGCTAGAACGTAACTCTCCCGAAAGGTCAAAATTTAAAACATTGTTCCCCGATTTCATTAAGCTGGAGCGCTTTATACCATTGCATTAAAAAAATCGTATAAACCTACATGGCAATAAAATGCATACAACATTGCATGCAAATATGTGCATCTTTTGCGATGTTACGAATAAAGTTGCTAAACCTGTTTGCCTTATAGGGTCTTTTAATTAACATCGATGTACGGTCAGCCTCGGCTGCATTTTTTAAATTTGACTATACCTAAAGCTAGTAATATCTGATCTGACCTGTTATGTGATCACCAAAACCTTAGTCAATACCAATAGTGTCACACGCGCATGGCTAACCGTCAGTGTCTTATACAAACATGTTATATAATTTTGGCGTCGTTATTGCAGTATCTTATAATCTTCTATCTTCTTTATTCTGTTCTTAGTATTCGGTTGTCTCGCTAAAACTCGAGAACGGCTCGACCAAATGGAGTAATTCTGATGTTCATATATTTGTAGAAGTTCAGGGATGGCTTAAACGATGAGAACCATAAATAATAAGTAAAGGAAAAGTGATACGAAGTTCACCAGGTCATCTAGTACTCTATGAAAAGCAGTTATCATCAGCAACTTCTGAATACGACTGTACAATAAATACTGCGAGTTCCAAACGAGTATATTTGATCAATCATGTTTACAATGACATAACACATAACTAACAGTAGATGTTCTAAAATAGGCATGACGAGACGTCACTCTAGCGAGATCGGCCCACGGTTGCTTCTAGATAAATTCTTGTGGAATAGCTTTACAATAATAATACACCTGAACAGATTTAAAGTGGCTACCCACGCCCTGCGCTGCTCCATCGCTCATTGTTCTTGGCTAAGAACCTATTTGCGCCGTGCAATGTTAATATACGTATAAAGACGGTTATAATGGAAAAAATAACGGCATTCACTTTTGTTAAATACGAATATTACGCGTCGTTCACACAATCCATCCATTTTTTCAGTTCATCCTCTCTCTACCCTTCTACATTAATTTACTCGCTCATTCATCTCTATCAATAATAATGCATTGGAACAACCTTTATAAAATTCATTCAGGGGCCTTACCATAAACTCTCATCATAGTTCCACCGTGTGACAGTGACAGACATATCAACGTCATATACATCTGTTTCATGACAAGAGTTAAACTACCATGGCAATAAGAGGTCATGGTTTTCTCTTACGTAAAGCTTTTTTGTGATTGCTCCTTACTGAGTTTAAAATAAACAACAACCCGTTTAATTAGCTCGACAGCAACATTTACAAACTTCCTAATAACCCCTTTAAATGCTTCTACTAGAAGTATAGCTGGAGCACGGTACATATGCTTTCTAACGTTTTTAGGGTTGCGCTTGTGGCAGTATAATGACGTCACTGGCGTCGCATCAACATCGATGCCATTGTAAAGAAATCCGTCATGCATTTATGTACTGAAGCTATAAAAAATATTCGTAGAATTCTCTCGTAGTAATAACACACCGCACTGACGATATGGATGAGAGCGCAGTACCATTACACCAGTACACTCTTGGAAGGTACACGGAACCGAAAAAAACATAATTGCAAAAGTTCGTGATTATAGCGTCCCCAGGGGAATTACACGCAAGCCCCAGACCCCGGCCTCATTTATTGCTCTGTTTTGCCGCAATATTGTGAGTTTCCATTCGGCTATGCCTACCTAATTATTACATTCTTCGCGTTTACTAACCCAAGGGAGCACACATAAGATGTATTTTACTACAAATCTAGGGCGAACCAAGCACCGTCTATTAAGAAATTCTACGCTTTGACGTTTCATTTTGGTACCATAAATTGAAAAGTCAAAAGCAAGGACTATATTATTAGGCGCTGTTTAAGTGATCATAGTTAGCCCAGATCCAGATTCAAAGGCAACCAGCTAATCCATATGTAGCGGCTACTTGTCGCACCGCTGGATAATGTAGTCATGACAATGTAGAAGATGATGACAATGTCAATAGGACGGCGGTAAGGGTTGTCAAATAAAACGACCGATGTCAATGAACGCTTTTAATGGAATCATGTACTGATATATTTAAGATACGAACTTAGAAATTAGGTCGCGCATGTAAGCCCCTTGAAATAACGAAATGCTATGAGACTGTGAGCAGTATTATAATAAAATATTTGCTTATACAGTATAATTACAGATATAACTTTACGATTTACATCCCTCGGTTTTCACGCACTTTGACATACAGAGGTATATATAAACCTAAAATAATACTTCAACAGCGCGATCTAGAGACAAATAGCGCCATCTTGTGAGTAAACAGAGAACAAAAATATTCGTATCCATATACTACGGTGTTTTTTCATCGCTTACACACAATTTCTAAGCATCTATCTTCTTACTTGCTTTATTTATACATCAACAAAGAAAGTTCACTCTTTGGGTTTTGAAAAGAATTTCTTCTACAATATAATGTTAAATCCTTAACCTTTATGTTGTTTGTCTTCCACTCTGGTCTCATAAAGATGTCCACTTAACTGAATAACACCGCTTTTATTGTTATAGTAGAGGCGCCTCGCGGATTCACTCAAGTCTATTAAGTAATGCATCTATTGCACTCTCCGACAGTTGAAGTCAGTGCCTATGCACATTACGTTGATGCATTGCTACGTATTCGTATGTATAGTGGATGAGATGGTAATGGACTCACTATATTATATCACGCTGGAATCATCTTCGGTAACAAGTGGGTGTTGTAACCTCTCTGGCTACTTCTTACGACAGCTAGAGCTTAAAACTGCTTGATAAGAATGCTATGTCACATTATCCTAATCATTCAAATTTTGTTGCTTTGTAATTAACTGCTTTTTTGGTCTAGTGTTTGCGCAAAATTCTTTCCCAGTACCAGCCCGCAGTCTGGATCATAGTGCCCGGTTAGTGGCAATAGGCTCGCTTCTTATTACATGGGACTTAAACGTATCTAAGCGAAATGTGTACTATGAGTACCCCTCTGCATACTCCTTCGGGGAAGACAAGTTACATATTATGTATGTACGTTAAAATATTTTAACTGCTCTACGGACTGATCCTCCAATTTACAAAAGACTATATTCAAATACCGCCTTCTTAGAGTAGTCTTGTGCGGTGAATAAGGTCACAAGCTCTCTGTCTGGGGAAGGTGGAGTAGTGGAGGCCTTGTTATGGTGGGATGCTAGCTATAGTGGGTAGTAAAATGAACTCTACCACCCTCATACATCAGAAGGTAGAGGTAGTTAGAGTGTTACCTAAAACACCCTCCATAAAAGCTATTTTAATAACTGTATGTATATATATGTATGTATATAAGTCGGTAGGTTAATGCTGGTATTTAAGGATACATGATTAACGCCCATTGCGTTGGGTGAATTCAGTTAATAAATAATTCTCGAACAGGAGATTAAATTGGCTCGCGTATGTAAGCACCTTATAAATCTCCTTAATTAAGTGCATTGAAACGGTCTGTTGGTGTTTTCAACCGGCTGCTCACGTAATCAAACCCAATAAATAATAATCCATTATTTCATGGAATTGAAACGAATCTATCTATACTTATTATTATGTTACTAAGTAATATTAAATATTATAAATGTGAATTTGCATTGGTTTATTTGTTTTCACGCCTCGTCAACTACTCAATCGATTATCATGAAATTTTGCACTCGTTTTAAGAGGTACAAATAATGAATAGAGGCATAAATAATATTTAATTCATTTCATTTAATCATGTATATGCCACTACAGGGGAAAATATAATATTTCATCCATTTAATCTATATGCCAGTGTGTGCATATAAATGTTTAAGTCATGACTGACTGGCTGATTTATATAATATCAACCCACAAGCTACACCGCTGGTCCTATAGACATGAATTTGGAGGGTGTTTACTTGTTTGCTATAGGTATACACTAATGGAGAGTTTGTAAATTATCCACCTTTTAGGGACTAAATTGGGGGTTAAAAGTCTCTTGTCTACCTTACTTTACAATCAAGTAGATGGTTGTTCTATGTTCCACCCAAGGTTTTGAGGTTTTATGTTCACACAGTATCTTTCTAATTATTGGCTATATATCAGGGGCGTGCATTGGATTTTCAGAGGGGTAGGTATAAACAACAAGTAGGTAGGTAGGCAGGTTAAGTACATACCTATGAGACGCGGCGTAGGTACGTATGTCTTCACAAATTGTAACTTCTGCTTACCTGCTTATATGCAATGCACGCCACTGCTATATATGTATGATGTTTTTGCTATATTATTGTAAAGTTTCATAAATATCCGTTCCGTATAATAGTTTAAGGAAGATTATAACCTGACATCCTAACAATATTTCATATTTCCTATTAGAATAAATTATTAAGTCAAAGCTTTTATACCGAAAAATCTACTATGCCAAATTCAGCTTAACCAATGTTTAGATGCTTGCATCCTGCACCGATGACTTCCGCGTAGTATTGCAGGAAATATTACCATCGCAGCCCAGACACCAATAAAAATTCAATATTCAATAAAATTAGCTCTTAACTCTAATTCCGCTGTGTACGAGTATTGACATTGAAGAGTTAGCCGTTAGCGTCGGAGGTCATTATAACTTTGGCTGTGCGTAAACAATAACATGCAAATACTTACTGGTCCTGCGGCGGGCGCTCTGTCTGCTATTGAGTTACACAACTAACTTCGCTTGTACTTGCAAAGAGAACAATCGGAACTCTGATGCATCACTTTTAATATTAATACCGAGTTATGCCGGACGGATCCACATTTTTGATCCACCGATGAATACATTTTTATTTTACATCAAATTAATAAAGGAAAGTGTGTTTAATTACGGCTTTTATTTATTTTCAGTTGACAACGATGCTAAGTGCCAAAGAAATTTAATTGATATGACTATCAAATAGTGTAAGTGCGAGAGTAATGGAGGGTGTACGGGTGACGCACCAAGGGGTGCGAGCACACTCGGCGGAAGGCAGCGCTGGGCGGATCACACAGGCCGGGCTGGCAGCGCGCAGCACCCAGGGCACCGCCGCCAAGGGCATGGCTATCAAGGGCCACGAAGACCTCTGGGTCGAAATACAAGCCAACACCTTTCGGAACTGGGTCAATGAAACGCTGAAACCTGCCAATATTAAGGTACCTACATCCAGTTTTATTCCATTAACCATAACATTTATTTTCATGGCGAAGTAGAGAGCCGTAGTCGTTATTTTGACTGACACGTGAATTCAAAACAACAATCATTTCGCCTTCATAGATATCTCATTGTAAACCTTTCCCTTTAGGTAGTAGATCTAGTTGAAGATTTGAGGGACGGCACGGTGTTGTGCGCTCTAGTGGAAGGCTTGCAAGGTCGCAGGTTGAAAGGTTGGAGCTCCAATCCCACTAACCAGCACCACAAGCTGGAGAACGTCACCACTGCGCTGCAGGCCATCGAGGATGATGGAGTTAAACTTGTCAATATTGGTAAAGTCAGAAGTATTGATATAACTTTAGCTGTTAACATAATTCATCTGAAATCTGGGATACACTATGAATTCTACGGAACTCAGCAGTTTGTTAACAACATAAACAAACTAGATGTTGTGTTAAGAAGTTCCAGAGAAGCATCTACAAAACTTTTACAAAACCTGAGAATTTTATAATATGATAGCCAAGATTATATAAATGTGGTGCAGATTGCAATAATGTATAAAATGATGATGACACTAGTTATCCTGACCTACAGAGTCTGTGAGGATTAACGAGCTGGTTGAGTGCTTGTGATCCTAGCATATTAATTAGATAATTATTTTTCCAGGTAACGTGGACATCGTAAATGGAAATCTCAAACTTATATTGGGATTGATCTGGTCGTTGATTGTCCGATACCAAATTGGCAAAAGCAAGTTCCCACCGAGGTAAGGATAATTCGAAATTAATAAAATAAATAGCAGTCTCATAAAATATAACAAACAGCTAATTATTAATTTGAAACGATCCACTATTGAAAAACGATAATTGATTTACAAGACTACCTACACTACATGAGCCTGCTGTTGGTTGTAAGGTTGGGCCTGCAAGCAATTAGCGCGGCATGGTGCGCTGGCGCAGCCGGCCATGTCTCACGTCACGGATGCATTTAACTCAACATATCAGAGATACGCTTGCACAGTTTGCTTAATAGTCACAGTGTTGCAAAAACTTTCGTACTTGTATTAGAAACGTTATCTATATCTACACTAATATAAAGCAGAAGAGTTTGTCTGTTAGTTTGTTTCCTTGAACGCGCTAATTTCAAGAACAATTGGTCCGATTTGAAAAAATATTTCATTATTAGATAGCCCATATATCGAGGAAGGCAATATATCATCACGCTAGGACCAACAGCATTTTAAAGTTAGTGTTAGCCCAAAGTAACTATTCCACGTGGGCAGTATAAAATAAAACAATGATAGGTAGGAAAAGGGCCCATATTTAGCTTCCATCATTGCGAGAGATATGTATAAACTTTTAGCCCGAAATGGGAAGCGTTTGTTAAAGTAAAGTTATCATAGATAATGTTCGAGTGTGAGCTTACGCTGTATTGCGCTATTTAAAATGAACGTTTATTTCCGAAGCACGCTCGCAGTGCAGAGTTTAGCTGAAAGGGTGGCAAATTGCAGGTTTATTGATGTTTGATTGCAGAAAGTTGATGCTATCGTGGCTGCAGTCGGCGCTGCCCGAGTGCCGCGTCAACAACTTGACGACCGATTGGAATAGCGGCGTGCTGCTCTCCGCGCTCCTCGATACATGCAAGCCTGGCGTTTTCCCACACTGGCGGGAACTTAGTCAGTATACATTATGACACAACCCACCCATTACTCATTATACCGTTAGCTTGTAAGTGATTAAGCCAATGTGTGTTGGAAATGATGCATTGTACATCATTTTAAATATTGGTCCAGGATAGCATTGCGTCGTATCAGGCAATTCACAATATACTAATTAAAGTACTTGGACATGAAATTCAAGTTGACGTATCTTCGAAAAAATCACGTTTGGATTATGGAACTTCATCTACACGTGCATTAACCATGAATTGTCAGTATAATAGTATCAATAGATCTAAATTTAATCAATTATGTCAATAGATCGCCACGAAGCCGTCGAAAACTGTCGGAGAGCGATGAAACTCGCCCACCGTGAATTCGAAGTACCGATGGTGTTGGAACCAGAGTACCTGGCGTCCCCGTGGCTCGACGAGCTCTCCGGCATGACCTACCTTTCCTACTTCATGAAACCAGGCTCCGCCGGTTTCAAGGCCACCTTAGACTGGGTCAACTCTAGGCTTGACAGAGGCATCACCAATTTCACGGTGAGTAGCAATGCGGAAACAAACCACCTTCTACCATTATACCTCTCTCCATCGGCGGGAAGCTCATCCACACTCTGGACCAAATTAGTCTTCTTCTGTGCGATTCTTGAGAACTCGTATTATATATTCAGACGGACTGGAACGACGGTCGCGTGGCGAACGAGCTGGTCCGGTCGCTGGGGGGCCCCGCGCCGCCTCTCTCGCGGCTCCGTCGTGACCCCGCACGCTGGGAGGAAAACAATCAACAGGCTATCGACGCCGCTAAAAAACTTGGTATTTACTCACACATTTCACCAATCTCCGCTCTTTATTCAAGTGACAAATGATGTACGAATGGCACTTGGTCCCATTTTCCGCCCTCTGTCCCATTTACTCGAACTTTTAAAAGTTTGATAGTATATTGATAGGATTCTCGGATATACCTACCTTAAATTGCGAGTTCATACTTTCTCTCTACATATTTTCCTCGTCACCGATTGTACATGGAAATTTCTGAATGTTTTTAATATGTTGTTAATATATAAAGCTAAAATATTCGAACATAAAATCAAATAATTATTATTATTAAATTCTTGTGCGTTTTCAACTTTGAGTGCATATCGGGTAGGTCTTAGAATCGACCAACAACTATTTTAGCTAAGTAATTAATATATTGTGTACATTTTGTTCCTAGTGTTGGAGCTGCATTATTTTATGATAATTGTTTCTGCCGTCGCATGAAGTGCCACCAAAGCGTTGCAAGTGTAAGCGACAGTATTGTCAATAATGGTAACATGTCCAGGTGTCCAGCCGGTGTTGTCGGCGCGCGATATGAGCCAGAGCGACGTGGAGCACTTAGGAGTGATGGCGTGGGCCGCTCGGTTCAGGAATGTCCCGGCGCGGCCGCCCGTGCACGACATGCTACGAGTCGCACTCGACTCCACTTCCGGGAGGGTTGGAGAGGCCGTTAGTACACACTACTACTAAATACTTGTCTCTCTCTACAAAACTATCGTACACTAACTTTTGAACGTAAATATGTATTTTATCACGTATAACCCAAAACCTGTCGACGTAATTAAGATCGTAAGAGAGTAAGTTTTAATTAATTTCACAGACCTACATAAAAGTGGATAGCATATCAAATGAACTGTCTGTATCAGACGTGAAGGTATCTATAGTGAATCCTTTGGAACAAGAATCTCGACTAAAACTGGATTCAAGAGGTGCTGGCGAGTTCGTTCCGGAGCACGCAGGCATGCACGAAATTGTTCTCACCGTAGACGATATAAGGTACATATTTTACCATTATTAACTTTTTTTCTTACTTATATAACACCACCGCCTCGTGGTTTTATCCGCTTAGGATTAACAATAAACACTATACACCTAGTGATATTTATGTTAAATAAACGAAGCCTATGTTGTTTATAATACATAACATTAGAATTTAACATAATAAAAATTACAGTCCCAATAAAAAATACCAGCCGTTTGAGGGATTAGCCGCAGCAAACCTACAGACAAACAGACTAACATTTTATTATTTGTTGAATAATTGAAATTACAAACATAATATTAAATTTTATTCTTGTTTGTAGATTGATATAAGTAAGTTTATGTATAGTCACAGCACTGTGCACTGTATATAATGTATATTAAGCTGAGATCGTCATATATAATATAATATATGTCTTATCAAAGGAAATATGATTTACTTTTGAACACACGGTCGACTGGTTTCTCATCGATGCAAAAGAATGTGTAATAGTGCGAATAAAGGATTTCTGAGCGAAATTTGTTGAGTCACGCATAACGAAGGTGCTGATCTAAAAGGTTCAAACATATTAGAGTTGCTGTCATTTCAGGGTGGACGGGCGATACTTCTTCCGAGTACTGCCGCGTTTGGTGACCGTGCCCCCGCCCGGCATGGCGCCGTGTGCCATGGGCAGTATTGTCGAAGTATTAGTCAGTGCTACAGGTATACATACTTCTTCACTAAATCATCATCTCCCTGGCCTTGTCCCATACATTGTTGGGGTCGGCACTTATTTCAACCCGATAGCTGATCCCCAAATTTTTACACGAAACGACTATCTGACCTACTTAACCCCTTGTACGAGGAAAATCGGTAAACCGAGTTAAACCTCCGACTGACCTGTAACAATTGCCATAGATGTTAAATTGGCAGCCAGTTAAGCCGTTAGATACAAGCTCACCAAACTGTCCCTTTTACGCATAGGTAAATATGCCTTACTAACTGACAAACTGGTTACAATTGACCTCACCAATGATGTTTCCTCACATGTACATATGTCTAGCCATAATAAATTAAAAAAGTATATTAGATATAATAGGTTCATTAAGAAAACTAAGAAATTAATTAAAAATCAAAGAAAGTTTTTCAACAATGTGAAATTAACTAAAGACTGTTTGTCCTTAAGAAATAGTTTAGATACATATGAGTGTAGATTAAGTAAGTTAAAACTCAAATATGACACAGACATTCAACAATTGCAATCTGACTTACAATGCAAGGAGCAATATTTAATTGACTTAACAAATAAATATACAAGTGCCCAGAAACAGATTAGCGAACACATCTTGGCTACCACAGAGTTGGTAGACCTATGTAATTATAATGTGGAGCGCTTTGACTCATTAACTAACAAGCACTCTTGTGACTGTGTGATCTCACTATCAACAGCATCAGATGGTGAGCCTCTGCCACTGCCCTGTAAGTTACAGGTTGCTGAGTTGAGTGAAACTGTGGAACAAATAAACCTATGTCCACCTGGACAAAAAACAATTGTGTATTCAGATAAAATTGGTAGGAACTTTAGTAGCCTTTTAAATAAAAGTATAACTCATTCAGTAATAAATTATTGTATGCCAGGGGCCTCATACAGGCAAATAGTCGAAAAAATTGTTAGTAACAACCATGACAGTCACACCACAGTTATTTTATTAGTCGGACAAACTCCAAACATTAGTAAAGGGGAAATAATAAATAGTTTTGGACAGTTGACAGACCTGCATGTAGGTAGGGTTATATTATGTACCATACCGTATAGCATAAGCTACACTGAAGCACAAAACAAGCATTTATATTACATAAATAGCTTATTACATAACATGACTTCCCATAATGACAAGTTTGTGCTCTTCGATTTAAACAATTTTATTAGTAATGTTAAGGCAACGCGGGGATCACTTTTTATTCCCCAGAAAACTAGACAGAAGCTCGCTACATTGTTAGCTTATAATATTAATAACCCTGTTATAGTGAATATAACACAGCTTAGATTAAGTGACGAACCAGTGATAGATAGATGTTCTACTAGCACTGTGATTGATCCTATTGATACTTTAAACCTTTAAGTAAGACAACAGAGAAGTCAGTTGCATGTATTATGCGACTGCTACACCAGAATATCAACCGCTTCTCTGGCAAAATTCTTGATTTAGAATTATTATTAGACAGAATACCAATTGATTTAATTTGTTTAACTGAAACCTGGTTAAAACCAGATACCATGATATTTAATATTAGTAATTACACCATTGCCAGTTTTTATAACCGACTCTCAGCCGAGGGTGGTGGTGCTATTATTTTACTGAATAGTAACATCAAGTCCAGAGACAGGAAGGATATTACCAGCCTGTTTGTGGAACGGGTCTGTGAAGCGGCTTGTGCAGAGTTAGACAACTATATAATTGTATGTGTATATAGACCTCCGTCCTCTGACTTTCACTCATTTTGTTTAACAATGGAGGCTATTCTTAAGAAGCTCTTTAGGACAAATAAACAACTTTTGATATGTGGTGATTTTAATGTAGACATTTTGAAAAATACTTCTGAGGCGCGTTTATTTATATCTCTTTTTAAAACATTCAACTTAGACTTTATATTTAATGAGCCCACACGAATAACGGCCACTTCTTCTACTTGCATTGATAATATAATAACAAATGCTAATATCATAAAACACTCACAGATAAGTGGCATTAGATCTGACCATATGGCACAACTAGTTGAGTTGCAGTGCAGAAGGCAATCTTGTAACTCTTTTAGAGAATCTAGAGCTTTGACTAACCATAGATTGCTTAAGTTTAAAAATAATGTTGAGTCGAAAATAAAAAAAACAGAGTCTAGCGAGCCAAATAAATACTTTAATCAGTTACATAATGTCATATGTAAAGAATTTAACAAGGCATGTCCTAAGCAACAAAGTAAAGTAAATAATAAATTACAGTTTAGTAACTGGGCAACTAGGGGCATTAGGAAAAGTAGGGATACCCTGTATGAACTATACCACAAGAAAGCCCAAACAACCAATGCCGCTTTTCACAACCATGTTAGGACGTATTCCAAATTATTCAAAAAAGTTTGCCATGTAGCTAAATCGAGACACATAAGTAGCGAAATAAGCCGTTCTGATAATAAAATAAAAACTGTATGGAAAGTTATAAATAGGGAGACGGGAAAAAATAAAAATAAAGAGCAGGTTAGTGAACTTAAAATTAATGATGATATTGTCTCAGACAAGTTAGATGTCGCGACCGCATTTGAGAAATTCTTTGCTCAAATACCAGCGGAAACTACTAAACACCTAAACTCATGTCCGAATAAAGCTGAAAGATTACTTAAACAATCATTTCATACGATTGTCCCAGATTTTAGTTTTCAACATGTACTTGCTAGTGATATAATTAAAGCTTTTAAGTCACTTAACATGAAAAATACGGAGGATTTATGGGGACTTTCAATTAAAGTTATTCAATCGATTATAACAACGATCGCTCCTGCATTAGCCACTATTTTTAATTCGTGTATTGATCAGGGTGTCTTTCCGGATCTTATGAAATATAGTAAAATAATTCCAATCTTTAAGGCAGGTTCCAGAGAAAATCCTTCTGATTATAGGCCCATATCAATACTTCCTGCCCTTAGTAAGATATTTGAGAAAATAATGCTAAATCAGATGTTAGCCCACTTTAACATAAATAACATATTGCACGATCACCAGTTTGGTTTCACTAAAGGTAGATCCACAACGGACGCGGCGGCAAAATTAATAAAACATATATTTGAGGCATGGGAGGGCGCCTATGACGCCTTAGGAGTCTTCTGTGATCTCTCAAAAGCTTTTGATTGCGTCGACCATCGTACGCTAATTCTGAAGCTTAAATATTATGGTATTCGCGGAACCGCCCTCGATCTTGTGTCCTCTTACCTGTCCAATCGTCATCAGAAAGTTGGCGTCAGTGGTATAACATCTAAAGGGTCATTAATTAAAACAGGCGTGCCGCAAGGCTCCATATTAGGTCCATTCCTATTTCTAGCGTACATAAATGACCTACCACTTGTTGTAGAAGGTATCTGTGATATTGTTCTGTTTGCAGATGATACATCTTTAGTTTTTAAAGTGAGCAGGAAAGATAAGGAGCTTAATACTCTGAATGAAACACTAACATCTGTTTCAAATTGGTTTGACGCCAATAACCTCGTTTTAAATTCTAAAAAAACTAAATGTATTCGATTTTCACCACCTAATACATCGCAAATAGCTACAAATATATCACTAGATGGTGGTAAACTGGATTTGGTTGATAGTACGGTATTCTTAGGGCTAACAGTAGATTCAAAATTACAATGGGGCTCTCATATTGAAACATTGTCAAGAAAACTTAGCTCAGCAGCATTTGCTGTTAGGAAAATCAAACAAATGACGGATGTCGATACTGCTAGATTAGTTTACTACGCATACTTTCATAGTCTTATGTCATATGGCTTATTGTTATGGGGTTCCGCGGCAGACCTAGATTCTATATTTATACTTCAAAAAAGAGCCATCAGGGCAATATACTCGTTGGAACCCCGTGAATGCTTGAGGGATAAATTTAAAGAAATTAATATACTCACTTTACCCTCACTTTACATTTATGAGAATTTATTGTACATGAAAAAAAACATTCATCTCTTTAATTTAAACTGTGATGTTCATTCGATTTGTACGCGAAATAAACACAAAATTATGGCTCCTAGATTCAGATTAGTTAAAGTAAATAAATCATTCATGGGGAACTGTGTTCGCTTCTACAATAAAATCCCACAATCAATAATCGCGTTAAATTATGATAAATTTAAAACACATGTCAAAACTGTTTTGATGAAGAAAGCATATTATAAAATTTCGGATTATATAAATGACAAGGATATATGGAACTAGGTAAATCACTCTGCACAAGTAGCTCCTGGCAAATACATGGTATGCAAACACTTGTAAATCTATCTGGTATTGTTATTTTTTTTATCTCTTTGATTTTGTTTTATAATGACTTGCATGCTAATACAATTTGTCACTATTGTGAATATTTATACCTATTATCAAATTTGATTTTGTATTATGATTTCATTATGATTTATATTGTTTCGATGTTATGTACATGATGCCTGGCTGAGTTTCTTGCCGGTTCTTCTCAGAAGGCTAGTTTCCGAACCGGTGGTAAATTCTCGACTTTCATAAGTGCCTTACCAGGGCCTAAACTGAATAAATATTTTTCATTTTCATTTTCATTTTCATTTTCATTTGATGAGAGGGTTTTGTTACATTTCTAATCATTTCTTCATTTCTTTAAGGAAGATACAATATGTTGAGTAGGTACAAAAAGATAGACACAAGTCTGTAAAATTTCAGGAGCTCCGCGAAGAGAAGACATAGACGTGACAGCCCACTCCCCGAGCGGTCGCGAAGTGAGACTCCAGGCGCGCCATCCGCCGCCATCTGCGCCCGGCACCACTGCTTCCAGCGCTACCTTCCAGCCGGATGAAGCTGGCACCTGGACCATCGCGATCACATACAAAGGAGACCATATTCAGGTCATTTTTCTAAAATCTCACTCACAAAGACTCATGGCCCGCGATACACAAAACTTCAACAATATTAAAGCATTATCCATAAAAATATTTTAAATTGGTAATTGGTCCCAAGACCGCTATTGCTAGCATTTGGAATAGAAATAACTGACTTTAATTTTAATTTAATAAACTTATCGTACAAGTAAGCTAAGTTTATGTTGCACGTACTGTTTGTTGCTATCTACTACTCTAACTCCAAACAGATATAAAATTAGGGTTCTTTAAAAATCCATCGCAGATGAAGTCGCGGGTATGAGCTTGTGTATGTGTTAACGTTAAATCTCGTCTCCCAGGGAGGTCCATTCACCTGTGAAGTTTTCGATCCGTCTGGAGTTCGGTTGAGCCCCGGTGCGTTAGAAGGTGCGGAACCTCTCAAACCGCATTCTTTCGAGCTGGATACTAGCGGGTGCGGCGTGAGGGGAGACCTACAGTTGGACATTGTTCATGACAAGCACAGCGTCATGTGTGCCTTAGAGAAACTGTCGGCGACCAAATACAGAGCCACCTTCATGCCCAAAGCACCTGGGAAACACAGAGTAAGTCAACTATGAAGGTCGTCATTTCTTTAGCTTCCATTAGCTTGTTTTGAATACCTACTAAAATTAACGTTACGTCAGTAACCGCTAAATTAAACCATTTAGTTGAGAACGTAAGCAGATAATTAAACGGCACGTCGGTTCAATCAAGTAACGTACCTACTAACTGAATTAATCGAAAATTGGCCCTTTGGAAAATGGATAATTTGAGTCCTTATATTAATTTACACGATGATTTTTTTCTAAAAGCTGGCTTTGTGTCCCCGGGAAATTGTACTTATTTCTAATGAAAGATTCAACTATGTATAATAAACCACCGCAAACATCCAATCGAACTGCTCAAGAACGATAAGCCAGTTTGGAATTTGAATTAACCGCCACCGTTTAAATAGCGCTATACGCATTCACCTAAATAACATAAATTAACGGTTGAATGTACATCTTACCAAAAACTAAAGAATTCAAAAAACTTAATAACCCTCGACATAGCTTAGAGTAGTCTCGAAAGAGTCACCTTTACTGAAAAAAAAACATAATAAAATCGATTCATCCATTCGGTCCTGACCTCACAGTCACGTCAACGTTTTTGCGTCGGGGGTCAAAAAGCTCAATTATTGATAATTAAAATTTTACGATTTGCAAGCTCAATGTACGGTTTGGTTACAATTTGCAGCTGTACATCTATTTCAATGGGTATGACGTAAATGGATCCCCGCACATGTTCAGAGTAGGAGCGCGAACAAAGAAACACAGAGAGAGCTCCAGCCCATCGCCGGCCTACGCGAGAATATCTAGCCCAGGTATTTAGCCTTTATTCTTTTATAGATTCTATACTAACGTGGTAGGCAAGCATAGCCTGCCTTATAAATGTTTGACAAAGAATAAGGACGGGTGTATTACACTCTGGGCCGCTAAAATAAGTCCGGAATTATTAGTTACATTGTGGCCTTAGACGCGTATAATATCATGTAAATCCTTGCATAAGCATTCGAATTTAAATTATGCACTTTACGTAGGTACATAAAACCTTTGCGTGCAATTTCACAGGTTTTAATTTTATTTCAGTGACCCGTTTACGTTCGGAAAGTCCCATGAGCCCATACAATTTATACGAATCGAATACAACAAAACACGGTTCGAGTTCAATTGATCGACGCGAAGAGAGACGTGATTCGAGCGATTATTACAAATCGTCATACGGTTCAGACGTCAAAGAAAAAACCTACGACGTGACTGACTCCGCGTACTCGACGTCGAGGCTCAATAAGATGGAGAATTACACTAGATATGGCTCTGAGAGTCCTAGGAATAGGACGGCTAGTCCGATAACAACAAAACATTTGGGGAATGGATCTCGGCTAGAGGTGAATAGAGGCGGCAGTCCCTACAGGGAGAGCAGTCCTTTCAGGGGGGTGAGTCCGGTGGGGCGCACCGCCAGCCCGTTCGCAAGGAAGGACAGTCCTTTGAATAGGACAGCCAGTCCTATTAACAGGTTTGTCCGTTCTCTATCTACATTAATGGATGCACCGATTGTACCTGCACAACACTTTGTGCGGCTGAACTTATTCCTCAATACGCAAACGAACCATTTTCCTAAGGAAACAATTGTGTAGTGTATAGCCATATTTCTGACAACATTCAATCTGCTTTGTATTATAAGTTTTTTCAAGTACCTACATACATCATACCTATCATTGGTGTACTAAAGTTATCACTATTCTAATCAGAGATTCAACTGTGAGAATGTAACAGACAGATACCTTATTTACTCACAAGAGGAACCAATCGTCAGGTAGATCACACAATATATACTTTTTCTTCAGTCAAACTTAAAATTTTATAAAAGCTCATAAAAGCTCATATTAAAAAATCTATGTGTGTGTACATGTATGTAATAAGTTATGAAATGAGAAGATGTTTAAGTCTGAGCTGTATAAAGAAAAGTAAACAGTGTACAGGAGTTTATGTAATGACGCCAGTCAAATATTTGTAAGCTTTAACAT
This sequence comes from Watsonalla cultraria, assembly GCA_964035505.1. Taxonomy (NCBI): domain Eukaryota; kingdom Metazoa; phylum Arthropoda; class Insecta; order Lepidoptera; family Drepanidae; genus Watsonalla; species Watsonalla cultraria. The sequence continues at coordinate 7,034,333 of OZ037717.1, read as the reverse complement.
AAGTTAGCATAACATGCATGTTCTGTAATACCTATATACCATGTTCAAAGCGAATAAATAATTATTACTTATCAATCGATAAACACTCTTCCCATTTAATAACGGAGCGTTTGTATTAATTTGTAGAGTGAGCAGTCCAACAGACCGTAACAGCCCAGTGACGACCACCAAACGAGTGGTTGAGAAGAGATCAGAGAGGAATTACAAGATGTTTAGTTCGTATAGTGGCTCCCAAGACAACCTCGACCAGAGTCCTTTGTCATCGCTCGAAACTGACCGCGTCAGGAGACTTGGTAGTCCGATTACATTTACAGGTACAATGCATTCCCTATACAGGCATTTTAGGCGATCATAGTTGGCCTCCTACCATCATCGGTTAAGCAGAGCGTATTAAGAACTTCTTAGCTTTGACATTTGATTTTACGGTACAACGCGTCAAAACTCAGAAGTGTTTTATACGGTCTTTTTAATCCGATGATGGTAGGACCCCAGGGGCCCACTATGATCGCTTAAAACAGAGCGTATAAAGGACTTCTAAGCTTTGCAGTTTAATTTGGACAAAAGCTTTAAAATATATTACTAGCGCTGCTAAAACGATCATAATTGGCCAAAACTGTATGTATAGTTTTTTTCATTCACTTTCACAAGGTTTTATTAAATGGTATAACTTTATTTCTGCAGAATAAAATAACATTTTCATGCCGTAGTTTTGGTTGCCAAATATCCAATTAAAGTACGCTTGTTAACACTTTGTGATGTAACATTTCAGGATTTTTCAAAGCCGCTGACGTTAATTATACTATTTATAACAGTTAAACATACATTACATTAAATATACAAGTATCTTTAATATTCTACACCATTTTCTACCCGAATAACAAACCTCCCATTTTGTTTAGAAGCTAACAAGACACAAAATAACCCTCTCCCCATATTATGTACCTTACTTCCATAAACCCTTTCGTAGGTATATGACCTTGTTTTTCTAATACAAAAAGAGAACTGAGCAACCTTTCCGGATATTTCACTTAATAGCTATCACTTATGGTTCATAAATCAGTGATCCTAAATTTGGTTCCGACAGCTGACCGATAGTATAACAGAGGGTTGCATATAAATGTCCTATTCACGTAACCCTCCAACCCCAAGCCCGTAACCTTACGTCTGCTAACATTAAAGTTCACCTTTTGATTGAGATATACAGAGCATTGTTCATTCAGCTACATTTGTACCACAACCAAATTGGATTTGACAGACTCGGGGGACCCCGGCGGGAAGTATCACGCACGAAGGGACTCGTGGGACACAGTTGAAAAAACAAGGCAAATGCTAAGTTCCAATAGGTAAGGACAAATTCACGCAATCATCCAACTACGTAAGCCTATGAACGTTCAACTCTTTTTCATTCCATTCCCAAAAAAAGAGAACGCTACTATCAGACAGGAGAACATCAACACAACTGCCTACCCCTTCAAGGAATACAGGCGTGAGCATATGTAGGTATTAATTAATAAGGGAGCATAAGTATAGCTTCCACACTCCACAGTTTGGTATACAATAGACAACGCTGCGAATGCGGAGTTTAGTTCATAACGAATTTAACCACGCGGGATACATAAAGCCGGGAGCACTTCACAGATACACTGAGCAGATTAAATGTAACACGCAGAATGCCACAAAAGTAAAACTACTTATGTAACATGACTGCTGCTGAAATTGCAGATTCGAATTCTCCAACGAGATGTAAAATTTGCAAGAAAATAACACAAGCAAAAAATGTTAAGCTTAAATTATTCCGACTAGAATTCGAATCAATTTGTAAAGAAAAATGATAAACGTTATTTGGGTGCTTGCTTAATTGAGAGCTATTGGATGAAGTAAAAGACACACTAAGTAGAAATCTAAATATCGATACCGTCAGGGGGCTTCAGCAAAAGTTTGGATGTGCGCATTTTATACGTAAATAATAAAAACATACATATGCTTCGTGCTCACGCCTGTACCTAACTATGGAGCCTATCCCCATGGGATAAAGGCGACAAACCCAGAGACCACCGCCTCCCACATCGATTATCCAAAAGGCGGATGAGGCAAATGCCTAAGGGCCCCACACCAACTAAGGGCCCGAGATCAAAGGGGGAAAATAAATATATAAAATATTAAAAAGTAAGAAAATGACAATAAAATATTATACACGCAGCTTAATCGGGTTGCTATGTGCGCAGTTTGGAGGGCGAGCGGCATCAGGGGCAGAGCACACTGGACCGTGAGACCAAGCGCAACACGCAGCTCAACAAGTTCGGCGACTTCTCGCGCGACTCCTTCAACCGACACCTCGACCGACTCGTCGATGATGACCGCGACTCCGACACTTACACAACTCGAGTAAGTTAAACAATATCCTATATCGTTTTATTTTACCATTCAACTAGCTGTACCGCGCGGATTGATAACTTTATTCGCGGAACCATTTTTTAAATAAAAATAGCCAATGTCCTTGTAACTCCTTGTAACATCACGAAAGACCCGTTAAAATCGTCCAGTCAAAATTTGCCAGAACAAACAGACGGAAGGACAGATAGATTGGTTTTCTTACGAATGTACCGTACACTTTTTTTTGCATATAGTGAAAAATTCAATAACACTTGGCCCGACTCGGGTATTGAACCCAGGACCTGGTGTTCCGTAATAGCGCTTGCAACACCTACCTACTTTATTCTTTAAGTAGTAAGACTTATTTATTAAGGCTACAAATTATTGAGATATTACAAATTATTGTTTAAATTATTTTTAGACATGCCTGTCTATTCTATACGATTGAATGATTTTTGTTTGCAGCACAAGATTTGTATTCGCTAATTAAACGTAAAATGAGCCAATAATGGCAGCCATTGAACAATATTCACCTGTGCGGAGGTGTTGTTCAACGTAACTGGGTCGGGTATTGATCGACATTAATAAATGCCCGTCAAAACGTTCCGAGTGTAAATAACAAGTTAACAATACACGTCGAAACTCTTTTAACAATCTGAAGGGTCTTTCATTACAGAAAAATACAACGTAAAAGTCGCGTACCAACTCGTATTGTTTGTCATAAATATTTATTTTGTTCTTTAAAAACCTTTTATTAACTATATAGTTCAATGATATTAAATTATTATAATTGCTTTACTGTGATGGAAAACATCGTGAGGAAACCTGCATATGACTAAGAAGTAATTCAAAGACGTATGTGTATAGTGCCTGAGACGGCGATAGACTGTCTTGTTGGCACTTAATAAATGTACATATATAAAATTAAGTTTTTATTCAATAAATGTTTTATTTATATAAAAACCGAACATAACGTATAGTGGAACTCTCAATCAATATCAAGTAGTTGCCGACCATAAAAAGGCTTAAACTAGAGGAAACTTGGAAAAGATGATAGATTTTAAAATCCCAAAGTTGGAGCCATTAATTATGTTCACTAACGTCTATCTCGCACTCACGGGCGTTCTTCCTATAGTTTCTTTGAAAATGCCAAGTTCGTAATAGATGCTATGAACTTAGCACTCAATAACTCCATCTAGTATCATGAACGCCAGCAATGTTTTATGCACTCGTATATGGAAATTATACCGCTTTATCAAAAACTTATAAAACTCTAATCATAGATTGTTACTTATGCAACGTGTAATTTCTTATATTAAATGTAGATTATATTCTTTAGAATTGCATTGATGGAGTTTTAAATTGTCATAAACTCTTTATTTTTAGCACTTTCGCTTTTCATCAAAGTTTAACATTTGGCCATCCTAACCCGCTCTACACTAGATTATTCATAATACAGCGCTTATTAGATGTTACTCTTTCAAACTGTGGCTGGCTATAGGCATCATAGCACTACGTAAACGATGTCGCGAGTTACATATCTATAGCTAATTTCTACAATACACTGCTTGAAACAATCACAGTTGGCCCACTCATTTTAATTTTATTTGTTCGTATAGCAAGAGACAAGCAAGCGGTCGGTGCGGGAGAGCTCGTACGTGGTCCGTGACTCCTCATACAGCAGCGTCGAGGAGAAACAACAGCAGCAGTCTTTTTTATCCAATAGGCCCCCCCGCGACCCTACCGGGGGGGCCCGCTCTGAAACGGACGCTGCGCACGAACGTTTCAGGTACAATTAAAAAGAATATTATGTTTCTTAAGGTGTTAAGAAAAAAAATTCATAAGGAAATTATAAGTTCACTCAAAATTTAATGAATGCATTTAAGGATTTGCTTTGAAAGCAGAGATTCCTGGAATAAATAAAATATAACTCTGTAAAGACATTCTGATAAAATCACGAAATTGAAAGACTTCATTGCAGACTGCAACATGGCATGCAATCTATGTTCTTTACCTATATTCCTGGAAATTTTACCCAGAATCTGACTATCTTGTATTACCAAGAGGCACGCTAGGTACTCGTAAAAGCTTTCTGCAACATTTCATTGCTACTTATAAGATTGAAATTAAACAGTTTCTGCGAATACTTCAGCTTCCAAGGTACTCTAGGCACTGCTAATTAGATTATCAATAGCATAGATTCTGGACTATGTATCTATTTAAAATATACCTGCTGAAATGTGGATGTAGTATAAGCACACATCTGCCTACCCATTCGGGAATTACAGGCGTGAGCATGTGTATGTATGTATGTAAGCTAATTTCATATGTGCCTACGGATTTTGCTAGAATTGGGAATAAAGATATTATGCTTCAACCCAAACACGGACAAAGAATTCTTAGAATGACTCACGTAGGTGAAGTGAACTCGAGAGTGAAGGAAAAAAAACTCTTTCCGTCCGCATGGAATTATTTTTTTCAATAAAAGGTAGATAACTTCGCTAGCCTTCGCAACAAACTTCCCCATAATAAGTTTATTAATTATTTATGAAGATATTAAAAATACTTTATGATAAAATTTACATCCCCACCCAGAAACTAAAAAGTTGCTTAGTAAATTCGACCCCTTCGTTCACTTCTTTTAAAAAACCCTTTCTTAGCAAAAACCTGCACCGTACAAAGGACACCATCTAAATTACATGTCTCTAGGACCAGCGGCTTTTAAATACTGAGCGTTGATACTTAGACAAAGCAGTCAATCAGGCAGTTGCAAGGTGGGTGAAATGTTATAGAATTCCGAAAGATACCTTTACCATCTCACCAGCTTTCACTTACATTTATGGTTTTAAGCGAAATAGTACATGATTCTTATTTAATAACTAGCTGTCCCCTCGGGTTCACCCGCGTAGATTTAGTTTCATCTTTATTGTCGTGGAAAATAAAAGTCTAAGTTACTCCTTGAAACATCAGCTACTTAGCAGTGAAAGTCCCGTTAAAATCGGTCCAGCCGACAGACAGAGACATTAAGAGATTACCCGGAACAAACAGACACACAGACAGGCGGAGAAAAAATCTAAACTTAGTTTTTTAGTGTCAATAGCGTGTATACTTTCATATGCATTTACTGAAAAGTTCTCATTTTGGAATTACAAACAGACACTTCAATTTATTTATTTGTAAAGATATAGAACGCATTAAAAAGGAAATATATCAGAAGCGCCTAGTTTCGCTGAGCGTTAAACTGATGGAAATAACAAACTATTCATTTCAATTTTATTTTATGACGCTGCAATTGTTCCGAGATAGAAATAAGATTGAAACACTGGACGAGAATGAAATAAGTACACCCCTACCTAGTCTTTAGAGGAAATATAAAGCTGTAGAACAGGAGACGTTTTCACGACCCTATAAATTTTACACCCTTCCAATGCATTGGGACTATTTTTATTATTGAACAAAATGTTCTCTGCGCAAATGAATACGTAAGGGTTTTACTACTCACTGCTAAATTACTTTTCTAATGTTATACGATTCTGGGAAATAATTTACTTAGGTACTGAATTTGTGTTCGTTTTTTCGTGAATTATAATGAACATAGGCAGGATACAGACAGGTGGTACATACGTCTCCTTTTCGAAATTCATATTTTTAAACTTAAATTTATTTATTTGTTATGTTATGAAAAACTCAAAAATTACCTAATATATAATTCATGAAGATCTACCTACCTAAGCATATATACCTACACCATGCTTCCAAAAAAACAATAATATCATTCATAAAGGCTCTTTATCACAATGTATCTAAGTACTTTTATTTTCTCTTTCACAGACCAAATTTAAGGGAACACCATAAAGGTGCCAAAGGAATTATAATAAATCCAACATACAGAGGAGTTGTTGGTCAACCAGTAGAATTTATAGGTAAGTGTCTCCTTACGTCGTATTCTGCTCTGCTCATATTATTCCATTCAAATGTTGATTTTAAGCAATCCTTACTTACGTACTAACACCACAATTTAACGACACAAAGGAATTCATCGCATCAAGTAAACGTTACCAAGTACGAATTTAAACTAACGCTAAGCCTAGTTTGGGAATTCAATGAGAACATTGAAATTCGTAACGGATTTCTAACTATAACAATATTCATAATTTATCAACTTGTTAATAGGACATAATTTACTAATATGTCAAGACATATTAAATATCGCAATATAACATAGAAAAAAAAATTAAGACCCATTCATTTTTTTATCGGTTGCTTTGGTTTGATTGTTGAAAAACATTGAAAAATTGTCTTCACTGTTCACGACATTCTTGTTTCTTTATTTCATAGTTCATCTAAGACCGTTCAAAAACCGTAAATAATTTCCTATTGCTTACTTTAACGTGGACTACGGCAAGACAAGGGAACTGAGGAACATTCACCCATTAACAGTGAATGTTACAATATGTTGAACTTCATAGATTTATGTGATAACTTGCGCTTTGCTGAAACAATAAATCGACTTAGGGGCCCAAGCCCCATTTACAACTTTTTTCTTGCAACAATACGCTCAGTTAATTTCCTCGTCCATTCGTTTCCGTTAGTTCGATTATCACGTAATAAATCAATAATCCACTACTTTAAGCTTATCTGTACTCGATGACTACATAAATATCTGCTGAGATTCACAAGGTGGGAAGCCAAGTAGTCTATTTGCGGTTAGCAAATACGTAGCGCACGTTATACAAATACTAACGGAATTATAATTGCATGTCTATACACAGTAGCTCGGCACGCTCGGAACTAGTTTTTAATATGAAAAAAATATTAAATTAAGATTAATGCTATGTAGTACTCAGTCTTTAAAGTAGATAATATATTTTTATTATGGAAATTTATATTTATTGATGTGGCTGTATTATTTTGTGGTGGCTGCAGTGGTTTGAGTAGTTGCTTGCTGTACAAGCGAAAATATCGGTACCTTGAATACGCAGTAGTCATTTTGTGAACCTGTCTCTGTTTTTTTTGTTGTTTTGTTTGTTTGTTACTCCCAACTATTTTCACTGAGCGCTCATAACTCGAGACGTCACCGTTACATAGCTAAATCTGAATATAATTCAACGATGTAATAAATTGTATGGCACCTAAGATGGCGATGGGCTCACCATCTGTCACGTTCGCATTATCATCTCCTGTGGAAAGTGTGTGTTATAAAGCTACGCGTCCACCCCTTCGGGAATCTTCTAGTTAGAAGTGAACATATTTATTCAATTAAAATATTTGATCGGTACAGTGGACGGCAGTTCAGCCGGTCCTGGTCACTTGGAGCTGGAGGTGTCTGGTGGGAACGGGACCCTCGTAGCCAGCTCGGTGCGCGCCCTGGGCGGACACCGGTATGCGGCTTCCTTCATTCCACGTGTATCACGCCCTCACGTCGTTCGTGTCACATTCAACGGCGAACATGTGCCTGGTAAGTGGAATTAAAACTATAAGTTCTTAAATACTAAAATCATGAGATCCCACCACGTGCAAACGGAAAAATATGCACTAAAGAGGGTTTTAGTTATGAGACTGCTCTGCTAATATTACAAGATCACTTGCTTTTATTTGTACGTATTGTTAGCGATGGTGCAGCTCAGGTAGGCAGTGCAAAAAATCGGGGGCCATTTGGGACCACGACTAAAGTGTATCCATGTTTACTTGTCGCTCTTATTGGACACCAATATAAGAAGTCATAAAACATATCGAACGAGGAGAGGCTCGAGGTCAAGAAAAGATACATGAAATACCTCAGACCAAGAAAGAAATACTTCTTTTATATCTGAGTGAAATGTTCCCTTTCGCGCAGAAAATTTTGGATAGAATCAATTCCCATTTCAACATGTCATGCACCGACGTATTTGTTTGCTACCTACTTACTTTCTAAATAAATCTTAGGTAACAATGTGTAATGTGTTCATCCCAACCACCAAGTATGTGTGAACTACCTTGGAAGTAAGTAGAAAGTAACCCAAACATATTTACTTAAGTTGAATTTCTCTATCAACATTCGCTCTTAACCACTATTTACTTGTAGGTACATATATAAACAATATTCTAGTTCGACCAATCACCATCAATATATACAATCTTTATGTAATTTTTATCTTAGTTATTCACAAAGGAACTCAGAAACTCCCTTCGTATTTAATATTTTTTTGTATTTTTATGTTCATTTAAGGAAATGAAATGTCACCTCCAGTTGCTTGCCGTGCGCACGTTTATGATACCAAGCACATTTTCTTGTAGCTGTAAAATATTTTCCACTACATAATTAAAATGTTTGACATTGCTACAATATTTAATATTTTTAAATTCCATTTAAGTTACATAAACTTGCTTACAAGTTGCCGTGTTTCATAACCAAGTTATATAATTGAAAAGCCTTTTAGAATTCTTAGGAATATTTCAAATGTGGAAAGGATTTATGAGGAATAAATTGATGCGTTCTTAGATGCTCCATGCTTGCCTATAAATATGTTTTTAGAAATGTATACTGCAACAAATAGAAAGACTAGTACGTTGGCCTAGGTGGTCCCACGCGCTACTGCGGAACACGAGGCCCTGGGTGCTATCCTCGAGACGAACAAAGTGTAATTATGTTTTTACATCTGCAATTTCTTAGTTCAGTCTTTAGTCTGTAATTGTGCCAGGTTAATGGTAATAGACTCGCTCCCTATTAAGTACATAGTGACTTAAAAATAATTGGTGAAAGAAATTTGGTAGTAATATATGTACACTCCTGCCTACCGCTTTGGGGAATACAGGCTTGAGTATATGGCCTAAAGCAATTTGCTATCAGCAGGAAAACAGGTCAGTTGTGTTGTCAACGGTTTCAGGGTCGGAGTGAGCGTAATTTGAGCTACGAATTCGACATTGTTCTTATTGCATATATTACCAATGATAACGTGACGTGACTTTCCTTCCTAGTTCCAAATTGTAACAAGTAATTCCTTCGACCTTGGCGGCTGTGTTCAAACATTCACTTGGAAAGTATGACTACACTGTTTTCAGAACTCGGGGCAATATGATTTGCAGATGTTAAACAGTGATTTGTACACAGTACGAACTATGCGATGAGGTAACTCATCGTTAGCACACTTGTGTACATGTCTGAGAAGATATTAAAATTGTGCGATAAACACTCTATCTACCATATTGATACCTTATCGTTGGTGAAAATTAGGTGTTGTAAGACCTACGCCTTATGACTAAACATGAGACACGCTCAAGTTGTGATACGAAATCCCAAAAGTTTTTCAAATCAATTATTTAGCCTTAGTTATACAAGTGGTCTTTCCCAGAGATATAAATGATATTAAACCCGAAATATGCATGTGCATACAAACAAGTGCCTTAGTTAGTATTATGTTTATTGAATCGCTTAACTAAGTATAAAGAGCTTCCTTTAGGTGCTCGAGACGGGTCTACTTCCCGACACTTCCCCCTTTTCCAATCTCCAGTGCTCTCAATACTTATTAGCCCTTTCCATCGCCCTCCTCGTCGTTAACCAACGCTTTACGGATATTTTTATATCCGTAAAGCGTTGGTTACTTTCCCCTGCTTTTCAGTGTATTTACTAGATATTTAATTCCAATAATATGGTAATATATTAATTAATTTTGAATGTGAAATTCATTCATAGCATAACTAATGCATAAATAAATGCGATGAACAACGTTAAGCCCTTAATTACGTATTCATGTTATAAGTTGGCTAATATTGAAATGTGGGCTTTGGCTTTAGAAATATTATTTACATATATCTGTTAAATTTGTGTGAGATTGTAAAGTAACTATATTAAAATACTGCAGGCATGTAATAATATGTAAGTAAATATCAATAAATTTAAATTTAATAAATTTACTGCCATTGTGAATCCAAACTTTTGGAAATACCTAAATATTCTGACGCCGGACGTATTTCCCGAATGGGTAGGCAGATGTTTAGTTATAGTACACCCGTTTTTCGCCAGTAGTATCTAAAGTCCCACTTTACAGGAGGCGAGCCTATTGCTCATGCTATCCACATTATTCTGTATTAATATATTATTGGGAATTACTGCGAATTAGGAAGAAATTGTATGGAATCGTATTTCTTTTTTTATTATAGGCTAGGAAATTTACCACTTACTTATTATTTCTTGTTGACTGAGTACGAATAAAACAATAAAGTGTTTAAATTTCCTTCGTAATATTTTCTATTGTGTGGAAAGTGTATTGTGACGCGTTTCCATGGTGCGTATTAATCAGCCCTCTCGTTACAAAGAAAACGATGACACAATCTGTAAGGCTTCTACGCTATTATTCCACAATTTACGCAACTCTACCTTCAAAAGACTACAGTAACTTTTTTTTCTAATTAAGTACAAATATTTTGTGTTTTTACAAAAATAAATACAGGTACGTCGTATGAAAAAAACATTGTGAATATTTTGCATTTTTGCAGATTCATTGCCTTTTGATGTTCTTATTTGAGAACTCAAAGAGTCGAACTACAATAGGTATTGTTTGTTTGAGTTCAAATATTTTCTTTTCAAAATCTATTTCGGAGAATTGGTCATGTAAAAAGTATAAGTAGATAATATACACACATAGCGTTGTTTGGTGTAACCATACCTATGCCAGCCGCGTTATTCTGTAAGGTTTCTCAGCGACGCACTCGACGTCGTTTCCTTTTCAAACGTACGAAATTGAATTTTATCACGTACTTAAATATAATATATCAATTTCCTATGATTGAAACCGAAACTGGACGTCGAGTTCGTCGCTGAGAAACCATACAGAATAACGCAACAGGTCATCCATGCGCTGCTACACATATTAAGAAAGTGTCAAGCCGTATAATTTATTTAGCCTAGTACTTTCGACATTCCTAATAGCATACTTTCGAGTTCTATGAAACGTGCTTAATTTGAAATGTGTTTGAATCACCCGTCATTAAGTTACAATTTCTACACTATTAAAATTTCAATTTATAGCGGTGTCTGTGGGTCGGTCACCAAAGTTTAATTAAGTAGATGAATGTTGCTGCACATCATTCTATAACTAAAGTTTGTCATATACTAGCTGTGCCCCGCGGTTTCACCCGCGTAGATTTAGTTTCATCCTTATTGTCGCGGAACCCTATTATTTTTGATAAATAAAAGTAGCCTAAGTTACTCCTTGAAACATCAGCTACCTACCAGTGAAAGTCCCGTTAAAATCCGTCCAGCCGTTTCGGAGATTAACCGGAACAAACAGACAGACAGACAGATGGACAGGCAGAAAGAGAAAAATTTTAAAACTTGGTGGTGAAATTACAAACAGACACTTCAATTTTATTTAAATGTATAGATGTATAGATTATATTAAATAAATGTATAATATCTACAATTCAAATCCTCTCCCCGAAGTTGCTATGCCCCACAGGGTCCATAGTGTTAATCTAATAGGAGTCTGACTATTGTCTATAGGTACTAGAATGAAAATTGGGTTTGAGCAATTAATTGTTGTATAGAATTGAAAGAATGTAAGGTGCATTATTTGTCCTAATGAGATGCGACTTCTGCTCGTGCAAGCGCCGATGGCATCCATCACATCACGATGAGCAAATGATAGCGCGATTCCGAGACATACCGAGGACTTACTCACCTCAATAGTGTAATCTACATGTTTTTTGCATACAGCGCACGTATCTACATAATAGGTACATCTCGGAACAAGAGAAAGAGTGCAGAATTATTCTAAGTCCACCTAAAAATACACTTTAACTGGGGCCTTACCATGAGCTCTTAATGCCATGATAGTTTCACTCATTTATGAGACAGATGTATGTGACGTGTATACATCTGTCACTGTCGCTCAACTGAATTATCATTGCAATAAGAGCTCATGGTTGGGCCCCTGAAACTAACGTGAGTTTCACTTGATTTTAATGCATTTGGATACGCGTGAAATATCTAATGTTGAAAGCAATCGCGTAAAACTTTTATATATCTACTCACCTTAAGTTTCCAAAAACAATGTCAATAACCTACCTACTTCATCCCCGTATGTCTTAAAAACCACATTATTATATGGTACTTATATAATAAAATCGTACCGACTTTCTTTACTCGAACTTTTGAAACTATTATGATGAGCTCAACGAAATCTGTATTAAGAGTGCATACGCAATATCATATTCTCTCTTTCTCTATTAAGTAGGGTGCAAGAGCTGGACAACTTCCGTCGCAGGTTCTCGAGACAGTCAAAGAGGCTTTTAAACCGAATAGGTTTTGATACTTAAAACTTTATCCTATAAGTTGATAGTACAGTTTATATGATATCAATTCAATTAAATGTGTTGCTTGCACAAGTAACGATGAGATAAACGAAAACCGATCTAGGCTATTGAAACCACAGAAGTTTAAATAATAATATAAGTGGGTTGCCCGGATGGGTAGCACTCTGTTGATGTTCAAAGCCTTTTTAATATATATTTTTAACCGATTTCGAAAAAAAGAGGAGGTTATCAATTCGACTGTATTTTTTTTGTGCCGTGGAACAGGTGGGAATATTTTAAATATAGTTCCACGTCTGTCTTCAGTTAGGAATTTAAAGGTGAACAAGTATTGTTAAGCGTTCATTAAGTTGTTAATAGCAGTCAGCCAACATGACTGACAAACCAATAACCAGTTGCTTTTGCTAACACTACGAATGTAGGCTCTCGAATTCCGCGCCGCCATTTTGAATACCTGCGTGACGTCACGCAGCTGGGCGCGGGCGACTGTGCGCCCGCGCACCGACTGCGGCTGACATTTGAGTCGCGCTCGCACCGCAACGAGGCGATGCCTCCGTAATACGAAAATGCAATTTCGCCGCGTAGTACTTCGCATATATGCTAAATACTAAAACACGTAACACGGTGCCTCTCTGATCTTTGCGTGGAATAAGAACAGTTGAGCTGTGCCACGGCTTCATTCCAACTTTGTGTAGTGAGTGTTAGTTGAAAGTGTTATTGTTGTGATTTCTTTTCCGTGAGTGTGCAGTGGCCCACATAGACGTCGTTGGGGACTAGCGCTGTCCCCGGAGCTCGACCGCCCTCGATAAGTGAGTGTATTTGCATACATTGTAGGTACACCTACATCCGTCTCCTAGCCATCTGTATAAGTGTAATGTGGGCGAGACACGTCATTGTTAACCTTTGTGTTTCCTTTTTGAGCGTGGTGATTTTGATATCAACGTTCACAGCCATCGAATGAACCTACGTGGTGCCTTACAATACCCCATTACTTTAATGAAAAGCACTGACATATGCATCTAATAAAACTTGAATTGTTAACTGGTTACCCTAGATAAGTCTATTAAGCGCCAGCTTAAATACCTAGATATAGGGCAATTCCTTTCCAAAAGCGTACGAAATTGAATGATTATTATGTCTATTGACAATTGAATACTCAAATCGAATGAGACCTACATTACATAGGTACATATTCACAACTTGATTCGAACGTCAATGATTAGCAGGTAGGTACTATGATTAATTAACATGTGAATAGATAGCTGTGTAATGGTGCATTAATCTACATTGTGGTATAATACCGGTTGTCATTCAGTGTCCAATGGATCATGGACATTCTGGATCTAGGCTATAGCCCCGCACCGCTGCGTACGTACAAAGCGTAAACGTGCGTTGAACTCTTTTATAAGGGCCATTTCTCACACACAACCCTATAAAATTTACAAAGTTATTCCAAACCAAAATGTGCTCTAAGCTTAAAAAGATAATGGTCAAAATCAAACCATGAACTCATTTTAATTGTATATCGAATATAAACTCATCACGATCGCTCGTTCACATTCATACGACTGTGACTGATATTATGTTGCAAAAACTATTCGATGTCTAATGATATTAGCTACATCATAAATCGTACTGAGATTGATAGTAATATTAACGCAATTCCTTCATCATAACGTGGTAAATATAGTGTAAAAAATGGTTAGCCTCACTCATTTGAGAGGTAATTAATATAAGCCTCGTTTTAGTAGACTTACTGCAATTAAAATAAATTAATTCGGTAAATAATCTTACTGCCCTTGTTCCATTTCTCTCTATCAGCCGCCACCTCTGTTTTAATCTACGGTACTGTGAATGGTTACAGGTGCCGCCACGTGTATTGAACGCTGACCTTGTATGCGCAATATTCATTTATGAGTCTGTCTCTGTCTGTCTGTATGACACGACGCGAATCAAATACATGCGCAGTAACCCCCACTATTTTCACTGAGCACTCATAGCTTGTGACGGCAGCTGTCATCTACCATCAGGCGGGCCATTTGCATTGTGCCACTTTCGATGTAAAATTCGCTCCCTCAACTTCACACTAAACATTATCCTTTTCTAGGTCTTCCTTCTCCCTAATGACTGAACATGAACTGAGTAACGCAAAATTGCTAGATAAGTAAAAAAAAAAACTCTTTAATATGCACGCATAACAAAAATTCATCAAAGACCACTTTCAGATATTTAATTTTGTATAATCATATAAAATGATTCATAATGCCCGTTATAATATTGAAATGGAAGTTTTATTTTACTAGTTTAGTAGGTATGTTGGCAAGTGAAAGCCCCAGATGCGTTGTTTTACTGGCATCTGTGAGATATTCAGACACATTACACTTCGCAGACTATCACTTTCTTGTTACGCAACCGGCCATCATGGGCCGAGGTGCGGAAACTGCAATGATTGGAAATATTTTCTATACATTCGTGTCAACACGAGCATTAGGTAAACTGTGTTGATGGTCGGCACCATAGGATGTATTAAGAAATAAATTTCCTTAAGGAATTGTCTCGGGAGGCCTTGGGGCAGAAATGAGGTGGTGACAGATTTATATTCCATGAAAATTAAATGTTAGTACCACGCCATGAAGGCGTACAGACGGAATTGCATACAGTGTGTTTTTTCTATCCAATATACCATGGGAGATACAGGGAGTTTCTAGGGTAACATATAATAATTATTTATATAAATTTAAATAGTATAAAAACACGATTGTTCAAATAATAGAATATTGGGCTAATGGCTGGCAGACTTGCATTTGAACTAATTCACCAATAAAAAGTTCGTAAGAGAAACAAATTCTTTAAACCTATAAAAAATAATCAATGATCTTGTATAATTTTATTGAAATATTATCATGATGTATTCACTGCCAGGATGATATAAATAGCCATATTAATTCTTTGCCGAGGAGATCGTGGAACAGTTGCTATTGCGCATATCATTCGATCAGCGAAGTTAAGCAACCATACGCCTAGCCAGTAGTTGGATGGGTGACCGCCCGAGTTCCCTCCGTGCCTCGGAGAGCACGTTAAGCTGTCGGTCCCGGTTGCCAATTTAACATCTTTGGCAATCGTTACAGGTCAGTCGGAGGCCTAAAAATAATCTGACAACTGGTTTAACCCAAATCACAGATTTTCCTCCTAAACGGGGTTGCGAAGGTCAGATGGCAGTCGCTTCGTATAAAAATCAGGTGATCAGCCACATCGGGTTGAATCAAGTGCCGACCCCTACAATGTATGGGATAATGGCTAGGGAGATGATGATTAATTCTTTGCCGAGCCGAACTAATGAATAAGCAATATATTTAATTATTTAAATTTATGAGGCTCGAGCAAAAAAACTTATAGAAATGAGAAATTTACAACGACAATAATGGAACCGTTTTCAACACATAAGTTATCCAACTTACTAAGCGAAACATAAGATGCCTTCGCACATTACATTTGAAACAAAAACATTCCCACGGGCTCCGGAACTTACGAACTAGTTTACGGGATTGTAAATGTTCAAGGTTATTATCGAAACCCATACACAATGCCCCAAGCGGAAGAGTAGCTAATATAATGGAACAATTCAAAATATGCAACAGTTAAAAGATTACTTTTAACTGTTGATTACCTTCACCTGGAATGAAGGAAGTTATGTTGTTGGGGCCTACCATCATCAGTCTAAGCTGGGTGTATTAAGACGTGTGTGCTTTGACCTTTTATTTTGGTATCGGTTTATTAAACGTCAAAGCTAAGATGTTCTTAATACGTGCTGCTTTAACGATCATAGTTGACCAAAACAAAACAAGTTTAATGTTTATAACAGCCTAGCCACTCCAGTGGTTAGTGGCCTTGCCGCATATGATCATATTAACTTTGGCCCAGGCTAAGCTAAAGTGCAGTTTATTGATGACCACAAAAGTTTGTGCCAAATAGAACCTTCAAGATATTGTGTTCTATACAATTTAGTATTATATATCTCTCTATATCATAATTGTCTATCAACGGGATCCCTATCTCTATAAGTGTATAATAGAATTGTTCATCGTTGTCAAGTCTCATATTTAAGCAGGTAATAGCTGACCACTGACTGACCACACATCGTTATTAGGCTGTTTGAACATTTTGGAACTTAGCAGAGTTTCCACGTGTCTTCAAATAATTATAACGCAGGTTTCTTATTTGAGTAGTGACGGATAACTGACTTCAAATGAGTCCGCTGTAAACTTCATAAGTAATTGAAGCCTTTGTACTGCATAATTCCAAGGCCAAAAATATTTCGTTGGCTAGGAAATGCAATCAGCTGGGTGTTGAATTATAATGTAATAGCATGTTGGGATTGGTATAAGGAGCTGTAACGTAACACTGTTTAATAAGGCTGCAAGGTGCAGACCTTTCTCTCGGTTCTAAAGTTGCCAAGAGGTTCCGACCGCGATCAGCGTCCGTGTGACTTCGATTAACTTTTTCTAAACTGATGAACATTGATTTGAAAATCTATACAGATAAATAAAAAAAGTTGAAGTGTCTGTTTGTAATTTAAAATTAACAGCTTCTCGCTAAATTCATAATAATATGAAGGTATATACGGTACTCACATTAAAAACCAATTTAAAAACTTCTTCTCTATCTGTTTGTCTGTCTGTCCGATTTTAACGGAACTTTCACTGGCAAATAACCAAGTTTACAACGAGTAACTGAGGCTACTTTTTTTTAAAACTAGATTTTCGCGTATCGTATAAAATTAACTCTACGCGGATAACACCGTGGAGCACAGTTAGTTACATATAAAATAATTGGTATTTAACAGGTATTGAAGAGTAAACTATTGTTTGCAGTGCAGCGGAATCATTTCGAAGATAAGTTAGTTGCCGTGTTCATCACAGCTGTTCTTTGTTCATAAATTATTTCAAAGTGGTCAAACCATTACGCAAACCATCTTGACTGAAAATGTTGCAATATAACCATTGGTAATATAACTTCTTTGTGCTTTGAAGAAACTAACAACAAATCGTGCAGTACAAATCAAATATAATCTTGATTTTTAAGAAAAATATTGACGCAACCGCCAATCTACGTAGGTAATATACATTTTCTGCAAATAGATCGTGTTAAATACATACTTCCTGTAATTAACGATTGCCGTATAAGTATATCTCAACTATCACAAGCGGACAACCGCTACAGCTGTAAGAAACGGGCTTAAAAACTGCATTGCATCAGCTTTCGAAAGAACACGAGATCTCGCGAGATAACTCGTTCTCAATGATTCCCATATTTACTCCAAACCTAACCAATAGCATGTTATCATATGAATGACTCAAACGAACAACGGTTAATTTCCCATTTCTATGGAGTTACCAGTTCCGAATATATTAATGCGGCTGTATTGACCTACATCCGCTTTAGGCTAGGCTTGGGTAAAAAATATCGATACATCAAAACATCGTTTTTTTCTTGAATAGTCAATGTGTAACGTCGATATTTCAAGTCTCAAAATGTCTATAGTCGATATTTATTTCAAAGTATCAAATTCCTTATTTTAAGAGCTCAGTACGTACATATATAGCAGCACCACTAAATCATTAACCTACGATTTACACACCCCCACTACTATTAGAAATAATATTTTGGATATTTTGACAGAAATATTATAATCGATGAATGGAAAAAATCGATATTTTTTTCATTTGCCCATTCCTATTTTAGGCGACGGTCAACAACTGCAAATAGGTACTAGCGCTTTAGATACTGTAATCAAAGAATACATAATATTGATGCTTTAAGAAGTGCCACACGCCTCCCCCGTCAATTTGTCATTGCCCAAAGCCGCGCTCACACACATGTAAAATAATAATAAAATTAATATCCATAGTAAGTTATGTCTGTGGAGTCGTTTTATGATGTGTGTTTTGCTTCAACTACATTAAAAAAACCGCCAGTTTCGTGTCGTCTTCGTGTATCCATATTATAAAGTGGAAAGGTTTGTTTGTTTGTAGCGAATAGGCACCGAAAAACTGCATGTATAAATATCTTCGAGGTAAATTTGTAATCCCTAATAAGACGCGGGCATAACCACGGACGGAAGCTAGTCATACATAGCCGATGACTGAATTGAACTACTTGTATTTTCATTTCATTTCATCAATCAAACACAACGTTCGCTTCGATGCTAGTATTCGATAAATTATTGGCCACTTGTTTGTGCACATCGTTTACATAATTGATTCGATTGTGTGCAATTGACATAGTAATAATAATAATTGTTCGAGTCAAGTGTGTGATATTTCGTAATTAACAAAATTAGCCACATATTTGTCAACTTTTGTTAGACAATAATACTTACTACTAAATGAATAAAGGTTTCATATCATATACTTGATACGTAATCCTAACATGAAATTGTAATATATTAAAAAAATACTTATATAAATATAATTATTTATATACAAAATAACTAAATAAAAAATTGGTCAGTATAGAAAATATATAAATAATAATATCTTAAATTAAGCATACTAAACGTACATAATATGCCTGTATCCAATTTAGGTAGGCAGAGACACTTGTTTACCAGAATTTATCTAATTAATATGATTACAATCTTTCCCTTCATCAGTCTCTTCTTGGATCATCCTAAAAATTGAGTACTCGACTTACCTACCATCCAGCCTTATTACCATCTGGGGCCCTACCATGAGCTCTCATTGCAATTACAGTTCAGCTGTGCGACAGTGACGGATTTATCCACGTCCTATACACCTGTCTCATAATATGAGTTAAACTATCATGGCAATAAGAGCTCCTAATAGGGCCCCTGTTCATTATTTGGAGCCCGATTGTTCAAATACCGGTGGTATTCAATGGTAGTTTAGCGGGGTACAGACGCTGAAAGAAGTCTTCCAAAAATAATATAATTAGTAGCTTTTAAGATAAAATCTAATATAACTTATACACGTCATGCTTCACGGCTTTTAATGAAGCTGAAGTATGCCAAAGGTTGGTCATAGACGGGGTGCGTTTCAGACAATACCAAATTCGCTTTGGCTCGCTTGCAACAATACAAATTATTGCAAGGAACACAGGCGCGGCACTTAATTACAGCATCGAAATGCTTTTTGCATTGTTTCGTTTAGAATTAATAGATGGGATGGTAGTGAAGCTATGTTTCCTGTGACATGAGTAACAAGCACACCACTTATTACAACCATATCGATGGACGAACAAAATATCAGAGGTGTAAATAATATTTCCTAACAAAATTTATATGATATGAAATCTACGAAGAGTAAAGATATAAAAAAACACAACTTTCGAAAATACTCTAGTAGTTTATCTGACGGAAAAAATCTAAACTATGTGAACAAATCCATTAGTAGTGAATTAAGAAACCTAGCAAACAGGTAGTTGTGTGTGCACTCAGCTTTTTCGCTTTCTTTTAATTAAACTAACTAGAACGACAATTTGAAATTGTCTATATCCTGTACACATTTGCCAAATTAATGTCGTGCACAGTTATTCGAAGTTCGTATATATATATTTTCATTATGCTCAAATCTATGCATATTTTTATTAGCTGGTACCCTATCTAAAACATACGCTAAATTTCACACAAGCTATACTTTATGGGGATATTTATGGTAACAGGTTGTATTATAAAGGATAAATTAAACATATATTAGTTGATCCATTTACAGATTTGAAGTAGCCGATTACATATTCTCACTAGCTTGCACCCGCACCTTCGCTTACCTACGTGGTCACATACAAACTCTCAACCTACTTCATCTCCTTAAGGATGGAATTTCAAAAAATCCCTTCTTAGTGCATACTGACACCTCACCAAGAATACACCCTCCAAATGTTAGGTGCATTGATTTCAGCACATCGAGGCTTTGAATTTAAATGCAGTCTTAATATTTTCATGGTTCTGTGGATACCATATTACAATAAAATTGCCGGAAGGAATTACACTGATCAAAAACGTTTAGATATTGCAATAATATACATTTCGTGGTTCTTTCCTAACAATGGTTCGTCGTGACATCCGCTCGTTCCCCACGGTGTTAGGAAATGGGTACGTATAGCTATATTATTGTACACCTAGCCCTTCCGTTGCCGTTAGCAAATAATCTTTGGAAAAATAAATACGAATCACACAGAAATCTTGGCTTTCTTGTTGAACGCTCGTTAGCTAGTTACTTTCTTTGTAGACCCAGTGTTATTTTTAGCTGGGTTATGTATGTCCATACTTTTGTGGATTGGACACTATATTGACAGACTTTCTTTATCCTGATTCTCGATTAATTGCTGTATCTGCAATTTCCTTTTATCAAAAAAGTCAAATATCAAATATACTCTCATTCTACGAGTGTCTCAAATAAAAAAGAACCCTGGTATATTCAAATTATTTTACGATTATATTTTAATAACAGTATATTTTTTTTATCTTGGATGTTTTATATACAGAAACAGGTATCTTTAACATTCAAATTGTTTATTTTAAAATGTATTTTTTTAAATCTAAGTATTGATGTTTAAATGATAAATAGGTGGTAAACTATATTTAAATTTTAAGTCGTAAAATATGTATACATAAGGAAGCTAGCGATTTCCCTTACAGTTGAGAATGCTTGCGCTATTATGATACAAAATGTATGGAAATGACATAAATCAGGCACGTGACATATGTCATTCCCATACATTTTGTATCGTTTCAATATGCGAAGCGAATGTTACTTTGTCTACAGGCCGTGGATAGATGCGGAACACACTAGTGCCTCTTGAAAACAGGCCTGAAATTAACATACACGATGGTAATTTCAGATAAAGCAAGGAAATCGTTCAAAGGACGCTTATGCTTTCTACAAAATGCTTAGAAATCAAATGCCGCGATAGCTGACTCCACCCTCAGTTGTTTAGTCCAATCGACAAAACGTACAATAAAAGAAATCATGTAAATAACAATGTTCGTGCTGCCTTTATCATTTTTCTAAAATCACTGATTACAGCCGGATTTAACTACTAACAATGATTAAGAAAGCCATAGATTATATCTGTGTAGAAAAATAAAATAAATACAGATAAATAAAATTCATGTATCTGTTTGTAATTCCAAATTAAAAGCTTTTCACTCACTGTATATGAAGGTATTCACGGTAGGTACTAATTACACTTAGTACTAGGTACATTTTTTTATTTACTCTGTCTGTCTGTATATTTGTTCAGGCTAATCTATAAAACGGCTGGACCGATTTTGACGAGACTTTCACTTATGCAACTTAGATTTTAAAAAAAATTGTGTTCCGCGAAAAAAAACACGTATGTAATTAAATCTACGCCGGAGAAATCGCGAGGCACAGTTAGTATTTTATATACTGTTGACTGCGACAATCTACCTTGTAATTAGGTGCTTTTAAAATGATAACATGTCTAATAATCTTAGTCGACTTGATTTGACTCACACACTTGTTACATTGTTCATCTTCGCAATATTCCCATGATTACCTTATTATAAAGTAGACTCTGGCTTGCCTTGAAGTTAACTACTTAAACTTAAATGTACTATAATTGCAATCAAATTGTATTATTTTTGACTTAGGTACTTACTTAGGTACCAACATTGACGTCCGAAACTAATGTTTTTATCATGTAAATATCTCTCTTCACGTGATCGTACAGGTGCCGTCACAAATTATGAGCGCTGACTTCGAATTCGCAGTAGTCACTTTATATACGAGTCTGTCTGTCTGTAGATATGGTAGTTAACCCAATTATTTTCACTGAGCGCTCAAAACTCTTGAGAGATCTTTATCCAACCGTTGTTGTTGTCAAGGCCACCTGATCAAAGAGCTAGGCCGGAAATATCATCATCTAAATTGAGAGTTAATGTTTCTCTTAATAACTAATAAATGATTCTTATTTGTTTGTAAACGGTGTTCGTATCCTGTTATGTGCGTGTACTACGTAAATACCACAATACAAGTGCGGTACTTACGTCTGTAATGCAACAATGAACACCTGCATCGGGCCACATAACTGCAGCCGTGATGGTTGAAGCGTGACAAAGATGCACCATCGAAATACACGTTTGGTTGAATAAATTTTCGAACATGCATTGATCATGGACATGAGTATTACTAAGAGTTCATTTGAGGAACCGAATAATAGGTGTAAACGGTCCTTCTATTTTCATGCTGGATTTATCAACCCCTTCGGCCTCGCCTAGCTGCTTACGTAGCTAGGCGAGGTATTATGTAAAGTACTGTGGCCCTACCATGACCTCTTATTGCCATGATAGTTTCACTATTATAAGATAGATGTGTATGACGTGTAGAAATTCTATCACTATGATGGCAATAACAGCTAGTAGAGCTGTAACCGATCTTGATTCGACTTTGAAAACATTTTTTGGATATATGTATAGCTGGAAATAGATGATATGGCTAGAATGCGAGTGAATACAGATATGACGGCTGATAGAGAGAAATGGAAGAGAAAACTCATTGCGCAGACCCCAAATAACATGGGATAAGGGCAGGAGGATGATGATAAGTATAGTTTGAAATGAGTTGATTCGGCGTGTTCCAAAGATGGCGATCAACACGTTACTAGTCACACAACGACATTCGTCAAAGATGAAGTACCTACTCACCCCAAGAATAAGGTGTAAAAGATACTTTTTAACTGACAGAATGTCGATATCAATAACGTAATTGTAGGCGGTGCGGTGTGTGGATGCACTTGTTTTGGTAAAAGCGATATAATAAAAGTTTACTTTCAGAGAAAAATCATAACTTCATTATTTGAGAAATACTAATATTATAAATGCGAAAGTCTGTCTGTCTGTTACGCTTTCCCGCTTAAAACTCTCAACCGATTTTGATGAAATTTGGCACAGACAATCTTTAGACCCTGAGAAAGGACATAGGCTACCTTTTATTTATTAAAAATATTAGGGTTCCGCGACAATAAGGATGAAATCAAATCTACGCGGCACATTTGAGATAAAACAAAACACTAACGAAAACTCGACTTTTTCTTTATTATAAAATCCAAAAACATTTTATATTAAAAAACAAAAATTCACACAGCCAACAAATTTACGACTTCTACATTTTCACAGATAACAAATTTATGTCTTCTACAGTAACGTTGCATTTTATTTAACCACGCGTAAAGTCGCGTATGTTTAAAAACACAGCAATGCAGTAATAATGATAGTCAGTGCATTCAAGTAGTAGTACTATGCGACATAAATCGTCATGATACATGAAGCTGCTTATGTCGAGTATTCCGCCCGAGTAAACACGATGAAGATCTTCCTTTTCAAGATCGGAGCTACCTGACTGAGTTAGATATTATCTCTACCTTATAGAAGATCTTAGTTAAATTACATTTCGTTCTGCGGTATTGTATTATTGTATTGCGTTTCTTCGGCGGGTAAAGTTTCCAATATACCTTGACCAAGCATTATAATATCGTTAAGGAGATAATCATCAGAGGAGGCACAATGAATCTTAAACAATTGGGGACATAAAGTGATACATACCCCAGAGTCAAGCAACTATCTACGTTATAGAGAAAAAAAACCACCATGTACGAGTCGCCCTCGATGCCAAGTGTCGATTTCAAACATAAGAAATTGAACTTTATCATATTTATATTATGTATCTATTTCCTATGATCGAAACCGACGTTCGACGTCGAGCTCGACGCTGAGAAAACTTAAAGAGATAGAATAACGGGGCGGTTCCTGTCACGAGTTATGAGCGTACCTTGAATTAATTTGAATATAATAATTGCAGTAGTTATTTTATGAGTGTTTCTATCTATGTGTATGGTGCGAGGCGAATAAAAACATGCACAATATCCCCACTATGGGCTGTGGAGGTCTGAGAATAAGCCTTATTTTCGCTGCGCGTTATTCACTCGTCTTGGCACTAGTACTACTTACATACATTCATACTGGCATGAATGTATTACATTTCGTCCGTATCGGTAGCATTATATAAGGTTATCGAGTATTATATCAAACCCACTGGTAATGGATGTAACAATAGTTAACAAACCGGCGATCGCCAGCCGTCGCCGCCTGTTGTACTTGCTCCCTCGAGCGTTAACATTTTGCTATTGAAACCTACCTGCTACTATCGTTCATTTAATGGGATATGTTTTAATACTGTAACCAGCTTATCGAGTTACCAAAGTACTCTTAAATCTCTCTTATCGCTGTACTATCACCATGATTACGATATTCTGCAAACCTCGAATACGCAAACGAGGATCTTGACAGAGTTACTTCCAAATTGGGTAAATGTCTAAAATTTGCTTCGAAGTACTTGGATATAGAGTAATTATTTAAGAAAACAGGGTAGCGTATCCGCCATATTCTCTTGAATAACATCAATATAATAAACATATACATCTCCCAACTACCTCAAGGCTAAACGGCACCTGGAGCAATTTCTTGCAAAACAGGCTTTTCTGACTATTTTAAATATACGAGATATAATTAGTAACATTCTGATTCCGTTGCTTAATGACTTAGACTATAAAATAAATATTACGACTGAGCGCTAAAGAAAGAACAGCTGAAATACCTACCTCTTGGCATTGGCAACCAGTCTCCATTTCTGCTCCACAAATCCCCATGAGTTATTCCGGTCTGGTCCCCTCATCTGATCCACTCGTGGTTTAGTAAAACAAAGTCACAGTCAATTACGCAGGAGGTTTGTGCGTCAGGTTTTCTTCGGACCCCGTAGTTAAAAAAAATAAAGACGTTCGATTAGTGTTACGCATGTTCCTCACATAAAAGTAAATATCTAATTGCTGATTTATTGTCTCATTAGCACTATATTTACATACTAATATTAAAACCTATTTTCTAGTCACGCATAACACTTTCAAAAATATCATAATTAAATAGTATTTATTGGTTTTAACTATTATATTACTTTCATTTTAATTAAATATTTTTCGATTAAAAATAAACAAACTCACTATTTATCAACCAACTGCAAACATTCTTGGAGATTCATCAAGAAATTAAACAAAACAACCAGATTATAAGTATAAAAACACATAAATTTAAGTACTTCCGTTGGATGTTTAATTCATTTAAATTATTCACTTAATTATATTCATGTATTCAATAACCAACTTATTTAAAAAAGTTTCCCTTTCAGTAATCATGACATCAGGATATAGAATAAAAAATAAGTTTGTTTAATTTCTTAGCTCGGTCAGATAATTAAGTAGTTTAGCGATTCAGTGAGGTAACGCAGCTGGGCTTCGGTTTCACCCGCGTATAATTGAACTACTCGTACCATGAAAAAGTCTGTTCACAATCATATAGCCTAGGTCACTCACAAATGACGTGGCTTTCGATTGGTAAATATTTTTTAAAATCAGTTTACTTCTTCCAGTGATTACCCCCTACAACCTCACAAACGTACATACATAGACTCACGCCTGTTTCCCATGACAGAGAACATCGTTCGCCACATGCTACGATCCTTCCATACTTCTTTCGCTTCATACACTTCCTTCAGTTACGAGTTCTCCGAATTTGAACAAACTTTTCCTCTTTATACTAAGGAAGTAATGTAGAAGTATAGATTTTCTTGTCTTAATACGTTAGGTACTGTTTCTTTGGCAACTGCAAAGTCATGTGAATATAAAATGCCTAAAATAATTCAGGTAGATTACTATGATATTGCACTCATTATGCAGTTACCCTAATCCCGTAAAAGAACACCGAGCGTCTTCCGGATTAAGTAAACTATAGGCCAGATTAACTAAGTAGGTGTAATTATTAATTAGCAAAGGAAACAAAGTGTCTTATCAAACGTCTCTAATAGGGTAGCGATGCGGGGATATCCTTGTTTCTCCTTGCATCGGAAGTGTATTACATTCGAGTGCTCAGCCTTGATTAAGGGTTGCGAGAAAAGGATCCTTACCCCAACGAAAATATCGTGGGATCGGCTCGTAGCGATCTAATTTTGTAATACATTGGAAACATAAAATTCGTAGCTAACGCCACAAAGAAGAGTTATATAAACAAGTTGATTTTACTTTAAATATTCTTAATGAAGTCTGTCTATTCGACCTTACTGTTTTCATTCACCATACTTAGGTACCTTTCCAGAGGAACGCTTAGAATACTGACATCTAAATGAATGAGAAACGCTTATAAATACATACCGAACGAGAGAATATGTTTAAGACTACGTCATGTCGAATGATTTGGATGTGAAAAAGCCAGAACTTGGGGCACTTGGCACTCGTCTGTTCTTGGTAACACTATAAAATCTTAGCTGGTAACTCGTAAAATTATTCTACATAGGGTAACATAGAGGTTCTTACATAAGACAGCCCACAAAATAAACCCCGTCATTCCTTGCTTGTTTTTTTTACCTAGCTTGGTTCATAGAGCCTGGATCAAATTGTTTTTCAAGAGCGCTATTGGAAGCTCGACGTGAAAATATGATTTCCTGACTGGTTTTCCAATCAGTAACTAACTTCACAGCAATCGTTTCCGATCGTACCAGAAATAGTCGTTTTTTAAGCCTTGAAATATCACCTTCAATTATATGTTAGCGCTAAGTTTATTTTGATCTTAGAATTTGTGATGCGTAATGACTTAAGTCATAGTATTATTATAATATTTACAAGCCTTCAAATAAACAAACTTGTAGAAGGTCTAACAAATCCGTAAACCGGTTTATAGAAAATATTTTAGGCATATCTTACTTTCTCGCATTCCAAACAGGATTACATGGATTAAAGAATCGTAAATTATAAATTTTATTACACCTGCTCATAACAGTTACCTCATAAATTGTCATTTTCTCACAAAATGTTAGTTATAAAGGAATCATATGCCACATCTTATAACACGATGAGGTAGAGTATTAAATTATATTATTTTTTGTTTACTGTCAGTAGGCACTCCGAACCTATTCCTCGGAATGCCTTTAAGCACTTACCTACCTATTAGAAGACGACTGCCGGCTATGGACTCAATGGCATGGAAAATCTTCCATCTATCATAGAATCATAAAAACTGTAATGTGACGAAATGTAGAGTGACATTATTGTTTTATAGTTCTTTTGTATTATTTTTGTCGATGGATAAAATTGGATTATCTAAATGAGAAGTTCAAATAGTTTAATTGAAATATAAAAACAATATAATAATTTATACTTGTATAATTGATTAGTGTATATTATATAGCGGGGCCTGTACGAATGAGTTTTTCTAAAAACTTATGTGCAGTGATTTACACACTACGTGCTTTACGGTGAAGGAAGTGAGGAAACCTGCATATGTCTGAGAAATAATTCAAAGACGTATGTATAGTGCCTGAGACGGCGATGGAGTCACCCTCTGTCACGTTGGCACTTAATCATATTCGGTGAAATGTAATAGTTTCGTAGATAATCTCCTTATCTACTTGTACAATGAAAATTAACCGTCATTTTACATACAATAAAAATACTTTATGCAAATATAAAACTCTACCAACCACGTGATCAATATTGGAAAGTGTATCAACTGTAATTTCATGGCCCGTTGCGTAAAACAATATTGGACCGAATACATCCGGTATAATTTACGCAACTATTTCATAACAAGTCCCGTATTGTTATAATAAATGTCTTACTTCATCTTATTCATTAAGTATCCAAATTATAGCTACTCTATGTGCACATAGAGTTCATTGTGTAGGTTTTTTTCTTTTTGTCTTCTCCTTCTTATAATTAATAGATCGATCCGCCCTTGCTTCACTGCAGGTACTTAATGTTTTTTTTTTAATCTATTAGAAAACGTAGCCTTTTCTCTTATATCTAAACATAATATCGATTTTTTAGCAATACACCCGGGTTCAACTCCTACGTGTTAGAAAAAACGTATAAGGATTCGTAGCGAAGTTAACGATTTAAAACAGACAAAATAATTTTGTATGGAAACAGCGAGTTCAATTTACAGAGTCTAAAGATAAAATTATATAATGTTCTTTAGTTTCGCGAAATGCAACAAAATTGAAAAACACACTTCCTCTTGCGTAGCCGGGCGGGTCCGCTGATATTTAATAAATAAGTAACCATATCTAGTTGTCAATCCGACGCCTTTTACTTTCCTAAGTAGAGACACTAACGATAGCCTACATTTTAATTCCTCACCGGGCAATACCCACAGTTTGTCACAGTTTTAGGAAACGGATTTTATAAAGCATTCTACCCAACTATTTTGTCAACGGATGAATGATCATGAACCGAGGGGTGCCTATAATTCCCCCGTTTCACGTTACGGATGACATGTTGAACGTTTAATGTTATGGAGACTAAAATTGATAAAGGATCCTAAAATTGATTAGATACTTAGAATCTGACAAATAGGTCTCCTAACCCAAATCTTTCCATAAATTGTTATAACACCCACTTTTTACCGCAGATGATAAGCTGCTTCGTGTCAGATGTGTCACCGTCTCTCACCGTTTTTTTTTTTTTTTTTCCTTTACCGTAAAGCTCGAAATGTGTCATTTCTGAACTGAAGAGATTAATGAAACCCTAGAACCGTGGTAGCCTGGTTTACGTTGTCACCTGCATCCACAAGCGACGGAAGTCCCTCTCATTAGACTGTACCCGATTAACGTGAACGTAGCCTACGCACTGCTTATTTACAAATTCTCCCTAGAATATTTATTTTTTTATTTTTCGGAAAATCATTTAAGACATGTAGCTCCAAACTCAACGTCCATTATTTTAAAGAATTACTTGGCTTGGACCCGCAGCATCGCCTGTGTGGCAGTAAGATTTCACATACAAACTTTCAAACCCCATTAATCCCCTTAGGAGCGAAATTTCTGAAAGCACATTCTTCGAAATTACATCTTACCTACAACTCAGCAACAACACATCCAAATTTAATGTCTAGGTGATAAACGGTTTAGGCTGTGCGTTTATATATAAGTCAGCCCTAAGTCAGGACTTTGAATGCAAGTAGAGATTTATATTTTAAAAGAGGTTTTCGAGATAAATATAATACAAAGTTTTATCAAACAAACATGCGTACCCGTTATACTAACTCTAAATTCAAGTTGTAGGCCCGGTGAAGGGCGGAGTCATAACGGTGCTGATCAGGTTACACCAGGTGGCCGCTATGGCAGACCTTCTTACTATACATACACCTTACCTGATTACACATCGGTTGTTGTATTTTAGTACCGTTTAAAACTTAAATAGTTAGTTAAATATGCATGCAAAAATATTTCGCCCATAGTCTTTCTTTCTTCAAATAACAACTTGAACGTGGGTGGTCAAAACACCTACCTAGCAAATTAAGCCAGCGTTTTTAATGTTTGATAATTTCTTTACAATACATATCTTAAAGAACTTACAATAGACCTGTATTTATGGAATCGTATTGAAGGTCCTAAGTACCTATGTATAAATGAACTTAGTCATCTTCGGTGAAAATTGAGTGTTCTTATTACAACACCTCTGCCTTCCCCTACGGGGAATACAAGCGTTAGCATATGTATGTATCAACTATCAACTTATTATATAAACAAATTATCTATATCACGCAGATTTTAAACAATCTTGCCTATTCTATCCCTATATTTTGGTATGAATGGAAATTCTAGTTGAATATTTTACACTGTATAATATTTATAATGTATCGGTTCACACATGTCGATTCCCAAACTCCAATTAAATAGGTACCTAGGTATGTAACTTATAACATGCAATTCCGACCATGTATTCAATTAACATAAACGTTTAGAAACTTTTATTGGCACCGGTCACACCTAATCCGTTTTGGAAAAAAGATGGCGGTCTCGCGGCCTCAATAATCAAACAGTTTTGACTGAGTCGCAAATTAAAGTAAAAATTACGTAAATTTAACTTGTTTAATTAATTTACTGTTGTTAGTTATTTATGGTTTATATATTTTTTCTTTTAATGTTTTAAAGGTGACTCGAATGTATTGCTACCTAGTGTAATTTTCTATACTTACTAACTAGCTGCGCCCCGCGGTTTCACCCGCGTAGATTTAGTTTCATCCTTATTGTCGCGGAACCCTAATATTTTTAATAAATAAAGGTAGCCTTAGCTACTCCGTGAAACATCAGCTGCATGCCAGTGAAAGTCCCGTTAAAATCGGTTCAGCCGTTTCAGAGATTACCCGGAAGAAACAGACAGAGAAAAATTTAAAACTTGGTTTTTTAGTGTCAGTAGCGCTGCTGGGCAGCTGGATTTTTTGAAATTACAAACAGTCAATTTTTATTTTATTTATCTGTATAGATGTATAGATATAATATTAATATTATAAAGAGGAAAGATTTGATTGTTTTTTTGTTTGTTTGCATTGAATAGGCTCCGAAAATACTAAACCGATCTTGAAAATTATTTTAGCAATGGATCATCAATGAGTAACATAGGCTATATTTTAGAACGCAAACAACGCGGGCGAAACCGCGTGATGTCTGCTAGTATTATAAGAGTTCCATTAATGGTTACAGTATCGACCCACGTCATAAGCCCATTCTTGCTTTAATATTACATAGGCACCACTTTAAGTAAGAGGATATCTACTGCCACTCATTGTTCGATAAGACCCTGCCTCCATAAACCCCTACATCATATAATCTTAAAACATTTATTTAATACAATAGGTACCGTTGAACCTTTTTCTAGCGTATAAGGTTCTATTGGCAGGAGAGCTCAGTGCCTCGGTGATCAATTAGTTATACCGATACAAGGGCTGGGGGCACAGTCTGGACATGTAATCAATTATTCAAGTTGATATGGAATTAGTCTCTTTCTCTTATTTCAAACACAGAAACAAACACAGACCGAATTCCATTTAGTCTTCCTTTAAAGTATGTTTGAAAAAAGGAGGTTTGATGTTAAAATGTCTATTGCTTGAAGCTGTTTTTTTTTAATTTACCACAAAAATTACAAACATACAGCCAGTCTGATGTAGTTCCCGTAGTATATGGACGCTTGCAATGTCAAAATATATCGATATTACGACTCTAACGTGCTTCAGGACCTTATAATACTTTTAGATTAACTGTATTATTAATCGCAGATGCCATTACATTAAAGACACTGATCAATGGCCTATAATATTCAATGACAGTTCCGTAGACAATCATGCGATTAATCACGTGACCTTGACCTAGACCTTTTAATTTCCTAACCTTAATAACTTTGATTACTAAAACTTATGCAATTGCTTATTTGATTGTTGTGTATCTCATAGAAATTTGTGCGTGAAAACGACTCCTACAGGAATCTTAGAATGCAGGCGGTGTGTCTTAGTGCGTATTTGTTAAGAAATGCGCAATCACGATCATATGTTTTATGCAGACGGCAGACATTATTTCCTCGAAACATTTACGAAATTGCCTTTCTAATTATACATAATGACTGTACCTTCTGTTTTCTATTGACTTCTATGTGAGTCCCTATTATAATAATGATGTGATGGTTTAATGCTTCCTTTACCACAGAGAGGTCTCCTAACATTTTGTGAACTTCACCTCTATAATTCTCTATTATCCAAAGCGCATGAACTGTTTCGTTTATCTACCTACTCACTAGCTCATCACAAGTTTCGCCTTCCAAGTTTATAGCGTACGTTCATCCACAAAAAGTTTTCAAATAATATATTCAGAAAGTGGTGAAACTTCGTATCAGAGAAGCTTGCCCATAATGATAACCATTACTCACCGTGGCTTGTTACGATAACGGTGACATCTTGAAAACGAAATTGGACCCAAAAAGTTCAGAAGCCTTAATTTTTGGTACGCACCCTCGCGGTTGAGGCTGATTAATTGAATACCGATGACATGCTGGGTTCTCGATCTCGAGCGACTATTTACAAAAACAGAGGCTACGCGGAGAATACACGGTTCCACGAACTAAATTTATTTTCATCAAGGCACTTATTGCTTTAACGAAAACAAATCAATCATTAGATTCCACACTATGGACCGATTCGTATTAGCGGTCAGAAACTAATACTAAGAGATGATTTACATAAAACATTATGCATTCGAAAGGAAATGAATTTTTGAAAGGCTATTTCCAAATCTTGGCATTTTGGTCTTCGAAAATGACACATTCTCATTATTGATGTGACCTATACAACTAACACAGTAGAATAACTATATAACACATACGCTATCGTAAGATAATGATATAATTGTCTGTTGTTTGTCAGGATCCCCGTGGAAGGTCGAGGTGATGGCGGGGCCGGCGGGCGGCGGCGGCGGGGAGCCCACCAGGCTTATCCCGGCGCGGGTGCCGGCCATCTTTGAGATATCCACCTCGCCGGGCGCACCCACATTCTCCAAAAATGAGGTAAATGCTTAAAATAAGCCCTTCTTTCTAATTTCTAAAATTCCTGCCTTGAGTGTTGTTTAATCTAAACCTGTGGGCCAACTAGCGGTGAGTATTATGACATTCATCTTTGGTGCTTGATCTTGGTAGCTAAGTACCGCAAAATGAAACCTCTTAGCTAGAACGTTTCTAAGACGCGTTCCTTAAAAACTCATAGTTGCCCCCCTGGAATGATTTGCCTCGTAAGCAGGTACCTACGATTCAAACATTTTTTTTTCAAATATGTAATGCAATATTTTCAAAATGAGCGGTTGAGAATAACAAGGTAGCTAGTAGAGTGTGACATAGCGGTGTCAGCGGCCGGGCTGCATAATGAGCTCCGTAGATTAAACATGCCTTCTGGTTAGCAAAACGTCGTTTGTAGCCAGCCAATTGTGAAATATCAAGCCGCGATATTTTTTCCCATCAATAATGTTTTCATTAAGCTATACTGCGCTTCACATAATTCTAGGGACTCACTCGTTTCAATTTGTGCCAATTAATCTCTCCATTCACGCTTCACACAACTTGTAACAGTCAACGGGGGAGCTCTACTCTGCCCTTAATTAATTTAATAGCAAGTGATTTTTCCTGTTGGTTTTTGAAAAAGGGTGTGCACCTTCTCCACTGTAATCAATAATTTACGCTTATTAAGTACTCATAAATCCAAACGATTCCCTGTATCGTAGGATCGTAGGTGACGCAGAGCATTATAACAATAATAATTATGCTTTGGTATATAGTAGCTTGTACCAATTTGTACCCAGCCCACTGCCTATACTGTTCATATCTGTGTCTGGCGCAGCAGCAGAATTGTTTAAGGTTACCTTCAATCTCCGACAGAAAACATTATATTTACAAACCTCTCTAAGTATTTATACCATTTTTTATTACGTAGGTACCCGATCCTCGTCTCTTTGAAGAACATTTAGAGTGTCTGCGTCATAAGTATCTGCCTATGTAAGTTGTCACAGGGGCTTTTAAATTCCAGGTGAGCGTGACAGTGACGGCTCCGTCCCGACGGCCAGTGACGGCCCGGGTGGTTGACGTGGCGGAGCGGCCCGGGGTCTATCGTATCGAGTTCACCCCGGACGAAGTCGGCACACATCTCATTGATGTAAGTATTTATAATTTTCATATATTTTATATTAATAACTAGCTGTGCCCCGCGGTTTCACCCGCGTAGATTTAGATTCATCCTTATTGTCTCAAAACTCATATATTTTTAATAAATAAATGTAGCCTATGTTACTCCTTGAAACATCAGCTACCTGCCAGTGAAAGTCCCGTTAAAATCGGTCCAGCCCTTTCAGAGATTACCCGGAACAAACAGAGATATTTTTATTAAACTTGGTTTTTTAGTGTCAATAGCGTATATATTTTCATATGCATTTAGTGAAAAGCTGATATTTTGGAATTATAAACAGACACTTCAGTTTTATTTATCTGTATAGAAGTTCGGACATTATCACACAGTACCATCTAGTCCCTAAACAAAGGGTCCCTAGGGATAACTGTTTTTGTTATACATATTTATTACAACACATATTAAAATGTTTTCCCTGACGTGGAAATCAAACCCCCGACACGTAGTGCAGTCAGGTATACTAACCGCTAACAAGGTGTTATGATAATGAAGGTGTAAAGGTACATTCATAACATTCCCCTAAAGTTAAATAAACTATTTAACTAAAACATTTGTGTTGGTATTGTGCATCGTTTTTCCCTGCTTTTTCTATTGACGGAAAGAATAAAACTACTTTGTTTAAAGTTTAATCAAATTAAGTATTTTGAATTTGAATTTGAATTTAACGATTCGCTCCACAGCGTAAGAGAGCGATAAAATGGAGTATCCAACACAAAAATATAATATTTTTTCAAAATCAATCAGTTCCTGAGATGAGCGCGTTCAACCAAAAAACTGTTCAGCTATAAAAGCAGAGTATAGATCGAATCAGTGTAAACTTTACTGATAATATTGGTACTTATATGTACCTATTATTGGATGGTATCTCATTTTTTAACTGTACCTACCTACTCACCTACATGCTCTTTATCAAATAAACTGTCACCGAGTACAACTTCCTCTGACCCTTATCCTGTCATACTAACGAAATGACATCGCAATATTTCTACATCAGCACAATTTTTTGATGACAAAATAAAGTAAAGAAAATACAATATTCTTCAAAGAAGGTTACTAAATAATAAATAACATTACCCTTTATAAATCACACCCTCTCGATGAGAAATATTCAATATACCCTACTTAGTACATATGCATATACATAGAGTGACGTAGAGGCCGTGAATGTCAAGTATCTAAAGAAGGAACTTTGACCTTTGCGTGTAAAGGTCTGGATCGGTTATATTTATGGATTCGACCCAAACTTTATATGCGAAGGTGAATGCCTACTGGATAAAGTAGTAAGTAGTAGCCCGATGTCAGGCACTCACAGGCAGAAAGGTTCGGAAAGGGTGGATATTCCATTCCTTGGGCATTCGCAAACTTTTATGGCATTTAACTAATAATAATTGCCATGTACCCGTCTCAAGGCAACCACAAATTTTCAACACATACACGTAGCATTAGGTATACCTGCTAACCACAAGACAAATGGAGCGGTTTGCGGATAAGTAGGTAGGTACTTATCTCTACTACTCTACACCCTACTTCAATACCAAAAATTGTGTTTACTTCCGCAGGTCACGATTGCAGAAGATAAATTAGCAGCTGGCCCACTGGTGGCCAAGGTATACGATGCTAGCCTCATCAAAGTCACGGATCTGGGGAATGCGGTGGTTGGACAACAGTGCCAGTTTCGAGGTAAGCATACCTACATTTGCCTTTTACTTTTAAGACGCTAACACCCCTGTTTTTATCTAGCAATAGCTAGACTAATAACTGCTCAGTAATTCTGAGCAGTTAGTAAATGCTCGACTAAAAACGCAGCATAAAATTTACTTCACAGGTAAGCTATCCCAGCCTACTACTTAATTATAAACGCGAAAGTATGTAAAAATGGATGTACGGATGTATGTTTCTTACTCTTCACGTAAAAACTAACAAATGGATTCATGAATATAGAGAAACACATTTTCGTGGTAGTTAAATTTAGCCGGTGTAACAGCGGGGCTCAGCTTGTACCTAATTGAATAAAAGCAACCGATGTGCCTCAGTCGCGAAAATAAATCACTGTTATAAATAGGACCTGACTCAGACAGAAGTGAACTCAGATAACCGTGTAGAGTTAATAATATGAGCAAGTTATCAATCAGCCTTTCAAATCTGCCCTCGCAATTCAATGTCAGTAACAGTTGCAGAAAGATCAAAACATTATGATAAACTGTCTATTACCTACACAGACATTGGCCTACCTGCTTCAGTTACTGTAACTACATACCCCAAGGCCAAGTCTAGGCACAATCAATTTGATTACTATAATTGCAATTTTAAGATGAAAGGCTTAATGAATTTCTACCCGGTAATGCGTTCTAGGCGTTTATTGCAAGTATGTATATATAGGTCAATCTACACGCTTTCCCACAAGGGTTCACACATTCCACGGAAAATAATTTGTTGCCAACAACGTGACAAATTGTGTGTCCACCGTCCCGTACCGTATGTAGGTTTTCTTAGTATGTTGTCCTTCAGTAATCCTCGTGCGCAATAGATCTAACTAACTATAATAAGGAGTAACTTGTAAGATTTGAAAATGAAAAATATTTATTCAGTTTAGGTCCTGGTAAGGTACTTATGAACGACGAGAATTTACCACTTGAACTAGCGTCGCTTGCAGATAAAGCTCCGGAGGAGGTAGATAACTCCAACGTCAAGACCAATAAGGATCTTTAGTACCTACCTACTTAAATTCCTTTATGATCAAACAGTTCGCTTACTTTATCGTCTCCAATATTGTAGAAGCCAACCAAGAATGTTATCGATTTCTTTGAATAGGCCTACTTTCGAAGCTTTTAAAAGGTATGTAGGAGAATGTCTACTTACAATACGATTTAAAATATTTTAATCAATTGATTTTTATTGCAGTGGATGCGAGCGCCGCAGGGGAGGGCCAGTTAGAAATTTCCATAAACGAGGGTGAAGTCCCTAATCAAGTACAGGTGAATACTCAACTTTTTACTTTTATCATGGTTTACCTATTTTACGACTTTGTAGTCTACACGCTTGCTAATAATTTTGGTTAATAATTGGCAATTGGATCCTATCCATGGTATATAAAGGTTAAATATTAATAATTATTTCTAATATGCGACTCGAAGGACCATACTTTGATGTGTGGGTACACAATACTGAAAGTAAAACAATGGTTAACAAACCAGTGTCTTCTTAATTAAAACAAATATTTACACATCACGTTAAAAAGTTAGTATCGACACTTATTTATAATCTCCTTCAATCATAATTATCGAAACAAAAATTTCAAACCTGTCCTATTAGGTAGTTGGTGGAGGTCGATGCCTTGTATTTTGGCGACCGGAGGCTCCAACGCCCCATAGAGTGGACATCAAATTCAATGGAGAGCCAGTACCGTCATCGCCTTTCATTTTCCACGTTGCACCAGCGCAGAGAGTGAATATTGACACATCACAAATTGGTAAGTTATGACAAGGTTTTACGTTATTGTTATTTCGTATGGGTTACGTTTTTCTTGCCTAACTTCGTAAAACAAACGTCAATTGATAGGAATTGTCAATGTCAAAATTCAAATGTCAAAACATATCATAACAAACAATTTTACATGTTACTCTTATTTATCTACCAAGAAATATAAATGAAGAATGTTTCAATAGTTTCTTATCGTATGTTTCGTAGAACACATACCGGTGGGAGAAGTAGCATCATGTTCAGTACGAGTGGAAGGTTCAGCCGGAGGAGAACTGACTGTGACAGTCCGTGGGCCGCGGGGCGAAGTGCCCGTGAGACTTACCGGGGACGCGGTCACAGGGCTGGTAGCCAGCTTTACTCCCAGACAAGTTGGACTACACACCCTCACAGCACATTACAACAATCAACCTGTGCCGGTAAGAATATAATATCTTTGTGTATCTTTTTAAAAACTAGTTGTAGTATTTTTCCGTAGGAATCCAAGGGGTTCCTTCTCATATTTTTAATAATTTATAAGATTTTTTTCTCAACAATCACTTGACATAGGCGGAATACTTGTCAAGCTCATCGCCATTAAATAAATAAAAGAAGAAGAACACTAGTTGTAGACACGAAAGTACTTTACTTAAAATTTAACTATTCATTCAAAGATAGAAAAATTATCTTAAGTAGTATCAGGAATATTGCATTCATAATTTGTATGACTAATACAGTCATATCTAACCAGAACAACAGATCTATTGTACATAGTAGGTAATAATTAAAAATATAATATTATTCTGTATCATCATTTGATTTTTGAAATATAATTTATCATCTGCTTTGTTGATAGGGTACTCCATTCATTTGCAAAGCATATGACAGCAAGCTGGTGAGTGTAACGGGGGGCGCTACGGGTCGAGTGGGCTTGCCGGTCCAACTGGCTGTGGACGCCGCACAGGCCGGGGAGGGCAATCTGGAGATCACAGTTGCTGCCAGAGGACTCAATATACCAACACAAGTGCACCCCCATGTAAGATATTATGCACTTTTATCTTCACTTCATTACTTATAATCATTATTTACTATGTTATGAAATGTACAAGATG
This sequence comes from Watsonalla cultraria, assembly GCA_964035505.1. NCBI lineage: Eukaryota > Metazoa > Arthropoda > Insecta > Lepidoptera > Drepanidae > Watsonalla > Watsonalla cultraria. Next base: position 6,995,522 of record OZ037717.1, on the reverse strand, counting down.
CCAGCTGAGTTTCTTGTCGGTTCTTCTCAGAAGGCTAGTTTCCGAACTGATGGTAAAAGTGCCTTACCAGGGCAGGGAATAAATCATTTTCATTTTCAATCTCTTCATTTGCTTGTATCATTACCAAACCAGTTTTTTTGCCAGAGAAATAACTATAAAGCAAAAAATCTATCAAAATTATGGTATTCTTGAAATGCATGTTTCTGGCAATATATTGTATGGATGCAATAAACAGGATTATGATTTTCCATTGTTCTTCTTTCAGGGAAATGCCCGATTCACAGTATCATTCACACCCACTGAAGCTTGTGACCACATTGTCAATGTATCCTTCAATAGGGTAAGTTTTGATTCTGAATACTAAAAATTAATATAAGTAGATTATATATAATTTGCATGGTAATATTGGAGAGTATCAAAATACATTTTTTTTTTTTAACAAGAACTACGTATGTACATATTGTTGTATATGTAACTAAATCTATGATTATTTAAATGAACTCAGAAGCCTAAAAAAGTATTTATTACTTGCTGTTCCTGTGGTTTCATCTGCTAAGACTTAATTTCATAGGTATTTTGTAAACCACCATTGTTTGCAACAAAATAAATTACTAACCAAATTGGGTCAGATGTAGTTATGCATATTGAAGCACATTTAGAAATCTCTAAATGTGTATGTATGATGTATGAAGCTATGTTTGCCCCCAGATGCGAGTCCCAGGCTGTCCCCTGGTAGTGGAAGTATCAGAAGGCAGCGGCGTCGCCCGCGTCAGTACCCCGGGGCCGGCGCGTCTCCATCAACCCGCCGCACTCACCATACATCATCCCTCCGCCTCACTAGACCAGATAGAAGTCAATGTAGAGGGTGAGTGAAACTATATTATGCTTTATTTATATGTAGCTTAATGTTTAAACTTGTTTGAGTACACAAGATGATATTGCTTGTAGTTTAATATCACAGGCGTCTTTAAAAATGTTTGGAGACATGCTGAAATAGGCATAACACGCCTTACAACATTCTGCGATAGGTACAATTTTAGATCCAACTAATAATTCTTGAATTAACTAACATTTCTATTAGAACTTTTCACTGTATAATCTAATGGTTCTCTCTTTACAGGGTGGTATAGATGAGGGGAATATAAAAAAAATATTGAAAAGTATCAGACTTGAACAAGGGAAAAAGGGGTATTATTTCAAAAGAGATAGATTGAAACATTAGTGGTATTAGAAAAAATCTCAAAAAAAATATCATTAAAGCTTCGCTGTACTAACCACATCCACCTCTTAACTTGCTAATATACAGTTTAAGAAATATATTTACTAACAAATGTAACATTATGTTTTATGTACTTATTTCAAGTATAAGTTTTAAGATAGGAAAGAGATATAACCTTATGGAAGATATGAAATAGGTCACAATGAATAATTACCGATTATGTAACAATCATGTTTCGAAGGGCCAATTTATAACGTTAGTCTTTATTGACAATATTCTATATCTAATATGTTAATCTGATGTCGAATAGGTTAATATATATTGAATAGATGAAATTGACAATGTTCTCATTTCGATAGGTTAGTTTCACCAATAAATTAATCCATTCAAACAAATATTCAACTGGATAATAGAGTTAGATTGACTTGAGAGACACACAAACTCCACGGAGGTTATAGGAGATTATAATGCGTAACAAATTCAAAGCATAGATAGATAATGTCAGTAAAGGTAGTCGGTGTAAATTGGTCGTTAAGGCTCATCCGCTTCGCCCTAACCCTAACACGTTGTTTGGCGGGGGGAGGGGTGTTCGCGGGGGTAGGGCGGGGCGGAGAGCTGACGGTGTGTGGGGGCAGGTCCGAATGGAGCGTCGGTGCCGGCTGCGGTGGCGGCGGCGGGGGCGGGGGTTTTTCGAGCTGAGTTCGTACCGCGCGCTGTGGGTGAACATCGCCTTAACGTGCTCGTCGACTCTGTGCAACTACCCGCCAGCCCGTTCCATTTGAAGGTACGCTACATTATTTTTCTTCTTGTTAACAAGGCTTGATTTCGCCCGTTAGTCACCTTTCGACCTTATCAGGGCATTGACATAATAAATATGTAATTCCATTCAAACATATTAATATACCATTCAATAAAATTCCTGTGCTACAAGTTTTAACGTACGTTATAATTGAAAGACTTTTTTTATTCATAACCTTAATGGTGTAGCCGGAAGAGCTCGTGGCACAGTTGCTATTGCGCATATCATTCGATCAGCGAAGTTAAGCAACCATACGCCTAGCCAGTAGTTGGATGGGTGACCGCCCGAGTTCCCTCCGTACCTCGGAGAGCACGTTAAGCCGTCGGTCCCGGTTGCCAATTTAACATCTTTGGCAATCGTTACAGGTCAGTCGGAGGCCTAAGAATAATCTGACAACTGGTTTAACCCAGATCACAGATTTTCCTCCTAACTGGGGTTGCGAAGGTCAGATGGCAGTCGCTTCGTATAAAAATCAGGTGATCAGCCACATCGGGTTGAATCAAGTGCCGACCCCAACAATGTATGGGATAAGGCCAGGGAGATGAACCTTAATGGTGTAGCCGACAAATTAACGTTAACCTTTTTTCAGGTATATGATGTCACAGCCATCAGAGTGAAGGATGTCGCTCACGGGACGGTTGGGAAACCTGTCACATTCCTTGGTGAGTTTCAATTCCTTTGAATCACTGAGGTAAATTACTTCTACCTATCAACCACAGGACTCACCATCAAACATTGTCTTATTTTATAAATAGTGGAGACGATGGCAGCTGGACCTGGGAACCTTGAAGTGACAGTAAACGGAGGGCGCGTACCAACCGCTGCAGCGGCGCAAGGCGCGCACACATACGCAATAAGTTTCACACCACGAGACCCACGCCCTCATACCGTTGAGTTAAGGTTCAATGGAGATCATGTACCTGGTAAGTTTAATTTCGCCTTCTTATTTGCTCGCGTCATTCTGCCAGTAATCGTTCGGCTTGATAAAACTGCCAATTTTGTTTCTCAATTTATTAACCTATCCGAGTTTAGTGAAGATCACCGCTATAAAAGCTTAGCCTCAACAACCACAAATACAATTGGAATACATTAGTTGACAGGTGGAATTGTGCCACTTAGCACCTTTGGTTTGCTAAAATTTTTACTAGTTACTCCTTTGCCCATAAATAATTGCAGTAACAACTTAGCTTTTTATATGGATGAATTTTATAAGGAACAGATGTAGGCAGAGCGAATGATCATGCTCAGCCCCACCAAAGGGAAGATTTTCCAACCAGACAGTGTTATGCCTGGGGAACAAGGGCTAGTTGGAAACTTGTATAGATATTGCAATGCGCTTCATAACTCTCATAACGCGATTTTGGTTCTCTCGTGTTTGTATTCAAACTTGCAAATGTTAGCCAGTAGCGCCATCTATATAGTGAGCGGAGAAACACTGCGACTCAGGTTTAGTGCTTGCGCATGAATGTTTGCAAAATGATGATAAATCGTTTGGTACAGGCAGTCCGTTCGTGTGCCATGTATCGGCGCCGGCGCGAGTGATCGGCGCGGGGTCGGGCGAGTCTCCCGACAAAGTGTCAGTCGGCGACGCGTACACCTTTAGCGTCGACTCACCCGCCTCTCCCCACGTCGAGGTCCTCGGGCCGGCCAGGCGACCTGTGCCTGTACAAGTCAGTATCATACGTAATCACACTTTTAAATATCGAACTGTGATGTCAGTGTCTAAATTATTCTAGTTTATGAAAGAGGTTTTATATATAATTTGCGAGTACAACATTCTTCAAGAATGTTGCTAATATCCCGAGGCAACAATCATGCCCAGGAATCAATGTTGTTGTATACCATTGAAATGTTAGTGGATGTATTTTCTGGTTGGCATTTTAGTTTTATTCGGTAACAATATGGCATATTAATTAACTTCTCCAATTTCACAGGTATCAGCCGACGAGACTATAGGAGAAAATGAGGCCAGCAAAAGATACACAATTTCTTTCGTACCTGTCGACGTTGGTGATCATAGCATTGAGGTGGGTTTCGATTTGCAAGCTTGATTGAGCTAAAATTCGGTATACACGCTTATTTTGAATAACAATACGTGCTTTACTATGTTACGTCATTCTAATTCCAATATGGCTGATCACCTAAGATGGCGGACTAGTATTTTTTTCTGCACATCAAATGAATGGGCTTGCTGAGGAGAACACGAAAAATTATTGTTTTTATTTAATTGACAAGACATTTTAATGACAGCTTGTTGTTTTGTTATTGTTTTTCGATAAACTTATTTCTGCTTTAGGTCCGCGCTGGCACAATGGGTGGTCACGTAGAAGGGAGCCCTTTTCTGGTGAAAGCTTATAGCGCAGCCCGAGTGAATGTCACAGACATATCACCTGGCGTGGTAGGCAGGCCCGTCTCCTTCACCATCAATGCCTCGCATGCTGGTAATACATATATACTTTTTAGATTTAGTTTTTGCCCATTGCTGTAACATTAGATTATTCTAAATAATTTCCTTATTGCAGGTGCCGGTAACTTGGAAATTATCGTAGCTGTCAGTGGAAGGAATGTACCCAATTATGTTCAGAGCGAAGGGAACGCCAGATTCAAGGTATGTTGTCATTTTCATACAAAATTATTTTGTCTGTTTGAACGTATCGGTCTTTTAAGCTACGTTAAGACCAAGATACGGTATTTACTGAAATATGTAGGAGTTCAACTCCGATGGGTATATAGCCAAAAAAAAACTCTGTTATATAAAAGTCAACATTTTAAAATAGTCTTAAAAATTCTCGAAGTGCAGCGAAAGCGAGTCGCTAGTCTATTTATATACTTCGCATCAGCATGCACAGCAATTAATCAATCTGATTCGGCTTATAATGTTAACTAGCTTTCATCCGCGGCTTTATCCGCCTGTTATTCCGGATTACTAATCACCCTCATTTAACAACCCATGATGTAATCTAAAATGTTACCCAGTCATTAGATTAGTGATTTTTTCAAATCTTTCCTCATTATTAAAATAGTAAGTATAGAATTGTGATGTTGGTGTATGTAGGTGAACTTCAAGCCAGTGGAGGCAGCGCCGCACACACTATCAGTCCGGTTCAACGGGCACGCGGTGCCGGGGTCGCCCTTCACGTGTGTAGTGTCGGCCCCGGCCGCCGCGCCCGACGCCCGAGCCGCCGGCCCCGGACTCGTCTCCTGTGCCCGCGGCGAACCCGCCGATATACAACTTACCGGCTTTCATTGTGAGTGCTTTTATATACGGCGTGTGCGTGTTATGTAAGCTGTACCTCGCGTATCGACGACGCATCTAAATTGATCGGAATATATGTTCCTGGTGTTTTATGAAAAGATCCAACGATGACAACGTGGGTTACAAACCATATTTAGATTTTCTTAAAAAGTTAAGATTAACTTTTATATTATTATTGAGTTATATTATTTTGGTCGAATTATTCAATCGTTTATAGTGAATATAGTGAAAAAAAATAGGCCGACGATTGTCACATTGTTATACGCACACCGATACAAGTGTAGCTTAAACAATAGAACATAAACATGATCGTAGTATCAGTATTTGTTTAGATTTGTAGATTATTAGTGAATTTTTTTTGGACGGGCAACATTGGCCAGACCTGTCAAGTTTTTACGTCTCCTTAAATTTTATTGTTATTTAAATTAAAATAAGTAGTAAAATTAATTCATAAGTTAGAAATAAACATTATTTAGTGCTTTAATATTATCGGAAAGTGTTTGTGAAGTAAACAATTCAAGATTTTCGTCGCAACAACAACTTTAAAAGTGCGACCCTTGTGAACTGTCAGACAAATGGACGTTATACAAACTTTCAAACACAAGTGTGACTCATTGCAATAAAATACAGGGAAGTATCGTGTTTATTTATCACATTTATATTAAAAGTGCTACTCATTACTACATAACACTGCTCATAACCTATGAGCAACGTCCAACACACACCTGGCCCAGTGACAGTCTCACTTTACTTGACTTTTTTTGTGGAAGTAAAGTTGAAGACGACTACTACCGCCTCATACAAATATATACTACCGTTTTTTACCAGTCTTCAAGCCATTTATTTGCTCAAAATAGTTGTTAACTTACACTTACACATTGTTTATTGTGGTTATTAATAACTACTGTACACAAACAACTTCACATCTCAGTTAAAACTTCTACATATCTCTCACATCTCTTGTTTGCATTCCAGTCACTCCGAAACAATGACTACCATGATGACCCGAAAAGCAACAGCTCGGGATTTGGAGGACAAACTTAGGAAGACATTGCACGAACTTCACTTGTCAAAAAACCTCAACAACAAACTGCTGCAAGAGAGGGATGAGAGCGAGGAAGAGGTAGCCAACATTGTTAGGAAAAATAGTCAATTAAAGAAGGAAATGGCTGAACTGCATTTACAATACACTGTAGTCGAAGAAGAGCGGAATCAGTTGCAGGACATTGTCTCATCATTCAATGAGTGCAGCGACACCCACGAGAGGGCCCTGACTCGCATCTCTGAGCTAGAGAATAGCTTGAGTCATGCCCACACACAGGTGACCAAACTGGAAGAAGAGAGGGACATAAACCAGACCACCACCACGCTCAGCCTCTACGATGAACTGGTTCGCACTGACTCCGGAGCCTTCCCAACCGAACAACTGGTTACAATTGACTTAACCAATGATATTTCCTCTCATGTACAGATGGGTAGCCATAATAAATTAAAAAAGTATGTTAAGCTAAATAGGTTTATTAAGAAAACTAGAAATTTAATAAAAAGGCAAAGAAAGTTCCTTAATAGTATTAAGTTAACAAAAGAATGTTTATCTTTAAGAAACACTTTAGATTCATATAAATGTAAATTAAATACTTTAAAGGTCACACATGATATGGACATTCAACGATTGCAGTCCGACTTGCAGAGTAAAGAGCAATATTTAATAGACTTAACTAATAAATATACAAGTGCTCAGAAACAGATTAGTGAACACATCCTGGCTACCACCGAGTTGGTAGACCTCTGTAACTATAATGTGGAGCGGTTTGACTCATTAACAAACAAACACTCTTGTGGCTGTGGGCTCCCATCATCACCATCCGATAGTGAGCCCCTGCCACTGCCCTGTAAGTTGGGGGTTGCTGAGTTAAATGACACCATTCAACAAATAAGTGTATGTCCACCTATACACAACACCTTAGTGTTTTCAGATAGCCTAGGTAAAAACATAGGTATATTACTCGATAGACACATTAGCGGTACAGTAGTTAATTATTGTATGCCAGGGGCCACATACACACAAATAATTAATAAAATCAAGTGTATGACAATAGATCCTCAATCTGTTGTGATTGTTTTGATAGGTGAGGGACTTAGGGTGCACAAAAGTGAATTAATAAGCGGCTTAGAATATCTGTCACAATTAAATGTACACAACATTATGTTAACTGCTTTCCCCTATAGTAAGAGCTACACTGACAGGCAAAATGATTATATAGGTAGGTTAAATAATGTAATGTATAGGACAGGTTGTCATAGCGACAATATTTTTTTTTTTGACACTAATAAATTTATTAGTGGATTTATTATAACTGGGGACTTGTTTTACATCCCCAAAAAATGCATGAATATGATCGCTACATTGGTAGCATATAATATTAACGGTGTTATAGCAACTATAACAAAACATAGGTTAAGTAATCAAACGGTGTTACATTGTTCTAGTAACACAGAAATTAGTTCTTGTTCTAGTTCTTTAAACTAGTAACTGAGACAACGGCCGAGTCCCTCGTCAAACGGCTCTGTCGCCTTAACGTAGTGCACCAAAATATACAAGGCTTGGCTGGCAAACAATTAGAAATTGATTTATTTTTGGAAAGCCATAACGTTCATGTGCTTTGTTTAACCGAACACTGGCTTAAAAATCATGAGCTATTGCTCAATAATAGTAATTATAGACTTTGTAGTGCATTCGTCAGAAAATCAGCAATTCATGGAGGCTCGTTAATCTTAGTATCTAATAATGTTAAATGTAAAGAGCGTAGTGATATAGTAAACCTGTCAATCGAGCGCACTGCCGAACTATCGTGTATAGAACTAGAAGGAAATGTAATAATATGCGTATATCGTCCCCCATCTGGCAATTTCTGTTCATTTGAATCAATCCTTGAAGATGCCCTTAGACGTGTTGCGGGCCTTAATAAAGGCATTGTAGTGTGTGGCGATTTTAATGTTAACTTGTTAGAAAATAATTCTCTTTCGGTGCGTTTAATTAGTTTGTTTAACTCTTTTAATTTAAAGCATTTATTTCTGGAGCCCACTAGAATAACTGCCACTTCTGCGACATGTCTAGATAATGTGTTCTGCGATTGTGAGGCCCTGGAAAAATCTATTATCAGTGATCTAACGTCAGACCATTGTGGTCAAAAAATCACAATATTAAATAAAACTAATAATGTAGTAAGTAAAACCACTTACAGACCTATTACTAAGAAACTTGTAGCAAATTTCAGGTCTAACTTAGCAAGCAAGATACCTTATCTGCAAGGGCCACAAGAAGATCCTGATGCTCTTTACAATAGCTTGTTTAACGTTATACAAACGGAATTCAATAGTACATTTAAACTAAAAACAGTTCAGAAACATAGTAAAGCTAAATTCAATGAGTGGGCAACTGTAGGTATCCATAAAAGTAGAAGGAAGTTGTATGAACTTTATGGTATGAAACGAAATGATCATAGTCCTGAATTCTTAGCATTCGTAACTAGATACTCTAAATGTTTTAAGAAAGTTTGTATAAAAGCTAAAGCCTTGCATCTTGCCCAGAAAATCAAGAATTCTGATAATAAGATAAAAACTACCTGGAACGTTATTAATGCCGAGACGGGAAAGGCAAAAAGTCGCGATTGTCGTTTAACTTTAAATATAGATAACAAAGTAATCCAAGACGATGGTGAAATAGCTGAAACTTTCAACAAGTTCTTTGCAAATGTTCCTATAGTAACTACTAGTTCCCTAAATTCATCTCCCACAGACGCCGAATTATTACTGAAATTAAATGTTTCTAAGTGCGGCACTAGCTTTAGTTTTTGTTCTATCACGCCTTTTGAAATAATTAAGACATTTAAAAGTTTGAATTCCAAAAAGACTGGTGATTTATGGGATATATCAGTGAAAGTACTTCACGGTATTATTGACATAATTGCCCCTTACTTAGCTGACATTTTTAACAGTTGTATTAAGAGCGGTGTATTCCCGGATCTCATGAAATATAGTAAAGTTATTCCATTATTTAAAGGTGGTGATATTAGTGACCCTACTAACTTCAGACCGATCTCTATCTTGCCAGCCCTCAGCAAAATTTTCGAAAAAATTATGCTGAATCAAATAGTCGCTTACTTTAATCTTAATAATATTCTACATGGTGAGCAATATGGCTTCACCAAAGGTCGTTCAACCACTGATGCTGGTGTTGCACTTCTTAGACATATTTATAGAGCGTGGGAAAACGCTCACGACATGATAGGTGTATTCTGCGACCTATCCAAGGCATTCGATTGTGTACAACACGAAACCTTATTAGTTAAATTAAACTATTACGGTGTCAAAGGTAGGGCACTCGACCTAATCAAATCATATCTTTGTCAACGGATTCAAAAAGTCGAAGTAAATGGGGTCAGATCTTCCGGTTCTCCAGTACTAATGGGCGTCCCACAGGGTTCAATCCTAGGACCATTTCTATTCTTAGTATATATTAATGATTTACCAAATTTAGTAAAGAATACGTGTGATATTGTACTGTTCGCTGATGACACATCTCTTTTGTTTGAAGTCGACAGAGCCAAAACGAATTATGAAGATGTAAACAGTGCACTTGATCAGGTATTGAAATGGTTTAATGTAAATAACTTAGTTTTAAATGCCAAAAAAACTAAATGTATTAAATTCACTTTACCAAACGTCAAACCTGTTGATACAAAGGTCATGGTAAATGGTGAAACTTTGGAAATAGTAGATTCTGTAGTATTTCTAGGTGTAACCCTTGATAATAAACTTCAGTGGGGCCCACATATATCCAAGTTATCAGGAAAACTCAGCTCCGCAGCTTATGCAATTAGAAAAATTAGACAGTTCACCGACATAGAAACAGCTCGACTTGTATATTTTTCTTATTTTCATAGCGTTATGTCCTATGCTATTTTAATTTGGGGCAAAGCTGCTGATATAGACTCTATATTTACACTACAGAAAAGGGCTATACGATCTATATATAATTTGGGACCGCGAGAATCGTTAAGGGAAAAATTTAAATCAATTGGAATTTTGACAGTGGCCTCACAGTATATTTTAGCTAACTTATTATTTGTGCATCAAAACATTGGATCGTTTCAAAGGAAATGTGATGTGCATAACGTAAACACAAGACACAAACATAAAATTGTAGTGCCTGCGCATCGCCTACAAAAAGTGCATGGCTCATTTTTAGGACAGAGCACACGCTTCTATAATAAATTACCAACAAAAATTGTAAACTTGCCCTTCAACAAATTTAAAGAAACAATTAAATCAGTTTTGCTTGAAAAAGGATATTATACTGTAAGTGATTATATTTGTGATAAGGGAGCCTGGGATGTACCTGATAATGTTTGTAAATAATCCCATTGGCACTGTACTTTTGCTACAATTAATTAATCTTAATTTTGCTTTGACTGGCTGGAATTTGCCATGCTCACATATATTTGTACTATATTTTTAGTTTTTAGTTTTTATTTTTGACAATTGAGCATTAGAGCTGTGTCCATGGGCTTATAGTTGCTTGAACAATTTATTTTGTATTTTTAAAACTGTATAATATTCTTTAAAAGAGTAATTACTGAGTTTCTTGCCAGGTTCTTCTCAGTAAAATCAACCTTCCGAACCTGGCGGTAGCATGTATAATCCTGTGTAATTGTGTCATTCTGACGATTTGAAAGTACTTTGTATGAAGTCTAATCGAATAAAGATATATTTGATTTTGATTTTGATTTTGAATACAAATCACATCACTGGCTGTTTATTTACAAATACGTTGGAAACTGATCTCGGTCAGTGTGCGAGTCGCCGATCCAGACGTATGGGTCCAGTGTTCTGGGATTGCTTAAAATGTCACTGTACGTTGTGTTATACAAAATTGCATATAGGCTCAAAACTACAAGCAATTTGATAAAGTTGTTACTAATCAATTGTACGTCAGGTTACAAAACCTTACTAAGTTACTAACTTATTTTACACAAACTAAAAATACTTGAAGCTCTCATTTGATTCAATAAACGTAATAGTTTTATGCAATTTTGTGAGTGAACATACAATTTGTGAATGTGTGTAGTGTATTTTGTAATAATATCCTAAGCTTCGGATCACCCAGATCATTTGATTTTTCCATGCACACATAATCGTGGTAACACACTTTTCACAAAAAAATTATTTAAGTGCTAGTGTGGCAGAGAATATGATATGTGGTCTATCGCCGTTTGAAGGACACTACATCGCGGCATCGTGAAGATGCTCGAATAACTTACAGTTATGACAGATTTACAATTTAGGCCTAATAAAGTAACCACTCAGCCCTAGTTTAGGATCCAGCGAGTACATATAACACAATACATTTCAGCGGGCGAGCCGACAGTTTACGTAGCTGGTCCTGGGGGCAGCAGCGTACGAACGCGCGTAACTCCCGCGGGCGAAGGTCGTTATACAGCTACGTATGTGCCCGAGGCTGTAGGGCGGCACACCGTGCAAGTCAACTGTGCTGGACGACACGTGCCCGGCTCACCGTTCACATGCAACGTGTACGACGTGCGACGTGTGAGGGTCACCGGCCTTGGACCTGGAGGTAAGTTTATTCTGAAGACTAGCAACCCGACATCGCTGCACTTCTGGTTACGATTTTTTAAAACTATGATGGCAAATACAAAGGCCCCTAGTTATTCAAAATCTAAGGTGTTTATGGCTACCGTCTCTGAACGCTAGGCTGTCAATTTCGCGCAGATGGGGTTTTGTTGAGCTAAAACTCTGTTCCAAAACCAGTAGTTCCATTTTTGTCCGTGATTCTATAACATGGAGGCTTTATAGGCATAGTGTAATTTTCAGAACTGGAAGGTACCTTGGAAGGTCTGAGCCTCGACGAAGGCGTGGAAGAAGAGCGCGGTGTTGAAGTGGGCAAGCCGGTGACGTTCAGTGTGGACGCTGCCGGCGCGGGTGAGGGCACCCTCGAGCTGGTGGTCTCTACGCCATCCACTACTGTCAAGGCTGAGGTGCGCACTTTTATTCAATTCATTTCAATCCTATGGAATTCATGCTTTCAAGAATGCTACAAAAAGCCCTTGGAAAAAATTCTGAATGTATTCTGAAATAAACTATGAGCTATACCAGGAAAAAAATTTCTTATGAGAAAGACGGCGTAACGGGATCTTCCGCGGCGTAGCGTTCGAATTTTGGAGTTGCCTGACTAGAGATTATACTACTCCACCCCAAAGAAGATCGCAGCCAAATAATACTATATTAAAGTAGACTTGTATTCCTGCGATTCGTAAGGTCATCCGAAAGCGTGGGGAGTGGAGATTTTGGTAGCTTTTAACACACTATAGTGTTAGTCACGTTCATGAGCTGTACAGATGAACTGCACAAAATAATAAAATTTATTTAGCGATTGTTATGACATTTTATTCAGGTGGTAGCAGTAGCCCGCGGCCTGTACGACGTGACGTTCGTACCAGTGTCGCGCGAGCCTCACCGCGTCTCTGTCACGTTCAATGAACAACCTGTCCCCGGCAGCCCCTTCATCTGCCGAGTCAGCGAGCCTCACACTTATGTGCAAATAGGTAATATTACGTAAACACATACTGTTTTATCATGGTAAATGAAGTAGAACAAAATAAGGCGTATGTACAGAATTTTGGAAACTACCCTCTGCGATTGAACAATGAATACGATGATTCATCTGTCAGGCTAACAGCGCCGTAAAGAAATACTTAGGATACCTTTCTTACCTCAGGCACGTTATGACAAGTTGTTATGATGTCGCGATATTATTAATTGGCTTCGATGTAACAATAACTAAATTGTGTAATCCGACTTTTGACTGGTATATTACGTTAGTAGTATTAACAATTAACTTATTACTTAAGAACATTCAATTCGCAATTTATATTGTACTAGCTACCGTTTGCGACTTTGCCGGCGTGTTATTTCGGATCCCTAATAAACCTCGATTAACAATATAGCCTATGTTACTCAGCGATAATATAGCATTCTAATAGTGAAAGAATAGTTAAAATCTGTTCAGTTGTTTTAGAACCCATTCGTTACAAACAAATAGTTATACTATTAGTATAGGTAGGTATAGATAGTTAAGATATATTCCACGTGATGACGCATCCATTTCGATGTTCCTAGGCGGCATAGCAACAGTAGAAGTGGATGAGCACCTGTCGGACATAGAAGTATTGTCCCCGACCGGCACCAGAGTGGCTGAAGCCCATTTAGAAGACCCGGGAGTAGTGACGTTCCCGGCCAGTCGCGTGGGTCGGTACGTGGTGAGGAGTTCTCGAGGTGCCGTTGCAGAAGTAGAGGCTCTTGATGCGACCGCTGTGAAAGTGCTATCTATTGGCGATGCCGTAGCCCACAGGCCGGCTGTACTTACTGGTTGGTATCATTTTATTTATCTTTAGTATGGATTTGAGTTCTGCTTGTTTGCGTAAGGTATGTTTATGTGATAAAAAACCGTTTCTTCTTTGACACTGATTCAGTTGTTTTTTTAGCCATCAAATATGAACAGACAATACCAAAGTATCAAACTTCTGCAGATCACTTATATATTTTTAAAAAAGTCTGACAATGACAGTCGCTTTGTGTAAAAATCAGGTGATCAGTCACATCGGGTTGAATCGAGTACGAACCTGTCGGGTCGCGTGACGTACAGTGGCCAGGGTGTGTCCCACTTGGAAGTTATTATGAAGGTTAAACGTATATGTTTTGTTGGTAGTGAGTACTGGTGGTGCGGGCACGGGTCGTCTGTCTGGTCGCGTGACGTGCGGCGGTCAGGGCGTGCCTCACTCGGTGCGTCGGCGTGGTGGTGCTCGCCAGGAGCTCGTGTGGCACCCGGCGCGTGCCGCTCCTCACCGCCTCACGCTGCTCTGGAGCGGCACACCCGTCTCCAAGGAACCGCTCATCGTCGACGTACAGCCGCCACATCACGGACAAGAGGTACGCTTTAAGAACATTCTAGATTCATAAAATTATTGTGTTTTAATACATTAAATCATTGTACTCCACGCCTTACCACCAAATTTTGTAATTTAGTTTGCTGAATAGCTGGTAATGTTAGGAAAATGTAATAAAAACGTACATTCTCTAAAAATAATTTCACTTAAAATGGCCTAGCATTGCAATTTATTACAAACTAGCTGGGCCCCGTGGTTTCACCCGCGTAGAGTTAATTTCACGGGTGTCCCGCGGAACACTTATGTTTTTCTTTTATTTAAGGCAGTAAAAGTCCTGTTAAAATCTGTCTAGTCGTTTCAGAGATTACCCGGAACTAACAGACAGACAGAATCTTTATAATTGGTTGTTTATTATCAGTACCGCGTTTTTCACTAAATGCATATGGAAGTACCATATGCATTTAGTGAAAAACTGTTATTTTGGAATTACAAACAGATAGATATAAGAACGTTAAACTATTATGTCCGCAAAAACTAGACAGTTTCGTGACTCAGAATATTTTGTGATATCGTACAGGTGGCAGCATCAGGGCTAGGGTTGTACCAAGCGCAAGTGGGCAAGGTGTCATCATTCAGCATCGACACTCTGGGACGGCCGGCGCGGGAGTTCGACGTGGTTGTCTCTGGGCCCGGAGCCCGAGCGTTGCCCGTGCGATGCTACCAGACCAAATCTGGACTGCTGCAGGCTGAATACACTATTACCGAAGTTGGACAGAGCACCATAGGTAAATACAATTTTCATTCAAACTGCTCTTGATTCTAATCTCTTTATTTCGGATGGCATATTATGGCAAAAATACTTGGTCTTAAACATTTTTTTCAATATGGGGTTCAACCGGGGAATATAATCACGCGAGCAATCATTTGAAGTGAGATTGTCGCAGCAATCTGGTTAGCTTTTAGACGTTCATAAGTGCCTTACCAGTAGGCCTAGACGAAGTAACTTCTCCGCGCGCTTGCGCTAATACAAGCGCTAGCATAATGTTACTCTGTCTAGGCCCACTAGCTCTAAACTTTATAAACCATTTTAAGTATGAAGATGTTTACATTTATGCAATGAACGTAAACTATATCATATTATTTTCTTACAGAGGTACTTCATCTATCAAAACCCGTGTCTGGCAGTCCTTACACTTGCGAATCAGTAGATCCGAACAGAGTTGTTATATCTGGTCTACCTACTGGGAACATTACTGCGCAGACACCGATAAATTTTACAGGTACAACTATTGAAATATGAACCTTATTTCGTTATCTTAAAGAAGTATAATATATTAACAAAATGTTTGGTATTTCAGTGGACACAAAAGATGCAGGAGTCGGAGAACTGGAAGTGGTATGTGAAGCGATGGGGGAGAGGCGAGTACGCTTGCCTGTCGATGTGAGGGAAGACGGCCACATATACAAAGTGCGCCTGCGACCTTCCATACCTGCACATTATAGAATTTACATCACATATGGAGGTAAGCACCTATATATATTTTTTTTTCTTCAGTACATAAAAGTGTTTGTGTGACGTTGATATTGAGAGGTAATTTTAGCTTTGTGGAATATACTCAGAATGAAAACCACCGAAGAAGAGCGCGGCAATGCTAAATAACCTTTTTATGTTAAACTAACAGAATTCGTGCCATAGTAGGTCGCTATTCGATAAATACGGATTCTAATTCACTTCTAAGGCATTGTTTCTATACATACTTTAACAACTCATTGTACTCTGCACGTAAGTACTTTTGTAAGTACGCGTACGTCCTTATTGCGTGGTGTAAATTTGTCGACTTTCCATTTGCCCCCAGAGGTTTGTTAGCGGTACACGTACATAATTACAGAGCTATTTGTATGTAGACGTAATAATTGGTATTTAACAAAGGTCATGATTTCCAGGAGCAAGTGTATCAGGCAGCCCTATATCATTAGGCGTGTTGAGTGGAAAGGCGGGCGGCGCACGATGCTCGGGCACTGGTCTGGCGCACGCCCACGTGGGCAAAGAAGCTGCCTTCACTATACACTGTCAGGATGATGTACCGCCTACCGTGCAGGTACTCTACAAATAAGCATTATATATACACACTTTGATTTACACCCAGGACACAGTATAAATGTAAGTTTTTCCAAGCAGTAACGAATCTACCTACCTATTTTTTGAAATAAGAACGTTTAAGAGTAAGGATTGACAGTTAAGATTTCAAAATTTACTCTTTTATTTACTGTCAAAATAATGTAGTAATTTTGACATTTGGAAAAAGTTAAATTACGTATTCGCGATCGGGAACTACGTGACGCACCATATTGACGCTGCTGCTATTATGCTTATAATCTCGTAGAGGTTGCGTCTGTGTGAGTGTGTAATTTTGAACGATTCGGTTCTAGATTCCTTACTGCTTATAAAGCTTTTATGTATACTGTGAATAGCTAAAAAGTTCTAAATACTACAACGACGCCGTATAACACGTGTTCCTGTGATTGTGATATTCAAAGAGAAATTTACTCCTCTGTTGTATCAGGTTTACAGGATGGACTGTTTGTTTACGACTTCTTTATATCGAAATAGGCTTTGGTTGGTTTCGAACGATTTAAAACGATAGCTTTAAAACTATACTATGTATTACTTTCTAATAATTATTTTTATCAGGTGGAGAGGCTAACGGAAAGTAAAGAAGACGACGGTGACTCCGGCTTGTTGGAATGCCGCGTGGTGGGCGGAGCGCCTCGCGAGTGGCTCTGTGCTTACATACCGCTCGTAGTCGGTCTCTATGAAGTCAGGATATTCACTTCTACAGGACCACTGCCGGGAAGCCCGTTCTCTGTTAAGGTACATTTCTTAAAGGTTCTTCTCAGAAGACTAGTTTTCGAACCGGTGGACAGTTCTTCGACGTTCATAAGTGCCTTACTAGGGCCTCAACTGAATCCTCAAATCATTTTCGCTTTCAAGTATTTATATCAAATAACGATAAATTTGCAATTTTATTAGTGTTTAATTAAATTGTAGCTGCAATTACTTATCCTACTACTAATGCGATGTTAATATGCCTGACTTTTTTTACTTTAAGGCTTAAAAGAATCAAGGCTTGCATTAAATGAATGATATTAATTGCCTATAAACATTTATTCTAGTGCATTGTGTGGAGACTTATTGTGACTTATAATGATGTTCAGGTAATAGACACGTCGGCGATAGTGCCGGTGGGAGGATGGGGAGTGGACGGTCCGGGGCGCGTGCGGGCGCCGTCCAAACTAATACTAGACACCAGCAACGCGGGCCCCGGCACACTCGAGTGCTTGCTCGCCGGCAGACATCAACGTTAGTACAATTTTATCATGCAACTAGCAACCCGCCCTCGCTCCACTTCGGGTTAAGATTTTTAAAGTCGTAAATTTTTTGTTATCTATTCTTGTTCGAAAACTGTATCAAGATCTGTTACGTAGTTTAGAGAAATGTATTCAAACACACACAAATATTTTTTTCTTTTCTGCATAACACACGTTTATGTTAAAAATACGAGCACGAGGCGGGACTCGAACCCATGACTACTGCAAACCGGCCTCTAAGCCGCAAAAAACAAGCGAAGGAAAAAAGTCAACAATCACGAGTAGCTTACTTGGCAGAGCAACTACGCGGTTTACAGAAGTCGAACCATTTTGAAGAATGTAAAAATAATAATTTGTGTGTATATTGCGACCCCAATGTGCTCGAATGCTACTGTAAAGATAACCGAAATAACAATCACATGTACATTACACAACTTTTTTCTCTTTAGGTGTAGAAACAGTGTCAGGCCGAGCAGTGGTGACGTTAGCGGGAGTGGAGGGTACCAGCGGGGAACAGGAGCTGGAGTTGACATACAACGGTGCATTAGTGGCGGGAGCTCCGCGGCGGGCGCTCGTGGCTTCGGGGAACACCGCCGACCGCGTCACGCTCGCCGGCCGCGGACTTGCACACGCTACGCCACACACACCCGCCGTTTTCACTGTTGGTGAGTACTCTTCATTAGACCTTCGCAACCCCATTTTACAAAGAAAAGGGTAACCTCAACCCCAAATAAGTGCTTAACACCGTTTCCCCAACCTATGCTCGCCAGTGTATTCGCCGAATATTTCTATGAAAAATTGCGCAGCACCTCGGCCGTAGTAAATAATTAGAATCTATCCTACAAATATTGTGGGCGACTCTAGCTAGTATTGATTACGAAAACGATGCAAAACTAGTGATAAGGGTACTGGGTTAGACCTGTAGTAAGACTTTCTTAGTGTAAAGGACAGTGATATATGAGCCTTTTTTTAATGATAGATATGTCACTAGCCCAAATTGAAGCTTTCAAGTTAGCCTTTGTCCCCAGTTGCTCTAAATTCGTGACAAGTGGTACAGTGACTGCAACATATATTTGAAACGAGATAAATTCAGCTGATAATTACAAATGTTGGTTCACAACTCAATGAAAATCAAAATTCATCACAAAAAAGCCATAGGCAACTGCCCAAAAAGTTTCCAACACTTAACACATTCACTGCTAAGGACGCACCTGCGCGTCCAACTGTTAGAGAATTTACGAAGAAGTCGAAATTTCAGCAGTGAATGTGTGCTGCTGCAGCTTCTGCCAAAGATTTCAAGGAAAATCCAGCTACTGACCTTGGTTAGAGTTGCCATCGCTGATCGAATGCTACGATAATTCCCCAACCAATGTATTGTATCCACAGATGGGAGTGCAGCGGGTCCAGGCGCGCCCGAAGCATCTCTAACTGCACCCGACGGTGATAATGTACCGGTGGCCCTCGCGGCGGCCGGCCCTGGCCTCTGGCGCGCCACATACACTCCACGCAGGCCGGGCGACCATCAGCTGAGAGTACTGTGGGCTGGACGACTGGTCAAAGGTACCTAATAGTACACCAGTGCTTTTGTATACATCTTATCTAAGCAAGCGTACAGTCCGCCTGACGGTGAGCTGCTTCTGCAACTTATAAAAGTGACCAGCACCAAGGAATCGGGCAAGTCGAACGTCCATCATCCGAGGGTACTGTCGGCTGGACGACTGGTTAAATGTACCTATAAGTACACCAGTGCTTTTACATACAGTCCGCCTGACGGTGAGCCGCTGCTGCAATGTTTAACAATTAGCCACATTGCCAATATAGTAAGAGACGGAAGGATCACTTTAGCGGCGGTTTTCTGTAAGGTCCAACCTTACGAACTTACCAACGTTACAGCCCACTAGCCCCCGGTTGGGTAGCTCTAGATTTATCGATAGATCTCGTAAATTCCACCTTTAAACAATACAGCGAATAAGAGTGAAGGCCTCTAATTTTTCGGCCAAATAATAACAGTAATAGGACGTGTCTGAAAGCCACGTTTCTCGGTCTCAGTGGGGTTCACTGATGCTTTAAATATATCTCGACGTGTTTCTCTATATATGATGTTAATAATGTGTGTATCAGGTTGTCCGCTGACTGTGGGGGTGTCGGGCGCGGGTGAGAGCGGCGACGCGTCCCGCGTAGTGTGTTCGGGCGCGGGTCTGTCGGGCGGCGTGGTGGGCCGCGAGATACGCTCCTGGATCGACACGCGCCGAGCGGGACCCGGGGAACTCACCGCGCACTGCACTGGCCCCAACAAGGTACACACAAACACAGGGCAAAATAGTTTCCCCCAAGCACAGTAATATGAGCTTACCAAGCAGTATGGATACTAGGCCTGATTTTTGATATAGAACGAGCGTATTTAAAATGTACCTAATTTACTGTCAAACTGTAGTCACTTTGAAGATGTCGGTAAAACTAAGTCTAAAGCTGTGTTTCCACCAGATATGTGCGAAGATGCATAGCGAGGGATGTGTTTGCTAAGTTCCTATGAAATCACTGCTCTGAGCAAGGCTAAGTAGATGTAGTTATTCTATTGGTTCTTCTGGTTAAAAGCATCCTAAGGTTGGGGACAGGCAGATTTAAATTACCTAATTTTGTTTGTAACAGGGTTTTCAGTGTTTATAGTCGCTGCAAAGTGATAATATGTAAGTTTATATGAAGCAATACAAATCCTATCCTATCCTACCAGGTGGCATACTGCGAGCTGTACGAGCACGGCGACGGAACGTTCACATTGAACGTGAAGCCGGCCGAGGCGGGCCGACACGTGCTCAGCATACAGTTCGCTGGGGAACATGTGCCGGGCTCGCCCTTCGTGCTCAAAGTCGCTGGAGCACCGGATCCTTCCAAGGTCATATACAATTTAACGTACTTATCTTTGTACCTATTTCACACGTAGATGCACAACTACAGGTTGAAATGTTTGGTTTAGAGAGTATTCCCTACATTATAAATTTATACAAAAGTTCCTGTCGAAACTCATTTTTCTAGATAAGTGTCGTCACGAGTTTGGAGCGCTAGCCTTAACTACGCAGTAGGATATTATTGGGTTGGTTCGGGTTTGCACGACTAAACCCCACCAAACACTCCCGACGCTACCTGTAACGTGCTAAGAATAACTCGCTCACTAACGAATTCCTATGGCTGTTTAAATATTGGACTAGCATAATAGCAAGCGAAGGTTTTCCCTACCTCTACTTCACAAAAGTTTAGATCTTTTTCTATTCCATTCCATTGATGCATCAAGAAATGGACTTCAACAATATGTACTATTTAAAAAAAATACTTATAAATCGTCACAGGTACGAGTATACGGGCCGGGGGTGGAACCGGGTGTGTTGGCGATGTTCCAGTCGCGGTTCGTGTGCGACACGCGCGGCGCGGGCGCGGGCCAACTCACGGTGCGCGTGCGAGGACCTAAAGGCGCCTTCCGCGTCGAGATGCAGCGGGAAACGCACAAGGACCGCACTATACTATGCAAGGTTTGTACTATGAACATGACCGTTTTTGTTTTTGTTGTGTGACTAGTGACATATACATACACATGCTCACGCCTGTTTTCCGCGAAAGGGTACACAGAGATTTATTTATAGTACACCCACAATTCTCCAGTTATATTTAAGTACCATTAAGCGGCCACATATCCAGTCTCCGGACAGCTACTGGGAAATTCCAGATAGAAAACCCAATTACAGCCCGACCCGGGGATCGAACCCAAGACCTCCGACCAATGATGCAGTCGTTCTACATAGGATTCAAATTATCAATTCATAAATAATATAACCAGACCAGCCCAGCTTCCTAGCTTGCGAATCAGCAACGCCCTAACACAGGACGACGAGATGCTTAAAACTTTTTGGTTGACTGACTTTTCAGTCTCGCCAATGTCCAGTTAAGCAGCTGCGGTATTCACTAAGGTTTCTCAGCGTCGAACTTGACGACGAGCGTTGTTTTCAATTAAAGAAAATTGATACATAACATAGAGAATAAGGTTCAATTTTGTAACTTTAATATAGACACTCGACGACGAGTGCGACGCTGAGAAACCTTTGTGAATAACGCGGCAGAAACAGCTCCCGAAGCTGGAACTACGAGAGACAACTTATCCTCAGATTTCGCTAGAATTATCACCACGTTATTTTTAAATAGGGAAAATGGTAATAGAAATAAATGAATAGTCTTTGTTCCCTGTTATTTAGGTGTTATGTGGCTTAACAAAAACAGTATACGATTTAGATCATTTGATAATACACCACACAGTATGTTTATGATAACGTAATGAACAGGTATTAATTGATTTGTATCGAGATATATTTTATTTATTTGTCATTATCATGCTATCTAATGACGATCTTACATCACGTTTTTGCTGACGTCATGGATAAATACAATAGCTAAATATATTTATTTCTTGAACATGCTTTGTATACAAAAGGTACGAGAAAATCAACTCTACTTGCCAAATATCGCAGCAATAAACTTATTTGCAGACCCTTTACTTTTAAACGTTGTTTGGACATTAATCAGTTACAAGTCATGTTTTCACGCTCTTACCCCTACCATGACATCTTATTACTATGATAGTTTAAACTCTTATTACGAGACAGATATATATGACGTGTTTAAGTCTCTCTGTCATACAGTGGTACTATGATGGCAATAAGAGCTAATGATAAGGCCCATCCCTCAGCTCGCAATAGGGGATTATAAAAATACAAAACATATACAATCAGATAATTTACGTCCAAGAGTATTTATTTATAAGCAAAATGTATTTACTCATTCACGTCACCGTACAATATTTGTATGAGAAAGTATACAATTCTTTTAATGATCACGTTAAGACTAAAATTTGTCATAAAAATAGTGTGCGTAAACGCAGCAGAGACAATAGATTTTACATATTATAGCGAACTCGTAATAGAGGTATTTAATGTTTGCGAATACAGTTCTCGCCAACGGAGCCCGGTGACTACCGCGTGGAGGTGAGGTGGGCAGGCCGCCACGTGCCCGGCTCGCCCTTCCCCGTCATGATCTTCGACACACAAGAGGAACTGCGCCGCTACATGCAAGCCAATGCTGCTTAACTCACCGTACACCACCAATACACAGAGTAATACGAGATATTTGTCTACATATTTTATCACACATGGAAGGCACGCAACTACATGTAGTTTTAGGGTTAGCACAAACGGACCCCCGCAGCGAGTGACCACCCGTGTGCGGTGAATTTCTACAAAACGCATGAAAATGTGCGTGAACAGCTCTTGCTGGCAACTAGAGGCCCGTTTGTGCCAAGCCTAAATGGTAGTGATGATGTCACAATATGGGACCAATTAGATAGGTGACGTTGACTATATAACTACCCATGAATGTACAGTCCGCGAGTACTCAAGAGTATACGCTAAGAATTTTCGCCTTCATTGCAATGCCATGGTTGACAATAAAAAATGTGCACAATATATTTTTTTATTCATATTGTCTAGTGTTGCCTGTATCATTCATGTAGTGTAAAAAAATATGAATACCTTTCAATGTATTATCAACGAACGCCAACGGTTGATCTGATTCAAGCCAAACATGATGATAATGTCGAATACGTAGGTAGCTGTAAGCATAGGTGTTCAATTAAGAGTACTATTTTAATCTTCATATTAATATGGAAAATTATCAAGTGATAACGGATTTTATAACATATCTTTCTGTTATCGTTTTGCAGTTCTGATTTGTACTTTTAGTAAGCTACTGAACAAATTCAATGTCTATCAAATTTACTCCTACCTCATTTTAAACTCACACCATTCCATCACCGAACTACGATTTTAATGTATTCTACGAAAGTTTGGTGTAAATATCAAAAGACATTCCGTTTCTATTCTATTCTATACCTATTTATATCGTTTCAATAAGTACATTCAATTCTAATGCAAAATTATAATTATGTGTAAGATAAAGCATAATACATTTTATTTGTTAATATTTATTAATAAAGGCATTTAGTTTTACACGCATGTAACTTAACTATCGTTACTAACGTATTATTATATGTTATTACTTGGTCATGCTCTTAGAGTCCACGAGCTTGACCATGTAAACTGCTGAAACTTTCAGTTACTAATTGTTAATAAATTCAACTTTATTATTCACTTGTTTCACTTACAACTATACCCGTTTCATATTACATTCATTCTGAGCAATTTGAACTTTATTCCTATTGCAATAAATATTGACATCGAATGAAATTAATTACAGTAGAACCAGCTGAACACTTGCGCTGATTATGGCAGCTTTCTATGTCCTGTCCAAAAACATATTTACAAACACATGAATAAACAGAATACGATCATTAAAAATGACGCGATGACAGAATTAATATTTTTGATCAAGTAAGCGAGTCAGCAGTACCTATTTTTCTTGATAAACTGCTAATAATTATTTACATTATGATACTGCTTTGCTGTACTATTATGATAGGTATGTTAAACTAAAGTGGAAGGCGTTATGTCGAGCCAAAAACAATCGACTAAGACTACGTCATGTCGAGTGTGGTATACGTGTGTAATGTTAGGAACATAACTGCTACAATGAGATTGCTAAAGTATTTTGTGTCGTTCCTAATCAAAATACCATATTTTGAAATAACAGTAGGTCTCTATATAATTTACTCAATAGTTCACTCCATCCCAGGTTTGTATCGGAACACGAGCGTCCTTCGGTCGGGGTAGGAGACGCGTGGATCGTTCGTCAACTGAGAACGTAACGCGTCCAAGCTCTGCCACAGCTGTTGCATCTGCCCAAATATTATCACCTCCAGACGTTGGATGGCGGTGTGAAGCTCTCCTGAAATAACAAACAAATATACATGACCCTCAACTTCAGACAACTTGATAAAGACTTGGTGTCTTAGGTACATGAACGTACCTTATTTATAGGGCTACGATATAAAACTAGGTACAAGTAGTTAGAACGCGGTTACAACCTATAATTAGTCTGTGGTTCAATGTGTCCTGAATACTTTCACTCTGTCAGCTCCATGCAACAAAACTCAATCACACGTAAGTACCTAAGCCAATTTTCATATTATTAGTCCATTCCTTATGCGACATAATAGCTGGTGTAATAGTTTCTATTGAACGAGCAACAACCTCACAATGTGTTCTTCGCCGCCGTTATAAGCAAAAAAAACAAACTTTTTAAAGGAATTAAGGAGATGCCTATTACAGATGCAGTTACTAGATATAAGCTAGAACTTGAATGAGCAATAATAATTTTATGTGTCTGTCTCAGCCTATGACTACAATGGAGTATCGCGCAAGGCGAATAAAATATGCGCAAATCCCCACTATTTTCGCTGCGTACTCATAATGACTATCAGTAACCGATCGATAGTCTTAGGACTACCAAGTACGAGTAGAAGTGAACATATGTCTGGACTTACTAGAAGTAACCACCCCATGTAGCCGCCTGGTGATAGTAGCATTAGCTGTGGCATTGACCTCCTGCGTCCTGACGGAGCACATCGCGCGCGCTTCTTCCCGCGGCCCGCTTCCGTGGTACGTCGAGTTGCGGACCTCAATGTATGGTTGCTTGACGTGTTCTGGACTGTTTATCGTGTACGTTGGTCCTCGCGCTATATTAATTAGAAAATGATAATTAGAAGGTGTAATTTTTCGATTCAGTCCTGTGAAAAACTTAGAGATGTGGTCTACTTACAGTACCTCATCATGGACTGATTAACTACAGATATCTACACCCTAGCATTCCTACATCACTGCCTATACAGAACTATGAAAGAATTTAAAATGGCTTGGAGGATTCAGTTTGGCCTAGGCCCAAGGCCGGTGAGGTTGCCGTCGAAAATTGTATGTTATCTAGAGGCAGACAATATTAATGGGCTGTCAGTGAGAATTCAATGTTACGTTATTGAAGAGTTATGTGAATGACCTATTTTTTAACAAGAGCTATTTATTATGGTTCCAACCTCCAATCAAAACTAATCTGATCGTGTAGTACCCACATAAAATAACCATAGTTAAACCTATTCTTTGGGTGAATACAGTGCGGTAGTGATAATCAAGTCAACGAAATTAAATAAAGCTTAATAAATAAATTTGAAAATCCTGAAGAACGTAATACCTAACACAAACTTTTCCCTAAAACCCATGCAATGTACCACCAAAAAGACCCTGTCTGCGAAGCTAGAGATTTCGTAGCCTTGATCCCGTCTTATGGCAGGTACCTACAAACTTTACTTAGTTTAGATTTCTGTTCAATTGTCCCGTCATATTATGAAGCACTCATAAAGAAAATAGTTCCATCACGCCTAGTCCTCACTAATCCCTCAAGGGTATCATATCAACTAGGTATGATAATGCCAGCTGAGTTTCTTGCCGGTTCTTCTCAGAAGGCTTCCGAACCGGTGGTAAATTCCTCGACATTCATAAGTGCCTTACCAGGGCCTAAACTGAATAAATCATTTTCATTTTCATTTTCATTTTCATAAGATATAAAAAAGATAGGTAGGCACTTCCTAAGCAGGTATTATTCTAGTCGTTGCTACTGATTGTTTATTTGAGAGGGTAGGTAACTATAGCTCTTCCGCACCTATATTTAATTATTGCCTAGACTAGACTAATATAACAGTTAAACTTTTTTTAAGTATGTGGGTAAAGGTAGATCGTATTGCATCAGCTGCACCTAAGGCATGCAACCATATGGGTATATTTCGTTATCTAGACATCTAAAAATACTGATAACTGAGGCAGATAAAAAAGCAGGGCAGGTATTTGAAGTGCAAAGTGCTACTTACAATAATGGTAAGTCGGCGCAGTTGTTGCGTACTCCACCACAATGTTCCCGAAAAGCACTGAAAGCACCACAGTTTGCCACATTGTGCAACTCGACTAAATATCGATAATTTAAGAAATTTTATTTGACATAATTTATATTATTTTTTTATTAATAAGGAAATATATAGAAAATGTTTAAGCCGCTCGCCCCATACAGCTTCTATGATGTGTGTATGGGACAAATGCGCGAACGGACTGGCGAGATGTTGTGCGGAGGATAATAATATAAAACTCTCCACATAAAGGTACACCCAGTGGCCTAAAGCCTGCACGCGGCTATATAGACTATACTATATAATATAGTTAAAGGTGTTACTAGATTCGTTTTAATAGAAGGGAAAATCCCTAAAGGGATAGATCACTTTCTAGATAGACTATAGTTAGGTACGGTATAGGGTGCATACCTTACTTAATTTTAATGGTAGTAACTAAGTTCAAGTCTTGGGAAGAAAATTCCACTATCCCCACCCCGTGAATGAATCCGCTTGATGATAGTACGTACTAAACTTAATCACTTGCTTTAGTCTAGTATCATGCTGACGATAACCACTTAAGGCGGAATGAGACGGGGTGGGGTCAGTACCTGTTTACCTGCCATCCTCAAAAGTGAATGGAATTTGTCTCGAAAATGCTTTTCTTTCAGTCACGTTAATTTACGTACTTAGTAATATGAATAAGTATCTATTTATTTTCATGTTAATGGTAAATAAGTATCATTTTCCTTTCGGTTTAGTGAGAAAGCGAAAATTTTACTTTTTAGCGGTAGGGCGGCGTAGTTCATGACCTCGACCAAAATAGGTGAGACAAGCAAGGCTATAAAAGCATACCAGACACACGCGATAATTTTCTCAACACCTGCTCGTATGTGTAGTTAAAATCAAGCATAAGTTTGGATAAAAGTTAAATATGTTTTTATAAACCATAAACAATAATAGCCTACAAGCAATGTATTCTAATTCACTGGGACTGTAGATATCTACATTGTGATAGATTCAGTCACATGAAAGAATTAAGAATTACACCCACGGTTCTTTTTCTAGTACATCATCGAACATTGTAAACACAAGTATTTCATATTTTCTGACGGTATACCTATTTATATAGATTAAATAAGCACGTCTATGACGAAAAACAAAAGTTCAACGTTGACTCCTGCCTTTTGACTGTGATCACAGACAGCTCATAATATATACGTCTAAATAGGTGTATAAAATAAGGCTTGGAATTAATTCTACGCAGGTGAAACCACGGGGCACAGCTAGTATCACATAGATTGTGAATCTAATAATGCTCTCTTTTTTTTCATCCTTCATGGACCGTAGTACCCACAATCTGTAGAAGACTACTAAGCACCTATTATTAGGTACTTTTCTAGGTGGGAATAATTACTATTGTGTGTCTCAGAACATAGTTCTACTGATGTACCAGAACTACCTGATTACTTGCTTATTTTATTTCTACATTCCACAACTCCAAAGACAATTAACGGATATGATACTTCTTAGGTACCTATAGTATTGTTCGACAGCATTAAGGTTTCATTGGCAGTGATTTATTAATATTTAAAGTTTAATTGCATCTGGACTTCCTTCCGTCGCGGTCTACTTCGCTGCTACTAACTATTCGACCTATATTATGTACTTCGAACTATTTATTCATTTGACACGGCCATTTACCATCATATTTTCCTATTACGAGCTCCTAATAGATTTATGACAGATTGTTTTCAACGGCCTATCATACTTTGTAACGTTTGCTATGACATCTGGCGGACGTTCAAAGGCGAACACAAATAATGTGATCGCATAAATCTAGTCTGCGTGTGTCGATGACTCGATGAAGCAATGACATATTGGTAAGGACTTAAATATTGTATGACTAATAGAGGAGTGTGCAATCGTATTAATAGGAAAGGTTCAAGTAGTTTCCATGTCCAATATTATTGGTAACGGTACATCAGAGTTAATAATATGCACACCAGTATATGTCGGGGTGGTACCTGCTTTTGGCTATATTGACTTCAAACCGAAGCAATCATTCTACATATTCCCACAAAATGAAAAGTATTGGGTTGGTACCTACTAAGTCTACGACAACCCCTGGTCTAAATCTTAAAAAAAAGCGTGACATCTTATTAGGTATAGGTAGTAGGTAGGTACCACAGAGGGCCGTAGACTATCTCTGAACATCGAAAAGTAGAATTACACCTTGAGATACGTTTTAATTTTTTTTGTGACTCAACTGACTTAAATGGAAGTTATAAACCGTGCATCTTCCTGTTATGATATGAATAGTACATAATGTAACGAAACCACAATGCTTAATAAAACTGTATTTGGATGGGACCGCCACCGATATGCATCTAGTTTTAGAATGAAGTGGGTCAAGGATTTAACAGACGACTGAGGCAATTGTATCCAGCCCATTGGCTTTATCATCATGGGAAAATTAATTCAATTAGAATACGTTTAGATCATGAATTGATCTATAAGTTATAAGGTCGACAACCCACGGTCAAAGTACCCCATAGCGGCCATGTGCATTCAACTATAGCCCGGAGATTAGTCTAGCTAGGGAATAATGCATTTAATGCATTCAGTGCCCTATGTTTAGGCTTAAGCATGCTTTAACGTTGACAATATCGACTGCGTACTTTCTTCATTTTATATGGGAACGTAATACTTCCTACACTGGCGGCTAGGGGCGCATTTACGTTCCCATTCAAAATGAGGAAAATAGGCCAGCAATATATTCGACGTTGTTAAAACCAATACTCGGTGTTAAGTATTCCAACGTTTCCTAATATATGGAATTAGAATAATTTCCAATCTTTCTTAAACCTACTACTTATTTTTTTTTATTTTTATTAATAATTCTTCATCTTGTGGACATGAATTCCGTAGGTGAATAAATTTCATGAATTGACATTTAGGTTATTTTTATCTGCATTATCTAACTTACATAAGACTAGTTAATTTAATTGTGTCGTCATGACTTATACGGAGGTCAAAGAGATGGCACTGGATAGAGACGAAAGGAAGAAATTGCTACGGTTACACTGATAAGAGTCAGACTCATAAATGTATGATGATGATTGCCTATGAATTAACTTCGATGTATTGGCTAACCTTTTCGAAATAACACGATAGGGCTATCTAAATCTTGACAGTATAATTATGTATGTAGCAAAGGACTCTGATTATCGGCAATATTCGGGGCAGTTTCGAAATAGTTAACTATAAGTAGTTATAACATGAATGAGCTCAAAGTAATCTTCAGTCAATCTCTGCAGCAACCAGTCTGACATAGACTGTTATATTTATTAACTTTGAAAATCATTGTAGACTTTGCTAGTTTACATTTTTAACATGAATCTTTTCATTTTCATGTTCTTCGTTGCACCGTATTCAGTTATTGGTAGGTTTAAATGTATTTATCTGAAAGTATATTTAATACTAGCGGACGTCACGCCGTTTCACCCGCGTAGTTCCCGTTCCCGTGGGTATACGGGGATAAAATATAGCCTATGTTACTCGCTGATGATGTAGCTTTCTATAGCTGCAAAAACTTTCAAGATTGGTCAAGTAGTTTCGGAGCTAATTCATTGCAAACAAACAAACAAAAAAAATCTAATCTTTCCTCTTTATAATATTAGCTTATAAACTTTCATTAAGTGCAATGATGTCTAGGAATAACAAGGAAAGCATAGTGAGGAAACATTGCATAATAATGTCTAAAGACGTGCATATGCTTGAGACGAAAATGAATTCACCATCTTGTACGTGTGCTTTAATATTTAAGAGACTCTTTAGAGACTGCGCTAGGAAGGCGTAGATACCTAAAGATTTATTTTGAATGTTATAGATGCGTCTTCGCTGCAGAATCACAATAGATTATCAACTGAGGAAGTATTTGAACAATTTTTTGAGCTGCTAAGGAGTGTGATCATAAATGGCAACCCTGAGAGTGGTATTCCTGTCCTGGACCCCTATAAGTTAGACTATCAGCGTGTCGAATTTCTCAATGAGTATATCAGGTAAGAATCTAAGTTAATACTTTTCTTCCTTAAGAATTAGTGACTCTTCTACCCAATGGAATCTGTTCACGAGACACCTAATAGGTATTTTATATTCTCCATTAATGTAAGTAAAGAAGAGTCGACTCTAAGGAATATGAGGCCTCATTCGTGAATCAGATATTCTCGAGACCCGTAAAATTTTGTCGGGTTTTTTAACCGACAAAGTAAAAGGAGGAGGTTTTCTCCACGTAGGAATTTATTCTTGCTTTACATACATTTTAACAGTTATCAAATTTCTAAAGTTCTTTAATAAGTATATAGGTATAAAAAAAATGCCTTTACGCGACTTAGGTACACTAACGGATGTATAAATGGTTTTCTTATTTAAATTCTCATCCAAATTATTTATCCTTGGAAAAAAGTAATGTTTAAAATATCATTATAGTTAGCTGAGTATGCTACTATATCTAATAGTACCTATGTCGAGAATAACTCCTTGTTTGTTTACAGTCTCAAGGCGAACATCAGCAATGGCGTATTCAGTGGTTTGGGCGGCTTTCAGATTCTGCCTTTAATTTTCAATCCTACTGAAATTTCTTTAAGTTTGAACATTCAATTTCCACTGCTGAAGTTCCATGCAGGTAAAAATTTACACAATAGACGACAAAACTTTCTAATGAAATCAATCAATCGAAAGTGTTTCAATGTATGAACACATTGCTTATAATATTTTTTCAAACACAATTTCCAGAACACTACGATATGCAAGGAGTCATTTCTGAAACAATTCCTTTAGCTGGGAAAGGAAAGATGCAGTAAGTAAGAATGAAATTAGGCACAGCCGCGTTATTCACAAGGTATCTCAGCGTCGAACTCAACGACGAGCGTTGGTTTAATCATAGGAAATTGATACATATCACATAGAGGATAAGTTTACATTTACATTTTCCAGTTGAAATTGATTTAAATCGAAAAATTTCGTAAGACACGTTAGTAGGTACATACAATGCCAATCAGTCCTAAATATAAGTAATTCGTTACCTTAATTATTTAACTTCTATTACAGTCTCGAAGTACACAACCTTATTATTTCTGGAAAAGTCTACATGATACAGGCTGAGGACAGCAAATCTGTGATAATACAAAACTTGACGAATCCTAACTACGTCATAGATCGTCTTGTGGTAAGTTTAAAAACGCCGTAAGATAACTTTAGAATAGTTTGCTCTATATGTTTTAATCGGTATTCATCACCTAATGTGGTGCATGTACTCGTTGCTACTTATACCAAGTTAAGGAACTAAGGAACGGTAAAAATTAAGAGCACAAGAAAATAATAAATAGGCTAGCTATGAGCTATGATTTTGACCTCATTTTCATGTTTACCGAATATTTTACCTAACCTGTCTGATACACAATAATATAAGAGTATATTGTACCTAATCTGATAACTTCTGTTACAGCATGTACTTACTTCTTTTAGATAGATTAGATACTTAAGTTTCCAAATATGATTTATTGACTCCCTTTAAATATTTTTGTTGCAGTCTCAAACAGAGTATGACGGAAATATTGACGGTATCCTGAACGCCATGGTGGAAGACGTCGTGGGCAGTTACCTCAATAGATTTAGCAAATACATTGCAGAAACCTATGGTTACATTGTTATAGACTTCTTAAACATCTTCTTACAACAGTTGGACACTAAGAAATTTTAATAATATCCGTAAAAAGTTGTAAAAAGGCAACGCGGCCACTTTAGAGTAGGTACAAAAAATCTAAGTTAGTAATGATATGAATTACTTAGATACTAATAAAGGTGATCTATAATGATGATGATAACAGAAGAATGAAGAATTACTGTTAATTATGTAAATATATTGCTAATACATCAATGTGTTAGATTTCTATTGAAAGTTATTAAAACCAATACATAGGTACTTAATAGTTAAATTATAAAAAAATATATATCAAAAGTATAAGATGCCAGAAATATCTAGACTTATTTATGAATCCTACCTACATATATTATTCCCATTTTAATATGTACACATGATACAGAAGAAAACAAGAATCGTTTGAGTAGGTAACTAAGTACCGAGGTACCTTAACATAAATACCGGTACTATTCAATATCTCCAGATGTAATCAGCCACCGAACTGGTAATGCGTACCTGTAAGGTTATGTTTGTCGAGATTACCAACACCTGAATCACTATTTCTGCGATAATATTTGGGTAATGAAAATAATCAATAATAGTTCATGATGGAAAAATAAGATTGTCTACAATACGGCACTGATTAATTCGTATTATCACTACTTACTACCCTAGAGTGATCGATCGTCAGTTAGAAAAATCAATGCTTGATTGGCGTGTGATTACAGCTTTTTATAATAATGAATTATTTGGCAGCAACACAGTAGCTGGACGACTGTTGAGCGGAACACAGGTAGGTCATTCATTAATCTACTATCAAAATAATTACAACCAGATATAGTTAAATATATGGTATTCGTAGGTACTGTCAATTTAGATAATGGTAATGGTAATGACACAATAACTATAACATGACGACATAAAGTGATATGACTACATCTTGTAGTTCGACTAGTACTACATGAGTTCAATCGGTGGTACGCATTCCAAATATCATAATATATGGCAGGACATAATGTGATCTCCCGTTTTATATTTGGAGCTGCCCGACTGGGGACTGTACCTCACAGAAGATATATCACAACCAAATCCTGTTACCTTTGAGTAGTCGAGCTTCTGCGGTGACTAAGATCGCCAGTGCTCCATGGAGGAGGTGTAGATGAGGAGAAGCTGTGCTTGCAATAGTTGTCATTATGTTAGCATAGGGATTTCGTAAATCGCATTGATAACGCTTGTGACAATTGGTGCTACAAGCATTCATGGGCTGCAGTAGGCGGACTCTAGGTATTATACAAAACGTATTATACAAAATAAAAATAAAATGTTCACGTTTTCCTACAAGAGCCTCGAAGTCCGAAAGAATACCTATAGGGTGTACACACTCTTTTCATCTAAATTTGGTGCTACTAACTAACACATATAGCACAACAAGAGTCTCAGATGTAGGTATAGTTTTTATTATCAGCTTAAAATTGGTATTGGTTTAACCTTCTGTGTTATAGTAATATTAGGATATTGTAACCTAATTTAGTATTCACAATTTTTGGCGCTTTGTCATTGGTTCGAAGGTACGCATTGCCTCAGTCTGAAGTGCTCTAATTGAAGTAGTCAATTCACATCATTGTCTACATACATAATAATTCACGTATATGACGTGGATGTAGGTAGTAGTCGCTCATTGCCCATTATAAATCAATTTATTTGTCAGGGTCACTCAATGTCATGTATTTGTCCCCAGAATGAAGCTGTTACTTGTATTATTGGTGGTGTGCGCGGCTGTGACCGCAGCGCCTTCTACTTCTGGAAAGAAAGACATTTTCGACTTGACTGGATGTAAGAACTTTACTATTAATACCTCTAGTTAGACTCATACGTATCTTTTATTATATAGAAGCGCTCTGAATAGTGGGAATATAGAGAATAAAGAGACATACATACGTAGTATAAATATAAGTACCTACTTATTATTAGGTACTTTGGTAAAGACGAGTCCTCGAAAAATGTGGACGTTCTTTAATTCCGCTACCTAATTATGTGACGGAATTAACCAGCATTAATTTGATTTATACATCAATCTATAGTTACGAATTATCTCGACCCGGCTCGGTCCGCTTCTGGTCTGGTCAGGTCTAGCGTAATTCAATCCTTTACACGTTTGTTTTTGTACCTACCTACTTACCTTCCTATGATTTTTTATTTTAGTGGAACTAAACCCAGACAGCGACGAGTCCCGAAACATCTTGGTGAACGCCTTGGTCCGTCAGCTGATCGCATTCTTGCGCCGTATCATCAAAAATGGTTCCGACCTCTTTGGCATCCCGCCTCTGGATCCCCTCGAATTGGAATCATTCAATCTGAACATCCCCGCTGGACTTATCAAGTGAGTACTTTACTAAGTCTATACCTACCTAATATCTAACTAATAATAATATGCAAATCATTTTCCTATCTGTTTGACTTAAATATCTATGCACAGCCTAAACTGCTGGTCTTAAAGTCATGTCATTTCGTGCGTTTCTTGTGAGGAGTAGGTAGGTGTCAACTACATAATTACAAGTAGGTACAAAAAGAGGTTTTCCAAAGTTCCAACCTTATCGACACTGTTTTTAGGAAGGTATGTGCTAAAAGTTCAAGTTTAAGTCCAATAAAACAGTATAATCTAATTTGAACTTGCGCCAAGATAGTGTGAATGTAATTAGCAGTAAATTAACATGCGCAGTCGTTAATTACATTTTTTCGTAAGTTAAATTCAGGCGCTGTGAACTGTGAATGCTGCATTTTAATTGTCCTTTGATATTGCGCATTGTACCTGTATGTACCTATATGTATACTTGTGTAAAATTCTTATGAAATTTAAATTCAAAATTATCTAGGAGTTTTGTAACTCCCGTAGGCTTATGCTGAATCATATAAAAAATACCGTAAGAGTAAATTTAAATACCTATCTTGTTTCTTGCCGGTTCTTCTCAGAAGGTTAGTTTCCGAACCGGTGGTAAATTCTCGTCTTTCATAAGTGCCTTACCAGGGCCTAAACTGAATAAATATTTTTCATTTTAATTTTTCATTTTCATTTTCATTATCTTCTAAGAGCAACAAAGTTTTCAAATCAAAAAAAATGTTAACCTTTAAAAAAACATAATATATATACTAGATACTTACTTACTCAAGGAAATATTTTTCCTTAAATATCCTCGATAAATAAAATGTGTCTGTCAATAAAACATGCATCTCGGTAGGTAGGTACGTCCTACCAAACAAATATAACTTGAGCAGGTGAATTTGCGTGAGAACATTGACCATTTTTATTCCAGCCTAAACTTGCAACTGGAGAATGTTCACGCTACTGGCTTCGGCGGGTTTGAGGTGGTGAAGAGCGACTTGAACCTCAGGACTATGACCTTTGACCTTGACATTGCCTTCCCCACCATTCTTGCCAGCTGTGGTGAGTACAATATATATACAAGTAACTTACCTACCTTAAAGCTTATGATTTATATATTAACATTATACTTCGTCAAAGATATGCTCTATCGTAGGCAGATCAACTGCATGATTTTTTTGGGTTCGAGGACTCGGATCCCACCTTGATTCATGTTCCTATTTTTCTTTATAATTTTAAGAATGTAATAAGTAGTAAGTACTTACCAACATATCATGGTAACGTTTGTTAGTAGCTCTCACATTCAGATAGAGCATAATGGATACAGGTACCTACCCAAACCTGTTGTTACCCAACCGCATAATACAAAGTTATGATTTGACAAAGACGGCTGGCTCACAGTAACAAGGCATCTTCTGGAAGATAAATTTTCTTTATTTTTACAGAGTTGTACGACTTGATTGGTGATCTGTTCACCGCTGTCCCTCTGTACGGAAAGGGAAGGGCAGTGTAAGTAATCATTTCTTGTCCACTTAGATCCTAACTAGACTCACCATAATGTTTGATAAATACTTCTGATGCTGTTGAACTCCTGTGTAAGAATATTCTATACAAATATTGCTTACATTTTGTAGGTTCAGGATCGATGGCTTCAGATTCCAGGCCAGGCTATTGATCAAACAGTCGGAAGACGAGCAATCAGTCATCCTAGAAGGGATTCAGGACGCTTCATTCGTTCTTCCTGGCTTGAAGGTGAGCTGGATTTAAATTTTTACACATTCTGGTTATGGCAGATTATTTTAAAGGCAGATTCATGTTAGGGTAGAATTACAAGTAAGTTAATCATCACGTACTGACACCTATGAAAGCAAATGAAGCCTTTATTGTAACTGGTTGCCAAATTAAATCTCAGTACGAACCATGAGAAGCCTTTATTATTAAACATGTTAGATACTATATTGTTGGGGTTATGGGTCACGGTGAAGTATGTGAAGACATAACACGTGAACCCCCATCATGTGGAGTTTAGTAGGTGCGAGTCCGACATGGCCGTGTCGCCATAACCGATTCTCAACGTAAAAAACTGTCGACAGAGCACCTTCTAACGAACTAGCTCATTAGCCATAGGTATATAACGTAGTAGGTATAGATAGATACATGTATCAATCTAATGTAACCTTTCCATTTCAATTCCAGTCCGAGATAACCGGCGCGATTGGAGGTGGTGAGATCGACAAGATTGTCAACGCCATCGCTGAAGATGTGTTCGTCTCGTACGTCAACCGCTTCCAGGGTGTCATCGCCGCCGGAGCCTCCTCTGTGATCGTCGAAGTCCTCAACCCCATCCTCGAACAACTCAACACCTGGAGCTACATCGCGTTGCTCATCCCCAGAAATTAAACATTAACATCAAAAATTTGTAACTTGGTCACCGCAGTAAATTAATTTAAGTACGTTCCTACTTGTTTCTGACATCTTTATGTACCTCTCCTCCCTACTAAATTCGGTAAATGAAAACCTACCAATCTTATCATCAATACACCAACCTAGTTACAATGGTAGATACATTAACGGAAAAAAACGAGTTATACCTAGTATACCTAGGTAGGCATATGTATATTCAGACATTACTTACAATACATAGCTCGTGGCACAGTTGCTATTGCGCATATCATTCGATCAGCGAAGTTAAGCAACCCTAGCCCTAGCCAGTAATTGGATGGGTGACCGCCTGAGTTCCCTCCGTGCCTCGGAGAGCACGTTAAGCCGTCGGTCCCGGTTGCCAATTTATCATCTTTGGCAATCGTTATAGGTCAGTCAGAGGCCTCAAATAGTCTGACAACTGGTTTAACCCAGATCACTGATTTTCCTCGTTAAAGGGGTTGCGAAGGTCAGATGGCAGTCGCTCCGTATAAAAATCAGGTGATCAGCCACATCGGGTTGAATCAAGTGCCGACCCCAAATACATGGGATAAGGCCAGGGAGATGATGACATAGCATATTATTTAAATTGTTGATTGCAGTAAATAAATGAATTTCATATAATGGATTCTAAATCAAAATAATGGATTTCATAACCAGGTAGGTTAAGGTTAGGTGTTTAGGTAACTCCCCTACTCCTAATAAAAACAAAATGCAATATGTAAAAGTAATGCAATTTAATGATAATGATTAATAAAACGTCATATCACATACGACTATACGCCGAATGGTCACACAGTTAACGTGTAAAAATATTTCCTCCTTCAAGCTCACGTAGCGTAATTCATCGCACTCCACGTTACCACACAAAGCGACAAGTGCCGGTGATGTCCATCTGTGTACCTTCAGGACAGCCGCCATTCCCGCCGGTCTCAAACGTCGGCGAGTCTTCAATAGCACTTCTCACTAAACCGTACCCTTGTACAATGATATCTTTACCAATATCAACTGGCGGGCGTGATCTGGCCAAAACGGTCCACACGAATACAACCAATATGAAGAATATAGCTCTCATTGTTGTATCAACTGAGTATCAAGATGTGCGAAACTCAACTGGGGATTTGTCAATTATATTATCAGCTTGGCCCGGCGCGTGCGGATAAAACACATTAGGACATCCTTCACCCACGCAACGAAGCTATTAGCAAAAATATATAAATATTTTATA
Source organism: Watsonalla cultraria (assembly GCA_964035505.1). Taxonomy (NCBI): domain Eukaryota; kingdom Metazoa; phylum Arthropoda; class Insecta; order Lepidoptera; family Drepanidae; genus Watsonalla; species Watsonalla cultraria. Next base: position 6,957,317 of record OZ037717.1, on the reverse strand, counting down.
AAATTGCGCTATGTAGATACTTATACTTAAATACCTACACTAGGTTTCCCTGCGAGGTTGGGGTTATAGTAATTAACCCTCAATCAATGCCTACTCACCCCGACGGCAACACTATCTGCACTAAAAACTAAGGTTACTGAAACGGGCGTTGTACCTATTTAAAAACGTAGGAGTACTTACCTAACTATTATACCTATTTCAAAAATGAATAATCATTTGCTGTTATTTAATTTAAAAAATTGTGAAAACAACGCCCCTAGTTGTAGAAAAATAATGGTTGATTGATGCACTGAATTTGCTGATAACGATTCGGATTGATCGAACGAATCGGTATTGTATTATAAGAGGTACCTACCTCCAGGCGCTTAAAAACAAAATGAAAAAGAAAACAAGAAAATGATTTTAATTTTGTATTAAATGTTTATATATAAAAGTCAAAAGTTACCTTCAAAAAAATAACAATATTAAACATAATCTTTGAACTCACATAAACAAAACATAATAATATTATCTTAATACCTATTATACAGATAGTTATATATATAGATTATACAAATCTCTCTTTACAATTTTATTTGGCACCAATAATTTAAATTACTAGTTATTATCTGTACAGTAGTTAAATCTCACAGCATCTAAATGTTGTAATAATGACAACATAAATTCAAGGAGTTTGATGGTTGCCCCTTCAATTTTAATTAAGTAAGCCATGAACAATTGAATTCTGAAACATAACTTGTTAAAGAGTGACTGAGTATTTTGCAAATATAATTTTTATAAGGAGTTTGAAAATACAGTACTTATTATATAAACAGATCACAGTAATATAACAATAATAACAAATCTCGCCGTTTCCTAATTTTGTTCCATATTGCAATGTCTAGGTGGTGGTGGAGCCTGTCTCTCTCTAGGCGGGGGAGGTGGATGCCGTTCTCGGGGTTGTGGCGGCGGCTGTGCAGTGGCGCGGCGAGGCGGGGGCGGCGCTTGCCTGGCCCGCGGCTCGGGCGGCACCTGCCGCTCTCGAGGCGCTGGCGGCTCTTGACAGGACTTCATAATTGTACTAAAATCAAATTAAATTATTTTGTCAGCATTTAATTATCTTTAGGGTTAAAATATTATTGCGTTGTGGTTATAGTCTGTGTGATATTACTATTTACACTTATCAAAGCCCTATTGACAGTCCAGTTTGACATAGTTAAAAAACATCCAATGTGTGTTAATGTACAATAGCAACTGCCATATACAGGTTGTGGACAATACATAGTCAGCAACACATCTTTGCAAAAAAACACTTATAGCTTCATATTGCTTTATAATAATAATAATAATAATAATATTTTTATTTTAGGCAAATGAACAATAAAGACTTATCAGTATTTATACCACTAAAATTACATAAAATTACATACCTTTTAAACAAAAAAACAAAACATAAGTATATAAACAAGACTAATTAAACATAAGATAGGTGTTATACAACAATTTCCTTAGTTAATAATTACAGACATTAAATAATCGTAATTACGTAAAACATATTTCTTTCTGCAATGTATGATGGTATGCATAATTATGTGCTTTGATTTGAACATCTGCTTAGTTCGATTTCTAACAGCAATGAGATTGAAATCTACCCTCCGTACTAGTATTAAACTGTATGACGGCAAGGTAGGCCCCAACGTCCGTTCTAGTTTACTACGAACATTTATAGTATAAGCAAAGATTTGAGACAAATTATTTTTGGTTAGTATCATACAATCAAAGTGAGGTGATAGTATGAGCAAAAACTTCAATTCAATATATTATCTACATAATATATATAAGGTTTAGTAGCAGTAGTATTAGTAGTAGTAGTGTATAGTGTAGTAGTGTGTAGTGTAGTAGTGTGTATTTATGAGTAGTAAGAATATCCATGTATATAGCAATTTGTATTATTTATGTCCTGTCAACATTCCATCCAAAAAAAACGAGATACAAACGTTATAGTACTAGATTTTCAGTATCAGAATAGTCAAGCTCTACAAGATATTCGTGAATAATTTTGCTACAGCAATACTTTGAAAGATTGCTGATTTCAAGTATTTTATTTAACTTGTTATAAATAAATGGTCCAAGGTACGGCAAAAATCTGTTACAGAACTTAGTTTTACACATCGGTGTATTATAAACGATATCATTTCGCCTTTTATGAACAAACTTGGAATCAGGAGGTATTTTATGTTGGTTTAATATTAATAATTTAATAAATAGTTGACGCACTGTTAATACAGACGCATCCTTATAGAGCTGTGTGGTCGGATAACGAAACTTTTTATTTAGCATAACTTTCAAAATTGTCCGCTGAGCCCTTTCTATGTTCAATAGAGTAGATTTGTAAGCCCCGCCCCAAGATAGGATACCATAGGTAAGTAATGACTGGCACAAACAAAAATAGACATTTTTGGTTACATTGACGTCTTTTATATGCCTTAAATTTTTAAAAATATATATTAATTTACGAAGACGAGTATTGAGCGCACTGATGTGTTCCTTCCAATTCAAATGCTGGTCTAAAACAATGCCCAGGTACTTGATAGTGGCTGTTTGCTTTAGAACATAACAGTTACAGGAGTTTAGTGATGATGAAGCACATGAATGAGCTTTGATTAGGAATGAATTAAGTACTGGTTGATTATTTTTAGTCATGCTGAAAGCTACATATTTTGTCTTAGTTAAGTTAAGTGTTAAAAGATTATTATCAAGCCAAGATATTATCTCAGAAAACCCTTCATTTGCATCGGTTTGAAGCTCTTGCCACGAATTAGAATTAAAAAGAACCACAGTATCATCCGCAAAAGTGATGATTTGTGCATTTTTTAATTGCATTTTGCATAGACCATCAATATAAATAAGAAACAGTGTAGGTCCCAACACACTTCCTTGTGGGACACCGTATTTAACAATTTCATCATTACTTATTGTGTTATTAATCCTGACTGATTGTCTTCTGTTCGTTAAATAATCAGTAAAAAGTTTTAGAGGCAATCCTCTAACTCCAATGGCTTCTAATTTAGCCAATAAGAGTGGGATGGAGACAGTATCGAAAGCTTTCGCTAAGTCCAAAAATATACCTAAACATCTTTTTGATGCATCCAGATTTGACACAACCTTTGAAATAAGAAGGTTAATTGCATCCGAGGTGGATCTTTTTTCTCTAAATCCAAACTGGTTAGGTGACAGGAGATTATATTTATCCAAAAAATTTAGTAATCTTTTATTAATAATCTTTTCTAGAATTTTTGAAAGTGTAGGTAACAAAGATATAGGTCGATAATTATCGATACTGCCTTTATCCCCTGCCTTATATACCGGAATGACTATCGATTTTTTAAGATCCTTGGGAAATAACCCTGATGATATGCATAAGTTACAAATGTAGCAGACAGCTGGTACCAATAAGTGGCGGGCTTGTTTAAAGAATGAAGATGAAATTCCATCCCAACCTGATGAGGAACTATTTTTTAGTGACAAGATAATTTCCATAATTTCACCGTCATCCGTCGGTGTTATAACAAAAGAATTAGGTGAGCTATTTTCATTGGCAAATTTATCTACCAGTGCTGCTTCACTTACATTTAACCGTTCTAGAATTGACTTAGCCAACTGGTTACCTATATTTGTAAAATGTTTATTAACATATGATATGGATTCATTAGGATTCGATTTAGCAGTCAATAATTCAGTGGGTATCTTAGCAATATCCTTATTTAAGTGGCAAATAGTTTTAATTGATTTCCATGTTTTTTTCATATCATGTTTGTTTTGTTCAATTAGGTTATTTTCGTAATCTCCTTTTAGTTTCTTCAATAAATTATTGCAGTGATTCCGATATCTCTTATATATATTTCTTAGTAGTACATCGTTTGGGGACTTATGAACTTTCATGTGTAGTTTATTTCTAAATTTGATACAACGTAAAAGACCTTGCGTTATCCAAGGCTTAAGATTGATATTTCTGTTGGAAATGTTGCAAACAGTGGTGTGTTTATTCAAAATATTAGAAACTGTTAGTAAGAATGAATGAGTTGCTTCGTTTGCATCTTTGTCACATAACATTTTTTCCCAATTAACTGAAGAAAGATCAGTTAAAGCAGCTGGGTAGTCAGTTCTTGTTACAGTGCGTAGTTCATGATTTCTCTTTTTTACAGGTTTCATATTCAGTGATGTCAATAAACTATAACTATAGCTTTGAACTATTGTGATTAATTGATAAGTCGTTACTTATAAGGGGGCGTCCATAAATTACGTGAGATGATTTAGGGGGGGAGGGGGTCGAGTCAAATCTCATATAATCTCACGTTAGGGATAGGGAGGGTCTGGACAAATATCACGCAATTTTTGTTCTGATTGAAACAAAAAAAATTTATACTATTTTGGTCCATTCAATCCAAATTTTTATTACATTTATAACTCTAAGCAATATTGATTACTAGTCTTAACTAGTCGTAAATAAAAGCACGAAGCAAATTGTTTTTTTCTTTCTATAATAACGCGTTTACGTAAGAAACCCACATTTTGAAAAATCTCACGTGAGATTGGGGGATGGGGAAGGGGGTTGAACAAAATCTCACGACATCTAACCAACGGGGGAGGGAGGGACAGAAAATTAAAAAAAACACCTCACGTAATTTATGGACTGATAATTTGTTATACTGATAAGTCATTATGATAGTTTTATGCACTTGACTCAAACAATGATAATGCACTATGGACAATAGTCTCATTCACATCTCACATTTTAGCAGAATTAAGATAAAGTGGACAAAGAAGAAAGAACACTCACAAAACATATAAAAGAGATAATGAAACGGTTTATTTTCCAAAAAGTTATGGATCTTATGAAATAGTTGTATATGCAGTAAAACATCCTACTGACATGTGCAAGGATCACAGAAGGGGTGACCTATAAAACACTTGAATATTACCAGACATTTGCATATTGCGAGTCAGTTTTCTCAGAAAATAATCTCAGATTTATAAGTCAACCGGAGACTATATTCCTTTATCAATACAACACCTTACTCCCTTGCAAGTATCAAATTATGTGACATAAAAGCCCTTATGCTTTTTTTGCATTGCCTTAGAAGTAGGTATGATTTTTTCACAACTAACAACTTCTATAAGTTTTCCTTATACATAGTCCTCTTTTAAAAGTAACTTTTGAATCCATGCAAAAATCAAACACATAATGGTATTATGGTACTTGCTGTAGCACTACTAAAAGGTATATTTAAAAAATTATATGCTTCGTACGTGAACTACTTAGATATTAAGTAATTTATGATATTGGAACAATGCAGTGCAAACAAACAAATTTTAAATACAAACCTTGAAATTTTCTACGGATTAGTAAGTAAACACGTTAATTTGGTATTGATTTAGTAATTTGTTTTTGAAATGAAAAAAATTAAAGTTCAGATAAAAATAAATAAACTTTTATTCATTTGTGTCAAAATGAAAATGTTCACTGTCAGAAAGATTCTATCTATTCCGTCAAAGAAAAATATGAAAATAAAAGCCAAATAAGACAAAGGGAACGAACTTCATACAACCATGTTTACGAAAACTACTAAAACAGAACACAACAAGGTTCTTTGATTATAAGCAGAGCTAATGACATTAACCATAAATTAAAATAATAAATGAACTTGGCGATCTGAAACCGATTAATGCAAACTCGAAAACAAAAGCTATTGTTGAAAGTCGATCTTTATGACTTCGACATTTTGCCATTCAAATAAATCTTTTAAAAAAAGGTGATCCCTACTAAAAGGACTAGGACCTACGCAGAATGTAAAAATGAAAAATGCGTTTCAACAATCAAAACAATCGGAATCGGTTAATTTTTTCATCGATTCAACCGAGTCAACCATAGACTCACTCTTGAGATGAAACAATCGAGAGGCTTTTGATTGTTTTGATGCAAGCGATTGGTCCGAGTCGCATTGAGTCTAGCCTAATGGACTCTATCGTCTGCACTCTGCTGATGCATTGCGCTGTGGTCGAACTCGCTACCACCGGTTACGATGGTCAATCGAAATGTTTGCAATCACGATTAGCTTCTTGCCATCTCGCATCTCTATTTAACAATGCGTGGGAGCTTAATATAGTTGTATAGAGCTCCGAGTCGTGTATACAGTAACATAATCTCTAGGTTAACATTTTTGCTGACTACCGATTTATTTAAGAATAACTTTATGTTATTAATAAATCTTAATGTAAAAATAGATGTAAAAAAATTACTAGTCTATGCATCACAAACAGTTTTAATGCCATCTTTTGGATTAAAACAAAAAATCTAAGCGGAAGTACTGTTATGGTAAAACAGACAATACTGCCATAGACAATGTTCAATGTTCCCATACGCGCATTAAATAACCGATATTTGTGGTGTTTTTACTCCCAGTCTGATCTTCGTCTGTAATGAAAGCGATTCTTTTTGTCATGGTTACTAGATATTTTAATAAAGATACTATGATTTTTTTTTACTAAGCTTTGCATTTTATATAATACGTTCATAAATATCAAAATCATATATTAGTGATGGATAATTGCAAAATTTTTATATTTGTAAATGAATATTCTTGTTACGGTAAGGGACTATTTTTTTTAGACATGGACATATTGAGATTGTGCGAATGAGTTGAATGGCAATGAATGAAACGAGTGAACTAAATGCTAAATAATCAGTGAAGAACAAAAACTACGAATGAAAAGTGATTTCGGAGAGAAAAATTGAAGCCTTTTCATGTGATTTTGTGAATTTGTGTTTGTGCAAAATTCATTGTAGACTGTGTTTGTATAATATTTTTGGAGCAAAGTTCCCAAAAAAACGTACCGCTTGGTAGTAATATGAGTAATGTTACCAACCAAAATGGAACAGGTCTAGAGCAGCAGGTTCGTACCTCATGTAACTACATGCACTATTGATTTTTACTACGCTGAATGGAAATCTACCAGCAATAGATATGATGGCAGAAGGAAACACACGTTGTATAAAATATTTTAATTCATCAAAACAGCTATTTCAATAAAGTAGGTTTTCTAAAGTACTCATAAAATTGCTTTTACGTGTCTTAGAATTACCAACATGGCGACTAGGATCTTACTACATTTAGGAAGTCTATCTCATCGATTTTGTCCTTATTTCTATTGTACTAGTAGTATCAGTGTCCCGTAGCATTGCAGTACTTTTCCAAAGACTCGTGCGAGTGAGGTCATTGTCACGTTATATTTGCGTGTCATGGCGGGAGGAAATATAATATTTCGCAATGAATACGTACATACTCTTCGCTAGTTTCGCTACCCAGTATATCACAATCACTTTGAATTGGACAGTCGGAATATAATTTGTGGGCATAGTTCAATCATTTAAATACTATTCATGTTTATTCGTGCAATATCAAATATCACATTCTATTCTGTCATAATCTATGACCAATCCAATGTAAAAAAAAAGTACCTACCTGAGGACCTACCTTCATTATAGATTGGATGTATGAAATATGAAGTATGGAATATAATATTGTGTAGAATTAGAGAGATGGCTGTGTATGTGTGTTTCACTACAAGGTGTGTAATAGGTGTTGTGCATGTTTCAGCTTGCTGGTCTGGACTTGCAGCCTCAGGCTAATAAGAGTGCTGGCCGCTATATCCCCCCGCATCTGCGCAGGCAGTTGCAGGGCACCAACTCTCCAGGTGACCACCTCATCTCATACTTCATACTTTACCTTTGTTCTACTATTCTTACTTCTTCTATTTCTATATCCTGCTATCTCCCTCTCTCATTACATATACTTTTCTCATTACCTCCTAAGTACATACCCTTAGTATTAATGTTGCAAAATTCAAAATTGCACACAATTGTAAAAAATACAATAAAGTTTGCTAATCCTTTTTGCAATTAAGAGATATTTAGGCATTTACTCCAAAATTGCTGGTTTATATTTAATAGGAAGTAACATAGGCTCTTAATTTGCAGACTTATTTAGCATGCAATATGTTAAGTTTACTTATCATTTTGTCAAGATGAAGTATGTTTGCAGTGAGTATGAATCAGCTTCAATAAGTAACTCAGAAGATTTTTAAAACTATTCAATGAATACTTGGTTTTATATCACCAAATAGAAATATTTTATTTAGTTTACAGTGAGCTATAAATAAAAAATGTCTGCAAGGTCACTTGTAGCTAATCTGCTAGATATGTGTGGGCTTTGACTCAAAGATTGCTAACCAACTACTTTGAATATGATACCATTAAATTGAGATCTGTTGTTTATATTTGTCTCCGATTTTTAGTGTCTTTCATACATTTTTTTGTTTAGGTAATATTATACCGAGTTGTTTGTATTCCCTTGTGCTAAAGAAACACTCTACTTGTTTTGTAATGCTAATACCATTCATATATCTATTGGCCTTGAAATCCCGTGTCATTCCATTTGCTACTTTATTCCTGGCAAGCAAAGTGGTGGTTTTGCAATTTCCTATGTATTAAACATTACACAACCAATAGGTGCCCTCAAAAGCTATGAATGTGTACCTTGAAGTAGTCTCCATCTTTATGTATGGTGTGAGGTGAATAGAAAGTGCAGTATCCCCACTATTTTCGCTGCTGGCTCATAACTTATGATGGCACCTGTACTATCACAATATATCATGGTGCGAGGATCAAAGGTTACTTGAAGAAATAACCAAGTGGCTCAACAGGTTTCCTCTTGATGTTTTTCTTCTCCATAAAGCATGTGGTGTGAAATCACTGCACATAAGTTTTTATAGATAAACTCATGGATACAGCCCCTACTGGGATTCAAACTTGCATCACTTGTGTAGCAGGCTACTACTCAAACATCATCATCATCACCACCACCACCACGGCTCTTATTGTTATATATTTTGTTTGTATAATTGATAAGGTTCTGAGCAATTAATGTGTACCTAAGAAAAATCTGCAATCTGAGATTTTTCTTGTGAAAGGCACTTACAAATGTCAGATGGCAGTTGCTTTGTTTAGGAATCAGGTGATCTGCCATATTGGGTTGAATCAATTTCTTTCCCTATTGGGGCATGTATGGGAAGAATAAAATATCCATAATAATAATAAAGTATCTATATTGCTTACTAGATTTTACCTATAATGAATTTTTAGGTACTTTATGATTGTATTGGGTCAAAGCAAATCCTATACCAAATTTTAGGAAATACTTTCTGTGGTTTAGTAGTGAAAAGATAACAGACCAACAGAATATGGATTTAGTTTGATGACCTGATATAAAGAATGGCAAATAAAGATATGTTTTAGATTTATAAGTGACACAAGAGAAGCAAACAAAAGATTAAGTTGCTTGCAGGCTTGATGTTCATCGAAGATAGTATTTGTTGTATGAATTTTTTTGAACACATAATTACTTCCTTGGTTCTGAATGAAGACAAATTACTTTTTTCTCAATTGAATATGGTGTTAGATAAAGTAGGTCAAGAAGATTACAAATTGTATTTGCATGGATAACACTTATCATATTTATGTTATCATTGTGCCGAAAATAATAATGTGATCTGTATTAAATTATATGAGTATATGAACATTTATTTGTAAAATAAGAATCAAAATTAATAATGTTTATGGCTAATCAGTTGCAAAAAAGTTCATTGACATGAATATAGTTTGAGTGTTCATTATAATTAAACCTTAGTGACAACTTTACATACAACTTTCCATATAAAGTTTACAGACTGTTATTGTTTACTGTAGCTGCTGTATGTTTGTGGTGTGGTCATTTTTGGATGATCAAATTGTTTTGTTTTTATAGGTACTAGATTATGCTGTTGTAGATTATGTTTTTACTAGGTAATCTAGAGAAGGTGTATAGATAGAGTAAGACTTGAATATGTTATGAATTTATATTTTATCAAAGGGCAAGCAGAGGAAGAAGGACTGATCTTAGTCGTAATTGGTTGCATGTAGTTTAGGTATGAGTAGTGGTGAAGCGCAACCATATTAACAACAATGTTCGTTGCTTGCTTAGGGGAAGAGTCTAAGCGTGAAAGCTTAGACGTTCGTCCCAACGAGTCTCGGGACATCCGTTCATCATTCGGAAACAACTCTAGAGGTTACGACCGTGGTGGTCGGCGCGAAGACCGCGAACGTGACCGCGAGCGTGACAACGATCGCGGCTACGAATCGCGATTCCCGCGCAGGGACCGCGGTACGTACTGAAGACGTGTATTGCCTACATCCTATTCGTATCTGGTAATCTTTTGTCTGTTTAATTTGTCTCAAATTGTACGGAAAATTGAGATCAGTTGCGTGAATGTAGTAGCCTAGTGTTAATCTAAATGTAAAAAAGTTTTTTTATTTATGTACCAGTATTTTCTGGAAAAGACCTAGGTGACCGGACGAATAAATATTGTCTTTCGAACGATTTTAAACACGTAATTGTGTCCAGGTCGTGATTCAGGAAACCAGAATGGCGACTCAGAGCGTTGGTCTGAGTCGGAGCGCTGGGGTGATCGCGGCGGGCGAGGCGGGGGCGCGGGCGCGGGCGCCGGCGGCGGCGGGGGAGGCGCGGGGGCCGGGGCGGGGGCGGGGGCTGGTGGAGGGGCGGGGGCGGGCGCGGGCAGCGGAGGTGCAGCACGCGAAGTGCCCCGAGACCGTGACGTGCGCCGTGACGAGGACTACACGGAGCCGCCGCGCAACGATCGCTGGAAGGAGCCGGAGCCGCGCACGGACGAGCGCGCCTCCTCTCGCTGGGCCTCGGACGATGTGCGCCGCACTGCCTCCCGCAGGGACGAGGTATCTATCACCTACTCATATACATATAATTATCATTGTCGTCTACAACAGTGCTCTTTATCACAAAAAAACTAGTGCGCCTAGTAATACGACAAATTTGATAGAAATGAATACAGCATTCAGAGATACTGTGTCCAGCCATCCAGGCTACGGCAACATTATAAGAGATAGTAAAATCACCCTTCTGCATAGCGTAGCACCACTTTAAGGTGTGTTCATGAACGTTACTTGTGTTGTCGTAGAATGATTGGACGGTCCCGCTACCTCGCGACGAGCGGCAGGAGCTGGAGCTGTTTGGCACTGGCAACACGGGCATCAACTTCTCCAAATACGAGGATATTCCGGTTGAGGCCAGCGGCGACCTCGTACCGGAGTTCATCAGTAGCGTACGTACTATTCATTACCCTTACCCTCGTGTATTACCATCCCCCAGTTGAAAGATCAATACATTTTTCATAAAAAAAAATTGCGAATAAAATGTTGCATGGAAGAGACAAATCAAGAAACAATCAGATGAATAAGTAATTTTTGACACTCGTACTTATGCGCGTTATAAATCTTAAAACGAGACTATAATTTTATTTTCACAAACGAATTTAAATATTACAAAAATGCATAGGTCTTCTTCAGAATTCATTCCCGTTCTGTAAGTAAGTAGAGCTACGCGTCTAATTGTAATAATGTATGAAAAAAATTTGCAGTTTGAGGATGTTAACCTGACGGAAATAATGCGTACGAACATATCGTCCGCTCGCTACGACAAGCCGACGCCGGTGCAGAAGTACGCGATCCCCATAGTACTGGGCCGGCGCGACGTGATGGCGTGCGCGCAGACTGGCTCGGGCAAGACCGCCGCCTTTCTCGTGCCCATCCTCAATCAGATATACGAGGCTGGACCCATAAAGCATATGGGGTGAGTTATTACACCATATGTCTTTTATATTATATTCAATTTATTGCTCGACTCTGAATTCTGGTACAGAAGACTTATACTAGATTAACACTATGGACCCTGGACTCTTAGATTTGCAATGTTAACTGTTTTTCAATTAGTAAATGTCCAAAAGTGGGTCTTAGTTGTCTATCTCTAATCTCTATACTAAATTTCAACATGTGGTGAGATATTACACTTTTTTCTTCAAATTGAACCACCGTCTATTACTATAAATGCAAGCTTGCAAATTTAATTCCTTACGTAAATTTGATATTGCCAATCAAATGCCAGAATCATTAGTTATCTTATAATATCAAAACCTCAATATCTATTAAAATTTAACTAAAACGGGCTCTTTTATTCAGAAAAGTTTTCTAATGTATGTGTATTTGCGCAGGCCATATAATCGACGCAGGCAGTATCCGCTGGGATTGGTGTTGGCTCCGACTCGTGAGCTCGCCACACAGATATTTGACGAGGCAAGGAAGTTTGCCTATCGCTCCCGCGTGCGACCGTGTGTCGTGTAAGTATTTAAACATTATTTCATACAATCTAATACATAAAAAATATATAATAGATTTATAAAGAAGTACTTTCAATTTGCTATAAAATACTACACTACCTGGCCATGAGTGTTGAGATTAAGCCAATACATCAAATACTCACTCTTTCATTCTGGTTATTGTGGTGTGGTATTTGAAAAACATGACATGCCATGATTTTCTGTAATGTTCTGCAATTTTGTAGTACAAGCAAGTATACAGCCTGAATGTATAGTTTTGCTTATGTATAGCTTATTTACGGCATTCATTGAGGTGTAACATTGTGTCTATTTCTTAAAATATACATCAATATGCGCTTTCCCACTGCCACGATATCGTCCGCCGATACTTGACTACAACAACACAGTGTGAAAGCGTAACTACTAGTCTGACGATATTGTGTCGTTACCGTTATCGTCCAATGTGAAAGCGCCCAGTGACTTGAGCATGTTTTGTTATGTATAGATACGGCGGGTCGCCGATCCACGAGCAGTTCCGCGAGCTGGAGCGCGGCTGCCACCTGCTAGTGGCGACCCCCGGCCGCCTGGTGGACATGTTGGCCCGAGGCCGCGTAGCGCTCGACCACTGCCGCCACTTGGTGCTGGACGAGGCCGACCGCATGTTGGACATGGGCTTCGAGCCCCAGATCCGCAAGATCGTCGAGTGCCACACCATGCCCAAGACGGGCGAGCGCCAGACGCTCATGTTCTCCGCCACCTTCCCCAAGCAGATCCAGGTGCTGGCGCAGGACTTCCTCTACAATTACGTGTTCCTCGCCGTAGGACGCGTCGGATCTACTTCCGAAAATATTACCCAGAAGGTACGGCAGTTTCATTTAAAAGCAATGTTTTTATATTTTTTTTATAAATCCCTTCCTATTTCTAATCTTCCTAATCCCTATCGATTAAGTCAGGATGAGAAAATGCGAAAGGCGGCTTTTAGCATATGTTCATTTTTGAAGACGCAATAAGTAATGAATTATCCCTGAAATATGATTTATTTTCTAGGTGGTCTGGGTTGAGGAGATGGACAAGCGTTCATTCCTACTGGATCTGTTGAACGCGTCCAACTTGCTCCAACGTTCCCGCCCCGAGGAGGATCAACTTATTCTTGTATTTGTTGAGACTAAAAAGGGTGAGCTCGTTATTAAAATGTATACTTACATTAAACACTTTTGAAGGGTACATAGTACACACCTTGAAGGTTATATAGGCATGTCTGTAATGTAAATAAAAAATGAAGAATGTAGATGTTACAAGGTGACAGGTCGGTATTGCTGGTTTGCTATTGACGACATCACTCTTGCTATTGAAGAATAAACTCAAAAACTACTGAGCCGATTTCAAAAAGTCTTTCTTCATTGGAAAGCTACATTCACCTTGAGTAACATAGGCTATATTTTATCCCCGTGCTCCCACGGGAGCGGGAACTACGCGGGTGAAACCGCGTGACGTCCGCTAGTTATTAATAAAGTGTGGTATTTGTATACCAGGGGCGGATCAACTAGAGGAGTACTTGGACACACAAGGTTACCCAGTGACGTCGATCCACGGCGACCGCACGCAGCGCGAGCGAGAGGAGGCGCTGCGTCGCTTCCGTACTGGACAGACACCTATACTTGTTGCCACAGCTGTAGCAGCTAGAGGTACGTTAAAATACGACTGCTAATATTATGAAGACCTAAGAATGCATTCATATTTTTAGTACAGTTTTTTTGTTTAGGACCTTTGACGTATTCGATTAGACTTTTACAAAGTACTTTCACATCGTCAGGATGGCATAATTATATGGGACTATACATGAATATACACTATATTTTTGTTTAGGACGTTTTAGTTAGTATTGTTCTACATTGTTTAGGTATTCTTTTATGAAAAAAATATTCCAATTTAAAGTTTTTTAAATTCTTAAAATTGATTATTATAGGTTAGGAACAAACACGTGCTTTCATAAAAAAACGCAAAACAATGGAAGGAAAGTTTTACGACATATTAGGCGAGATCACTAGTAGTTCAGTTGGCAGAGCAGTTGCCCGGTTTACCGAGTATAATCTTGATATGTGTTAGATTTTTGAAGATTCAAAATCGTTCACAAAAATCTTTCCCTTTTTTTACAAAACATGGTTAATACGAGAGTGGACTAAATCAAACATGGGCTAAAACTATGTCCATTTCTTCAAATTGAAATTCATAATACAAAAAGAGATGGAACTACTTTTAAACCAAGGATTATTTTAGCCAATGTTTTGTAATAAGGGGATTAAAAAAATTATAATTTGTAATGTCAGGGCTGGATATCCCTCACGTGCGACACGTGATCAACTTCGACCTGCCGTCGGACGTGGAGGAGTACGTGCACCGCATCGGGCGCACGGGCCGCATGGGCAACCTGGGCGTCGCCACCTCCTTCTTCAACGACACCAACCGCGGCCTCGCCCGCGACCTCGTCGAACTGCTCGTCGAGGCAAAGCAAGATGTGCCCAAGTGAGACCCACACCTATATTAACCTCTCGTCTGATTTGTCACTGATCAGTGTACCACCCGTCATCTGCTTTTGTCACGGATTTGTGTCGCAACGATATACTAGCGGACGTCACGCGATTTTACCCGCGTAGTTCCCGTTCCCGTGGGGGATAAAATATAGCCTATGTCACTCGCTGATGATCCATTGCTGAAAGAATTTTCAAGATCGGTCAAGTAGTTCCGGAGGCTATTGAATGCAAACATACAAACAAAAAAATAACGAATCTTTTCTCTTTATAATATTAGTGTAGATTCCACCCACGGTTCGTCCGATTGGTATATACAGGTGTGTTATGAGCACTTACCGAGAATAGTGGGGGGAACTGCGCATGTATTTTAATCGCGTCACACCATACAGATACACAGAGACTGACTCATAAATTGATTACTGCGCATTCAAGGTCAGCGCTCATAACTTGTGACTGCACGTGTACAAGCCGTTGGTCCATCTCGAAAGTGCATGGTCAGTTTCGAAGATCGCCTTTTACGTACATATAATATACTTATGGACAAAATTGGATGCACTAGTATATCTGAATGTGATAACGAAAATTTTCAAAATCACTATCTATCATGATGACACCTAATTATCTTGAGGGAAAAATGTTTTAACACCTATGACTCCTCTGAGGACACTTGGGAAAATCCTTAAACTTTGAACATGCAAAGATTACGAAATAACCTGTTTTATTGAAGTCTTGTACATGTTCCGACAAGAGCTATGAGCGGTGACCTTGAATGCGCAGTATACATTTTAGGAGTGTCTGTCTGTATAGCGCGACACGATACATGCGCGCAAAGTCAGCTCCACAATTGTCGCTCAGCGCCCATAACTAGTCACGGCACTTGTAACCAAGACTATTCATGTTTATCTATAAGCAAAGCAACACGGTATTTGGAAGTGTTATTAACGTGATTTTTTTTTGTGATCAGTTGGCTGACTAGCACAGCGGCGGACGGCCGGCTGGGCGGCGGTGGACGGCGAGCGGGCAGTCGCTCGGGCGGCGGCGGCCGCTTCGGTGGCAACAGTGGCAGCGGCTTCGGCGCTAGAGACTTCCGAACGCAGCCCAGGCAGCCTCCGCGTTCTGCCGGTCCGTCCACTATTGGCTCCGGTATGCACTGCATACTGTTTCTTACACGTGCCGCCACGAGTTGTGAGCGCTCAGCGGAATCAGTGGGGGTAGCTGTGTCGCGAAATACATACTGACAGACAAATTCATAAAATAATAATGATCTACCGAATTTCGGTTATGGCGGTTAATCTCAACGGGGATTAGCCATGTACGCAGGAGATATTATAGTGCACAAGTGTGTGCGCAAACACAGGTGCACTCTTAATTCCCTCACTCTCATAGTCCGATGGGACGGCAATTCGACACGACCGGAGAGAGATCAGGCGTAGGACCAACGGCTTAACGTGCTTTCCGAGGCACGGATTTCATAAAGAAATTCATAAAGTCAATTTCTGAATCTGCGAATTAGAAGTCAACGCTCATAGCTCGTGACGCGATGTGAGAAACTAACTGAAGTGTGTGTTTACTTGAGTATATTTTCATGCTAATACTAAACTATGTAAGATAATTCCGTGTGCTTATTTGCTTATAATCAGTGCTTAGTCCATACAAGTGTGCTACATTTGTAGTATAGCATTTATGCTTTATGTAGTTGTATAATAATCATAAAAATAGTTAATTAATTTTTGCTTGATTGAGCTCCTGTTATTACCGCTACTATTTTGTTGATTTATATTTTTAATCCCTTATTAATGAAGAGTTGCATGGACGTTGTAATAATATGCGAATGTGTGCAGGATTCGGTGGTGGGTACGGCGGCGGCGGCGGGTCGTACGGCGGCAACTACGGCGGGTCGTACGGCGGCGGCGGCGGCGGCGGCAGCAGCGGCGGGCCCGACTGGTGGGACTCGTAAGCGCCCGCGCGCACCCCGCCCTAGCTCCAGCGACACCACGCCCTCGATCCCCCTCTCTAACTTAAGCTATATCAAACGTTTTAGATTAATATATTTTATTTTAATTCGTAACTGAGAGTCGGACTGAAATTGACCTGTGACTGTTTGATAAGATAATATATGTTTATACAATAGAGGAGAGTGGTGCGACAGAGACGATGTGTATGGTCGCACGGCGGCCGCGGCCGCTGAATCTCAGGCGCGCGGCGCGGCCGTGAGTACCGCGGCCGCTGGCGTACTGGGCTCGGGCCACGGCCCACGGCCCACTGGCCCCCGGTGGCACGGCCCACCGGACACGGGCCGCGGGACGGGACTCTTTCTAACGGACTAATCGATTAGCGTAAATTGTAATTATCACACGTCACGGTATGTCCGGCGTGATTCGCACGCGTTTTGTCCTTGGTTAGTTACGATTACGTGAGTGTAGTCGATTTATTATAAAATATTTTTGATGTTCGATCTGTATCGTGGATTTGTAAATGAGCGATGTATTTGTGTATTTTCGATTTTTCTATTTTCTGATGGTCTCATGCTGACTCACTCCTCGTCACTGGAATTTTGAAGCATTTATGCACCCTAAAATCGATGTAGCTATCCAGTAGATTAGAAATTGTAAAAGTACCGATACAGTATCATAGAGTAGTTACTAAATTTTGTCTGTAGAAATCCCATATTGTAACACCTGTCATCAACGTGGTCTATTATTTGAATGTGAATTTACCAATAAAATGAAGAAACTGGATATTTTCGTTTTTCTTTCTTTTGTTCTTTTTAACAATTAGCTCATAAATATTGTGAAAATTTTGCGTTTGAAATTCGCCCTTGAAGGTTATTGGGACTACACCTTCACCTCGCAGAATCTTGCCACATACAAGCTGTAGTGGAATCCTTTTGTCTTTCATTCGTTCGTGATTTAATTCTAAATGTGGTATAAGTAGTCTTTGGTTATGATTATGTTCATGGGCTGCAGTAGGCGCTTACCATCAGTCGAACTGCACGATATTTCGTCAGTTATGTAGGAGATAAAATAAAACTAAACATTCATTTTGAGTGTACTTTCCTTAATCACTAATCAGGGGCTGGAACCGGTTTAGAAACCGTGTTGATATTATATCGGAGACCAAAATATTAACATATAGCAAAAATCTCAATAAACCAAGACGCATGCCTTTCCGAGTAACTGCCTAATTACTACATGTCTAGGTCCTCAACTCAGGCTACACTAAACGCTTTTGTTCTTCTAAAAAATGATTTGAATTTATTTTAGAGAAACTCATCTCTGAAAAGATGCGTCCTATTGGTCAAAAATTATGCAAATTTCTGACCCCATTAGGTGTCCGTATAGCTAGCGTACACGTGGTGGAATCCAATGTCGGGAGTAGCCTCAAAAAATAGTGCCTAATTAGAACCATATTTTAAAAAAAATTGCCACAATATTTAGGGAAATATAGGGCTTTCTTTTTGGTACGCTAGCTTGACGTCAAGCGTACACATCCTAGATCTCGATAACGGCTTGCACTAAGATGATGAATTTACTACCAAAAAATAGTGCCTGCGGAATGCAAATTTTCAGAATGATTGGTCCACGGAGAGCTTCACAAATAGGCAAGCAACTCAAATGACAATGACACCCCATTAGGTTCTCCCACGCGCCGCAGGTTACCCAATACCCTTTAATTTGATCCACCAATTCCAAAGTTAGAATAAAATATCTGTTGATAATTTTTTTTATTTCCAAAAAGACGCACCGTTTACGAAACAATCCGATTTTCCAAAACAAATTCAAATCGTGCCTAATACCTACATACTTGTTCCGAAGCAGGTTTATGAGTTCAGAAGTTAAACATTCCATACCTACAGGAGTAGTAGTTTTATAGGGAGAACTTTTTAAGTGAGCGTAGGTGGTCAACTCCGAAACTAATGAGGAATAGAAAAAAATACTCAAAGGAGTAGGTAGGTTTTTGTAGGTATTTTGGTTGAAGAACTGAATTGTTTTTTTAAAATTCAGTATCTCCAGCCAGGAATCGAACCCGAAAAGAAGCACCATTGATATCAATCTACTAATGGATATCAAAAAACTGTTATTTCTAAAATAAACATAGGTACGTGTTGAACAGTCACTCTTTATGAAGTCGGTTAAAGAGATATATAAAATATTATTTATATATAATATATAATATATATATTATCAGCGTTTCAGGAAAACACAGTATTACCTACCTACCTAGTAGCGTAGCTGGTGTTTATCAAAAAACAACGGGCGCCTACGTCCATCCTCTTGTCTGCAGATTGCATTATTATTAATTTATCTCATCGATTACGTCCGGTAATGGCCAACTGCTTATTGAATACGTCTTTTTGTGGCGCCTTTTTATTTGGAGATCGCGTCTAGAGCGGGCGGGACCCCGCCGCGAAGGCATCCACGGTATGCCTAAAAGGTGACTCGTGGATAAATTACGTACATTTTTTCCATTTTAACGATTCCCTTTATTATTTAATTTATTTTCATTGTATGTTACACATTTGGGTTGTAACAATGTTTGTTTTTGAAGCTCATTAGCATAAGGGCCCTGCTGAGGTCGAAAAAAACGTAGCTATTTCTATTTATCTATACGGTTTATTTGATCAAATATGACGTTAGTTAAAGAGTTTCGTGAAAGAGCTCCACATGGCTAATAATGGAGATAGCGGGATATCTCAATTCCGTGGTAATTTGTCGGGTTTTTATCGCATCTTGCATGTGACATAATAAAACAATTAATTTATTATCGCTCTCGGAGATGATTTCGATCAGTTTATCGTTGGCGCGCGCGGCTGGACGTTAATAGTTTTATGTAACATGTAACTTTTATTAATTGGCATTTGATGGAGTGGTGTAGATAGTTTAAAAGAACGTTTAAGTATATTTTCATGACTTATATTATGGGCGCATGTCTCATCTGTAGCCATAAAAGTTTCCTAGACATACCTTCCTATTGGGATGTGTCTGGTTACTATAGGTAATTATATACTCTATATTACATGTGCAACCTTAGTCCTTCAAATTATACCTACACGCTAAATACACTTTCAAATATTAGGAACGGATAAAGGTAGGTAAGTATTAGTACCTACGTCATATCATTCGTCTCACGGTATTTAGAATCAAAGAGCCATTAGGTACCTACTGTTACTTTAATAGATACCTGTAGGTACATTCATTACATCGACAGACAGAAACCTGCAATTACGTAAAGCCTACAATTAATATCTACCTAACTAAAATTAAATCCCCTTACAATTGAATAAAATTATCTAACTTTTGTAGGAAATACGTTTATTAGTTTATTAGTATTAGCTTAAATAAATAATAAAATGATGATGGAGTTACTTAAAGCACGTTATTAAGTGTAACCTCTCCTATTTAGGTTGTAGTAAAGTCCCTTGAGGTCAATGAGTTCCGCATGCGTGCCGCTTTCTGCAACACGTCCGTCGCTGACTACGCAGATCATATCCGCGTCCCGGACGGTGCTCAGTCGATGCGCGATCATCACGCACGTGCGACCCGCCTTGGCTGCGTCCAACGCTTCTTGCACTACCTTTGAATAAAAAATAACCTTTTTCTACGTTGAAGCCAGAAGCCAGAAGTCAAAATGGGAGAAAAAGTGTCGCGGGGAGAAGCTTCGTTGGATTTGTTGGGTAATTTTGAACCCTCATACGATAATATCGCTGTCCGTCTCTCTGTCAAGACCTTTTCCTCTAAATTGCGTGTAGGTATCATTATCAAGCTGAAATGAATATCAAATACTCAGGTCTACAATGAATCGCAGCTGAGAAAACATCTGTTGTATAATTTGAATCTTGCAATAGAATAAACAGTTATCCAACATAGTTATGTTTGTAGGTACCTCGATAGAACTCGCGGTGCACTCCGACTGGCACTTTACTAGTTTTTTGTATTACCCTTTTTGAGATATCTAGATTACCTACCTTTTCACTTTCAGTGTCAAGGGCGCTGGTGGCTTCATCAAGCAGTAACATCTTAGGCCTTCGTATTAATGCTCTGGCGATGGCCACTCTCTGCTTCTGTCCTCCTGACAACTGGGTTCCCTTTGATCCGATGTTCGTTTCATAGCCCTGTAAAAACATGTTTCATAATCTGGGGCATTCGTCAGAAGGCCAGATCCTTATTATGGCGACCTCTTAAAAGTACCTATCTAAAATTATATTTCTATTAATTTCTTTCCATTTATTCCAAATAAGTTCTAAGTGTTCAATCTTATACTAAGAAGATATGTTAAGATATGTTTGGTTTTTCGGTTTACGACAAAATATCTTACTAGAGGTAGAGAAGTGACGAAATTATGTATATTGGCTTGTTTAGCTGCGCCGAGTATGTCGTCCATACTGGGTTTGATGGAGTTGTTTCCGTAGGCGATGTTCTCGCCTATGGTGCGGTCGAACAGCACCGGCTCCTGCTGCACGAAGCCTATGGCACGCCTTGCGTCTGACAGCCGGAGCTTTGTCAGAGGAATCCCGTCTTGAGCCTGAGCAATAACACAATGTCGGATAATAATTGTTGTGGAGTCAATAGCAACCGATTTTTGAAGATATAGTTTGCTTCATTTCAAGTAGGCAAATATGCCTGTTTATTACTTCTTCAAATTAATTAAGTACTATAGATCAATATTTTATATTCATCTTGTTCGTTCTTCTAATTTTGATTAGAAATTGCTTGAACCTCGGGAAAGAAAAGCCTAGGAAAAGAGGGCGTAGAAATAGGTCCTGTTTAGATCTTCACCACTTACCACAATTCCTTCGTCAGGGTCGTAATATCTCTGCAGTAGTTGAATTACAGTGCTCTTGCCGCACCCACTGGCTCCCACTAGAGCTATGGTCTTCCCCCGTTCTATCTCTAGATTCATGTTCTTCAGTACTTGAATCAACGGCCGCGTGGGATACCTGAATTGAATGCTTTGAAGACTTGCTTCACCGGTTCCTCTCTGAAAATAGTTATTCAAAACCCCGCATAAATGCATAAACTTACTTAGGTACCTACCTACTATTTCAGCAAAGTTTTCGTAATTTTGCTGACTTATTTATATCTCCGCTTAGACATCCCAATACAACCGTTTTGATACTTACAAAATCTTCAACTGCCGGAGGAGCAGCGTCAGTAATTTTCGATTGTCTGTTTAGAAGTACGATGACGCGCCCTGCTGCCTTAATTCCCTTTTGGAAATTTGGCGCAAAGGCAAAGGCTTGTGCAGCTGATGATGCACCCATTAGAAGAGCCTGTGCTGATCTACAAATATAAATTAAAACAAAACATTGGTTGGTTGGTTTAGTCTTTTTGACGTAAAATTAAGTCATGCTACCACGAGCCTATGGAAGATTTCGTACCATCCACGATAGACTCTAAAAACTTAAGCGATTAAACACTGTTAAAGTGCCATAGATGTAAAAGTGTGTGCTCACTTGAATACGTCAGCGTAGTCAATCCTATCGTACACGATCAGTGTGCCACCGTAGTACATGGAGGCGGCAATGATGAAGTTGAAGAGTCCACGTGACAAGCCGAACACGAAGCCGCGCCAGTGCGCCGATCTCTTCGCTATCAGCAGCGCAGGCTCTAACTGCTTCGCGTATTCATCTAGGAAGGTTTGTTCTCGACTCAACGATGCTACTGTTCGCACATTTGATACTGCTTCCACTGCGACCTAAAATACAATAATTGCTTAATATTTCATTTTTCAAAAATACATACAAGTATTTAGCTGGTTGGTTAAACATCTGGTGTATTAGTTACCTTAGAACTTGCTTCCATGGTTTTGGCAGTTCCAAAAGAATCAGCATGAGCCATTCTGCCTTCTTTATACAAGATGAAAATCATGATTGGCACGAAGGTTAACGCGACGAGTCCCACTCTCCACTCGTATATTAAAGAGAGCACTAGTGCAAGTGTGAACGTGCCAACTGCCTGCAAAACTGTTCCAATACGTTGCCCAGTGGCCTGAAATATATTGTTGACTATTATAATGCAGCATTTGAATCAAGAAGTCGAACATTTGTCGAGAGAGAGAAAGATCATTATCAATATTTAAGTAAATACAAGACCGAAATTTTGAAATTTATCTAGGTTCATCCTTCGCAAATCAGATACTTAAAAGTGCCCCTCCCTTTGGATGTGCAGGTAACACAATGTCAGTAAACAGACTATCTACAACGTATTGAGAATCTTCTCCTTTTTGAGGTCGAAGAAAAGTGTTAATCATTTAAATCGCAATTGGAGGCATTACCTACTCGAGTATCTCCAACGAATTACCGACCGGAATGTCTAGCAGAATGCTGTTCTTAAGTACCTACCCCTTGAACTTGTGCAGCTTCTCCGGACAGCCGAGCGCAGAGAGCTCCAGTGGCGTTATCCTTGTCATCATAAAAGGCAATCTCTTGCTGGAGAAGCTTTTCGAACATCATTTTCCTCAATCTTTCAGTCAAATGTTCGCCCGCAATTGCATAAAAGAATACCTATACAAAAACATGTTGAGAAACATATAGCGAGTAGCTGCAAATAGCGGTAGATATGATAAATTCATAACATGAGTAAGTTACATACCATGACGAAATTTGTGATTCCAGAAAATATACCAATTCCAATAAATATGTACACGAATCTTCGTACTTCAGCCAAAACCTCATACTCATTTGGATTTGAAAGTACCTGTAATAACAAAATAAGGGAATGTAAGGTAAGAATTAATATATTACATGAGTTTAAGTGAAAATAAATTGTAGAGCATAACAGGATGTCCCGTTCCAAATTCGGAGCTGCCCCACTGGGGACTATGTCTTCAACTTAAGCATGCTACTTTAGAATAGTATTGTATTACTACTGATAGTATGATCGCCAGTGCTCCATGGAGGAGTGGAGGCTCTCCTGTGCTATCAAAATTGGGACCCTTTTGTCTCTTTCTATGTAGGCAAAGTGATTAAAATATTTATATGGCAATGACAATAACATAACCAGCACCAGAATGGTGCTGGTTATGTTCATAGCCTGCAGTAGCCGCTTACCATCTACCTATAATCTACAGGAGGACTGCAATCTCACTTGTTCACATTTGCAGTAAAAAAATGTCAATGAGAGTAATAATAAGCAGCTGGTACTAACTGACCCCAATGAAGTCACCGAATATGACAGCGAGGAGAGGCATAGCAAAACCACTGACTAAGGAACAGAAACTAGCCACTGATACAGATTTCCATTCCGGTTTGTTGAGCTTCAACACTCGCCAGAATGATATGTCCGGTATTTCATCTTCTACCTTTTCTTCTTTCTGTAACAAGTCCATAACGGTAAATGTATTTTCAATTATTACGTTTATGCATTTGTCTCTTAAG
This sequence comes from Watsonalla cultraria, assembly GCA_964035505.1. Taxonomy (NCBI): domain Eukaryota; kingdom Metazoa; phylum Arthropoda; class Insecta; order Lepidoptera; family Drepanidae; genus Watsonalla; species Watsonalla cultraria. The sequence continues at coordinate 6,933,149 of OZ037717.1, read as the reverse complement.
TAAACGTATCGTTAGACTTACGTTAGCTACTAATAAGTATTCGTCTTCATCTTTCTCGCTCAAAACAGATGCTTTTCGAGTCAATTGGGTGTCAATTTCTGAAAAATATTTTTCTATGAATTTTAGGTTAGTAAATACCTACCAATGTATGTGTGAAAGATGATATGGCAAGAAAGGTAGGTAGTGGTAATACTTATTAAAGTCTGATAAAGAGAAATGGAAGACCAAGGTGCGTGCTACACAAAATAAAATGAGATAAGGGCAGGAGAAAAATTGAGTGCACAATTATTTTAAACTTTGATTTATCTAGATGAATATTCAGTATGGCTAATATGTTCATCTTGGGGATGTGACAAAAATATTCTGCTCTACATATTGTTACCTAAATAAAGTTAAATTTTGAGATATCTTAACATTTTCCTGGAATTAAAGCATTTTCAGTTAGTACATGTAAGCACTGCCTACCATTACCATCATCCGCATCAGGGAAAGTTTGAAGCATGACCATGTCGTAGTAATGACCCTTCCTTTTCATCAGCTCTTCGTGGTTCCCAAATTCCACAACTTGACCGCTTTTGAATACATAAATAATATCTACATTTCTGATCGTGGATAGTCTGTGAGCTACCACAATTGTTGTTCGTCCTTCTGCTGCCTGAAATATAAATGCTTAATCATTATGTGGTACCATTCAGCAAGCAGCAACAACAAATGTCACAACCTGTTTTACTTGAACTCAGAAACTAAATCTATCATTGCTATTGTTGAAGTTTTCAGTTCTTATGATCAGTGCCCCAAGTTTAGGTTTTGACACGTTCGAATTTCGTCGTCATTTGACCTTGCGTTTCGCCCTTTTTTGTATGGAGACGTAAAACTTCCTTCACTTGCCGCTTGGGGCGCTTTTTAATGTTCCCGTACAAATGTGGAAAATACGTAGGCGATATTGTCAACGTAAAAACATGTTAAACCTATATTTGGGACACTGATAAGCATGTATAAAGGGTATCACTCCTTACCCTATCAAGTGCTTTCTGTACTTTAGCTTCTGATGTGGTATCGAGCGCGCTGGTGGCTTCGTCTAGTAGCAGGATACGAGGATTGCGTACGAGCGCCCGAGCGATGGCAATTCTTTGTTTTTGACCACCTGATAATGATGCTCCTCTTTCTCCTACCAATGTGTCATAACCCTGTGGATATGAAAGGATTTCAATAAGTACTTAAGTTTTTATGTAATTTTAACGTAAAGAATATGGTGAAATCCTACGATACGACTCCTTCGATATTTTTGCATATAAGGTAATTTTCGAAAACCTCGTTAGTTTACTCACTAGCTAGTTAAGTCGAGTTCTAAATTCAATAAAATAATATTTTACCAGTGGTTAATCATAAATAAAGTTGCGGTAAGACCTTAACGACCATGTATTAAGTATGAATTTTCTAAATCGTATAAACGGCTTGCACAGGCACGACTCATAGGCTGCGAGAAGACTCATCGTATGTCACGTTGGCGACCGAGCTTTGCTCATTTTATTTTTCTAATAATGAAACCTAGCGATAAGGCTTTAGCCCCGAAACCCCCTGCATTTTATGAAAATCCTTGGGGCATCGAGTGAACAAGAATTGCTCAATTAAAGGCTAGAAACAATATGCATGGCTTACTTTAGGCAGCTTCATAATGAAGTGGTGAGCATTAGCCTGGCGAGCAGCAGCCTCGATTTCGTGTTCGGATGCGTCTGCGCGTCCGTAGCGGATGTTCTCCCTCACCGTCGTGTTGAACAGCACCGGCTCCTGGCCCACCAGCCCGATCTGACTGCGCAACCATCGCACTGACACCTCGCGAACGTCATTGCCATCAACCGTTACCTGTTAATAGTTATTTGTTATACAAGAGTGCAAAGTTGCTTTTTAACCGCGTGTTCAATTTTGATGACCGAGCAAGCGAAGGATTCTAAAATTGAATAACGAGCGCAGCGAGTGATTCAAAATTAGAATCCTGAGCGTTAGCGAGGGAATCAAAAGAGCACGAGATGAAAAATCTTTGCACTCGAGTGCAACACGTAACTTTTCATTCCACCTCAGCGAGGAAATGACTAAATGCAAAAAAAAAAAACGTTTACAATCACAAGATAGGTACACTTTTATTTCAGTTTAGGTATTAATTACTACATTATGACAGGTAAGTATTACAGAATAATCTTTTTAATTCACAAACTTAGTGCACACGATGTTCTAAATTCAATTTACTTTATCCTCTAGAGAATAAAAACGGCTTTTCCACTCTTTTCCAGATATTGAAGATTAAAAATACTCTTTCCGAGATGGTGGGATGAAAAATATAAAGCTTGCTGCTATATAAGTACTTAATACTTTTACATAAAGTTGGCATGCTTCCCTACAGCATACTACCGAAATAGGTCTATTCTTAACAAACTTTGTTTGTCGTAAAAAAATTAATATTTTTTTACAAGTTTAATTTTTTTATCACATTTTATCAAAATGAATTATGAGCAGACGTGCGTTTCTTTCATGGTCGCCGAAAGGATTCGCAATTTTTATTGATCGTTACCTATACTAAGTCAAAGTCAAAGTCAAAAATATCTTTATTCGATTAGACTTTATACAAAGCACTTTCAAATCGTCAGAATGACACAATTTACAGGATTATACATGCTACCGCCAGGTTCGGAAGGTTGCTTTTACTGAGAAGAACTTTTACTTTTACTGATAACAATTACTTAATCAAAATGTATTAATCGCTTTAAGAAAGAAATATTACCTAGTACTTACTAGATGTAGGTAGACTATGCAGATTAGAAATTAGAAACGCGAAATTATATTAAAACTAGGCCTTAGAATTCAGGTAGGTGCAATTACAAAATAGCTTATACCTATATCGTATCTATCTTCATACCAATAAGGATTTGATAACAATAGGAAGGTAATTATCGAGAAGACCGAAAACATGTGCTTAAAATGTGAACTTCACTTTAACAGTTTTTTTCGCATACGTATAAGTACTAAACGTCTCTCATATCATAATTTAATCAGCTCATAATGTGTGATGTCGGGCATGAATAGATAGAGATATCATGCTGCAGATTACTCGTAATCGATATCCTATTTACCAGACAGACCTACAAACATATATCTTATAGATACTAGAAAGTAATAATACCTAAGTACCTAGGTATCAATAACTTACATCTTATCTGCGAAATATTAAATTGTTTTAAATTTATTTATAGGCGGCTTCAACCGCGGAGATTTAATTTTTTTAAGTAAAAAGCTATTAACATGGAATGGTATGTTGGACTTTTAATTTTATCGTACTTACCAAAATAAAACGTAGTATGTGGCAAACGGTGGTCTCTGCCTACCCCCATGGGATACAGGCGTGAGTATCTATTTAAAGTGAAACGTCATCATAGTTGGCCCCCAGGTATCTTTTTTACGGATAATAATACTTACGCCTCCATCGATAACATCGTAGTATCTGGATATGAGCTGAATGATGGTGGACTTGCCGCAGCCGGAGTGACCCACCAGGGCCACTGACTGACCATTTTTCACCGACAGGTTAACTCCTTTCAATATCTGATAAATATCCCAAAAAAAAATATAATTTACAAACTAAAAACAGCACTTGATTCTACCCGATGCGGCTGGTGAACTAATTTTAATAGACTCAGACCTTCGTAACCCCTTTTACGACGATAATCGGTAATCTAGGTTCAACCTATAATAGATAATCAATAAGTTCTATACATATTAATATTATGAATATGTAAGTGTCGGTTTTTACGGCTTAACTACTTTTGCTGAAATTTTGTAAGCGTAAAGATGTGTCTCCGTGACCATTACGTGGACGAAGTGGCAGGTAAAAGCTATTTTAATTATAAGTCAGTTAAGAAAGTATATAATTCATTATTAGATATGTAAAAAAAAACTTACAGGAACATCAGGCCTGGAAGGGTAATGGAAGACCACATTCTTGAGTTCAATGTTTCCGTCGATAGAGGGTGGAGTGGCACCCCTGTCGAGCAAAGGATTGATGGACGGCACGTTGTCGATGAGGAAGAAGATCTGTGCGCCCGCGCCGCGTGCTCCGCCAAACACTTCCATCAGGGTTGATGAGACACCGAAGTTCGCCGCCCCGGTCATCACACCGAAAAATACCTACACCAAAATTATACATCGTAGGTACAATCTACTCACACGCGCTTCTATTTTCACTCCCATCATTATTATTGAGTACCATTTCTCATCACCATGTCAAATATCAAATTTACATGCGTTTCCCATTTAAACAAACATACAAAGTTTTGATCTCTATTATAGTCTTTTTTATAACAAATTTCCAAAAAATTTCATTTTTCTCTTAGGGCGCCTCATTACGACAAATACATCCTCCAAAATGCAAGTTTCTACGCCCATCGGCTTAAGTTATGCGTTGACAAATCAGTCCTTAAGAGCAATTAATATATGAATAGATGTGATAAAATGCGAAACTTACCGCGATCATAGTGGATACATCGTAATTGTCCGGCTCCTCGACCATCAGCTTGTAGCCGAACCAGAAGGAGAGGGCGTATGCGCAGAAAATGCAGAAGAAAAGGAATCCCATCGCCATCCCGTTAAATAAGCCTACACATATCAACATATCTACGTACATATAATGTATGCAACGAGAAAAAGACTAAATAATACGGCAGGTAAATGAGAAGTTCTTGAGAAACTGTATAAAAAAGGAACCTTTTCTGATGTTGATAGCTCTGGACTGTTGTAGGTAGACCTGGTACCTCTCCAGCTCCTTCTGCTGGCCGCTGAAGGCGTACACGGTGCGTATTGAAGACAGTACCTCTTCGGCGATCGAACTGGCCTTGCCTGCTGATACGGCTTCCTTCTTAGACAGCCTCGATGCAACCTAAATATTGATTAAGATTTATGTTTTGATTTGGGAGAAGAGTTTAACTGCAAAAACCACAACAGAATAAATATAAGCATACTACAAGCTAAATTAAACTGTCATGTGCATGGAGAGTTCCAACTTTGTCTCAAGTACTTTTGTTCTATTTTTTAAAATTAGTAAACCGCTATAAATACCTTCTTTTATTTCCTATTCGAATATAAAAAAATATTTAAATAAGAAATATTATATCTTTCAAATTGAAAATATTGGTATTTGTATACTTGTTAAAATGTACAATTGTACTGTTTCGATTAAATGTTACTGCCAGTAGAAGAACAGAAGGACCCTTTGAGGAAAGATCATAATTACCAGTCCAGCAACGCCAACAAGCGTCAAGGTGACGGGGAATGATATAAGGCACAGTAGAGCCAGCTTCCAGCCTTTAATGAGGGCCATTGTGATGGAGCTGACGAACGAGGCCTGGTAGAAAATGAACGTCGACAACTTCTCCCCTATACCATCCTCCAACTTCACTATGTCACTGTGGGAAACAATTAAGACTTAATTACTTTTGTAATAGAAGTTAGGAACGTGTTATATTAATCAGCACCCAGAGGGTGGTTATTGCTTTAAGTGGTGAATAGGCCGTAAGATTGGCTGATCATTGATATCGATATTGTTTTATTACAAAAAATGCTTTTCACTTCCGTGGGAATTGTTTATACATGATATTAATAAATTCTTTTTTTAGGGTCCCGTGCTCTTAGGGTAATAAACAGGACCGTATTACTAAGACTTCACTGTTTGTCTGTCTGTCCATCTGTCACCAGGCTGTATCTCATGAACCATGATAGTTAGACAGTTGAAATTTTAACAGTTGTTTGTACTGCTATAACAACGAATACTCGAGAAGAGAATAAAATAAATAATTAAATAATTAATGGGCTTTTATTTTATAGAACTTGTTAGATTAGATTTGATCCACTCCTTACTGAAATAATATCAGATCGCAGTAGCAATAATATTTAAACTTCAAAGATTTTTAGGTTTACCTGTTGATTCTGGCCGCAACATCGCCAGTCTGGTGCACATCAAAATATTCGAAGTCCTGGTTCAACGCTGCCTTTAGGTACTCTTGGCGTATTTTGTATACCTGTGTAGAGATAATACGTTAAAACAACTATCCGTTTATCAGTAGGCAATCATTACCATATAACAAATTTAATAAAAAAATTGCTGTTGGCAACACATTAGTTATGCAAAAGAGTAGGTGTAGGAGGGAAATCCGTGAATATTTTAATTGCCGTTATCGATCAAGGTGGATAAAATTGATTGGATATGACTTTTATATAATTACATTTTCATTTGCGAAACAATTCTAAGTAGGTATAATTTACGATGTAAAATGCCTCACGGCGTATTATTAAGAATAATCGCCTGCAAGCAAATTACAGATCATTTAGTTGATCTCTATAGTATATGTACTTATACATATTTTTTTAGAATTGAAATAAAAGAAACTTAATATAAAAATGGTCGGGAGTGGCGATGGCAGGCTAGCTTAAAATTAAATGCCAAGTTATGAGCGCGCAGCGAATATAGTGGGGATACTGTGCCTGTTTTTATTCGCCTCGCACCATACAGACAGACAGAGAGAGAGTCATAAAATGATTACTGCGCATTCAAGGTATGTGCTCATAAATCAAGACCCGTAATAAAGAGATCTACATTTTCCTATGACCTATGCCAAACATCTTTATACTATACTTTGAACACTTGTACCTGATTATATGCAGCCATATTCATCAAGGTCGTAGCAGCATACGTGAGTACGGTGACCACGACACCGATAATGACGTTGTATATCGCGAACTCCAGCATGGCTTGTAAGAACCCGTCGTCGTCAGGGTTGCCTAGCATGAGCGATATGCCATAGTCCACCATGGCTTGCAGCAGGTATGAGAGGAGTAGCGTGTTCAAAGGTGTCGAGCACGCGCTGATCATGGAGAATAGCAAGGCTGTGTATATTGAGAGTCGGTCCCTTGTTGTTGCGAATCTGAACTGTGGAAACAATCGACAGTTTAAATGTAAATCTTGAAATTTCTGCGAAGGTGGAAAGTCAAATTTAACCTTATTCTCAGATTAGATAAGCTAATAACTTATTTAAACATCACCACTATATGTAAATCGCAAAGATATATATCAAATATAGATAACTATAAAATGGTTACATTCTCAAACTGTACTGCATATTAGGTATATCCAGGCTCATAATATCTACGGCAGTTTTAAGTACGGAACAATTAATTATTTCTACGGTAGTTTGACAGATGTTGTATAATATACGTTTGAAAATCTGTAAGTTACTATCACATAGTCTATAGTAGAAGATACTTAGTATACCTACTGAGTACTCACCAAGGTAATGAACGAAATACTCGGCACTTCCTCTTTGGCATCTGCTTCGGACACGCTGTAATATTTTTAAAAGTCATAGTTATGTGTACTTTACTTAGTTATCTAGATTAGGTAAAATGTTCACTGGCTAAGAAATATTCAAATTATGCATCAGTTTATCATAAAGTATAGAAAGTAGGTAAATTTTATCTAAAATTACCTTTATATAGGTCACCACAATAATTTACATGACGATGTCAAGACTTATTATGGATAGGTAGATATTCATGCGAATTTAGATCTGTTTTTTTGTGTATATATATTGTTGGGAAAAATGTCATGCATGAAATCTTAGTAGAGTTTTATATTTGAGTTTTTTTAATCTTGATAATTTTATTTTTCTCGGATCTTAACTTATGTTTCGAAAGCAAGAACGGAATGAATTCACAATTCAACTAAAAATATATATATACATATTATTAACTCTGCTATCGACTGGGTGCATACGTATAATGTCAGGAATTCTGTTGTTTTAACACGAAAACATTCAAATGTCACAATTTTTTTTTTAAAATAATAATCAGAGTCTACTTTAAAACTTCGTGCTGCAAAAAATACTAGATGTGCACTTTTTAGGAATGCGTAAGGCATGTTATTTAGAAAGCTACCACAACTTTTAATGACACTTATTTTTTACCAATACCTGAATTTACTTAATGACGATAGGAACTCAATTCTGATAGGAAAGGATATTTAAGGAATAAAAAATACCAAAATACATGGATGTCAATTTCTTATAGGAAAGACTGACACTGCTCATAAAGGGACAAATTTTAACATGAAGATCTAAAATTAAATTGAATTCCATAAAATTCTGTATTGACATCAACACCTTGTTAGATCGTGATTATCTTATGATGCCCCAATGACGGCATAGGCACTTGAATAACGCATAGCATACCAATGTATTTTTAATGAATACACTAGGTTGATGTTCAATCTTAAGGTATGTTCCCAAATATAATAACTGACTTTCTACGGACAAACCAGGTTTCTTCTAACCTTCCGAACATAATGGTAGCATTTATAATATAGTACTGATAATTTGAATTTGTACCTGTCATCAGTTTTCTCCTTAGAAGGTTCATTTGTAAAGTCGTTGATGTCATACTTGTTCCTCCTCGAGATGCGGTTCCACCCATTTTCCTCCGGATCCTTCATTTTAAACAATTATTTACACATCAATTTAAACTTTATCACTATATTCCTAGAATTCCTTTTACTTATGTCTGCATTTCACAAGGATTACTGCAAATTTTATATATTATTACGGAATGTTCGATGAAGGCCGGGCCCCGACTGAACAATAGATTTGTGATAACGGCTATCATCGATAGATATGATAAAAGCACTGTACAATTCTGTTTCATTTCACATATGTTTGGCAGTGGTTATATGACATATTATGTATGCATAGGTATTAACACTACTGTCAAGGTTATTAAAATTCTCACCTCCGCATTTTATTACAAAAAGTAGGTACCTGGATGACTAAGCTTTGCTCGTTTCTTTGACGTTATCTATAAATTAAACCTAACTACAACGATATATCACCATAGAAACCCCCTGGATTCTCTTCTTCTTCTTAAAGTGCCTCTCCAATTATTGAAGGTTGGCAATCAGCTCCGAACACTGGATTCTACATTTTATAAAAATCAATATATAAGTATGTAATGACATGCGCCTCTTCTGCAATTCTCAGATACCTACTTACATATTTTGGTTCATTAACCAAACTACATATGACTATTAGGTAGTAGACTGATTGTTACTGCTAATAAAATAATGCTCGTATTTAAACTTAACTGCAGCGAACTTTTTCTAGTTTTCTGTATTCTCTAGTGGAATGATTTATCACTTAACTATTATTAAATCAGAGGCGTTCGGTCACGGTGGGCTTACCATTTAACTTTACCATTATTATACACAAACTATGTACCAAACAAGACATAGGATGCACACTTTGTCCTTTTATGCATTGTAATAACTTTTTGTCACTTCTACGGGGCTAGCAACAAAAGTATTATTGATACATTTTCGTCAAGCGTTACTGATTTAAGAGTGACAGATCTGTAAGATTCCCGTAATTGTTTTGTTATTGTTAACAATGCCAGATTCGAATGCCCATGTTTGTTTTACAACATAATATATTGTTTTTGGCTGGTAATTTATGATACTTTGCTTTTGTTAGGACCTTAAGGAGTCACATTGCAGTAAGTAATAAAGTAATAAATTCTGGTAAGTAGAAACAATATTTTAACACGGAAATAGAAGTTGACATTTCACTATTTTATAAATTTGGGTAACCCTTCTTTCTAGAGAGAACATTATTTATTCCTGGGGACCTGCCCTGTGATTTCACTCGTTTTGTAAAATATTTCATGCTATTCTCCGTATCTTTGAAGAAATATAACATGGATTTAATTCGTAAGAGAAGGAAAAGCGAAAATATATTTTTTTTGATTTTCTAATGCCAACATGTAATGTAAGTAGTATCACAACAAAACGCAACAGACTTTTAATCAATATCATAACTTTTCTCAAGTCTCACGAATGCGGGTAATACCAATGCGTGTCAATTTTGAAATAGATTTAAACACCACTTATTAATCCTTGATTAATTTCATTTACTTCAAATATAAGTTTCAATTCACCAATAATCCACGACCGACAGTATAGTTTGAAATTAAACTTCTGTGCAAAGTAGTGACCTTGTTCCAACCTTAAAATAACTCCCATGCTATTTCACCTTGACGCATAGCCCGCGTTACCCATACGGTTTAAAACAAAAATTTACTCACATCGAAACATTTTGCAGACGGCCATTGTTTTAGTAGGGGTTTCTTGAAGTTGCATTCTCTGTAGGTCAGCATATTTCGAATTAAAATCAACTTTTATAACGTTGATTAATTTCATACTTTATGGTTATAATTTGGTTAGGGTGACACGACAGCTGCAGAATAATCACTCCGCGGTTGAAGATCATTGATGGTTGCGCCGGCGCAGCTCGACCTCACGCCGAGATCTCCCGCCGTCGCACGCGTCTGTCCTAGAGAGAAAATTAGGAGCAACCACATGATGATTTTACAAGTACATCAATTGAATGTAATTGTTCAGCCGGCACCAATCTACTATTTAATCAAAGTCTACTGATTAAATTAAATTGTGTATCCGTTGTGATCGTAGGTATAGGTATTTAGCATAGATCGACTTAAAACTAATTTGAGAAGTAATAATAAATTAATTGTCGCATTATTAGTTTATTCAGTAGTTTAAATTTGTTTTACGTTTGTTTCTAGGTCGTAAGATATCAAATAAGTATCTGGGGGCCCACTATCATCGTCATAGCAGTGACGTCCTACTTCTAATTTTTGGCGTTTATTTGTGTCAAAAAATGAAACGTCAAAGCAAGAAGTTTTTTAATACGCTTTGCTTGAACTGATGGTAGATGGCTTGAAGTTATTCCCCCATTTGTATATGCTGCTCTCGTCTATGCAAGCACTTTAATATAGGTACATACTTTACCGATGACTACATTACGTAATTCATGTTCTATGGGTAATCTGAAAAACGGCACTTGTACCAACGCAATATTATTAAGTCTAAGATAATAATAAAATAACGCCACCCATTTAAACTTAACGGTTTGTTGCAATTCATTCTCTTGTAGGTGCAGCCAGTATTCCATCCACGGATGAGATTTGAATCCATCTATGGTTACTATATGTCAGTTGAGAAAGACAATATGGCATAGACAGTAATCAGAAGTCAAAGCTATGCAGTTCTAATATACTAGAGCCCATAAAAGGCATACCTACTACCGATTGAAGTTAGAATTCGGATCATACTAATTCGCGTGCACTATTGACAACAACATTGTGTTACTTAGATCTTATCCATAAGTAGCCATAATTATAATGAAACAAAGGACCAAGTATGCATCGTGAGGACAATATATCCACATTGCGAACCAGTTTGCAAGTGTTGCAAGGTAGGTGTGCCAGCCAGGAGGGGCGCAGAGCGGCCACGCCCCGCCACCGCCTACTGCGTATATAATACATACTTTGTCCGGTACATGACATATGTATACATAGGACTTGCATGTACTTGTTACTCTGTACATGCCTAGGTTGCATGACCGTGCTGAGCACTCGGCTTGAGTCGGAGCATTTAAGTAACTTAGGTCACTGTTTACTCAGCAAGAAATAATTAGCTGCTAAATAATAATAGTGCATTAATGTTAATTTATTATAAAAATAGACTACTTAACGGAGCCCGACTATGATCGTTTAAGAAGCACGTATTAAGAACTTCTTAGCTTAATATTACGGTACAAAAATGAAATGTCAAAGCTCAGTAGTTCTTAATACGTTCTGCTTAAACCGATGACGGTAGCCCCTAATTATTAAAGTTCTTGAGGTTACATTCAAGTACACTATCATTGAAGAATTCGCAACTTCAGTGATATTTTTGTATTGTGTTAAACTACATTCAAAGGAGAAATTATACTTAAAACTGAATAGGAAAGAATTTATTAACAAGAGTGCATCAAACAATCATAAATTTCTGTGAGATCCTTTCTATAAAAATTTCAATATGTAACTTAATATTTATAATGTACATGATGAGATGCAATGCCAGATGCACCGGTTCCCTCAGATGGCCGCAGAACAATCGCTCAGCCATCCGAGTAAGGCTCAAGTAGATAAATAACGTCTAAGTGAAAATAGGGGTACAGACAGCTCGCCTTATAAATGGCTCGGAGCACATTATAAATTGCCCACATCCTTTATTTATGATTGCAATTACCCGCCTTTATATCTCGCCTTATCTATCGTTAGTTACCACGGGTTATTCCATTTTTCATGAGGTCATTATTCAAACGGGTAAATAGAATTCTGTTAACACTTTATAATAGCGCTTCACGTGCGAGCAAACACTTACCTACGCATCAACTTGTATATTAATCAGTGCAAACAGAAAAAAAATTGGTATCGAGGGATAAGTATGGCTAACTTCAATTCAATCCTTTAATACCCCTATAGGATTATTGGGCTTTATTTTTTCGGTATATACTCCAAATACTCGAAAATATTCTATTAACTATGAACTCATCATTATAATACAGTTAATTCGTTTAAGAATGTTGTATATTGCAATGGGCCCTGGATGGCATCCGTAGCCGTTAATTACATATGCTCACGCCTGTATTCCCCGAAGGGGTATGCAAAGGTGTTGTGATCACAACACCCACTTTTTATCGAAGATGATTAAGTAATCTATCGCCGTCTCAGGCACTATACATACGTCTTTGAATTACTTCTCAGACATACGCAGGTTTCCTCACGATGTTTTCCTTCACCGTAAAGCACGTGGTGTGAAATCGCTGTACTTTAGTTTTTAGAAAAACACATTGGTATGCCCTGCTGGGATTCGAACTTGCGACGCTTGCGTATCAGGCAACTGCTCAAACCCCAAGGCCACCACGCCACGGTTCTTCCACGTTAACTCCACGACTTAATAGATTAAACAAGTCCTTCATGAGTTTCAACATGTAGGTAGGTACTGTGGCGAGCGACCCTCGACATGGGTCCCGCGCTCTCCGGGATCACTACTATTAACTATCAAAATAAAATTAATGAACTGTTTCACTTTTTATTCTTTTTCTTCCATCATCGTTCTATTTTCTTTCCTACAACTACAACAATTTTATTTCGAATTCTTTTTGGATTATTTTTGTAGCTACTACCTGTATTAGTACCTACGCCCAACGGTTTGGAATACCACGTGAGAGTTGCACGTGACGTCGAATCCCTCTACGTCAAGTGGCGCTAAGTCGAGTCTCATTATGTCGAGCTGAAAACAATCAGCTACTACGTCATGTCGAGTATGGTAAACATGACTGCCTCATTCAACTTTATCATGACACATATGCATTGAAAATTTATATGAATTCTCGTAAATTACCACTTCCTTCAACCTATACATATCTGCAGTGCATCCTGACATACCTACCATTTTATATCCTCTTATACTTAATCGATATTTTAAAAGATTGATTTATTGCGACTTCGACATGCTATTCATCTAAAAAATCGTTTATAATTATCTCTACCGCTATATCCACTTAGTAACAACACTATTTCAGTAATTAAGTTGGGCAGTTAGTTAATCTATAAACTGTACCTACACTTCAACTTGATTGATTTACAAATTGATAGCATCTAAGCACCATATACTTACTTTAAGTTAATTTTCAAATTCAATTTCAAATCTACTTATAAATCTTGTAGTTCATATAAGTAATTAGTTCCACGCTTTCTGAATCCAAATAGAAAAAGAGTGTCCCAAGCATTCAATTAATTTAGTACATATCTTTAGGTACGTATATATATTACACATGCAAAAATGTCTGTAACTGTCAGACTGTCTGTTGTCTTTTACAGCCAAATTGCTCCTCTTGAAATGGTAGGCAGGCACCTACTTGAGAATGCGGATGAAGATATTACATATACAGACTAATAGTTAAAAAGTTAAAAGTCTTAAACACAGAAAAGAATACAAACATATATTTTAAATTCATCTAGATATCAGTCTATATACAGATTTTTCTCTCTAGCCAAGCGCTTAACTTCAGAGTTAATGAGGGGACTGTTAATTACAATATGATTTAAGTATGTATTTTAGTGTCAATATAACGTTATATAACGTTAGCAAGTGAGAACCAAATCGCTAGACTACCTACAAATCCTGATATTAAAAAACTGAAGAATTTGAGGAACTACCTGTTTGAATTGAAATAATATTTTTGTGTTGTATAATTTATTCATCGAGGTAGGCTTAGACTGTATAAAATCAAGCTGGGACTAATAATATGGGCCTATAGGAGCGAAGCATCAATGGAAAATTTTACAAAAAAGGGAAGAATTATAACTAAGTATCATAGTTTTTATTGTTAACTAACTGTGCCCCCCGGTTTCACCCGCGTAGTGTTAATTTCATGGGTGTCCCGCAGCCCGTATGTTTTTTTTAAAAATAAAATTAGCCTAAACACTCCTTGAAATCAGCTATCTGCCGGTGAAAGTCTCGTTAAAATCCATCCAGCCGTTTACGCGTGATGCCGTGACCAAGGGAAATGGGGATTCATTTTTACATATAAGAAGATAGATTTTACGCGGGTAACACCGTGAGGCACAGCTAGCAATCAATAAAGGAGCCAGCATCAAATTAAGGTTACCAACCCGCGGGTAAAGTCTGCTTTTTGCATCCTTGCCGATGAATTGAAATTTGTATCTTTTAAATAACAGCAGAACTGTTTTTGCACAGTAATTTATCCAGAGAACTGACTGTATTATATTTTTAAATTAGTCAGAATTAGTCTGTTAACGAACAAAAACTGAGATCTGTTGGTATTTCAGTATAGAGGGTAAAACAAAAATAATATAATCTTTGATCGATGCCGATTTGCTATTAATCTTCTCGTGAATAGATATTCTTGTTCGGCATGTGACTCAACTTGAATGGACGTTTATTGATTCGCATACATCAACATCTATACAGATAAATTAAATTGAAGTGTCTGTTTGTAATTCCAAATAAACAGGCTATCACTAAATGCTTATGGAAGTATATTGGGTACCTAATAAAATAGTTATTTGTTATACAAGAGTGCAAAGTTGCTTTTTAACCGCGTGTTCAATTTTGATGACCGAGCAAGCGAAGGATTCTAAAATTGAATCACGAGCGCAGCGAGTGATTCAAAATTAGAATCCTGAGCGTTAGCGAGGGAATCAAAAGAGCACGAGGTGAAAAATCTTTGCACTCGAGTGCAAACGTAACTTTTCATTCCACCTCAGCGAGGAAATGACTAAATGCAAAAAAAAAACGTTTACAATCACAAGATAGGTACACTTTTATTTCAGTTTAGGTATTAATTACTACATTATGACAGGTAAGTATTACAGAATAATCTTTAAATTATAACAATACTAAGGTATAATTAAGAAAATTTTAAAGTAACGTTGCTACAGTTATTTAAATTGAGTGTAATATTTTTGTTTGGTACTGTAATATTGGTGTTAGTCACTTGTGTACTGTTTTAAATACTTCTCGCGTGATTGTTGAGGGAGAAAGCTCATTTGCGCATTATTAACCGTTTCAGTCAATTCTGTTGGCGTCAAACAATCTTCCTCGTCGCTAGAATCACTCATTTTAGTTTTTTCACTTGTTTTCACGTTTCTTGTTTTTAATATAAGGTTTAACAATGACGTGAAAAAAGCCCGCGTAATGAACCGCATACAAAGCAAATTGAAAAAAGAACACCAAGAAGGTTCCGAGTCTGAGTTTTTAACAAATAAAAAAAAAGTTGTATGATATATTCGGCATCATAGAGGTAGCAGTAAATAGGTTTAATGTTTTTTTTTAATTCACAAACTTAGTGCACACGATGTTCTAAATTCAATTTACTTTATCCTCTAGAGAATAAAAACGGCTTTTCCACTCAGATATTGAAGATTAAAAATACTCTTTCCGAGATGGTGGGAGGAAAAAACTATTTAATTTATTTTCTCTGCCTGTCTGTCTATTTGTTCCAGCTAATCTCAGAAACGGCTTAAACCGACTTTAATGGGAGTTTTACTGGCAGATAGCTATTGTTACAGGGAAACTTAGGAAAAACATTAGTGTTCCGTGCATCCATAAAATTAACTCTACGCGGGTAAAACCGCGGGGCACAGCTAGTTTATAATACGAATTAATTGTACGAAACCTTGGCCTTTGCTATTAAATGTTGCAACAAGAATATTGGATGCAAATCAATTGTCCGCAAATTCTGTGTTCATATCTGAAGCAATAGTGAATTACTTTTTTATATTACGAGTATGTGCAACAATCTACATTCCGCTCAAGCGAACCGGACATTTCGGACATTGCGGATTTAAAACTAGTTTCGCTTGTTTGCGTGGATGAGTAGCCATTAATTAAGTGACTGAGTAAATGAATTGGTTTACTAAGATCCATGAAAAAATTAGGTGAACGTGCACCTACACAAATTATCTTTAACGAAAAGCGAGGATTATAATAACTACGCCTATGCCTTCGCCGTTTTTTTATATCAATAAGTCGTTATTACGACACTGGGTTAAATTAACCACTAACAAATTCTTATAAACAAGGTTAATATATTTTCATCCCACCATCTTGGAAAGAGTATTTTTAATCTTCAATATCTGAGTGGAAAAGCCGTTTTTATTCTCTAGAGGACAAAGTAAATTCAATTTAGAACATCGTGTGCACTAAGTTTGTGAATTAAAAAGATTATTCTGTAATACATACCTGTCATAATGTAGTAATTAATACCTAAACTGAAATAAAAGTGTACCTATCTTGTGATTGTAAACCTTTTTTTTTTGCATTTAGTCATTTCCTCGCTGAGGTGGAATGAAAAGTTACGTGTTGCACTCGAGTGCAAAGATTTTTCACCTCGTGCTCTTTTGATTCCCTCGCTAACTAAACGCTCAGGATTCTAATTTTGAATCCTTCGCTTGCTCGGTCATCAAAATTGAACACGCGGTTAAAAAGCAACTTTGCACTCTTGTATAACAAATAACTATTTTATACATATTCTCGTGACGCTACACCACGCATCAACGTCCAAAGTCCCAAGTAATGGACACATTTCAATTATCAAATAACTGTAAAAATAATTTAGCTTTATTAATGATTAGTGTGTTGGTATCGAGGAAACGTTTTTTAGTCGGGGCATTCTATATTAAAATGAATAAATTTATTTCGGTAAATAACACATACGTATTCAAATATATGCTTTGATATTTGTAGTATTTATGCAAAGGGCCGGGGCTGCCCCCCGCCGGGGCCAGTCGGGGCCCGCTGGGCCGCAGTTGTCGGGCCCACATTTATATCCACCTAAAAACTACAATAATTTACAACAATAACGTGATGTAGTTCTGGACAATCCTAATACGACGGATTATATTAATCTGACTTGGACTATAAACGACAAACTAAGAATAACACCACATAATTAAGTTGTTCTATCGATAATTTATTTACATTCAAATTTTTATATGATAACAACATTTATGTTTTAGCAAAGGGTTATAGACAGACACCCATTAGTTCACACGTGGTAGACATTTCCATATTTATTCACCTATCATACTTAAATTGACCATGTGAATATTTGATTCAAGCAGGTACGGATCCGTGGGCGCGTAAGTGACGGAACCAATTTAAATTAATGTAGGTGAGTACCTATTACGTATGTTTTTATAAGCATATCTCCAGAAAATTCTATTAAAGTATAGCATGATTCGCATAACAGCTTTTAACTGCGACGAATTTAAAGGTCTTCTTTAAATAGTATAAAATTGATGACACTATTTCCATACAATGTTCCATACAATGTTTGTTTGAACGCATCGTTCTTCTAAACTACTTTACGGAACTTGATACAGTTTTACCATAGACGTTTTAGCTATAAACACAATACTGTGTTTATATTGTATTTGTAGATAGTTATGACATGAAGCGAGGGCGGGTCTCTAGTCTTGAAATAAAGTGTAAAACGTCACGTCTGAACGGGTAAACTCAAAACGGTGAACGGCATCCCTGTTATTTTAATTACATTGTCGAGGAAAAACTTGTCAATGTAAATACAGTCTCAAAGATGCTCCAGCTGCGTTTAGCCGGAAAGCTGAATGAAATGTGCAGGAATTTAGCTCCATAATCGGTCGTCGGCACCGCATCATTGCGCCACGGCTCGCGGGAGAGCAGTGACGTGCTGTGACCACTGATCCGGCTGCTCCCTGCCACCAGAGAAAAAAATAGCACTGCGATCCCCGCGGTGACACGTCCGCTCCGATTAGTTCCGACACAAAACCATAACAACGGCTAATTCATTTCTAATTGTCTGTGCTCATACAGCCACTTCAAAGGGCTCTAAATGGTAAAACAGTGGGGCATAAATTAAGTCGTTGCTCAATCGATTACTGTCTGTATATACCAGGAGAACATACAGCACGGAGTGCTGTTTCTATTTCGTCGTAAGTATTGTATATCATTTTTCTAAATTTTGCGTGGATTGTATGATTTTGGGAAGCCTCGATGATCTCGATAAAGGTGTAACAACGTAGATTGAATATAGCTTCACGTCTGGTTCGAAATCGTATCAAAAGTACGCTACCATCACGCGATGAAAATACATATAATATTATTCTGAGTATGAGCTCGAAATTCTAAGTGTCTCGGACAGCTTACTTGTAATGTTGAATTATTAGTACGTAGTTTTTCGATCGAAAAATGGCATTGAGATATTACACGTTCCTCTATTTTCAGGTTAAAGCTTAAACTTTTAACTGCCAATAAGAATATTCTTAGATATCCTTATTGCCTTACGTTACGTGTTGATCGCTTGCACTTCAATACGTCGTCGGTTACTTAATTCAAATAATTGTATTGCTACAGTGCTTTTCAAGATGTATCACAAGAAGTCCACTCCTTTTCGCCGTAAGCTGAACTAAGCTACATATAGCACCTGAAATAAAATAATAAAATATATATATATTTTATAATTAGCTTAGATATGTGACCAATCAAGATTATTTAAAGAAAAAAAATGTGCATTGACACACAAGTTAGTTATGTAGAATCGTTCTTATATCGAAGAAAACTGCCACAAATGTAATATTAATCATGTATGGGTTTAATTATTGTCGCCGTGACATTGTTGAGGCAGGAATAACGACAGCGTTCAAAGGGCAAGAGTCCAATCTTTGGTGACAATTGTAAAGCACATTTGGTGCCTTGAATATTAACATGGTGGGTCTTTAGCAGTACCCTGCGGGGAAAATGGCGGGGTTCCGCGGACACCCGCGAGCGCCAAACAATGGCCCGTTGAGTCGAGGCGAACAAACGTAATACAGACGTACTATTCACTCTTTACAAATCAAACAAATTATATTTGTTGAAAAAAAACGGTGACTTATAAATCCATTCATACAGTTGCACGGTGGGATGCTGCTTGCGTTGTGGCTGGCATGCGCGTACGATTTACAACATTTGCAATAAACATACAGGGCGAACATATTCGGCACAAGGCAGGTGGTACATATAAAATTAAAAATATATAAAATAAACTTTGACTATTTCTTATTACTACACTAAGTACTTAGTAATCAAAATTACATTAAAAATGATAAGGTTTGTATTATATATTTTTAAATTGATATATACCACCAACCAACCGATACTCTGCCAAAAATATTCGCCTATAAAGTCCCTATACTTTTCCGTATTACTAAATATAGGCTAAGATAGTCTTTTGTTTAAAAGTAACTCCTTCTGTGATACGGATTAAAAAAGGGATGGACATAGATTTAGTCTAGATATTATTTTTTATTTATGATCCTAGTTATGAAGAATATGAATATCATGAGAGATATGTATTTTTATATCTAACTAGCGGTTTCACCCACATTGATTTCTATCTCTCACGATCTACCGAACCATGAAAGACTGTATGAAAGACACCAACAAACAAACTTATGCACTGATAATATTCGTGGTACGAATACATTTATTTGTTATCTTAGAAATTCTTTGTAGCGATAAGATAGTTGATATCACATTATGCAACACTTAAAATAATTAAATTACTAATAGCATTTCTTATAGACAAAACCGGATGATTATGTGCCCACGCAAAGAACAACAATTTTTTCATCAAACGATGTCATGGCATCAATTTGAATGCTTACTACGAAATTACACCTAAGATTCAAGACACTTATTGAATTTATTATAAACTAGCTGTGCCCCGCGGTTTTATCCGCGTAGAGTTAATTTTACGGGTGACCCACGGAATCCTAAAGTTTTTTTATTAAATAAACGTAGCCTAAGTTACTCCTTGTAACATTAACTATCTACCAGTCCCGTTAAAATCGGTCCAGCCGTTTCGGAGATTAGCCGGAACAAACAGACAGACAGAGATATAAATTTAAAATTGTTTTTTTTTATTTCGGTGGCGTATATTGTTTCATATTATTCACTTAGTGAAAAGCTGTTATTCTGGAATTACAAACAGACGCTTTGAATTTTATTTATCTGTATGTATGTATGTATTCCAAATATTATAGATAGTTCCAAAGTATTAAATCTAACAGACGAAGTGTGTATAGGTAATATTGTGTTCAGCAAATTTAATTAAATGGGCTTTAAATAGCAATCTGACGATTCTGACGTTGTGCCAATAAATTGCGCCAAATACAAGTGTACTTATAGAACGATTATAGACCCGTTATAATGGTGATCAAGGGCCGAAATGATCACACAAGGAGGTATTGTACCCACCACTCGTGCGCACGTGACGACTATTGCGCTTAAAAGGGGCACGCTGGAATACTTGAACTAACATATGGAACTAACCCTATTGACGCAGAAGTGCCACTGAGATCTCCTGGATGCAGTCATGTGAATTTTGTGATTATCCTTAAATACCCTTTCAGTTTGAACTTATTTCAAATAAAAACAGAACTATATTTTAGGTTTAAGATTAGGGTCAAAGTTACGACTATGCAGATATCGTTGATTGTAAAAAAAACAAACCAATAAATGTACAATATATACACCTATTATAAGATGTCTACCATAAACATATTTTGAACACCTAATATTTTAGGGCAAATGTATTAAATCAAATAAAATGCAGATAATCATCTTAATTTGAACGTACCTATTTTAATAATGCACAGCACTTATGAACGCGTTCGTGAGAAGATTTAACCGTCTTCTATTGAGTTTGTTCAATACGTTCCGAGTCAAAAGTCAGGGGAAACTGAATATAACATATTCTTTGATTTTATGCGCAACAATAAAAGAATGCGCGTATAATTATATCCTTGAACAATGCACGTCGCGGAGTTGACTTCAATGCCAACAAAAATGCCATTGCCCATTAGCCCTCTTTGCCGTTTGAAATGTTTTAAGTGTAGAGAGCGCGAGCGCAAGAAAATCGCCGCATCCCGGGGGTCCGCGCACTTCCGTTTGGTATCGGGTTGCCAGCGCATTGTCTCGCGTCAAGGGTGGCGCACGCGGCAAACGGCGAGATCCATACATACGTATATATCATCACCACTAAAAATTATATAAAAGTCAAAAGTCAAAAATATCTTTATTCGATTAGACTTTATACAAAGCACTTTCAAATCGTCAGAATGACACAATTTACAGGATTATACATGCTACCGCCAGGTTCGGAAGGTTGCTTTTACTGAGAAGAACCTGGCAAGAAACTCAGTAATCACTCTTTTCAAAAATATTATACAATTTAAAAAAAAACAAAATAAATCATTTGAGAAATGTAAGCCCATGGACACAGTTCCAATGTACAAATGTCGATAAAAATTAACATAAAGAAAAGTCTAGTAGTTCTATTTATATCTAAATGCGTAGCTTGAGATGACCAGCCCCCACAAGCAGCACCTGTTCACAAGTATGACGAGAATGCCAGCCATCGCCCTCCTCAACCATTATAGAGGGAAGTGAGCGACCCGTCACCCTGACGCCGCCGCAAGCAAAGGCATTTTAGTGAGCATGACAACTCAAGCCAGTCAAAACAAAGATCAAAAGAAATATTAAAATGAATTGTAGCATAAGTACAGTGTCCATGAGACTACTTACAATATTTGTCTGGTAATACATTATTCCAAGTTTCCTTATCACACATATAATCACTAACTGTATAATAACCCTTTTTAAGTAATACAGATTTTACAGTCTCTTTAAATTTATCAAAGGGCAAATTTACAATACATGTAGGTAATTTATTATAAAAGCGTATACTTTGCCCTAAAAATGATCCCTGGACTTTCTGTAAGCGGTGTGTAGGTACTACTAATTTATTTTTATGTCTTGTGTTGACATTATGTACATCACGCTTCTTTTGAAAAGAATTTATATTTTTATGTACAAGTAGTAAGTTTGCAAAAATATACTGCGAAGCCACTGTTAAAATTCCTATTTCTTTAAATTTTTCCTTCAAAGATGCCCTAGATCCTAAGTTATAGATTGATTTTACAGCCCTTTTCTGTAATATAAATATGGCTTCTATATCGGCAGCTTTGCCCCAAAGCAAGATAGCATACGACATAACACTATGAAAGTAACTAAAATAAACTAATCGTGCCGTGTCTACGTCAGTGAACTGCTTTACTTTCCTGACGGCATATGCTGCCGAGCTGAGTTTCCCCGATAGACTAGATATATGTGAGCCCCATTGAAGTTTGTTATCAAGTGTTACACCTAGAAAAACTACTGACTCCACAATATCCAGTTTTTCACCATTGATCATAATTTTGGTCGGAACAGGTTTAACGTTAGGTAAAGTAAATTTTAAGCATTTTGTTTTTTTCGCGTTTAAAACTAAGTTATTCACAGTGAACCATTTAAATACTTTGTCAAGGGCACTGTTTACATCGTCATAATCCGTTTTACCTCTGCTAACTTCGAACAAGAGTGATGTATCATCAGCGAAAAGTACAATATCACAAATATTCTTAACAAAATGCGGTAAATCATTGATGTATATCAGAAATAGAAAAGGCCCTAAGATTGATCCCTGCGGCACGCCCATCAGTACCGGGGACCCGGAAGACTTAACGCCGTTTACCTCTACTTTCTGTACCCTCTGGCTTAAATATGAATCAATTAAATCGAGTGCAGTACTTTTGACTCCATAGTGTTTTAATTTGAGCAATAATGTCTCATGATGGACGCAATCAAACGCTTTAGATAGGTCACAGAATACACCTATCATATCATGTGAGTTCTCCCAAGCCCTATATACATGTCGAAGAAGTGCAACACCGGCATCAGTAGTTGACCGACCTTTGGTGAAGCCATACTGCTCATTGTGTAAAATATGATTTATGTTGAAATGGATAACTAGCTGATTTAATATGATTTTCTCAAAAAATTTACTAAGAGCAGGTAAAATTGAAATCGGTCTGTAGTTATTGGGATCATTAATATCACCAGCCTTAAACAATGGTATAACTTTACTATATTTCATCAAATCGGGAAATTTACCTAATTTAATACAATTGTTAAAAATTTCAGCCAGGGTTGGGGCTATTATATCTATTATATCTTGTAATACTTTTAGAGATATATCCCACAAATCACCCGTTTTTTTTAAATTTAAACTTTTAAATGTCCTAATTACATCTAATGGGGTAACGGAACAAAAACAAAAGCCGGCGTCGCATTCTGACACACTTGACTTAAGAAGAGATTCAGCGTCTGAAGATGAAGAATACAAAGAACAAGTTGTAGCTACCGGAATGTTAATAAAAAAATTATTAATATAGAACGCCAACTCCCGAAAACTAGTAGATATAACATATGAATACGAATGAAATATTTTGTAAGCATAGTAAGGTGTACCTACCTAACATACGGATATTGAGAAGATACTACAAACCGAATCGAAAAGTACACCATGTTCCTCCAACAGGCATATAAAATAAATTTTTATTTATTTGCAATTTTACATTACTACGTATACATGGGATTGGAGAATTAAATTAATGACACTAATTGCATTTTAAAACATAAATTAGCCCTTACAAGCATCTCGTTCTAAGTTAGTGTAGGAAGTGTCCCGGTTTGATCCGAAATCGTATGCAAACGGTAGCGGTGTTGATTCTCATTTACTGAATCGTCCTTCTGTTACAATTCTTTTTTTGCTGTCATCACGCCGAGTCCCTCACCAGAAGACCTGCGGACACATTCCTCTTTTTATCAGCCCCTGACTGTGTCACCATTCATGTCGACATCAAGTAACACGATTCACTACTCTCCATTTATGTCAAAACTATTTAATTAGACATTTTTCTGAGAACATTTAACAGCATTTCTACCGGAGACTCGTGTGTCATTTCATATACTTCATCAATGAAAATAAACACATCCAGATTTTTATTTAACTACTAGCTGTGTCCCACGGTTTTGCCCGCGTAGGATTAATAATAAATACTTTCTCTTAAATGAAGGTAGCTTTAGTTACTCCTTGTAACATCAGCTATCTGCCAGTAAAAGTCCCGTTAAGATCGATCCACCCGTTTCAGTGACAGATGGACAGACAGACAGTTTTTTTTTATATCAGTACGTATGTATTTCGTGAAAAGCTGTGAATTTGGAATAACAAACAGACATTTAATTAATATTTATCTGCATAGTTTTTATCCTTTACAATATTGCTCGCTACAAATGCCTCTCTCTCCAACTGAAGGGTACCATTACTTTACAAGATCCCCTTGTTCATCAGCGGCATTGTGGCGCAGTAATAACTGTGATTTAGGAATAAACGCCATTCTCTTAGCGCCGAGGGTCAGAGCTCAATGGAACAATACCCAACACGATACCTGTGAGAAAACACGTTGACAAAATACAACGTCAGGTGTACGCGCAATAAACTTATATCAAAAACACCACTTAGGATTGAAATACCTTTAAATTATGAGCACAAAAAATATGCTCCTTTTCTGTAAAAAATAAAAATTTACTTAGTCACAGTCAAGTAAGTAAACAAACGATTAGGTATACTTATTTTCATGGCCGCAAAGCAAACTGTAATAAGCAAGTCACTGTCATTTTATAATGTACTCGTATTAGCTCTTTTCCGCAACTTCGCCTGTGATTTTGAGTACCTTGTGTCCGTTCTAATGCTATCCCAACACCAAACGTACAACAACTATTTCGGTTCAGGGGCTCTACCATAACTTCTTATTACTATGATAGTTTTACTCTCTTATTTGACATGTATAAGTCTGTCACTGTCACAAAGTGGATCTTTGATGGCAACAAGAGCATGCATGGTACTGTAAGGCTGTAACCGTGAAAAGGTAAGAGGCAGACAGAAATATATTCTTTGTCATTCATAATATAAGTAAAAACTAGATTTTTTTTTCAAATCTTTGGTTGTGGTTGCAATTTCAATATAATTTTTTTTTCTGTTTGAACCCATCTTTACAGATCTTGATACAGATTTTACTAGTATATAAGAATTACCACCTGACACTTTAATTTTATTTATCAGATTTTTGTTTAAGTGGAGAGTGGCAGTTCTAATGGCACTGCATTGTTTAGAAGAGTTTTATTAAGTTACCGCATTCACAAATTATGTAGAAATAATAATCCGGGCGCGGGTGGGAGCGTCCCCGCGGGGGTCTGCACTTTTAATTAAACCCTAAATTATTGTTCACCTTCATTAATTCTTGTGCTCCCGGGCCGTACTAATGAGTTTGTACTTTTTGTACTGGCTCCCTTGTACCGGGAGTCTCCACAACTACATCACTAGTTAATAGTCAGGCTCTATTGAATGTTGTTCAGAATAATGTATTAGATGTGTTGAAGTCCTTCTTCATGTAATCACAAGGATCCTGAAAAAGACGTGCAAAGGTGTTCATTCACTTGCACATGGAGTTATAATATGCAATCCAGTAGCCCGGTTCTCGTATAGAAAAATGTAATGATGTCGTAGCGACTTAGTTGTTGACAGTGTATTCGTATTCATCAATTTAAAGAAGAAACGGAATAGCTCAGTCGTCATCACGAAATCCTATTGAATTGAAGTCCTATCGAACTACGTTTTCGGATCACGTCAATATCCGATTGGGAGAGGATTTCGATCGAATTACTTTAATCGTTCAACGACATTTCGATTGTTTGTTTTACGTGAATCGGGGCACAGATCTAGTTCTCAAATAAGTAAGTATGTCTACGTTCATCATCACAATATCTCAAGGCATTAAAAATACTGGGAACAAATATAGGAATAAAACAACATTACAGCATCGGATTTGAGAAACAACTCACATTATTATTAATATCTCTTGGCACGCAGCCTTACTTCTGAAATTATTTTTATCTCAAGCAGAAAACGACCCATAAACAACAGACTTGTCATACCGAAAATTAAGGCAATTTTTCACTTTTTGTAATTTAGATAATATATAAAGAAAGTTGTGTGTAGTAGTTCGCAGCACGAGCAGAGGCTGTATATCATTGAATTTTCCTCGGGTTATTTATTTATTTATTAAAGGGTCGCGCAATAAATTGCGTTAAGTGGGGGAGGGCGGAACCCTGCGGGGCACGGCGGGGGCGCCTATAACGCCGGGAAAAACGTGGCCGCGCCATAAGTGCCTTTCTACAACATCGCTAGGCTGCCTTTAATACAATATACATTACAGGCACAATATTAGCTCAGGGTCGTGGAGGTGGCCTGAGAGCAGGCTTGCAGCTCGAAGCAAATTTTAAGTATCGAACCCATAAAATCTACAACGAACAATCTCACAAAGCAACTATGCAAATTTAACTGAAACAAGAGCCGTACTATCTTCCTCGATCTGTAACGAATGGAAACTACTATCTAGACCTTAGCAAAGTTTTTGTTATGGGAACTAGACAACGATATACATGCAGTGGAATGCTGATACTTACATTGATATAGGGATAAAGAAACCGTTAAAAAAGGGAAATGCGTTACAAAAAATCAACAAAACAGATAAATATTTGGGTTATTTCACAAAGATCAAATAATATAACGCAATTTCATAGCAATTAAATAATGGTTTTTTATGATCTACCCCTAGAAAATTACCCATCGGTGAAATGTATAGAAATATACGAAAAGGAAGAGACTACTTTACATATCGCAAATACCAACCATCAGCGGGTTTCGAACCCGCGCCCTCTTGCTTTGCAAGCAATGCCACTGACCACTTGGCCACCAGGTTATCCAGCCAAGAGGTTAAAATACAAAGCAAACAAAAAGTATGAATCAGCTTTATTAAACTCAAGAGAAATATATCCATGTTGTTTGTAGCCCGGGGCCGAGGGCGGGAGCAGGCGTGGTTAGGATGCACCATTAACGCTTACATGCTTATCAATAACACATTTTTCTTCGTAAAACCAACAGACGAGATTACTTAACAGCATTAATAAACCAATTTGAGGCGGATCTCATATTCATTTGGTTCAGGTGTCGGTTTTTGAGATATTTTTTTAAAGATTAAACGGTATTTATTATTGTGAGACATGGCGAAAATTGGCTTTGTAAGCAACCTCTTCTTAACTTTAGATTATATTTAAAAAAACTGCATAAGCTGTAGCCGCTTATCATCGGGTGGACTGCACTTCTTTGCCACCTTAGTACTGTAAAAGAAATTGAAAAAATCTGCCTTAACGCAATTATTCAAAAAACCTTTTGCATTAGTAGCCACTTTTACCGTCATAGTCTTTGAAGTTTTGACTGTGGTTATATGAGAAGATATGCTACTCTTCAGACACCATCGTCTGAAGTTCTGCACACCTTTTTTTTTTATTCACAGCTATTTATAAAAGAGAGTATTAAAAACTGATTCTGGCTAAAAACTAGGTAGATAAAATAACTCTAGATAGCTCGTAATAGTTCATTCGTATGTTTTAGATTAATGAACCAAAGACTTTTAGCGGCACAACGTTATGACGAGCTCATATTGATGTTTCCGTCAGATCCTACGCGCGGAATGAAATGCATCAGAGGCCTTACCATCTTATTTTTTTTTAATTATGTAAGAGAGAGACATATACCCAACATTTACACTTGTTTCATACTAATATAATATGATATTATATTAACTGAACTTGCCGAGTACTTTTATGGATGCGGTAAGAAGGAATCAAAAACTGTATGATACTTGATGATTTCACCATAGCTAGAATTATTCATGTAATATGTTTGCCTAAGTGTACAATTCATGAACATTTCTAAATTAGAATGATATTTGGAAAATAAGTAACGCCTTCTATAAAAAATACCCGTGCGTGGCCTAGCAGGTGCACCAGCGTCATAATCAACTTCTAATAAAGTTCTTGACGCCCCAAAATATTTCAATCAAATTAATTACCTATTGAACTACTGTGGACATAAAGATGAGATTTGTATCTGATTAACTGGGGTATTACAATGAGCTCTTATTGCCATCATAGGCCCAGTATGTGACATTGACAGTGACGGACTTATACACGTCATATACATCTGTCTCATCATAAGAGTTAAACTATCATGTCAATAAGAGGTAATGGTAGGGCCTGACTTATAAAGTAAATCCCAAAGAGTTGAAAACTTCAAACGTTGAAATATAATATTTTAATTATATATATTCCCATTATATTTTGATAACATTATCAAAAACATGTTGTGCAAGGTTGCAAGAGTGCTAATCAATTTACAATACTGCATGGTACTGAGCTACGTCTTGAATTAAGTAGCTCAAATTACCGAGAGCTCTGCAAATCTCAAGCTGAATAAGAAAAAGTAGATAATTTGATAAAATTGGCGACTCATCATGTTTTCTGTTGGAAATACAAGGAGGGTAATCTAATACAAAGGTGAATCAGTAGATCTATCATCTATGCGAGTCATTGGGCCGATGCAGGGCTATCGACTCGTTATCAAGATTTTAGCAATCAGTGCCATTCACTACTCGCCGGATTTAATAATGTCTAATAATGAATTTGATCTGTTATCGCACAACGATATTATGATCCGTTTTTCTATTTTGGGGTAGGTTATTACTTATTACGGAGCGAACAATATCGTGTTTACTTTTCTGTTGAGTTGGATTTTGAACTACAGAGATTTATATTATTTTATTTCAATTGACGTTTATTCCAAACTTAATATACGTGTAGATTTGTAGCATACCAAATAACAAAACTCCTTTTTAACGTCATATCAATTATTCATACTGTTTTAAAATAATAAAAGAAGATCTGCTGAAGATGCTTTTCCTTAAATTAATACTAGAACATCATTATATCCCTCACTATTATGATATGTGGCGGATTGATTATTTTTAGTAGTGGATGAGGTAAATATGAAGCCATGTTCTCCTGATGGCTAATCACCCCTGCTATCCTCATGGGTTTTTGTAGTCATTATCTGTTGATACTTTTACTGAACTGGTTTAACCCAAATTGCCAATTTTCCTCGAAAAGGGGGTTACGAAGGTCAGATGGCAGTCGCTTCGAATAAAAATCAGGTGCCGACACCAAATACAAGGGACAAGGCCAGGGATGATGATATCTGTTGATACTTGATTAAATCTTCATGAAATCAATTAAATTTCTCACATGTATTAAGACAGCATTCTGCTATTGCAAATTCCAATGGGTTCCGTGCCATCGAAGTCCATAGGTATGAATGTTGTGACAATTGCCCCAACTGTACCGTGCAATTCGTCGTGGTTTGCTTTCCCGTGCGTCTTACTTCTTCACTGTTATTTTTTATCGAGTCGATCGGTCTATTTTGAAAATGGAAGCAATTTGTCGCGTTTGATTCGTGGCTGAGCGGCGACTTTGATCGGTTTTTGTGGGCGGCCGCGTCTCGGCGCAATTGGGCCCGCTTGTGGTCGTGGTCACTGGCTAGTTGAATTACCACTCATTGTTATACCAGATAGCTACGTCTGAACGCTAGAAAAACTCCTTTATATTTACCGAACACGCTATGTAGTTCGGTAATTAAGTATATGTACGCCGGCCATATGTATTAATCGACCGCATCTAGAGCGCACTCGCTTGCTCCGCTTGTATTGATGTATTGAAACTCCATAACAGTATCGGAATACGATGCCTTTATGCCGTTTCGATTAACTTAATAATGAACGGACCTACACTACAGTACATTTTGACACCGTAATGATTCTAATAATGTATCTGATCTTATTTTACTCTCACACTAATCTCGCACTTAAACTCTGGTTTTCAACTTAATAAATATATATGTCTACGAAATTTTGTA
Organism: Watsonalla cultraria; assembly: GCA_964035505.1. NCBI lineage: Eukaryota > Metazoa > Arthropoda > Insecta > Lepidoptera > Drepanidae > Watsonalla > Watsonalla cultraria. The sequence continues at coordinate 6,902,922 of OZ037717.1, read as the reverse complement.
GGTAAATAAACTTGAAGTGTCTGTTTGTACCTAACTCCAAATAAACAGCTTTTCACTGCACTGCATATGAAAGTAAACAAAACAATTTTAATTTATTTTCTCACTCTGTCTGTAGGATCCGAAACGGCTGGACTTATTTCACCTTGACTTTCACTGGCAGATAGCTAATGTTACAAGGAGTAACTTAGGCTACTTTTAAGTTACCATTAAATTAAGTTTACGCGGATAAAATCGCGGGACATATACATTAAATGCTTTCCTACATACAAAGTCAGAGGAATACTTATGCAAGTTGTATTTCAATCAAAAAACCTCAAAAGGATCCTAAAGCTCAATGGTTTGTTTATAAGGACTGTCGCTCATTAATTAAAGTCCCCTACAGTCACCGCAAATATCGAAAAACACGTATTGTGTTACCAGCAAAAAGGGCTGAGTCGGAATCATCTTTACATTCGGCTCCGTTTCGAATCGGTTCGTGTCCATTTGGTTTTTGCCGCGGCATGTGGCTTGCCCGATGCCTTGTTATTAATTACTTTCTTTTATATCTATGCACAACAATTGATCGGCTTGATTAAAATATCTAAATAATAGATGAACATAATAACTGATATCGCCTAAAAAGTTGTATTGAGTTTGAGTCAGCATCCATTTGTGCGGCCGTGTGTTATTAAATAGGAACGAATACATTGATGCGTCGACAATTAACGCAACGATTGTACTGTTATGTTATTCAGTTATTATGTTCTCAGGTTGACTACAAATACCAAAATACCTACTTAAGGAGTTAATTTCATGTGTGGCTAATATTTCGCAGAACCCATTTTTTAAAGTAAATGTCTATGTTACTCCTTTTAGTATCAGATACCTGTCAGTAAAAGTCTCGTTAAAATTGGTCTAGCCGTTTAAGAGTTTAGCCGGAACAAACAAAGAGACAGACAGAGATGTTTTTATGTCAGTACCATAAATACTTTCAAATGCATTTGGTGTATGTAGGTACAGCTGTTAATCAGAAATAACAAACAGACACTTCAATTTTATTTATGTGTAAAGATGTATAGTATAGATATATATTTTCCAATTACATATCGTATCAAGTATTACATAAAGATAGTACTATCACTAAAAACATAAAAAAAAGAATCTTATAATTAAAATACATAAATACATACATACATACATATGCTCACGTAGGCAGAGGTGTTGTAATTTTCAACACCCACATTTCACCGAATATGATTAAGTGCCTGAATAATTAAAATAATATAATTGACTTATATTATTAAAAGGAGTCCCTGTAGGCAAGGTTCCCAAGATACTGTTATTAAATTACGTATTGACTTATGTTTGCGTGATACACAACATTTGTTTTATAAGTGCAGTAACGATTATCGTGGAGGCTTAATTTATTGTGGCAATGTTTATGCGCGTATAAACCTCTCATCAAAAAGGATGAACGCGAGTAAATGATAATAACTGGCCCGCTACCAGACACTCGACGAGCGTGCGTTATATCGTACTACACTGCCTTGTATAAATTGCTCAATTTCAACTGAAGCATATTAATTTTATTATTATGGCACATGAAATGTGCAAGCTTTCGGCTTCCTTGGTACGCAAAGGCGTCTCGACGGGAGCCGTGCAAGTTAAAGTTCTGCGATTAGTTATGCAGGCATACATATACGCTACGTAATGAAAAATTTAATGGCTATTAGAAATGTTTACTTACGCTCATGAGAACTCTATGCTATTTGTGTTTTATTCTGGCACAGTGGCAAGCAGTTTCCCCTTCTAATGTTTTACATTAAGTACATAACATACTTTTTTAAAGATACGAGTACTTAATATAAACAAAATATGGGCGATGGACTCACCCTCTGTCACGTTGGCCCTTAATCATATTCGGTGAAATGTGGGTGTTGAAAATGACAACACCTCTGCCTACCCCTTCGGGGAATACAGGCGTGAGCATATGTATGTAATTCCTTTAATTTTTGTTTATAAGTATGTGAGCAAATGTGCGTGCGCCAAGACTCCCCACTCTCGACCACCAATATATTAGCACAGCAACTGTACATCGGTGACCACTTAGCTTATTTTTCTTTATTTTATAACCTTAAGGAATGTCCGCGAAATTTGACTCGATGGTTAATGCATGAAATTCTGCTCTGTCGCTATCATACACACTTTTTTAAATTTGTACGGTAATTTATAGAATAAATTCCCAATGCACCCCGTGAAATTTGTGAAGAATATTATTTTTTTTTTTGCCTTAAAGTAAAAGCTTCTGGTGGGAGCTGTTTCAACGGTAGTTATTACTTGTTCGTATACTAGCTTCCGACTTTGGCTTCACTCGTAAGTAACACCCTGAAAGTCCATTCTATACTTTACAAAAACAGAAAAATGATCACTAAGTTACATAGTTATTATTGTCAAGCCTACACCAGTAATACCGCGAGGCACAGTTAATATACAATAATACATTGTATATATGTACCATTGCATATATACAATACTTCTACTCTGCGGTGCTACCCACCCATTTGTCGGGATAAAAGTTTGGGCTGAATATTTAACCAGGTTGTATATAAGCTAACTTTTATATAGATCTTTCCAGTCTACAGACCCGGGGCCTGGAGACAAAGTAACATAATCCTCCCACATCGCTAATAGAATCACATAAATCAGTAACAAACTAAAAAGAACTTCAGAATCTATACATCTATACATCTATATCTATACCGATAAATAAAATTGAAGTGTCTGTTTTCAATTCCAAAATAAAAAAAAATCACTAAACGCATATGAAAGTATATATGGTACTGACCTAAAAAAAACAATTTAATTTTTTCTCTCCGTCTGTCTGTCTATCTGTCTCTCTGTAAGCGGCTGAACCGATTTCAACGGGACTTTCCCTGGTAGATATCTGATGATTCAAGGAGTAACTTAAGCTAATTTTATTTAATAAACAAATTATGGTTCCGCGAGTTAAAGCACGAAACTAAGTCTGCGCGGGTAAAACTGCGGGACCCGGATAGTTTGTAATATTAATGTGATTTATAATAGCTTTAATCTTGTACTTAAAATGTTCTGTTCCACACACGCTAGCTACAGTATCTAATACAACTACAATGGATGCTCTTACGCACAGTCACATAGTAATGAAAGGAAAACGTTACGAATCCGAATCTAATTTCATTCGAATGGTCGCGGCAAAAAGTCGATCACATCCGATTGTGTCGGCGGACTCAGAGGGATCGATATCAATAGTCATGCGATTGGATTGACGGATTTGTGGCCCTGGCTCGAATTAATTACTGGTACAGTTAGGGGCTAGAGGTGAACAGGTGGATTTTAATCGAGTTGAAACTCTAAGGGAATCGTTTCACCCCGCAGCGTTTTGTTACAGTTTTATCACTTTATATTGTATATCAGACACTTATCTTATAGCCTTCTTAGCCTAAACAAAGTAATATTGTAGTAACAGTGTATGGGAATGACATAAATCTGACACGTGCGTTTATATAATTCCCATACTTTTTCGCTTCTATAAGCGCGAGCGCGAGGATAATGTAGTACAATAGTAAGCAGATATATAACAGCACCTAGTTATTAGCATTTAAAAATACCTCTAATCAAAGATAATATAAATAATATCGTGTTAGTTTAATAGCACTTTGCGAGCCTCCATCGTTGTCTCCATATATTTTGTGCCTAAATATATATAATGAGCCTTGAATATTTTATAAAATATTTCTATACGTTCTATAATTTTATTAAAGTAGCTGTGATCCGCGGTTTTACCCGCGTAGAGTTAATTTTGTTCCTATTTTTTTTAACTAAATGCCTAAGTTACTCCTCGTAACCTCAGCTATCTGACGGTTAAAGTCCCGTTGAAATCGGTCCAGCCGTTTCGAAGATTATCTGGAACAAGTAGACATACAGACAAGCAGACTGAAAAGCAAAAAATGTAATATTGGTTGTTTTATATCAGTACCGTATATTTTTCATATCAAATTTGGAATTACAAACAGACAATACAATATTACTTATCAAAATAAATTTTAAAAGCATTATAGTTTACGTATTGTATAACCATAATAATATTTATAAGGTTGGAAGTGTATAATGGTGAATAAGTCAATGTGCTACGACACCGTAGCGTGCGCCCTGTATAAGACATCAACGAGAACGTGTTCCGTAGCGCGAACCAAAAAACCCAATTTCACGTCGCTTTGCATTAAATGTTCAAAATTTACATAGTTATCGTTGGATAAGCAAAGGAAATAAACATCGCGGTCATTGAGACGGCTGAATTTACGCGGTGTTATAAGTCACTCAGTTTTTGTGAGATTTGTTCTATCACAAACATTTTATGAAGAAATCAGATTTATTGTGGCGAATTAAATGGAGCGCAAAATCCACTCTATCGCGAAAGACATTTCATTTCCGCGTCATCAAACACCGGTATATTAATTATTTTTTTCTTGTTTTTTAAATATTTCTGCATCAAGTAGAATTTCTAGATTCTCCAGTTCAAAAGCCTCGTAGTTTAGGTCCAATCAGTTGCGGTGAGTTAAGTAATAAAAGCTAAAGGCTCACCTAATTGGATTTTGTTGGTATTCTTTGTAGATTTGGCGTATGTTCCTCTAGATTTTAATTCAGATAAATTCTAAAAAAATGGGTTGATCGAAGCAGGGAGGGTTCTAGCTATTGCTTATTTATGAACTAACTAGCTGACCCGTCAGACGTTGCCCTGTCTTAATTATGAGAATGCAGCTCGTATTCTGTCAGTTCTGTGTCAAACGCCATAAGGTTACATTAAAAAGTTTTTATTGTCCAAAGCGTTAAAGATTTAAGAAGAAAGAAATAATTTTATAAAATGATTAAGTAATCTAAAATTTTCAAATTTTCCACAAAATTTTCTTAGTTTATTCTTTCATACGAACCATCTCCTAACAATAACGAACACAACAAAAAAAATATTATCGAAGTCGGTCCAACCGTTCACCCGTGATGTCGTTACCAAGGGAAATGGGGATTCATTATTAAGTAATTTATATATATATAGGTTACTAATAATATTTTGTTTTAATTAATGTTTTAAACAATTATGTGTGAAATATAAGTAACTTGCTTTCAATTGCGTCTTCGTCCGCGATAAACTGGGTTGGATCCCCGGGTCGGGCAAATAGTCATTTGTTCTTCCATTTGTAATTTACTAGTAGACGCCTGGAGTCTTGCCATCTTGTACACGGGTCTTAAACGTAACTATAAAACTGTGGGTGTACCTACAATAAGTACACCTTCGTCTACCTAGACCCACAAAAGGCAATTGTAAGTTAGGTCGTAGGTATTATTATAATGTTTTCTAAAATCTGTGAACTTGTTTTTTCATCCGATATTTCTTATAAAATAATATTGTTAAGGGTATCTTGAATACCTTCTCATAAGGCAGAGGTCTGTATTCAATAACCGTCAATCTTCGGATAAAATAATGATGATTTCTTCTCTTGCTAGTACTTAGGTATATATAAGTGCCTGCAAGTCACAAGAGACTACTTATATTACCTAAGTACCATTTTTAGGCTTAGGCCGAAGATATATAATGTAGGAAGTGTGTGTCTGTTTAGTGCTACTATTTAATTAGCCGTTGAATAAGATTTGCTGAAATTTGGTTTAGGCATAGCTTTGATTCCAAAGATGAATATTAGGGTACGTAAAAATACTACGCGGAAATAGTCGTTGGTAAAAGCTAATAAAAGTTAGGTAAGGTAAACATATATATTTACACTTACCTGAGAAAAACGCTAGTTAATTTAGGTATTATTAGAGCAATTTTTAATGTAATATTGTTTAGAGAGAACAGGGGCGTTGGTCGCGCCATCTGTCGCACTTAATAAGGACGGTGTCCCGCAGAGGCATTGTCCCGTGTAATTTGTAGCTCCAGAAAAACACCCAGATAAATAATAACGTTATTTATTTTAATGAAATACCTACCGACCCCGCTCCGAGTGGTGGTCCTGCCATTGTGCCACAGATTGTACCTCTTTAGTACTCTACTGATACCTGCTGTGTACTCCTATTGTTACGTCATTCTACACCATACCTTATGCCATGTTTATGTATAATTTGTTGACAAATGCTACACTTCGCAGATGTAACGGAGCAGTGTGATAATGCCACTGTAACTTCGCAGATGAAAAGGTGACATTAAGAGCGCTCAGCGAAAAAAATGGGGGGGTAACCGGTATTTGAAAAAAATATTTAGGGATGGTTTGGACATATCGAAAGGATGAGTAAAAGGCGACTAACGAAACAAATTTATAGAGCGAATTTGAGTGGAAGTGTCGGTAGAGGGTGTCCAAGGCAGAAGTACTATGATACTTCAAATAAACAAATTTTTTCATTCCATTCGTTTTTTAAACTGAATTTTATGTAGGAATTTATAGACGTCCAAGATGGAACTACTATGACCAAATTAATAATATTTTTCAGAAAGGTCAAATTCGGAGCACTCGTAACCGCAGGAAGTGTATGAAGAGATGCGTGGATGAAGCGAAAGAAGTATGTAAGGATCGTAGGTAGGTCTCTGCCTACCCCCATAGGATACAGGCGTGAGCATTATGTTATGTTTTGTGGTAACCGTGTGTGTATTATTCGCGTCGCGTCATACAGACAGACACAGACTCGTACAACTACTGCGCATCCAAGCTCATAACCTGTGACACCTGGTACCTACACCTTGGTATTAGCAATCCCAATTAGATTAGTCCAATAGGACGTTAACAAAACATACTATTCCTATTTATCGCGCTAAAAATATTTTCAACGTGTTCTTAATAGTAATAAAACGCACGACATCACAGCGAGTTGGGCTCGATAACAGGTAAGGGCCGCAAAAAGGGTATTGCGTGCCTCGGTAAAAATATATTAAATTAATCAGACGCGATCGTGCGCCGGTTGAGAATAAATGTTAAAAATAAACGTGGTTGCGGAGTGCCCCCCCCGCTGCGCCGGAGCCTCTCCGCCGGCCAATGGCGCGCCGCACGCACGGAGGCGGGCCGCCGTGCGCCCGCGCCGCCCGACACGCAACACGACGCTTTTTACTCTAATCATTAAAAAGTCCAATTGGAATGTCATATTAATTATCACAATTATTTTTGGCTCACTTCACTACACGCATCCTAATAAAAGAATTACCAGCCCGTTATATTACTAACTCTACATGAAATGTGTACTGAACACCAAAATTCCTAGTATCGATACTGATAAAGCTAGATAGGTATCTTAATTATTATTTTGCGTAAAATTAACCTTAATTTCGTTAATTAATAATAATAATAATAATAATCTAGAACTGTAAATAGTACCGATAATTAATTAATTGTAAAAAAACTACCTAACTGTAAAATAAATCTAAGTCATAAAATAATGTGAAGTATTAAGTGTTTTTGAACAAAAATATGTTAATTACTTAGTGCGCGGGTAGTAAATTACTTCGTATAAATGCAAATACCAAACTAAACTAGGTTTAAAAACATGTTAAGTGTTCCAACTCTATTTTTTCTACACTCGTTAAGTATAACGACTCAATTTAAATGTAAATCCTTATAACTTCGCCATAATAACGAAGCGGAATTATTTACTTTGAAACAGGTTAGACGTAAGGTTTTAAGTAAATACAATTTTAATTTGGATACATTAACAAATATTGTAAGTACTTATACTTACTAAAATACAAGAATTTAGGTAATATGTAATATTATTCTGAAAGTACAATTTTGTCACATAATGGTAGTGGCGTAATGTATCGTAAAAGAGTAAAGAAACACCGAACACGACGACGCAGCGTGACGCGTATTAAATTAAAAGCGACAACATGTGTTTTCCTTCCCACAGGAAAATACATTAGCCCAAACATTTCCCCGGCATCTACCGTCCCGCTCTTACCCACAGCACAATCAACTCGCCAGACAAGGAAACCTGACGTGGCGCCCTTGAAAGCTAACAGCGAGCTTTCAACGTAAATCTGATAAAGTGAACACATTACGACACAAACACAAAGAAATTTTCTTCTTCATGCTCTTTATGATCCCAACAAACTTTGTCCTTCTCTGTCCGACACAACGGGAAATAATGTGTTGAAACGAGACAAAATCATTTTGTACAGGTTCTCTGCGAGGCCGGCACCATTGGATGAAAAAGGTTGATGTGTCCCGCCCTTCTCGCGCGGCGCAGGGCTACGTTCTCGATTTGGGGTCCGGTTCGCACAAAATATTGTCTAAGAAGCAGTATGTCGGCTGTGTCGAGGGGCGGCGACGCGGGAGCCCGCAGTCATGCTGAGAGCCTCAGCGGAGTCAGTGGACACACGTCGCGAAGCCTATCAACATTACGAGAAAAAATCTTTGCGTGACAATTTGTCCGATAAACTTATGTTAACGCCGAGATCGTCTCTCGCTGAGCACGACCGCGGAAACGCAACCACTGCGTTATAGCGACGCGCCCATACCTGTGATAATTATTACACTAACTACATGAGGATACTGAAATTATTTTATATACACAACTTGTATGTTCAGTGAAGTGTTTTGATATTTTTGTGTTAAACTTTGAAACTAATTAGTGATTAATATTCATTATAAGTACCTCGGTAGCTGAAGACTGGATTTTTCTTTATTAACAAGGTACGTTAATTACTTCACACCTGAATATAATTTTATTGCGACACACTTAACTGTGATCAGTTTAATCACTGTAAGCAGCCGTTGAACTGCTTCAAATCAAAATGAAGAATATGAATTTCCACCAATTACCTACCTGGTTTTGTAGCACCGTACTTAGGGAAGGAGGAAGCGCATTCACACACTCATAGTTAATTTACATAGTAATAGGTAACCAGTGTGCAATATAGGTCTTGAAAAGAGTAATAGCTGAGATTTAAAAGGTAATTTGATTTCATTACTTATATTGCACTTCTTACCTATTTATTACCAAAATTTGTTTTAGCATTTGCTCCTCAAGGCTGTAGATACTAAGCTATATTGTAGTTAATGAATAGCATGAAAATCATCAGTAGCTGTTTGCTTCCCATATATCTTTCCAAGCTTTCTAGCCTCCAAGCCTCCAACTTATCACGGTTCTGTGCAACTGTAATCCATAGCTCACGGTCACAGTGTAGATAGAACACCATTTGTCTCTTGATCGCCTGTCAGATCTCCTTTACATCATCCACTTATGTCAATCTCCTTCTATAAGCCCAGTTGTCACTCTTCATTATAACATTTCTTGCCGGTTCTCCTCATAAGTCTAGTTTCCGAACCGGTGGTCAATTCTTCGAAATTAGAAGTGACTTACTAGGGCCTAAACTGAATAAATCATTTTCATGTTGAAAGCTGCTGAGCTAGCCACCTAACAATTACATAAATGAACTACATTCTTATCTAACACAAAAATATGTTTTCAATACAAGCAGTGCCTGAGACTAGCGCGTTCCATCAAACAAACAAAATAAACTTTTCAGTTTTGTAATAATATAATAATTAGATAGATTGGTAAGAAGATACAGCTTTTTGTTATTTATTTGGAATTTGACCAACAATAATAATGTCGAGGTCATCGATTCGTTATTTTCAAGGAAGTCAATCGTCGTAATATTAATAATAATCACACACACAAGTAGATCCAATTATGTTATAGTCTATACGTATAATACCATTAAAAGTGTCTGTTTGCAATTCCAAATTAACAGATTTACACTTAATCCATATCTCTATTTTATCTCGGTCTGTCTGTCCGTTTGTCCAGCTAATCTGAAATGGCTGGACATTCCCTGGCAGATATCTGATTTTACAAAGAGTAACTTCTACTACTTTAGTAAAAAAAATTGGTTTCGGGAAATTTTCAATACTTCAGAAGGCTTAGTGCGAGTTTTTTACTGCCGCCGTCACAAGTCACCGCGTCGACGTAAACGCATATTGGTGTTAAAGACACAAGTACTTTTTGTTAACATTTAATTGAGCAGCTTAGCACTGAGATCTGAGTTTTTTTATTGTTTCAATACAACCTAGACCTAACTATGTGTTCAATAATTCAATAATGAGTCAATATCACAAAAATGTTCATGGAATACGCATTTACATCATTATTCTTTATTTTACATAATGTATTTAATCAGGACATGCTTTTGGTTCATAATAAACCCAACTTTTGATTAATACTTACAATCTGTTGATCTATGCCTAATAGCCTAGCTCCTCATGACACACATGATGATAGGATATCTCAAAAGATTACATATATTTCAGACAAATCTGAATACCCGGCTAAGATATCAATTAAACTACTTAATCCTTTTAATTTAATGATCGGATCCCATCTAATGAGGAGTAAGCCTAAAATATTTCTCCTCATATTATTATTCTAAAAACTTCTTTGCAGTTTGTAGGTAAATCAATTTAAAAAAAATAAAGTCTTCCCTGTGGTCCTCAAACTTCACCCAGTCTTATAATAATAACTTCATTAATGTGCAATATTTTTTACTGATGCATCAACCATTTTAGCAAAGCTATTCAATATCCTGGGTAAAAAAAATAATTATTTTCTTTGACAAGATTAGGTCCTAAACATATAAACTTTACTTGTGTTGTTTTACAATCTAAATATTATATACAGGATACCTATTTTATTGTGGGAAATTAATATTAATAAGTACTAAATGTTTAAAACTAGCTACATTTAGTAAAGTGATAGGTAGAGCGCCGTCGGGCAGTAACCTTACATTAAGCCTAACTTGATCGGTAACTTAATTCGTTGTTTTTTACAATCAGGTTAGGTTGATTATTTCATTTGAGTATTATGGAGGAATAGAAAAGAATCAGTGTAAGCACTAACTAGCAAATTAGAAAAATTAAGATACACATGTACACACTATAGGTAGACCGCGAAAAAAGAAAGAAATTAATTATTTTCAATATATCTATTCTACAAATTAAAGAAATAACCTAAATTGCAGTCACGCAGAAGCATGCCAAGAATGCTGGGAATGTTGATATGATATTATGATTTGATGGATTATTTTCATAACCACAATCATTATACGTTTTACCAAATGGGACTGTGAAATAACGGGACGTATCATTATTTCAATGAAGATGGCATATGATGACTGTGTCTTCATCTTTCAAGCGTAGTTCTTTAAGGGGTAGAGGAGCTTTCCCCGGAAATCTTAAGAATTTACAAGTTTACTTCGTTAAGAACTATATTATTAACTAGCTGTGCCCCGCGGTTTCACCCGCGTAGATTTAGTTTCATGCTTCATGAAAATGGAACCCTAATGTTTTTGATAAATTAAAGTAGCCTAAGTTACTCCTTGAAACATCAGCTACCTACCAGTGAAAGTCCCGTTAAAATCGCTCCAGCCATTTCAGAGATTACCCGGAACAAACAGACAGACAGACAGACAGACAGAGAAAAATTTAAAATTTGGTTTTTGAGTGTCAGTAGCGTGTATACTTTCATATGCATTTAGTAAAAGTCTGTTATTTTGGTATTACAAACAGACACTTCAATTTTATTTATCTGTATAGATGTATAGAAGATGTATAGATTATTCCAATACTATTTAGTCCTCGTAAAGACATAAAGTAAACCATACAATGGGAACCTAAGGAATTATATTAATTCCAAATTTCTTTATATTATGCGTTATTTTCTTTTTTATACCATGTATGCATTCTTAGTAAATCGTTCACATTGCTCACAAGTGTGTGAATAACTTTCTTTTACCTCCTATAATGTGATTATGACTAATTCCTTAAAACTGTGAAAAATTTCTGACAGCTGCAAAAATTGGGACCAACTTAGTTTATTTGCCGTTGTTGAAATATTGTATACTATTAGGGTGGAGGAATAAGGCTCAAAATTGTTTGTGAATATATGATGAGGCAGTATGTGTGTTGTAATCCCATTGCTCCATGACTGTCTGTAGAGATCTGTCAACCCGTTGCTTTGTGATGAAGCGGCCACGCGGCGGGGAGTCGCGGAGATAATGTACAGATTAGATGGAAATCTGAAACAAACGACATTGTTTAACGGACCAGGTAGACCCCTACTCTAACAGACTTGGAGTGCCCCGAACAATATATAAACAATGTTGTTTAGAAGTAATGCGATTATATACGTATCCTATATTTTTTGCAAAAATATACAGTTGTTTTGACTGACAGTTGTTGAGGATCCGTCAGATGCGGGGATTAAAATTTTTTCGATTGTTTTTGTTCTCGACAGACATGATATATTCAATTATCTACTGTTATTTTCAAGACGTGTTTATTATGTACGTACAACTTATTTTTGATATATTGAGAAGAAGGTACAAGAAATAGTCTTAAAAAAACGAATAAAAAACTAAAAGCAAGGAAAACAAGAACGAATTCTTGTTTTAAATTATGATAACTAAATACTCGTCCACTAATGGTGCTACGCTATACTGTAGGTACGCCTACAACAAATTATACCTATTAAAATATCCGCACACCAAAATTTTCCATTCACGTATACCACTTTTCTGTAACAAGAACTAACTCTTTCTTTTTAATTCTTCACTCAAGCTAATATAAACTTTTTAGTTTAGCAGTTGCACATTTAAAAGGTTTAAGCATGTTCCAAAATTCATCACCAAGGACCTAGTAATAAATAAATGTGTTCACGCCAGTCAAGAAGGGTGCTCGAAGGGGTAAGCAGAGGCGGTACAACATTTCACCGAGGAAGATTAAGTGCCAATGTGACTGACGGTGAGTCCATCGCCGTCTCAGGCACTATACAGACGCCTTTAAGGCTTCTTTTTTTATGCAGGTTTCCTCACGATGTTTTATATCACCGTAAAGCACGTGGTGTGAAATCACTGCACTTAAGTTTTTAGAAAACCTCACTGTACCTACAAGCCGCTGAGATTCGAGCTTGCGTATCAGGCGACTATTCAAATCCCACGACCAACACGAATCTTGTACCTAGTGAAATAATACTAAATATCGGGGCGGTTTAAAGTCTTTAAACCATCCAAGGAATTTAATAATACATTTTCAGTTCAGATCCCAAAGCATAGGGTTCATATTATTTTCGCAGCAAGTTACTAAAGGGCGTCAGGATACTCAGGGCCAGTCGTGGTTCGCTGCTGCATGCTATCTACGTGAAACAGGTTTTATCATTCATAAAACTATTTTCATAAATTATCGATGCTAAACCTTCACCATAAAAGAGATTGGAACCTGTCTAACAAATAAACTAAAATTAAATATACACGAATACAATCGAAATTTTTGTCTCAGGCGTATAAAAGTGTCCTATAAATTTACCCACAGTTTAATTTAATGTCCAAAAGTACCTGGCTCACTTTTTTTTATTATAAATTCGTCCGTCGCCGGTTATGGCTGCACGAATGCATGTTATTATTTTGAAAAATGGTTTTGAATTTGTCTCGGTAGGTTACGATCACCTTAGGTACGGGTTTTATTCGGGTGTATGTATGTTTACTGGATGTAATTTAATGAAACACCATGGAATGTCATCAAATTGGTCGCTTATGAATGTTTATCCCACGAGCAACCAACACAATCAAATAAAATTTACGTGTTGATCATTCGTACTATTACTTCTTCTGCTGAATTCATACCCCTGATTTCAGACAAACGCGGCATAGCACTTATATTGAACAAACTAATAGGTACGATGATAGATATACAGATGATTGATTACAATTAAAATTTTCTTTTCTTATCTTTTACAGAGTGCCAAATTGAAGAGCTTTATATTTTATAAAGGAATGATATCAACACGTCACAGGCGATAAAGCACGTGATACTACATCTGAACGCGTGCTGCCTTTGGTGGACAGCGTCCGTGGCGACGCATTTCGCAGCGACGTCAGCAGCGGGGCTCACCCGCCGCGTGGATGGTGGCGGGCGATTGGGGCTATGCGCCGGCGCCGGCCACCCCCGCCATGAATGCGTTCCTCGAGACCAACCACGCGCACCTCGCCTCCTATGGTCTGAAGATGTCTCCTCAGCCGGCGTGCGGCGTGGGCGCCCAGCACCGCGCCGCAGCGCCGCACCCACCGCCGCACCATCCGCCGCACTACCAACCCTACCCGTTGCACTCATACCAGCCCGGCTACCTCCGCGAGTACGGAGGATGTGGCGAGCTGTTCCCGCAGCAGCCGCTCGACCAGAGCTGGGAGTGGCGCGGTGATATGCACTACCAGAGCGCCGCGCCCCCACTCGTACCTCACTCACACGCGCACGCACCGCACGCGTTCCTGCGGTATGTGCGCGCGCCCCCTCGAAGGGACATGCGGTGTCAGTGGCTAGACCCTGAGCAGCCACCACCTAGGAAACTGTGCAACAAACTGTTCTCAAGCATGCACGAAATAGTGACGCACCTGACGGTGGAGCACGTTGGAGGCCCAGAGTGTACCACACACGCGTGCTTCTGGCAGGGCTGTTCAAGAAATGGCCGACCATTCAAGGCGAAATATAAGCTGGTGAATCATATCCGCGTGCACACTGGAGAGAAACCGTTCCCCTGCCCCTTTCCTGGCTGCGGAAAAGTGTTTGCGAGATCTGAAAACCTCAAGATTCATAAAAGAACACACACGGGTAAGTGTCTTTAACTTCTTTGATATCAATGTAACTAAACTAGACCAATCGATGCAAAAAAATCTTTTAAAAATCTCAAAAAACATTTTTGAGATTTGTATACAAATATACGTTCTTAAAATAGTTTACTCTACTTTTAAATTGTTTAGTACTTAAACTATTTTTAGTAAATGAAATAAATCTAGTGAATGTAAGCAACTTGAAAGCTACATCGATTGTAGAATTGATTCGTCACGTTCTGGTCAAGGATAAAACGTGTACGTCCGGTAATCGCATAGTGAGATGTCGAAGGCATTCATGCGAACGACGTTGATCTGCCAAAACATTTCGATTCTCATTAATTCATAATGAGCCGCCCCCCGACGTGTTGCGACGTCTCCTGCACGCCTCAACAATAACCCGACCAACACAATGACACCCAACACAACAAACTGTTAGATCAAGAATACCCTTGTAATACGATCCTGAGCACAAACAACGGATGCAATCGCCAACCTATAAACGTCCACGGTCGACTTGTGGAGTCCATTTCCCAGTAGGTATAAGGACAAAAACTATTCAAGTCAGAACACAATTTTTCAATTCATTACAAAAGTAGAAAGATTCATCTGTACAGTATGTTACATGAAAAAATGCATCGTAAATTAAAATGTCCAGTTCCGTGGTGCCGGTTCCTCGTAGGAGCGTCCCTGTCGCACGCGAGGTATTGTCGTTGGTGAAGCACTCAACTTTAAATATCGATTTTTGAGAGAACGGTCCAAGAATTTGTATAGCTGGCGTCGAGGAGTGCAGCCAGATGGTTTTATACTTTTTTTTGCGTTGACCATCACTGTTTAGTGTTGCGTTTAAACTTTTGTCCTGTGCCCCCGTCCGCTATTATCTCATACGGGCTTTTGAATAGAGTGAACCTTTTTGTGGGGAAGTTTGTAGAATTGTTTTATGGGTGGCTATAAATTAGCTTCGAAGGTTGTGTGAAGCAATAGTGAACTGGGAGCTCATTGTCATTATGGATTTAATTAGTGGTCTGCAAATATCTCCGCTGTGAGCATTGCTCATAAAACATGGTTTATTTATGATACCTAGCCCACCCAATTTCACAGTACCGTTACTATCTACTCTTATTTATATAGGTATTTGTAATATAGGTAGGTACCTACATGAATATATGTAACAATAAAATCTCAGACTATTGAGCAAGTAAACCTATCCTAGAGAAATATAAAATGTTTAGAGTATTGTAGTTTGGAGGGTGAGCTAAAAACAATTTTGAAACACAACATCCAAAAAGGTCAAAAAATATATATATAAATAATATTTTTTTATATTCATAATTCCTTCGGTTTAGCATAATATTCAAGTTTCAGAGTTACAGAACTATTAATTTTTGCAAGGTATTTCATTGTTTTATATTTCCCATTCATTTATATTTTATGATTCACTTTGATTGATTTATTATTCCCCTGAAACCGCTGTCAGAATAATAAATGTTCGCAACAAATTACAAATTATTGTGTGTTGATATTATCTCTTGTACTTGATATGGGCTAAATAAGAAGTTGCACCCAGTTTGTGTTGTGCTACTACAGTGAAATGGATATTTTGATTACAAACTGTAAAATGATACTTTATTTTATGTTCGATAGTGGATATATGAATAACATTCCTTACTTCCATTAAAATATATTGACTTCTGTCCTAAGATTTCTTGAGCGGTAAAAAGTATTCACAACAAATTAAGGATCAAGGCCTTCCTGAGGGTTCAAAGTATGTAAAATTGTTTTCTTAAGCCAAAATCGGTTGAGCGGTTTAGCGGTCACTTTAGTTGGACTAATATTGATTTAATACATAGATATATGCATATGCTCATGCCTGTATTCCCCAAAGGGGTAGGTAGAGATGTTGTACTAACAGCACCCACTTTTTACCGAAGATGATTAAGTTCCAACGTGACAGATGGTGAGTCTATCGCAGTCTCAGGCGCTATGCATACGTCTGTGAATTACTTTTCAGATATATGCAGGTTTCCTCACGATGTTCTCCTTCACCGTAACGTACGTGGTGTGAAATCACTGCATATAAGTTATTAGAAAAACTCATTGGTACAGGCCCCGCTGGGATTCGAGCTTGCGACGCGTTGCGTAGCAGGTGACTGCTCAAACCTTACGGCCACCACGGCTCTATTAATTTAATCTATACATCTATGCATCTATACATCTATACAGATAAATAAAATTGAAGTATCTGTCTGTAATTCCAAAATTACAGCTTTTCATATGAAAGTGTACACGCTACTGACACTGAAAACCCAAGTTTAAAAAAAATTATCTGTCTGCCTGTCTGTCTGTTTGTTCCGGGTAATCTCTGAAACGGCTGGACCGATTTTAGCGGGACTTTCACTGGCAGGTAGCTGATGTTTCAAGGAGTAACTTCGGCTACTTTTATTTATTAAAAATATTAAGGTTTTGGAAAATAAGGATGAAACTAAATTCTACGCGGGTGAAACCGCGGGGCACAGCTAGTATTGCATTAAAATTCACATCGTAAAGTTAGGAAAACGCGTGGTTTTTTTAAATGTTTACTACTTCTGTGAACTAATTGATATTTTTATTCGAATTCACGAAACACTGCGAGCTGTCCTGACACCTATAGAAATACACAGCATATTGGAAGAGTAAGGACTCTTTCTAATACCTGTAAAATGTATGGTTTGCACTGACACCCACAACATTAACTTAGCAAAAAAGCATAAACAATTGGATACAAAGTAGCCCCCGGCATCTAGTGCCTGCAGCCGTTGATTATTAAGATCAATCGAATAAAACTGGGATAATGATTGTAACAATACAGTGTAATTGGACAAGATTGCGAAATTGAGTGATCCTACCGAGTTAATACCCCGAGGGAATCGGGAGCCCCGGCGCCGACGAAATCCGCCCACTAACACTGAGATTGTTTTATTACTTTATCACACATTAAACCAACTAAACTCCCACTACCTTTTTTTAACTGATTAAATATTTAGAGAGCCGTGGTGGATGTTTCAAATGGTCGCTTGACTGTCTGCAAACTGCAAGTTCCAATCCAACATATGATGAGTGAATCGTAATGAGATTTTCTTAAAACTTAATTGCAGTGATGCTGAATTAGACATGCAGGTTTTCTCTCAGTATTTTCTTTCACCGTAAAACTATGAGTGAAAATTACTGCATTTAAGTTTTTGGAATAATTCATTGCCAATTACAGAGAAACCGTTGGGATGAGGCGACTGCTCAAACCACTCGGTCACCACGGCCGTGATAATGCCAGTGATAGCTTATTATGAAAATCCTACACAGTATTCCTTTTTTTACTATATTCCACTACTACGAATGTGTGTAGACTGCGTAGCACTTTTTAACACATATAGTAGATAAGTAGGTAATATATTGGCATTTTCACCACCATGTATGTATATACTTTGTTGTGAATGCATATTTATATATTATTGCTTTGTTTATATAGTAGGTACAGTCTTATTCTTCGCTTAATTGTCTTTGTTCGGATAGCAGACATTTAAGGTCTGTGCTCATCTTCCTACTATAATAAACGTAAAACGTTTTAAAGGTGATGATTGATACTGTGTCACGCAACACCTACAGAACAAATGTTGATGAAACCATACAGTGTAAATGGAAACACACCATAATTACACATAGTTTGTAATTGAAGGACGAAGGCTCTTTATTTACAAAATTTAACTATTAGCAATGTAATAAGTTCCTGTATCTATTTATTGGGATTGTTTTGTCTCGCCGACCACAATAGGGTCGCGCATACAATACGCTAATGATGATACGATTCATAGTAAAGATTCCCCCCAACTATCAAGCGCAGGGCTAACGCGGCGTATGAAATGGTGCTTTCATAATATTTAGCAAACAATGCGGAACCCTTCCCGGCCGGCGTGGTGCACGTCGAGTGCACTCACCTCGCTTTATTGCCTACCAAACACTCGTCAAATATAATACTCTAATATTACCGTGAATGAACAAACATAACTACTGCAGGATGTTTCTTTTTCTGACAGTTATATCCATGGCAGTTAGACAGTTGTATGGGTGCAAAAACAATTACGTTAGTACTACTAAAATACGCAATCAATATAGCATTTTAATACTTCGCACAAGTGGTCGCAAGACATTATGATAGTTTCCGTAAATTATTAACGTCGAAGAAAATGACAGTGCCTGATAGAATTACATCAGTTATAAACAGTCAAAACAGATTTTAAAGTTTTAAGGCAATTCGACGTATACATTAAGTATACTGAATTAATTATAATGTATTAAATGTATAAAAAAGAACCTCTTTATTTGAATAAATACTTCATTAATAATAAAAAACAGCACCATAAAGAAATTGAAAAGCATAATCGTTTTATTCGGCCATCTTATATCAGCATTATTATAATGTTGTAACCAACCCTAAAATAGCTGGGTGCATATTGAAAGGTGTTTATGTGAGCAGACCATCTGCCCGGATTGATAAATTGTATAAAAAAGTATTACTAACACTATCAAAATGCATGTGTGCGTTGCAAAGAGATGTGATAGTAGAAAAATATTCTAGTAGCTCAACTCAAAATATTAGTTTTATTTTGACTGACTGCAGCCTTATAAAAAATATTAATTATTATATTCATAATAATGGGGTTCCAAATATTTAGAATTGTATATCTTATACTACTTGTGTATGTCAAATCCTGCAAATAAAGTTTTAATGCTCTAAAAGTCATAAAAATCACGATTTACGAAAAAATGTGGCGCATGCATGTAATTTAGCAAACTGCATAATACTTTTAATATTAAACATAACAATGCTTGAAGTACTCATATGCTTCGGGACGGGAATGATAAATCAGATAATTAATCATCTTACTCAGAACTTGATCAGTGCATACATCCAAGTCGAAAAATCAGCAACAATCGTCTGAGCCGGGATGAGGAATGAGCAAACACGATATATCGTTGTTAGGACATGCCGTTGAAAAATTCAACAAGTATTTAACTGCTCAGAAACCTGATCAAAGTGTTATGGATCATTCTAATTAGGTTTTTTCCACGTATACGTGCTGGGAGTCATACTAAGGACAGTAATCATCATTTTTATCAGGGTCGCCGGTGTAAAAACAACGATTATTTGATGGGCGTGGCCGACGCGTCACACGTCGGTGGCAATATTACTACCCTCCGCACACACGCACACAAACTCACTTGCTACCCCAAGCACACATCAGTCGGTGATATTGTCGCCTACATAGACAATGAGAGCGCTAAGCGCTTTATTTTTTGTCTTGTTTGTCACTACAGCCCCCTTCGATCTGCCACGGTCGACGCGGTGACGACACGCCATATGCATTGCACATACATGCGTGTACTGTTTCACTTTCATATGTTTGGATTTGAATAACAAAGTGAAGCCATTCCAGAATAAATTATCCTCCATTGATCGCAACTAGATGTTCGCGCTACACAGAGAACATGGAAAAAATATCCAGCTTTAAGAACGCAAAGACACGTTCTCAAGAATCCTGAACATTCCTTTGAAAGCGAACGTGACAATTGTTTTTATTAGTTGAAGAATTTCGCTAAACGTCAAAGCTATAGTGCGAACAGGGCACTGGAGCGTGCACAAAAACACCACCATGATACGAGGATCGCGACGCATCGGATTTCAACCATCGATTCAATACTGACTTCCATCGGTCGGAGCTGAATATTTTTGTATCAGATACGAATCTTGCATCACTAATGTGACTTGAGCAATTAGTTAATTACAAAGTCTTGACGTGTCGATAAAAACTTCGCAATGAAACGTACGTCGTCGATGACAGCCAGTTATGATGGATTCTTGTATTCATGTGATATATATTCTATGAAAAAATAATGTATGTATAGGTACTTAATGTCTTTATATGGTTGCGCAGACTTGTATATTTTTTATCAAGATTCTAGGACTGGTCTATACTTCACTTTACCTTTCGTATGTACATTGTATTGCCGCAATAAAACATAGATATTTAATGAATTATGAACGTATCAATAATTTATTGGGAAAATTACTTTGTGTTATTTTTTACTCGACATCTTTTCTTTGACCATAGAGTTGTTTTTTTTAGAAGATCGGTAATTATTTATAAGAGGAATTATACATTCAATCATGAGCTGTTTTGTTCAGCAGAGATAAGCATCGCAGGCGCATAATCAATCAAGTAGAGCATCGTTCCTCGGCGCGGGCTCACCTGGCTCCATTCAACCGGCCAGCTAATCGGGAACACATCCGAACTATTACTAATATCCGCCCGACACGCCCACTCACAATCATTTAGTCACGGAACATCGACAGCTTTTATTGACGTTATAATTAAATATACATACCGGATTATCTGCGATTTTACTACTAAATTGATTTAGACTCGTTAATATTGAAACTAATGTATTAGTGTATTTGTTCGGTTATACCCATATTAATGGCCTCTTTAATTGCTCCATTTTAGGATAGTTCCCAAATCTCATTTTTCATGCTCATAATACCGAGTTCCTACCGATACGTAAAGTAATAGAGGACATGGGCTGAGTAGTTTTCGTTTCTTCTGATCATCATGTTGTCCTAAACATATAGGGTGTCATCAGGTGTTATATAGTGGTGGACACAACACACGATTCTACATACTTTGTTCCTCTGAGACGTGTGAGCATAGATGTGATAAATTACCTGACTTCGTTTAGGAATACATAATGATACTTTCCGAGAGTATTTGCAAAACAATTAAATTCAGAAAAAAAACATTGCCGCAGTTTCTTTTCCTTGCTAAAAGTATTTAAAAAAAAAGAAATACGAGTAGAATAAGCTAAATACTATTCCATACATTTGTTGTCTTATCCATAAATTATTTCTAACCAATTCTTTAAATTTGGTTAAAATGTTTCTTCAGTTTAGGACAAGCAAATAAACGGGGAATGTGGAGGATTCTTACGCAGTTACCTACATTCACAAAATAAGAAATGCACACAGTATTATTTTTTACATTAAATACTATAGTAGCCCTAAGTAGGTACTAGGATAACATAAATTGCACCCAGTTGCAACGCTAACAATAGTTTGAAGCCGCGGGATGTGGCCGACTCTACCTACGCCTGCCTCGGACGCCTCGGTGCCTCGGTGCCTCGCCCTTCCTATCTTATTACCATCATTTCTTCTGACACTTTACTATCTACGCGTGTATTTTATAATGACAGGACTGTTTTTGTAACGTGCAACGTACATAATAATAACTATTGTGGTGTGGTTGAGTTCACACTTTTTAAAATAATCATCATCAGTCATAACAAACTTATTAACAGTTCAAGTTCGCTTTGTTCTCGATGCTTAGAAATAATTTCAAGTATTCAAAGTAACTATATTAAATACTTTTTGTGAGGTTTCTTGTAACAAAAACTATTAAAAAAATATTCTGGGATTTTGAGAGTTGAAAATCACTTTAATATCATCTGTGGTTTTTGCACGTCGCCGTAGCTGTCGTACAAAAAATAACCATCATCTTGTTGGAATACCTCAAAATACTACATTGATTTATTTTAAACTACGAACACTTGGTTCTAGTGTTTTGGTTGATTCACTCACAGTATTCGATATTTATATATAGATATCCACTTGCAAAATGATAAAATTTTAAATAATATCTTGATTAGTAGATTTTTTTAAAACGTCAGGTGTTGCAAGTTTTGAATCCCGAGTTCTGTTCTACAAATAACTATAATAATAATTCCTCGATCCTATATCGGTTCCCAATAAAGTCTGCTTGGTAGACTAATATGGCATGGTCCAGTAATTGTCTGAATTCTATTGTAACTAGGTAACATTAGTTGTATACTGCCTGGAATTATGCACCTAAAGTTCCTAATACGGAATCATTAATTCTTACATATTCCGGTGATCATGTCATTAGAAAATAACGCGGTTTTCTAGGAAAAATTTCACGAAGGGCCAATTTTGTTAGAAAATTGGTGAAAGATTTAAAGAAGCTGTAGCTACTTTATAAGTAGATAACTAGATGTAATGAAAATTAACACATCAGAACTTAAAAAGATATATAATAATCTCCCTGATATTGCATACATTGTTGGGGTTGGCACTTGATTCAACCCGCTGTGGCTGATCACCTGATTTTTACGCAGAACTTAAAAATATAATAAAGTCAGTTGACAGATTGTGCGCTCAACCAGTGCTCTTGGTTGCATTTGCAGTCTTGAGACAATACATAAAATTGACGTACTGTGTCCTGTGAAGATGAATGTATAGATACAAACGTCAACCAACTCTACATAAAGATAATCCATGTAATGCCTATAAGATGGTGTTTTTTCGGTGAGATCAAATAGGTGGCTCATTAAATTAAATGAGCTATCAGCCGTTTTCAATGCGTCAGTAAAAACACTTGTGCTTTGAGGTTCCTAACTGTGCGAAATTCCTTGGTCTTGTTGGGCGAGCGCGGAGGTCTCACTGCATCATTCATGCGTTTTTTAGCTGACACCTTGTCCATATCAATATGTATGCGAGTGTGTGATAGAGCCGCCGGTCCCACCAATGCTCCTCTGCCACTCCTATTATCTGTGAACATTACACTTACCGCCTGTATGTGTTAAGCTCGAGCTTTCTTGTCCTCATGTCATTTAATTAATTATTACCTCCGCTGCTGTTTTATTGGTATCGCTTTAAACTTAGTACCTCACGAAGTCAAACACTTATACATTACTACCTTTATATTAGTATGAGTGTGTTGGTAGCAAGAAGTCTCTAATGACGAATACATTAATGATTATCGACATGTGTGGTTCTAACGAGAAAAACCTATCGAACTTATCTATCCTTAATTGAACACTAACTAAATAATTCCACATTACATTTTATTTATGGCCGGCAAGTGTTATGTAATACAAGGACAACTGGAAGTTGATATAACCGCCCATATAAGTAACTAGCTTGCGCATGCATGACAGTAAGATTTTTAATCGAACGATATAACATACGAACTTTAAACCCCAATTTAGCCCCCTTAGGAGTACCTAGAATTTCAAAAATCCTTTTCTTGTTTATATAAAACTAGCTGTGCCCCGCGGTTTCATCCGCGTTGATTTAGTTTCATGCTTCATGTCGCGTACCCCTTATATTTTTAATAAATAGAATTAGCCTAAGTTACTCCTTGAAACATCAGCTACCTCGGATGGACGGATGAAACTAAATCTACGCGGGTAAAACCGCAGGGCACAGCTAGTAGTACATATAGATATTAATGCCTTTCCACACAGATCCTCGAAGGGGTAGGCATAGGTTTTGACTGACTATGTACCCTCAATACGACTTCAGTCATGATAGAATTTCTTCACATCAAACAGCCAAATAAACCTAACGGTCTGACAATTTCCAGTGAATAACTGTTTGGTACAGAATGAGTGTAAGCCCACGTTCGGCCGGCCACTACTGAATTCACACGACCACTGTGGCCCTTTTACCATATATATTTTGATTCTAATATCATGTAGGTACACCTGTTTGGTTCATTGTAAATCTGTAAAAACGCGCCATTGTTGAGCAGTCCACATATTTAACACCGCTTACCAAAAAAGCAAACATTTTAAAGAAACCAGGGAACAATCGAAAACTCAACACCGCAAGAAAACATTTTCAATCATGGGCAATGTTTATTGTATAACTTCATTTCACTTTTAAAACCCTTGCCTACACGAGGTACATATAAAAATCGTTCAAATAATGAAATCATGTTAAGTGCGTATAATCGGAGCAACATAACAGAATGCTGAGCATGCGAAGAATGTGGGCGCGCCACAACAAAAATTAATGATGATAAAATAAAAACAAAACTGGCTATTAATATTCGTTAGAAATATTGGTTTGTCCCAAATATGTGCCCAGGGGCTGAAACTCGATCCGGCGTGGGTGTCGAGTGGACACGGCTCCAAATACATTGTCCAGCCGATTTATTGGCCTTAGCTTTAGTGCTTAACGCTAAATTACTAACACACATTATGACACATTAATCATACAAGTCGATGGTCTGAACGAAATAGCAAAACAATTAGTATTTCTCTTAATGATCTTGCTTGATGAATCAATTATTTCGCTTATTTTTTTACATTCGTATTCAGTTATATTAATTTTGATTGCTAAGAATCAGTGTGCAAATAAATATTGAGGTCGACAGTTGAATGAAATCATATTTTATTGCTTTACAACTTTCAGTTAGAAAATTGTTTCGGAAATTCATTTTTATTTTTATTTTAGTTGGATAATATTTACATAATATTATGTAAATATTATTGTTTCATATTCAAAAACTTTAAATGAACTATGAGCCTCCAAATGTATTAATTCAATGTATATTTACCAAGTATAATACGACCTTAACCGAATTGATAATTATTTCACAGAATAATTTAAACTCTACATGGTTTCGTGTCCATGGTAAGCTTACGTCAGATATACAACATAATATGTATCTATAGCAGTTCGTTCCTTCTGTCGAGGACTAATACCGAGAAACCTTATACAAGATGAATTAATAAAATAACTCTTGTAGGTATTGTACCTTCCCCTTGATGTTGATGATAAGCTCGATATTAGCAAAAGTATTCGTGATCAAGAAACATAACTATAGATTATTTATTTATCGACGTATTTCCATAGAATATAAAGTCCGCTTGTAAGCTTCACAGAAATTCAATCAATGATTTTTATCAACCCGCATTGATCAAAACGAACCGAGTGATTAGGATACATACAAGCAATCAATTATAAAGAAAAGTGATCTTATTAAGATAGAGGATAATAGTAACGTGTGATTGAAATGTTCGAAGAAAGCCATTCCCTTAGCAAACCATGCATGGAATGAATTCATACAAATTATGATGTCTGTTTTCTTATAAATATGATAGGAATGTATCAGAAAATGATTGCATTGTAAGGTAATTTTTTTATGAAGAGTGAAGTCCCTCGTGACCGTCTGTTCCGTTGATGCGAAGTCATTGATACCTTATCGCCCATCTCGCGACACGAACTCACACCGCTGCCGGCGCCTCCACGACCCTTTAAACAGAAAAATGTTGGACATTTCCACTGCATGCACATTTCCTTGTTCAACGTATGAACAATTTACAATGCATTTCATAATATAATTTCGTACTTAAATTCAATATTTTAGTTTATGACTATAAGGACATCTGTTTTTCTGGTATCCTACAACGAATTGTAAGAATTGTGCCCTGATCAAAGCGTACCTGGTTTAATACCAACCCACGAATAATTTTCAGAATTGTTAAATCCGGTGCAGTATGATATATTTTTTGTGGCTGGAGCGATGATGCCGGTTAGGGCTGTCAAAACCCTTGACGTTAGGATTGACGAGCCTGTTCGGGTGCTTCGTCGTTTTGTACCGATCCCAGCAATGCAGGTGCTCCCAAACTGACTATATTGCCTCCATACAAATTCCCATCGCCGTCTCCTTGAGCTCAAAGATCTTTTGACAATTTGTTTAAATTACGTCACGTTGTTTCAGCCACGTTGACCCCAACTATCTAAAAGTAATCGAAGTAGAACCATGCCATTCTCCAACTTGTATACTTGTATATTTACGGTAAAAATAACTTCGATCCACTGTCGAATACACTAGGATAATATTTATTTTTAACATAGGTACTAGCTTCCGTACGTAGCTTTGCACCCGTATTATTACGGATCCCTAATTAACAATATAGCTTACTAACAGTGAATTCATTTTTTTTATCGAATGAGTACTTTTTGAGTTAATACGGAACAAACAAACATATATTTCCTCCTTATAATATTTAATCTTAGATTAGAACGGTAACAAATTACCACATAAACTTTTGCATTTGTCCCCTAATCGCTTTCATGAATATTAGCACACAGTCTCGCAACAAATTGATTATGATAAATAAATGTATATAAGTTAAAATTAAGACCAAAATTTTCTGAAACCACTTATTTGTTATCACACATTAGTATAACAATATGTATTTTAATAAAACATAACGATCGATAAAGAAAATATGAATAGCTGTTTCACAAAGAGGAAAGTGGAAACTGGCTGTCAGCTTTTCCGTTTCTAATAAAGTATATCAATTTGAAATGTCTCCCTTACACTTTCTCAGCAGATAGCTATCAGAGCAAGACGGATTGTGTTTTCACGGCTCCACTAGGTGTAATGGGACAGCGCTTTAATTTACTCGCGCACGGCCAGACGGGGAAATATACCATTATTTTCATCTAGCCCTCCTTGCCGGTGCCAGGGAGTAGAGTCGTTACACCCTGAAAGTATACGTTTTAATTTTCTTTGTTTTCTAAATTTAATCTCTAATTACTTTTACTAAAATATGTGAAACAGTAGGAAACGTAAGGTTTCTTTCGTAATAAGAAAATAACGATCCCACGGGTCTGTGTCGTCGTACTAATTCCCTGGTGTCGCCGGCTGGGGCCCAGTGCGACAAAAAAGGCCTCAGACGTTGGCGAGACCTCCTCGCACTTGTTCGGTTTTCCACGAGCAATCGGCTGACGTGCGCATGCACATTTGAATGTTATACCAATTTTAATTTGTTTTCGTTCGGGGCGAGCTCGCCGTCCCTCTTGCTCTCGCAGTCCACGTTTTCATTTAATTTACATTTATCAGCGAGATATGACTTTGCAGTTTGTGGCCTGTGTTGTTGCTACATTTACTATTATATTTTTATTGGGATGCTTTTGTATGAGTTGGCAGATATTTATCGGGTATCGGAACATTATTCGGTCTGGTCATAATCGTGCGCATAATGCACCTTGTCACACGGTCGTTGGGCGCCGAATGCGCCCGGCCGACCCCGCTTGTTCCTTTTGTGCCGCGCGGCCGAGGGCCCGTATTCTCTGAGAACTGGAAAAAATGAAGATATTAATATATCTTTCTAATTCGAAATACGTTTCGGATAAAAGGAAGACCATAAATCATTATACGCGCCGGACGAAATTCTTTTTAAATATGCCAGAGAAAAATCGGTTTTCTGGGAAATGTCGTCAATCAACTAGTATTGTGACACTTAAGTGGAGACTGGAGGACACACTTCCTTGTGCATGTAAGTGGTAGAGGTTAATGTGTTTCGATGGAGTCTTTTGTTTATCAGATGAGGAATGTACCGATTAGTATTGTGGGTCAGAGAGAACATGACGCGTGGTCATGTCGCCGTGCGGGACGGAGCGCCGGTGTGCAACGACCGACGACCGCAATCGACCGACGATCGACCAGTCATCCGCCGCTTATTAGCTCATAGCTGGCTCTCTGTCCAAGATTAAATTAACTTCGATATGTTCCATTCTGTTACATTTAATAAACGATTAAGACAACGTTGTCTGCTTTTTAGATTATGAAAGAATTGAGTTAGCAACGAGGCACAACATGATTTATTGAAATATTATTTCGATTAACAGTGACATGTCATGTTCATATTGTTTTTTTCTATAAGGAAGTATCGAATTAATATTAGGCCATTACAGGTCTGCTATAGAAAAACACTGGCACATTAGGTAAACAAGTAACATTTTATGGTACACATATGATAATCATATAAATTTACGAGAATAAGATATAAATTTAACCATAAAGCAGTTACGTAATTAAATTTATATTATTTGGACGCACCTATTCATATTAACTCAATTTACTACCATTTCTTGTTTCAAAAGCTAAATAGTTTGATTAAGGTGTGCAGAATTAATTAGTATGAAAACATGATAGTACAAACAGGTGTGCGGGTATCGAATGTCGCCCAATTATAATTCAAGGTGATGACAACTGGAGACGCAGTAGTTCAAACACATAAAGATCGATTTCATTGCGCGTTTAGCAGCAGTTAGTGTGGGAGTCGGGTTTACCGCGATGCGATATCAGGTAACCGCGACTGTTGTCTCTCTAAACTCACCCGAAGCCATTTACCACAATTTGGGAGCAGAGGCCGACCGCGTCAAGTTTCACATTACTAGTGCTATTTCTAAAAAGCTTGTTTTCACAACAGAGCGCACTTAAGTAGTAATTCGTAACTAAACACCGTCAAATAATTTGGACTAGGCGATGTGCCAAGTCTCCGCTTGCCGCCGGTTTACGACGCAGCCGTAAATTATCGTTTGATTGAATTTATTACGGTCCTGTTTACAATTTATGTTTTTCCTCGACCTTTAATAAAGTAATTTAAATAAAAACGTATAAATCGGATCTGAGACGTTGTGCTCGTCACAATACGATTTAGGGAACAAGTCGAAGATAAATTTTCACATCGATAATAACGCTACAAAAAAGTGTCTCCAGCGAGTGATACAGCCGTTTAAGATAAACATCTGACCCTAGCCGTGTCCCGGCGAGGTATGCAACGAATTCACGATGTGCATTCCATGCTTGTGCCTCTCCTGTTTTTATTTTACACAAAATATATACGCTTAACTCAAACTGCTTTAGCTCAAACACTACATTCTGTTGGTATCCAAAACCCAATAGAATTTTGTTTTTGTTACTAATAACAACCGAAATTCATAGCACAGGAGCTATACGTGCCTCTTACGAGGGCTGTGTACTTATCATTTCGGCAAATTACTTACCTAGTTCACAAATATTTCGTCTAAACACCGCTTCCAATTGAAACACATACCGATTTTGCTATAATAGGTTTAAAAGTAACACCATCTCTGTCTGCGACACAGATTTAAAAAGAGATGTACATAGCTTTAGTCTGAGTTTAGTCTAGTATTCGTTAAAATCAAGTTCCGTAATAAGGGTTTAGAGTCATATTAATAAGTCTTTAGTAAAACTACTTGGTGTAGCCGCGGGGAGCGGCGACAGCGCGTGCGCAGGAACGCACAATCTAATAGAATTTGTCGTCGAACCTTTTTTGTGAGATCCGCCGAGATGAGACCCCGATTAGTAATTAGACGGGCGACACATGTTTTGGACTCTTTTATCTTGTATTTAGCTCATTAGGACGCGGACCAGATACGTTTTTATTATTCTGACACGAATGCAGTCATGTCTAAACTCTTATCTTATTCTAGTTTTCGTTTATTTTTTTATACAAGGCATTATTGGTATAACATATTGAGTACCTATTATTTGCATTGAATTTAAGATAGGGCGCATAATACACCAAACATTTTGTGGTGGAATGTTCTGAATGAAAGAAAGGAAGTGGAGCTGTATTAGAAGTAAGCCGTCGAACGTGTGATACGTCCATTCAGTAGTGCATTTACAGTATCAAACATTGCGGTAAGGGCACACCTAAAACGCCCTATTATTGGTGCGTTAACAGACACTTGAGATTAGCATCTGTGCCTCCTCAACGCGATCTTCAAGTTTCAAACACAATACGGGGGATTACACGCGAAGAGGTTTATTTGTAAACATGACAATGAAAGGTGCATTGTTGTTGGGTCACACTAGCTTACCGTGTGCCTACTTGTAATATGTTATTGTGCTTTATCCACTACTCATACGTTTCGGTGAGCTCGTAAAGAATTTATCAAAGCGCGGTCGTGTACTGTCGATACCGCAAAAAGTTCCATATCAAAGAAATACGGTGACAATGAAATATTCCTGTATTAACCAAATATTCATGAATGTATTTCAAACTGCTATTTATGATAACTTAAGCTTTGGTAGTGGTTCGATAAAATGAAATAAAATTGTTACATTAATTATCTGGGTCACGACTGTATCTATACATCTATACAGATAAATAAAATTGAAGTGTCTGTTTGTAATTCCAAAATAAAAGCTTTTCACTAAATGCATATTAAAGTATACACGATACTGACACTAAAAAGCCAAGTTTTAAATTTTTTCTCTGTCTGTCTGTCTGTTTGTTCCGGGTAATCTCTGAAACTCTCGCAGTATATTTTTGCAAACTTACTACTTGTACATAAAAATATAAATTCTTTTCAAAAGAAGCGTGATGTACATAATGTCAACACAAGACATAAAAATAAATTAGTAGTACCTACACACCGCTTACAGAAAGTCCAGGGATCATTTTTAGGGCAAAGTATACGCTTCTATAATAAATTACCTACATGTATTGTAAATTTGCCCTTTGATAAATTTAAAGAGACTGTAAAATCTGTATTACTTAAAAAGGGTTATTATACAGTTAGTGATTATATGTGTGATAAGGAAACTTGGAATAATGTATTACCAGACAAATTTTGTAAGTAGTCTCATGGACACTGTACTTATGCTACAATTCATTTTAATATTTCTTTTGATCTTTGTTTTGACTGGCTTGAGTTGTCATGCTCACTAAAATGCCTTTGCTTTGCGGCGGCGTCAGGGTGACGGGTCGCTCACTTCCCTCTATAATGGTTGAGGAGGGCGATGGCTGGCATTCTCGTCATACTTGTGAACAGGTGCTGCTTGTGGGGGCTGGTCATCTCAAGCTACGCATTTAGATATAAATAGAACTACTAGACTTTTCTTTATGTTAATTTTTATCGACATTTGTACATTGGAACTGTGTCCATGGGCTTACATTTCTCAAATGATTTATTTTGTTTTTTTTTTAAATTGTATAATATTTTTGAAAAGAGTAATTACTGAGTTTCTTGCCAGGTTCTTCTCAGTAAAAGCAACCTTCCGAACCTGGCGGTAGCATGTATAATCCTGTAAATTGTGTCATTCTGACGATTTGAAAGTGCTTTGTATAAAGTCTAATCGAATAAAGATATTTTTGACTTTGACTAACGGCTGGACGGATTTTAACGCGACTTTCACTGGTAGGTAACTGATGTTCCAAGGAGTAACTTAGGCTACTTTTATTTATTAAAAATATTAGGGTTCCGCGACAATAAGGATGAAACGAAACCGCGGGGCACAACTAGTTCTTAATAAAATAGAATACCTGATTATATTATTTTAGTTCTTATTAGTTCGTATGTACTAAGAATGTATGTAGCTTTCGTAAAGTATATCTTTCAAAAATCGAAGTAAACATGGCACTATGGCATCCATAAGGTGAGATAACAAGATGCCCGGCGATTATCTCCATTGTTCACCACAATCATCAAGTTATCAGAAGTAAAACGGATGTTGGGCTCCTTTTGTGAGGCTGCATCACAAGTTATTGAGACGTCAACTTTAAAATATGCCCTCCGTAGTGATGTTAAAGTTCAATATCCGTTGTTTATTGCCCCACCCGGCTTTGTTACGGCAATGTGACAAAGTCGTCTTATAAAGATGATTTATAGCCGTGTTAAGTATCCCGTGCAATTGTTGTGGATATTTATTTATGCTCGTAAACTATAAACAACGAGCAAATCTGGTTATTTATGGCGTGATTGGACATTCGCGTACAGGGATTCATCTTTTTGTTGGATCTGGAAGAATACGCCAGAGATGCCTCTCTGCTGCCTTCCAACAAAGTGCTGCCTTATCAATGCTATTGTCGATGAACTAAGAAAATAATTCAAGCTTATAAAGTTATCCAGAGATTTATGCATCATGGTCTCCTTATTTACACGTTGTCTTCTTATACGACTTACGAGAGAACAGTGATAATTGGTTAAGCTATGTAATGTTAAACATTGTATTTTTCCTTCATCAGGTGAAAAGCCGTTCAAATGTGAGTACGCCGGGTGCGATCGACGGTTCGCAAATTCGTCTGATAGAAAGAAACACTCGCACGTGCACACGTCGGACAAGCCATACAACTGCCGCGTGCACGGGTGCGACAAGTCGTACACGCACCCGTCCTCGCTGCGCAAGCACATGAAGGTGCACGGCGCCGCGGGGGACGGCTCGCCACGCTACGACAGCGACGGCGACGACTCCTCCTCGGCCGGCAGCGTGAGCGTCACCGCGGGCGCCGCCAGCCCCGCCGCACCGCTCCCGCCACCGCCCGCGCCCGTCCCCCCACCCCCTCATCACCCCCATCACCATCCATCTATTACGGATAAACTAGAGAGCCTCAACGACAAATACCTTAACCCTCATGACCAGAAACCCTACGAGCGACCTCCGGCGCCGCCACATCACAACCAACCTCCTCACCTTACCAATATCGGCGGCAATGGGATGATGGAAAACAAAATAGGCTTCGGTGGACACTGGAGCCAGTTCCAACAGCCTGCACCTGCAATGCCGCACGGGGTGCCGGACTGGTGGTGTCCCTCGCAGGAGTCCTACCACCATCACCACCTGATGCACCACTCAGGCGCCGCGGCCGCCTATTGACCACATCGCGCTTAGGGAACTCTTCATTCGACGATGGTATTGTAACAAACCTGTATACCTTTTCAATGTTGTGATCATGTTACATTGCATTAAGTTTGAGAGATTAAGTTCTGCCGCATCCTCTGTTACACGTGGAATGAAAAGTTCACTAAAGCGCAGCCAGATTTTGGTTAGAGAGTGTTACGCTTATTAAGTATCTAATTAGTCAATAGCAAATCCGACCATTCTTAAGAATCATCTCAAAATAGCAGCCGTCCTTAATTATTAAAGTTGGAAACTACAATTTAAGCAAATAATAGTTCGAGGAGTGACAATATAACAATGGTGACATGCGCAGAGATTCTGTCCTGTGCGTTAAAACAATTGAACGGAGCACAATATACCACTAGTTGAATGCTTTACAACATGTTGTATATTCTGTAAACAATCCTACGGGAGAAACGTTGGAGAAGAACATTCTTCGAAAACGTATTGTCCGTTAGAACGCTTGTCATTCGGGACAAGAGAATCTGTGATTTTTGTGAACGTTATTGTCAACAATGATTTATTGTTACCATTATAGTGTCACAACAAGTAAAGTTATATCTATATATTATTGTCAACAAATTTAAAAACATTAATGCATTACATATTACTTGTGAAACTATTTATCAATGTATGACTCCAAAAGTTATTGAATAAGGAAATAAAAGGTCAAATTGAAGCCAAGCACTTGAGCAACATCTAAAGTGAAATAAATAATGAAATCTTAAAGACCAGCAGAGCCAAAGCACCCAAGTCTAATAAAACTACGATTGTAATTAGATTGTAAAATTCATGTAAATTTCGATAGATGTAAGAAAATGTCCTGTAAAAATAATGTTAAGAGAAATGCCCAGTGATAATAGTGATAAGAGTTTGAGTTTATTGTAAATTGAATGCACGTCTTGTTGCTATATTTAATTGTGCTATCGACTTCAGAACTATGTGGTTATGTATTATGTATATTTATATATATTGATAAAGTGCTATTTTTTTACGGAACAACATTTTAGATAGATGAGAACATTAAAATTGTACTTACTATTTTAATTGTACCTACATACTTACTAAATGACTGAAACAGCATGATGTACTTTAAGTTATTTTAAGAGAAATTGTTGGCTTTTCTACTGCCGTGTAAATAGCGAAAGGACTAAATAAAAAATATTTCAATTTCATTACATCAGTGTTTTGTTAACTGAACAAGTATAATATTACATTAGTATGAAACATAATGCCAAAATCATATTATTTGGCATACCTAAAGTATTTTTTCAAAGAACAACAATCCATTAAACATCCCAAATACGAATTGAAAAGATTGATCACTCGAAACACAAAATCTAAAATGGAAATCCAATTCTCGCGATCATTTTGATCGGATTCCGATCAAAAAACGTAACTCCGTGACGATACCCACAATAAAACACTACAATAACAAAACGAGGAACAATCATATTCCAAAAGAGAATTGAATTTATCATTGGGAAGAAACGAGAGAAAGAAATGATAAATGATCTAAAGGCCGTAAGTTGTTGCGGGTGCGAGCGGGACAGGGCTCGTATTCGATTCGACTGCACTGTCCGAAGGGATGATTTATCGATTCTCAACGGGGATTGGCCGATCCAGTACTTAAAAGATTTATAGATCCGTGTGCATGCGCAGTAGGAGCGTTTTCTTATTACGAATATCACTCCTGCGAATGAATTCGCAATTGCCTCTTTAGCATATTGCACCGTGGAAGCAATGCGGGCATCGTTCTCGGAGAATATAAATATGCCTGGAGGTATAGTAAGTAAGTAAATGAGCAAATGAAACTAGAGATGTTGCGTCTTACTTAAAGAGCTCCTACAACAATAAAATTAAATTGATTGTATCAATGTTAAATGTAGTTTTATTGACACACTTTACTACCTCTGATAATTAATAATATTATAAAATCATTAAGTACCTTGAACACTACCATTAGAATTTGCCAAATAAAATAGTTTTAAGAATTAACCCCTTTAAAATCCATAAGCATAGATACATATACCTAAAAGGAAAATAAAATGGAAGTGTCTGTTTGTAAATCCAAATTTACTAAATGCTTACTCAAGCGTACCTATATAATGCTAGCTAGCAATTTTATTTATTATGATTCTGTGTCTGACCGTTTGGACCGATTTCAATGGAACTTTTTTCAATTCTTAATGATCCTAAAATTCCTATCTACCTTAGAGATTCTTTCTGTTTCCTCTCGGACTCCCACGAATTACACCTCAGATCCACTGATTCACTTCTTCTTCGCACTCCTACACACTCTACCTCTCGCGAGCACCAGTCCTTCGGAGTCACTGCGGTGCGTCTATGGAATCAGCTTCCATCAAAAATAAGGAAAAGTCCATCAAAATCTATTTTTAAGAACCTTGTGAGAGAGCACTACCAACGAATCACCAACTAAATTTTCCTCTTTATTTATATATTTATTTTTTGTCACTGTTAGCTATATATTTATTTATATTGTATTTATCTATATAATACTTATATATTGTATTGTTTTCATATTTATATTTATTTATTGCATGTATGTATAATCTGTTTATATATGTATCTTTGTATCTGCTTATTATTCATATTCACTGGCAAATTTGTCTGTTAGACTAGTTTAGATTATAAGTAGGTAATTAGTTTTAGATTTTTTGGTTTTTTTTTTTTTCTTTTTCCTTATTGTATAGCACACCCGCTTCTATGTTTAGTCCTGTATAGTAAGGTTGACTGGCAGAAAATGCTTTAGCATTAAGTCCACCTATGTACTTTGTGCATAAAGTTTTTAAATAAAATAAAAAAAACTTTAACTGGTAGATAGCTGATGTTACAATGTAACAGTCTACATTTATTTAAGAAATAAAGGGATCCCTGTAAAAATAGCAACACGTGAGAAGAAGAATGCGAGGGGCACTACTTGTTAAAATTATAAATGTGAACGTGTCCTGACACTGGTCAGAAGAATTTTGCACAAGTTCTCTACATTTGCAGATTTAAGGAAACATAACGCGATTTACGTGACGTGTGACACCATCTTGCGAATAATTGTGCCTATTAGCTTAACTTAGGCTTAACTGCTGAACAGATTCGGTTGAAATTTGGAAGAGCTTTATGAGATTCAACATAACGTAATATTAGGACAATCGTTTCGCGAAGTCGAGGGCAATAGTTAGTAAGTACTGTAAAGGATTAAATTCAATGTAAGTTACTAAGAGTAAAAAATAACAAGGCAAAAGATGATCTGTCTTCTGTGTAGATTGGATTTTGTGCCACAAAGACAAATAATACAAACAAAGTGATGATGGTTGGGGGATTATAAGCAACTGGCAAATAAATATTCCCTATGAATTATCTTGAACAAAAGAAACTCCGTCTAGAAAGGTCCTTACGCAACTCTAGAACTAGCTTATCTCGTGAGTGCTTGCAACTCAGCTTTTCTTGCCCAAAGCTAGAGTAGCATAAAATTGCTCTCAAGAGATAACTACAGACTTCGCTCGGATGAACTTACTGCAAGTAAAATACGTATGTCGAAAACTATCGATTGATGAAGGGTATTGGTGGTCAAACTCGATACTGCCTTACCCTGAGTAGGTTAAATCCATATCCTTAAGTACTTTATACGAATGGAAGGTGCTGCCGCGGATTTTCTTGATTTTTCATCCATTAGTAATTTCTTCAATAACCTAACAATCAATTCAAAAAAAGCCTGAGTAACAATCAACCAAACATTAAAATTTTTATATTTCTTGGATAGAAATAGCTAATTTAATTATTTTGACCCTTACGATATTTGAATATAAACTCGAAAAAATCTAGTCTCTTTGAGAAATACCCGTGCGTAGGCGACCGCGACCGCTGGTAAAAATAATCAAGCATAAATAAATATTCAAAATCCACTTGTTTAGTAACATTGGTGCGGGGTCGATACAGAGCGATTCGACCCAACGCGTGCATCCCCCGTCAAGATAAGATCTCTTGCGAGTGACACCTGGCCCCGCCCCGCCCGCCCTGGGCCGTCCGGACCCTGTGTTTACATTAACGAGGTACTGCCAGCCTACATGCTTATGTGACACACATCGTACCGATTACATCTACATTAGTTTACGATGTTTTACATTGTGTGTCAACCCATTGTAGCGTCAAAACAAATACTTACATGTTTTGACTTCAATTCGATGCGCTCAGCTTGACACGTCAATGGCTGAGTTCAATACCCAGCTTGAGTATTTACTCGTATTGATGTAACTGAACTTATGCTTGTAATACAAAGTACTTTGAATAAAGTGATATCGAATGAAGACAAAAAAAAATTACATTATTTATAACAACCTTAAATGTTCGGTTTAATCGTACACATTGTGCCCTTGGTCTTAAATGCAAAATTTGAAAAGAAATCGGAACGACTTTTTATTCCTGCATTTGTAACCAATATCAAACAATGTATCCTACATCTATACAGATAAATAAAATTGAAGTGTTTGTTTCTAATTCCAAATTAACGGCTTTTCACAAAATATATATATATGAAAGTACTGATATAAAAAAAAAACATTACTTCATTTTTTTCCGGATAATCTCCGAAACGGTATGACCGATTTTAACGGGGCTTTCACTGGTAGATAGCTAATGTTTCAAAGAGTAACTTAACAACTTTTAATTAAAAATAAACATTAAGGTACCACGGCTCACCCATGAAATTAAGTCTACGCGGGTGAAACCGCGGGGCACAGCTACTTAGTATATCATAAATTACCAAATAGAACCTACTAAACTTAATGTTTGTGGTAAAATAAGAGGCTCTTTGAAGTAATTTGAACTTTATTTTCTATGAAATTTAACAACTGATTTAGAACAACATACCATCCAACATCTGAATGGTGATTAATAGCCCCGTTTTAAAACACAGACAGCATCGTGTAATGCATACCATCCATTGCTAAATTGTAATAAATATGTTCAGCAAACTGCTTTCTGGTCCGTAAGTACATACAAATAAGATTTATTATTGTTATTTACATTCTTAATAGAGGAACAATCGAAACAACCGCAAAAATATATCATGGTAATACATCATTGTGAATATAAATTGCAAATGTATGCTTCGCAGGTGCAAAAAAGAATGTATGATAAAACAAATACAAATACAATAGAGG
This sequence comes from Watsonalla cultraria, assembly GCA_964035505.1. Lineage (NCBI taxonomy): Eukaryota > Metazoa > Arthropoda > Insecta > Lepidoptera > Drepanidae > Watsonalla > Watsonalla cultraria. The sequence goes on along the minus strand of OZ037717.1, from coordinate 6,864,760 downwards.
CAGAATCCTAATTCATGCAACCCGGGCGGTCGTTTTTCGCCGGAACCCGTTCACTCAAATCTTTATTTATTAGGAATCGTCAAATTATAAAACTGCAGTGTTTTATGTCGAACGCATTGTTAGTGATAGTCGGAAAAAACTCTCTTCAACTCCGATAGACAAAGCACAAAACACAAATTTAATATTAGCTATTAGCTGTGCCCCGCGGTTTCACCCGCGTAGATTTTAATTTCATGGTTGCCCGCGGATCCCTAATGTTTTAAAAGCATCTAAGTACTCTTAGTTAAAATCCGTCCAGGCGTTTCTGGGATTACCCGGAACAAACAGACAAACAGACAGAAAGAGAAACATTTTAAAAATTGTTTTTTCTACGTCAGTACCGTGTATACTTTCATATGCATTTAGTGAAAAACTGTTATTTTGCAGTTACAAACAGACACTTCAATTTTATTTATCTGTATAGATATAGAAGTATAGATTTTTTTTGGCATTTAGGGGTTAACGCAAGCCCACATCTACTCCAAAGTTGTAACACCTTTTGTTTTTATCACTAACTTACTACAAGTAAATTTACTTAACAGTAACCTCAATTTGAATTGTAAACGGAACATCTCAATGCGTGCTTAGAATTGTAATTAGGAAGTGCGGAAGCGCGATATCAGCGTGTGATGTGTGGGAAGTGGGGAACATGGCTGTTAGCTGTAATGTAATGACATATGTATTGTCACTACTCTAAGTGGGAATCGATCTATACAGATAAACAAATTGAAGTGTGTTTGCAATTCCAAAATGACAGCATTTCAATAAATGCACATGAAAGTAAGTATATACTGTACGTAAATAAAAGTGTTTAAAATATTTGTATCTGGCCGTCTGTTTGTTCCGGCTAATTTCTGAAACGGCTATACTGTTTTCAAAAAATAACAAAATTACCGTTTCTCGAAATAAAGCAATCCATGCAATTAAGTGTACGCGGGTAAAACCGCGGGACATAGCTAGTAAATTAATAAATTACCAAATATTTTGAATACCTCGTAACACGCTTTTAGATTTTCCCGAAGTCAAAGTTGATAGGTACTAAGTAAAGCTTTGCACTTTGTAAAAGTATTAGTGAGAATTACAGGTAGATACTATTAATACACGCAACGATTGAACCCGTGACGTAGTAGGCAGAAAAACTAGTCTCGAAGAAGAACTTAACAAAACATCGGAATCTTTAAATCTTGTATGTATAAGCAGAAACTGAAAGCTAGAATATTTTCGTCTTTCGATATTTCCCCTTTTTGCTTACACGGAGGGTATAATTCACACAAATCTTTATATTTCTTTGTGTTCATGTGAGGGAGGCTGCCCTCCCGCGGTGCGCTGATGATGAGTTACGGCCTGGAGAGGACTCCGGACTCCGGAACCCGGAAGTCACCCCTCCAAGCTCGCGCCGCCGCCTTGCTTCCGATACCAATCGGCGGGCTTTAGCTAAAACTGCCCTATTTCATAATTTATTGACAATTCCGCTATTTCATATTGTACACATCGTCGGTGCGGAGCGCGTATACCAAACATCCAATGGTATGTTATAATGGGAATAGGATACAGATGCTAATAAAATCGTAATAAACTTAAATTCGGTGGGGGAAGGATCATGAGACAATCTTTCAACTTCGAAAGCCTACTGTTGGATGAATAGGTGAATTATGCACAGAAATAACATGAAAGGACGATATACAGGCAGGTATTCCGTTTGAGTAAGACTGGTGAGCAGCAGACACTTCATCAGACAAAATTGGATCTATGCTTAACATAAGGATCCGTGGTGGCCAGGTGGATTGAATAGTCGCCCGCTGCACTCGCGAGATAATTTCCAATGTCACCAGATTGGAAATTCTGCATTCTGCAAGTTCCAAGGATTTTTTAATCTTGAATGAAGCTATGTTACTCCACGGGCAGTTAACGGCGATGGGCTGTCTCTCACGATGACACCTGACTATCTTCTGAGAAAACATTTTCCTGTACCTTAGGGAATCCTCCTGGGAAAGCGTATAGATAATATTACGATAATGATGGTCTAGTTATTGGAATATTACAATTCTAATTAAAAAGTCATCATCGTACGGCACTTCTCATCTCTTATGCCCGTCTCATGTATCTTTGAGGTCAGATGTAGTCTTTCAAATCATTTTCTGCTTAGTAAAAGCGAAATTAAGATCCAATCCTTAAGTTAAGTAGTGGTTAACCTACGCTTAGTGTTCATAAGTGCTTGTAGGGACATCAGGGGCGAGGGTACTTGTGACAATGTTCATAAATAACTGTAATAAGTGAGTGGCGGCCACGTGGCGGTACGTGCGCATGTACCACGCCGCATATTATAATTGTCTGCGAGCGTACCCCCGCAACACTCGTACAATGTAGGATCTGGAACTAAGATGCAGTTAACGCTTCGATAAATATTTGATGAGGATTATGGTTTTACTTCATATGGAAATGATTGCTTTATATCACAGCTACGGACATGTCATGGGTATTAAACTACTTTGAGAGAGAGTATTGATTGCTATGCTATCTTTTCATACATACAAATCAGGGGGCCTACCATCGTCAGTTGAAGCAAAGAGTATTAAGATCTTCTGAACTTTGACGTTTCATTCTGGTACCGTAAAATTAAACGTCAAAGCTAAGAAGTTCTTAACACGCGTTGCCGCGTTATTCACGTTTCTCAGTGTCGTACTCGTCGTCGGTTTAGAAGATCCTCTATGTATTATGGATCAATTTCCTTTGATTGAAACCAACGCTCGTTGTCGAATTCGACGCTGTGAAACCTTAGTGAATAACGCGGCAGATGTGAAGTACAGGTGGTGTTAAAAGGGCCGCCGGGTACCTCGGACCAAGTCAGTAGAGTGTGAAAGAAAAGCTTAAGAAACCAATTACCTGTAGGCGTAGTCCCACCTATCCCTACTAATATTATAAATGCGAAAGTAACTCTGTCTGTCTGTCTGTTACGCTTTCCCGCTTAAACCTCTCAACCGATTTTGATGAAATTTGGCACATACAATCTTTAGACCCTGAGAAAGGGCATAGGCTACCTTTTATTTATTAAAAATATTAGGTTTCCGCGACCATAAGGATGAAACTAAATCTACGCGGGTGAAACCGCGGTGCACAGCTAGTAATTATTTATTTATGAATACAAAATATTTTGTTACGTTCTTGAAATATGGATATTCCAAATACATCCTTCTGAAAACATATAACATTTTCCGTAATTTAGTTTATATGCGAAAATTATGTATAGAAATAAAGTTAGTTAAAGTGGCCTTAAGATTTCGTCCGTGACGTTTGAAGCATTTTTACTGCTCACTCTCCATACAAATGTATGTTGTTTTGATTTCTCAGTCCAATTGAGTCCAATTCCTTTAGCAACATACAACTTCAGCTAGGATATAAAAATGATACAGTCAGTCACCTAATTACCTACTTATAAATACTGTGTAACCTATTATACAAACTGGTAGCCCCAGCCACTCTATCTATAGTTTTTCTATATAAATATAAATAAAGAGACTACATTGAAATATTACAAATTGTAATATTAAGTAGTTGAGAACTCCCCTGGGTTGTGAGGTTGTTGGTCAAATTAGAGAAGCCTTCAACCGTTTAGTATCTTCGAAAGGCGATAGATGGCGCTAGGTTACACACAAGGGTATCATGAAATTTCTGTAGTAGGATGAGACTCATAGTAGTAGAGTGTTTAATGTGCTCTGATTGCAATGATACTTCAGTTGTGGGATATTGACAGATGTATACACCTCTTTTAAATCTGACTCAGGATATGAGCCAAACTCCCTCGTGGTCCCTGATAAGGATAGCAAATTAATTAACAAGGAGTACCAGCTGTGAGACGATAGCGTCAATTATCATTCTGACCCCAAGTATACTTGGGGCAAAGGTTTTACCACATTCGGACGTCATCGCTTGACCTTGCGTCTTGCGCTTTTTTTGGATAATGGAAACTTCCTAAACTCGCCGCTTGGGGCGCATTTTAACGTTCCCATAAAAAATCTGGAAAATACACAGGCGATATCGTCAACGTAAAAACATATCAAAACCTATACTTGAGGCATTGTAGACGTACTTTCCCAATAATCATATTTTGGGCTTATTCTCCAATTTTGTTCTAATTCCTTTTTAGGTCGGCAACGCGCACAGTTTGCCCCTGTTATTGCAAGCGACCATGGGCTGCGGCAATCACTTACCATGAGGTCCATGAGGTGGATGGTGGACGCATGCTTGCCACCTTATAGGTATAAAAAATAATAAATAAGTTACTGTGCGCAAGGCACTTAATCATCTTCGGTGAAAAGTTGGTGTTGTTTTCACAACACCTCTGCCTACCCCTTCGGGGAATACCGTGTGAGCATATGTATGTATGATACTGTGTGTTGAATTCGCTTTGCCACTACTCCTGTAATCCTCACAGAAAATGTTTGTTTGTTTGTTTATCCAAGCCCCTTTGAATATGATCCGTGTTTGATCCACTCCCCCTCTAGTGCACCCATAGTCGCAAACAACGGCCAATGTGAATGAAAACTTATTAAATGGAAAATTATTTTATGAGCTGATGCGTGTTCGTTGCAATTAAGGGGGAGACGATTGTAACGATTTATACTGTTTGACGAAACTTGACACACTTTCATCGGAGTATTGCGGGGAAAATCATAACCCTCCTTTTTGTTACGCCATAATCGGGTAATGATCATCCATGTCTTCCCAGAAATCTGAAAGAAGTGGTCTGTCGTATACGAAGCCTTATTTATACATCTATACAGATAAATAAAATTGAAGTGTCTGTTTGTAATTCCAAAATTACAGCTTTTCACTAAATGCATATGAAAGCATACACGCTACTGACACTAAAAAACCAAGTTTTAAAATTTTTCTCTGTCTGTCTGTCCGTCTGTCTGTCTGTTTGTTCCGGGTAATCTCCGAAACGGCTGGGCCGATTTTAACGGGACTTTTACTGGCAGGTTGCTAAAGTTTCAAGGAGTAATTTAGGCTACTTTTATTTATTTAAATATTTGGGTCCCGCGACATGTAGCATGAAACTATATCTACGTGGGTAAAACCACGGGGCACAGGGCACATATCTTTAAAAATAAATTTAAATTGCTTATCTACACACAGAGAAAAAAAATTAAACTTGTTTTTTCTATGTCAGTACCAGTACTTTCATATGCATTTAGTAAAATGCTGTAATTTTGGAATTACAAACAGACACTTCAATTTTATTTATCTGTGTAAATATGGATATAGATGTATAGATTAAACTAAATATAATAAATTATCGACAATGATTAGACTTAAACAAATATTTTGATACCTACTTGATACTTCAAATACCTAGAAAGATTAATGACAAAAATATGTCGATCCTTGGCACATCGAAACCTAGTCATTTTTTTCCGAAGTTAGTATCAACAACCTGTATTAGTAGCGAAGATTATTAAATGTTTTAGCGGACTTCTTGAATATACAATGTAATGTTTATTCATTAAATACTTGTTTCTCCTCGTACCAATACCCGCGTATATTTATTTATTTATTTATTTATAGTTAATTATAACGGCGATACCAATTACAATAATTAACTCTAAGTTAATTTTAAAATGTAAAAACTATAATCTTATTCCTTATAAAATTCACACTTATAAAATAGTGGACACTCTCGCATACTTAACCTCACAGAATCTCAAACATTCAAACAAAATATAGTTCCATGCATCCGCAAACAGATCACATTCAGGGCTGGTATCTAGGAGGGCATTGAGCATAGTCAGGGTATGGCACACCGGAGACTGCGCCCTGGCTACAGTTCGGCAGGTCGGCTGCACGAACAATCGGTGCCGGCTGCTGGGTCGGTGTCGCAGATAATTGTTGGGCACGAATAGCCGACAGAAAAGTACATGGAGCTCGGGACTGTCAATAAGCCCTCGAAGGATCTTGCAAGCGACAATTAGCTGATCCAGACCTCGGCGTACCTCCAGAGAGTTGAATCCCAACATTCCCAACAAAAAATTGGTAGGATACATATAGGGATAATTTTTATATACCTTCTTATACAAAAACCTGACAAAAGTTTTCTGTACTTTTTCGAGCGCTAGTATTTGGGACGCTGCATGCGGGTTCCAGACGCAGCTGCTAGCCTCTATCTTACTCCGAACCAGGGACGTATATAAAATCTTTATTATCAGTGGGTCTTGGAAGTCTCGTGCATTCCTTAAAACGAAGCCTAAACGCCTGTAAGATTCCCTACAAAGGGCGGAAATATGATCTCGAAAAGTAAGACCGCGGTCGAAGATCACTCCTAGATCTTTTATGGTGGAAACACGCGTAACGACTTCTCCTCCCATACTGTAGTTGTAATAGATCGGTCGTGAACCTCGACCATAAGTCATGACGGAACACTTACTCATATTAAAGAGAAGCTTATTCTCTATGCTCCATCGGTGGACAGCGTCAACGTCTCTCTGTAGTCTTTTGCAGTCTTCATCAGTTTCAATAACCAATGCGAGCTTTAGGTCATCAGCATATAAAAGGCACTTCGAGTATGCTACTTTGAGTGTAAGGTCATTAACCATGATCATAAATAACAGTGGGCCTAGTACGGATCCTTGGCTTACCCCCGAGTGGGTAGAGTATGGTTCCGATTCATAGCACCCATGTCTTACAAACTGTTTGCGGTCCCGGAGATAGTCAGCAAAAAACTTAAGGAGTCCCGAGGAAAAACCAATGGCACCCAACTTGGTTAATAATACCTCGTTGTTTACTCTGTCAAACGCTTTAGAAAAGTCGAAATAAAGCACGTCGACTTGTTTACCTGCGTCTAAATATCTGGAGATGAATTCCACCTGAAGTAGCAGATTTGAGTTGACAGAGCGGCCGGGTCGGAAACCATGTTGAGAATCCGAGAGATACCCTTTGATGTGTGGGAAGAGCTTATTATGGAGTATGTGTTCAAACAACTTAGCAACGGTAGGAAGATTTGCAACTGGCCTATGAAGAGTGACTGATGATCTGTCACCAGTTTTTGGAATGGGGGTAACCCGGGATAGCTTGAATCGCTGTGGGTACACACTAGACCGAAGAGCCATATTGAATATATGACAAATCGGTACTGCTAGGTCTTTGCTACATCCCTTGAGGATGAAGGCGGGAATGCTGTCCGGACCGATCGCACCACCGAGTTTAAGTCGAGCGATCCCCTTTTCCACGTCTTGGGGGGTTAGATGAGGAAGGGAAACATTGCCACCGTCGCTTTTAAAGTGCAGGTCAGTAGTCTCCAAATTTGGTACTTCCTGTACAAATACGCTCGAGAAATAATGGGCAAATGCCTCAGCTGCCCCGACACCAGAAAAAGATTGACTATTGTAGGTCACAATCGGTTCAAAGCCACCTTTAGATCTTAAGCTGGATACATGCTGCCAAAACTGTTTCGGGTTATTTTTAAAAGTCCCTTCAATAGCGTGACAATAAGAAGAGTAAGCTTCCGCCGCTCTCTTTTTTAGGTCAGAGCGCAAGGATCTAAATTCATTGTACACAAGATCACATCGCGAGTGCTTCCATTTAGTATGGAGTTTTTTCTTACGGCGAGTATCGTGAATTAAATCTCTTGTGAACCACACAGGGTACCGTCTATTTCTAGAGAACATTCTATTTTTTTTAAGAAAACAAGCATCGAATATGTTATATATTAAATCAAAAAACTTGTCTGTAGCAGTGTGTGCATCATTGCAGGTGAGAACATCACGCCATGAGACTGTTCCAATTTTATCATACAGGAGGGTAAGGTCTCCTTTACTAAAGTTCCAGTCTCTCCCTTGGATATTACAAGGATCCATCTTTTCATTACACTTCGGATTCGCGATGGGTACTGTAACATCCAACGGGGGATGGTATAAGTCAATAGGTACCAATTCCATTCCCACCGCATGCCTGCAGGTCACTCCGATGTCCTCCCGCACCAACACAACATCTAATTTACTCTCTCGCATATTCATCACATCATTCATCTCAGCTAGATTACAAAAGGACAGAAAATAACAGTAGTAGTTTTGTATGTTTACAGACGCACTCTTAATATTAAGGTCTCCCAGAATTATTACAATACCACTCAAATTATGAATTAAACTTTCTACTGTGCAAAACCACTTCATATATTCATCGTCAGTCGCTGTGGGCCTCACATATATAACACACACAAATATTTGCCGACCATTAATAGTCAGCGATGACCAGAGGTCCTCGCCACTATCCGTCTCAAGCTTACTCATTCTAGTGATAATGATTCCAGGTCTTGCAGCCAGAAGTACCCCTCCACCCAGGGTTTCTCTATCTCTACGCAGTATAGTCCACCTTCCGCATGTTACTTCCGAGTCTTCGACCGAGTTATCCAGATATGTCTCAGTGGCGGCTATCATATCCTGTTCAGTAATCAAAAGACTAGACCTCCAAACAGAAAGCTTGGTTTTTAGCCCGCGCACATTTTGGTAGAGGATACTCAGATCAGAAACAGCACTGAGTTCATTTGGAGTTGGTCGCGCAGTTACGGGCGATACTATGTGGACTGTCTGTCTTTGTTGGTCGATCGAAAATTTCTATGCCATGGCTTCACGCAGATATCCTCTGTCCAGTTCTCAGGCGCCAGGACACACTCGGTCAGCCTCGATGGCACTCCAAGTTTGAAAGATGCGTAGTTTCCACGAGATTTAAGGATTTCGATCGTGCAGACATCACCACTACAAATCTTGGCAAGGTGCTCGCGTACTTGGCTCTCAGAGGTGCCCAGTTTAACATAAAAGAGATGCAAGTACCTCCATCTTTCTGATGCTTCTAGCGTGGAAGTACCTGGTGCTGCAGTTCCTCGTGACACAGTGCTTAACGACGAGCGGGTTCGCCTGCGACGGGCCTCCGTCCATCCTTCGTCTGCAACGTCTGGATTGCCATCGAGGCTGATAGCAGCTGTCTTTGCCCGGGTAATGCTGGGTTCAGGGAGATTCAGAGATGAGTTGGATTCTCTTTTTTTGGTTGTTTCTTGCGACGGTAATGGTCCAATTGAAATCGAAGACGGTGTACTCTCTCTAGCTACGTTTTTCTTCCTTTTGGTCTTCGGAGGAGCTGTTACAAAGACTTTTGTAGGAGCCACTGTAGTTATCTGAGTCGGTGCTACCAAGGATGACAGCGGCCGCACCGTATCTGCAGTGATTGCTGTAGAGGGACTAGTGATGACGTACCCCTGGCTTTTCGGCTGTGTGGTCAGTGGCACACTCGTACCAAGATTGGACGGTGATTTATTTTGGGCTTTCAACGGTACCAATTTCATCTCCATAGCCCCAATTTTGTCACTTAAGATTGCTATCGATTTTACAAGTTCACATTTATCGAGATGATCAGCTATTACACCGGCCAGACTATCCTTAATCACTCTTTCAAATTCCTCACGAATTATTACTCGTATACTATCAAGCGAGAAATTGTCAGCGATCGGGGGCCCTCGCCGACTTCCACCACGGAATTTGGTGACGTTATCTACAGCCATAGGGGAGTGGTATCCTGAGGTGGGCGTAAGTGTATCGGGAATGACATCAGTTCGTGGACACGAGCGCACTGGGGTGTTAGTGTTGTCTCCTTTTGGAAGTTTGCTGCGGCAGCACAGGCACATCCAGGTATCCTTAAACTCCATGGTTAAGCTAGCGAAAGCGGTCTTAGCAATATTTGCACACAACAAGTCATAAGCATTCCCACACTTTGAGCAATCAATACTGTCGTCTTCAATAGCGTTCTGGCACCCGAAGCAAATTGTAGGCTTAACAGTCGACATATTGACTATTGGTATATTAGTTGCAAAATATAAAATACGTAATAAAATAAGTCTATGCCAATTTCAATTACCGGTTGACGGCGACGTAGGTGTTAGCAATGCTCAGGCGAAATTCACGGTTATGTAGTGTGCATAACCGTGAGAATCCCGTGCACTTTGTGTTGACACTGCACTTGAACTAGTGACAATTTCAAATTCTTATGTCCGTTTTTAAAAGCAATTTGAATTTTAGCCCACTAAGAACATTAATTCACCACTTTTTAAGCTCACTTATTAAAGTTTACACATTTCTGATCCACTGAAACTACTTGAAATGCAAGAACAACGATTAAAAACAGTATTTTGGTAATTGTTTGCCAGGAGCAAGTAAAAACGCAACATTCAAGATGGTTTAAAGTAATCACTATAGTATAGTACATGTAGCGCCATCTGTTGTAAAGCACAATTCTCTAAAATTTCATCGCAAACAGTGAACGCTGCGCTAGAGCATTAAAAAAATTTGCATGTGACTTTTTTCTTCCATTTGTACTTCTAGCACTACAAAAACAAACTTATAATTCGTAAGGAAAAAACTAATCTCACTTAAAAAAAAAATTATAGTATTGTTATTATTTTATCAAAAAATAAGTACACACTGTACGTCAAAATAAATTTATAAGCATTTTGTTCAAGAAAAAGATACGACGAGGATGGGATTCGAACCCACGCGTGCAGAGCACATTGGATTAGCAGTCCAACGCCTTAACCACTCGGCCACCTCGTCTTCGAAGGCGACGCTGAAATTACGTTTCGTATTCTTAAAGGGTATTTGCAACTCAAGTTGAAAAGTAATTTGGCCTATGAAACACGGTGAATTGTAAAGTTGCCGTTATGCTGTTGTGTGATATCATGACGTCACGCGTCGACCTTTATTGACCCCAGAGCACAGTGTGGAAGGTTATAGGTATTTAATATCATTCAGTTTACCAACTGATAACCTAATTAAATAAAATGTAACTCATACTTTTTAAACTAGTTCCCCAATTTGTTAGAAACAAAACATTTCCAAATTATTAGAAATAATTTACCTACTAGCGAAATTTTTTCGACGATGGTTTCTGTCGGACGTAATATAAGCTAAGATTTTATTTGTATATTCAATGGTATATTCATTATATCTTCCTGCAGGTGCCGTCACGTGCTATGAGCGCTGACCTTAAATGCACAGTGATCATTTGATGAGTCTGTCTCTGTCTAATTACTTGTTGCGACGCGAATAAAATACATTTTACAGTTACCCCCCAGTATTTAATCTGGGCGCTCATAACTTTTGACGGCACTTGGTACAACAATAAAATGACTCATGTCTATAACAGTGTAAGTATGTATCTATAAACATTACGACGATGATTCGCTTCAGTCGTAATGTCCACCAGCGGAACGCGTGGCCGTGGTCAGCCTCATCATTGTCAATATTTTACCATCGAGATGGGCCAACAAGGCGCCACTCAGAGTTACACCGTCTCCTGAATATGACAAATAACATTAAAAATGAAACTACACGAATACCAACATAAAATAAAAATGTCAAAAATTTAAATTAAGGATTAAAATATTTAAATTTAGTGCGGCGCATCCCGCTCGCCCCGGCTCGCCCGCGCCGAGCGCCGCCCGGACTCGCGCCCGACTCCAACCACCGCGCACCATGGAAATGGACTCTTTATTATACATAATATTGTAGGCACTCATTTATATCGCTTATTTGTTTCAGTTGATAGTTCCAATCACTTATTCTCCTTTTATTGGATGAAGAACAAGAAGTAAAACCATATTGCATAAAACAGTTTTAAGGTAAATAAGGTAACTCATCTAACTATGCATTACATAAACTTATACAATACAATATAGGTACTTAATTAAAATTCTTGTTCTTCGTACATTACTGAGCCATATCTGTTCTAAATGAATATGAAAGTTCAAAAGTTTTCTGTGTGTTGACCGGCATGTAATATCCGAATAGGCTGGACCATAGATAAAAAAAGAATTTAGCTTCGTTATCTTTGGGCTGGACCAATTTTAACGAGATGTTTTCTCAAGCAGGCACGCTGGCAGGTAACCATTGTCACTTACAAGACCTAACTTAAGTTGCTACATTTAATTTAGAACAAAAATAAGATTACGCTAGAAATAAGGCGTCATAATAAACTAAAGTAACTAACCTGGTGAAATCGTGAGACAGGCTTTGCTATTAAATAAATGCTTTACACATTGAGACAAGTCTACTCCATACAAGTGAAGCTGCTGAATACTATAAATTAATGGACTGCACTGTGCCAGAGAATTTTAAATATTTGAAAGCTCAGCTTAGAAAAATAAAATCAAAATCTCTGCCACAACGTAATATATTACGTAAAATAAATAATACAATCATAAAGTAGTTATAAATGTAGTGTTTATAAAACGTAATCGTGCTTTTATGGTTCATATATTTGGGATGGACGGGAACCATCAGTCGCCGGCGGACATCTACAACTATTCGTTTTAATTATCCTCTGAGAATCGAGCCCTTTCAGATAATCGATGGATAGAAAACAATTACTTGCAGCGACGCTTTGAACTGTTTTGTTTGCGTTTATTTTAGTTCGCATTCAAGTGATTGACACCTTTGTTTTTTTTACCAACATAATAAAAATTTCAGTACTTTAAAAAAAGTATAAGGAAAAAATATTTAAGTGAGGAAATACTTTTTTTTAAGTTGCCTGACTGATTTTTTTAAATTATTTAATTGTTTGAACATAAACGAACGAAAATTTCTTCCTACATTACCCGGTTTTGTACGAAGAATATTTTTTACATTACTAGAGATGTAACTCAGTAATGTATGAACAACAAGGGATTTTTAAGTATATAAAGAAAACAACATTTTTCAATGTACATACAGATAATAACAATTTCTACGCCTGAGTAAGTCGGAAGCAAAGAGGATCTATTTTGCGCGTTGCAATTCTCTCTATATGAGGAACCACGGAACAGAATCTACTGTTGCCATCACGTCAAGGACTCTGAAAATAAAAAAGTCACCCTTACCTTACGCCTAACCACGAACTTTTATTGGCAATGAGAGCCCATGGTACAACCTCAAAAACTTACAGTTGTGTAATTGGCCAATGCCTTCTGCAATCCCATAATTAACCTGTATCCAACAATCGGCTTAAACATTAAAATAAAAAAGGGTAGTAACAGTTAAACATGCCCAAAGGTATCCCTAACTCATGTTATGAGCGAAGGCGTGTAAATTAGTCCCAGGTACAGTCATACACGGGTACAACGTGTTCTGGTGTTGACAGGTCATAATTCGCGGGAGAGCCGCGCGCCGCGCCGCGACTGCGCCCGACACGACCTTTGTGCGCTAATAGTACGCACAGTGACGGTGGATCCTGCCCCGGACACTCCCCCGCACAACTCGCTAGGGAAACGCAATTTCTTTTTGACAGCAACATTAAAGACTTGACGAATTGAGATTGTCGGGGTCTTGACACTGGATATTTTTTGGACTTTGTTATAATATTGGTCGACTTGTTTGATATTATTGCATGCGAAATAAGTTATTATCGATGCGGTTATCACATGAAAGAAATGAAGGATGTGTACAAGCCAAGTATGTAGGTAAGAGTAGTAGTGTATTACAATACCGATAGATGAGGCTAATAATATTGTGAATCACGCTATAAAGATTATCTCCGGTGTATGTATATACTAGGACTCGCTGCATAATAAAAATACTTTTTCCTGTTTGGTAAATCGGTATTTGAGCAGAGTATGTTCTGGATGTTTAAAATAACTAGATAAGTACATAACACCACTGGTGGGGGTAAGAAATATGTAGATTGTAGACTAACACCAAGGGAAAGAAGTACTGGGAAACTGGAGATGTGGTGCTAGAGAAGAAGGGAAATGATAAGTTGGACTAAAACAGTATCCAATAAGGAGGTGCTAAGAAGATTACGAAACGTAAAGAGAACATTAATTAATGCTATAAAAAAGAAGAGGAAAAATTACTGGTCACCTTATACGACATGACAATTTTATAAATACAATTCTTGCAGGTAAAATAAGTTAAACCAAATAAATTAAGGACAAAATAGCCGTCACGTCATACGAGTAGATCAAAGAAGCAGCACTAAACAAGCACAAGTGGAGGGAGCTTCAGCAGCTGCACCAACGAGTTTCTGTAACTCTTACATGAGAGTGAGAAACCCTTTAGATGCAGATTTGTTTTCACACATTAATTTAAATCCTGTTTTTCCCTTTAGTCCCTATTTTGGGATAGTACTTCTGTTCAGATTTTACATGCTCTAAATTGTCTACAAAGATCGCTTAAGTGTTTTCGACATGTCTATGATATGAGCACACATGCTAATATAATTTTAGGTTTACAGGTGTGAGGCATATTTCTGTATTGAACTGTACCATAGATACTCGTACTAAGTAAAACGAAAGGAAAAGGTCCCCACGTGACGATAGGAACAGTGGGGTGATATCGATTGCCCCGCCTTCGTGTGTCGCCTAGCAACGGGACGCGCCCGCCCTGCCGCCCGCCCTGACAAAACATCTTGTTGCACTGTACCCGCGACCGCGGACTTTCAGCAATTTCTAAGACATATTTTACCAAAGACATGGTCTGTTTCCATTCGTAAAAAATTGCCTTGGTAAATATGTCACAAATCAAATAACTACGTGAATTTATTGCTCTGTCACAAAATATGCAATTGTAACTTAGATATAAGCATGATGTAATCCAGGGTCTTCTTCTTCTTCATCAACATCACAATCTTAGGTATCCAAAAGGCATATCAAAAAAGCTAGGGCTAAGAGCCCTCTTGTTCGAGATTCGGAGCTGCCTAACTGGAGACTGTTCGTTCACCTTTCAAAACATCGCAGTGAATCTTATTAGAGTAATACTTGTGTTCCTGTGGTAAGTATGGTCGCCAGTGCACCATGGAGTGCGAGTTCTTCCTTTAATGTGAGATTACGATCTTAATAAGACAGGCATATTCAGGCAATGCATGAGTGACACAGTTGTTGTAAGCTTTTATCAACAGGTTAGTTTGTCACGTTTGTAGTATATAAAAATAATATTATCATCGCGCTACGTTGGGTGCAGATGAAATATGTATGAACAAACACCTTTTCACTCCAGATTTGCAGTAACAGTAAAGATCAGAAGATAAACAGTAAAGATCTTAGTGTGATGATAATATAGCCTTCCTCCAGAAGTGGGCTATATAACGTTGAAATATTTTTTCAAATCAGTGTTCTTGAGATTACCACGTTCAAGCAGACAAACTCTTTTGTTTTATATATTAGTATAGAGATCCCCTTCAGTGTTCTCATAATTACATAATTATGTTTTCTCTTCCAAATGTTTGCCTTCCTACTGCCATACTGTTATTGCCATCCTTCTAGCTGCAAACTAATAAATCTTATCAGACTGTTTAAAATGAAATCAGTGTACATAAGTTCGGTAAAACAACTCATAAAATGAAAGTAAAGGCTAGGGGGCGAAACTTAATTTACAAACAGCCCTGTAATGAATTCTAAGGAAGATTTAATAAACTTTCGCCCGATCCTTCCACAAGGGGTAGGAACTACCGCAATTTTGTCCTAATACTTTTTCCCCTCCCTCGGGGATTATCTATTACAGTGCAGTAGTTGTAATATATTGAATTTACTCAACATAAAACTAAGTTCATTTTGACACCGTTGGTCTAGTGGTTAGTATACCTGACTACTGCACTAAATGTCGTGCGTTTGATTCCCACATCAAGCATACATTTTATGTAATAAGAATTTGTGATTAGATGTTAGTCTATATATCTATATATCTACATATACAGATAAATAAAATTGAAGTGTCTGTTTGTAAATCCAAAATAACAGATTTTCACTAAATGCATATGAAAGTATACATGCTACTAACATGAAAAAACCAAGTTTTAAGAATTTTCTCTGTCTGTCTGTCTGTTTGTTCCCGGTAATCTTTGAAACGGCTGAACCGATTTTAACGAGACTTTCACTGGTAGGTAGCTGATGTTTCAAGGAGTATCTTAGGCTACTTTTATTTATTCAAAATATTAGGGTACTGCGACAAAAAGGATGAAACTAAATCTACGCGGGTGAAACCGCGGGGCACAGCTAGTTATAACATACATATGTATTTAAAATAAGTATATAAGTTTTATATCCGTTGTCAGATATCCTTAATACAAGCTTCGCTTACTTTGGGACTAGACGGCGTTGTGTTGTAAAGGCCGAACATAAAATAATTATAGTAAGCGCTAAGCCGTGTCTGCATTTTTTAAGTAAGTACCCATGCTCATCTAAGGGCTAACAAACCATACATTTGATTTTGTTCCCAGACAAATACTTATGCAGATTTTCTCACCATGTTTTTGCTTACTACTGTTAATTAATCTGTTGTCGTACAACAGTTCCGGAAATATTTTTCAACTAGATCTCAATATTTGTATTTTTACGTAATACTTATCGGTGGTTATACATACTATTTGTTTTTTTAGTGGCAATTTAAAAAAGTCAATCGAAAGACTATGGTGTTATTTATAGTCCCCTTATCTGAAGGAGGATCTTTGTGACGATTCTCTTTTGTCATGGCCGAAGATTTTTTCGTCTCGCCAAAAAACAGAGTCGTTAAAAGTTATGTCTGATTGCAACGGGCGCGGATAGCCGCAATCTGTGCGTTCTCTTTGTAGATGCCATCTTTATGGCTTGTCTATAGTTTGATGCCTTCCAAGATACACTTTTGTTTTACTTACCGCCTATTTTTTACCTCCCATTTTATTAATATTTAGCACCCAGTGTAGCTAATTAGACTGGCATCGGTCGCTATTTCGTAAATTGGTGAATCGGTTTATGGTTATTTCGATTGGCTGTGGTACCTTCTATTCTAATTTAATTACGGTAAGTATACTTCTTAGTTCTTCCTAGTTAAGTAGAGAAAATTTGATATGTACTTACCTAATAACTTATCTCTAATTTTATGGAAGATACAGGTTCCGTCACGATTTATGAGCGCTGACCTTGAATGCGCATTACTTATTTTATAAGCCTGCCTCTGTCTGTCTGTAAGGCGCGACGCAAATAACATGCGCAGTTACCCCCGACTCTTTTTTCGCTGAGTGCGCATAACTCGTGACGGCACCTGTACTCAGGCACTTTTATGATAAATTGTTTTTATTACGATTAAACTATTACACCTGGTATATTTTCATACAAACCGAGCTATGGGTTGATATGGGCTTAAGTAGGAATATATGCTTTAAACAAAAAATAAAAGGAATGAATTAATAAACATTAGATTATTCTAAAATAAAATAAATCCTATTTAGATAAAAATCTCTTCCCTGAAGAAATATATTATCCACCTATCATATTAAAATTATAACCCATAATTTAATTTTCAAAATGGCCCGCGTAAAAACTAACGTTGGGTGTTGTCAGTTGAAAAAATCGGTCGCACATTAGTTTGTTTCTTTTTTTTCTTCGTGTTTAACCCAACAAGCTTAGTGGCTCGTAACGTTGAGATGAGTTGTGTTAACTCGTGTTCTAGGAAGATGTATCATAACTCAAAATGGAATAGATAAATGTTCCAAACTAATTATGATAAATATTTTCACCTATATGCTATCGAACGGACCAGGCAAAAAAAGTTAAACAAATAGTTGCTTCCAAAATAATAAAGGTGCTATTATTCATTTTCTAACTTCAAGTAACTATCTAGTATCAAGTTTTTATTAATAAGTAAGTAGGAGCAATGAGTATAAATACTAAATTTACCTTTATTTAATGGGTAGGTACATACAGTGCATGTCCAATTGTAAATACTTGAGTAATTATTTCCAGGCCTGTGTACACAGCTTGTACGATGTGATAATTTCATATAACGTATTATTCAAATTAAATTGGTTGTAAGTAGATACTTAACTATTTTAACACCGAAAGGTGATCCGATATTATAATCTTCACTTCAAGGAGCAGACAATTATTTATATTTATTTGTAAAGGCACACCAAATACCCTTATTAATGGAAAAAGAATACATAAAATGTGGCAAGTTGTCATCTACATATTTTAATTTCTACAAATTGACAGCTAAATTCCCTATACAAAAGTGGCTGGAAGAATAAAACTATGCTACTGTGCTAGGTAGTACGTACTTATAATAATAAAATAATTAAATTTAATTCCTTAGCAACTTGAAATGATGTATTGCTTATTTGTTATAGGAGCAGTGCCTACCTACCTACAGGTTATACAGCATTACACATTTCCCACGAGCAACAAAGCTCGGCGCCTCGTCGCCCGCGCCGCCGCCGTGACGGATCGCTCCACGTCTGTACCTGTCACTCGACCCGACCGCCACCAGCGATTGATTGTCAAGTAACGTTCAACATTCGAATAATTTAAATATGTGGACGATCTACAATATATTTTAGATGTACGAGTAATGGTTGCAAAAGGTAAAGATTATTGATTAAAAAAAAGCAATGCGTAAAGAAATTGAAATATACGTCCCCACCCCCGGAAAATAGGGGGTAAAATTAAAATTCAATGGGAAAATGCCATGCAATTACGGGTTAGTATTGACGACGTATGTTTTCCTGCAATAATACTTACAAAGAAACGCCTTTAATCAATAAAATGTTAACACGAAAGATATCAGACACATTAAAAAAAAATCTTTTGAAATCGATCATTCAAATGTAATCTATTTTATATTAAGTTCAAAAGGACCGTTACTGAAAGCACAGGTGGCGCGAACGGTTTTTTGCAGTTTATCAAAAGCACAGAGGTCCAGTTCCAACAATGGCTAACACTCAAATCTACAAGTCGACGCGACAGATGCACAATACACCCAACCAATGATTAATCGTGCGCATCTTCTAACGTTTTACATGCACCTACATACAAGAAAAAAAACATAAAAAGCGAAACAAACCTTTTGCCTTTTGTTTATTGCGACGACGCCAACATGTCTGCACCAGACCGATTCGAATTTGGAAGGACGATCATTAATTATATTTTGTCTTACTCACGCATTCCATTTTCGAAGTCGATATGATCTATAGATCCGATCTATTGGTCTATCGATCACGCGCGTTGGAATCTAAATTTATTCATTTAGTGGCATCTTTTTGCAGATGATATTTGACGGCCGGACGTTGTGATAAATTGGTAAGGTTTAATAGTTAAATTATAGTTTCTTAATTATTTACTTATATCATTTAACATCGTCTACGCAGATTAGAAATACCTAAGTAAGTACTTGCTCTGATTTATAAAATGTTAAAATAAGTTTTATAAAATATGCACTTTCCATTGCGATTCTCTCTGTCCATATTCATTTCTTTGATGTCGATCATCTCGATGATTAAAATCGAATAAAAGCGAATCGAAAAAAAACGAATAAAAGCTTAACACACTCCTTTAGGGATGTATAGAACCTGTAGAACTATAGGATAGTTGTTCAACAACTCATTCGCAAAATAAATCTAATACCACTGTATACCGTTACTACGGAAAATATCTGATATCCTGAAAACGTTGAGTCTGGACCAAAAATAAAATGGGCATCATTCCTTATTTTGGAGACGGTTTCATTTGGCCCTTCTACATAATTAAGCACAAACATACAAACAATTGAGTAATCCCATAGGTAAAATCTTTATCGGAGGATAACTAATTAACTCAAAACAATATTTCATCCGCTGAGATTGCATGACGCGAGACAAAAAACGAAAGGTCGGAATGACCGCGCCAAAACCAAAACGCTTTGTCCAAAACAAACAAAACTAAAACAAAAAATGAAGCCGGTTAATAAGCTGGATGACATTTGGGAATTCGAAAAATTCATTCAAAGCATTATTAATAGCGCTCTTGAAGTGGGTTCATCCATATGATTAAAATGAGAAGACAGCAATTACTTATCCTTAGACAAAATCCACTAACTCCGTAGTCCATAGTCCTCTCCCATAGTCCAAATTCAAATTCAAATATTCAAATTCAAATTCAAATTCAATTTTATTCTCAGTGCCTTGGCTACTCTTGTATCGTACATGGTACATTTTTCGTAACAAGTCCCGGATGGCGTGATAGCAAATAATTTTATAAGAATCCTTAACAATATGTCAAACCGCTTGATATTATTTTTTCTTATTTTTCAATAAATAAAACGTTCGCTCATAAGTTTACATTGTTCGATTTCGGCCGGGCGCAGCGTTGCGACGATATCGAGAGAAAAAAAACAGTTACAAAGCGGGTTCTTTATGCATTTCGGGTCTACATTTGTTATTATGGGAGAATGATAATGTGATTATTGTTTTGCGAGCTTTCGGATGATTGATAGTCGATTGTCACGGATAATGAAGTGCTTTAGATACATTGAATTTTATGCTTTATTCATCTTGGAAATTAGGTATCCCCAAATTGGGTGGCATCGGCTCGAGCATAATATTCTCCAGTAGAACCTTCAAATTACGATTTTATCGTTGTTCCACTTAAAAAAATTGCATCTGAATGAGCACTACAACTCATTAGTACTATCTACAGATACCACCGTTACAGAATAAAAGCACAATGGCTCTTTTATTGGACCACAATGTGCGCCGATATCGGGACAATGCCGCACAAATTAATAATTCACGCCTATAATGCTATTACATGTAATTTTAATTTGGTCCATTACTCCGTTCGATACGCCTTCAGTTGATGTGATCTTTTTTCCGTTTATAGGATTTCGTCAATAGCCATTATTGTTGTGGGTATTGTTGATCGCCTCAACAGTGACGCTCGGCCAGATTGTCCGATACAAAACTGAGAGATTGTTCCATTCGAATAGCGTTTTGTTGGCCTACACATCTGTGGAGCGATGACCGATGTTATCTCCTATAAAATTTAATAAGGTCGTGACTGTTGACCCGACACAATTGATAGTTTTGCGAAATTGAGTTTGATTGAATGCAATAGAGACCATTCTCTATTCGTGTCAACACGAATCTATTTATCGTGCCTAATAAATAGTTGTGATTTCCAATAGATATCCTTTCGTATTAATGAAAGAGAATCCAAGAAATATTCTTGCACTTAAAAAAAATTCTGCAACATTTTCAAATATCAAGCAGTCAATAAAAAAATACTTTATTTATTTCAACTGGTTATAATCAATAGAATGCGATCATCGTTTGAAGCACTAGCATCGTTTCAAACTAGAACACCGCTTGAGCATAATAAGAACATTTCTAAGCAACCAGGCAAATCCGTAAATAAAACTTTTAAGAAGGATGTATAACGTTTTAGATGCTTATAAATGGCCGTAAAACATATATGATGTTAATTTAATGGTTAGTGATGTGGATCATGGTATTTGGAGAAATAAAGTGGAACGCGTATCTGTAGGCGGGGCTGCGCCGCCCCGGTCCGCCAACCCACTTATTATCCACTTAGCCACATCACTTCTGTATGAAATGCATCTCCAAAGAATTCTTTGATAATTGTTTTATTTGAACCTTGCCTTTCCTAGAGAGAAGTATGCGTAGACAGAATGTGAGTTTCATACTTTTTTCCCACAGACACAAAAATATTAAGTAGTCTTCACAGATTCATGATTATTTTACATAAATTCAATCAAGCTGTGCATTATGTTGTTATGATATTAACCGATAGGTAAATACCTAATTTTAAACTTCCTATTACAAGTGTTCGTATGTAGAACGAAAGCTTAGACATACAGTAACGAAAGTTGTTGACCACGTGGCGTTAGGGATAAAATTCTAGTGCTTAAATACTACTCTCTAGTTAGGATAGGACAGAACTCCTCCTTTTTTGAAGTCGGTTAAAACGTGTCCTAGTTCACAACTTGTCCCAAAGGGGTCCTGTAATAACATCTACTTAATACAATTAGGAATAAAACAACATTACTATTATGTCGTATCTCCTCATCAGTCTCTAGGGATGAATTTATCTTACCCACAAGTTTAGGGGGTTTACTTACACTGTACGTGGGAATAAAAAGTTTGTTGGTGATTACACTATAATGATTTTTGGTAAACCTTTGCTGATAGATATCAGTAGATTTTAAATACGAGGGTTCCGTATGATATGACATCCGTATGATTGGCTTAGGTAAACTGATAAATTATGTGTTCACTGGGTAGGATTAACTTGTTAAAATTTCGACCAATTTAATAGAAAATTAAGTAACGTAACCATAACTTTAAAATAGAATGCTCCGCTTATATTACAATCATATTAGGTAACTTAACTTTTTTTAATTATGTTTCTTAATAAATGCGTGAAAAAAGTCACTCCTATTGTTTGCGCAGTAAATCTTTAAACCCAATAAAGTTGACTTAGCATTCACCCTTGGTGTAATCATGTCTAATTCCGTATTCGCAGCTTACGATAATGATTAACGACAAACATTATTAATTCGATCAACTAGGATTAGAGCTCGCCGCGGCGCCCGAGGGCGGAAAAACAAACGAATCTAAGGGACACCTCTAGGGAACCCTTACACGAGATTTTTACAGGGCTGTCACTAAACGAAGGCATCAACTCTTTGCAATCTCCCTTTTAGTTATGTTAAAAATAGAAAATAAACTCGAGGTAACTGGGGCCCTACCATGACCATTGCCATAATAGTTTAACCTTTATTATGAGACAGATGTATATGACGTATATAACTCTGTCAGCTTATGTAAGGCCCCTGGAGATCTTCCAAGACTCCGCTTTCCTTCCCCGAGTCCCACAACAATTGACTTTTCTAGGTTGTTTGCGTCCCGTATTGCAACGTGTCTCAAAGTATTGCAGTATTCATATTTACTCCTACTTAAATGTTAGACTGATAATTCAACTAGTTTATATTTTATAGTTAGCTAGTTCTATTTACCTACGTTGATAAGATAATTACGAGTATGTGGACTTTTATTTACACATGGCTGATAATATTCACACGAGTTTTGCATGTATTTCACACACCATTTAATATTGGGGAACTCGTTTTATCACTGAATGGCTTATATCTGAGTATATCTCGAGCATATCGTAACGTGAACTCTGATAGCAGTATCGCTGTAAAGGTAATTTGGTTCAGTACATATTAAAGAAATCCTTAAATTTAACGGTATCCTGTATCAAGAAAGAAAGAAAGAAAGATTTTATTTTGCACACAGGTCCGTGTGCACTATTATACATATTACTTAGCAATTATAAACTTAAATTAATTAAAATTATAAACAAGTAGGTAATACACATAACAATAATCAAAAATTAATATTAAAACAAAGATATAAAAAATATATAAATGTAGCACAGATGTAGACTCACTTCTTCGCCAACAAAATTATAGTCTATAGCCGACAGCCCTATACGGAAATCTGTGCGTTAAACAGGGGTAGCACCCGCCTCGGGAATACTTAATATTTAATAAAAAGTCTTTATTTAACAATGATGCAGGCAGTGATAAATATTTGCTTTATACCCGTAACTATCTAAAGCAGAAGTCAAGAATATATAAGTAGACTGTTCGCTTAGCCCTTTAGTTAAAATATATGTCATATCATACGAACTAGTCTGCTGTCACGCATGTTCTTTGAATGCTTGGCAATTAAAGTTTTGTGCTGTTAATGGTGAGGTTTGTTGTAATATCATTTCATTTTCATTAACACTTAAACAAATAATAAGACAAATTTGTTGGGTAAGCTGTAATATTATTTTTATTTCTTACTTACTTACTCAACATAACATTCACAAATCGACACTAAAATAAAGTAGTCGTGGGCATATTAATGCACTGTCTTTTTTATGGTGTCTCTCTCTCAACTATAAGACAAACATTTTAGTTAGGAATACGCAGCATTGAACATAACAGAAAATAAATGGTTTTCACACATTGGGACTCGAACTTGCGTCGCTTGCGTAGCATGCGATTGCTCAAACCCCACGGCCACTACGACTCTAGATCGTGAATGAAACACTTTAGATTTTGAATGAAACAAAAATTGCATGCCTTTATTTTATTTATCAAAGGTAACCCTTATCGAAAATCTGCTTAGGTACCTCAACCTTCTTATTAACAGAAGTAATGCACCCCCGACTAAATGATATAAACACGCATGTTCTCCGTAAATTGTTATCGTTTATAATCCTTGTATATTATAAAGACAATAAAAGTTTTAAGCCTGTAATCTTGAAGCTTGCTAATGTTGGATTTAAATATCATGTTTAAACAAATTACAAGCCAGTAGGCCATTTTAAGTCAGGTGAGCTATAATATTTATTACGAATATTTCCAATAATCATCATTATAACTCATTACATTCACAAAATTATTTGCCAAACGCAAATTTAAGTACTAATTTCAAGTGGTAGTTCACACAATTTTTTTTTTCACATACCTACTTTTATTGACTAGCAAATGATAATAGACAAATAAACTATTCTAGGTGTCAAAAATATGCAGGGGTGGCTAGCATTGTGGATTTTACTTGGTGTCGCTTGCACGGGTGGTATCAGTGCCGTGATAGCAATAGCTATAATCAGAAACACATCGTCGAGCATAGACTATGACTCCCAGTTCTGCCACCCCCTCGTGGTCGCCCACCGCGGCGCCAGCGGCTACGTGCCGGAGCACACCCTCGGCGCCTACGCACTGGCCGTCACCATGGGAGCAGACTACATAGAGCCAGACGTCGTCATGCTCAAAGATGGCACCATTATCGCACGACACGACAACGAACTTGGCTTATCCACTGATGTCTCCGAGCATCCTGAGTTCGCTGACCGTTATAGGACACAAGTTGTTGACGGCAGAGAAACTAGTGGTTGGTTTACAGAAGACTTCACATTGGCTGAACTGAAAACACTCCGCTCAATAGAACGCATCCCTAATATAAGACCGGGTAACGCTAGAATGGATTACGCTGAGGACGTTCCAACCATGCAAGAAATCATTGACCTGGCCAAAAGCTTACAAATAGGCCTCAATAAGCCTATCGGTATATACCCAGAAATAAAACACGGCACTCATTTCCAAAAATTAGGTTTGGCAATGGAAAGACCGTTAGTAGACATACTACATGATAACGGTTATCGGGGGCCTGAAGCTCCTATTTACATCCAGTCTTTTGAAGTTAGTAACTTGAGAGAATTGTCTACCTTAACTGACCTAAGGCTGATACAGTTATACGGTGCCAGAGCATCGCAGCCCGTGGACCAAGCTGAACTCAACACGACCTTAACATACGGGGATATGGCTACTGCTGAGGGATTGCTGGAGATTGCTACGTACGCTTATGCTGTGGGGCCAGAGAAGACTTACATTATCCCTCGTGATGCCAACGGCAACCTTGATACACCCACTAGCTTCGTAGCGGACGCACACGCCGTGGGTTTAAAAGTGCATCCATACACGTTCCGTGCCGAGAATCCCTACCTTCCAGCAGAGTTCCGTAGCAGCGAAGATATTGCCGGAATTGGTGACTTAGCAGGTGAGCTGAGAGCGTTCTATGAAGCAGGTGTTGATGGAGTCTTCGTAGATCAACCCGATATTTCTCATCGCATTCGTGACTGTTAAATGTGAATTGTGACTTGTGACGTTAATATTATCTGAGATAATTAGAGAGACTGATACGTACCTAGATATCAACGGAAGTTGGAAGTATAGAGGGACTTACGATATGATTGTAATTTATTTAGCGGAAAATACAACAAAATGGTAAAGTGTATATCGTTTACTGCGCTTGCAAAGGATTGTAGATAAGGACTCGTAGATTCACGTTTTAGCATTAAGAAGTACCTACTATGTAGCAATATGTAACTACTAACTAGTAGAAGTGGAAGAGGACCGCTATATGTATAATATAAGTAATTATTGTACATACTTACACATAAACATATTATGCTCACGCTTGTACTTTCTGAAGGAGTAAGCAGAAGTGTACTGTACCCATGTAAAAGAGGGGTGAACCTATTGCCTTCAACTGGGCACTAATCCAGAATCCAGGCTCGTACTGGGGCTACAGATGGAAAACCCCAGTAGCACTTCGTAATTGTAGTTATTGTATTAATGTATTAACCAGCGGACGTCCCGAGGTTTGACCCACGTAGTTCCCGTTCTCGTGGGAGTACGGGGATAAAATAGCCAATGTTACTCGCCGATTATGTAGCTATCCATTGCTGAAAAAAAATTCAAGATCCATTCACTAGTGTCGGAACCCATTCAATACAAACAAACAAATCTTTCCTCTTTGTAATATTAACATAGATAGAAGTTTGTACATACGTACGAGAATAATGTCCCAAATACTACGTCTACCACCAAGGTTCCTATTACAAAGAAATTGAAACTATATTCTGCTTATGAACATTTCCAGTTTCAAGGTTATAAATAAGTATAGTAATACATACATAAGAAACAATGAATTCTTAAGATGTGTTTTCGTCAGATTAGCTTATTATAAATAAAGAGATTTTATTGATAGAGAAAATGGATGAAATAAAGTTATTAAAATACAACAACGTTAACCTCAGCAATATATAGTTATATATATTATGCTATAATATATTAGTAACTATGAGTAAAAACTAGTTTTTTATGTACCTATACCTATAGAACATAACGAGATTGGTATCAGTAATAGATAAAGTCTATAAGAATAAAAATATTTTTAACATACTCGTACAATTAGGTGTCACTGAGTTTAAATAAATACCAATCTCTAATTCAATTTAAGGGTGGAAGGAAAATCATTTTAATCATTTTAATCATTTTTGTTATCAGCTACTTACCAGGCCAATCGCCTCTTCTACTAACTCGTAATAAAACTCACTACGATGGAAGATTATCAAAGAATAAAATAAAGAAAATGCAGGTATTCGTGTAATGTGTAGTGTTAGATTTTTTTTTAAATAAATTAATTATCAAGAAGTCGGTTAAAAAGTACGTAAATTAAACAATACTACGGTGGCTATCACGCCACCGTAGTATTGTTATTTGATTGACGGGTCGAGATACTCCTACTATCTTAAAAAGATATGGTACCCGCGTGTGAAAACTTTATCTCAAGTCGTATAGTACACGTGTAAAGAAAATGAGTTTGTCAAATTTATTTTTATTCACCACATCATAACTAATTTAATTGACATACAAACATACTTTGCTCTCGCCTGTATCCCATGAGGGTAGGCAGAGACCACCGTTTTTCACATGCTACGATCCTAACATACTTCTTTCGCTTCATACACCCCCTTCGATTACGAGTGCGCCGAAATTGACCATCGAACGTCGTTAAATTACCACCGACTAGTTTCCGGCCTTCTTAGAAGAACCTTCAAGAAACTTGGCTGATGTCGTGTAACACTCAACGGATCAAATCAACAACCAGCTCCGCTAGATTGAACTGACAAACTGGCAGTTTGGTCTGCGGTTATATTTCTGCGGTTGACAGCAATGTGCGGCAACACTGATGAACCTGATGAACTGTCTAGTACCTGTGCCCCAAGTAGGTATAGGTTTTGAAAGTCGTCATTTGACCTTTCGATTTGTGCTTTTTTTTAAATGTAAAACTTCCCACACTCGCCGCTTGTGGCGCTTTTTGACTAAATGAGGAAAATACGCAGGCTATGTCGTCGACATAAAAACGTGTTAAAACATATACTTGGGGCACAGTAACATCTTAGGTACATTTATTTTTGTTATAAAACTCAGTTAAAAAGTCTAATTACATTCCATGGGGATCTTACAGGGAGCTGCGGACCTACCACCATCGGTTGAAGCAGAACGTAATAAGAACTTCAGAGTTTTGACGGTTCATTTTGGTATCGTAAAAATCAACGTTAAAGCCTAAAAGTTCTTAATACGCGTTACTTAAACGATCAGAGTCGGTCCCCTGTTGTTAGCTAGTACTACTAATACTTTATTCTTCTTCAAAGTATATTACTAATTGTCAATTTTGCACGTTCTAACCCAGTTACATATTTTACGTCCTTACCCATCAAGTTACCTACTCGTTAGTGATAAAAAGTAACAATTGAGAATGGTAACCTAGATCTCTATATTTTTTTTTAACATTGTGTAAGTAAAAGTACTTATCTAACGACATGGACGTATCTTCATATTTCCATACTTAATAATTTGAAACTCATGTTCACATTTATACATAAGTAGTTCTAATTGAATGCACTCTTTACTAAGGTATGTACACACCACTTTTACTTTCGGCTACTAGAAAAACTTATTAATCGATATTGTAATCACACACACTTTTCAAAGGATTCTTGAATTTCGTTTCTTATACAACAGTTGCTAAATCAGTTACATAATTATTTTATTCGGCTCGATCTCAAGAGCCTTAGGCGCCGACCTTGTTGAGTCACTAGCCACTAGCAGCTAGCTCCATGTTTTCCTCTTGCACTTTACTTGATATCTGTACATTTAACTCTTAATCGGTTCTTGTCACTCACTTCGTGAATATCTATTTGTTGATAAGTACAGTTCTGTGGTTGAATTTCCAGTGTACTTGACTACGTAAGTTTATTTTATTCCACATTTAGATTAGTTTTTGCCAATTAGAAGAAACCAGTTTTGTCTCACGTCATTACCTACTTAATGTTAAACTAGTATTTGCGGAGGTATTATTAAATTATCGCTGTCTCATACAAATGATAGAATTTAAAGTGTCACTTTGAAACACCAAAATAACAGCTTTCCTTACACAGTGGTAGGTACAACGTCATATAAATGTACAGTCTGTCTGTTTATTCAGAGAATTAAATTTAATTGCATTGTGTTTGAATTAAAATGCACAATATTGTCTACATATGTATAGTATTGTATGTATACAAATGTATTGTATACATATGTATTGTATACATATGTATTTTATACATATAGACATACGCTTTTACACAGTGCTATAAGTCACATGAGCAAACAGTACATAATTTGGTACGATTCAGATGTGAATACTACTCATTTATTAACGTTTGCGAAGTAAAGTTATTTCAACATGTATTTTTTTAAATATTTTCAGTACAAATGGATACTCTAAGTGCACTCGCCTTCGCCCTCACCGTGCTGCACGTGGTATACTCAGCCTCCACAAGTAGGGAGAGTAATTCTTGTGACGCAGAATTTTGTCAGCCTCTGGTGATCGCTCACCGCGGCGCCAGCGGATATGTCCCGGAACACACTTTAGGATCTTATGCGCTCGCTATCACAATGGGAGCTGACTACATAGAACCTGACCTTGTGATGACCAAGGATGGGCAGCTGATCGCACGTCACGATAACGAGCTGGGCTTGACCACAGATGTCGCAACACGTGCCGAGTTCGCAAACCTCCGCCGAACACAGACTGTCGATGGCAAGGAAATAAATGGCTGGTTCACCGAAGACTTCTCCCTCGCAGATATCAAAACTTTGCGAGTGGTTGAACGCATTCCCCTCATCAGACCCGGCAATGCTCGACTGAATGGCGCTTTTGAAATACCAACCTTTCAGGAGATTATAGATTTAGCAAAAAGTATGCAGATAAGTCAACATCGCACCATTGGAATTTATCCTGAAATCAAACACAGCACCCATTTCCGGAACCTTGGACTCGCTATGGAGCAGCCTGTGGTCGACACCCTTCATAACAATGGCTATCATGGCCCCACTTCACCTATTTACATACAATCATTCGAGGTAAATAATTTGAAAGAACTTAAAAATATGACTGCACTGCGACTTTTGCAGCTATTCGAGAGTGATAGATCCGGGCAGCCTGCTGACCAGGTTGAGTCAGGCACAGGCCTTACTTACGGTCAAATGGCGTCGCCAGAAGGGCTTAAAGAGGTAGCGAAATACGCATATGCCGTGGGCCCAGACAAGAGCTTCATAATTCCTCGCGACGAGAACAACAGACTGGGAACAGCGACTAGCTTCGTAGCTGATGCTCACATGGCTGGACTTAAAGTCCATCCCTACACCTTCCGAGCTGAGAATACATTCCTTCCGCTGGAGTTCCAAAGTGATGACGAGTCACCGTCTGCTAGCGGAGACCTGACTGGTGAAATTAAGGCGTACTTGGAAGCAGGAATTGACGGCCTTTTTTCAGATCAACCAGATATCCCCGCCCGGATACGGGGACCGTGCGTTAAATAAGCTAACTATTTGTAAATATATACTTAAGTATAACTATGTACCTACACATAGGTAGGGTACCGAAGTGAGTGGTTGATATTGGTGGTTCATAATGAGCGACATAATTAGTGCATTATATAGTTTTATTAAAATGTGCAGCTGAGTATGCAAAATAAAAAAAGCCTTGTCGGCTGTTAAATTAAAGAAAACCCATGTTAAAGATAGATATTAGTAATTAAGTATCCTCTAAAAAAACTTTAAGGATAATATATGTATATCTTAATAACTAAAATTAATTAGAAAGTTCTATTCTACGTAGGTAGGTACCTAAGTTTACCTTACTTTTCATACTAATTAAATATAATTACCTATACCTAATGCTATGATTAGGTACCTCCATCAGTACTAATGAGGTTGAAAAAATATCTTTATTCAATAAAACTTAATTATATATACAAGGAACAGTACTTAAAACTAATTAAAGGTAGAAAACTTGTCCCAAGTCGGTGTCTCTCGGGATCGTGCCAAGAAGGCTGGCAGCATTGCCACGTTGAATAGCAATGCTGATTCTCTGGGCGAGAAAAGCCCCAGCTCTCTTGTCACGAGAGGCTTCTAACAGACGACGTGCAAGCTCTTTGAAAAGCTGATGAGTATCCGGACCCCAAGGCCCCAGAGTTTCAACCGCAAACGCAGAAAATATGTATCCTTGACCAATGCAAGCATATTTCCGGCGCTTGAGGCACTCCTGCTGAGCAGCAGCAGCACCGGCCGCCACAGCAGTGCCGGGGAGATGGGACGGAGCCAACGTATCGACACACGTGGCATCCCACACCAGCGGCCGCCCCAATCTCCGCTCTCAATCAGTACTTATTTAAATACTTTTTACTATGATAGCTTCGTTGTGAGACAGTAGGTACTTGCCTATACCTACTTATTAAATCTTACATTAGGAAAAAAAATATCTTTTTTTTTTTTTTTTTTTTTTTAATTTAAATTTATTTATTTATTTAGAAACAAACGGTCATACATATTATTACGTGATTAACAGTAAGTATACCAGGAAACAGACCTTCTTAATGCAAACTTTATATGCTGTAAGCGTCAGTCACGTAAACAAATCCAACCACAAGGGAGCTTACTTACCTTCGCTGACTGATAAGTATGCATAATGAAATAGCACTAAAGCTACGACTCTAACTTGTGGCTAGATCTTCATAGTCATAGTCACTTCCTTATTCACTCAATGCTGTAAAATGGAATGAACTTCATTAAATATGATTCAGGACTTCTTTAGATACTTTACAATATGTGGTTCTTACTGATTGTGATCAACTCAATCTACACCTAGGTATTGTTAATTATTAGAGCTCACGATATCAGTTTATTAAATTAAACTTCATCATACACAATTCATTACTTTTTATTTACGTGATGCCTGCGAAAAATGTTTGTTGTCTGTTTCGGCTTCCGTTTCTGCATACCTATATACATTCATATATTTGATTAATTTTAATACGTATCTCATCAAGCCATAGTAGATATTACACTTTAATAAACTTTTTATTTCATTTGATCATAAAACGCGTACAAAGAGTGACACGGAATAAAATAAACATTTCTTATCTATGGGAACCGCTGGAAGTGACAGCTGTCAACAACAATTGTCATTTTTTGACAGTATTTGATTGGATCATTGATTGGTTGTTCGTTGGTTGACGCGATGATATCGTGCAGCTGTGCTGCCACTTTAGCATATCAGCGCTAATTTGTTGGACTTTTTGGAATCCTTCCCTGATGTTTTGTGGCAATTTAAAAAGTTATTCCAAAATGTTACTCTATTTTATTATTTGAATTAATGATTAAAATCTGGATTATTTATAAGTACAAAAAACAGAGCTTTAACCCATTTACAAGCAAAAAGCACGTCTTATTCATCTTATTTCAAATCAAGGGAATGCCCTTCAATCAAAATCAAATACTGCCTTTGATATTGAAATCAACTGCAATGAAGAACAAAAATTTTAATGTTTTTTTAATTCTGTTTGGATTAGGATATAGGATTTTTTGAGCTAATTGTAGCTCTTATCGCTGGAACAATGATGGCAACCTTAGTTGTTGTTGTCAAATATTTAGGTATGTAGGTAGGTATTGGTCGTTGGTAGTTCTTTGATAAAAAGTCGTATATTTTTTATTTACAAAATTAGCAATGTGAGTGAAAACTAGAAATATTTAAACTCTCCCAGAAATGATAAGACAGTCATTAAAATTCAGGAAGACAATCACTGTCGTATGTACTTTGTCTTTACGTAAGTACCAACATGTTTTATTAGTTTGCACAAGTTGTCGCTTTTTGTTCTTTTTTTATTTATTTCAAAAAGAAATAGTAAATTTCCATCATAATTAAACTTTTTCGTTGTGCTTTTCTATATTTACCCTACATAGGTATATTGCTTACATGAAAAAACATAACATTGAAAACCAAAAAAAACTTTTATGTACATTGTATTGTGTGTGTGATTACAGTGTTTTTATTATTTTTGATACTTGCAAAGGACAAGTCTCGCGAAGTACCTGTAAAACAGAGGCTGGTTGATGATTTAGAAGACTTGGGTCCCAGAAACTATAATCAATTACCAAAGAAAGAATATGTAAATATAGGCAACATGGAGAAACAAATAGAATCTAACATTGATGATAGCACCAAAAGAGAACTACAAGAAGCTAAGGCGAAGATTGATCTTTTGGAAAAGAAAATAGCTATTCTAGAGGGACGGATGCCACAGAAATTTCCAGATGTCAGATTTCTTGGATACAAAGAGAGAAAGAGAATTTTGGTATGATATATTGCTTAAAGTGAAATTGTTAGTTAATATTATTTCTCATAATGATTTATCAAAACAGAAATTCAAAATGGTAAAACTTAAATGCAAAGTATTTTATTCTACAAAATACTTAAACCCACCCACAACTTTGTCAGTATAGTGAATTTTTGTACCCTAGAAAAATTTCAGCCAAATTCTTCTAGTCGATAACAGATATGTATGTGGACACTGACTAGTCCACAACGTTGATGCTCAGCAATCTATGACATTGAGAGAGGTAAAGCATATTGTTGGCAGGGCGTTTATTGGATTTTCAGAGGAGTAAACATAAATAATAAGTAGGTAGGTAGGTACATTAAGTACATACCAATGTGGGGTGGCATAGCTACATACATTTTGGTATATACACACACACAAAACACAAGTGCATTCAGTCATCACAAATGGTAATCACTGTTTCTTTGCTTATATGGAATGCACACCCCTGAGTGTTGGACACCCTATGCTGGACGCTGGCTCTAGATAGATGACCTATTGGCTAGAAGGTGGCAAGGTCCCATAGGAAGCAGAATATTTATGAGTAAAGCCAGCAGTATACTCTGATTTTGGCTTATTTATAGATTACCTTATAAGCAAACTACTACACTTTGTATAGGCATGGTTAATTTTTGGTGTAAATGTATTGTAACATTGAGTGTGTGGGGAGAGCGAGTGATCATGCTCATCCCCAGCAAAGGGAAGATCTTCCAGCCAGGCGGGTGTCATGCCTGGGCAACCGCGGCTCCGACTGTTCTAGTTGGAAACTTGTATATATACTGCAATGCGCTTGAAAACTCGGTTTTTTACTGCAATGCGCTTGAAAACGCGATTTAGGTTCTAGTGTATTTGTATCTAAACTTCGCATTTGTTAGCGAGTAGCGCCATCTATGAGCGAGTGGAGAAACGCTGCTACAAGTGTTACTTTGTAATCTAAATATAAACTTCCATTGTTCACTTCCATGTTTACTGTTAACTTGTTCTATAACACATTACTCAATCACTATTATTATCAGTGCATGTGTGACATAATTCACGGCAGCCTTATCCGAATAAGCAAATGTTAGTCAAGTTTTTATCATGCAAAGCAGCCTTTCTCAACCTTTTTGACCCCAAAAGTTGCGGACCATATACTCCCTGCAATTTCTTCATGTAAGTTATTGAATTCAATAATTGAAGCAGTAAAAAATTCAAAGAAGCACATATTGATCTGATACATATTGAATATGGGTTAAAAAGCTTAAGAAAAATTTTGCTTAAAGTAAAAAATCCTTTTTTTACTTTGCAGGTGACAGGGGGTGCTGGTTTTGTAGGATCACACCTTGTTGACGTGCTCATGACACAAGGTCATGAAGTGATTGTTGTGGATAACTTTTTTACTGGTCGAAAGCGCAATGTTGAACACTGGTTTGGACACCGCAATTTCGAAATGATCCATCATGATATTGTTAACCCTCTTTATGTTGAAGTAAGTTTGTGAATCACTTTTTTTATTTTTGGTTGGTGCACTGTAGAACTTGTTTGTCCAAGTGTTGGTCTTGAATGCTCCGTATGTACTTAGATATAAAGTTAACATATCTATTCACAGTTTCTAGTAACTAATTATATACTGTGTTCAGATATGTGAACGATAGTATAATATTTATTTACCATGAATGTTATATTATCATATTGTCTCATTGGTCTAGTGGTTGCAAACACTACTGTGGAACAAGAGGTCCTGGGTTGGATTCCCGGGTTGGTTGAGCAATGTTTTATTGGGTTTTCCATCTGTAATTTCCCAGTGGTAGATGGGAGTCTGGATTAGTGCTCAGTTAGTTAGTAGCAATAGGCTTGCCCACTATGATATAGAAATATAGCATAAGTAGGGAAATGTGGTTGAGCTATAAGTACACCTCTACCTACGCCTTCGGGGAATACAGGCGTTAGTATATGTCTCTATGAATGTATGGTTAGCGATCATTGTTTGCTATCTGATAATCTATCACAAGATTACTCATCAACTACTGAAAATTATCTTAGATAGAGTACTTATGAAACACATCTATAAATATAATTATATATTATATTTTGATACTATACATATCGGCATGCAAACATACTAAACGACGTCTTAACGTGTTCTCTGAGGCACGGAGGGAACTCGGGCGGTCACCCATCCAACTACTGACTTGGGTTAGGATTGCTAAACTTCACTGATTGAATGATATTATGCTTTAGCAACTGTGCCATGAGCTCCATTTACCACAAGCTCTTATTAATATAGATTGACTGACATTATGAGACAGATGTATGCCATGTATAAATATATTATTATTTATCATGGCTATAAAAGCTCATGGTATTGTTAAACTGCTTTAATCCTTGGTTTAAAAATAGTTACATCTCTTCTTGTGATACAGATTTCAAAAGGGATGGAGATAGTATTAGTCCAATAATAGTATAATGTTCATGTTTCCAGGCTGATGAAATATACCATTTAGCTAGTCCAGCAAGCCCACCACACTATATGCAAAACCCAGTGAAGACTATCAAGACAAATACATTAGGAACTATCAATATGTTGGGTGAGTTAAGTTGGACTTGAAAGTACTTTATTCATTTTGACTACAAACATAAGTGCATTGACTTCACACAAGCTTTATGGTGAAGGCAAGGAATTAACTGCCTCGTTGGTCTAGTAGTCTGCCTCGTGGTTAGTAGGTTCGCCTGCCGATCACGAGGTCCCGGGTTCGATTCCCCGGTCGGGTCATTACCAGATATTGGGTTTTTCTGTCAAGAAATTCACAATAAAATGTCCGGAGTTTGGAAGATGACGGTGTTTTGCACCCCCGTGCCTTGTAAAGCACGTTAAGCCGCTGGTCCTACGCCTGATCTCTCTCCGGTCGTGTCGGATTGCCGTCTCATCGGACTATGAGAGTGAGGGAATAAAGAGTGCACCTGTGTTTGCGCACACACTTGTGCACTATAATATCTCCTGCGTACACGGCTAATCCCCATTGAGATTAACCGCCGTAACCGAAATTTGGTAGGAGAGATCAGATCAGCGGTGAAGGACACCTGCATATGCCTGAGTGGTAATTCAAAGACGGATGTATATTGCCTAAGGCGGTGATGAACTCACCATCTGTCACGTTAGCACATAATCATATTCGGAGAAGATAGATCTTAACCTCGTATGCAATGCAGTCAGCTAAAAATGTATAGTGTTATTTGTAAGTCGTGTGTTACTATAATAAGTCTGTAATTGAATATATTACTTTGACATTGTCTACTATCGCACTCAAATGCCTTG
This sequence comes from Watsonalla cultraria, assembly GCA_964035505.1. NCBI lineage: Eukaryota > Metazoa > Arthropoda > Insecta > Lepidoptera > Drepanidae > Watsonalla > Watsonalla cultraria. The sequence goes on along the minus strand of OZ037717.1, from coordinate 6,828,560 downwards.
ACAATAAATACCATTTACTTACCATTGTACTGAATAAAAACACTAGTTATTTGCATATGTGAACGTCGATAAAGTGATCTAAATAAAACGCAGTTTGTATAGTTGAACTTGTTTCATATGTAGCAACTTTGTCAATAGAAGTAGAATGTCAAGGATGACACCAAAATTGATAGAAGGAATATATAATAATATATAAGTCCCTTAATTCAATGATAAATCAGAACCAAGGCGTAGGAACCCTAGATCTTAGACTAATATGAAAAAAAAAACATTCTTTCTTTGTGAAATATTGCTTGGTAAATAAAAGGAATTCATCTATCCTTGTTCAACATTAGAAGTACAATGCTTTAATATTTTTAAATGCTAATTTAATACGTTTTATTCGGCTACAAACAAAGAAACGATCACGATTACTCTAGTGTAAACAGAAAATATTTAAAGTTTCTCATAAATTATTAAAAGATATTACTTTGAGCTAGTTAGCATAAACTATGTAGTAAAAACTATGTAGCATAGTTTTTTAGTCCCTATCAATTCTAATACATTCTTGTCGTTTCCAGGGCTCGCAAGACGAGTTGGCGCAAAAATATTAATAGCTAGCACATCAGAAGTGTATGGCGACCCCATGGTTCACCCCCAACCAGAGTCCTACTGGGGTCACGTCAATCCAATCGGTAAGTATGTAATATACTGGCGGAAATCACGCAGTTTAACCCGCGTAGTTCCCATTCCCGTGGGAGTACGAAGATGAAATATTGCCTATATTAATCAGTGATAATGTAGCATTTAAATGGTGTAAGAATTTTTTAAATTGGTACACTATTTTTTGAGCCAATTCGTTATAAACATACATACAAATCTTTCTTCTTTATAATATAAGCAACACTTGCATTTTTTATATTATTACTAGCTTCTGCCCTTCTCGTTCATCATAAGCTATTGTAAGCTATCCTATCTTTCAAGTTGGATCAAATTGCACAAGGTGTGCCAATCAAGTTGAAAATCGATTCAGTAGGTTAGGAAGTCACGTATTTTTAATATATACAAATGTTAGTAACATAATGTTGTTGAAATAGGGCGGTCTCTGAAAGTTGTAAATTAACATATAACCCCAAGCAATGTGTGTAAAAGTATCTTGAAAAGGCCAATTAAAGTTGTAATGTGTATGATGTAATTACAGGTCCCCGCGCATGCTACGATGAAGGCAAGAGGGTAGCGGAGACGCTGGCGTACTCATATGCTAAGCAGGAGAAGGTGTCAGTGCGGGTCGCGAGGATCTTCAACACATACGGCCCGAGAATGCACGTCTCCGACGGCAGAGTCGTGTCCAACTTCATCATGCAAGCATTGCAGAACTTAACCATTACCGTGAGTTTACACATTGTTTTCAGTAACTACTTTAACTAGAAGGTCGATTTTTAAGGTAAAACGGTGACCTTACTAAGACTCTGCCGTCCGTCCTTATGTCTGTCTATTTTTTAATTGCACCAAACGCTACTGTGGTAATACTAAATTGGGCATGTATGTCAGGCATTTAGCATAGAAAACATTTTGTTATAGACTTTAGATTTGGGTCGCCTCAATGCCCGTATGACACCACTGTTATATATCCGCCCTTAGGCCACTGTAATAAACAATTCGCCACTAGGCGGTCCACTTTTTATACTAATATTATAAAGCTGAAGATTGTTTGGTTGAACGCGCTAATCTCTGGAACTTTTACGAGGAATACAACAAAAACCGGGAAAATATAGTAAAATTGTTTTTATTGTTTATCCTACGCAGCTAAAACCCGCGAGGCACAGCTAGTATAATTAATTTTAGAAGGTTGAAATATGTATTTAATTTCAGTACTGGTAAAAATATTTTTTCCATTATTAAGCCAGGACTTCTTAGGGAAGAATGATGGGTAAAGAACTAGAGATAGTTGCGTGGGTAACTTAACTTTTGTAACTGGTGAAACTCGTACGTTTTCAGGTGTACGGCAACGGTAAACAGACTCGCTCGTTCTGTTACATATCAGATCTGGTGGACGGCCTCCTAGCACTGATGGCCTCCAGTTACACGCTGCCTGTCAACATCGGCAACCCTGTAGAACACACTATAGAAGGTTAGCATTTTATATTCTACTAGCTGACCCGAAAGACGTCTTAATCTATCTATACATCTAAACAGATAAATAAAATTGAAGTGTCTGTTTGTAATTCGAAAAATACAGCTTACTAAATTAATATAAAGTATACACGCTACAGACACCGAAAAACCAAGTTTTATATTTTTTCTCTATCTATCTGTCTGTTCCGGGTAATCTCTGAAACGGCTGGACCGATTTTAATGAAACTTTTACTGGCAGGTAGCTGATGTTTCAAGGAGTAAATTAGGCTACTTTTATTTATTTAAAATATTAGGGTTCCGCGACATGAAGCATGAAACTAAATCTACGCGGGTGTAACCGCGGGGCACAGCTAGTTATGAGATATTTGCAGCACGCATTCTATCAATTCTATGTCAAACGTCATAAGGCTACATCAAAAATGAGATTTTTAATGAAATTAATTTTCTTGCAGAGTTTGCAATGATAATAAAGAATCTAGTCCCTGGTTGCCGGAGCACGGTGGCGACGGGCGCCGCTGTGGAGGACGACCCCCAGCGGCGGCGGCCGGACATCGCCGTCGCCGCGGCCAACCTACACTGGTCGCCTAAAGTGAGTACTTAATTCCGACATTTTATGTGTCTACCTCTGTCTGTGAAAGCCCTGGAGGCCGTGGGGTTTAGTAGCCATCGGGGCCTGAACCAATGAGTTTTTCTAAAAACATATGTGCAATGATTTCACATCACGTGCTTTACGGTAAAGAAAACATTGTGAGAAAACCTGCATATGTTTTAAGTCATTCAAAGACGTATGTTTAGTGCCTGAGCCGGCGATAGACTGACTATCTGTCTCACGTTGGAGCTTTATCATCTTCGTTGAAAGTGGGTGTTGTTATTACATCACCTCTGCCTACCGTTTCGGGGAATATAGTATCAAATATAATATATTATAATATTATTACATAATTTTACTGCTACAAATAATTTTGAGTGTTAGATAGCCCATATATCGAGGAAATCTGAATATATATCATCATGCTAAGAGTCGCGGGTTAGAGTTAGTGTTATAGCCAAAAGTTGCTATTCCACGCAAATAAATAAAGTTACAACGAGAATAATTTCTCGTGTGCACATTATTTACTTGTTTAGAGATGTACTTTTAAGGCCAACCATTATGTATTTTAACATAACATGCAATGATTTGTTGTAGGTGGGTTTAGAAATCGGATTACAGAGAACAATAGACTATTTCAAGGAAGAACTATCAAGAACGACATTCTATAACAACCAGACGTACATAGACATGAATGTAAAAAGTCACCATTAGACATTAGAATTATTTTTGGAATTAATTTAATAATGTGATATTAGTGTCTGATCGTCATGTTTTTAATTATTTTGATTGTTGATTTGCTTGTGTGCGCAGACAGCCATAAGGAATTGCAGGAACATATTATACAGTGATAATATTGTCTATGGTTTGATGTGGTATTTTGTTGAAGACATTGTGAATTTGTTCCTTGAGGACTGTGTTTAAACTAATTGTGGATCTTTGACTAGCAAATAATAATATTGTTTAACTTGTTTTTGTTTCTTAATATGTTTATGTATTGTTTTAATAAAACATATTTCTCAAATTGTTTTACATAATTGTTTAATTTCGGAACTAATTAGGTACAAAAATGAATACAAAAATATAAATGACTAGACTATATATAGTTTAAGAGTTACAATAATGTATTATATAATGTTTGATGTGCAATACTTATAAAACCTATATTTTCAGTCAATTAATAAATAATACTAATACATACAGCGTCAAATTGCTATTACTACAGTATAACTAAATTAAGAGTAAAGTTATATAAGCCGTCTTAATACTTTGGTGGCAATAATATGCAATTATTTTAGTTGCAGCAGCTTCTGTAAGAATTACATACATAACACGAACTTACAACCCCATTTGACCCCCTTCCGGGTGATATTTTCGAAAATTCTTAGTGTACGTACCTTACCAACAACACTCCCTCCAAATCTCATGTCTCTAGGACCAACGGTTTAGACTGTGCAGTGCATAACATGGCATGTATGTACTTAAATTATGCTTGTAAGTTTATAAGTAAGACTTAATCTTCGAAACTACACATACAATATCACAAAAATATTTCACCAATATTTAGAACAGACTATTGTAATATACAGAGTATAATTTTCACGTGTATCCAAATGTATCGGGGTTGGTTTTGATGATGAACTAAAATTGCATCATTAGATTTTTGAAAAACCAATGCTAATTTTCAAGAAGCAAGGTATTGAAGTCATTGATATAAATAAAAAACATTCGCTGTATTATTTCACAACTCACTAGTGTCACTCACAGCATTACAACTTAGCATTGAATTCTGGGAAGTGGGCTTAATTGGAAGTCAGCCATATACTCACACTAACAATTGTAAAATGAATCTTGAACATATTGGTGTAAGAAACGCAGATGTAAGTCTGCAAAAAAATTCGAAATAATAATAATTCGATATAATTATTATTAATTGAATTAAAGAAGGCTTTCGAATTAATAATAATATTATGAACTTTCGAAAGCCTTCTTTAACCAAATAATAAGTATTTTAGTAATCAACTACAGCACATACTAGGTAGGACATCCCACTTATAAATATATGACTTCCCCTCTTTAGTTTCAGTCTTACAAAATCGTTCTCCATGTGAGTGCACCAATGTCTTGTACAGTTGAAACATATCACTGGAAGTCTGTTTGTGTCTCACTAGCATGTGTTCGGAGCAGCCTCTAGACTTCCATTGTGTGTCAAATCTTATGTCATGAACTCTGTTGATCCCATCCAATGCTGCAGTCCAAACACCCATTGAGACATCTTCTGAGTTGTAATGACTGCAATTATAAGAAATGTATTATAAATATTTAAAAACATAATTTATGTACATTCAAGACATTTTGAGTCGGCAACATTGCCCATATGCACAGAATAACCATTTACTTATGGACTGTAGACTATGTAGCTGTCATTGGGATATAATAAACTAATTCAGTATAGATATCCCAGAGCCTATGTCAGTTAGTTTTTATTAACTGGTAAACTACACTTGTTAAGTAACCTAGTTAAAGGAATAGCTTGGCCCCAGAAAAAGAATTCCTAAGAAATTCATTTCAAACTAACAAATTTGTGCAAAAGCTTAAAAATGAATTATATGTACCTCAAGAAGTCAGCATTCCTGCCAATATAATCGACAATACTCCTGGATATGACGTACCCGCCACCAAGTGCATATGGTAAGTACTTGTCACATAAGAACCAATCCTTCTCCTGCCACTTGCCTTCCAAGAACACTCTTGCTCTCCCATCAAAGTAACCCCAATACAGTCCTTTGTAAGAGGCAAGGTTTTTCTGCAAACACCAAATTAAATTAATAGTGCTGAATCATATTATTCCTCTTTTATATCCACTGTAATTAAATATGTTCATTAGCCAAGAGAATATAGGAACAAAACAGGAAAAATTACCCTTAGGGTTATTATTTATCTAAAGCAATTGACAAAAAGAGATTTATGGAGCAAATAAGAGTGTCCAAGTAAGAATAGTCTTATTAATCTATTTCAGAAAGGTTGAATTTGGAGCACACATAAGTGCACCTTGAAGGGAAATGTAAGAGATGCTTGAATGTGTACAGCAAAAGATATATGTAAGGATTGGAGCATGTAGCAAATGGTGATCTCTGCCTACCCTGTGGGATACAGGTAGTGAGCATATGTATTTTTTATTTATTTATTTATTTATAATTTGAATATATAAACTTACAGCTATTGCCAAAGCGCTTATATATAAAACCAAAAGAGAATTATAATAGAGACAATTTACAAAAATAGATTCTCAAGCTCTGTATGAGCGACGGCAGCGAATCTGCGAATACGTCAGCATCTTGGATCATGGCGACAAAGTCGTTGAGAAAACTTAGTATGTATTCTTTAACTTTAATTATATGGTTTGGATGGTTCCCTACCCACCCCAATGATATTAAATAAATGCTAATGAAGTACATGTTTACCTTATAACTAACATATTGATTCAAAGCAGGTGCATTCATGTCAGGAGCATATGCCTCCAACTCCCTCACAATCAAATCGACCCTCACAAATGAATCATCGTCACTCTTGATCAAATACTTTAGCCCTCTTACATTCACACTGAACCATCTCAATGCATGTAGCATTTTAACAGCCAAGTTCTTGTAGTTATCTTCAAAACTATCCAGAAGTATCAAGTCATTACTTCTAGTGTTTTCATTGTTTAATTTTTCTAGCCTTGCCTCACTCATACCGCCTGTGCCCACAACAAAGTAGGATTTTATAGTGTCATGTGGCTTCCATTGCAATGTCCAACTGTGATTCCACTTGTAGAGTTTTTCACCATTTTCTTCAAATATGTTAGAGGAAAGTTTGCCCCAGGTTGATCTTATTGCATCTCTTTTGGATTCGTTATCAGGCCCACTTAGAATAAGCACTGCGTATTCTATATTGTTTGTGGCTTCAGTATCGTCATTACTTTCTATGTTTGAGAAAGCATCGCATTCAAGTCTTAGAAAACTCAAAGTAATAACACAACCTGAGTAAAAAAAGAACAAACTTACGAGTATCATAGTTCGATATCGTCTAAATAATATAAACATTATGTTTATTTATGATTAAATCGTTTGTTACATGTCTTTTATTTCTACTATTTCAATATTTTTGAATTGTAAGCAGTACAAAGTTATTTTATTTCAAGATAATGTGATGATATTTAGTAAAAATCTAGTTTCAAACTTACTAGCAAATTAGCCTCACAACATTCTATTGATTTTATTTGAAATTTTTGACAAATGAAACATGTACAAGTTAACTGAGTCAGTCAGTTGTCACCAGTAAAGTTTTAACTCAGTATACATTATAATATAATCTTTACAATCAGTAGGAAATCTAGGAACTCAAAATGACACACACAGACGCACACATGCACGAGAATTTAAGCAGAATAGCAGTAGCTCATCGTCAGGGTCACGTCATTTACTTACCTTTTACAACTGCCATACGTCTAAATTATAATATTTTTACCTCTATTATCTATATACATAATTATAAAAAAATTAAATCTATTATAATTTTAATTTTAATAATTACAAAAATAATTTTAATAATAGTCTAAATTTAATTTACTATTTTATTTATTGTCAAAATAATATAGTAAATTTTTAAATCTGTAATATTTGCAACTCTCATGCTCAATATAGTTTTCAAAAGTATTTCAAAAAAAGTTTCCTTACTGCGTATGAAGCTTATATTTATACTGTGGTTTTGTTAAAGAAAAAAAGTCATATGTCTTCTTCTTCTTCTTATTTTAATGGTGGCGACGAGCTTGAGTGCAGCTATTCCGCCAATGTCACGTGGTTGTTGAGGATAAACGACGGAGATGGAAGTCATATGTCTTTGGCTTGCAAATCTACAATATACTATGTCAACTCACCTGTCAAAAAAATATAATGACATTAGGATTGTAAAAAGCCAACTAGATTTAAGCACTATGATGGTAGAGCGGGAAAATATAAAATTGAAACTAAAATATTAATTATAATGTTTTAATTGTATCCCAAATACTTCATATCCTAAAAATCTACACTATATCATGTTTTATTTGTTTTTTTATGTTTTTATCGTCATCTTTATATGAAATTTGGTACAAGGATAGGCATGAGCCTGAGAGGAAATATGCATTTTAATGCGAAAAAGGGTTGAGAGGAAAGTATTGAATGTTTTTTTTTTAATTTATTGACTTTGTTTTTAAATATTTGTATAGAAATATATAAGGCTTATGTGAATGTCTTATAATTATTTATTTAAATTGAATGAATTGAAGTTTCAGCTTGTAATTCCAAATAAACAGCTTTTCATTTAAAAATGTGAATACAGTTATTTAAAAAAAAATCTTTGTCGTTCCTCCAGTAATATTTTTTCCATCCTTTAACGTTGTCTGTGGTTTTTGACATATTATCACATGATGACATATTACCGGCGGTTGTCAATTCTATTCGACTTCATTCATTCATTTTCATTTCATTTATTTCGTCACTTTCCTGTCGCTCTGCCTCTTATCTCGATAAATTCATTTCATTTCAATTGTAGTAGAGCTAGCAGTAGATGGATTGTATGTATGTAACGTAGTACACAAATCGCCGGTGAATTAAACGCGCGTCGATCGTAGACCGCCGTGACACGTAAAGTAATAAAATATTTTTGTTTTTTATTACAATGTGAACAATCTTGCGTTGGATCATATTTTCAATTACAAACTTTTAGCTTCTAAAATATTACAGTAATTCGAAATTCTTACATAGCTAAAAAAAGGTTTGTTCGGGCAGTATTAAAAAAAAATCTTGAAGGTAGTATTAGTATTTGTCGGGAGCCTACCGGTTTCGGCTCACAGAAGTGTGGTGATCGGCACGGGCAGAGGTCATGCCATTGTTGGTCTTATAAGGTTTCAAGACCATACCATCCATCCAACACTGCTTTCCGTAAGTACATCTTTCCAATCAAATTAAGATTTAATATCTTAACCACGAAAACAGCAAATTTAAAGAAAGACTACCCTCTTTTTCAAAACGATCTCATTTTAATTGCTTCATAAATGTTTGAGCTAACAATTTTTACCTACATGTGCAATGTGTAATTAATGTTTAATATTCTAGGTAATTCAATATGGAAGCTCTGAAAACAAAAAGTCGTCCTGTACATCCCAGGGCCAGTGCCAACCCCTTTTCTGCTCTAACATTCATGTAAGTTATATAATATCACCTTCCTTAATATTTTATAATTCACAGTGGTTGTAGTTGACTGTCAATGTGCAAGTCATACCCTTGATTTTACTAAGAACAGAAACCTGGCCATGTGGTATATTGCCCATGTGCTATGTGCAACATGCATTGTCATGCATGTTGCACATAGCACATTGTCCTTGAAAGCATGTTCTTATAGGTTTAGGCAATATAATTGTGAGCACACAACTAAAATCTATGTTATACCAAGTATTTTCTTCTGGACATTCCATTTGTTAATTTAAGACTACTTATATTTTACACAAGCTCATGATCAGGCTATGTTGCTACCCTTGGGAGAGGCCTATATCCAGCAGTGGTATAGCATAAGCCGGTGATAATGATTTACCACCAATCTTTTTTCAATTATCACTCTACCCTCATTTGATAAAAAAAATTAAGCAAATTAATGAGCTCATGTGTTGATGGCAGTGGCATTGCATATTAGCAGGTAAGCAGAAGTTATAATTTGTGATCATTGAATACACTCATGTCGTGTGTGTGTGTGTTTATGTTTGTATGTGTATCTTTACCAAGACGTAAGTAACTATGCTGCGTCACATAGGTATGTACTTAACCTGCCTACCTACCTACTTATTGTTTATGCCTACCCCTCTGAAAATCCAATGCATGCCCCTGATTGATGGATGCTTCAGTACCTACATATTTATATTATCATGTTTTTATAATATCATTTATTTCCACAGATGGACATTACCAATATTTAGAGGGAGTTTGAAAAAAGAATTGGAGGAGGAAGATCTCTATGAACCATTGGAAGAACACTCTTCAGGTGAGCTTAGTTTTTGAATTTCATTCAGAAAAAATAAAGGTTAAAACTATTACATATTCCTCTAATATTTGTCTATTGTCCACACACAATAGTTGGATTGTTGACAGTACAATCAAAACATCTGTGTCAAGTCATATTTGAATTGCACAACATTATACCATATATATGTTTACATATTGTGGTTTCAAAATTATGTTTCTTTATGAGTATATTTCATTGTATTCGTAATATTCATTACTAGCTCATAGCTGTGACTTCATCTGTGTTTTTAAGTCCTATGTCCATCCTAGGTGTTAAAGCTGTCCTTATACCAAATTACAGCATAGGTTTCACGGTTTTGCCATGAAAAAAAAGTCTGCTCTCACAATGAAAAAAAGGTCATGGCTATTTTAATAGATACTTTTCATTGTATACTCCATACCGTGTGTCTCTGTTACTATGGTTACATATGTCACTCCCTTTGTGACTCACAGTCACACACACTACAACTACCACAATATGTCACAATACTCTTAATATCAGTTATTCAGGCCTCAAAGATTAAGGTATTTCTTTCAAAAAATAGTTAACGAAACACAATACACAAGTAATTTGACATGGATGTTTGTCATAATTAATAGTGTAGGCCACACATGTCACTATATTTTTACGCATGACACACATGCTTATAATTCTAAATTCTTAAAAATTGTTACAATAAATATGAACTGTCTCGTGTTCATATTTTTCCTAACCATTTTTAAGAATTTTTCATGATGGTTGTCTGTTCATAGTGCTTTGTATAATCTCAGCATTGTTATTTAGCATAATTACTTAGCTAGTTGTTAATAGTTATTCACAATAACTGATGTTCCTTGTCACATTTTCCTTCGGGTTTATGTTACCGTGAGGTATGATCTTTGCTATTCTAATTAGCATTAGTTAAGACTATCGCCTTTTAAAAAAGCCATTTCGAATTTCTAGTGATATTAATTAGCTGCAATTTTTTTTTGTAAGTACTAGTGAACGTCACGCGGTTTCACCCGCGTAGTTCCCGTTCCCGTGGGACGACGGGGATAAAATATAGCCTATGTTACTTGCTGATGATATTGCTATGCATTGCTGAAAGAATTTTCAAGATCGGTCGAGTAGTTACGGAGCCAAACAAACAAAAAAACAATCAAATCTTTCTCTTTATAATATCGGTATAGATTGATAAAGACTTTCTTCATTTCGCTATCAAAATAATAAGTTAAAATTTTACCTTTTAAAATTTCATGGATATACTAAGTGTGAGTCTACAAATAATCGTAGGCGTAATAATAGTTAGGGAAAATTGAATACCAATTGGCTCAGTGATATTTATAACCAATTAGCTGACTCGGCAAACTTCGGACCGCCTAACTCTCGATTCTTTATATTTGATTTTTTTTAATTACGAACCGACTTAATTTTTTTAAATTTCCTTTCCATAAGAACCATCCTCGTACTTCAAAGAATATTCTAAAAAAATAATTTGCAGAGTTTAGCTGCTCTCGAGATTTGCGCTTAGCAACACATTCAGCGATTCATTTGTGAAATATCCACAGTTCAAATTGAAATTTAAGAGAACAAAAATTAATATAGTTTTACTATGTAAGTACCATATATATATATATCATTTCATAAGCAGTTGGTGAAAGGCTGTTAATTTGTTATTACAAACAGACACTTCAATTTTATTTATCAGCATAGATGTATAGATTGCTTTATAGTATGATAAGTGCAAAAGGTACTATATTATTAGCCTCTGTCTGTCTTAATTTTAAATCACTATGTCAGTATTGGTAGTAGGTAAGTATGCTATTTTTGGAGTAGGTATCACATAAAAAATAATGGATCAATTTAATTAAACTTGTGCTATAAAACATCGTGGACCTAACAACCATTTAAGTATTCTAAATTAAATCAATTTGTATTATTGCGAGCACAAATTATGATGACCGTTGTTTACCAATTTAGGTTAGTAATTTTTATAATGTTAATAGTCTTATATTTATAATGTTAATATTTTCGTCCCGGAGCGAATGCGCGAATACTTAAGAAAGTTCGGGATAAATAAAAATTATGACGATGTTGGTATCAGGTCCGCTGGGGGACAAGTTCGCTCGGCTGTGGGAAGACGAGGTGGCCCGCGCGGGAGGCAAGCGCAAGCCGAGCCTCCTCCGAGTTATTTTGAGAGCGTACGCCGCCAGATGTATGCTCTACGGAATAGTGCTGCTCGTCATGGAATGCGGTATTCGGTAAGTAAATTCGGTAAGATATACGTCATGAGATTTGAGCGCTAGCATTCAATGTATATGTACTTTTTTGGGTGTGATTGCGAGTGAGCAAATGCTGTGTTTTCTTCACTATTTTCACTGAACCCACAAATCTCGTTATGGCACCTTCTACTAACCATCCTACCCACATTGGGCAGTTTACACAGCTTTGGCTTTTGTTCGTGGTCAAATGACAATTCTATTGAAATTTATAATTTAGCCTGGATAACTAACGAGCAATCTGTAAGCAAATGAGTTTAGCACAACGGCTGATCATCTCGTCACATAACTAACATCCATTGGTGAAAGCGATAGTGCGTCGTCTTAGGTCTTCCTGAATGCTAAAAATTCCGCTTATTGTTGTAACATGTAGTTGTGGTTATAGAATTGCTATTTTAAACGGAACAACTTGGCGGTTTCCTTGTGTACTAGAAACACTTATATCCACATAATAATTATGAGGAAAAAAGATAGAGGAGTGGTTTTCGAAGTTATCGCCTAGTGACCGATGTAGATACGGTATGGTTAAAAATAGAAAAACTACAATGACAAATGTAAGTTCTGTTCAGTGTTCTGAGCAGTGACGTGTGTCTTTTTAACCGACTTCAAAAAAAAGAGGAGGTGTCTCAATTCGACCGTATATATTTTTTGTCTCTATGTTTGTTCTGAAATGATCGAATTTTGAAACTGGATCCATATTTATGCTCGAGACTTGATGTGCTCGAGTAGGTAACGGTAATAAGAGCCACTACCGGCGAAGTGTTGGTACAGCCGCGTTATTCTAAGTGTTGGTTTTAAAAATAAGAAATTGAACCTTATCCTCTATGTATTATTTATTATTTTCCTATGATTGAAACCAACACTCGTCGTCGAGTTCGACGCTGAGAAACCTTCGTGAATAACGCGGCAGATACCTTAATATATTGAATGCCCAATAGTAATTTTATGATAGACAGACATAGACACTATGTCTGTCTGTATGGCGCGACGCTAAAAAAATAGATAATATAATAATAAATCACTATAGAATATGCCCTCAGTATACGTAGTTTCACAGCGCTCATAGCTCGTAACGGCACCTGTACAGTGGGTATATACCTTGTTCAAAGATACTATAACTACCATATTGGTTGGTATAGTTAATTACTTTAATGCTTACCTAAGATTTATACTATAAATAAATAAGATACCTACTGTTTAATAGTTTTACGGTTAACAAATATTATGTTGTGTTATAACACACACAGGTGATTAACCCGAGATTATTTATTATTTACGTAGTCAGTCATTATGTACGGTGTGAATAACCTACATTCACTGATAAATATAGGACGAAATGTGATGAATATTCTGACGTGATGTCATGCAAAGTGCCGTGACTATTACTTGTCAGTCGAAACAATGAAATCGTATTAACATGTATCTGTAAAATTTGATAATTGTTTGCGTTCAAGTACAAAGCATTAGATATGTTAACGATTGCATTGGTACAACTCATTTGCTAGTATTTGCTATTGAGTTCCGTTGTCTGTTTCCCCGCGAGATCTTTACAAAATTGTATTGAACCATTTGTGAATTTGATCTAACTACCCACATTTAAATTATAAAAATATACTTATCCCATTTGATATTTTACTTCAACAGTTGACATCGACAGCATGTAGACATATAATTATGTCATTCTGACTTTGAAAGTACTTAGTAAAAAGTCTAATCGAATAATATTTTTGAGTTTAGTTTGACATAAATTACTTGATTGCTTCATTACTTTCAGTCATATACCGGTGTCAATATAGTAGTTATAGAGTCATTAAATCCTCTGGCTAAGAGCCTAAAAAAAAGTTAAGTAGTTAATCTTTCTTCTTATATATATACTTCACGTGGACGTCACGCGGTTTCACCCGCGTAGTTCCCGTTTCCGTGGGAGTACGGGGATAAAATATAGCCTATGTTACTAGCTGATGATGTATCTATTCATTGCTGAAAGAATTTTCAAGCTCGGTCAAGTAGTTTCGGAGCCTATTCAATATAAACAAACAATCAAATCTTTCCTCTTTATAATATTAGTGTAGATGTTCACTTACAATTAGTATGGAATCCCCCACACACGAGTCTGAATTTTATTGTACCGGTTTGTTTAACTTTATTTTATTATGTAAATAAAAACAGTAAGTATTAGCATTGATAGTAGTAACGCAAATATAACACAGATACATAAGATAACAACGTAATATCCCACTGAGATACTGTGATAAGCTCAATCATTATACGCTATTCCCAAGGGGGTATGATGTGAGATAGATATGAAATATTGAGTAGGTCGGTATCTTTACGATTTATCATTGTTAAGTGTATCCCAAGTATTTCGGTTTACGTTTTAACATGTTATAAAATTTCGTTTGCGCGCATTGCTGTGGCTCGAAAAGTGTTAATATATTTTTTCGCGGCGGGTCGTGGTTGAATTCTGAAGATGGTGATCTACACATTTCGAGCCATGCCAATTAAGTAGGTACATCAAATACGCAATCGCTTGTCGGCAACGGTTAAAGGTGTAGGTGCCGTAGTAGTCATTGTGTGAGTGTCTGTCTGTCTGTATGGCGTGACGCGAATAAAATATATGAGCAGTTACCCCCCCCCCCACACTATTTTTGCTGAGCGCTCATGACTCGTGACGGCATCTGTTACCTATATTTGGAGCATTGGTCGAGATCGAATAAACCAATGAGTTGAGAAAATATACATATCACATAAGTAATTCAAATCAATTTGACCTCATTAATTAAAATAGATTCAAGATCTCTGGTGTACAATACACAACATTGTGGCTATAGGCTGTCTATAATAGTAACAAACGCTATAAATTAACGAGTACCCTTTAAGTACACGGGTATCGGGTGCCGACCGGCACTGGCCAAATTATGCGCCTGTATTCTACGACGGATTTCGGCAGTGGTATTCGTATATGTAGTACACTCACATTTCGTCGGCTATTGGGCAGTGGTATTATATTATTTATTGATTTAGTTTCATCCTTATTGTCGCGGAACCCCAATATTTTTAAATAAATAAAATTAGCCTACGCTACTCCTTGAAACATCAGCTACCTGCCAGTGAAAGTCCCGTTAAAATCTGTCCAACCGTTTCGGAGATTACCCGGAACAAACAGACAGACAGACAAACAGAGAAAAAAAAATGGTTATGCTATATCAGTACCGTGTATACTTTCATATACATTTAGAGAAAAACTGTTATTTTGCAATTACAAGTCCCATGTATACTGGCAATAGGGCGAGCCTATTGCCAGTAACTGGGCACTAATGTAGACTTCGGGATGCTACTGGGAAATTTCAGTAGGAAAAGGCGAATTATCTTCGGCTAATTCTTTAGTCATGTATAATAAGCCAACCACGACAAAACACGGTGTACGTATTTGTGAATGCAACAAACCTTTTTTGATATTATTATTTTCTAGAAAAAATCTGTTTATCTTTAAACAAAAGCATCTTCTTTAAGATTGGTATAAGCGAACCTGTTTACCAAAAAATAAGCAAATGTTTTACTTACATAATGAGCAGTAGGCACGCGACAAAAGTATCCACTGACATTATTTATAAATTACTGACAGTGCACGAAATGGTACCTACAATAGAAACTGCTGACTCATAGTTCAAACGAATAAAAATTATCGATTCTTCTTTTACCAAATTTTTTAGTACTCAATCTATGTAGAAATTATTTGATTACCAACAAGATATTTGAACTATGTAATTGCCTACATAGGCTTACATGAAAGGAAGCTTAATGAGTATTTTAATGGAATGGAAGATAATCGTGTATTGTCGTTTCTATTCCGATGTTTAATTTAAATGCCTAGGCGCAAGCAAGGCCAAGCGACGGAAAATTACTAACCTAGTAGGTTGTCGGCATTGTGACTCACATGTTTGCCTAGCGGATAGATACATTACTATTAATGAGTTTTAAGTTTGAGTAAAAATAATTACTCACACATACACATAGTCACCAGTGTTTAATTGACTGGATCCTAACGCGGTATGCAGCTGCAACAATCCCATCTACTCTCTAAATCATAATAATCTGCATTGGAAATTGACACTCACTGCCATGGTAAAAAACTGTTTTTAAACGACATAGTACTTGATACAATTCTTCTGCAGACTACAAATAAGTACGCAGTGCAGTTTTGCATCGTCCACATTGATATTTATGTATATATTTTTTATTTTATATCTCTCGTTTATGTGATTGATATATTAAATGCAATACAACCAGATTGCACACAATGAAAAGGTTTTCCTATTTATATTAGTTTCATACGGAAATATATTCTTCAACCTCTGGTATAGTCAACCAACCGAATGTCATTCACACACATCACAACATCAAAGTTATTATTACAATCATACATTATGTCATAATGTATTCTTAAGTAAACATAAGGTTTAGTATAGTAAACCTTTACCGTAGTCTTTATAAAAAAAGAATAAGAGCATGAACACCGTATCCCTAGAGTCACATAATTGAGACATACGTATACGTATGCTCACGCCTGTATTCTCCTAAGTAAGGTGTATGCAGAGGTGTCCATATAGGTCACCCTCATTTCGCGATGTAGTAGGGGGCGAGATTATTGCCATTTTCCGGGCACTAGTCCACACTCCAGGCTGCTACTGGGAAACTACAGATGGAAAACCCCAACAACACTGCCCGACCCTTGGTTCGGACCCAGGACCGCTAGGCCAACGAGGCGGTCAAGATAATTGATAGTATTTTAAATGAAGCAGTTCAAATTAGTAAATTAGTGCAAAAATCGCCCGTGTGTCGCCCTCGACCTCGACCATGCATCGGTCAATGCCACTTATCTAACCAGTGTTTGTAGGTCGTCCCGCGCTGATGAAAGGCACATCGGAAGAGTGCATTGTACCAAATGTGTTGACGCAATTAATAGTGATATATGATACCGTAATGTGTTTACTGTTATTTTACCATATTACGCAATTTTTCTGAATAATTTTTATTTAGCTATCGTATTGATGCTGAATGTCATGGGCACACGAACTTTAAGTAGATATCTATGTGCGTTCGCAGCGGCTCCATTGTTTAGGACGAGGTACAACGGGATCTCGTTCAAGTTCATCATTCTTCCTAAGGTGGGAGTAAAAATATACCTACTGCCTCATACATGTTTGGTTACTGATGTTTGTAGTAGGATATCTGAACCTCTCACAAATTAGTAGGCGGGGTATCTCAGGCTAGCAGGCAAGCGGGTTGTATGCATGTGACCTATGTAAAATGTGAATCAGTATTCTAGGCAGAATCGAAATAATAAGTACGATAGATAATGCAATTTTAGTCCAAGAATGCTCTCGACAATTTCTTTGTCAGCTAAAACAATTTATCAGTGGAATTTGGGTCTCATCTTTTTAACTAAAAGTAAATATTATGATTTTTTCATGAGTCATTAGTAGATTGTTTTATTTTATAAAGTTTCGAGATATATAAGTGCATCATTATACTAGAAATTATGATTCAGGCAAGTTTCGAGATATATAAGTGCATCATTTTACTAGAAATTATGATTCAGGCAAAACTCGCGGCATATCAGCTGACCGCGTTCCTGTTACGCTCCATAGTCCATTTTATTACTCTTTGTCATAGAGGCACAGCTATAATGTTATGACGAGTTAATGCGACGATATCTGAACTGCACAATGCATGGTTTACTGCTCGTTGACTCGCTGTTACTAACATAATGTAAATACTACGATAAGTGAGTACTGCGCGTTCTACCGCATCTGTTTTGTGGTTTTCCCTTGGGTTTTCACAAAATAAAGCTACCAGTTAGGAGGTTTACCTAGA
The DNA here is from genome assembly GCA_964035505.1 of Watsonalla cultraria. Classification (NCBI taxonomy): domain Eukaryota; kingdom Metazoa; phylum Arthropoda; class Insecta; order Lepidoptera; family Drepanidae; genus Watsonalla; species Watsonalla cultraria. Next base: position 6,810,644 of record OZ037717.1, on the reverse strand, counting down.
AGGTGAGATGATAATTGTTGTTCTTAAAAACAACGTAATTTACGAATCATTACATTTGCATTTTTAGAACAGCTGTTTACATGACATACCTAGTTGGTATTTCGTGGTCTGTGAATATTAATAAGTACATACAATTATTGCGAGAAATATTCGTCTGTTTATTGTGAAGGAAATATTAAATTTGCAAAATTAGTTTGTTTTGCATTCCATTGCCAAGAAGATCACTTAAAATTTATTTATTAAGTACCAAAATTAAAAGTTTAAGGTTTTTCAAGCACTTGCTTCTGCTGCACTCTTTTGTATTTCGATAAAACTTTTAATTTTTCGAGAGTTTTGATACAGTTTTCAAACACAATAAAATTATTACGAACTGTGATATACTTTGATTAATGTGATATGTTTGGAAGTAGGTTAAGAATGAAAAAAAAACCCTTACTATGCTCATTCACGCTAGGTCAGCTAGAGATGAATAATATAGATGTGTACGTGGGAGTCGGAGATGATAATAAAACATTTACAATTTTATAAAAAACTATCAAGACAATCTCTGTTGGAGATGATGATCTGTGATAAATCTCAATTACCAAGATGTCAACGGAAACAATAAGATAAGAACTCGAGAATCGATTAGCTGACGATCTAAAAACATCAAAGATAAAGGAACTTCGTGATTGTCTATGTCTGGATTTATGGCCTTATTAACAAATTTAAGATCGGACGTAATTTAATTCTTTTTGTTATAAAACATGATTTATTCAGTTCAGTACGTCGACAAACTGACCACCGGTTCGGAAACTAGCCTTCTGAGAATCAGCTGGCGTCTTGTAGCTTAAATATCTTTCAAAAATACATCTTCGTTTCTTAATGATTGTGTAATCGAAAGTATAATGGTATTTGATCTTAAGCTGACAGGTGTCGAAGGAATTTCACGGCCTACTTTACAGACAAAATCTACTAACCATAAAATTCATTTAATGTTCTATGGGACAATGCTGTCGACTTGAAAATATATATTATGGATACATTGAGCAACGTGACCTTTACCGTAAATATAAACGACAACTGTTTGAACCGTAAAAGTATTTTCAATAAGTAGGCTTTGTAGGGTAGTAATTTAAGTTGGTTCAAGTTAACATACTATGTTACTTTTCGTCTAGGATTCAACAACCGCGCATGATGGGACTCTTCATCGGATACTTTGGACAAAGGGATCACCTTTTATTGCACAGTCGTTTAGAAACATTGCACAACCAAGTATTAATGTCTCGACCGAAGACACCCAATAATTCAAGCTACAAGTAAGCGGCATGCCGCCTATGCACATGAAGTAGTTAATCTTAGACACCATACGTTTATTATTACGATGGTAGTTAGCAACTTTAAGGAGATTAAATAGATAACCATCCATATTTAGAGTAGATTTTGTAGTTATCATCTTAAACCCGGAAGAAGTATGCAAGTAATTTCGTTCCGCACATTTATGGTCGTAACGTACCATACGTTACGTCATTCCTAATCATGAGATCAGATTTTTTTTCCTAGAACTACTTGCTGCGGCTAATAATACCCACATTAATTACATAAACTTCCGTCCCTCGATGGCTATTACTTAGTGATATGATATGTTATGTTATTGTGTCATTCGGACGATTTGAAAGTACTTTGTATAAAGTCTAATCGAATAAAGATATATTTGAGTTTGAGTTTGAGTTTATGATCGTTCACATGCACGAAGTGTCCACTTTAATTTATTCGTGTACGAGTACAATCTACTTCAAACCCTCATTCGAATTATAATTATAGAATAAACCGACATTATATGTATGTACGGTAGGATCTAAATTTAAATTACTTAGAGTACTTAGTGTATGTTTGAGATAAACATAATTGTTTTTGATTAGATGGGAGAGATAAAGCATAGAATTTTATAATCTTCTCGTATTTCGCTCACGTACGATGTACCTATATTAGTTTCATTGCATGTCGTCTATGGAATGCAATTATAGCTGGACTCTGAATTCCTGAAACTAAATTGACATTTCACTCATTGTAATGGAATTTACTAATAAATTATGTAAGACGATCCGACCTAAATAATATTTCGTTTTATATAATTAATTACTTTACTTGACAGTTATAATTAAAGCACCTACTTATTTTGGGCAAGTTGTGTCAATTAATTTTTACGAATCTTCATCGTATAGATATTTTGTATGTCTCTTACATAATCTTGAAAGTTTCAATAAATGTATTAATCGTAATATTCTTCATGCAGGATAGCCCAGCCGGTGTACCTAGGAAAGCTCGTTGAATACTACAGCTCAACTAATGTTGATATGATAGAGCGAAAAGACGCGTATTTGTACGCTGGTGCGGTGGTCCTGTGCTCGGCACTCAACGTGTTCGTGGTCCACCCCTACATGATGGCCATATTGCACATGGGTATGAAATTCAGAGTCGCCTGCTGCTCACTTATATACAGGAAGGTAAGAAATATCAAGCAACGTGTCTCATCCTAAGATCAGACTAAAAATATATACCTAATTGAGGTTACACGATCAAATAAAGAAGTGCTAGTCCCACTCGCGTAAATGTTCATAGATAATGATCTCGTCCCTGGATGGTCAAATCTAGATTGGTACGTATGTGAAAAATCATAGTATTGTATGTAACTATAATCTGATTAATAATTGTTTGTTCCAATCTACTTATTATAATATAAAGCTACTTAGATGGTTCACTTATATCGCAATCCGGTTATTTTTCTACCGCATGTATGTAGAGAACTATACTCATGGATCTATAAATACCATGTTGAACGTAGTCCTTGACCAGCTTACCTATTACCTCGCTAAGAGCGCTATTCCCGCGGAAGCTGATATTATTTCAATCATGAAAATAAACTTGGTCCATTTTCCAATTCCGTGATGATTTAGGGCATTGATTGTTTATTGTGGGTACGTTATAAAAATTAACATCTAAATTGTATACAATACATATATGGACCGTCTTAACTTTCGGGACCATTCATCATCTGACCTAATTCCATACATTCTTGGGGTCGGCACTTGATTCAACCTGATGCGGCTGATCACCTGATTGAAATGTACCCCGAGCTCCACTTTAGGAACCATTTATAACAAAAAAAACATCAATTTATGTGTGATTGATACTTTATATTGAAAAGTTCCTTTGAACTAGTTTCGTATTTCAAATTCCAATATTTGTCCTCGCAGTCGCTGCGTTTGTCAAAGACAGCCCTTGGCGAGACGACAGTAGGGCAGGTAGTGAACTTGCTGTCGAACGATGTGAACCGGTTCGACGTGGCGATCATATTCCTGCATTACCTGTGGATCGGCCCGCTGGCTACCGTCATCATCACGTGCCTCATGTGGCAGGAGATCAGATGGGCCGCCGTCGTGGGCGTCGGGTTCATGCTCGCCTTTATACCCTTGCAAGGTAGGTTCCGCCAATATTCCATAAAAAATTACGAAAAGAAAATTATGAAACATTTCATAATTTTTGATATGTATCTTAATATTAAAATCATAAAATGACATTTCTAGGACAAAACACTGACCTTTTAGTTACACGTGTTTTTTCTTAGTGGGTAAACGACTTCTGAGCCAGAATGAATACAATTACTAATATACATAATTATATCATTAGAAAGCCTTTTTTAAGCCGTTGTGCAATTATTTCCCAACTATAGTAAGGATTGCAATCCCCGTTTAATGATACGGTCATTCACCATCCCACTTACATTAGTTGACCTCGCCTGACTCGCGATTTGTTCGCGACAATTGATCTGAGAATGCACTGCAGTACAAACGCTCCGTTACCCACAATCAAATCATGAAGCGAATTGGTTGCTCTGTTCAATTGTGATCTAATGAATTGGCTCGTACACTACAATTGTAAAGATATCGAAGTACTAAGCTGTAGCTTACTCCTTAATAATGCCTTGGCGTGTGTCTTTGTTTGTGGAACTAAAGCTTCGCTCAAACGGACCACCGACCTGATCTCTCTCCAGTCGTGTCGGATTGCCGTCCCATCGGACTATGAGAGTGAAGGAAATAAAAGTGTACCTATGTTTGCGCACACACTTGTCCACTCTCCTGCGCAGGTGGCTCATCCTTGATTAGATTGGCCATGACCGAAATTCGGTTAGATTAACATCATTTTCATGCCCTTAATTAATAATTATTTGTCGACTAATAGTAGCATACTAACCTGTTAAAAATGTAACGTGTTATATACTTACATTGGTAGCATACTTGGGCAAGCGCACGTCAGTGCTGCGCCTGAAGACGGCGCTGCGCACGGACGAGCGCGTGCGGCTGATGAACGAGATCCTGTCAGGCATACAGGTCATCAAGATGTACACCTGGGAGAAACCCTTCGCTGACCTCGTCGCTAAAGCCAGGAAGTAAGTGTTATTAGTTTGTTTTATAAATTGTAGCAAATTTCAATTAAAATAGGAATAATAAATGTACCTACCTTTATAACATCTTTGTATGCTATGTTTACGAATATAACATGACATGTATTATCACATTGTTCTTATTTATTTTATTTATTTATAGCTTTATTTCCCTCTTACACTAAACTATGTTTACAATTTAATATTTCTTATTTGATAAATATATATTTTCCTATTACTTATACAATTTATTTTTTCTTTCTTAATTACTATTTAATATCATATTTAAGTTTTAACTATTGGTTGTGTAAGGGCCGCCAAGTGCGGTAAAAGCCTCCTCCATGTGTTTCCATCTCTATCGGTCTCTATCCGCCCTGCTCCATGTCGCCCCTGCTAGTTTGGCGATATCATCGCTCCATCTCTTCTGCGGTCTGCCAGGTTTACGTTTCTTGTCTATAGGGTACCAGTTTGTTAATGTCTTAGACCATCTTTCGTCCGGCACCCTTTGTACATGTCCTGCCCATTTCCATTTTAAATGCGAGGACTTTTCGCACTGCATCTTTGGCTTTGGTCTTCTTTCTTATAACGCTGCTCTTAATTTTATCCTTTATTTTGTGTCCTAAGTAACTTCTCTCTAGTCCTCTTTGGCATACTCTTATTATTTCTATAGTCTTCTTAGAAAGTGCCCATGTTTGGCATGCATATGTAAGGCAAGGTAGCAAACACATTTCCAAAGCTTTTGTCTTTAATTTCACTGGTAGTTTGGATTTGAATACTTCCTTCATTGCCCAGTATTTGTTCCATGTGCTCTCGGTTCTTCGATCGATCTCTTTTTCAGTGCATTTATGGAATGACATTAGGTGCCCCAGATAAATATAGTCCTCTACATACTCCAGATTTACGGATGAGATTGTTATAGGTACTTTTTGTCTGTTTGTCATTATCTTTGTCTTATCTTGGTTGATTTCCAGTCCTGCCTGTAGGCTCTGTACAAGGTGTAAATAAGGGCTACTTAGACCTGATAAAAGCAATATACAAAAACAGTACCGCACATATCACTTTTGATAAACCGGGACCAACCTTCAAAATTGAGAGAGGAGTGAAACAGGGTGACCCACTATCTCCCAAGCTCTTTTTGGCTGTACTCGAAGATATTTTCAGACAGTTGGAATGGGAAAATAAAGGACTGCGCTTACATGGAAAATGTTTATCACATCTACGATTTGCAGATGATATTGTTCTTTTTTCTGAGGAACCTGAAGAACTGCAAGAGATGCTGGACTCACTAAGCTCAAAAAGCCTACAGGCAGCACATTGTTCTTACTCAATAACAATTAAGTTATCTATCCAATATTGTATTCTTTTACGAGTCTATAAAGGTCAATATCGAATAACTAGATAAAATATTATGAGTGTGTTGACCTATTTAGATAGTGAAGCTCTATTAAATATTTCATAACATGACGCAGTGTTAGTCGAACCAAAAGTGCATGCAGATATTTTTAACAGTTCCCTTTGGTTTAAACTTACCCACAGTTGTAGGTACTCAGTTTCCGTAAATGTCATGTGTGAAAACAAAACTAAACGTTTAGTAGAACTGTAGGCCTACAAAGTAACATTCTCTCGCGCTTGCGCTAAAAGAAACGATAAAAAATGTATGGAAATTACATAAATCAGTCACGTGACATATGTCATTCCCGTACATTTTGTATCGTTTCTACTAGCGAAGCGTGAGGATAATGTTATTTTGTCAGGCCCTGTACCTACCATAATCGGTTTAAGCAAAGCGTATTAAGAATTTATGAGCTTTGCCGTTTCATTTTATAATACAAAAATTAAACGTCACAGCACTGCAAATTCCAAGTTATGTTTAATTTAATTTAGCTTTGTATTATCACAGTTTTCTTCATAGAATGGTAGCTTCACTACTAGCTGTGCCCCGCGGTTTCACTCGCGTAGATTTAGTTTCATCCTTATGGTCGCGGAAACCTAATATTTTAATAAATAAAAGGTAGCCTATATCCTTTCTCAGGGTCGAATGATTGTCTGTGCCAAATTTCATCAAAATCGGTTGAGAGGTTTAAGCGGGAAAGCGTAACAGACAGACAGAGTTACTTTCGCATTTATAATATAAGTAGGGATTAATAAATCTATATATAGTTATCAAAGCTCACGCCGTAAAAAGACCCTGACATGTTAAATACATACATCGACATGAGACATACATCGACGAACATTTTCCCTTGTAGGAATATTTTCGAGTGTTAAACAACGTCACAAAACAATCACGGCGATAACACCTCCAAAGGTAAAGAACCGGGGTTCTAGTATCAACGGTTTAAGCAGCGCGTATTAAGGACTTAGCTTTGACGTTTCATTTTGAGGTACCAAAATGAAACGTCAAAGCTCAGGCCTTAATACGCTCTGCTCAAACCCATGATGCTAGGACGGAGGTTCTGTATTTTGCTGTTAATACCTATTTGCATGAGTCCAATAATGGATAAGACCGGCCAGTGCCTAGTTCGTTTTAATACCTAATGCGGCTCAGTTAACTAAACCTTATTAATAATAATTTTGGGGAAAATATTGAACATAGGTACTTGAGTGATCCCCTGTCATGTCAACATCATATAGTCTACTTTGAGCCCAAGGTAACATTTTGTTCATAATGATCATTTATTGATAATTGTCAAACGTTACAAGCTTGTGGACAGTCTGAGAATAATTGAAATCGATATTAGTGGTTCTTGTTTTCCAATAAATCTCGTTTTCAACAAACTGAACTTCAATAATTATATCGCTCAAGAGTCGGCACACATAACATGAGCAATTCTATACGGGTCATCGGCGAAGCATATTATTGTTGATACATCGACGTAATAAATAATGAATTACAATTTACTGCTCTTTCATTTAATTAAATTGCTATAATTCAACGATACTACAGCATTATTGATTACTTACATTGTTTCGCCGTGCTATGCGTTCATTTGCTTTTGTAGAGTTTAATTAGAAACTTAGAGAGCGCAAAATGTACAAAAAGATAAAATACTAAATGAATCATCGTATCGGCTGCCACTCGAAACGCTTATCAAAGGAAAATATTTTTAAACGTCATTCGTAACTAAAAGCTAATATTCAGCGTTTGAATCTCGTAGTGATGTTTTAATTTAACGTAAACTCGCGGTGGGACACTGCACGTGAGTTCTTTTTTAGAACGACTCGCTGTTGACAGGCCGCTGGGATTTGAACTTGCGCCGCTTGCCTAACAAGCAAATACTCAGACACCATGTCTCTTGGCAATTAAATACTTGTAAATACTTATCGCTATAATTACGTAAATTTAATTAACTCAGTCAAGGTGTTTGCATATTTCGCTTTGAATATAATGATTTGTTTATAGACAGGAAATAAAGGAGATCCGCGCGACGTCGTACATCCGCGGCGTGCTGACCTCGTTCATAATGTTCACGACGCGCATCTGCCTGTTCTGCTCGATCCTGGCATATGTGCTCGTCCACAACGTAATCACCGCGAAGCAAGTGTTCGTCGTTACCAGCTTCTACAATATCCTCAGGCAGACCATGACAGTGTTCTTCCCTCAAGGTAAACTATTATCATTCATTCCTTGCACTTATCGCACACTAACAAGTTGACTCAACTCACATTTTTTTAACAGGCATAGCACAAGTAGCTGAAGCTACAATATCTATAAAACGGCTCCAGAACTTCATGTTATATGAAGATACGAGCAAACCTGTCCCTGGACTCGCTGAGATACAAACATCAACAAAGAAGAAATTGAAGGAGGAGTCGAAAGGAGATTCCAATGTGTCCAAAGACCTTGAAGTAGCCACAGAGAACTTTGAACCGGCAGATGCTCCAACGGAAGCAATACAAACAAAGAAAGATGAAGCTAAAGGAAACGGTAACTAAACAAAAAAAAAGCGATTCATTATCAATGCTAACTTATCTTTTACCAAACTTATGATTTGGTGGAATTGTATCTTTATATAAGATAAAAAAAGGTCATTAATGTCGTGATCAGGTGGGAAAGGGTCCGATCGCAAAGAGGCGGATCACGGCGCGGCGGAGTCCGGCGGCTCAGAGGAGGAGCGCGAGGCGGCGGCGCGAGTGGAGCAGGACGCGCGCGGCGTGCGGCTCAGGCACGCCACCGCCAAGTGGGTGGCCGCGCACGCCGAGAACACGCTCACCGACCTCTCGCTCACCATCAAGCCGGGCAAGTGAGTGTGGGCCGCTGCCGCCGTCCGCCGCCGCCTCCGCCGCCTCCGCCGCACGCCTCTCACCTCTGTGTGTGCGCAGGCTGATCGCGGTCATCGGGCCCGTGGGCGCGGGCAAGTCGTCGCTGCTGCACGTGTTGTTGCGCGAGCTGCCGCTGGCGGAGGGCTCGGTGCACGTGGGCGGCTCCGTCTCCTACGCCAGCCAGGAGCCGTGGCTGTTCGTGGGCAGCGTGCGCCAGAACATCCTGTTCGGCCAGCCGATGGACCGGCCGCGGTACAACGCCGTGGTGCGCCGCTGCGCGCTCGACCGCGACTTCTCGCTGCTGCCGCGCGGCGACAAGACGGTGGTGGGCGAGCGCGGCGTGAGCCTGAGCGGCGGTGAGTGCGGGCAGCGGCGGGCGGGTGGCGGGCGGCGGGCGCGGGCGCGGCCGAGACTGACCGTGCGTGGGTGTGTGCAGGGCAGCGGGCGCGCATCTCGCTGGCGCGCGCGGTGTACAAGCGCGCCGACATCTACCTGCTGGACGACCCGCTGTCGGCCGTGGACGCGCACGTGGGCCGCCACCTGTTCGAGGCCTGCCTCGTCGGCTACCTGCGCCACGCCACGCGCATCCTCGTCACGCACCAGCTCCAGTTCCTCAAGGACGTAGACCAGGTTAAGTGTACTAATATTTTTGAATCCACTAGGCTAATCTATTAGGCTAATATCACCCGAAAATGAAGTCCATCTCATTAAAGTCAAATAAAAAAAAAAACAGAATTATCCTGTAATAAGGCCGCGCTTGTAAACAGTGAAGGTAATTTAGAATTTAACCAAATTTTGCAGATTATCATATTGAAAAATGGAAGTATTGCGGCTGCGGGTAACTTCGATACACTAAGCGCTTCAGGGCTGGACTTCGCGACCCTCCTGGCGCGGCAGGAGCCCGAGGAGGAGAAGCCGGTGGTCGAGTCGGCGGCGGCCGACAACGACGACTCCCTCTTGCAAGGCAGCTTCCGCAAGCGACAAATGAGCATACACTCGGTTTGTTTAATTGCATCCACTGCTTTTGACCCTGAAGCTGTGACTACTTTTGAGGATGCCGCTGAAAGAGCTAGATTATTTAAATTGACCAAAATATGCATATTTAGGTAAGTTCAGTTGACAACCTGACTGCAACTGCCCCGCCGATGGGAGGCCGTGAAGAGGCTGAAATGAAGTCGGCCGGTGCCGTCTCAGGTCGTGTTTACGGCGCCTACCTGCGTGCCTCGGGTCACCCCATACTGGTCGCATTCATGATGCTGGTGGCCACGCTGGCGCAGCTGCTGGGCTCCGGCTCCGACTGGTGGACCGCCTACTGGTGAGTTCACCGCTGATGTCGACTGCTACCATGTACTGATGTGTATAGGCCGTGACTCTGGTACCCCGCAAGGTTCACTCGGCATGTATTTTATCTGCACCTGAAATTCCTTTTTTGACCACAGGGTGAACCTAGAAGAGAAGAATCCTGTCAGAGCTCTGAACGAGGCTACCGCCGGCTCCAACTATAGCAACGCCAGCTTTGTCGCCGACAACATCACCGAATCCCTCATGGGCGACGTGCAGTACCCCTCCGGCATCACTAGATTCCAGTGCATATATATATACACCGGTGAGATACCATCTTAACATTCCAATCATAACGGTTTCGTATAAAGTAACAACTTTTAATTAAAGCACAATAAACTATGTTAAGTCCAACTTTTTATATAAGTACTAAAATTTATTTTATGTTGGTCTCCTCTCATTGCAGCTATGGTGATCGCGTTAGTAGTGATATCGCTCTTCCGTTCGTTCATGTTCTTCTCGATGGCGATGCGCGCGTCGACGCGGCTGCACAACAACATGTTCGCGGCTATCACGCGCGCGCCCATGCGCTTCTTCCACGTGAACCCCTCCGGCAGGATCCTTAACCGCTTCTCCAAGGACATGGGCGCCGTGGACGAGGTGCTGCCCTCCGCGCTGCTGGACGTGCTGCAGGTCAGTGCCCCCCCTACTATGCCACTATACGCGCCGCCGCACTATACTCTCGCTGACCCTCGCCGCCGTCCGCAGATCGGCCTGTCGCTGGTGGGCATCGTGGTGGTGGTGGCCGTGGTCAACTACTGGCTGCTGGTGCCCACCGTCGCCATCGGGCTCGTGTTCTACGCGCTGCGCATCTTCTACCTCGCCACCTCGCGCAGCATCAAGCGCCTCGAGGGTGTGAGTGAGTCATCTCCGCTGCCTACAGTACCGTACCCACGAGCCGTGTCGTCGCACGAGCACAGAGTACAGTGAGCGCCTCCCTCCTCCACAGCCCGCAGTCCCGTGTTCTCGCACCTCAACGCCTCGCTGCAGGGCATCACCACCATCCGCGCCTTCGGGGCGCAAGAGGCGCTCATCAGGGAATTTGATAACCACCAGGATCTGCACAGCTCAGCTTGGTGAGTCTGATATTCTCTTGAGCTAAAATAATGCTGAATAAATCTTACATTATTGTTCTATTTCAGGTACTTGTTCATCGCAAGCTCTCGCGCATTCGGGTTCTGGCTGGACCTAGTGTGTGTTATTTATATAGCTGTGGTTACACTCAGCTTCCTCGTTTTTGATAAAGGTATTTTAAAAATAGTGTCTCAGTAATACACGTTCGTAAAATGGGGATCCAAAACAATCGGCATAAACGTGGATTGGTGATTACAGATGAGAACGGCGGCAACGTAGGTCTAGCGATAACACAAGCTATGGGGCTGACAGGCATGTTCCAGTGGGGCATGCGGCAGTCCACCGAGCTGGAGAACCAGATGACCAGCGTAGAGAGGTGAGGAGCGAGACGCGTGTGATGATGCAAAGTGCGGTGTTTGGGACTGACGGAGGACGGTGGTCATTGTGTTCGGCAGGATCCAGGAGTACTCTCACATCGAGTCGGAGCCACCGCTGCAGTCCGAGCCCAGCCGCAAACCGCCGCCATCGTGGCCCGAGGCCGGTCGCGTGCAGTTCCGGCACGTGTTCCTCTACTACGCAACCGGCGAGCCTCCCGTGCTGAAGGACCTCACGCTGGACGTGGCGCCGCAAGAGAAGGTCGGCATCGTGGGCCGCACTGGTGCCGGCAAGTCTTCGCTTATCAATGCGCTCTTCAGGTACGTACTTACCCTGCGATCGATTATATGACATACAGTATGTTCTGTGCTATCAGTCCACTGCACATTGCTATACCTCTTCCACAGGCTGGCCACCATCGAGGGCGAGATCCTGATCGACGGGCGCGACACATCCACGCTGGGGCTGCACGAGCTTCGCAGCCACATCTCCATCATCCCGCAGGAGCCGGTGCTGTTCTCGGGCACCATGCGGCACAACCTGGACCCGTTCGACGAGTATCCCGACACGGTGCTGTGGCGCGCGCTGGAGGAGGTACGGCCCGCGAGAGAGCGAGGTAGAGTCGGGATCGGGCGGTAGCTGCCATATTGAGCCGCAATGTGTGCGCAGGTGGAGCTGAAGGAGGCGGTGACGGAGCTGCCGGCGGGGCTCAACTCGCGCATGTCGGAGGGCGGCGGCAACTTCTCGGTGGGACAGCGGCAGCTGGTGTGCCTGGCGCGGGCCATCGTGCGCCGCAACCGGGTGCTCGTGCTGGACGAGGCCACCGCCAACGTGGACCCGCAGTAAGTCCCGCCTCCCGCGTCCCAGGAGCCAGTCCAGGGCCCTCGGCCGCGGTGAGTGACCCCGCCGTCTGCTCTCTGTCGCAGGACGGACGCGCTGATCCAGGCCACGATCCGCACCAAGTTCGCCGAGTGCACGGTGCTGACCATCGCGCACCGGCTGCACACCGTGATGGACTCGGACAAGGTGTTGGTGATGGACGCGGGCCAGATGGTGGAGTTCGAGCACCCGCACGTGCTGCTGCAGCGGCCGGACGGCGTGCTGCGCGCCATGGTCGAGCAGACCGGCCGCAACATGGCCGACTCGCTCGCCAACAGAGCACAGCAGGTACACTTCTTTTGGCTAATTCGACATTACAAATTACTAAAGCTCCGTTCCTAGAAAAATAAGTCTTACAAAAAATGTTACCATAAAGTAAGTAAGAAAAACCTGTAAGTTCTGGTATAGTATTACTATAGTAATCTCCTTAAGAACAAATTATGAAGCGTGTAATATTATTTTTAAATAAACATGACATTTTGTTACAGGCTTATGAGAAGCTGCATCCGTCGGAAAGTAGTGCGAGATCATAGTGATAGGTTATTTATGAACTTAGTTTACACACGTGTACAAAGGATCTGATGTATTAATAGTCTTGCATGATGTGTGGATCACGAACATCACTATTATTGTCCGATAAGTGAAACTATTTTAACCTGTGTAGTTATAATTTATGTTAATGTCAATTTGTTAAACGTTATGTCACAAATGTATTAGTTACCTTACGGAGCGGAATTATGTGTGCATTTGTAAACACATACTGCAATTAATGTACTTACAAAATACAAGTGAGATTTATCTGAATTTTATATCAAATACCAAATTTATGTTAATTATACTTTTAAATATTGTTCATTAATTTTCGACTTATACCAAATGTATCTCGAATAAAATTTGAATCTGAATTAATTATATACTTAAAAATTATGTGTCATGCCATGTGTCCATAATAAGTCTCAGTCCAGAATGTTGAGCTTTAAAACTAGCATAGAGGTGCTACCAGTTTCTGGGTACTTAAGGAATTAACATTAATTTATTATTGACTTAGTTATACGTACTTACATAAACAGCATGCGTACTTGTTAACGGTGATTTTGAACCAACTAACATGTTGCAGCTTGTAACGGTTGGTAGAATGGTTGGTAGTTGGTCATCTTGCCTCCAGCAGTCTTCACCTCTCAACAATTTTATCTACCATTATTAGCCAAAATAATAAGACTAATAGACTATTATAATAATATTAGGAACCACAATGCATATTTGACATCCGTAATCTCCTTTTACACAATTACCAACCAAATACTATGAACCATTCTGAAGACGGCGACCTACATGATAACCATATTGTATAAATTGCTAAAGATACTTCAAGACACTGAAAGTGTTTTTGATAGGATTATTATGTTTTTATTCAGTGATTTAAATTATATTATTTTTAATTTCAATGTGATAATGAATTTATTGTATTGCAGTGCCTACAGTAATGTTATAAAAATAGTTACGAAATAGCGCTAAGAAATCTGTTATTTGTTGAATATTGCAACAAAAATAAACGATTTTTACATGTCATAATGGCTTGTTTTATTTATTTAAAAAACACATAGGTGTTAATATGATATCATAGGAGTAACCAAAAATCATACACTTTAATCTGAGATAAGAATACTCAAACTGGTTTTTGATTATTAAAACTACATAATATTATGTAAACAAGTTTATTGGTGTAAAACAAACTTTCAAAAAGTTATTGAACAAGTATTACTTAGTAATTTTCTCTTAGACATATAAAGTTATCACAAAATGTAAGTATTTGTTCTAAATGCAGGGAGGGCTGTAATAAAATTACCTTTATTTATCATCTCAAAGCGATTGCCATTTAAAAGGTTTATTATATTACTCTATTTATTATCTATAATTATATTATGAGGAAGTCAAATTTGTATGTAGGAGGCGCTCTTCAAATTTACTTGTACGAATATTAAACACTAATATTTGAAATGTATCCCTCTAAGTGGATATACATTAATAAGTAAACAAAACAAAAAGCAGGCGAAGCTGCGAAGGAAATACTGCTACTTCCAAAATTAGAATTGGAAATAGACAACACAGCGCCCTAGTGCATATAAATCGGTCATTCAAGTCGCATCAATAAATATAATAAAATTCAAATTAATCCCTTTGGAGGCTGTTCATTAATCACGTGATGTTTTTTAACATTTTTAATCACTCCCTCTCCCATGGTGATACGTGGTGAGGTTTAAGACTACCCCCCCACCCATCACCAAAAATCACGTGTATTTTTTAGTATCTACAAAAATCTTAAAATGTTTATTATATTATTTTAAGTACATTTTTAAATCATGCGTTAAACGTCAAATTAACGAAAAAATAAGTACACGTGATATCTTACTATACCCCCCCTCGCCTCTTGTGATATTTCGTGATTTTTGCCGAACCCCTCCCCCTCCCCTTTCGAACCACACGTGATAAATGGACAGCCCCTTGCTTTGATAAAAATTGCTTGCAAACACGCACAAAATATTCAAGCCAGGTATCAATACCACTATGCTTGTAGCTTTTCAAATAAAGGTAACTGTATTTTTGGGGGGCCCGTTTATTAATACGATCTAGTTTCCAAAAAATACGATTTCTACCGGAATATGTCGAAATCATAAATTAGGAGTTGATGATAAAAATTGTTATATAGTAAACTAATTTAATTATTGTTATCTTAGTATTAAACCAATAGTTTGGTTATCGTTACAGCACCATCGCATCACAGACTTAAAATAATACTTAATGTAATCTTTACGCGTCACTGGTGTCCTTATACTGGCCTAAGTACTTATAGTGAACAAGAAACCGTATGTGTAGCTTAATTATTGATAGTATAATCGATATTAACAAATAAATACTTGTTTCATAGCCAAGAAAGAGTAGTGACCAAAATAGCTCCCTGCAGACGCTTAAAACCAGAACGTCATGCAGGGCTCAGGCTTGAAAATTAGTCAATAGATAAATTAGTTCTAAATAGGTAACTTTAGTTAGTACATAATATGCTTTCAATATGCAATATGTGTTTCATAGCCTATTTACAGGTTTTAAATAACACAATACATGCACTGTGTTAAGCCTGTTTTCTCCTCTCGTAAGCCTGAAATATAAACGAAAACATTAAATTTGTTTTCAAAATATGGCAGTGCTTAAATGCGATGTGCAAGTTAAAAATGTAGGACATACCTGCTGTGCTCTGTTGGCGAGCGAGTCGGCCATGTTGCGGCCGGTCTGCTCGACCATGGCGCGCAGCACGCCGTCCGGCCGCTGCAGCAGCACGTGCGGGTGCTCGAACTCCACCATCTGGCCCGCGTCCATCACCAACACCTTGTCCGAGTCCATCACGGTGTGCAGCCGGTGCGCGATGGTCAGCACCGTGCACTCGGCGAACTTGGTGCGGATCGTGGCCTGGATCAGCGCGTCCGTCCTGCGACAGAGAGCAGACGGCGGGGTCACTCACCGCGGCCGAGGGCCCTGGACTGGCTCCTGGGACGCGGGAGGCGGGACTTACTGCGGGTCCACGTTGGCGGTGGCCTCGTCCAGCACGAGCACCCGGTTGCGGCGCACGATGGCCCGCGCCAGGCACACCAGCTGCCGCTGTCCCACCGAGAAGTTGCCGCCGCCCTCCGACATGCGCGAGTTGAGCCCCGCCGGCAGCTCCGTCACCGCCTCCTTCAGCTCCACCTGCGCACACATTGCGGCTCAATATGGCAGCTACCGCCCGATCCCGACTCTACCTCGCTCTCTCGCGGGCCGTACCTCCTCCAGCGCGCGCCACAGCACCGTGTCGGGATACTCGTCGAACGGGTCCAGGTTGTGCCGCATGGTGCCCGAGAACAGCACCGGCTCCTGCGGGATGATGGAGATGTGGCTGCGAAGCTCGTGCAGCCCCAGCGTGGATGTGTCGCGCCCGTCGATCAGGATCTCGCCCTCGATGGTGGCCAGCCTGTGGAAGAGGTATAGCAATGTGCAGTGGACTGATAGCACAGAACATACTGTATGTCATATAATCGATCGCAGGGTAAGTACGTACCTGAAGAGCGCATTGATAAGCGAAGACTTGCCGGCACCAGTGCGGCCCACGATGCCGACCTTCTCTTGCGGCGCCACGTCCAGCGTGAGGTCCTTCAGCACGGGAGGCTCGCCGGTTGCGTAGTAGAGGAACACGTGCCGGAACTGCACGCGACCGGCCTCGGGCCACGATGGCGGCGGTTTGCGGCTGGGCTCGGACTGCAGCGGTGGCTCCGACTCGATGTGAGAGTACTCCTGGATCCTGCCGAACACAATGACCACCGTCCTCCGTCAGTCCCAAACACCGCACTTTGCATCATCACACGCGTCTCGCTCCTCACCTCTCTACGCTGGTCATCTGGTTCTCCAGCTCGGTGGACTGCCGCATGCCCCACTGGAACATGCCTGTCAGTGCCATCGCCTGCGTTATGGCTAGACCAACGTTACTGCCGTGCTCATCTGCAACGACCTACTTCTATCAAAAACGAGGAAACCGATTGTACCACTAAGTGCACACACTAGGTCCATTACCCGAACGTACAGTTATATACTGTTTTGAAATACCGGCTAGATATTTGTCCGTGCATAAATAGATACCGCACACTTGACAATATACGCCACATAAAGAAGTAATTTCTACTTGAGTTGAAATATTTTTTCGGTATCTTATATTTGTTCCGAAGACTACACCTGCACACGTCTCTTCAACAACGATACCAAATAAAATGGCGCTTCTTGACTTAATACTGTCGCTACCGCATTTTAACGGTGTTATGTTAGCCTTCACGTGTGAGTCGTTTTTAAAGGCCCGCTATTGGTCCATTTCTCAGAAATGACACAAGGCACCCCTCACAGATAAATGGAACCTCGAATTAAATAATTGAATTAGTAATAATTAACGTGGTTAAAATCCATTAGAGACGAATTAAAAAAACTATAATAAAACTACCCTCGTGACAATAGACTATTTTGCGAAAGAAATGATACAACTGACTTTGTGAATGTTGCCATAGTCAATAAATAAATATATATTTACAGTGACAATTCTACTCTAATAACAATTTCGTGAAACGTAAAACTAATTTCATTAAAATTAAAAAAAAATCACGATTAACGAAATATTATGCGTAAAATATTTTGTTTAAAAATATGAATTTGAAATATATTTAATAACAATCGGCTTATTTATACGTTCATTTAAAGTGTTTGTCTCGGGATTGAGATATTATTCGGCGACAAGATGATGCTAAATGTAGGCTTTAGTGAGAGCACTTTAATAATATAAGCTCACTATTTAATTTTATCAAAATGGGTCAGTTAAGCATCATGCGTGCACAGGCAGAAAGACACAAAAAAAGGTTTTCGCTGTGTACATTAATTTTAGCGGCAATGTGGCTCAAATTTTGATATTATATGAAATGTGCAGAAATGGCCGGTTATCCAAGACTAAACAACACACTAAGATAACACCAGTGTAAGTAGTAAGATAACATACCCTGTCCCATGACCAGAAAACTGAACGTAACTATGGCTATATAAAATACACATATGATGTCCAGCCACAGGCCGAAAGCACGATTAATCCCGAGGAATAAGTACCTGAAAAATTTATTCATATTATAGGGATCTATCTTGAAAAACAAAGTAAATACATCAACAATAAAATGGTTCACTCACGCAGCTGTAGTGTTAATATCCTGGTGGTTATCAAATTCCCTGATGAGCGCCTCTTGCGCCCCGAAGGCGCGGATGGTGGTGATGCCCTGCAGCGAGGCGTTGAGGTGCGAGAACACGGGACTGCGGGCTGTGGAGGAGGGAGGCGCTCACTGTACTCTGTGCTCGTGCGACGACACGGCTCGTGGGTACGGTACTGTAGGCAGCGGAGATGACTCACTCACACCCTCGAGGCGCTTGATGCTGCGCGAGGTGGCGAGGTAGAAGATGCGCAGCGCGTAGAACACGAGCCCGATGGCGACGGTGGGCACCAGCAGCCAGTAGTTGACCACGGCCACCACCACCACGATGCCCACCAGCGACAGGCCGATCTGCGGACGGCGGCGAGGGTCAGCGAGAGTATAGTGCGGCGGCGCGTATAGTGGTATAGAAGGGGGGCACTGACCTGCAGCACGTCCAGCAGCGCGGAGGGCAGCACCTCGTCCACGGCGCCCATGTCCTTGGAGAAGCGGTTGAGGATCCTGCCGGAGGGGTTCACGTGGAAGAAGCGCATGGGCGCGCGCGTGATCGCCGCGAACATGTTGTTGTGCAGCCGCGTCGACGCGCGCATCGCCATCGAGAAGAACATGAACGAACGGAGGAGCGATATCACTACTAATGATAATACGATTCCTGTAAAAATATGTAAAATATTATAATAATTTAAGGGCCACATAGAATTATATTTTTAGGCTATAATTACTTCGCAGCAAAGAGCAAAAATATCATATAAATATTCTTAAATAGTTCTCACCAATGTATATGTAAATGCACTGGTATCTAAAGATGCCAGAGCGGTACTGCACGTCCCCGACCGGCTCGTGGGTTAAATTGTTTTCTTTTGCAAACGACGTATAGTTCTCTTCCTGTTTCACCCTGTAAGTCACATAACACACATTAGATAAAAAATCAAAATAAAAGCAACAAGTGTTGGGTGATCCGATATGGTACCGGTCGACATCAGCGGTGAACTCACCAGTAGGCGGTCCACCAGTCGGAGCCGGAGCCCAGCAGCTGCGCCAGCGTGGCCACCAGCATCATGAATGCGACCAGTATGGGGTGACCCGAGGCACGCAGGTAGGCGCCGTAAACTCGCCCTGATATGGTCCCCGTCGACTGCATCTCTGCCTCTTCGCGCGTTCCCTTCGACGGCGACTTTGAACTCTCGTCCATAGAACTCATCTGCGCGGGCGAGATTATGAAATAAGATTTTATTCGCACAATTTTTTACACGGCATGCGAAAACTGTTCTGTTAGATAAAATGTTTTACGTACCGAACATATGCTGATTTGTCTCCTAAGAAACTCTCCTCGTTCAGCTAAGCTGTCCGTCCATGAAGCCGGTCCAATTGTTTCATCAGGCTTGCTATCCCCCTGCTGATTAGGTGTAAGTAGACTCGCAATATTCAATCCAGACGTCATCAAAGTATCGTAATCGCCAGCCGCTACCACATAACCATTTTTTAGTATAATTATCTGGAACATAATATGCGAGTTCAATCATCCGTGAAGTTAAGTCAACTATTTATTATATTGAATAAATTGAGGAGTGCAGTGGAGGTGTTGAGTGCGACCTGGTCTACGTCCTTGAGGAACTGGAGCTGGTGCGTGACAAGGATGCGCGTGGCGTGGCGCAGGTAGCCGACGAGGCAGGCCTCGAACAGGTGGCGGCCCACGTGCGCGTCCACGGCCGACAGCGGGTCGTCCAGCAGGTAGATGTCGGCGCGCTTGTACACCGCGCGCGCCAGCGAGATGCGCGCCCGCTGCCCTGCACACACCCACGCACGGTCAGTCTCGGCCGCGGCCGCGCCCGCCGCCCGCCGCCCGCCCGCCGCTGCCCGCACTCACCGCCGCTCAGGCTCACGCCGCGCTCGCCCACCACCGTCTTGTCGCCGCGCGGCAGCAGCGAGAAGTCGCGGTCGAGAGCGCAGCGGCGCACCACGGCGTTGTACCGCGGCCGGTCCATCGGCTGGCCGAACAGGATGTTCTGGCGCACGCTGCCCACGAACAGCCACGGCTCCTGGCTGGCGTAGGAGACGGAGCCGCCCACGTGCACCGAGCCCTCCGCCAGCGGCAGCTCGCGCAACAACACGTGCAGCAGCGACGACTTGCCCGCGCCCACGGGCCCGATGACCGCGATCAGCCTGCGCACACACAGAGGTGAGAGGCGTGCGGCGGAGGCGGCGGCGGACGGCGGCAGCGGCCCACACTCACTTGCCCGGCTTGATGGTGAGCGAGAGGTCGGTGAGCGTGTTCTCGGCGTGCGCGGCCACCCACTTGGCGGTGGCGTGCCTGAGCCGCACGCCGCGCGCGTCCTGCTCCACTCGCGCCGCCGCCTCGCGCTCCTCCTCTGAGCCGCTGGACTCCGCCGTGCCGTGATCCGCTTCCTGCGACTCCACGCGACCAGAACCCATGATGCCTGATCACAAAATAGCATTTGTATTGATGACACCGTTAATGCAGTGCGGGCAATATACATAATCCTGTCAGAGTCTACGTTTTTGTGATGAACTTTTTATGTTTTTCTATAAGTAAAAATGATTTAAATATAAATGTTTTAAAGTTGCGGCTAAGTATCCTTACCATTTTCTTTAACCACATCATGTTTCTCCTCGTGCGAATTCTTGATGAAGGGTTGTTCTTCACCTTTACTGAAAGCTACCACTTTATCCTTACATTTATTTGGTTTTGGTGATGTTTGTATGTCAGAAAAGCTAGGTATTGGTTTGCATGTGTCCTCGCGCATCAAATATGTTTGTAGACGATTTACCGATATGTAGGCTTCTGACAATCGAGCAATACCTGAAATGAAACATTTTTTTAACTATTGTTCAGAACCGGAACCTATAGCCAGTCTTGACACCCATCAATAAATAAATAAATTCCAGTGCTTAAACGTGCGTTCGTCAACTGGTCGTGATCAATACTTAAATTATATATGTCTGTTTGTCTGCATATTGAATTATGCTGACATTTCTTGTAACCCGTGCTCAGTCAGGCTGCAGTCGCCATTTACGATGAGACTGATCTTACGATTGTTTGCCACTGCTAATATTACAAACTCGACAGTTAGTAAGAATGTAGGAAAGTACGTATGTATGGATGGATGTATGTTTCATGCAAAAAGTACTTCACGGATTTAGATAATTTACAATAATATAGCTTACACATCGGAATAACACATACAACAGTTTATAAACATATTCAGTGAATTGTCAAAAATCAAAAGATTACCAACCAGAGAAGGCACCAGCTAATTGTAATAAAAAAAAGGCTGATTTGATTTGTCAATTTATAACTTACCAAATGGCAAGGCGACCGTCATAGATTGCCTCATTATATTGTAAAAGCTGGTGACCACGAACATTTGTTTAGCTGTTAAGCTGCCGTTGAGGAGCACGAACGCCAGCAGCGAGCAGAACAACGCGATACGCGACAGAAACATTAAGTTTGATGTCATTACGCCGCGGATGTACGATGATTTGCGGATCTCTTTTATTTCCAACCTGTAAGTACGAGCATAATATAAAAAAATCGTAAAGTAATTGTTTGCGAAATTGTACAGCGCCTCCTAGCGGTGACGTGAAGGACTAAAATATTACCTACAGTGATTGCCGTTGACCGGTGCCGCTAGAGAGATTACGAAAACGGTGCAAAACTTTTATACAATATTGTGTGATATTACTATAGGTCACAATCTTCACTTTGATTTAGCCTAGCTTAGTGTTAACTAACATTTTCATTGCTTTATTCACAACTTAGAAATATGATAAGTGTGGCTATGGGGTTTGAGCAGTCGCCTACTACGCTGCGTGCGTACAGTTAGTAGTTCAAATCCCAGCGGGGCCTGTAACAATGCGTTTTTCTTAAAACTTATATGCAGTGATTTCACACCACGTGCTTAACGGTGAAGGAAAATATCGTGAGGAAACCTGCATATATCTGAAAAGTAATCCTACAGACGTATGTATAGTGCCTGGGATAGCGATAGACTCACCATCTGTCACGTTGGCACTTAATAATCCTCGGTGAAAAGTGGGTGTTGTTATTACAACACCTCTGACTACCCCTTCGGGGAATACAGGCTTGAGTATTTGCATGCAATAAGTATGTACTTTCTCGTTTTGGCGACGAGGTCAGCGAAGGGTTTCTCCCAGGTGTACATCTTGATGACCTGTATGCCTGACAGGATCTCGTTCATCAGCCGCACGCGCTCGTCCGTGCGCAGCGCCGTCTTCAGGCGCAGCACTGACGTGCGCTTGCCCAAGTATGCTACCAATGTACGTATAATACACGTTACAATATATCATATACAAGTTCCATCGCGAGTTATGAGCGCTCACGGAAATTGTGGGGGTGACTGCGGACGCATTATTTGCAGACAGACAGAAACATACTCATAAAATAACTACTGCGCACTCCAGGTTAGTTAATAGCTCGATAGCACCCATTATAACTTTTTTTCTCTTCCACCAACTGTTTGATACATGGTAAAATTAATATTGTAGGTAAGTTTACAAATTCTTTGGAAAGTAAATTGCAATTCTTGTGAGACTATAGCTAAGAGAGGAAGCACCAAATGCTTAAAAGTGGAACGTATGTTTACAAATGTAAAAGGTTTATGTATGCAATACATAATTGTTTATGCTTTACGTATCTACCAGAGGAGGAAAACGCTTAATTCAGTCAACATAATTATTATGTGATGCCAGTTATCATCAAAACATTCGGCCCTCCTTACAATGTATAGTGCAAAATAAACATTTGCCCACAATGTATGTAGAACAGTGGGCCAACTACAATCGTATCATAATATGAAACGTCAAATTTAAGAAGATTTAACGACAAAGAATAAATGTACAAAGTATAAATGCAGTAACCTTGGAAGGGTATGAAGCCAAGCATGATAGCGACCCCGACGGAGGCAGTCCAGCCGATCTCGGCCCACATGAGGTAAGTCATGAGCAGCGCGGCGAGGGGCCCCACCCACATGTGGTGCAGGTTCATTATACCCATGTACAGCCGGTTCACATCGTTCGACAGCAAGTTCACCGCCTGACCCACTGATGTCTCGCCCAGGGCTGCTTTTGATAGGCGCAAACTCTATCGGACCGACACCACACACAGATTACTATATTATAACCGAAAACGACCGACGATTACTATATTATAGATAATGTATATTTTTTTGTTAAAACAAAAGTATGTAGAAGGGCAAGGACAATAAAGATATAAAAAATATGTTTTATTGTTTGATTAAAGCAGTCGATGTATTATAACAGTGTGTGTATTTATAGTTGCGGCGGTTACGTTACACTAGTTTAACTATTTATTTAGCTGCAAACTTTTGTAAAGCACTAGCTGTGCCCCGCAGTTAATCTGCCGTAGATACATCATGAGAAAAAGCTACGGCAGTTTAACTGCGCCATGAGGCTGGCTTTATTCGCCAAACATATTTTTTAAATAAATGTAGCCTAATTTGCTCCTTGTAACATCGGCTATCTGCAATTGAAAGACCCGTTAGTCGGTCCAGCAATTTCAGAGATTAGACGTACAGGTAAAAACGCACAAACAGAGAAAAATGTAAAAAAATGTTTATTTAACCGACTTCAAAAAAGAAGGAGGTTATCAATTCGACAGTATGTTTTTTTATATATGTTAATTTGGAATTACAAACAGACATTTAAATTTTATTCATCTGTATAGATATTACAATTCCAGAAGACTGTATAATAGGATTGCATGTATAAAGAAGCGTACCTACCTTCCGATATATGAGTGAGCAGCAAGCGATTTGTATCTTGATGCCCATATGCAAGACGACCATCATGTAGTGATGCGAGATGAGCACGCTGAAGAAGGAGGTCAGCACCACGCCGGTCGCACTCAGGTACGGGTCCATCACGTCCTGCGACTCACGCTCCGGGCTGTAGTACTGCACCAACTTACCCAGTGACAAGGGCTGGACTACCCTAAAACAATGCATATATAGATAGACTAGCGGACGTGATGATGTAGCTATCCATTGCTGAAAGAATTTTCAAGATCTGTGAAGTAGTTTCTTGCCTATTCAATGCAAACAAATAAAAAACTATTAAATCTTTCGTCTTTAAAATATTAGTGTAGATATTCCATTTATTCGTCGCCATAAACAAAAAATCTTAAAGGTACCTGCTTAATAAAAGTGAAGCCTTTATTTAATTAAGGTACGTAGCCCTGAAACAGTTACATGTGCTTGTAAGATCATTAAGTGCCAACGTGACAGATGGTGAGTCTATCGCCGTCTCAGGCACTTTAAATACGTCTTTGAATTACTTCTCAGACATGCAGGTTTGCTCACGATGTTTCCTTCACCTTAGCGTGAAAATAATGCACGAGTTTTTAGAGAAGCTCATTGAAACAGGCCGCTGGGATGGGAACTCGAGTTCCACGACCACCACGACCGACTTCAATTGCTTTGAGAACAAATACCTTTGAACTAGCAGTAGTCATTTTATGAGTCTCTCACTGACCATACGTATGTAAAATAAAAATGTCTATTTTAGCTGCGCGTTCTTTACTTGTCACGGGACCTGTACAAGGTGGCCCAAGGAGAAGCTCTACCTACAAATTTTAAAACCAATAAAGTAACAATGTATATTTTTTATCATGGACCTGATACACCTGAGTAAATACGATGTGTATACTGTAAACGACTATTAACTATGACACACGTGAAAAACGTATATAAAACGAATACGAAAGACGAACCTAGCTCGTGGAATAGACCCAATACACAGCATCATTGTGCTAATGGGACATTTCGCTTTTAGGATATATGCAACTAGAACAAGTCGTTTCGATACGAAGGGATAGATACCTACTATCAATGTCTGTGCATACATCGGTACTTTACATCCTATCTTTTTATATATTTTTTTAGCTTATTTTGTTATAACAACCCCCACTTTTCAGTGACGATGTTTAAAGCGCCAATAACTAGTTTACATTGGTATAGATGGCTGGGATTCAAACTTGCAGCGCTTGCGTAGAAAGCTTCAATTCAAACCACTTAGCCACAACGGATCTCCGGCTATATCTAGTAATGTGTTGTTACGCAAGCGTTAGGTTTAATATTGCTCGCCAGATGACCGGCGGAACAGTTTCATACAATGTGTGTAATAGGTATACCTACTAGTAAGTACTGTACTACTGGGTAAGTATACACATGTGCCTTGATAACAAAATGTTGGGAATTTATCTATTACGTTCATTTTAGCATCATAGAATATTGACGATATGTAATTATCTTTTTGCGAGTAGCACGCTCTTATTTAACAAGTGGGTCACTTTATGTTTTTTGTCGCATTTATGACTTGAATGTTATGAACATCTTAATGGTTACAAGTACGTTGGTAAATAATATTATGTAAGTGCTCACATACAAGGGCATGCAGCATGATTACCTAAACGCTTCCGTGACCTACCAAAAATACTGGGGAATTACGGTATACTTACATTTTCGGTACCTTCAGGACCTGGAATGTTTTTATGCGATATTGATGCAAAGCATCGCCAGATCTGACTGCCTTGGGTACCTAGTTATTGAACTATACTATAGTTGTTGAACTGAACTGGGTAGCAGTAGTGATCCCTAATGTTGACCACATTAGGCACTGCTCTCTGGACTTTCTGCTTACAGATTTTATAAAACGTAACTCTTATGCGATTTAACTGTAGTGCAGCACTATGAGCTGTATTTATATTTATTACCAGGCGGCTGTCAGACTGGGCCGGTTTTATTGCAATCTATAGAAAATAATTTAAAGAAGATTTCTTTCTTCCTTTGTTGCCTTCGAGTCGGATGTTATGGTGTGCACACAAGACACAATATGTTAAATAAATTTTCGTAAAACAGTCTTATTGTGAAACTACACATAGGTATTAAAGAATATTTAGTCAACCTTGTTAACATATCATGATAACTGTTACTTGCTGCACCACCCCTTAGAAAAGTAAGAAATACTTACCGTACACCACATTCCAAGAAGACGAGTGCAAGTCCGTAGGCCGCACATCGAGGGCCGAATGTTCTGATGATAACTCGGAGGAGGCTCGGTTTGCGCTTGCCATCTTCAGCCTTTGTCAGCTCTTCTTCCCAAAATCGAGCGAATTTATCGCCTAAGGGGCCTAAGAATGAATGGCCTATTATTCATAGTCTGATACTAAGGTTGCATAACGGTAGGGACTTCTCGGCTTCTATAAAATCAATATTGAATTAGAATATTAAATAAAAATATTTTCTCTGATTACTGAAACTGAATGGGAACCTCTTAATGTTAGGAAAGTTGTCGCCATTGGGTTCGAATGGTCGCCACGACGCGACACAAGTTTGGAATCTAGCGGTCTGTACCAATGTATTTTTCTAAAAACCGAGTTTTATGGTGATAGAAAACATAATTAGGAAACCTGCTTAAGTCTGAGAAGAAATTCAAAGACTGTATGTATAGTGCCGGAGACGGCGATATACCCACCATCTGCCTCGTTGGTTAATCATGTTCGTTGATAATTGGGTGTTGTTAATACAACACTGCTGCTTACTCTTTCGGGGTCTCTTCTTCTCTCTTATCTTCTAGAATGGCGTTAGCATATAATTAATGTTAGAAAGCGACTAGTTACACGTAAAAGATTTAGGTAACTACGCCGGTCTTAACAAATTCTACGTACCTACTTAGGTAGCAACCGAATATAGGTTGACTTTGAGCTAATTAGATAAGAGAGGCTGTAATACATACTGTATCTAATCAAATACCAGACTCATTCTTCTCTGACTAAAATTTGTAGGCCAGTAGATGGATGTAGGTATTTATGTATGTGCACCAGACGGAGTTGACTAATCAATAACTTGCTGACTACGGGATTGCAAGTTACCACAGATACAGCCTTAGCATGGGTATCATATTTAAGTATGTGACTAATACGTATATTAAGTACCTATGTATGTACAAGTATAGTATAGTCTCTATACCTAAGCGTTCTAGACCATTCTCGAGGAATTGCAAAACGATGGTGTTGACTGCATTATTATAATCTGCCGCATATATGAGAGCGTATTTGAGGAGGGATTTTTTATATAAATAATTCACATATAATAATTTCCGCTGGTCAGTAAAATCTAGAGTTATGGGATCTCTCGTTCGAATTTTACATCTCCCCGTAGTAAAATACCATTACCGTTATTATTATTGTGTCGGTCGATAGCCGGTACCCATCGGTCGCTTGTGCTACATAGAAAATCGGAGAACTAGTAGGCACCTAGTGGGATCTTTTTATTATGTTGGCATCGGTATCTCTGCCTACCCCCATGGGATGCAGGCGTGAGCGTAGCGTAGTGTGTACGTAGGTATTTAGTAGGCAATTACTTAATTTCAAGTGGAGGAGAATAGCCCTATGCGAAACTATGTTGAATAGCGAAAATAGGGAAAAGGTACTCAAAGGAGTCTTGGTCCCGTCTTTGATAAGATAACTAAATTTCAAAGTCCACATTTATGAACTTCAAAATTTCATTTTTTATTTTATTAATTAGGTTTTTGGGAAATGAAATTAGATTTTCGAAAATCAATATTCCTTGCCAGTAATCAAAAATTACTTACCTACCATTCGACAGTGTTGCTAATATACGCAATAGGTTCTAGCATTCTTTCTTGTTAGCAATTCTACTGGTTAAGGTATCATAACAAGTACATGTGCCAAACTGCGAGGCAAAGTTCAGAGAATCAATGATAAGATGCACATTATTATGATTCCAATTTATTTATGTATGTAAATAGGTACCTACTAAATACACTTATCATACACAATTTATTACAGCACAAAATGTTGTTTAATTGGTGTACCTACATTTATAGTAACTGAGTATGTTTCTAAAAAAAAAAACTAAAAAAACACGCTTTCATAAAAAATCCAACTAAAAATCAGAAAATAAAATTTAATAAATTTGGATAAAGAATATTGTAAATTAGAAATGAATGTACATTTTTGTAAAAAAGCGTGGGGTGCATAGTGTTAATAATTATAAACATTTTATTGACAGATAATGAGTAGAAGAATCATCACTTTGATAATATAATATCTTAAAAAGCGCATTGAATACACCCCACGCTTTTTTACAAAAATGTACATTCATTTCTAATTTACAATATTCTTTATCCAAATTTATTAAATTTTATTTTCTGATTTTTAGTTGGATTTTTTATGAAAGCGTGTTTTTTTAGTTTTTTTAAACTATTATTTATTTTTCATTTTTTAGTTAAATTTTTTAAACTTTATATTACTTAGTTCGATTGGCTAACTATCAACCGCCCTCAATACCACAAACCGCCCGCACTAGCTCTATCTCTCTTACTCGCATGCAAAGGATGCGGAAAGAAATTAATTAATCCTGGCGAATCTAATTAGGATAATCGGATGCTTCGATCGGATTATTGCATTGTCATCGACTTTTGACAGGTGTGTAAAGTTTGAATTAAATCTGATCGTACAAAGTAGGACAAAATCGAGCTCAAAGGGGTCGGTTACATACATACATACATACATACATACATACAGGTGAAGCTAATAAAAGCGTGTTAAAAAATACCTGAAGTATGTTCATCAAGTGGTGCACTGAGGTCATCCTCCTTCATATCCCGTTTGAAACCTTCCCATAATGTTGGAAATGCCCACCTGTACAAATTTGAACACTCTATACTTTATTGTTTTTTTATCATCACACCCATAATAAATAAATAATATTTTGTTTCAAACACAAACTACTAGAAAAGATATTCTATTTCATTAGACTTTTATCAAAGTCCTTTCAAATCGTCAGAATGTCATGATTATATATGAAAAACCTCAGTAATTTATCTTTTAAAGATATAATACAAGGTTTCGGATGATATTTTGAAGCAATATTACCCACCAAGCAAATACAATTGTATATCTATAATAATGGTTAATTCTAAGTTATTTAAATAAAATATCTTACATAAATGTGAGAGCTGATAGTAAACCTGCTTTAGCCCTTGGATTTGGTGGCCGGCTTTGTTGTTTTACTGACTGCATTTCTGAAATCTCTGAAAGTATAATTGACTAGGCCTATGTTCAGCAGTGGACGTCTTCCGGCTGATGATGATGATGATAATTGACTACTTGGATAAGTTTGTATTCTAGTTGTTATAATTAATAGAAGCATTATAATAAACAGAAAATGTATGAGTGGATAAATTAAACATCTTTACAGTATTAAATTTTGTAACACTGGATATGTTATGTTCATAGTAATTAACATTAATCATAAAAAACTGTTCTCGAAAATGAACAGCACAGAAGATAGGATAATGATGAAACATTCGAATTGGGATTGTTTGCACTAATGACAATTAGAGCCTCTTATGTTGTATAAAATATTATTGTAAATACAACTATGTGTCAGCATCAATCCTTTAAGTCAAGGCTAAGTAATTAAAACATCAGCATATTAATAGTGTGAAATTATAATCAGCAGTGTTAGAGTAGTGTGCCCATGTTGTGCGATAAATCATCTCTTCTCAATTTATATTATATCACCGCTTTACGATCAACGGACCAAGGTCATAGGTCGCTGACCGCATGACCTCATAGATTGAAGTATAGGTACTTTCTACTTGAGTAAAATTCACGCATGTGGTCTGCGTTATTTATTAGGTCCGTAGGTTACAATTAAAAGTTATAATGTCACATGTCCACTTCGAGTACTCGTATTACAATTGATAATTCGTTAGGCATGAAGGCAACAACTACTTATTAATATTAAGCTAGCGTTCATTACAACTTCTGCAAAATTTTATTTGAATTAAATGGGTTTTCTTTCTATAGAAAAGACAAAATACACTGTGATGTTTTTGGTAATATCAAATATGTAATTTAGGACAAATAAAATTATGTAAACAAACTTTGTTTGAATATAAAATTACTATGACTTGCAAACTTGCGAATTGTGTTGAATTAATTTGAAACAAATTTTAGTTACCTCAGGTAAATTTTTAACCGTGCCACAATTAAAACAAAATAAGTGAAGGCTTCATTCAGACTTCTTTAAAGGAACCCGAAAAACTTAACTCGCAACCGAAGAGCAAGTTTCTCACTCCATTTGGACAGACCCACACACAACAACGTTAACAACGAGACTGACTTAGGGATGGCGATCTGAGATCGATTAATCGAAGAATCGATTTTTCGAGCCAAATAAATCGATTTTATAAATCGATATGTAACACTGAATCGATTCAGTGAATCGATATTTCACCCTAGAGAATCGATTTTTTCTATTCACAACACGATTTTAATCTATTCAGTAGTTTTAGAATTAAAATTTGAAATCAGTATTTTTTTTGTTAAAATTATTACTTAATATAACAAATACATTTAGAAAGTAGAATTATGTCTTCTTTTTTACCTGATACTTTCATATTGTTATAAAAATGATTGTGATCATCGAATTTCTTGAACTAAAAAAAATCCCGGATTTTAATACTAAGTGATCGCTAATTATGGTATCTTGTTTTTCATAAAATGGATTTATATTTACATTGTAAATGCAGACTCGAGAAAAAAAAACGATTTTTTAGATATCGATCTTTATGACCTTGATTTTTTTATGAATCGATTCATCAAGCTACGATTCGAATCGATTTAAAAATCGATCTTTTTTGGAAAGAATCGCCATCCCTAGCTGACTGACTAATCGAACTGAAAACTACAGCAAACGTAAAATTTTTGACGTTTGCTAAGTAATTACATGCATTACTTAGTAAACGTCAAAAAATTACTATGTATGTAATGCTACTAATTTTTTTTTAACTCTCATGTGATGATATCTGAATTTTTTGATAAAAGACTTGTGTAAGTTGGGCGGTTAGACCACCCGATAGCCAGGGTCTAAGAATTTGGCTATGGTATCACCTGCCTGTCGTAAGGGTCGACTAAAAGGGGGTCGAAGTGGGAGCCCTGACTACCCAGGGTCTGGCAAGGTGGCAAAGCCAGCAACCACAAGGTCTCCACAAGGAGCGGCAACATAGCAGCCCTGTGGTCGCCCTGGAATGTGCCGCAGCAAAATGCGGGGGCCACCGGTGCGACTTTCTAGAGTATTCGGGGTCCCCCCTAAGCATGGAGAATGGCCACCGAAGGCTGTTGGGTACCTTTTTGAGGTTTCCCGTTCGTTAATAGAAAAGGACGATACGGGAGCTTGTGGGAACATAAACGGGTAAAAAAAATCACTTTAGTTTAGGTACTTATTATTTTTGTTTGTGCACCATTTGACATTGTATTAAGACGAACATAAGATTATTATAAAAATCAGTTGAGGGAATGTAACGAAATAAGTTTACATATTTCTACAAATTGTTATTAACCTACTACCTGCTTAGCTTCATCGTATAAATCTAAGCTAACCACAATGTTGCGAGAATACTTTTCAAATCAATAATAATATTTACAACAGCACATCTTTACACTTAAATTTTGTTATAAAAAGGTAAAAAAAGACTTTCATACGAGTCAGCAGTATGTATATGAAAAAAAACTAGATGTTTCTATACTGAAGTAACATAATATCACTTCACTAGCACGATGTTACGCACAATTCTTTAGAGGGTAGGTTTAAAAAAATGCTTATATGTATAGTGCCGTCAAAAGTTTTGAGTGCCCAGAGAAAATAGTGGGGATTACTACGCATGTATATTAAAAACCCAAAAAAATAGTCTGGGTTTTCAAGGCCAGCGTTCAGAACTTGTGACGCCAGTATATGGACACACTGCTGTCTCCTAAACAATATTCACACTCCCATTATCATATCACAGAACCTTGAATCTTCGCTATATATTTCAACACACCGCTGTTACTTACGCTACACCTACAACGCAATGTATTCACGACTAAAGTTTACTTTAAATTTCAGATATTAATACAAGTTTTAAATACCGTACTTTTATTATACAATGAAAAAGAAAAAAGCTGAAGATAAATAAAATAAATAGTTAATATAGAACGTTAATACTTTTTAACTTAAGAATTAAATTGTCATGATAGCCCTTTGGCACAAGAGAAATGGAAAGATTTGAATATGTTGTGTTGGTTATGAGAAGAAGATACTGAGATCTTAGAAAACTGTATAAGGAATTTTATCGTATAACTAAAATACTATAATGTGATAGATTATTATTAAATGAGATAACTAACTACTATTCACAGTCTTCATACATATTGGCAACACAAGCGCACTCGGCACTTGACGCGTTATGTCCAAACATTAGTACTGGCGTGGAAGTGTCAAACACTTGTATAATAATAATTAGTTGTATACACATATCGTAGCTGCCTGGAGCACGGTGTATCCCGCGCACGCTTTCGGCTTCACACGAGGGCCGTCATACTTCCTGAGCGGCAATTCTTCTTGTCATCTGGTTCCGCCGTATTGGATTTCACCTGGGAAGCAAAGGTCGAATCGTAAGCATTCACATGCCATTTTATTTACTTAGTATTGGCGCAATGTGTTTTAATTGCCTCAAAGGTTTAAGTAGTTTATCATATTATATTACGTTATATTCTGTGGTTACATTTTCTCAATTTACAAAAACAGACATTTCGAATGCTGCTAGGTTAGTACTAGTGCCGCTAGCCGCTACGAGTTCTGAACGTTGACCATGAATGCACTATGAGCGCTCAGTCATTATAGTGGGGATAACTGCGCATATATTCAAGACTCAAAAAATAATATTGCGCATTCAAGGTCAGCACATGTCTAGTCATAACTGGTGACGGCCTGTATGAGTATGTCGTGTACCTGTGTTGGTTGGTGCGAGCAGGGCGGCGGCAGAGGCAGCGCGAGGCGGAGCGCGGTCCAGAAGGCGCGCTCGTGCACGTGTCGCCAGGCCACCAGGCGCGCGCCTCGCAGCGCACTCGCCAGCCCCGAGCCGCTCTCCTTCGCCTCGCGCTTCAACTTCGGTAGGTCCTGCACACAAACAATATCTAATATATAAAATTCTCGTGTCACAGTTTTCGTTGCCATACTCCTCCGAAACGGCTTGACCGATTTTGATGAAATTTTTTGTGCTTATCCGGTATCTATGAGAATCGGCCAACATCTATTTTTCATCCCCCTAAATTTTAGGGGTAGTCCACCCCTAAATTTTTATTTTTATTTTTTAGACAAAATTCTAATCTACGCGGGTGAAACCGCAGGGCACAGCTAGTATCATATACATCCTACCACCGCAGCTCGCTTAGCTCATTCATATTAGGTTTTAGATCAAATCAGAGTGTTTTCTTAAATAGCCGTCAAAATTCTCGCGTTGACGTAAACGTGGATTTGTGGATCCAAATAGGGCCATCTATGGGCCCACAGATGACGCTATTTAAATCCCACTACGTTTACATCAATGCAGTGACTTGTGACGGCGGCAGTGAAAAATTCGAACTAGGTCTGTTGCACCCTCGTCTGTCAACTGTCAATGTGTTGTGTGGCACACTATTGAATAAAAAAATCTTCCAAAGGTTCACATTGTACGTAGTGAATTAGAGAGGTTTACCTGTAGCAGTACGACAACGGGCGGCAGCGGCAACGCGCGCAGTTGCCTCAACGCAGTGAGTAGCTGCTGCGGCGAATACTGCGCCGGCGACAAGACCGCCACCAGCGACCGACAACGAGACGCCTCGCTTACTAACTCGCCGTACCCTGACATACACATACAGTTATTGTGTGAAAAGGTTACCAAGAATACCTTAGAACACCTCTAATATTGAGTCGTTAGACTGAAAATAGTATGTGCCCAGGACGAGACCGTTTACTATACTTTGTCCATTACGAGATCTGGGTGTAAAGAAACTGTCAAGTAAGCATGAACTGGCTATTCTATATAAAATTGCACATAGTTGGTGTCGATTTCAAGCATCCCTACCTAGCAGGATAGAAACAAAATCTCTCTCACTTCATCTATTAATTCCGATACCTCTTGCTAGATGTTCTTTATAGACAACAGCTCGAATCAAATAGGTCGACAGGTAAGTATATAGCCAGCCCAGAATTCTTGTATATAGGTTAATGGCTCTATAGGAGGAGTGAAATGGTAACATTTAAGTAGGTATATATAATTACAATTGTCTGGTTGCGTAGAGAGCGGCACGGCGTGTACACGGTACTTGTATTTGAGCGCGAGCGTGGGCAGCAGCGCGCCGCGCACCAGCTCGCCGTCCACCGCCGTCCAACACACTAGCACGTCGAACTCCTTCTCCAGCACTGCACAAATACAAGTATTTAAGCTAAGTCCGCACAAGAAGGCATAGGGCTGGATTAGGCTATTACCTAGGGCCCGAGGCTTTAGAGAATATATTTAGAAAAATTAAGAAAAGGGAAAAAGAAATGTCAAGGTCGCCGAAAATTGCAGTGTCTAGGCCCCGATAGGATTAACCGGTCTTTGGCAGGCGGATTGCTTAACATCTAGAGCCCAGTGTGCCACCTAGCTTAGTGAACGGAGCATCTAGAATATTCGCGACCGACTGCACTGCGCGCTTGGCGCCGGGAGTCGGCCGAGTTTAGGCGTGATTGCGTAACAACTAAACAAGAGTTCCTTTTTTATATTAGTCAGAATTGGTATGTGTTTACCTCTGGCCCTGTGCGCGGGAGTGCGTGCCCGGGCGCGTGCGTGTCGTGCGGCGAGCAGCAGGCGCGGCGTGCATCGCGCGTGCAGCGCGGCCGCCGAGAGCAGCAGCAACGCGCCCGCCGCCGCGCCCAGAGCCAACGCGCGCCACGGGACCGCCTCGCCGCCGCACCAACCACTGCTCCCGCCCAACACACCATCTATACACACACATAAACCACATCATTACATACATACACCAACGGGAGTCACGCGGTTACACCCGCCTATGTTACTCGCTGATGATGTAGCTATCCGTTGCTGAAAGAATTTTCAAGATCGGTCAAATGGTTTCGGAGCCCGTTCAATGCAAAAAAAAAACAATCAAATCTTTCCTCTTTATATTAGTGTAGATACATGTGCCGTAACGAGCTATGGGCGCGCAGAGAAAATAAAAGCAATACATTCATGCGTATCTTCATAACTTTTTCAGCAATAATTTCAAAATTTCATAAAGTTCCACAATGGCTTTTTATAGGTACTTAATATCGGATTTACGTACTATGGAGTCTTATATTGGCAAAGACAATAGGCATACAGCTCTCGATATTCCTTCTTCTATTATTAATAATGTGACCCATCTGTTGAAATTAGTTTACGAAAATCGATGGTGCTCATAGGTCATCATTAGCCAAGTGCTTTTTAAGGATTGTTAACAGGAATTCACCTGTAGAATTCTGGTCCGTTGTAAAGGTATTCAGGATACATTTCAACATCCTACTATTGCAACGCAATACCGTTGGTGCGGAAATCGTATATGTGAAAAGATTCTAAATGTTGTCAACCGGCAAAACCTGTCGAAAGGTATGTATTCATATGCGTGTAGCGTATGCTATCAGGAATGGCGTTAATGCTTTCCTACTTCCTGCTATCATTTCCTGCTTTATGGGTACGTGCAATTTTTTATTACGAAACCATATCCTTTATGACGCAATATTTAAGCTGTTAGCATTGCGATTACGTAAGTATCTTTGGGAGCATTATACAGTCTTATAAAAACAGTGAGCAGCTAATATGCTGGAAGCAACAACAAAAAATCTAAGAAATCAATATCATACATCACGTCAATTTCGTGGAATTGTCCGAGTATCTATCTTATAATCTCACGTGCTTCACAGACTGTCAATCGCGATGTTACGTATGACATACCCTTTTTTACATTATGTGTAAATGTATCGATCACTTTTGAATTATTTAAGATAGGTACCACCAATGGGTTATCGAACTGAGCTACACGACTCATAAGTATTTTGCATTCAGAGAGGATAGACTCATACGACGCCTATGATCGTATTGTTCTAGCTAGCGTTGCATTCAGATAACTTATGCAGATGAAATGACTTAATCAGTTACACATACCTAAGCGTCTGCGTTGCTTAGCAAGTTATTTGATTACATAATGTCGCCTCTAAATATCCTACTTGTTACACGTACTCATGTACTTGGAAAGTTGGAACCTATGTTGCGACTCCTTCACGAAGCTTCATACAGTTACAAAAAAAGGACGAATTTGTTAGAAATTTACTCATTCGGGAATACTCAAATGGGTAAGCAAACTTCTTCCAATGTGACAGGAACTTTCTTACCAACAAATGTGAGTGAAAATGTTACTCGTAGGTACTTGTATCCAAAGATCACTTACGCGTGTAGTGCACTGTGACGTAGCTCTTGGAGACGACGTCGTTGCTGTGCACGATGCACACGTAAGTGCCGTAATCCTGCGCCGACACACGCTCCACCGTCAGGTACGAGCCGATTATATCTTCAACATCTTCCCTGGAAATACCAGACAATCAAGTCTCGTTATAAGGAATAACAGTATTTAGGTAATCGCAGTATTCACACTTTGAGGGTTAGTCGAGTACTTAATACTAGTCACACCGCGACCAACCGCAACCCAGACGATGGCCTACCTACGCTAAAAGTGATGCCGTGGGTGTAACACAGCTGATTGACAACCTACGCGTAGAATATTACGATAGCTTTCAGACGACAAGAATATCGATACGTTCGTGGGCGGTTAATATATTAATAGAATTCATTAGAACTCACCGGGTTGTCTTTATTTCAGTTTGCGTGGGCAGGAGGTCGCCCTCCGTCAAGTTCAGCCAAACTTTCCTCCAGCGCAGGTCACTGCGCGCGTCCGCGAGATGTGACCGCCCTGGGGAACACAGAGCGTGAGAGCAAACCTTATTTGTGAAGAAATGTGTAGTGTGTGTGCTCTATGATGTGGGCACAGGGTGGGCGTGTGTACACATACCGATGAGAGCCTCGCAGTACAGCCGGAGCTCAGCCCCCACCTCCACCCACTGATCTTTCGAAATGAACATTGTTTTCGGCGCGTCCGTAGGTTGTTCTGCGAAACAAAACCAAATTACATACTTTATTTATAGTATATTCCTGGAAGTATTAATAAACTACGAAATTTTCTGCTTGCGTTTATGTTATTACGTTCCTGCGTCATTTGGGTACGTTTGTATCAAATATTCGATATTAATTAATTTTTTATAAAATAAATATAATCTTAAAATTACAGTAGACCCTTATCACCTTTTATGTAAATATGACAAACAATTCGAAATTTATTGGAATCCGTGAAGTTAAGTGATGCGAGCTGTGCGTATGCTGTAGGCGGTATAAGCACTTAGGATTTTAAAGAGTAATCATTCCGGACATCTATTTTGGAGATAAGATAACATCTCTAAGAACTCGAAGTGGCAGGTACATTTACATATCTATATTTGGTCAAAACATTCGAGGAACCATTCAGGCTTTTTGCGGAATATTACGACCATTTTATGCATTTGGTAACTAAATATGTTTGCAGATAAGGTTTGCATAAACTCATTATTTTGTAAAATGTAGAGCTCGGTCTTAAAGCAGGTACCTACCAAAATATTTGAGCCACTTTAGACGGACCTGAGTTCTAAACGCAAAATAAAACAAAATAATGCCGATTAAAATACCAAGGGTCCAAGTCTGCTGGAAATAATAATACAAACCAAACAGTTATCAACTCATGATATAAATATTTAATGCAAGTGCAAGAAGCTGTGAATCCGATTCAACATAAGTATTAGCTTTTCTCAAACATCGTTGTAGCCGCCTCTCCCTATGTGGCTATACTAACTACTCCGTTGTTTCATAAGTATCTCCTCAATTTATTTACTTTCTAAGCCAGCATGTTGGAGAAATGTAATTAATAAAACTTTTAATGCAAACGATGATGATTCACGTACATCGCGTGCTCTTTCAAGTGTATTCGCGGAATTAATTTAGGTCACAGAATCGAGCACACGGATAAACGTACCTGGGAAGATGGCAACTAGAAAACCCGATATATTATATTGTATTTATTAGATTATAAAGATGACACACATTATTTTTAGATTCAGTTAATTATAGCAGTTACGATTCAAGATAACATAAATATAGTTGAATCAGTTTAAAATTAGCATATAAGATTTTTCTCATGTTATTTCAAATTTAAATGCTTTTATATGATTTTATCAATCGTAAGTCTAAAAGAGCTTGTTGGGAATTAGAGTACTCATCGTTAACATTTTAGGCAAATGCTCACCTAAAATATCAAGTCTGACTGTGTGCATCTCTGTATGTGTGTCATTGCTGAGCCGACAGGTATAGTTTCCGGAATCAGCGCGGGCGCCGCGGCGTGTGTACAGCGTCTGGTTGGCTGCCTCCGGATATAAGATGAGACTCGACACGACTGCCGACCACGGGTATGCCACACCATCTTTAAACCTGAAAGAAGAAAAACCTAAATAATTTGCATAGAAAGTAATGATTTCATTACATTTTGTTTTTCCATCTTTCACAGAAGCTAATCCCTACTATTTCTGGAATGCCGTCGCAAAATGCAATATAGCGGAGTTCCCGAGCGTAAAAGAAAATCTCTATCACTTTTGTCATTAAGATCTTGTGCAAACAATTCCAGCGTTTTGCAATTAGCCAGAGATCAGCACTCATGCGCATCAATGTGTGCGCTGGAAATAATTCTCAGTAGCGAGTTGCGTGTAATGGAGCGTCATTCCGGCGTGGCGCAGCGATGTAGTGGCGTAATGCAGTGCCAACGCTGGCTGACCATCGAGCTTCCACGAAATACTGGATGGATTACATTTGCTCGTCTATGAGGAAATCGCACCTCCTAAATAGGCACCTACTTAATGTTTCAATTGAATATATTCCCAGTTTTGATTAACCGGCCCCCACGTTGCTTTCAACTTTCAAAACCCACTTGCGAGGAGTTCATTTGAGATGTTTAGATTTGCACAAGTATTGGGGTTAGCTCGGCCGATATCGAGCAGCTGTAATTCGTTCAACGAATCGGGCTTACGCAAACAAGCTGTCGCGCAAAGCTACCGATTCCAGTGAACAGTAAAATTTTGCGGGAGCCGTTTTTGAATCGTTTGAAAGGAAAACAAACATTTGAGTAATGTTTCATCACAAGGCTGAACAGGAATTGTTTCTCAGAATTGATCGCAATGATTGTCTAGTACCTACCTATCTTCAGCCAAAGGCGTAAGCAACTTCACTATTGGCTAAACCGTTACGAAACATTTCAATTTAATCGACAAAGGTGTAAACAACTTTAAAAGCAATACATACATTGAGTTATACTTATTGTACAACCAACTGTACCGCAATTCACGATACTTAGATGTAGATAGATACGCGAGATTATTATGTATGTGTAAACGTATGGCCTCTATTATTTGCACTACACACTAACACTAGTCTCATGTCGGTTTCTGAGAAAACGTATCAAAAGCGTATGAACTATGAATGTTTACTTACAGTTTTATATCACTTTCCAGTGTCTCTGGGAGACCGCTGGCTGTTAATATTTTTAAATTTTTCTTAGCAATGACTCATGCAAACAACAATAATCAATTATTTGTGTTCGGCAATTCATTGAAATACAGGTTTTGGACCAGCGAAACATAACTAGGTAGGTACGATGCGGTTTTAAAATAGCAATTTGGTATGCCCCGTGCTGATTCACTACGCTCCACTTTCATTTTTGAGTGGAATTTGTCACTAACCTTTCCCAAGACCTCAGCCTAAGACATGTATGTATGTAGGTACGTTCCGAACGTCAATATTTCAATCAAAACTTTCAGTGATTTCTTGATAAGCGTAGATGGAAACAGTTTATGCCCATAGAAGAGGTTAGTCTGATTCATACGCACATAGGTAGGAACCTAACTATATGTAGATACTGTAGTTAATGCAGTGCACTGTGGTGAGAGAAAAGTAGACGGTCGGCCGGTCGTGTGTTGTGCGGTAGTAGTGGTGCCCAATTATCCATGGATACCGAGCATTACTTGTACCAGTAAAGTTGTTCGAACACATCTCAGACATGTGCTGCAAAAACGTTGGTTTAAAACGGTAATGATCTCGATGTAGCATTGTCAGTGAGACTAGCGAGGGGATAATTTCATTTAATTAGTATGATATGAGAGGTAAAAAAGCAACATCAGTACCTTCATACTTTTCGATTTCTATATAGGTAAACGGATAAATATGGATTTATATCAGAATCTTTATTTGTAATGTATTATTGCAGATGTACCTATTGTGGTTTACAGTGAGTCGATGGATTCTAGATTACAACATATTTATTGTAGGAACAAAAAAAAATAAACACTCGCAAACAGCTTACCTACTTACTCTATAGAAGGATTAATAAAGTTATAGGTGACATTCTTGTCAATGGAATCAACTATTTGAAATACAAGGACCGTTAACAGATTATTAACCATGAGCCTACGCGAAGCAGGAAAATGGCAATAAGTTTCAAATAAAAAGAAATCCGGGTGAGGTCATCCTTCGGCGGAGTATCGGCGCAGACGCGTTCTGCAAAAAGCGACGAATATTTCCGAAATAACGTGAACGAACCGGTCTTTGACCGCGTGTCGGGTTTCGGGTTGCACTCCCTCAACGTCGCTAACCGGCCACAAATCATTCGCATACAGCCTCCTCTGGCAGTTGGCACAAATAATATAGGTATCTTCATTCGCATTACCTTCCAATCTACAGCCATAAAAAAAACATAAACAGTAAAGTTTTCAAAAACTTTACTTCATTAAAGTCAAAGAAGATAAAGTGGAGAAATAATAAACTAGAAATGCAATTTGCTCATAATTGCACTGATAAATTGAATCGACTCATAAGGCCTGTCAAATGATATTAATTTATGCCATGAAGGTAAGTCGATTATGCTACTGACCAATTGAAGACGAACCTACGGAAGAGGTGTGGAAAAAAATAACAATAAAAATAAAGTGTATTCAATATTCAAAGCTGGTAGAGCTTTGAATTTACATTTTGCATACTAGGTATCTATAAAACCTAAAAGTGGCAGAAAAAATAACATTAGTAATAGGCCTACTTGGAATCGGAATATCGCGGTACTAGGCTCACCTATTACAATACTTTTTGTTAAGAGTGCTTCCTAGAGTCAGATGATAATCTGCATCGCGTTTATCAGGGGAAGTGAGGCGTTCAGTCTTATTACTAATAACACTGCATTCTAGTCTTCCTAAGAAATTATCGTAATTGAATTTAAAATAACCTTCTGCAAAAATGTAAAGTAACTTATTATACCGGGTAACCAGAAAAATGGAGCATGAAAATGCTCGATTAAGGCACTTATGAATAAGCAATTGCTAAATATGTGATAGGACACAAATAAAAATAAAATAGAAACATAATAATATATTTTTCGGTTTCGGCGTAATTGACGTTCAAAGTTGTCCATTAGACCTTATTTTCGTCGCGAATGGAAGTCAGCTGCAACGTAGAGCTATTATTTTTTTGTAATAATAGTTCTTGAAATAATCCCATTAAATCATGTTTCGAATAATATATGTGTTTAATGTCAGACGTGATGTGGACATAATCATGGTGATATCCATGTCACGTATTCATAAAAAAATAACTTCTGGCTTTCTTGAAGAAGTTTTCAGGTTCTACTGTTCTTCTTTCATACACACAAATTTGCATTCGTTGCAACGGAGCGTAATGACTAAGTTGGGTTAGATTAATGTCAACCCAGGACAATCATTATTGAGAAAAAAAAACATTTTCCGATATAATTTCTTCTAATTAAGGAAAACCCAAACGATCTAGACGATCTAGTGACTCCAGTGTTTTAATTAAATCTAATTAAACTTTTTTTTAGTAATATAACCTGATAACTGAGCACCGGTCATTATTATGCAATATCCGGGTTTTTGTTAGAGACAAATCACGTCATTTCTGTGGAACTTTGACTGGACAAAAAAATGGACATTTAAAAGAACGTCTAATAGGAAATTTGAAGTAATGATCTATACAGTTGGGTTAACGCACTCCACGGTGCCAATCCATCTGACCTTGCCATGCAGCGCCTGGTTCACCTCTTTATCAATTTCGTAACTTTCAGTAGCAATTTTAAATGTATAATCGTTTTTCATCCTTTGCGGTAGTACCAACATGAGTATAAATATTTTATATGGTTTGCTAATCGTATCCATCCTATAAAAATTCATGCATTTTATACCTTCTATACGCGCGAAATCATCCTCCTGTCCTTATCCCATTTTGTTTTATTTTTTCGTGTGAAATAATATTATACCCGAAAAGGTGCAGAGTAAGGCCTATATAATCTTTGTCCCCAGATATATCAACACATACATACTTTTGGTCCTTTTACTTAAAAAAATATGAGAACATGAACAGATAATTTTTTCGAAGAAATAATTAGGGCTAGTAGCGGTTGAGTGCAATGCAACGACCAACGCCGTCAATTTGACACACCGCCCGAAGGAAACGACGGTGTATGTGCTGAGGTAACCCTTTGTTGGCTCTGGCATGCTGATCGTTTCTGTGAAGTCGCCGCAATTATACTTCTCTGGCGAACTGCTGTCACACACACATGCACGTCCACGTAATGATGTTGTTCCCTTACATTACAGCGTAATCATACTTGCCCGTCATGCACCGATGACAATAATTGTAATGAGAACATATTATCTGTGGGAATAGTAATGTATTATTGAAACAACATTTTGCCTCGACCATTGGAATTTCCAATACTTACCTGTAAAAATCAACAAAATATTAATCGTGTGAATCCGGGTAGGTTTCTTGTAGGTTACGTCTTGCATGCACGCAATATTTGCAAACGATCCTACTTCGTCAACTTTCGAGAATCATAAATTAGACGGTTATATTTTTTTAAGCATTCCGTCACTGATAGCTTATTTAACTAGCTTCTGCCATCCTTCGAATGCATGGAAGCAATTAAACATAGTACCTTAGCATAGTACTTATTACAGATTATATTCGGTAGGTATCGTTGAGCAATTTTTTTTCGGGACAGAGCATTGGTCCCTGAGTACACAAGCAACTATCTTCTACTATAATACTTATAATATACATTTTAATACTTATGACACATCTGTAGATGGTATGATGGTATGGTATTTACATCAACCAAGTACTTATCTGGTGTGAGCAAGGCGGCAGGTTGTCAATCATACACCTTTGCGAGGAGAGGCAAAAGGCTGCTACTGCTGTTTAAAGGAAATTTTCAATTTCACCGGTGTCCATTCTGACAGAGCTTGGCTACTTGTTTCCCCAATTATTTGCAATCAATTTAATACTAGACTCGATGCAATAAGTAATGACATGCACTGAGCCAGCGTTGGTAACAGTCAACAGTGACAATTACATACAGTTATAACTAAGGATGCGCGTGGGGAATTGCTGAGAAGAGCGTTAGGAAAAACCGCAAATTACCGGGTGTAGCTACCATACAAAACCTACACCGCATAACAGGTGAGCGGAAAACCGCGGAATCGCGAGCCCTGCCTTTACTTAGAACATACAACAACGACTTGAGAAGTTAACAAAGCATAGCAAGCATCTCGTTAAGCGATTTCGTCTAAAGCCAGGGTTCACTAATTACGTGTTCGTCCTAACAAATTATAAGTTTATTCTGTATTGCACTCTTTATTTTTCTCCTAATAAGCAAGTAAGCTGGAAGGGAAGTGAATGAAAGCTTGAAATGAAAATATTCTGTGTGCATACAATCATACCAACCAACCAATTATGAAAATATAATTTTGTGTTTTATAGTATACCTGTAATATAGATTGTAAGTTATACTATCTGTAATCCAATTATCACAATTGCCTTTTGGGAATAATGTACTTTAGAATGTATGATTCAATCGTCTTTGAGCGGTGCGCCATTGGCCGATGCCGTTATAGTAAATTTGCAAGATTCAAACTGGTTCTTGGAACTTTTGAGAGTGCTGTCTGGTAAGCCGGACTGGGGATAATGCACAGGACAATTGATTGCTTAATGTGGACATTTTGACATTCTGGGAACCGGGCCCGTTGATCAACATTTCACA
This sequence comes from Watsonalla cultraria, assembly GCA_964035505.1. Classification (NCBI taxonomy): domain Eukaryota; kingdom Metazoa; phylum Arthropoda; class Insecta; order Lepidoptera; family Drepanidae; genus Watsonalla; species Watsonalla cultraria. The sequence continues at coordinate 6,766,393 of OZ037717.1, read as the reverse complement.
TTGCTCGTAAATTTGGTAGGAGACTCATAAATAATTACTTCAAGTTTCTTAACTCTACCAGAAACTGTTTCCTAACCAGAAAAAAAGTATTGCAATCTCTTTGATTAACACAAAGTTGAGAAAGTATGTACGTTTGTTTTGCTTGCAGCGTTCCTTGAATTGTCGACGGCATGAAAAACTGTATGTAATAATTCAGCAATTATACACAGAGAGCATTCATCGCACTAGTCTGCGGCATGGGGAAATCAAAGTGAAAAACTTGGAGAGGAAGGCGGTAGTTTGTATTAACGTTGGTGGTGTCCAGAGAATGTAGTCTCGAGGCAGGTAATGCCACGTCCGGGAACGGCCAGGTGCTCGGCAGGCTGCGTATGGGCAAGGAATGCCGCCGGTGCTGCGCCGCCTGGGAACACGCTGCCCGCTAGTCCCCCAATACTATGTCCGCTCGTCATTTTATACAACCCGATTCAACTACGCTATAGCTTTGCTATCCGATACAGGTAACTTTCAGAGTTACATGAACTTTAAGTAAAGACATTTAATTTGCGCAGTCTCGCGAAGTTCAAACTAGATATATATTCGGAGAGCAGAGTCTGAACTCAAGCTTAGAGATACTAGATTTCAACATTCAAACCAAGTGACTTTAAATTCGTGGAGCGCTATAAATCCGAGGCATATATTGTAAAATTATCGCAACGATAGAGTATGCAGTGAGTCAGTCAAAGTATCAGTGGTAGATAGGTAGAGTACTGATAGAATAAAAAAAATATTTGGTAGGTGTTTGCAGTCGTGAAACTGCAAGTGCACAAGAATGTATTATTGCTTTGGGTCACGCGACGAATACTAATAAGGGTTGGTGGCACCGCATCGCGCGGACGATATGCGTGCGTGCCCCGACGTTGTCTTGATTGTGCAAAATATTAAATATTCGATTCTGTGAAATGGTCGGAAATGGCTGTTCAATTAGGGTCGCCACATGCATTCGAAATTCTTATCAGCCACCGAATCAGGATTTCTTCTGTAGGAAAACGAATGAAATCAACTTGAACAGCCAGGACGAAATGTTATTCAAAGTAGAGCTAGTGTTGAACCGTCGTTGCAGAAGTGAAAGGCGTATGGAAGACTTGAAGCGCAACAAAATACGACGTTTAAGACCAAACGGGATAGTGGCATCGAACCGCATGGTCTGCCCTTACTAGAGGACATTGGATAGGAAAACAAAATAGATAAAAGTCAAAACAGGAATTCCGGATGTGACCGGCAGCTTTTATTCAGCCCGGGTTCGTAAAATGATTAATTCGGTCGGAGTTTTCGAACAGCACGCGGTTCGATCACAAGGCGCCGCGCTCTTCCCGCAACTGCCTGATACGTATCTTCCTAAGAGCTTCATACTGACGTGAATAACAAGGGTTAGTTCGTCCGATGCTTCTTAATAATATAATTCTGAATCAAATGTTTCTTGGTATCTTATAAATTGTTCAAAAAGCAAATAACCGCTGATCTAATCTTCTCATCACCATTAAAATGGCTAAATCGTGTTAGCCTGCAATAATGAGATCCAAGCGTTAACGTTTAAAAATCACAACATGAAGGTATTCATTTAGACATAAGGTGTCCGGTGTGTATAATGCATGACGGCCACCTCGGTGGACGGCAGGCCGGACAGACGAGGCAGGACGCGCAGCGACAGCATAATGAGTCCCGAGCTCAACTGCCGTGATGCACGTGCGGCAACGCAAACTCGACTTACGATATCATTTTGATGCACATATACTTTTAGGCAGTGTTGACAATGCTGACTTTATACGACACTTTTTATTCGCGACTTCGTCCGCATTATATGAAGAACCAATCTTATCATCATCAGTCTTAGGAGTCAAAACTCTAAATCTATACAAAAAAAACAGCTAAAATCGGTGCAGTACAGTGAACAAAACAAAGATACTTTCCCATTAATAAAATTAGTTAGTAACGTTTTTAAGATGTACTTGAGTCTGACAGATGTGTACTCGTACCTACATGTATAAATCGTAATATTGTGTTTGCATAAAAGCTCATGTGCGTGTTGCGTGCGTTGGCCAGCGGGGCTGGCTTGCCTGGCACCCGCAGGGCCGGCGGATCTTTTATGTACGCACGCAACCATCTTCCCGCTAATCGGCTCATGTATCGACAGACTCACTCATGCAATTAGGCTTCTCGGTAGCAAATGGTACCTACTAATCTTTAGACCAACTGTCCATTATAATTTACCGCTCAACTGTGTACATGCAGACCTCTACTGGAGACTTCTGTTTTCTGAAACTCGAGAGCTATCTGCTGAATAAATTTTCTCGATCGTCATTGACGAGTCAAAACGTTTACGGATTGACTGAATCAAGGTTTATGAATACCGACTGTAAAGATGGAGACGGAAGACAGACATAACTAGAATTAGTAAGTCGAGCTTTGGGCAAAAATTCAATGTATTGATAGGCCTTGGTGAAATTATTATTTAAGTAAAATAATCACAACCATGTGGCACTTGAAAAAAATATCCTACTGTATAGGATATTAGGATAAAAGGATCATCAATATTTTTAATTATCAACTTTTATATTAATTATGCCCTTTAAAGTGGTTTATGTCAGATTCCGCTATGTTAATGTTCAAGAGCGTCTGTGTGATCACGAGTATTACTTACTTTTTTTATCAGAGCAAAATTCTATTAGCGGTCATAATATTCATGTTTAATTTTACAGGTTTAAGTTGATTTTGGACTAATTCTGTGTGAAGAGCTAATTATAAAATACATGTTTATTACTGTAGGTAACATTTGATTATTTCTTGATCTGAGATTAAATGTAATACGTTAGAGAATTTGAATTTCAATCAGATTGTTTAGAGCATAAAAAGTTGTGATTTTTGTGAATGGAGAATGCGACCTCGGCCTCATCGGAGGTCCCAGCCCCAGCAGACGGTCAACAGCGATTCAATATTTGCTCGGCGGCGAGGTGGAGCGAGGGGCGGCGGCGGCACGTTGACTCGAGATGCTGGCCGAATGTTAATTTTCACGATGAAGCCATTTTGCTGGACGTGCATTGCTATCATAACGAGCTCACGTTAACATTTCTCGAAACCTATAAGAATGGACGACTGTGCAATATCGATGGCTGCATGAATTATACACAGAGGAATTTAATGCTCCGACTCACTCCTGCGTAAATTGAAGCATGTTGTTTTGGTATGATTTCTTATTTAAAACATTGCGTCCCATTGCTGTTATTTTTATCTTGTTTTCATCATAAGCGGTGGTCCATTAATGCCCTCCTGTATTACTTTATATATTATGTAGATTTAACGATCTTAAATTTGTCTGAGATGAGGGTTAATTATACTATGTAGATAAGGTACAAAGTTACTAAGTAAATAGAATTTATAAAAAAAATATGAAAATCAGCATTTTCATCACTTTTGGCACAAAATTAATTGGTCGGACTGAGCTTAAAACGCAAATGAATATACAAAACCGAGATTTAAAGTGGCGCATCAAAAGTAATAAGTATAATAAAATTAGAACAGGTACCTAATGAAGCCATATAAAAACGCAATAATTCATTCAACTTTTTGTGGTGATTATACAGGTGAATGGAGAATTTAAAATTCAATGTGGACTTGGCGATCCGTGTCATGGCAAGTAAATATTGTCTATTCGAGTAGAAATGTTTATAAAGCAAAGACATCGGCGTGTGAACTGTGGGTGGACGGGCCGCGGCGCGGGCAGTGGCCAGCATGCACAGAGCATCTGATCTCATCTCAGCAAACTGATATTTCCGCTCAGAATTAGTATTGTTTACTTGCTTTCCAATGAGTCAAGTCGCTTGCGTTACGCACTCATTTCAAGTCACGCATTTATATTTTATACAAGATCGTCCCAATTCTTGGAAATGGAATTTATACTAGCACACTTTATAGCGCGTGATGCGTTTACAATTTACACCCATTCAGTAAAGAGAATTTAATAAACTTTAAACTTGTCCCTGTTGTCACACAACGCAATATAGCTGACAGAGGAGACACCTAATGATCGTGAGATACAATGATATCAGCTTCCAGGTAGCGGGGATGAAAGTTAATTTTCGTGGTATTCGGTATGCGAACGCGCCTCTGGCATTTCTATTAAATGAAGCCACAGAAAACTTCATGTCCAAACAGTGTACAATTATACAAAAGGCTTTAAAACTACTAGTTGGACTGCGATGCGGATTTAGCCATTATATGATTGAGATTCCCTGTATTTAGATCGCCAGTTGAAATCTGATCTACGTTACTAATCTGTTTTATCGGACAAACAATATTATGTCAACAAATGAGCTAAACGAAACAAATGCTGTCGTGAATTTAATTTAATATTCTTTGCACAAATGAAACCGTCGAGAAATAAAATAAAACACTGGAACTAAAATGATGAATAATGTCACAATTTTTTATGAGTAATGTAGGTAATAATGACGATGGAGATAATAGGATTAAACATGGAATCAAACAATTCTGCCGTAACTGTTGGAAATAAAGTAAGAAAAATATCCAAGTAGCAAATAGAGAACTGTTACAAACTGTTGCACAAGCACCTATTTTTCATCTTGTTCCGTCCAAAACAATATAATTGAAAACCTATTCACTGGGAATACCTTATTGTCCCTCCGAGACGGCTGCAATGAAATATGTGAACAAAAAATGTTTACAAAGGTATTGTATTCCACACTCGAATCGAGAAAAAGAATAATAATCCACTAAGATCAATATGGGAGATAAATACGAGGGCTATTGTGATCCGAGCACCATATATTGACACCCTATGTGTGATGGACACTTACATTTTTATAGCCATCATGAAACACAATTATTGAAGTCTGGTTGGTAACGAGACAGAACTAGGAGCATATATTCCGTTGATAACTAGAACTAATATCCATGACAATGGCAAAGGTACTTGAGTGTCCCCGAAGTGCCCAGAACTAAAATTTTGTGGAATTTGAGCCAACTTTGCGCCATTTTCTATAGTATATATTAGCTCAAACTAATATTCTACGAATATATAGTACACTGCTGAAATAGAATGGTAATAGATGTAGGCTCAAGGACTGGTAGGTATTCACTAAAATGCATCACCTAATTTCTGTGACAATAATACTTAAAGTATGGCAAATTTTGCGCAAGATCTTACAAATTTCAAGTTGTATTCCTCAGATGATTTGAACACGATAACCCAATAAACGAATTTGTAAAACAAAGTGAATTCTACCCGAATACCTGAGGGCCCGAACTATCAATGTAGAGTTTAAATAATCAGTTGAACAAATCGCGTCGTTTGGACGTGTCAGGACAAGTTGTCGGTTTTTATTTGGACCCAGTGGGATGTCTGTAGTCGTTTTGTGTGTTTTATGGCTACTTCATTAAGAGTATTAAGGACGGACTTGAATTTGAACGTCTCTATTGACACATTGGCGGATTCAAATAAAGCGGAGCTTTAGCTTCTTTAACTACTAGGTTTCTCTTCTTTATTGTCACTTTGAAAGTTTGATATCCTCCTCCTGCGTCTAATTGATGAACAGAGTTTTGTAGATTTTTGTAAATGCAGCCGCTGCTTGGTGAGATAAAATATGAATAACGCCAGCTCTTCCAAAAGTTCATTGACCTACGATATAGCAAAACCACGAACGTCTGCAAAAAGAAGGGTAATTTACCTTCCGTAAACATTGCAGTTCCTAAACATATCATATTTTCTAATACATACTTGAAAACCAAATTAGGCTCTGGGATTTTAATCACCTTACCTTCAAAGGTAAATATTTATGATATCTACTTAAAAGTAATGCAGTGACTGATAAAATCGAGGGCATTAATGCAAAGAATAAGAGAAACCGTTCCCACAGCAGCACGGCAGCAACAGCAAGGTGGGCAGGGAGCAGGCGGGTGGGCCGCGGGGTGCGGGGGTCGCGGCGGTGCGCAACAAAGAGCCTTCCAGGAACCGCCACAATACAGGTTTGCGGCGACGTGCGATACCTTCGCAGATACCGTCCACCGCCTGCCCAGACACTCACCCGCAACCACCAACACCCGTTCCACTCACGCCTAATAAGAATCCACATCGACGTCAACGGTACATTCACATCACATTTACTAACCAGCTCCAGGAACAGTCATTACATCACAGTCTCACAGACAATACCTCAGATAACAAGCACGAGAGCAACATCCGCGATCGAGTTACTTACTTTATTTCTTGCTAATTATATGTTGCACGTTTTCTAGATAGCAATCACACGTGACAAAAAATCGCTAACGTCAATTTTGTATCTACGGCACATTACCAGGAACTCCAGGACGTACGATTCGAATATTGATAAGGTAACGGGTGGCGTTAATGCTTTTTATCATAATGTTTTCAAATTATAACGCAGACACAATGAAACAGAAGAATCCGGTGAAGTAGTAGGACCAAAAGTTGAAGATACATTAAGTTTGACGAGAGACATAAAAGTAAAAGTGGGGTAATAAAATAAATTTCCCAGGCTGTACAGCAAGCAACCCGTTCCGGCGTGTGCATCGCCGAGCCGTCGGCACTGGATTTATTACACTTTGAGAGCGGGCCACTCTCGCTCCTTCACATTCAACTGACATAAAACAATGTACAACGTTAAAGCCCACTCATCCATTGCGCGGTGCTGAGCTTTCTTAGACAAGTTGTAATGATGACAAAAAATCAATAAATTTACGCATCATTACTTAGCTTTGTGTTGGGATCAATGATAATTTATATTTTAGTAATCCTACCCAGAAAATTGGGCAATTTTAATCAGAGTATCTATACAGATAAATAAAATTGAAGTGTCTGTTTGTAATTTCAAAATAACAGCTTTTCACTTAAATTCATATGAAAGTGTGCACGCTACTGACACCGAAAAACAAAGTTAAAATTTTTTTTTCTCTGTCTGTCAGTCTGTCTGTTTGTTCCGGGTAATCTATGAAACGGCTGGACCGATTTTAACGGGACTTTCATTGGCAAGTAGCTGATATTTCAAGGAGTAACATAGGCTACATTTATATATTTAAAATATTTGGGTTCCGCGACATGAAGCATAAATCAACGCGGGTAAAACCGCGGGGCACAGCTAGTATTAAAATGAAATGAAAAAACGATTAGTATCAAGATAAATAATGGAAACAGCTTAAGTATATTAAAAGTTCTAAATTGCAGAACAAGCTACGTTATTATTTAAGGGAGTTCGGGTAATGTCGGTGCAATGGAAAAATTACTTCATTGTTGGTAGTTTATTCTCGAGGCAACTGAACGTCTTAAAACAATTTACAAATGTTTCGGGGAATTATCTTCAGTAGGTAAATAACTATCACGCGCAGTCGTTTCGCTATTATGATGAAATAACAATAACGTTGGTGTAACGACGGCAATTTGAAAAGGTACATTTCGTAAATGAATACACGCCATACAACCAGACGGATTTTCAAATTTACTTAATTCATGCCCTATAAAATATCCGGAAAGTAGTAAAATCCTAAGAACAAAATTCTGCTCGTAATTTTTATAGATTTTGAGGCTTTAATTCTAGACCTCCTTATATGATAATTCCCTCCAACTTTGGAAACCATCATCTTTTTTAGTTTAGTGGGTATCGTTTGTAAATGTTATCGAATACCGGAAACTACCTTTTGGACATTTTAAAAGCAAAATATCAGCTCCCAAATATGTTTAACTTTCGATATTTAATTTCCTAATATACACGGTTTGAAATTTATTTCAGCTATAATTTCATTATCAAAGACCGGCAATATCTCGTGCATAAATCGCACAATCGCACATAAGATTAGGCGGTGAATCATGATCATAGTCTAAAGATGGCCATTTACTGAGGTAACTAAATTAATTTAAATTCTGAAAAGTGTTTGAAATTCTTTATGATAAAGTTACATTACTTATATGGATAAATGCAATGGTATCATTCCGTGTCCTAAGGTATTCCTTATTCACGAATGTTTTCTGGAATTGAATACCGTGCAACATCTGTCATATAACTTGGCGGGAGAAGTTCTTATCATTTTCGAATATTTTCGACACTAATGAGATGAGCGATGACGTTTTCAATTTAACCAGTTGAAACAAATGGATATAATGACATAATCCACCGTTGACCGAACGGCCTAGAGTTTCATATTATGCAGTGTGAGTCACAAAAGAATATACCTACATATAGATAGATATACATTTCAGTTGATACAGAGCAATAAATATGCTTACATTTAATCTATCTTGATTTTGTCCTACAATACTGTTGATAGAAATAAATATTACCTATACTATTATGCTTAATTATTCTAAAAACGAATTAAAATAATTGTGATGTAATAATGATTGCTGCTATCATTCCGCTGTCCGTTACTAAGATATAATGAGTTGGTTGAGTGACTGTGAGATATAGCTACTTAGTTAGCTTAAATACAAGTTATTTATGATTTAAGCGAGGCGGGTGACTGAGGAGCGGAGCGGTTGGTGAAGGACGGGTGTCGTTCGGGCCGCGCGGGTAACGAGTGCCAATCACCACTTCTCAGAATCGCACTTGTTTACGCACCAGGTGCACTTACATTATTTTATTTATACATATACGTATTATGATGAATTAAACATTTTGCAATTTGATCGATGTTATTCCTAGACGAATTAAAAACATTTTTTATAGCGAACGAAACCTTCGGAATATTTCTAATAGACTTTTTGCGTGAACCTTTTAAATTTTGGTCTTGTCCTATACCGATTCAGTATAGGACACCATCCGTACTATGACTATTGTTTTTTTAGAAATGAAGTAGATGAATTATTCCCGTGTAATATTTCTGGAATTCTTAACGTCCTCCATAATTATTCAAATTCTGGTAATTTGACTACTTTTTGGAACAGTAAATCTCATGTAGATACTATCTACCTGTTATCTTATTATAAATACGATACATTTTATCATCAAATAAATAATAAGAAGTAAGATATAACGATGAGTAATACATAAGGAAAGGCGCCTTCGAAAAGCGCTAGATTTTAAAACCTACTACAATACTTACTGCAACATGTGATTGTGATTCATCGGGTTATCTGTTAAATCTAAAGCATTCGTGACGTTAATTGATTGTGAAATGCAATAAACGAACCTACTGCACTAGAAATCAGCATATCAGGTTAGTAAGGTGAATTAGAATAAGTCCAAAGATCATGTGACCAGGATTTAATTCAATGTAGATTCAGTTTATATTCGAACCTAAATAATTAAATTAGCGGACAAAGGAACAAAGGAAGATAAACAACATAGTTGAGGGAGGAATATTCGATTTGCGTCCGTAGGAATCTCGACGCTCCCTAGGCGGAGAATGTGTCATCGGTCGCTCTCTCTACCAGCACGCTCTGTAAATATTCGCCGACAGGTGGGTGGAAATGATTGCATCGATATAACTTACCATTCGATACTCCTGTAGCCCTTGACACAGCAGTGTATGCTTTTGAATTTGTCCTCGAAGCCATACTCGAAGGGCACGGGCTCCTTGGTGAACTGCATCCAGGTGGAGTTGGTGGGGAAGGTGTTCGCGGAGCAGTAGCCGGCAGAGCGCGCAGGAGCCGCGCCCGCCGCCACCGCCAGCGCCAGGACCCACCACATTACCAAACTATTCTTGCATTCTGACGACAAACATGCATTACAATAAGTATTTTTTTGTTGATACTTCAAAGCCAACCATCATTTCGGAATAAGTGGTTTGCTATTTATAACTTTGACGAAACAGTTACTGACATAATTTGAAATGGTATATATAATATCTTTCAAGCACACTGAACACAATGAATTTGTGAATATGATATAGGTGCGGTATCTAGGCCTGAACTGGTGGATAAAGCCACAACTGGGAGGCTGAACCAAAGTTGAGGTGGTAATTTTATTTAACGTTTATCAGATGGGATTTTCCATTTTTAGTGTTTTCTTGTGCGTCTGTCTATTTGTCACTACAGATTTTTTACTATAAACTTTAATGCCGCTATGTCGGCCAGATGACATGATATCAAGTGATTAGCGTTCCTATACCTATTTCGATACTATAATAATTATTGACTATACATTTCATAACTTCCAGAATCTTAAATAATTTGTGCGGGGTTTAGATTCTACTGTTTATCTAAAGAAAATCGTTGTTAAGATATAAAAAAAGGAGTATCAAGTAACTAGATAGTTTGACGGATAGTAAATATTGAAAATATATAGATAAGGAAAAAATATTCCGTTAAATATCGTTCTTTGAATACATTATTTTATTTTAAGGTACAGGCGGATTATGAAACCCTCGGTGCGCTAGCACTTGGACTGGTTTTGTATCATAATGTATTTACTAATAAAAATCGATAAGTAAGTAATTGATAAAATGTTGTCATTATACGGTTTAGCAAATCTGTGCTAAATGTGCAAACAACTATGGACCCTTAAATAACCTACCATAAGGACCTAAAAGAAAAATATTCTACACATTGAAACGACACAAGAGCAATACGTCCTATTATCAGTGACACACTATGGACCTTACAAGTACTTATGGTTAACAAAATTCCAGCTGGTCATAGACATAATAATTATTATCAACGGGTTGGTTTGTTTGACAACAAAAATGTAACAAAATATTATATCCGATGAGGATATATTACTACACAATACTATTTACTAACCTAATTTATTTGAAATGTGGAATAAATGAAGTCGCGGGTAAAAGTGAGTAATGTATAGGTAATAGGAATGTATTATGTTATTGCTGCCAAACACTTTTCGTTCTGAGAATACCTATTTATTACTAGGTACATGTATGGGTCGATGAAACCGAGTTAATTAAAAATAAATGGTTTTCCTTAATATTCCAGGAATTGTAATTAACACGAGGAATTTCTAAACGACGGCATTTACGTCTTTTGACTAGGCCAAAGCTAAGATTTTGAAGTGAAATCAAACCTACCTGCTCACCTTAGGTAACTAGCATACTAAATTGCCTGCTAACGATCACTTTAACATCACCGAATTGAAGGTGAACGTCAGTCAGGTAAACATAAGTACTATCTACAGTTACGTGTATTTGTGTAGTGTTTAAATTCCTCTTTGTACATGAAACAATTGAAATGTCGTTGGTATTATTAGAAAGGAATACCGATAACAATAAATAACTAGAGTTAAGGTTTAACCAGTCACAATTCTCGGTAATCACGGGTGGGTATCTAACTTGGCTGTCATACCTATGTAGGTAGCTACTTAGTTTTCTTGCAGACAATTTTCATAGTCTGCCGACAGTACTATTGTTCGTATTCCGACTACTCGTGACTAAGTCAGTATAAAAACGATTCTAGTAAATAGCTAAGTGCCTGCTAACTAACTAAATAATAGACTTTACATAGGCATCTATTTAAGTAATATAAAACCTTTAGTTATTTTGTACCGGACTTTTTTGGTCACATTACCTATAGCGTATCACTATTGAGACTGAATAGCACGTTTTTTGAACCTGTAGATGACTAGGTATATAGTATATGGAATACGTTTGTCTTTTTGCTTGAAATGATGAGAAATGGTGTCGAGATGAATTCCTAGTACTTAAGTATTTCGGTAGTATTTTAAAATTACTGTTAAGTGTACTCAGCAGATACAGTTTCTTATGAATTTAAACGTGAGAGATATTTCAATTACTAAGGTAGGTAAAATGATGCAGATAAGATAAAACAGCTGGGAACACTGGACTGGCTGACCATATTTCGTTACAATTGGCCTTCTTGCTTTTCGTAAGTTATAATAACGGTTATTGTTGTACGGCTCTAGAAGTGATTGCGATTTACAACATCAATTCATGTTTTAGAACTTCTTTTATTTCTCAAGGTTGTAAAATATTTAACCTAATCTCCTTGTTATATGTATAATGCATTTTACTTTAAATCTTCCATGTAGCTTTACGGTGGGTTAAGTAATGTATTAATTAATACGGTCGTCGCGAGTTATAAGCGCTGACGTTGAATGTGCAGTACATAGTCATTTTGAGTCTGTCTCTTTCTGTCTGTATGGCGCGACGCGAATAAAATTGATGCGAAGTAACTCCCACTATTTTAGCTGAGTAGTCATAACTCCAAACTAGGCACTTGTGCCTACGGATTAAAATTTCACTACAGAGTAATATACTTTTTTAAATGTATGTACTTATTCTTATTACTAAATAAACGGCCTATACTATACGGGTAAGTAATTCCACGTATTAGCGTCATTGGCGGTGCGGTGCGCGAGTGGCTGGGACCTAGCCTAGCAATTCTCGGAAAAGTAATACTTAATGGTATTGCAGTCACTAGTTTTTTGGTTCATGACTGTGGAAACTTACAGAATGTCAATTTGCTTGTTTAAAATACATACCTTTCATGGATAGTGTAGTTGGTTCTGTGTCGAGTGGATATAAATTAGTATTCGATTTATTGACAGCTAGCTCTTAGTCGCGGCTTCGTTCCCATGGCAAAAAATTTTCTTTTATAAAAATATCTGTTCATAGTTCCATCATGATCGGTAAAATAGTTATCACATGAAAGCGTAACACTTATATTCACAAAACAATAGGTTGCTTGCACATTGCAGAATACCTACCCATTTGTCTTTTGAATAAACTCCATTTAATATTTATTTACTTAAGTAATTCGTTTCGAGTTCTCCATGTATAGGTCATTGTGAGACCACACACAAAGGCTATATGACATCAGGAAAAGATTAATAATAACAATCTTGCACATTTTTGTTTATGCACTCAATCTAATCGAGTGTATCGAGACTGTGACTGCAACCCGCATCTATATAGGTAACGTATATTATGTTATACAAGCAGCTGCCCCTTGCAGTTTCTCGATAACCACTGAGGTACCCACCTACGATCAACTATCCCATGGTAACCATTTGTCATCCAGGGTAATAAATAATGTTACATCAGTTCGTTGTTGCGCAAAATAAATAAAAGCCATTACAATTTTAAGTAGGTACCTACTTCAATAATATTAGTAAGGTTCCAGCTAGGATTGAAGGATTTATTCACTTATCTTTTATTTACAGGATTATCTTTAAATCCTTTTTTATTGAGAATTCTTTTTTTTATTATTTAGGCGTAAATTTAACATTCTAAATAATAATACGTAGCTATTATATACAGGAAAGGTTAGGTAGGTACCTATCTACATATACAAATTGGTCGATTATCGAATTTATATTTCGTTCTTGTCGTATGTATGTAGGCATAGGTACGTGGACCACAGGAGGCAAGTCGAGTGAATTTTGCAATTACCGACAAGCGGCACACATATCTGTCGGCAATTTGCCGCTCCTCCGCGAGCTGCGCTGATCGGCTTCTCGGAAACACAGTTGCATCAACTGCACCGGGCTAGTGCGATTAACGCACTAATTACTGCGTGTGCGCTGCACTGCGCGCCTTCTATTCAGTGTGGATATACCACGCAGCGATGGATCTGTGACCAGTGTCGTCACGCGCAAAAAACTTGGAGAGAGTCGAGTTTCTCCGAGCGTCGCGATAAAGTACAGTTAATGTGCGCTCACATTGTTGCTGAACCAACATTCAATTCAATTACTGGTCCCTTATTAATTACATCTTCTTCAATAAATTACTTAATTTCTGAAAATAGCAGAGCTACTTACCCTTACTTATGTATAACGACTTTTCTTATGTAAAATATTTTATTTAACATTCTTGGGATTCGAGGATTGTTAACATTTAATTTCTTATGTGACCCACACACATACCATCAGACATGGTTGGCCATATTATTATTATATTCAGTGAAGGTGAGGAATGTTGTCATAAAACACAAGGACATGGGAAACTGTATGATGCAGATGCTTAACTGGTATGAATAATGCAGTAGATAGGTATAATTAATATACAACGGATAATGTTCATGTGTGTTTGTTTAACTCTCATTGTTAAAATAGACCAACAATAAAGAATACTATGGACTACTTAATAGTGAATGTAAAATATTGTTTGAGACTCATAAATATCTTAAAGAAAATTTATATTAGGTAAGTACTAATGATGATCATGATTTACTACTTACTTACTTAATTATTATTTGGTAAACATGTATATTTGAAATAAGAAGTTAATAATGAAATTTAAATATTTATTGGTGATGTGAGACCGGAGATTCTTCACATCCCTGTAATATTGAAGAGACCTAAACCTAGGTATGTAATTTTAATAGTATGGCAAATTCAACTTGTTACAATAGAGATACAGATAATAGTATGGACTATAAAGGCACCGTTGATCAATAGTTTGAGGCAGTAAATACAACGTGTTACAATTGTTTAACTTTTTCACTGCTCAGATGCTATTTATTTAAATAAATTGTACATTGTTTGGCGGGCCCAAGCATCTGCCCAGGCCTTTTAACATTTATGTACATGTATACCAACATTTTTAATACTGAGGTACTTAAGTATACAGATTTTTATTTCCAGATTTTTGAAATACATATAGGAATTTGCATATATTAGGTTACTAGTTAAGTAAAATAATTTAAGTTTTTCATTACTTTAATAATATTTTATATACTTAAGTAAGTACTTATTTCCTTAAAACTATTATAGTAATATTTGCACATTGGAAGAGAGTTACATACCACACATGGGTAATATTAATAAATATGTTATATAGTTACATAATAATAACCAGAATTAGGCATAGATTTTTAAATCTCTATTTCAAAAGTTAATCCTTGACAGAGTTTCTGCAGCAAATTTAATTTTGACAGGTTTAGCAAAGGAATATTATTTATTCATAAACCCTTTTGTTTTAAGATGCCATGAGATGTGCAATTTTTTTTAAATATTCTATAATATTTGCACATTTGTTTTTTTCTGTTTATCTTGGACATTAATCTGAGCAAATTCTTATGAAAAATATACTGAACTATCAACTACAGATACAAAAAAATAAAAGTTTCCTGAAGAAGTGACAGAATAAATACGGTACTATGCAAAAAAAATGTGTTATTGAGGCAAACAAGTAGCAAAAAGTATTTTAATAATAATTACTCACCGAATGCGGTAGATGACAATCCAACTTTCCAACTCAGACTTTCCGAGAATTGAAAATACTGTAAGTCCCACGATTTCGTGTGATTTGTCACAGTTCTTTCCCTAACGTCACTCTCAATATAACAGTTCAAATGAATATTTTTTTAGTTGCCAGATAATAGTATGAAATTAATAACACAATTTGTGAAAATAAATAAAAAGTAAGATCGAGTGACACAACAACTACACACCGGCAACAGTCGCGTGCAACTGACTTATGTTAACAATAATAAATGAAGTGACGTTCACGAACGATACGGAAACCATAGATACAGAAAAAAAAATTGACGGGAATTAAAGCGGCAGTTGTCAGCATGACATTGACAGATTATTCTTTTTAAAGTTGTTTCGTACATGGATATAGGTCTTTCGGTATATCATATTGTAAAAACGTTATACTATGCAGTCGAATTGTACATTTCAGCTTCTTTTCCAAATTTAAAGATAATTTACAGAGCAGCGTTTAATAAATGAAGTAGGTGACATTTCGCAAAAGATAAATAAAATAAAGAATTTTGAAAACCGTGTATGCAATAAAAAGCAATTTATAAAGTGGCTGCCATTGGACTTCTGAACCACAAGAGAAGCTAATAAGAAAAATAAGAAGGGGGCTGAAAGAATAACTTAAAAAAAGTAGAGCAAAATTTTTTATTAAACTAGTTCTTAATAGGTAAGAGAATCAACAGAATACAATGTAGAAAGATGGTACTAAGTAAGTTACTACTTTTAATAAATAAAAGGAAGTGAAAGGTACTAAGGCGTTAACGTTTAAAAATAATGCAGGGTATGAAAACAGCGTGGTGTAACATAGTTACTATTTTTTTTTATTTTTCGTTGAGGACTTTTTCATGTTTTTCAAATATTTGAAGGCACCTATGGCGCGGCGCACCATTACACCGCGCCACCACGCTTGGATGCGAGTGGCAGACACGCGACGGCGCTCTTCACGTGCCAACCTGGCTGCTCTCTCTCGCTTGAACGTCAACCATGAGCGTATCTCGCCTTCGTGAAGATTGTACTGGAACGTAACCATACGGAACACTTTAATATTGTATAAACGCAGTAGGTAGCGTAAGTTCCCAAATAATAGTCATAACGAGCTATGAGCGTGGACCTTGAATGCGCATTAGTAATTTATTGGATATTTTACTGACCGAAAGCGACCAAATGTATGCGCAGTTAGACATTTACAGACAGTAGTACGCAGCAGACAAACAAAAGCTTCAAATAGCGTTTGCTAGTGGTAAAAAGTTAACGTTAACTAGTGTTATAAATTACATACTGGGCTACAAATTATACAATATTCATACTTAATACGTTTTACCTAAACGATCGTATTGCGTTTGTCTGATGGAAGTTCCTACATACGAAAAAATTATACGTCCGGCCACTCTTACAGTTGTAATTAAAAGTACCCACCAGTTTCTGCAATTCTTTACGACGATCAGTAGCTTTGCGTAGTTGCTCACATTTTTGAATGACTCTTTCGTTTATTTTATCAATATCAATGGAATAGCGCTGACGCCATTGCTCCAAAGAATCTTCTCGTTCCTGTGACAAAGTACAGCAACTTCTATTAGGTACAGAGGAATACGTTCAACGTGACTTGAACTGATGAAAATACTGTATTAAATAGTGCGAATCTCCAATGTCTGTGATTAAAATTTAGGAGACTCTGTGATTTTAGTAGGTGAATCTGGTCGTCATAATCTTCTGCTGGCACAACGACGTCATTAAGCTGCAGTAGCCTAGCACCAGGCATCAGCTTGATTGTTTCTGATGTTAACTCCGAATAAAACTTTGAAGTGGTAGAAATGAAGAGCCTTCCAGGTGCCTTGCAGGTATCAAGGGTTATGAGTGTTAAAAATGCGCAGTAGTGCGTTTATGAGTCTGTGTCTGTCTGTTTGTATGGTACGGATAACATAAGCTGCATCTCCACTATTTTCGCTGAGCGCTCATAGCTCGGCACCTGTATCTTAGAACTCTCTCCTGTGGTCATATACGACCATCACTTTGTGTAGAAACACTAGGCACGTAAAACTGTGATTTAAATTCGGTACAGCTTTGTGTTTTAGTTAACCTTTATCTGCAGTTCGTATGCTCTCACTAGCTCGTCGTGTACACGTTGCTCGTGGTCTGAGCGCGGCAGGGGCGCACGTGGCACATCACACAGCAGATCCTGATCTTCGCACTGAGCAAACAACCATTTCTCGGCATAGTTCAACCTTGCGATTGCATTTTGTAGGTCATCCTGAAATTTATACCATTAGTAGGTACTTAGTTGATTTGTTATTGTGCTGTCTTTGTGTGAAATATAGATTATTATATTTCTTGCTTTCACACCACGTTCTTGAAGGTGATGGAAAAGATCGTGAGGAACCCTGTGTATGTCTGAGAAGTAATTTAAAGTCGGTTGTATAGTGCCTGAGATGAGTGCTAGTAATGATCTTGTGTGAAAAGTAGGTGTTGTTATTAATAGCCTAAAAGCTTTTTTTTATCATCTATCGAAAACAAGTAATGTAGGTATTTTGATGATTTGTGTGTAGTTATATCAAGTAGTAATTTACATTAATTTTGTCTCGAGTAACAGCAATTTTCTTATCTACATCTCGGAGCGCTGTCTCCCATTGCTTTCGCTTTGTTTTAGTTTCCAGAACAACTGCTTTGTGAGACCTGCAGACACAAACAGACAAAAAATTGTATATAAATGCATATCTACCCACAGAACATCAAACAACGCGCCGCGGATAAAGGTACTTACAATATACAGACGGTACAGAAGGAAAAAATAAAGTATTAGTAGTTAGTAGTATAGTACGGGGTGTAATATAATATGGTATAGACGATGGACTGACATGGCTAGTTGTTCGTGGCTGTGTCTCATGGCAAGGGCGGAGGACTGTCGCTCGCATAACACCTGCACCGCCTTCTGCAGCGTATCCCACTCGCCGCCTTCGGCTAGCTCTATCAATGTTCTTCTTATTACATCGCTCACGGTATCACTGAAATTGTTTATGCTTAGATTAGTATTTTTTCAATAAATGTAATAAATAAATTAGTGCCTAATAGCAATGTTCACTCTTCGTGGCAAATTTGCTGTCTCGGACAGAAAATACGCCTTGAATTTCTGCTCAGACTTATGCAAGTGTCCAAACAATGAACTCCTTCACCGTAAAGCTAGAGGTCTGAAATGACTTCCCATATATGTTTGTGGAAAAACTCATTGGCCGCTGGCATTTGAACTACCAAAACTACTCGGCCACCGCAGCTCTTTTCACGGCTGAAAAAATATTGTATCTTGCTTTCACTAAAACATGAGTTTTAGAGTAAAGGCTATATACACAATGTTTATTTTAAATTGATATATTGGTAACCACAAATACTTCATGGTAATTAACTGCGAGCGATTCGTGGTAAGTAGATAATTAATGTGTGGTTACGCAAGACGAATCAATTACCCAATCAGTAGGTACCCAATCAAATGCGTACCTAATTAACGCATCCGTCATTCCCAGAATTATCACACATTAATTTGCGATTTAGAATACCATCCTACGTTGATGTTCCACATACTTAGCTTAAGTATTATTTGTGATAAATAAAAGTATGTTACTTATTATTCCTATCGTATTACTCATTATAAGAAGACAGCTAGATATTAAATAGAACATTTCAAGAAAGTACATTGAAACCTGAACCTATATTTAGCAACTCTCACAAAAATTTTAGAAATGTCGGTTATCATAAAATATTCATGCGCAATTCGATATTACAGATGAAAAGGCAATGAGTTTTGCCTATTACTATATCTATACATCTATACAGATAAATAAAATTGAAGTGTCTGTTTGTAATACCAATGTAACAGCTTTTCACTAAATGCATATTAAAGTATACACGCTACTGACACTGAAAAACCAAGTTTTAAAAATTTTCTCTGTCTGTCTGTCCGTCTGTCTGTCTGTCTGTCTGTCTGTTTGTTCCAGGTAATCTCTGAAACGTCTGGACCGATTTTAACGCGACTTTCACTGGCAGGTAGCTGATGTTTCAAGGAGTAACCTAGGCTTCGTTTATTTAGAAATTATATTAGGGTTCCGTGATATAAAGCATGGAACTAAATGCACATGCGGGGCACAGCTAGTAAAGAATAAATGTTTGCTAAACTGTTTCACACCTCTGCCCATCCCTTAAAGGAAGATTTTATCCTATTATTATTATCTCTACTTGGTCATCTTGGTTTGCCTATAATAACGCCATCTCAGCAGATTAGTGGGAAAGTATCTCACCGGTCTCGTTGTAATTTGTCTTGCTGTAGTTTCTCGTCAGTGGCGATGCTTCCCCACCGCGCCGCCCTCAGCGCTGTGCAGCCCTCTACAATAGATTGTTTATTAGAACCTCGCTAGATGGCGCTAAGAGTATGTTTAATTATTATACACAGTTTAATAGGTCTGACTTCCTCGTTGGCCTAGTGTAATACGAGGCCCCTCCGGGGGTTCCCACCTTGCCGTGGTGGGGGGGCTCTAGTAGTCGTGGCGACACCTCACGATGAAGCTAAGAGGAACCCGGCGGCCCCGACACTTTAGTGCGGGCTGCCCCAGGAGGGTCGCTCCTGTCAGTGGTGCCTGCTTTGAGTCATCGGCAGGCCCCTTTGAGCGACGACGTCGTAGTCTGGGAAGTGGCGGGCGACGTGCAGGCGGCTCGGGCACTTTGGTGCAAGCTGGCTTGTGGGGGTCGCCCCTAGCGTGATTTGCAGCCCGGCAGATTCACCTAGGGTGCGACGGCGGCGTCGTCTGGGAAGTGGCGGCGTCGTGCAGGGCGGTCTGGGCCACTGGTGCGGGCCGGCCCTGGTGGAGGGTCGCGTAAGCGACAGCGTCGCCTACCGAATGGAAGGGTCGGTGACGCGCGGGCGGGGCTGCGAGGGGTAGTGGTCGGGTGGAGTGTAGGAACACCGCTCTTGCTCTCCCTACCCACCGCAGCGGAGGATCGCGGCGGGAGAGGCGTGCTGGTATGGCGATGCGCCACTCTCCCTATCCGCCGCGATCCGGCGGGGCCACACCGCTGTTGTGGTAATGGTGGGGCTGCGGGGCGAAGGGAGTGGGGGCATTTGCCCCTCCCTTCCCCCATGGCTTGTATATGGGGACGCGGTGGATGTGGTGTGCCGCGTGTCCGGCCGCACAGTTAGTGCGGTGAAGAAGGGGCTGCAGCCTAGGGGAGCGGGGGCGTTTGTCCCTTCCCTATCCTGCGGCCAAAGGTGGTCACCAGACTGCCGGTAGGGGGCCTCCAGGCAGCTGGCTCGGGGGAGTTGGCTGCCATTGCACTCATGGAGGTCGTGTGTCAAGGCTGGCCTTATGTGTTTCGGCGAGCCTTGCACGGAGTCGGCCTTTAGGCCAAGGGGGGAGGTAATCTCTCCCCTTCAGGAGGGGCTGCCCTCGGCCGGCTGGTCGCAGGGGGGGCTCACGGCAAAGCATGTGAAAACGTATCACGTGTCAAAAAAAAAAAGTGTAACACGAGGTCCTAGGTTTGATTCCGGGTTGCGTTAGCTATAGGTACTTTCTTAGTAACAGCCCAATTTCTGGAATATTTCCCGGTTAGTGACAATAGGCTCGTAATTTTTTCGGCACTTGTTTATTAATTCCACATTATGATATCTATAATATTAATTTAAAACAAAGAAAATCAAGAAAAACAAAGTATAAACTAAACGTAAAAGGCTAAACGACTCGTATATTTAGACTATTAGTAAAAAATATGTTGATATATTTTTATATTATTTTCAATTGTACCCATTGAACCTATTAAAAAAAATACTTACTATGTTTTAAACTGATCTCAATCAGCATTAAATCATCACCTTTTCATATAGAATCACAATTACGTAGGTAGGTAAATTCTTCAACAGATCAATCTTAAAGTGTTTTCTACGTGGTAGAGCTGCAAACTCAGCTAACTTTAAAACTTGACGATAACTGGGTCATATCTCAG
Source organism: Watsonalla cultraria (assembly GCA_964035505.1). Classification (NCBI taxonomy): domain Eukaryota; kingdom Metazoa; phylum Arthropoda; class Insecta; order Lepidoptera; family Drepanidae; genus Watsonalla; species Watsonalla cultraria. The sequence continues at coordinate 6,745,235 of OZ037717.1, read as the reverse complement.
TTTTAGTACCGATTAAACGTTGTTAGGATCATCATAATAATTTAATGACAATATTATTTTTGGGTACTTACGTAAGATTTTAAGTTGCAGTAGCGCTACTTCCAATGATAAGGCAAATAGCAGGGCATCCAAGTTGCTTATCCTAAATAGACAAATTGAGATACATTAACATATAAATATAGCTACTCTACATAATTATAATACTTATATAAAATTCTAGTGGCAGGTTTTTTATCAACGAACTCCTCCGAAACGACTGAACCCATTTGTATGAAATTTTGTGTAGGTACATATCGGATAGGTCTGAGAATCGATCTATTTTTCATACCGTAATTTTTTTGGGAGGAAGGTGATCCACCACCACCATCCCAAAAAAAATACCTATACCTTTGTCGGGCACAGCTAGTATGTTGTAACTAGGGGTAGTAGGGGTGGGAACGATAATAGTTGTAAAAGCTTAAGAAAAAATTTACGACGACATTTGCTAAGATAGTAGGTTTGGATAGGATAGGACACCTAAATACGCTATCAGTAGACCAATTTTGATGTCAATGTAATGTTGATAATTATATCAGTTAAATTCATGACATGACCTGACTTTTAAAAATGGTGCAACCAGCTTTTTGAGCTAGTTAGTGGGTTGCACTATGTTGCAATCTATATCTATACAGATAAATAAAATTGAAGTGTCTGTTTGTAATTCCAAAATAACAGCTTTTCACTAAATGCATATGAGATAGTATACACGCTACTGACACTGAAAAACCAAGTTTTAATTTTTTTCTCTGTCTGTCTGTCTGTCTGTTTGTTCCGGGTAATCTCTGAAACGGCTGGACGGATTTTAACAGGACTTTCACTGGTACGTAGCTGATGTTACAAGGAGTAACTTAGACTACTTTTGTTTATTGAAAATATTAGATTTCCGCGACCATGAGGATGAAACTAAATCTACGCGGGTGAAACCGCGGGGCACAGCTAGTCCGTAATAAAACTAATCAGTAGTTAAAGTAACTGAGTATTGTAGTTTTTGTTTCCTCCTCAACAAACCAAAGTGAGTAAAATGTTTCAAAGGAATCGCTTCACGTCCAAACAAACAAGATGTAAGTACTTAAGTAAGTTAGACCTACTACCAAACTTTTAGAAGAGTAATAAAGTCACGTATTGTTTGGTTTAGGTGGCTTGTCTGCTTCAAATTTATGCAGCTTTGCCTCGCTGTTTTACCCGCGTATGATTAACAATAAAAAATGTTAGTGACATTTTTTTTAATTAATGAAGGAAGGAAATATTTAAGTAGCCCAAGTTACAGCTAATGAAGGTTTTTTTTAAATCGTTCCAGTCTTTTTTGATATAGCCGGAACAATTATTTAAATTAAATTTATACCTTCATATGTATTTAGTGAAAAACTGTTATAGTAGTGAATTGGGAATTACAAACAGGCACTTAAATTTATTCGTATAGATTGCCATTAAGTCCGCCTCAACATAATTCCTTCTCGTTTCTGTGTTCTGTCTCTATATTTCAACGCCCCAATTAATAGTTAACAACATTGAGTTACTATTACTACCTAAGTTCTAGGAAAATGCAATTTGCTCTATATTTCGTTTGTCAAGTCTAAATAAAAATATATTAAAGGTATCGTCAGACTCGGCGCGGTCGATATAAAGGCGCACATTATTAATATTTGCTAGCCATTTCATTATAAGGAAACCGTAAAGTGAAACGGTAAAAACGGTCAATTGTTGATTAGGTGGGTACGGCAAACAATGTCAGTTGTAAGGTTGCTTACACTCTGAATATTTCCATTAGAGCCTTAATATTGTGTTCAATCAAAAGTACAATTACCTCAATAGGTAGGCACCTGTATTAATCACACACATTGTTAATTATTTCACCTTCTATGAAACATTCTTAAAAAGGTACGGAAAAGTACGAACACGATGCGGGGCTCGAACCCACGACCGTGCAGTTGTCCTGACAATTGAGCTTGGACTTGTGATTAAAATAAAAGATTTTAAAATATTGAATAAGTAATTAATACCTATTCTTTGAAACATGTAACAAAAAATCCAAATTCAATACCAAAATTTGATATCATTATAACATGAATTAATTTCGTTCGAAAAATTATCGACACCTAGTTACATTTGTATATCATTTAAAATTAGCAAAAGGTTCAGTCATTTTAATCATAACCAAATCTATTCTTTCCTCTTTATCTTCCCACCAGAACATCTGCTTCGTTACCTTTAATTCTATTAAAACATTAAGCAAAATTTCAAATCTTAAAGGTGTCCAAGTTTAATCTGGAGCGTTGTTAAATGATATTTTCCTTTCAAAATGGATCTTGGATGGAACTCATTAGATGTTCCTGGCGGGTGATTCTGTTCTTTTGTTGGTGAGCGAGCGACAATGGAAACAATGTTGCGCCGGATATTGGCTCTCAGCACCCAATCATACGCGTAAACAAACCACAGGCATTTTACAAAAGACATCGTTTTAATTTTAGCTTATGAGATCACGAATGCGTTTTTGTGTATTTACAACATTTACTAGATTCGGTTTGTATGATTTATGCTCTAAGTAGAATTCTTCCCGCAACTTAATCTACAATTTCTTTGTATGTCGGCCAGGCGGTATTGAGGGTTCGGTATCAAATTACAATTTTGACTTTGTATTTTATTTAACTATGTTCAAAGGCAAATTTCATGATTGCCATAAGTTAAATATCTGACGTACGAAATAAATTTTTATTTCTTTATAAATTACTATACTACAAGCACTTGGGCAAATTTTATAATTGCCAGTATCAAAATAAGTGTGACATAAACGGTCTTTGCATTGACTTAACAGTTTGATTGTTACCTTTGTAAAAATGAAACTTACAATTATTATTTATTACCACGGGATTGCAGACCAGAATATTTCATACTTTTTCAGAATCATTTTAATTTTAAACCATCACGTGTTCTTAACAAAGAGTTGTCTGATATACAGGCAGACGGAGGACGCAGATATCAGCAAATAAGGGTAACCTTTTGAGCATCGAACCCTAACAAATAATACCAGCTGTAATATAAGATGTTATAATTTGATTGGTGGACTGATCAATCAACTTGGATCCTCCGGCACCGACCTACTAAATGCTCAGTGGTGCCCAGGGCTAGTATTATGCCTGAACCTTATTGAGAAAATCATCAGAATCTATCAAAGCTCTAGATAGGTACTTACTAAGTAGTAAAAGGAACAATAGATTTTGAGGATTTAAGTATAGTAGATTTGAATACACACATTACCATGCGAGCTGACAATTAAACACATGACGTCGTCTGACAATTTTTAAATCTTGCTACTCATTATCCGATATTCGTAACTTTTTTAACAATTTTTTATAGCTAATTTTACTGATTTAATTGAACCAAGCATTAAAGCATATAAAAAAAATACAGTGTGTGTGAAAACACTTAAAGATTGCATTCTAAATTCGAACATGTTGAAGATATTTCATATTAACTTCTTTTTTATTAGCCAAGTTTGGACATAACTGAAATAATAGTATTAAAAAACTTGGCACTACACAATACCGTCGACATATAATCTTAATAATGCGTGTTACGATAAGGTGAGGAAAATTCTGCTTTCAGCATTCTTGTGAAATGCTTAAAAAGATAATGACATGTACAGAATAGGCTTCCTTCAGCTAGTCGTGGTACCTATCTTTAGCACTTGATACGTGCAATATTTGTGGCAGGTATTCAAAATGCGGTTGTACAATAAGTTCAAATTGTTGAACATCTATCGACTGGTGTTTTGTTTGCAACTAAAAGACGAAAAAATACCAACATAATAAAACCGTTTTTTTTTTCAATCTCAAATTTTTAATTACTTAATTTAGAATACATTGTGAAGAAACGCGTAAATCTTGAACTATGATAATAAAAGCTAGTTAAATGTTCGAATCTATTAATTACTGGCATTTTTCGTTTTATAAAATACATAAAAAATTTGGAAGTTTACTCTATTCTGCCTATTTACGTACATCTCTATGGTACTTTTAGGTAACTTAGCACTCGAACTCGCTATGCTTAGATTAATTAATTGAGCACTTACCGTTCATTGAGCTCCATTTTCCAATCAATTATGGCGTAGTGACTGGGGCCTCGCCATAAGTGTTTCAAATTAACTTAATAACTGCATCTATGCCTCTGATATCTCAACACTTATTTGCCTAGAATCGGGTCCAATTTTCCAATCACTTAGCAACCATAAACAATATCGATGACACAATTCAGTTTTCGTGTGATCGTTGCCAGTTGTTATGGCCTTGGGTGCAGTTTCTAATCCTAAATAACCTAAAAAATTATTTAAATACCTTAAACCATTGGTCCTAGAAACATTAAATTTGGAGGGTGTGCTCACTAAGAAAGTGTTTTGTGTCGAAATTCTTCCCCTAAGGGATGAAATTGGGGTAGAAAATTTGGAAAGGTGGGCTTAATACATATTGTACAAAACAGCACCGCTGCGTGGTAACGGCAAAAATGTTAATCAAGAATTTTAAAGGTTACTCATTTTAATATTAGTTATACATTTGAATTTTTTGAATAGTCTTCGATGTAACTCTAAATCTTCTAATACTTACTTACTTGTTGTAGAGGTAATTGTGTGTAGTAGTAGGTAGTAGGTACCTCACTTTAATCACTTTTCTTTTTACACAGTTGACTTACCTTATTATAAATCATTTGGAGCTCTCAGCCAAATTGTTTAAAAGCGAGTAGGTACTTACGTAGAATGTACCTTTAATTTAACCACCAGCGTATTTCAGGCCGTGAAGCCAAAGATTTCAAATTAAAAGTTACCACGTTCACAAAAGAACCAAATATAGGGAAAGATTCAAAGAATTTGTGGGGTTTCAAACATATTTAAATAAGGGAAAGTTGAAAATATCTTGTGATTCATTATCAGGCCATTTGTAAGTAAATGAAACACCGCACAAACGGACCGGACGTTTTATTCAGAGTAAATATCCATTTACTTACGTTGGGTGTGGGGGGCAGCTCTCAAATTGACGCCGATGAGAAAAGTTTCACAAAGCAATCCGGCTTGGTGATTATTGCGGGAAAACAGTCTGTTGGTATTTAGCTTGGCTTCTCAATTCCAGTATTATATTAAATGGTTACCTGGGGCCTACCACCTGTGGTTAGCAGAGCGTATTAAGCACTTCTGAGATTTACGTTTAATTTTTAACCGACTTCAAAAAAAGGAGGAGGTTATCAATTCGATTATGGTGCCAAAGTTAGCATCAAACTCGATGTCAAACAGCAAATACAGAATCAAACTCGGTGTCAAAAGTAGGTTTTTTGTAAACATTTTTGAAGCTATACTGCTACTTACTTAATTGCTACACGTGCTGCTTAGCGACCATAGTTGCCCCCTGTTCAGAGGAGCGTGAATGCCGGCGGCAACGATGTCTCATGTCTCCAAAACGTGTTGAAGAGTAATGAAATCACATGAAGCTCTCGGGCGACGCTCTAAATTCAATCATCTTAATTATCGCTTGCAGACGGAGCGAGGGTTCGACCCGAGGGGGCCAGCCTGGAGCTACTCATACCCTTGTAATAATGATATGATAATAATGCATCGATATATCGATGATCTATCTACATCCGTACCCAGGGCCGGATTAACCCTATCGGGGCCCAAGGCAATGCAATTCTCGGGGCCCCTTTCCTTATTTCACTTTTCTTACTTTTTTAAATATGTCCCCTCTTTCATTATCGATCCCTTAGTCGGTTCGGGGCCCCTAGACTTTTACCTAATCCACCTTATGGATAATTTGGCCCTGTCCGCACCCCTTATTATAAAACATAGACTAAGGTAGTCCTTGGTTAAAAAGTCGTTCCGTCTCTTTCTGTGATACGAATTTAAAAAGAAATGGGAATACTTTTAGTTTTGTCTCATCTTCGTTTGATACACGTTTTGTAATAATGGGGTTTCGACATTTTAAAACGTCGGCGAAATTTTGATGCGAATTAGCGTAGCTAGAAAGATCAGCCATCTTTAAAACTCAATCACGCGACTAACGACAAAAAAGTAACATTTTGAGCTATGTTAAAAAACATCAATACTACCTACTTGGGGCTCTGGTATCATCATGCCCGCATCATAGAAAACCAATGTCTAGTGAAAGTATTTCGTATAAACGACGCTGAGCCACCTTCGACCTACTTATTTATATTTTAATTCCCCTTGTTTTGCAGACGTTTTACAAGAAACAGAATATTTGTCTGTATGTAGGATATGCACGAATCAATGCGTCCGCCAGCTCGTTTGGCTACGTGGGCTGAATGTGAAGTTTTTATAAGCTTATACATTCATCTGTGTTTCTACGTCGATAGGCACTTAACTTTCAGATCGCAACCTCGGCGACGTTTAAATGGTTATCTTATAGCCAGATTATACAATGGAGGATATTTCTACAACTCAACGCTGCGATGACATCCATAGTTAAATAACTCTTCAATGTACGATACACACTACATAACGACTGAACTGAGTTTATGAATTCCATAATACACTTACATCATCTACGTACGTGCAAAGATAATGTAATTTAGTTAGGTTCGCGAATACTTAGAAAAGTTGTGTGGATATTGACATGCATGTTGCATACATGCATTAGATGATGCATAGATATTAGATGTGAGATAAAATGTTTAATTTCAAGATGTATGTATGTTGTTTTTTTTTTACTAGCGTCCCGCCCTTCCTTCGATTTGGAATAAGATTTTTTAAGACTATTAACGTTGATTTTCTGTTCCATTTGAAAGTAGCTTATGATTTTATTTTTTTTGCATTAACCAATCTGATCGAACGTACGGGTGGATCTCGATACGGTTTGGATTGGAAGTCCGAAGACAGAATTAAAGATTTACACAATAAGAAAAGTTACATTACTATGTTCAAGGAATAAACAGAGAACAAAGCTAGATGCAATTTAACCACAAGAAGAAGTACCTACAAAAGTAGACAATTCTTCTGTTAGTTTATTGGTTTCGCCTGCGATTGACGTACCTACTTACATATCTGCCTAAATTACTTGCCCCAAGTACTTTCTCATCCCGACGCAAAAAAAACTAATTAATGTTATCAAAGGGTCGGCCTCGTTTGTATGAAAGTTGATTGAGCTCTTTATTTAGTGTGTTTTCATTGGTTTGCCGCCGACAGAAGTTCTGAAACCGAGCCCAAATGATTATTGCTCTACTAGAAATTTCATTTAACATTAATGCAACAGCTGTTCCACCCAGAAGGAAGGTACGTTACATGAATTTAATTATGGATTCCTTCCGAGGCACGACATTGGCACAATATCAAAGGCAACTACGTACCACGCAGCCCCCAAAATATCTAGGAATTTGAATCGACAGTATTTTGATCACGGTTCAAATTTACGTAGGCATACTTTGAGGGCTCAAACGGATGACATCGTTTGATGTCACAAATATGTAGGGTGCAAACAAGTTAAACACAAATTAATAATTTAACGTTTTTATTGAACGTAATTTATACTGTATGTCACTATTACATTGTTCTACTTTAAGTATATGCTATTAGAGATCAATTAACATAAAGTTACAAATACGTAAAACTATGCTGTACATATAATCTACCTACTTGGAAAATAAAATGGAAATGCGTTGAATAAACAGGACAGTATTTGGGTACTATAAAGGGTACGTTTCAGGAAAGAACTTAAATCCTACCGCGATATATCCTATAACTCTATCAATAGTCATAATATTTTAGTTAATAAAAAACATTTGGCACGAGTAAATAATTATATTATATTATATCCTTATAACATTAAATCATTACACACCGCAAAGTCATTGAAAAGTGGTAACTAAATAGAATTTCCTTTAACAATAACAAGCGTAGAAAAATACTGACTATGTAGATAAGTAGCATAGTACTAGAACGTGGAGGTTGGTTGGTTGTTGAGCTGGGAGCAAGACGTTACGTTTACCAAAAAGGTGAGTGTTGAGCTGGATAACACCCACCGTTTGGGAATCACGCGCAGACTTGCCCGGCACACGTACACGATTACTATCGAAAGAATGTTCATATACGCGCACATAGGATCTGCATAAATACATATGGAACAAAAGACGCTGGTTTCGCACCATTACGGCACACACACGCAGGTCCCGAGTCTCGGCGACGGGCCTGCTTGACATGGTGTCCGTGTCGCCGGGATCGATTCTCAGAATGCAATCAATATCTACATTTATATTATGTCGATTGCTACTTAAGTTTATGAGCTACTCATATTTTGATAATGATTTAAGATATAACTACAGTGAAACCAGAATAGTAGCAGCCTAATAATGAAGATGTGCGTATTACACATTTCAAGCCTTCGAGGACCTGAAAGTTATTTAAAAAATAAAGTTAAGTTAATCGCAATTGTTTAAATGTGGCATCGTGCTCCCAGCCCAGCAGTGGCGACAACTGAGGAAACTGAAGGGTGTCAGAAGGCTGGCTCTAGTTGTCGTAGCGGTTCGCAGCGGAGTTGGCCCAGAATCCTAGGGTAAAAATAATACAATTCTTCATTGCAGTTTCACTCGTTTCCAAGCTTGATAATTTTTTGTAGCCCATAATATTGTCAGTATTGCTGAAAGTCACGGATAATGAAGCATACATTGAGCGACTCCTATTTTGTATACATACACCATACTACTGTAAAGCGAAAGCGCTGTGTCGGAAACTTTTTTTATTTAAATGTTGTGGTCGCAGAAAGTTTCACCTGATAACTCGCTTTGTGGGCATACTTTATTTAAAATGTAGACGTGAGATGTGAGCTCATTCGAGTAAATTTACTCGAGTGCCTGTCCACTACTGCGAACGTACACAGGCTCCCCGACTTCATTATAGTCATTGTTGTGGAGATGAATTGAGAGGAAGACCCAAGCAACGATGTATGTCTTGTGTGATTTATTTATTTAATACGAATGCTCCCTGTATTAATAGTTTCCCAAAGCGTACAGCTGCGTTATTCTGTAAAGTTTCTCAGCGTCGTACTAACGGCGTGTATCGGTTTCAATGATGGCAAATTGAACTTTATCATGTAGTTATGTATTATGTGTCCATTTTCTATGATTTAAACTGACTTTCGATGTCGGGCTCGACGCTGAGAAACTAGGTAGCGTAGTCATGATGACACTTGAATCTTACATGCTATAAAATCTAATCAAGTCCTAAGTAAATTGGTAACCGAAAATTTCAACTTCCCCGCGCTGAGCAATCAGAGCATTGATCATGAGAGAGCCTGATGAGTGGTAATTGACGTTCGTGGCAGAGGCTGTTAGAACGCTAGTGAATGACTAGTTATGAAGGGAGTGAATGCAGAGATGATGATTCATGGAGATATAAGGGAAGCAAGGAGTATGATGATGAGAGTACGAACCTCGTTTGCCGACGTTCTGTAGGAAGACGCGGTTGGCGACGGCCTGCCGCTGACTGGCCTCACGCATCTGCTTGCGAGCCACCTCCAGGAGCAGCCGCTGCCGGAGCACCTCCATGGGGTTGTTGATGGACAGCGAAGGCATCTTGCGCTTCGGCCGCGCGCGCCCCTCGCGGAACTCCGACACCTTCTGTACCATTTTCAACATTGTTAAATAGTAGTGCAAAAATTGACATTACTTCGACAATAAATAAACAACTAACCACTAACTATAACTAAAAACCTTAAAAAATATATATTATCTGATACCTAAAATATATTATTAAAAGGAGTCCCTGTAGGCAAGGCTCCGAAGATACTGGCAGCATTCCCCCTTTGAATAGCTAAACAAATTCTTTTTCCGAGGTGCTGCCAGCTCTTCGGTCTCCAGTGGAAAATATATTACATTTAACAAGGCGCCTCAAAGTCACTACCTTAAATGTTTAATAAAAAGTTTTTATTATTATTTGGTAATTACCTAACAAATTATTTGCACCAAAATAAAATCTAAAATATAAATATAGTCCCAGAGCGCGAATAAAAATGCTCAACGATCAGACTAGGCAATCAACCCTTACAATCGTTACTTATTTTATTAAGTTACAGCGAGAATGGCATAATTTGACAAGGAGCTTGCCAATTACCTCACTTTTAAATCGAAGTTTTGAGCGTTTCAGCACGTGATACATATTTTATGATAATAACGACCAATAAGCTTTTTTCAATATCTTTGTATTTCAAATTCTTCGTGTAAGAACTATTAATGAGCTTTCTTCAATAAATGTTCAGTGTATATAGTTATAGCACACATTGTACGTAATTATACTATTCAGTCAGTCAGTAGGTACCTATCTATTATATTTACTTCAGCTTTCGTTTTTGAAACTGATACGGCTAATTAAGTGAACATTGAGAAGTACCTTTCTTTCTAAATTGTTTATTTTAATTTATCGCTGCCTTGTATTTTTTTACTAAACCGTTTAAAAAGTTGTATACATCTGTTGCGTCTTTACAATTATTGCTATTTTGTGAAGTCGGTACCTATGAATTTTGAGCCAGCTTGTTTACCGACATTTTGCATTCTTTCCACAAATATTTTGTAATAAATAAAAGGTAGCCCATGACCCTCATCAGATATCTGAGCCTATGTCAGGCACCTCAGGACTATAGACTGATACATTTATGAATGAGATTAACTTACTTACCTACCTTTGTATTTATTATGCTAGTATGTATACATACTTAATAGAAGACATTTTGTAGTCAATTGTCAAATGATGTAAAGTTGTGTAACGATTGCATTGTTAACTCCCTCCTTCAAGGTTGATCAACTATTTCTTTCTTCAAACCAAGAATTATCAGTATTATATATGATATAGTTTAGTCGTGGGAGAGTAATGTATATGCCGATACGATATTCTAAGGAAAGAGTTAAATAAATAAGTGATATGTATGCAAACAACAAATTAATTATAATTGAAGAAATAAAACGACGGATGATTTCAACTATAATTTATTCCATTGAAATAATTATGAAGAATGTACATACAGTGTGATATACGTAAGATGCACCTAATTGTTTCTAATAAATACGTACATTCATATTCGTATAACTATAAGATAAGCAAATCTTAGCAAACACGGGTTGTCACTAGTAAGATTTGGGAAAAAAAAAATATGAATACAGGTTCAGAGTGAAACAATGCAATTATATTAGAAGAGCTAACTTAAGGTACAGTATATCCTATTTATATTAAGGGCAATCTCCATTGGGTATGCAGAGCTAGAACTCATTAAACATTGTTCGCACAGGCAACGTTACAGTCAGATAGACCCTTAGGGATGTAGTTCGCCATAAGTATTGTTATTAGCACTGTCGACGTTTTAAACTCAGATGAAGAACTTTGTCCATCTTACATTTCAATTTAAAACTATAATACAAGCGAAGACTTGCATAGTAAACCTAATCCCTTAAGCATAAGTAGGTACTTTTGCTAGAAACTAAATCCAAAAATTAACTAAACTTCGCACAGTAGTGCTAACACTGCACCCTTCAGACTTCGCCCATAACCGTTACACGTACACATTTCGACAGAATACAATGAACTGCGCTAGTCGCAATTAAAATTAATTAACTAAATAATTATATTTTGTACTTTTATTATATTTAAGTCAGCAAGAAACAAACTTATTTTCTCTCACAAACACTGTGTATCTTAAGTAGTTTAGAGTATATTAAACAATAATGATATTGTTAGTAATTCATTAATCTATGTAATGTTTGAAATCGTTTAAATTATATCGAATATCTCGGTATCGGCGAAAAGTCGGATATTTAATAGTTTGAGAAGTATTTCCCGGCTGATGGAGTCCACTGGAAACCTGAAATGTTTAAAACTTATGTTAAACTGATGTATTACCTAGGAATGCCGCATTGTATCGATGGAGAGGCTGAATGGAAATGAAATCCGCCAAGTAGGTAATATAAATGTAAATTGCCTGTCCATACCTAATAAACAACAAAAGCGGATTCAAAACGCAACATTGATTGGTTTGTTGTTCGACAAAAATACTTATTAATAGGATATGAAATATGGACACGCCAAGAATAACTCAATAATACTTTTGAAACGAGTTTTGATAAAAACTGAGATGGACAGATATATCATGCGAATAAGATTTATTATGATCGTATTTTATGTTCCTCTTTGTACTTAGCTTCTGTTTAAATTTGATATGAATCGAAAATATACCAATGGACATGTTTGATATAGGAAAGTCATCAATTAAAAAGGCAAGCACGAGTCAGGCTGAACTTTTTCTTAGATAAATCGAGTCCCTTTTTCCTACTTGATCTTAATTCCTTCCCGTGAGGGTTAAAAAGAAAATGACTAATGATAAAATGAATAATGACGAAAATTATGTACCTACTAAGACGATATACCTATCGTTACTTGAGTGAATTGATGACATGAGAAAAAGGAGTGAATTTTTTTTATGGGTATTTATTGGGAGTTTTCTTATAAACACATGGGATAAGGCCAGGTGGATGATGAATGCTGGTAGGTAAAGACTTGAGATTGTGAGCGAGAGTGAGACTCGTATTCGTATGAAGCGCGTGCGTGTGCGCCTGTTACCTTCAATGTAGCCTAGTATCTGTATATTATACTTATAATGTGAAACGTACCTCGCTTTCCAATGTCGTTCAAGAAGTTCCTGTTGGCGACGGCCCGCAATGCTTGGGCCTTGCGTTCTTTCTCGAGGCTAAGCTTCTGGCGCAGCACGGACATGGGCAGGTCGATCGATAGGGAAGGCATACGCCTCTTCACGCGCTCTCTGATGCTCTTCTCGCCAACATACATACTCGCATTAGCTAACGGACTATTACACCTATTGTATGTGCGTTTGCTACGATTTATTTTTGCTTTTATTTAAAAACAAATAGCTGATTGTTTATCTAGTTGACTCGATGATACAATCAATTAGATAGTGTTGTTACCCGTATTTAGAATACCTATTCGATTTCTTATAACATTCGTATCATATTTAAATCGACTTCGTATAATATAGAAGATGCGGTATTTAATTAGATAAATAAATCTACCCTTATAGTAATGAACTATGTACCTATATCAGCAAAATTCCTGTGTCTTTATGGTATGGTGGTATAAATGATAACGTGAATACTTTACAAAAACAACATTTATTCAATAATTTAACTACAATAATATTATTTTAGAGATATTTCATTCTTTATATAACAAATTGGAAGCGCATATCAAGCTGATCACAGGTGGTCGTTGGAGTCTTCACTCTTCTGTGCTCAGTAGCCGTGGCTCCGAGGTCCTAATATGAGAAGAAAATAATCATTAATTCACAAAAACATTATTTAATGTCAGATCTAAGGGTACATGCATAATCTCTACAGATTTAGCAATTTTCTCTAATAGTCACTAGGTTTCTACGTCATAAAGTGCCATGCAGACATTTGGTTAAGGGCATACACATTTTCCATTAAGAGCAATAGATCTACATTTCGTTTATTGGATAACAACTGTAATTGCAGTGGTATTCTGTAACTGCAATGGTATTCTGTAAATTCAAACTCAAAAACAGTATCCGCGTAAGACTAGTGCAGTGAGGTTATACGGAATTAATTCCTATGCATACGCAGTGGGGGTCAATTTCGTATAACGAAATGTATGACTTACCGCGGAGTTCCCTTTTAGATAGCTTACAGAATAGCACTGCTGTGAGAGTATTTGATGCTGACCTCGTTTTCCGATCTGCTTGAGGTAGTTGCGGTTTTCGAGGACTACCCGCTCCAAGTATCGGTTAAAGGCATCTCGCTGGAGCTGTTCCACGGCGGGAAACACGCTGACCGAGCGCCGCGCGCGCATCGTCTTGCTACCCACCTTACAATACATTTTACGTACACTTTCAAACACCCAATGTATACCGAACTAAACAAATCCTGCCTCGTGTTATGGAATTGATAAGAAGATCAAACCAACCGAGCAACTGACGGAATAGCCAGTCCACCACATAAGCCATGGACTCTAAGTTAAATAAGAGTTTGTGAATCGTAAGAAGCCAGTATCTCTCTAGTTGACAGTGTAAATAGAAATATACACCTTTATACTCTCTACCTTAAATTTCACAAAAAAATGTTACGATGAAAGAGTTAAAAGTGACTATTTATAGCACAAATGTAAAATGTACCTTGACCTATGTCCGTTCAAAATATGGATGAAATTACGTATTCTTTATTAAATTCGCCTTCAAAAAAGAACTTTCTGCTACCCTCCTCTACACTCCCCAAAATCGCAAAAAAATATTACGATGACAGTGTTAAAAGTGACTGTATTTATAGCACAAATGTAAAATGTATCTTGACCCATGTCTGTTCAACAGTTGGGTGAAAAAACGTATTGTAAACCCTTTCAAAAAAATAACTCTCAGCTACCCTCTTTTTACAAGTCGTGGTGAAGCTGGTCATTTGTCACGCGACCGGCAACGACGTCGGTAACCGATGCGATGGGTATGTACCTATACAATAGATGCCAACCACGTCGTGTAAGCTACAAATGCAATTAATTTAAACCTTTTTTACCCTCTCACCTGAAACATAACACAATGACGGTTTTTATTCACTAATAAATTTAATTACACTCGTAGTAGCTAGCTTTCACAGTGTAAGTTTTTTATTCAACCACAAATATTAGGTACTTACATTAATGTTTGCATTAATGTAAGTCTCAGAGTTTGCGGATAATAAATATTATTTCTATTTCGAATAACAAATTTAAAACCATTTTCAGACTCGTTTTTTTTTGTTTATAAATGTAATAAAATAGTAGGGATCATGGATTTTCAATTATTTTGGTTTAGTATTGAAGGGAGAAAAATCTACCCGCTATTAATGTTTCCTTCCTCCTTGTTATCACACAAGTGCGCTAACTAGTGATTATGCCTAGCCTTCATCTAAAACTTTGAGCCGACCTATGTGGTTTACCAGACCATATATTATGATTACGTGGTATTCAATACCTCTAAATAATTCCTAGGATAAATAAGTCGTTGACCTATTTATTTACGTGTAACAATGCAATATACTAATAAGTGTCTCTCAAACTATCTATTTGTTACCTTCTACGGTCTAATTTGGAACAGGACAGCTTGTGTTGTGAAAGAATGTAGACTACCTTGTTAAACGAAAACTTATTCCACGTTTCCGAACTCGTGGACATGAAAGAATGTAATAATAGCCTTTGCTTAAAGTATATCCTCGTAGCATCTGTTTACAACAGTCTCCGCTAGCGGCCATCGATCGTAAACGTACCCGACGCGTTGCTAATTGACACTGTCGATAATTTGTTTTACTAATTACAGAGAGAACTTTAACTTGAGACAACAATACGACTGAAAATAACAGTTCAAATACCTTCAGTTAACGCAGGCTCAATGATTTCCTTCTAAGTAAGCACCGCGGATGACGTGGTGTGAAATTATTCAGGTTGAAATAATATTCCATTTGATGCTGACCCGTGAAATCTAATTTCGGGCTTGGTGATTTGATTTGGAAAATTAACGAGTCAGTAATTCGAATATTTTTAGTCTTCTGTGCTTTATCAAATTATTCATGATACATTGGTATTTTCATATATGTGGAAGCTGACGATTTTTGAGTAAATTTATAATGATTGTAGTATTCATATTCTAGTGTATGTGTTACCTGTGAGTCGCGGGGCATCTCGGCGAGTAGGTAGAGCCAGGGCGAGCCGGCCGCGTAGCGCCCGCCCATCGCAGGCGCACCGTAACCAAGGCTTTCCTATATACATTACACATTATCATTTCACAACCACAAGCATCTTTTTCCAAAATTATGGTTAAGATCCCATCTATTTAATTTGTTCTTTTTTTATACTTTTCTATTAACATTCGTTCGTTTCTAGTAAGATTCAAAGGTGGGATAACGATCTGCGAAAGACTGCAGGCAGATGCTGGATTCGTCAAGCCGAAAACGGGGCGCTATGACACTCATTAGGGGAGGCCTATGTCCAGCAGTGGACAAATATAGGTTGTAGATAGATAGATTAACATTACATTTTTCGGTGGGTTTTTATGAGTCTATTGTTTATAGTAAGGGTTTTTGCAGAACACAAGGCAATTGCAGGTCCATATATCGGAAACTTACAGAAGCGTGAAGATAATTTAACACGCGTTTGTGGATATGACGATGCACCTGCTGCTATGCAGGTATTTTGCATATTACCTAGTCCCATACAGCTGCACAAAGTTTGACAGTTGATAAAGTTGTATGTTTCCAAAAACTACCAAATATCTTGTTTGCGATTTGTCCGCGATCTTTCCCGTGAGGAATGTCAATTTTCCACCTTTTGAACACGCCGGAGCATACAGCAAAAAGTTATTTAAACAAACAATATTTATTTGTGTTCGTGAACAAATTTCCAGATACTGTATCTGTGCGGAAATGGAAACGAAATTTTACTTTCGGTCACTTAATTAAATACAATGTTACGTTTATGTTTTGGGATGCGTGTAGGTTTGGCACTTTATTATTATTGAATGGAAACTTTGTACTTTGAATATTTTGTATCATAGAACCTAGATACATACACTCCCGCCTGTATTCCTCGAAGGGGTAGGCAGAGGTGTTGTAATAAACACCACCTTTTCACCGAAAATGTTTAAGTGCCAACGTGGCATATGGTGAGTTTATCGCCATCTCAGGCACTATACATACACTTTTGAATTACTTCTTAGACATATGCAGGTTCACTCGCGATGTTTCTCTTTACCGTAAAGCACGGGTGTAAAATCACAAATCTCATAAGACAATTAAAAAAATTTAGACAAACTCATCACATGCCCCACTGGGATTCGAACTTGCATCACTTGCGTAGCAGGCAACTGCTCAAACCCCAAGACCACCACTGCTCTTGGATAGTGAAATTATATGAAAGATTTTATTGATAGTAGTATAAAGTGCGGTCATAGTCAGATACTTACGTCATCAGGTGCGGAGTCCATCTGTACAAAGTCGATGGGAGCAAGTGAGTCCGGGCCAGGCGCGGCGGCCGCACTTGCGCTGCCTGCCACCACCACGGCACACCAAATCGCCCACCACATCTGCAACAATAAATAATAATTTGCAGTGTTCATGCAGTACCGCTAGTCGCGAAAAATTGAAAGTAGTAATATTATGCAGACACAAAAAACTAATTTGTAAACTCAAATTGAGTAAATCCAAACGCGCTAGTCCCCAATAATTTACCTAGTGTTAACCATCAATTTATGAAATTGTAATTCAGTGTACGGCTTATTTATTAAATACCTCTACTTGCGTCTGTACCGCACGACTTTTAGACACGTATAATTATGGACGCAATGTACCGTTCATTACAAAACAGTTAAGTTTTTGTGACTCCACGTTTACCAAATAAAATAATATCGGGCATCAAAATAAATGGATGTATGGAAGGATCCGATGCGTGAAACACGCTTGCGGGGCACATCCGCCCGCGGGGCTCAACTCGCCTGACAGGAGAAAAACACAAATGGATACAATATCGATAAAGTTGAAAAAACTATGACACACCTTTTCCGTATTGGAATGAACTAATAACAGAATGAATTCTTTTGCATGGCATTATCATCTGATCTAGAACTTTTCAAAGTGTGAAAGTTTTCCTTTGACTTTCGACATTTTTGAGTATTTTCCTTCGAGCGCAGTGCACATTTTTAGCTGTTGTATGGTATGCTCATACATATTCATACCAGCGTTCTGAATCTGTACTCAGGCTCGCTATTTGATAACTGATACATCGCTGCGATCGTAATGCTTGAGCTGAAAAGTGTTTTGATAAAGCTAAGAATATATTACCGACCAATGCTTTCTATCAAAGGTTTGAATTTGAAAGCTGACTTAGAAACACAGAGCATATAAGTACTTACTTACCTACGTACTCTGCATACGTACTTGAATTCGTTAACAAAAAGGGGAAATTTAGTAAAACAACGGAACAAATGCAGGGCGAACACACTCGAGTATTCTCCCCATTACTCCCATCATCTACGCTAGAGTCATGCCATACGATGACAAAATTCGATCGAGAGAAATCGATAAAATTAATGTAAAGCATTACGAAGTCCAAAACGAATTTAATCATACTAATTCCCTCACGAGGGTAGTTACCGTTACCAACTAATGCTTGGAGTTAGAGTACAAAGTAACTAAGCTTTTAACAAAGCGATTAGTTCTGGAATTCAACTAGCAAAATACAACTAACAAATAATATTTTTTTTTTTAGGAAAACCCATTTCTACTTAAAAAGTATGCGCATAAAGAGAAATAATAAACAAAATACAATAAAAAAGTTTAGCCAGGCTGTTATGTGTGTAAACGTGCAAGAGTTTTTATTTCAAAAATAAAACTTAGAACCTCTTTTTATGAGTGTTGTTTTGTTATTTGAGCACATCTTGGTTGGCCGCAGGGTTGTGAGGGGGAGCATTACTTATCGGCTTTGAGATGCGCGTCGGATATTCGTCCGCGGCCAGATTAGCGCTCATCTCTGACTGCCCATGTATATAGCAGAATGATGACGTCAATAGCGTCATGTCAAAATATTTTTAAAAAAGGAACTCTGGACCTTCTTTTCTTTCCGTAATTACTGCCAGTATGTGTTTTGCGGGTATGTACGAGATCTTCACTTTCATCCCATCGAACAATCTCCGTCGTTTATCCACAACAACCACGTGACATTGGCGGAATAGCTGCACTAAAGCTCGTCGCCACCATTAAAATAAGAAGAAGAAGAAGAAGAGATCTTCACTTCCATTTTTGACATTTTGTAGCAGCTCGACTAGGATCTTACGTAAGATTGCAGCCGTAGTAATAAAATAGCTACAGTGGGACTGTTTTATTATGATGATGATTGTTTTTTTTCAGGTTTGGTAGGTAACGAGGGAGCTTATAGTTCGCTCTAATACAGACTCTTCAAAAAGTGGCACCCAAAATTTAAGAATAAAAAAGAAAAAGTATGTGATTTGTCTCTGAATGTTGAGCGGTCTAGATATTTTCATGTAATTATTAGTCAACAATTAGTTAATTTAATTAGAATAATACATCAATTATCATACCAACCAAGTTCCAGTTTCTTTACCTTAAAAGGAATTGTTCGAACTTGTAGCGCTTAATAAACACTTACAATAAAACGCTACACTGGTCGAAGATCTGGTGTTTGGACAGGTTCTGTCAAAATAGCCTTCCCGTATATATAGACGACCACCTGTCCACTCGTGATAAACACTCTACAAAATGGCCAGTTGTATTTAATTAGCCGCCATCACTGTTTATTCTACCCCAGTTTTTTCTGCTGAGAGGAAAAGGGTACCTGTGTCAAACAAAACGTTTCGGTTAAATTGATTAGGTGGGTTCTTGACTGAGAGTGATGTGAAATTTAAATTTGGAACCAATACTTAATTTACATTTTTTTTAATGTACTATGGAACTACTTTAGAATCATAATTATCTTTTGAAAAACGTAAAGTCAACATGTGTGTGTATTACCTAACTAGCTGTGCCCTCTTTTACCCACGTAGAGTTAATTTCATGGGAGATCCGCAGAAATAAAATGAGCTTTCTGCCAGTGAAAGTCCCGTTAAAATCGGTTCTGCCTTTTTCGGAGATTAGTCGAAACATGCACAGATTGACAGACAGACGGACGGACAGACACAAAGAGACACATTAAAAAAAAATACAGCAATACCTACCGTAGGTGACTTTCATATGAATTTACTTAAAAGCTGTTATTTTGGAATTACAAATAGACACTTAAATTTTATTTATTTGTATACATATGTATAGATTGGAAAAACAATCTTTTCTTGAGCAATTTATTTTATCAGTTTACGGGTAAGTACTTTCTTTAGTTATAGTTCTTATAACCCAAGTGCGGAGATATTTTGGGACGTCAACATTTGGGTATCGAGTTTCCCCGTCCTGTGGACACCTGCCACTCATGTACCTTAACTCAGTTACCACTTAATAATGTACGAAATATATCTATAATTAGAAACATTGAATTACTAGTCAATTTTATATACGCATTTTTTATTTTCTATACAGATAAATAAAATTGAAGTGTCTGTTTGTAACTGCAAAATAACAATTTTTCACTCAATGCATATGAAAGTATACACGGTACTGACACAGAAAAACCAATTTTTTTATTTTTTTCTCTGTCTCTCTGTCTGTTTGTTCCGGAGATTTTGACGGGACTTTCACTGACGGATAGCTAATGTTACAAGGAGTAATTTAGGCTACTTAGATTTTTTAAAAACATTAGAGAGTCGCGAGCAACCATGAAATTAAAATCTACGCGGGTGAAACCGCGGGGCACAGCTAGTATTCAATAAAAACTGAATTATACATACGGAACAGTACTTAAAACTTACAACAAATAGTAAACTGGACCCAAATCGGTGTCTCTCGGGATTCCTACCAAGATGGCTGGCAGCATTGCCACGTATTTATTATAAATTACTTAACTTTGGCTCAGCGAGAATCGAAGACTCGCCCTCTAATATCATAGGCAAGAGGAATTAGGGCAAATAAAAAATATATCGATATATGTAGAAAAAAAATTATGTCCGAAATATTTTAACCCAAAAATTAAATATTACTGTCACAATATGTATAATATTCATTATACTCTTTCTAGTAGAAAGAGTATTATAAATATTTTGAGTAGGGTAGTAGAAATCGTGGTATAATAAAAGATAGAAAAGAGAATGATTCAGCAGTATACCATATGTATGTACTACTAAATCACAAAATAAAAATTTAGATATTTCGAAAAAAAATTCGCTATAGTAATTTTGAGATTTGCAATATCGATGATAACTATAGATTATTTTTAAAAAAACTCGATATTTTCATATACCGGTATTTTTTTACCTAAGTCTAGGTACGCGGACCATTAGGACTTTACTATAAAAAAGCTTAGGAACGTATATTAATGAATACATAATTTGAGAACTACCGTAAAAGTACTGAAAAACATAGATTGCTTATTTCACAACAGCATCGTAACTCCGGAACATTGTGGAAGTGCATAATGCCGTGTTGATTGGGCGCAGGCACCGACTCATTGGAATGGTCGGGGTAACTTCAAATGGAACAATTGTAGTTTACACTAGTGAGTTAAAAAATATTTAGTTAATCTCCTTGCTTCCATATTATGTCTCAGCCTAACTTTTTTTTTAGACTCTCAAGACTCGTTGAATTTCATACTTTATTTTGGATCCCTAATATTGAATAATAAGAAATAATTTTCTAAATAAAATTAGCCTAAAACACTCCTTGAAACATCAGCTTTCTGCCAGTGAAAGTCGTAGTATACCCACTATTTTCTTGACTAGTGACGGCATCTGTATTATATGAAATTGAATAAATACAGTATGATAAGATACTGTTTAATTTTTTGCCACGAACACGTTGGCTGTCATGATCAGTCAAGTCCGTGTTTACGGTATCTGTGCTTTCCAAGACAATAGATCGATCCATTCCCAGTATAAAATGTTATACATACCGCGGACTTATTGTACCTGTGATGGATGATTAACAAGATATTTCAAAAGCCGATCTATTCTTGAACAAAAGTAAGTTTTGTAATAAATCGTCGATCCTTTATAAGTCAGCCCTAAAAATATACGAGGATTCGTAGTTTTTTGCTGCAAATACAAGTTGAACCGTTAAGCCTTGTCAATGAAATATCGTAAATGTAATAGTTAGTCGCGATCTCAGACTAGGGTTTGAGCCGCAATAAATTTCTTTAGATAAGCAACTTCGGGAGAGCGGATTCTGCTCCGGGCGACTATCACTTTGCTACAAAAGTGCCGGCCTTTCTTGATTACATGCCCAGAGTTATATCACCAGTATGTCACGTTTTGTTACGCTACGCACTCATGTATCATACTATATTATAAATGTCATTACATATTTTACGGCACCGTTTCAATCCCTGTATCAGTTAAATTGAAGAGATTTTTTGTTTGCTTGATCGCGATAATCCCATGAACTATTGGTCGGACTAAAAAAAACATTTATTATTAGATAACCCATTTATTGAGGAAGGCTATAGGCGATATATAATCATGCTACGACCAATCGCGGGTCAAAGTTAGCGTTAGTACCTATTCCACGCAGACGTAAAAGACGTAAACGGTGTTCTAACAATACTTTGTTGCTGAGTAAGGACATATAAATAAATTACATATTATGGTAACAACGTCTATTTCAGGAACGACTCATTAACAACATCGTGAGTGTGAAGCGAGGAGCTTTTACAGTGTGCTTGTTGCGCAGAAAATCACTAAACGCCATAATAAGGTACTGTCTTAATTTATCTTTTTTTTATATAAAGAATTACATGCTTAAAGAGTTTGTTTGTTTGGTTGAAAGAGCTAATCTCAGGAACTGGTTTGAATTGAAACAATATTTTAGTGTTGGATAGTTCAATCATCGAGGAAGGCCTTAGACTAAAGCCTGATGTTGTAAACAACATCACACTACGACTAATAGGAGCGAAAGATCAACGGAAAATGATACAAAAATGGGAAAATACTAGCTTAGTAACACAGCGGATAAAACCGCGAGACACAGCTAGTATATATATGAATAATTTAGCATTTTGAAATAAGAATCTAACCACGGAGAGTCAAACTCAATCCGCGTGACGGTAAGGCACGAGGCTATAATATCACTGAGTACAATGCAAACAAAACTTGATCGATAGGGCAATAGCCAATATTCCAATACTGGCGTGCAATACCAAATGATATGGCAAATTGGAGGCCTGGATACCGAGGGGAATGGAGGGTGCAATGCAACAAGTGGCACCGACAGGACAAATATTGCAGTCCGACCCCCAACGACACTCGGCGGCGCGGCGCGGCGCGGCAGTGCACTCCTCCGGCGCTTCCGCTCATCCATAGGTGCCAACTGCCATTGTACACTTTAATTTTATTATAATTGAAACAGCTCCCAGTTTTCTCTAGTCTTTATTTACACCTTTTTGTATACAAAAAAGCTGCCCCATTCGGTCAGAAAAAGGTTAGGAAGAATCCCTTCTATTCTTTTGGGATATTCCTACCCAATACTCATTTTAAGAATTTTGAATATAAACATATGAGTCTTCCATAAAAATTAAATAACATTATTTTTGGCAATGTGACAGACAGATGGTAAAATTGTGGCCGCCTCTCAGGCTCATTTCTGGGAAATGTACCTTGGTCTACATAAGTCTAAATCCATAAGATCAAATCTTATCTTATTAAACGAGCTATTCATGTACATTTATAACAAAGATCTCGGAAACGACTCTAATGATTTCGATGATATTTTGTACTCTGGTGAGGTTTTGTTTTTTTATGTTTGGAATGATCTTATGTAAAAAAAATCCATACAAAGATCATTCGCGCAGGTACAATTTAATTACTTATTTTTCGGGCTTCTTAATAAAACTTACGTAAGATACTTACGTATTGAAACATAATATGTAAAGGAAAATATTAATGACAATACATCCATTGTCAGAAGTATTCAGGTCACTAACAAAAGGAAACCTGAGAGTAAACAAAAGCTATCAGAATCAATATCTTATTGGTCTTATGTACGCTTATTGTTGGACAAGAAAAGCTTGTTGCTTATTCGTTTTAGTAGTCATACTAAAACACAGTAAACGTATTATACTGTAATCTCAAATCACCTCGTTTGTCTTTTTTTAATTCGTACAATGGGATACACCCACATAATTTTTCTTTCATAACTTATCTTCAAATGTCACTTCCAAAGCTATACAGCTTAGCTTCCCAAGATATTATCAAGTCTTTCAAACAATGCGTGTCGAGTATTTATATCTAAATTATAAATAAGATCTACTTCTTACTTACCATTTGGAATTGAAATAAATTGAGTATGGAGTCCAGAAGAATCTGTAACAATAAAACATTTACTTTAATCTAAACCTTCTGAAATCAAGTACAATCAGTTTTCATTTAACGCGAATCAAAAATGGAATAAGTAATTAATTAATATTGACCACTAGACGGTGAGTTTTATCGACATATCGTCGCTCAAAATGCACCCATTTCGGTGTAGAGGTAATGTAATATCGGCTATCATGTCGCACTCTCTGTGAAATGGGAAATGATCGACATGACCCAATTGACAACACTCAGAAACTCCATCATTGCATGCATATTTTTTAAACGATTCAATTTCATGCAGGTAGACTGTTTGACTATTTTTTTTACAAAATAATCTACTAATCTAGGTCATAAGATTTCGCAATAAAAAGTATATTGCAGTTGTAATTCCAAAATATGTATAGTATCGTAGTTATTAATAAAGATAATTTGGGTTTCAATCAGAAAATATTATATCAAATTGTTAACTGCTATTCTGGATGAAAGTAGACAGGCAGTGGAATTGTTTGTAAAGTTGTTTCTTTGAAGGAATAACATTGTTCTACAAAGTATCTTTACTGAATGGTTTGTGCTAATACAAATGTTTGAAGAACATTTACAGGCATCTCATAGAATATTATTATAAATTATAATTTGTTCTCAAAATCAATAAGATGTTATAATAAAAATTGTAATAATAAAATAAAAATCTAAATATTATTTTAAATAAAAGTAGCTTTGTTACTCCTTGTATCACCAGCTATCTACAAGAGTAAGTCTAGTTAAAATCGGCCCAACTGTTTCGGAATTCAGTACCTAACATACTTTTATATGCAATTAGTGAAATGCTGTTAATTTGGAATTACAAACATACACTTCAATTTTATTAAGCTGTATAGATATATTTAAAGCACATAATAATAGCTTTCCTTTAAGCATACAATTGATCGTACAATAGGTGCAAAGCCTCATCAGTATGTATGAGGTATAGGGTATCAAACGTCATTGTAATCGAGGTCACACAGGAGAATGCAATCAGCACGTGAGTGGTGGGCGCGCGTCCGAAACCTGATTATAGGCAACAAAGGGCGAGCATCCCTAGGGACCGATCGAAGCTGTCTCGGACATTATAAACACTTCACAGATAATTGCCTCGCCCAATTATTATCATATAACAATACATTTTTATCCTAGGCAGCCTAGACCAGATATCCAGCCTTCTACATAACTAGAAAGTTAAATTGTATTATGTTAATGTTCACAAAACAGCTTCACAAGACCGATCTAACTCGAACGCGCTGAAAATCTCTTAATAAAATTGTTTTAACGGGAAAACTTGCTAAGTCTAACTAAACATAATTAAATTTTATACTTGAATGTAGAAGCACACGAGTGATAAATGTTTTCAGGCAATAGAGAATTCTAACAGTCTTGTAAATCTTAGAGTATGTAGCCACGTAAATATTCCGGAGTAGAACTACACGAAATATACCACTATAAACCCTTCAAATAGAGTAGATTTCAAGGGATTTGTCTTTATATTTTTGTCTATAAAATATTCTTACGAGTATTTTATGTCATACAAGTGCCGATATGTGATAAGAATATTCTTGTCGGCGAGAATAGAGGAAATCCCAGCAGAAGTTATCGGATAATAAAAACTTTGCACGATCGTTGATTGGCCCTTTTAGAAATATACGTGTTGTCGTTATACGGCTTTGTATTTCACAGGAGAACAAAGAGCATGAAAAACACCGCAGCGTACTGAATCAGACAAATAAGGAATATTTAAGACGGAATAATTGAGTTCGATTTCCGATACAACGTAATTAGGTAGGGGTTGATACGATAATTGTGGCGTGAGACGTACGTGCTCTGATTAAGACTATGTTCCGCGTTAGAATCAAGTTGGTATCGACGTGATAGTCTTAATAAATCAAAGAGCTTCAATTTCAAAACAAACAAATCCTTCTATAATTAGAATGTACTTATGTAGAAATACTTTACTTATTTATTTTGCACTATTTGAAAGATACTTTTGGTTACGCGATACAAATTTATGTTGAATGGATAAGATGGTGCTTTAGACACAATTTTATCCTAAAAAAACACGTATGGTTGAAGTCATGCAGCCCAGACATCTCTTTTCATTGTCTGTTTGTTTTGTCGCATCACTTTACCGGAACCCCAACGTTTCCTTTTTTGTTGCCCATCTTATTCACATTCATATAAGCGTTCTGTTTGTTACCTGAAAAGATCCGTTGTATTAAAAATATGCACACATACACCCACGCATATTATGTTGTAGTTCATTTTCACATTATGCGCATTTAGAAATGGATCTCCACGGGTACTTCTATTTCTATATATGCAAGGTGTATTGTTTGTTACGTAGATTAATGCTCTGCGAATAAAATATACCAAATTAATGCTTTTCTCTCTACCCCATTGTTCGCACATTTTTTTCTTACTTAATTATAACTGCTAGAACCCGATTGTTGTCAGAAAATGAATTTAAAGCGGGTTTTCCAAAGAATAGCGCAATCCTATGAGCCTCTGAGCTTTAATTCACATACCCGAGGTTCATAAAAGTGTGTAAAGGTGGCACGGTGGAGGATAAACCATACGTCTCGCTAAATTTGGCTTCGTTAATGGCTCCGTAAGAGGTCATAAACACAACCGTTAACCTTCAATGCTGGTAAGTAATAAATAATTATACATTCCAACGAGGGTAGAGAATATTTGAAAGGTTAATGGAAATCTATTATTTAAATCTTTACACCATTCCGATAGGATCCTTGAACACCTATATGACATAAGGCACTATTTTTGCCAAAAAAATTGTGTATCGAATCACAGCAGTGCTTGTTCCATCCTATTCCCCAAGTTAAACAGATCTAAGCAGAATTCTAAGAATAGCAGAGCACTGTTGGTATATCTATACTTATATGCTAATATTATAAGGAGAAAATAAATGCTTGTTTGTTTGAATTGAATAGGCTCCGAAACTTCTAATTAATCCCGTATATAAATTTTCATTCAAATCATTTGGTAATCATCTCCCTGGCCTTATGTACCAAGCGGTATCATGCGCTAGGTTGCCGACCTTATCTTCTTTCGCAGTCTTTATAAATCCTACCTACTTAATCTGTGGTATTGCATTGTCGTCCAGAAAAATATGAAAAGCACTAGCATGATGTTAAATCCCTTTTTATATATCTAAGATAATACCAGTGTGAAAAGTGTTGATTACACAGTTGATCCCGGGTTTAGGTTCGGGTGCTCTGCCCTGGGCGGCAGATTATTTATGTTACCGACTAATCTGACCGCGATGGCGTTACGACTGTACGTAATCCACGTCCCTTTGTCGAGAGAATACATTGTTAATTACTATGCTTACTTTATTACACATCAGAGGTCATCACATTTCACATCGCAACATCATCGAAGCAAGTTCATAGCCTAGCGGTCAGAAGTTTGTGATTTCTACAAACTTATGTGCGTACAGTGATTTTACAACACGAGGTAAGAGGTGAAAGAAAGTATTGAGAAAAAGCCTACATTTGTCTTAAAAAATCTGAAAGATATATGTATTGTATCGGCCATAGACTCACCATCTGTCACGATTGTACTTAATTTTCTCCGGAAAAGTGGGTGTTATTTAACTCTGCTTACGCGAGGATAGTGTATATATGTGTAAATACCTCAGTGGAATAACTATCTCAATAACAGGTGATGGCGACCGTCTTTATTCTATCTGCACCTCATAAAGAGTGATGGAATGTTGAGTACTAGAGCCAATAATGGCCCCGGAATACTTTTATCTAGTAATTACTTGATGGCCACGTTTAGAAATTGTATTTCTTTCATGTGTGCGATGCTCTTCACAAATTAATGAGCGTAATGGGAGAAGGGCCATCCCATTGCGTATGAAAACTTAATGTCACACTAATTAGTAAATCGTAAACCACGTGACTACGACTACTCCAACCCCACACAGTGACATAATAAGATTAAAACTACTTTCTAATCTGGTGTACTAATATTATAAGATTTTTTTATAACGAATAAACTAAAAAAATACTGGACCGATTTGAAAAACTTTTTCACTAATAGCTATTAAAACTCTTAATTCTAAAGTTAGTTTAAAACTGAAGTTAATAGGGCGTAGAATATTCATTTTCACCACGCTGAAAGATTTCTTTATTTAAGCTCACGCCCTCCCAAAATATTCTCCAAAGGTATTAATTTTAATTGTCAATAATGCCTATGTGTTAAGTTGGCAAATGGCAAGTCGATATGTTTTTGAGTGTCTACTCTGCATGACGTTTCCTCACGATATATTCTTTCATCGCTAATTCGTGCTAATCACGACCCTAAGTCATCAACGAAAAAGAAGGAGACTCATGTCATGGTACGACATAGTTTTAATACTTTATTAGACAAAAGCTTAATTTTATATACAAGAAGCAGTGCTTAAAAGTATTTACAAATTGAAAACGTGACCAAATCGGTGTCTCTCGGGATTGTGTCAAGAAGTTGAACAGCGATTAAGTTTTTAGAAATAGTGAGCATGCAAGAGACGACTGAAGATTGAGCGGCAAACTAAAAACATATCTTAATTTTTTCAACCGACTTCAAAAAAGGAGGTTCTCAATTCGACTGTATGTTTTTTTATTGTGATGCAAACAAGTTCTACAACTAAGTTCGACCTTAACCTTTTTACTATCATGTGTGATTTCCATAGGCACCTAATTAAACATATATTTGCTTGCACACCAAAATAATTAAAGCTACGAATAATTACCATCCTATGCGCGTCTGATAATGGCATGTGGTATTTATGTACACACAGTACATCGCAACGCTCACCTTTAAACGATGGATCGTCAAGATTGTAATATCCCGTCATGTCATCACTTGATTATCATGATAAGGGTCATACAACAATTTTAATTACCGCATCAAAGACAACCTGTCTCTTACTAAACTCTCCCAATAATTATGAACCCAACTTGTAGATATTAAATTCAATATTATCATGTCAATCTCACTCCACAGTCGTAAGACTAACCAGGTAAGTTCTTGTCCTTGTGTTGGATATCTTAGATGTTATTACTAGGACTAGTTGTGCTCTGCGGTTTAGTCTTACTTTCGTAATCGACGATATTCAATAAATATTATTATTTAAATTAAACCGAAACCCAAGATTAGTGCATAAAAATAAGTAGATTAGTTTCATTACATAAGCGTACATTTTTGTTAAACATGTAATCAAAAAATATGATAGGTTTGACTGACATTACCGCATGCGTTTGAGCAATAAAATTAATATGAGATTATCATTTGTATACTAATACAAATAATTTTATCTGAATGATTCATAGTGTCCTTTACTAACAAAGTTGTTATTTTTTTTAATTTAAAGGCACAACAATAATTTTAGTATATTATACTAAGTAATTATAAAACGCGCTACTAATACGTCCTACGTACGTAGCCCGAAGTCGCGTAGCAAAGTTCGTAGAATCTTCGTAGTACTAGCGTAGTAAATTCTACGAAGTCGTAGCTTTTGTATGTTGCAAGGCGGAAATTCTGACGTGCCAGAGGACATAATGTAAGTGCTATTAGTATTTTAGTGAGTAGGTCACCGTTTTCTACACTAATATTACAAAGAAGAAAAATTTGATTGCTTTTTTGTTTGTTTGTTTGTTTGCATTGAATAGACTCCAAAACTACTTGACCGATCTTGAAAATTCTTTCACCAATGGATAGCTACATCACCAGCGAGTAATATAGGCTATAATTTATCCCCCACGGAAACGGGAACTACGGGGGTGAAGCCGCGTGACGTCCGCTAGTGTAATATACTATGCTATTATCCGCGATTTCACTCGCATTTTATAAAACTTTTGATCCATACAATATTGTAAAACTGAAGAGCTCGTTTCTTCGTTTGTTTGGTTAATGGGCTGAACTCAGGAATTACTGGTTAGAATTGAAATATATTGTGTTGGATAGCATCGAGGAAGGCCTTAGGTTTTATAAGATTACACTTCGACCAATAGTAGCGAAGTATCAATGGAAAATGTTACAAAACGGAAAAAATATCACTAAGTAAGATAATGAGGGTAAATTTGCAAGACACAACTAGTCTTTTGGTAAATAAGTTTTTATGTCTCCACATGTTACTGTAATTATAAAGGCATTACCGTCGTTAATTAGACAATAAGACCCATTTGAGCTCAACCCAAACTAGGTAGGTATCGAGCTTAGAAGTGTACGTAACTATTGAAGTCTCCTCGAACATTATTTAATCAGTGGGAGTATTAACTAACATTGTTATTATAATTAAATTTCCACTTTACTTTAAAGGTTCCATTGCTTTCTAATGACACCAGCGTCTGAAGCGCCTCAAAGAGACAACGTATCAAGCAGAAAATTTGAAATATTTAGGATAAAATTTGGCGTACGTTCCTTGTATGATATCGAATACAAATTTGTTTTTTATGAGATTTTGGTTCATTCATTATTGTAATCATTATCATGTTGTATATTTATTTATTCGTAAAAGTTTTATAATAATTACTTAATATGGAATATTCCTTTGGTACTTCTTTTATAGAGGGCCTTGACCGCTTGCTCGCCAGAAAAGTATTAATTTATTAAATTTGTCCGTGACCCGATACGTTTTGGCTTGAGCCTTGTCCTGGCTTATTCCCAAACACTGAATAGGTACGTAATATGATAGCTTCGAGTTTTCAAACAACAATAATTAATATAAATATATCCAGCAACACAAAACAAATAGACGTATTTATTGCCTCTTTGTTTTAACAAAAATAATTGTTCAAATATTCTCGATGTGGTGTTAATTTATGGAATCTTTCTTTATCGAAGATATAAGGCATCTTCGCTAAAACTCGTGCCCGGCTCCCTAAACGATTTCACGCCACTGTGAACGAGACATTATTGCAACAATTTTATTCTAGTAATTTACGATTTGTTCTCAAGTGTAACCCTTTCCCTAATAACGTCGTATTACAAATTGCTGAGAGCGATCAAAGCTTTTTGTGACGGCCTCTTTTATATCGACGTTGGTATCAGTTTTTTACATTCGAAACGTGTCTTTTCACTTTCAATTTTTTATTATTATATCTAAAGCACTTGAGGAAGAAGCGTAAAATCAGGCTACTGGTAAACGACTAGAGCGTCATTCGATAAATTATCAACCAAAACATTTTGTTATCATGATGTATTATTTACATTTCTTTGACTAAGAAACGATTATGCGAGCACTTCAGCAAAATAAGGCCATTGCAACTTGCTTAATAAATATTTTACCATGGGCCTTATAAAATTTAGCAAAGTTGCCTCCAGCACTCTCAATACTTAAAGTGAATAAAGGACATACGCAGAAGTTTAGATCATAAAGATTTATCTTATATATATAATATTTATAGAAATAAACTTTACGCCTTAAAATATATGCTTGGAATTTGAATTAATTCGATAGCTGTGACCTTTTCGTACCATATTTAACAACTTAAGTCCTAATATCTCATGTAACCGTAGATATCGCCTATGCTAAACAACACGCCTGTTTTTTTCAGAATTATTCACACTGCGATAAAAGCGATGTTTCTTAAATTACTGTCGCTGACAATTTTCACCTTTGTTGTTCATTCTTACACTTAATAAAATAAGTGTTCTATGTTTTCTGTTTCGTAGAAATGAATATTACAACGTCTCTATGTTAAATAAATATATTTGAATTTACTATTGAAGTACAGACGGTATTATGAAAAGTCACAGAAGTAATGTTTAAAGCATCATATATTATATGCGGCTCTTCAAGTAGCTTAACGTGAATCATAATAGTCGATTCTGTATAATTAACTAACCTACTTGTCCTTGTACTTGAGAGGACGCTGTATAAGCGAGTTTTTGCTCTATGAGCAGTCTGCTGATGTGCTGAAACCATTTGTGGTTAACCCATTTGTGATTAAGACATTTGACTTAACCATTTGTTTGCGCGACGTACATAGAATTAAATATATCAAAAGACAAATTATCACACGTTTTTTTTATAATTTTAGTAACACCTTCTATGAAAATTGTATCCATATAAATCCATATTAATATCATACATGGGAAAGAGTGTCTATCTGATACCTTTTCACGAGTAAAATGATAAATGAAAAATATTTATTCAATTTAGGCCCTGGTAAGGCACTTATGAATGTCGAGAATTTACCAAAAATACCAAATTTAGTTAGGCGCTTAATCGATTTTACTAAAATTTGATAAATAATTTTGACAGACATAGGATTCATAAAACATACTACTCGGACGAAGTCGCAGTACATTAATAAAACTCAGATATAGCCAATGCCAATTTCGTCATCAGAAAATTAATAAACGAGTCTTGTGAACCGGTTCAAAATTAAATATAGACCTTTGTTCAGGAGGTACCGAGTAAAAACGAGGTGCTAAACGATATCGTAATTAATACTCGATTAATCACCCTGAAGCAATTTATTCAATAACTGCTAACGAGATCGGCTCCTCAATAAAGTGTTTTTAAAGTGAGGACTGACTTACGCCAGCTTTATTAGCTTACTATTATTTTATTGGCTAGAATATTGTACAAACAATATTATAACTTTGACACCGTAATGTAATGTAATAATCCATCAGAATATAAATCGTAGCTCTAACAACTATTACTATAATTGAACAGCTTTCATCAATTTCATCAATTTACGATAGACAACTAAGACCAACTATTTCTATCGAATAGTGATTATTAGTACACACATATGCATTCCCCGAAGGGGTAGGCAGGGAGTTCTTATAGCACACCTACAGTTAGTTAGTTAGCCAGTTATGTCGGCTGGAGGCCCTTGGGTCTCGCCCTATAGTCCGGTTAAGCAATGGAGGTAACTCCCCCCTACCAACTGCTAGAGACCATATACAAAAAAAACGTCAGTTTTGTTTTAGTCCCATGTAATAGGGGCGAGTCTATTGCCATTAACCGGTCACTAATCCAGACTCCGAACTAGGAAATTCCATTCAAATTGAAAAACCCAATACCTTGTGTCTGACCCGGAGATCGAACCCAGGTCCGTGTGTTCCGTAGTAGCGATTCCAATTACTAAACTAATGAGGCAGTCGTTTTAGATAGATACATACAATATGGATATAATGTCTCAACACGACTTCACTGAATGTAGCATGTCTTGAATGAAAGAGCTCTTTCTTGTAAATGTGCGTGTAATACGAGTATATGTATCCCCTACTATTGTGCTAAATCATCGGTTTCCGTGATGTATTCTCACACCTTCACAATATTACGTCAGCACGAACACAATTACTAAGTGTATGCCTTCGACAAGATTTATAGACATACAAAGAGATAATAAATAATGTTATCTACGAAAGCAGCGTATTTCGAACTATCTATTTTCATAAATGTATTTATATCTTAAGCTACCTACTTGTACGGAAACACGTTAATAATTTGTATGACTTTTTGGCTGATACACATGCAATTTTTTGTTTGTATATTCTTGTAATGGAGCCTCCTGGAAGCCAAATAGAGCTACTGCTAAAAAAAAAATATTTTGCTATTTTATAAAAAGACCAGTAAATATGTCTACTTATGGAATCGTAATCAAACGGCTACGGCTATATTGTCCTCTAGCTGTGCCCCCGGTTTTACCCGCGTAGGAAATGTTACGTGGATTTTCTAAAACAAAAGATGCCTAAAGTACTCCTAATAATATGAACTAACTACCAGAATAATAAACCGACACTTCAATGCTATTTACCTGTATAGATTACGGACAGCTAATGAACCTTTCCACTTACTCTTATTCTTTTACTATTTATGTTACTAGCACTCAGCCAGAGTATTAGTAACAAATTTGAACAAGTATACATCTGTCCCTAACACTTAATCAAATGAGCATCGCAAAAGATATTTATTTTCGCAAAGTAGTTGCTTAGACTGTACATAAAATCAAAAAGGTTTGAATTAGTGTTTCAATCAACCCGATGAAACGAAAACCAAATACTAGGTAGCAATATTTATATATGAAAAGGTTCGTGAATGTATTTTTAAAATCTGAATCTAATATATACAGTCTGTATTTATTTTCCTATTATTGTGAAAAAGCGTCACTCACATACTCATTAGTTAAATAATCTGAATTTTGTACTTTTTTACCGGCGTAATAATATTTTATATTTTACAATAGAACTTAAGTAATGCACATAGAAATGGTTCAGATAAAGTACTTGTATCTTTTATTCCACAAACAAGTGTTCAGGTCCGACACTAAGAGGTTCTCTGTATTGATACAGTTGTCTCGATACGCACGATTTAAAGAGGTCCGCTCTCTATTGGATTACATGGGACAACGCGTGTATGATGGCATTGTATAGTGACAATGTTCATTATTTATTACAATTCGATTTTGACGGCCTATTGCCTGCTGGATAACTTTGTTTGTTAGAAAAGTATAACGCAACCAAATTATGGAACACTTACATTGACTGGTTGCTTTATATGCATTGTCTTCTGTGATGATTATCCAAGTTTATATTTATTAAAGCAGTACGTACAATACGATAAGTACAAGAAGCCTACTATAAAAAACATATCGTGAACTTAGGACAAAGAAAATAAAATTTGTCTCAATTTTTAGAAGCCTTTCGTGACAAGCGGGCTGGGGATTTTTCGCTCAGAGAATCAGCATTACTATTCGTAGCAATGCTGCCAGGCATTCTTAACAACATTACGAGACACCGATTTGGGCCAATTTTTCCACTTGTCATTAGGTTTAAGTACTGTTAATTCCTTGTATATAAAAAAAAGATACAAAAAAAATCTCATGTTTACGATAAATTATTCTGTAGTAACCTTGACGATGAGCTACACAAAAATAATATAATAAATTTTACCTTCACTTAAAGGTAAGTGAAGGTAAAATTTACTTAACTTATGAGGTATGACGACCATTTTGAGGGTAGGTAACTGATATTTTACCAGTTTTTCCAATTTAACAACGTTTAGTGCCTCGTTACCTAAAACAAACATGTTTGATATTTGATATCGGTTCGAAGAAGGGACGACCCTTTCTAGAACCATGTCCTCTCAAATGATCTCTTTGTAGCCTCGTAATATCAATCCTTTAATAAATACTATGGGTTAGTTTTTTACATATAAGTAACTATAATAAAATGATTTACATTTGCCTCCTGCCAAGAAGGCTCATAATGTAAACACGTTGGATCGATGGACATCTAGGTATGTTAAGTATCGAACCCACTTAAAATAAAATTAACATAAACTTACTGCACGCATCAGAGCGTAGGCCTTGATAGAAAACTTGTACTTTACTGAAATATTGATTTTTTATTGGTAAAATATGCGTATCTACTCCTTGAGTGGCAAAGTCTTAAATATTCGGCTCAATGCGGTATAAATCAGCATCTGACTACGATTGATTAAAACCTGATGACTGGGCACGAGCGGAGATTAATGAGGCATCACTCGGGGCGGAACTCTAGCCTTTAATACTCACAATATCTACATCCTTATGAACGAACACTCTTACGTATATGCCTTATCACTGAGCTCTGGATTAACACCAGTTTTCATTTTAGAATTTCTATAATTTTTTTTAAAATCGATCAGTTGGTTCGGAGTCTATTCGGTACAAACATCTTCCGTCTTTATAGTCAAAGTCAAAGTAAGAAATATCTTTATTCGATTAGACTTATTGCAAAATACTTTCAAATCGTCAGAATGACATAATTATACAGGATTATACATGCTAGCGCCAGGTTTGGAAGGTTGCTTTTACTGAGAAGAACCTGGCCTATAATATTATAAGTGAGACGTGAATTCATAATTGATGCTAGAAATATATGACTCACGCCTGACACAAATTGGTTCATCAATTACTAAATTTAATCACATAAACAAATTCGTTATATATATTTTATAATGCCTGATTATAAAAGTTAATTAAATACACGAAAATATTACGAGCGTATATTTCAAACAAAACTCGACGTTGAAATGTGGCTGTATTATGTAAATGCGATCTCATTATTCAAAGAAAACTTAATCATAATAAAGATGTACTTAATGGAAACATTCCATGAAGAGTTTATCTCGAATAGTCAAAGTGTAGTCGATGCTAATTCTTAACTGGGGGTATAGTGTACATAACGAGCGCAACCCTACTCCTGCACCCATTTCCATGTGTTTAATACGTGCTCATGACGCAGAGCTGGCATTTGTATGATAATGTTATTGTTACTAGACGAAAAGATGGTTAAAAGTACAAATGTTCGGGGCAAGGGACACAATGATGACTGTACTATATGTTATTGGAACCGCAGAACTCTCATTTGTATAATTTTTACATTTGCTATTGGTATAACGATGTTCACTCCGAAAACATTGCAATCCAAAACTTGCTACGAAACATTTCACGTTCTATTTTTTATTAAATGCCTTTAAATTGTGAATTCGTTCCCCATTATATTATATGCTTACGACACACCAGAAGGGTCACCGAAGGCGTAAGCCGAGGTGTAAAAACAACACCCACTTTTCACCGAAGGCCATTAAGTGCCAACATGACAGATGGTGATTCCATCGCCGTCTCAGGTACTTTGCATAATAATAATCTATACATCTTCTATGCAGATAAATAAAATTTAAGTGTCTGTTTGTAATTCCAAAATTACAGTTTTTCACTAAATGCATAAGAAAGTACATATGCATACACAATACTGACATAGAAAAACGAATTTTTAATTTTTTTCTCTGTCTGTCTGTTTGTTCCGGGTAATCTCCGAAACGGCTGGACGGATTTTAACGGTACTTTCAATGACGGATAGCTAATGTTACAAGGAGTAACTTAGACTACTTAGATTTATTTTAAACTTTAAGGATCCGCCGTCAACAATGAAATAAAGTCTACCGGGTGAAACCGCGGGGCACCGCTAGTAAAATAATAAAACACTAAAATAAAATATAGGCCAACTGAATATGAATGGAATTGAATTAATTTAAACATCCTCCTTCGCGATATACTTACATACTTTCCAATGAGTGATTTATGCCGACTAAACGCCCCGAGTTCCCAGTTTATTATTCCCAGTTGATGGATACTATGTATATCCACCAGACCCTATGCTAATCGACATCTCGAAAATATAAATAGCACGATACAAAGAGACCTATTGTCATTTCCGAAGAAGTGGGAAGTTGAAGCTGTGTAATGAAAGCGAAAATCTCTAAAACGTTTTATTGTTTCGCCCCTACATTTAGGCATGTAGATAAGTTTTGTATTTGAAACAATAGGAATCTCTGTTTATAGATTTAGGAGTGATTGCGACAGGAAGCAAGGGGTAGCCGAGCGTGTGAGCGCGGATCTTCGCCTGACTTCTGTCCTGTGCCTCGCCTGTCGAGACAAAAGCCACAATATTTCAGATCTTTTGCGTTTCATACGAGCAATTGCTTTCGAGACGACGGTTGATTGAACGTATAACATCCCACAGTAATATTTGAAAGTATTTTAACGTTGACTCTCTGTATTCGCAGCATAAGTTTAGTATCTACGTTATTAGTATATACCTCGTAAATAATTTAGGTTATGAGCTATTTTCCACAATATTGTGATCTACATGTGCAAAGATCACGTTCCAAGTTGAACAGAGTAAATACGAGTTTCAAAATACTGTGATATTTTGACACATCGTGATTTATACAAACCCCGTATTGTTTATATTGCCATTCATCAAACGAACACATCGTTGCCGGGTGATTGGAGAATTAATTAACGAAAGGTTTAATAAAGTCAATGTTTAAATTGATGCCAAATCCAATATAATCTGCTCATGCGAAGGCTTTGCTCCATGATACGTACATCAAAGATCCACTTATAAACATCAATATGAAAGTACATACATACCTACTTGTAATTCAATAACTATATCGAGATTTTACAAATAACATTAAAAAACATATTCAGAAGATATTTATATATTGTGTAGTCGCCTGCTACGCAAGTGATACAAGTTCGAATTGTATGTGCGGTGGTTTTCACACCGTTAGCTTTACGGTGAAAAAAATATCGTGAGGAAACCTGTATTGCTAAGGAATTCAAAGACCCGAAACGGCGATGGATTCTTCATCTGTCACGTTGGCACCTTATCACTTTCGGTGAACTGTGAGTTTGGAAACACCTCTTCTTACCCCTTCGCGTACCCTTCTGGAATGGCGTGAGCATATGTATTAATTTTATTGAATTCCAAATTAACAGCATTCACTAGTTATCTGTCTGTTGTGTGTTTGTACCGAGTAATCTTTGAAATGTCTGGACCGATTTTAACGGGGCTGTCCCTGACAGATGTTACAAGGAGTAGGTAAATTAAGTTATTTTTTCTAATTAGGGATCCATAAAAGAAGCCACTTATGAAATAAAGTCTACGCGGGAGAAACCGCGTGGCACAGCTATTTAACATAACATAAAACCAGGTTTGCATTAACCAATCCGCTGCCATTCTTGAGATTCAAAGTAATGTTAGGTTGTTGTTAATCCGAACCAGAGTAAGCCCGCATTAAAAGTTGCCGAACAAAAAGTTTGCATGACTGGACGCACAAATGGCATGAAACATTTTACGCACAAGTTTCACGAAATAATACGTGAAATAACCCTACAGTAACCCTAACAACTAAAACGTTTAATCGCTCTTACGGTCAGGATTACTAAAAAGCTTCATAATTTTAGATCATATAACTACGCAAGTAGGTGTACTTTAATTAATTAATGAAGACCGTGCATCTTCCTTTCATGATCTAAATATAGCTTGTAAGAAAAGCAGTTAGCTTTCATCAAATTGACAGTACCTATTCCCGAGCGTCAAAACATTTATCAAGCGTTGTAAAGCTGATCCCTTTAAGTCACCCTGAATGAGCATCGTAGATCGTTCACGAGAATGATGTTTCTCCATTTAAGTTCACGACTTGAAATAGCTGACATTAGAAAAATTAATGACGAATGTTATGCGTCTTCAGCAATTTCGCAAACGAGTATCTCCTTGCAAGCTGTGATAAATTTAACGCGGCACACGTTTTACTCCGTCTATGTTGTTGTTAAGACCCATTAAAGAAAATTGGCCTTATTCACGATACGAGCCATCTCCGTTATTTCATTTTAACGAAAATATAATTTTAGTATTAATTTTTAATGAATTTCTTTTGGTTTTATTGTTTCAACTAATGTGATCTTAGAAAATGAAAAACACACTGCGCTGAAATTTATATAATTCAAACATGTACCTATGTATGTTTAGTGCATCATCACGCTAGTATCTTAGTCTTTGTTGAAAAGTGGGTGTCTTAAAACCCCTACCTACCCCTATGGGGCCCCTTCTGGGAAGGCGTGAAGCCGTGGAGTGATAAGAAGGATCCTCGATCAACGTGGTCAAATGTCCCATACCATTTTTGAAATAATGCTCCATATGAATGGTTACCCACCTAAGTGAGCAAGGCTTTGCAAAGAATACGATATTTGGAAGTAAAAAAAATATATAAATAGAAATGTCATACTCACACTAAGCCCATTCACAAAGACACGAGAAATTTCATTACATTTTATTCTTTACAATTGGATTCAATAAGCTAAATCGCGTCGCACATTGTTCCTGTTGTGAGCCTATCCTGTAATCCCGAAGGGTGTGATGTCTTTGTAAAAACATTCTTCTTCGGATTCCCGTATCGGTTTGTGTAGACGTTCCAATTTGTCAATATAAAACAGTGCGCCCTTCGCCGACCCGATCCGCAATATGCCTACGTCAATGTCCAATACGGATCTCTGTGCGCGACGTTTATTCAAATTACATACCACAAGTTATTTCTAACTAACTGCAGACAGAACCGTTACAATATAGTTCAGTCTTTGATTGCAGCTCTATTACTCTCTAACGTCTTACAAAATAATAAGTAAATATCGGAAGCATTTCATAACTAAAATCGTATCTATATTTTCGATCAAAAAATTCTTTGAACATTCTTCTTTCAAATAAAATTATTTACTACATTCGTACATTGAATACTTCAATCACTTCAATATACCTACATGGTACTTTAAACTTTACGCGTTGAATTTTTATTGCTGTTCAAAAGCAATCATGCATTCTGGTGAGTAAGAACTCAAAGCAAACACACATTCACATTGCAAATAACACCGCACTAAGAAACACGTTCGAACACATATTATATTCAAAGCGACACGAGGTATCAAAGTACATACCTTGATACTCTTAGTACACAAATTTACATCACTAAAGACCATTGTCTTAACAGTGTTGACGAAGAAGTTAACAGCCGTCTGTCCGACTTTACCTTTGTAAGTATGGATTTTAATGCGGTTTTAACCATCATTTATTTGGGTTTATTTTAAAACTGAATAAAATACTCATAATTATGCCTGAGTATCTTCCCGATTTTTTTCAGAAGACTAGTTTCAGTACCGACGGTAATTTTTCGAAGTTCATGAGAGCCGTCATCTGCCTGAACTTGCCTGAATTACACTAGCTGTGCCCCGCGGTTTCACCCGCGTTGATTTAGTTGCATCCTTTTGTCGTGGAACCTAATATTTTTAATAAATAAAAGTAACCTAAGTTACTTCTTGAAATATCAGCTACCTGGCAGTGTAAAACCCGTTAAAATCGGTCCAGCCGTTTCAGAGATTACCCGGAACAAACAGACAGACAGACAGAGAAAAATTTTAACACTTGGTTTTTTAGTGTCAGTGTATACTTTCTATATGCATTTAGTGAAAGCTGTTATTTTGGAATTACAAACAGACACTTCAATTTTATTTATATATTTTATATTACAGTGCCTTTGCCCGGAATATCACATAAAGAAAATACCGTTTTCCGTAGGTGAAGGTAATTTTGTAATGTATGTAGGTAAATTAATAATTAACCTCAACCCACACAACTTCTTGGACAGTTAATCATAACTTAACGTTAAACAACATTAATTACCTCTTCGAAGTTATTTGCGCCTGTGAAACCGATAAAGCAAAGTTAGTCGTAATATCAAGCTATGCCAAAGTGCGCCTTCACAACGACTATGTTGGTTAACAATGAACTAGGCATGAATGGCATATAATTATAGGAATATAGCCAACTAAGTAGCTAGCTATGATAAGCAACATATACTGTACCCTTTGTGGCTCAATGATTATGATCGTGGTTCTATCAACTCAGATTCTCTTGCCGACTAGGCGTAATACCTCTTAAGTCGATATAAACATGTAGCCTGTGAACCTGCTAGGATCTAGACACTCATTTATATTATCAGTAAATACTGCTTTATTAATTCGCAAGCTACATCGTCGCTTGTAAAATGGCAACGTGATAAAAGTATAAGAAATATTTTCCATTCATTAATAGAAAACACTACCTAACTATTTTATTTCAAAGCGAAAAAACTTTCCGACTCTTAAAAGCTTTTAATGTAGAGCGATTAAAGAGAAAACTAGAAATACGAAGTACTAGAACTGAGCTGAATCTCGCTTAACAACTCTGCAAAGAAACCGCAAGGAATCGAAAAATTGAAGTAGACTCGCAATCTCGCAAATAGTTAAAGCCCTCGGGAAGTTTAAATCAGATGAAGCCTCTTAAGTCTGAAGGAAAGCCAGTATTTGCTTAATGAAAAAAAAACCATACCAAAGTGACCAGATTCAGACATTATAATTATCCTAACAGTTATTGAAGGGCGTGTCTTTGAATAAGTACCTGTATAATTTATCAAATATATATAATAAACTTTCCCTAATATTTTATTGTGTTTAATTTTAAGTATTTATGCAAACGAAGAAACATTTGCCTTGTCCGTTCGTCCATATGACAATTCTCAACTCCATCTCCATCCATTACAAATTCTGTAGAAAGGTACGGAAATGTACTATTTTTATTGGATACTGTTACATA
Organism: Watsonalla cultraria; assembly: GCA_964035505.1. NCBI lineage: Eukaryota > Metazoa > Arthropoda > Insecta > Lepidoptera > Drepanidae > Watsonalla > Watsonalla cultraria. The sequence goes on along the minus strand of OZ037717.1, from coordinate 6,703,212 downwards.
TTTCAAAGTTTTGAAGAAAATCATTGAACTTCGTTCAATAAAAAAAGTAGTTTTAAAATTAGATTCCCTTTATTCTAGTAAAATCTTTGAGCAAGTTATGATAACGTGGTTATGTGGACTGTGGAGTATAACTGCGATTATTTTACCAGTCGCGCGCTCTTGGGTAAGCAAGGAACAATACAAAGCAGCCAAATGAACATAATTATCCGAGTGCATGTTTATTCACGTCGGCAGTGTTGACAGAGGCAGGTTCAGTCCCGAGTACCTAGCATGGGACATGACCCAGATTTAACCAACCACTTGGTACTCGTACATAACTCAACAAGTGGTCAGCCACAACTTCTCCGTGAGTTATTGTACTTAGCTCACACTCACACGCCATGAAACACTGAAATCCACACATTAATCTTAAATATTAATTTGTCTCTGTCTATTGTCTTTCCACGACTACTTAAATCGTATCGTTTAGTTTCTTGAAGAACGACCAATAGGTTTTACAGTGAAATAATACTCAGGACTTCATTAATGAGGTTAAATGTATCTATTTGCTTAGAAAATCAGGCTAACGCATAAGGTTTCTAAGACTATGAACTTAAATAACCTGGAACCTGATACTAATACCGATATTTACGATGGACAGATAGAATGCTAAAACATCGTCCGAATTGAAAAGGTACCTCGGAAAACCGCGTCGTTGCCAAAATAGCGAGAGTCCACAGCAGCGAAACAATACCGCACAAATTCAGTTTAATTTACTAACAACATAAATAGCATAGCATTAACCTGTAATGTAAATAAGCTGAACAAGGTCTTTAAACGTATCACAATAGTTTCCAAGGAATCGCAGCTGCTCTGTCATAAGATGTAAACACTGGTAATGAATGAGAACCCTAACTAAATTAGTTAGTTGCTGCCTTTGTTAGCACTTCAACTCATATTTGATAAACAACTTTGTCTAATAATGATAATTCATTGTATGACCTTCACTAAGGTCACTCATTTTCTTTATCTTGAAAATAATTCTAGGACAGATCAGTCTCCTCAGTTCATACTTTAGAATAATATAAAGAGGTAATGTTGACTTGTGCGTTTCAATCTAAGAAGTAACCTCCGGAGGTCGTGGTTTAATTCTGAGTTATTTTATATTACAATGGTATCAAACAAGTACGCAGTCCGCCTGGTGGTAAGCGGCTACTGCAGCCTATGAACGTGACTGACAACAATGTCACTCGCGTTCGCATTACCTACCTTATAAAGTTAGAATCACATCTAACGTGAGTGAGATGAATAAAGTAATGGGTTTAGAACACAATACCTTTCAATGGATATACGTATTCGATTTAAATAAGATGTTAATTGTAGTAGGCCTCATATGTACAATTTGTTTAGTAATATGATAGAATTGTGTACCTTTTCATATGAATTCCATTTTTTACTAACGATTGGTCTTGACTTCCGATACCAATATTAAATATTGAAAAGAACGTAAGAAACATCAATAGCCCGTAATAATACTACATTGTTCTATGTAAATAAATGGCGACGTTTCATTTGTAGGGATTTATCGACGTCCTATACGTTCCTGTTGGTTCCCGATAAATACAGCACTATAAGCGTTAGTAGTCTGCCTGCGCCCCAGTAGTTTACAGGCTTTCGAATTGTTAAATGATTTGACGCATGTCTACAAACGTGTATAAACTTTATTTCAACTAGTCAAATAATACACTATTACAGGGAACTCACAAAATAATGGTAAAGCTTGCTGCTCTAATTATAGCTAGCACTTGCCGTACCCCGCGGATTCACTCGCGTAGACTGAATAATATCATGGGGGGCCCGCGGGACGATACGTTTTTTTAAATATAGTTTTAAGTAGCCTTTATTGAATGTTTATTAAACTGTAAGTAATTTTGATCCTCCTTGTAACATCAGCTATCTACCTGTGAAAGTTTTGTTAAAATCGGTCCAGCCGTTTCGGAAATTATCCTGAACAAACAGACAGACAGACAGAAAATAAAATAGAAATTGTTTTGTTTATGTGTAGAGTATGAACTTCCATATGCATTTAGTGAAAAACTGTTAATTTGAAATTACAAACATACACTTAAATTTTACTTATCTTTATGTATATGTAGGTATTTATGTATGTAAAGTAATATTTTCTTGGTAATTTATTTAAACCTCAGATTTAAACGAATTCAAAACGATTCAAAAACAAAGATTTTTAACGGACAAGTAATAGGTAAGCAGATTCAATATAACTCAGGCTACAGCCATGCAATATAATGGTCTGACTTGAGCACAGAAAACAATAAAAATATATTAGAGTTGTCCGAGCGTGGCGGAGGTACTGCCTGCAACAGATACACGCCCACTCCTCAGCGTGACACCGGGCCGCAGAATAAAACGGCCAAGACATTACATAACTCATATTTTATATAAACGTATTGTTATCACCGTTGCTCTGATATTGAAAATACCTTCGCTTTAAAAATGTATACTGCGTTGTTTATTTTATTGCCGGAGACCAGTTATACTCCCAAACATTTTATAACACAGGTTAAATTATTAACTTATTTATTATTACTATTACTATTAAGTAGGATTACAAATGCCTACTTACGAACATACTTTAAACAATTCTAGTACTTCAGTGACTTATGAAAGAAATATAATTACTACGCAGGTGCAACCGCGGGGCACAGCGAGTAGCATATTAGCTATCTGCCAGAGAAAGTCCCGTTAAAATCCGTTTCGGATATCAGCAGGAACAAGCTGACTGACAGACGAAAAAATATAAATTGTTTTTATTATATGAGTAGGTACCATATATACTTTCATATACATTTAGTGAAAAGCTGTTACAAGCAGACACTACAATTTTATTTATCGGTTTACTCAACCAAAAATCTGGAAATTGTCCACCATAATCAACATCTTACTTGACTATAGCAAACAACTAATTTGGAAAGGCCAATTGCCAGTGTTAATAAATCAATACAACGTTGATATAGTATTGTTCAATAAACGACTATGAATCAAATGCAGGCACTCACGGTTGTAGGCACGCAGTACGCTCCATACTCTACGGTCATCGATTTAATAAAACCTAGACGATTTATTTATGAAAAAATATAAGGTTGAGAAAGTCTTTGAGGTATGGACGTAAAAGGTGGACAATAATTGTCAAAGTATCGCCACCTCATATAATCTAATCTGAATGTGATTGCGTGATTTTACCCAACTACGCCTAAGTAAAAAGGAGGATTATGTTTTATCTCGGTATTTTAAGGATGATATCACTAAAATCTGTTAAACAGAAAGATAGATAGAGATCACTAATTATTTTAGTAATCACACGATACTTTATTTCATTATCGATGAACATCCTTCCAATACGTTCTTTGTTTTCCATAACTAAGTAAGTATTAGGCATATAGTATAACTAGCTGTGCCCCGCGGTTTCACCCGCGTAGATTTAGTTTCATCCTTATTGTCGCGGAACCCTAATAAAAGTAGATTTTTGATAAATAATAGTAGCCTAAGTTACTCCTTGAAACATCAGCTACCTACCAGTGAAAGTCCCGTTAAAATCCGTCCAGCCGTTTCAGAGATTACACGGAACAGACAGACAGACAGATAGAGAAAAATTTTAAAACTAGGTTTTTTCGTGTCAGTACCGTGTATACTTTCATATGCATTTAGTGAAAAACTGTAATTTTTTAATTACAAACAGACACTTCAATTTTATTTATCTGTATAGATAAATCTGCTAGATTAAACAATAGTAAACTGTATCTACACGTTACGAAGAGCAAGCGGATATAACGCGACATATGTCATATCATTATGCATGTAAGTATGTGTGTCATATTATTCGAAACAGCTGCGTTTATTTAAGCGCCGTCTCTTTACGAGCCTGGATTTAATCAGGAACCAATTACGTCTAGCACTTGCCTATGGAAACACTTATTGGAAAGTAAGCATATCCATACAACTATATCTATACATCCATACAGATAAATAAAGTTGAAGTGTCTGTTTGTAATTCCAAAATAACAGCTTTTCACTAAATGCATATGAAAGTATACACGCTACTGACACTAAAAAAACAAGTTTTAAAAATTTTCTCTGTCTGCTGGCTGTCCGTCTGTCTGTCTGTCTGTCTGTCTGTTTGTTCCGGGTAATCTCTGAAACGGCTGGACCGATATTAACGGGACTTTCACTGGCAGGTAGCTGATGTTTCAAGGAGTAACTTAGGCTACTTTTATTTATTAAATTATTTATTAATCATATTAGGGTCCCGCGACACTAAGGATGAAACTAAATCTACGCGGGTGAAACCGCAGGGCACAGCTAGTAAACAATACGAGCCGTCTGTTGCTCTTCTGGATAAAAACTTCTCACACTATAGTATACTGTAGGCTCAAAGACTTAATTGAAACAAAAATATGTAGAATGGAGGGATAAAACAAAAGAGAAGCAGTTCAAATGTTCATATTCATATGCACAAGCTGAAGTGTTTTTGACGACCGAAGTTAACAAATGTGGTAATTCTCCGACTTTCATACCTTACCAGGGCTTAGGCCCTAAATAAACCGTATTCGTTTTCATTTTCAACAAAATAATAAATATTTGATGAGTTACTCCAATAAAATCTTGATCCATTAATATATTTTTCCAAATATATTCTGTAACATACTGGTATTGCGATTCGCACTCTCACAAATATTTAAGCAGGTGCTCTATTCCTTACGATATCCTGCATTTCATCTCAGTCTCTGTAACCGATGTTTTATATCATACGGGCACAATTCATGACACACACTTGAGCGCGCTTTAATATTACAAAGCCACACCATTCGGGGATTACAAAAATAAGAGCCTAAAAAAGTCAACAAACGCCTTAGGGTATAATTAGCGTTGAAATATAGCAGGGTTGGCACCCAGCTTTTCTTAAAATGGTGTCTCAAAATGGTATAATAATAATAAGAAAGTTATCTAATTACCCGGCAAATAAAATATAGCTTTTTTAATGTCCCGTAATTGTACCGGTATGTGTAATAAGCGCCAAATAATCTTAGAGGAAATAGGAAAATATACCTTATAAACCGTTTGTTTTGTTTTGATTACGTGTAGGTAGTTGGCGTTGTTAATAATTTCCCAAGAGTCTCGCTTAGGGTGGCTTCTAATCAGGCCCCAGTTTGTATAGATACATCCTTCGCTATTAAAAATTATATCCCCTAATCCTTTATACGTGTGTGTACTGGCTTAGTACTTCCTGCATTGGTTCTGGTAATGATTTAAAATTATAATACACCCCTATTTTAAAATTTCACATACAAAAATTTTTTGTTGCGCGTTCAGTAGGTTTTTGTTGCTTGCGTCAAAGGCTTGGCTGAAAGTGAAAAGATAGACGAACGCTTCCCTCGGGCAGTCGATGCAAGACTAAGCTTTAAGGTTTTTCATTTACTGCATGAACCTCTAGTCGTCACTACCTTGACCTTATCCCACACATAGTTGGGGTCAGCATTCGATCTAAACCGATGGTGCTAATCACCAGGTTTTTGCACATTGTGACTGCCAAAACATTCGTAGCCCCTTTTACAAGTTAAATCTATAACCTGTAATGTATCTCACCATTTTCCTGTCATAGTTATAAAAACACAATTAGATATTAACATTGCAACTAAAATATTTCATAAGACTTTAATAAAATACTTTCAAATCGTCAAAATGTCGGGTTGATACATAACTTTCTACTAAACTCAAGCTCGTCGCCATTTAACAAAGAAGAAGAAGGATTTTAAATGTTGCCGCGGGTTCAGCCAGAGACTCAGCAATTACTCCTGTACTAAAGTAAAGTATAAAATATACAATAGAAATTATACGTATAGAAGCCAGTTAATTGCTGGGCATCAGTGTGATGGTATCATGCTAGATGTAAACCACAGGACGTTATTGTTATGATCATGAGATTCACAAAATTGTTTCAAACTACTTTATTACCTTTCTCTGTCAACTTTTCAAGTTTGAACCGCGATGGCTTAACAACTTAAACACTCCAAATTATGTCTTTGCTCCTAAAATTCTGTGAATTCGGTGAGGAGCTACGTTACTTTAAAAACTTTATATTAGGACTACTCGTTCGTATATAAAGTTTTAAAAGGCTTAATGTCTACCAAAATGTTTCATTCCAAAGTGCTTTAAGAAGTCAATATTAGAAAATTAAGTACGTATTTTATTACCATTTTCGTAATAATAATTTTACTATGAAGACATTTGCATTCATCTTTATTTATTTCCATTCACATAAGTAATGTGTTACATATCATAGTGTCCCCACTTTTTAATATTTTAGAGTATAAAGTTTTTTAAGCATATTAAACCAAACAAATAAGAGTTATCGTTAATTTCCAATAAAAAATTGTCCTTTCTTATTGGAAACGTAAGTGAAATGCTAATGTTCCTTCGTTCGTTTTATACTATGCAATCATTACAAAGTATAAAAGTGACAAACTCCCGCATAGAGCCGGGGTCGGACATTGCGGTAATCCCGGGGCCAAAGTTGCCGGCGCGGGATGCGGGACATGAGTCACGACTAGATCAAGTAACTCATCGCTTTCCAAATCAACATTTAACATAACTGCACACAACCCCAAATTGTCCACATTTTGTTTTATTACGTCTGCTAGGGAACTTTTTGTTTGCGCAAGTAAAATCTGCCAAACAATACTTAAGTAATTGCTTTGATACATTTGTTTAAATAACGAGACAAATATAAAAAAATGGTGTTTATAACATACCAAGATTAAAATAGTCTTAATTATTGTGTGTACCTATATAAACCGATTATACTTGTATTCCCAAGCCAATTCCAAGTCAATAAGATTCCATCTTGTGATTAGCAAACCGGCCACTCTGCAACGACCTGAATTAACTGATAACAAGAGAATAGTCAGAAATATCTCCCTTGCAGTATAATTATTCAAACCCGGCCTAAGTCCAGCCATTGTTCAACTCGGTCCCACTTAAAGGCTGTTTCAGATTAAAGTTTAACCAACTGCTCCTTTCATATCGTCTTCATTAAATTTAAAACTCAAACGCTTGAAGATGATGTGAAAAGCTTACAAGGGAACGCAATGGAGCGCGTACGGCCGCCGAAGCGTTTGTAGGAGATATAATAAAGTTTCCTTGCTATTTGAATATGATCTATTCTATTAGCGGATTTTTTTTTCTAAATAAATGCACCCTTTATTACTTCTGGGAACATCAGCTATCGGTGAAAGTCCCGTTAAAATCGGTACAGCTGTCTCAGTGATTTGCCGGTACAAACAGAGAGACAGAAAGCTAGAGAGAAAATTAGTTTTTTGAAAAACAAATATTTTTATGTATGTTATATGTTTCATATACATTTAGTGAAAAGCTGTAAATTTGGAATTACAAACAATAACAACAATTTTATTTATCTACTAGCTGTGCCCTGCGGTTTCACCCGCATAAATTGAGTTTCATCCTTATTGTCGCGGAACCCTAATATTTTTATTAAATAAAAGTAACCTAAGTTACTCCTTGTAACATCAGCTACCTACCAGTGAAAGTCCCGTTAAAATCCGTCCAGCCGTTTCAGAGATTACCCAGAACAAACAGACAGACAAACAGAGAAAAATTTTAAAACTTGGTTTTTTAGTGTCGGTAGCGTGTATACTTTCATATGCATTTAGTGAAAAGCTGTTATTTTGGAATTACAAACAGACACTTCAATTTTATTTATCTGTATAGATATGTATGTGAAAAATTCGCGCAGTATTCGTTGAACTCGTTTCAATGCGAAATTTGAAATGTAACATTGTAGTAAGAAAGCGTCTCTATAGATTTTAAGAATGCCAATGGAGGAAACGTCGAGTACCTAGATATCATTTACTTTGATCAATTTGTGAAACTGTCGTTCGGTGCAGGTGCCCACATCTCACTGAATATTATTTTCACCGAGTCTAGGTACAACCTCATTTATAGCTTACATTTACTATTCATGCAAGTAAGAACTTTAATGTTTGAGAAACTCATTTAACTTTCGTCTTCACATTTTGCGTTAAAACGTTACGAACACGTTCATAAAAGCACCTGACATCCATGCAATTTAATGTATTACTCAAAGGCAAAATACTCAGTATCATTCAAGCCGCCGTCTTAACTTGATACCAAGTACAATTCTCGGTAATATTCCGAGTCGGTACAGCCTGTAATAGGCTTTCTTTCAGTATGAATTCCAGAAAAGGTGCCTAACGAGCTTCCCTCGATACCAATATTGTGGATTTGTGATACTATCCAAAGTAATGACCATTTGTACTTTTTTCTAAGGATGGAAACTTTGCTTTTTGGATTGTATTTCAGCAAGTTATTACTTGCTTATTACCTGTTTATTCCTTAATATTCGAAGTTTTTGTTGTTTGAATTTTGAATTTGGGTGTTATTTATAACATGATTATTTCGAAAACAGTTTAAAAGCCCTTTAAACGATCTTGCAATAAATATTTAGTACGGAAACTGCATGAGTCTGAAATGATGGTTTCATACATACATAGTTTGCGTCTCGTCTAAATTCTAAAACAAAGATCTCAAAGTTTGTACCAAATTAATCTGCTTAACTTTAGTAAGTTTTGTTGTTTGTACACTATCAACATTTCCGCCGTCCACTCAAATCAAATATAATAATCAATCTCATTTTAAATCCATTGCCTCACAAGCATTGGAAGACTTATTCAAGATATAGATTGTTCTTCACTTACTTAAGTTGCAAATATTCCGCGCTTAAGTATATGGCTAGCAGTTCCTTAGGGACATCACTGAAACGTGGTTGACCCTACTTTGTTAGGAGAAAGGAGGAGTATTTCTAAAGGTCAAAGAAGTCTCTGCTTAGACAACGTTTTTTGAGACGAAATAATCATGTCTGAGAAGTAATTCAAAGAGGTATGTATAGTGCCGAAGGTGACGGTCTTCGGTGAATAGGAGGTGTTGTTATTATAGCACCGTTGCTTTGCCCCCTTTGGGACCTTTCTAGGATGGCGTGAGCTTAATATCTATTTATTTATTATACAAAGTTTTTTTTTAAATCCGGTTTGATACTTTTTTCAAGTCACCATATTTCACCTAAACTGTTTAAACATATTCTTCTTAAAGTTATACTACTTTTCTAGTTACCGACGGCAGATTCTCAGATGCTCCGAGCTGTTTCTACGGATCATATGAATGATTTAGTCTTGTTACTGATGATACGACTAAGGATTTAGTTAGCTCTACAAGACAAATCTTATGTAAATTATACTGAATAACACATTCTTAAGTTACCAAAGCGGTAGTTTTTGGTCATCCGTAGCTTGCTATTGTAAACTTGCCTAAGAAAATATGAAATAAATTTTGCTTACTATAGGTTCTACTTAAGAAAAAAATTAAACAGCGAAAAACATGATTTCGTTTCGGTCGGTATTAAAATACCCGGCCGCTACTTTTCACGCTTCGACGACGCTATTTAATTCCAAATGAGTTTACAAAAATAATAGCACGCGAATATTCTGGTTCGTGTCAAATTATTTTATTCGAAAACTAATTTAGAAGGGAAGAATAAGGCTTCCTATTGTAGATCGTGATAAACATACAACCATGACGTTTCTTCTGATGTACTATCTATAGCGCCCTAATACATTGGATTTCAAAATAATCGGCGAAATTAGGGTGTTATATGTGCACTTATAGAGAGGTGTACCTCTGCCTACGCACTCTCTCTATTACGTATGTAATATGTTTTTCTTCTGATAACTGCGAAATGATGAATTCAATGAGAGCGTTTGATCTAAACTAAAACTTTTGCTTAAATAGTTAGCGTTTTTTTTTCAAAGGAATACTTAGGAAAAGGTTTTTCAAAATAAGGTAACCTATTCTTGAGATGAGCTGTTATTGCAAAATATTCTGCAAAATATGACCATAGAAGCGAATTTTTCATTGTTTTTCGTGGTAGCAAGCCACTAACTGCACTAAAGGGACCAAGTTACCGAAAGTAAATATCTCTTGAGAAGGGGCTTGTCTTCCTATTTATAACACATTTGCCAAACGATATAAGCAGCCGTGGCTCCCCTGCCTATCCCGTAAAATAATTTAATAGCAATTTAATTCCGCTGACCCAAGTTGTCCCACGTTTTCTGTTTAACGCGTTTCATAACGCTATAACAAGGAAAGTTGCTATCCTTGTTTCGTAACAATTTCGCTAACGATAAAACCATGCAGAGGTTTACCTATTATACATGTATGATATTGATAGCTATGATTGAGCCTTAATATATTTACTCAAACTGAGTGATAAATCATTTAAAATAATACATTTATCAATGTAAGAATATAATTGACAGGTACTATTGTTTTCTTAAATAATATTTCAGGGAAAACCTTTTTCACAACTGCATGAAAAATACTACACGTCATTGGAAACTAGAACCTAGTACCTTGAAAAATTCAGGCCACCTTAGTGTTAGAACCTTCCACTATCGATATTTGGATAGATACGTATTGATTGGTTCTACTGCGGCCGCTTCCATAACGTTCAAGGTGGATTAATTTAGAAGAATTGTAATTACATAGTTAAATTACGTTTGTCAGCCGCGTATATGTCTTTATTAAATAAAAATTATATTCCATTCCGATTTTTCCGAGATCCATAAAAATAAATAATATAATTCTTTTTTAGTGAGTATACCAGAGTTTTAATTTTAACTTGATATTGAAGTTTACATGTTTCACAAACTTGGGGAATTCGAAATAATTGAATGGTTGAGTTTTTGAATTTAGTTAATAAGCGCACTCTATTTATAAACTGAAAACCTGAAGGGAAACAAAATTATAATCATCGTTATCGCAATTTCACCATTGAAATTACGTACATTATATTTCATACTTAAATCATCTATATACATATTTACCAAAGTAGCAGTTTCTAAAAAAAATGTTAAAGTAAGTTAATATCAATCTGATCATTACCTAGGTTGTTATCTGACAAACTCAACTAAAACGACAATTTCATCAAAATAGATATAAACTTTCGTATTTTCTCCATAATATTTATAAGTAACTAAAGCAACAAATTACAATATGATGAGGCACTTACCTTCGTCAGAACGCGGTACGTCGTCGCGCGCCGCCAAAAACTTTGCAACTAACCAAAAGTTCGGAGAACGCTCGGGGAAATGAAGCGAAATGTGCACTTCGGAACTGAGTCACAACTCACTGGAGCGTTATTATATTGAGATTAAATGTGTGATCGATGAATAGATAAAGTGATGAGTTTTACAGTGTGGTGAACGTCAGCAAGTTCTCCGGTGGAACGGTTGGGCGCGCCAAAGTTGTGCGCTGATGGGATCGGGCGCCGTGCTTATATCCCGCGGGAAGCGGAGCCTGCACGCATGCGCCGCGACCATTCATGTCACTGTCTCAATGACCACCCCCGCAAATATCTACATTTATTTTTTTCATTTGACAGATTCATGATTGCTATTAAAACTAGAATCTGTATACGACAACTGTTAGAAAAGTATGGACTGAGAAAAAATATTTTACAGTGTTCGATTTTACTGTATTTTATTTTATAGCTACCATTCAGCTTATAGATTTCAGCAAAGATATTTAAGCAGTTCAAAAAACGCTACCATAAGAACTACTCAAACGTAAGGGAGAGATTTCGTTGAGTGGGTTGCAAATTACTTAAATTAGCTATGATTTTGGATTGAACCCGCCATCACAACCTTACGTTGGCTATTTGTTGGTTAGGTATTCTTGCGGTGAATGTGGATTTTGTTACAACAATGATGTCAAATTATAAGTTCCTGTAATTTAAGGAACTTTTTGGTGCAGCGTCAGAATCACCACATGAATAAAACAAGTATATAACTGATTTATTTTTCTCAATCGTAATATCATACTTTTATCTCACCATTCATGATGATACGAGTACCTATAATATATTCTGATTTACAGCATTTTTAACTGGCGTTAAAAGTCGTGAGCTCACATGATCCTTAACAAGATTTACCCCGTTTAAGAGTTCAAGGGTAATACGAAAAGTTGTTTCATTCATAGTTAAGTGGATATCGTTCGCATATTGAAGACTAGCTGTGCCCTACGGTCTTGTCGACTTAATTTCATAAGTGGTTATATTTCTCAGAACCCTATTTTTCTCTAACTGCCATCGAAAGTCCCGTTAAAACCGGTAGCCGAAACAAACAGACAGACTGACAGAAATTGTTATTCTTAAATTGTTTTTTTCTGTAGGTTTGTTCCGTAAGTGTATACTTTTGTAAGTATTTAGTGAAAAGCTGCCAATTTGGGATTACAAACAGACACAACAATTTTATAATCTGTATAGATGTCACCTGTCAAAAAACTAGGCGGTTTGTCAAGTATTATAATCGTCTACATGCTGTAACATCATTGGCATGCCGCATAAAATACACTTCTGGCTAGAACACAATAAAAAAAACATACAGTCGCACTTTTTTTAAGTCGATTAAAAACAGTAGATTTATCTAAACCAATTCATATTCTACTTTCAACTTGAAGCATACCTAAAGACAAAGATATTTATAAATATTGTTCCAACTTATGCCTTTTTACTTGAGTTGGAGAGTACGTAATAGACGCATGTTTAATGTAAGCATAAAATAAACACCGTATTACTTTACAACCAGCTATGAATGTTGTTTGAACGAATGAAAACGTCCATGAACGTAAAGGGGTGAATTGCAGTATTTAACCAGTATGTCCAATTATAGATTTCTACCTTAATTGGTTTGCACTACGGCGTCACCCGCGTGTATTTAGTTTCATGCTTTATTTCGCGGAAACCTAATATTTTTTCTAAATATAAGTATGTTATTCCTATGTTACACCTTGAAATATCAGCTATCTGCCAGTGAAGTTCTCGTTTAAATCAGTTCAGCCGTTTTCAAGATTAGCCGGTACAAATAGAACAGACGGATAGAAAGAGAATTTTTTTAAAAATTAGTTTTTGAATGTTAGCTCCGTGTACACTTTCATATGTATTGAGTGAAGAGCTGTTTGTTTGGAATTAAAAACAGACACTTTAATTTTATTTATCTGTTAAGATTAGATTAGATTATATTAGATGATAATGATGACTACTCAACCAGTGTAATACCGATACAAGTCCTACAACCAATGGTTCAAAGATTTTTATAATTATAATGTGTTTATTTAATGTTTGAGTTCCGTATCAATAGGTATACGGTTAATTTTAATTATATTATTATAAATTATTTTTATTTTTTATTGGTTAATAATAATAAATTGAAACTAAAACCTTTCGAGCCCGATTTGAAAAAGCTTTCACTCATATAATGTCGCATTGTTACTGAGTAACATACTATAGGTATATTTCATCCCAATAATAAATAAATCGCGGGTGATTTCACGGTCAGAAACTAATAACTAGTAAGTAGCTCACTTAGCAATTATATTGCTAGGTGAGCGATATTATAGGCATAACTTACATTATTTTCAAAATGTACTTAAGTAGCGAAAAGTCAAAGAATTAATTAATGTATTGACTGTAATCAAACGTGTAAATTAAATGTGGCTGTAATAAATAACATCAACGTTCTGATTGAAGTCGTGCAAACATTAATTAGCGTAGTCACAATTTACACATAGAAACGTAATACCTAGGTAGAGTGTTTTCACGGTTTTTATTCGACTAGGCGAAATATCGATCATCAGCGGTGGCAATGACCCCACAAGGTCTAATCATTTACATAGCTAACTGTCAACAGGTAAATCTTCAGGTAGATCTATACGTTCCAATATACTCTTACAATAATGTTAGGAACAATTATTTCTAGCAAATTCCTTTTATTAGGATTCTGTAAACGGGACCCTATTACTAAGAGCCCGCTGTCCGCCCGTCTGTCTGTATATTAATCTCTGTGTATGGGAGCCCTTTAAATGATAATTTTATTCTGTTTTTAGTATTTGTTGTTATAACGGCAAAAGAAATACATATTTGTGAAAATTTCAAAGGTCTAACTATAACGGGTCATGAGATACAAAATGATGACAGACGGATAGAAAGACAGACGGACATCGAAGTAATAGGGTCCCCTTGTCCTAGTTAGTGCATTAGTAATATTTAGTATACTTTATATCAAGACAACTTTCCCGAATGGTATCCGAAGAGGTAGGCAGAGTGGTCGTTCGCACCCTTTACACAAGTGCCAACGTGACAGATGATATCAGTAACGCAGTTACTCGATATGCAAGTACATGCTACTCCAAAGTATGGACGGTACACTTAATTGTTAGATGGAGTCTAAAATGCAAGATAACAGAGCTAAAGCCTGGCCAATATTATGCCCTGTCATACACATGTAAATTTATTGAATACATAAAACAAGCCTACCTATAATGGTTACAAAGACAACGTTTTAAGCGCTCAGCTAGCATTATCGCTAACTACATGTAAGATTGCTACCCCTACTTGGTTACGTTTTATGTTTTACTTACCTAACAATTACCCTTCCTCTCAAATGTATTTTGCTGACTATATACACTATATACATGACTAACGGTAACCTACATCGTATGTAACAAATTGGGTAAGTATAAAGTATATCAACATGAAACAGTATCCCAGGGTGAATAATATTAGCTTACGTACACATACATACATATGCTCACGCCTGTATCCTATGAGGGTAGGCAGAGACCACCGCTTGCCACATGCGACAATCCGACGATGCTTCCTATACAATCGTGCATCTCTTCATACACTTCCTTCGGTTAGGGTTGCTCCTAATTTGAGCTTTCTGAAAAATATTAAGCTGGTTAATGATTAATTAATCTGGTCATGGTAGTAAATAATTAAGGGTATTGTTAATATGAATATCATTCCACATAAGAAAACGTATGTTGCTTATGGTACGGAATGGACCAAAGCAACTCTACAAATCACAGATTGTAATATCAAATATTAATTTTGATTTAGTTCCATAATAATTTGTACAGAACCGCGGAGAGTGTACCGCTTATAGGACTCAGTAAATGTATTTAACCTACCTGAAATTATTTATCTTTTTTTCGTTCGTATTTTGTTTGTACTGATATCGGACCTTTTTTTAGCCAAAGCATCCTCAACACTCAGTAAGTAGAGTACCTAGAAAAATACAACTTATGCTCACGTCTGTATTCCCCGAAGGTACCCCTTGCAGAGGTGTTGTAATAACAAAAATCACTTTTTAGCGAAGATGATTAAGTGCCAACGTGACAGATTGGTGGGTCTATCGCCATCTCAGTCACTATTCATACATCTTTGAATAACTTCTTAGACATATGCAGGTTCCCTGACGATGTTTTCCTTCACCGTAGAGCATGTGGTGTGAAAACACTGCACATAAGTTATAAATTAAACTCAAATGTATTAGAGATAGTGTGTCCCTATCGTTATAACATGCTGGTTACTTGGCTCGTAGCTTTAGTAACATCATCTCTGTTTAAAATCAAAACATATCTAAATGTTCTTACAAAAAAAAGCTCGCTCTGAAAACAATGGCAACCTTTTTTACACAAAGAACCTACACCTCTTACATCGCAAAGGAGAAAATTCAACCCTCTGTAATTACTTCAACTGTTTAATGACCCGCAACAAACTAGTAGTCGCAACCTTTACTAGTACGCGATGACGTAAACACAGTACCACCCCTACAGACAGCTCACTCACTACTTACCCCTAGTTTACGTAAAAACGTCCGTTACATATCAGATTACGTTTGTATAATAATATTACCTTACCGACGTCATGCAGGATCCCAACAAAACATTTAAGTAGCTTAGATTAGATAACTTCTACCTACATTTAGAGGTCCTTCTTAGAGTTTGTATGCATGTGTATGAGTACTGTGTGATGCGCTAGTATTATATTTATACTAGTTGTGCCCCGCGATTTCACCCGCGCAGACTTTAGTGTGTTATATGACGTTTTTTTCAGGTTTCATGAAAACGGTATAAAGTATCCTTTGTCCTTCTCCTGGTTCTAAGCTACCTACCCACCAATTATCAGCCGAATCGGTTCAGCCGTTCTTGAGGTATAAGTAGTGTAACTAACACTACTTTCTTTTATATATATAGATTTAATGTAAAAAAATAAGTAAGGCTTTTTAACATTCCTTAACAGCGCTTAGAACCCTAAAACGTGTCGCCCTTATTTTACTAGTCATGCTGTAAATATTTCATCTTCGATGAATTGTTTATGAGGCGAAACAGAATAGCGATTAATATTTTTATTGTGGCTCGACGTCCGCTCATTAACATATTAAGCACCTTGCAAATGATTCATTGATCATTATTTTATGATTATTTGCTTATCGTCATTTACATTCGGAATATTCCTGTATGTCAATTCAGCGACTTACACAAAATAACAGCGTAGTAAGGTACATACTATTTATAATATCGCCGGAAGTAAAACCTCTACTCAACCGATTTTAATCTTACCTAAATATGTAGAAATAGAAATAAATATAATGTTATTCACATGAAGAACAATACAAAAATAGTTCTTCTAATATATCATCCAATTTTAGGGTACAGGCTCGTAGGAGTAGGACTAGGGTTTTTCACCTAGTTTTATAGACAATTATTGAAATAAAATCTTAATTCTTTAGATAAATGCGTTGTCACACTTCGACTTAGTGATTACCCCTTTGGAGACCCTTTCGGATATGGCTAATTAATTAGCCACCATAAATGGTGATTTTAATTGTTGAAAACACTCTTAAAGAAAGTTATGATCCCTGATTTAGCGATCCTGCGATTTAGGTATTTTTGCAGACCCTTTTCGTAGGATTATGCTAATCTTCCCATTCATCTTTTCACGATGTTTAAGAAGATTATGTATTTTCTCTGACTACATCGTTTACTTAACTATTTGCCATTGTATCTGCACAAATGGTACCTTGTAATAAAGATACTAAGTACCAAAAATTACAGCTGAGTACTGTAAGTACTTGCAATAAATCTCAAAAAGACTCCACTCAGGTGATGGCACTTCCATCAATTTTATTTATCTTTCGTGGAATCATTAAGAACTTCGTAATGAAAATATCAACGCAAATTTTTCTTCTAATTTTGCATTATAAATGAAGGAAAAAGTCTTTGAGATTCTAATGTCACTTTTTTGTATAAATTAAACACAATCTGTCAAAATGTGATGATATACATAAAATTCATATTTAATAAAAATGTTACTCTGAACCCGAGATCTAAACCCAGAAGATTTATTAGTAATTTGTAAACGTTAGCTACAAACTTTCACACCTATAGAATACAAGACACAGCAATGAACTCTATTTAGAAACGATTAGTTTCGTGCTAACTATAAGGAAAACCTGTGGGGAAAACAAGGCATTCAAACCTTTGATGCACTTCAGGAATAAACAAGCTACGTAAGCATTACTTTATGAAACACAACTTTTTGCCCGTGACTTTTGTTCGCTCCAAATTCGGTTAGTTATTCGGTTACCTGCCTGCCCCTCTTTGTGGCTTCTTGGTCGTCGAGATAATCATACACTGAGATCATACATGCAATAAAGTAGCAATTATACCTGAATTCCTCGCGAAATTGTCGAATTGTTGCATAATGAAAATCCGTATATAAATAGACTAAATAATATTGGATAAATTTTGAAATGATAGGTTTCTTAATTACGTACTATACGAATAGGAAGCCCTATCCTAGTGATGAAGACCATGATCACGGAACCCTAGTCATGGAAATAAATATGGCTGTATGACGCAAAAGAGAGTGGCAACACATTAACATATTAATTTGTGAACGCCAGTATTCTGACCCATCTATGTAGCCGTTGTGACAGCATCGGCGCCCTTTGGAAAATCTCGATTGACCAACCTGACATCCAATCGCGCGGGTGACGAGAGTTAATAGGTTATCATAATTTTCCACAGCGCACCAATGTGTTAAATTGGACGCACGTCTGCGTAAATTATACCTTGTTTCGTTTTAACCATTGACAAAGCAATTTACATACTACACGTTATACTTATGCAGTTTATAATAATTATATTTCAGACAAATGCAGGGGGACGCGTTCAACAGCGCGTTCGGCAGAATGACGAAATCTCGAAAAAGTATCGTGAGATTGGACACGCCCACTCTCAAGAAATTTACAAGTGATAGCACATTGATGTACACGTTTCTTGCTTTCCTAGTAGTATTAGCATTGTACTTAGGAACTAAAGATTGGAAATGTATGAGTAGGCCTTCAGAGGTGGACCTCGGTTCGGTGCGCATTCCATCACGTGCTTCACAACGAAAACATTCTCATCTTCACAGGCATTAAATATGCTAAATGTTTTCAAATTATATTTAAATTATCAAATAAAATAATGCAAATAAAGGAAAATGTATTTATTGGTGCAAATAAGTAGTGATTTAATCCGAATCACTAGCGATATCAGAATCTAATTCTTTTAAATCGTGAAGTATATTGTCCAAGCCGGTGAAACAGGCCCGTTTGTATTTATCCGACCGGAGGATACTGGTAGAGGCGAGGCCGTACAGAAGTCCATTCTGCACGAGGAGGTCACCGACGCGCACTGGACAACGTACAAGTTCCTGCACACATATGCTATTGGGAACCGTAGACTTTACGCTGGTTTGTCCAGATTTTTCCTGATGATCAGACTCCGTATTCACCAGCGTTACACGCTGCAATGAGAACCGTTGTC
Source organism: Watsonalla cultraria (assembly GCA_964035505.1). Lineage (NCBI taxonomy): Eukaryota > Metazoa > Arthropoda > Insecta > Lepidoptera > Drepanidae > Watsonalla > Watsonalla cultraria. Next base: position 6,684,411 of record OZ037717.1, on the reverse strand, counting down.
TAAGCAGATCAGGCCTGCCAATTACGTGAGCATCACGCTTCCAATCTAGATTACGACCTATTTTAATCGCGGAACCGCATTCGTCCATGTGATCATAGCTTGACAACAGAACAAGTTTCTTTGAAACGACGTTGTCATGATGCAACGGCTCGACAACATCTACGTGGAATCCGTTCTTGCAGCGAAGACTGAAAAAAACAAACGAGTTAAAGCGCCCAGGGGCCCTACCATGACATCCTATTGCCATGATTGACTCTTATTATGAGACATATGTATATGACGTGCATAAGTCTGTCACTGTCACACAGTGGAACTATGCTGGCAATAAGAGCTTATGGTAAGGCTCCTGGTAAGTAGCAATGAAGCTGTTTTGTAAACTAATGTGTATACGCCAAACGCCTGTATTCCTTGAAAGGGCAACGAGATGTTTATATAGTTCATCCCCATTTCGCCTTAGATACCTGCTTTTTACCACTTTACTACCACTCCTTTAGGTACCTACTTACTTACTCAGAGAAGAAGCATAACATTTGTTTACTGTGTCGCGTGTTTGTGTCTTCGTATTTAAGTATAAGTATAAATAACCTAGGACATAAATTTATAATTAAATAAATTCCTCATCAAACGTACAGTGTTCCTAAATGGACGCGCACTGGGCCGGATTTTACACAGACTCCATTTGCTAAGATTGATGTACGGCTCACAACTGCTCCGACGCACAATAATTGCTGAGTTGCCGCCGAATGTATTCGAGCCACGTAATTATACTTCGACATTTTTACACGCAAACAATGCACTTCCTTGCTGTTGTTGCCCGCCAGTTGTGTTATACCACCGTACACTTTATAATGGTTTAAAAACCCGCCGATCACACAACCAATTGTCGCCACAAATATGGCAATTATTAACGTTAAGATTCCAAATTTACTTTTACATGTACGATCATCCCAAGGCGTGTTAATAAAATTGTATTCAAATTCGTATTCTTCAAAGGGGAGAGTGTTATCAACAATTTTATTGTCGTCGAAAATGTCTTCCATTATATTATATTATAGTTATTAAAACGACATTCATAAGAAACCACTTCTAGTAGGTTTTTTTTTTGCATTTTGCTATTGACAAGCATATCAGATTTTCATAAAAATACATGAATTTAATAACAGGATAAATACAGCTAGTAAGGTAGGTATCTATATTGTGCTTGAAAGGACTCATTAACAACCAATAATCTCCCTAAAAAAGTTAATTGTTTGACAACAAAACCTATAAACAATCCAATCCATCAAAATGACGTTTGACAGTTCTTTGTTTTCGTGTAACTTTGAGGTTATGTTCTAGTAGTAATATTTACTGTTCAATACAACTTAAATGCTTGTTTAATTTAAATTGTAATACAAAATGCCAACAGTGATATTAATTGATGTATCTTTGTCGATGTCTCGGCCTGTGCCGACATCAGATACTACAGAAAACCACACAAGACTCACAATAGCTGCAGCGGCTGTTAATACATTTTTGGATTATTTAAGCCTTCATGCTAAACTTGAATACGTTGCTTTGGTGCCTTTTTCCTCTGTTTATGAAGGTAAAGTATAAAAAATTTTATTTAAAAGTACTTACTTTATTCGTATAAAAAGTTGTTACAAACATTGGTTGTATCGAATCAAACAGGCATATTTTATTACTTAAGAAATATACGACGTAAAGTAATACAAACATGCTCACGCCTTCCCAGAGGGGTCTCCGAAGGTAGTTGTAGGTGTTGTAACAACAACACCCACATTTCAACAAATAAATAAATAAATGGCAATGTGATAGGGGCGAGTCCAACGCCATCTCAGGCACTAAACATACGTCTTTGAATAACTTCTCTCTCTTCTTCTTTTTCTTCTCTAAAATGCAGGTATCCTCACGATGTTTTCCTTCACTGTAAAGCAGGTGCAAAATAACTGCACCTATGTTTTACAAATTGTCATTGTTGTAGGCCGCTATGAAATGAACTCAAACCCACGGCCACTACGGTTTGATAAATGACGTCTCTGTAAAAAAAATATACCTACATTTCAGTGGCAGTACCATTCACGCGCGATTTTGATAGTATCAGGACAAAGTTGCCCCTATTGGAGGAGGGGGATAAAACCTGCATAGACACTGCACTACTGGGAGTTAATCAGTTAGTACTCAACGAGTGGGGCTACCAAACGCCAGTTCAAATTATATTGGTAACTTTTTATCTAATACATAAAATTCTTGTGTTACAATGTTTGATACCTCCTCTGGACCATTTTGTATGAAATTTTGTGTGCATATTGAGTAGCTGTAAGAATCAACCAAAATTTTTCATACACATAAATGATAAGAACCCTAAAAAAATATGTGGCAATACTATGTTTACTCCGCACAGCTAGTTATATGTAGAGGACTTACAATGACAGAAATAAATAAGAAAAAATATGAAGAGCCAATTCCAATTATTTTCAGAGGTGATGACTGAATTTTCCCTTTTGTTAACATGACTTCTAAAATTGTCCATATTTGCAGCTAACAGATGGCAACTGTGGAGTAGGCTCCATAGGCAGGAGCCGTATTATTCAAGCTCTGCCTCTGCCTCCCTTGTATCCAGCCAAGATACATGTGCTGCCAATTGTATCTGCACATGACTCATGTTTGCAACAATGTAAGTAAAAAATATTTTATCGTGCTTTTCTTTGATGGAAATAACTTAATACTGTTTGTCTCAGTTGTGTGTAGATACACATTTGTTCTGTGTGTGTAGCATAGGATTCCATCCCAGTTGATACTGAGTGCTCATAAACTTGCAGGCAGAAGCAATGTGTATGTGCATACAACTGAGACTAACCTAATATTCTTCTTCTTCATAGCTATGCCACTGTATCAGAAAATAGTGGACCTGGCGTGCACAACAGCCACCAATACAAATGGCCATATAATGCGAGGTTCCATCTGCTGTCCAGATCAACTTTCAGTGCCTGGGGTAAGATAGTAATATCTCAGAATAAGTTAAGTTCCGTAATTGAGAGAGAGTGATTCATTGATGTAGAATGTAAGACCCCTAGTAAGAGTACCCATGCCAATGAGGCATTTTTGCATTGCAATGAAACAAAAGTAAAGGAATGTTCAATTTTAGTGATTATTAAAGGTCATATAATTACACAGGTAATAGCAGCAATGACCCGGCTGTGTGAGCAGCATTACCAAGAGTTTTGGTGCACTCTCAAATGTGGTCAGCTGGAGACTCGCGTCCAACTGTTTCCAGCCCCACAGACCATCTCACTGGAGGGAGTCACCAACACCTACACAATAGCAAATCAACTACAAGTTATTGGCTTCATCAATCAACAAGATTTGGGTAATACAAGACCATTTTATTTGGTATTATTGTTCTATAGATATAATGCTGGGCTAAGGCCTCCCTTCCACTTTTCCAACTGTCCTTACCCTCAACATTCTCAGCCAATCTCTTGAATGCATCAAGCTCATTCCGCCATCTCCAAGTCCTGCCGCGTTGTAGTAATAAAGATTTAGTAATATATATTACTGTTTCAAAATGCCAACTATCAACAGGTACACCAATCGCAGTCAGCAAACACTTGGTGATCCCTCAAACTCAAATTGGTGGGACCACAACAAATAGAGAAAATTATGGCTCCAAAACTCCTACAAAGGTACATTACACTTATATTTCTTCGACTGTGTCACAATGATATAATATGTATGGCATACCAAAGGTTTCGCCAATTTTGTACTAAGATTGTAGAATCGTCAAGTTCGCTTGCGACGCTTACCTAAGGAAAGTGTGTGTTTCAGGATGGGTCTAGCACCGATGGGTCTACAAATGAGGAGGACATGTCTGACCCAAGTAAAGTACCCAACTTTTGCGTGTTGCTGCATGGTGCTCTCAAGGTAAGAGTAAAATCTCGACATGATGTTGATAATCGCGGCAGATATCGTGAGAAGTATTTTTTTTTTATTTGTAATATTCAATATATTGTGTGCCAATATACATTATGACATCAGTGCAAACGAATTTATTGATGGTGTAATGGGGTGGTAGAGCGGCGCTGGATGCGGAGTGGTGGGGCACGGTGAGCGTGTGGATGGGGGCGACGCTTGTACCTGTTGCTGAGTGTACTGGGGGTCAACTATGATCGTTTGAGCAGCACGTTTAATTTTACGGTACCAAAATACAACGTCAAGGATCAGTAGTTCTTAATACGCTCTGCATAAACCAATAAAGGATGGCCTGATTGTGTGATGGTCGTTGGTCAGGTGGAAGGCATGGCGGGTATAGTGGCGCTGGGCGCGGAGTGGTGGGGCACGGTGAGCGTGTGGATGGAGGCAGCCCGCGCTCGGCGCTCGTGCCTTCTGCTGAGTGTCCTCCGGCCTGGCGCACACGCCGCGCCTTGGCTCGGCGCGCTTAACCTGCTGGGGCCCGCAGATGACACCCCTGGTAACCTTTTAATTCTAGCGCGATCAGTATACACCAGACTTAACTGAAGCTCTTTCTTGCCCCTAGCTACGTCGCACATCTCTGTTTTATACGCAGTCTAAATGAAGAGTAAATTTATGTTTTGATTAGTATTCACTCCTCATTTATCTCCAAAACCAAATTAAGGAGAGCACTGTCTCCCAGAGAATGTTTAACCATGTGGTACCCGCCAGCAGCCTGTGTGTCGGGACTTCTTAACTTATCATAAAGTGGGTCTCCTACGATTGTCCGAAATTGCATTTTTTTTTGCTGTTACGCTCAATCTCTTCAGGTGTAAACTGACATTTATACCTGAAGAAATACGGGGTAACAGCTCATATTCTGAACACTTAAGAGCCCATCGATTCCATTTCAGTCACTTAACTGCCAAAACCTTCCCTGGGTATAATTCCACACTAAGTAATTAATGTTAAGATTTTCAGGTCATATTATATGTGTGTGATACCCAGGTGAGTCGTTTCCGGTGCGTACGTGGCGGTCGTACAGCGGCGGGTCGTGCACGTGGGCGCGGCCGCACGCGCTGCTGGCCGACGTACAGAAAGTGCTGCGACACGCGCGCAAGCTGCCCGACAAGACACAGCATCTATACAAGGTACCTACCTCTCTCTTACGCACAGTAACTCATATTCAATTGTTTAGGTAATTAATGGTAATTTCGGTGCGTTATAAGTTCGTATGAGCGAAATTTCCTAAAAAATTGTTTATTTTTGACTGGCACAAAGTACAATATTTCGCGCGGCACAAAATTGTACCATAAAATTTCGTAGATAATTACGATCAAACCAGTCTTATACCAGCGCCGAACTTACCCGAACGTACTCAAATGCCACTATGACACTGCACTCGTATAAAATATCCCTTGCATTACCCCAAAGTCCCCAAACCTTATAATTTATCAACTTACTGAGGAGGATTGATATATATTTAACCTCTTTGGATGTTTTTGTACATAATTTAAAAATGTAACTGTCAAAATGACAACGTTGTAATTGTAAAATAAATGGAGCTTTGAGTAAAATCTGCAACGTGTATTTAATTGGTAATTCGCATACACATCAATTTTTGGCGACGAGGATATCAATTGGCAATAATGTCTTCACATTTAGGAAGTCTATCCACATTCGACTATAAAGTGCAAGCATGGGATATTTTTCTGACAAGATTCAACAATTTTGTGAAGGTGAACAAAATAGAAGAAAACAAAAGCAATCTTCTTTTAACATATTTCTCGGACGAAACGTATATCCTAACGAGAAATTTGGTTCATCCACGTAAGGTTGATGATTTGTCATATGAAGAGATAACAAAAGTCCTGAGTGAGCATTTTACTCCTAAGAGATCGACTTTTGCGGATCGAGCAAGATTTTATAATGCTGTTAAAAGCGAAACTGAATCCATGGAAGAATGGCTTGTGCGGCTGAGAGGGCTCGCAGTCTACTGTGACTTCGGGCAGGCGCTGGACACGATGTTAAGAGATCGTTTTATTCTGGGACTATCTGACGGACCAGAGAGGAACAAATTGTTCGAGCAAGACGATAAAGGTCTAACCGTGTCGAAGGCGTTAGAAATGGCGCAACAGATGGCCTGTGTTAAATTGGCAAGGTCAGCGATCGGCGGCAGTGATGGCCATGGAGCTGGCTCTAGCGGTTTGTTCGTGAAGGAGGAGCAGGTGTACCGTGTCAGCGGCGCTGGCGGCGGGCGGGCTCGGTGCTCAGGTGCCGGCCACTCTCCGTCGGTGCGACGAGAGTTTCGCAAAGATAGTGGATCTCGTTGTAATGTATGTGGATTAAGAAACCATGCCACGGAGTTTTGTCGGTTTAAAAACTATAAATGCCAATCCTGTGGTAAGAAAGGTCATTTAAAAAAGGTATGCAGTGAGAAGAAATTAAGTTCACAGTTAAATAACATAACGGCTCTCGAGGTTGGTGCAGAGGAGGCAGCCAGCGATTGTGACGAGTGCCAGCTCTTTAATATGAGGTATGGAAACTATCATCCCTATGTTGTAACTGTTTCAATTAATACGTGTCCATTAGAAATGGAGATAGATTCAGGCTCAGGTATAACGGTTGTCTCAGAACATATATGGCAACAACATTTTTCTGCAAGTAAATTAGAAAAATGCAATATTAAGTTATGTTTCTATACAGGTCATAAAATTGAACCTTTAGGATATTTTTGGGCTATGATTCAATTTAATGACAAAACTAAGCGATTGAAGGTGTTTGTAGTTAAAAATGGCGGTCCCCCTTTGCTTGGAAGGGATTTTATGAAAGAATTCAATATGTCTTTCACACCGTTATACAATTTGGGGCCTGAATGTAAAAATAGGGAAGTTAGTTTGCTGTTAGAGAAGTACGCCGATCTATGGAAGGATGAATTAGGTTTATTTACTAAATCCAAGATAAGTTTACGGTTGAAACCAGATGCTAAGCCAAAATTTTTTAAGCCACGGCAGGTGCCCTTCGCTCTCAAAGATAAGGTGGAAAATGAATTAGACCGCCTAGTAAAACTTGGTATTTTGTCGCCTGTATCATATTCCAGTTACGGAACACCGATCGTGCCCGTTTTGAAACCTGACGGCAGTATAAGAGTGTGTGGTGATTATTCGGTTACGTTGAATAAAGATTTGGAGATAGAACGGTATCCCATGCCTCGTATCGAGGAGGTATTTGCGACTCTTCGAGGGGGCGAGCACTATTCGAAAATTGATTTAAAAATGGCTTACAATCAACTAGAGTTGTCATCTACGGATCATTCACAGGAAATCACTACAATTAGTACTACTAAGGGGTTGTTTAAATATACACGTCTTGTTTCTGGACTGGCGAGTGCTCCGGCTATTTTTCAGCGAACTATGGAGGCATTACTTGCAGAAATAGAGGGTGTAGTTATATGGTTAGACGATATTTGTATAACGGGACCATCTTCTAAAATTCACATAGAGCGTCTGGAAGAAGTTTTAAAACGGTTACAAGAAGCTGGACTAAGATTACAAAAAAATAAGTGCGAGTTTTTTCAGGAGAGTGTAACTTATTTAGGTTTTGTGATAGACAAGAACGGGTTAAAAACTTGTCCAAAAAAAAAGTTGAAGCTATAACGAAAACCCCGCGGCCTACTAATGCTAAGGAAGTAAAGCGATTTCTAGGTATGATTAATTATTATCGTAAATTTTTACCAAACGCATCGTCCAAACTAGGTCCTTTAAATGAGTTATTACGCGAAAATGTAAGTTGGGTTTGGGGTGCCAGACAAGAGCACAGTTTCGAGAGTATCAAACGCGAGCTATCATCGGATCGGGTGCTTGCACACTTCACACCAGGCGCGCGCCTCGTGCTGAGCGTGGACGCCAGCCCCACCGGGCTCGGCGCAGTGCTGTCGCAGGGACCCGAGGGTGAAGAGCGACCTCTCGCTTTTGCTTCCCGCACACTAATGCCGAGTGAAAGGAATTACAGCCAGATACACAAAGAAGCCACAGCAATAGTGTTTGGAGTAAAATATTTCCATCAGTATTTATATGGCCTTAGTGATCCATTTGTACTTAGAACTGACCACAAACCACTCCTCGCTATTTTCGGAAATAAAAATGGAATTTCTGTGATGGCAGCTTCGCGTCTGCAAAGGTACGCTATATTTTTGTCTGCGTATAATTATGTATTGCAATACGTATCTGGGGAACGGAATGTTATCGCTGATTATTTTTCACGCGCCCCGCTGCCATTTGAAACGTACCTAGATGCAAACAATGAAGACGTCTCATTCGTTCATTTTATCGGTGAAGATTCATTACCCGTATTATTTGAAAATATTAAATCGGCGACCGCTATAGATCGTACGCTTCAAACAGTCATAAAATATATGAACAAGGGATGGCCACGGAAAATCCAATGCAAAAAAGTACAAGCTTATTTTAAATGCAAGACAGATTTAGACATTGATAGTGAATGTTTATTTCGCGGTCATCGCGTGATTATTCCGTCATCATTAGTAAATAAGGTGCTCATAGAATTGCATAAGGGTCATTTGGGTATAGTAAAAATGAAAGGATTAGCAAGAAGTCGCGTTTGGTGGCCGGGAATCGACTCGGATATCGAGCGCACTGTGAGCTCTTGTCCCACGTGCAGCGCGCTCCGGCCCGCGCCGCCGCGCGCCGCGCCGTCCCCCTGGCCGCGCCCGCCGCGCGCCTGGTACCGTATCCACATAGATTACTTGTCTTTGGGTGCAAAGGTGTACCTAGTCGTGGTAGATGCATACAGTAAATGGCTTGAATGTTTACCCATGGTCGGCGGTACGTCCACTCGAGCTTTAATTAAGGCATTAAAATGTATTTTTTCGAGATTTGGTTTACCGAACATAATAGTGTCGGATAATGATGCGAAGATTAGAACTGCAGAATTTGCACATTTCTGTAAACTTAATGGTATAAATCATATGACGTCGCCTATCTACCATCCGGCCAGTAATGGCCAAGCGGAAAATTCCGTCCGTACATGTAAGAAAATGCTTAAAAGTATCATCAAGGAAGATTCAAACGATTGTATTAACGATCAACTGTTAGATTATCTTTTTTTGTTCAGAAATAGTATTCATTGTGCGACAGGTGTTACTCCGGCAAAATTAATGTATGGCCGAGATCTACGATGTAAATTAGATTTAATGAGTCCCCCTGAGGACTATAGAGTAAATACAGGCAGCGATACAATTAATGATAAAAGGTCCTTTCAAGTTGGAAACAAAGTTTGGTTTCGATGGTTTGTTTCCAGGAAACCTATTTGGGTAGTAGGCTTCGTAGTCAAGAAGATAGGACATAGATTATATTCAATAAAATTAAGTAATTCTAACCATTGTGTGATTCGACATATCGATCAAATAATCCATTATGTTAACGGACGTAAAGAACAATCAAATACGAGTGAGAATATACCCATTTCGGAGTCAACTGATTACGACCAGTTGTTCCCGGTAGTTAATGAACCTAGTAACTGCAGTGAAATAGTGACAGACGGCCCGATGGCTGCTACCGGAAGTCATGTGATCAATGACGAGGATCATTCAGCTGACGATTCTGATGGTATAAGGGAGGAAGAAGTGATGACTGAGGGCGAACAAGCTGATCCACTTATGAATACTGACATGGCTCCCTCTGGTCATGACTATTTCTTGCGGCCGCGCCAAATCATTAACTATAAGGAGTAGTGATATTTATAATAATGTATTTATTTTCTTTTCTCTTCAGGTTTCCAAATTAAGGAGGAAGGAATGATATATATTTAACCTCTTTGGATGTTTTTGTACATAATTTAAAAATGTAACTGTCAAAATGACAACGTTGTAATTGTAAAATAAATGGAGCTTTGAGTAAAATCTGCAACGTGTATTTAATTGGTAATTCGCATACACATCAAGGATCCATACTAGATGGATCCTAGAATAGAAGAGAAAACGCCAGTTCACCCTAGACTGGTAAATTTAATCCGATTATACAGATTAAGAAGTATTTCGAATACTACAGAGTGATAATGGTGCGTTTGTATCTAGGAGCTGAATCGCCTCAGACGTGCGGCTATTGCGCTGGGGTTCTCAGAGTTGCTGACGTGTGTGGGAGGCGCGTTAGAGCGCGAGTGTGCGGCGTTGGGCGGCGGCAGCGGCGGCGCGGGAGCTGAAGGCGCGTTGCAGTTGGCACACGCCGCCGCCGCGCTCCGCGACCCACGCACTGCACTCGACATCAACCACACGCTACAGCCACTCAACTCCAACTTCGCGCTCGGCACCTCTATGACACATTAAATGACTCTATGACCAAGCATTTTGTTGTTGTTGCATCTGCACTGAATTGTGAAATGTTCGTATGTTTGCATGCATGTTTATTTTTATTATGTAAATATTATGTAAGCTAACTAAGTTAAGAATTAAGTAAATAATTTATGATAACAGAAATAAATATTTCATTAATTATGTTTTTAAGTGATGGTATTAGGTGTTTCTGCAGTGTAATTTGATTTTTAATCGGGACAAGGCCATAACGATCTAAGCGCTCAATCTCGTGACAGCACCCACCTACATATAGGGAAAAGCAAGCGAATTTTTTTCTATATCTATGGGAAAAGCTCATAACTAGCACTTTCCCTTTCTCATTGAAGGCAACTGTATTAATAAGGATTGAGGAAGAAGAAAATGCATTCTCCCATGCATATTTTTACAGTACAAGATAAGACCTTTTTTAAAAAAAAAAAAATTCTTTTTCAATGTTTTTCCGTAAAATTTTATTAAATTATGGACTTCGGTAAACTACATTTATTATTCATCAAATATTTTTTCTTTATCTATGTTGCTGGTTCTGACAGGCCATGACACTTTATTGACAATTTCACTCAACGTCAATACATTTTATGAACAGAAACTACACAAAACAATCAATAAATAATGAATGTTAGAAAAACCTGCAATGTAATAAATAACGTGCCTGAGTGTTAATATTTCTTTTGAAAAGAATCCAGCAATTTATCAACCCCTTCTCTTTGTATCAGCTTGGTGTTTTGTTATTAATTCAGTTCAAAATTTATAAAATGCAATGCCGGTGTTTGGATAACCTGCAAAGTACTTAAAGACGTTTTTAATAGACAATTATGACTGCTTTAGGGACTAATTTTTAGGATCGCACTGATAGTTCCACTTTTTGAAATGTTTAAGTTGTTGAGTATAGTTTGCATGTCGATTGTCCCGTTCTTGGTTAGTTTAGACGGTGATTTCGTTTTCGACGACTCAGAAGCGATTGTGAAGAACAAAGATGTGGTTTCTAATTCATGGACAGAATTATTCCAACATGATTTTTGGGGTTCGAATATTAAGAGTAATTTTAGTCACAAGTCATACCGGCCCTTTACAATACTGTCATTCAGGTATGTATCTATTGATTAAATTTTGATTCCTTTATGTTTGCGTTATTATTGCAAAAGCAATCATCTATACTAATATATAAAGCTGAAGAGTTTGTTTGTTTACTTGACATGCAATTTCACGAAGTACCCGTCCAAATTGAATAATTATTTTATTGTTAGATAGCCTATTTATCGTGGAAGGTTATAGGCTGCTATCAGCACAGTATGGAAACAAAGTCACGGGTTAAAGTTAGCATTACCCCAAAGTAACAATTCCATGTACATGAAGTCATGGGCAGAAGCTATATTTTTATGTTATACTTACCCTATATTTATCAAAAAAGTGATGTTCTATATTTTTACACTATAAGTGTAAGATATTCTATGACTCCTTATATTATTCTTCTAAATTAAAATAAATAATTTCAGGTTGAACTATCTATTGAGTGGCAACAAACTATTGGCATACCACTTTAAAGTAACAAATCTTGTGTGCCACACGGTCTGCTGTGTGCTAGTATGGTGGACATATGAAGCTATAGTTAAAAAGGGAAGCAAAGTAACCATAAATCAATGGTTTGATACCTGTTACCTTTCAACTCTCCTCTTTACTGTTCACCCAGTACATGTAGAAGCGGTGTCAGGGGTTGTTGGTAGAGCAGATCTCCTGGCCTCTATCACATTCTTCTTGGCATTTCTATCATACAATTGTGGTGTCGAGAATCATAGCCTACAGTATACCTACTTGTTTGGAACACTAATGTTAGCTGCTATATCAATGCTATTCAAGGAGAATGGAGTCACTGTGCTGGTTTGTATATCTTACATTTATATTGTTTTGTGAATAGTACATCTTGCTGACACCTGCTGCATTATTCTTTAGGCTTCTCAGCGTTGCACTTATCATAGTGTTGGTTTTAAAAATACAAAATTTAACCTTATCCTCTATGTATCAATTTCCTACGATTGAAACCAATTCTCATCGTCGAGTTTGTGCTGATAAACCTAGTGAATAATGCGGCTGTATTCCCAGAAGGTGTAGGCTCTCACTAATGTGGGTCTACTTACTTGGGCTGCTATAGCGGAAATTACAAATGGAAAAACACTTAGCCCAGCCTGGGTATCAAACTCATGATCCAAAACAGATCTTTGTGACCACTAACTAGACCAGTGAGGTGTAAATATTACTTGGTAAAATTATATTTATTCCATATCAAATCTCATGAATGGGACACAAAAATCCATGCTATTGTAATACAAGAGCTGGAATTATAATAATCGTCTAATTTTTAAACTATCCAGATTTCTTCACAGGTAACAAACATACCCAGAGGAGTATATTGAATAGACAAGGGGTTTTTGGAGACATGAATGACTCATGAACAATAATCATTTTATCTTAATTAATTTCAGGGCTTCTGCATTGTATATGAAATAGTTACTAAGCTAAAGTTGAGAAGGAAAAGTATTAACAAATCAGTATTATCTAGAATTAACATAGAAATAGATTCTATAAGAAGAATTGCCATACTTTTGATAGCTACTGTGGTAATGCTATATGCAAGGTGGCTGGTCATGGGAGGCACTAAGCCACAATTTAAAGCAATTGATAATCCAGCAGCGTTTTCAAATATCACCTTATCTAAGGTACAGTAACAATACATTTCTTTCAAACTAAATTAATATACTTACTTAATATGCATTAATTAAGATATAAGCCCTTATATGGATATCTAGCTGTGCCCCGCGGTTTCACCCGCGTAAATTTAGTTTCATACGAACTTTCATCCCTTATGGGGGTAGAATTAATCAAAATCCTTTCTTAGCGGATACCTACGTCATAACATCTACCTGCATGTCAAATTTCAGCCCGATCCGTCCAGTGACCTTTGAGTTATATATATTTAGAAAATGGGATTTCCTGTTCGTAATTCGGAGCTGTCCGATTGGGGTTTCTACCTACACTACTCCTTACAGAAGATCACAGCTAAATAATTCTACCTTAGATTAGTTGTGTTGACACTAGATTATGTGTGGGCACTAGGAACAGTGTTTACCACCATTTATTAAGCTTTCAGTACAATATGTGCACATGTCTATTTTCTGATATGATATACCAATGTATATTTTAATATTTTAAGGTGGCTACATACAACTATATATACTTCTTAAACTTTTTTCTGCTCATATGGCCGCAGTGGCTCTGCTATGACTGGTCAATGGGATGTGTTCCATTGATTGAAACTGTTTCTGACTGCAGAATTGTACCCATCATGATGATGTGGCTGTATGGAGTGTGTCTATTACTCACATTAAGAAGTAACAACACAACCAATTTTAAAAGGTAATCATTTGTTTATGTATCTTCTTCTTCTACTTACCTCTATAAATTAATTCAATTTTACACTACATTTTGATTTAATTAAGTTAATTAAAACAGCTTGTTCTAGGAGTTTGGTACTAGCCTTATCGCTAATAGTAGTGCCATTCTTGCCGGCCGCAAATATCTTCTTCCCTGTCGGATTTGTGATCGCTGAGAGGATCCTGTATCTACCTTCGGCTGGATATTGCTTACTTGTTGCAATGGGACTGCAGGAAATAATGAGGAGAAAATGTAAGGTTTGTGTTGGCATATACATAGCTTTAGACATCACCTTTTGTACAAATATACAGTTATCTATGCCAATATGAATACTACTATATTACAAGTGAAAAGATTTGGTCTAAATACTTCGGGGTTCTTGTGTACCAGGGGCGTGCATTGGATTTTCAGAGGGGTCGGCATAAACAATAAGTAGGTAGGTAGGCAGGTTAAGTCCATACCCATGTGACGCGATGTTTTGGTAAAGACACACAAACAAACACACACGACACGAGTGTACTCAGTGATCACAAATTGTAACTTCTGCTTACCTGCTTATATGCAATGCACGCCACTGCTGTGTCCACTATATGCACTATAAGTACACACATAGTACACCCACATTTTGTCACATGTAATATGGGGCGAGCCTATTCAAGGCTCTGAACTGCTAAGGGGAAAACTCAAAAGAACCCAATAACACTAGACACACCCGAGGATCGAACCTAGGACCTCGTATACCGTAGTTCTCGCGACCACTGGACCAAAGAGGCAGTCTTTGAATGATTAGAAATAAATTCTCAAACACTTATCCATAAACTCGACAAATCACTTGGGTACATATCAATTACTTATAAATTTACAGATTGGTGTTACATTGTTAATAATCCTAGTAATAACATTTGGATTAAGAAGTTGGCAGAGATCTTTGGAGTGGCGCAACGAGTTTGATTTGTTCATCAGTGGTTTGACCGTATGTCCACTAAACGCCAAGGTACATTACAATGTCGCGAAGGTGGCCGACGCCAGACACCACATGAGATGGGCTGAGGCAGAATATAGGGAAGCCATCAGGTATTTATTTTATAAACTAACTGTGCTTCGCCGTTTTACCCACGTAAAATTAACAATAATTACTCCTTATCACATCGGCCAGTGGAAGCCCCGTTAAAATCGGTCCTGCCGTTTCACAGATTACATAGACAAGCAGATGGGCAGATAATTTATTTAAAATTTCGTATTTTTATGTAAGTGCCGTATATACTATCATACGCACTTAGCGAAAAGCTGTTAGATAATTTGGAATTACAAGAAAACTCGCCAATTTTATTTTTCTATGTAGAAGTATACAGGATGTCGGGGAATATAGGACAGCTGTTAAAATATGTGAGAGGGTATAATTTTAGGAAGTAAATAAAATTATTATGACAAAAATATAATCTTCCGTTTTCGAGTAATTGACGTTCAAAGTTGATATCTCGGTCAAGTTGAATCGCATAAAAATCTCCTGTAACGTAGAGTTACAGCAGATTCTAGAAATCTATGTTTTTATTTTTTTCTCCCACTAATAAATCCTGAAAAAATACCATAAAACCATTTTTCGAAACCATTAACCTTCCCCTTAATTTAAAAAGTTTAATTAACGCGTACGTAATGTAGGTAAACGCGGCCGCGCGTTCGTTCAATCGCTTAAGGCCGCGAGCTCTTCGGCAATAGCTTAAAACTACGATATCGTTGGAGCTAGATATTTTACGATTTCAATAGTGATATATTCATAAACCCTACTACTACTACTTCTAGAAGACAACTGTTCCTTTTTCTCCGACACGACACCCTGTATATTATTATCACGCCAGCATATTCAAAGGGCAGGGAAATAATCTCTACTTTCTACATAATATATTCTTGCGCATCTTTTAACTTTTCATTATTATACTGATGGTGCTACACACCAAACTTGTTAAGAAAGAATTTTGGTGGAATTTTACATTTACATAGTACTTCGCGTTTCAGATTGTACCCCGAATACTATCAAGCCATGAACAATTTGGCAAACTTATTGAAGGATCAAAAATTGTTCGATGAAGCGGAGTACTATCTCAGAGCAGCGTTATCACACAAGTAAGTGAATATTTTTGATCTTAATACATGTCCAGCAATCTATACTAACATTATAAAGAGGAAAGATTTGTATGTGAGTATGTTTGTAACGAATTGTCTTAAAAGTAATAGACTGCTGTACTATCACTGATTAATATAGGCTTTATTTTATCTCCGTACTCCCACGGGAACGGGAACTACGGTAAAACCACGTGACTTCCACAAGTCCCGTATATTTGCTTAGTGCTCAAAACTTGTTCAGGCATCTGTACTTACTGTGTAATAAAATAAAATGTATATCACCCTATTTTATTTTCAGAGAAGACTTCCCAGCCGCCTGGATGAATCTGGGCATTGTCTTAGCGCACACTCGACGGCGGGAAGAAGCGCTAAGGGCTTATAAAAGTGCCCTAAATTACCGCAAAAACTACACGGATTGCTATTACAATTTAGGAAACTTGGTGACTACTATATTTTTTTGTTTTTAAAAGGGCAACTAAAACAATCCTTTACCAGTTTAGGAAACACCTCAAAATTTCTACGACGAGCAACAAAGGATCAATCAAATTATATTAGATATAAAAGAAGGAATTCCTTAGCCCAATTTACATTATTGTAAATTAAATGAATCAAATATTCTAACTTTGTTTTTCTTATTCAAACAACCATGTATTTAATACGTACTGCAAACCGGGCAACTCTCTACTATGCCCTTACGCTATGCTGGCCGAAATTCTCGCAGTCATGAATGAGTGACTATATGAAATGTTTTGATACACATTTTTTTCTAACTGGCATAGGAGAAGAAATTTTTCGATCGCAGCTGTGAGGCTGGCACCGAAAGTGTAAATGTTTTAAATTATTTCATTCATTTCCAGTATCTAGAAATGAATAAGACTGAAGAAGCAATGGAAAATTGGAAGCATTCAATAAATTTGAATTCTAAGCATGTTTTGGCATGGACCAACCTAATGGCGTTATTAGACAATTCAGGTTTGTAAAATTTTAACATACTAAATTTACTAGGGATGCCATTTGTTATTCAGTGATATTGTAAAAGCATTTAATTAGTAACATTGTTTGAAATTGTACATTTATATAAAGTTTCATACAAATAAAAAAATAAAATTTATAATTTTTCTCTTTATAATATTAGTATATTACGCAATCTTAAAAATAATTAGGTTTACTCTTGTTTCAGGTAAAATGAAAGAGGCCTTAGATTTGATACCTGAAGCTCTTCAGAAAGTACCAGATTCTCCTTCAGTGAACTTTGCCGTCGCCAACATTTATGGCAAGGTCAACAACTACGAGCAAGCTGAAGAGTATTTCATGAAAGCTATTAAGCTATTCGGAGATAATGTTCAAGCTATACACTACGCTAATTTAGGTGGGTACGAATATTAAAACTAATAAAAAAAATTTTTTTTTTTTTTTTTTACTAGCGGACGTCCGGCATAATTCCCGTTCCCGTGGGAGCACGGGGATAAAATATAGCCTATGTTACTCGCTGATGATATTGCTATCCATTGCTGAAAGAATTTTCAAGATCGGTCAAGTGGTTTCGGAGCCTATTCAATGCAAACAAACAAACACAAATTTTTCTTCTTTATAATATAAGTGTAGATAATAATAAATAAAACGAAATGTAAAGCTCAACATAACATAACACATAGGATTTATTTTAATAATTTATCACATACATTTTCTTATTGCAGGTGTCCTATATCATCGCTGGAAGAAATATAAATCAGCCAAACATATGTACATGAATGCATTAAAAATCGATCCTGAATTTAAGAGTGCCCAGAAAAATCTAAGAAGCTTACAGAAATTTGAATTATGAGATTTGTGAGATGATTATAGTAGGTACTGTCAAATAAATAATACTTTATTACCAAATCTCGTTTTTACTTCTAAAAGGTTTTTCCTAAAATAATATAAAAATAGATGGAGAATAAACGTAGTGAACACAGCATAATAAAAGTTTCAAAATCGAAATGCTCAAATTTGATTCACTATTAAAAAAAAAAAAAACTTATTTACGGCCGAATACTCGTGACGTCCGATCTATAAAACACGCTGTAAAGTTTTAAGTTATTTAACCCCAAGTACTAGGCGTGCAGAAGTTCCAAGGAGCTCATTCCGACGGTTAGTGCGGGAAAGAGATAGGCTAAGGAATGAGTAGTAAGCAGTTACTTAATACTTAAAGGTAATTTAACCTACCTTCTTTTCTACGATATATTGGTGTGAGTAAAGGACAGACTGATAAGAGAGAACTCGAGAGAGTTAACCTACCTTCTTTTCTACGATAAGTTATTGTGAGAAAAGCACAGAATCAGTGATGAATGAGTTATATATATATGTAGTAAAGCCCTACTTTTTACTTTTTGTTTCTATATCTACCCTTGACTTTAAACATACTTTTGTGAGAAAAAGACGGTCTTAGTGAGTGAGCAGTAAGCAGATACAAGCGAGACACTACACCTACAGGCTTCTTATGGACTGCAATAATGTCTACTATATGAAGGTTACTCTTCGTAACTTGTATACTAGCGAAGCTCGCATTTAGAACCCCTTGGTTCCTCGCCAGAGTGATAATTTCAATGATATTTGAGCCAATGTACTAGGCGTGCAGAAGTTCCAAGGAGCTCATTCCGACGGTTAGTGCGGGAAAGAGATAGGCTAAGGAATGAGTAGTAAGCAGTTACTTAATACTTAAAGGTAATTTAACCTACCTTCTTTTCTACGATATATTGGTGTGAGTAAAGGACAGACTGATAAGAGAGAACTCGAGAGAGTTAACCTACCTTCTTTTCTACGATAAGTTATTGTGAGAAAAGCACAGAATCAGTGATGAATGAGTTATATATATATGTAGTAAAGCCCTACTTTTTACTTTTTGTTTCTATATCTACCCTTGACTTTAAACATACTTTTGTGAGAAAAAGACGGTCTTAGTGAGTGAGCAGTAAGCAGATACAAGCGAGACACTACACCTACAGGCTTCTTATGGACTGCAATAATGTCTACTATATGAAGGTTACTCTTCGTAACTTGTATACTAGCGAAGCTCGCATTTAGAACCCCTTGGTTCCTCGCCAGAGTGATAATTTCAATGATATTTGAGCCAATGTACTAGGCGTGCAGATGTCCCAAAGAGTTGGTTTGCAACATTTAGTGTGTGAAAGAGATGGGCTGATGAGTGAGTAGGAGAAGATAGTTCTTAAAATAAATTAACCTACCTTCTTTCCTAACTGTGATGAGTGAGGAATACAACATTATTTATTTATATGCTTGTGCTCGCTCAGTATTTATTCATGTACCCCCGCTATTTTAATTAAGTTAGTGTGGGAGGGTCTGACTCAACAATCACTTAATAGTATAGTCTTTTTTTATTTTGTTTCTCTACCCTAGCTACAGCAAATTATTAAAGTCCATAACGATCCTCATGCTTAAATATAAAGTCACCAACAATTAGATTATAACTAAGTCAAAATTTATTAAAATCTCGCCCCCCTTCCGTAAATCAAAATCTTGAAAACCTCAATCTTTAATTTGCTTTATATGTTTACGACCACTAAACCAACGCAGAAGTCTTTTGTCTATGGTTTACTACATACTTTATCTATATATTTTTAGATTTATAGCTGTATCAACGTTTTTCTTTTGTATATGTGCTGAAATGTAGTAGGCTTTCAAAATTGTCTTATAAATGACAGCGTTGACAGTCTTGACAGCTTACTTATGTTGTTGTTTTGCCGATCCGTCTCTCCTTGTCTTGGCAGATATTATTTAACCCAAATTGAAAGTAAATATTTATTTTCTCTAATAAGACTTGTTTGCTATAACAATGGATTTTACACGCGAACTATCGGCCTTTCAAGGTGTTATTATATCTGCAGATAATGTGCACACATTTTCCAGATTATCTACTAAAGGAGGTAAACGCTACTACTTCTCATGTGTTAATTTAAACAGTATTATGTACTTACATGATAAATACTGTAATAATGTATAATATTATAACTACTTTAACATCTTTCGGGAAGAGCTACGACAATTTATCATAATCAACTTAATATTTCTTACAGGCAATGAAGAAAAAATACTTTACATTATCAGTAAAATACAACGATTTTTCGAAGAAGAAAATATCGTGAACTGTATATCTGATGCCAATGCTGTACAGAAAATGAGGAAATTTGCATTTTACATAGTTTTAAATTCGGACCTAACAGTACTTGAGGAAATGGTGGAGACTGAAGAGTTTGGTTTAGTAATATGGTCAGTGCCCACTATATCCAAATGTCTCATGTGCGAAATGCTCTGGAAACTTCACATGGACATGTTTGTGTATGAAATTATTGCATTTACATATCCTACACTAGCATTGGAAGTAGTGGGAGCTATTGTGGACAACTTCAAATATTTCACTCCAACTGAGTGTCCAAACAAATTAAGCAATTTGTCCACATCATGCTACACACTAATATGCAGGCTACGTCACTTCAACCTATCAAGTGAAGCACTAACTGAACTTCTAACTACTTCTTATAACATGCTTCAAAAACTTCTTCACTTCTTCACATCTCCTCCAAATGAATTTAAATTAAATACACTCAGTAGGGATGAGTTGTATAAGTACCAAGGTAGATGTCTGCAGGCGGCGCTCCTGATGCTATACAACTGTGTGGAAATGTACCAAGCATCTCATGAGAGTTATGCAATTAATGATTTATATGTTCTCACTTACAAAGAGGAGAGTGTAAGCAGGGAAAGTACAAATTTGAATGTAGTAGGTCAGTCAAACAGTGCTATATGTGAGTGCCTGAACAACTGCAACATACTAATGTTGGACAAGTGTAAAGAACTTGTAATGGATGTCAGTGTGGATATATTCTGCGCTTGGAGTGAGTTTGAGGAGAATGGTAGGAGCATGCAACAATCAATAGGGGAGTTTTGTGATAAGCTCCGCACAAAGCTGTTGGGTGTGCCCAGTGTCACTGAACACCCAATAGTCAGTATGATTCAACAAATTTCCCGGAAACCAGTCGATATGAAGGATATCATCAACTCGACTGACATTGATACTATCATTGAAAACATAAACAAAACTGACAGTGACAATGGAGCGTGGGTGCATGCTCTCATTCACAAGGAAGACTTATGTGAGAATATCCATTTGCTAAAGTTAATAGCAGCCAATTTGGACATGTATAATGAAGAAGAATGCTATCACCTGTATGAGATATTTAAGAATCGCATGAACAGCAATAAAGTGAAGGTGAATGTTGAGATAATAGGACTGTTGACAGTAAAGGTATTTCAGAAATGTAACATTAGTACCAGACACCAAATCCTTGAGGAACATTTCGGCAACAGCTGCTTCACCGACAAACTGGAATGTTCAGAGTTCCAGAATATGCTGACACAAATATTCAACAAGCTTATTGTGGCTCCTGATGTTGATGTGTCTGATGTCCTAGTATTGTTCCTGCAAAATCCAGAACAAACTTATTTAAAAATATTTACAATGGCATCGGAAAATGTTCAACAACTTGATATAATGTCACGTGTTATAAAACTGTTGGATAAATATAACAATCATTATTATAGTACAGAAACACAGCCGTGCATAACCAAAGTAACCCAGACAATATTGAAACAGCAGCTAGACACAGAATCAAAGCAACATAACATTGTAAAGTTTATTAGTTATCTAAAGGCTGAAAGCATATTGCCTGCATCAAAGCTGTTGATGTTAATTATAATGCCAAACATACACCAAGCACTGATGACCAGAGATGTGACCAGTTTGTTTGTGCAAGTTAAATTATTGAAGGAGGTGTATACTCTTGAAGAGTTGGTGGAGTACAGGGCGCCAATGTTGGCGATGTTGGCCCAGGTGCTGAATGTGGTTCGGTGGAGGATCAATACCTTCTCAATCCTTGCTCCACCCATACTACAACTTGTTCTACAATTACAACAATCATTGCTCGCTACATACAATTCTGTTATACCTGGTAAGATATTTTTGGTGACTATAGATTTCTGTTATTTTTATTTTATCAATGGCGGCTGAAATAACAAGACATTATCATTCCAGAAAACGAAGGAAAATGGTTACGCACCAGATTGAGAAAAATTCAGCCATCAAACATGTATTACTACAGGGTGCTGTGGAACCCTCCAGGAGAGAACTTCCTAGAAATCATCAGCGGCGCCAAAGTGACGAGTAGTACGGATCCAAGTCAAATAACATCATGGCTATCACAAGTAGGATTTCTCTATTTTCTATAGTTCTGTTATTTATATTGGCATTTATTTACAGTTAAATATTAAGTATATAAGATATAAATATTATGTTTTAAAAAATAGCATACAAGTTCTTTGAATCTAGCTACAGCATTTTTATGCCGGCATTATTTTCAATTGGAATCTACTATCTGCATATAAGTCATTACCACATGTATAAGTACACATTATTTTTTTACATTTATTATGTGTAACACATAATACTTACCAAATTATAGTTATTCATAATTTTTGTCATGTTAGGGTGTAAGTAAAAAAAGCCATGTGATTGACCACAAAGTATACCTTGTTTCTCTAATGACTGATATTATTTAATAAATTTATACTCTATTAAAATTTTCAGATAATTTGCTCGTGCACACAACAAGAGTGGTGTGACTTGTGGAACAGTATGTTGGTGTTCGAAGATGTAACAATATTGAGGGTACTACACAATGCTCTGCTGATGATAACACGTGTCGAGGAAGCTCACACCAGCGACGCCACGTGGGCATGCTTACTGTACTGTTACAGGAATCTCGTCTTTGTTATCAGGGTAAGAAAGGTGTTTTTTATACACATGTCATAGGATAAAAACATATTTTTTATTATTACTATTCAATAATTCCTATAAAATATCCAATACAAAATCAATCATTTTGGCAACCCATTACATTCTAATTTGCCGCGTACCGTGATAAAACAGTTCTTAAGTTTCTACAGCTATCACTACCATTAATACGAGTTTTGCACCGTTTTCGTAATCTCTAACCGACAATATTTGTATGAGATATTTTAGTTCTCCATGTCAACGCTAGGAGGCGCTGTACAATTTCTCATACAAATATTCGACAGAATATATAATAGATGCTAGCGAGAATAGATTAGGAAAACGGTGGAAAACTCGTAATGGGGTACAGCTGTATTTCTACCTACAGGTACCGGCAAACTTAAATGTAACGGATCGTGCATTCTTATATTAATGAGTACAACAATGTAGACTAATTACCCAATCATTTTCAGTATAAACTCTTCAAGGAGCCAGTGACCGACCACCAGGTGGCTGCGACAGTCGACATCGTCACAGCGACCGCGGCGTTGATCAAAGGACAGAGGGCCAAGGAATTTAGCAACCTATTCCTACCGCTTTTCGCTTATCTAGTTGAGAAGAAAACTGATTACAAAACAGATTTATCTAAAGTTCTGAAAGATAAATTGAGGAATACAAGCTTTGAAGATGTGGTGAATAAAGTGTTTATCAACGGCAGTAATTAAACATATTTATAGCAAGTAAAATGGTTCAACACAAAAAAAACATGTATTGTGTACATTTTAAGTGTGGCTACTTCCCAGCAGTAGTCCCATAGAAATGTGAATCTAGGAATTTATCCTATACGGATCTAGGAATGAAACATTTCATGGAAATCCCCAGAATTCATTGAAGTTAGAAACTTTATGGATTATAGTCTTAAAAACACATTTTAAGAAATATCGAGGTTATTTATTATAACTTGTATAGTATAGGGGTAAATGTTCTTTGCTTTCTGCCGCAATATTTGACGTTGTCTGTTCACCGCTGCAGCCATCACCGAGAAATATATTTATTCAGTGTGACGTCCAAGTTTCGGCGGATATTTAGTCTACCACAACTAAAAACGAGGATTCTGTTTAATCTCAAACTAAATTAAAATGGAGTGAATAAAAATCGCCATTCTAGTGGTCACGCTGAAGTACACGAAATACGGTGATCGGGTGACGGATAGGGCGGTGGACAAACGGCCTGAGCCTGTAGTCATAGTAACATTATCCTCACGCTTCGCTAGTAGAAACGATACAAATGTACGGCAATGACATATGTCACGTAACTGAATTATGTCATTCTCATAATTTTTTTATCGTTTATATTAGCGCAAGCGCGAGAGAATGTTACTTTATCTAGATAACACGTTGTGTTATGTTTTATGACCCTCAGAGCAAGGTATAATTATACTGGCAGCTAAAAGTTTAACTAATCATGGAACAGCAGTCACTAAATAAAGTTATCAAAAATAGTTTGCATACGTTTTTATGTTAAGTACTTAGATATCAACTGGCTAGTGCAGCGCTTTATTCTTAATGTTTCTTTTCTAATTTAAATACCATACAACCATTTGCTGATTTCTTTTTTGATTGTAACACAATATAATATATACTAAAAATTTCTTCTAGACGGCAATTTAAGTGAGGTTTCGCTCTTTCCATGATGTATATAAGATACACGGAACCCAAAGAAATACTTGATCTCAAAAAATATAATACCCCAAGTATAGGTTTTAACATGTCTTGACGTTGACTATATCGATTGCATATTTTTCTGTTTGCCCCCTAAGGGCGAGTGTAGAAAGTTTTACGTTCCCATACAAAAAAAGCTTAAAACGTAAGGTCAAGCCACAACGTTGGAACGGGTGAAAACATATACTTGGGGCAGAGCCAAAAAACATGTTTCTGGAGAATAAGAGACGTATAGAGATGTCTTACGATTAAGGGAGTATAGAGAATAATACGCGGTGATATTTTCAATAACGGCGGCGTGGTCTGGACCGGTCCCGCTTGGTCCTGGCAATGCTCCCACAGTTCTGGCCCAGCTGCTGACACATCTGACACAGTTCCATCTGATGTTTCTTGACGTCCTCTCTATCCTTAGACATGTCCGAAGGTTTTAAGTCCCTCTAAAACAAACGAGTACCAACTTAATAAATAAAATTTTCCATAAATATCCAGTATGAGCTGACCTCTCATTGCACGGAAAACCATACAAATATGGAGGTAAATTCATGTCGCGTATGTGTGTAGCTACCTAATCAAGACGGTCGATACGTAATCTTCTATGAATTCTTTTCTCCAACTAGTTCGATAGGTGTTCTGACAGCGGCGTGTCGACTGTCCGTTTCAAATATTCGAAATTGAAATTTATCGTGGTACGTATTATGTCTCAATTTCCTATGATTGAAACCTACGCTCGACGCTGACAAACCTTATATAATAACGCGAGAAGACGTCAGTGCAAAAGTGGGAGCAATGCATTTTTTGTCACCGTTTTTTTCCACCGCTGTCGCATGTCGGTGGTCATACGAAATTGACAGTGCGTCATTTTACCCAAATTGAGCTACAAAAACTCTGCACCCAAGAATAGTTGACCAATATAATAAATAATTAACATCTATTTGTATCTAGGAAAGTGATTTAGTGTTCATACTATCTAGGGTCATATGTCATCTATACAAGTCGACGTCATCTAATTCGTTCAACGTGAAGCATAGTGTACATCCGTACTTACTTATCTCTCATACAAGGTATATGTAATTATTAGTCTGATGGAGAATGTATTTTGTAAAGGTTGTGGAGATATAAGGGTTGTCATTACTTTTTATCTATATTTAAATGTGGAAAAATGTCTGTATTGATGTTATTTTTAATAGAATATGTGTAGAATGTGTTGGATCACTGAACCAAAATTTATTGATATACAGATTGATGACATCACGTATACCCCTTAATAAAACAATAAACGTATCTTACATAACTAATTGTTAAATACATCGTAATGTTAATCACAATATGCGATCTGAAACATCTTATACTTAAGTACCTAAGTTTAGAAGTGACAGAATCTCAGAGTTATTTTTATAAATACAGGGGGTGTATTTATATTTCATTATTATAATGATAAAGATAGAATTACTGTGTATGGAATACAATAATAAGGGTTTTAAAGTATAGAGACTAACACCAGCCAGCGCCATATAATTATGTATTAGGTACTGTGTTCTACAACCCTTCTAGAAACAAAAGTTATTAATAAGACATTATTTCTCCTTTCTCAAATTTTTTAAATACATATTTAAGACTGTAATTAAATAACTTACACGCTAAATATGTTTTTTTTTTTACTGTTATATCGAAGTGTTTTTTGGTTCGTTCATAGACTGTGATTGGAGAATATATATTGAATTCTATTCCTCTAAATTTAGTTTTGAAATTTGTTTAGAATTTCCTTTCTTATGTGAAGGTAGCTCTTACCTCTCTCTAGTTGCTATGTCAACATTTAAATCAATATACAACCTATGTATGTAGTCACAGTGTGTATTATTAAAATTGTGACTGGATGATGTGGTTTTCTTTTGAGTCTATCTCAATGTTAAATACATTACTACTAACTACACTAATATTATAAAGATAAAATATTTGATTGTTTTTTTGTTTGTTTGTTTGCATTGAATAGGCTCCGAAACTACTTGACTGATCTTGAAAATTCCTTCAGCAATGGATAGCTGCATCATCAGAGAGTAACATAGGCTATATTTTATCCCCGTACACCCACGGGAACAGGAACTACGCGGGTGAAACCGCGTGACGTTCGCTAGTATACGATACGACTAAACGACTAAAAACAGACAAAAACGAGAACAAAGCGATTTTATAGGTACTTACCTACCTATTACAGTATTTTTTTCTTAACACTAGTCTTCCAATCTTACCTAGGTATTTACAATATGTACCTATGTATTCCATCACGAGTTATGAGCGCGTACCTTGAATGCGCAGTAGTCATTTCATGAGTACGAGTTCACTCTATTCTTTTAGTCAGTTTAATTACACCGTGTTTGTAATAAAGGGGTTTGTTTTTGTAATGACACCTACCTATTCTATGATACCTGACAGATTGAAGAATAAAGTATATGATAGCCTAAGAACTTATTCCCATATTCCTTTTCTTCATCTTCCTTCGTCGGACACAATAACATTAAGTGCCGTAACGAGTTATAAGCGCCTTGAATGCGCAGTAGTAATTTTTTGGGTCTTTTACTGAGCGAGCACGAAAAATACATGTGCAGATGCATATATCCCCACTATTTTCGCTGGGCGCTATTACATCGTGTCGACATCTTTACTTCCTTTTAAAATGTTTTCTTACCAAGCTATGTGCGTATACAGATCTTTTGCAGCGCGAGCATTGTTGATAAGCGTGTTGCCATGATTGGCAGCTGCTCCACGTACGGCCACAGATGCATCGATATTCACCAAATCGGGCACGCACTGTTTGCTGCTGCCGTGTAGCATAATGAGAATTTTGGTAATTCCATTCGCGACCACGCTCATTCTGAAATAATCCAGTCACAGCCTCCAGTATAATTTACAGGGGGAGGGAAAAGGGGGCCACCACAATAAATACTTCGGAAAATCCACTTCATTAGGAAATAAATTTGAAAAAAAGAACAATTATTTTGTGCCGAGGCCTCCAGACTTCTAAATCCGGCACTGAAATGTAAGTATACTAAGGCCTACTAGAGTAGTAAGTACTTACCTAACTACATACTTACTACTTCTAGTCCGCGACTGCAACCGAATCGTGGTTCGAAGGCACATGACACAAAGTTAGATTTTTGTAAATAAAAATATTTTAAACATTCGCAATAGTGAACAAAGTGTTAGCGTACAGACAGAAATAGCCTAATTTACTTATATGTAACGTGCACTTACCTCATTAGACCAAATGCAACCCATGATTAAATCCAAAAATGTACCAAATTTCTCTGAACTTATTTGTGGCCAACTGTTATAAAAATAAATTCAATTTACACTCACAAAACAAATATCGATGAGGAGTTTGTTGCACCACTGGTAGGTAGGTTTTACTGATCTTTGCTGCACAAAAATTCATACGTACCCTACCCCACTCAAATAACTTACTTACCAATGCACATGTTTTGATTAAGAAAAAATGTGGATTGTAATTTAGACCTTATAACAACGGGAGTAGGTACAAAACCTGTTTTATTATCTGTAATACTTATTACAATACTATAATTATAGAGAAAAGGTTTACGATAAGGAATTGAACAACTGAACACAACCTATTGAAACTTTTGTTTTGCTACATCATACGTACGTATAGTACGTAGTGCATCAATGAAGCAGTAGGTAAACAACCTAATAATTTATGATCTCAGCATAAACAACTATTAACAACTACATGTCAATGTCAGTTAAATATGCTTATGTTTTACCTACTAGCAGTGTGAGATATTCGAAGTATGAAAATTGGGGTTGTACCTAATGTGTGAGCTAAAGTAATTAGTACAAACATTTATGTAACTCCTTTTTTACGTAAAGGTGACATAAACACATAAAACATGGCAGCCCGCATAATAGCATGCAGCTAATTTGCCAAACGTTTGCTAAAACCAAAAACCTTGAACGTATAAGTAATCGATGTGATTCCATTACACTATTAAAGATTCACTTATTCTATTACTCTTTATAAATAAACTAGCCGTGCCCGCGAATTCGCCCACGTAGGCTTAATCTCATGTTTGGCTTTATTTCCCGGAATCCTATTTTAATAAAAGTGGCCTAAGTTACCCCTTGTAGCATTAGCTATATGCTAGTTTTAGAGAACATGATATAAACTTGTTTATTTTTTTGATTTAGGTAAGTACCATATAGCTTTAAGTACTAACATATGAGAGATAGCTCTCATATGTTAGTACTTAAAGTACCCCTTTAGTGAAAAGCTGTTTATTTGGAATTACACACTTGAATTTTATTTATGTATAGATAAAAATAGGAAAATAGTGTATACAAGTGTTAAATACTTACTTTTAGCATTTTCGAAAATATCTGTTAAATATAAACGATAATATGAACGATCAATATTATTTAAATTTAAATACATACCTACACTAACATATTGTGCTCAACCCTGTATTCCCTAAAGGAGTAGGCATAGGTATGGTTATAATATTTAATTTTCCCCTCCTAAAACCCTACTTGGGGCACTGTATGATTATCAACCATGTTCTGATATTTTACTCCACTCACACACATACAATTTACCATGCCACGCAACCGTTATAACCTGTGACAGGTTAATCCCCGGCTCCCCATGCAGAAATTTTTTTACCAACTAGCAATCTTTAGGCGCATCAATTTTAACAAATAATATACTATGTAGATGTTTTAACTTATATTTAATTAATAATATTTTTAACTACGCACTAATGATGACAAAAACGTAGTGAAAAGAAGCCAACAAGATCTGCATATTTCTGACCCCGTAAACAAGTGTTCGCTTGGCTTTTCCTTTTAAAACCTAAATTTTGATTTGATGCATCCCATAGTTCTAGCTAGGGCAAACAATGAGTGCTAATGATTTTCTCATCACGGGTTTCTTTATATTTTAACATAAATAGAAATAATTAGTATTTTTTCAATTATGGCAAGATATTTTCTTGAAGAAAACTATACTTTTTGAAAGAGTACAGCTGTACGACAAATTACCTAATAATATTAAAAATTGTGAGGATATTAAACATTACAAAAATAAATTGATGCAATATAATATGTATAAGTTAGCTGTTTATTTATAAATATTTATAATAGTAAAAATAGTCAGAGTAGTGTAATTAGATTTAAGAAATTGTTTAACTTAATCTCATTGGAAGAGAACTTATGTAAGTTTTTATGAGAATAAATTCTATAAACCTAACCTAATTTTATGTTTTATTGTATCTACTAGCCGTGCCCCACGGTTTCACCCGCGTAGATTTAGTTTCATGCCTCATTTCGCGGAACTCTAATATTTTTCATAAATAAAAATAGCCTAAGTTACTCCTTGAAACATCAGCTACCTGCCAGTGAAAGTCCCGTTAAAATCGGTCCAGCCGTTTCGGAGATTACCCGGAACAAACAGACAGACAGACATACGGACAGACAGACAGACGGACAGACAGACAGACAGACAGAGAAAAATTTTAAAACTTGGTTTTTCAGTGTCAGTAGCGTGTATACTTTCATATGCATTTCGTGAAAAGCTGTAATTTTGGAATTACAAACAGACACTTCAATGTTATTTTTCTGTATAGATGTATAGATAGACAATATCGCCAAATTGGCGCGAATCTACCTACCAACCGCCGGTGTTATCACTACAAAAGTACTGCTCAAATGTAGGTACGTTCACAGGTTCGATTAAGATTTTCTCAAACCAGTATTCCAATTATTGTAGATATGTCTAGGTGCCTCCACCCTGTTATATGACCCTATCATATACATTCTTGCACTTCAAATAAAAGCATACAAACTCCTTTAGCGTGTGACATTTCGAAGACATGTTGTTATTGTCGGGCCAAAATTGTCAGTAAATTGCCGTAACGATGTTTCTATATGTGTTTCTCTCGTTTTGTAGTTGTGATGAACCAGATCCAAAACATGCCTTCGACGACACCTTCCCGAGTTCGGATCAGATGTGGGGCATGATAGGCACCATACTAGCCACTGTTGCGTGCTGGCTCTTCTACACCAAGGTTTCTAAGTTATTAATCTTGTTTTGGTATAACTTGCATGGATACTTGCACCAAACAGGCTCGATGGAAGAAAATCGGTCTTCACATTTTAGTGATTCAGTTATTCTCTCCCAATTTTAATTATTTCGATTTAATCACAAATATAATTAATTTACCAAATATGCAAACGAAACTTTAAAAAACCGTCCACTGAAAAATCTGGGGCCTTCCTATGAGCTCTTATTGGCATGATAGTTTTACCCTTACTAAGAGACAGATGTATTTGACGTGTATACATCTGTCCCTGTCACACACCTGCAATATCATTGAAATAAGAGTTCATGGTTAGGCCCCTGTACTTATATCACCCACATCCAAGAAAGTATGCGGCGGACAATTTCAATGTATACTAACTAGTATTATAAAGAGTAAAGGTGTGTATGTATGTTTGTAACGAATTGGCTCATACAGTACTGGACCGATTTCAAAAACTCTTTCATCATTTGAATGCTACATTATCACCGATTAATATAGGTTATATTTTATCTCCGCACGGGAACGGGAACTACGCGGGTGAAACCGCGTGACGTCCGCAAGTTCATAATATTTTGTACTGGCAGGTAAAGTTAGCAAGGAAGCGACCATCCTTGGAGCACCACCACCACATCAAAGCACGAGTGCCGCACACCGCACGCAGAGGGTATTACTTAGATTGACACTCGCAACAAATAAGAATACCATTGTTTGTATAAAATATAATTAAAATATTTGATAACTAATCTAATATGGCTCATTTCATAAAATTAGCACGAAAATATAAAACAATTCTCTAAATATGTATGTCATAGTATAATAATATCCTACCCCAATACCAAACAAATAAGTAATTTATAACAATGATATAGATTTCAATACTTGTCTCAAAAAATAAATGCACTTTTTATACTTATAGATATGAATCTAACTATAATTTTCAATCAATCGTTACATTCAGGATATATTTTTTTAATTAATTTAATAATATATTGGCTTGTCGATTTACATTTTCTAATATGTCAAAAAAAACTCTAAAAATTCAATTACTCGCACTATATCATATACGCTCTTTTTTAATCATGAGCAAAATTACATTAAACTAATAGCGAAAAATTCTATAAGAACGCAAAATAAATTGTTTTTAATTTGCGTTTGAATGCAGACTGCAAACTGCGAACATAAATCCTTCAACATATTAAAGCTGCTTACTTTCCAATAAGTGTTATTATGTATAGCGATAAAAATAATGGCACAAATACCGTGTTGGTAGTTACATTTGTATCACTACCCCATTAATCCCTTACCCCTTATTACAAAACATGATTTAAACGAAGACTAGACCAAGCTCGTACTAAAACTATGTTCATCCCTTTTGAAAGCCGTATCTTAGAAAGAGATGGCCCTACTTTTAAACCAAGGACTATCTTAGTCATGTTTTGTAATAAGGAGGTTAGGTTTCCCTAATAGGCTGTAATTTCTGTCAGTTCAAGTATTATAGAATACAGAAGAATGTAATATAGGTCTATTTCCCCCTTCTCCCGAATAGGCGGGGGGGCCTTAACTACTTACTTGCTAATGTATACAGGTTTAACACCTTATGTACCATACCTTTTATAATATGGCACTCAAGGATATGTATACAATTACTTTATACATACAAAGAAGTATGAATCAAAACTAACCGCACCAAAGTAATTTAAACTACTTATTCAGGATCATAATCCTTTAAATAGTGCTTATAAACAATTTATAATAATTGTTTGAAAGTTTTTAGATTTACTGCATGCATGCATTCATAATATTTAAGACATTTCCCTAATTAATATGCATACATATATATGGTCACGCTCCCTGAAGGGGTAGGCAGAGGTGTTGTAATAACCCACTTTACACCGAAGATAAAAAAATGCCAACGTGACAGATGGTGAGTCTAATCGCCGGCACTATACATACGTCTTTGAATTACTTCTAAGACATATGCAGGTTTCCTCACGATGTTTACCTTCATCGGGAAGCACGTGGTGTAAAATCACTAATCTAATTAATATGTGTTGTTTAACAAATAATTAGTATCTTTAGGATAAAACTTGCACTCTTGCAGCAAGTACTTATGTTCGTCTTGCACCTGTCCTCTCTTCAGCAGGTACACGAGTATGTACTGGTAGGGGAACACGGGCACATTGTGGCGCGCGAAGAAACGCAGCTTCACCCTCTCGATCACCTTCATGTCCACGAAGCAGTAGTCCGCTGAACAGCAGCTGCCTGGTGTTCTGGGAAAACATTTAAATTAATTGGACCTACCCTTGTTGAATAAAGCCCAGCAGGCCTACAAAGTAACATTCTCTCGGGCTTGCGCGCTAATAATTCGCATACGTTTTGTATCGTTTCTATAAGCGAAGCGCAAGGATAATGTTACTTTGTCTACAGGATGGATAGTTCCTAATTTGGTAGATTCTACCCTCTTAATATCGAATATCAGTTTATTGGCTGTGATTTCGTCAATTTTGGCAGCTAAATGCAAGCGAAGAACTGAATCAAATCAAATAGCTAGTTGTTTATGCATGCATATGTTCACGTCTGGGGCCTTACCATGAGCTCTTATTGCCATGATGGTTTCACTCATTTATGAGACAGATGTATGTGACGTGTATACATCTGTCACTTTCGCACAACTGAATTATCATTGCAATAAGAGCTCATGGTTGGGCCCCTGTTCACGCGCGCTCAGCGAAAAAAAGTGGGGATAACTGCGCCTGTATTTTATTTGCGTTGCGCCGTACAGACTTACCTCGGATCATAAGTGACTGGTTTTGCCTTGAGCGCTTTGAATATCATCTGATAATATTGTCTATATTTCTTCTTCATGATGAGCACGACCTGCTTGCCTTCGAAGGGCAGGCGAGCGTCGAGGGGCTCCAGCTCTCGGCGCCAGTAGGCCGCGGCCCTCGACACTTCCACACTTGTCGTGTCCAGTTCAAGTATTTTAGGATGTTTCATCCACTCATACAGATATTCCTGTAAGCAAAGTATACATAGGACGTAGATGTTTAGATGCACATTTTAGGTATTTATTTCTGTGGTAACGACTAGTTGTTAGGGGTTACTAAATAGTCGATGCTTATTAGATGATATGTGGAACATAAGACAATACTTATATATGTTGTATAATGAAATTCTAAAAACTCAAATTTTAATAACGGACGAAATTTTATTAAAAAATATTAATGACTTTTTTTTATTTTTAAATCAATATGTACCACTAGCCGAGGCTCTGTACCAAAAATGTGCGCCTAAAAGGTCTCGACTCAGTACATATATACCTTTATCTATCTGACTGACTGACTGACATAGTGATCTATCAACGCACAGCCCAAACCACTGGACGGATCGGGCTGAAATTTGGAATCCAGGTAGATGTTATGACGTAGGCATCCGCTAAGAAAGGATTTCGATTAATTCTACCCCCAAGGGATATAATAGGGGATTTGTGTGAAACTAAATTTACGCGGGTGAAACCGCGGGGCACAGCTAGTTTATGTATAAACTACTATACCTATACGTATCTTTACAGCTATTATACATATTGAAGGAGACAGACTCATTTCTCATAAAATGACTTATGCGCTCATAACTCCTGACGGGACTTTTACGCTTGTTTGCCAACTCTATGGTAAAAAAAACACTTGCTGTACAAACATTACCAAGTATTGCATTTGGTAAGTACTTGACCTCTTCCACCTTGACTATACAAACATCCACTCAAAGGGCACGTTAATTTAGAAATCAAACATTTACTACCTACTTAGTGTTAGGCAACTGGTTTCTGGTTATGTGCTTACTCAAATGTTGGTATTATTTGTTTAGTGGTGTAATTTTTACAACTCTCACAAGGATTGCGTATATTCATTTCGAAGGGTTTTCAAGCAGACTTGTTCTGTTAGCTACTTATCAGAATGCAAGAATAAATTGCGGCGTAATGCTATAGTTAAAAACTACCTTATAAATTACAATTTTGAAGCCCAGAATAGTTAAAATCACGTTCAAATTTCATACTACATAAAAGATAGAAATAAGTATTCTAATCCTCGGATTGTCTTACGTACTCCTTACACCGTTTCTTAATAAGTTAGTGTATGATAAGCATGACAATTACCTGTAAGAACTTCTTGCACCTAAAGCTGTCATATATAAAGTTGACAGTGAGAAGCCACTTGCCGGTGGCGAGTGCGCACACCATCATGCCAGTCATCGTGTCGTTGGGCAGCACCGCTACGAAGTGCGTTGCCAACATCTCCATCTTGGTGTTCTCTGCGACCACCCCTCCCAGCTCGTTGATCATAGCCGTTAGTCTTTCTTTATCCTATATCAAACAAATGTGGCATTTAATATATTTTAATTACTGGCATGCCAATTACAGAAATACCAAATTAAATAACTTTATTCAATAAAGGACTCTTTGGAACACTCTTAAGGTTAGTTTTACTACCAATTCCAAATTAAAGTCGGACATAAAAACATATCTGCATCATGAAAGCTTCATTATAAAGAAATATCAAACGCAAGAGGTAGGATCACAAGTAGCTCAGTTGGAAGAGCAACTGCACGGTTTGCAGAGGTTGTGGGTTCGAGTCCCGCCTCGTGTTCGTATTTTTCTTTACCATTTTTAAGTAATTTATTGTATCATGCCATTGTATTGGGGTCACACCTGGACAGGACAGTCTCTGCCCTTCCCTTTCGGAAGGCATACAAATATGTTTTAACACAAGTTTGACTTAGGGTATGACTTACCCCAATAAACTCTGACAGCATAAACACTTTCTTGTCACATGCACATATCAAGTTTTGTTTCAGTTTCCATGACTCTTCAGACGTGCCACTAGGTGAACCATAATCACTGTCTGAAAGTATACAAAATTAATTGTAGAATTGCCTGTTTTTTTGGGCCCCATAGATACATTATAGTGGTCTACTTTATATAAAATTTATTATAAATACCATCTATGCATGGACTTTCCTGATTGACTGAAATCAATGCACACTTTTAAGATAGAAATATGAAATTTGGAGGGTGTGTTCTTGTTGAGGCATAAGGTATATGACGTAAAAGGTTAGCTATAAGGGATTTTTCAAAATTCCACCCCTAAAGGAGTGGTAGAAAGTTTGTATATGAAATCTTACAGCAACAGAAGTGGAGATTCAGGCGAAAGCTAGAGTTAGCATGGGTGGATACATACCACTAATGACTTCAGGAAGGCAAGCTTGTATTTTGCTAGTAACTTGTATCTTTTCCTTTATTGGACTGTATGCATTCATCTTTTTCTTTAGTTTATAATTCTGTATATATTTCTGAAATGGCAAATAATTTGATGTCTTTGCTTTGCTTGACTCGAGCAGTTTTCTGAAACTAACTTTTTTCGGTGTACTCTGTCTACTGAAACTCCTGAAACACAATTCAGCATATTCGTTAAGTTAATGTCACAAAAGCTGTATTTAGATTTCAGTTTCCCATGGTATCTAAGAAGGTAAAGCTCTATGCACACATAAGTTTATATATACATTTTTTCAAGTATGTAGTTCAGACAGTGCTTTGAAGGAGCCCATATTTCACCCATTAGTTAAAGCATTACTTAATTAGATGTTAGAATTATATTATACAGTTTAGATAATTCAAGGAGACATTATAAGGCTGTCAAAGCTGTCATTGGTACCCACATGCCAATATTTCAATTTCGACTCACTCATTCCCCAACTTTGAAAAGAAATTTTTAATTGGACTCGCTGTTGGCATTGGTTTTTCATCAATTCTCTTACAATCAATCTCTTGATAAATATCTTCAACAGACCAACCTATTTGACGGCGCACAGCTTTAGGTCGACGTGTTTTCTCAAATTTGGGTCCAATGTCCACACAATCTATGCCTGGATCACTGAAGTCACACTTGAAGTGCAACACTTTCAAATGTTCAAAATATGATATTTTATCTGTGTAAATATCGTGGCATACTGGGCACACAAAGTGGTGCAATTTCACATTGGTTGTGCATTTATTAACATGAAGCACATAGTCATCATATTGGGTGTATTTTTCATCGCATAGTACACAAGATACTTGTACATCATCTGGTTTGTTGCTGAGTACTGACGGTGCCCTTGAGTGTAGTTGAGAACGCCCCACTGAAGGGGCTACGTCAGACGCCACAAGGGTCTCGTTGCTGCTGGACCGCTGCAAGTAATTGTGCTCAATAGTACATGCAACATGGCATGTGTGTCTGCCGCGGGTGCTGTATGACTGATTGCAACATGCACATTTCACAGAATCCACTTCACTGTCAGTGCCATCGCTCAACTCATTGTTCCGCCATCCCATAGCACTCTTAAAGGAATCATCTTCTTCAATTGCACTCTTAAAAGAGTTATCTCCTTCAGTTGCACTTTTGAAAGAATTCCCCTCCTCAATTGCACTTTTAAATGAGTTCCCCTCATCTGTTGCACTTTTAAAAGTATTCTCGTCATTATCACTCTTGTCACTCTCAAATGACTCGTACATTGTGTGAATGTGGAACTCTTGATTGAACAAATCATGGCAGTCTCTTGTCAGTGGCTGTGTTATGTTGGCATCTAGACATAAAATTCAATCAAAGTTACTATTAATTATATTTAAAGAAATAGAACTGGTGTCACAAGTTATAAGCTCTGTCTTTAAATTAGCAGTTATAATTTTTTGGGTCTTGTATGGAGCGAGGACATGCAAATACATGTGCTGTTATCCTTATTATTGTTGCTGAGCATCATAACTTGTGATGGCACCTGTATGTTACTTAATGTACAAACCTGGACAATTTCTGAGGAAGGTGTCTATTCTCTCACACTGTTGTTTGAATAAATAGGCTGTACTCAAGTTTTCTATACATGTAGTACAGACATGACTTGGTAAACCATCACCTTCATATATCTGCAAATGAAGAAATCTTGATAGTATTAGGGAACTGGGATTGAAAGTAATAATTACCTTTTAGGATTTTAACAAAGCTTACTTGAATATTTGTAAAGGACATAACCATATCTGACAATTTAATGGTATCATCCTGTTCAAATATTGAACTAAAATCTCCCAGCTTTAGGCACAATCTGCATTTATGATAGTGGTTCTCCATTTCAATCCCAAATTACTCCCAACACCATGGCACTACTATAAGATAACACGACACGACCTAAACATAAATACACCATAAGTATAAGTTTTACATTGGCAAACAAACTGGATTTTTTAAGGAAGCTTGTTAAACTTTACTCAAGGCAAACGAAACTTACAAAACACGAATTTAAAAGACAAGTGTACAAATCAAATCAACGGACTTTGTTTGTGTCAAGTCAACCAAAAAGACATTAAACAAATGTCAAAATCAGTGTTTACACTTTTGATTTGGGTTTTGCCCTAAGATCTTAGAAAATGTGCCCTAAGAATTCTAGATTATTTTTGAAATTCCTTAAATTAATTACTGAAAATCACTTTGCTCTTGTAAACTCATCTAGTGTTTCTAACCAAATATGAAGTACGGAGTAGGTACTCTGTTGAAGGTTTCTTTATTCAGATTTTGCAATATGTGGCTACCAAGACGGTAAATAACAAAAATATAAAAATAATTTAACATGTGCTATAAAATATGTTGAATTTGTTTCGCGATCTCTAAAAAATTTAAAAACTAAAATAATCCATAACTATAGCCGCACAGCATAGAATAAATCAACTCAGTTTTGCCCTAAGATTCCCTAAATCCCTAAGTGGTAAAAAAAAATGGGAAATCGCTAAAAGTAGTAACACTGGTCAATTGTCGTGCCGTTTGACACCATAGATATTCAAAACGTATACGAGTTATTTTGTCTGTGAGGCAAACTTATTAATTCTGGCAAGTTAAGCATAGGGAGCGTTAGTCCGAATTCCAATGTTAGAAATGGAAAATCCGTATTTGAAATGCGAAAGTCGTCTGTGTGTATCACGCATAAGTTGCTGAACAGATTCAAAGTAAATTTGATACAGAGCGAGTCTGGAGCTTGAGAAAGGTCATACTTTTTACTAGCTGTGACCACGGCTTCACCGGCGTAAGCTCAATCTTCTGCCTTTTAAGTCTATCATTCTTTCCTTCCTCTTCTTCTTCTTAATTTAATGGTGGCGTCGAGCATTTTGACCCAAGTTGACAGAGTGACATTAGTGACAGTTGATTGGTTGATGTTGTCAGTCATTTGATTTAATCAATCTTTTAGGTTATTTCTATACTCTGCTTACACAAAATAATAACAAATTTTATAAACAAACAAAATGCTTATTTGTAGTTACTTTCTTTACATTAGAGAGTAATTAATAATGTCTTCACAACCTGAACTGCATGTTGATGCAAGTATATATGCAAAGCCATTTCCACGATTTGAACGGCCCAAAGTTATTGGATATATTGGGTTAGAGAATATAAAATTTGCGCGTTTGGTTCAAGATAGTAAAGTTCTCTATAATTTGAACTTACATTTAGAAAAAGCCAAACGAAAACCTCTTGGTTTGGATGTAAAACTCAAAGATTTATTAATATTTTTACTTGAACATCAGGTAAGGTTAAATTTTCCGATAGAAAATCATTTAGAGAAAGCCAAGTTCTTTTGCTATCGTGGATTAATGACATGCGTCGCTTGCACACCTTATGAGAACCGAGAACCATGGATAATTGTGGCAATTCTTTACAAAGGACATATATATTTATGTGCAAGGGATACAGAGGAAAAAAAGCGACGCTTAAGCAGTATGACTGAAGCTGAAAAGCGCTTCACATCATGGGGCTATAAATTTGAGCAGTATATGCTATCTGGTAAATGTTAACTCAATGCACTACTAATATATGATATCTATATCTATATAACTATACAGATAAATAAAATTGAAGTGTCTGTTTGGAATTCCAAAATAAGAGTTTTTCACTAACTGCATATGAAAATATACTCGCTATAGACACTAAAAAACCAAGTTTTAAAATTTTTCTCTGTCCGTCTGTCTGTTCTGGGTAATCTCTGAAACGGCTGGACTGAGTTTAACGGGACTCACTGACAGGTAGTTAGGGTGAAACTGCAGGGCACAGCTAGTAACATAATATGTTTAAAAAGGTAGACCTCTTTGTATCACTAGTTTAGTTTCATTATTAACTAACAGTAGAATAGCTCTTACTTAAATAGTGCTGGAAAATACTCTTGTATATTATATTACAGATGAGCCCACAAGTGAACCCAACCCGAATGAGCCTGTGGATGAAACAGAAGAATTTTCTCTTGTGTTCTCTACACATTTGAAACAGCACACTATAGTGTATGGAGCAGAAATGGATGGAATCCGCTGTGACAAGACTCCTAATATGTCTAAACCACCTGCACCAGAGTTTGGTCAAGAAGCGATTGTTGACTATTTATCAGACAAGCAATTTATAGAGCTTAAAACAAATAGGCATTTAGAGTTCTCCAAGCAAGAAAAGAGTTTTAAGTATGTCAAAAAACATCTCAAAATTTGCTGTAGATACATATATGTTCATACCCATATTCCCTGAAGGGGTAGACAGAGGTTTACTTACAATAAAACCACATTTCACCAGTTAATGTCAAAGTCCTATGTAATAGAGAGCAAGCCTTATTTAATTATCCAGGCATTTATCCAGACTCCTGGAAAATACTGGGAAATTACAGATGGAAAAAAAAATGCTTAGTCCGACTCATGGATAGAATCCAGGACATCGTTATCTGCAGCAATGCTTTGCAACCACTAGGCCAATGAGGCAGTCTAACAAAAAATGGTGGCATCAGCAATCCATTTTATTATTATAAATGGGTCCTATCAGATGTGGAGGGCATTAAAAGAATTAGAAAAACTGAAGGGATCTTACTGATGTGTGGTAATATCTTGGTGGTAAATAAGTTGTCTGCTTGTACTTTTTCTATACATAGTTTTGATTCCAAGAATGGGGAAATATCCCAGGTCAGTATAATTTTTCTTGTGGGTTTTTTAACATTGCCACCTTTGCTATTATTATAAGCAATCTACAAATGTATAAATAATGTCAACATTATATTTTCATTTTGAATGGGGTGAAAAGTGTCCTTTGATTTATACATCATGTATTCAAGGCACCCCATGTAAAATTAGTTGTAGAGAATACAAGATGGTATTCAAACCCATGACCTCCTATGTCTCCAGCAAACTGCAGTTCTTCTGCCTATTGAGGTACCCTATTACCCCATGTGTCGGAATTGTCCTTCCATTATATTTTGCTTGTTAAAGAGCTGCCTTGCTTAAATGAAAAATTCTAAATAAAATTTAAATACTTTAGGGCAAAACACAGCACATTGCTAGCATTGCCATAGAAGAAAAAAAAAACTATAATTTAAACGATTGTAAAACAAATCACTGGCTATTCATTTCAGAAATTTTGGGATCCAAATGTATGTTTCAATTTTTTGGAAACATTTTTAACTTATGTCAAGAGATGCTTGGAAAGAGAAATTAAGCGCAAGCATGGGGATCGAAGCGTCAATGATTTGCAATCACTGCCCTTAATTAGCCTGCTGTTTGAGTGGAGTCCAGGAATGCCTGTGCGGGTGACCAATAATTATCTGCATGAAGATGACCCAATTCTACCTCACTGGTTTACTGATAAATATGGTAAAGTTAATAGGTAGAAGATCCTGTTAACTGATATAGCTTGAATACCATACATGTTCAATTAAAGTTGTGCAAAAATTTTCTTTCACAATTTGAGATAGTAGTATGATGTGTAAGGTAAAGGGCGTTGAAAAACAGGACAGAGTTTGTTATGTTACAAGTGTTTCAAGGGTGTAGGCACAGACAATGCTAACTAAATATAATGTAATATTAGCACAGAAAACCAGCCATTTCAATTATGACTTGCGAAGGAAATCCTCGTAAGTTCACAATAATGTCAATTACGTCAGCGTTCAATGTTTGAGTTCTTTCTTTACCTATTTTATTTATTTTGTGCCTGTTGTTTGAGACAATCTCGAAATAGTATAAGGGTTGTGACTTTTTGATATTATAATTATATTAATAAGGTATAGAAATAGAAACGGGTTGGTTTAGGAAATATTAAATAAGTTGAAGTATTTAGTTCCTAGTATTTTAGCGAATATAACGTAAGATTGAAATAGAAATGCCGAGATACTATCGTACCATTTATTATCACTGCATAGCAAAATGGTTTAAATCAACATCCATAAAAGACTAATCAACAACATGGATTATCTTCGCTAAAAGTATACATTTAAAAACTAATGTATTAATTTATACCTACATTCATAAAAAATATTCAGAAATAAAAACAATATAACAGAACAACATAGTTTTGCAATAAAAATAAACAGGTGTCATGTATTGTTACGTCTACCATTATGAATTGCTTGTATTTACATAGCAATGTCGAATTATGAAGATAATTTCAAATTAATTTGGACAATAATTAAACTCTCCACTGGTATAGTAGTGTTAACGAAGCATGGTAACGTGGTAAGCGGTTACCTTAGTATTTTTGTTCAACTTTATTTGAAACTGGGGCCTTACCATGAGCTCTTATTGCCATGATAGTTTCACTAATTTATGAGACAGATATATATAACGTGCATACATCTGTCACTGTCGCACAACTGAATTATCATTGCAATAAGAGCTCATGGTTGGGCCCCTGTATTTTATAGCTGATACATCATAGTTTGGTGTTATTGACTCTATTTTCATTGTATTAATTTAAAGGTATTTATCAAACAAGGCAATTTTAATATAAATTATCGCAATTTCATCTTTGAAAATATAAAAAAGAGAATTTTTTTATAAGTACTTAATAAAAATATATTTAAAAGTTGAATTTCATCTCAGACTTAAAATAATAAAATATAAGAAAAAGCTATTCTCACAAATACACATACATGTAATATTGATTTATATAAAGTTAATGATGTCATTGGACATGATAAGAATTTATGTGATGTTTTCAAATAAACGTAATGAAAGTGTTGAGTCGATTTTCTAACTTTATTAAAATAGAAGCAAATATAAATTTACTTCGGTCTGCTTTCCAACTTCCTCAAATAACAATGAAACCATTGACCTAATATTCAAACGGCATTCAAATTTTTAAAGCCCTTTTTACTAAATAACACTCAGGTAGTTAAGAACTATCGGAGACGTCAACAATATGCAAATAAAAAGATGAAAGCATTTGAGATGTTTTGAATGAAGTTCCAACATTAGGCTGAAAGGTATGTAACAATTTGATATGCATATATTCTGCATTCAAGTATCATTGTTATTCTGTGACTAAAATGGGGTTAAGTCTGCTATCAACCGTCTGACAAATATTATTATAAAGACAGTAAAATTGTCTCTGTCTGCAGTGTGAATCGGCGGTTCCAAAGCCCGCGTAGGATTATCAATAAAAACAAATTTACTAAGATATATATATTTTTCTAAAATAAAAGTAGCCTATGTTACTCCTTATAACAAGCCATCTGTTAGTGGAAGGCCGCTAAAATCGGTCCATTTGTTTCAGAGATTAACCGAAATAAACAGACTGTCTGATTGGCTAACAAAGATTTTTTTTTGATATTTTGTTTATGTAAATACATACATGTTTAGTGAAAAGCTGTTAATTAGGAATTATATTTACAGACAGTTACTAAAATTATATTTATTGTATTGATGTCGATATATTGATATTTGAAATTGTGTAACGGTTGGTAGCAGGCTTAGTCCCTTGACAAATATAGGATGGTGAAGTTATGAATCAAATTCACATAAATAACTATTGGACCCCCAAGAGGTCCACATTCTATAAAAACATCAATGTTATATATTTATACTCTACGTAAGATGTTATGATAATGATAATAATTATTGTTCATGATATTGTTTTAATAAAAATGAGGAATGGAACAAACCTTTGATATATTTACACAACTGCCTTATAGTAACAAAAGTGCCTTAACAAAATGTACAACTTAATAATAATTAGGTACTAGTTGATTTTGGTAATGTGTACCAAACTGGAATATAAGTCCTCGAGATGTAGTCATCGTGACAAGTTATTTGTTTGTGTTGCAAATATCTACAAACTTTAAAACAGTCTTCGGTTTCACTTACACATTTACATAGGTATATCCCTGTTCAATCAGTGTGTTACTTTGTACTAGCGTTATAACCAACCCACTACTAAGCGTCCAAGGACAGTTTCACCATAATATCCATTATACAGGCACAGGATGTGGAAAACAATGTTTATATTTCCTGTTTACGCTTAAATGCGTGTTCCAATCATTTAAAGCAGTATAAAAATAACAAATCTAAATTTATGTAACACATGTTAGGCCTTCATTCGACCATCCTCTTTGACCTGACAGGGAGGCCGGATTATGTAATAGTTCCATGGTCTGTGACAATTCGTGAAAAACCAGCTTGTAAAAGTAGTATTCATGCAAATAACTGGGTTTATCCAGTGTTTAACATATAGCCAAAGCATATACTTGTAGTGATGGTAATACCGGCCTTCCCAGTGGATTAATAACAAAAATCAATAAAATTATACATTCAGTTACGCCTTTAAAGCTCCCTGAAGCCGCGTTGGCTGGTTAAAATTGTTTATTTCGCATCTCATGCGTTCAATGTAAATTTAGTATATCAGTAAAACTCCTATGTGATAATAAAATATATTAAATCTTTGTGCTAACTTACAATAAATTCATTTCTCATAAACTATATACTATTTATATATTTTTTCTTATGAAAACCAATTCTCATTTTCTAAGCGCGCTTGGCACGCTGCATTGGTCTGGTTACATACTAAACTACATACACTCGTTACATTCATTGTGAACTCGCTGATGGACTTGGTTATCTAATCATATCACTATTGATTGTTTCTCACTAATATTATATATTTATATATTGCATAAGTATCAAACTTCGATGTGATTTACAATGAGCGTAGATATTGTCATGAGGCACACACAATCATCTACGTGTTAGTCGCAAACTATACTTGCTAATCTAAATAGCCTATCTGCGAAAACTGAAGGCTTGTACTTTAAATATTAACATTTACTTTTTTTATATAAAAGCTGTCTGTTTTCCAAATAAATAAATAAATAAATAATACTTGGGCACAACTACACTTGATGATTGTGCATCTTAACTATATTGGTTTCATATGTCTCCGTGTGTAACGTGCATATACAATAGTAGGTAATATAT
The DNA here is from genome assembly GCA_964035505.1 of Watsonalla cultraria. Taxonomy (NCBI): domain Eukaryota; kingdom Metazoa; phylum Arthropoda; class Insecta; order Lepidoptera; family Drepanidae; genus Watsonalla; species Watsonalla cultraria. The sequence continues at coordinate 6,639,623 of OZ037717.1, read as the reverse complement.
TATACTAGTCGGCAAAGGTGGAGACATTGTTAAAAATGTTGGTCCTTCGCGACCTATGGTCAATATTAAATGGATCCTTTCTTATATATTCATGTTAGTCAATTAAACCTGGCTACAAGAACAACATTACAATAGTATGTTTGCAATAACAACAACAATATAATTCTTGTGGTCCATTACACCACCATTTACACATTAATATCTATTAACCTACGAAACTATACAAGTTTTGATGACCCCAAGCGAAATTGCTTGCAGTACATGCATATCGAGAATATTATTTAAAATAATATGTAGCCTTTATAAAATAATTAACAAGAACTGACGGAACTAAATTCAATTTAGTTATATTCTCAATTTGTATATAAAATATTCTAATGAACGTCGACATTCAAGTTTAAGCACGATTTTGGATATTATTGAATAATTTTTAAACATATGAATAAAATTGATGGTAAATTTTTTGCACCTTCATTAACGAACATAAAACATTAGTTTTAGCCTATTCTAATAATTGATGTGGCATTTATACATACTTTATCACATTATCAACGATGCATTGTATATTGACTCAATATTTGGGAGTGCGCGGTCAAATTATAAAATATTCACAAATAAGTATTCGCCTTCACTGAAGGCATACAAATAAACATTGTACTCTATAGAGCTATTCAATATTTGGTTTCTGTACAAAAGCAAAAGTAAAGTAACGTACCGGTAGATATGTACAAGAGCGCGGCGCGGTGACTAGTGTGTGTGGTGCGGGGGGTCTAGAGGTCGGCGTAGGGCGGGTCGATCTTGTCGAGGTCGGACAGCAGCGCGGGCGTGAGGCGGCCCAGCGCCGGCGTGAGGCGGCCCAGCACGTCGGGCAGCGGCGAGCCCGACCCTAAGCCCATCCCACCGCCACCCGCCCCGGACACCGAGTTACCGTTGATCAGGAAGTCCCTGTTGCTGTAACTGAACACACTTCGCTCGTCAGCGAACTGAGGCGTCGACGGCACCGACTTGGACGATATCCCGTTTGACACGTTCATGTAGTTCTCGGCGGGGAACAATTCCCTAGACCGACACGAGTCTATTTGTAAGCTTGGCGCATCGCGTTTGTATGGTAACGGTGTGCTGGGCACCGAACGCGAACTATAAAATTTATTCTTTTCGACTAAATCGTTTAAATCGAATTCCATACTATCGTTTCTTTTTAAGAAGTCGTCGACGTTGTCGGAGGCGGTGTCGTTGACGAATGATTGGTTGAAGTGTGTGGCCCGGTCGAGCAACTCGTCGCCGCCGGGCATGATGAGGTGGTCGTCGCTGAGCATCTGCTGGTCGCAGCCGTTGCCTAGCGTGGCGCCGCTGCACGGGAGGGCTTGCGTCGCGCCCGCGCTCAGCACATCGCTGCTGCTGTCTATGGCATTGTATATTTTATCGAGCGTTTCTCTGTTGAGGCCCGCCTTGGATATGTCGCATGTCTCACCGAGAGAACCAAAATCGCAGAACTCATTAGGCACGGGTGTTGGCGGCACCGACCCCACCGGCGTGTTGTTGTAGCTCAGTAGCCCCATGTTGGCGATGCCTGGCTTCAGAGGCACGGATTGTGACCGGAACGCGTCCTGTCCCGATCTATAAGGAGCGAGTGACTCTTGGAAAAATTTACTGACTTCACTCGACAGCGGATCAGCAGACAATGGCTGCTCCCCATTTAGATGTTCCCGAAATGGTGTGTTGGGCAAGAAGTTTAAGCTTAAGTTGTTATTGCCGTTCGTCATCACGGAGTTGCACTGATACATGTGGTTCTTGTAGTGGGAGTTGAGTATGTTGGGCGAGGGCGGGGCCGACATCGGCTGGCAGTACTTCACCGGGCCGCACACCGGAGCCTTGCCCAAGAACTTTTGATCGTTAGGTATCGCGAATTGCTTCGAACATGGATCGACTACACCTAGTGACAGCGGGTTACGTCTTTTCCTGCCATTGTGCTTGGGAATGGGGCGAGGGCAAAGGCGCGATCGCGGTACCGGCGTATTCCGTGGGCTCACAAACGGACTGGCCGCCGTGCTGTGGGAGATAGGAGAAGTCTGTAAAGACCCACCCATAATTACTGCCTTGTTCACTTTCGATGGACTTTGTCCTCTCTGACCGAACCCCAAGGGTGATTTAGAATGGAAATGGCCTGGAGATTGACATCCATCTGAGATCGGTACGAAATCGTATTGTTGCGTTCTTGTGGTTGGACTCTGCGGTTCAGTGTGACTATGGCCATTATACAGATTAGGACCGCTATTGGACACGAGCGTATGAGATGTACTGTCATTAACATAAGCTATATTTCCATTTACAATAGGCATAGAATTAATGTGTTTGGTGCCGTTCATTTCGGACTGGTTCAAGGTGACGGTCCCATTAATTTCAGGTTCATTTGAGCCGGTTAGAGGCTTAAAGGCTCCTTCCGCTAAAGCAGTTTTGACAGGAGGGACTTCATGCGAGTTCTGCTGAGGTTCCTGATTCAGTTGCTGATTTTGGCGATTGGACCCACTTTGATTTTTCAAGTTTTTAGCTAATAATTCACGCAGTTGCGATATTTTTTCGTTCTTGCCTTGACTATGATCGTCTTGTGGGTCCTGACCTCGTTCTAAAAAAGCATCAGCGCCAGTGGTGTGCCTGGAGTGGTCGGCGTGTGGGAGGGGCGCGGCGGGCGGAGGCGCGGCGGCGGCGCGCTGGTGGAAGTACTGCAGCAGCTCCTCCTCGTGCTCCTGGCTGCTGCCCTCGTTGAGGTAGTCGTCCAGGTCGTGCTTGTCGATGTTGCAGATGCTGATGACGCGTTCCCTGTTCAGGATCTCCGAGTGCTTCTCCTCGCAGATGACGCCCGTTCGCATGTTGATCCCGTCTAGGCCGCAGCAGGAGTCGGGCGAGGCAGGCCGCTCGGTGGAGCGCCGCCCCGCCCGGCGCTGCCTGCGCTCCCCTCTACCCGCCGGAGCCCTGGTCGCCCGCATGGGACTCGCCGCCTCCTGTTCTTCCCGGGCCAGCGCCGCGGCGGTGCTTTTGGACCGGCTCGGTAAGTTTTTTGGATCCTCTAAAAAAGCAGCCATCGGCCTGGAATCGGGGTCGGGCGGCGGTGCGGCGGAGGTGGAGGGCTCGGCGTGGCGCGCCGCCAGCTTGCCGCCCAGGATCTCGGCGGCGCGCATCTTCTTGGGCAGGTACTCGGTGCGCGGCAGCTCCTCGGGCTGTGAGCTGGTACGCGCCTCGCTCTGGTACGCCTCGAGGATCAGCTTTTTGCCGGGCAGCGGCCGCGGGGGTGGCGGCGGCGGCTCTGGCGGACGCCGCCGCCACTCGGACAGATCGAGCGACGCGTCGCTGCTCAGGTTCATGGGCAGGTTGTGCGCCTGGTCGTAAGAGGGGTCGTACACGTAGGGCTCGGCGCGGTACTCGCGGTAGGCGGGGTAGGGCCCGCGCGGCTCGTACACGGGCACGTACGGCGGGTATCCGTAGCTCTCGCCCGCCTCGCTCTCGTGTTTCATACCCGGGTGCAAGCCCACGTACGAGCTCGACGGCGGCGACTCGCCTGCCTCCTCCGGACCTTTGTTCTTCTTCGGTCGGCCCGGGGTCCTCTGCATCTGGAAACACATCGATATTTTATTCCGTCCAAAATACATACTTTTCGGAGTTGACAGTCGCGCTATAATTACCTGAAGTTTACGCTTCAGTTGATTGACTATTGTCCGATTAGCAGGGTCGTCACCAGGTCCTGCAATAAAAATCAAGATTGGCAATGAGATGTTGAGGTATGCGAGGAGCTATAGCCAAGGTGTATCAAGACAGTATCCATAATTACCGAGTGGGGTAGGCTGTGGTGGCGGTGAGGCGCTGAGCGGGGCGGGCGGCGCGGTCTGCAGGTGACGTGACACCTCCGATATACTCGCAAACTTTACACCTGCAACAAATATACATATTTCTAAACAAGTCGACTAAAATCGCATTCAGCACTATCCCAGAGGACACGGCCGGTTTTATAAGATGAAGCTAGTGTTAGTGCCATTAAATAAAAACATACCCAATTTACTTTCAGCCCAATCACAGACTATTCGTTCAGCTTCTCGCGATGGTGTAGTTTGTTCCTGTAAAACGTTTAATGTACATTAGCATTATTAAATCGGTTCGGAGGTGTAGCATCCATCTAATAAAGCTTCAGCTTACCTTAGATGACTCCCCAAGATCAGGTAACTGAGGTACTTCTAACTTGATCTTTTTTCTAAGACCCGCGTAACAGTACCTGCAATTTATTAATTATAACTTACCTATTCATAGAATAAGGGACTTAAATTACCGTATTGCCAAATAGTGCTAATTAATTTATTAATGAATAATAATTCTATCTTAGAGTAGTACTTATTGTGTTCTTGCGGTAAGGACGCCCCATGGGGGAGGTGAGGCGAGCACTGGATGCTAGCTTATAGTGGGACTCTTCTTCTCTTTTAATTTTAGACCACAACTAATATACATAGAACTTTCGGTCGGACATTATTTAATAGGTTTTTTACAAACAAGTCATTGAATTAATACAGACACAGCTAGAATTTTAACTTCTCAAACCCTCGAACACCAATGTCTGTTAATTTTGAGGAAAAGCTTTTATCGTTATGATGAGGTGAAGAAGTCACGCCTTAAACTTGCCCTTGCTGCATACTTTTGCTATGTGGGGCACCGTGAGGAAGAGCTATGTACATCAGAGAACTCTGATATACGCTGGTTGAAGGCTTAGAAATAACCCAGTTACTGCTTGCATACGAGAAAAGCCAGGCCGAGTACTACATCACATTTAATCAGTAGGAACTACATTTGTACTTAAATGAATACCCTTAAAGTATCAGCTAAAAGTATATCTAATAAGACTACATGATTATATAATACGTTAATGTAATGTGTGCGACGTGACACGTGAAGTTATTGGACTCAAATTGATAAAAAGTGGTCTGTAGTTTAAATTTCAGTGACCCAGAAAGGGCGATATATAATTATAATGCATTTTAATGTCGCTATCATCATGTATGTTGCGTCACTGATAGCGGAGACTCGTGTATTCTTCAATCATTAAAAGTCATATACATATATCGTACAATTTTAAGTAAATTAATGTACTTAAAATTGTACGATCATAATATTCTAATTTGTAACAAATCTGAGCAAGATAGTAGGCGTATTATCTCATAAAAATAAATCAGTTTTATCGTAAATTGGTACTTCTTATAAGCAGTGTGGATGGTCTTACTAACAAACAATGCAGAGCTGGACCTAGGAAATATTCATTTAATAATTTATTTATTTACATACTGACATTATTTCTACAGGTTCACCTAAGGCGATAAATCATTCATAACTTATAAATGAACGCCTTCCCACAAGTACAAGAGACCTCGGAGGCATGGGGGTTTCCTCGTAGCTAAATTGCTTTGGATACGAGGAATAACATGTCCGTATGGCCAAATTTACGTACACATAGATAAAGCAAGTAGGCAGTAAAATTACAACACCCACTTTTCACCGAAGATTATCAGATGCCAACGTGACGTGGCAAATGGTGAGCCATGAGCCTGTCGCAGTAGGTATCCCAGGCACTATACATTATCTTTGGAGATATTGTCATATTGACATTTCTTTCTTGGATCTTTTTCATTTGGATGAGTAATTGCAAAGACTACCTCCTAAATTGGCTGACAAACTTTGCAGTACCTATTGCTTCTTCTTTATAATATCAGTAGTAAAGATTATTTACTATAGGTAGGTACCTACATGGGATCTATCTTATCTGCTATAAATTAGCAGACGATAAAATAATATCACGTTTTGTAAGTCTTAGCTGCATTGAGACAATTATGAAATGATTAACAAATAATTACGCATGATTATATCGCTTTCATAATACACGATATTAATTTGCCTACTTAAATTTACAATAATATATAGATTAAAATAGCATGCAATAAGCATTGGGGGGAAACAGAAGTTATTAAAACCAGAATACATCGACAAAAAACTGGTTCAAATATTTAAAATGAAAATATAATTATAAACCGAGTTTTTTAGCGACGTCAAATTGATTAAATTAAAAAAAATAACAAAAAGTCAGAACCTCATCTTTTATTGAATTGGGTTAAAGATAAAGAACACAGTATAATTTACCGATTACGTCCTGCGGTTATGCATATTCTACATAGATATTTTTAAAATTGTTTAGTTTTGTTCAACTACACTATAGCTACCTACAAACCATCAACTATATTTAAAAGAACTGTTGAACTATGACTTTGAACGAGGGAAAGGAAAAATATTAGACACACAAGGTTATCGTATCAAAGCGCCCGATTATAATCTTTTAAAGTAGAGCGTTGAAGTTACATTACCTACTACGTAAACATTGTAATCTGTTATCTTCGCGAACACTAAATTTGGGGGAGTGACCGTCCCTGACAAATACCCAATTTATATTTAAGTATAAGAAAACTGATAATCACATTAAAAAAAATTTAAAATCTTTTATTTTAACCTCGAGATGCGTGTAATGGGTATATGTAGTGTATATACCATGTTTGTATGTGTACTTTTGAAGTAGTGAGCCAACAATAAAATTAATGTTAATAATAGCTCGTCCAAGTATTGCTGAGTATAGTTTTGTGTGATAATTCTTTGTTCAATTGCGCAAATACGCAGCAATATAAACAAAACCATGTTATGTCAGATGTGTGCCACCAAGGTTACTGGAGTTCCGTATACGTAGGCTGACAGGTACACACTAATGAGGAACCAGCCATACCATTTGTAAGTAAATGAAGAGTAAGCAAACATAAGAAATACGTTGTAATAATACTTGGATAGACTTTACTATATGCATACGTTTATAATAATTGTACTTTTACATTTTGTCCAGTTATGAGCACCACGGGATAGGTCTTTTCCTACTAGCAGTAGTGAACTCAGATTGTATGAGTCTGATTTAGTCTTTAGAATAAAGGTCACGATTTAACGATGCAAGTAATTAAAACTATTTTTAGAAATGTTTCTGTCTTTTTGTGCACATTACGCAAAAACTATGGATTTTATTGAAACTTAGTATAGTAATTAGGGACTAAATTCTACTTCTATTCGGAGGCCAATCAGGGATCAACCATCTCATTGAAGTCTAGAAATTTGTGCGATTGTACAAACTCAATGCACACACCCAAACGAGCGGACCGGATTTGAAGAAACGTTGGTTAGTCTACATTTAATTTATTTAGAGAAGCAGCGCAACAAAAATGCCGAGAACTTAGGTGTAAGATTGTTTTGTCATTTATTTGCGTGTTAAAAAGACATAAGTCACATTATAAATTCCACGCAGATGACGTCGCGAGCATATGCTGGAATTTTAATATAAGTATTATGCATGAGAATAAATATATATTCCATATGGTTCATCGTGATTTTCACATCGCACACCTGTTACTTATGTATTTATTTAGTAAGAGTCGACGGTTCTTGTAGATAATTACTGAACACGGGCGCAACGAATATGTATTACAATGCAAACAGTAATTGAGTTTAATTGAACATTATTCTAGGCTATTGGCAAAACTTGTACCAATAGTCCTACACTTGTTTTTCTTTTTTCTATAGATTTTAGACACTACTTCGTCCGCGTTTAATCACAATATTTATTATTAAGAATTAATTACATATTTTTAACGAAATATTATCACTGAAGTATATATTTATTTATTTTACAATATTACTATTGACCCACAGTTATAGTATGTATTTCGATGTCAGACCCCTTTACTAATCGATGTAAAAAAGCGGCTCTCAATTCTCATGAGGTTTTTTAAGTGATGTAGTTGAATACTATTGAGTAATCCTTTTAATTTTTAATATACAAGGTACTATAACCGATGCCTGTCACTTTAGTATCGATTCCTTTGTGTAAAGTTATGTGACCTCGCGAAGCCTTGACCTTGAATAATGAGGTGTGAATGGGAAGCCTTTGCTACTTTCTTTCATTATATAGTCACCTTCTATATGTATAGTATCTTTACTATATAGTCCAATGTCGTGTTTATACACTAAGAAGATGTGAAACATGCAATCAGCTTGCCTTATTGTACCAAACAAGTAGCTACTGCAGTGCATAATAATTAACAAACGAATGGTAGGCGTCTAATGCAGCATTTCTCATTACCCGGTTCGACCTGGTACCGGGCCATCAATATAAAATTGGTTCGCAACCGGTGTGGATTCTATGGTTACAAAAAAAAAATGTCTCACAAAACAAATTTTGTAACTAGATTTGTAGATAGATAGGCGGTACCAAAATATTTTACATTATATATACTATATTCTACCTGATAGGACCAGCTTGGGTTTCAATGTTTTAAGTTTCTTAGGTCATAGGATCAGTAACTTGAACACAACTGATAAACCTTCTTGAAAGTGCATATCCTTCGGGTCTGAACCCCATGAAGCAAGTCATTGCAATAGAAATTACTCAGTAGTCTTTAAATTGTATGAGACTACATACGGGATCAATAACTATCGCGAAAACAATAGTATTGTTCTCGAGTCCCTAGACTTGGTCCAGTGCCAACCTCTATTGTATAGTAGTTGGCATGTACAGCAACTATACAATATACAACGTCAAAAAACCTACGTTGTGCGTTCAGTGCCTTACCAAGACTTAAACTAAATGAATTATTCTCATTTCACGACATGAAAAAAAGCAAATAAAACTGATCATATTTTTTTATCATTGCAATTTTCTCCACACCAGATAAAAAAATTTGGTAATTATTCAAAATTATTATAGCTATTTTTTATCTGTCCCGATATGGGCCAGATAATCAAGGGTTGCAAATCTTATACTAAAAGTAAGTAATCACGATAATTATTGATGTATTACCAGGCTCATTGAACCTTTGAATAGGGTCCAGATTTGGACGATGTTACAGTATGTTTAAGGTTAATGTTACCTGGAGTTGCCTCGCGTGCCAAGTCGTCGGGGCCGCACGGTTGGGTATACTTGCTTCATCACCTTGCCGAAGTCAGCCGTGGACAGCGGCTTCATGTTGCTGCTCATACAGTGTGCACTGCGGACAAACAAAGCTCTACAGATTACTGTAATTAAAGCTATGATCACATATCTATATACTTCTATATTGATGATCTTTGCTTGAACGCTCTAATCTCAGGAACTACTGGTCTGATTTGAAAAATTCTTTCAATGTTAGATAGCCCATTGAGGAAGGCTGTATCATCACGCTAAGACCAATCGCAGGTTGAAGTTTGTGACAGCCAAAATCAACTATTCCACATGGGCAGAAGCTATTCTTCATAGGTATGAAATCTTAATCCAATATACTTATATTCCAGCCAAAATGTTTAGTCTGTTTAGACATCATCGACGTTTGACTGTACCTATATATCGGACAACTCACATGTATTCATCATAAACATCCTGCTTGGGCAGTGAGACTTCTGGGTCAACCTCCAAGTGTGTCTGTATCCATGTTACGGTTTGTTGAAGCTCAGCCCTGAAACATAAACAAAAATTTAATAGACTATAAAGAAAATCTATAGACAGATAGTCAATTTAAATTAAAATCAATGCCATCTCATCAGTGAAATTTTGAGAGGGTAACACCGGGAGAACATATTCGATAATTTTATTCAAATATATGCTTAATAGGTAAGACTAGTAATCATTTAGGTTTTCACAATATAGCATTACCTACTATGCTTCATTACACCTACAACTACACATTCTAAGAGGTCGGTTATTTAATTCCATCTAAATTGTTTGATGTTGGTTGGGACCATAGAACTCCAATTTGTTTTGTGGTGAATGTGATCTTGCCTTCAAGTTGCTATCACCACATCCAAACTGAGTTGCGAGCAATTTGTGCAATTTATTTAATTGTGTATGAATTTTTGTACCATTCATTATAACATTATGGTATATGACTTAACTTAGTTGACGCATAATTTATAGATAAATTGTGACTCATTTGAATGTATTCATAACACTATAATTAATTGTAGTAGTTCTGAGAAAAATTATGAAATTACAGGATCTTTTAAGGAATCTTTGACATCATAGGACAATTTCATATCAGATAATATTTTTCTTTTCTCTGCTTTCTTGAAATATCATATGTGTCTTTTAGTAATAAACCCATGGAAGTTCAACTGTTAGATGTTAGTAAAAACCGTATCAAGATCCGTAACAAAGTTTAGAAGAATGACATGTTCAAACAGACAAAATAATTTGTTTTAGAAATGGCAACTTCAATTTTATCCTAGATTATATATAAAGGAATAATCAAATTTGTATTACCTAGAACCTAAAGGATTAATTGGTTGTTTAAGAGGATCATGGGGGGGCATCCCAGTTGGCAGCCGCAGGTACAAAAGGAGCCTCTCCGTACCACTCAGGGCCTCCACCGCCTCTAACAGCTGAGTGACTCGCTGCCGGCCCTCTGGACTGCAACATTATTCACAACATTTTAATATCATACTAGTTTGCAAAAACAAAGTATCCTAGTGTAACTAGTGTCATGTATTCTATAGTAATCTTCATTGTTCAAATGAGAGCGAATTTGAAAGAACTTTTACAATTTTTTATTACTTTTCTTTATACAATTAATTCAAATTAACCTAGCAGTGTTGTTTTTGTTATAATATGATATTAAGTAATTTCAATACATCAATTATTTGCTAGTGTGAAACATAGTGAAATGAAATTGTTTGCTTATCTGTTATCAGCTCAGTAATCTGGTGGCACTGATTGTGGCTGTGTTTTGGCCAAGGGCTGTTTTACACTGTCAACCTACTACATTACTCAGTCTTTGCTCTCGTAGGGCCCACTGTCGGGCTAGCAGACAGCTACGAGATATGTAATGAGCACTATAAGTCCCCTTACCTAAGAGTGCCTTCGACGATTTGCTGCATGGAAGCTACTTTGCCCGTGTCCATCTTGGAGTCCGTGCCTCCAGCGGAGTCCGCCCCGGGCCCTGTGGCGCCCGATGCTCCCGGAGCGTTGCTTGAGACGGCGACACTTTCTTTATCGTAAGACGCAGTTTGCCTATGTTTTGGATGATTGACATTTTCCCGATGAAGTTTCGCGTCATCTACTAGTTCTCTCTCAGATTTAACATTTTTAGCACTATCGTCAGTGGCCCAAGGCTGAAATGGACCAGCACTATCCATTCTAACCCAGCCAGGTTATGAAAACAAAGTTAATCGATTTCATTATGAGAATTCTTTTAATCTGAATTCTAAAATGCGTAACAAAACTCCATTTTCTTGACATTTGATCAGCTGTGAGGTGAGGCGGGGCAAAGGGGGTATAGGCTACAGACTAAATTATAACAGTACCGACAGATAACAAAGCTACGAATTTGCTCAGCCCATAGACTTAATATAATTATGATAGAGTGAACAGATATAAATTAACAAGAAAAGATAATATATTATATTTAGGAATTAAACGCCATATATAATATGTTATCTTATTTAGTATTGATATAATGTGCGAATCCCGCCGAACTTACAAGTGTTACAATTTTAAGGATATCTTGTCTGTGGCCATGTCATGCTCTGCCAAATGTCATCTCTATTGATATGTCATTTGTTTTGTCAAATCGAATTTTTGTCGACAATTTATAAAAAAAAATACCAATGAACTGTTCAGCGTTCGATTCAATTAAAGTTTGTTTATAATTTGTATCCGATAAAGATCTTCAAAATTTTCTGAATACAGGTATACTCTAACTGGCAGGTACGTCATGGCTTGATTTGGTATCCATTCAGTATTTTCCTTAAAGCAACTAACAACCTACTTTCTAAATTACTAAGTATATTGGCGTCGTTATAGAATGGTGTATCCGTAGTTATTTTAATAGTCGGCTGGTCCATAGGATAGTCCGGGGGACCGGGGACGTCAGTAGAACATAAGTTACGTACCTACGTTGCGTATACAAATAGACACTTGGATCAAACGAGCAGCCTGAGAATTCCGATACATTAGAACTAAAATGAACACATAGTGAGTGTACATAACATGCATCATACCCTTCTATAACAACGCCGGTATACACATATATGACTCATCTGTAGAACTAGGCACTATTGTAAGAAAGAAAAAATAAAAAAAATTGTCTGGATACAGCTCTTTTAGATGACATGGTGAATTTAAATACAAGATTTGTTTAGATACAAGTAGTAGTACTATCTAATATGTAGATACATACCTAGCTATAATGAGTGTGGTGAAGTTGGCACTTAGATATTGTGCCCTGTAATGAAATGCCTACTTATCAGCCATGTAAATTACACATAAATTTTCACCATATATTCTGAAATGTAATAATTTTTAATGCCATCTGATCATCGGAAATAAATTAATGTCTAATTGTCTTAATGTTTAATTGTTACAGCATTGAATATGGACGACGACATAGATATTGAGGAACATGATCTGATGGAGAACCCAGCTGTTCGTAAAATTTTTCCAGACCTCTCTGTACTTAAGAAAGAGATCCAGTCTTTTGAAGATGGTAACTAAAATTCACTTTTTAAGAAGATTTATTAAGAAGTTCTTATACCTAATTACCAAGTTGGCTAGACACATCTACACTAATACTATAAAGAGGAAAGATTTGATTATTTTTTTGTTTGTTTGTTTGCATTGAATAGGCTCCAACACTACCAGACCGATCTTGAAAATTCTTTCAGCAATGGATAGCTACATCATCTGCAAGTAACATAGGCTATATTTTATCCCCATACTCCCACAGGAACGGGAACTACGGGGGTGAAACCGCGTGATGTCCGCTATTAAAAATAAAATTTCAATAGTCTTAACTAAAATATTCATATATATTTTTTTCAGGATCAGTTATGGTGTCAGAACCAATGTCCCCTGAAATTAGTATTTTGGACAGAGTAGTATTTGAGTCAGATAGCTGTGTTGAGAATGAAACAAACATTCAGGATTCAACCATAGATAATCAGAGACAGCTGAATGAAAGTACCAACACTGGTAAGAAAATAGAAAGAAAACACGATTCTGAATCAATCACAATAGATGATGATTATGATAAAAGTTCCCTGCAATTTAGACCTAATGTAAAATTTGACAGTCCAGTAACTCGATTGACAGTTCATTCATCAACTCAACAAGAGAGACAAAATGTGGTAAAAAAATATGATGAAAAAGATTTGTCACGAACCAATAATAATGTTACCAAAAGAAAGTCTATTAAAGAGAATAATTTTTCATTGAAACATCCTGTGAAACGGAAGGCAACTGATAGTGAAAAATATGTAACAAGTCAGAACACAGAATCCAGTAAAAGTATGTTAAATAATATAATGGTAAACATTCCAGAAAATGATTTGTTCCGTACGAAATTAATTATTGGGTCAAAACCTAATAAGTCTTCTGTGATTGTGGAAGATTGCAAGCCCAAGGAGAAAACGGTCAGGTTGAAGGTGATGTTGCAAGACATAGGCTCTTATTTAAACAATAGTCGAAGGTACTGCGAGTACTGCCATATATTATTTCCAAATGTAAGAGCTTATTCCATTCATAAAAGTAAGACACATGCACCCAAAAACCAATCTATGCAAAATAAGACACTAAGAAAATCCAGTAAATTTATTGAGTGTCCTTTATGTCACGTAACATTCAGTTCTAAAGGTAATTTAGCCAGGCATAAGCGGAACTTTCATAGCTCACCAAAAAAATCTCCTTCAAAAACCAAAACAAAAGCTCCTTCTAACACTATTCCAACTACTGCAAATAGTTCAGTAGATAAATCTCAAAAACAACCTGATCTGCACCCTTGCTTTCATTGTGAAACTGTGTTTATAAATAGAAAGGCACTTATAGACCATCTTTACAAGGTATTGGAACCTAAACAAAAAAATATTAATCCATCAATAATAGACGAGAATGAACAAATAGATGATGTATCAGAATCTAACGAAAATGCCGATACCAATATAAAACATGCTAAAGAAGCGAAGAAAGAACAAAAGAATGAGAAAATAAATAATAATATTAATACAAAAAAAGACAAAGTAGTAAGTCGAAAAGAAATAATTAATAAAAAGCTTAGATCAGGGACTAAATATAAGAATAAGTCAAAACAATTGTATAGGTGCCCAATTTGTTCTTACTACTTTTATAATTTAAATTTATGTGTTTTCCATATGTTAAGAAAACATGATATTAAAGTACCTTCTAATATAAAAGCAGTCAAATTTGATCCAATTTGTAAATATTGTGCGAATTATTGCTCAAGCATGAGGCCGTACAATGACCATTTACATAATAAACATTCAGATAAAATTAACAAAATCATTGCTAGTACTGCAAGAAAAGAAAGCAAAGAGTCAACTACGAAAGTGGAGCCACAAGAAAGTGTCGATGCAGTACCTGATATTCTACAAGGCACTGAACCTACTAAATATAAATCAGCCACAAAATCGATAATATTTAAATGCACAAAATGTGATGTTAACTTCTTGTCTGCTAATGATGCTATGTATCATACAAAACATATGGAATTATTAATAAATTGGAAATGCCCTACCTGTAATAGGATATTTAAACAAAGAGATGATAAATTGCATTTAAAACAACACAAATGTTCGGATGATTTAGTAGCCCTACAATTAAATGATACCGAGCTCACCAGAGTTTTATACAGTTGTCCAAAGTGTGCCATTCACTTTACAGAGACCAAATACTTGGAGCACTACCCTAAATGTGCGTCAGAAACTCCTGAGTCAATATACTGTAAAGTGTGTGATACTTTAATTTATATTGATGATAGTGACTTTCATTGTTACTGTCACAAACATGACAATGTTAAACCTAGTGATTTCATTGTCATAGAGGGAGATATCATTTTAGAAAAGGCTTTAGCTAAGTCACTCTCCACTGATATATCTAAGGATCCAGACAAAGAAGTGATGGTTATCTTGACATATTGCCCCACGTGCGAATGTTTCATCAGCTACATGAGCACACCTCGAAAAGTACACCTTGAAGCACGGTGTTCACATATAGTTACATACATCTGCAAATACTGTGGACTCAAAATAACACAAAATGGAATTAAGAGGCACAGAAAATTACACAGACAAAGAAAACAATTGAAGTTGCAAGATTTTATATTTTATGAACTCAATAGTAGTAAACCAATACGCCCACCGATTCCTGTTTTCCCTCAATGTGAAAATTGTAAAGTATATTTTGTGTCCCGGGTTGCAATATCGAGCCATGATTGCAGTGAAGGTGATTTTCTAACCTGTCAAATATGTATACTAAAATTTTCGGAAGCTGCTTTTAAGCTACACATGATGTTCCACAAATACACGTTAAATAATGATGAAAATACCACTAACACATTGGAGAAGTCTATGCCAAACTGCGAGTCCTTAAGTATGACTAGTGGAGTGACAGCCGCATTGCCTGATGTACCAGACGAGATATTGAAAATACTGTTTCAGTGTGATGTTTGTTTCATTACATTCACCACTTATAACCAAGTTGTAGAGCATTGCCAGGATCACTACGCTCGCAAACAGGAACAAATTATATTCAAGTGCAATATATGCCATTTAAAATTTGAGCGCGAATGTTACGATGTTCATGAAAAGTTACACAAGTCGGAAAGTATATCATTGAATTCGTTCAAAATTTTACGCTTTGACTTCCGCTATTTCACATCTGAAAATGATATTTGGATCAAACATATATTGGGACCGTTAAGTTCTAAAGAAATAGAGGAGTGTCTAAGGGAATCAGTCTACAAATATGAATGTCGGATCAAAATGGAAGTGATCCAAGAAGGGCCGGGTCACCTGTCCATCTACAAATGTAACAAGTGTACCTGTTTCATAGATGCCCAGCTGGTATACAAACACGTTGAAAGTTCACTTTGTAATAAACGTAGAAATCATCCGTGCGCCCATTGCGGATTGCCCTTCATTTCGATTGCGTCTCGAATTAACCACGAGCAGGTCCACGAACAGCCCAACATACGACTGAAATCGTACAAAATAATATTGTTTAATAGAGATGGAGATACCGCACTTAACAATTTAATAATAATGTCTAAAAATCTATTTATTTTATATCAATGCAGAAATTGTAATGGGCTAGTTAATAAATGCCTGTATGATAGTCATGAATGTAAAGTGCAGAATTTGAAAAAATGCGCGCATTGTGGATTACTTGTATATGGAGACGAGCTGTACAAGCATGAGTCCATGCACGAACACATCTACAAATTTAGAGATAAACACATTAAAGTAGTTTTAATAGGTAACACAATCGAGACTGCTAGCGGGCTTAGCAGCAAACTTGTGCCTTCTTTCACTGGTGTCATTTGCGACTATACATTTTATCAATGCGTAAAATGTGAACTTTGTTTAGAGAACAAGGAATTAAATCACACATGCTACGAGCGGTTTACGAAAAAATGTAAGAAGTGCAATTTAATCTTCTTAAAAAATAAATTACTTATCCATACAGTGTTACATGACAAAGATTTGGATTTTGTTAGAAGTAACATGAACATCATACCATTCGGTGATAAAAAAAATACTTTGAATGGAACTGAACAAAACGTTGAGAATGAACCTGATAATACTTCCAATGACAATATTGTGAGGATATTTAAATGTTCTTGTGGCTTACATTTCGTGGACGAGCAGAGTGCTAGTAGTCATAAGGCAACATGTAATCCCAAGATACGGATTTCTAAGCAAAATTGCTCGAAATGCGAGCTTTTATTTACTCCAAATGATTTATTTAATCATTTATTGAAACATCATGGTGATAAAAAACGTGTTTACGAATTTGATATAGTCCATATATCGAAGGAAGTTATTTAACATAGTTCAGTAATGTACTCGACGTATTCAACGTTACTGCCATGTACCTATACATTCCAATGCATCATACCTACCTAGTTAATTAGGTAACTGAAAAGTTCAACAAGATGCTTAAAGTCCATTATTGAAAGTGTATTAAAACAGGTATTTATAATTTTGTAGCTTGAAGTATGAATTGTTGTTTAATCTAACTAAAGGTAAGCACTAGATAGTTAGTGAACCCCATATTTGATATGTACTTAAGTAGATTATGACTATTGATGACATAGATTATTTACGACAATGTTAAATAATTAATATTCTAAGCTCGACCGACAGTTAACGTTATACTCTTGTTACTAGAAATCGCTCGCTCTCTGATTTTAGGTTTTATTTATTGATAAATATCGAGATGCCAATGTTGGCTATTGGGATATCATCTCTCATTTATTAAGACTGACTGAAAGGGATTCAGAGAACGGCGAATAAGTTTTATTTTCTTGCGATAATAACTTAAAAAAATGGCTCCAAACCCTTTTAAATTTGCCTTCGTTTATAGGGATTGCATATAATACAATATAATCTAGTTTTTTTGTGCTTAGAATGTAGGTATGTGAGTATATTATGGTATTAAATCGACTGACTAGAACACTGTATTTTAAATAAGTAAGTCTGAAAGTTAATTTAATTGGAAATAACAAAAATATATGCACATCATACTTTTGTTAATCCCAAATAGGTACCTGAGTAAGTAGTTAATTTTGTTGAAATGCACCATGTATACATCTCGACATGAGAGCCGTGTGGTTGTTTGTCAAATTATTATTGTTCAATGTTAAAAAAAAAAATATCGTTCAAAACAATTATGATGGCTTCGCTTTTTGATGCTACTCGTAAAATTGTTTTAGAACTTAAGTTTAAAATTACTTTAAGTCTAATTACTTCAATGAGTAAATTGTTAGTTATGTTTTATGTATCTACTTACTACATATCTTAATAAAATTAAATGGATAATATTCTTAGTTTTATTTCAAACAATAGGTACTTATTAGATACCTTAATGTAAAAAAGTGAGAGACCAACACCCATGAAATTGAGTAGACGCGGGTTAAAACAAACACGCGGATGCGGATATAGCTGTACTCGCATCCGCGTTTGTTACAATAGTAACTAACAAATAAATATCGAGTCGATCATATCGAAATATCGAAGGCTGTAGAATTTGCACGCTGAATGACATGCCTCAGGCTTCTACTATACTTATACGACAGTAAAATTTCTTCAAACATTTCTTAGGGTCTAAAGTTTCGGCCGCAAACTATGCGAACGAACAACAGCGGTATCGGTCGGCAACTAAGTATTAAGCTGTCGGTAAGTGTATTGAAACGGTCGCATTTATCATGACAGCAACATCGCCACCGGCCAGACTGGTTCCACTACAGCTTGCACCGCACACATGATAACTGAAGATACTAGATTATACCCTAGTAACCGAAGATACTCACCTCACGTTAAATTGAGCACTTTGTTTAACTACCGTCAAGTCAAAAAGGCCGCGGAAGATTTCTAACACTCGTGGATCGATTAGCAAAGTTACCATGCATAAAAAAGGTATAATGTTTATCTGTAACATTAACGTTAACGTTACGTGAATGTCAACTGTCAGTCACGTCAAATCACTAATAAATATTTATGAAAGATAAATGTAGTAAAGTTGATTTAATAGCTACTTTTACAATGTGAATTAAGTTTACAAAAAGAAATGTTTATTAAGCTGGACACGATTATTCAATGTTATATCTATATTAATTTGTGCTTCATATGAAATTGATAGGAAATGAAATAAAAAACTCTTTGTATATTAAAAATGATAACCTCTAATTCAGATAGTTTCTAAGTAAACACTGGATATACAATGTATTTCTATGAACGGTTTTGTCAGTGGTTGGGACATCTGAAACTATCCCGTGTGATTATTCTAGTCTCAGTGATACTTTTCATAATACCTCTTTTCACTCATTACTATTTGTCCAATGTAAGTAGCAATTTATAGCAAATTCTACACTACCTATTTATAAGAATCATGATTGTACAATACTTTAGTTATTGTTTCCAAAGTATGGATGTGAGTGTGCAACGCTAAAGTACAGTGATATAATCCCTTAATAACCAATGGTCTGAAAATACATACAAGAATTTTTGCTTGAGTGAAAGACAGACTTACAATCTCTCCATTCATGTTGCCATCTAATCGTCTTGGTGGAATTTTTTTACTATACCTGCAGTTACCATTTTCTTTGTGATAAAATGTATTGAAAATTAAGTTTTCTTTGTTAACAGTATGAGTCATCTACGGGGTCTTTGGGTAGTAATTCAATGCGACACACATTGGAGGCACTTGGAGACTTCTCTTCATCAAATGCAGCTGACCTCAAACTCAGGATAGAAGAAATGCTCAGGATTAAGGTACAATATTCATAAAGTTAAATTAATGTAATATGTGAAATAGCAAAGATGTGGGTGTAATATAAGTACACCTCAGCATACATCTCTTTGGGTGTAACAAAATCAAAATCAAAAATATAATTATTTGATTAGACTTCTAACAAAGTACTTTCAAGTCATCAGAAGGCCTCAAAAAATGACACTGCACAGGATTATACATGCTACCAATGGGTTCAGAAGGTTGCTTTTGTTGAGCAGAACCTGGCATGACTATATTCAGGGTGCATGAAAATATTCTAAGTTTCAAAGATAATTAATTTTGTCTACCACTATAATACTTCCCAATGGTAGAGAGGTTGTTAGTGACCTCTAAAACTAGCAAAAATATGATGGCTAAGCTGACATGTCTGAGAATGATGTAAGGATTGTGGATAATTTCACATTAGATCAATATGTTATGTAAGGCATCTGTGTCGACGGAGCTGCGCGAGCTCGAGGCGAAGCGTGGGCGGCTGCAGCGGGAGGCGGCGGCGGCCAGCGTGCAGGCGGATGTGGCGCGGGCTGCTCATGCGCGCGCTGCAGCCGAGCTTCTGCGCCTGCGTGCGTCGGCCCAGCAGGCGCGCCTGGCACAGCTCGAAGCTATGCGCCGCGACGCACCTGAGCTAGCCCCACCGCTAACTTTACTAGCCTCTCGCCCACCGCCAGCTCGCCCGCCGATACCACTCGCCTCTGAGCCTCACTGCCGCATGTTTTCCTGCTTCGACCACTCAAGATGCTCGCTCACCTCCGGCTTCCCGGTCTACCTGTACGATCCCGACGTGTACTCGCCGTTAGTGGGCGCCGATGTTGATGGCTTCCTCAAGACCACACTGCGCCAGACCCTAGGCTACAATTCACACATAACACGGGATCCCAACGAGGCATGCATTTACATTGTTATCATTGGAGAGGCCTTCCCTATTGATAAGACATCCACGTAAGTTCATATTGAAACGATGCCTTTCTGTTTTTCAAATTTGTATAATATTTACATGTTCCATGAGAGGATTTTTGTTGTAGGTCGCCGACTGAATCATATAAGCTGTTGTTGAACGAAACTGCGCTAAAGAAATTACCATACTGGGGCGGTGACGGACGAAACCATGTATTGTTAAATTTGGCGCGTCGGGACTTGTCCGTCGGATCCGGGGACGCCTTCCGCGGCGCGTCCACCGGGCGGGCGATGATCGCGCAGTCCACCTTCACGCAGGAGCAGTTCCGCTACGGCTTTGACGTGGTGATGCCGCCCGCTCTCGGCCCGCCCGGCGGCGACGTGTGGCCCGAGTGCGGCCCCATTGCGCCCGCGAGGCGGACCTACCTGCTCAGGTACCCAAACTCTTTACGCTATTTCGAGTGCGCCACACTCCTTAAATTCGTTCATGAACAATTTTTAGTTTTCAGGGATCGCAACCGCCGCCGACAGTGCCCGACATCGATTTGGACGAGCCGTTGATCGAACAGCTGAAGAAAATAGCTAGCTCCGCGCCAGAATCGGATAAGTTTTATTTTCAATTCTCGTGCGACCCGCCCGTGGCTCTGCGCGCCGTGGAGCAGATCGGCGACTGGGCGCTATGTGGCACGGACCGGTCTCGGCGAGGTGTGCTGCGAGACTCCACGTTCGTGCTCATCCTTGCGCCGGCCGCGCGCGCCGTCGCCTCCACGGCGCTGCTGCAGGCACGTCTTTACGAGGCCCTGCGCGCCGGAGCCATCCCCGTGGTACTCGGTGGCGACCGCGTGCGGCTACCCTTCGAGGAGGCGCTCGACTGGCGGCGCGCCGTGCTGTGTTTGCCCCGCGCACGCCTGCCCGAGCTCCATCTCGTGCTGCGCGCTCTGGGGGACGCCGACCTGCTGGCGCTGCGGCGGCAGGGCCGCGTGCTGTGGGAGCGGTACCTGGGCTCGTTGCAGGCCGCCGTGGACGCGCTGCTCGCCGTGGTGCGCGCGCGGCTGCTCATCCCACCGCGCCCTGCTTCGCCCACCGTGGGCGCGCCCGCCTTCAACGGCTCCTACACCCCACCTCACCTCGAGCCGCCCGCCGTCGACTCGGAGCCCGAGGAGACGCTCGGCCCGCTCGAGGCGCCGTACGCGAGCCCGGCGTACCGGCGCAACTTCTCCGTGGGCCTGCTGCACGGGTACGAGATGTGGAACGACTGGGGCGAGCCGTTCGCCCTGTACCCGTCGCTGCCGTGGGACCCTCCTGTGACGTCGGAGGCGCGCTTCATGGGCTCGGGTGCCGGGTTCCGGGCGCTGGGTGCAGGCGCGGGCGGCGCGGGTCGAGAGTTCAGCGAGGCGCTGGGTGGGGACCGGCCCCGCGAACAGTTCACCGTCGTGATCCTCACGTACGAGCGCGACGCCGTGCTGGCGGCCGCCCTGGCGCGCCTGCGCGGCCTGCCCTACCTCAACAAGGTGAGGCTCGCTTCCCCCGCTACAGCGGCGAGCGGCAACGAGTCAGTATGGTACAGTGAGGAGTGGTGCAGGTGGTGGTGGTGTGGAACGGGCCGTCCCCGCCGCAGAGCGCGAGCTGGCCGGAGAGCGGCGCGCCGGTGGCGGTGGTGCGCGCGGGCCGCAACTCGCTCAACAACAGGTTCCTGCCCTACCACCTCGTCGAAACCGACGCCGTGCTCTGCGTCGACGACGACGCGCATCTCAGGCACGACGAGATTGTCTTTGCCTTCAGGTAACATTACAATATTGTATGTTCACTCCACTTTTCTACCAACATTGTTGTTACCTACATCACTTTCACACGATAAAAAATGGGAAATATTTAGTTTCTGTAGAAGTGATTGTTAGTAAGTATGTATTTATTTTTTACGCAATTATGCGTAGGGTGTGGCGGGAGCATCGCGACCGCATCGTTGGCTTCCCCGGGCGGTACCACGCGTGGGACCTCAACTACAACAACGGATTTCTATATAATTCTAATTACAGGTAAACAAATTAATATTATAAATAAGTAAGCGTCTTTCGTTCTTTCGTTAAATAATAGTCTTGAAATTATTTGACGGAATAACCGCAAGATGTAATTTTTTTATAAACTTAGATAAAACAATATAGACAGATACTGAAATACCTTGCAATTACTTACTTAAATATTTAAGAAACTGCAACTGTTATAGTTGCGAGTTGAGTATGGTGCTGACGGGCGCGGCGTTCATCCACCGCTACTACCTGTGGGCGTACTGGCGCGCGCTGCCCGCCGCCATCAGGGACTACGTCGACGAGTACATGAACTGCGAGGACATCGCCATGAACTTCCTCGTCGCACACATCACTAGGAAACCGCCTGTCAAGGTACCCAACACAATCACACGACACTATCAATCTACTGACGTACGATACCCAAAGAAGCTGTTTTAACAGTAGCTGTAGCCCGATTCACGTAATTCATTACGTGAACCCTAATATTTTTAATAAATAAAAGTAGCCTAAGTCACTCCTTGAAACATCAGCTACCTGCCAATGAAAATCCCGTTAAAATCGGTCCAGCCGTTTCCGAGAATACCCGGAACAAACAGACAGACAGACAGAGAAAAAATTTAAACTTGGTTTTTTAGTGTCAGTAGTGTGTATACTTTCATATGCATTTAGTGAAAAGCTGCTATTTTGGAATTACAAACAGACACTTCAATTTTATTTATGTGTGTATGTGTATGGATGTATAGATATATATAGATAATTACAATAATAGTGTTCATAAATAATAGTAATTGCAATGGTGATGTCAGGTGACATCTCGCTGGACGTTCCGCTGCCCCGGGTGTCCGGTGACTCTGTCGGCCGATGAAACACACATCCTCGAACGACACAAATGTATACAGTTCTTTTCGCAAGTAAGTACATTATTTACATACTTCAAAATACTCAAAAATGCCCAGAGGCCTGTACCATTGAGTGTCTCTAAAAACTAAACCCTGTAATTTTACCCCACGTGCTTTACCGTGAAGGAAAACATCGTGAGGAAACATGTATATGTCTGAGAAGTAATTCAAAGACATATGTATAGTGCCTGAGGTGATCGACACACCCTCTGTCACATTGGCTCTTAATCATTTTCGGTGAAATGTGGGTGTTGTTCTTACAATACTTATAATAATATTTCTCCCTTATTAAAAACATGGTTTAAACCAAGACTTAAACGATTACCATCCCTTTTGAAATTTATATCACAATAAGAAGTGGAACTAAACTAATGATTATCTTAGGCTATGTTTTATATGTTTATAGTAAAACAATCCCAAAGTATATCGGGGAAGTACATAATTAACGCAAGCCAAATTTTTAACAAATATAAATATTTATTGTATGCTAGGTAATGGGGTACACGCCGCTGCTCTCGACGCAGTACCGTGCCGACTCCGTGCTATTCAAGACGCGGATACCTCACGATAAACAGAAGTGCTTCAAGTTCATATAAACACTACAATTATAGAGGAATCGACTCACTTTAAGGATATCTCGGTGTCACATAAACTGACATTGATAGGTTATCGAATAATCGAGTCAACAATTGGTATAAATCGAATCGATATACGACGAGAAAAACGTAGTCAGCGTGTCTTATAGTTTATAAGTACATGTTTCAGTAGAGAATTTGTAATATTGACATGTTTACGTGAACAAAATGCATTTAGTCAGAAGGGAGGAGAAATCTAGATTTTTTTGTGCAATTTATGTAAATACATAATTTGAGCGTAAATCAGTGAGAGGTTATTATTGTGTTGTGTTTATGTAAAATAAAGTATGATTGTAAGATATAACTTAGCGTAAAATATTGTAAAATGTATCATACTTTGCAACATAAATATCAAATATAACACTGGAAATCGGTAACTTAGTATAATCTATTGATTAACCTGAAGCTAAGGGTTTGTTTATTGACTCTAAATTTTAGTTACTTTAAAATGTTATAACATAATACAATGTAATCAATGTACACGTAATTTAAACTCTAAATTTGTTTAGGTAGTTAGCTATAAATAAGTAGTAAATTTGTTGCACTACACTGGTCTTTCCACAGTTCAATCTCGCATCTTCGCCTTGTTTGGGCGTTTATAGAACGTTTGTTGGTACAAGGTAAATTTGAGGGTACTAGGGCGCGTGGCAGATCACCAATGACATGGACGGACCAGATTAAAACTGTGATGGGTGGTCCTACTATCAACGAATGCTCCCGTAAAGCAGCAGTACGAAGTGAATGCCGCCGTATTGTTCAGCAAGCTCCAATTCTGGCATTACGACCACGACCGCTCTGCCAAGAGTGTTACGATTGAGTAACACTGGTCCTGTCATTTATTGAGGGTGTCAATTAATTTTACCCCTGTTGGTAGGTCTGTGTCTTGTTTTTTAAACGGACTCTAAACAAAGAGAAGGTCCTTATATTTGTTTACTTCACTGTTTTCAGGAAAATTGGTCAACCCATTTGGATGATAAACGATCAACTGTGATAATAAGCTTGGTTGGTTGCATTAAGGATGACTCACGCTAGCCCGTGCCAGGCCCGGGCTGGGTCCGAGCTCAGTGCCTAGTGCGAGTTTTTTTTAAATCGCCGTCACAAGTCATAGCGTCGTCGTAAACGCAGATTTGTATGGGCTCACAATAGTATCACTCACTTTAGGCCGACAGAGGCGCTGTTCCCGATCCTATACAAATCTGCATCTACATCGACTCGGTGATTTGTGACGGCAGTGAAAAACTCGCACTAGGCACTCTGAGTTTAGGTTGCCGCGTATAGCGTGAGTGTGTTCATACAAAATATGTGTAATATGTGCCTGTGCTACGACCGAACGCTCGGCTCGGACCCGGCTCGGTCTAGCATGAGTCATGGAGTTTTTATCTTTTCGGTGATTGTTTTTCACAGTTATATTGTACTGTTTATTGATTTTGAACGAAACAGTCTCCCAAATAGTCCCAAACGGTTTTACAAAAAGTAAAGTATACGTCAACAGTTGAATGCCAAATATTATATTATACTAATCGATTCTACATCTTATTTTATTCAAAGATAATTTCATCGATAATATCGATAATTTCTAAACTATATTATTTTCCCTCTCGCCGCTTATTAAGGGATATACACTTCCAGTATAAATTGACCTCGCATTTTATAGACTAGTTCAAAGTAGGTCAGTTTATACTGGAATCTACCTGGCGTGTCTATCAATCTAGTATATGCGAACGAAAAACCCATTACATTAAGCCATTATTATAGAAATAAATTTAAACCTTTTTGATTATTTACACTTTTATACTTGATTATCATCCAGAATGTGATGTGTCTTTTTATGAACTTGAATCATAAAATTAAGTTAGTTAAATAATTATTGGGCAGTTTTGGAATTAATATGAAATTGTAGGCATTTTATAGAAATAAATATGGTACATATGATATGAGATGCAACTCAAACCCATTGTTTATTTACTCCGTACATGAATACAGTGCTATCGACCCGTCCTCGATTCACTACGAGGTATGAATTTCCGTCTTCCATGGCTAATGAATATAATATGTATAAAATAATCCATTATACGATTAGATTTGTCGACATCACTGGACATGATAACTTTAATAAGTTTTTATTTAAGACTGAGTTTATTTGTAATCATGATTATTGAAGAATGAAGTGTCTGTTCCAATGGGATACCTGTCCATCCAACTAATTTAGACTTAACTATAACAGCTGTTCATCATACAGACTTATTTAATGGGTGGTTTTATCAAGGCGGGTGATTACTATAGATTTAATTTTTCGAATGGACACTTCTTTCTACTTGTTGTCCTAATGTATGTAAGAATTAATTATTTAGTTAATTTACCAATGGATGAATAAATAAATAATGAGCTATTAATATTTCTTGCTAGTCCATTAGGAATTGTAATTTACCCAATCAATATTTTTTTTTAATGATTTCAATAAATTATTTAAATTGAAAAGTACTTTAAACGTTTTACTAACCAGTTACGAAGAGTGAATGCAGCGAAAAAAAGACGATACCAATAACGATATAAAGACAGATTCATGTCTAGTCTAAAACATATGTGGCTGAAACTGTAACAAAAGGCGCGTCCTATCCAATAGTATCGAAAATAAAATCAATAATTATTATAATGACTGTCCTTGAATATATGGTGGGCTAAAAGGTGGCATTAGGATAATGCGTTTATGTCATAATGGTACTTACCTAGTCGTGGTTGAAGTGAATCCTTCGGCCGCAACCGCAGCGTTGCCACTGTGTTACTTCTCGTGTTACACGCTTCTCAATTACACCACAGCCGCTTAACTATGATACATCGTTAATCACAAGCCTTGACAACATGCCAAATTGGTGGTGCCGTCATAAGTTAGGAGCGCTCAGCAGAAATGAGAGATAACTGCGGGTGTATTATATTCACGTTGCGTCACACAGAAACAGGCTTACAAAATGACTACTGCGCATTTAAGATCAGCCCCCATAACTTGAACTTGTATACCTACGCGCAATAACCAATATTAAAAATATAACAATCGCAATCCTACTTACTTAGGTGGCAGGAACACGTCGAGAAAGTTTTTTTGGTTAGCAACCAAAACCTTTAACAAATGATAAAGTCATTAGCGTTGCTTTATGATTGGTTAATTGTATTTAATACAAACACTAGCTTGCATCACATATAAACTTTGAACCCCCAATTAATCTTCTCAGGGGTAGAATTACGGAAAACCCTTTCTTGGTGTATACCTTCACCTCACCACGAACACCCTCCAAATTGAATGTCTTGAAGACCAGCCCCGTTATTCTGTAAGGTTTCTGAGCGAAGCGACTCAAAAGTATGAAACAAGTGATGTTAAGAGAATAGCCGTGGTCCACCGACCATAAAATTCATGTGCCGTGGTTATATGCCACGCACTCTAATAAAAGGATACCTACATTCTAACAGTAAAGAGGCATATTATGACCTCGGCCAATTATCCTCTGAACATCACTTGTTTCATACTTTTGAGTTACACTCAGTGATGAGAGAGCCTTACTATATATAATTGACCTTTCTCTATCTATCTTCTTCATTTTTATTTTATTTTTTATTATATTTTTTATTTTTATTGTCTTCTTTAGAAAGCAATATCATATGTCTTCTCTTCTTACCATCCTTATTTTAAACATGACAATGATCATTTAATTTGTATATTAGCGAAGCTCGCAATACCTAGGTACATTATGGTATACATCATTTTGTAGAACCTATGGTTGACCGCCAGTGATATTTTTTTGCCAGTGAGATTTTATGATTTTTGAGCCAGAGTATTATAATTAATAGTAGTATTAATCCGTGGTACTAGGCGTGCATAACTTCAAAGGAGTTTAGTGTGAGAAAGAGATAGGCTTATGTGTGAGTAGAAAGAAGATAGTTCTTAAGATAATTAACCTACCAGCTTTTCTTCAATAAGTTACTGTGAGAAAGGGACAGACTGTGAGGAGTGAGGAGTACAACTCTATTTATTTAAGTTCGTGAGCTCTCTGAGTATTTCTCGATCTACCCTCGCTTTCAACAATAATTTTGTGAGAAAAAGACAGACTTAGTAAGGGAGTAGTAACCAGATAGTTCACACTACACCTACTACCTTCTTATGGCCTCCTGGTGTTTTAGAGCTCTTGTTCATATTAATAAAGCAATATAATATATAACAGGACATGATCATTTAATATGTATATTACTGAAGCTCGCATTACCTACATACTCACTTTATAAA
Organism: Watsonalla cultraria; assembly: GCA_964035505.1. Classification (NCBI taxonomy): domain Eukaryota; kingdom Metazoa; phylum Arthropoda; class Insecta; order Lepidoptera; family Drepanidae; genus Watsonalla; species Watsonalla cultraria. The sequence goes on along the minus strand of OZ037717.1, from coordinate 6,611,511 downwards.
TAATTTCGTAGAATCCGTGTTTGCCAGAGTTATAATTTTAATAATATTTGAGCGAAAGTACTTGGCGTGCATAAGTTCCAAGGAGGTATTTGCAAAATGCAGTGTGTGAAACAAATAACATGATGGGTGAGTAGTAAGAAGATAGACCTTAAGATAATTTAACCTACCCTCTTTTCCACGATAAGTAAGTTTGAGAAAAGGAAAGACTGATAAGTGAGCAGTAAGAAGATATAACTGGATATAATTAATCTACCTTGTTTTCTACAATAAGTTAGTGTGAGAAAGGGACAGACGTAATAAGTGATGAGTACAGCTCTATTTATTTACATTCGTGTGCTCTTTGAGTATTTCTCTTTCTACCCTCGTTTTCAACAATAATTTTGTGAGAAAAAGACAGATTTAGTGAGTGAGTAGTAAGCAGATATTGCACACTGCACCTAAAGCCTTATTATGGACTCCTGGTACTTGAGAGATCTTGTTTTGCTTCAGAAAGTAATATTTCGTTTTTAAGAAGAATAATAATCCATTCTCTGTTACAACCATTATCGATTCGATTTTGTCAAACTGTTTCGAGAGTTAATCCGAGATAGTCAAATAACGTTTTTAAATGCAGTATGTAAAATTACAGTTCCATCTCATAAATTAATACTTTTCATGATTTTTTTATCTATCTTTCTTCTACCTTTGGTTTCGTAGGTGTTGTTTTTGCAGTGATTGTTTAAGTCTATATAACAAGAGGCGAGCGTAGTGCCATCAACCTTTTTGAGCACTGGGCACAATCCTAGACGCCGGCCTGCTACTGGGAAATGAAAAAGATAAAAAATCGACTATTGAAAAATCAAGAGCTCAAAAAGATGAATCAAGAGTGATGTTCAGAGGATTGCCATGGTCGAATTTTAGTTTATGAACATACATTTTTATGTTGATTTTATTTCGTCAGAAGTACATATATCATGTGTAAAACAGATAGTATGAATTCATTAAACAGAGGAAAATTAACGGTTGTGTCATTTAAATATCAATAATCAATAATATGATTAAAAAGCATAAAATCAAAGGTTGACATGGCGTTCCATTAGTTTGATTGAATGTCCGAAAAAGATTATAATCTTAATGACTGATTGGCGCTTAAACAAAAGGTTTTCAATCTACTAACAAAATCGAAGCATGGTGAACGGTATTGCATATTATTATTTTAATAAATCACGTCATTGATAATGACTACATAGAGGATGTATGTATTAAAAAAATAAGCTAAAAAATATGTCAGAAACTTAAATCATGATGTGTCCAAAAAGATACTAAAACTTGGCTTGGGTCTTAGAATGAAACATCCTCGTATATTAATATCAGAATATTTATTAAAGATAATAATAAAGGAGATAATTTCCACACGTTATCATTTTACAAGTAAAATAACCATTTGGTACAGACACTCGCACAAATCAGTAACTTACAAAACAAATACATTCAGGTTACAGATAGTACTTTTGAACACTTTAAATTGAAAGTTCCATTAGACACTAGGTAGCTACACATAACTTGTAGTATAAATATTTTTTCCAAATGAGATAAGGTATGGTCATCGTAAAAATTATAAGTATTAAGGTTATATTCTTTTGAATCGAAGTGTGAATCCAGTTGATTATGGCCGGGCCATTTTAAGGTAGGAAAGTATCCAAATATAAAATGTTTCAAAATGTAACGTTAACTTCATTTTATTTAAAAACAACTGGTTTATATTATTTGTTCAGTGATGTCTTGACAGATAATAAAATAACATAGACAATAAAGCTGCGTACCTAATCTAAGAATATTTAAGTTGTATACGTATCCTAAGCTTACATGCTACATAGTATAGTTAATATAATATCGTGTAAATATAATAGAATCTCAGTATATTTCGATAGGTTGAAGTGCACTTGTGTGAGTGACAAGGGCTATCTCAGGGAGAACGCCAGAAAGTCACATCTTGTTTGGACATATGCTATATTCGAATTAACAGTATTTACAAAATATCGTTTCATCGAATTAAAATTATAGTTACGTACATTTTATGTTAATAATTAAATGATTTTGGTAAATTACTCTTCGAGTTTTCTAGATATATTTTTGTATATTTCTTTATTGGCAAAGGGAGAGGAAGGCGTTCGATTTAATTGTTCTTTAGAATTTCTTATTTGAGATTGAATGTAGGTAATACATTTCCCTTAATAATCACTGGAAAACCCTCCCTTCTGCTTCTAAGTAATATTTTGTGGCCGAACTGGTTGATCTGAAGCAATAAATTACAGTTTATGCTATATTCTTGTAATCACTATATCGGACGAGCACTGGGGTGTCGGTACACTGGTGTCTCCACGTGAAGAGTTCAGGCCAGGTCGTCGGCTTTGCCGTCCAATCTCTTCAGCTGAAAATAATTGTAGTCTTATGTTAACAAATAATTAAGTTGATGTGTAATTAAAGTTATGTACATTTATTTGTAAATTTATTGTCATCGAAAGATTAGTCTCTAAGTAAGGTGTGTATGTATACGTAGGTACCTACTAGTACGACATCTAAGTAAGCAAGTTGGATGTATATATCTTTTATGTAAATGATATTGTAGTACCTACCAGAAGAAGTTAGTAGAAGTTAACCTTATTTCAATGTAGGTAACATTGAAATAAGGTTAACTGATTTTAGCTGGAACAACCCTTGTTCTATAGATGTAGGTATATTTCTAACAAAGATAGAGTTACTAAATAATCATCTGCTAAAAAAGTTCTGACGTCAGTGCGCCCATGACACAAATAGAAAGGGGGCTGTGTTATCAATAAATATTCACAATCTTATCATTGTTCTTAGCAATCAAAATGAACTGGATAGTGACGCAGTACTGGCGGCATATTCTGTTATCTTGTTTTATGATTAAGTAATCCTTCCTTCGTGTTTGTCTAGTAGGTAACTACCGTGATAGTTTTGTTTATGGTTGTAGTCAGGTACTCACTAGGTTATCGGCCTTTAGACCTACCCTCGTTTCAAGGATGAAAGTAAACTCACTGAAAGAGGTTTCTTCCTTCTTGTGTTCTGCGGATAAGCTACTGTGCATCACACTTATATAAAGAAGCTGATTCGTGATTTGTATGTTGAGTGTAAAAAAAATGAAGCTTTCAAAACGGATATTGAATTATATTATTGTACTTTGTTATAGTGTTCTTCTAAGAAGATTAGGAAGGTCGATTTTATATGAAAGTCTATAAAGACTTCGTGACTACAGACTAGCGAGTTGGCGGAGACACATCCGTGCCCCGTAAAGATGAAACATATTCAGCTAACCAGCTAAACCTGTTCAGATCTTGTTTGATATTTGAAGACCACGTTATTCTCTGTACTTGAGATTAACGAAACGACACTGTGCAGTGATACGAAAGAATGATTATCACATTGTATTGTAGGTACCTATTGGTTGACTATGGATTGCTTACGGTTTGTTCCACTGTCCAAGCAGTGGCGGCGAGCCGGGCTCCGGTGCGCTTGTAAAACAATTGCAATTTATATAACTCTCTCAAACTGTACTTACAACTCTTACAAGCGCCGATCACATAGTATTCACAAACTCTTACCCTAAAAATGTACGTAAACCCTTATTCCATGTGACATGGCAAAAACATTCATATTATTGTGAAAATCTAAATCTGGAATGTGTCCTGTTTAGGCACTTATTAATGTCAATATCGAACTGATCATCCAGAAAGATGCTCAATTGCAGTTTCGTTCCCTGTTAGATATTTGAATTGTGAATCTTCTTTTGTGTTAAAATTGTGTGTTTTGTTGGATGATGTACCTCCTTCTCGTCTCCGGCGACGGCTCGGTAGCGCGGCGTGTCGACGGGCGGCGCGGAGAAACCGTGCGCGTAGAGCAGCGCACCCGCGATTCCGCCCGCAACTGGACCCGCCCAGTATACCTAAACCCACATGAAACAATTGATAAGATCATGATCATGACAAGTATTACGTTATATAATGAAGGCGCTAAACAAGCATAAGCCTAATGACAAGCAGTTACTATTAGACTCCGTATTAGAAATACATTTTTTGGATTGAGATCAACTATTAGATGAATTCCGTAAATTTACTAAGTAATGTTGGATTCAACTATGTCTCACCGTGATTTTGGAGTTTTTCAAAATGTACGTACCCAGTGATCAGTCCAAGTGTTAGCGACGAGGGCAGAGCCGAAAGAGCGCGCGGGGTTCATGGCGGATCCGGTGTAGTCGACGGCGAGCAGGTGGCCCAGCGTCACCGTGAGACCGATGGCTAGCGGCGCCGTCGCCTTGCTGTCAGGCTTGTTCGGGTCGCACACCTGATACAAGTTAATCCAGTTTCAAACCAAACATTACTCTTGTATTACGAGAGCTTAAGATCTAAGAAAGAATACTAGGATATAGATACAAGTGTTTATAAAACCAGGAATCGAAAAGCAAACCTGTGGGCCTCGAGCCACTAGTCTATGAAGCCGTCGAACAGTTACGCAGAGAGAATAGAGCGATGTAGAGCCAGAAACTTTCATACTTTACCTAAATTCAATAAATATTTTTTGATGAGGATTCGAGCCTTGATTTAATATAGACAAAGCCACTGACTACATAATATTACGATTATATGACACATGATTGGCAATTGTCATTAAAATGTCTTTTGCCCAATAGATGGCAGCACATAATTAGAGTTGGTAGATGATACTTGTAGTTCCAAATTAACTACTTAGGTATCGTTGCTTATTGATGATTTTTTGCCTATCATTTGCATTGTACGGTATATTATATACGCTGAATCCCGTGCTTATAGCTTATGTTAATTCCCATATATTACATTCGTCGTTAATCAACCAAGTTGCTAAATGCTAGTGGAAATACAACGTCCTATCTGTATATTTATGGCGGGCGTCAGATCACGATGTTGCCTTTATCGTGTAGGTACTGAATATATGTATAATATGTAGTATTTTGTGTTAAATATTTTACAAGTATTTGACTCTCGTCATAAGAAGTTATTTCACAGAATTTTCACAAACTAATGAGCTCGTTTGGCACCACTGTTTTGTTGTTTATAAATATCCCGAACGTTTCTAAGAGAAGGTACGAACACAGCTGCGTAATTTATTGATTATGTTAATCTTCAGCTATTTTGTTTCGCGAACAAAATATCGCAATAGTCACGCGATGCCGGTCGGCGTATCTCCCTCTTCATCTACCCATTCTTGCCGAGGTGAGGGGAACTCTACGTTCACTTTTTATAGCATTATTTCAGTATTCCAAGTTTAGCTAACCTCATTAGTTAACGTTAACAATGGCATGCAAATTAGTATTCTGGGTGTCTTCGGCCCCAGCTAGATTTCAAATGATAAATTAAATTAAAGACATTCAGATAGGGTTTACACCCAGTTACAAATTATTGGTTGCGTTTCACATTTTTGCTAACTTGTTGTTCAACTGTTAATTTGTATCGCGATCTTTAATATGCGATGTGTAGAATATTATCTTAACTAATATTATTAATAGAAATTAGCAGCATTTTTGTTTGCTTTTAATGAATAAAGTACCGTAAATTCACTTCAATTGTCAATCAGTGAATGGCAATTCTGAGCGGGTAAAACTGCGAGACATAGTATTGTAGTTACTGTACCATTATCATTGTAACCCCTGCTTGGCCTAGAAAGTACAAGGAAAAAGTGCCCATCCCTTGTTTGTTCCGTACGAGAAAACACACGCACACTTATCTTTAAACTAATGGCGAATTCGGTGAACGTTAGGTTCATAGCTATCCAAGTAAAAGTGTAAATTACTTCCCTAATTCATAAGCATAACATAGCATGCGAAATACCAGACCTTTTGAAAACGGAAATTATAGTGAATTAATCACAAAACGGTAACTAAAAAAATAGTAAATTATGGCTCGTAGCGCTTCAATGCCGCGTAGGTAGATAAAGCCACAATTACAGCACAAGGCAGTCATGAGGACAACTTACTACTGAAACGACATTGAGCGATGACTACCTACAACCAAGTAATATTTTTCAATAGGAATATACCTTGCTTTGTTGAAACGAGAGATGAACTCGATCAATGAGTATTGTTTGAGATAGTTTATTAGTAAAATGTATTACAAAGTTTGTTCCTCTTTGGGCTTCACTTTGGGACCCTCTTTAAACATAAGTATATTATATCATACTTCGGGATTGGGACTCTACATAAAAAGTTACTAAAAAGAGTTATTTTCTATTATATTCAATAGAGAAGAGCCTGTGGGGATTAGAACTTCCTAATTAAACTCCCAATACTTACGTACATAAATGCATACATTCATACACACACACATATGCTCACGACTGTAATATCCCAAAGGGGTAAGCAGAGGTGCTGTATTCGTAATAGCAACACCCACTTTATACCGAAGATGATTTAGTGCTAACATGACAGGTGGGTAAGTCTATCGCCATCTCAGGCACTATACATACGTATTTGAATTACTTCTCAGGCATGTAATAACTATCCCCGAATAATCGTGATTGAATTGGATGGAGATATAATTTTGTTCAGTTTAGGTGAATTAGTTTTGAAGCGGGCAAAAATTATACATATATGAAACTATGAAAAGAAAACACTGAATTTGAGCGTTTAGTGAAAACACAGTAAACATTTAAATATTGAATATGGAGTGTGGTTTGCGAATTAGCGTCGGCTATAGTCACGGGCGCTAATAATACCGTGTCACGAAACGCCTGAATGTCTGTCTAGATATTATTACATTTTGCACAGTTTATATAAGGCCTTGTCGTATAATTAAAAAAAACACATTAAAGCTAATTGATAGGTAAGGTATGGTGGAGCGTACTCATACATATAGGTAACATTTTCTTTGGTGTTTTGTCAATTAGGTATATTAGTTTACCCAACGTTCTAATAATAGATATCAACGCGTTCCTTTGTGGATGCGTGATATTAAAGTTAATTGTTTATATTTTTTAATTATTATTTGCGATGTGATTACTCTTCAAGACCTATACCTACCGATCTACCTACAAATATTAAATTTTTAATTTTCTGGCCTTTTGGCAATTAGCGTTATGGTACTCAATCATAGGCAGGCTGGTAGGTGTCTAGATTAAAAAAAACAAGCTACATTGAAATTGATAACCTCCTAATTTTTTTGGAGTCGATTAATATAATACACTTACCCCACAAACAACGAAGACGAGCACAAATCCAAGGAAGAACTCGATACCGAACCCTTGCAGTTGAGTGACGTCAGATCCAAGTGAGGTGAGGCCCAGGGTGCCAGCGGCGCGCTCGGGCGTGAGCGCCTTGAGCAGGCCCGACCCGGCCGCTGCGCCCGCGCACTGCGCGATCACGTACAACACTCCTCGGACAGGCTTCACCTTACCAGCGGCGGCTAGACCTACCGTCACTGCAGGGTTTATATGCCCTCCTGACACGTGACCTATCGCCTACGGGATAAAAGCTGGATGTCAATACATTTGTAAAGACAAGTGAGTAAGTAGATAGAGCCGTCATAGGTCATGTATTAGACCTAGGGATAGTAGCCAATCGTGTGTGATAATTAGTTGCAATGGGTATATTCATGAACTGTTACAATTATCTGCACTGTTTTCCATAATGCGGGTTGCCCCTTATCTAAACGACTAGCATTCTAACATATCACACCTTTTGTAACGGGTTTACTAACAGTTTATACTTACAGACACGACGGCGAATATGGTGAGACCGAAAGCGAGCGCGATGAGTACGATGTCGGGTGCTGCGCTAGAGCCCTGGGAGATGTTGACACACGCTCCGCAGCCGAACAAATTCAGCAGCAGGTTGCCTGTACAAACATTATAATTATAATTTAACATTGCCTACCTTAAATACCAAAACAATATCTTTAATTTATTGATCAAAACTGTAAGCATCGATTAGTAATAATTTTTTATGCTCTATTCTCTAGCTCCGTTCGAATGTTCGTTAAATCTATGTTAAGGCTCATAGCGGTACTTATTTTTGAAATAGGCCTTACCTTCTCATGAAAGTAGGTACCGTCAAGCTATTTAATATATATATTCGTAATTGATCAAGAAACTTCTTACATCTGTTAAAATTTTAAGATAAAGGGATATTCAATAGTAATATGTTCTCGGAAAAACTTTACAATAATTATCGACAGTATTGAAGTAATTTGTCTTTGGTATTTTACATGTAATGCGTGTCGTGTTACTTGTGAATATATTATATTTCCCATTAGCGCCCTATATTCAGTCAAAATGTTGAGTGTTACACAATAAATATAAAAATAAAACGTGGCGAAAAATACCTATAGATAAACCTAGGTATAAATGTAGTGCTGTATCTTTTTGTAATATAGATAACAATACATAGATAATATACATATGTATACTATAAAGTAAACCCACATTTCGCCATTATGTTTAAGTCTCATGATATAGTGGGCAAGCAATAAGCCATCAACCGGGCACTAATCCAGACTCCGAGCTGCTACTAGGAAATCACAATAGTAAAGCCCATTATCTTCCCAATATCACTTTGCCTGATCAATTTACAAGAGATGTATATCATTTCCATCCGGTTTGGGGAGTATCTATTTGATTGTATTTATATTTGGTGTAGAGGCATAGTTGATTTTGATAAAATGACCTACGTCACATATCTACGTCCTTATCGGATACAGACACACTATCAATAATTGCAGATACAGATTTAAGACTTCACATTAATTGTTTACAACATGAAATTGTATCGAAAATAAATTGATTTGATGACTAATTTATTGTAAATTCCTTCAAACTTACTGATAACAATGAGTCCGGCGGATTTACACTATGAATGTTCTGTCTTATTCGTGGCATAAGATATTCTTACAAATTCTAGTAGCGAAATAATTGTGTTAGTGGCATTATATTTACTTATGAAGTTTTAATGAGCCTTTGCGTAACCAGTTATCAGATTTTTATTTAAGTCTGAGAGTCTATGTCTAGTATTTTGTAGTGAATTAAAAATTTCGAACTAAGTGTTTTTAAAATTGACAAAAAAAACAAGCTCTTTTTATTAATTGAAATGAACCATTCACCCGTCTCTAGCTTACGAATACCTCGTATGCTTATTGTAGGTACTATTAATACTATATTGCTATCACTCTTACCAATAAACTCTGCTAGGAGAGCCCTGCTGAGCCCAGCGGCTCCTCCAGACAGCTCGTTCAGACCCAGCTTGTTGCCGAGCTCTCCCATGTTTCTGAAAACAAACAAACAATTAACAAATTATACAATCATCAAATATATGTTCGTATTGAGGTTGTCCATATAATGAGCATTCCTTTTTAAACGTTTTATTCGGAGATAGAGGTAGGCAAGCCACTATATATTCATATAAAACCCGCAGGGCAAATTAATCTTGATCTAGTTCATTCAATAATTAACATACGAACAATAGTTCTATCCTGCCGAAATAGTCGTCATTATCGCCCTATTTTAACGAAAGGCGTTCGTTATGGATCGTTAGGTCGGGGAATCAGATAACATTGTACCTACGCAGTTTGATTAACATATTACACTAGAGTGATCTAGTGGGGTGGTCTACACAAAGCGGTTGCTATAAAGAACAGTGGTGATGCGGCAATCATTTACGGTCAAGTGTACAATAATAGCCGTAATAGGGAAATGGGATTGTGTGACGCCGGGCCGGACGCAAATTATACTAATTAACTTGGACGCACTCACTATGTCTGTCGCTGGTCCCGTACTGTGACCGATTCCAATGGTTAATTAGAGGGAAATGGGAAAGCAAATTTCAGGATATCCGGCAGAGTACCGGACGTTTTGGTGTGTAATTCACCGTCACCAACATTATTTTCACTCTTCATATTGACCATCATGTTTTTTCTGGTCAGGGTTGGTTTCTAAATGTCAGCAAAAGACATCGACTGACATTCTTAACAAGTTTCCCACTTGCCTTTATCAACGCTACTTCCAAAACGGTGGGAATGCCGAAGTTCTAACACTTACAATTAAAGTTGAAGGTAGGATGTAAGAAGTGTTTAGGAACACACCCTCGACCCTCGTACCAACTATCTCAAGCATTGCTAATGCCAGTGATTGCAATACAATACTTGGTAAGTTTCCATAAAAACTTATGGAAATCTACCATAAGTTCATTGAATGTTCTTCGCTTATAATGCGGTTCACCGTGACCGTGGCTGCCTTACCACTAGCTTATAAAGATCGATTGCCCCTTATTAGCTCATATCCTTATTTGTATAAATACCGCCGGTTACTTACATACTCAGAAAATCAGTTTTTCAAGGTACCATTGTACCTAGCCAGATATAACGATACGAATTATTATGAATTGGTATATTATCGAGATTTCTGATGGACTCATTTTGGGCAAGGTCAAAGCCGGAACTCTCTAGTCTCTCTACATACATAGGTATATTGTCACATCTAATTGTCATGTACCTACCTGGCTGACTATCGGCTTGTGATCGTTCAAATTGGTATGTCATAAATGTACTGTCATGTAATGTCATATATGTACATACATAGCAGGTGTAAGTTGCTACATGCTAATATTTGCACTTGATTTACATTTGGGTAACGTTTTATATCAATAACTAGCTCGAATTCAAGTGAATGATGACGCTCCAATTTGTATCTAACGTTTATGGTATCATGCATAGAATACAAGTACCTAACCTTCGGTGCTCTACGGTACCTCAATTTAGTTATATGGCTCTTAGATATAAACACTCCTGGGGCCTTACCATGAGCTCTTATTGACATGATAGTTTTACTCTTACTAAGAGACAGATGTATTAGACGTGTATACATCTGTCCCTGTCACACAACTGCAATATCATTGTAATAAGAGCTCATGGGTCCTTGGAATATCCTAATTCAATAATTATCAAATTATACCGTCTCAGATAATTTGGCATCTAAGGTATCGACCTCTTTCCTTTTATAAATATCTTTAGGTACCTATTGTTATAGAAAGTTAGGAAATCGACAATTAAGAAAAGCAGCTAAATACAGACTGAATTGAGGATTGAATTTCGGAAAATTAATAAATGTTGAAGAAAAAAAACCTGCAAAGTGGCTGTAATTGTTTCCGAAAATATGCAGTTCAGAATTTTCCAAAAGCTAATAATTGATCCTCTGCGTCCTTGAAACTACTTACTGTAGTCAAAGTCAATATTACGTAGGTAAATGGCGGTAATCTCCATGTTTGAGATGGTAACATATTGCTCCTTGCACTCTCTTTTCATAAATTATGATGTCAGTGAAGTTGTTCCAAGGCATTAAATTAAGCGCTCATTATACATACATGGGGCAAACAATAAAAATAACTAGTGATTACTTTGTGTCGGAATTTTGTTCTCTTGCTGATGTTATCTGCATATCAGTGTCATTTATTATTTTAACTTTGTCGGCATTGTATAAATGTCTTCGAAGATGATGGATGCTATTACATTACGTCAATGCAAAAGAGTCTAGTCGATAGTTTCCACCGCGTCATTTATTTAATTCACCAACGGTCAATTTAGTTTACGTGAAAGTCAAGAGCACACAATTGAATAAAAAGGAGTGGCCTCCCTCGACATAAAAGGCAGTGATTTTCCCTTTCCATGCCACCACCCTAATTATCGACTGGTTACAGTAAAATGTTGATAATGGCGCCAATTGTTTACCTGGCGCGAACGTCACATTTATTTTCAGTATCGTTAGACAGGAGGTTAACGTTTCGTGTTTAGAAGGAACATTAATGGATGATTTTTGAGGCGAGGCTCGACCTCTACAGGCAGGGTGACCTGACGACGGACGAATATAATCATTACGATCGGATCTAATGACAGCTTTATGTATAAACACTGTTATTACGACGAGGCACGATAATGACATCGTATTGACATATGGGAGATGTTAGATACCCTATGGAGACTATTAACTAACTACTCTGCTAGTTCATCCAAGGTAAAGATGATTGAATAATTCGAGGAAACTAACACTCACTTATCCCTCAAGTTCTCTGAAGAATAATTTATTTTAGGCTAATGTTTAATCTAGAAGGTTGTACCTACTACTTAACTGCTGAACTTCGTTACTAAAACTTTAAAGTACTTTTTAAGTTTTACGACCTAGATCTTAAGAACTATCATTCTTAAGATTGATGATGTGTACGAGTAATTAAAAGATAATTTTATAACAGCATAATGGTTTTACACGTCCAATTTAATATGTCTGACATCTAATTAAAATTTTATTGAGTCCCCTATTATAACATACTTAGTTAAGTAATCACGAATGCACATTACTCGAATATTTTCGTATTCATAGCGTGTCCGAATCGGATTTGCCTATAAATATTGAAATGACGGGCACGGGACGAATGCTTAAAATGTGGCATACCACAGGAGTTAACGCACAGGCACATACAGGGCTTATACTTATATATATTCCTTACATAGTTTGATACTGTTGTTGCGGACTTTGCTGCAAGTAGTCCTAATAAAATACCTAAGAATATAAATTACAGTTTTTTTTGGATCTATGTATCGTGTTAAACCCAAACTGGTTTATGATGCTTCATAATAAACTTAATACCTGTAAGTAGCACTTTTTGCCAGAAACCGGTTTGACAACTATCATGGCAATTTCATATTTTTTTGCACATTTAATTAGAGAATATTGCCGTTTGCATTTAGAAACACTGTCACTAATTAGCTAATGGAAAAAGATACTAGTCCAGGGGCCTTACCATGAGCTCTTATTGCCATGATAGCTTTACTCATTTATGAGACAGATGTATGTGATGTATATACATCTGTCACTTTCGCACAACTGAATTATCATTGCAATAAGAGCTCATGGTTGGGCCCCTGGATTCCTCACAGTGAATGTGAATCGCCAGGCGACCAATTGCTAGTTTCATCCATAATTTTGATAAAAATAGCAAGTAGGTACATAGTAACATTTGTATCAGTAGTGGGTGACGTACACAATATTCCTGAGCGTTGATGAAGATTGATATCAGAACGAGTTTTACAATCATCAAAAACCAGTGCTTAAACAGTTATAAAGTTTGTCAGGCGTTAAAGAGGTCTCTTTTCCTCAAACCGGGTCAAAAACCTCGGGGACACTCGTCAGATTGCTGCAAGTTTAATGCAATTTCAAGCTTACAACAAACTTGTGCTTTAGAAGCAAACTAACTGCATGGGCAATTTTACGATCAATCGTACAATGACGTTTTCAATCTAACGGTATACGATCGTACTTAATACAGTCGTAAATCTTCTGACGTCAATCATTTTCTACCTAATATCATACAATCGCCGTCAAATCATCTACCTTCGAACAGAAGAGACGCATGTGACAAACAAGATCCAAAATCACGAAGAACGTTACTTTTACTTTTTTTTGGTAATAATTGTTGAGATAAGGTAAGGTAACAACAGATTTTCCACGGGCAGTGCAGGCGCCGCCCCCCCAGGTGGCCTGGAGCACGGTGGTGGGGCGTAAGGCCCAACCAAAGGCTGGGCCGAGCACAGGGCCCCAACGGCCTCCTCCCGCAAAGCCTGCGTCCCGGCCCCCGCCGTCGCGCAAACCGGAGAGGGCACCCGCGCGGCCGCCAACTGTCGCAGCGATCACCGTGACGATCCCGGAGGGATCAGACGTCACGTACGCTGCGGTAATGGCCGCCGCGAGGGAGAGGATAAAGCTCGCCGACCTTGGCATTCCGAGCCTTCGGAATCGGAAAGCCATAACTGGCGGGCTTATACTCGAGGTCCCGGAACCGGACTCTGCCTCCAAGGCCGACGCGCTCGCGAGTCGCATGCGCGAGTCCCTCAAAGACTTGGGCGTGCGAATAGTGCGCCCAGTTAAGATGGGGGACATGAGGGTGCTGGACCTCAATGAGGCCACCACCCCCGAAGACGTGGCGACCGCGATCGCGGAGGCTGGAGGCTGCGCGGCGGCCGAAGTGAAAGTGGGCGAGATAAAGCGCCCCTCACACTTGGCCCTGGGGACTGTGTGGGTCCGATGCCCACTCACCGCGGTGCGCAAGCTGTTCGCAGCGGGGCGCATCCAGGTGGGGTGGGTATCAGTGAGGATCGAGGCACTGGAGGCAAGGCCTCTGCAGTGCTTCCGGTGCCTCGAAATCGGTCACGTGCGTAGCACATGTCCGAGCGCGACGGACCGGAGCTCCATGTGCTACGCATGTGGCGAGGCGGACCACCGGGCGAGTCAGTGCACTCGCCCGCTGAAGTGCCCGCTCTGCGCGGACCTGGGCCGGCCCTCTGGCCACAGGATGGGGGGCAAGAAGTGCTCCGCTCCTCGTGGCAAAAGGGGCCGTAAGCCGGGTCCCGCGAAGCCGAGCGGCACGGGTCCCGTACAGCCGGGCTCGAGCCCAGCTGCGGCGGCAACTGAGCCGCCAACACGGACTTAAGGCCCCTACGAGCCTTACAGTGCAACCTCAACCACTGTCGCGCGGCGCAGGACCTGTTCCAGCAGTCCGTCGCGCAGTGGTCGGTTGCACTGGCGGTGGTGGCGGAGCCATATCGCGTCGTCCCAAACCATCCTCGCTGGTTTGGTGACGACATGGACTCCGTCGCCATATATTGGGGTGGTGGTAGCGGCGACCCTCCCTGCTCCCTCATTGAGAGGGGGCTGGGATACGTCGCCGTGAGCTGGGGTCGTATAGTCGTTGTGGGCTGCTACGTCTCCCCCAACTGTACCCTCGCCGTCTACGAGGCGTACCTGGACGGGGTGGCCAACTGCATGCGCAGATGTCTGCCTCGTCCCGTGCTTGTCCTGGGCGACTTCAACGCTCACTCTCGTGAGTGGGGGAGCGCCCGGGATGACCAAAAGGGGGAGACAGTGCTGGAATGGGCGGCGGCGCTGGACCTCCGGTTGCTGAACCGGGGGTCTGTCAGCACCTGCGTGCGCTGGCAGGGGGAGTCGATCGTGGATCTTTCGTGGGCGACTCCCCAGGCAGCGCGCATGGTGACGGGGTGGAGAGTGGCAGAGGAGATGGTCACATTATCCGACCATCGCTATATAGCGATGGATGTGGCCATCCGCCTTCCCCGCCCCGACAGCCGCCGCAGTAGCAGCCCGCCGCGACGATGGTCTCTCAAGCGGTTGGACAGAGATCGTCTCTGCGCCGCAGCCATCGTCGCGGCCTGGCCTGAGGGCCAAGAAGATGGGATCCTGCCCGATCCTGAAAGGGAAGCCGCCTGGTTCCGGGACACGATGACGTCCATATGTGACGCGTCGATGCCCCGGACCAGATCTGCCAAGCCCCGGGCCGTGTACTGGTGGTCGGAAAGCATCGCGGAGATGCGCGAGATTTGCCTCCGCGCCCGACGCCAGTACACGCGTGCCCGGAGAAGAAGGCGAGCCACAGCCGAAGAGTTGGGTGGAGCCTACGTGGCCTATCGAGGCGCCACGAAGGCGCTGCAGGCAGCTATTGCCAGCGCCAAGGCTCGGTCGTGGGATGAGCTCATCGGGGGACTGGAGAGGGATCCATGGGGCCGCCCGTACAGGATGGTACTGGGCAAATTGCGCCCGTGGGTCCCTCCGTTGACGGAAACTCTGGACCCGGCATTCGTGGAGAGGGTCGTCGACACCCTCTTCCCCAGGGTCCAGAGCAGTCCCGCGCCCCCTCCTTCGGAACCGATCATCTGGACCGAAGAGATGGGGGTGACGACCGATGAGCTGGACCGAGCCGTAAGGCGCCTCGGAGCCCGAAACACGGCGCCAGGCCCCGACGGAATTCCTGGTCGGGCCTGGGTGTTGGCTCTACCCAACGGGCTGGGGAACAGGCTGCGGCGGCTGTTTAACGACTGCCTACGCTGCGGCGTGTTCCCCTCAGGCTGGAAAGTGGCTGGGTTGGTTCTCCTCCATAAGGATGGAAGACCCGCAGATTCTTCCTCCGCGTATCGTCCTCTCTGCCTACTAGATGAGGCGGGTAAGCTGCTCGAAAGAGTGTTGGCGGACCGCCTCAGTACGCACCTGACGAGCGTCGGGCCGGACCTGTCGGAAGACCAATTTGGCTTCCGACGCGCGCGGTCGACAGTGGACGCGATCATACGCGTCCGAACACTGTCGACGCAGGCTGTTTCCCGGGGCGGAGTGGCGTTGGCTGTCAGTCTTGACATAGTCAACGCCTTCAATAGCCTGCCCTGGGACGCAATAAGGGGGGCCCTGGTGTACCACCGCGTGCCCCCCTACCTGCAGCGCGTGGTCTGTGCCTACTTGCGCGACAGGTGCGTGCAATATGTGGGCGGAGATGGACGAGTTCACCGGAGGGAGGTGTACTGCGGGGTCCCACAGGGATCGGTCCTAGGGCCACTCCTGTGGAACCTCGCGTACGATGCGGTCCTGCGGGTCGACCGCCCCGACGGCGTTAGCATCGTCTGCTATGCGGACGACACGCTGGTGCTAGCCGTCGGGGCCACTTTCGAGGAGACCAACCGGCTCGCCGAGCTTGGCGTGGCATGCGTCGTGGAGAAAATCCACGAGCTGGGCCTTCAAAGACAAGACCGAGGCGCTGTGGTTCCACAAGATCCCGAGGGGAAGGGAACCACCCAGCTCGTCGGTTCGCGTAGGTGACGTGGATGTCCGGGTGGGACGGTACCTCAAGTACCTCGGTCTCACCCTGGACGGTCGCTGGGGCTTTGAGGAGCACTTCAGCCGCATGGTCCCCCGGATCAAGAGGGTAGCGGGTGCCTTGCACAGACTGCTGCCCAATCTCGGGGGGCCGAGTGAAGGAGTCCGCCGCCTCTATGCGGGGGTCGTGCGATCCGTGGCTCTCTACGGAGCACCCGTCTGGTCTTCCAGATTGGGTGTTAGGCGCTGCAGAACTATGTACAATAGTATGCAGCGTCCTATGGCCATCCGGGTCGCACGGGGGTATCGTACCCTGTCCTTTGAGGCGGCCACTGTCCTGGCGCGGTTTCTGCCCCTGGACATCCTGGCGGAGATGGATGCTCGTATCTACGACCGTCTCCGCCGGGCGGACGGAACTGCGCCTCCAAATGCGGCTGAAGTGAGAAGGCAGGAGCACCGACATGCGCTCGTAACGTGGCGGGAGCGGCTCTGTGAGCCGCAGAACGCCCGCCAACGCGCTGTCGGTGCAATTTTGCCGAGCCTCGGGCCCTGGCTAAAGAGGAAGGACCACGTCACCTTCCGGCTGACGCAGGTACTCACCGGACACGGGTGTTTCGGAGAGTACCTGAATCGGATCGGTCGCGAACCGACGACGCAATGCCACCATTGCGGCAGTGACCGGGATTCCGCACAGCACACGCTGGAGCAGTGCCCAGCGTGGAGCTCGGAACGGCGAATCCTGGTCACCAGGATCGGGCAGGACCTCTCTCTGCCACGCGTAGTGACGGCTATGCTGGCAGACAGAGAGGCATGGAGGGCCGTAGTCTCCTTCTGCGAGACAGTAATGTCCCAGAAGGAGGCCTCCGAGCGGGATCGGGAGAGAGCCGATCCCTCTCGGAGACGACGGCGACGGCGGGGCGGAGGCAACGCACGCCCCGGACCGTCCACCCAATAGCCAGGGTCTAAGAATTTGGCTATGGTATCCCCTGCCTGTCGTAAGAGGCGACTAAAAGGGGGCCGGAGGGCCTGCTGGCGGTGGTCGGGGTGGGAGCTTTGACCACCGAGCCGCGGGCCCGGGAAGGTGGCAGCGCGATGTGGCTCGCGCTGCCTTGCACAGCGAGGTCTCTAGGGGCGGCGACTCAGCTGCCCCGGGGATGTGCCCCGGCAAAGTGTGGGGGGACACCGGTGCGATCTATCAGAGTACCCGGAGTCCCCCCTGAACACTGAGGATGGCCACCGGGGGGGTTTTAGTGCGGTAAAAATCCCACATACCCCGATCTGCCTCTCCCAGGGCGGTCGGGGACCTTTTGAAGGTTTCCCCCTCGTCAATAAAAAAAAAAAAAAAAAAAAAAAAAAAAAAAAAAAAAAAAAAAAAGGTAACAACAGATTTAATTTGCAAGTAGGTATTCGTTTTTACTTTTAGTATGAAAATGTACTCCGTATTTTGCTAGATATTATTAAAGACAAAATTAACAAAGACAAAATATATTGGAATATGATGGTAATTTTGATTTCTTTCACAGTTAGTATCAGAGCACGACTAGATGGCCGAGCAACGTGCTCGCAATGCGATATTTGAAAAGTACGCCACCACAGATTTATCCAATATTAGCTACGTATTTTGCAGACATTGCCGCATTATGAAAATTAAATATACCAGTACCACCACATTCATTCAGATTTAAAAGTTTAAAAGAGTTTTGAAACATAAAAAGTTACAAAAAGCTTATTTTAAATTCTAACATACACTGATTGCTGTGACGCGCCCGCCGCCCGCGGCGTCGACGGCCGGCCCTAGCTAGAGTGCATGCGATGTATCTACCTTCCACAGATTAAATAATAGCTACATAACCTCCACGGAGGGAGGCAGTAACAATGACGGTGATCTTGACCTCATCTCACCTTTATTGGAGCAGTTTTACGTGTGACTAGGTACACTATCACATACGTATCTTATCGTTAACAAACAATTTGCTGCAAGAGTTATTTTTAATCCCCTCGAGTCTTGGCGCACTGCCGCCGTTTGCATTACATTCAATTCGTCAGGATTGGATTGGTTTTCTTATCTACTCCAAATATTCCTATCAATATTATTATTATACTGGATACAAAGGTAGTGCTTACAGCCTGACTGATGGCAAATATGTATGTACCAAATGATACCAAACAATCCAATTCAATAGAAATTTGCTCTTGAAATCCATTTAAACGAAGCAAATGCATAGCTAGTCAGTCTAGCAAACCTGTTTGGAATAAATTGTTACACCTAAGAATACATTTTGTACATACAAACATTTACAAGTTGTACCTACATAGGTACAACATATAAATGAAAATGAGAAGATTGTTTTTGAAAGAGACTGTGCCTAATCAATTTGTAGGACTCACATGGAAAAGCTCACTGTCTATATATAGCTTTTGATATAAGCTCGTATTACTTCATTTCTGCCTACATATTTTTATTATTATAATATTATTATGACGTAATTTGTTAAATGATGTAATAGTTATAAACATATGCGAAGGCAACGCTGACTATGAACATTAATCAAACGTTATTGTACGCGACGCTATTGGCGAGGCGATCCCGCCAGGGAGCTAAGTGTCCACGTATTGTGAAGCCTAATCCCACCGGAGCTCGGAGGCTACATTTGCAAACACTACCAATTTAACCTCGCCACTCCTTATTGAACAGAACGCAGGTCACAGCAACCTCTGCCTGCATAAACTATCAGAACTGTTTAATTATTCACTATAGCCTTTTCTGCAATGTGCAACGTAAAAACCCATGCGAATTACGAGCGTGAAAAACGCTTTATTGCATCTTTGCCGGATGTAACAAAAGGAAATAATTAGATACAACCTAGTATTGTGTGCAGCAGATATACGTACATACCAATGGACAATAATGAGTAGCCGTGAGTCAACTTAATTGATAGGAAGGTTTTAAGATTAGCTAGAGGTTTCCATGAATAAACAAGACAGATATTGAAATGAGCTTCGTGTAGAAGGAAGTGAGACCAGGTAATTCATCATGTGCTGCAGCGCAGGTGCGCTCGCGTCATCTCATTTCACAGAATGTGAATGTCGAGCACGTCATATCGAGCTTTTATTACTGACCACAAAGATCTCATCATTATAAAACATATCATATGCTGGTGGTTCCAACAAAATATCAATATGATAAATGTGTTACAATTTAAATTTACTAAGTAGGTATGTGTTGTTTAAATTCTATTCTTAGGTACATTACAAAGCTGAAGCGTTTGTTTGGTTAATCGCGGTAATCACAACAACTACTGATTTGAATAGAAAATATATTTTTTTGTTGGATAGTTTGCATCGCAGTGCGACATTTTAAAGCCTAAAGCCTTCCGAGGAATGGGAGCGAAGCTTCAATGGAAAATGGGATAAATTATAACTAATCCAACTAATAAGTTTTTATTGTAAATCCTGCGCGGGTAAAAGAGCGAGCCACAGACAAGTTCAGCAGGTTGAATTTCATTTCAATACTATTAAAAAATATTTTTCCCATCATTATACCCACAGATTAAACCCTTCTCCAGCGTATTTCTTTACACCCATCATTTATAGCGTTGCGTTAATAGGTAGTTAAGAGCTATAATAATAGTCATGGTAATAAATTTATATAATAACAGTCTAGCCGGATAACGATTTGTCTTATTTATTATAATCTGATTTAATTAAGTATAATTTAAAAGCAAAGCAATCGCATATTAGTTTAATGAGTTCCACGCCACTTATAAACATGAAGAGTAAAAAGGAAACTAAAATGAAAGAAGCATCGCCTTCATAAGATTATGTTCACAATCAGTAAATGTGATGTGTAGCTAAGTGTAAGAAATGGCACATTAGGCAGTAGTTGTGTGGCAAATGGACACGAACGGCAATGAGGTAATGGTCGGCTTCCCTCAGGGGACGGCGAGGCGTGCCCGCATTACCGACTGGCGACCACTTACACCCGCGCACATCGCAATATTCTAAGAAGACCTTACTGCTTTTGTTATCGTCACTATTTATAACCAAGGAGTGTTCCACAGTCTTGTATTAGTAGAAGTGGAAATATAATAACAACAATCTTGAAGTCGCTGATTTAACGTTACCGCTACTAAAACAACTCATTCTCAAGTTCCCAACCCTCCCATTAACGTATGAAAATGAATGAATTTGTTTCGTATCTTCACAACTGAACTATACACCAGACAGTGTGGGTATTTTATTTGAGTCATGGGGAGGCATTTATGACGAAAGAAGGTATTGATAGAATGGAAAATGTAACGTTTACTTGTTACATAGAATGTACCGTTGCGATACAAAAGTGAATTGAGAAATAAATTACTTATAGAATTTAACGATGACGAAGGAAAGATCGTAAAAAAGTAGACAGCTAAACTTAAGTTTTAAGGGTTTTGTGGTCTCTGTTAAAATACAATGACAATACGGACGTGTTTATTCTGGGCGAAGGCTTCCCAGGATCTGTCGCTGGTTGGTACGAGTTACGCGCTGCCACCTGCCCCCGTGGACTTCATTATTGTGTCCCCGTGGGGCTTTGTTACACAGAACGCGAGCACGCTTTACAAATTTGTAAAATAATGGTTCAAGTATTCATTATCATTCTTCAATAAGAACAGTTGGTTTTAATTTCTGATCCACCAATAGGTTAAATAAATTACCATTTAATAAAATTCCAATATTTTTTGTACCTTTACACTGATAATTGTAACAAAATTATCTATTGATCATTCAACATAAAATCACTAAGGTACTTACTAAGTTCCTAACTGAGTAGAGCCTGAATTAATATCTTATATCATATCGTTATCTAGTTGCTCGCTGTTTAAACGATCATAGTTGCTCCCTGTAATACTATGTGTCTTGGACGGGGATCGAACCTTCTTAGGACTGGCTTTGACCGTCAGGCAGTAATTAAAAAGTACTGGTTATTATGTAGTTGATGTTTACAACCAAGCCACCTATACTTACATGTAATTCGATACTTCACACGCCACTTACAGCCTCCGTCAACCAAGGTTTAGATGACGTTTGTATCGGATTTTATACTGTTGTATTAGGTACCAATTAGGATACCATGTCGTATATTATGTATTTGATTAAATAACAAAATTACTCAGTCGGGTATGATATGTATAGTCATGGGTATTATTCTTGAGAGACGACTGTAACAAGATTGTATGTGTCGAAATTTCTTATTAGACTTAATTTAAAGCGGTTCGTTGATTACTAGAACATATTATAATATTTATTTCAGAATAACTTCTGGCAAGAAATATATTTCAGTGGAATTTGATACGTATACATAAATACCTGCGCGGATCATTTTAATCTGTACTTATCTAACAAATATGCTTATATATTCTGATATAATACTAAGTGTGGAGCATTAATTTTGAGAATGAGAGCGGATGTAGATATATCTATAAAACAATATAACATAATATGGAAAGCCATAAATATTGCAAAGTGCATTTTATTATCTACACCGTCTTAATATTAAGGCTAGAACATGATATACTAATTATTGGGTTTATTAGTGATATGATAAAAAGGAGCGGCTTGAATGATTTGTAAATTATGCCAAATAAATACTACGTTCATGATGGATATCTAATAGATAATGCTATTTCTGGTAATTATAATGATAACATGGTGATATTCATGACTTCATTCATGCGCAAAAATAAATAGGAATTTAACAGAATAATACGGACTACACTCAAAATCACGTATATCTAGCATTGGTTGAATAAAAACTTAATTATGTAGGAACAGAACTTAAAACTAATTACAAGTAGGGAACTTGATCCAAATCGGTGTCTCTCGAGATCGTGCCAAGAAGGTAGGCAGCATTGCCACGTTGAATAACAATGCTGATTTTCTGAGCAAGAAAAGCTTCTGCCCGCCTGTCACGAGAGGCTTCTCGTAATTGAATCTCATAAATAACATTTACGACCATAAAATGTGGATTTTGTTGAACTACTTGACTATTGTACCTGAAAGACGTGTGTATAGTGCCTGAGATGGACCCACCACCATCTGTCACATTGGCACTTAATCATCTTCGGGGTCCACTTATTCGTTCGGGGCCGTTTTGGGATGGCGTTTCCTAAATTAACTTGGACGAAATGCTAAGTTTTTTAAATATAGGAAAGTGTGTTTAATCGCCACTTAATCGCATAATAATTTAATAAGTGATTTTAATTGTAGTTGTTTGTCTAATGACGAAACAAAATCCCCGGCATTAGTTACATTGCGTCAGTGTACAAAAAACATAAACCTATACAAAACTATAATACAAACTTCGGGTTAAAATACTTTGTTTTTTGTAGTAACTAGTTACGACAGCACGTCAACTAACAAAAAGTGCAATTTTTGACAATCGGTTAAAATTTATAATAAACTCAATACTAAGAACGACCTACCTACCTACGTCTTTGAATTTCTTCTCCGGCTGACCATTATATATTATATTATTCGATAAATCCTTCAATCATTTCATATACTTAAGCTATATTATGAAAATTCTAATATTAAATGTGCATCTAGAGCTGACAGAAACCTGCTTTATTACTGAGTGATAAGTTTATAAGCTATGTTGGATTGTGAAAAAATACCATTGCGCTAGGAGCTTTTTACTTGTACCCACAGAATGGGAGTCCATTACATCTACACCCACGTACGATTGATGTCCCAATCAACAACATATTTGTGTTGTCGGTATGCGCCTTGTTGTTGGGTGTAACGAGTAGACTAGAGGTAGTGCCGCGGGCCCTGTGATGTCATTGATCTGGTGTGTATGTACTTAGTGGCCAGTTTTTTAGGTCCCAGTTAATAATGCCCGTACCACTGGCCCAGGGCCGACAATAATTACGTCCGAGAACTCTGAAGGAAAAAGATGAGGTTACGGTCTGTAGATCCCCGTGACTCGGTAATTTTGCTACAAAAAAAACTTTTTTGGAGAGTCTTTGGTCTCTTTTCTACTAACCACCTCGAGGGAGATGGAAGACGTAATAAGTTCAACATCCATTAATTTTTTGTTGTTCTATAACACGCTTTCATTGTTACGGAATCTAAATTGTCGGTAGACAAGTTTTTTTGTATAAATCGAATATAGTGGAGGTACCTTTAGTACTATACACACTACTCTACTTACAGTTTACGATTTTATTTGGTTTGACTTGGCTTCTTGCTGTAGGTACTTGCCTAGAATCGACTAACAAAGTTATTGAAATGAAATGTGAAAATATTAGCTTTTAGATACTAGGGAGCAACTTGTTTTCTTGGTATAAGACAACATTTAGACTTGCCTACTTATGTACTTGGTGATTCCAATATATAAAGATCTCCAAACAGATTTTCAGCATTACGTACTGTAGAATATCCATATTATACAGACACTTTCATGAAAGACATCCTTTCGGGTTTATATCTCTGCTTTTGGTATACTACCTAGTTCCTTAAAAGCTTATAGGTTCGTGTGTATAACCGATGAGTAATCGTGATAAATAATTATGGATTTCAGGATATATGTTATATGTTTTTATGAATGAGTCAGATGATAATCTGTAATACTAATGTTTGAAGTGTGTGCGCGCAAATTGCTGAACAAATAATTACACGTAGTATCTGTATCATGTTATCGTGACTGTTTGATGAGCTTACTTGGTGTACAGTTAGGTAAGATTTTTCAACGCTTTCCAATGGTGCCTACTTACTACTACTAAGTAATTCCTGCACATAAATGTATTTTTACTGAGCCATTCGAATACATGCCTTAAAGAATATACGTGCTGGGAGTAAGAAGACTTATTGCAAGAAAACGTATTACATTATAAAGAAGCTTTTTTTATTTCATTCAATCGAGCTATGAATAAATATTGCATAATATAATCCTTTGTGCCCGGGAACTTATAAATCACTTTTCATTGCGTAATACGTGATAATACGATGTGAATAGTCAATTTATCATTTGAGAAGGTCTGCCTACGCATAAAAATAAGAAGTCATTGTAAGTGGGCACTGGGCGTCCACTTCGGCCTCTATAAGTTATTCGGATAAATAATACATGTCTAACAGCCAGAAATAGGCATCTCCTGTTTAACTTTCAAGGAAGAAACTATTCACATTTCGCGTAGCTACTGCAGAATTAAGTTTTAGTTATAAGTAGTTACCTTCTATGTATATCGGGATTTTTACATGATAAGTACATGACTTGTTGGTCAAGCGATTCGGTCGGTCATGAAAATATTAATATCATAACAGGCACGGAAACATTTCAATGACATGGTTAATGGCTGCAATCATCAATTTACGTAACTAATAACTAGGTTACATTGCAAGTACTTCATGTGCAAAGTAGATAATGAGAAAATTGTATTACAAACAATGACAGCAAATGTATAAGAGCTTGAGAGCATGAATCACATCTCAATGGTAGATACCTTCGTGCTGTGGTTTTTTGCTGCAAATCTGAGTAAACCAGTTCCGCAAAGTCAAGGTTGCTCCAATAAAGTTTTAACAACTAGAGAAAATAGCGCTTAATTTTCCTCCTTTTCATAAACTGCATCCACAGTTTGTTAAAGTTTTGTTCAAAGTTCCCATGTTTGTCTTTTAAAGTTGAACAAAATATGGGTACTTCCTTAATAGGTAACTTTAATCAAATTGTGGCCTTGAGCAATTGCGCCCTACTCATTGGGCTTCTAAGTTTTTGTATATGTGCTTGAATAATTTTCTGAGCTTGTTGTAAGAAGGTTCCTCATGCCTCAGAAAAGGTTTGTATCAGATTAGTAGGTACTAAGTATTTTAAAAGTGTTGTTCAGCTTAATTTGAGAAAAATTAAAGAGAGAAACACATTGCGCTGACTTCAAATAAAATGGTTCTTTGCTGCTTTTCTGGTTTTTGTTAGAGCTTTACTACAAGATATTTATATATTAACGATGTTGAAATAATTGTTCAGCAATTTTTGAGGGTGACCGTACTACAATCTACAATGTACATGTAAATGTGATATCGGTTTGATTTATTACTATCGACGAAAGAGGTTATAATTTTGACATTTATTTAGGGCTTAGGTAAAATATCTTTTTAGGTTTATTCCGATTGATTGATTACACTTAGGATCGATTTATAGTTGACTGGCTTTCACCCACGACATATTTTGTTTAAGTATTGAAAATCCCACTGGATTCTTAAATTTTTCGCGATAAAAATATAAATATGTTAAATTTTAGACAAATCTGTTCGGCCGTTTTTGCGAAGATCTTCCAAAATGATTGCGGTAAATCGAGCAACTTGTCGCAGACAATTTTATGAAATAATCAATTAAGCGCGCAAGGAGAAGCCACAGATAGACTTTCATACATTACAGAACCCTTTGTTTTTGCATGTATCGTTTAGATGACGTATTCTGCTGATCGAATAATTCGAACGATTTCATTGAGTGCCAAAGCGAGCTACTGAACTTCTGATTGGATCCGTTTCACTGAGGATCATCGGCCGCATTCTGCCGGCTTTAAATAAGACAATCTATAACAATCACACTCGAGTCGATAATCGTTGTCTTTTGATTGCTATTTTAATAATACCACTTAAGAATCTCTTGTCAGTAAGAAAGTACATGATTTGTTACGTAAAATTAAAAACGTAGAAATATCTTTTTCATCCCACCATCTCGGAAAGAGTATTTTTAATCTTCAATATCTGAGTGGAAAAGCCGTTTTTATTCTCTAGAGGATAAAGTAAATTGAATTTAGAACATCGTGTGCACTAAGTTTGTTAATTAAAAAGATTATTCTGTAATACTTACCTGTCATAATGTAGTAATTAATACCTAAACTGAAATAAAAGTGTACCTATCTTGTGATTGTAAACGTTTTTTTTTGCATTTAGTCATTTCCTCGCTGAGGTGGAATGAAAAGTTACGTGTTGCACTCGAGTGCAAAGATTTTTCACCTCGTGCTCTTTTGATTCCCTCGCTAACGCTCAGGATTCTAATTTTGAATCACTCGCTGCGCTCGTGATTCAATTTTAAAATCCTTCGCTTGCTCGGTCATCAAAATTGAACACGCGGTTAAAAAGCAACTTTGCACTCTTTTATAACAAATAACTATTGCCAATTAAGAAATCCAAGCATTATGCAAATTATAATTGTTTGGAAAGGAAAAACAACTTTCCTGTAATAAAATGTTCTGGCTTCTAAATTAGCTTATTAATTTGCATTTTGCGAGTAAGGGCGCAGACTATCTTTACATCATTTTTCTACATTACAGGAAATTAAATTGAAATGCTGGAATAAGTAGAACAATATTGCACTGATCACGTAAATTACGTGATATAAGATTTTTAGAAACTATCAACTATCGAAGTAAGTAATATTGCAAAATTTGCATTCTACATTATTTTCGGTGGGGATCGTAGTAGCCAATGAACCTTTTGAGAATCGTGAAGTGAAACTTAGAATTGTAGAAACATTCTACTTACGTCGTTTTAACACAAAGCTTTAGGGAGGGAGCGCTATTTTCACTATAGTTTATAAATAAATCTGCGTCAGTACACCTTGCCATTTAATTACCGTAATTACCGCAACATACAAATGTTGGCGTGTTCACATTGATTAGCTGAGCTGATATTATTATATATTCCATTTTGTTATAACCCTGGTAGGGTTCATAATAAGGTCTCTGAGGACAGTCATAAAATGTAGGTTAATTTCCTCTTGTAATGTTATTTTGCAGTGGCCGGTGAGGTCAAAAGCTTGACGAAAGGTAAGTAGTTATGCACTTGACACCAAAACAAATATATGCTTAAATACCAATAAGTGCAAAAAAATGCGTACCTTCGTTTATGAGTGCAGGTAAGTATGTAGTTAAATTACTTAACATAAGATTAAAATAAAAAAACAAAAACGTCTTCTGTGCCCCGGATTGTATTCATATTATACGAAAATCTTCAGATATTTTTAGCGTTGAAGTTTTTTTGGTTGAATAGATAATTTTAAGGCAAGGTTTGCACAACAGAAAACACGCGAAAATAATCTGGGAAAGTGAAATATTTCAGTTACAAATCCCCATAGAACAAGAGAAACTTAGTGAGTCTTCACACTCACAGAAATCTCGCAGCGTCTACGCGGGTGAACATCATGCGGCCTGTTACAAGCAACAGCTAGTTAAAAAAATAAAACTATAACACAATTTATTATATTATAGCTTTCTTATTTTAGTATATGAAAATGTGAAGAATATAATATATTTCTTAATAAACATAACGGAATGGCATAGTTCATGGTCACGTTTTGTATTATAAATTGGTTGGTATAGTGGTCCGTATTATACATAGCATTCCGGACATCCGGTCCGCATTTCCCTACAGCTTATTTCGCGCACATTTATTAACATAATGTATATGGTAATAGCAAGTTCTTTCTTCGAAAATTATGTTTCTATTTCTCAATAATACTTGATAAATCATTTTCAGTTTTATCATAATAGCCTTAAGTCGACGTTGCGTAAGAGCTATTAATGTATTAAGAAATGATTATACAGTAAGTAGTTAATCCTAAGGAGAGAGTTAGTTTATCATATCTCCAAGTGATCACCCGCGGCTTCAGTAAAGATAATAAGCTGTCAACGAATCAGTAAATAGAGTAAATCTTCAGAAGCTGTGAGATAAACATTCGCAAATATTTGTAAGTGTAACAATCTTCATTTTGACGTATCAGTGACTGTTATATAAACTGGCTTGCGCTGACGGACACCGTCCATCTAATTAGGCAAACATTTCAAGTACTCGGAAGGTAGAGTCTTCAAGCGTACCTAAATTGCGCGCCCATTACCATACTAAGAACCTACTTTTTATGTAGGCATATTTTTTCCGGATTAACTAAGTAAATAATTAAATCTAGCAAAATAATGGACTTATGCAAAAAAGTAAACGTTTAAGTCATACATAATTATTATTTTGTTCAATAAATTTGTTTAATGTTGCTATGTAGAATATGACGGATAGGAGAGATATTTCTTGTAGTCAGTTATACTCAGTTTGATGATCCTGGCACCTAATGACAGATTAGGTCTAGTTATTAAGTTGGAGGCTTTGGATTCGTAGAATCTCAGAAATAAATAACTTGCCCCGAATTGGTCTGCTTTAGAACTTTAAGGAAAATGTGACTTACAAAAGTAATAAAATAGATATGGTGAAGAAGGTGAAGACCGTATTCCGAATGCGTGCCACATATACCCCTAAGCTCCCACGATACAAAATTACATTAAAATCAAAAGTAAGTAAGTAAGTAGTATGCGCGTAATGCGAGCCAAATGTTTCAGTAGGAACATATATAACGTTAACTATTTAGACTATCGTTAAAAAATAACGCGATCTTCGTACAATTTTTAAGTAAGTAAATATATTCAAAGATTTAAATTTATTGATGTTATTTGAAATATTATTTTGTTCAGCTAATCCAAGGGGTCTGTGTTCTGTGGTTATATTTCAAATTCTTAAATCGTACGTAAGTACTTAGCTTCCGTGTCTTTCGAGCATAAAGTATATCCATACACACGTTCGCAGTTAACTTAATAGGTTTGTTTTAAGAAAAAACATTCCGTCCCGGGTTTACAAAGACGAGATGAAAGAAAGAATTGGAATAAAAGACACAGTTAAATATTTCTGTTCATGGACTGTATGTAGAGAAGAGCTAGCTAATTATCATTAATTGATGGTCACTGTGCGTGTGGATCGGACGGCTGAAGGCGTGCGGAGGCTGCGTTGGCGTGATCCGCCTCAATGGTTACATTCGTCATGGCTCTGTACAACGTCGTTAACGAATACACCACCTTATGTATCTCGTCACACTCGTCACCTAACATAACATCCATATGACAGTTACTAAAGGCTACAATAACACCCGGTTGTCATCAGTACTAATCCACAGAATAAATATAAGCTTACTACTAACAGTATGGAATCTTGGGACAATTTGTCCGAAATGACAGACGCGCGTATCTACGAGATAATAGGAGGCAGTAAGATTTAAAGCGTCGTGGCAGACCGCGTATACGTTATTTAAGTATTTTACAGATTTTTTTCTAAACCATCAATAAAAAAAACTTCGGCAAATTGAAAATACTTTGACAGTAAATAAATGGGGATTTTTTTTAAAACTGTAAGTTGACTACGCTCATTTGCTATGATGCAAATGTTTTTTTTTAAATTGGTCTTGGTTCCATACTCTTTAATTAGCTCATATTTATACTGTGGCTAATCCCCACATGCTTGTCATATACCCACCAAAGCGTACGACTGCCAACCAGTGTGACATTATTACTACTAAAACAACACCATGTGTTCTTCATTAAAATGTGCTCTCATGCTGATATATTTTTCACAGTATCAAATAGGTCACGTTTATTCTTTTATCTCGCTATCTTTTATTTATATAGCTTAATTTTTACATGAAACCAAAAGTTATGTTTGGTCAAGAATGTCTTGATAATTATAGGTGAAACTGAAAATAATCTGTAATGCATTCCCCACATTGAATACCTTTTGCATATTTGAATTTAAATTATCGATTAACACATTGAAACCATATCTTTAGTTTTTTTAACGTTTGTCTGTCTGACTGTATCTTGTTTAAATAAATAGTTTGAAACATAAATAATAGGTGTGAAGTAGTCGCGTGGATATTGGCGTCGGTGTATAATATTCGAGGAAGTGACATTCAATTTGGGCATTCATGTGGTCGATATAAAAAGGACCGGTTAGTCATTGGAGTCATACAAGAAATGTAAAAACCATGCATCGCATATTCAAGGCTTTCATAAGGAAAACTGTAAACAACGCTGAATCATGAAATTAAAATATCAGTTCTATTAAAGTTAAGGTTGACTTAAGTCAAGTTCCACTTAGGATTTAAAAAGTCGAAGGAATAGGTATGGTAAGTAGGTTGGAACTCATGCAGATATATTATAATC
This sequence comes from Watsonalla cultraria, assembly GCA_964035505.1. NCBI lineage: Eukaryota > Metazoa > Arthropoda > Insecta > Lepidoptera > Drepanidae > Watsonalla > Watsonalla cultraria. The sequence goes on along the minus strand of OZ037717.1, from coordinate 6,580,840 downwards.
GTTATCGATCGCAGCCCCTTTTATTAATTACAGGAAATACTTTTATAATCAAGTTTTTACGACTTTTGACTGACGTATTTTCAACATCTAGGTTCTTTGGTAGAAAAATTTATTATTTTAATCTAGTAGAACGTAGCAGTCATTGGTATCAAGCTTGTTTATTCAAACTTAAAAAAAATTGGGCTTATTTGGAAATGCGTAGGTAAACAACAGGATAATTCAGTCTTAGTTCTTAATACCTACGTTTGTTGAAATAGGTCAAAGAAATAGCAAACATTACTTTAAAAAAAAAATTTCTGGTTTTCACTTGTTATTACTTATCCCAAGGAGAACCTTGAAAGTGTAAGGGTGTGTTACAAAATCAAGTTAAATTATTTATTCGGATTATTACATATCAGCTATCATATACTGCTATCCATGCGCACTGATGAGGGAGGATCCTAAATGATTTAACTTAAGAAGTTTTGGTAATTATTCAATTGTAGAGGTAATATTAAAGGCTGTTGAGACAACATGCGACCTTAGCCACTTCCGGGTGGTGACCATGTTTATGCATTTAACAGGCTCTGCTAACAACTACTATAGGTAGGTACTAGCACTGGTATGATAACTAGGTTTGAATTAACGACATATGTTGACACATCTGATTTCATTATTAATATGGGTATAATACAATTTTCGAGTCTCAAACACGAAGAAAATTTTAGAGCGCAACATGTGCCCGGCAAACGTTGTATTGTCATTTCTTTAGTGTGGACTATCTACCTTTATCACTTAAGGTATGAAAAATAGGTGTTGGTCGATTCCGAAATGCACACAAAATTTCATACAAAATGGTTTATCCGTTTCCGAGGAGTTATGGTAACAAACATCGCAACACGGGATTTTTATATACTAGATATATAAAGCGTTATACTAATTTACAGACAATATAATTTTGACGAGACAAACTTCTGAAAATAATATCTATAATAATAGTTATTACAAGAAATCATTAATGCTAGACTGGGACATTTGTCATAAGACATTACTAGAATAAAGAATAATTTATGACTTGCCGTACTTACTTAGATATATATTCAGCTACTAATGTTATATCTATGTAAATCTAAATGCTGTGTGTTCTTTGATTAGTCGTTTTTCTACGCTATCTATTTATTTATTACAAAAGTGTGTCTTGTGTGCAATACGAGACTTTATGTATACTGTAAAATCTGGCCCGACTACGCAAGTTATGAGCACTAACCTTGAATCCACAGTAGTCATTTTATGAGTCTGTCTCTGTCTGTACTTCGCGACCCCAATCGCTGAACGCTCATAGCTCGTGACAGCACTACTATAAACTTTCTAAGGTTTGGTAGAAATATTCCTAAAGTTTGGGGAACTGTTAAATGCATTAAATGTAAATTTGAAATTCAGCTATCATTTACTTAGTTGGTTGCTGCAGTTTTTATATCTTGATTAGGTAATGTACGTTTTACACGTACGTATGTTTTCAGATATAAATAGGTAGTATTTTCGGGCTTCCACGCGGTGTTTATAAGTAATTTAAGTACGTAAAGATTTTTTCAATACAACAAATAGGTAACAAAGGTAAGTGAAGGTTTAGTTAATTAAATTATCTGACTATTCATAAATCAGATAATTTCAAAACTCGATGATGGTAAGTTCATACGTAGCCGGGCGTTTCCTCTAGTGTTCAAGTACCTAACTACACTAAAGTAACAAAACTAAGTGACGCTCACGATGTCTCTCTCAGCATCGCTCAGCATCTTTCGTCTCGAAGGTCTTTGCTCAGCCGCTATAAGCTTCCATAGGCAAAGATAACCGCTTACAAATGTGCGAGCTGTTTTTTTTTTAGATTATCAGGCTATTTCAGATTTAAGAAGGTACATTTATATGTTAGTGGACATACATACATACATATGCTCACGCCTGTATTTCCCGAAGAGGTAGGCAGAAGGTAAGCAGAAGTGGCAATGAGACAGATGGTCTTTGAATTTCTTCTCAGTAAGTAGAGTTACCTATAAAACGGCGTTTTTGGATATTTAACAAACTTTATAGCGAACTATCGTTAAGCGATCTAGTTTGCTTTTGGTATACCCACAGTTGACAAAACAAACGGCCGTATTTTCACAATAGATAATGATAAGATAAGAACATTGTCCAATGTATCTAATACCTACTGGGAATGTTAGAATGAGTTTCATAATCTCTTAATTTAATAGTATCTAATATGTATGTAAAAGGTGCGATTCAATATAAATCAATTTTATTGTATTTAATAATGATTTACTATGTAATTAAACGCACATGATGCCAGCTTAGTTTCTCGCCGGTTCTTCTCAGAAGTCTAGTTTCCGAACCGGTGGTCAATGCTTTGCCGTTCATAAGTGCCTTACCAGGGCCTTAACTGAATACTTAAATCATTTTCGTTTTCATTTTCGTAGAAAAGTCTATAATAGCAAAAAGTTCAAAGTATCTACTTAATTCCATAGAAATTAAGTTTGAGTAGTTTGTGATTATTTCATAATGAACTTTCCATATTTCGTTCAACAATATTATAGGTGTCTGTCTATTCGCCTGTATAGCATAGGTAAATAAAATTGGCATTTTTTAAAAAGAGTACAAAGATTGCGTGTATTATTATGCACGCTACCGGCATTATGTAGGTAAGTACCTACATAACTAAACACCTATATAATATGTTCCTAATATAAAGCAAAAATAATGTAATAAAAAATTAAGAATTAGTAGGTACCTTTATAAAAAAAACATCTTGTACTGAAGGGAAGTGAAAATCTAAATGTTTAATTGAATTTTCTTAATAAAAGATGTAAGAATATTATAAATTAAAAATTTTAGTCTACGCTTTAAAAAACATAAACTATAATAAAATACACGATAAATAATTTAAATATAATAGGTAATATAAGCGTACTCACGTAGTGTAAAAGTTTAAAAGTTCACAAATATTTTACGCAATGAACACAATTTTTCACTTAGTCGCACTGTTTTAAATTGAAAATAATTAAAAAATATTCAAAGTTGGTATTTTTAAAACCCTTTGAACTACTTCTTGTCGTCTGCCTCAGTCGGCTGTCGCGCGTTTTGTTGTCGTTTGCATTTGATAATTTGAACAAGCCGCTACAATAAAATCTGTGGCAACTTATCATAAATACTAGCGACATCTGTACGAAAAAAGCACCTTAATTCATATTTAGTGGCGACATCTATCGTTGAGTACACATGCAAATAAAATGGCGGTAAATATAATAAGCGGAATATAACAAAAGTAAATGCATAGATTAAATAACCGCTGGCGGTTTTTATTCTATGACTAAATTATGGTTCAATGTTTGAAGATTGGTTCAATGCAACACGTAAATGAATGTTATGAATTGATTAATTTTTCTTCTTCATTGAAGGCGGTTCCTTTTACATTCTATACGTAGTTTTTCATTAGATAATTCCATTGCGCTAATGAGTCCCTAATTCTAATAACGAAAGGGGTTGCCGGAGCAGACGAGATGCATGCTTGTAAGACAATAGTACCTTCGATAAGGTAGTACTTATTTATGTTGTAAGACATCCTCATTATGCTTACCCCTCTGAGTGTAGTCGGACTCGTCAGGCCGTGCCGCCTGCTGTGGATGAGAGATATCCCATTGCAACAAAGCGCATTTTGTACGACTTATTTCGTTTACCGTTTGATTATTGGGACATTTAATCTATTCTCAACGGGCAAAAAAGCTGAATGTTAAGATCCGTTCGACTGGTGAAATAAAAGAGCACATGTGACATCATACCGTTTTTATTTTATAGTAGGTAGGTACAAAGTACACATGAATTAAAAATATCTACTAAGAACGTTCAAATGTGCTTACCTTACATTAACATTTCATAATGAAACTTAAATCTTGGATAGTGAAATACATAATTTACGTTCATTATTTATGTATTATACCATATTTTATATGCTAGAGTAAAAATGATTTCATCTAATCTGGATGTACTACATTTTTAAACTATGTTTACATCTTATGGTACATAGTTCACACTTCTCAATATATTTCTTAGATGTACATTCAACATAATATCTACGATATTTTATTTTGTGTACTTAACCATCAATACCATCTAATTAATAACATAGTAAATTAACACCACTGTCAAAGTGCATATCTTAAATATTAACATTTGATATTATTTTATTATATAGAATGAGATGAAATGACCACAAAATTATACCAAAGTTATAACAAGTTATACAGACTTTATTCAATGTACATTCACATAATATAATTGATTGTTTTAATCCTTAGAGAAATTACATAGAAAAATAATACAATTCTTAATTAATGTATGAACGACACCTATCTACGTGTAACTTATGTAAAATTAAGATGCACCTTAGAGGTATTATGAATTAATATTATTTTATGCTAATGATTATTTTAATTATCTCCTATGTCGCATCGCATTGGTGTTCCCTTTGGTTTCTTAGGAGATATTTTACCTGCTCAAAAAAAAAAGTATTAATACATATGCTCACACCTGCATTCTCTGAAGGGATAGCCAGAGGGTTTGATGTTATATTTAAGTCGCATGTAGTAGAGGGCGAGCCTATTGCCATTAGCTGGGCACTGATCCAGACTCCGGGCTGTTACTAGGACGTGACTGATGGAAAACCCAATAAAGATTTGTTACCCGGTGTTCGAACCCAGGGTCTATGCTTCGCAGTAGCAGTTGCTACCAACCAACTCACCACAACGAACGAGGCAGTCAGATCGTACCAATGTTACTTATATTATCAAATTAAAATGCTGCGTCAATAACATGGGTAGATTCCTATTATACGCTAATATTTAAGTGATAGGATGTTTATGAGCAATAAAACAAAGTATTGTTCATATGTCCTGATTGAATATCATACTATAACGCTACATACTACCATAGCTACCCTGAAAAGAACTCCACGACCATAACTACATTCTAGTATATTAAAGGTTATAATGTAACCTTTAATATTGATATATTACCAAAGATTACTGACCTTCACCGACTAGAGATTTGAATGCAACTGGATCTGCACTTGGTAATTTTATACCCTGTTTCAGTACCATTGTACCATCCTGGAAGAGCACAACCACATTATAATATGTTTATGCAAACATTTTGTAGACCTATCATATTGATTTTTATATTTCATTATTACACACATATATATCTTTTGTTATTATTTTAATACAATTTAAAACAGATGCATGGCAGAGTTTCTTGCCGGTTCTTCTCCAGACTAGTTTCTGAACCGGTGGTAATTTACGCAACGATCGTAAACCTGATTAAATCACTGTCATCATTATGGACTTAATCGTAAGTAATCAACCAACCTTCATTTCTACAAGTCCTTTCTTAGCCATAGCTTCAACTTCAGCCTTCGTCATTACGATCTTCTGTACTTTGACCATTTTCTTGCCGATTTGCATCTCGCACACTTCGCCTCCAATAGCTGTAAAAAACGATACATTATCAAATAACATATTAAACATAAACTATAACTTCGTAGGAATTTCGACAAATTGATCCAAATTATTATGAATCTCTCTTTGAAAAGTATGTTTATAAGCTTTATACAAGTAACTGATATAGCTAGTGGCTATATACATGGTCATAGGTTCAGTGGCGTGCATTGCATATAAGCAGGTAAGCAGAAGTTACAATTTGTGAATCGTGTGTGTCTTTACCAAAACGTATGTACCTACGCCGCGTCACATAGGTATGAACTTAACCTGCCTACCCCTCTGAAAATCCAATGGACGCCCCTGCATAGGTTGCGTTCCTACTGTTACGAAAACTAAGTACATTTTAATAAAAAACTTACTTCGAGCTGTCGCTGGTAACGGTAGAGGCTTGACTCCTGGCGGCAACGCCTTTATAGGAACCTGGAAAGTACATTATTACATATAAGTACTAGTCTGAATGTTAAATAACAGAAGTTGTAGTAGTTGTAGACTTGTAAGGTACATAAAACAAACCTTCTTGAGCGTTTGTCCCGTTGGCGACACGAGCACGTTCGATAGTTGGACTGGATTTGTGGGCGTCTTGCTTGTTTCCGGAGCGTCACCAGATACCTGAAATTTACATTATTGTACTTGCACCCCCAGAATGAATTATTGGTGAAGTTTTAGGTCGACGCGATTATTCGAACTAATTAGGTGTACCTCTAAATTCTAAGCATGCGGCGAGTGTAGATCCTCCTTTGATTACATTAATATTCACAGTAACTACGAGGTTTATCAGTGTTTATTAGCTGTCGAAGCTATCTGATTTACGTTATCTATTGCGTTCAGGCGCTATTTCGAGTTTTGAGCACTCGGCGAGAATGGTGAGGCGAACTGAGCATGTATTTGTTTGTACCCAAAAAATTACTACATTTCTCAAAGCCAGCGGTTACAATTATCACTTGTGATGACAGGTATTACATGGGACGGGCGGAGAGGTCAGTGAAAGCTACCACAATGAATAGTCCACTTTCATCCCGACACTTACCTCAATAGAATGGACAGCACACTAGTGGTGATGAAGTTGCGTATGATACGACAAAATTTAATGTTTGGGCTAATTGCTCATAGAATAACCGCTGTATATCTATTCTGTATTTTCATAAGAGCACTCTGGTCTTGGATACTGTGGGTATGAATATTGAGAGTTTACCTTCTTTACACTGTCAGTGGCGACGCCACCGTCCTTTTCAGCAGGTGTAACTTCTTTAGGCGTGTTGCCGTTTTGGGAATTATTCTTCACCACTTTAGCGATAGGCTCATCAGCCTCTACCTTTTTAATTCTGAAAATTAATTAAGACAACGTTACTAACGAGAAAGCAAGCTGCAATTTAACAATTTTATTTTATTTTATTTTATTTTCTTCGGGAAACAAACAGTATTTTAAATCTAGTTACATATGCTTATAACAAATATCTGTGAACCATTTAAATGTTTCCACATTTCAATAACTAAGTATACATTTTGTCACAGTCACACTATCAAGACTTAATCATTAAGTGTTATTTGAACCTTAAAAATCCAAATCTAAAGAGGTACTCAAAGGATATAAAACTAGAACAAAACAGATTAAGGCATTTTGTCAAACCATAGTTTAGATAAAGCATTTTTGAATAATTTATAATTGGAATTAAATATATCTAGTACAGGTAAATCAGTAAGTTTATTATATACAATAATAAATATATTCACGCTCTCTCACAAGGGTCCCCAAGGGGTAGGCTACGTAGAGGTGTGGTATTACATACTTTATGAAGGGCGTTAATTAGGTGCCAGCGCGACAGATGGTGACTGTGCCCGCTATTTATTACGCATTTATAATATTAAAATTTCCATGTAGACATATGTAAGTTTCCTCACGATATTTTCCCGGCTGGTGATGTGACAAATCACTTTACGTATTGGAAATGTTTATTTGAACAAACCATTGAGATTAGACTTCGCGTCGCTTGTGAGAGGCAACTCTAACAACACGGGTATTGCGACTCAGAAGAAACAAGTTGCATATAAATTAAATCATAGTTACCCTTGGTCCTTTCGCGGCCGACCTCGTTTCCTGGGAGCTGCCTGCGGGGTCGTCACCGCCACAGGAGGTTTCGCCGGCGGTTGCTTCACACTGGCTCGCCTTGGTTTTGATCGAATTGGCTACGAATACATATAACAATATAATTTTTCAAATACTCATAGAAGAGATGAAATGTTTACGTGTGATGGTGAGAAACAGACAACTTAAATCTGAATGCTCATATAACACATAGCAAATATCATCCATAACTGGGTATATTTTTATAAAATGAAATAATGAGATGTATTTCCCATGAAACATTTTATACTACAATAATTATTTTTTGCAAATCACTTTCTAATGATCAGATTAATGATTTATCATACCTCTGGTGAATGTTCTTCCTCCTTATATTCTTCATCATCGTAACTGTCTGAGTCATCGTCATTCGACTCCTCTTGGGAGCTGAAAATATATGGTAATTTATTAAGCACCGCACAATTATAAAATAACAATAATCATAATTATAATATTGTAAGTCATATAATACCTGTCACGGATCATTTTAGCGTAGTCCTTGATTTTAGAAGGCCGCGTTGAACGACGAATGCCTTCTTCAGTGGTGTTTTTATCACTCGCACCGTTTTTGACCAGACTCTGGAACATTACAGATTCCCGTGTTTTAAAAGGTACCGCAACATGTCGCTATTAACCGCGATATACAATACCTTTTTTTAAGCACAATTAGTTACTTAGTTAACTAACGTAACATAAGTAAGTAAATACTACAAGAGACCTACAGCAATATGTGAGTTTCGTTCCCCCAACCCCCATGGATTAAAGGCCCCAGGCCCCTAAAAACAGCTAGTAAGAAATCATTAGAAAAAGAAGAAAAAATAACCTGTGTCGTATCTTTATCATCGTCATTAGGTGTCGTGTCCTTGGGTCGCGTTTCCTTGGGTTCCTTATTCTCCTTGGTGTAGCGTCTGTCGCCTCTCCGCTCCAGGACTGGAGATCTGCTAGAGATTTGAGACCTCCTCTCCTCCACTACTCTACTAGAAGTTAAATTAAACATGATAGTTTATTACCTGTCCCAAGTAACACTATGTTTTTCGTCACGAAATGTGACGTGTTAGCAAATTAAAAATTAATTCTTTACATCAGGCTGCAGCGGAAATTTTCCTCAGTTAAGAAAGCCACGCTCGCGATAGGTTTAAACGAACACATGGTGTTTTTCCGTTAACGAAATGAAATTTACCCATAAACCATGAACCATATTGTTTTAGTTGAATTTTTAAATAAAATCCTTCATTAAGGATTTTATTTCAAAATTCAATTACATTTCATTAAATTTACTGTCATAAAATATTTTTAGAGACAATTGCAAGTAAGTTATATCATATTTCTCATATCGGTGATATTATTTATATTACCTGACTTTAGGAGTAGAAGTGTGTATCTGCGGCCGCTTGTTTCTTAGTGTCGTTACAGATTTAACCCCTTCGTTGCGTGGAGTGGATTGAGGGTTGGTCTACGAATAAAAAAATTAAATATAATATATCAGTTTTACTTGATAAATAAATAAAGAAACCTTTGACTCACCCTCTTCAACTCCTGAAGTTCTTTTTCCAGTAAACGTAGAGACTTGTCGCTGGCGCCGACACTGTTAGTACTACTCTCCACTTTATTAATTATTTTCTCTTTACTCTTGTCTGCCACTGCGAAATTAATGAAAACATTATAAGTACTTATGTTATATTTAAATGGTTATCAAATAAACTGTTTTCTAAAGGTGAGTTACCTGAATATGTTATTGTTTTTTCAATAATTTTAGATTTGATAGGTTCTACCTTTTTGAGAATATGTACATTCTGAAACATAAAAGACATGAGTTAAAGTAGATCGTTAAAACAAGAAGGTGATATTCTAGAAAATATCGTATGTTTAAATGTTCGAATATAGAATCATCATTTGCCTATGCTAGAACACTGCTAGACATAGGCCTCTCCCAAGGCACGCCACTTAGCCCGATCCTAAGCTTATCACTGCCAGCTGCCTTAGGTATATCCATCGAGTCTCAGGGTTTCCTACGCTACATTTGCCGGTTCGTGGTTCATCACTCTAGAACTCCTCTACCCAGAGTTCTAGGAATGTTAGAAGTTAATCATACCAAAATGGATCTCCATGCTAGATTATTTCTTTAATAAATGTTACTAGAATAGGTTTTTTCTCTCTCAATGTCTTTACGTAAATGGATGAGTAGGTTCTATAGTTAATTCCTACATATAAACGCTAATTCTTCAATCATTATTCATATATTAAGCCGATGAAGTGATGGTACATGTATAAATGACCTGATATAAAAAAAAACAGAAATTTGGTGTAGGGATAATCCTCAAGAAAGGACACTTTGAAAATAAGGCTAATAGAAAATTAATATAAATTATCCCCTAAGTAAAAGTGACCTCGAAGCAGAGGTAGGCACTGGTTACAAGTACCAACATCAACATCCACCCAAGATACATTAGCTATCATGATAATTTAATAACTGGGTGTATGTGCACCAACCTGCTTGGCCACAATAGGCGCGGGCTTAGGCAGCGATTCCGCAGCATGATCTTCGTGCTGTTTCACCATGGCCGCCATGACAACATTTGACAGCTCAGGGTACGTCATTTCGGATTCACTCTCTGAAAAAATAAAACAATATTCGTTATGACTCTTATGGAAGTATAATATATACTTTTTGGACTTTTTCCATTGGAATCATAGGACTGCAAGAATAACTTTATTAAAAAAATAATGGGCAATAAATATGATGATTCCAATAAATTCGACGCATTTTATTTCTGTACACAGGATTTTTTCCCTCACACACCACACTGATGCAAATACCAAAAACAAACAACTATAAAACAACATGCATTCATATAAAGCAACTCACCTTCCGAATTAGCACTCGGGGTCATATCCGGAGCATCTTGACTATTAGACGACTGTAACAAATATGCAACATTTATGGTATTAGATATAAGGGGGTATATTTGGGGTAACTAGAGGTGTACCAACATCCATTTTTCTCCGAACATTATTAAGTACTAACGTGTCCGAGTCGAAGTTTCTTCAAAGGAAAGCTTGTGGTTCGACATTATTGTTTGTGAGAAGCTATATTTTTTTATTAGTATAACATAAACGAATTAAAGCATCATCTACGAGCGATATATCTTTATATTAAAGACATAATATAAGTATATGAATCACAAAGTACTATTAGCCGCAATGATATTAAAAATAAAGATATTTTATGCTCTCACAAATCGAACGTAAAACGCTGTTCCGTACCCAGTGTCTGGCACTTGTCTAATACGTAGAATAAAAAATGAGACCAACTGAGAACAGTGACTAGAATGATGACAATGTCTCAATTTCTGCACACTAGTGACATATCTAACTCTTTAAAAAAAGGCTAATATCATTGGTTCGTTCGACATACTTGTTTCGTGAAGAACAGGAAGCGGACGCGGCAATTATTGGCTTTTATTTTAAAGGGATTATTTCCCTATCAGCAGATGATATCACAACCTAAGTTATTAACAATTACCAGTATAGCGCCGGCTCCCCCCATTTCTAAACCGTCTTCAATTACCGTCTCGTCCTCTTTGTCTGTAAATAGAAATAGGAGTTATAATACAATGTTTGTATTTTTTAAAACATGCATACGAATAACCCAGAATTAAATACCATCTAAGTTTGAACACTGGTCCTGGATATCTTCAATCTCATCTCGGGTTGTGGGGAGCTGAAAAAGAGATACAAAGAAATTTAAATCTTACATAACTGGCAATAAAAAAATATTATACATTATAAAAACAAAAATTACCATGAAATTGTCCGGCTTATTTATTTCCACAATCATTTCGCCGCCTTCTTCTTTTACTGAAAGTATAAATAAATGTATTGTACAATAAGGCATTAAGACTGTTCATATTCAACCAACGCAACAGTCCGTAGAGATGCAGTAATGAGCAGTTAGCGAAAGTAGAGGGGCTACTGAGTACCTAGTGCGAGTTTTCTTAAAGCCCGCGTCACGTGTTAACGTAAACGCAGATTTTTATGGGATCGTAATAGAGCCATCTGAGGGCCGACAGATAGCGCTGTTTCGATCCCATACAAATCTGTGTAAATACTTACACAAACTTACACATTTGTAGTACTTCGGACCAACAGTAGAAATATAGAGTATGTACAAGGGTAAGTAGATAAAAAAAAATACCATTTAGGTCATTATCGTCGTCCTCCTCTACATCGGCATCAGCATCGCCGTCTGCTTCTATCGACGACTCTTCTACTCCCAGCTCCTAAAAAGAGAGTAATAAATTAAAAATAATTAATACAAACCATTTTTAACCGACTCAATAAATGGTTAATTATTCGACTATATGTATTTTTTACGTTTGCCCACGTTCGAACTTTTGGCTGAGCGAACCGATTTGGGAACAGTTAATTTTTTTATAAGAATGAAGATGAAGGCCCAATTTCACCCAAAAACTATTTTTTTCCATTGATTTTGATTATTTTTTTAGGCTTACAGACTAATTAGGCTTAAAGACAAACTAAGTCTTGTTTGCTATATACAATACTGACATAAAAAAAAAATCTCTGTTTGCCTGTTTGTGCCGGGTATTTCCGAAACGGCTTGACCGATTAACGGGACTTTCACTGGCAGGTTGGTACAAGAAGTAACTTAGACTTAGCCTCCATTTAATTAAAAAAACACATAAGGGTTCCGCGGGACACCCATGTAATTAACTCTACGCGGGTGAAACTACCATTTTTAAGTTTTAAGGCAATCATCAAACAAAAACTTTGTGAAAAAGCATATTATAGTGTAACTGATAATTTGATGATAGCCAAACATGGCAATGAGTGGCTCACTCTTCCATTAAAATGTACTTAAACGATCCTATGTGTATAGAAGGGACACATGTAAAAAAAAACCAGGGAGTTTGTTTCGCCGTTTCTTCTCTTGACAGGCTTACATTTGGAAACGGTGGTAAATTAACCTAAGTTAGCGTAAGAGAAATGACGTTTAATAAGTGTTCCAAGTGTCCCTTATGTTGAATAAACCTTTTTGATTTGATTTGAAAGCGGGGGGGACAGCTAGTTTTTAATATTAGTAAAGATATTAATATGTAAATGTTATTACTCACCCCGCTGCGCATCTCTTCCTCGTGCGCGACGACCTGATGGCTGTCTAGTTTCTCTTGGGACGTGAACACTAGCTCGCAATAATCGCACATGAATTCGGTACCTGGAAAACAGAATCCTATATGAGCGGTCATTTATTTATTTATTATTAAAAGCTTACATGTTGTAAACCCGATGCGGCAATGCTGCTTATAATATATACAAGTACTTACATAATAATTAAATTAGAAAAACAGAGAAACAATAAAAAAATAACAAACTATGAAAATGTTGATAAAGTAAAGAAAGAACATTAAGCATAATAAGCATAACTAACAATACTTAGTAGTGAATTCACACAAATTGTTTGAAAAAATATCAATTCTGGAATGAAGCTCGTTTACAGTGTGTATGGCTCGGACGAGTGGTGTGTTGGGTCATATTACCAGTTACCTCCAAATTAAACGAACTCAACCAATCAAATGTTATCAGAGTTGTTTTAAAACTGCATTCAAATTCATAAAGCTCTAGTCAAAAAACCAACTTCTATCATTGTGTAATACAAAAACAAAGCTAGGATTAAGCAGATATTGATTAGTCAATATTACACACATACTTTTCTAGTGAAGTTATAGTAAGTACATGTCGTAGTTGTCGAGTAGGTTTAGTAGAAAAAAAATCAGTCGGATTTTTCACGCAAAATATGTTTTCCGTGACGCACAAGAAGTCTACCGCAAAGCATAAAAAAAATCCAAAATCTATTACAAGAATGAAGGCTACATTGAACAAAAAAAACCTTGCGACGTTCAAAATAAATAATTAACAGTGGATGTCTTACAAATGAATTGTAATGAAAAAAATGACAACAACAGTGAGTCAGATTTACCAAGATAAGTACCATTGACGTGTGACTTGATGTGGGCGGTGACCTCGTCGACGTTGAGGAACTGTTCCTGGCAGAGCGGGCAGGTGAGGTTCTGCGTGGCGTGGATGGCCGAGTGGTAGATGAAGTCGTCTTGGGTGGCGAAGCTGTCGCCGCACTGCTCGCAGCGGAAGTGTTCCGTCTGCCCGAACGGACCGCGCGCCGAACCCACCGCCGTTCGGTGCTTCACACGTAAGTGACTAACAACACAAATAATATTTTTTTTATTATTATTATTTTTTTATGCTCCTATCCTAGATGGGTGCTCCGAAAATATTGGTGGTGACTACGCGCGCACGTTTTTTATTCTTGTCGCGACATACAGGCAGACGGAGACAGACTTATAAAATTAAAGATTCAAATTGCAACACCAAGTTCAGCGCTCATAACACGGGACGCGTGAAGCATAATTTCTTCTCTTGAGACTTTTTGAACAACTTCAAAAAGTACTAATAGCCTACGGACCCCAAATCAACATTTGAATTATTACTTTTTACGGCACCTGTAGTACTTTCTCTCTGGCTCTCCCCTTAGGTACTTAGTGTGATGAAAAGTATTAAAATCCCATAAAAAGTAAATAATCAAGTGTTGATTCTGCGTTCGAAGGTCGTTAAAGTGGCAAAATCAAAAAGTCACAACAGAAGAAATTCAGCTTGGAACCAAATGATAGTACTTTTATAATCATTTAGACGACAAACAACATATTTGTTCTAAGTAACGTACCGTGTATAATGGTGAGACTTCATGAAGCTCTTGTCGCAGTATTTACACGGGTAGGCTCTCTCGCTAGCATGCGTGCGCACGTGTTTTGCCAGCTTCGAAACCGTCGTGAACCCTGCAAATTGTAAATATAAAATTAAACCCATACCTCAATACTATAAAGTAAATCTTACAATAAGTCTTTGCGCATGTTCATAGCTTATAAACTAATTAAATTGATAGGTGTGTAGTCTGCAGTAGGTCCTCGTGGACTCACGCTGTGGGCAGTACTCGCAGGAGAGCGTTGGATCTTTATTGTGCACCAAATCCTTGTGCCTTAGTAGTGCGGCGTTTTCAAAGAACCTGGAAGCAGACATGGTATGTTAGTAATAAAAATATTATATGCTAGTATAATAGCTGAGCATCGCGGTTTCAGCTGCGCATAATGTACGTAGGTAAATTATGGCCTGTGACACTCACAAATATGTAAATTACAGACTTTCTATTGGCAAAAGATTTTTCAAAATCGGTTTTGTAAATTGATAGATTTCTTATATTACAAACATACATATGCTCACGCCTGAATGGGAAGGTACAGGTGTACTTATAGTACATGCATATTTCACTAATGATGCATACATTCCCATGTCACCGGATCTTAATCCAGACTCCGGGCTGCTACTGGGAAAATAGCGTTGGAAAAACACAGTAACACATTGCCCAGGCACAACTAATAGATAAAATACACGATATTATTGTTATGTATAGAATTGCTTACTTTTTATCACACAGTTCGCAACAATATTGTCTGTTCAAGAAAGGATGCCTCGTTTGGTGCGCCTCCAGCTCCTTGTGGGAGAGGAACGAGGCCGGACAGTTGGGGCACTGCAGCTGAGGCATGTCTGGGTGAATCAACTGAAAATTACGCTATATGAAGCTATCGAACCAACTCATACAAAAAATGTACTTTGTTTAAAACATTAGATATTCAGATTATATGTAAATACCTTTTCATGCCGTTTAAGGAGTACAAGGCGTTTGAACTTTTTGTCACATGCTATGCACTGGAAGGGCGTTTCATTGGTGTGGCGAAGTTGGTGGACCATCAGGTTATACTTGGAGAAGAATTTACTGCAAGCAATCATTATGTACTTATTGATTAAAATTCAAATTAAAAAATAGTATGGTAATCATATTAAATTCATAAAATATGTGTCAAGAAAATAAGGCTTTTCATATTGCACTGTCACATCCATAAGTTTTGATTTGATAGTTTTTAAATTTGCCACGCAACAAGCTTCCTATTATTATTATAAATACCGTTCTTTTGTACCCATAGTACAAGCTTCGCTTAGTGACTTGATGGCATTATACATAAAGAATACCTGAAGTCTAGATCTGTCCTGAGTTTAAAAAAAACCAATATGGGTATAAATGGTTGTAAATAAAGAGTGTAGTTACTCATCGCATTGGTCGCACTGTACGTTGCGCGTGCGATGTTTCTGCATCTGGTGTATGCGCAGCAGTTGCCGCAGCGGGTAGGTACAGTCGCAGGCGTCGCACGCCCACACGCCCTCCTCCACCGCCTCGCCGCTACCTGCACCATTACACCTCTAGCCCATACCATGGAATTTTTGGTAATATATGCCCTATTTAGGCATTATACTAGCTATTCCTACATGTAACAAATGTTGTCCCCTGTTAGTCTTTTAGGCTTAAAGCTATCTCTGTTCGAAGTTTTGGTAAAATCGGTTCAGCTGTGAAAAGGTAACAGGCAAACATACAGGCAACTCATTTACTTTTAAGATGGAGTCCCACGTCAGTTGGATCGCACAATTGTTACGTTTTCCCATAAATTGAATCCATAATTTACGTGAGCCTTAATACCTCACATTATTTGGGATTGTTACACAGCAGTAATATGTAAAATCCTGTATACTCATGTCGTTCTGCCAATTTGAAAGTAGGTACTTTGTTAAAAGTATTGTTATTTATAACAGACTAGCAAACCCGGCGAACTCCGTTTCGCCTCCAGATGGCTTCGTTTTATGTAACATTTCGTTTGGTGATTAAATGAGTAGTTGTCAAACAATGTATCCCGCACCGGCGCCATCTCCTTAAAATGTTGGTTTTTTCTGAATTTTTCCTGAATTTTCTTTGCTATAAACCTCACGGAGCCCGAGACCTTTCCAACGAATGCAAAACCGTGGAAATCGGTTTGTGCGTTCTAGAGTTATAGCGTCAGGAAGGAAAACCCGACTTATTTTTATATAGTAGATAAGTCTTGGATTTCTGGCTGTAGAATTTGGTATCTATTACAATGAATCAAAAAATATGATTTAAAAATATATAAAACGATTTCACTCACCTCTATTTTAACGGGTATAAATCATATAAAGCTAGATAAAAGAAACCTATTTGAAAAAAAAAAGAATATACACATAATTGAAATATTCTGAAATGTATTCTTCATTTCAAAAACTTGCAAAATATAATTATTTTATATTAAAGTTATAGGGCAAGAACTAAATGAAATGAAGAATATGGTTTGGGATGCAAGACACAGTAAAATAATAAAAACATGCTACATTCAAAATAAAAAGTAAAAAGCTATGAACACACGCCTATAGACATTGCTTAGTGCTAAATAATTTTAAAGTACATTGAAAGTATTGAAAATGTATAACCAATATGTATTTTTTTATGAAAAGCATGAGTGAACATTTCAATGCTTCCAATGTCATTACAACAGAATAATAAAAATATCAATAAACTAAGGAAACGCTAGCACATAAACATATTGTTGGTTGTAACTGTTTACCTTTCCTCTTACGTTTAGAAGGAGACAATGTTTTATCTGTTTCATCTCCGGTGATAACTTTGATGCGGGCACTTTTGGATCCCTCGTCAGAACCATCTTCAATCTGACAAGAAAAAAAATTAGTTTTATAAACATAACTACCTCTAATAGTAAGCCAGGAAGAGGTTAAAGATGCATGGGATTTGAAGATCAATCAGAAAAGTTAATTTGCATTGATTTAGTTTCATGCTTCATTTCGCGGAACCCTAATATTTTTAATAAATAAAAGTACCCTAAGATACTCCTTGTATCAGCTACCTGCCAATGAAAGTCTGTTAAAATTGGTACATATGTTTCAGAGATTAGACAGTACAAACACAGATGGAGACAATAAAAAAAATTGTGATTCATGTCACTACCCAATATACTTTCATATGCATGCAGTGAAATGCAGTTGGGTTCGAAGGTATTTAAGTTGCAGATATTTCAATTTGTGTCAAATTGATGTAATTTATAAGAAAGAAATACTAAATTATGATGCAACCACAATATTATATAAATTTTGTAAGTGCAGTTATTATCTAAATAAGTAAAATATAGTATACCTTTACACTATATACATTCTCATCATCCTCATCATCATCTGAGATTTCCTGAGTAGTCACTTGAACGGTAGCACCACCTTCCACTACTGTTTTCATCACTACCTTTGATTCCGGTTCACGAGTCCATATCTGGAATTGCACATTCATCATTTTCCATCTCAAATAAATCCTGGACGTACACATGTTCACACCTGTATTCCCTGAAGGGGTAGGCAGAGGTGTTGTAATAACAATACCTACATTTCACTGAAGATAATCAAGTGCTAATGTGACAGATGGTGGGTCTGTTGTCCTGGTAATGGGCAAGTAATATGTTCCCAAACCATGCAGTAGTCATTTTATTCTCTGTCTATAGCACAACATGAATAAAATACAAGCATAGCTTAGCTTGTATTTTTCACCCCCCTATTTCCACGCTTTGAGCGCTCATAGCTCATGATGGCATCTTTATTAAGTGTACTTACTTTGGATAGTGAAGACGGCCAAGCAAGAGGCTGCAAAGGAGTTCCATCTTGAATGTATTGATGTATATTAGTATCTGCCTTATGGCAAATTTCTTTAAATTCATAACATCTTTCCATGAAAAATTTGCAGCGGCTACATATGTATGTTGGCATTCTATCTGAAGGGAAAACCTGATGGAAAAATGCTTAGTGTTATTATATATCACTGTATAATAGTGGATATAGAGATTACACAGAAAAGTCAGGAATAAAAACAAATTGTAAGTGTCTAGTTCCATTCGTAATCGTCAGGGGGCGCATGTCTCGTAGAAATAAATCGTTAAGCCTCACAAACTAGTATTAGGTTATTTTCACATATTCAACATAATTGGGCCGGTGTGATAAACAAATAATAGTTATAAACCATGTAATATATTGTAATTACCAACAGAATTAGGCGCCTAAGCGTTTTACGTTGACAAAAGCCATTCGGTTACCTATAAAGGTAGATGGCGTCCGTTCTGTTGAAAATTGCAATATTTTTATGTAATCTAAGGATATTCTCCAGTCTGAGATACTTTACCTCTATAGAAACAGATGATAATATTTTTAATTTCAGTGGAACACATTTTTTTGGCTCCTTATTCCTGTCATATAAGCTTGTAAGAGATTCTTGAGCTAAACAAAATCTACAGACTCTGAACGTATTCAATAAGTCTTTTCTTGATTCCATGATGATTTATAACACAAACGTATACAACTACACGAGAAACAATTATATTTTCTCCATCACTTCACAATAAAAACAGGAGGAAAACTATATTACAAAACGAAATAGAATTTTACATCTCCGTCAGACAACACAATACAAGCAATCAAGCAAGCACAGCTACAGTAGCGCCAAACTATTTTTTTGATTGATGAAATGCGAAGCGTCGCCGCCTTAACATGTAGCGCCATGGGCGGGAAAGAGAAACAATATAATAATTACCTCTACTCCACAACAGATGGCAGAATTGTAAGCGAATTTTTTTCTGTATCTATGGGTTTGAATACTATCATCGACCACTACCCAAAGTACCTTTTTTTTCTCACTTCACAGCCGCCACTGGGTAATGAAGGGAGAATGCAGGATAATTATGCAAGCTATAATGGTAACTAGGTATTGCTTGTCGCATGAAGCGACTCAAAGTAGGAAGACGAACTTGCAGATCATAGTGGGTGTAAATGCACTCAATTTGACAGAAACTGAGGGTCCAAGAGAGTTCACTATACAAACAAACATAATATTATTTACGTTTTGACTTTACCACTTGATTATCCAACCTTCCGTTGGGTATATGCATTATGTGGACTAGCAGTTATCTAACTAATAGATAGCTGGGTGGAAAAATTGCCAGAGTTGTGGAGAAATAATTATGTCCTTTAATTGTTTGTTTGGAAATGAGCTAAGGGTATTATCAATATTACGAAACTGATAAGTGAATAACTTAGGTACGATTTACGTATCACAAGCTCGATATTTGTCAATTTCTAAGATAACGTGATCATATCAGGCAATTTATAAATGAAAAACAATCACTTTAAATTTGATACTTGTAGAATATTCACTTATTTCCTTTGGATAGCTAATCTATACAGATAAATAAAATATTAAATAATACCTATGTAAAATACGCACGAGACGTTAAAATGTCCTTCAGAAAAAGTGATTCAATCAGTTCCATCGATCGTATCGGTGGTACAATAAGAAAACGTTACAGAAATATGAACATGTAAGTAAACCAGTCAACCCAGTGTTTATAATAATAGTAATTATGTGTGTATAATAAAATTAGTTATTTACTTTATATACCTACAATAGACTGATCTATTTTTAAAACAAACGTTACCTCGTTTGATTGCTAAACTAATCCTCTGACCGATTTAAGAACCAGGGGCCTTACTATGAGCTCTTATTGGCATGATAGTTTTACTCTTATAAAGAGACAGATGTATTTGACGTGTATACATCTGTCCCTGTCACACACCTGCAATATCATTGAAATAAGAGCTCATGGTTAGGCTCCAGCTCCACATTCACCGGAGACGGCACGGTGGGTCCCAAATAATTATTTAATTAAATAAATAAAATTATGTTGAATTGAAAGAAGGGAGCAACTAATAGTAACCTTTACCTAACACTGTATAAAACTATAAGCCTTAATTAGGAATCTAGGCCTGTTTTTTTAACTAAGAATGTTTTTTTCTATGAGCGTGAGGTTTGTCAATCTAAATAATACTATCAAAATGACGAAGATTTATCGATTGGATTTTTTCGGGAAACACGTGAACGACGTATAAGTACGCGATCGGTCATAACGTGACACTTCTTAGTGAAATTACATCTAATCCGTTTGCTTATTTTCTCTTGGACGCGCGCGTCTTTATGAGTGTGTCATTTCGAACGATATATTCCTAGTTTTCTAACTGCTTCCTAGTGCCTATCAGTTGAGGATATGTCTCACTTCCTTACAGATGGCGATCAAATTCATTAATCAGTTTGACGAGTATGAGGAATAGGAGCGATTCAGTGCTCGAATCGCTACCGGCTCCTGATGATGTCGACTATGTCAACGAAGATAACGGTCTATTGTCTAGGAGAGAGAGTGTATGTTGAAATGCTATGCATATACAAGCGCCGTCACGAGCTATGAGTGCTCAGTAAAAATAGGGGGTAACAGCGCATGTATTTAATTATAAGCATACGTCTGTACGGCGCCATGCAAATAAAGACAGTCTCATCATAAAATGTGTATTGCCCATTCAATGTCAGCGCTCATAATTCGTGACATCACCGATTTCTAGACAAATGGCATTTATTGTGGAGATAGTAAAAAACAAAGTCAGTCAACAATGTATCTTTACCATAGTAGTAGTTAAGTCTGAATTTCCCGCTTAGATTGCATGGTATTGAGCCGAAACCTACCTACATAGATATTAGTATATGTAAGTACTTAGGTACTCTTCTGATATTAAAAGGTTACCGTAACCTGAAAGTTTTTGACATAATTTGCACTAGACATTACCGTTATGCGCCTCTTACTTATGTTGGCTTTACTTTCACATAAAATAACCATTTACTTAAGTAATTATTGAATTTTTTAGAGCCTATCTTCAAGTGCAATTGTGAAAAGTACAAAAGGTGGATGGAATACTGTGGTGAACGTAGTACTTATTGAGGCCAAAGGATTGCCGGACCCACCTGATGATGGCTTTCCACACAGTCTATATTGCAAAATTAGGTAAATTCACTTTTAACTGTTTAATACATAAGCGTGCATCAATTTGTAAATAATTTTACTATAATCGAGTGAAAAATATAAAGTTATCTACTGAGCAATAATTCAATTATGATAATTCGTAGACTAGGGTCAGAAAAGATGAAGTCTAAATCAGTAGAAAATACAGCGCAACCAGAATGGCGGGAACGATTCAAACTACATCTGTACAACGACCACGTGTTGAGGATTTCACTATGGGAGAAGAAGAAAGTTCACTTGATGAATATCACAAAAGCAAAGCAGAAGAATTTTATGGGGAGGTAAACATTACAATATTATGAACAGTTTATCAGCTATAACATTTCTATAAATAATAAATAATTATTTTGAGATACTACTACCTGACTAACCGTGGAGAATAGGTTTTAAGAAACGCAAATTTCGAATTTCTCTACTTAATGGTTTTAAGTGTAATTGTTTGTAAGTTGTGTTCTAGACCTATCCCAGTTGGATAAAGAGCGCACACATGAGATATGGCAGGAGCTGGACGATGGCTATGGCTCGGTTCACTTATCTGTCACTATGTGTACCATTCGGACTGACAGTACTGTCACAACCATCGACACACCGACCAATTTCCACCCCAGCGTCGACGACTTGCAAAGAAGATATGTTAGTATTAATTTGTATCCTAAGGGTGCGTTTCTACCAGAGATGTGCGAGGATGTGTAGCAAGGGATGTGTCTGTTAAGAACCAATAGAATCGCTTCATTTACGTGGACTTATCCAGCGCAGTTATTCTGTTGATTTATAACAAATACATGCTCAGACTTTTTAATACGATAAATTCCAGGACTTTTTCAATTTGGGAACCGAATGGAACGTGGCTGGGCAGGTACATGTGAAAGTAATAACTGCCAAGGGTCTCAGCGGCAAACCAAATGCCTATTGTACCGTGGAGCTGGACAATCAAAGAGTCGAGACCCAATGTGCTCGAGCTACACCCGAGCCTGAGTGGAATAAGAGCTATGTGTTGTGAGTAGATATAGATAGGTTTTCAGTGTCAGTGGCTTTGTAATCCCAATGATAAGAAATAGGGCAAATAGTGAAAATAGATACGGCATTATGTGTCTAAGCCGGCCACAGATTAATAACTAGTTAGCAGGTACCTACTAGATGTACACATTAAATAATTATGCCTATACTGGGAGAGATAAGAGCAGATAATAATATTTTTAGTACGCAATTAATTATACTTAAAATTGTAAGGCTCAAGAGTTTGTTTGTTTGGTCGAACGCGCTAATCTCAGGAACAATGGTTTGAATGTAAAAAATATTCGCTCGATAGTTCATTTATTGAGAAACGCTATAGGCTTAATAACACCACGCTACGTCACATCATGTTACAAAACGAGAAAAAATATATTCACGTGTGCAACAGCTTATATTTTATGAATCCTAAATGTTCTTTAAGCAACATATACGACGTGACGTCTACACTGGACCTGAAAGTGTGGGATAGTGCGCTAGTACCGTCGATGCGCGAGTGCCTGGGCAGGGTGTCAGTGCCGTTGCTGCGCGTGCGCAACCGCGAGGTGCGCTGGTACGCACTCAAGGACAGGAGCAGTCGGAACATCGCCAAAGGGAACTGTCCTAGAATTTTATTGGAAATCAGTGTGTTTTTTAATCCTGTAAGTATTGTTATGTACCTATGGGGCTCACCATACTCATGTACAGGTTCCATCACGAGGAATGAGTGCGCAGCTATAATAGTGGGGTTATTGCGCAAGCTTTATTTGTTTCGCTCTATTCATATATATATAGACAGAGAAATACTTATGAAATGACTACTGCCCAATCAAGGTCCGCGTTCATAACTCGTGACAGCACATGTATGAAGACATTGATGAATGTGAATGAAATTTTACGTTGAATCTTTAGAAGAATAAACCACTGACATGTTGTGATTACTATAAATAATAAACTAAAATAATCATGATAATAATGATTGGTAATACTGCTATCATCAAAGGCTATCTTTGATTAATTACAATAATGATATTTTTCCAATGTTTGTAGTTCCTCAATGAAAATTCTATTCTATCATTTCACGCACTTATTGGATTCGAGAAAAAGGCCTTTTATTTATATTTATTTTGAGGTTTTATTGTTATTTATTTAAATCACAGACTGAAACATCACCTTAACTTTCAGATAAAGGCAGCTCTGAAGCTTTTCCGGCCTAAAGACGTAAGATACATAAGGAGGACTTCGAAATTTAACATAGCCCTGGTGTACAGGAACGTGGAGTTTATAGGCGACGCCTTGGCATTTGCCGCCCAAATCAATGAGGCCTACAAGTAAATAGCATTCATACGTTTAGCCGAAACCTACTAAAAGCAAAAGCCTGATGTTTTATGTTTTACTAGACGCCTTATTAATGCCAGCTCTAAGTCGGTGAAAGTCCCGTTGAAATCGGTCCAACTCTTTCAGAGCTTGGCTGGGACAAACAGACAGGCAAAAAGAACGACACAGAATTAAAAAAAATATATAAATGTTATAGTAAATTCCGTATATATTCTCATATGAAATTATTAAAAAGCTGTTAATTTGGAATAACTAAAAACACTTAATTTTCTTATGTGTAAAAATAGAGGTTAATAACAAATTAGAAAAATTCTACGATTATTTTCTTAGAATTCAGCATGTATGGTTTTCAATGCTGTGATATTTTTTATTTAATTATTAATTAAGTAATGGATAATGTTTTTGGATTTAATTGGTTCATATTTACTTAGGTTGTTACTCAAAGTCCTTAATTGGTCAGATATAAATAGTAAAATGTTAATATCTATACTCTATACAGATAAATAAAATTGAAGTATCTGTTTGTCATTTCCAAAATAACAGCTTTGCACTAAATGCATATGAATGTATATACGATACTGACATATAAAAACTATTTTTAATTTTTTTCTTTGTCTGTCCGTCTGTCTGTCTGTATGTTTATTTGTTCCGAGTAATCTCCGAAATGGCTGGACAGATTTAAACGGGACTTTCACTGGCTGGTAGCTAATATTACAAGGAATAACGTAGGCTCCTTTTAATTTGTTCCGCGGGACACTCATGAAATGAACGCTACGCGGGTAAACCACGGGGCACAGCTAGTATTAAATATAAAGTTAATGTTAATAAAATTTACTTGCAGACGTTTGTTCGAGTGGGACAATAAAGAGCTCTGCTACATGACACTACCTGTGTGGTTGTTGTTCTGGTACCACTTCCAGTTGTTCATGGCGCCTTTGTTGCTTCTATTGCCGTTCATTTATTTTCGACTCTACAGTTTTGGTCAAAGTATGTATTATAATATGTACGTATTAGCAACATTCACCTAGAATTTAAATTGAGTATTCATTTTTGTTGGTTGGGTTGAAGTTCAATTTGATCGACACATGTACCTATTATTCGAGAGTATGTTACTCTGTAGGCCTACAGATACTGTGTGAATTCTTTTGGATACGGCTAGTAAAATAATGTTTATTTTCTCGATGGTCACCTAAATGGTAGTTTTTACTGCAAATACAACTATAGTGGCATAATCAAACTGCATAATTATAAGACTTTGTAATAATAAGACCTTTCCCTTACCAAAGATTTACCAATATGCATATGCTCCCCCCGACCGTATTCCCCGAAGGGGTGTAGACGTGTACTTGTAGTACACCCACAGCCCGCCAAATACATATGAGTCCCAAGTAATGTAATAGGGGCGATCCTACTGCCATTAACCGAGCACTAATCCAGGCTCCAGCCGTTTCAGAGATTAGCCAGAACCGACAGACAGACATTTTTTTAAGAAACATTGACAAATGCTACTTATTTAGAAATCAATACAGACACTTCAATCTTATTTATCTACTAGCCTTGCCCCTCGGTTCCACCCGCGTAGACTTAATTGCAGGGCCGCCCGCGGAAATCGAATGTTTCTTTGAAATAAAAGTAGCCTAAGGTATTCCCTCCTTATAACATTAAATCGGTCTAGTCGTTTCGCAAATTAGCTGGAACAAACAAACAGACAGACTTACAGACAGACAAACAGACAGACGGACGGACAGGCAGACAGACAGAGAAAAACTTCTAATTGTTTATTTTTGTGAGTACCGTATGTACTTTCATATGCACTTGGTGAAAAGCTTACAAACAGACACTTCAATTTCATTAATCTGTATAGAATGTCGTATACATTGAGACATACATTGGCAGTAATAGAACAGATATTTCAGAGGAACGGTCATTCATGCGAGGTTACAGCAGTGTGGATGAGCCTGCGCAAGGCGAGCCGGAGCCACAGAACTTCAAAAGTCTCACTGGGAGGATACAGGACGTGCCCGAAATGACTCTCACTATCACTAATGGTATTGATTACATTGCGTCAGTGGCTGAAAGGTTATACAAGTAAGTTTAATCTAATGTATGTGAGCTATAAAAATAATCTATATCTATACATCTATACAGATAAATAAAATTGAAGTGTCTGTTTATGACTCCAAAATAACAGTTTTTTACTAAATGCATATGAAAGTATACACGGCACTGACATAAAAAACAATATTAAAATTTTTCTTTGTCTGTCTGTCTGTCTGTATATCTGCCTGTTTGTTCCGGTTAATCTCCGAAACGGCTGGACCGATTTTAACGGGACTTTCACTGACGGATAGCTCATGATACAAGGAGTAACTTAGGTTAGGAGTAACTACTTAGATTTTTTTTAAACATTAAGGATCCGCGGGCACCCATGAAATTAAAATCTACGCGAGTAAAACCGCGGGGCACAGCAAGTCTACACTAATATTAAAAAGAGGAAAGATTTGTATACAAGTATGTTTGTTACGGATTGGCTCAAAAAGAACTTGAGCTTTTTAAAAAATTCTTTTACCATTTGAATGTTACATATATTTGATCTCCGTACTCTCACGGGATCGGGAACTACGCGGGTGATACCGCGTGACGTCCGCTAGTTAATTTATAAAATTACGAGGTAGCTCTAACCTAATTTAATCGACACTTTTTTTAATTTGTATCTTCATTTCTATAGGTTAAAAGTTAATAACTTTAAATTTATAATTCTGAAAACCTAATCGTTTTTATGGCTATTGTTTTCACTTCAACGTCACTCACATGTCGAAAAGATTACATTGGAGCAGCTAAGTTCCTGAAGAACGACTTTCAGTTCTAGGAATTAAATCTGTTGTGATTTCTTCAGGGGGTCTACCATCGGTCTAAGAAGAGCGTATTAAAAACTTATGAGCTTTGACGTTTCATTTGTGGTAAATTCTCGACTTTCATAAGTGCCTTACCAGGGCCTAAACTGAATAAATATTATTCATTTTCATTTTCATTTCGGTATCATAAAATTAAACATCAGACCTCAAAGCAAAGCACCAAAGTCCTTAATACACGATGCTTAAACGAGCATAGTTAGCCCCAAAGTTGTCTAAAAACTCACGTCTTCTCATGCGCAACAAACTACATATACCGCTAGTACCTAGTACCTACCGCTATACTTAGGTACAAATCAGGCAATTATATTATTGTAAGGTGTGTGTTAACACCTCTGCCCCTTCAAACTTTACAACACTTCACATCAACTTAACGAAACGGCTTGTTTTATTTCAGCTTGGCAACTTTCAAGGTCCCTTTTTTAAGCTACTTGACAATAGTGCTACTGGTTATTGCTTCGGTGGTGCTATTTTATATTCCATTTAACTATCTATTGATGGCTTTAGGTAAGTTATTTCTATTATTATATGTAAATCTAACTGTGTTCTTGAATAGGCTATTTATTGTATTTCTAATTTGCAGGTGTTTATAAATACGCTAGAAAACAACTGAATCCCGAAAGAACGTTGAATAACGACTTATTGGATTTTATTTCAAGGATACCGGATACTGAAACATTGGTAAGTGACTTATATTATGTGATGTAGTAAAAATAGGTTTTATTGTATTACAAGACCTGCTTGAAGTACTTTATTTAGGTTCAGTAACATAGGTAGATTGCTCATGTTATCGCTAGTGCAAATGTTCATAGGCTGTGGTGACGTTTACCATCGAAAGAACAACCAAAAAAAAAATTGTTTAACAAATTAAATTCTGTCCACAATCTGTACACAATTTAGGATTGCGTTGACTTTTTTCATTGTATCCAATTGATCTAATTAACGTTCACAAGTAGGTGTCTAACATTGAAATCTCTGTATTAAATACTACCTTGGATATTAAACTTCATGGTTCAAATTTCCATAGCAAGGAGGAATTAGTTACACGTTTTGCTCTATTGGACATTCGTGTGTGTTTTTGCAGAAAGACTGGAAGGAATTAAGTGTACCGGAACCTCAGCTATCGCGAGTTTCCAATCAGCCAATCCGCAGTTCATAATCAGGAATCTTTAAACGGGCGAAACAGGCACAGCTGCATCGGGGCATTAAATACGTGTAGTGTATACTAGCCCACATGGCATTGGACCAGGGCCACATTTTATACAGATAATTGGGGTGAAATTTCAGTAGACCGTTTCTTAGTAACCTGTTTGGAGGTTACTAAGAAACGGTCTACTGAAATTTACGTACAAAAAACACACCATTCCAATTTCATGTTTCTTGGACCAGCTGCTTAGGCAATCAGTCAGTCAAGAGCTATCATTAACATTTCATGAATGTAAATATACCTTACACATATGCAAACGATCTGCAAACGATATGATGGGGATCAAAATGAAAAGTAATGTATTTTAAATTTATTTAATTTATTCAATCCTAGTACTAAATCACAATTACTTAGGAATTATAAAAATAACGATCACATTACTGAATGTTACTAAAGAAATTCAAACTTCATAAAACTGAATATTCTTTTTACATATTTGTACACTTTTAATGGACTGTCGATACTATAAGGTACCTATGTACTTATTGTTGACGCTTATTGCCATTAGTAGTTAGATAAATTACTGTATTTTTTTTTTTATAACCGGACATATGTAGATATTCCTCTTCTAAACTTATCAATTACAGCTCCTTTTGTTATCTCTTTGCCTTTCAATAGAACCCCATTGAGAGAAAGAGACAGACCATTTTAATTTTACGTACTTACCTAAGTATAAATACATTTACATAATTATGTTTTATAATTTAAAATTGACGTATCCCTTACATTATAATAATATACGGAATTAAATTACATTTCAGATGGCAAGACTTTCGACTTCAAAGCACAGTAGTTAGGTACTAGGCCAGTGAAGGGCCGATCAATGTTAAGATCGTATGCAACATACTTCTATTTAAAAGCACCTGGGGGCCTAACACCATTGTTTTAAGCAGCGGGTTAAGAACTTCACAGCTTTGACGTTTCTCCTTGTTAAGTTCTTAATACGCGCTACTTAGACGATCATAGTTGGCTTCTTGGTATAGTAGGTATATGTTTCTTCTCGCGTCATGTGAAGAAAAGCTTACATTCTGACCCAATTAATATGGCACTTCGGGTTCAAAATCACTAGAACAATGTTCTCCAGTGTGCACTCTATCGTCTCTTAGCGGAGTTAGTCCGGCTCATGTTGGGCTCCGGAACTTTCAACTCTTGCCATTCTTTCTGAAAATAGAAAACCAACTTTATGAGTCACGCGCGTAGACTTTAATTTCATGGGTAACTTTACTTCGCGGAATTATATTTTGTTCACCATGTTTCACCTTGTAACATAAACTATCTGCCATTGAAAGTTTAATCAAAATCGGTCTTGCTGTTTTATAGATTAGGCGGCATAAACAGACAGACATACCAATATACATATTAATAACTAGCTGTGCCCCGCGATTTCACCCGCGTAGATTTAGTTTCATCCTTATTGTCGCGGTACCCTAATATTTTTGATTAATAAAAGTAGCCTAAGTTACTCCTTGATACATCAGCCACCTGCCAGTGAAAGTTCCGTTAAAATCGGTCCAACCGTTTCAGAGATTACCCGGAACAAACAGACAGACAGACAGAGAAAAATTTTAAAACTTGGTTTTTAGTGTCAGTAGCGTGTATACTTTCATATACATTTAATACTAACAAGCTGTTATTTTGGAATTACAAACAGACACTTCAATTTTATTTTTCTGTATAGTTATTTTTTTATGTAACAAAGTACCGTATATACTTTCATTTGTATTTATTGAAAACTGTTATATTGAAATTACAAACAGACACTTCAAGTTTATTTATCTGTATGTAGGTATAGATCAAAATTCATAACCCTGTAAATATCTTTTAAACCGACTTCAAACAAAAAGGAGGAGGTTCCATGTTTGTCGTGGTTGTTCTTGCATCTTATCAAAGCTGGGACCGAAAGCGTATTAATAAGTGGGCGATGTATAATCAAATGAAGCACCGTTTATGAGTTAATAAGCTAGTTTTATAATTGTTTTACACAAGGTAAAATAAAATGTGTGTCGCGATAATGGCGGCAAGAAGTGAAGAGAGTGAGCGTGCCCATAGACAACAGGCAGTAGTGAGGCGATTACATTTTAGTTACTTATTCTTGACTAACCACAGATGTTAAATATATTATATATTGAACAATAAGAGAGGTCCATCAATAAGACACAGGCGATGTTCGTAAATTGAGTTATTATGCGGATAAATAAAACATTATTATCTTTATTAAGGGCAAGCATAAAGTTCTCTTACCACCATTCTGTTATCGGGCACTCGCGATAGGAAGTCCAACAAGTCATTATTAGGAACTCTATCAGGGTTCAAGTACTTGCGAGTGAATTTGTAAACACCTGAAAATATTAATATACTATAATTATAGGCCACACGTCCAAAATATAAAACAAATATTGATAAGTTTGCAAGTCTCGTAATCGAAGGAAGTGTTTGTACCTATGCATAAATGTGGATAAACCCACCACCTTTGTATTGAAATATAATTAAAGTAATTATATACGCACCTAGCGCCATAAATAAATAATTGATAGGTATCAAGTACAGAGCTATAGAACCTCCCACTAAGGTGACCATGGCTAGGTAACTGAGATAGGGTACTGTGAAGTTCGCCAAACTGAAACAGAAGTTATTTCGTTTATTCATAAGGTCGATATTAAGGTAAACCTGTACTCTTTGTAAAACAACACGGTGACACGTACTTCCTGAGCCTTTCAAGCAGTGAGACGATATAGTCGATACCGTTCTTGATGGTTAACGTAAAATCTTGCAGTCCATTCAATCTCGTTTTGATCGTCTTCTCATCCTGAAAGAAAGTGTAAAGTGAGAAGATGAATAATAAATACTTTAGCATACCTAATACTACAATCGGACTATGAGAGTGAGGGAATAAAGAGTGCACTTGCGTTTGCGCACACACTTGTGCATTATATATAATATCCCCTGCGCAGATGGCTAATCCCCGTTGAGATTAGCCACCGCCGTGGTCGAAATTCCGAGTCAACATCATCACAACAGTTAAGTAGTTAATTTTTGAAATAACACATTTATGAATACCTTATTTGCATCCATATCGTCATCAGATAATTCTTCATCAGGTTGGTAAGTGGAAACCATTGCAGTGTCATCTGAAATTTAGAAACAAACCTTTGAAACAATGGTCGTAATAATATTTATAGTAATGTCATTTGGTCGATAATAATAATAATAAACTCTCAATTGAGCACCATAAAGAAACAAATAATAAAATATGCAAATAAAAAAAAAAGCGCTATAGCGATTTCTTCCAGACCTGTACTGTCTGTACCCAATACAGAGGAGTTAATATGATAGTGGAAATAAGAGGGTAAATAACGATTTAAATTAAATGTTGCTTGGTAAAGTAGGTTCAATAAAATGAAGACTTTTTGAAAGTTCACCAATACACAACATTCTCCTTAGAATGTCCCTTGCAAAGGCCAATGAGCATTGAAAAATAGTTTTAAAATTCTCACAAACAATTTGATTTAAATAAAGTTGTTATACTCAGGTAGGTATTTACTTAGTTTAACTTATGTAATCGGCGGTTTAAATAGCACATTGGCCTCAGGACAAAGACAATCGCCTAATTTCGGTTTCGTAGAGCGTTATCCCTGCACACTAGCCATGTGACATTTCTCAGTTGTTTTAGTGAATACGTCATCACATCACATCGCTAGTGTGCGACAAAGATTCTCTTTTTTCTTCTCTCTCTATTTCCAATGCATCGTCAACGATGTGCATTACATATCTCCGGGTACTGTACGCTCTCGTGCATATACTTCAATTATTTGAATATGTTTATTAACAGTATTAGTATGAATGCTGTCAAACTTACGATTAGAGCGTTGCGCGACCCAATAGTATACAAATGGAATCAGTAGTAGCATCGGAGTCATCCACATGCGGAAGAAGAACCAGAAGACGAGCCAACCGGTCAGCGCCAGGACTGACTTCTCCCGGTTGTCCCACTCGAACACTTGCCTGGAAATTACAATTGAGAATAATAAAGCTGCAAGTCAGGAACTACTTATAAAATATGTTATAGCTCCGTACTGATCCTTTCAACGAACGGTTACTAACTTACACCACAAAATTTTTCAACAAACTTATTTTTTTATGATTACTGAAAGAGACACTAATTTGGTAATTTTTCGTAGGATATTTTACAAGTTATTATAAAATGTCGTGAAGAAATTTCATTACACTTGCCGAAACAAAGTGAACAAACTTATTGTTCACATTGTAGATAATGTACACGCTCTTGTAATATATTCCAAACATTGTAATACGGCGATGATAATATATAATTATTGCAATCAACCTAGTGTTCAACGCCGGTCTAAAGACCAATGACCAAATATATGACTGATATGGGCAATGACTTTACATAAAGTGATGAAACAAAAAATCTACGAAGCGCAAATGGCAAATTGATTGATTGATGACTGCTATAAAGAAACGCCTTCAAACGAAGGTTGATCTTGCTAAATTACCATCAATAAATTGTAATCTTTAATTGTTAGTTAGGAGACAAAATATAACCAATTTAAAATTTTACCAGCAACTTACAGAAAAATTAAATTGGTATACAGCCTCCAGAAAGTTTGGGTAGCTCCAAATCAAATCAAAATGTTTTATTCAACATAAAGGACACTTGGAACACTTATAGAACGTCATTTCTCTTACGCTAACTTAGGTTAATTTACTACCGGTTCCAAATGTAAGCCTGTCACGAGAAGAAACGGCGAAACAAACTCCCTGGATTTTTTTTACATGTGTCCCTTCTATATTAGGGTTGTTTATGTACATTTAAATGGAAGAGTGAGCAACTCATTGCCATGTTTGGCTATCATCAATATAGTCAGTTACACTATAATATGCTTTTTCACAAAGTTTCTATTTGATGATTGTCTTAAAACTTAAAAAGTTTATTGAAAAAGCGTGTACTTTGCCCCACAAAAGAGTTACCAGTTTTGTGCAGTCTAGTTACAGGGACACGGAGTTTATCTCTCTTGCGTGTATTTATATTGTGCATATCACAATTTTTCCTAAAACATCTATATTCTTTTTTACATATATAAAATTTTCAAATATGTATTTACATGCCACAGTCATTATACCTATTTCTTTAAACTTCTTTCTGAGAGAATCTCTAGATTTGAGTTTATATATTGCACGAACAGCCCGTTTCTGCAGGACAAAGATATGCATGAAGGAAGCAGGATGAAAGCCAGGCTTTATAACTTAAGTAATCAAAGTTAATGATTATGAAAGAAACTACGTATGTCGATTCATTAAATCTGTTATTTTGATTGCAACAGTGATTCAGCAAAATATATTTACGACCGTCTCAATTTTTTCACGCACTTTTTGTTGCAATGGTACCTACGTCACGTGTCTCCTATAATCTTTTTATAGTGTGGTGCTAAGAAATACATTAAAATTTGCGCAACATGTTTTTTTATAACTATTCCTCATTTAATACTAAAGTTTTAATATACTCACTTCAAATGTTCATGACCCGTATGAACTGCGGTGAAGATGTCTTTGATGAACTTCAAGTTGTTATAAATGAGAGGTATGTTGAATTTGGCAGGCTTTTGTGTATATTTAGCTTCTTTCGGACTCAAAACGCGTACAGATGCTTTTATCTGAAAACATATAATATAGACACATTGATTATAATGTAACTGTTAGGTAGTCACCAGGGAGCCACTAGGTATAAACTATTTGATGGGGTTATAGCTACGTTGGATAAACAAATCACTAATTGAAAAACCCAGCTGTAAAGGACACATAATTTTCAATAGTACTAATACTCGGTAATATTGACGTATGCTATTTGTTTTTCCATTATATTAAACCTAACAATAGACACGTTTAAGCATACATTCATAATTTAATGAAACGCTACTAAGATATAGGTGAGCATGAACAATACAACGAGTTTTCCGAGAGAAGTATGATATTACGGGATCTTTCGTTTGGAATTCGGATCTACCCGATCTCACTTCATGTCCATCAATTATTACATGCCCGGCCTAAATTCTAGGTTAGTATCGTAATTATATTTCAGTACATTTAAGGCATTCATTGATATCGGTCGGTTTAATTGACAACCCTTACCACCACCCTATTGCC
Source organism: Watsonalla cultraria (assembly GCA_964035505.1). Classification (NCBI taxonomy): domain Eukaryota; kingdom Metazoa; phylum Arthropoda; class Insecta; order Lepidoptera; family Drepanidae; genus Watsonalla; species Watsonalla cultraria. The sequence continues at coordinate 6,546,704 of OZ037717.1, read as the reverse complement.
ATTGACATCATTATCTACCCACATTGACATTAGAGTGCAGTGTTTTGACAAGTAGCCGCTACAGTGGGACACTTTCGAGTGACACTCTGATAATAAAGATAAATAATGATATTGGTTACGTTCGTAGGGTGCAGCAGTAGCCGCATACTATCAGGCGGACTGTATCCTTGGAGTATAAATCAGATAAGTGTGCATGAAACATACCGGGTTCCATGCGATGGACATCTGTAGAAGAATCCGTGGACAATTCCCCTTCGCGCTGGATCTCTTGCTCCTGTCCTTGAGTGCGTACCATCTTTTCTCATCATTGTTGATCCTCAGTAGCGGTATCGATATCTTGCCGAGGGTCTCACCCTTCATCGACGATATTATAGACTCGTCGTAGACTGCGATATCTAGTGTCGATGTAACATCGTTCACTGCACTAGAAATAGGAACAATTTTGTAACCTTTTGGATTGTAACATGGGTAAAAAAAATTGTCTCCCGAGATTTGGTTATAAAGATCAACAAAGTTCCGCGAAGGTAGGCAGAGGTGCTAAAAGACCCAATGTTTTCAGAAAAAGATTAGATATACTTATAATAATAAATTATTTCGTCTGGAAGATAAATAATGCATTAAAAATGAACAGCACCAGTTTCAGTGTGTTTTAATAATAAACATACAAATAAAACGGATAGTGAAAAACACGTGTACGTAACTCAGCCTTTATAGCCGCACGCACACAGAGCATTGTTCCTGTCTGGAAATACCCAACCAACAATAATTGTTTTAAGATCGGTTCTATATAATTCGAAACTTATTACGGTAATTGCACTTAAGGATCTGGTATCTTAAAAAAATTTAATCCATTAACTTTATAAGAACACGTTGTTTTCCGCATTTCTGTTTGTTCGTGAATGAAGGCCTTGACGGTTTGACTCATCGATTCAATATTGGTCACACAAAGGTCGGTCTTAACTTCAGTCCTTCAAATACTCAAGTGACTTACAAAGTGTAGCTCTTGTTCCACGTGGGGTCGTTAGTGCAGGGCACCATGTGTGTTTGTACCCTGGAGTTGTCGAGCTCCAACACGCAGTAGGCATCAGCCTTCCCACTGAGCCCCAGAGCAGATAGCCCTCGAGCGCTGTGAACTGTCACTGATAGTCGGCCGACCTCGCTCCAGTCGTTGTCTAGCCGATACCACGTCTGCAAGTACAGAAGATAGCCTTTAGATACATCACAAAATGTAATAATTTCAGAATTATCAATATTTATTTATTTGAACAAAATTCGATAATTGATAGTTCTGACGGTTGATAGAAAGAAATTAAAGAGTAAACACGAATACGCAGGATGATGACGACGATGATTCTATAGATTTTTTTAGGAAATAAAATATAAATACTTGAGAAGGTTATATGATGATGAACTTTGGAGTCCCGCTATTGTTTTAATGATTCTTACATATTATATTGTTATTATGTTATTCATATTCTAAATCCCAACTATTCTAGTTCTGTTTTTGTACGTACTGTCATTATAAAGTAAGCATTGTGAAATGTGTTTTCTCATTAAGTGAGTTATTGTTATTCTTTTGAGAAATAAATTATCTTAAACTATATTAACCAGTATTAGTAAAGAGGTAGATGATATAAGTAATTTAAATGCAGATAATGAATGCGTACCTAATAATTACATAGGTCTGGTTCAAAGGTCGTTGACGTGGTGGCATAATAACAATGTTTGTTACAGCTTGCATCGCTTTGAGTGATTGTGTGCTTGCTTCTAATCTATAGAATACCTGCTTATTTGATAGATGATACATTTTGCTCACCTTTGCTTCCAAACAACAAGCTAATTATATTCTGACGTATTTTCTGACGCATACTCGAGAGATACCTTGTCATTACACAATGCTATTTCACAGTTTTAGGTAATTCCTTGTGATATCATTCACACTATGTTTTTTAAGATCCTTATTGTATCATCATTATCATACTGTAGGACTATTTCATTTCAACTGTTTACATAAAAAAGTAAGCTTGATTTCGAAAAAGGACTTCTTTTATTTTTTAGCGCGATTTATTATATTATTATTATAATTGTACATATTTGACGTAATTTGTAGCTTTTATATAAACGTGTGAATATTGTAGAGCAATTTAAATTTAAATCAATAATTATTTACCACATTAGATCCGCCTGCTGTTGGAAAAATACGAGTCAACTTTTTTACGCCTAAAGCCGGTATGGAAAAAAGCTAGTAATATTCCGATATCAAGAGGAAACCGGTTGATTATCGACTCAGTGGCTTAAACACTAAGGTTGTGTTTACAAGGTCAGCTGTCACTATAAGTCGTAAAGAGAAGGATAGTGCGTGGCGCGTGTGTATCGTTTGTCTAGGGAAAACACTTGCATTGAATATAAATTAAACAAGTAGCACAACTCCTGGTTTTTTTGTTATCTATTAGGTACACATCATTGACACCGACTTATCTGTGTTTAACAAAACTAGTTTTGACAAATAAACAATATCAATCTTTGGAATAAGGTAATTTTATTAACATAGAGTCTTTCGGCGCAACTGGCCGCACTTTTGTCTTTGTCATTCAAATATATATAATACTAACTAGATATTAAAAAAAAATAGACTATAAAAATACACTTTTTAGATAGAGCATGTATATCTGGCCACAAATGAAATTTGATGATAAAAAAATCTAAATGTGCCTCTTTTTGCAATGAGAGATATTCGGAATGCACGCTTTTTTGCCCTGCATTTCGGGTAAATTTGGACATAAAATTACTCATTAAGCTACAATACACATTTGCAATACAATATGCTGACCTCACATTGTATAAGCTAATTATTCAACAATGACAGGATACTGAATAACTATGTTTCGTCGTGAACTTTATTAGCCTAGGGTTCTGTATATCAAATTAAAAAAGAAACCATATAGGATCCCTTAGTCTGTTTGTCTAGAGCTTTATATTAAAACGTAAATCAAGTTGAAATTAATATCAGGTACTCAAATTAGCTATGTCTTTGAACTGAGAAAAAATATAGAAGTATGCCAACGCAATTAAGTGAGACTTTTCATACTCCAGACTTTATCCCTTTTATATCACATAGTATTGACACACGTTACGGAATCGAATTGGAGTTAAAGTATGCATCATAAATGCCCTAATACGGCAAAGTCCCTCAGTAAAATTTTGATACAAAAACCCTCGGTGTTCAAGTCCGACTTACACTTGACCACCATTTTTATTAGCCTACCTATTAAGGCAAAGGCCCATCCGGTCGCGTATACTTCGAGTAGCTAATCTGTATTCGTTTGTAACACCTAATAACATCTTCGAATTGGTGAAATGTTACACAAATATTGTATAATTATACGAGTATTATATGTTATAACTTAATGACGTTATCTCAACGAACCTGAAGTCCAAGTTCAAGGATGTTTTTGTAATAAGTGTTCAAAGTACAGAATCGAGGTAGACGTAAGACGTAAGCCTTACAAGTGCCCAAGTATAGGTTTTGAGACATTGAATTATGTCGACGTAAGATCATGCCTTACCAGTGCCCAACTTGTTGTCGTCGCTTGATCATTGGCGTTGCGTTTTAGCGCGGCTTAAAATGTGTTCATACTTTTTCGAAGGCGGGTAGCGGTTGTATGCCAACGATGATGGATCAACACATTTTGAGTCACGCTAATACGCAAGGTCCAGCGACGATGTTTGAACATTTACAAACCTATACTTGAGGTAGGGTATTCAACACCCACTTTTTATCGAAGATGAATAAGTGCGAACGTGACAAATGGAAATGGATTGTATATGTTAAATATTCATTATTTTGTTTGTGTTTGTGGATTTTCCGTGTATGAGTAAGTATTTGTTTGGATTTTCAGACACCTGTACCAGGTAATGACAGAAAAAAAACATAATACGCATGCACACATTATTTTATAGGTGTTGAACTGTTGCACGAAAACACTGTTAGGATGGCGCTAAAATATAAATCACGCCTTAAAATTTGTTATTAATAGGCATCTTTATGAAGTGTATGCTAATAGACGTTTGTTTTACTATGTCGGCAAAAGACACTAATTTGATTAATGAGAGCTAGAGTAGATAGAAAATAAAACACTGATTCTAATTAACGTGGGAGGAGTAGCATGGCGATGAGAGAAACAAACATAAGTACATAAGACAAACCTTTCTATACTATAATTATAAAAAGGAGAGATAGAAAAGTAAGTCAAAATAAAAAAAAACTGGACCGATTTTAAAAAATGTAGGCTATGTTTTAACTCCGTACTCTTACGGGAACGGCAACTACGCGGGTAAAACCGTGTGACGTCCGCTAGTGTTAAATAAAGTATTCTGAGCGAATGGTATCCAGCTCTTGTTACTTTATGCTATTTATTTATTTATTTATTTATTACAAAATCACATGTACTTATAGACCTATTATTTGGATCAAACAAATAGACAAAGACAACATTTAATTTATTTTTATAGGCGTATTAAATAAACAAGTTTATTTTAACGACATCTTTAAGCGGTTGACATTTTGGCAAAAAGTCATCCATATTCAGACAGACGGCTCTGCAGTATAACTTATAACTTAATTTATTCATATACCTACACACGAAACTAGAATTCACTGGAAATTGACACATGTCATGCCCTTTATTACAAAACATACTAAGACTAAGATAGTCCCTGGCTTAAGAGTTGTTCCATCTCTTTTCGTGATAAGGATTTCAAATGGACATAGCTTTATTTCCGAGTTTGACTAGGCCTATTCAACTTTGAAACCATGTTTATACTAAAGGTGCTATGGTTTTGTATATCTACACTTATTTTAAAATTAATATTATAAAGAGGAAAGATTTGATTGTTATTTTGTTTGTTATTTTTTGCTTTGAATAGGCTCCGAAACTACTTAACCGATCTTGAAAATGCAATGGACAGCTACATCATCAGCAAGTAACATAGGCTATATTTTATCCCCGTACTCTCACGGGAACGGGAACTACGTGAGTAAAACCGCGTGACGTCCGCTAGTGTTAAATATTAATATTGCAAAGAGAAAAGATTTGTAAAGAAGTATTGAGTATTGGTCAACCGATTAAAAAAACACTAATACAATGCTACATCGCGTAGCACAAGAGTCGTGTTATCCTGCCGCGTTATTCACTGAGGTTTCTCAGCGTCGCACTCGTCGTCAAGTGCCGGTTTAAAGATACGAAATTGAAGCTTATCCTGTATGTATTATGTATCATTTTCCTATGATTAAAACCAACCTTAATGAATAACCTGGCAGAACGCGGCTGAACAAGTAAAGATTTAGCAGGCATCCATTGGAATACCTACCTCAATAAGCGATCTCATATTTTCTTTGTTAGCGTATAAAATGATACTACCACGTAAGGTACAATTTATGGATTGAATATAATTTTTTTGTCAAATTTATTGGGCGTCACTCGTGCCGGAACTCACTTTGTGGCCCCAACCATATAATACAGGTGTTGAAACGTGATTAGGGTCACAAAAATACGAACACATTAATGTTAATATATTTTCGTGGTTCTACAATACATATTCAATCATTAAAATTGTATGGAATATTCAATTAAAATAACACACGACCCTTGGCGACATGTGACATCAGTAAGTAAACCATATTCATAGAACCTCGATGCTGGCAGTAGCTATTTATATAAATAACAGTGTTTATTAATTAGTCAGAGAATCAGCATTGCTATTCAACGTGGCAATGCTGCCAGCCTTCTTGGCACGATCCCGAGAGACACCGACTTGGGACAAGTTTTCTACCTTTAATTAGTTTTAAGTACTATTCCTTGTATATATAATTAAGTTTTTATTGAATAAAACAGTGTTTTTTGAGTAAAATTATAAAGAGTTGCTATTTAAAAAACAAACCCAATATTTTATATTTTTAACCTGACCAGGGGCCTTACCATGACCTCTTATTGCCATGATAGTTTCACTCATTTATGAGACAGATGTATGTGACGTGTATACATCTGTCACTTTCGCACATCTGAATTATCATTGCAATAAGAGCTCATGGTTGGGCCCCTGACCTTATTAACTGAGAATCAGTTACAAATATAGTTTTACACTAATAATACATGACACGTAGAATGAAAATTCGATGAGATACAAATGTGGGCAGTTCGATTCCCCAAAGCAGCGGATAGAGATCATTTGCATATTGTTAACTAGTTGTGTTTTGCAATTGGAATTCGACGTTTTGTTTTTTTATGAACTTATTTAAAAAAAACTATTTGAGTTAGTGACTTGTGTTAACATCATATGTTAGTTATTGAAATTACCATCAATATCTATCCAGAAGTTTTGAAGATTAGCCAAAACAATCAGACAGACTCGAAATAGTTTTCATTAAAATTATAACATATAAAATGACATAATATCGAAATATCAATTTTTAATTTGCCTGTGAAACGGCAACACCTTCACGATCAGAATACTGTACGTGTAAAACAATACGTTACAAGTTGTAAAAAAAAAGTGCAAGGTCCCGTTAATTAAATACGCATGGATTAGGTAACACTTGCACGCAGAGTGTGTGCCTTGTTCTTCTGTTTATTGACACTTCATGTTAGATAATCCTCGACATACGTTTGTTTAGCACTTATTATGTGCAAGTAATGTAGAATAATCACATTTATTATTAGGACCAATATTGATCTCGAAGGTAATGTTTGCCAGTGACCAACAGCGAGTTTACTACGCAAATACTTCATAGATTTAATATGTAAAGTAGACACTCAATTAATTCAAACATAATATCTCTCGAGAGTCGTTCAATACGCGTTTAAAGTCCAAAGTGACACTGTGTAGGTTATGCTGCATAGAAGGTCAGGCACGGCGAGGAAAAGAGTTCAACGCGCTCAACACCATGAGCGGGAGAGATTTTGGTACACATATTATTACACTAGTTGTGCCAGTGTGAAAACACGGTTCACCCGTGTTGACTTAATTTTATGGGATACCCGCGAAACCTCAGTGTTTTTTACAAATAAAAGTAGCCTTATAACTCCTTATAACATTAGCTATCTAGAAGTAAAAGTCCCGTTAAAATCGGTCCAGCCATATTAGCCGGAACAAACAGACAGAAAAATTTAAACAAGGTTTTTTATTTCGGTACCGTATATACTTTCGTACCTATATGCATTTAGTGGAATTACAGACAGACACGTCAATTTTATTTATGTATATAGATTAACTAACTAGATATTCTACTGCTGCCTCGCTGGTTTAGTGGTCGCAAGCGCTGCTGCAGAACACGAGGTTCTGGGTTCGATGGAAAGTGATATTAGATTTTTCCATCTGTAATATCTCAGTAGCAGCCCGGAGTCTGGATTAGGGCTCGGTTAATGGCAATAGGCTCGCCTCCTATTACATGACACTTAAACGTGACTGGCAAAATGTGCGTGTACTACATGCACACCTCTGCCCACCCCTTGTGAATACAGGCGTAAGCATATTATGTATGTATCTATGGTATGCAACTAGCTATAGTTTTTAAATTAATCTTGATTAAAAGAAATTTAAATACTCGAAAGTTTACCCTTCCGTCTCATACTCATATGAGAAAGGCAGTCGGGTAACTTTACATTATTTATAATTATAATGCAAAAAATATAGATATTTTAAGCTCCAAGGAGAATATTTTTCCTTTTGCCACTAAAAAGCGCCCCATGTATACTAAGTCAAAGTAAACGGACGTGATTATGGCTCAAAGGTTTGGAGCCTAGTGGAATGGTGACCTATCTCAGTGCCACACGTGACCTCAATCAAGTATGTACGCTGTATGTGTATATACACTGCATAGGCTATTCCAAACGAAGTTACAGCTACATTTGCGTAGATATTGAACGCCACTCACGAGTCTACGGAACTAAAATGGATGTATTTCTTAAATATTCCTGACATTCAGAAAATGTTCCTATTCAATCCTATTCAAAAAGTTCCGTCACGTCGAAGACCAGAGGTACACTCATTTGACAGTATAGTACTCGTGGTCGTAGAGGTCAATGCACAGTCTACTCACTTCAATATTTTGATTACGTTCGGTCAAATGATAACACTTACATATTCGTCGGTGGGCGGCGCGATGTGATGGAAACCGTTGGTGGTGGGCACATTGTCCAAGGGTATGCTCCGCGCTGAGCCGCTGAGGGTCACCAGCAGGTGCAAGGACCCGTAGCCACAGTCCAGCTCGGACCACAGGTCGTGGGTCTTTTCTTTATCCAACTGAGACAAGTCGATGAGGCATCTGCACAGATACAAAAGTTTATACTTACATACATACCTACATACATATGCTCACGCCTGTATTCCCCGAAGGAGTTTCACCGAAGATGATTAAATGCCAACATGACAGATGATGAGTCGCCGTCTCAGGCACTATACATACGTCTTTGAATTACATCTCACACGTATGCAGGTTCACAAGTTTATACTTACTTATAGCGATTAAACTATTAAATCTGCTCCCCGACATAGTTTTCCTGAGCGAGTGCAGTTAGGGTTCTTCAAGAATATTGTTAAGCGGTTTGTCTACTAGTGCGTCCATAAGCTGCGGTCCTTTTATCAAGCTTATTTATATGATTAACTAGCTGTGCCCCGCGGTTTTACCCGCGTAGAGTTAATTTCATGGGTGTCCCGCAGCCCTTATGTTTTTTTTAAATATTATTAGCCTAAAACACTTCTTGAAACATCAGCTATCTGCCAGTGAAAGTCCCGTTAAAATCCATCCAGCCGTTTACGCGTGATGCCGTAAACAAGGGAAATGGGGATTGATTTTTATATACTTACTTGCTGTGCCCCGCAGTTTCACCCGCGTAGATTTATCTTCATCCTTATTGTCGCGGAACCCTAATATTTTGAATAAAAGGTAGCCTATGTCCTTTCTCAGGGTCTAAAGATTGTCTGTGCCAAATTCATCGCAATCGGTTGAGAGGTTTATGCGGGAAAGCGTAACAGACAGACAGAGTTACTTTCGCATTTATAGTATTAGTAGGGATAAGAAGATATAGATTAGCTGGCGTCCGCTCCGTCTGCGCGGGATTTGACTTATCTTCATATTTTTGTCAATTCACATAATTTCTTTATAAATTATTGACTTTGTATATAAGCGATATTATTTTTAAAGTTTAATTAACATTCTTTCAAAAGTTTTTGTGTGAAAGAGTAACAAACATCCATCATCATCTCCCTGGCCTTATCCCATACATTGTTGGGGTCGGCACTTGATTCAACCCGATGTGGCTGATCACCTGATTTTTATACGAAGCGACTGCCATCTGACCTTCGCAACCACATTTAGGAGGAAAATCTGTGATCTGGGTTAAAACAGTTGTCAGATTATTTTTAGGCCTCCGACTGGCCTGTAACGATTGCCAAAGATGTTAAATTGGCAACCGGGACCGACGGCTTAATCCTAAACATCCAACTACTGGCTAGGCGTATGGTTGCTTAACTTCGCTGATCGAATGATATGCGCAATAGCAACTGTGCCACGAGCTCTCATCATCAACGAGTAACAAACATCCATACTCACAAAATGTCACGTTTATAATATCAGTACGATAACCTCAGTGGCGTAGAAGAGCTTTACTTTTTTTACTGAAACAATAAACTGTGCTCTTAAAAGAACACGGTTTTTCGCCATTGTTTCGCTAAGGAAAACTAGATTTTTATGCCAACAATTCATGCGTAAAAGAAGGTTAAATATCCCCATTCTCAACCCAATCTTGAAATTTAAACGTTACTGTTTCATGGGAATATAATATAATCTAAAGATAGTCAAGTAATTTTTCTCTTACCTGCCCATAAAGTTCTTCATCCGCCCTTTGTGCCATACTGTGATTTCTAAACTATTGTCTTCGTACAAGTATATGTTGAATCTTTCGCACCAAGTAGGCTTCGCCTTGGACACCTGTTTTGATTTGTATGTTTCATTTCCTAATCTGAAATAAAACGTAAATTACTGAATACGTTTTCAAATAAATAAACATTAAAAATGTAAAATATTCTAAATTCTGTATTTTTCGAAGTTCTTGGAATTTTGAGTATATGTTTCTTGTAAATTTAATATAATTTAAAAAAAAAGGTAAATGTGCGCAGAAAAAAACTATCACAAGAAGATAAAGTACGAAACACAATGCAAAACAAAAACATTTATTGTTCCTTAAGTAGCTGTCTTTGTGACGTCATCCACATGGAATTAGTTTTAAATATGAGACATAATATAAGGCTTTCGAATTATATACTATCCCCTTATATTTAACGTTAAAAATATGGGTGAAAAAACACGATCTATTAAAAAATTCATTCGCTTATCATTAGGGGTCTTTCATTTACTGCGTAGTTTAGATGAGACATAATAATATTTCTACTAAGTATCAATAAAATTACTTTACTATTTTATATTGTTTGATATATCAATGTAATAATTTTCCACGTAAACTACTTCTCACGTCATTAGCTAGTTGTCATAAATTTGAAACGTTGTTTTCCTAATAAGGTAATAGTTTCCATATGGTCATAATGACACTTAGTGGCGTCCCGTGACATGGCATGGCATCATCGTGGTTTGCAGTTTACACCGTGACGTCACAGCCGCCTTCCGCAACCTTGGTCTGAGTCAATCGATTTCAAATCGTTTGCAATCGAAGTTAGTATCGTAACGATCTGTTTTTGTAATTTGGAAAATCATTTTAAGAATATTCTAGGCTATTCTTTATTAATGTATCTATTTAAGATTTTTTGTGCACACAGTCAAAGGTACATTGATATACAAATGTCAAAGCATTTTACGCCAGATAACCATTGAAACACTATTGTGGGCCAACTATCATTGCTTAAACAGTTCCTCGTTTTTAGTTCGCGCTGCTTAAAAAGATTATAATGGGCCCCGTGTTTGGGAAAGGCATGCTTACTTAAATTTGCAGTAGAGTCCATTGGAGCCAGTGGCTGGCCCGTCAGGCAAGTCTTTGGCTTCGATCAGTACCACGTTCACTATGGACTTCCAAGACTTCTTTAGAATGTCAAATTTCCTGCTTTTCCATACATACTGTTGACAAAAATAATTTTATGTAAAGTATTTATAAGTCAAACTTTAATACAGGAATACAGAAGACCCCTGAGAATAAGGCCCTCTGACAAGAAGAATCCAATCTAAAAGGCAGTATTTTCCTCAAATAGCTCTGCTCTGTGTTTCAACGAAGATGATAGCAGGCGACAGCTTGTAGCCCAAGGCCACCACGTCTCTCAAATATAAGCATACAATAATGTATAGGGACGTTTGTTTTGTACTTAATTTTGTAAGGAAGTCAGAATCCGAGCGCTTAAACCCGGATTCTTCTCGTGGCACCTTACTTTACAAGGCAACCAATTTACAAATGTGTACTTATTACATTTTGAACACTAATAAAAAAGCATCCATATTCTGTATAATACATTCGCAAGGACATGTGAAGAAGTATTCCGTATAAATCTTCACTAATTATATCAATTTCAGTTTTGTTTTGCCGACCATCACTGCATTTCTAGTAGCGTAATGATCAAATTAATTCTATTTTCCTGTACAAATACCTAGCTTGAACAAAGGCTGTCGTATTGGTACTTAATGAGTTACACGTTTGCTTAAATACACTTAAGTTATAAGTTGATGACTTTGTTGTAAGCACCTGGTTTAGCAACACTTTTGATTACCTATTAATACGAGTATATGAGTGTCTTGTGTTGGTTGTATCCACGAAAAAATCGTTTTGAGGATTATGAAAATGATATTTTAATTTATTTCAAAGCTAAAACTTGTAAGTAGGTAACCTATGAAACTAGAGGACCAATTTTTTTATTAAATATAAAAAGCGAGCCAATACTCCCATTAGTCTGCATAATCATAAAATTAATAGAGAGCCTGCTGAATCAATAAATATATGCTTAAGAAAGCTTTGCGTCGTTTCCTAGCTCCGCGCCCAAGGGCAAGCAGACGACTTCAAACTCAAGGCCCAACCGACTTTTTATATATACAGGATTTTTATTTTTATTTTATATCAGTATCGCGATTGATCACCATTCACCAACTCATCTGACAGAATAAGGTCGAAGAAGGGACCTCTAGGGAACTTAATTATTTTTCTGAATCAGAATATAAAAGTAATATTCTTCTTAGAACTATACATAACATATATGTGATAGGAGTAAGCATACCTTTTGGACCTTCTTCCCGTGATCCCTGAGGATTGTGAGTCCACTCCCGAGGCGCTCCATGAACTCCGTGGAGACAACGAGGGCGCTGGGCGCCAGCGGGTCCATCACCAGGCCGTCCGGGATTGAGAATGACCTGAACACAACACGATCATAAACTATAAAAGAAGCTAGCACCGAGCCGGTTTGAGGTATAGTCAAACCGGCAACACGCAACGTCATCACTTCATGAGAAAAAATACCTTGTTCAATACGTCAATAAGAACTTATTGTTTTTATTTTTGTCTAATACATGAGTACAAAAACAATTCAACAAGATGTTCTTACTTGCTTTTCTTTGAACGTTATGCGTGTACCTGCACTTGAAGGTGTCTGTGTACAAAATACTAATTACGCGTTAGCATATTAGTAGTTACTTAAATTCAATTGTTTGTAAGCATGGCATTTTTTGAACATTATTTCTATTTAAAAATTCCTTGCAGAAAGTAGAATAACTAAATTCTTCAAGCAGAATACCGTATGGAGGTCAGGTGGCTTAACGGGAAACGCTAAACTACCTCTGGTAGATATTTTATTTGATTAATTTATTAACAACAAACTCTTTATGATATTTCAAATCTCATCTCGGTTCGAGCATCGATCAAATTAGTAGTTTTATCTGAAATGTTATATTATTGAGACCTTAAATATGAAATAATTATTTCTAAATTTATTCAAGTCACGTGCTTCACGATAATCGGAATTTTGAACGGATAAAGGGATGGCGATCAACTTGTCAATGAGAAAATGAGAAGGCCCACGATACGATTGAGCCGGGAGGCTGAAAACTCCTAAGACGAATTTTCCCGAATTTAATATTGCAAATGTTTAAAATCTTCTGCATTAAGGCACCTTTTTCATATTTTACTATGGCTTATATACCTAGTAGTTTTTAGTACCTTTTCCATTATAATATTATCACAGCGCAGTTATAGGCTGGCCAACAGGTAAGCATGTTTACCAGTTTTTTAAATCAAAAAAGTATAAATAAAACGGCGTTCAAACTTGCTAGTGTATTTATTTATAGATTTTATTATCTTTGATCACGGTCCTATTTATAGAAATTGGTTAAGATAAATAAAGAATACTTTAAGAATATTTCCGTGGTATGCCATATTTAGTAGGTATTAATAAGAACTTAAATATGAATTACGTACCTTAGTAGTACATAAAGGTGCTTGCTATTTATATGCAACGTATAACGGCCTAAGTAGTCGGTAGTAGGAAAATTAGATTATATATTTCACTAAATGCATATGAAAGAATATACGGTACCTACTTGCAACAGCGATTTCTGGCTTCGCTCTGCCCGCTGGGCTATCAGATCGTCGTGTTATCACATTTGGAAGTAGGTCCAAGGTTCTACTACGTACAATATCTTAGGATGCGTGGGCACAATAACCTTATGTGATAGACAATATAACCTTATATTTATGCGTGATCATGTGTAGTTCTTTTGTTTGAGTGAACATATTAAACCATAAATTTTTTTTTATGGTCTCTACATACCCCCATGGGATACAGGCGTGAGCATATGTATGTATATTACTTTTGTTTTGATTTTATTGCACAACTTAGATTTTATCTATGTACTAATTATAGTAGGGGAGCCCAAGCGGGGATTTCGTGTTTTCCTAAAGCGCGGCAGATTAATATACAGGGGGATACCTTGTACCCGGTTAAGTACCTCCACCAAATATGAACGTCATAAATAAGGCCGCGCGTCGAGGATAAAGGATCAGATTAGTAAAAAAAAATTGATCATCAGAAATTCTCGAGCGCGTCAGATTAAGTTAGGGTGAGTTAATTATATGCTCAAAAGTGTATATTCCACTAATCTGACAAAGGGAGGGGAGGGCTACAAAGTTGTAAAAAAAAAACGTCATCTGGACATTCTCGAGCGCGGCTGAATTTTTTTTTTATTTTAAAGAAAATAATTCAAGGATAAGGAACCATATATATCTTAATCTGACGCGCTTGAGTATTTCAAAATGGCGAATTTTTTTTACATATACCTAATAATAAATTTTTATATAATGGCCGCGATTTTGCGTCACATCGAAATCGTCAGATTATTGCATGAGAGCTTTATTTAAGGTTCACTTAACACCCTCGAAGAAAATCTGACGCGCTCGATAATTTTATTTTTTTTTCATTTTCAACCCTTTCCTACGACCCCCTACACCCCCATCATGAAAACGATCAGATTAACATACATACATTATTAAAAATACGTAGGACATTTATGCCATCAATATCTGACGCGCTCGAGTATGCCCATATAACAGTTTTTTTTACAAATTTGAAAATCTATAGCCGCTTCCCCCACCGATGAAAAGGTGTACATTATATGACATTTTTTTCTTATTATCATCTAAGCTTTACAACCCTAAGGTCTCTATGACGCTCGAGTAAATCCCCATTTAGCATCGTGGGCTCCCCTACTATTAACTATGTGCAAGTAGTCAAGAATAAATAGTAAATTAGTCAAGGATTTCAAACAAAACTGACAAGGCTTAGCAAATTTTTTCGTTTAAAGATAATGAATGTATGTTTCAAAAGGGGTTTTTGCGTTGTATGTTCCAGCTAATTTCGGAAACGATTGGACCGATTTTAACGGGTTTTTCACTGACAGATATCTGAAATTTCAAGGAGTAACTTAAGCTAAGTTATTTTAGAAAATAATGTACCTCTAAGTAACTTTATTACGATTAGAATTAGTGCTTAAATTCCTTCGCGGTTAAAACCGCGGGGTATGTCTGGTGTATGTATAACAAGAGTTAAACTGCCATGATATTATGACCATAAGATCCAATGGCTAAGGACATGGTAAGCCCATGATCGCCTAACATTTTTTGGTCGATAGATTGATATGGATGGCTTCACAATATTTTTTGTTATTTCCGCAATCAAAGACGGTAAGTGCCTCCTACGTAAGATATTCGGCCATGAGAGCGAAGCAAGGTTAGTGAATTAATCGTGAACTCTTGAGTAGTTTAGCGTTGAGAGTTTTGCTAATTGCTAATTAAGTAGTTGTACATTATAATTTTAATATTAATTACCTGTGTTAGATGCATACGTGTTTTACAAAAAATATCATATTAAATCATATCCGCATTTTGGAATGTTATTTAATAAATAATACCACTATTCTTTATTATTCGAAAATATATAATGGCTATACCTAGTTTTAACTTAGATAAATCAATGTGTACTTTAATACAATGATAACTCATCTAATTACACTACCTATAGGTACATATAGGTATATATACCAACATACCTATACCCATAGGTATACCTAGATGCATACGGATAAATAAAGTTGAAGTGGTTGTTTAGTAATTCCAAATTAACAGCATTATACGAAATGCATATTATGAAACTCCTTATCGGGATATACCTTACGGTAATCATATTAAAAAATCCATGTCTGCTTGTTTGTTTCTGTTTCTGCTGCTTTGGACACAGCTCGTAGTAACCTAAGTATATACACACTTGCATAGTATTTGATACAATTCTAAAGATCATTTTCATTGATCTTTAACCGATTTAGAAAAATAAGGTTAGATACAACAATTCACATTTCCGTTTATATTTGCATATTGTTTTGTATTCAAATGTTATTTAGTTCGATTGGTACACGGCCGGTGACGATGCCCTAATTAAGTCCCAAGCGACGGACTTATATCTAATAATGTACTCATTTATATAACAAACTGTGACGAAATGTTGAACAATTCCATTGTTCATTATCAATTTTGGGTAATGCTTAATTAATGCGATCAATTGATTGAGTAAGATAACCAGTCGATTTCGAAAAATTATTGAGGAAAGTCTCATAAATAATTTACAAAGTTTTAACAATAAATACCGGAGATATTTATGGAATATTTTGAAGCTTTGCTTTGTGTGTTTAGTACTCGAAGTAATTACGTCAATAAATGATCAATGCTTATTCTTATTTATTCTTATAACAATCATCACATAAATGTTTATGCCTTGGGGATCAAACCTGTGACACACACGAAGAAGCAAATCATGAGTCACGTACATACTAATCGCGGGACCGTCTTGTGTCGTCTAGCGAAATAATAATATAAGTTAGATTTTATACGATTTAAATCGTAAACAATAAAAAATTTAAATAAACTGAAGAATTAATTTTCTTTCAGAGAAAAATCCTGTAAGAAATTTATTGAACTGACCGTTAGTTAGCAATTAATTTACAATTAATCTGCGTGCTTAATTAATCTTTGTTATAAATATAAAATATTATGATATAAGACTCACTGTGTGCTTTTCAACTGCGAGTGCACAGGCTCGCATTGTTTGTCTAGGAGGCACTCACTTATGTTACTTGAATTGTTTTCCGACTGCGTGTTTTGGGCGGGTTGAAAGTGGGGATCAATTGTGCAGCACTCCGTAACGGGTGGGGTGTCAGTGTCACCCTCTGGGTTCCCACGAGCCGAGGGGGACCGATACTCCTCACCGCCTACACCATAATCACTCAATATAGCCGTCATCACGCAAACACTGTCCGGGTGCCCTTCGCACACAGTCCGAGCTTTCGATCTCAACGACAATTTCCTTACGAATGACATGCCCACTATTACCCACTGCAGTTATAATTAATTTATTACTGTCCCGTTCTATTTTTATGATTAATATTTTATTGTGACAACAATGCGCTCCGCATTTGTCATCGTCCAGTCATGACGATTAAAATGAGGTAAATTGTAAGAAATTGTTACTAACTATTAGTGACATTAAATCGGAGAAAACAAGTTATAAACTGTGAAGTAAATAAATGTGCCGGCCTAATACTATCGAATCGGTTCTAATATTAAAAACGTATTACCCGTCGGACACCTTGCTGGTTTTTAGGTACTCGATATTTAAAATATCGACGATATCGCAACGGTAGTCATCATCAAGAAAATTTGTTAATGGTTCAGATGATTAAAATCAAATAATCAATAACTATATCATGTAGTTTGTTGTGAAGCGCACATACCTTTGTCCGGTCGGTAGGCACGATCGAGGCGAAGGTACACAAATGACTGATTTAGCGAGAGCACGCGGCGCGTCGGTCAGCCAAGGGGTGTCCACCTTACGGTGCTTTGGAACTCGTCTCAAGTTTTGGCGATTCCGGATTAGTAATATTCATGATGTTCGTATACAATTAAATACGTGTTCCTCGAATCGATGAGCCCGACGCTTCTGACACTTGCCGTATGGGTAAATGCATATATTTACATAACAACGTCTCGAAAAGAGTAGCGCGTAGAGTACTTTGAAACTGAAACGTATGACGTTTTGTATGATTGTTTCATAGTCCGTAGGTAAATAATATAATAGGTAGGTATAGATGATTATGTGTTAAATACTAGCTATCGATTGCGTCTTCATCTGCATGGAATTTGTAATTTGCTAATGTATTTTGTTGTAATTGAAACAATTGTTAGATTAGGAAAGTAAATAGAATAGAATAGAAATAAAGATACGACTGACAGAAATAATCAAATATTATTTAAATGTAAACTCTATGCTGGGTTTCACCCAACAACAATTTTATATATTTATATTATTGCCATAGACAATAATTTATAATTTATATCTATCTTAAATCTATCTGTCTATATATATATATATATATATATATATAAAAGAAAGTCGTGTAGTAACACTATTTATAACCCAAGAACGGCTGAACCGATTTGACTGAAAATTGGCGGGGTGGTAGCTTAGAACCAGGAGAAGGCCATATGATACTTTTATTCAGGTCCCGTGGAGCATGACGTAAAACGTGGTACAATACAATAAAGCCTTCTCGGGTGAAACTGCGGGGCACAGCTAGTATAAATATAATCGCTATATTGCTAAGCACAAATCTCGAGAGCAAATGAACCGATTTTGTAATTGCATTTTTAGAATATTCCTTGCAGTACGAGGATTGAAGATTTTTAAAATTGTCCGAATACGTGTAAAACAATACTTTTTTATACTCCCATACTTAAGTAATAAACATAAAATAAAAAATTTAAGTTGAGACTATTAGGTGGTACGAATTTCGCTGGGTCAGCAAGTTTTATATAATTTTGAAGAAATTACCTCGTGCTTGTATCCCAATATCTCCTCCCCTTACTTCTTTCCTTCCGAATAGTTTGTTATGTTATTCTGTAAGTTGCCTAAACTTAAGGAAATGGTTGGTAAAACAAAACAAACCAATGAGGCAATCTAAGTACAATTTAATAATGTGTACCGGTACCCGAGAGGCGAAATATATCGCATTATGATTGGATAGAACGAATCGGTCAGATATTAGTGCCATCACCTTCATTCTTCTTCATTCACGAATAATAATATAAAAGACATTACAAAATATAACACATTTTTTTAACACATTACCCTTTGTGAAGCAATACGAACATAGACATTTGATGGATCTTTCAATTTATTTCTTTCAAAAATTATGTATACACTTAATAAGTACCTATTGCTGAAATATTTAGAAAATATATAGTTATAATTTTGCAGTTGATTTCTTTTTTTGAAATTTATTAATATCATTGGACACTATTTGTCATATAATTAACTATCTTAATTTCTTATTTTGTTTCTTATTAACTGTTTGTGTCTTTTTGAATAATGCAATAAAAAATATATACAAGCAAATATCCGTATATACAGTATGTAGGTATTTCTTTCTTTATAGGTAATATGTAAGTAATTGTGAATAGTTAAATAATAGTCCAATGAACCATGAACCTATTTTTTATTCCAGTAGAATAATAGTTATTTGTTATACAAGAGTGCAAAGTTGCTTTTTAACCGCGTGTTCAATTTTAATGACCGAGCAAGCGAAGGATTCTAAAGCTAACTTAGCTTTAATGCATGGCCTTGCTTGGCCTCAGCGGTCTGCTGACTGCATCCTGCACAAATTAGGCGAAAGAGCGTTAGTGTGTCTTAAAATCTCAAATTTTCAACATTTTGTAATCAATGAAAAGGTAATTATATAGTAGGTAGTGGTCATTAGGTTTCCAATGAAGTCTTTTAATATAGAGCTCGTTAAATCCGACATGAAGGAGACTAACCTCACAGGATACCAAAAACGGCAATGCGCAAAGTGGAGGAGAGAGAAAGCGGACCCCAACGTCATGCCGGGAACACGCTGAGACGAAGGAGAAGAATATAGAGTTCTGAGCTTGATATAATCTCAGTATTAAATCTATACATCTATTCTATATTCTATACATGTATACATCTATATATATATATATATATATCTATACCGATAAATAAAATTGAAGTGTCTGTTTGTAATTCCATAATATCAGTTTTTCACTAAATGCATATGAAAGTATACACGCTACTGACACTAAAAAACCAACTTTAAATATAATTTTAAAAAAATCTGTCTGTTTGTTCCGGGTTATCTCCGAAACGGCTGGACCGATTTTCACGGGACCTTCACTGGCTGGTAGCTGATGTTTCAAGGAGTATTTGTTAAAAATTTATCAATTAAAATTTATTTATTAAAAATATTATGGATCCGCGACAATAAGGATGAAACTAAATCTACGCGAATGAAACCGCGGGGCACAGCTATTTGTAGATATGCGTAATATATTGTTCTAAGATTTGACTTGAATTTAGGTACCTAAGTATGTACGTCTTGTTAAAATAAATACTTAGGATGACTGGACATTTGATTTCGGGCACTACGGTGTTATAAACCAAACCGCAGTGATCAAAGAGAGTAAGTCATTGGCCTCGTATTGTAAGGTCAATTTTTATTCGTCGTCGATAGTTAAAAGTCATGACCGTCGATGGAGTTTATCTTTCATACCGGAGTTTTTTAACGCAATTTTGTTGAAAATATTCAACTATTGAAATAAATGGGGTTTCTTCATAAATTCAAATATCGTCGACAGTGTCTTTGCTCCATTATTTCTAAGCATAAAAAATAAAATATACACACATAAGTATTATGCGGAAGTAGAGAATAAATCGGAACCAGATTTTGGTACACAGCTTCCTATTTGGCCTAATTATCAGTTATAAGACATTTAACATTTTTACGGTCTTATCATTTGAATATATATAATAAGGAATATATTTTGACTTTGGACATGCCTATATGAAGTGCTTTACTTACCTATATTGAGAAAAACGAAAAATGTTTGCATACCCAGGTATTGAACACATGACGCATATCATAATATCATAACCGCATTACGCGGGGTCCTTCACCTTTTGGCGGATCGGGCTGAAAAACCCAGCCATACTTATAGTGTCCATTCACTAAGGTTTCTCTGCGTCAAACTCGACGGAAATCGAAATATATATAACTCAAAGGTGACTGACTGACTGACATAGTGATCTATCAACGTACAGCCCAAACCACTGGACGGATCCGGCTGAAATTTGGTATGCAGGTAGATTTTATGACGTAGGCATCCGCTAAGAAAGGATTTTGATTAATTCTACCCCCAAGGGGATACAATAGGAGATGAAAGTATGTATGAAACTAAATTTACGCGGGTGAAACCGCGGGGCAAAGCTAGTTGATACATGATAATAGATGATACTGGTGCAGCCAGCCACGAGCTATGAGCGCGCAGCGAAAATAGTGGGGATACTGCGTATTTTTTAATTCGCCTCGCACCATACATATAGACAGAGACAGAGTCATAAAATGACTAAGTACTTCGCATTCAAGATACACGATCATAGCTCGGAAACTGTAAGTAGGTATAGACGCTTGATACTAGTATTTTATTCAACTGCTTCTTGCCATTTGTACCTTTATAACAATAACTATATCGTAAAAATAGTTTTAAAACATCTTCGACCTTCAATATACGTAGTAACAGGTTAATTAACAAGCTCTTCTTTCACAAAATAACATTACTCGCATCAGGAAAAGCAAGTGTTATTTATATACGAATATTTCAAAAGGTGAAGGTATTTTATTTATCTTGTTGAAGGAAAGGGACACCTCTACTTATAAACTTAATGCACGTTAACGTATATACTTACCTCCGTGTAAGTAACCTTGTTTATGTGAATTTGTGACATATTATAGCTAGGGACTACTATATACACTACCTATATCTATACCTACTTATTACTTCTACCCTTTTACAATGTAAAGAAAGTGCGGTATTTTTAAACGTGAAGAGGTGGAAAAAGTCCAGAGGTCTAAGCCAGAAGCAACGCATCTAAAAAAAATGTTAACTAAACATGAAATATAAATATAAAAGAAAAGCTCAATGCCTCGATTTATCTGGTGGTATACGCACTGCCGTATAAATATACTGTCCTCCCATTGAATTAACTGGTCAATGAGAGGTCAGCTTACACTGAAAACTTGATGTGTTTCTGTCATGCCAGAAGGAATTTACCGACTGTAAAGTTCGTCTTTTGACATCCTCATTTCTTTGTTCCAAGTAGGTAATATTTTTTTCCAAAAAGGTAATTATTTTAATTACATTTTTCGCAGTGAGGAAGGATTAAATCTGGCATAATATCCACTTAAGGGTGATACGTTATTTTTCCTGATTTGAGCGTGTGACTGGCATTATCTGCCATGGTGTGCAACATCGGTCAAACAAAGTTTATTTTTAAATTTGTTTTATATCATATTTTCAAATCCCATCGAGTTCAGTGATTGTTATAGTGCTATAAGAATAGTTTAAGTTTTTTTTTAGATTTAAATTGATCAAGGACGATTACTTTCTGGTTTATTGTGATTTCTACTTAAGTGGCTACTGGCTGGCAATACCTACTCTTTCTTACCAAACTACCTATTTTTCTATAGGCTCAAAGTTTGTATCTATATAAAGCTATTTGACATAGATAATAATTACTTAGAAATATAGACCACAGATACCACACGTGAGGTCTAGCCAAGTGGCCGTGAAGCCGATCCGGCGTTGGCGCAGCGCGGCCGCGGCCATGACACTAGAACCAAACCATTTGCAGTAGGTATATAAACCATTTGAATAAAATATTATACCTAATTACTGTTCTAATTAAGCTCTGATATCGTATCTATACGGGTCTTAGTGAGACCTTTGTGAGGTATTGTTGATAAACGTGGCACACATGATATTGCGTGTACCTATCGATAATTAAATCAGCAGCCTCACATGGGAATGGTTAGACATGCTAACCACATATGTCATAGGAGGGATCGTGTTCCCTTCGTGTTGGTACCATGGGTACAATGGATACCAACATTATTGGCAATAGTTTAAATGAAAGAAATATCGAGGTACCTAGGTGGTTCCTCGAGAAAACAGTATGTATATGAAACGTGAGCATATCTAATTTAGGTACATATTTAGGTAGGTATGTAGTGACCACAAAGACACCTTGATTCAATAGGGACCTATCTACATAGTTAGATGATGACAAATGATTCATAAAAGACAATGCAGCCAAACTGCACACACATCGGACTTCCCCGAGTGAAGGTACCTACTTACTTACGTATATTTAGGGTTTCATATCATAATAGTAAATCCTTTACTCGAGTCAGTGTCTGCCACTAGTCTTAGCCTGTCAGGCACAAATCCCACACAGTACGATCAAGTACCTACCTACTTACCTAGGGATAAAACTATTTTAAATTGAAAAAATAAAAAAGGCACTGAATACGACTCTACGTTTTATTTGTTAGGCGAACCGAGGGTTCTGTAACCCAGACGGGGTTACAGAACCCTCGGTTCGCGAAGGCTCGCACTTGACCGGTTTACGACCGTACCTTGTTAGGTAAACCTGGGAGACTTGTAAGTCTACATGTGGTTAACCACATGCAATGGAATACTTTGAACTGAAACTGATGTTGGATATAAAATACGTGGGTAAAAACACTGAAATCAAACTGATACATAGGCATATTTAAAAAAAGTAATACCCGAGTTTCTTGCCGAGTTCTTCGTAGTAAAAGCAACCTTCCCCATCCGGTGGTAACATTTATAATCAGGTTTAATGTAATTTTTTCTTTGTTCTTCTGACGATTACTTAACTACCTAGTTAGGTAGTAGGTATGTAAGAAGTCCTATCAAATAAAGATATTTTGTTATTACTAAAACTTCACGCCTAATATAAACGGCGGTACGGATTTAGAAAATATCGCCTGAGTATTTTCATAATTTTGTATGGAGAAATAAAACTTCCTACACTCGCCACTAGGGGCGCTTTTACGTTCCCATACAAAATTTGGAAAATAAGCAGGCAATATCGTCATCTTTAAGACATGTTATAACCAATACTTGGGCTACAGGGGCCGTTCCGTTTTCGAACGTTAGTTAATGCCTATTGTTAACTTCACGAGTTGGTAGGAAGAATGTAGGTAATTAGGTATTAATAGAATTTTGTGTTTAAATAAAAAGCCTCAAATCAATATCACTAAAGCGGTTTGCCGAATTAGCAATAAGCTTTCATTCTGTTTTGTCTAGAAAGCAAAACAAAAAATGGCTCTAAAGCAAAATGCCTCAAATTAATATTACCTATATCTATATATTTCATTGTCATCGGCCCTTCACAAGTGTGCAGTTTAAAATCATCAATCGATCCACCATTTGAAATGCAGTGAAAATAGCGTTCGATGATTCCATTACATAGATACATTCATACCAAGCTAATAGAAGCAAGCTTGTCGTTTAATTATCTTAAATGGATGGATCATAATATAATCAACTTATAAAATACAACAAAATATAAAACGAACATTTATTTTACTTTATAAAACTTATTCTAAAATAACTTTTACAGCTCTATACCATAAGTGTACATAATGCGATTACATAATAGATATAACTACTATTTTCACAGTATAATAAAATTCGTTAATCTGAATACGAAACGAGCCTACCACTGAAGTGAATAAAAAAGAAACAATGCTATTATTGTCTCATCTTTTCTAATCATATTACAAGTATATCCTTACTAATAAACCCCTATGAGTTGTCTTATCATTAGTGTTTATTAGCGAAGGGGATACAAATAAAAATTTGTAAAAAAATACTTTTCATTGCATACTCTCGAAAACAGATTTAAATTACTACATAAGTGTAGGTTTACTTTTTACCAATAAAAGTTTTCTGATAATTAAAAAACCAAGCACTTATTTTAAAATATTATACTTACATTAAGGGTGGGATTACAAATTTCAATACAAATGCTTAAAGGTATGTTAGCAAAATGCTGTTTCTTATCTAAGGTGAATTTTGTCAAATACCTTAATAAAATTGGTACAGGTTCTGAGCACTAATAAGGATATCTTGAATAAATGTATTTTAAAGTCTCCTCTAATATTGTTTTTGGCCAGAAATGGTATGTGATATATCAATTTTAACTAGCATCAAATGTCATTAGGAGACATTATTTATCTCAAAAATAAGTTTCGTGCATTAGAAATGATCATGAAATAAATCTAATAAATTAATATAATTGTGTAACAACTAATATACCTGGATAAAATTTAAAAGCTGCATTAATTCAGTCTGATTCACAATAAAAGCTGGCCTGTGGGTTGTGAACATCATCACGGTTACATATTTCTTACATCTAGACTTACATTAGCTAAGATTACAAGTTGTGCATACATTGATCATTCATTAGGCTTCAATTCACATTCATTTGTGAAATTGAAAATACTGAAATACAATGCTACATAATATTTCATATTTGTTGGGGGTTTAATCATTTTCGCTTTGTACTGACTTTGAACATTTTTTTTATAAAAACAATTGGATACATATAGTACATAGCTATCAGTAAAAGTCAATAGGAAAATGTTGCAACATTTGTGATGGTGGCACGATAACACCTTACATTCTATTACACTTTTGTTGAAGTTATCAAACCTAAGGCAGAGTGCTTGTGATTGAAGTTTAACACTTATTAATAATACAATTCAAAATGAAGCAGTGTAAATAATAATATAAGCACCTTATCATAATAATTTAAAAAGAAATGTTTATAAATGAGCTTCTACCTGGAATGTTACTGGACAGAGTCATAGGAAATAGGTAAATAATTAGGTTCTAAGGATATGTAATACATAGTATAAGATTTCAAACTACTTGATCAAATTATGACAAATATTCACTCAATGTCAGTCTTGTGTTTGTGTTAAGTGAAAAGTTTGGTCAATTCTCACAGTTATAATTAACTGTGTCACATTTTAGTGGAAGCTTCTAGGGAGCGCAGAAGCGGCGCACGGGCCATATACTAGAAACGGTCCTTGGAGGCGTGCAGGTCCGGGTTGGTGAGGTACTGCAGTTCTTGCAGCTCCTGGAATTTCTCGTGGTCTCTAATGTGTGCATAGTTAGCCGATAAACACATCAAGTAGTGCACTAGACTAAGTATCACCAATATGCATGATACCATAGCCAGTATAAACATAAATTCTGCTTTCTCCACATAATCCTTACAGAATAGTTTCATCTTGTGAGCTTCACATATTTTCATATCCTCTTGTTTAACAGTTGAAGGGAACATGAAGTCAAACTGAGTGAAATCAATGCATGTCGACAAGTCGATGTTTTTCGGTTTCGAACATAGCTTCCAAAATATAGTGAATAAGAATGTCGTAATGACTAAGAATCCAAGTAGCAGTATCCAAACAAAAGTGAGAATGTAAGTGATAATCATGAAAATAGCACAGGATATCCGTCCACCGACTCTCGCTCTCCACGCTCGGTAAACTTTCTGTCGAGTGGCACCGGTGGTCAGGCAGCCTAGGCAGAGCAACATCAAACCCAGCGCGGCCATGCAAGCACTGCCTACGATGAATATCATCTGCAGAGCTTCGATCCATATTAGTCTAAAGTGGAATACTTGATCAAACATTAGGATTGATAAAGCAGAGCCTTGGTACATCGTGCCACAGAACACACCTACGCCCAAACAACACATTATGGTTGCAATCAGTGTTGCGTGAGGCACTCGCGTTAAACAAGCCTGGCAAGCGTCACCCATCTTGAACTATTCACTTTACAGGTTTATCACTGAAGAATTCTCAGTATTCTGGTATATTTTATAATATTACATTACAAAGAGAAAGTGACTAATTCTGTTTCGTTTTGTAATGATCGACACTTTGACATTCTTCTGACAGATGGCAGTTAAGCTAAGTAAATACTTTTCCAAACCATAGATAATATGAGAACAATATCACAGTTTAAATATATGCTTTACAAGCATTTAGGAAATTATACCTAATTTTTGAAATAAAATCCATTAGATGTTGTCAATCTTAGAGATTAAAAAAAAAAATTACTGTCAAAATAATGTCGATTAGTCGTTTAGAAGTTTTGAAAAATATGGATGACGCATATGCGTTCGGTCGAATACGACGTGACACGGGACACCGCTTGTTGACACTACAGCTAGTCTGCCATAGATATAGAAATAAATTCGCTTTATTCTGCTTATAATCTCGTAGAATGTGTCTGAGTGAGTATATCATTTTGAACGATTTGTTCCTAGTTTTAGTTCCGAACTGAGTGGAATGTCTAACTGTGACAACATAATAAATAAAAAGAAAAATATAATGCATTTAAATTGTGACAATAATATACAGTAAAATATTTTTTATACCTAAGGTTAAAAATATGTATATAAATTAGAACCAGACTTTTCACTAATTTCATAACACAACCTGGATATTACAAAACATCGCCAAATAAATTCTTGATTAAAAAGTAATTCTATATTCTTTTTGTGATACGGATTGCAAAAGAGATGAAATTGATATTGAAATTGAAATAATATTTATTCGCATTAAATATGGTACATATATGATATGATGGAAATAGTTTTCGAGTTCGGTCTAATCTATATTTTTTTAAATGGGGTTAAGAGCTTTGTAGTAGTCAATTTAAATGATTACTGTATTTGTATTTTTTAATACATAGAAAGTCATAAAAATATTAACGACAAAACCACTTGTATCCATGACGTAAATATGAAAAGTACCGAGGCCAACCAACGTCATGTCATGTCATCAGTCATGTCACGATTGTCAGGTTATCACGTATAAATCTACGTAAAAAATCTCATATTTATTTGTATTGGTTGTGATGAATTTTATGCTGTGATAATCTTTTTACCAAATTAAATTTACATTGGTGCTTTATTTAAAGTGAAACATGGAAACTTTATATCATCAAACGAATCAATTGCTGCAAGAAGCATCAGATTTATTTCATAGACTTGAAAAAGATCCAACGAATTACGAAGAAGTTGAAAATGCCATACAGTCTAAAATACATGCTATAAACGGGTAGGTATATTTACAAAACAATGCACTAGAACTTTCTTTTTCAAATTAGATACTGAATTTGAACGATCCTTGCCTTATTTCTTTCATATCTGATTTTATAGAAAATGTCTTCAGTAGTATTATTGTTAGTTGTAATGTATTTTTTGCTAAGACAGCAAATACACCGAGATTAAAGACATTATTAATTCAAAATGCTCCTTATGATTTCCAGAAACTTTGAGAAGTTGGATATATTTGTATATAAAACACCAATCACACAACGACCAATGGCTAAGATGCGAGTGGATCAGTTAAAATATGACAATAAGCATATTCAGGTACAGTTTTACAACAATCTACAATATTTTTTTCATTGCCACAGAGGTGCCACATCATTTGGGAAGAAAAACATTCATAAATGATTAAAGTTGCTTTTTAAAATACTAGATGGCGCTATATGCTATTTTAAGGTTTTTTGTTTTACATCCATAAAAATATTCAAATCCTTATTTAAAGTGGCAGGCTATTTGGCCAATGTGTAAAATTATAAAAAATGCTTTCTAATTGGGCTATGATGAAAGAGTGTATTCATAATAGTATCATGCTGCCTAGCACATTCACTGCTGAAATTTCGTCTTCTTCATAAATTCTCTAACAGTTGGACGTGCAGGTGCGTCTTTAGCAGTGAATGCGCTAGATTACCCTCAACATTAATTGATAATGCATCCAAACAGCCAGTAGGTAGGTATTATGAATCATTAGATCTTAAAATTTTTAGTATTTGAAAAAAAAAGATGTAACATTGTGTAATTATTTGCAATTTCATCTGTTACTGATTCCTACTCAAACTTAATTTCCAGTTCCGTTCAAGAATAATGTTGTTTAATATAATATGGCTTAGATTTTCAATGGTTCTACTGGACTTTTGACTGCTATACAGTGACCAATTGCAACTTGTCTGTCCTGTCCCTTCACAGGCATCACTAACAAACGCCCAGAACAAACGGCGGAGGCGTGAGCAAGAGTTGGCAGACAGGGAGCAGCTGTTGAGCAGGCGGTTTGGTCACGACCACACTGCCATCACGGTGGACTATCTGACTCAAGAGCAGGTCTCCTTGCAGAACTCCCATCGGAATGTGGATGAAATGCTGCACACAGGTACTTTATTCATTTTGTCAATCATTTATAGCAGCGTTTCTCCGCTTGTTACATAGAAGGCGCTACTCCCTAACAAATCTCAGGGCCTGTAGACAAAGTAACACTCCTAACCATTTTTAAGAATTTGGATTGTAAACATGTGTGTCACGCATTAAAATCTGATATACAGTAAAGTTATTCTCATGCTTCGCTAATAGAAATGATACAACATATATGGGAATGGCAAATGTCGCGTGATTTATGTCATTTACATACATTTTGTATTGTTTCTACTAGCGCAAGTGCGAGAGAATGTTACTTTGACTAGGCATATACATATGTGAACAACTAGACGACAAACTTAATTGTGCTATGAGAGTTATCAGCCCATTTGAGTACAAGTATCCAACTAGACTAGTATATATTGAATTGTATTATACTATTAGATTACAGGTACCTACAGATTGCCACTGAGGCATAGTGTTGAGAATGAGGAGACTAATTCTGTTCTCTTTTGGATTTTTACAATAAACATTTGACCAGAACATGCAAAATGTGGAAGTACTATACTTATCGACCTGTCTCGCACTTGGTAGTGAGGAGCTACGTCCACTGCTTAACCGGTCAAAATGGCGAGACCCAAGGGCCTCCAGCCGAGCTTAAACTTAAAAACTAAGCAATTAATCGACCTATAATATAATATAATACATGTGGTGCCATCTATTGCGAATGGTTCAAAAATATTCGTGTATGTAGCGCGATACGTTAACGCGTTGAAGTTGAATACGAGAATACATTTTCTCACAGATTTAAAGTTCAATCAAACTGTCAAAGCATCTTTATATATTAGCCATCTATGCAGTTCTATACATACAGATTAATCAAATGCTTGTAATTCCAAATTAGCAACTTTTCATTACATAAATTTATATGGATAAATATATTATAAAAATATTTTTTTACAGTTTTTCTGTGTTCGTTCCGGTCTAATCTCTGAAATGGCTAAACCGATTTTAGAGGACTTTCACTGGCATTAACAGGCCATTTTTATTACAACCATGAAATTAAGTCTACGCGAGTAGCACCGCGGGGCACTGCTATAATTTATAAAACAATGAAACATAGGTACATAAACCGAACGGGCTTCCGAACAAATTATTTAATGCTTTACAAAACAGTCGCGTACGGAACCGACGGTGAGAGTAATTAATCATTTTCGGCGATGATTGATGGGATTGCAGGCGCAGTAAAGTATTTTCCTGATCCAGTTTAAAATTTTAATTGTATTATACCCAGGTAATAATAGCAGAACAATAATTTATAACTTGGCTAATTATCTCTCTTATTAGAGAGAAGTGCAGAGAGATGGCAACAGACTCAATAGATTGATACAATTCGATCCACTTATATGCATGGTAAATCAAAGCATTACTTATTATGAACGTAGGTATACGAAAATGCTTATATTGAGTTAATGTACGGTATGATCTAGGAAGATACAATTTTCGGCAGACAAGGTGACTTTATTGTCTTCGACTTTTTATTACAAAACAGACTAAGATAGCCCTAGGTTTAATAGTAGCTCCATATCTTTCTGTGATACGGACATGAAGAGGGACGGACATAGTTTTAGTCCGGTTATGCCTAGTCTTTGTTTAAACCATGTTTTGTAATAAGGTTATACTCGTTTAGACTTCGTTTTACTAGGCCGTTGATACTATTTATTACCTAGCGATATAATAATGAAATGTCATAATACTTGCAATGCATCATTGACTCTGAGATATTACATTTGTCCTCAAGCTGAAGCAACTACGTGGTAGGTAGGTACTTAATCACCTCGTATTACGATACAGAGGTTTCACAGATAATTATACAATGAAAAATACGTTAGTGCGATTGACAGGAAGTTGAAAAAATTGCTCAGCGGTCTGACGTATAAGAATTTGTACCTAGTCCTCGTGCCTCCAAGGTCTGAGATTAACATACGCTGGTGGTGAAGGTCGTGAGAACCGTGGACGGTCTTTTGACAGGTTTATTTAATTTTTCCATAGTTTAACGTGTATCTAAGCAACTAATAGAAATCTTAAAAAACAAAAAACTAAGTAGGTACTAAGTACCTTAACTAATTATATCATTCGAATGCTCCAGAAAATTGTAAATTAAATAATTACTTCGTTTATAAAACTAATCTCTGCGAAATATACTAAAAGTAGGGACATACATTTAGATAAAACTAGTTGTGCCCGCGGTTTCACCCGCGTAGATTTAATTTCATCCTTACGGTCGGTAAACCTAATATTTTTTAATAAACAAAAGGTAGCCTATGTCCTTTCTCAGGGTCTAAAGATTGTCTATGCCAAATTTCATCAAAATCGGTTGAGAGGTTTAAGCGGGAAAGCGTAATAGACAGACAGACAGAGTTACTTTCGCATTTATAATATTAGTAGGGATTACATTCTCCGGTTACCTGTTACGGTTCAAAGGTTTACTTTAAACTACAATCCCGTTCCTTTGCATTCTTAGGGTAATTGCGAAACCTTAAAAGGAAATTAATAAGGCAGCTATCACAACGTTCAAAAATGTAATTATGGTGTCTACTGTAAAACTGCGCATAATATTTTTACTCGCGGTCGCAACAAACAAACCAACAACAAAAATGCTAAGAACTGCGCATTCAAGGCCATCGTTCATAACTGACACTAACATAACCTATTGTATTTGAGGCGTCGATAGGAACCAAATCGGCTTTATACACTTTGTTTCCCCGAAGGAGGCTGGAAAAGTGAACTAGCAAAATCTACCATGCAGTAAAAGTGCAGTCAGACTGACTGAAAATATAGATTACGGATAGATAAACTATTTACTCAAAGGAAATAATTAGCATAGAATAAATATTACCAATTTTCATGGGCCACTTTTTATTACAGAACCCTGAAGTAAGAAACCGTGTGGGAATAATTATTGTGCTCAGTTATGTTCTAATTACTCTGCAGAAATCTTGTTATAAATCCAAGTTATCTGTGACCTTGACATATTATATATTATACAGATATATTTAATTAGTTCAATATCGACTCCGTTTCTCAATTTATCATTGATTTAATAATAAGGGGTTTCCCTTCACTTGTATTTGAGAAGTGATCTTGGTTGTGCAAAAACATCAAAGGACAACCGATCAAACTGGGTTTGGAAACCGGTTACTTCTTTTGCATTGCGTTATTAGAATCTTTGCCGAAATGTTCGGGTATTTCGCGAGTTTACACAAAATGATGCGAATGAAAATAACCTTCCTAGGTGTTACATAGATACAATTGAGAAATGTTAGCTAATCCCCATGAGATACAGGCGTGAACATAATGCTTTTATGTTAAATAAATTACTTAGTAAGTGTTGAAATTTTCTCGTTGCTCTCATTATTACAAGTGATTAATTGTACCTATTGTCAGTTGAAAAAAACGTACTGTCAATATGTAAATGTAGTGAATATATGCGCATGTATTGACTGTCGTAGACTCTGACCCATGATGATGTAATTAACCGATCACTCACTACCTGCCGCTGTTGTCGGACACCAAGTCACCTCACGTCATTGCGACTTGCAACTCGTTTGACGTTTATTAAAATAACATCACACACGTTAAAGTTATCGTGAATGACAAGTTAATTCTAGTGAAGTGTTTAAGTGTACTCACCACATATTGGCTCAGGTTTGATCACGATTCACCAACATAAAAACTTGAGTTAAAGTAATATAAAACTCCTGTTTAACTCCTCATGTCACGGCAAGTCAGCGTGTGTCCATGACCGTACCATTTAATACTTAATAACACCCAGTGTTTGTTGCTTAGTTTTATTTGTTGGAGTGACGGTATTTGTATCATCATCCGCTTTACTTTACATGATCTCTGTGCCCGCGTTAGTCGCGACCAGTTACACTGCACTGCTTACTCTTATTGCGGTACCAAGGTATATTGACTAATTTA
Source organism: Watsonalla cultraria (assembly GCA_964035505.1). Classification (NCBI taxonomy): domain Eukaryota; kingdom Metazoa; phylum Arthropoda; class Insecta; order Lepidoptera; family Drepanidae; genus Watsonalla; species Watsonalla cultraria. The sequence continues at coordinate 6,513,995 of OZ037717.1, read as the reverse complement.
TTGTTTCTCATGGTTCTTGACGTTGCTCAATTTACTTCAACCCGATGTCCTAAGAACAATAACGCGAACCACCTCTGATTTTCTTATTAATTTCTTAGAATAATATGAATAGGTAATGCACAGAGGAGGTAATGTTTATATTCGTAAACCGGTGCGGTGACGTTTCGCCTTGAAAATTGACAGTTCTGCTGCTTGAAATGTCAATTTGAAGGTATCGATACATTTGTAACAACCTATCATGTCCGGAACTCATTTATGACGATCATCTATATTATTAAACATCGATATTTTTTACAATAATTAATTAATGGGAATAGGGCTGGCGGTACCATAACTAATAGTGTGACATAAGTTCGGTTTAATTTAATAGCTTTAATTTAACCTATCTAGAACCTAGAAATTACTTTATATATATTTACTTTATTTCATTTATAATCTGAATCTCAGGAACGGCTCCAACGATTTTCATTAAATTTAGCATGCAGGAGGTTTCGAGGGCGATAAGTCTATCTAACTAGATTGCATTTTTAGAAAACGACAAAAAATAAAGGTCATCCAGATGCTACTGATTTTAGAGACTTGGATTTAACGTGGAAAGGACAATGATCTATTTTAAAGTCTTGATTGTATATAATAGGTAGGTATGTTAATTTAACCCATATACTTATTATATGGCCTAGGTATATTACACCCTTATCCTGGTCACCAGGATCGGGCAGGACCTCTCTCTGCCACGCGTAGTGACGGCTATGCTGGCAGGCAGAGAGGCATGGAGGGCCGTAGTCTCCTTCTGCGAGACAGTAATGTCCCAGAAGGAGGCCTCCGAGCGGGATCGGGAGAGAGCCGATCCCTCTCGGAGACGACGGCGACGGCGGGGCGGAGGCAACGCACGCCCCGGACCGTCCACCCAATAGCCAGGGTCTAAGAATTTGGCTATGGTATCCCCTGCCTGTCGTAAGAGGCGACTAAAAGGGGGCCGGAGGGCCTGCTGGCGGTGGTCGGGGTGGGAGCCTTGACCACCGAGCCGCGGGCCTGGGAAGGTGGCAGCGCGATGTGGCTCGCGCTGCCTTGCACAGCGAGGTCTCCAGGGGCGGTGACACAGCTGCCCCGGGGATGTGCCCCGGCAAAGTGTGGGGGGACACCGGTGCGATCTATCAGAGTACCCGGAGTCCCCCCTGAGCACTGAGGATGGCCACCGGGGGGGTTTTAGTGCGGTAAAAATCCCACATACCCCGATCTGCCTCTCCCAGGGCGGTCGGGGACCTTTTGAAGGTTTCCCCCTCGTCAATAAAAAAAAAAAAAAAAAGGTATATTACACCCTTGAGGCCTAGCATGTACTTTATGAGATAAATCCCTCTCACTCTCAAACGATTGCGTGGAAAAGCGATCGATAACATTTTCTTGCGGCGTAGGTACATGCTGATCGAGATGATTTTATATACTCTAATCCAGAATTCCACCATATGTAGGTAAACACCCCGTCGTTAAGCGGATGGTAGGTAAGTCCAATGGAAAACGTAGCAAATGAGCAATTTAATTGCTAGTAAGCACTTTGTATCACGCGATATTTTTATTTACCACAATTATCTATCACAATGTACATACCTATATACTTTATAGGTACTTAACTATGTTTTTTTATAACGTAACTATATAATCATGTCATTGATTCCGATTCCTAGATAGTAACTTCGAGCGAGAATAAAAGCTATGCTGAATTAAAATGTACTTTCGTATCTTCATATTTACCTTTACCTTAATTGAACCTTAATAACCTTAGACTTTAATAAATTTACTTTCACAATTACATGATTGTATAGGATAACAAAATGTTACAGGCAGGTTCGCAGGGCTGCCATTACGGTTACTTTTTAAATTAACATATTATGCACATATCCGTGCTCTCCGAGGGGGTAATACACTATTTCGCCAGTTACGTAATAGGGGGCGAGCCTATTGCCATTAAACGGGCACCAATCCCAAATCCGGGCTGCTACTGAGTCGTTGCAGAATGAAAAACCCAATAACTCTTTGTCTGACCCGGGGATCCAACCCAGGACCTCGCGTTCCTCCTGTAACACTAGGACCAACGAGTAAGTTAGATTGAGTACCTCTTAATTTATATTGTTTTCTTTATTTCTAGGATCGAACATCTTGGAGACGTTGCGATATAATAGAGAGACGCTGAAAGGGGCTCACAAGAGGATCATAGACTTGGCAAATACACTTGGACTTTCCAACGCGACCATTTCACTGATAGAACGAAGGGTCTCGCAGGATAAATACGTGTTCTTTGGGGGAATGCTGCTTACCTTGGCTGTGATTACACTAGTCATTATATACCTCACGTAAAGTTTGTCGAATGTAGCCAACGGCAATGTGAAATGACTTCGGCAAGTGACAAACATCTTAAATAATATATTGTTTCCTGTTTTATATCTGAACATCAATAAAAGAAAAGCCAGTGCAAAGTTCACTTTACGTTTTAATAAGGAAAACATGAAAACGTCCGAGTATACGTTTAAATAATGTAACAAAAAGTATTCTTTGTCATTATAATATACTTTTTTTTTAATATAAATATTGTTTATTCCATCCAGTTTTCAATATTTATTATCGTCGCACGATCATCATAAGCGGAGTTGTAATGAATTACTTTTGAACAGAAGATTAATTCGTTATTTGGTTTAATTTAGTCCAACTAGACAACATTCGACTGAATTACTGGATAATATGTAATGTAAAAATGGAATGGTGTTCGACGTACTAATAACTAATTTGCTTATTAGTTCCATAATTTTGCCGGAGGACAGTTGTTTGTAGGCCTTGTAATTAAGTATATTATAATTTTTATATTGTGACAACTTAAAGTACATTCCTTTAATATATAGATTTATATTTTTATCCAGAAAACATGCTGTTTTTAATTAATGATTCGCTGTGCTTTGCCTGATAGAGCACTAGTTACTAGAATGAATATAAAAGCTATATAAAAATTGCATAAAGCTAGGTCAATGAATGCCTCATCAATGAGAATGAAATGAACACTTGTCATTTAAATTACTTTTAACGCATTCAGCGTTTCAACTTAGGTTTGTTTTGATGTAAAGATTTAAATTTACATTATGTATATAAAATAAGCATACTTTTTAATTACAATTATATTGTTTTGATTTACATGGGCGGTATTCAAAATGATTAAATTTATATTTTTATTCCGTGGTTATTATTTTTTTCATAGAAATCGCTTTGTCAATTCGATATAATTCCCGTTGCATGTGATTGGTACGTTATCTATATCAATATCACGAGCTTGCCCCTGTTTTCCTAATCTAAACTAGCTACAATATTTGTATGAGATATTTTAGTTCTTCACGTCACCGCTAGCAGGCGCTGTGCAATTCCTCATATAAATATTCGGCGGTCACGCTAGCGACTATAGATTACGAAAACAGTCGCAGACTCGTGATTGGGGTACTGTATATACCAAGTATTTACGTACGTGAATTAAGTGTATATGATTATCATTAATAATTTATCTAAAGATATCTTGTACCTTACAAAATATCGCCTATTCATTGCCACTAAATGCATAAGTTTTTTCTGGCTAATTACAAACAATTTTATTTTGGTTTAAAATTTATTGCACACTTTGCACACAAAAAACAGTACAATTATATACCAAACTATAGGTACTTAGTCAATAGATTGACGTGAAATAAATCACACAGAGCCAAAAAGCCTGGAACATACTGAGCGTCAGCATTAGGATCAACTTAACGATTATGTAATTGTGTTACAAGAAACTGTGAACAATGACCCAAATTGCATCATACCTGAGTCAATTGAAGGGCAAATTATCTCTTTTTTGGAATATATTCATACTAGCTGGAATCGTTGAGAATACCTACATTATTTGTTTCTATTTTATAAACTCGATATTGCGTGAATGTTTTCTGGCAATAATTATTGACAAATACAGACACATGTTCCGGGCTTATGCGTTTGAAAACTCACATATGCGGTACCTGCACAGATTCCTATAGCGCCTATCCCAATGGGCGCTTTTCCACTGCCACGATATCTGGACTACAACGACAAGCGTTCAGTAGTAATTGTATCAAACTTGTTGTGTGCCAATAATTGATGCTGGCCATATGAATGGCCAGCGTCAAACTTATGTAAAATGTGTGTTTAAAGATGTCATTATGTCACTCATATATACAAAAATACAACCGTAAAAATACAAGTTTTCTTTCAATGTAAAATATCGAATATACACCCAACAAAACTACTAGTCTGACGATATCGTGTCGTTACCGTTATCGTCCAATGTGAAAGCGCCCAATGGGAACGTAATACAGTAACGTTATTCCTGTGTTTCGGGATGGCAGCAAGGCGGGCGTGGCTCAACGTGGGGGCAGGCGAAGGCCACGTCCTCCGGCTTCCTGGGCGCGCACGGCCCCGAGGCCTCGGGCGGCGGGTTCACGCAGCTCTCCACGTCCGGCGGCGGTTCCCGCGGGTACTGCGCCACGCGCGCCGCCGCCGGGGATATATCGGGCACCTCGCGACGCAACTTCTTCACGCGTTCATACGCATCCGCCGGGAGACGCATGTACTCTGGTATCTGGTACATAGGTACATTGGGACATTTTACGTAAGTCTTATCTCGGATACAGGTTCGTCGTCATTCTCGTCATCCCAAGTTATGAGCGCGTACCTTGAATGCGATGACCTCATGTGATGAGTCTGTCTTTGAATATATCAATGGTGCGAGGCATAAAGACCAAAGCATATGCAGTATTCCCACTTTTTTTTGCTGCGTGCTCACAACCCGTTAAGACACTTGTAGGTACTTAGGTACACACAGAATATTAAGCAAACATGGAACTACATTGGCATTATGACAACTACTTACTTGATTATTTATCGGACCTATTTTTAACGAAAATTGCTTATGGTAACTTCATAGAATGTTCTGCCGTGCTCCGTGGCAAGAGCACTGATGACCGGAAGGCTGACATACCTAGATACGTATAATTTTTAGGTCCTCTTGTTGAAATAAATAAATTTTACTTACGTCCTTGCAGTCAACTCCGTACGTGCCCAGATAGCCCGGCAGATCAGTCTTTTCTGCGTCCTCCTTGCCCACGGCGCTGACCGCCTGTGCGCTCGGTATGATGTCGTACGCACACTCGTCGCGGGCACGCCTCTCGGTGCGTTCTTTTGCGTCCTGCATTTACGTCCCGCATTATAATTATTTATTACCTTGATACTAAATCATGAAAAGCTCATGACACAGTTGTTATTGCGCATGTCGATCAATCGATCGATAGGCGAAGGTAAGAATCCTTACTTATAACCAGGTAAATAGATTAACGGCCATGCCATACCAAATGTCTTGCCTACATCGGAGATAGATTTACCGCCAGTTAAGATTGAACAACTTTAACAATCGTAGGAAGAAAGTCCGACAACTGACTCATCTCGCTATGTAACCGATATCCCTTTAAGAGCGAGAGGTGGAGAATGGTGTTGGTAGTTGTTTAAAATCGGGTTGGGTTACGTTGATGCCAACCTACAACATAGGTATGGGATTAGGCCAGGGCGACAATGATACGCAGCATAGGTAGTAGGTACATATAAGTACCAAGTGATCTTCTGCCAGTACTATGGTAATTTAAGTAGTTACTTATATGACCATGACTGACCGGTGGCTTGAATCTGTCGCAGTAGTCGTCTTCATCCGTGTAATGCGGCTGTTGTCCCGGCGGGTAGGTGACCTTGGGCTTGGGTTCGCGGTGCTCGTCTGCCGCCGGCCCGCTGAAGCACACCACCTTCTGGTGGTCGTCGCGGGCCGCACCTGACTTGAGGATGCCCTTCAGCGGTACTACGCCCTCGCAAGAAGGCTTGCTGTTTTTGGACAGGGAAGTCAATACAATTATCACACAGCGCTCTGATAACAAAGCTTCTAGTTATGTTTCTAGGTAACTATGGGTAAGTATATAATACCTAAGTATCTACTCGATATACTTTTTTTAAATATGAATTAAAAATATTAAAGCAAACCTACTCAAGGCATAAAAAATACGATTACACATGATTACCCTCACGGATGGTGAATCGGGAGTACATCAATTGCCATCGCAGGTAGGTCCTACATACATTTTTAAATTTCTTCTCAGACGTATCTGGTTGACGCACGATGTTTTCTTCACCGTTAAGTAAAAAGAAAGCGGGTTCATTCTGGTGGGATTTAAACATGCGTCGCTTGTGGTGATATGAATAAGGAAACTCAATCTAATCAGCCACCACAGTTATCTAGCAGGTATGTTTAAATTTTAAAAGTTGTCATAAGATAACCCTAACCTAACCTATAATTCATGTAGAAAGTAGTTAGGTACTAACGTTAGCCTGGCAGCGCGAATAGCGTCGTCATAAGATATCCGCTCAGTGGTCATGGGCGGCGTGGGCGGGCGCGCCGGTATGGCGCTGCCCTCGACCACGTCTAAGGCGGCAAGGCAGCGCTCCATTGCGCTCGGCTCAGCTACTGCAGCCTGACCGATCTTAGCGAGTTGCGCGCGCGTCTCTGCTACTTGCTCTTCGCGGATTGCAGACTGGAATCAATCAAACATTAAGTTATTTCTATTTATTCCTTTCATCCAAATCTGTGCCATATTTGACCGCGATGTAGTAGGTAACAGTGAAAGGTAAGTAAAGAACTAAGTATTCTAATCTTAATATTGAGGTGCTGATGCGAACCCAGCAGATTACTTTCAACTCACTAAATGAACGTAAGACATAGGTAGGTACATAAAAACTCAAACGACAAGCGGAACGACGGTTCTATGTATGACTGAGCAAACCATTTTGCAGGTGTGATAATGATGTGAGATGAGGTGAATATACCAACCTCTAATTCGTCTTTCAGGTTGCCCTCCCTCATATGATAGTTGCGCACGTTCTCGATCACCTCCTGCGGGAACTTGTCAGGGTTGGCGCTCATGTAGCGGTACACGTATAGGTCACACCCTGTGATCTTGAAACGGTGCTTGAACACCGGCACTATGGCACCTGGCACCAGAATAATTCTATGAATACCACTATTAGGCGGGCGATGCTGATCAAGCTTATGGTTGTTTTTTTCAAAGCACCCAGCATGGGTGAATATTTTGATTCTAGAGTACGTACAGATGCCGTCACGAGCTATGAGCGCACAGCGAAAATAGTGGAGATCACAAGTATTTGTTCGCGCTCGTTCCATACGAGACCCAAAAAAATATTATCTACTGCACATATAAGTTGGTATAAAAGACTAATCGACACATAAAGATAGTTGTAAAATTAACTAAGGTTTTCATTCACCATTTATAAATTCACATAGGCGGACTTAATTTTCTACCAGTCAGCCTAGTAATGCAGAAAAAGACATGGCAGGTGTAAATAAATGCTTTACCTACCTATATAAAATTTATCAGGCGTGTAGTAAGAAGGAAAGTTGGGGTCGGAATCTGGCAGCTGCAGCGGCATCGACTTGAGATATTTGCCCTCCCTAAAGCCAGAGTTCCTTCGAGGGATCTCGCCGATCTTGATGCTGCCGTCACCGAGGCTGTACGACAAGATGAACTGCCGCCCTTTGTCCTCTGGGTGGATCCAGTCCAATTCGCACAGGTATCGCAGGTACTGAGTCAAGCGTATATTGTCAATATACATTACATACAGTAGATTCCCTACTAATACACGTATAATGAAAAGTAGTCGTAAAGGAAAATATACTCTTTTGTAACTACTTAGTACTTTTTTTACTTACGAATTGAGTTACCTACTTGAGTTCATACTAAGTCCACTCATATAAGTCATTATAAGTTACTATTATTAGCCATATTCATATTTATTCATATTAATATAATGTTTTTTATAATTAATTAATTATTAAATACAAAATAAGAAATTTTTATAGCTCAATTCATATTATTACGTAATTTTGAATTGAGATATTCAATCTGATTGTGGGGACTGACATCCTACCTACTTACTTAATAAACCACTACGCGGGAAATAAGTATACATATACTTAGGTAATAGAAAGTCTCCTTCATTTTATATACGGGTATGTATATATTTGATGGAAAATGTTAAGTTAAATAATAAAAAAGTTAAAACATGATTGCTTCTATAAGAAAATGAATAAATTACTTTCATAAGTAGGTAGGTGCAATGGTATACAGTGATGGCAGAATCTGCAGCTTAAGTTGAATAGATACGTAAACATAAATATAGCAAGAGATCGCATTTCGACTTTGCCGAGCGCAGCAACTTTAATTGAGTCCCGGAGAAGCTACAAACTGCCAACATCAAAGAATACTTTATATTGTTTGATGGAAATATACTTCGTTTTTATTGCAAGCGCTGTTTGAAGTCTTAACCTGATGCAATATTCAGTTTTTTCTATCTCTCTATCTCGAAGAGAAAAATATATTTTGTTTTTCTGCTTACCAAGGGTTAGCCGATACGGGTAGGTAAGAATCTAGAATCTGACATAGAAAGACTAGAACTTACAGAATCTGCCATTTAAGGAATTTGGCGTTTATAGAATCTGTCGTTTGTCGACTAAACAACACATTTCAGTTGGACATGAAACAATGGTGCCAACATAACGAGTCTTGCACCGACCCATATTTTAGTACCCACCCAGTAATTTACACCACCAAATTAAAAAACATTGTGAGGAAACATTGTGTTACTTAAGTCTGAGGAAAAATTCAAAGACCTCATCTGTCATTTGACTTGGCACATAATATCACCAGTCAAAAGTTAGTGTTGTAAAACCTCTGCTTGCCTTCTGAGGTGTGGACAAATCTATATCTATTTGATACTTTTATACTTACTAATATTATAAAGAGGAAAAATTTGTAATTTTGTATGTAACGATTAAACTTAAAAACAAAGTACTTACTGGTACCATTTGAAAATGAATTTCAGCAATAGCTTCATTATTTACTATGACCACGGAAATAACGGTAATAATAAACGGTATAAAAATTTGTACTTACTTTACTAGCGTTGAGGTTGTATCTGATGATGTCTTTATACGGAGGTTTTGGTACCAAGCCGAAGCAAGACTGCAGCGAATCCTCCGGGGACCCAATACCAATATGGGGCGGGAAGGTCTACACAAACAACAAATATAAAACAACAGAGGTAAAATATCCGATAAATATAATTTTGCAGGGTAAGCCTACAAAAGACATTTTTATAATGAAATTCTTTTGGTACTTTCCCAAAGAACACAGCCTTACGCGGGCTTATATTAGGTATCACCTTGTTAATAATTTTATCAATGATCTTTATACCAGATAAATTGACTTAAATCTTAGAATAAATACATACAAATAAATTCATCCAATCCTACATCTGCATGATGAACGTAGAATGAAAAGTATGAACAACTTGAGTTACTATTTATAACAACCGTGAGAATAATAAAAAAATAAAGTCAAAACGTCACCTCACCTTGGGAAACTCCTTCTTAGTTTCATGATGGACTTCCACGCGAGGAGGCTGCTCTATATTTAGCATCGATCTGTCGACAGAGTTAGAAAACTGATAGACATGACCACTGAATAATAAATAGTTGGTAGGTACATGACTTATGTTCGAACTTCGATCTAATGTGTATTCGGTGAGCAAGAAAATAATAAGGAGAGCACCCTGTTAAAAAGTTCTTAAGGATGATAAAATAATCCTCGACTTTACTGCGTCGTAGGCAAGCTATCTTGTGGAGACATTTTAATTAAAAACACTTTTGCATTTTTTCGCATTCAGTAAAGATGTAGCTGCTACAAAAATATTTTCTAGTGCAGTTCCTTAATACACCCTTACGCAGATTGAGAGAAATCTGGGTCAACGGGTAACAATTATACAAAAACAGCAAGCTATAAACAGAGCTAGTCTATCTTATAAATGAATTTAAAACCCTGCCTAAATATTTATCAAGAAAAGGAAAAATTGCATAGTTTTTTTTATCCGCCTCATAAAATATGAATACTTACCTACATACTCATCTCTTTCGACGTAGATAAGAACCTGCTAATATTTATTAATCCTTTCATATTCGAGCTGGGGTCTCCTGCGACTATGTTTTATGCGAAGTGAAAAGCAAAGTAGGTACTCAACTAATTAACTTTTAATGTATTAAGTAGGAGAAAACTGTTTATTCGTTGAAACAGCACTAAAGTCTACATTAGTATAATAGTCAATTACTTACAAGCAAACGATAGTTGTGTACTTACACATAATAATTAGGTATACATCTATAGCGTGATTGTTTGTTCTGCTTGCTAAAGGCATTCTGCTAATTGGACGTCGTTAAAACTGTTACTCTGCGTCGCAGCTTGTAGCATTTGTGAAAATTACCAAAGGAATTATTGGGTATTATTACACTTTGTTTTGAGTTAAGTAAGATAACTTTCCGGGAAGTTAAAAACCGTAGCATTAATTAAAGTTATCGCTATGGCTGTTTATACGTTGTATTGGTTTAAAGGTTTTATGTGTTTTGGTTAAAACGAATGAAATGTTTTGAAGTTAAAGAACAATTAAGCACAAAGAAAGTTTAGTATTTATAGGGGTGTTAATATTATGCCTAGTCTTCTAGATTTCGACCTCGTTGTCGATATTAAATGTGTTAGACAAGCATTACCTACTTAAGTATATTATATAGTTCATGGTTCATGGCTAAAATTGTGTATTTCCATAGCAATGCGACATGAAGGAAACATTGTAAGAATTGCAATCCGACGTCAGTTCCCAAATGTATAACAGTAAGATATTTCAGATTTTAAATTTTCAGGTCATCTAACAGATTGAGCAAGATATTCAATTCGGTTCGACTTGTATTTATTCCAAGAAAACAAATGCAGTCAATTTTGAGTTAAACAAATTCCTTAGGCAGATACTGTACATACCTGAATGATGAGTCCTGTGTTTAGTTCAGACATTATCTAGATGTATACCTAGATCTAAAAGCCATTCCTATTGCATGTGCCTGCCATATTTTGCAGCGTGACAGGTTTAACAGCTGCAAGGCTCAATAGGGGGGACTGTTTGTTGAATATCGTGACTACTTACCTAGGTAGGCAGGTAGAATAAATGCATGCAACTTAAGATCTATTGTTTAGTTTGAAACCTTCCATTTAAAAGCACACTTTATACAGAGTCGAGACTTTATAACAAAAAATATTTAAACATTTTTTTAAATAAAGAAAAAGTGGACCCAATTTGCAAATTCTACGATCAAACTTTATAATATTTATTGAGATCGGGTTAGGTTACCAATTGTTTGGTACACATAAGGGATGTAAGCTTATAATGAAATATTTTACTTGTCGCGATGATGACCACGACATTCTGTATGCCAAAACTTCTGACTAAGTAAGAATGGAGTATGTTGCGTATATCAAAAGATTTATAAACCAGATTCACGTCAATTCCAAATCTGAAAGGTGCACGATACAAGATAAAATGAACCGAGTGACGAGGGTATGACACAGCCGCGTGAAATCGCACATTTACCTATTTACTGCTTACAGCTCAGGGCACATTTTTGTATTGATCACAGTTTCCTTAAACCGTTCACTATATATTTATCTTTTATGCATACGGAATAAAATACGACATGGTTTGAGCCTGAAACCAATTAAATAGCGTTATTTAACACACCACTGGTTTACGGTGGAGCATAATGTCGAGAAGAAACCTGGATAGGTACGTCTGAAATATTCAATGTCATACTTATTTCACTTCACGTTAATATTTTGATGAAAAGTAGGTAGTAATAGTGGGTCAGCAGTAAATATGGGTACCTAAGCAGAAGCGGTGAAAACTTTCGAGGACTGCGAGAAGAAAATATTCTCGAGAGAAATGAGATCTGATAATTTTATTGATAGACAAAGAACACGCTGTGACGTCATCTCTAAACCCAGAAGATAAACATAAATATAGGGGCGTAGCTAATTTGTATAATGCGAGGGCGTAAGGCTTACGGTGCACTACCAAGGAGCTATTATTCACTGTCGAAGAAAACAAAATAAAATAAAAGGAAGATAAGCGGGAGACATTCCCCGGCGTATCATTGTCGCAAATGTTCTAGTTATGGCCAACAACTAACAATGCCTAATGAAACAGTTATTGTCATCCCGCGATAATGTCCTGTGCCATTGTTTATTACACTTACTTGTTTGTTATAAGCTAGGTATTGACGCTTCTACTAAGTAGCCTCTCACATCTGTTCTATAGCAGAACATAGTTATCAAAGAAACTGCTTAAATCCCGGCTACTAAACCACGTCCTACGAAGTATGAAACAAGGCAGTATTCTCATGCGAACATACGTATCAAAATATAGTTAAAATTGAATTGTCTATACGCAAATCCAAATTAACTGCTTTTCGCTACATACATACTAAAACAAAAAAAAAATTGTCGTCTGTTTCTCCGGCTAATCTCTGAAACAGCTGGACCAATTTTAACAGGACGTTTACTGTCAGATAGCTGATGTTACAAGGAGTAACATAGGCAAATTTTATTTAAAAAAATATTGGGTTCTGCGAAATAAAACCATGAAATTAAGTCTACGCGGGTGAAACCGCGGGGCACAGCTTTAATAAACAATTCTTCATAATGTTCACAAGGTATCCGTGAGCATATTATGATATCATGTATAGGAGAAGTAGATCTAGTTTGCCTGCATGAATAAATGTTGAACAGCGAGCAATATTTTAGGCCCTTCGAGTACCTACCCCCTACCCTATATATCTCGACCTATGCGTTCTCGGCATTAATATCTGATGTTCATAAATCATGCATATAGAAGTAATTTCATTATCGTACGTATATATACGGGATCTCCATTTCAAAATCGAAGTTGCCTTGCTTGGATAATTTTTAACATTAGAGTGAACAGCTGAGCACTTCTCTGTAGTAGATCAGAGAGGTTACAATCCTATAGGAAGAGTTTATAGAGCTCTTTGAGGATTTACTGTGCTTATGATGAGGGGATATATTTGTGACTCCATTCAGCCATAACATTTTAATACAATTATGAGTAGGTATCTTTAAATAAATATGTACTAATGTTTCCTTATTAATAAAACTGCAAACACTGCAATAAGAGTAAGCACTTCTTTCAGGTATTGAACGAATTTTTCTAGGTCACCTAAGTATCGGCTAAAAGCTCGTTTGTTCAAACCTGTAATAGTGCCTGGTGAACTTGTCACAGTCGCATAGCAGGAACCGCCGTCCGAGCACGAACACGGTCTGGCCGACGATCAGGTCACGTGGTGCATAGTACTCCGTCACCTCCTCCTCGGTCGTCTCCAGTACCGTTGACGGAAATGATACTGCCATACACATACAAGGTCACTTATCAAGTATCCAATATTTAATGTCATTAAGTGATTGTTGCGTTGCAAAGTTTGATACGGCCACATACGAGCATATACTAGTTCATTAAGCATAGGGCTAGTCCAACCCTGAATGGACTGGTGGCCGGCCACCTCAGGATTCTGTCACGTCAAGGTAATTTCACCATCTTTACCCAAGGTCATTAAATAATGTACATAGGTCAAAAGGAGTTGAGATGAGTAATTCGTATGCCTACTATGCCAATCTCTAGCTACAGAGACATAATGAAGCAAGCCTGAGTAACAAAAGCAGAAACCTATTTATTCCGTACTTGCCAGTGTCATTAGTTAATAGTTTAATGTGGTTTTCATTTTAATTTTTAAATTTTTCATCATTTTCATTTTCATTTTTTTTTTATTCTGTTCTAGGTAGTCTAGATAAATATAGGTATTCCAAAATTTCACCCTTGCAATAAAAATGCTTAAGAATTAAGCCTCAATAAACAAGTAAAATATCCACTTAAATATGGAAATTGATAAACAACAAATTAGGTACAAAGGCTTTCCCGACATCGTTTCCAGTTGCAATAATTCATAATCTCTTTAGAGTTTAGTGAAGAACTTCGTGCAGAGTGGCTCGACAACTCCTCTAACTTTCATAGCTTAATCTCCTTAAAAGCGGTCTATTTAGTGTAAGTAAACCGAGTATTTATACCGCTTTCAAAAGGTTATTAACAAAGTTAAAAAATAACCGTTTTACAAAATTAGCAAGCCGTGATTTTATTAATGACAAAGAGCTCTTTTATCGAAAAGTGTAAAGTCGTAAATGCAAAGAGGGACATTTATTTCCCTGATCCAATAAAAACGTAGCCATAAACCTAAGTCTGTAACAATGCATTGCAAATTAGGGCCGCGTTTTGAGCAGACTTCACGACTATTGGGATTACTGCAGCGAAGCGCGTTAACGCTGACAAAGTGGGACATCGGAATGCTATTTGAAAAGTTAACATGCGGAAACGGTTTATGCTGTGATGTTCCGTGTCGAATTTGTTTTCAGTTAAAAAAGTAAAACGGAAAATTCAATTTACATTTAAATTAAGAATAACAATCATTTCCTCGTACTTACAGACCGCAACGTTGTTTCGTTGTTGTAGTAAGTTCACATTGAATGAGCAAATAAGATTTTATCAGTTTTCAATAATTTTGTAGGTTAATCATTGATAGGCCCGCTTAACGAGCATTATAATATTTTGGTACTAGATTTGGCGTCAGCTTTGATAGAGTTATCAGACCCTCATTCGGAGTTTTTCAACAAAACGCCTTCACCTCGTTGATGAAATTACGGGTCCACAGATCAAAGAAACGTTAGGTGTGAAGTGGTAAGAACGCCGTGCCCTCCATCTTATTGAGGCATTAGGGGAAATAGAATCCGATATTTTCGCCGGCACTGGCACATATCATTTCCACATACATTTTTTATCGGTATTTTCGTGAGAGCTCTAACAAGCGCCATCGAAAGTCCATTAAAGGTTTTTGTACGGTCGTTTAGGACGGCTCTTACTCGAATCGCGATACGATCTCTATCATCGAACACGCGACAGCTGACGCTTATCACATCAATGAGTTGATAATGAACCCCAATTACCAGTGTTTTACAAAGTACCTAAACACCTTATCTTATAAAGTTTGCAGACGTCTCGTATATCGTATAGAAACAACTTAAACAAGTTTTCACATCATGAAGTAGACGAAATCTCACCGGGTTTTTCTTTCCATTTCTTGGGTAGTTTTGTTTTCTTAAGAAGTAACGGGAAAGGATCCTTCCCGCCTCGTCCGTCGTGAAGCTCCTATAAGGTTCAAACATAAATAATCGGATTACTTACAGTAGCTTCTATTGAGCAGGTAAACAAGGACATTATATGTAATGATTCTTTGGAATATGTTCCAAATACTTTAAATTCAGTTATAAGACAACAGAGACAATCTCTGGCGATTTTATGAATAATAATGCTACTTCCTTTATTAAACTTGTTCATCCGAACATCCAAGGAATGTTAAATAAAGAATTAGAATTGGAGTTGTTCATGGACTGTAATGATATTCATGTATTATGTTTAACAGAACATTGGCTTAGGGACGAGCAGTTCATGTTCAACTTCTGTAACCATCAGGTTGCTAGTGCCTTCAGCAGGAAGGTTGCAATACGAGGAGGCTCCATGATTATTTTAGAAAAACGCATGAAATATAAAGAACGTCTGGATGTTGTGCACCTTTCTGCGGAGAGTACTATTGAGTTGTCATGTATAGAGTTAGAGCAATACATTGTTGTGTGCGTATACCGACCCCCTAGTGGAGCTTTCGAGCATTTTGAACAAATCATGGATGAAGTTTTGGTAAAATTTTGTAAATCATTTTTCATTTTCATTAGTTTCATTAACCAAAGTCTTAAATTCGTCTCCTGCAGCAGCAGAAGCCATTTTAAAAATGCATGTGGATAATTGTAATGTTGCATTTAAGTTTAAAACTGTTACCCCCAGAGACATAGTCAAAACTTTTGAAACGCTAGATATGAAAAAGTCAGCTGATTTATGGGGACTTTCTGTTAAAGTACTCAATAGTATTATTGATATTGTTGCTACTGATCTAGCTTCATTATTTAATGTTTGTATCGAAAGTGGTGAATTTCCTGATCAAATGAAGTATAGTAAAATAATTCCTTTATTAAAAGCTGGTAGTATTAACGACCCTACGAACTTTAGACCTATATCAATACTGCCAATTTTCAGTAAAATTTTTGAAAAACTAATACTTAATCAACTTTTAGCCTTTTTTAATGAACATAATTTGATGCACACTAAACAATGCGGTTTCACAAAGGGTCGCTCGACTACCGATGCAGGTGTCGAGCTCATTAGAAAAATTCTTGAAGCTTGGGAAGCTTCACAGGATGCTCTAGGTGTATTCTGTGATCTATCTAAAGCCGTTGATTGTGTGCACCATGAAACGTTGATCAGGAAGTTAGATCACTACGGTGTAAGAGACCTGGCTCTAAAACTTATATCTTCATATCTAAGTAATAGAATACGAAAAGTCGATATACATGGCGTTACATCTCCGGGGTGCCCAGTAGAGATGGGTGTTCCACAGGGTTCAATTCTTGTTCCGTTTCTCTTTTTAACTTATATTAATGATTTACCTTACATGGTAAGCAATAAACACGATATTGTATTATTTGCTGATGATACTTCTCTGATTTTTAAGATAGACCGGCAAAAAGCTAACTTTGACGATGTGAATAATGCTTTCTCTGACGTATTACATTGGTTCAGCGCTAATAACTTAGTACTCAATAGTAAAAAAACGAAATGTGTCAAGTTCACTATGCCAAATGTGAAACAAGTGCAAACCAATGTACTTATCAACGACGAAGTGTTGGACCTTGTTGAAACAGTTTTCCTTGGAGTTACATTGGATCATAAATTGCAATGGGGGCCCCATATAGCTGGATTGTCGAAAAGACTCAGTTCTGCAGCATTCGCAGTAAGGAAAATTAGACACCTAACTGATATAAACACAGCTCGGTTGGTCTATTTTAGTTATTTCCATAGTGTTATGTCTTATGGCATCCTTTTATGGGGAAATGCTACTGACATCAGTTCTATCTTTGTGCTACAGAAACGGGCTGTTCGTGCAATCTATAAACTCAAATCTAGAGATTCTCTCAGAGAGAAGTTTAAAGAAATAGGGATAATGACTGTGGCATGTCAATACATATTTGAAAATTTGATATATGTAAGAAAGAATATAGTTCGTTTTAAGAAAAATAGTGATATGCACAATATAAATACACGCAAGAGGGATAAACTCCGTGTCCCTGTGACTAGACTGCACAAAACTGGTAACTCTTTTGTGGGGCAAAGTATACGTCTTTTCAATAAACTACCATTAAAAATGTGTGAACTACCATTTTTAAGTTTTAAGGCAAGCATCAAACAGAAACTTTGTGAAAAAGCATATTATAGTGTAACTGAGTATATTGATGATAGCCAAACATGGCAATGAGTTGCTCACTCTTCCATTGAAATGTACTTAAACAACCCTATGTATATAGAAGGAACACATGTAAAAAAAAACCGGGGGGTTTGTTTCGCCGTTTATTCTCCTGACAGGCTTACTTTTGGAAACGGTAGTAAATTAACTTAAGTTAGCGTAAGAAAAATGACGTTCAATAAGTGTTCCAAGTGTCCCTTATGTTGAATAAAACTTTTTGATTTTGATTTTTTGAGCGTTACAATATCTTTACACATGTCTAATGCGCTTGTGATACGCGTATTCTTGGCCAACAATTCCCTAATAGTAGTACATCAAATAAACGTAAGTTACTACTAAATATTACTAGTCGAGTTACTAATAATACTGCCAACCCTGAAAGATAAACGAACTGGGTGTTCAAAAGCTGCCTTGATTACCTAAATATGTTAAGACGCTGTTCTATTTCTGGAATCTGAAATTATATATTCCTGGATGAATTAAATATAATGACGAACCTTTGTCGTATATGTGTGAGGTCTACCGATCCACCCTGGATACAAGTAGGTATTTGGTAGCCTTAAAGTTCCTATTTGAAATAGGAAAGGTTACTGTCCTTATAGTGGGGATGGTAAGGGAAGTATACTACACGCTACATATGCGATGAACGACACACACAAACAGGGCAAATCGTATAATTGAATAGACAAGAAGATGGTGTCTAAACAATGCTTCCATAAACGTACCTAAATCACGTTTAAGTTCAATTAAATATCAGGTTTGCGCTTGGTGTACACGAGTAATTAAAGGAGTGAAGGTCGATGTTATTAACCGGGGATTATATCGGTGAATGAAGGAATTACACGCGAAGCACTCCACTCCACTAACGAAGCCTTTTGTTGCCCCTTTTATACCCGATCCCACCGAGAAATGTCTGTGTATTTGCAGGAAAATTACAAATCGCTCGACCTGATAATAATGCCGATATATACTTATGTACATCTTGTTTTGTACTGGGTTTAATCTAATAATAGGAACATTTATGTTTGTGTGTTCGTGTTATGTGCGCTGCTGTTCACCCGAATGGGACGACACATGGAATTTATTAATTGTGACAATTTATTAAATACATTTTATTTCCGAAAATATATTAGATTCACGTCGGATAATTACAAGGGGTAATATTTTTTTACGTTACTGGGTGTGGTGCAAGTTCTCATCTATTACTACACGATTTGTGGAGAGTGTATTTGTGATTTCTTTTCAAATTAGATGTCAATTTATGTAAATTAAATGAATTTTATTTAAAAAAAATCTAGATAGGAAAATAAAAATATTTACTACTTAGTATATATCACTTAGTATATAGCCCAGCAGTGGGACAATTCAGGCTCATAATAAAATAAATAAATAAAATATATCACTAACCTTTATGGCAATAGTGTCATCTTGCAAGAAATATAGCAACTTGTAGTCGCGAAGTTCGCCGTTCTCAGAATCACGATCATCCCATACCACATCGAATCTGTGCATAAACAACAAACATAAATAAACTTTCCATATTGCAATAAATTAGTTTGGCTCATGCACTACTTATAAATACACCAACAGTAATGAAAATAATGTTTTATATCCCTTGTTCTACGTCCAGATGGTTACGAAGACACGAGGCTGATAGCTTTAATGAAGTTTACACTATCGGCTTTGAGGTTGCACTGCGACTGTGTTCACAAGACTCATATTACCTACTATTCAAACAATCAAGTCTGATATTAGAAAGGTATATTGTTTTGTTTAATGTAAAAGGTTCGTTATCATTATCGTCAGAGTAGTATTGTTCCCAATAATTTGGGTTTAGAAAAACAGCTTCTACTCCTTCGTTGTGTCCAGTGAATGCCTCCAGGCAACGAGGAATTTTTTTGCTTTAATGACGTTATTGAAGCTTGATTTTACTCAAATTGAAATTCCGAAGGTCGTTGAAACTACGCTTAAAATGGACACAATTTATGGCAACAAATTCCTTTGGTCCGATAATATGATATAGTAGGCCCGCACAAGAGAGGAAGGATCGTCGGACCTCGCCGAGCTACCCGCAAAGCGTCGCCGACCACCACCGAACCTTTTGATTTATTGAACAAACTTTACACAGGACCATGTTTATTATTATGACCTGATGCTGTAACAATGTCAGATTATGGGACATCACCTAAAGCCAGATAATTGTCTCAATTAAGTATATGCAGTTTTATAATACTAACTACTAACTACTCAATATTAGATACCTACTCTTCTTACGCGTTACTACACAATATATTTGCTCTTTCCTGGTACGTAGGTTATCAGCAATGTTTATAGGTAATATTATATAAATATAATATTTCGTTTGATTAGAACTTGATTTAATATTTCAATAAACAGTGAAAAGTAATAAGGATTAGATTTTATTGGAGCGTTATTGCGGCAAGCGGCTGAAAGCAATAAACAAGAAACAGATGGTGGGTTAAAGAGCTAAGCGGACCGCCGCCGCCCGTCCAAGGCTCTGCGGTAGGACACACGGCTACAAAGAGTGCTGTTACTTTACACTTACACTTACTTTTATCGGATCTAGGATAAATATAAGCGGATTATTTACACGTTGAATTGATTGGTTCGACATGTTGTGCATGTTCCAATGCAGTTCCATAATTTTGTAGTTATTATAATTGTCAAATACTTCAGAAAAGAGTAATTGCTGAGGTTCTTACAGAGTATGCCTCAGTAAAAGAAACCATCAAAACCACTTTATTATTATAATTATATAGTACCTGAATTACGAAATTGTACTCGGCTTTTTTTTGATCTCGATGTTTTCTATTAATGAAACCTAGCTAGATCGATTTATTGCCCTTAAACTCCCCGCATACATAATTTCATGAAAATGTTTGGAACCGTTGAGATTCAGATTATATATTAATTATTAATCTGAGGTTCATAGACGCTTAGGTCGAAGAAAACTCTGAAGATATTAAGGTAAACAAACAACACGAGATGAGATAATAAAACATGACCACCCTCTTACTGGCATGCATCAAGTATCCTGTTAGGATAACCTAAATGACACCAGAGCCGCGGACTCTCGTTATGTTCATCTGATATTTTATCCCAGCTTTTTGTAATCGGCTTGAACATCAGTTGGCTTCCGACAAAGCGGCTTCAGTTCGTGTTATATTAAGAGCAGGTATATTGTAGAGCTTAAAACTTTTCAGCGACGAAGTGACGCGAACCAGCTTTTTGAGTGCCTTTTATCGATATGCACAGTATTACGTTAAGCAGCCAAATTATGATTTCTGGCGATTCATTCAAACTGAAGATTAATGACGTAAGACATCTTTCTGATGCTGAATTTAGCACCATCGTAATTTTCTATTGGAAAATATAATGAAATCTCTTATGGTATTAGATTTTGTGAACTGCAATGATCTTAGTAAGTAGGTAATGTTTTATTTATTTCATGTCAGAAAATTGTTAGTAACAAGTCTACAATACAATATGTTTAACGACGTCAAGGTAGACAACATTGACATACGGTCAATTGTTTTTTCCTCATATACACACTTAGATAGATTTAATATTCGCACAAAATCTCTGCAGGAGTTACGTAAGTTGGATATGGCTCAACTAGTAAGGCATCTTCATTTTCCTGCATGACGCATGCCAGAATTCCAATTTGACAGGGTAATAAAGAATTAAATGAGGCATGGAGGGAGGCAGTCATATTAGGCACCTAATAGGGGTGAGCTCTGGGACCAGAGATCTGGGCTATGAGGCATAATACCCATGAACATTATAGTCAGTCAAGGTATATAAGCGATAGTGATATATACCTACACACGCATGACTTTGTAAACATATACGTATATACATGAAAACGCAATATATAGAAACATTATTTTCCGTCCGATTTAACGTCACGCCACTTTTTAATATATTTTTTATTGTATTCAATTTTCGAATATAAAAAGAAGAAATCGAAAAAGAAAAATTGACATTCGAATATTAAAAAACGGCATTCGAAACATCGCGTTATCATTATTATACGTTATTTTTACTATCTGTGCCCCGCGGTTTTACCCACGTAGTTAATTTCATGGGCAACCCGCGCAAAACTAATGTTTTTTTTAAATAAAAGTAAGTAAGTAAGCCTAAGTTACTGCTTGTAATATTAGCTATCTACCAGTGAGAGTCCCGTTAAAATCCACCCAGCCAACAAACAGAAGGAGTTTAAATTGGTTTTTTTGTCATCATTCAACTCGCATCATCACCGAGTTCAAAACGTACTATCACATGAGTGGTAATAAATCATGTGACAAGACGACGCTTCGATCAGGTTTTGTCCTTAAAATGTGGTATAGGGATGCGTAAGTTAAGTCTGGACCAGACTGGATCCCTACCATTCGGGACTGGCGTCCCAAAGACGACATAATAGTTATTATTTACTTTGTTCTCAACCTCTATCATCGTAACAGCTACATATCAAAATACATTAAGGCAGTGGATACATGATTTGTAATAACCGACGCATAATTTAAGAGTTCCGAGGGAGCCGATTAACACAAAACTAGTGAAGAGCGGTAGGTAATATCAAATTTAATACATTGATTGTGTATCGTAGTAGTAGTTTCACACTTCATTATAAAGTAGGATATTTCTAGTCCTACCTAAATCGGCTGCTGTAGTAAATCAGTTTGATAGCTCAAGGCGTGCTCCCGAGCATTATTATTTAGTCTCCATACACAACAAGGCCGTCACGATCATACTTATTTTTCACTCTTCACATCACGCCCTTTGATTATGACGTCGTTAAAATGTGAACGAGCAACGTGAGTTTATGTAAAGGAAAAATGCTCCTTTGGAACCATCATTCACTTTTTAACAGAAAACATCATATGAGCCAGGAGAAACGTTTATTTCAAATATTTATGTATGCTTCTATATTAAAATTAGGAAAGATCTATACATACGTACCTACATAGATATACTATATGTAAATCCAAAACAACTGCTTTTCACTAAATGCATATAAAAGTATATACGGTAAGTACTGACATGAAAAAAACATTTTTTTTTTCTCTGCCCGTCTGTCTGTCCGTCTGTCCGTCTGTTTGTTTGTTCCGATCTCTCCGAAATCGCTGGACCGATTTTAACGGGACTTTCACATGTAGATAGCTAATGTTACAAGAAGTAACGTACGCTTGTCACCTAGCCATCAAATAGCCATCAGTATTTAAAAAACTCAAGGTTATTTTCCCTTTTGGATATTGAAATAATTATTCAGTAAGTATTGACAAAAAACCGTTAGGTCTGTTATTTAAATTATACCATTTTAATTTGATTATTTGAAGATGGACAGTTCTACGTTCTATATCTGTATCTGCAGGTAAACTCATCATCATCATAGGCCACTTCATCTTGTCAGATGATTGTTGCAGTGCTGTGTCCTATCTCATACATCTTCTCCTGTGGCTCAGCAGTCCAATGGCAGCACGGCATCTCTTGCCACATCTGTCGCAAGTGAACCGAGAATCTGAGGACGGATCAGTGCCGGTTGTTCGAAGCTTTTTCTGCTTAATTCTGTCGAGCCAGGCTTCGTCATGCTTTGACATCCCAGATGATATCTCATGGCGCCATTGGGTTCTTACATTGGCGTGCGTCTCCCAGTTTCTTGTATCCACATCAAAGCTCTTCATATCACGCTTGCAGGAATCCTTGTATCGGAGCATGGGACGCCCGACAGGTCTTTTAGAATCGGCGATTTGCCCGAGCATAACTTCACGCGGCAGTCTGTCGGAGTCCATTCGATGAACATGACCAAGCCAGCGGAGTCGTCTCTGTTTTAATATTGCCGTAATGCTGTTGCAATTTGTTGCAACAGCATTACGGCATTGTGTGTGTATCTGCAGGTAAACTACATTTCACCTTATAAAATCTTACAGCGTAACTCCGCGCTGTATAAGTAGTAGTTTTCTGCGATGTTAAACGTTTACCACCGCGGAAACCTTGCTTAGATACCTATTACGCTTGTTTATCTTGGTAGTATAACATAATAATTACTGCAGACGACAGCAGATTCGCACACCCACCATTGAATTAATTTCATCAATTTCTAAGCTTGAAACCGTATTTATTTGTTTTATATTTGAAGCGAAGAGAGCAACGATCAAACTGTTTATAGGTAATAATAGCATTTTCATTACAAAGAACTTGTTATTTATGGTGTACTTAGAATGGAAAGTCCTTAGAATAATATTACATAGGTCCTTTATGAGTCATAAAAGGCGGGTTGAGTGAGTGTTGCAAGTAACCTCACATACTTATAGCCTCCCAAAGTAATGATTCCTCGCCTTGCTTAGTGGGAAGAAAGTATAACGAAAATTCCGTACATAACCTATTTTTTCATGACATAACGAAGTAAACTGGAAGAAGGAAGCTTACAGTCACTACATAAGAGGGTAATACTTTGAGTAGTTCTCGATCCACATTGAATAAAATACTTGCTCGACTTTATAAACACTTTGATACGGGACCCTTTGCATAAAATGAGTTACAGGATATAACATTGAGATCGGGGATCTGCATGGATTTACATTGCTCGATACGCGAAATCGACTACATTATTGTACTTGTCATGATCAATATTTACTTGATATAATATTTTATTCAAACGTATACGAACATAGACGATACGTTAAGATACGTAGATTAAAAATGCATTATTCAGGAATCCATACAGATAAATAAAATTTAAATGGCTGTTTGTAATTCAAAAATTACAGCTTTTTACTAAATGTATATGAAAGTATACACGCTGCTGACATTAAAAAACCAAGTTTAAAAATTGTTCTCTGTCTGTCTGTGTCTGTCTGTATGTCTGTTTGTTCCGGGTAATCTCTGAAACGGCTGGACGGATTTGAACGGGACTTTCACTGGTAGGTAGCTGATGTTTCAAGGAGTACTTTAATTTATCAAAAATATTAGGGTTCCGCGACAATAAGGATGAAACTAAATCTACGCGGGTGAAACCGCAGGGCACAGCTAGTTCAAAATATAAACGTTACAAAGCCAAGATATGCATACACTTCACGTAAAAATTTGAAAGCTGTACTACTCAAGCTTTCGGCTGTGCTTTTGGTGACTAAGGGAACAACAACACACAAGTCTGTTTACAACGCGCGAGTTGACTACTCGTAGACAGGGGGAACTATAGTGCTAGTGGTGCTACGGGGATATTTCTTGAGATATTTAACTGTTATTTTTTTATACGATATACATTATGGAAAAAATTAACTAATTATTAAACACTTAATAGGACGGATAGTTGTGTTTATGGATTTTGTCTATGGATAAGTCCTTTGAACTCTGTGGATCAATGTCACTTCATCGATATAGAGTGTAATATCTATGGAAACACAACTTTTATTAAATATTGTCTACCTTTAGATATGATCATTACGAGGGATTTTCGAACGTCAAGGGTGGTTACCGAAATGACTGTGCGTGCAATACCTTTCTGCAACTCCAACTTGTATGTTCAATATTTGTATACTATATAATACCGATTCCGATAAACGTTCTTAAAGTTGACACCGGTCTCCTCATTTTACATAGTTAGGTATAGCCAATATCCTTATTTTTTCTGCGTTCAAATATTGTATTAAAAGGTTAAAGCACAACTCAACTCTAAAAATACGACCTAAAAATGAGTCAAAAAAGACATCTGAATAAAGATTCATATACAGGGTGTCGGAGAAAAAGGAACAGTTGTCTTCTAGAAGTTGTAGGGTTTTATGAATATATCACTATATTGAAATCGTAAAATATCTAGCTCCAACGATAACGTAGTTATAGGCAACGGCCGAAGAGCTCTCGGCCTTAAGCGATTGAATGAACGCGCGGCCGCGTTTACCTACATTCCGTACGCGGTCATTAAACTTTTTAAATTAAGGGGAAGGTTACTGGTTGCGAAAGATGGTTTTATGGGATTATTTCAGGACTTAATAGTGGGAGAAAAAAAATAAAAACGTAGTTAAATTTCACATGAATCTCGAATACGTTACAGCTGATTTTTATGCAAAAATAAGGTATTAATATGGTCAACTTTGAACATAATTTACTCGAAAACGGAAGAAAATATTTTTATCATAATAACTTTAATTGCTTCCTAAAATTATACCCTATCACATATTTTAAAAGCTGTCCCGGTTTCCCCGACACCCTGCATATATATATTTCCTTTTGACACCTGTTCCGACAACCCTTTAATTAAACCTCGTCGAGGTACCTAATACATTAAAGGAATGTTCATTAAAATCACTATAGTATCCATTGTGATACATCGGGCTTTAAAGCTCGCCTGGGAACAACGGGCGACGACGACTGCGTAATTAAACCAAGCAATTAACATGGATGTCAATTTTGGTGCGCATCCAACCTAAGGCTTGGAATGATCATCCGGATGCTTGTAGTCCGTATGTCGAAAATAATATTTTTATTGGCGTATTCATTAGACACACATTCGCACAAAGGAGTTTACAAATTATAATAGCGCTGGCCCTGTATACAAAGTAACAATCTCTCGCGCTTGCGCTAATAGAAGCGTACATATTTCATGTGCCTGATTTATGTAATTTCCATATATTTTTATCGTGTTATCTGCCCGGCCTTATCATAAGCTCATATTATAGCCACCATAGTTTGGCTATGTGACAGGTACAGACTTATAAATGTCATATACATCAGTCGATCATTGTCAATCTATGATGACGAAGTAAGAAGTCCGTTAAGGCTGAAGTAAAAACATAATTTTCTAGTCCACCTGGATTGTGATGACGTAACATGGTTATATCAGATGGCAAGTGTTTGCCTCCGAGAGGAGCGGAGTGAGGGGTGCTATTCTCGCCACTGTTGTAATGCTTCAATGGCTCAATTGTGTGTGCCCGTGAAGCATAAAAATAAGTATCCAATTAAAATACCTTTTTAAATGTTAAACAAAAAGCTTTGCTCACGATAAGCTCTAATTAACGACCAGCCCCGAGATATTCATTAATATTTTAAGTGAATTGAGAGCTCTCCAAAATGGAAGCATTATAGCGTTTACGTAATGTAAACAATGTTTTTTTACATAAATTCGAAAAAAGGAAAATAATGAAGTAATCTTTAAAGTGGGCGGACAGCTATAATAGTTTTGTAGGTAAGTATTATACTTTCTGTAAATTTGCAGATTTGTTTGATATCCTTACATCCGTATCTATAAAATAAAGTCGATCCTGCTGTCTGTTCCCTTAGATCTTTTAAACAACTCAGGTTTCAGCAATAGATAGAGAGATTCATGCATATGTGCGCGCGAAACCTGAGCGGATTGCTAGTAAGATATAAAACCTAGTAACAACATATAAGTCTATCAGTAGGTACGTCTCGAATGTGGGTAGGCTAATACAATTGCTCAGTGAGAGTGACGTTTGCCAGAACACAAATCCAAGTTGGCTGGATGTTGCCCCCAAGAGATGCAATTGGAATATCTAGTTGGCAGTTTAAACTGACTTCTGATTAAGTTTGTAGAGCCACGTGTGATTTAATTACCAACTGCAGTTAACTCTAGGTGCACTAGACGATCTCTGAACATTATTCCACCTGGTTCACGGGTCGATATAAGTATGTTCTACAAGGCGTTTAAGGGATGCATGTAATTTTTATTCTATTAACTAACTTGATTACTTTGCCCTTTTAAAACAACAAACGTACCAAGGTATTTAATGGCAGTATTGATAGATCACGCTTATATAACAAGTTTCCAGCATTTAGTTTCATTGGAAATAATAAAAATAATATTTTTTTTATAAAAAACGTAAAGCCGCCTTCAAAAAGAGAAAAATAAAATTATCAGATATCAATTACATACTTTTGAATTTGGTGTTCGACACCTAGTTTGATGCTATATTTGGCACCAACTTCAAAAGTAAGTAATTTGTTTCTCATAATTTTATTTTTTTCTTTTTTAAGGTGGTTTTATTTTTTTTCTGTAAAAAAAGATCTCACTGCATTCGTTCTTACTTGTAGGTCAATTCATGTTATAACCCAATTTTATTATTTTTGGAAAAGAATAATTAATAAATCTACTTATTTTAGTCAGACCATTCGTGTGAGTTAATATTATTATTTAGTATATCTGACTGGTCTATTTAATATCAATAAGATGAAATAACTCACGTTAAGACCTTTCCGTCGTACTCCAGAAAGCGGCGCAGCGGATCCTGGTGAGCCTTGACCTTCTTCGGTGGCGGCACCTTCTTCCAAATCTCCTTCGTGGTGTACTGGTCCTTGGGAAGCTCTTCCTCCTTCGACAACTCCATGCCTTGAGACTCCAGCCATTCCTATCAAATAATCATGGCACTATTTATCGAATCATATTTATAATTATTAAGATACTGATATTTGAATTTCTAGAAAAGAAGAATACTTCTTTTCTAGAAATGTCTTATTACACTATAGTTTACCGATTCCAAAATAAGACCCTTTGATGATGCCACCATCACAGATAATACTTATATATGAATAGCTTCGTTTATGTTCTGAAGCCTGCTTCATTTGGATTTTATCTAAACCTTTCTATAAATTTAGTATACCTACTGATCAATTAATATTACAAAATTGATAAAAGAGATAAGGGTAATTTTCCTATTGAGAGTCTATTTATTTTTGAAAACCTGAACAATATCTATTGCATTTATAACATTGATTAAGAATCGTCTCATCGCGGCACTTTTAGTAAATATTGAACCAGTCACAGCACTAGTAGCAAGCACTTGTCGAAGGTATCGCTGCAGGTGAACAAATAAATAAATGAGTGTTATACCACGAGTAATACTTTCATTACATTATGTATACAGACTACACGGTACAATGGGATAACGTACCCTAATTTTGCCGCGTTGTTCAGCGGCCTCCGTGGCGCAATTGGCTAGCGCGTTCGGCTGTTAACCGAAAGGTTGGTGGTTCGAGCCCACCCGGGGGCGTACTTTTTACTCCAACTTAATCCAATTTTCCTCAACAAAAATATATGAAACGCTAAAATTCAATGTTCTTAATTATAAACTTTAGCGAGTATATTTCAAAATGACAGCATTGTGAGTGTTCCAGCTTTTTAGAAGGGTAGTAAAGGAAACACTGAACAATCTGTTTTAGTCAGCCTCTAAAGTCTATCTAAAAAAAGAAACCTCTGTTTATTAATAATTATCACTGGTTTTCCTTATCAGTAGTTATTTAGGTCCTATAATAAAAAATATTACATAACTTTGAGAAATGCATTTACTAATATAAAGTAGTAAGTACTTAGGTACCTATTTAATAATAAAAAAGGAAAAACGTTATTTTTTTATTTATGGTTGGAACTAAGAATACATTTAGGTCAATCGAATGAAAACGTAGAAAACATGTCAACTACTGATGGCGACAAATCAAATCGGGTCATAACAAAGGAAAAGAAAGAAATAAGGGCACTTTTGTATATTTATGTACAACATTTAAAGTAGGACAAAATGACACAAAACTTATGTAATAGTCAGTTAACAATAACAACTTTTGTAGGAGTTGTTTAATGTTTATCTTAGTTTTAGTTGAGGCTAGATTTGTTTGGAATATCTGTGGGTACAAGATTTTACATCGATATGTATCTATACTGTTTGAAAACATTTCAAGCAACACTTGCGAAATGCACTTTTACGAGAACCAATATCACATGCCCTAAACTTTAAATAACATACATTAAAGCCTTTGGGTTAACACTGAGTAAAATTGTTTCATGTGAAGTCATAGTAGATTCGGTGAAAATCCATTATTTCCAATAGGAAGGTAATTCCATCGGGCGAGCAAGGTTGCATGTTGCATGTGAGCGCCTCGTTGCCGCGCGTCGCCGCCCAGGCGCTCTCACACTGACCCTCCGTGCCACTGTTAGCTGTTACACCACTCAGACACCGGTTACTCAGTAAATGGGTCTTCTAAAGTATCACTCCACTATCCTTGTAGTGGACACTAGCTCCTAAAAATATATGTTAGTTAGAACATATCACGAGCTATTTAGTTTTGCAGCAGACATTACATTTCCAAATCAATTGAGAAAAATATATTTCTTATATTAAAGCATTTTAAACTAATATTAAAGTTAAGAATTTGTGAAACATTGCTCTATTTAGTAACAGTGAAACAATTAACTAAACATTAATGCAGGCATGTATCTAGTATTTACCTATCTACTAAGTAAGTATACCTATGTAAACTTTTTGGGTAGGTAAATAACGACGTGCTCATTTACATTTTAACCAGTGTGAAGTTGTTATCGGGACCGGTTGAATTCTAACTTCATCCCACACGTATCGAGTGTACCGTAACGTGACTCGCGCCGGTAGTTCGCGCGTCAGTCAGTAAAGTGATTCGTGTTGACAAAGACAGGCATCAATTTGTAAATAAAAACCAATAAAATGATATCCCTGACATTAGACAATCCTGTCGTTCGAAGCTACATCGTGTACTCGGCGATACTAGCTGTGAAGTTGCTAGTGTTGTCGCCAATGACTGGGATGACGCGGATGGCCAAAGGTGTGTTCGCAAACCCTGAAGATGCGAGAACGCGACCCGGTGGGAAGGTGAAGTTCGACGACCCGACCATAGAGAGGATTCGGCGCGCGCACCTTAACGATTTGGAGAACATTCCTGCATTCTGGGTGTTGGGTGCGTTATACGTGACGACGGCGCCAGTGGCGTCGTGGGCCATCCTGCTGTTCAGGGTGTACACGGTGTGCCGCATCGTGCACACGCTGGTGTACGCAGTGGTGCCGCTGCCGCAGCCGGCCCGCGCCATCGCCTTCATCATTCCCATATCCATCAGCTTTTACATGGGAATTCAAGTCGTCCTGCACTACGCCACCGCTATCTAAACACTTTTTATTTAAAACTTATCATTTTGGGCTTATAAGACTGGTTTTATGTAACGTTATTTATATTTTGTAGGGGGTGGGTGTAACGAAAAGTCTGTATTAAATGTAAATAATGTATAATACGATTGCCCGACACAAGTTACACAATAGGGATGACCACACGCTACAATTTTATAATTTTATTAAATGTTCTGGGATTTATATATTTAAATTTTATTAAACTACATAATTTAGTTTTATACGATTGTCCTCATAATATTCATATTATTAAGTCAACACCACATATCATACTAAATGAATATTCATATTGTGTAGTTTAGATTTTTTGACAGAAACAGATTATTTTAATGTATTGCAATGCCATGACGGGTTTAAAATTTTACCATTCCATCAATGTCTTTCTTTATACCACACCGTATACAGTTCACTTCTAGGTAGACTATACGTTTACCTAGTTATTTACGTATAATTTACTTCTCTTTGCTCCAGTACCTCATAAATTACCTGATAATCAGTTTCTAGTAGATTCTCGTATATAAGTACTTAAAGAGTTGTCCGAGCAAAATACAAATAAGAACAAGCTAATGGGTCGACCGACACATGACGCCACTAGGAGGGGGGGAACTAAACAACCTCACCGCATCGTTCAATTCAATCCTACGCGGATACCCAACCGTCTGGGCCGCACAGTGGACTAGTGAGCTTGTGCGTGCATCACAGCGTGTGATAACAAATCATGGCGTCTTTTTCCTTCGCTGATCCGGCTGTACAATCATACATGTTTTACTCCGGCGTTTTAGCCTTGAAAATGTTTGGAGTGACATTACTAACATCAAGAGCTCGTTATACGAAGAAAGTGTTTGCGAACGAAGAGGACGCTAAAGCAAAGAAAGGCAAGATAAAGTTCGATGATCCGGACGTGGAGCGCGTTCGTCGCGCGCACCTCAACGACCTGGAGAACATCCCGGCGTTCTGGGTGCTGGGCGCGCTGTACCTGACGACGGCGCCAGCGGCCTGGTGGGCCACCGCGCTGTTCCGCGCCGTCGCCGCGGGACGCATTCTACACACACTAGTGTACGCCGTGGTCCCTCTTCCACAGCCAGCGAGGGGTATCGCCTTCGGGATCCCTTTCCTTATCAACATTTACATGGGAGTTAAAGTTGTTCTTCACTATGCTTCGGCTATGTAGAATAGTTAGTCCTTACTACACTTGCTAATTCATTCACGTGCTTAAGTAATAACTATAATATGGTCACTGATATCGAAATATCTCACTAAATCAGTACATTATGTCCACAACAGATCCTGTTTACCTACTCAGTATAAGTAATACGTGGTATTTTTATGTTATTTGAGTTTATTGTGAATATAATTTGCTGCTCGAACAGATGGATGGTGTCAAAAGTTGATCGATAGTGATATTTATTGTAATATAATTTAAAGACTTGTAGAATAGTTAGGTACATTTATACTGCTTCACAAAAAGACATTAGATAACAAAAATGAGCTCGATACTCGTTATTAAGTACTTCATTCCAAGTGCCGTCGTAAAAATCTGTTAAGGAATGACCTCGGTCAAGAACTTGTTTTGATAGAGCTAAGATAAATATTATTAAACGTATTGTTTCTTGCTAGTGGATTTAATTACCAAATTTCATTGAATTTGTATATTAGGTACCTATTGACGAATTTAAATGTTATGACTTCAGACCAAAGTTATAACATAAGCTAGATAACTATTGGGAATGGTTATCAATTATAAATAATTGTAATTTTTCATCATCACTAAACAATAGGAGGAATTATAGGTATAGTTAATCAAAATTTGAAGAATAAATCTTCATGTAAAGTTTACAAAACCAAGGTATTTTTTGTTTAAGTTTTATTTTATGATATAAAAAGTTTATTATATTTGACCGGCGAATAGAATTCTCAAGAAAGAAATACCAATTTGAATGCCGTGTTTCTTGAAAGAATGCTGAATCCGAATCTGGCTGTATAATTCTGTTAATTAATGGTAGGAACAATCTGGAAATGCTTAATCACTTACTGGTCTTATCTTACTAAAATTTTATTCATATACATTTGTTAAATTTTGAGTTTGCAATTGAAAGTTGGCGTAACATTGCATCGATAAGGTAACATGAACGGGCATCGAGAGCAAGAATTTATGATCCGCGTTTCATTCTCCAAACTAATACTGTATACTATCTCAATACATAATAGCTTCGTTGAATATGATATGGCATTGTATCATCATGACTTTGCAGATATGTAGCTAAGTACCTACCTACCTAGGTAGGTATATATACGTACTATCGCTTCGATATCATTCAGTTGTGATAATTTACCTCAAGCTGCGGTGGTACCGTGAAAACTAAATATGGCATCTATTGCATTGACTGATCCTGCTGTGCAGTCTTACATTTTCTATTCCGGCGTTCTGGCCTTGAAAATGTTTGGAGTCACACTACTCACGGGAAGGGCTCGCGTAAAGAAAAACGTTTACGCAAACGAGGAAGACGCCAAGTCGAAGAAAGGCAAGATAAAGTTCGATGATCCGGACGTGGAGCGCGTTCGTCGCGCGCACCTCAACGACCTGGAGAACATCCCGGCGTTCTGGGTCCTGGGCGCGCTGTACCTGACGACGGCGCCAGCGGCCTGGTGGGCCACCGCGCTGTTCCGCGCCGTCTCTGTGGGACGCATACTGCATACAGTAGTGTACGCCGTGGTCCCTCTTCCACAGCCATCAAGAGCCATTGCCTTCGGCGTTCCCTTCCTTATTAACTTGTATATGGGCGTCAAAGTCGTACTACACTACATGTCTGCCATGTAAATATTTCGTATTGTTCGAGCGATTAGGTATCGGGAAATATTACCCTTATAAAAGTATTGTCGGTCAATTAAATAAGTATACTAACTATTCTTCAAGGTCTTATTAATATAGAAGGTGAATCTGTTTTTTTAATTTACTCTGCGAATAGAAGGTAAGAGGTGTCTCACTGGCATGTATAATATAACATCGACACACTTTTTATTCCGAAATTGGAACACAATCTTTATCTTCATTCTCTATCTGGTTATTAGCACACTTCTATCGCTGTATTGGTAAATGATATCCATCGATGTTAACGCTTAACAGTAGAAACCTAAGTTTATTATGTAGGTTAGGTAGTGTAGTACCTATGTGTGACGAAGTAAATATACATAAATGTGATTTTATATTTTCATAGCCAATTCTAACGAGAACACTATTACTCAGCTGATTAGGTCTATAAGTGACCAGATCGCAAACTAAAATAGAAAAAAGAATGCTCAAAGGAAAGGAAATTATTTCCAAAATAAGTACACAAATTAATAGTTGCAGTAATTTCTAATAGAATAATTAAATACTGATAAGAGTTTTGAACGAGGTCTCATGAAACCTTAGATGACTAAAGAAAGTAAGATTCTATCACAAAATAACGGATACCTACGGGATACCTACGTAGGGAAAGTAATTGAGTGCAAAGAACATAAAGAGTGTTTCAGTTTATAGGGTGGTCACGCGGGCTGCGACCGGCCGTCCACTGTTCCTCGGGCTATAAACACATCTCTAAACCCCACGACCTCCCTTTTGGCTTTATTCGAAAAGCCATTCCACGCTTTTACGGCGGCCATTCGTTTCACATTATTGCTCTATCATTGCAAAGGAACCACGTTCTAAATTTTAAATCGCTTCTCTCACAAATAATTGCCCGCGTGAATATCGATACGTCGTTGAGTGGCAATTGTGCAAACAAATAACCCTTATATTCAGCATTATCCTTAATCATATCCCTGCGGGACCCATGAATACCTATTCGTTATCGTTATTACGACGAACAAGGTACACCGTGGAGTAAGAAGCGTGATAAGTTTGTCTAAGAAGAAATGGAAAGACGTAAGTACCTCATGTAAGTACCTACCTATTAGACGCCGGTGGATGTTGATAAGAACCCATGTTCAAAATTGGTTATATTTTGGCTTCACTTCAAGTCCCCCTAAGAAGTACTTCTGTACGTTATAAATATTGAACAAGTCCCCAATCAAGTTTGCAAAATCTTCTGCTATTGGAACATAACTACCTACCTAAGTAGGTACTTATGCAGAAGTAGATAGAAGTCGTTGTAACTTGCTAGCTGATCCAGCGCTTTGTTCAACGTCAGAAAATTCAAATTACTTACCAAATTTATTCACTGCAATGCAGAATCAGCAAAATAAACGGAAACGGACCGTACCCTAGCATATAGGAATTCCCTGAGGGAAACTTGCTTTGTGATAGGTAAGACCTATCCGAAGCAACTCCCAGGTTAATCTATATCCATACAGATAAATACAATTGAAGTGTCTATTTGTAGAACCAAATTAACAGCTTTTCACTAAATGCATATTCTATATATAATAATTACGATACTTACATAAACAAAACTTTATTTTTTATTTTTCTGTCTGTCTTTTTGTCTGCCTGCTAATATCTGAAACGCCTGGGTCGAGTTTAACGGGACTTTCAAAGTCAAAATACGTTTACTGGCTACATAGGTAGCTACCTAATTTAAATTGACAGAAATATCAACTATCTCTTAATATCGATATAAAATATCTGCAAATTATTGTTTCTCATCTAAATTCTCCTCTATTTCTTTTTGAAAATGAAAATGAAAATGAAAATGAAAATGATTTATTCAGTTTAGGCCCTGGTAAGGCACTTATGAACGTCGAGGAATCTACCACCGGTTCGGAAACTAGCCTTCTGAGAAGAACCGGCAAGAAACTCAGCTGGCATCATGTACATTTCATTACACAGTAAAATAATAATAATTACAAAAAAAAAAACATCATAAATTATTCACAATAGTGAAAATTGTATCAGCATGCATGTGTAAAAAATAATAATTAAAAACGTAAAAACAATACCAAATGATTTACATATCATGTTTGCATACCATGTCATTGCCAGGAGCTACTTGTGCAGAGTTTTAATTCCATATGTCTTTATCATTTATGTAATCCGAAATTGTATAATAAGCTTTCTTCATCAGTACAGTTTTAATGTGTGTCTTAAATTTATCATAATTTAACGCGTTTATTGACTGTGGGATTTTATTGTAGAAACGAACACAATTCCCCATGAATGATTTATTTACCTTTGCTAACCTGAATCTTTTTACAAATAGTTACCCAATTAAAACAAACAAAGTGATGCCTTCCACTGTTGACTGATTTTAATATCCCGACAAAAACAATCCACCCCAGTTCGAAGTCCGCCTTGTTTGGTTCGGTAGCGACCTTGCATGAATACACACAAATTGAATAACCTAAATATAGCACGCTGCGCGTCACGGACTCGCCGATCACCGGTTGCAAATTCCACTAGAATTGCTTTATTTGGTTCATCACCCTCGTTTTAAGGTAAGTTTTTATGTTATATTAGAAAGAATACTTTTCTATTTGTTCTTTCACTATATTGATCCTTTATTGAGTTTGTTTTCGGAACTTTGAGGTTATAACAGAAGCTAAATAATAGTAGTATATAGTTGTGTTGTATTAGAAAAGGACAGCACTATGGGACATTGACCGTCAACTTGATAACGAGTCTACAAACAGCTCGGGTTAACAAGATCCTATCTTCTACGTCTACTCTTATATAAATACTACCTAAAGACGCGAAAGCTCCTCTGTCTGTCTGTATATTAAAGTATAATGTTATAACTTTATGTTGTCCGTCCTCCGTTGTGTTTTTCGCATACCTCTCAATGGCTTGTTTTGCGAGATTCTATAATACACATTAATCCAGATCTATTCGGATTGATTGTTCTATTTCTATTAACAACAGCATAGCTATAGTTTAGGTAGTAAAATAAGTACTTGTGGTAATTACTTTTGTATACAAAATCGTTGGTCGGGGTCAAGGTAACGGCGCTGAGTAGACGCTGATAAGCTGTCAAATATGATTGTTTTGCACGATGAATTCTTTAGTTAGAGAACTATGATATAACATATTATGTTTAAAAAGACGAATATCGTTGTTAGAGAGTCATAAGCTGAATACATATACGTGTATTCATTCACATATATAATAGAACTTACTATAGAATACATTTACGATCGAATAACCGTTCCTCTATAAAGATAAAAATTTGCAAATAGATGTTTGAAGAGTGTATTGACATCAATATCCCAGTTACATACCTTAGTGTACAGGTCGCAGGACACCGTGTGGAACACCTTCCCGTAGATGCAAATGTCTTTGCCAACGTCTAGGTCTTTCCAGTGCCAGTACTCCCCAAGGTCATTCTTCGGTATTTTACCTCTCTTCACCATTCTGCCTTGCCATAGTCCTGAGTTCTACAAACAAACATGCTTTATCGAACTGCAGCTCCAAAAGATTACACTGTAAATAGATATTTCGAAAATATTTATTTTTGCTTCAGCCTATATTCAGTGTATGACGCAATAAGGACTGAGACCAAGGTTGTATTTCATGGGATACTTAGTTATGAATCATCTCAGATACGAAAAATGTATTCGAAAAAACGATAACGAGGGCTATTTTATTAACAACTGATGCTTCTGACTGCTTCGTTTTCTATCATGAATTTTTTAAGGAAAATTGATTCGGATCAAACCGGGACAGAACGATCTAGCTATCATTTCGGGGACGAGGTCCAAATGCTGTCCAACTAGTTGGACCATGGGCTTTTAATAGGGGCAGTCGTCAAACTTTAAACATATTTGGACCACAGAAGGTCACTAGCTAAACTACCTTAATATCTATTCTATGTAGACATGAATGTTTATTTAAAAAAAACACTTGTACAGAAAGTACAAGAATATTTAAACTCTCGCGAAAATTTAAATATGTACGCAAATGATTCGTAGTAGGCGCTCAGCGAACAATGGCGGCTGGGATGCGACGGGCAGGCACGATGCATTCAGATGCAGGCAGACAAACGCGTGCTCATTTGCCAGCCATGTATTCACACACAATCCTCACCATTACCGCCTATATACTGCTAATTGGACTGATGACGGATTAAAATGGATTCCAAATAGATTTTGAATCGTTGTCGAGGACAACTTTACTAAGGTAGTGTATAGAAATGGAGATAAATGATGCTGACACTCTTGTGAATGTTGATAGGGAAAATACTATTACATACACCCACTCGGAACTGCAGGTTAAGATTATTCAGTCTATTTCTGAGAGTAATCAATATAGATTGAGCTGCGAAAAACAGGCCTAATAGTATCGCAAAGTAGTTTTCGTAAAAAGCCATAATCGGCATAACGAATATGCATATTATATTACATTCTCTTATTTTAGTAGCTCCATGTTATACTTGATAGGTACTAAATATTCCATATCAAGAGAAAAAAGCTGTTTAGTGATGTAAGTTCTAATCGCGCCAGTCTATATCTTTTTTTCTAAGATACTGCCTGAGATACCGATGGACTCATGAAATCTGTTTCAAACCGAATATGATATTCGGTGAGAAGTAAATGTTGTAACACCTCTAACTACAAATACCTTCGGGACCGTATTGGAAAGACGTGAGATAAATGGAAGAGAATAGTGAAACGTTCCGAGAGACACTCACCTGAGAGCATCAAGTACCAACCAAGGGAAACGCCAACGACGACGTGAGCATGCATCTACTTAGTTTAAATTACTTACCAGCTTAAATGACCCTACTTCCATATACATTCTGAAATGTAAGTTAGCTGCTATTTATTTCCATACTACATTATTCATAAATTACTGGAAATATCCAATCGCCTAGAAGTTGATAAGAACGCAAACTTCAGCATTTAAGTAAATTTTGTTTGTGGAAGAGGACATGACAATCTTTGAACATAATATGAAAAAGCTGATTGCCATCGCAGAAACAGCAGTAAGTATACCGTTAAGAATGCTACACTTCTTTACAAAACACGCCTTGTCTTCTTAAATGCGTGAATGGAATACCAAGCGAGAGCAAATGTGTTGCACAATCACATTTATACGAAAAAAATGAAGGTTTTGACAATATTAAGCGTGAAGGTTTGATTTGGAATACATCTGATCTGACTAACCTGTACTCGTGGTTCCATCACAGTTAGTGTATCATCTTCTAAGAAGTATACGAGATTGACGACTCGAACGCGGTAGCTCTCGTCAGGGTTGTCGAAAACTGGTTGCTTGAAGAAGGCGGTGAAGTTGAGGCATCGCTTATCGTAGTGGACCCAGTGTGGGATGACGGCCGGAAGTGCAGACTGCTTCACGCGCCCATACGTCAGCGATGGGTCATAGCTAACAAGATCATAATGACGAATACTAGTTGCATATTATAAGTTCGAGCTCTTATCAAAGCTAGATTTGGTTATTTACAAGCATGATAGAATACACGTCTACCAAGAAATTACCCGGCCCGAAACGATTAATTGAGTGAGTTTAGGATTCGCAATGGCAGATCGCCAAATAATTATGTAAGTAGCTAGTATCGAAGAGAATTTTGTGTGTCCATTTGTTGGCACTCAATAAAGGGTGCCAACTCCTCGGCCGGGGCATCCGGGGCAACGCTCCGCACTGCCTACTTATTTAACCCCGAGCTGAATCTATCAAACAGTTAAGTAATCAAACATTCACAAGACCCAGAATGATTTATCCAAAGGAAAAACACTACTTCGCATGAAGGCATGCAGACCGTTGCAGGGCTAAATTAAGTCTATGATAAAGCTGTATTCCTATATCGGGACTAAGTTTTACTTATAAAAGATACTTGACTAACTTGACCGAGTCATCAGACAGAGCGAAGGCATTACTGTCTGCATCGGTATCGGTGCCGCCGGGACCTCTAATGACAGTGTCCGGGAACCTGTGCCCCTGGTAGTAGCGCAGAGAGCTCCGCATGTGATACTGGGTCTTTGTCGGGTCCGAGAACGTCAGACCCGGGAGCTTTGGTAGTCCCCATGCCATCGTGGTCCGCTTGACCTAACAAGATAAAAAAAATGCTGTAAATGCAATATTCTCCAGATATAATGAATATGATCCCATAGCACATGATAGATATTAAAGAACAGCAATACTTCTTCCAGCGCTGCGGATATTCGAAGAATAAGATAAAATTACTTACCTACAGTTAAGTGAAAAAGACGTTCAAAATATTGTGGTAAATAACGATAAAAAAGTGTTTTTCCTCGGATGAAATCACCTTTAATGATCTAAGCAAATATTGTGACAGTTGCGTTGTTAGGTAAACAGCTGCTCCTCGTGGTACAATATTGTTGGCCGTTGCTTGGCAACTAAGTAATTATTGCCATAGAGGTTTGTTGCGCCATTATTGTACCCACAAAAGTTAACTTCGGACCCAAGTGCTCGGCATAATTAATAGCCATTCACGTACATTTTGTTATTTAATTTCACTTTGTGAAGTTTTTGGATGGCGGCATCCAGAACAACCAACCAATAAATGAATCGAATAAACACTCACACACTAACATTGCTTATTATCATCATTGCTATTTAAATATCCTGTGCTTCCGAGCGCAGACTAAATAACTATTTTTTTTTATTTTTATTATTTGAAATTTCCATTCAATCAAGAATAACCAATTTTCAAATCCATATCTTCCAATCAGTCCAAACCACAGTGCACAACTTAGCATAAAATAATCAAGATGAACTTTCTTGAACAACGAACGGGAAACCGGTAATACCATAACAATGAATTATGATGATTAAACTACACCTGTACCTTTCTTAGAAGTATAATATGAATATAGTGTACAAGATTTATAGCCGATACAAATGTGCTCGTACGAAATAAAATATGCGAGTTCATATTTCAATTTGTAACAATCCGCGACTGGCGTTGAATAATTTATTATTTCCGAAAGACCTGGTACGGGCCCAGCCGCGTCACAGGTGAGGTGCGAGAGATGAGCCCCGCGCTCTCAGTCTCGGACGTTGATTAATGCGAGCACACTGTGCGCCCTGTAGATAGCCTAGTGCTTCTCTCTGAATAGTCCCCTTATCAGACGTA
This sequence comes from Watsonalla cultraria, assembly GCA_964035505.1. Lineage (NCBI taxonomy): Eukaryota > Metazoa > Arthropoda > Insecta > Lepidoptera > Drepanidae > Watsonalla > Watsonalla cultraria. The sequence goes on along the minus strand of OZ037717.1, from coordinate 6,473,559 downwards.
CTTTGTTTTTTTATATAGCATCGCTTTGAGTACCTCAGTAGTCAGACGTTATAAGCTCTACGGTACACTTATGAATGAGTAAAGTGTATGTATATTATGAGTACATACCCGATGGAGAAGATTGTTCAAATCTTTACAATAACCGGTATCAAATAAAAATGTACCGCTTTGTCTGAATGTCATCTAGAATATTAGAACAACGACAACAGCTCATATAAAAATCCTTTCTCTGTACAATCAAAATTTCTTTATTTGATTAGACTTCTTACAAAATACTTTTCAAATCCTCAGAAGGACCCAAAAAATACATTATACATGATTATAAAAGTTACCACCGGGTTTGGAGGGTTGCTTTTGTTGATAAGAACCCAATAAGAAACTCAAAAATTATTGTCTTAAAAAATATTTAAAAAAAATATATTGTTAGAAGAACTTGAACCCTGCATAGCGTAATTCTGAAATAGTCAAATTCTAGGATGGCGTACTTACTGAGACGGATGTCAAGGGTCGCCTACAAGACTGCGTGTCACAGAAGATACAGTACGCCCTACGTGATGTCCAAAGAGGTAGCCAGGGCTAAAGCAGAAGGCAAGCCCATAGTGGCTCTGGAATCCACCATCATCACACATGGCATGCCTTATCCCAAGAATTTAGAGACGGCTCTTCAAGTAGAAAATATTATTCGACAAAGGGTAAGACAGGTTTCTTAGAATTTTGACTTAACGTAGAGTTAATCATAAACATATTCTATTAATTACTACATCTACAACTTTGTTATTGTTTGTCTGCTCACTCCGCTAGGTTTAATTTGTAATATGTATTAAATGTACGCAATAATGTCCAGAATTTCAAAGACAAAGTTGCAAAACATTGAAACGTTTGCCAAAATTCGGTAGTGGATTGAAATTCATACAATGTAAAAATTCCATTCAAGTTAAACACCTCAGCACTGAGATCCAAATCCATTTGTTCAAAGGGAGCAACACCAGCTACAATTGCTATCCTTAAAGGCCAGTTGACAGTGGGTTTAACTGAAGATCAAGTGCAATACCTCGCAAAAGCCACGGGTGTCATCAAGGCTTCGCGCCGTGATCTGGCATACATAGCTGCGAACAAACTAGATGGAGCCACTACGGTAGCAGGCACCATAATAGCTGCACAGCTCGCAGACATACCTGTGTTCGTCACTGGGGGAATAGGTAAGCTTCTACGTCGTTTCGTCGCCTTCCCAATATGCTCTAATTGGTGAAGTGTCTGTTTGTAATTTAAAATGAACAGCTTTCCATTAAATGCATATGAAACATTTGCGGTAGATACACACAAATAAAAAAGAAAAATCTGAACAGATTTTAACGGGATTTTCACTGGATATATAGAACTGATATCACAAGGAGTAAATTAAAAGAATTTTATTTAAAACTAGCTGTGCCCCGCGGTTTTACCCGCGTAGATTTTAATTTCATGATTGCCCGCGGATCCCTAATGTTTTTTTACAAATCTAAGTAGCCTAAGTTACTCCTTGTAACATAAGCTATCCGTCAGTGAAAGTCCTGTCAAAATCCGTCCAGCCGTTTCGGAGATTACCCGGAACAAACAGACAGACAGACGGACAGACAGAGAAAAATTTAAAAAATTGGTTTTTCGGTGTCAGTACCGTGTATACTTTCATATGCATTGAGTGAAAATCTGTTATTATGGAATTACAAACAGACACTTCAATTTTATTTATCTGTATAGATAATATCTAGTTCCGGAAATTACAGGCACTCTTGAAGTTAACTCGGGTGAAACCGCGGGGCAAAGCTAGTTTATTTTATAAACTATCTTAATTTATTTAAATTGTGAGTTTTTTGTGTAATTCAGCTCGTATGGTTGCTGTGCATATTTAAGGTCTTAGACATGATTGAAGAGATGATGGGAGGACCACGAAAGGTTAGAATTATATGATAAAGATATTTGTAGATCTACATAGCAACAGCACTGAGGAAACCTACCGTTTTGCAATATTGTCTCTTGCCAAGACAGACGTAATGTATCTAATTGAGAAGAAGATTTTAGTAGGTAAATTTGTGACATAAACCTAGTTGCCATAGTATAATTATTGAAGAATGCTTGTGAAATCAAGTATCACTTAGTGACTGCCAACCCTAATTTGCGTAGTTATATCACTAACGGTAGTATAAATGTTACTTTACGTGCAGTAATAAGCAATCCTTTTAAATGTGGTGTACCTACATCGAGCAAACACAAGTGTATCTAGTTTACTTCGTGCGACTACGTCTCAACGGGAAACAGTATTGCGCCGAACATCAAACATTTAAAGGAAATGAGTGCAATTTTCTGTACGCGGATGCAGGAGCACATCGAAAGCTTTCAATTGCGTTATTGAAGCGGGTTCCATTATTTGCAAGGAACATTGCATATATTTTATTTTGCCTACTCGTTTAAATCATTAACATCACATTTCCTATATTGCTTAGCTTGCTTATAAGTTAAACGAATATTTAAATACAACAAGCAAAGTTTTCAATGGAGTGAAATATTTGCGCTGATTTCGTTCGTTTTAAAATTAATGGACCAACCAAGTCGAGAGCAAACAAGTGTTTCGAGTAATTTGTATGTATAGTCACGCGCATTGAAATTTAAATCCAAACATATTTAAATAATGCTTGATCTTTTAACAATAACGCAAGATATATATGGTGTGTTTACTGTAATTAATAGAAAATCTATACTAATATTATAAAGCTGCAGAGTTTGTTAATAGTAGAAGTAGGGTATTCATGTAGAAGTAAAATACCATTTGTTTTATTCCAATCGGACATTTCGTTGAGAAATAATCACGAGTTTAAAAAAACGCAATTATTTGTACCTAATAATGAGTTATTTTCTAAAGAGTAATCTCTGAAACTTCTGGATCGATTTTAACGGGTCTTTCACTGGCAGATAGCTAATGTGACAAGGAGTAACATGGGCTACTTTTATTAATAAAGAAATTTTCGGGTTCAGCGGGAATCAAATTAAATTTACGCGGGTGAAACCGCAGGGCACAGCTAGTAAAATTATAAAGGAAAATTGATTATTAAAGATGAAAGTAGGTGCTATAAGATATGAATTATCTCTTGTGCCTCTGATGTTTCTACTCATATTCTCTCTCCTCTATCTCTCTAGGAACCAGCTTAAAGCTAGGGTAAGTAAAACCAAAGTAACACAACACAATCAGCGCTTACTAGGCAGATAAATCACAATGTACTGTGAACACTTCAATTAACCTGCGTTATGACTCTTCCTATACTAAACCTGAATGAATAATGAATTTCAACGATTATTCGAGTGAATTCATCGCTGGCCCGCGGCGCATTCAATTAGTGGAGGTACCAGGCTGGCAGCCAAGCTCAGCCTTCGCGCCTCGTTGTAATTAACAACGAATTCCGCTTCTGAATTCGCGATTTGTCTCCTAATCATGCTATACCCAAGCATTTTTGGTATCGTCGAATATGATGCATGCAAGTAAACAGTGTCAAAAATAATTGATTACTTAGTTATACTTGTGGGTGTATCGCGAAGAAAAATCGTAGCAGTTCTACTCTGAAAAGAATTAAAACCAGCCGATAGGAATCAACCTAATTTGTTGATAATATTAAGAGGTTTTTTTAATTTCCTTATTTTGTCAACACATTTAAATAAAAATAAATATCGCCATTCATAATGTATACCGACTAAAGAAAGGAGCCTCCTCCTTTATTTTAAGTTTCTTCTATGTAAGAATTTAATTACTTGAAAATATTATGTTTTTTCTGATGAAAGCAATAGAGCTGATTTATTTTTTATGTTTGATTAGGTGGCGTACATCGTGAAGGTGAGGCAACTATGGACATTTCAGCAGATCTCACCGAGCTAGGTCGGAGTAATACTCTGGTTGTATGCAGCGGAGTCAAGTCTATTCTTGATATTGAGAGAACTTTGGAATACTTGGTAAATACTTACATACTTACTAGCTTCCGCGTGGTAGATATTTTTATTTGGTCACAGGACCATACTTTTCCGGGATCAACAACACAGCACAACACACCATATCTAATAATAATAAAAAAAAAAAAACATTATTGACAACAATTTTGGCAACAAGCAGATACACAGATAACAAATACAAAATCAAACAATTATAATAATAATATACTAAAAAAAATCAAGAAGAAAGCATAAAACAAAGTCCTAATGTTGTTACCGGTGCAAGGTGGTACCGACACATTAGGTGTTGCCGTACATTGTTGTCAAAGAGCCACAAGTCAACTATAACCGCAGACCAAACTATGTGGTACTTATGTTTTTATTTATTAACACTTTATTGTACACCTTAGAAATTATTTAGTTACAATAGATTCCCTTATACTGTGGCCAATGACGGTCTTATTGCACTAGGCAATATCTTCCAGACGATGATAATAGACAATGGTACATAATTCACGCAAAAAATATTTGTGAAAAAAAATATCCAAATACTTACGTTCAGCTATTTTTGCGTGTTTGAGTATCAAACATATCAAGTTTCGCATTCATTATGCTTTAGGATTCGTCAAAAATGTTAAATCTAGTCTAAATATCTTGCTAATTATTTGTAAAAAAAATATCGAATATTTCTTTAATCTGCCATCATAAAGTTTGCGACTCGATTGTCACACTATACGATTATCACTCTGATTTTTTTCCGTTCTCAAATACATATAATTTTGAAGATAGTACTTATGGATAAAATAAAAGGCATAATCTCCTGTCATATAAAGGAAACGCAAGGAGTGTGCGTGTGTTCATTCGGCGATGCGCAAGAGTTCCCAGCGTTCTATACTAGAAGATCCGGCCACCGCGCGCCGTACCGAGCGGCCGACGCCGAACACGCCGCACGCATCTTACACGCTGCGCACGAATTAAGACTGCAGTCTGGAATTGTTATTGCTGTTCCCGTGCCTAAGGAACAAGCCATGGACGGTAATATTTTCTGATAAATACAATTGAAGTGTCTGTTTGTAATTCCAAATAAACATATTTTCAATAAATGCATAATTTGAAATTAAGTATATAAGGTACATATACAAAAAAAAACAATTCCGAATTTTTTTCTCTGTCCGTCTGTCTCTTTGTCTGTTCTGGGTAATCTCTGAATCGGCTGGACCGATTTCAACTGTTCTTTCACTAACAGATAGCAGATGTAACAAGGAGTGGGTATCGTAGACCTTGTTTAATTAGGGTTCCGTGATAAAAGCCACCCATGAAACGCACAAGCGCAGCTAGTACTGTAATAAATATTTCAAACCCTAAATTCATATAAAATACTAGCGGACGCCACCCGGTTTTACCCGCGTAGTTCCCGTTCCCGTGGGATTAGAGGGATAAAAATAGCTATGTTACTCGCTGATGATGTATCTATCCATTGCTGAAAGAATTTTCAAGATCGGTCAAGTAGTTTCGGAGCCTATTCAATGCAAACAAACAAGAAAACAATCAAATCTTTCCTCTTTATAATATTAGTATAGGTATGTTATGTATGTGTCACTGTATAATATACGCTTTAATTAGGTTTCCTATACTCACATATACCACAACAGTGATTCGTTTTACGAGCCGCCCAGATCAACTATGTATCTAACAGGTTTCCGTAATATATACTCTATCCGCTTTATTACAAAACATATTTTAAGCCAAGAGTAGACTACTCGGTCTAACACTATGTACATACAAACCTACACAATATGCATGCATACATATGCTCACGCCTGTATTCCCCGAAGGGGTAGGCAGAGATGTTAACAACACCCACATTTCCGAAGATGATTATGTGCCAACGTGACAGATGGTGAGTCTGTCTCAGGCACTATACATACGTCTTAGAATTACTTCTCATACATATGCAGGTTTCCTCACGATGTTTGGCTTCACCGTGAAATCCATGCACATAAGTTTTTGGAAAAACCCATTGGCACAACCCCGCTGAGATTCGAACTAGCGTAGCAGGCGACTGCTCCAACCCCAAAGCCACTACGGCTCTTAACACTAAACAATGTCCATCCCTTATTAAATTCGTACCACAGAAAGATATGCAGCTACAAACTAAGGACTACGGGATGGAAATAATTGGATAATTTCTGTTATTTTCTGTCGCATACTACTTACCTACCTGTTTCACATCTGTCAATAGTTATTGCCCAACAGGACGACCGAAATAATGCTCTACTAAGCCGATTATCTCATTCCCGAGATCAATGTGCTATATATACCTATTACCAAGTACTGAACTTGATCATTTATATTACAGAGAAAGTAATAAATGAAGCTATATCTCGTGCCTTGCAAGAAGCAAAGAAGAAAGGAATTAGAGGCAAGGAGGTGACGCCATTCATTCTGTCAGCTGTCGCCAGTGCCACCGGCGGTGCGTCGCTTGAAGCCAGTATCCTTTACAATTTGAGCAAGTGCTTTATATAATATCATTCGTCATCATAGTGTATCCTTATTTTAAAAATTCGCAAATGTCAGTTTGCTTATTTATCTTTTCACGGCTAAACCGCCGAAACGATTTTGGTTAGATTTGATAGAGATACCTAGAACCTTGAGAAAATACATCCGTCAAGAAATAACGTAGCAGGCAGATAAATATACGGGTAAAAGCTAGTAGTATTCTTCAATGTATTATAATTATGATAAGATATCTAAAGGAACTTCTATCGTCAGTTGGTTAGTAGGTTCTGTATCACAAGGTCGATATTTAATTTCGTTGAGTGGATGAAGGTTCAGAAAGTAGCAAAATCAAACAATAAAAGGACTTCACCGCTGTACATAATAATTACGAGACCATTAAAAATGCTTAGTTAGAAGTCGGCCCGCCCGTAGCTGCTTAATATTGTCGTAAATTAAATGTGTCGAAATGCCAACGGTCTTTAAACGACAGCAGTGAAGCTAATTGCCACAATTTCTATCTTTAACGACTCGCAGACATCGCCTTCATAAAGAACAACGCAAAAGTTGGCGCCGACATTGCCGTCGAATTTAAAAAGTTGAAGAATATTGATAATGTGGATGGCGCTCGTTCCATTGGAAATGACAAAACCAAAGGGACATCTACGTCCAAGTTTACAAGGATGTTCCACACATCGTGTAGCACTCGCTGTCCGAGTGAGGTTGAGGACCAGAGTATGTTTGGTGGTGGAGAGTGTGCGGGAGACGTGCTGGTCATCGGCGGGGCCAACGTGGACCGCACCTACAGGCTCACTGAGCAACACGTCCAGGTCAGTCCTCACTACAAATTTTTGTATGGATAAGTACTCAATAAAATTCGTAAAATGTTAACAAACTCTTTATTTAATGCATTTATTATGATAATATTAGCTCTCAGTCGCCTAGTGCGTACCTTCGGAAAGTTGTAACAACTCTACTGTAATAATAAAATACACACATATTAAGTAAGTAAAACATTGAAATAAGTATAATGACAGTAGAGAATTCAAAAGATTATGCACAGTTATACATCGTTACACATTTACAAACACCGGATATCATTTCCCACACATTACGTAACGAATTTATCCCGAGTCATATTTCCCGATTTCATCGTTGTAAACTATTTATTTGCATTCTTATAGTAAATCTGACAAAATAGAATACTTAACAATCAGTTGACCCTGATTGTGGCATTATAAATCCTTGGCGTATTCTATCATACTTGAAAATATCACTGGAGCATGACAATATGAAATGCAAATAAATAGTTTATAGACATACTAATCTAATTTGTCGGTTATATGACTGAAATACATCAATATTAGTTATTAGGTAGTTTTACACAAAAGATTCGTACAGTGTGTTTTGCGTAAGTGGTGACACACCAATAATATGAAGGCTGAAGGCAGAGACCAGAACACGGAGACCGTGGACACGATGTGTAGGCAGCACATCAGAGACGAGTATCATATTTTTCATTTATAAGTATATCGATTAGTTTATAATAAACATAACATGAGTTATACGTTTTATAAGCCAAGGCACATGTCATTTTATCGTTTTATTTTTGGAAGAAATGCAGGATTTAGATTGGATCCTAGCTACAAATTATTCAACTTTCCGAATATAGGTACAAATTTTATAAGATTGGTACATTCATGTGACAACAATATTAAAAAACTATGTTTCTGCATAAATTCATAAAATGTTATTCCTACTTTAAGCGAACATAACTTCGTACTTGTCTTTACAATACACATATCTATAAAGTTTCCTCGTTATAAGTAAATATGTAAGTATAAGTTGGTAAGTTGTTAGACGACCACTTGCGAGACCCAACCCGCAGCCTGCACTTGCTGTGCGATTCACTACACCCAAGATTCAATTAAATTCATCGTAGATCGCGGAGGAGTTATCGAACATGGTTCGTCCGCCCGTCCCTGGGCGGGCGGCACCGGCGTCGGTGACAAAGACAATATTCATCTACGGAATTAATGTTGCCCAGAATCACATAGCTGCTCGCTTAATGTTGCTTTGCGCTCTATTCTAAACTGTGACAACTCTACTGGCGCAACTATAGGTTGCAACTATATTTTACACAGCCATTTAATAGTTTCATATAAATTACTCTTAATTTGTGGTCGGTATATCATGTCCACTTTATGTGTTAGCAAAATCTGGGATATCAATAACAGTTTAAAATAAGTACTTAGGTAACACGTTTTTTTAATTCTTCTGCCGTAAAATCAAAGTTATCATTTTATTTAATGTAGACGCTTGTTTTTTCTGTTAACAAGCATAATAATCGTAGGCACTACATCGTTAAGCTCATATCAGTAGTATTTTTTCAATCTGTCCATGCACAATTACTCGCACACTACACATGTACAAATTATGAATATTATATACATTTACGACAACATTAGGTTCCTAATCTAACGAGAGACACGTAGACACGTTCGTTGCGTCTCATTTATAGCGGGGAAGCAAATCAAAACTGTTACGGACTGACGCCTTCTTTTCACTTATTGAAGCGGTGATCGATCGGACATTTATAATCTATGCTACGTCTATAAATACTATTTGGGATTGTCGTGCGTAAGATAAAAGGATAATTAATTAAATGGTTAATATCTAAACTAACTATGATTTTAATGAGAATGTAATTAAAAATTATAGTTTTTTCACTTAACAGTGAAATAACTCCGTTGTGAGAATTTAGTACCTTTTTCGCGACAAAGTAATTTAAGTATTACCTAAACAAGCAGTAGATATAACAATTGAACATTGAAAATATGTAGGTAGGTAGTACGTTAGTCCATATATTATAATTTTCGTAAATCTATTGGTATACAATCAAAAGCTGTTTGTTTGGTCTTATGGCTAAACAATATAATTGGTTTGATTCCCGTTATTTACGTTCTAATTAAGTATTAACGCAGTGGTCCGAGGGTGACAAACCCAGCCTAGCTGCGCCACCTTCATGCACACCATATGCACGCACTCTATTTTACCTTATCGTCTTTAATATGACTCCAAAACAAAAAGTTCCACAGGAGGTAATGCGGACATGCAAAAACAATATACCTTGTTGCAAAATGTAGGAAATAAACACAAGCTTTGCTCGTGGAATCTAATTCACTTCACAACTTTTCTCTCATGCAATTTTCGTTCCTTATCCCTTTGAATGTTTTTATTAAACACCAACACCGATTCTCAATGTTGCCAGTAGTTTTTACATAGCGTTCACTGCGAACATAACTCCAACGACGTAGTTCAACCGAATATGTCGGTATTCTCAATTGACAACGGCTATAGTGATTCCCACATGGTATTGATTAGAGCGCGGACGACGCATTAGGTGCCATGCGCGTGCGGCTCAAAGCTCGAACTCGGAGCGGGCGTGGCGGCGGTGGTCGAGGCGAACGCGCGCATGCGTCCGCAGTACACAGGGCGGCGCCGCGCGCGCCTGCGGCTCCGTCTCGCACCCATCAGTCGGGAACGAGCGCCACCGCCGCCCGAATAACCGCTCCAGGTAACATCTTAGTCAGATTCGGGTTGCCGCACTGTCCGCCGCGAGTGGTCTATATTCGCCTCGAGCCAACTCTCGCATTTCACAGTTGTTGTTCCCGTTGACGGTTTTGGGAGCGAGTAGGTCATCATGTATGCTGCGGCGTGAGCAGGGCTCCGCCGCGCGACCTAACAGCGCTTCGCGCTCACCTGCGCGCTCAGGACTGCCACCATGAGCTCGCACACCTCCGTTCACGTTCACTGCATTCACGATCACCGTCTGCGACAAAGGTCCACCGTGTAATGGGCTGCCATCGAGGAGCTCACCCGCTCCCAGCTCGCTTCGCAATATTCTAATTTTCTGAATCATCTCCTTTATTTCGTATCGGAGAATCCCAAGGAAGCACAACTTTAAGAACGCTATAACACAATACCCTAAAACAAACAAAGCGTCTGCAGTTCGTCGGAGCCAAACTAGTAACCTTTCAGCACAGGCAGCTGTATGTGGGGCACAGTGTACAGGTGTAACGTAGGGCGCGGGTGAGGCGGGCGAGGTCACAGCCAGCAGAGCCGGAGTCACAGCGGATATGTGCGCCGGTATGCGGCAACAACTTGCTGGAAGTGTTGTCCTATTAAAAGCCGCGAAGTCTGCGGGTCCAGTCACCCCGCAGCACCGTTGCTCTCTTTGAAGACGATCCCAGGCTTCAGAGAAATCCACGTCCGAATCATAGTCTTTTGCAAGACGAATTCGCAACTGGGGCCTAAGCTCTCTGCAGACGCGCTCGAATCGGAAAGCCCAGTAAACGCCGATTGCGGCGTCGCCGACCAGCAGTGCCAGTAGGGCCAGCCAGTAGGCATTGAGCATGCGCTCAGAAAGGCGCAGTGCGGCGAGGCAACCAAGGAGCTGCAGCAGCCCCGCCTGGAAGGGCATGGCCGCGTATCCGTAGAGGAAGCCCGGCTGCGCAGCACCTAGGCCGGGCACAAGCGTGCGCCGGTAGTCGGCAAGCGCGCGGCCGGCGGCGGCACAAAAGGCAAGCGCGCCCAGCAGCAGCGCGCCGTTGCACGCGTAGATCCAGATGCGGTAATAGCGCATTGCGCGGTGCGCGGCGGGGTGCGCGGGGCGCGCGGGCGGCGGCAGCGTCATGGTGGCGGGCGTCGCGTCATTGCGCCGCCCGCGCCCGCGCCGCCGCCACGCGCCGCGCCCCACGCCTCTGCAAAACATTCACAATTTTACTAAATTGTTACTGTATGCGATTATTTCGTATCCTCTTTACTCTTTTCCTCTGACCGACCTATATAGAGTTCTAGCACAAATCAGATACTATACTGTCGTTACGCTCATATATCATCTTTCCATGACGGTTTACCTCAAATATTTAAATAACCCTAAGAGCGCTACACAAAAACAAACAAGACTAATTAAAATCTCTAGACCTGTATAATATTCTAATTCTACAATAGGAAACTACACGTATCTATGTGAACAACATATACACCTACCTACCACATTAACCGCGAGGCACTGCTTCATAAAACCAAGAGCCAAAACATTTTTGGTTGACGTGACTCGGGTACATATAGCATGTGGTTGCTTCTCTGAATAAGTAATTCGATGTCCTACCTTCCAGTCCTATTGTTATAATCAGACGCCGTATAACAGCAATATAAGGCGCGATTGGTCTCCCAAAGTTTCGGGGTGAAGTTCTTTAATTTATTTGACAGGATGATGGAGTGGCTTGTATTCATCTGCTACTAATACGCAAAGTAATTTGATCAGCAAGTTAAACAACCACTCTCGTAGCCATTAAGTGTATCGGTGACCGCCTCCGTGCCTTAGAAACCACCTTTGGCAATCGTTACAGGGAAATCGGAAGTTCAAGACATCTGTCTGACTACTAGTTTTACCCAGGCTACTAATGTTCCCTTTAAAAATAAGTTCCGCTAAGATGACAGGTAAAAATGGGTTTATCCCAGCAATGTGTGGAATAGGGCAACCTGATTTATAGATGAATTCCTACAAAAAAATAATCCTTTGGATCTTTTCTGATAATATGAATGGCTAGGTGATAATTTTCTGCTGCTGTTCTACGTAGGAACATGAAAATGTCTTTATTTTGGATGGAATATGGAATGCTGCATCGCAATGCAAAGATGCATCATTCACGTGATTACAAGAAATAATTGGAGGACAATGATATATAAGAATAAATGCAGAGATATGCTTACAATCCGCCGGCCGTGCCGTGTGCGAGCGCCCTGGCTAGTCACAGGAGGGGGTGGCCGACCCTGAGCAGTGCGCCTACCACGCCGGTGCGGGGCCTGCAACAAACATTATACTTTATTTATTAAATGCCCACTGTTACGTGTTAACTGTAAATATTATGAATGTATCTACTCTATATAAGATTTCTATGCTTGAGACACATGTTTGTATTAGAAATAACAACAAGAGGTGGGACAGAAACCACAACCTGAAAACCGTGCAGTTTCTTTGCCAACTGTGCTGCTCGTGCTCACATGCTCTCATGTGTAAAATTGTTCCTTCATTTCTTTTTGCTATTTAGGAGCCGCCTTGAGCCGTCTGTTGGTTGGTTGGTTGGAGAATCCAAACCCAACTGATAATTCTAATGTTGCAATTAGCTACGTAATATCAAATCGATATCTAATTTTGTTGTTATACACATACATAGTAGGGTTAAGGGCGCATCAAGCTGACGATTATGGTGGTGCTGCACAAAATTTGATTAATGTCTATGGGCAATAACATTCTATCTTGGGTTATATTTCTGTCTATGGCTTTATAGATAAAATGGTTTAAAAGGGAGCATAACGGATAGCCTGTTTCATTTTAAATTCGTAAGAACTTACAGAAGATGAAGAAAAATATGCTATCTAGGTATTTCTGAGGTACGCCAATGTTTTACGGAATGGGAATAGGTTTCCAATCGCTGTGCCGTCATTATGTTGGCACAGTGATTATTGGTCGTAGTATGTATATGAATTATGAAAAATTATCGCCCATGGTAAAGTAAATGTGGCAAAAAACATTACCCAAGAGGAAGGTGTGATTGCAAATAAGTCGGTCTATACTAAAACTATGCCTGAAGCAACTCATTATATAGGATCTGCAGAAGCCAACACGGCGAGAACCAGCCTATTGTAGTAAAGTTGTTATATCAGAGGACATGTGGCGCATTGTAGCACTTTGCATACGGAGCCAACTTGCGCTTTGCTTCCTCCTGGGACCATTATACTCGGTGTACAATATGCCTCGTAGGTACATAATGTACGTCGTCAGCCTGGCTAATATGACCGCTCCAATCTTGATACTAACAACCTATATAAATGCGATTTAACACGGTAAGAAGTCTCTATCTAGAAACTATGCTGAAACTAATATAACACTACCACGCATTCCGTGGTCATAAAAAGTTAACAAATCCGGTTCTACATTGTAGTCCTTATCTACAATCGAACAATCCGGACTGCACGCTTAATTTTAATTGGTAATTGTTTAATTAACTTAACAACTGCGTTTTATTACATTAAAGGAATCATTTGTTCCAAGCTAGTGTATTTTAATTTATAAAAACCACTATTTGCTTTTTTCAGCTCAAGTACTATCTAAATAAAATGATGAGATGCTATTCTTTGAATAAATCCTTTAAATCCTGTCAGAATCGGTGATGATAAAAACATAATCTATGAGTGTAACCAACAAAGTTTTTCACTAACCTAATCTACACATCTCTCTCTAGTCTGTCTGTAATTTAACAAAATAACAGTTTTTTATTAAATGCATATGAAAGTTTATACGATACCAATATAAGATCACCATTTATTTCTGTCTGTTTGTCTGTTCTGGGTAATCACCGAAACGGCTGAACTGATTTTAACGGAACTTTCACTGGCAGATAGCTTATGTTACAAGGGGTAACTTAGGCTACGTTTAATTTTAAAAAAACATAAGGATTCCGCGGAACACCTATGAAATTAACTCTACGCGGGGGAAACCGTGGTAAATAATAGAATCAGTGTTGCAACATAATAAGAGACGAAAGAGTCCCACTATAGTTATCACAGCTCCTCCATGAAGTAATAGTGACCTGCGATCTTCTGCAAGATGGAGATACAGCAGTCCCTAGTAGAGCTCCGAATTTCGAACGGGAACCCCGTTATGCCCTTCCTCTCTTCTTCACGCCTTAAGGTGGATATAAAATACATTGCAAACAAAAATAAACCCATCCCGACAACCCTAATGGACCATACCTACAAAGCCTAAGTCATATTACAAAGGTCAAAAGCAATTTTCTAGTCACATTAAGAGGGAGTAATAGTAACAACACAGGGTAGTGAGACGCGTTACCTTATTGAATTGTTAGTGGAATAATGCAATTTAGCGCGAGCAGTGACATGATTCCAATATGCAGGTCGACTGTGTAAAGTTCAGCAGTGTTTTATTGATTTTGTAGATAAGTACTATTGGATTTGCCGAGGGTTACGCTGAGCTAAAAATCGCCAACATTCCCATACAAATTATAAATTAGAGGCATATTTGCAAAAAAACTAATTAAAATCAAGTTAAGTTAAATAATTCCCAGGTAGCGTGTTTGTGCTAGTTTCCAGCGCAGGTAGTTTAATTACAATAAACTCAGAATATATGCGACACTAAAGGCTACTAGACGAGGCAGGTTTATCATTTCAACTACTAGCTGTGGTAGTAGTAGGTATGTTATAGCTTGAGATATGCTAGTTTCGCAGGTAAATGCAATTAGCCGAACATAAGGACAAATATTGGCATATTTCGTTATAGGTTACTTATGAAGATAATAAGATTATCTAATTTTGCACCAATGGACCACCAGTATTAAATATCAGCGTGTACAATTGGCAGATCAATATGTCTAGGTAATACATCAGGGCTTCGCATAGTGAGCGATGGCCTTTAAAGTTCACGGACACTGAGACCGACACGACCTCTCCCGCCTGAAATGTATTTTCTCCTGTTTTCACCATTACCCTATTAATTGGCAACATTAAACCTGAACAGGGTCGATGGGTAATTGCTGTTTGATTCGTTATTCAGAAATTCGTACGTACAAACATTAGACACTGTAATAACCAATACGAAATTAGAATCTCGACGAGAATTCAACATGCACGGTATTAAGATCTATATTACAGAATAGCTGTCTTGTAGCCTAGTTTGTATTCAGCGCTGAACTCTTGCAAAAAAGTGATTTTCGATAGTCCGATGAATAATTCATTAGGTGACGTACCCTGGGTTCAATCTAGTTCAGTATTAAATGGTCACAGCTATGGTTCCGGCTGTAAGACCCATATCAATCGCCCAGATGAAGACAAAACTTGGTATCAAATTCGCATCACGTTTAATTATAATCACTCCCGTCAATGTCACTGATAATAATTTAACGTTACCGCAGAGGCAGAGTGTTTTGATTAGTCGGCAAATTTGCATACGTCTGAGAAAAAATTACATGACACATAAACGACGAATATGGACTCCTCATCTTCCCCTCCACCCAAATTTAACCATTTTTATTAAACACACCCAGTGTTGTGACACCTCTGGCAAGATAGATTCAGGAACCCTTGGGGATAGACTTGAGCTTAGAAATTAATATTGCCCAGTTTCGAATCGAAATCATTAAGATTTGGGCAATGGAAATTATCAATTATCGAAGGTTAAACGATATTATTAAATTTAAATCTAATTGAGATTAAAATATATCGGAAAATGAAACTGTGGATAACATTTCTAGCAATCCAGGGCAATCCGACCGTCAATATTCAAACGACCTTCCGTAAACGAGAGCAAAATGTAACATTGCATTTCCAATTGGATAATAATCTTCTTTGACATATTATATAGCTGTCGTTATAATTGTGAGAACTGGAGTCATATTTATGTGATATTTATTACGTGCCCGCATTGTTCCTGCCATAAGTGACCCACATAGAAGGAAATAGTTATAACTAACGATCAGCCATGTTCCGAAAGCTGATAGGATCACAATAATGTACGTTTTTGTCCCACGTAGAGGCCTGTTAGCCGATTAGCGTTCAGGAACAGAGCACAAAGATAAATTAATCTGTCAACAAGTGGCAAAGAGAACGAATTGATCGAAGTCTGTATACTGCGGTGGTTGCAGAGGGTATATTGACTCTATTTCCCGACCCCTTTCAACTATCCATCCGTGTATTGTTTTCGTTTTATTTGTTTTTGATTCATTTAACTTTCAGTTCGATGTATCGGTGTTCATTTATACAATTCGTTGGGTGACAGTTCTGTGTTCTGCGATAGTTTTAATATCGTCTCGTGGATTTGAAAATGTAATGAGTCCTTTAAAATAGTTTTTAGAGTTTGTGCGGGTGAACTTTTAAAAAGCCAGCTTATTGTACAACATTAATTAGCTTTGATTACATTCCACAATAGATAGACTGCAAAACTTCTCTATAGAAGTTTTGCAGTCTATCTATCAGCACATAGGTGCTTGAATAAGTTTTCCCGCTTTACACAAGGATTTGTTCTGTACCACTTAATCTGGATCCTATCCGTAGGACCAACCGTCCATCTCATTTAAATTGACCGATAAAAAATGGTTGAAAGCTGTAACGTGGAGCAAACTCCCAAGATTGAAAAGAACTAATCCAATATCAGCGTTTGTTAGCACTCTTAATTGCTTTGGGTAACCCAGCATTCCGTTCATGGACGACCTACTCGCAAACTTCTATTTTACGACTCGTGAAACACACCAATGATTTATGTATCTATGTATACCTGGTGTCGGTGAAAAAGGAACAGTTGTCTTCTAGAAGTTGTAGGGTTTTATGAATATATCACTATGTTGAAATCGTAAAATATCTAGCTCCAACGATAACGTAGTTATAGGCTATGGCCGAAGAGCTCGCGGCCTTAAGCGATTGAATGAACGCGCGCCCACGTTTACCTACATTACGTAGGCGGTAGTTAAACTTTTTAAATTAAGGGGAAGGGTAATGGTTTCGAAAAATGGTTTTATGGGATTGTTTCAGGATATTTTAGTGGGAGAAAAAAAATAAAAACGTAGTTAGATTTCACGTTAATAACTCTACGTTACAGCTGATCAATTACTCGAAAACGGAAAAAGATATTTTTGTCATAATAATTTTATTTTCTTCCTAAAATTATACCCACTCACATATTTTATCAGCTGTCCTGTTTTCCCCGACACCCTGTATTATCTAATGCATTTCATATTGCTGCCACTATTTGGGATAATGGGCGTTGAATGGGGTAGAACGAATTTTCGTTCAATTAGGATTCGAAGATTATTAAACCAACGTGTTTTATTTAAACATATAGCTACATGCAATCGATAATTTCTACAATGTATGTACTCGTAGGTACTTAGCATAAGAAAATGGTTTCTATCACTGGAAATAGTTGAATTGTTGTTTGATTAATCACCTTGTTTTCATAAAAATCCATGTGAAAATGAAAATGAAATGAAAATGAAAATGATTTATTCAGTTTAGGCCCTGGTAAGGCACTTATGAATGTCGAGGAATTTACCACCGGTTCGGAAACTCAACTGGCATCATGTACATTTCATTACACAGTAAAATAATAAAAATTACAAAAAAACATCATAAATTATTCACAATAGTGAAAATTGTATCAGCATGCATATGTGTAAAAAATAATAATTAAAAACGTAAAAACAATACCAAATGATTTACATATCATGTTTGCATACCATGTCATTGCCAGGAGCTACTTGTGCAGGGTTTTAATTCCATATGTCTTTATCATTTATGTAATCCGAAATTGTATAATAAGCTTTCTTCATCAGTACAGTTTTAATGTGTGTCTTAAATTTATCATAATTTAACGCGTTTATTGACTGTGGGATTTTATTGTAGAAACGAACACAATTCCCCATGAATGATTTATTTACCTTTGCTAACCTGAATCTAGGAGCTACAATTTTGTGTTTATTTCGTGTTGAAATTGAATGAATGTCCGAGTTTAAATTAAATAAATGAATTTTTTTTTTCATGTATTCTCATAAATGTACAGTGACGGTAGGGTGAGAATATTTATTTCTTTAAATTTATCTTTAAGAGAATCTCGGGGGTCCAGCGAGTATATTGCCTTGATGGCTCTCTTTTGAAGTATAAAAATTGAATCTAAGTCTGTTGCGGAACCCCATAACAATAAGCCATATGACATGACATTATGAAAGTAAGCGTAATAGACTAATCTAGCAGTATCAATATCCGTCATTTGTTTAATTTTTCTAACCGCAAACGCAGCTGAACTAAGCTTTTTTGACAATGTTTCAATATGGGCGCCCCATTGTAATTTTGAATCTAAGGTAAGACCTAAGAATACTGTCCTTTCGACCAACTCCAATTGACTAATGATATATTTGTATCTATTTGCGATGTATTAGGTGGTGAAAATCGGATACATTTTGTTTTTTTTTAATTTAAAACGAGATTATTGTATGTAGTTTAACAACGGCTGAAGTAGGTGAGATCTGGTGCAAAAAAGGAGCAGTGTGTTGACAGTAAGAACAAGTATGTGTTCAACAATGTGGGTGAGTCCATAAGCTGACCCGCGCCAGCCAGCATCGAAACCCTGGCGGGCTCAATTGCTCACTGTTGGAAAATGCATATGGAAATAATTATGTAACAAAATCCTTTGCATGACATTACATGTGTGCAAAGATGCGTGAATAGGAGAGAATATATGCATACGACTATAATACCAATATGTCGCAAACTACACATTTCATTTAGATAATTCGCCATAGGTCTTTCAGGATTTTAAGTAGATTATCTTCATAATATCACAGATGAAACAATGGGTGGAAACTAAAAAGCTATAAATAAATAAATGAATATAGGTACAGCTGCGAACCTGTTGGTAAATGAAATCGTTTTCATGTAATAACGTCGACAGGGAGCTTTGTAAAGGGCTCGAGGCCTGCCGGGGGCAGAGACGGAGCCTGACATTCCTGTTATTACACTAAAGGTACCTTCCGTTCATACGTACCTCCCACCCTCTGTCGAGAATGTGTGACTATTATTTTAACATTTACTCTAATGAGTCTCCTTGTCAAAGCCTATTATAACTTGCTTAATTTTTGTAGTTACAATATACGTAATATTTTTTCTCAAAGGCTTTTGAAGCGTTTATGAGTAAATGATTTAAGAATTTTGGTTGCTAAAAAATCACACTAAAATCTGAAATTAGGAGTTCTGGTACGTAATAGGCGGACGTACTCTTTAGTTATTATAAGGAACATCTTGAATTATGCATGGATTACTTTCACGTCAAAAAAATCTCCTGCTCTCCGGCCCATGTTACTGCGCTATTTATCAACGTTACAAAATTATATTAACCTGTCCCAAAAGTTGATTAAATGAGAATAAGCATCGCACCGGATTACGGGGTATTAAATGATGATGGATGATACTGAGGCTTTCACTTATATTTGCATAAACACACCGTGCAAGCACAGAGAGTAAGTTGTTCAAGTAGACCTTGAGCTCTGCCTCCCTTCCCTCTCCTACCCCCTATCCCCCCCCCCTTACCCCCTGCCAGCTACCCTTCAGACCCCCATCTGTCTCTTAGCAAGACACTGATCCACTGACAACTTTGATCGATTACGAGGCTTTCACAAAATTACCAAACAAGATCGTAAAAAGCTTCTTGTATTTGTAATTGTTTCTTTAAAAGTTTTATCTCCCAGTTTTATCGGAGGCCCACGGCTCCGACAATACTTTTGGGTACACAGCACTGTAACGGGGTTTGTTTCCCATATACATTGTAACTTTCTTAATGATGCATTCAGAACCTGCAGTACTCATGATATACTATAAGATTTTATACATTTCGTACACAATATTTCCGTAATTAGGTTTTCTTAATGCGTTGAAAAAGCACACACAGTTATTCCACGCGAACAAAATTGCAGCATAGACTAGCACTTCATTAATACATTATCAGGAGAATGTTAGTATTATTTATGTATAACTTGGAAAGCTTAATAATATTAAGTTATTAACCAAAGTTCTTTAAATAAAATTAATCCACGTAAATAACCCCAAAATATGAATTGGCTTAAGTAATCAGTTACCTTACCACTAAGTAATACACCTATGGCCAATGTTTAGAGTATATATGTGCAATGAATTCAAATTAGTTGGTAGCATGGAATTTTGCATATTCCAATATATTCGTCGAGCGCTATTGGCGCCAGTCCAGGTGCTACGGTTTGCTACGAGCCTCTACACGCCGCTACGAGCGTAGCTCGCTTTATTTCGCCTAAATTGAGTCCGCTGACTGAACTAACGACTATTGGACATTTCTGTTGTTAAACATTCTATTTCCACCTCGACAAACTGCTCCAATAGTTTTATATGGATGAAACTACGTCGAAAGTCTTCGTCTGTCATAAAAGTTTAAATATTCACGTCCACATCGCATGATTTTTGACAAGTCTCAATAACATCCAATTCATTGGTAAGTTATAAATATAAATAATGAGATCGGCCTTTTGATCCCTTCAGATACCCTTTTGGGTTGGCGTGAGCATATTTATTTATCGATTTATTGACATAATATGTTAACATAGTAAGTAAATGCAATTTCGTTATTTTCTATGCGTATTTCATCTACCTCTTTCTTTCTCATCTATCTTCATCTTTTTGTCCCGTCAAATTCCTTTTTTCGATCTTTAAATAGGTACAGGCTCGATTAATTAGAAACGAGCACGGCCTGGGGCCGGCGGCGCTGCTTTTACTATGAATGGAATTTATTGTCTAGCTGATAAGCGAGAGCGATATTTTTAATCTTTGCCATAACTCTGCCGCGGAAATACGTGACGCGCTCAACGATCGTTAAACGGAAGCCCTTTGTTACCAAAATAGACTAAGCGAACAAACCAGCGATATATAAAGCGGTTGTGAGTTGGTCTGCTCTGAAAATATTCATACATTCATTCAACGGCACGTATTGATGTAAGCATCTGGATTAAGTCATTGAATAAGCATTGGTGTTTGTATCATCTCGTGTTATGAAGTGGTTCCATTTTTAAAGGGCAACGTCACCTTTAGGACGAACCGAATGAAAACAACAAACACTCTTTGCAGAGCAAATCAACCCGCCCGCAATCCTACTCTGTGGTCATCGCCGGCTTACCTTTGTGCGTTTAAACACCACTTGTCACAAGCAATCCCTATACAGATTCAGATAAAACAAAATATTTTATTTAGGATTCGCTTTGTTTGTTTGGAGTCAGGGCGTGGTCTTGACATTACTAAACATGTTTAAATAAGATTAGCTAATGTTCAGCTATGGACTGTTACAGTAGTTCTGAGATTAGCACGTTCAAGCAAACAAACAAACAAATTGTTTAGATTTATAAGTTTTGGAAGCTTAAAATCTGCTCACAGCTTCATCTGCGTGGCATAAAGTTTTCACATAGAAACCCCCATTTCAAACCCCTTAGGACTGGAATTTTAATCTTTCTTAGGTATATACCTAAATCTCATCAAGAAAACATCTTCCAACTTCATGTTTCTAGAACCAGTAACGGCGAAGGCCATGCGTTGATTTCAGTCAGTCAAGATCAGAATAGGTCAGGTTTATAGATTTGCAAACAATAACAGGAAACAGTTAATAGTTTCGTAACTGTGTATTTTATTTGTCAATAGAAACGAAAAGAGAGTTGGTTATAGTAAAAATCAATCAGCGGGACGTGCCGGGGCGAGTCTATCAGAGATAGCACACATCTATCCCGGCGATTGCTTTGTGCCGAAGGAAATTAGTTTCGAACTTGTGAGCGAGTTCGCTCCACCTACGACCACACTCGTGTGCGCTTGTCAGACATTCCGTCAAAACGCTGTGTCTAAACTACTTCACAACTGCGTTAAACTTTCACGTAACCATAATATGATTAAACATTCCTTAATGTGCGCTACTATCGACTCACGGTCTCATATAATAATTAAAGTTAGCCACATAATGATTTCGACTATGAAATACACTTCACTTCAAATACCATATTTGAATCCGTCGAGCGATAAACCATCATTCAGTCGCCTGACATGTATTCCATCACAACTACAATGACATTGTAATATGACGTTTGGTAATAAGATGTCAAAATCCAATTTCACCGCCCAAGTAGCAGCTTGCCTGCTGCTTTTGCTCGTAATATAGGTACCTAGTAAGGAATGAAATGGCAGTAGAGTAGTTATTGTAATGCAGGCTTGCACTGGCTTGCACCAGACATCGCATGCCACAGCACTGACTAACATTCATACTCTTTTCAACTACTTGCCAAACACCTAAGTACTTTTGTAGTGCCTTAGTTAGTGCTAGACTATGCGCCCAATAATATTTATAAACCAAACAATATCCTTTGAAATGGATAGCGAATTAATAATAAACAAACTCAATACAACTTTAGAAATGCAATTACAAAATGTTTAAAAAAACCTAAAATTTCTTACGCATATAAAACAGTCTCGATAAATTCGAACGCATCGCTGTATGTTGTTAAATAATATAAATTGTGTTTCTAAGGTAAAACCAATTTGTTCCGAGCGATTAATGGCGCACATAAATCCTTAGATACCTTCCAACGAACACCACGATACCCCGCGACATAGTTAGTGAAAATATTCCCCACGTATACATGAAAATAGGTTGAAAGTTAAATGTGAAGTGATAAAAGTTTCACGAAGACTAATGATCACAGACACGGAACTCGCCAATCTACAAAATCGCCGTCGAATCTAACATTTGCCTACATTTTAAAAGGTTAATGACAACTAATGGCTTTTGTTTACTAATTCATATTATTAATTCGATTGTGTGATTTACCGTTCATTAACATTCCTCTGTAAGGCTTTATTTATTCTCTACAACTAATACTATATAATATAGTCTAAACGGACTTGCACGCTTAATATATATTGTAGGAAAACTATAAATTTGTAAAACACGAATAATATGTATATTGGATCATAGTGGAGTAGAGCCATTGTGGCCGAGTGATTTGAGTTGAGACACAAATTCATATCTCAGTAGTCTATATCAAAAACGAGTATTTTTAAAACTTCAATGCGTAATATTACCCGAAGAACTTAACGAGGAAGGTAAGCATCGTAAGGAAATCCGCATATGCCTTGAACGAAATCAAAAGACATGAATCATTTCCTCGTTGATGATGTGGTCACAATTACTAATGCGTTTATTAGTACCGTCCCAACACCAAATATCATGATCGTATGTATACGAGTATATACCGTTTCTTTTCTCACACCGTTTTTAGCTCCAATAACGCCGTTCCGATAATTGCAACACCTTATAACTAGACATATAAGTGAAAATTGTATTTCTTAACCATCTGTTTTCTTTTGAGAAATAAACATCTAAAACCAGAGAGGAACACGAGGTTCTGGGTTCAATCCCTCGAGAAAGTGTTATTGGGTTTTTCCATCCGTTGCTTCCCAGTAGCAGTCCGGAATCCGAATTAGACCCCAGTTAATGGCAATAGGCTCGCCCTTATTACATTGGACTTGAACATAACTGGCGAAATGCACCTAAAATATAGTAGGTATGGGTGGTTCGTCGAATACATGCCTGAATATGTATGTAAAGTATCACGTTAGTACCATAGTAACCAATCAAATTCGGTGTAAAGTAGGTCCCCATAGAGGCAGGCAGAAGCCGCGCTGGAGTTAAATAGTCGCGAGAAGATAGCTTACATCACTCATGTTACACTTATTATTATCAGATATTATGTTTGTAGCAGCGTTTCTTCACTCGCTACATAGATGGCACTACTCACTAACATTTGCACACGACAACCTAAATCGCGCAATAAGAGTTTTCGAGCACACTGTAGTATATACAAGTTTCCAACTAGAACAGTTGGAGTTGCGGCTACCCAGGCACGACACCCGCCTGGCTGAAAGATCTTCCCTTTGCTCGGGACGCTCTCTCCTCATATTCATTCAAGAACATCCAATACTTAAAAACTATTGTCTATAAAACAAGATATTGTAACAAACTACAGCAAAATGAAAACCCTGCACAAAGCAGTAAGTATATGTATGTATATAGGCGGTGAAGTAACCAAAGCTGGATTATAAACCAAAGCTATAAAAAAGTGCTCGTCAAAACTACTCAGCTATCCAATAATGATCTCGCAAATACCGAGATTATCTAAAAACATGGATCTTACTTAGGTGGCATGCCGAAGCCTTCTTACACCTTGCAAAATTCCTGTAATGAGAGAAAACATTTTATATTTATGTAAACTAATTCAGTTTCATAAAAAAAATATGCTCACGCTTCGCTAGTAGAAACGATACAAAGTGTACGGCAATGACATATGTCACGTGACTGGTTTATGTCATTTCCATACATTTTTTACCGTTTCCATTAGCGCAAGCGTGAGAGAATGTTACTTTAGGCCTACTATTTTTTGCCTTTATTTGTGCCATACCAAATAGGCGGTGACGCATACCCTCTTTTTACAAAACATAGACTAAGATAGTCCTCGGTTTAAAAGCTCGATCTCTATCTGCGATACAGATTTAAAAAGGGATGTTAGTCCGAGTAATCTAGTCTTCGCTAAAACTATGTTTTGTAATAAAGGGGATAGCGTATAGACTACGGAAACCTGTTAGATAGTTAATTGGTCTGGGGTGGCTCGTAAAACGAATCACTGCTTTAATATAGGTGTTTTAGGTTACCTAATTAACTATATACATACATATATCACATTGTATACGTAAAGTATATCCTAGTGTAGGTAACACCGATTACGCGACTCGTGAACACACCGCTATGATAATATGCTATGACGCGCTCGGGGCGCTTAGCGCTTGTGCAACATGTTCGTCATTTTCGTCAAACAATACACCATAATTAGAATACCTGCGTCATACTCACTCTCTGTGACGAGGAATACGCATCGTTACATCATTAATTATATAAAAGTCTTTACAAAAGCATTCTTCTTAAATTGTTGTTAATGAACATAATCAAAAGCCGGTCAAGTACGAGGACTCGCGTCCGACGTTTCCATAGCCTTTTTTCAAGGATCGGCCGTCAAGGATACACCAACCGCCGCGGGGGCAGCGGAAGGGTTATGCCGGACTCATACCGGCTAAAACCCACGGGTGTTCCTTCTCGTCGCTTTAACAGGGGGGGCGTGCGATCGCGTTTGCAAGCTTGCGTGGCCCCCCTAACGATTGGCCGTTGGGCCTCTCTTTTGGCCCGGGCTGTACCCGGCTTACTCTCTGGGAGGGCGCTTCGGAACACGAACGCGCCTTTCAACCGCGAGGGCCTTGCGTCGGCGTCGAGACCGACCGACGCCCGCGGCCCTCTTAGGGAGGCATCTGCCGCACCTCGGCACAAACGTTTCCGTACCCTAACGCAACTTATTTACATTGATTAAAAGACGTCAAATGAACCATTATAACATAATGAAATTACGTAAATTTATGGAAAAATGTAAAGTATAAATAATTAAGGAAATGTTTCCTTTTAATTTGCACTCCATTGGCTTTGGGCTATACTAGAACTATAAAGTGCAAAATGTAAGTCCATGATACCTTATGTTCTTTCCAAGATAGTTGCGACGTATCATATAGATAAACATCGGAGCGAGACTATAGTTCCGATTTGCTTGGATACCAAAAACAGATGATTTATTCCTTTAAGTAGTACCGGTGATAAAATCACCATTTGTCATGCTCGGCAAAAAGAGGGTACCGTAACACCTCTGGCTAAAGGTGAAGATTATACAAATAAAAAAAATGGTCACCTATTTATAAGAATACTAGCTGTGCCCCGCGGTTACTGTCGCGTAGACTTAATTCCATGAGTGACTTTATTAAGCAGAACCAGAGAAGACAAAAATAGCCAAATCTTATTCCTTGTAACATTGGCTATCTGCCAGAGAAAGTCCCGTTTAAATCTGTCTAACTGTTTCAGGGACTTAGCTGGATGAAACAGACACACAGAGATTTTTCGCCATAAATACTTTCATATGCATTTAATGAAAATCTGTTAATTTGGAATTACTGACACTACAATTTATTTATCTGTATAGATAGCGTCTCTTGAGTCAACAAAACTCTCATTGTGCCCGTATTTTGGGAACTGGTGTGCCATACGAGTAGGGTCAACGCTATAACCGCACAGTTAGTATAAACTTGCACCCTGTTTCGTACGCCCGACTAGTTGTTACAATATACATTAGCAGTAATTAAGCGTAAACAAAATGACATCTTACAAGCAGGTGCCGGAGGTAGCACCCTAATTAGAGGAATTAATTCAGCGAGGGCGCGTGATGTTACCTCTCCTGACTCAAAACAGTAAGGTAACAAAGGCGCGGCTTTCTACATTAATCGAGTATAGTCGCAACCACATTAAGACGATTCGAGCAATTACTTCAGTGCCCCAAGTAAAGACGTAGGATACATTTCGAGCCCCGCTTATAGGCAAAAAAACCTGCCTGTGCCTGGGCGTATGTTATTGCCTGTGCATGGCAGCTGACTTTCTGTAAGGTTTTTCTTTGCGCTCCTGAAGAGCCTTCATTTACTTGAAGGTCACGTGCCAATAAATCTAGTGTGTGCCTCGCACGATATTGTATCCACTCTCACATATTAAAATTACGCTTCGGTGAACTGACAAAGTATGTTTTTTAAATACTTGTACAATTGATGTCTCTTTACATTTTACCTCACCTCTCATATTGCTATGGGTGAGAAAATGTGGAGCAAGTACAACCCTACTCGCTGTTACAAGCTGGTCCACCAATCTTTTTATTTTTGGCAAAATAATAGTTTCCACGCCAAAAAAAAACGTTGAGTGATATACGACTCGGCGGGCAACAGTAACTATTACGAAAACTATTACGTAATGAACTGGCATTTCAGTTCTGAGTACGTACTTGTCTCAGTAATCGAAGTGGTTCTTTCAATGGATACCTAGCCTGAAAGTTGTCAACAGAAAGGATTATTAACTACCTGGAAGTAATTTCCTATACATCAAAAATATTTATCGATTTACTTTGTTTGTCCATATATGAACGAAAGTAATGATATTTAGATTACACTAATCATTTTAAACATACCAGTCATATATGGATTCTCTATAATTTAATAATTCACGTGTTTCATTATACAGGGCGCTTTCTGTTTGTCATTGGTTTTTCATGGCCAAACTGTAAACTATATAGCCGCTAAACTTTTTAGGGTTTGGTCATCAACATATTACCATCGGTATATATAATTATAGGAATCTGATATGCAGTCGCAGTTAATAGCTAGTATAATATGGATTCCAATATCATAAGCGCGCAGATTTTGATCCACCTAATACAGTAATAGTGCATAACCTTGGCAGATTAAGGCTGTGGCTTAATCTGTCAGATCACCAATACTAAATCAATATGGGTAATAGCAATTTACCAAAGCAATTATGTGCTTAATTTGTAATTAATCTAAGGTTCATTATTGAGTTGTAACTACTTATGTCACGGCCATAAAGCTGTTAGAATTCGCAAGGATTCCAATGAACGTGCGTGCCTCATTTTCCGAGAAATCCGTAACGTGCTCGCGGATATTATCGGTTTCGATGGCAATAATTTAAGTGGTTATAGCATTTCATAACTTTCATATGATGATTATATAAAATAAATACAGGCAGTATCGATGAGAACATGTAATGCAATGACGAAACTGGAGTTAATTGATGGATATGGAATATTGAATACGATAATGATGAACTGGGAATAATGCAGAAGGTTGCCAGCGATATATTCATATAATGTTACTACACTTAAATTTTATAAGGGATTAGGTATTCTAGTAACACACAAATCATTGATAAAAAAATCGCTGCGAGCTAAATCTATGGTGAAACTATTCCTTTTTTAATATTTCCTTATTTTTAATGGGTAGTACAGGGGCCCAACCATGAGCTCTTATTGCAATGATAATTCAGTTGTACGACAGTGACAGATGTATGCACGTCACATACATCTGTCTCATAAATGAGTGAAACTATCAATGCAATAAGAGCTCGTGGTAAGGCCCCTGTAATTCAAATGTTTGATAAGAACAAGTCTGAATGAAGCACAAAATTAATGAAAGCAATTACTGATAGATTGATTTATAAGTATGATGTGTTTTCAACTGGACTCATTAGCTTTTCAACACATTACTTTGTCGTTGAAAACTTTGACATTATTAGTTGACTTCACGGTGCTTTGGGGCTTCAAATATAAATCGAGGAAGTATTTCGGATTTTATTTTCAAGTTTTTTTGGAAAAGTAATATCATTGTATTATTACTTGAACATAAAAGCCGTGTATTTTTTAAGCTATGTCCATTCAATTTAGCGTACACAGCCTTACCAGGAATAGGTGAAAGTATTAATACACCCACTTTTTACAGAACAGTTTGTGTCAATGTGACAGATGGTAAGTCCATCACCGTCTCAGACTGTCTTACTATATGCTTGAAATGGTGATGTCTTCGAATGGATCGTTGGATATTGAATTTCTTTGAGATTGATTTCCTCAGGATGTTTTCCTTCGTCTCAATATCACATCTGCTGACGTAATATCTGCATTTATCATCAAAGCATTCGCTTTAAGAAATCTCATCTAGTCATTGAGTTTTCTATCAATTCAAATTTGTGAGATTTGAACTTGCGTAGATTGCGTTGTAGATGACTCCCAAACTAGTAGTAATACATTCCAATATCATTGTCCTAAATTAGGTTTCACCTGCGGCATCCTTAACGTGGCTCTGGTTAGTTAATTTCCCCAGGGACCCCTTACTTGTACCCTAGTTAAGTAGTGGGCCGACGTTCTCGTGCATTCCCGGAACAAACAAAGAACTTCCAAAATAACTATTATGTACGATGTGATTCCGAGCTGGGAAACAATTATTCAACGTCACTTGCTCCTCTATCTTTGTACCAATTCACTTGGTGCTGACAGCTGTAGATTTACCAACCATAGACTAGGATATACTATCATTTTGCGTTTTTAGGTTATGCTATTGTTCAGCGTTTTCCAACGGCGGTGGTTGTACTTATTTAGATGTTTACTTACACTCCGTTACCCTTTTTCTGCTCAACATATTCAAAGGAATTTTATATGCTGTTATCAGGAACATACATCTTTTTCTATCAAAGAGTAGGGAAGCAAGCGGGGTCTGGGTCGATACTTATCAGAATAGTGAAGTGTGTCGCCAACACACATAACCATAGACACAGAATAGTCTACACTTTACGGAGCCTCTTCGCATTTGCATTTTCAACGGCGATAGTGTACCTATGAACGGTACAAGGAACGTGCTTAGATAAGAGTCTAGAGATAGCATACAATTCAGGTGTATTAGAAGTTACAGACTTGTAGGCGTATCGACTGTAATATGGGGCGAAATATAAATTAAATATACAAGTAATTGCCATTTGAGGTAATAAGCTTTTTTTTGTATATTTATTAGCAGCTTGTATAAAAATATACTTGTGCTTATAATCATTTGGAACGTAAACCGTGACCACCATTGCAATTACAAATGTTTAACCCTCGCCATTCTTCGGATCACAGTACTATAAAAGAAAAATATTAATAGAAATTAATTCCAAGGTTTTTCGTTATAATACCTTCATAATATGAATTATTTCCTTGACATGACTTAGCATTAGCCAGATTTTAATGCACACGTGTATAAAGAAAACTGTACTATTTGGATCACTGCATCATCTTAAATGATCAAAAGGTCAATTATTTTCACCGATCACTATACAGTTATAATATATTGTATACAATTCTGATAAAGATTTTCCTCAATCTGTACGGAGACAAATCAAGGGCGGAAAGCTCAAGAACAGGAAAAATATCTTCTGAGAGAAAACATTAAATAAGACGCTGAAATGAAGCTGAGATAATAAGTAGCCGTGAAAGGAAGCAAGAAAACTAATTCCGCCCGCTGCAGCAAACCAAGTCGAGGTACCCCGAGACTGATCAGAAAGTAAACTGCTTCCAGCATTGCTGAATCCACAGAATATACAACAGCTCTTTATATTGCACCTCTTATTTTAGGCGACTGCGCCTTATATATTGAACGCCATTCCAGAAAGGTCCCCGAATGTACGAAGGGTTAAGCATAGGTGTTGTTACAACACCCACATTTCACCGAATATGATTAAGTGCCAACGTGACAGAGGGTGAGTCTATCGCACATAGCATGGCATCGTAAAGCATGTGGTGTGAAATCACTGCACATAAGTTTTTAGAAAAACTCATTGGTGCAGGGCCCGCTGGGATTCAAACTTGCGTCGCTTGCGTAGCAGGCGACTGCTCAAACCCCAAGACCACCACAGCTCTAGGCTCAGGCGAAGTAAAGTAGATATTCAATTAACATTGATCTAAGGATTCAAAAGAGTAGGTAACAGAGACCTGATAAACCAAATTAATTAATAATACACGTGAATAAGTAAACTAGTTGTAATACAAATGAACAAAAGTACACAATTCAAGGTAATCCCATCATTACCTACGAACGATTACCCTCGATTACCTACGCGGGCTAACGTGTTTGTAATGTCATGTCATTTTATTTACAAATCGCTTTTGGTACACATGTAGCTATTTCGTTTTAATTTTGAAATCTGTACTTTATCAGAAATACAAGAGATAAACAAATATTATTTTCAAAAGGTTGGTGTACGTATTATAAGACAAATTCGGACGTACTTATTCAATTTCAGTAACATCTATCGATTTTGCTAATAGCAGCGAGTGTTATCTGATTACTGAAGCGGAAACGGACAAAACATCCTGTTTTAGACAACTCACTATTAATTAGGTATTTTAGCACGCTGATGTTCACATAAAAAAAAAAGAATCACTCACATCCCACACAAGGATATATCATGCTTAGGCATCTAGACTTACAACGAAACCCTACCCATGGAACATAGATTAAAAATGGAGCAGCTCTAGATTTTCTCATCTAAACTATAGTCTTAATTTACCTGCAATAAGCAAAAGATGCAGACGAGGCACATATTTAAGAAGCAAACCTTAGACGCTATGATAGGATAGTATGTATAGCTTGTCGCTCAAATGATTAACTATACGACATTAACCATCCCCGCCTCAGCCATCTTTATACAAAAGTAGGATTTGTATTAACGTTTCCGATACAACGATAGCCTACGCCTGCCTATGACGTCACGTAATAGGTCAGTCAACGGAGGCCAGGATAATCGTTCCTTGTTTACGTTCAATTATCATTAATATTACATTCATTTCCTAATGATTATGTCATTTACTTTCAATATAGCTACTATGCTTAATTCAAACAATCACCATTTTTTATTTTCTGTCATGAATCGTTCAGTTGTACCCAAAACTCAAGTATGCTATTGTGATCATTAATAAATTATATTTTATGGTTTGAAAGCAACGATTGTGTGCCGAAGACATGACTGGTTGCCAAAGAACTACTTATCATTGAATAAGAAACCGTAGTAGTGGAATACACCCTCTTCTTTCTTGCGAAGTTGAAAGGACTATTCTCGGACTATCTGATAAATGATATGTCAATATAATCTTCCGTCATAAGGACCTTAATCTCTTCATATTCAGCTACGCATACAATAGAAAAAATATGCCTACTGATGTTTTTCTTTGTCATATGTATTTAGTTGTTGAATATTTTTTGAGAAGAGTAAGAAAAACGTTTTATTATTGTGATTTGAACACGCAGTAAATATTTAGTTGGCACGGTAACATCAGGCGAAATGTTTATCTTGGCTGCAAAAACTTACGTCATAACTATGCGAATATAATAACTCAAACAATTTGCAAGCGAAAGTTACACCACACGTGTACATTACAAACAAACCAAATAAAACTGAAACGTGTAAACAAAACAACTGGCTCGTATATTTTTGGTACGCTATATCTGGGAAATATTTTATTTAACAAAAAAACCTGGACACATACTAAAGATACCTTATCCAACGAATGCGTAGAGGTTTTATAATTTTTGACTATTAAATCTATACATCCATATATTATCTCTAGTGTTTATTTGTTTTTGCAGGTTAACAGCTTTTCATTAAATTTCATAGGGCATCTCAGGGCTACTTAAGCTATTGTTGTCGGAGGCGACAAGGTATAGTGGGTACCTACAAAAACTCATAACAAAATTTATTCAGTTCAAATTATTTGGTAGAAATAGCATCGAGCTTTCTTGTATATACGTTTTCATTTGTCGTAAGACAAGGGCCGTTTGTCAAAAGGAACAGAGGGAATAGGAATAATGTGCTGATCAAAAATTATCCCGATCTGGCCGTAAAGTAAGCCACCTACATCAATACTCGGCTTTTCAGCTTTTTGTAGGTCGTTGTGAACATGTTATCTGCCGGGGGAGTCAATTTATAGCCATAGACAAAACCCTCCAGCCAATATAACCATATTATCTACAGGACCACATCCGATTACAGTCGGCTATAGTTCTGAATATATTTTATGTTTAGTACAGACTAGCTGTGCCTCGCGGTCTCACCCGCGTAGTTTGTACCGAGTGATATTTTTTCCGATTATGTTTTTTTTTTATTTTTCCTTTTCATTTTCATTGTCAAAATTTTTCTTCGATCAAACTATCTTACACAAAAATATTTTTTCAAGCAAACGAAATATACAAACACTGTAGTTTTCTAATTTTTAGTATAGATTCTATTCGTCCCACAGGCTCGCCTGCGTAAAGTCATTTAATGTTTTTTAGTTTGTTGCCTTTGTTCGCTATACAGTCGATATTCTGTGTAGAAATAGAACCGTGACCGTCGTTGAGAAAACTTGCCACATAACAGAATAAGCGATTCCAAGTGAGCGGTTGAGATGGAACAGAGGAAATACTAGCCAGCTGAGACAGTTTCTATTTTCTTATTGAAAACATAATGATCACTGTCAGAATAAAACACAGTTAAAATGCATGTGTACATCCATAACAAAAAACTTTGCAAGGGTCGTCGACTTTAGCAATCGTGTCACTATGTCTGTCTATATTTAAAGATATTTCTTACAACGTCACATAGAGACGAAAACGGTAACGGTAGTCCTATTTCCTACCAATTTCCTTTTTTGAACAACATAGGTATTATCGGGAAAATGTCGGAGCTACAAACATTGAGAAACAATAAACGGGCGCTTCGATTTAAAAATAGATCCGTTTGCGTGGCCTTCCAGGCGATGGCGAGCTGGCCCCGGAGAGGGAGCGGAGGAGCGGGGGGTGGGGACCCACACACCCTAAATACATGATTTATTCCCGCAGATCGCTAACATAGAAAAATATTTAATAAGCGCTCAGAAACATTATTATGCTTATTAACTATCTTATTCTTCTTGGTATTTTGATTTCAAATTCCTAAATATGGCTTTTGAACATTAGAAATAAACCGTCCGATTAAATTTATAGGTTGTAATCAAAACTAACTTAGCTATATATATATATATACTACATACATTACATTAATTATAATAAATTTCGGTTGCAATTAAATATCGGATAGCTCCGACGCCACCCAGCAGGTAGCCTACTCTCATGCAGCATTTCAACGAAAGATGTGCGAGGATGCGTAGCGACGGATGTGTTTGTTATGAACCAATATAATTGTTTCATTTACCTATCCTCGATCAGCGCAGCTCGTATGCTAAGGCTGGTGAGAATTTATACTAGCAGTCACTAGACGATGTTTGTTAGAGTTAGATGTGTATTATGCGGAAAGTTCGCTGGTGGAAAGGCCCGCTACACATTCTCGCTCATCTGCGCACCGTTTCACAACGTCGTTACGCATCCTTGCTCGACTGCCTAGCACAACTCAGTAAACGCAGCCTCAGACAGGCCATGAACATATTTACTTCTCAACTTTATTAGAGAATAAAGAATAACACCAAGTACCTAAACATTTGTGTTATAGTTGAAATGTTCAAGATCATTCCAGGACGTAGCTATCGTCTGGTAGGTGAAGGTGAACCGACAACAATAACCTACCTTTAACCATTGGCTTCATGACAACCTGTTATTATTTATCAAGCATATATCATTTACCATAATTATACCCGTTATCAACGCTTCATTCATACCACACTATTTATAAATGAAACGTTTTTGTATACTCCATGAAAAGGTAAAAGATCAATGCTTTATTTAAAAGAACAAAATCGGTATTCTGTTAGACTTTTGACTCGGAATGTTCGTTTGAATTGTATTTTTTTATATTGTTTACATTAGATCGTTATGAACGTACGTAATTATTATGCATAGGTATTACAATTGGACGAATCTTCTGCTAATACATCTTTGGGTAAGAACACCTTCTTTATTTTTTGTCACTTATGTGGGAGCTGTCGTTAGTACGTGAAGATAATAATAAAAATAAGCACTAAAGTATTATATTAACACAAAAGGAAAACATATGTTTCTTCTTTATATAAGCTTTTTATGACTTGTTTTATGGCCTGGCGTACTATTAAGAAAGTTATGTAAAATCTTATTATTTTCAGTCGGCAACCGTCTCTGTTCGTTAGGTATTGGAAGCCTAAGTTTTGCTAGCCAAACTGTTCATACCTACCTAAGACTTTTAAGTTCGAGAGCAATGAATTCGGGTCACTAACAAAAATATTTATATATAATCTTTGAAACTGAGATTATCATTGACTTTCTACTGAAGCGAATAAGTCGTATTAGTAACTAGCTGTGCCCCACGGTATTACCCGCATAGATTTAATTTCATGAGTCGCTTTTTTTGACGGAACCTTAGTTAAAAAAGCCTATGTTTCTCTTTGTCATGTATCAGCTACCTGACAGTGAAAGTCCCGTTAAAATCGGTCCAGCCATTTTCGAGATTGTCGAGAGCCGGAACAAACAGACCGACAGGCAGATTATCTTTTTATGTACGTAGTGAAAAGCTGTTTATTTGGGATTACAAACAGGCACTTATATTTTATTTATCTGTATAAATATTATTAGCCCTTGATGTACTTAAATATTGTTTGAGTAAGCGAATATGCATAGTTTGTATAGTCTTATAAGTGTATTTTTATCTCTATATGAGTCAAATCTTGTCTTATATATAAAAATGAATCCCCATTTCTCTTGGTCACGGCATCACGCCTAAACGGCTGGATTGATTTTAACGGGACTTTCACTGGCTGCTATTTTAGCTGATGTTTCAAGGAGTGTTTTAGGCTAATTTTATTAAAAAGAACAGCATGAAACCAAAGCTACGCGGGTGAAACCGCGAGGCACAGATAGTTTTTTTATATAATTGAAGCCAGAGCAGGCTAAAAGCCCTTGACTTCGAACGAAATGTCGAAGGCAAATATTAAATCGCATATACCGAGATTACGGCTTAAGGCGACAATGACGAAATGCCACCAGTTTGCCGTAGTCGGGCTAAAAATAGGTTTATCCAATTAGCGAGACTTCGAGGCTCCAGTTTTGTCGCTACGGCCATTTTGCAATAAATCTTAAATAGTATAAAAAAGTCGCTATACATCCTTACAAAATTATTTTGTCTGAACGCATCGTTCTTCTTAACTACATTACGGATTGATATGGTTTTATTAACAGAATTTTTAGCTATGACCCCTTTTATCATATATATATAGGCAGTAGAGACAAGTCATAGGTTTGTGATCTTAAGAAAGTGTATCCTGAAGTGAAGCGAAGGCGGTTCGCTAGTATGTAATAAGTCACCCGCAACCATTTGGACGACATATTCATCAAACACAGATATAGAAAACAACTTTTTAAAAATATTTTTGTTAATTTTAAATATAACATTGAAATGGAATCTAAGAATCGTATTAATAAACTGTAGCTATTGCTGTATTCTCAACAAATACAAATATTTTTTTTCCTTTATACCCAATTCCTACAGGGTATCTGGTTTAACCCAGATTAGCGATTTTCCTTGGAAAAAAAGGGTTTCGAAGGTCAGATGGTAGTCGCTTCGTATAAAAATCAGGTGATCAGCCGCTTCGGGTTGAATCAAGTGCCGACCCCAACAATGTATGGGATAAGGTCAAGCTATGATGATACCCAATTCCTATAGCGCATAGTTTTATTGAAAATATAAAGTAGACCTAGCCCAAACCGCAGTAAAACGTGGCGCTGTCATTACAATCTGACCGAACAAAATTATGTTCCGCCTACATTTCATGGCTCGAGTGCCGAATAAAACTACAGATTTTATCAGCCTTTCAGCACATAAATGTGTAAAATTTGTAATTTATCAGCAATCTCTTTTATACTTCCTCGAGGAAAACTACCTATCGTATAACATGCTATACATTTATGTACAATTCGTATTTTCATCATCAATTCATCAATTAATTGGCAAGTATCAAGGATAGGAATTGAACAGTGCATACCGTCCACGAGTCGAGACAAGCCAGCAAATGTTCAACAATTTCTAAAGCAATTGCCGGAGATACGAAGTAATCATGAGTTGGCTAACTTGCAATTCGCGGACTACACGCCAAGCATTCTATAGTTTGTGTTCCACAACTTGCTGTATTACTTACCACTATTTGGTCTAGGGAAATGTTTTGGATCGCCACAGTTTACATATGGACATAATGAAAATTAATACTCGTAAGTACATAAGAGTACTTTGTCGACTTAAACTTTATTTAAAGTTGAACTTTGTTCATAGTCTCAAGTTCTTATAAATATGCATAAACTAAATTATTACGTTGATAAATATAACATATTTTTTTATATATTTTCCATTTATGTTTTACCCCTATTGGTCGCAGCGTGATGTTCTAAAGCCTTCCTAAGCCTAACTATACAAATCCAAATCTAAAATATTTTTCCAATTTCAACCAGTTTCTGATATTTTCAACCAAACACAAAACTTAGCTACATAATAGTATCCGTACATTAAGGAAGAGAATAATGTCGTTACAGTGAGACGCCATCAAAGGTTAGATTACCCACGTGATGTGTCAGCCGCCTAATTACACTCAATTTATCCCAAACGTGTAAGTATATAAATGTGTTCCTCTGACTTTTCTAAACGTTTGTTTACCTTCTCACGAGGGTCTTCAAATCTCCAAAAAGGTTACGCCCAGGTGTTGCCACGCTCACTTTCCAACGAAAGTCAACATTTGGTGCCAATGTGACAGATGGCGAGTTGGCCGCCATCTCTCCGGCTATTAACGCCTGTAAATATCTTCCTAGGCGTATGTAGTAGCCTAGTAAATGTACCCCTACACATTATAAATGCGGTAAAAGCAAATCTGTATCTGTACAGATAAATAAAACTGAAGTGTCTGTTTGTAAGTTTCCAAAATAACAGTTTTTCACTAAATGCATATGAACGTATAAACGGTACTGATAAAAAAACCTATTTTCTGTATGTCTGTTTGTTCCGGGTAAAGTCCGAAACGGCAGAACCGATTTTAACGGGACTTTCACTAGTAGATAGCTTATTTTAGAAAGAGCAGGACACCCATGAAATTAACTCTACGTGGGTAATACTGCGGGGCACAGCTAGTCTAAAATTAAGAAGTCATGACGTGTTTCGTTAAATATTAATGAAATCACCGGTACCGTATACTCGTGTCTACAGGGAAAACAAGATTCCTAATATTAATCATTGAGCAAGCGTTGCTGTTACATACTAGCGTATACATACTTCGGGCAGGAATGTAGGACATAGAGAGAGGCTTATTTATTTTAGCCACGCGCCACAACAACAAAGGTAGCCCTTTGTTGTTGTGGCGTTACTTATTTACTTAAACATATATCAAAATATGTAGTAGATGGGAGTCCGTGACCGACAAATATATTACAGAACACTTGTTACGTGGATATTAAAACTCCACTCGTCAATATTGACCTTTACAACAAAGGCGGGCGGTCGGCTTTTGTGGCGGTACATTCGGCATTACATTTTATTAACACGACAGCTTTGGTTTGTCGTACACAAAGCGCGAGCCTATAATTTGTTACGTTCCTAATATACATACTACTGTCGCTCACTCTTTATTGGAGGTTATTTCATAATTAATCATTAGACTGAGAAGAAATTTATCAATTTGCCTATGCCTACGATACGGCGACCGATATCATTTGTCACGCTGGCACCCTTCTGTGAAAAGTGCGTGTTGTAACGCATTTGTCTTCCCCTTCGGGAACAGTTGTATTAAGTAGGTATACTATGTCCTGAAGGTAATTACTTGGCAGTGACATTCTTCATAAAATACATGGTTATAATGCCCTTGACATATTATGTTTCAAATAGGGCTACAAAACCTTATGTTAGCTAAACATATTTTGACTATGATGGTAGTCATTGTCAATTCCATGATTTTAGGGTAAGTTGACTACATATTCAATGAAAGTCTTTAATCTTCATGTTAATGAAACATTGCCCTAAAAGCTAAGACTGCCTACGTTACTCTTACCATACTCAGTTAAAGTATCAATAAAATATCATAATACAATGCACCAAATTACTATATTAGTTACGCAATGCCTGGTAGGTATTGACCAATACCATACAGTTATTAACATCAAATATCTTCAAATTAAACAATACCAAATTGCTAACTATACTTGTTCTAAAAGTGTATGTAGGTAGTGGCGTGTAAGGTGTAGATAGAGGTTATCCGAATAATGCACCCTACCTTGCGTCTGCGCTCAAAGTTACTGAGTGTGGCGTGAACTTTCTGAACTACTGTTTGAGAGTTACTTGCCGTGCAGCAAAATTACATTTAGCTCATAAACGTGCTTTGTTGACTGGTATACATATTTATTCACAGAAATCAGTGTATAAGTCACTTGGATCAATCACACTGACTTACTGACGATGTTATTCCTGAACTTTTTAGAAAAGAATCTGGTGTTCATTCAAGAATGACATCTTTTAATGATGCCCGTTGCCCCGCACAACGACCGTGCATTGAGTCCTTTCAAAGTCGGATCCTACCGCATTCGATAATCTGTGTCCAGTTATGGAATGAGCTCTCCATCATGACCCGAAAAGTGGGCCACATCATCGAGGTATTCAAGAATAGTGTATAATAAATATATACTGCTACAAAGTGGGCATGTTTTGTTGTAAAACATTTAAAAACTAATAAATATCAGTACTTACCATATAAAAAGCGCCTTGCCGTCAAACTTGTTTAGGATTGTTCACAATTAGGTCACATAAATAAATGTTACAAGTACAGAAATATAACGAGTATTACAGGGAGGACTCTCATCTCATTAGAAGACTTTGTGTACACGTTGTTAACTAGAGTAGTGTAGCACGTGCGAGTAAATATGAACGCGCACTGATAGAAGGGAATAATATAATACCGCAGCAAAGATACCAGCTGCCACGGTTCATAGCGTTACAATATTGATGTTTACACAAGCCCTCTAATTCTAATCAACGAGGTAAACGCGCGTATCGCATCTAATTAATTTCTCGCCTGTTAACTCGCGATAACAATCATCAACTTTTAATAAAATAGATTGTCGTGTTATTATGTGATCTCGCGTCGACACAAACAAGTTCCACCTGACGTGTTATCATATCAATGGATGGAAATGTGACTCGTTAATGTTTTACACATATATATATTTTATACATATAGAGAGCCTTGGTGGCCTTGAGCTTAGAGCAGTCGCCTGCTACGCAAGCGACGCAAGTTCGAATCACAGTGGGGCCAGTACAAATGAGATTTTCTAAAAAAAAAATAAGACTTATGGACAGTGATTTCACACCGCGTGCTTTACGGTGAAGGAAAACATCGTGAGGAAACCTGCATATGTCTGAGAAGAAATGTGGGTGTTATTATTACACACCTCTGCTAACCCCTTCGGGGAATACAGGCGTAGGTATGTATGTATGTAGGTTTTATTAGGCATATAACGCAAGTAGCTATAAGTATATTCTGACTTAAAGATCCAGATCCAACCATAGAATTTTACTATTATACAAAGTTACCTACATTACGATAGGAATTTTGTATATTCCGTCCCCAAGAGGGTTAAATGGAGCATAGAAGCACAAGAGTAACTGTGATGGAAGTTCGTATATTATTCCATATATTTTAATTTATATCCATCTAATAGGTGTTCGGAGCGAAATGTAATCTATTTTATTTATAAGAGCTTCAACCTTCAGTACGAATGGAAAGCAATTACATTAGTGGCAGAGTAGTTAATTGATTACTTATATGTTACTTCTGTCATTTGCTTCAGCTACACAATAAACATAAGATATAGTATAATATAGTATAGTGTATATATAGCATGTAGCCTTAATATAGTAGCTACACTATTGCTTAAGGTGAACCTGTGAAGGTAGTGTATGTATGTAAATAAATAAATAAAGATTATCAGAGAACCTACTTTATTAATCGTATTAGTTCTTTTAACTCACGATTAATCTTAGCTTTTCTCGATAAAGGAGGTATCTAACAGTGAAACATTTTTCAAATCGGACCAGTATTTCCTTAGACAATCTCGTTTGCCTGAACGCGCATTACCGTCAAAAAACAAACCAACTATTCAGTCTTATATATAAAAATGAATACCCATTTCCGTTGGTCACGGCATCACGCGCAAACGGCTGGATGGATTTTAACGGGACTTTCACTGGCAGATAGCTGATGTTTCAAGGAGTGACTCAGACTAATTTAATCTTCAAAAAATATTAGGGTTCCGCAAAAGAAAGCATGAAACTAAATCTACGCAGGAGACACCGCAGAGCATAGCTAGTCTTCTATAAAAATGAATCGCTGACTGTGTTGCTAAGCGCAAATCTCGAGAGCAGCTGAACAGATTTTGCTAATTCTTTTTTAGCAGTGCTGTTTTATAACGAAGAAACTTCTTTTTAAATGTATAAAAAAAATATTTAAGAATCGACTGTTAGGCGGTACGAAGTTCGCTGGGTCAGCTAGTATAGATTTAATTGTCGGTTCACTTATTCATCGTTTTTTTCGCGCCATTTTAAGGTGTACATTAGGGTACCTATAGTCAGAGATGGATTTCTAAATCGGACAAGTACACAAACAAAAACAACTCAATCCCCTGCCGCATTGAATTAGAACGAACAGAACGGTGTAATAGTAGCAAGATAATAGCTTTGCCGCAAAACCGTTTGTGAATGCTAAACAGGGAAGGTTCGTTTACCCGAGCGCAGCATTGGAATGGTGGTGCATAAGCCACCGGAAACACGATAACGGAGCCAGTGACGTGGAGCCAACGCCATGAATTAGCGGTGCGAGACACCAGCCAGCACGCGATCAACAACCAACACTTTACATAAAACATACAGTCGAATTGATAACCTCCTCCGTTTTTGGAAGTCGGCTAAAAACACACGACAAACTATTTTTAAATATTGTTGTCCGTAGCATTTAACACTACCCTAAACACGATTGCAACCACAGCACATGGAAAGACGTATCGGAAAAACAATCGAATGGCGATGTGTGAATCTCTCGCACGAAGAGTTGCGTACAAGCAAAAAAAGTAACGTTTGTTTTGTAGAAGCCCCCTTAAATATAGTCCATAGTTATATGTATCCATAAAGTTAAATAAGTCTAGTACGATCTTGCTGTGTTAAGTTGTTATTTCTTTTTGTTAGTTCTCTTGGTTTTATTTTCTTAAGTTAATTAAGATTATAATTAGTTGTGTTTGTTATACTTAGAATAATATAACGAACTCTTATTTATGTATACAAAAGTGCATGTTCGTGTTTCGTAACCTACGTTTCGTTCGTATATATTGTTAACTCGTGGAAATCCTATTATTAGCCTTACTATCAATCTTACGATTAGTTCATATTTTGTTATAACGCCGTTGGTTTCCTTAATAAATAAATAAATATATTTTTTTTCTGTTTTTTAGCATT
This sequence comes from Watsonalla cultraria, assembly GCA_964035505.1. NCBI lineage: Eukaryota > Metazoa > Arthropoda > Insecta > Lepidoptera > Drepanidae > Watsonalla > Watsonalla cultraria. The sequence continues at coordinate 6,431,564 of OZ037717.1, read as the reverse complement.
TATTGTTATAGGAGCAACAGAAATTCATCATCTGTGAAAATATCAACTAAGTAACTATATAAACTATCACGGTTCATGAGATGCATGGTGACAGATAGACAAGCGGATAGCGAAGTCTTAGTAAAAGGGTTCCGTTTTTTACTCTCGGGTACGGAACCTAAAAAAGGATTATTTAAAGACCGTTTTTGGGACATTGGGATTTACTCTAGAATATATAACATAACTACGTGTAAAACTACAATATGTCGCGATCATTAATGACGCCAGGATATTTTGAGGGGAAGCTTGGTAGAGCTTTGTATAATTTCACCATATTGAAAGTTGCTGAAGATATATTCGTGAGAAATGCGAATCAATCATATAATCTACGGGTCATGCGATCACGCCCACTATGGAACGTTATAAAAGTTCTTGTAATACACCTAGTAAATATTCAGCATAATTTGTAATTATGCACATGACTTCATAGATATATCATTAAGCTAAGTTTATTTACATTTTTGTGGGTTCTCGAAACTAAAAATATATAAAAATTAATGAAATCCAGCAATCAATATATTAATTGTCACAATAACAACATCTGTAAAGAGAACGTAGTTTGTACAGAGATTAATGAATACACGAACAATCAATCGTATCAATCATTCGTGTCCGGTTTGATTGTGGAAGGGAATATACAACGAGACATAACATACCACACCCAACGTGAAAGATTAATGAACAGCTGGTAGTTTTGTGTATAGGTGATGTATAGGTTATAATCATATCTACACTAATATTATAAAGAGGAAAGATTTGATTGCTATTTTGTTTCTTTGTTTGCATTGAATAGGCTCCGAAACTACAGGACCGATCTTGAAAATTATTTCAGCAATGGATAGCTACATCATCAGCGAGTAACATAGGCTATATTTTATCCCGTACTCCCATGGGAACGTGGACTACGCGGGTGAAACCGCGTGACGTCCGCTAGTAGTTATTAGTTATAGCAATATGTTCGTAGCACTTTCGTAGCAATGCCTACGCTGCTCGTAGCGCTTCCAAAAGAATAAACCACATTTAACTGAAAATAGGACAGGATTACAATACCAATACGTGTCAGTGTAATATTTAATACAAATCTTTTTCTTGGTATACTGCATTATTGTATCCAACTGACGAACCGCTACGCGAGTCAACCGGGGTTAGTCAACTTACGTCGATCCCTAAAGTATTGTAAGTCACTTTATTATTTAGATAAGTAAGTAGGGTTTTCTGCGAACAGTAAGGTCACAGGCGGCCTCTCGTATTTACAGTTTAGAGTATAAAACTCTAAATAAATTATTAGTGCATCGTTAAATTTTAGGTAGATAATACATTGTGAAAGCTTGCTTTATCTATGCTCCGCGATTTCACCTGCGTAGACTTAATTTCTTGGGTTGCTTTATGTCGCGAAACCTTAATTATGTCTTAATGAAAAGTCATCTAAGTTACACCTTGTAACAACAGCCAGTGAAAGTACCACTTAAATTAATCCAAATTAATCAAAATTTTCAGAAACAAACGAACAGACAGACAGGATGTTTTTTATAATTTGTTTTTTTATGTAATTTATAATGACAACCTATGAAACTATGCCATAGTTGTTTGCTGTTGAGAACACTAGTAAATATGATAGAAAATAACAAAGTGAAAAGTAAAACAAAACCTTCGCGCTCATAAAGCACTGTGAACAGTTATGGTCACAAGCTGAAGGCTGATTGTATTAATTTCCTTAATTTGGGTTGGCAGTTGACCGCAAACAACTGGTACGTAGGTAAACGATACTTTCTATCCTCATTAATTTGTTCTTAATTAAGCGTGATTAAGTTTCATACGTTATCTTACATACCTCATACATTGTCAAAACCTTTTATTTATTCTTGTACCTGGAACCCTAATGTGACCTCTTACTGCCATGATAGTTTAACTTTTATTATGAGACAGATGTATATGACGTGTATAAGTCTGTCATTGTCACACTGTCGAAGCATGATGGCATTAAGAGCTTATGGCAAGGTCCCCGATAACCGATTATGCAGCGATTATAGTTGGTAAAATATCATTAAAATAATTAATTGTTTCCTATTATGTTACAGTTGCAGAAATAAATGTAAAATAAACAAAACACATTAGGTACCCCAAGATGAGTTTGTGCGACATGTCAGAAGGTACCGAAATAAATTGTGTTGCGTCAAGGAAACATTAAGTCAGTTTCATAATGGAGCTGAGAGTCGAAGTTGAATAAAATGTTCTTTTATAATTTCTAAGGTAACGAAAGAACAGTTAAATATTTTATTAAGGTAGGCTATGTATTCACACTGTAGATATGACGTCAGCAATACTGTGCGATGGAATCTGTTATATTTATGCCAGTTTCCGCTGAACTCGAGGCTACAGGTACTATAAAATTGCTTTATTACCCCACGACGCATAGTGAGACATTTTTAGAAATAACAGTTTAATAAATAACTGTTTGAAACTTGTTTATAAATGTCATAATGTTTATCATCCATAACATTTGTTAAAGAGCCGTCTTTGTAGGTGATTAAAATATATGAAATCTAGCGTAGTTCCCGTTCCCGTGGGAGTACGGGGATAAAACATAGTCTATGTTACTTGCTGATGATGTAGCTATTCATTGCTGAAAGAATTTTCAAGATCGGTCCAGAACTTTTTGCCCAATTGATACACACATACTTACATACAAATCTTTTCTCTTCGTAATTTAATATAGATAAAATTATATATTCTACTTGCCACGTTGGTCGAATAAACACGAATTTCTTGGTTTCCAAGGGGTCGGACGTCTAATTGGGTTTTTCCATCTGTGGGTAATTTTCCAGCAACAGCCCGGAGTCTGAATTAGTGATCGGTTAATGGCTCGCTAGGATCGCCCCCTGTTACATGGGACTTCAACATAATTAGCTAAATGTGGATGTTAGTACTTTGGGGACACCTCAACCTACCCCTTCGGAGAATACAGACAAGAGACTAAGGTAGGCATCTGGTACAGCCAGATTTATTTGGGGTACTTTATGCTTAATTTTTTAATGGAAGATATGATACGATAATCTTTTTTCCTTTTATGTCTTTCCTTTGCGCACGGAAGCGCGTGGGTGGATTTTGTTGATACTTGTCACATTGTAATAATGTAATTACGAGGCGCATGGCGGACGAGTAACGATTTTAAACCTCATAATATCATCAAAACCATAAAATCTCTAGTGCACAAATCTACTTACTATATATAAAAAAGATTTAGTTTTTTCGCTTGAACGCGCTAATCTCAGGAACTACTTTTGGTTCTGGTTCGATTGGAATAATTATTTCAGTATTAGATAGCCCATTTATTGGGGAAGTCTAAAGGCTATAATATCAACACACTAAAACTAATAGATTCGGAGCAATAATGACGTACCTATTCCACGCGGACGAAGTCACGGGCAGTAACTAGTAGTATAAATGAAGTTATAGTTATTATAGGTAGTGAATGTATTAATCCTGCACCTTGCTATTTTCTCCAAATCATTTCTGAAAAATCATTCCTGACCGCAATATAGTTCGTTCTCAGTGATAGAATATAAAAATTTACGAATTTTACGTCAAGAGCTTAGCATCAGAAGCCAGACGCCACGTAACGTAGGCAAGTGGCGGGACGAGGTCGACTCGCGAATAAAAGCAATCTTTCGATAAAGGAGCTCGTGCCTTATCGACATCGTAACCTGCGCCTCGGCGAACAAGTTCCAGTTAAGCGACATCTTGCAATTCTTACAAGTACGCTCAAATCACCGACATCCCACATCACACGCCCCGCTTATAATGATAAGTCATTTTTCACGACAACCCTGTTTACTGAACGATTGGCACTAGCGGGTACAGTTTAAATTTTATGTCTTGTGTTTACTAGGACTTTTATCATTTACAAATCTAATATAACTTGATCAACCTATCTATTAGCACAAATCTGATAGATTTTTTTTTAATGACGAGGGTGAAACCTATTTTATCAGCTATGGGTATGTCGGTTAACGTAAACGAAGGCAATGTCATGGTTACACTGGTTTCCTCATTCAAAATATTTGCGAACAACATACACTGGTAACCAGATGTTGCGAAGGTCGACAGTCGCCTCAGAATAAAATCTGGTAGCAAGCTGTTTAACTAGATCCAGTGCTGGAAACTATTTCTGTAACATCTTTAAGAACATACATTAAACGAATAACATTAGTGTAGGTAAACATAATAATAGTGTTTCATGCGGGAACCGTAACGTCTTAAAGATACGTCCGCTTGTAAGTTGATTACCGGTCGTAGTCCGGAATACGAGTCATCTATCACAATCAGATTACTAGAAGCCGGAACCTGATTGTCCCACAACGGGAGACGGACGGGGACCGACCGCACGATAATACAATACCCACATTAAACGTCATGATAAATATAACCACAATTTTCATGCGTCATAATCTCACGATTCGGTGAATTATTTCACAGAGGGGCTTATGGTTTATTTCAGTTAAGGGTATAAAGCCACATAATATGAATATGAGCTTTTTTCACGTGGCTTAATTCAATAATTCATATTTACGCGTGTTCTGCTAGTTATAGGTAATTCATACGCATATTTATTAAAACAAAGTAAATACTTCGATATTTTTCCAATGCTGGTTTGCCAATATCAAAATGTTTATTTTGTATGTAAATGATTGTGTGCATTGCTTGGGCGGTGATTTATTTGATAAAGTGAAGGACGTTGTAACCTTTAACAACATGGTAAAGTAAGCAATTGGAAGATACTCGTTCGTTGAAATAATATTTATCATCATCATTCTACCCTCAACTTAAGTCATTAGGGTTGGCACAATATGTTTTTATGAAATTTTTACGTTTCCTCAGTTAGACAAAGTCGCCTTATAAATTGCTGTTTTTGCAACATCGGCTAAATCGCGCGTGAATATTAATTGCGATATAAGAAAAAAAAACATAAATTAAGCTCCTGTTTATGAAACAATTTATTTACATTAATATTCAATAGAGAACGGAATATTAAAAGCAATTACAAGCGTGAAAAATAGGTAGCTTAGTAGCCGTTTTCAATTATTGATCTCGCGAGTGGCGCCGGCGGCACGCATCTCTAACACCCTGAGGTCGGATAGGGACGATCGCTTTGATCTTTGAAACCCCTTTAAGACCCTATTTTTACAGAAGGTCTCGTTTTAACCTTATTAAACAGGGTATGCCATTTTGAACGAGAAGCCAATTAGCATATTTGGGTTCGGATATAATTCATACGGAAATAGATATTTCCGTATGAATTAAGATTGAAAAAAGGTAGACAGAGATCTATCTACCTTTTTATTCTATACGCTTCGTTTTCTCTCAGCTAAGCTGGATTTACAGATTCCTTACCTTACCTTAAGGTAGGACATAGACTAATTCTATCATGATATTTTTTTTTACTAATTTATTTAAATCTTATTTCATTCATTAGGGGTCCTCCAGGAACAACTCATTATAATTTTGATTATAGTATGAATGCTGCAGAACGTACATAATTTAATCACGTATGCTTTCTACCTCGCAAATGTCGTTTATTAAGACTTATCTGGCCCGAAGAACTTAACTGTATGTCAAAAAATGTTGTATTTGATCATAGCAGTATTTAAAATACCTTTCAATTGAGTAAGTCGGCGACGCGAACTGACGAGCTCCATTGTGCCGCGCTAGTCGTCCTGTGAGGACGGACCCCGCCTGCAACAACCACATATTATCGTCACACACCTCCCTCTCACAACTACCACTATACATGTATATTTGAGTAAGTACCACAAATCAACTATACTCATTATTTCTATAATATCTTCACGCAATATGGGGCTGTTATACCCTAAACAGAAATGTTAGTTTACCCCAAAATTTGTTACAGCTTATGTTCCCTCGACGCAAGATAGAAACAAAAATTCTAAAAATAGATAATTATATCCACCGCTCTCCAGGCTAACTTGTTTTGTTCAGACAGGAGTATCTAGAGAAATGTATAACTGTAGTAAAGTAAACATATTACAGTAACAACAACCGTTTTAAATTTGGTAATAGACCACCTAGTAATAAGTTTATTGGCTTTTAGCGATGGGATAGCTAAAGTAATATCGTTAACGATCGCAAATTTGATATAAAGCTGCACGTCGGTACGCGCATATGTACAGTCGCCCGATTCACGTAAAACAAGCAGTCGAAATATGATAAAGGTATTGAAGTAATCCGATCTTAATCCTATCCAAATGTGGTATTCACGTCTTCCAAAATCTTATTTCGATGGAGCTTCATCTTAATAGGATCAAAATTAATCGGTTTCCGCCTTTTTCCGACTTTTTCCTTTGTCAAATTGAAAACGAAAAAGCTGTAAATGACTAAGTCGCTACGATTTCGCTATGGGTTTCATCGCGTGTATCGGGCTACAGAGTAGCGGTGAACAACCCCACTCCCATACGAATAGAACTTTGATCATCACAGTCTCACTCGCATAACATGCCGCATCACATGCGCGTCTCGTCGAAATATTAGAACAATTTCAAAAATGTTAAAGTTTGAGTGGTGTCCCGACGTCCTAAATATAAGTAGATAGACTGTCCTCTCTTAACAATTCCATTTTGCTCTTCTCTCATACTTACTAAATTCCATGTACTCCAAATTAATTTAAATTATGTTGTTTGAAAAACATTGCTCTAAAACGTGTTTTTAAGTTTCAAAGCAATGTTTATCGTATGCACGATAAACATTGTACATATACATGCGTATATGTACAATGTTTATGTATATAACTGCTGTGTGTGAACAACAACCGCGCTACCAAATTTCAATGTGTACAATTTGATCGGTACACCTGGACCATTCCGCGGGCATCTGCAATGTTTCAACTAATGCTAACTTTTTATAGTACAAACAAACCTGCCATATTAACGTTTGAACAATATGAAACAATGTTAGAAAAAATATGTTCCTCAATTTTGTAACATAAATAAACATGAAGTTTTTGACCGTTTGTTACCGAGATAAAATATTACAGAATTTCATCACTGGTATGTTTTAAAGAACCATACTTAATTCTGATCAAACAGTCATGATTTGAGATAAAAAATCTCATTACCAGCACCGTCCACAATCACCACCCGAGTTCGCTCAGGACCAGTAATATTTTTACGACAGTATCTGGGTCAATCAGACCAAATGGTCTAACGTTCGGTCAGGTCCCTGTGGAGCATTTTTCTGCCATTACTTTTCCAATAATATGAGTTTGAAGATACATAAATTGCTGTTGCGTGATATAAGTAACTAGCTTTCGCCCGCAGCTTCGTCTGCGTGGCCCCTTAGAATTTTGAGAAACTTAGTGTAAACCTAGACCTCACCACAAACACACCCTCCGAATTTTACGTCTCAGGAAAAGTGGTGATGCTGTGCGCTGATTTCAGTGCCTGAGCACGGCTTTGAACTTATTTATTTTGAGTTACTAATGAAATATTGAATGTAGGTGCCGATATAGATGATCGTTAATATGATATTGTTATGGAAGAGCCGGGTTTCCTAGCACAGGTATGTTTTACTTAAAAAGTCCACATAAACAAATTGGTTAATCTATACATCTATATGTATACGGATAAACAAAACTGAAGTCTGTTTCTGAAATCTGTTTGTAATTCCAAAATAACTGCTTTTAATTTAATGCATATGAAAGGACAGGCATGTGAATAAATAATTTTGTATGTATATAGAGTACATACAGTAAATAAATACAAGATAATATTACAATGAACGAACTATCATGAAAATTCAAGCAACGCGTCACAGGGCTAATAAAAGAGGCACACTTATTAGCTGAATAGTTGAGGTTTCGGCTAACTATGGACATGGAGGATCAAGGCCAAAGAGTTTTAATTAATTACACCACTACGAGCATTACATTCAAAACTTGTGTCCCAGTCTGTCGAACATTGTTGAACTACAAGCATTTCATTAGTGAAAGCGAAGAAACTAATTACAATGTACTATATTGTATTAGAGGGTATAATGAGGATATGAGACAATACACTGCCCCTCCTACCAACCGGTACACGGGTGTCGTTTGTAATAAGGGTTGTCGGGTCACGGGGCTTTCGACGCGAGCCTGAGTCGCACGCAAGGTACCTTCCCTTTCCGGTCATATAAGCCAGCCACAAATTTAACATTTTACGACAGTCGCAGGTTATCATCGTAAATTTTAACAAAATGCCATCGCCACGGCACCGCCTTGACACCTTTCTGTATACTATCCTTGGACTAAGGCTGAGGCACACCAAGGGTAGAGACAATAGTTTACACCATGGCTCATAAATTAAGACTGGAGAGTACAGATAGCTCAGTGATAGTGAAATATTATAGTACAAAATTAGCATACAAATATACTGCATGCCTGAAAGCGTACCGTAGTTTACTGTTGATAGGCAGGAATGTTTGCAACACTACTATTCAATGCTCTCAATAATCTCTGCTTGATAATAATAAATGTGGAATGTTCTCGGAAGTCCGCAACGTCCTAATATATCAAAACCAATTGCTGTTCGCTAGTCTCGTTACCCTTCTCGTAATTATTTTCTTTTGTTCTCTCTTATTAAAAAGTGGTTAAACATGGATACAAAAGACGAGCTGAAAAGCCTAAAAATTAAAAATAAATATATTTATTATGGGAAATGTTCCACTACTATTGGATCAGTTGAAACTAAAATAATGATCTCATGTTCATTATTTGATGACTTCCTGACCGCAGCCGTAACAGGAAGGTAAAATAGACGACCTAATTATTTTATACGGTCGTATTATAGTGTGCTTTCGTGATCGCGAACTATTCTCTGCATAATTAAACCTAATGTTTTTCGAAATAATTTGGAAACTTTTTGGGTGTGATACATTTTTATAACGTTTCGAAAATGGGGAAAGTTATATTAGAATTGAGTCAGAATAATGGTTAGATATAAGTCGTGAGGAAGTGTGGTTCCGCCTCTTCCGCCGCCCTTCCACGCAACACGGAGGGCTTCCGGCGCTGAACACCGCCGGCGACCGATCCCACGAACAACATCCTACTACAAACACTCATTACTCAAATTCATATCGATTACATCACATTCTACTTATAATATATATATGTACGTATTTTGGCAATAATTACGGTACATTAGTACATTATAAAATATTCCTTATAGAAAACTGTAATTTTAATTGAAATTTCTAGTGCACGAACTTCGGCTGCGAAATTTGCACGAATCTCCTCAAACACCAAAATTCCTCAAAGTCATAAAATCTTGAAGGTGAGTTCAGTTTGCACCATAGCATTATGTGCTATGTATTAGGTACGTGATGCTTCAATGATTCAACCATGTCTTAAATAAACACCCTGATTTGATACATTTATTCAAAGTATTTACCAAACTAACATACGTTACGGGACTTACGCGTATAGTACTGAATATTTACCATAACAGTGATAGTTATAGTAAAAGTTTCCTTTATTCGATTCGCCCACGTTCACCCTCGTCGCGCTTTTCAGCACATTCTTGAACAAACAAACCGTCACATATTGCATCGTGTCTCAAATTATATTAAACAGCTAGGGAATAGTTTTTAAATTGTGATCTTGGCTTCTATTTTTCTAAAATACTTCTATTATTCTTTGACTATTATTTGAAACGATATTCTCAACTGCATTTAAATGTGAGTAAAGGTATCGCCTCTGAAAGATGTGAGATCATTGTTTTGGCATATTCTTAGTTCTTATCATAAAAAATATACATCATGGTTCATAGTCTTTTTAATCAATTTTGACAATTTAAAGTAATTATTGAACTGAGAACCATCAAAACTTTTCAAAATGATTTATCTGATAGAATTTTCGTCTAAAAGTTATCTACATCGACATTATTTCTGCGTGATAATTGCCAATGTGACAGATGAGTCTGTGACCTAACACATCTGGAGATTTCTTCACGTAGATATCACTTACCGTTAAACTTGAAGTGTACAAATTACTTTTCCAAGTTTAGAATTGGTATAGTCGGGGTCGGAAACTACAAATGCACATGCCAACACGGCTTAAATTTTGTATAGCCGTTTGATTCCCCTATATTTTGCTTAAGTAATTAATATATTGCAAATACGGATTTCAGCTAAAAATACGGTGCAGCTGTCAGTTCCCTCGCGCAACCACACGTATTCCACAATTCACCGATATTGCTAATCCTAGTTAGGTGGCCGCCGACGGCTCCTGTCATCGGGTGTTTCAATGGCAGACATATTCATTTTATTCTTCGAGCAAGTTTTTTTTTGCAGATACTCCAAATAACATGGTGACATGGGCCTTTAATATTTAATAATTCAACTTTTTTTACTATTAAATAATTAAAATCTAAGAGGCATGATGCCTTTAATTTTTAAATTAAAATGTAAAAGCAACATACTATATTATAATTTATCCAAAAGTTATATTTAAGTATATCAACAGCCTATGTAGTAAAATTGGAAAGTGCAAACATGCATAACAAATTCTTATCAAGTTTTGTGAAGAGCTAGATGTAAAGTGTTCGTCAGCAAGTGGCGTGAAGGAGGCTTCAGCGCCCGAGAGATCCCAAACGAGAATTAAAAATCCTACACGCCGCAATTTGCCCGCAGAAAGGCGTCATAAGCCCACACAAATATTTTATTAGTTACGACACCGCTTCAGCATAATCGCTACTTGCAGCTTTGTTGCGCATATTACGCAAAGTCCGAAGGTAATAGGACAATAAAGCGGTTTACTGTCTGTAAAGTCTCATTTACATATAAACGTCGCCGTAGTTTATGCACCTTACGCAAGTGACATAAGCAATGTTACAGTTGCTCGACATCCGTGGGTACTAGGTAAGGTAATTGGTGCAGGTGAATGCCCGTGACACGCAGGATTTACAGTCGCGCCGTACATAAAGTAAACAGAGCTCAGACGTCGCGTGCAAAAACACATTTCATGGTTAGGGACACTTTATAGTGTGTGCTCGGCCCACTAACCTGCACCACTCACAATTTGCTTACTAAATTAAAAAGTTAAATCTGACAGGCCGATAACACTGCCGGTGGGTGCGGAGATATTTACAAAAAATTGGTTTCAAAAGGTTTGGTTGTTTATTTGACTCAGCATTATGGGAAAGCAATGAAGTTGAACGATTTGTATTTACCTTGGATCTGGTGATATCACAATAAAACCAACTCGATAACAAAATAAGTGCAAATTCCACGTATTCAAGTCACTGGGCAGAAAGTAGTCATCAGAATCATCCTGCTTTATCTACTACATGCTGTATTTATAAAAGCTAGACAGCAGTGCAATATCGAATTGAGACATGTATTCAATCGAGCTGTCCACGCCTGTCGATAAATGTGAGGGAGGGTTATTTGAAACGAACATTGGAGCAGTAATTTCTGCAAAACCAATGTGTTACGAGCTGACCTTTGTAATGAGTCGCGTCACTCACTGTGAACCCCAGTCATTCGTTGAACAAGTACAATTAGCTCCGTTTAAATACTCGATATTTTAGCGGTAACTTGCTTTTTCAGATCCATTTAAACTCTATATGCATACGTACAGTTCTATAATTCATGGACTATGGAATATTTGTATTGTATTTGACTCATACAACACTATGTCAAGGGTCCTGAAACTCATTCGTTGTGAAACATCTAACGGAAAGTTTCACTAGATATAATGTGATTGAGTCAAAACTTATACACTGGCCGGCCGGAGTCATATTAAAACTGCTCTGTGTGACTCCTTGACACAGATATACTGTTATCACCCAATAGCCAGGGTCTAAGAATTTGGCTATGGTATCCCCTGCCTGTCGTAAGAGGCGACTAAAAGGGGGCCGGAGGGCCTGCTGGCGGTGGTCGGGGTGGGAGCTTTGACCACCGAGCCGCGGGCCCGGGAAGGTGGCAGCGCGACGTGGCTCGCGCTGCCTTGCACAGCGAGGTCTCCAGGGGCGGCGACACAGCTGCCCCGGGGATGTGCCCCGGCAAAGTGTGGGGTGACACCGGTGCGATCTATCAGAGTACCCGGAGTCCCCCCAAAGCACTGAGGATGGCCACCGGGGGGGTTTTAGTGCGGTAAAAATCCCACATACCCCGATCAGCCTCTCCCAGGGCGGTCGGGGACCTTTTGAAGGTTTCCCCCTCGTCAATAAAAAAAAAAAAAAAAAAAGATATACTGTTATAAAATGCTTGTGATATATCCAATTTATACGGCGGTAAAGGTCACATAGAAACTTGTAGTTGCATCTCTCTAATCTTCTTTTGTACATGTAGCTAAACAAGTTGTAGCTAAAATCTTGATTTCTAACACTGTGACTGAAATCAGCCCCATTGTAAGGAAACCTCAAAATGGTAAAACTAACGGTATAAAGTAGAAAATCTGAGGACATAATGAAGGATACACCAGAAGCCGTTAAAGTAATTATGTGACTAATGACCAAGGTGAAAATTAACCAAGACATAAAAACGTATAGTTATAAAAATGCACTCAACGTTAATACGATTATGCAAGAAAAAAACGTTTGTGTAATATGAGTTAAGGCTTGTGAGAGGCATAAAAGACTCTCCCGTTCAAATTTTGGAGCAATACAATTAGGGACTCTCCCACTACTTAATGGAAAGGGGAGGAATATCAGTTAGGGCACTGTGGCACTAATCGTTGCCATTCTTTTGCACTTACCTACGCTTGTTTGCATGTGTATTAAAAAAAATTAAGTAATTCTTAAAAGAAATAAGCAGTTACTTTACCTACCTAGAGGTTAATGCTATTTTAAAACATACTTGGCCTTCGAGGATTCATCGATTGCTGCTACATGTGCGGATGTCATTCCATTATGAATGCAGCCGCCCTTCGGCAATCCAACTATTTTTACACTGTCATTGAATGTCGGTATATAAAGGACACTGATATTCATTGGTTATTCGCAATTGTACGCAATACACGTTATAGTTAAAATTTTGTAAAACTTTTCAGTTTTATAAGCAGCAGACTTGAGCACTGATAAGAAAAGGATGTTGTTTTCGAGTTTTTGTTTTTATGGCGACAACGGCGACATTTGCTAGGAATTCATCTCATCTCATCTCAGAAGGATTTCAGCTCATGATGTCAAAGCTTTCATCAAATTGATAAATGCATAAACTACATAAAACTTTACGCATAGTCAGACGGACGGATACAATAGTGATTTACATGTTTCTGTTCTTGCCGTCTTATTACAAAACACGGTTTAAGCGAAGACTAGACTAAACTCGGGCTAAAACTATGTACCCTCCCTTTTAAATCCGTATCACAGTACTTTTTTAAATTTTTTTAACAATAAGCTTCACGGATGTGATAAAAGCAGATATTGAATTTAAGAGAATTATCATGCTTCCATGCCACCGCGCTTCGAGCACAATGTAAACTTGACATAAACAGCTATTATTCTACGAACTGCCATTCTCCTCTAATATTAGGCATTTCAAACAACAGCTACAATTCACTTAAATATTTTCTTTTTTGAAATTCTGTTTACTATGAAACCCTAATCCTAAGTTCATTTTTATATCCAAATATGACTTTGTTAGTTACGTTTTCATACCTTAAATTTTCAACCGATATCATAAAATAGCACTCACTCAAAAAATACATTACTTGCGCATGCTCACGTCATCGTTGACGGTTCTCTCAGTTACTTGGTGCTCTTAGGCGAGTATCACTCGCAACGTTCCACCCTTCTCTACCATTTATCTCATAAGGCATATCGAATTAAGAAACTTTGTTTTTGAATTGAATTCGGTTACAAAAAGACCCTCATATCTTTGATCACCGCGCCGCGCCGGTGAAAACGTAAGCGGAAACTATTTTATTATAAATGAGAATTGTTGTATGCTAAGTTGTTTCGATAATCGTTTCTCAGCCTCAGCGATGCGGGTAAACAGATCTGGGTGAAAGTTTTCATGGGGGCGTGTTATGGAATATAATATACTACTTACGCGATACAAGTCAGAAGCTTTTCCTTCGTAAGCTAGCCTTCAAACACTAACACCAGCGACATATACATATAACGCAAATCAAATATATATACGAGTATATATAAACATTTCTTAACATTATAAAGAGGGAAGATTTGTAGTTTTACTTATTATGAACTAGCGGCCGTCACGCGGTTTCACCCGCGTAGTTTCCGTTGCCGTAGGAGTACGGGGATAAAATATAGCCTATATTAATTAGTGATAATGTAACATTCAACTGGTGAAAGACTTTTTTAAATCGGTCCATTCATTTTTGAGCCCATTCGTTACGAACATACATACATACAAATCTTTCGACTTTATAATACTAAGTATAGATAAACTAAAATTGTTTCATAAATATAATATTGTAGTATCACTGCTTGTTACTGCTTGTGCAATAAAGAATTGGTTTAATATTTTAAGTATAACGTATGTGTATTAAGTACATACTCGGAGGTTCTCTACCTCACTGTCTGTTAGTCCTATTATATTTGTACAATGCGAATCCCTGATTAAAGGCCTCCGTGAGTCCGTCCATCAATTTAAAAGGACCGCTTTAAAGGCCTAGTTAAAAGTTTTTCCCGCTCAACTTTTAACATTTTTAATAAACGGGACTCAAGAAATCTTTTACGATAGCCATTTATGCCTTCGGGATTCATAACGCAAAGCCAAGTGGATTACTTTATAATAAATCACTTCAGCTTACCATAACACTATGCATAAAGCATAACTTTATACATTTTACCGATTATAACTGCATTTAGTACTTTTAGCTTCATAATATTCTTTCATACGGCATGTTCAGACAACATTAGCTTTTCTCATTTTTATATTTAAGATACTTCAAGTGTAGTTAAATCTTGTATGTAGTTGAATAATATAATGTTCTTGTCGCGATACGTCAGCATAATAAATGTGCAGAAAAACGAGGAGTTAGTCGCTCATCTCTCAAAAGCACGTCCCACTTGAGTTTGCGAGTGTATAAAGCAGTCGAGTGACTAGTGGAGGGGAAGCGATGTTTTTGCGAGCGGGGGCTCGGCGCACCCCTAACCCACTTCACTGTTGACATCAGGTCAATGCCAGTTACCATCAGCCGCGCTCCTCGGCCCCTTGTTCCCTTCGCCTCGACCGTAGTTACAACTATAAGTATACCTTATCTAACCTTATGCATTCCATTCAAGACAAATTGCCTTATCACGCTCCTCAGTCAGTCCACGAAGAGTCGGAGCACAACTTGAAATGTCAGTTGTATGTACTGCGTACCTAGGTTACCTGCCGAATATCTTAATAACATTTCATTGTTTGTATAAATTATGACGTATTTCAATGCACGTATTATTTTTTACATTGGAAACGAAGGTGCTAATAGCGTACCTAGAGTCTAGCGTACCAGATATGCCTTGTCTATCGTTGTGCCAACACAATTACAACTGTTCACTCTCTCCCCACAGGAACACAATGCTACTTAATGCTAAATTTGGGTAGCATTATTTGACTACGACGAGAAGGTGGAGGTTAGAAACTAACCAGGCAACCTCGAAAGCGGACTTATACCTCATCTCCCTTAAATATTTTCCTGCTGTTAAGATTACAATGATGCATACAATAATATTTACCTACTTTGCATGTTTGGTGTAGAATTGCATCAAGTATATCCTCCGAGTAGCTAATCCAATTAATAACCCCACTTGTTATAATTGTTATCGAAATCCCACATCGCACTCGAGCGACGTGCAATTTCCTATTTCATAAAAGCAATCTATTTAATATGTTCCGGTTTGTAAGCTACGAGCATAAAGTATATGAGCTACTACTTACTTAGATGTCTACCTACGTAGTAGCTATAGCAAGGATTAAAGGTTCGCTCTCCCGATTGAAAAATAACGGAAGGATTTACATTGCGAAATGAAATTTTATACATAATTTATTATAATATCGATCGCGATCTAGTAGGCAGAGAGAATAGAGATCATTCCGGTCTAGACGTCGGTCTCTTGCTTCATCATTTATATATAAGTACTCCATTTTCGAGTAGGTACTTACTAGTCAATAAACTTGCTCTCAAGCTGATTGTTAATCGCTGTATTCTACGTTAAGTATTGATCCGTTTACATAAAAGTTGGTGCCTGGTCTACATAGACACATTTATCTACATTTTTCGAATGAAAGCTTAATTATTTATATGTATATACAAGGAACAGGGGGCCTACCATCATCGGTTTAAGCAGAGCGTATTAAGAACTTCTGAGCTTAGAAGTTTCATTTTGATACCGTAATATTAAACGTCAAAGCTAGTTCTTAATAGGCGCTGCTTAAACGATCATAAGTAGTCGGCAAAAGTAAAAAATAATAATTGTTTGTCAGTCACAAATTGTCTGTGTTTCTATATGGATTCCCAGTTCAGTGGATGCGGAATGGGTGTACATATACCCATCATCCAGAACTGGGTTATTTTAACAAATCGGTTATTTCCAAATAGTATTTGATGGCTACAGTAACACTATTTACCTACTATAGAACGTACATATATCTCTTATAGAGAAGATCTTTACACCAAGTGTACTCACATTTGAAGAGCGCTTCTAAAACTAGCCTTATAGCAGAAAGAAAATATATATTTTCAAAAAATTATTTTGCTTGTACATATAATATAAGTGCGTATTAAAAGTCATACAAGGTTGGCTCGCATCCCATGCCATACTACCGCCCCCGTGCCTTGGAGAGCATGTGTAACTATCGGTCAGGGTTGCCAATTGATCATTCATATGCGACTGCTTTTAAATGAGCGTGCACGACCTTTGTTAAAAATACGTGCTTTTCTCTTTAAAAGCATGCAGTGAATGAATATATTGAGTCACGAGTGCACCCAATAGGCATTCTTTAGCATACTACCACCCATTGACTACACAAAAATATTTAAATATTTATAATAATATCAAAATATTTAAAGCACACAACTTAAGGGAATGTATTTGTACATTGGCACTATATCATCTTCGGTGAAAAGTGGATGCTTTTATTACAACACCTCTGCCTATCTCTGCGGGAAATACAGGCATGAGCATATGTAAGTATTTGTACCTTCACGACTCACGTTGATACATAAAATAATCTTTCTCAAAATGTGGGTGTGTTATATCTCCACATACTTATACAACGAAAGCGTGGAAAATATATATCAATAATAGTAATGCGTTAATTAATCTGCATGTCTAGATGAACAAAATCTTGATCGAATGTAGGATGGTGGCATACATTTTAAGTCACCTTACGTGGCGAAAAAGTATTCCTTGAGGACAAAGAGGCGAGAGTGAGTTTCCAATAAATCATATTGATTTTCGTATATTGTAAAAGGAACTATATTTTCCAGTTAACAAAACAATGTAAGCGATGTAAGACGCGAAGTGGGCGGCAGTGGGTGGGTGCACAGTCAGCGGCGCGGCGTGGCAAAGTGCCAGACCACATCTACGACGTCGCCGCACTCACCGCTCAATCACGCCGCACTTCGCTGCCATGATAACGACGCCACAATATTTGCTCCGTGCACCCCTTACCAACATTTGCTAATGGCCATTGCTCTCACTGCTACATTCGATTTGACAACCAAAATGTAGGACTAGTAGAGTAGTGCCGAACCCAACATTTAAACATATTATTTAATACTAGCTTGTGACCCACGATCTCACTCAAATAAATTTTTTACTCATTGTAAAATCGGTTCGGCCGTTTCGGAGATTATACGGAATAAACAGCCAGAAATACAGATAAACAGAGACATGAAAAAACTAACATACTTTAAATGCATTTAATGAAAATCTGTTAATCAGGAACTACAAACAGCTAGTTTAATTTTATTTATCTGAATAGATTTCATGCTACTGTGAGTAAGGTTGCCACTACTCCATAGGAGAGGAGGAGCAGGGGGCGCTGTGATAGGCATAATGGGATTCTTTTGTTTCCTACTTTGTTGGGACAGTGATTCAATTATTTATAAGGCAGACAAAGCGCGAGTGACACTGTTGGTCACGTTCTAGAGTGCGGTAGCCGTTTACCATCAGGCGGATCGTAGGCTCATTGCTACCTTTGTAGTTCAAAATATGCTGCAGTAGTGTTAGCCGCTTACTGTCAGATGCGAAGCTTGTGTGCCAGCATTGGACTATAAACATACTACAAATAAAAATAAAAATTTTGCATTAAATATTCCCGTCTACACAGTCAGTAATTTTGCTCATTCCGATATAAAAGTCCGTTTGCAGGTTTTTGTATTGCATGGTATACATACATTTTTAAATGAAATATATAACAAAATGAAGGCAAAAATTCAACACTATTTGAATAGCAAAACGAGGCCAACTATATAGTATGCCATCCAAACTTGCATTTGGAAAGAAAAGTTCAAAAAATATTATTATCTGAATTCTGGATTCAACAGAGTACCATGGCTTGGGGCCAAGACTTCATCAAGACTTAATGTGGTGTGAACTTTTTACTGTGCCAAATGAACCCGGCTATCGCCAGCGATGTCATTGGTACTGTTTAATATATTCCTAGTTCAAGGATCATAGTACATCTCTCGGTCTTTTAGCCAAACATACAGCCATAACGAAGAAATCTTTAAACATTTTTTACCCGAGATTACATATGGTCTAGGAACATAGAGGTGTTTTTGTGCGAATATGATAAATAATTTTTTTATTATATTTAAATTTAATTATATTTTCCCATTAAAAACGTAACAAATAACATAAAACATATGCATCATGTTTGTTGCCGATAGTAGCAATTCAATTAAATGTGAAATACCTCGATATTATAAACTTTCATTGTGGCTTAAATACCTACCCAATAGCGCCAATAAACGGATCAACTGATATCTTTTATTGCTCAGCAATTACTATGTGATGATATGATTATATCGATGTTCATCAATATCTAATAGTAATATGACAGGCATGCATATCAAACTACAAACTAGAAAAACCATAACTTAAAGGTAAAAGCTATTACTTATCCCAATAACAGTTACGAGTATTTATAGCACTAGTATCTTTAAATACATCTACACGTACCAATAAAATAAAAGTGTTCAAATAAAAATAATTTGGATCGAAAACTACATTCAGACTATAGCGAACGTGAACTAAGAAGCTTAAACAAGTTTAGTGATTTGACCATCGTCGTAAAGTTCGTACATCGGTGTGTCGAATAATGATGTTACAACCGGGAGCTGTAAACCTATTTAAGAAGATTGGCTTAAGAAGATTTTTGCACTGAACTTTATTGAAGGTGCAGTTATAACATTAAAAGGTTTAAAGTAGTTAGTTTTATCACGAACAAATCTTATAACATTTCGAGTTATTATGAAAAAACCCATTTCAAGATTTGATTTCTGTTCATAGCATTGATACATTATTCCCGATATTAAAACGAGTTAGGAATGGAAGTAATCTAGTACATAGTGCAGATATAAGCCTATCAAGGAACAATACATATTAGAGAAGCGTGTCGATAGAGAGATATACAAAGGCCGCGGTGTCTTGGGAGCCAGGAGTCATGGATGCATGAATAAATAAACTGGACGGGCAAGATCTCAGCTAACGTATGGATTTTTATATAAGGAATACATACATTGTTATTTGCCAAATTAATCATTCACTCTATCTCACACTCCCAAGCGATATAACCCAATAGGTGTAGTGTGAGATACGAGATGGGTATTGAATAATCGCAGTTCTACTAATCATTAATACATGTATCCTTTCCGCGGATCCAGAACAACTTCAGTTGAAAATCACACAATTTCTTTTGTGTCTACTAAAGATCAATGGAAAATTTATTCAAGCAATTAGTTACATTTAATTTGATGCAGATAACACGGGCTGACAAAGTGAGAAAGACCGCCTAAGACATTATCAAAGTAAAACAAAATTAAATGTAAGCACATTATCTGAGCCTCATTAGTCTACGCTAGTTCACTCCCAAATCTGCTGTCAAAATTAAATTCCGTCGACATCATTCTTCCATTTAAATTCCAATGCATGATGAGTTTTTTCATAAAGCATTTACGAATTGAGTGTCTAGTATACCTAACCTGTCTTATAGCTAACCACGCACAAAATATGCAAAATAAAATACCTACTGAAAGTAATAAAAATCTATCTTCATTCAACGGAGTCATTGCACTGCATATATTGCTTTTTGAACACCAATGTTTTTTTTCAATTAGTAATAATAGCATTAGTTAAATAAGAAATGGATATAAGAGTGAATAAATAGAAGGTCGTTTACAGATGGTTAGCCCTTTCAAGGGTGTTTACACCCATTCGCTAAGTGAAACCTTGTACCCAAGACAATCAATGTACTAAGCAGACAAACGCAGACTGCAGTCATTAGTCTATGTTAAGGTTTATTCACTTTTGGAAATATACCTTTTGTTTTCTTGAAAGTATTAAGTTGTTAGTAGGTAGTATGTTTATAATAAAATTAGGTTTCCATACCCAAAAGACAACAATGGGGTTCTATAAAGCCTCAGCCGCACCTAAGTTCTGCCGTCTGTCCTACTTTTAAAGGGCTATCTTTTAGACCGTAACAGGTAGGCAGGTTGGTAATTTGTGAAATACCGACCTATTTCACTAATGTCATAAAAAACCAGTGACTGCATACATATATATGCTCACGCCTGTATTCCCCAAAGGGGTAGGCAGAAGTGTTGCAATAACAACACCCACTTTTCACCGTAGAAGATTAAGTGCCAACGTGACAGATGGTGCCTATCGCCGCCTCAGGTACTATACATACGCCTTTGAATTACTTGTCAGACATATGCAGGTTTCCTCACGATGTTTTCCTTCACTTTAAATACATACTAATAAGTACCATAGGTATTATTAACGTTTATTCGGAGATGTGATAAGAAATAGAACTTTAGTATGATTTGAGGATAATCAATATGCTAAAGGTAGGTATAGCAAGAATGATTGAGGGTAGTAATATATGTTATGCGCCTCACACACAACGTGTGATGAGGAGCCTTGATTGAATGAGCCTACCATATCATTATGGAACAAGTGAATAGGAATGACAGGACCTTATTTCTATTACGAGTTCTACTACTCCTAACCGTGTGTAGGAAAGTAAAGCGATGCCTTGATCATTTGGGTTCAAATTACGTTGGAGAGTTGGGACCAGAA
The DNA here is from genome assembly GCA_964035505.1 of Watsonalla cultraria. Lineage (NCBI taxonomy): Eukaryota > Metazoa > Arthropoda > Insecta > Lepidoptera > Drepanidae > Watsonalla > Watsonalla cultraria. Next base: position 6,410,274 of record OZ037717.1, on the reverse strand, counting down.
TGGAATTAGTTAACCTTGGCGTGCACGTAAGCCACGTCAGCGGCTAGTAGTGATCGCCGAGCCCCAGATAAATGTGAATAACAAATGCGTTCGACAATAAAAGTAGCCATTCTGTACGTGCGGTCCCCGTACCCGCGAATTGAGTGAGTTGTTTTAAGCAATGAGCTTGCCTTCCACGTCCTGTTGTAATCTATCCTGGGTCCTTACCATGAGCTCTTATTGCCATGATAACTTGACCCACATTATGAGACAGATGAATATGACGTGTATACAGCAGTCACCGTCACACAGTTGAACTATCATTGCAATAAAAGTTCATGGTTAGGCCCTGCTTAGCTAAGCGAGTAGCCTCTATAATTTCCTGCTATCTCACATTATTTATGCACCAAACATGATACTAAAACATTACTGATTAAACATTTTATAAGATAATTACATAGAACCAATGCCACAATCTCATTACTGAATAATTAACTGACTGGCACGACGTGAGATCGCCAACGGACAGACCTGACCGGTAGACGATATTAAACTTCCCAAGCTATATTATAAGAGAGGAAAACTTGTCGAACTTAAATTATCTTTAGATGTTCATGCGGGTCTTTGCATTCATGTTAGTTGTTTCTTTGAAAGATGGTCAAAAGGAAAACCTTTAATTTTCTTTGTTAAGGTTAAGTGAAATACATAAAGCTTAACAATAGTATTGAGTGAGTTAAATATTCACACTTTAGGTAACTCTTTATCTATATCGGTATATTGGTATCCAGCCTTAGTACCTTTCGCTAGATGATTATTAACAAGGTAACGCCAACGCTTTCCTTGATCGGTTGCCTTCTACTTTGTTTACCAAATTACTTGGATTTTAAAACAATCTTTGTTTTAAAATGGAAGTAATTACAAAAACGTTATGCTTTACTTAATTTATAAAGAACGACTCGGATCGAAATAATATTTTAGGATATGTGATTACTTTTTTAGCCTGCACCAATGTGTTTTAACTTATAACTTAAGTGCAATGATTTCACCTATGTTACGGTGATGGCAAACATTACAACCTGCATATGTCTGAGAAGTAATTCAAAGACGTATGTATAGTGCCTGAGACGGCGATAGACTCGCCATCTGTCTCGTTGGCAATTAATCATCTTCGGTGAAAAGTGGGTGTTGTTATTACAACACCTATGCCTACCTCTTCGTGGAACACAGGCGTGAGCATACATATCATCACGCCTGTACATACAACATAAATGTATGTACTCTTACTGAAATCTTATTTTATCCAGTTGAAGTAAAATGGAAATAGAACACAGATAAAGTATCGCTTGTAAACAATAGATAATATTGAACATAATACTGGGAATCTATGACTCGGATAGAAAAGCTTCATATTATTCAAAACGTTGGAGTAATCGGGAGTAAGAGTTGTAATTCAAATAGCAGAAAATTGCTTTTATAGTAGTGGGAAAAAAGCTATGTTTTGGGAAATATACTAGCAGAGTCCCGTGGTTTCACAGGCGGATAATTATAGTAAAAACCATTCAGATAAACACTCAAATAGCATATTAATGGACCTCTTTACATAACGAAGAATTCTGGATTCAAACTTTAGACTCCCTTTTTACCCCTTTTAAAGGTAACATTTTCAAAATTCCTCATGCATCTTCCCATCTACACGTATAAAAATGTACATGCACACAAACGTTCAATCCCTATTCAACCCCTATAGACGTGGAATTTCAAGTGTTTTTCTTAGTTCGACACCTATCACGAAAACCCTCCAAATATCAAGTCTCCGCGATCAGTGATTTAGGCTCTTGATGATTCAGTCAGTCAAGACAAGCAATCATAGATTCATATTAATAACGGAATTATAAATTAAAGACGACGATAACAAAGGCCAGTATTGGTGGACCAAATGAAAGATGGGGCTATAGCGTGAGCGTCACAAATCATGAATAACTCATTAATTCCTGCACCCAATACGTATATTTTTAGTGATTTCATTGACCAAACGGGAGACTGAGCAGTATAAATTGTAGTGTTTTATAGAATACTAGCTGTGCCCCGCGGTTTCACCCGCGTAGATTAAGTTTCATGCTGTTTTTTTAAATAAAATTAGCCTAAAACACTCCTTGTAACATCAGCTATCTGCCAGTGAAAGTGCCGGTTAAATCGGTCCAGCCGTTCACGCGTGATGCCGTGACCAAGGAAAATAGGGATTCATTTTTATATATAAAGAAAAATATTAAACTATGTCCATGGATTTTATATTTTTTGTATTTCTACTTGCAAAAATATTTTTTTAACAGAGTAATTGCTTAGTTAGCCAGGTCCTTTTCAGTAAAAGCAACCTTTCGAACCCAGTTGTAACATTATATAATTTATAATCCTGTATAATCATGTCATTCTGACGATTTGAAAGTGCAGTGTGAAAGTCGAATCAAAAAATAAAAATAGAATGTTGAAATTATGTGATAATAATAACTTGACTATAAATATAACCTAGTCCTTAATTGGAGACTTGAAGTATAAAGTGCATAATATTCGCATAGTTACCTATAGTATGTATAGGTAACTATGCGAATAGTAACTCCGCAGTAAGGAGGAGACAATGAGAATATAATTTAGTTTAGAAGGGAGGCTAGTTTCAAAGGAAGCTTAGCTTAGATAGTGGGTCTCGTGATTACTGCGCAGAACACTGTTACAGCTCCTCTCAATACCTTTACAGAAGCTCCTTCGCTTTGATCTTAGTTCCGGAGCGAGCCCCCAGGGTGAAGTTTAGTTTACAACAAGCACAGCCTAGCTACAGCCGTTTGCTTTCCATTGTAATATTATTAATTTGTCCCGTTTATTTATCCTGCTTAGACAAAAGACTTGGTCTCCAGTTTTGAATGTACCGACAGCTTACACCTACTGAACACCGGTCAATTGATAATGTCCATAACACATTTAACTCTTTATTGTTTGTTTTAAAGTCTTTAAGATAAGTGCCTGGATGTAACGCCATAGATGTTTGCTTACCAGGTACCTTTACCCGCGACTCCGTCAGCGCAGGGTTTGATTTATCTTTATATTTTAGCCAATTCACACAATATCTTTATGTATTATAGCCTATGTGTTATTCTGACGTGTAAGCTATATAATTATTAAGTTTCATCATAATCTATTCAGTAGTTTTTGTGTGAAAGAGTAACAAATATCCATCCATCCGTACATACTTACAAACTTTCGCGTTTATAATATAAGTAGGATAGTAGGATATTACTGGATCACGTATTTAATTTTTTACGTAACTACTAAGAAGAGATATTTTATTTCAAGAGTCAATTAATTAATGTCTTAACTTACTAGGATAAAATGGTTATGAGCTGCATTTTACTGCTTTTCGTACCTATGGTTGTAACAAATAAGTGAAAGATGTCGAACAGATTTATTTTATTACGTCCTATTGTATTTAGTCTAAAAATCTCACTTCTACATATTCGAAGAAATGTCGAGATACCTGTAAGAAATCAAATTCTTATCTAAGGAATATTAAGCCTTATAAACGTTAATAATAAGCGGTATTATTTTTTGCAGTAGGTATACATCGCAAACATTAATTAAAATTAAAACTATTCTGGAATTATAATACTAATTATTATGTTAAATGAATACCAGATAAGGTGTTTATTTACTGAAAGAGGTCCCGATGGGAACAAATACCTTTATTCACGGAAATAATTTTGCTCTCGGTTATATAAACCTGCTAATTGGTAATAGGTATCCCCAATAAACATACAATTTATATAATTCGGTAAAGTATCACACTGATAATTGAGATAGTATGTACATAATTAGATACGTTACCTCGTAGCATGACGTAGACGTGGCGCCGCCGCCAGCAGTTAATTCGTTAAACACTGTTTTGGTGTCACATATTACGTTATTAATTACCACACTATAAGTTTCAATAGTTTGCAACGCGATAATAAGTATTTATGAAATAGTTATACGCGGATGTTCAAAAACTGTATGATCGGCGTTTCGGCGTACACGTGCAATGTGTCGGTATATGTAGGTATAGAGTATAGTGGTGTAGAGTGGTGTCGGTCGGAGTGTCGGCGGCGCGGAAGGCGTGCGCGCCGGGCCTCTCGCCAGAGTCGACTGTAGGGCTTCGAGCGCGGGGCGGCGCGCCCACGCTCGATACCGCCGCCTTCCACCGCCGGCCGCCCTCCCACACACACCGAAATCATTTATAAAAAATACACTGTTTATTACTAAAATGTCTTTATTTACACCTCACCTATCGACACTATTCACAACACCGTGTACTTAGACACGAACAGTAATTTCCACGGTAATGGTTTGTTTTCATTTATGTACGTATGTTAACCGAATACCAACATAAGTTACAGGAGGTGACAGCCTAAATAGCTATTTTTATCTTAACGACTTACTTATATGACTTTACCCATTTCACGGAAAAATATGTTGCAATTATAAAATATGAAAATTATAAATCAACTAGCTGTGCCCGGCCAATGTTGTATTGCCTATTTTTTTGAGTGGATCACCCTTATTTCGGGGTATTAAAAATAGATGTTGGCTGATTCTCAGAACTTCCCGATATGCACACAAAATTTCGGAGGAGTTTGGTAACAAACACCGGCCCATGAAAATTGTATATTTTAGATGTTGTGGTAAAATAGTATTGCATTCATAATAGTGTTATACAAATCTCCATAGTCGGAAAGATTCGAACGTTCGCGTTATAATAACAGGGTCGCGTAGAGCTATCCATGTAACATTCTCGTAGCAACCGTAGGCGCCGTCGTCCGTAGCTAACGTCGTCGTAGCCGTCGTAGCACAACATGATACATATCCGGCACTCAAACACTCAAACTGACATATTTCAGCTGAGGATTTTGTATTTACCTTCAATCACAAAAAGTGACTTGACATTATTTGTACGTATTTCTCGCAACTTTTCAAAGCTCGTTTTATTTCTTTGATGGGATGATGTTTACAGCGAGATGTGTAGATCGGATTTATATTACTTATACGTGTCTGTTCCTACGCATCGAATATTGATTGTTCACACTGTAGAAATTACCTTCCGTACTTATCTTTTCAAGGCGATTCAACATTCAACAACAATGATATATACGTACTTACCCACATACTGAAAACATATACATATAGTATCAATGACAGTTGAAGATTGAGGTATAATGTATCTATTAGTCATAAATATTTTACAGTATATGAGAATCGAACCTCGAGCCTGTACCACAAACTTTGGCAGAGATCACTGGACCTTTTTCTCATCAGGCAATTTTACGACTTGAACGTAAATTCAACGAAGTGATCTACAAATGTGGTTTCCAGTTACGTTGAAAAAGCCCCATTAGGAGATAATTACCAGCTTCAAATTACACACGTTTAACACGAGTTTGTTCAACTCCACGTTGTGATTAATTTGTCCACTCCAAACGGTTTTTATACTGTTATGTCCACAAGCACACGTCAAACCTTGTCAAGTGTTTAGCGAATGGACATAAATCACGCCAGTTGCCGTTGGTTTATTTTTCTAGCACAGCGATGTTATCGAATAATATCATTCAAATATATACGAACATTAGGATTATTAAGTAAATAACTCGATTTTGTACGGAAGGGTCCACCCATTGAAAACTGAATCATAATGATTACTACAATAAGCACGTGATGATTGTATACCATAGTAGCCACAATTATAATATCTTGTGTGTTTCATCAGACTCATTTATAAAATGATCTAAGGTATAATAGGATAGTAAAAGAGTGCCCCATGATCTTGCGAGACGGACTACAAATGAAGACCTGAAGAACTGGGATATTTCACCAACGCTACGTTTTCCTACCTATATTCAACCAGCTCAAGTGACTATAAAATCAAAATATGCAGAATTTAAGAGCAGCCATCCTTTGTAGAATACAGGACCAGGGCTTCCTTAGTATTCTGGGATAATAAACCACAGGCAGTTTGGAATTAGGACATACATTCTAAGATTATCTTTTTGCGCTGTATAAATTGTTTATTTATTATAGGTGCAAAAAATAAATGGGGCACAATGCAGTAAGGTCTGCGGACAGTCGCGTGCAGCGCGCTGATACCATCGCGGTCGACGGCCCAGCTGCCCACCCCCACTACCTACTGCCCACCACTACCATACTTATACCAGGCACCATCGCCATCCCCTTGCCAACATTCACCTCGCCACATAACATGCAATATCGTGCACATACGCCAACACAGCGGTATTCACTGCAACAATAAATCACTAAGTGAATGCTAGTGTTTGGTTATAAATAAACCTTTAATATGTCGTTTTCGGATTATGAGTGGTATTTTCAGTACTTACAACTGGTGATTCACGGAAAGGTTCCACGACTTAATGTGGTAATAAGCCTTTATGGCTTTCCGAATAGGTAACCTTAATCTTATCTACTGTCTAACAGTTGATTATCCATGTAATGTGAAAATTTTACTTATAGAACTAAGTACTAGCTTTTACCTGCGATTTTGTCGGATAATTATCTTTAAGTACCCTAAATTTGTCCTTGGATTTAAAGATATACCAAATTAGTTCATAGGAAAAGTCATAATACATAATGTCTTAAAGAAATAATTTGCCATGTATAATGTTAGTATAGATAAATATAAATATGGATGGTATTGTTGCAGCTGGACGGCAGTACTCACGCGTGTAAAGTTCAGCAGTGTGGAGGTGGGGTGGGCCGCAACATGGCAGAGGCTTTGTGGAAACTCCGCGGTGGCCGAACGCGACTCCTCACTGCTATCGGCGACGATGCTGACGGACACTATCTCGCGAACATCGCCCCTAGCCTCCTTCTAGATGGTATGATACCTACCTACTCGTACATCACAAAGGTGAACTAGACACAAGTTGGAGTTTCAACCGCTTTTATTATTTCCTAAAGGACAGATGTGATTTGAACATTGGACTGGAATAAATATAGTATAAAGATTGGATTAATAGCAGATAAACTATTAATTTTCAACAGGAGACGAATGGTCGTAAATGATTATGATGCCTCCACATTAATATTTTAATAAATCATATTCATTGCGCGGTTTAGCGGCAATATCAGATGGTCACTCTGCTAACTTTTCAAGGCTAAACCGTTACCGTAACCTTATTTTGAGTGGTATACCTTCATTGGTTACTTTGGTGCCTACTTAAGGTGCTTACTTACTAATATGTGAATCAATCCCGTACCCACCAACCTAGATGCTATATTCCGTTTCTGCGTAAAAGAAGGAGAAATCAATCGTCTTAACGGTGCAAAATACAAATCAGTGTTGTGTTATAATGTTACTGCATTGCAATATAAATGTATCCAGGATGTATAATAAAGAACACCCGCACGGCATCGTACGCCGCAGTGCTGGACGCTCGAGGGGAATGCCTCGTAGGTCTGGGCGACATGGAACTACATAACCACATTACTGTTGATCTGGTAATGGCAATTTTTTTTTCAACTATTTCCTTGTTTGACATACAATCAACTGAAGGTTTTTTACCATATTAATAATTTCAATACCTTTTTGCTAACGTGAAGAATCCATTATTGATACACAAACCGACGCGAGGGCAGCGGGGGGGTTATGTCGGACTCCACGGTGTTATTCCTGGTCGCTAAGTGGGGGGTGCACGTCTTAACTATGCCTTCACATGCTTCACCGACACCCCCTAGTACCTAGGTTTACTCATGACGACCCCATGACGGCCGGACGATTGGCTTATCACGCTTTGGGTTATAGATCCAACTCTCGCTAAAGCTGAGTTTAGTTGAAACATGTCAATACCTATAATTTGGGTACAGGCTGTAACCAAAAAACTAGTGCATGTGGGTAGGACTATGAGTGATAGTTTGTGTAATAATTAGTGCAGTAGTAGGTCGGTACATAGAAGTAACTACACGGGCTATGAGCGGTCAGCGAAAATAGTGGGGGTAACTGCGCATGTCTTTTATTCGCGTCGCGCCATACAGACAGACAAAGACAGACCCATAAAATGGTAGTTGTTGCTCTAGATACGTGACATTATTAGTCAAAGTAAATAAAGTAATTGTGTTATTAAAGTTATATTCTTTGTGTGGCTCAGGTGAACAGGCACATAAGTGTTCTGGAGCAGGCGCCGCTGGTAGTGCTGGACGGGAATGTTCCCAGCGAGACGTTCGCTCATGTGCTGCGAATTTGCCAGCGATTGCAGAAACCAGGTTAGTCTCTTCAATAACTTGGCAAAACGAGATAAAATTGAGAACGTTACATTCTGAGGGAAAAGGCGCAAGTATCGCAAATTACGGCCCTTCCTATGGTTACCTACATAGGTACCTATCAAAAACACATAAGTACTTGGTTCCGTTCTTCGGCACGCAAAAACATTAGGAAAGCTTTGTGATCAGGCACAAAGATGAATCACTTTGGTACTTATTAGTTGCGGAATTAGCAGGTAAGTTGCCACTGTGATTGCAAAAAAAGATCCACTTTTTATTCAGGTAAAAATTGAATTTAACTATTATTATTTACCTTTAAAAAATATTATGTACCTTGACAAGATATAACTTTATTAAGCCAAGTAGGTGTGTCTTTAAAGGTATATTTTTTAAGTTCATCATACATTATCTGGTGAGATGCGATTCGCGAAAACCCTTTGCGGCATGTGGAGGTCCAATGACGATGTATAGGGTATAGGGAGTTCATTAAATAAATACAACAGTTACAGTAAAATAGAAGTCTATTTAAATAGTTCAGTACAACGTGTTATTTAAAACTATTTATATAAACTAGACAAAGTCACTTAACTAATCGGACGGAAGTAAATTATCAGGTTCATAATAATTCATGCTTCAAGCAATTTTATCGGTTCAATAGAGATTCAAACATTTATTTTTTATCTTTACGTAATGCTACGATGGTGGCAAAACCAATAAACAGCCCTGTTGATGGCAAACGATGTTAGTAGCCCGAAAACACTTGCAACCTCAAAGGTATCTCTCGCACTTGATCATTGGGGTATCTTTGCCGGCAGTATTTATGCACGACTTTTAGATCCGCCTACTGCTAGCATCGAAGCTCGAATCATATATTATGAACAAGAAAATATACACTGGGAGTCAACTATAATCGTTTTAAGTAGCACGTATTCTTAGAGCTTCTTAATTTAGCATGTTATCATAAAACTAGCGGACGTCACGCAGTTTCACCCCCGTAGTTCCCGTTCTCGTGGAAGTACGGAGATGTAATATAGCCTATGTTACTCACTAATGATTCAAATGTTTTTTAAATCGGTCCAGTACTTTTTGAGCCAATTCGTTATAAACATACATACAAATATTTTTATAATATTAGTATAGATAGATAAAGTCAAAGCTTTTTTAATGCGCGCTGTTTAAAATGATCATAGTTGGCCCCCTAATATAATTTGAAAAGCGTAATCCTAAAAATAAGTAAATTACGTGACTAAAGTAAATGCTGCAGCAGTAAATCAAATTAAAACTAATGAAAAACACTGTCAATCCTTAAAGTACGTAGTGTAATTATGGACGGATATTATTTAAAATAATACATGAGATTCTTGAATACAGAAATCGTGAGTGTTATAATTTAACACAAAAAGTTTTTATATCAGTATGTAATTTGTAAGTTTATTGGAATTTATTTGAACATTAATAATGCCCATCTACAAACAATCTTATTTATAATAATGTCTACAAAACGCAAAAGCCTTTTTATAACTTGCGTAATAAAATAGAGAATTATAGTTCCCTTGTCTACACTCATAATAATAAGAAAGAAAGATTTTTTGATTGTTAGGTAGAAGATAATCTTGCAAAAAATATTCCTCAACACAGGCTGTAATACGCCGCCAATTCATTAATTCCTAGGGAAAATATCATAAATCTTAAAATTATTCAAGACTCCAAAAATACAATCTTTATAGCCTATTAAAGATAATTAAAATAAAACCTACTAAACTGTACTCCAAATTTTTTTAGTATTGCTCTATTCATGTTATGGTTTTTATTTTATTATATTTCGTTTGTAGTAGGTATTAAAATTAATTTACGATAAATTAAAATTGGAATGCAATCTAAAGTTATATTTAGCTAGGGTCAACCTTCTCTTGCAATTGATTAATATCCATTTATCTCGTGCACAGTGGACTTAAGTCAGAAAAGTTTAATTGGGAAATATAAAAATAGTTTAGTTGAGAGTAACATCTATATAGATCAATAAATTGCCATTAGAATATATTTGAAAAAATATATGAATCATCACACACATAACACAGAAATCTATGTGAGTTCAAGTAAAGCTTAGCAACCTGTGACTATGTGAGATAAAGATACGAGAACACTAACAATTAAAGATAAGGAAAAATACGCCCACGATATCTGGAACCTACGGCTTCCAAAATGCCTTTTCATCGCTCTTACAGTTGTGTTACACGTGACCTGCCTTACCATGACCTCTTATTGCCATGATAGTTTAACTCTTATTATGAGACAGATGTATATGACGTATATACATTTGTCACTGTCACACAGCTAAACTATCATTGCAATAAGAGCTCATGGCTAGGCCCCTACTACGTGAGTAGAATTTTTCTTATCTTTTGCGTGTTAAGATGCTTATGTACGTTAAGTTTTACATGTATCCCATTTGCCGTTGTTGCTGTAGTTGTCCCCGTAGTTGGTGCAGAGCATGTTCTGGCTGGCTGTGCTGCATCTGGGCCACAAGGTTCTTAGCCTCCAGTCGCAGTTCGTACAGCTTGCGGGACTCCAGGTACAGAAGGATAGCTGCTATACCTGTTAGATCAAACATTGTCTACATTGTTTGTGTTTCAGCTTTTCTAACAAATTTTTTCTACACCACTACTAGACACTTGATTATGACAATGTAAATTGTATTCCAGCCGTCATAGCTCAGGCTTAGCCTAGTGTGAGGATCACTAATTGTATCTAAGTTTACTGTTTTGCAGTATTGCAATTTGTAAAACGTAATTTTTTTCTTTGAATAGCTATTTATCATATTGGAATTTAATAAACATTTATTATTATTATTTACTAGCTGTGCCCCGCGGTTTTCCCCGCGTAGATTTAGTTTCATGTTTCACGTCGCGGAACCCTATATTTTTAATAAATAAAAGTAGCCTAAGTTACTCCTTGAAACATCAGCAACCTGCCAGTGAGTCCCGTTAAAATCGGTCCAGCAGTTTCAGAGATTACCCGGAACAAACAGACATATAGACAGACAGAGAAAAAATTTAAACTTGGTTTTTCAGTGTCAGTACACATTAATATGCATTTAGTGAAAACTTTTATTCTGAAATTACAAACAGACTTAAATTTTATTTATCTGTATAGATGTATAGAATTAGTGTTGTGTTGTGTGTGACAAAGCACAGGAGGTGTTATGGCAACTATACATTTGTAATGTGTGGAAATATAGAGGAAAGCTGATAAATCTGGTTTCATATAGCTCATTAAATATTTACATACATACATCACCAAGTCCCTCAGAGTAGGCAGGGAAAAGGAGTGTTATCTCACCATAAATATATTCCTCTTTCAATGATTTAAAACTTACCAAACATAAGACAAGCAACAACTGCAAATGCATATGACCATGATAGAACATTGAATGCTGGGTACATCAGCCAGTCCCGTCTGTAACAGTTGCCTCCAAACACTGCCACTGCTAAGAACAGGAATACACCTAGAAAATGCACTATGATAAGTAGGTTCCATTTAACATTCTAAATGTATATTAGGGACTTGACACAATGGTCTTTTTGTATTAGCTAACATTTTCCTACTGTTGTACTCACACAAGTTATAGAATCAGTCCAGTGCCCAGATTCATGTTACATAACACAATTTAAATATCATAGAATGATTGAAATTATTACACCAAAATCATAACTTGATTAGACTTCAACTCAAAAGGACATTTAGGCAACACAACTGGTCAACTGAGCTATAACATTTTTTGTTCGATATAATGGATACAAAAACACTGTCAATGACTAAGTCGTTACAACATTGTTACGGTTTTCATTATATGAATCAGGCTACAGTATCGTTCCATCAACCATAGCTTTGCTTATAACACAATAAAAATTATCATAACATAACACTTACTTGACAATGCAACTAAGACGAAAGAGCTAGTAACGAATATCCACTCGTATCTCAGGACAGTGCGCAGTGGCCAGCGCACTATAACACAAGCCAGTGTTATTTGAGCAATGAATGATTGGATTAGAGCCAGTGTCACAAACGCCTGCACAGCCATCAACCACCCTGGTAGCAACCATTCTCTAATCACATAGTACTCCTGAAAACATGCAATCATTAAATGAATAGTTTTCACACAAATCCATATTGTAAAAAAATGTTACATGTATCTATGTACTCTTGCTTTACAGGTTTGGCTGTCCATCATAATCTTTGCAAAATTAGATATTTTATAATTCAATTGACCACTAACTAACTAATAGAGTTCAAATCAAATAACTGGTCTGCTCAGTGTTGTTATGTTATAACCAATATCAAGTGTTTCTAATTAAAGTATATGTTTCTATAAAACTATTATATCACCTATGTAAGTATACTCACTTCACTGAAGATGTAGTGGCATCCATCAAATAACTTGTCATATTGATATGATGGGAATCTGAATCGATCAAAGCAATATTCCCATAGGCCCATGTGTTTGAAGGATGCAAACATTTCAGGATAGGACTCAATCCAATAAGGCCCAGCAAATGATAGGAGCAGAAACAAGCCGGCCACATAGGTGATGCTTGCGCCGATCAATGTGGCATCTGTTGAGATAACGATAGATTTAATATAACGAGGAAAGTAAAACCATTCTGTATCGATAATTTAATTACAAAACATGAACATAATGGGCGTGCCCAAGCACGCATCCAACAGGGTGTGCTGTGCACTTACTGGATGCCTTTGGATACTCATTATCGGCCGTCATTTCGGCACTGCACTACAAAATAAATCTTATTAATCGGTATAAATCAACAATATTCCGGCGTTTCTGAGGAAAGAAACACTTGACTTATTATTTATATTCACCACCGCAACCGTTACGTTAGTGAATATCCACAAGTCACAACAATTTACTAAACAGCAGAACAACAGACGGATGTGAAGTGACATTTCGATCCGATCTGACAAGTGACATAACGTCAAATCAATAATGACAGACAAAAAAGACAAGCAGATTTGTAGTCTGTGGTTAAAAATATTAAAAAAATGTAAGGCCGTGGTGGCTGTAGTGGTGGCAAAAACATTTTTTATTCCTCCTTGGTGAGTTCAAATCTGTGCGGTGCGTCTGTCTTGGGCACTTCGGGATACAATACATTTTTCAAAAACTTTACAGTACACAAGTGCTGCAGGTTAAAAAACCTTTGATCATACCATTGTCAAACCAGAAGGGAATTTATTTTTGGTAGGTACCTATAATAACTATCGGTCTGTACCTTGTGTTTGAGATGGTATGATTTGAAGTACCATACAATTTGCATCGAAGGAATTCATGGAATATTTATTACGTACATAATACGGGTATTCAGACAAAATAATTGAAATATTATACTAATTTCTTTATTGTTTTACCTAAGTTAAGTTACAGGTGCCGTCATGAGTTGTATAATCTTGTACAATCATGTCGTTTTGACGATTTGAAGTAAGTAGTTTGTTAATTATAATAAAATAAAGATATTTTTAACTGCGCATGCATTTGTTTGCATCGCTCCATACAAAGATAATAATAAAGATGACTACTACAAATTCAATATCAGCGCTCATAGCTCGTGACGGCACCCACAAATGTATAATACATATTAAACTATTTAGATAGCTTAAATGTAATAAAAATAGATTAAAAGTAAAAATATTTTTATTGCGTACAGGCAGTTGTAGATTCACTTAATTTTATCAATTATTTAACTTACTAAAACTGGACAATTAACATAATTATATCAAATGGACGGTAGATTTACCAGTATCAATTATATGTGGACGGATAAAACATATTCACCTAATATTAGGTACTTACTAAGAATATAAGAATGATGATAAAATATATTCATCTATAATTAGGTACTAAGAATATAAGAATGAATGTGCACGTTATCTAACATTATTCTTATCTAAGCTTATTCTCGTCGTTGACCTTTTAATGACAATGTGGCTAGAAAAATAAAAACATATTATTATATTTTTTATTATCTGGTCACGCTCTTATATAAGTATATATTTCAGTTCGATATCCACAGTTATAACATATTTTTCTGCATAATTATGTCTTTAGGTTGTAATATAACATTACATACAAATACAACTTTTCATTGGTACAAAACACTGGTCCTGTTTTTACTAAAAAAAAACAATCGTTTAAAACTGAGATTCATAAGGAATATTGTGCACTATTTAAAATTCGAGGTAGTACACTCTACATTATTTATGGCTAGTAAATAACCAAACGTTTATTTATAACTATGACCATATAACATAATGACAGTATAACTACCAACGCGATGTTAATGTGCTAACAAAACAAATACTCTACTTCTGGCACTGGATTATAAAGTAACTACCTAAAACATTGGGAACAGTAATTATATCATTGAATAGTCTACTCTAATGTTACAACGTAAATTAATTCGTAATAGATGTATAGCTTATAATGATAAGTTAGTATATTAAAGTCTTTGCGTGAAAAATAGATCAAAAATAAAATACATTCGCAATCACACATCAAAACAACAAAATAGTTCAGAATTAACATTTGACAAACACAAAATATACTTTTAAACCAAATAGATTTAATTTATTGCCAATTTTGTTGTCATTTGAGATTTAAATGATTAAACTTATTATTTTCAAGTAAACTTAAAATGCTTGGCCTGGAATGGTGTAAACTGTAAAGCTACCGTTAAAATGTCGGTCAAGTTGAAGACCGTAATTGATGATTCACATCACTCAGTGTTACGCTTTGGACTCGTACTCCATTTCGAAACGCGCTTGTGACTCCTTCAGCTTATCGCGTTTCTTCGCTTGAATGTTGCTTTCTGTTATGAAAAGCGCCGCTGTCACAATACACGCTACCGAGCCCACCACACCCAGCCCAAACGACCAACCTAGGAAATAAATGCAGTTTAAACATATGCTATTGCCTAATCACGTAGCGACCTACATACAACGAACGCCATTATAGTTACCTAAATAATTGTTCGGGTGATCCGGCATCCATCCTTCGGTGTTTCCAAAACAAGCAAATACAATTACTGCTATAACTCCACATATACCTAGAATAAAGATAATATTTTAATGTTCGACTGCTTCTTTAAAAAGTTGAAGTTGCCATATAGATACAAAATTATTTTGTCTGTTCGAACACATTGTTTCTCTATACTACGTAAGTTTTACTATATTTAAAGATAATAATGAAACTCAAAGTCTTAAAATCGTGAAGTGAAGTGAGGGCGACTTGCTATTTTCGTATAAATAAGGAAGATTGAATAATAAATAGAAAAAAATCTTACCAGCTCCTAACATAATAAATCCAATGGTCTTAATCAACATAACAAATCTGTTCTGATCGGGTCCACAGCATAGAAAGAATATAAGCACCAAAACAGTTGATATCAAAACTCCGATAAGGCACAGTGTGAAAAAAAATTGTGTTGCGATCATAAACCCTGAAAACAAAAACAATTGTTCAAGTACTTCGGTGACCTATGATATTATAATATACTTAAAACTTAGTAACAAAACAGTGAGCTCATGAAATACTGTTTATTTAAGTGTTAATACATATAATCAAAATATAATGACGCTGACGAGGTCGATACACATGATCGCGTAATTTCTTATAACAAAACACACTGGCTAGCCACTGAGAGGACGATTTATTTTGATACAATTGAATTTACGATGTTTTTCTCAAAGTTATCTCGTAAGCAGCGGCATCTGAAGTAAGATAATGCAGTGATCTAATACGAAATTAATATATAGGTACTTTTAAATTACATGCGGCGCCGGCGGCGGCCGTAATTCGACGGCTGACTGAGATCGATATACTTTACGGAATAGCACAACATCGCAACAGTTACTGGAATTTGGTTGGATATTAATAACAACATATCGGGTTGGGACAAATATAATAGCATGATTACAAGTAACAGTTTAGAAAATGATAATCAGTGTATGTTTATTAGGTATCTACCGATTTTTTAAAGGCCATTAGTATTCGGGAAAAAAAACGGCTTCACGGTTTTATTTACAACCCTGACGACAAGCCATTGTTCTGGTACTTGTGGAAACAAGGTTTGATCACTGCACCTAGGGTTATATCATAATATTTAACTACTACACGAAATATGACAGATGTATGAGTAAGTCCAAATTGTATGGTCGTGTGTGTTCTCATCATCACTCATCAAAGTACCACGTCATAATGTCTACTTACCAGGTAGTAAATAGCCGCGTATTTTATCATAGCCAGTAGTGAACGGATCGTAAACCCATCGACACCCAACAAAGAAACGCCTTTGATATTGGTCTAACGGGTCGGGAAGTGACCTAAAACAGTAATTCCATAGACCCAATCTGAAAAAAAATTAGGATAATTGCGATAAATGTATGGTTGTTGAAATAAAATAAAAGAGATTATGAAAAATGCAAGAAAATTTGCACACAGCTAGGCCAAGGTCCCAACCTTGTCTAATGTCGCAGGGAGCGTTCAACGTTGTCACATTGGGACGGAAGAACCAATTAAGCGCGAATTTATAAGTTATAATAGTAGGTAATCAGGGCCATCAACAATTTTCCGCCGTGGTGTGGTTTAATAGTCGCCAACAAAGATTTAAAACATGAGTCATTATTTGCCCATGATCTGTAATTTGTTGAATCAAACTTCAGTCTGTTACAGGCAGATGAAGCTAATGAGTTGTTCTAATTAACTTAAGCCGTTTTCTACTGTCATTTGTCACACGACACGATAGCACTTAATATTCCACCGTGGGCTTTGTATCACCTTCCGAAAACCTTGTAAAGTTTTGAGATTTCGTGAGACAAGCATTCTTATCGTTGTCCTAACCATTCAGATTTGGATACGTGAAAAGTCACGGTAGATCTAGGTAAATCAGGGAATGGGTAACAAAATCGAGGGAGACAAAATTCATCAGAATAGGCCATAGGCAGTTTATCCAAACTGATAAGACTTGTCAGAGTTAATAATTACCTGTCTAATCTAGCTCCTCTTATTCTGGAGTCGCTGGCCAACCAACTAGGCGTGCCGAACGCCAATGCTACAGTGACAAGGGCAATGACAAACACTCCAATGCCACAGTTGCCGGCTAAGCTTCTATTCTTCATTGTAACTGAAACATTAGAACATAACGTAAGCGTGTAGAACAAACTAATTTTAGTTATCACTTTTATAAAATATGTCTCGGAATTAATCATAATTATAAACTTGACCTAATAATAGCTAAAAGTAAAATGATTTAAGCCGGTCCTATGGGCTTATTTTTTATCCCGAAAATCCAAACGGTTCCCGTGGGATAGGCGATCGAAGTTAGGTAATTTTCCGAGTTTCCGTCCTAATGGATGAGCTTGTCGGAATTCTAATTAAGTTTTAGCAATCAAATTACTTATGCACGAAAGCTCGAAAAAGAAGCAATCCATAGACTTCTAAGTAGGTACCTACCTACTACAATTCATACTACGTCCTACCTATAACCTGCAATACATCATTATAGTACTGAGGTACGCCCACGTGCTGGAGAGTGCTCTATGTGGTACAGTAAACCGCAAGAAAAGCTGACCACAACGACTCATAGCTAAAACCAGAACAAAAGTTCTGATTGCACTTGCGATACACGGGGTGGGGCGCGCAGTGGCATATAGCTAGGTGCTGCAATGCACTAGGACTCCAAACTTCTCGAGAGATTTTTTTATGGTGTCTAATCAACATTAATAATAATAGACTTTCAAAACCAATGCGAAGAAGAAGAATGAAAAGGGGATGTGGGGGCCTGTATTTTCTCTATGCAACTGAGCATTGACAACCTCCACCGTCCACCTAGCTAGCTACGTTACTGGCGGCGGAGCGCAGCTTAGTTAGCTTAGCCTAGCGGCGACGGGATAGGTATTCCCTCGGCATGATATGATACATGTGATTGTCTTCCTACGCAACACTAGTCGGGCGAGTCATTTGATTGGTGTTGACCATGTGCAGAAAATCTATTTGATTGAAATCGCACCGTACGTACGTTCGTAATGTACTTAATAAAACTCATTTGTTAGGTAATTATATTTTTGTAAATTAGGTAGATATCTAGCTAAGATATCGTGGCTTGTATTCTCCAATTGTAGTTTTCTAAATGTAAACATGTACCCACCTACTTGTAATAGGTCGATTTATGTAGCTACTTTTGAACCCGACTGTACCAGTAATGAATGTTGTTAAAGATTAATTGTTCAATGACTCAGTCGCTCAGACAAAATGAACTAGTCTAGTTGATGAAGACAAATTGCATGCAAATAAGTATTCCAACTGGAACATGATGAACTTAGCTACGTAGTTCTACGTGTATTACCGTGCATGAGCCCCTATAAGGCTACACCACTTCACACCAGCCGCAAGGTTGTGCGTAAGATGAATAGTGAATACATGCCAAGAGTTTCGCAATCCCCATTCAATGGCGGTGGCAGTGCTTACATATGTACCTACTTAGAGCAAAACATTCACCCGGTCACAATGCCGCGAAGTTCACACGCTTTATTCACTGTGGGAACTTGAAAAAACTCAACACAAAATTTTTCCCCAAAATTTCAATCTTACATATTTTATTGCTGTTTTTATGTTCAGAATGACGTTAGTGGCAATGAAGTTGTAATTGAGGGGATTTTCAACCATGCGTAATTAATTAATTATTCACATCCTTTTTCTATTCATGTTTTAAGATTCTATTTTATTTTATTGGTACTAGCTGTGCGCCGCGGTATCACATGCATAGACTTTATTGCACGGAACCCATTTTTTTTAAATAAAAGTTTCCTAAGTTTCTCCTTGAGACATTAGCTATCTGCCAGTGAGTCCCGTTAAAATCGGTACAGCCTTTCAGGGATCAGCTGGAACAAATGTGTGCTTGCTTTACATGCTTTCATATGCATTTAGTGAAAAGCTGATAATTTGGAATTACACAAAAACACTTCAATTTTACTTATCTGCATAAATGAATAAAGTGTCTGTCTTTCAGTCTGTTTGTTCCAGCTTACTGGAGCGGCTAGGCCAATTTCTTTCGCGGGCAGGTAGCTGACATTACAAGAAGCAACTAGATGTTTTTATTTAAAAAATACTTAAGGTACTGCAAAATTATGAACAACATTAATTGGGTGTATTAACCACAGCTAGTATTGAACAAAGTCAAAAACTTTTTCTCAACAATCAATCAATCAATTGACATTAGTGGAATAGCTGTACTCAAGCTCATCACCATTAAATAAATAAAAATAAAAGTCAAAAACTATTGGATTATACAAATATTTCTCTAATTGAAAATGTGTTGAATAATACATTTCACTCGCTTAATCAAAAGTGTTAAAGAAGAAATCTATTTAAACATTCTGAGGAAGCCGATGATGGAAGTTAGTTGAATGTAAGGAAACATCCATGCAATGTATGAGTTCACTCAAGATGTAATGCAGTCAATATTCACACAACTAAGGTTTATGAGTCTCCATGAAAACAATTGAAAAAACAACAACATATATGTCAATCTACATACATACACACACTCTATTTTGTAAATTGCAAAACCTGATCATTGAGAAACTTAAGCAATAAATTTTATTCCATACAACAATACAAGCAATGAATTTGAATATGGAATTTGGGTTGAAGTCAATGCAAAAAATTGCTCTGTAAAAAAACAAATAATCTCTCATCTCTAAATTCTAACTAGACTTCTGAGTTTCGCTGCCAAATAGCAATCCACCTATACAGATAAATACAACTGTTGTCTATTTGTAATTCCAAATTAACAGTTTTTCACTAAATGCATATAAAAGTATATTTATTTATTCACAAATTAGCATGACATAAAATCAATTATGCAAATTAGACAAAACAAAAGTTATAAACTCAAGACAAATATGAACAGATAAAAATAAGAGAACAAACTATTCTAGTCATAAAAATATAAAATATTATGTATAACTTAAAAAAACAATATTTGGAATGTTTCTCTTTCTGTCTGTCTGTTTGTTCAGACTAATCTCTGTAACAGCTGGACACTAGGCCACCCATGAAAAGTCTATGTGGGTGAAACCGCAAGGCTCAACAATGTTTATGTTTGGTGTAACCTGGGTTTGAACTTTATTGCAGTAATCAACTAGTGAGTTTTATATTTAATACAATATTTTGGGAGAAATAAATTGCATGCAGACATGACAATACAAATAGTAAAAATTCTACTATTAGAAACAGGAAAGTTTGTATGTTAGGATGTGTGGATGTTTGTATCTCTTTTATGAAAAAAAATGTATAATTTTAACGAAAAAATATGTATATCTTCTATCTCTCTATTTACTTATTTACTTAGTTTATTAAAGAAATTATTTTTATAAATACAGGATAAGTACCTATCCAGCACTTAATTATTTTATTTCTAGATGATTTGAAGAAAAAACTTCACTCAACCTATTTACTACTGCAAATAAACTTACCAGTATGTATGTTTAACGAATTTCAAGTAATATTTTGAACACACCCCGTTTTGTTGTAGTTGGCAGTTGCAATGCAACATGCAATGTTTGAACTTTATTCGTTTGTACGCTATTTTATTTAATGATAATATGAACACCGTACATAATTATGGTAAGGGCAAAATTTCAAATTCGAATTTTATTGATTTAATCACTGTAATCACGTTCATTTAATTTTTGTTGTTTGTTAGCCAGCCGCTATAATGCGATGACGAATGACAGTAGACAGCGCTTGAGAATGGCGATTGAACGAATTGAAATTGCCTGACAGAACGGAACTAGCAAACAATGAATATTGTCAATGTCAGTCAAATGAAACGTCAATTAATCGATGTACTGACCTCTTCTCTACATGTATGTTACAAAATTACAGTTAATCTCGATTTGGGGCGCTTCTAGTGAGTGAGATTAATACTAAATTTGGCTAGATATGAAAATTATTGTTGTGCTCTCTCTCACTCCTTATTCTTCTCGCTACCTACATGTTTGTAGACAGAGTCAAAATAGCGCGAATCAAATTCAGCACTCAACTTTATCAACGTAATTGTATATTAGAGGTCAGTCGTCAAGGATCAATCTTGTACTCTGTGGTAAAATGTCAAGCTCACTTCATTATGGCCAATGGCATAAAACCATCCTTACGTTAAATACTTAGGTGAATGCATTTTGGCCAGATTATATATTTTTTATCTATGGGCATTATACTTACCCACATTTGATATAATTTATCTACTTAATATTTTTCTTGAGTTCGTGTACCAAGCAGTGAACTTGAAAATGTTTTCCATTTGCCTAGTGTAGCCCATACGGGGTCGTTTGGTTGCAAATTGCCCCTTTACATCTCCGTAATAGTTTGCCGTCACGTCATGAAAAACCAGTCTAACTAATTTTTTTTCCATTGTTTCAGTGTTCTTTGAGCCAACGGACAGAAGGAAAGCAATGAGACATCTACAGTGTAAACTAACTATAACATTTGCTTCACCAAATCTGTCCGAATTACGCACTATGGCTTATTTTCTTGAGCCCAATTTACATGTCAAGATACAAGATACATCAGCCACAAAGCTGACAGAAATAATAAAACTTGGCAAAATTGTATTAAAGTATACAAAATCCTTAATTGTCACTTTGGGTGATGAAGGTGTTGCAGTTTTAAAAAAAAATGGTGATGATATTATATGTCACCACTATCCAGTCAAGCCTTTGAGTAATGTGCAAAGTGTTTCTGGAGCAGGTGACTGCTTTGCAAGTGGTTACATACATGGCATGTTGTCTGGATACAATGAGGCTTCAAGTGTGTTCATAGGTTTTGAGGCAGCCAAGTCAGCTTTAATGTGTCACCACACTATTCCTCTTAATTTCAATATTCAATTGGATAGTAAAACACTGAAAGAAGCTGAATATAATATCCATCAACATGATATAAAAAATATAAAATAATCTTATTCAAAATAAAATAAAAATCAAATTACAAGAATTAATTATATTGGACGGACACTAAGCATGTAAACTGCTGTTCATTACTTATTACATATTATTATAAGGCACTGTAATTACACAAATTGTCAGTCATACAGTCATGAGAAAAATATCAGTCAGAAAAAGAATGAGTACATATTACAGAGATTAAAATACTTATAGCAAGATGTTGATTGTTCCTTAAAGTGCTAATTGAGATAAATGGTATTTATGTAGTATCTATAGCTTATAAGTATTAAAATCAACATTCAGATCTAAATAAAAAATACTAATCCTATGCTTACAGCTATGGTGATTGGTGGCATTCTAAATTAAGCAACTTTAAGTAAAACTTAAACATAAAATGATATACAAAACAGTTTTTGGACGGCATTATACTAAATAGCTGCTTTGAACAAGTAAAAAACATATTTACGCGATTAAGAAACCTGATAAAATTCAAATTTGTTTAAACAATTTAGGAGACAGTTCCAACTGAAGTCCATCTATGTTATGAACAATATGTTCAAATATACACAAAAATGTCTACAGGTACTGGTACTGCCCAATTTCATTAGTGGATAAGGAGAATTCATTATCAACCTAAAATTATATAAAAAAGCATACTTAACAATATGATGCATTTTATAATTAAATCATTTTTTTATAATTATTGTTGATTTCATTTCTTTCCACTAAACAGTGCTCTCTAAATCCATACTTTGACAGAGCCAGCCTTTCAATTTTGCATACATCTTGGGCTCTAATTCTGAATTTGAAATCAATTAATTCAAATATCAGTGTGGCCTCCAGTGTAATGAATCTTCCGCTCTTGCATGGTGTATGATGAGGGCTCTCTGCTTTGCATTTCATGGAGTTTCCTGTACTTATGTACTCTGGCCTCCACCAGGAAGAGGATCCCAGCTGGAAATAGTGACACTACTCCTATTGCCCCGAGTGCAAATGCCCAGCCCAG
Organism: Watsonalla cultraria; assembly: GCA_964035505.1. Lineage (NCBI taxonomy): Eukaryota > Metazoa > Arthropoda > Insecta > Lepidoptera > Drepanidae > Watsonalla > Watsonalla cultraria. The sequence goes on along the minus strand of OZ037717.1, from coordinate 6,386,990 downwards.
GTCATTATGCTCCCAGTTGGGCATCCAGTCACGTCCATCTCCTCGGGCACCAAATGTTACTACGGAGATGATACCAGAGAATCCTGTAAAAATATAAAGAAGTATAAATATCTAGTCAGACTCGTTCTTTTAAGAATCAATTAAACTGAGATGAATGTGAAATGTGACTGAGAAGTCTAGTCAGACTCACTCTTTTAACAATCAATTAAACTGAGATGAACGTGAAATGAGACTGAGAAGTCTAGTCAGACTCACTCTTTTAACAATCAATTAAACTGAGATGAACGTGAAATGAGACTGAGAAGTCTAGTCAGACTCGCTCTTTTAAGAATCAATTCAACTGAGATGAATGTGAAATGTGACTGAGAAACAGATAGCAGTGCATGTGCTTCTCTCCAGTGAATCACTAGCTTATATAATTATTGTTATTGCATGGGATGAGATAACAAAATTTTATGTTGATTCTTGTTTTTATTTATAGCAATTGAAATTGAGATTTCATTTAAGACATATTATTCAGGTATTTATGTAGGCCAGTTCTAAGGTACACAATTCCATAGTACATTATTTTTATATGTGTCATAAGTATTATCCAACATATTTATTTACATATTCATTAATTAGCAATAATCCTTGTCCTAACAGAGACAATATGTGAATTGATGAAGTAAGGATTTACATTGGTATAGAACATAACTAATGAAAATATAACATGTACTAACCTCCAATCACTAGTACAGTTCCCAAGGTGACAAGTAATGTTAAATAATTGTCATCATCTCTATCTTTTCTCAAATACTGGCACAACAAGAACATTGATGCCAGCACACAGCAAAATGTTACAGTGAAAAAAAATTGAGTTGCTATAAAAAATCCAGGCAGAAGGATGTCGTGTATAATGTAATATTCCTCCTCAAATATCCACCAGCAGCCAACGAATACCGTATCATACAAATGATGTACTTCTTCAAATCCATTGAAGCAAACTTCCCATAAACCTATAAAAAAAGTTATCTTACATTATGTTGAAAAATTGAGTAATTTGTGTGAATTACAGAAACTACGCGTGTAATCCAACACGAACTAACCGATTTTCTCAAACTTTGGGTTTTTCAATTTTCCATCGGTTACCAACCAATACGGGCTGACAAATGAAATTATAATAAAAGTAGACGCGAACACAAAAAATCCAGTTGCAGTGAGTCCATTCTTAGTTTTCCCCATCTTGAGACGGTAAAACTAATCCAGTTCGGCCTAACAAATTATATGTAAAGTAAATTTATTTATAAATTGGTAACAAAACAAACACGCCCAAACCGCCCGAAACAAGGACAAACCGCAATTTTTTATAGAATGACATCGATTGACTGACCAAACCAACAACCAACTACAGACGGTGAGCAACAGTGACACTGACAAATGACTATAACATCAGTCATTTTACTGCAAAATGACTTCTCCTTTTAGCAGGAATTAAACCTAGATAGAAAAATCTAAAGTTTGTCGCCATTAAATAAATAAAAGAAGAAATAAAATCAACAAATGAATTTCTAAATTCTAAACAAATTAAAAAACGTCTAAGCCTGTCAGTTCTTGATATTGACAACCAACAGACATGGCATGTCAATGTCAGGCTGACTGATTGGTGACTGCATCGTAGCTTTAATTCATTGTTGTTTCATTCAGGATGATTTTTCTTTCTGATGCGGTTATACATTTTTTCAAATTAAATTTGAACGTAAGCTTGATATATAAATACTTGTATATTATAAATTAAATTACATTTATGTCTATTATTTGTAATTTAAAATGAAATTACCAATATGTTATGTTGTGAGACTTCTGCAGCGAAGATATTATTCATCACACAAAAACTTCCCCATAATCCAAGATAGGGACAACGCTGTGCAACATCTATGTACAAATCTTGAAATAACAGAAAGTAAAGCGACACAATTATGCATGAAATACCCTGTACTGACCAAATTGACCGGAGAGAAGATACGAAATATTGTTGACACTATAAATGAGTTAGGTTATACTGGCGAAACACTCATTGAAATACCGACCCTCTTCGGAATACTACCTGTTACACTGAAGTTCCGTTTCAACGTATTGCACGAATGTGGACTAAGTAATATAACACCATATCACCTCTTGCAATACCTAACAATTGTCAGGCAAAAAACAATAGGGGAATTAAAGAAAGCCCGTGAGATTCCCGTGATATTGAATATAGAAAATAGATTAGCCAGTTTTATGACTCAGTGGCCAACATCACTCACAACATTGATTTATGAAGATGTAAACACCATGAGTCTGTATGTGTTGAGATTAAAAATAATTCAACGCTACCTGGAACTGGTGTTGGATCTCACACAGGAAGAATTTATGAGAGGTATTAAAACATACCCTACAATCAAACATCGGCCATTGAATGCTATCAGTGAAACCTTGCAAATTCTGCAATCGCAAATTATGATGCCTGATCATAAAATTAAATCTAACTTATATTTGGTGCATGCAGATCCTGAGAATCTTAAAAAAATAATATACACATTGCGATCTATTGCAGGCATTGATGTAAAAGAGATCATTCGGGCAAATCCAAGAATTGCCACAAAAAGTTATACCACAATAGTTGAAATAATGAAAATACTTCAAGAATACAACATAAGCAATGAAGCCCAGAAGAGATGTTTTAACCTATACACATTAGGCCCTGATACAGTTAGAGAACGATTGAAGAATGCTCAAGAAGTACCGGAATTCAATACATTTTCCAACCATCCACGATTCTTAAAAATGATCTATCACAATAGAACAGTAAAAAAAAGATTGGCAAATTTGTACAACTGCAATAAGAAATGTTTAAGTTTAAATATTTTGTCTGGCAGCACAGCTCGCTATGAAACATTTGAGAAAACTCCTGGAGACAGACTAGGCAAGGGAAAGGACTTACTATTTTGCATATCCCAATTATTAGGAAATGAGTATAACATGAACTGTGTACGAAATATTTTGAAAAGACATCCATTTTGGATTAATATACCACTTATTCAAGTCAAATATGTTTATCAAAAATTATCTTTAGAATTTGTTTCTGATGATATTTATAATAACTGCTATATTTTACTTTATCCATGGAATAAAGTCAAGTATGTATTGAATGTCTTAAATAAAAATAAGGTGCATTCACACTACCCATTCTTTAATGAGAACATAGAAATGAAAAAACTAACAAAGATGCAAAAATTGAGCTTAGTACTTTATCTTCTTGAAAAGAACCACTACTTTTCTGGCAATGGAGTTTGGACTGAAGAAAAAACGAAAGTCAATGGTTCCACAAATGTATGATGAAAGAGTTCACTAATCGTTTTATTCAGTAATATCTATTTTAATATGTAACTAGGAGTTGTCAGACTCATGACTCATACTCATACCAAAGTGTTTTTTCAAATATTTATGTATGAAGCGTTGAGTACTGTGAGAACAGGAGTATTGAATAAGAGTATAAATTGTATTATATTATAATATACAGATATAGTATGTACTGCCATTTATTTTGTAGCAACCTACTTACCTAGATTCTCGCGCGTTTTTGTGGTATTTTTCGTGACAAGTCAAGATTACCAAGGGAGGGGATCTCGTGGTGCAGTTGTTATTGCGCATGTCATTTGATGAGCGGAGTTAAGCAACCCTAACCCGAGCCAGTAGTTGGATGGGTGAGCGCCCGATTTTCCTCCGCGCCTCGGAGAGCACGTTAAGCCGTCGGTCCTGTTTGTCAATTTAACATCTTTGGCAATTACAGGTCAATCGGAGGGAGAGAGTCTTGACAACTGATATAACCCTGCTTACCGATGTTACTCGTAAAAGTGGTTACGATGGTCAGCTTCGTATAAAAATCAAGTGATCCGCGGCATACGGTTGAATCAAGTGTTAGACCCAACAATGTATGGGATGACTCCAGGGAGATAATGATTCCTCAGAGTTGAATAGTAGTTAAGTAGGTTTGACCATTTAGGCGTGAAGAGATGCCAAAGTGAGGTAGAGCACCGCGCCCTTAATGTAGGTATTGTAAACCTTCCAGGGGCGGCGACAGCTGCCCCGGGGATGTGCTCCGGCAAAGTGTGGGGGGACACCGGTGCGATCTATCAGAGTACCCGGAGTCCCCCCTGAGCACAGAGGATGGCCACCGGGGGGGTTTTAGTGCGGTAAAAATCCCACATACCCCGATCTGCCTCTCCCAGGGCGGTGGGGGACCTTTTGAAGGTTTCCCCCTCGTCAATAAAAAAAAAAGGGTATTGTAAACCTAAGGCCAAGACATGACGTAATTTTTTATTTTATTTTTATTTATTTAACCTTATAGAACGGCTTGAAGCCACTTAAACTAAAGGGAAAAAAGGAACACTTTCATGCAGTCTCCTCACAAACTCCAGTAATAAGCAACTGTTTATGGCAGACATATCGCCACTCGGAGTAGAGGGAATCGACGATAGGCATAATTGTCACACGGCGAGTTGATAACGATCAGCAAGCCTCATCAGACCTCGCAGCTTTTTGCTCTAAGCCATTGAAATCGAATACTGCGGCTAAAGCTCATTGCGAACGTTCCTTCCAAAGAGCGAACACTACATTATCACTAAGGTATAGCGTTATTTACTTCCTATTGCGACCGAGATCTCTCATGCAATAGAGACCACGTTAAGGAAAAATAAAAAATCTCAGAGATGTCTTCTCTGAGAGACCGATGAGCTGAAGGTTTGAAAATGATTTACTCAGTTTAAGCCCTGGTAAGGCACTTATGAATGTCGAGGAATTTACCACCGGTTCGGAAACTAGCCATCTGAGAAGAACCGGCGGTTTTGTTGACCATGTCCTGTGTGTTGCGTATCATAGGTTAGGCTCAGGTCCAACAGTGGATTCCGTAGACGACTATTACCAATGGTCTCGCTCAAATGACTTGATCTGATCGTCAGCCGAACACATTTTCGATCGCATTTCAGGAAATATAGGTCTTACTGCGTACTGTAGAGCCTTTTCTGAAGTTTATAAAGAGGGCGCTGACATCGCTATAATGAACCATTCTGAGATATCACTAAATAAGATACATTCTCAGGATACATGATAGTGTCGTCTGATACCCTATAATTTGTAGAAGACTGAAAGACTAGTTGTCGTGAACTCGGAATAAATTAAAAAATAATAAATATGACATTAGATATCAAAATAAACACTAATGTCATGTGATGTCATTCAAACGTCAGATAATTTCCTTTCTAGTTTTTTGTGTCATTGTCGGTCGACCGAACTTCTCGGTTCGGTACGATATCAATTTTAGCACATAACCGAAAATCTGCTGTAATAAAAAGTCGCCCTTCTCAGCTGAGAGCTGAATTAGTGCAGTTAAAAAAATGGCGACTTTACTTCCTCGTACCTTTAATTTGGCTGAAATTATTTTAACAAAACATGGAAATAAGGTAAATGTCATTGTTTTGCTACAATTTGTTATCTCCTTGTAATCAATACAATTTCAATCTCTGTTCATTCAGTTTTGTGATTAAAACATTAATTGAATACAATACTGTTACACTAAACTGTGAAATTATATTTACGGTTATATCTCTTCAAATATGCAGCCTTAGTACAAAAATTATTTATAAATTTGACCTTGTAGTTTTCAGCTCTAATGTGACCTTACGTCATCAGTAACGTAGGTCGTATAGTAGTTTATCCGAGCGAGTACTTAGATCATGTCTTTTTAATCATGATAATGAGAAACTTACACAATATTTTTTATAACTCTTGTACTAAGTAATTACTTTTAATGACAACCATTTTATACTTACCTACATTTGTTTACGCCTTGAGAGAGTTAACGAACATAAATTGAATTCATAATGTGCAATCTTAACAAAACCATGCCTTGCTTTGTGACCACTATGATAAATGTTATGTAGAGTTGGTATTTTCTGTTAATTAAGTCATGGCATGGCATGATAAGAAGAACAATTCATGGTGGAAGGAAAGAATAAGTATTGAATATAATTCTAAAAATAAGGTTTTAATATTTAATTCCATTCTACATATCAACAAGAATATTAAAGGTCCAAATTACATAATTTTGAACTTATTATAAATTCCTCATTGATAATGAGGAATTTATAAGTATACATTAATGGGTCTATTGTTTTAAATAAAATATAACTTTACTATTGTAATAGTACTAGATGCCAGGGATGGACCATAAAATCTATACTACAGATAAATAAAATTGAAGTGTCTGTTCCTAATTCCAAAATAATAGCTTTTCACTAAATGCATGCTACTGACACTAAAAAACCAAGTTTAAAAAATGTTCTCTGCCTGTCTGTCTGTTTGTTCCGGGTAATCTCTGAACCGGCTGGACTGATTTTAACGGGACTTTCTCTGGCAGGTAGCTGATGTTTCAAGGAGTAACATAGGCTACTTTTATTTATTAAAAATATTAGGGTTCCATAACAATAAGGATGAAAATAAATCTACGCGGGTGAAACCGTGGGGCATAGCTAGTATATTATTGATAATATTAGTATATAAATAGATATTGATAATGAAATATATACTAATGTGAAGTATGATGTCTTAGTTACTGGCTGCGACGGCGGCTAATAGCTCACTGAACAAGCAGCAAGTGCGCCATTTGAATGTTCACGAATATGTGAGCTACACCCTGCTGCGGGATGCTGGGATTCCTGTACCAAAGTTCAATGTTGCCAAGACCAAGGATGAAGCCATCCAGTTTGCCAAGGATCTTAACACCAAGGACATTGTGCTTAAAGCTCAGGTATTTATTACTTACGCATCTATATTTATTAAATACCTTCATTTCATCTCATGTTTTCTGCAATTATTTTATTTATTAGTACTTCTGCAATACAATAATATTAATATTCTGCATCTGTGATTGTGTAGCTTAGAAACATTTTGACTAACTTATATATAAATAAACATTAAAATAATTTGAAATGCAGCTAGAAGTTTAATAAAAAAATCCGATTTTGGTTATAGGTGCTTGCTGGAGGTCGCGGTAAAGGTGCATTCAAGAGTGGATTGAAAGGTGGAGTCCGGATGGTTGATAAGTAAGTATTTACACTAACTATGCTCAAAATCTCCTAATTTAACTAAAGATCTTTTTATCTGAATGTGTTGACACCCAGGGATAATATAATTTGGGATTTGAAAATTGGTAGTATTTGGTAGGTATATGCTCAAGCCTTACAATCCCATGGGGGCAGGCAGAGAATTGATAATTCTTGCATACTTCTTTTGCTCTGTTTTCATTTATGCATGTCTTCATATACTCCCTATGGTTATGCCTGCTCCAATTTTGGTCTTTATCGATCTTTAATATAAGGTCCTTTTGAATTGGTAAGTAGTAATTGAATATGTTTGTGCAGCCCCGAGTTAGCCGGAGAGTTGGCGAGCAAGATGTTGAAGCAGTACCTGGTGACCAAGCAGACGGGCGCGGGCGGCCGCATCTGCAACATGGTGATGATCACCGAGAGAAAGTTCCCACGGAGGGAGTTCTACGTCGCTATCATGATGGAGCGCAGCTTTAACGTCAGTTCACTACTTATATTACACTGTCTTACATCTGCGGATTCGCCAGATTTTTACTGGGGAGTCATAACTTAACTTGATTAACAATATAGCCTATTTTACTCAGTGATATTATAGCATTCTTTTAGTAAAATGTTTTTGAAATTGGTCTAATAGTTGAGTCATTACAAACAGAAATATAAAAAAATTATTTCTTTTAGTAATATTAGTCTAGATAGAATACTATCAAGAACCATCGGAAAAGTTGTTCAGACATTGATCCAGATTTCCCTTACAATGAACTGATTATAATCCAACAACCCTGTTATTATATGGGATTTTCTAAAAAGTATTGAAATGTCTTTAATTTATGGATATTTTTAGGGACCAGTCATCATTGCATCCTCCCAAGGAGGTGTTAACATTGAAGACGTTGCCGCCGAGAACCCTGACGCGATTACTTACGAACCAATCGATATCGTCACAGGAATCACCGACGAACAAGTCAGCCGTGTCGTGCAAAAGGTACATTTACAAAGCGACCTGGTACTTAATACCGCAATGTAATACATAGTCCACCAACAAAGGCGTCTATACAGTATATGTGTATCTAATTTGGCACCTGTCTTATCTAATAACTGGCAAATATCTGTTTTTATTTTTTAAATAACAGGTCTAGAAATTGACTTGAGCAAGCCCTAGTTCGCAAAAGTTCATATAGAGAAGGAATGCCTTTGTCTAGCATAGAGAGCACAGATACATGACACTTGGCATTGTAATCATTAAACTAAGTTATGTTAAGCAGTTGCCACACTACATATATAAGCTTAGTTGTTATGGTCTCAATTGATGCTGGATTTAACACAAACATCAATCGCGTTGCATGTTGTTGTAGCTCATTGTATGAAGGCGTTTGTATTTACAATAATAAAAGGCCACTACTGATACTATAATATACTGTGTGTTATGATTTTAAACATTTGTTTTTTTCGAAGATCGGCCTGCAAGAAGAAGCAAAAGATGCATCTGACATGATTAAAAAGATGTATGATCTTTTCTTGAAAAAGGACGCGTTACTTATTGAAGTCAACCCTTACGCCGAGGATGCTCTGACTGGCAACTGTAAGATTACTTCTGTTTGACATCAATCAAGTTCAAACCTACTTCTTTATATTAATTGTATGTGCTTTTACAGTTTTCTGCCTGGACGCTAAATTCAGATTCGACGACAATGCTGAGTTCAGACAGAAGGAACTGTTTGACTTGAGGGACACCACGCAAGAGGACCCCAAGGAAATCGAAGCAGCCAAATACAATTTGAACTACATCGCCCTGGATGGTGAGCTCATTACTCACATGGTTACTCGAACTATGAATAACGTGTTTACAAAGTACTAGTACTATACCCTTTATGACAAAACAGACTAAATACCTTGATTTAAAAGTAACTCCATGTCTATTAAACGGATTTAAAAAGGGGTGGACATAGTTTTAGTCAGAGTTTAGTCTCGACTTCGTTAAAACCATGTTTTGTAATAAGGGCGTATATGTTTAATGCGAAGGACCATTCTATAAATAAGGATTTTTTTTAAATTGGAAAGGATCACAAATAACCTACAACCATACAAACCTACAAGTTTTTTAATTGGTTCCAACTTAGAATAGATATATTATACAAGTTTTTCTGAAAAAAAAAGACACTTTTCTATGTAACGCAACTGTTCAGCCTAGAACCAGAACTTTAGTGAGAATCGGTGCAGTTACACATATGCCTATCATTGTAATTGTTTTGTTATAGGATGAAGTTATTAATGAACCCTATACCTTCTTCTATATAACCACTTTACTGTAATATTTAACAGTAGTTTAGTGGTTATGTAATGGTTTGTGATGGTGTGTTTAGGTAACATCGGTTGCATGGTGAACGGCGCCGGACTGGCGATGGCCACGATGGACATCATCAAGCTGTACGGCGGTGACCCGGCCAACTTCCTCGACGTCGGAGGCGGCGCCACCGCACAAGCTGTCGCGGTAAATATCCACCTTAACCTCTTATTGCGACTATTTTTTAACCCTCGACGCAAAACGAGTGTTATAAGTTTGACGTCGATGTAAGTCTGTCTGTGTGTGTCATCGTAGCTCTGAAACCTATGAATCGATTTTAATGCGGTTTTTTTTTCATTTGAAAGCCAGTTTCCTTGCGGTGGTTCTTAGCTATGTTTTGTTGATATCTGCCCAGCAGTGTAAGAGTATCAGCTTTATTCCAAAATCATGTAAGCCATTTTTAGAGTATGATTACTCGATTAAATGCTTTCACGCGTGCCAGTGTAATTGTTAAATGACAATTAATTGATAACTTCGACCTGAAGCTGCTACCAGATTTTATTTCCTTTTTAGGGGCTGTTCCTTAAACTATAGGTCTTTTATGCGTAGCGGAGGTTATTAATATTTTACATTTATCGCTGAGCGCATAGTTAGATCATTATGGGATCTCCCGTTCGAAATTCGGTGCTGCTCAAACGGTCAGAAGATTGCATCCGAATAATGTTAACTTAGAGTAGTATCGTTCGCTATAATGTGAACCTGTCGTCTCTTACTATGTTGACACAGTGATTCCATTTTTATAATATAGGAGGCAATGCGTGAGTGACACTCTTGGAGTTGGTCACACTGCACGCTTGATTGGAAAAAATATAATTTTATGGCACGGCTCCTGTCCTGTGATATATTCTATACATAGTTTGACATACATGCTAACCGTAATAAATTATTGAAATATTAACGATCGATATTGAAGGTTGAATCACTATTAAGCATATAATCAAAAATTGTAAAATAAGCCTTTTGTTAAAGTTCGTTATTGCAATAATTTTGTTCGTGTCACAGGAAGCGTTCAAGATCATCCTGTCGGATCCCAAGGTGTCCGCCATATTGGTGAACATCTTCGGCGGTATAATGCGATGTGACGTCATCGCGGAGGGTATTATCAACGCCGCCAAAACTCTTAACATTCAGATTCCTGTTATCGTCCGGCTACAGGTAAATATAACTTTGATTGAGCTATCTAATACTATGACGCGTGACTGATTGATTTATTATGTACTTATCAAACTGATACGTCGAGAAAGACATCTTGTGTTGCGGACAAAGTACAAAGTACCGTTGATAAGTTGGACTCGATAGTGGTCAGTAGTCCTGCGAAGTTAAAGGTCGCTTGTTTGACCCCTCTAACGGCAGATGTTTGTATGATGAACTAGTATTTACACTATGGTATTGGATGTTCGTAATTATATAAGTACTAGCTTTTACAAGGGTAATAATAAATCAATATAATAACTGCTGGTAATAATTTGTATGTACCCTATGTCCGTCATTGGGGTCAAAATTGTCCTATACCAAATTTCAACCAATCAGTTCTGTAGTTTAGCTGAAAAGGTAACATACGAAACACAGATGCACTTTCCTATTTATAAAGATACGTTTATTTCTACTAAGTATGTAAATCTTTGTCTAGTTACTGTATTAGGTATAATAAAACATTTTAGTAGCTGAATCCGAAGATGTTAGATGAATTTTATGTCATTTAAATCGGAGGTTTGTACTGATCGCAACAGTCGCAAGTTTAGATTGACATGTGTGTACAGGTGCCGTCAGAGGTTATGAGCGCTGGCCTTCAAAACACTAGTAATTTTACTCTTGTATGGAAAAGATACATGCGTACTTATCCCCAGTATTTTCGAGAGCTCAAAACTCGGTTCGATAATGTGTATGTGTGTGTGTCAGGGTACGAAGGTGAACGAGGCTCGCAAGCTGGTGGCGGAATCTGGTCTGCGCATCGTGCCCCGCGACGACCTGGACGAGGCGGCCAAGCTGGTGGTGCAGCTGTCGGAGATCGTCGCACTCGCCAAGAAGGCCGGCGTCGAGGTCAAGTTCGATATCCCTAGAGTCATGCTCGAGAAGTAAACCGCACAGTATTACCCATACGCACCCGCTCACCCACTCCTCTATACGATCGCTCATTGTAGTCGATGTTTCGAACACATATTTTCGAATTTATTAACTACGCAGTTCTTTGCGCTTTATATTCGCGACACTTAATATTCTCTACATTCTAAGACATACGTGTACTAGTTATTGATTAAGAGAAACGTGGAATTTATTAATCCATTCCTAGTTGCATAAGCAGACATTTTCTTGTATTGTTCTTTATCTCGTAACTATTAAGCCGTGAAGTGTTGTAAATGTATTGTAATGTATTATGTATACATTTGTAACACTTAATTATCTTGTATAATAGTGTAAACAATCTAATCTCCGTCGCGAACATTATGTGTAATACCGAACAGCTGTTGGACAACTTAGTTAATTCATTAGTTTCATTTCAGTGCATTATTTATTCAATTAATTATAGGTAGTGTAAGTGACCGTCGGTTGTCGACTAGTTAGTGCAAATAATCAAATGATCGAGCGAATTGCTGCATTTTGCGATATATGTATTGTTATTGTTGTTGTAGCAGCAGCCACACCACTCGGAGTATTCGATACTAACGTTGTTATAAAGTATGTATTATTTTGGAGATAGTTACAAGGACGCCTGTTGTAGAAGGCGGCTCCTTACGACGTGTATCAGCGCAATAATTGAGGTATTTTGTACATTACGCATTAAACGTATATTATTATATGTTTCTATGTAAATATACTGTTCTTATTAGTTTCATACTGTTGAATACCTTGTTATTATAGACAGGTCTCGAAGTTTAAGTACAATGTTGTTTGTCGTAAAATACAATTTACCCAGTTAATCAGTAAGATTTATTTATTGGCTTCTTTAAATGTTCGAAATAAATTATTTAGATCTGCCTTGTAGTTATTTTGAACCCCTATCTTCTAGATGTGTTTACTTGGTGTCTGGTAAAAGTTGTTAGTCACAAACTAATATTATAAAATGTTTATCATTGTAGTAGTGAAAAGATCAACTCAGATATACTGAGCCCTAACTTAAACTTTAGGTTAAAAAAAGTTAAAGTTATGTTACAATGAGCTATCGCTAGCCATTGTATTTATTATTGTTTTATAATATAGTGTCCCCTATACCTGTACATTGTTTAAAACTTTCTGAAATATCCCATGGTTTATAACATTCTTAGAGTTTAACAACAGAAGATTCTTAGAGTGTTACTTGCATTCAAATACCTAGACAATATGTTATTCCTTTAAAAAATACATAGGTAAGCCTATGAATAAAAATATATAGTTCGTTGCCGATTCCTAAGGCCGGCGTCGTGTCGGCATACCCAACGATATTAACGACTATAAAGGTATGCTAAGCTATTTATACCGGGAGTGCTAATGCGCATTGTTACATTTTGTTAATGCGTGATCTGTTTATTTGGATCCGTGCCCCGGACGAAATGCTAATTGTTACAACAAGCGGTATGTATCTACATTCCGGGTTATACAATGTAAACGGCTGAACTTTTGCACCACTAAATGTTGCCTTGTATTTTTGTTAGGAAAGGTTCAGGGTTATAATTTATTTACATAAATTAAGAAAATAAATGAAAAATTATATTCCTTCCTCAATACGCGCTTGCAACAATGAAGCTGGTAGGAGTCTTGCGGACTATTTCCGATTCGCTCTGTCAACTGCCGTCATCAACGTTTCCTGACCCTATCGATTCAGATCTATCGCCTTTCAAAATTTAAAGATCTCATAAAAATTGATTCGGTTTTAATTTTGGAACGGGTTGTCTCAGCTCAAAATAGATGAAAATTTCAAACCCCGTTTAGTTCACCTAGCACCTACTGCAGGTGTACTTTAAAATTTTGAAAAATTGACGCCCTAATTTCGAAGTTATCCAAGCTCCGCTTTTAGTAGGCGACGGAGTTCTCTACGGAGTGAAGTAAATATAAGTGCAAGTAGACCGCAGAAGCTACAGTAGCTAAGCCTCGTTTGTCGTTGCGAGCACAGTGAGGGAAACTAAATAAAAAAAGAAATTAAGTTTTTAAATTTAATGCAGTCTTGATGTTGCTGTGGCTGCAGGGGTAATGTAATTCCTGGTAAGGTACCCGTCGCAAACCTTAACTACATTTATTCAATAGCTTATCCTGAACATCACGGGTTAATAATCATCATTCAAAGATCAAATAAATTGATTGTCATTTTATCAGACTGCATCAAACTTACGCAATACGCACTTCGTATCCACTACTAAAATAAATTGTTCTCTTGAGAATAAAGTGCTTCGATAGATATGGCCTCGAGGACTTATTCGATTAGGCATCGATCGGATTGAGCACCTCGGGGCGGTGTGCTACCGAGACAGAATTTCAAACGATTCTTGATGTTTATTTGTGTGTGTATGTAGGTGGCTATTCAATACAAAGCTGGTGGTGCTGGGAAGAAATGAGGCGGAGGTGGCGGGGTTTTTCCATCAACAGATGGAGAAGGCGCAAATAGTCTGCGACAACTCCAACAATCTAATACTTGACCGTTTTATTTTTGTAAGATTTTTCCAGTTAAATTAACTTGTATTTATCCTTTTTTCTATTATATTATTTATTGATTTTATTAAATAATACAACTTAATTTCATTAAACATTTTAATAAAACTGTACATGATTATATATTTAGATCGTTTACTTTATATAGACTTAGAAGAAATTAAACATTTAAAGTGGACATGATCACTTCGTAACGTTAATGAAAACACTGATAAACCAATATCGCTTTACTAACTCGTTATAACATTAGCAACTAAATTGTTCAAATTAACAATTGCACTGAGACAGAATGAGTAATAGCGTGACGAGAATAAACATTTCAGCGGTTGTCCTTAGTATTTACACTAAATGACTTCTTTGCTTGGCGTCGATATACCTAACGCTTCTTCGTAGCCGAGCTTAGCTTCATGTTTGTCTGAAAACATAATATAAAACGCGACCATTAGAACAATATGCTTATAGAAAAGAGCTGGTGATCAAGTTTGTCTCGCTTTTATCCTATCACCATCAACCTTAACACAAACCACTAAACGATATAGCTCTTTATTTTCGCCCTTAGAATATGATGGTGACCATGTAAGTCTACGAACAGAATGGTATCACTTATACATATTAAATTCTTTAGACTTTAAAGCAAACGTTATGGATTATTTTTTTAGTTGAGCTTATTGATGAAAAGGTTGCGTTACCACCAGAGATGTGTGAGTATTCGTAGCAGGGGATGTGTTTAAGAACCAATAGAATCACTACACTGATGAGTGAGCTATTCTTCTATTGGTTCTTAAATAACACATCTTCGTACATCTCTGGTGGAAACGCACCCTTATCGTATGAAGCCATACCTTTCTTGGAAGATTTCTTTTTCTTGGAGTCCTTGTGTTTCGCTTCCTTCTTGGTAGTCTTCAGATCGGTCGCGGCGGGCGAGGGCGCGTCATCGCCCGCGTCGCCGCTGCCCTTCACCTTGCCGTTGGTCAACTCCTCCTCGTAATTACCTAACTCTGGGAACATTAAATCTACATCCTTATTCTGTTTAGATTTCTTCTCCTTCTTTTTCTTAGTCTTCTCCGTGGCTCCCTTCTCAGAGGACTTGGTCTTCTTCTTCGACGGTTTAGACTTCTTGGTCAACAGACCTGTCTCGGCGGACGGATACTGCTGTATTCTGGACGTAAGCATTTCCTCTTCACGCAGAGGTCTGGAATGTAATACAAAGGATTTAGAAATCTGGATCATGATTCCTGAAGTCCAAATCTGCGTTTACGTCAACTCGGTGACTTATGACGGCGATTTTAAGAAAACTCGCACTAAGTCCACTGATGTTGAGAACGCATATTACTCACAAGTCCAGGTCAAGGTCGAGTGCGCGGTGCGGGTCGGGCGGCGGCGGCGCGTCGTCGTCGGAGAGCGCCGCGCCCTCGGGCAGCTCCCCGCCCGCCTCCACTGACGGACGACTCACCACCGCCTCTATACAACACACACATATATTAGTACAGGTGACGTCATGAGGTAATGAGCGATCACTGAATAGTAGGGGTAATTCAAGGTTAGTGCTCATAACTAGTACATACATACATATGCCTGTATTCCCCGAAGTGGTAGGCAGAGGTGTTATAATAACGACATCACATTTCACGGAAGAAGATTAAGTGCCCTAACTAGTGACGGTAAATATACAGGACGCTTTCTGTGCTTGTTCGAGTGGCACCACTAGCCATCGCACAACGTATTCATTTGTTTACGTGAAGAGATTGGCACTTTTTCAAATACTTAAAAAAAAAATGCTTCCCTAAATTATGAAGCTGTATAATTATCAAGTAAAATGGACTGAACAGAATATAGTTCGGAACAATAAATACAAAACAACCTGTCGAATGCACACGAAATTGCAGATAAAGACAACAAAAAGTGGTAAGGATACATGTTTAAATAATTATCTCACCATCATCACTGTCAGATTCGGAAGATTGCTTCTCCTTTTTGCTCTTCCGCTTCTTCGAGGGCCGTTTCTCTTTTTTCTTGTTTGAGTTTTCGTGAGTTATTAAGTACTTATCAGATCTCTTAGCTGAAAATCATAAAATAATATCTTTTGTTAAACATCTAAAACGAGTAACATAGTTGATCGATACTTAATACTTGTAAATTGACATTAACATATTAGTTAGTAGCTAGATACTAATTGCAGATAGTTTTCAATATTAATTTAACGTCAGCCTTACGTTGCAAAAATGTATCGAGGCAAAAATATATAAGACAGCGAGATAAAAGATGAAATAATAAGCCCCATGCGGAATCACTTGTTTACCGTCGCTACTATTTTGTGATTGCGCCGCAGTACTGATTAAATTATGCTCTTGACGTAGAATGTGCATGACATATGTAATAAATCCTTATTAATGATTCGTCATTCAGTTTGTTCATTACGTCAGCCACGTGAGAAACAAAACCCGGTAAGATAAGATTAGGCCAATGCATAGTATTCTCCGAATTATTTTTAGATTGTTATTTATTTGTTGTATAATGTTATGCTTTGGTTACTGTATGATGAGATGTGTACGGATTTCCATCATGTTTCAATCCCACTTCTAGAAGACTATTAACATATACGTCTCTTATGTTTGAATGATATAGTATTTTTCACAACAAACAAGCGTATAGTCCGCCTGATGGTAAGCGGCTCCTGCAGCCTGTGAATGTTTGTGATACCAAGTGCCCCTCGCGCGTTGACTATAAATAATTAAATCCTTGTGCCTAATCATAATGAGCACTATTGCTAGCACTGCGACTCCTGGCACAGGAGTCGCTGTGCTAGGAGTTACAGAAGAGCACAGGACTGTGGTCTTCTTAAGGGCCACTCCAAATATCGAATGGGAAATCCCGTTACGCCCTACATCTTATCGTATAGTACTCTGTTATAGTAAAAAAGTATTGATAGTAAGTGAGATGTGATACTGACAGTGCACTTGTAGAGGCACCTCGAGTGCGAGCTCGGCGACGGGCACGTCCTCCTGCTGGTAGAGCCGCGGCGAGTCGCCCTTCAGGTAGTGAGGGTTGCTGGCCTGCTCCTGACGACGCGCCTCACGCAACTACACAATACATACATGCATGTGGGATTTAAATATAATTAACTGAAATGAAAGGAACTCCTTTACTCCGTCTTCTTAATCTTAAACACAACTTAAAATAATCAATGTCTCTCGTCGTCCACCATCGTTCTATCATCCGTCACTTCTTCCTTTTCTATTCTTTCCGATTACACGTTGCCTATCATGCTTACATACAAACTCTTTCCACACACTATTTTGATATAGTGCAACTACCTGTACGAGCACGTATATTGCATACTTAGCGCTTTGCGCCAGCCATTACATTAATTATTATAACTCACCTAGCTATGTCTCGAGGTTTCTGTAGACTTCATTTCCTGAGTGGCCCGCGGCACCATTATGTTTTTCAAATAAAAGTTGTAAACTAGCTATGCCCCGAGGTTTTACCTGGGTAGACTTAATTTCTTTGGTGCTCGCGGAAATCAAATTTAAAAAAAACTGACCTAAATTACTCTTTGTAACTTTTAGCAAAAAATTTGCTATCTGCCAGTGAAAGTCCCTTTAAAATCAGTCCAGCCGGACTGCAGTCAAACAGACTGACATCCAGAAAAAAAATTTGATTTTTTTTTCACACTCATTTAGTGAAAATCTGTTAATTTTGAATTACAAACAGTCACTTCAAAGTAATTTATCTATATAGATTTAGATATATTGTAGTGAAGTTACCATCTGCAGTTCCTCGGGTGTGAACTGCGCGGTGGGCCTGAGTGTCGCGGGCGGCGCGAACACGGCGCCCTCCGGCTCGCCCTCCTCGCTGCTCGAACTGTCCGACGACCACGCCGACACACACACCCACTGCTCCAGGTTCAATCTACACACACAAAAATAATTTTTATTTTCTTAAATACATAAGTGATATATAATTTAATAAACAAGTATATAAATGTATCTTATTGCGGTGTAATAAATATAAGATAAACTGTATATATTATAACTAAATAGTGCCTCTCAAATTGCTGTGCCCTAACAGGGTTGTTAGTTATAAGTCATTGTATGTTAACATTGTATACTAACTTGCAATAAATATATATGAATACAAATACACACATACTAAGTACGTTCTTTATTTCCGGTTTCACCCGCATAGACTTAATTTAATGGATGGCCTGCGGAACCCTTACTTTTATTTTTAACTAAAGTAGCCTAATGAACGAGAAACTACTCCTATCTATCTGTGACAGTCCCGTTTAAATCAGTCCAGTCGTTTCTGAGATTAGCCTGAACAAATAGACAGACAGAGAAACAGTTTAAATTGATTTTTCATATATGCTTCGTACATGCTTTCATGTGTTAAGTGAAAAGCTGTTTATTTGGAATTACAAACAGATACTTCAGTTTTATTTATCTGTATAGATTACCTAACAAGTAATATTTGGTAAAAAATAAACGATTGATTAGGTAATCAATTGGAATTGTTTTTTAACTTTAATTTTTTAACTATTAGTTTATTAATATTCACATAATATATTATGTAAACTAAGAAATTACCCAAATCGGTAATTTCATATATGAAACTAGCTTCTTTGTCCGCTACGCGACGAAACTATCCCATCCCATACCAAATTGGCTCAGGCGAAAGGGTAACAGACGGACGGACAGAGATTTCTTTACATTCCCATTTAATAGTAAAAAATAAGTATAAGATATGTAATATGGTGTACTGACTCTGGTGGCATGGGGACCTTCTTCTGTGCCCTGGGCGCCACGGGTTTCAATTCGCCCGCGAACAGTTCCCCCAGCTCCGCGATCAGTCCGCCGCTGATGCTCACCTTCACACCACCTTCCTGCGCTCCCTCCTCAGGCTCATTCTCCACGCCATTACTACGTGAACAAACATACATTAATTACAATTTTTATACAAATTACATATACTCCTGTATTCCCCGAAGGGGTAGCAAATGCGTTGTAATAACAACACCCACTTTTCACCGAAGATGATTAAGTGACAACATGACAGATGACGTCTTTGAATTACTTCTCAGACATATGCAGGTTTTTCATGATGTTTTCCTTCGCCGCAAAGCACGTGGAGTGAAATCACTACACATTTTTAGGCCAACTCATTGGTACAGGTCCCGCTGGGATTCAAACTTGCATAGAAGGCGACTGCTCAAACCCCAGGGCCACCACGGCTTTTAGAATTTATGTATATAAATAGTAAGCATTTACTCCCTACGCATGCTCAAGCTTTCCCCGAAGGCAGTAGCCAGACCAGGGCCTGTAGACAAAGTAACATTGCCCTCACGCTTCGCTAGTAGAAACGATATAAAATGTACGGGAAAGACGTATGTCACGTGCCAAATTTATGCCATTTCCATACGTTTTTTATCGTTAGTGCAAGTGCGAGAGAATGTTACTTTGTCTAGGCCTACAGTAGTGTACCTGTGTGCGTGTGTGACCAGTAGCTCGGGCGAGGCAGTCAAGCGAGGCAGCAGTAGCTGCAGCAGCGCTGTTCCGTTGTGTGCGCGCTCCTGCACCTCCATGTCCTCGCTGCATAGTAGCGCACGCATGCCCGCCATCGTCTCACGCACTATCTATACCACACAACAACCGACATATATTACATACTATACTATGTAACTTCCCTGAGGTGCTTCACGAAGTGATAGAATGTATAACGAATGGGAAGATTTGCGAATGTGTTTCATCATTATAAAACTTTACACATCTTCTTGAGCATTCAAATTCAAAATACTCGGCGTAGTTATTTGGACAAACAAATCTCCATTACGAACGTTATAATTTAGTATTTTATCTTCATCATCACTTCTCTGGCTTTATCCTTTGTATTGTTGCAGTCGACACTTATGTCAGATGATGAGTCTATCGCCGTCTCAGGCGCTATACATACGTCTTTGAATGACTTCTCAGACATGCAGGTTTCTCCACGACGTTGGGTTTATAACATATAATAAAAGGCTCATGAACATACAGAGAGGGCGGCGTCGAGGTCGGCCCGCTCCTCGTAGAGCAGCAGCAGCTTGGCGCAGAGCTTGAGTGCGGCGTGCACGCACACGGCGCGCGCCCGCATGTGCCCGCCGCCCACGCCCGCGCACACCATCAGCGGGGACACCGACTCGCGCATTACGTGCTCCTCACTAACACACACAACATCACTATATACAACATGTCCACTACACTAAACCTTTACTAAACGCATAAATTTATAAGTAGGTACGGTATTTTTAATACACAAGATAAAACCGTACAGCATCCCTGCAGGCGGGCCCGGCCGGAGCGGCGGCGGCCCGCGCGCACAGGGCGGAGGCCTGTGTATGTGGGCTGGTGTGTGTAGGGTACTAACATGCAGTATTCGGCGAGCACGTATGCGGCGGCGTAGAGCACCTCCCTGGAGGCGGGCCCGGGCGGCGCACAGGGCGGAGGCCTGTGTGTGTGGGCTGGTGTGTGTAGGGTACTAACGTGCAGTATTCGGCGAGCACGTATGCGGCGGCGTAGAGCACCTCCCTGGAGGCGGGCCCGGGCGGCGCACAGGGCGGAGGCCTGTGTGTGTGGGCTGGTGTGTGTAGGGTACTAACGTGCAGTATTCGGCGAGCACGTATGCGGCGGCGTAGAGCACCTCCCTGGAGGCGGGCCCGGGCGGCGCACAGGGCGGAGGCCTGTGTGTGTGGGCTGGTGTGTGTAGGGTACTAACGTGCAGTATTCGGCGAGCACGTATGCGGCGGCGTAGAGCACCTCCCTGGAGGCGGGCCCGGGCGGCGCACAGGGCGGAGGCCTGTGTGTGTGGGCTGGTGTGTGTAGGGTACTAACGTGCAGTATTCGGCGAGCACGTATGCGGCGGCGTAGAGCACCTCCCTGGAGGCGGGCCCGGGCGGCGCACAGGGCGGAGGCCTGTGTGTGTGGGCTGGTGTGTGTAGGGTACTAACGTGCAGTATTCGGCGAGCACGTATGCGGCGGCGTAGAGCACCTCCCTGGAGGCGGGCCCGGGCGGCGCACAGGGCGGAGGCCTGTGTGTGTGGGCTGGTGTGTGTAGGGTACTAACGTGCAGTATTCGGCGAGCACGTATGCGGCGGCGTAGAGCACCTCCCTGGAGGCGGGCCCGGGCGGCGCGGCGGCGGCCCGCGCGCACAGGGCGGAGGCCTCACGCGCCAAGAACCCGCGCACCGCCGCCACGCGCGCCCCCACCTCCGCCAACTGACCGCCCACCATCACACCTGCACGCACACACACACACCCTATTGTTACTGCCCATGCACACACATAACTCTAACTAAATCGGGTATGATCAAATTCGAAGCACTCGTAACCGAACGAAGTGTATGAAGAGATACAGAATGTAGACGAAGTGAAAGATGAATGCAAGGATCGTAGCATGTGGCGAACAGTAGTCTCTCCCTATCTCCATGGGATATAAGCGTGAACCGATGTATGTACTTAACTACGTCGAGACACGCTTGCTTAGCGAGTATATTTGACTTCAAGAGAGACAAGATATTTCAGAGCTATATATACCGTGTTTAGCGCTAGTCTCCATCTCGGTGAGTTCAGAGAGTACGGTGATGTACCACTCGAAGTCGACGACGTGCTGGTAGTTGTTCTGCGAGCAGATCTCAATGATGCGCGTAAGCAGCTCGTCGCGGTACAGCGTGCCCTCCGCGCGCTCCATGTGGACCATCAACTTCTTCACTATCTCCATTAAGTTCTTCTTCGACACCTATAGGATTAGAATTTAGTTTTAGTTAAATAGTTCGCTCTGTGGTAAAACTGAGGTCTTCCTCAGTGAGGAGGAGCACTCGTAACCGAAGGAAGAGACGCATGAAAGTGAAAGAAGTATGTAAGGATCGTTGTGCGTGGTGATCTCTGTCTACCCCCATTGGATACAGGCATGAGCATAATGTAAGGTCTTAGCTAAGTAGTGTAACTGATGTCTTCCGTGGCACTGAAACGTAAGTAATTTGTACTTACAAACCAATTTAAAAGTTTCTCGTCATTTGAGTATGAGATGGAGCTTTAAGCTTCATTGCGTTACAATAAAGTTGATCTACAAAGTTAAAGTTGGTAAAGTTGATAACATTTAATGTAATAGATAAAGTTAAATATGAAATATATTTCTTAGAGCTATGGACCTATATGTTGACAGCAATACTATTAGCGCCGGATATTTACTATCGCATGACTCATGGCTTGGATTAGACCAATGAACAGGAATATATTGATCAAAATACTAAAATGAAGTGTGTGTTAAGGTCAGACCATTCCATAGAGCAGCCCCAAGGCCCGCAGCCGGATGGACTCGTCCTTGTCGTCGAGGCACGCGAGCACGAGGTCTTTGTGAGCTTGCACCGACTTCGGGTGCGACTTCAGTATGCGGGACATCGCCAGCAGACCCAGATATTTCACTATGGCAAACGAATGAAGAGTTATATCATTATACTAGCGGACGTCACGCGGTTTCACCCGCGTAATTCCCGTTCTCGTGGGCGTACGGGGATAAAATATAGCCAATGTTACTCGCTGATGATGTAGCTATATATTGCTGAAAGAATTTTCAAGATCGGTCAAGTAGTTTCGGAGCCTATTCAATGCAAAAAATAAACAAACTCCTCTTTATTTATAATTAAATATTAGTGTAGATTAACATTAATCATTATGAAAAAATGGGTTTTGTGACAAGAAAAGGCCATATTAATTAATAAGGCGTATTTTTTAATTAAACATACAAAATAGTAGGATTCGTTTAGTGGATCAAATGTTTCCACTCAACTCAATTAAGAACTTGGATGATAATTTATTCAATCGCAGATATACTCATACTATGGTACTGCCGCGTGTTGCGTCTACGCGTGGTAGTTCGACAGCTATGCAAATTGAGATATTTACATACATTAAAAATATTAGGGCGTGATTTTTGAAAACAAATACGAATGTGTGTAAGTATGGAGTCGCGTAAGTTTAAAATATAGTATTATGCGTGTTTACCTACTCATCAGCACTTTAGACGAATGTGACGTGAGTTTATTCTGCTGATGGTGTACATTATGAGTTTAAATTTAATTAACATTTCGCAGTGAAGCTATATCATTAAATGATTTGTTTTCATACAGTAGTTTTATTTGCTAAAATATGATATTTAGTTTGGTGTATTTGAAATATAATAAAAGTATAATAAAATAGCTTCGTATAAAAGTTTAAATTTATTTTCTTCGTCTATATGTCCTCTTATCAACACATCGTCGCCGCTTGAAACGCTTTTTAACGGTCCAATACAAAATTTGGAAAATATGCTGACGATATCGTCAACGTAAACATGTTAAAACCTATTGAGCCACTGAACTATCAATATATTATGTGCAGAATGGAATAGATTTTAGGCAGTAGCCACTCACCATCACTCAGGCGTGCTGTACATATTGTTAACTTTTACTTGTAACTTTTGCTTACAGTTCTGATCGCTGTCTTCAATGAGGATCCGCAGCTTTTGCACGCAGAGTTGAACGGAGGCGGCGTGTCCTGGCATACCGCTGCTGATGCTGATCAACACCGCGATCACCGTGTTTATGCACTCGTACAGCAGCGACATTGCCGACGTGCTGACACATACACACAACACATACATAATGGTTACAATTACCCATTAACAGGTGCTGGGAGTTATAAGCGCCCTGCGAAAATAGTGGGGGAACTGCACATGTATTTTATTCCCGTCGGGCCAGGGACTAACTCATAAAATGACTACTGCGCATTCGAGTTCAACGCTCATAGCAAACGGTACCTGTTGTATGTACATAATATATTCCATATACTTCACTAACTATTCCATTCCCATGATTTAAACAAGATGACGTCACAATCTATGTGATTTATTGACATTACAATCTAGAACCACACCATTTATCTAAGTACATAAATTAGTGGCAGTGTGAATTGGTGGTAAGACTATTACATATTAAAATACCAAAATGTTAATTGCTTGCATTTCAAACTACGTGATATAAACGAATCAAGCGGAGCTAGTGTTACTAGTTTATATAACAGATGCAATAATGTTTAAAGCTTAACTTAGAACTAATAGAAAAAGCAGTAGAAGCTGATTATACCTAGGTTAAATAGTTACAGAAACTAAACACCAGTATCTAAGAGGTAACAAGATAAACCTTATGTTTCACCCCATAGAGTCCAAAAATAAAAACAACAAGATTTGGGAAGCAAAATTTCTGTTGTCGCTTTGCTATAGGCTTTAATGGACTCACCTATGAATTAGGTTAGTTAATGGTTCTATCAGTTTCTTGCCAAGTCGAGGCTCTAATGGGGTTAAGGCACCAAACTGCAACAAACACAACGACACTACATAAGACTAGCTTATGTTGAGCAACAAATAACTAAATGGAATGAGCTAATTCGACTTCCAAACAGTATTTGTCTTCTAGTTCTAACATCATTTTGTTTTCTCTCCTATTTTCATGTATGGTTCTCGGGCAGCAAAAAATAATCTAAGTATCTATCGTATTGTGTGCTTTATGTGCCAGAAGTGTTGATCGTGTGACAGGTTTAGCATACATTTGGAATATCATAAAATCTGCAGCTGTTTGGCTATTTGAAGTTTACTATATAACTTCCGATTATGATTTATTGAGTGGCGCTCGACCTTTAAAGTAAAGTTTACTGAATAAGAGTAGTAAGACCAGAAGAGTTCTGGTAATATAATTGCGATCAAAAGCACCCAATATCTATCTATACTAATATTATAATGTAAGTTGGTTTGTATGTGGAGGTCTTCTTTGATACTACTCATTCAATTTATCAATATTCAGAATGTAAAAGCGGGTGAAGCCTCGGACAGAAGGTATATAAAAGGAAGGGATTCAGTTCTAAATATGCTATTTATATTGCCACCCCGTTGTACAAGTACATCAAGGTTGACCTCTTTAGAATGATTGGACATTTTTTTTAGCCATTAGTAATTTTTCATAGACAGAATCCAGTAGTCACGGTGTCTATTAATTGACTTGTATGCTATAAGACCCAGGATAAATTATATGTGCCTTGATAATTTCGTAAATGTTGCACTTAGAATTTGTTATCTATTTATTTAACCATTTAATTATTACCATACACATCACATATTTCAATTATTATTAGAGTTATTTATAATAAATAAATAAATTCATTTAATGTGGGTTTGAATTACAAAATCACTAAATAACAATAAAACCCAATAACTGCAAATAATACATATTCCAGCATGTCCAGTTCATATAATAAGTGTGAGTAATATAAATGTGTGAAAATTGCTAAAATTGTGTACAATGTGGTATGTACTGAATGAAACTAGCACTTCTGTTATATTGGATAGTATTTGTGTTTCTCTAGCTGTACCTGCAAATCAGATCAATGAGGCTTTGTGTTATTTTTCTTCCAATGTCTGGTTCATATTGTGTCATTAAACCAAACTGTGGAGAATTAAATATCATCAACATTATACACACGGACATTGTTCACTAAAGCACTAATATTGTGTGTTATCTCATGAGTGGTAATTGTTATCAGTAACATGACACACAGACTCATACATTCCCAGGTATTCCCAACCTATTTAAATGGGCCATATTGTTAAACACACATCACACAGTGGTAGTGAAATGTAAGGACACAAGCAACTCACCAATTTGATGATCTTGATAAGCATCCAGTTGTTGGTGGATGTTGTCATTAGTTTAAAGAACACTGGTGCTAGGGACAAGTAGTTTTTAGGGTTCTTTCTAGCTAATTCACATACTACATTAACTGCAGCTGATTGGACCCCTGGAAATTATAATGTATACAATCAATTATCATTTAAACTTATATTAAACCAACTTTTAGTTATGTTTCTTGTTGTATTGTGACTGTGTGGTTTGAGCAGTCACCTGCTATGCAAGCAATGCAAGTTCGAATCCCAGCAGAACTGTACCAATGAGCTTTTCTAGAAACTTATGTGTAGTGATTTCACACAATGTGCATTATGGTGAAGGAAAACAACAGAGAAGTAATTCATAGACATATGTATAGTGCCTGAGATGGCAATAGAATCACCATCTATCACATTGGCATTCAATCATCTTCAGTGAGAAGTGGGTGTTGTTATTGCAACACCCCTGCCTACGCTTTCAGGGAATACAGGCGTGACCATATATATGTTAGTATGTGTAGCAAATAATCTTTAATATTGGAGTGGACGAGGCAAATAGTGTGGCCAGATTGTAAAATAAAATTTGATAATTACCAGGATCTGGATCTTCTAACTTTTCCTTTAATTTAGGGAAAGCTGGTCTCAGGGCCTCAGGATATCTTAAGAATACTTTATACATCATGAGTACAGCTTTCATTCTTAAATATGGTTTAGTAGAACTCATCTAAAAATTAATTATTGTAACACAATTAGCATGTAAAACAACTATTCAATGAGTGCCATATTGTACTGGTCTATCTCATTGAATGGATACAGGTGCAGTAACAAGTTATGAGTGAAAATAGTGAGGGGTTACTGCACATATTTTATTTGCGTCATGTTATACAGACAGATAGAGACAGACTCATAAAATAGCTTCTACGTTCATAACTTGTGATGACACCTGTACATGTCATATCATCATGTAATACTTACCAAGGTCATGATATCATTGGCTAGATCTCGCGCCAAGTCGTGGGATATGAAACAACTGAGACCACTCAGGGCTAGTCCCGCCTCATATTGGTTCTGAGCATTGAGATCCTTGCGAATCATGTTTGTGGTGAGCATCAGGAGCTCAGAGTCCGCATGGAACGACTGACTAGCTGCTAAGTAACCAATCCGCTTGTAAGTAAATTTATTTGAGCTCATTACTTCTATTATATTAAATATTGCCCATGATATATCATATCCCAACATTTGGAGCTGAAAAGTAAGGACCACATAAGTTTTGGATGCAACTTACTCAAACAAGTAACTTACTTATAGACAAATTATAATGTGTAGAAATAAGGTATTTATATTTTTCTAATAGTCAATCAAATGCAGTCTTTTGACAGTGATCAAACAAACACACACTTTTTAATTTGTAATATCAGTATATAAGATGTGGCTATGGTTCACTAGATTGTTTACTTACATATGTTAACTTGGCTACGGCATTGGATTTCACTGCAATGTTGTCTTGGCGTAGTTCTATCTTTATTTCTTCCATACATTGTGCTATGTACTTGGGCTGAAAATTTACTACAGAGTCAAACTTCTAAACTAATGTTTATTTTGTTATTTGTGCTATAGGAGGTATGCATGTATATGATAAAATTATTAAACATACTTTATGTGTATATATTTAGATATATTATGGTATTCTTATTCCTCCATGCAGATATTGATTGATCAATATGAACAGGGCAGTGGCATATTACAATACCAATAGAAAACCTTAAATTACTGTTACTATTAAGCAGACCTAAAGAGAACAAGGAAATATGTACATGCTATATTTGAATTGACACTATACAATTAAGATTCCTTAATTATTTAGTGTCAATAATAAATACTAAGGGTGGATTTGGTATGCGTGTAAAATGACACCAGTTTTACCACTTTTATACAAAGAAAGTACCGATTAATGAATCGTTATCAAGAAATAAGTTTTAATTAACTATAACACATTAATATAAATAAAAATGTTTGAGTATTTTAAGTACCTCATTATCTTTATTATTTCGGATTCCACGGACTAAATCAGTCAAGTTTTTATCGAACATCCTCTCAAAGTTTCCTTTGACTTTTTTCAAAGCCATGTTTGTATGTTTTCTTTTTGTACCATTAATTATAATTTAGATACCGTATCAAATCGACAAACGCAAAAAAACATGACAACAAAATTATAAAATAGAAATGGATTTCTTTCAAAGCGCCTACGTCAATGTTCCAACCAAGGTAGGTAGAACCAAATTTTTTGACATTTTGTTTTATTTGACTGACTGACAGATGTCATCAATGGACACCTGGACAATCAGAGAGAAAGTTAAACATTTTTATACAAACTGAAACAGGGCCGGGAATAAAGTAGTTTTTGTTTAGCATGCAAAAGCCCAATATTGCTTTATGACCAATGATATTTTATACAAATAAAGAGGCAAAAATTTAATTAGCTTGCGTAATGTGAAGACCTGACAACGTCCCAATGTGGACCTGTATCCCATGATGCGTATGCGTGCTTATCCTATCTTTTGTATTCCGGGAGCTGATTGAAAAGGTTGATTACTATGGACATATAGTGCCGATCAGGCTATTTTTCTATTTTATCCTATAGCCAATATCAGTTCAAGATACTTGGTAATAAGCTGTACGACCAAGACAGCATGTGCAACAGTTTTTTTTCATTACCTATGCAAAAAATATTAGAATTTTCAGACAATGACAAGTTAGTGAAAAAACCATAGATGTAGAAAAAATTAAGCTTGAGAAAACTTCATTGGAAAACTTTACCTATGCCTTATGTCAATGTCAGCTATACATGTCGATCATCGCTTGTCGATTGGTCATGTAGTGTCATATCCTGTCGTAGTAAAGCAGCAAATAAATAAATAAAACATACATAAATTAAATTAAACAACTTTGATACTGATAGTGCCGAAGGGAAGAATGAAGATATAATCAAAGAGGATAGGTGTAGTGAATGATAGCCACACCGTATTGTACATACATATTGTAACTAAAGCTTTTAAAAATATTTCAAAATGATAATATTCCTCAGTGAGTTACAGAAAGAACACCTCAGTTTAATACACAAACATTCCACTCAAGGTAAAGAACATAAATAATTAAGGTTATTAATACTCTACTAGTACATACCATAAGTAGGCTTCTACTATCAAAGAGCCAGCCTACACAAAATATTGTTTACTTTACTTGTTTCAGTACTGATAGATTTTTGTAAACTGTCTTTGGATTACATAAATAATGGAGTTAATGTCAACAATAAGAAATATACCATAGCAGCAGGTAAATATTTGTTTGTCTTACCGTCTGGTGGTTTTGAAGGTATAGTAATAAAAGTAATTATGATTTCAGAAAAGTTGGATGTTTCTGTGAGTGCAGTCCAGAACCTAGTACATGCATTGGTATATCTTATTGTGGAGGGATGTAAGCACAATGTAGGTACCTTATTACTCAAACTTTTGAATTCCTACCTCCAGGGCCGGATTTAGGGGAGGGCAAAACAGACAAAAATGGGCCTCCACAATAAATAAATAACTGAAAAAAAAAACATTTTATTTGGAGCCAGGGAGCCTCCACTCCTTTGAGTAACCAGACCCCTAAATCGAGCACTAGCTGACTCAATAACAACAAAGTTTGTGATATTTCTATTAGGCTCTGCCTTATGTTATTGTTGTCATTAAATTTATAATGAATGTTTCTTAAACTATCTACCAATGATCACATTTGACACACAGCAAAGAAGTATATGTTTGCCCTCTTCTCAGCTTTCAGAATCTGATTTGAAGTCATCATTAGCCATAGCTGGCTTTTCCTCGGAACAACAAGAGGTATTAGCCAAACTACACAATTCTAAAAAGAATGAATTTTGTGATGCTTTGCATTTACTTCATCAGAAGGAATCTACTTATCAGGACTTTACATGGAGATTTGAGATACAGGTATCATTATTACTGAATTGTATTTGTTATTTCATTCAAAATGTTGACAAATGAATATGCATTTGTTATTACTTCTGTATTGAAATATTATATGCCTTAGAAAAGTGCTTTTCATGTGTCTGTGTGAAAAATGTATGTGTCTCATACTTATAATGATTATATTGAATGTGATCTACAGGTTGCATCAAGAAGTTGCATGGAAGAAATGTATCCCATGATAACTATGGATTTTGTAATAATGACCCCAAAAAACCTTGGCCAAAACAAAGATGACAGACACGAAAGAACTGCAGCAGCACAGGGATCAAGATATTTATCACCAGTTCATATAAACTCCTCAATTCAGAATGCACGAGCAGCTAGCCATTGCCAAAATATTATCAATCACATTTTAGTTCACTGTGACCTGCCCAATCTATTACATTTGACCAATGAGTTGGATCTAGCTTTGAAGGAATCAAAGAGTCAACATGTTCGGAAAGTGCAGAGAGCATTAGTATAGTGCATAATACTTAGCTAAGATTCAAATATTCTTCATTAGCTTCTGCCTGTAACTTCGCCAGTGATAAATGAGTAAAGGTACTTTTTATCCTGTTCTGTTTCCCTGGTAATATGTGCAAAAGGAGGTGTGAAAGTGTAACAAACAAACTCTTAGTTGCATTTATATAATCAGTTATATTTGTTTAATTTTTTTACAGTTTAATTAGTTTTTATTACATATAATGGTACTGCGAAATAAACCTACATAGTAAAGATGTTTAGCAAATGTTTCAATACTCACATACCTACCTCCAGTACTAACAATAGTTTTCATCTACAATACAACTCAAAAGCGAAAAAAACTGTTTTGTACGGCATCTGTACCTCAAAAGTAAAAAAGGAAGGCTGATAGTATGTCTTCATTATCCGCCTGTATGTCTAACGTTGATTGCAATTAAAAGCCACGTGCATTTATTTCGCATAATTCAATACTCGCAAGGGAATCAAAAGTCTAAACCTATAAATGGCTTCCAGTTGGCCGTTTACGGTACCGAAATTAAATGACAAAGCTCAGAAGTTTTTAGTACGCTCACTGATGATGACAGACCCTCTGGTCGATTGTGGGTGCACCTCCCCGGACGTGTTATGTTTTCACATATTTCGCCGTGATCGCCGCGGTGACTGGGCCCCTCCTTTGAACAAGACATTAGCAAGAAATAATGTATTAAACTTTAAAAAATAAAAAATCCAAATGTTTTGTCGCAATACCGAAAATTGCTATAAATTTATTAAGGTATGATTAGTGTTTATTGGAAGAGGATAAATAATAGCATAATTATTTAAATTACTGCAGGTAGGTACATAATTCCAAGGTTATAAAAATAAATCGGCCGTTATTTATAATGATTATAAACAAGTTGGCATCCTTGAGCTTTTACTACGTAGCATCTAGCCAGAATATTATCTTATGAACTTTGCAGACTTTTAAATCATACAAAAGAGATATTTTTCAGCCAGAAGCCAGAAAACCTCAGCACGCAAAATAAGGGAAACGAAATTCGACGAGGTGAGAACGGAGAGGTCAACCAACAGAGTTATTTTACGGTTTCCTGGCTTAGGCAGGAGGGCCCAGGAGATATCTTCTAAGGTCGCACCCTAATCCCATCCTGTAGTATGGCAAACACTCTAGGCGGTAGGCACTACCTTTATATGTTTTTAGTAGAATTTTCATTACAAAGTGGATTGAATTCTGCCTTCACTCAGCCAGGCTCTATGGTGGGACATGCGGCGAAGCAGCGAATAGCCGGGTTGGCTTTCAAAACCGGTACCCACCCTTAATTAAGCCGTAAATAGAGAAGTGGCTGACTGACAGTTCGCAGAGTTAGCACAACTTTCAAGTTGGGCATGTCGTACTAGAGCCACCTTTATATAGAGTTTAGACTTTTTAGGAGCACATTTTTAGCACAGAGCATCAGCTGGTGATACCTACATATCAATTAAAAATAAAATATTCCAAAAAAATTTATAAGTAGTAAGTATAACGACGAAAAAATTTAAATAGTTAAGGGATTTTTCATTTTATTTGTAAATTGATTTGTACCAACAGCGGATGCTCTGTGCCAAAAATGTGCGCCTAAAAACCCTATATACCTACGACGCGGCGGTAGAATATTGAGTGAGAGAGAAACGTTCTTTGCCGACTGGCGATTAATCACTAGTCATGAAAAGTGCATTTAGTAGGTGCCATATTTACCTAGGCATCTCATCTTTGTCATCTCATTATTTTGCCTTTGAACGTTCCTACTTAGATGGGTAGTCACTATAGACACAGAGAATTGTAGTTCTAAGATCAGACCCGAGATGTATGATGTCCTTATCGCCTGTCTATGGTTATCACCAGGACACGATAAGATAAGGGTGGGTTTCCAGTTCCCACTCCCATCCCACGTGATGAGCAATGTTGTAATACCTTGCCTAAGGGCTAATACCTATCCATTCGATCATTTACTAAACCACTATTTAAGAAAGGCGCTCTCTAGGTAAGTACGAGAATGTGTGATCTAACAATAACCATGTAATTTATCGTCACTTATTGTGTTCAAAGTCACTGTCTACCTATGCAAATGATCTGATATCTATCTATTTTTACACCTATCTCTAACTAACTTTCCATATATTTCCGTTTAAAAGTGACATAAATATATTGTTTCATTAGCTAACTAGCATTTGCCAGTGACTAAGCCGGCGTTATGATTTTTAAGGTAGATGCAACCCGTGCCACCGTTTAGCTGTGAAAAGGTAATAAGACGAACCAAATCTGTTTCTCATTCTAAGACAGCTTTTCACTAATGAGTATCTTGCCGGTTTTCTCAGAAGGCTAGTTTCCTAACCGGTGGAAAATTCTTCGACATTCATAAGTACCTTACCAGGGCCTAAACTGAATAAATCATTTTCAGTTTCACTAAATGCATATGAATTATAAGTAGGGTAGGTACTAACTTTGAACCCCATTTTTTTTAAATATTTTCTCTGTTTGTCCCGGCTAATCTCTGAAACGGCTGGGCCGAATTTAAGGGGACTTTCATTGGCAGATGCTTCAAGCTTATCTTCAAGGAGCAACATAGGCTATTTCTATTAAAAATAATGCGCAATAAGGTATGAAACTAAACTAACTAGCCCGTGAAACCGCGGGGCGCAGCTAGTATTACCTAATAAGGTTGCATTCATTATGTAACAACACTATCTTCAATCACTACTCATGTTATGTTATCTGTCTTGAAGTTTGAAAGGTTATCAGTTAGTATACTTATACTTAGTTAAAACCATGACTTTATTTGTCATGACGTAAAATTCTGTGCCGAGGTCCGTATGGTGCGTGTGTGAGTAGACAACCAGGCTAAACAATAGATCGATATCATCCAAAAGAGAGTTGCTTATGTTGTGGGTCTTTCTTGACGCTATAATCCCTTATCCTGTGTGAGCCCGTTCTCTATTATGTTGGCTTTTATGTTACTTTTTTCCTTAAGATTCGTCGACTCTATCCATGCAACACTGCCGATCTGCATGGAGATTTATCTTCTTTATCAGACGTATGGGCAGATATGTCTTGCTTGAGTTACCTATCAATTTGAAATGCTAGTCTTCGGACCAGTGGACAGTTTCGACATTCATAAGTGCCTTGCCAGGGAGCTTACTATGATAGTTTAAGCAGCGCGTATTAAGAACTTCTTGGCTTTGACATTTAATTTTAAGGTACCAAAATGTAAACGTCATAGCTCCAAAGTTGTTAATACGCTCTGCTTAAACCGATGATTGTATGCCCCCACCCAAGGCCTAAACTGTTATTAATAGAATTTTCAAAATCATCAATTTTAAATAAGGGTCTACTTACCTACGCGTAAACGAAGGCCAGACAAAATTATACCTACATAGTAAGTAGGTATTTTGTAATATCTGTCTACCCAAAAAGATTCAAATTGAGAGATAAGTAATATCTCATCAATTAAAATCCTAGCGATGCGGCGAATAGGTTTTAAAAGAATGGACTGTATAAGTCTATGGTTAGAGGCATATACCGTCAGCAAAAAGCTTAAATGAACTTAAATTGGACAGCGACTTCATAACAGTTCACAACAAAGTTTTATTTCAATCGAAACTAAGAACTTACCTATGTAAATTCTGACACGTTTTTGCTCTAGCTAGATAACGGTGTCATACCATACCTCATTATACTTTACTCTAAAAATGCAAATTTTATTGTATAGGAAAGTACTACCTAAAATAATAACAATGATATAAAAATACTAATTTCCTACCTAGGTAAGATAAAAGTAAATATTAAGTACTCAATGAATTCAAATGCAACCGGGACGCGTGGCCTAGTTCCCTGGAGCTGAAGTCTGAAACTCCGAGAGTGTTATCATTGTTCATGATGATATTAATAGAATGTATAGTATATGTAGTGATTGAGGAAAACTTCGATGCGTCGTCACCGTTCCCCACATTCCCCACCCACCCGTCAGTGAGACTCGGTAAAACAGTAGTATGACGGCGGCGCCCGAGCTGTTCGCTCGTGGTACGCATTACTAGCGCTACTAAATTAACTGTGTTTTAACTTTTATTATAACTGTGATATTAACATAAATACCCGGCAATTACTGGGTACTTAATTTACCTATAACATAGTATTTCGTTTTTGAACGTGGTAATTCGACGGGAGTGTCTGCTTTGTTGTTGAATCCTACAAGATTTTGGTCAATGTGTAGTGTAACCGTGATTTATCTTGGGCCAACTTTTTGACCTGTTAGCTATTCACTTCGCTAGACAGTCATTCATTCATTATGCAATGAGTACTGCTTGAAGTCGCAAATTATTTTTGTGGACATATTTTTGTAAGCCTCACGCTGAAGTGAGTTTACGATCGATTTTATTATTATTAAGGCAGGGTATTAGCATAGCTTATAAACCATAATAACGTGGTACAAGTTCAATGAAACGACTTAATTTACAACATCGTGATAGAAGACACTGAGCTTTTAGAAAATGGATTCCAAAGTGGTGTTGAAAGAAAAGAATCCTCATGATAAATCCAACTTCCTCTCGAAAATATTTCTCACGTGAGTACACTTCAATAAGTTAAATATTATTTTGGTACCTAAGTGTTTTCTGATTTCTGACATTAGTACCTACAACAAATTCATAACAAAATAATACCGTCCCTAGTACCTCTACCTACATAGCACAGAAAGTAACCTATACCTAGGTATCCGGGCTTCATTCACCACCAACTATGAAGTAGGTAGTTTGCGAGGTACGAAAGACCCGTCCCGTCGTAAGTAAGTACTTACGATGTTTTGATTATTTATTTTTACACGTTTTTTTGCAAGACTGACGGAATATACTATTGCCTCAACTCAGCACGGGTTATTTGCTTATTGATTGACCTCAATTAATGAGATTCTCACAAGCTGTAACAGATCAAATTGAATAGTTTGACTTGATCAATTTCGGAGCTATGGTCCAATGGGGTCGAATAAACAAAATGTAGAGACATCAGAATTTGCGACATTGCTCATTGGTAATTCCACTATCCACAGTTGGTCGGTATCCTTTTTTTTTTTTTTTTTTTTATTGACGAGGGGGAAACCTTCAAAAGGTCCCCGACCGCCCTGGGAGAGGCAGATCGGGGTATGTGGGATTTTTACCTCACTAAAACCCCCCCGGTGGCCATCCTCAGTGCTCAGGGGGGACTCCGGGTACTCTGATAGATCGCACCGGTGTCCCCCCACACTTTGCCGGGGCACATCCCCGGGGCAGCAGTCACGGCCCCTGGAGACCTCGCTGTGCAAGGCAGCGCGAGCCACATCGCGCTGCCACCTTCCCGGGCCCGCGGCTCGGTGGTCAAAGCTCCCACCCCGACCACCGCCAGCAGGCCCTCCGGCCCCCTTTTAGTCGCCTCTTACGACAGGCAGGGGATACCATAGCCAAATTCTTAGACCCTGGCTATTGGGTGTGGTCGGTATCCTTTTTTTTTTTTTTTTTATTGACGAGGGGGAAACCTTCAAAAGGTCCCCGACCGCCCTGGGAGAGGCAGATCGGGGTATGTGGGATTTTTACCGCACTAAAACCCCCCCGGTGGCCATCCTCAGTGCTTTGGGGGGACTCCGGGTACTCTGATAGATCGCACCGGTGTCCCCCCACACTTTGCCGGGGCACATCTCCGGGGCAGCTGTGTCGCCGCCCCTGGAGACCTCGCTGTGCAAGGCAGCGCGAGCCACGTCGCGCTGCCACCTTCCCGGGCCCGCGGCTCAGTGGTCAAAGCTCCCACCCCGACCACCGCCAGCAGGCCCTCCGGCCCCCTTTTAGTCGCCTCTTACGACAGGCAGGGGATACCATAGCCAAATTCTTAGACCCTGGCTATTACTGGTCGGTATCCTATGGCAACCAAACTAGGCTTAGCAATGTTTGTAGTCAATTATATTTTATACCTTGTATTATCTAAACGTAAGTACTAGGTAAACTCCTGAAAAGCTTTATGTGTAGTTTTTTACTCGAGAGAAGTACCTCTTGTACTTAAAGAAAAATGTCACGCCGATTTATTTTATAAGCATACTTATTTTATAATACCGGTTAAAAAGAAGCGAAACCGCCTAATTTAGATACTTGGAAATTGGCAGAGATAGTAGGCACCTTATAGTACAGGTACCTATTTACTATTCTAATCTCTACTAATTTCTACTGTCTAGTCTCTACTAGGCCTTACAGCTAAGTACCTACCTACTACCTGGTAAGTAGATCCTTTTCGTATGTGGTAGGTACTTACGTGCGGCACATTTGCTTTCGAAAATACCTAGGGCACTATCTATGTAGGTGAGTGACATGAGCTTTGCTTAGCTAGGTTCTAGATAACAAACTTAATACACTAATTATGGTGTGTGATTAAGATCTTATATAATTATATCTTAGATAACATTCTGAATTGACTGTAGCTGATACTACTACTACTAATTCAACGCGAGCGGTAGATGTGCTAAAATTAACTAACTATGAATTATATTTATTAAGTTATTTGTTAATTTACCATATGATCATGAAACACATTTATTGGTTTTTCTTTTAATTTATGAGGTGGCAGCGAAACTTACATGTCGTGACACTTACAGGGCGTAAATATGAGCGGTAGTTAGGTACCAACCTACATCCTTGTGGCGCTGATTGTCAAAATTACTGAGCGATAAGAGGTACCTACCTCAAGGTTTCTACATGTGATACTTTAGTATATTTGCGATGCCAGTAAATAACCTGCAAAAAATCTACTTATCGATCGACTGTTCGCACGTTCATTGCAAAACAGAACATATAAAGCTGCCAGACCATCTGCACATTTTACCTATAATATAATACAGCATGCGATTCGGATATGTTCGGGATTCGGAAGCAGTGCTGGATTAGCTACGAAGCAAGAGTAGCAAATGCTAAGGGCCCCGCGAATTGGGGGGGCCCGCATACTAACGCGTCAAATATCTTGCATCTCCCATAAGGCATGTAAAATATTATAAAAGTAATAATAAATATAGGGCGTTTATTTCAAAAACTGGTATCATTACACACACACACACATAGGTATACGCCTCCCTACATAGCTGCTTTGGTTTGTCCCGCACATTATCTAATCTGAGTTTAATACTAAAAAACTAAAGAACCTAAAGCAAATCAGGGGCCCCTTGGCCGAATTTGCTACAGGCCTCGCGCTGCCTTAATCCGACACTGGAAGCAAGTGCCGATCAATATTTCAAGATGCAGAAGATAAATACCTAGGTTATTATCACGTTGATAGGTACCCAATACCCACCCTATTGTTGATAACCGCTGCTGATAATAATTTAAATCACTTGACTGTTAAGTCATGCAATGTACTAGATAGATTAGGTATTCTTAAATAATGATATCTATGTATGATACAATAATGCATAAATACTGAATTACTGAATCCACGCGCCAAGGTATCCCTTTTAGGGCTTACATCATCTAAGTTCGTATCGAATTAAAAACACTTTCTAGCTATATCTCGTATTAGATTTTTTCTTGTGCCAGTCAATCCAGATTTTTAAAGCCTTCAGGCTATAGACGACTATTAACTACGTATACTCCTGGCCATCGAGTTAAATCCTACTTACTTAACATACCTACATTAAAACACTTTAGTAAGGTAGGTTTACTTTTTAACTTTGATTTAAAACAGATATACACAACACAAATTTAGCCACAACAGACATCTCCACACTACAACCTGATCAACTCATTGCATACATAGACGAACTATCTAAGTTCATACAAAATACATGTGATATACACTTCCCACGCTCCAAAAGGCGTCCCTCTCGCCCCTTGTGGTGGAGCGAGGACCTAGAGAAGATGAAACGGGAAGTTATCAATAACCACAGACAGCTTCACTACCTGAAACGCAATAACTTGCCATTGCACGGCACCCTAACCGAAAGGGACAAGCTACGAGCGGAGTATGCAGAGGCAATTAAGTCGGCCTCGACTAAGAACTTCCGTGAGTTCTGCAATAGGCAGGGAAAAGAGGACGTTTGGTCGATCACTAACCGTATCGTCCGGCAAAACCAAACCACACAACAACCCGCTACAATTAAAATCGCTCACAACACATACACTCAAACGAGCGGCGAAACAGCTCAAGCGTTTCTAAACAAATTTTACCCAGACGACACACCAGACACACACACCTCACAACAAAACACCAGACACATCGCATCACAAATACCTAACACAGAAGATGAACCACCATTCACACAGGACGAAATACTAAACATATTAAAAAACATGAATCCTAAGAAATCGCCGGGCATGGACCACCTCACTTCTGACATTTGGTACCTGTTCACCACCTGCTTTCCTAATATCATCACCGACCTCATGAACAGATGTTTTAAGTTATCCATATTCCCCAAACAATGGAAACATGCCCTCACCAAAATCATACCTAAAGCTAACAAGACCGACATGACTGACCTAACATCATTTCGACCCATTGGACTACTGGCAGTACTAGGCAAAGCACTCGAACGTCTAGTAATTAATCGACTCACTCACTTTCAGAACATCAACCATTCATCCAACCAACATCAATATGGTTTCAAAGCGCAGACCTCCACAACTCACGCACTCCACAACCTCATCCACGAAATAAACTCCCGGAAGCAAAAGGGTCATCAGGTCACAGTGATATCGCTAGATATCCACGCGGCGTTTGACCACGCCTGGTGGCCAGCCATACTAAAACGCCTACACCACATCAAATGCCCCCGTAATATTTACACTATTTTAGCTCACTACCTAACGGAACGCTCTGTGACCATACATCATGCAGAAGGAAGCGCCAGCAAAACAATGACTCGGGGCTGCATCCAGGGCTCTGTGTGTGGCCCCACATTGTGGAACCTGGTCATCGATGAACTTCTGGATCTTGAACTCCCGAACGGCTGCTTTATACAGGCGTTTGCTGATGATGTCACCTTAGTAGCGAGTGATAAAAATCTAAATAGTCTTAAGCTCATAGTTGAAGAAGCTCTAGAAAAAATCATAAGCTGGGGAGAGTCCGTTAAGCTGAAGTTTGGCCCCCAGAAGACTGTCGCGGTAGCTTTCACACACAAAGCCCGTACACTCAACATCACCATCCGTGGAACACCCATCCCCATCAGTAAGGAATTCAAAATACTAGGAGTTATCATCGACAACAGACTGACCTTCACTAAACACATTACTCACACTATTAACAAGGCTGCCAAAATATATAACAAACTCACCAGATTCATACGACCCACTTGGGGAATACATTCAGACAACATAGTCACAATATACAGACAGGTGATTGAGCCCATAATCTGTTACGCATCAAGCGTATGGCACACTGCACTAAAATACAAATACGTCCAAAGAAAACTACTCTCATTACAACGAGGCTTTGCAATAAAAATTATAAAAGGCTTCAGAACCATCAACACCGTCAACGCTATAAGTCTCTCAGGCCTAACACCTATCGATATAAAAATTAAAGAATGCGCGGAAGTTGAAACTACCAGACACACAGGCACCACAACATACCTACCCACAGACATTACACTCGACAAACCCACGCACCCCTCAATACTACTACATCCTTCCTTAAGGAAAACACTCACTTACACGACTGCAATCGACTCCACAGAAACACACAACATTCTAAGGGCACACCCACACACACACTACATTTACACGGACGGCAGTAAGCATGACGGACAAGTAGGCGCAGCCTTCGCAGCTTACTGCCCTGACGGCAAAACAATTATACACAAAATCAAACTGCATCCTACTAACACTGTATTTCAAGCCGAGCTTATGGCAATAGAGCACGCATGTTTATGGCTTGCAAAACATAAACACTCATTCGCATTGATCCTCTCAGACTCCCAATCCGCACTATTGGACATTTGCAACGCATACAGCACAAACTCAATCACTACAAACATACGCAACACTTTACACAAACACAACATCAGTCCTCACCTAATATGGGTCAAAGCCCACGTGGGCATCGCTGGAAACGAGGTGGCAGACACAGCAGCCAAAAGCGCCGCAGAGAGCCACACTGCCTACATCAACACAAACTTCCCACTAAGTTATGTCAAAAAGGTCTCAAAGGAAATAAGCAGACAAAAGTATGAACAAATGTAAGCACGAAACACAAAAGGCCCCATATTACGCAAATGGTGCCCAACACTACAACATTTACACACCCTCACCAACGCTACACAGCACACCTTTGCACTCACACAAATACTTACGGACACGGCTTTCATAAAGAGTATCTACACAGATTCAAGATAACTGACAATGAACACTGCCCCTGCGATAACATCACTCCACAAACAGTAACACACCTCCTCGAACAATGCCCACAATACACTATACAGAGAAATAACCACGAACAAACATGCATACATCACCAAGTAAATCCATACAACATCACCCATCTACTCACACAATCTTCAGCACTTAAATCTTTCATCCACTACATAAAACAGATCATCAGCACTCTCAAAAGCTTCAATAATACTTAACCAAATGTAATAATGCCATAAGTATTAAGTACCAATGTAAATACGTATTTATTTTAATTATATATATTCTAAAATACAACCGTATTCTGTATCAAATAGCAGAAATAAATTCCCCCAAAAGGTGGGTAACCTTTTGGGGACAAAATAAAGATACCAACCTATGAGCCTGCACGACGTGCCTACGTACTGAAATTATGAGCGTTTATGACACGATAATAAACCATAGAAACAAGATAGAAACTGAAAACTTTACTGACGTAGAATTAAACTGTATAGGAGAATTAACCAAATTCTCCTATACAGTTTAATTCTACGTTTATTTAACAGTTACTCTCAAAGTTTTATTTGAGATTGAGTTTTTAGGGTTCCGTGCATCAAAAGAAAAAATGAATCCTTAGAGTACGATCACTTCGTTGTCCTTCTGTCCGTCTGTCGCACACTCACTAAGTACTTATGTTACGACTGTTTATCTAAATAACGAAAGTGACTTAATATGTGAATTACCATAAATTACTTTGTTGATATTACCTACATCTCAATGTTGCGCCAATCACTACTTAGCTGCCTGAAATAATACCTATATTATTTGCCAGATGGAGCTTCGACCTGTTTCGTCGTGGTTACAAAGGCGGAATCACTCTGCAGGATTTATGGCAAGCTCGAGACAAAGACCACTCCGGCCGGCTGGGAGACCGCTTGGAAGAGTCATGGCACAAAGAGATTGAGCTATCTAAACAGAAGGGTACCAAGCCTTCGTTCTCAAAAGCCATTATACGTACATTTTGGCTGGAGTATATGATATGTGGGCTATTCTTCGGCCTGCTTTTCATTGTCTTCTGGTGTGAAATCCATTTTATACAAATTATTTGGCACGTGTCTTTAAATAATGCCGGCTTTTGTTTCACGTTTCCTTTTTCTTTGCAGGCCTCTCATTCCATTCACATTGGCTCTATTTATACAATATTTTGCCGGAGATAAAGATAAGCCAGAGGCATATGTAAACGCGCACGTGTACAATTTCCTAATGAATTCCTTGAGTATATTGACAGCTTTAACACTCAATCACGTGACGTTAAGTCAGGCACGAGTGGGAATGAGAATAAGAATAGCTAGCTGTTCGTTAATCTACAGAAAGGTGGGTGAATGTACCTCATAATTTATTCTTGTTCAGTAGCATGTTGTCTGTTGAGGAGGTACCAACTATAGGTATAGTTGGTGGCTGATACAGCTAATGTCCTCCTTCACGAAACCTAGGTACGCCAGTCAGGTGGATTGCTTTAAAAACTAAGCTACGTTTTTAAAGCTTTCTTTGCGCTTGTGATTGTCAGCTCCTATGTCCATGTAACCAATTTTAATAACCACGACTATGTACAACAAGCAGACCAGTGATGCACGTTTTTATTTTGCAGATTTTAAAACTTGATCGAACGGGTTTGAATAAAACTGAGTCTGGACAAGTGATCAATTTGATGTCGAATGATGTGAATCGGTTCGACATGGTGACTCTGTTCCTGCACTACGTATGGGTGATGCCCATCGTGGTACCAGTGGTCACCTACCTGGTGTGGCAGCACGTGGGCGTCGCTACACTTGCAGCTCTCCTCGTTATATTTCTGCAGGCAGTATTGGTACAATGTAAGCTACTTCTGTCTTCGACGTTCATAAGTGCATTACCATTCCCTAAACTAAATAAATCACCTTTCTAGTAGACTCATAAATCCAACAGTGTTTAATAACTTGTAAATTTAACATCTACATCCAAACTATTCGGTACCTAATTAAATTATGAATCTTGTTCTTTCAGCATACCTTAGCAATTTACAGGGCGTTCTTAGGGGGAAGATCGCCAAGCGAACAGATGAGCGAGTGAAGGTGATGAGCGAACTGGTCAATGGTGTACAGGTCATCAAAATGTATGCTTGGGAAAAGCCTTTCGAAAAGCTTGTTGATAAATTACGAAAGTGAGTACTTATAAATATGTAAGTTGACGTTGATTAGATCCCGATTCTGGAAGCTCCGTTAAAATAGATATATTTACTTAGTATCCGGGGTCCCCCCAAGGCATGGAGGATGGCCACCAAGGGGGTTTTAGTGCGGTAAAATCCCTATTACCCCGATAGCCTCTCCCACTGTGGTCGATTACCTTTTGAATTACGATTACGTTTAGGTACTTGGAAATCGTTTTCAGAATTTAAAACAAAAGGTTATTTGCTAATAAAAGTCTTTCTCAAAAAAGTAGATAATTTCCTGCACATTTTCGGAAATGTGTTCATCTGCTAATCCACCTTATTTGCAGTCTGATAGCTAAGTATATATGGTAAGTAGGTATGTTTAGCAGTACCTAATAGCAGATAAGCCGTGGAGAAACACCGTTCCTCTTAGACTTAGAGATTTACTTAACGTTGACAAATACTCTTATTTACCTACTTTTTGTTAACTTTCTCATTTATATTTAATATTTTATTTATTTACAGATTAGAAGTGCATTTTATTATGCGGACGTCAATGGTTAAGGGATTCTCGACAGCATTGTCAGTGTTCACGGAGCGGTTTATTCTTTTCTCCGCCATAGCAACGTTCGTGGCGTTGGGGGGCGATATACGTGCCGAAACCACCTTCTCCCTTGTGCAGTATTTCAACTTGCTACAGCTCATTTGCAATATAGGAATGCCTTTGGGGCTTTCATTTTTAGCAGAAACAAAAGTTACTATTCGACGCTTGGAGGTAGGTACTTACACGACATACTACATCCAATATTGTGTACCTGTTACCTGTCATCATGACGTTATGGTTTTATATTTTGATTTCAGGAGTTTTTGTTGTTGGATGAATTGGATTCTGCCAAAGAGAAAGAAGGCAAAAGAATTAAGGAAAAGTCGCAACATATGCGGGACATTGTGGATACCATCATGGAATACAAAAGTAAGTACTACATGCACACTGGCCATCATTAAGTATTAGCAGATACCGAAAGATACAGAAAGTAGTGGGGATGTCAGCGCATGTATTTCAATCCCATA
The DNA here is from genome assembly GCA_964035505.1 of Watsonalla cultraria. Lineage (NCBI taxonomy): Eukaryota > Metazoa > Arthropoda > Insecta > Lepidoptera > Drepanidae > Watsonalla > Watsonalla cultraria. Next base: position 6,343,067 of record OZ037717.1, on the reverse strand, counting down.
AATTTACAATTGCACATTCAAGGTTATTATATTACTTTCCGTCGTCGTATTTTAATCGTAGAGGACTCATTGCTTGCGATAGTAGTAGGTGCCTATAAGTCTGAAATGTTGACATAAGATATGCCACATTCATATTAACTAAGCTTGTATGTGATTTTTTTGCCCGTAGCGATGAAGACAGTTGAGAATCCAAAGGCGATCGAATGTGAGTCGACCGGCGTGGTGTTAACGGGATTGAGCGCGAGCTGGCAGCCGGACCCCATCGTCCACACACTAAGGAATATATCGCTCACCGCGCGCCCCGGCGAGTTTGTCGGCGTCGTGGGCCTCGTCGGCGCTGGCAAGGTAATATTTTAACAATAATGCAGAACATTCCAAGCCAATATTGAGAAAGTCACAAAATGTAACTTGGTAAATAAGTAGTTGCTAAATATTCGATTGGTTGCATAATATTTGAGTGTAATAGTGTACTTGCATGAGTTAACATAACTCACGTTGTCAGACTTCGCTGCTCCAAGTGATCCTGGGCGAGCTGCGACCCAGCCAAGGCACCATATCTCTTGGCGGGTCGGTCATATCATACGCGAGCCAGGAGCCCTGGCTGTTCGTCGCCACCATACGACAGAATATCCTATTTGGCCAGCCTTACGACCGCGTGCGCTACATGAAGGTGAAATATAATTTTTATTATTAATACACGATAAAAACTTTCCAAACATTCATATGTTTGAAGTCAGACAATCAAAGGTGTAATTTTTGGTCAAAGGTTGTGACTGCGTGTGCTCTATTGCGTGATTTCGAGCTACTACCTGCTGGAGATGCGACCTTGGTTGGTGAGAGAGGCATCAGTCTCAGCGGAGGGCAGCGCGCCCGCATTGGGCTCGCCCGGGCATGCTACAGGAGAGTAAGTCAATATTATTGTGATAGATACATACGCGATGCTTGAAATAGGTTGCATACGGCAGGATAAGACATGCATGAAAAATAATCTCAGCCATATAAGCTATACTAGCTGTGCCCTGCGGTTTCACCCGCGCAGAGTTAATTTAATTCCCGTAGAACCCCAAATGTTCTTTTTAAATAAAAGTTAGTTACTCCTTGTAATATTAGCTATCTGTCAGTGAAAGTCCCGTTAAAATCGGTTCAGCCGTTGCAGAGATTAAAGCTCTTTAGCAAATAACTCATTATTAGGTACCAATTGTTTGCGTTTTTATACTCGTGATAATTTCTCAACGAAATGTCCGATTGGAATAAAACAAACGGTATTTTACTTCTACATAAATACCCTTGATAGCATAATGCTTAATTTGCATAAGGATTAATATTAAGATACACATTTAACGTAGTTTCTTTCTTCAGACGATTTAATATTTTTTATGAACATAAAAGCGGTTATTGTGACTAAACTATGATAGTTAGATATATGCTCTCGCGGACTTTTTTGTAGATCTTAATAAGACCTACAATTCCGTAGTACATTATTTTGTGCTATTGTCAATAGTTTTTGCAGCGCACGCATAAATAGGTTTTCGATTTTACACCTTGGGTTACAAATTCGCAATTTTCTTACGGACCCCTAATCTTTATGAGAATAAAATAGCCTATAGCCTTCCTCGAGAAATGGACTATCCAACAATGAAAGAATTTTTGAAATCGGACCAGTAGTTCCTGAGATTAGAGCGTTCAAACAAACAAACTCTTCAGCTTTATAATATTAAGTATAGATTTCATATTTGAGGTTTTATAAATAATTTATTAATGGACGCTTTATCTGTTATTGTTATAATGTGTTAAATCCATCCATTAATAAGTAGATATTCACGCGTCTTAAGGGCCTGGTTCAATGACCAACTATCACTAGCTGACGTCAAAGTGATTCCGTGTATTTGGGTATGATTCAAGCTGGTGATTTCGTCCTCAACTGTACTTCTCTATCTAATACAAAACAGCCTATCTCTACACAAAACATCATCAGTTACTGATTCTGCTTACGAGCTTAGTTAGAGTACAGACGGACCAACAGCGGGTAGCTTTTTTTGCATTTTGGATACGGTACCATAAAATGTTATTAATAAATATGTAATCTTGTTGATCAATGAATCGGTTTTGACCTTTCATTACTTTAAATGTTATCTGTCCGCTGTGTGACTGTCAAGGTTGTAGCTATATACGTATACCATTCCCTATCTATGTAATATTACCTACCTCTATAAAAAATATGCTCGCGGTAGCTTATTTCTAAAACAAACATGTATGAAATATTATATGGAATTTTAGCAATTCAAGAAACTAGCACTTTCTAGGTCTTATTTTTTAATATAATAGAATTTAAATTAGCTCCAAATTGCCCCTTGCCCCTCTGTTGCACATCGCCTATGTGAGTTTAGTTTGTGAGTATTCGTGGCAGACTTTTTAAATGCACAATTTTGATGGCACATGGGACTCTCTCCGAAAATGAAACTTTGCAAACAAAATCAAACGAAGTTTCAGTATAAGCATTTCTTATTTTATCTGACTTAAATTTTAATTTGTTAAATAATTAAGTTAAAGTTAACGTTTAGAGTTTACGTTTAGATTATTTATAAACGTGGAAAAAGTTTCTTGCAGTACACGTTCGGGTGTAATTTTAGAACGAAAAAGAACCGTGGAAGGAACTTTGCGAACTTTCGACCGAAACTTCGTATTTCGTTGAATAATAGTAGGACCTCAGATAGTCTCCGAAAATGAGAATGAAATAAGCCTGTCTTTTTCCTGCTGTCGATGTGAATTAAATCCCCCTGTAATATTAAATAAAGAAATAACAAAATGTGTGTGTATGATGTGTAGGCTGACGTGTATCTCCTGGACGACCCGCTATCGGCGGTGGACACGCACGTAGGAAAGCACCTGGTGTCGGAGTGTGTCAACGGCTTGCTCCGACACTCCACTCGCATCCTGGTCACCCATCAGCTGCATCACCTCAAGACCGCTGATAAAATCATCATACTCAGAGATGTGAGTACCTACCTAACAATTATTTTCTATTACACTAGCGAGCGACTCACCCACTTCAGCCTACGATTTTTAAAACTATTGGGTAAAAAAAATACCTTGTTATTTTTATTTTATTTTTATCCAGAAATCATACAGACTTCATCTCCAACATGTTAGTCAAAACCGTGTCAAGATCTGTCGAGTAGTTTAGAAAAACGATGCTATTAACCAGACACAATAATTTGTATGGAAATGAGACTGAAGACTTCAATTTATGCTATTCAAAGAATATGACAAATACATATCCCTAAGTGTAGCCTACATTTGTGTAGTTTTAAGTTGTAAGTTTTGTTGCGTCGAAAATATTTATAGCGTTACTCAAATTATTTTGCATACTGCTTTTGATTCAGGCCCAGTCCTACATTATTCTCGATGGGGGTTGAACAAACTCTGCTCTGGCCTTCGGGTAGGTACTTGGGATCGTAATGAAATACTGATTTACCAAAGAGGAAAAAGTTTTTTTTTATTATATAATTGACGTTTTATACAGGGTGTCGGAGAATTCGAAACAGTAGTCTTATAGAAGTTGTAGGGTTATATAAATATAGCACTATGTTGAAGTCGTAAATATCTAGCTCCAACGATAACGTAGTTATAAGCTATAGTCGAAGAGCTCGCGGCCTTAAGCCAGGTTGCATGAACGCGCGGCCGCGTTCACCTACATTACGTACGCGGTAATAATCTACGTAAGTATAGGTAGGTACCTACTTCAAATCATTTAGTTAACTGACCTTATTGACCCCGGTGAGACTCTCTATAGCGCGATTTAAATACAAATGTCAACAAAGTCAACGCCATCTATTCACCTAACGTGAAACTAAAATACCACACAATATTCTATGCATATTTGGCTTATACAGGGGTGGTGAGCATTATGTTCCCAATGTACTTTTAAATTGTGTATAAATATTAGATCATAAAAACAAAAATTTTAGACTAGACTGCCCGTTCTACCGTGTCTGTGTATACTTAGCTAGATTTAAGTATGTATGTGTACCAACTACCGACCAACTCAGATGTGTGGTATATATTATGGTAGTTTGGTAGGTATAAGGACCGTCACGTATTTTATTCGCGTCGTGCCATGTAGACATACAGAGACAGACTCATGAATTGACTACAGCGCATTCAAGATCAGCGCTCATAGCTCGTGACGGCAAGGTAGACAATGGGTACATATCAAGTATCATAGAAACTAGATGCTTTTTCATACAAACGAAATACCTGAGCAGGTACCCAAAAACCAGTTATAATTCGAGGTTATTTCCACTGACATGCGGTGATATCTATACATACATACATACATACAGATAATAAAAATTGAAGTGTCTGTTTGTAATTCCAAAATAACAGATTTTCACTAAATGCATATGATATGATACACGCTACTGACATTGAAAAACAGAGTTTAAAATTTTTCTCTGTCTGTCTGTCTGTCTGTCTGTCTGTCTTTCTGTTTGTTCCGGGTAATCTCTGAAACGGCTGGATGGATTTTAACGGGACTCTCACTGGGTAGCTGACGTTTCAAGGAGTAACTTAGGATACTTTTATTTATCAAAAATATTAGAGTTCCGCGACAATAAGGATGAAACTAAATCTACGCGGGTGAAACCGCGAGGCATAGCTAGTAGCATAGTAAATCTAAAATATGTAATATTAGGTACAAATCAGCCCGAACAAACACTCAGATCTCAGAATAAGATGTATGTAGCTTATCTAAAGAATATATTACGCTTATGTCTACTTATTGTTTAACGCTTACTTCAGAAGTGGTTTTAATAATGATTTTGGTGTGAAGTTGTTTAACATTTGTATGAGCAAGCCAGCTTCCGTTCGTCATTGTACAAAGATGATGAACATGATATTTTGAAGTGGATGACAAACAAAATTTGTATTCGAAACAACTGTGTCATGGTAGATATGCTTGAATTGCAAAATCATGTCGCACCTATTATTATATCACTGTTTGTTTCCACTCAAATATCAACAAGACAATGATAAATGACACCGACTAAAGAATGCGACGAATTTAACCCGACGACAGGCTATGGAGATAAATTAAATTGAAGTATTTGTATATCTGTACCCTACCGATTTTAACCGGATTGGCAGATAGCTCATGGTTAAAAGGAATAACTAGACTCATCATCTCCCTAGCCTAATCTCATATAATCTTGGGGTTGGTACTTGTTTCATCCCGATGCGGCTGATCACCTGATTTTTATATGAAGCGACTGCCATCTGACCTTCGTAACCCCTTTTACTAGGAAAATCGGTAATCTGGTTTAACTAGTTGCCAGACTGTCTAAGGCTTCCCATTGACATGTTACAATTGCCAAAGTGGCAACCGGGACCGACGGCTTAACCTGCCGTCCGAAGCACGGAGGGAACTCGGGCTTACGGTGAAGGAAAACTTCATCATCAACATTTTTTTTCTCTTTTTTTGCGTGCACAGAAATGTACCCGCAATTTGAATAGTGTCGCCACGCGTTGTAGATACCGCTTGAGAGTAATAATTTTAATTACTCTACCTCGTTTAATTACTCAATTAAAGACTCCGCTATTCGTACGTATATTTACACAACAAATTGCGAAGCTGACTGTATTTAAACATCGTAACATTGAAGCCATCCATATAAATTATGAGTATATTATACACCCACCGTATTGTAGTATAGGTCCTATCTACTTATATAAATTAATGCTCTACATACGAAATGTCATGATTTTAAGAACTGTAAGTAAGTAGGTACGTAACACATTTAAGTTGTTAATTAATGTAAATAAAGATAAATGTTTCTTGTTTTCATTAGAATTTGCCACAATTTGCTTACTAATTAAATTATTTTTATGTATTGTCATCGTGAGACATCATGTCGTCGGTCCTCTTCTATCTTAGTGTTAAAATTATCAATTAACCGAAGTGGTTAAAAGACCAAGATTCATTTTTTAAAACTGGGTTGTTACAGTTTATCGATTTCCCTGTAAACGGGTTTGCGAAGAGCGGATGGGAGACGCGTTAAACAGGGTGCCTAGTATATTCCATATCGTATGATAGGGTCGATGATACGAAACGGTAATCAGTTTTTTCAAAAGGAGGTAGGTCCTCCAGCTTACTTATACTCACCCTACCAACATTAATAAGCATTAAGTGAGTCTGTATGTGCCTAACGTAGATTATTCCAAACGATAAAATTGTTCAGTCTCCTTTATTGAATCATTAGAAGGTTGGTGGAATACCTTTCTCGTCCCCTTGAGACCTGAATAACATAACCTGGAAAAATGTATTTGTCAGCAGATCTAGTAGTTCGGGCTTCTTAAGCTCTGGGTACCTAGAGACCTTACCATCAACTCTTATAACGATTGCTCTTTGGGTAACTAGGCGACCTACACCTACACACGACTTAAATTGATTTTTCATACATATATGTATACCTATAAGTACATGTACCGACTACTTATATTATTTACTAACCGTGCCCGCGGTTTCATAGCTATTTTTTTTTTTTTTTAATAAAATTAGCGCAAGTTTCTTATTGTAACATCAACTATCTGCCAGTAAAAGTCCCGTTAAAATCTTATCTTTATAGATAACTTCATACTAGGTTTTGTTAGAAGTTTATATTTGAAGTTACGTAAATATTGCAGGGTGAAATAGAGGCACAAGGTGATTTCGAGGAAGTGTCCCATTTGCCTCTGTTTGTGGAACTTCTTGAAGAGGAGGAGCAGCCAGAGGAGCAGCGGCCCCAGTATCTTCGCCAACGGACCCTTTCTGTGCAGGTATGTCTCACACACATATACCTACAAAAAGTTTTTTTTAATGAGATATCTCTTTGGGCTTATCCCATACATTGTAGGGGTCGACTCTGGATTCAAACCCGGTGCTGCTGATCGCCAGATTTTAACACAAAGCGACTATCTGTCTGTATTGACTCGTCGTCTCGTCAAGTTCTTTGAATGAGTTATAGGTAATAAGAATATATTCTTAGAGCAATAAGAGGCAATTTAATAGGTCGCTCTACTTACTGTAGGCAGAATTACACATCACACGAAACAAACAATTAATTGTCGCCTGCGCCTCCAGCACAAAGAACGAAATGAGGACGTTTTCATCAAGTTTCATTGAACTTATGATTCACGTACATATGTAATGTTTAGATGCAGGGATACATTATTATATAGCCGTGAAGCTATTAAAAGGAAATAGTAGATCGGTAGGTACTTATTATATACGTACATATATTAACCACTTGACAGATCTAGATTTGTAGATCGGAACTCATTCAAAGTAATCTTATCCATTCGTATTTGGTACTGACTTATCTTTTAACAGCATTGAACAAACCCTGCACTCATTTTTAAACTTAGATAAATACTAGCGTGTGTTCCAAACCTAGTTTACCAATAAAGATGTGTTATGTCAACAGTCGCGCACAAGCACCAGTACCATTCAAGAAGGCAACAATCCAGAACAACAAGATCAAGAAGAATCCGCCGAAATCACGGAGACAGGTACTTGGACGGCTATTATATGTATATATATACCCATACCTACTTAACTAAGTGCCTATATTACGTATATGTATTGTTCAGAAAAGTGCAGAAAAATATAGAATAAAATTATCTACACACATGGTAAAAGCAATAAGTCACTTCCTTGTTTCTCTTTTGTTGTTTTATGGCCTATTATTATAACAATGAGGTTTGGGTTTATAGGTATGCTGTAAGTGTAGACAGAAGTGTAGACAAACAGTGATAAAGTGTAATGCTTGTTTGTTTTCTGATTCTGAATTCAAACACCAGGTACAATGCATTATTGTATGAATTATTCGCATTGTGAGGTCACTAAGTAGGTAAGTATGAGGTTATAGCTATCGTACATTATGCCTTATTTGAACCAGGTCGCGTGTCAGGGCGAGTGTATGCGAAGTATTTCCGCGCCGGCGCCGGCTGGGGGCTGCTGCTCTTCACAATCTTCTCAATCCTTTTAGCACAAGTGGTCACGTCCATGAGCGACCTCTGGCTTACTTACTGGTTGGTTCAATTCTGATAGCTTACCTTACAACTGTTAAGTTGTAATCTGTGCTTATACTGAAATAATACCAACCGAAGACTATTAATAAAGCTGAGTTTATAAAAATTCCACTTAAAAAATTGGTGTATCTGCTTACTTACTGTGCAAAACGCATAAATTTTTTTTTGCTGTGTTTTGATATAAGTAAGTACTTACTTAATAATAAAAACCGCATAGCCTTGATGTTGCGTCATTCTGAATAAAACAGAAATACCTATGTAAAGTATGTGTATTTATGCAAATTTTCTGTAACATGAAAATTCAGATCCACAAAGTAGTTTTTCCCAAAATAATATTTCGTGGCACAATAATGTTTGAGGTTGTTTTGCAGTTGTGTGATTTTAATAAAAATAGAAATCTCTAAAGGTCTCCGAAGGGGTAAGCAGAGATAACATCGACATCTCACCGAAGATGATTAAATGCCTTGTGACAGAACCCCGCCATCGCAGGCACTATACCTATATACGTTTTTGAATTTCTTCTCATTCACATGCATGTTTTCCTTTGTATGAAGTTAGAAGAACTGGTACCATCTACAGGCCGCTGGTATTTGGACTTGTGTCGCTTGGTTAGCAGGCGACTAATCCACCACAAAGGCTCTATTATTATAATATGTTTTCAGGATGAACGTGGTGGAAGACGCACATATTCGTGCCGATGAGTTGATGAGCAATAATGTGAATTCAACTAAGGTTAATAACACATGGACGATCGATGAAGCGGCCGTGAACGCGACCAGCCAAGACAATAGAACCTCGACCATTATAGACACGATCGGGAAGACCGCGCTCACCATTCTATCAGCCTCGGAACAACATGTCAACCATCCGTTTTACATTTATATTTGGGCTATCGGCATATTTGGATGTATTGTCCTCACTACTGGCAGGTTGGTAGATATACATAATATATATACAGTAGAATAACTACTATTTTTGATTGTTAATTAATATAAACAACTGTTGTTGGTAAATAATTTAAACATTTGTATACCAAGTGCATACACAAACTTATATTCCGTACTTGATTTATAGTTTTCTTCTTGTCTGATTAGATGAAGTCCAAAAAGAATACCTAGTTAGTTTTTCAATTCTATAATATTGTTGAGAATAAAAAATACGGCAAAATGCCGAACCATTAGATTAAATAAGATAAAATGTTTATTTGTTCACAAATTTTTATTCACATTCACATTAATCCAATGTTTATTACGCTAAAATTTTCTCCGCCAGGTCAATATTGTTCCTATGGGTGTGCATGCGCAGCTCCATAAAACTACACAACCAGATGTTCAGCAACATCCTCGCGGCCACCATGCGCTTCTTCGACACGAACCCCTCTGGTCGCATCCTCAATAGATTCTCAAAGGACATGGGCGTTGTCGACGAAATTCTACCTCGAATGTATTTAGATAGTATACAGGTGCGATACTACACTTACCTACCTAGTTACATTGCATCTAAACATACCTTCATCCAATAGTGGAAAGTAAATTAATGATAATTAAAAATTTCCAGATATTTATGGTGATGATCGGTATCTTAGTGATGGTGGCGATAGTGAACCCGTACATGCTGCTGACGACAGCCGCTTGCGGTATTGTTATGTTCTTGTGGACTATAATCTACCTCAACACTGCGCAGGCAATTAAAAGGTTAATTTACTTTCTTGTTTGCTATGCACATATTTATATAGTTAGGTATGTAGATACAAACTTGCAAAGTCACAACAGCTGCAAGCATTTATAAAACACTTTTATTTGTTTTTTAATATCGGAATAGCAAGTTCAAATCCCAGCGGGGCCTGTACCAATAAGTTTTTCTAAAAACGTATACACAGTGATTTCACACCACGTGCTTTACGGTGAAGGATAACATCGTGAGGAAACCTGCATATGTCTAAGAAGTAATTCAAAGACGTATGTATAGTGCCTGAGACGGCGATAGACTGTAGATCTGTCACGTTGGCACTTAATCATCTTCGGTGAAATGTGGGTGTTGTTATCACAACACCTCTGCCTACCCTTTCAGGCAATACAGGCGTGAGCATATGTAATAACGGAATAATGTGCGTTTATTAATGAATCTGAGTATATTTTGTGCTGCTATACCTTCCCAACCACCATGGCGGGGCTGGGCACGGTGTATGTATTGTATTGATGGTTGTGTGTGTGGTCAGGGTGGAGGGCGTGTCCCGCAGCCCGGTGTTCTCGCACGTGTCGGCCACCATGGCGGGGCTGGGCACGGTGCGCGCCTGCTCCGCTGAAGACATGCTGCGCGCCCAGTTCGACGACAAACAGGACGTGCACACAGCGGCTTGGTAAGTACTTATGTACTATATGCATACATCCACACAATACATCTAATACCGTAGGTATTACTTCAAGTTATATCATTCACGCCTTTCCACAAGGCACTCTGAAATGGTCGGCAGAGGTAAAAAATTGATTAGGGGGCAACGCGACAGAGGAGACTCTTTCTTATGCACATTTACTTCACAAAAAACACTCAGTAAACCACGTTGGTAACTTCGTGTCGCCTGCTAATACTCAAACTACACATACAAACTGCCGCCATGCACGGCCATTACCACTTTTATCAATTAGCAATAGAAACACGATCAACTGTTAGATATCTACGTAGGTAAATTTGTTTGTTCATATCAGTTGCATCAGTCAATATTTGGTAAGTATGTATGTATACTCATGACTTTGACATTGTACAACCTCTTCATACATGTAAAGTGTTACCTGTAGGCCTCTTTTTAAACATATATTACATCATAATGTGTAGGTAGGTGTGCATTTTCTTATGTTAAGTTAAATCTATAAACATACATTATCTGCCCGTGTTCAGGTACTTGACGCTTGTGACGAACACGGCCTTCTCCATTTGGCTCAGTCTGATCTGCGCTACCTACGTGATCGTCGTATCCTACACCTTCCTGCTTTTAGATGATGGTAAGCTCTACAGATATGCTCCGTAGTGTGTGTGTTTCCGGGCTTGCAGACACGACAGAGTTTGTCGCCGTCACTTAAGTCCATAGAAGAATTAATAATTAGGTATCTGTACCAAAAGGAAAATCCTACCTACCCCCTTATTACAAAAAATATTTGACTAAAATAGTAATTGACTTAGAATCACATCTTACTTATAAAAGGGTTGGACATAGTTTTAGGTCGAGTTTAGTGTGATCGTTGCCTAAACCATGTTGTTTAAAAAGGGGGTGAAATTCTCACTCAAGTGTTTGTGTTTATGATATATCACAGGTACCTTCTTTGAGCGTCTTTATTGCACTGTCTTCTTGTTGAACAGGTTCAACGAAGTCCGGTAACGTAGGTCTAGCGATCAGCCAGGGGTTGATATTGGTGAATATGGTGCAGTTCGGAGTGAAGCAAGCGACGGAGGTGATATCTCAGATGACGAGCGTGGAGCGTGTGACGCAGTTCACGTCGCTGCCGCAGGAGAAAACCGAGGGGCCCGCGCCGCCCGCCGGCTGGCCTCACAAGGCTCGCCTCATATTCAAAGACCTGTTCCTTCGATACGATAAAGACGCTGAGCCCGTACTTAAGAACCTCAATATTGTCATTGAAAGCGGCTGGAAAGTAAGTAGTAAATCGGCTTAACATTACCTATTCTTTCGACGAAATATAATCTATACAATCGACAAAAAACTATAGCTATAAGTAATTAACGAAACCTGCAATGCATGCGGATTTGTTTGTATATATCATATGTTTATTTTTTAACTATCTAAGTTATATACATTTTCATTTAAATTGAAAAAAAAAACCTATTCAGTTGGTTTCGTACTAACATATTAAGTAAGTAATAATTCCGTGTGCTTTTAGGTAGGTGTTGTGGGTCGTACCGGAGCTGGCAAGTCTTCGTTGATATCGGCACTATTCCGACTGGCGCCAATTGAGGGCCACGTTGTAATAGACGACTTAGATACGGGAGATATTGCTCTGAAGGTATGTACCAACACTTCTCGAGTGCCTATACATAAACAAGATGTAATAAAATAAGATCCTCCTTTCAATTACCTTGCGTTTTATTTGCAGGAATTACGATCAAAAATTTCAATCATTCCTCAAGAGCCAGTGTTGTTTTCGGCCAGTTTGAGATATAACATGGATCCTTTCGATAAATACTCCGATGAAGAAATTTGGAAAGCATTAGAACAGGTAGAATTAGCTGCCAAATTGGAACAACTCTCGAACCCTTTTGCGGAGTCCTTTACCGTCGTCTTTATTTTGCAGGTGGAGCTGAAGCACAGTGTGACGTCATTGTTCGCACCGGTCGCTGCGGGCGGGTCCAACTACAGCGCCGGCCAGAGACAACTCTTGTGTTTGGCCCGAGCCGCACTCGCTCGCAACAAACTACTAGTTCTCGACGAGGCCACTGCCAACGTTGACCCTAAGTATGATATTACTTGTTTCATTAAGTAGGTCTTAAATATCATATCCCATAAACTGTTACGGAATCTGCGTCTTCAAAAATAGGTGCTACACAAATGCGGGGTAAACAACTTTTTTTTAAATCATTGAATGAATTTATGTACTTTATGTATCTTGCTTTATCTACCTACATACTATATGTCCTCGATAACAGAATTTGTTTGGTTGCAGTACGGACACGCTTATTCAAAAGTCGATACGTAAACATTTTGCCGAATGCACGGTGGTGACGGTGGCTCATCGGTTACACACGGTTGCCGATTCCGACAGAGTTATTGTGAGTACTAACATCCAACATAATATTACCATGTTACAACACTGAACTACTGTGTCCGTTCTAGGCTTATTTATTTGTTGTGATTTATTTTGTACCTACATCCTAGCTACTACTAAGTAGTTGTATCGGTTACATCGACAAGAGCTATTAATCTTTTATTCATGATTATAATTGGAAAAAAAGAAGTTTAAGTTAAGTACAAGAGTAATTACTCAATTTCTTGCCAGGTTCTCAGTAAAAGCACCGTTCTCAACCCGCCACCTACATAATTATGTATAATCATGTCGTTCTGACAATTTTAAAGTTCCTACCTAGGTAATCTACCAAAGTGTAATCCAATAAAGATATTTTGAATTTCAATTAGAACATGACTTAATACGTGTTGTTCAGGTGATGGAAGCAGGAGAAATAGTGGAATGCGGTCACCCTCACGAGCTGCTGCAGAATGAAGAGGGGCACTTCACGCGCATGGTGCGGCAACTGGGCCCGGCCTCCGAGCAGAGCCTGCGGGACCTCGCCAGCGCTGCGCACGCGCAACACATCAAATACGTCGACGCAGACGAACATGGACAACCCTAGTATTGCATATTTATGCACACTTGCATATTCTTTATACTGTATTATATATTTACAAACATTGATATGTAAAACATATTAATATGTTCTACGTACTTGACCAGACCAGTGCCTAAACAAAGCTTTGATAATTTTTTAAGGTTTTAAAACTTAAGAAAGAAACAAATAATCTATACCTATATACTACTTAAATTATTGTAATATTGCAATCCTACCTAGTGTCCTACTACTTATATTTATTATTATATATATTCATAGTGTTAGTTTATGTACTTACAAATATGTAGCGAAATAAATATGTATAAAAATACACATAGGTATTATATGATTGAATTTGTAAATAATCCAAACAGTTCCAAACTGCATTTTTTATCTCTATATTTAGGTGCAGCTAGTACTTACTGTATTCAATATGGTACTTAATGTAAGCAAATCTTAACAGAACATGTGGTACTTATGTCACAAATATTTAGTTATGTACTTATCTACATATATAATCTACTTCATAAATATGTATGTACTTAGTAATAAGACAATGAATAAATTTTACTTAATAATTTTATGGTATGAAAGTGCAGTGTAAGTTGGTCTAATGTAATGTGGATCAGTAAGTTATTTTTCCAAAGAGCAAGAAGAATGCTTGCAGTGATGAGATAAAAGCATTTTGATAGTGTACATGTTATTCATATACAAATATGTAAGCCGTCTTGAAATGTTGCCTTATTAGTTGTGAATATTGCAATATAATAAAAACTACATTTTTAATTGATGCTTGAATAGCAGTGAGTTTTATTTCATTTTACCACAATCATGAGACAAGATGGCACAAAAAATATTTCAGTAAAAAGTGTAGCTATATTATACCAATTATTATTTCTTTGATTTTCTTTTAGCTTGACTTATTTGTGACCAAATGATATTATTATTCACTTGTTCTAAATCAGTTGAACTTTTCCATTCTTTACTAGATCGGCAATGGGTTTGTACTGCAGGATGTGTTGTGAACTCTCTGTGAACAAATGTTGGAAAAGTTATTTAATTTACATAAATATTACATAAGTAAATAGAAGCAATAAAACTTGCCACATTCTCATAAATATAATATTTTATGAAAATGTATACCTTCCAAATCTATTTCTTCATCTTCACCAAATAAGTCTTCGAGGACAATGCCTGTAATGGTTTCATTTGCTTTCAAAAACACATGACTTTGTAAACATGGGCTTTCAGCCATTTTATTCATTTCAAATACTTGCATGTTGCCAGGCACTTTATTTAATATAACAGTCTTTATGTGACTTTCCATACTAAGCAAATATTCATGGGCATATTTATATTCAGATGGGGTCAAATAATTACTCCCCAACTCCATTCTTCGCTTCTCTTCATTGATTATATGTATACAATACTTTTCTATCTTCATTAATCTAGTCTTAAGATAATTACAAATAATGAACTTTATTCTACTCAATTCCATTTTATGAATAGTAGCCCGAAGATCAGTTTTGGGCAACTTGTTGATATTCCGCTCCATGTGTTGTATTTGCCCCAGCATGCATTCAACCATATCGTTTCTGTGTGGAAGTATCTCAGGAGCCAAACGTTCATTCTGCCAAGCATTTTGAAGTGTCTTCAGTACAATTTCGGCGGTAATTTCTTCCTCATCATCACTTACGCCTATATCACCATTTAACTCCATTATATTGATTTAATTCTATATCATTCAATATCAATATTAAACCAAAATTGTTTTCTTCAAGCAGTGCAGTAAATACGCCAGGCACTTTCAGTTTATGAGCACAATATTGAATAATAAACCCATGACACAACAATAAAATTATTAGTAAAATTAACATCAATCTATCGCCTCTATCGGTCTTCCATCCAATCCAAATTCCAATTCTTCCAAGCTAAGTTAAACCTCGTTACAAGTTGAATAAATCACAACAATCTGATATTTCTTTACTCATGGTGGAACGGTGTTTGTTGTCATGTCATTGTCATTTTGTCAGTTGAATCGCTGTCAGTATAGTTGTCACTTAAAATTTTGTATTACGGCAACTAAGTTATCTGAAAGAATATACATTACTGCCATTGTTGAATACGTGGAACACAGATACAATATAATATAGACTTCCTTCCGCGGCTTCGTCTACGTGATTTATAATATACTAGCGACCCGCCCTCACCTCGCTACGGGATGGATTTTAAGACTATTACAAATCGTTGACTTTTCATTCCTTATGTGTACAATACTTAGTACATTATTTTGATAAATCTCGTAGGGTTCAGCCTGCGCTTGCAATGTAAGCGGAAAAAATGTAATTATTTACGACATCAAATTATAAACCTCAAAAATAACAGTATTTCTCTACTATTTAATGGGTGTTATTATTATACATATAAACCTTCCTCATCAATTAAAACTATATTACAACTCTATCTATTAAAAAACCGCATCAAAATCCGTTGCGTAGTTTTCAAGATTTAAGCATACATAGGGATAGAAAAAGCGACTTTGTTTTATACTATGTAGTGGTTCCTAATTACCTCAATTAGCCTAGTCCAGTAATCCGATTTTGAGTTTATTAATTAAACACAAAAATACAATACAAATATTTTCTCTTAGGCTTAGGCTTTTGTGGGCCGCTGTTAATTAAACAAGCCTAGCCGCCTTCTCATCCTACTACGACGGTTCAGCTCTTTATGAACTGACTAGGTTCTCACAATGAGCACAAGGGATTATGATGTACAGTAGTAATAGTTTATTTTCTTTAAATTTTTTGTTCTTCATATTGTTATAATGTTCCAATCCTTTAATGTGTTTCTTGGAAGAATGTGGGTAGACATAATTTTTTTCTTCCATGTACTGGAAAAACAAGCAAATATAGTGATGGTTAAGTAAAGCTTTTTCCAGCAAATAAATAAAGAACCGTGGTGCCTGTGAGGTTTGAGCAGTCGCCTGCTACGCCAGCGACGCAAGTTCGAATCCCAGCGGCCTGCTCGAATGAGTTTTTCTAAAAACTTAAGCGAAGTAATTTCACCACGTGCTTTACGATGAAGGGAAATATCGTGAGGAAGCGTATTTCTGAGAAGTTATTCAAAGTATGTATAGTGTTTGAGACGGCGATAAACTCACCCTCTGTCCCGTTGGCACATCACATAATTCAATCATATTTGGTAAATGTAAGTGTTGTTGTTACAACACTTCTGTTTACCCTTTCTGGGATGGCGTAAGCATATTTATAAATAAATACAATCCCCGAAGGCCGAACGAAGCCTACGACACGCAGGGAATAAAATAGAACATGAAAGGGGTTGTACCTAATAGTACCTAAGTACTTACTTGAGTCCTGACTATAGGCAACGATATAACGAATTATTCCCATATGTTTAGAAAGAGGACTATAGGGTGACTAATACTTGGTTTGATATTTTTACGCCAACAGTATGTACCTACTTATCTGAATATAATCCTGTTAGTGTGGGTATACCTTGTCACATATACCTTCTTCATAGAGGCAACTAACACTATTAGCCGAGTAAGACGAAGCTATACAGAGAGGTACTGGCACTGCAGGGTAGTTGTAGGAAAATTAAGTGATCTTTACAGTTTGCACATATTCTGGAAGAACAATCACAAAATTATATAAAAGTACTTAATTACTTAGCTACCTTGTTAATCTCCTTAGCTAAATTAAGGTCCCTCCACAATTTATGCCGTTCGTGGTGATTTTAAGTACTACTTATGTTCTCTTTTTTATACCACAAAGTTGGCAATAAAGCATGCGGCCTTGATGGTACGTGGTTACCGCAGCCTACAGTCATTTGCAACTTAACGCGCACGATGTCGAACCTAAAATTCTTAGAAATAATAATTAGTATCAGACACAGACCGATGAGATTCAAATGTTTGAAAGCTTGCGTTGTATTCCATGAATGCGCCTATTTTAAAGCTTTCGGCATCAACAACTACATAAATGAATACGGCTTTAAAATTAATAAATCATAGTCAAATTAGGCTTCCTCTTTATCCATTAACCATTTTTGATTGACTAATTGTCTCGTCTACACTTAATTTTAACGAAAAAGACTATTTAAATATGTAAAATAACTATTCAGATTCACCCCTGTAGACAAAGTCTCAAGTAAACACAAAAGGTATCTACTCACATAATGTATTCACCTTCTTAGATCTCATTATGAATATTGATTTTGTGTGACGCTTCCGTTAATCCTTAAGGTTTTCTTATAAAAGACGCCGCCTGGCCCAGAGAGGGCGAGTAGCCTCCACAGCCTCGGCGATCCCACCTCGCGAGTTTGGTTATACACACTAAAGACTGGAGTAGTTCGTGAAGCGATTTTCTTCAGTATTTTTGATAGTAACCATCTCGCAGTGATCCCTATCCTAAACTTATAGTAAGAACTTTTAATACATCATCATTATTTGATCCATAACGTTATTTAGACTAAGTAGTTGTATGTGTTTGTATTCCAGAAGATGACGATTGCAAGCTTGGATCCTGGGCCTGGAATGGCTGCCCTGCAGGCCTGGGGCGGTCAGGTAGCTGCGTACGGAGCCTCCAACCAGACCGTTGTAGACAAGGTGCTGCCGGACATTTTGCACATGGTCGACCCACATTGGTTTGTTATTTATCTTTTATTTGCTAGATTTTAACAATAACATTTTGTAGCTTTGGAGATAAGAAAACAAAAAAGGAGTCAAAATTATTGAGCCAATACATGTCAATAAATTATTAAATGAAGTCACTTGCAGGTACCAGTTTCCACCTATGAACCCGCTCTGGCATGGACTCCTTGGGTTCACTATTGGTGTTCTCGGGTTCATTTCAATCACTGGCAACGGAATGGTCATCTATATTTTTAGTACTACGAAGGTTGGTACCAACATTGCTTTCTGGTCAGTAGTTGATAATCTGAAAAAAAATAGTATATTTAACTTCCCAACAAGGACAGCTCAATAATATTTCTTTCAAATTACAGACCCTCAAGACTCCTTCGAACTTGCTTGTAGTAAACTTGGCGTTTTCCGATTTCTTAATGATGTGTGCAATGTCTCCGCCTATGGTTATAAATTGCTACAACGAAACGTGGGTATTTGGTAAGTTGTCTTAAATACTGAAATTTAAACTCGCTAAAATAAAAACATTATATGCATTTTAATTGCTATTTAACAACAACATGATTTCATGTTAAATTACTCAGGACCGCTAGCATGTGAACTATACGCTTGCGCGGGCTCTCTATTCGGCTGTGCTTCTATTTGGACCATGACAATGATCGCCTTCGATCGCTACAATGTCATCGTGAAGGGCATTGCCGCCAAGCCCATGACCATCAATGGAGCACTTCTCCGCATTCTTGGAATCTGGCTGTTCTCGCTCGCGTGGACTTTAGCACCGTTCTTTGGCTGGAACAGGTGCGTAGCATTCCTCTGTACCTATACCCAATTTGAACATAATTTTACCAGGCATAATATAACTATAGCGTTCTATACCTAACTTAATTGATTATTCGAACCAGATACGTGCCAGAGGGAAACATGACCGCGTGCGGAACTGACTATTTGAGCAAGGAATGGTTAAGCCGGAGCTATATTCTAGTCTACTCAGTCTTCGTTTACTTTGCACCACTACTCCTCATTATCTATTCATACTTCTTCATTGTTCAGGTAAAAACCTTCGAATACTTTTCTTATACTTAGAACATCAAATACTTAGTTACTACATTACATGTATGATGTATGTGTAGGTAGGTACGTTAAAACTTGATAAACCTTAAGTATAACAATCTACAGTTATATTTTCATACAGGCCGTAGCTGCTCATGAGAAAGGAATGAGGGAACAAGCTAAGAAAATGAATGTCGCTTCTCTGAGGTCATCTGAAGCTGCCAACACTAGCGCCGAGTGTAAGCTCGCTAAGGTAAGATCTAATCACAGCAAAATAAAGCTTTATTACGCGTTACACCTGCGTTAAATCGCTAACGACTATTTGCAGGTGGCCTTGATGACTATCTCCCTATGGTTCATGGCGTGGACTCCTTATCTGGTAATCAACTATGCGGGCGTGTTCGAGAGTATGCCAATCAGCCCTCTCGCCACTATTTGGGGATCGCTCTTCGCTAAAGCTAATGCCGTCTATAACCCAATTGTATATGGTATTAGGTAAGTACAAAATCAAAATGCGTGCGCTATCGAGGGTGCATATCTATTAGTGTTTGGGCCAGTAAACCTGGACCAATAGTATTCCAACGATATCACCTAGCTGAACTACCTTCATGTTTATTTCACGGACCAAAGGCCCTTAAAAATCCAAAAGGTTCTCTTAGTTGTTTGATGTTTTTTGAAAAATAATATATTTATCCAGCCACCCCAAATACCGAGCTGCCCTGTACCAGAGGTTCCCGGCGCTGTCGTGCCAGGCGTCCCCCGACGAGACCGGCTCCGTGGCCTCCGCCACTACGGCCGTCTCTGAAGAGAAGCCTGCAGCATAAGCCTTCGCCCCCAACTCCACGAACGACATGACCACGATGATCATAGGACACGATTCTGCCGAAGCGATGTTATTTATTATTTTTATACGCAAACATATACACGGTACAAAGCTATAAACTTGAGCACAGAGCGTGTGCTGGTTGCAAAATATTCAGGGCACGTCTTCACAAATTAGGCAATGTGTCTCCTGCGTAATTTGAGTTCACGTTTTGTGTATCAAGTTGTACGTTGCACACTTTTCTTATACGAGTAGATACGAGTACCTACCTAACATTAACTTTGCAACTCAACCCACGGCATAGATAAAATATAAAAAAAACATAAGGAACAAATAATTATGTCGTCGGTTGCCCCTGTCTGTACCCATCAGACTGCTCCTATTAGTTTGTAAGTACCTAGATATTGAACTCTTATCGACGAAACAAGCAATGTATCTTGGACCAATAAAGAATGTCAAGCAATGTGGCTCAAGGTCACAATATACCTACGCTTTTTATTGACTTCAACAAAGAATTAATAGGCAAGCACCACACCCCTCATGTCATGATTTTATCTCAATTAATGTAGGTAAGCCGCAGTTTCTTTTATTTATCCAGACTGGACTAGTACTAGGAACATTCCAGATGGATAAGCCCAATAACACTTTGTCCGACCCGAGGATCGAATCCACGACCTCTTGTTTCGCATTAGCGCTTGCAATCACCAGACCAACGAGGCAGTCATAACTTTAGTATAGGTAGATGTGCCAACGCCTAGGTAGATACACTACAACCAACTTAAGAACGAAAATTTTGTCCAAATTGTATAAATGCTATTAAAACGTTAGTAATGTTTTATGTCTATGATATTCATGTTTTGTATCATAGACATAAAATGGTTGGTTGTAGACTTTCAAGCCACGAACAAATCAGGCAATTTTCCCAACCATAGAGCCCACGTTACTAAGCAACCAATTTAATCAACAAATTGTAAAAGGGTAAAAACAGCAAGGATTGCCGTGAGATAACCTTTGTAATTTTACTAATTCCTTTGACTTGCTGTTTATTACTCGTTACTTTTACCTACAATGACGTGTATTCAGAAATAAGTTTAACTATATCCGGTAGAGAGTTAAAGGGTAGCATTATACCATCGAAATAGTAAATTAAACATACTGAGGATAAATAGGTACAAGGTACGAATACAATGGCATTTAAGAGCTCATATGAGCTCCACCACCACTTTCCAAAGCTAGCCGAAGAGTCAGGCTTCACTTTTAACACACATCGTCCACGAATCCATATTGACTGGAATAAAATCCGTAAGTCTTACATATTTTCTAAAGTTTACAACCTAAGTACCTAGCTTACATTATACCTAACTATCTCGGTATCTTGTGTACATTTACAAATTAATTATATTTTTCAGGATCTATTGATATAGACAACCTCATAAGAGAGAGGAAATTTGTACTCTTGGAACAGAATTTAAATGACGTAAGTAATTTATTCGTTATAATGTTCTCATTTTAAGCAATAAAAAAAATTGGGAGAGATTGTAAGTACGTCCGACGCGTAACTACTCCTGTAGTGTAGGTAACTAGGTACGATTTTATTTAATACTAAGAAGTTAGAACTAAGAACCCAACAGTCACGACAACTGGCACCAATTTTAAAGTTGATATCTAACTCATTCGTTAGATACTTAGGTTCATTCTTGGTCTAAATATAAAAAAAATACTTATTAGAGATTCAATTAGATTTTAGATTGCGTGCTGGAATCTGAGTTCGATGTACGAATACTAGACGAGGGAGTGATGAAGATGTTTCGATTGGCGCAGCTGACAGTAGAGTACCAGCAGTTTTGTCGCCACTACCTAGACCGCAGTGTGTACGTGTTGCGTGAGGAGATCAGTTCTTTGGCGCAGGTAATTGGGTACCTTCATAAGATGTCCGCCAGGTCGACCTAGGGTGGACAGCCGGGCTAGATAAGTCGTGTGCGTTCAACATGCTTATCTACCTTCTTTTGTATTTCTCCCTCTTCCTTACCCTCTTAGCCATCATCCTGGCATCTCTCTCATATCGTGCTTCCAACTCCCTAAGTAGTAGTCTAAGTCCAGAAAGAACGCCCACCCACATCTGACCTTAGTCCTCGATTGGTTGCCTCCTAAAACAGAAACGATACGATTAAATAGTCAAATTTACAAACCCTAACAATTAAGTCTTATTGGGAGACAGGCAGGTATCTAAACTAAATCAGCATGCGATAGAAATAGATTAAAAAATAATTATGCTTATTTGCGCCAGAAACACGTAGATATTTCTGTGTTATCACATGATCCTGCATTATCATTTACTAATAAACTAACACGAGATTACGCAATGCATTTACGCTGGTTAAATTGGCATATTTTACTCGCAATGAAGAAATAAGTAGTGGCATATTTTGCAGGAATTGGATGCGACCAAAAAAGATGTCCGGGAAAAAGATGAAGAAATTAGAAAACTTAGAAAGCGAACAAGGCACTCGTTTAAAACTCCCCTGCCCTACGGCAACGATAACATCGCTGCAATGATACTGAAGACACTGGCCAATAAGGGAGAAAATATGTTTCCAAGTACGTCAGCTCCGGACGCGCTGAATTATAATAGATGCGGTTACTGCGATAAGGTGTTTTTGAATCAATTGTATTTACAAAGTCATATATCACGACGACATCCCAACGTGACGGAAATTGCTCAAAGGGATCATGAAAGTCTTCATGGAAATGAAAATTCAAAACTGACTGCTGAAATTATGGAACTGAAGGTAAAGCTTCAAGAAATGGAAAACGTTATTTCAAACGCAAAGAAGCAAAATGAACTCCAAAACACCAATGAAGTAAAAGAAAAGGAAAAAACGCCAAAACTTGAACATGATCAAAGTATTGCCCATGAAGATGACCGAAGTATAGTTGGAGAAGCTAATTTCAATCGAAGTGTTGCTAAAGAAACACGAGATGTAGAAGTTTCCACTAACAGTGAGGAGAACTTGTTGAATAAAATTGAACAGTGGAAAAGAGAAGAGCACGATAAATATAATAATGAAATACTTTCACTACGCAACCAGATTATGCAGACTATTACTTCTTTGAAAGAAAAGGAACTTGAAAAGGTTACTCAAAATGAGTCTAAAGCAATGGAACAACTACAAGCAACGATAACCCAGCAGAGTGCAGAAATACTCCTGCTTAAGAAAGAGTTAAATAATACTGTTGGTACCTATTGTAATGTAATATTGAATTTGATCGTGAACAGTGTTTATTTAACTAGTATATACTTAAGTACCTATCAGAAGTTAATGAACCTTGATAATAATATTTTTTTCAGAAAGCGAAGATCGACGATGAAAATAACAATAAAGAAGTGCAAGCCCAATCTCTACTTTGGTCGAAGCGCGCTGAGGCTCAGACTAAGCAGTGCGAATTACTGCTCCAGAAGCTGAACCAAGTGGCTAAAGACGCACAAGAGTACCGTGCTCTAGCTGAAAGTGAAAAAGAACACGCAGCAAAGCTGCAAACCATGCTGCAGCAGAGCATTGAAGCTAATAAAACTGCAAGCGTTAACAATCTTAAACAACCCGAGCGTGTCATGGTAAGAACTTCTGATATCGGCGAAAAGGTTATTGAAGTTTAGAGAAGAGTAACATTTTTATTAAACCTGAATACTTTACAGGTATCACGTCAGAAATTGACCAACATGACACCTAAGCACAAGCCGGCCAAAAGGAAATCGAATCCCGTCCCTGATCGCACTTTCGAACAACTGCATCGCAAAGCGCAAGAACTACTCAATATTGAGGCGAGCTCCTCTTCTTCAGATATATCAAGTGTAGAAAAAGATAGTACGCATGTAATTCCGGAACCTTTCATTTTACGAACAAAAAAACACGAATTAATACAACCTAAAAAAGAGAATGCAACCGTTGTAGACCAACAACCTAACCATGTTGAAAATCCCAAGAAAATTAACAAAACTCGGGAGCATAAGGAAAAGAAAGAATCAAACAAAATTGCCCAAAGAATAACGAAACAGGAGACAATTTTAAAAGCAATCCCAGGAAGGTAGGTAATATTATAAAGTAGGTAGATACTTACTTTAAATTTGTCAGAAAATCCAACATGGAAGGCTTCGCTGTTTCTCTGTTGGTACTCAAGCAAGTCAAGCCTTAGGTGCATACTAACTAAGCATGATTTAATTGTCTTTTCTTACACACGCAACTAACATATTAATTACAGCCCAGTGAAAGTAGTTAGAGCGAAGCTAACAGAAGAAGTCAACAATCGTTTAGTGGCTGCTGGCCTCGACCCCCTGAAGAATGGTATACCTAGAAATATCATTCACAAGCAACGACTGGAATTACAGCACCAACTTGAGTTGAAGTCCAAAGTGAGAATAATTTTTCTTTACGGAAGTTTATCGATAATTAGGTATATAATATTTACTTTAAGAATTAATTAATAATTGATATTTGTTTTAGAAAAGCCCTAATCACGAGAAAGTAAGGCACTCCATTCTTGCTTTTTTGGATTCGAGGACGACTGACATCCAGAAAGAGTGTACTGAAGTTAATGATTATATTTCACCCAGTAAGATTAAAAAACCGTTTAAAAGTTTAACATCTGTAATATCAAACGTCAAAAGTAAAGCGTTATCTCTAGTAAAAATAAATGAATCAAACATAATAAATAAGCGAAGACCAAACACAGAAGTCGCGAAACGGGCACTGTCTCTACTTAAAACGCCTCCGGGATCGGAAACATCTAGTCCGCTGTCACAGCGACACAGCCCTATGAAACCAACTAATCATCTTCCAGTGGCTACAGAAGTGGTTCGCCCCGCTGGAGTTGTAAAAACAAAGAACGGCTCCGAAACTAAATTGAACGGATACAAAAAATCGGTGAAGACGAAGGTAGAAATCGTAAATAGCGACAATGAGAATACTGATTCCTCTGAATCTGGTCATAATTATTATAACACTCCATCTGTTGCTCAGCCATCTTCCAAATCAATTGATAACTTAATTAAGTCTCCAGCGCGACGTCCTTCTTCTGCAAATAATATCGAGCTTAATAATGCAGTTAAAAAATACACAATAGATAACGGTGATCGGAATCTACTTCGCACGCAGTCAGAGACAAATGTAACTCAGATTCAACCTGATTTGAATAACTGGAGTAAGAATTCTAAATCTATAAGTAACGATAATAGTAGCGATGAAGTTGAATCTATTGATGATCCAATTAGAAAAGTAGCATCGGATGAAAACATTGAAAATAAAGTACAGCTAACAAAAAGTGTGCTCAAAAATGCCTCCTCTACATCATCTTTGAATAAAAAGAAAGTGTTGTTTGACATGGACGCAATACAAATGAAATCGGTGAGCGCTTCTCCATCACAAAGCACTAAGAGTGAACAATACGAGCTGGGACTCATCAATCTCGATGGAGAAGAGTGGGACATTTCCAGGTAACTTATTTAACTCATTTCATCATCCTCGCGCCCTTATCCCATTTTATTTGGAGCCGTAAATCCTCTTCCATTCCTGCCCATCAGTCGTCAATGTCATATCTGAATTCACTCCAGGTACGTTGTCCCGTCAAGAGTTATGAGCGTACCTTGAATGCGCAAGATCCCCACTATTTTTGCTGCTTTCTGATGCACTGATTTCGAATTGATTACTATGTATACCAACTAGGTAACTACCAAGTACTGATAGTAAGTAACTACGTAGGTAGCTACATGTCCGCTCACTGGTAAGAATATAAATAAAATGTTGAATTTAATTACAGCATCGACAACGAACCTCTTAAAAATCCTAACAAAATTATAGTCAACACCCGTACCAGCCCGAAAATAGCTGAACTGACACAAACCATAGAAGGTCAGTTGGCGCGGCGTAACCTCACTACCACAAATGCACTGGTGGGCGGAGTGGACCTCATGGCAGGGTCGGTGCACAGGGCGGCCAGTGTCGGGGGCAGCAACACAAGCCTCGGCAGCTCTATTCTAGATGAGTCCGAGACCATACAACCCATTCAACAGAAAGCGTTTGTCAAGTCAAAGAAAATCACTGAGAAAGATGACAGTGAATTGGACATTTCAGAATTTAGCATAGATGGCGTAGGCAATAAGAATGAATCATTTTAATTAGATTTAACCCTAAAGAGTAAATAACTTAGGTGGGTAAGGTAAATAGCCAAGAAATATAATGTATTTTATGTACCCAACTTCTTTTTATTTACTTCCGTCAATAAGAAAGGAAAATATACTAAATTTCGATCTAGCAAGGTATGATAATATAATTAATAAGCGTATATATGTATATATATCCGCCTAATGATATGACATGCAGTTCATTCACACACCAATCGAGCATTCAACAATTTCAAAAAGAAATCAGTGCCTACTTAGAATTAAATATCTTATTTATTGGAGAACAAATCCTCATCAGTTATTCTTTATGTGATTGTCAGAATTCCCAGGATTTCGTTGTTCGCAAAATTTTAATAATAGTGAGGAAAGTTACGCAGGCACGACCTATCCACCCACTGGACTTTCCCACAGGTGGGTGGACTGGTTTTTCACGATTACCTTTCCACTCGCTGCACTGCACTAGTAATGTGGCAATTTAGGGGTAGTCATAAAAAAAACTGAATACTTACTTGATTTTGTGACTATCCCGTCCGTCGGTATTGTATGTTATATGTTAATCCAATCAACACATTTTTGCTGTTATTTGAATAGCTAGTTCCATTTTCAGGCCCGACTGGGTGAAGCTAGCGCCCGCACGTTTCATACAAGGTGTTCCGTCGTGGGATGATGTATCCGCGTCGGAAGAACTCGCCCGAGACTATCGATGGTAGCACACACCACGGAGGCGATTACCTCAGAATACCTGTACGTAATAGAAATCAATGATGATGTTCTGCCGCATAAACTGGCCAAGTGCGACTGAGGGTTAATGTGGGTCACACACAAAATTGTGGGGACAAATTTAACTTTGTCCTTGGAAAACTAAGGTACATACAGCTCAAATAATCCCTCAAATAGTCCCCTAAGTCAACGCAATCAAAAGGTGTTTAAACAATTCCAACCTTGATGCAGTGTGATACACCCCTTTCCCACATTTGAGCACGGGCTACGAGCTAACTGTATTTGACACCTGGCAATATCATGATTATATGTGTTGCGGTTATCTCAAAAGTGGGATAAAAAAATTTAAAGACTACTAAACTGCTAAAGTTAGTTGATGCAGTCTGCATCAACTTGTTTTGAATTTGAGTAAAATTGATTTAGTTTGTAAATAAATAAAACGCAAGAATGTTGTTTAGTTTTTATATTCTTTACAAATACGTCTACGTCTCCTTCTTTGTGTCGGTCTTTCCACCACGGATTCTTCCGGTCCTGCGCGCGGCGATCAGACCAACCTTGCGACCAGCAGATGTTCCTCTCTTGACAGTCGAAGCCTTACCTGCAAATTACATTCCAGATATAGTTTATATATTGAAGGTAAATTAAAAGGTAGAAAAACTACTGATCTAGATATTTCACTTCTAGTTTTATTTGAAAGGTTGAGGTTTAAAGTAGTATAATTTTCAATAAATACGAAGCAAATTTAATTTAGAAATATGTATGCTAATATATTTCCGACTTACTGTTATCTAGGGCATCTAAAGAGGAACTTACAAGCTAAATAAAAAGAAAGAAAGAGTGAAACTTACCAATATGTTGATGGTTACCACCACCATGGGGATGCTCTACAGGGTTCATGGTGACACCTCGCACATATGGCCAGCAGTTACGCTTCACCTTATATTTGTGGTAAGCACGACCAGCTTTCAGGATGGGCTTGTCAATACGCCCACCTCCAGCAACAATGCCTTAAAAATATTTTATCTAAGTTAGACATAGTTCTGAGAATAATAATTCCAGTAAAAGTAACTCATGCCTCAGAAAGAGCCTCTGTGTAATCATAAAACACTATTTCAGAGTAGGTAAGTGAAAGTCATCATGAACAAAATTAGGCAGTAGAAAAAAATCTATGCACATTTTGTGTAATAAGTTCTGTTTTAGAAAATTAATCCTAACAAAATCAGTAGTAGTATGATAGAAATAAAATGTACTCACCAACCATGCCTCGGTTGCTTGAAGGTAAGACTTTCTTGGCACCAGAGGGCAGCTTAACCCTGGTACGTTTAGCATCAGGATTGTGACCAATGACTGTGGCAAAGTTCCCAGAAGCACGAGCTAGCCGACCTCGGTCACCCATTTTCTCTTCCAGATTGCAAACAATGGTACCTTCAGGCATGGCACCCACAGGCATGACATTACCTGGCAAAAAATATTATATCTAAAAACATGCTTACACCAGATAAGCAGTTATCAGTATATATGCATAGATGCCATCACAAGCTATGAGCACTGACCATGTGTGTCAGTAAATCTGCAAGATTAGTATTTTTAGTGCAGTATAAACATCCATGTACAACTATCCCCATTATTTCCACTGAGTGATCATAACTTGTGATTGTGACGAAACTGTATTTAAGTGCACTTATGAACTTACCAACTTCAAGAGTTGCCTTCTTGCCACAATAGACAAATTGTCCAGTGTAGAGACCCTCGGGCGCAATGAACAATTCCTTGCGTGTTTTGAACTTGTACGGGTCCCGGAAGTGGACCACAGCGAGGGGAGCACCTCTGCCGGGGTCATGGATGATGTCCTGCGCATCAATACTGCATATGACCAAAGGGCATACTTTATTTTCACTCTTTACGGATCACAACACATGTTAATTGCGATCTTGTCATTCCTTTTCAATAATTCGACATGCATTAGTTTCCTACCGAATAATATAATTATATTGAATTATTTATATGAGTAAATAACGACATAACCTAAAAAACATACCTTCACTACCCCCTTGATGTAGCCATGACGTTCTGCATAATCCAGCGAGCGAAGCTTAGGAGCTCCTTTCCTTTTCTTGGTGTGCGACACGAAAACAGAACCGGCACCTTTACGTTGAGCACGGATCACACGACCCATGATTGCGTCCCGTCACTGAAATCGTTTCAAAAGTATGAAATTTAAACGAAATCAAAATCAAGTATGATAATAAACTTCAACGGGAACATTATTTAACTATTTCCAGGAAAAAATACAGTGGATACATAATGATAAAAGTGGATAAAAACTTTTCATACGAAAACTACATACATTTGCGAGACGGTCAAACTTGAAAGAAATGTAATAAAATAAATACAATTTACCCAGTGTTGCCATTTTTGACAACATATTTTTTTTTATAAATTCTACAAAGGATACTAGTCTTTCGGGTGTTCACTTATATGCTGAGTTTATATTAGCGTGAAAAATCCCCTGTTATTTGAGTTATGAATACAAATAATAAAGCATACCTAAATATGTCTACTAAGCAACTAAAAAAATAAAAAAATACAAAGCAGCTATTTACTACCACGTTTACTACCTTATGGTTAGCAATCTAATAATTTCTATTAAATTAAACAATGGTTAATGGAACTATTTAATCAATTATATCAATTTAGTTCCGTGAGTGCTCTTTTTCTAAAACCTTCTATCTTAAAGACATAAACTCAAGTATATATAAAAATAGTCTTTTTTTTTACCTTAAATTTAGTTCTAAAGGCGCTCGCTACAAGTGATTCGAATCAACACATTTACTTTCTTTTTTCATAAATTAGTGGCCTCGAGCTTAAGTAGTAGACAGCTATACCACCAATGTCAATTTCAATATTGAGAAAAAAAACTCGTAAATTAAATTATAAAAAAGTGGAGTAACCAATAGAATCCTCCATTCAATATTTAATCAACAAACGAAACCCACAACATTTTCAGGTATGTAGGACAAATATGAAGAAACAGAGATTTTTTCCTTATCTATGATGTAGGTACTCCACAGATATAGAAAAACAGATTTTTTTGGTAGTTGGTAGATCCAATTGGTAGATCCAATTGGTAGATCCAATTGTCACAGTAGTCAGTAGTAGTGTCACCAATATCACTGTCATTGTCAGTTGGTAACAGGGATGGCGATTCTTTCCCAAAAAGATCGATTTTTAAATCGATTCGAATCGTAACTTGATGAATCGATTCATAAAAAAATCGAGGTCTAAAAGATCGATTTCTAAAAAATCTATTTTTTTCTCGAGTCTGCATTTACAATGTAAATATAAATCCATTTTATGAAAAACAAGATACCATAATAAGCGATCACTTAGTATTAAAATCAGGGATTTTTTTTAGTTCAAGAAATTCGATGATCACAATCATTTTTATAACAATATGAAAGTATCAGGTAAAAAAGAAGACATAATTCTACTTTCTAAATGTATATGTATTAAGTAATAATTTTAAGAAAAAAAATACTAATTTCAAATTTTAATTCTAAAACTACTGAATAGATTAAAATCGTGTTGTGAATAGAAAAAATCGAGTGTCGATTCTCTAGGGTGAAATATCGATTCTCTGAATCGATTTAGTGTTACATATCGATTTATTTGGCTCGAAAAATCGATTCTTCGATTAATCGATCTCAGATCGCCATCCCTAGTTGGTAACTAATGTAAATAATATACTATAAGGTAGTAATACACTATTCGAAATAAAATTAAACTAATTGTATTAAATAAAGCTATTGACATGTTTATTTTATTTATCTACATATTTGTTACAAGTGTAGTTCACAGATATCGTTGAATAACGCTTTCCATTCCCAGATCTAACTTTCAGCAATCTTGTGCTCTTGAGTCGTGACCCTGAAGAAGGCTTTATTAGTATTCACTTTTTCATGATTTAAGGGATAGAGCTAAATAGAGGATAGATCATAGAAGTTTGTTCTATCCGTCTGTTGTTATAGTTCTGTTATTAGCCAATGATGGATGAGTGATGATAATAATAATGGAGCCGTCAGCCAGCATCGTCCGGATTGGTCAGTGAGGTCGGTCGTGTCACGTTGATTGATATACCTATGTGTGGCAAGTATAGTATCAGTCACGTTGCGAGCGGCGTGTACCTAAGTATCTACCTATCTACTTTCCTCAATGCCATAACAACATATAAACCGCCGCAACGGCGCATTGCGCATTTGTATCGACATTTATTTTATTGATTGTCTTCATTGGGTTGCCATCTGTATCTGCCCCCGTCACACCCATCCAGTAGCTTTTTATAACTGTGAAACCAAAGTGAGCTGTGAGTGCAGGCAGTGGCAGTTTTAAGTGTAATCATGCTAATCAACACCTAGTCACCACTAGTAATCTGATGTGATTTGCAAGAATTTGTAATATACATAGGTATGTGCTTACTGTACTACTAAGTTTTTTTTTCATCTTATAATAGGTTATTTTAGATTATAAAAATCTTATTATTATGATTATCTTTACCATTAGCTTATTCTCTGAAGCTCAATCTGGTACATTATGATGGTATTAATAAGGTGCTAAATATATACATCTATTCTGTTATATCTATTATCTATATACATAATTATAATAAACTTAAATCTAAAACTAAAATAGATAAAAAAAATTATAAGTAGAAAACAGAATTTAAATAAGTGTCTGTGGGAATGGTGCCCAGTTAGCTGGCTGCATTACCTTGCTGGATCGATACATGATACATTATAAAATCATATCCATATGGTGACTATCCTGTCCCAGAAGACAAAAAGGTATCATTTTAATTAACTTTATGTCTGCTGGTAAATTAATGTATGATAATTAGGTAATTTCTTAACAGTTACCTATGACATAATTGTAATAGATGCATACAGTTTTAGGTTTCATAAAAATTCATCTCTTGAGAAATACTTATTTGCTATTCCTCATAGTTTGGATTTATTTGTCCATACCAACGTCAAAAAATTACCCTGGCACTTATGATATCACACTCAAGTTAAAACATCTGTGCGACCTGACACACACTGAACTGAACAGTAGCAACAAGCTGTTTGATTAAGTATTCCATGTCTTGACATTTTTAGCAGGTATCCATTAAACATTTCAACCAACTACATCTAGCCATTAGAGTTACATTGTGAGGAAATAATAATGAAAACATGCACAATTTTCCCTTTATAATATCAGTGTGAATTGTGATTTTATACATTGGAGATTGCTTAAAAAAGTTTAAAATACCTTAAACATTTTAAATATACTAGCTTGCATCCGCGGCGAGGCCTTCATTTTATTAGGTATCCCTAATTTAACTTGATTAACATTATAGACAGTCATATTTAGATGTCTAGTCTAGTGATAGTTTGGCATTCCATTAGTGAAAGAATTTTTAAATTTGGTCCAGTTATTTCAGAGTCTATTTGTTACAAACAATTTTAAATGTTGTTTATTTAAATTAAAGTATCTGGTTTGTGGGCTCAAATTATTAGTCCATACCAATTTAAGAAATTTAGAGGTGCTTACAGATTTTTACAAATTTCTCTGTCGTTTTTCACAAGGATTTAAAGATCTCTCATTCAAGATACATAGCTTTACTCTGCTTATTATATATCTTTATTTATTGTTATTATTTGTTTCAGATTTGGAGATGTGATTTGGATAAGTTACAAAATAAATTAGTTAATATGTCGGCTGCAGCAGAAACTCTGCCGGCGATGCCTTTGCCCACAACGCCTGCATCGGTTCCTCTAAAACCGCCGGTTGCCTCTGCACCGCTGCAGCCACCCTCAACCCTGCCCACGTCGCTACAATCTCCGACTGCGCTAGCGCTGATGCAACCCACAACGTCATTCGCATTACTCCCATCAACAACAGTGCCTGAACTACCGCAAGTCCCGGCTACCCCAGTTTTGGTGCAAACTCCTATCGCTCCCGAGCCGCTGCTGCCTCAGACTGCGCCCGAACTGCTGCCACTCCAAAACGCGTCTGAACTGCCTCAACCCCCAATCTCAACAGAGGTGCTGCAACCCTCAACCGCACCGGCACCGTTGCCATCCCCAGCGCCTGAGCAGCCAGCCCCCCTAAACGAGCAGGAGATGCTAACCCAACCCCCAACCACACCCATACTGCTCCCATCCCCTTCTACATCTAAACAACTGACATCTCAGTCTGCGCCTGAGCAAGCTCCGACCACAACTACGGTGCAGCGACCCCCGGCCGCGACCACGTCGCCAAAACCTTCTTCCTCGTCGGCAAAATCCTCTTCTGCGAAGCATACCGTGCATTGGTTTAGGAAAGGCCTCCGCCTTCACGATAACCCGTCACTTAGAGAAGGACTCAAAGGCGCGTCCACTTTCCGATGTATCTTCATAATCGATCCCTGGTTCGCCAGCTCATCTAATGTTGGCATTAACAAATGGAGGTATGAAACTCATTCATATTAAATTATTTATTTTTTTAAAATGAGAAGGAATACGTCATAAGGAAACCTGAAGAAATTCAAACGATTCTTATATTAATTAATACCTGACAGATGGCGAGAGGCTGTTCAACTCCACTGTTGTTGCCACCTAATTATCTTCGGTGAAAGTGGGTGTTACATGTCTCAAGCTTAAAGATATAAAACTTTCTGCTAAAACAAATTTAATCAGTATCGTCAGACAGATATACAGTTTTAGAACACATATTTTTGGATTCTTTTATTCTTTTCAAACTCCCTTAAAAGCGTAGATATATTCATAAGTCATGTAGAATTTCATTTGTCTATTTTAAATTGCAATGGGTGAATCATCGACAGGTTCTTGCTGCAATGCTTACAAAATTTGGACAACAGTTTGAAAAAGCTGAACTCGCGGCTCTTCGTAATCCGTGGACAGCCGGCGGAAGCATTGCCGAAACTTTTCCGCGAGTGGAGCACCACGTCGTTCACATTCGAGGAGGACCCCGAGCCCTTCGGTCGTGTGCGCGACCGTAACATCACGTCCAAGTGCCGTGAAGTCGGTATCGATGTTATTTCACGCGTTTCTCACACCCTCTACGAGCTGGACAAGTAACTATCAAACTCCAAACTCAATAAGAACTCCCACTCTAGTTCAATCCCCACTATAAAGTAAATAACCTATACCTAGTAAACTTTTTCATTGTTCATACAATAAAGATTATCTATGCAGATTAAGATTATCTATGCAGCGCCGTAATTCCGTGTGATGTTGCCTTTCTGGACCATTATTGCGAGAATTGCATCGTTTTCGTAATCTTTACCTCCTCGCTAGCATCACCTATACAATATTTATATCTGTGTCGTAACGGGCGATGTGTAATCTGCCCACGGAGAAACCGATTTTTGAATTCTAACATGTAATAAATAATTTAAAAAAAAAATATGAGTGTTGGTTGCTCAAATAATGGTCTCGAATGTATCCAGTATAATAGAGTTGAATGGTGGCAAAGCTCCACTGACGTACCACAAGTTCCAAGCGTTGATCGCGGGCATGCCGTCGCCCGCGCCGCCCGAGCCCACAGTGACGCTGGAGTGGCTCCAGAAGCACGGCATCACATCGCCCGTCACTGACGACCACGAAGACCGTTTCAGCGTGCCTTCTCTCGAGGAACTCGGTATTTGTTCACTTATAACCTGTAGGTATTATCATATTACTCTTATATCATAGTTTCTGTGTAGTAACACGTTCAGCTCCGGTATTGTCCGACGAATCCCTTACGCTATGCCGGCCAAAATTATCGCAGTCACGAATTCGTCACTGACAGAACTCCTAATCCCGTTGACTCCGAATGTGTCAATCAGCCGCTGATTGGGTGTCGTTCTCTCGGATTTTATTACCCGTAAAATTAATTCATCGGTGGAGGAGGTTACAGAAGGTGAAGTAGATTTTAGCTAGCTATTATCATACTACCTATTTACTTACTCTCGACATCGAAAGATCTCTACCAATAAGCGCCAGAGCATAATTTGAAGGTTTTGACATGTATATCTTAAAGTATGTAATATAATAAATGCTAATTTTTTAAGGATTATGGTATAGTTCTCAATTTATAGTTTACAATCCCGGCCAGTATATTACCAACTATCGGTGTTCACAATATTACCATGACATTATATACAATCCTGTTAAGATGGAATTTGTATCGTTCTCTAAAGAAATAAATTATAAAACTTGTCTAAATACCATAGTCAGAGACAGAGGAAGACTAAGGTTAACATAAATGAGACAAGTCAAAGAAAATGTGTCAGTCATGATGTATAAGGAGGTCAAAGAGATGGCACTTGACAGAAACAAATTACTCTTAAATTCATGATGATGATGGTCTAAATAGTTTTCTTGTTTCCAGGATTTGATGTAGAAGGTCTGAAGGATCCCGTTTGGATTGGAGGTGAGAGCGAGGCGCTGACTCGCTTGGACAGGCACTTGGAAAGGAAGGCCTGGGTCGCGTCGTTTGGACGCCCTAAGATGACCACGCAATCTTTACTTGCGAGCAAAACAGGGTTGTCGCCCTATTTGAGGTACATATTTAAAATCACACTTCGCCCCGTCTTATGGGGTGCGCAAATAAAAAATATTGACATTTCATTTTAGTGTAATTAAAAATGTCAGTTTCGAAATCCAATTTAACAAGTTTTCGTTAAATGCAAAAATAACTAAAAACGTTGTCTATGTTTGTTCCTAATGCTATTCTCTAGAACGGCTGGACCGAGTTTATAGAGATGTTCGCTGTCAGATAGCTGATGTCACAAGGAGTAAATTAGGTATAATAAAAAAATCTTAGCACCTAGAAAAAAAAATACCGCTAGTACGCAATAAGAACGAATTTGCTAGCTACTTACAAGAAAATAATTTCAGTGTTTCTAATTTGTTTTCGGCTTTTTAATTTCAGATTCGGGTGTTTGTCCACTAGACTATTTTACTATCAGTTGACGGAGTTGTACGAGAGGGTCAAAGGAGTGCGACCTCCGTTATCATTGCACGGACAGCTTTTGTGGCGTGAATTTTTCTATTGCGCTGCTACGCGAAATCCTCACTTTGACCGCATGGAAGGTAATCCCATATGCGTACAAATACCCTGGGAGGAAAATCAAGATGCTCTTGCAAAATGGGCAAATGTAAGTAGCAAACCGTATTAATCTAAATATATATAACTCAAAGGTGACTGACTGACTGACATAGTGATCTATCAACGCACAGCCACTGGACGAATCGGGCTGAAATTTGGCCTGCAGGTAGATGTTATGAAGTAGGCATCCGCTAAGAAAGGATTTTGATTAATTTTACCCCCAAGGGGATAAAATAGGAGATGAAAGTTTGTATGAAACTAAATTTACGCAGGTGAAAACGCGGGGCAGAGCTATTAAATATGTATGTGGTTTCATTACCAAAATCAGAATTATTATTAAATATAAATGACATTTCATAGAACTCTTTTTCATTGAATGACATTAGATTTTACCTGTACTTTGAGGCAATACACGTGAATAATCGGCAAACTCTCCGGTTCCTTTTAAAATGTCCTTTTATTTAAATGGTGGTGTATTACTTAACTACCTTCGTTAAGTGTGAATTATTTGCCTGAGGACGTTTACAGGGACGATATGAATACCTCGACTGCATATGATATGACTTATAGAGGGCTCCGGTGTCATGAAACTACAGTACCGCGACATAACAGTGTCACGCTAGAGTTGACACGGATTTATTACCACAGGGTCAGACGGGCTACCCATGGATAGACGCTATAATGATCCAACTGCGGCAGGAGGGCTGGATCCACCACCTCGCGCGGCACGCCGTCGCCTGCTTCCTCACGAGGGGCGACCTCTGGATCTCCTGGGAGGAAGGCATGAAGGTTACTCCTGTTTATTTATTTATTCATTTATTTATTTATTATTAAAAGCTTACATCTACCATTACAGGATACATTCTGTGTATACCCAATGCGGTAATGCTGCTCATAATATATACAAGTACTTACTTAATAATTAAATAAAAATACAGAGAAACAATAAAAAATAACAAACTATAAAAATCAAGATAAAGTAAAGAAAGAACATTAAGCGGTTCAATCTATTTTTATCAAACTAGCTGTGCCCTGCGGTTTCACCCGCGTAGATTTAGTTTCATCCTTATTGTCGCGGAACCCTAATATTTTTAACAAATAAAAATAGCTTAAGTTTCTCCTTGAAACATCGGCTACCTGCCAGTGAAAGTCCCGTTAAAATCGGTCCAGCCGTTTCAGAGATTACCCGGAACAAACAGACAGACAGAGAAAAATTTTAGAACTTGGTTTTTTTGTGTCAGTAGCGTGTATACTTTCATATGCATTTAGTGAAAAGCTGTTATTTTGGAAACAAACACTTCAATTTTATTTATCTGTATAGATTAAAAGTCCTGACTGGCTAGACTGATCTATATATCAATCAACGCACAGCCTAAGCCGCTGGTCTTAGAAACATTGCATTTTGAGGGTGTCTTCTTGGTGAGGTATAGGTAAACTATCCCCTTTTTACAAAACATAGACTAAGGTAGTCCGTGGAGCAAACGTAGCCCCATTTCTTTCTGTGAAATGGATTTAAAAAGGGATAGAAATAGTTTTATTCCGTGTTTAGTCTAATCTTCGTTTAAACCATGTTTTGCAATAACTCGGTAGGGGTTCTCTGACATCCCACCCCTAAGGAGGTCAATTGCTGGTTCTTTCAACCAGCTATGTAAGTGAATGTCTTAATGACACAACAATAGTCTTCCCGTACAGGGCCTTCAGGAGTCAGGGGCTCATTTCCCGTACTTATTATATGAGAGTGATTTGTAAATGTTAAATGTATGTGTGAAGGTGTTCGACGAGCTGCTGCTGGACGCGGACTGGTCGGTGAACGCGGGCATGTGGATGTGGCTCTCGTGCTCCTCCTTCTTCCAGCAGTTCTTCCACTGTTACTCGCCCGTGCGCTTCGGACGCAAGATCGACCCCAACGGCGACTACATCAGGTTTGCATACAACACAATACTTGCATCCTTGTCTGATCATTACATTATTGAACAAATATAGAGATATATTTAAGATAGAAACTAGGCATATCCCGCGGAAAGCTAATTTTTTTTTTAATAAAAGTAAGCCTATGTTTCTCCTTGTAAAATTAGCTATCTTCCAGTGTTTAGTTAAAGTCCCGTTAAAATCGGTCCAGCCGTATCGGAGATTACCCGGAACAAACAGCCAGACGGAGAGAAAAAAAATTAAAACTGTTTTTTTATTATCAGTACCGTGTACACTTCCATATGCATTTTGTGAAAAACTGTTATTTTCGAATTACAAACAGACTACATAGTAGTAGTATAGTGCCTGAGACTCATCATCTTTCGCGTTGGCTTTATCATCTTCGGTGAAATGTGGGTGTTGTTATTCCAACACCTCTGCCTACCCCTTACACATACTGTGTTATGTGTTATGTTATGTATGTGTATTTTTTTGCATAGGAAGTACGTGCCAGTACTGAAGAACATGCCGACGCGGTTCGTGCACGAGCCGTGGGAGGCTCCCGAGGCCGTGCAGCGGTCGGCGCGCTGCATCATCGGCCAGGACTACCCGCTGCCCATGGTCGACCACGAGAAGGCTTCCCTCATTAACATCGAACGTATCAAACAAGTCTATGCACAACTTGCCAAATTCAAACCTCAAGGTGAAGACATATCTTTTATAATAGCGTGTCTACTCTATAGGTCGGACGAAAACCCAGACACCGAACAAGAACTCATATTTTAGGGAATTCATTCACTATGTAGTTCAAGCTTTCTCGCGTTATATAGCGAATCTGTGTTATATCGGTGTTGCGCGTGCTTTGAAATTGTATGGCAAATATTTGACTCACGAGAGTTGTAATTGGTTGTAATGAAACGGTACTTATCTATTTTCCATTCGTAATGTTGTATTTAACATATGTATGAACGACTGATTGTAACATTTAGTTACACGAGTATGTATAGAAATGAAACTCTAAGTCAATAATATAATGACAACCGACCCGCGTCCATTTCACCTTAAATGTTAGAGGTTTTCAAGCGAGAGAAAAACGCGTTTTTACCAAAAGGTTGGTGGTAAATTATTAATCTCCTGGTTGTAATGGTAGGTTGTGACTTTGGAAAAATTATTGAATATGGGTTGTGACTTTGGAATAATTATTGAATATAGGTTGTGACTTTGGACAAAAATATTGAATATAGGATGTGTCATTGGAAAAATTATTGAATATGGCTTTGGAATAAAATACTGATTATTTGTAGGTTGTGATAAAAAGCACTGAATTGATAACAGATCTTATCATCAGTAGGACGAAGCAAATAACGCGGCATTTTAAATATGCACAATATAGGAATAGTCACTTCTTCTCTCATAATATTAGATATAGTTTTGTTATTACATTTAATTTGTTAAGTTCATAGTCTCAAAATACTCTTAGCAATAGTAAGACATGAATGTCTAGTACTGATTTTTAAACTTAGTTTGTACTTATTTATTGATTCGACTGATTTTAATTCCAGTGAACAAAAATGTGTCACTCACCGTGACCATGTAGTATTTAGTTAGTGAAAACTTAGGTAGCATTGCGACTTCCACCATTATCGCACAAAGCGACAGTTTTCTCATGCAATATTGAAGTAAACCCTTTTAATAGGAGGAAAAATTACGCTTCCCTACTTTTTTATAATCAAACAGTAGATAATATGTGTTATTTAAAAATATAATCTCTTGTATTAAGTTCCAAATAGAATTCATAAATCCACTCAAAAAAATCCAATCTCATGTTTCGAACATTAATGAACACGGAGACTGCTTACCATCATTCGGGGCGTATTCTTGAAGCAAAACGATAAAGAGGTGCTGTCCACCAACACAATTTTAGCAGTCCCCAAAGAAATGATGGCTCCAAAATGACTAGAAAACAGCTTAGTCCAACCATAACGGCTCAACTAATTGATCAAATACGATCACAATTGCCTAATACTACCTTCCTAGTTACGTAATGTAGTAACATCATCAGCTCCAGGGACTACTTTAAAACCCTCAAGCTACTCGGTAGCAAATCTGCTTTGTACGATTATAATAATGAATATTTGTAGGAATAATACTTGTGACTTTTACATTCTTGATATCAATTTTTTATGATAAATGTATTGTGAGTTCGCTGTAATCCCTAAAATTGTTATTTCCCTGTTTACTCGCTGTTCGTCCACTAACGCAAATACTCTGCGTGGCTTGGAGATTAATTACTTGTAATATGTCTTGGCTTTCCACTAACAATGCTTGTCACGCGCGAACAAGACCAGGCTATCACAAGTGATCAATTTCTAAGAAAAAAATACCGGGTACTTATGCTTATATTCTAGAAGTATTTGGTGTATTCTAACGATACTCTTCTTGTAGTGAGGAATCAATCTAAATGTTTAATAAATACTTGTTATATGAATATTAAATAAATAATAAAAAAAAGAAAAACAAAATACAAAAAAAGAAACAAAATATCAAAAA
This sequence comes from Watsonalla cultraria, assembly GCA_964035505.1. Lineage (NCBI taxonomy): Eukaryota > Metazoa > Arthropoda > Insecta > Lepidoptera > Drepanidae > Watsonalla > Watsonalla cultraria. The sequence goes on along the minus strand of OZ037717.1, from coordinate 6,302,648 downwards.
AGAAAACAACAATGGTTGTTCTGTAGTACTTTCTTGTCGTAATAAATTTTCAATGGTCAACTTTCCTTAATTGTTCTCCAAGTATGAAGCACCTGCGACGATTTTATACGACGGAAACGTTGTAGGTTTGTTAATTTAGAAATCTTGATATTCTGAAGGCACTTTTCAGTCAGAGCTTATTGTTTAGTTAAAATTACGTATTCTGGGAAAGAAAGACGCGCCGATTAAGTAGCGAGATGCCTACTATCGCTCTTAGTTAAGCCTATACCCATAAGGTATTACCAACCCACTTTTCAACGAAGATGGTTGTGCCAACGCGACAGATGGCTAGTCCATCGCCGGCCTAAGCTCTACATACGTCCTTTGAATTTATTTTCAGCTATGTGCAGCTGTTTTATTCTGTATGGTATCTCAGAGACGAACTCAACATCGAGTGTCATTTTCAATCAATGGAAATTTATGCATTAATACATACGGGATAAAGTTCAATTTCTTATATTTGAAACGGACACTCTGCGTTGAGTGGTGAGATACCAAAAAATTACGCAGCAGGTTTCCTCACGATGTGTTTCTTCATGTAGGTGAATCTCGTGGTGTGACGTCACCTTAAACGGTTTTTGAAAAAATCATTGGTACAGGATTGGAGAAATCACTCATTCACCATAGCTGGGAAGCTCGAATTCTAAGCAAATTTAGTTCCTTTTCATCTTGGTATTTAAATCATAAACATAATAAAGGTTTTAAATATATACAAAGCTGATGGATGCTCAAATTACAACTAACAATCATACTACCTATAAAATAATTAAATTTAATATGAACTTTCAGGCGCATTGAATCCGCAGCCTGTTCAGAGACCCAACGAGACGCAGTCGTCGCCGAGCCCGACTTCAATAATAACCAGCATCAACCAGTCAAACTACCTGTGCAGTCCCCTGCCGGGTCCAACAACGAGCACGGTCCAAAAGATACCATACAAAGATGATGACTTGTTCCAGCGCCCATTAAATGTTTATCCCAGACGGTCACAATTCAAACAAGTAGTTATTGTACAGCGAACACAAAAATCAGTTAGTACAGTGAACACACAGAGACGTTCGTCTAGAAGAGATAACTTACAGTCACAGGAAAAACAAGAGAGCTACGATTTTAAAAATCTAGCTATCAACAACGTTCAAAAATCAAATAATCGTGAGATGTATCATCGTTCTAAGGTGAACCGAACCGAAATATACACACAAGAAACTATAAAAGATGATAATTGTTGTTTTATAAAGCCAAAACATTACTTGTACCATAGAGAGAGTGGAGTGCGTGTTGTTAAGGTAAGGTCACAGAGTGGCGCGCGTCCAAACTTCAACAATGAGACCACACACAACACAATGAGACACAACAGACATAATAAAAGTGCAACTACCATAAACGATAGGCCAGACGAAGGTACCGGTGTGCACCCAATGCCTGTGAACAGCGAATCGTACACAGGTGAGCCTCAGCATAACGACCCATCAACTTCGTGCAGATATCCTACTAGTAATGATAATCAGGGATAATGTGACCAATCGTGATGATAGTATTTGGAACGCCCTCACGGCGCCCTAATACCCGACTGGCTGCGAGTAGTTTTAACTAAAGCATGGATGTTATATTTAAGAATATTATCTATACATATTTATATACTTACCCTTGCGTGCGAAAAATCGACCCTCCTAAGGCCTTTGATTTATTCAATTTCAGTTGTTAAAAATATTATTTGTGTACCGAGTGATAGATGTCGCTAATAAACTCAAATGTAGACGTCTGGCCAAGACGCGTTGACTTTAGCCAGCTTGGATCACAGCCACTACTTGGTCAGCTTCGGCTGGCATACATTTAACACAAAGAAATAACATTCGAACTTAAATGATGAAATCAAAAGTAAGATTCAATCAACCTCACTAGCATAACAAAGCCTAGCAGGCTTATTACTTTAATAAGTGAGAGTTTAATATAGTAGTAGGTATTCAAAGACTTGGGACGATTTTATAGAAAGACATTGCTTTATAAAAGTAATGGGTTAGTATTGTAAATAATCGTAATCGTACCAATCTTAACATTTTGTTTAATTGTTATAAAGTTATAGAGTCATTTATCTTCAAAGAGTAAAGCACGGGGAGGGTCGAATTTTTGCACGCAAGTATATAATCTATCTGTATAAGTATGTATATTATTGTCTAGGACCAATAATATAAGCGTTGCTTAATTTGTTTATATATAAATTTATTTTAGTTTAAAAGTTGACGGCGCTTGCCCACCACTTAAAGACTCATTCTTGAGCCAGACATGACACGTTAACCATGTAATTTATTCAGCCGGGTACATTCTGCATTTGCTATTGAATCTGAATTTATACACACTTGTCGAATCGACATTAAACTCCTTAATAATAATGCTTATACCGAATAGCATAATCCTTTTATCATCGTCCGCACTCCTTACTCAATGTTTATTAAGAAATATGTATTGACATGGGGTATTACAAGCCTCTTTGATACATAGGTCTTGATTGTATTATATAAATCTTACAATAGCATTCTTGTATTCAATCCATTTCTGACAAGTCAGGGGATGTCAAAGATGGAATTTTTTTTTCAGAACCACTTAAGTAACCGCACTGTGGCTGCCCCTAAGCTTCTAATAACATGTAGCTCAACTTAGACGGCTTGAATAGGTGACCTAGTGGCTACTAGCCTCTACACTACAGCACCTGAGCTTTTTTTTATGGGTAGTGTGTGAAAAAATATAATAAATAAATATTAATCCTGTATATGGAGCAAAAGTTAAAACCAAACCAAAGGATGAAAACACAACAATGTGGTGGGCACAGTGCTAGTAGTGCTACATATCCATAGACAAACTAACGTATTACACATAGGCAAATACTTAGATAAAATTTAATTTTATAAGGGTAAACCAACAAAGATTTATATTAAGTATCTAATTTTAAGATAAATTATTTTTTGTCTATAAATAAATAAATAAATGTGTCCAAACACAAATAGATTTTATTTTTTTATTAGTTTAGTGAAACCATTTATGATAAATCCAGTAAGTAAATGCATCTTTTTTGTTTGATAACAATCCTATTACAATTTAATGATTATAATCATAGAAGTATGAATATTGGTGAATGTCAAGTAACAACTCAGTTGTGCATGCCTAATTTCAGCCTGAATGTAGTCTTTAGGGTAATTTTTTTTTAAATTGTGGCACTCTCACTTTTACCCTGCTCTCACATACCCATGGTGTATAATCAGCACAGTGGTCTCAGTTTAAGCAAATGTTCGCCACTGCCAACACTACATTTAATGTATTGCCCTAAGACAGCTACATGTTGTCCGATAAACACAAATTGGTTTTTTTTTTTTTTATTATAGGCTGAGCTTAAAGTTAGTATTGATTTCTATATGTTCAGTGAGGCTACAGTTTCCATGTGCTGTTTAAGTGCCTTCCTTGCTTTTCTGGAAGTTTCCGGTTTCGTATTTCTTGGTTGCCTTTTATTTTTGTTTAGCTCACTCTTTATAGTTCCAAGAATAGATAGCTAAAACAAGATAAATTTATTATTAATAAATTTTCTTCCACTTTTGACTTCATATGTCAGGCTCTTCAAAGCAATATGACGTCTTGAATCCTGCAATAATAATGTGACTTACCCTTTCAGGAACATGCACATATCTTATATTACGACTCTGTACAAATAGGTTTTCAAAAAGAAATTCATTTCCTTGTGCATCACAAAATACTGCATTACTGAATGAGAGATTCATAAAGCTGGAATCAAAAACAAGTAGGAACTCATTACTTTACATGTATGATGGTCTTATTCCCAGACCTTCACAGCACATAGATTTTGAAAAATAAACTTTTAAACATTAAATCCTACAACCTCATTTCTAGAATGTTGTAAGAATTCAAAGTCAAAAATATCTTTATTCAACTAGACTTTTTACAAATTACTTTCAAATCATCAGATTAATTAATTTGTCTACCAAAACAAAGACACAGAGGTGGTAATAAAATCATGGATGTCTGGGAATAAACCACCAAGAATTATTTGATTGCTAATAACAAATAATGTTGTTCTTTCTAACCCATCAACAGAGGTAATGACGCCACAAACATAGGAGTCATTCCTCAGGTCCACTGTGACTGCTTGTCCTTGTAAAGCTTTCACCAAACACAGTAGAGTATTGTGGTAAGCGAACCTTTCCTTGGGTGTTCCAACAAACATTGTTCAATTATGTCTTCAATGTACATTACCTGAAATTAATGGGAAGAAATAAAAGATACATATTTGAAATAAACATTTTATTGCACCAATTGAAACTTTTTTCTACCTACATAAATTATTATCATAAGACTACATTCTGTGGATGTACTATAAGTACAAAACTACCCCTTCAGGGTATACAGGTGTGAACTTAAGCAACTACATTGATAATTTAAATTTAAAGTTGTATTAAGTTTCATTTACTATGATTAGTCTTGAATCTGGTTTTGATTTTAGCTCTAACTCTGCTTTTGTGATACTCCATTCTTCATTCGATTTTTCTGCCCAAAAGTAATAGGATCCACGATCCTTGGGACCCGACACAGGTATACAAAATCTGGCCAACTTTCCATCTGAGAAGTTCTTTTCTGAGTCTGATAGTTTGAATCTTTTGTCCTTGATTGGTTCGCCTAAGTAAAATACAGCACCTGAATGTGACCGCAATTTTTTCAGAGCATCCCTATAATAATCATAACCTCTTATCTTGTCCACTAACCGAAATTGTAGATACATGCCAGTAGAACTGACGATAAAGGCTCCCCAAGCTGCAATTTTTACAAGAGTGCGATTTGAAACCGTCATTACGAGCTTTAAGTACAAGTTCAAATAAACGAACCCGGCAGTTTCGCAGTTTTTAAGCCCTTGCTTGTATTTCAGGGTTTCTTTTTGTATGTTGTACGACACTCGATCGCTTTGCTTTAAGAGTTGGTTGGTCTTGGTTGATGTTAATTTTGTTATGTATCCAGTTAAATAATCTCCTTGATCCTTGAGTCTCCGATGATAAGTTTATAATTAATAAAATAAAGACTGGTAAATAATTATTAGAGACTAAACACTGACTGACAGACATGACAGTGACAGACAATTGCCAACGTTCAGAAACAAGGACAAAAGTATTTGATAACGACCGGAATTGGCTACCGACACAATATTAGTTAACTGTTCCTGAACGAAGTGACACTATTGAGGAACATGTGTGGCTACATAGATTCAAAGATAAAGAATAACCGATTTTGAATTAAAATAAAAAGTTTAAAATTTGCGTGGCATCGACTGCAATCACTGAAAAAGTAACTTAAGCAAACCGGTTTAACAGCAATTCCGCTCATATATTAGAACGATATTGTAATCGGCTACTTTGACTGTCAAAATAGCCGATTACATGTCAAAGTTTGACATTTAAGTCCTTGTGCTATATATATATATACATATGTTGCCACGTGGCCATGGACATCGACATGTGGCTGCTTTTTTCTATGTTCAGAGTACGAATTTAAGAAGATACTCACATTCAGATTTTGAGGTAAATTAGTTTCAAGTGGTAACATTTTCAGAATCATATTTTTAGTTTTTCAAGAGTTGACACATATAAAACAAAATTAATTAGTTTTAAGTACTGTTCCTTGTATATATAATTAAATTTTATTGAATAAAGTATTATATTTAAAAAAAATAAATAAATAAAAAATAAAAAATCACATCATGTTTATTTTGCATCAATTAGCTATAAATTACAAGGAGATGGTTTAGATATAGAGACTGTAATGTAAAAGATATTGATGTACGGAGTTGGCAGTAGTGGCACTGGAACTTTCTAGATGATTTCACCACAGAAATTATTCTGTTTCTGAACATTTACCGGTAAATCAAAAAATCACAAGAAACCGGTTTTTAACCAACGACAAAGTATTTTTTTTCTTAAACTATGTTATAGTCACAGAGTAATTTAAACTCTGTTTACTCTTTGCTTATCTATCCATCTGTCTCTTTCTCTTTCATTCTATTCAAGCAATCGATGCAATACTAGAGAGGAGACCCGTGTAAAGAAAGAGAATAATCTTTTGGTTCCAAGACAACGAGCATGATTATTGGATAAAAAGGATCTTGTGACCTAATTCAGGTACATCTAACCAATTCTAACTATCTTTGTGCAAAATTTGATCGAAATCACTTCTATCTTTGTTTTACTATATAAGTTGGATAAGTGCACCACGCACCACGCCATATAGTTAACACGTACCTGGGTGGGGTTTATGCAGTTTCTTTTGACTTGACAATAAGACATGTTGCGGATTTTTAAGACCTCCCGCTGCTCAAATTTTGTCTTGTATATTATCTGGCACCTTCATTTAATATATGTTATATATAATCTTCCATGTATATTACTTACAGCATTAACAGCAGACTAACCATACATTGCAAAATCAATCATGAGTACCTCAAGGGGAAGTTCCACCAGAAAAAGGCCACAAAAGCATCAGAATAGAACAGCATTCAAAAATGATCTACATGATACAAGTCATAAAACCAAGTTCTTGAATGCACTTGATGTACCTGGTGTGTGTAAACGATGCAAAGAGATAATCGACTGGAAGATTAAGTACAAAAAATACAAACCATTAACTGCTCCAAGAAAATGTGTTGATTGTGAAGAAAAAACTGTAAAATATGCTTATCATATGCTATGCTCCAAATGCGCTAAATCAAACATTGTCTGTGCAAAATGTTGTAAACCAATTACGGTAAGATAGTCAAAACCTTCCTCACTTACTTGCAATTTGGTAGCTGATGTATAAATGTATCATAATTTATTTCATTTTTAGGAAGATGCTGTTGAAGAGGCTGCAGGGAACAAAGATATTGCAGCTATTCTCAAAGATTTGCCAGAGAGAAAAAGACGTACAATTAATAGGTATGTTTTCTTAAATAATACATTTGTTATAAATTATCAACTAATTTTAAAATTTCCTAGACAATACTTGAATTATATTATTGCTTGTGTTATATTTTTTTGATCTTGAGGTGCCAACAGCGTGATAAAATATAATTATTTTCTCACATGGTGGTATTACAGGTCATGTTATGCAAGCACTCAACTGCATAAAAAAATTAATTGGTACAATTCCTGACAATATGCATACATATACTTAATCTTTCTTACAGGTACATAAGCAAGCAAGAACCTGAAACAGAAATCACATTAGAAATGTTAAAAAAAATCTACACTATGGTGGCAGATCTTGATAGTCAGATAGATTTAGCCTTTTTAAGTGATGAAGATTAAATTCTAATAAGTCATGAAAAATATATTATGAGGAAGTGCTAAATACAAAATATTACCTTGAAATACAGTGTTTTTATTTATTGCAAATGATGGCCTACTTTGGAAAAGCGTGAATCCTTCACTGCTGTCTCAGGCACCATTATCATTGAATTTCTTATCAGACACACTATTTGTTTCTTCATGATTATATCCAACTTATTGTCAAAGCTCTGATGAAATCAATGCTCTATAATTTTTTTTGAAATATCGCAGTCATACCCACTGCTGGGATTTGAAATTGCGTAGCTTGCATAGCAGGTGACTACTTAAACCACTCTGACCACCACAGCCTTTCAATCAGAATTTTTTATGTCATTTCCTTATTTTCATATCATTTACTTATATTCTATGTCGCCTTCTTTAGGACTTTTTCATTTCAATACCTTCTTTCATTATAAGTGAACAGCCTTCTTAAAGAGCACTGGCGACCTTACTCACCGCAAGTACTTGACACTTATGGTACAAGCGCCGTCACGATAAGAGCGCTGACCTTGAATGTGCAGTAGTAATTTTATGAGTGTATAACGCAACAGGAATAAAGTACATGCGCACTATTTTCCGAATCCCGTCATACCCAGGCTGGACAGTATTACCTTCAATTACATTCAATATGCAAATACATTGCAGTCAAATAAGCAGAAATTAAACAAAATTTAATGGAGAATTAAGACTTTTACCCATTCTGAGTTATCTAGGAAACAGATTTAGTCCCATTTGAGAATAAAAATAAATACATTATGCTACAATAATTTTATTAAACATAATTTATATAAATAAAATTTACATTTCGGTGCTGTTAGTAGATTTATTTACTTACTTAAATAAAATATTAAGCTATGGGAAGTTATTACCTATATAAATTTGATCTCCATTATGTCATATGATGCCAAGTTGCCGTAACTGTAAAAAAAATCGAATCAGTTAACAATGTGTGTTGCAAGATTATTTAAATTAAGAGAATAAATTACACCGGAAGACTGCCGCTACTACTTTATATTCATTGGAGACGAGACAAAAAAAACTAGGTCAGCTACCGTGATCCATTATTGCCGTGATTTATATTAACAACTAGCTGTGCCCTGCGGTTACACCCGCGTAGATTTAGTTTCATCCTTATTGTCGCGGAACCCTAATATTTTTTATAAATAAAAGTAGCCTAAGTTACTCATTGAAACATCAGCTAGCTAACAGTGAAAGTCCCGTCAAAATCTGTCCAGCCGTTTCGGAGATTACCCGGAACAAACAGACAAAAATTTTAAAACTTTTTTTTTCAGTGTCAGTAGCGTGTATACTTTCATATGCATTCAGTGAAATTTTTTAATTACAAACAGACACTTCAATTTTTTTTATCTGTATAGACTAGCTTCTGCCCACTACTTCGTCCGCGTGGAATAATTACTTTGGGCTAACTTTAACCCGCGACTTTATTTAAGTAGCGTGATGATATATGTATAGCCTATAATCCTTCCTCGATAAATAAGCTGTCGAGTCAAACACTGCAAGAATTTCAAATCGGAGCAGTAGTTATTGAGATAATGTTTTGCACACAAACTTGAATAAATCCCTATCACCGCTTTTTATATATAATTACAATAAATAACTTACAATTCCTTGGCGCTCCTTTTCTTTCTGTAATACTTGTTGTAACTGTGAATCGTCAAATTTAACTATTGCCGCTAATACTTTGGCTAGTGTAATGGAATGTGTACCTGAACCAGTAAGGTATTCATAAAGGATGTTCCTCAAATATTCCAATTCAGTGTTTTCTTGCAAAGCATGCAAATGTCTCAAGCTAACGAGGGCCTCATCAAGCCGCTGCTCTAATTTTTCGTTGTTAGACTTTAGTTTTTCATTCTTATCTTGCATTTGTTTCAAATTACCATTCGTTGAATTAGTCATTTGCTCTAAGTCGGCCAATCTCAGTTCAAGCTTGGTGTTTGCTTGCAATAAATTATTATATTTTTCACTCAATTCTTTGTTTTGCCATTCATCAGACACCAAAGTTTTACTAACATAATTTTGTGATTGTAATTGATCTTTAAGTTCCAAATTTTCTTCAATGAGTAGTGAGTTTTCTCTAAGGAGATCATTTATTTTATCTTTGCTGGCTTGGATATCTGATTTAATATCCGATCCTATTTCTGGGATGTGCTCGCTTGTGGCGATCAACTCTCGCAGTTTATCGTTCAAGACACTGTTTTCCTTGGATATTTTGGTTAAATAACTTTGGAGACCTTCAATATCTGACTGGAGTCGTCTATTTTCTTCTTTTAGTGCATCATGTTCAGAGTAAAGAGAATTGTACTTCTCAGTTAATTCGCGAGATACATCAGTGCGGGCATCGGACTGTTGTGCAGTAACTAACTCTTCTTTCTTTCTCTGTTTCATTTGTTCAGTTGTATTTGTTTCGACAGAAGTCACAATAATTGGATCAGTTTGTGTATTGGTATCATCAAACATATTTTTTTTGTCAATCTCTTTTTTCTCTAGCTCCTCAATTAAATCATTTAAATGATCTTTTTCGGTTTCTATCTGGGAATGTGATTTACATACTTCGTTAATTTCTGATTCCAGATGTTTTACACTTTCTGTGATACTTTCAGCTTGCTGCTTCAACGATATATTTTCTTTTGTCAAATGTTGTATACTTTCTTCTAACTTTTGTATGTATATTAATTGTTCATCGAAACTTTTTGATTTGTTACGATAATCTGTGTTTTCTTTTTGTATAGTATCTAAATCAAGAACCACTTCTTTGTATTTTGATTGTATTGCATACAATTCTGTCTGTAGTGTCTCTGTTTCATTGGTAAAATCTTGAAGTTTATCCGATAATTCTTGTTTTTCATTTTGCAATATGACAAAATTATTTTTTAATTCTGAATATTGAGATTTTTCACAATTTGTTGTAGCCTCAAGATCTTTGTAATTTTTGTCAAGTGTGTTAATATTTGTTGTCAAAGCAAGATTTTCTTCTTTTAGAGAATTCAATTTATTGCACGCATCCTCATATTTATCGTTGAGGCTTTTCATTTGTTGATTTAGCAATTCTATCTGAGACGATAAAGCCTCATTCGTTGCACTCAAATGGTTATTGTGCTCTTGTAGAGAATTGAGCCCTTTACAAGTTGCAGTTAATTGTTCTTTAGTCTTCTGCATTTCGGTTTGTAAAGTATTGTACCTTACTTCAACATCTTTTACTTCCTCCTGACCTTCTAATTCCCGTTTAATCACATTATTGACTGAGTCGTTAAACTTTTCGATGAGGGTGGTGATCATATTATCACTTAACTTCTTAAATGTTTTTGTTTCCTCAGATGTCAAATAAAGCATTTCTTTTAAATTGTTAATTTTATTTGATAGGTCCTTACACAAAATTTGTGTATTTTTGAAACTATTGTTTCTTTCCTGTAATGAAGCATTTTCTGTTCTAATAAGACTAATAGTTTCAATATATTCCGTATTTTGTTTTTGTATTAACTCGTGATTTGTTAAAAGTTTTTCTATTTCTGATTGCAGTTTGATCAGCTCTTCTCTTTCCTCTTGAATTTCAGTGTGATATTTGGACTTCCATTTATTTACTTCATTTATAAGTTGGTTTTTGTCGTCCTCATTTACAGCTTGGACAGACTCGGATATTTTAAGTTCCTTAATTTCATCTTCTAATCTACTTATTTGCACATTTTTTTTTGTATTTTCTTCACTTAATTGCGTGTTTCTATTTTCTAAATATACATTTCTATCAATCATAGCTAATTTTTCAGCGGTCTCTTGTTTAAACTGTAGTTGAAGACATTTGTATTCTTCATCTGCTTTTGTTTTTGATTGTTCTAATGCTTGGCATTTTTTAGTTAAATCTTGTATTTGTGTTTCCATTTCAATACTTCTAATTTTGATCTGGTTAACCTCATGGCTGTCACTGTTAAGTTTGGCTCGATCTTCTTCAAGGGCAGATATATTATTTCTATAATCATTAATAACTATATTGAGGGACTGGATTTCATTTTTAGTTGCAGATAAATTGTCTTTAAGGGATCTAATTTCCGCTTCTTTGCTTTCTAGTTCCTTATGTATACTGAGTTTATTTTCAGCCAAAGAAATGGCATTCTCTTCCTCTCTTTTGCTGTAAACATCTATCTTAGTTTGAAGTTGTTCTATTTCTTCTTGAGCTTTCTGCAAATCAATCTCAAGGGTTGAAAACTCTTTAGTTTTTGAGAAATCATAGGTATTTATCTTGTTCTGAAGTTCTTCATTAATATCAGTTAACTCTTGAATTTTTTGTTTGGTTTCATCCATTTGTTTGACCGTGACTTTTAACTGTTCATTTTCTTTGTTTTTACCATCAATCTCATTGGCCAATATTTGTAATTCAACTGTTAATTGAGAATTTTTTTCTTTAGTTGTTTTAAGTGATTCTTTGTACTTATTAAGTAGTTGTTCCATTTTTTCTAGCTTATTTGTCATAACAGCGGCTTCTGTCGCTTCGTCATTAGTGGACTTCGTTGGTTCAGTATTAGATAAGTTAATTAACTGTATTTCATTTTCTATTCTATTGTTAGAGTTGTCAGGACATTGGGGTTCATTTTGTAAGAGTTTTATTTTAGTATTTAATGAATCTATTTTCATGTTCCTTTCTTCAATTTCAACACGAAGAGCTTTTTCTAGATGAGCCTGTGTAATAAACAATATATTTTGAGTATGCTTTGAATGCACTTGAGCTAATAAATACAATATTGAGTCTATTATACAATACCTTTGCACTCTGCTCAAGTGAACATTGTTCTCTTAATTCTGATATTCTCCTTAGTGCTTTATCTTGAGTTTCCACCAAAACACTCTAAAAATATAAATTGAGTGTTATTTATTATATTTATTAAAAATGTTGCAAAATGTAAAAAAAAAAAAAAATTAAAAATATTTATTCAGTTTAGGCCCTGGTAAGGCACTTATGAAAGTCGAGAATTTACCACCGGTTCGGAAACTAGCCTTCTGAGAAGAACCGGCAAGAAACTCAGCCAGGCATCATGTACATATCATCGAAACAATATAAATCATAATGAAATCATCATCCAAAATCAAATTTGATAATAGGTATAAATATTCACAATAGTGACAAATTGTATTAGCATGCAAGTCATTATAAAACAAAATCAAAGAGATAAAAAAATAACAATACCAGATAGATTTACAAGTGTTTGCATACCATGTATTTGCCAGGAGCTACTTGTGCAGAGTGATTTACCTAGTTCCATATATCCTTGTCATTTATATAATCCGAAATTTTATAATATGCTTTCTTCATCAAAACAGTTTTGACATGTGTTTTAAATTTATCATAATTTAACGCGATTATTGATTGTGTGATTTTATTGTAGAAGCGAACACAGTTCCCCATGAATGATTTATTTACTTTAACTAATCTGAATCTAGGAGCCACAATTTTGTGTTTATTTCGCGTACAAATCGAATGAACATCACAGTTTAAATTAAAGAGATGAATGTACAATAAATTCTCATAAATGTAAAGTGAGGGTAAAGTGAGTGATGTATCAAAATAATAATATATAGTCGACTGTTACCCTTGCTTTTGCGTTTTCTCTTTCCAAAAGTTTATAATGTCGAGCAAGATCTCCATATTGCGTTCTGTATTTGGTATAGCGTTCTTGCGTGCGTCTGTACGCCGCATATATTTGTTCCTTTGTGACTCTGTCCAAACTTACAGCACCGCTAGAGAAACCTCTTTCTTCCGCTTCACTTGCGGAAACTTCCATGTCGGACTAGAAAAAATATTTTATGTATTGAATGCATTGCAAATAATACTTTTTTATTAACATTTTAAATTAACGAACCTGCAAATGGTACATTGTAGATGGGCTTTCATAGCTTGGAAGTCTGAAGGATACATCACTTGCAAATGAACTGTTTGAAAGTCTTCTGTGTCTTGGATTCTCCTGAAGAAAAAAGAATGCAAATTAACAATTTTTCCAAACTCCATAGATGCAGACTTATATGATGTATTGAAACAAAAATTTGTGATAATTTCAAAAGAATGTTACTGAACAATCTCAAAATATTCTGCTAAGTATTTAGTGATAATGTTAAAAATATATTCTTACAACTATTTCATGACTAGATGTGTGGTCCATTGTTTCTGTGGACATTACTGGTTGCACAAGTGCCACATCCTGGAATGTGTTCTGTTGGCCTGAAACTTGGGCTTTCATAGGCCGAGGATTCTGGTTGTCTGAAAAATACTAAGTATTTAATAAGAGTAGACTTATCAATAAAAACAATGCAACTTAGTGATATATTTTTTTCATAGATTAACCAATTTCTGTGATTAGCTGAAACAAACAAAGTCAGACAGACAACAAACATATAAAGAACACATTGGAATTACCAATACACACTTTAATTTTGATTATGCATATAGAATATAGATAAATAATGTAATATAGATAGTGTAATAGTGTAATATAGATAATAATAATGCAGCTTACAAGTAAGATATTAATGAGATTTAAATTCATCATTCAGGTAAAATGTTTAATTCTGTTTAATGTATTTTTTGTCCTTCTGACAATTGAAAGTACTTTGTAAGAAGTCTAATCAAATAAAGAATTCTAAGAATTTACAGGCCAACTCTAGGTACTGATTACCATTATTTAATGGTTGCTGTCACATCTGTCTTGTCACCAAATCTATACAAATGTATGCATACAGATAAATAAAGTTGAAGTCTCAATGGATATGAAAGTGTATAGGAGTACCGAGATAAAAAAGTCTTTTTATTTTATATTTCTCTGTCTGTTTGTCCCCACAAATCTCTGAAACGGCTTGACTGATTTAACAGGACTTTCACTGGCAGATGGCTGATGATTTGGGGAATGACAAAGACTTTTATTTAAAACAGTTCCATTGAATTTAACTTACCATTATCCCCTATAGAAAATAGGTCACTGTTAGTGATGTCCGATATGCTGCTGGATGCTGATGTCACGGCAGCCTGAAATATGGAATGTCATGAACATGTTTTCTATTGCACATTAACACATTCACTGCTAGCGACGCACCTGCGCGTCGAACTGTGAGTGCCTTACGAAGAAGGTGTGATGTTAGCAGTGAATGTGCCAACAGAACTCATCTCATCAAAATGTTACAAAGGTGATTCACACTATTAAACACTACCTATTTTAGTATGCCTAAATCTTATTTACTTTCGATATATTAAGAAGAAAACTGGGATTGTATTTATCATCCAAACGGTAAAAACTAGAGTGGTAAATTTATTCACTGATTTAAATAAATATTTTTGGCAAAGAACTTTGATTATTTTGGTACTAGATCACCCTATCACTTTCTTTTTCTTATTTTATTTATTAAATGGCAAAGAGCCTGAGTCCCTATAACTTTAGTCTCAAACTTTAGTCTCACAAATAAAGGAAATTATATTATTTGTATCAACAATGTTAATGCAAAATTGTTACTACATAATTATTAACATTTTATGTTATTCCAATTATATATAGTTTATTAATTGCAGACACAGTACAATAATGGATTTTCGATCCTCGACTCCCCTAGTCTAAACTAAATCTCTCCTATAGTCTTACGCACTAAGGCAAGTCAATAAAACAAGTAGGTCAGCTGATAAATGTGTATACCTGTGCAGCTTGGGCGAATTGTTGGATTCTTTGAGGTGAGGATTTTACTTCTTCTGCTAACTTATCTTTCAGTTTCTTGAACATTTTGTTTGACACAATAACGCAATCAAATTAAATTATAGGTTCAAAATATCTCCCGCTGGTGAAACAACATTCTTTGCGATATCTTTGCTATGTGGCACGTTGTAAATAATAAAACGAATAATAACAATATACGAACTAGGCACAAACAGTTTCAAAACAGTATCTTCACTTTCTTCAAAAGTATTCTAGTCCAAGAAACTCCAAAAAATTATCAATAGATAGATGTATTTGATAAATATTTGACATTTGAGTGATGACAAGACATGAAGGAAAGGACAGACAAAGATAGAGACTTTGTTTATGGGACATAAAAACACAAAGTCATAGTATCTGTGGTCGCATCCAGTTTGCTGCACCCAATATTATAGTTTTGTGTGCTCGCACCGCACCGCACTAGCTCATTTTGTAATGTCGTATTGTTCATTCATTGACAATAGAAACATTAAAGACTAGCTGTGCCCTGCGGTTTCACCCGCGTAGACTTAGTTTCAAAGTCAAAGTCAAAAGTCAAAAATATCTTTATTCGATTAGACTTTATACAAAGCACTTTCAAATCGTCAGAAT
Organism: Watsonalla cultraria; assembly: GCA_964035505.1. Classification (NCBI taxonomy): domain Eukaryota; kingdom Metazoa; phylum Arthropoda; class Insecta; order Lepidoptera; family Drepanidae; genus Watsonalla; species Watsonalla cultraria. The sequence continues at coordinate 6,286,924 of OZ037717.1, read as the reverse complement.
GACACAATTTACAGGATTATACATGCTACCGCCAGGTTCGGAAGGTTGCTTTTACTGAGAAGAACCTGGCGAGAAACTCAGTAATTACTCTTTTCAAAAATATTATACAATTTAAAAAAAAAACAAAATAAATCATTTGAGAAATGTAAGCCCATGGACACAGTTCCAATGTACAAATGTCGATAAAAATTAACATAAAGAAAAGTCTAGTAGTTCTATTTATATCTAAATGCGTAGCTTGAGATGACCAGCCCCCACAAGCAGCACCTGTTCACAAGTATGACGAGAATTCCAGCCATCGCCCTCCTTTTCATCCTTATTGTCGCAAAACCCTAATATTTTTGATAAGAAACATCAGCTACCAGTGAAAGTCCCATTAAAATCCGCCCAGCCGTTTCAGAGATTACCCGGAACAAACACACAGACAGACAGAGAATTTTTTTAAAACGTTTTTTAATGTCAGAAGTGTGTGTATTTTCATATGCATTTAGTTAAAAGCTGTAATTTTTGAATTACAAACAGATACTTCAATTTTATTTATCTGCATAGATAGTAGTCGCTTACGACTCAAGTTAATAGTCTCGTGTCTCCTAAATAACTTATCTGTGGGATCAGTGTGAGTGAGTTTGTCGGCGTCTGAAATTATTTTTATTTACTGTAATAATTAGATTTTAGTCATCAGGTACCGTGTAATATCACTAAATATATGAAATAAGACACAATTCAGTGCATTAAACGCAGTGAGACTGCTATATAATATTCATTGCATTTTCTGTGCTCAAGATTAATAGTATAACAGGTATCGAGTTGTTCTGTGAGTCTGTGCGTGTAAACTCGGGTGCATTGTACTGTACATTGATGTACTGTTCAAGTCTTACTTTGTAATTTTCTCACCATCAAATTTTTGTTATATTTTAGGGCTGGAAATGGATTTCACTGATGATCCCGATGGTGAATGGGACGGCACAGAAGCAGAATGGAATGAAGACCTACCGCCGATGCGGAACAACATAAAAAATTTTAGGTACATATGATCTAAGATATTATAATTTATCAACATGTTGTACATCTTAAACAAAATATGTAACTTGGCTTAAGACTCCGTACTTTATCACATTTAGGTAGGCAGGGGACAATTGTTTGCCAAATTAATTTATTCCAACTAAAAGTAAATTATACTAATTTGATTTTATTTGGCATCTTCCATCTTCCTGTGATCCATGTGGCATCTCATCTTTTTCCAGACGAACAGATTGAAGCCTGTAAAAATATGTCCCTTATATCATATAATTTTGTTTAATTTCAGAAATGATCGCTATAATAATGCTTATGGCAACTACAGAGGTGGTTATGGCCCAGGTGGTGGCTGGGGTCCACCAAACTTTGGGCCCGGTCCTAGGCCTCCCTTTGGTCCCCCACCATTCGCCTGGGGCAGAGGGTTTGGCCCAAGAGGCCCGCCGCCGCCCCACCTACGAAAGTACATGTTTGATAATAAGTCATACAGATATTTAATAAGTGAGTTTCCAGTTCAGCTGTTGCTATTTATATCTTCTATATAATTAAAGTTCTGTAAAAATCAGTCCAACACTTTCATAAGTTTGCTGTATATAAGATGTATTTATAGAAAGAGTTTTTTTTTAATATAATCTTTCTGTTTGCTCCTTTATCTTGACAAGCTAGACCGATTTTGTTTTAGATATGAGTGTATAAAGAGGCTGATTCATAAAAACCTGTAGGTACATACTGAATTATCCTGTAACTAAATATAAATAATAGTAGACAATGTCCACTAAACGTATAACTTTCTGGCATCTCCCCCAGGGTAAGTGCAGATGAATGTGTTGCTCCTGGCTAGCATTGAGAGCTTCCATAGATGGATAACAACTTACTAACATGCCCATATGCAAGAACCTATTTACCAAGTCCTCTTTGAAAAACATTACTTTAGATTTGCCAACAGCTTAATAACTATATTAGCAAAATTACATAATTTATTCCCTGTTTATGTAGGATGCGGTGTTTCCAAGGATATTGTAAAGACCTTGCCGAAGGAACTTCTGCATCTCATCGAGCCAGAATACTGTGGTGTATGTGGCATGACACTTGATTCATTTGCATCTTGTAAGTACTTATGTACATATCTACATCTCTTTTGTATATTATAGAAAGTCTTCAATCTAAAGAAACATTTTGAATGTATTTGATGGATTTTTGTTAATAAAATGATTTATTAAGTTTAGTGAGAATTTAGAGCTATTGAACATCAACTTAGTTCAACTAAGAAGTCATCAACAATGATATTTTTATATGTTTGGAATTTAGATATACAAACACACACTTCAATTTTATTTATCTGTATAGATAGATGTTATAGATAATTAAAAACGAATCAGTTATAATTATCTATAAAATCTATCTATACAGATAACTGATTCGTTACAGTACTTAAAACTAATTAAAGGTATTGGATATATTTTGCCCAATCACACCAAAATTGCTGGACATATTAGTATCAAACTTGATTTGCATATTATGTTAGTATAAATGATTGTTGCCATCTATATATATCATCATCTGCCTGGCCTTATCCCATGTATTTGGGGTCGGCACTTGATTCAACCCGATGTTGCTGATTACCTGATTTTTATACGAAGTGACTGCCATCTGACCTTCGTAACCCCTTTTTCGAGGAAAATCGGCAATCTGGGTTAAACCAGTTGTCAGACTTTCTTAGGCCTCTGGCTGACCTGTAACGATTGCGAAAGATGTTAAATTGGCAACCGGGACCGACGGCTTAACGTGCTCTCCGAGGCACGGAGGGAACTCGGGCGGTCACCCATCCAACTACTGGCTAGGCGTATGGTTGCTTAACTTCGCTGATCGCATCATATGCGCAATAGCAACTGTACCACGAGCCCCTCTTATTATGATGCATTTTCCCTACTTATTATTATTATAGGTATGAATACTGCGGATCTGGTTAAGTGAAAAAATGACATACTGAAAATAATTTTATTTTGTTTCTTTTGTTTTACTTTCTAGTTCTCTTTTATTATTGCTTGCAGCTCGCTTCCATTATGTTTCCAAAAATCATTTGAAGAACCAGAAAAAATGGATTTTACAACATTCTTCAATGGGCGGCCGTCCCAACCAGGTAATAAGACAATTTGACAATGTCTGTTTTACTAGGTGTTTTGTCGACTATTATAATTCACATAACTAGGTATAATAGTCATCAATATGGAGCTCTTTGCATATTGTTGGCATGCTGAATGTAAACCTGTATCGTTTGCTTGTTGCACTGTCTCCGTCACACGATACTAGGCATTCGTGGATAAGTAGACAGCCAACTACAAGCGAAGTTTTATGTGAATGTCGTCGCCAAAATAGAAACATACATTGTAGCAAATTGTCTGCTTCACGATCCTTCTGAAACGTGAGGTTCAAATATTCAATAGTCAAGTATCGAATTACGATAGGTTGTTACGAAAGTAGAACTCATGAGGAGTTAAAAACATTGAATTGATAACACATTTTTTTAAGCCGGTCAAAAAGAGCTGGTCACAGGTAAGTGCTGGGAAAGCTGTTTTGTTTTAAGAAGTTGAGAAAGAAAGTTGTTACTATTTATGGTTCTAAAACTTAAAAGCGCAAGTGTAATTTAAGTGTAAGAGGTATGTGATGATTACGTACTTATATATTAATATATTGCAATATTTACAGATGCCACTGAAATCCCGCGACCTTTATTGTGAGTTGTGTGATGTCCAGATCACGTCTAAAGTTCATGCCGAGTCGCATTACGCCGGGAAGAATCATCGCGCGTAAGTGATCTAGTGTTCGTTAATATTAGCAACACCACGAGTAGCTCAGTTGGCAGAGCAACCGCACGGTTCTCAGAGGTCGTAGGCTCGAGTACCGCTTTCGAGTATTTCTAACCATTTTAAGAATTCATCTGTTCTATTTGTTGGAGATTTATAGGAGACAATAAAATCCTGAGAGCAGTTGATAGCTTAACTGACTCTACGTGTTTACAAGTTAAGCCGGTATAAGTCGCCCAGCGTTTTTCTCTCTTATTTTACCGATAAAATAATCGTTACATGGAGCGCTTAGTCTAATTTGAGACACGTTCGGTGGCATTGACAACATCTGTATCCAGAAATGATCTATGCGTTCCGATTCATGCAGGTTCTTCTCAGTAAAAGCAACCTTCCAAACCTGGCGGTAGCATTTATAATCATTCTGACGATTTGAAAGTACTTTGAAAAATTTTTAATCGAATAAAGACATTTTTGATTTTCAGTCATGCCAGTTGACACAGATGAGTATCAACAGAACTTTGTATTCCTATTTCAGTGACACTCATTCAATACTGCGATAATTTCGGCCAGCATAGCGTAATGGCTTAGACCAGCTTTGGCAATGCTCAATTAATTTGTATTTTTTTCCTCATTTATATTTAATAGGATCGTAGAGGGGCGCAAGCAGCCCAAGAATACATTCCTGCTGCGAGATGGGATGGGAGGTCGCGTGTAAGTACCAATAGCTATCATTATTTATTTCAAAAATAGGAGTAGGTGAGACGCTTTTTGTACTTATGCTTACTTACTACTCGGTAGGTTCGGATTTGGATGGCTTAGATTATTCGCAAGTGAAACGTACCGGTTTTCAATCTTGTTTATGTAACTTTGATACTTGTTCATAACAATAGAGCTGCAATGCGCTTGTGTGATCAAAGTGAAATTTAAATCTCACAAATATTACTCATTGGGATTGACTTTTTACATCAGCCTCAGTTCTATACACATTTTTCACAAAGCACATAAGTTATTTAACTATACCAATATTTATTTTTCTTTTGATTTGTTAATTGTAGTTACTAGTTGAAGATTACTTATTATGTAAAAAACAGGCAACAACTCATCCGCCGTGAGAAAAAAAATCTTAAGCCATGTGACGAAGTGGAAGTGGCCGCCAAAGAAGCCGCTATTGAAGAGGTTAAAGCCTCTCAGCCAGAGTTGTACTGCGAAATATGCAAGGTAAAGAGTAACACTAACGCAGACACACATGCGTAATTTTTTTATTCTGGAACATCTTAGATTATGTTACACTAGACATATTTATTCTGATGTAACAGTAATATTTTAGGAGATTTGAGCCCGAGCAGCGTGTGTTACCCATCCGTTCGATTTATATCAGTGGTCAAAAGTGTTTTTTTAATACAAAGGTGGCAAACAAGCGAACTGTTTGCTTTTGTTGTATGGCTCGTGTGTGTATTGTTCACCATATAAAGACTAATTAACCGACAATCACTAATGTTACAACAAAGACTGCACTATGAAAATGAAAATCATTTATACAGTTTAGGCCCTAGTAAGGCACTTATGAACGTCGAATAATTTACCACCGGTTCGGAAACTAGCCTTCTGAGAAGAACCGGCAAGAAACTCAGCTGGCATCATGTACATTTCATTACATAGTAAATAATGAATGACAAATTTTCCTTTCCCCTCCATGGAGCACTGGCGACGTTCATTTTAATTTGACAAGTCTAATGAGTCGTGTGTTTCAGACATCCGTGACGTGCTCGGAGCAGATGACAATGCACTTGAATGGCAAACGACATCTTGCTAGGGAGAAGCGACATATTTTCAATATGATGACGGGTGAGAAGACTCAACCGGCTGAAGCTGAACTACCACCCGGTACGTGATTATACTTTATCTACATTATTAAGTTACTCAAAGTTTGTAGACAAAGTAACATTGCCCCCACGCTTCGCTCATAGAAACGATAAAAAGTGTATGGGAATGACATATGTCATGTGACTGATTTATGTAATTCCCGTAGATTTTGTATCGTTTCTATTAGCGCAAGCGCGAGAGAATGTTACATTGTCTAGGCCTACTGTTGATTTTGGATTAATACCATTTTATTCTATTTTTCAGAGGAGGAAGAAAAGGAAGATACAGAAGAGCAACCCGAGGGGGGTATGTACTACAAAAAAAAACAATTCTGCGATATTCTAATACATTTTGAACACACTTTTTAGGCAGCTTTATTGTAAGAGTTAAGTTAACACCTCCCTACTTCTTGACCTTGACACGAGAAAGTCTTCGAAACACATCACGAAAATACGTACGCATCCGTGGACTAAAACTGAAAAAACAAGCTAAAATAAATATTTGAAATATTAATCGGCAGCTGGATGTTCACGTAACATTTACATTTCTCGGCGCACTGTAGAACATCTTAACAACTTTTTATTTTGTTTTTTATTATAGAGGAAGACAATACTGAGGAAAACAAAGACGACGACTGGGGTAACGGGAGCGCAGAATGGGAATGAGGGTAAGAATAGTTCTAAAAATGAGTTCTAGAATGTATTATTTATAATATCACTCACTCACTATATACTAACTAGCTGACCCGACAGACGTTGCCCTGTCTTAATTATGATAATGCAGCACGTATTCTGACAATTCCATGTCAAACATCATAAGGTTATAACAAAAAGTTTTTATTGTCCAAAGCGCTAAGGTTATATTTAAGAAGAAAGAAATAATTTAATATGATGATTAAGTATTCTTAAATTTTCAAATTTTTTACGCAATTTTCTTAGTTTTTTCTTTCATAAGAACCATCTCCTGACAATAACGAACACAACAAAAAAAATATCGAAATCGGTCCAGCCGTTCACCCGTGATGTCGTGACCAAGGGAAATGGGGATTAATTTCTATATATATAGATATTATTAATGGGAAAGTGTCTCTGTCTAATGTTACCTTTTCACGTCTGAAGTGTTGAACCAATTTAGCTAATATTTGGTATAGGCATAGTAAAGACCCGACATTGCGCGTTCAAACTACATAGTAATAAAATAATATTGATATAACACAATTGATATAACTTTTATTTTAAGCTTTCAAATTGCGATTTCTTACATATCACCATACAAACAATATGAATAAATCTCACTTCTGGTAGGTTTTGTAAAGTTTACATTTCAGAAATTATTACAGTATTTTATTTGTATTTTCAGATTGAAGATATCTGCACTCGTTCGAGGTGTAAGCTTACTGCATGTATTCCAATGAAGATTTCCTTGAAAATATAAAGTTACGTATAAGTTTTCCGTATATATTATATGAAATGTGTTTATCTACCTTATAAATACATTATTAAATATTTAAATTGTTTCTTTTATTATAATAGCGAATTTTATAGCACAAAATTCGTGTTTGTTGCATTTTAATTAACAACATCTACAACGAATATAACAATTTAGAGATTATGACGTACATTGTAACGAGTGGCTGGGGTAGGAACCAGTGCCTTCAATACGCGACTATTTTAGCAATTTAAAGAACTATATCTACCTATGCCGTGGCCAAAAGTGCCGTATTTCACTAAAGTTTGACCACAGAAATTGTAACGCGGTATCGTATTTACGCTCAGGGGACTTACTCACATTCGCTGAAATAGAAATTCAAAGCTCCGTCGAATGTTCGCAAAGTTTCAACCACGGTTCTTATTCGTCCTAAAATTACGTCCAAACGTTATCTGCCAGAAAATTATTTAACGTATCTAAGTATGTTCTAAACCTAATTTAATTGTATTATTAACGGAACGAAAACTTCGAGTTTGATAAAAACAAAGCGATACTGAAAATAGGTTTGATTTTCGTTCGTTTTCAGATAAAGAGAGTACACTCGCTGGTCACTTGTATATAAGAATAATGTGTAGGAAGGTACCTAAGTCCTAACAACAAGAAGACCGTCGCCGCCGGCGCCGTTGGCTCATGCAGCCACGCGTGAAGCCGAACCACAGGGCCAGGGCCAACACCGCCAGCAGCCCCACCAGCAACACTCCTTGCACTTTAGGATCGCTGAAATTTATTGAGCTATTTGTTGTTTTTGCTTTTGAACCCTTGGTTGAAGAAGATTTTTTCACAGTTGCAGAGGCTTTCTTGCATAATTTCGATGATGACTTATCGTCAACCTGTCCCATTTTGATTTAGGTAGGTTTTGTTTTATAATGGGTTTTCACTGCTATGACATTTTTTATTATTTATTTTTAATACATGAGTATGAACATGATGTGATTTTAGCTATTTCGCTTTTATTTTTCTCTATTTCTTTAAAGAAATTACTATTGTTGACGATATGATGGATATGGATGACAAACACAAACCCAAAGAGAATGGAAAAATGCTGTCATTGTTAAAACCATAAAACCTGTTAATACTAGGAATGTCTATTCCTCGTTAAATAGAAACATTAAGCTCATTTTTCTTTCATTGTTGATAGATAACTGAGTTTAGTATTATTAGCGTAACCCTTGTGTTGTGCTTAAAGCATTTTTCATGTGTCATCGCTTTTGGTTGGGTGTTGGGTAGAGTGCTAATAGCTGAGGAGGCAAAAATAATATAATATTACGATCCACGTAGCGATTATGTTCCTAACAGTACACACTCGGCATGAAGTAGCAGGCAATAGTTTTTGGCTCGACATGAAGAGACTCGAGACGTAAAGCGACTCGGCATGGAGGGAATCGACGACACGGGAATAATTCGGGGTGCAGACCCATGCACTCTGCACTTCAAGCAAAGATCGGAGGAATCTCGCGTTTGAATTTTAGCTCCGATTCGAGTGGGAACTGTACCACCTTACGGATCTTAAGTTTTTATTCGGCCACGCTGGGTGGAACTTATTGTTTCTGCGGTGATTAAAGTCGCTAGTTAGTTATAGAATAGAGAGCTTTCTCATGCTGACTCTATGGCGGCAGTGCTGCGTTAAGTGGGGCCCTATACCCTTTGTGATTCGAGCACAGAAATTATTCCAATAAATATACAGTCAGGTTAGGTTTAAATTAGGTTTTACGTTAAATCAAGTTAGGCTTTACATTAAGCTAGCTGTGCCCTGCGGTTTCACCCGCGTAGATTTAGTTTTATCCTTATGGTCACGGAAACCTAATGATTTTAATAAATAAAAGGTAGCCTATGTCCTTTCTCAGGGTCTAAAGATTGTCTGTGCCAAATTTCATCAAAATCAGTTGAGAGGTTTAAGCGGAAAAGCGTACAGACAGAGTTACTTTCGCATTTATAATATTAGTAGGGATTATTCAAACATAATTTAATGTAAAACACATAATGTAGTTCCATACAGAAAAAAAACCCCTGGATCACACTTATACATTTTATAATCATTTAAAACATGAAGTAGGTGTCCTTTGAAAATTGGTAATATGATTCACATTCTGAATTAACCTTAGCATCAACTTATCTACTTATAGAATTATATTATTTTAAATGTTCATAAATTTCATAAATAACAGGCTAGTAGTGGATATTTAATGTACATAAACATTTCACATGAATGGTATGATTACTGACCATTTATGTAAATTATTTGAACATTCCAAGTTAGGTACATTTAGGTATCTTTGTGTTATCAAACATTGTGATACCTATGTCTTATTCAATTGACATTTGTATACCAATCAGGCAATAAAGGTGCATCAAGCTTAGAGTTAAGGGTTGCACTTATTCCATGGCTGCCCATATGAAAGTCTAATGTAATAGGAGATTTGGTTCTTGGGTTTGTACTGTCACTTATATTCCGAAATGACTGTTTTATATATGAGAGGATGTTATCCAAATAACTCAATGCAGCTTGGGGATTCCATTCATCCTGAAATAAAAATAAATTGTATTAGACTCCATTTGCAGGGATTTGGAGGTAAAATAAACATAATGTCCTGTCTCAGGTTCCAACTTGTCTTTATGCAAAATGTATATAGCATTTTAGCATTAAGAAGGTGACTGATCAATATAAATAGACATTTACACATATTATAGTATGCTTGGTTTGCAATTACTGGGAAATTTAATTCCAATAACTATGTAAAAATGTATAGCTACCTTGCAGATTTCTTCAATATGATCAGTGTTAAACCATTGAACTCTTTGTATAATGCCTCCATCGTCTCTGTACCCGACTAGTAAACCCTTTAAGTCAGCCAGATAGCATTGGCACCAACATCTAAATAGTTTATATCTCCTGAAACAGAGTAAATACATTTTCAATCAACAATATTGTAAACTAGGAAGCATAATTTTTAAGAAATTTAGGTTCACTACAAAACATACTTAAAATTTTGTTCTTGTCTCTGGTTTTGTATCTCTCTATTAGTTTTCAATTCAGCAAAGTGTTTGTTTTTCAGGTAATTTAAGTTTGTTTCGAAATCATCAGACTTTGGGGGAGCCATGACTGTTCCATTAGTGGCTAGCAACCCATCCATCTGTGCACCATAGAGCAATTTATGTGCTCCAATCTGTGATTGGTAATAAATTGAGAATTCTTCATTTTCTATCACAGGCTTGCTAATATCTGGTTTAGAACTAGGCAAATCTGTAAATGATAAATAATCACATGACATGTGAACTTTGAAGTTAGTTATAAGTGCTATCACATGTTATGAGTGCTGGACTTGCATAGAATAGTAGCAAATTTTGGGTCTTGGATTAGTTTTAGTGCTAACAAATACATGTGCAGTTATCCCCACTATTTTTGCTGACCACTTGTAACTCACAAAAACACCTGTAAATATTTATATTATACTAGCTGACCCAGCGTATTTCATACCAACTACACACACACTTTCACAACAACAGATTGGTCCTTTACTTTTAATTTTTCTTATTGCAATAGTGTTATTTTGCAATAGGCATTTTTGAAAAAAATCCCTGCATAAGAACTATCCTTGTACTCGAAGGAATATTCTAAAAAAATAATTAGCAAAGTCGGTTCATTTGCTCTCCCGATTTATGCTTAGCAACACTTTCAGCTATTCGTTTTCATATTATAGAATAATAATGATGCATTAAAATTACCTGAGAGCATGTATTGTTCGAACTTGTAACCCCAGGCACAAAATGTTTCGTCCTGTCTGCTTCTAGATAGTCTTCGCTTCATTTCTTGAGGAGTTTCCATTGAGCACAAATAAATGCAATTATTAAATAAACTGCCTCTTATGTGCAATGGCTCAGTCCTACCACAAGCATTGCACATTATACTTATCAAAGTCCTTCTATAAGTCACGATAGTTGGTTCATTCTCCTCAGTTGTTGTGCTCCCAACTATTAAAGACTGCCTTCTTTTCAAAAGAAACTTCAGTAACAAATTTATTTGTTCCTTGTTATCGTCAGTAGTGCGTTTCTCTGCCACATTCATATTATGATTAAGATCTAAGTGTAGTTGTCCCAGAGGAATATCATTTAAAAATTTTAATTGCGATAAATCTAAGTAAAACTGTCGTGCAACATCTACGCTCATGAAGCCAACAATATCTGGTTTACTTATCGTATAAGCAGATTTTTTTTCTTTGTAATCTGCAGAAGCCATTTCTGATTGGTTTAATAAGTAATAATTGTATTACATTTGAATCAGAAAAAATTGTGTTTTATGTGTACCTTTCCTTTCGTACATTTTAGTGAGGCTTTTCTTCGTATGGTTATCCAATGCGTTGCTCTGGGGCTTTTCTTTTCTAATAAATTAATTTATTAACACATTAGTACATAAAATATAAATAATAAATTAAGGAATTAATCAACCTAAAGTTCAAACAAATCACAATACCTCTTTATATTGTTTGAAATCATTGAAGAACATCAGATGACAGACAGATCAACTAACTGACAGCTGACCACAGCAAATAATGCCCACCAAAGGGTGTGCATTATTACTCTGTAACCCAGCTGATGCAGGCACAGAAAGAGATGTTTATTAGTAAAAATAATATTGTGATGATTTTTAATAAAACGAAAATATGAATTTTACTGTGCCTAAAATGCCACTTCGAGTTCCTTCCTTTTATGGTATGGAACCCTAAAAAGTAAAATAAGAATTGAAAAAAATATTCGATAGGAAGCCGAGCCGACATTGGGAGGCATATTGTATACTCATGTATGTGGGGTATAATTTAAAAGGCTTCGGTTTGGAACATATTTCTAGCTTAGTTTTATAATTGATCGCCAAAATGTACGAGGGATTACCCATCGCAAATTATTTGTGCCGATTTCCTAAAATAATATTACTACAAAATGAAAACACTGACTCCAAAAATAAACGGTCTACTTATAAAGTTTGGCAGTTTGTAAATTACGATTTATAAAAAATATGTATTAGGTAGCTACCTACCTGATCACAGATATTGTATAGTCCTAAAAGCGAAGATATGATAACGTCCACAATTTGGACATTCTCAGATCAGCCATACAAGAGAAAAAAGGGTTATCAAATCATTTTCATGTCTAATAACTAGGCTGTTTTAGTATTTTAAACCATAATATGGGTTTAAAGCATTTTCTGTAATCTTATCTTATTTGCTACTCTTTTTAATTTCACTGTTAAATAAGAATGCATATACATACTACAGGTTCTTTTGAATTTATTTAAATACAATATTACATTTTTAACAACTCAACTAAAAAGTTACATAGTTGTATTAGTAAAGAAAACCTTTAGTTTCATTTCAGACATTATGAATATAAAGTAAGTACCTACTTTTTCATTTATATAAAGCTAAGAGGCCAGAATAACATAAAACAATATTTTGAGGCCCAGATTGGTCAAATTAACTGATTTATGGTTTAAAATGAAACAATACAATTAGTAATCAATGTAGTTAGTTACTTGATATATGATGGGACATTAGTGCATTCATGAGATAATTAAAGGCTGAAGGAATTAAGTAAGTAATTAATTTAATTTAAAAACTTGGTTCACTATATTTAGGACTGGATGTTTTTTTTTTGAGAATATTGTGGCTTAATATAAATTTAAAACAAACAAAACAAAAACTTAACCTAAATAAAAATAAAGATACTTGAACAAACTGACTGGTGTTAAAGAATATGGCGACATGCCTTATTATAGTGTATCCAATATCTCATTAAAATAAGATATTTGCAATATAAAATCATACATTCCCTACTACCATTACCACACCAACCCTTGTAAAAAAGCACAAATATTGTCCATAATTACAAATCTTTACTCTAGTGGATAAATTTTTGGCTATAATATTGTAGAATGTTTATTATTCTATGTCAGGCAGGTCTTCTTCTTCTGCAGAGCTAGAGTCATCTTTCTCATTCTCATCACCAAAGTCACCTATTTTAGACGAGAACATGTCATTTAAGTCATCTAAATCCTCACCACTCTCATCTTCATCTTGCCAGCGGTTGAAATCAACTTTCAGCCAATGATGTTTCTTCTTATCACTTGTTAAAGTTGGCCAGAATGGTTCGTCACAATTTTCCTTTGTAAGTAGAACATCGATTAATCGGCCTTTATTGATGAAGGCACTTTTTTCAGGGTCTATTTCTGCATACAAAGGTATAACTACTTCATGTAGCTTTTGATCAGGTGCACATATACCTTTAAATGTTACAGTTTTCTTTTCGAATTTTATATCTGGTTTCTCACATTCAACGTTAAATGTCAAATAAACACGAGCACTTCTCTGAGCCCACGAAACCGAAGGCGGTGTGGCGATTGATGAAGCCATGTTTTCTGAAATATAAAATGATAGGTGAAGTTAAGACTAGTCGTGTAAAAAAACTATAAATTGGCTTAAAAAATATGATAAATACCTGGTGATATGAATATTGGCGTAAATGTACCAGATAAACTAATTTGTATTGAATCACACCGCCGCACCGCACTAAACAAAGCAAGCAAGTTTGATTGATTGATTGTTAAGCGAGCATTCTTTAACTACCACTGTCAGTGTCAAGAACCTGTCAGTCAAGTAAGCATTGTCATGATTTGTCAAATTATTTATTATGTGGCAATTTATTATTTTTAAGCATAGCTTATTAGTGCCAATATTTAATCTACTTTAGTATTGAAACCTACGAAAAATATTATGCAACTAAAATTATATTGGGGGTAAAATTTTAAAGTGAAGTAGCAGACCCGTGTAGAGTAATGTGTATGCTAATAATGTAGTTACGTCAGTTCTATTCTATGAATAAATGTATCGTCACGGTATTAGTTTTCATCACACATAGACGATGTGGTATGGTGTGACACTACCGCTACCCGTTCAGCCCGTTATGTTATTTACACGCGACCAATGGAAACCGACTATTCGGTCACAAAATTGCTACCCGTTCATGTAAAAAGGTTAAAATAATATAAAAAAAATGTTATCATAAACGAATTTTCTTTTTATAGGTTTGTTTTGTGTATCAATAACAAAGATAAAAAAGCAATCTTTTTTCTTTATCTATGTAGCTGGAATTATCATTTGGCATAGATATAAAAAAAATCGATTAATTTTTCAATTAAGTTATTATGGCAGAAATATTTTATTGATCGAAATCTGAAATTTAGATGGATATAGGTAAAAATAAAAAACAGTTTTTTTTCTCAATAGTATAATATTATGAGGATGATCCTCTATGGCGTCCGACTGGTATTGTATCTACCTACTCTTATGAAACAATAAAATTCTCGTTCAAAACATTTTTTATAATAAAATAAATAACAGTTTTTCAACTGCTCTTATCACTATACTTACACTTGTTTTTAACTAACATATAAATTCATTATTTAATTGCATTGGAATAATGCATTGCTAGTACAACTGAGAAGTGACGACGAACACTTGCAGGTACCTACTAATTATTTGGTTCAAACCAAAAGAAAGAAACTAAATACAATAAACTATCATTAGTATCTAATCATAATTTTACTGGAAATGGCCCAAGGGACACAAGAATATCATTGGGGAAAAGCGGGAATTCTTAGACATCTGCTATTTTATGCACATAAGTAATAAATAGTTAAGAAAGACCGATACAAATTATTGTTTGAATTTGTACTCGGCGCCACACATTCGATCTATAAAAACAAACACACTTTGGTCCCAAACAACATTATTCCATGACAATGGGCAACTATAACATCTAGATTTATCTTAACACAACTTATTGTTACAAGGAAAGTGGCACCGCTTATTCTATTACCCCACCGCCTCGGAGGTAAGTGTTCTTTGCGATCTGGTACAGTTGTGCAGACATTTTATCACTAGTTTCTTTCACCATCTTTGCAAAATAACCGTCGGGGTTGTTGAGCAGAGTGTAGGGCTGGTCGAACTCGACCAGGCGACCGGCGTCCATCACCATGACCCGATCCGAGTCCATGATAGTGTTCAGCCGGTGGGCTACAGTCAACACCGTGCAGTCTGTGAACCGCGTTCTGATTGTTCTTTGGATAAATTCATCAGTTCTGAAACAATCCAGTTATAAGTAAGTAAAATTAGTGTTGTTTCGTGTCAAATTCGGACTGAAATACCTTTATTATTTTAAAACATATCGGTTATTATTGAGCTCCCTACTATAGGTAGGTAGCGTAGCTAGCATCTTATATTACATATTTGAGTAAAGTGCATACCTTGGGTCAACATTAGCAGTTGCCTCGTCAAGAACTAGAATACGGTTACCACGCAGAATGGCTCGTGCCAAACACACCAGCTGCCGCTGTCCCAGAGAAAAATTCGATCCACCTTCCGATACTTTGAAGTCCAAAGCCGGTACCGCGGCCTTCAAATCCACCTGTAACATCGATACAATTAAGATATGTTCTGATTATGGGACGAATCTTTATAGCGCTGCTTTGGTTTTTTGTTCTCCCGCTGAAACTTAGGACTCCGCAAAGTATCAGCGAAAATAAAAATACTTACAAGTTATAAATACGGGATGAAAGAAGTACTTACGGCTTCCAGAGCATTCCAAAGTTGTTCATCATCATAATTATTGAAAGGATCTAGGTTGTATCGAATGGTCGCCGAAAATAAGACGGGTTCTTGAGGAATGATTGATATTTTTGATCTTAATTCCTGAAATGCGATAAATATGTAAGTATTGGGTGACAAGCGATCGTTCCAAATTAATAAACGATAGAAAGTGTAAGGAGTTTACCTGCAGCGCCAGATAGCTAGTATCGATACCATCAATGAGGACTTCACCTTCCACGATAGCGAGTCGGAACAGAGATGATATTAGTGAAGACTTGCCAGCACCCGTGCGGCCCACAATGCCGACCTGAAGAGCAAACGTCATTGTGAACTTATATCTTTCTTATACTACCTAGTGGTTAGACGTGCTACACCCAAATACTATTTTCAGAACTTAATTAGGCGCCAACAACGTGGCAATAACGTAAGTTTGTCACTGCCTCTCAATACAAGTTGGACTTAACCAATCTATACATACATAAAGATAAATAAAATTGGAGTGTCTGTTTGTAAATACAAAATAACAGCTTTTCACTTAATGCATATGAAAGTATACACGCTACTGACACTAAAAACCCAAGTTTTAAAAATTTTCTCTGTCTGTGTGTCCGTCTGTCTGTCTGTTTGTTCTGGGTAATCTCCGAAACGACTGGACCGATTTTAACGGGACTTTCACTGGCAGGTAGCTGATGTTTCAAAGAGTAATTTAGTTTTATTTATTAAAGATATTACGGTTCCGCGAAAATAAGGATGAAACTAAATCTACGCAGGTGAGACCGCGGGGCACAGCTAGTTACTAAAATAAAACTCATTAGTGAAGATGAGGTAGGAACAGGCAGAAATTTGAACCACGAG
The DNA here is from genome assembly GCA_964035505.1 of Watsonalla cultraria. Taxonomy (NCBI): domain Eukaryota; kingdom Metazoa; phylum Arthropoda; class Insecta; order Lepidoptera; family Drepanidae; genus Watsonalla; species Watsonalla cultraria. The sequence continues at coordinate 6,270,264 of OZ037717.1, read as the reverse complement.
TTGCAGCCGTTGCAGGAGATTATTTGTTTAACGCATTCGTTTACCTACGTATAGTTGATTTAAATATTGTTTTTATTATTAACTTAAACGCACCTTCCAGCCGCTTTCTATAACCAAGTTAAGGTTTTTGAGGACAGGCAAATCTTCTGGCGTGTACTTCATGTAGCAGTTGCGGAATTCAATTTTACCGCTCCAGGGCCAACCTTTTGGTGTTTCCCTCTCTGAAAAACATAAAAATATCGAATTGTGAATCTTTCAGATCTTTGATTATATTAAATAAATAAGTTGCAGTTATTCATTATTGTATTAATGTTAAAAATATATAATACAGTGTATTACCTCCTTTTTCCCACTGTTTTTCCCGTTCAATGTGGGTGTACTGTAATATACGCTCAACGCTGGTCATTTGTGAGATCACTTCCGCTGTCTGCCGGACTCCGAATTGCAACATACCGGTGAGAATGAGCGTTTGTGATATCGCGAGGCCGACATTTCCACTGAATATGGTTTCTAAAATATACATGACACATTATCATTTGTTATGGTCAATACGTACTTATATACCTAAGATTAAACTGTTTGTACATGCCAATTGCCAACGAAATTAAAATGCAACTTCGAGCATCTATTAAATACGAGCATTTGAGTGGAAGTGCCTACCCTGAATATTAGAATTGGTGGATGGAATTTTGCAATTTAGCAAGATATAACTGTAACTTACTGCTGTCAATAACAAGGAAGGCTACAATAACTATAGCGAGATAAATCACGCAAATGAAGTCCAACCAGAAGCCGAGGGTGACTCCACTCGCAAGGTAGCTGGTCCACGTTGACGTATGGATATCCTGTGAAAGTGAATGAATTCTTAAAGTTCCATTAAGTACTTCCTTATTTCTTAACGCGACTCATAATATTTTTCTTGATCACTTCGTGGTTAGTCGGTCTAAGACTGGATACCTACAACGTGCCTATAATATGACATTTCTGAAAAAATATTATGCTGTCAAGACGTTTTAGAGAAGTACCTCTACATTCTAATATTAAATGATCAAATGAAGAAAATATTATATGTCATTCTCAAAACTTATTATGACTAGATGATACCATTTCAATCAAAGTTATAAAAATAAATTATATACGTCCCCGACGAATTAATTAATAAAGGACTAACTTGGAATCTGTCGAACTCCTGTATTAATCTTTGCTGTGCTCCTGATGATCGGATTGTGCTAATTCCATTCAAAGTTGCTGACATGTGTGAGAATACAGGACTTCGGGCTGGAAAAAGTATTTGTTATAATATCATATGCTCCTCGATTTGAACTCGTTATAAAAAGTTATGCAAATATAGTACATACTTGTGCCCTCCAATCGCTTAATCGATTGCGCTGACTTGAGATATATTTGCAGAATAGTGTAAAACAGTAGCAGGATGATAGTTGTTGGCAGTAGAGTCCATATCAAAGCGGCTGCATTAAGCGCTAGTATACTAAACATGACCAGATAGATCTGAATACATTCCAAAAGGAAACGAGGCAGTAATTCGTCTAAAGCACCGATATCTTTTGAAAATCTGTTCAATATACGCCCTGGAATAAAAAGAAGCAACATTATTACTCTCTCATCTGCATTGTTTCGTATATTTTCTTTACCAATTAGATGGATCCAGACATAAAATAGTCGTTACCTGAGGAGTTCATATCAAAGAATCGCATAACACCACGCAGCATTGAGTGGAACATGTCGTTGTGGAGGTTTCGAGACACCGTCATGCACACCTTGAAGAACATTAACGCACGCGCAGTTATAAAGAAGATGCAGCACAATATGAGAGCTGAGTACACGTACAAATACTGAGACGTGTCTAGCGGACCAATGCACGCATGGATATCCAAATCTGCAAAAAAATATCAATGGTTACGGTGATGTATTTGTATTTGGTTGTGGCTTTTTATTTCAGCTAGGTATCTTATCAGATTGATGCAGAAGTTTAAAAGTTGTTGTTATGAAAATCTTGAGTATAATAAATACTAATTTATGGCTAACCTGGCTTTAAATCATCTCCGGAGAAGTAGCTGGAAATATTAAACGTGCTGTTCGTTGGTGCCAAAATTCTGTCGTAATCTTTGATTGTGCTGTTTGTTTCTCTCTCTTTTTGTCGTGTGACTTCATTTGTCCTGTAGAGAAATAATGGTGTTGGAAAAATAGGATTGATGTTTAGTTTTGTGTCTAAGCCAATCGTAAGTTCAAAATGATTACCAGAAAGTGACCCAGTAATCACATAGCGTAGCTGATAGCTGTCCTATAATGAGCAACACCACCATAAACACCAGGCGGGGCGTGCGCCCACCGGCTTTGAGGTAGGCTCCATATACATGCCAGCCCATCGAGCCAGTCCCTCGTTCTTCTTCCTCCATTTCTTGCTCGGGCGACTCGCCCATGTTCGAATCAGTGAGGGACGGTCGACGAGTGGTGGATAGCTGCAACACAAATGTTATAGATTTATTGTGTCCGTATAGAGTTTCCTCATAGAGTAGCTATCAAAATAACACTACCTACCTACTTACTTAGTTATTGCTTAGTTTAATTTTTTATCGACTTTTGTGCATTTGAATTGTGTCCATGGGCTTTTATATATTTATGTGATTTATATTTATATTTTACTTTGTTAATAGTTTAATCAAATAAAGATATATTTGAATTGAATTGAACTAGCGATCGTTTTACAGGCAATATTTATCTATACATCTATACAGATAAATAAAATTGAAGTGTCTGTTTGTAATACCAAAATAACAGCTTTTCACTAAATGCATATGAAAGTATACACGCTACTGACTCTAAAAAATCAAGTTTTAAAATTTTTCTCTGTCTGTCTGTCTGTCGGTCTGTCTGTCTGACTGTCTGTCTGACTGTCTGTCTGTTTGTGCCGGGTAATCTCCGAAACGGCTGGACCGATTTTAACGGGACTTTCACTGGCAGGTAGCTGATATATCAAGGAGTAACTTAGGCTACTTTTATTTATTAAAAATATTAGGGTTTCGCGACAATAAGGATGAAACTAAATCTATGCGGGTGAAACCGCAGGGCACAGCTAGTTTAAAATATTTTACCCTTGAAGACGTTCTTCGTGGCATTGGGGGTGGTTTTTGTTTTTCTGCATCATCGTCGTCTTCATGTGTTGCTGAAAGCAGCTTCGCGAAATCTTTTCCAGATGTTAACAACTCTTCATACGTTCCTTTCGTTTCTACAGAGCCCTGTAAATGTTAAATGATCTTTGTTAGTTTCAATCATACTTGAGTGATACCGGCCATCCAAAGCATCTGTGAAGGCCTAACAATATGGAAGACTACTTAGAAAGTGTTGGTATGCCTTACATTATGCATGACAACGATATAATCGGCGGCCTTCAGGTAGTGCAGCTGATGTGTGACAAGGATGCGGGTGTTGTGACGCAAGTAGCCATTGATGCATTGGTCGAACAGCTGCCGGCCCACGTGCGCGTCTACAGCCGACAGTGGGTCATCGAGGAGGTAGATGTCCGCCTGGAATTCAAAGTTTGTGTTTCAAACATAGATAAAAAACGCTTTTGATAAGGCACCTGCTGGCCTTGCTGATTATGCTGGTATAATTTTAGTTGTCAAAACTGGATAGACTATCCAGTTTTGACAACTAAAATAATACACAATCTTGTCTCATATCAGTTTCAAAGGACAGGCATTAATAATAATAAAATAACTCACTTGTCTGTAAACAGCTCTGGCAAGGTTTATTCGAGCTCTTTGTCCTCCTGACAGGGAAGCACCTCGCTCTCCAACAAGAGTTTGATCTCCATGGGGAAATTGTTGGAAGTCCTTTTGAAGGGCGCACACTCTCACAACCTTTGGAATGTTTTATAAATTAATATATATAAGTGTATATATACAAGTAGTAATATTAAAAATCTCTATGAATCGTACCTCTTTATATTTTTTAGGATTATACGGCAGTCCAAAGAGAATGTTTTGTCGCACCGTGGCTACAAATAGCCAGGGCTCTTGACTAGAATACGACAAGGGACCAGACAGATAAACACGGCCACTGGTATGTCGCAGCTCGTTAAGAAGCAATTGAAGAATTGAACTCTGTAAAAGTAAAATATATTGTGACAATTTATTTGAATTTTATTTTTCTTAGAACAATAAATATATTGTATATTATATTATTGTACCTTTCCTGACCCAACAGAGCCGATAATAGCGCACAGTTTCCCTTTGGGAGCGGTAAAGTTCAGATTGTTGAGGGTGATGGGGCCGTCCTCCGTCCAGTTAGCATATACATCTTGAATGAGAACTCCAACATCGGGGTTTGGAGGTACAACGCTCAGAGATTGGTTTATCATTCCCTTCTCGGTGCACGCGAAGCCTTAAAATCATTCAATAACATTTTAGCCGAAAGTGGTATTAGGACTTCCAGGTATGAATTAATTTGTGTGACTACATTGATAATTTCAGAGTTGAATTACTTACCAGGATTATAAATGCCTTCTTCGTCGATTTTCTTGAAAGTATTAGGGCACAGGTCGACCTCGCTTAAGTTTTTCATTTTCTTATTTTCTATACTTTGCATGAGTTTAGCTATGTCCACGTCGGCGACGCTGCGGAGATCCTCTCGTTCATCTATCATAATCATGTTCTCATTCATTATAAAGACACAGAAATACGAGCATGATCTATTCACCACACTCATGACCGAAACACCAATACAAAAAAAAGAAAACAAAGGAAAATTAATTTTAATTATTATGTACAAGATGAAATCAAAGACGTGGGCTATCTAAAAAAGTATATTGAAGAAAAAAACTTAATAAACGTATTATTAAAAATATTGCCTTTAAAGAATTATGATCTACGATATTAAAATAAAATTAAGTCTATTTTGGATTTCATCTTGAATACATCTGTACTAAGTAGAAATGAATATAGATTATTGTTATTGTTATCTCTACCACCTCGTACTGGCGCACACTTTTTAGTACCTTATGATTATGTCAAACATTTCACCAAAAGACGAGTTAATTTGGTTAGAACATGCAACGAAAACTCGGACATCAAATATTTTCAACGCCATAAAAACTGTCACACTCAATAGTTATTTTATCATAATTCGTACCCAAAAGCAATAGAGCCTCGATACGGCAGATAGAGATATAGCTCTCCATTGTATTTGATAGAGATGCTGGTAACGTGATAGCAAGTGTACTTTGGAGGATGTTGAACATTTGAGCCATCGGGAACGCCTGTGAAAATCATTACGACCTAGATAATTTACAATACCTTTGTTCTTTATTTCCCACCGCGATAATATTGGTTGAGAATGATCGTGTTCTTATTGGGCTTGCCAATTATACCTGTGACAGTTTGACATTGTAAAAAACTTTGTATCGTTATTTATCAGTTTTTGTAGTAGGCTTCTCAGGTGAAGATTACTACATACGACGCAACAAAAGTAATAGAACGTACATAGTCACGAAGGAAATGTAAATGGCGTCAATGTGACCCTTCTAGCCAACCAAACACCATGCATACCATACATACCAACTTTACTTTGTCTAAAATATCACCTTATTAGTAGTTTATTGCCTGCAATAACTGAATTAAGAAATATATATTTTCCGTTTTTATCAACCAGTTTGACGTTTGGAAGACGGAAATAAATATTTGATTATTTCATCTACAAGGAAGTGGTGAATCTGAGTAGATGAAAACGGTAGCAAATATTATTACGACTGAAGCATGCAGTAATACAGTGAAAGTATTCGGTCATCTTAAGAAGTTGGTTAACAGAGCGCTTAATCGTTGTTATTTAATATTATGTTAATAACAGAATCGAGCCTGTGTTATAGACGGGACTCGTAGAGAGAGAGTAGAAGAACAGGAAAGAATAGCTTTTGCATATCATGTGCAATATTGAAGGTACTAATGCGTAAATTGAGACCCGAAGGTCTCACGTACCGAACAACATGAATGCTTCGAGGCGTTGGACAGAAATCAGCGCCTCTGCCAAAAACGATACGGCATTTGACATTATTATCGAAAGGGTTCCTTGGAGGGTGTTGTAGAATTGCGCCAATGGGAATACCTGAAATTTTTTCATGTACAATTGGGGAGTACAGCAATGACCTTACCATATATTTATATATGTAGATATATGTAAAACAGATATACTAATACAAATTCATAATATGTCCTTGTCATATTTAATGAACATAATTCATTGTAAATTGATATAAATCAATATCATAGACACTGAAAAATACTTACAATGTCAGCCGTAACTTGGAAGCCGAAAAGTGAATACGAGAGTAGAGTTATGTAGAGCGTCAGTCGCTCCGTGAACACCATGAAGCTGAGGTAGACTCCGCGCAGGTAGGACGCGGAGGTGATGCTCTTGATCTCATTCTTGCGAGCCATCGCGACCACGTGCTCGAACGGCTTCTCCCACGCGTACATTTTGATTACCTACGTTATTAAACCATACTTAGTTAAGGTTTTAAATTATGTATCTATACATATAACACTCCTCACGTACGTTAAGTAAACCCAATTCTAATAATTATAAGGAATAGGTGCATTATTCGGTGAACTGCCATCTGAGCCTAGGTATAGGCAAAAGTAATTTATACGAAATAATATTTACACTAAACACACACTACAACAAGGTAAAAAACAGCTAAAGTATATTGCATTTCCTTGAATCGACAATCGGATTTGCGAGGTGTTAAATTGCACCTTGACACTCCAAAATTGTTCAGAACAGAGCAGAACAACAGCGTTATTGGTCCATACCTGCATTCCGCTGATAATTTCGTCCATGATCCGCACGCGCTCGTCAGTTTTGCACGCAGTCTTCATCCTCAGCCTTGCAGCTAATTTACTCATATAAGCTACGGAAATAACAATCACGTTTAAAGTTTTTTGCGACGTTTTTTTGCGTGTTTTACCTATTTAAGTACGAATATATTCATTAGAATTCAAGAGGACATTTTACTCAAGTTTGCTATTCAGTGAAGCATTATTACCATTAACCTTATTGAGGACCCCAACGCAGTAGTAGGTTTGGACTAGTCTATTCAATTAATTACTGATTTTTTTTACCTATGTATACTATTTGTCGACCAAATTAATTACTACAAAAGTAGCAATGGGAAACGTGGTCCCTTTATTACCATGTCGGAGTAGGTTCATGTACCGAGGCGGGGACATTTCCAATGCCGCCACATCCGGGCTTCTTACGTAACTATCGATTGTGCATGACACTGCTACTCATCACAATTAAAAGACATTCATTATTCAAACATCAGGTGTTACATGGATATAGTTTACTTAATCATGAACATGAAAAGCAAGATTACATATTATTATCATTTCAATCATAGGTTAGGATTACTTTACTACTTAATATTCTGTGGAGAGCACATAACTCTCCATACTTGGTCACTAAACTCGTCGTTGGCCAAGATTAGAATTACTTGCGAAAATACACTTACATTGCACCGGTATGGTCTGTAGAACGATGCCTATAACGCCGACGATGGCAGCAATACCAATTTTAATATAGATGAGATAGCACACGACGATCACTTGCAGTGGCAGCAGCCAGATGAAGTGGGTGTAGATGAAGGCGTAGTCAAAGCGGTTCACGTCGTTGGACAGCAGGTTGACCACCTGTCCCGCCGTCGTCTTCGCCAGCGCGCCTGAGCTCATACGCATCACCTGTGCGCAATATTACTTGGCTCACTTCTCACTCTCAACGATGATGATCATAAGCAAAGTACAACAATATTACATATCTATGGACTTATTTTTTACATAGATGTAGCAAAGAAGATGTTGGAGAGTCTTGATAGATTCTATAGAAGTACACGGTTTATAGGGTGCAGCTTGTTATTTATTTTCTACGATAGATAGCTCTATAACGACTGCAATAAATTAGTATATTGGTACTATGTTACGTACTTTAAGTAACTTAATTAGCGATAGCTATGTTAATTCAAATATGTTCCGATAAATAAAGATAAATTGTAACGAGTTTATTATTTGCGTCACAACATTCCTTAGTGATTATTTAAACTTACGATGCTTTCATCGCAGCTCTTTTAAGTTAGTATTCTACTTTAATGACTACCTCTGTTATTGTTCTGTTTTATATACATATTTACAAAATCATACATACTTATAACACATTTGAGATTTAATATTTAAGATATCAGGTTGAATAATTAGGTTACCTTTCTGTAGATGAGTGAACAGGCGGCTATGCGCACTTTCATGCCGAATTGTTGCGTGGAGTAGGAGCCGTGGTGGTTGAGGAAGGCTATGCAGAGCGACATGAGGATGACGGCCGTGGCGCAGTACACCGCCTGCTCGTAGGTCATGTTTGAGCCCGGCTCCCAGTACGCTAGCAACATGCTCAGGGCCACGGGCTGGAACGGTCTGGTGGATCACAACATTTAGTTCAAAACAAGGCAAAAAAATATTTTGTACAAAGTAGATGTGCCCAAATTGTCTAGGAAGTATTTTTCTGAAAGTTCTCAATGATCTATAGTCATGAAGATAAGCCATGTCAGTGCGCATCGAACTCGAATACACGAATTTACCTATTAGAAGGTAATTTAGGTAAAAATATTAAGTGCCTAAAAGTTTTAACAAAAAGAAACAAATGAACATCCAACTTAGTACTTGATCGGTAGTCACGATCTAGGTTATTACCTTGACTCTACCTAGGTTCTAGGGCACTAGGTACCTAATGTCATCACGCACGACGAGGATGGCAAAAGCACGTATATAGCGTTAATGGAGATAACATTGTGATTACTGTTAACTAACATATTATATTATATTCTTTGATCACAATCGGAACGTTGTTAGGTTGTGGTAAGGGTATGTGACAAGGGGAAGCAATAGCAGCATTAAATATATTATTGTTATTGTCATTGGGCACAAAGGGAAAATGATTTTCAGCTAAAATCACAGCATCGAAATTAGTATTATTTCATGTGTTTAGTTTAGATAAGATCAGCATTAAACCTCTGCCTTCTAGTTACGTAGCACCAAGATGTCAGTAGACAATAGCATTTCAGAGCTAGGTGTTCGTAATGTGTTTATTGCGTGTCTGTGTCAATCACATAAAGTAAATTGCTCACTTAAGTATGAGGGCTTGTATGAGAAACATGATGCCAGAAGGCGCGTAACTCATCCAGAAGGCCTTGGTCATGGCGCGCAGTAGGGACGGCTTCCGGCCCTTCTTGTTTGCCAGGGCTATCTCCTCCAGCCATTTCCTGTAACACACCAACATTCATTTAAATAATTGTACAACGGAACAGCAGTTTTAACAGAAAAATATTTGTTTCAGGTCTTCAGTTCTGGTGACATTAAATTCAATAATTGTTCCAATGTTATTGTGTAAATAATACGTTTGCAGGTGGAGTTTAGTTTCGTTAGCAGAAGGTCGTGGGTACCTGTGCAAGATGCAAAACCTCGTTTTATGTACTTTTATGTACTTTTATGTACCTACGTATGTCTACTAAATATTCAGGTACCTAAATCTTCTGAAGTAGCTATAGTAAAAAATAAATAATGACTACAGACTAATTCACCTTTTTAGCATTATATGAAAACGAGTATTCTTCTATGTTATTATGCATGTCACGTTTAGATGTCACGAGGTAATTTGAACGAATTCGACGTCTGCTTGACCTCACGGACATTCACTTGAACGCAGAACTTTAGCAATGTATGACGAAGGTATGGAAGGTATCTAGGTATGTACGTATATAATAAACTACCTTGCGCCCGCAGCCCGCGTACGTATGTGTGAGGCAATAAGATTGCACATATAAATGTTCAACCCCTATTTAGCCTCCTTAGAGGTAGAATTCCGGAAAACCCTTTCTTAGTGTATGGTGTATACCTAGCTACACCTCACTAAGAATACGCCCACCAAATGTCATGTGTCTAGGGTCAGCGACTTAAACTACTCGTTGATGTGGAGGAGTGCCTATTCTACACTAATATTAAAAATAGGAATGATTTGATTATTTTTTTGTTTGCATTGAATAGGCCCCGAAACTACTTGAACGATCTTGAAAATTCTTTCAGCAATGGATAGCTATATCATCAGCGAGTAACATAGGCAATATTTTATCCCCGTACTCTCACGGTAAGGGGTACTACGCGGGTGAAACCGCGTAACATCCGCTAGTAACTTTATATGTATAGATTAAACGAAGTACCCCGAAATATGTGCCGATTCTATTACATCATCAATGTTGACTTTGAAATGGGATGAAGGTATATATCGCTCAAATACATACCTAAGTACTCGTTTAAATCTACTTCCTACTAATATTGAATACTAAGCAGGTTTAAACTTGAATTTAAGCAGAAGCGGTACCACAACAGTAGGTTATATCCAGTTTGGAGCAGGAGCACCTTGACACAGAAGTCGTGTCAGGTTTAACATATTAGTGAAATTGCGAAGTGCTAATATAATATGAGTCATAGTAGCAGATCATACAAGCGCCATGTTCTGTCGGTCGCGGTGTTAGCGCTGTGCATTTATCTTTGCACTCTGCAAATGCCAAAACTTAGCTCTCTTGCAAAGGCCTTCCACCATGCGGTTCTACTGTTCAAGGGAATATGCAAATTCTGAGTTATTTGTTCAGATATGAGATTATAATTATATTTTTTGATACAACATATAAAATATTTACGCTATACTTATTATAGCTTTGTTGAAGTCCCATGGTATAGGTGGCGAGCTTATTTCTGCTTACTGGACACGAATCTAGACTTTAGGGTGCTACTGGGAACTTATGCATGGAAAAACCCAATAACATTTGTCCGACCCAGGAATCAAAACCAGGACCTTATCTTCCGCAGTAGCACTTGAGACCACTAAACCAATGAGATAGTAGAGTTTTATATGCATTCATAATTTATCTGACTATGAGTTGTACGATTTTTCAAAACTATGTAGGTTCATATTATGGCGCCACATATACACTATATATATATATATATACATTCTGTATATTCTGAATATATATATATATATATATATATATATAATATAATTAGTTAAGTATTTTTATGAATTAACAGGGAAAGCGGACATATACTTATAATATTTAACATCATCAGAGTTCAAGTTAAGGTATTGCTTGCACTCGCCTAATGTGTTGCTACTTACGTAGGATCCTACTTTGCGATCAGGTTTTTACTCGCAAGTGTTTTAGAAAGTGTCTGTGACGGTAGGTATTGAAGTTAAAGAAGATTCAATACGCTCCAGTTGAAAGGCCTCATTAAAACAGGACTTAAATTCAAGCAATTTTGTTGTATCGTCATAATCATCGATTGCCATAGGAAGCGCGCACGTTGTAGACGTAAACACTAAACTGAGTTAAAACAACTAATAAATACAACTTCCTATATGTTTTCTACTGTCTGCGTGTGTAGTATTTGCATATCTCAAGTGGATACCACACATTATAAATCAAGTACGACGATAATTAAAAAAATATAACCATGCTTAGCAGGTTTCGATGTCATGACTCGGTTGGCCTCATCCGTTTTTTCTATGCTTGTGTTCGAGTCGATAAGTAGGTATATTTATACTTATATTTAATTAGTGACTCATGAAAACACGAAACCTTAAAATGTGATATATTTGATAAAGTAGACAAAGGCTTTATATAGTAATCTAATTGTGACTTTTTTATCCCGCTCCGGGTTTGATAAACCTACTAATTAAGAATATAAGATTCATTTACTATTTACATAACGACCATGATAATGAAATGAAATGGCAATTAAATAATTTCCTGCAATGCTTTGTAATCCCTAGATTACGCAATATTAACACAAAAAGTACCAAGCTTTAGCATTTTCCTTTCTCATTGAATTATAATTGGCATAAATTGGATAAAAAGGTCGCAACATGTAGCGCCAATCTATAAATTATCTTAATATTTCTTAATATTGTATTCTGTCTGACTCATCACTTTAGGTATATGGAGATATTTTGAGCATTTTTCATGAAATGTAAACATTTCCATACGCTTTACAGACATTTTCTTTCCTATACAAAATTTGTAAACGCGACCAAAAATAATATTTTTTTTTTAAATTTTTTTTCATCGTTCATCCGTATCACTAGATAAGTGATAGAATATTTTTTATTATGTTAATATTGACAATTGCAACAATAAAACCAAGAACCTTCCATAAAATAATTACTACATCATCATCACATTTCGGGTTCATTTACGTCGGATGCACTTGAACAAAGTGGTGCTCACTTTTGACATTTAATTTTTACACTATTTATTCTATACCACACGAAATTGTAATTAACACGGTCATAACTGCATCATGATTCTATGTTATCAGTTATGGCTGTATATACTATAATTATTATGTGTATGCTGTAGTAATTATTTTATGGAAGGTTCTTGGTTTTTTTGTTGCCATTGTCAATATTAACATAATAAAAACTCTTTCACCAATCTAGTTTTTACTACGAAATCGATTTACTAGACATTATTTTTGTCAAACAATTGTTGAGCTAAGTATACCTATATTTTTTAAGAAAAATTGACTCATCGACAAAAAAATATTTGATGAATAATATGAGACTGCCTCGTTGGTCCAAAACGATACTACGGAATGCGGTTCCTGGGTTCAATCCCCGGGTCGGGCAGTGTTATGGGGATTTTTATTCATATATATAATTGTCTACTAGCAGCGTGGAGTAGGGATTAGTGCCGGGGTGATGGCAATAGGTTCACCTTGCATCCTTGCATCGAAAATAAAATAGCTGACGAATTTATGGTGTACTACAAGTACCCACATCTCTGCTTACCCCTTCGGGGACTCCAGGCGTGAGCTAATTAATGTGTGGATATTCATATGAATAATGTATGAATATATATTCACAAAATTATGTAAATTAGGTAAATAACAATATATTTCCCTGTGCTTAGCAATGAAGCCCATAAAGACTAAATTTAACTGAATTTAGATACTGGGTCTTTAGGTCGGCTTGTAAGCTAAAAACAATTTCGGTATTTATATTTCTCATTGTACAGATAACTTGATGATCCTAGAGAAGTAGTCTAACCGTCAAATTTTATGTAAATAAGCTACAAGTGAAAGCGCGCATGGAACTCTCGTTATTGAGACACGTGAATAAAAGTGATACCTGAACCTGACTGAATAGGGTTACCAACCGGTTGCTAGCGGTGTGCGTGTGCTCGCCACAACGTGTGTGTGTTCTATAATTATTGCCAGTGCACATGTGGTCAAAAGCTCCTGTTTGTAGGTACTTTCACTTGTCATGGGAACACTCGCTAACATTTTACTAAAACGATTAAAAAATGATTTCTAAATATTCAACCCGGTGATTGTGATGGCAATCATGGCATATGCAAAAAAGGTAGATGTGGTTATCCACATCTACCTTTTTTGCATATGCCATGGATTACACGCTCTCAGACAGAGAACCATAATTTAATATGATCAGGATTTATTTATTAAATGATCTCAATTAATTTGTTTGCCCTATAAGAATTTCATTCAATAAAACAATATGTATCTCATCAAACTACATATTTAAACTGTGACTATCACCACACGTGTTGCGCCTTCCACGAGGCAAATAAGTCACTGGCTTGTTACCGGTAAATATTTATTGTTTGAGATGTCTGTGTAGAGATTCCTGATGGAGGGTTTTAGGAGATAAGCTTCTGCAATTATACATCATTTGTTGTATCAGTGGTCATAAAATATATCAATGTAACGTGGTCATTCACTATAGCTTCTGAATTAGCAAATTACATTAATCCCATCATGTAATTTTTACGTCGGACATGTAAAAAGTATGTTACCGTATCTACCAATAAATTTGATTAAAAGTTGCAGTATATTGCCAACCCTAGTCCAATAGTACGAATGTAGGTACGTTTCTTTCGCAGATCGGTGCCGAGTGGTGTGCCCTAGTGGCACTGCCAGCCACCGCAAAGTAAACATGACAATGTGATCATGTTGTCAGTGCTTCACTCCAGCGGCTTCACACTAACGGCTCATGTTATTGGTGTGGTGAGCCTCGAGAGCCGCTACTTCCCGCACCTGTGTCGTCGGCCATTGCTGCGGTCGTGTACATTTCAATAATAATTACTTACTTTATGTTTTATGAATGCTCACACCGCAACTAATTACTACAACTCCATTTTACTTCAAGTGCGAAAAATATACAGTATTACACATACGTATAAGTATGTGCTTGCTTGTAAGTAACTATGAACTGTCAGCTACATGCTGAGTTTCGAATCTTTACATACATCTTTCACTACCATTTTCTTACTATAAGTAGGTTCCTACTACTATATTCAATACTTTTAAATCATTTAACGTAAATAAGTTTCAAGTACAAACATGTGAGACAAACATAAAAAAAAATATCCCTAAATGATAAGGATGGTCCCACCCCAAACAAAATATGGCAATAAAGCGTTTGCCTAACGCAGCTAATTATATTATAATAATCTGTATAAAGTGTATTAATAACAATTAGTGGTCGACTCAAGTATTACGTACGATTCAAAGTTAGTTAACACTGGCTGTCATAGATTTTTGCACCTCAGTCAATGTTTATTTTAACTTAGTCGTTGTATTGCGTAGAACTGTTAGTCCAAGTGTTTGCTGTATGTAAAGCGAATGAAAATGTAGAGTGATTTTAAGTCACCAACTCTAAGGTAATAGGTATGTATACCTTCTTAGGTAATTATTTAAGTGAAAGTGATTAACTAGTTGAGACCGACAACTTTTGTAACAGCACTACCATGTACTTACAACAGTTAACTGTGTTGAAAGTGCAGTACCTCAACTGTCAACTAAATGATTAAATCAATGTATATGTATGCTGACATCTACTTCAACAGGTCCAAAGAATTTCTTTGGATATGTCGGTACAGTAAGAAACATTGAGTACCTACTTATGTGATTAATTTTGTACCATCAAATTGATAACCTGAAGCAAAGTATAGAGTATCATAGTACTACAATGATAACATAGGTATGTATGGAACAAATTACAATTGGAAAGTTATTACCAGGGTAGATTTGTACCTAGATCTTGCATGGGCATAGAAATATGTCATGACAGCAAGATGGATCATAACCGCCAGAACAGTCGTTGCCAAAAAGTTCAGTATGTTAAATGTCAATCTGCATTCGGATCAGGGACGATTTGGAGACTTCTGCCGAGTAAATATTGTTTGACACTACCAAATTATCGTGCCTCTTATTAAATTACTACTTATGATTGTAAGTTGTATTTATCAAAGTTTGAAGTTTGCACATAATTACCTCGCCTTGAAGTAGATTTAAAAATATTAACTACAGTTACTGCAACATCCAGATACGACGAAGATACATTTATAACATAGCAATATTTCACATAGATTATGATTCTAGATAGATTTAGCCATGTCCTCAAAACACTTTTGATTGGTTCCAAAGATTAGGTATTTTATTTTTCTATTTCCTATCGAATCTCAGCAAAGCTATAAGTATTTGGTAGGTTGCACTCAGTGGGTAGATGTTGAGAGAATTCATAAATAGTAAACTAAGTATCCACAAAAGATAAATTACTATGTTAGAGAACATATTGCCATTTTCGCTAGACATACCATTTTTTTAGCCTCATCCACGTGCATAAATCTCATCATTTCCAACTCTTAATAAAATTATTCTGTCATTTATTGAACTGCAGTCGTTATCTTTGTAGTTATACGGTAGTTAACGTCACGTCGTGATTAATTATTGACGTTGTTACATTAATATTTAAATAAATGTTTATTTTCTTACAACTGTTTAGTCGCAAATACGAAGAGAATTGAAAATGAAAATGAAAATGAAAATGAAAATGATTTATTCAGTTTAGGCCCTGGTAAGGCACTTATGAACGTCGAGGAATCTACCACCGGTTCGGAAACTAGCCTTCTGAGAAGAACCGGCAAGAAACTCAGCTGGCATCATGTACATTTCATTACACAGTAAAATAATAATAATTACAAAAAAAAAAAACATCATAAATTATTCACAATAGTGAAAATTGTATCAGCATGCATGTGTAAAAAATAATAATTAAAAACGTAAAAACAATACCAAATGATTTACATATCATGTTTGCATACCATGTCATTGCCAGGAGCTACTTGTGCAGAGTTTTAATTCCATATGTCTTTATCATTTATGTAATCCGAAATTGTATAATAAGCTTTCTTCATCAGTACAGTTTTAATGTGTGTCTTAAATTTATCATAATTTAACGCGTTTATTGACTGTGGGATTTTATTGTAGAAACGAACACAATTCCCCATGAATGATTTATTTACCTTTGCTAACCTGAATCTAGGAGCTACAATTTTGTGTTTATTTCGTGTTGAAATTGAATGAATGTCCGAGTTTAAATTGAATAGATGAATATTTTTTTTCATGTATAGCAAATTCTCATAAATGTACAGTGACGGTAGGGTGAGAATATTTATTTCTTTAAATTTATCTCTAAGAGAATCTCGGGGGTCCAGCGAGTATATTGCCTTGATGGCTCTCTTTTGAAGTATAAAAATTGAATCTAAGTCTGTTGCGGAACCCCATAACAATACGCCATATGACATGACACTATGAAAGTAAGCGTAGTAGACTAATCTAGCAGTATCAATATCCGTCATTTGTTTAATTTTTCTAACCGCAAACGCAGCTGAACTAAGCTTTTTTGACAATGCTTCAATATGGGCGCCCCATTGTAATTTAGAATCTAAGGTAAGACCTAAGAATACTGTGCTTTCGACCAACTCCAATTGACTCCCAACTAATGATATATTTGTATCTATTTGCGATGTATTAGGTGGTGAAAATCGGATACATTTTGTTTTTTTAGAATTTAAAACGAGATTATTGGCATCAAACCATTTTGAAACAGATGTTAGAGTTTCATTTAGTGCCTTAAGATCTTTGTCTTTTCTACTCACTTTGAAAACTAAAGATGTATCATCTGCAAATAGAACAATATCACAGATATTTTCTACAACAAGTGGTAGGTCATTGATATACGCTAGAAACAGGAATGGGCCTAGTATGGAGCCTTGCGGCACGCCTGTTTTGATTATTGACCCCTTGGATGTTACACCACCGACGCCAACTTTCTGATGACGATTTGATAGGTACGAGGATAAAAGGTCGAGAGCATTTCCGCGAATTCCATAATAGTTTAGCTTAAGAAGTAGCGTACGATGATCCACACAGTCAAAAGCTTTAGAAAGGTCACAGAAGACTCCTACTGCGTCATAGGCGCCCTCCCAAGCCTCAAAAATGTGTTTTATTAATTTTGCTGCCGCGTCCGTTGTTGATCTACCTTTAGTGAAGCCAAATTGGTGATCGTGCAAGATGTTATGTACGTTAAAGTGAGCTAACATCTGATTAAGCAGAATTTTTTCAAATATTTTGCTAAGCGCGGGAAGAATCGATATAGGTCTATAATCAGAAGGATCTTCTTTAGAGCCTGCTTTAAATATCGGTATTACTTTGCTATATTTCATAATATCAGGAAATATACCTTGATCTATACATAAATTGAAAATAGAAGCTAATGCGGGAGCAATCGTTATTATAATAGATTGGATACTTTTAATTGAGAGTCCCCATAAGTCCTCCGTATTTTTAATATTAAGCGATTTAAATGCCTTCATGATGTCAATAGGACGTACATGTTTAAAACTAAAATCTGGGAAGCTTTTTCGTAACGATTGTTTCAATAAGCTTTCAGCTGTATTCGGACTAGAGTTAAGATGTTTGGTGGTCTCTGTGGGAATGTTAGCGAAAAAATTCTCAAAAGCAGTTGCGACCTCTAACTTATCCGATATAATACTATCATTGATTTTAAGCTTACTTATTGATCCTTACGAATTGAGCCTTATTACGCATGTTTGAGTTTATGTCACACAATGCATACAATGCTAATAATTACAAGCGGTTATTCTTTGCACCGATAAAAAAATTATTGCACCAACATTTAAATAAATATATTTTCTGTACTGTTACATTAATATGCCGACGATAAATTTAAAAATATAACCAGTCCTTTAAAATGACACTTAACTTATGTTTCGATTGCAATATGGCCGCGGGTTCGCAAGCGTTTTGCCCTTCGCATTTTCTCTTCCGGCCATCTTCAACCGGTTTTAAATACTGTAACTTCTCTTTATTGCATTGAGATGAGTATACCTATATGAAAAAGTAACATGAAGTATATTCAGTATTTGAGTACAGTTATAAATTCCTGGGTATTTTTAATGTTGTTTTGCTGTACAAGACGATGACTCTTATTCAGGACAATCTTGATATATTTATGATTGGGCTTATAAGTTGATTGGATTGTAGACGCTATTTTTTTCAGTTATGCTGAAACATTTGGAGAGTGAGAATATAGATCGACATGTTCGTGTGAGCAATGTACCCATATATACGAAGGCTAAATCGGGCAAACATCCTACTATATGTAGGCCCGATTACCTACAACTAGACAATATTTTCCAACCTAAAGATGCCAAGACTTATAGACTGCACACTCATTTGTTTTAACTGTTTTATCTAACGTGATAGAGGCAGTAATTGTCCTCAGCTCTTTACCCCTTCAGTGTACGTGTAGATACAGTAAGCTCTCGTCGTTTTCATTCGAGAGAGAGTCGATGGCGCCGGCGCCGACACTGACGTCGGTCGACGGTCTGATGACCAGCGACCGATGCCGATGTTGCCTTGTCCTTATTTGTGGTCCGTCGTTATTACGTGTTCATCGTTTAACACAATCTATCTAATTGCTAATTAATAATACAAGCGTCTTGGCACGAGATAAATCCTTTTCGTGACCGATGACTGTTTTTTTTGACCTTATTCCTTTTACATTATTTTATCTGGCTATAGTCGTAAATTACGTAAGTCGTTAATCGTTTCGAGTTACGATATCACACATTTGCATATTCTGAACATAAACATGTTTTGACACTAACATACGACTCTAATTTTGTTGGACAACTATTATTTATTTTCTTCTGCTGTTACAAATGTTATAAAATTTATTAAAATTAAGTATGTGTTAATGTACCAAAAAGTTAAATAACCGTCAAAGTATTATGTTACTAGCTGTGCCCTGCGGTTTCACCCGCGCAGAGTTAATTTAATTCCCGCGGAACCCCAAATGTTCTTTTTAAATAAAAGTTAGTTACTCCTTGTAATATTAGCTATCTGCCAGGGAAGTCCCGTTAAAATCGGTCCAGCCGTTGCAGAGATTACCCGGAATAAAGAGACGTATTGATAAAACTCTTTAGCAAATAACTCATTATTAGGTACCAATTCTTTGCGTTTTTATACTCGTGATAATTTCTCAACGAAATGTCCGATTGGAATAAAACAAACGGTATTATACTTCTAGATGAATACCCTTGATAGCATAATGCTTAATTTGCATAAGAATTAATATTAAGATACACATTTAACGTAGTTTTTTTCTTCAGACGATTTAATATTTTTTATGAACATAAAAGCGGTTATTGTGACTAAACTATGATAGTTAGATATATGCTCTCGCGGACTTTTTTGTACATCTTAATAAGACCCACAAACCCGTAGTACATCATTTTGTTCTATTGTCAATAGTTTTTGCAGCGTACGCATAATTAGGTTTTCGATTTTACACCTTAGGTTACAAAATTGCAATTTACTTACAGACCCCTAATTTTTATGAGAATAAAATAGCCTTCCTCGATAAATGGACTATCCAACACTGAAAGAATTTTTGAATTCGGACCTGTAGTTCCTGAGGTTAGAGCGTTGAAACAAACAAACAAACAAACAAACTCTTCAGCTTTATAATATTATATAGTATAGATGAACGTTACATATTTGCAAGACAATATTGTTAAATATTTGCAAGGATTGCATTCTAAATACAGTGGACAATACAATATGACCGAGTACCGGTGGTAAAAAGTTGTTGCTGTAGTGCGCATGAGTGACGCACGCAAACCTCTCCCTCTTACTTATAAACTCCGCTTAACTTTTAATTAATTAGCTTGCAAATGTTGGCGTAAAGAGGGCATAACGGGATTTGTTCGTCGAATTTTGGAGCTACCAGATTGTGAACTGCAACTCAATATTACCATGGGACGCAGCTATTAATGTGAGACATTTTGAGTGTCAAGAATAAGTTCGCTAGTGTTCCCTGAAGAATATGAGGAGTAGAGACATTATGCTTGCTGTATAATTGAGAGACCCTTCGTTCATTGTGTTGAAAACAACACCCTTGGCGTTGCAAGCATTCATCCACTACAGTCACTTACAATCTGGCGGACGGGTACGCTTGTATATGATATATTGGTACATGATATATAGGAAACATCTGACACATAGCCAAGACTTATCAACGATTTGAGGTTGAGTGCTGAGGGATATCTAAAGTTAAGACATGTGGGATTTAAAAATACCATAGTAGGTATTAAAAATACTACCACCTCCTTAATACTGGATTTCATTCGACCTTAGTACCTGACTGATCGTGTAACTTGTTCATACACAACTAATATCACAGTACGATGTCTACTTCTTAACGGATCGTCAAATAAATGTAAATCAAATAATAATAATGTTATTATATTATCACGCCCATGATATCCCAAATTGTTTTTCTTTTCAAGCTTATAGAGCCTACTTATATTGTGGTACTCATAAGATTGTATGTTTGTTGCTATATAATTCGTTCTCACAAAAACGAATAGTCCCTGGAATAGATTTTTAATTTTGCATAGTGATAGACAAGTCGGCTTGATATAAGATTTTTTTTCCATTACAATTGGGGCTAGCTAAGTCGTAGTAAAGATGATAGATTTATCGAGTATAACGCGCAATATAAGGTGGGTAAAAAATGCCAAGAACAACCTGATAGGTACAGTCGATGTAAACTAATGTTTTGCAATTTAAGTGATGCAAAATATAGACCTCTATAGGCATCAGGACTGGATTGAAGTTTGTTTACACAGTAGGTATGTCAACAAGGGGCGTGATCTTGTTCAAACTGAAGGCTACATGGCCAAGTGTCAGGTGACCAGTTCTGCAACCATTTACATACACAACCACGGCTGCTGGTGACGCAACGACGGTCAAGTTTTTATACGTATCTGACTTTGTGTTTCTCATCATTTCGCCAAATTACAACTAATTTTGTTTAAAAAATGTATGTGTTCAACCTTTACCTTGTAACATTGTTATTTATTTTGATTGGAACTCAGCAGCTCAACTGGGTTCATGAAATAAAAAGCTAGATATCATTTCTTTCCAGATTCTACAATACCAGTCAAAATATTCCGTATATACTTTGATTGTACATGTTATGGTACGTATAAATACAAAATCGTGATCGAGTCGTTACACTGTCAATGCTACCATGGCTGACAATGCATCAAATTTAGGTAGGTGAGTGTAAAATATAAAAAAATCTTATGTGTTTTTGAATTTTATACCATTTTGTAACCTTGATGAGTTGCGTTCGAACTTTGTAAATGCGTAGTGCACATTACTTCGCAGGATGATGTTTATAAAGTGGCTTAAAATATTTTCGTCTAATAATTTAAAGAAAATAGTATAAGTAATTACCTAAAATATTTTATATTTAAAATAGCGGCAGTCTTGGTTGTTGTATAGGATTGTAGTTGAGTATTTCTGTGGTGGAACGGACATTATACCAAAAACTTATAAGTACTGGGAAAATATTTTTTTAAATAAATAGAGCAAACTAGTTTTTCATCAATACGTTTATAAAACTCTAAATCTTTTTGTTTGTGGTTTAAGCAAATTCCTATATTTGTGGATCACGTGCGTTGCCAATGGCTATAATAATTCTTGTTATGCTAAGTGGGGACTTTATTTACTTCGGTTTATACAAACGGTGTTAAAATATTTTAAAAAGGTGTCCGTTGAGCAGGATACTAAATATATTAATCGAATCGGTGGATAGTAAATTCTGCAAACGGCAGATTCCTTAAACGTGACCTAATGCATCGTCACGTGTTTTGCTTATTAATTGATTTTCTCCTGGCATGACACACAAAAGGTGTTATGTCAAAAGAAGATTAGAAGCGCAGAGCTAGATAGCCAGTTATACAATGATTACAAAGTGTCAATGCGTGTGTAGGGTCAACGACTATCGTGTGATGGTGGCACCGATGCCACACAATGGCTCGCGTACTGCACTAAGTACCGACATCAATGTACACAATGTGACCGTACCAATCACACGTAACCTTGTATTGATACTCTACTAATGGCATTAATCCATTCTACCGGTAACTAATGTTAGCTTGGGTTACCACATAATGGGAACATACCACAAAAACAATACACAATAGTTTGCTATGGATGAATAAATAGGTAAAATTGGTAATTAATCTATGTTTGGAAAAGACAGATTTCTGTATATATATTTTTTGATTCTTCAGAACCCCTAATAAGTAAATAAATACAAAGCGGTTATGCTAACAAACTGTAACGTATACTAAGAATTGAGGAAGGGAGGAGATTTTCCTACGAATGAACTGAAGTTGTAAAGTGGTTTTTTGAAAATTCATCTAACGGCGCAAATAGGGGTGGTCAATTAATAAAAACGGGACAGTTATATGAGGACTTTATTATGAGATAGTGCAGAGGTGGTTATTCATTATTTAAAAAACCAAAAAACTGGAAAACCCTCCTTATGGCAATAAAACATTGTGATCTTCAAAAACTTGATTCTGGTCTGATACATATGTAGGCAATTAAAAGATGATAATCTATACAGATAAATAAAATTGAAGCATCTGTTTGTAATTCCAAAATAACAGCTTCTCACTAAATTAAAGTATATAAGATACTGACATAAAACAACCAATCTGTCTGTCTGTCTGTTTCTTCCAGGTAATCTCCGAAACGGCTGGACCGATTTTAACGGGACTTTCACTGGCAGGTAGCTAATGTTACAACAACTACTTTTATTTCCAAAAAAACATAAGGAATCTTAACTTTTAACACTACGGAAATTTACTCTACGCGGGTGAAACCGCGGGGCACACCTAGTATTGAATAAGTATGCTAATGATGAAATAATAAATTGTTGCAAATATTTATCTTAAATACAATGTAATTGATTGGCGAAATTATAATATCGAAAGGAGGAAGGAAAATCAATTCTGTGCGATTTTATTGTATAAAAACTGACACGATTTATTACTTCTCTATTTTAAATAATTTAACGTAATTTATGAAAACGGTGTTATAGTTAAAGCATGGTTAGGAAACAAACAATTTTTAGGTATTACATAAGTGTGTTTACATCATTATATTGAGCAATATTGTATGAACAGGGGGCGATGCGCGCCGGTCGCGACGCCGCGCCGCAGCGACGGATCGGCCGCAGCGTGTTATTCATTTATGTTGCATTATGCAGATCAAATCGCCAGTGATACAGGGCTCGTGACTCACTAGCCGAAGCTATCTCAGGCATGCCACGTGAACCACCGAGACTCGTTCAACAACTTGTCCAGTTATATACGCCGTCAGCTTACTAATTCCAATCAGTGCGAAAGTTTCTTAAGTTATTTAATTATGTATAGATACGAATATATTTAAATATACAGATAAAGTCTGGAATTGCGGGGCGCAGTTTGAAATGCAAATGTGTTTCATTTCTTGAGGTGGGGCTGATATAATGTAGTGAATAGTCTAGAAGAATAATGAACAATTTATATGAATGATTCATGGTCCACTGAGCTATACCAGATGGTTCACTAAATACCTACCTAAAAACAATAGTTCCAAGAATGAGGCAAATCAAAATCAAGTAGAGGCAATTTAGAAATAATGTCACACGTTGTGTGAGAGTTTCTCCGTTCTGTTATGAAATCTAAATCTAAAATTTGTTGGATAATTGAGAAAAAGATATGAGCATACTCGTATCTATGATCAAGCACATGTTTTATAAAAGCTTTGCCTCACCTTCGGTTGAGTTTTAATGAGCTTTGTTATAATATGTATGCAAATTATTACATTTGTCCTGTTACACTGAGCTCTCAGTCCAACGAGGTTGACTGCACAAGATTTGATACAGTCTTTGTGTTACCGAGAATAGGGCTGGCTCAAAGTCGCAAGTTAACGCCTTGATTGAATTTACAACTGCTATTCAGTATAGTGGATCCCATCTGTTGAGTAAGTGCTAAACACCAATGTACACGTGTGTATAAAAGGTATGCTTTGTACACAACGTAGACGTCACCGTTGTCGCATTTATTGAATTCGCGCCGATTCTAGGTCTTTGTGTCATCAAGATGCAGTCATAGTGGAGTTGTCATCTGATAAGGCTTACGACATGGGCCGAGTAGTGGCTTGCATTTAGGCCCCGAGACTGGTATTTTCAAAAAATGCCATTCCATTACGTGAGAGGAGGACACTGCTATTACTATTAATATAACAATCGCAAACTTGTTTCGATGTTTTTTGAAGTTTTTAATGATAAAGTACTGCAAAAAAAACACATAGATAGTTCATTTTATTTTTCCCCAAAATGCATTAAAAGACTGTTTGAATAACAAATATCGCACAATATTACAAATTGCTGTCACCATGATACTATTTGTAATAAGAATACTGAAGAAATACTCCTGGGCCTAGTGTGGTGTTCGCACGCGACCGGCCACGTCGCCTGTGCCGTCTGACCACTCTGTCCACCAAGCATCACATAACGGAAAACTTGCACCATTCCCAATACACCTACTATTTAACTAAATACGAGTGATACTGACTACTTGAACATCTTCTCACGCTTCACTGACTCTATATGTTATTAAATAAATTATCTTGTGATGTTATATACGTTTCAGTAATTATGTAGATTTATAGCTCGTGTGCTTTTGATCTAATTTATTGACACTTACAGTATCCATGTAGGTGTATATTAACATAACAGGTATTTAAAGGAAGACTGTGGATGTTATGTGCACTCGTTATTCTTACGTGCGATACCTACTTATACATGTACAGTATTTTGCTGCACGGGCTTGTACATGAGTACGTACATTTCCTGAATGTCAATGAGTATTATTTTTATGGAAAGATCTTGTGAACGCTTATAATAATAATTGTCCTTACCGTGACTATTAAACTATAATGACTTTAATCAAGTTTCCTCATCACTGAGGTGCATTTGTGTATCTAGTGTAAGCAAGAAAAATATATTTAAAGACCAGTATTAAAAAATGTAAATTAGGTACCTAGCAAAGGTTGGTAATATGTAGTTGTTCTCACAGAACATGGTGAGGGGTTTCTTGTTTTCATATTTCAACCAAAATGGGTAATTTTAATCGCCATCAATTTGTAAATAGAAGGTGAAGCTGAGATCAGTATTTTCTAGGGAGTCAAGATTAAGCTAATTTTGTTGGCTTCTTGGAATTTCTCTGAATGATAAAATACTAAACTAAAATGATAAAACGTTTTTAATGTTTGAATGTTTATTTACTCTTATTAACCGGCTTCAAAAATGACTTTTATGACGTCAAACTAATCGGACAAACAGAGTAAGTTTGTATCATCATATGTTAGCGAGCCCCATGAAGCTATGGTCGTCAACCCATAGAAGCAACTACTAGAGCAGGGGCTCTTATTGTTATGATAGTTTGACTCATATTACGAGACGGATGTATATGACATGTATACATCTGTACCTGTCGCACACCTGAATAATAATTGCAATAAGGGATGTGGTAAGGCCCCAGTGCTATGGTCGAAGTCACGATCATCAGAGTAATGAGGAAACGACAGTGAAGAAGAATAGAAGGTTCGACACATAATCATGAACGTCGCAAATATGGGCAATAAACGCGGTTGCTTAGCATTCCACGTTGGGAAACCGAGTACGGTTCAATATTGCTTAATGAGATGAAATCATTTTATTAATTATGCCAACGATAGCGATGAATAGTTAAACTAGTTTCTTATTCCACCGTTTAACGGTCAATGCTAGATTACTTTGTTCAGGATAATTAACATTGCAACAATTATTGTAGGGGCTGGAGATAATACGTAATCGAATTGATGGGGAACCTTGGGCTGATGCTGATGATTTCGAATGGATATCGGCACGGTGTAGAGTTAGGCTATTTAAATAATTGGTATGTTTATAAAACAACAAGAGCCCGAGACATATTATTCTGTCAGTGGGCTAGATTGTCGCGGGAATTATTGTTTCATTAAGGTCATTCAATAGGTTTCATTGCGCAAACTGTTTAACATCTCGCGTACAAGAGGATCCTACCTATTTACGTAGGTTATGTAAAGCTAGTAAAGATATGAAGTGGCATAGGTTAGCTAGTTGTAATGTCCGTATCTTATGGCTTTTTGATGCGCGGTTTAAAGAAACGCAACGATAAAAGAACCAGTTTTGTCGATATTGGTGGATGCGTTCAGTAGAACGGGTCCAAAGTCTCAACGCAAGCTGAATTGGTTAATGACAGTCCGGTTCCTGTATGGTGCGGACAGTTATCGATGTGCCGCCTTCATCGTCCACATTACCCAATAAGAAGGCTGAGACATAATCACAATTACCCGGAACGCTGCCGGCTGAATTAGACAGGAAACTGGCTTGTAACAACTATTACACTATACTTATTGTTCTACTGCGCATGACTCTTCTTCCCGATTAACTCAATGTTTTCGACTATGCAGCGTTGACGCACCGCAATCATGTATAATTCCTCGCCTTCATGAAAATGGCTTAAGTGACAACCAAAAAAAACTAATAGGGCTTCTTCTTTCGCAAACATTCGTAAGGATTCAAGATAAAATATGCGGCAGAGGTATTATACAGGTAATTACTTAACTGCAAATAAGAATGCTTAAATTCGGTAATAAATTTTGTTGATCAACTCCTTGTTCTCTAGTTACCTAATAGTTACCATGTTTGGTTTAATTCTCGTGATCACATGTCGTTTTACGCACTTAAAATTATTTCTAGTTCTTAGAAATAAAAATATGGGTAAACCAGAAGGATTGATAAACAGTTGTAGGTATCATTTGTTTTAGTTATTATAGTCCATTTGGAAGTGTGAAATACTTAACGCGTAAATGTGCTGCTGACAAAATAAGGTAATATAGCACTTCTCGGGTACTTCCACGATATTTCGTATCAGGTATTTACACTCGAGGCATTCATAATTGATAACATATAGGTATATTTCTTTACATGACATTTGGAACGCTGCGTATTTCGAATTTTAAGAAAAAAGAAGTCCATGAACAATTTTTCCACCAATAATAATTCATTTACTGATGACGGAATATGTGTGTGTTAACATAATGATGACTATTGCTAGCAAAATTACGCTATTGTTACTGCTCCCTTCCATGGAGCATAGGTACGAGATAGAGATAAAACGAGTCTAACGAAAGATTATTCATCTGTGGCCGTAATTTACCCGTGATCTAAGTAAGTTAAGCTACACTCCTCTGTCGGTTAGTTCCGAAATTCCTCAATTAACCTGTATAAGGAGTTTGCGCAACTATAATTGTTGGCTGTCGGTCGCCGCAAAATATTTGTATCACTAGCGCTATGAATAGGTATAGCAACACCAGTTTAGATTAAAAAAAAATATGTATACAACTTAACTATTTCAAATTTGGCTCATTGTATACTATAATTTTTAATTATAATACCTGCACCTTATTATATGAGGGAGTAGGCAGAAGTCTACGTAAAGTACGCACAAATTTAGCTATTTATGACTGATGTAATAGGGTGTAAATCTATTGTCATTAATCGGGCAAAAATCCAAACAGAGACTTCTGAGAAGACATGACCTAAACGTATTACCCAATACGAGGATATGTAATAATTTTGTTATATTATATCTGCTAGAAAATGCCTTTGGTGTTTTTTGTAAAAAATATCTGACATTACTGAGAATAAAGCCAGAATTAAAATGTTGTAAAGGCTGGCCAGTGTAGGTACGTTAGTTTTAGGGGGTAGCAGTAATGAATGAATACGCGCAACAGTCTTATCTTTTGTCAAGATTCAAACTTATTTTGGTCCCGGATTTATGGCATGATGCCTGTTAGTTTAAAAACTATTGATTCCAAGTGAGCAAGACTTTATTATGCTGTGATGATCCTACTCATTTATTATCGTAAACGTGACCTTTAACGACATGAATAAAAACAAGATGGAGGATATTCATTTGCAAAAAATATATTAGTGCTGAGTAGATTTTCTGGTGTTGCAAATAGTTACGCCAATGATTGTATACTGATCTATGCTTGTCTAGTCTTTGCAAGGCTATTATATCTATTATATTTCTATTCAACATTTTATTGCCTTAACCTTCCAAAAATAATGAAAATGCCCAAAATATCCTTACTCACGAACGTTATAAAGGTTAACCGAGTGTTTTTCTGTCCCATAGATACAAAGATAATTACGTACGGAGAGACAGCCGAGACAGAAGAACAGACAGATACAAAAGAGAATGAAACGTTTTGCTAAACATATCGCAGTACAACTGGTAATAAGAGTACCCGAAGATTAACGAATTCGAATATATTATGTTGTTATATTTTACTTATATATTAACTTGCAGCTACAATTTACCAGAGACACGCTCAATTCTTATGATAAATATTACGGTATGAGCTATGCGGTATGAGTTTCCTTTGTGTCATAATCAAGGATGATTATAATGTATGTAGGTACCTGGG
The DNA here is from genome assembly GCA_964035505.1 of Watsonalla cultraria. Lineage (NCBI taxonomy): Eukaryota > Metazoa > Arthropoda > Insecta > Lepidoptera > Drepanidae > Watsonalla > Watsonalla cultraria. The sequence continues at coordinate 6,241,399 of OZ037717.1, read as the reverse complement.
GCCTTACCATAAGCTCTTATTGCCATGATAGTTTCACTCATTTTTGAGTCAGATGTATGTGGACATCGGTCACTTTCGCACAACTGAATTATCATTGCAATAAGAAAGAAGCTAAGAAACTAGCCTTCACAGGAGGCTAGTTTCCGAACCGGTGGTAAATTCCTCGACATTCATAAGTGCCTTACCAGGGCCTAAACTGAATAAATCATTTTCATTTTCATTTAAGAGCTCATGGTTGGGCCCCTGTGTTGAATCATTGCAAGAATGTTACCCGTTCCATGTTATCTGTTTTTGACTAACCGAAGGTACTCCCAAAAAAAAACGAATCGCAAGGGAAACTGTGTACTCCCGCAAAAATTTTATGTTTATTTTTTACGATATGGTCTCTCGCAGTTGGTAGGGGGCTGTTACCTCCACTGCTTAACAGGACTAATTAAAGGATAGTGAAGTGTCCGCTGTGGTTTGAATTTGAATCGATTTACTCTCTCAGTGTTTATTCTGCAGTATAGTTCTTCGTAATATACTTATATCGTTTTATACTTACGACAAAATAAGTGTATATAACTGTAAAAAGTAAGTCCTCATTGATACGTGTCCTAAACGAACCAAGGCCGAAATATGTAGGTAGGTAGGTGAAAACTAGATATACGTCAAATAGAAGCAATTATTTAATGTTTCATGGCTCTACCACCCACCCCATCATGCAATAGATTTTAATATAAACATTGTTATACATGGCAGACATTGGAGTCTGCTGACGTAATTCGATATTTTGAGAATCCTATAAAAAGTTACTAAACACTTACGAATATCCTTATGTGTACCTAATAATGTTCTCCGTGTTCATTTAGTATAACTGTAATCTATTATATTTATATAATTGTTTATTCATTATAGAGATTATATTTCAATGAAATATATCAAAATGGTATGTGCAGCCCCTACTAACTTGACTTCACTGCTGAGAACACAAAACAAAATTATTTATACAAAGTACTGTTTCACTACGATCGATTAATACCCACAAAACAATTATACAAAAGAACCAACTTACTAAACAACTACTCTATTCATACAACACATGCATCCTAGTGAAAAAGCTAACCAAATATCTCACTACGGAAAAAAAACACATAATCTCCGAAAGAAGCACAAGCTTGGTGGCCATTAACTATACTGTTTGAAGGAGTACAGCTGTTCAATATACAATAAATTACCTGATGATATTAAAAGTTCTGGGGATATTAAACATTACAAAAATAAATTGAAGCAATATAGTTAGTTAATTTATAAATATTTATAATAGGAACAACAGTCAGAGGAATGTAATTAGATATAAGATTTTTTTTAAGTAAATGTCATTGTAAGAGAACTTATGTTAGTTTTTATGAAATTAATTCTATAAACCTATACCCTAAAGTTATATATTTATTTTTCATTCAATTCCGTTGCGTAAGAGATTTTTGCATAACTTTAAAATGTGTATTAAAATGTTATATTCGCTAATATCTTTAGAGGCCATTTACTTAATCAGCAGTAACAGGTGCGGCACAACCGACGTGTTGGTAGACTTGTTCAGCTATTGAGTTTAATAATGTGACAAAATGTATGTAGACAGGTGCTTTGTTATTTTCTTTTATGAAAACTTTACTTAAAACTACACGAAGTAAATGGGACTTAAAACCATGTATCACTGAACTACGAAAACTCCTGTAAATTTTATCACAATAAACAACTTCTGCCCGCAACTCCGTCCGCGTGGAATAGTTAATTTGGGGCTGCAGGGCATGTACGAATACCACGCTGCAAGAAGTACACTTACTACGCAGGGGCCAGTTACCTATAGGTAGACTAAGGTGAAGTACAATAAATTTTTTATAATAGTATAAATTTGTATACGTACAAAATTTTTTGTCAGTTTGAGCGGAGCGTAATTTAAATTGAATTGATTTTTGTGAGCGTTACTTCTGTGGCTAGTAGATCTTCAAATACATAGTAGATAAATTAACGGAGTAGAAATCTTCATCAAGCAAACAGACTGCACCTGAACTGAATCAGTCACCTTGTAAGAATAGAGGAGGATACGTGGAAGCGAGCATACGAGGAACGGACGAGTAACCGATGAAACCCAGTCCACCGTCCCAGGTGCCTCTGGAGTGATGACTTCAGAAAGAACTTGCACTAACTATAGGCAAAGACTGGAAGATGGCATATGACAGACCCAAATGTTATTACCGGAGTGGACGACTAATTTTTGATCGCTGCACCGTACCAGTAATGTAGATCAAAATAACAAATAAACTTATCATTTATTTAATTGATTAATTGAATATATACGTTGCTCTAATACGGCGCAGTTGCATTCGATTAGTGTAAAAATAATTGTAAATCTCTTATAAGCTTAAATAACAACTTCGTCTGATGAATAATATAACAGGACACGTTTCTCAACTCGACATTAGGTAGGCAGATATACCTGCTTGCAAGATTAATGATAGGTCTGGTTTGTCTTTTTGCGTTATTGGGTAAGTACTCGGGACGGGTGTTGGCGCCAAATATATGCTTGTTGAACAACCCATCGCATTTCATTAATCGTTATCGCGTTTCCGTTACACTCGTAAAACGTGTCATCAAAGTGTGTATAACTTTTAATTTCCTTTCTTATAATTATTCCAGATAAAAGAAATAAATACACCAAATAGGAACCGGTACTTTCATTTTCTTGTCTATATGAACCTGTATTACCTACTTGTTACTAATAAGTTAGTAAGGTTACAACAATTATTCAATGTTTTCCGAATGTTCTAGAAAAATTACTGATGTGGAAAATTTTAATTCACTTCCAAGCAATGTACTAGATACTAATCGACCTAAATGACTTTCTTGTTTTAACTGGCTTATATGTGCAAAGTATTCACCTATCAGGGACATGTCAATAGAGGTCGAAGTTAGTTTCGACCCCATTTCTACTGGTCTTCGATTACAGTATCCAATAAAAAATTATGCTTTCCATTATTTACATTTAAATACAGCAAAATTCGTTTGTCAACGTAGTAGTATAATTTTAATCAAATCTCACCAAATACTTAGATATTAGTATCTCAAAGAAAGTGGGGATGTGCGAGAATGATCGATTTTATGATCAAGCAAGAAAAACTTGATTTAATAAATAGCTGTATCTAAAAAAGGGAAATCTTTTAAAGGTCAAAGCTCATCCTTCAACTTCTCGTGTTTACATTTATTACCTTAGTTCTATTCGAGTATTAAGCATATAAATAAAGCTAGTTATCAAAGTGATTTCCTACTTAACACGTTTTGGCGTTCCCTATTCTATATATAGTAAAAAATGGAGTAAGTGTCCCGTATTCCATAATAACACTTAAATAAATACTTTGAACAAACTCATAATATGTCGAACCGAAGGAGACAATAGTTATTTGTTATACAAGAGTGCAAAGTTGCTTTTTAACCGCGTGTTCAATTTTGATGACCGAGCAAGCGAAGGATTCTAAATCCTAATTCTAAGATCCTGAGGGTTAGCGAGGGAATCAAAAGAGCACGAGGTGAAAAATCTTTGCACTCGAGTGCAACACGTAACATTTTCATTCCACCTCAGCGAGGAAATGACTAAATGAAAAAAAAAAACGTTTACAATCACAAGATAGGTACACTTTTATTTCAGTTTAGGTATTAATTACTACATTATGACAGGTAAGTATTACAGAATAATCTTTTTAATTCACAAACTTAGTGCACACGATGCTCTAAATTCAATTTACTTTATCCTCTAGAGAATAAAAACGGCTTTTCCACTCAGATATTGAAGATTAATACTCTTTCCGAGATGGTGGGATGAAAAATATTTTATCCTAATATATTTAATAATAAGCCTTTTTCAAAGAAAGTTTGTTTGAAAATCATTATTTGTGTTGTGTTATTAATAAATTATGCGTTATATTGTTGCGTTTACGCATTATTTGTTCGTGTAGTATTTTTCTCCAAAATAAGTATTATCTGTAAATTTCTGTTCAAAAAAAATTATATGAATATTATATATTAAAAACACCTTAACGAAACCTTTTGTAATCCAATTTTTTCCCATAGTGTTAGTTGCTCAACATTATCCATTAGGCCCTCCCACTTTCGCGAACCATTTTATATTAATTAAACCTCACCTATAAAATACAGTTATTTTTCAAAAAATAAAAAAGTAAAAAAAACCAAATCCTAGCCATTTTTTTCAATGCATATAACTTATTATTTTTTATTATTAAAATTGTATCGATCTCATTAATAAAATTTTAATCATCTTCAGTTTAATTGATAAATGACACATTGAAAATATGGTAATGATAATTTTGTGTTCTTACCACTATAATAAAAACAACAGATTTTCCTGTTGCCAAAATAAAATGTCTACTTGTCACCATTATACGCAATAATTTATGCATTTTTGTTATTAAAGTAAGTGACGGTAAATTTATGTATTTATTAATCTACACTCTTACATTAAAGGTCCATTAATTATACCTTTTCTGTATACATTCCTGGACGTATGAGCAATCATTTGTACAACAATATGGAGGCAGGTTATCAAAATGGTTTTTATGATATTGCAGTGGCATGGATGTGCTACATGGATAATATGCTTAAGGAGACCTTGGACAAAATCAATTATTTCTGCATGTAACGTACATCCTTGGGAGCTTATCACATAATATGTTGCCAAAAGGATTTAACATGAAAAGCTAATTTGTATTCATACATTCTTAATCGTTCAGTAATTCTGGAGTTTGGCATTTGTGCGGGTAGGTAATAAATAACTTACAGTCAGTACCGATCATTTATCTTAACAGGTTTTAATATCTCAGGTTGCGTGTCTTGTCTGTGTGTGTGTAAAGTCTACCAAAGTACGCGTGAAGACTCCGCTTAAAATCAACTTTGGGACGGCTATGAAGCTTCACGATTCTTTGTTTCAGACGATGTTATGAATGTTTAGATATCATTGTTTTATGTGTAGCCGTTCGCGTTGGTACGAGTATAATATAATGTGTCTAATCGTATTTACGGCACAATATAGATTCTATATTAAGATGTGAAATTATTGGACCGATAAAGGAACGAGAAAACATTTTTAATAAATGAATTAATTGATTGTATTGTCTCTATTGTGTATTTTAATTTATGGTTAATTTAAATACGATTATAATTCCTATTGCAACTATAAAATAGGAAAATATAGCTAAATAACGTATTTATTGACTGTTCTATGAATCAGGTGAAAGTAACTTGTTTAATTAGCAATATATCCGGATTTTGAGGCACTCCTGGTCGTAAGCTGCCGGTACACCTCCCACCAGAGGCGTATCACTAGGTCTCCTGCTAGATACCAGAGCTCGGACTATCAATTAAATATGAATGATAAATAGAAAACCTACTATTCTGACATAGGAGAGAAAGGTAATCGAGGATTATACAGTGGCATTGATGAAGATATGTTTGTCATATCGAATATAAGTTCACTTCTTCCAAGCGCATTCGTTGATAAGTCTGTTATTGTTCACTGTGGAAATTTATTTAGGTTTAACGCGAATGGCTCGAGTGCCGGATGCCAATTTGCACGTATTGAAGAGGCGCAAAGAGCTCGGTTGTGTAAACTCAAGCTGCGTTTGTACATTAAACGGAATTACGCTCGCCTACTGCATTGTCTCCAAAGTAAATCTATAGGTCACACTCTCTGTGGATAACATTGCCGGCTGAATTATTTTAAAGTAGGTATGTTATTTACTTAAATGTTTGAAGCATTGTTCTGCTATTGAATGTTTCATCATGGCCCTGGGCGAAGTGGAATTTATTAACATCTCGTAGTTGTTAAAAGCTGGAGGAATAATATACGGGTTTATTTTTCGATATTTTTACGCGTCACCTTGCGATGTTAAAGGTCACACGTATCTTCGATCATGTGCGTAGGTACATTCGAAACTATGGTTATTGTAAGCTCTACATAAGTAGAGAAAGAAGTGCTCTTTGTTCATGGACTAATAGTATATATATAATGGTATAAGTAATATAAAATAAACACATTAGAATAAATATTAAATAAAATAAGACTTACTTTTCGAGTCGATCGCCCAGTTTGTCGGAGAGGTGGTTGTCTTTGGGCTTGGTGAGATCGGCGTCGTAGAGGTCCCGCTTGAAGCCGCGCCAGAAAGTGGGCATCATCCAGATAAACCATGTTTTTGATAGTATATTCGCCCTCTTGTAATTGTTCGTCTTCTTTTCACGATTCTTTGGTGGTATTTTCTTAACATCAGGATCTTTATTTCCACTGACCATTTTGATGAATGAGTTTAATAAATAGCGAATAAACTGAAATTAATACAATGTACAAATGTATGTACCAGTCCGAGTGTTTCTCGCTTTTATCGCGTAGAGTCAGTGCGGTATGAGATGCACCATTTTCGTGGGAAGAGTCGCGGTCGCGGTGCAGGCACGAGGGCCGGGGTGCGCGTGCGCGGGCACTAGGTACTACAACACGAAGCGAGCGCTAACCTCCCTCGTACAGACTGGCGCGCGCGCCGCTGCGACCAGTCTTATATCGAGAATCTTATGTCAGGCCGAGCCGAGCGACCCGTCGCCGCATGCCATCAAAGCCTGCGCCATCGCCGCTGCTGCTGCTTGTCTGCTGACTTATCATAATGCAAGCTTTGAATAGGAATCTTGTAAATTATACATCAGTTCCGGAAACATGCAATACCACGTCGATTAATACTGCGTTACTGATGAATTCTAAGAGTTGTCGAGCCCGTGGAAATAATATTGTACAACTTTGCAAATAAACAGATTACCTATTGAATGATATAGGTAAATCAATCATCATCTAAACAAAACTATAGAGTCGTTTTTGTTTTCATATAAAACTTTTGATTTTATAGATTACTAGCTGTGCCCCGCGATTTCACCCGCGTAGATTTAGTTTCATCCTCATGGTCGCTGAAACCTAATATTTTTAATAAATAAAAGGTAGCCTATGTTCTTTCTCAGGGTCTAAAGATTGTCTGTGCCAAATTTCATCAAAATCGGTTGAGAGGTTTAAGCGGGAAAGCGTAACAGACATACAGAGTTAATTTCGCATTTATAATATTAGTAGGGATTTATTCAATTTTACCTCTTGCATGTGAACAACCTTCAGATTAGCAACCAACATGTAGCAAAATACAACACATCTCTTACTAATTTTCCGCTGACATTTATTTTCCCTTCTGGGACTTATTTCTTCGCTTTAATTCTGTTAAAATGCTAAACCATGCTGACGAATATCTAAAAAGGAATTATACATTGATGAGATTTGGTCGCCATCTATAAGGGTTCCGTATCTTGTCCCCTCCTCTGGTTTTGAATAGGCCTCCTCCAGCAAGACCATTCGGCTTCAGGCCAACGGTTTCTTATTAACTGCCTCGTTAGCTACGTTCATATTCTGTTGATGTTAGTGCTCCTGTCAGTGGCCCCAGTCTTTTAATAATATCGTTTATATATCTCAGTCCATGTCAGCCCATTTCAAATGAAAGAATGATAATAGTTATTTATTATTATTCGCAATTATTTATCTTGCTCAGACTATTGAGAGCCTTTTCCCATGCTGAAACTGTGCCTGTTATAAGATATTATATTGTACCTATTTAAATAATTAATGTATGTAATGGTAGGTGACGACTAGAAAGCATTATTTGTATAAGCCTTAGTGATTTAATGCTATATACAACATGTTTTTGGTAAGTTTATCTAAGTGATGAATAAATAAAAAAAACGTACAGAGAACGTCTGAATACGTAAGATTCCAACCTGTAATGGAGCATTTTATAATTATTGATTGTATCCTATAAACATAAATCAATAATATTCATAATAATCAACCTTCTGTACACGTCTTATTGATACAGTTGTCGAAACTGCGGACAAAATCAGCAACTTATGTTTGCACGAACAAACTCTTTGTTCTTACTCCTTACCTTTAAATGAACATGCATGAATCTTAAAAAAAACTACCACCAAGCTAGGTAATCCTATCCTTCTATTATTAGAACTAGAAGAAACTAACTTGCAATAAATATTTGAATTTGAATATTGGGTTGGACATTATATATTCTTGACTGTTAATTTATAAAAGTCACCAGCGTCCATACTGCCACCAATCATGAAAACATCTATAAGGTCCAAACACCAAGGCTCTTTGATTACCAGTCGATCATTACGTATCTTGGTATTTATAAATATCCATACCTACCTCCGTGATCTACCTATAACGTACACAACGCACTTACTTCATATATTATTGATGGCATCTTATGTGACAATATTTGCTCGTACCTAAACTATATAACGGATCAAATTTTTGTTGAGTGAGTCATTGATGTCGACCTGTACTTTGCACATACATTCCGAGTGGTGAATTAAAGTTGGTCGTGACAAGTAGGATAACTGATAAGGTAGATGTAGTGGGATGATTGATGTAGTAGATTCAAACGGTTCCGTTGGCATGTGATCTGCGTAGTGAAGAGGTATTGTGTGTGCAGTAGGGTCATCAGTCGGCCGGTGACAAAGAGCCGACACAATGCGACAGGAGTAATACTCGGGGCCAGTGCTCGCGCCTCTCCCGGCCCCCCTCAGAAACTGACCACGTCTGCCTTTTTGCTTTGACCACGTCATAATATCTACGCATTTCTTAAAATTGAATTGCTTTATGGATCATCGCCGACAACGGAGTACTTACGTAATGTTATGGGCTCAGAATACTAAAATATTACTTAATGTTGGTTTTTTGTTTTGTTTCTCGTATTGGTGAAATTTTAAAATTTTGGAGTCCTTCAGTACATTATTTTAATTGGAGCTATCTATTTATAAAAAAAGCTGAAAAATGTTTGTTTATGTAGAATTTTTGCAAGTTGGTAACTGATAACTTTTTTGATTTTTTCTTTCTATATTGTGCCTAAGCTAATTGAAATTGAAAACGAATGTTCCGAGTCAATCCTCAATGTAGAGACTTGATTCCGTTTAGTTTGATTTAAAATAGCACATGACACAAGCTACTTACTCACAATTTTAACATGTTGTTTGATTTAGTATTTATTATGTCGTTTTAAGGAATATTGTGTACATAGTTTACTTCTTAGTATGTACGAATGGAAAAACATATTCAGGTAATTCACTTACTTTTAATTTTTATTACCTATATAAGTATACGTGTGTTGTTATTTGTAACGTGGATGTAGTAGTGCTAGTGTAAATTATTATTAATACTGATAAGATCATCCTGCATTGTATACGAAAGTTGAATGTGAACTGGCGCTTTTCTCTCTCTATTTACTTCGTAAGTGAGAATAGGTGTTTGTAGGAAAAAGCCACACAGACGTATCTGTGTTGTTTTTTATGTACATATTCAAATTATCGACAAAAACATAAACAAGTTCAGATTGGTAGCAAGGCCTTCACATGTTGTTTTGCCTGTACAGGCGTCCGAGTGCCCGTGTCTCTGTCCGCCGGGTGTGGTGTGCGTGGGTAAGTAAGTATAAGCTAAGAGACGTAGATGCGAGCTGGAAAAAACCAAGACCCACTATTGGTGTCCATTCTCAAGTAACGGATTTTCTCACTGATTAATTTTGTCCTCGATTGTCAATTTAATCCAATAAGCAACTGTGTATTTGACGGGATCGTGTCTCGTTTATTTCGACATGACTCGGAGTACTAGCGGCTAGCATTTGTAATATATACCAAATTAATTTTTGTTAATGCCGAACAACAACAGTTTTATACAATTTATGCTCATAAGTGAAAAGGATTCATTTGAATATTTTATATAATATGAAGCACCGAAAAATAATAATATCTACCAAATGTATCATGTGCTTGCTGTTTCACCCGCGTAGACTTAATTTTATTGGTGTTTCTTATTTCGCAGAAAGCATTTTTTTTTATAAAAGTAACATATTCAGCCAATGAATGTCCCGTAATAATCGATCCTGTCGTTTCAGAAAGAGACGGATACAGAGACAGAAATATATTGTTTTTAATAATTGGTTTCTTTAAGTATGTATAATACATGCTTTCTGATTATGCATTTAATGAAAAGCTGTTGATTTGGAATTGTAAACAGTGATTCAATTTTATCTGCAACTAAATATTTGATATGCACATTTTTTTAAAAGATGACTATTAAACAGAAAAATCTCAGTGTGTCAAGAAAGAACAAAAAATTGCAACCACTCACATGTATCGCAAACATGAGGAATGTAGGTAATGTCTCGTCTTTCATTTTCGATTGATCGGATCAGAAAGCAGCGGAGGCTAAATGTTGCGTGGGCAATCGTTTAAAATGACCCACTGGCTAACGCGACATATCCTACTTAGCCACCTCTTTATTGGCACTAAAAGAAGCCGTCACAAATTTACTTGCTCTGATATTAGTGTGCCTAGTCTGGATCGTGTGCTGCTTTTTGTGTATTGGAGTAGCGAGTAGCTAGATGTGGGTGCATGCACCTTGTTCATGGTGAGGCGAGTTCTCTAAAAATAGATGTGAAGCTACAAGTTAGGGCTAGCTAACTATACTTGGAAGGTTCGCACCGTTACCGACGATGGCGCCGGCGCCGGCTGGCGGCGGCGTGGAGTCGGCCAACATTCTAGTTCCTTTTTTACTGGCTATGGCTGTGCATTAGACTTCCAGTTTCTGCATCCTTTACGATCATGCCAAGTTTTTATGCTTCTATCTTCATCCCTAAATTGAACAATATACAGCGAGAGATTTTACGACGACCATGTTATACGAATATACCTCGTTAGATTAAATAAGTCGTCTGATCACTTTTTAAAGTATTTCAAAGAAAACGCAAGTTAATTGAATGATACAGCATAATTTTAAGACTGAATGTTCATATCTTGTCGAATACAAAACCTTCTTTATGAATATTTTTCCATCAAAGAAATAAGAAATCGGGGTATTGACGTCAAAGAAAGTAATCTGAAAGATTAAAAAAAAATTAAGTGTCAAAACATATTTTTAATTTATTCTAATTTATTCAAAACTGGTTGTAAATTTTGTATAATGTATATTCTTGATAGTCAGGATTGAAACGCAATAGTAACATACCCTTTTATGAAGAAATTACGGTTTATGTCCAAACATATTATAGGTATTGTTTGTATGGGAGAGGTTAATATTAGACGGCGCTGAGAGGAAACTGTGGCTGGCGAAATGGTAAGTTGCCAGCAGCAAGGGTGTTAACGAGTTCAGTAATAAGCTCATCCACAGTCATATATTTTTACAATAACCACCTTATTCAGGCTCCATCATACTCTACCTCGCTCGAGACTAATTGTGTGTAATAAATCAAGGCAGAGAAGGTGACTGACCTGAGTCTAAGTTTAGAAATGCAGTACTTTATCCGCGACGAGGGCACTGCAACTGCAAACTAATAGCTGGTTTATATATATACCTAGGCAGCTTCTACGATACATAGCAACTACGATATGAGCTTTCTGCTCGCAAATATTCCGTTCCCATAAAACGAATTATAAAACGAGAATTTTTAACTGTCAAAGGGCATCTGAGAAACTTTCTACTCTCTTAGGACCCTAAATAATCAAGCACCTGTTCATAATCTTAATATCTTTTGAGGTTTGTTTTCGTCACGTGGTTTTTGTACTGATTCTATTATGCAGTTTGATGTCAATAACATGAAATTGCTTATCGATCTATTAGGTATCCGCTTAGCTTTATACGAGTAGGCATTTAAGTGGTATTTGATTTCTATTTGCCTACCTACTACATCTCTTTTTAATAATCATTTGTAATGATAGAGATAGGTAATATAGATTTCAGTCAGATAGAGGTTCTATAAAATGTATAATAATTGAATCGAGCCTCTACTAGGGGAGTATTCTTCATTTAAGCAGTGCATAAATAGATTCCAACGAGTTCAGAATCTTACCTCTTTAAAATATATATCTAAAATATGTATTTTATATTATTTGTAGGGATCTTATTGCAGTAAATAAGAGAAAGTTTTTTTGTACATTATCTTAGAAGTATCAGAAGATACACAATTTTTCCTCTTTACTAATTATATTGACAGGGTCCGTCAAGCAGCGAGGATGCACAACATAGTTTATTAGAGACAAGGAAGTCCACTTCCATGAGTACTTTGATACTATGGAACGTTACGAAGGCGCTGGAAAGGAAACCAGTCATCGACTTAAAGGTACTTACGTAATATTAAATTTAATAATATATTGTTCGAAGATATCGAATGAATGCCATAAATATTGTACCATATATGTATATATAGAGTGCGATAGAAGCGGTGCAGGAGCGGCTGGAGTCGAATCCACTCGGCGCAACCACCGCAGCCAGCTCACAGTGCCCCGTGGAGCGGCACCTGGCCTGCGCCTTGCTGGCTTGGCAGCGGCTCGGACACAACAATGCCGAGAGCCTTCATCAGTACTAAACTTACAAATACTAAATGCTAGTCAATACATACATACTAACATTAGAGCGGACATAACGTGAGAGTACGTGTCCACTGCTAATGTTAGGAACTAGTACCAAAGTCACACTCGTGACTTTTTCTCGTTCCCACACATTTTCTTATGATGTAGTACTTTAATTTTACTATAAATACTTGAGATTTGACCTCTCTGAAAAATATTTACTCAAGTAGAATGCATTATTAACCCCTAGTACCGAGCCTACAATTACCAATGGTAATAGATCTTAAAATTGATGCGGGCACAGGGTTCAGATGTCCTCATTTTTCCTCAGTGTCACAATTCCGAGATATTGTCAATTATCTGACATAATGTATTACACCTTGAGAGATATGTGTTGGAGTTCATTAAAGAAAATCAGCATCGTTATCAATTATGTGGAATATTTCAGATTCATACAAATAAACAGGAATCAAGAAAATTTAACGAAAGATGCACTTGAAAATTCGGCGAAAACATCTTATATTGAAAGTCTGCTTAGTTGTGAAAACAAGAAATCGAAAGACCTTTCCACTGTGGCTATGAATAAGAAGTGTCCTGCCGGTCCTGTGGTCAAATTACCCGTGGACACGGTCGTGATGCGTCTGGATAACTCATCCAGTAGACCGCCGACGGGCGCGCGCCAGCCACCGAAGAAAATTAAAGTGCCTGACAGAGACCTCATGACTAAAATAGATGCGGTAGGTTAACAGTATATACTATTAGCGTTGATAATTTACGTTAGGCCCATTACCTCTGTTGCTGCATTGTCAGCTGATATTCCAGTATTAACTACTAATTCCAGTACTAATTATGAGGGATTTGATGGTGTTTTTAGGCGTGTTGTCTGGATACTGATTGCGTAGAGCGTCTCTCCGAGTTGGACACAAACACGAAGGAGATGCGCGTGCGCGCCGCGCGGCTGGCTAAACGCGAGGCGGAACGCGTAGAGCTGCTCGAGCGGGCCGAGGCCGCCTGGAGGGATCTTGAAAATGGCTACCAAAGGAGGCTTACACTAGCATTGGAAAAAGAAGAAGATATGCAGAAGCAGGTTTGGTTTACGATGCAACATATTATTATAATAATAATTGCTTAGTTTTACAACTTATTTACTTTAGCGACGCCCCATTTTTGCGTTATTATGTTATGTGTCTTCAGGGATTCACGTTTGGATATATATAGCTGTTTAGATAAATGAACGTTCTGGGAATGGACGTAATTTGAGTACCTTCGTGGACCATTGAGTAAATAAAATGAAAGTTTCTGTTTGTATTATATGATATTCATAATTACTATTAGATTCAAAATATGGTTGAGGAACGGAACGGATACAAAGAAGCGTGCATCAACTTGGCACAGCAGTTGAAAACCAAGGGTGAAGCGGCGGAGAAGGACCGCAAGCAGCTGTCGCTAGTGGAGAAGGATGTGTGCGACCGCGCCTGCATGCGCCTGCGCATGAGCGAGGAGGCCGCGCGGGGGGACGCCACCCTCGCCGAGCACCACTGTCGCGCCGCGCAGCTCGAGAGAGATCTTCAGGTAGAACAGTTAACAAATGTCAAACTTGATAAATCATGTGGTCAACGTGGCAGGTGATGAGGATTTTTCCGTCCCTCAGACCATGCTCACTAATTCAGGGCTAGAATAATGCTGAATGAATACTTTAATCCTAATATATCACCTACAGTTTAAAGAAGAGCAAGCTAGTCGTAAGCTGCAAACTGTAGAGCATGACTTGGAATCCACGCGCACGCTCACACTTGAAGCCGAGCGAGCTATGCGCGCTGAGCTAGGCGCCATCCGAGACCAGATCAGACAAATCTCCGACCAGCTCATTAGTGAAGACAATGACAACGGAAAGATTAAGAATGAGGTACGGTGACTAATGATTAATTGTTTTTAATATGTATTTGGTATTGTTTTGATTTGAAGTTATTTGTATGTTGTCTATCTCTACATATTCCAGTAAAAAAAAATATGATAATTAATGATTTGGTGTCACATAATGTTAAAATCTACGAATAATAACCGTAAATAGTTCATTTTAATTTATTAATATTAATAGGTTTTTAATTCATTAAACTATGTTGCGATAAATCTTAACTGAGAGTAGTATACAAGTATTATGCCTTTGAATAGCTTGAAGAGTTGCGCAAAGAGAAGCTGGAGATGGTCGAAGACCTGGAAGGGTGTAAGACCACGTGTGATAATCGCATGCAAGGGAAGGCCGATGAGCTGAAGAAGAAGCGGGATCAGTTAGAGGCGCTTAAGAATAAGGTGTTGGAGTGTCGATGCAAGGCTCCCGTCGACGCTACCATCGAGGTGAAGCGCACGCCGTCGTTGGCCGCGCTGTGTCAATGCACACCTGAAGATAGGCTCGAGGTTCGTGGTTTTGGACAATATTTATAATCATAAGAATATCACCGGTTTCTCATAGGAGCATAATTTTTTACTAAAGATATATTCTGAGGGAGTGTCTCTCAGATTCAGAGAAACCTTACAGCGTTACCTATTATATTTAAGGAATGGTTTTTGAGTGTGGTTGGTAAAATTTTAGTAGGTAGATACAGGTCATGGACAAATAGATATGTTGTTAAATTTGTGTTCCTTGTAGGCTTTTTACTTCGCGGGTATACTTACTAAAAGAAAATAAAACAAACCTAAAAAAAAACTTCTTCAAAGTAACAGTTTAAATTAATAAATATATAAAAAGTTAACAAAGTTTTTGTGTATAGAAAAAAATAAATTTCATTAAAGATAAAGTATCCACGTTTATTTAGATTGTTTTGTTTTTGAAGCTGTATAAATAGATGCACACTGCACACACAAAGTACCTACGCAAATGCTAAAAAGGTTACTACTATTAAATTGTGATATTGACCGGATATTTCTCCTTTATTTGAACTAATAACATATATTTACAAATGTATTTTTAATTATAATAGCAATCTACTCTAATATTTTGTTGCTAAGAATGCTTCTTGTCGCATAATCACCGTTACTATCATCTTACAAGTATTATCAATTATTTTTATCACCCTATATCTTTTAGGTACCCACTTTAAAATGTAATGATGACTTGTAACATATCTTTGCGTCATTAGATTTATAATACAACTTCTTTATAATCGCAATTTTTAGCTTAGTCATGACGACAAGTCAACTGAAAACAAGTATTTATTTCAGCAATCATGTTCTTGTACTTCCCTGCGGACCCAGCTCCTGTCCAATATGCTGGGTGATTTGTTCGGAGGGTTGCAAGCCGAGCTCGGCGGGTGCGGTACGCAGATGCCGTGCCAACTGTTGAAATGCCTTGAAGACAGGCACAACTGGGATCGTGCTAGCATTGTCAAAACTAACTTGCGGAATTTTTTCTCTCAACTGTTGATTGGAGAGCTCGATATAGCAATTGCGACAGCGATTGAGAAATATCATGCTAAGGTACATATAATTTAAATATAAATTATTTGTACGATGATGTTAGGATATGTCTATATAGCGATAAATATAATATTTATATACCTACCAAGGTAAATTGATATGAACATTGCATTTTATAGTGGGTGGGTGCTTCTTGCGCTGATGAAGCAAAATTAACCCCAGAGCCAGGCGATGATGAGAACGAGGGCTGGCAGGAGCGAGCCCTCGAACGGAAAGCCCAACAGCTTGCCGAGAAACTAGCCGAACAACTTTTCAAAGAACGGTCTGAAAAACTTATGCAAAAAGCTAAAGACATGGTGAAGACGGGCCCACCGCCATGCCAATGCAAACCAATTGGTAAATGATATAAAAATAAGTTCATGTCATGTTCATGTTCAAGATACCATTTTGAAGCGGTTACTCTGCTATGTCATAATATTTTTGATACAAATAATATTACCAATATTATAACATTTAGATTAAAAAAATACTTTTGTTTTTTCTTATGAAGCCAGAGTACTACTTACGTAATTCCATGTTGGCTGTATTTTCTATAACTGTTTATTTTAATCAGGGTCTCCTAGTGTAAGTGCAGCAGGATCTGAGAAGAAATCTGACAAAGTTGCTGAGAGAAGTGGTGAGAAAGACGGCGAGAGAGACGGTGCCAAAGATGGTGGCAAAGGATCTGTGACGATTGCGCCAATGTACTGGCAAAGGACGCAGCGAGACGTGACGCAGCTCAGGATACAAATAGAAAATCTGAAAAAGGTACAATTAAAGTGCTGTGTCTGTACATTTACTAACTTTATTAGTTACTATCAAAAGGCAGAAATAAGTTTGTAAGTGCCAATAGAAAAGTTAACTTGTCTATCTATCTATTGTAGGAATCCCTAAAAAAGGAAGACTTAAGATCTATGGAAGAAAAACTTGCAAAAATTGTGCAGCGTACTTCGGTAAGTCAATAGTTATTATACATATATATGCTCACGCCTGTACTCTCCGAAGGAGTAGGTAGAGGTGTTGTAATAACAACACCCGCTTTTCGCCGAAGATGATTAAGTGCATACATATGCAGATTTCCTCACGGTGTTTTCTTTCACCATGTTGATTCACGTAGTGTGAAATCACTACACATAAGTTTTTGTAGAAAAACTCAATGGTACCTACAGGCCCCGGTGGGATTCGAACTTGCTTCGCTTGCGTAGCAGGCGACTGCTCAAACCTCATGGCTCTTAAAGTTATTATAATAGAATAAAACAGTTCCTAGCACAAGCTAATCTTAACGACACTGTGACATATGATCATTAATATTAACGACCTCTCTACTACGTTCACCCTCCATTAAGTTTATGTAATGCTAATAAGTAGCTACTTATAATTATTTACATTTAAGGGACCCGATAAGGTGAAACTGTCCATGTCGGATAGTCATAATGAAGAATGTAGCAAAAGAGAACTGAGAAATAATAAGAATTCAAATTATCAAGACTACAAAGTATATAATATTGATAGCAATAAACCTATTAATTTTAACAAGAAAAAGCCAGTGGATACAAACAATACAGTAAGAAAACTAAACAGGAATACTTTTAATCAAAGTTCAGCCCAAGAACGAATAGGAAGGTCACCAAGAAGACCTGGACAATCTTATGCAGTCAATGTATGTTTATGTTCCCAAAAAGATCCCAAGAAAATAGTCCAGCAAGATATCCCGTTGCAAAATGTCATAGAACCCTTAGGGATTAAAGCGTCTCCCAAACAGAGATCATCAAAAGAAACAAGTTCTCATATTTCAAACATAAAGCAATCAAAGCCAATATCTATGCATGTTACAACAAAACCGAGTTATAATATGGATATGAATAAAACATCTCAGACTCTTTCGTGTGCAAATAATTGCATTTGTTTTCATAAAGTCCCTTCAAACACATCAATAGATAAACTATTAGAAACTTTAGCGAAGTGGAAATGTGATTTATCGGATTGTCTAGAAAAATCAGATAATATTGACGTGAAAGGTCCAGTCGAAAAAAGAAGTGCTAGTGAAGAAACGAAACCTACAAGCCTTAGAGATTCACACGTCAGTGATCTACATTCAATCACAGAAAATAAAAGTAAATTAAGTGATTCTAAAAATGGCGTGAATTCAAATAATAACCAAACCGAAAAAGATGTGAGTAAATCGATTAGTTTTGAGCATAATACTCCTGTATCTAAAGAATCTGAATATATGGGTGCTATTAATTTAGATAAGAGCAATGAAAATGTTTGTAAATGTAACATGGAGGGTATTGGTAAACATATAAAAGATGCTGAAACTGGCGATTCTAGATATCAATTTAAATGTATCAATTCAGATGCTTGCAAGTGTACGGAAAATGTTGACATCAAGAGCTCAAAATTAAGTGAAATTCAAGATAATGCCCTTCGACAAAATTATAATGGTTTACCAGTACAATCGAAATTCATAGAAAACGATATTAGAGCTGTAGAGAGTACTAAGGAGAAAAAAGAAAGAAATGTTAATGAGAATGAAGTGAATATCGTCAATTCAGAAATAACCAGCCTTGTAAAGAAAGAAATATTACCATGTGACTGCGATTATAACATAAAATTTTTAGGGGTTACACTTGCTGACACAAAACGTGAGAAAGTTGTAGGCGATATAGCTAATACAAAAAATAATAAAGACATAAAAATAAACCGTGATTTTGATGGAGATTCACGAGACACTTCTTCAAATGGCGATCACATTGACCTTGATTTGAACAAAAAGCCTGTTAACATCACAATTAAAACTGGAGACAAGCCATGCAAAAACACTCCTACTTGTGCATGCAATATTCAGTTTGACGAGTTCAAAAAACTTTTTAATCAGAACTTTAGAAAACCACTAAGTAATAAAGACATGAATCAAGATAAAGGACTCGATGTGCAAAGCTTGAAAGGAGTTAGTGAGATACAAGACTGTGTCTGCTGCGATAGTCATAAAGGTGACGAGTCAAATGATCTAGAACTCAATGCATTTTATTTATTGGAAGAACATTTAAAAAAAAAGTTGGCAGAATTTAAACTGTCGACCTGTAAGTCTTCCTGTATACCACCTGATGAAGAAGAAAAAATATATTCAGCAATTCTACAGAGAGTTAAGAAGGTAATTACTGATAGTACAAATAAATTGATATGCAAATGTCCTGGTGGCGAAAGTTTAGGAAGCTGGAATAGAGCTTACGGTCTTTTACAAGAGTATTTGAAGATAAAAATTAAACGTGTCCAGTGTTTATGTGTATCTTCAGATAATAACAAAGATGAAATTTTGCCCGACGTCTTGGATAAAGTTTGTAATCTAATAGAAAACGATTTTCATAGATTACAAAGCATTTGTACATGCAATAATGACAATTTAACTGAAAAAAATGTGAGATTTAAAAATAAAACGACGTTTGAAATTCCAGTGAAGGACACAAACAATAGCGAAGGTAAATATGATGACAATATACGTGACTTTATTGATAAAACAAATGAAAGCAAGATATCTAAACAAAATTCAAATACATCGATGCTAGTTACTCAAAATATATCGTCGCAGGTACCCACCAATTTAGGAATGGAGAACAAATCTTGTGATGCGATTATAAAAGGTACGAAAGATATACAAACATCTAATAAAGACCTAAATCTACGGTCCAAAGGCTGCGATTGCGTCTATAGTGCAACTGTTCAGAAAACCGAACCATTTTTAGAACTATTTGGTACCAATCAAGTCTTTATCAATCGATGTACGGATCTAACTAAAAGTAATGATGTGACTACCATACCTATAGATATCCCAGATAAATCTCCAGAAAATGATTGCGTAGTTCAAAAAGAAGAAGCGCATTTGCTCAAACAAGGAGATTCATCAGACCTCGGAAAAAATACAATACCGTATATCGGATACACTGTAGATTGTACTTGCGATCAAAGTCTTGGGATTTGCATCTGTACTAAATCGATTGTAAAAGCGAATAATGATAAAATTCAATCAATTTGGAAAACTTGCACTAGTGACACTTGCATTCACGATGCGGCATACATCATGAATGGACCAAATAAATATGGAAACATAAATAATGTTTTCATACCCGATGATACAGTGAGCATTGATAAAACAGTGTGTGAAACAGAAGTGTGTACTTCAATAGGTGAGGATCTAGTTTTAAAATCTTCCCCAAAAAATGTGCACAAGACAAGCATTACTACGAATACATTTGATGATATTAGTATAGGCACGGAATTTTCCAACAATGATGATCCTTTGGATTGGTATGAACATGGTTCTCAAATGCAGAAACCAGGCCAGTCGCCTGTCCCTGAAAATGAGGATTTAAGAAACTCTTTATACCTACCAGCAAACTTGCCAAGTTGTAGAAAACGCGCCAAAAGTGACATAAACTTAGACAAAGATTCAATGAGGTTGCCAAGTTCTTTATCAACTAATTGTGATTGCGATGCGGTACCTATTTGTCACGTGAAAATGTTAGTGAACAACATTGAAAATAAGCTAATAAACTCTATGTGCACATGTGATTCCCTGGTTCCGAAAGTTTGCCCCGTTCATTCGAAATTGATGGGTTGATAAGGTTTTAAGCCTCTATGTTCTCTGATGCATCAACCATCATTAAAATTTTACTCCTAATAGATAACAACAGCATTTAAATTGAAATGATAGCAGATTTATACATATTTTTGTACCAGAGTAGTATCCAATAAATATGAACATAATAACATTTTATTTTATTTTTTATTATACTGAGCCAAGATTTTGTACCTCTAAAATTTAAGTGGTACAAAATCTTGGTTTGCCAATTCGTAAATAATTATTTACGATTTGGCAAACCTAAATAGTTTCCAAAATGATTAAAACTTTACTTTGCCTGCCGGCCCTGATACGTCGAAGGATAACGAAATAGATAAATAATGTGAAATCGTGTAATTCTATTAGCAAAATATTTCAATAACAATTGCCTTACCGTTTCTTAAATTAATTATCTGTGTAAATTCACCAAAATGCATTTCAAATCATACAATTCGTAAAAAAAATTACTATCATGTATTAGTACTACTCCTACACTTTTAGGTGTGTGCGTCAAACACATTCCATTTGATGCGCATAACTTATAAATAAATAAATTAGAACAAAGGTATGATTAAATTGATAATAAACGACATTCTGATAAAAGTGTCGGTAAGTCGTGTGTCTATTGATAAAAATATAATGATAAAGAATACTAAAAGAACGAACTTAGCTGGCCTAATTGGCTTAAGGGTACATAAGTACGTCTTTAGAGTACTTAATAGGAATCATAGAACTAAAATCGCAGTAGCGTAGGGAATTTTTAATTTATGTTTTTAACCTTGTTGATACGTACGAGTATATCTTAACATTGATACACACTTGTTTAAACACTTGTTTTAAATAAGAATTACGTTTATATTAACAGACAGAGACAGACTACTACTGGGAATATTATTTTCTGAGTAGGCAGCTTTATCGGCCTTTACAAAACATAAGGGATATCATGACATCTGATGAAATTTCAATAATGCGCGTACAATGTACATGGTACTATCTACTTGTTGTCCACTGTTCTATTGTACTAAAGACCAGACACAATATCTGACTGGTATGGGAAACCAAATCCCGAGATGCGTAATGGTCTACAAATAGGTAAGGTTTCTGAAATACATTCTGCCAAATTATTTAGCGTTAGATAATAATTGTAATAAATAAATGCCACTTTGAAATCAAGGAGGTGGGACTGGAGTGCTTTGCTACGATGAATAAATCCCGCTCATATAAGATGTTTGTATGCAACATCAATGTAGTTGCGACAGTGAGCCACCTGATCGATATGTCTGCGAGCTTTGTTTAAAATATTCAGCGCTAACTACTATCTTTTGTGCATATTATATCGACAGTTATTTATTTTGTGATTATAGTTTACTTTCGGGAGCGTTGTCGAGGAGTGGAATAGGAGAGCCGAGTGTATTTTGAGACGGTTTACTGCGAACTTACTAGTACAGAATATAACTTGCTTTTTTAATCTTATGATTAATGTAACCTGCCGCTTAGTACTCTCAAATGCATTATAAATTCTTGATTCTTCTCGCTACTGCCCCACTGCTCAGCAAATTGCTTAGCTTGTTGAGCAGTAGGACATAGTTCGTATTACTGAATATTTAATTCTCCATGGCTCTACTATTTTTTGCTCAACTGAATCATACATCTTCTCACAATAATTATGCATAGGCTACATAAGCGTGGTGCTGAATTATGTTAGTGTTAGTTAGTTTGTGTTTAATAGTGTTAGTATTTCTGAAGAATTATTTATTACACGAAAAATAAAACCATATCACGACCGTAGGAACCAGGGATGGACGTGATTTACTTATGTTTTATTAATTCGAGTGTCAAAAAGTTAAAACAAGTTATTGTTAGTTTTATTCTCACTCCAGGCGGTTAAATAGTCCCCCGGCTGCCACTTATAGGACTACTTAATTTTTTATTATAAAAAATAGAGCGAGGGGCAGAGAGAGAGTAACAATGTACTTATCAATTACATAATCTCTATCTGAATGTGATCTGTTGCAGGGAACTATATTTTGTCTGAATGTTAGAGATTCTGTGAGGTTAAGTATGCGAACGTCTACAAGTTTGTAAGTTTTAAAATGTCAATGTTAATTATCGTTATTGGTATGTCCGTTATAAATAACTATAAATAAAAAAATATCAAACGTTAGTCGAAGTACTTTTTTTTCACTCATGAAACGAAAATATTTTCGGGTTAATTATCGATTGACAATCAACGATTGATTGTCAATCGATAATGGACACGTACTAGGCAGGCTGGCGTTACACTATTATCATCAGTTATATGGCTCGCGATTAGCCAGCCGGTTGAGTCTCTATATAAGCTTATGATTAATGATTATTTTATTTAAAAAATAGAAAAAATATTATTTTTATTTTATTAATCGTTAGTAATGTTTACCAAAGTCTGTGGAGTGCCATAAAAATAGTCATAAAAATTGTTTCAGTCAATTAATGATTTGAACGTAACTTTAAGTGTTTCGGTCCGTAAGATAACAGTGATAATAAAAAAAAATGGAGAACAATACGAATATGAATGACTCTGTTGAAAATGAACGAAAGAAAAAAATAAATAAACCGAATATACTATCGAGGTTGTTCTTCTGGTGGATGTGTCCAGTGCTGATGAAGGGCAACCAGCGCGAGGTAGAAGAGAGCGACCTCATCACCCTAACCAAGAGCTATGACTCCGAGCAACTTGGGGACTATTTTGAAAAGTTCGTATCCTATCAATATATCAATCTATCGATGTAAAAATACTAGAAATATTCGCAAAAAAATTGCAAATTTAATCTTTGAGAATTTTTTTTTTACATATTGTTATTTTTTTATTTCACCATACACACTAGAAGCAGTTTAAGTGAAATATCGATGGATTCAATATTTAAAAAAAATATTTTGTTACATTTGTTCAAACAAGTAGGTAACGCTGTCGTAAAATTAAAGTCGAACAGAATGTCAAATAGAGATTGGATTTTTAAAGGATTATTCCCAGACATCCTTGATTATATTGCCACCACCTCCACGGCTTTTGTTTTAGTATACAAACCGATTCTCACGACATCCAAGAAATTGAATTGTCGTGGAGGTCGCGAGAATGTGTATAAAAGTTTGTTTTTCAAAATCTATGGGCTGTGGATGTCTGGGAATAAGCCTTTTTAAATGGCTTAATTCTGTATTATACTATGAAATGCGATATTATATGACAGAGATAGAATGTGTGATTAGAGAATTATGAAGTACAAGATTAAAATTAAATATTTATTTTCATTTGCAAATAGTGATAGTAATTTACGTGAGTATAGTAAACGTGAGTGAGCCTTTTGAAGACTACTCGAATGCACCGTATAATATACATTCTTGTAGTTAAATTAGCACTTACACTTTCAATAAATCAAACAAATAAAAAATACCATATTACAATACTAATGAGTACAACACATTATCAAATATTTAAGATAACCAAAATATAAGTTGATGATTGCCCTTGAATAGGGCAATCATTTACCTATATACATTTATCATAACTGTAGAGATTACATTTCTGTACAATGAAAAAAATGCTTAAAACCCAGTCAGTGGAATGCAAGGAGTGAAATAGAACTAAAGAGATTATTTTTATTTTTTATGGTGGTAGCTTATCAATTGGTCAACATACTTATATGATACTTTGATCCAGGTAAATAAAAGAGTTTCAGTGGAATGCTTAAAAAATTTAATTAACTAACCAGCTTTGTATACAACAACTTATGAACATAATTTAGTAACGTTTGATATGCTGATACCTTACGTTGCTGGTTAAACAATGTATATTACTATACACTTTACTAATCCCCAAAAAGTGATGAGTAAATAATAGTAAATACCACGCGGACGAAGTCACGGGTATCAGCTAGTAAAATATTAAAAGTGAGATGACCACGATTGCAAGTCACGCTTCTACTTACAGCCTTATATCAAATATTTTTTTTTACTTGTTTAACTAAGAAGACTTACGTGAACGACGTACAAACTAATTAATCACATTGGTGCCTGGTCCCTATTATTGAATAAAATCAGGTGTTGCTGCGCACGTCAATGTTAATAGTAACACAAAAAAATACAGTGCACTTCTTTAAGATAGCTATGTCATCTTTATATGTTGTAATAGTGAGATTGTGAAGTCATCAATATTTTATATTTTGTATAACCATGGTCCCATATAATTGTTTGTCCCGACTAACTAATTTATCAACGCAAAGCCTAAACGGTTGGTCGTAGTCGCTCGACATAATATAGAGGATGTATTTTTCGTGACGGGTGTAGATAGGTACATTAAGAAAGTAGTATTTTAAATTCGATATTTATAGGGTTGAAAGTTTGTACGAAATTCGTAATTATTGACAGATATTTTTATTAGCTGTAGTGGTCCTCTGGGGTTTGAGTAATGCTACGCAAGCGACGATGTTCGAATGTGATCTGCACCAATGAGTTTTTCTAAAAACTTAAGTACTGTGATATCACACCACATGCTTTACGGTGAAGAAAATCATGTGAGACACGAAAGATAAGAAAGACGCATGTATAGTGCCTGAGCCAACGATAGACTCAGCATCTGGCATGTTGGCACTAAACCAACTTTGGTGAAAAGTGGATGTTGTTATAACAACACCTCTGCTTACTCCTTCAAAGGTCCCCCCTTCTGGGATAGCTTGAGCATAAATATTTCATTTTTACATTTTTAAACCTGCGTGAAACGCGCTCTGCTAGTCCTTTACGATACTGATTTAATTTCGTCAAACAATTTTTCTAGAAAATACGAGTTTGTTACTATGTATTTCTAAGCATTGTTGAAATGTAAATCCAACCCGCTTAGTAAAAATCGTGTTAGTACAATAAATATTTAACGACAAATAAGTGGCGCCGATGAAGGACATACATACCTAATGCTAGATGAGAGAGTGTTGCGACTGTACTTTGAAACATTTCAGGGGCTTTGGAATGTCTTAAATGTTTATTACGTTCGTCTTTGATAGCGTTCAAGACAGATACCTACAATGCTTTCCACGGCTATGCTACTCGTACACATAGGAAGGTATATAAAATATAAAGAATATTTTACTGCTTTACTGAAATTTATATTTTGTTGAAAATCCTCAAAGATATGGAAACAAATCGGCTTACAAGTCAATATTATAGGGACTGGATTGAAACTGTTCAAGAAACCCAAAAACAACTGTTAAAATCATTTACAGATACTGGTTGGAGGAAGTGGACCGAGCCTTGAGAGAGAACCGCAAAGCATCGTTATGGAAAGCTTTGCGGCGAGCCTACTGGCTCTCCTTCATGCCAGGGGCTCTCTTCGTCACTACTATTGCTGTGGTCAGGTAAGCTGTAATATATTATATACTTACTCTATTTTATGTCAAAGAGTATAAATTCATATCCCATACCATTCCAATCAACTAGTTATCTTCTGTTGATAAAAATATTCTTCCTGCTTTTGATAACGTGTTGATTAACCACAATTAAGGACAATCATGTTTAATGTTACATATATTCAATTTATTGTAGTCAGCAACCGCATAAAACCTAATTTTACACGCGCTTTATATTTAACTTACATCATTTAAGCGTCATTACAGACATAGTTAAACATTTCCCTCCTTACAGAACTTCGCCTAGGATAGTCGTTGGGATAAAAGTAGTTCCGTCACTTTTCGTTATGCGGATTTTAAAAGGGATGGACTTATTTCAGTTCGAATTTGGTCTAGTCTTATTTTAAGCTATGTTTTGTAATAAAGGGTTTAATGTTTGTTTTTAATAATAACATTGTGTATTTGTGGTAAATTAGCACATTTATTATATATACAGGGTTGGGCAGCCGCTGTTGTTCGCTCAACTGCTGACGTACTGGTCGGTAGATTCCACAATGGAGCGCACCGACGCCGGTTTCTATGCCTTGGCTATGTTGGGGCTCAACTTCATCGGCCTCATGT
Source organism: Watsonalla cultraria (assembly GCA_964035505.1). NCBI lineage: Eukaryota > Metazoa > Arthropoda > Insecta > Lepidoptera > Drepanidae > Watsonalla > Watsonalla cultraria. The sequence goes on along the minus strand of OZ037717.1, from coordinate 6,214,855 downwards.
GCCAGCACCACAACGCCCTTTTTATAGTGAAATTCGCCTTAAAAGTCAAAGTTGCCTGCTCTGCGCTTATATTCAGAAAGGTAATATACTAACTTTTAAAAACATAAGGTTCTTTCTTAAATTTAACTTAGTAAGAATTCGTGACTTTTAACATGTTGTTAGTTGTTACGTGCGAGCCAAGTTTCGTTGGGCGAGGTGGCGGGCGGTAAGCTGGTTAACCTATTGTCCAACGATGTGGCCAGATTTGACTTCTCCTTCATGTTCCTGCACTACCTGTGGGTTGTCCCGGTGCAAGCGGCGGTCGTACTTTTCTTCTTATACCAAGCCGCAGGATACGCTCCCTTTGTTGGCTTGTTTGGCGTGGTGCTTCTCATTCTTCCGCTGCAAGGTAAGTCATTCAAATTTACGTACTCACCACGTAACGCGTTATGTTAAGCTTACAAACAATCAAGTTTGATTCCAATTTAATATTTCAGCCGCACTAACAAAACTCACTGCTGTAATAAGACGAGAAACTGCTCAGAGAACAGATAAACGTATTAAATTAATGAACGAGATCATTAATGGGATCCAGGTTTGTGAAATGCTTATGAATATTGGTACTTATTCTTTCAAGAAGGTAGAAATTGTGATCGCTGATGAATGTTTCAGGTAATCAAGATGTACGCATGGGAGAAGCCATTTGAACTAGTAGTGAAGGCAGCTCGGGCTTATGAAATGGTAGCTCTGAGGAAATCTATTTTTGTGCGCAGTGTGTTCCTCGGATTCATGCTGTTTACGGAGCGAAGTATTTTATTCTTCACTATACTGACGCTGGTTCTTTCTGGATCAATAGTCACCGCCACAACGGTAAGAACAATACTTTCAGGTTTGCATGTACCTAGTATAAAATATCTCAGGAACTTGTTAAAAATTTTTTGCAATCACAAATCTGTGAAATTTAAATCGGTCAGTTATAATAACGCCATTATTTCTCAATACCAGGAGCGTCGTTTTCACAGTAAGCTCGTGGCTCTGGACGATGAGATTGGCGATAACTGTGTCGCATAGTGACCGCTGCTATTTAATTAACCGCAATATTATGTGATCCTTAACAATCTGTTTTGTCTAATTTTAGATTTACCCAATCCAACAATACTTCAGTATAATTCAAGTGAACGTGACGCTGATCTTACCCCTTGCTATAGCAAGTTTCTCTGAAATGTTGGTCTCACTTGAGCGCATCCAAAACTTCCTCATCATAGGTAAGTTTCCGTAATAAAGCCAAGTGGTATTATACCAGGTATATGTAAGTTACAATATGGCAGGCAAATCCAACGCATGTGTATGTATGAGTTACATTGTGCACGAGGCAGCCGCACAGATAGATTTTAATAAATGCTTACTATAACACAAGCAGCGTATCTGGCAAAAGATGTGAAATGAAATCATTCGGGCTGCCTGAAAAATTTGCTAAGCCAAACCCGGCCAATTGGTGTTCTTCCATGATAATCATTCTATAAAAGTAAATTCAATCTTATTATATATATCATAGATGAGAGAGATGACAAGTCTGTTACACCAAAAATAAACGGAACTGGCAATGTCGTCACTTTTAACAACAATAAGGAAGCAGATAAGGAACAACCCAACTACATCATTCCAAAGAAATACACGACTAAAGACGATTCACAAATAGCTGCTGGTAAGTTTCTCCGAGGATTGTCATTGACTAAGTATCTGTGATCTACCAATGTATGTGTTTCAACAAGCAATCCTTTTCTTGGGAAAAGTTATGAAACAAAGTTTTTCTATTAATATTAGTTATTCATTCGTTTTTCCTATTATAAAAAAACTAATTTTACCGTCATGCCTCTCTGTTGGAAACAGGATTGAAACTTGATTGAAATACATACATAATGCAGGGGCTGCGCTCGGCAGGGGGTGAGCGAACAAGGACGGGATGCAATATTTTGTCGTAGTAGCTAGGTAGGTACTCTACATTATATTAATTTACAATTTTATTAATTCGCACGGCTGAAAGTAAATTTCACAAATTAATAGAATAATAAAAGCAATATTTTACATCTTTGATTGTTATCTGTGTTATCACACAAAATAAGGGAGAAGAGATGATTCGCTTGTATGGATTAATTTGATTGTTTGAAATATTATATTGTTGGCTAGTTGTGCCCGGCGAACGTTATATTGCCATATATTCTGGGATGGGTCACCTTCATCATCTACCCAATATGCATTCAAAATTTAATGTATTAATTTTGATATTTCGAATCAAATTTTGTATATTAGATTTTCCACAAATTTGTACACAGGTTCTCCATGATGTTGAAGATAAAAATAATTGTATAATTGTGGATTAGTGTAGATAATTTTATCATACGCAAAAATTTACATCTACCGTATATATGTAAAACTGAGTCCCGAGGTTTCACTCTCGTAAAAAATTCGTATTTTCATTAAAAAATTTAATCCCTACTTATAGCCCCTGGTGAGGGCCATCCATCAGTTCATCACGCCGAATACTAATGATAAGTTTCGAGTCTCTAAGAACGACCATAGGTTTAGGCTGTGTATGTGCATCTCTGTATAGGTATAGAAAGTATTGCGGGTGTTCAAACCACAAAACACTCAATAAAGGTTCTGCCAGTTTGCAATGAAATATGTAATTCCACGCCAATATGTGTGTGTATTCTGTTAAGGTTAAGTTTTAAGTAAGTCTGACTTTGTTTCTTTGGTGATTTTGTCTCTATACAAAGATTTGTGGGTTTGCTCGTTACTTTGTTATGATTTAACTCAAAAACGAATCAACAGATTTATAAAAATATTTCTCTCATAGAGATTAGGGAAAGTGAATGTTAAATAAACAATATTTTTATCTTCTTTCTAATTCCAGAGTTCACACGTCCATCACAACTCAATAACCAAAATGACACGGAATTCCCCATTCAGCTAAATAAAATTAGTGCCTCATGGACTGGAAACAAGAGTGAAATGACTCTCAAAAACGTATCCTTGCGTGTGCGGAGAGGCAAACTTTGCGCTGTTATCGGACCTGTAGGTTCAGGAAAAGTAAGTTAATAGTTTAACATTAAAATGTAGTTATTTAAAATATACTAGGAAAAGTAAACTGTTAGTATGAGAGAAGAAGACAAATATGGATTGAACCCATGATATACACGTTTAAAAAAAGGGATTTGACTGAATAACGGAATTAAGACATTGATTATGGATACACATCGGACGAAATGTCCATAGTTTACACATGCACTTATTTTACTGTTTATATATTCTTTGTAATATAATTTCGCATATCTGGAAAAATCCGGCTTAAATATTATCTGACAAATTAAAATTTTCGGGCAAGACTGATCCAACAAATATACCTCTCTGAAATTGAACGTTGTGCTAATAGTCGAAAAGGCGAGGGACAATATAAACAGCAAGCATTTACTAAAGACAGATTTATTCATATTAAAGTTACATTTAGAAATAGCCTGCCCTCTGTCATCCGGTTTCGTTGAATTTGTAAGCGTTAGGCGCGAGCGGGCGGCTCTAAAACGCGTAAAAAAAAAAATTTGCATGACTGACGATCGTGACCTTTGCGATTATGATCAAATCCCGGCGGACCAAAATCTGCCATTATAAAATACTAGCAGTCAGTAACAGTTTCTCATTCGGCCCACATAATTTAGAGCCAGGACGTGATTTCGTGATTTATCCAATCGTTTCTTTATTTTTCGATCAGCTTGATAAATGATTGTAATAAAGTAATTCGATCAACGTTTTCATATGCTTTCAGTCATCGATACTTCAATTAATTCTCAAAGAATTGCCAGCAGTATCCGGTAGTTGCAACGTTAATGGGCGACTTTCCTACGCGTGCCAAGAATCTTGGTTATTTCCAGCTACTGTCAGAGATAACATATTGTTCGGGTTGCCTTACAACGTTAAAAAATATAAAGAGGTGGGTACTTTTTGGGAATGACGTAGCAATGATGAAATAAAAATAACTTTCCGTCATTAACTAAACTCTTGAATGTTTTCCAAATATTGTCAGGTATGCGACGTGTGCTCCCTGCTGCCAGATTTCAAGCAATTTCCTTATGGGGACCTGTCATTAGTGGGCGAGCGCGGTGTCTCCTTATCCGGGGGACAGAGAGCTAGAATCAACTTGGCTCGAGCTGTTTATCGCGAAGTATGAACTTAATATTGCTGTTAAGCTGCGTGCATCGACAGATAACATTTATAAATCAATATTTGCTATAACAATACCTACCCACTTTCTTTATCTACGTTTATTGGCTATTGTACTTGTTAGATTTGTGTGTCGAAAGAGGAATCTACTATTTGTCAATTAATACGGATGACGCTTGTTGTCTCGTGATTCCCCACACATGCTTATAATGCATATGAATGAAATTAAGGAGTCGGCAGTCTATAGACTTACTATCTATTATATTAGAACTTAATAAATGTCTTTGATGAGAAGTGGGTTTTTGTAATACTAAACCTACCACAATCTTTTGTAAGCCTACCACATCGGAGACATTGAGAGATGGCGTTTTGTCAATAATTATCATTATTTCAGGCTGACATATACTTGCTGGATGATCCACTGTCCGCGGTGGACGCTAATGTCGGCAGACAGCTGTTCGATCGTTGCATCAAAGGATATTTACGCGGCCGCACGTGTATTCTAGTAACACATCAAATTCACTATCTCAAAGCTGCTGATTTCATTGTTACTATGAATGAGGTAAGTACTTTATGATTACTTATACTAAGCCATACGGCTTAGTATAATTCTATTATATTTTGATTAATTCTAATATACATTAGAATGAATCAAAATATAAACGGACTTAGCTACAAGCTTATATTTCTATTTCAGGGTTCTGTTGAAAATATGGGGACGTATGACGAGTTGATCAAAACCGGAAAAGAATTTTCAAAGATGTTATCAAGTGGGCAGGAAGATAATAATACCGATGAAACCACGGCGGTTAACGTAAGTTCAACACGTAAATAACGAACTTAAGAATTGATTCCGATATTAATTCTATTGTAGCTGTAGGTATCCCAGATAATTGGATAAAATTTAACATTCTTTTTTATAGCCTGACAAGCCCTCATTAAATCGTGGTGTATCGAAAGTCTCCGTGAAGAGTGATGATGGCACTGCAGAGAAAGCTCAAGTCCTAGCTGCTGAGGAGAGGTCCAAGGGCAAGCTGAAATGGAGTGTACTCAGAAAGTACCTGGTTTCTGTGCAGTCCTGGTTCGTGGTGGTGTTCGCGTTGTCCGCGCTACTCATCACCCAAGGCGCCGCCACTACTGCTGATTACTGGCTCAGCTACTGGTAAGCTACTGCGAATAATATCTTAATACGCAGACCCACGAGCTATTCAAGAAAACTATAGATCGATATATTATTAACTGTTGCAAAACAGCTCCTCAAGATGCAGAAATAAGGGGAGGAACACTTCGAGCAGTTTTTAGTTTGCTGTATAGTGGCAACATGAACACGTCACCTGTGAATTTAAACTGCCTAACTGTCAGAGTTCATAAGATACTACCTAGTGACAGGTGGACACACAGGACAGTGAAGTCTTAGTAATAGGTCCCGTTTGGGAAAGGTACCTTAAAACATGTTTAAGTTAGTATGTTTTTGTTTCAGGACTAACCAAGTAGACGCATACGTACAAAGTCTTCCAGAAGGCGTCACACCCGGTACATTAATACAATTTTTTAATAAACAAAATCACACAATTTATTTTATCATTAATTTATCAAAATATTAACGGGTATTATCTAATTTTAGACCCCGGATTGGACACTCAAGTCGGTGCATTGAGGACAGGACAGTACTTGTGGATATACGGTGGTGTCATATTAGCTATCATCGTCATATCACACGTAAGGATCTTAGCGTTCGTCGTCATGACCATGCGTGCAGCACAAAACCTCCACAATGTCGTCTTCAAGAACTTAATAGCAGCTGTTATGAGGTTCTTTGACACCAATCCTTCTGGTGAGCAATAGCTAAATTTTCTTCAAGATTAATTCCAAATGTTAAAAATTAAATTAAACTACATATTTAAGGTGAAATACAGTGAATGAGTGATTTTAGTTTCTGTAAATTAACTAGGTATAAATCACTTTCCTCCCTTTATGAAATTTTAATATTGAAGATGATATGTTTAAGGCTAAAACAGCTGCGTATTTTATGTTCTCTTTTAACTTCTACAGTACGAAAAATCGAATCGAATATTAAAATCCAGATAGGTCGAATTGAACCTACGTGAAATGATTATTGTATATTAACAGGGCCTGTAGGCAAGGTAACATTCTCTCGCGCTTGCACTAATAACAATACAAAATGGCTGATGAAATCACTTTACATAGATTCACTTTGACTTATCTCATTCTACTATTCGACCTACCGGACGTTCAAGATTTTCTACTTATTTTTAATGATTTTCTAGGTCGCGTCTTGAATAGATTTTCAAAGGATATGGGTGCGATGGACGAGCTGCTTCCTCGGAGCACCTTGGAGACACTACAGACTTATTTGAACATGTTAAGTATATTAGTGCTGAACGCGATAGCTCTGCCCTGGACCCTTATACCCACTGCTGTACTGCTAGTCATTTTTGTTGTCCTATTGAGATGGTACCTGAATGCTGCGCAAGCTGTCAAAAGATTAGAAGGAACAAGTGAGTAAGAATAAACAGAAGCTTATTATACAACATAATATTTAGAAATACCATATTTTTATTTACATGTTTTATTTTTTTAAACAGTAATTAAAAGTTTTTGACTTAACCCAGCCTCATTACAGCATTACTAACAAAATCTTTGTTCCCAGCAAAGAGTCCTGTTTTCGGCATGATTAATTCAACCATCGCGGGGCTGTCCACTATCAGGAGTTCACAATCTGAAGGTCGTCTTCTTAGGTTATTTGATAATGCACAGGTAAGTCAAGTATATTCAACTGTTAATATAATATTAATATCTGTACAGTCAACGCCAAACACTATATTGAAATTTTCATCTTTTCAGACAAAGATGACGTCGGTAGTGTAGGTATACACTACCGACAACATTTTTATGATTAGGTATTACGCAATTTACTCTCATCTCTTTAATGTACTCTCAACGGAAACAACAATAACACAATAACGTTATTACTCATCGAGACCCGCCAATAAATGTATAATCCGTACCTAATTTTTATATTTGATGCACTTTTTGCAGACTACTGAAACTTTTTTGTTTTGCAGGATATTAATTCGAGTGCTTTTTACACATTCATGGGCGGAGCCACCGCCTTTGGTCTATACCTGGACGCCCTCTGTCTGGTCTACCTGGGTGTCGTAATGGCAATTTTCCTTCTGATTGATTTCAGTAAGTATCATGTCACTGTTGTGAATCATCCTTTTAATCCAATTTTGTACACATAACTCTTAAGCTTCTCCCCAGGACTTCATCCACATTGACTTTAGAGAGATTCAAAATCCTATTTGAACTAGGTAATAAATTATCTATGTGCTCGGTTGAGCACATTATATATTAGGTAACATATATTATATATTAGGTAACAATGTGACAGGTAGCGAATCCGTCTGCGGCTCCGAGGCAGAATTTAATGTTCGTCTTTCTTCACTTACGTCATAATTTCGATGTTTTAAAACTCATTAGAACGGAGTACTACTATAATAGGTTTAAGCAAAGAGTATTAAGAGCTTCTGAGCTTTGACGTTTCATTTTGTGATACAAAAATTAAACGTCAGAGCTAAGAAGTCAGTAAGACGTCATTGCTAAAACGATAATAGTAGGCCCCTAGAACAGACAGAGGTCTGAACTAATTTGTAGGCGACTATTAAGTCCTACGAATTCACCGATATAATATGAAGCAGACACTTAGGGAAAAGAAATACGTCAAGACTTCAACGGTTTCTGTTATAATATATGACATTTGTTTTCAGACGATATAATCCCTGTGGGCAGCGTAGGCCTGGCGGTCAGTCAGTCCATGGTACTGACAATCATGCTGCAGATGGCGGCTCGATTCACCGCGGACTTCCTCGGTCAAATGACGGCCGTGGAGAGAGTCTTGGAGTATACCAAACTGCCCCCAGAAGAAAACAACGAAGAAGGACGTAAGTGCTTGCTGTAATTCATTCCACTTGAGGTCAAGAACCTATACGTATAACGTTGTTCTCTTTTTATTTAGTTGCCTGCGTTTATTAGGCATCCCTCAGGATCCCTCGGAATTAAACTCGATCAATAATGTAACTTATGCTACTCTACAATTTAGCACTATATTAGTAAAAGTATATATAGTAAAAGTATTTGAAATATCTTTCCTCTTTATGATATTAGTATAGATTTGTGTTTGCTTTGCAGCAACGAAACCTCCACAAGAGTGGCCGTCAAGAGGTGAAATTAAGTTTGAAAATGTGTTCATGAAATATGGTCCTGAAGACCCGCCTGTCTTGAAGAACCTAAACTTTGTAATTGAGAGTGGGTGGAAGGTAGGATCTCATCGTTTCAGGAAAGAATATTAGAAGTCAGTTCTATAATAGATGACATCTATGCTTACATACATATACATACATACATACATTTACATACACATACAGATAAATAAAATTGTCTATTTGTTATTCCAAAATAACAGCTTTTCGTTAAAGGCATATAAAAAAACAATTTAAAATTTTTGGGTTGTCTGTCTGTCCGTCTGTTTGTTCCGACTAATCTCCGAAACGGCTGGACCGGTTCTAAAGGTCTAAAAAACACATTAGGATTCCTCACACTCTACGCGGTTAAAATCGCGGAAGACAGCTAGTTTGAAATAATTGAAAGTCGATTTGGTGGTATTCTAGGTGGGCGTGGTTGGTAGGACTGGAGCCGGCAAGTCCTCATTAATATCAGCACTTTTCCAATTATCAAATACAGAAGGCAGTATAACAATTGATAGCGTCGGAATCCAAGGCGTTGCTAAAAAGGTACCGTTGATTAAAAACAGTATTGTATTATTAATATTGGTTTTATTTTTTTCGTATAAACGTACATAAAGTTTCGCCATTTTTACAGGACTTGAGAGCAAAAATATCAATAATTCCACAAGAACCAGTATTATTCTCAGCGTCGCTGCGCTACAATTTAGATCCATTTAATAGTTATAGTGACGACGATATCTGGAGAGCTTTAGAACAGGTAATAATGACATTAAACTTTACGCAAAAACACTGTAGAATATTTTATTTTAATGAATGCCAACTTGTAATTAGTATTCGTTGTATATATTTATGTTTTACTGCATCTTATATACAAGAATTAATTACCTACTTACTTGTTCCTTAATGTTATAAATAAATATTTTTTTAATTTATTATATATTATTATTTGAATAAATGTAATTTATTTATTATAATATAATGTATTAATGCATAATATTAGGTCGAGCTGAAGGAAGTGGTGCCGGCTCTCGACTTCAAAGTATCCGAGAGTGGCAGTAACTTTTCAATGGGACAGCGCCAATTGGTGTGCCTGGCCCGAGCTATTCTACGCTCCAATAAGATACTCATCATGGACGAAGCTACTGCTAACGTTGATCCCCAGTGAGTAGATGAGAAAACAATGTGAATAATTGAAATACTTGTTACCCACAGCACTGGTTTATTGTTTTATATGAGGGTTAAATCCTACAACTGATAGCGGTGTTAATCCAAAAATGGCTTTAGAGTTACAAGAAAACGAATATAGTAGATACTGCGTATCTAGAAACAGCTTCTCACAAATTCTGCTGTAGCAGCGTTTCTCCTCTCTCTATATAGATGGCGCTACTTACTAACAATTGCAAAGTTTGAGTTCAAATAAACCAGAAGGTAAATCGCGCAACAATACTTATATACAAATTTCCAAATAGAACAGTTGTAAGCCGCCGTGGTTACGCACGCACGACGCCTGGCCGGTAGATATCTTCCCTTTGCTGGGCAATAGCGCAATAGCATGATCACTCGCCCTCCCCCCGTTGAACTGGAACATCAGCTACCTTCGCATTATTTTCCTCCAATGATTATAAAATGTTCACCGATCATGGTATCAAATTAGATTAGGTATCACAATGACAGATAGTAGTTGACCTTATCCCACTAGGTCCTGTCTGCCCCAGGTGGCTAATGACCCTTTAGTGTAAAGTGTGAACGTTTTTTAATTGCGTGATTTAAATTATACAGGACGGATGCGTTAATCCAGAAGACGATAAGGCGTGAATTCGCATCGTGCACGGTGTTGACCATCGCACATCGACTCAACACCATCATGGACTCAGACCGCGTGCTGGTGATGGACAAGGGCGTGGCCACAGAGTTCGACCATCCCTACACACTACTCTCCAATCCAAACAGCCACTTTACCTTCATGGTCAAAGAGACTGGGGAGAACATGAGTAAAACGCTTTACGAAGTAGCCAAAGCAAAGTATATGAGTAGTAAGTAATACAACGTCGATACTTTTTTATCGATGTATATATTTTTGTACTAAAGCTAATGGATTAAAACTCCGTTTATGAAAATTAACTAATTATAAGTAGGCATTTATTATTAATTTATAGGCCAATTAATAGAATAAATAAATATACTCAATGTGTTTCTTTGATTTCATTACCTAAGAAGTAATGCAGTAGTCTTGTAAGAGTAGGAGCCATGAAGACATTAATTGAGCTCAAATCATCTACACTTAAATGACGTATACGCGATCGGACACGACGTGGCACCTATTCTGCTCATAATCTCGTTGATGTGCGTGTTTGTTCGAGTGTGTCATTTTAAACGATTTTTTCCTAGCGTTCAAATATCGTCGGTTGACCTTGCATTTTAGGGTGGCTCAAAATGAGTTGATCCGCCATCTTTGCATTCAACCAAAACCCGCCTCCGAAAAAGTATCTATATATTATTTGAATCTATTAATATTTTTTTTATCTAATTATCTATTTATCTATACAGATAAATACAATTGAAGTGTCTGTTTGTAATTCCAAAATTACAGCTTTTCACTAAATTCATATGAAAGTATACACGCTACTGACAATAAAAAACCAAGTTTTAAAAATGTTCTCTGTCTGTATGTTTGTTCCGGGTAATCTCTGAAACGGCTGGATGGATTTTAACGGGACTTTCACTGGTAGGTAGCTGATGTTTCAAGGAGTAACTTAGGCTACTTTTATTAATCAAAAATATTAGGGTTCCGCGACAATAAGGATGAAACTAAATCTACGCGGGTGAAACCGCGGGGTACTAGCTAGTTTTTATATATATTTTGAGTCACTTGGTCAAGCAACAATGTTTGATCGTGTATCATCCTATACTTGTTTTTTCTAATCACTTGTGTGAGGTGAAGAAAACCATTGTGAGGAAACCTGCATATGTCGCAAAATATATGTATAGTGCGTAGAATTGCGATGAACTCACCTTGTATCTCGTTGTCACCTAATCATCTTCGGTGATAAATGTGTGTTTTAATACCTTCCATTGTGTGGGCTAGACATGAGTTATCGCTTTTGACACAATTAAATATCAAAACTGCAATGAATTTTTTTATAAAATTTATAACTTATGATAAGGTATACATAAAGTAGGTATATTCGTCACAACTTAACTATATAATCTAATGTAGATTATACTGGCTCTACACATTATTATAATGTCTTTATATCACTCATAGAACTAAGCACTGTGTGCCAGTTGTTCATCTGGCATTCTCTTTCATATTGGACTGAAAGTAAGCATCCTTGGCGACTCGGTAGAGCTGCGTGCTGTTCTTGTCTCCAGTCTCGCGCACCATGGACGAAAGGTGGCTGTTGGGGTCGGACAGCAGCAGGTACGGGTGGTCGAACTCGACCATCTCCCCGTTGCTCATCACCAGCACGCGGTCCGAGTCCATGATGGTATTGAGACGGTGAGCGATCGTCAGCACCGTGCACGACGCGAACTCGCGCCGGATCGTCTCTTGGATGAAATTGTCCGTCCTGCACACACAAATCAAACCATTACGCTAATTGAAAGTTCATTTAAATAAAATAACTGTGTATGAACTAAATTAATGCATGTTCAAGAAAGGTGTTCGATACTTACTGAGGATCGACGTTGGCCGTAGCTTCATCCATAATGAGTATATTGTTCGACCTGAGGACAGCCCGAGCCAAGCACATCAGTTGTCGTTGTCCGACGGAAAAATTGGCGCCGCCTTCGGTTACTTTAAAATCTAATGACGGTATAGCGGCTTTTAAGTCCACCTGGAGAAGAGGCAGAACATTATGTCAAATATAAATTGTCGATCAGGGATCAGGCGATTCACAAAAACATTTGTTTATTTTGAAGTATTTAATAACTAGCGGACGTCACGTGGTTTCATCCGCGTAGTTCCAGATCCCGTGGAAGTAAGGAGATAAAATATAGCCCTTATTAATCAATTTTAATGTAGCATTCTAATGATAAAAGAATTTGAACCAATTCCTTATAAACATACCTACATACTTACATACGTAAAACTTTCCTCTTTATAAAATTAGTATTAGTATAAATAACAACTTTTTGAACCATATTTTTCAAAGAAAAAATACAGTAGATATAAAATTGAGAAGCTACTCATTTTATTGTAGTCGGTCCAAAACAATTCAAAAGCCTGATTACACCCTCGTAATAATACATTTAAACAAATGTAATGTTTCACAATGAGTTTAAATAATGTTCTTGTAAACATTTTATCATGTTTTTAACTAAAATCATAATATCATCATCATCATCAACCTATGTGAGTCCACTGCTGGACATAGGCCTCCCCTAATGCAACTCCCCAGCTTGCAACTAAAATCTACAAATTTCAAATTAAATAAAGGTTTAGAAAATGTAAGATCGTACTAATTGAATGAACTGAAGTAAATTGTGCAAATTGGCGGGACTGACCTGCTCCAGCGCTCTCCAGAGGTCGTTGTCGCTGTACACGCCGAATGGATCCAAATTATACCTAATGGTCGCTGAGAACAACACCGGCTCTTGTGGAATAATTGAAATTTTTGATCGCAGCTCCTGCAAACAAGAAATTTTAACGATCAGAAAGCATCAAATAACATTCAAAACATTTATGCACTGAAAGGAAATGGTTGGTAGGTTCTCTAGTTTTTTTCCCCATTCCAAACATACGCGACTAACATAGAACCACCTCAGTTATTGAAGTCAGTTAAAACAGGGCGACAATATTATTGATACAATCATAGGAGTTTCCAAAAACTGTTGAAGTTCCCTTCAACAATTCAGTAACTAACCTACACAAAATAATATTCAAAACTACCACCAATTTCACTAGAAAATGTAATACTTCCACAGTTCATACCTTTTTGGAGATCAATGATGTATCAAGCCCATCAATAGTTATTGATCCCTCAATGTACGCAAATCTGAATATAGCAGATATTAAAGATGATTTGCCAGCACCTGTTCTGCCGACAATACCGACCTGTAATATAAAATATACGCCATACTTATTTGTCAAGGAATTCTCGTGGAAGTAATAATAATTAAGAAATGGTCATGCATTTTTGTTAAAATAGGTAAAATCAAAATCAAAATCAAAAAGTTTTATTCAACATAAGGGACACTTGGAACACTTATTGAACGTCATTTTTCTTACGCTAACTTAGGTTAATTTTACTACCGTTTCCAAAAGTAAGCCTGTCAGGAGAAGAAACGGCGAAACAAACTCCCCGGTTTTTTTTTACATGTGTCCCTTCTATACACATAGGGTTGTTTAAGTACATTTCAATGGAAGAGTGAGCAACTCATTGCCATGTTTGGCTATCATCAATATACTCAGTTACACTATAATATGCTTTTTCACAAAGTTTCTGTTTGATGCTTGCCTTAAAACTTAAAAATGGTAGTTCACACATTTTTAATGGTAGTTTATTGAAAAGGCGTATACTTTGCCCCACAAAAGAGTTACTAGTTTTGTGCAGTCTAGTCACAGGGACACGGAGTTTATCCCTCTTGCGTGTATTTATATTGTGCATATCACTATTTTTCTTAAAACTATCTATATTCTTTCTTACATATATCAAATTTTCAAATATGTATTGACATGCCACAGTCATTATCCCTATTTCTTTAAACTTCTCTCTGAGAGAATCTCTAGATTTGAGTTTATAGATTGCACGAACAGCCCGTTTCTGCAGCACAAAGATAGAACTGATGTCCGTAGCATTTCCCCATAAAAGGATGCCATAAGACATAACACTATGGAAATAACTAAAATAGACCAACCGAGCTGTGTTTATATCAGTTAGGTGTCTAATTTTCCTTACTGCGAATGCTGCAGAACTGAGTCTTTTCGACAATCCAGCTATATGGGGCCCCCATTGCAATTTATGATCCAATGTAACTCCAAGGAAAACTGTTGTTTCAACAAGGTCCAACACTTCGTCGTTGATAAGTACATTGGTTTGCACTTGTTTCACATTTGGCATAGTGAACTTGACACATTTCGTTTTTTTACTATTGAGTACTAAGTTATTAGCGCTGCATTAGCGGTAAATATCAAATGTACCTTCCAACCACTCTCAATATTAATATTCAGATTTTTGAGCACTGGATCTTCATCAGGAGCGTAGCGTAAATAAAGACTCTTGAATGACACTCTACCTTGCGATGGCCAGTTCGGGGGCATGGCGGTTTCTGTAATCAATGGTTCAATATTCATGCTTATGAATATGTATCTCGTTAATAAACAGCCAAAAAGACAAAGGTATCGAAATAATGATCTAGCCACAGCAATCAAATAACTTATGGCTTCGTTAAAAGCCGTGGTGGCCTCGGGGTTTCAATCGGGACGCAAGTTTCAATGTCAGCGGGGCCTGGGGCCTTACCATGAGCTCTTATTGCCATAATAGTTTCACTCATTTATGAGACAGATGTATGTGACGTGCATACATCTGTCACTGTCGCACAACCGCATTAACATTGCAATATGAGCTCATGGTTGGGCCCCTGAACCTTTTGATAGCTTTTCTAAAAAAACTTATGTGCAGGGAAATCACACCAGGTGCTTTACGGTGAAGGAAAACATCGTGAGGAAACATCAAATTGCTGAGAAGAGTAATTCAAAAACTGTATAGAGTATAGTTTCTGAGACGGCGATGGACTCACCCTCCGTCACGTTGGCACTCAGTCATATTACAACACCTCAGCTTACCCCTGCGGGGACCCTTCTGGGATGGCGTGAGAATATTTATTTTATTTTTTCGTTAAAAGATTATTTTAGCATCGGCAACAGCAAAGATAATATACAATACATACAGGGACAAAAAAAACATTTGCAAAACCTCATATTCACCAAATTATGAAAGTGTATTAAATATACAAAGTGACGAGGACATAAAAGAAGATTAAATTTGTAGGCCGTGTGATTGTTTGGAACGCAATCACCGCCTGCCCCTCAGCGCTTTCTGATGATTTTTTAATGCTCTGTCCTGAATAATTTGTTACCGACCTCGCAGCTGAAAGCATGCATCTGTGATGACTCGGGGTCTAGTCAAACCATCACGTCTTGTTTGGCGCAGATTATTCTTTGAACGTGCCGATTTTTATTGTTATTGAAAATAACCGAACTTGGTCTATTTTGTAATTATTAACAAGGTAACTACGAATAGATAAGATGATGATATGTAGCATTTAGGGCAGTCATCGTAAGTCATTATTATTATTGACGTTTTCTTTATCAGCTGCAACATTAAAGTCATTATCGTAAACAATATACCTACATCATTCATATGCATATAACCGTCTCTAATATAAGGAAGAATGGCAAAGTAAGTATACATTAGAAAATGAAGGTATGATTGTACTAACGTCCTTCAAAGAGGTTAGACTCTGGCTCGATGCGCGTGTACTCGAGCACTCGCTCGACGCTGGTGAGTTGTGCAATGAACTCCACGAGCATGCGCGCGCCGTGCTGGAGCATCGTCGTGAGCGTGTTGGTCTGCGTCACCGCCAACCCCACACTCCCCACTGGGATTGCGTCGCCTGCGCAGGAAACATTGCAGTTAAAGATATAAAATAGTCTTCTAATACATAACACAAAGTAATCAGCTTGAATTCACACAGAATCAAATTGAATTATTTCGGAGATGTAAATATACTACGAAGGAAAATAAAACATAGATAAAACCGCGGAGCATATTCATAGATACAGCAATATTATTTTTTAAGTAAAGTAATGGTTATTTCAACCTTAATTTACGCTTAATAAATAATCATCTAACCTTGCGGCTGGTTATCATTTATTTTGTAGCACGATTGTTATCAACAATTACAGCATTTACTACAATAACAATACAATGATGTTTGCAGTTCTGTGGTATTGTTTTATGGCATCACTAATCATTTATTTATCATGTAATATTATTAGTAATATTACATGATAAATAGATGATTAGGTACCAGCGACCCGCCCTCGCTAAGTTTCAAGTTATATGTATTATGCTAGTGCTGGGGCCCAACCATGAGCTCTTATTGCAATGTTAATTCAGTTGTGCGACAGTGACAGATGTATGCACGTCACATACATCTGTCTCATAAATGAGTGAAACTATCATGGCAATAAGAGCTCATAGTAAGGCCCCTGAAACTTGCATTGAATCCGTTTGGAAGTAAGCGAACAGATAGCGGTAGTGGCTTCATTTTGTAAATATTCTTAATTATTATAATAATTAAATTCTTTATTGTAAAGAAGATATGATGTGAATGCTAGACACCGTTCATCATGGTGGCTGGCTTTTTCGTCAATCTCGACATACTTGTGAACAGGTGCTGCTTTTGGGAGCTTGCCATCTTAAGCCTTATAAACAAGGTATAAAAATATAGGTATTTTTTTTAAATTGACATTGAGCATTGGACTATGGAAAGCAATTTTTTTTTAAAGTTAATTAACGAAATTCTGGCCGGATACAACTCAGTAAGAGCAACCTTCCGAACCGACAGAATATCGTATTTATCAAGGTGATTAAAGGAATTTATTAGCATACCGAAATCAATGTAGATGAATACAAAAATGACAGTGGTAAGGTATGCGAGGCACGTTGTGTCCAGATAGAACCCGAACGCGCATCCCCCGCCTAGGTAGCCATTCCACGCTGATGTGTGCAGGTCCTAAAACAAAAACACAATTGACATTCCGATACATTAGCATTAATTTAAAATTCTAATAAAATATATACTTACTTGACAAGTATCGAAGTCATCGATGAGTCTTTGTTGGGCTCCAGATGACCTGATTGTAGCTATTCCATTCAGTGAGGACGTCACCATACCAAATACTGGACTTTTTGCTGTAATGCGAGTATATCAACATATTCATAACACAGTTCATGAAGGCATTGCTATTTCTCTATACTAATTAAAAGTATTAAAGGTGTATACCTAAACAGTAAATCGCGGCTAAATACTAAAATGTGATGGTAACGTAAGTAATTGAAACCTAAATAAAATCACTCCCTATTACATAATTCATCAGTTTTATCTTTACATTGAATAATATGTAATAAGTAAGTGTTTTTGTTGTTCATTATTATGAAGTTGGTGAAACGAACATTACTCTTCAGGTTCAATAAATTCACAACGATACAACGTGTGTCAGATAAAATAGTTGGTTAGTTACTTACTCGTTCCTTCTAATCGTTTGATACTCTGAGCGGTATTCAAGTAGATTTTAACAAAGAAGTAGAACACTATGAGCAGCACCACAGAAGGGATCAAAGTCCAATAGAGGGCTATGGCATTCAGTATTAATATACTCGCCAATGAACCATAAATCTGAAGCACGTCTAGTAGAGACCTCGGTAGGATCTCATCGAGGGCACCCATGTCTTTTGTGAACCGGTTCAAAATTCGACCTGTGAATTAATCACACATAAAATAAGAGAATTTTAAAGTTCCAATACAAGTCTCAGTCGGGACTTTTAGAAAACGCAAGTAAAAGGAAAACTGGCATCGCAAGGAATGCAATAAGCCAAAATAAACCGAAGTCGAAAATCATTAACGCCAGAATGTCACGCATTGCAATGCGCGCATTCTGATGGAGGGCAAAGAAAGTACCAGAGATCCGCAGAAATTAAAAAGTAGTAGGTATATTGTTGTAAGGCTTATCTAATCCTCCGAATTTTAGAAAACCACCATTAATTAGACATGAATTGATTGACTAACATACGAAAATCAGGTGTTGTCACTCAAAACATCAGTTCAAACTACCATTTAACGAAGACTCTGTTCCAAGCTGTCTAGATTTTTTTTTATGTAGAGTTAAGTCATTTAAGAAGTAAAAAATTTGTTATTACCTGAAGAGCTGGTGTCAAAGAACCGCATAATGCCTCTAAGCATTGTAGCAAACATGGCGTTATGTAGGTTCTGGCAGGCAGAGACGCACAGGGCCGCGAACGAGAACACACGCACATTGGTCAATATGATGCACACCAGTACGATGATGCCTTGGATGAGCAAGTACTGGCCGGTAGTGAACGGCCCTACCTGCACGTCCAGACCCGCATCTAAACAACAATGAAAACGCATTGATAAAGTGCTGCCATCAGCTCGTACGTATGCGTGTACGTAGAAACCAAGCAACTGTCGGTCATAACTAAAAGCTTCAGGCAGTGTGTTTCTTTGAGCCCATCAAATGAATTGTTTAAACGCCATACATTTGCTTAAGATGAATAAGTTGTTATAACTACGTACCTACATTTTCTAAAACAAGCATACGGCCCGCATGTTGGTAATCGGTAATTACTTTTATTACTTCCTCATAATCCGAATATCGAAGCAACAATCTCTAATATGTCAAAATATTAGTATATTATCAAAACTATGCGGTGGGTAAATCTACAAATAGATTGTAAGCCAGACAGGTTATGCATTATAGGTTTCATAGATAAGCCTGCGCATGTATAAATAAGTATTCAACATAAATACTTAAATGAAGTTGGTCTACCTACTCGTTCGAAATACCTATGACGTATATCGTGCTAATCGACATGCTCATTTTAATTCTGAGGAATTGACAATTCACATGAAAAGAACACGTTTTTTATCAATGTCATACTGAACAACATTTTGTAAATTGATTGTGGCTGATTGTTGATAGTGAAATAAACTGACGCGTGTCCGATATTGATATTTTACCGATACAGACCCATATCGGCTCCAGCTAATCCTTCATCATAGGTTGCCATTTCATTCGACCTTGGAAAATACAAGACATGCATTAGAATAATTTAGAAACACCATAAGTATTACAAGAACACTCGATATTATAATCAAGTCAAGAGAAAGGACATTTGTAGATGACAAGTTTAAAGTAACTTGTATGTTATAAATATTTATAACAAGAGCCGTGGTGGCCGTGGGATTTTGGTAGCCTGCTACGTAAGCGACGGAAGTTCGACTCCTAGCGGTCTGTGCAGTGATTTCACACCACGTGCTATACGGTGAAGGAAAACATCGTAAAATCTGCATATGTCTGAGAAGTAATTAAAAAGAAGTATGTATAGTGGCTGAGGCGGCGATAGACTCACCATCTATCACGTTGGCACTTAATCATCTTCGGTAAAAGTGGTTGTTGTTCTTACAACACCTCTGCTTACCCCTTCGGGGAATACAGGTGTTACTATATTAGTACCTAGGTATGTATGTACTTATATCAAGTTCATTCAGCAGTCACAACTTAATTAGTTTCACGAACTCTATTTAATCAGGTGACGCCTATTATTACGTCACAATAAATTAATTGCCTCAGGCGTTGCACTTTTATTAATCAATGGTTTCATAAATGCGACTGTTTTGAACCTTCAAACATATGTTTATGAAATGACGCATTTCATACTATTATCAACTGAGTGTGTAATATACATATTCCACATATCAGCTGCTATAAGGGGTGATGTGAGTTACATGTTACGATCATAATTAATTCCTAGAAGCAGAACCTACACTTATACATATACGACTGAACTACAGCCCTTCATAGTGACCCAAAGTACACCCTTACAAACTGAGCATGCTTTAATCTGGAAAGTATGAGATGTGACTCACCAAAAGCTGACCCAGTAGTCTGCGGCGCCTCCGATTGCAACGGCGGACATGATCAGCAAGAAGGTGAAAGACACAAAACATAAGTTGCCTCCAGCTCGGAAATACGCCGAGATCACCTCCCACTTCAGGTTGCCTGACTGTCTTTCTTCATCAGCCATCTTTTGTGCCTCAAACTGATGTGATTCATCACCCTCATTCGCACTTGACACAGTTCGCAATAACGCTGGTTTATCATTATCTTTTGATTGCTGAAAACCAATTTAAAAAAAATAAGAAAATTTTAAATAATGAACCAAATGGTGCTAAAAAACTTCCTTTTACTTTTTGGGGGCTAAGGTCGGTTTTGTTAGCCGATTTAATTCGGCTATATGTTTACCCCATCACTTACATTTTAATAAAATCTAGATTTTGTTTTTTGAAAGATGCACTCTTATATTTGCATTTCAATTAAAGTCCAATTTAAATTAGGGGATAATGGAAATCCATTGATATATTTGGATTGTTTGAGCGGTAAGTATTATATTTTCTTCATCTACCTTCATTAAGTATTAAGTAAGTTTGATGAAGATCTGTTGAAGATCCAAGGGGATCGGACACGGCACGCACGGTAATCTTGTGGTCAGCATGGTTAACATTGGCCAAAGACACTGATAAGTGCGAATAAAATGGGATTAATGCATTTATTTACATTTGATTCCATGCTCTCGGAGTCCTTGTCTTTACCATCTTTTTGTGAAGTCAACAGCATCGCAAAATCTTTACCCGATCTTAGTAGCTCATCAAAGGTACCGATATCATCCACGCGACCCTGTTAAACAAGACATGCGTTAATAATATGAGTGCACTTTGCTGTAACAATCATACTTCCATTTAAAAGGAATTCCTTTTACCTCATTCATGACAATGATTTGGTCAGCGGCTTTGAGGAAGTGTATTTGATGTGTGACTAGGATCCTAGTGCGCCCGCGCAGGTACCCGTTGATACAGCCTTCGAAAAGCTGCCTGCCCACGTTGGCGTCCACCGCCGACAGCGGGTCATCCAGCAGGTAGATGTCCGCCTTTACATAACCATAAATTACTCTGCGGTTACGAAGCAGCATTGTCCCAATATATTATATACTTACGGTAAAACTATAGGAAATGAATCTGCCAAATGTGCCTTTATGTACCTTGCTTTATTGGAGCTTGTATTATGCCTTATTACAGCTATGTAGCTAGTAAGTAAATTGTGTTTAGATAACATAATATGAGAGATCGTCAAGTAAGAGAAACAATTTGAGGAGTCCAATGAAATGTGACTTCAACTTATATTTGAGCAATAAGTGCCGTTGGATTTAGATGAATGATAAATCAAAACATACTTATGTGTGTTTGGTTACTAAACCTCTATATTTTAATGAGCATTTCCTTCTAGGGCGGCACATTGGCCATCTTAAAACGCTCGTTGAGCGAGTTCTCTCCGACTTACTCGGCACGCCAGCTATTACCAAGGTTATCTCCACAAACCCCACTCCATATTAATAAGTAATAACTCTTCACAACCCGGATATACACAGTCGGCGATTATATTTGTACTTTATTTTAACCTTCATGTGAACTTTCCAAAAAAATACATGCATATGCATGCGTTAAAACAACACACAAAGGGCAATTGTTTTCTAGTCACTAGTTATTTTGTATACTTTTGCTATTGCACATTGCAGCTGCTCTGCGAAGCACGTTATTTGAAATAAATAAAATCTATTACCTCTCTATAGACGGCACGGGCCAAATTGATTCTAGCGCGCTGGCCTCCGGAGAGCGACACCCCCCTCTCACCCACTAGAGTTTGGTCTCCATATGGAAATTGCTTGAAATCCTTTTTCAAAGCACAAGCTTCGCAAACCTAAAACAAAATGTGACAAAACTTTGTAAGCGTTATCCCCAGACACCATCACCATCATCACTCATCAATAATACAAATGTTGGATGTTGGAGTACCTATAGTATAGCCGACTTGGAGTAACCATTATTACTTACCTAATATCCCCGTGTAGTGTACAAGCACACCCAATAAAGAACACTGTTACTCCTTTGTTTTAACGTGATACAATAATGTTTTTAACTCATACAATCTTACCAGAATTATATAACTACTAATGGTGACTCCTATATGACTGTCTGGCGTAGAGACTTGAAACTTTTTATTTAAGCATTAAAGTCGGAAGAAAAAGCGCTCTCGACATTCATTAAATGTATACTTACGCGGGCGAAACCGCAGGGCTCATCTAGTAATAATAATACGATTTGCGATAATTTTACAAAGCTCTCATAATGGGAACCAAACACTTAATGTATTATTAACAATGATATTAATAAAACTCATGCAACACAAAACAAATAATAAATGCGACTTCCATATCACCAGTAAGGCTGGCCCCTGATCACTGGGCTATCAGCATTGAATTACAAATCGTATCATCAGTCCGTCATTATCTAACACGAGCATGAAATTACACACAGGACACAGAAAGACGTTTCGGAATAAATACTTGCAAGGTAATTGGCGTAAACTGAGGCTTTGATCTAAACAGAAGCGTGCTCAATCTCCTTCAATTTACTTTATGGTTTCTCAAACAGAACGGCACTTAGCACTATCCCTCTTTATAACACCGAGACATTTTACGCACGTTTGTTATTTAAAGGTTAAAAAAATAATTCCGATTTTGTACCTTATTATGCGTTTGGATAGTCAATTCAGTCATATTGCCTCAGATTTGACATCCGTTGTATCAATATGAGAGAGGCTCTATCAGTGGAATCCGATTGTAGCTGATTGATTGATTATCTATATGCATAAATCCTTTAACATCCATTTTGACAACTTCAAAAAGCTTCATTTCTGTATGCACATAATCGTTGAGTCTTATGCACCAAAAAAGCATTGTATCAACGTACCCTCATGTATTTGTCCGGTTGGTAAGGCAGGCCGAAGAGAATGTTTTCCCGCACGGAACTGGGGAAGAGCCACGCCTCTTGGCAAGAGTACGACATTGAGCCGTATGTTGAAACCGTGCCAGAGCCGGCCGGCAATTCCTTTAGTAGCAGTTGCAAAATCGACGACTGCGAACAAACACAAATAATCCCATCGTACTAGTATTATCTACCTCTTATTACCAATCTTTCTATTTGTTGAACCCTTCTAATATTTCAGACTGCAGCCAAGAAGCAAATTCAAATACTGTATTAGGTTGCTAGACTGGTAGACTAGTAGTACAGCTCTGAATGTATAATAATGTAAACTACTCTGCCGGATCCTTCTGGGTAGACGTGAGCGTGAACACGTGTCAGTATCTAATTTTAGAGTTGTATGTCCACATGTTTATGTTAATATAATGTACCTTCTTTAAAAAATATTTTCTATAATATGTGAATTTTTTAATGTCAGATTGCATCACGCTACTAAAAATCATTAAGCATTCCTCAGGGGACGCAGGTAATATTTAAAATAATCAAAATACGTAGGTAAGGCTACTGGTGTAATGCTATGCCAACTGGAATTAAATCTACGCAATGCAGTAACAAGAATGGCTCTAGAAATATGTGGCAATATATTTACACTGAGACCATAACTATTTCTTTCTGCGTAGAGTTCTAGTGGATAGTAGCGATTCGCGGGTTCTAACCCCAGCCTGAATGAATGGGCGTTACACTGCAATTAATCATCTTGAGAAGAACCGCATACATCTAAGAATAAACTTATACCGTGAATGAGAGACGAAAACTGACTCACCATATCAATATACTTATTAACTTAGAATATTCGGGTACCAGTGGAAACTATACTTATGGTAGGTTGTATACTTTTTGCCAAGCAATGCTTGGTAAAGTTAGATTTACAAATTCGACAATGACAGCAGGCATGAGCTAGCTTTGCCTGCAGAATGTGTTGTACCAAATTATGCTGCCAATATACAAATTCACTGTTATTTTAATTTCCAGTATGTGATAAACTATAACTTTACTATAGCTTTAACCGGAGAAATATGGGCAGTTATAGTTAACAGTTAAGATCATGACGTCATCTGACAACTTTTAAACGGGACAACAAATCTTTAGCAACTTTTTTTTTTAAATAGTTCCAACAAACTTCGTAAGAAACAAGTGAAGTCATAAAAAAATTATGTGGAATATTCTTAGTATACCTTTCCAGAGCCGACTGCGCCGATGATAGCGCAAAGTTTTCCTTTACGAATGCGAGCGGAGACGTTTTGAAGAGCAAGCATATTGGGATCTCCGGTCCAGCTGGCGCACACGTCGCGTAGCTCCAGAGCAGGAACGTCTGCCTCCGAGATGCTACGCAGATTACGTCTACCCCCTGTGCTCCCTGTCCAAGGTATACAGGGAGACTATTGTAACGATTTTGCTGTGGTATACTTATGCACCGTGAAATATTTCAGTATACAGGATGTGGTTTTGCATTGATACCATATTTAAATAAGTCGATATATATATTGAATAGAATATAAAATTAGTCGGTTGCTTTCATCGAACGAGATATGAAAAATGCTACCTTTCCACTGCGTCAGTGATGATAAGTAAGGATGTGTCACCAATTATTTTGTTATATCATGAAATTATCAAAGAAATTGACAATACGCAAAACTCATTAAAGTAATAAATGAAAAAATATAGAGTTGAATGATGAGAAACAATGTTTATATAAAAGTTAAGTGCTTCACAAACATCTGTTTGGAGCAGCGAGCGTTGAACCTTCATAGATAAAATCAATACCTACGATTACGTACATCTCAAACTTCAAGATAACGGTGAGTGCAACACATATTATATAAGTATGTTCATAATGTTCACAGGAATATTATATTTTGAGACTTACGCATAGCCTGGAAGTACATCGTAACTCAATTAGAAAAATACGTACCATTAGCGGTAAAGTTCTTCATGGTGTCATCAGATTTGACGTGGTACGAGAGTGGTCTGACAGCGGCATCGGCTTCGGCGAAGTTACTGTGCACGTTGCGGAACAAGGGTGACTTGAATACGGCGCTGGAGCTTGACAGTAAGTCCGGTCTGTCCTCTATACATTCAAGACAATATAACACTTGGCAATGTTTATTATACTATACGCCAACACAACCCTATTTATCTTCTCAACGAATGGTATAACTGGGTCATGCAAAAAATATGCGCAAGAAATATTAACCGCAGCACAGTTCAGGCAAACCAAGAGGCGGAAAACAATCGCATTGAGATGAATAATACCGTGGTGAAGTTATTATTCTCCAAAGATATACATACATATATCCGTGTGTACAGGTATTGAGGTATTAAGGGTAATGAGATTTAAATCACTGCTATAAACTGTACAATGTACCTATAGCCTAACCGTTTGCCGTGGATGAATTGATACATGAACATCTACAGGCATGAACATTATGTACTTGATTAGTATCAATTGGTATTGATGATGAATGGCTCGTTGTTCGAATGGTCGCAAGTGCAACTATGGTGCACGGCGCTTAGTCCCCGGATGGGGCAAAATGTTATTAGATTTTTCTATCTGTAATTTCCCAGCTACAGTGCGGAGTATGGATAAGTGCACGGTAAAATACAATATAGCCTTACATGGGGCTTTAAACATGGTTTGCGAAATGTGGGTATAGGTACTATAAGTACCACTGTGCCTACCCTTTTGGGTAATAGAGGCTTGAGCATATGTATAACTTACCCAAGTGCAGAAACTCTTGCACTCTCTTGAGAGAGACGAGGAGCTCTGCGGTAAACAAGAGCACCAGAGGCAATATAAGCGTGATGTTGATTTGCGCTGCGCTCAAGAACTGCTGCAGTGGGTAGATCTACAACACCGAACAACATTATTATAAACCTACGTTTAAAGTTGCTTCAAAGCAACTCCTTTTTTTTCCTATTTGATTTGATCGTCACCTCTATGAAACTGGTTAAACTTTTAAAGTAAGTATTAACGAGATATTTATTATTATTTATTCAGAAACCGAGATCTTATTACCGAGTTATAATTTAAAGATTTGATATTGTATAATTTTAATTTAAAACATGTTTGACCTTTTAAATTAAAAAAAAAATTAAATATCCAGATATATTGCTCGTGTTGTGGGCACCATGACATAGAGTCAAATTGGTAACTTGTTTCAACAGTCCTTGAACTCCAGTTTTGGAGATATATGAGTCTAGGTATAATATTCGGTATTATTAGTATTGCAACTTGTTTTGTAATAATCTAGGTACAATTCTTCTTACATTTGCATTTTATCTATAAATCTATATCTATACAGATAAATAAAATTTATGTGTCTGTTTGTAATTCCAAAATAACAGCTTTCACCAAATGCATATGAAAGTATACCCACTACTGACACTGAAAAACCAAGTTTTAATTGTTTTAATGGTTTTAACGGGACTTTCACTGGCAGGTAGCTGATGTTTCAAGGAGTAACTTAGGCTACTTTTATTTATTAAAAATGTAAGGGTTTCGCGACAATTAGGATGTAACTAAATCTACGCGGGTGAAACCGCGGGGCACAGCTAGTCTTAGTATAAGTTTTTGTTGGATGATCTAGTTTTTTTTTTCAAAAAAAAACAATTTTTTGGTCTCATGAAAAAAGCAATTATGTGAGAAAAGTGAAAATAAACTGGACCGGTGACATATGGACTCCGCATTTTTTATTGCTCGAAAATACAGTTAAAGAGACATTTTCTTATAATAAAACCTAGCTAGATCGCCGATCCCTGCATACTCAATTGCATGAAAATCGTTGCAGCTGTTACTGAGATTACATAGAATTGCTCGTTTAAAAGCATAAGATTCTCTATGGATACAATAAATAACTTTTCCTGGTTCGTAGTTGCCTGTACCCAGGGGCGTGCATTGGATTTTCAGAGGGGTAGGCATAAACAATAAGTAGGTAGGTAGGCAGGTTAAGTACATACCTATTTGATACGAACATAAACACACACACACACACAACACGAGTGTATTCAGTGATAACAAATTGTAACTTCTGCTTACATGCAATGCACGCCACTGCCTGTACCCATAGGAATTTACCGGCGATACTTACAACGTTAGCGGTCATCGTGTTGCCCAGCAGGACGAGCGCGAGGATGGTGATGAAGAGGCACAGCCTTTCAGTGAAGACCATGAACCCGATAAATATTGTCCTGAGTATTGTGGCGAACCTAACTTCCTTCAGTTCAGCCATACGCTTCTCTCCAACTAACTTTTCAAACGGAATTTCCCAACCGTACATTTTTATCACCTGGAATTAATGGAGATATTTAAGGAGCTACCACAACATTTAACGTGTTAAATAATTGTGAGTTTAGTTATTTCCCTAGTCAACCCGGATTCACTTTCAGAGTTTTATTTCTTCGACAACGGCAACTGTTACTGGCTGAACTGAATTAATTTATACTTTGATCACCAATGACGCTAACAATCTCTTATCGGTTTATTACAATCAATAAATATTCAAACTAGGTTAATACAACGATAACTTATTGCGTGCCTACTAAATGTTTACATGGAATACGTGCAAGTAAAGTTATATTACAGTATAAATTATATTCTTACTTGAATTCCGTTGACCACTTCACTCATAACTTTGACTCTATCATCTGTCTTCTCTGCCGTGCGCAGTCGCACCTTTCCGATTAATCGCCCAAGTCCACCTGTTATTAAAAATATAATTGATTTAAAACTATTACTTACTACATGGATGGATTGCACGCTATAACCATTATAAACAATCATCAAAAATAATGGTTTTTCAGCATAATCAGTACATCGTATTCATAATAATGATTGAGAAATATTCGTGGATAATATAGCATTTTAAATCTGAATGACCCAGTAGCTTCCTAATTTTCTTCTTATTATGCTCCTCATTCTAGATACATAATTTATTTAATAGATACTAGTTGATGTCACGCGGTTTCACCCGCGTAGTTCCTGTTCCCGTGGGAGTACGGAGATAAAATATAGCCTATGCTACTCGCACTACTGATGTAGCTATCAATTTCCTAAAGAATTTTCATGATCGGTCCAGCAGTTTTGGAGCCTATTCAATGCAAACAAACAAACAAAAAAAACTCAAAATCAAATCGCTCCTCCTTATAATTATAGTGTAGATAAGATGTATATATCTATTTGTTTTAAGCATTTACTGTGATGAAATATTCCATTCCTTATCCCATCATCATACAAACCAATTATTTGGCATTACTGACTTCATGAATGAGTAATCACAAGCCATGTTAGTGAATTGTGTACTTTGTCACCTACTAAAGATAAGAGTATAGACACAATCGCGATATCGTCTGCCGTTTACGTATCCAAACAGCTATACTCGTATAATTAGTTTGTGTCTTAGATATTTTAGTGTCATAATTGGACATAGAAACATTATTGCTTTTAAGTTAGCTCAGTAGAACCTGGGGGCCTACGATCATCGGTTTAATTAGAGCGAAGTGCTTCTGAGCTTTGACGTTTCATTTTGGTACCGTAATATTAAACGCCTTTTTAATTTGACGGTACCAAAAGAAAACGTCATAAGTTACTGCTTGAATGATCATAGTTGGCCTCCAGTATACCTTGAATGGGAAGGGCTACGACGATGAGGGAGGCCAAGCCGATGAGGCCGGCGGTGCCTGCCTGGAGGTAGCCAAGGTAGCTGACGGCGGCCATCTGTATGGGTATGATCCACACATAGTGCAGGAATGTGAACGCCAAGTCAAACCGCTGCATGTCGTTTGACAACAAGTTCACAACTTTCCCAGCCGTCGTTTCTCCCAAGGAGCCGTTGTTCATCCGCATTATCTGTAAAAATTAATAAAAGTAATAATTTTAAAAGAATAACTTATGTACTTCTGCTTCATTCTGATTATACTCAAAAACACAAACACGAACATGAAAGTGACACAAGGTTTCACTTTTATAGCTTCTGTCCGTGACTTTGTGACTTATATTCGTACGTAATACGATAAGATATGTTTTTCTTAAAAGGTAATCAGTTAGTAAAATAAGAAATATATGCTTATTTATGCTGCACTAGCTTCCGCTCTTTTCATCGCCACAGGTACAGGATGTCTGTCACACATAGGTACAGGATGTCTTGAATATACCTTTTAGTTCTTTAAAGTCATCAGATCTCATGCATAAAGTCATGACTTTACCACTATAAGACTACATGGCATTTCGGCTTATCATAACAGACCATAAGTTGTGGTAGGCAGGTATCGGTTTCCAATATTTCATTGAGCATGTTTAGTATCAGCTATGATATCCTTTGGAGTAATAGATTACGTTTTTGACATTTACATCATACTTAGTAAAATGACACGCGGATAAAATAAAAGCTTAAATACCAATTCAAACAATTCAGCTCACTGTTTTATTATATTTAGATTTATAAAAAAATTATAAAATAGAATGAAAGTAAGTAATTATAACGGATGCAACTCTAACATCAATGGAAGAATTCAAAAGTAAATTTATAATATTTCCAACCTTCCTAAACATCAATGAGCTGGTGGCAACCCTGAGCTTCATCCCGAATTGCTGGCCGTACAGTGTTCCATGGTGGTTGAAGAAAGCAGCCAACCAGTTGGCGATGATCATAGCACCAGCATATATAGCTGCCTCTGATTGAGTCATAGTTGCTTCCGCTGACCAATATCGTAGCAGCTCCGCGAACAGCAAAGGAGATGCAGTTCTATTATAAAAATACTAGTATATATACATAATGTACTCAATCATATACTGAAGTAACAAAGAGCTTAGAAATGGCGATATACCATATAATGAAGTAGTAATACAGCATACCTTAGTGCGGCATGCATAAACAGCATGAGGCCTCCCGGTAAAAAGGACCAAAAAAATGTGGTGGTTAGGACTTTTATAATCGACGGCTTTGTTCCTTTGGCTCTTGCTTCCTCCTCTGCTAACAACCAATTCCTGGAAAGACGTTCGAACCCCATATAATAAACGGCAAAGTCTTCTTGAATTTATTAAAAACTAGCTGACCCGGCGAACTTCGTACCGCCTAACAGCAGATTGTTAATTTTTTTATTCTTTTTAATACTTTTTAAAAAAAATCTCTCCTTAAGAACAATCCTCGTATTTCAAGGAATATTCTTAAAAAAAAGAATAAGTAACATCGGTTCAGCTGCTCTCGAGATTAGCGCTTAGCAACACATTCAGCGATTCATTTTTATATTATAGACTAGCTGTGCCCCGCGGTTTTACCCGCGTAGATTTAGTTTCATCCTTATTATCGCGGAACCCTAATATTTTTAATGAATAAAAGTAAGCCTAAGTTACTCCCTGAAACATCAGCTACCTACCACTGAAAGTCCCGTTAAAATCGATCCAGCTTTTTCAGAGATTACCCGGAACAAACAGACAGACAGACAGAGAAAATTTTAAAACTTGTTTTTTTAGTGTCAGTAGCGTGTATACTTTCATATGCATTGAGTGAAAAGCTATAATTTTGGAATTACTAACAGACACTTCAATTTTATTCATCTGTATAGATAACTGTATACATATAGATAGGAACATACTGAGAGTCACGTAAAGATATATCACCTATCTACATGCATGTATGCAATTTATTTAAATGTATTAAACATATTTCATGGTAATTATACGATTTTCACGTGGAAAAAGGAAAACCTTCCACCCAATTGGCCTTGGAAAAATGACAGGAAAGCCACGAATTTTCACGTTTTCATGTGACTTTGGGGCGCTTTTATTGCGTTTGTAATGACACCGAATGGAAGCCAATCCTCACCCGAAAATAAACATCGTTATTGTGCGAATATGTTCCGGTAAATGAGATACATTCGAACAGGCAGCAATATGCACGTATTTCAGCAATTAAAACACATCTCTACTTAAATTTAATTAACACGATATGTTTGCACGTTCGAAAAGAATATATTTGAGTTGACAATAGAAACATGCGGGTTTATTCACTCACATTACTTTTAATTTTCATTACTGAAGAGATAATTACATTTTAAGTACTTACATATAAATGGCCTTTATATGTAAATAGAGCAAACAATTGCCTTTAAGAAATGTACGATGTTTGATGCTTTACTGAAGTTTTTACTGGCTCCTCTCAGGTGACTTATTAACCGAAATTGTCTAATCTATACAAATTAATAAAATTGAATTGTCTATGCATAATTCCAAATTGTAAAAAATATTCTGTTTGTCTATTTGTTCCAGGTAGTCAATCTCTGAAACGGCTAGACCGATTTTAGCGGGACTTCACTGACAGATAGCTGATGATAAAAGGTGAAACTTAGGTTACATTGATTAAAAAAAAACATTAGGGTTCCGCGGGGCACCCGTGAAATTAAGTCTACGCAGGTGAGACCGAAGGGCAGTTTTGAATAAAATAATAATAATTGCCACAGGTCTTATATCGTAATAATTAATCAGCCATTTAATCAAATAGGAGATAGTGTACTTATGTACTCTGGCACAAAGCCTTCAAGTCAACAAATATCTAGGACGAATGAATGTTGAATGATGCAATTATAACTATTATGGTAATAACTAAACCGTAATTTGTATAAACTACTGATTGGCATACACTCACTTCACAACTCTTATTACTTTGATAATTGGATTAATATTTTATGTTTTTATCAAAAATGTGTTGATGTGATATCTTGCTTTATTGCTTTAGTAAATATCTTAGTAGTAACCATTATGTTATGTTACTAGTCATGCTGTTATGTCGTGTTTGTTTACAAAGTATGAATATTAATAGAGTGCCAAATACCTGTTGATACACATATATTAATAGGTACCCAATGACGTTAAGTGCCTTAGTTAGTATTGCATTTCCTTAAAGTGCCGTGGTGGCCTCGGGGTTTGAGCAGTCGCCTGCTACGCAAGTAAGTTCGAATCCTAGCGGAGCCTGCACCAATGAGTCTTTCTAAAAAACTTATTTGCAGTAATTTCACACCACGTGCTTTACGGTGAAAGAAAAGATCGTGAGGAAACCTGCATATGTCTGACAAGTAATTCAAAGTATAGTGCCTGAGATGCCGATGGACTCCTCCTCTGTCAGGTTAGCACTTAATCATATTCGGTGAAATGTGGGTGTTGTTGCTACAACACTTCTACTTACCCCTTCGGGGACCCTTCTGGGATGGCGTGAGCATATTTATTCTATTCTATTATTTATTTTACATTTTCTTTTAATTAACTATACAATAGAGTCATGTTTGTGAGTGAAAGGCTTTTATAGTGTGGTTGTCTTTTATTATATTGGGTCATTAACGCTACATCTGCTTAAGCCGACTATGGATTATATTATTTGTCCATGTGTGTATGTGAATAATAGGAAGGACCAAGGGCTGTGCCACGATAGTTCAACTCTTATTATGCGACCAATGTATATGACGTGTAAAAGTCACTGTAACAGAGGAACTATGATGGCAATAAGAGCTTATGGCAAGGGCCGAATCGGCCTTTTCAGCCACTAAGAAACCATGAATGGGTGAAAGTGAATATGTCTAGAAAGGCAGTGAATACAAATATGACGGTTGATTGAGAGAAATGGAAAAAAATATATTGCACCAACCCTAAACGAGATGGGATGGCAGAACGACAACGCAGGCGATATAATTACCAAAAAAAAATATAAATTTTAATTAGTTACTACATACTCGTACATTAAATACGTCATTATTATTAATACATACAACTCCTTATAATCATTTCAAATGAATTTTATTGTAATGAATTATTTACTAATGTTATTAAATGTACATAATGCCAGCTGAGTTTCTTACCGGTCCTACTCAGAAGGCTAGTTTCCGAATCGATGGTCAATTCATTAGCGTTCATAAATGCCTTACTAGGGCGTAAACAGAATAAATTATTTTCATTCTCATTTTGATATTCATGCCAGTATTCCCCGAGGAGTACACCCACATTTCGCCAGTTATGTTGAAGAACCATTTAATAGGAGGCTAGCTCGTTGCCAATAAATACACAATTGGCACTAAAAAATTACGAATGAAAAACCCAATATCACTTTTACCGAACTGGATATTGACCCCAGGACCTCGTGTTCCGCAGTAGTTTTTGTGACCACTAGACCGACGAAGCAGGCTTTTAGTTTATTTTTTAATATATTACTAATTACATTATTAAGGAGCCTTTGTAGCCGTGGGGTTTGGGTCGAATCCCAGCTGTCTCCACCAATGAGTTTTTCTAAAAACTAAAGTGCATAAGTTCACCCCACGTGCTTGACTTGCATCATGTACCTGAGGAAACCCGTATATGTCTGAGAAGTAATTCAATGACGTATGTATAGTGCCTGAGACGGCGATGGACTCCTTCCTCCGTCAGGTTGGCACTAAATCATATCTGGTGATATGTGGGTGTTGTTGTTACAACACCTCTGCTTACCCCTTCGGGGACCCTTCTGGAATAGCGTGAGCATATTTGTTTATAATTTTTTTTTGCTTTAGTCGTATATAGAGTAAAGTTTCTGTTTGTATATAACATTCCACAAAATAGACGTCTAGAATATGCATATTAGATTAAGGTAGGTACCACCTAGGCGAAGCCACGAATATAAAGTTATTTACTTAATTCATTGTTATTCAAACAGGTATGGAAAATTAATTACACTAGAGCTCCGATAAATATAATGTGTTTCCTTCCAACATACCTTTCCAATTTGTCACCAACCAGTTTGGAGTTATATATACGCTTGGCTGGCACCAAGTCCTCTTCTTCAAGATCTCGTCTATTGCCGTTCCAAAATATTCGAAACATCCAAAAGAACCAAAATCTGGAAAGCCAACCCGGCGGCCCTTTTTTCTGTTTTGCCGCGTCCGGTATTTTCTTTACTTTATTTTTCATATTTAATTCTGCTTTTATACCCATTTTGATTCACTTCTATTAATTGAGTTAATTTGTTAATATTAATAATATACTATCTTAGATACCATGCCCGTGCGCACTAGACTCGAGCGCTTTTCACACTGAGTACATTTTGTATTTCTACACACTCCTCTTGATACTATTTGTTACGTTTTGTGCACAACAATCGACACCTGTCTGTGTTATCGCGGGCGCACTTAGCATAATCTATTTTTTATATCACAAAAGAAACCAGTATTAGGTATTTTTCTTTTTTTCAATATCTGAACTGTCTAAAAAATATGCATTTAGGGGGAATTTCAAATACCTGTGTTAAATTAGTATTAGCATCCCTATTTTATAAATCTGCCGCGCCGCGCGCCAAACCTACTAGTTCCAGTACAGCAGGCACCCCGGCGGTGACCAGAGCCCGCCGCATTAGGTCATTGATGGAAGAATGACGAGATCGCCGACCGGCGCTGCTGACGCAGACCGAATAATATAATTTTACTAAAGAGAAGGAGGATACCCATAGATTAAAACAAATATTCAAGTCTATGGGGTTCATCATTAAAAAGATACACAAAATAAGGCACACCAAAATTAGAAACATAACTAAGGCAAGGGATGGTTTAGAACACGCTCAGTCACTAAAATGGAGGTGGGCCGGACATGTGGCGCGTCTACGTGACAAGAGATGGACGAAAACGGTGACAACATGGGCGGGTCCACAGGGAAAAAGAAACAGAGGTAGACCTGTAGCTAGTTGGGACGACGACATCAAAAAAACAGCTGGCCCCAACTGGATTGAAATAGCCCAATCTTGAGAGGACTGGCTATCTTTGGAGGAGGCCTTCACCTATAGAGGAGTTCTTACAGAATAAACATTAATAGTATAATAGTATAGGATTCAGAAAAAACTAACACAATTAAATTTAGGAACCAAACTTAAGTAGAAATAAAACTAATATTTGTTTATAAGCTAATTAAGCTAATTTTATCTAATCTAATTTCTTGTTTTATAAGCTGTAAGAAATAAAAGGCTTTTTATTTTATTTTTTATTTATTATGGGGTTCATCGCTAGCACAGCCATTGACGTCAGTTGAAGGTGAACATAACTGTCAAAATACAACAACAAGTACGTATTATTTTTAATTAAAATTTCCGAATACAACAACACATGAAAGTTGAAGCCATGTCCGTCCTGTAAAAATACAAGTTACTAATTCGTGGAATGATATCACAATTTGTCGGTAAAATGGGATGCTGTGGTATAGACGAGTCATGTTGCAAATCTTGCAACACCTCCATGTTCCAAAACCCTCATGTGCTGTATATGGCTGGAATGCTGCTCATGGTCATACTGTATCTGTCATGGCTGCTCTACAAGTGCCGGGCCTGTCCGCGACAATGCTAATGATCAAGTAACAGATGGGCTTTCATGTAAGTAACTTCACTAATTTTACTTTATGAGAGGCAGGGCATAACGGATTCTCCGGTTCGAGTTCGGAGCTGCTTAACTGGGGATTGTACCTTGCGTGACTGAAAATTATTTAATTTTATTCATGAGACATACGAAGTAATCAATATTGTTGATATAAACACATTACCATCCGTCATGCTTTTCCACATAAAACGGACTGGCTTGATGGCATAAATTCAAGGTTTTATTCCAAGACTGAGGTGATATTTTGAAACTGTAAGGTATTCTAGTATGTGAGTATTATACAATTTAACTTACAACGCTGTACGTTCGTATTAGTACTGAATAGACAATTAATCATCGACATGTCTCCTTAGTGCATGTCACAGATCGCAGCGAGAGACACGATTGCGAAATTTTAGGTGCTGGTGCAGTATTTTGTTACGGAAATAACCAGTGAATCGATGAACTCTGCATGGAGACACGTGTACAGAGTACGCCTTGCGCCAGAGTAATAATTTACAGCTAATAGAGTGTATAATAAACTTACTAATTGACTATAAAATGGACAAGCACAGAACGCCACCGGGAGCAATGAAGCTAAAGGTATCGGAGGCTATAAACTTATTTAAACTGGCAGTTCCATTGGATTAGACAAAATAGCGAAGAGCATTGTTATAAAGCGAGGTTGACAGTCTTGCCCCATCTAAGAAGTAAAAAATTGGAAGCAATGTAGTGAGTGAAGTGGAAATTATACCTAGTTGGAAATCTTGCAGCTTTAAACAATTTTATTAGACACTTTAGTAATCATAAAATAAGACAGCAATGGTACTTTATAGTTCATTTGTAGTACTATTTGTCCATTTTGTTTTAGTAAGAGAGATTAGTTATCAGATATTTATGATCAATTAAAAAAAACATAAAATCGAATTGATAAGCTCCTCTTTTTTTGGAGATCTGCGATAGCATTAATAAAGGGTTTGAAAACCAACGTTACTGCAAATTTTCTTTTTGCCTTGCATGGGTATGTGACTAGTTTGTAAGAACCTATATAACCAACAACGTACATTAGTATTTAACTGTAGATTGGTATTGTATTGTTGAGAATTGAATAAACAATTTAACCTTAATTTATATTTTTTTTATTTCTTATCATACGATTATTTATTATTCATTGCCTTCTTAATATGCGTGTCCTTTTAGCATTGTTGGCACCTCTCTAGGCAAGTTCAAGGTTCAACTTTGAAATTTAAATTGTAAATCAATACATAATAAATATGTAAGTATTAAAAGCGTCGTCAACGTCGTCTTTAATTGATCTGCTTTATTACCGTATAGCGTCATATCGATAGCAACATTTTCTGCAAGAATGTCATATCATAGGTGGGAGCAGTATCTATATTGTTCTTGATTAATCCGGTGCCAACAAATAAAAAGCAACCACTGCCATCTGTCAGTCGTTGTCATCTATTCGTCAGAGATGTAGTCAGTTTCTGTTTGTGGAAAAAAAATATTAAAATCATCCAAGTAAATCATGAAACAACAAAAATAAAAAATGGTGAACAGACATGTATCAGCCAACTGTATAAGATGGGATGTTGCAAGGGCGGGTGCACCAATGATAGTTGGGAAGTGTTTTTCGATGATCACAAGATCAAAGGGTTCTTCCTGGGATTGATATTGATAATTTTATTCCTCTCATACCGCATATTCCGATGTCATCATCCCAGAAGACGATTGTTATGCTTTTAAGATAGGTATCTAAAATTACAAAAATATGTATTTAGAATGAGTGAAATAAAGAACAAATATATAATAGTGGGTTTCGTATTCCGGTTCTATAGACACCATGTTACATTTTGAACTTCCCCCCGACATGCAAGCTATATCTTATATGTATCTTTCAGATTAAACGGAGACTCATTGCATTCATAGTGACTCAGTAGAGCTGCGCACTGTTCTTGTCGCCAGTTTCGCGCACCATGGACGACGGTGGCTGTTAGGATCGGACAGCAGCAGGTACGGGTGGTCGAACTCGACCATCTCTCGGTGCTCATCACTAGTACGCGGTCAGAGTCCATGATGGTGTGGAGATGGTGCGCCATGGCCAACACCTTACACGACGTGAACCCGCGCCGGATCACCTCTGCAAAGAAGCTATCCGTTCTGCGCCACACTTAAAACGTGTTCAATCAAAGAAGAAACTTATACAGTAATAAATCTTATAATATCATTCCACAAATTAAAGAATTTATTTCATCAAAATTAAATGGATCTACTTTATTGGAGCAAATCGTATTAAAATCCTAAAGGTGACTTAAAGAAAGTATTTCTTGACAGAAGCTCCTGAGGAAAAATAATTGTTCAGAAACCCTGTTAACAAGTTATTCGTATATAGGAACATCGACCGTACAGCTCAAGAAGTATCCAAAAGGACTATTATTAGATTTTTTATGTGCAATTGTTTCGGTAACATAACGGTTGCAGTCGAGGGGTGAACTATTGGAATATTTATTTTAAATTAGCTGTTCGTGCCCTGCGCCGCTCGGGTAAATTGCCTGACTCAGACTTCGTATTTTTTTAATCTATATTACAAAAATACTATTCCAATTTTCATCTCTATTGGTGTTGTGTATTTTCTCAAGGAAATAATCATGATCTCTCCAACATGCTGCAGAATATTTTTATCCACATAAGTAACTAGGTTTTTGTCTGCATTGTCGGTATAAGTTTCGGCAACAAAATATTTTAGGCAACTTTCTAATTTCGATTAATTTATACTTAATAATATAGCAAAATTTGCAAAATCGTTTATAGTGCTTCAGTCGTAAATGAGCAGAAAGATCCAAATAGAGATTTTAGCATATAAA
This sequence comes from Watsonalla cultraria, assembly GCA_964035505.1. NCBI lineage: Eukaryota > Metazoa > Arthropoda > Insecta > Lepidoptera > Drepanidae > Watsonalla > Watsonalla cultraria. Next base: position 6,176,490 of record OZ037717.1, on the reverse strand, counting down.
TGCTAAAATAATAATATTTTAATATCCATAGCAAAATAGAGTTCTTAACTTAATCTTATTCACTTATCCAAGAAGTTCCTAAGTACTTAATAAGAAGTAGTATTAAGAGGCGATAACATAAAACACTTCGCCACATCGCCACACTTAACAATATTGAAAGGGTGTTACGTGAATACCTGGATATAGCCTGTCATTGACCTAATAAAAATAGTGCAGGAGTAAAAAAGTGTAATGTAGTCCAAGGTCTTGTGTCAATAATAAATGATGGTGCGTGGAGTAGCGATGGTGGTCGGTGGATGGTGACGGTGGTAGCGGTGACCGGCGACGGGCCCAGCGCGGGTGCGGGTATGCGGCGGCTCCGTGGCCGCGCCGCAGTATGACATGGCCCGCGGCCCGCCCGCCCGCGCCCTCTCCACGCGCGCCTCGCTGCACCCCAAACAACACCGACACTATGTTCAACTGCTCACTATGCTCACCATTATATCATGTGTCCGATAATTAAAGTGCCTTCCAATTATAAAAGACAGTCGTCTAAATTCTTCTACGCTATCAATATTTTTGTGTATTTATGTTACGTTCAAAATAGTGATTTTTAAACCGTTTTCAATAATGAAATTATTAAATTGTTATTAAGGTTTCGGTATTTAGATGCACAGGTATTGAAATACTAAAATTAATAAAGAGAAGTAATTTATAAAACAAAGAAAAGTGTTTACTAGAAAAGTAGCGTAGCAACGGATTTCATATTACAAGTAGATATTTCAATTATGTAACATTGGTTCTATAATAATTTGATGTATATACTTATTTTAAAAACACTGCAGTACTTATTTAATTTTTATACAAAAGTTATTTGTCTTGTTCACTATTAAGATTAGGTACGCGGCGGAAGTGATATGATTAATAATTATTAAAATCGGTAGTAATATATTGCATATTTACATATTAGGTCATTGTTATTTCGATTATCTAACAAAATTTCAGTACTAGAAATGTAAGATTTTATTCAGTGTGTACTGTGTATATAAGATTGCTGTTACCTAAACGAGCTTCGCTTAGTTTAACCTTTTTTAGAAAGCTATTAATAATGTAATAAAGATTTGCTACTTTTTAAATTTCAGTTCATAGTCACTGAGTTGCCGGAATCAGTGTTGAATTAATAATTAGCTTTCATTAAAATCCGTTTGATATGAAATTGTAATGGTCCAATTAGTCGAAGCGTGAAAGATAGCGGTCCCTTGTGAAGGTAGTCGTGTAAAACATCTTGAATACACTATACAAATTATTTAGGGGCTCATAAATTGATCAACAATAATATTCTGGAAGTATGCAGTGACAAGTTGGAGATATAAATTTAATATCTGATAACGTATTTGTAAGTGTAATGTATACTATACATATGACTATATTCAATGAAGACAAATAGTGTTAAATACATAAATATAATTAACCCGACGATCAGTTGTGGTCATGGAAAACGGTGCCTTAAAATATGGGAGCAATAATAACAACAACGATGCACTCGAGGAGAAGGTGGTGAGTATGCAATTAACTAAAGTTGTCTGAAAAGGTTCTGGCCCTACCACGGGCATTCTGATAATCGGCAAAAAACGACTGACGTTCGATAAGAACTATGTACTAAATGAAAATCCTCCTTTCTTCGTTTGAAATACAATCATAGTAACTATTAAAACTTGCATGTGTTTTTGTTTCGGTTGGTCTGTGCCATATTTTTTTTTTAATTGTACCAGCTTGAAAGACCCTGTTCATTGATTTGGTGCTAAATGACCATCGAATCAAGGTCGTATTGAAAACAAGTGCAAGATTCTTACATGCATTTACAAAATGTTCATCATAAACCCAAATTTGTAGAGTGGCTGTATCCGGTGATAAGCGGACATATCAAAAAAAATCTCCTAAGAAGGGGAAATAGGGCTATATATATAGGATAATCTAATTTTGCCTAGGATGGACTGCGAATTTAATAGCAATTGTGTTCGTAGACTATACCTATAAAAAACAATCCTCTGTTTCTTGACCATTAGTGATCATCGCATTTAATAAGTAATTATTATTTCATCAATATACGCGCCGTCTCTAAATTTTGCGATGGTTTTGGGGAACATTCATGAGTTTTAATTTTTATTGTTGAACCACCCACTACATCCTTAAGTGCTGGATCCCAAAGTTCCAAAGGCCTGTTTCTTGGGCCTGTCATTTGGCTCAGTTCATAGAGATTTTTGCCAAATGGAGAGATTATATTGTATTCATAAAGTGTTCGATTCTCGGAGTAAGATGCCAAGTACTTTTTGCACTAGTAATATATGCATGCCCCACCGTCAGGAGTGTGCATACGAAAAAGGAATCCACAAAAAGTAAAATTTTAAATTGTTTTGAAGATTTTTCGTCTAGGTCAGAAACTTTTCAGACTATGCCTACGCACAAGATAAACAATTCATGCAAACGCACATTGCACAAAACATTGGTTAAATCTAAGTTTTATGTTTCTGTTGCACTCTACCAAATAATATATGTATAATAATTACAAGCTATAATAGTTGCTTACTTTGCAAAGAACAAATTTTACGTATACGATATTGCATTACCGAAATCATTTTATAAAAAAATCATGTATTATTTATTGCCAATACAACTGTTTATATGGTGACGGCTATTTTTGATTATCTCTTACGAGTTGCAGATATAAAACGAATAGGCACTTTTTCATAAAATCATAAATGGGAAAATTAACACAAAGTACTTAAGTGCTAAAAAAAGGTAAACTGACTTTTGATTAAAGTATATATAGTCAAATAATTTAAATTTGTCCACCGACATCATGGTACATCGGGACCCGAAAGCTTTCTAGGAGATGTCATTGAAGGAACATTTCATTTCTTTCTACCTACACCGTGACCTCTATATTATATTATATTTGTGCCTCCCCATGTGCTGTTCACAAGGGGTGGTAAGCATACCACATACTGGACGTAGAGCAGACTTGAGCTACCAGCACATAAATCCATTCCAGGCGTCTCATTCCTACAACTTGCCATAAACCCGAAATATGCTAGGATCTTGCATAGACATGTTGTGAATATCATTTTAGACGTTCCTCTTTCAGTATAAGATCAATGAAGCAAGATATCACACATGGGTTCCACTAGCTTTGTTTCCAAAGAAACTGACTTTTTTATAGGCATATAATACATTAATATAGAAGTAACTACATTATTATAATTACATGTAGCGCGTGTACGGTGTCATCTTGATATATACATATATATATATATCAAAATAAATCCCCATTTCCCTTGGCCACGACATCACGGGTGAAAGGCTGGACCGAATTCGATGGTAATTTTTTTGTTGTTTTCGTTACTGTCAGGAGATAGTTTTTATGAAAGAAAAAACTAGGAAATTGCGTGGAAAATTTGAAAATTTTAGAATATTTAACCACCATATAAAATTACTAGCTGACCCGGCCACGCGTTGCTGTGGCTAAAGTTTTTGTTATATTACATTATAGTAAACAATCTAAGAGGAACGATAAGAGAACATCAGTCACGGAGTCCACTATGCTTTTTCACACAGATGGTATTTGTAAAAAAATATGGTGATCTCCTTATTTGACTTTCTACTACTTTAGTACAATGAAATTATTTACGAACAAAGACGAAAATGTTGATGTTGGTATACAAATTCACTGGATTGAGATTTGAAGGGGAAGTACGTTGAACACAATTAATTAAAATGTTCTTACACTTGATATTAAGCAGAAATCAATAGGTACAAAATAAAAATTTATCAGATTTATTATTTCCATTTAATTTTATAACAAATATAAGTATATTACAGTATAATACAGTAAATAACATGTGACGCTTAAACTCATGAATGAGGTAGGCAAGGCAGACAGTCTTAAACTTTTAAACATTAATATCTATTTTTTTGAATTATAAATACTTTCAATTTCAATTTAATTTGACACCAATCAGTGCACAATGTTTTTGGTTAACCTGTCTTTAGCTAACACAAATAGATACGACGGTTTCCCAACACGTGAACACGCAACATATAGTTGCCCATGAGAAAAACATGGATTTTCCAAATCTAAACCACAAATGGACATTGTTTGACCTTGAGATTTATTTATAGACATGGCGAAAGCTAAACGAATTGGAAACTGTAGCCTTTTGAAGGGTATGGTAGAATCTGATGGTATCATCGGAATACGTGGCAACAGGACCACTTTTCCTTTAAACTTCCCAGCCAAAATGGTTGCTTCAGGAATGTTTCCGGTGATCTTTTTGATGACCAAACGCGTACCGTTACATAATTGAGGTGGATTCAAATTACGGAGGAGAATAATAGGGGAACCAATCTTTAATCGATGATTATGTGGTGGCATTCCAGGGATATCTTATGAATTTAAAAATTCCGCAACACTGCAGCTATTCCACTATTCTTTTTGATGTTACACATTGCATCTGGTTTATTATGAACGTCCAATGGCAGCTTGAATGTTGAATGTGCTGTTCGCCCACCATCCAGTAAAGTAGCCGCAATGCCTGACGATGCTACTGCTAATGCGATTTTTTGTTGCGACCGTATTTTGGCAAGAATCAACGATATTAAAAATGTCTTACCGGTTCCACCGGGTGCATCCAAGAAAAAAAAACCGCCTTGTTCAGCAGCAACAGCCAGCATAATCCGATCATAAATAATCTACGAACGTGTCATATAAGCTACATTTTAACAGCATAATTACCACGTGTTGTTGACGCTATAAAATTAATCAATGAAGCACAAATAAGTAAAAAACAGGATTAATTTCACTGTATTATCTTCATTATAATATGAATGCAATTTACACTTCAGTCTAAGTAACACGTGGCCGGCTATGCTAACACCAAAAATTTTAAAAGTGGAAATAATTGAATTATACGGTATTTCGTTCACTACAAAATAAATTAAATTAATTTTATAGCGTCAACAACACGTGGTAATTATGCTGTTAAAATGTAGCTTATATGACACGTTCGTAGATTTGTCATAGCAGCACCATCTATTGATTACTTACTCAACCCAGCTGAAAGGTATCGACATCTGTTAGAATCATTTGGAATTAACAGATAATTGCGACTGTCAAATAATAACAGACAAATAATTAGCAATAAATTAAAATTGCGACTATAATTTGAGATTTAAACTATCCTATCTCTCAAGTTGGATCGAACTGCACATGGTGTGCGAATTTTATTATAATCGGTTAAGTGGTTTAGGAGTCCATTGAGGACAAACATTGTGACACGAGATTTATATATATTAAGATTTCTTTCTTCTTAAATCTAACTTTAGCGCTATGGACAATAAAAACTTTTTGATGTAACCTTATGACGTTTGACATAGAATTGACAGAATACACGTTGCATTCTCATAATAAAGACAGGGCAAAGTCTGTCGGGTGAGCTAGTAATTAATGAAAGTTACATTTTAATGTGAGGTTGTACGTTACTCGCAGTTTAACTACCTTAATGAGAAAAGGAATCGCTGCGCCAACATGATAATTGTAGAAAGGGTTCCATAGGCCCATAGGCCCAGCGGCTTCATTTAGATACAGAGCCGGAGTGACCTCACTTACTACTGAAACACTATAATAATTTAAGGTAGGTAGTATTAGGCTAGCTTGCATATTGCTAACTTTTATATAGTGGGGGTAAGGTCACGGAATTCGATCGGGAGCTCCCGTCATGCCCTACCTACATCTCTTAATTTGGCAAACTACAATTTATAATACCATAATGTTTCTTTAAGTTGTAAATAATAATATATCTGTGATGTGATAAATTACAGCATATAATACAAATTGTGTGTATTTTTTCATATATTCATAGGCCTACAGAAATCCTAAAGACATTGGCAATGATAAGCAATCATAATATAAGTCAACAAATATGTATGTAATCCTCCTTACATACACTGCATAGTAAATCTTTAAGTCTAAGGTTATCCCTCTCTCTCCTCTGTGCTTGCCCCGTGAGATTCAACATGATAATTTATGTATGTAAGTGTAAGACGAACGAAGCCGCCACAGCCGGAAGAACTATCCACCAAGTAGGCGGTGTCTGGGGAGTCGCGGCTCCAACTAATCTAGTTTAGAAAAAGTAATTTAAAAGAAAATAAATTCAATACCGCGGTTTAAGATTTTTGCAGCTTGTATTATATATTCTTTACCTAAATAGCGCTATCTACCGCTTTAATTGAGTAAATAGCAGAATACTATATACGCCAGAATAATATAATTAACATAATTCGTGAAGCTTCAAAGTGTGTTGACGAATTCTAGAGCTAAGAAGTAAAAGTCATGCATATCAAAGAATGAAGTCGTTATTGTATAATAACACGATGTTTATCATAATAACAGAATCTCGCCTGACGGCTTACACAGTCAAAATCCTACTGTGTAATTTCCCACTTGCCGTCACTCTGTCTGCGGCAAACGGTCCTTATCTCTCCTTGTGACACGATCCGCCTCATAATTGTCTGGAAATGGTTCCAATTGCTGTAACGGACAAATATATGTACCTACCCAACTGAAATAATTACTTGAGATAGAGTATGACGGTATACTCTAAAGAATGGACATTGCTCGGTTTTTTATTCTTACAAAAAAATTATCTTTTACTCACAAGAGAAAAAGCTTGAAGTTTTCTCATAAAAAACCTGTCGTGTTGTTCAGTAAGGTTTTTTAGGGTTGCACTCGTCGTCGAGTGTCGGTTTTAAAGATACGAAATTGAAGCTTATCCTCTATTTATTAAAAATCTATATCTACACATATAATACCTACCTCCAAATTTAACGACCATTTTTGTAGAAGACCTCGGTTTCGATATTTTTCTCCCCTTTTCTCAGAATGTATATATATACAAGAATTAATAATTTAAAGGTATTAGATAGATAGATAGATTGTCAGTGGACTAAATTAGTTCCTTACCTACTAAATATGATGTTATTGAACAAACACTAAAATATATATACAAGAAACTAAAGATTAAGTTGTTCGATTGTAATATAATGTACCTGACAATATTATTTTAATATTTCTGAATTAGTGGCATGCTGGGGCCCAACCATGAGCTCTTATTGCAATGATAATTCAGTTGTGCGACAGTGACAGATGTATGCACGTCACATACATCTGTCTCATAAATGAGTGAAACTATCATGGCAATAAGAACTCATGGTAAGGCCCCTGTAAAGGCGACCTTACAATGACTTAATAATCTGTACGTTAGAACATGATCATGAGTATATTGTTCGCGAACAATATGCTCATTAAGCTAAATACTTCCTGCAAAATTGACCACACTAGTACCGAATACAGTAGTAAATACCTCATTATTGTTTGAATTGAGTGGACATAAGAAGAAATTAAAATCTGTTTTACATAGACATTTTCCACCAATCTTATACTAATTTAAAATAACAAAAGTACCAAATATAACAAAAGCATTCCTAATTAAGATCATCATGGAGTGACAGGCTGCAATTTGACTCCATACATCATAATTTATTTTAAATGATACGTCATCACGTTAACAATACGCGATACGCTGCGATTGGAACACAAAAAACGACGTTGGAAGAGAAGTGCGAGAAGTTGGAAGTGAGATGCTAATGCTGCCCACATTTGTTACTGCAATCAATTAATGGATAATATGAGAGATGTGAAATACAGAGGGTAAAAGTGAAACAGATGCTTTAAACTAGTACCTCTTATCTTATTTGTAATGTGAGTATAAACTAATTTTCATTCCTTATACTACTATTATTTTCATTATTATTTTACATATTAATTAGTCCCTCCAGCTGCACCTCTAGTAATTATATTATGTCACCCGTGAATAACGTAGTTGGCATCATAATAAATAAATTGTACATAGCATATAAGAACTTAAATGTATATTATGACGCTGCTTGTATTCCCTAATAAATATGTAAATAAATACAAATTATTTTAAATAAGGAATATAGAAAAGGTATACACATTAATCATAGTGAGAGCCGTGGTAGCCTTGGGGTTAGAGCAGTTGCCTGCTACGCAAGCTATGCGAGTTCGAATCCCTGCGGGGCCTGTACCAATAAGTTTTTCTTAAAACTTAAGTACAGTGATTTCACACCACGAGCTTTACGGTGAAGGAAAACATCGTGAGGAAACCTGCATATGTCTGAGAAGTAAGGCGTATGTATAGTGCCTGAGACGGCGATAGACTCACCATCTGTCACGTTGGCACTTAATCATCTTCGGTGAAATGTGGGTGTTGTTGTTACGACACCTCTGCCTACCCCTTCGGGGAATATAGACGTGAGCATATGTATGTATGTATGTATAATTCATAGTAATCGTATACGGGGGACTCAGGGATCAGGGTACTTAGGGAATAACCGATAAAAGATCGATTTATGTGTGGTAAGGCTAAGTCGTGAAGGAAATATCACAGCTGTTACCACATTACAACTAATTAAATGATTGTGATACTCATAGCAAAGTGTTGCACAATGCATAGCATAAGTAAATAAATTAATAGCATTTAAGCAATACTAGCGAGCGACATCGTATCATTGACCCAAAATTGTATGCTCCGATGGTTGACTACCGACACCAACATTCCAATCTACTGTACACCAATCCTATCTACTGTAAATACGATAAACTGATTGATACGGTGATAGTGACAACCTTCTTTACAATTATCGATTGGACCCACTTTTAGTTACACTTTCAGTTGGAATTAATAGTGTGAGCGATATATCAAAATTATATTGGCTCTTAGCTTCTTTTGAATAATCAATAAGAAAACGTAGACCTTTCAGAAGAGATTTCCATTTTAAGGTCCTCGAGTAGTTCCAGATGTCATCCCTTACAACAACCTCACAAATAAATGTTACTTATTTATTATATTAGTATAGGTATGCTAAATAATGTTGAATTCCACTCAGTACGGGCAAAGAGATTATTGCATACCGGTTAGGAAATCCCTGGGATGCCATCGTACGCTCGAGACGAAACGCTAGTGAGCTTAGCATATCAAATCTCAGCAGATCAAAAATAAAAGTGCATTCTATTCGCAAGCTATGATATGAATTATGTTTTAAAAGAGGTAGATATATCACTAGCCTACCGAAGCCGAAGCGTTCAATGGAATAAAATTCTTACGTACAACAGTGACAACAGGGGCCTTACCATGAGCTCTTATTGCCATGATAGTTTCACTCATTTATGAGACATATGTATGTGACGTGTATTCATCTGTCACTTTCGCACAACTGAATTATCATTGCAATAAGGCAGGTTGGGCCCAGGCCAGGCTAGCTATACGGACACTAAGCACTATTTAGGCACTATTTTTTGAGGCTACTCCCGACCCTGGATTCCACCATGGGTACGCTAGCTATACGGACACCCAGAATTGAATGTTTTGTAGGCTCAGCTTGTAGGCCGTTGTATGTGATAAGTAACTACAACAATTACCTTACAAGTAATAACAGAATTTGTTTATTTTCTATACATATTTTTACTATTAAGAAAACGAGTCAAAACAAGTCGTCATGATGATGGCGTAAGGAAAGGACAGCTTTATTCTTTCCAACGTCACTTCATAAAAATTGCAAAATAAAAAATAATTTTTTTTTTAACGAAGTTTCGTATATATATAAATTATGCATTTAGTGGAAATGTTTTAATTTGGAATTACAAACACTTTATTTTATTTATGTGTACAGGTAACTAAGAACTCCTTCATAAAAATAACATAAATAATTTATTTATTATACAGTTATTACATTTTCTTGTAATTATGATGGTTAATTTCTTTTCAATAAAACAATCTCCGTTATTAAAAAAATAAAGTAATAAAATAGCATATTAGGCATATCCAAAACACTAGTGCCTTCTGCCATTTAATTTCTAATTTTATACTTCATATTTGACAAATGACAAAAATGGCGTGCGGATTTTTTTTGTTTTGTGGGCGTACAACGTATCTATCTATAATTAAAATATTTAAAAATTCGCAAGCGGATGAGTTCCTGACATTTCCAGCAAATTTACCTGAAAAATGTTTTATAATATTTTTCATAATACATACTAAATTATTTCACAAAATTGTTAGACTGAAATTTTAATATTATTCGATTTCAAATATTAATCTGTGCTCTACTCAGATTGCTATACTCTTTCAGAGTTGCCATTTTCTGTTAAAAAGACAGAACTACGGCTCATAACTGTCGAGATCTATAAAAATCATCTCATCATATGCACCGAGAAGTCATTTCACATTTTTAATTACTTACAAATTATCTGCTACGGGAAGTGAGCAGCGCATTATAAAACTTATTTTTGCAGATAAAAGATCTGCAACTATCTCTTAAAAGTATCAGTAACCATAGAACTCTTCCGTATGCGAATACAAGATATGATTTGCTTATTAAACTGACACCACAACCGATTGGTTTCTGAAGACAATATATAATGTACGTCGATTATATTTCTAAAGATGCATTTACCTAAAAACTGTCGGGGTCGGCACACGATCTAGCCCTATGCGGCTAGACAGACACTTTATAGACAATTTATACGTGTATCGAAAGCCATCCGACCTTCGCAACCCCTTTTTACAGGGAACATTTTTGACCTTGGCTAAACCATTTATATTCTTTTGATTGACCAAGACCTGTAGACAAAGTAACATTATCCTCTCGCTTCGCGAAACGATACAAAATGTACGGGAATGACATATGACACGTGGCTGATTTATATCATTTCCGTAAATTTTTTATCGTTTCTATTTACGCAAGCACGAGAGAATGTTACTTTGTAGGTCTACAAAAAAAGATGTTCTTTGAACTTAGAAGACTACCCATCTCACAACTGGCTATGAATGAGGTAACTTCGCTATTCAGCAGCACAATTTTATATAGTTCTTTACGGGCACAGTCTATATATCAATTTAATACGTATACTTATATCGACGTAACAAACGGCCCGCTTATGAAGCTAAATTAAGTAATAAGTAGCATCAGAATTCTGTACACTGTCCGCACCCGGCCATAAACAAACATGTATCATCATTTAACCGTCTCAAATGTATGTATATTTGAGATATAACGTTGTATCATACATATGCATATATATATCTATCTTATATACATATAAAAATGAATCCCCATTCCCCTTGGTTACGGCATCATGCGTAAACGGCTAGACCAATTTTAACGGGACTCTGCAAGTGAAGCAGATAGCTGATGTTTTAAGCAGTGACTTATAATTCACAAATATTATAATTACAGAACCATCGAACAAAAAATCGCTAGAGTTTTATCAATGTGCGATACATATTAATTATTTAATTTACTTCTACGTAATTACCTTTAATAGTAATAGTAGATTTGTCGATACCTAGCACCGACCTCAAAATATATTTGAAGTTTTAAAAACCCAACATTTAACTACAGAAATTATAATTAAAAAATTACAGTAATCATATGCTGCTATGTTTTTTTTTCGGCCGCTATGTTTGGCTATAAGCGTGGTATGGTAGCGATTTTGGCGCAGAGCCTCTACAAGGTGGTGCTTTGGCCAAAGTGAAAGTGTTGCAAACTGCAGTAGTTATAGGTAAGTGTTTCCATGTACGTCACAGAGAGATCGCTCGTATCGTATAGCGGGGCAGTTGGCCGCGATCAGCACGCGATAGTTCAAGGACTCTATACCTTGTATCAGATAGCCACCAGATAGGCGGCTATAGGCGAACTAACTCCTTCACTATATTGCGTAACTACCTATCAAGGTCGCTTTCCGTTCAGCTAATGCGAACTTACAACTTTCCAAGCTATTGTTTTATAAAAAGCCGTACTATTTGTTTTTTTTTGGTATGAAATATGACAGACCTAATTACATCAAATCACGCTATACAGGAACGGAAGAAAGAAACAAGGAATATAGATAGGTTAATAATAGATAAATATTGTGCCTACACGAAACAAAACTGGCCAAGTGAAAGTGCTCCTGCTCGAAATTCGGAGCTGCACAACAGAAAAGTGCTTGGAGAGCTTTCTTCTTTTTTTGTAACAGGTAAGATTCCCGCAATATAAGATATGTGGTGAAGCGATAGCGCTTATTTCACTATTAGTCACGTCACCACCTAAACTAAACTTTGTTATCTCCATAATAGAAACCCGTATACGATCAAATCATGCATTATAAACGGATTTAAACTTGTTAACACACTTCTCGTAGCAGTTTCGTAGCACGGGCGTAGCACTCGTATGCAGTGTACTTGGATAGCATAACATTTGTAATTCATATTTTACTTGCAGTTTTCCTTTATTTCCCAGTTATTTCACGCTGGGCCGCATTCAGAGACCACGCCCTCTGATTCTTACGGCATTCTGCAGCCTATATATTAAATTGCAAAATGTGAATATGTTAAGGAATTCAACACTAATATTCATGAAATTCTTTTGTAATATCTTTTTTAGTCAAATATTTTTTTAAATGAATATTCTACGTTTTCTTAATATACAATGAAGAGTTGTGCCTGAACCTCTAAAGCTAATATACCTTAATTAAAAACTTAACGGATCGCTGGTCTGATTGAATGGCATTCTATAGCTCTTAAGCAGAACTTCGAAAGAAGTTGAGCATAATGGGATCTCCCGTTCAATATCGGCCTGTACTTCCACTAACATAAGACCATGGCCTGTTAGTATACACTAATATAGTATTGATTCGACCTTCATGTATTGACGCAAAAGTAAGAACATCAAATTATGCCCCATTTATGAATTTTTGAAATATTTACATGAAATAAGTCAAAGGAGCTCTGCGGTTAATTCGACCTAAAAAGATCTGCGTGACCCTTAGCTTGCTTTTCGCTCCCTGCCATATTGAGATGTACTCGTAGATACTTATGGCCCGGTACTTTAGTAATAGTTACTACATTAAGTTATTATTATGATACTACAATATCTGCTTATCCACTCCGACCTTTTAACCAACAGCTAATTAAACTAAGGTTTAACACAAACTTTTGAGTTACTAGATATTTTCTTTTCTTGTTAAAAAATATACAGACCGCTTGGTAATGAGTTGCATAGTGTTTGTTAAGTAAATAATTATCTACTTGACGTGTAAAATAGCTTTCGACTTTTAGTCTAAGTGCACCAATTTCGGTGTAATAACACAGGAAAATATGATGCTATCTCGCCTGAAATAAAATCCGTAAAATGAATGTATCAATACTGAAAGCTTAGTACATGAAACGATGTGTGCGGCATTAATATCGATATGTGACGGGAGCGCGTTGCGGCAGACGCGGCGCGGCGCCCGGCGGCGCGGCGGTGACACGGCGAGGCTTGTCGCTTCAGTCGAAGCGGTGGAAGGGGAGGTTGTGCGAGGTCACGCCGCCGCTCGGGCCGCCCCGCCGCCGCTCGGCCGCTCCCGACGCGCGCACACCGACCCCTTGCGTGCGCCGCTACAGTGCCTCATCGAGTTTACGTACGGCGAACACGCTGCGGACTCTGCCGCCTCGATCACTGCCATCAAATTGTTGTCTCAATATCGTTCCTAGGGCCCTCGCCTCCGGTGAACGACTACGCGATATTCCGTCAAACCTATATTCGATACATTTTATACAAAATAGCCGTCACCTATTTTATAATACCCGCGAACGTATTGTAAATGAGTCGAGCGGTTAATCGATCGACTGCATTAAAAAGTAAAAATTATTGTTATTTTGCTATCGTCCTTTGCAGATTGTTTGTACTGCGTTAGGGCGGTTGAGTTATATTTAATACATACAAATAGCAATAAAAGTCGTATATTGCTTGTGCATATCGACTAGATAAAGAATAGTGTGGTGCCGTCCTGTGCTTAGTTCAACCAGTGAACAGTGCGTCAGTTGCCAAAGTGTTGCCTTCATTTCTTTGGTTGCGAGCTTAGCGATCTGTATCCTTACGATTATTTCTAGCCTAATATTATATTTTTGTGAACAAAACGCGACCCATGCTTGGAGTTATGACTACCATGGTATGGTTTTCTTTGTCTACAATTTACATTGTTTATCTACTGTTTTTTCTTCTTAGTGAAGGAGATTAGATCATTTTCACACGTACTTTGATGCATTTTAGACTATTGAATACATTAAGAAGTACCCAATTACAAACCTCTTTAGTATCAGCTTATTTTAATCGCGAAAAGTTACATAAAACTTCGATACGATAAAATTAACGTAGTAAAAATAGTATTCATAACATTGTTGTAATCTCTTGTCTGTATCGGATTTGACGAAATATATATGATATAATGACTTATTACACGCTGGCTAATTCAGTATGTTTGGTCTAAAGATTACCTACACACAATGAATAGTATCCAGTAAGCTAACAAACGCATTACTTTCGTTATTCATGCGTGTGCCTTCGACTGGCTGTTGGCTTTGCAAAGCATGTTGCCCCTCCCGACTCTTACATTCTAAAAGCATCTCTCCAGTAGTCTTAGCCTAAGCCGCCACCACATTACAATAGTAACCTGTGTGAAAATATTATTCATTTGACATTATTGACATTATATTTTCCTGATATCTTTAGTAGTTATTTTGATACTGTCTTGCGTAATGCTGTATTTAGAGGTAGGCAAATACGCACATAGTTTAATTTACGAAGATAAGATCACTTTACTCATCTTGATAATACCAGCTAGATTTGAAGACACAGTATCCACGACAGCAGCTCAATCAAGGATTCGTTACTGTAGAGTTATTTCAAATAATGTATAGGTAAATCGTACCTACTATATAATAGTAAACATATAATACGCCAACATTGGGGAAGCTTAGCAAACCTGTGGTTTGCGCGCTTATCTTCCTCAAGTTGATATCGAACGAATTGGCAGGACGGTTTACTCAGAAAATTCAAGTATTTATATTGCGAGAAGTTCAAACATCCGACACATACTCAAGTTTTATTACCGAGGTCGTTTGTTTTGGACTGAAATAATAATTGATCAAGTAATTTCGAGTACCCAGGCGCTGTTTATATTCTTATTAAACTCCTGAAGACTTTCTTAAGGTTTTTCTTATATAATTATCAATCTATACCTATACATATATTCAGATAAATACAATTGAAGTGTCTGTTTGTAATTCCAAAATAACAGCTTTTCACTAAATGCATATGAAAGTATACACGATACTGACACTAAAAAACCAAGTTTTAAAAATTTTCTGCGTATGTCTGTCCGTCTGTCTGTTTGTCTGTCTGTCTGTTTGTTCCGGGTAATCTCTGAAACGGCTGGACGGATTTTAACGGGACTTTCACTGGTAGGTAGCTGATGTTTCAAGGAGTAACTTAGGCTATATATATTTATTAAAAATATTAGGGTTCCGTGACAATAAGGAAGAAACTAAATCTACGCGGGTGAAACCGCGGGGCACAGCTAGTGTGTAAATATAGTTGTGCAATGTTTGGGACATTACTAGCGAAGAGCTGTCCAAAATGCTTAACTCAGACCGACGTAAAGCTATCTCCGAGGCACACAAGCATCATGTAGTGGTATGGGTCCATGAGGAAGGACTGGATTATGCAATAGCTAGAGTTCCACGACCACCCCTGATTCTATTGTGTACTACATATGTCGTTGGAAGGAACGCAAAAAGCAAAAAAAAACTTATATTTGTCGATAACTTTATTTAACTAAGAAACGATACTTGTTTTTTCATAAAAAAACGAAAAATCCTTTCTTGTGGGTATTTACGAAGATAGGTTTTGGGAGAACGTGCACTTTCACCGCATTTTTGACGATCATAACTTAACTTTGCCTGCAGCTTCGCCATGTCTGAGCTGTATAATATGAACTAACTGTGCCCCGCGTACCCGCGCAGATCACCCTCTTGACAATTACTCTAGTATTAGAAATTACGTAACGATTATGTATTTGCATTAGTAAAGCTAGGCTATTACCAATATACGAAACCAACTGACTATCCCCGTGTGTGAGGCGCGATAGTATATAAGATTTCCACGCCTCAATTGTATAACCTGGTTATAATAAATATAATAGCAATATCTAATTTCATGTCAAAAATTATAATTTAATCTAGACTTAATGGATAGTGTCACTCAATGAGATCACACACAGTTTTTTAATACAACAATTTTAAATTTCATGTATTTACTCCGGCTCCCAGTGTACGCTAGCAGCTTATTCTGTATAAAGAAGAAATAATTGAGTTCATTATTGCTAGGCTTAGCTTATAGGTACAACGTAATATGTTCCTACTCGACTGATTCAATTCCTTACGAGTTCTGAGAAGGTTCTGCACCTCTTTACGTAAATAATATATCCTTGCTCCCAAATTAGATACTTCGTTTCAACAACATCGTTAACGGAACAGAATGCGTACCGTTCCATCGTAATCTCTTAACAATGTATCCCCAATCAACGAACAAAACGAGTGTCTCTATTATTCAGGAAACAATCGTCAGTATTTTTTTGATATTACCATATCTACTAAAGTGAAATTACACACGTAACTGTTCTTCGCAACAGAGGGAACTGATTATTTATATTTAAGGTATTCGGCACCTACCTACGATTCCAATGCAATTTCACTCTTGAAATCTTACATCTTATGTTACTTACAACCGCATAAACAGTTCTAAGATAACAAATCATTAACTCCTATATAACAAAATCAAACTGTAATATTAAAAGTATCTATTAGAAGAAATAAGCAAAAAATATTCCTAAAAGCTGGTGCCGCGTCTGTGGGCAAAAACCTTACAGATCGTAGCGTCTGTGAAAGGGGGCAAATAACCTTACAGATCGTACCTATAGCTGATTTGTGGTTTTTCATCAAATCTTCACAATAATTTACTTTGGTAAAAATGGATTTGAGTTCGATGTTAAAATCGGACTATTCTAAAAACTGATGCTGTTTCAAACATAAAACTTGCAATGTGTGTTGCTTTAAAGAACCGCCTTCTTTTTTCTTCATCGGTTTCTTCGTGGATTATTTATTTAATATTTGGGAATATCTATTTAAGTAAACAATATATGCTACGGCTAGATCCCCACGGGTTTCATAAGAGTGATTTACACAGTTTCGCACTCATGTATTTCACGGCCTTCACGACTGTGCGCATAGTGAAGTACTATGCTGAATATATTCATAGTACAGCCTAACTTGGCGCAACTTCACTCACCAGTGACTGATGGATGGTACCTATACATATTTCTTGTCTCATCTGACTGATTCATTAAAAAAAACTTTATATTTATACTAGCTGTGCCCTGCGGTTTCACCCGCGTAAATTTAATTTGATTAGCGCGGAACCCTAAATTTTCTTTTTTAAATAAAAAGCCCATGGTACTCCCTGTAACATTAGCTATCTGCCAGTGAAAGTCCCGTTAAAATCGGTCTAGCCGTTTCAGAGATCATTACTCTTTGGCAAATAACTCATTATTAGGTACCAATTCTTTGCGTTTTTATACTCGTGATAATTTCTAAACCCAATGTCCTATTGGAATAAAACAAACAATATTTTACTTCTACATGAATACCCTTGATAGCATAATGCTTGATTTGGATAAGAATTAATATTATGATACACATTTAACGTAGTTTCCAGGCGACTAAATATTTTTTATGAACATTAAAGCGGTCATTGTGTCTATGAGAGTTAGATATATGCTCTCGCGGACTTTTTTGTAGATCTTAATAAGACCTACAAACCCGTAGTACATCATTTTGTTCTATTGTCAATAGTTTTCGATTTTAAACCTTAGGTTACAAAATTGCAATTTACTTACGGGCCCCTAATTTTTATGAGAATAAAATATAGCCTATAGCCTTTCTCGATAAATGGACTATCTAACACTGAAAGAATTTTTGAAATCGGACTAGTAGTTCCTGAGATTAGAGCGTTAAAACAAACAAACAAACTCTGCAGCTTTATAATATTAAGTATAGATATCTCTCTCTCATCGTGTGAATAAAGAGGGATATATTTCACTTAGGTATCATAATATTGATATCATATAAACAAAGTACGCAAAAAAAACGCGCACAAGAACTAGTAGAAAACAAGAACAGCTAAGGATATTTTTATAAAATTATCGTTGAGTTAAATCAATCTCCATGAAGAAGGTTTTGAGCATTTCAATATGGAAAGTCTACTTCGGATATTAAATTAAGAAAAAAAGTTTTTTTAGTTTATTACTGATTTAACTAAAATTTTCAAGATATATTACTCACAAGCGTTCAATATAATAAGATTGGCTAGCTGGTCCAATTACGATACAATGTACTTATTAACGTAAAGACGCTAATTAAGAGTATTTAAATTATTTGCTCGTTGTCTTAAGTCACAACAAAATCTGTTTAAGTATCATTCATCTGCATTAACAATGAGCAGAATCAGTTGAGCAGAATCGTCTCGCTTGCGTTGAACAGTACTCGCATGAAAGAAACAACCACCCGTTGACACACTTGAATGAGACACGGCCTCGTTCTCCGCTTTCAGGCGCCCGTAGCTATACATATTAGCCGCCCTCTATACTCTCTAACTGTGTACTGTCTTAGCCGACATTTTGCGGAAACCTTCGCCTATTTATAGATACTATACTTAGTACAAACCTAGATGTTCTGTAACGCCATATATTCCCCCTTTATACTAAAAACCATACCATAGTAACCATAACGGCTTCGATCACAATTTAGACTTGGCTGAGAGAATATTCAAATACATAAATAAAATTGCTCACATAAAGGAGAGCGAGGAATCAGGAGTAGACAAGCAGTTAAATCGCGCATCTATGCAAAACACGGCAATAGCCATCCTCGAGTCGGCGTCGGCGTTCGAGCGTGCCATTCTGGAATATGAACACCTAGACCTCGAAGAATCGGAACACGGTGGATTCCGGTGAGAGCGTTGGCACGGCGGCGGCATGGAGGAGCGCGGGCCCCCCGACGTGCCGTTGATCGTGACTCCGCCATGCGCGGGCGGCGGCGGCGGCGTCGGCGCCACGCTCACCACCTCGCGGCGCGTCGCCTCCGCGCGTGGCTCTCGCGACGACCCGCCCTCCACCTGGCGCTCCTCGGTGCGGGTCCACGACACCGGTTTTCGCGGCTCGCGCAAGAGTGTTGTTCGCCTCGAACCTCCCTGTAACGGCCTCAACGGGCTACCAGCGATCGGCAAGGAGGTAATACATTTATCTCTTTGCCTGAATTATATTGCAATACCATAAAGTCTAGAGAAACTTACAATAAATTAACTACTTAATGTTAAAAGAAACTATGTGAGTGTGACAGTGATATAAACCTATTCAATCTTTAAAACTGGTAGATTGTATTCAATAAAATATATATTTATTACCAATTATATTGAGACGTGCAATGTGGGAAGCATATCGATTAATTTGTCTAATTCGAGATCCGCGGCCGATATAGGTATATATTATTATCTAATCCAGCACTGGATGTGAAGCAACGGTGCAAGATTCCATTAATTATTTTGTATACTCATGACATCTAGGTTATTCATATAATAAATAAACTATTTAATTTCGTACAAGTATTCGAATGGTTGTATTTATTCAAACACTTCTGTCACTTCTGTCCTTCGTTTCATCGCCTACAAGAAAATTCAGCAATGTTTTTGATGACAGACAATTAATTTGAAGGCCAATATAAATAATATAAACTATTAACTAGGAGTCGGAAAGCAAGCAGTTTTACTTACTACTTACCTACATGCATTTAAATACTTTCATGCATCATAAAATAATTCGACGTGACTGCATCAGACATGACTCACAATAATTTATAATTCAACTGGCATGATGTATAACGTTCTAAAAAATCTGTGTACATGTGTAGTATTTTTTTTCTGTAGCATGTCGTTCAAGCCTGAGGCGTACAAACGTAGTTAATTATAATTTTTGTTTCGCTTGTATTTCTTTCATCTGGGGGCACATTGAGCAAAAAAGAAAAACTTTTTCAGTTCAGTCGACATGGTATAGGTATGAAACAAAGTGGTCGTTGTTCGCAGGTACTGTCACTGGGAGCGACGGGCGGCCACAAGGGAACCACGCAGCCCTATCACCCCTGCACCATCCTCCACCACTCTCCTTACAAGGTAACACGTCCACTCCACCAACTTATTATTACGATATTCTTTTTCAGCAAAACTATACCAATGGTATACTTAAGTAGTTAGTTTATACTTTGTTTCAAGAACAAACAATATTCGCAGAATATTTGTCAGTCGTCATATTTCCGAGTATGTAAAATATTTTTCTAAATTTACCTATTGTTATAATTAAGAGTAAAGTTGTTCGGGCACTGAGATTGACGTCACGCTGTCTAGTCTCTTGACATACTCATTAATAACATTTAATTTTAATGTGACTTTGTTAAACATTCACAAATATTCAGTCTAATTTGCATTTTGCTAATGACTCTCTGTAAATAATGATGTTTGTTTAATTTTGAAAGAGTCTTCATAAGTATGTGATTCTGCTATTGCTTCTTTTTCTGTGTGTGGTTGGTTTCTGTGCTATGAAAGTGGGCACAAATTCCAAACGAACTTCAGAATTGCGTATAAGTATTTGTTAAGTTTCAATGTATTGATACATTTACAATACAGAAGATTAAGTACATATGGGCTTAGAGCGTTAAGCTACAGAAGACATACATACAAATACAAACGATGATACGTACTCGTATACCTGTTAGCTATGTATTTACTGAGTTAAATTACATGATAAAAAACGAAAAATATGTTTGTCGCAACGACCTCGCTCTACCCTCGGCACGCGAAAGCGCCACATTTACTCACGCCACTGTTATTGAGGTACTAAATGAATATTAGTACTTGTCCACCTTGCTTTAGTTAGTTACAGGATATGGTTATTATCATAAACTTAAATATCAGCAAACAATAGTACTAGTATTTGTGAGTGATTTTCGTTATATTGCTGTTTGAGGCAAATATGGGAATCATTTTAATACGACATAATTCAGGCAAATAATCAAATACAGATAAATTTTTTTTGATCTATTACATGTTTTTTTAATTAAAATCGATTCATAATTACAGGCCGCTTGGGATTGGTTGATCCTTATTCTGGTCATCTACACAGCGATATTCACGCCGTATGTGGCCGCGTTCCAACTAAATGAGCCTGACTTCGACAAGCGCTCGCGCAGCTTTGGCGAGGATCCTATCGTCGTCATCGACATGATCGGTAACGTATAATTTTATATATCATACCATCGTAATAGGCTAGAATTAATTCACAAACTGAGTGTGGTCGCTTTATGGGAGAAGGGAGTGGAGCCACTGTGTTGAAAATAATGGGACCGTTTCTTCTTTTACTGTGTTGGCACAGTGGTCCCCTCACTTAAAAGGTAGGCAATGCACGATTGCATTATAAAAAAGCAGTGAATAAGAAGATGTTGAAAGACGAAGATGAAGGTGTAAAAAAGTTCTCTAATCTATGTCCTCCTTTTTTTTTTATTTAATTTTTTTTATTTGACCTCGTGCCCTGTGACATAGGTGTTATGTGAATACTTTTCTATTTCCAGTGGATGTGACGTTCATAATAGACATCCTCATTAACTTCCGCACGACCTTCGTGAATGCCGCGGATGAAGTGGAGTCAGACCCTCATAAGATTGCCCTCCACTATCTGCGGGGCTGGTTCCTCATCGACCTGGTGGCAGCCATTCCCTTCGACCTACTACTCTTCGGGACTGATACTGATGAAGTGAGCTGCATTTACTCTCACATTTTACACATTGGTTTCATTTCACACACGCGTCTACTCAAAGTACCAAATTGAACAAGCAACTGCAACGTTCTTTCAAACAGAACGCTTTATTAACCGTAAACACGGAACAACTTGTTCAATGTTAAAGTCAATATGTTGTACTTTGTAATGTAGACACAATTTAGGGTTTTACGTTAGGTACGCTTATGAAAGCCAATACATTTGTCCAAAAAGAAAGGACCAGCGTAACTAAAATGAAAAAAAAATATTTTAAACATAAATTGGTGTAAATAGTGAATAAGATCTTATAAAAAGTGCATAATGGTCAGAAGTGGAGGCCATAGAGTGAAACAAGATTAGGGTGGTGAAGCACGATGTATTCTGCATTGTGAATGGTAAAATAGGTCATAAGAATATGAAAGCGAACTAGGTCAAGTAAGGGCTGCACGGTAACTATTTCAAGAAAATACATTATGAAGTACCTAAAAACAATACTTGTTTGAATAGTGGAAGTTATTCCGAAGTTATCAAATCTTTAATTTAGATGAAGATCTGATGCTTTACTATTTGTAATTTCAAATATCACGTAGTGGCATGCGGTTATTGCAAAGTCAATTGCGATTAGGAGAACACCTTCGTCGTCGATCACACTAAGATCCCACTTCTTGACAATTAATCAAGCTATTTTGACTAATTATTTTAGAAAATCAAATCAATGCTGTGAAAATAGAAAGGCTATCATGTCATTCAGTACTTTTCATTGATTTGTAAAACCCTTTTATTTGAAAAAGTAAATTTTAATTGCTATTTCGTTTTTATATAGTTAGATGTTTACACATTCCGATTTGTTTTATTATTTTCTTTGAATGTAATCCTAATAATATTATGGAGCATACCCGAAGGTGGGTGCGTATTGAACTTGTAATACTATTTCTTGTTACAGCAGGGGCTGGAAAGTGATGAGGTATACCATCTTTGTGAACTATTTTTATGT
This sequence comes from Watsonalla cultraria, assembly GCA_964035505.1. Lineage (NCBI taxonomy): Eukaryota > Metazoa > Arthropoda > Insecta > Lepidoptera > Drepanidae > Watsonalla > Watsonalla cultraria. The sequence goes on along the minus strand of OZ037717.1, from coordinate 6,153,661 downwards.
TGCTGCCACTCGATTTAATTACATTTTTAGTTGACATATTTTATTCATTAATTCCACTAGTCCATTGAAACCACTAAGTGAATGGAAGTTAAAGACGCTTCCCATGAGTGAAATGTACGTAACGATCATCCGCAACCGTTCACCGAGCAACCATTAACAGCCCACGCGCCGCTTCACGAGCTTGCGAGCCGACTCTGTGGCTACTCCACGATTCATCTCTTGTTGGTTGGCTGGTTGCGTTATTCTAGCGAAGTAGACATTTCAATCGGACCACCAGTATCTTCGTTACTCTGATACTTTACTGTACGCCGGTGCTGTAGATAACATTAAATCTGGTCCAGCAATAACAACACTCACGTCTTTTTAAATTTAAGTAAATTGTTTTAGCAGATAGAGCAAAAAAATTTACTAAAGCTACTTTTTAAGTATAGAATACAAGGATTTTAGAACCAAATATGGTTGAAAGTAGATGTAAGACTTACCCAAAGTGTAGATAAATAGACCAAGTACTGACTAGAAACGTTAGTTTGGAGCAACAAGCAACGAAACATCTGTCATCAACTAGCTTTTCATACTATTTGTGAGGCAACTGTCACTAATTGCACTGAGCTTGGTAGCAAATACGCTCACACTTCCCAGACGTACATTTTGTACAAATCGAATCGCCTATCTCACAATAAAATGAAGCACAAAGTTATAGTACCGAACCTGAACATACATAAGATTTTACTTACTCTATAATGGCACCCACCTTACATCAGCAATATATATTCAAATGTTAATTACCTGTTCTATCAAATACTGTCTCTGTACAAAGGCATTTACATTTTATGTTCATTATTTTACATTATATGTAATCCATATATTCTCCATGTTATTTATTTGTTCTATATATTGGAATTAGAATGTTACTTTTATTTTAAAAATCTTTATATATTTGGGACAGTGGCCTAGCTATTTCTATTATTTTGAAATCAAATAAATTTATTCAAAAACAATTATTTCTATTTTTGTTCACCTGTCCTGTCGTTCCGACACCCATACATCATGAGTCATGAAAACTTATGAAACGTTCGAATATAATGGGTAAAAAGTGTCTCATTGGCATCAGTTACTTAATACTTGAATAGGATGTTATCAGTAATGTGTACAAATTCTATTACCCATTAAGTCTAGACCAAATTATTTCAAGTAAGAAACGTAATGAATAAAATGAGATATATGAAAAACACAATAAAAAAATTGTTTCTCTAGATTTACTATAACTTTGTTAGCACTCATATAATTTATTGTGTAAGGAAAACATATTTAAATTATTACTCACTTGGGATATATGATTCTATTGCTATTGTTTTAATGGTGACTATTATAATGAACTGAAAATGTATAGATATATCAGCCGTTCCATACAATACCCGAAACTCTATGAGCTACTTGTATTGTCAGTATTTATGTTTCCTTTATTTTATGGTAATTATTAATAATTGAAATTACTAACTTAACATCCAGATCTACTGACTTAATTGATAATTACTAATTTCATGATTAAACAAAATATTTTATATTCGTGTGAACAAATCATAACATGCACCGCTACTAATATACAACAAACATTGTCAGGGTTGGTAACAAGAGAATGTTGTAGTAAGTATTATATTATCAGACTATCAAAACTATGAAATTGGTAAGTTGTGTGAAATTTTAAAAGTACTTTATGATTGAAGCACAGAGTTTGTCGTTGTCACTTTTTGACTGTACATATACAAGGAAACTTTATTCTAAATTGGTTTTGCATAAGTTATTACTAAAAGTACATTCAAGTACTCAAACACGTCGAAATAACAACTGTTCATAAAAAACCTGCAACTGTTAACCTACTTATACTCAAATAAATGATACTGTTATATGCACCGCATTATGTACGATGCCAGCTAATTTTATATAGTTTTAAAATAATCGCTTGTAATCCTGCAAAATATTTCTAAGTTTGGTTGAGCTGAGAAGCATAATTCATAGGCAAGTTTTGCTTGGTTAGCGTGGTTTTCGCTGCGAGGCCTCGTTGATGCTATTTAGTTCAAAGCGAACGTTTCATATACCGCTTGAGTTGGGTTTGCGGCTAAGTAAGCTGGTGGAGGTTCGCCGCGGCGATCTGAGGTGTGCTTGTGACGGTTGCAGACCACCACGCTCATCGGGCTGCTCAAAACTGCGCGCTTGCTGCGGCTCGTGCGAGTCGCTCGCAAGATCGACCGGTACTCGGAATATGGCACCGCGGTACTCCTGCTCCTGATGGCCACGTTTGTCCTTATCGCGCACTGGTTGGCCTGCTTGTGGTAAGACCTCAATACATTGTATTCTATTACAATGCTTAGCTATACATTCACAAATAATTATATTTATTTACGTAGGTACGCCATAGGGAGCTGGGAGCGGCCTCAACTCCACGCGCCCATCGGATGGTTGGATGCGCTAGCTAACGATGTGCAGGCTTCTTACGACAACTCAACAGGCCCGTCTATGAGGTGTGTGCTCACGCTCCACTGATGACAACACACAAGTACTGTATCGCTCAATGCTAAATGCATTTCTCGTTTTAGATCCCGCTATATTACCGCTTTATACTTCACTTGCACGTCGTTAACGAGCGTGGGCTTTGGAAACGTTGCTCCAAACACAGACGTGGAAAAAGGATTCACTATATTTGTCATGCTCGTAGGGTGTAAGTATAGCCGATAATAGTGGTATTATATTGGAGCAGAAACAACATTATTGGCTAAAACACTGTTACTATTCACAGCACTTATGTACGCCAGTATATTTGGAAACGTATCAGCAATTATTCAGCGACTGTATTCCGGAACAGCTCGTTATCATACTCAGATATTGAGAGTACGAGAGTTCATTCGATTTCATCAAGTAAGAGCAAGTTTGATTTAAAACATTTAAGTATGTATCTCAATAAAGACAAATCAATTTAAAAATTTGGTGTCTTTCAGATTGGGAATCCTTTGCGGCAGAGGCTTGAGGAGTATTTCCAGCACGCGTGGACTTATACGAACGGTATCGATACATCGAGTCTCTTGAAAGGATTCCCCGAGTGCCTCCAAGCGGATATCTGCCTTCATCTAAACCACAATTTGCTGTCTAATTGTTCTGCGTTCGAAGGTGCAAGTCCGGGTTGTTTGAGGTACACATACATAGTTTACACCATTGCTATTGGATCCAGTTACTGTATCTTCATGGATCGTTCATAATATTCCAATCCTAATTATATATTTTTTTATATTTCCAGGGCATTATCACTCAGATTCAAAACAACACACGCTCCGCCGGGGGAAACTTTGGTACACCGTGGGGACGTGCTGACCTCAATCTATTTTATATCACGGGGCTCAATAGAAATACTGAAGGATGATATTGTTATGGCTATACTGGGTAGGCCGCGGTTTTATGATTTTACTCAAGGAACAACAACGTTCATAACTCCTCTAACTAAAAAAACTCGCTTTACAGGCAAGGATGACATATTCGGTGAAAATCCGTGCGTTTACTCGACTGTGGGTCGAAGCAACTGCCGCGTGCGCGCTCTCACTTACTGCGACCTGCACCGCGTGCACCGGGACGATCTGCTAGACGTGCTCGATTTCTATCCAGAATTCCGACCCTCGTTTGTAAACAATCTCGAAATCACATATAACATGAGGGATGTACGTACCTTTTATTTAGTTAATAATCTCTTCAAAAGTGCGTTTTACGATATGTTTTTGTTTGCTACGCTGTTTCGTAGCTAAGCTACGCTCGTAGCACAATATCATTAAATTGATATTAAAATGCAAATCTTTGCCGATTCGTTGTTTTTCACGGCTTTCGTTGAATTAAGTATACTGATGACGTGAATTTTGAGGAAAACCAATGAATATAATTTTTTTAAAATGGACCCATTTATACTACGACTCGTAAAAAATGTACAAGTAAAACCGTAAAAGCTGGTCTTGGGTATAAAATATTGAAATAAAGGGTTGCTAAATTATTAATGAATTATGTCAGGAGGAATTAGCAGGCATCGAACCCCGGCGCCGCATGAAGTATGAGAATCCGAGCGACGCGCGCCTCCTGCGGGAGGCCTACGCGCGCACCACACGTCGCCCACACACAGAAACTTTTGCAGACAAAGTGGTAAGCCTAAATCCAATATTAAGCAATAGCAGTTCCATTAGTCCTACACTTTTATTTACAAAAAAATATAGTACAAATTATAAATAAAGAAAAAATTCAATACAATATTTAATTGGCATCAATGAGCATCTACGCCAGCAAGAGACTTATAAAAGATTATACAAGGCCTGTTTCACCTGCTAGTTAGAGTGCCATTATGTGCGGTGATTATACATCACATTGATTGAGTATGGTGGTTATTGCAGGACTCGCAGTGCAGTGACGAGGACACTGAGTCGCCGGCGAGCCGCGGCATCCTCGAGTTCTCCACGGACAAGGCCGGCCAGGACGTCACTCCCCTCAACTTCAACTTCAGCAAGCAGCGCTCCACCACACTCAATTCCATCACTGGTGAGTGTCATCACTTCTCACCTCTTTAACGGAATGTTAATTGTCTTCCAGTTCCTATTTGGCTCCAATCACGCCGTTGTGAAAACGGAGCCCCATTTATAATGTATGTTTATCACAAACACGAGCGGCATGATGTGGTATACCTCCCTGCCTGTCTATATAGCGTAGTTACCAACACATAGACAATTTACATAATAATATTTATTTATCGTTATGCCATGTTCTCGTAACTTCTTCTTCACTCATTTATTATTACGTATTGATACAATACATGATCCCCATTAATTTATTACAGTACTTTTTTAAGATATCCAAAAAGATATCATTTTAAGAACATAATTTATGAAATTACCGAAATCGAACTTATTGAGTAGACTGATGAATATGACAATGCTATTCGGAAGCATAAATGGAATCTCAGCCACGGCCGTTTACCAATAATTTGATTGTTTATAATCAAGGTTCCTATTCTATTTAATTTAGTCGGAGATACCAAAACGTATTTTCTTATGACGTCTTACTGAATCTTTTGGAGCAGCATGTTTTCCGCTTGTTTTGTAACTATTTATTCTAGTCCTATTTATTATGAAGCGGGCGCAGGGCTGCGGAGTGAGGTAAAGAGATACAATCTCACTACATATACGTAGTTTTATATATTGACATCAAACCATTGAGAGACATGTGAATATTAGATTGTATATAAACATGTCATGACATACCGCGCACCCCGCACCCCGGCCCCGCGCCCGCTCTGAGCGCGGCCCTTGTGTGCAGGCATGCTAGCGCAACTTAAACGGAGCTTCCCAGACCTCTACCACCATAAAACACACCAGCCGCTCCACAACAAGTACTGTAAGTATGCATATACTATACCATCCAATTCTGCATGTCAACAATTTATTATACCCGATCTCCCAAAAGTGTTTAAATAAAATTCCTTCATGGATTATGTTAACTTCTAAGAAAAAATATCGTTACCGTGATTCGGCAGAAATGGACTTGATGACGATTAATACTGTGCACACTTAAAAAAACACTTTTAAAAATGGAATGCAAATAATGATAAACTGAATCTCAAAAAAATGGCATTAACGTCGTCGATTTCAGCACAATCAACACCTCAAACATACCGAGGACGGGCGGCAGACGTGCGCCGGCAGTCGTCAGTCGGTCCGCTGCATGACACGTCCCCGCTAACATGCCCGGCGGCTGGTGAGCCCGCGGTGTCCACGCCGGCGCACAGCGCGACTCTGCCCGTGTCCAGCCTCAGCACCAACCCCAGCTCGTACTACACGAACGCGTCGCCGAGTCCGCCCGCATCCGCCCTGCCAACGCAGCACGTGTCCTGCGACGACATCCTCGCGCCCACCGCGCCGCCTGCCGCTGCACGTACCCCCTCCTGCCGCTCGGCCCCGCACTCCGCCGTCAACCTCAACCACACTGGCCGACCTGCCGCACTTGGCTTCACATCTGAGAGGCCACAAAATGCGCAGGTACTGAATTATCATATAAATACCGTTCTTACTAAGGTAAGATCTCCGCCGTCCTTTTAAATACAAATACTATTTGCTGTCTCACTTCAGGAGTGTGCATCCCCTCAATATCAAAATGTGGGAGCAGCAGCAAGCGCAGCGTCAGTGGCCACGGTGTTGACAAGGCTCGATGAGCTTAGCCGGCGGGTGGCAGTGCTGGAGACGGGGCTGACTGCGGACGTGCGTCGAATTCTGCAACTGCTGCAAGGGCGGGAAGGAGCAGTGCACCATAATGCGCAGCCTGCAAACACGCCGGCGCAGCCTTTGCCCAAGGCCTCGTTGTCGGTGCCACAAACAAACGATGTAAGTCCTTGGTTGGTCTGATCTTATACCGAAAGATATATGAATTGCTAAGCATACTTATGTTATTCTGCACATGATTTGTATAGGCAGCATAAGAGGGCGCCATTCATGTAACTATTACCTTTATCCTGCGACTTCAACCAGATCCTCCTCCATTTTGTAGTTAATCCTCAAAAGAATATGCCTCCTCATATTATTTTCAGTGGGAGTGGAATTGGATTGAAGAAAGAGAGCGCGAGCGTGTAAGCGGGCGAGCGGGACGCGGCGAGCGCACACCGGGGGTGCAGCGGTCAGCGTCGGAGCCGCACGCGCCCGTGCCTCCGACGCTGCCCCCACCGCCGCACTCGCACTCATTCTATAGGTAGTGTGAGGCGCGCGAGACGAGCGCCCCCCGCTCCCGGCCCTCGACGCGCTCGCTCGCGGAGTCCGCCTCCTGCGGCTCGCTGGCCGCGCACGAGCCGTCCGCGCCCGACAACACGCGCCCGCCCGCGCCACGCGCGCGCTTCCACTTCTGTCGGCGCATAACGCGCTCGCGCCACGATGACATCCGGACCTTCCTGTGATGCGGCTCGACCGGACGCATGGACCAATTTTATATTTCCGTTAACGCCTAAATTAGTGTCCTCGCAAACACGCGAGCGAGCGGTGCGTACCTACCGCCAATACCTATCAAGTCCATTGATTAACTAGATGAATGTTCATGGATAGTCGCTTTAATACAAACTGTAAGATTGCCAAGCGACCCGGTACGGTAAAACTCGTTGCAAGAACTTTAAGCCATGACGTTATTATAACACTAATACACGAGTGGTTAGAAATGCAATAAGTGGTGGATATATTGGGTGCTTTAATTTTATGTAATTTACAGGCTTTAAGGAGTCATTTTATGTGATTATGGTGTATGTTCTTAATAGCACTATCTGAACTTCCAACTGAAATTTTTTATGTTGGCAGATTTTAACTTTTTCAAATATATGAATTATTTAATTACTTATGAGTTCCAGCTATTCAAAACAGAACGAGGCTTATAAGACTGAGAGACTACGTAAATACCTTGAAGTACAGTTGTCTACTCTTTGGAAGGGAGTACCTAAACGATAAACGTTTTCTACCCGTCCTTGCTGATTGCCTTTACTCGTAGCTAGGTAGCGTGTCGCGGGCGCGCCCCCCGCGGGCCAAGCGAGCCCCGCGCCTGCGCGCTCCGCGTGGACGTGCGTTTAGTAATATTCACTTGACACAAGTATACATTACATTTGCCCATTGTCTTCAATGATGCATAGCTACGTTAATATTGTAACATTAAATATTTTCGAAAATATGTTGTATTAAAAACAGTAAAAATATACACGCATTAAATATTGTCACAAACCCGACTTGCCTATGTTAGGATAGGTACATTCGAGGAGCGTACGCGCATCACACATAGTGTGTACTCTCAACTAAATTCTCACACACACACTCTTGTCAAATTTACTTTGTACACTATTCTCAAATTCCCGAAATTCCATCTTCTTTTTCATCTTAATTTATGTAAGGTTAACTAAACTCGTGGCTCAAAAAGTACTAACTATATGTAATAATATGTGTATGCTAGTTACGAAATAAGACATTTCGCCAATATCATTGTAAGCAATAATAAATTCAGCGTACTATAATAATCTACATCGTAATAATCGTGATCGTGCCCTACGTACTCGTACCTAGGTGGTTTTAACCTTCCTTACTTTATAACGTGTATTTTGAAATATATCTAAGTATATACAAATATTCCAAACAACTATCTGAAGCCGGAAAATCGAGGACTCTTGTGGGTAGACAGACGTAAAGATTAGAACATCATTAACCGCGTACAACTATTCGACTTAAAACAAATTTACAAATTTTTATGTGCAGTCATCAAGTATAACAAAGCGTAATTATCAGGCTTACTTTTCAAAGCGCATAGCAGGCGCGTTTAAATTCTGGAATCCTGTTATTATTTATTTTTAATTAATGAAAAGAACGTCAATAAATAAAACAGCGTTAAAAAAATGCTAAACTCAGTTTGAATAACGCTGGTAGCCAAAAATGTTACACAAAATACGTCAGCAACTCTCAAACACAAAATTGTATTTTATATCTACATACGTTAAGATCAACATTTCGATCGACACTAGTCCACGATCCAGTACCCCAAGTATAGGTATTAACATGTATTAACGTTGACGATATCGACTGCGTATTTTATGATATGACTACCATAAGCACTGTAATCAGATAGTCCAACTTGCCGTGTGTCTACCTAATATGCATGCAATAGGCCAATAAGTATATACTGACCTATTTATGTACATTATCTATTTCCAATATGAAATCCAGATATGAACGAGAAAGCAATACTTACTAAATTACTTATAAGCGCATCGAAAATGCATTCGCTCAGTACTATTTTCAACGACGAAAACGTTACATAATTTAGTAGTTAAATTAAGTTACATACAACGGAAGTCCGCACAGTTATTCAACGTGCTGCTACCATGTGATCATGGTAGGGCACGAGGAATTGTCCATATACTGACATAAAATAATTCCTTGTTTTCATCCGCGGTGTACAAAATTAAGATGTAAATATATTAGATATGTAGATTTAGGTTTGTAAATTTGTCAATTCCCATATGTACACCTGTTCTCTTGTATCTTGTTTATCAACATTCATAGCTTTGCTTTTACCTGTTATTCGTAAGCGTCAAGCATAGATCTGCATATACCTTTTAAGCGTTATTGCTTTTGTAGTTGTAGGGATTATCATAAATTGCCTGAATGCCTAGACATGGTTTAACAACTTATTAAATGTTGTCAGTAACTTGATGTACACACTGCAGGCTAAGCCGGCATAATCGTTCTGAAACTAATATTTTGCTATGTGCCTTTAAATAAACCAGGAGCGCGATAATATTAGACATTCATGCTTTTATGGACGTAGCTGTTTCATATATCACTTGCTTGTGAATCTAATAAATTGTTACAAAATATTCGCAAGATAAATCTATTCAGACATTATAATTAAATTGTTCTAGGACTGTGAAATACATCGGTAGACATTTATATTCACGTTGTATTTGTTTGTTACTATACGGTATCTTATTTAGTAAGTAGATTATAGTTTTCTCTAAGGGATTTTTTTATCAATCGAGAAATATAGCAATACATTAATTTAAGCAATGATTCAAGTGAATAAGTTTAGGGACAACAGCTTATGAATTAGGAAAGGATCGTACGAATTGTTATAAATACTAGGAATATTGATAATAATTAAGTGCACATCATTCATCTTCACGTTTTGTGAGGCTCGGACAATATTAATTAGCTTCATAGTTCCTGTACCTATGTCAATATGTACTTGTGCTATGATTGTTGTTGTGGCTTACCACCTATCGTTGTTATAGGTGTAATTTTGTCTCTCAAAAAACACACATGGGTTGGTTTTGTTGCTTCAATACAAACACTTGATGAACAGAATTTAAAGGACGTTAAAATACCAAATCTTTTCCGTCAATTACCAATGCTAATCATGGCCATAAATGCGTTAACGTAGAGTCTATTCAAAACGAGAACCATCTTGAGATGAGAGGGTACTGCTGAGCTTAAGCTCCTGAGATAAAAAAGGTAACTTGGACCACAATAGTTCGTTTGCATCATTATGACCTGGTTTATTCATCTCGATGAGAGCACTAGACCTACCCAGGTGGGATTGGTTCCAATATGGAAATCGTAACATTAGTTCACATTGAGATGGTTCTCGTTCTGAAGAGACCCAGTAAAACATAACCAGAACAAAAAAATACGATTGGTACATTTCGCATCAGAAGTAGTGGTCCAGCGGATTATTATAAAAGTATAATTAACTAAAAGCCACTAAAAGGCGATATTCATACCTATGTAAAGGAATTCTCACTGTCCTAAATATTTTAAGGCAGAATCTATAATTTTTATCAAAGTAATTTTGCTCAGATGCTGTTCAAATGCTGACTCTACATTATCGGAAGCTTACTAGTAAGTATATTAATACAAAATCAATAAATTCAACATCAAATGGTGAATCATGGCCACATTTGTTTTAAAAAATCGTTATTAAAAATTTGCTAAAGTCCGGTAGCCATTTGTCGAGTTCGGATACTTATAGTCACAGTTCACAATACAATAACTTGAATAGCTTAAGCACAGCAGGGTGTAAATTGACATAATTTTTCATAGTATAAGCTGCTAGACATATAATAACCTATTTCTTACACACTATCAATAAAACTAAAAACTGTGGGTATCAATCTAAGTATCTAACCTTTATTAATTATATTATTAGGTACTTTAAATTTCGATCGACACTCATTTTATTTTTAACTCTCTATAATAGCTTAGACATATACGAGTAATTGTTTGAAAAAAAAAACATAATGCTAATGTGTATTAATTTTACTAAATTATAGAAATCACCTACATTAATTATATGAAAACACTGTTTCATATTCAGTTCAAATTGTTAAGCGCACCTCAATATAGTCAGTTCTTAAATTGCCACTTATTATTAACACCATTTCTCATACAATTAGCAATATGATTATTCAAACAGATCATTCAACAAGTGCGGCTGGAGTGTAGGTACCCCATTACGGAACATTTGTGGGATTGAACCTACAACAAAGCCGACGTTACGAAATTAACTCTATACTATATGTGATTTAAATGTTTGTAAAAATATAGAAGGTAGATAACGCAAGTTTAGCTGAAAACGCTCTTCTGAAATTACTTAGACGTAGGTACAATAAGCGTAGTTTGTTGAAGCGCCACCATGCGAAATGGTATTCGCTTAATCATTTGAAATTGTTGCTTTGAAATACTTTAGTCACAATATCTGATTGTTTCAGCTTTGAATAATCTCACGATAAAAATTAGAAATATCATAATGATAAGTTAAGTATTTTATAACTCAACAACATAAGCGCAAATTTAACGCGTGCATTGTATTATGTAATTTTGTCTGTGATCGAAATTGTATATTGTTAAGCTGAAATATGGAACGCACGTATGGTTATTTTAAACGCTGAATTATTGTTATACATTCTGCATTCCGAGGCGAAGACATTAGTAGTCACGGAATAATTGCTCCGAAGAATGAATCTATAGATTTTTATCCATGAGTTAAAACACTTATAAAATCATCTCCGAAAATATTAATAATAAAGGTAAATGTTATCTGAGTAGGTACCTACAAATTCCAAGAATCCAGAATGTATAAACAATGTTTTTAGTGAAATGATAATGAATTTTCAAATCTTATTGTTACCTAAATATCTATTGAATTTAAAATTATATAATATTATGTTGTGTTCTAAACTATTAAGTTATGTTATTTACAAAACAATATTTTAACCTTAGCATGATGCGTGTTTATTAAGATTAAGCCTTTATTGGTGTCCATTCATTACCTTCCGCGTTATTCCGTAAGGTTTCTCAGTATCGCATTCGACAACGAGAGACGGTTTGAAAGATACGAAATTGAACTTTATCGTCTTTGTATTATGTATAAATTTCCTATAATTGAAACTGATGCTCGACGTCGGGTCCGACGCTGAAACCTTACAGAACAACACAACTGGAGTCTGAGGTCTTATTGCATTAATAGTTCCATTGATCATACGAGTTACCGACAGATCTCAAATCTGTCACTGGTACACATCAGTACAGTATGACGATGACGGTGATGACCGAATAGCACAGCTGTGCCCTTCGGACATCGCGATTGCGTATTTTGCGCAAATTTTTGCGGCGACGTCGGTTTCAATCATTAGAAATTGATACTTAACACACAAATGATAAAGTTCAATATCGTTTCATTGAGCATGAATAAAACCCATGGTTCAGCCTCTGGCCCGGGTAAAGTACCAGTACTTACTTGCTAAAGCAACAGTTCAAGCAATATCATTTGTATGATTTCGTTGAGCATAAAACCTACGCTATCCATTTCTAATGCCGTTTTTCTCAAAGTAATAGCGTTTATTACCACATTAATGCCACCAAAACTTACTGTTAAGTTTAGCTAGATACAAAAAAAAACAGAATGGTCTACCAGTTACGTACCTACGTAACTGACCCGACATAAGCTTTGACGAGATTGAAAAAGAAACATGTTAAATATTTTTATTACAACATAACAATTAATCTAATTAAATACACCAATAAATTAACAAATACCAATTTCAATTAAAGTGAGATATACTTAACTATTTATCTCTACAGAATCTATATACTTACTATTTCATTGTTCCCATACATTGCCTTAAAAATTCATTTCCTACTGAAGAAATACTGTTAAACTCTCGCTCTGCTGTCTTCTTCTTTATCAAAACTTATAGATAAGTGTACTTCTCACGAGAAGCAACTTAAATATGGTATCTAATTTCTTAGTACATTTCTAGGTATCAAATGTTTTCTTAACTTCGCAAACATAACAACGATTGTTTCAAATAAATATTGAGCACTGACTGAAACAACAGTTAATTTTGTAAAATAATACACAATTTTTTGCTTTAGGTATGGTAGGTATAGTTTTTATACAGAATTATTAAAGAACGTTTGTTCGTTAATATTTAAACTGATATTGAGTAACAGTGCATGCTAAACGTGTACTTAGAAAGTTATGTAAGCCGAGCACATTAGCCACATAGGTAAAACAAATGTTTGCATTCATTACAACAGCGCAAAATTTTCATGGAATAAGTTCAGTGAAATAAAATATCACGCACATGCGATATAGTGTTTCATTAATCCCTAGAAATAATGCCCTTCCCTCTCACAACTCATCACTAGCAGTGACTTCCTCTAACTCTATTTAAATAACAAAAAAAGCATCAAAATTGATATCTAATATAAGCATCATATTTGAGTGGTATTTGAAGAAACCAACATACCACCAAGTCAACCCAGAATGGGGTCGAGGTACAGAGAGAAAATACTGGTTTGATCTGGTATCACTATAGCTATGGCTGTAATTAATATTATAGTTAGGTAAATGTCATAGAGTATTTCGTATTTTAAACTATTGCTTTTTATACTAACTGCAAAGTATCAAACCATTATTAAAAACTACTAAATTTTACATGGAGGCTTGTTTAATTTTTTCCTGTAAGTATTTAAAAGTAAAGCTTTACTTTGGAAAAAGTTATTTTTAAAAACATTTGAAAACACAGCCGAAAGTAATAACTCTAAGAACATGCAAAACGATGCAATCTGATCTATGACCCATAATAGTCGTCTATGCTATGCTATGACTGTAGCCTGCAAAAGTGAAAGAAATTAAAAAAATAAGACGAAGTCTGTCAAGTAGGGATGCCGATTCTTTCCAAAAAAGATCGATTTTTAAATCGATTCGAATCGTAACTTGATGAATCGATTCATAAAAAAATCGAGGTCAAAAAGATCGATTTCTAAAAAATCTATTTTTTCTCGAGTCTGCATTTACAATGTAAATAAAAATCCATTTTAGGATATACAAGATACCATAATAATACTAGCTGTGCCCTGCGGTTTCACCCGCGTAGATTTAATTTGATTACCGTGGAACCCAAAAAATCTTTATAAATAAAAAGCCCATGGTACTCCCTGTAACATTAGCAATCTGCCAGTGAAAGTCCCATTAAAATCGGTCTAGCCGTTTCAGAGATTACTCTTTGGCAAATAACTCATTATTAGGTACCAATTCTTTGCGTTTTTATACTCGTGATAATTTCTAAACGCAATGTCCTATTGGAATAAAACAAACAGTATTTTACTTCTATATTAATACCCTAGATAGCATAATGCTTGTTTCGGATAAGAATTAATATTATGATACACAATTACCGTAGTTTCTTTCTTCAGGCGTTTAAATATTTTTTATGAACGTTAAACGGTTATTGTGACTAAACTATGAGAGTTAGATATATGCTCTCGCGGACTTTTTTGTAGATCTTAATATATATAGATAAGACCTACAAACTCATAGTACATCATTTTGTTCTATTGTCAATAGTTTTTGCAGCGTACGCATAATTAGGTTTTCGATTTTACACCTTAGGTTACAAAATTTACTTACGGACCCCTAATTTTTATGAGAATAAAATATAGCCTTTTTCGATAAATGGACTATCCAACACTGAAAGAATTTTTGAAATCGGACCAGTAGTTCCTGAGATTAGAGCGTTCAAACAAACAAACAAACTCTGCAGCTTTATAATATTAGTATAGATGAAAGTATCAGGTAAAAAGAAGACATAATTCTAAATGTATTTACTTTCTAAATGTATTTGTTATATTAAGTAATAAATTTAACAAAAAAAATACTGTTCCAAATTTTAATTCTAAAATTACTGAATAGATTAAAATTGTGTTGTGAATAGAAAAAATCGAGTGTCGATTCTCTAGGGTGAAATATCGATTCACTGAATCGATTCAGTGTTACATATCGATTTATAAAATCAATTTATTTGGCTCGAAAAATCGATTCTTCGATTAATCGATCTCAGATCGCCATCCCTATGTCAGTCATATGCAATATGTCAGGCAGACGGAAGCAAACAAACAAAAAAAACTAACCTCAATCATTACTGCCTCAAATCAGTCAATTTCAATCAGTGCTCTAACAAAGGTGGAATAAAACAAAATTAATATTGGAAAATAATTTTATATATTTGTAGTATTATTATTACCTACCACTACTAAAGAAAGTAAAATAAATATATTTATTTTTATTTTTAAAATTACTTCATCCTAGTGTCCAGACAATTATGCTCCAGTAGGCGTTACAGATGTATGCAAGGTGATTAAAAATAAGAAAAAGTAATTAAGTGTTCTATCACCATAGTATACGAACATATACACTACAACTGGAATGAAACTGAAGCCAACATGGGTACAAAAGCAATAAAATGTCATAAATGCCGGCATGTGTTGCTCGAGGATATAACAACAAGCATGAACAATAAGTCCACCTGTGACATCCAGATGTGCAATAGCTACGACGTCAAGAAATTCATTTATTTGCTCGAAGATAAGCTGCCAAGCTGGATAAAAGTTAAAATTGAAGATGAACAATGGACAAAAGGAAAAATACATTGTGGAAACTGTGGCTGCCGAGTGGGGTCATTTGACTTTGTTTCGGGCAGGAAATGTGATTGTCGGACCACTGTGTTACCACCAGTGCACTTTGTCTCCAGTCAAGTTGACAAACCATTACACATTACATGATGACATTGTTAGCAAGTTTAATACTTCCATATACAAAACATTTTTATATCAACTTTTCACTGTTCCTATATTAAGTATAATATATTATTTTCACTATTCAGGTCTATAATAATTGCAAACAAATTGATCAAATGTTAAAATAGAAATTATCATCATCTCCCTGGCTTTATCCCACAAATTGTTGTGTGATCACCATGTGGCTGATCACCTGATTTTGAAGCAACTGCCATTTGACCTAAATGGTTTATTTTTAACACGCTTTTATTAGCTTCACCTGTATGTATGTATGTATGTAACCGACCCCTTTGAGCTCGATTTTGTCCTACTTTGTACGATCAGATTTAATTCAAACTTTGCACACCTGTCAAAAGTCGATGACAATGCAATAATCCGATCGAAGCATCCGATTATCCTAATTAGATTCGCCAGGATTAATTAATTTCTTTCCGCATCCTTTGCATGCGAGTAAGAGAGATAGAGCAAGTGCGGGCGGTTTGTGGTATTGAGGGCGGTTGATAGTTAGCCAATCGAACTAAATAATATATAGTTTAAAAAAATTAACTAAAAAATGAAAAATAAATAATAGTTTAAAAAAACTAAAAAAACACGCTTTCATAAAAAATCCAACTAAAAATCTTTTTAAATTATTGCAGTCAAAATTGAGTACCACTGACGTAGAATTACCAATTCTATGTCAAATAAAAAATGTATGTGCGGAAACTGGCATTAGAGTTTAAAAAAATCTCACATGTGCTGTGGTCCCTGGCACCAAATGTGTTACATGCTTGACAAATCAAAGATATCTTATAAGGTTGGTCACATAGCTGCAAAAAGGTGACTTTCTAATTATACTGTTTCTATACAACATTAATCAGTGTATACAACAGTAATCTATTTACAAGGGGTGTAGATTAAATTACTGGTACTTAAAAAAGAACAAAGAAAACATAGTTTATTGTATAATATATGCATGAGTGTGGTATTAACATTTTCTTTTTATTCCACTACCATGCTAGTTAACGCAGAATCATTGACTTCAACATCCCGACATTTGGCCGCTTGCAACTCTCGCCGGATCTGTAAGAGAAAAATAATTATATTTAACTACTGTTGAGTGTGTGTGATGATCAAATCTTCCACCTTTTAATTAGATATTATAATGTATAGTGTAAACTTACTTCAGGTGTTAGAGTAGGATGAGATTGTTTTCTTAATAATTCTAGCAGAGCATCCCTTTGTTCCGTAGATATATCTGCCTTGTACCTCTGAACAAATGTTAACAGGGCCTGATGCCACAGAACTGGCAGCATCCTATGATCGGATTGAAACCTGACAAAAATAACATGAATTCCATTAAATATATACATGGTACATTTTAAAGCTATATAATAATATAAACAAGTTATGTTGAATGAGATGAAAGCTATTATGATGAAAGCAATTGGTTTTAGCACCTCAATTCACATTCTGAACATGTTTTGTAAAATAGATTCACTAAATAATATAGTTATCTTACTAAATCTACAACAAGACTTGTGAGAAGGTGTAAACTGGTTTAACGATTGAGCCAAATTTTAAATCAATCCATAATTACATTTATAATGTGGAGTGTCAGTGACTTCACCCAAATTTTTTAAGTTCTCTATTTTCTTGGGGTCAAAGCTGTTTCTATGTGTACAACAACTGTGTGCAACTTCTGGTCAGCAGTTTTGTGAAAAGGTAACAGACAGACGGAATTACTTGGATGTATAAGCATTACCTTAAAAAGTGGAACACAACAGCATCCACAACTCTGTATGGTAATGCATATTTTTTGTCAAAGAGAATTCTCAGGAAAATGGAGTTGGCACCAGTGTAGTCCATTTCAGCAATTTTCAGCAGAGCTGCACTTGAATGCAGCACAGGCACAGAGTTTCTTGCTAGTACTGACCCCACAATGATGGCCTCACGAAGCGTACAATCACCAGACTGAGAATAATAATTATTTTATCATATTTGTGTAAAAGAACATTTTATTGAACAAAGTACAATGCACTCACTTCCAAAAGTGGTAATAATATGCCCTTCATGAAAGCACCAGGTTTGAACAGGGATTTCCTCAGAGCCTGATAGAGGTGGAAATTCAATCTTTTATACTCGGCGAGGTCATCTCTAACGCGTGGTAGTAACACTAGGTTGTAAAATCTTTGTGCCATTTTCTCTTTCAGATTTGAAGCAAAAATTCTTGTTGCCTGAAATCATAAGTAAATTTATTAATATAAATCTGCTCATATCAAATAAAAATATTATTATTTAGCTGCTCTCATTACCTGATACATAGCAGCTGCTGACCATGTTGTAGGTTCAGTTATGTACAAAATTTGTTCCCAGTTTTGTAGGTGAGGTATCATTTTGAATGCTTTAGGGAGCTTGCCTGACCTGTACTTCTGTAAAACATCTTTCACTCCTTCATACATAGTCTTTATTCTGCAAAATTATTAAAAAACATACATCAAAATTTTATGTGTTGGCTGCCATGGAATACTTGCTAAGATGAACCCAGTGCTGATTAAGCAACATATGGGTAATAAAGTCAAATATCAAACTAGCTGTGCCTTCTGTGTGCTGGCTGTGTAAGTGCTGTGTTTCACTTACATAGACTTAATTTCATGGGTGGCCCTAAGGTTTATTTAAAACTAGCCCCCCGTGGTTTCAACTGCGTAAATTTGGTTTCATACAAACTTTCATCCTCTATTTTATCCTCTTGGGGGTAGAATTAATCAAAATCCTTTCTTATCGGAAGCCAACGTCATAACATCTACCTGCATGCCAAATTTCAGCTCGATCCATCCAGTGGTTTGGGCTGTGCGTTGATAGATCACTATGTCAGTCAGTCAGTTACCTTTGAGTTATATGTATATATTTATGTAAAAGTAGCCTTAGTTACTCCTTGAAACATCAGCTATGTGCCAGTGAACAACCGTTTGGGAGATTAGCCGGAACAAACAGACAGAAAAAAAAATTATAATTGGTATTTTTATGTGAGTACTGTATATACTTTCACATGCATCTAGTGAAAAGTTGTTAATTTGAAATTACAAACAAGACACTTTAATATGATTTTTCAATTTGTCAATATGACAATTAGACAGACACTTAGTTAACATACCTAGGATCAATATTCTGTAATTTCAATGTTTCCACGTCTGAGAACTGTGTTTGCAGTTCAGTATGTTTATCTGTAATTTTTTCTTTGATTATATCAGCCAGAGTCCTAGTTCTCTCTGGCCTTGAGGACATGAACATCCTGAGGGCCTCCTCGTCTTCCTCATTAATCTCAATGTTGTCATAATATGTGTCTGGCTCCAAATCATCTTTTTCTGAGCCCGTGTCGTCATCTGAATCAGCATCTAAGTGAATTGAAAACAGTAAATACAGCATTTAAATCCTAAACTTAGACTACTGATAATGTTATTACTTAGCCTTTTATTAAAAAACCAATGTAAGTATAGTTTTAGGTATAATAAAATTTATTTCTTAGGAAAAAAATATTGTTGTGATAAAAAATGGGTTTTGTGTGTGTATGAATATTCCAGTAGAGAACTAGAGACAATATCATTATGATTTAGGAGTAACATTTTTTCCGAACAAGCAACAAGTACTGTGGTCTATGAGCCCTTACCTCTCAAAGTAGGTGGCAGCAACGAATTGTGTTTAACAGATGATTGGCCAATATCGCCACCGTCCAATTCAGCTTGTTGTCTGCGCGCAGCTTTCAAAATTTTCTTTGTTAAATCTGGATTCACGAACTATAATCATTGCAATTTTTGATATACCAACCTACCTGTTATGTTTACTTTTTTGTTTTTCTATTTATTTATAACCTTACCTCATCATCATCATCATGTCTATTTCTCTCCTTGTTTCTATTCTTTGCCTTCACAGAATTGGCCGACTCAATCTGATCGGCTAGTGCAACGGTCTTCCCGACTTGCGAAGGCTTTAATTTCTTTACCTTACCCATATTAAATTTTTAAAACACGTGAATAATAACTTGTATTAAATCCTGCTTGCTTGCTTGCTTGCTGCTCAATCAGTCAAGTCAGTCAATCAAACGTTTGTCAGTGTTAGCTGTCTAACTATTTTTTTTTAATATATTATTATTTTCTGATACAGGCAAAGGAAAACTGTTATCACACGTTAGTAATTTATTTTATGTCATATATATATATTTATTATAAACTAATACCTCAAAATAAATACGTAATTAGTTAGTACCTTTTTCAACACTGTTTTCTATAGTGTTAACTGAAATGCGTCCAGAAAACTGATTTATAACATTTATAGGCACATGAACGAAACAGAACTTGTCTATCATTTAAAAATGTCAAAGTCACACTTGTCTCTATTGTGTAGTGCTGGCGAGTGATAGGTAGGTAGGTACTTGTCCACCCATGGTCTAAGAATTTGGCTATAGTATCCCCTGCCTGTCGTAAGAGGCGAATAAAAGGTGGGAGCTTGGATCATGCCCCGGGGATGTGCCCCGGTGAAGTGTGGAGGGACACCGGTGCGATCTATCAGAGTACCCGGATTCCCCCCTGAGCACTGAGAATGGCTACCGGGGGGGTTTAAGTGCGGTAAAAATCCCACATACCCTGATCTGCCTCTCCCAGGGCGGTCGGGGACCTTTTGAAGGTTACCCCGTCAAAAAAAAAAAAAGAAGGTAGGTACTTGTGGGTATGACTTTTATCTGAATTATGTCTAATATAGATTTGATCTGATCTAAACCAATAGATACATACCCAGCAAGTTGTATATTAGATATTTTCCATCAATAAATACCTACCTAGATAATCATCATTTACAAGTAGATTCCGCAAGTAAGCAGAACCTATGTAGGTACCTAGACATCATAAAATTTTTCGTGCTATACTTTTGTTTTCGTGCGGAACGAGATAGTTTTCTCCACCACAATTTTGTGCATAGCAAAAACTTTGGCATTTTCAATGATTTTGTTAATTTCAAAGTAATAATAGTGTTTAAAACATTAATTAGAACACGAACGTTTCCTAAAGCCGTTTAAATTCTGCGAGATATTTTTTTTTTTTAAAAGAATTTATGACGTGATAATAAGGCAGACTTTTAAAAACAATTAAGTAGGCAGGTAGGTGCTTAGTATGTCAGTAGGTACCTAACAAGCCTACGGAAATTAAGGCACTAAAGTTGTTAGAGCTCTAGCCACTGTTCTCAGTTGCTGTACCACATTAACAATGGTGTAGGTACCTACCACGTACGGCAGGTAGCCACAAATAGATCGGTAGGGACAATACTTACCTACTCAATACATAATAATATAATTGTTTATTATAAGCCAACCTTATCGCGAAATATTTCATCAAGTTCGTCGTTGAATTTGGTAATCATTTCTCATTATCTGTATTCTGTACCCCAAGTACCTAAGTATAGGTTATAACATGTTTTGACGTTAACGATATCGATTGCGTATTTTCGTCGTTTTGCAAAGGAATATGCCCCTAGCGACGAGTGTACCTAGGATGTTTTAGGTACGCTACCATACTAAATGAGGATATGTAATACGCCATCAATATCGCCAGCGTCAAAACATCATCAAACCTATACGGGTAGGTACTTACGGGTTTACTGAGCATCAACCATCCATCCATCTCCCTGGCCTTATCCCATACATTGTTGGGGTCGGCACTTGATTCAACCCGATGTGGCTGATCACCTGATTTTTATACGAGCATCAACATTGATAAATTAATGTTGTATAGTTTTTAACGAACCCTCTTGTCAACTTTAGCGACCCTCTTTTTAATAAACATTTTTGAAATTAGAATTCAACTCAAGTGTTGCTCATAAGGGAATTTAGGAACACAATAACCATTCTTTATATGGTAGGTATTCATAATTTTTTGCCATCGATATCAATCCTTGCAAGAAGTGTTATCTATACATCTATACATCTAAACAGATAAATAAAATTGAAGTGTCTGTTTGTAATTCCAAAATAACAGCTTTTCACTAAATGCATATGTGTATTTTAGTGTACTTAGTTTTTTAATGTCAGTAGCTTGTATACTACAAGCTACTGACACTAAAAAACTAAGTTTTAAATTTTTTCTCCGTCTGTCTGTCTGTTTGTTCCGGGTAATCTCTGAAACGGCTGGACCGATTTTAACGGGACTTTCACTGGCAGGTAGCTGATGTGTCAAGGAGTAACTTAGGCTACTTTTATATATTAAACATATTAGGGATCCGCGACAATAAGGATGAAACTAAATCTACGCGGGTGAAACCGTGGGGCACAGCTAGTACTGGAATAAAATTAAACCATTGGCTGTTTAACAAAACATTTAATTTTATACCGTCTAGTAGGTAGGTACTTAGAGTAACCGTGTTGCTCAGCCAAACAATTTTCAGTAGTAGGTACCTACTTACAGTTTTATGATAAAGTTTAAGTATCATCATCATTATTTCAGCCGACAGGCGCCCACTGCTGGGCATAGGTCTCCCCCAAAAGTTTAAGTACCAACCCACTAAATATGGAATGTCGTTATTTCAAATAGGTACATGGTAGTGACAGCATGATTTATTTATTAGTTGTAGGATTCGATAACGCGGATGACTTCTCGTACGTTGGCGTTGATAACGCTGATCGCGAGCTGCACGGCGCTGGCGATGTTAGCCTCGACGGCCCTGATGATGACGGAGTCGAAGATGACCATGAAAACGGTCATCAGTGGGTTCACCAGCCAGTCGTACAGGATGTTGCCGCTCAGACGAATACGTAGACGGCTGTGGCAAGATAAGAAAACTTTACAATAGACGTCCATCCTATATGTGCAGACAATTAGATCCATTTTTACATATTCCTTCCTTCTGACCTTTGAGAAAATGAGTAGAGATCAAAAAATATAACAGCTGATCCAATTACCTGCGCAGATTTCATGTAAACCTAGATTGTTTATTTAGTATGTAGATACTAACCCGATGTCGGTCATAGCGAACTCCTGAAGATGGACCTCGTCGTTGTTGAAGTCAATGAGCAGATCCACGATGATTAAGAAACGGTTAAGAGAGCCATTGATTCTGCCAGTTGGCCCAAGGTTCATCACCTTCACCGAGTAGTTGTATAAGAACTGGACAAAAATAAGCATGTAAGTATGGAACCTAGACACAAACGAATCACCCAGGTGTCTAGGTGACATCAATATTGTTAGTATACTTCGGAGCCATACAATTATAATATCAATTTGTGAGAAGGTGTCCTTACTTCAAGGTCAGTGAACTGGAGCTGAACGCGCACGCGCAGCATCTTGGCGAAGTAATGCACGTTCTGGTCCCCGGAGCGCGCCACATTCACCAACCCGGTCATTTGTCCGTTGGTCAGCCTCAACCACGCGCTGTACGTCACCAAGACCGGTCTCTGAAAACCATCATTATCTGAATAAATTTTATAGGTAATACAATCCACCGAATTTCGACGTATCTGATTCCAAAATATTTGACGTGTCTAGGTACTTAATAGTTATATAAGTTAAATGCTTACCACTTGGAAGCCTTCTTGGGCATCAGGCAGGGGCATGGGGTCCAGATTATTGGCCTTGATGAAGGGCACGATCATGGATATGGTTTCATCGACATAATCATTCACGGTCGCAGTCAAGCCAAGACCATCCCAGTTTTGCCTGAAATAATACAAATTAAAGCAATGCAACATTTTCAGTTAAAATGTCGTACTTATCATGTCTGCATTCATGTAGGTAAGTAGATATCTTCTTACGGTCGCTGGTTTGCTTTTCGACGATTTATATAATAACATATTATGCGCCTACCTATTGGTAGGTATTGGGGTAGAAAGATACATTGGTAATAGTGAAGTATGTCTAACTAAACTGAATGCTATTAATAAAGGAACTGGGAGGAGAGCCTTGAAAACCTAATGCCGCAACATAACTGTTTAGGCAGTTATAACGATCCATAGATTACATGTTAAGATACCTAACATTTACCTATTATTCCTATAGTATGTAGGTACCATATCAACGTAAGTAACTAAGGTATGATTCCTGGTAAGGGAAGGGGGCCCTTTCTTTTCGCTATTTCCAAAAATATCTTGAATCGGTTTTATCTTTTATAACAACCAGAAAAATATACCTACCCTTACCCTTTAAAGCATTGTTTATGTATTGTATGGTGTTACTTACAGCTCAGATAGCATCGAGGCTGGCACATCTTTCCCCTGCAGGGTGTCCGCCTGTGCGGCACCCAGCACCACCACCAGTAACAAAGCTGTGTATCTCTTATCCATTGCGCCCTTGTGTCCTCAAACACTCACTGCGTTATTATTTAACAATAAATTTATTTTATATGAGTCCCATAAAGTGTGATAACAGTATTACAAATACTTTATCAAACTACAGATTTACAAATCAATGTCGATGATTAATTATTAAGATGATACCAATCTTAATTGATGTGTTTTACGTAGGTAAGTAGCTAAATCAGTTTATCCAGTGCTGGAAATGTTTGTTCACCTACCTGTTAGTTATCTAGGTATATCTTATCAAATAGGTAAATGGCTGCCATACCTACTCAATCCTGTATTCATAACTTAGTTTTTTTCTTATTATATACTAGCTGTGCTCCGCTGTTTTACCCGCGTAAAGTAAATTTCATAGGAGACCTGCGATGACTATCTGAAAGTAAAAGTCCCGTCGAAATCGTTCCAGGCGTTTCGGAGATTAGCCGGTGCAAACAGACAGACAGACAGTAAGAGAACATTTTTAAAATTTGTTTATTCATGTCAGTATCGTATATACTTTCACATGCATTCAGTGAAAAGCTGTTAGTTTGGAATTAAAATACTTTAATTTTATTTCTATGTATAGATTCATGTATTATGAACAAAGTATCTAGGTAGTAAGTACGTCGGGGGGGGTCACGGTGAAGCATGTGAAGACACGCTAGCAATCCCCTACTTAACGACCAGGAGGAACACCATGGAGTATAGCCGGTACGTGTCCGGCATCAACCCTCCGCTACCCCCGCGGCGGTTGGTATAGCCATAATGAATTCCCAAAAAAGAAAAAAGACCTAGTAAGTACGTATATAGTACGAGCCGTCTCCAACATGAAGAGGGTAGAATCAGTAGATGTACCTGCTTATTTTATTTCTACTTTCCAGCTAGCGAGTTTTCTAAATCAAACCGGTCGAATTAAATGCAAGCTTCGCCGGATAGATTTTACTAATTAATTTCTGGGGCCTTACCATGAGCTCTTATTGCCATGATAGTTTCACTCATATATGAGACAGATGTATGTGACGTGTATACATCTGTCACTTTCGCACAACTGAATTATCATTGCAATAAGAGCTCATGGTTTGGCCCCTGGCCATAGCCATTACATAATTGTAGATACCTATTTACCTACCTATAGACTAATTTAGTTAATAAACGACTTACGTAGAGTACTTATTTAGGCTTACAATATTTAGAACCGTGGTGTGCGAACTTCGGATTTCGTTGAATAAGAGTAGGCCCTCTAGGCTGAATAATTTATGATGCTCTATAAATAGGTACCTATGATTTACCAATTTTATCAAACCTGAATATTTGGTTTGGAATCGAACGCGATCGAAAGTTATTACTGGCAAAAGACCTACCTCAGAACAAATAATAAGTTTACCTACGTACTTAGTTCAAAACAAATCTACTAGCCGTTCTACAAAACAGCTCAAATTATCGCTGAACAATCTAGGTCCATATCTATTTTCTTTTGTTATATCTCTAAAACGGTCATATCAGCATCAATAACCTACGTTTACTAATCGAAGTTGATACCTATACATACGACTTTGTTTTTAATTGAACCTAATCGGCGGTGGGATCATATTTAAATGCCTTCCTAATACCCGCTATTATCTACTTAATACATAAATAAAACGAAGTTACGATGAGACCGTGTCGGTATCTACTTACATGGAATATTTCATAGAAATAAAGTGATAATAATTATTGAGATCCATCTACGTTACAATAATAGAATGTATCTATCCTAAGGACGTAATATTATTGTTTAAATTTAACACAAATTTAAGTATATACGTCAAAAATTAATTAGGTAAGTCTAAATTATAGATTTTTCTGGTGTTATAATTTAAACTTTGCCTAAGAGGCTATCGAATAAACTCGGATAACACATAATAAGCAAAGTAAAATAAAATACCGATCCTCTATATTGATAAATATTTTAATTTAAAATTAACTAAGAAAAAAACATATGTGTAACGATGAAATATTTTAAGCTGATCGATAACCTCTGATATTTCCGTTGTAAGAGGGTCAATAGATCCTCTACTTACATTCCGAGTAGGGTAGGTACCTGTAGAAAGAAATGAAAAACCTGTTCAAAAGTTTATTAGTATAATTATATTCTATCAGCATTGCCCATTACCCATACAACCGGAATAATAAATAACATAAACCTAACAACCTCACCAAAATATATTATAACAACTTAAGATCTAAACAGTTCATTAACATCGCATAACAACATATTATTACACGCTAATTAATTCACTCGGCTAAAGGTTACACTACTACCTACTTGTGAATCCAACATTGAATAGCAGGTAAAGATACACGATGACCTTTTTCCTTGTTTATTTTTGATATTGAACCTTATTGATTGCAATAATTACTGCGCTTGAGTTTAAAAAAAGAAATATAAATTATAAAATTGTAAGCAAAAATATACCTACTTATCAATGTGACACGGTTCATTTATTTTAAAATTCTAAAAATATAATTGTATTCGATAATATTCGTCGTGTTTTAAAACTAATTACATATAAGAATAAATAGTTATTATTGAGTCTTGTTAGGGCCGAGCATCTTCCTCCGTTGCGCGAGCATGTGTCCAAACAAGACCGGGAACAGCGGGATGTAGAGCAGCATGTAGCACACGAGGAAAGAGTAGTAGTCGAACGCCACGTTGTACGCATTTGGCATCGATATCGTGAACAGTTTCTTCTCCGCGACCTCGTTCAACGAGTGGTACATGCACAGCAACTCGCCCGTCACTCCCACGGGATAGAGCACCAGGAACGTTGAGTATCTGCAATTTAATATTAAGTTCACATGAAATGCATTTATACGTCATTATTTTATAATTAACATATCAATGATTCGTAGTATATTAACTAGTTCAACAGTAATTTGCAATTAAAACTATTATACAATAATAAGCAT
Source organism: Watsonalla cultraria (assembly GCA_964035505.1). Classification (NCBI taxonomy): domain Eukaryota; kingdom Metazoa; phylum Arthropoda; class Insecta; order Lepidoptera; family Drepanidae; genus Watsonalla; species Watsonalla cultraria. Next base: position 6,126,748 of record OZ037717.1, on the reverse strand, counting down.
GACATGACATTAAATGATTACTTAAAGTCAATAATTCAAGGCAATACTTAAGTAAGTAGCATTAATGTAATAACTAGTTATAGCACAATGGCAGTCATTATACCATAAAATACTGATTATCATTATTTCATACAATACTGTTCTCTGGCAGCACCTCATTATTCAATTAGCACTTTATCAGGTTTATCCGCAGAACACAATAGAGGGTGCTGAGGCTTAACTTAGAATAGTGGTTCTATACAACCATGTCTTCTGTGAAGTGGATTATGAGTCAGATGCAGATGACTGGGCCATCATCATAATAAGCTGAATGGAAAAAAATATTTGCCTGGCAAAGTAAGTCAAATTCCGAAATAAGACTGAATTCATCCAATTTAGACACCGAAAAACTTATCAGTTGCCTACTTTATGGACATACAAAAAAAGCTTAATAAATAAATACCTGAAGAATAACAGTGCATTGGGTACTAGATTGAGTAGGTTGAGTGCATAGTAGGAGTATCGGATGATCTCAGTGATGGACCAGGCGAGGATGGCGAGCGGCAGGCCGGGGCTGAGCGCGGCGCCGCGGGTGGCCAGCAGCGCGCCGCCCACCAGGAACACGCGCGAGTACACCTGCATCAACACCACCGCCACGCCCGACGGCACCAGCCCCAGCGCCGCGTGCAATACCTGACACACACCACATGTCACAACACCACTTTCAAACTATTTATTGTACACCACACAGAGAGAAAATAAAAAGTAAATTATGGCAAAAATGTAGACAAAAAGTGGTGATTAAGAGAGCTCAATCACAGTATACATATAAGCTTACTACAAGCAGTATGTAACCAGGAACAAATCATAGCAAATGACATACTTATATAGACATACACATTTACGGGATTCTAGACCCTAGCAGTGCCGTCATTAAAAGGTGTCACATAGTGGCCAATTGCACATACATAATTTAAGTGTTGGACATACATTTTCCAAAACTACAATATGACAATTATACAGTACCTTGACACTAAATTAGGGAACTTATTTTGTAATCATTGAAAGTGACAACAGTCAAGCTTCAATGGAGCAAGAATACTCATTTCCAAAAATCAGGATAAATTTCCATACTGCTTTAATTATGTAAGTACTGTGGTTCAGGTGTCTCAACTCAAACTAACATGCATATTGCATTATCATCCACACTCTCATAAGGTAGATAGAATGAATATGCTCATTCTCTCAATAGGAATTTCTCATTCTTACATCAAATGTGTAAAAAGGGAAAAAGGCTTAAAACATTTTGGATAATAAAATGAATTTATAATAACCAACATGCATTTCACCAACAAAATTAGTACTTTAGATATTCTAACACATGAGCAATATTAAAGTGGCATGCTTGTTGACTTTCTCTTGTGAGTAACTGCAATAATGAGTGAAATCTAGTCATTATCATTCAAATGTAACTGTGCATTAGCAGCAAGTAATATTTAAATGTAAAAACTACTTCTGGAAAAGTGCCTGAACTAACATCACACTACTGTAAGATTCAATACCTTATCTATCTTAGGTATGAAGGAAATTAATAAAAAAGTCCTGCAAAAGTTGCATCCTGAGAGCTAACTTTAAAACTTACATTTCAAGTTCACCATGTTAATACAATACCTATTTACCATTATTTATATTTGACTACCTCTTACAATGTGTCCATATCCAAAGTCCAAGTTGCAAATGAAGGTCAAAGAGGATGGGTCAATACTAAATAATGTTAATTGATTCAAATATGTAAGTACACATCAAGGAAATCCTTATTTAGAAACACTTTATATATAAAATGTAATAGAATATGAACATACCATTTTATCACATTCAAATACATGATACTTTTCATGAAAATCCTACATATTTTTTTATGGTTTCTTACTATTTATTATTATTAGTGATCATCATGACACATTACATAGGTACTAAATATTTATTTCAATAAATACATACTTAAGTTAATACATTATAATAATAGTATTCCTAGATTAACAATGTATTAGGTAGTGAGATGTGGGATTAGAATATAATATTACCTCAAGTATGGCAGCATTTTGGAATATGATGACTGTCCACTTGATTTCAGGCCAAAAGGTGTCCAGTGTACCACGGTTCAAGAAATGTGATAATGACTGCAACAGCAAATATGACCATCTGGAAGTACATTATTACACTTATATAACTCATATACAAACCAATAGGTATAGTTTATGATAAATAATAGTATAACAAAAGCTATCTTTACATTACCCAGGTGAAAGATACAGTGAGGAAACTTAGACAAATAAAATAAATAAGAGATATTCAACCATAGTATATGAGTGTAGTCATGTCTTACTCAGTTTAGATGGCTACAGACTCACCATCTACGCCTTTGAGTAGGTAATGTTTGGACAGTCACTGACATAATAGTAAGCAATAAACATATTAAAAACGATTTGTCTGAAATGGGTAATTTAAGAAACAACTATACATTCACTACTTACAGGTGGCCTACTTACCCCAATGTCTGTATGCCATTATATGCTAAAAGATATAATTTTGTAACAGCCGAAGGTTTTTTAGAATATTTAGCTTTCTTTGTAATTGTATCCGTCATTTTTATTTAATATTTAATAATATATTAAAATTATGAATAAGAAATAAATTAAACGGTAACACAGCGCAACAATTTAAATTTCTTCAAAGCACTTCGGCATTCCAACTAGTAATAATTACGCGAATTTTTTTTTTTCTTCAACGAAAACGTAAATTAAACAAATTTAAAGTAAATAATCAACGATTCAAGAAATCATACACATTACAAGAATTTAATTCTGTTTGCCACAAGTGCACGAAAGCAAAGATTAGTTTTGTTTAATATATTAATGTTCTCGTGTACGATGGTTTATGATTCCAATAAAATTTGTTCTATTCAAAAACTAAACGAAATGACGTGCGTAGCCTACGAGTGCGTGTGAGTGACGTTACAGATATGCTGACACATGACATGACTGACAGGACAGAGAGACAAGGCAGAGAGAATCACACACAACATAGCAAGCGATTTTTTTTCTTTGTCTATGGATATTGTAATACGTCATTACAACTCGTTCGTTCTTTTGTAGTTCCATACATTTTTTTAACTAGCAATCTATCGTTACTTTACTCTGTGGAACTGTCTATCCTTCGGCTTCCCTTCGATTGATTGAATCATTCGTTCCTTCCTTACAATTCTACTTCTTTTGGAAAGAGTCGCTTCTTACGTCGAGGTGCGTTAAATTATCCATATAATTTACTTACGTTAGGTTTAATCATAATAATTGAATCTAATACATATATAGTTGATTTTAACAAACGCCTTACGGAGAATTAACCAATTTTTTTATATTTTCAGTACTCGTAAACATTCAACATGGTTGCGGCAAAGAAGCAGGTTAGTTTTGAACACGTGTTTGACCTAAAGTTGTTGGACCTTTGTGCGTGTTATTCGATCGTTTATCGGGTAACTGCACTCATAGTTTAGGTCCTAGATTACCTGACCTTGATAGGCTTGCTAATTTTGTAACTAGTGAGGTTGAGTATGTGTCATACAGGTTATCTTACTGTTAATTTCCTAAACTATCATTTCAGTCAAAGACCATACAATATTGTATTCCTTTAATAAGTAAAGCACACGTATTGACGGGTTAAAACATTACTTTCTTACAGAAAAAGACCATCGAGTCTATCAATTCGCGCCTGGCCCTAGTAATGAAATCGGGCAAATACTGCCTTGGATACAAGCAAACCCTGAAGACCCTGCGACAAGGCAAAGCCAAGCTGGTCATCATCGCCAAGAATGCTCCTCCCCTAAGGTGAGACTACTGAGAAGTAGAGTTTCCCATATCTTCATTAAAGGGAGGCATATGGAGTCTTAGGACTAAGAAGTATGAATTCCCTGGTACTGAATCAGTATATTAAAATAAATGCTTTGAGCACCATACCTACACATTTTTCAATCATTTAATTTATCAATCAATAGTAAAGAGAACACTAATTATATCAATGATTTTAGCATAATTCAACATGTGTTGGTTATTGTATTGTTACTTAATTTTAACTCTCATGCAAGATTATATTGCACTGAGTAATTCAAGGAGTGTAAATACCTAAAACAAATCAATTTCATTTAATTTATAAAACACCTTAACAATATCCTACCATAACAATTACAATCAGTTAGAGCTAAATAAATAGATGATTGGAAAATAGTATTACATTGGCCTTTACTGATTCATACATTTGGGAAACCTATGGAGTAGTCTTGGACCCTATGTGCTGAACTTGGATATAAAGGTATCACTTAATAATGTATAGTTACATATTGATTCTCATAGTTCTCAATCAAAATAATGTTGGTCTAGTTCAATGGTTAGTTCCTATACCTGACTGCTGCATTTGTGTGTTGTGGGTTCGATTCCTGCTTCAGGGCAAAGCTTTTATGTGATGAACTTTTATTTTTGCCATGTGTATGGGTGTTTTATGTTATAAGTATAATATATTTACTAAAAAAAATTAAGTTTTAAAAAGGCAAGATTATGCAAATATACATGAAACACATGAAATAGTTATTATTCCTTTTATGAATTGGCTCTTAGTAAGCTTTCCCTTGTTTGCGATTAGATGGTGCTATGTGTGAAAAGACGTCTCTTGATAGATAGACATTTCTTCAAAAAAGTAGGCTCTTATTTTTTACCTTTTATTTTCAGGAAATCAGAAATTGAGTATTATGCTCTATTGGCCAAAACTGGAGTCCATCACTACAGTGGAAACAATATTGAGTTGGGCACAGCTTGCGGAAAATACTACCGAGTGTGCACACTGGCCATCACCGACCCCGGTGACTCTGACATCATCACGACCTTGCCTGAGGCAACAGTTTAATGTGTATTTAATATAATTTAAGAAAAAAAGTTTTTTATTTTTTAAACAACCACTACCACCCTTGCTTCACTTCAATTTACGAATTTCTGTTACTTTTACAAAACATTGACTATCTACAAACATGATAGATTTTTTTTTTTATAAACTCATTGGAGTTCCTACATGTTAGTAAAAACTGTATCAAGATCCCTATCGCACTTTAGAAGCACAAAGCGTTCTAAAAGACGAAACAAACTCCGACTTTTTACTTCTATTAGAGAATAGCTGTGCCACGCGGTTTCACCCGCGTAGATTTAGTTTCATCCTTATTGTCGCGGAACCCTAATATTTAAATAAATGTAGTTACTCCTTGAAACATCAGCTACCTACCAGTGAAAGTCCCGTTAAAATCGGTCCAGCCGTTTCAGAGTTTACTCGGAACAAACGGAAAGAGAAATAAATTTTTACTTGGTTTTTTAGTGTCAGTAGTGTGTATACTTTCACGTGAAAAGTGAAAAGCTGTAATTTTGGAATTACAAACAGACACTTCAATTTTATTTATCTGTATAGATTAGAAGTAGAGGCAGACATTGTGATGTATTTTTTCGGCTTGAAAACGAAATTTCTCGGTTGGTACGCAAGTTTATATTGCGTATCGTGATTCACGCATGAAATCAAATTTGGTTTGGAATAAAAGATAAGGAAATAATGAATTACTATTTTAATATTAAAGACCATTTTTTTGTGTTCACTTGTAGAACACCGCCGCCGCGGACTGTAATACCTGTAAAAAGAAAATACATTTTTACTATAACAGTATAATTTAGTTAAAACAGAACCTAGATAAGGTTTATTTCTATTCCATTATTGTGACAAGACAACTAAAGTTAATATAATTTAAGATTTCAATAATCACTTGGCAATAATAAGGAGCGAGAGTGTAGGTACACGTGAGCAGTAATTCACTACTATTATACTGAGCGCTCACAACTCATTACCACACATGTTACTAGCGATGACTCTTACCTGTAAATACATACAGTTTTCTCATCCTGATGTACTTGCGTTCTGCCACTGTTAATTTCGACACCAGTCACTTGTCTTGTAGTTCAACTACATGGACTTCATCCAAATTCTGTAAAATATACAATTATTTTAAATTAACTGGCTTTTAAAATAAATGAGTTAGTAAATAGAAGAATCACAAATCAGAAACGAATTTTTAAGAAGTTTTGCACTAGTATACATCGTAGCATAACTTGTAAAGCTTAATTGCTAAAATAGGGTAGAGGACTACTTTTCAGATTTCCGCAAAGAAATCAGCAATTTATAATATACTCATTGATTGCATAAAACAAAATGAGTGCATTGCTTAATTGCACGAACGACAATAAACCAAGACATAGCCGTGATGGCATGTTTGCTATTCATTAATTACCTAGAAGTATTGCTTTTTGTTTGTTACCTACGTGTTATTGGTTTTTTCTTGATTCTGATTCATCTCAGTAATAGCAAAGTACGTTCAATAGTGGTCAACTACCCCATTATATACCTTGGTACATATTTATTTTGGAGGGCGCTATTGCCGCCTCATTAGTATAAGAGTAACTATAACATCAAATATGTACAATGTACGCATCTGTAAGGTACAGATTATAGACAGAAAGCGTGGATTATATTATTGCTAAAGATGCATGCAATAATACTGAGTGTGTTAACATCAATAACGATCTTACTAATGCAGGTATGCCTCCTAGGATACTTTTGCAACATCCTTTGATAGACTTCTTTATATACAGTATTTTTATCGGTAATCGGAATTTAAATCCAGCGTGATTTCGATAGCGTTCTGTCTGCTCATTTGTATTCATTCTACTATGTTGTGATGATAATAGTAGTTTCTTAAAATTAATAAATACTTTTATCTTACATCACTATGGTTCTAATAATTACGAAAAATATGAAGACTTGTTACCTGAGTTTCATGTTACGATACTCTAAATATATCTTCCAGACGTCAATTTTAGTCGTAGATAATCATCGTCAGGTTATATTCATGAACTGTTCTTGATGGTATAGCCTTATATGTTTACCAAAATGCCTGGATTCAGTTTAAAAAAAATTTAATAAGACCTATAAATCTGTAAATAAACTTTTCAGTGTGTCAAAATATTGTTTCAGCCATCTTAATAGTTTCATCACTCTATCCTTTTAACTTCTGTACACATGTAATGTGAACAAGTTCATGGTGTTATTCATGTTATTCTGATAAACTTAGTTCATTCACAGACGTGACCTTAAAAAATAGCTTGTGAGTTATATGTCACCACATTCTTGGTATGAATGCGATCGGTCATTATATACTTTTGATTTTAATAATTTGTAGAATAAAAAACTTGATACCCTATTCTAAAAAAACATATTGTATATACCTTACAACTTATGAGTAGCTCTTTCAAGCAACAATACAACTAATAAAATGTTATCTGCCATACTATTGTGCAGAACTCAGTCACTATTTAATTGCGACTGATTGGTAAATATATACTCGTACTGATTTACCCTGATATATCACAAAATAGATCATGTCTATTTTGTCCGACATGTGCATTGTTGCAGCAATGTCGCTCTTAATCTAAGAATAAATTAAGGATGCGCCCATTCGTTTTTTCAATGGTTTTTCGTGCACTCGGACAATACATCTCGCATGATGTTAGTCACCTATTGAATGCAAGGCCTTAAACATGTTAATTTTCAATGCTTTTATTTAGCATAATACTCTCCTTGTATAGTTTAATTACAGTGTGCTACTTCGCGTTTTCAATATAAGTGATTATGTAATTTACGCATTAATTATACGTTTATAGTAAATTCTTCATGTACCCTGAAAAAAATCAACAATTATTAACTTAATTAATTCGTATTGTTCTTAAATAATGATAGTATAACAAGTGTATTTAAGAAATACTAAGATTATAATTTATACATACCTACTTTTTAATTAAATTCAATATAACTTTAATTTCTCATGTGCCTGACCAAATATTTAAGGTAGTATTAATTGCTCTTTCGCCGGAAATAGTTAGATCTATGTATGTATATGCACATTATTCATAATACTTTACCTTGTGAGTCAGTTCAAATAACTGTAAATTTCATGCAAGTCACAAAAGCATGTGAGCTGTTTATACTTAAACAGACTTAAAGAAATGGTGGCCCCTGGCTACCCCCACGGGATACATATTTTGTATCATGCATGCTTTTGCACTTGAGATTCCTTTAAGCAATTTAATTTTGCTTGTGCAGAATCTATACATTGTAATATACTCTTACGCGAAGAGATTCGTCCTTGGTAACCCTTTTACAGGATAAATGTGCCTTGAGTCCAATGCCCAGTTATTGTGGGTTAGCTATTGGGTCTGTACTAGTTGTTAGGCCAGTCACTATGGGAACTCCATAATGTCATGTTGCACAATAGCAATAGGGCCCAGAGCTCGCTCAATATTAAATAGGATGGGCCCCATAGTTATCACCCACATTAAATCTTCACACCTTATCTTTTACAAACCATAGGCTATTTATTGCATTGGAACCGTATCCACGGAACTTATATTTTCTGTGGTTTATTATTTTAACAATCAAAATTGTTATCATAATTTGCTGACTTTCTAGCTGGTTTATATATACTTCACCTTCCGATCCCAGCGGTAACATTCATAAAATAGCATTCTGATAACTTGAAAACCTTTGTTTGTTTTCAAATGAAAGTTAATCTAATAAAAATATTATAGAATAGCATAGAATTTCAAAAAATCCTTTATTATTTGCAACCTTAGGGTTTCAAGATATATTTCTTCTCGTCCTATTTCCATATCTAGCTTTTTTCTGTTGTAGTATATCCTAAATATTTGATTATTGCAATCATTACTTTTAACTCATGTTAAAACTATATTAGCTAATGTTCCTTTAAATTAACTACTACCTTAGAGGACATAATAATGGCAGCATTTATAATATTACTTTTGTGGTATTTATTTGTTATAAGAAAAACACTCTTGACACATATCTCACTATCTTTTATATTATGTAGTTACTCTAAACTTAAATAAATTGTTCTTGTGTCAGTTTCACATTATGATTTACGTTTAAATTATAATATAATTCCATATGTTGCAAATAAAGTATACACAGGCATTGGTATTTAATAATTTTATTCCGAATTAAGTCCTTATTATCTAAAATTAAAATGGTATCTACCTATACCACTGTAAACAGAATGGGTCAAATAATGCAACCTGTATAAATACCACATTCCATTGCATGGTGTCACTGAAATATATCACGTCATAGTAAACAAGAGTTTAAACTATTGAACTGAACTTTATAAACCAATATTTTGATTATGTTTGCTCCAAGCTAGCATGTGTTCATAAAAGTTAGCATTATTTTTGTCACTTCTCAGAATTAAATTCATTTATATAAACAAAATCTATGCGAAGTCTTTATATATTCAACTCATAATTTTCTAATAATAATGTAGTGCATCCATTAGCTTGAATAATTTGATCCGGTAACTATTTGAGTGTGTCATAGTAAATGTAACTCTGTTAATGAAACAGATCACCAACTGCCTGCAATACAAACAATTATAGATTCTTAAGCATTTTATACTTTACACTATGGACATATTGAAATACACCACAGTTCATAAAATAGTATTCTTCCAATATGTTTAGTTTCAAAACAATATACTTTTTTTAAATGTTGTAACTACTTTTCAACTAAACATAATAGGAAGCTATTTGATAAGCAAATGCCACACTCAATTTAAATGACTTAACCTAACCTACATGTTGAAGAGCTATATAATTACTTTGTGTTTTCTTATGCTTTAACCTACCCTAGTACACACTTTGTTCTGGCTCATGTTGAAATTATTGAGTCGATTTCAGGTTATCATTACTTGATTCAGTCTGTGTAAGTATTCATAAATTGTCTCAGTACATATTTGCAATGTTTCCTCAATAATAAGCTAATTGCACTAACTATAATTATAAAGGTTTTGTCCTAAGCCTATGCTAAACATCACTGCATGAATGATGCGGAATGTGGAACAATCAGCCACGACTTATGATAATGAACCACGTGTTGTTGGTCGTAAGTAGTAGCGCGGTGAGTAGCGATCAATATCAATACTCGTCCCCGTACTTACCGTAGCTGTTATTGTACTGCTGCTGTGGTTGTTGGTATGAGTTGTATGAAGGCTGCGCGTAGGAGTCGTACGCGGGCTGCGAGCCGCCGTACGCGGGCTCGGCCGCCCCGTAGCCCGCGTCGCCCGCACCGCCACCACTGTGCAATAAACATTTTTTGACTATGCACACGAATGTACCTGGTTTTTAAGTAAATATAACTTGCATTGGACTACACAATCTACATACTAACATACTTGTGCATATAGATAAACAACTTAAAACACATAGGACATGGCATGGTTCAAACATGCATTCATCACATAATATGGGTTTTATGTTAAAATGAATAGGTCTGAAACTAATAAGCAGTCTATAGCAGCATAGATACAGTACACAATAGTAAATATCCTATTGCTGCCTTTTTGTTAATAATAGTGTTGAAAGCAAGGCTAGCCAGACACAGTGTAATTGTAATGCCAAAACTGAATGATTAATTAATATTGTACATACCCATAACCATCATTTTCATAGTTTCCTTGACCACTGGTTGAGTAGCCATAGCCAGAGCCATACCCGCTGGAATTATAACCAGAGGCAGGTTGCGCTGGAGCCGGTGTTGAGTAGTTGTTGCCTTGATACGAGCTAAGATACGAAAACAATAGACACTTAACACCATGTTCAGCAATAAACATTAGTTTTAATTTATGATGATAATATTCAGAATCTATATTGTCTGCATTTGTGTTTCAGACGGCAATTCCTATCGTATAGATTGTGATCATCATAAGTGTTGTGGTATACAAGTACATTAATATTAATGACTACCTCATCCCTATAACTTCGTCAGTGCAGGATTGGTACTTATATTTTGGAAATTTCACACAATATCCTTATAAATTATAGTCATGTGTTATTTTGATGTATAAGCTATATTAAAGTAAAGTTTAATTAAAATCCATTCAGTAGTTTTTACGTGAAAGAATAAGAAACATCCATACTTTGACTAACTTTCGAGTTTGTATATTAGTAGGATGAACTAATAATTGAATATTTACCCTTGCGTATTATAAGACTGTTGGGCGTAAGGATCTGCAGCTGGTGGTTCGTAGGGTTGGTATCCTGTGTGGCTGCGTAAAAATATAAACAATACATAGTTAGTACCTCCTATTTCCATATTACAATTTAAACTTTTCTGAAATAACTTTACATAATAAAGTTATTTCAGAAAAGTGGTATCGCCATGCTTGTATCAGACGGCACATTCCTATCGTGAGTAAGGTTCATCATGATGAAAAACAAGGTACTATACTATATCATAATATATCAGTTTTATTTTAAACTAGCTTCCAACCGCGTGGTATTTATACACTATAATTATGTCTTTAGTTAAATCTGAAAGTTTATTAAAATTTTTCATTGGTCAATATTTTTTTGAAATTTAATTAATAGTTTCGATTCGAAATTTACTTCTGAAACTTTACCTCTAAAGCATGTCATATTGGATTACCGTTACATAAAATGTTAATACAATTTTATTTTCAGTGAAGTGTGCAAGTTGTAACACCTTCACTACACAGACCCTTCTGGAAAGAGCATATTTTATTTTAAGTAGTACCTTGTTAATTTAATTCTAGCCAAAATGTGACGTCAACGTGTTGACTTACGATGGTCCATAGCCGTTAGATTGCGGCGGCGCGTGGTGTGGTGATATCTGCTGGAAGCTACCCGGTGGAGGCCGGCCGCCGCCTCCGCCTCTTGGACCTTCAAACCTATCAACAGGCAAACGGTAATTTTGGCTCTTCATAAAATATCTTTGCATGTGTAAACAAAGCCCTTAAAAATAATGATACACACAGGTGTCTTGAACTTAAATAATCAAATGATAAGATATGGGTTTGACCCCATCATGAGACTCCAAGGCCTCAAATATATGGAGATAATATATATAAATATTATATGGACAGAATATATATAAATTTGTATGTTTGTATATTCAAATATAACTAACCTTCCACGTTTTGGTGGTCCTGGAGGTCCTGAGTGGGGCGGGCCACCTCCGCGCTTGAAGGGCGGTAAGGGCTGCTGCGGCGGCGCGGACGGCGGTGCGTGGGGACCACCTATACCGCCGCGACCTCCGCGACCTGATCATACACATTGTATTTAAAGATGTGCCCAGACTTATAATAACCAACAACAATGTCAGTGTACAATTTTACCTCTCATGGGCATGCCACCACGGCCTCCACCTCTTTCACCACGTTGGTTGAAGTCTCCTCGTCCTCTGCCACCGCGACCTCTCATTCCACCAGGTCCACCTCTATTATTAAATCCTCCTCCTGAAAGCATACATATTATTAGAAACCTTTAAATGGCAAGTTCATGTAATTGAGTTAGTTGTTAATAAAATATTATAAACATACGCATTGGTGGAGCTCCTCTGGATTCTATAGTAGGCACAGGATGCGGCCCAGGTCCTTGTGGGCCCGGCGGGAAGCCGCGACCACCCCGGTCGCCTCCACCACCGCGCATCGGTCCACCGCGGAAGCCACGCGGCCCGCCACGCATTGGAGGCCCACCGCGCATGGGACCACCTCGTCCTCTCATGCCTGGAGGACCTCCACTGAAATAATTAATAAAGTAATTATAACATTGTTAATCCAGACCTCCGGATATCTTATATGGTAAATTACATTGATCATGAGAAGGAAGAAATCCCACTCGATTTTGACGATTGGGATTAAGCCTTAGAGAAATACCGTAACATAACCTAATTTCTCCATGATCTTGGATTATTTGTGAAACACTGTATTTTACGCATGCTTACTACCCTAATAACAAAAAATATTACTCACCGGCCTCTCATATCAAAACCACCTCTTCCTCTAGGATTAAGACCAGGTGGGCCGCCGCGCCCGCCTCCGCGGAAACCGCGATTTGGTGGTCCATCCATAATTTGTTTTCGACTTTGTACACGTAGAAATTACACTTATAAAATGCACTAACTTACGATAATTATCTTTTAAAACTTTCTTTTGTTCAAACTACAACATTCTAAGATTTATATCAGTAACCTCATGCATGCGGCTTTGCGGTTATGAGTCTGCGTCTATGATAAGGAAGGATGGATGAAAAATAAAATGGCGGACATGCGGACGCGGAACGGAACGGAAAACGGATATAGCTCGCTGGCGTCGCTGGGGGCGGTGAGGCGAACGAGAAAGGCGGGGCGGAACGCTAGTTTCCATTCGGTCGATCCGGCTTACAGATAATATCTGATATGAACCGGCTAATGTTAAGACTTGGTTGCACTATGACAGTTATTAAAGCTAAAGCTAAAGGCAATTTTATTTATCTGTATAGATTTTCCTTTGATTTAACATGAATGAACTGTCAACTACTGTCAAGGTAGATTACTGAATACGATTACGGCAAGTCGACGACGAACTATAAATTACGTGTTTGTTTCCAAACAAACAGTGTGAATAACATTTGTTTTATGATAAAGGAATTTTGTATAAAAAAAAATACTGTCTTAAACTTGTGTGCAATCAACAATCGTCCAGTTTAAATCAACTTATCATCCCAGCATGGAGGACCAAGCTAAGATTTTGAAGTATTTAATGTCTGCAGAGAAGTTAGCAGAAGAGATAATATCTGATAAAAATGAAATAGTTATGCTAGACAAAAGAAGAAATCAGAATAGAGAAGCACTTAGAGACCTTACAAAGACATCATCAAAGAAATGTTGGATTACAGTAGGTTCTGTGTTAATAAAACATGATATTGAAGGAGCCAAAAGCTTGCTAGAAGCAGACCAGAAGCAATTGAACATAGATATCAATAAATTAAGATGTGATTTGAAAGTAAAGGTGAATGACCTTAGAGATTTAGAAATGCAACCTCCAGTACCTGGTCTGATGTTGGTGCCTTTATCAAGATATGAATCATTAGGGTTGTCAAAGGCTGGATTGTTCCCATAGGTCATATATGAGCAGTTGGTTCAACTGTCAGTTTCCATTTTAATGATATTGTGTTGTTCATTGACTGCTAGCACATTTGGTGACTGAAAACTTCTAACCCATATGCTAGTGTCTCATTCACTGTTGCGATAATGGAATTCGGATTTATGAAGAGCGTAGTGGAGCATTGCCTGAGCCAAAGTAAAATTTAAAGCCACAAAAGAATCTGCTAAAGATAGGCCACAGCAACATTAATGGTCTATGATGAACAATTTAAGAGGAAATTATCATGCCACTTGCTAATGGAGTAGTAGACAACAACATTAAGAAGCCTGAATTGTATTAATTTTTAAGCAGGCAAACCAAATAAATGGTGTAACATAATTTTATACCATGGGTTTGGTTTAGATAATAAAAAATAAAATTGTGTTTTCATATTTTATTCGGCTAAGGTATCCTCAAATAAAAAGGTCATCAAATATATAATTTTCAATATGCACAGTTATATCTTTATACATGTAAATAATATAGTACATAACAAATAAATAATAAATAGTACCAACTTTTTGGATTTGTCCATTAATAAAATTGTAGTTTGGTGTGATATTGTATGATACAAAGTGACTTGACTAAATGCCAATTTGTTAAGAATTAAACTTACAATGTACCTAATACAAGAATAATTTTACAATCTAATTGTGGTTGTTGTATGATTATCCATAATAAAAATTGTCTGTCACATGGCAATGTTCTTTGTTCAGTTGTAACATAAATAACCAATATAGTAATTATCATCACCCAACTATCTTAACTTTATAAACAATATTATATGGCATATATGAATTAATATTTTACTTTGAATTACATTTTAGAAATAAACAATTGCAACATAATTATAAAACCTAAGCAGATTATCTTACTTATTGAATAATTGTCAATATCAAAATGTTTATCCTAGAGGTTATTGCTTAAATAGTTATATTTCAGTAGCTTGTAGTGAAATTATAATGTTCAGTACAAAATGCCTCAATTACATTACATTTATGATAAAGAGTCCTCGCAAATTTGAATGTTATAATAATTTGTGGATTGTTTTTGAGCACATTTACAATCTGTCACTATCACAAGTCTTTGAATTTCAAATTGTCTGACAATACTTTTTATCATGACTGATGGGGACCTGTTATTTAAACTTGGGTGTCCATAACACACGACAAATGAATGGTTTCCTTAATTAGATAGTAACAATGCTGTTGCATTTAATAATTCAGTCCATAATTTAGCAATATTGACTAAGCTACTGGCATATCTTGTACAATGCGAGCGAGTACATCACAATGAGGGCCTCCATGCATGTCATAATCACAGATGAGGCGCGCCGCTCACTCCGCGCCTGGCCACTACCAGTTTGCCATGCCCGGTTTATTGAGCGTCATGAAGTATATCTGACAAGAGGAACCACCTTTGGCAGAAGAAAAGAATACTTTGTCATTTCTTTCACATAAAAATTTGAGTCGTTGTGCTTTCTTGTGCATGAATACTCCATCGAGGTGACCACTTTCTACAGAGCGGATTTCAATAGCTTTGTTGCCCCAACCCATAATTTGCCCTGTACCAATGTACGCCACTGACGTCGGCATCTCACCCCACTGTAACAAAATTGTACATATAATGTTATAATATACTGACCTGCAAGCATAGCACCTGCTGATAATAAACACCTATGGTATCCTTATTTACAAACAAACAGACTTAACGTAATATGTAGCATACATACCTGAAGCACAATGTTCTTGCTGACTCGTCCATACGTATTTACGTATACGCCCTCATTGTCATAGCACAATAGTAACTGAACACCATTTGAATTTGGAAGCGGTACAATGCAGTGCGGAATAATGGCCCCCTGTGTCTGGAAAAAATTCATATGTGTAACTTATCAAATTCGCACAGACAAAAAAAAATTATAATAGAATACTAATGCTTTTTTTTGTTTTATAGAATTAACAGTTTTGAGAATCTAGCATAATGAGAGTAGATTGACTTGATCAAGTGGATGTTTTTTCAGTGCTTAGTTAAATAAAAGGTTAGTAAATAAATATTACATTTATTATACAACCACTTACATGCTTTGGAATATAAATATCATAGACTGTGGCAGTGTCTAGATCAACAGCATGGAATCCATCTGCTGAACCGTAAATTACTTTCAGTCTTGTGCCCTCTTCAATAGTAAGGTCCACTAATAAAGGCCTGGAACAGAAGTTTCGTTCTACACAAATGTCCCAAATGCCACCTTTTACACAGAAATGCAGATGGATGGCATAGGTAATGAAAATATCATGCTTGTTAAATATTAGAGGTCTCTGTGATCTGGGTTTGTGTAACCAAAGAAAATAATATTGTACCTGTGTTGTAATTCTCCAAAGTTTTTAAAAGCCATGAACTTATGATATGGTTTGGGTGCCCACGCATATATCTCAATGGAATCCTTAAGAGCGATCACAAGGAACTTGATCCTTTCATATTTCACGATGCGGAAGTGGACGGCACCCTGCAGCTCACCAACGTTAATCCACCCATTTCGTCTTTCTGCTTGCTGTAATTACGTATAATACATATGTTTTAATATTAAATAAGTAAGGTTATCATCTAATAACTTATATTATCTTTAGCTACATTAGCTTGCATGTAATACAAATTTATTTGAAAAGGTAATGTTTGCATCAATAATTGGATAGATGCAAATATTAACAGTGGAATCTGTCAACAGACAGTTTGTGTATAACACGATTGCTGTTAACAAGAAATTAATTACTCACATCACTTAGTCCGTCCGTACGTAATATCTTAGACTTGAGCCAGCTAAGATAATATACACGCACACGATTCTTTTTACCAGAAACTGTCACGAGTATATTTTGTCCTTCTAACACTTCCATCTGTTGGAAGCGGCGTCTTGAGATCAATTGATAAACCTTGCCCTGACCAGAACGGTCCAGAAGCATTAATCCGTTTTCAGTACCAATAAGTAAATTGACACCTAAAAGTGTGAAACAAAAATGTATTGTGGAATATTATTTAACAAACAAATATAATTGACAATAATGTAAGAATATCGTGTAACTCACCCCATAAAGCGGCACATAGTATCTCCGAATTAAATCTCTTTTTGTATTTACGTATCTCGGGCGTGTCCGAGGAGAGGTCGTGCGAGGTGGGCGTGACGTTGACGTTGACGTGGCTCTCGCGGCGCGACGCGTTGCCTCCCGAGCCAGGCGTTCCGCCGCTGCCGGTGGAGCCGGCGCCGAAGCCGAACGTGAGGAACGACCGCTGCTTCTGTTGCAAGGGGAGGAACTGTTGGTGCGACCCCACCGACGAGTTGGACGGCGAGTGCTGCAGTGCATGGCCCGCGCCCGCCACGAACGACTTGGACGGTGTCGACTGCGCCGAGCAAGGCGCCCCCGCCCCCGCTATGGCTTGCCTATACTGGAAACACAAACACAACACCTATCAATATCACATGCCTACTAACATTACTATTTATTGACATGTCTCATAATATTTATTCCTTCAATTCGTTTTGATATTTATTAATTATTCGATTGGTTAGTCAAGTAAGTCCCACCCCCATTGATTAGTTGCATTTCAAAAGTATAGTTGAAAAGTTATTAGCTTGGGGACATGTTGTATTATCTACAAAATCTTTATTGTAGTATTGGAAACCTTAATAATTTGGGAGTTTCAGGATACCTTGATTTATTGTGGGTCGAATTATAATATCCTATCTATATGCTGCCATCGACACGTAGCAGTGCTCACGCTATTCTTACATCTTCTTCTCTTTGTTACACAATATTGAATTCTATATGCCAATAATATAAACGTAGATAGGATATAATACAGAAAACTGTTGAGGTTTTACCAATTGATATGAAAATCTCCTATAAATATTTTGAAATTAATTTTAGAAATGATATGTAATGATGGGTTGTTTGATATGATTTTCTGGTACATAATGAAGAGAACATATATAAAAAACAAATATATTGAGGGGATTCATTCAGTGCAATGGGAATATGAGTAAATGAAAGGTCCTAAGCCATGATGTGATCTGTAAAGGTTGGTTATCATTCCGCTTGCCCCGTAATAGATGCTAGCCGAGTGCCATTGGCGGCAGGGCTGGGTTAGTACCACGAGCCACTCACATACAGCTCAATGACAGCCCTTAGCCGAGTCCTACTGGACCTCGTTATACATATTAACATTACAAAGCTGCTTCGTTATAATTACACTTTACTACCTAGAAGCTTGGGAGTATAACGATCTGCATTCTATGATCAACATAAACATTTCCGTACATTATGAAAGCGTATCTAGAAAAGGCATAAATACAAGAAAGAAGTGAGATACAAGTGTAACTGTCAACAAACAACAATCTATGAGAATATTTAGGAAGCATATCCTCTTGCATCAATTCGTTTCGTACTTACGCAGTGGTAACAGGTGTCTGCAAACCGGGGGCGGGGGCGCTCCAGCACGTTTGCATGATTGACAACCATTATCACATTAATACGGTAAACCAACAAGCGGACACCACACATCATCCGTCACGGGGACCTCCAACAATGACTCTCATCAACACCAAGCTCACAGTTCACATGAGGTATCTTTGAAACGTATGTTGAAAGTCCCGTTACGTTTAATACAGACTACGGATATTTAGCAATAAATATAGTGATTTCATACAAATATTACATTACAATCTAGTTCATTGTTACATTTTACAACAAGTTTGATGTGAATATCGTTTGCGTTATCGATAGGATTTATGAGATATTATATTCCCATGAATATTATGCAAAACAAGGTGAATCTGGCGCGATATAAATACATTGGGATATAATAGCCACCAGCGTCGTAGCGAAAAGCAAACAGTGGCAGCTTATCGTGTGCACCAAGCCACCAGGTTTTATGTTACCAAGTAACTAACAGGTTGGAAGCATTGTATCCTTAATCTTATTATAATTAAATGTAACGTACATCTCTGACATTCCAGTTATATTAAAGAAATATAAACGGCTAGTCTCAATATTAGGAACAGTATTTCCATACTGCATAATATGCAGAAATGCCCACACAAACATGGTGCACACGACACATCTTGACAATATTGTGTCACTGTTTTAGATGGTTATGGGCATATAAGTAGGGGTAATGTGTGTGTGTATGTAGTGTGTTGGTGACTGACCTCCTCACTGGTGGACTTGTCCAAGCGCGGAGGGGTGGCGGGCTGGCCGGCCTGGCTCAGCAGGTCGGGCAGCACTGAACTGGTCCTAGCGCCCTCGCCGCCGCCGCTGCCGCGACCCTACACCATACACGGAATCTCAACACATTACTTCTTTGTAACCTAAATTTTAATGGAGCTACTGGCTGCGTTATTGAGATAAAATTATCGTGAATATAATAAAAATATTAAACTTCCCCAGTTTAGACAGAAAAAACATCATGAATAGATACTTATTTTTACATGTGCTTTGGGGGATTAAACCGGCGCCCTGCAACACATTGATATTATTAAAAGAAATTTTAAAAGTTATCATATCCTGTGAGAACAAGAGAAGTTCAACTTATATTAACTTCTAAAGTAATTATTAAACATGTATTTTTATTAACACGAGAGGGCTATTAAGTCAATAGTGATGAACAAAGTTATTTATAATATTGACGTGTTGATTTGTAATTAAGGCAGATAAACAATAAATCCAAGGGCAATCATTAAGTCGGACAGACATGAGGGTCGACAAACATACACAGCAGCCAACGCATGCAAAGTAAACAGTACATTCATAAATTGGATGACTCTCGTTCCAGCTTCGGTGACATTTCGTTAGGCAGCATTGCATTCTGTGGTTAATCTCAGGTGTCGTCGGCGCGGTTTGGAGTCGTTATTTTGGTGTTTTCTTGGCAGGAAGACGGTATTCGCACACAGACATGTTGACAGGTTAGTTGAGTTAATTACAAGCAGCGATGAGTGCGGGGTTAAGGATTCAAAGCTGAACTAACTAATATTATTATGCATATCCCTTCATTGTCTACATAGTAATGTCCCGGTCCTAATTCAAATGAAAGTATATTTTTCCAGTCTCACCAAATAATAGTAATAGTAACATAGTTGACAGTTCTCAGAATACATACATCTACTTATGTGGAAGTAAAATACGCCAAGAAGTAAGACGTGTGAGCAATAATTTAGAGTATAATCAAAGGTAAGCCCTTATTATCTATTTGAAGACATTTTAGTATCACACACGGGAGCAATCAACCAATCCCATAAATGTCATTTGTTAAAGTACCATAACCACTATCTAGTCAAACCAAACACACAATTCCTTTATTATAAGCATCTCCATGACTTTACAATTGGTTAGTATACTACTGTTAGAATACCGCTGAAACCCTCATACCAATACAAGTAGTATAGTAAGTAGATAAATATAAATCAAACTATCCTGAGCAGGGAGCAATTTACCTGAGCGAGTACCGCTTCCTGCCCACTATTTGCCAAAATCTCAGTGTGTCGATTATAATGGGAATTTCTTCGGAAAACAATGTCAGATTCAGTCTTTTCTCTGCGGGGCTTCGGCATCGCGGTAGCGTCGGATGCATCGGCGGTGAGGTCGGGCGAGCCCGCCTCGAAGGAGCCGCTGCTCGTGAAGCAGATGCTGGTGGCCGGCGAGTCGCTGTTCACGCTGCTCTGCCGGCTCGGCCCGTTGCTCTCGCTGTCTTGCCTTATCAGAGCAGCTACCGACTTTAGGGCATCTATTGGATTGTTGGCAACAACCTTTCTGTCGTAACCTCGTTTATCTGCTTTCTTTACCTCGCCTTGCGCGGACATCTTCAGGCTATCGTTCATCTTTATGAAATCAGTCAAAATAGGTTCCCCTGAAACCGGCGGTTTGATCACTTGCTTGCGAGGGTTGTTGAAGATGCCACTAGATCTCATCTGCTTATTGATACCTGACTGATTTTCATGTTTAGGGAAGTATATAGCCGAGTGTCGCGTACTGGGCAAGGGGAAGAGGTCGGAATTTTCTCGCCGGAATCCTCTAAAAAAGCGATTGGGAGTGTTTATTTCCGCCTCCTGTTCTTTTTTATATTTCAACAAGTCGGCCACCTTGTCGGTGGTTTGTTTGTCGGCGGGTTTGTGGAGGATCTGCTTGTGGCGCGAGGGTGGCGTCGCCAATGCTTTATACTTGGCCCATGCATCCTCCATTTCTATTCGAGACTGTCGTTGTAATTGTGCTCGTTTCTGTTCCCCATCTTTTGTTGGGTCCTGCTTCTCATCTTTAACGCCCGCAGTTTTCGATGGAAAAAATCTAGCAAAGTCCCAGTCTTTCAGTAACACAGCCTCGTCCACCTCGGACTCCTTTTTATCACTTCCCGCGTTTTCTCTCTGTCGTTTTTCAAACATGACCGACACAAAAAATTTGGTGAATAAAGTGAAAAAAAAAATCTAAAATTAATACAGAAAGCAATTATGCTCACTCAATCTTACTTTGGCGTAAAAATACAGTTTTTTGATCAAAGGAAAAAATAGTTTTGTGAGTAGGTACGATAGGTGCAGTCCGGTCGCATTTGACACAGCGGACTGAAACTTTTGGAGGAATAACGAATCAGTACAAGGTATGAGTGAGGAGCTAAACGTTGTTAGCACAAGAGATGAGGGCAGCGCGCGCGGGTGTGTGGTGGCGGTACTCACCCGCTTCATGACGAGCGTGCGGTCGGCGTGCGCGCCGTCGTCGTCGGGCGTGGGCGGCAGCGGCCGCGTCGGCGCGCCCTCCTCCGACACCGCGCCCAGACCGCCCCTGTAGCACAACTCGGGACTAACAAGCCAAACCGACCGGGACCGAGGACCGGGGGGTAGGTCGTATCACAAAATAATCGGGAGTGGGAAAATGAGCAACAAAATAATAATAAAACATAACACATTAGTCATATTCAAGGTGAGCATCATGAATTTTTTAAGTTCTTATGA
Source organism: Watsonalla cultraria (assembly GCA_964035505.1). Taxonomy (NCBI): domain Eukaryota; kingdom Metazoa; phylum Arthropoda; class Insecta; order Lepidoptera; family Drepanidae; genus Watsonalla; species Watsonalla cultraria. The sequence goes on along the minus strand of OZ037717.1, from coordinate 6,104,648 downwards.
GAAATAAATTCTTTAAACCTAATAAACATACAAGTAAGTTACGGAATTACGTACAAGGCCTGTATACAAAGTAATATTATACTCACGCTATGCTAGTAGAAACGATACAAAATGTACGGGAATGACATATGTCACGTGACTGATTTATGTCATATCCATAATTTTTTTATCGTTAGTGTTAGCGCAAGCGCGAGAGAATGGTACTTTGTCTAGGCCTACTCGTGCAGTCACGAGTAAAGAAGGCTCAGCGAAAATAGTGGGGATAACTGCGCATGCATTTTCTACAAAAGACTTAGGTATATGTCTTAGATAAATGTCTTCAGTTCATAATAAGAATGTACTTTTATAAAACGTAAGTGTTAGCGTGCCTATGTCGAAGGACAACCTGACCAACAAACTGGTTGCTGAAGAATCTAGATACTTAAATCGAATCTAAAAATGTTATGTATTGGAATTTGGTCACTGAATAAAGGATTTTTTTATAATTATTATTATATAATGTAAGCGTGCACTCACAGTGGCTTGGGTGGGTCGCTGGCGAGCAGCGTGCCGTCGTTGCGCACGCGGCCGCTGCTCTCCTCGGCGTCGGAGTCCGAGTCGCTGTCGTCGAACGTGGGCTCCGGCGCGCTGCGCTCCACCGGCGGACCTGGCACCACGTCGCCACATACTGACCACCACACTATACACTTGCATACCAACACTATGTGCTGCACATTTGAGCAAACTATATTTTATACTAGTTGACTTCATTTTCATGGGTGGCGTTATTTCGCGGAACCCAAATTAGTTTTTTTTTAAAATAAAACTGAGTTACTTCTTGTAACTTCAGCCATACAATGGAAGTCCCATAAAATCGGCCCAGCCATTTCGGAGATTAGTCGGAACAAATAGACAATTTATTTATAATACGTTTTTTATGTAAGTACCGTGTGTACTTTCATATGCATATAGATATTTATAAACAGACATTTAAATTTATCTGTATACATATATAAATTGCAATCCTTTTTGGAATTACAAAGTTATTGTTGATCATTTTGCTGGATTCTTACCAGTACATACAATAAAATTCAGATGATAAGAAGTCTTATCAAATAAAATTAACTCAACAATTTTAAAAGATAAGCAAAGCGAGCATTCGACGTGATGAAACCAAACCGAAGGAAATGTTATCCCCATTTCCTGGGACTCTTCACAAATTCGTTCCATAAGGTCAAAACGCTTGCATACCTTGACCGTTAGTGGGAGCTCGCGGCGGGCGATTAGGTGGCTCGCTGCCCGACACGTCACCGAGTTCGTTCAGTTGTGCAGCTAGCTTATCCAAATCCTGGAAAGATTAAATCAACATTCAACCTGATATTCTAGCCATTGGTAATGTTGAATGAGAAAGTGTCTGCAGTAGGTGACATTAAAAGTCTCATAAATTGGAAATAGTAAGTGCACAACTTCATTTTCTACCAATGTCAGAAGGCAACCTTCTATTACTTTTATATTTTATGACATTATTTACAGCTCAGTTAAGACGATAAACTTGTCTTCACAAATCTGTAACTTAATCACTTATAAAAGCATTTACCAACAGAAGGCTTAGTAAATAATGATGGATACAAAAACTAAAAAAAACAATAATACCAACCTCTTCTTTCCTTCTTGGCGGTAGCTTCAGTTGGTGTATAAATCGGATGTGCAAAGAAAGTAAACAGCGTGACATGGAAATAAAAATAAAAGCTAGTAAAATAAAAGTAACACCCGACCGACACATTATATTGAAGCAAGTAAAGATATAGAATACGTCACAAAGCTTCCAAAATTGATCGGACATGGCGCAACGCACAATAATATTATTCAAAATAAAAGTGTTGAGAAGTCCTTCAAAGGAAAAGGAAATTGGACGTTATGTTTAGCTAATATAGGATCACACGAGGTAAATGGTTTGTTTAGAGTGACCTCGTGTGTTTGTAATAGTGTATAGTTACCATTGGTTTGAAGATGTGGTGGGAGGCACGTTGGGGCGGCTGCGGGCCAGCGGCGGGCGGCGTGCCGTTGTTGGAGCCCGAGCTGTTGGACGAGCCCGAAGACTTGGGCGTCGGCGGCAGGGGCCTGCTCACATCCGAACACGTAACACTCATCATTTGTAAAAAAAATATTAATTGATAAATATGGTTCGAGTTTTTATGTTAATGTTTATTATTAAAAGCAGTAAGTCTTACCTATATCTATTAGGCTGCTGCACTTGTGGATCGGGCACAACAATCAGTCTTTGTGGAATGGAAGGCCTCGCCGGCGGACCGGGTTCTAGACTCGCAATAAACAACACAAGGTTAAATGACGTCACAGGTTTGTTATTTCAAAAATAATAATTGAAAACTCGTACCTGGTATTTCCTCGCGTTCCTCGCGCTTGCTGTTGCGTTTCGGCGGCGGCTGAGGTTGCGGAGGTTCCGTTGGTCTGATTTGTTGGGGAAATGAAATGTTAATGTTTTAAATGGATAGGTAAAACGCGGCGGTAATATAAGTGGACTAACCGGGGCCCCTCCTGTATCTGGTGGAAGTTCCTGCGCAGCGTGTCGCCGCCCTGGTGAGCGGCCGCGTTGTGCACGATGGACGACGGCTCGCCGGCCACCGCGTTCTCCTCTTCCTCTCCCTCCGAGCCCGAGTACTTGTATTCCTCACGCACAGAGTTATCCTGCTTTCTTTTCTTACAGCGATCTATGTGATCTTTCAGTTGTATTCGCACTTGCCTCTCTGTAGGCTGGTCTCTGTGATATAAGAATTACAGATTTACTCATCACAATACTACAAGCGGTTTCTTTTATTCAAATAAATTATACATAATAAATTTACCTGATAAATGGATGCTTCAGTAGTTGTTCAGTATAAGGTCTCTGATGATAATCTTTTACAAGGACTGTTTCAATGAAACTGTGAAATTTTTTTGCCCATTTCTTCGACTTTAGGCGAGGTGGTGGGTTCCTGTGAGAAAAATATACCAAGGATAAAAAAGCAATGAACTGAGCATAAAAAAAGGTAAAAATTGTATATAAAAGAATGTGCATTACCTGGGGATAAGGAAGAGTGCCCTCATTGGATGGAGGTCACAGAGCGGTGGTTGACTCTCAGCCATCTCAAGGGCAGTGATACCGAGGGACCAGAGGTCAGAGCGGTTGTCGTAAGTGGCATCAGGGTTCTCATCACAAGCAATCACTTCGGGCGCCATCCAGTATGGAGTGCCAATAAAGGTATTTCTTCTCCCTATAGTTCTGTCCAATTGTGCAGACACTCCGAAATCCACTGGAATACAAGTATTAATATGAAAAATTGGTAAGTTTTGATAACAAAAGGTTTAAATTTATCATTAAAAGAAATATTCATACCAAGCTTAACCTCAGCATTGTCAGTGAGCAGCACATTCTGCCCTTTAATGTCTCGATGGATAACTTTATTTGAATGTAAATAACTGAGTCCTCTAAGGATTTCTCTACATATGTAAGATATCCACTCTTCTTTTAGAGATTGTCCTTTTGTGGATTTGACCAAATCTGTTACTGAACCTGCAAATAAAACATGCACATTTCAATTTAAAAGTAATTTAGAGGTGCCTGTTTTAGTATAAACTAACTGTGCCCTGCAGTTTCACCCCCATAGATTTTAATTTAATGGGTGGCCTGCAGAGTCACAATGTTTAAAAAAAAAGTAGTCTAAGTTACTCCTTGTAACATTAGCTATCTGCCAGTGTAAGTTCCGTTCAAATCAGTATAGCCGATTTGAAGGAAAAACAGACAGAGAAAATGTATGTACAGATAGGTTACATACCAGCCCCACAATACTCCATAACCAACCAAAGCTGGTCATCCTTCCCCGGCGGGCTCTTTTTGATGAATGCCCCGTAGTATGTGGCTATGTTGCGATGGTTTGAGTACTTTTTGAGAACATTTATCTCAAGCTTGATTTCTTCCTCTTCGTCCTGTGTGACATCCATGACCTTGATGGCAGCAAGTTGCCCAGTCTTGGTGTGACGACCCTATCAAATATACCATTTAGTTTATCTGGTGTAATCCAAACTCACAATCCATAAGCAAATCAATTCCTATCCTCATGATGAATTTACAAATGGAAAGATGAATATACTCATGACATATGTGTGTCAATACCAAAACATATGTACCTACGCCGCACCACATAGATATGTAATTAGCCTGCCCACCAACCTACTTATTGTTTATGCCTAGCTCTCTGAAAATCCAATGCACACCACTGATGGAAAGTAGTTACGGTACAGTACTTATGGAGTAGGTATGTACACCAGCATCATAACTAATAATTAGACTATTACATCCAATTAACTTAAGTGGTTTTATCAAGTTAGTCACATCAGATGTTGGAGAGGAAAAATATATCATTTAGTATCAAAAGAGTTTTTTTTTTAAAAAAGTGTACAATTATTCCTGAATTAGTATTAGTAAATTCACTTAAGTTAGCATAAGAAAAATTATGTTCAATGAGTGTTCCAAGTCCCTTATGTTGAATTTTTTTTTTTAAGTTATACTGTTTTATCTACTAAAAGTATCAACATTAATTAGACAATTAAAAAGTTTTACTCTCCATGATCAACTCAAAGGTGAATGAAGTTCATTGACATTACTCTTTTGGTCCTTAACTTTAAATGAATTAATTACTGCCTATCATGTTGAATTTTCACTAATAGGTTGTAAGTTCATCATTCAACCCACTACTTACTGACTGACTCAGACTAGGTATCTGACAATCAACATTGATAAAACCAACAGCTTCACACCCACTAATTAAGTAATTATAAAGGTTTCCTGAGGGCTTTATAATAAGTATATTAGGGGTACATGCAGTGGCGTAGCGTGCCTTGTCGGGGCCCCGTATAAAATTTTTTTTGGAGGCCCTTATATGGAGGTAAAGATTTTTCACAAAAGAAAAAAAATATTGTGAGAAGTAATATTTATTTATCACATAATTTACCCATTTTACAAATAAAAATCGAATTTGAATTTTGTCATTATAAAATAAATTAGAAAGTTTTTATTCTTTTTCCTTACACACTTTGGGGGCCCCCGTGGCCCGGGGGCCCCGTATAATTGATACGGCAAATACGGCGGTAGCTACGCCCCTGGGTACATGTTACTAATCAAGATCTTAACATCTCGTTACATACAATTCAAAGTTGCACCTAAAGCTGTAATAAATTGTATGTTGTCCAATGCACCTACATGTAATTATGATTGCTTATCCTAAGTACAAATTAATGTTCTGTAAATACCTTGTACACTTGGCCATAGGTCCCATTTCCAACTACTTCTATGAGTTCAAATATACCAGCAGGATCCTGGAATTATAACGTTATTAAAACACAGAGTTCATTAAACATATTCTGAAGGAACCTTCGTAGAATATGATTCACGCCCTGTGAGATCATTGCCCTTAGGTCGACATTTTGTAAGTTAGGGGAGGAGCATTCTTAAGTTCGTTCATAATTATTAGATACTATAAATAGTTCATATAATATTTACCTTTAGAGCGCTGAGGTCAATGTCGTCTAATGAACAATTTACAGACGGTGCTAGTTGATGCGCCATTTTGAGTATATTGTCACACACGAAGACAAAGCACGGGAACTTCACATCAATGTAGAAATGTATAAAACTCTTGTATTATGACATTGGCAATGATTTTAGTGTTTTCATATTATTGTAAGAACAAAGTATTACAAAAATTCATTGTTTACACTTAAAAATAAGTAATTTACAGATACACAATTCGTACGTCGCTCACTCACACACCCGGCAGGGATGCCAGATATAAAAACAGCACAGATAAAGTATTTGAACATTCTTTATACAGATTAAAATATTATGCACTATTACAATGTTGCCATTTCACTTCTGCTCATAGTGTAATCGAGAATATCATTTACAAAGTTTTTTTTCTCTCCCTACTTATGGTCTAAGACGAAACCATTCTGCCTTACTTAAGCTCTTTGCTGTATTCATCTGAGGCCTTTTGAGACAACTAGCTCCCATCTCTAGGCTACCAGGGCTCTATCGTGTTGGCCAAGTGATTTGAGAGAAATCAATTTTTCACACTGTTGTACTCTTAAGTATGCATATAAATAAAACATGTACTAGATGTCTAAGTTGCTTCTCGCTAAGTTCAGTCTTACAATTTAGGCACAAAGACAAGAACGCCAGTTAGTAAGTTATCCCTATAACGTTTTACCTATATATTTATAACTAAAGTATTGCTAAAGGTGTAGGCACAAGCTTGTAAGCACTCACTTTTCACCAAAGTTGATTAGGTACTAAAACTGATGATTAGTCCATTAGCACTTCAGACCAAACATACACGATACACGCGAAGCTACGTCTAGCAATTTCTTTTGGACTTACACACTAAGCAGGTTCCCATATGATGTTTTCTTTAACTGCAAAAGCTCGTGGTGAGTATGGAACATACGTCGCTTCACTCAAACCAGTCGGACACGCCACGCCATGCGCCACTATCATTCTAAGCATGGAGTTATACCTACTTCAATCTACAGCGTCATTGCTCTCCAGCAATTTACTAAATCAACCCATATTTTAATAAATTGCAGCGTCGAGTCGGAGGAAATGCATGCCATTCATGCAAACTACGATTACGAGAGCTTGGTGAGGTTGTGTTGATGAATACATCACTGGATGGCCCTTTGTAAACACGCGCACAATAAAGCGCTGTCAAGTGCGTGAATGGCAAGCATAATTTTGTCCTAATCGCGCACAAACATTCACCACGACTTTCCTCCTGCGGTCAGATAGAAATAGTACTGTGGAGCAAATAGTTTTGTACCTTTGTTAGTGTTTAGGCTTTGCTCAAAACATAAATAAGTAGGACTAAAGTATTCACAAAATGCTCTAATTCATATTTTATATTTAGAGATTTTCCTACTGCCTACCCATAGAGTGCACTTCCACTGCCACCAACAGTTAGGAAATTAGTTATAGCATGGGCCATTGGAAGATGATTTTTGAATAAATGTATTTTGCATAAGTGATTCATTAGTTATATTCACGAAGCGGTAAAGTCTGCCAACTCTCTTGATGAGTCAAGAGAGTGACTGAGAGTGGCGATCTTGTAGAATTGAGATATGTAGCCTTTAGCCGTTACCTGTTATCGACACAGGTGCCTAATAAAATATCTTACATTTAAAGAAATAATTTGACACAGACACGCGTTTTTCGGTGAAAGGAAACGTAGTAAAGAAACTTGCACATGTTTGATAAGGATTAAACTTCTAGATATATTATATGTATATGCTTGGCAGACAGCGATATATATATTTAAGTACTAGCACGTTGATAGAAAATGTTCTTCAGAGAAAAGTGGATCTTATCCTGTTTCCCTGCTCTTGATTGGGGGCCCATGTGTTGACGCGTGGCGTGAAACATCATTCTGGTAGCAGCTAACCTTAATTGTTTACGGTAAAAACAAGAGTTCTTAAAGTAATGATCATATTTATGGATGTGCTATATAATATTATTTTAAATGAAATGGAATGCCGCTCTATTATTTGTGCGTACCCCGCGAGACACGTGATGATACGTATCTTCAGCAGCTACAAGCAAGATGCCTAGAAAATGCATCTTATCTCTTTATTTCAAAAATTATGTCTAATAAAAAATCTAATTATTACTTCCGAATAATCTTATAAGATTCCAATTAGCAGCAAATAAAGAATCACACCCTGTTAGAGGTTAGCTTTGGTAATATTCCGTAGTTATACTGCCTGTGTAATGGTCGCTTAAATGTGGAGAGTCACTACCGAGGGAGTTTTAGTGCTGTAAAAATCCCATTTAACTCGACTGTCTATCCCAGGGCAGTCCCAGCGCAGGGCAGTCGGGTACCTTTTGAAGGTAGATATCCACCTCATAAAAAAAATGTATTTCCGTAAAGTACAGATAAAGTACGTCATAGCTGTTTACGTGTTTTTAACAACGAAGTTAACTTAGAAATAAATATTCCGTAGCTTTTCCTCCGTGCTTCTTGCTTGAAAACTAAGTAAGTATGTACTATTATTTATATTAATAAGCAATAAAAATTGTGCTAAGCCGTGAACAGGTAGCAAAAACAGCCTGAGAGAACTTTCATTTATTACAGTGCGTTTATAACATTAGTTTGGACGTCCATGTCAATCCACTCATTTATGACAAGTGCCGTGCCAAAGAAACAATACAGTGATGATTCAGAAGTGAAACGATTTTGGTGAAAGAAAGACCCCAAAGTTCGGCGTTTAATGAAATGCCCGTAAATATTCATAAATGTGGGTTCTCATGCCAATCAGACCAGTGATTCGCAAGCTTCAGCTCACACTACTTTTGTTTCACTAATGTTGTTGTTACGATGCAATAACATTAAAATAAATTAAACAATACTTTTGTGCAGAGCAGCAATGAAAGATACGGTCATTATGAAGACAATCAATCGGTGGATTATGCTCATTCCACAGTTACTTACGGTGTATGTCTTGTCAACCCTCTCAAATGTTACCAAGGTACCAAGTACAACTGAATATCTAGTCTTTGCTCTACATAAATCTAGGCATGATATGGGAAATTTATTTATAATTCTCTGATTCAATTAACTCAATATTTGAAGCTACGGTGTCGTGCACTGCTGCCATTCATAAAAATACTGGCATGTTTCCATAACTCTACCATATAGAACGTAACAGATTACATTATCAGCAATGTAAAGTCTGTTATTAGTTAAATTAATGTAAATTATAATTTTATTCCCAAATATGCAATATAATACGATACGACAAGTATTGTACTGGTTTCTAGAATAGATAGAACGTTCGCACGACGTGTGTTGGTGTTGCACAAATCCAAACTAAAATTATTGAGTAGATATTATAGAAGTGAAGTATAGCCAGCCGCGGTGCTACGTGCGGCTGCGCGGCCGTGCATACCGAATCATAAGATCAAAGCACGCATAGGTAGTTAGTTTACCTACTCCATGCAACACCCACACGGCTACGGTACAAGACACGTCTTGCGGCAGTGTGTCGGGGCGGGCGCGCACACAAACACACGCGCTGCACAACACCAGCACCAGTGTAAGTGTACGCTACCAAGACACGGGCACGGTGTACGGTACTATTTGTTTGGGAGGGAGGTGGAGGCACTCATACAAGCGAGGGAGAGGCTGCGCGGCGCGGCGCGGCCAGCCAGTTTACCGTTGCGAGGCGCGTTGTGCGGCCGGACGCTGCACCGTCACCCGCCGCCGCCGGCACACTCCTGCGCAGCTGCGTCCTCCCGGACTGCACCAGGACTTACAGAACTTCTCTACCCTCTGTGCTTCCTTAAGGCTGTATATGAACATAACACTTGCCTTGTTTTCAAACTTTGAGACCAAGTGCTACAACTCGTGCTTATTTCACTGGAGTGTTAATCCGATTTCTGATTGTTTATTGGATCGTTTCATCAGCGGCGAAGGTGAGTTTTGCACATAATATACACTTACTGTACTTGTAAAGTAAACGAAGGCACATTTTATATTTTGTAACTCTGATATATATATAAGCAAAGCTTACCTATTTATGTTTGAGTGGAAGCAAGATCCTGACGATTGTTAAGTTCCAATTCGATGTAAAATACTAACAAGAGTTAAGATATAATAATACATCCAAAGAAAATAAAAAATATCTCCAAAAAAAACATCCTATAGAAGTTAATTTAAGTTCTGCGCGAGAGTCGGACACAATGAATGTGGGCAGCGTGGCAATTACTTGTCCACTCTACGCTTTACCTTAAGCCATAAGTAAACTCTAGATCTGAAATTTAACTTCTTAGAACACTACAAACCTAAAATATACAAGACAAAAACAAAGAGTCAAGACTAAAGATATAGGAAATTTTCGAGCTTTCGTAGACTATGTTCGGAGCGTTTATGTCTTTTGTATGTCGGAACTGTGTGCACGCTCTGGGCGGTGTAAGCGGCAGGTATTTGTTTGAATGCACTACTTTTTGTAGCGAAATATTAGCCAACGTGTTGTTTGGTCATACATGGTATGAAGCAATACGTACGCACGTGATCTTGCGCATACCTTAACTCTGTTTTGAGTACTAGGTTCTCAAATGTAGAGCACTATTGAGGGTACGAATGGCTATTTTACTTTGCATAGTATCTACTTATTGCCAATTTGACATACATGTTGTATTGCAATACAATATCTTTAGGATCTTATTAAACTTTATTGAATGTTTGCATCGATAAATTCCAAATTTTATTACAAACTATGTTTTTTATAAATTTAAAGTTAAATATAAAGTGAATGAATGACATCCACTTTACCTGAGAGAATTATGACGCCAGTAGTATACAGCAGATCGCATATTATTGCCGTTATCTAATCAGATAAAAGGTTCAATAGGACAACACTAAGATAATAAAGTGTATTTACCAATTAGTTAAAAAAATGATGACCTGGGGGTCAACAATGATCGTTTAAGCAGAACTTTTCAGCGTTGACGTTTAATTTTACTTAATATGCCCTTCTTAAAACGATGATGAGGCTCCTTGATATTCTAAAATTTGTATAAATATAGAATGCTACTAGAATACACACAATGATTTTTAACCCATTGTCCATCCTTGGGGTTAAAGCCGTCTATTTCAAATTAAAGCTAAATCGATTCTGCGATTCAGCTGTGAAAAGGTAAGAGATAACTAATTTATTCAAAAGATGGCGCCACACGCCTTTTCAAATCTGACAACTGTCAGAGCGTTGAAATACAATATTTTTTATTACTTCTCTTTTAAGGGAAGTGTAAGCTTACAAAAATCTATCCTGCAGCTCTTCGTTTGTTTCACTCTATCTCGGGAACCACAAAACCAGTAAGGGTTCGATTTAAATTAATAACTACTAATACATAGCGTCACAATTATAAAAGACTAATGTTGCCGTAACAAAGTTAGAGTGGCCCAGTTCGTCATTTGCAAGATCACACATATATTTTTCTTATTTTTCCTGTCCTGAAGCACATAGCCTGAGGTGTGAGAACACCTTATTTTATGTTGACACTTAAATACCCCCAGTATTTAAGTGTCAACATGAAATACAAGTAGAATATGATTTGTTACTCATCTCACGCTCATTTCTAATCAATCAATACTTTGTATTAATTTTACGAATCTATAAAAATATTATAAAGTGCTAAAGTTTGTAAGTTTGTAATCATGTTATTTTCATAACTACTCAAACGAATTAAAATAATTACAACTATAACGAAGTACTTTTAAATTGTCATAATTAATGTACATGTTACCATAGTTCACTCATACTTAGAAATGCACTTTCAGGATTGACATAGAAAGATTTTGAAGAAAGTTCATTTTTGCATTCATAAGGTAGCGAAACGTAGTAGATAGCACATAGGTGAATTCTCGGGCAGAAGTTAGTGCTCTTATAAATTGCGTGCAAATATGTGAAGCCCTGAGTTCTTTACATGAAAGTAGAGAAGTTTATGGAACTTTTAAGTATCTGTATACTTGCATGTTCGCTGTAGTAAAGATTCAAACAGGAATATACTATTATACGATGGGCTTACATTGTAGTACCGAGGTGGTAGATAGCTATATTGTCAGTAAATAATTGAGTAAGTGTCATTCAATGCATGCAATAATGTGTTTGGCGGTAGAAAGCAGGGACAGTAACTTTACACGACACCGTTACTCTTTAGAGCCGGGAAGCAAATAAAACGTATTTATCACCTTTTAAGAGCTTATAAATCGATTCAATCAAGTTCTGCCACGTTACGTTGGCGATCCTTATATTTCGTACGTTTTAAAGTAATAGCAACAGTAATGTCAAACAATTTAGTCATCATACACAGGATTATAATATTATTTTAGTACAATATTTTAAAGTTTTAAATCCTGTGTCTAGCTATTGTCTCATAATTTGTATTTTTAAATAACGGATTAGCACGAAAGCTTAGGCTTTTTATCATTTTCGTATTTTCCTACTTACTTATTTATATTTAAGAAACATACAATGCGCAATAAAAATTCGAATAATGTTCTCTTAACGAACCTAACATGAAAAATTAAGACTAGACCAAACGCGGACTAAATTTAATCCCCATTCCTTTTGAAATCTGTGTCACAAAAAGAGATAGAATTACTTGAAAGCCGATGATTATCTTAGGCGATGTTTTTTATTTAAGGTTTTAGCTTAAAATAGTAAAAATTGTATTTCATTTCCTAATGACTAGGGGTGCTCCAAAAAATATCCCTATAGTGTATAATCGACGACGATAAGAGTCCCGTAGTCGTATATTGAAAAAGTTTATAAGAAGTCTGATAGGGAAGTACCTATCAGGATCGATCAGATACCGCCCCCAATGATTGAAAATAAATTTATTATGTTTAGACCCAGGTAAAGTACGTCGATAAGTTACCATCCGATAAAATTATGCAAAAACTGAGCAATCGTGACAAATATCTATGATTAGCTGTGCCCTGCGATTTAGTTTCATGTTGATTTTTTAAATAAAATTAGCTTAACACACTCCTTGAAACATCAGCTATCTGCCAGACGTTTACACGTGATGCCGTGATCAAGAGAAATGAGGATTAATTTTTATATATAACATTTGACTGCGCCATGTGCGTCTACCATTTCAGCGGTTTCTAATTGCGGTAAACGAATAAACCCATGAATATGATACTTCATGGGTTCATAAATACGACAAATAAAATTGGATACTACATGTATACATTTGCGGCATTCAATCGATTAACAACATAATAATGGTAGTAAAAACTTGAGACCCTAAAGAATGTAACGTCGTAGGATTTATTCGGTTATGCGCGTATTAGTTCCGGGTATGAAGTACCCACAGTAGTTCCGCTATGTCTTACACAGGTACATTGAAAGCTAGTCTCTTGGTAATGTTTTGTATATGTGCCTGTTAGATTAGCGTGTGTGTTATGTTGTTTATATCTATACAGATGAATAAAATTGAAGTGTCTGTATGTTCTATATTCTAAATGAACAGCTTTCCACTATATGCAAATGAATGATATTTTTTTTTATTAAAAACAAATGTTTAGGTTCCGCGGTTATATATATAAGGTGAAACTGCAGGGCACAACAAGTTAGTAATATTTCCGAAATAAAAACGTGGTCTGATAATTAATCCTTGAGTGGAAATTTCAAGAGTTTATTTTATAACTCATCAGTAACGGGCACTGTGGAGTCCGTGGAGAAACTCAAAGTAGCTAGTGAACAATTTCATTTTGAAATGTATTCACATATATTTCGAGCTACAATAAAGCAAGGCCGAACACTGATTTATTTGCCGGTATTATTGAATAATAATTTATATGCTATGACTTATGACCTATAGAACCGACACGTGGACATATAAACCGGACTAGCTTGTAAGTAATTCAGCGAGACATGCAACGTTTTTTAAATAAATTCAATATAGACAAAGATTTATAAGCTTCATTTCATAGAGAAAGAAAAACATGAACAACTAATATTGTCTATTAGCCTTCTGTGTATTTTGTTAAAAAAAATTTGATTGTAAATCTTAAAAGTCCTTTGTATTGTGGATAAATTTCATCAATAATGCAATACCGGTCACATAACAAAAAAAAAAATTTAATAGACGCTTACCGTGACACGTGTTCCTTTGCGACAGCATGCGAGAATTTCTCTACGAATCTGAATCCAATATGTTATTTTCTTGGGTATTGTAGACAAAGAGTTAGCAAGGTAGTAGGAATTCGTGTGTATAGGCACAATAAGGATGCTCTGCATGTTGGTGTGCAGTGGGGGCGTGAGCGTGCGAGCATTGTTGGTGAGACTTGGTGTTCGGTGGTGTATGCGCGGCGTGACGACGACGCAAGCCGCGCCACGGCCGCAATCCGGCGCATTACACAACCAGAATGCTGCACTCACTGCCACCACGCCGCAATAACTGTTCTTAACTTTTATACCATACGTAATAACTATGTGTTTTTAGTTCGTATGATTACACTAAAATCTACGTGATCAGTCTAACTTATAAACGAGTAGAACTATTCCACATTGAAACCTAGATTGGTTAAAAATGAATTCACAAAGCTGTAGCAAATAAGTTACTGTTCCATAGAACTTGTTCTTATATAATTAATAGATTGATAAATGGTTATCTCAATAAAGTTCTTAGTTAGAAAACAATAATTACGTGGCGCTAATGTTTCGGCCTGGACCGATTGACTAACGAATACATTATCCAAATTAACATAATGAAGTGACGACATTTAATTAATACAATCTACTATTAGTATGATTATTTTGCTATTATGCAGTTCATTTATGTATAAAGTTACATAAATGCATAAAATAGCAACAACATTTTCGCCAACACAGTGTGATTTCTATAGGTACAAAATAAGGAAAATAAGATAAAAGTGATGTGAAAGACATTATCACGCTTTCAGTACAGAGCTTATCCGCATTCTCCGGTTTGCACGAGTTTTGTTACGTTGCTCGTGCGGATCTCGATGATCTACGTTCATACAAAGAAATCCAATCTCCAAAACATAATCCTGAATTGTATAGGTTGTGCTTTAGTAATAAATAGTCATACTTGAAAGGTTTTTGAATAGAGAATATGGTACACAGCACAAACCGTTACAGTACGCCAGTTTTGGGTGAGACACAAAGCATGAATAGGTCGGTGCTCAGACTAACTGAACTCGGCGGGGTGACGCACGCCACGCTTCCGTCACGACAAGGGTTACCTTTGCGCTACCGTGAAGTCGTTTCAGGATATTTTAGTCGCACAAAAAGTGTTAACGGTTCCAAAGAAACCGGACCTTTATCACTTTTACTTACTTGGAGGCTAATTGTGCAATTATTTGTACTAGTATCGCTAGGTATGATTTTGCACTCTTAACCAATAATGGATCACTCAAATATTTTTTCACAATAGCCGTAATGAAATCATATATAATTTGTAATGCATTTTGCTGCCAAAAGAAACTAAGATAAAGAACGGTCTCATCCATGGATAGCTCAGTGATTTGATATCTGTTGTATATCACTGTCTCAAATTTGGAATGCACGCTTCAATATTCTCGTGACGTGTATCATGGCGACAATTCTCATTTTTATGAACAAGGCATTGTCTTCCTAACAGATACAATTGCTATTTGATCTTAGCTGATAAGGGCTTTCATGACCGACCTTTCAATAACTACGTAACTACGGCGAACAAGTTAATAAGATTTTCCACCGATTCTCCTGCCGCGCTCAGCGTAGAGATAACTTTTAAAATATTAATTGTCATTATTATTGGTTTAAAGCTACTGGCATTACCAAAATTAATTGGGGTATTCAAAGATGCGAAAATGTGAACTATATAGTACTTGGAGGTTTTGTGTTATTTTTTATTCTCATTTTCAATTGCTACAGTATCAATCGGGGGAGTAATTAAAAAGTAATTGGATGTAGATTAGTAAAGTAAAATAATGTCAGAATGGGCAAGGGGCTGCCTTGACCCGTCGCGTGCGCCCGCGGTTCTGAGGCGCTAGGCGGAAGGCTGGTGTGCGCCCGACCGCGACACTTCTGCGCAGAAAGTGTTTGTCCTTGTCTTATTACATCGATTCACCTTTGACCCTGAGAACAAATCGATAAGGGCAAAAAGCTCTTTTTTTACTATTTAGCACACAAGGGGCAGATTTTTACCGGCGCGTATTTGTCTTTTTAATTTCTTTTTATTTACTCACTAATTAAACGAAAACGGTTGGATTGAATTCGATGGTTCAAAAAGGTCCCATAATTTTGTCTCCGCTGTGAAGCATAAGAGTTTCAGGATATTAAAATTACAATTTCACGATTGTCACACTCAACGACTTCTTAGAGACGTGTGGGTCGAATTGTGTGATATTTAGTTCAATTGTTAGAGAAAAGTGATGATATAATTGGTAAGTCTTTTATTGGTAAGTGATATAGGTGGTAGACCTCTGTGTAGAGCACTTTGAAATAAGCGACTGAAAAATGTCCAGACATTTTCTAGTAAATAATTATTTTATATATTTCAAAAGGGGCAATATTAAATTGTGTGGAATTAATTTTAATACTAAATTACTTTTGAAGTTGGTACCAGACGGTCAGAATACTTTTACTGAAATAAGTTACTATAAATCTGCTTAATATTATTGTATGAACAATTCGGGCATGTCTAAGTATAAATGTCTGGAAGATTTCGGTACATTAATTTAATGTTGTGTTAAAATAACTCGGTATACTATTATTTTACACCTAGCTGCGATGGTCTTAGATAAGACATTATTTTGAATCTTTTAATATCTAAGGAATGAGGGCTCGTTTCTTTTAAAGGCCGAGGCGTGACTAATCTGCACATTAAGCTTAATATGTCGAAATATACTCAAACCAAACATACACGTGAAGATGTTCGTATTTGTGCATGCACACATTCACACGTAAATATTGGTCGGTTGTTTTTGTCGAATATTAGAGCCGAAGAAACCACGGCATACCGCTAGCAGTGCCGTCGGTTATTGCTCTCGGATTCCGCAACAAATTAACATGTATTCGGTACGACTACATTTTATACCTAGTCATTTTACGTTCAATAAGTTTCTATTCTTCTTACTATCTGTTAAACTCAAATGGGACAAATAAAATGATGTACTACGAACTAAAATATCCATTAAAAATGTATCAATCAGAATAAATAATATTGGCATTATAGCGGCGTATGTGTGTCAGCAATCAGGCTGCGATGGCCGGCGGTCGCGAGAATGAGGCCGGCCCGTTTCGCATTTTGCACTAACTTACTTTTGTTTGTCTGCTATTTGTATGAAAGCTTTTAGAAGATGTGAACCAAATTGCTAGTCTTCAAGTGAATCGTTCTGCGCGGATAACATAATTAACATCAAAGAACATGATCATACAAATAGGTACATAATTAGATACTATGTGAGCTCTGTGTGCGTTGTAGGAATTTCTCCAAAAGCTATTATAGGATATATTGCTACTGCTACATCGTGTTCTCGAGGCCTCTCGTGACAGACAGGCTGTAACATTACTCGCTTCGACTATCAGCTTAGGTATCTAGCGTGGTAATGCTTCCAGCTTTCATGTCACGCACCTGAGGGATCGATTTGGGTAACTACTTTGGAATTTTATCTGTTGGTAAATAGTTAAAGCAAATACGTAGCAATACAAGTAATATAAGAAACATTATGTATGTAATAATGATAGATGTATAGTAGGTATAGTGTGTAGTACAGGCAGATGGAGTTGCAATAAAATACGGATTCCAAAAATGTTTCTCGTCTCTTACTGATTACATTATAGGGTTTAGCACATGTCTTGTTTTCGTTTAACACTATTAGCATCGCCTCGGTTCACTTCCGCTTGTTCTTAACTTTCAGATACATAATTATGCTATTTTTGTTTGTCTGTAAAATGCTTTTAAAACCGGAATTGGAAAAAACAAGTGGCTTGTAGGTACCTACTTCCTACATTTTAATATCCGCATCAAGTTTAGTTTAAGAACAGTAACGATAATAACTACTTGTATTTATCTCACATATATCTCACATACAACTCCGAAAAATACAATAAAATAACAAAAAAAAATTTTAGTAATCGTAAACAGTATTAACTTTTTAAATAAAACCATACGGAAATTTAGAAGTTGGTGTCATATTTATTTATTTAGCCTGGCAGCAAATAAAAAAAAATATTTTCAAGGGCTATTTTTATTTAATAGCTAGTGGACCCGCCCAACTATGCTCGAGCATGTTTATGATTAATAAACACGAATTACGCTTTAGAGATTATCGTAATGTTTTCCAACTTGTCGTTATTATATTAATATAACAATCTAATATTATAATAATTCGGCCAATTTGAAAAAAGTATTGTGAAGTCATATACAATACAAATCTTAGATACTCGTGAATCAATCTATCGAATAGTAAATTTCGCATGAAAATCCGTGGTTAAGGATAAAAGGCTGAGGTGGTTTTGGAAAAAGCCAAACACTGAGTCAACGGCCGACAACTGCAACATTATATAATTATGTATAATATATATTCAATGAAATGAATATCCAAACGTTTCCTCTCTTAGTAACAGCATATATTTAGTTTGATGCGAGTATTGTGTAACTATTTTCTTTTTTTAAATATCTTACAACCATAACGAACCTAGTAATAGCACTTATTTCAGAAAGTATATACGAGTAAGTAGAAAAAAATAGAATATATTTAATTTACTGTGTATTTAGCATTTTATTAACTGTAATTTATTATACGCCTACATTTTGGTGGTTTAATAATTGAATCGGAATAGAAATCTATTAGCGCACTCTTTGAGTGGCGAGCAAATTAATAGTAACACTCAATGCTAGGGTAAAAAATAACTCTTGGTCAAATTCAGACTAGCCACAGATGAAGAACTGGTTTGATGTTTGAATATCCGATGATGGAGTGCAAGTGAAAGTCATGATCGACGTACATATAAACAGTTCCGGTTTATCTTAGTTTTTATCATTAATTAGTAAGTCTTTCTTCGTTCTTAGCGTAAGTAAACATTTGGCTAAGTACGAGTAAACACTAATTTAATTGTTAACTGCTATGTCCCCATAATCGAGAGGTCGTTCTTACTCAGTAAAGTGATGTGCTAGAAAACAAAATCGAAACAATCTTTACTTCTAAAATGGTCAACAAATTATATTATTTTCACTTAACAGTATTGCCATAAATTCTCACGAAAATGTCTACTTTGGAAATAGTTTTTATCTAAAAACATCATAAACTTGTTCTATGTAACAAATAATTTCGTAGCGTAAATATATGTCTAGTATGTACTAAAACCCTATTCAAAAATTTGCGGTCAGATTTTTCGCAAGAAACAATTATAATTTATTGTGTAAACAGATCATCTTGTCCACTGTACTGTCATGGTTATCAGTGTCTACATGAAACCTATAGCAACGACATTTGTAAAATATGTGCTTTACTTATAATAGAACCTCGCAGCGGAGGTGCCCGCGTTGATGAGCTCTGAATACAGTAGCAAACTTTGTGCAAAAAATATAACTGAATACTTGTTTGATATTTTTCAAAGGATGTACACATTATTCAGTTTAAGCAATTTGGTAGATAATTATTAAGTATGTCCGTTTCATCCGAAACTGTTGTGGACACGTACTTGGAGAGTAAGTTATTATTAACTTCACAATATCACGCGCCGCGTTTGATAATGTCATTTCAAACGTCCTTCAGTGAACTCAATGCGGAAATTAAACGGCTAAATTACTACCTACATTCAGCGTGCACCGCACAAACAGTATCACAACAATTGAATTGTACTATTCGTGTTATACATTATTTAGTTATTTAAAGAATATATAAAAATATTTTTTACGTCCCCGGGCTGGCTACCATGAGCTAAGTCCTAAATTTAACCTAAAATAATGTCTATTATACGTTGTCACGAGTCTAAACTAGACTAAGGGTACGTGATGTGAATAAGTTATTCTAAACAATTAAATTATTCAAGCAGCATCTCATATTATGTCCTTGAAGAATGCTTCCTTTACATATTATCTGTTTGCAAATTGTTAGAATTTGTGAACAATTACAGAATCATGTTAAGACTTCGTTACTTGGCCAAGGCTTCATGACCACCAGACAGTAGAAATTATTTTGATCATGTACTCTACTGTGATTCGCTTGGAACTTATGTTGTATATTCTCGGCTCGCCACAGCCACGGAACAAAAACTATATTAATGTCATTTAATCGGTCTGTCAAGCGTGGGATTACGATCACAGTTTTAGGTATAAATTAAATTTTAATTCGTGCTGTTGCTGTACCTTTACAGCGGCTCGGTTGACCTTCAGCTTTTAACAATAAAACCGGAGCATTTGTCAAGGAGGTATACTTACTTCTTGTTTCGTTTACTTTTCTTTTTTATACTTTAATCGATCCTATCCAAGATTCAATTTATTTCTTAAAGCAAGAAAGCACGGAATGAAATTGGTAGGATTATTTAAAAAGACGTTGTAATACATAAATACATTCATTTATTTTGCGTACTGTATTTACAGCAATTTTGTGCACTACAAATTAAGCAAACGCTGTTTGCTTAATTTGTAGTGCATGCTCGGAGGTTTTAAAGCCGGGCGTATTCATTATAACAATAACAAAATGCATCCCAGATGAATCTGCAAAATGAATAAAACCGCTAACAGTGGTATCCAATTAAGTGGATTGCTAATAAAAGTGAAATCAAAGTGAGTGCAGTGGCCGCGCGCCGCCGCCAATGCGAGCTCGCCGACCACGGAGGAGCGCGCACATACACTTGCCGACTGAAGTACGCTCACGATGCTCTTGTGCTATTTTAATATACATAATTATCTCATTGATAGGGAATATCCAATAATCAGAAATATACTTTTCAATTTACTTATTACTTATAGTATTCATTGAAAATTATTCTACAAACAACAAACATCTAACGATCGCCACTTGCACTTTCCAATACAGAACAGATTTTGTATTGAATATGTTTATAATTCTCATGCAAAATGTTAAAATAACAAACACCGAATTTAATTTTACGCTTGTCATTTTAAATATATTATGCAGGTTTTATACCGACTGTCAATAATAACGCGATGGTAGGCTGTCTAACGTAAAATACATTATAATGGTGTTGAAAGAATTTTGCTTCGTCGCACAGATCTAACTCATAATTTTAATATAGGTAAGTGATTTCATAGAATCTATACATCTTTATCAGTTTTAAAAGTACAATATATCATTAGCTACGCCTAAACGGGTATGAGCTCTTGCAATACCAAGGGCGGCACTCATGCATTTCCTACTTTATAAAGAGTAGAATTCCTGTGGCAACAAAATGAAAACCCGCTAGCCAGCGCGGTAAAGCTACGAGTATATCTAATCGGACAGGGGCCTTACCATGAGCTCTTATCGCCATGATAGTTTCACTCATTTATGAGACAGATGTATGTGACGTGCATACGTCTGTCACTGTCGCACAACTGAATTAACATTGCAATAAGAGCTCATGGTTGGGCCCCAGTTCTGAATTTCGAGCAAGAGGTGCAACGACGCCCTTCCTGTCATTAAAAGATCTATAAGAGAGATTAAGATTACTATGGGTTGGTATAGTATTGTAGATGGCTAGTCAGGATATAAGACTAGGAGGATGTAGGATGATTCAGAGACGGTGGCTGTAGCCAGGCGCGGGCGCCTAGTGGTGCGAGGGGCGCGGGTAGTCGAGGGCCGAGCTCGGTCTCGGTATGATTTATCGCGAGCTTAGATCCGGTTCGCGCAGGCTCCGCGGCACCGCGGCAGCGCCCACGCCTTATTTTGCTCTATTATCGCGCCAAAATGATCGCTCAACACAATAATACAATAATTATTCGCTTGCCTTTGTTCCGTATCGAAAGCCGCCAGAGACTTTTTCACTTTTACAAATGAAATGAACGATAGCAGAAAGTACAGTCATCTACACAATAACCATTTTTATCAAATCTTTATTGCTTTCATTTGTTTGGGCACATGCGCCTGAGATTGTGACATTTCAAATTGTTAGATTTTGTGCAAATTAAATTATATTTATTTTGTTATTAAATAAATTGCTATGAATTGACGTTGTACATATATTGGGGTGGAACTCATTATGTTAGTGTCCACTTCTGCAAGTATTTGAACTTATTATATTATATTGAATCATCTGAATAGAACATGTTTAGCTATAATTTTGTTTCTATATAGAGGGAAAAAGCTACTTAAGGAAGTAAGCAAATTTTACGATAGACTAGGTTACGAGAAAGTTTGATATTTTTTTCTATAATTGTAGACATGTGCTTATTTTCTATTCCTTCAAAATTATGATATGTGAGTAGTGTTGCGATGCCAGTTTATGTTCCTTATGGATTTTATTTTATTCGTCATTCGCTGTTACGGCACTCTGTTCCCGCTATGTATATTTATTAAGCTGGTTATAACACGCGTAGTCATTGCGGATGCGTGAGTAGCGCCCAGAAATTAGCGTTACCGCTTGTTGCAATTTAAAAATTATTTACGCTATGCTACTCAGCGCTCGCATGTTTCAAAATACGATAGATACCGAAGACGATATAATAACATAGTTTTTGGACACGGTTGTTTGTTATTAAGTTATTATTGTTAAGCACATATAATAACAAAGAGAAACTAGACTAGACTTGCGAATTAAAATGCTGTCCTTCATACATGGGTAGCTGACAACATTTCAGTTAGCACTCTAGTAAAAGAAAGTTTGAAACTATTAATAAAGCAGCGTGATTGTCTTAGTTGTTTTATATACCTGAGCTTGTGGAATTATCTAGACACGTCATGATTCGGTTGTAAGGAGTGTGACGTGCCAGTGGAATCTCATCTCTGGTGGATTTGATTAGGGGCGAGGTGTAAGCGCGTAGCGCGGGACGCGGCGCAGCGCGGGGCTGGCGGGCGCGCATGGCGTGCGCGCGCCGCGTGCGCAGCCCAGCTCTATTAATGACAGCTTGCTTCACACGCACCACTCGGACGATGACGCTGAAAGAGACAACAGAGGAAAGTGCTCAAGATGACACCAGCAACCATTATAATACTTGCTTTTTATCTATTAAAAATAGTAAACTAATTTTATCTTGTCCTGGAACTCATGAATGAGCTAGAACCTAATCAAATATTATATTATTTTTTAGATTGATCGTTATGAAAATTTACTAATATATAACGTTAACAATACGACTTATTCTAATCATAAGGAGCTCTTAATCCTTGGAATAAACACATGGTATGACTGCAGTTCAAATAAAGTTAGGTTACAAAACGCTAATACATTGCCTGTATAAGATATTGGATTAATTAAATACTGAGCAATACGTGCACGCCATTGCATAATTAACACAATGTGGATAACATTGTATGCTGTTGCGTGATTTTTGTTTCATTCAATGCTTTTTGAAGAAAAAAAAAGATATTCGCATCTAAGATTATTTATCTGCTTATATTATGTGATTTCGATTTAAAAACATAATACAATTAGGTATTGTTTTGCGTAATATATGATAACTCTAAGATCAACATGCCAGGCGAACTTTTACAGGCCACAAAGGCTCTTCATGATAAATTTCACGTGCACTTTGTCATAATTGACGTCACACTGTTAGTATCGAGTATCTGTCTTCTACTTCCAGAACAAAGCACAGTCCTGACGTGTTTATTTAAAAATTAGTATGCATATAAGTAGAGTATTGAAATTGTGCCATTCTGATATCGAGCACAGCTTGAACTATAAACATGAAAGCTAATTATTTTAATACGAATATTTATATAGTGTCAATGTGAGATTGCCTCCAATCTCAATAACGTTTCACGAAGATGTCAGTGCGAATATAAATATTCATCTAATTAATATATGCGTGATTAGTACATCATTTGACCGATTATACCGAGTCAATGGCTTTTTTAATGTGTCAGACTCTCGGGGCGAGATTTCCATTTGCATTGCCGGCACCGTGGGCCAAGTGGTAGTATACCTGACTACTGCTACGCGAAGTGTCTACTCACAGTACAATCTTCTTTGACAGCGCTGAATGATTATGTCCACAATATTTATACCATTTAGTTTAAGAACAGAGTACCTATACTTTAACAATCAACCTTTTAATAAGTGCGTAAATGGGCATATATAATATTACACATTAACTTTAAAGAATAAGCAATTCTCGTGTGCGGTAATCAACGTGTGTCAAAACCAGTAAGTACCACCATAAGGTGTTCAATGAGCCTTGAATTCTGCAAGAGCTTGGAAAAATTACGTGAATTTAGATTAAATAAAACACTTCTCATCACACATATCTCATACATACAAAACATAAAGAAAATATTTAATTTAATAAATGAAATGTTTGTGATAACTTGTTGAGTGCAGACATAAGCTGTTTTAGATTTGTAATGTTACGAACTAGTAATTCTAGACAAGTCTAAGTATATGTCAATAACAGAGCACTGTCAAGGGCATAATCTAGATCTGGAAGGCAATACAGGAAGCGATAGAAAACTTTCAACGTAAGCATGCTCATAGTATGTTAGTGGTGTGCATGCGTCGAGTGAAATGAGTGACAGACCTGCAATCAAGTGCAAAGGTGAACACTCGTCGCGGCCGCCAAGACCATGCCTCTTATGGAGCGCGTTGTTAATAATATAGAGGCATTCATGATATTATCTTTACATATACAAATCACTGACTGATTTATCAACGCACAGCCTTAACCACTTGTTTCAGAGGCGTGAAATTTGTTCTTTTTAAAGTTATCCATTAAGAAAGGGTCTTCTGTAATACCTTCCCTAAGGGAGTGTAATGCAGGGGTTGAAGTTTATAAGAAACTTTTTACTACCTGGGTCGAATTAATATTCTACGTGATCGTCAGCTGTCAGAAGCTAGCTATGCAACTAAATGAGCCGATGTCCATGGCGCGCGTAAGGGTCTCAATTGGGACGTTTGAATGATAGCAATCTATTTTGATTTCAAACGTTGATATCGTTGGTGATAAGCAATAGGAGATTTCTAAAGTAAGTTTCATAATAGATGCAGAAAGAGTGACAAATTAAATGTCAGATCTTTCTAAAATGTTAATCTGGAAAAATATGTTCTTGATAGCCAGTTAATTAATATCACTCAATATTCACAAATATTTAAATTGATCTCTTATATTAGGTAGGTGGTTCATGAAAGTTAATTAACGGATGATATGTTCCACCTTACACTAATGTAAAATAGACGCGGTCAACAATTAGAATACTTTTTATCGCGACATAATATACCCAATCCTACGGGATACATTAACGTATCTAGACAATCAATGTATCTAGATCAAAAGACCAAACGTGTTGTTGATTTAATTTGGTTCGCGTATTTTTAGGTTATTTATATTTATAGACACGCTTAGAAAACTCTATAATAGATTTTACGTCTGGTGGGAGGCATACAATAGTCGCAATTTTGCTTGCATATTGGGATTTGGTACTTAAGCTCTTCTTTGGAAATAAATACTTACATATTTTGCCATTATGTTTAATTATTTCCAATTTTGAGATTAAAATATAAAGTACCTAATAAAAATCTATGCTACATACATATGCTCGCGCCGGTATTCCCCGAAGGGGTAGGCAAAGGTGTTGCACCCACTTTTCACCGAAGATGATTAAGTGCCAACGTGACAGATTATGAGTCTATCGCAGTCTCAGACACTACAGGAACATACGTCTTTGAATTACTTCTCAGAAATATGCAGTTTCCCTCACGATGTTTTCCTTCATCATAAAGTGTGAAATCACTGCACATAAGTTTTAGAAAAACTCATTGGTGCAGTCCCTTCTGGGATTCGAACTTGCTTCGCTTGAGTGTCAGACGACTGGTCAAACCCTAAGGCTAACACGGCTATTCTTTCCTATTATAATATTATAAAGCTGAAAAGTAAAACTATAATTATATCTCAAACATATGTCAGTAATAACACGCCATCTTAATAAACACATACAAAGTATATGTCTCTACACTTCGCGTTACTTCAGCGCGTCTCTACGCGCTTTATTGTTATTTTGCATATCAACAATTTGGTTATCGCAACTCAAGGCGTCAATTTCCCTCGCCCGCCTTTCATTAAAATATTAACGATTGTTGCACAGTAAGTAATCAACACGGAAACATTTTGATGAGATTTCACGTAAATGCTATCCACTTTGGATATTTATGTCCCGGGTTGCTAATAAATGGCACCAATCAAATCCAAAATGTGTTCTGTAATGAGTCACAAAACTTTAAGAAATACGTTTGTTAACATACTCATAAACTAACTACGAAATACTACATTATTTAAACGTGAATTAGAATTAGAAGTTTGTACATCTCACCACAATGCTCATATTAGAGGGCGTCATGAAATAAAATAATGTTTATCATTTATGATTTCGTTTCATTCTCGACATAACTTCAATATTTTTATATTATTTACAGATATGATTGTCCATTGTGAATATTAAGATAAGATTGTGCCTGATTCTATATTGTGTAGTGCATATGTTGGGGTTGGTAGAGCATTGTGTTGACAAGGCGGGCGGCTGGAGCGGGGGCGTCGGTGCCGGCGAGGGCTCAGTCCGGTAATGGAGGTCGCGTTCAACACCGTTCGCAACTAACGTACACTTAAATTACCTCGTCGAAAAGAAAAAGTGTACCAATTGAGCTGTGTAAGAGCTAGACGTAAATCAAATTGAAGATGCCCGATAAAGTGGATAATAATTAGAAGACGTGAAAGTGTTGGGAGAAAAATTCGTGAGAGTTTGTGTTAGTGTGATTGTGCATTTGGCAAGAAACATCCGGTTGCGGGCGCGCAGAGTGATGTACTTCGTGCCGTGTACTTTGATGTGCCGTGCGCTGCTGGTGCCCGCGGGACCGCCTCTCATTATCAACTGCTTTTAATGTGGCCCGAAACAATAGTCTGCCTCACATACGTAAAGTACTTAAAGGTTTCTCCACCATTCTCAGAGACCTAGTAGAGATCAAACGATACATGATAAGCTCTAATGTTATGTGCAGTAAAACATATTAAGAAACCGCATTAGTATTTTATTGCCGCACAATCGATAATATTAAACAAAATCATAAATATTTAATACTGTCAAACTAGCGCTAAAAATACAAGTCTAGACGAAAAAACCCATTCATATTTTAAGTACGAAGGAATATTACGTTAATTCGTATTCATTCTTACTACGTAGCGAATATTGTGCTATATTCTGAATTATTAATATTTATTTTGAAGACGATTCATATCCACATCATTCAAATAAAAATTCAATTTAAATGATGTAGGCTCGCATTGTCATGTCACTAATATTTGAATTGAATAATAATATGTGTAGTGTCAAGCAATTACGTCAGATGAACAAAATATTATTATTTGTTAATCTGACGTGATTGCTTGATGATTTACAATTACACGCATTACCAAAAACGAAATAAATGGTGTTAGCCTACTTATAAGGGCATGTTCTTATGCACTTGGCTGCGCTAAGATGGAGATGACCGCGTGTTTAGGCCTCATTCACTATTTGGAATCTCATTAAATTATACTCTAGGAATATTCCACTCCAATCCTATTCCAAGCGATGCCCAAAACGCTGTCGACTGTGAATTAGCTTATTAAACTTGAGTTTGAAGCTATATCATTTGCAATGGAATTGACACGTCATTTTGGGTAATTTAGGTAATGAAATAATTTAGAAATCTCAAATGTAATAAGGTTTTTAATCACTATTATTATATTATTCGCGGGAACACCTCTCGATTATTATTCGTGACATAATAAGTTTATCTAATTATAAAAATTGCAACTTGTACTTAATATTATCCTAGAAGTCCATTACATAATGCGTTGCAGCTATATTTGTGTTCACACAAATATCGCGTGAATTTTATTTATAAGGTATAAAAGCATTTAATGCCAAGACTTTGATAATCCGGGAAGTACTGCTTAAGAAGGAATTGTCCTCTTTATTTAATAGGAATTATCAACCATTGGCATTTTTTTGGGGATATCGATAAAAAATAACGAATACAAGGTCCAAGTATACTGGAACTAAGAATTGTGAGAGAAACTTGTGGCCCGTGCATTTTAAAAACTGTATAAAAACAAGTTGAATGTATCAGTGGCACTCTCACTAGCATAGCGGTGGAATTTGCCGCGACACGCTCGATCTGCAAAGAAACCGATCGGCTGCCCACGCGCTTGTGCGCCGCTACTGCACACGCGTGCGATATCACAGTGTTGAAAGGCCGCCGTAAGCTTATGTCGAGCGACAATGTTCATCTAGTAACAAAGCCACGTGCGCTTAGTTTGCTTTCTATTTCACTTACTCGATGACTAACTAAATAAGCTATTTACCATGATTCAAGGGTACAAATAACTGACTTTATCAACATTTTTGTTCGTTCTAAGTAATATATAATTATATTACATATGATAATCGCCTAACAAATCGTTATATAATGAATTAATAGGCCGGATACACAATAATTCGTCTTATGAATTCAGATAATTTACAAATAAAATCAGGTTAGCTATAATTAGAATATAAAACTACGCTCATTTCACAGTTGGTAGTACTGGAATTCAAAATAGACATAGATAGAAGCAATAAAATACGGATAATTAACATTTTATTAGCAAGCCTACAACTATATTATAGTGAGTTAGTGGGCGCTCTGCTAAACGCTGTGTTAACCTTTTAGTAGAGGAGCAATTATGATAGAATGTGGAGTATCTAGGCGGTGTGCAGGTACTGTGCGGCGAGTACCGCTGATATTATGCAACGAGCCGGACGCGGACAATGTTAAGTGCATTATGTTTATAAAGCGTCGTGACCGGCGCGATCCTGATACCTCACTGCTGGCGGATGTATCTCACAACATATATCACCCATCGATCTCCTTACATCCTTAACACTAAATGCCGCAACATTGTTAAGAATCAGTTAATATCCTTTGCTGATTCTTGGTAATGGTACAAAAGACATCAACGAGCTCTATCTAGAAATTATGCTTTTAATTATTTAAGTAAGTTCTAATAATATGAATAACGAGAGCAGCTTAATAAAGTTGAAACTATTCCTAAATATCAGTTCAGGCAACCTTGTTACACAACGCATGCAACATAGCACACATCTAGCGAAGTAAAACGAGCGTTTCTCTTCCATATGAATGAATATCTAGTGTTGACTGAACTCACAAAGGCTTCCACTTTCTGTCTAACACTCCTTTCAGCTTCAGAAAACATTTTAACGAAGGTAAAAAAATATGCCAGTTGTCATTGATTGAATCATTTGCTAAGTGCTCTCAGCAGATTGATAATAGAATTTGAAGAGAGATGTGGCGCGCGCGGCTTATGCTCGTTACCAACCTGACGAGACTTACTTAGTAGACGTTAATTAACTTACCGGTTTGAATATACCCTTACATTCCTCTTCAATAAAGAGACACAATAAATCATTTTATTGCTTAGTGATACGGTAATTTATGAGTTCCGGGAAAATCGAAGGCGGAAGTTAGGCATTAAGAAATGGACTGCAAGCTTAAGGAATATTACTGTCGCGTTTACTTAGTGCTGTAGATGACAATGACGATATAGCTGTGTTACAAATGTACCAGGATTATAAATGTACTTTGTTGTTACAAATACTAAATAGTTTACAGCGATAATAAGAAAAAACGGTATTGAATAATAATCCTTGAAAGGATAGTTTGTGTGAGTGTGTGTATATGTGTAGTCAGTGTGTGTGTTGCTCTACTGGCACATACCACGACACTTGTCAACATCGTTGGCTACTGTACCTGCAGCGACGATCCTGTCCCACGTTTAATGACTCACAAATATTCGTACGTCAAACATTTGTCCATAAGGTACGGTACGTGAATTTGAATTTTATGATGGGCTAACAATCTCGGTCGTCGCATTGTGACTAGTATCTATATTTACAATGAACTACGCATGTAATCAAATTATCACCAATTTTATGTTAGCAGTTCGTAGAACTTGACTCCTTAGACTAAAATTCTTCTATTTGAATGCGTTCAATAGGGACAATATAGAGATAAAGGTAACGCTTTCGATCAAATGATGAAGGTTGATGAAGGTTAAGTGAAGATTCATCAACAATTATATAAGAGCCAGTGAAGCAACTGCTACTGTCTCTATATTTCGCTAACGTTTTAACATCCTTGTAGGACATGACGCTGACTTGTTCTTTCAGCTGTCGTATGTAACTCATCCTTGGGAGAATATAAGTAATTAAGAAGTAAGAGGCCTTTTCTTCGCCCTCTGTGAAGTTTTTTATGAAAGTCGTAATAGGTGTTTTCTTGCTCCTGCTGTTTTCTATTGTCTAGATTAGATTAAGTAACATTTGTTATTCTTTTTTTTTAACACTTCCTCGTTTCTTATCATCTGTGTCCATTATAAACCCTCTATTGTCCATCAACACCACACATCAAATGCCTACAGCCCTATTTTTCTTTGAGTGAGTGTCCACGTTTAAGAACTATAAAGTGCGATGCTCCACAAATATAATTTAACATCTCTTTCTCACCTTCTTCGAAAGTAAAGAATGTGGGAATATAATAAAATAGCGATATAGAGCACTCGGTTTCTCTGTATGATTGACGTGACAAGTTCATCGGTACACGGTGGCCGCAGCCCACGGCCGTGTGTACGAGTACCTCCACGTACGCCGCGGCCGGTGTAACCGCCGACTAAATAACCAAATTGTTCTTGATGTCGGTTATGGACCTGCACAATATTATGTTAAGTCATACATACAAGAGAAAGTGTTGTTTGGTTCTTTTTTCCCTTTGATTGATACGGAACTTTCATTGGATTACTTCCAATTGAGATAAGATAGAGTTTTTTAATGATGGCATTTGCGGTAGCAATTCTTTTACGTACAAATAATAATGAATAGATGTTTCTTTTTACGTGAAGTTTACTTACTTATGTTCTTTTGAAATATATTTTTATTTAAAACTGAATTAATGTGATCAATAAAAGGATTTACTTCTGCTGTAGTATATTATTGAAGTACATACATACCCGAAGAACAAAACATCTTATAAAAAGACGTTAGAATAATTAAACGGATACAATTTCGTTCAAGCTTTCCGTTTCCATTTGTTAAACACAGACATTGCTTCATTTACATACAATTTCTCATAAGATATGTAGTTAATGTTACTCATAAATGCAAACGTTTTATTGCATTAATCATTGCTATTATTGCATTAATCATTTATAGAGTACGGTTGTCTACTAGTGTCACCTTTACGCGGAATAACATATGTAACGAAATGTTTACAGCTAGAAAATGTAGGAAGTCAACAAGATAATTTATAGTATAGTAAAGTATATATTTTAATTATTATCCTCCCTGCTGTGGTAAGCTTTAAGACCATGCACTTCTACCTAGACGCCGGCGCTCATTCATATTACATAGAATACGTAGCTACGTCATTCCTTTGCTGATACGAAAGTGGTCACTAACTCATTACTTGAAGACCGATTTAGCTTTAGTTAATAGTAATCTGATGGGCTAGGAAATTATTTAAATTTATTTTTTATTAATTTACAGCTGTTTAAAAGAGTTTTAACAAAGATGCGATGCTTCGTCGTTGGAACAATAATGAAGAAACGTTGGAACCTTCATGTAGGTGGGCAAGTAGGTCACGAGAATGGCCAATTTTGAATTACCATTGATTACTTTTATTATTTTATTGCTCTCATAAAAAAAAGATTTTCCGATAATTGGTTTAAATGACACCGTTGTCTGATTTTTTTAATGGATCATTAGTTTTGAATTACCTCCTCAATAATTGGATAACCATAAAATGTATACAGACATTAACATGCTAGAAAGGTCTTGGTTGTGAAAGTCTTACGCTGATTTTGGTTAATTTCGATGTCGTGTTTACTTGACAGGCGTTGGTCTGGATATATCACTCAACCGATTAACGTACCGCTAATTAAATATTATGGACATAAAAATGCCTTTGGTTCCTAATAACAAATTTGATTCGAGTACCTAAATACATACATGACTAATTACACTCAAAATTATTGCATTATTTTTCATGTATAGAACTGATTATCACAGAATTCAAAGGTATAATTGTTGTTTCATTTTTGATGATACATTAGTAGATAATCGGTAAGCGCAAATGTCTTGAAATCGGTTTGTACATCTAACAGCGCGTGGTGAGGAATGTCGTGCATGGTGTTATTTACATAGCAAGTGTGCGTGCGCCGTGCGAGTAACGCGCTTCGTGACTATGATTATTGTGGAGTTGCATTTTACCTGCAACGCTAAGCTGCGTATTGTCAAGACAATGGCTTGACTTCAGAATAATAGAACATAAATTTATCTTTTTTGCGCCAGTTTTTTCGATAATATGGAATTGCTTTTAGCAAAGCGTTTGACAGCCTCGTGGGCATACGTGAAACAGGATGCTACCATCTAAAGTGCCAGGTGATCATCGATGGTCTCATCGCACCGTAAGGCTGCGCGTGAGTATCATGAGGCTATTGCGGTCGGTTTCACCTCGCACTTGTATCTTGTGATCTTGTCGCAGGCGTATCGCGCGCCTTTTTTGGAATATCTCGAGCAAATTTCATTGGAAACTTTTATTTATCTGCGCGCGAATTGCACTCGAAAATCGGATTTTTATTTTAATGAGCCAGTTTCACGGCTACTTCTCGCTCACACCCGCCGCCGCTGCACTGAATAAATAAATGAGTTGCTCAACTTTCTATGAGATCGTTTCTTTGGGCGGTCCGGCGAGGCTCGCGGCTGCCTGTGACGCGGCCGCATTGTGACCGCGTGCGCACCGCGCCGCGTGCGCATTAACTATATTGTTCTTTTACTCTCTATACAATAACTATTCTCTTCGAACTACAACTTGAAATACATTTCAGTCACGATTTATATAGTATCTGATTCCTTTGTTGGAAAACGCCTATGAACTGGAGAGAATTGAGCAAGCGTCAAGTTATATGTACCAAATGACTATATCGAGCATTGTTGATGGCACGTTTGGATTCCACTTCTGTGACACCCTTCAACGAAGATTCATACACACATTCATATGGGAACTATGAGACACGAGAATCCGTCCAAATAGCGTGAGATTTTATAACGTATTCTTACTTAAGTGTCAAGAAATGGTATTTCATTTTGTCAGTTTGTAACTGGCTAAAGAGGAGTATTGTCGCATTTCGTAAAAGTAGATCATGGTGACGCATTACGTCTTTTGCCTGTATAGTCATGATGACGCGGGCATAGAACCTGATAGAAACTGAGGCATAGAGTCCTGTGAGGAACTCTTACATGTTCTTTGCACTTATTGCTTAGTGACTGTAGCATCGATCACATCAAAAGGTTATCCAAAGGGCCAGAGTAACACCCTTAAAATTAATCGAAGAGACATTTAAGATGGGTTGAACCGACAAAATTTAGCTAAAACAATCTGTTAAAGTACTAACTTTAATTTTTAACTAATTTTAATTTTTTTAAATTTGAATCATATACCATTTTTTCGATCAGAATCAAACCTGAATCTCAGAAATAATCCACTATGACAAGAGCTAATAAGTTGTGACTTAAGAACATTAATTTATTTCTTGTGATGTAGATGTTATCACAAGAACTGATTCAATTCAATGCATTAATTTATAACTGGTTCAGTGTTTAGTTAATGAATTACTTTCCATCATTTATTAGTACCGAGTTGGTTCTTACAACCTAGTTGATATTGTAGGTAGATATGCTGATTTGTGGTTACTATAGAAGGATATTGCTTATTTCTCAGTGGGATATTTAACAGTGAGTCATGTGAAACTGTGAAGAATGTTCACACATAGATCACAGCGTATGACACTAAGACATTGTGCTTATCGACATCCCTCCCACATCCTCACGGCTACACCTCTGACATTAGGATAGCGAACACTGCTCGTACCCAACCAAAGGCAAAAGGTCACATTTAGAAATCACTTATACCCTATACAAAACAGTTGTTTACTCATGTAAATCTTTCTCTTATAATAAGTTTCATTCAATATGTTAATATTAACTTTTAAAAAAAAAATAGAGAACAGGATAAGCTTGAATAGAATAAAATATTTTTAATTGATGTTAATAGAGGAGAGCGCATTTTTATGCAAGTTTAAGCGCACAGTGCAATTATGAAGCAACTTGGTGTCATTATGATCAAGTAGTGCATGTGTTACTTACCGGACGTGGAAAAGACTCGGTTGTTATTATTAGTGCAATGCACTTGCATGCGTCACTGTGCGAAGGACACGCTTTGTCTGGATCAGGTGGTCGGTGCGCAGGTGAGGGGCGCCGCGGGGCGGGCGTGGGGGGCCGGAGGGAGGGGCGGGAGCACCGAGGCCGCTTCCTGTCGCAGGACTGGTTCTGTGCACCACTTTATTTTCGCAGTTTGCACCAGTTTCGAAGCATGCAAAGCTACAACCTTTAGCACTCGACGCGACCGTTCACACGTAAATAATGTTCGTATTTAACCCACTCAGTTTGCCATTCTTATTTTGGGTATTCCATTCAAGCATTCAAGCTCCGTACGAGTAAACAATTTCAGCTTACATTATATTGAAATGCCTTTGTTAGTACTTACATACATTTCCATGAATGACATTCAATATCCTAGTCCTAAGGCTTCATGAGCCTTTGCGCGAATTGGAAGGAATGTCCCGCTAATTAATTCAAATTAGGTTACTTTAATGGGCAGTAATGATCCCAAGTGAAATGTAGCACAATAATTTACTCGCAGACTATATGATGTCATCATATGAACCTTGATTGCACTCCAGGTTCCTATTAAAATATGTCTAATAACAATATTTTCCTTCTTTTTGCAGATCTACGACACCATCGACGACCACGCTAAGCTTGGACATATGATAGAACTGAAAGGTAAGGATATTTATATACTCTGCCAAATTTCTACTCCTACGTAAGTAAATAGGTGGAAGACAATAATATGCCACGCCAATATAATCTGGAAAAACCAGTATTTTGTCAACAAAGGCTTCGCGGTTTTCATATCACAGATTTTGTTAATTTAGTGGTTTTAAATTACAGACATAAAATGTGAAATTAAACTTCTTACCCACTTACTTGTATTAAGGACATTATGCTCAAATTTTATATAGTAAAATGTACTAACTGGGATTGTGAGTACGAGTTTACTTCCAAACTTGTCAATCATGCAGTTCATGCAATCCCAGATGTTTTAGTACTTAAACTGGTATATGCCATATTTTTTCGAGTGTTGTGCTCTTCAATTAATCCTTTTCCTTTTTAACCAACTTCAAAAATGAGGAGGTTACTCAATTCGACCGCATAATTTTTTTTCTAATGCCATGTTTGTTTAACTCTTTGGTATTCTACCACTACCAAATTGCGTATGAAAAACAATGGAAGTGTTTTTTTTTTAAATTGATCTAGTTGCGTGAGCTCGCTATGCAAATACATCACGATAGAAAGCAGATATTCCTCTGCATTGTTCCCGTCAGTAACCTTGGGTCACGCTATATACAGGCGGGGCATAGGTTATCCTAGCGATGTTCATGTTGAAGTCGGTTTCTTAAAAGAAACAGCGTCCGTAGAGCCCTGTCAATGTCAAAATACATGGTAGATGTTATTTGCAATGAGAGATGATTAAGATAAGATTCGGAGTATGGTCGAGTGCCGTTATTGCAGTTCGTAGGGCAGAGGTCAAGGGCAGGGGCCGACGAACACGGCCTAAAATAGCCGTCAGCTTTACTCAATAACCTAATCAACTTTATATTAAATAATTATAATCTTTAATATAAAGTTGACATTTTGAATCTTGTCTTATGTCAGAAAGATTGCTAAAATTGTATAATGACCTGACCTTTGATTTACACAAAAAAGCTATCAGACGTACAGGTTCACGTATGGTTCGATTTTAAATTATAATGTAGTCCTAACTTAATAGTCATAAATGGTTTGTAATAAGTCATTAAAAAATATTCTCTTAAATCAAACCGTATGTGCCATATATCTGTAAGATCAGTGTTAATGCATTAAACTTGAAAAAAGCTTTCATTGAAACTGTTAACTACTTTTGATCAATATATTTTATTGCAGTAGCTGCCTTTATCGGACGCAAAATAAGAATATATATTATGCTAGCAGATGTCACGTGGTCTTACCCGTGTAGTTCCCGTTCCCGTGGGAGTACGCCTATGTAACTCGCTGATGATGTAGTTATCCACTCCTGAAAGAATTTTCAAAATCGGTGTAGTAGTGTCGAAGCCTATTCAATTCAAACAAACATTTGGCTTTATAATATTTGTAAAGATAATGACACTGACGGTTTTAATTAATAATTACATAATATATTCCCTAAACAGCTACCGTTGATCGCTAATCTATTGATAGCATGATTGGCAGAAATACTAGAAGTACAACTGAACTACATTCTTATTATATATTATGTTCGGAATGCAGCGTTTAATTAT
This sequence comes from Watsonalla cultraria, assembly GCA_964035505.1. Taxonomy (NCBI): domain Eukaryota; kingdom Metazoa; phylum Arthropoda; class Insecta; order Lepidoptera; family Drepanidae; genus Watsonalla; species Watsonalla cultraria. The sequence goes on along the minus strand of OZ037717.1, from coordinate 6,068,440 downwards.
CATGAATAATTAACACTAAGAACCTTGAGTGAAACAACCTTGGAGAGCTGACAGTTTATTCAGTGCACTAGATCGTTTTAACTAATTTTTGATAAAAGTTCACGTCAACTAGTATGTATACAATATTTTTCGAATACAAGTTTGCTTTCATAAGTTGTTTGTCTCGTTACTGGTTTAGTCGTGAGTTCGGCCTGTATTTTCAACCTTATCAAAACGAGAATTCGGTTGCAATCAATCATTTATAGCCATGGATCTTTGCACAAGCTTAGGATGTTTAATATCCTGTTCGCTTTATGAGGAAGTACGAGTAGGTTTATATTTTCATATTTCGTTCTCGTTTGATTTTTCTATTAATTTGATATCTATTAAATTTTTTTAAACAGCACCTTATTGCTCAAGTCTGCATTCCAAAAATTCCAAAAAAAAAATTTGCTACCTGCCAGTGAAATTCCGTTAAAATCGGTACAGCCGTTTCGGAGATTAGCCGGAAAAAACAGACAGACAGACAGACGGACAGAGAAAAAATAAAAAAATAGCTTTTTTCTTGTCATTATCGTATATACTTCATTATGCATTTAGTGAAAAGCTGTTATTTTGAAATTACAAACAGACACTTCAATTTTATTTATCTGTAAAAGTACTTCAATAAATTCAGAAATGTATAACTGTACATTTTGATTATACTATTTTAACTGCCTCGTTGGTTTAGTGCTTCTGCGAAATCCGAGGTCCTGGATTCGTCGCGGGGTCGGGTAAAGTGTTATTGGGTTTTGTTATTTTCCTGTAGCAGTCAGTCCGGAGTCTGGATAATTGCCCGGTTAATATGTAACATGAAAATTAATAATTAATTTATAACATGAAAGTCGGTTGATTGTTCCTGATCATATTTTTAATCAATATTGTTATCCGAATTTTTCGCTTCGAAGATGAATGTATTGTATGTATGATGTGAAATATGAATGGATTGTATGACTTGGATGTATGTATATACCGATAGTTAATATTCAAATATTAATAAAGAAAGTATAATATGTATTAATATATTACTCGTACAAATCCAGGCTATAAAAGAGGAAAATATTAATGATATGATTATTAGCGTAGCACAAAAGAATCTGTAGAATTCATTATATTTCTAAGACCATACATAATACATTTTGGCAATAATATATATTTATTGAATGTGAATTTAAAACATAATCTGATGTATAATTGCTATAATTCAAATGACTAGTGTTAAAACAGTACGGCCTGATATGTCTGTAATGTCCCTGCTGTCAGTGGCGCTGCAGACATTCGGGCCCATGGCCAGCCGCGTTATTTTGTAAGGTTTCTCAGCGTCGAGCTTGACGTCAAGCGTCGGTTTCAGTCATAGGCAATTGGTCCTTAATACGTAGACAATAAAGCTCAACTCGTATGTTTGAAACCGACACTCGACGTCGAGTGCGACGCTGAGAATCTTTCAGAATAACGCGGCGGTTTCCGCGAGCACCGACCGCGTTGCGCTGGCCCATCGCATATCACTTCGCATTCATTGTGTGCTCTTGTTTCATACATTATACACACTCACTACCTAATGCATTCAACGATCTGAATAGTTGAAAACGGTAGTATCAAATTTTAAATAAACACGATTGTCTGCATTTAGCCCGACTATTAAAACGACTTGATAAAAAAAGTAATAATCCTCGTCTCTGTTCATTAAAAAGATACTTAGCATGACCAAAACCAGTTCATACATTTTATGACATAGCATTGTAGCTACTGTTCATGAGTTTAAGTATAATTTTTAAGCAGTCTTTTAGAATTAAAGTGCCTGAAGTGAATACTTCAGGCACCTTTGCAAACTACTTAGTAACTAGTTGGAAAAAAATAATTGTTTTTGAATCCCATTTCATGAGGAATTTAACTCGTGTCTGTTGTTAAAATATCAAGTAAAATCGATTGGTTGTTTCTACCTCGCACGGTGATCAAGCGCTACGACAGCGATCTAAGATTAATGGTCGTTGTATAAATATAGTGCTTTATACGAAACACTTGTTCCTATTGGTCCAGTTAACATAACTTTAAGTTACGTAAGCCGCGCTCAGGAGCTGCCGCGTAAAGGGCACAAACAGCACAGCACTCGCGCGTTGATGTCTTTTGTACCGCGCTGGCTTGTTAATGGGACTCTATGTATAAATCTTGTGATTTGACATTTTATCTAAAGTTCTCAATACACAACGTCCTCCCGTTATTGAGTTATTATTGTCGTAGCGTTAATTTTACTTCTTAATAATATATTCCTTCTAAACACAGTTTTATGACTCTATTTTATGTTAAGACTACTTTTGTGAAAGTAGATGTATTAAATTTATAGCTGTGTGAGTCTCTGTTATTAAAGAACGTTATTACTCGACTGCATAATATGTAGTCATGATTGAATATAAAAGCTAGGTTAGCTTATCTGGAACTAAAGTTGATCATTTGAGTAAAAATATATTTTTTATTAAATGCCTTATTTGAGTCGGAAACTCTGGTGGAACGATAATAATATAGTGTCAGTGGTAAAGTGGAACAAGGAACTCGCATAGTGGCGAGTGGTACGTTGAACCTCCGCACACAGGCGCAGGCACGCACACAGGCGCGCGCTGCCTCTGTGTGCATCTAACACCGCGTGCTTACACACAACTGATTCATGGCACAATGGCTGCGCACACTGCTAGTGCCATGTATCTGGGGCTCGTAATATTACATCAATACCAATTTTATGATCAAGCCTATAATTTAAACTTTACTACAAAAAAAATATTCAAATGTCCGTGTCTAGTGTACTAGTAATTTCTATTTCGATTTAAACGTCGTTCACGCGCTTGGATTACTAAATAGACGTTGGACCAAGTTTGTACACACACACACGCAGATATAAGTGTTTCGATCCATTGGGGTTGCTTATTTCCAAGTATTATTGTTTGTATGTTGTCATAAACAACTGCAATAATCCTAATTATATGAAAAATGAAAAAAACATAGCAGTGGATGAGTACTTGGATCAAGGAAAATATTATATTTTTCGGGAAAAATTTGACATTTTGTGATTTGATTTGACTTTGCTTTTATAAAGCTCAATAATAGACACGAGCTATAAGCTCTTGAACAATGGCGTTCAAAGTAGGGCGTAAAAACTGGTACTACATGTTTAGCAAAAAATACTAGTAATAATTTTCGTAAGCCCATTAATCTTGTTTTCGAAATATTCAAATTATTCACAAAATGAGGAAGGTGTCGTTACCACTGTCTGTGGTCCATGGATTTATTGTTATTATCTCACTTACTGATACATTAATTGTCAATATTATATACAATGTGAAAAACGGGCGGTTTCATAAGAAAGTCACCTTCAAAATTTAATTTTACTGATATAATATCATACTAAAATAGACATGACATTTCACAAACAACTCCTCGTGGTGCTGCCTGGCCAATTTGATAAATCACGATAGAAGCTCCAATGCGAACATACAAATCCGTTCCACAGATTGAGCGCCAAGAATTAACAAACTTACACTGACATTATCGCCTTAGTATTATATATTGCTATGTTATTAAAAAAAACTTACTATGTGCATCCTATAAATAGTTGCAGAGTCAAGATGATATAAATCTAAACATTTAAGTTTGATCCACATCAGATTTGAAATTGATAAATGTGTTTTGCATGTATTTGATGTGAGCCAATGTTGTAGACGGTGCGCGGCGCGGGCGGCGCGCGCGGCCTTGTGCGTTGCACAACGCACGATAAGTGCTCGCTATAATATAGCCTCATCTCGTTAAAAGCTTTTCAATAAAATCGGCAATAAGAACAAAAAGTTATTAAATACCGTGGTTTTAGTTATTAAAGTTGCAAACTACTGGCGGCGCCGCGTCGCCACTTCGTCACACTGAGCCGCCGCGCTCTGGTTATAGTCACTTCGGTGACCTTTACAGAATCAATTTTGGGTTTATTGTTCAGTCATCAAATCTTAATATGCTTTGTTTTAATTTTTATAATAGGATATATTTAATTACCGCTTACATTTTACAAAATAACATTAAAACTTACAATAAAAATAAAAATCGTACAACTTGTTATTCAAACGCAGTAATTGTTTATAAGGTGGCATACTTTAAACCGCAATCAAAGATAATTAACCCACAAGCAAAGCCTACAAGTAAGCAGTTTGTTCTCAAAAACTGCCTAGCTGTTAAATGTTATGTAACACATATTTGTTAGGATTACAAAACTGATAGAGTAAGCCAGTCCCGGCAACGCGGTCATTATCATTGCCGTTTTTGAATTTTTTCTTAAAAACTACTTAAACATCAAATATGCCTGTATTACCCGATGGGGTTGTCAGAGATGTACTCATAGTACACCCACAGCTATGTTTAAGTCCCATCGTTAGAAGGCAAATTGTCTTTTGAACAAAATATATTTAAATTTAAATATTAACTATTCATAAACATTATTTGATTTTGTTTCTAAGATATTAGAATACAATTGATATTTCGAGTGAATTATAGAATTGAAGTTTCTATGTATACAGAATATTAAACAAACCTTCAACGGATTTAGCCTTGTTAGGGTCTGATATCTTTTAACATCTATGACCATAGTGTTTAAGATTTTCGGATCATACTATCTGACATATAATATTTTGGTGAAATAGGTTGTTCAGCGAGTAATGTGGAAAAAACTGTAATTCTTTGTAAAATTGACAAACAGACCTTACATCTAAATATAACATATTTTCAGAAGCATGAATGTGGAATATGTTTTGGGTCGTAGGTTACCTTTAAACTTTTAAAATGATCAAACGAGATACAAAGGCGTACTTGATGTGAGATCTGATACAAGTTCACATATAGTCGTCTGCCCGTTACCAAGAAGGTTTCAATCACACCATGTGAACTGCGCGAGCGTTGGTATTGTCGATTGTGCTCAATACAACACGTAGCCCAGTAATTGTTCACAAACCAACGTTGCGTAAGGTCGCGCCGCAATTTGTACATAAATGTCATTAGTGACGCGACAAAACACTGATCATAATCAAATTCTTTAGTCGCTAGGGTCACACTACCCACGTACTACCCGATATTATATAAGTATCTACTGTTTACATAACAAAGGCACTATTGACCCTTGATATCTTTAATTATCAGTACAATTATTGAGTACAGTATTTTCAACACCAATGCAATTTAACCTCGTGTGAATTTTAATTGTGTTATTAAACACATAACTACCGAACAAATTTGTTCGTTAATGATATTAACCTTACACTGTTTTGTCCCCAAAAATATGACGTTTTTAATATTTTGCATCGCTTATGACATCATTTCCCCAAGCTTAGGCGATCAATATATAAATAGTTATTTGTTATACAAGAGTGCAAAGTTGCTTTTTAACCGCGTGTTCAATTTTGATGACCGAGCAAGCGAAGGTTTTTAAAATTCAAAATTAGAATCCTGAGCGTTAGCGAGGGAATCAAAAGAGCACGAGGTGAAAAATCTTTGCACTCGAGTGCAACACGTAACTTTTCATTCCACCTCAGTGAGGAAATGACTAAATGCAAAAAAAAAAACGTTTACAATCACAAGATAGGTACACTTTTATTTCAGTTTAGGTATTAATTACTACATTATGACAGGTAAGTATTACAGAATAATCTTTTTAATTCACAAACTTAGTGCACACGATGTTCTAAATTCAATTTACTTTATCCGCTAGAGAATAAAAACGGCTTTTCCACTCAGATATTGAAGATTAAAAATACTCTTTCCGAGATGGTGGGATGAAAAATATATTTAGGTATTTATAATTAACAGTATCGAGGTTGTGTCAATGCATTGAATACTTACAAAATATATAAAGCGAGCGTAAATAATTACCAAAACCGACACGTGTTTCAATTTTTATTTCTTTTCATTTTTGTCTCTACCATGTTGTTGTTTTGGTCCACGCATAATTCAAAGATAACAAAATTCACTGTGCTTAATTTATTATGGAACTAGTTTAGTATCCCTCGATAAAATGTAAGCTCCATTTTACTGTGGGATAATATGCGAAATTAAAAAAAAAACTCTCCAGCTGAAATTCATGAAAAACCCAAACATGTGTTGTTATTTTACCTCAATTTTTTATTTAAAATTTGAAAAAGCACATTAACTCCAATATCTCTAAAATTAAGGTCACTTCGACGGGATGCAACGGCAATGGGAATGTGCGTTCAAGTTCTTATTTATGAAATCATTCAACTTATTGCCTTTATTGGAAAAAAACTGCATATGGCCGAAACTAGTAATATAATTATTAAAAAAAAAGACGAACTTTGACATTAACAAAACGCTCTACCTCTAAACAGGAATGGAAGTATTTGCTAATGATAATGACACGTAAATTAGGTTGAGCAAAACTCTTTTATTAATTGGTAGCGATAGTCATCTTATCGTGTCCGTATTAGCACATTTGTGTCTTTAAGAAAAGGGGCTAATATGTGTTATGAAAGTGTATGAATTTGGCAATTGGTTTATGTCGAAATACACATACAGCGGTACAATTACAATTGTAAGAAATTGGCATTTATAATTTTAATCATTAAAAAAATATACCTGATTTGAATAAAGAAATCGGTTTATATCAGATCAAGTTAAAATTAACGAGAGTTGGAAATGCTATAATCCGCTAGACAGGTATGCGGCTGAATTCCACCTGATAGCCATAGAACAACATAGGTAGGTGTTAGAGTCGGATCACTTTCTCAGAAGCGATAGAGCTAACATAAGCGTGGGTAGGTTATTGTCACTATTGAAACTTTAGCACTCAGAACTGTATAATAAAACTCACTTAGTAAAATGTTTGTAGAGCTTAAAAAGTAGGTACCAACACGAAAATCTAACATTGCTTTGCAATACTAGCGGTAAAGCTTGCTTAACCTTTGATCAATTAATTAGTAGGTTATCGTAATAGTTTACAGCTCTCGCGAGTGAACTAGAAATCCGATGCTGACAAAAAACGTGATCCTAAGATATCGTTTTATACACTATCGATAGTTGGGGAGGGGGGGCATTTGAGCTATTTATGTACCAAATTCCGTAATATCCGTTAGTAGGAGTGATCCATCGTACACACACATGGTATAGATGCTAGTGTGTGTGAGCACACACGTAGGGTAACCAACACGTGCGCAGCCGCAGTGACGGCGGCGCGGCGGAACGAGTTCAGGCCGACCTGCTGCGCCCGCGCAAGAAAGAACTCAGCCAAGGACGCCGGCGTAACGGTGCCCTGCGCCGCCGCACGCGGGCGTCCCGCTACGTCACCCGCGCCCGCGCTCCTCCCTGCCTCTACGCCAACCGCACGGGAACAACCGGCCTCTCTACGCCGTAGTATATCACCACTGGATCTTCATAACTCGATTATTGATGTCCTATACTTTCTTATGTCATTATTATTTATCAACTAGGTGATCTATCAAGTGAATACATATTGCCCGTTTTAATAGAAAAAGCAAGCAAGCGTATTTTGTTGCTGAAAGACACCAGCAACAGATTTAGTTTTCCATCTGTTTTCCACTTTTGGCGAGTTTTGAAAATATATAACTAACAATTTCATTAGTATATTTTATTATACTTCCACTTTCTTTTATCCCGCGAAGCCCACGAAGATTTAATTGCTTAAGACATTTATGTAATTATTATATGTTTTTATAAGTGTTACTAACAACATTTTATATTCGTACTTTCAAGATCCCTATATTAAAATAATTTGAATAATAGTTCTCATTTTATATAACAAAGAAGATGAAATAAAGATAAGCCAGTGGAGTATTTACATTTCCAACTGCAAGTAATTGGTTAACTAGTAATCTAGCTTCATTTGACCTATGCGGTTATGATGGACGTGTCCTAAATTAAGAGTAATTCTTAAGTAAATCCAATTTTAAGTTCCTTCGCCCGGCCATCGACCCTAAAAACCTTATTTTCCGTCGCACTCGAACTCTTTAATTTAAGTATTTTCGTCTCGCAGTCACGAATACCGCTGTTCTGCCTTTATTTTGTTCCATTACGACCAAGAACAATGACTATTGGTGGATAGAAGCGTGTTCCTATGTTTGTCCCGTTCTCTTGCGGCGGCCGCGAACACCGCGAGCGAGACAGGTAGCTCAAACTCGTGCTCACTGCCAAATGTGTCCAATTCGTATTGAGCTTCACAGAGCTTTAAGATGGCCACTCCGCCATTTTCTCGTTACGATAACCTAATTTAATTCAATTATGTTGGTAGTCGTTGTGCTTAAATTTCAATAAGACAACTTCCATTAAGTTCGAATGTCAGGAGGTAATGCGAGTAAAAAGACAGCGACCTCGCGAGCATGTTCGCACGCCCCGCGCAGCCTCCCAGCGCCCCCTCCCCCCCCCCCTCCCCCGCTCCCCGCGCCCCCTCCCCTCCTCCCCTACGCCCGCCGCGCCGCGCCCCGCCCCGCCCCCGCGCCCGCTCCACGGTGATTCAACTGTATATGTTCGGAAATATTGAAGGTTTGCCGGACGTCAACTTACACGGAACTACCTTCAGATAAATCGTATTTCCAGGTATTATTTCGATAAACTCTCGCGTATGTAGAGCACTAATGTTGAAGTTATGATATGGCGACCGACGTCGTTGGACAGCAATGTATGAACACTGAACAGAGCACTTTTCATATAAATGACCCGGTGAAATTAGCATCACATTTGTGAAACATGTGGTCAAATGTATTTCAACAAAACAGCCAAAGGAATCTGGCCTCATACTACAGCTATGAAACAGGCAAATTTCTGAACGGTATGCTTCAGAGGTAGTTGTGTAATGTTTCGTATTTTCCTTTATTATTATTATTATTTTATTATGAGCCTGAATTGTCCCACTGTTGGGCAAAGGCCTCCCTTCCCTCTTTCCATCCCTTCCGATCCAGAGTATTTTCCTTTAGTAATTATTTATGTTTCTCTGGTTAAATATTCCTTGACTTCCAAAAATATTTCAAGATAAAATTTGCCAAATTGATTCAGCCATTCTAGAGTTTTAGTGAGACAAACGAACAGCAACTTATTTTTACACATAAGTATTTATATTTCTTAAAACTGCAGTTATTACATTAACACATTATCTTTGACATTATAACTTGTAATTAAACAAGAAAACTAAGGAGTAAAGAGAAACTAAGTAAAAAATAAGGAGAGTATGATTTTGCAGTGGAAAAGACATCAACGGGTGCACTCTGACTATACCTATTGCTCTATGTCTACTTAACTTTAATTAGTACCACTAGCAAGTAAATTTCTCCACCACAAAAATATGCTATAAAATATAATATTCTCATATCGCGGTGTTTGCGGCCAACATCTATTTTTCATAGGGAGATCCACCCCAAAAAAATTATAGCAATGCAACGTCTGCCGGGCACAGTTAGTTATATTATTATAAATAGATGGTATGAAATGAATAAAAGAATTGAATATCTTTAATAAATCTCGATCATAGTGTGGTGATTATAATAAGCCCTTGCATTGTCCGGTCATATGGCTGACAGGTACTTCACGTAGGTTCATGCGGTATACGCAGCTTATTGTGCCGGTCACGAAGGCTCCGCCGACAAAAGTTTTTGCACGTGCGCGAGGCCTACGTCTTTTTTTCATTGGCATTTTTCCGTATTAATTACGTGGCGGATTATACAGTATACTAGAAATCCTGTTGATGTTTTTGTTAATAACATTGACTGGAACTCGCGTCATAAATGTAAACAGGAGCTGCTTGTGCGGTCTGGCTAAGGCTAAACTACAGACGATATGCAAAATAATAATTTCTGAAAACTGTACGTCGAAATGTTTTCTACATTGCTTAAACGAACAGACTAGCAATGGGAATATATAAAGCACATATGTCAGACTCACGCGCTGATAATCTCTAATGTGGATGGAAAAAGATGACAACAAAACGTTCATTTATTCTAAAAGCGGGTTTACAGCGGGCTCTATGTAGAAGAAGCGGTCAACAAACTAGTATATTTTTTCCATATTTTTTCTAAGTTAATAGGTCGTGCTCGCTATTCAGTTTAGTCATACTTTATCCATTATAGTGTTAGCAAAAAGCATATTCTTGTGAGTAATAAATACCGTTACGCGGCTGCCGGATGACAAGAACAAAAGTATTTGCTTTTGTTAGTAGTTGGAAGGTCAATAACTAACAGTGATTGAGCTGCTTATTATGTAAGCACTAGATTCTCGAATACTGTAATAGAACTATCAGAAGCAACCATTCTACATTAGCACGATGAATCAATTAACACCAGCGTGCAGCTTCGTGCACGAGACACTAGTTTTACTCATAATTTTTCCTTTAACAGACCTGCCAATTTAGCACGACAGTTATTACGTGTGTGTTTTATCTGTGATTGTATATCATGCGGAAAATCATTGAATTAAAAATAAGAATCTCATAAGGTTATCTTCTGTTCCCAAGCTGTCTGTCTTCTGTTCTCGAGTTAGTTGTCAAGTACGATAAAGTATAGTTTCACTTATATACTAATATAAACCTAGTTAAAGCTGAAGAGTTTGTTTGCTTGTACGCGCTTATCTTAGGAACTAATGCTCCGATTTGAAAACGTCTTTCAGTGTTAGATAGCCCATTTATCGACGAAGGCTATATATTACGCTAAGACCAATCGCTGGATAATATTGGCCCAAATAAACTATGTATTACACGCGGACGAATTTACAAATAGTATTTACACTGAAATAACGAATTCATTCATGGCATAATTTTCGTGTGAATGTATCATTATTTATTGCTACCGGGAAAACACTAAGTTCTATATCATCAAAAGAAATAAAGTGATTTCTAGATGAAAAAACGTGCCGATTAGCGTGAAATACAATGTGCGAAATACGTAGGCGTAGGTATTCAATTAATCATGGCCGCAGCGGTGACCTCATAGTTTTTGCCGTGATACAATTTCGTGCAACGTCTGAAAGCAGTAAGACTGATTTTCCAGTTAAATGATCGCCTTACAAATGCCCCAGTCTAGTTATGTGGCGCACGACGCTCTCGCTCTATGGGTACGTCTGCGTCCTCCCGTCCTCATGTTATTACGAGTACTTAATGTAACGTTAATTTTTTATTTTTATAAATAGATCTTAAAATAGAGAATTACTGTAAATAATTCATTTGTAAGTAATTAGTTTTGATAGGCGTATCTCAACTGTAATTTATAAAAAAACGATATAGTCTTACATCAATTATTTGAGATGGGTTTGATGTTACTTTCAATCGAATTTAAATGAGACTGAATACAATGCGCGCTGTTTAACCTTCGCCTGTATCTGTCTGCCTCTGAAACTATTTGTTTATATCTCACCATTGGGTACAGGATGGCAAGTCGGCTTTGTTCTTTCAATATGTATGCATTTTTAGAACTGGTTATTTCGTCATCCGAAATAATTTATTTTGTCTGCTACAAACAATAAATATAGTGTTAACAGCCTCAACTAGGAATATACTGTCTCGTAAACGGGTTGTAATCGGTAACGCGGAACACGAGATGCTATCCGGTTCGATCCCCAAGCATAGTGTTATTAGGGTTTTCCATCTATAATTTCCCAGTCGCAGGACGGAGTCATATATGTAAAAAATAATCTTCATGCCGTAACCCTCGGGCTAAGCAGAGACATTACATAAATGACTAACTTTTGCAGATTAAAATTGAATATGTCAATGTTTGTAGTCAAGCTACTAATAACAAAGAGTCAAAGTAGAAATAGAAAGCAGGGAGGTAATGCAAAGGTGATCGTTAAATCATTGTATCATCAATCATAACAATAATCAAATCGTAGTAAAATTAAAATACCCATTTAAAAACAACATTGGTACATGTATTAGCATTATAATAGGCGGGTTTTGCTGTTCTAGTACACCCACGTAAAAATTATAATTTCAAATTTTTATATACTTCTAATAGTTTCCTTGTGACACCACTAATATCAAGTTGCAAATTGTTGTAATTTATCTTATAATGCGAATTGGACACCTAACATTGTGTAAACGTTTGTATTAGTGAAATTTGATTAAAATATAATATTATGTTCAATTACTACATGGTTGTCCAAATATAATAATGAGCAACAATAAGTAAATATTATAGGTATGTGAAAAGGAGGGCGAACAAGTTACACCGCCTCTCAATCTTAGTCATTGTTGTATCAAATTAATCATAAGTGAAATTCTGCTCTACCAGTGGAGCACTTTGCTGACCCCGAACATTGCTTTAAGTTTTTTAACCGAAGTTTGGCTTTCGAATATTGATGTAGATAAAGTTGTTTATTTGTTATGAAACTAAAAATAATATCGAACATAATGTATAACGTTTTGTTGTATAAAACTACACGCCTTCATTTACAATAAAAAGTAAAAGCAATTAAGTGGACCAAAGAACAGGGTTAGCCCTAAGTACGCGATAAAATCTCAATAAGAATTCAATTAAACCTACAACTGCTGTGCTTTGTGAATATAAACTTCGTGAAAGAGTAATTAAAGTTAACCTTAGTTAATTTCTTGTAGGTACCCGGCGTTGTTCCGGCGCAAACTAAACCAACGTACTATTTCCTTCCTTACATTTTATCCACCCGTCTTCTACATCTCGCGTAGTGATATCATTGACATTTAAAACATCTTCAAGTAGAGCTAGAATACTTTGGAGGTCGAATATTGAGTTGCATCGACTTTCGACGTTACTAAGTATTTGGTTGTTGTTTAGAAACTATTCATTTATCTGTCACTAGCGGATGTCACGCGGTTTCACCCGCGTAGCTCCCATTCCCGCGGGAGTACGGGGATAAAATATAGCCTATGTTACTCGCTGATCATGTAGCTATCCAATGCTGAAAGAATTTTTAAGATCGGTCAAGTTGTTTCGGAGCCTATTCAATGCTAACAAACAAACAAATCTTTATAATAATAGTGTAGATGTGTAACTAGCATCATCAAGAATTTAGTGATATGTAGGTATGAGTAGGCTCGTGCGGCAAAGGCACGTGTTGCTATGGGATTATTTAAAGTTGATTTAAAATTGATTTAACCAGTATACTACTGTAATTTATTCATTGATTTATTGAAAATGTCAAAATTCCAAATATCTTTATTTGATTAGACTATTTACAAAGTACTTTCAAATCTTCAGAACGACATGATTATACTAATAAATCACAAAATATATAAGCTTATGGCCACAGTTCTAATCCGTCAAATGTCAATATAAACGTTTGCTACGAGTACTATGTGTAATTGTGTAGTTTGAGATGAAAAAAATTAAGCTTAGAGAAGCTTTACCTAATAAATTTATTTACTTTACTTTTTTATTTACTTACTTAGTATACATATATCTACCTACATATGCTGTTTTAACTGTTATGTACTAATTGAGTTAACTATATGGTTTTTGGCCATAATTCATATATAAAGGCATACGCACAGGTTTATGAACTTCGATATTGGCTTACCACATTACAACCTCACGTATAACTCATCTTAAGCCCTAGATGGTTTCTATGATCGTTTTGGAAAACCGATTTCCGGGTCAATATGTTGATTTGCAATAGCTGTGTATGTAATTAATAACAGATGAGCGTGAGGCTAGGAGATAAACTGCGTGTTTACCGCTGTGCCATACACATCGTAATGTGTAATCATTCCATATTTTCCGCTTTCGTCAAGTACCTATAGCCTGAACGCTCGGTATATTTGCATCGCGAGATATACGATAAATGTAACAAACTAATAGCGAGAGCATGTCCCTGGCAGCCTGTTCACGTTTCCAATTTTAGGATCACGATTTAACTTTGTTAAATATGTTGTAAGTAATTACACAATTTGAACATACTCGTACATGATACATACCCGTATATGTAGAACCAGTTATCAAACATTTGTATTTCAGATATCGAACCACGTCCAATATGTCGCCTTTATGGCTCACCGGTAATTGTTAGCTTGATATGAGATGTCGGAGTTCTGGGTTTGAATACTCGAAGGCTGAAATTTTTCATTACCTGAAAAAAAATAGGTACCGATTTGAGAATAGTTTTCATGTTATTACACCTATGCTTAATCCATGGGAGATAATTCGGGGACGACGCGAAAGTAATAATAAGGGGTGCAGTGAAAAATCATCAGATTAAATTAAATTAACTAGACCAGCTCTAGCCCTCTCTCCATATCTTTACCCGCGTGACGTACTATTCTACTCTTTCGAGATTAATTTTAATTACTTATGGCCCAGTATTTCCTTATTTACTGCGCACTATAATAATACCAAGATTGGAGAGAATTGAATCATGCAATTAGGGGTCAGTTTCAACTCTATACGACCAGCGGCTTTACGTTGTTAGTCAGTCACCCATATATACCTCCGCTTTAATCCTAGGCTAGTGAATACTAAGTACAAGCCGACTTGACATGAAGTATAAATTACCAGTATTCTATAACAATTAAATGTTTCAGGAAGCAGTGTGCGATGTTATTTATGGCAATGATAAACACTTAAATGTTTAATAAGGTACTTATAACACTAATCAACATAAATGCAGTGATGGTGTTTGCAACAGTGTTCATACGCGAACACTGCCTGCCTTAAGATTTATAGGGAAGTGAGAGTGTACATGAAAGCAAATCGTTTGAATATCTTTCACATTATATTCTCTCACATTATTTAGCCATAACACAGCATGAGTCTGCTGCCTCGAGGTAAATATTTATGTAAATACGTCCAGCAATGAAACCAGTTACTCATGTATTTATAAGTGGTGTCGATATTCACACCAACCAGCATTAAAATGTCACTTGACAAACTAACTGAGCGATATATTTGACCAGTTCCTGGCCGCAAATGACCCTTTTTACCTTCAGTGCAATAACAAATTCACTCATACATGCTGGTTCATTGACATCTTGCGATAACTACGTATATAAAACTGAAATATGACCGTGGAAAAACATGAACAATGACGTATGAAGAGCTTTGCTAACCCACGTTATTTTGACTCCGACAAGTCTAAATTGATTTAAAATTATCATCAGAATTTAAAGAAATTCCTAATTTAGCTTGATTAAGAAGGTTTCTTAATGTCATGTCAAAAAGATAATATTCAAAGTTTTGATAGTATTATACATCATCATCGTCACTATCTTTTTGCCCTTGTGTTATTTGGGATCGGCGCTGCGTGTTAATATATATACTCCTATATAATACAATATAAACCCCAGGAAATACAATTTAAAGGATACAGTACATAATACAAATCTCAAAAGTAAGCTTAAATTTGAGTTTTTCTCGAGGTTGAAAGCCCTCTGTCGGTACATATCTGTAACAATTCTGACCGCGTCGACTACCTACGAAATAATATATATTTACTTACAAGGCTCTTGTAAACGTGTTTTGTGGATTTTTCCATAGTCGGGTTTTGGCTTTTTCTTAAACTTTTTTCAGTTGATTAAAATACCTAGGTTAGGTTTAAAGAATTTATTTGTCATAAGAACTTAAAATTAGTTCACTTAAAATTAAACCTAATATCTAGATTAATAAAGTCTTTCTTTTATTAATTATTTTAGGAAATTAAGATTGAATTTTAATCATCATTCTACCAACTCGATATTTGGCTATTGGGCAATAATAAATCGTCACGTGGTCTTAATTAACAGAACTTTTTTTTTTATGTTGTTTGTAAGTTCTCTTCATAGTATAAAAACCCTGCGAATAAACATTTTGATGTTCTACTTACGCTAACGTTTCTACGATCTCATTGTTTGTAAGTTTGTAATTAAGTAAGAAGCCGTTCAACTTAATCGGATTACTTCGTGTTCAATCAATCATAAATGCACGTACCGACACGCAAGCTCCCGGTCACGTGATCTCGCCGTGTGCACGTAATAATCCGCAAAACGTTCCTCGGTAAATGACAATATTTGGAGCACTTTAAAGGAAAGTTATTAACAATATGTTTTCACTTAAAACCTGCCGCTGCCTCGATACACAGTGCTACGGAATAAACCCTTTAATTAAAATAATCAATTCCGGTTCAACCACAAATCTGTGTACTTTTTTACGATTCGTAATTTGGTTACGTTCATAACGAAAGTTGCTTTGCGAAGTGTAACAAGTTAAACAATAATAAAATCATTTTTTTTATTAAATACTTCACCAAGAACGATTAACTATAGGTATACAAGTTTTGTTCTTAGTATTCTCTTAGAGTAGGTTAATAATGTACATACTTATTTTTTAAGGTAATTATTTCGTTCCTGGGGGCTTCAGCCATCTTTATTATACTATACATAAATATATTTCAGCAGTTCAGCCGCAAAAAGGGAACAGGCGGATAAACTAATTATTTGCCCCCAAAATTGCCCAAGTCAGCTAGATCGCTCACTTGAGCGTATAACGTTTTCTTAAATGTATAAAATATGCTCTCCCATTTGACAACTGACACGACACTTTTCACAATCATAATATTAATATAGATAAAACAGTTAATAAATAGTATAATAAATTAATACATTAGTACTAAACAACGAGCATTAGGTAACCTAGTTAAGATTGGCCAAATACACTATAGCAAAAAGAAAAGAACGAAACTTGTTTCGAACAATTAAAAAATACATTATCGATAAAGCATATCTAGTGTCCAATGATTTAAATTGCAAACGATCTGACGGCGCGTCGCCGGGGGGCCGGATCCGATCGTCTACGTTCGCTATCCGAGCTTTAATTGGCGGACGTGTCCGGTACCTTTTCATCATCGCCAGCGTGGATGGCCTGAGATCGGCATAACATTTGCAAACGAGGTTCAACACTTAAACTAAATCCGTCTAATAGGTAAATACTAGCATACAATGGGTTTGAATTTAGAATTTAGACGTAGTTCGAGAGCAGCATCGATAGGTAGGACATTAACAAGAGCACGTTGGTAATGGTCAGTCCTGGGACGGTGCTCAAGGCTGCTCGGTGAAAGGATCCGATCTGAATCTGGATCATCCCAGCATCCGAGGCCTGTGTTGTGGCGAGTTAACACGACGCGCAATATGCGCAATGACAGACTATTAATCTTTTTTTTATTTTTTTTGACTTATGAAATGCTTTACACTCTTTCCGTATTTATCAGACAGGAAATTGCAGTACAAACAACTTATTCCATTAAAAATACCAGCCTTTGCAATGTTGAAATTTATTATATCAATATAGATTATATCATGTCGTTTTCATGATTATCTTTTTGTTAAATCTATAATTGCCTAATATGCAATCAAGAATGCGAACAGAATATTGCAGGTGACAAAATGTAGAGTACGAGCAAGTAGAGCAGCCGAGGAGCAGTTATGGTATAATATAATAAATTATATGGCGCGGTTGATGCACGACAACATTCGCATCGATACCGCAACAGAATATGCAAATGATGCTAAACTGCAGAGTTACGAAATGCACCCAGCACCGACCGATAGACGAGATAATACCTATAAATAAGGAATAGCCATTAACGGAGAATAAACTGATGCGAGATCACGATTTAGAAGTTATTAACCACTAATCATTGTGACTAAAATCCCCATCAAACACGGAATAACGAAAACGTAGGTGAGATTGTCACAAATTGGGGCAAAATTATAGATTAGTTAAGTCACAGATTATGACATATACAGAACAATTATACATACATCATAAATTATGTTACCCAGTTATAAATTAAGAGTAAAAGTTAATTAAGTGTAAGTTACTTATATTATTGGAAAAACTCTTGGAAAAAAACGTGCTATATAGCTGGGAATACTTCCTGAGTCATCATTTCCTTTTCGGTCTTAACAATGAATTCAAACTATGATATAAAGTGACACATACATGACCCATACGTATAAGGCTATTTTCTGCATTCCTACGCATCATAATAAATAAAAGTATGTAAAGCAGAAAGACTACCTACTTCACACACTAGACAATAATTGCATCTGTTTGACGGTGAAAGTAGATGTGTGCATTTTATTATAATAATTAGCTTAATGTTGGATGCAAGTGTTCCCAGATGTAATTATGGTGATTGCGTAAGTGTGCATCAGTAATATACGCCGGGTACCACTAGATACGGCGCTAGATATCGCACGGAGCTAATTGCACGACACTATTACTTACTGCCGCTTGTGACTTCTAGCCTGGTTTGATTATATTATCGATAGGGCTGCCAATTGGCAATATTTCATTCACATAACATAAAGCATAAAACATAAACTTTAACTATGTATTAACATAAACTAGTATATTATAGTTATTTTCTATGGGTTTGAATTTGTAGAACTAGGATGCAACATTATTAACTAACATTATACAACGATATTAGATAAATAACAACACATCTATTAGAGCAATAGTTTTTTTCTCTTAAATAGTATGAGCCTGGGACTACCTGTTATTAACACCAATAAACTTGTAGGGATATTCAATAATAATGTTCGTAGTATGGTATAGTATAACAGCTTTCTCCGTTAGCAACATTCCAAGTGCATAGGACCGTGATACAATGTGATCTGAGGAGGACGCGTGTACTACTTAACCAGCAGAGGGACAAGAGGATGATGATGAAGCTCTGTATGCATAACTGATCACTCTATAGTAACCAGCCCCTACACAAATCGTGGGGCGCAGCGAAAGCTAATTTGTATCCGAGTAAACGCACTGTACAAACCCAGGTCATAACGTGCGCCATTTTACTTCCCGAACTCCAACCAATAACTTCCAATGACTCGCAATGTTTAATTTATGACCGTTATGATACTCGTACGAATAATTGCATAGACTTTAGTGCTAAGTGTTCTTATAATAAAAGTAGGTAATTACTTATTACTAAACTAAATATATTTCAATGCCTCGTTACCTCCGGTTTCAATTCACCACAGTCAATTCGGCCTTGCATTACATAGGCATTTAGATTTTTTACAGACCACCTAGCTCGCTATCAATCAATATCGAATTGTTCGGAGAAGGCGTCAACTTTTATCTTGATACCTGTGAATCAATTGGTTACACATATCCACTCGTTATTTCAAGAAATACGATTTCATTCGTTATCATGAATATAATGTAATAATATGATGCCTGGGCAAGTGGTGTCTGTGGATTTTGTGATTGACTATTTGTAATGCCTTTCAGAACCAGATAAGTGTACTATGCGATAAGAGAGGTTTCTTAAAGCTCCTTAAATTACGTATAGTGTATGTAGAGTGGTCACGCCCATCAGCTATGGAGAAGATTTAATAATAGTTACATCAAACATTAAATGTTATAAGTACGTACGTTAATTCACTTTCTCCAACAGAAATTAATTAAGCGAATATATCTAAAAGTTATTTTACTTCATTTAATCAAGCCAGTTATCTTACCATGGTGTTCTTCCTATTGAACCCAACTGTCAAAAATTTATGCCAATCACCTCCGCGTATTGCTACCACTTGTGTAGATAATTGATACACACACATGAAAACATTCTACATACAATGAAACGTGTCTATATTGTAGCTAAATGTATGTACTTGCATGTTAAGCACAAATAAGTTAATAATGTTGATTTGTTTTCTCTAACGGTGATGCGCCTGCCAATCATTATCACTCCGGCCTTTGTTTGTGTTTCAATGCTAAGACATCAATAATAGCCATTTCAATTACCTTTACAAGTTGTTTGCTTTTCTTAATTGATTTTGTCAGTTTCTTATTCAAAGCGGTATTTGCTACTGGACTTTAATCAACAAGGAAAATGTGCAACTATATTTATACAAACACGTTGTGATTGTAAAGTTGCAAATTTTACAAACTAGCTTGTATCCTCGGCTTGGCCAGTATTTTATTAGGGATCCCTATTTTAAATCAATTCAAATAAAGCCTTCGTTACTCGGTAATATCGTAGTAGGTATTCTATTAGCCTAAGATTTTTTTTAAATCGGTCTAGTAAGTTTTCAATTTTGAGTTCATTACAAACAAAAGCTTCTCTCCAATTAATATCTTAATATATATAAATCTCGTGTCACAATGTTTGTCCTCAATGGACTCCTAAACCACTTAACCGATTATAATAAAATTCGCACACCATGTGCAGTTCGATCCAACTTGAGAGATAGGATAGTTTAAATCTCAAATTATAGTCGCAATTTTAATTTATTGCTAATTATTTGTCTGTTATTATTTGACAGTCGCAATTATCTGTTAACTCCAAATGATTCTAACAGATGTCGATACCTTTCGACTGGGTTGAGTAAGTTATCAATAGATGGCGCTGCTATGGTAAATCTACGAACGTGTCATATAAGCTACATTTTAACAGCAAAATTACCACGTGTTGTTGAAGCTATAAAATTAATTAAATTTATTTTGTAGTGAACGAAATACCGTATAATTCAATTATTTCCACTTTTTAAATTTTTGGTGTTAGCATAGCCGGCCACGTGTTACTTAGACTGAAGTGTAAATTGCATTCATATTATAATGAAGATAATACAGTGAAATTAATCCTGTTTTTTACTTATTTGTGCTTCATTGATCAAAACTTTATAATTTAATTTGAATATATGTATGTAAGTATTATCACATAATTATAAAATTTAATTAAAATGTCAATTGATGTTCTCTTATCGTTCCTCTTAGATTGTTTACTATAATGTAATATAACAAAAACTTTAGCCACAGCAACGCGTGGCCGGGTCAGCTAGTAAGTATATATATATATATATATATATATATATATATAAATAAACAATAGTATACATATCTTAACATTTAGGACCTGCAGACAGGCTTACTGTTACGGGACTCCTAGGCCTGTAGATAAAGTAACACCATCCTCACGATTCGCTAGTAGAAACGATACAAGATGTACGGGAATGACATATGTCACGTGAGCGATTTACGTAATTTCCATACATTTTTAATCGTGTCTATTAGCGCAAGCGCGAGAGAATGTTACTTTGCCTAGGCCTACTGGACTCCTGCATAAGACCGCGTGCAGGAAGCTACCCATAAGTATGATGTCACATGTTTTGCACCATTCGATGCAAATTAACTTAATTTAAAACACTAGAAACCGTTTCAAATGACCTGTTCTTATAGCGCTTCTACTTTTATTCGTGACTCCTTTTCGTGAATACGACAATTAATTTTGAACCACACATAACAAGTAAGAGCGTCCATTTAGACTCTGACACATTTTAGGTATACAATACTTACGGCATGAATTAATAATTGGCATAGAAATACTATATTTAAAATACCCGACGCAGCTATGCGCGGGTTTTCTTATAAGATGATTTTTTTTCGACTTTACCAACAAACATTCTACAATATAAAAATGATCCACCGGTGGATCATAAATGGGGATCAGAACAGCATATATTTATAAAAGCTTTCTCGTAAATCAATCTAATAGGTAGTGAAAGCTGCATGAAAAAACGGAGAAGTTTTTATCCATGCTAACATCCAAGATAGTAACATAACTGGGAACTAAAATCTATACTAATATTATAAAGCTGAAGAGTTTGTTTGTTTGTTTGTTTGTTTGAACGCTCTAATCTCAGGAACTACTGGTCCTTTTTCAAAAATTCTTTCAGTGTTGGATAGTCCATTTATCGAGGAAGGCTATAGGCTATATTTTATTCTCATAAAGATTAGGGTCCGTAAGATAATTGCGGATTTGTAACCCAAGGTGTAAAATCGAAAACCTATTTATGCGTGCGCTGCAAAAACTATTGACAATAGCATAAAATGATGTACTACGGAATTGTAGGTTATTAAGATCTACAAAAAAGTCCGAGAGAGCATATATCTAACTATCATAGTTTAGTCACAATAACCGCTTTTATGTTAATAAAAAATATTATATCGTCTGAAGAAAGAAACTACGTTAAATGTGTATCTTAATATTAATCCTTATGCAAATTAAGCATTATGCTATCAAGAGTATTCATCTAGAAGTATAATACCGTTTGTTTTATTCCAATCGGACATTTCGTTGAGAAATTATCACAAGTATAAAAACGCAAAGAATTGGTACCTAATAATGAGTTATTTGCTAAAGAGTTTTATCAACACGTCTCTTTATTCCGGGTAATCTCTGCAACGGCTGGACCGATTTTAACGGGACTTTCACTGGCAGATAGCTAATATTACAAGTAGTAACTAACTTTTATTTAAAAAGAACTTTTGGGGTTCCACGGGAATTAAATTAACTCTGCGCGGGTGAAACCGCAGGGCACAGCTAGTGTATAATAGTTGTATAACAGTGTTCCAATATACAATAATCTTTATCTAGATATAAATATCAATGAATGCGGTCTATATAATTTCATTAAAGCTATTAAAGAGTGGGTGGGTTGGTCTCAGTGCCCGCACCGTTATGTAATAATACAACTGAAATTCCATCTCTAATGTAACTTTCCAATCTTTTCATGCAAATTACCAAAATAAAACTAAACACCAAAGATTCGCATCAGAATGCAAGACCAAACTACCTAAGACTCGCCGTAGTTCACTGACAGTACTTTGTATATTACTTACTAATGGCGTAATTTATATGAATGCAGTGTAGACACCTACTTTCCAATTTGATGCGCTGTTCATTTTGGGTGTTCTGTACCAAACAGATATGATAACAGAACATTATACTTTTATGATGCCACGAGCTTTTGATTCAAACATTACATTACAGAGAAATTTTAAATTTTTTAAAGAAAAAATGCTGAAATCGGACTTTAAATAATTCAACAGTAACTACTTATTCACTAAATTCATAAATAAAAAAAAAAGTACAGAATAAGTATTACTTAAGTTTAAAAGCGACGCATTAGAGGACGGCTTGAGAATCGATACCTAAACCTTTTTACATCACAACTTGATGACCCCATAGTGCCAATCAAATTCATAAACGCGCACTTATACTATAGCGGTAACTACGGTATTGAATTACCGAAAGTATTGGATTTTAAACAAGCCACGTAACTAGTCATGCTTTTAATTCATGTAATCTTTCTCAGAAAGCCTCAATGGGAATATTCTTGAGCTCTCTTCGTGTTGAATTGTCGTTTTTGGTCGACACTGAGCTTAAAATGAGCGGAAGCCATTCCATTTTGTATACTTAACAATGTAGATGTCGATCACCGCGTTACTTGGTAAGGTACGTTTTAAATAACTGTGATTAAAACACCATAAGAGAGTGGAGGTGGTTCGCACGAAACCAGATCGAACCGGATCCCAATCGGAGGGAGCGTTATCTGTAACTGGAGCAGGCGGTCGTCTCGAATATCGCCCCTTATGTCCATTATAAGATTTTCTTTCGAACGCGGCAATACACCAGTTTCTCTTTTTTGTGAATGCACCTGCGATGTAGGGCAATCTTGGCTTATTTCGAAACGCAATCATGACTGATACTTATCGTTCAAATCGTATTATTATGGTGTATCTATATGTCCATCGCCTTAATACTTGGTCGTGTAGGCTATGCTTTTTGTTATTCACTACTAATTATGAATCGTTAGTCGTGTTGTTTGAGTTCACCTGCGAAGCCTAGTTACGCAAGTTCAAGCCTTAATGTCTATCACCGTTGAACCTTGTTGAAATCTGACTGAAATGCATCAGGCATCTCCCCCTAATATGCTATTTTATTCCCGAGACTTCTTAGTATTACATTACTAAAACATTCCCAGTTTTACCACGTTAATACTGATGGCGCAGTAATAGTAATATTTGAAGCATTAGAAATTAACGGACATTACAACCGACAAACATAAATCAATATTTATCTGGGTACGAACAATTAGCGTATATTAAGGTTTATCGTTTATTCATATATTTCCTAAGGCTTAATTTACTAAACCGTTTTGTTGCGCTCGAAACATCGTTCGGAATATATATAACGTAGGCAATATTGGCGAGCGACGACACGACTGGCCGGCTGTGGTGCGTGGGAACCTACACCGAACAAAATGATGCTCGACATAAGCCTCGGCCATATTTTATCTAGATTTCGACGCACTGCAGTTTCGACTTGCGCGTAAGTAATCTACGCCATTAATGTCACGAATAGATTGTGCATCCTTGCTCCGCGAGGCTCCTGTCTCCCGGTTACAATAAATCACACTGTACACCGCAATCGGCCCGCATTGCCTGCCATTTATAACGGCTCTTACTACTGGTCTAGTGCAGATTTATATCCAGGGTATATCTTCATTATCGGAACCTCATAAATGGAATAATTACAACTGGAAGTCGAATATATTTTTAAATGTATGAATAATTTTAATTGGAAATAATGTAAACGGAGCTAAAACGCGTTTATATCACCGTGTTATTAAACTCGAAGGCTATGGGATTGAATACAAGGATTCGTTTGAGCATCGCTGTAACCAAAGGTATAATGTGCTCTTTAATTACCTATATGAATTTTACTATTTACAATTAAAATCACGTTCTGAAGTCTCGAGTGCTGTGCACTGCAACGCCTGTCGGGAATCGAAATGCACGGAATGATAATTTCACTTGAACGGCCATCCCAGATGTATGTTAATTTAGCATAAAATTGCAATAGTCGGGTGTATGAGAGAGATCAAAGGCTGCACGTAGCAAACGGCCATCTTCGGCCCAAATGTCAGAGGTGAGACTCGCAGTGCCTGCCAGCACGGCCGCAGGCAATGCGACCCTCTTCCATCTACAGAGAGGTAGCACATTCCAATCTGCTTTTAATATGTCACTATCAACTAGCTTTAGTTTCTGATCTTGTTTACATATGTATGTTATGTTAATGTGGAACGAAATAGGATCTTTTAATGAGATTAAACCTACCTTCATCATAGCTGGATGTAAATGTATCATATCAACTAACATCACAACTTTGTTTATCATCTTTTTTTTGTTGAGCACTACTAATTAGAAGACAAACGCTTACTTAGCTTTACCTAGTTCGTTCAGTAATCTTAACAAAAGTATAAAATCTCATTAGATTCCTTTTTGAGTAAAAAATATACCTAAGTAGGTACTTTATATCCATCATAGCTCTACTCAATGAATAAATGTTAAAAAAACCGAGATCTAGTAAAGTAATCTAATTGACCAAAAGCCGAGATAAACCTATTATTAGAACATCACAAAGAGGGAGCTCAAAATCAAAGTTTATCGTAAGAAACAGTTTTATAAATCTTCAGAGTGAATCAAATATTCGAAGTAGGTACGACTTCGGCATGTACCTACTGGTTTTGATAAACTGAGACTATTAATCTGCCCATTAACCGTCTATGAAGAATCTAATTTTGTCGTAAATAAATACGTATTAAACAACGCAATTTGTAGACATCAATCGATGGCTCTCAGAGATAAAATCCAGCATTGTATAGTTGCGATATTGGGGCCGTTTATACCATGTTAATTAAAGATAACGAGCTAAATCTATCGGTTTGCTTAGAACTGGCAGTTATACTACCTATCGTCTATCTATACGTATATTTACTTAGTAAATAGGAGGCTGCGAGTACGATAGTAATAAATATCTATGAAGTATTATAATAGGATTGTTATGTCCAAAACAATACATCGGACCTTATTATTAAAAGCACTTGTCGAAGAAGATTTAGATTTATTTAAACCACCCTTCAAATGGTACTTTCATTAAGAGATGAAGGTGTTTCTTATAACCATTTTTCATTCGATATATGGTGCCATATCGGCAACTTTAACGGGGGCCAACTATGATCGATTAATCAGCACGTATAACTTCTTAGCTTTGACGTTTAATTTTACGGTATCAAAATGAAACGTCTAACCTCAGAAGTTCTTAATACGCTCTGCTTGTGGTATGATGGTAAGAGAACTCGGGGCTCTTTAGTCAAAACTAAAAAACAAGCTGCATAAAAAAATAAACTGCATAATGTAATCCTAGCTTGTCGGCCAGACTTCGAGACTAATAATACAACCAATACAAATGAAGTAAAAGTTTAAAAATGAAGTTAGCGTATGCAAGTATGTGTAAGTTTGATGACGCAGTGCTGATCCAATTGGTCAGCGGCGGTGCACCAGCGGCGGCGGCGGCGCACTCGGCGCTGCGCTGGCGCAACCGCGCTCGTTAACCCACATGCTCCGCCGCTCAGCCATCAAATTCACATCCCCATTCTGAGAACGCCTCCAATTTATCTCAAACGTTGCAAATTATTTTGCACTTATATTTTGTAGGTACACATTGCCACGATTGTTATGTAGAAGAGGATGCATGTCATAAATAAACGTAGCACAAAATTCCGAACCAAGCGACAGAGTCTATCTATACTTGCAAAGAAGAAACTTCAGAAGAACTACACCTGCGATTTAAAATCAAAGCAAAAGTTTGTAAAATATTATTGAGCCACATAACTGACTTTATGTCGGCATTAATTCGCTTGCAATTCTTTAAGCTATGTTGCGATGTTAATGTAATGTAAACCCAAACCAATCGCAATAATCGTACTTATCGGCGAAGTTAATAGCTTACGGTGCTATTACGAGACCAGATTCTGAGAAAAACCACTGAGATGACCTTGAAGCACAATAATAATGCCTGCACCAACCAGCAAGTACCTAGCTTCTGGGCTAACCCACGACAAGGCCTCTCTACATGACGATACGGCGATGCATTCTTTTGTTGGCGGAATTTATTCCTAAATATTTGGGTTTTAATAAATTAATCACATCTAAAATATAGGTAAAATGCAAAGATTGTCCTATATTCAGATGCTATTTTCCTTTTTTCAACTAATATACGATACGAGGTTATTCTACGTAATAATTACAAAATAACTATTTGAGAATAGAAAACAAAACAATTTTGCATGCAAGTTTGCGTTTCGCTAAACTGACGAGCTGTTCACGTTTTAGAATCATTTAAAAAAATTGTGACGTTATGACTTAAAAGTACTTATTGGATTATTTATGATATTAGAGTATATGAACCGAAGAGTTACTTCCAAGAGTAATTTATTTAATAATTTACGACCATCATGTGATGTCCCTACATTCTCTACTCTTTCAGTAGTTACAGAGCTTTTCTATCAACAAGTCATATCTGAACAGCTTAAATCTACACTTATATTATAAAGAGGAAAAATTTGACTGTTTTGTTTGTTTGATTGTTGGTTCTTTTGCATTGACGAGGCTCCGAAACTACTTGACCGATCTTGAAAATTCTTTCAGCAGTGGTTAGCTACATCATCAGCGAGTAAAATAGGCTATATTTATCCCCATACTCCCACGGGAGCGGGAACTACGCGAGTGAAACCGCACGATGTCCGCTAGTATTACTATATGTATGTATACTATAAGTATATTAAATTAACAGTTTTAGTCCGTACATGCAATTACTAGTTACAATACTTAAAAAAATATTTGTCAGATCTCACTTTTATGAACAAGTGTATGTTGTAACACATGGAACTTAGGTTCCCGTGCTGATCTGATCCTAGCTACGTAGGAGAAGATCAGCATAACTCGAAGATGAATGACTTGAAGACAGGTTTATATGAATATCGTTCAAAATTAATTTCAGGAAGCCTTTGTGCAAGCGATTTTGTTCCCTATACCTCCTATTTCAATAGTGCCATTATGCCACAATAATAAGTCGTGTGATGCATTTATTAAAATATAGATACATACATAATAATGTAATAATATTTGGTCGAATATCAGCAAGTGAACAGTATATCAACTGTCATGCAGTTGAAACATAACACTGGGTGTTTCGGTCCCTCGCGCTTGCTCCAATTCATCGTGTCGTTTGACAGACCTTTCTCATTTTACGTTGGGTATTATATATAACATGTAAATCAGCTGTATACAAACTAAAATGTAGTTTTCATAAAACCAAATGGAAATTTAACTCTCATTAATGAAATTGGCGAAAAATGGAAAACAGCAACGTAAAAAGTAATTGAACTGATGTTGCCCGTAGTGATAAATAAAATTGAATGTTCAATTTAAATGTTGGATGTTCGCATTGAGTGGTAAACGTTGGACTGTCGATGTCGGTACGTACCGCGCGCGGCTGCGGTGGCGCGGGCGGCGAGGAGCTGGGGCGCGGGCGGCGTGATGGCTGATAGGCACGCTGCGTGACTCGCTCGCCCCGGTTTCGTACAGGATCTAGAGACACGAACGAACCGAACTTATTAATTAAACATTCAGATACGGACATATTCCACCCGACTAAAGCGATACAAATATTTACAAACTATGTTTACGTTGAGTCTATTTATTTTAGTTACTTAGAAACGACTTGTTTTGCTAGGCTAATTTAAAATATTTGTAAATTAAGATTCATTTGTTCCTTTAATAAATATATGTCTGTTTCTTTTTCAGATCAACTCCACTTCGGTATTCAAGACGTCACTGAAAACATGGAAATAATTTGTGAATACAACAATTCCTGTGTCAAGATCCTAAAGTGCTGAATTCTTGATTAGGAGGAATAGGGTTGGGGTGAATAATGGGAAAAAGGAATGTACGGATCAAGTTCGCAAACTCGATTGGTCCACCAATAGACTCAAGCACGTTGGGCGCGTGTGAGTAGCACCCCAGCCCCGCCCGCACATCAAATTCTCAGTTACCGAAGCTCTAACGCTGCCAATAAAGTACAAGTCATACCGGGTTATTCACTTAATTAAAATTAGATATTTATTTATTGTAGTACAAAGACAAGATACATACAAAAGCGACGAGCTGGATGCTAAAGAACTGCTAAGAGAACGATCTGAGCTGTCATCTTCTGTTGAAATTGAAACGGTAGTCATGACGGCCACTGCCCCAGAACTGTCAAAGTCGGATTTCTTTGATTTCGTGACGTCGAATGAGGTTACCGATGCTCAGTATAAGCAACAAATGCGTTCTGTTAATGTGTTCATGGAATCGCCAGACTCGAGGTCGAACCCCTTGCTCTCCGAGGAGCCCAAGGAACAGAACAACAACAACCTGCTGAGTGTGACTCCAGGTGCCACCAGCACCACAATGGCCACCGCCACCGCCTCCACCACGCTGCAGAGCTTTGACTCTATTTGGAACGTGGATCGCGACCGCGAGCGTATAGACACTACCATGTTGGAAGACCTTAATAAATTTTATTGGAACCAAGACAACGAAATTAATGGAACTCATCCCTGTACTGACCCCGCCATTTCAAACAAATTAATCAACAACACAGACGGACAAATCTACACACTGACAGTGCTTAACCATGACATTTCTGAAACGAGTTCAAATCGATATTGGAGCAAGGAAGAAGATGTATCAATGTCGAGTCCAACTGATATGGACCAGCCTTCTTCATTAGATCTCGAATCCATATTAAATATGAATGGATTCCCTAATGATTTCAACCAAGATTTACCTAAAGTAAGTTTCAATTACGAAGATGGTGAGTCAGAATCACAGAATACCGACTTAAGCACAACTAATTTAGTAAAAGTAGAACCGTACAATTTCGATGACAGTGAGTATCAGAGTAATGATAAAACCGACGAAGCACATAGTCCATCACTTATTGGAACTAACACATTATTAGAAAACCAAGTCGAATTTAATAACAATAATAATGATTGGAAAATAGCTAATCAAAACCCAGAATCCTTACTTAGAAGTGCTTTACAGGGAAAAGCTTTTAACATCAGATACGGTATTCAAAAGAACACAATAGCCAAAATCGATAATACTTCAGAACTGAAAAAATCTGTCATAATCAATAACAATAATAAAGCTGATGTTCCTTCCATGTATCAAGACAATAAAGATGTTGATTTGATGATGGCAATTTCACCACAGAGCGGTAACGTAAACATATCGATACTGCTAGAAGATCCAAACACAACAGTTATCTCTAACGGGGAAAGTACCAACAACCCTTCGTCAACACAAAGTGTTGATGATATGTTACTATCGCACCTCGACGCCAACTATCCCGACGATTATGAGAAATTAAAAGTAATTGCGTCAGAATTAGGTGAAACTATGCCACCGTTTTGTACGGTAGAGCCACTGGATACTCGTAATGTGTATAACATTCATCACGTCAATGGTGAACTAGTGACGATGATCCCCACGGGGGAAGTCCAGCTACCGCAACACTTGCAAATAGTGACCGCGTCGCCAACCGTGACGAGTACCAAATCGGGAAAAAAGTATCGAAGAATACAAAACAAGAATTCGCCGCCGTCGACTCAGGCGCAGTCGGGCACCGCCATTCAGGCTGCTACGTCCACGTCGAATGGCGTGAGGAAAGAAAGATCTCTCCATTACTGCTCTATTTGTTCAAAGGGTTTTAAAGATAAGTACTCAGTGAACGTGCATGTGAGGACGCACACCGGCGAGAAGCCTTTCGCATGTTCCTTGTGTGGAAAAAGCTTCCGACAAAAGGCGCATCTGGCCAAGCACTACCAGACGCACATAGCGCAAAAAAGCGCCGCCGCCAACGGTGCAGTGAAACCCAACAAGCAGAGGTAGCCGCGCCGCTCGATGCCCGCGCGCTTATCTCACTCAACCTTTGCAATCGTAGTCAATGGAGCTTTGTCACGGTGATATGATTACAAAATATATCTCCTCTCAATCGAATACCTTAAGGCTGAAATATCACACATTTTGGTAAGGTGCTAAATAAAGTAGTGATTTTAGAAAAATAAGACAATTATGAAGGACAAGTTTGAGGGTCGTTATATTAATTGTTAATTTGTGTATAATTCCGCCCGTTACCGAATAATATATATTAGGTAAGAAGTTAAGAACAGATTAAGTGTAATGTCAACATACAATAACTTAATTATCATAAAGACAATTCCACTTTTATTAGTCATAAAGGTTAATTTATATTAAGAGTCATACGTATTTACAATGCATTTTATAGGTATTTGTTGTTCCTGAAATTTCACGAAATTGACCTATTCATTGCCTCAAATATGACAGTGGCTGTGCAATGATTGAAATAAGCATCAGATAAAGTAGCCAGCGCACGGGCAGTACCTACCGTGGTACAGCGACGACTGGACGAGTGAAGCTGGGATTATTGCTCACATTGGCCGCTGTAATTTCACCCGCTGCGCGACCGACTAAACTTTCTAAAAATAAAAATAAAATACAGAGTAAAAGAACGAGTATTCAGAACCTTCCATCTTTCACCGCTTAACTATCGCATCTCTACACTATCTCCCACTTGATTTGGGTTGATTTTTATTTTTTGTGAGTTGCAACAATTCTTGTATTTATTTCAAACACCTACGTGTTATCATACGAAATAACATTCAGTACAAAAACCGTAAGAATATTTTGTTTAAAAATAAACTTAATTATAAATATAATTTACCTAGGATGCATTGAGTGTAGGCATGAGCTCGTTGGGAACGGGTGCGGGCATTAATTGATCGTCCAAGTACAAATGGCCGGTGAACGGTCTCCCGAGCACCATAAGTATACATCTTTCGCTTATACTAGGAGAGGCCTCATTGTCTCAGATTGCTATAAATTATAAATCAAATTGGTGTTCCAACCGTAGTCTTTAAATTGTGCTCCCTTTCTTGATATAACAAATGGGCCTTTCTTTGTTCGAAACACGTGCTTGTAGCAGCCTCACCCTGTCATTATCTATCCAAGGTACCTAGGAGCTCGATATGGGCGCACTATTACAAGTCAAGTAATCGCTCCGCCTGTCTCTTCCCATAATATCAATGTGCTAGCCGTGAATCTCCGCGATGAAAGTGTATGAAAGTACAAACACACTAACTGCCATTAGTGAAAGTAATTGCCTAATATAGACATCATTCTAATCTAATTCGACGTCACTTTCAGTCATACTCATATTTACTTATATACCTACACATACATTTACCGTTCCACTCATTGTTTTCAAGTATTTTATCAATATTTTTTTAGGATGCCAAATTGTTTTCGCAATCAGTTTACAAAAGTCAAAAAGAACTTGCAAGGTTAATATACGTATTAAAAAGTTAATTTAATAAGACCTCGATCGCAGGCCACTAGGTTAGATGGGTAATGAGATGTGGTCATTGAATGGCAGTGCACTACTGGACACAGGCTCAGTACACTCCATCCAAGTACTTACCACTCCAGGCATTACCTGGTATGTTTCGGTTTTATAGACCAAAATCAGATTTGCTTTAAGTAGGTACACGTAATTATGAGTTACTTGTGCACATTCGTTTATAATAAATTATCTTATTTAATAAGAAAGACTATTGGACGTGTTGAATATAATAGCACAAGTAGCATACAATAATGGTTCAATTATACGATTTGATTGAAAATAAACCACAGCATTAAGGTCAAGTTGACCGATAAAGTTTTGGCCTCCGCGCGTCAATCGTAGTATCACACACCCGTCCATAGCACAATGTCGTTGTAGCACGATCTACCATTATTTTAGGTGCAACTTATTCACGATTCACTTTAAGCTAGCACATTAGACTGGATACCTGTTACAATTAAAAATAAATATAGACTTTTTACAATTTCAATACATATGCACAAAGTAGTTATGATCCCATAGATTAAAAACTAAGACCGCGTGAGCTTATATTTGTATTACGGCATTCTAACATATTTAATAAAAATATATTGTTCTACCGTCAACATAGTAGTTAATATATTGTAGATATTGTAGTATGACGCCACTTAACTTTATATCGAAAGGTCAATATAATTCATCTAGCTATTAGAAGCTGTATAGAAAACTTTGGAAAAATTACTTTCATAATATCTTATGCTATGAATTTTCAGCCTGCTCCCAACGAGTTCTAATTTCACTCGCTGCAAAACTTTTGAGGGATTTATATTCACGCATCTTGCCAATTACAATACTGTTTACCACCATAGACTTAGTATTACTTTACGCTGGTAATATTAAGTGTATGTTAACAATATATAACCCTTTATAAGTATTAGCTAGTTAATAGTGAAGCACTGCCTCTTATACTCCTTTATGACTGAAAGTAAATGTGATGTTTGGCACGTATTTTGTATAGAAGCGGTCTGAACACTGACACATACAATGTAAGGCTACAAGAAACATGCCAACATACCAGAGATGTCCGTATATCTATCATGCATACAACACACGTTAAACGAGAAAACTCTTAATGTTATTCTTAAAGTAATTAATAGTACTTCTGTATGTTACTTCAAACTACCATTATTGATCAAATTAAATGAAAACATTTCCCTGTGTCTGTTTTTATTATACTACCAAACTTGTTGTATAGTGTTTTCTCGAGTCACGTGAATGTGGGTTTAGCTGTACAGAATGCTCTGCTTTACAGGAGCTATGACGCTCTTTCATATTTCGCATAGATACTCTTTTAATTGTATAGTTAGTCTAAAGCCAGAGGAAACTCCTTTAACAATACTCATTATTTTGTAAATATGTACGTATAACAAACTGATTTAAGGCATCGATAATTTGAGAAATAAATTTATACTCTACCACTTGTATCTCATTAGATGGTATTTTGAAAAGATAGCGAATTTATAGGTTTAGTAATTAGTAATTATGAACTTTGAGAGATTTACCCATAGACTCAGTGATACCTGAGTCTATGGATTTACCAGTTTACTTTAAGAGACTATGGCTACCTTGATGAATTATGAAATGTATGAAATGGTTGTTAATATATTCTTGTAATATATTAAATTATGTTGGTTTATGAGTACATTATTTTCGAAAAGGTTTATTAATATTGATCGATTTTTATTGCATTTGTTCCTGAGTTGATTATTAGATTTTATTATTAATTATGTTATGTTCTAAGAATTGTATGATAAAAAATGCATGAGTAATTTAATGTATACGTAGCATCCGTTCAGCTCTTAGGACGACGACGTGGACGGTGGTCTATTAACGGAGGACGCAACTAGTTGCGCAGCCGGCCTCAACTCCGATCCCCTGAATGCCTAACATTGCAGTGCATTGATACCTACATCAATGTTTATTATTTTGTTCACCATAAATTATTTAAAATCAAAGTCCTACACGCTCAATAGTAACTTTCCTCTTATTACAAATTATTATCGCTCAAATTAAGTAATTATTGAAATTTCCGTCCGCATCATCGTTAAACGAAGCCGTCCTGTACAATATTTCATTATTTATTGATAGAATTAATGGTTAAGAAGAAAATGGGAAACAAAAAACATATTTGTAATTTGATTAACCGGAGCTGTGATTTTATAATATCTGTAACTATACATTATTATATGACACTTGGAAGGAGAACATTTTTGTCGATCGACAAAACACCATTTGACAGTTTAGGGCAGAGCTGTCGTCTTCATGCGACTATTTCGGGTTGTATTGTATTGCAGCATTGCATAATCATCAATGTCTAACTGATGGTTAAGGGTTCATTTCACTATTACAAATTGAATCGAACAAATATCACAATTAGAGTCGTTAGTACAGCCTATGCCTATAATTTAATTGAAAGACGTATTCAAGATGTCGTAGTGTGATGATATTATTTCTTAACTCGTTCTAGCACCTACTGCACGTTATCTGCAGAGAGTAAATAATTAAATCACCAAAGTGCTTATGATATAAAGTAGTCGCACGATGAAACAGCCTGCGCCACACTATTCTGTCAGATTCAATCTGGTCACGATAAATCAGTATCACGCCGCAAGGTACGTGTAATATAATAAATATAGCTACCACATTTTTTACAACATTTTACAGTTTTGTAATAATATTCTTATATTTTTACTTTCCTATGTTAGTTTGCTAATAAAATGTTTTTATAATATGCGTTTATCTGTTTTATTTGTTAGAGCTTTGAAAAATAAGTTTCTCATCCTTAAATCATTATTATTAGATTATAACACTCGGTATATTAAATACCCAAAACAGGCAAATAGCACACACGCAAACAATAATCAATTATACAACACACCAATCTTCTTAATGAGGGAAAACAGCAAATGAGAAGGTTCCGGGCTTTTCTTTCAATGTAATGTAATCAATTGTACACGTTGTCGTCTCAAGGCGTTTGTTACGAGACCACTGCAAGTCCACATTGTTAGCACAAGGAAACATTTTGCATACTTTTAATGAATAGCGTTTTAATTTGTAGAGCATGACAATGGAAACAAGTAATTTACTTACGCTATTATTTCTGTTATACTTAAATATAATTTTCAAGGTTTTGTCCTAAAAGACCCAAAGTTAAAACTTCCGGGTACCTATGTAAACAGGAAAACAAAACCAGTGTTAACAAACTATCCAAAAAAAATAACCTGTTTAGTGAACAACTTGTCCACGGTTAAATAAAATACCTTATAAGTGTTATACCTAGGTGTTACGTAGAAGGAACAGTTTACAAAGGCCATAGATGGGCATCCGTTATTTTGATTTATATTTCATGTATAACCGGCATATGTAACAGCGTGAATAAGTTGAAAAGTAAATTCTCTCTTTAGTTCGTTCCATTTTCTCTATCACATCTTTGATTCCGTCTTGAGGCTCTGCAAGCAATAGCACGACGTATCTGACAGCGTGGTGTAGGCTATGTATATATATGAGTATAGCCCTGTATATATGATGGGTTGCATACAAATTTTATTATTTTATAAAAAACTAGCCGTGCTTAGCGGTTATAACTACATAGAGTACATTTCATGGGTGATCCGCGTAACCATAATGTTTTTTTAAAATAAAAGTAGCCTAAGTTACACTTTGTGGCATTCGTTATCTGCCAGTGAAAGTCCTGTTAAAATCGGTCCAGCCTTTTTCGAGTTTAGCCAGAACAAACAGACCGACGAAAGAGAAAAAAAAATACAATTGGTTTTTCAATGTCAGTGCTGTGCATTTAGAGAAAATCAGTTAATTTGGAGTTAGAAACAGACACTTCAAAATTATCTGTACCGCGTTTTAGCTGAGCCGTGGATACATCCATGCATAGAGTATGTGATATAAGGAAACATGAAGGTATGTTAAATACAGACGATAGTTATGTAGGTTGCAAACGGCATTGGTCGCGAAGCATTGTTCCCCATCGGGCGGTTCCGGCGCTCGCACCGGGCGGCGGTGGTTGGTAATTAGTTCTATTGTAGCCGAGATCCTATCGACGACACCACAAAATACTTCCGATGGATTTACGTACCGGCTTTCCACTCATTGTTTACTTGCTCTTATCTCCATTCGATTTATAAAACATAAACAAAACATTGCTTCGCACTTACTTACGTCAATTAATCAAAATGTCAAATTAATTTAAGCCGATGAGTTCGCTAATAAAAAATAATAACATGTTTACTTACTTACTTCTCAATTAACTTTCTACAACATATTCAGTTTTAAATTTCATCGAATTCGTTTAAAAGAACATTTAGGTAAGTTAATCTTTATCCGTTTTTTCAACGAACTCCTTTAAATGACTAATTCGTTACTGAAAAAAATGATACGATTTTCACTATTTTTGTAGGTAAAATTCCAATAGTGTTTATTGGAATTTTACCTACAAAAATAGTAACAAATACATTGCCATAAATTGGATTTTTAAAGGTAACATTAAAATAAAATGAATTACAAATGAAAGAAGAAGGAAGTGGCGTAGGTATCTTTCTAGTAACGTTCCACTCACAGCCGAGCGTTTATGAGTCCTTCATAAAGACATAAACGCCAATGTTCATTAATACGCCTAACTCAACAGCTGGAGCTCACGTACCAGAGCGACAGCTAATGTCAAGCCCATACATTCTTGCGCTGAAGACTAGCACCTACGCTGATAGAAAGCGACATCGTGTAGGGCGCGAATGCCTACCATATAAATACACCACATATAAAGTGGCTGTTTCTTGCGGATGAAAAGAAAACACACAAATACTTGTAGCATGCTTAATGTAAACAGACATGTGAATATTGTGAAGCACTTCAACTTTCTCCTTCTGATGGGCCGTCAATCATCATAAATTAGAGACGATTTTCCAGTTATCACTTCGATATAACTTTATATCTTGATTGCATAGTACGTAAACATTTTAATAAAAATATATCCTGTTTTGAATTTTATTTATAAATATATATTATATTAAACACTCGACCCCAACAAAATGTGATCCTATCCATCATTACTAAACACGGTCATTAGAACATGCCTGTGATTTCTATATAAATTTAATCTATACATCTATACAGATAAATAAAATTGAAGTGACTGTTTGTAATTCTAAAATTTCAGCTTTTCACTAAATGCATATGAAAGTATACACGCTACTGACATTAAAAAACCAAGTTTTAAATTTTTTCTCTGTCTGTCTGTCTGTCTGTCTGTTTGTTTGTTCCGGGTAATCTCTGAAAAGGCTGGACGGATTTTAACGGGACTTTCACTGGTAGGTAGCTGATGTTTCAAGGGGTAACTTGGGCTACTTTTATTTATTAAAAATATTTGGGTTCCGCGACAATAAATATGGAACAAAATCTACGCGGGTGAAACCGCTGGGCACAGCTAGTCTTCAATATATTCACCTAAAAATAATTTGATACTTTGCAGTAGGTCAAAGTCAAAGTCAAGTCAAAGTCAAAAATATCTTTATTCGATTAGACTTTATACAAAGCACTTTCAAATCGTCAGAATGACACAATTTACAGGATTATACATGCTACCGCCAGGTTCGGAAGGATGCTTTTACTGAGAAGAACCTGGCAAGAAACTCAGTAATTACTCTTTTCAAAAATATCATACAATTTAAAAAAAAAAAAAAATCATTTGAGAAATGTAAGCCCATGGACACAGTTCCAATGTACAAATGTCGATAAAAATTAACATAAAGAATATAGTCTAGTTGTTTTACTTATATCTAAATGCGTAGCTTGAGATGACCAGCCCCCACAAGCAGCACCTGTTCACAAGTATGACGAGAATGCCAGCCATCCAGGTGCATCCAGATGCAGCCATGCCAGGTACATAAAGTATCAAAATAATATAAAAAATATACTCTAGATAATATAAATATTTTGTAGGTAGGTTGGTAGGTACAACATATGTGTATTTGAAAATAAGAAAACGATGAATGACACTCGCGGTGAAAACGGACCAAGTGCATCTCAGGAAAGGCATCATTAGCGTTGCCATATTTTATGAATAAGTGAAAACGTTCTGTTTTCAATACGTAGCAAACAACTAAAGGTATCGAAGTGTTGTCTATGCTTATATGACAACGAGGAAATAAAATTCGTATGATTTCTTAAGGATGATGAGACATGGCGGCCGAGTGATTTCATTAGTTGCCTGCTACTTATTGACGCAAGTACCAATCCTTTTGGTCTGTGCCAATGAGTTATTCTAAGAAACGGTGAAGAAAATATCGTGCAGGAAAAAGAAGTATCTATACTAGTATCTTTAGTGCCGACGAAGGAATTACTATGTGTCAGAATGGCATGGTGAATTGTGACTCCTCTGCTTGAACCTGCGCTAGTTTGAAATCGTATGTGATCTTTTATCCGAAGAAAGAATCAGCTATTCATCCATATAATGCATGCAAATTCACACAAATATTCCCTATCAGTATCCCTATCGGTATGGAGCTCTCAATGAAATTGACTCGAGATTACGACAAATGAACAAATCGGTGTGTGTGCGATGATTAATAGGTTTCACTTTCAGTCCCGTGTTTGATGACTAGTTGAAACAACCTCGTTAGACAAGTTAATATACGTATACAGGATGACCAGAAAAATTGAACAGCTGCTGAAATATGTGATAGGTTACAATACTTGGAAATCCATAACAATGGAATAAAAAAATATCGCATAATTGACCTTCAAACTTGGTAATCGTAATTTAGAGGTTATTTTTTGCACCGAAGACAGATGTTTTGTCACATATATTAATCCAACAATTTTTTCTTAATTGCTTTTAAAAGAGCTGTGATAGCCGTGGGATTTGAGCAGTCGCCTGCTACGCATGCGATGCAAGTTCGAATCCCAGCAGAACCTGTACCAACGTATTTTCCTAAAAACTTATGTGCATTGTTTTCGCACCATCTGCTTTACGGTGAAAGAAAACGTGAGGAAACCTGCATATGTCTGAGAAGTAATTCAAAGACGTATGTATAGTGCCTGAGACAGTGATAGACTCACCATCTGTCATGTTGGCACTTAAAAGCTTCGGTGAAAATCGGATGTTGTTATTTACAATACCTCTGTCTACCCCTTCGGGGAATACAGGCGTGAGCATAATATGTATGTATGTATGTAATTTTTTTTATATATATTCGTCACCAATTTAATAATTGGCAGCAGCATAATTAGCAAGTCGATGTTCATCAAAGTTACTGACTCAATTCGCACCCAGTGAGATCTGTAATAAGTAGAGTTAGAATATTGATGAACTGGAGAAGTTGATTGATAACCCCTAAAACTATTAGCACGCAGTGATAGAAATAATAAAATAGTAGTCGTATATATAGTAGTTGAGCTCACTTAACCCTTTAGGTCAACAACCCAAAGGGTTGACTTGCAAGAATCCTACATATCCGATTTATGGATATCATACACGTGTAGGTATATTTTATAGTTATGCTGCATTCAAAACACGATGGAACTCACATTGCAGCTTTTTTTATATTCTAAGTGGTCAAGGTCTTTTTGCTGTAGGAAATGTTTTATTCAATAATCGCCTTGCTATAAAAAACGTCTTTGGAAATAAATAAAACTTTTAAATGATTTATGTCTAGTAGACAGTTTTATTTTGTTTGAATTATAAATTATTTATTAATAACCATTAATTAAACTTATACATGAATTAAATAATGTACTGATTTAATACTAAGATAAGTGTTTAAAAAATGCTCGAATGTTCAAAATTGTTGCTGAAAAATCATTAAATTGGTGTAAGTAATTATGAGTATTTAAAAAAAAAAAAATCTAACATTTCTTTAGTCATGTACCTATTATTTTATAATTAGTTTCATCAAGCAAACCAGATAATAAAACAACGACGATCGACATTTGTAGTAATTATATGAGAGCATTACACTATACTGTAATTGAGAGCGAAATACCTTAATTATTAACTTAACCCTACTTATTTGAGATTTGAACTCCCTGTCGCGAGACGTCTTCATTCTCAATGGTTCAGTGTTTAATTGTATACAAATTGGTTTAATTAGGGATTTGAGGTTATCCAATAATTTAACTTATATTTGTAAATGTTAGATCTCTATTAAATATAATGCTTAGTTTATTTGTTTAAAAAGCCTACCTACCCCATTAGCTATGCTGGTATACAATTATATGTAAAACTGAAACTTTGACTTTGGAACCATTCTTTATATCGAGAAATAAGAGATATATAGAATGGTGATTCTATTTCTTAGGGTCCCTATAGACGCCCATGAAGAGCACTGAGTTGGTGGGGCGCTCGTATATGAGGTACACGAAGGGGAAGTTGGCCACGAATCGAGTGGGATCCGCTGGCCGAGATGATCGGAACCCGAATATCGCTGTGGCGGCAGCTGCTACTGTACCTGCAAACAAAATACATCATAAATTAGGACTGACTCATAAATCTGATTGCGTAGCAGTGCTTCTAAGCTTTCGCTACATAGATGGCGTTAATAACAAACAAACGCGTCTATTAGAGTTATCACCGCATTCGAGTACCTTTACAAGTTTCCCTCTAGTAAAGTTGCAGCCGCGGTTTCCCATAACTCCCACCTAGCTGGATGATCTTCCCTTAGTTGGGGCAGAGAATAATCATTCACTCCCCGCAAATAAATTCATCATACATACATACATATGCTCACTCCTGTGTTTCCCGATGGGGTAGGCAGAGGTGTTATAATAACAACACCCACTTTTCGCACAAGATGATTAAGTGACAGATGTTGGGTCTGTCGCCGTCTTAGGCACTACACATACGTCTTTGAATTACTTCTCAGACATATATGCAAGTTCCTTCACCGTAAAGCACGTGGAGTAATATAACATACGTTTTTTTAAAAACTCATTGGTACAGGCCCCGCTGGG
Source organism: Watsonalla cultraria (assembly GCA_964035505.1). NCBI lineage: Eukaryota > Metazoa > Arthropoda > Insecta > Lepidoptera > Drepanidae > Watsonalla > Watsonalla cultraria. The sequence continues at coordinate 6,027,346 of OZ037717.1, read as the reverse complement.
ATTCAAACTTGCGTCGCTTGCGTAGCCGGCGAATGTTTAAAACTCGAATCCCTCGACTAGATTCATCAATAATAATAATTGCAAAAGCCTACAAATATTTCCACATTAATGAAGTAATTTTCGAGGCTTCCTGCTTTTCCAACTCCTAGTCTCGTAAAAATATGAGAAGGTTATGTATGAATTTCGTAGTCATTATTGATCGCGGTAACACAATAGCATGTTCCCAAAACAAACGTATTATAATACTGTTCATTACATCAAATATAAGTAAAAGATTACCGTCTTCGTCGAGTTGTATCTTAGCTTTATGCACGGCGTCGTCGAAGAGGACTCCTCGTTGATCTGTCAGCGTACTGAAGTCAGCAGTCTCGTTGAACAAGTCACCCACACCTAGTCTTTCCAGGACCTAACAACATTTAATACTATAAATATGTTCACGCTATCCCAGAAAGGTCCCCGAAGCGGTAAGTAGAGGTGTTGTAATAACAACACCCACTTTTCACTGAAGATGATTAAGTACCAAAGTGACAGTTGATAAGTCCATCGCCGTTTCAGGCACTAAACATACGTCATTGAATTAATGTGATGAATGAATTGCTTCTCAGAGATATGTAGCTTTGGTCGGGATGTTTCATTCACCTTCTCGTGGTGTAAAATCACTAATCTTAAGTTTTTTTAGAAAATCACTTTGATAAAGCCTCTGGAATGCGAACTTGCATCGCTTGCGCAAAAATATTATTGAATAGATATCAAAAACACGTCACATAGTGGTAATATTAATTCCCACACCTACATTACTTTAATAATTAATAGTACTCTAGCATTAGTACCCACTGATATAAACCACATACTTTACAAGGACGATATAAGAAAGGCACCTGTACAAAATAGTTATATTTATGGTTTCGATTTATGTTGGTGATCGCAACTTTGTCTGCATGGAATTCGCAGTGTGCTCATGCTTTAAATATACAGTGTCATCACCTCTCTGAGCTGCAGAGTCCTCTCGATAGAGAACTTGGGTATCTCGACGACGACCTCACGGCCCATGTAGCTCTCCTCCACCACGGCGGCGATGCGCTCGGGAGTCAGGTTGGCGATTATGTTCGATACTCCTACGCATTACATATTTACGTTTAACACGTTCTATCTCTATATGAGAAGAGATATGAGAAGCAAAATCACAGTTCTATCTTCACTGAAGTGATCATATTTGTGTAATTTAACGTAGAATTTAGGAAAAATTCCACACTGATTATAAGATATCCAAACTAGCAAAGCAGTGATCATATTCTTAATTTTAAAATAATACTTTCTAATAAAGAATACGACTTCAAAATAATGTTTTCTGATTAAGAATACAATCACCTACATGCTAAGAATAGCCTAAGAATTCAAATCGAACAAATACCAGATGGTAATCGTTTGATTCCAAGTCTGAAATGTCTGATGCGACTTACCTTCTTTCATAGAGTAAGGTGGCAGCAGAATGTACATGCTGATGTCATTCCCCTTGTATGGCAGTTCCAGAATTTGAGCACCGAGATCATCGTTCACCACTAGAACAAGTTTTTAATAAAAAAAATCTTTTTATAAATATTTTTTTTTTATTAGGTAAGTAAGTACTTACTAACTTATACCAGAGACCTTGATCAAATGAATATATAAATACAATTAAAAAAATAAGACTACCATTAAATGGGTGGGCAAATACTACACGATATGTATGTAAGTCTACAATTGAATGGTGCTTCATTCTCCCATGAAGACAAGGTACGATTATATTATAAGCTGTTAAAAATTGCTTACTGTAATGGAATGTGCCCTTTTGTTTCATGAAAGGCACGAGTGTCTGGCGAGTTTCTGAGACAAAGAACGCCTCCTTCTTGGTCCGTTCGGTGGGAAATTTGGAGGCCCAGACTCCCTTGAAGTACGCGGCATTGGCCAGAACTAGCTTGGTGTTCTCGCTGACTCCATCTTGCGGCAGAAGGTTGTTGATATTATTTTTGGTCAAGCGTGAAACCCAGCTGTTGATGTAGTCGCGAGACTCCTCAGGGCTTTCCCGGAAATTCTGTAAATAAATCATGTGTATGAGTTAATTCCTTCTGCTATGATGACATCAGGAAGTTGTACTATATTCATTATTGTTATAAACAGACCCGTCGTCTGTCGAATCATTCTCATTATTATTATTAGTATGCATACACACAGATCGTATGCAAAGACTACTGCAATATTAAAAAAAATATGTTCATACCTAAAAATTTTCAAACTTTAATAGTAATAAGAAATATAAGTCAGCATACCTGAGTAAAATAGGTGCTAAGCAATTTTCTGTTTTCTTATGTGCAAACGAGTCGAAAATGCAATATATAGCACTATGGCTATGTACTATATATTATGTAATCTGCCTTGTTGGTCTAGTGGTTAGTAGGTTCGCCTGCCGATCACGTGGTCCCGGGTTCGATTCCCGGGTCGGGTCATTAACAGATATTGGGTTTTTCTCTCAAGAAATTGGCGGTGTTTACTTCCCCGTGCCTCGGAAAGCACGTTAAGCCGTTGGTCCTACGCCTGATCTCTCTCCGGTCGTGTCGGATTGCCGGACTATGAGAGTGATGGAATAAAGAGTGCACCTGTGTTTGCGCACACACTTGTGCACTATAATATCTCCTGCGTACATAGCTAATCCCCGTTGAGATTAACCGCCGCTACCGAAATTCGGTAGGAGATCATTATTATTATTATTATTATTTTGTAATCATATTGTCGGTACCTTGGTCATTCTAGTTATGTCGCAATCCATCTATCCATAATATACTTTAAAGTAAGAGTTGCAATGTGAATGATATATGTTTTTCTATCAAAATAGAGTAGCTACCCACCAGTTTTTGGAGTTCTTCCCCGAAGAGATCGAACATGCACTGGCGCACTTGTAGTCCGTTGTCGACAAACATTTTGTTGGCGTTTATGAACTCATAGCTATCGCTGTTGTTGTTCATCAAGCGTCCACGCTTGTCTACGTTGTACGCTGTCATCAGGTTGATTTTGTCCTGGAAACCACAAGAATACATGATGAAAGTCTTTGATTCCTCGAGGACTAGAATACCAAGACTCCCAAGAATACCAAGATTCCCATACTCAAATTAGATTTAGCCGAGGTGGACTGAACAATTTTAATTAAAGCATGCTTATTCGAAATAGCATTTACTTAATTTCAAATCTCACGTAACCCCTCAATTTAAACATCTCTAACATTTATGTATAATATTAATAGGTTTGGTCATTATCGTTTCGATTAAAGAGTCAATGACATCTCTTAAGTAATACTATAATGTGGTACAAAATCATGATTATATTATATTTGGTGTTATTCTTACCATATTAGGAGTGATTTCGAGTGACTTCTTTAGACTCTGCTCGGTTTGCTCGCCAGCTGCGAAGTAGGCGAGCAGTAAGGAATGGTACACGGAGAACGGTGAGAAGAATATGTTGTCATTGGGCACGGCCTCGTTGATGGTGTTGAAGAGGTTCAGAGTGAACCTCAGCTGGCCCTGGTACAGCGACAAGCGCGCCTCGGGGTCCAACTTCTTGGAGGAGTCATCCTTGTAGAAACACTGGCTGCTTACACTCGACGCCACTACCACCACCAACGCCGCTAGCTTCCACATCGCATCTGAAGCATATGAATAACATCTATATTGGCTGATCAATATTTACAATCTAAAATGGCGAAATTTTGATTTTTTTATTATTTAAAATGTCAATAACACGATATACCTAATATTTAGTGGTATATATTTTTATCCAATTAATTAAGCATTAATAAGTCTTCACGATTATATTACGACCAGTATTACAATGACTGGTCTGTGAATATAAGAGCAACTTTATACTTATAGGTTGAATCTGTTATTATCATATACTAATAATAATTGTGCAAATATTGTACCTACGGGATATACACATATGACGTTACAGCGATGACTATAACATTGTATTAATAATATAATTTAATTTCATAAATTATCGAATACATTACTCATTATTTATTAAATGAGTGAGTAATGTTACTACTACAATCAATGTGTAGCAGGTATCTTAGAGACTTGACTATGACAATTTTCATAAGGTACAACAATAACAATGACTAAGTTTATGCGAATTCATTTTGTTGCAAAACGCAAATTAATAATCTAATTCATATATGAATTGATCGGTTTTTGGTTCACCTTTAGGTAAATTATACTTAAATTGAAGTCGCTATTTCCATGCAACATCTTTCTTCTAAACTACGTGACGGATCCCGATACGGTTTTCATAAACATGTAGGAGATGAACTCCGATGGGTTTATAGCTACATTTTTTGTATATTAGTTAGCGGAGAAAACTCAACGTTTTGAGTTTGAAATAATCGTGACCCGAAGTGAAGCGAGAGCGGGTCGCTATACGTTAAAAAGTCAAATTGAGAGCTACCTAGGTACCTTCTTTTTGAAGGCGGTAAGTAAGTAGGTATTGAAAGTTTACGTGTATAACGTTCTGAATTCAAATGATTGATCGCTGGTCGTGGTCGGCATTTGACCGCTTTCTCTACATCGAGCACAGAGCGCGTGAGGCTGGAGACGACACGATCCGCTATGTCTTCATTATAAATAACACTTTTATATATATTCTATGGATTTCATATAAATTGGCAACTTTAATAAATATTGAATAATGTTTGCTTGAAATTTATGTGGTTGTGGCATTATTGGGTCCGGTTGCCCGGAAGCACGTCGACCCTTGGGATCTTTTGTGCCGCCCTTGCCCTTATGCTCTACGTACTTGACTCCTCAAATACTCCCTGAACAAGCCGGCAGATCTTGCCCATGGGGAAGAGCTTATAGTCCTCTGGTTTCGGATACGCCTTACCCAGTAGGTCCATTCGCCATTTGGCCAGTGCATCGCAATTGCATATTAGGACTCATGGTTTCGGCTTCTAATTGACAGTACCTACATACCACATCATTTCATCAGGTTCATCTTATGAAGATGTTCTTTTGTCCCATTTGATTTAATATACAAACAAACCTGTATCCAGGAAGTAGTAGTACCTGTCTATAGAAGGCTAATTGGGGCTGAAGCTGGGAAGAAGATGATGTAATTTGGCCTAAATGACGATGAATAGTAAATACTAGCCGCATGGAACAGGAACAGGTTCTGCTTATAATGCAAGAATGAAGTTCTGCCATGGTTAGTTATCAATGCCATAATGTACGTAGTTGATAAAGGAATATATTTTAAATTAAAACAAATTGTGATTATTTATCTTCAGTGACATAAAGGATTATTGGTAAGCAATTCTTGTTAACTGTAATCTGACCTCGCTCACTGGAACACGAGACCTACTATAAAAATGAGTAAGCAATTGGTTACAGCTGCTCTCTGGCCCTGATTGCACTGATTATGAACACAGTGTTGGGAAAACCCCACTTATTCATCGACGGTATACATTCCAGCGTGTAACAATAACTCGCGCTTCGTAAGAGTGGAACAAAATATTATTTGTACAGAAACGCGTAGAATATATGTAGGCACCATAGAAGGAGTAACTATGCAGTTTAAATGATTTTTTCTCAATAAAATAAGGCAATATAAGTATAAAGTCAAAAAAATACCATCGGGCAAAAAACTCAGATGTTACAAATTGGTTAATGTGTTCTTAAATTCCTATTATTTGAAACGAACTTCCGAGCATTTGTTTCAAAATAAAAAGCCTACGTGCTGATCGCGTCGCAGTAAACTTATAACCAATGCGCCTACGTCAAAGGGAATCCCCATCTCACAGGAGTGGGTCACGCCCACCGTGGCGCTATTCAGAGACATAATGCACGGATTTCCCTTGGAAACCAACTCCGCAACCAATGTGCAGCGAAAGTCAAGCAACACGTCATCCTCGACACATTTATTACACAACCGGACCATCAAACTGTGCCAGTCAGACGTTAAGCGTCTTTAAAAATACTTAGCAATGGATGACTCATAAGAAATAAATAATAAGTTGGTAATAACTACCTACCTTGAGACCACTTGAAGTTCTTAGTCCCATATTGGAGGAGAACTAGATATGGATTATACATAATTGAATAAATTGCATACTTGAATACGTTGAATACATAGAAAAGCTAAGAGTCCTAGGAATGTAATATTGACCTAGCATGCTAGGCAGGGTCAAGATCATTGAAGCTATTGGTAGTACAGCTTTACTACCAATAGCTTCAATATATTTTAATATATTTATTTCTGTACATATATGCTTGTTTTCTTCTACTATTTCCGTACTTACAAACCCTTCCCCATCTTGTTCTTCTTATAAGTTTATTGAATAAAAAGCATAAAGTAAGTAAGTACCTATGTTAAATGTTCGCGTGTTACAATGACACTTTACTTCTATTTTCCCACAAATCATTTCACATCACATCACCTCTCGTTGTAGATGTGATTTGTGGTAGATAAACGAAAACAATACCAGAGGCTTGAGATCAAGTCGTGTTTGACGTACCCAAACGGCACCTCACTGAACCGGATACCGCCCGCTGCGTTGTATGCACCGAGCAAAATTATTGGCTTAGTAACGGTTTATTTACCAAACGACTCGTGCATACATTGTCTATAGCACATCAACTGGGAATGTACGCTGACATTGTACCTAAAATACCTGTTTACTCGGTTTTTATGTTAAGTTATTCTTTACTGATGCTGTCTATTTGCAAGGCCTCGAAGTGCCAGGTGGTCCTTTTTCAAAATTATTGGGGACACAAACACTTTGGCACCTGCTACGTATCGTTTGCACAAGATCTTGAAAGACCATGAAATTATCTTACCTGAATACTGAATAAGCTGTTTCTGCAGCTGAGCCAATTGCGTTACTTTGAATATCTAGATCAGGGTTCAGTTCAGCAGTTTAGGGCCGAGGTTTGGGCCAAGAGGGTGTAAGCAATCGTTATCTAGACCTAATATAGGAGGGCTATCAGATCGTCAGATTTAAAGCAAATAGATGTGCGATCTCTTTGACTTTTGAATTCGTGACAAGATTTTTCTTCAATATGTCTCATATATGTAATTCTTGATCTCTTCCTTTCTCCAAGACGATCCATAAGATCAAATATCATTGTGAAATTAGCCATATTATCCGTCTCCAAAAGCAGTTTCACAAGTATGACCAAAATTCAGTTTTCCCAAAAAATAAGACATCGGCGAATCGACAGTAGTATTCCCCCGTATAAGATTAGATGTGCAGCAGTACAGAGAAATTAGAATAGGTATACATATTATATATATTATAAGTATGTGTGCTTAGTAATTCGAATAATGTCTTAATTTGTGATTTTCTCACGTCGCGCGTCGTCGCTTGCCGTGTCCTTTTATTGATATAAAATAGTAAACATTACATCACCAAACCGAAGTGGACAGATTCAGCCACTTTTGTGTGAACCGATCGTTACAGTCATTGGAGTCACTTTTCCATGAATTTGAACTGACAAAAGCGCGCAGCTTTCTAGTTTTCTCAAGATACAATGAGTGAGAGAACACACTTACCGACTCGGACGTAATGTTTTGATTACCATATACGTAACAATGGGTTTGGAACGTGAACGGACTCTTAAATCTATTTTCAAATTCAAATATTTAGATAGCCATTAGGTTTTTCAATGTACAAAATGTGATAAACAAGCCTGTCCTGGTTATATAACCCTTACATCAGGGCTATCAATTATGGTTGGCCAGTTGGCCATTACCAAGTCTCGCAGCTCTGATTATACCTACATATTATGAACTAGCTAGGTAGGTATGCCTCGCGCTATTATTCCCGTTTTTGTAACATTTTTGTCGTAGTCTTAGCTTGTCGTAGCTTGATGTTATAAAGCCTAGAACCTCCTTCAATTAATTAACTATCCAATACAAAAATATTTTTTAATTTCTGAGATTTAGCGTTCAGATGAGCGTTCAACCAAGCAAACAGACTCCCAGCTTTATAATAATAGTTAAAATGGGAGATCGATTAGTTTCCTGTACTTGATTCTAACTAAAAGAAGCTCTAGTCTGGAAACCTTAGATACTGCAACAGAACATCAACAAATAATTATGGTAGTGTAGTTATTATCTTACTTGGTAACTACTAACTAATTAAGGTGTGTACTTATCTAATTTATCTATAACAGTACCTATTATTAGTTCTATATTCAGAAAAATCTACACTATAATATTATAAAGAGGAAAGATTTGATTGTTTGTTTGTTTGTTTGCATTGAATAGGCTCCGAAACTACTTGACCGATCTTGAAAATTCTTTCAGTAATGGATAGCTACATCATCAGCCAGTAACATAAGCGATATTTTATCCCCGTACTCCCACTGGAACGGGAACTAAGTACGCGGGTGAAACCGCGTGACGTCCGCAAGTATACAATATACTTCAAAAAAGTATCAAAAGTTTCTTACTTTTTTTATTTATACAGTTGTAATTGTGTCTAGATTGATTTCGACTTAATTATTTATTAAGTAAAATTGAACATAAATAGTGTGAGCCATAGAGAGGCTTTTACTCTGAGGGTTAAAACCAGAATAGTATCAGCTATCGACGTATTCTCTACTATAGTCTAATAAGTAATATTAAGTCAGTGACGTCTACGCCTTACAATTAGTTACAATACAATGCACGATCTTCTGATTCTTTACACATAGATATTACCCACTTCGGTCGGATTTTTTCATAGATCCTCTGACTAACCGATTCAATATATTTTTTTGTTTTAAATAATTCTCTTAACTCGTGTAAGACAGGCGCAAGGAGTATTTAACGTGTGCAGCGAATTAAAGCGACATGGATGTTTATGCGCACGTACAGTTGCAAAATTCGTCATAGTAAATTAGAAAGCGTGCATGATAATCTGCGACCGGCGTCAGACCAGTGTTGAATAAATACAAAACACAACTGTTATACAATGGACAGGTATTTGATGAGACGTTGTAAAATACTATGTAAAAAGTATAGGTAAACATTGAAACGTTTAGTTAATTTAATCTCAAACTTTGTAAAACCGAACCGAGTCGAATACACGGTTCGTTGTTAGAGTTTTTATTTAAAATACTAATAAAAAACAAAATATAGTAAGCCACTTACCCACAAATGTCCTTACAGTTCGCGCACGATGCTTTTGTTCTTATTAGAAGCTTTCAAATGAAACTTTTATAAAAAGTATCTCTCTTTGTCCCACGAGACGTGTATGTGCAGTGAACAATACTTTGAGAAAGTGTATTAGTGAGTAGTGGATGCACGGTATAGACCGGGCCCTCGGGCGGAACGGAACGTGGTGTTGCAGCGACACTCGGAGTCAGACTGGCTCAATGAGGGCCGAACGCTATCCTCTTTTATTTATTTGATGTTGTAAACTGGTAAGCGTTTGCGCACCACACGTTGTCAATGGGAGGTAAATTCAAAATGAAAAAAATACACTTATTTAGGCGCCCACTCAATAAGGAATCTAAAGCGTGTTAACCGAGATATAATCTCCACTAAATTAATCGCAGTGTTCAGACCGTTACTGTTACTGGTCATATAACAGTATCGGGAGTGGGCCTCTCTCCTGCTGGTAGAGATTAGTAGGACTATGCCATGCCACAGACTGATCGATTGATTGCAATTTGTTACTATAACCACATTTACTAGGTATAAGTACTTAATTTATATCTGTACAGAATAAAAGTATGTTACCAGTTATGTGTCACAAATACTTTCTCGAACGATGGGCAAGAATGATGGGTACCAAGCTACGAGTATTATAAGCACCTTGGCTGGTACCTAAATGCTGATAGTAATCTAAACAGATATACTAAGGTACATAATTATAACACAAGTTACCTATACCAAAATATAACTTTTTGATGTGTGTGTGTTAGTGGATAAGGCTCAGCTGGCATCCAAAAAGCTTGGTTTGCTCAATAGGTCGCAACTAGGTGAAGACTGCAGTTTTACAAAGTGCAGACCTAATCTATCATCTAGTTACCAGCTTGGCTCATTTGACTACTAAACTTGTCAGTGTTGGTAACTCGCATCCGACTTGAATATCTGAGCCTGAGAAAGAGAAACGAGCGTTCCTCAGTGCTCTGAGAAATTGGTAGAGACGATGCACATAGCAATCTTAAACCATCGCACCTCTCGCTGTCGTTTGGGAGTTCATTCACACACTTTGGAACCATCATAGTAGCAAAGTGCATTAGAAGAGATTTCTACCGCGGAGAATAGGCTGTGAAATTATCCCCCAAGCGCATTCCAGAGATGGTTTTGCCAAGCAAGTAAAGCATGAGATTAAGTTAAGAATGTCCGTCATGCCCCTGATGCCGCAAGCGTCCATAGACTACGGTAACCGTACAGGTCGGCCCTATGCTTTGTTGACACCTTCATGTTACCTATATAAAAAATTGTGTCGACAAATCAAACAACGGGATGGGCTATGCTGAGAAGGCCAGAGCAATGATGTATAGGTAAGTACCTACATAATTCATGTTTCGATATTGATATCAAGATGTGGAATTAACACATGGTCAATGGTCATATCGGCCACGGTAAGCAACTTCATAAAGGCATAAGAATGAAAAGTAATTATTATGAAATTTAAACAATATATTAAAATGAATTACCCAGGTTCATAATTAAATATCATGGTCTTCTGCTAGCTCATGCAAGATATATTGAACGCATGTTAGGTACTCAGGTACTTTATATAATGCAAAAAGTAGGTTGGTATTTACATGTCATCACGCCAACTCCCTCACGGAGTAGGCAGAGAGGGTAATATTTTATTTTAAACAACCCCTTATTACAAAACATAGACTAATATAATGCTTGGTATAAAGTAACGCCATTTCATTCTGTGATACGGATTTAAAAAGAGATGGAAATAGTGTTAGCCCGAGTTTAGTCTAGTCATCGTTTAAACCTTATTTTGTAATCAGGGGGAATGTGTTCGAAATTTCGAGATGCCAGACTGGGAACATCTTTATTTGATTAGACTTTTAACAAAGTACATACTTTCAAATCGTCCGAACGACACGAATATATCATTATACATTCAGGTTCGGAAGGTTGCTTTTACTGAGAACAATCTGGCAAGAAATTCAGTAAGTACGCTATTCAAATAAAACAATTTTACAATTTTGAGTAATACCACCTTGCAGTTCGAAGCCTAGTTATGTTTAGATTAGTATTGTTTTCCTGTGGTAACTGTGGTAAGGTCGTCAGTGCTACCTATAATGGAACCAACCCATTCCATGTCAGGTTAAGGGTAGGTTCGATAGGGTTTTCATTTCATACAAAATAGGTAAAGAGCCAATGACACTGGTCAGCTTAGTAGAAAGCTTAGATAAACAAAATGCAAACATCCGTCGTCAGCAAGAATCGATCCAGGGGCGGCTAGTTTTGCACGTAAGTCCACTGACCACTCGGCTACCAGTGCTTAACCTTATTTATGATGCCCTCTCCTTATCGTGTGATAGTGGCCAGCAGACTTAATAACTAAGGAATCTGAATACATACACAGAATTAATAAACGAAAATTTTATTTTGCAGAAAATATAATATGCAGTAGATAATACAAAAAATATAAACGTCGAAAAATACCTTGAAATTATTATAATGCTACACAGAAACACAATACTGTTCTCCATACAATTTATTTTGGTTACAACATTGTTTCATATCACTGCATACATCGGTCAGTCAGCTTGCGGCAACTATGGCCCTAAACTGATATTATGCTTCAATTGTATTAAACGCAACATACACCCGACATTCAGTATTAAGACCTGGCTGGATATAATGTAAGGCACCACTTATTGTGCAATATTATGCAGTTGTACAACTAGTTATTATAAATTGTACTTAGAATAGGAATGTTCTAATGCCGTCCCTCCAGTAGTATTACAATAGGATATAATGTACATTAGATACACAGTATGTATTTTATAAATGTTCGTCCTGTGCGACTACTTGGGAAGTTTGCCCACCTCGTACAAGTATGCTGCGAACAGCTTAATCTGAAAATGCATAATCATTGTTATTTGTACAGACATATTATGTTTGGTTCTATGGAGGAGCTCGTGGCAGAGTTGCTATTGCGCATACTATTCGATCAGCAAAGTTAAGCAAGCCTAACCCAAGACAGTAGTAGGATGAGTGACGTCCCGAGTACCCTACGTGCGTCGCAGAGCACTTAAAGCCGTCGGTCCCGGTTAACAATTTAACATCATTAGCACTCGTTACAGGTCGGTCGGAGGCCTAAGAAAGTCTGACAACTGGTTTCACCTAGATTATCGATTGTCCTCGTAAAAGGGGTTACGAAGATCCGATGGCAGTCGCTTCATATAAAAATCTGGTGATCAGTCACATCGGGTTGAATCAAGTGCCGAGGCCGACCCCAACAATACATGGGATAAGGCCAGGGAGATTATGATGCCCGACATGTATGGTTTTAAGTAAATTCATTGGATATTATTCCATCGAAAAATCCGTCACAATATTTTAGTAATGGTTTTTCCTAATGAATAATACATTGCATTCTGTTACTAATATTGCCCAGATTCGGATTATGTTTTAAAATTATAGCTCGATAACATTTAAGATTATTGAAGCGTGAGTCCAGCACATTTACCCATGAATAACCCAAGGTACCGTTGCCTATTATAATAATGACTACAATACAAATAGGTTTTCCCGTGCATTTAAACACGGTGGTTATGCATAAACAGTATAATCAATACATACAAGTGTGAAAATGAGCGTATGTCATGCCTTTTCACGCATTGACAACACACAGATAAGAATAATGATTGGTTATTTATCATTTCTTTTCCGTTGGTAAACGGCACATCATTACTTGACCAAACAATCGACGGTGTATCAAAACAGTATTAATGGATTCGTATTCATAAAAATAGACAGCTATTAATACTGCATGTCGTTTTCAACTGGGGCGTTAGAAGTCAACAATTCGAATATGAATAACAATACCCACTCATAGACATCGTCATAGAACATACATGCCAAACAAAATTAGAGTATTTCGGAACAACTAAATAATACATGGTTGTTTGCTATTTGCCTATTAACGGAGGATGGACATAAGATTGATGGAACTTTCACTGCTAGTTATTTTGACCGACTTATTTAAATAAATTCATTGCCTGATACAGCAGGAACTGTAAAATGGATTTGGGGGTACAAGCTATCTTTGAATCCAATGAAATTGAGTAGGAGGTTTATCCATGGGATGTAAGCACTCAACCGAAGGAAGTGTATAAAGAGATACATTGAATCTAGACCAAGCGAAAGTATGCAAGGATCGTAGTATACGGCACACAGTAGTCTCTGCCTACCACCATCGGATACAAGTGTGAGCATAATTAAAACGTATGTACATACATACATATGCTCACGCCTGTATTCCCCGAGGGGGTAGGCAGAGGTGATGTAATAACAACACCCACTTTTCACCAAAGATGATTAAGTGCCAACGTGACAGAGGGTGGAGTCTATCACCGTCTCAGGCACTATACATGCGTCTGTGAATTACTTCTCAGACATATGCAGGTTTCCTCACGATGTTTTCCTTCACCGTAAAGCACGTGGTGTGAAATCACTGTACATAACTTTTTTAGAGAAACTCATTGCTACAGGCCCCACTAGGATTCGAACTTGCGTAAACCTCAAGGGCACCACGGCTCAAAACGTATGTATGTATGTAAAAGTGGCGTTACCCCTTCGATGTAGTTGCGCACGTTGATCTTCTCGTTCTGGGAGTGCGCCATGTCGTCGCCGGCGCCCATGGGCAGCAGCAGCACGTTGCGGCCGCTCGCCTCCTGCAGCGTGATCGTCACCGGGATCGACCCGCCCTCGCGCGACATGTCCGGGTCAGTCTGCACACCATACACAATGCACATTCATTTAACACTCACACTCTTGTGTAAACTGATGCATTTTATTCCATTTTTCTCTGCCTTGTGGTGTCTCTTTGACTATTGCTTTCAGAACTACTCGACTGGGGATTGTATCTCCAGTAAATAGAAGATCACACCACGTTACCTTAAGAGTTATGCAAATGATTTATTTAGTTTAGGCCCTGGTAAGGCCCGGTTCGGAAACGAGCCTTCTGAGAAGAACCGGCAAGTCAGCTGGCATCATGTACATTTCATTTATGCTGTGGTCTAAAAATATATGTCTTGAAAACCGTACATAAAGCCTGTAGAATGACCTGACTTCCACACATAATATCCTTGGATATTGCATGTTGCGTATACAATTAACTATCATTATACATCAGCTGATATATATGATTCCAGTTAATAAATTTTTAGCATACTGTTCACACTTCATATTGTTGGTTTGTCACAATAGTGTGATTAGTGTGTATGACCTGGTATATGAGTTTGGTGGCGCGCGCGGCGGCTTGGTAGTGAGGATGGTCGGGGTTCTCGGTCCAAGCACGGCCGCTCTGCGCCGTGATCCGCATCTTGTTGGGAGACCCTCTCTCCGCCCACTGGGTACAATTAAAAAACCAAAACATTAAAACCAATATAACAAAGAGGTATTGTTTTGTAAGCTTTGATGTTGTTGGTTGGTCAGATTTTTTTGGTACTATATGTATTTTTTAATACGACCCGAAGGAAGTCCCTCGAGGCGTTAGTAACTGTTAGACAGGTGTCTATTGCGTATTGCATTTAAGGCTTTACCAGTATAATCAGATCTCCCGTTTAAAATAAGAGCTGCCCAACTTGGGCTGCTCCTTCCACAATTGAGATAACAAACAAATGATACTGTATCTTAACTGACGCCGTTATCCTAGGCAAGGAGGAGGTAGTCTCTTATTTGATATCACAGATTGCAAAGCAATTCACACATTGCCACTCAACATAATATCGGCAATGTGCGAGTAATTTCCCTGGCATTTTAGGCGTTCATAGGTCATTTCCATTGGCTGTATGCTTGTTTGTTATCTATACAATATGAAGGAAGCGAAAGTGTTATTTCCTTTGTTACTACTAAACTATTTATGATACCCAGGAATACAACCTTTTTGTTGACAAAGTCAAACACCAGCTTTTCAATTTCTTCGGGTTCTTGGTTTGGCACAATCCTAATCGAGAATTTTCCAATAACTTTGCCGGGAATAACAGTCTTCGCGCCGGGCTGGAATGCAGCACCTGATACAATGATGGATTAACACCATTTAGATACAACAACGGCGCGTAAGTATGAAAAGGAAGAGTGCAGCGGGCATTATAATAATTTTATATGAATTTAATTGTAATGAATCATTATTTACTGTATGTAATGAAATGTACATGATGCCAGCTGAGTTTCTTACTGGTTTTTCTCAGAAGGCTAGTTTCTGAACCGGTGGTAAATTCTTCGACATTCATAAGTGACTTACCAGGGCCTAAACTAAATAAATCATTTTCATTTTCATGTGTGGCTGCACTCACAACGCGTCGCTTGAAGCTTAGTCTCTGGTTGTCTCTTAACTCATGTGATGAAAGTACTTATACAGAAGAAAAGTACTATAATTATGTAAGTAATTTTGTCTTGCGAGCTTACCTTCAATTCCGTGCAGGGAAAGGCTGGGGTACCTCCATCGGTGCATTAGCAGTTGCTCTTTGACACCATTGTGAGCGAGCTTGTGAGCAGCAATGGAACTCCTGCAATATTGTTATCAGTAGAACACTCACAATACAAGCTAATTATAAAACAGACCCGATACTGATGTACCTACTTTACTTATCTGGAATGTCTGCATTACTTTGTTGAGTCATAAAGTACATTAAGTGTACAATTAAAAGTAAATAGTATTCAAATAAATAATTCTTCATGTAACTTTAGATATGACGCCCTCCCTACAAAACATCACTATATATCTCAATATTAAAAAGGATGAGGTAATCTACAAAACTTCTCTTCCAAATTTGAATCTTCCACCATATTATAAATAGATATAGGCTACCACACTGATGAAACAGCCGGAGTCCTTGATAGGTCCATTGAAGTGAATACATATGGACGAATATAGATGTAATCCTAGTTAAATCTATACATAAACTAGCTCACTTTAGCAGCATCACCTGCGTAACAGTAAAATTTCACATACTACTTTCAAGCCCCATTTCATTCCCTTAGGGGTGGAATTATGAATAACCTTTTCTTAGTAAATTATTTCACCTCATTAAGAAACACACTGTCCAAATTACATGTCTCTAGGACCAGCAGTGTAGGCTGTGCATAGATTTAAATCAATCAGAGTATAGATTACTGGTAAGTAAGAGAAATGTTACCTGTATGCTTCAGTGTCAAAGTCAATGGTAGTGTAGAGTTTCTTCTCAGTCTCAGTGAGTGGGGCCACAGACTTGTAGATGTCAGTTATCAGTATCTTGCCATCCTTATCAACAAGCTGATCCATGAGATAAATTAAATCAGACATTGCTGAAAGATACACACCATTTCAATTTTAAACATTACTTAGAAACTGTACCTATGATTGGACAATTTTTTTATAGTGGGACAGACATCTGTTGATATACAACTTTACAACATTTAAGACTCATTCCAAATTGTGATTGATAAATCAATCATGAGTTTATAGGGTTATGTGCCTACCTACAATAAGCAATAAATTTTCTATTTGCAGTTTATGAATCATAAAGTAATAATGGACTTACAACATGCAACAACCCATACTTATATTATAATATGTCTGTCTTTCTATCTATCTGTTGCAAGGCAAAATAACCACAAAAATTAACCAATTCTCCTGAGGTTTAGACTTATCCTTAACCAATTTTTTTACCTCAAGCAAGAATATAAGAAACCTTTTTATAATAAAACCTTATCCTATCTAGTAAATTGTAGAGAAAGAAAGTTTGCAATTATCTAATTTATTGAAGAACTGATTGTGAAATTTGAAAACATTGTTTATCACATTACTAAATATGCTAATCAAAAATAAATATAGATAAAAGTAATTAAGTGTAAGTGTACAGGTTGGCAACAAATATCTATTTCACAACATAGCAATGTTGTAATGTTATCAGGCCAGATAGCTTCAATAATGTTGGGATTATTTTGTTCATTGCATGTTTATAGTAAGAACCATTATTAGTGTATTACCTTCATGAACAGTGCCACCATATACTCCACTGTGGAGATCCATCTTGGCGCACTCAACCTCCAAGAAGTAGTAGCTGATGCCTCGCAAGCCATATGTGATGCAGGGTTTAGTTGTACCAAGCCAGTAGTTGTCAGAAATGCACACATAGTCCACATCATTGAAGAAACCTTCAGGTTTCAATTTCTCCATAAGAAGTTCATCCAAGCCCTCAGAACCAGACTCCTCCATACATTCAAATACAAATTTCAAGTTCACTGGCAACTGCAACATGAGTAATGCATAGTCTTGTTATGCACATAACATACTACAGTTAATTGTGGTATACTGTCACCACCATCAATCCTTAGAAAAAAAAATGTTTAATGATCATACCTCTTCTCCAACACCCTTGTAGGCATTGATAGCATGCAGCCACCCAAGAACAGGGCCCTTGTCATCCGTGGACCCTCTGCCGTACAGCTTTGCATCTCGTTCAACCAATTCAAATGGTTCAGATTCCCAGCCGTCTGATTTCAGTGCTGGCTGCACATCTAAATGACCATACACACAAATTGTGTTTTTCTTTGAGTCCTACAAATTTGAAAAATACAGTGAAGATTTGTTATAAAATACCTAGTTCAAAAATGTACATTTTATCATTATAACAGGCAGCAAATTCTGTTAAAATTGGTTCAGGAGCTTTACAAAGATAATGGATGGGATAACTAAAGCTTTATGAAGTTGGATAATAAGGAAGATATAGTAAAATGTAAGGCTGTTACTCCTATCTTTATATATAAGAAGATAAGAAGGCTGTTACTCACATTTCCCAAGGTGCCGACCAACACGGGAGGCAGCTTCACCTCCTTCCCATCAATAGTTTGGAAGCCCACATCCCTCAATTCAGCGCTGGCGCCTACCTCCTTCAGCTTGTCCTGCATCCAGTGCACCATACGAACGCACTCATCCCGGTATTTAACATCACTAGATACCGACGGTATCGCTACTGCTTCTTTTAGAAGATTTTTATATGAATCTACATTCTGGTCAACGAATTTGAATATTAGTGGTAATGTCTTCTCTGCCATTTTTTTCGGTATTCCTTGGACAACTGAAGAAGCTTGTCTGAATGGATGAAAATTGCAATTATTCATTAAAATTGTGGAACCTCTGGTCGCTGGCAATAACCATTGAACACTATACACTCGGAGCGCTCTTTTTATTAACGACGAAGTCAAGTAGTTATGACATTGCATGATTACAAATTTATACCACAGATTAAAAAATCATCATCAATAAAATAAAAATGATTAGCTAGTTGTATTTTCTTGGCATAAAACTCAAGAACGGGAGGATAGCAAAAAAAATCTACAATCTGCGTGGACCAAGGCGGCAATATTTTTTTTGTATTCTCCCAATTCCGAAGGTGAGAAATAAAATTGTAAAAGAAAAGCACGCAGACGAAATGGTGGGCAGAAGCTATACTATTATACAATACATAGTACTTAACCTAAAAATTGAGAATAAAGCATTACAATACTCGAGAGCTTTGCGATAAATTAGAAAATGACAGCTTTAGACAGCTGAGTTTGACATTTGCCAAAGAGAAAGTGTAAGGACAAAAGAAGTCTTGCCTAAACATGCTTTTAGCAGTACTTTTCTTATTTTATGACCAATAACATAGTCCTAGAATAACAATAATAATATCTAGTATTTTTTATGTCTATGCTATATAAGAACTTTTAACTGTTTCAAGATATCCCTATCTTAATTATTTAATAAAAATTAATTAAGTAAGTATTATATTGGCTACATACCACCTACTACCTAGGTAAATTTGATTATGCCTTGAAAAAGTAGGTATGGTGTTGCCTTTAGTGGGACCCTTTCGTCTTGATGTATTGGCACAGTGATACTGGCACTATTTATAAGTTAAGCAAACGCTTTGGTAGACATAGACGGATTAACTACGAATTTATTAACTACCCATTACTCCAGGGTTGGTCACTCTCATAGGCTGTTTTACACCCTTACCAGCATAGTACTTAGCAACTAGAAAATAAAGCGATTTAGTTATTATTTTCATACATTACATACACTAATGGCGCGATCTGTGTAGAGACCGTGCTACCGTACATACCTACGAAAAAATCTTACCTGTTGAACTACCCGTTTAACAGACAAAGAATAATATGTTTTTACCAGAGAGCTCATCTTTTATAAACAATGCTGAAGTGAGTGATCAATCTGTGTTCTGAATTCAGGTATAGTGGCGTGGTAAGCCGGTGGGTAGGTACATTGTACCTATTCAGCGTACTACAACGGACTATACGGTCGCACTCGTTCTTTGCCTGCTGCACAGACATTAAAACTGCTGTTGGGGCTGAAAAATCTAACAGAGATTACGCAGAATTTATCAAAGATCAAAATCATAGATCGATTATTCCAAAGAAAAAGAAAAAAATTTACATTAGTAGGTAAGTACTTCTTCTTTCTTTTTCTACTATAATTCAAAACAAGCCATCAATCAAAAAATGTGACAGAATATCCTCAAAATAATGTAAAAAATCGTTGCCTAATAGATTGGTGAAGTGGTGAGGTCGTTTTAATAACTTGCATCTGATGTGGTAAGCACAGAGAATATTATGTATATAATATCCTTAATATTAATAGGTGTTAGTATGAGGTGTGTATGCATTTTGTAAAGTAGATACCTACTGGGAACTAGTTAAATGATGCGGGGTACAAAGAGATGCAGGAGGTGCGGGAGTAGCGTCAGTGCCGGATTAGCCACGTAGCAAGAGTAGCAAATGCTAAGGGCGTGTCAAATATCTTGCATCTCCCATAAAGCATGTAAGATATTTTACTTAGACGCTTAGGCTATGCATCACTCCCACTTGAAAATGTAAAGCAAACCAGGGGCCCCTTGGCCGAATTTGCTACAGGCCTCGCGCTAGCTTAATCCGGCACTGAGTAGCGTATCGAAACAACTTAGTATAATCTGAATTTTTTTTTGCATTCCAGCCAGCACTTCAGGTGTAGTATCTATCTACTCATAAATACCTAATTGCTACTTCACCATCATCTATTTGCAATAATGAACATGAAAAGTGTAGAAAATTATGTCCCAGTCCGAAAAAATAACTCAAGTTCCTATACAAAACGCTTACCTGAAGAGTTAATAGCCATATATGAACTGGCGTCGATGTATGCATTCAGCTCATTTCCACAACCGTCGAAATTATTTTGCAACTGCATCAGAGATCTTCAAAATATTTACATTGAAACTACAATATATGGCCAAAATAAAAATTCATCACCCATTGCACAATTTAAGAAAGTCATTATTTTAATACCATACGATGAAAAAATAAATTATAGAAAGTTGATTACATCTAACATCATAGATCAACATAATAGTATACTTATAAAGAACTTAATTACTTATCAAAAGAGCACTGTCCTGCAAGATTTTGGAAACCATGGAAACATACCTTGCAAGAACGCAGATATCAACACGTTTTCCACATATTTCAAAGCTATCTATATTATTGTCAACTGTTGGTTATTAAATAACTCGAAGGACTCGAGAGTGTTCGTTCCCAGAGAACTTATGCCTAGTAACATAATGATTAACTGGCGAGCAATAAAACCATATTTCGATATGGAGGAGAATATCTACCGGACGCCTGTTGGACATCACAGAGTTACGTCCATCCATCTTGCAGCGCTTGAGTGCAAAAAAGCAATTGGAAGACATCAACAGAAGTGCAGCGCGAATATACCGAAACATCCTCTTTGCACTTATTTGAAATATGTAACAATATGTCAATATGAATCAATACCACAGGACTTATTAAAAGGTATATTCAATGCGTTTGTCTTGCTCTACCCTAGAGGGCAGCAGCGTCCAGTTGAATTTCCATCTCATCATTGGAGACATTGGTACTTTCGGAATATCACGCAAGGATTTCGGATAAGCGTTATTTTAAGAAATATTGATGTCAATACTTTTAATGTTATGAGGAAATTTTATTTTGTGTTAATAACAACAGATGCACCGGTCCTTAACATCGAGGTTCATCTAGCGTTAAGAACTGAAATGTTAATAACGGACAACACGCATTACATTGCATCTGGTTTCTCAACCATTAGTTCAATCAGTTGGTCACAGGATCATCGACATATTTTAAAAAAGTATTTTCATTATGGGCAATACCCTTCCTACCTAAGCCCCATCCACAATTTGGATAAATCAATGCAGGTTCTGGCTGCTATCACTTATTTGAAACCTGAATGTACACAATCTGGGAGTAAAACTCATGCTGAAGTACCTAGTACTGATGAGCTGGAAGTACTATGCCCAGACTACTACGCAGAGTCCGATTCTAAGGTGTCGATCAGTACTTCGTCCTCGGTCGCCAGCGTTACGTCCGTACGCAAGAATAGTACACTCGTGTCACTGTTTTTGGCATTGGAACACTTTCTGGGTAACAAAAGAAATGCACTGGCAGGGAAAACTCTTCAAAGTTACCTCAATGTGAATAGTTTATTCGACAACAATATTGTGGCGTACAGCAAGTTATGGCTAAAGAATGTAGTAAGCGACGCAATCAACGTGGGAGAGAACTTGAAGAGCGAAGTGAACGAGACTCTGTTCGATAACATCTACGGCCTACGCCACCAATACATTCAATGTATTCATCAGTTCTCACCTCATGTCTACTGTAAAACCTTTCTCAAATGTTTGGGGAATTCTTTACTGCAGTATTTCCTTTTTCTATAAACTGTTTAAATAAAATATATCAAACTATTGTATTATTACTTTTATTTGTTTAAATTATATTAACAATTCAAATTAAAAAGAAGAAATAATTAATATTAAGGTTAAAATGTATAACCTTATCTATGTGTACCACAGTTCTTGAGTCTTCTGCGTTCCACACAAGTTTAAAGTCGTTTAAACTTATTCGTTTGAAATCGTATGAATGGAACCTACACTTGCTCTACCTACGTTTAATACGATACACTGATTTCAAATAAGTTAATGTGACATCTATCAAAATCACTGAACTAATTCTTATAATACAGTTTTCTATCAGTCTTGGAGCATTAAAGAAAATTCGAAGCGTGATTAAGACTGATATATAACAAAACTTTCGCTACATACCACCGAGCTGGTACGCGTGATCTGATTAGTACTGGAATGCAAATGTTCTATGATTTCAAGAATTTTATCGTCATGGAATTTTGGTGCTTCGCAATATCTGGTATGAAGAAGCCTCTTCGGAATGCTTATTATTCTTTGTTCCGTTCAGCAATTGGCCGTCCTCAATATTCTGAAACAATGCATTATTTAAATATTCCTCTTTAAAACTTATTCAAAATTATCCTCAATATTTTATTAAATTATTGCCGTATATTGATACTAAATAGTTCTATGGAAAATGGTGTAATGCAGCATGTATATTTTTCCTAAATCAACAATTCCTAGCAATATACAGTTTTTTTTAAGCTAATGATATTTTGGTATTGTTAAATCTGCCATTCGCAATTCCTAATAGTTTTGGATATGGCTACCCATCGAGGTGGTCATACGCACCACGAGAAGCACTACTTTAAACCAAGGATTATCTTATGAATTTTTATTTTGGATAGGTGTGTCACAGTTGGTCGGGGGGAGAAACCTCCACAGCTTAACCGATCATAAGGGCGAGACTCGAGGGCCTCCAGCCGAGTTTTTATAAACTGAGCAACACAGCCAAGCGCGTTCCGGGGCGGGGCTAGGGCTTCAAACACATGTGGCGATTGGTGTATCCATAAGGAATTCTCCACATTAAAAACAAAAGCCGACGTGGCTTAGAGCGTTGGAGAATGAGGCGTTTTGTAATCAGGGGGTACTGACCCAGCAGCGGCGTCGTCTCCGGCAGCGACGAGGGCGGAGTCAGGGAGGAAGATGAGGTGTGCGTGTCGGCGCAGGTAGAGGGTGAGGGCGGCGGCGAGCAGGGCGCACAGCGCGCCGGCCGCGCCCGCCCAGCGCGCGCCGCCGCCGCCCGCCCTCACGAACACGCGCGCCCACATCGTGCGCCACACTGACTCCGTCCACGTCGAGAACTCGCCCGACGACATATCGTAATCTAACGCATACACATCCATATGTTTTAGTCACGTTAAAATTGTATTGATGAAGAAAGCTTATTTTATTGTAAAATCCTCGTCGCCAAACTATTTTATCAAACTGATTTGGCTACGAGGAATTCCGTTTCGTAATTGTTTAATTAGAATTGATTTTAACTTTGCTCACATCGATAATAATTTCACATTGCTCTCACCATGTATTAAAAACGCAGGACTGACGGCTTGGCTAAAGTTCATTGATGTTTGAATGCACAAGCCGGTGTGATTCCATCCCTTCAACCAGTAATTTGATAAGCCCTGAAATAACCAAATATTAAGTACGATAACAAATTTAAATAAAAAAAAAAGCAATTTGGGACTTATACCCAAAATGCTATCACTGTACATAAATACTTAGGACATGACATAAAATTTATATAAAAATATATCCAGTAAAATATGGTTAATTACATAGGCACGTACAGTGGCACCGGTAGCTGGGTGCAGAGAAGGTACTCACAGGATCGTTGAGCGCCTGGCAGGCGGTGCGGTTGAGGGGCAGCGGGCGGGAGGTCAGCAGCGCGAGCAGGTGGCCCGCCAGCAAGGGCGCGGTGGCGGCCCCCAGCGCCACGCCCACGTACAGTGGCGCCGGTCTGCTCACCGCCAGGTCGTCGCCGCTGCTCCCGTAGTCCGCAGCCGCTAACAGCCGGCACGCTTGACTGCTAAGGAAGCAGTATAACATTTCGTCGACCTGTTGAATAATAAAATGTAAGTATGTTAGATGTATGTTTGATTACTGCAAGAACCGTGAATAAGTCTATCCATTTAAGAAATTCCAGTGAAAATGTGTCATGTCTGTATGGAGTCACTTCTAATTTCTAACTGCAGCTAAACTAAGATTAAAAAGTACATCGTCATAACTAATAATTTTACACTCACCAAATGTGCCGATACAGTCTCATTCCTGGTATAGTCAGCACCAGTAACCCTGCGATACAGTGTTTTAGCCAGTGCAGTGGCGAGCCGCGAAATCTTCACTTGAGTGTCCGTTTCTTTCATTGTTCCATTTGCTATAAGATCACTCGTGGAAACAACTGCAAATTAGAAACATTATAATAGACGAACTGCTTACTCGTTAGGGTGTGTAAAATTAGGAGCATTTTTTTAAACTACTAAGGGGATAAACAAGCGTACCTACTGTCCGCCTGATAGTATGCGGCTACTGCAGGCTATGAATGGTTGCAACACCAAGTATAACTCGCGTGTTGCCTACGCTATAAAGAAAGAAATACTCTACATTCTACTCCTACTTCTCCCCTCCATAGAGCAGACTTCTAGAAAACCAGCTGTGCCTCGCGGTTTTAGCCACGGAGGATTAAACGATTTAAGAAATAAGCTATTTTTATTTTTCTACAATTTTGCCAAAATTACTCCCTATAACATCAGCTATCTGCCAGGGAAAATCTCGTTAATTTGGTCCGCGCGTTTCAGATTAGCAAGAACAGACAGCTAGAATTATTAATTTGGAATTACAGACACTTCAATTTTATTTATGTGTATAGACTAGTCAAACATTATTTAGTGTCAATAACACCCAGGTATACTTACAAACTCCACCCGTGCCTATAGTGATGTTGTGATAGACAAAGTTGATTTTATCGATGGTATCCAGCGCGGAGTGGTAGAAGTTGTTGGTGAATGTCTGGTGATGGTCCACAAGCAGCACCTCGGGCAATTCATTACTGGCGATTGCACTCTTCAGGATCCTCCTGAACGAATGTAGCGAGGAAGGCGGCAAATTCTTGGTGAACTCCGTTGTTATATTCACTTCCATGTTCTTCGAAAGTTCTTGCAAAAACTGAGCTACCTAATAAATACCGAAATAAAATAATCAAGTTTATTCAACAATATACTATTTCTAAAATGTCGACCATCTAGCTGATTTTACTTCTGACTGATGGTGAAATAGCCTAATATAGGTTTTTTTTAAACAAAACCAAATAACTGAGAAGTGAAGATTAGTATAAGTATAAGGATACATACTTGTGGTGGTTGTGTGTCGTTAGTGTAAGGCGCGTAGGCATATATTGGCCAGGTAGTGTCGGCCGCGTGAGCTGGGAGAGCGCCGCCGAGCTGACCGAGCTCCACATGGAGCGCGATGGCCGAGGTCGCTATGGGCACGCCTGTGGGCCACAACCCTCGCTCTATGTCGAACGCCACTCGCTGCGACCCGATGTAGTCGAACGCTTCACCGTTGAAAAGCGTGAACAACACGTTGTGATCTGCAATTCACGAGAGCTTATCCGAATTTACTTTTCGCTAGGTCAGCAACATTACAGGTGCTGAAAACTGATCGCACTGTACAGGTCCCATAACGAGTTATGAACACGCACCTTGAATGCGCGTTTTTCGAGTCCGTCTATTTCTATATGTATGGCGCAAGGCGAATAAAAACATTCAGCATAATTAAATACAAAATGCTTAAGGAGTTGCATAGTGTTCTTAAATGATGTTAGGTAATTACCATATAGTTGTGCATCAGCAGCTGGAATCATCTGAGCGAGATTGGCTGCCGCTGCTATAAGGGCAGTCATGCCGACGACAGAACTAGCCGCGCCTGGTGATAAACCTAAAAGTAATACCAAAAATGTTAAAAATATTACATACAAATTCATAAAATTTATTAGTATTCATCATATTTTTTTAACTGTTTGTTAAAAAAAATAATAAAATGTAAGTATTTATAGTACCATCAAAAAGTGTAGCTGTATCAATTCTTGCTGTGACCAGGGTGACCGTTTTACCTTTCAATTCTTTTGCCTGAAACATAAGTCTATATTATAACACAATTAATTGCAAATTAGCAAGTTTAAAATAAGGCAAATCACTTACAGCTCTAGGAAATAGTGAATAATAGACATTGTTGTCACCCAATGGATCACATATTTTTGTAGTTGCTAAAAATGCTGATGATGCTGACCTAAAACAATCAAATAATCACCTGTAATAACAAAACACTACTACTACAATTAAATTTAAACTTTGATTTTCTTACCTTCTAAAACATAATTCACTGTTAACTGCAGCAAACATAAATGAATTCAACTGTATAGCACACAGAGGTCTATTATTATCTTGGTTATTTTTGTCGAGATTGTATCTGAAATACACAACAGTAAGTGTAAAGTAAAACTACACATTGAATGCTCACAGACTAATAGACAGCTACATCAATAAATGATTAACAAAATATGCACAGAATGACAGATTCAGGACAATCACTCTAAAATCTCTAAATTATTCACTAATAAAACAACACTATCATAATCAAATGTATTTTTAAGCCTTCACAGTTTCTATTTACATCATTATATCTTGTAATTAAATATGAGTTCTACAACAAAGTTATATTATATTACTACAAATGCATGGTACACAGATGTTGATGATTCAGTGATAAATTAAAACGTACCTCTCATAACATTCTTCAATTTTGTCAATTTCCTTTGATTGTGATTCTGGTAAATAAAATATGGGGAAGGGTATATCCCTCCGTAGTAGTCCTGTACCCATTTCATTCCATACAATCCCTCCAGCACTGGTAGAAGAGCATGTGCTACCTTCAGCAGTGGAGTACTCATTAGGACATTTTGACTCTTGGCTGAATGATGATGGTCTACAAATCAAACAAGTAATAAATTTAAAGATTATACAAATACTAGTTTCATAACACCCATCTAGATATAACAAACATTAATGACATTTGCTTAAAAACATTCTGATATTGAGATGTTACTGCACCATCCAAAATGTAATATTTAAAACAACGTCTTTATATCAGTTTCGGGTGCACAAACATGTTTCCTAAGTGAAGTATTTCAGGTGATATATTGGGGATGTCATTTATATATTGGGGAAATAGCCTGAAAGAACAGATACAAAGCAATGTTAATTAATGCAGTAATAAAAATAAAAAGAACTGATCTTACCTGTCTGTGACATTTTCATAAATAAGAATACCAGCTATGCGGTCAGAATGGTCCATAAACAGATCTACTACACTTCCAAACTGGGCAGTGCTGACAACAGCTACATATGAGTCATCCGAGGCATTAAATACTAGCCACTGGGCATCATTTATGGCCTTTATCATCTGTACAACACCCACTGAACCTCTGTCAGAACCTAAAAATAATTATATATTAAGCAAGATACATCAATATTGTACATCTAGAGTGAAATTATTCCCCTTAATATCTGTCCACCCAGTGAGATTCATGTGCATGTATCAAAGTCAAATTTGCATAGTTTTGGTACCATAATACAGGTGCCATCACAAGCTATGCACGCAGCGAAAATAGTGGGGATAGTTTGCATGTTTTTATTTATTATTAGGACACATAAAATTACTTCACTCATAACTTGTGACTGCATCTATAATATATGATATTAACCTCTATAACATAAGAAAAATATTAGATTTTATAATATGAGCGTTCTTACTTGAGCATCCAGCTTGATGTGTACCATTCAAACGTCTGAAACAAGCTGTGCCACCCTTAATGGAAGAGTATATTTGTTTATCAAGTCTTTCACAATTCACAACTGAAATTATTAAACATTATAACATGATTATTGTCGTTCAAGAGCAAGAATGTATGCAATCAAAACTCATCCAAATATGTGTAGTCCTTTGCTCTGAGGCTTAGTCATGTTGGCATGATCGGTTGCTTACAATCATGTAAATATGCAACATTTAGTAGAAATTTTAGAATTAGATTAATATGTTCATAATACTCACAAATGCTTCCAGGAAATATGAGACATAATAATATTAAAATAGTATTAGACATTTTTAAAATATGATCCATGTTCCACTCAAAGTAAACAAGACTACAATGCTAAGTGTTAAGATTATTTAAGCATCAACATTAAAGCCATAATAAAACTATCGTAAATCAATAATTCAATTAAATCGTAATTTCATAGCCAGAGAAGATAATCAAAATTAAGACAATCTAGTTGTGTTTTGTGTTGCTTGCACGATCATGATATTCATGATTCGTTCACTAGTTAGTTGGTTGGTTGACTGCTGATTGACAAGACAAGTGACATTAACGATTTTGTACATACAAGTGCACACATTAGTCTGTGGCTACCACAGACACCTTCAAATACAACAAACTGCGTCGTCGCTTAAAAACCGGTACCCGAAAATTATAAAACGGAAATCAGTTTCAGTTTGGGGTCAAAAACCGGATTCAGACCCCGGACTAGATTCAATGAGAGTAGGAAAATGTGGAAAAAACTGTTTCTTTAAAAGGAAAAAAAAAATACTGTTTCTTTATGGAAAATGTGGAAAAAATACTGTTGCCCTTATATTGGTAAAATATTTAAAATTAAATATAAATCTGAATAGAAATAGATAGTGTACTCGTTCATTGCCTGTTTTGTAGAAAACAGAAAAAAGTACAAAATATTAAATGTCTTTGGCAGGCAAACAAGGCAGCGCAGTAAAGCAAGAGGAAAAAGATAGACAAGAAAAGACGCCATTTGTGATTGAGACAGCTGTGTTGTTACATTAGTTTGTACCTACGCTAGATTTTATTTTATTTGAACTCGTTTACTTTATACAGCTGCATATCTTGAAGAAATTTTACTGCTTTTAAATATACATTATGTCCGGAAAGGCAGAGGTGAAGGTTTGTAAATTTTTATGATTACATTTTTATATTGGTGTACCAATGTAGGTAAGATCTGTAATAAAACCTTCCATTGTTCAACCTTGTCGATTGCTTTTTTCCGTATTACATTAACATATTTTATTTTATTTGAAAACCAAATTACGTCTAAATTTATTTTCAAAGGTAGTTTGTAATAAAAAATATTTTTGTCTAAGGTAGGGTAGGAATTCGTGGAAAATGTAAGTAGGTACAACGACGAGGCGGTTGTACAAACGTTTTTCAAAAATCAAATAGATTATATATACATTATTTTGGCATTGCAAGGTTTTAATTGCATGGCTTCTTTAGTTTACTTGATGAATTGTTTCATTGTACCACTATTGTTTTATTGCACGTGTGTTTTTTTTAAATACGGTCACGTACGTACGATGTTAGGTACGTACTTTCTTACCTACATTGATTTCATTTACCAATATAATTCATGACTTCTACGAATAATTGCATAATTTTATTGAAGTAATATTATAGTGATTGAAATCATATTACAGTACAATCACTGTAGTTAGTTAGATCAAAAAGTTCTTTCTTTGTGAACATTTATCTTTGCTAAGGACTGCTGATGCTATACCTAAATGTCATTGCGAAACTATCTGAATTACTAATAATATTAAGAAGAGAAAGGAAAGGATTCGTATCTATGTTTGTAGTCTCAAAAACTGCTAGGCAAATTTGAAATTCTCTTGCCAATAGAATGTCAGTCTACATTATCACTTGGTAACAGAGGCTATGTTGTAAAATGATTTAAATTAGGGAATATGGAATTTACTTACAGTAAATCCCCTCACAAATAAAAAAGTGTGTTATGGTATTGAATATCTTAAAAAATAAAAGTGAAGTGTCTGTTTGTAATTCCAAAATAACAGCTTTTTACTAAATGCATATGAAAGTATATACGCTACTGACACTAAAAAAACAAGTTTTAAATTTTTTCTCTGTCTGTCTGTGTGTCTGTTTGTTCTGGGTAATCTCTGAAACGGCTGGACCGATTTTATGGAACTTTCACTGTCAGGTTGCTGATGTTTCAAGGACTAACTTAGGCTACATTTATTTATTAAAAATATTAGAGTTCCCCAACAATAAGGATGAAACTAAATCTATGTGGGTGAAACCACGGAGCACAGCTAGTATATAATATTAATCAAGACTTCTAGAGAGGTCAGGAGATGGCACTGGATAGAAAAGGTATGGAGGAAATTGAATCAGTTACACCAACAAGAGTGAGACTCTGAAGTTTATGATGATTATGAATATTAATCTTTATCCACCAAAGTTAATAATACCAAGAGACTTTGTTCCACAATTTTACGGTGAGATGTTGTCTTGTGTCACAAACAACAGTTGTTCAACAATGTTGATTATCAAACAATTAGAATAAATGGACAATTCTCAGAATTTGTTTAACAAAACAAAGTAAACAGTCTCATTTTGTTTTTTAATTTGTTATCAGCGGGACTTGAGCAGAATAAGTTGGGTTCAGAACTCTTATACATGCTGTAAATTTTATATTTAAATTATATAATTTGCTAAACTGTACATGCATTAATTCTTCATTTATTTCTATACATATTTAATACTGTGTTATAATAATATAAATAATTATTTTGAAACATTGCTAAATAAATCTGCTATCCATGAGCAAATTGTTTGCAAGGCTACAAAAATGTATGGGTACTATTTGTATGGATTATAATATTCCTGATTGCGATTAAATTTATTTAATTGATGCTTCATACTCTTATACATATAATATAAGGTGTATATTGGAACAGCTGTACTCCCTCAAATAGTGTTGTTTTCATTCCTTTGTAGTTATTTGATTACAATAAGAAAATACCTTATATGTTGAAATTGTTCCAGCCTGACGCACTGCCTGACCTGGACGACTTGCTACAATGTCCTGTCTGCTATGAGATACCGTCAGGCCAAATATTTCAATGCAATGAGGGTCACCATGTGTGCGGCCGTTGCAAAGCGCGCCTCGACGTCTGCCCAGTATGCCGTGCTATGTTTTTCGGTACTCGCAATTATGCTATGGAAGAGCTCATCGCTAATGTTAGAAAATTACGTGCTTTTGTAAGTTCACATACATTTTTATACCTACATTTAATTTTAATTCTAGACTTTACATATTATGTACTTAGTATAATGTATAGTATTTACTCATCAAATATCAGAGTTAAGATTTCATCACAAACAAGAAATTTTTGCCTATGCCAAAGTTGACACATTATTAACAACAATTTTTGTTAAATTTGCTAGTTTACTTGGTTGGTACTTCTACAAAATAAATAAGTAATAAGTATGATATTATTTTTAGAAATTAGGTGGAAAAGTCACAACTGGTTCTGCAGCCTTAGAAGTACTAGCACCAACTGCAGAAACTTCTGCCGTAAATCCCAGCACTGATGCTGCTGAATCAGATGAAAATGATCTCCAATTACCAGATGTAAGTTCAATAAATTAAACTAGCATATAGTTGCTTGATATATTGGGTTATGTTACAGGTCCCAACAAGAGTTATAAGCGCGTACCTCCAATTTGTGGTAGTAATTTAATGAGTCTGACTCTGTCTATATATATGGCGCGAGGTTACTACTTTCGCTCCGCGCTCATAACTCGTGACAGCACCTGCAAGTAGTTACGGTAAAGTCATACTGAATTATTATTTACAGAGAACTCAATTAAGACCTCCTCCAGCTTGCAAGGGCCTTTTCCGATGCCTGTGTTGCAAAATAGGCAAATCAGAGCGCCTCCCTTTAGCTCGCTTGCTCAACCATCTGCGCTATTTCCACTCACCTGAACTTATTGAGGTAATATTTAATGTATTATTTTATGTATTATTATTATGAATGTTTGGACGCTTTCATGGCACAGTTGCCATTGCACATATCATTCGATCAGCGAAGCTAAGCAACCCTAACCCTAGCCAGTAATTAGATGGGTGACCGCCCGAGTTCCTTCCGTGCATCGGAGAGCACGTCAAGCCGTTGGTCCCGTTGCCAATTTACCATCTTTGGCAATCGTTATAGGTCAGTCTAAGGGCTAAAATAGTCTGACAAATCAATGATCTGGTTTAACCCAGATCATTGTTTTGATTTTCCTCATCAAAGGGATTAAACAGGTCAGATGGCAGTCGCTTCATATAAAAATCTGGTGTTCAGCCGCATCAGGTTGAGTCAAGTACTGACACAAACAATGTATGTATGGGTTAGGGACAGGGAGATGATGATGATTTGACTGTTTGATAAATAATAAAACCTCCAATATTGAAAAATATTTTGTTTACTTCTCAGGGTAAATCTGAAAATGGAGAGTACTTACAAGCCTGGCAATTCTCTACAGTTCCAGGCAGGATTGTGACAGCCGTTCGGGTCTCCGATATGGGCATATTTTTTTTAATTATAGAAATTAACAGTAAGTGGTGGACCTTATTTTGATTACATACAGATTCTCACACACCATTTGTGCATCATTGAATCTTTGCAGATTTTTATTTCTCTGAGTAACTGCAAAAAAATCCATAAAATTATTAAATCCCATAGTAACCCTCATGTAATAATGAACTCATATAAACTTCTGTGAAAAAAAACTGGCATACAATATATTGGCTTTCAATGGATATTATTATAATATTTTGAGTATGTAATTACCATAAACGACTAGAAATTTCTCGTTGTCAATGAGAGCATAGTTTTTAACACTTCAGAATATAGTAAATGTATGGTGGGTAACTGTTATAAAAAGTTTCATATTATGCTATGCTCATAATTAGTAAACAATAAATTTATTTTTGCAGATGACTCTGTGTGTGCATGGTTATCAATGGCTTCGGCGCCGTGGGTGGCACATGACTTTTGTTACACTGTTACCATTTCTGGCAATGATAGAGAAGCAATTTTCTCTGACTGTGTGAGTACTCAGAATTATCACTAAATAATTATTCAGGTATTTGTGCATCATTTATGGAAACAAATACCATGCAAAAATTGTTTTGTGGGAACCCTAATGAAAAATGGATTATGGGTTACCTAAAAGAGGATTTCACCATCAACCTGGTTTATATAGAAATCGTTTTTAAAAGTTATCATTTATAAGAAGTCTGTTTCTATGCATCTACCACATTGTTTCATTAAATGTTAATCAAGTCTCATGCTTACAGGTCTGGTCTGTGAGATCATGTGAAGGGTCTCTTAAAAAACGAGGCCACAGTTTAATTGTGACCGGTTTGGATGCCCGAGCGTTAGTGGCGCCTGCAAGTATCAGCGGTAAACTGTCCATACGCCGCGCTCCACCCGATCATTTGACGAACCCGACGCAACCGCGGGCCGTGCTACGCGTCGCCAACCGCGGCAACCAGCGGGACATATCGCGCGCCGCGCCTGCGCCGCACGAACTCGAGCCGTCTTTGCAAGATCTTCAGAATGACGTAGCGAGGCTCTCACGAGCGTTCGCTACTCTCGGTCGTGAAGCTAACGCTTTGATGCGTTCTGATGCTGAAATGCGCGCAAGAATAGAAGATATACGATACAGACAGAACACAGGTCCGAACGATCACAACGGTGGCTCCGAAGATGGTGGCTCGCCACCCGCAGACCTGATTGCGGAAATTGAGAATGAGCGTCCTCCCCTATCGCGAAATGCTCGGAGGCGCATGAGACAGCGCCTGCGGGCGGTGTTCGAGGAGCCGGTCGTGGAGCTAGGCGCGGTGCACAACGGACCAGTGCGCGTGGAACGCGTGGGCTACGCCGTGGTGGCGCCGCCCGCTCTCGCTGCGCCCGCCGCCCCCTCGCCTCCCGCCCCGACGCCGCCCGCCCCCGCCGCGCCCCCCAGCGGACCCTCCAACGGCGTGCCCCAGGCCGGTAATACTGCCCGCGCCAATAAGAAGAAGCGCCGTCAGCGCAGATAAAGAGTGCAAACTGTTAAAGTTACTGACTATAGGTACATAATAATGTAAATTAGTAGGTACTGAAATTAATTTGTTAATTGATTATTCATTGACTGCTCTGTTAAGAGTTTAAGTGACTTGTATCTGGGGTTTTCCTACTGTGAATGAAATATCAATTTCATTTTGTAAATAATGTCTTTTGACAAATGCAATTTTAAAGAGTGCTGTGATAAAGAAAGTATTTGCATCTGAATGCAATACAAATTAACTGGTTTGACTACTTAAACATTTGACTGCTCATTATGTCCCCAGAGTGAGTTCATATTTTGAGGTTATCGATTCTAAAGTAGTGTAAGTGTTTTGTTTATTTCAGTTATGAAATGCATTTTGTGAAATGTTTTAAATATTGATATTAATAATAAGGATATCCGAATGACAAATTATATGAATTGAATAAAATGCTTGTAAATCAATGTAATCGTTAATTCTGTAGTAGTCCTGCTACTGATAATTAATATGACAATGTTTAGTTTAAATAATTATAATAATAAAATATAAGACATTTAGTCAGTTTTTTATTTGCCAAAGTTGCCAGGGTAATCCAGGTATCTGAAGAATCCAGTGTTTTCGTATATGGAGCACAAAAACACCACTGTTCCATTATAAACTGGTTTAGACTATCTACTCCAAACCGGAACTGATTTCTGCTACCGGCATTTAACCGGCTACATATCATTACAGAACTAAAAGAAACCTTAACAATTTCAAGTTAACTGGCTTAGAAGCTAGTGTTAAATTAATTATTATATAAGCTTAAAATATATACTTAGGTAAATATCAAAAGCGGCGAATTGATAGAGAATAAGAAGCGTTAATTCGATTATACTTATACAGGTTGTAGACTTTTTTAGCACGGGGCTTCGGTTGATGCTACCTGTTGAAAAATGTACGCCTAAAAAGTCTGATTTCTGTATAATATCTTCTCTGGGTTAAGTGGAGAATCAAAGAACTAAATGTAACCAGTTTTTCGAATTAATGTTGCTGGATCTAACCGCTGCTAATTTATCTGCAAGTGTAAAAATACAGAAAATGAACACGAGGATTCCTTGCAAAAATATGTTATTTGCAGGATTTTATACGTTATATCTTTATATACTTGTCTTCACCGGTTATAACAGCTAGAGTACCATGTGTATGTGCAACTATCCCCACTATTCTATTCACTGAGTGAATTTCGAGACATTCTGTATTACAAAAATATACTTAGTAGATGAACCCTCTATAATAAAAAGAAGACAAATTCTACCAATATTCTACTACGCGATGAATATATTTTTGAATACTTTTAATTAAATTATAGATCATAATAATCCAAATAAGTAAAAGCGCCATCTATGGTCTACCAATAGAACCTTCTAACTCTAGAAGGTTAATACATTAAAAAAAGCCATCTATTGTGAAAGAAGTAAAATATGCGTTCAGAAATCATACTCACACTACTCAACGATAGATGGCAGTAACGTTCAATGGAACATTCTAGAACAGTTTTTATATTCTCGCTATGGGAAAGCAGGCTTTCCCAGTGGTGTTATAGTAAGGTTTCATACACCGAGTAGGGCCTGAGCTTAAGACGAAACAGTCGTAAACAAGCGAAACAGTCTCAGAGTAATTCAAAATACCTAAATTTTTTAGATCCGTGTCCCAACAGATATTATAATAGTATAATTTTGTCTTGTATTAAATTAAGCAATTCAACGATAGATGGCACTAACATTAATAACAAGAGGCTCTAATATTGGAATGAATCGAGCACCATCCGTTTATTTTTTAAACATTGGGGATCCGCGGGCCAGTCATTTAGTCTGCGCGGGTGAAACCGCGGAGCACAGCTGGTTAAATACAAAATTTCATAAATTGCTTGTTTAAAAGTATAAGATTAGATATCGTATATACAAGCAAAGCGAAAGAAGTAATTGCTTGGTAAATATTTAAACGTACCCACCATTATTAACTCGTAGGTACATTATAGAACGATTACCTCGTGGAGTGCCACAATATCGACAATATTTGCGTGAATGTGCCCACAATAGATGGCGCCACATGAACCTTACCTTACATGAATGTCACTCATCTGCCTATCGGGTGGTTAACAGTGCATAGTGCGAGTTTTTTTTAATCGCCGTTACAATCACAAGTCAATAAGATGGGATCACAATAGTGCCACCCGTGGGCCGACAGATGACGCTATTTCAAACCTATACAAATTTGCGTTTACCTCAACGCGGTGACTTGTGACGGTGGCAGTGAAAAACTCGCACTAGGCTCTCAGCAGTACAATTACCACTTACTGTTCTGAGAAGAAATCATTAATGGTGTCACAAAGATACGTTCATGTAAGGTAAGGGTCAAGTGGTGCCATCTATTGTGGGTAAACTGATGCAAATGCGACAATATTGTCGATATTGTAGTTCCACCCATCATGGCCTTATGATCTACCTCATAGGTAAAGAAAAATTGGTTCAGCCCCACTTTGGATGATATTTCATTAGATCTCTCATTTGATCAAAGAATGTTTTTTGGTGCAATTCCATACCTAATATGTTATTTCTTCCCTTATAAGGGGGTGAAATGGTATTTTATTTTTTAACATTAAAACATAATTAGATTTTTGCTATTTGTCACTAGATGGCGCTTGTACCGTTTTCACATATATTCATCTACTGGCCGCTAGATGGCGCAACGAAGGCTCACGTTAGTCATTCGTCAACAGAAATGCATTCCTTTCAACCAACCAATGGCGATCTTGTTAACATTACAAAAGTAGTTTACATTATTATAGAATATAATCATACATAATATAGTCAGTTATTACTATTAGTATTTGACGGAGGGAGAGGGGGCAGGCTATAAAAAATGTGATAATAATACGTGTGTTCAGAAAGGAGCAAATTACGTTTAATTTAGTGTATTTGAGTGGAAATGTTATTTCGGAAGCCTTATGTCAAACCTTTCATCGTTATGAATTGCCTAAAGTGATCGTCTTTTAGGCACAGGAAACAACCATTAGTTCGCTACCAACCAACGTAAGTACTTATTTAACTTCCATCAATACATGGTTGACATGGTTTTTGCAGGAACTTTCTTGTTTGATAATCTATCTATTCCAAGTACAAGTAAGCAGGTACCTACTGAATTATCCAGGCTTCATCTGAAAACATTTTTATTTACAAAACAGCTGCAATCTGCTTTTCGGCGGGAGTTCTTGAATTGTCTGTCGCATCATATCCAAACCTATGAAATAACTTTTCACTTAGTTTTTGGCTTGAAGTAGGTTATTAATGTAGGTTATTTGTATTTATGGTTATGTTTACACAAGTTCATAATAGAAAATACAAAGGTATATCACCTCATCAAACTAATTTGTAAGGTGATTGAAAATGTTACTTTTTAATTTTTTTTACTCTCAGATGAGTAAGGTCTTGGTTATGGTTTGGTCTATTCTTTATTATAATCAGCTACCTCACTACATTTACTCATTCATTTACTTTCAGACACCTGTACTAATAGAAATGAAAGAAATTGATCCTGAATTGTTTGTTACTTGCCGCCTGTGCTTGGAAGACCGAGGGGCTTATCTCATTAAGCCAGATCTACAAAAACAAATTAAATTTTGTTTTGATATTGATGTGAGTAAATTCTTTTTAACTACAAAGTATCCCATCTTTTGCTGGTGTGAAGATAATTAAGGGCTTTTTGTTATATCAGTGTCTGTAACATGTGGCTATAAAACAATGGTACTCCCAAAAACTATCAATGGTTTTAGGCAGTATCACTTGGTCAAAAGAATCTCATAAGTCGGCAGAGATGCCGGAAGTGTTTAACATGATTAAATACATGTTATATATATACATTATTATAATAACATAAGTGTCTTGTTTTCAAATTTTAGGCAGACATTAACTCTTGACAATATTTGGCTCTTTCAAATTCTATATCATTACTTATGTGTTTCAGGTGGATCCTTATGATGATTTGTCACATGTATTGTGCAAGAAATGTAAAGCTTTGGTAAACAGCTACTACCAGATCAAGGAAACATTTCTGGCAAAGCAGGAATCATTGAAATTAAGAAGTGTATGTAAACTTATTTTGCTGTAAATGTTGTAGTAGTTTTTTTCTAGATTGGTACTAGGTACATGGAAATATAATTTAAAAACAAACATTTTATACTACCAACATACCTTATGCAAACATTATTGCGCCTGCTGCCCAGGTTCTGTATTTTAACCCCAATGCATCATTTTATTAAAAGTTATTTTCAATATAATTTACATAAAACAAAGTCTCGATCAAAAACATTTAAAAAAAAATCTAATATTTATTATAGCTTTACCGACTCACAAGTCAGAGGTCATAATGTTATTCATTTACAGAGTCAGATTCAAGAAGAATCACCTAGTACTGAGGATGTTCAAGAGAAAACTAGGACATTGAAGAGGAAAAGAATTATTTCTTCATCTTCAGAATCCGATTCAGCTACTCTTTCAACGCAAGTTGTGGTAAAAAATGAGTTGGAGCCAACACCAGTGTTGCAACATTGCGACAGTAGGACCACCGAAGAAGAATCGGATGCATGGAAAACGGCATTTACCAAATTATTTATCTGTAAGCTATGTAATAAGTCCTTTAGAACCAGACATGCATGGGCAAGTCATTTCCATTCACATGCCCATTTACTGGGTAAGTACTCTCCTATTCTAACCAAAACATGTTCTGTGATGTTAAACAGGATAGAAGGGCCAGAAAAACCTAATATGACTGGTGACCTAAACAAAGTAGTGTATAGTTCTGAAAAAATAATTAAGCAGTCCCAAGCAAATTATTATTTAGTGTACACAAGAAAAGGCAAGGTGCGCCCAGCAAGATTACAAAATGTATGTTCTAGTTCAGGCTCCTCAGATAGCGAAGGTAATGTGACAGAACGAAGGAGAAGTCGGTTGACATCTAGAAGCTCTCGAGAAACAATGGTCTTAGAAGATACTAGGTCAAATATATCCGACTTATCAGATAAATTAAAAATCAAATCAGATGAGAATGAGAGTTGTAATACAATGCCTAATGGAGTGACTGACTGTATAAATATTGATGATTCATCTGACGGTGGGTCCTTTACAAATGAAAACTTAGAACAAACAATGAACACAGTTGACAGGAATGTGCCCAAAGAAGCTGCTGATGAAAAAACCATTCGGAATATTATATTTCAGTGTCATGCGAAATATTTACCCAATCCTTCAAAGCTTGATAAACAGAACAAGAGCTTTAAGGACCAACTCAAACATAAAGTTTTGAGTGTTGGAAAGAAAATTTTACATAAACGCTGCTTCAATAGCACTGGTATATTGCGATATATGGAATTGAATGATTTAAAAGTTGAATGGATACCTAAAGCAAGCTCAAAAATGAGTAGTTCCATTCATGCTAAAATAGAAGCTAACCAAAGCAGTAATAAAGAGGAATGGATTAAAGTTCCTACAAATCCTGCACAAAAGGAATTCCAAGAAGATTATGGAGCAGTCATACAACAAGAAACTAATATCAATCCACTTCAAATAAATCCAGAGTCTGGGGCTATATCAATGCCTGATTTGGTGATAAAGAATACATTTTCATTCAATGAAGTTACGCACAGCGAGGACCCCTGTGACGACCCTGCTGTTCTCTATCTTGATCAAAATGTATATGACCCAAAGAGTAAGCTTCTAAATGAAAATCCTGTTGCTAATCCAAAACAATTGCCTAAGAAGCTAATCACAAATAAACAAAGTACACAGAGCTTGAGTCCTGATATTCCTACTGCTGTTAATTCTTCGAACCATTATGTAGATAATGATTCTGAAAATATGTATATGCCTATAATAACATCTACAAAATCATTAGCTGATTCGGGATCGAATGCAAACGTTGCATCGCCGCGAGAGAGTGCGACCAGTAAGGAGCAAACATCTATGGTTTCAAGCAGTGCGGGGTCTGCTCCGAGGATTAAAGTTAAACCGGTATCTGAATTGATGTCAGAAAGTACATTGCAGAATCTAAAGTTGCAACAAACAAATATGAACAAGAATCAGCAGTCAACAGAGCTTTCAGTCCCTGAGACTGACCAATCTCGTGTTCCATCAAAACAAGCTGCTATCATGAATGGCGGCACATCTGCTAACAAAGACTATATTATATTAGATACTGTTGAAATGCCGAATATGAAAACAAAGTCGCCGTTTAAGTACTTAAGAAATTTATTAACCACCCACAATATTGTGTTGTTGGACATGAAACACCCAATAACACGTGATTTTACTTGTTTAATTAAGTTTAGTGTACTTTATAACCAGGAATCAAAACAGCAACCAATTGTAGTTTGCCTTTCACTGTTTAATAATATGCATCAGAATAATTCATTTTGCATAAAAATAAAGGATAAGCAGCAGCAATATATAAATGTAGATGACATATCTCCGAACTGGCAATGGGAATTGCTTAAGCTATATAAAGGAGATGTTGTTAATAAAGTCCTTCAAAATGCTATGAAGATAAGTCAAGAAACATATAATTATACACAAACATTTTTATGTCTACTTAACTCGATTAATTTGAAAACTGAGAGTTGATTGTATGAAATTAAAAAATAAGTAATAAGAATCTTAAAGTTCTGAATCTAATACATTTTTTGATATTTAGCATACAGCAACATACTTTTGGATATTTATAGTAAATAGTTGATGCAGTTCTAACATTATAATAATGTTTCAGAAGTGTTTGTATATATGATCTATACTCTAGCTAAAGTTTACAATAAAATTTTCAACAAGTGGAGATAATCCCTCACTGAAAATAAATGTTTGTAAAATGATAACTTTGTCATACCATAATAATTATGTTGTGTTACTTCAACATTAATTGTTTAGTTTTCACAATTATATTATAAAGTATTATTAGCAAGTATTTTTTTAGCAAGTGATTTGTGAATGATTCAGGATGCTCTCAAGTTATATACTTACATTAGTTATAGCCGCAAATAATTCTAATGTTTTTTCACTCAATTAATTTAAATTATCTTTACTTATTGTTGAAGATTCAATATACATTTACGGTTAGTTTTGAGAAAATAACCCCTTACAAACTGTACACGATAGCGCCAATCTTTTATACAATGCTGTAAATGTAAGAGACCCGTTATGTATTCGTAAAGTTTGTTGTATTACTGATATCCTGTTTATAAACAGTTTTTAATTACCGAAAATATAAATTAGTTCAAAAGAACCTGAACAGGCTTGCTCCCTGATACAAACCACCATTTCATTAGTAATTAAAGCTTATTTCCATCATTTATTCCCAATATTTACCGCAAACAAAATATAATGGGGATGATTTATTCTATATATTTTAAATTTTATACGATATGGATGTTTTTATTGTTATTTGATTTTCATAAATAATGCCTAGATAAAATATCCAAATAAAGCACAATACAAAGGAAATAGCTCGAATTAATGATTATTTCGATACTTAATTAAATTTGTATGGTTCAGGAAGCCTCAGAGGCCTCCTTTAATATTTTTACATTTTCATCTCCAAAATTATATAGACACAAACATGGCAAACGTATTGAAATTTATTAAATTAAAGCAATATAATTTTATGTAATTGCATCCCGCAGTTTCGCTGATAAATTGTCTTTCGCATATTTTAAGTTGTAAAAACAGTTTTTTTACCACTTGTATTTTTTTATGGTCTTTGTCTATTTGATTGCCAATGCTATGTTAATTGAAAATATAATGCTAAGTAAAGGTCCTTCATACCCGTAAATATCATTCATGACTATATTGTGGAGTTCATGTGTCGGGAAAGCATTGCAGTACTCAAGAAATTTTTGTAGGTTATATGTAATGGATTTAGAAGCTCAATTTTTTTTTCGTAACTTTTTGTGTACAAATTTCCCACCTGAACTTGTTAGGGAAATGTTATATAATAGCACTATGTGTTAATAATATTTTAAATTAATATTGCCTCGTTGATCTAGTGTTCGCCAGCTTTACTGCGGAACACGAAGTCTTGGGTTCGATCCCCGATCGGGTAATGTTTACTGTAATTTCTCAGTAGCAGTCAGAGTCTGGAATTGTGTCCGGTTAATCAAAATCAAAATCAAAATCAAATATATCTTTATTCGATTAGACTTCATACAAAGTACTTTCAAATCGTCAGAATGACACAATTACACAGGATTATACATGCTACCGCCAGGTTCGGAAGGTTGATTTTACTGAGAAGAACCTGGCAAGAAACTCAGTAATTACTCTTTTAAAGAA
Organism: Watsonalla cultraria; assembly: GCA_964035505.1. Lineage (NCBI taxonomy): Eukaryota > Metazoa > Arthropoda > Insecta > Lepidoptera > Drepanidae > Watsonalla > Watsonalla cultraria. The sequence continues at coordinate 5,985,067 of OZ037717.1, read as the reverse complement.
TATTATACAGTTTTAAAAATACAAAATAAATTGTTCAAGCAACTATAAGCCCATGGACACAGCTCTAATGCTCAATTGTCAAAAATAAAAACTAAAAACTAAAAATATAGTACAAATATATGTGAGCATGGCAAATTCCAGCCAGTCAAAGCAAAATTAAGATTAATTAATTGTAGCAAAAGTACAGTGCCAATGGGATTATTTACAAACATTATCAGGTACATCCCAGGCTCCCTTATCACAAATATAATCACTTACAGTATAATATCCTTTTTCAAGCAAAACTGATTTAATTGTTTCTTTAAATTTGTTGAAGGGCAAGTTTACAATTTTTGTTGGTAATTTATTATAGAAGCGTGTGCTCTGTCCTAAAAATGAGCCATGCACTTTTTGTAGGCGATGCGCAGGCACTACAATTTTATGTTTGTGTCTTGTGTTTACGTTATGCACATCACATTTCCTTTGAAACGATCCAATGTTTTGATGCACAAATAATAAGTTAGCTAAAATATACTGTGAGGCCACTGTCAAAATTCCAATTGATTTAAATTTTTCCCTTAACGATTCTCGCGGTCCCAAATTATATATAGATCGTATAGCCCTTTTCTGTAGTGTAAATATAGAGTCTATATCAGCAGCTTTGCCCCAAATTAAAATAGCATAGGACATAACGCTATGAAAATAAGAAAAATATACAAGTCGAGCTGTTTCTATGTCGGTGAACTGTCTAATTTTTCTAATTGCATAAGCTGCGGAGCTGAGTTTTCCTGATAACTTGGATATATGTGGGCCCCACTGAAGTTTATTATCAAGGGTTACACCTAGAAATACTACAGAATCTACTATTTCCAAAGTTTCACCATTTACCATGACCTTTGTATCAACAGGTTTGACGTTTGGTAAAGTGAATTTAATACATTTAGTTTTTTTGGCATTTAAAACTAAGTTATTTACATTAAACCATTTCAATACCTGATCAAGTGCACTGTTTACATCTTCATAATTCGTTTTGGCTCTGTCGACTTCAAACAAAAGAGATGTGTCATCAGCGAACAGTACAATATCACACGTATTCTTTACTAAATTTGGTAAATCATTAATATATACTAAGAATAGAAATGGTCCTAGGATTGAACCCTGTGGGACGCCCATTAGTACTGGAGAACCGGAAGATCTGACCCCATTTACTTCGACTTTTTGAATCCGTTGACAAAGATATGATTTGATTAGGTCGAGTGCCCTACCTTTGACACCGTAATAGTTTAATTTAACTAATAAGGTTTCGTGTTGTACACAATCGAATGCCTTGGATAGGTCGCAGAATACACCTATCATGTCGTGAGCGTTTTCCCACGCTCTATAAATATGTCTAAGAAGTGCAACACCAGCATCAGTGGTTGAACGACCTTTGGTGAAGCCATATTGCTCACCATGTAGAATATTATTAAGATTAAAGTAAGCGACTATTTGATTCAGCATAATTTTTTCGAAAATTTTGCTGAGGGCTGGCAAGATAGAGATCGGTCTGAAGTTAGTAGGGTCACTAATATCACCACCTTTAAATAATGGAATAACTTTACTATATTTCATGAGATCCGGGAATACACCGCTCTTAATACAACTGTTAAAAATGTCAGCTAAGTAAGGGGCAATTATGTCAATAATACCGTGAAGTACTTTCACTGATATATCCCATAAATCACCAGTCTTTTTGGAATTCAAACTTTTAAATGTCTTAATTATTTCAAAAGGCGTGATAGAACAAAAACTAAAGCTAGTGCCGCACTTAGAAACATTTAATTTCAGTAATAATTCGGCGTCTGTGGGAGATGAATTTAGATGAGATGATAGACAATAGCAATAGGCTCGCCCCCTAGTATATTGGACTTAGACATGACTGGCAACAATGTGAGTGTACTATAAGTACTACTCTGCCTACCCCTTCGAGGAATACAGGCGAGCATATGTACGTAAATTTGTTTTTATGTTTTGTAAATATACTCCCTAAAGGTAATAAGATGCTCAGTGGTTGTAAGTCTAAGTCACATTGAAATTATCTTCCCAATAGTTATTTAGTTAACATAATTAAGTTTATATTAGTTATGTAAAGTAAAATAATTTTTAGTTTCACATTATATATATTTGATATATACTAAGACTAGCATTATTTTTTGCGATCTCGATAGAAGTGCTAGCCGAGGGTCCATATAGTTTCGACGTCGGCCACCACATCCTCGGGCGGCGAGTGTTTATGGAACATGAAGTACCCTTGGATTTGTGCTGGACTTACTTCCTTCTTCTTTTCCAACACACTAGAAAAAAAACGTAAACGTTAATATGAAAACTACCATTTACATAAATAAATATTCGTCAGATGGATACCACATACCTATTGGCGAAAGTTCTGGCATGGTTCGGTGCTTGCTCTCCTTTATAGAACCTCAGGAACATGAGCTCCACTTGTTCTTTATTGCAGTAACCAACATACTCTTTCATGTCCACTCTTCCAGGTCTAATTAAAGCTGGATCTAACCTACAATTTTATTACACAATTTCAAATCCGGTAAATTCAATACAAACAAACATTTAACAAAATTTAGAATAGGCCCTATGTGGTACAGCCTTCAGACATTTCATACAGTCTATTTCATACTAAAAATAGATTAGTTGTCCCAGTAGTTTTTAGCTTTTAGCTGTAATAGTAATAATATAAGAGGCTGAAGCGAAGGTTATTTATAGTTATCATTATCAGAAAGTTATTAACCTTTCCAAATAATTGGTCGTCATAAATACTATGCGCGCTTCTGTGGAGGCGACACCATCGAGGCAATTTAGGAGTCCACTGAATGTAACGCGGTTGAGACCTTCATACGCTGACTTTTGTGTGGCAGTGTCTTCTCTAGACACAAAGGCAGCATCAATGTCCTCCAGGAGTATAATTGACTGCTGTGGCGCGACGCTAAAACAAACGAATGGTGTAATCTATGAATATATTAAAACCAACAGATCCAATCCTGCACATTAATTGGTTGTACCAATTTAGATGTTAAATTTCCACATGGATGGAAAATGGCTAGAATATAATATTTCGTCTTATTGTGTAGTTATTTATGTATGTATGTATGTAATGATACTACACATACAGCAAAAGTCTGTACTCTATCAACAAGAGAAGTATTATTAATTTTAAATTCATTCACATATATTATGTGTATACCTGAGCAAGTGGTTGAGCCTGTCATCTGTAAGACCCCTTTCAGAAAGATTTAATACACAGATGTTGTACTCTAGTTGTCCTGCTAATGCCATAATGAATGATGATTTTCCACAGCCTGGGGGGCCATATAATAAATAACCTGGAAAATAAAAATGTTTCTTGAATATAAGAAAATTCTAATAACACTAAATTACTTTTGATTCTCTTTATATTATTCCGAATACAAGATATTAAAAGAATATAAGACCAACCTCACCTCTACGATATGGAATGCCTCGATCAGTGTACCATTGTGGGTTGTTTATGAAGTCTAAGCAATCTGCTAGAATCTTATCACTGAGACCAGCACGTAGGACGACACTGTGCAGGGGACGTCTACGTCGAGGGTGGCCGAAAGGCCTCCATTCTGATCCCATTGCTGTGTACATTACGGTCATACCTTCATGTTTCTTCAGTGCCATTGTTCTTGCTGCAAAAATGTAGGATGTCATTAGAAGAAAATATTTTAAAATTGAATACATTGATATCACCACAGATCTTGATATGGTTTTAACAAACATGTAGGAGTTGAACACCATGATTTTATAGTGACAAAAATCCAATGTACATTTAAAGATGTTTTGTAATAGTCTTAAAACATTGTAACTTAAAGTGAAAACAAGGCAGGTTGCTAGTCAATAATATTTTCAAGCTTCCACACTTAGATTCCTTGTGTGAGTCAATGAAATCCAACTGAAACCATTGCTATGGTGAACCCTATCAGATTTACTAGACTGTCTATAATTAATTCATGCTCTCATACCTTCTTCCAGTATGTTATAGTATAACTGTTTATCTCTGCCAAATGCTGTCAATGTGACAGTCTCCCAAGGTACACCCATATGTAAGTCAAGTGTGTGCTGTTCTCGCGTGCGGTCTACACGAATCCATGTCCCACCATACCTAATTGAAATATGGAAAAATTATGTTTCACATGACCCACTGAACTAAATAAAAACCTAAATGGTTGATGGATACTTAAAAGTCTAGTAAAAGCTAGTCATCTGTCTAACTGTATATTGTAAAGTTTAATAAGCAAAGGACTGAAGATTGTATTAGAATCTATAATATTTTTTCCTTTCATGCACATGAAGTTGGCGGACGACAATTAATTATTAAATAACATTACGAAATACTTTGATCCTGAATAGTGATGCAACTATTGATGAAAATAGTTTTTATTTGCCAATAAACATTGGCAAACGCCAATGAATGTTGTTTTCCTAAAATAGGTACCTGAAAAAGTGCTGTCCGACGCTAGGTATAAAGTCATATTTCGTTTTTATTTGGCCTGAGTCCTTCTGAAGAAAAGATGTTTCCACACTTAAATGTTGTGTTTGTTTCGCACCTTTCTGTGTTATCCACTGCAGCAACCACTGGTAGGACTTATCGCGGCAAGGAACTTCGAGCGTAATCATACAGTGCCTTCTAAATAATATCAGGGAAGTTTGAAATCCTCTTCGTAATATCGCTGCACCTGCTCCGATACCGACAAGTCCAAAGCCAGCACCAAAATAAGGATTTTGCGATAAAGACGCTACATAATCAGCAAGTGTCATTTTTTAATTTTAGATTGCATCTAAGAAACAATTTTTATCAATCTAGCTGATTCAATTTAGACGTCGTTTATGCAACTTTTAGGTTATTTGTACTGTTATTAAATTTTTTGACAGCAAGCTAAACTGTCACTTGTCACCTAATCAGCTGCTTATAAACTTGCCACTAAAAAAATATTATCCTGTGAGATGATATGCTCGATACCTACAGCCAAAAATTTGTATTTCCCTCTGAACGCAGTGTCCCTACTTGATTCGCTTCATGTTGACGCCGGAGTCTATAGATGCTATAGGATGCGAGACGTAGCAGGCAAGATATATACTAAATAGTTTTTTTTTTAATTCATAATTTAAGTAGTGTTTTTCTGGCTGTCTATTTCATTCACATTTCACCAAAGATAAAGAATGTCAAAAAAAATTCTATATCTATGCATTTCACAACAGGCTTGTCAAAAACTGAAGAAACCGAAAATAAAAACTGATTCGACTTTAAATGCAAGGCAATTGTTTTGGAACGATTTTTATCAATTTTTTCGGCTAACTACTTAGGTCTATTACAATGAAACTTATACATGTAATAATTACTTATCTATACAGATAAATAAAATTGAAGTGTCTGTTTGTAAATACAAAATAACAGCTTTTCACTTAATGCATATGAAAGTATACACGATACTGACGATAAAAAACAAAGTTTTAAAATTTTTCTCTGTCTGTCTGTCTGTCTGTTTGTTCCGGGTAATCTCTGAAACGGCTGGACGGATTTTAACGGGACTTTCACTGGTAGGTAGCTGATGTTTCAAGGAGTAACTTAGGCTACTTTTATTTATTAAAAATATTAGGGTACCGCGACATAAAGCATGAAACTAAATATACGCGGGTGAAACCGCAGGGCACAGCTAGTAATTAATAAAAGATCATAGCAAAGTAAAGCACTTCGTAATCATAAACGTAACTTAGGTAGGGTAGGTATATATGAATGGCAAAGCTTACACGGATGTGCCGTCCGTCGTTCCAAGCCTTTCAACTTTTTCCGCTATTTTCACTTCGTCGAACATTTAGAAATAAGAGTATGAATAACCAAGTTAGCTCGGCGTATATTTCCTACAAATTTATTTCATTTTGAATTCGGCATCTTAAATATGTTAGGTACCACCCCTTTACGGCTATTTAGTTACCTAACTATAATGAGAAAAGAGAATGCTTTGGTTCTGTTTTCATTGATAGTTTCTGAGGTATATTATATATTTAGATGTGACAGACTCGACACCAAAGAGAGACTAAGCTAAAGGGTTCCGTCTTACCGTAGTGCATTATTTTAGTGTTATTAGGGGGCAGGTAGTTAGGTACATACATAACGTGCTCACATAGGTGGTGGTTGTGCAAGCTACACATTTATCTATATAGGTACATAAGTATATAACGAGAGCTTGAGTAAGAAGTAGAACGTTTACTAGACTACGTATATAATTATAACAATAAGTGTTCCAAGTGTCCCTTATGTTGAATAAAACTTTTTGATTTATTACTAGCGACCCGCCCTCACTTCGCTTCGGGACGGATTTTAAGACTACAAATCGTTAACTTTTCAGATAGACATATACCATAGCGGAGTTTGTTGTAGACCGTATCAATGTGTACAATACTACTTAGTACATTATTTTGATAAATCTCGTAGGGTTCAGCCTGCGTTTGCAATGTAAGCGGAAAAAATGTAATCATTTACGACATCACATTAGAAACCTCAAAAATAACAGTATTTCTTTACTTTTTAATGGATGTTATTATTATAAATATAAAACTTCCTCTTCAATCACTCTAACTATTAAAAAAATCCTTTGCGTAGTTTTAAAGATACATAGGGACAGAAAAAGCGACTTTGTTCTATACTATGTAGTGATGTTAACTTTTATCGACATTTGTCCATTGGACCTGTGTCCATGGGTTTATATATCTAGGTAATATGATTTTTTGTATTTTTTTTTTAAATTTAATGGGTGTAGGTAAGTACTTACCTAATTACTTACTGAGTTTCTTGCCAGGTTTTTTCTCAATAAAAGCAACATTACGACAACGAACCTGGCGGTAGCATGTATAATCCTTTATAATCATGTAATTTTGACTGTCTCAAAGTAGGTAGTCTAATATAATAAAGATATTATTGAGTTTCAGTTTGAGTTCAAATGTGAGAGGGGCTACAAGTCTTATCTAGGTAATTAGGTATATAATAATCCGATGTTAGTCGAAGTTAGGTACTCTAATATAATGGCATGTATGACGATATAGGACCGTGGGTTACGTACCAGTAGATAAGTACCCCGTTTAATAAAGCATATTGAAAGCACTAGCGTTATGTGGAGAGGGACTATGATAGGGGTCGCGTGACCCGCACATCACTGGAGCGCATTAAGCTTTTTATAAACTTAGTTATGAGATATATATCAGTATACACCATGTAATTTTTTTATAATTAAGTTATAATGTAGGTAACATTATAACTTTATTTATAAAAAAATATATACTTTAGTACTTAAGTAACTGATTTACATTAGCTTAAGCTTTTTATGATTGAAATGCCACCTCAATAATCGTACTTACTTGTATCAATTTCTGAGTTCGAATCCGCGACCGCCGCTTAGAGTTAGTTCTGAATTAGTTAGGTCTTATTGGCCTTGTGCCCCGAGTATATTTAAAAAGCTTTTCGCGCTTCACTACTTAGGTAGGTACTCAATCACGCGGCATGTTTAATACATATTTTCTGTAGGAGAGGGTAGCAACATAATGTTTCTTTGCGTATTGCCCTCAATAGTCCCTCACAAATTGCCTAAAATTATTTGCGTATGCAAGTATGTCTTGTTTAAAAAGTGAGTGAGAAAATCTATATGGCTGGGCTTGAGATTGAAACACGAAATGCCTAAAAATGGTGTCATGGACGACAATCGTGTTATACTTGATAGTATTGAAGTATGTAGCGGTGTGTGCGAAGGAAGTGCGCAAGTTCGTTTACCAGAAGGATATATCGGAGCACTGCCGACGGCAAGTGATGCCCTCCGTGTTCCTCGGTCGGCACGTAGTGGAGGCCAACTCGCAGATACTGCACTTCTCCCGACTGGACTTGCCTTACAGCTGCTTTATTAGCATTCGGTTTGTATACTCCTGTCAATCATCATCGGTCTGGCCTTATTGGCTACATCCTGGGTTCATACAAGCATTCATTGGTATTGAATAAGATCTAAAAGATAGGATGTACTTCGAAAATACTCTTATATATCTTGCCCAATTTGGTTGTTTCCTGATCTTTTAAAAATCAGGCAATTATTTTGCTTGCCAACCTATGTTGTAGACTCGATTAAAGTAGTATAGAAATAAAGTACAATTATTTTTCAGGGCAGAGTCCGGTAGCAACATAATCCTGTTCATCCAGTTGTTGTCACAGAAGAGTCTGAAGTCGTCTTGTTCTCAGTTTAGTAATCAGCTGTTGGTCTACGAGATGGGGGAAACCGCCGGCGGGTATTGGGGGCCGTTGCCTCCGGATGTGCTCGAACAGAAGCCGACCCAAAGCTCTAGGTTCTACACGCTGAAGACTACAAAACCGACTACGGCTTCTACTACATCTAGGTACATATTTTGCGGATTAGATATTCACGTTACTTACTATAAAATGAAAACACGTTTCCCAAATTTAGCTAGGTAAAATGTATGCTGAAAGGTATAATAACGGGTTCTCGGAATCTCTTGTTCGAAAATTGAAGCCTGCTCAATCATATAGATAAGATCGCTGTCAAAAAGTGCTAGGCACATTAGAGTGTTGACTAGAGAAGAACAGTGTTGTGTTCTTACGATGAGTAAGTTCGCCTGGGTCGTATTTCAACAAGGTACAACGATTTGTTGTGTTTGTCGCCGTCTCTGAAGCTCTATAGTCTGTAGGTCTTGCAGATTTACTTGCGATTTTTCCCTTACCGTAAGCTTATGGTGTGACATCTAAAGGAAATCTCACTAGATCAGACTGGTAAATGGAGCTCGCGTTACAGGCGTTGCATTGCAGGCGACTATTAATATCAATAAACCAAAACATACGTATGCTCATGAATGTATTCCACAAAAGGGTAATATTTGGGTTCTATGTAATAGGGGACGAGCCTATTGCGATTAGCTGAGTACTTATCCAGAGTCAGGGTCTTACCAACAAATCCATTTAGCCTTATCGACGAGGCAGTCTACACCAATAAACTCACTTTCTTTATAAGATACTTGTATAATATTAGCGATGCTATCTCACAGTACTGAAGATGTAACGGAAAATACTGAAACCACTGAAGCGAATCTGGCAGTTAAATTAACTGAGGAAGAACGCAGCTACATCAGAATGGAGATACCAATAGTGAACGTGTCTGGACAGATGATAGTCAACGACAGTGCGAACAATGAGGCCCCTAGCTTCGACGACTCTTATTTTGATATCATATATGATGTGCTACCTGGGTAAATACAATCAGCCATACGTAGGATATTCTTATACGAACTAATCACACCAACCAATGATGATATACATTATAAACGAGTAAGTACATGTTTATTGGCTTATCCTTCTTTGAAGGAGCAACGGATACAGGTAATTTTGTTTCGATATAAATGAAGGGTCGCTCGGCCGCAGACTGTCCTCATATCTATACTTTGAAGTAGCCCGCCGCCTACTTACTTACTCCCATAGTATCTTGAATGTTGGTAGGTACCTACGGATTTCTCAAAAAAACAACGGGCTAACGGGTTTTTAATGCACAATTTGATATATTTATTCACGAGGAAGTTTTGTAACTATGTAGTTTTATCAACAAATATCATTATAGTAACCGACTAACAATATTTGTATACAAATCAGGCTTCCTCAGTAATTCCAATTTTTACTGCAGGCGTGGTGAGTCGTACAAAACAAGTATTCTACCTCTGGTTCAGTTTTCTGCCACAAAAGATGCCAGTCCCCGCCGCTTCGGTGCACCTCCTCTGTATGAGCTGAGCTACGACTCAAACCCTTTTACACCTGATGTCAGGTACGTGTGTATAGTCCGTAGTCGTACATATACACGCACACATCAAGCTATACAATCTGGTTGTTCAAAGTTGGTTTCAGGGTCCAGGGATCAGTGCACTGTAAAGGTCTCAACTAAGGGCAATTGACAGGTGTATTTGTTTTGATAGGTAGCACATATTATTTGTGTTTTGATAGAACAGAAAATAAAATAAAAACAATTTAGAGTTTTATTTAATATTTACAATATAATTTGTACTGTTGTCAGACATACCTATACAATTCTAGGTAAGGTAAACAAAATGTGTACTTACTAGTCTTAAATTATATACTTACTTACTACTAAATAAAACTTAAATTGATTGTATGCTTATGTTAGGCGTTGTTCAAATTGCAGACTTAGGTATCCAACAATCAAGCTTACTAATACTAACACTAAGCGCAAGGGATATTATAGTGCTACGAAGCGTTTACATTTCGCTAAATCCAAACTATTTCTACCACGTACAACTACTTCGATGTTTAGGTAAGTTTATAATTAAAAATATAAACCCATACATATATATGTTCACGCATGTATTCCCGAAGGGGTAATATTTGAGTTTTGTGTAATAGGGGACGAGGCGTTACTTCTATCAGATAAGTTTATAATAGACACCCATTCTGTAAATGTGTTACATTAAATTGTAACACATAACACATTTGCTTAAACATTGCTTTATAAACTTACCTAAGTACTTGAAATACTGAAAGGAGAAACGAATTCACAGAATTAAATAACAATTTCAGGCGTATTAGCACGAAACCCCGGCTATTATACAAGATTACGACAAGACACACAGAGCATATAAGACAGCCAGGCTTAGTACGCGACTATAACAGTTCAGGAGACTTAATTAATACATATCTGGGGACAATTAACAAGGACAAACAATACACGCATGAAAACAATTACTTGTCACTAAATGCATCGGCCCTTCTGCAAAATATTGCTGATATGGAACATAACAGAAGTGGCAAGTTTTTTAGATTCTATTTGATTATTAATAAAATACGCGAGCTCCGACATCATCATCATCATCATCCATGGCTTAATAAATTGGGTTTGCTGTGTCAATCAATATGTCTGTATATCGATCAAATATAATATAACAAAAACAAATATAACCAGTTATTAAAATAATGGTACAGTACAAGTTATAATTTTTTATAACATAAATAGGTAGGTACCAGTGATAGTCATATCACCTACGAGCTTTTCGGTGAAAGAATTGAAGGGGCTTGAAAAGGTAAGAAATGTCCACGTAATGATATCTATACAGAAAAATAAAATTGAAGTGTCTGTTTGCAATTCCAAATTAACTTTTAAATATTTTGAAAAAGGAGTGTTTCATGATACTTTAATCAAAAAATTAATTTGTGTTCCGCATAATAAAGCCATTCATTAAAATTAAGGCTACGCGGATGAAACCGCGGGACACAGCAAGTAAAAAAAATAATAGAGTTTGTTAATTTGCAGTGTACTTAGCTCCGAATCTCTCGATATATAATGAGCTCGCTAATACTCGAGTAACTAAACCGACAGCTTCAAGTTATGTTCTTACTCCATCGTCTGCAAGGTACATTTATATTTTATTAAATTGAATAATGTACCGTATACTCGTTACTAAATAGTTCTTGACTAGCTGACAAAGGAGTTGTTAATATATTTCTATCTCCATGATTACGTTGTTTCAGTACAGATAAAAATCTACGCGGTTTAAAAACTCCGGAAAATAAGACTTATGAAGTAAGTAGCAACAATACGGAAAGAATACATGGTTCAGAGACGCAAAAAAATACAAATACGTACGAAATGAAGACTATGTCTTCTTCTACTACCGAAGACTTTGGTAGACAACCTGATGATGAATCAGTAACTTATATCGCAACTACGGCAACTCAAACAAAGAAACATACAGTGGAGAATAAAAATGAAATTTTGGATACTTTGAAAGTTTCACCCCTTAATTTAGGTAGGTAGTACCGAACTTTCTTACTATTGAACTCTTTTAAATGCCAATAAAAGCCTATTTTTGTGACAGAAAATAGGCAAAGAACTTGTGATGTGTGATGTGCGTACTCACTATTTCACTTATTTCAGCTTCCGACACGGATAACTTAAATGCTTCTCAAGGAATTCATTTGCAGAATAGCATTGTTAAAAAGTAAGTTACGTAACACTGTGTCCATAAGATTCATTCAAGTGTTTAACATTTGAGTTAAGTTATTTTATATGAAATGGTAGCATAAAGCCGACATCAACGGTGGACCATGAGTCTTGGGAGAACGTAGTCCAAGCAGCTCACGCCATAGCCAGCGTGCTGAGCCAAGCGGTCGACAACATCGCCACTGGCACTACTACCGATTCACAGAAACACCACGATATTAATAAGTATACCTCCGTTATACATAGATGATCAATTTATTAAGTTTTAATGTTTGAACGCCATTCCCTTAATCGTACGCGATCGTAGCGCGAGTCAGGCCAAATTATTTGTAAGTAGACTAAATCTGATATCACTTTTGTTTCAAAGCCTTTACTTTCGGTTCCTTATTATGTAGTCAACGTTGAATTTAACTATTAAATGATATTCCACACCTTAACTTGATTGAGATAGATAGTTTGTTTTATTAATTTATCTATTTAGGTAAGTAGTTCTCGTTTAAGTTTGCTGCGCATTTTTAAACTTAGTTCCTATAAGCATCAATAAAAGTAAAATCTACGGCCCTTCTTACGATGTAGGATTCTATATGATACTTAAAAATTAAGATATTCATTCGCTTCGTTAAAAAAATACGTCTTAAGGATAATTAAGCGTAGTTTGGTTTCGCGTAGCTTGTAAGTCGTTGTCTAGTATGGATAATTTGCTTAAATTTTCCACTTAGCGTATCACGGAAGAAACGGCACATTCACCCTATACCGATCGAAGACGCCAAACCGCACAGACAGAACACTAGGACGTACACCACAAAAACCACGAAGCCACCTTACAAGATGAATGAATTGCAGAGTTTAGCACAACTGGTCGAGTTTTCTGAGGACGAGGTAATCCATTGCATCGAAAATACGTTTTGTAGTTAACCGTCAAAATAGACACTAGTAAATGTTTGCATATAAGAATGTAGTTATCTACATCTATTATACAGATTTAAATAAAATTAAAGTGCCTGTTTGTAATTCAAAATCAACAGCAGTAAAAGTACAGCATCAGTAGTGAAAACACTACATGAAAATATATACGGTAATAAAAGTCTGTTTCTGTTTCTGAAACGGCTGGACCGATTTTAACGGTACTTTCACTGACAAATAGCTACCCCTAGTGCTACAAGGTAAATAGGTAACTTTGGCTAATAATTAAAAACAATAAGGGCGAAATAAGACCACCCATAAAAATAAGTCTTTTTATTTCGCGGTATGAAACGTGGGTGAAACCGCGGGGCACAGCTAGTCCTACATAAAAAAGGTAAATCAAGTAATAGTGGGTCGAACGAATTGGTATTCTACTCGTTTTCGTACATTTATTGAATTGGAAAATTGTTTGTCTGTTGTGAACTATGGAGTGTGGTCCGATTGGTAGATGCACGGGCACGTCATTCTGAGGAACCCGCGGCAGTACGTGGGTCCGGTGATGTTCAACATCTGCAACACAGAGCTCTCCGACCGACAGGTGTTCCTATTCAACTCCTCGCGCATCGTGATGGCCCTCAACAACTTCATTGTACGTATCACACAATAATTCTCTCAGTATAAGGCATAATTGAATCATTTAAATATACAGACCTACTGTTACGACTCACGTATATTATGATCACTGTTATCAGACTGGAAGTCACGCAATGAGACATGCACTCAAAAAATTTTTTTTTTTATTTTATATAAAAAGGATTTTTATAAAAAGTGTTCCAAAAAACGGTCCCGCTTCTGCAACTAATACTTAAAGGGTTTAAACTTTTTGGCATTCGAGTTTTATTAACTCAAATCCAAATTGTTCAAGTGTTTAAAATTTATGATGGAGTAAAAAAACTCTCGAACCGACTTATATACATTTTTATTTATTAAGGCGACAAACAAGCGTACATTTCGTGTCTACGGCTAGTCTATGTATGCTTGTAACACCAAGTCTCACTAGCAAGTTGCTTGTCTCGCTAGAGAATGAAAACTCTGTGCCAACATGATGACAACTATTGCTATCATAGTGACTCCACTACTACTCCTCCCCTCCATGGAGCAAAGACCTCTCTCATCGATGGAACAACACACTATTCGAAAGGTAATATGTAGCTGCGATCTTTTGTAAGGTGAAGGTTCAGTCCCCCTCTTTTATTACAGCTGATGGGCATCCGGACTATCCCAATCTCCAGTACATTTGCTAATACATTCTAAATAAATATGTTTATTTAGATAGACCGTATGACGGTAGTTTTGACTCCAGCACGGACTCTCCTATCTACCAGTGGTCATTGCTCTCCTGCGCATCTCGAGTGCCAAGTATCCGGCGCACGAGTCTGCATCAACTCCATGTGTGCTTGCGACGGAATACCTAATTGTGGATCCTACGGTATGCATATAGGATGTATTTTTACGATACCATGCATCATTGTATGTATTATACAAATGATAAATCTTACAAAGAAGAAAGAAACTGGCCCGTACCTACATGAAAAAAATGCGATAAACTTACTGTGTTTAAACCAAACTAAGTCCAGGGGCCTTACCATGAGCTCTTATTGCCATGATAGTTTCACTCATTTATGAGACAGATATATGTGACGTGTATACATCTGTCACTGTCGCACAAATGAATTATCATTGCAATAAGAGCTCATGGTTGCGGCCCAGTTTGGTGTTTCAAAATCAAAATCAAAATCAAATATATCTTTATTCGATTAGACTTCATACAAAGTACTTTCAAATCGTCAGAATGACACAATTACACAGGATTATACATGCTACCGCCAGGTTCGGAAGGTTGATTTTACTGAGAAGAACCTGGCAAGAAACTCAGTAATTACTCTTTTAAAGAATATTATACAGTTTTAAAAATACAAAATAAATTGTTCAAGCAACTATAAGCCCATGGACACAGTTCTAATGCTCAATTGTCAAAAATAAAAACTAAAAACTAAAAATATAGTACAAATATATGTGAGCATGGCAAATTCCAGCCAGTCAAAGCAAAATTAAGATTAATTAATTGTAGCAAAAGTACAGTGCCAATGGGATTATTTACAAACATTATCAGGTACATCCCAGGCTCCCTTATCACAAATATAATCACTTACAGTATAATATCCTTTTTCAAGCAAAACTGATTTAATTGTTTCTTTAAATTTGTTGAAGGGCAAGTTTACAATTTTTGTTGGTAATTTATTATAGAAGCGTGTGCTCTGTCCTAAAAATGAGCCATGCACTTTTTGTAGGCGATGCGCAGGCACTACAATTTTATGTTTGTGTCTTGTGTTTACGTTATGCACATCACATTTCCTTTGAAACGATCCAATGTTTTGATGCACAAATAATAAGTTAGCTAAAATATACTGTGAGGCCACTGTCAAAATTCCAATTGATTTAAATTTTTCCCTTAACGATTCTCGCGGTCCCAAATTATATATAGATCGTATAGCCCTTTTCTGTAGTGTAAATATAGAGTCTATATCAGCAGCTTTGCCCCAAATTAAAATAGCATAGGACATAACGCTATGAAAATAAGAAAAATATACAAGTCGAGCTGTTTCTATGTCGGTGAACTGTCTAATTTTTCTAATTGCATAAGCTGCGGAGCTGAGTTTTCCTGATAACTTGGATATATGTGGGCCCCACTGAAGTTTATTATCAAGGGTTACACCTAGAAATACTACAGAATCTACTATTTCCAAAGTTTCACCATTTACCATGACCTTTGTATCAACAGGTTTGACGTTTGGTAAAGTGAATTTAATACATTTAGTTTTTTTGGCATTTAAAACTAAGTTATTTACATTAAACCATTTCAATACCTGATCAAGTGCACTGTTTACATCTTCATAATTCGTTTTGGCTCTGTCGACTTCAAACAAAAGAGATGTGTCATCAGCGAACAGTACAATATCACACGTATTCTTTACTAAATTTGGTAAATCATTAATATATACTAAGAATAGAAATGGTCCTAGGATTGAACCCTGTGGGACGCCCATTAGTACTGGAGAACCGGAAGATCTGACCCCATTTACTTCGACTTTTTGAATCCGTTGACAAAGATATGATTTGATTAGGTCGAGTGCCCTACCTTTGACACCGTAATAGTTTAATTTAACTAATAAGGTTTCGTGTTGTACACAATCGAATGCCTTGGATAGGTCGCAGAATACACCTATCATGTCGTGAGCGTTTTCCCACGCTCTATAAATATGTCTAAGAAGTGCAACACCAGCATCAGTGGTTGAACGACCTTTGGTGAAGCCATATTGCTCACCATGTAGAATATTATTAAGATTAAAGTAAGCGACTATTTGATTCAGCATAATTTTTTCGAAAATTTTGCTGAGGGCTGGCAAGATAGAGATCGGTCTGAAGTTAGTAGGGTCACTAATATCACCACCTTTAAATAATGGAATAACTTTACTATATTTCATGAGATCCGGGAATACACCGCTCTTAATACAACTGTTAAAAATGTCAGCTAAGTAAGGGGCAATTATGTCAATAATATCGTGAAGTACTTTCACTGATATATCCCATAAATCACCAGTCTTTTTGGAATTCAAACTTTTAAATGTCTTAATTATTTCAAAAGGCGTGATAGAACAAAAACTAAAGCTAGTGCCGCACTTAGAAACATTTAATTTCAGTAATAATTCGGCGTCTGTGGGAGATGAATTTAGGGAACTAGTAGTTACTATAGGAACATTTGCAAAGAACTTGTTGAAAGTTTCAGCTATTTCACCATCGTCTTGGATTACTTTGTTATCTATATTTAAAGTTAAACGACAATCGCGACTTTTTGCCTTTCCCGTCTCGGCATTAATAACGTTCCAGGTAGTTTTTATCTTATTATCAGAATTCTTGATTTTCTGGGCAAGATGCAAGGCTTTAGCTTTTATACAAACTTTCTTAAAACATTTAGAGTATCTAGTTACGAATGCTAAGAATTCAGGACTATGATCATTTCGTTTCATACCATAAAGTTCATACAACTTCCTTCTACTTTTATGGATACCTACAGTTGCCCACTCATTGAATTTAGCTTTACTATGTTTCTGAACTGTTTTTAGTTTAAATGTACTATTGAATTCCGTTTGTATAACGTTAAACAAGCTATTGTAAAGAGCATCAGGATCTTCTTGTGGCCCTTGCAGATAAGGTATCTTGCTTGCTAAGTTAGACCTGAAATTTGCTACAAGTTTCTTAGTAATAGGTCTGTAAGTGGTTTTACTTACTACATTATTAGTTTTATTTAATATTGTGATTTTTTGACCACAATGGTCTGACGTTAGATCACTGATAATAGATTTTTCCAGGGCCTCACAATCGCAGAACACATTATCTAGACATGTCGCAGAAGTGGCAGTTATTCTAGTGGGCTCCAGAAATAAATGCTTTAAATTAAAAGAGTTAAACAAACTAATTAAACGCACCGAAAGAGAATTATTTTCTAACAAGTTAACATTAAAATCGCCACACACTACAATGCCTTTATTAAGGCCCGCAACACGTCTAAGGGCATCTTCAAGGATTGATTCAAATGAACAGAAATTGCCAGATGGGGGACGATATACGCATATTATTACATTTCCTTCTAGTTCTATACACGATAGTTCGGCAGTGCGCTCGATTGACAGGTTTACTATATCACTACGCTCTTTACATTTAACATTATTAGATACTAAGATTAACGAGCCTCCATGAATTGCTGATTTTCTGACGAATGCACTACAAAGTCTATAATTACTATTATTGAGCAATAGCTCATGATTTTTAAGCCAGTGTTCGGTTAAACAAAGCACATGAACGTTATGGCTTTCCAAAAATAAATCAATTTCTAATTGTTTGCCAGCCAAGCCTTGTATATTTTGGTGCACTACGTTAAGGCGACAGAGCCGTTTGACGAGGGACTCGGCCGTTGTCTCAGTTACTAGTTTAAAGAACTAGAACAAGAACTAATTTCTGTGTTACTAGAACAATGTAACACCGTTTGATTACTTAACCTATGTTTTGTTATAGTTGCTATAACACCGTTAATATTATATGCTACCAATGTAGCGATCATATTCATGCATTTTTTGGGGATGTAAAACAAGTCCCCAGTTATAATAAATCCACTAATAAATTTATTAGTGTCAAAAAAAATAATATTGTCGCTATGACAACCTGTCCTATAAATTACATTATTTAACCTACCTATATAATCATTTTGCCTGTCAGTGTAGCTCTTACTATAGGGGAAAGCAGTTAACATAATGTTGTGTACATTTAATTGTGACAGATATTCTAAGCCGCTTATTAATTCACTTTTGTGCACCCTAAGTCCCTCACCTATCAAAACAATCACAACAGATTGAGGATCTATTGTCATACACTTGATTTTATTAATTATTTGTGTGTATGTGGCCCCTGGCATACAATAATTAACTACTGTACCGCTAATGTGTCTATCGAGTAATATACCTATGTTTTTACCTAGGCTATCTGAAAACACTAAGGTGTTGTGTATAGGTGGACATACACTTATTTGTTGAATGGTGTCATTTAACTCAGCAACCCCCAACTTACAGGGCAGTGGCAGGGGCTCACTATCGGATGGTGATGATGGGAGCCCACAGCCACAAGAGTGTTTGTTTGTTAATGAGTCAAACCGCTCCACATTATAGTTACAGAGGTCTACCAACTCGGTGGTAGCCAGGATGTGTTCACTAATCTGTTTCTGAGCACTTGTATATTTATTAGTTAAGTCTATTAAATATTGCTCTTTACTCTGCAAGTCGGACTGCAATCGTTGAATGTCCATATCATGTGTGACCTTTAAAGTATTTAATTTACATTTATATGAATCTAAAGTGTTTCTTAAAGATAAACATTCTTTTGTTAACTTAATACTATTAAGGAACTTTCTTTGCCTTTTTATTAAATTTCTAGTTTTCTTAATAAACCTATTTAGCTTAACATACTTTTTTAATTTATTATGGCTACCCATCTGTACATGAGAGGAAATATCATTGGTTAAGTCAATTGTAACCAGTTGTTCGGTTGGGAAGGCTCCGGAGTCAGTGCGAACCAGTTCATCGTAGAGGCTGAGCGTGGTGGTGGTCTGGTTTATGTCCCTCTCTTCTTCCAGTTTGGTCACCTGTGTGTGGGCATGACTCAAGCTATTCTCTAGCTCAGAGATGCGAGTCAGGGCCCTCTCGTGGGTGTCGCTGCACTCATTGAATGATGAGACAATGTCCTGCAACTGATTCCGCTCTTCTTCGACTACAGTGTATTGTAAATGCAGTTCAGCCATTTCCTTCTTTAATTGACTATTTTTCCTAACAATGTTGGCTACCTCTTCCTCGCTCTCATCCCTCTCTTGCAGCAGTTTGTTGTTGAGGTTTTTTGACAAGTGAAGTTCGTGCAATGTCTTCCTAAGTTTGTCCTCCAAATCCCGAGCTGTTGCTTTTCGGGTCATCATGGTAGTCATTGTTTCGGAGTGACTGGAATGCAAACAAGAGATGTGAGAGATATGTAGAAGTTTTAACTGAGATGTGAAGTTGTTTGTGTACAGTAGTTATTAATATTATTATTATTATTATTAATTTATATTATTATTATTATTAATACTATTATATTAATTAATGTTAACCAGCAGTCACCTATCTAACAAATAATGTTAACAATATGCGAAATAGGAACTGTGCCACAACCCAAAGCGAGGGAAAGTATTACCAAATCTGATAAGGAATCATAAATATATTTTGGCAAGTGAACAATATACCCATGTGCTTGTCAGGCAAAGGGGCTGCTAGTAATGATGAAAAATGTATCATAAGTTAAGGGTTATGTTTTGTAGATATATACGACGAGGACCGTCTTATGTGCGGCGCGGGGTCAGGGCTGCAGCACAACGTGTGCCTGGCCGCCTTCACCTTCTTGGCCGTGTTGCTAACCCTACTCTACACCGTGCATTATTGGCTCAGGCGCTGCGTGCCCAAAGTCTCCCAGGCCTTCTTTATTTACACCAACGGAGGAGAAAACGAGTTCGGTTCATCCTATTACGTCTTACTACTTCCAATATTAGTTTGATAGACAATAACATTTGAAGGAAATGTCTCTACGGACCCAATAATTTTTAATATTTTTTTCATTAGTTTTTAGTTTTCAGTAAATCTTAAATTATCTTAGACTACGTAGCAATTCTATGATATCAAATGTTTAGCATTTGTGATAGAAATCAGGATTTTATCCTCACAAGGTTTTTTTGTAATATAGTTTGAAAGTTATGAATATTATAATAATACCTAATATTTATAATTCCCAATTTAAATAATTGAAGCTCGTTAGGTAGAATAGGATTTATACTGTGATACTAATGAGCTTCTTAATCTTAATTTGTTTTGATTTAGTTGACCTACTTATAAATATTTGTGTTTCCATTTCCAGATTATACCTGGAACCCGTTATGAGATCTCCATATGATATGGATGGTGGTCCGTATAAATCAGCCATTCCATATCCAGACAATTTATTCGACGATGATATTCCGTACCTGGATTCTAATGTAACTGATGATAAACCTAAGAGTACCTTTGTGAAGATTTTTAAGGCGTTAAATATATTCAAAAGCAAAAGGGTTCCTACTGCATTATCACTGAGTGCTATGGAACCAGAACATTTAAAATATAGAGAGCCACGGAAAATGTACTCGTTTGCTGAATTTGAAATTCGTAATAATGTTGAAACACAATTAACAGCAGAGGCTGCGATACAAACTGGCGATAGCATAGAAATGGCGTATATGAATAAAATACAAAACTTAAATAACCTGAAGAGGCTCAATGAAGAGAAATTGAAAAAGTTGTCTAAACCGAACCATCCTCCCATACCAGAAGATACACTTATTCCATTCAATGAACCGCACCCAGATAAAACATCAAACCAGAAAAAAACAGATGAATTAAGCATTCTAAAGTTCTTCAATAATGCCAAATCAGAATCAGCTGAATCCGTTTCTGCAGACATTGCAAACGTTAGCTTAAAGGAGAGCTTTTTGAGTTCTCTTTCAGATAGGTATGAAAGAGAAATACAAAGTCATATGTACGATAGTAACATAACTGATCCTGGATCTAATTCAACGCGTGTACTTGATGAAATGAGTTATCAGAATATTGAATCATCGCGAGTTAAAAAACATTTGAGATTTAACGAGGATGCAACAACAATACCTGCCGATGATCGGAGTGATGAAATTGACAATGAAGACAAGAGACGTAGTTTCATTTCTGGCGTGGGAAAGATTCGGAAAGCTTTAGATTTGGATACTATTGATGAAAAGGAAGAGGAGACCATTAGTACAGGGATAGATCATCGATCATTTTGGGGTAGTAACAAGAAAGGAAAGAAAGCTAAAAAGAATGTATCAACACTTCGTTGACATAATATGATTCTTACCATGAGATTAAATTATGATTATTAAAATATTTACGAAACATTAATTATAGATGCCGTCACAAGTTACGAAGTTATTTTTTTGTGTCTTGTATGTAGCGGCCCGAACAAAAAAACAAATGCGCAGTTACACACACCTGTACATACCTAGATATGGTAAGTACATAGGTCATATTTTTAAATGAAAACTTTAACTATAAGATGCGGTGACCGTTTACGGCGCCCGCGTCCCGCCATTTCCTAATTAAGACCAATTTGTGCACCGGATAGGACACGTGCCAAAATGTGCCGCGTCTTTACAACGTCATTCCCTCATTGTGTCCGTCGGTACATATTTCAATCATGATAATTCGCTTCTCGTTTGCATTATTCAACATCTTAGTTTGAAATTAATTTAAAGGATTACAAGTGTGTCCTTTAACGAATGTAGTACCGTAGTAAAATGAGGACTGTGCAGCATTATTTTAAAATTATTCGTTCTCAAAATGTGTTGTACGAAATAATAACCTTTGTATGTACCCATATTTGAAACATTATCAACTGGATATTATAACAAACTATGCTCAATGGGTATTTTATTGGGGCAATAAAATAAAATATATCTTGGTGTTTCTATGTCAACATCAAAAAAAGATAGATGTAAAAGTGTCAGACTAGAAGCGGGGTTCGTAGCCGGTGCGCGAGGTCATTTCAATTGAAGTCAATTAAAGCAATTGAGTCCAATTGAGCGGGCGGCAGATTCTGCGTCGTGCTCCCGTCGCCGAGAGTTTTATGTGCAGCGCCTACACGCGGCTCGTCACATGACTCATTTTTATATAAGCACGAGGTTGAGATACCATTGTATGAGATGGAATCACTTCATTTAGGTACATATTCAACCACAAAGGGAGCTGTCATGATTCACTTAGGCATCAAAACCTCTTCTCCTTTTATGCATTTCAAGCCATTTACTAAGCTAGAGACACACAAGAACGACGATGAAAAATGTAAAGACATTGGAAACAGATTTAGCTGGACTCTAGCTATGGTGCCAAATTACTTTTACGTCATAGTAGGATTCTAATATTATAAAGGTGAAATTTTGTGAGTATGGATGGATGTTTGTAACCTTTTCACGCTAAAACTACTAAATCGATTTAAAGGTGCAAAAAACAACCAAATGAATGAAACTTTACAATAATATAGCTTATACATCAAAATAATACACTTAGCTATAATTTATAAAGATATTGTGTGCATTGTTCAAAATATAAAGATAAGTTAAATCCTGCGCTGACGGAATTGCTGGTACTAGCTAGTAATTCATATAATGAACAATAAATGCACGCAAGTAGCTCTAAACATAAAATACAACAATAAAAAAGTGATATTAAAGTATCAAAGTATGTCAGAAAATTTCCATTCTTCCTGGAATTACTACAGTGCACATTTTTATATCGTAAAATAAAATAATTCCAAGGAGTATAGCTATGTGAATTTCTTGACAGAAAAACAGCCATGGATTCACCTCAATAAGTTTTGGTGGAAAATGGGTGGTGTAACTCTAATATCTTATATCTTACTACCTTTAGGGACTTTTTTAATTGGATCCGTTTTATTGTCGGTTCAAAAGCTGTTGAACTGTAATACCTCATATTACCCCTTGAATGAAAAGAAAAATTGCGGAAAAAATTGAATTTGACGGACGATGCATCTAGTCGTAACTTTATCCTATACATGCCCACGAACGGGATTTACATTTTATTAGTTGCCCTTGCTACTAGATAGCTACTGGAAGAGGTTTGTAATGGAAGAAGAAGTTCGTATATTAAAGGAAACTTGATTCTCCTTATCTTTGTTTATCCTTAGCCGGTGGTTCAAAACAATTACAATAAGAATGAAACACCTGACTAAATTGAGATGATGGTTAAAAAAGTGATAAATAAAAAAAAACAGTGGTTTCTTTTTTTTTATCACTTTTGTAGTGACAAACGCGTACAGTCCACAAAAGTCTGAAAGACGTTTCCTGGTATACGACTAGTACAGCTACAGCAGCAAGAAGGCTTCCAAGTTCCAATCCCTATAGTATCGCTCGCGCTTGCCTAACTTATAAATAACTAGCTGTGCCCTGCGGCTTCACCCGCGTCGATTTAATTTGATGCCCGCTATCCTGGTGCCCGCGACTCCGTTACGCACGATTTGACTTATATTTTTGACTAGCTGTGCCCCGCGGTTTCTCCCGCGTAGATTTAGTTTTATGCTTCATGTCGCGGAGCCTTAAGATTTTTAATAAATCAAAGTAGCCTAAGTTACTCCTTGAAACATCAGCTACATGCCAGTGAAAGTCCGGTTAAAATCGGTCCAACCGTTTCGGAGATTACCCGGAACAAACAGACAGACAGACAGACAGATAGACAGACGGACAGATGGACAGAGAAAAATTTATAAACTTGGTTTTTTAGTGTCAGTAACGTATATACTTTCATATGCATTTAGTGAAAAGCTGTTATTTTGGAATTACAAACAGACACTTCAATTTTATTTATCTGTATAGATATAGATGTGTATAGATATAGATAATTCACACACTATCTTTATAAATGTGTTATTCTGATGTATAAGCTAAGCTAATATTGTAGTTTCATCAAAATTCATTACGATTTTTTTGCATGAAAGAGAAATAAACATACATCCTTACAAATAAAATTTCGCGTTTATAAAAGTCAAAGGTAAATAGTTATTTGGCTGTGTAGGGTGGAGGTACTCGTAGAGGGCAAAACCTAGAATGGTTTATTCCCTGTGTAAAACTTTAAGAAACAAGAATGCTAGCTGGGTTACTTTGTTATTTTACTGGGTAGTTTGTGAACGGATGGTCAGTTCTTCGCCGTTCGTAAGTGCCTTACCAGAAACGAAACTAAATAAATCATTCTCATTTTTATTTTCATTTTCATATGCATCCCTACCTAATTCCATTAACAAAAATAAAGAGTACTAGAATGCTTGGGTTATCTTACGCGACGTGTATTCATATTATGGTCAAGTAATACTAGTGCAAATGAGATGGTTCAAGTTCCTTTAAGACTACACTAATGATGAAATGTAATATTTGATGAATATCAACCACACAAAGAACAAATAATCCTATTCGAAAACATCAAGATCTCGTAGAAACCAGCATGAGCGAAGCCGGAATTACGTCATTGGGGATCAGGAAGTTTTTTGTAATATTATCTGATTCGGCAACAGATGCCGTAAGTGTAACATTGGTTGTCATTCACAGGAGCCTTACCATAAGCTGTTATTGCCGTCATATGTGTGTGTGACAGTGACAGCTTATACATGTCATATAGATATATCCTATAGTAAGAGTCAAACTATCATGGCAATAAGACGTCATGTTAGGGCCCATGGTACCTATTTGAACGAAATTGCATAATTGAACTGAAAGCACCAGTGCCCTTTTGCAATACATTTGACCACGTATCAAGTATTATCTGTTCAATAAAATATTGTTAGTAATTATTATGTTCTATAAAAAACAAGGAGCATAATACTTAAGACATATCTTTTTATTATAGATGTGATTCTAAAATGCCACCTAAGCCTGATATTATTATTACCTACCTAAGACTTTAGAAAATAACTATGCCTACTGACAAAAAGAGAAAAAAAACGTCTTATTTTTTACTTAAGCTATAAAGCGCTAAGCACCTACAAATATCTACAGAAAATCGGACTTTGATTTTTATGGGAACACAAACTTACGTTTTTGGTTCAAGTACATACATGTAGGTATGTGTCAGATGTTTTATTAACGCTTACAGTCAGTTACACAACTTGCAACCACACGTGACCGGGGATCGGTGTACGAAATAGTCCTTGGCACGCACAACACAAACACTACACGGTTTACGACACCCGAAGCACCAACATATCACTGGATTGGTTTATTTTAAAACCATGCTCAAAGTTTGGCGTGGCATCCCATTTGACACACCTCACGGTAAGCGAAAAACAAACACCTCCAGATGACAGAACAAAGGGCACATACAGCAAAAAGTGCATCAGAGAGTGCAATTCGTGTTGCCTGAAAGTCACCAATAAGCCCAATGAAGCAGAGCTCCCGCTGCCGAGCGCCAGCACCAACCTAAATAGACTCTGATCATCTAAATTGACTTCAATTAAATAACAACCGAATTTGTTGAAATGCGCCATTACTCCCTCGACGCTAATCTAAGTGCCAATAGTCAGGACGAATGTTTTATTAATAATCCCCGGCAATAACTGTTAGTTAATAATTAAGAGCTCGTGTCGTCGATTGCCCACATCAGTGTGCATACGCCAGCGAACCGGAGAACACTTTTACCATTAATTTCACTGCAACTACTGTTCTTAGTCACATTCAGGTCTCTTATCTATTTGCTGAATTCTGGTTAAAATAATATTGATTCCATCGGTACATAATTGTTTGAAATACTTTTACGTCTCATGAACGTGGATTGTGTTAAATAAATACCACTCTTAACTGGGACCCATAGCACGAAGAGGATATACGTATTCTAAAAGATCATTGGATATTGCAGTCCTGTTGAGAAAAGTTACCTTAAGGAACTGGTGATGCCGATAAGCGATTGACTATGTTTCGTGAATTTCCCACGACTATAAATCATGTAGGCGACATACGACCGGTGTTGATACGGATTTACAATGGAACGTTATGGACTTTCAAAATAATGATGTGGGCGTTCGGACCCTTCTGCCTTCTAAAGCATCAACACAAACAAAATATCGGGTGATATTGTGGGAATCCCGCATCGTATGGTGCATACACGGCGCGGCGCCGCGACCGAGCCCGCAGCGAGCGAGCCGAGAGCACCGCGCGCGCGCCGCCGGGGAGGGGCCGCCCGCCGCTGCCATTGGCTCCCCCACTGCCCGCCCTCAACGTCCTAAGCGCCCGCCTCGCCTTTTACAATATCACTTCTCGTACAGTTCTCGACGGATGAAAATAGCATTCCCGCTAGTGTTCACCGCGCGCTCAGACACACTATTCATTGGCTCGAAATGTGCGTTGAGCTTCGTATTATGGTAATATAAATTGACCAACCGTAGAGCAAATTTGGTTAGTTCGTTAAAGTTGATTAAAGCCATTTAACCGGGACGGACACGAGGATACGAACGGCGCGAACGTTCGTCGATCCCGGGTGCTCGATTAAATTAAGTCAAATTGTTTAATATCGGCGTGAATATATCTCACATTGGGCGAGCGGTGCGCACTGCGAGGTTGATACGTGAGGCAGTGCAGGTGACGCCGCCACGGAACCCAGCGAGGTGGGCGCGGAGGTAGCGGGCCCGCAGCCGCCCGCCACCGACGGCTTCATGTACGTGTGCGGGGAGCCCGCGGCCGCCGGCGGGCCAGCGCCGCGCTACGAGTGCGCCTTCGACGCGCCGCCACCACCCATGGACCACCACTCCTTCGATGACCACATGTTCGCCGAGTTCGGCAAGGACAGGCACGTGCAGGTGGTGGTGAGCGATATGCACTACCGGGACGAGCTGCCGAGCTTCGCGCCCGCCGACCACAAGCGCAAGGAGGAGCCGCTGCTGCTGCAGCCGGTGGACACTGCGCCGCCGCAGCACGCCGCCCCGCCGCCCCCACCCACCACTACTACCACCAAGAAAAGTGAGAAGAAAAAGAACGACAACAACGGTATCAAAAAAAAGAAAACCAGGTTAGTATCCATTTTGTAGCATTTTGACAAAGAACATGGCACATAGGAGGCATTGTTGTGGCACGAATAGTTCGTAACTAATTGGTATATCGATACAAGTAATTAACAATTACGTAAGCAGTTTAATACTACTTAATTGAACCCTAAAACATTATATTGGGCAAAATAGGAGCACTATATTATAATTTAGCGGGTGCTACAGTCCTGTCTACGACTATGTTTTCTGCTACAAGCGTAGCGTGGGTGTGCTACGTAAGGCGTTCGTCTTCGTAGAGCATGGCGTAGTCGTCCGTAGCATTTAAGCTACAGAGTCTGTAGCCATAGCTGCACTGTTTGTGTTTCAGATTGAATTAATGGAGGACTATCTTTGCTTTATTTTATGCACACAGATATATTCACACTTGCAAAACCTTTAATTTTGTCTTTTCCCAGCACAGTGTATTACGTTACGTGACCTATCGTTTGACAGATTGATTCGTCACATATCTTAGGTTACGTTTTCGAATCTTGAACCTAGTCTCTTAATTCTATTATGTGTGTTCCATGCAGTATTCAATCTACCTGAAATCACATATTAAGACGGGAGATCCGGTTATATTCTGTTCATTATATTCTCTTAAAATTTGTCAATGGTTGGAGTGTAGTAAGAGAGCAACATGCACTATAGTTCTTAGGGTATCGTATTCAAAACGGGACCCTATTAATAAGACTCCACAGTCCGTCTGTCTGACACCAGGCTGTCTCTCATGAACCGTGATAGGCTGTTGAAATTTATACAGATAAATTTATTTCTGTTGCCGCTATAACAACAAATACTAAAAAACAGAATAAAATAATTATTTAAGAGGGCTCCCAACAAACGTAAATGTTTCCCCTTTTTATAGATAACTAGCTCTGCCCCGCGGTTTCACCCGCGTATATTTAGTTTCATCCTTATTGTCGCGAAACTATAACATTTTTAATAAATAAAAGTAGCCTAAGTTACTCCCTGAAACATCAGCTACCTGCCAGAGTCCCGTTACAATCGGTCCAGCCGTTTCAGAGATTACTCGTAACAAACAGACAGACAGACAGAAAAAATTTTGAAACCTGGTTTTTTAGTGTCAGTAGCGTGTATACTTTCATATGCATTTAGTGAATAGTTGTTATTTTGGAATTACAAACAGACACTTCAATTTTATTTATCTGTACAGATTGAACGGAACCCTTTT
The DNA here is from genome assembly GCA_964035505.1 of Watsonalla cultraria. NCBI lineage: Eukaryota > Metazoa > Arthropoda > Insecta > Lepidoptera > Drepanidae > Watsonalla > Watsonalla cultraria. The sequence continues at coordinate 5,956,648 of OZ037717.1, read as the reverse complement.
ATGGGAGTCCGACTCTCCATTTGCCAGTTTTTTCCAATGCGATAAGTACTCAATCGCCCACTTCACACACTCCGTCACTTTCGACTTACTCACCTGTCTGACTTTACATACCTTCTATTCAGTTTTATTTTGATGAGGTGCCGCGATGCGACTTTTATTTATCGTATTTCGGAAACTATTCTACTGATTTGGATGAAATATTAAAGGCTTTGACTAAGTATATACTCAGCAATCTTTTATGTAAAATCTTGCATCAGCAAACTTGTAATTTTTTGTGGTAAGTAGGTACGTTTACACGATGGACAAGTCCAGTAGTAGCATAAGTAGAGCCACGTGCCAGGAGGCATGCATTCCGACGCAGCACAGGTGTTCCATAGGAGTGGAGCGCCCCTCGCTCGTGGCCACCGACGGAGCTCAATTGTATCGCACCCCTCAATTTATATTTGCATAACTAATGTGATGATATTTCAAATATTATTGGCCATATGTTCGGATCAACAGAATAACTGTACTATAAGTATTTGTTTTATTATTATATAAATAAATAGACTAGCTGTACCCTACGATTTCACCCGCGTAGATTGAATTTTCTAAATTATATTAGCCTTGTTACTACAAGTTACTCCTTGAAACATCAGTTATCTGCGAGTGAAAATCCCGCTAAAATCGGTCCAGCCGTTTACGCGTGACGAAGGGAAATATGGATTCATTTTTGTATATATAGATTTAGTTGGTTTTATTATTTTTAGGTGCTCGATTTTGTAACCTAATTTTCTATAAGGATGCGCTAGTGAGGATTTAATGTGATATATTTAGTTTTTATGCACCAAAATTTTAGATGAATGTTGTACATTCAGGATAATTTCAGGGGCCCATGACCTCTTCTTGCCATGTTAGTTTAGTTTAACTCTTATTATGAGACAGATGTATTCGACGTAAATAAATCTGTCACTGTGATGCAGTGGAACTATAATTTTAATAAGAGCTTATGGTAAGGCTCGTAGTATAAAAGTGGCATGAAGTCACATTGTTATGAGTAGGTGATGTCACTCTGGTGGTAGACGGGCGAAACTTTTCCGTTACCTAATAAATGTCCAGAATAATAGTGAAAAGATAGTGTTCGATCTGAAGTATCTGTTCAGGGTATAAATATATATGCGGATATAATACGCATTTATAGTATGTTTATTATTAGATTCGTAAGCATGTATGTACAGGGTATGGGTACGTTTAGGTGCGTGACGTCTTGTGTTATATAATATAATAACGATAAAGGCGCCATGACTCCGCGACACACGCCACACGATACTTAAGAGCGGGCTCCAGATTAATTACCCGTATGGCAGCGGGGAGCCAATTGCCTTATCTCACCATCTCTCCACGCCACCATCTCGCCCTCAATGACCGAGCCTGCAGCTAATGAACAGCGCCGCGACACCATCACTAATAATAATAATAATAATAATAATGTTTATTTGGCATAACTTTTAGTACAGTATACAGAGGAACGGTGACAGTCGCAGAAGTTTAAAACTGTGTTGCGTCTGTCAACGCCCACCTTCGGAGAAACACAATATTATAAAAGTAATGTAATATTATAGAAATTCGTTACTTATGCTTAGTAAAGTAATACGATTAACAATTGTTGTATCATTATTAACAAATTTTGTAACTTAGTTTTAGTAAAGTAATATTAACTATGTTTATTATGGTTTTGACTTTATTCAATATAAAAATATTTTATGTAGATGTGTGTAAATATCTGTGATTATGTATGAGTGTGTGAATGTGTGTGCGTGTATGTGAGTGAGTGCGTGCATGTGTTCAGGTATGTGTTATGACGTGTGTATGGGAATTGCGCTAAGTTTGAAATTGAAGAAGGTCTTCGGTATCTTGATAATTTAATGATTTTAACCAGTTAGAACATTTTATTTTACATGAAGATCGTGTGAGTGGGTAAATATGTAAAATTTTATTAAGTTTATTATAAAGCATTGGACTTAAACAAAAATATACTGCACGTTATAACGATACCATCGCTATGGAGTTCCTTTTCTCAAAATTCGTATTGTTAGTTTTCTTTCAAGTGTAATGAAAGGGTTAAACATTTAGATCGAAGATAGACGATATCAAATAGCGTGAGCCCCTTCCTCATCTCTTAGGTACCTATGTAACATTTCTGCAAAATCGCTCAGTGGCTTAGCCGTAAGAGATATCAGGAATACAGAAACAATTTCACATTTGAATAAATCTTTTTACTTAGATTAACTGTGATGTACCTAAAGACTGTTTGTAAAGCAAGATGCGGCGAAGCAATTAATAATGGAATAGCGCCGCTGTAAACTGGCAGTCAATTGGCAGGCAATTATAGGTGGTCGCGCGCCAGGGGTGAATTTATTTCACGCTCAATCAATTTCTGCGCCCGCACTCGCCATATTGCACGCCTTGCGTCAGATGGTCGTACGGTCTGATAAGAGATAGCTAATTTTGAATATGTAAAACAATTAGATTTTGAATATTTTATTTTATATTTTTTTATAAACAATATATATTTTGTTTGTTCTCAGGACAACATTTACGGCTTATCAACTGGACGAATTAGAACGAGCTTTCGAACGGGCGCCCTATCCTGACGTGTTCGCGCGGGAGGAACTGGCTCTCAAACTGAGCTTGTCTGAATCACGGGTACAGGTGAGATCAATTTAGTTACCTCTTACTCACTTCAATAATAGACTTTTATACCTACACATTAAAAATATGTTTTCTCATAGGTAAATTCTGCTTAGGTTCCACTTAGTATAAGGAGGTGGGCCCAACAGGCCAGTCGCCGGGGGGTCGCGGTGAAGCATGTTTAGTCGATTCAAGTCTCCGACATAACCTTCACGTTGCCACCGCAACTGTTAATATATACAGAATTGATTCTCCACATAAAAAAGGATCCCACCTAATATATTATATTACATAATCAAACTTTAAGTTGCTAGAATATGCTAACCGCATTATGGCATCTGGTAAGAACTCGGCGTGATGATAATATGTATCTACTTATGTATCATTGCCTATCGATGTCGTGGGTGCGAGAGCTAAGAACATGTTGTGTTTCTAGGTGTGGTTCCAAAACAGAAGAGCGAAATGGCGAAAGCGTGAACCGCCTCGGAAGACTGGGTACATTGGATCGAGTTCGCCGAGTTCTACCACGCTGGGCGGCGGCTTCTCCGGTATTGGGGGTAATCTGCCCGCCTTCCCTCAGAACGGGCTCCCGGCGCCCGCCGACTCTTGGTCCTACCAGCACTCGTACGAGCTGTCTTCGCACCACCTGCTGTCATCCAGCAGTGGCGCGTACCCCACTTTCAACACGCAGCCCGCCTACTCGTACACGACAGTGCTGAACGGACACGACGGACAGATGTTCGCAGCACGCCACTCATACGAGTACGGCGAGGGCAGCCCGCCGCCGCTGGCCGTGCGCGAGTACCCGCTGCTGGGCGACGACAAGCTGGAGTACCGCGCGCACGAGCCCGAGGACAAGTACCCGGCGTGCGCGCTGCAGGACGAGTACCGCGGCGACGAGTACGACAAGTGCCCACCCATTCACGAGAAGCATTACGAGCTCGAGCGGCACGAGCCGCCGCCCGTCGTCGTTAAGATGGAGCCCAGCCCCGGACAGTCATACACCACGCTGCCCCCTTTTTTGAATTGAAATACTCCTTTTCGAAATTATCCTAGCGCGGATACCCGCATGATGCCATGTTTTTCGAAATATGAGTAATTTCGAAAAGGAGTATTATTATAGTATAGATAAATCTATATAGATAGCTGTTGTGCTGAGAACGTCATACGCATCATTAGCACCGAATGATTGAATATTGATTGTACTCCAGCTAACTGTATCTTTGTCGCAACAGAATTTACTTTTCTACGAGATTTTGCAATATCCTGTAAATAGGTATTATATTATATTTTAATTATTTAAAATATTTGTTTAAGAAACTAATTATCGTTAGTACAGCGTGTAGGGCTACATACACATATTAAGCCTTCGATGGGTTTGTATAAAATTCTACCAAACAACTGAGGACTTCGCTAGACGCTGTACAATTGTTTGAATTATTATGTTTAAGTATTGATGAAAGAGACTTCGCTTCTCGTGCATTCCTTGTGCCTTAGTAAACAAACAGTGTCTATACATTGTTATATAACCTGTTTAGCCTATTTTTTAGATTAGTTAGTTATTGTTAGTGGTGTGAGGAACTTTGCGAGGGGTAGGTATAATTTACATACTTACCTACGTAACATCTAATATTGAAGTGAAACTCTCATATAAAAGTTTACTGCCCTTAATTTATGTAATAAACGTTCTTCCTCAGGTAAAGCTATATATATATATACCAAAATTTAAAATTGGTAAAGTTCTTTCGAGCCTAGAAGGCAGATATGGACTAGCCAATGACTAGCCTATACTGCTTACCTATATATATATATAATGTGCTACATTTTTCTAAATTCGTAAATTATTCCCCATGCTTAGTGAATAGGTAGGTACATAATATATGATATTTTATTATTACTTATCGATCCCGCGTAGCGGACTAGTTGTAAAGCATTGCCAACGTGAATATTGTGCCAAATAAGTATATAGAAGACATCTTATCGAATATCGTAGATAATACATAGATATTTAATGTGCAGTTAAACTAGGATATGAATATTATTACTTAACAGTATTGCGTTTTCAGTTTATTCATGTTTTAGGTATCTAGATTAAAAATATTTGTGTGACAGATTGTAGCTCCATATTGATAAATAAGTGCTAACATAAGACATAGATTATTATTGTAGTATTACTATGTAAGTGTCGAATCTAGGAGTGTTTTTCGATAAGTACTTTTAGATAATAGGTATGCAAGTGTCATCTCAATGGGTCGAACGGTTAGTTATTGTAAAGATAATAAGTATGCATTTAAAATAGGTATGTTAGGTAATTTTGAGATAAATACAATGCAACCAGAAGCCTATATGTAAGAGTTGCTTGCATACTCTTTATTGCGGTGATATTGTGAAGGATACCGGCCTGATCTACATACTTAGGTATGTAAGATGGGTGTGTGCACAACAACACAAGCGTTGTATTGATCTCGTTTGCGACCAGGCCCGGGACCATCGGTCCACTCACCCGAACAGACTTTTTATCCAATCAAACCACATGTCTCTAACACCTACACATACACCTACCTATCTAACACCCACATGTCTATTTTACGGAACAATCCACAAAATATACATTGATGCTTTAATTGCATTTAATGCTCAAAACATACTTATGTAAATACTTCAACATTTGTCCGTCAATAGATACTGTGTGTGTTTTTGCATTAGTGCCATAGTTACGGAGCCGGACACTCAAGGCCGAGCGCCTGGCGATGGACACACACAAGTAATTAAAACATTTTTTAGCTTAAAATAAATGATATAGGGTCCGTTACTATTTTTTTAAAATGCAAAATTGAAGAAGGTCGATTAGGAATGGATTAATGTTATGAATAGACTTTAATTGTGAAAAACGGACAATCAGTAAAAATATGTGGACTATTCAGTAAATAGACGTATAGTGAAGATGAGCTGTTAAGTAAGTGGACTGTAGGTTCTGTATGGCAACTGGGCAATCCTATGCAGCTAATTGGGACCAAAGATATTGCATTCAGCTCGTTAGAGCCTCACCTAAGCTAAGCTTGTACAGCAGGGTACGCGACGGTAGTAGTATATTGTATCATTACTCATTTTATTGCATGTGTATTCTCTCTTTGATAAGATATTTACGTTAAGTTTTTGAAAGCAATAAGCTATTTTATAAAATTTAATAACAAAACAGATGAGAAATAATATTACAAATGTGCTTACATTGTGTTTTATTTTGAACCTTATTTATTATTATATAATTATTAATTTATAATAAGAACACATGTAAACTATAAGGGTGTGTTGCCACCACACATGTGCGAGGATAGGTAGCGAGGGATGTTTGCTAAGAACGAATAGAATGATAAACAAGTAGGTAAATTAAATGATTCTTTAGCTTTTTAAGACCACAATTTTGCTACGCCTCCCTAACCTATTCATCTATACACATAAATTGATGTGTCTGCTTGTAAATTGACAGCTTTTCACTAAATGCATTTGAAATTATATACCAAACTCAAATATAAAAATCTATTTAAAAATCAATCTCAGTCTATCTGTCTGTTTGCTCCGGCTAATCACCGAAACGGCTGGACTGATTTCAACGGGACTTTCACTTTCAGATAGCTAATATCACAAGGAGAAAAATAAGCTACATTGATTTAAAAATACAAGTCTATGCGGGTAAAACCGGTCACAGTTAGTAAAGAATATGATATCCATTAATGATGAAGTAGTAATACAATCTCAGGATTTGCAGTTAAGCTATACGACTATGCAAAGACACTACTAATACAACACAAGCGGTACACGGATTGGCAACTAAGGTAAGTTACATTTTACATGCTTACTTGAAATGACATATTTTACTATAAATAACGTAGGTACATACTACAAGGCACTGTTACAAGGACACTTAGCTGGTAGTAATTTAATATGTATCAATTGGTCTGTTCGGCTTTGACGCTGTCTTGTCTGCTCCAAATGCCGTCTCCACTGAAGTGGTACTTCCTCTCAATCTCGTAGAGAACAAGGCTAAGTATCTGGTCATCGGTGAGGAGTGCGTGCTTCAAGTTGTTGATGTACTGGTCACCTTGAGCAGTACGTCGCGTGCTGTCCGTCTCACCACTGCGGAGGCCGAGCAGGGAGTTTATATTGTGCTCCACTTCTAGTCTGCAAGAGACATTTCATTTTGGAGATTTATAGTTCAGTTATAGTTTGAAGTTACGATAGTCCAAGCTAAAAGTGCGTGCAACCAACGAACAAAATTACTTTTATTCGATGCTAGCTATGCTCCACGGTTTCACTCGCGTAGTTTCAATGACTACGAATGTATTCCATTTCACTCTACTCTTTTAGGTAATTAAAATTATTATATTCAAAACATTAATTAAAACCATAAAGCTTTAGTGAATTACAAACACAACGAAAAGATTTAGCCACACATATTTAGACGCAATTTTTAATTTTTATCGATCCCAATACAAAATGTATTAGACTCCAAAACTTGACTATAAGTTTCATCTAAATTTCCTTCAAATCTTATTTTCCTTAATAAAACTTACACTGGATACAGAAGTAGATGACAGTTATTTAGAATAGTTGTGTTGCTAAACTTTTCTTTGAGAAATTTGATGTTTCCGTCAATGATGTTCAGGGCTGTGTGCAGCCAGTACTTGTGTTTTTTCAACTGTGAGACCACTTCCTTCAGCACTGTCGTTTGACAACCCTCGTCTTCACTGTCACTTTGTAGGGATGTAGTTATCAACACTGCTATGTCTCGGCCACAGACTTTGTTACCAAAACTAGAAATGTAACTAAAAAAAAAGAGCAAAAATAATAATAATATTATTAAAATGTTATGTACATATAGTGAGAAAATAAAAAAAAATACATACTGGTTGAACACTTTGGTTGATGATATCAAGTGGTTAAGACTATAACACTGCTTATTAGCTGCCTGAATTTTATTTAGTCGCTTCAACATTTTGTTTTTGTGAACTACCATTGATAAGACCTGGAATAAGAAAAAGTATTATTGCGCCTTCTAACATTTGTGATTTTAGTACTTTATTTGATAGATATTCCCAACAAAAGGCTAATATCCTAAGTTCAAGCTAAAAATTACCTATATTGAAAAATGCTAGCAAAATTGGTCTGAAGCAATTTACCTCTAACTTTAAATTAATAGTAAGAATAGGTTTACCCTTGGATTCGTGGCTAGAACTTGGTACTCCTTCAGGTTCCTGAGATCATCTAACCGCTCCTTCACAGTTTTGGGACACATGCAGTACACCTTCAAACAACGCCTCTGTGCTTCCACAGATATCCTGTACTCCTGTAAATTATGCATAATACAATATTATACAAGCACTGCTGGAGAAGAATTGAACAAACACTATGGTTGAGAAGTAATAGTCATATGAGATAAATGAGAATAGATGACTGGTAAGACCAAACAAGAGTCGTGGACTAAAAATGTTTGGGCAATTGATTCAACACAACAGCCCAATTCAGTTGATACTTGGATGGAACATTTTATGGACAAGAGAAGAAATATTTGTAGACAATATGAAGAAAAAGTGAGTTTTATTGCATTTGAAGACAGAGACCAAGAAATGAGGCAAGAGTAGCTATTACTGCACCATCAAGAGCAAAGCCTTTATATAAAAGAACTATAATTGGGCACATTATTACAATTTCGAGCCAGCCCCTTCAAAGTTTACATTTAAACCATAGATATACTTAGTTATAAACTCACCTCCAGTAAATTCCTTATGTGCAATATAGCATTGTAATTATTCTTAACTATAGCTGGTTCTATCCTGATCACATCTCTGATGTGGTACCCAGCTATTGATTGGACATTCTCTAGTATTAACTTAGTGTTAATTGGATCTGAAGATATAATGAAGCCATTTCTTTTGATAGTGGCAATGTCAAACTTAAGATCATTCTGAGCTATGTCCAAAGTTTCTTTTATGTCAGACATAGGCTTATGCCTCAAAGGCAAATAGCAACGACATAGTTTTTGAAACTCTTCAGGTGTGACAGACAGTCTCCACTGCAGGTATCTTTGAAGTATACTCACTCTCACTGTTACTGAAATATAATGTACCATAAATTATTTATAATGATAATAATTTACTCAGTTACTTATACTAGTTACACTTAAGCCTTGTTAAGGTACTTCTGAATTTGGTAAAAGTACAACTAACAAACTAAGCCAAACATTAATTAAAAAATCAGTGGTTAATATCTATACATTGATATACAGATAAATAAAATTGAAGTGTATGTAATTAAGTATGTATATAATTTAAAATTAACAGCTTTTTACTAAATGCATATAAAAATATATACAGTACTCACATAATAAAACCAATATAAAAAGATTTTCATTGTCTGTTTGTCCATCTGTCTATTTGTTTCGGATATTCTCAGAAACGGCTGGACTGTGGGGTGCAGCTAGTATAAAACTATGTCACAATGTTCCTTCAAATAATACCAAAATTAGAAGTAGTACTTAATATGTACTCACGAATAGTATTAGAGTCATCCAGATGGTTGGGAGTCTTAAAGCTATCAGGCCACTCTTCAAACTTATTCAGAAGCACCTCTTCCAAGTTCAATTGTTGAGGTAATATACAATCCTTCTTCAACTTCTCTATTGTCCTAGACTTGACTATTGTGTGATACCTTTAATAGCACAAAATATCAATTATTAATTTATAAAAATGTCTTTGCCTTCTTGAACATTGCCATTTTTTATAGCAAGTAAATTGGGCTTTGATCAAGACTCAGAGTACCTTTGCTGAAAAATACTAACTTTATAATGTGCTTAGGCAGAATCTGACAAAATCCAACTTCCTTCAGGATTTCGCCATAGTTGTCCATAGTGATGGGATTCATGGAGAAAACATGTAGGTGTCGACAGGCCTCCATTGCATCTATATCAAACTTCTTCAGAATCTGCAGGGTGCACTGGAGCCGGTCATTGCTCAGAGTGTCTATGTGTGGGTGCCTTTTCTTTAATATTGCGAAATACGATTCGGATATAGTTTGACCTGTTTGAAATATTTCAGTTGATTATTAATACAATAAAATATATCGATATCGGCACACATGTTTGTTACATAGGAAGATATTGAAAATAGGTGGTAAATCATTTAAATTCAGTAATTTATTCAACTCGCCTGTTGTTTTTTCATAGAAATCTAGAAATGGTACATTATGATAAAATCTTTGCCTCATAACGTTATTATGAAGAAAATACAATCGACCTATATTAACATAAATCTGAAATCGTGAAGGAAAACTCATGGTGCTGAAACTGTAATACTTAATTATTTATACATCTTTTTACTCGTCAAAACATCAACATAACCTCAATCAATCGAAAACAGCAAAAGAATTTTATTTTGACAAGATGAGACTGACTGACAACTGACAAGTTAAGTCAATGAGACAGAAAGATCAAGGAGTAAGAAATTTATTGGGAAAATTGATAATGGATGGACGGAATGAAAGATTTGATAGCATGTCTATTTCATGTATAGTGAATTCATGGTATGTTTAAATTCGTGGTATGTATAAATTAAGTTGTGATTCTTCGTATTGAATTCGGATATTTCCACAGATTGACAACTCGTATGTCGTGACATTCTCGATAGCAAAAAGATGTCGAAAGTTTTAGTCATTGGTCGATCAAAAAACAAATTACTAGTGAAGTTGTCAATGTCAAGTTACGTCTTTTTTATGTCAATGTCATTGAATTGAAAACACGGCGGGCGGGCGAATATTTTTTTTCCATTATTGTTCTGTCTAGAAATTCTGGAATATCGTATGCATTTTATTATTAGGGGGGATTTCGTTTCCCTGAACATAAATGAATTTAAAATATTTAGCTGGAATTGGATTGTATAGAATGTTTTATTGAAGTGCGTGACACTTTTATACAAGGAGATTTGAATGGTCGGAATGGTCAGAATATTTTGTTTTGAATTTACACTTTTATTTCTATTATAATTTAAATTACATTATTTGCATAAAGTAGAAGATTTCGATTCCACCTGTTGTAAAGTTATCACCATTTTCAGATGGACTGGGCTGCAGTAAGAAGACATTTCAAGCAGACTTGGCTAACCTCTCTTCTCAGTTTGATCCTATTTTCCGGTGTTACTTATTTTTTAATATGGGCTGAGGTACTGTCGCTATAATATAAATTAATGAATTTCCTCACACATAGCTTTAAAATGAATATAATTATTTAATTTGTTTGCTCTAGAGTCAAACAATTCAGAGTAACCTAATGTTGGAGGAGCTAGTATCAGCAGCAGAGAGCATAGATGTCCACACGGGGGAGGAAGCGGCCCGGTACGAGGGCCGAGTCGTGCACATAGTGGGCCCAATCCACATACTGGAGCCTATATCTGAACCGGACTATAACATACATGTGCAGGCTGTCAAGTTGAGGAAAAGAGTGCAAATGTACCAGTGGATTGAGGAGACTACGTAAGTTGAAATATTGTCTGTGGGGTTATAACTGGAAAATTTCATAAATCAAATGTTTGAGATAAGTATGCAGAATGGCAGGTTTTGGTTTTAACGCATTCGCTGCTAAGGACGCACCTGCGCGTCCAACTGTTAGAAAATTTACGAAGAAGACGAAATTTCAGCAGCGAATGTGTTAAAATACAATAAAACTGCTTATAACTAAAACTTTAAAATTTAATTACCCAGAACAGTATAATTTGAGATGTTATATTAATGTTTCAAACAACTATATGCTTAACACATTCAGTGCTGAAATTTCATCTTCGTAAATTCTCTAACAGTTGGACATGCAGGTGCGTCGTTAGCACTGAACATGTTAATCAAGCAAAGATTAGATATACTGTGGTCAATTGACTCGTAAACAAAATTTTAAGCATTGTCATCAATTTGGAAAAAAATTGCATATTATGGTACTCTGAACTAACCTTGAGGTGGTTTTTTTGTTTTTACATCACATAATGAAATGAATGGATTTTTTTATTTGCCTTCTTTTTGGTATTAAAAAAATGATTACTCATGCAATTTAGTCATTTATAGTGCAATAGTGTGTATTTTTCAAGCCGTTGAAGAAATGTGTTTTGAAAATAGAATGTTCTTTTTTGAAGGGAACAAGATAACTTCTTAAGTGAGCCAGCAGAGGAGTCACAGAAAACCTACTGGTATCACAAAGACTGGAGAGACTATGTTGTGGACTCATCGCTGTTCTATGTGAGACCAGGACACCACAACCCTGCCTCTATCCCTATGTTTAGTGAGACACATATTGCTGAAACTGTCAAGATTGGATGGATATTTCTAGGTAAATTGTGTAATAGAATATACTAAAGACATTATGATACCTATTTCAACAAATATTCATTACTAGGTGTGTACTCATGGTTTCACATGCATAGACAGTACACTATTTTTTAAATATTTGTAGCCTTATTTACCCTGTTACATCAGCTATCTACCTCTGAAAGTCCAGTTCAAATGGGTCCAGCTAACTCATAGATAAGTTGAAAAAAATAAAACAACATTATAAAAAGAGAAAAATATTAAAATTAGTTTTTTTATTTTTTTGTATTTACTGTTATTCATAGTGAAATGCTGTTTATTTGGCGTTACAGACAGACATTTTAGTTTTATTTACTGTACTATGAGTGACTGACAAACAGACTGACAAATAATACATGGCTTCTTACTAACAAGGATGCATTGAGTAGACAAAGACTGGGGAAGTCTATTCATACTAATGATATGACGCCTGAATATGGTGCCTTATTTTGATGTTTTGGGTTGTGACTCATTTTAAAGGGATACCTGTATGACATTCAATTAGTATTCACAAGCAGTATGTACAATCTTGATGTTATCGAATATCAAAGTAAATTTTTACAATGTCCACTGGGTAATACCATAGTATACCCTGGAAAAGATGTTAGTCACATTTTTAAAGAACTCTTGCCAATTCAGCCTTATGGAAATGCATTTGATCAAATAATTTTTCTGTTGCAAAGCTTGAATAAAATATGCATTATGGTCATGAAAATTTTTAGTAGTTGCTTCATGCTTAGGGATAAATATAACAAAAAAAAATATCTTATTGTTAATTTTGCGATTAACAGTCTGGACTTACATACTTTAGCATTATAAAAATAATCATAATAAGGATGTTGTTTAAAATTCAAAATATATGTAATTAGACTTAACTAAGTATTTTAAAATCAATTGATTTATTGATCTTAGACAATAGATAACAAAGTTGAGTCCTTTAAGAAATTATATTGTTACATAGATAGAGTTACACTCATAGTACATAGTATAGTAAAAATTTTAGGATAAGCATGCAAGTAAAAGAGTCACCTGCCTCTTGAGTCATTGCCTACATAGCAGCGTTTCTCCACTCGCTACATAGATGGCGCTATTAGCTAACAAATTCTAAGTTTAAGTACAACATGAGAACCTAAATCGTGGAAAAAGCGTTTTCAAACCCATTGCAGTATATATAAATGTTTCCAACTAAAACAAGACACCTGCCAGGCTGGAAGATCTTCCCTTTGTTGGGGAGGAGCATGATTGCGCACTTTCCCCACACCTATAATAAATATTCTTCACTGTAGGTTTGGATGTGAAGCGTAAGGTGAACGACTACTACGAGATCTGGTCGGACTCGAGGCCGGAGCGCGGCGACATCAAGCTGCACTCCGGGTTCTATTACCACGGCGAGAGCGCACTGCAACACGCTATTGGCGATCTGCGCGTACATTTCTCATATGCTGGCAGAGAGGACGACATTGTAAGTTGATTCTATCAATATATTACCCTAAGACTGATCACTCTAATTTCAAGGCCTTAACTGTATAAAAAGAGTCTAAATTTTAAATTAGTCTTCTTAAATAGTTAACTTTTGAGCAACAGCCACAAACTGTTTCAAAGGATTGATAAATTATATTAGATACCAATGTAAGATGAATCTCTGAAAAAGATAGGGTTTTGGGGGAAGATCACTTGCTCTTGGAGAATGAAATAGAAATTATATTCTATATTCTATGAATAAAGTGCAATTTGTGTTTAATACTTTTTTACTAATTGGCAAAATATAAATACAAATATTCTCTGAGGGTGCACTGGAGAAGATTTTGTAATTCAATCCATAAAAAAATAGTTTGGTTTATTTATGTTCAAACTCTCTCGTTTATAAAGGTAGGTTTGGATAGGTTTATAGTCAAATCTAATATTGCGTGTATTTGCCTACAATGATCTTTGTTGATTGTAACACAGTATACAGCAGTGGGAGTCGTAGAGAATGGCATACTCCAAGCGTATAGTCCCACGCACTACCCGACCGCGGATCCTATATCATTGTTACGTAAGGGCTCCTACAGTCTGAAGCAACTGCACGACCTAGAGAGACGCGATGCTAACTTACACACCTGGAAGTACCGCCTCTTGGGGTTCGTGCAGGTCTTCGCTTCAGCCATGACCCTGCATCCAGATTGGGTCACATTATGTAAGTGACACTGTTTAATCATTTGCCCCCTATAAAATCCTTTTTAGCAACCTTCTACAAACGTGATGCGTGCCTGAGTTTCTTGTCGGTTCTTCTCAGCAGGCTAGTTTCCGAACCGGTGGTAAATTTTCGACATCCATAACTGCCTAACTGCCTTACCAGGGCCCAAAATGAATAATTCATTTTCAAACAGTTTATCAACACTTTTCGAGATTTTTAATAAATATAATATAAATTCTTCTTAGTCCAACCCAACTTATAATTTACTGGAATAATCGAATAAGAACCATTTACTTATTATTTGGTATGTTGATTGTTTAATTAGGCTAATCTGATTGTGTATTGAATAAAAATTTTGTGAGTAAGCAAGGCACCAAATGTACGAGTATATTGTTATCACAGTTCTGCAGTGTGCTTGGATATCGAGCAGTTTGCGACGATGCACGCGTGTGTGGGTCAACTTGGTACTGAGCTTCTCATACACATTGTTCGTCGTATCAATACCTTGGTAAGTTACAGCATACCATATTCATTAGCTTAGATTATAGCTACTACATTGTACAAGATAACTACAATATTAAAAACTAGCGTACGTAACGCGGTTTCAGCCGCGTAGTTCCCGTTCCCGTGGGAGTACGGGAATAAAATATAGCCTATGTTACTCTCTGATAATGTAGCTATCCATTGCAGAAAGAATTTTTAAGATCGGTCAAGTAGTTTCGGAGCCTATTCAATACAAACAAACAAACAAATCTTCCCTCTTTATAATATTAGTATAGATAATCATGTCACACTTACTTACTGGAATAGCGCAGTGACCCTAAATGAGTCTTGTATTCCGATAAATAAGCCATATAATACAGACATGGATTTTTTATATTATGTTTCACTATAGTCGTAAGTTTATCTGAAGGATCACAATTAATGGATAAAATGATACCAGGGTCGTTTTATCCATGAATTGTGGGACATCCTAAAAAGAGAATTCATGCATGTAAAGTACGAAAATGGTGGCTGACCACACTTAAGGCGCGTTCCATCCTTTGCGCTGAGCGAGGATAGGTAAATGAACAAAATGACCACAATGCTAACTTTTTGTATGAGATGGCATAACGGTCTTGGGGTGTGAATTTGAATCAATAGTTTTTTTCTGACGAATTTGATTAATATTTGATTGATCCAGGATGGTACACAAGCCAACGTTCGGTGCGATGGTACTAGGCGGTGCTGTGGTACCTTTGCTTCACTATTCGACGCTGCTCACGAGGACCGACACCACACCGCAGCCTCCGCCTTACAGACGATGGAATGACAACCGTTGAACTGTTCAATTTATGTCCATAGAGACTCTTCTCAGTGTAAAATTATTATTTTTTTCATTTTGAACCAACGTGTACGATGTGCAAGCCTAGTAATCGAAGGAAACTCGTTAGTTTTGAAACAAATAAAAGACAGTAGGAGAAGGTGGATTATCCAGGTTGCATCGCATAGTTGCTTTGTCTAGACGATTGGCTGACCAGCTGTATGTAATTACTATTAATATTATACTAACTGTGCCACGCGGTTTCACCCGAGTAAATTTAGTTTCATCCTTATGGTCGCGGAAACCTAATATTTTTAATAAATTAAAGGTACCCTATGTCCTTTCTCAGGGTCTAAAGATTGTCTGTGCCAAATTTCATCAAAATCGGTTGAGAGGTTTAAGCGGGAAAGCGTAACAGACAGACAGACAGACAGAGTTACTTTCGCATTTATAATATTATATTAGTAGGGATTTCTGTTCTGTTCCTTGTGCAGTGATTAGAAATATTGGTCGTTGTAACGTGTGACAGTAACGTAAGAAATTGGAAACAATGTCCAGCAATATGTGTATACAAATATCGCCTGTTCAAAATTCCCAAATTATTTCGACATTGCCTTAGCAGTTTACATTTAAGTATTGGTTGGATTTTTGAGACGACAGGAAGCGCACACATATGAGAAAACATTCTCGAGTAATGTCGTTAACTTGTCAAAATATTTCGCAGAATCAGCAGATATTGAAAAATATCTGCTGATTTTATTGTTGATGTTTGTTGATATTCAACAAAGAAGAGGCAATTGATGCCGACAGTTTTTTAGTTTTAGGTAAAAAACATCGGCCATGTTATATTGGCTATTATTTGATAGTAAATTCCCTAAGCACTTCAATAATTTGACTGATATTTAATACCTAAATAAGATATACGATTCCTTATATTTGAAGTATAGGTAGCAAATTTAATTCGCGGTGAAATAAATCAAATGTAATACCTATACAAATAGAAAGTCATCCATTATATGGAGTTTAGTCAATTTGATCATTAATATACTATTAATTATTATTGAAATTTTATTTTACTTTGCAGTCATTATAATTTTACTGCTTAGTGTATAATCATAACTAGTTACCTAATAAGTAGTTTATGCTAAAACAAATAATCCCGTCTAAAATATATGTAATATCCAATACAAATTAGCTAACGTATATTTCCTGCTGCATTTTGCAGCAATATTAAATTATGTTGCATTTTATGTGCATAACATATTCAATTAACATTCATAAGTATAGGAAAATTATGTTAAATTTAAACTAACTACATACCTATAATGTACCTAATATCATAACATGTGATATAAGTGAATAGTGGTAAATAACTAAGTATTTCATAGTCATCCATGTACACCGCGTCAAAGCACGGAGTAATACTTCAATGAAATGCGGATGAGTACAGTAAAATAATGTACCTACAAAGTGCCATATTGTTATGAAAACTTTCGTAGATCTGTTTAAGAAAGTGCACGAAGATATAATTTCACGTATAAATGCTTTCGTCATGTTTGTAATGTGTTATTGACTCTATTACATGAGTTCAGTGGATGTTACATTTGGTATGTATTTAAACACGGGGCGGGTGGACTTAGTACTTGTGCAGATAAAAGGATCGCACGCAAGTACGCTTTCCGCGAACTGTGAAACATTATTCGTAAATCTTTTTGACGGAGTTGTATCCTCCTGTGGTTGACTTATACTGTATTTTATTATACATTTCCTCCTTTTATTTGTGGAGGAAGAAACCAACCACACAGTAGTTATATGGAAATATGGTTTTTGTTTTGTACGTAGGTTTCATATTTTAGTAATAAATCATACGCGGAACCAGGAAATGATGAGTTGGTAGGAGTTAAATATGATCTATATCAATAATAAGTGCGTCTTGTAATTATATCTACTTAGTACCTGCCTCTACAAAATGAACCAATTATAATTAGTAAGTTATTAGTGTTAATTTTAAACCCTTTACAGACCAGTTTGATAGGTAACTAACTTCTTACAGTCTTTACCCGGGTTGTGGACATTTAAAATATACTTTGTAAAAAAATATATTTTCACAATAAACCCTTTCAATTAAACATTGGTTTCAATTTGGTTCAACCTGGATATAGTTCATACATGGATGGAACATGTCCACTCCACTTTTATGATTTAGATTTTGATTTGCCGTATTTCATAGCCGCAGCTATGTGTACAACACGCTCTATTTGTGATTCGAGAGCTAAACGGATTGCTATTTTCCGATATATTTCGAGCGGCGGAAGCATTGCGGAGTTGCGGCATGTTTTCGCGCAGGCGCTCGTCGGTCGGTGCCCCTATCAGCTGATCGCACTCCGCCCTCTGCTTACAGATTTATCTCAAATAATTTTGTTTATTTTTGTGATTTTTGTGACCAACTGAGCTTAATTTTACGAAAAAATAACAGTTTTTAGTGAAATTATACCTAAGCTTTAGTGAAGTGTTGAGTGAACCACGACTTTTTGTGTCTAAATTAAATTATCACCGAAATTTCTATAGTAACCAACAATGAAAGCTGCAGCTATGTCCGTTTGGGTTTTCATTAACCTGCTTTGTTTTGGTATGTGTGGATATTTATATCTGATTTGGTCGCAATATTGGATGCACATAGAGAAACAAAGGCTTTTCAACAAATCGCCAGGCAGCGGACAGCAGCAACTCGACTCTGCTATGAATTACCAGGACACGCACAATCCGGATAAATTTCACCACAAATATGGATTCAACTCCACACTGAGAATCGATTCAGCAGTAGTTAAACGTAGGAGATCAGCGATCGGTGCATTCTGGAGCGGTAGTCTGTTTACACAAACGTCCAGCAAATCATCAGGGACACACGGTCATCCGTCCATTAACGTAGTGAGGAAGAGCCAGGGTAGGCCCAGGTTCCCGAACATACATAAACCGATATTAGAATTTGATAGCGACAAATATGTGTGCGATGACTTGAACACCCCAGATTGTGAGAGTCTAACAGCGGAGTTTAAGGAGGGGCTGTTGAAAGAGTTCCACAGAGTCCTAATGGGGGACAGCAAAGTATTTACATCCGGGATGGAATCACAGAACACTTATCACGTGAAATATAATGGGGGTAAGAGGCAGGAAAGGTCCAAGCGGGAGGTTCTGTGCGCCTTGAAGCGTGTTAAGGTGGAAACAGTGAGTGCTGATGATGAACCTTTCGCGCACCATGGTTTTCGGATACCGAGGTTTCCGCTGCAGCAAGGGCGAGTGTTCAACAACTGCGCCGTGGTCACCAGTGCGGGGGCGCTGCTCGGCTCGCGACTCGGACCATTTATTGGTAAGTTTCTATATATAGATTGATTATTTTTCTAACTCTTGGAACTATATGTAGTGCATCAACGTCTACTCTTCGGCCATTTCGGGCCACGTCTGATAACTGAGTCATTATAAAATTGTCTCGAGTCCTAAATCAGGGATCATTAGTTGTAGATACACACAGTGTGGGTAGATAGGTATAGTGTGGGTGATGAATCACGTTGCATATCCGAGTCGTCATTGTAGGTATGAGTATTCGTGTGAATCGCTCACACTTACCTGCCTCCTGTGTACAGTTATCGCCCTAATTGTGTTTTAAATCACTTAGTAAGTTTTATTTTACACGTTTATGTCATAGGGCAACAACCCGTATTGAGCCCAAGAGCGTTTTAATAAGTAGGTTTAACGGCATTTCCAATCATTTCTTTTTTGCAGAGCCTTCGGGTAGGCTCAAACATGGTCGAACCGTGAGAAAAAGAGGGAAAGTTTTTAAAAATGGTGTATTCAGGGAGGAAGTGTTTGACATATTTATTCAGATATGGCATGTTTAACTTCACCCAATTGCAATTTTATAAAAGCCTCCTAGAATGATAATATAGTATCTCGGACAATTATCGTAAAGGTACTGTAAAGTAACAGTGAACCGTTTAATAAGATGGTTGTATCACGGGTGGCGCGCGGGCAGGCTGGGTGATCGACCGTATTGTGCCAGTTATCGCATCGGATCTCGTCTTTGTTAGCCCATTGGCATGCACTGCTCGACTCGTTCGGCGAACCAGCCCAAATCGTATGCGAATAACACGAGTTATTCCTTTGCGTGAGGCTTCACCGATAACTCAGTGCCTTCAACATCACCTCGCATAAGTATACACTGTACTGTGCCTACGGGTGACTGGGTGAGATTAAGGTACAGATATCAATTGCTTTAAAAAACAATCGGTTTGGGGCTTGTGATTTTGGTGTTTGGTATTCCCAATATTTCCCAGTACTTATATTATTCATGCAAGCTTCCACCCAGTACATGGATTTCCTTCCTTGTTGATGGAGTTTAATGCACTCTCTGTAGTAGATATCTACCTATATAGAATTAGATACCTACACATGGTGGAAATTATTTCGGTAAATACAGTTACTTTGTATTTACCGTATTTAAGAAGACCTACTCTTCATCAACTGCCTGAGGAGTTTATCTTCCTATTTGGCTTTGATTTAATTAAGTGAGTGGTATCTAAATAGGTATCTCCTCTTCGGCACCGTAGTTCAAACTGTATTCGAGAGAACCAACATCATCAAATATTAATTGATTTATGATTCTTGTTCATTGCAAAAGTGAGAACCTACCTATATCTATGGGATCTAGGCATGGACTTGAGAATGTTAGCCGTTGTAGGTATTTGTAGGACGTTGTGTTTGTTTTATTCATGCTTATTTCTACTAAATAGCGACACTTCGATATGCTGATATAGCCGGCAACAATAAACTTTGTGGCGCCGGCGCTTGGTGCTTACCTACTTCGAAACTATACTCTTTCGTAATATGATTGAAATGGTACTGACATCCATGACATGAAATGTTATAGAAAATATATAACAGAAAAGTTTTAAAACTCGGCAATACTAAGTTAAGTAATGATAAAAAATTATAACTTCGATCAGATAACAACTTTAAAGCACCGACAATTGATTGATATTATTAAAAAACAAAAAATATTAAATAATGTAAAATAAAATAATGCGCATAGATAAAAATATTTATAAAATATGAGGAACAATACAAATCAATGAATCACTGTAGGTATTCTGTTAAAACGAATAGAATAAATTATAAGCCAATCTTACCGAAATCCCTCATGGATTTAGTTTGGACTTAAACTCCCATTAAGCTTTAAAGAGAAACTTGCTCAATGATTCATATTTGTAGAAATGATAATACTTATAATATTTTATTGCATTGTATTAGTCACTTGGTACTTACCTAACCACAACACATGTCTTTGTCCTTTCTCGAAAATGGTTGATAAGTTTATAGCCCAGACGAGGAGTAGACGATGACACACGCTTCCGACTCGGAGGTACGTGTGAGGACATCGTTTGTTTATAACTACTGTGGAACTAAAAGATTTTCCGCCATGGAAATGCAGATAAATAGTTCAGTAATACTCGCAGTACCTTCTAGAGTCCGAGCAACCTTTACCTACTCTTTAGGCAAGTGTAGAGACTGCTGAGGCTTGCAAAAATAAACTACCAAATTGAGTTGAGTTTATAGTTTATTTAAATATTATAAGTAATTTCCCAGTAGCAGCCTAGCAGGCCCGGGTCTGAATAAATGTCTTGTTAATTTATGGCATTGCTCACCTCGACTTGTGTGGATATACTCCACCTACACCCCTGTACGAGTATATTCCTTCAGAGAATACAAGCGTGAGCATTGTATATTTTACGTATTGGTGGAAAACAATTAACCATAGCCAGCAGATTTGCAACATCAATTTCACGTTGCCAATAACTATCGTTAGTCAGAATTTTACTGGCTTCTATAATATCGGTGATATAGGAGGACCACCTTACATAATATGTATTAAATTATTCGATCCACTCGTTTGTAATACTAAATAACAAAGACTAGCTTTTCATGAAAAAATTTGTACTTTCTTATTATTATAATACTAGTGGTGCCTCGCTGTATCACCTGCGTAGGAAAAGACAATGTTACTTTGTGATACTTTTTTAAATAAGAGTTTTAATTACTCTTTATAGCATGAGCTACTTACCAGTGAAAGTCCCGTTAAAACAGTCCACCCGGTTTTTTAAATACTGTATTTATACACTCAGATGCATTAAGTGATGCAGTTATTTTGGAATTAGAAACTGACATTTTTGACACAAATTAATTTGTTTGTAATTGTGTATATTAGATTTATATACTTAACGCGTAAGAAGGTAGTTTTTACTGTTAGATAGTATGTACAGTTAAGTCCCTTGTGAATGTGATTATGCTTATCTTAATAACATAACTCACGTTTATATTTAACTTCAAAAGTAATGCCGAAAAATCTTCCTCAAACTTTATTTTACGAGGACGAGTTTTACCTTGCTTTACTTGGAAGTGAAGTACACACCTAACTATAAGCCTAAACCTACTCAACTACTGTTCATTAGATAGCTAATTAAAACAAATTAATCAGTTTCCGAGTTAAATTGACTCTTCCAGTACGCAATATGGTATTCATTAGATAGCTAATTAAAATAAATTAATCAGTTTCCGAGTTAAATTGACTCTTCCAGTACGCAATATGGTACTGGAAGAGTCAATTTAACTCGGAAACTGATTAATTTGTTTTAATTAGCTATCTAATGAACAGTAGTTGAGTAAATTTAGGCTTATAGTTAGGTGTGTACTTCACTTCCAACAAGAAAATTAACTTTATTTTAAACGTACTTACAATAATTTCGCTGTCCAAAACGAATGCAGGAAGAGGTAAGCACAGTTATTGTAAGAATACCCACTTTTCACAGAAGATGATTAAGTACCAACGTGATAGATGGTGAGTCCATCGCAGTATCAGGCAATATACATTGTCTTTGAATAGCATACATGCAGATGCATCTCACGTACTTTTCCTTACGCCATAAAGCTCGTAGTGTGAAATCACTGCACTTTTGTAGAAAAATTCACTGGCAAGCTAACTTGCGTCGCATGCGTAAATATAATAAATAAATACCTACTCAAACCAAACGGCCGTAGTGGCCGACACTGACCAAAAAAAACTTAAAAAATAATAATAATAGGTATAGATCTTGTTTGGAAGGGTTGCATGAGTGTATTGTACAAAGGTGTGTGCTAATTGGATGAGGTTGTCGCGGGCCGCGGGTATTGTTGACTGGCGGTCGATGTCAACAACCCGCGGGAAGGGCCGTGCATAATTCATGGCACCATTGTCAGTCGCCACTCGCCACCACAATGTGCACAGTCCCTCGCACTTGTTCACTTGTACAATATTATTTCATCTGAGTACCATCACTATTTCACACTGACCGATGGTAGCATTTAAGCCGAAATGTGTATTTCTTTTCTCCATTTTCTAATATATTGGAGGTAATAAAAACGTTACTGTTTTAAGGCATTATGAATAAGAAATGGGACTACGTTCAAATTTGAATAAACTTAGTTTTTTGCTGTGTTTACAACCGAAAGGGCAAATGGCACTATCTTAAATTTTAAACTACCTAACTTTCGAACTTAAGTAGGTACTTACTTGACGACACGAAGAAAATAAATAATGCACTGTCTTCGAGCAGTGTGAATCATTAATTGCTTGGGCTCTGCCTAAATATTGACTGTTCCTATTAGGTACCCTGCTTGCGGTGGATAGCAAGCTGATTAAGGAGACCGTCTCTTATTGACTTTGCCTGCGTTTATACATTTTGTTCTTGCAAGTGGGTAGTCCTAAAAATACAAAGAGTTCCGGGGAAATGTCATCACTTATTATACCTACCTTCTCACACAATCGTCTCCATTTTTTATACTATTTCTGATACAAATGACCAATGACATGGCATTGCTGATGCAAAGCGGTAGGTAGAGTGCGTTACAATCACGCTGCCGACTTTTTTTGACATCGGAGAGCTCTGGATACTCTCCTTGCTCTTTTTCTGTTTTGCCGCTGACAGCGATACGGATGTGTGTGACCTACTGTCTACCTAGGATATTATCATATTTTAACTGTAATAACAGGTTAAAGGCATAAAGGCGAGTGTGATGCAAGGTCTATCGGACAAATCATTGTGTCCATTTGCATTATGGAGCAGTTGTATCAATTAAATGAAACGTCTGTAATTTTCTTTGTATCTCGTGACTGAATACGTGCCTGACCTGCTTCGCAAGGAAGGGCCAGTGAGGATGATTTTCATAAAACCACTCAATAGGTTAATTTATACTATTAGTTATTACTGTTTGACCTTAGCTTATCATCAATCTCATAATCCTATCCCATGTTATTTCATAGCTCTCTATTAGCCGTCATATATATATCACTGCTTTTCTAGCCATATTTTCGTTCATACAATCCATTTTCGCGCTATCTTGCTTAAATATAAGAGTATCAACTCATAATGTTATGGTATTGTATAAAATAGGTATCCAAAACAATGTTTGCATTACTAGCTGGTCAGGTACACATGCTACTACCAAGATTAATATGTTTGCTGTAAATTTTAATGGAGGTAATCTGTGTATTAGAAAAAAAAGTGAACGTTTACTTAATAATTGACGAAGAATGGCGGTAATTATCAAGTCTGTTATGGGTAATCATGTTGTTTACTCCCATTGTTCCGCTTTCTTACATGTGTGCGGAAGATTAGCTGGCCTCCGGCTCGGATAACTTGATTATACAAATTATTATGTGCGTAGTGATTAGTCATTAATTAAAGACCTCCGGTAATTAATAGTGGTGTCACAGCCACGCAGCCGTTCGATTTATATCTGAACGTTTCAATATTCTATGGAATTCTGTTGCATTTCTGCTAAATGTTGGCACGAAACTCATAACCCGTTACTTGGCTCGACAGTTTCATTACCTACGCTCTACCTATTGTAAGTATTCTCTTACTTTACAGTAAACTTCAAGATTTGTGTTTGTGTCTCAGCTAAAACGTGCCGCTGCATTATTACATTAATGTAATGTAGGTAATGTCACTTACAGCAACTTTACGCTTAATCGTTTATCGAAAGAAGGAAGATTTCTCTTATTTTCTTATGCATTAAACTTTATATTTGAAATGGAGCGGAAACTAATTTTACAAGGTCTCTTAATGCAAAAAAAATCACAACAATCGTTCAGTATTGTATGCACTTTGAGAGTTTAACGCAGGCCTTGTACGAATTGAAACAATTGTGACATTGGTCACGACCGATGCCGGCCACGTCTGTTGCATTGCTCTCTGCGTACAATTTTACTATTAACCGTCAAATTGATTAATAAATCAATTAATGACCTGATCAAATTAATTAATAAATTATTAGTCTTGGTTGCCCCCTACTACGAACGGGTTCTACCCATTAGTTAGTGTTTCGATAGAGCCCGTATATGGTCCGTCTGAAAGTAACAATTGATATTGTCAACAGATTCCCACGATATGGTACTGAGGTTCAACAACGCGCCTACTGAAAACTACACCGAAGATGTCGGCTCCAAAACCACCTTCAGAGTTCTTAACTCCCAGGTTCGCATTCGAAATTAGGGACAATAAATACCTAAATGTTAAATGCAGTTTACCCTAGACAACTAAATATTATGGTATAAAGTGTGTAGGTTTCT
Source organism: Watsonalla cultraria (assembly GCA_964035505.1). NCBI lineage: Eukaryota > Metazoa > Arthropoda > Insecta > Lepidoptera > Drepanidae > Watsonalla > Watsonalla cultraria. Next base: position 5,931,460 of record OZ037717.1, on the reverse strand, counting down.
TTGCGCAGTGAGAAAGTTAAAATTACTTTGGTTTTAACAATCTTACTACATAGCTCAGCAAAAAAATATTTAGTCTTTAAAATCAGATATTTCACAAATGCAAGAATTCGATAAAATAAATTATTGCATTACTTTTCCAGGTCGTAACGAAGCCAGAGTTCAAATTTTTGGAAGATCCTCTTTACAAAAGAATTTCGATAATAATATGGGATCCAGCGAACTACAGCTCTAACTTGGACGATTGGTATCACCATCCAGACTACCCATTGTTCCCGGTTTACAAAAAGTATATTTTAATGCTAATACAAAGCTTATTTCTTCTCAACAAACCCTAATCAAATGATTTCAAATGTATATTTGGGCGTAAACTTTCATAAATTAACTAATGCCTTTTTATGTAGGTATAGGGAGGATCTATATCATTTTATAATCATGATATAGGTAAAGCAAAGTTATTGCTTAGAAACATAAATATAAAAATTGGCTGTAGGTACCTACGTACTTACTTATAAAATTTGGCAAACTGACAGAACTTTGTGTTGTAAGCTTCCTGTAGCTTCTTCTTATAAGTAAGTCAGTACATTAAATTAAGTTTAAAGTTAGTACGTTTCCCCATTACAGGTGGCTTGATCGCTATCCCCAGGCCGACGTGCATCTGTTAAATCCCCACGTATTATGGAGCTTGTGGGCTATTCTGCAAGACGCCTCACCCTACCGACTAAGGAGAAACCCACCATCTTCTGGATTTATAGGTTATTCACTTTTCTATAAATCGGGTGTCAGTTCCGCAGAAGTGGTCATATACTTTTTCCAAAACTATGAACATTTTCGGAACAGTTACGTTGTTAATTTTTCTGTGAAGTTGAAGACGATTTTGTGCACAAAAAAAATCGACGATTATATACCTGTTCCGTGCCTTGACAATATCCTATGTGACACCGGAAGAAAAGTATTATGTGCATGAACAAATATTTCAGATCCAGATACATAAGTAAGAATACCAACTCCTGAGTCTTTCTACCAAAAAAAACTTATCTGTTACGTAGGTATACTAACGTGCCGAGTGTACGCACTCACTGTTTACTAGTAATTATACGTCACGTTTATTCCAGGAGTGTGGTTCGCTCTGCACAGATGTAATCGTGTCCGGGTGGTTGAGTACGTGCCTTCAGCTCGCGCCACGCGTCGCTGTCACTACCACGCGGCGCACGACGACCCAGCGTGCACCCTGGGTGCCTGGCACCCTCTTGCACAAGAAAAAGCACTAGCCGAGCGTATACGAGATAATACTGACATAGACGTCTTCCAGAGAGGATTTATTGATATCCCGGGCCTGAATACTGTTGCTTGTCAATAGTGCCCTATGGTTGTATTGCTCATGGTTCATGGTAAAATACCTTTGAAATTATTAAATACATTGGGATTTTTTTACCCGCTGTTCGAAAAGTAATGGACGGAACGAAAACGTTTCATTTTCCTTATAAGCTTGAACTAAAATTGTAAGTAAGGGAAAAAAAATATTCGTTCTTCAACTACGGGGAAGTGGAAAATCATGTGCAAACATACCTAAGTATAGTTGTAGTAAGTACTCAATATGTTTTATAATATAATAAAGAATGTACGAATATTGTTTAATGAAGTTAAGAGTATAATTATTCGTGGGGATGCTATTATACGTGATAAACATTGATTGAGCCTGTCTTCAAATTTCAACGTGTGTGGAGAATAGAATCTTTAAGACTACATGTCTGTACTTTTATAGAAACAGGTAAAACGTGTTTATTAGATACGTTTATATTATTAGAATTTTATATGGAATGTGGTAGGTTAGGTACATGCTAGTTGATTTTGATGTTTGTTGTTAGATATAAGTAGGAAAAACATTTACGTAGACGTGTAGTTAAGCTTGAAAATATTTTGTATTGTCGTCCCTTTATGTAGAATAATTTACAATAATATTTGGTCCAGAATTACAATAATTAATATATAAGTATTATTAGTCTGTACTGCGCCATTAGATAAACAAAGTAAGCCTCGTTATTTCCGATCTATCATGTATTAAATTATTCGTGAGAATAATGCTATGCAAAGTAAATGCTAAAGTTATGTCTTCCTGAATGAAAAGTTAAGGTGCCTGAACTGAAGAATATAAATATTGTCAATTTTTTTAGAATTGGCTATAATAAATGCTATAATAAAATGTAATCAAACGTGTATTTATTATAACAACATATCTAATGCATTGATTGAGTTCAAACGGCTCAACAAATGCCCGTACCGTTTTGCATAAGTAAATCTTGATAACCAAAAATAAGAAACAGGAAATAAACAATGGAATATAACAATCATTTTATGTGATTCAGGTAAGGCTATGTCGACCATGAGGTGCCCTTGTCCAACTAGTATTTTTAGCGATTTGCTAGCGTGTAGCGGAGGTAGGGTGCTGCCGGAATACTGATCGGGCGCTGGGCTTACTGGTAGTCTATTAAGGATTCCGAGCGGGCGTGCGGAATTAGCGCGCGGACGAGATGCTGCGTGCACGAGTTGACGTGCCCGGCGCGGGCGCAGACAAAGCGCGACCGCGCGACCTCGCCGCGCACAGACCAGCCCATCGGCCCAATATCTGCCTTTACAAAACACGATCCATGAATGCTTAATTTATTGGACAAATTGACAACAGGCCGCAGTGAATAAATTGTAAATGGAAATGCAAGCATTAGATATTTGCAGGCGGTAAAAAGAAAAAGGGGAACGGCACAGCTATAAGATTCATACGCGCTGCTTAATATGTGCATATTCAGCCCTCTGGAGGTCAAACGTGGAATCACTCCAGTCCTTAACATCTGTCTTAATATAGGTCCTGTCTGATATGCCTGCCTCTATATAACAAACAAATTACCTCGATCGCTCAAAAACGTATTCCTTCGTTTCCTATGTCCTATGTCCCTTGTAACTCGCGTAGTACCTCTACGGTTGACCGTCAACATTCATGAATTTTAAGTGTGTTATAATTATTATACTTCATTTATATTCTAAACGCACTACATGCCAAATAGCATGCATTTAGATTTTATAGGAACTGAGCAGGTCAGTTTGTAATGTTGAGTACAAACCTTTAGGTCGGTATTACTAGATAATTGTCCACAGGTCATTAGCTGGAAGCATGGTGGGGCGATGCAGTGCTAGGTGACACGTGCTCACGCTCTGACATCACAGGGTGGTACTAAGGCACTAGGTATTCCGCAAACCAATGAATGTAATGCAGTCAGTGTACTAGGAAGCGTTGGATTTGTGCCTATTATGTCCTACTCCTGGCCACCGTCCAGCGAAGATTAATGGTGTTTCTCGCCTTTAAATGACAATATATAAGCATATTGCGCTAAACATAAATAACTTTATTTGTATGTAAAAAGGTATGATATAAAATATTTTTTTCTATCATCTCTGAAATACATATTTTTTTTAAAAATCTTGTTCTAATATATAACACATTACTTACGTAGACTGTGTTGCTATATTATCTAATGTCTTCGAATTTGTGGGAGCTTATTCATGTATAATATAATTATGTATTATAGCTTTGTAAAAAAAGGTAAGTTTCTACGGTAATCGGTCACTGAAAAATAATGCTGCTAAATTGTAGTGTAGTGTTTATTTTTGAATGCTTCTATTATTTTATCATAGACAAAAGTAGGTACTGTTTCCATAAGCAGCCAATACCTACTTATTTCCTTAGGCGACGGATGTACGGAAGCGCTATGAAGTTTATTAGCTATTATAATGGCTAAGCACATTACAAATACCAACTGTATATCCTTGGCAGCCAGCGAAGGTCTTAGGCTGGTGCTTCTTCTCATACCTGATACATTCATGTGTTATTAACGTACGGCTGTAAACCATGCGTCATAACCAACCAGTAATCATTAGATATATGTATTGAGTTATAATAATTTACTTGAATATGGAAGGTTTTTCATTCTTAGAAATAGCTAAGTACGTATTGGGTAGTTACACTAGTAAGTCGAGCATTTTGTCTTCGAAATTTAAATACGTTTTCTTGCTTCCTCTTACGTGTATCCGCCACGCAAGACTTTTATTGACTGAACCACTGAATTGTGCAGAATAACAAACATGCTTTGCGAAATTGAGGTCAAATATGACCCTTAATGCTTAAAGAAGCATTAAGGGTTTTACAAAGATTGTATTATTCTGTCAAATCATAGTCTGTGTATACATTTCAGGGTTTTTATTTCCATAAACTTTTCTAGTGATATACGTAAATATAAATATTTTTATTCACAAACATAAATACTGGTCGCGCCTGCATCCCATGGTAGGCAGCAGTAATGTCGTAGGCTCATATTTGTACTGTAAAATAGTATAAGATAAGAAAAAGCTAGGATAAACTGTTAAAGTTTTAATATTTTGGGAAATAAAATGTATATATAGTACGTACTACAGATACTTTGCGTTTTACGCCTAAAAAAAAGCAACCTACAATGTACATACACACCAGCAAGGCTGCAGCAATTATTTAGGAATCTGGGGCCTTACCATGATAGTTTCACTCATTTATGAGACAGATGTATGTGACGTGTATACATCTGTCACTGTCGCACAACTTAATTATCATTGCAATAAGAGCTCATGGTTGGGCCCCTGGAATGGCTAATATTATTGAAGAAATATATTAATAAAATACATGTATGATTATTCGCATACTGTTACCCGTGGCGTTTAATTAGGTTGATCGCATGAATCATGGTTCAAGTGTTCTGAATCATTGGAGCAGTTTTTTCTTTGCATTGACGCACGAGGCACGCGTCCCAGAGTCAGCGGATGGGTTGATCTGGGTCGCCAAGCCCGCACTTATAGCTTTACACAAGCTACTCACCACAATTCTCACAACTGCTTCAAGTTATATTTTCCACAAGCGTCTATTGATGATTGAGTAAAATCTACTCATAGTGTTATAGAAATTATGTTGTTATATAGCTATGAACCTAAGTTCTCTGTACTGTATTCTTCCTATTTAGACATTTTAAATGATTATCTTTTTTATTCTTAAATATATTATATTGAAGCATTTCGTTCCGAAGTCCGTTTTTAAACATTTTCTCTATGTATGTATGTTTGTTCCGGCTAATCTCTGAAACGGCTAGACCGATTATTTCAGACAGATTATTTATTTCTTACAAGGAATAAATTTAGGCAAATTTTATTTAATGAAGGTCCTGTGTAATGAAGCCACCCAAATAAATCTCTATGAAAAACTAATCGCAGGAGGAACTATGGCAATCTAACGTAAATTAATGTGACGGTAGTTAGTCACGTGAGTGTTACCTGACAGGTGTCTCGCGAGTAGGCAATAGAACACGTGCTTAAAGATGCGGAAATAGCATCAATAATTTTCTATTTGCTTATCTAGTATTGTTTGCTTGCTAAGCCTCATGCATTAAAATAAGGATACCTACGTTTATTGTTTATAATAGTTTTGTATAGCTACTGATATATGTACCTGGGGAGATACTGCGTTGTGGGGTTGTATCAATGTATAAATTAAAAAATATTTTAAAGCCATAAATATAACAGTCAAGATCAAAAGTCCGAAGTATTATAAATATACATTGTTGTAATTAAATTGGAATGTTGTCAAACCTGTTCAATTCTGTCTCAGCACTTGGTCTGGATTTTTATATACGTAACCGCCACGAATTTACATATTTATTCGTCATCGAAATATATGAAATATTATAATGACGTCACCTAAATATAATAGTAAAGGAATGGATAGCAAAATATCTACATTTGGAATAATTGATTACACACAGAACTGTCAAAGTCAAAGTCAAAGTCAAAAATATCTTTATTCGATTAGACTTTATACAAAGCACTTTCAAATCGTCAGAATGACACAATTTACAGGATTATACATGCTACCGCCAGGTTCGGAAGGTTGCTTTTACTGAGAAGAACCTGGCAAGAAACTCAGTAATTACTCTTTTCAAAAATATTATACAATTTAAACAAAATAAATCATTTGAGAAATGTAAGCCCATGGACACAGTTCCAATGTACAAATGTCGATAAAAATTAACATAAAGAAAAGTCTAGTAGTTCTATTTATATCTAAATGCGTAGCTTGAGATGACCAGCCCCCACAAGCAGCACCTGTTCACAAGTATGACGAGAATGCCAGCCATCGCCCTCCTCAACCATTATAGAGGGAAGTGAGCGACCCGTCACCCTGACGCCGCCGCAAGCAAAGGCATTTTAGTGAGCATGACAACTCAAGCCAGTCAAAACAAAGATCAAAAGAAATATTAAAAAGAATTGTAGCATAAGTACAGTGTCCATGAGACTACTTACAATATTTGTCTGGTAATACATTATTCCAAGTTTCCTTATCACACATATAATCACTAACTGTATAATAACCCTTTTTAAGTAATACAGATTTTACAGTTTCTTTAAATTTATCAAAGGGCAAATTTACAATACATGTAGGTAATTTATTATAAAAGCGTATACTTTGCCCTAAAAATGATCCCTGGACTTTCTGTAAGCGGTGTGTAGGTACTACTAATTTATTTTTATGTCTTGTGTTGACATTATGTACATCACTCTTCTTTTGAAAAGAATTTATATTTTTATGTACAAGTAGTAAGTTTGCAAAAATATACTGCGAAGCCACTGTTAAAATTCCTATTTCTTTAAATTTTTCCTTCAAAGATGCCCTAGATCCTAAGTTATAGATTGATTTTACAGCCCTTTTCTGTAATATAAATATGGCTTCTATATCGGCAGCTTTGCCCCAAAGCAAGATAGCATACGACATAACACTATGAAAGTAACTAAAATAAACTAATCGTGCCGTGTCTACGTCAGTGAACTGCTTTACTTTCCTGACGGCATATGCTGCCGAGCTGAGTTTCCCCGATAGACTAGATATATGTGAGCCCCATTGAAGTTTGTTATCAAGTGTTACACCTAGAAAAACTACTGACTCAACAATATCCAGTTTTTCACCATTGATCATAATTTTGGTCGGAACAGGTTTAACGTTAGGTAAAGTAAATTTTAAGCATTTTGTTTTTTTCGCGTTTAAAACTAAGTTATTTACAGTGAACCATTTAAATACTTTGTCAAGGGCACTGTTTACATCGTCATAATCCGTTTTACCTCTGCTAACTTCGAACAAGAGTGATGTATCATCAGCGAAAAGTACAATATCACAAATATTCTTAACAAAATGCGGTAAATCATTGATGTATATCAGAAATAGAAAAGGCCCTAAGATTGATCCCTGCGGCACGCCCATCAGTACCGGGGACCCGGAAGACTTAACGCCATTTACCTCTACTTTCTGTACCCTCTGGCTTAAATATGAATCAATTAAATCGAGTGCAGTACTTTTGACTCCATAGTGTTTTAATTTGAGCAATAATGTCTCATGATGGACGCAATCAAACGCTTTAGATAGGTCACAGAATACACCTATCATATCATGTGAGTTCTCCCAAGCCCTATATACATGTCGAAGAAGTGCAACACCGGCATCAGTAGTTGACCGACCTTTGGTGAAGCCATACTGCTCATTGTGTAAAATATGATTTATGTTGAAATGGATAACTAGCTGATTTAATATGATTTTCTCAAAAATTTTACTAAGAGCAGGTAAAATTGAAATCGGTCTGTAGTTATTGGGATCATTAATATCACCAGCCTTAAACAATGGTATAACTTTACTATATTTCATCAAATCGGGAAATTTACCTAATTTAATACAATTGTTAAAAATTTCAGCCAGGGTTGGGGCTATTATATCTATTATATCGTGTAATACTTTTAGAGATATATCCCACAAATCACCCGTTTTTTTTAAATTTAAACTTTTAAATGTCCTAATTACTTCTAATGGGGTAACGGAACAAAAACAAAAGCCGGCGTCGCATTCTGACACACTTGACTTAAGAAGAGATTCAGCGTCTGAAGATGAAGAATGCAAAGAACAAGTTGTAGCTACCGGAATGTTAATAAAAAAATTATTAAACGTTTCTGCAATTTGAATATTATCGCGGATTAAATTATTATTAATATTCAAGGCTATTCGAGTATCGCGACTTTTTATTTTCCCTGTCTCCGCATTAATCATATTCCATGTAGCCTTAATCTTGTTATCAGCATTTTTTATTTTAGACGAGAGGTATAGAGCTTTAGCTTTTATACAAGCTTTCTTGAAAGTTTTTGAATAAGTCCGTACATAATTTATAAATTCTGGGTTATGATTACATTGTTTCAACCCATATAGCTCATACAACCTATTTCTACTAACACGTATACCTGGAGTTGCCCATTCATTAAATTTTGCTTTAATGTTTTTATGAACTGGTTTAAGTTTAAAGGTACTGTTAAACTCATTTTTTATAAGGTGAAATAGGCTTTTGAAACGTTTATCGGGATCAGTTTGTGAACATTGCAAATATGGAATTTTACTTTCTATGTTAGATCTAAACAAATTTAACCGTTTCTTTGTGATAGGCCTACATGTTACTTTTTGTGTATCTAAGTTACTTGTATACAAAACAGTCATCTTTTGACCACAGTGGTCAGATGTGAGATCACTAATAATAGCACTATCTGTGGCTTCGCAGTCGCAAAATATATTATCTAAACATGTGGCTGTAGTTGCTGTGATTCTGGTAGGCTCAGAGAATAAATGTTTTAAATTAAAAGAATTAAAAAGACTAACCAACCCAACCGTTAATGGCCCACTGTCTAGCAAATTGACGTTAAAGTCGCCACATACTATTAAACTTTTATTAAGTACACAAACTCGCTGTATAGCATCTTCTAACAGAGATTCAAATAAGCAAAAGTTCCCTGAGGGGGGACGGTACACGCAAATAATAACAAATTTATCAAGTTCGATGCACGATAACTCAGCTGTGCGCTCAACGGAAATATTAACTATGTCTTTCCGTTCCTTATATTTAACTTCATTTGAAACAATGATTAATGAGCCTCCATGTATTGCTGAACGTCTGACAAATGCACTTGCAAGTCTATATTTTGTATTAGTGAGCAATAGCTCATGGTTCTTCAGCCAATGTTCGGTTAAGCATAAAATGTGAACATTGTGATATTCTAAAAACAAGTCTATCTCTAATTCTTTGCCAGCTAAGCCCTGTATGTTCTGATGAACAACATTTAAGCGACAACGCTGAGAGACACTGGGCACAGCTGTTGTCTCTGGTACTAGTTTAAAACACCAATAGGAGTGTTACTAGTACTGTTATACTCAGATTCATTCCTTAACCTATGTTTTGTTATATTTGCTATAACGTCGTTAATATTGTAAGCTATCAAAGTAGCAATCAGTTTAAGACATTGTTTAGGGATATAAAAGGAATCCCTAGTTACCCTAAGTCCACTAATAAATTTATTAGTGTCAAAAAATATAAAACCGTCACTATGACGGGACGTCGTGTGCAGTAGGTTATTTAACCTACTTATATATTGGTTCTGCCTATCTGTGTAACATTGAGAATATGGGAATGCACATAACATAATTTTCCCAGAGTTTAATTGGGAGAATAACTCTAAGCTCCCTAATAGATCACTTTTGTTAATACATAGACCATTTCCTATTAATATTACAATATTTACATGGGCACCAAGTGAAAAGCTTTTAATTTTACTAACTATTTTGTCACCCTGTGACAAGTGATTAACGAGTGTTTAATTAGGTTTTGCTCAGTGGGGTGTATCGCTTTAGTAGGTTACTTTGAATAGATGACAATGACGCATCAGTAGAGACAGGAAGAATTTTATTGTCGCCGAGATAACGGTCGCAATCTACTCAAATTGGACACTCACTTCGGAGTAACTAACTCGGAGTTGATTCCTGTGACTCATTGCTTCCTTACAATATTCTAACACGTATTTCGATGATCATTATTACAGGGATTCACCTACGAAATGTCATATGAAACCAGAAAGTTAATAAAAATACCTTCACTTACTATTAATGCCTTTGCGGTTAGTGAATCAATTTTATTTCCATGTGTTAAGACGATGTGTTGTGTGGGTTTTTTGTGTTGTAGGTGTTTTCATTCATAACAATATTATAGGCAAGCGTTGGTCCATCGACACGTCGTTTATTTGCTAAGTAAAGGTGCGATGTACCCCATATGGCATGATACCCGATGGTCGTACCTAGGAGATGGTACGATCGATTAGTGGTGTATGTGCTAAATTTGGCTAACGGCTCAATCTGTTCTGAATCACCGAGTGGCCGAGACCACAATCATTCACCGCTTTATGTAACGCAACTGTTACAAATTTTACTGTTAAAACTTTAAACGTAATTCATAAGTTTCAACTCTTTTGTTTTAGCCGAATAATAACACTGAAAACATCGATACAAAATGCCATTATAGAGGTTTTGAGGTCAAATTATTTGTGTTTGTGTTAAACACTTTCAAAAAAATACATACGATTAACTGTGCAGTAGATGCAACATAGTTAACACACACGTGGACAAAAAAGTGTCGAGATAAACTGTGTGTGAGCACTTGATGTTAATAAATACAACGTGCGGTGAGTTATTGAACGGAAGTGTTTACACGAGTCTGTTTACTAATGTGGAAAATAAACTACCACTTTTTTATTACACTTTTCCATCCATTTCCATCTCATTTATGTTTACAGAAAACTAAATATAACGGAATTTCTAATACTATTAGCGTTACCGAGGTAACTGAATTAATAATTTTACTATTTATTACTTACTTATGTAAATTGTTACCTACCCTGGTAATAATGCAAACTATACAAGTTGAAAAATTAAACGACCCCAAGTTTTGTCCATCGCAATACATTCCCAAATTTTAATGAAAATAAGATATGTATACTTTATGGAAAAAAGCTGTATTAACAATTGTAGAAAATACTTAAGATTTACGCTTTGTCACATTGATGGTATGTAAGTAAACAGAGGCTGGTTGAAAAATGCTAATTTTAAAGAAATTTTCACTCGTTCAACTCGTTCAATAAATAAAATGAAAATTCCTCAATTTATTTTATAGTACAAAAGATTTATAGTCAGTGTTGTAACATTTTAATATATTTTCAAGTTGTAAAGCATCGGCTCATGCATTCTCGGCACATGTTGGATTTGAATGCGTATCGTCGCTGCACTTACTCCAATCGTTCTGTTTATGGCTATATTGCAAATTCACATGGCTACTACAAGACATTACCTTGATTTACCTTCACATTTAAAAGCCTCAAGAATGTAGTATGTACTATTTAATACTTAATACACATACCTACGTACTGCCTATTGAACACTTTACTATAGTCACTTTTCATCACTGAAAATTGTTGAAATTTATCCAAGAAAAATAGCCGAGGAAGTTCAAGATGGCCTGAAAATGAAAATGAAAATGATTTATTCAGTTTAGGCCCTGGTAAGGCACTTATGAATGTCGAGGAATTTACCACTGGCTACTAGCCTGGGATATTTAACCGACTTCATTTTATAAACAACATTACGGAACGATAATTTTTATTAGATATTTTTTATTTGATCCGGGATGTAAAATCAACGTGGATAGCGGCATCGGGAGATGTGGCCACACTTGGGTTGAAAAACCTCGCTCCGTGAAGGAATTCGGCAGCATATTTTGTTTACACTCGACACTTGATCGACACAATGCGCTCGCGCGACCAGACCCTGTATATTATTTTATTGTTTCAAACGCGCTTTATGTGACATGATTAAATTCAATTACTTAGTTGTCATACAGATATTGCGATTAAAAACATAATTTGTGTACCACCGGTGTTTTTTTTAGTGTAGTCTGTATTTTTAAATATTTATGCGCTCGTTCTTGTTTTGCCCTATTATGTAGGTAGATATTTCATTCAACAATCATGTTTCTGTGAATTTTGCCAGAACTGAGAAAATGTGAACTATATCTCTGATCTGGAGCATTTAACTGTAAAGTACGTGGGTGTTGGTAAACAGGAGATATATAATTCTTAAGGGTACATTACCTATCACGATCCGCTTAATGTGGTTCCGCTTGTTTCCGCTTGTCATGATAGTTTCCTTCGCGATCGGCGCGACGTGGAATAATGCAAGCTGTTAAAAAGTTCAGTGACAGTTGCGCCGGAGTGGCGAACTGGCGGAAAGGTCGATTGTACACATCTTGCTGCATCGGTTCCGTCCGCTCTGGTGTTTTAATGTAATTGCAATCGCTGTGCTCACTATTGTGAAAATTATTGATCGTAGTTTCCGCACTAAATAAGATAGCTAACTAACTTAAAAAAAAATAACTTGAGTTAAAAAAAGTTGATTCTAATTACATTATAAGATATGAATGCTAAATCTCATATGTAGATACGATATGGTGTTTTTTCACCGTGCCTCTCAGCTTCGTATCCGCTCTCGTCCGCACAAGATGCAATCTTCAATTCTACATACACCTTACTAATTCGGAATATTTCTCATACAGTACATTCATGCACTGCAAATTACTAGTAAAATTAATTATTACACTTACCTACTAACAATGGATATTGATTGCACATTATTTTGTGGTCAATTAGTCATATTTTACGTTCAATGAATGAAGAACAATAATTTAACCTGCATTGATATTTATTTCATTGAAATTTTAAGTAAAATGTAAGTAAGAAATTGGGTTTGTGTTTGAATCGAATTACTAACTTAAATAAAATATGTACCGCAATAAATACCTACCCCAATGAAATTTTTACTAAGAGAGAGCCTTGAGAAAGCATTGTATGTGAAGACTGTAATACTGTTACAAGGTTGGGTGCTTAATAGTCAAGGGTATTTCATAACGATCGAATAAATATTCATGAGGCAGGACTGCTCCAACCAGAGTTGGATGACATGGATAGTACCCCCACAAGCACTGACTGTTGTTGTGTTATTGTTGTACCTCTGCTTAGCTTACCCCTACGGGGACCCTGCTGGAAGTGCGTGCGCGGATTTATTTATCTATATAAATAATTTAAGAAAGAGAGAAAGAGCTGTGGTGGCCCTGGGTTTTGAGTACCCGCGGGGCCTGTACCAATGATAAAAAAATTTATGTCCAGTGATTTCAAACCACGTGCTTTACAGCGAAGGAAAACAGCGTGAGGAAACCTGCATATGTCTGAGGAGTAATTCAAAGACGTATGTATAGTGCCTGAGACGGCGATAGACTCACCGTCTATCACGCTGGCATTTAATCATCATTGGTGAAAAGTGGGTGTTGTTATGACAGCACCTCTGCGTACCCCTTCGGGAAATACAGGCGTGAGCATAGTTATGTATATATGTAAATAATTTAATATTTTCTGCACATAAGGGCTTAGGTACCTACTTACCTACCTATATTACTTATTTTTTACCTATATTATTTATTATATTACGTACAGAGAGTGACAGCACTATCACTCATGTGTCCGATAGAAGGTTGTCTCTTGAGAAACGCGACACATTGTGCAACACGCTGCAGGAACTCGATAATTACAGTATTTAATCGTCGGAGCGGATTAAACAATAATTACTCGATCAAGTCAATTGTTTCACAGCTTATATCTATAATTACGGGATTCGTAGCACTCACCTAATTTAATTTACTGAAGTTGTGTAGCCGAGACTTCACGTGACTAACACAGTTGTGTTGACTTTTAGACGTTGGAATACTTCTAGCTCAGAGGGCTTACAATCATGTTAGCATCCCGTTCCTGAAGGACAGATATAGCGGATAAATGATTTTCTATAATTAATTTTCTATTCTGGATTGATGTAATATTACTGCCATGCCTTCCATGAGTAAAGGATTGAAACTTGATTAAGACCCATACATAATAAATAGCGAGGCAGATAATCAAATGCTATGCAACGTAGCAACCTAAACTACGGGTACAACTTTCTTGGTACGCTGTCGGGTATACTAATAATTCAGGGCCAAACCTCAATTTGTATATAGTAACTAGCCAGGTCAGCTGGAACATGAAACTAGTGGAGAAGCGAGGCTTTAGCTCAGTAATGGGCAGTTCCTTAGTTTATTCAAGTTAAATTGTCAACTCACTGTTGTTGTATAACCACATATTGGCCGAAAAAATTGCAAGCATACTTGCTCAACGATAATAAATAAACTAAAAGTGAAACAAGAATGGAACAAAGATTATTGCATTCCGTGTCGTCAAAATCAAGCAAGTAATCGTTTAGATTTTTTAGTAAATTGTTGACTACTGAATATGTCTTGTATTAAAGTGTAAACAACGAGACTACAGACAGTTTACAGTGAATATTTTTTAACGGCGTTGTAAATTAATTAAACTCAGAGGTACACGAACCGTTAAAGTATTTTTCAATAACTGGTACTTATTCATCACAGGAATTGGTGAGTATGGAAATGATTGTGTAAGGTGAGTAAGAATGGGGTTGCGGGGTGGATTGAGTCACCGACCTTCACCTCGGTTCGGGGGTCAACTACTGCCGCAGCGGCAACACCGAGCTTTCTAAGAACTATCTATTGTAGCGTACCTACTCAACACAATACAATTGTATTCCTCTATTTTAATACGTTTTTGTTATTGGCGTACTTGTAATATTTTTTTGTTTCTCACAAAACATACGGTTTCAACACCAAGGTCACCAATTACGCCGTTTATTAACTCCTTCTTGAATAGATTTCAACCTTATTTTTTATCCTTATACAAACATTATGGCTATGAACCACCACTACCAGTACCACAACATAGCTTGTATTCGCATATCATTGAAATCAAATAAAAGTCACAAATGACTAATCCATAATAATGCGTGCATATTGTATGAAGATCGAAAGTAAATAATTATATTAAGTACTGCACAGAAAGGTGTTACTCATGATGGTAAACAATGAGAATAAGAAAGAGCCGGTGTTCGCTGTGCGGCGGTCGTGTGCCGGCTACGGGTGTGCGGCGATGTGTGCCCTTGACCCACCGCTATACTGCTGGAGTCACCCTAGCTCTTTAGCTTCAGCTTAGTCACACCAGACAATGCCTTTGTCATCCACCCAAAGGTCCCGCTAAGGTTACGTGTTCATATGCCATACCGTTAACGACGCTCTACCTGAATTATATCGCTAAACACGATAAGTAACCATTTATGGTAAAACCGGTATTCTCCGTATACATAAAACAATACTGGGGAAAGTGTACTTGTGTCAAACTATTAGATAGAATAATTAATCCCAAATTTAATTTTGGGTATTAACGCTGCGCAATTAAAAATGATCGCGCGTTGAAGTCTTTTCGCTCTTCTTTTATCTTACGTAGAATTGCATAAATATTACTTTCTTTGAAAAATACGTTCTTACTCTAGTCCAAGGAGGATATGATACTGTCTCGATACCATAATACGACATCTGCAATAGCAGCTCATAGACATAATATGATACATAACTGTTATGCGCGAGTTTCTTTAAAGTACACCTTCCCCCACAGTGTGTGAAGTAGAAGTTTTAGAAGTGTCCGATCATACTGATTTGGAAACTAGCTTTCTAAAAAACCCTTGGAAGAAACTCTACTCTATTTCATACAGATAGATCGTTTTCCACGTAATCATTTAATGTATTTGTTTATCATCATTTAATTTAATATATGCAAGTAAATTATATATTTAATCAACATATTATGATTACTCATAGAAATAACAAGATACTTGTAATGGAAGCCTACAAGAAACGCTTATCTAACAAATTGCATCAATCTCAGAATATTCTGAGATAATCACAATAGAATTTGAAGAAGCTATTATACCTTGTTATTTATGACACATTGATGTGGGAAAGATTATAAAGTGTGCAAACGGTGAAGTTCACAGCGTGCACAATATTACAAAATATACTTTGTTTATTAACAAAAAAAATTGCGTTTACTGAAAGGTTATTCAGATTCAGGAATACCCATAAAATCAAATTAATTATGGGACTAAAGGGAAGAGAAATATAACATTTGAAGGAGCACAATTTTTTACTATGTAATAACTTGCCTTCCACCATAAAAAGTGAGCAAATAGCTATATTTAAAAACAAATTGAAACAACATGTAACCGATAATGTTTATTGAATCCAATTTGATCATTCTTAATTAGTTTTTAATATAAATTTAAGCTCATTACAAGTGAACTATGTTCTTTATGAGTACCTAATAAAAATCTATAACCCCAAAATATTCCGTTAATTAATATAATATGGTTTCCCTATTCCACGGTAGAGCTTGTTTACAACTTGGTTTTGGTTCAAAGGTGAATATACCTACGTCTTTTATGAATAACACGTCATTCTCCGTACATTAATATTTATCTGACATTATAGTTTTTATATAATAATATTGAAAATGCACATTTATTTCATCTTCAGCTGTATGAAATTCGTAATGTATGTTCGTCGATGTTTTTTTTTCTATAATGGAAATAATTTTCGAACGTAGAGACAAAAGACCAATTTCAAATCAGTGGATTCCGCATCCTTAATATTGATTATTTGAAATATCTCTTCTCCCATATATATGTATTTCATATGGATGGGTTCGTGTAGATAGAACGTCTGTAGATCAGTGGATGTTGAGGATATGTTCATTTCATGGCATCCTTAGCCCCATTTCGGGTACTTTTGCCACGGTCACAACACATGTCGTTAATAAGGTCAAGTAAAGTATCATAAGTATATTGTTGTGTTCTAAGCCATTCATCTTTGTAAAGAATGTTACATGTAATGACTATGCGGAAACACCCGTTAATTTGTTACCTTAGTTTTCTCGGAAACTGATAACAAGGGCTTTGAGGATAAACATGTGATATGATAAGTCGTTTACTTATCCCCAAGTTTAAAAAATATGAATATTTTCCTAATGTCTCTTACATTAGGAACCCGTTGCGATATTATGTTTATAAATAATATAATACTAAATTTATTATTTTATTAACACATAATATGAAACAAAGACACGAAAAACCTTTTATTATCATAACTAAAGTTGAATATAAGGAAGTAAATATTAGTATTCCAATATTTACAACAGTCGGTTGAACTACAGTGAACTCTGCTTCTTGAAAGAATGATTGTAACAAAATTTCGGAGAATGTTTAAGGTAGTGCAGTAAGAAATAATTTGTCAGCATTTGAATGTTCGCCGAAAGCACCGCGAGCTTTCCTGTAAAACAAAGTAAGTGTGTAAGGGCGGGCGGAGGCTCGGCGGGCGGGGCGGCGCGGCGGGCGGCGGCGCGTGCCGTGTTATAAGCGCGAGCCGGCCGCGCGGCGCACACTCTCCCAAACACGCGGGCTGCGGTAGGTCGTGCCACACGAGGGCGCAACGATCGCAGTCGTTTTTTCCCGCCATATGAACATACACAATTTTCTTTGAAATTTCGTGAATTGCAAAGAAAAAAAGTGAACTTAAGCGGGACATTGGTGACTTAAGAGTGCCTAGTGTTTGTTAATTTTTTTACACAGAGACTCTAATTTTTATCGTTATTTAAAATCTCGGTAGTAATAGAGTAACGGACGTGATCGCACTAGTGAAACGAGGAGACAGCAACGTTTCAAGTAGTAAGGATTGCGTGAACAGACAGCGTGCGGGACCACTTGACAGGTAACTTGATAACAAACATTCCGACCGTATCTCTTTATTCCACCCTGATAACAATCACAATAGCCCCACAACACACATATCACCAAGTGTTCATAACAATACATTTCACTGATCATGTGTCAAAAATAATTAAAACAAAAAATATACACTCTCAACTATGTGATATAAATAGCTATCAAAAGAATATTTGGCAATTAAATTCATAATTGATTTAACGTTCATATGTTAACTAAATATCCTGCTTTTCCTAAGGGTCCAAGTATTTATCTGATGTTTAATTGAGCGCGTAATTTTTTTCCTGTTTATTGTGCGCGGTACATCGATAAAGGAAAATTGTACATAATTTACGATGGCTACCTATATTACCCACATTCGAAAAAAAAAACATCTGCACAAGGTATAAGGTTATTCGATAATAGTTATAGTTTATGAGAATAAGTTATGTTGTTCATTGTGTACTTTTGATTAATATAATATAATAATAGTATTGAGTCTAACAAAAGAGTCGACAAGGCGAGGAAATGCACTGACTCGATTAAATTGTTCGCGATGTGCAATAATCGAAATCTCAAGTTAATTTTGCTATTGCTTTTCGGTGTCACGGTCACCACTGGCCTGACATTGTACTAGCTTGCTACGGTACACTAGTTCTATTTTGACGTACTACCTCCTCTATTGTCCAATATAAAGAGCCTTATTCCGTCGAAAGTTAGCTAACATTCATTCAACTCAAATAATGCCTATAAAGCACAAAATAAGCATGTAATATATGAAAAGAAAAGCAATTATAACACGGCGAAACTCTGTACAAAGGTATGAAAGAGGTATAATGTATGTACTATCACTATCTGATAAATTAGGTGGATAAGGCAGTGTACACTATCTCACTGATAACGACTGATCTTGGTGAACTCATTCTTTATGTATTTTCATTCAACGTGTTGATTGTGTAGAGCTAGTACACACTTATTTAATACATTTGACGTATGTGTTCTAAGTTATCTGTGCCAAGCCTAAAACTTCGTATTGGTATCTCTGTGTTGGAAATTCCTTGTTGATAGTGGTCACTTATCGAAGTGTTTTAAAATGTTGTTAAAGAATTAAGTGTTGTATAAGTGCTACTGTAAACACACAAGTGTGTAGAATCGATGTGCGACTGTTCCTCTCGCGGTGACTCACGAGTGGCTGCGGACTTCTCATTAAATCATATGGTAAAGCTATGAGCGTACAGTTAGCCCAACTATTGAAAGCAGCGCTAATAGGAACTTTCTTCGCCGCATTATGTTTGTGCTCACACCTACACGCATTATGTGGGTGAGACACAGTTAGAATAGTTAGAGAACTCGACGATTGTTCGATATGAAAGATCATTCATTGTTATAATTGGCAACCTTCACTTTATTTTCTAAATAACTAGTTTGATGATTGTCTCTATTATACCTAACCTTTTATTGGTGACATTAACTGCGTGGCAATTAAATTAAAATAAATGTAGCATGTCCAGTAATCATTAGAATCCATCCCCTCATTACACGATTTTTTTGTACAGAATCCGAAATAATTATGTTTTAATATTTCATGCACAAAACATAATTTTTAGTTTTGTTATTTCTTCATATGGTTAAATAAAAACTAGTTAATTTATTAGGATTGGTAATTCCTTGATTATACAAAAACATTACTTAGATAATTAGAATGTCTAGAATCGTAAAACACGAGTTAGGTCGAAAGGTCGCAGATGAATCATAAGTTTATCAATATTTTTATATCATACGTGCGTAATGTCAAAGTACTAGATATTCCAAGTTAGATAACTCGCTGTGTCAATGTTTAAAATGCGCATAGTTAAAGCTTCTTTGTACGGAAATAAACTATTGTGCTGTACATCTATTTCTACATAACCTCTTGATCCCCACTGTTACTGTAGATTTAAAAATGATAATCGCGTCTTAGCTTCTAATAAACTAGTAACGCGATGATGAATGGCGACCAAAGAGCTATGCTAAATAATGTCGATGGATACAACACTGCTTGTTTAGTTTTTTTATCACAGTGACGAAATTTTGTATAAGTAAATATGAGATATAATAGAGATCTGATGTTTTGTTCAATGATAAAATATTCAGATGGTTAACGAATGTGCTTATCGAATTTATGCTTGTCTGTTTCCATAGAAGGATATGAAAAAAAAAAGTAAGATTACACATTGACATTTTATAAATCCTAATCTCTCATAGATACTTTCCAGTTTCCACCAGACATAGACCGAATACGTTTTAGAAAAAATTCAAATATTGTTTAGGGTTATGCTTAAATTGCAGCCAAATTCACAGTGAATAAAATAAATATGGTAAATAGCAACCGAATAGAGTGAATGCGAACAAGGGGCTTTGCATCCCATGATAAGGGGTGATAAACAAAAGTACGACCCCTGTACGTTACATAACGTTCTTGATATAATTAAATATAATAAAAACAATAGAATCAGAACAGTCTCCATAAATTGAAGTAGACTACAGCAGGGCGGTGGCGGCGCCAGCCTTTTTAGAAATTTCACAGTCAAAATACCCAACTAAAATCGTACACTTTTTATTTTGAGTCTGAATTATACAAAGTTGTTCGTACGTGTGTAGTGATAATCTGATCGATATGTGATGATTAGTATGGCCCGCAAGGGTCCGGAAGCAGGAAGACGGCCCACGGCCGGCGCAGGCGCACACGTCACGCTGGCCCCTTCATTGAGATGCATCTCGGCATCTTACACACAATGACAATCTGATTGCATGCGAAATCTTTGTTGCAAACTGTATAAGTAGGTGTTTCTGCAAATCATGCCAACGATAAATAAAAAATAAATACTTACTTGGTTTCACCCGCGTAGATTTAGTTTCATCCTTATTGTCGCAGAACCCTAATATTTTTGAGAAATAAAAGTAGCCTAAGTTACTCCTTGAAACATCAGCTACCTGCCAGTGAAAGTCTCGTTAAAATCCGTCCAGCCGTTTCAGAGATTACCCGGAACAACCAGACAGACAGACAGACGGACAGACAGACAGACAGAGAATTTTTTTATAACTTGGTTTTTTAGTGTCAGTAGCGTTTATACTTTCAGATGCATTTAGTGAAAAACTGTTATTTTGGATTTACAAACAGACACTTCAATTTTATTTATCTGTGTAGATAAACTTAACATACTTATATAATATTTATAACACAACAATTCTAAGACCAAAGTCTTATCTTTGAATGGAAATCGGTTAATATTATGTTTTCCTTTATTTTATTAATTTACCAATTCTTTTTAATTAAATACGGGCCATATATATCTTTATTCATATGAAATGTAAACTGACAAAATGTTTGAAAAATTATCTAGGTTTGCCTGCCTGTCTTTGGACTGTTAAACACCTTGGTTAAACATAATTATGATTTGATAAACAAAATGTACAGATATATTAAACCGGTTCTGATTCATTATATTTAGTGTATGCGTTAACTACTTGAAGATGACTCTATATCTAGTTTTAATGGATATGAATCGACAGAATCAATGGAATTCCCTAATCAATTCGTTCTGTCATGGCCTTGCAAAATTACCTAAGCAAGACGAATATAAGAGGTGGTAAAAACCATTATTTTGCTGTTTTTATTCGTGTGATGATTATATTAATAAAGTAAGTAAATTAATAAGTTATACTTAAAAATCCACCGAATAAAAATAGTAATTTTAAACAGTTCCTGATTATTAAGGCGTGCTACTTAGTTATTGGTTACGTATAAAGCTACTTAAGCAGCCTCTTTAACAATTGCCACAGCCATCTGTAACAGGCATCAAAGTATTTCTCTCTATACAGAACTTATTCGGTCACGGTTATCCACCTTGTTTCGTGGTCAGCTCGATCAAACATTGATTAAATTTTAATCAGTTTCACAAATTATGAGCCGATCAATTCTGTGCCAAAATAATCACCGCAATCTGTGGGTAAAGTATCTTTATAAAAAATGTTTGGCTAAATGAAGTTAGGTAAGAGTCGGGAGTCCAATGTCGGTGAAACCGCCTCGCACCGACACGCTCCGGCGAGCGGAACATTGCTGGCGACACCTCTGTTTGACTTGCCTGCGCCTAGCTGCTGCTACTCAGTGCTGGCTCACTGATCTCTGGATATATTAATACTTCATTACAACTTAAATTGTTAACTAGCTGACCCGCGCGGTTAAATCGAGTAGGTAATATGTTATAAGTAGCAAATTTATTTTAGAAAAAAATAATTACGTAATATAGTTCTTCTTCTATCTCCTATCAACGGATTTGCAACCCGCCAAAAAGTCACCAAATTCCAAAGCATGTAGGAATAATGATGTTAATTATTTTTTTCTGAAAAGAGTTTAAGGCTAACATTGGAAAAAAATATCATCAATAACAAGAAATAAAAAAGGCAAGTCACTTAGTCAGCAATGAAATATAGCACCCGTTACCTTCGTATCGACAAGTGTGCGATGCGGAATGGAGTGTACCTATATGATTAGAAACAATTTATCATGTTAGAATGATAGCGGTGTTTGCGCGACACCTCATATTGTCGGTATGTGGGTCACACATTAATATTAAGTGCCTGTGACCACATTAAAATTAAATAAAATGTGCCCTAAAACAATGACATACAACTGAGTTCTGCTAGACTATTAGTTTAGTCCTAAAGCGTTCAAGGCGAAATTTGTTAGGAAATTAATTTTTTGTCACAAAATTGTCGATCGTTAATCGATGACTCGATCAGAAATGACTCATCAAAGTGGCGGATATGATGCGCTTCTAAACGTTGACTGACCTCTGGTATTACAACTACTTACTTATACTTAACTTAAAATATAAACGCACGGAAGCTGTTTCAACAAGATATTCACTAATTTATGTATATATTCTATGTAAGGAGTATTGAGTATTTGAAGTTTATTTAATAAATTAATACAACGGATAAAGTAAAAATGATAACCACCTTTATATCTCTGGAACAATAAACATAAGCATCCAATTGAAATTTGGCAACTATAACTACTTATCAGTTAGGTACTTGTTCTACGTTTGACACAATGGATAAATTACCCGCCCATGGACAGTGTGATATGAAATTATATTATAACGGAATTATATTGTAAATTTAAAATCGCAAATCCAATATTGAGGGCGTGGATCATTGATTCGACAGTACCTGAATGTCATCACGACAAGTCCGTTACGGGATAAGCTATAGAATATTATTACACTTTAGACCTTGTCTTCTTCCGAAACATCCTCATTTTCAAACAAACACTTTATGTGTGTACATGCTAACCTCTCTAAAAGTGTGTTTCTTATCCAATCGTATTCTTGAAACTTAGATACTTCTCTTTCCAGGCATGTGGTGATGACTAATTAATTAATAATTAATTTATTTGTTACAGATAACGTATTGCCTTAAATGGTGCTCGGATATATCAACGAAACCTATATTTTGTACATGGAAGATAAACTTGATCGAACAAATCAAATAACGTAATATAATAAAAAAAAATAGGAGTAATGAGGATAAATCCGTCCATAATATATTTTTGATACTACATTTAATATAAGAGCATATCACAGCATATCAAATGAATGTGCATAGGAGTTATAAAGAGAGTATATACACTAGTAGAAGTATGGCGGTGAATGTAAGGAGCACGCTGAGGATATTGTGGACGGTGGTGGCTGCGCTGGTACTCCTCACCAGGAGCAGCGCTGCACCGACCTTCGGGGAAGCTGACCGAGCAGTGGTAAGTTTGTCACACATTAACTTACTGGTTTGACGGGAAACAATATTCATTCTTGATGGGGATTTAAATAGCTTTACAATTAGGTATTTTTTATAGGTACCTCTTGTAATTAATACATCCACAACTACGAACACGAGTTCGTAATCATCATTTTTGAGAATTTGAAAAGCTCTTCCCCCATTAATGAATAGTGTTGCTGTTACATTAATTAATATAACAAAATAACTACCAAATAAATGAATATTATTCACATTTAATTCATCTGCATGATTAATCTGACTAATAAAACTAAAAGAATCCTTTTAATATTAATAACTAAATTTACTTTTTATACTAAATCCTTACATTTATGAATCATCACAGAACAATACCTTTGATTTTACTAATTATTACTTTAATTTAATGCACTAATATTATTTGAACGGATTTATCTATACCATTGTTTGTTATATTTTGAATACCTTTGGCAAACGTATCCTTCTACTGACTAAGTCCACATGCGTAAAATATTTTGTGGAGATATCTAATCTATCACGATCATTCTTTGTGTATCAATGTTGTTGCCATAATATTTGGAGTAGCCAGGGATTGAACATCTGAGATAACAATTTAGTTCCGCTAGTGACTGTCGCGTAATAAATCTCCGTTTTAACATTGGAATAGGAAGTGACTTGTTCGCGTAATAGTGCGGCTGAGTCAACTTTTCCGAGAACACACTCCGGCGCCTTCCAAACTTAATTGAATCAGGTGTAGTAAACGGACCTACTGGTGAGGTGATCGTAGTATATCGTTCATTCATAAAATGGCGCTTAACCAACCGAGATACGGTGTCTGTTTTTCGCAATGATACAAGTGCGGTGTGACTGTCTTCTCAATTAGTTTGCGTAGCCCCTCGCATGACTCACTCCACACCTATATAAACATATGTGGGTATAAAACACACTATTGGTCATTATACATTATTATCAATGAGTGTGACGTTATTTGTAGGTAGGTATAGGTGCTATATATTTACACAACATATGACAACGTATAAGTATTAATCATCTTAATAATTGTCTGCAAATAATGTAATATTATTTTGTGGTCGTCCTTTTGTTATTTAGGACAGTCAAGTTCAATTTGAGTGCAATCATGAAAATATTGTTTTTAACCTACTTTAAAAAAGAAGGAGGTTATCAATTCGACTGTATGTATATTTTTAAAGAATATAAATAATGTAAGTTTAGTAAGTCAATTAGTGACAATGTTCTTATGTGAAAACAGTGCTGGGAATATTGCTTTCATATGTCACCGTGATCAATCCGTTAGATTTTAAAGAAAGACGACATTTAAACCCGTGACAAAATATATTAAACACAATAATAAGCTTCAACATTGTAGACAAATGTAAGAGGACAGATCTAGGATTTTTACGAGACGCACATAATATATTTTTTCAAGATAAGTTAAGCAGTCTATTTATATGTAGAAACCGAAACGGGTCTCATTCAACGGTGGACACAAAAGAAATAGGTAGGCGGCATGCTCTCGAACTAAAACATAAAATTAACAATAAGTGAATCTAGCTCATGTTCTGCTTGTGCCCCCAATCCCCCCAGCATGAGTCACTTCATATAGAGCGTGCATCTGTGTACTGAGAACGTTGTCTCAAATGGGATCCGAGAGGATTCGTAAGACTTATAAAATCGGTTGGTTTCTCGGAATCCAGTGGCGTGCGTGTGAGTCACGGAGCCAGTTGCGCAGCTCGATTGCCGTCAAGTTCTAGGTCGTAGAGCACCGACCACCGTCCGCCTCGCAAGGCAAACATCAATGACCAATTATGCTTATTATAAGTGAACACTATACATCTATACATCGATATATATCTATATACAGATAAATAAAATTGAAGTATCTGTTTGCAAATGCAGAATTTTCTAAAAATGCTTTTTGATAAATGCATATGAAAGTATATAAGAATACTGATACGAAAAAAACTATTTTAAAATTTCTTCACTGTCTATCTGTCCGTCTGTTTGTTCCGTGTGATCTCCGAAACGGCTAGACAGATTTTAACGGGACTTTCACTAGAAGTTAGCTAATGTTACAAGGAGTAACTAAGGCTACATATAATTATAAAAATAGCATAAGGGTTTCGCGGGACACCCATTAAATTAACTCTACGCGGGTGAAACAACGAGGCACAGCTAGTTTATAATATACTCTGCCATTGACTACGTCCACATGTTAGGAAATCTGTTAAGTAATCCTTCAGAAACCTTTAGTGATAAAATTTAAAAGCATAAATATATTTCTCGCATTTTTTGCTAATAGATTTTAAAAAGTCCTAAACGAATCAATAAGTTGTTTCCGCTTTATCTCAGGTGGAAGTTGTAGGATACAATAGCTGACTACTTACACTAACTAGATAAAGCACTGCTAAAAATCTTTTCACTTTCAAATTAGTCGCATATTATTCAGTTTCATTATGAACTATTTGTGTCAAGGAGAAATTGTGGCCTGCTGACCCAAGCTCTTAAGACTCATATTGAACTGAAAAGTAATACGCTGAAAGAAAAGTTAAAATGTAGCAGACGTATTATGTTCATTGTTTACTTTAATACTTTGAGCATATATCTCCTATTCAACTCAATGTTTTATTGTTTAAACGTAATTGTTTTCCTTTAATTCTGACAATATCTTGAAGTATATTTAAATAATTAGACCACACATATTTTTGTAAGATTGTTAGTATTACAAGCGGCAGCGGTGTTACGTAGTTAATTGATTTTTGCATAGCTCTATAGGAAGAAAGTGAACATTTACACGGAACGGTTCTCGTGGATTAGAACCTTATAAACGCAATTGGCAGGCGAAATTGAGCAGTATGCCAATGTAAAAAGAGTTCAAAATAATCCCTGTTACAGCCACACTCAAAGATTGATCAGCATATCAGATTACTTAAAAAAATATTTTAAAATCACATAACCAGCCAGTCATCGAATCAAGTCGATCAAAAAAGTATGTAGTAAGTATATTGTCATTTGGGGCAAACTCTTGGGATTATCCGCAACGAGATTGACCGGTTCTATATAACTGGTGCTTGTTAGTAACCTTATCATTATTGTGCAGTGAGACAATATATAATTGCATCACAATGCAACAGCAATCACTGGAAAAAACGTATCTACTCGCATTTGCAAGTCACGTTTTGCACGCCCAGTGATAAGATAGCCAAACTTTAATAAATAATATATAATGGAGATTTCTGTCCTTTCTTTCTTCTTCTCTCTCATTATGAAATGATTTCCCCTAAGTCCTAGCCCCTCGTCCATAGGGTAACCGTTGCCATCAGGTGGGCTATTTTACCCGCAACATCCTCAATTATACAGAATTAATGTACCATTACTATCTTTGGAGTCAAAGCTACTTTGCCAAATTGCAAGAAAATCGGCTATAAATCTGTTAAATAAAAATAGCGATTTTCTGTGAGAAGGTAGACGAGTTAAGGAATACTCTTGCATTTATTTGTGTATTTATCCTATAAATTAGGTTGTTGTAGAGTCAGTGATACTCTACATCCCCTGCACAAAACAATCAGCAGGTTATATCCCGAGCAGTGCGACGTTAGCTTTGTGTAGTTATGAAAATGTGACAGAAGTATTGAAATGCAGTCGGCGTTACTAGGATACGGTACTCGGCAGACGTGTCCGTGTCGGCGATATTGAGCAATGTCACGATATTATTTTGTACTAAAAATGATATAAGCCATTTTATAGGTCAACCAACTTGAATCATGATAAAGATGGGCTTCTTTGTAACATTGTCATGGTTGAGGCATTTCCTGCCATTTTAAACAGATACTGTTATGTTAAACATCCCCTTATATAGAGGGTCATTATCCTGACTAAAGCCCTGCCGGAGAACAATAGCCAAGCCAGAAAGTGCCAAGAACCTGTGATGTTCTTTGTTTTCATTGGTTCTGTCAAATACGATTAATGTGCCATAAAAATTCCAATCATGTACAAAACATGGAGTGTGTACCTATGTAGGTATATAATTTAAAATTTCATACGGCTGTTTAAGGGAACAATGAACTCTCGAAAAAGACCCTCTATGTACAAATTATTTAGAATATCAGACAAAAATAACTTTATTTGAGAGCCATGGTGCCCTCGGGGTTTGAGCAATCGCCTGCTATGCAAGCGAAGCGAGTTCGAATCCCTGCGGGGTCTACACAAATAAGTCTTTTCTAAAAAAGTTGCGTGCAGTGATTCCACACCACGTGCTTTACGGTGAAGGAAAACATCGTGAGGAAACCTGCATATGTCTGAGAAGTAATGCAAAGACGTATGTATAGTGCCTGAGGCAGCGATGGACTCACCCTCTTTCACGTTGGCTCTTAATCATATTCGGTGAAGTGTGGGTGTTGTTGTCTGCTTACCCCTTCGGGGACCCTTCTGGGATGGCGTGAGTATATATGTATATAGATATATATATATATATATATATATTTATTTCATGTATTAGTATTTAGTATGTAGTATTTTAGTAGCCGTTAGCATCGCGATCATGTGAGTGAGATGTTTATTTTCTTCTATTCGTATAATGTGCTTCGGGAAGCGCCTATTATGTCAGTACCCTGACAGTATCTTGATCGCACTGACAAAAACAAAATATTTTAGCGCACAATGCCACTGACCTAAAGTCACGAACCGCGTCTTGAGAACTGTTTTTTGGATTTCGCAGAAGATTGAGCTACAATCATAAAACGGTTGGGCGTTAAAAAAATATTCAAAGAGATAAATATAAGGCTGTTGTAAACAAGGTAGCTGTGTAGAGTTGTAGTGATGTAAGAGACAGGGGAATATGAATTTCCCATTTGATATTCGAATATATTTTGAATAAACGGTTCGCACTCATAAATACTTGTTTGTAATTGAACCTATTTTGTTGGCGTTTTCATTTCATTATTTTGGAATCACCTTCAAACCAATAAGCAATTATGTTCGTTGGTATTGTGATAACTAACCTAGTTTAGTTACTTTTTGTGTGTCTGGTACAAAAAGCTATCAACTGGTCTGTTTGTAACTTTGTATCAACTTTGAGCTTAGTCAATTATAAAATATCGTCACGAATAAGCATATTAAGGTACGCAATGCGAGTTAAGTATTGAGTGAGTTAACATAATGTTTGAACTCTTACAATGTTTAATTTAGATGCAAAAAAAAACCATCTTTTCATCTGAATCTAACTGACGCTAATCATTCAAATGTTCGCTCCCTGATTTATGTACACTGTTGTTAATGTTATGATAATAGTTATACTTCACAGTATCACAGGCGCATTGACTAGTATCATACCGTAGAAGTTATAGATCGATCGATAGTATTCAAGATCTCTTAGAGAAATTTAATTATTAGCGGTGGGTACAAGTCGCACAGTGGCGCGCGCTCACTCGCCAGTCCCCCGCACTCTCTCCGCCCTCAACGCTCTCTTGGACTCAAACCCTGATTGTGACGTGTTCGCGGATGAATGGCAGACGATAATGTCAGCATGCCTGGAGTATTGTGAGGGGAGCGAATGAATGTGTTTTTTGTATATATTAATATTACTCTTACTCTTAATTAGTGTAATTGGCTTTTAGCCGTTCTAATTAATACATGTATAAATATAAAATTAATCAAGTTTAACTGTAGTCTCGAGTAAACTTTTGCCGAATGGGCCAGTGATGTTCACACGGTGCGGTTATATCGATGGCGGTAGGGCGTCGCTGGTCGTAGCGTCGCGCGCGCATGCTCGTCACGCACACAGGAAGCATGCGGCGGCCTTCAACACGCGCGCACGGCCTCTGCGTCCTCTGCTCAGCACTACTGCTTATTGTTCACATACTCACATTTGATCGTTACTGTTTACATCATCTGATGCCATATAATTATTCCGAATTCGACCAATATACCTTTCCTATCAAAGTTATAAAGCATGCAATTGGATTCTAGTTGAATTGAAAATGCCTACCCGTGATTTAAAGCACGTGTAAAGAAACAGATGATTGGCAGGCAATCAGATCAAAGTCTATTAAATCTCAAAAGAGACAATGTCCACGTGACAAACGTGAGTCTGGCGGACAAAGGGCGGTCTAGGTGTGCTGAATAGTATAGAAAAATCATTTTCCACATTCTACGATAGAATTGTTGTGCTTCACACGCGATAGATTCTATTTTAATCTTTTGATAATGGCGACGTAATTGAAACTAATTACTGACTCAATTATCCATTGCGCGTGCATATAAAGCGTCTATTCGGTCGCTGGAGAGCGCGGGCGCAACACGGGTGCGCCGCAGTAAATGCGACGCCCAACCTGACCGCGCACATTCGTAAAATACAATGCTTTATATGTACCTCTTTGTGACCAAATTACAACGGAAAAAATACTACAATTTCATAAAAAGAATAATCTTATTCACTACATAAGAGTCCCTTATACATAAATATAAGTTATGTTTGAACAACTTGAAACGTGTAAGTTTTGCGAGTGCTGAAGTTTGAAAAAATGTATGAGTAGAAAAACTGCCACTTCATTACTTACTAATTAACCATAATAATATGTATGGGTGTATAATACCGTAGACAAATATAATATAATATAATTTATCCATTATTCAATGTATCTTAGGTTGCAAAACAATAATAGACTTTAATTGAATATAAACATATTACGCAACAAATAAATCTAGGTCCAATGCATTCCAATGCCTTTTTATTTACATATAATAAGACGACTGCATCTACATGGACAAATAAACATGCATACGTCCATTATATAACTGGCGGCAGTAGAAATACATAATTAATTAGTAAAATTCATGTAATTCATCTGCTGTTTGTGATTAATAATATTCTTTATTCTATTGCAATCACGAAACGACAGTCTTGGTAAGACCTATCTGAGACACAAACTTTTCGTTAAGCACTCAAAACTCGTGACGGCATCTTTACTAGCCGAGCTAAGTGGTTTCATCCATTTAAACCTAAACCTATCTTCAAAATAAAAGTAACCCAAATCTTACCCTGCAAAGCTATCTGTCATTAGCAGACCGATAGTTTTTCACTAATACACTATGTGAATGCGCTATGCATTTTATCAGTTTTTTGACGTAATAAACAGACAATTCAATTATGTATAATTGTATAAATAATACTTAGAGCTTATTGATATGAATAATATGAATTTATATGCTGGCTTTTCCTGTCACCAGAAAGAGACCAAAAGGAACTTCCCACGAGTCGGACTCAAAAATTGACGAGGCACCGGTGACAAGTGATTGTTTTTCTTAGTGACAAAAAACTGTGAACCTGTAATAGTGCCTTGAAGTCCAGTAAATCACGTTGTGAGGGCTCAATCTGGCACGAAGTATTGAATATTGATGAATAAATTGAAATTTCATGTGCGCAGTACCAACGGCATATTATTCTGCGGTAAATAACACACGTAGGGTCATAAATTACTATTGTAAGTGATCTAATTAAGACGAGTAAACAGTTCAGAAGTACAAATTTACGTAAATCAAGTCCACGAGTCGTGAGTGGCGCAGCGGCGAAATACTAGTCACCCCATAGGTATTCAGCGGAGGTATTATTTGTATGAGAACGTTGCAATAATTGGTGCAAATTATGCAACTGCGTGCTTCAAATGATATACATGATTGTAACATACTTTAATTCAATTAAATTCATCGGGCGTTAATGACAAAACAAGATGTTATTCTCTCGTTAATGCAGCTGTTGCTCAGAAATTGTTAAATATAATATTTTCCAAATGATTATTAAGTAGATGATGATATCAATTGATGATTCGTACTTAATGATAAATACAACTACTTACTTGGGGATCTAAATAAACAGATTTTGTATTTTCTATTAAAATTATTTTTAGAAGAAACCGATCGTTTGGTTCGTCAATATGTAAGCAGGTATTAGTATTATAAAGAAGTTTATGACATCTCTCCTACTTATGGCGCTTACTCTAGAGGAGAAGTGTACCGATGGTCATCACATATAGAATATAGTCATAGTAGATGCCATGATCACGACAGAGTGCAATCAAGGTCGTATGGGCGGCGCGCGGTCATTAGCATTGTAAAGAGCTTAATGCACTCATACTTTATTGGTTCTGCGGAGAAGGTACTATTGCATTTGCACGTGTTTATTAACTTTTAGAAGACCTCTCATCCTAAACTGACCTGCGAGTGGGCGCAGCTTCTGAAGTGTATGATAATAATCTAATGATATGATATATGATAGATGATAATAAGTTATTCCTACTCGATAGTACAGCCTAAAAAATGTATACCAAAATCCCTGCTTACTTAATTATTGCATTGTAGTTTCAAATAATGTAGTTGACATATAAAAAGTAAAGAAATTGCATTATGACAAAAAAATACTATTCTTCTAACATGGTCACTATTAAATATGTAGGTAGATTTAAGAATTGGAACGGAATGAATGTTTCGAAAGGATAGGGTTTGTAGTGAGATGACCACATACACATTTTGAATGTGTTAGTAAAAATATGTAAATGTTCACAAGGAAGTGTTTACGAATATTTGCACGTGTCTGGTTGTTCTTAGTACGGTATATCAGCATCATCGCCTAGGACAGATGCACTTCCCAGAACAATGTTGCATGCCTGCGCTCTAATCATACAACTCCTATTAAGCAATTCACGTTGTTCGCGTCGATATACACTGTGCTTGTTAAATTTATCAAAAGCAGAAATGGCAATGCACAAAGATTTATGGAGGAAAATGCACCAGGTACATTGAATGCACAAGAGCTTAGCTCAAAAGTGGAAGATGATCTCTTAGGAACATAGATTTTGTTTAAATTGCCTTTAACTGCTTTTGAATACAATTTAAAATCTTCTATACAGATTAATAAAATTTAAGTGTCTGTTTGTAACTGCAAAATAACAGTTTTTCACTCAATGCATATGAAAGTATACATGGCACTGACAAAGAAAAACCAAGTTTTAAAAACTATCTCTGTCTGTCTGCCTGTCTGTCTGTCTGTCTGTTTGTTCTGGGTAATCTCCGAAACGGCTGGACGTATTTAGACGGGATTTTCACTGACGGATAACTAATGTTACAAGGAGTAACCTAGTTTTAAAAAAACATTAGGGATCCGCAGGCAACCATGAAATTAAAATCTACGCGGGTGACACCGCGGGGCACAGCTAGTTGGAATTAAAATTAGTTTGAGTTCCAATTCGGCCTTTCACACCGTGCAGTTACTCCGCCGCGATGCATGCATACAATTAATTAAACTCTTCACGTTTTTTGTATGCGATTAATTTAATGTCACCTTTCCTGAAAATAAATAGTTCTATCATTGATTTTCACAAGCCGTTTATTATTGATGTACATATATAAATTGCTTATAAATATAGTTCACGTGTAAGTTAGTAGGGCATTATTGCCATATTCCAGAAGTGCTTGCTTATAGGGCAAATAAGCCGACTGTAATTTCCTGGTAAATCACAACCGATGCCAACTAATCAACAATAACGATGAGTGATGTACGCAATCACAGTGCCATTAATACCCGCATGGTTTACATAGTAATGGCTCTGCCACATAATATAATCGTCGCATCATGCTACATTGCACATGTCTAACTACTTTTATAATACTGAATACTTTGCATAATACTTTGTATTAAATTACATACCCAACTACATAACTTAATAACATTATAGTTATAGAAAATATGAAATAACTTCGTCCCCGTGGAATAGTTATTTTGGGCTAACGTTAACTCTAACCCGTAATTGGTCTTAGCGTGGTAATAAATAGCCTATAGCCTTCTTGAAATATAATCCTAACAGTGAAGTAATTTTTCGAATCGGACCAGTAGTTAGATATTCGTATAGATTACAATGCTTCAATCCGCTATTACGAATATACGAGTTATATAGTTATCTTAATGAAATGCAGTCCAGTATGCACTGCCCGTCCGTCAGCCTGCGGACATTTGCCTGATTTGCTTCCTCACTCACTTCACCAAGTGTCAATCTCGTATTTGTACACAATATCCGTATGACACGTGTTTAGCACCCTGCACGGGGCCTCATTGAGTAGAGCTGCAGACCATTAAATGACCAATACAAGTAGGTACATGTAACATTGGCTTTGTAAGATATAAAAAAATATTGTAATAGTATGTTTTTCCACACCACAAGCACTGCGTGAGGAAACTTAAAATTTTGTGATGTATAGTGTCTGAAACGCGATCGGCTTATCATTTGTCATGTTGTCTTATACATCATCGGTGAAAAGTGGGTGGTGATACACCTCTGCTGTTTCTGTTCAGGAAACCTTCCGGGATGGCGTAGGCATATTTTAATAAAAAAGAATAATAAATTAATACACTCCTTTATAAGAGAAAATAATGAACATACGGTAGGTCATTGACTACTCATGACTCTTTCTACTCTATTTCAATGTCACTGTGTTCAAAGTTGATTGGAAACACTGAGTCAGTACGTTACACACTGGGTAAACATAGGGCCTGTCCGGAAGTTTGTGTTTGCATAAAACAAATGAGTAAGATACGGGTCTAAGGCTTTTGTTGTAAAATTGATTATTGGCTTGTAATGTGCCTGCCTATTGTTTGTGTATGTACAAAACTGTTTAGTGCGTGGAGAGCATTCTATTTTTGAAATCCTATTTTACACCCAATTTACATCCCTAATTATTAGCCTTAAAATCAGATTTATTATTCATTTCCACAATAAGTACACAATTTCTAGAGGCTATTAATCAATAGAAACTAACTTCGTCTAACAAATTCACATGAAAATATATGAATGTAGAATCTTTTAACGTTCTAATTCAACAGAGGTACAGAACACTAATTCAATAATTTAACAGTTTTGGGACGGTATCCTTTGTATGATCGGTTCGATGCGGAGCTTTTTTGCAGACAAAGCGTATTGAAACTGTTTAAAGCTTATCGGATTCCTTGATTGAATACCATTATAAGGATTGAGGTTCACTAAACATGCAGTAAAAATGTAAGTGTATATGCTTAAAATGTTGTATATTTGCACGCCTCATGCGGAATAACAAATACGATGTTTTAAACAAATTGAAAGGGAAGGTCGTTAACACCCGTCGACACCGGCCTAAACACCATTCAAGGCTGGTCATCGAATTGAGAGTCCGTGTGTCAATGCAGTGACTCAGTGCTTAGCACGTGTTTTTTAGTCGTTTAATTCTTGACTTGGCACAATGTAAATAATCCTTTCATATCACATGTACCGTAAGCTAACAGGATCCGTTACTTCAAGTAACTTGCTGTACGTCATTTCAATTTACGTTCGCCGAAATATTGTTCTTTAAAAATGCACTAACGTTACTAGCAAACCTTTGAGGCTTAAAAATACTTTCTCTAGAATTAAAACTTTTTTCGTTTTTGCTTCAGAGGCTATTTTACCAATTAGCGATGATGCGTGCAAAACATGCCGTTGTATGTCCCCTGAGGCGCAAAATTTGCATGATTTAAGTAGGTCTGTGGCACAAAGACGCCGACGCAGCACTCGCGGCGGCCGCGCAGGCTCCGGCGCGGGCGCACTCTGACAGATGCCCGTTACTCACGGGGACACACTGACACCGATACGCTCATACTGCTTATACCAATTCATTATTCAACTACCAATATCACTTAACATGCTCCCCGTCGTCCTATGTACCTGGCTACGTTCAGGCCGGCCTATAAAGTTCGTAGAAGCTTGTGGCATAACAACATTCAAGTAAATGGGTGTTTTCTTCTTTGTACTGGTTAAGTCTATGCGGTATTTGCACCTACTGACTGCACCGTCTGCGACGGGCAAGCGAAACAATGGTATGTGTCAGCTGGTGTCAATGGCCGCCTGGTGGCGACGTCGGTAGCCAAACTCAATCGAACCCAAAAACCTGATCAATTCTCCTGCGATTAGTCATAATGGGAATATTGATTGACCAACAGATTAACATGCTCGCTGCTAATGGTAGGTATGCGTACCGGCTCGCATACTGAGAACGATACTGGTGTATACCTATTTAAAAAAATACAAACTCGTAAATAATAAACACAAGTATGTATTTTCTAGACATGAGCTGTAAACCATTCGTGATGATATCTGTAAAAACGTACGTTTTGTTTGCTAAACAAATAGAAAATTCTTTAAAACATTTAATATTCTGTTGGCATTGGAAAGATAATAGTAAACACGGGATTTAAGGGTTATTGACTGCGACAGGATTACCAGGTGACATTGTGTATTCTCTGGCCGGCGAGACGAGACAAAGAGATGCTACCACGCCCTGTGCCAGGCCGCGACATGTGCGCGCGCGCATTGCGATGCGCCGCACGATGCTGGCGCTGCCACCGACCAAGGCCGCCTGTGTCTTCTCCCATACGAACCGTCATACGTGTATCCTGCACGCTACTTCATAACACATTTCTATACGTACGCATTAAGGGAGCGTTGGTACCTCATCGAGACGCGAATACAAAATTTCCTGCGTCAAGATTTACATAAATACCTGATATTTTAATAATTAATTAATGCAATTAGCAGGTAAACAAGTTTCGCAATTTTAAGAACAATTCACATACATTATTTTATAACGATTTAATGGAAAGTACTCGCTATTGTGCTGTATCACATGTTGATTATGATAATGCTAACAACCTACTTCTTTGGGACATGTCATTTTACAAAGTCTTTTCCGTTATCCTTATCGAAGGCGTCAATAAACAATGGGTAGGTAGCCTTGCGATGATGCGAGATAATATAACGTTAGTTCCTAACTCAACGAGATAAACGAGAGCTGTACAAGCCAATTACAGGATTAAAACACGCTCTAAAGGTTTAATGAAGATATTATACGGCGATAACAAACGTGACGCATATTCTCACTAAAGTTATAGAAACAAGAAATAGTATAGCAAAATAATGATATCTATAGAAAAATCCGTTCAAAATGTACTTATCATCTAACCGTGTTTGCATGCTCATCTATTAACATAAACCCATATCCACTCCGGATACGGCAGGTTGACGACGACTACTACTTCCAGATGTACCTAGCCCAGTACGGGTACTTAAGCCCCCTCCTGAAGAACCCCTCCAGTGGACACATAATGGACGAGAGCTCTTGGCGGCGTGCCATCGCCGAGTTCCAGAGCTTCGCGGGACTTAATGCCACAGGTTTTTATTATAATATCATTATTTTACTTAAAATTTTCTTTATAAATAAATCTTTACAGACTATAGGTACACAGCATTGTAAAATTGTTTCTTATCGAACCTTCAAATATGAGTAGACTGTAAAGACTGAGAAACATTTTTAACGCTTAACATACGAAGAGATTTTATAAATTTAGGTACATGTAATGATATCAAAATCCTCGTATCACTGTGATGAAAGTCTTATTTTATCCGGCCATTATTCAATATTGGCCTACAATTATTAGAATTTTCACATTTATGTAATGGATTTCGAATAGAAGAAAACTAAAGTGAAACAAAAGTAACTATTGCAGCAGGGAACTAAATTGATTTCAATCTGGTTATTTGCGGTCTAACTAGCGTAAATTATAGAAATGCTACGAAAGCGTATCGGTCTCTTACGTTTAATATAAACACGCCATCTCCGAAGGGTCCCTGAAGAGTTAAACAAAGGTGTTAAAACACCCACTTTTCAGAGAACATTTAAATTATACATTGTCACTGTTAGGCTCTCGACATGTATGATGTTTGAGCCTGCAGCTTTGCCTGTGTGACAGTAAGTTCTGACAAACAAACTATTGATCCCCATTTAACCCCTAGGGGTGGAATTTCCGAGAACCCTTCCTTAGTGTATACCTCAAGAATACATTCTACAAATTCTAGGATCTAGGATCGGTTTATGCTGTGTGTTGATATAAAAGTCAGTCAAGACATTGAATTTTATTTGTTTATTACGAGGTAAGCTTAAAGAATTTAAGTCGTTTCCTATAGCATTCTAGTGTCGAGTTTGCTTAAAGTTTAAACACACATTATCGTGTTCCCATGACCTTTACTGACAGTCCTATATTTAAACAGTTACAGTCGTTAGTTCATACTGTGCAATTGAATACCAGCCTTGACGCGGTCTCATCACTGTTATAAAGCGGTTTAATACTTGGACACTACAATATACTAGTGTATCGTATATTCAGCCAATTATTCAAACAGCTTAGAATTATGTGGGCAGAGCCTGACCAGTCTCCATCCACGTACGTGCTTTGCCACGAGAAGTAGTTTGGTCTTGACTGCGACTGAAGGCTGTGTTATTATGTAAGCAAATAACGCATTGGCGATATACATTATTCATCGGTGGTCACTGCACGAGTTCAGTGGAGTTTGTTCGATCTCATCATGACCTGACTCCATTAGAGGCTTAATGTTGACATTTAACATTAAACTATGTTTAGCACGTACCTTTAGATAACCAATATGGATACAATTTAAGTAAGCACTCCGGTTATTTCTGATATTGTACATACGTAGTTGTAGTTTTCCTCAGTATCCACATATATTAGTAATGTAAATCATGTGGTTTCGATGGGTCACAGATGAATGTCAAGTTGTTAGGTGATCAGTCGGTCCGTCACTATAACCGTTGTTCCTGTTTATTCAACATTTTCCGCGTGCGGTTTTGGTCGATGTGATTGTATAATTACTTCCTCGTCACCAGCGGCGGCAAAAACTTGGTGTTTTGCCTCCTGAATCTCAATGGTGTTTTATGCTAGTAATGGGAAACAATTGCAAATCAAGTTAATGTCGTCTGGGTGACTAATCACGTGCGGTTGTAGGTGCTAACACTTATGTAGGCTCAGCACGGGTTTCCAAGTTTTGTTTCTTATGTTTTAGTTGTAACTATTAATTGTGTTTTATAGGTGAACTAGACGAGGAAACAATGCAAACAATGACATTGCCGAGATGCGGTGTACAAGACAAGGTGGGCTTTGGGGAGAGCCGTGCCAAAAGATACGCGTTACAGGGTGAGTTCTGAACCACTTCTGTGAACATGTACACATTCAAACAAATATCAAAACGTAACGAATAAATAAATATTGTTTTTTATATTTTTTTAATTAGTTATTTTTTCTTTATTCAGGATCCCGGTGGCGTGTGAAGAACTTAACGTACAAAATATCGAAGTACCCGTCCAAACTGAACCGCGCCGAGGTTGACACCGAACTTGCCAAAGCCTTCTCGGTGTGGTCGGACTACACGGACCTTACCTTCACACAGAAACGATCCGGACAGGTGCACATCGAAATTAGGTACCAAGTGACATGAAGCTAAAGCGCAGCTCTATCCAAGTTGTAATGCGACGAATCAATCCGAAAAATATTATCTTCTACCGCAACCGAAGATGGTTAAGTGTTATCGTGACAGATATTGAGCCCAACGCCTACTCGTCTTCAAATTTCTTCTCAGATATATGATGGTTTCCACGCGGAACTTCCTTCGTCATAATTGTACGCTTGCTTGACAAATTGGTCAAGATTATTATTATTCACTAAAATTGGTTTCAAAATGTAGCTACTACCTAGCTATTCGTTATCCGCCCTTGACTTTATTCGTTAGAAATTTGGAAAAACATTTATTTGTCAATATAACAAAATATCTATTTACATTAATGGGATTTACCAATTGCACTGTACTTGCGGTTGTTTAAAATTACGAATAGAATAAAATTTTATTTTTTATTTTATTTTATTGTTATGTTTACATAACAGACAGTATTTTGAAGTTCTTAGTATGCATTTTTTTTTATTACTATATTACAAAATTACTCGTGAGAGATATTAAAGTATCCAAAAGTGGATTCGATCAACCGTAGCATAATTAAATTTTGTGTTGAGATAGAAAACGTAGGCTATCATAGGACAATAATGTACAAATACGTAAACGCGTTGCATGTTGTTAACTAATAATATGTTTTCGTCACAATCCGCGGTAATCGTTGTTGCGTAACTGAGCACAAATAACAGTAGCAATTGTGTCATGATGCCTAGTGCTACTCATCCATCAGTGGCAGGGTTTACAGTACCATTATACACTAAACGTTACTAAGCAATCACAGCTCAAGGTTGCGGCCAGTTTTCATAATATTGATTGAAATGTTTTTATTCTCCGAAACACGCACATTAAATAGCTCGGTAGTGACATATTTATCGTATCTATATAAATAATTATTAATGTTATTCGTTACAGATTCGAAAAGGGAGAGCACGGTGACGGCGATCCTTTCGATGGTCCTGGAGGCACTCTTGCACATGCTTATTTCCCCGTAAGTAACCATTAGGTACAATTTTGTGATACAAAAATCGGTAATAAACAAACACTTTCGCATCTCTATGACTCGAAATTTTGACTTCGTATTGGAATTGGATGTGGTGATTATACTATATTATGCATATAGTTACATGTATTAATCGTTTCGTAAACCTGTCACAACTATTGCAAGCATAATGTTATTTTATCAAACAATGATTTTAACTGCGGATGCGATATTTGTTAAGCAAACAGTGAAAGTACAATTTGTTTAATACGATAATGACATATGTTATTGTTGGTAACAAATTGTTATATTTATTCCATTCGACACCTTCCGCAAAATGTAACCTGGCGCAAGATGAAATTTACATCATAAATTACGATTAGTATCATGGATCATCTTAAATCGCATTTAGACATCTTTGATTAATAGCTGTTACTATTATGTAGATCATAAAACGGAAGGGCTGTTTTAGTTTTTTCGAGGTCTGATCAAGTTAGAAAATAGAGAACGAAACAGTTGTATCGATATTCAGTGGTCAGTATATTTCTGTCAGTGCACTTTATTATTGTAGGTGCAACTCTATTAAATAAAATACCTATAATTTTATCCATACTAGTAATTCGTTAATGTTTTGTTATTTATGAGAATATATACAAATCAGTAACTTATATAAGGGTTAATTTAATTCAGAAGTAAATTTCAAAATAAAATGACCTTTCAGGTTGAAATGTGCTCATACTCATCACGCATGTTTTTTACTGTCTTTTAAATTAAATACACCTAATCATAAATATATGAATAATAAATCAACACATAGCTTTCTCCAAATACAAGTATTTGATATCAGGATACAACAGGCGGTTGAGAAACTGAGATTAATTATTTAAACGTGCGTGAAATTTAAGTCACTGAATATTATCTTGCACAACGTCAAACTATCAGTTAGTTACACTAAGAAATAAGAATAAGTTAACGCAATTCAATTACCTGCCTACCTCCTTGTGTTGGGATTTCATAATTTCAACCAGTATTTTAATGCAAATTAAATAGAGTTTCTCTATGAAACCGTGCCGATCTTAAATAAGGTTTTATTACTTTTTTGCAATACTTACAAGCATTTATGTGCAGGTATATGGAGGTGACGCTCACTTCGACGACGCCGAGATGTGGTCCATTAACTCACGGAGAGGGACCAATCTGTTCCAGGTAATTGGACAATACAGCCGTTGGTTCATCATTAACGTGATAACGGCTCAGTTAAGAAGTATGCCTTTGTGTCAGTGGCATCGAAATTACTTCACTGCTCGCTTTGTGCAGCTGGCCAGTATTCAAAACTAATTTACTTTTCAATTAATATGGTGCAAGCAAAATTCATGATGCCAAATTGCATTTTATCTGTATAATTTAGTTCTTTTAGCGTATAATTTAATGGAGGTGTTGTTCGTTTCAGGTGGCGGCGCACGAATTTGGTCATTCTTTAGGTCTGTCTCACAGTGACGTACGCTCAGCACTGATGGCTCCCTTCTACAGAGGCTTTGACCCTGCTTTCCAGCTTGACCAGGACGATATTCAGGGTATTCAGGTAACAAAGCCTTCGAGCACCATTACTACTACTTAATAACCCAGTAATATAAAAGACTAATGTTGATTAAATAATTTTGCAGGCTTTATATGGCCATAAGAGCCAGACGGACATCGGTGGCGGGGTGGGGGTTAGTAATGGTGGAGGAATTCCCTCGGTGCCACGCGCCACCACTCCTCAACCCTCCGCAGAAGACTCCGCGCTCTGTGCTGACGCTAAGATTGACACCATCTTCAACTCTGCTGACGGAGGAACTTTCGTTTTCAAGGGTATGTATCCCCGCTCTCATCGCCTTTATATATATTGTTAAAGAATATAATGTTCACGGCATCCCAGAAGAATCCCTGACAATCACCGCTAACGATAATGAAGTGCCAACGTGACTAATGTTGGTGAATTTCTTCTCAGGCAGCATAATATGCAGGATTCCTCACTATGTTCCATTTCACCGTAAATGGAT
Organism: Watsonalla cultraria; assembly: GCA_964035505.1. Lineage (NCBI taxonomy): Eukaryota > Metazoa > Arthropoda > Insecta > Lepidoptera > Drepanidae > Watsonalla > Watsonalla cultraria. The sequence goes on along the minus strand of OZ037717.1, from coordinate 5,889,616 downwards.
ATGAATTCACTGTAGTTAAGTTTGTAGAAAAACTCATTGCACATACCGCTAGGAATTCATCTATTCAAAACACTCCGCAACGTCTACTAGAAAAAATAATACCACTATTGTGGTTTATTAACATTCTGTAATCTATACTAATATTATAAAGAGGAAAGATTTGTTTTTTTGTATTGAATAGGCTCCGAAATATTTTATCAATAATAAAATATCAATATAAGAATCATAATAAGTCCTAAAAACGTTCCCATTGTTCAGGCGAGCACTACTGGCGGCTGACTGAGGACGGGGTCGCAGCTGGCTACCCGCGTCTGATAGCGCGAGCATGGCCCGGCCTCCCCGGCAACATCGATGCCGCCTTCACTTACAAGAATGGCAAGACTTACTTCTTCAAGGGATCCAAGTACTGGAGGTATAATGGACAAAAAGTGGACGGAGAATACCCCAAGGAAATTAGTGAAGGTAAGCGTTTTTTTCGACGGTGTGTGTGTTAGATCTACATAATTTGAGGGTACGTAGAAAAATATGATACTATGGCATATAATCATTAGTCATAAACCAACAAGTTCTATGAAACTTAATGCCAAACCCAAAGAGTTTGTATTTCATCCATCTGTAGTAGTTTTCTGTCTACACTATCGTGTTAGTAGTTTTATTTTTGTTTCTTCTTTTCAGGTTTTACTGGAATTCCGGACAACATAGACGCCGCGTTGGTGTGGTCTGGTAATGGAAAGATCTACTTCTACAAGGGCTCGAAGTTCTGGCGGTTTGACCCATCGCAGAGGCCTCCGGTGAAAGCCACCTACCCCAAGCCTCTGTCCAACTGGGAGGGCATACCTGACAATATCGACGCCGCACTGCAGTACACTAATGGATACACCTACTTCTTTAAGGGTGGTTCCTACTGGCGGTTTAACGACCGAACGTTTAGTGTGAGTAACAACCATTTGGAATTCTTAAAGAAGAACTATAGAATCCTGCCTAATAGAAATTAATTAGAAGCAATAATATCAATCTATTTGAAAAGGATTATTATCAATTCTTTAACATGCTTTGATCTTGAGCCAGAGAGCTAAACAACACCATATTATTACTTAAAACTTCACACGTCTTTTTTTTTAACAAATTTTCAACTTTACGTGTGACAATAAGTATTTGAAGTGAATAATGTTTGTTACAGGTGGATAGTGATAACCCAGCGTTCCCCCGATCCTTGGGTTTCTGGTGGTTGGGGTGCAGCAGCGCGCCGCGCGGCACCGTAGGAGGTAACGCCCGCTACTCCGCGGCGCCCTCGATCTCGGACGATGACGTCGGCGACATACTGTTCGACGCAGGTACTACGGCGTCCAGAACCGCTCGCGATTATCAACTCTATACTCCTTGAAGCGTATTTTGTCGTACTACCCTCGTTTGTTGAATAAGTCTATAATTTGACAGTTTGAATCAGTATGATGGTTGGATAAAGGGCGAATTAGTATAAAAGTGAGAATAATATAACAAAATTGATATTTGAATGAGACTATATGCATGTTTCTGAAAGAAAAATCCACGGGGAAATTGTTCTAAATAATCAGATCAAGCAAGTACAATTTACTTTTTAGAACTAGTGATGAAATATATGAACTAGTGATGATATACGAAGCGTAAAAGGTTTTTATAATTTATCAGGTGGTACGATAAAAATACGCATCAAGTTATATCTAATGAGATTCAGGGTCACTCTCTAAATCAGAAAAAAGGAAAGAATTATTTAACTTGCTCTCGAAAGATTTTTTTCAGAAGTATTTAAATTCGAGTTTTCTAAGAGGCAAATATCAGAGTAATGATAAATGCAGTACATACAATTCTTGAAAATAAAATAATAATCTATACACGCAGGTAGATGAATTGAACGTCTTCTTGTATTACGCAGATAGATGAATTGAAGACGTCTGCTTGTAAACCCAAAAAACAGCTTTTCAATAAATGTATATGAAAGTTAATTGGTATTAACACGTCTGTTTGTTCCGGCAAATAAAAACTCTAAAACGACTGAACCGATTTATAAAAGAATATAAATGTGCTCACGAAATTCCCGAAGGGGGTAAGCAGAGGCGCTGTAACAAAAATGCCCACATATTAAAAAATATATATATATGAAATAGGGTTCCACAAAGGGTGAAACAAAATATTTTGATAACTGGTAAATTGACGGTCTTTACTTGTTTGTAGTTATGTTACATACTTGTAAGCTTTGTTTATAGTAAAAAATTAAAAAAATATTGAAAAAAAATCTACAGGAGAGTTACCCTTTACAGTTTATTAGATGGGACCCACCAACCGTCGTCGGCTCCACTGTCAAATGTTTGCTCTTGTGTTTGTTATGTGTATGTCTATTAGTTTCCGACTACCTTTCCTTTCAATTTCTACCGTTGTTTTCAAATCAATGTCTCCTTTCATATCTTTTACTATCTTTATATGTTTCTTTTTTATTTAACTTTTCTTTTTCTGATTTTATTTCTCCTAATTTTATGTTATTTTTATGTTTATTTTCTATGATCATTATGTTTTTAATATTGTAGCTTCGGTAATTGGTAACAAAGACTTGTAACAAATTATTCAAAACTTACTAACCTAATAGTTACGTAACTAAACCAAACTAACACTGCAGGCCATCATACATTCGATTCGTACAGCTTTATTAACCTACAACTAACATGTATTAAACTTAACCTAATCTTGATTTGAAACTGCTGTCTATAGTAGCTTCTTGATGTGAACTAACAGCATGAATGAATTGAAACCTAACCGCTGGAAGGATGAGATGTTTGATGTGGCTTCGTGGTGTCAGTGCAGTGGACGGTGGACGGTGAGCTCGACTACGATGCGGCTTCTGAGCGCCTTGGACCTGTGGCCACACAATTGTATTATGACGAATAAGCAAACTACGACATAGCAATTCGAACAATACGCTGTTCCCATATAATTTAACAGAGTAATTTAACTCTTGAAACATTCGTCATAATACAATATTGAGTACAGTAAAATTACAACACACAGTTTAATTTTGTAATCCATGTTTGTGAGAAAAGTAGATTCACTTTGCAAAGTTTTGAATGTTACACCTTGCACCTATACGTGTTGAATGCTGAGTTTTTAAATTTATTTGTTTCTAAGATTGGTTGGGTCGACTATTGACGAATTTAATAAGTACTTGAGACTTTTTTTGGGTTGTTATATCGTTGATAAGTTTGGCATTAAATAATGTCTTCTACTTACATTATACTCGCCTAGACAACATCTCTGGAAAACATTTTCGTTAAGTCGACTCAAAAAATTGCAGAATAATTTAATGCAAATAAGTGATAATAATCATGCACCATGTTGTCTCAACAGTTACGAATATGGCACCAAAATGTGTTTGTTACCAAGTATTATTCACAAGTGCATCCATGTGTTGTTTGCCAATGAAGTAATCACAACCACATAATGTTTTGGTGCTGGGATGTTCACGTTTCGATGTGTGTGTGTGTGTTTTTTTCTAGGTGTAAAATCATCCGCTCCCAGATCATTCTTCTGGTTCAGGAAATAACCTCGGTGGAGAGTTCCTGAAGATTGTACATAGAGAAATTGCATAAAGAACAAAGACTCAATTAGTTACATAGGAGAATATAAGCGAATACCAGTGAGATTATAATATCATAAGCGGTGATTTTAGTACCGGCCAGCTTGACACGCGCCGCCTGTACGTCCCCTTCATACACATTTGCATGTTGCATGTTGCATGTGCATGTTGCATGGTAGTGTTGCGCTTTGCTTACAGCTTGCTAGTTATAGACTGCACGCGCCACGCTTCTCATCACTATGTATTACACTCTGCTTTTATTTCTATTTAATGCGTATTCTATTATTTCATCATAAAGCTCATACATTATCAAACCATACATAATTTATGTTCATGATTGGTTAGATGCATTAAATGGTTATAATAGTAGATTTTTTGATTATCACAGTACACAATTGACGAGGACTAAGAACATTGTATTATCATGTAACCTTGGTTTATAGGTGTATCCAAGCAAAAAATAAGGGTAATCGTGTTGAGTACATAGGTATATCACACTTTATTTTTAAAGACATTGATCAAAGCCAGAGAAGACCTCCATTTATGTAAGATATTCCCATCGATACAATTACTTAATTCCTAACTACAGCACCTCGTTCAATGGTTGATATTGCACACGGTTGTTTGATTGGACTTGAGGAGAGTGCAAATAACTGAAACTAATCAAGTGAATTGGTTTAGTGTGCATGTAGAATGGAATAACGGAAATATATTGATATCCAAGTTTTATATTCAAGTAGAATGTAACTAACCCACGCGCGATGCATGAACTGATGACGAGTAGTTAGTTATAGATTATATGTATCGATTAGATTCGAATATTTAAATTTTATACACAGTTTAACTATTTAATCAATATTCTAATAACACAAATGTATAAATAAGAAGAAGGCTCGAAACAAGACAACTCTAAATAGCCTGTGTAAATATATGATGCACTTTATGGAGATATTAGTTATGATGTACAAATACACGAGTGCAGTTGTACAATATATTAAAGTGGTGCACACTGGGGTCGGTTGTGGTATTGTAAAGGACCGTAGCTAAATCGCGTTAATGTTTCAGTGGTCAGCGTTCAGTCAGGCGGAGCTAGACTGTAAAATGTCGTTGACTCGTGGCCGCGAGCCGCTTCATGTATTAGGAGGCTCAAAACGACCTCCGCCGCGACACCAATCACCCATTTTTGTAGGTTTATTTTAATTTCATTTTATTTTGCCACCTTTTACCTACAATGCATGCGGCAACACAATCCTAGTCCATATCAAAACCTTTTCTTAGTACGCATTTTAAAATCTTATAAGTAGAATTTGTTAAGGACTGTCCGATGTGTGCCAAATGTAATGTTGGTTTATATTCAACATACATTACGCTTCTTCTTGTCATTGTTTACATTATGTTTGTACTAGTAACTTGTCACTTTAACTGATATGTCTGTGTCAATAGTTCACTTGTAGCACTGTAACACGTATAGTGGCACCAGTTGCGTACGAGGGTGGCTAGTGAGACCCTGTGCGTTATGTTGTACAGATGATGGCGAGCCAACAAGGGGGGAGAGTTCGGCGGGGCGCGCACAGCTAGCAGTGGTGACTGCAGCGTGTGCGCTAACGGCGATGCTGATCACGCGGCGCGCCTAATGCACCCACCCGCGTTCCTCAGACGCGTGACCCGCGCCTTGTGATCGTGTAGTGCGCCCCGCACACACTGACCCGCGCTCTGTGATCGTGTCGTGCGCCCCGCACACACACCCCCGCGCCCTGTGATCGTGTCGTGTGCCTGACTGCCTGCCCGTGCTCGGTATATTGTGTATAGCGAGCGCCTTGCTGTGATGATGACTGCGTTCATTTATACTGCGAGAACAATAATTTAATGCGAAGTCATAGTTTTTATACTTAATATAAATAGATGATGTAAGTTCGAGTGTGATATTGAAGTAAGCGATGATTTTTTATATTAAAAATATTTAAAGTGACCAGATACAAAAATGTTTTTTATTTGGGTGCCTTGTGATTCTGTGTGTACGCAAAGGTGTGCGAGAAAAATGATAGCCACGTTTGTATTTTAATCGGTTTATTTAACGTTTTTCAGGTTCTCCAATAAGTCCTCTTATGTTAGTAATTACAAGTTTATATGACAATATTTTTCGTTTTTATTTCATTTTCATAAACGTATTTTTTTAATAAACATCTCCACAATTCATCATAACACGGTCGTGCGACCTACTGTCTCAATCGTTCTAACTCTTAGGAAAATGCAAATAAAATTTAATTTCAAAATCTGTCTACGATTATTCGAACGTGATTAATCTTACTTCGAGTATCGAACGATGTCTACGCGCGAGACGAGCGCGGCGGGCGACAGCCTACGCGGGCGCTACGCCGCGCCTACGCCGCAGCCGGCCTCAGTAGGGGCGGCGTAGCCCCCGCCGCGGCCCGCCCCGCACACTATCAGAGTACCACTTTAGTTAGAAGGCGTAACACAAGACTTACACGATCACTACTCGAGAAACAGCTACGACACATCCTAGATCATATAATATATCGGAGGCCGCGTGCTGTGCAGTGTCGCGGGCGCCGCGCCGCGCCTCGCTCGCCGGCTGTACTTAACGTTGTACAATTGTTATCAGATAAGATTTTATACTACACTACCTCTCTCACTATGAATTAGGCATCGTTAATGATATTATAATAGAGATTAAAATTATGATCAAGCGGTCCTCTGGACGATCGACGATGTATTTATACAAGGATTTCCAATAGTGCAGTTCTAAGTCTTAACTAAATTATAATATATAAATTAAACAAGTAGAGTTTTCAAATGGAGTGCCTCTACAATTATAGGTACATATATTTATATGATCTAGAACTCATTAGGAACAAGGGGGTTGACGCGACGTAGAGGATGATTATAGTTAGGATATAAAACCAAAGTATTCAACAATACTGGGTGGGTGTTTGTCAGTACAAGATGTATGGGGAAGTATCCCCAATGCGGGACCTAAGCGAACCATGTAGTAAACTGCTACACCTCGTATCTATATCCAACAAAATTCTATTAAATTAACACAAAACATTTATATTTAAATGGAAATAACACTAGTTACATACATTATATTTATACTAAGTTATGAACAGACATTTCAATCAAATCAATAATTAAATAAAATTGCAGGCATTTAGAAAAAATCTCAATCTTATTATGTAAAAACGTTGTGCTGAATCAACTCTATAAAAACATTATGATATTTTTCATTGGTAATGTAAATAAATACACATTTTGAATTGTTATTTAATTTACATTTAAATATGAATACTTAAACCGATTCATTTAAAAAAAAATTTAAATTAAAAGATTTTTTTCCAAACGCCGTACAAAATGTCACGTCGATACATAAGAAGTTTGAAATATAATCGAAAGGACTGCATGATTGTGATTATTTAAAGATAAACTTTCGGGGTCAAAGTAAGGTGGACTTCAAACAATGTAACTCGCGACTTCCCATCGTAACTACGCAGGTATTACAGTACTTATAAATAACTGGTTCATCATAAGACTTGAATTTATCTTAATGTCACTAATCTTCTCCCTATACGTATGGATTAAATAGAAGGCCATGTGATGCTCTTATTGTGGTACCTACTGTTAGTTAAGTACGTGAATACAAAATAAAGTACAGACTGTTTCAAATGAATAAATAATCTCATCAAACATCTTGACACGTGTTTGTTTCAATACTGTCTGTTATTATTTTATAATATTGTATAATATTTTTATAATATTCATATTATTGTTAATAATATTAGTATTTGGCGTATTATTGTTCTTGGGTTTCTGATATTTATAATCTTACATGGAATTTATATTTATACTTCCTTAGTTCAATGAACACGTCTCAAGATCGTTTAATTTGTATTGTATATTCCTTTGAAACGGACTCCACTCGAGAGAGAAAATGAAAACATTAAGATAGCAACGTGTAGTGCGCTTGTGTGCGTGAGATTCTATCACACACGCTATTTGAAGATTACACAGAACTACAAGACAGTTTACAGATATAAGTTTAATCATCAAATTATTTGAACTAGAAACTCAGCAATCATGTATTATATTCGTTGTGTCATTGAGATGATGTGATATTAAGAAGACTCGTATTCCATTTCTTTTTTCAGTAACTCAATAATATTTTTACTGCTGTTAAGATAATTTGAATGAAATATCATAGGGATATTAGTGATATTACCCGTATATTCTTATATTAACTACGTACCTTCATATTTTGGTAATGGTTGTAAGATAACTAGTCAAAATATAAATAAAAAGAGAACATTCTTAATATCACATTCAAATCGCGCCTTACAGTTTATCTAAGACAGCATTGTATATGGCAGTCAGCAAATAAAATCAGTACAAAAGTTATACAACATCCAATTCAACACACATGAACACGCATTATGACAGATGGACAGCAAACATACCAAACACCTAAATACTTGTATATCTTCACAAACATCAATTCATTACTTTTTATTTTGCATAATACGGTCAATACCGATTTAAAAAAGTAACAACATTAATCCTGTAAAAATATAAACTACAGTCTATATTAAAACGGTTGATATATCTTCATTCCCTTTCAATTTATGAGTGTAACAATATGTTAACGCGCACGGCTGTGCCCACGCACAAGTGACTTTACAAGAAGGCTACATATTGGTGTTTTGCTTACATTACTCTATTTTGAGAACAGTAATTACGCTATTAATTATATTACCTTTGGAAACACTGACATATTAGAGACTACCCCGAAAGCAATATCTCTGCTTGTTTGTGCGTGTGTGTGACAGTCAACCGAGTGGCTGCAACAATATAAACCTAACGTGAAACACAATTATATATAAATAGTACAGCTAGTTTATTCTTCATAAGAGAATAATTTTCAATTCAATGGACTTGATGTACAATTGAAACGCGGCTACCAACTGAAGTGTTCCTCGTGAACGAGTGAACGAGCGAGCGACAAGAGACGTTCGCCATCTCGACGGCTAACGGAACGCTGAAATGTCTACATTCATATTCCTACTAACCGATTAGTTCCCAGTTACAGTTACAGCTAAATACATAGGGTTTCGTACATTGCTTTACACAATCAGCTTTCTTTGTTCATATAATTTGTGCGTTAAAAATTTACACATTATTTATGTACATCGAAACATACGTATATTACTCAATAACAAAATGCACACTATCATCAAACGCCGAACGAAAAATAAAATATACCCGTTACGCTAAACCTACGGAGAAGGGCATGCACGTGTCTCGCTAGGGGGCGGCGTCCGGCGCTCTGCCCCGCGACCTGCTCCGCCGGCACTCGTGGCTACTTGCAACGTCAGTTATTTACTAACTATTATTGCTAATCTCGGGTCCCTACCGAATCATCAATCATGAACGGCGTGCGACTTATTATATGTCTCATTTGAATACATTTAAAGGTCTTGTAGTTTAGGGATCTTTGTTCAAAAGGTATTGAGAGTACAGCCACTTGCAACAAAAGTAACTCAAGTATCGTGTTCTTATAAGTGAAATACAAATGTTAGCACATTGTAGTGGAACACGCGAAGTATATATGGAATACAAAGTTCGCTGGTAGCGAACTCCTCTCCTTTGGTCTCATCCTATCTACTCTAGTATAGAACAGTGAACAGGTGAAGAAATTGAGAGAGCGCAGAGCAACACGCACAAGAAGGAATGCACGGCCAATGTGTAAGTTTTAACGAGTGCTCCAAATTGTTCCAATTAATTATGATCTAGTAATTCATTTACTATTACTAAACTTTAGACAATTTGATAATTAATGTAATATACATAGATACATGTCGACATTGTGGATATAATATAACCTACTCAGTAGTGGGCCGAGAGGTACCTACTACTTTGCTAAATTGTTGAAATATTCACTTTGAAATTGTATCTATTCAATTCTTAGATTACACATAAAATTAAATGGGAGATTAAAATGTGGTGTGAAATAAAATAATACTTAAATATCTCCAATGAGTTCAATATTTTTTGTTTTAATGTAATAAAAATGTGAACAATCATCTTAATATTTACCGTGAACAATACGAACCCTAATCCCTACGTTTAAATCTCTTGAAGAGACTATCACTATGAATGTAACATCATACTCTCTGAGACAATGCTATGTTGTGCGACCTTCATCGACCGAAACACATCGTGTGGTCCTGGATCATCGACCAGTGGCGACGCTGAGTACATTCAAATGGAACATTTCACTTTAGTTTGGAGCTGCGGACTCGGATTGGTTACGTTAACAGTTTATTATTATTTGTGGAACTTTCACTTCAAGGTAAGTGAAGGCACTGGCGACGAGCTATTTACACATCTACTCGACCGAAACAATGACAAACCACCGATCTCACTTATGTTCCGTATAGGTATTATTATTGAATCCAATATAGAGCAAAATGCTTGATAAATAAGGTGTAGTAAGGTGATGTAGCAAAGGGCTATCTGTGTACCGAGTGTCATTGAACCGGGCAAGGCGTCGGAAGGAGTGGCCGAGGGCGCCCGGAGCTCCACTCCCGGCTCCGTCAAAAAGCAGACAAATAGATTAAGTATCGTTTTGAAGTTGGTTACAAATAAACTCCTAAGAAGCGTTAATAGACCTTTAGCACCTTCGGTGACTTCGATTAAGTATGGGAGTGGAAACAATAAACCGTTTCTGACATTATGTACACGATAAAAACGTAAAAAATAACTTACTTAATATTATTATCATTTATCATTTGAATACAACAACTACATCCCCGATGGAGGACAATATTCTCAACAAATGTCCATTCAATAAAGTCTTAATAACCATTAATTATATCTTGTTTTCGATCACATAATATTCAACGACACCTCTATAATTTAATATTTTTCAAAAAAAAAAACTAACAAATACGTTACCCATACAATGAGAACGACTATACCTACCCGTGGTGGAGGCTGCTTCATCATCATCATTACCCCACTCAATATACATACATATACAATGATATATATAAAAATCATTTTCAACCATGTTACATCTGTATTATACTGAATGATAGTTCATAAGACGGATATATACATATAATTGTCATTATATGCATTATTCATATTTTACTTCTTACAAAACAACAACTACTTTTATTAATCCTATATTACTATAGTTTTTTTTTTCACATAGACCAGATATTTTAGGCTTACAGGGCCGGCGGGGCGTTAGGCGGGCGAAGACGCTCTCATAACAAATCATGATCTTTTCTATGGCATAATTATGCCAATGTTAACCAATTGTATGCTTAATTAACAGGTGTTAAAACCTCGCTCCCCGTCTTCGCCCCCATCGCCTCACCGCTCCTTCCATGTGCATTGCGATATTACAAAAATAACTATCTAAGAACCCATTCCAACAGCTATTGTCAACGTGATCTAAATGAATGTGGCTCAAATGCAATTTCTCATCTTACAGATTAACGTGTAACAAGGTAGTTCCACGCCTATAGGCACGTGTGTTCCTCGTGCGTAGCCAGCACCGACTAGCACATGACAATGTGACGCCTCCCATCGATCTATCAACATAGGATTATGTTCAAATATCCTGGTGCCAGTTGGTTATTGTTACATACAAAACGTATACGATGGGGCAGTTACATAACAACGTACTTAATATAAAAAGTATTCTCAGCACAATCCTATGTACTCGTATCAATGACAGATGGTCGGAACACAGTTATGCAATTTTTCAAATGCCTTCACATAATATTTATTAAACCCTATTACATTCAACTAAACGAGATTCGTAAAAACAAACTCGAGATATTATACTGTGTTCGTGTGCCTTATAAACAACTTATTTGTAATATGAACCAGTAAAATTATGTCACGTAACAATTTCACTAAACGCAGGATATTTAGTGTTTCCCTTTGCATTCGTGCCGAAAATATTAACGTACTGGCCGGAACATCGGCTAACAGCGCTTATGTGATAAAAATGCATATTAAATATTACTTCAGAATATTTGGTGTTTCTATGTTTCGGGTGTATGGAACAATCTGACACAAATATGAACTTACAGTCTATAAACGCCGACGCGGTCGCGGGGACGGCGGTGTGAGCCCCCGTCGCCGCGAGACGCGGGGATCCACGAACTCGAAACCGCGCGTAATTTATTATCATAAGTACAGCACTAATAGAAGTTCCGATCGCAGGCTGGCGATCGCAGGACGTGGGTGTGCGTCGCACGATAACGTAAAACTATAACCTCGAGTCACGCACATTCACTAGAGGCGGGGGGGCGGTCCAGTGGGTCCGTACTGTGGGTAGCGCGAGGAGGCCGAGGGCGAGCGCGAGCAGCAGGAGGCGCGGCGAGGAGCGCGGCGCGGCGGCCGGCGCCTGGTAGGGCACCGAGCAGCTGGGCACGCGCTCCTCCACGGGCGCGCACCGCTCGCCCGCCGGCCGCACCGGCTCCCGCAGCCGCGCCTCGCACTCGTGGCACAGCCGCCCTTTGCAGTACCAATAGCAGCACTCGTCGCTCCCGTAGTTTGACTTGTTCGCCTGACCACCTGTCTCCGGAATGCGAGCGTCTGGAATGACGTTATAATTATTTCAGTTAGGGCCTTCATACATTGTAAACTCAGGAACTGTATACTGACCAACAACGCAGTTAGTTATTACTCAACTAACACTACGCAATTAGTATTAATCTCTTACAAATATTTACAGTATAAATAAGTATCTATAAAATTAATTATGTTTTGGGTATTTCCTGACTATGGAGGCTTAAACATATCTAAGACTATTATTGATATAATAAAACAACCGAATGGTAAGACGCAACAATTGGTCAAACGTGTACAAGTTACGAAGAAGAAAAAACAAAGCCCGGTCTAGCTCGCAAGAGATCTTGACTTATACTTTCTCGTTTGAACTGCAGCCAAATACTTAGCTAGGCGTGCGTGGTAGGAAGCTATCTCGATGAATATATTATGTTTATTTCATGGCCATAATAACGTTCAAATATACGTAAGCAAGTAGTATACACTTATCTTCCTCAATTCTTAGATACTCATCTAAGGACGCAAAATGTAGGCAGGTCCAGAAAGTAATTTGTAAGTGAAGGACTTGTTAAAAAGTATAACTAAGTTATGTATCTATCTCCTATCGTATAATCAGGTTTCATACGCAATTCCGGCAATGCTACTGGCTTTAGAAACTATCTACACTTATAACTCAAAGCCTAGCATTTAGTTCAAACCCACTATATGAATTGGAATGAATATGAACTACGGAATTGACACATATTCCAAAATACGCTTAGTTATTCAACGAACTTTTTAAAATAATAATAATAATTCTTAATTAGGTATATTTTTTTTATAAAATACTACCTGTACCCCGCGTTTTCATCCGCGTAGAGTCATTCACAGAGAAATTCATTTTTATATATATACTTAGATATGTAAAAACACGAGCAATCGAATGTCGACTTCAAATAATGTACATATTTTATAAGGGTGGGTTGCACCAACTATAAATACCTAATAAATAAAATTGTTATAGTACTGGTTAGGCAATACGTCATGACTTTAATTGATTTATGTAACTGACTTTAGCTATATAGCTAGAGTTTCAAAGTCATCCAATTTGTCTACATCTCCTACTTACAACCACCCATAAATTCAATAAAACGTTATATTGTTGTAAATATTGAAATGTGCAGAGTTCCTGAAACGAACTGATGAAGATTGAATAATATAGTTGAAGTAAAGATTTCTGTACAGTGGTCTAAAGCGTCATAGTCGGCGTGGCGAGAGAGATATGAATGAATATATTACCGAGGCATAGGAATGTGGGCTCGCCGGCGTACTGTGTAGGGTATGCTGGAGCACGGTCCGCCGGCAGGAAGTATGGGCAGTGTTGTTCAACAAGCTGGCACACGGCGAGGCAAGGCTTGAGGCGCGCGAGCGGCCGGCCAGGCCCGGCGGCTGCGGCGCGCACCCAGCGGCCCACCACGCCGCCGCCGGCCGCGCCGCGCCGCCGGTCCAGGTGGCCCACGCGCTCCAGGTGCCGCGCCCGCCACCGCGCCGCGTGCTCGCCCGCCGCGCGCGCACCCCTCCCGCCCTCCTCGCTCCCCTCCTCGGACCCTTCTTCCACCCACAGCGGCACCATCGTGCTGCACGCCCAACGCCTGTACGTTTCCTGCAATATTGCAATACTCATATCACTCAGTGCCCTCGTATAAGATTCAAATAATAAAAAAAAATCACCCATAATAGCTTAACTAGATTATCTGTATCGTGGGTACTGCACCCCGTAACCCATAAACATTTTATTTTCTCTGGGATCTAATGTAAAGCCACTACTATGTAAGGCGCTAACCCGACGTGGCAGGCGAGCTTGCTAGCAAAACTACCGAGTCGTAGTATTTACGTATACTATAAAGAGACTATTGGATTAATCATCGTGTGACGGAGCTCACATATCAAGCAAAGTTCAGATTTTCGAGATCCACAAGACACAGAAAGGGCTGGATCAGTTGGCCGCCGACAGCCGTAGGCTACCGCGCGACCCTTCTCACTTTTATCGTTAGTCAGCATTTTTCACTCTCACAGGAAATCACGCCGCTCACTGGACCAGTGATTAATTAGCCATCAAGCTCGCAGCGGTGCGCCTGCACGCAACGCACCTACTGCTTTTATTAAAGGGAAACCAGCCTTCTATAACGCAGGTATACATACATATAATATACCCAGTAAATTACAAACCTTCCCAGACTGGAAGCAATGGTTGGGATTGGCAAGTATCTACAATTATCATCTGAAAATCTAAAGACATTTGAACATCATGGTATATGTATATGACGAACACGCAGTAAACTATATACTTAAAGTGTTCACTTTTTCTGTAGTTATATCTGTAGCCTTGGCTTCATATCCGTTTAGCTGTATGCGCATCCTTTTGGATTGCAAGCCGGATTTATATCACCTCTATTTGCTATGTTTATCTCTTATCATTGTAATTTGTATTTTGCATTAAAATTACAAACTAACTTCTTTGAGATGTTCTTAATTTCATAGCATCATTTTGCAAGAGATCTCCACTTTACACGTAAACAGCGCCGTCCTGGCGACATACTCATCGAGATACAATAAAAAAAATTGCGCAGCCGGTAATGCGTGTTAAAGATTAGAGCGAAGCAGCCGGATATTTATAACATTTCATACATTGCCTGGATGCCTCCGGTATTCTTTACATTGCCTAAGAACTGTGAGAGAATGTCATCTGTTGGTCGACAAATCTCGTACGATATGTTATTGTTAATTTTCAATATTACTGGTACAGTTTATTTAATTGCATGATACAGTAATGGGATAGATATATCAAAGCATTAACATTTTCCTTATGCATATTTCACCGGGTATTCAGATTATCACATACTTAGTGAAGGCTGCACATACATTTAAATGAACCGGGGTATATTAATGATCACGTTTCACGTAGCGGTGGGTATGTGTGTGTCGCGCCGCGGGCCGGTGTGTAACAAATCATAACAAATGAACATCGTGTGAAGCAACGTCGTCTCAGCGGGTGCGGGCGGCGCAGGCGGGGCGCCTACCCTACACCCAATCAATCATAGAGGGCGCGATCTGACGCTCAATAACCGCATCCGTGAACTCTGTTTGCACTATTACCAGTACATACTACCATTTGGAAAAGACTAACATGTGTGCTGACATCTTGTATGTTCAACATGTCGAGCTTTTAGTAACTACATTTCTTTAGTTTAAATATCTCATCGCAACTTATTGAGCATTTTTTTGTATAAACCAGAAACAGTACTTAATTACAAATAAATAACTTGATCTAAACCGTCATTATTGCCACGCTTTATTTACACGTGTAAAGCCCTGGCTCGCGACCTTATACAGACGTCGAACTATCGCTTTAAAAACATAATATTAACATCCTACCAATGCCCTAGAGTTTAAAACCACAAACGCAGTAAATATGTATCATTGACCAATGGGAGCATATAGCCGGCGTTTGTTATACTCCTGCTGAGCGCAGCAACAGTAGCACTGGCCGCCACTGAAGTGGAAGCTAGGGAAGAGACGGAGCCAGCGTATATCTCTACTAATACGAAATGTCTCATTCCGTTCAAAACATCAATTTGCAACACGAGCAAAATTTTTCACTCAGACAAAAACACTGGAACTAATATATTTGGTAGGTACTGAGTCTCTAGTGTGGTATGTGTAATGTTATAATATAAGTAAGGATATCATAAATATAATAACCCATGGAAATGAAATGGGAAGAATTAATTGCACTCTATTATCTCTGCCCGCGCCGCGAATGGAGGCCTCGGCATGTTTATACTAATATAATATATGCGATGTGCTATGTAGCATCCGATGTACTGTTAAATCAACTAGCGTGATCAAAGCAAGTCCGCAAAACAAAGATTACCTAAATATATACTATATTGAACAAAAGACATCAACGCGTTAGCTGTCTAATTAATACATCCTACATAGATTATGGGAGCATGTAATTCCACTATTAAAACAAAACACTATTAGGCCTATACTTTGTTGCGAATATCAAAGAATTATAAACAAAATCAATGGAACTGGTCATAGTATAAAGAGCAGAATTAACAAAATAAATAAACGGCAAACGGCAGGCACAGGCGTCGCGTAATGTAATCCGCTTATCGCGTTATCCGGAGCGGGCTGATCGGACGTTTCCGTTACCTGCGCGCCGCGCCGCTAGATTACTTCAAATAAATACGCTTTTTACACCACCAAGGCGGCAATACGGATGTCAGGAAATTCTAATTTTTTTATCCAGGCTGTATTCATCCTGGCCTTATCCCATGTATTTGTGGTCGGCATTTGATTCAACGCGATGTGTCTGATTACCTGATTTTTATACGAAGCGAAACTACCATCTGACCTTCGTAACCCTTTTTTTGAGGAAAATTGGCAATCTGGGTTAAACCAGTTGTCAGAATTTCTTAGACTTCTGACTGACCTGTAACGATTGCCAAAGATGTCTGTAGATGGATGTGTTTCCAGGCCGTATTATAGAATACAATACCAGAGGGCCTATATGGGTGGCACATGATTAAACACAAAAAAAAATGTGTTGATTATAGTGAAGGAATATAGAATCAATTCTATAAATCAGAACGGTGTAACTCATACAAACATGTCATTAGAAATGTCGTTTAGTTGTTTTAAATACTTCTTGCAATATCTGCAAGTATGACGAGAATCATTCTATGAGTCCATCAAAGATCTGCTCCTTATTGGTTGACAGCAAATATATAGATAACATACTGTTTTTCTTAATGAGTGTGTTGAATCCAGTTATTAACGCTATCACGCAAAAAATCAGAGCAGACACGACATTGATTGATAATTTGATTTTTGAGTTACTATGTTAGTGCCACTCCATTTATTCCCATCACCACCCTATGATTGATATATAGAAACCTACCATATAAAACCTACCATAATTGGCTTTATCATTATCCTGTGTATGCGCCACCCTCTTATAATTTGAGACATAATAGATATTATTACTCTTTTATCCTGACCCGCAAATAATGAAGGGGGAACTTTGTATCACAACAGTATCGCAAGCGCTAAGTTTTAATTAACGTCGACGAGATGGGAGAAACTGTTGCGCTGAATAAAAGAAGAATCATATCTGATTCTCTTTTTAAAAAGCCGGTATTCTATTTAAATTATCGACTTTACTGAAAGGGTGTGGAGCAGGTCGTATGCCTACGTCATGTCTGTCCAGATGTAGACATAATTGATATGCAGCAGAGAGATCCGTATGAAGCCCTTAAAATAAAGTGAAAATATTAAAAAAAAAATTAACTGCAGTATCTATATATATACATATATATACAGATAAAAAAAATGGAAGTGTCTGTTTGTAATTCCAAAATAACAGCTTTTCAATCAATGCATATGAAAGTATATACGATACCGACAAACAAAAACCAAATTATAAAAATTTTCTCTGTCTGTCTGTCTGTCTGTTTGTTCCGGTTAATCTCTAAAACGGCTAGACCGATTTTAACGGGACTTTCACTGGCAGGTAGCTGATATTTCAAGGAGTAACTTAGGCTAATTTAATTTTAAATAATATCAGGGTTCCGCGACAATAAGAATGAAACTATATCTACGCGGGTGAAACCGCAGGGCGCAGTTAGTTCTGTAATAAAGTATTTGTTAACCATATAGTAAAAGTGTACGCCAGACACCGTCATGCATCAATAATAAAAATATATAATGAATATTTTTAATTAAGTTCGAGGGTGGTGCGTTTGACGAGAGTTCTTAATGGCCTGGCGGCTAATTATTACCACGGTAATAACGAGCCACCTACTTCGGTAAACCTGCGTTTAATACCTACAAGATGTAACGCTCCAGTCCGACACACATAAATCATGAATGAAAGCGTCTAGACGATGCCGAGAATAGAATATCAGCTATAAAATACAAAAGCGCTTAATTTTTCTTGTGATGTGTGTTCACTCCACTGTCGGGATCAGTGCCCGCGCAGGAAATTACATTTCACTTCATTTTGTGTCTCTGTCAAGTTCGTTGACGCATCAGATAATAGTGGTACGTAGAGTACCTAGATGATTATACATATGCAATCTGACGTTCAGTACGTCTTTCTGAAGCCGTACCGAGGTAAGACATCGATTATATATAATATGGTAATCGTTATTAATTAATAGTATTAACCCGCAATTTCGCCCGCCTAATGTATATTTAAGCACCCTACTTACTTTGGGTTAAAACTATATTGGTCTCAAATTTCAGCAAAATAGGTTCAGTAATTTAGCTGTAAAAGGATAGTAAAAGATAGGTGTGCAGATTCACCGAATGGCGCCACACCGCAATTACATCGCACAATGATTATGTTTTCTTAAATCTGTAACGCCTTTGGACCTTATTACAAAGCATGGTTTAGACTAGCCCAAACTCGGACTATAACTAAATCCATCCCGTATTTAAATCCGTATCACAGAACCAGATGGATCTTTTTTTAAACCAAACCCTATCATAGTCTTTGTTTTGTAATAAGGGGTAAATGTTTATCTGAAAACTGACAGGCCTCTTATTCCATATTAATATGGTTTCGTAGTAAATACTATTCAAATACACCCACATTTCATAGAAGATAGAAGTGAAGTATTTTAACACTTCTGTCTACCTCTCCTGGGACCCTTCTAGGAAGGCGTGAGCGTTACATTTACATAATTAGGTGGCAACGTTACAGATAGTGAGTGATACTGTCTCTTAGGCGTTACGTCTAAGAATCCCTCCTCAAACATGTATCTTCACGACATTTTTCTTCCCGGTAAGCTACTATACTAGTGTGAATGTGCTACTAGCCCCCGATCCGAAGAGATCTAACGAAGAAGCGCTCCGAATGAATTATAAACAAAAACAGGCAAACTGTATCCTCCTCGCTCCTTACTAAATACCTATATACTAAACGTCATACTACTCTCAGTAGTCTCGCAGAATTCTCTTAGTTGGAGCTTTATTAAAATTTCCCGTCGATGTTCAACTCCAGGCGACGCAATTTAATAATGCATGCCGTTAAATTTTCCCAAGAAGCTTTGTTTATTAAAATTTGTATTTATATATTTCAAACAATTGCACGCACATAGTATAGTTTATACCAGTTAATATATTTTTTAAAGTGTGCTAGTATTTTTATTATATATAATACTATTATTTAAGTTGTTAATATATCCTACGAGCAAGAATACAGCAACCTAATACATATTATGCCAAGCTACATTGTGGCCACTACAGCTCTATAAAACATAACCGTTAAAGTTATACTTAGCTGACATTATACACATACTTAAGAAATTTTCAAAAATAAACGCGAGGCATGTTGCATGTTGACAAGTTCGCCGTTTAATAACAGTAGGAATATTATCCCCTGGTACCTCACCACACCATTCTAGTACTCGGAAATGATGTGAACGCAAATTAACAACCAGCAAAAAGATACGAAAACTCCACAAAACTTCTGCTTTGAGATAACAAGATGTGTCCAAGTGTCGGCGGCGAGATTAATTGTCCACTGGAATCAGCTGTAGCGTAACAATGCAAGAAGGACTTCATCAAAGCAGCTTAATTCAGATTTAAGCGCTACATCGATCGACATCTCGGATGTGAAGTAGTTAAGCGTCGCTTTGGGCTCGGTTAGGTAAGCGTCGACGTAAATTGTTGATGCGCGCGCCGCCAGCCAACTCGCATCAAATATGCAGCACACTTGCCACCTCAGGTGGCCTTGCCGAAACACAACAACCCAATTGGAAATCCGGATGCTGGCTTGACACTTGGACATGTTCGGTATACAGCTACATGATGGCATGTCTCCCTCCTGTCTCGCTTCCATTTTACGACTTTATATAGAATCATACATTTCACACTACACTCTAAAAAATATCACATTTTTAGCCTTTAGCTTACTGGCCTATTTGGTGGTGTGGAATGATTTTGTTGATGTAAATATTTTATTTGTTCATGACGTTAAGTGTAATCTAGACAATGCTACAGTAGTAAGCAAGCACCTTGTCCTAGCTTTTAGTTACCATCCTGCAAAATAAAACTTCTCCCACGACCTACATAATTGTTAACCAATGCTCTTAAGTGTTAATATATTCCTATATCGATATATATGGTCTACGTGTATGACAAATATATATTCAATATAAAAATATTTCCCGTAGTTAATATAGAGTCACATGTATCTTAACCTTAATAGGTTCAATGCATCGTGTGTATCAATATCAATATATAGATTTGTTTTATTATGACACATGTCGAGTCCGCCCGTGGGCTGATCACGTGGAGGCCGGTCACGTTGCGCCGGTCATGAGCTTTGCAACATCGATATACCTAATTAAAATATCAACTACATGATCACGTATCACTACCCACTACTCATTAGCAACGCTGCATATTTAATTAATGAGATCTTATAGATTCATAGCCTGTACATACTGTTTCAAAGGTGGTAGTTGAATTTCAAAGATGAACACATTTTGTGACACGTTTTTACACAACGATATTCGTAGTCGTTGAAACATGTCAAAAGCAATACTTGGGGCATAGATAGTACTGTGAGCATTAAACATAATAGCGTTAAGAGTACCTCGTGTGATTAGTGCGGGGCTATGTCAAGCAATGCAGTCGTGGATGCCGCATGCGCCACTGCAATGTTTTATTACAAAACTAACTCCCACAAATCCAGTGTACACAATGTAGTTAAAGTTCCTGTCTGACTGATGTCTATTACAATGTTTTTTTCCACGGATTATGGCTTTTCTAGCATTATATTTAAACAAATGACATGATTACAATAGAAATATTTTATTGTCTACGGATGTGACCATCGATATAATAAAAAATCCTTATTATTCCTTGCAAAATAAAAGTCCTCAACATATGTCTTACAACATAATTAAAATGGGAGACAAATTATATTTTATCAATAGCCGTAAAAAGCAATACGAGTACTTACTTTACGACATCAGATGTGACACACAAACGAAGTAGAGCAAATAAATTGCAGCAGCCACGTTATACTAAAATCTGATTTTTCTCTATTCAAATGTGGTTTGTGTAAAACATTCATTTTGATATGAATGTTTATGAATTTGAATGTATATATTTAAGGAAAACTTGCATTGTTAAATATTTCACGTTTTTGTTCGTTATATAAAGTAAATACAATTTCTAACTTGCTACTGCCTGTTTACTTTTGTCATATTTTAGTACCTTTCAGTGTTATGAGAGATACGAAAGAACGTCAACTAGAATGAAGTCGATACTCATATAAAATAATATTGACTGTGTGTAATATATTGACAGTAATATAGTGTATTTTCATAAGTAAATAATAATTATTATAAGGAAATCTCAAGTAAATAGGCGAACATAATCTTATTGATGTATATGTTGATTGACAAGATTGCATTATAGTGTTGTTCACACAATCATGATGTTTGGGGTGCTTAATTAGTAAACTAATTAGGGATGTGAACAAAGTGTGAGGTGGTATAGATAGTGCGGGTGATTGTTGGAGTGGAGCGAGCGAGCGAGGCGCGCGCTATCGGCGCCATCGGTGCGCGCTTCTCCATCGTGTTTTTGGGTCAAGCGGCTGTGACCGATGCCCTCACTATTGGCTATTCAGTTTACACCAATTTATTGGATGCATCACACACAATGTAGCAAGCATTAACCTTCTTTTAAATTGTCGTTTATATTTCACACAGTGGCATAATATTTTTTGTCACACAAATACGCAAGCGAATTCGTCACCTATACATAGGGTACAAGGGACCTACCCTCATCGGCTTAGGCAGAGCGTATTAAGAACTTCTGGGCTTTGACGTTTCATATTAGTAACGTAAAATTTTACGCCAAAGTTAAGAAGTTCTTAATACGCGCTGCTTTAAGGATCATAGTTGGCCCCCTGGGCATTGAACATTTAAGATCGCGAATAAATTTATTGACAAAAGTATCGTGACGGGAATCAGTCATTCGATAATCTCAGTAAAATGTGCGTGGTAAAAGAAGCAAAGAAAAAAGAAGTAAGTGTGAAGGGAAAGGTGATTTTAACGAATTTGGAGTACGGCGTTGAGGAGTAATCCGGGCATTGTGGGACTCGAGAGCTCGCGGTTGATGTCGACGAGAGCTCTAACACTGGTTTTATACTACCTATTGATGTTTGTCGTCTCATTTTACGGAACTCTTGGAAATAAGTATCACATTGAAATATTAAATAGCTGTGCCCCGCGGTTTTACCCGCATAGATTTCATTTAATGGGCGGCTTAAATTTGCCGAAGTAATTTAAAAAAATAAGACTTAAGCTAAAGTTACTCCTACATCAGCTACCTTAAATTGAATATCTCGTTAAAATTGGTACAGCCGCAACAAACAGACCGACAGAGTTTTACTTAATAAATTGGTTTTTGATGTAACTGCCCTATATATACGCATTTATTAAAAAGCTGATAATTTAGAATGACATTACAAACAGACAATTTACATTTATTAATCTGTATAGACTGTATTACATTCTTATTTCCTGATCGTCTTACACATTAGAATCATTGGATCGACCTAACTAGATGGATCAGAATTGTGCGTTTAGTAACTGTGACACTTCGGCGGCCTTCTAAACTTGTTTAATTTTTTGATGCATGTTTTGTCTCACAAGTCTCACGAATCAACTAGAGATGTTCACTATCACGTTTCTCAAATTATCATGCAACTATTAGCCAAAAATAAACAATCATATTAACTTAAGCTAAATAGCCAATCTATGAAATAAAAACAGTTTCATCTAGCTCGCACTATATAATCTAAACAGCATATAAATAGATTTGTTCTTTAATTAACGGGTTCTGGGCCTTGCAGGGTATTTGAATATCTAATCCTAATAGTATTTGCATTTAAATCGTTCGCGCCTCCCTTCGAGAGTGTCTTTTGATTTGCGTTATACCGCCCCTACATTGAAAATTAAATAATTTAAATATTGAGCTACGTAGTGCATAAATTGCATAATACCCACTTACGCTTGTTATTATTAACGTTCAATCATTTAATTTTCGTACTTTGCTAGTTTACAAGATATGAGGTAGAAAAAAATCTAAGTACATACACAGATACTTCAGATTTGCGGCAAGTACTTTAAGTCATAGTGTATAAACGCAAAATGCATATATTTCCATGCAGGTACCACTAAAAGCAGAGCCCATTCATTGTTACACAAATATTTTCCACTGTAAATAAGAAATCCTTCGAAATCATAATAATGACCAATCTGATTAATGATTAAAATATAAGAGACATCAAAGAGCGGAGATATCCGAAAGCCGTACACGTGTAGGTAGGCCCCGTGTCCCGTGGGAGAGGCCCGTGAGCTCGCGAGCCAGCCGCGCTCCCAATAAATATCCTCAATTACTTTACCTAATTCAATCCATTCAGCCTCACATTACGATCCCGCTTTAGTACTGCGATATCTTCGAGTCTTTTTATATTCCACACACAAGAAAAGAAAGCTCGAATGATTGGGCTTTTAATATCATATGCTTATCTTTGTGAGTCAACGATCGCGGATACTTGTTAGGTACTCGTAGTATTGTTCGCTAGAAAACACGTTTTAAAACTAAAGTCAGCAACTGATCTGAAAGACAAACATCCACTTAAAAAGTTTCAGAGTGATAAGAGAAGTTATGGTAGAAGTTACATACAGTGTCAGAGGCGAGCACAGCCGCTATAACTTGGTTACCATAATGGCATTAGATAGTCGCATTCACCATATAATTGGTTACGAACACGCCATGAACATGACGCTACGGACGTGCCACGTGGAGCTACGACCTACAATTTTATTAGTGTATCGCGTCAGTATACGAGCACAGCTATGTTTATTCGAACTTTACTGTTATTCATGTGGGTTAACAGTTTATCTACAACAGTGCATATGTACTTATTTAAAGTCGATGATACGTTGGATCATTTTTATTAACGAACTAGCTGTGCCCCGCGGTTTCACCCGCGTAGATTTATTTAGACAGACAGACAGAGAAAAATTTAAAACTTGGTTTTTTAGTGCCAGTATCGTGTATACTTTCATATGCATTTAGTGAAAAGCTGTTATTTTGGAATTACACACAGACACTTCAATTTTATTTATCTGTATAGATATTATCTAACCTTATTAGAAACTAGCGGACGTCACGCGGTTTCACCCGCATAGTCCCGTTCCCATGGGAGTACGGGGATAAAATAAAGCCTATTTTACTTGCTGATGTTGATATAGCTATCTATTGTTGAAAGAATTAGCAAGATTGGTCAAATAGTTTCGGAGCCTATTCAATGCAATCAAACAAACGAAAAAACAATCAAATCTTTCCTCTTTATAATATATATTAGTTGTGTAAATCTGATAAAGTATTAAACTCATTAAGATATATTCACATTGACTGCACAATATATTTGGCTACGCATATAATACCATGCTACGGACATGCTACGCGCGTCTACGAGCTACCGTTTTAGTAGCAAAGTATACGACCAACGGGACATCTATTTTTATTACGCATAACTACTGACGATTTAGATCGATAATAATTATTGTAGCCTCAATCGTAAAATCCCTACTTCCCTACTAATATTATAAATGCGAAAGTAACTCTGTCTGTCTGTCTGTTACGCTTTCCCGCTTAAACCTCTCAAACGATTTTGATGAAATTTGGCACAGATAATAGACCCTGAGAAAGGACATAGGCTACCTTTTATTTATTAAAAATATTAGGTTTCCGCGACCATAAGGATGAAACTAAATCTACGCGGGTGAAACCGTGGGGCACAGCTAGTTATTTAATAAAACAAAGGAAAACATTATTTTTTATTTAAGTCGACATTTTACTTGAAAAATATAAGAGTAGGTACCTATCACCGCTAAATGTCCACAGAATGAACATGAAGAATGAAAGTTGTTTACGGCGCTATGCAGCCTCTGTCCGTTTCAGACTTAACTTTTAATTAACCGCACTTCTGCAAACTAACCTTGCTAATTACCTTAATCATCGCCCTGGCCTTTAGACAAACATTGTTAGACTCGACTTTCCAATCTAGTACATTATGCTACGTCCAGCAATTTCTAAGAACAAATGGCTTCAAGTGTTACAAAAGTTAACAACACAGGTAATTTTCATTATTAAAGTATTACGAATGCTCGATGAGTATGACTCTACATATGGGGATTAAGTAGAGACAAATCAGTAATGACTGACAAATCCTAAATCATGTGTGATTTAGGATTTGTCAGTACTGATTTGACTGATCGGATGAGTATGATAAATCAATCTTATATCCAATGTTGATTGAACGTGCGTTGGTACTAGAAATGTAAATAGTGATTGATATCAAATCAGTGATTTGTAAGACATAGGAAAACCGGCACAGAAGTTGAAGAAAGAAGCCTCAGTGAAGTGCTCGGGCGTCGCGGGGTCGGCAAGGGTGCGCGGCGCGGGGTGGGGGGCGGCGGGGGAGGTCACGGATCAGCTGGGCGGCGGCCATATTGATTCCCCGGCCTGTTTGATCGGCGCCGCCCGCCGCCCGTCCCGCCCGCACTCTCCGCGCCACGGATTAATACACGAGAACAACTTTTATGATTTCAACTCAAACAGAATGATAGCCAAATGTATTTAGCGTAACCACCGATGTACGAATATGTACAAAGGTCGTGATTATAAAATGATTCAAATATAATTGTTCAGATAACTTTTTAATTTGATATTTTACCAATCAAACAATATAGTGCGTATTTATGATTAATTTTACACTAGTGACGACTAATAATTATTTTGTACACATTAAGCATTTATTCTGAGAAAATAAGAATAGGATTCCAAGAATACTGCCAACAATACTCGCAGATTAAATTCTCGTGAAAAAAAGGGTTTGGCAAGATTTATTTTTAAATATAGCTATGGTGGCCGTGTGGTTTGAGTAATCGTTTGCAAGTTCTGCTACGCTTTGAAAGCTCGTTCTAAATTAGAACTTTTGTAGGTTGTCTACGAATGAACTTTACGGTAAAAGTGAAGAAATTAGCACAATTCCGAGAAGCTATTTTAAAGATGTGTCTATTTTGCGATTCTATAAGAAACGAACCCTTCATATTAACAAAAGAAAATATAACGAAAACGTGTATTTCATCAACACGGTTACGTAAACAGGGCTAGTGCGTTCCCGGTATTCATAATACCTGAGACAGGAGGAGCCACTCTCCCATAACACTGCATACATTACAGGGAAGTGGAAACAAACATTAATAACATGCCGAAACATACATGTTTACTACAAATAATTATAAAATTTAATAATAAAGCAATATATCTGTGTATTGTACATAACCGGATAATTTAGAAAATATATAAATATATATTGAATTATGCAATTACTATAGAAACTGATTGCATGATTGACTGGTCTCATACTGCGCAATTTGAAAGAAGCTCCCTACCGTAAACACTTAGTAGTGCTATCGGCTCCCCCAACGCGATCATTCCACGAGAATTCATTGAAGATAGAGGAAAGCAGGAAGGAATTTTTATTACGTGTAGTGGATATGATTTTCAGATAATGTCTTAAATTTTTAATTACAAAGCGTTCAACAATTTGTAGCCGCGAAATGCTTGAAAATGCACGATTTATTAACATAATAATAAAATTTTGATATAATTTTAATGACAAGTCAAACATTTTGCAAACGTTCAATAAAACTTAGATTCTTAGAGGCTATCTGCCCATTATATATAAGGGCTTATATCGCACACTACTCAACACGTATGTAAAAGTGATAAAAAAATACAAGAAAAATTGTGTGCTGAAGAGACCAGTTTTAGCTGTTGAGTTAGTAGACCTCTACCAATCACCATTAACAGAGCCAGTTAATGAGATAGTATAGATTGTAGCGAACAGGCGTATTTAAGCTAAATAGAGTATAGAGACATCGTTCGCGACGTGACTAGCGTCGGCCACATTGAACGAGCTCCGTAAGTAGCCGAGCCGCGGCGTAGACGAATTTCAAGAGTTTCTTTTACACTGAACAAGTGGAGCGTGCACGAGTAGCCGAGCACCGACTCAACTCCAATTTACATAATTTTTACAAAATATACAATGGGTATTCACAAGAGTGACAAGAATGGGTACATTTTAAAGGATAATGAGTGTTTTGGTCATCGAGGTTTGACAAGGAGACGAAGTTTTGAGATGGATGGATTATATGAATTTGTAAAGTAGTCGATGCCAAAATTGGATGACCCATACTTATAAGACGTTTATGTTCGTTGGAGACTTTGGAGGATTAGCTGTAATACATTTTTTTTTCAAATTAACTCGAGACGAAATAAGAAATTGACACTCATAGACAAAAATATAAACCAAGTTATGCATAAATCAATATACTATTTAAGTCCCTTCTGTTCTTTCATTAAAATAGATTTTATAAGATGACCTTGGTGTTTGAGTAGTCGCCTACTAGGCAAGCGACGCACGTTCGATGTACATGTACCAGTGAGTTTCTCTAAAAAAACTTATGTGCAGTGATTTCGAACCACGTGCTTTACGGTGAAGGAAAAAATCGTGAGGAAACTTGCATACATGTCCGAAAGGTAATCAAAGATGTGTGTATAGTGCCTGAGACGGCGATAAACTCACCATCTGTCACATTGGCACTTCATCATCTTCAGTGAAACGTGAGTGTTGTTATTACAACACCTCTGCCTACAACACGCCTCTATTTCCCGAATAAAATCAACATATGCTCGTTGTACGCATATGTATGTTGATTTTACAAATATATGCAAAACTTAGGAACATATAGTTGAACAAACGCAATTCATGCAATCATAGAATAATCTGCGATACATAGCTATATAATTCTGAGAAATCAGCGAAGCTCGTAATATTATAACAACATTGAAGTAAGTACTTTGAAACTAACCAGTGGCACAATATAGGCGGAACTTGAAAGGCTACACTAACAGTTTTCAAGTACAGTTTATAAGGATATTGTACAATCAAAGGAGAGGAAGCCCTAATAAGGCAGGCCGGCCGCGTGACTGTGCGTCCGACCGGGGCACAGCCGAGTCTCTCTGAACTCATGCAAAGAACAAACTTGATACACTTAGGGGAAATTGAAAACACCTCTTTGATATATATTTATCATGAGTAAAGTTATTCTTCAAATGAAAAAAAAAAATGTTTTTGAGTTTCTCACTAAATAGGTAAAAACGGAATCTTTTTAGTTTCGCTCCGGTATAAGTCTGTCTGCTGTCGGTTTGTCACGTCTTTATATTTGAGAACTAGCTCATTCATGCTTCATTTCGCGGAACCTTAATATTTTTTATAATTAAAAGTAGCCAGTGGAAGTCCCGTTAAAATCGGTCCAGCCGTTTCAGAGATTAACCGGAACAAACAGACAGACAGACAGAGAAAAAAATTAGAAATTGGTGTTTTAATGTCAGTACCGTGTATACTTTCATATGCATTTAGTGAAAAACTGTTATTTTGGAGTTACAAACAGACACTTCAATTTTATTTATCTGTATAGAGTATAGATGTATAGATAACAATTCATGTTATGAAGGGTGGCTTTTGTAATCTTTATCTAATCAACTTCTATACATATATACAGATAAATATCTATACATCTATACAGATAAATGCCAAAATAACAGTTTTTCACGTAATATAAAACCAGGGATCTAAGTTATTCTATTCTTTATAAGGTAGGCAATGCATGAGTTACACTCTGGTGATGGCCACTTTCATGGACTACAGAAGCCGTTGTTGTATAAAACCTAACATATTTTTAAGAAATTAACGCATAAGGATTTCAAATCGGCGTAATTGTGGCCTGTAAATTATAAACATAACTAAATATCAAGGGTATATTTGGGATTTCCCTACAACTACATGAAAAGAATGCAATCAAAGGTCCGAAAGTTGCAGGCTTGCAGCAAATTCCCGTAGTAGGAGAACATGTTGGTAGCAAACATTGGTAAGTTGGTCCATGCGCAATATCACAATTACGAGCAGTTACGTAACCCCACGCCGCCACATTAATTGGACTTCATAATTTTCTGACTCGTTCCCTCGTCAAACCCCTATCTAATATATGTTTTACTTATCGCATTAAGTTATATCTAATAATCTTTTGATTGAAATCCAAATTCTTCGATTATGTAGTTAGCTAATTCTATTACATAATATGTTCGTTTATTATATTATGTATAAGCATTCGGCGTTTACTTATGCTAAAAATAGCATTGTTGTAGCTTTTTGAATTATAAATATTATCAAAGAATTTATTAGAGATGGCACTGCATAGATTTGAAATCAAACCGAGTGTAGTAAATTGTAGGGTAAAGAATGCAAGTATTGTATGTGGGGCGGGATGTTGGTATGCTCATACATAACCGATGGCGGGCCGATACGGCTCGGGAGCCGAGGCTTTTGGACGAGCCTCCGCGCGCCCCACCGGCTGCACTTGGCTCCTCGCCAACACAATCGCTAATTTGCTGACGTTGTTACATAATTGCTTCGTTTTTATACCAGCTCTCAAATTTAAACATCCCATGCAAGAATACCATCTTCTCAATTAAAAATAATGTTTATTTTTTCCTTATTTTGTCCCTTGTAAGCAATGAAACTAACAAATAATTTTGTGTGTTTACGTCTGTTAAGGTCAATAGATGGCGGTACGATCAACATAACAGTTTATTGAGGGGTAATCTGCAGACGTTAGATGAGAATATAAAGAAGGAAGGTGTAAGCGACGCTAGTAGAAATGGTACCAAATTATTTTTTACTTCGTAAAGACGGAAGTTTTTCCTGTCATTTGTTTCAGTTCTAGGTTGTTTTCTTATATCAGTCACCTGATTCACCAGTGATTTACGTAACCGTGCATCTATATGTTTATATAAGGTGAAACATTTAAACCTATGCAAAGGTACACCTACGATGATTCATTCGTCTCCCGTGCCGTACGATTGCGAGACAAGAGGATACCGCGAAAAGAGAGGAGTATTAATTTTCGTGACTCGCCCACCCTCTAATTATAATGAAGTTAACTTTTGGCAACGAAGCTCCCGTTACATACAGCTGTTGGTCTTTATTTACTCCAACTTCTTTTTAAACGATTCCCAACGTTTGGAGTTTGCACATAGAAACAAGTTGCTCAGAGGTTGTATCGCCTTAACTTTTTTCATGCGTTAGGAAATATCTTCTATAGTATTATGAGACACGAAAAATACGATCTTATAAAATTTATAATACGAGGGAAGATTCAAGGATGCCGAAGACCAGGGAGACGAAAAACATATTGGCTGAGGGGCCTCCGAGACTGGTTCGGGATGAACAGACGATCGCTGTTTCGAGTGGCTATTAACAAAAAGAAAATAAAAATGATGATCGCCAACCTCCGGTATCAGAAGGAAATAAAATATTACAAAATATAACTTATCAAAACATACTAATTCCTGAGCATAAGAAATCTGTTTTATTTGACTGCGCAGCCTAAGGACACCGAACTTCTATCGGAAGAACCCATTTTTATAATTTTTTCTTTTACTAAAGTTTTCATTGAAGGATAAATCAACCTTTTCGCGATACCGCTAAGCTGCAGACTTGATGAAATCGGAACACCTCAAGAAGGAGAAAACTAAACTGTCTAATTACAACTGACCTCGAACATATGCCCAGCATTAATAAAACATGACAATGTGAGCGTGGCGCAGTGGGTGGGCGCTGTTTACGAGGTTTCGTTGCACTGCACACAATAGGTTCTTCCATATACTCGGACTGTCAACGTAATGCACAAGATATATTTAGATCTAGAACTGACAATTGACTGACAAAGCGCTGAAAATAGCTGCTGCTATTTTTATGTCCACTTTAAACAATTATCAAGCTCAATACTGAAGAATGCGTTCAATGCCTTTAGAAGTAAGTAACTTAGGCATGTAAGTAGGTCTACATGAACTATTTTATTTTCTTTCCCAATATTTGCGAAAAGTAAAAGTACCTATTTAAAATTGTCGTATGTTAAAATTCACTATTAGTTAAAATTTTTAATCTAGAAGATGAGTTTGTGTGTGACATCGAGGGTTAAAAGTTACGGAGGTTTGCGTAAAATAACGAATAATTTATTGATTTTTTTAATTTTTTAATATTTTTACTTTTGTGTAAAGTAAAGTCGGTAAGATTAACCCCCAACATGTAATACTATGTTGGTAACCTAAGGAGTGCCCGTTATCTTTACACAACATTAAGTACTCAGGGTAATATCTCTTACAGAGGTTTATCAACGAATGCTTACACCAGTTTCCATTATTGTGTACAATATGTTACAA
Source organism: Watsonalla cultraria (assembly GCA_964035505.1). Classification (NCBI taxonomy): domain Eukaryota; kingdom Metazoa; phylum Arthropoda; class Insecta; order Lepidoptera; family Drepanidae; genus Watsonalla; species Watsonalla cultraria. Next base: position 5,857,974 of record OZ037717.1, on the reverse strand, counting down.
ACGCAAAGAAACAAATAACATTTTGGAAAAAAACTACTGTTATACCGACGGAACAGTACTAAACTAGTGTTCAGTGACGGTGCCTCGTAAAAAGTTTCACTGCAAGTCATAAAATGTGATGAGCACCCAAGTTTTGTTTTGACGAAGGTCCAGAATACCTCAAGAATGCTAACTTACCAGTTGTTCCAAATGTGTATGGGTACCATGCAAGAATTATCATGTTTCATTTGTAAGGAACATCTGGAATCGGGAATTTACGTGTGATCATTTATTTACTACAGCAAGTATATAGAATTTGAAATATATTCTTATCACTTAAAAATTACATCTATGAATACTTAATTATCAGATTATTTAGCTGATAAAGAATATGTACAAAATTATAAAAAAAAACTTAAGTAATAAGTAAGTAAATAGATTAATATGGAATACAGAAGACGAATCCTCTGCGGAATTCAACTAGACAACCAGTTAATCCAATATCTGCAATAGAAAATGATTTTTCATCACAAATATAACCACCCATCATCACCCTGGCCTTATCCCATACATTGTTGGGGTCGGCACTTGATTCAACCCGATGTGGCTGATCACCTGATTTTTATACGAAGCGACTGCCATCTGACCTTCGCAACCCCATTTAGGAGGAAAATCTGTGATCTGGGTTAAACCAGTTGTCAGATTATTTTTATGCCTCCGACTGACCTGTAACGATTGCCAAAGATGTTAAATTGGCAACCGGGACCGACGGCTTAACGTGCTCTCCGAGGCACGGAGGAATTCGGGCGGCCACCCATCCAACTACTGGCTAGGCGTATGGTTGCTTAACTTCGCTGATCGAATGATATGCGTAATAGCAACTGTGCCACGAGCTCCTCACAAATATATATATACAAATATAACCACCCATTTCTAGATAAGGCTGAGCACTAACCTAAATCTTGGCGAAACTATTGATTGGTACTTATAATGCAGCGACATCATAAAAGTTGATGATCACAACCGTAAAACCAACACAGCGTCCTGTGACTACAGACTTTCAAATTAACCGATGAACGAAATGAAGTCAACTACTTAATAACCGGAGCGATAGTAGTCAGCTGTAATTTTTTAAGCTGTAAAAGATAAAGCAACCTTCATTCTAATCCTAATATCTAACAAATTGTTTCATTGTAAAACCATTTATGGTGAGCAAAAAAATCATATATCATATACATGCTTGTGTTGTGTGTGAGAAGAAAATTTAAGACACATATGGCTCCTGATTTGGCTAATTACACACAGCACGTTAGTTATTTACAGATGCCACGTTTGGCAAAATGTAGGTGTTGATACACCTCCTGGTCGAGGTCGATGTTAGTAGTCTTACTACTTTCCACCAAAAAAGAGTAAATAATCTTGTACGCACTTGCCCATTGGCAACAAAATCGTTTTAATATATTTTCACTCATTACGCGTCTTAAACCAATTACCATATTTCCAAGTCATAACCAAACAAGAGTGTAGTGTTAATATTTTAGATGGAACTATTAAAACAACAGTAATTTGCGGAGTAGTTGTGTTATGTTCGCGTATGCAAACACACCTCGAGTGACTGTTCTGTTCACGTTCAAAATGGGCATCTTCACGTATCGGCATCACAACAATTTGATGGTAAAATAAGAACCTACCTTTGACAAATTATATATTTAAGGACAAATTGTAGGATTACAAACCTGGGGCCGAACCATAAGCTCTTATTGCAATGATAATTCAGTTGTGCGGCAGTGACAGATGTATACACGTCACATACATCTGTCTCATAAATGAGTGAAACTATCATGACAATAAGAGCTCATGGTAAGGCCCCAGAACGTGAAAGTGAAATGTCATTTTCCAGGCATATCTTTTACCGTAAAATATTTAAAAGTAATGGTGTCAAATAGATAACAATATACCATGGCTAAAAGGTTTCTTACTTCCATAGATTGCTTGATTTCCCATATTAAGGATACATTTGAGCTGTTGGTCCCTTTTTGTTGGTGTTTATGAAACATTTGTTACACTACAAATACAGTCACAATGACAGGATATAAGGATACGGGAAGGAAACCTCGATAGTTCTATTGCGGAAGGCCATCGACAGCCTTCCCTATCATTTTCTATAAGGTTGCTGGTGAATTTGTGAAGTTCATTTTAATTTTGTATTAAGTAATTTGTTTAGTCTTCCGTGAAGGTGAAAAGATTTTTCTGCATAATAAGTATATCTTATATTTTATAATAGTAGGGGAGCCCACGATGCTAAATATTCATTTATTCGATTATTTTATTCATAGAGATGAGAATATAGGCATTACGCAGCTGCACGCATTCAACTTTATCGACGAATATTTGTTATTTCGGCTTGTGGAAATGGTCAGATTATATATTTTTCGTTATCCCAGAATTATTTTCTTTAAAATAAAAAAAAATGAGCCACGCTCGAGAATGTCCAGATGACGTTTTTTTTTTTACAACTTTTTAGCCCTCCCCTTTCTTTTCGTCACTCTCAAATTGTCAGATTAGTGGAATATACACTTTTTAGCATATAAGTAACTCACCCCAACTTAATCTGACGCGCTCGAGAATTTCTGATGATAAATTGTTTTTTTACTAATGTGATCCTTTATCCTGGACGCGCGGCCTTATTTATGAGGTTAATATTTGGTGGAGGTACTTAACCGGGTACAAGGTATCCCCCTGTATATTAATCTGCCGCGCTTTAGGAAAACACGAAATCCCCGCTTGGGCTCCCCTACTAAAACTTTAGAAATCTATACTAAAATTATAAAGAGGTAAAGTGTGTGTGGTTGTAGGGAGTAATATCTAGATCTACTCAAAGGATTTTTTTAAATTCTTTTCCTAATAGAAAGCCACGTTATTTGTGAGTGTCTTATTAATATTGCCCGCAAAATGAAAAGAGGTTTTCGTGGTAGTTTAAGTATACGCGGATGAAACCGCCTATTTGGCAAAGCAACATGCCTATCTAGTAACCCAACGCGTATAATCGTAAGTCGATTAGGTTCATAATGGCAAGTTGAATGTGGTCCAGCACCGGCGGCGATGACAACTCACATTAAAATTCCCAAATGTGTGAGCAAATGTGGGTCGTAATACAAGTAGGTCAACGCGGAACCGAGCGCGGCCGAGACGGGCCGGCCGCGCCGTTCGGAGCCAGCCCGAGATCGTTTCTCCAACAGGAAAATTTCACTCAGTGTCGTCCTTTCGTCGGAGGGGACCCCGATACGCCGTAAGCAATTGCCTGTCCCTATTTACACCTACAACCTGACAAATAAGCTTGCCTCGATACTGTCTGGTCTACCCACATCGTTGACACACACTATATTTACGGCTACTATTTTACTACACTACCTACGACTGAAGGCATTGTTTTCCAAGGTGTATTTTTCTCGTTGTTGTCATAGTGTGTATACTCGTTATAACGAACAATAGGATAACTAAGCTGCCCGATAAAGATAGTTTTACCTCAGGCATTGTACTCATAATGGGCAATGACTTCCACGGCTCGGGATTTGTATACATTAACTTATAACTTTTCCTTACAAATACATTCTTATAATATATCCTTATAGATCAAAATACATTCTTGAAATTCAATTAGTAAGCGTTTAAGAAATTCACAACAAACCATAATGATCTTGTACAAAATACGGAATGATAGTACTTTATGTGCTATACTTATATAGGAGTATACGCACTTGAGCATTTTTGTCGATCAAAATAAAATATCATAATGATGTGGAGTATAATTATCATAATTAATGTCAGTTTAAACAAAACAAAACGGGAAAAATAATTGAATGCTTCACTTATTTACTTAATTAAGGTAATCAGTCAATCATATATATTTAATCTTTGTTTGTTTTCATCGTACGAGTACCAGAAACCAGTTAAGTTTCTCACTGTTTTTACTCACAAGGGTAGTTTCGAACCGTAGGTGATTTTCACGACGTTCATAATATATACCGTAACTAAATAAATAATGTTCATCTAAGTCTATAGTTTAATTAATCAATTAAGTACCTGCCTACACATATTCAGCATTTAAACGTGAGAATCTCTTAATTGAGTTCACTTAAGTGTTAACCAATAGTTATAATAGAGCTAGTGAGAATAATCAGCCAAGTATAACTAAGATGGTTTTTTTATAATGATGTAAAAATAACAAAGCATTACAGTTTGTATTGATTAAAATTTATTATTAACTGTTATAATGAATGAAGCGGCTTAGTTATTTAGAACAGATAATGAGCCCTCTTAGCGCTCATTATCTCCAAATAACTAAGCCGCTTAGTGTAGTCATCCGTTTGTTTTGGTCGCATTATTTTTTTTAAGGCATATTGCTACCTTCAAAGCTGACTAAACATCTCATTCGATAACCATTTCATTCATTTTCATTTATTATTAAACCATTTTATATTAAACGACAGATTTTCCTCAACAAGACTTGAAGCATTTATGAGATTTCTACAAATATATTGGTATTTATCCTCATTGCTGAACAAGATGAATAAAAATCGTATACGTGTACATGTAGAATGTCTTTTGTTAGTCTGTTACTATTTACGGCTCGCTGAACTGAATTTGTGGAATCAGCATGAAGATTTAACTTAAGCCTTGAATATCTCGGTAAATAATTCTATATTAACTACTGGATAAGGGAGGTACTCGTTATAACCTTGGAGTGTGGATGGACGCGTGTGTGTACTATAATATGTACCTATATTAAACTTTGTATATCAAACCCGATACGCGAAATATCTCAGGACGTAATTAATTGACTTATCATAATACCCTCGTTTATTTGCAGCGAAAATGATATCTGCGACGGATTTGAACATATCATGTAATATTTAAAATGGTAGAAAAGGTAGGTGAAGTCATTGGTAGCCGGCGGTGGCGGCGGTGGGCATGCGCCGGCCACACGCCTGCGCACCGCCACTTAACCTCAATCCGAGGCGTGTTTTTGAATGAAACTTCATTCGCATTCGCAAGCCGGCCCCCGACCGTACTTTGCTTTTAGATGAATTTGGTACTTTGGGACTTATCTAACCTATTTGAACCACTGCGCACATTGATACACCTAATACGGCACTTCCATGCTTTAAAAATATTGCCAGTCACGTGGCTTTGTAATCCTGTTTTCAGTGTCAATAGGTATTTTCTATAATTTTATTAATGGTCTCTCGATCGTTTAGTTTGTAAAAACAACTTGATTTATGATATTACGCGCGATGCAAACATACCCGCGTCTTTAAGACAGACTACTCTACCATCAGTCAAACAGTAACTTAAGTATATGTATATCAAAATTACATTCTCAATTATTTTGATAACCCTTGATGAAAAAACATAATTAAATTAGTGTTTAGCTCAAAGGTGGCTTTTATACTTAAACGGACTAATCGATTCTATTGTCACACGGTGTTACTCTCATATTTCATATTAATAAACCACGTGGGGAAAGTTGTCAGGTAAAAGGAAAATTAAATAACATTCATGAGCATACTGTGAAATTTGGTAAGTTTCTCGAAGCGTTTTTATTTTGATTGGGCTGCAATTATCAAAAGACGGTGTCTAGTAGGTACACATTAGCACAATGAATGTCCCATTACAATGGGACGGGAGCTGTTTGCACCTCCGCGATAGCCCGACTGAATCCGGAATCGGTCACTTTGATATAACTCATCTCATTCATTTAACCCACGGATCACACCTGCTGTTTCACACATCGCTCAACGAACTTAGAATAAATGGCGAACAAAATATTATTACAAGATAATGTTTTATTTCCGCCACTCTAGCAAAGTTTGGGTAGTGATTTGATTCATACAATTAATCCATGAAAAGCTCATATAATTAAGTTCTTATTTTCACAATGTCTTCCTATTAATCTTAATATACCTGATACACGTTTTGATCACGCTGAAGCCCTCACAACAGGAAAGCAAAGAGAAAAGAGCGACATTACATTTTCATTCAAATTCAAATATTTTTAAGGTTTATTGTTGTTTTAAACCAAACAACAACAAACCTTAGCCGTTTAATTTATTTCTCCACAAGCAAGCCTTGCCCCTTTGGTTTATTGAGGAGAGTTCTTAAACCCCTGTCCGTATAATGATTGTATTCAAAAATTGAGTGATTTACGAGTTCAATGATGGAAATTCTTTATAAGAAAACTGGTGTAAGTAGGTACCGTAGAATAAAGTTACCTTGCTCACAAATATTGAACAATGAACATGCTTCTATTATTCATCCAGCCCATCTCAATCAATCAAATGGCATGTCTATAAGCGGCAGAATACGTTAAAACATGAATTTAACTGTATTAGGCGCTACTGTTCCCAACCAAGTGGTAAACGTATCCCTAAATATGCAACTACTACTAATGTTAGACATTATTACACAGTGCCATCCCAAAGTAGTCTCAAACTAAGACAAGCTTGTACTACGGTTACCAGACAACGGATATAATACTTATATAGTTTTTTTTTCTTAACACAATTATAATATGTACTTTCATACCAAAGACCCAGGCCCAGTCGAACTTGACTGAGCTCAACACATCGAATCTTTGCCCCGTCGCGGGGAATAAACTAACGACACCTAAGTGTAGCAGTCAGGTTTACTAACCACTAGACCAACGGTGTCGTCAATATGGTAGGCACTTGGTATTTATACGTAAGGAACTTTTCATACTTAATATAATATACTAGCTCTGACCCGCTTAGCCGATTTAGTTTCATGCCTAATTTTGCGGAACCCTAATATTTTTTATAAATAAAAAGTAGTAGCCTAAGTTACTCCTTGAAACATCGGCTACCCGTTAGTGAAAGTCCCGTTAAAATCGGCCCAGCCATTTCAGAGATAAGCCGGAACAAACAGACATACAGACAGACCGAGAGACAGAAAAAAAAAATTGGTGTTTTCATGTCAGTAGCCTATATACTTTCATACACATTTAGTAAAAAGCTGTTAATTTGGTATTACAAACAGACACTTCAATTTTATTCATGTGTATAGATATAGATTTCATAACATAATCCAATATGAATGAACATAGTTAACATTTGTTAGAGAATACAACATATCCAACGCAATTTTATTTAAGGATTATAGTGTAATACAAGTTAGTGTAGTATACTTCCCTTTAACTTTTAGTGTTGTCGAACGCCTGCAGACGTTGACGAGCAAGCACTAAGCTGTAAGCTGCTTACCCATAATTATTAAGCTTGGCGTAGCTTGTAGCTACTACGGGCTGGACCTCGCTGCACTGTGCAGATAGTTCATATTTGTACCCATCGCTTTCGTAAAACTGTGTAGTAAGTTAACTATGAGGTTTGTAATAGTACTATTACATTTTTAGCTGACTTCAAATAAGGAGAAATAACTGAATTCGATGTAATCTTTGTTTTATGAATGATCAACGATTCCTCGAAAATGCTGAAAAGTTTATAATATTCAGGACATAAAGTCTCAAACTAAGCAAAGCTTGTACTATGAGCACCAGACAACGGATAAATTACTAAGTACCTCATATTTAGGGTTCTGTATCCAAAGGGTAAAACTGGAGCCTACTAAGACTCTGCTGTCCGTATATCTGTCTGTCCGTTGGTCTCCAGGTTGTATCTTTATATACGGTGATAGTTCGACGGTTGAAATATTGACACAGATGATGTATTTATGTCGCCAATATAATAACAAGTACTACTAAAACAGAATAAAATAAACATACAACAAACGTTTTTTTTTTGCTGATTATGGTACAGAACCTTTCGTGGCGAGCCCGACTAGCATTTAGCCGGTATTTTATCTATACTAAAATTATAAACAGGACAGGTTTGTATGTATGTTTGTAACGTATTGGCTCAAAAAGTATAGGACCAATATTAAAAATTATTTCACCATTTAAATGCTACATTATCACTGATTTATATATGCTATATTTTATCTCCATTCCCCCACGGGAACGGGAACTACGCGGATTCATCCGCGTGATGTCCGCTAGTTTTAAATATGATTTAAAATCGCAGGAGATGCGAATACGTTAACTTTTATGACCGAATAGCAGCAAATGAGTGAGCTAATGCTTTTTTTAGTCATACTACTATGCCGACACGCAACCGTACAGCCCGCCTGATGGTATGCGGCTACTGCAGCCTACGAATGCTTGTAACACCAAGTTCCCTGTTCTAACACTAATGACAGCTGTTGCTAGAACAGCGGTTCCATTCCTACCCTCTATGGAGCAATGGTGACCTTACTCAACGCAGGTACACAAAAGTACTTAAAGTTAGCATTATATGGCTGCGATCTACTGTGAGGTGGAGGTCAGTGCTGGATTAGCCACGTAGCAAGAGTAGCAAATGCTAAGGGCCCCGCGCACCAACGCGTCAAATATCTTGCATCTCCCATAAAGCATGTAAGATATTTTACGCAGCCGCTTAAGCTATGCATCACTCCCACTTGTAAATGTAAAGCAAACCAGGGGCCCCTTGGCCGAATGTGCTACAGGCCCCTCGCTAGCTTAATCCGGCACTGGTGGAGGTACACTCGCCAGTCAGGCAGCTGCAAAATTCGAACAGGAGATCCCGTTATCCCCTACTCCTCCTATAATAAATAAAGCACTCTGCAATTGAACGCTGAAAAAAATTCGTAAAACCTTCAATTGATTTCTTGCGCTAAAAATAAAAACAGGTTGAAAAAAGTATACTAATTTCATATTTTGAAGTTTCTGTATAATAGAATAACTAACTTTGTTAGTAGTGTAATTCAGAAACACTGTGAGTGAGACATTGAATTATTTCCCAGAATTCAATCCATTAATGACGCTATCAAATGCTGTAATCATTCAGTGTGTGTAAACTTGAACCATGCATAATTCTAGAAAAGACCAATGGATACTACATTTTCTTGCATCATGGAATTTTCTTGACTGTTAAGCCACAAAAAATAAAAATAAGCGTCAGTTCAAAATGTTTAGCCTTTTGTAGACTTTAATATTTATTCGTTTAATTCCAGTGTCCCTTTCTAGACTCTGAATAGGTAGGTTTTGTGTAGACAAAATTAAAATATAGAAATAGATACACCTATTGCTAATGCTCTCTACCTTGCCATACTGTATGCGCAAATAGCCTTATCTATACTAATATTATAAAGCTGAAGAGTTTGTTTGTTTGTTTGTTTGTTTGAACGCTCTAATCTCAGGAACTACTGGTCCGATTTCAAAAATTCTTTCAGTGTTGGATAGTCCATTTATCGAGGAAGGCTATAGGCTATATTTTATTCGCATAAAGATTAGGGGTCCGTAAGAAAATTGCGAATTTGTAACCCAAGGTGTAAAATCGAAAACCTATTTATGCGTGCGCTGCAAAAACTATTGACAATAGCACAAAATAATGTACTACGGAATTGTAGTTCTTATTAAGATCTACAAAAAAGTCCGCGAGAGCATATATCTAACTCTCATATTTTAGTCACAATAACCGCTTTAATGTTCATAAAAAAATTTAAATCGCCTGAAGAAAGAAACTACGTTAAATGTCTATCATAATATTAATTCATATCCAAATTAAGCACAATGCTATCAAGAGTATTAATTTAGAAGTAAAATACTGTTTGTTTTATTCCAATCGGACATTTCGTTGAGAAATAATCACGAGTATAAAAACGCAAAGAATTGGTACGTAATAATGAGTTATTTGCCAAAGAGTAATCTCTGAAACGGCTACACCGATTTTAACGGGACTTTCACTGGCAGATAGCTTATGTCACAAGGAGTAGCATGGACTACTTTTTATTTATAAAGAAAATTTAGGGTTCCGCGGGAATCAAATTAAATCTACGCGGGTGAAACCGCAGGGCACAGCTAGTATCGACATAAAGACTAGGAACCTCATAAAATTAAATAACAATTTAAAACAAATTATTATATGATCCTCAGAAAACAAAGAAAATATACTTTGCAAAATTAAAAAGTCAATGACTTCTCTCAATGACTCTTCATTAACAAATCAACATGACGTGTTTACTGAAAAAAAAAGGAAAGGAGTTTGCATATCAACCTATATCTTCTACGTATAAGCCCAATTCTCTTCGAATATCATTTATTCATTGATCAAAACCTTCATTAAAGGTATTTTAAGAAACAGTATATATTCAACCAAGTTAATTAAATGTATACATACAATTTTCCAGATACAATATGATAATAATACTAATACTTAGAATTAGATCCAGTAAAGTGAGGACAAATAGGTGAAGTTAACGGGGCTGCAAACGACTGAAAGCTTTCAGTCCTTTCAGTTGCAGGTGACATCTTCAAGAAATGGGTAACGACACGCTATGTAAACAAGCGACCGTTTTGTCGTACACCGCGGATGTGTTTGAATGGTATTCAATATTCATAATAAATATTCATAATTAAGTTAAGCCATTTGTATTGTATGTTTTTGACAGCATTCGTTTACGTTTACTTGACATAAACAAAAACTGGCTGTTCAGAAACGTGATCATTTATAAAATATTTGTCGTATTATATTTTTACATCTCACTTAAATACACTTTATTTTGTCGTATTATATTGTTGTCAGGCACGTGGAACACGTATAATAATAACATGATTTAAACGCGTAATTATAAAAGAGATCACTAATTTCCACTACTTATAAAAATGTTCATGCGAAAGAAGGGTGATTTTGTTTTCTTCGGTTCTGTCGGTTCTTCCCAAAACCGTTTCCGAACCGATGGTGCCGAAATAACATTCATAAGTGCCGTAACCTTAAGGCTCGCACTGAAAAAATATTTTCATTATCTTATTTGTTCCCATTTTCACCTCTGCCTATCCTTTCAGAGACCCTTTGTAGGAACGCGTGAAGATATGAATATATGAATTTCGTAAGAATTTCCAACACCTGACGATAAACATTACGGACTTTAAAAATAGCTGTCGTAATATCTTGACTTTCGGTAGATTTCGTTTTTATCCTAATATTCTATATTTAAATGGCTTACATAACGCTCACCACCTCTTGCTTATCCTTTATCCCTAGCATGACCTCTTATTGCCTATTATTGATCGTTTATATTTTGTATGAGACTAGCGGACGTCACGTGATTTCACCCGCGTAGTTCCCGTTCCCGTGGGGTGGGACTACGGAGATAAAATATAGCCTGTATTAATCAGTGATAATGCAGCATTAGTACTTTTCGAGCCAATTCGTTACAAACATACATTTAACCTTTCCTCTTTACAATATTAGTATAGACAGATGTAGGTATATGACAATAAGTTTGTCACAGTCACATAGTGAACCTGTGATCGCAAAATACCATGGTAAGGCTCAGATCTTGTCAAATCGTGTTCCAATTTATTTCAATACGTTAAGATACTATGTATATTATTATACCTGCCTTTTGCTCCTAAGCTAAGAGCAACAACCCCATGAAATCGGCACCAAGGTCAAGGTTAAGAAATACAAGCCGAAATGGACAATGTATTACTTGATTGATTATGTTACTATAGTGTGGCTTATCTCTGCCAATAAGTCGAACTGAGCCCTCACGATGCGACTATTAATTCTTTACATGTGATTTACTACTGCAGATTTATCTTATGATCCCTGCAGATTTATCTTTTCTACACCTATTTTTATCACAATATACGTATTGTCTGCTAAACTCAAATCTAAACAGATAAAATAAAATTGAAGTGTCAGTTTGTAATTCCAAAATAACAGCTTTTCATATGAAAGTATAATAAAAAAAACAATGTTTAAAATTTGCTTATATTTTTTTTATTACTTTGCCGATTAGAAACTCAGTAATAAATTTTTCTAAAATATACTATTATACGCTTGTGTTTTCCATTTATAGATGAAATCCTTTCATTACCTTATTCGTAAGATATTTCCTGTTGGCGGAAGATTGGCGCCGTATATACACAAAATAAAAATCAATAAAAAGATTATCTGGGAAAGCAGCTGCAATTTGTTTCAAATTAAATAAATAAGATTTGAGAAAAAATATCACAATACTCTAACCACCTGCCACCCAACTCTTACTTTACTGAAATCATTGGACGTTAGTGCGCTCACGTTGGCATTCCTATGGGACTTGACAGTACGCGCTGTTCTTGAGCGAAGCAAGGAACTTTTATGGAAAAATCCTGCACTTACTTTCTATTGTTTTATGAAAAACATTAGACGTTAGCCTGTTCTATCTTGAACTCTTATGGGAATAGCTCCCTCGAAGCTTTCGACATTTACGAACCAACAAATAAATACCTATTTGCGACTGCATCACTGAACAATAGACCCAGAATTTGTAAGTAACGAGTGTTTAAGACATTACTTTTTCTTATAATTATACCACAGACATTATACCACAGGCACTTTTAAGTTAGGAAGAGGTCTCACAAGTCAATATTTAGTGCTCGATAGTTCTATAACTCGTGCACATAGCTGGCAGGGTGCGGGGATCAACGCAAATACAGCTAACAAAAGCAACGTTACGGTGATCGATAACGGACACCGAGAATGCCTTAGAGTGAAGACCTACAATGGCATTTATATATTTGTGAGCTTTATTCGTGGTTTCGCCCACGCGAACCCCACAATCTCACTCATCGGCAACCCCCACTGAATAACGGTAAATTTACTCCGTTTATAATTAAACCTTCAAATTGTTGCCTCATTTCGTAGCCAATTCTGGAAAAATATTAATTTCCCTTCGCATCTTGAAAGGCTTGTGACATACCGTGCTTATTACGATATTGCATAGCTTATCGTTATACACAGCGTTATTAAAAGTGGAGCCCAGAGTTTCTTTGATGGATATAATCCCCTAGAAGGAAATCCGTCAAAGAGCTCAAGTGGTCAACTTAAACAAAAGCTTTGGGGTCTAGTCGTAGATACCTACTACCTATAGCTTCTATGGTAAAACCCTTGACTTGATAATGTTCACGACGGCATATAATCATATTGTTTGTTTTGTTTTGGTAATTATGACCCCCATAGATACCCCGTTCGATGAATTATAACGAAATCCATTGTTATAATTGTTCACTGCATTTTTATTAAATTTTCAGTTAAGTAATGTTTCCAATATATCTTCTTTTGCAGTGCCTACTAAGAATAAAGCTACTTTTTACCTACTGATAAATACAATAATAATAGTACAAATCGGATTGAAATCAGTTTTATAAATATTGAAAACGTTGGTAATTTCCATGTGTGTGAGAGATATATACCTAAGAAATTAAGGCTAGAGGATGACACCGCGATGAACAGCGTATACAAATGTATGAAAATAAGCAAGAAAAATTATAATATTTTAGCCATTCTGTTGGTTTAATGTATCTATTTGTGTTTACGCTCAAATACAGTGAATCAAATAGCCGATGATTTCAGCTATAACAATTGTGGAATCGCAGGTCCATACATAGTATACTATGCGTAGGTGTATGTCGGGCCGGCATGCCAGCGGCCGCCCGTCATCCACACTACTCACTGACAAATTACCGGGGCCTGATCCATCACCCTCACACCGATACCGCCAGCCTCCTCGCTCGCCGCTTCTCCACTCTGCTCAACACTTAGGTTAAGAAACGTGACTTGCCCAACTGGATCGATACACGCATATAAACGTCTACGCAGCAAAGCGGGTCACGCGGTGATCTCATGGATTGAACACCTCTATTTTACTACCTATTTCAGCAATAGAGAAGATTTTCTGTGTTTTACTCAATAAAGTAATTTTATGAAGAAAACCTGACAAGAGTATTTCTTAATTGAATATAATAGTGGGGTGTAAGTCTTTCTAACAGATTGCAAGTGTTTTCTCTGTCTTACTCTGTTACGTAGATACCGGACTCTCCCACTATTCTTCTACAACTCCTGTAATTATCATATACCACGTTCTATCATCATATCTGAGTGGGAGGGAGCTTATACTAAGTAGCATATCATCATACCTAGCCCAGCAGCACCCCACTGCGTATTTCTGAGGCGGGTAGGGGACTACCAATGGCGCATCATATTCCCAATGGTGTCACTCACCTGGCACTCGTGACACGTATGTACGGAGTAGGACTGGTCGCAGTCGTATCGTGTGAGGATATCGACGAAGTCGCAGTGCACGCGCGCTACCATAGCATCGAGAGCTAGTAGATCGTGTAGCGTACGCTCGCAGCGGTCCCCGCCGGCTAGCACCTCGGCGCGCGCGCTGCGGTCGAGCGCGGAAGCGGGCGACCGCTCGCAGCAGGCGCGCAGCCGCAGCTCGGCAAGACGACGCGCGCGTGCACCGGCTCCCAGCGCGCACAGGTGCGGCACGTCGCGCCCCGTCAGCAACTCGGCCGCGCCGCCGCCGCTGCCGCACGCCGCGCCCCCGCACTCGCGCACGCCGCCAGTGCCCTCCTCCTCCAGGTCGCACGCGCTCAGCCAAGGGTTGAGGCGCGCGAGCGGACTCACGGCCAGGCCCGCGGCCGCCATCAGCAGCAGCAGCAGCAGCGGCGGCGCTCGCATGGCGGGGGCGGCGCCGCTAGCGGGGGCCGGCCCGCCGGGCGCGGCGCTGCCTCATACCGCATCGCGCATGGCGACCTACTCGCGCGGCCCGGGCCGCGGGGCCGCCGCGCGGGGTGGGCGCGCCGCCATGTCGCTCGCTCGCCGCTCGACTGACTCCCCCCGGGCGCGCATCGATCGCCCCGCGCCCCGCGCCTTCCGCTGCGCGCGCCTTCAAAGCCTCCACTTCCGTTATGTAACCTTGCGCGCGCATCCTCAGGTTCCGCCCGCTGATGACTCTGCCATCTAGTGACTCTTTCAAATTTCTATGGTATGTTTCATTCGCTTCTAACCAGCAATAAATTCACATAACTTAGTCTCTATATCTACGTACAGATGGCGCAAACACAAGCTGGTCCCATCTTTCATAAGCGGATTGTTCCTAAGGTAGAATTGAGCATTGATAACTTGTTTTTTTTAATGAGAATGTGATAATGCTTTATCGTTGGAGCTGTCATCATTCATAATCAGCGCGGTTGCTCTAACGCAACTTTTTCGATTTTTTATTACCTACTTGATGGTCTGAGTCTAAGCGGAACGCAGACACACTTGCACTAATTAAAAAAGAAACAATTCAAGTGACCGCCTACTCTATAAAACCGCTTTTTGAAAAACCCGCTCGAGTTTGAGAGAAACTGACCAAGCTTTTTTCTTACCTTTATTATTACATATGCCAAAGTAATAATTATTGTTAATACTTATTTGCCGTAGGGCATACAGTGCTCTTGGCTAAATAATATTCTTAATGGGTGGTCTTTGTAGTCGATGTCGGTAGTAACCGTATAAGTTTTACGATCCAATTATTTTTCAACAATGCTTAGGGATTAGACACTAAATAGGGATTCACTCTTGCAGAGTTTGCAAAGTTTTGTAGCATTCTACGGTCTGCCGTGTGATGTGCTTGTAATGTTATGGTCATTTATGACAGCGTCACAATAGTGTTGCGCATTGATTGGTATTGTAATTAGGCAGCAGGCAGGTAAAACGTAAACATTGAATTAAGTGAGGGCAGATTGTGGGTCCCTGTGTGCGACGGCGAAGCGCTTGGCTCTCACTCGCTCCATGATGACGCAATGCGCCCGCGCAATCGCCGAGTGCATTCACTCAAATCACTCGCCGCGTAAACACAGCGAGATCGCTACGTTTATCGTTCGTTATCCTACATTATACGAATTTAGTGTCTTTGTTTTCAAGCGTATAGTTAAAGAAAGTTCAACTAACCTGAAATCCTATATGATCTTGTGTTATTTGTTACACGTGTTTAATAACAATTCATAAGTAAGGAAATCAAGAACAGTATAAGAAGGTTGTATTTCGTCAGACATAATGGACGCAACAAGTAAGTAAACTGGTTTTACCTAACATTACGAATGAACATTAAAACTATATCCACAATTTGTTATTTTTAATTTTTATTCTTACTAACATGATTTTGGTTGATCCAATGCCACAACTTTCAGTTTAGGTAATACTCCCTACTCAGGTCGATATTTAGCTAGCGAATCAAGAAATTACTCAAAATATAATTTAATCCGACACGCTTCTCAATACTAATCGAGGACAAAAAGCTGATTTGTAATCGGTGTTGGTACTAATGTGCCGTTAGGTCCTTTAACTATAGGCAATTAGGCAGGTACAACGAACTCTAAGATGAATCGAGTGGTCTCTCCAAACCATCTTAGCATTCCCTTATCAGAATTAGAGCAAAGATCGTACAGAGCTATCTATTTCAGTGATCCAACGCATTATTTATTAAATAAAATTTATGATGTTGTCAAGCATGAATCAGCTAGCTTTTAGTTGAATATACTTTATGTAAATTGAATAAGGTTTTTCTAATAAGCTAAATATTGTAAATATTCTTAATTGATATAAGATCTATATTTGAATATCGTTTTAGGTAGATATGAATCGTATGTAGAAACGTGATATGAACAAAAGGCTAAGTTGAGTTGCGTGGTGACCTACGCTACGCACCTACGTCATAATGTTACTGATATAAAATGTTATTAATGTAATGATAGATTTAAGACAACTGCTAATAAACGAATATCTACGTTTGCATTTATCACTTTCCGTTCACGTTAAGCCTTGTGAAGTCACGCCCTGAATATCACGAGTAGGTAGTTTGAATTTCGACATTACCGTTCAAACTATAAACGTATTTTTAGAAAACAGCTGCCATCTGCCTTATACAGGTAATGAAACTTTAACGAACGATAAGGAATAATTATGTCACACTTGTTAATGTGTATGGGTTGGATAGGACACGCAAACTAAAAACATCTCTTGAAACTAAACGGTAAAGGGGTTAATGAGGTTAAATGTAGTAGTCATAAGGTTGTTTTTTGTAGACGGTAGGCACTGGAAGCGCCGTCACCGGCGGCGACACAGGCGAGATCCCCCGGCGGCGCCTGAGCCTCCTCCCCGCTCAGATTCAGTTTCGGAGGTTCCAGCAAACTCTATTGCGACCGCGACCTATGAATCAGTATCGACTCACGAAAGTGACTTCGGTAAACTATCTAAGTCAATTATCAAATCACTAGTAATGCATGGTTTTATCCCTGATAAATTAAATGGAATAATAATTCACGATTGAGATGTACGTATACAGGCTTAGGCTTATCAAAAAATATTATGAATATGAGAGATACGTTTCACTAAGGCAAACTACCGTGTAATATAATCAGTAAACTGCCCTTGAAATACTATGAATAAAATAATGAAGATCATGTTTCCCTTACCGATGCGAAATAAACCGATAAAGAACGAAAAATTGCGGAACCTAAAAACTCATCCAAAATAACCACACTCAATACGGAAGAATAATAAAGGTGATTTGGTGGTTGTTTGCTTGTCTCTAATCCGGCCCATTCACATTAATAATACACAAAACGTCATCAAGCTAAATTAGAGTAAATAGATAACTTGAAACATAATACGAGGTTGAAGATGTGACATAATATTGTCCGACCATGTGTCTCAAATGTGTTATCATTATTAGGTAATTTTTTGTCAATTTGCTAGTTAAACAGATGAAAAGATAAGAACGTTTTTGAAGTTTGGGGAAGATTAATTCAATTTCCTTTAGATAATCGAACTAAAACTAGAAATATCTTGTTGCCGTACGAGTTCTTGCCGACATACCAATATATGTATTTAATTACCTGTACCCAAAAAAATACCTATTACCTGAACCACTGAATACATTATTACTTATTATCATTGTCGTTTCAGTGGAGAACAAGATGGGCCTCCCACCGCCCTACGAGCAGAGCAGCCCCAACCCTGCACCGCCGCCGTCATATTTCGGGGACCACCCGCCGCCGCCGCCGGGGCTGGTGGTGCCGGCTCCACCTCGCACCACCGTGATCACGACGCCCCCGGGCGCTGGCGCGGGCTCGGCGCCCAGCGGCCTCGGCCCGGGGCCCACTGGCACCACGTGCGCCTCGTGCAACAGATCCATCGTCACCAGGGTCGACTACGTGCCCAACAATCGAACTCACATCGTTTCCGCAGCTCTTTGTGTTCTCGCTGGGTGAGTATCATAAAAATCTGCATTGTTGAACCAGCCATTATTAAAATCAGTAATTAACAGCGTAACACAACTATTTACCTGTGATGTCAACGCTCACGGTCACACTGTGTTTTTTCTATGCCAATGTACATAATTTATTAAATACATATCCCTACGAATTTTATTTGCGAGTTTCTTATTGGGTTACTTCTGACTGATAATTTATTCCGAGTCACAAAGAGCAGTATAAATAAATAAATAAAAAAGAATAAAACAGAACAAAATAATTTCCAGGTGCTGTTGCGGCTGCATCATACCGTATTGCATGAGGTCGTGCAAGACCGCCAATCATTACTGCCCCAAGTGCAGGGCATTCGTCGGCACTTACACACCCTCTTGATTTACTAAATACCTATATTTTATACGTACTCAATTAAATATCAATTATGATTAGTAAATTTGTAAATAATTTCAGTGTTGAAGACCTGCATATCGAATTTTGAACATAGTTAAAGAAATACAGTAAAACGAATACCGATCGAGGCAACTACTTACGTACGAGTGGTTCGTTGTCCACGAACGCTATTATCTAACAGGAACATTACATCAGCAGAACCAAGAAATCTCATTAAAAGGATCTATTTCAGTTATTTACTTTCAAATACCCTAGTTTTGGCGTATTTTTGGTGTGGATTTTGGTTGGCTTGGTAATCGCGCGGCACTTCCATAAAGCAACACGGGATTGTCTATCCTATCTTCATCACGATTTATATCATACGATACGACGTACAAACATACTGACAAACAGAGGAACGAAACATTTTATAAAAATCTAATTTGTACTAAGTACTTCACTTCTTACATCCAGCTGTTTTTATTTAGCATTTTTTTCGTTGCACAGAAATTCGACCTCTACAGTTTTATTATATATAGATAGATAATCTAACCAAAAAGCGATCGAATTTATCTCAACAATATACAAATGGGTTTGGATTTGCGTGATAATGTAATAAATCGCAAGGTGGCGAAATTTTTCAACTAAGTGTCACATATCAAATTTTCTACTTTTTATGTCTTAATGTTAGCTTTGTATCAATTCTGTGATATTATAAAGTATATGATGTATATGCAATTATATTATACTTAATAAGATGAAATAATGCTGGCATTACGAAATATTATTGTGTTACTTCAATAGGCTTATGTAATTTTAAGTCTAGGGTTGATTCTGTTGTAACTGTAATAACGATAATGTAAACCTAGTTCTTTTGAATTTAATTTATATTAAGTATGTTTACCTATAAATGATGAGACAGGCAGAAATGTTGTCCAGCATTTTCAAGTTATTGTATTATTATACGAAGGGTTTAAATGGAAGAATTATTAAAAATATTTTTACAAAAAAAAAAAATTTTGTTTGGTATGGTACTAATTTGTTTACATTTAATTGAGCATTCCGCAAATATTCATTTCCGTTATTAATTGGCAAGCTGTTTCGGTTTTCCCAAATATTATGATTACTTACTAACTTTTTCCCGCAACTCGTAAGTAATGATTTCTTTGAAGTTTTCAGTAAATCAGTTCCACAGTGCAGTAGTAAGTACCTACAACTTAGATATTGACCCACAAGATCAAGTTTCTCAGTTGGATTTATCAACGATTGTGTTTTTTTAATACATACTTTAAAAAAACACAATCGTTTACTGCTCTCCTCATTTGACATTTATGAGAAAATAATAATATATGGATCAGGGGCCTTACCATGAGCTCTTATTGCCATGTTAGTTTCACTCATTTATGAGACAAATGTATGTGACGTGCAAACATCTGTCACTATCGCACAACTGAATTATCATTGCAATAAGAGCTCATAGTTGGGCCCCAGGTGATTACGTTTCGTAATAGTGTCTTAGTTTACGTTACACCGATTTAGCCACCACTTTCATAATCTATACTCGAGTCATCGCAAAATATTAGTATGACAAATTTTAGTTCTTAATTTTACCGCTAGCAGGCGCTGCAAAATGGCGCTAAGTGAAAAACAACTGTTTTATCTACTAGTTCATTAAGAAACGTATATTTATGCTTGTTTTGTTCCAAACCGGACAAGTTTTATTTTTCAAATTATTGAGTTGAACATTTTAGTCCTGCATATATATAACATAGATATAATTCCAAATGTATTCCCGTTTAATAAATAAGTACTTAATTACACTAATGGTAGTTATGTTCATACCTCGATATTCTACAACACTCTATTCCTCGCATAAACACCTAAAAATCTCTGGCACATCGGACAGTAATGCTCCACTTTTTTCCATCTCTTCACCAAATATGGTATTATGCAGCAGCAGAGCCACCTGTAATAGAGGAAATAAAATACAGTTATATCTATTTCATCTCATAAGTACCTAAAATTATTCGAGACAGCATAAGACATAAATATTTTCCTGTGTTGACTACTATGCATCGATTATAATAACGAGAGAAAGCAAAAACATTCTGAGAAGATCCGGCAAGAAACTCAGTAAGCCTTTAAAATATCAGGTAGAACCAGGGATACGTGAAAAAAGTTAAACATCCTATTTGCATGAGGTATTCACAGTGGCCATATACATATAATCAGTGACCGTATAATACCCACACTTCACACTATAAACAAGCGAGCTACCGACTGATAACGTGAAGGCCACAATCTTAAAATAGAAGAAAATAAAATAAATGTGGATGAAATAAAGCTGAGTCCATTGCCGTCTACATATGCAGGTTCCCTCACTATGATTTCATTCACCGTTAAGCTCGTGGTGTGAAATTAAGTTTTTTTAACTCATTGGTCCGGCCTCTGAAATTCGAAGTTTGCATAGCATGCAACTATTTGAATCACTTGAGCACCACGGCTGTTATACACACTGTCCACACCCCACAATCGGAGACTTCTATAATCATAAAATTGTTCAAAACAACGCACGTAGTTCGATGCGGTATTCAACTTCATATCAGTATATTTTTCGGATTTGCTGTCATTATATGTATATAAATATATACTAACCAGAAGAATATCCCTAGAATAAGAGCAATGACGTGTGTGAAGGTGGTGTTTTTGTAGGTAGCTTTGGTCATTATATCTTCCTGACAATACGCGCAGCGCATACCCACTGGCTCGGAGCCGACCTGGAGTAGATCCATCTCTATGTGGACTCCATTGTCTGTGCTCTGTCCTATCTGATGATATGAACTTGCATCCACTGAAATTAAGTTTCAGGTAAATAAGTACCTATCAAGAAGAACATATTTATTTTATTGCATCTTACTGCAAGGATCCTAAGTGTGTGGTAAGTAGGTAGTTATATGTATAAACATTTGAAATACTTGCATCACGCATGTAGTGCTTTGTTTCAGGTAGGTAGATCATGAAGATTTATCAGACAATATACAAGATTAAGACAAAGAAGAGCCGTGGTGGCCTCGGGGATTGAGCAATCGCCTGCTACGCAAGGGACGGAAGTTCGAATCCCAGCGGCACCAATGAATTTTATTAAAATGTAAGTGTAGTATTTGCCATACATCGTGAGGAAACCTGCATATATTTCTGAGAAGTAATTCAATGACGTATGTATAGTTCCTGAGACGGCAAAGGCCTCACCCTCTGTCACGTTGGCACATAATCATATTCGGTGAAATGTATGTATTGCAGCTACAACACCTCTGCTTAACCCTTCGGGAACCCTGCTTTCTTCTTTCATTTCTTATAAAATTTACAAGAATGCTATGCTAGCTAGCAATAGCTCTCATTCACAGGCCTACAATGATTTTGGTGCCGCTAAAAGTAAAACTGATTTCAAGTACGTTCGGTACCCTAATAAAAAATTGATACTTACTTTTTAAATGCTACACGCAGTTTTCGAGATTTCAAGAGTAAATAATTTAAAAAGAATTAATATACTATAGCTATACGCACCAAGATTTGCAGGAAACTTGTGTAAATGATTATATAGATACTGTAGTTTTATGCTCATATTACATCTAAGATTATTAAAGCTAATTAAGAGCTTTTGAACGAATTCTTTGTAATTTTCGGCCTTCTGATTTCCTAGATTTTTTTTACAACAGCAACTAAAGATTTCCAAGCCTCTGCTTCTAAATTATTCATTGAATGAATGAAATCATCGTATTTCTTTAAAAGTCTAATCTGTGGGCCATTAAAAATACCAGCTTTTCATTCCAGCCTTTCATTACTACTTTCTTGAAAGATACATAAAACACGACCCAGTTTTATCTCACGCCTTTGGATCGGTACAAACCTGAACGTAGCTTCGCGAATTTGACAGCTTGCCACAACGTCTTGCGGACTAATTAACCAAATTATAACTTACAATTAGCGACACCAAACAAAACATTTTTTTTTGTTGGCCTGTGTTATGAATGACATTTGGATAAATCTTTGTTGGTTCTATTGAATTGCATGCTTCTCCCATCCAGTGTACAATGATTACAATTCTATTCACCGCAACGCTTCCGTTCGTGCAACCATTAAATGCTGTATAGCAAACATTCAACATCAAATGACTACAAAACATGTTCATAGTTAATTAACGGACTGAATTAAAAGGTGCTTCGTTAAATAAAAAAACAACTATTTAATTCGACTGTTGTTATACGATGGTAAATAAAGATACGAATACTTCCATACAAGCTAGATACGTAACATTCTTAACTTATCGCTGTACCGAGAATTGTAATAACTCGTCGGAATGCATTAACACCTGTGTCGTCGGTTTATGTGTGTGATTGCTGCTGATTGATGACTATATTATTCAAACAGGTACCAAAACATATACCTAGTTCTTAGTTAGGTCTTAAAATAGATTATAACTAGAAGTTTGCCCTCAGTTTTATGCCAATAGCAATTATTAACTCCCTTATCTTACGACTGTCGTAAAAGATCCAAGTTGCTGGTTTACTACACTTAACTATTAGGTAATTACTTTGAAATCCATGACAATGTACTAATAGATTGAATTAGTTATTTAATATTTAACCAAACGCTGTTTGGTAAGCAATACACAATTCAATTATAAAAATTAATTAAATTAAAAATTATAAAATTTTTAATAATTAACTCGGTAATTATTAATATTTTTTTATAATTCATATAGCTAACAGAATATAAATCAATTTTTATCAGTAACTTAGTAGGTAACCAATTTCTTTACACCAACACAAAACATATTATATATATAAAATTGATATGAACCACAATCGCATTGTGCGTGATTATGACCTAAGCAAACAAACAACAAAAACAAAGTAATTTTATCTATTGAGTATTGTTAATAGATTTAATTTTAATGCATATTTACATTAGTGGGATAGCTGTATTAATAAGGATCTGATTATATAAATACAATATTTTTTTAAGTGATTGTGATATTTGTATATTAATATAATTAATGATCTTACTTAAGTATATACAGTTTAAACTAAAAAGTTTTAAGTAACCAAAAAATTTGGCCTTCCCCATTGACTTTCACATTATCCAATCAAATTCAGTCTTGTTAAAGTGTCGCTTATTTATTTTTGTATGACGGTTATGTGAAGAAAACGAAGTGACTTACTTTTTCACAGAGTTCCCTTGTAACTGATATCTTCGAGACACACCACTGATACGGATTCCACACAATTACTGTATATATAAAACGTAACTGAATTTCTATAATAACACACGCAGCCCTCCCATGCCAATATTTAGCTTAACTTCCTCATATTTTCTATATTAAATATTTCGCAATATTAAATCAATAGACATTAAATAGTATATATACCAATATTTGCAATCCAAAAATAATAATGTTGGTAGCGCACGGTGTTTAGCTTGTCAGCCGCGTAGATAACAATGAAGGGCCGATATCCAATAGCTATCGGATTGATAACGCTTACCGCGCATCAAGTGGGTCATATTGTACTACATATAAATAGTTGAAGCTACATTACAAGTGCTTGTATTGATACTATGTATCGTTGCAGGAGATCCCTGTGTTACATACATAAGTACTTACATAATATATGATCACGCCTGTTTCCTCACAAGAGGTAGGCAGAGGTGTTTCTATAGTACCTACAATCACATTTCGCGCAATAATCCAGACTCCGGGCTGCTACTGGGAAATTACAGATGGAAATCCCAATAACATTTTACCTCACCCGAGGATCAAACCCAAAACCTCGTGTTCGTAGTAGAATTTGCGATCATTAACCAACGAAGCATCTTAATGTACCTAAGTATACTATTATATACTTTAATAGTCGATAGTTAATGATTATAGATTTTAATTTACATTTAAAATTAAAAATTAAGTTTACATAAACTATATAAATATTATTCAGTTACAATGAGCCTTTTCTACCTTGATTATTATTATGTTGCCTTATCACAGAATGTGTTTTAGATATTATTTATTTTATTATTATATTTATATGGATATGTTTTATTTTCATATACTTAAGACCTTATAAGCATAGTAGTTAACCAACCTAGCGCCAGTAGGCCAGTATACAGCATGAGTTATAAAATAGTAGTCTAACATTAAATCAATCAGCCAGGAGATATACAAACATACTTGTAAATCAGACTATGAGGATTGGTGATTGCCTACTCTTTATTAATCCGATGTATTTAATTAGCTACCTAGGTATTGAGTCAAGCTTGGTAAGTGTAAGTACAGTACGGTCCCCGATCGATCAGACTACGACGCCACAGGAGTTTTTTTTTAAATATTATGTAGGTGAATAGTTTTTCCCAGTTGTCACGAATGGCTTCGTTCCCATTAGATGAATTTGGAAAACTTGATATTGATTGACAATGGGTTGGACAAATTATAATTTTATCTACATTATTAAAAAGGCAAGTTTGTCTAGTTACTGTGGCAGAGTATTGTGACCACGTCAATGTCAACTGTCAAAATAAAAGTAAAAAACTAAGAAATTTCAATCCAGTCAGGCAATGCATGCTTGCTTGCAAAACAATATTGTTTGTTTGTTCCTTTCCTCGTTAAATTTATATTTTGTTAATTATTAAAGAATATGTTTTATTACAATGAATTCAATATGAACAGGTGGTTACTTTCCAGACAATACAATTCATAATATCTATATCGCCGTATTGGAAGCCCATATTCGCGATTGAGTCAGTTTTCAGCGTACTAAACCGCTCTCATCATAAATGGATGTAGATTTACTACGACCGGGCACTGTGCCCATATCTCCAGAAACTATATTATGGTTTGAATTTTTGCTGGACCCGAATCTATTGAAGAATCATCTTAGCAAACCTAACCCTGGTTAGTATCAAACAAGTATTATACAGTACCTTCAATCTTAAATTTCGGCTTTAGTTTAGTAGTATATTAGTGTAGATTGACCCATAAATTAATATTATTTGAGCGCCCACTAGAAAGAAGCAGTACAAGAAAATGGTGTAATAAATTAATATTTTTTTTTTTTATAAATCAAACTACATTATTGTTTCAGAGCCTTCACCATGTGAGCTAATAGAGGAGTTCCTTTCAGTAGAATCACAGAATGGCAACTCCAAGCCAGCAAGTGAGCGTGTTGTGGATGCGGATGCACCACCAAGCCCACCATTGGTGACTCCTCCGGCTCAGGTCCCTCTCACTCGCAAAGAACTTGCTCTTAAGGTCCTTGCACTCAAAGTTGCATCTACACTTCATTGGAATTTAGGTATGTTCTCTGCATCTAAAATTATATGCTTAAACAGAATATACCTAAAAGAAAACATTAATATCATATCCAAAATAGGAAAACTCGGCTAAAAAAAAGCAACTCTTATTCAAAAATAGGGAAAAAGAAAAAGACTTCTAGGTGCACTAAAAGACTTGGGACAAAATGTTTGAGAATTAAATTTTCTTCTCAATATGACCTATATCAAAAAAAAAAATTATAAAAGTAATGTACATTTTATAATTATTATGTAATAACTAAAGTGTTTTGGAACAATTTTATATCCACAGATATATTTGAAGCAAAGCTGCCACCTCAAATTCAACATCAGTTGATGCAAGACCTTGTCTTTATAGCAACTGATACAAAGTTCTCCATACCACCACAAGTATGCCTTCCTTACTCTTACATTCTACAGACACATCTATAGACTCATTGAAATCTATACTGATTAATAAAGCTGAATAGTTTGTTTTCTTGAGCTCGCTAATCTCAGGAACTATTAGGCAGATTTGAAAAATTCTTTCTGGGTTAGATAGCTCATTTATAGAGGAAGATTATATCATCACACTAAGACCAATAGACACATGAAATTTAGTATACTATGCAGGTAAAGCCCCATGCAGAGCTAGTAATACAATATATGCATGAAAAAGCATCCATCCTTTTAGGCCTTGAATAAAATTATCTGTATTTTGATGTAAATTTTATTTTAATTGTTTTAGGAAATTCCTCTGGAATTACTGCAACAACCTCAAGTTCAATTTGCACTTACCCTTTATCATAGATGGATGATCAGATTTCCAGTCAAAACAGCTTTATTTGCTAAGTCTACTAAGATGTCTTTTATGCATATGTAAGTATCTATCCTTTTTACTTTACAAAATAAAAACTGCAGTTTTGCTAACAACAATTGTATTTATTTTCATGATAGACCTGGAATACCAGCTGATAGTAACTACACGCCTTTGAACCATCATTTTGAAAAAATCTTACGAATGTGTGAAGCTTCCCGTATGCAAAGTATTCGGTTTCTGGAGGAAATGTCATTATATGATGTTGCAGCTGCAAATGCGAGTCATAGAGAGCCTAGGAAACTTAAAGTACCTGTTGTGGAGACATTTGTCCACCTCACTGAAGACACTAATGATATGAACCACAATTGGGATGCTGGCAATATGGTAATAAGTCACTATGAATTTGCAATGCAAATTCATTTTGATCTGTGCTATAATTACTTCTTTTATGGGCATCATGACTTGGCCAAGAAACAAATTCTTGGATGCCGGGAAAATTCTAACCTTCTTGAAAGAGAAGTGCTACTTCATGGATATGGATCACATAAAACTGTACCATGGGGAAATTTCTACTATGCAAGCATGACTAAAGAAGACATTATAGGGTACATAAGAGCATTGAATCTAGGAAGTGAATTGCTGAATGAAGAACCTTCATTATTACAGAAATTACAGGAATCTATAGCCAATCACTACACTGGTATTATAGCTGTGCTACAAGCTGATAATTTGACAAGAGAAATCCCATTGGTCCATAGGCAAGTGGTTGAATTAGATATTCAAGGATCTGCATCCAGCGGGGCTTTCACTGTAGCCAGAGACCTGCTAAGCAGAGTATCTGCCTTAAATGCTGTTAGGTATGCGCTAGAAGGGGGCCTGCCGTCTACGCATCCTGAATTTCTTAACAAATTTAAAACAGTGGGAATAAAATTTTTTGATCTTTTATTCTGGGCATTAGCCCCAGTTTTGCTATCAGACTTAACTGAACAAGACTGGGAACATTTAAGAATGTTTTTCCTTCACCTAGCAACGTCACAATGCAGATTGCCTATTGAGAGGATTGATGAATACTTGACCAAACATGTTGGTGAGCACGCCGACACCATAAGAAAGAAGCTTATCAGTAATAAACACTTGAATACTATTATCAACGATCCAATAAACAGTGATGACGAAAACATGGAGATACCCCGTGAACTGCTCACAGAAGACTGGGAAACTCCTGATTATGATTTTAAATCAGTACCAGAGTTGGAGATGGGAAGACTGAAGAAGCGGCTCATCGAAGCCTCGACAGCTGATGATGTGCGGATGTGCCTCGTGAAGCTGGCTATGATGGCGCCTGCGACGCCGCTGTGGAAGTTGAGTCCGACGTGGAAGCCGGCCGGCGGGCTGGGCAATGCTCTCGTGTCGTTGCCTCGAGGCTTCCTACAAGATTTTGGTTATGTTGTGTCGGGCGCAGCACGGGCGAGGGCTGAGGCAGGCTGCGCTCGCGCCGCGCTCTCGCTACTGTCAGTACTTGAGGGTGAGGCCCGCAGCCAGCTGGGTGGAGGCTCTGACTCCAATCTGTATAGACTGTGCCGGCTCCTCTCCTGGGAAGTATTGCTGCTGCAAGTTAATGTGGTGCTGAGTGAATGGCCCAATCATCGCCTCAACCTTACAGCTTTAGCAAACAAATGCAAAGCGTGTATCGCTGCTGTGCATTCTACTGATGGTGTTGTCCCTCGACCTCAGGTGAGAATTTGACAGCTACTTTACGTATATAATACGACATCTAGCTTAATAACTTCCTTGGAGTGAAATTTTTGGTTATAGGTGGTCGAAGCATGTTGGAGTTGTCTTGTGAACGCGTGTGAATGGGAGGGGGCGGTGGTGACTAGCGGTCCGGGCGAGGCTGCGGCTGCGCTGTGCTGCGCCTGCTACGAGCTGCAGCGCGGGAAAGCTACTAGGAAGTTCCCCAGGCCATTGTGGGACTATGGTAATACCTAAGATGTACCAATATACAATTGTTTGCACTCCAGCTATGAATATTCCCAGTTGATTTTAACTATATTTAATTACATTATGGCACCTAATGCAACAATGATTAAAGTTCAATTAAAATGGGTGTATGTTCAGGTCGTAAAGGAGCATAGCAAACCGGGTTTTGTATATTCGTTAGTAGCCTCTATGTGATTTGCGACGATGAGGATAATACAAAAATGTGTGGTGTTGTATCCCTAGCACTGTCGGTGTACGTGTCTGGCACGAGTGGCGCCGTGAAGCGTTCGGCTGGAGGAGCGGCGCGTGAGGCGCGAGAGGCAGCAGGGGCGGCGGCTGAAGCGAGGAACTCGTTCAACGCCTTCCTCGCGACTCTGCGTGAACCGCTCGCCGTGAGCGTAGTTCTCTCGCTGCTCGCGCGGATACACAACCTACTCCTCGACGACTCCACACTCGAGCTCGTCGTCGACTACACCGGCCTCTGGCCCGCTAATATCTCCAACATCAACAACTACAACGCCAAATTCGTCCTCGAGTCCCTCACGGACGTTCTTGAAAGGAGCTTGAAGCTGTACCCTTATAATACAGCATGGTGAGTTGCCCATATAATGAGACGTGTGCAAACGAAAAGCGATTTGCATATTTTTATATCGTCCCCCGCATTAGTCTAATGCGTAAAAAAAATACCTAACAAAATCCATAAATATAGGTGTGGCTTCAAGAGCTCTGACTTATGATTACTGCGCAGTAATTGTTTGGTCTTGTACGATCCAAATTAACAGATTTCCACTAATTGCATCTGAAAGTATATGCGGTACTTTCTGTCTGTTTGTTTGTTCTGGCTAATCGCTGAACTGGGACTTTCAGTAGCAGATAGGTGATACTAGAAGGAGTACTTTAGGCTACTAAAAAAAGTCTACGCAGGTGAAACCGTTAATATAATTAGATATATAAGAAGTATTGTGTATGTAAAGGCGCACGTGTAATGGAACGTGTGCAGGTTGCGTCTGTACGGCGACGTGGAGTGCGTGAGCGGTGGGTGGGGCGCGGGGCTGCGGCGGTACCTGTGCGCGCTGGCGGCCGGCTCGTGGCACTTCGCGCAGCGCGCCGCCGACGAGGGGGGAGTGGCCCGCCGCGCCGCTCGCTGCTGCCAGGCCCTCGCCGCGCCAACACAGGCCGCCGCACTCGCACAGCTGCCCGACGAGCCCGACTACAACACCGCCTTCAAATGCCTCGCCGAGAAGGTTACACTTACTATTCAATACAGCTGCGATCATTGCGGGGCTGTTTCTCAAAGATTTTGTTTCTAAAAGATTGATAGTCGATGCTGATGATGATGTCAAAACAGTGACTTAAAAACAATCTAGTTCACCTTTGATGGCTCGAAGGACCATAAAATATGTTTTGTACCACACCAATTTTTGGCGACCCAGGTCTAAGCAGTGACCTTTTAAAACAGCAAATTAAGTGCCTATTAATAAGGTCATATTCGTAGGCTCGAAGGACCAAAAATTATGCAATTTCGTGCCACATTACTTTTTGAAATTTTACTGATAATGACTTACTACTATTACTACGTACTAAGTAAATAATTTAAACTTGTTGAGAAGCGCGCTTTCTCAGCACTATACAATCACCATTCACAGTAAGTTTTGAATACAGATGAAACTGTAAGGAGACTCGCTCTCGCGCTCGCGAGTGATTATGCTCATCTCCAGCAAGGGGAAGATCTTCCAGCCAAGCGGATGTCATTCCTGAGGAACCGCGGCTCCGACTGTTCTATTTTTTTTTTTGATATGGTCTCTCGCAGTTTGTAGGGGGGAGGTACCTCCACTGCTCCGACTGTTCTATTTTTTTTTTTTTTTTGGATATGGTCTCTCCCAGTTGGTAGGGGGGAGTTACCTCCACTGCTTAACCGGACTATAGGGCGAGACCCAAGGGCCTCCAGCCGAGCTTAAACTTAAATACTAAGCAACACAGCTAAGGGCGCCCCGGTGCGGGGCTCGGACCTCAGCTTAGGGCGTTGCTGGGGGATGAGCTAGGGAGCTGGATCTGAGTGGTATTATTTAGGGACGTGTTTAAGGCTAGCGGCTCGGCGTGCGCCGGCCCTAGCAGAGGACGGGGGGGACGATGACGTAGAGTTCGCGAAGAGCCTCGCCGGCGGACGCGGACGGAACAATGGTCGGTTGGGTGTGTGCTTTTGAGACATTGCTTGCTGAAGCAATGTCATATCGTCGTCAGGGTCAAGGAGAACGTGCCTCGGACGGCGTCGGGAGGATATACGAGATGGGGTATATCGGGCGGCCGATACGATTAGTGGGTTCGGATGTTTTTCGGCAGATTCGAACCGACTGTTCTAGTTGGAAACTTGTATATATACTGCAATGCGCTCGAAACCTCTTATTGAGCGATTTAGGTTCTCGTGTATTGTACTCGAACATTGCAGTTGTTAGCGAGTAGCGCCATCTATGTAGCGAGTGGAGAAATGCTGCTACAAAATACTCTGTTGTGTTTCAGACTGGCAACGCAGCGGATGCGATGGACGCGTACTACGGGTGCCTGTGGGACGGCACGCTGCTGGAGGTAGCGGTGGCATTGCACGCGCGAAGAGGTGAGGGCGGGCGGCGAGCACGCGCTGGGCGGGCGGCCGGCGCCCTAGAGCTCAATGCCAACAACAGCGAGGAAATACAGCGGGAGGCCGCCGCCACACGCCGCGCGAGACTTCTGCGGGCACTCACCAACCAATACGTCGCCTGACGCATCTACATTACTAAATGCCTCAAGCTACAACACCAAGGATTACCTTGTTCTGTAGAATCAGAGAGGAATCGAAGAAAAATTATGCGTTATCAAACCTTTCCTCAAATATGTTGAGATTGTATACTTGTATGAAAGACAGGAAAAATGTATGGTAAATAGATTTATTAGTATTTAAGTGTACTGCACTCATGCGCACTTACTTTCTAAAGGGGTGTGTTTATTTGTTGAAATAAATATTCAATACAAAATACAATCAGTATGAAAATAATACTTAATTCTTTTAATTCTAATATTACATTACATTTATTTTGATTTATACATAAGCATAACTGGCATTGACTAAAAAATATAGGTAATATAAAAATATAAAATAAAACTACTGATACATATAGCACAGTACAAAATATAAGCTTACCATTTTTTCGTGTTCATAATCGTGAGGGTTGTCACTCTTAAATTATTTTAAATGTTCTCCTTTATTTACTATAGGATTTTAACT
This sequence comes from Watsonalla cultraria, assembly GCA_964035505.1. Classification (NCBI taxonomy): domain Eukaryota; kingdom Metazoa; phylum Arthropoda; class Insecta; order Lepidoptera; family Drepanidae; genus Watsonalla; species Watsonalla cultraria. The sequence goes on along the minus strand of OZ037717.1, from coordinate 5,826,087 downwards.
TGAAGTTCAGAAAATGTCTGAATAACACGTAGGCAAATGACATTTATGCGATTGGGTACGACGTATTACTGACATTACACCAATGCCGGTTATTTTCTCGTAGATGCGTGCGTCTGTGTGTGTGCATTTCGAACTATTTGTTCCCAGATTCCGTACTGCTGTAAGTTCATATTTGTACTGTGTCTAAAGTCAGTGCGTAACTGTAGGTAGTGTTATCTCTGATATGTGCCCAAGTATCGGTTGCACCCGGGGCAGTAGTGGTCCGTGTTCTTGGCTGAATTGGACATATATGGGATGCAACACATGCAACTGGAAAAAAAAATTAATTCAGCGTGATATTATTTAGTATCTACTACTATCCCGGAAAAGACAGGGGTAAGCACATGTGTTATATCAGCCACACCGATTTATCAAATTTTATTCATTTGTATCTACCTTTCATCTGACTTTATCGTAGTGTTCGCTTTCATGTAATAATTTAAATGATGCTCACCATAAAGTGCACCAGAGGGCTGCTGCAATATGCGTGCGCGCCGTACAGGTATAACGAATCGATGTCTTGATCAGGCTATTGCAGTAAAAGCACGTGGTTATTGTGTTGTCCGGTCCTAGAGGTAATGGCACCTGCAAAATCCAATGAGATCAGAACCTACTTAGCAGACGACAACTCAGGGCTCCGTGTAGGGGAGGGCAACCGGGGCTACAGCCCTACGGCCTACGCAAAAGAAGGATCTTCACATTATATTCTTCAGAAAAGAATCCTTTTTATTAGGAAAATAATTATAAAAACAGTTATTTTGCCCCGAGGCCTCCATACGTCTAAATCCGGCACTGACAACTCAGACCTTTCAGTTACCATATCACCTAGTCGTAGCCGAGACATCTAGGTACACTTCGGTTTTTAAACCTAGCACTTACTGAGGCAGAAGGACGCACTAGCGGTGGCGCCTGCGCCGGCATCGGCGCAGCCGACGTCCTTATTTTGTGGAGTGGATACAACTGGAACATGAAATGAGTAAAAAACCAAATAATTTTACGAATTACGTACTTTTCTGCTTTATTAAGTAAGGTTAGTCTGAGTTAGAGACTTAATTTGTTTGGAATCACTTGTGTCATTATCAATCAGAAGATTTATTATAACCTTACTTATAAAAATTAAAGCTTTTGAGACTTTCGCATGCATTTACATGTTTTCTCGGTAGGTAGGTACTTACTAAGTGATCTAGTAATTCATGATCAAACAAATAAAGCATTTATACTTACCTCAGACACAGCCTCAGTTCCAGACTGGTCCTCCGGGTACAGATCCGATGACCCCTTGTGCATTGTGCCCCTTTAACATTATTTACGATATCATCATACATCATACATAATATTATAAAGAGAAAAAATTTGTATATGTTTGTAACGAATTGGCTCAAAAAATACGGGACCGATTTTAAAAACTCTTTCACCATTTGAATTCTACATATGGGCTATAATTTATCTCCGTACTCCCACGGTACGGAAACTACGCGGGTGAAACCGCGTGTCGTCCGCTAGGCACTTATAAAGCTAAGTAGTTGTGATTGATAATGTTTAAGTGAAGATAGTAAACAGACGTGGTGGTCAAGTGGCCTATCAGTCGGGTGCAAAGTATATAGGTAGGCTCATTTCAGCTCTCAGTCTGCATTGCCAATAAGTAAATACAAACAATGAGTAAAGACAAAAATAATATACTTACTGGAATAACGCGTGTAGTTGTGATTCTAGGTAATTTTAGGATTAGGTTACTGCAGCTAATAAGTAGAGTTTCCGGTGTGTGACGGGATCATGTTCAATCAAGTGGTAAATTCCTCGACATTCATAAGTGCCTTACCAGGGCCTAAACTGAATAAATCATTTTCATTTTCATTTTCAATCTGTGTACTTTATCAGTAAAATTAAAACTAACACCACATAAAATACCAACGGACATCGAATCAGATTAGCAAGCAGAATTGATATAAAATGATTTCAACCAAAACAGGTTATTGTATTAACTAAGATTACCTACGACGAAAGTAGGTACTATAATTTATTCTATGGTAACACCACAGACTACAACTAAGTGTTACCAAACCTATATGAGTAGGTATATTCTGTGTATTAGCGAATTGCCAGCCAACCTATTTTAACTAGTACAATTGATAATTGACTTATAGCAAGATTGAATTATCTGGACTTACTAAATTTGGTAGTTTGTTATTGAAAAGTAGATGTCAAGGAGAAACATTAATGATATTAAAATATATTATTAACTCACCTCTCCTCTAGGTCAATAGTATACACCAAACCAGTTCAACACACACGTGTTCAAGCACATCGAGCGCAGCCGCTGTGCCTGAGAGCTTATTTGAATGTGTGGTATTTGGAAGAATGCCAATAAATAAGGTTATATATTAGTAGGTAACTCCATGACTGCGCATCCGTATATAGACAGTAAATGATTCACTCGCCAGTTTTCCAAATAAAAATATTTACATCGTGTTTCAACTATATTTATTCAACAATAGTGTTACTTCTAAGCAGTGATATTTTACTAGGTAGTTGGTTGTGTCAATGGGTTTTTATTTCTTTAAAAACTAAGTACGTGATGCTTTTGAAATACCAATATACTTTATATAAAATAATACAAGTACTCTAAAAGTAAAAATATTTAGTAGGTAGTTACTACCTGGTTAGGTACAAACTGAGCTTACAATATTATTACATTTCTGCTATGACATGTATCTATTACAAAGATATTGGAAAATGTATAAATACTAACGTAAATAAGCACACTACCTAGTCTACCTAGATAGAGTTAAATTACTGTTTGGTTATCTTACCTACCCACGTGAAGATATTGATCTTTAAAGTAACGATACATATTAATTATTTTACAAATTTTGGAATAGGGTAGCAAATAAATTAAATTTTCAATCCATACCTTGTAGAGTGCTTCGCTTGATTGAACCCACAGTCGAGCCCGACTGTACCCTTCACTGTTAAACATGCAACTAGGTACGATCATTGCCAAGGAACCAAGTGTTTTGTTGCTAAGTACCTATGCATGTAGTACATCAATTTACAAGTACAGGATGTCCTTGGAAGGGAGGATCAAATCGAATAGGGACGTGAGAAAGGTCGTTCTAAACTCTGAAAATGTTGGCTGTTTTGAGAATAGACTTTTGCCATGGAAGCGTTCGGAAAAGTTACCCAGAGAAGCATTTTGCAGTAGCTAAATGTTTTTATTCGGCCCGAGTTTTTTCTCTGCAATAAAGTATCACCACACGAAAAAAGAACGTCTTGAAATAGAAAATATATAGAAAATAACCATTTGATTACGATTTTATCCTTACTTCCATCCAGGGACTCGACAACACCCGTAAGCAAGTAGGTACTAGGTAGGTAGGTATATCTGTGTAAGTAGGTGCCTGTACGAGTACTAGGTCATGTTTTCATTTAATTTCAGACTATTAGTCAAAGGTATAGTAGATAGTAGTTATAAAACTCCTAAAAAAGTAAAATTTTGTAGTTATATTTTTTATTAGACAGATAATATAGTTAGATTAAACTTAGCTGCAGAGTAGTATCCTACCTACAACCTATATATCTAGGTAAGTAATTGATGTATTTCTATGGAAAAAACTAAATCCCAAAATTTTGGTATTGGATCTCGACTTAAATAAGTAGGTACTGCAAGCACAGCTCTACCCAGTTAGACAGGTTTTATTTAATTAGTATAAGCAATGAATTGATGAACGCTTAGCGCTTGTATGCAAGGCTGGATGACAGTGGACGTTTGCACAGGACAGAAACATAGTTTTAGAATCCTTATTTGATTTCAGCAATGAAAGTATCTTGCAAGGTGACATCGGAGGTCTCAGACCTCATCCTCTAACTTGTTCAGTTGCTGGGATCGATGAACAAGAGCGTTGAATGTCGTTATTTCGCCAAACTCCCTAACGTTGGTTGTATTCACACGACAAACGCCTCAAACGCCAGCATTGAGAGAGCTGCTATGGCGGCCACAACGGGTACAGTCACCACCCACGCGAATATTATGTTCCTGAAACAAACGCAGTGTCTCGTGAACACACATCGTAGGGGTCGGAGGGCTTAGTGCGAGTTTTGCACTGCTGCCGCCTTCTTAAGTCACCGCGTCGAAGTAAACGCTGATTTGTATGGGATCGATATGACAGCGCCTCTTTCGGCCTAAAGATGATACTATTGTGAGCGATTTTAACGAAACTTGTACTAGACACTCGGATCGCTGCCACTAAAACGTAACGACATTCATCGACGTTGAAGTATGAGCCTATATTTGGCGAACAGATGACACATTCTCACGCCTGTATTCCCCGAAGGGGTAGGCAGATGTGTTGTAATAACAACACCTACTTTTCACCGACGATGATTAAGTGCCAACGTGACAGATAGTTAGTCTATCGCCGTCTCAGGCACTATATTTTCATACGTCATTGAATTACTTCTCAGACATATGTAGGTTATCTCACGATGTTTTCCTTAAGGTACGACGATTAGGAGGTACCTAATCGAGAATTCGTCATAAGTTATGTAAAGGAGAATTTGAGCATTGAGCGCTACATGAACTGAATGACTAACCGAAACAAACTCCAATCAACGGGTTTCTCAGAGAAGTGTCCGACGCAGACCACGGAGCCGACTTTGCAGTGCGTGGTGGACACCGGCAGCCCCGCCTTGCTGGCCACTAGCACCGTCAGCGCCGCGCCCAACTCGATAGTGAAGCCCCTATACATCCATTAGAGCCATTTTTCATATTAATATAAGTATTTCTTTCATATTACGCACACCTAACAAAACGAAGTAATGGTAGGTAGTATGTGCACTGATTCTTGTTGTGAAGCTCATACTCAAAAATATCTTTATTTGATTAGACTTTTAACAAATTACTTTCAAATCGTCAGAATGACATAATTATACAGGGTTATAATACATGCTACCAGGTTCGGAAGGTTGCTTAAATAGCTCTCTTTAGCATGTGTGAGCTGATGAGGCAGCAATCAAAAGTAGGTAGGTACACTTTTGATTACCTTTTCTTTTAATTATTAGACCGTCGTTTATGTGCCACTAAATATGTATGAAATGTTATGATATGCACTCACGTGTCCGGTGTGATACTGGTGAGGTCCTCGCCCACAGTGCGTATGACGCGGCGGCCCCACAGCCAGAGCCCCAGCGCGATGCCCACGCCACCGAACACGAGGATCGCCAGTGGAGTCTCCGCTCGAGCATGCGCCCCGCCCTCTGAGTATAACAGCCATAGCGCCACCAGAGGCCCGATAGCGTTACTGTACATACATAAAGGATCTAATGATATATCATAAAAGTCGAACTACCTGCAAGTTGAAAATCGCAAATGCTCAGATCACCGGATATCAATTGAGTATCATCAATACGTCTATCGACTAAAATATGTCGAGGAATTTTAGATGAAAAACGAGAAATATTATTTATCAGTCAACATAACTTTTCGAGAATTCGAAATTCGAACGCCAAGAAGTGTTTTGCAAAGAGAAACCACCTGACGTCATTTCCGCCGTGAGCGAAGGCGCCAAACGTAGCAGTGAGGACTTGAAGAAAGGAGAAAAGGCGCAGTGTGTCGGGCGGGGAGGCGCGCGGCGCAGGCGGCGGGGACGACGCCCGCAGCAACGGAGCCGCGCTTGAGTTAGGCGTTAAGCCCACGCGGCTCGCTCGCTCCACACTCCACGCACACGCGCCCACCACAGCCTGTGCATCAGCAAGCACACTTACCTACAGATTTTTAACAGCAATTCTATACCATGAAATATTTGGTGAAAAGTCGTTCTTTAACAGCATCCATTGTGTCAACTTAAAATAATTTAACAGTAGTTATAGGCTTATGCACTGACTAGTCTTCTAAACGACTGAACTAACTGAAGTAGTCTACTTTTGGCCTCGGAGTCCTATTTTTTTCTAAATAAAAGCTACTCCTTGAAACATCAACTATCTGCCAGTGAAAATCCCGTTAAGTCGGGCGTATACATTTGTTAAAATCTATTAATTTGAAATTACAAACAGACGCTTAAATTTTATTTATCTGTATAGATTAGGTTTTCAATTAATACAATTTCTATTTACTTTATCAGGTCGAGGTGGAGGCGTTTCGAATTCCACTGTATTCGGCAAAGCCCTGGCAGCCGCCAACCTATCAAAGTCCCCACGAGCGATAGTATCACAGGATCCTCCAAAGAAGCCGTTCTTAGAGTCGTAACTCTCGCCCATGCCAACAAGTTGTGCTGAATCTAAACTCTTACAGCAACTAAGAGTCTCATCTATGTATTTGAGGGTGTTAAGTTGAGGATCGGCATCAATAAGCTGCAACCGTGACTTGTTGGGTGGGCTGAGGCTGCGGGACAGGATACTACAATCGTCCATGGTGGCGAGCAAAGCCCTGTTTCGTGCATTCAGTTCCCTGACTCCAGTAGAAACCTGGTCGGCATCACTCAGAGTCACCATCTCAGCGCTCTCTGCGATCACTTCAAGAACCTTTCCGTCTTCGGACAGGAGCGATGTCGGGCGTTGAGGAGCATTACTCTTAGTAGAATGAGTCGGAGTATTAGCTGGGGTGGTTTCTGAAATTCAAAGTGGAATAATACTTACTTAGTCTTTCAGCGTGCATTATTTTGAAAATATAATTTGATGGGATGGAATACAGATGAGGTGCTTGGCATACCATTCGATTGTCCAAGTATGAAATTGATCGGAGGCGCAGTGAGCTGACTGCGGTAGTAGGGCACAAGAATAGCCCGCACACAGCCCGCCGCTACTGCGCCCAATGCCACTGACCCGGCCAGCGCCACCCACAGGGGGATCTTATCCATGCCTAGCACTGAGCACAAAAAATGTACGTCTGAACCCTTCCACTAATCTTCACTTAAATACAAAGAATACACAAAGAGCAAAGAGCGCTATAGCAATCAAGACGAGCATTCATCATTTAAGTAAGTATTCTTGATGGATGAAATCGTAAAAAATTATACTCACACTTAGGTCCGTCATGCACGACGCTCAGCACGTTGACAGCGATGGTAGCTCCGTAGAAGAATGGTAACGCACGTAGGCCTGCAGTCAGCGGCTGCGTCGCCCGCAGTATGAAGTGCCGTACGAGCCAGTACAGCAAGGCTGACACGGTCCCACTTAGCACCGGCGAGATGAACCACGAGAGCACTGGAATGGTAATACAACCACATGACACAAAAGAAAGGGGAACCTAGAAGAATAACTGTGGGATGATAGAACTAAAAAAAACTAAGAATACGAGTACGCACCAGTAAATATATACAGATAAATAAAATTGAAGTGTCTGTTTGTAATTCAAAAATAACAGCTTTACACTAAATGTGCACAGTATAAAAACAAATTCAATTTTTTTTCTCTGTCTGCCTGTTTGTTCCGGCTGATCTCCGAAACAGCTGGACCGATTTTAATGGGACTTTCAGTGGCAGATAGCTAATTTTATAAGGAGTGTCTTAAAATACATTAATTTAAAAAAAAATACATTATGTTTCCGCGGGTCGCCCATGAAATTAACTCTACGCGGGCAAAACCGCGGGGCACAGCTAGTTACTGGCTTAAACGTGGAAAAATATTGGTGACGATTTCGGATCGCATCTTCCACAGATTGTCCCTTACCTAATCAAGCGAAACGAAAGATAAATGCCAAGTAACGCTAAAGAGGCACTTACCGATAGCTCCAAGTGTGGACCAGCGCACGCCTACTGGCCCTTTGGCCGTTAGTGTGAAGCCAACAGTGGCGCCAACGACAGAGTGTGTACCGGAGACGGGCAGCCGAAGCGCAGTGGCTACGATGAGCCAAGTGGCGCTGGCTATAAGGGCCGCAAGACACCCCGCTGCCAGTAGACGCTCGCCGCCATCCGCGTACAGAGACACGTCCAGGATTCCCTTACGCATCGTATCTGATACTTTGTACCCTAAACAGTAAGCAATTATGAAACCACCAGATAGAAAGATACGATGAACATTATATTTGTCATACCACTCAGACACAAAAGAAAAGGCCTGCCAGATGGTGAGCGATTACCGCAACGCATTTCGTAGCAGCCAGCTTGCACTTAGCTCACATCAAAGTCACTCGTATTACAGGCCCTCTAAGAACCTCTTTACCCCTATATAGAACATAATATGCTATAAACATATGAGAAACCCAATCGAGGATTTCATTCACTTTCTGAGATTCTTTTTTTTTATAATAATGAAGGCAAGCGAGCCGACGAGGCACCTGATGGAAAGTGCTAGCGCCCACTGACATCCGCAGCACCAGGGACATCGCAGATGCTTTGCCATATTTCTTTCACAAAATGCCATTAATCGTAAGGATAATTGTGGAAGATGACGCTCTACTCGTTTTTACAACTGTGACCGGTAGAATTCCTACACATATTAAGAAAATTTGTGTATTAATTTAGAACTTACCAATTAGAACGGCGCCTGCAATCTCAAATATGGTCGCGAGTATACAGGCCTGCGTGAGGGTGAGGACCTTGGAACCCACGCTGGTGCCAAACGAGTTGGCCACGTCGTTGGCGCCGATGCCGAACGCCAGGACGAATGCCACCACAAATCCACTTACAACCAACCATAACAGATCATCTGCATACGGCTCCATTTTTGATATTTACTTTTATTTATTTCCTAACATTTACAGTATACCACCAAATATATTTTTTTTTACTATAGTTAGCACCTATCCAAAAAAATGACGAGTCGTAACAGTAAGCTAAGCTTTAATTAAAAATTTAAAACTCTTGAAAATTTTCATCTCTCTGGTTAAAACAACATACAATCGGCTACTTTACCTTAGAAAAAAACGGTGTAAAATACTATACAGAACAGCTGAGTTAGATACCTTAATTTTAGGTACCTGTAGTTATAAATGTTCCAAAAGGAATTTACAAATTATGAGTAATTTCAAAATATCATTAGGTAATAATGTGTAAGTAATTCAAGAATGTATTGTTGTGCGTCACAATGGTTGTTGTTTTAATTGTCTTTCGTGGAGGTGGCGAGTTCTTATTAACTTTGACTTCATCATTTCTGCAAGGAAATTATGAACATTTGCATAATCATCATTAAATTAAAAAAGATACGTCATGTCAAATACAGGACATAAATTTAATTAAAACTGCGAATTCATTTAAACACATAAAACGCACTACAGTCTGCTTAACGATGCATATATTTAAGTCTTCTACAAGACTATTCTATTTTTTATTCAAGTTAGATTCCAATAAGATTATTTATCAAGTCATTTTTTATTCAACAATTATATTTTGAACACGTGTAGAACATGATCAGGATACCACATGGTCCATATCGATTCGCCGCCATTTAAGGAAGTTTGCCGTTAAATGATTAGTTTAATTTTAAAATTTATAATATCACCAATTATTTACACAACGGAAGGCGAATTCACTTTAATTGCGTCGTACATGCTGGTCTATTTATAAAATCAAACTATTGATGTGAGCCTGAACTGAGCGCGATTTTATAATCCGTATGGTGATGTGTGAAACAATGTGACACTAATTAAATGATCTAAAATAGGTCACTTAATTATGATGTAAGGTAAACCACCAACTTACTTTTATTAAATGTAGGATTTTATGGTCCTAGATTAAGTGAGTAGTGAGAAACACGCGAAGTCTGGGTGTCTTCAGCTGTACACTGAAGTCGACAAAGGTCGCACCGGGCCACGCCGGCTGTATTGGCTGAATAGAGCATGCGCGAAGGGTACCGGCGCCCCCTTCATCTCGGCCAACACAATAACAAAGTTCGTTCTATAGACGAAATGCCCCATAACAAAAGTAGGAGCTTCGTAACTGAACATAAAACCAACTACTCTTTAGGTTTACATAGGAAGGTATAAAATCCTCGGTGACCTTTAAAACGTCTGTTCCAATGTTGGTTCTCGATACATGTAGTTTGTTAATCGGTTTACCCATTGTGTAGGGTCGTACTTCGTATACTAGGACTAGATACGTACTTTCTTATAAGAATAGATAATATACAAAGCCCGAAAAATAAACCAATGCGGTACGTTAGTAGTTTACCAATTAGAACTACTACGAATTTGAATCAGGACCCAAACAACTACCTAGTTGTTTGGGTTCGTGAAAAAAAATATCGTTGCAGGCTACAGTTCCATTACCACAGTTATAAGATTACTAAGCAGTATGGAATATAGACCAATTTTTATAAGAACCTTTGCTACAATTTAATTCGTAATTTAGTGGCAATGTCGAATTGTTTTTGAAGTTTAGAAAAATGACTGCAATGATTTACGGACACCCCTTACTGACAATACGCCTAGGTCGATTATAGGTAGGTAATCTCATAGATTCCCGTGAGTGTCCTTTCAAACGATTTGCATTACGTACTGCTGGTAGTATACCGTGCCATTACGATTTACGGTTGGTTATGGTATGTCAGGTAGACTTATGGGTCGGATGCCACGGACAACTCTTAGGGGGCCTCACTGTGAGGCACCCTGTAAAGTATTGGCAGAGTCTATCAAGCATATCCGAATTACCAATAGTCAGGCAGCGGCTTTTGAAACTAACAGAAGCAGCTGCAGTACTTAAGTGGTGTTGATTGCGTCACTAACAAGCTATCAAACGCTAACATCGATGTACCTTGAGCCCAATAGACAGCGTTACACTCGAAGGTAACAACATTACGGGATAGAAACAGTAGTGAGCATGAGATGGTGCGACTACCTTGAAAACAAAGAGACGTCTTTAGAACCTGATTTAAGGAACAAGAATATGATTTAAAAGCGCAGAGCCGGGTTGTCGGAAGCAGCGTACAGTACGAAGATAGGAACGGTAAAGAGAAAGAATCGCATTATGAAAAATGTCCCTTCAGAATAGGATGGTATAGGATCACATAAATAATATTAATTAATTTACATAAGATGGTATTTAAAATTATATCACCCATTTTGGGCAGTGTAAATATTGCTGATAGCTACTTTTAGGATGCCGCCGGTTGAAATTTCGATTGGCACAGACGGTGGTCGGAAACCATTGAACCTACCTATGTTGTATTGTACACACTGCGAACCAGGAACAGAAATAGAAATTTAATAACAATAAACTTTTAATACCATTTACGATATTTAGCAGGTCAGATATTTTATCAACTATCGGCAACTGTAACATCCAAAGATTTTTTTCTTTATCTATGCTCACATTAAGCTCTTCTTGATGACACTGATTACGTGCTGATTACAGATTTGAAAATTAACTTTGACAGTACAGCATTTTATACTGTCAAAGTTAATTGACATATCAGTGTCATCAGTCAATCAATTGGTCATTTGTCTCTCTCTCATGAAAATTACTGACAATACAAAGGCAGACAGTAGGTGTCAGTCATTTATTTTCATCCTAAATAAAATCATTTTAAAATTTCTTCGAAAAATTTTCCGAGCCTTTCCTTAAAAATACTGCAGAATAATGTAACAGAAAGATATTCTATAAAAATATCATGTTCTTCAGGAATCTTTGGTGTGCTGCGGAGTTGACAAATAGTTTGTATGTAGTTGGCGAGAAATGTTTTCAAGCAATGCACTTTGAAATTAAAATAAATGTATTACTGGTTGTTTCAGCAAGCCTGTGCTTTTTAGACAAATCCGCAGTCCCGTAAGTAATGGACGGCTTCAGCCTCGCAGCTCGCTACACAACTCGGGCCGCCGGCCGCGGCGCCCTGGACTCGAACCAGACCCCTTGGAGAATTTGCAAATTGAATCGGGCCCGCTGCATTCTGGCAGATTAGTCAAACCATTCTTTTTCACTATTGGGGTGAGTGCCACCTGCAGCTGCGGACATTAACACGAGTCGAACTTTTGATAATAAGTTACTCGTATAACATAAATAGTACAAGAGCAGTTACATAAATTATGTTATTGTACAGGTATCTGCAATATCTCTAGCAGGATGTGCAGTTTGGGAGTATGAGAACTTGCGCTCACATGCTAATAACTTACTCCGGAGAACTGGCTCCTGGCTCAGTGCTCAACAGAAGAAATACAGGGTACTTATATTGATTTATAAATATATTGTTAGAAAACTTGTTCAATAATTAATCTGATGCAAATAATAATTATAGTTAATTATTGAATAATTTTGTTTTCCTATCCAGTGTAGTGTTTATATTGCATGCATGAACTTTTTTCAGGAAATATTTAATTTGGGGGTTATCTTCACCAAAATATTTCAACATATTAAATATTATGCTTATTAGTTATGTTATTGTTAACAATCATGTTTAGTTTGTGACATAAGAATTTTTCACTAAAATATATCACATGTGAGAAATTAAATAACCAATCCATCATTGTCATCTCTTTAATCAGTCAAGAAACCCATGAGATACATAGACCTGCTTGAATTAGGTATCTCTTTCTGGGTATACTCATCATGTGTAATCATTATCTACTTGGCACAACAACTCTTAAAAATATATTTGGTGAAACATAAATAAATTTAGATGTTATCACACAACTCCATCTTATCCCCAAACTGAGTACAGCTTGTGCTTTGGATGGATGCTTGTGCTTAGGAGCAATGGTGATATGGGTCAAAGAAAAAAGTACTTACTATTTAATTATTATTTTTTTCCAAATAATATTTGTATGACTTATGCCAAGCACCCAGACACAATGCAGATGCGGGTGCGATTCCCACGTCAAGGCAACAGTTATGTGATGAGTATTTGTATTTGCCTTGAGTCTCGGTATTTGCTATGTAAAGATAAATGTACAAAAAAACTTTTATTATTAAAATAAGTGTAGTTTGTGTCGTCTGGTACCTAGACCTACAGTACCTATTTACAAGATTTTGCTTGGCAAGACCAGATAGCGCCGTGTAATAATGTCTGGACAATACTAAATTTATTATTCATTTGTAACAGAGAAGCGAACCAGGCCCTGTAACGAAATGGTGGAGGTCACTCAAAGATACTGAAAAGGTGTTCTACCCAATACTGGCTGCAAATGTGCTCGTTTTCGGCGCGTGGCGAGTGCGTGCGATGCAGCCCGTCATGGTCAAGTACTTCTGCTCCAATCCTTCTGGCAGTCAGTATCCATTTTATGTTAAATTCAGGATAGGTAGATAATACACATCTTGTGGCTAGTGTGTTTCCACCATAATACGAGGTTATCTAGCTTGGGATGTGTTGGTTAAGGAGCAAATGAGTCGCTTCATTAACATAGCATCACTCGCAGTGATTCTTTAAAAACACATCTATTGCACCAGATCCTCGCAGCTCTCCGGTAGGAAACATACCCTAATGGTCCATAATTAGAGACCCACCAGTTATCTCTGCAGTGTCACATTGAACATGGTGCAGATGATAGTAACATTTTGTAGAGCAATAGTTTAAATGGCTAGAAGAGGTTCCCAGGCGCCACTGCTTACTAAATGTTTTGCTTACCATGAGGGATTAGCCTAGCTTACCTAGAAAATGTTGAATTCATGGAGTAATATTTTTTCAGGTGCAGTATGCCTACCAATGGTCCTTTCCACATTTAGCCACTATTCGCCGTTGCACTTGGCTGCAAATATGTATGTGCTATACAGCTTTATGCCAGGTATTATGTTATCTTATCTTATACATATATAAAAATGAATCCCCATTTCCTTTGGTCAAAGCATCACGCGTAAACGGCTGGATGGATTTTCACGGGACTTTCACTGGCAGATAGCTGATGTTTCAAGGAGTGCTTCAGACTAATATATTTAAAAAAAAACTACATAAGGGCTGCGGGACACCCATGAAATTAGCTTTACGCGAGTGAAACTGTGGGGCTCAGCTAGTAATCAATAACTTTCAGGTTGTGGTAAACATTACTTTATACATGAATAACATATATTTGGTACTTTTCTATAGTAGAATGATTAAAGAGCCCCTTGGGACTTGACAATACAACCTTCATTGTCTTACTAGCAAATACATTTAGCTGATCTATTATTTCTGTTTTGGTTAAAGAATTTATTCTCATCAAAAAACACATGTACATTTATAATGAGATACAAACAAAACTTTATATTATTTTGATAGTTTCTCTGTATATGTAAATGAAATATAAGTATCTTTGTTCACCAGCTGCAGTGGCTTCACTAGGCAAAGAGCAATTCGTCGCCATGTACCTGAGTGCTGGTGTGATCAGCAGTTTTGCCAGCTTCCTGTACAAGGTGATGCTCAAACAGCCTGGACTCAGCCTCGGTGCCGTAAGTATATCCACATTCCTCATCCACACCTTCACTCATCAGAAGCAATAAAACTAGGTAGTTTATTTTTTATATCCATAACAATCAGGTTAGTATCGACTCTAGTTAAGGTCCAATAGTTTATAATATAAAGTATGATTTACAATAATTACTAGCTTCCCTCCGCGGCTTTGCTCGCATTGTATTACGGATCCTTAATAATCCTCGAATATAGCCTATGATATTCAGTGATAATCTAGCATGCTATTAGTTAAATATTTCTTTAAATCGGTTCTGTTGTTTTGAAGCCTATTTGTTACAAACAAACAAGTACTTCCTCTTTTTAATATTAGTATAGAAATAAATATTAAGGCCTTGAAAACTGTATGGCAAAACTTATTAAGTGTTTAAAAGTTCTCATAAAACTTTTGGTAAGTAACATCCGCCATGTTGTTTGGTGATTGCAGTCGGGCGCCATCATGTCAATATTGTCATACGTGTGCGTGCAGTACCCCGACACCAGGCTGAGTATCATATTCCTGCCGATGTATACATTCGCCGCTGGGACGGTGAGTTTATAACTTTTTCTAATAATTAACGACATTCCATCCTTTAACTATTCGTTAATTGCATAATGTTTTCAGGCAATAAAAGTTATTATGAGCGTTGACTTGGCTGGCGTAGTATTCGGGTGGAAATTTTTTGACCACGCCGCGCATCTTGGCGGCGCTCTATTTGGAATGTAAGTACCCATATATATCACAACTATAGAAAATTGAGAAGTAGAAATACAAAGCTGCCCGATTGGGGACTGTACCTCCACCTTACAGTACCCTTATTACAAGTTTTGCACCGTTTCCGTAATCTAACAACTCAAAAAATTCTAAGCGATATTTTATTTATTTACCGCTAGGTGGCGCTACCCAATTTCTCATACAAATACTAGGCGGAGACTAGTATAGATTTGGTAAACGGTGGCAAACTCGTGATAGGGGTACTGAAGATCGCACACAAATAATGCTACCTGGGGTGAGCAAGGTCGCCAGTGCTCCGTAGACGGGAGGGGAAGCTATAGTGGGACTATGAGTGAGTGGTGTAGCCACTTACCATCAAGCGGACTGCACGCTTGTTTGCCATCATGGCAGTATAAAAATATATTACCAGAGTACCTACTGTATGTAGGTATGAAGGAGTATAGAAAAACATGGTTTTGAAAAGGTATTCTTGAACTTTGTCCTTCATGATTCTTTCTGTTCGGTATTAGTCCTAAATAGGTTGTCCTCAATTTATAATGACTGTTAGCAAATTGGCCATGAACTCCTTTATTGACCTTGAAAATAATGAATGTATTCAAAGTAAGTGACTTGCAATTTATGGTCAAATGTAATGTATTGTCCTCAGGGCCTGGTGCTACTGGGGCAGTTACCACGTGTGGGGAAACAGAGACAAGTTTTTACAGTATTACCACACGATCAGAAAGAACGACGGTAGATAGCGATTGTTGAAATTTTACAGATGATTTTAGTGAAACATTTTTGTAAGTAATGTTACAATTTGATTGTATTTAAACAAATTAATAAATATGTTTTACAGTTTTCATTTTATTTTATCTTTTAAATGTTTTTGCAAATGCACTTGAAGTATGGTTCCTTTTGTTGCGGAGATTTAAGCCTTGAGTATCTTGGCGTGGAAATTGAAGTGTTCTCCGATGTAGGAGGCGATGTAGTAATAAGAGTGGTCGTATCCCTCGCGTAGGTTCAGTATGACGGGCACGCTGGCGGCCCGGCACGCGCTCACCAGGTTCTCGGGGAGCAGCTGCTTCTCTATGTAGAATTTGTCGCCCGCACCCTGAAATATGCATTCACTCTTTACCTTTCGCCACCTGCCTAGTTCCCGTTCCCGTGGGAGGACAGGGATAAAATATAGCCTACTCTGATAATTAAGCTATCCATTGCTGGAATAATTTTTACGATCGTAGACTCGGAGTCTATTCAACATTCAAATCTTACCTCTTCATAATATTAGCACTCCATTCAAGAAAAAATCATCTTCCTGCCCTTATCCCATGTTATTTGGGGTCGGCGCAATGTGTTCTTCTCTTCCATTTCTCTCTATCAGCCGTCATATCTGTATTCACTCCCATTCTAGCCATATCATCTTTCACACAATCCATCCATCGTTTCTTAGGTCTTCCTTTCCCCTTGTAACCATCCACATTCATAAACAAAACTTTTTTGGCAACATTTTCCTCATCCCTCGCATAACATGTCCATACCACGACAAATGTTTATTCTTCAACTTCTCAGTCACTGGTGCTACTTTCAGACTTCCCCTTATAAACTCATTCCTCACCTTGTCCAATCTCGTTACGCCACACATCCATCTCAACATCCGCATCTCAGTTGCATGCAGCTTCCTTTCATCCGTCACCTTTGTGGCCCAACATTCAGATCCATAGAGGACGGCAGGCCTTACTATGGTCTTGTATATTTTCCCCTTGAGCTTAAGTGGGAATCGGGAGTCGCATATTGTCCCCGTGACCTGCCGCCACTTCATCCATCCTGAGTTAATTCTGTGCTGTACAGCCCTGTCCAAGTCGCCATCGCTTTGGATTCAAGAAAAAATATTTACTGCAAATAAGCAAGGTCTGCACTTTAAACTCGTAACGGCATCTATTAGTATCGCAATAGACTGAAACTAAATGGTCTTATGAAGAAATGTAATTAAATTTTTAAGTCTCTAATTACCTTGTAAAAACAATTCATATTTTCACGGTAGTTTTATCGTATAGGTTATATTCAAAACTATTGATTTTTCACTTTTTTGTGACCAATCATCATGCACATAAATATTAATTTATTTAATTAGTGTGTCAACTAACCTGGTCAATGAGTAAAGTTAGTGGCGGTCCGTCATACTTCTTGACCAACAAAGTAGCGTCCCACTCTGCCCACTTGGTCTGGTCATCTCCAAGGTACCCTGTGAATGCCTTCACTCCCCAGGGGCATTGAGTTGGGTTGCAAATAGGTGCAAATGCACTCACTGACTTGTACAAGCCTGGGTTCCTGAGAGTAGACACCAGAGCCCCATGGCCACCCATACTGCAATTAATTATAGGATTAGTTTAATAAATATAAGCAAAACATTTTAAATATTATATTTTTATGTTTGACACATGTTGAAAAAAGACGAATATGAGGCGTGAATCGAACTTTAAAACTAGCTCTGCCAGCCAACTGAACTATTCATTATCACACAAAATGTTTTATTACGATAAAAAAAATCTTGCCCACCTATGACCCATAATTCCAATTCTGTTTAAGTCAACCACATTGCCAAAAGCTTTCAATACCAATTCATACAATTCTTTGTTTAAATAGCTTCCCATCCTGTAATTGTTGGACCATGGCTCTTTGGTGGCATCCAGGTAGAATCCAGCTGACACTCCAAAGTCCCATGACTCATCATCTCCGGGAACCTTCACGCCCCTAGGGGATGTGTCAGGACCCACTACAATAATGCCATGTTCAGCTGCGTATCTGCAATTTTAAATGGGAATGAGTAAAATATTTGAAAGTATCACCAGTGAAAGGAAAGAAATGATCAAAGATATACTTAAGTATTTTATACATGAAGATTTAAAATTAGATGAATTTAGCAACATTTGTTTTCTACTCTATCCACGCGACACTGGCGAAATTGTGGCAGCCCCACACTAGCCATAAAGAAGAAGTGAAATGACTTGGTTAGACTGTCTCATTGAAGTAGTGTAGGCTGCAAGTATTACTGCGAAACTCAAGGTCCTGGGTTTGGTCCCTGGGTTGGGCAGTGTTATTGGGTTTTCCATCTGTATTTTTTCAGCCTGAAAGTCTGGAATTATGCCCAGTTAATGGCAATAAACTTGCCCCTAATACATGGGAATTAAACATAACTGGGGAAATGTGGGTGTACATAAGTATTTCCACCTCTTATCCCTTTGGAGAATACAGGCCTGAGCATAAGCATGTATGACTTGGTTAGATTATACAGACATTTCTGTATAAAAATATTCAATATAAACTCGATGATGATCTAAGGTATTCCATATAATAGGGAAAGAGAAAAATGGCCTATGCATATATTTTATTTTTATCACATTCACTCAGTGTAACTAAAGTTATATTGGGTGGATAGGTACTTGTCATAAAATTTATTAAAACACATCCACTTATAATAATAAGCTAGTGATAATAATTCCATCAAAGAAACATTGCTGATAAAGTAAATACCTACTTGTGATAAGTTAATTTAGGGTTACATAATTTATACATAAGTAATTGCTGTATGTAATGTAATCCATGTCCCTGTCATAACTAATATGAACATTTAATCACAACGCAAAATAAGAAAAAAATATTGTCCAATGTTCATGAAATATATTCTAAACAGATTTTCTGGCATTTGTTTCTTGTCAATGATTGAAATAATTGTGTGACATACCTGTGACATACCTTTGAAACCCTGATTTAGTGATGAAGTTTTGTTCGTTGCATGTGAGACCTGAGAGGTAGTAAATAAGAGGTAGTTTGACGTCTCCCCCCTCGGCCTGCGGGGGTAGGTAGATGGAGAAGTTCATCTTGCACTTCAGCTCTGAAGACTCATGGGTATAAACCTTCTGATACCCTCCAAATATCTTGTTTGATGACAATAATTCCAAATTCTCCATCTTGTTAGACTAAAACATTAAATAAAAATGAAAGTATTTGTAATTAATGTTCAAGGTCACATACTGCCTGGTTTGACCTTACTTAGATGATAAAACAAAAAAAAAAAAAGTGAGTAAATCAAATTTGCTATACTGTTGCTAAACCTCCATATTTTGGCTAACATTGTGTGTTACTAGACAACATTGACAATCCCATGAAATGTGGAGTGATGGATTTATTACGTACGATATTCGCCTAAGTATCTACAATAAATTAGACCAATTGATTTCTAGCTCGGAAAGCAACAAGTTGTTATGATCCAAGCCCCGTGAATTTACTCTTACCTGCTAAACGGTGAACATCAGAAATAAATCTAATACCAACATATTCGTCAAGATTTAATAAAGCAACAATATAAAGATTACTTACTTTTATAACCTATTAACTTCAATAAGCACTAGGTATCAATCACCGTGTTATCACCACGACACCGGGCTTAAAAATAAAATGTTTTTATAAAGTGTATGACTTAATAGTTAATATTATGCCGGCAGCGGGCGAGTGCGAGTAGGTACAGTTCACTTAGAATATTTATTACGGTTTCTTTTTTTTCCCAATGGTTTTAAGTCACGTATTAATATTTAGATTCTATTACAAAAATCAACACATTAATATATTAAATTTAATTAATATAGTAACCAAATAATACCAAAAATATTCAGATTTTTAAAGATTAGATTATTTTAAGATTATTAAAGACGAAACGAAATAAGTACCCAAGGATTTTATTTTGAAAGTAATTTTTCTCATCGACAATGTTCGAGAGTTCGAATCTTACTTTGTAATCCTAGTATTTATATTTTTTCATCAACAATGTAAGTTTTTGAAAAATTGTGGAATTATTATGAAAACAAAACATTATCTTATTTAGCAGCTGACTATACTATTTCCGATTTGAGTGATGTCAACCAACTGTCATCTATCATTACTGAACTGTGCTACGCTACACCCACTGCACTCGTATAGAATAGGTCAGTCAGACAATAACTTTTTTTTAATATTATTTTTGGAAAAGATTGAGGTCAAGTAATATACTGCCTGCAGAAGGTTGTTTTTAAATGTAACATATGGCAGTGGTACATCGTAGACTAATAATTTCGCTGACATGGTTATAATATATAGGCACTGTCGACTACAAATACTATTCAACTATACAGTTAGCCGAGTATGCAATGTTAGGAGTCTACCTAAGACTACTATTATCCTGCAGTTAACCATAATAATTGTCCTCTGCGCCGTAGCATCTCAGGTGTTTAATTAACTGGGCATAGCAAACTCAAAAAATTTGTGACA
This sequence comes from Watsonalla cultraria, assembly GCA_964035505.1. Taxonomy (NCBI): domain Eukaryota; kingdom Metazoa; phylum Arthropoda; class Insecta; order Lepidoptera; family Drepanidae; genus Watsonalla; species Watsonalla cultraria. The sequence continues at coordinate 5,805,749 of OZ037717.1, read as the reverse complement.
AAAAAATACGCTGAAAAGTCACTTAACTTAGCTAATAGCTATCTATTCGCTAGTGTAGAACAGGAAAAAGATAAAATAAAATTCTATTGACAAAAATTAAAAAAGCATTTAATTAGAGTTGTAACAGAGTTTTGACCTAAAATCTAGGTTACAGAACGTAATTAGGTACTCTATGGCGAGGTCTAGACAGTCCAGCGTTGCTATTCCGTGGGAAACCAATAATTAGTATGTCATGTTATTAATTTCTTATATATTTCATTTATAAAATATTTGTGAATAAAGGTAACCAACCGGGATCAAGCTATCTCTAACAAGACAACTTAAGAACTCATTTCTTGATATGAGACTGAAAGTCCTAAGTTAAGGCTCTTCAAATCTGACAGACAGACACTATTATAATATTAGTACTCATTAATTAGAGTTACTCATTAATAGAGGGGGAGGATCAACAAAAAGGTAACTATGGATAAAGCATGAGTTACTGAAGTAAACTCAGACACTGTTGTTGAAAAACAATCTACAAGCTTGAATAGTCCCATTTAGTTCCTAAATAATACATGTTTACAATTTGTTGGTCATTTGGAAAAAAATGGTCTTATTATTTTTACCTCAGACAACGCCAAAGACTTACACTACAAGTGAAACTCATAATCATATACATGACAAACTAAAATACTAGAATAAACTACCTAAAATCAATTTTCTAAAAACTTATTCCTGTTAGTTTTCCATGAGAGGTATGTATTCCAGAATAAAGCAACAGTTTGAACAAGCAGGACTTGATACTGAAGAGGAACATAATAAAAGTTGACAATCTGGACCCATGGCCAGATATAATAATTTGTTACTAAGACATCAGCATAATTAGATTTCATATCGCTTTTGATGCTCTCCAAATTCTTTCCTTGTAAACCTCCTATTATAACAAGAATTATAAATAGAAATGTTGGTGCAAATATGGCCTGATCTATTATAACTTTCTTCATAACTACAGTTTTGCCAGAGCTGCCTATATGACGGTTGAGCAGACCATACCAGATGCGCAAAGCTGGACCCTGGAACAATATGGTAAACCATTAATGACAATTAATGACAAATAATAAACATAAGTATTTAATGTTAAGGATAAGTGATCATTGTTGCACATTTAAATCAGCAAACTTTTATAGGCCAGTAATTGGATGGGTGGCCACACATTCTGGCTTAGGTCACTGATAGATTACATCCTTCAATATAAGATTGACAAAAAACAAGTGATACCCCTACTTAGTGTGGTGGTAAGTGTTCATAAGCTATAACCCCTCCTAGCCCCCCATCTTGCATTACATACCACAAAATTTTATAATTTTTAGTGTGATTGATTCACTTTTCTGTTGTGCAGCCTATCAGTATGCTTTTGTGCATAGTGAGTGGCACACAATAAGCCAGCAAGTGAAAGAACTACTTTTTTTAAATAGATGATTTTCATGCGTGGGAAACTAATCAACACAGATGACTTGACAAACTTACGCCAATAAAGAATCCAATTGAAGAAAACTTGACAGTCCGTTTGAAGTCTAAGTCTTTAAAAGATTTATTTTCTATAAGGGTCTGTGATATGATATCGCCGGCGCCCATTAGAGTGCCGGTCTGTATTGCCTGCACCAGATAAGGTCTGCGCGCAAGAACTTGTTGGTACATTTTCAGGAAACCACGAGCTCTCATGATTACAAATTGCATTCTAATTGCCCTTTACTAAATAAAATGTTTTATTCCATTTCAATCATATTGAAGTAGAAAATAATACTGATCACAATACAGTTTCAACGTGAGGTAGTGAGGTGTAGCAGTCTGAGATGAGATCGAATCGAACATAGGTTAAATTCACATCAACATTAGCATCATATGTGAAGCGAATGTCTACTATTAATAAAATACGAACGAAGTAACGAATTACGAGTTCTTTTTTGCCCGGTCCCCCCTCTCGTATTGTGATTGAAAGAGAAATTATTTATTTAATTTAAATCGAGTCGGCCCAGTCAAGCAACCGAGTGTCACACTGACAATTGACATTTGATTTGACTGACAAGACAAATGCGCATTCCATTTGTCAGTGGAATGCAATGCAAGGCCAGCTGGCTGACACCAAAGACAAAGAATGTAAGCGAAATTTTTTCTATATCTATGGATAGACGTAATGAAATCATACATAATAAAATTATCGTAAACGTTTCTCTGGCACTGGATTAATTAAAGATTTGGATCAGCCTAACTATTCGCTAACTTCGTTGGACACTCATAATCGTTGTACCCTGCTAAGTTCGCATTACAGCGATCACGTATCAGTGCCTATCAACTTACGGTGCATTTCGGGGTATATACGGTGTCTATCAAAGCATCTTATCGATATTACATGACCATAGTAATATCGCAATTTCTACGCCATATAGTAATATCAGGCAGTAATTTAATATTTTTCGAAAGAAACATTATTTGAATGATATATCAAAACCTCTGTCGATTACGGTGGCTATCGAACTCGTGACGTCATTTTAGTTGGACACTAACGTTCGGGAGTACCAAAACGACTGCTTGACAGTTGATCGTTATACATTCCACAAAGTGATCATCACTCATAAGTTACGGAATAGTCCGCTGAACCCGAATTCATGCATTTCGTACATCTCGAAACCAATTTTACAGCGCTCATAACTCGTGACGGGACATGTACTAATGCCTTGATGTAAAGACTAATTAATGCCTTGCCTCATAGTTGATCAATTCTTCCTTCTACCAACAATTATTTCTAGTAAATTCTTAAGCAAACGCCAACCGTTGACACCAATGAGAAAATAAATCCCTTTTGAGACGGATTATCAAAAATCGTTTCATAGTGCGCTTATTCTACCCAACACAAAACAAAACAATACATTCCAAATTTCATGTTCTACAAGCGCCGAGCGGTCTTTTCTTTATCGATGGCTTAGACCGTACCGTACCAACCAATTTTTACTTAGTTTAAATCATGTACTCTGTGGATTTACTTCCTTATTTCTATTTATCTATGGGTCTTTATTGCGTCTTGTATTGTACATTTTTTTCTTTATCTATGGAGTTGTGTTCGATGATGAAACGTTCCAGAACTCAAAAATACAATTTTTAGCATTTTAATTATTTCTTCGTCTGCTTTCTTGTCTAGCTTGGATGCACTGTATATCGAGCTCTCGTTTTGAAGTTTCATTTATTGATTTCTTCCGGAGACGTACTTTATACCTATCACCCTAAGTGCTGAACGAATCTACTACCTAAGTAGGTATTTTACAATCTGTCATTCATTCAATGTTCGTCGTCAAATCTTGAAAACCTAAAAACCGTCACAGTTTCGCCAATATCTAGTGTTCAGTGACAATAATAATTATATTTGAGGAAATAATTGCATATTTACAATGGATAAAAGAAAATTATCCACTGCAGGAGACAGTCTTTATCTAATACTCCAAGTTCCCAAAACTGCAACTGCAGACGATGTCAAGAAAAGCTATAGAAAACTGGCTTTAAAGTATCATCCAGATAAAAATCCGAACAATCCAGAAGCAGCGGAGAAGTTTAAAGAAGTGAACCGAGCACACACAATATTAAGTGATGCCACGAAGCGAAATATTTATGATAATTACGGCTCCCTTGGACTTTACATCGCTGAACAATTCGGGGAGGAGAACGTGAATGCCTACTTCGTAGTAACCAGCTCTTGGTGCAAAGCACTGTTCATAGTGTGTGGCATTCTAACTGGATGCTATTGCTGCTGCTGTCTCTGCTGCTGCTGCAACTGTTGCTGCGGCAAGTGCAAGCCGCGCCCGCCGGAGGAGTCTGGCGATTACCACACGCTGGAGCGCGATGATTCGGACGGCGTACAGCCGGTCACTGCGCAGCCCGGAAGCGAAGGCCATCCCAAGGGAGAGCAGGCACCGCCTATCGCCATGCCAGCGCCCCCGCCGCCGGGCGCCTCCGAAAACACGGGCCTCAATACAGGTGGGGTCAATTACGGAATTTCTCAATAACCCAATAAGTTCAATGGAGGTTTTTATAATCAACACTAACCTCTTACACTCATTTTCAATTATTATACTATAGAGAACTTTTTTCGTGAGTAATACTTTATAAATTCTCTATTTCAAAGGCACATTATTGTGTTCTATCTACTTAATTGAATACCTACTTCTGAAACACTATTGCAGTTTATTTTCGTGGTAATTATTTAGATTGGTCTCAAAGAATTCCATATTGCAGCAATATTCATACTATCATTGTATGAAAACTCTTCAACAGAAAGCTTAAAAGGGAGTTAGGATTGTGACAATCATAATCATATTTTTGTGACACCAGGTAGTGCAAACTGACTAAGATTAGGTTTAGGTATACATTGGAACAGTGGACAATTCATATTTTGGGGCATTGAGTTTCAAAATGTCATTATATTATACTCCAATAGACATGCTGCCTATTGGAGTGGTGTAGTGGACTACTTACATATAGCATCTAATTTGTTCACAAAATTTGTAAAACACATGAGTTTAAGATGGCACTCTGTGTGCATGGAATTGTGCTACTTGTCAGGAAATAATTGGGGTGGGAGCCATATGAATGACTCATATCTTTATATATTTGTTATGGTGATTTAATTGCTGCAATATGTTGAAAATGTTAACAATATTGTTTGTTTGAACATAGTAGTTTTAATTCATTCTAGCCTACATTATGAATATAATAATTGTTCAAATAAGAATAAATCAAACGGATTTATAGTGGTAGCGCAGCCACATCTCTATAATACATTATCAATGTAAAGAAGATGGCCAATTACAGCTGCAACTACATGAATCAGTATCTAGTTAATGTACTGTATGTTATTTAGAAAGATAGCACTATGTGTGCCTACATTCACACAGTGACTCGTGTAACAGGCCTGTTTTTCCTGATTCATCAATATGGATGCTAGATGTGTGTGAACAACATTTGACTATGCATTTGTTGTATAGAAGAATGCCTGCAGGCTTGCAAAGGCAAATATGTCAGTAAAAAAATATCTACAAAAATAGCCCAGTAATAAATGCATGTGTGAATGTAGGGAAAAATGTTACTAAAACTATGAGTAGTTTTGGAATTATATACAAACTTCTTGCACAGAGCTTGCCAATGTACCAACTACTGATAAAATAGTTACTGAGATAGATTAATATAGAGAAACTGTTTTACAACATATTTATGTCAAAGTTGATAAAACATTGTATTGGTAGGCACATTGTACTCCACTAGCAATGTGGATACAGTGCATGCGGGGCCGGTGGTAATTTAAATAATAATACTCATGATAATAACCACATATTATTTATTATGTTTTATTAACTTTGATATAAATCATGTTGAATAAATAAATGTATCTCCATAAAAAATTTTACACAATTATTGAATGTGTGTAGGTCCATTGGACATGCTACATGCAAAGAGTTTGTATTCAATTTGTAATCATCTATTCATAAAAAAAATATGACAATTTATAAGTCTTTGACTTAAAGCAAGCTTGAATAGCAACAATATTTCTGGTATTAAGTTAAGTATAAAAATGATTTATTCACAACAAATAAGTAATGTGTTATGTTACCTCTCAGTCAACAAATATCAATGGTTAGGTATTATTTAAATAGAAAATGCATCATTCCTTTTAGCTGCTCTTATATTAAGCTTTACAACACATTACACTGTATTTTAAATTGGATCGAAGAGTCATCACACATTTAATGATATGGTTGGGCTATCATCACAATAGCTAGCAACTGAGCTTTGTTATAGCTTCAATTAGCTATAGAGCTTTGTGTCACTATAGCAACGCATTTAGCTTATATTTTATAAATTACTTTCATCGTTACAAATTGGCTTCATATCAAGATATATATTAAATAGATTAATGTTTTTTACCATCTGGTTATTAGGCATCTTAATTGTGTCAAGCTATTTGTCTTGAATGAGTATTACTTTTATGATTATGTATGTAAGGAGAATGTAGGTTTTATTTTCTTATTCATAACAATAACCTCATAACTAATAAGTAACATACCTTTATGCATATAGTAGTTATATATTATCTGATTCAGAACTTACATTGGGACAGTCATTTAAAAAGCTAAAATCCAATTTTTTTTATCTGTCTTGTGTGAGTCATATGATGATAAAATAGTTTATGTGATATAGTTCTTTTGTCGTTTGTGTAATGTAATTTAATGTCTGAGTTTACTTATCATGCAGATAGGATAAGGATAAGAGAGTAGGTACAACACAACTAAGAAGTTTAATTGCTGTACCTGTCTCAAAGATAGTTACTTCTTGAAGATTGAACAACAATAGTTGCCAGTAAAATACTAATAGTAGGTACCTACAAAGGTAGGTACACATTTCCTAGGCTATGGTCGGAACTCGGAATGCATAAATGAAAGTGTACTTATGGCTATTAGTGATCATTTATTAGATTAAATGGATAGGTAAGCATTTTTTTATTTCTTCCTGTACTACCTACAACCAGTGTAAAGTAAACAGATTGCGGTAAAATAGTTAATTGTCACTTCTTTCTGTTATATTTTACTTGAAATTTACACACGCATGCTCTCATACAACATGCATATCATACGCCAACTTTTATTTTCCGACCAGCGTTCAAACACGGAACCGCATTAGATACGATAATTGAAATATTGTAATTAAGTAAGTACTTCAATACTTAAAACAGCATAGCGTAACGTCATCGAGAATAATGGTGTGTAACATCGGCTCCGACCTAAGTCATAATCACGGGTACTAATCGTCTTGTGTTTCGGTCTCTCTGCCCGCATTCTATTCTCGGACGGATGGATGGACAGGATAGTAAAAACTCCACTTCAGAAGAACTGTGAATGAAGGCAACTTCAGAGATGTTGGCGCACTATGTAACTTAAAATCAGATTAGAGTCACTGTTTACGACCTCAGACGGTGCTGTCAGGTTGCGCCTATATTCTATTACACTCTCATTTGTACATTCCATGACTCCCAAGCAACTTAAATAGGTGATTGTTATTTGTTATAAGAACTATTAGCATATACTTAGCTAGTGAGTTAACAACAGTACCTTACCTTAATTATTATTTAATCATGTTTCCAATTTTGCGTGTAAAATTAAAATAGATTGAAATTAAATTAAAATAGAAAGGTATATTCGTAGTAAAACTGTTGTTAAACATATGCTTAAAGATACTACTTTCCAAGTTCTCCCTTGTCTACGAGCGATGTGACCAAAGTATAGGTCTCAGTTATGAGCGCTTGAATGCACAGTAATGTTTTGGGTCTTATACGGCGCAAGCGCGAATGAAATATACGCAATTATCCCCACTATTTTCGCTGAGCGCTCATAGCTAGTGACTGCATCTGTAGGTATTTGAGTAACTGGCGTGAGCAGTCCGTGGTGCATCTATGCTGAGTTTGTTTCTGTGAATTGTCCACAAAATACACAGCATGTGCCACCACCACCACACCAATGCGTTAAGGTTCATAGATTCCTTTAAAATACCAGTACCTGTTCAAGCTCAATTCAGCAAATATAGAGATTACAAAATGTTACTTTTTACTTTATATCTTACGGATGGTTTCGGTGATGGTAAGATAGTAAATATCGCCTTAATTTTAGTATCTAAGATCCTATTACACCTACTCACAACACATCTCTGTATGAACATAAATTAGGATGGTATTATACACATGCATGATAGATATTGTAGGTGGGGTAGTATAGGTCCACCTTACTTTTATACTACTAGTAGAATGTTCGTAGAAATCATTCCTATCTTTTTGATCCAAATGTTTTTATAACCTACTTACTTGTTTACTAAATGAAGCCTTTACTGCCCCTTCCCGAAATACCATCAAGCATATGATGACGTAGGATGTACGTAGGAAAGGGTGTACAGTGGCGTAGCTAGGTGGACAAGGGTCAACTTCATCAAATTAAAAAGTAAAGTCTAAATATCTTGATTGACTTTTAAATGGTCTTAGCTTCTTTTTGTGTTCGTATCATTACGGCTCATCTCCACATAAATATTGTTCTGGTGTTTGTAAAATTAAGCAGGTGTTAGTAGGTTATTAATTAAACGGATGCCTAATACTGGATCAGTCCAGTGATTATTGAAAGTTCTAGATATCTTGTTACTTAAAACTTTTTATTTAAAATGACTAGTTAATGACCAAACGAAAACTTATGAGATAAATTATAAGATTTAGAGATTTTAATTAATAAAATTTGGACTCATAAGATTTGTAGCTGAGTAGAGTAACATTAGAACATTGTATTATTGGTTACACGTGGTTAAAAACCGGAGGTAAACAAGGGTTAATGTGAAGTCTTATAAATAACCACGCACCAAAAACTGTGTTTGGTACCAACTAAAGATTGGTCACATGTAGGTTAATGGTTCATCTATGGTGGCCATGATAAGATAAGTCCTTCTGAAAGTGTGATTAGTATACTTCATCTTATTCCTTGTGAATCTACAAACTTAGGATTTTTTTTTCATCATATTGTAAATCCTTTGTAAATATATTTTAGGACACTTATGTAAGGGTATGTCTTGTTAATTTGATACATTAATTATCATTTACCTCTCTACCACATCATTATCCATGAAATAATTGTTATAATATAATGTATTTGGCTATTTCTGATCCGCTGCTTATGTAAAATGTTTGTAAAATATAAAAAAAATAAGATGATATCTAGCACCCGCGCCGCGCTCGTTAAATAAGTCTAACGCAGCACCACAACTGTATAAAACTATTGCACTATATGTATTAAGAGGCCTTTTAAGGTCAAAACTGCGGGTGGCACTACTGCGTCAACCCCAGCCTGGTCTGTCCAGTAACGTAGGTAACATTGTAACATTAATCATATGTAGTACACAATTTCATTAAACTATTGAATAATTACAATAATGTGTTACGTTACATTCAATGAAGTATGTGTGATATCTACTGAAAATTATAATTAAATTAATTCAAAAATGCATAAAATGTTAAAGCTGCTTACATATATATGTAGACACTCCGACAGCTCACTGTGCCCTGTGTAGGTAGGTAGGTAGGTACCTAAATGATTTTCATTTATTAGGAAAACTAGCCTCCAACGCGTTTTATGTACAACTTAATAAAACAAGGGTGTTTGAATATGGCAATCCCTACTTAGGTAGAATAATGAAACGAGTTTCCCCATTGCCCAGACGGTGTTACCTAGTAGTGGTAAATTACATTCGTTTTGATGAATTAGTAGTAAGTCCTTATTTTGTCCCCTAACTCGTTACACGCCGCTCCTATTCTTGAACGTTTCTGAATGTGTATGGTACCTATGTAAGAGAACTTATGTTAATTTTTAAAGTAGTACAAGTTTAAATCATCGCATCAAATACTTATTTTATTCGTAGCTATTGTTTTTCAGTCATAAAATGTATTCAATGTCATTGCATAGCGACACAAGCTCAATTCTTCGATAGACCCAAAAACCTGTTCAGAAACCGGTTAGAGCTATTTCATATGCATAATTAGTTGTCATTAACTTTTTGTATTGGAATCGTGGAAGAAGGGAGTAGCGCGATGACAGTGAAAATTGAAAGTACCTACAGATTCTGGAATGCTTACATTGTGCACGTGACATAGCACGAGATGGTGGAGCCCACGTGAGCTGCCGGAGTACCTACCTGTTGTGTGTTATTGTTATGGTACTAGTCAACGAGTATTTGTAACGAGTCAAGTATTAATGATGTTTAAATGTAATTACACTTATCTTTCAATTTAATAAATATCTGCATAAGAAAACATTACTTATTATTGATAGCTGTACTCCCTATTCTTTTTCACCTTTGTGTGCATTCAATTTTACTGTTTCAACTGAAATATTTTTTTCTTATTTCCAGGAAGCAGTATTCCAAAATACACATGAAGTATTCACAACTAGTCTAGAATATTTTAATTTAAGAGCAATGGGGCACAGACTTCTTTAACCACCAATGTGAAATTGATACAAATATAAGCCTAAATAATGTTATTATTGTTCGTCACTTAATGTAGGTATTTTGTACATTTATTTTTGTCTATTTATAATTTTCACTTCAAAAATATATTTTATACCTAAATTTTTCTTTTGTTTTTATTGGCTAATAATGAATGAATTGAATAGGGATATAATTGGTAAATTATAATATTAGCAATAATAATCGCTTATCAATTGATGATTGATTTATGTTCTTTCCAATGAATATACGTATTGACCTCCGAAAATATAGCCTGAATGCCCGCCCGATGTGTGGGTCAAACATTTCGGCTAGAGTAGGAACCTTCGTAGCTACCTTCTTACCTTAGGTACTTAGTTTTGGCTAATTGGGGCACTTGATTAATACATGTTTTAGATATGTCGCTTAGTTTAAAATTTAATTGGGAAGACAATTCAACTAGTTACAGTCAAGAGTAATGATCGCTGAGGGAAAATAATGTGGGGTAACTGGGCCTGGGGCCCAACCATGAGCTCTTATTGCAATGTTAATTCAGTTGTGCGACAGTGACAGATTTATGCACGTCTCATACATCTGTCTCATAAATGAGTGAAACTATCATGGCAATAAGATCTCATGGTAAGGCCCCTGTAGACAAAGTAACATTATCCTCGCGCTTCGCTAGCAGAAAGTGAAGAAACGATACAAAATGTACGGGATTGACATAAAATATGACACTTCGATATTTTTTTTATCGTTTCTATTAGCGCAAGCGCTTCATAAAATGACTACTGCGCATTTAAAGATCAATGCTCAAAATTCGTGACAGCACATGTACCAACCAATTAAATTCAAGGGGTAAAATATGGGAATCTTTCTCAGCAACGATTTCATCTAAGTGTCTAGGTACTAACATAAAAAAATTCAAAGTCCTGACAGATTGACTATCTGTCTAGACATTTTTTGACACTTGGTAGGTGGTATATATCAGGTTAAAAAAAAAAAATCCTTTAACTTTTTGAATGTGTTCCTATTTCTATTAATTTTGTGGTAAAGTGTAGTTGTTAGAGGTTACTAAAGGTTTGATGCTTCGTGGACGGCACATAAGACAATGCTTATTGTTTTTATAAAATGTAATTCTAAAAACTAATATTATTAAAATTTTAATAAAATAAAAATTTAAAGATCTTTTTTAAATTAGGTAATTGACATGTATCAGCCATTGATCTGCCAAAAATGTGCGCTTAAAAAGTTATTAGTCCTACTTGCATCAACGCACAGCCTTAGCATTTTTTTTTTTACCTTTAGAGATGTGGAGTTTGGAGTGTGTTCTTTGAGAGGTGAAGGTAGGTAGATACCCCACTCTATCTTCGTAGATACGAAGAAACAGTTTTCCGAAATTCCACTCATGTTAAATCTTATAAACACGCAGGCGAAGCTGCGGGCGGGAACTAATTACTTATCAAATATGGCATATTGAATGCAGTTATGTAGAATTATAAACAGTATTACATCAATAAAAAATGTTTTATTTCCTACGTAACGTTACTAGGTAGGAAGGTAACGTAACCGTTTTCAAAACAAGCTCTGCGCCTAATCAAAGCGCCAAATCATAAAGCCATTGCCTCCGATTAAACACACACATTATTTAGCGCAAACTTGAGTAAGGTGGTAATATGTCCATTATGTTTCGATTATCTTACACATTAACTATTCTAGTTATAACAGCATGTGATGTAAATTGTACAACTGCGAGTGAGTGCCTGTATTTCACGCCTGGACCAAGTCTGAATGTTTCCGAATTGGTTGGCAAATGGATGTCGATCTACATACAACCTAAGTTTATTGATTGTATTATATTAAACGTGAAAACTCTTTCAGCAACGGTAAGTGTCGCACTTTTAGTTTCAAAGTTAGCTCGTGGAAGCGTAGGTAATCCGCGATCAATGTAAGTAGATAAGATATACTCACATCAGAATAGGTATCTAAAGGGTAGGTAACCTATTCTTTACATCTACCTACCGGCTCCTATAACCAAAATGAGTATGTCTTACTTAAGTAATTCTGAATTTAAAATATCCCCGCAGGAACGCAGTCAGTATAAACTGAAGTTCCCAAAACTACCACCGTATGTTGATTGGGAACAAATACAAGTCCGCGTGGAGACGCCTTGGATTGTTCATTTTCTTATGGGCGACGGATCAGAATCGGGATTGTTAGAAAATGTTATAATTACTGATTATTACAGTAAAGGTGAGTAATAAAGAATAGTGGTACTTACCTACTTAATATAGGAATAGTGGTGGCTGAACCAAGGGTTGTCGCTCGTGATGAGTTTAAGTCAGTACCTATGACCGACCTAACTAGCCTTACCTCAAAAATGTCTGATTGCAAATTCCAACACACTAAGTAGGTAGGTTAGGCAGCCTAAGTTTAGTGAAGAGGACATGGTCAGCCACGTTGACAGCACTGTTGGGTTTACCTATTGTATTCCTGTGTAAATGTTAATGTTTAGTACTGCGTACCTACCTAAGTAATGTTAGTTAAACGCGTGTGCGTGCGTTGTGTAGGTGCGTACAGAGTGCGCAAGCGGAGTGCAGACCAGTGGCGGTTGGTGGGGCGGCGCGGCAAGCAGGTCCTGATGATGCGGGACTGCGCCACGCGCGCCGCCGTGCTCTACGTGCGAGCGCCCTACTGGCCACGCTCCGACGACGTCTACGACTTGCTGCGGACCTTCGGCATCACTAACGTAGACGACGGCCGGCTACTTTGCAAAGAACACGTCAATAAATTCCTGTAAAGTTTTTGGGTTCCTTCATATTAAAACGCTCCATTGTGTAATCAAGTCAGATATGCCTATCCAAGCAGCATCTGCAAATGTTAAACGTAAAAAATTGTTATCAAAGGGGGCGGCAATCCGTGTCGTGTTTCAGGCCCAAGTGCATGTTAGCGTGAATGTGGGCGAGGCAGACAGTGAGTGACCATGCGCCTGCTCGCAACTCTCCTGGTGGTCGGCGCGTGTTGGCGGCGGGGCGGCGCCGACTGCCCCCCGGACCGAGACCAGCCTGTGCACGACGAGGGCAGGCTGCACAAAGACTTGTTTTGTGCTTACAACGATGACTTCAGGCCCGTTAAGGATCACACAAGTGCGGTTATTGTTCAAGTTCGTTTTGCTATGAAGTATATAAGCTTCGACAGCTTGGAAGAAACCTTTAATTTGAACAGTTGGGTAACACTTATGTGGAAAGACGAGTTTTTAACTTGGACACCATCCGACTATGGAAACATTAATCAGACTCAAGTAGAAAGCCATGAAATCTGGTCGCCTCGGCTGGCATTGTTCAACGCAGATGCGTCGATGTACCAGTCGGACCACATCTACACCACCTGCTTGCTCTCGAACGATGGGACTGTTAAATGCGTACCGCACCTCACACATTCTGGAATATGTCACACTACTTTACGCCGATGGCCCTACGACAAACAGAACTGCACGCTGTATTTCGGCTCGTGGATGCACACCGGCGAGCAAATTAACTTCACTTTTTACCAAGAAGAACCAGTTAATACAGACGAATACCAAAACGGCCCTGGCTGGAAGTTAGTTAAAGTATACAACGAACGTCTGGACGGCAAGTACGGAACCACCTCATACCCGATGCTCAAGTACACGTTCAGCCTGGAGAGGGAGGCGGCGGGCCCGGCCGCCATCGTGGTGGTGCCCTCGGTCGTCATCGTGCTCCTCACCCTCACCGCGCTGCTGCTCGACATCAAAGGCCACACACGACTACTGCTAATTTGTTTCAGTCTTTACGGACATTTTATGTTTTTAACAGAAGTAGGCTACACCATTCCTAAGCACAGCTACGACACGCCCATCTTACTTCTGTTCCTCCGTGATTCAATGATGATCACTTTAGCTGGCATTTTGGAGACACTGGTACTGATGTATTTGGGAAGGAAAGTAACACCGGCTCCTTCATGGGTGGTTTCAATCAGTCGGCTAGTGGCACTAGGGCCGGGGAAGTATGTGATTTTCACCGAGTTCGACCCGAGTGCGGGGGTGGACGCCAAGGTTCACTCGGAGGAAGGCACCAGTCCCCTAGACGAGGAGGAACACCCACGAGCTTCTCTCGAGTGGATTCAGTTCGCCAACTTCATTAACAGCGTGCTGTTCATCGTGGCACTCGTCGCTTATCTCATCCTTATATGTACTTACGTTCCATATGGTTACTAATTTAGTCGAGGTAGTAGACATCACTTACTTGATTTCTAACAAACAAGCATAAATATTTACTATGGATGTTTGTATTCACTGAATAAAATGATTAACGATAATACAAATGTGATGATTAGCAAAGATGCTTGAGTCACTCAAGAGTTTCCCAATTCCCTAATTCCCTAATAAACTGATGAACCATTCCCTCTATGGCATTAGTTACGAGAATTCAGCAATTTTGCCAGGCCTGTCTGATCGTCACAAGAACTCCGAAGGTGTAGGCACAAAGATCACAAGTAAGGTGTACCTAAACGATGGTGAGTGAATATGTCCGATGTCGCAATCTGACAGGCATGTCCGGCCATTGCTTTTTACTCGCGATAGAAAGACAAGAGTATAGGCCCTGCGCTGCCTGCCATTTGTTTCTACTGTTGTACAAATCATATATCGATGAAATTTTTCGCATAGGTACGTATTCTGGTTTATTTTCCGTCATTGAGGAACCGCATAAATTGTCAAGCTTATAAATGTAACACGATGACTAAGATATTAACCGCCAGAACAATCTTATTATTTAAAAAAATACATTAGGCCATTTGCAATAGGTATCGTTTATTAAAGTACGAAGTTTCCGTTCATCAAAGTGAGGTTCCGCCATCGCACGAAGAACAGGTAGGGCCGGTCTATTACCAGCTCGAGTTCGGGAGGCTCGTCCCACTCGATCCCTGGAAATTTCCCGCATTCTATAACGTCCTTATAAACTTATCTTACATGTATCGTAGTGATTAACTATTCGAAGCGGTAAAGTTTGAGTCCATGCAATATACTGATTTTTTTTGTGTTAAGTAATGTTTAGACATCCATAAGTATTCCGTTCTCTAGAGAAGAACTTATATATTTCGAAAGAATTCATTTTAATTTCATATCTAAGGGGCGGCAAATTTTTTCTCTGCTGGATCCGAAAGGCTGATTGTGGGCAATTTTACCACTCGTATTAAATAAGTATTGCAGTTCAATTAAGTTCAATAAAAAGCCTTCGTCTATAGGAAAAATGCTACGTACCGTCATCTTTGAAAGCGTTGCGACCAGCCTCCGCCCAGAACATGATCCTCTGTATGGCGTGAGAAAGCTTCAAGTGTTCCTTATCCGAGTTGGTAACGTTCACCAGCCTTACTATACCCATCTGAAACAATGTTTTGCAGTGTATATGCCGCAATTGGATTGTACCTACAATACACGGATTCTCACATTTGCCACTGTCTATGTATAATAAGCCAGTGGGCTTGCATATTTACTGCTAAATATTAGTAAATTATGCCGGGTTCACTTGTCGCACGTAGTTAAATTGTTAATACTCAATGTGGTATAGTCGGTAGCTAGGTATATAAATATGAAAATTTTATTTCTATAACAGTTTTGGCCTAAACTTGGCACGATTTGAAAGTACTTTGCGATAATTCTCAAAATAGTTAGGAACAATATTTTAACACGTGGCGGGACTCAAAACCCCGGCTAACCGTGCAGTTGATCTGCCAACTGAACTACCCGTGATCTCACATTATCTGTCATATTATTTCAAGTACCTTGTTTCTTGTGTGTGCTGGGAGCCGCGTTAACTTAAGCTCGTAAAAGACCATTTTTTTTATATTACCACGGTGGCAAAAAAGCCTGCAGTCCGCCAGATGGTAAGCGGATACTGTAGTCTATGTACGTGACTGAAATCAGTGTCACTTGCGCATGTCAAGTTATAAAAAGTAGAATCACTGTGCTAAGTGCTAAGGGCAGCGTGGAGCGGGGCTCGGACCTCGGCTTAGGGCGATGCTGGGGGATGAGCTAGGGAGCTGGATCTGAGTAGTATGGTAAATGTGTGTGTACCTCGTGGAGCTTATTAGGCAGCAGCAGCGTCATGCGCAGCGTGTAGAGCGGTATGGTGGCGGCGACCCGCAGCGTGGTCATGGCGGCGCAGGCGCGGCGCAGCCCGCCCTCGGCCGCCAGCCGCGCCAGCCGCCGCAGCGACCGCCCGCGCGGCACCACCAACACCAGGCTCAGACCGCTAGTCGAGTACGACACCTCTATTGCCTGCATCAATTTGAAATTGCCATGTCCGTACAATATTGTTTTGACTGCTTTTTTTACTACAATGGCGTCAAGCAAGCGGGCAAGCCACCTATGTCTGTTTGAACTCTGTTTTTCTAACTTACGTTGAAATGGACGTGGCGAGGCAGCGGTCGGGAATGAGAAATTGTAGGCGGTTTCGATAATATTACAACTCCTAACTTTAACTACATTAGCTTGTATATCTTCTGACATGCAAGTACCTAATCTTAATGTATCTCTTAGCTACTCGAATCTATTTATCGAATAGCACACACCGCCAGGGTTGTAACATTCCCTAGGATAGGAGAAGAATTTATTTGTGTTAAGCACACGAATAGATGTTCGTATAGAAACTACAGTATTCTGCATAGAACGAGTTTCGTGACTAGGTAGCTAAAATGTAGTATATTATAATTGTACTGAGTATAGATGTTAGATTAAGTAGATTTAACATTGGAACACAAACATAGATAGTCAATGTGTACTTAAATACGCCCAAGCCTCTTTAATTTGACTGAAAATGCCATGACGACGCTGTGATAGTTTTTAGAGAGATAAGGCAAAACGGGATGGCGAGTCTCTTCTGTGTTCTTGGGTAATTTTAAGTCAGTTGAAGAAAAACTACTTTACCTAGTGTAACTAGGTCAGATATTTTAACGTTTTGCGGCAAACCTTTGGCCCAGCTTGATAAAATCGGAAATCATTGGTATATTTGGTTACGGAACGCTGATAATCATTATCGAAGGGGGCGGCAATCCGTGTCGTGTTTCAGGCCCAAGTGCACGTTAGTGTGAATGTGGGCGAGGCAGACAGTGAGTGACCATGCGCCTGCTCGCAACTCTCCTGGTGGTCGGCGCGTGTTGGCGGCGGGGCGGCGCCGACTGCCCCCCGGACCGAGACCAGCCTGTGCACGACGAGGGCAGGCTGCACAAAGACTTGTTTTGTGCTTACAACGATGACTTCAGGCCCGTTAAGGACCACACAAGTGCGGTTACTGTCAAAGTTCGTTTTGCTATGAAGTACATAAGCTTTGACAGCTTGGAAGAAACTTTTACTTTACACAGTTGGCTCGCTATCACGTGGAAAGACGAGTTTTTAACTTGGACACCATCCGACTATGGGAACATTAAACAGACTCAAGTAGAAAGCCATGAAATCTGGTCGCCTCGGCTAGCATTGTTCAACGCAGACGCGTCGATGTACCAGTCGGACCACATCTACACCACCTGCTTGCTTTCGAACGATGGAACTATCAGCTGCGTACCGCACCTCACGCACTCAGGAATCTGTAGCACCACATTACATCGGTGGCCCTTCGACAAGCAGAATTGCACGCTGTATTTCGGTTCTTGGATGCACACTGGTGAGCAAATTAACTTCACTTTCTACCAGCAACAACCAGTTAATTTGGATGATTACCAGAATGGCCCCGGCTGGAAGTTGGTTAAAGTATATAACGAGCGACTGGACGGCAAGTACGGCTCCAAGACCAACAGCACATCCCCCATGCTGAAATACACGTTCAGCCTGGAGAGGGAGGCGGCGGGCCCGGCCGCCGTCGTGGTGGTGCCCTCGGTCGTCATCGTGCTCCTCACCCTCACCGCGCTGCTGCTTGACATCAAGAACAACACAAGACTATTGGTTATTTGTTTCAGTCTTTACGGTCACTTTACATTCTTATCGGAAATAGGCTACAACATTCCGAAACACAGCTCCGATACGCCCATTTTACTGCTGTTCCTCCGTGATTCAATGATTATTACTTTAGCTGGAATTATGGAAACACTTTTCTTGATGTATTTGGCAAAGAAAATGACACCGGCACCTACATGGGTGGTGTCGATCAGTCGGCTAGTGGAGCTAGGGCCGGGCAAGTACGTGATATTCACCGAGTTCGACCCGAGTGCGGGGGTGGCCAAGATCCACTCGGAGGAAGGCACCAGCCCCCTAGTCAACGAAGAACGCCCGCGCGCTTCCCTCGAGTGGATACAGTTGGCCAACTTCATCAACAGCGTGCTTTTTATCGTGGCTCTTCTCGCTTATCTCATTCTTATATGTACTTACATTCCGTATGGTTACTAATCTATTAGTTAAGTTAAGTAGTAGGTACTTATGTCATATTGTTTTAGTAATTAACTATATAGTTTTTGTGTATATTAAATATATCCATACACATAATAAACCTGCTACGAGATCGTGCCTGTATTTTAATAGTATTTACGAACACTGTGTTGACATAATACGATACGAAAGAGTCCCACAATAACAAGCACAGTGCTCCGCTCCTCCCCCCTGTACCACCCGTGGAGCACTGGTGACCTTATTCAATACTTTTCTAAGGTGGCATTGTTGGGCAGCTCCGAATTTCGAACAAGTGATCCCGTTCACCTCTACACATATTTATTAGTGCTTTGTAGTTATGTTAAGAGATTATATAAGCTAAAAAAAGGTTCCCTGAGAGGGTAAGTAGGGGCGTTGTAAAAACAACACTCATTTTTCAACGAACATGGTTAAGTACCTTACAGAAGACCGTAGCCAAATAACTGCTACCTATGAGTATTGTTGTGTTGTTGTGAGCTCTATGCAGGGGAGGATCAGGAGTGTGGTGGCTGTGCTAGCAGCAGTTGCCATTATACTATGCACAGGAATTTCATTCTTTATAAAGTAGGCAATAGACACTTGGTGTTACAAGCATACATAGGTTGCAGTAGCTATTTATCATCGACAAGACTGTACGCTTGCATAAATACATATGCTCACGCCTGTATTCCCCGAAGGGGTAGGCAGAGGCGTTTAACAACACCCACATTTCACCGAAGATGATTAAGTGCCAATGTGACAGATGGTGAGTGTATCGCCGTCTCAGCCACTATACATACGTATTTGAATTACTTCTCAGGCATATGCAGGTTTCATCATGATGTTTTACTTCACCGTAAAGCACGTGGTGTGAAATCACTGCACATAAGATTGTAGAAAAACTCATTGGTACAGGCCCCGCTGGGATTCCAATTTGCGTCGCTTGCGTAGCAGCCGACTGCTGTAACTGCAAGGCCACCACTGGACGCTTGTTTGTCAAAATATTAAAAATAAATAGAGAGTGAGTGCGGTTACCTCGGCGTCCCAGTGGGGCAGGTGCGCGTACCCCATGAGGTCGTTGATGCGGATCATGCGCGCGGCGCGGGCGGGCGCGGCGGGCGCGTCGCGGAAGGGCCGCGTGCCGTTGAGCACCGTGGGTGCCGCCCGCCACAGCGCGCGCACGTACATCGTCGACGCCTGCACCGCCTCCACACCCTCCGACAACTCTTCCTCCTCGAACGTGTTGCGAATCGCGCCGCCTGAATCACGCTCCATCTGAAATATGCGATGCGGCTGAACACCCCATTTTTAAACGATGTGCCTACAATCTGACCTTCGTAACCCTTTTACGCTGGTAATCAGGGTTAAGCCAAGCTGTAAGACTCTCTTAGGCCTCCGGCCTGTGCTGTAACCATTGCCAAAGATGCTAAATTGCCAACAGGGATCGACGGCTTAACGTGCTCACCGAGGCACGGAGGTAGCTCGGGCGGTCCCCCATTCAACTACTGGCTTGGGTTAGGGTTGCTTAACTTCGCTGATCGAATTGCATTATCAATAGCAATTAAATAAAATCTATACACATAAATTAAATGAAGTGTCTGTTTGTTATTCCAAACAGCTTCATACGAACTGCATATAAGGAACATAAATAAAAAAAATCTCTGCCAATTTTTCTGTTTGTTCCGGCAATCTCTGAAACGGCTGGACCAATATTAAGTGGGCTATCACTGGCAGTTAGCTGATGTAACAAACTGTAACTAAAGCATTTTTTTTTCTTAAATGAGGGTTTCCAGAAATGAAGAACTTTGTAAAGAACTGAATTTGTAATTATATGAAGTACCATTTCATTAAGTAATAGTGCCCTCTGTTCAGGAGTCTCTGTGCCAGTGAAAGTGCCCAGGTGTAGTCGCAGTGCCGAAGCTGCCCCCTCGACAAACTGGCGGGATACGTTGCGGTGCGGAGAGAACACCAGCCGCGACGACCAACGGAACTTCAGGTCATCTGATGATATCGGCAAAAGAGACAATACTTCTCTTATTACCTCTATTTTTTCCTGTCCAAAAATATTTTTTTAAGTGCATTGAATAGATTACAATTTAGAACCGAGGTGTTAAAGTGGTTTGAGTACCTATAAAGTCACCTGCCAGCTACACATGCGACGCAAGTTCCACTCTCACCGATCTGTGCAATGCGCGCTTGGTTAAAAGAGCGCTTTTCTAAAAAAATAATGAGGAGTCCTATGAGATGGCTGCTTTTGTCTGAGAAAAAACCTTAAGACGTTTCCATATATTAAGACCTGAGTGAGAGGGCGATGGACTTACCATCTGACACGTTAGCACCCAATCATTCCTTGTGAAATGAGTAAGTATTGTATTGTAACACCGCCTATTCTTCAGACGTGAGCAATGTGCCCTTTTGTGCCAACTACCTATCAGTAGTCCATTATGTATAAGTACTACTTGAAGATTTTGTAACGTTTGAAATTGTAACCTGAAACGAATTAAAAATAATTGTCACCATTTCATTATTCTTCCTTGGTATGAAAGCATTCAAGGTAGGTACTTACAACATGAGGCTGACCCTCCAGTTTAACATATGTATGGGAAATGGATCAGTAAGAGAGTAGTTTTAATTACCGAGTCTGAAATACGGAGTCCCAAGGACGTGTCTATTTCTTCCTTAGTGTCGAGGTCCACCTCTGTAGACAGTGCTAATAGAACTAACTGAAGGAACAGACCCGATTGCACGAAGCTCATCCCATTCTCCTGTCGATCCGGTGGACTAATCGATAGCAAACGAGTAAATGTTGCCTGGAAAAGGAACGAATAATGAACTATGTGTGTAGGTACATAAACTAGATAATAAGTTTTTTAATTAGGTGTAACATTGTTAATATTACTTACAAATCTCTACTTATATAATAAACCCACGTGTTAGACTACTAAAGCTGTAATTAATTCAATCATTATTCATAACTAATATGGCAACCCTTCTGGTGCGTTGAAGCCATAGTCGATTATTAACTATGGGTTGAATTGTCAATGTCAAGTGTAGCTGTCAGTGTCGAATGTTAATTAATGTATTTAAAAGCTGTCAATGTCAAAAGGAATATAAAATAATATTAACGGAAAAGTTGGTTTTAAAAAAGAACCGGATAAAAAAACTATAATATAATAAATATGGCTGTTATTGGATTTTAGAAAAATCTCTTGTAAAACGTGTTGTGTAATAAATCGTTAATAAAAATTCCCGAGATTGATCCTTTCACACGTGTATCGTCATATTTAATTTGACCCTACTCCATAACCGTGACTGAAATGCTTACCATGAAAATTTACCGTAACTTAATGAAAGTATTGGTTTAATACTAATAATTACATTCGTAATAAATAGGTGTAAGAAGTGAATAGTGTTAAATTTATAGGTATTATAATTAAATGAACCGTGGTGGCCTTGAAGTTGAACAGTCGCCTGCTGCGCAAGCGACGCAAGTTCGAATCCTAGCGGGGCCTGTACCAAAGAGTTTTTCTAAAACTTATGTGCAGGGATTTCACACCACGTGCTTTACGGTGAAGGAAACATTGTGAAGAAACCTGCACATGTCTGAGAAGTAATTGAAAGACGTATGTATAGTGCCTGAGACGGCGATGGACTCACCATCAGTCACGTTGGCACTTAATGATCTTGGGTGAAAGGTGGGTGTTGTTTTCACAACTGCCTACCCCTTCGGGGAATACCTACAGGCGTGAGCATTTGTATGTATGTATAATGTATCTAAAAAAACGTGCATTGCACAAATACTTTACTGAACAGCTCAGCAAGCAAATTTTCTAAAAAGGTGACACAGGGGATCTGATCGCGGCAGTAAGCTGAGCTAAGGCAGAAAATACTAATCTGACTATAACAGCTCAGGCAACTCACAGGACCACTGACACATCCCTATATGGTACGAAGAAACATTATTATGAGATTAACCTATCCCTTTTCTTAGAATATCATTATGTTATGAAGAACAAACCACCTTCCTTGGCCCATTACAACTTCGTAGGTGGTACCCTAACCTGCCCATAAAGCACAAGGATGTTTTAAGCAAAGATTTGGTTTATATTTAAGCCACGTCAGACACGTAACCGGAAACGGCTTGGGTATTACTATTATCAGAACACATAAATAAAGCTACTTAAAAGAAAGAAGTTTCCTATAAAATATTCTTTAAAATTAACCTCCTTACCGAATAAAACTTGCGTTCGAGTCGATCAAGAGCAAACATAAAATTATCAAGATTTTTAGTGACCACTTCATTTTCTGGAAGCGTTGAAGGTTGCAGCGTGGTGGAAATATTGTTGATGGCTATATTCGCTGGGGTGGTCGCACCTGCTTCAGCATTTTTGGTTTCAGTATCATCGTTTACGAGAATATTTGTCTGAGTTTTTTGGACCGGGCTAACGTGCACTGGTACTGATTTGATGTTATTTTTATTCACCGTTAAATTGAGGTCTGTTTTACCCTTATTCATTTCAAGCTGTGGGAATTCCAAAGTGTATACACGTCCTGTGTTCTCTGTATCAGTCAGCACATGTGCCTCACTTGACGCAATAGGAAACATAGGTGCAATTTTATTCATCCCGTCTGACCAATGAGGTCTTGTGCGAGGCATTCGAAAGCCTCGAACTAAGGAGCAGTCGAACCATTCAGAATATACAAAGCACATTCGTCGAAATAAACGTTGATTCATTAAATTATTATAATGCTCTTGGAAATGCCTTCCGAATAAATGAATATTGTAACAATCTATACTTATTGTTACAGAAAATAATAAAATAGTGCAACATCTGAAAACATACATTTTCATTTCTAAACGTTACGATAGGTGTGTTAAATATACATTGGATCACTTGGACCTGATCAAATGATGGTACAACTCAACACATATTACACTTTTTTACGAAACATTCATCACATCACCGTTAACACCAAAATCCAACAGGCAAGTAGTAGATATACACATGCATTAGTCGTGGAATATTCAATTTTTATAGCGCACATAAACCATTAAAATGCAAATCGAATTGATAGTGCGTACTGCACGATAAACTCATGATGCGACCGCTATTACTGACCACTGAGTCGATTAAAATCTCTTATTAAACTGCAAGTGAATTTCATCGGCCGTTTTACCTGGTATAAGTAATTTAATACTTTTTCTTACCTGCATTTAATACTTTCCGTTTCAGTCTCTCATAACAGGCCGTTTCCTTTACGCCATATTAGTGAGACTAATTAATCCGCTGTGTATTTAATTATGATTAGTGATAAGAAATACTTACATATTTCCCCCAAGCTCAATTTATGTTCGGTAAAAGTTAATTTACGTGCATAGGTAATCATACCTAATCAGCTGTGTTCGTTTGATCGGTCTCGGTCTGTTTTAAATAAAATAAGTAGAATTTAAGAAAGAAGCATTACGGAATATGCTTGTTCTGTCTGGTTGTGGTTCTGTAGTGAGACCAGTGAGTAAGGTATCTGTAGTGGGAGGAATAAGACTAGAGTCGTGTTGTTAGCATCGCGAATATGTAGGCAAGGCAACGCAAGTGACCGCTTACCATCAGTTGGACTGCACACAAATAAAGGATCAATCAAATCGAGAACCCTTCAACCAAACATTTCTAAAACGTTAGTGAGTAGGACTTACGCTCCTACTTACCAGGGGCCTTACCATGACCTCTTATTGCCAAGATAGTTTAACTCTTATTATGAGACAGATGTATATGACGCGTATAAGTCTGTCACTGTCACACAGTGGAACTATGATAGCAATAAGAGCTTATGGTAAGGCTCCTTATGTCAGGATTCAATGTAAAATGTTACATACTTACGAAGTAGGTACCTACTTATCATATGATGTTAGCACGAGTTTCACGTTTACAGCATCGCCCAACTGAGTCACTACTATTTAACATATTAGCTAATAACTAAGTAGGTAGGTACTTACCTACCAACTCACTACATTTCCTCAAAGCTACCATGATTATAAATCACAAAACAAAACTAGAAATGTTTTCTTTTCTATTAGCTTATCTACTGTGTTCTACATAAATAGGTTAGTAGTTACCTAAGTGGTTTAAGCTTGTTCAGAGTCCTCTCGCTCCCCTAGGTATGCAGCCCAGAACACTGCCAGTTGGCGGTTAAAGATGAGAAGTAGCAAAGGGTGATCGGCTACAAAATCAACACTGTCGTCAGACAACTTCATCACAACCACCGCTGTTGACAACGTGATCAGATCAGTATGTAATATGTAAGTCTATTTTATTTGGAGGACTTGGGTAATGATATACCTCTCCAGAAAAGTCAGTTGCTATTCACATGTGCATGTGGCCGGAACATGCAAATGTGAATATAAAAGCACTTGATTTCTCTGGAGAGGGCCTGAGGGACCCTTTCTTTAAGCTTTGCCAAAATCGATGATTCTTGTAAGGCCTGTACTACTTTGAGGACCTGGTTGCTCAAAGTGGAATAGACCTTTAAAATCTTTGTTATTGTATTATGGATGCGTCCTGTTATTATGCTGATTGGCAAAGCCTAGGTAATTTTTATTTTATATATATAATTATAAATATAGGTATATATTTTTATACATTTACAGATAAACAAACCGAGTGAACACATTATAAAATAAAAAATATTTATTGAATCTAAACAATAAAACGAAAAAAATCAAATCTATAATACTTACAAGTAATAAAAATGGTAAGTGCAAAAGTTGCAATATAAAATAAACATCTACTGATACAGGTAGGTATGTGTCCCAAAATCAACAGGATGTAGCCAAACTTATGACTAGTATGAAAAAATCCAAGTCATTTTTAATGACTTATTTTTTGTGACCTATACGTATGACTTATTTCTAGCGCCCATTATTTTTTTGTGCTTATTGTGTACCTACACCCACATTACTAAATTAAACACGATAATGTGAACAATAGCCCCTTACTACCAAACATCGTCTTAATAAGATAATAATCCTTGGTTTAAAAGTAGTGTCACTTTTGGTTACACTGATTTCATATGGAATGGACATAGTTTTAGTCCTATCTGACTTTGGTCTAGTCTTGGTTTAAGCCATAGTGATTTATTTAAAAAAATCTCTAAGAATAAATGTCTGATTAAACAGCCTGCCCGTTTATAAAGTTTTTTTAATAAAGAAGTAAGCACGTATATTATGTTAGTAGACTGTAAAATGAATAAATACTCAAGTGCAGTGATTTTATACCACACGCTTTACAGTAAAGAAAAACAGCGTGACGAATACTGGATGTGACTGGGAAGAAATCATTGACGTACCTATGTATAATACTCGAGACGGCGAAGGACTCGTCACCTGAGACGTCGTCATCTTCGATGAAAAATGGTTGTTATTATTACAGCACCTCTACTTACTTCGGGGCCCATTTCAACCGACTTCAAAAAAGGAGGAGGTTATCAATTCGAACGTATGTTTTTTGTTTTGGGTGTCTTCTTACTTTAAAGAAATATTACTTAATTTTTTAATTTTTTTTATTCAATCTAATAAACTGCTTGGCCAGTTAGTTTACTTGGGTTGTAGAATACAAAGAAAGACTGTACGTGCTTGACTAGGATTGCGGCTACGAACGGTCGGTCCGCTCGGAACTGCGGCGGCTTACGTTTTTTGACAAGCGCGCAAAGAAGAACGTAACCTGTGCCTGGAATAAAACGTTAACGTATAACAGCATTATGTACCTACTAGCTTAACTAGCTATGCTATACGCGCCAAACACTTAGTAATGTGAATCCAGGTCATGCAACTGTACTATTGAGAGGGAAGCTAGACTAGAACTCATAAAAAGTCAAGTACTTTTTATTTTTTATTAGGGGTAAAAAATTGATACAAAATAATGATTATAACTAGCTCATTACAACATATCTAATATTTACTTATTGAGTACCCAGCACCAATACCCACTAATAAGGTAGATTTAAGTTATATGCTAACATATTGTTGCTATTTGTTGTGTGAGCGTGTGTCTTTAAGGTATGTGTAATGTGTGTGTAACTTAAGTGTAATTTGTGTTGTGCACCTATTGTGCCGATGATACCTAACATACATAAATTTGTGTAATCGGATCGGATCAATGCATGCATGCATACTTTATATTGTAGGATTGGGATTAAAAAAGTCTCGTTCAACATAATCTTGTTAATGTTGTCTGCTTGCAAATAAATACATAGTTAATTATCATACGAATATTACAATTAAACTGCTTATTATCACCCCTTTGGTCTTTATCTCGTTCATCACTCAAACTGTCAGATTCAATTCTTCACATTATTTATGCACATTGCACCTCTCTAATATAACAACTTTGAACTAAACCTATATGTTCATCTAAAAAATTTTCGAAATAAAATGTATCGGTGCCTGAGAGTCAGATTACTGGTTACTGCCCAGTCGGTCGTAACTTCATTATGGTTTACTGCATCAAATCAACACTAAACACAAACAGTAGGGTTGTAGGTAGCAAAGAAGTACGGCGCGCCTTTGACCATTACGGCAGTTACGAAGGGTCGGTCCGCTCGGAATTGCTGCGGCTCGTCCGGCTCGAGAGGTATAGAACAAAATACCCAACCCATGCCTGGAATAAAGCCTCCACTTTAATAAATTCGCAATTGACAACATTTCACATAACTTTAAAAAATATATTAACATTAACATATATACTTAACTATAAACTCTTATCAGAAAATTACTCTCAGCCCACACTCCAATTCCCTCGATGATACAAAACATTACAAAAATAATAATGCGAAAATTATATCTATAAATCTATACAGATAAATAAAATTGAAGTGTCTGTTTGTAAATCCAAAATAACAGTTTTTCACTTAATGCATCTGAAAGTATACACGCTACTGACACTAAAAAACCAAGTTATAATTTTTTTCTCTGTCTGTCTGTCTGTTTGTTCCGGGTAATCTCCGAAACGGCTGGACCGATTTTAACGGGACTTTCACTGGCAGGTAGGTGATGTTTTAAGGAGTAAATTAGGCTACTTTTATTTCTTAAAAATATTAGGGTTCCGCGACAATAAGGATGAAACTAAATCTACGCGGGTGAAACCGCAGGGCACAGCTAGTTATACATATAAGTACTATCTATTATTTAGCTAGACGATAAAGATGCATAGTTCACGAGAATATACCACATGTTGTAACATAATCAGACGAGTACCGAAACATAAAATGGTAATGAAAATAATAAACCAATATAATAATAAGTAATATATTTTTAATAAAGTATACATCACATTACAACAATTGGTTCGTTAAAAAGTACTTTATATACTGTCGAGCGGACCCCCTGAAATTGTAAGCGCAAAAGTAGCGCAGCGTATCTCAATCACGAACTATTGGAATCGAATAATGGATTAATAACATACCTACAAATAATACATTAAAATTCTGTTAGTGTGAAATGTAAGTCTGACAACTGGTTTAACCCAGATTGCCGATTTTCCTCGAAAAAGGGGTTACGAAGGTCAGATGGCAGTCGCTTCGTATAAAAATCAGGTGATCAGCCACATCGGGTTGAATCAAGTGCTGACCCCAAATACATGGGATAAGGCCAGGGAGATGATGAGTGTGAAATGTAAGTATGAGTTGCAATTGATAACAAAGTAAATTTAGAAATCTATATCTATACATACAGATAAATAAAATTTAAGTGTCTGTTTGTAAATCCAAAATTACAGCTCTTCGCTAAATGCATATGAAAGTATACACGCTACTGACACTACAAAACCAAGTCTGTCTGTCTGTTTGTTTCGGGTAATCTCTGAAACGGCTGGAATGATTTTAACGGGACTTTCACTGGTAGGTAGCTGATGTTTCAAGGAGTAACTTAGGCTACTTTTATTTATTAAAAATATTAGGGTTCCGCGACAAATAGGTTGAAACTAAATCTACGCGGGTGAAACCGCGGGGCACAGCTAGTAAGGTATAAATTATTATTGATAAATCTGTTTAGCACACATATAAAATGCTATCCTAGATTCCATACTGTTTGTTAAGCTATATTTATTCTGTGACTTGAATATTATTGTTAGACCCCTTACGAGATCTCCTGAGAGATTGATATACAGAGAAAATAAACTTTAGTGAACATATTAGATAAAATATATTTTATTGAAACCCAACAAAACAATGAAAAAATAAAATATCTATAAAGGTTACCTAACCTACGTTTGAGTAAGAAAAAGTGTAAGTACAAAAATTACAATAAAAAATATACACCTACTTGTACAGCTATGTTTATGTGTCGGGCATGACAAGATAAAGCATGACTAGTGTGAAAAAAAATCCAAGATTTTTGTGACTCAAACTCATACGAATTTTTTTTAAGACTTCTAGTGCCACCTCATTCTTCTGTGGTACTTGTGTACTTAAGTACGCCCACATTACTCAATTTCACGATACTGTGAACGTATATAGCAAATTATTCATTTAAAAAATCATAAAGAACAAATGACTACGTAACATGCTGCCCGTTAATAAAGTTTTATTTAATTATTTTAGTCCACTGATATATTATACATTACCTTATTGGACTTTAATTTCAGTTTTACTAAAAAAAACTTTCAGGCTTTAATTTGGAAATGTCTTAAAAGACTAACGAATTAACTTATTTCAGGCTTTAATTTGGAAATGTCTTAAAAGACTGACTAATTAACTTATTGATTCAATAAGTTTAGTGTACCAAGTGTCCCTTGTTGAATAAAATAATTTGAATGTTAAATTTAAAGACGTACGAGTGAGCACTTGAGGCGGCGATGGACTCACCATCTGTCACGTTGGCCTTCAGTCATTTTCGGTGAAAGTAGGTGTTGTTATTACAACACCTCTGCTTACCCTTCAGATATGGTGTAAGCATATTCATTTTATTTTTATTACTTTTTTTTTGTTACTTAATTGATTAGAGTTTTTTATCCAAACTATCAGACTGCTTGGCAGTTTGTAAGTTTATTTGGTTGGGTTGTAGAATACAAAGAAAGACGGCACGTCTTTGACTAAAATTGCGGCTACGAACGGTCGGTCCGCTCGGAATTGCGGCGGCTTACGTCTTTTGACACGGCCGCAACGTAGTACGTAAACTGCGCCTGGAATAAAATGTCATATAAAACAGCATAAAGTACCTAGCTACGCCACAGACATAGATAAGCTATGCTATACGCGCAAAATAACTAGTATGTAATGCGAATACACGTAATGAAAATGTACCAGTGAGAGAGAAGTTAGTCTAGCAGTCATAATATGTCTAGTACATAATTCATTTAAATATTGTAGGATTGAGATTGCAAAATAACAAATACTTAATGTATTCTCGAGAGTCAAAGATATGGTACAGGGGCTTCTGCCAAGTGATTCGGTCTGTAAGTATGGTCTACCTGCCCGAATCAAATCAACACTATACAGTAGGGTTGTAGGTAGCAAAGAAGTACGGCGCGCCTTTGACCATTACGGCAGTTACGAAGGGTCGGTCCGCTCGGAATTGCTCCTTCACTTTGTGACAAATTAACTATAAAACTTATCAGAGAATAACTCTCAGCCCACACCAGAATTCCCTGGCACTAAACATTATTCAAATAATATTGCGAAAAAGGTATATATACGTTTTATCCATTATATGAGTGTAACGAAGCCGCCCATTTACTACTTTTTTGCTATATACGCTGGGTTTTGTTTTGAGAAGGTAGCAGAGAATATCGCCTTTGACTGTAAATGCTAAATAAGACCGATTTCAATCCAAATTCGATAATAGCCATATCAAATAAGAGTGGGACTGGAGTACATGTTTCAATATTAATATTATCGAAGCATCGATAGTAGGTACTAAAGATAAGAACATTGCAAAGCCAGGCAAAGGCGAACGCGTAGTAGAAAAGTGGAAAGCTCTAGTTAGATGACAAAGATTAGAACAACATATTATCCATAATGTACGAGTATCTACCACAGGTGATAATCAGTCGAGTACCGAAAAATAAAATGGTAATACAAATAATAAACCAATATAATAATAAGTAATATATTTTTAATAAAGTATACATTATATTGCAACAATTCGTTTCAAACAAACATTCTTAGAGAGACATAAAAGTACTTGATATAATGCCGAACGGACGGAACACTGCAAACCTATCCGTATTTATATTACCTCAAATTATATGCTACGTATCTCAATGTATCAATTACGTTCACGAACTATTGGAATACAATAATGGGTTAGTAACAACATACCTACAGATAATACATTACAATTCCGTTAGTATAATTATTGTGAAATGTAGTCGTAATTGATAACAAAGTGAACTTTTAGCAATAAAGTATAAACGCTTATTGATACCTGTGTTATTCACATATAATGCACGCTCAATTTTATTTAACAAGATAAACATTCATGTGTTATTATTATAAATATGATGGTAGTTGTGACTGGATTACATTACTACCTATTTTATTGCATCTTTTTTATTAATTTTTTTTTGTGATAATCCCACCGGGACGTACACGAAAACTATCCAATGTGTCTATCCAAGCAATAAAATATCTATATGCCACATTGATACCAAATCTTCTCTCTGTTTTTGCGTGATTGAGAATGGTTGTCACTTCATTGACACTCGTTTAGTAATTTAACTGAAGTATTTTGTTAATAATAGTGCCACAAAATCTTCATTGTAAACTTTATTACTCGCCTTCCCAAATGGATAAGCAAGAGGTCACACACAACTAGCACACCTTTGGATACAGAGTATTGAATTTCTTCTCATATATTATGCAGGTTTATGTTATTTTCCTTCGCCGTATAGGTACTACACTACGCGGTGGTATGACATTACTTAAGTTTTAAAAATCTATGGTACGTACCGGTGAGATCGGAACTAACATTACTCAGCGACCACCAGTCATTTATTTTATATATCACATTCATAGTCCTTTATAAATGCAGAGAATACTTATTTGTGCCAATGACGAAACTGACAAAATATTTGTGCATACCAGTCGTACTCGGCTCAATACCCAGTAAGAAAAAGTCCTATCGTCCGAATAACTAGCAACTAGTAATACTATCTGCGGAAAGTTCTGAATAAGACTAGTAAAAATATAATAATACAATATGCTTTTTGGGGTCGAGGGCAGTTTTAAGTTAGCTATTGCGGTATTATAGACTATTAAAAATCGCAACTGCTCCACACCCCTCTTCAGTAAGGAACGTGTGTAGTAGTTCAGGGGATAACGTATAGTCCAGCGAAGAGTGGTGTCTGGTCTGCGCCGAGCAGAAGGTAGAGGAAGGGATGTTCGGCGCGGAACCGCGGCTTCATTGGCATCGCGCACCGCAGCATCATCACCATAGCTGCAACAATGGCAAACTGTAGCGCCGCAAACCCACAAACACACAACAAACACCCAAAAACACACAACAAACAATTCAATACTTACGTTTCAAGCCACAAACGACACAACACTACCCCCTCGATGACAAGCTCTGACTTATTTTATTACTGAGAGCCAGAAGCGACAGCCGATTCATTAAGCTTGCGTGAGTACGAGTAGGTATTTTTAATTATTATTGAGAAATGAAAAATATTATGACTGATTTAAAGTGTAGGTGTATATGTATTAAAGAAGAGGGTAGAAATATAATATCTATAGGTCATCGCGTGGTGGTGTGTCGGGTGGAGTGTAGAGGGCGTAGAATAGAGGGTGTCCGGCGAGCATCACGGCCCACAGCGCCGGCCGGTCCACCGCGAACACGCGCGCGGCCGCCACCGACCGCCGCTTGCGCACACCACCCGCTGTCGTACACAAACACGCACTGACGCTCACTACTTCATTATATTTCATACACCACCATTACTTCTACAGCTAAAGCGTTTCACCTAATATGTTCCAATCAAGAATCTACGAACAGTAAGTGTTAACAAACAAAACAAACATTTTAGAGTGGTTATTTTTTGTTGCGTGATGTTTCAAATCATTGCAAATTAAACGATTATCTTTGTGTAAACAAACATTGATGGTGGTGGTGTGAAGTGAAACTATATTAACGACTTTTACAAATAAATGCACAACTATGTATAAAAACTTAATAGTCCAAAAGAAGACAACAAAGAATAAAACTAAACCTTTATTATTTCAGTAACGAAATCGGTACCTCCGGTAGATATAATTCCCAGTAGAATTAAAAAGAACTCTAGTGGAACTGAATGTCAAAGACCTTTGAAGCAATCAGAGTGAATGAAATAAGTACCTACCTGCTATTTTGCGTACGAGCACCAATTTCATCAGAAAGTGTACGCGATTATTTGTACAATTAAGAAACGTATGAAGATGGACTAAAAACTTTATTAAAACGGAGTTGCCAGTTATAGACCTTTCTTTTATGTCGTTCAGAAAATGTGTGTATCTCGTATTATTTACAAAACGATACACATTCGAATGTGATATGTCCGGACCGTAACAACAGTTGAAAGCCAATTAACGAGAGCTTTGCAAATAATGACACCAATTAAAAAAAGTATAAGCCAAACTACTGTTAAATGCAATAAAGCGATACCAAGCTGTGTTAACTACAAAATATGGCCTGTTTTTAATATATAGAGCCGTGGAGATATCGATGTATTCATATAGATAACTTCGCGACTGATTGTAATAAAATAATATTTATATGGATGACAGTAAACGAACGTAATATCTGTCACCAAGCCGCGAGTTGGGTGCTCCAAAACGGCATGGAATTTCGTTGTTACGTTACCGTTAGAATTCAATCACAGCCCGCCTTGGAAAAAGTATTAGCAAATGTCGTTCCACTCTCACGACATTCATAGACGTTGAAACATGTTCCTACTTGGGGCACTGATGCATGTAATATGCAGATGTAGGTACCATCACGAGTTATGAGCGCTGGCCTCGAATGGGCAGAAGTCATTTTATGAGTCTCGTCTCTGTCTGTTTGGCGCGACGCTAATAAAAAACATGCGAAAACCCTTACCATTTTCGCTGAGCGCCGGTAGCAAGTAACGGCTCCTGCCGCGTTATTCACTAAGGTTTCTCAGCGTCGCACTCGTAGTCCGTTTTAATCATACGAAATTGAACCTTATCCTCTAAGTATTATGTATCAATTTCCTATGGTTGAAACCAATATTCGTCGTCGAGTTCGACGCTTAGTGAATATCGCGGCTGTATCAGTCAAAGTACAAACAGGCCATACTATAAGTGACTATAAGACTCACCGGTGGCTGCGGCGGCCTCCGCCCCCTCCTCGTTGACTTCGATAAAGGCCTT
The DNA here is from genome assembly GCA_964035505.1 of Watsonalla cultraria. NCBI lineage: Eukaryota > Metazoa > Arthropoda > Insecta > Lepidoptera > Drepanidae > Watsonalla > Watsonalla cultraria. The sequence goes on along the minus strand of OZ037717.1, from coordinate 5,771,962 downwards.
CTGCACGGCCTTAGACACGTACAGAGGCTCCGGTTTGTTCAACACGCCAGTCAAGCCGGAGTTCTTCTCATCGAAGATTGATTTGATTCCCAACTTAAACAATTGATTTCAAAATATTTATCTTAGACGACACATAAGTAAAAGGTACTTTTTTTTCTTTAACCCAACAATTATAATCTAGTACTTAATTGTTTCTGCAATCGAAAATTTTCCTATAATATTATATTTACATTATAAGCAAATGTTAAAAATTTGCGAGGCCAGGTAGCCAGCGATGCCTGCTAGATAAGGTTCAGAATCGAATGTCTGGAAATAACAATCAGCAATGACCTCAGCCTATTGCTATCATTAAACCAGTGCATATGGACGGATAGCTTAAGTTATTCTAAAATGAATCCTATTCCTATTGAAATACAGCATACATTTATAAAACAGTATGCAACATATCACTCATAACTATGACTAAAATCAAAAGTGAATTACATTATAGGGTTGTCGTCCGTCAGGATTTAAATGTTTAATCCATAAATCTATATATACCTACAGATATATAAAATTGTAGATAGTGTTTGTTTGTAATTCCAGATTAATAGCTTTTCACTTACATAAATAACCTTTATTTTTCTGTGTGTCATTAGTTCAGGCTAATCTCTGGCTAAAGGGCTGGACTGATTTAAGCGGGACTTTCAGTCACAATATAGCTGATGTTACAAGGAGTAACTCAGATTAAATTTATTTAAAAAAAAAATGGATTCTGCTAAACAAAGCCACTCATACAAGTACTAGTCATCATCATCATCAGCCGGAAGACGTCCACTGCTGAACATAGGCCTCCCCCTTGGACCGCCACGCCGAAAGACAATGCGCTATTTGCATCCATCGGTTGCCCGCGACTCTCACGATGTCGTCGGTCCACCTTGTGGGAGGCCTGCCTACGCTGCGTCTTCCGTACAAGTACTAGTACAAACTACGAATCGTAGTATCACTGTGCGACACAACGCCTTACCTTTGGCAATAACTGTTTCAAGTCGATTTCGGTCTCTATCTTGAACTTAGGGATGGTGACTTGCACGTCGGTAGTGTACATGGTAGCGGCCAACTCGTCTATGAGCTTGAACCCACCGGCCAGGGTGGTAAGCAAGTCCTTCAGACCTTCTTTTTCATTTGGTAGGACAATCAACATGCTCGCCTCACTGCCCTCGTAATCCATTTCCAAAAGCTTAAAATAGAAATATCAAATCTTCATTATTGAATGAAGTTGCCATTGGTCAACTTAATGTTTTTAAGAGGTGTCGTGAATCCATCACCCTGCATTTGTTTGAGGAAAGAAATGTGAATAATAAATAATAATTTAACTGCTTCTGTATTGACCACGATTTATCGAGATTTATAATTTTTAATATTATTTAGAGTTTTTCCTCAATGCTAATTGTAGACTAGCCGGATATATGATGAGTTTTCCTTGAGTCACATCTGCAGGGGAAACACATCGTGTTTTCCAATAACAGGTAGATGGCAAACTATAAATAAATTGTATGTTTGAGAAGAAATTCCGTAAAAAATGATGTCCAGCTAAATGGCGGGCCACGAGCATTTTTGTCGCCTTAGTACTAGGAACAAAAACCGACTTCATTCACCAAAAATATAGGAACAGGCCTGGGACTTAATTAATTGGCGGAAAGTGGGGAACTATAAGTTCACCTCTGTGGGGTGGGCGGGGTAGGCCCTTCGGAGAGAACAGGTGTGAGCATATATATGAAGTCAGTCTCAGAATCAGTGCAGAAATAGGTACCAGTTCTTAAGCATTCGTTCGCTTCGTAAATACATGTGGCCCCATCTTTTATTCACTTTGTTTTGGTATGAATACATAATATCCAAATGACCTGGAGATTGAACCCAGGGCCTTGTGTTCCGAAGTAACGTTTGCAACCACTAGATCAACAAGGCAGCCTAAATATCCTTAAAGGTATTACTTATTCTGCCAATATAGTTTAAAAATCTTCATAGAAATATACCTATGTGTATGTTTTTAATTTGTATGTTGCATACCTGAGCATTCAGCATCTGACTCTCTCCATATTTGAACTTTGATTCTTGGTACATCATAGGGACTTCCACAGTTCTTTCCGCAGTTAGAAAGAATGGCTGATTTGAGGTAAATTCGGCTTTAAACTGCCTCTTCCAAGAACCCTAGAATAAAATGGGGCTAAAATATTCACTACCAACAAAATTATTATATCTTAATTCGCTTTACAGCATACCTTAACACTATTAACGTTAAAAAAAATGTTGTAATGTAATATAATGCTTTCACCAAAAAAACATTGTAAAATAAGTACAAAATAATGTAGATTAGAGCTTTAATGAAGAACTAAGTATAAAATGGGGTATTTAATTTTGTGTGTAAAATTACTGCATTGTCAATTCAGGTATAATTTTACTTAATTAACTATGGTGCTATAAACAACAAAGGGGTTTTCTTTACTAATATTATAAAGAGGAAAGTTTTTTTTTTTTGTTTGTTTGCATTGAATAGGCTCCGAAACTACTTGACCGATCTTGAAAATTCTTTCAGCCATTGATAATATACACCATCAGTGAGTAACATAGGCTATATTTTATCCCCGTACTCCCTCGGGAACGGAAACTACGCGGGTGAAACCGCGTGACGTCCGCTATATATAATAACCCTAAGCGGATGAATATAATATGCGACGCGGGCAGCGTTGCTCTCGTCGTCGAGCGTTGGTTAAATAGAGAAATGGAGAAATACGCAATTGAACCTTATGCTCTATGTATTATGTATTAATTTCCTATGACTGAAACCAGCGCACGTCATCAAGTTCGACGCTGAGAAACGTTAATGAATAGCGCGGCTGGTCTTTAACACACTCTGCTTCGGGCAGACGATATTAAATAATATTACCCTATTAACCTACCTTGAAGTACAGGGCATTAATCAGAACTAAGCGGGTGTCGCAATTCATACAGTCTGGTGAGAGCAAATTCTTTATTTTGTTGTTGGTCTTTCCTTCTACCTGAAAACATAATACATATTATTATTTTTACTTATAAAGTACAATGTCCAAGCTAAAAATAATAAGTGTCTAGTAGCAAGGGCGGATTTAGGAGGGGAAGTGCACAGGTGCATGTGCCCCAGATGGTATATTTGACAACCGTGGAGATTCCATCACATCACCATGCACAGTAAATACTTAGAAGCAAATCTAATTATGAGACTTGATAAAATATAATATGAATCTAACAGTTGTTGTTGTTTTTATTGCCTGTATGCCCCTCCCAGAAAAAATCCTAGATGTGTCCTGTCCAGATTTGGACAAATGTTACATATAATTTTAAGGATAGTGTAAAAACTTGATAAAGAAACTGCTTTGCTTAATGCAAATCGCTTGAAAAATAAGTGATAGATGAACATGAGGTTAGGTACAATGTATCCAAGAGTAATATTTTCCTCCTAGCAACATCTTTTCTTGAATTTTAATATTATGAATGCAATGGTAAAATTGTTTGTAAAGTTTCAAGTATGTGCAAATTATTTTGATGATTAGTTGAAATAACTATTAAAACAATCATCTTAAAATTTTGCATGAAAATTTTTAGGGGCTTAGATAAAGCACTACTTTTCATTAACATGGCTGAAGGGGAGGGGTACCTAGTTTTTATATAAAGCTATTTGCAGTTATTATTCTTTAGGATCCATAAATCATGGGGTTGAGAAAAGCAAGGAAATATCAAAGATTGGTACTTACCCATTCATTAATTTTCTTGGAACTTCCCACGGAATCACCAAAATCTAATTTCTCAAAGTCAGCATCAAATACTTCCACTGCATCTTTCTTCAGTTCAGCTTTCAGGTCATAATCACCTTGCATTATATACACCTTGTTGGCGATTTTCAAGGTCACACCTTTCAGAGATTTCAACTTGGAGCTTATAGCCCCGAATGAAGACCGAATCTTTAAAAAAACGCAATAATTAGTCAATCTGCAAACAATATTGACAGGTATTCAAGACAAAATAATTCATACCGCATCATTGTTGGGGAAACCGAGAGCATTGTAGAGCTCACTGCTTGCCGGTTCAGATGTGCCCAAGGTCAACAAAGCCAACACAAACTCAGCGGATAACGGCGAAGAAACCACACTCTTGCCCTTATCAAGTTCCTGAAAGCAAAGTCATTATTTATAGTGAAATGTTTTCAAAGATAAAGAAGGCATAACAGTGTGTTGTAAGTGCCTACTTATTTAGGTACTATTAACTTACAATCATTTCCTACCCTTCTGCACTTTATAAATGTATGCAAATGTGTGCAAATTTATGCAAATATAAATTTGTGCAAATATTCAGAAAAATATATGAATCTGTTAAAAAATACTAGCACAATTGTGTTCATGGCTTTTACATTAGATATTTAAATACCCTACCTCTGTCCTTAATGACACGGGTACAGGTAAAAAGCATCAGTAATATTGGTACAATAGCTCAGCAAAAGGAAGATAACAGATGGAGAGACACTTTCCCATTTATTAAATGTATACAGAAGTATTAGTGTAGATTATAATATTTTAATATCATGGTTGCATGCGGGTCACAAATGTTTTTTTAAATCTAAGTAGCCTAAGTTACTCCTTGTAACATTAGCTGTCCATCAGTGAAAGTCCTGTTAAAATCCGTCCAGCCATTTCGGAGATTACCCGGAAAAAACAGACAGACAAACAGACAGAGAAAAATTTTAAAAATTGGGTTTTCTGTGTCTGTACCGTGTATACTTTCATATGCATTTAGTGAAAAGCTGTTATTTTGCAGTTACAAACAGACACTTCAATTTTATTTATCTGTATAGATTTAATTATAACGATTTTATAATCAAGACTGCCATTAAAGATTTATTTCCCTCAAAAAATTATAGCCAGTGTCACTGGCTACAGCAAAGTATACTAATATAATAGTACAGAAATATATCCAGACATTAAAAAATTATGATGGAACAAATCAACCCGCATATATGGATGTTAAAAACTTGAAAGTTGTGTAATGACACCCCTATTCCATGTTTGGTACACCATGTCTCATAAATATAGAATAATTCTTATACATACATTGTGATAAAATGTTACATATTGGTGCAAGACTGTTGTTTACTAGGTAGCAATACTTAGAAAATTATTAAAAAATATAACTCAGCAAACAACCCACATATTCAGTAAAATGTAATTACTTACATTGATAAACTTTGTAGAAAACTCTGCAATGGCAGCAGAAACAGATTTGTTATCCATCTTGTTCTGAGTACAGGACAGTTCTAAGACCAAGAGCAAGTTAAATAAACCTGCAACAGAGTGCAAGGGTAGAATAATGTACCTATGGAGGAAGGAACTAGGAAGGTAGGACTAATTCCTGAGGCGGCCGGCCAAATTATGACTAATAAGTACAGTTAATTTAAAACAATGACTAACAATAAAACAGCACTGAAGAGCGCGGCGAGTAGCGTAGGTATGCTAGCAGTGTTAGCACTATTGATTCGGTTTTATGTTTATTATCATACAAAAATATACGTGATGACATCATTTGCCGGCCGACCGGTCGCCAGAAGTGTTGCCAACACAATTTTTCGAAAATTACTAACAATACACCGACGGCGCCTGGCGTTCATTTATCTCATTCACAAAACTTTTACTTGATTGTGAATATAACACGAAATTTAAACGTATCAAAATAGTTTTGAGAGAAACTTCTCATTTCGCTTGAAAACAATGTCACATGAAATCGTGCTGCCCTGATCAGAATTACTTAGGGTGAGGCAGGCAGGACAGAGTACATTATTATATACTACTAGCTGTGCCCCGCGGTTTCACCCGCGTAGATTTAGTTTCATGCTTTATTTCACGGAACCCTTATACATTTACTAAATAAAAGTAACCTAAGTTACTCCTTGAAACATCAGCTGTCTGACAGTGAAAGCCCCGTTAAACTCCGTCCAGACGTTTCAGAGATTACCCGGAACAAACAGACAGACAGAGAAAAATTTTAAAATTGGTTTTTTAGTGTCAGTAGCGTGTATACTTTCATATGCATTTAGTGAAAAGCTGTAATTTTGGAATTACAAACAGACACTTCAATTTTATTTATCTGTACTGTATAGACATAACAGCAACATTTTCTGAAGTTTTGACGGAACGGAAACGAAATTCTAAATCACTCGAAAAATTAACATCCAGCCTTGTGAATCCCTAACAGAAACAATATTTCACCAATAAAGGGAGAATCAAAACCTAGTTTTTGTGGAAAATTCACAAAGTTGGCAGCACTGGTGAATCACAGGAGCGACCTTGACAAAATTTGGCATGGTCAAGGGCAAGTGGCGCTGCCGGCGACAGTGTTGCCAAGTGGATTTTCCCCTAGAACTGACGGTCGATTTCAGTGCACTGCACACTATACGATTATTATTAACTCTGCCATTTGGTATTTATGTGATGTGATGCCAGGAACGTGTATATAAAATATATGTTTCGCTTTCAAACGTGGTTTATTACGATACTAGCTGTGCCCTGCGGTTTCACCCGCGTAGACTTCATTTCAAAGCTAGCCCGCGGTTCCCTAATGTTTTTTTAAACAATAGTTGTCTAAGTTACTCCTTGAAACATCAGCTACCTGCCAGTGAAAGTCCCGTTAAAATCGGTCTAGCCGTTTCAGAGATTACTCGGAACAAACAGACAGACAGACAGAGAATAAATTTAAATCTTGGTTTTTCGGTATCAGTAGCGTGTATACTTGCAAATGCATTTAGTGAAAAGCTGTTATTTTGAAATTACAAACAGACACTTCAATTTTATTTATCTGTATAGATATAGATATTTGATAAAGTAACTTACGTGTGAAATCATAATTTCATCTTTGGTTGTTTTTGATGAACAACACACCACTATATATGTATTTCTCTGTACTAATGAATATTAATAACAATTTATACATCACGTTAACCTTTTTAGTACACTGCATTGCTGTGACCGACTAATCGGTCGCGAATGGTCACAAGGTACAGGTAGGGCGCTCTGGCAGCGGCTTTGTGTCGCTTTCGCATCTCAATGCTTGATTCATCTATTTGTGATTCTTCGTCCATGAGTCAGACCGAAAAGCGGTACGATTGTAGATTTTTAGTACAAAAGGTTAAATAAAAGGAACCCTTGTAAAAAAAGCACTCTCTTGTCCGTCCGTGCGTCACCACAGATTTTCTCAGGAACGGGTAGACGGAGCAAATGGAAAATTATAACAGATATTGAGATCTATATGTCCCTAGTAGGTGTATAATCAAGGTCTTCATTAAAAAAAAAATCTGGTTCTTACAAGTTTAAGCGAAAATCTAAATTTTTTCCATATCTATACTTTTATCGTGTTGACTCAGGACCATTTTTAGACAATGGTAGGGGACCCTCTGTGCGCGACTCGTAACTTGGGACTCGTATTAGGGCGGTATTTTTAATGTTTAAGTTTTTCTTTGGCTATTATTATATGTATATGTATTATACCAACTACACTATGACTTACTACCTTATATTTATAATATCAAGCAGATCACAGAAGTCGTTAGTAAACGTGAGGCATTTTTCAATTTCCTAAAAAACGATTCAAAACCGGTATGTTTTACACTGGAAAACGGACCATTAACGTATTGTCAAATCCAAATACGCAATTCGCCATTTCGCGTATTTGGCACTTTGCGTCGAAAGGGATCTTGCTACGCTTCTCGCCCGCGGTAGCCTTCTAACCTAAGATCTACTTTTGTACGAATCCGAAAAATACTGAATCATTGTTGGTCCTTTACTTTGGGAGCTACGATGCTTCAGACATACACACAAATGTCTCCCACACATGTCAAACCTATAAAACCTCTCTTTCTGGTCGGGGGTCAAAAGCCGACTTCGGCGTAGCGGGTGGCGTAGCAGTAGTGCGGGCGTAGCCGCACCGCTTCACAAAATCTAGGCCTAGGGGAGTTTTTTGTTTAGTTAAGAACACAATAGCTCGTCTGTAGCATATTGATCTATTTGTTTATTAGTTTGAAAGAGTCTTGACGACAATATTAGACCAACCAAGAATAGATTGGTTGCAATGTGGAATGGAAATGGTTCTCTGAACGGACTCTACGCGCGGACGTACTTTAGAATTTGGTAAGGACTTAAATCATTTTTTTTTAATTTTATAACATTCAACTTGCAATGTGAATTACACACCTACAAAAAAAGATGGAATAGAATAGAATATAACTTTATTGTTTAGTAGGTATTAAGCTTGTACCTAGGGTACATGTTTTAATACCCAGTACCTAAGTATTCCGTAATACTTAGGTACTGGGTAGTACACATTTAATATTTTATTTTCGCTAGCCCTACGACAATTTATTCTTCTTGCAGACTGCTCTATTCAGAAGATTTCATATGCGTTTAAAGAATGTGGAATTTTGTTAAATCTTACGAAGACGGCAGGACGATACGTACAAATAAATAAGCAATGTAAGTAGTTAAGTAGTTAAGTATATGTGCAACACACAGCTGAAATTAAAAAAATTAACTTACGTAAGCAGAATGACAGCCTCCTTACACCTGAAAACAAAATTGAAAATACATAAAAATACTTTTTAGGTAGGTTATGATATTGATATGAGGACACAATAAATCTGTCAAAGAATTCCATCATGAAGAGGTAATATTTTTATAAAACAAATAGTTAAATCTAAAAAAATACAAAATTACAGTACTTAAGTAGGTACTTACAATATACAATAAAATTGAAAAGTACGTAATATTCAGGAGAGAAAGTGAAAGAAATACTGAAGGGGCGACCAGATTAAATTGTATTTCGAGATGTATTGTCCAAGTCCGGCTAGATTGCTGAGCTTGAATGCGTGGATAAGCAATGCGCAGGGAGCTCGGTCGTACAGCTTGTGCTGCCCGCCCCGGCCGCCGCCCGGGCAGTGTGGATGCCCGCCCAAGGTGCCGGGCGCCGGGAAGCGCATCGTGCAGCCCTCCGGGTGCCGTCCTAGCAATCTCGCACCTAACCCCTGCGTGCCGGTCCACCACCACGGCAAAGACACTTGGAAGAAATATAGAAACCTTACTTTTTTTGTATGCTTCCCGCTGATAGTATTACAAGCGTTTCATGCGTTAGGACACGAATTGCCGCATAAAGGCGAATGTCGTGACTTCGAATATATGCGCATACGCTCAAAGAGATTTCCTTGGGGAGAAGGCGTTAAGTCGCGCTTTCATAACGATCACGTGAATCACTTACCTGGAGAATGTGCGCCGCCACCTCACGATGACTGTAACTGAAAAATGCAGTAGCTACCTAGTAGGTAGGTATAGGAATACAAACATTTATCAATACCTAACTTACATAAAATTTGGGTAGCACTGTTAATAAATTGTTGATCGAATTATCACATATTTATTTTTAATAACATCAACTAAAATTTAATAATTATGCAAATAAATGTATTCACTTAAATAGAATGCAAAACTACTTACTACCTACAATCATTGAATACTTATGTAGGTACGTAGTAGGACAAGGTAATATAGTTTGTACCTGCTTGACCCTATGTAAATAATATATAATAATAAAATTTTAAAGTTGTATATATGTAACAAAAAATTGTACTAGTCTGCACTGGTTGTTGGTAGGTATTATTATTTTGTCGAGATATATATGTAGGTAGGTAATATCTATTCTGGGAGTTAGACGCGGAGATAATAGTGCCTATCTTAGTATATTTTACTGACTGCGTAATTTTCACCAAAACCGCTTACATCACCGCGGGCCGCAGTCTGTCATATTATAGAGTAGAGTAGGTATGTTTTGTAAAGCTATTTTGTTCACCTGGGGCGAGAAGCTTAAAGTGTACTAGATTGATAGAAAACTGTGGAGAATTTATTTGCAAACGCGTATATGCACGGCGGTTAATCGGCTACAATGAGATTCCTACGAATTACTCATCGAGTACTAGATATCTAAGTTGGTAGTACATACTTAGGTACTATTCGTACCTTCTATTCTTAATGGGACTGAGTGAGTGTGGGATGATATTGCGTGGCTGTCTTCTTCGATCTCTGTCGCGCCGCCGCGGCGCTTCGTGAATCCCGTGATTTTTGTTACGCTACGTGATATGTCTCCGAGCAAGTTAGGGACGCTGATCTTGTGAAAATCATTATGTAGGTAGTTGTTATTAGGTAGCTACATCTAACATAAGCGGTATTTAAAGTGAAAGTACGTCAAACATATTTGCAATTTTTTGCATGCATAGAATAGGTGATAATATAGCATGCGCACGCATTGATTAGGACGAGAGGCGAGATGCGACGGCGCGCAAGGGCGGGCGGTCGGTTGGGCGCGATCAATAAGCGCGCTGACGTCAGTGGTCGAGTGCGCGCCATTGGTTCGGGCGGCATTATTAAATAAACCTCCGGGCGAAGTGGTGTGCGTCGCGCCGCGGGCACAACACCGCAGCACGCGGCGGGCCCGCGCACGCTCGGCTCGCCGCCCGCCATGGCCGACATGCCAGACCTGTCACACCTCACGCCTGAGGAGCGCGCCATCATCGAAGGTGTTATGCTGCGCCAGAGGCAGGAAGAGCAGCGCGAGCACGAGATCATGAGGTGTGCCCTACGCCTACATACAAACTAAGCCCTCCCCCTCCCCCCAACACCCACCGAGGCGTTCTTATTCGAACCGATGTGAAGCAACTATTCAGTGAAAGGAAGTGTTCATATTATAATCGTCGCACACAACTCGCATTCGAACGATTGGTAACTATTTTAAGTCTGAGATAGCATACGTAGGACCGGAACTTAAATTTTTACCTATGACCCTTTCGTTTCTCAAGTTAAAATCTGGGTAGGTAGGTATTACCCATAGCGATGGGACGAAAATATCTGCACAATCCAGACTTTTGATTACGTATTCAAGTAGGACCTAACTATGAGCATAACTAGATGCACATTTTGTAGAACAGTAGGGCGGATTACGCTACTCAACGATGTTTCACTAAGGTATTTAATTTTTCTTAACTATTGGCGCATAACACGTAGATACTTAGGTAGCTGTGTTTCTTTACATGGTTTGCGACGCATTACTGCACCGATAATGCAGAAGGCATTCATATATAATTCGATTAGGTACATATGTGCGATGCCGCAGATCAATGAAAAATAAAAACGGATGGAATATGGATGAGATATCGTACGCGTAATATGCGAGATTCGGATAAAATTAATTTGGGTTTACCTATCCCTTCCGAAAAAAATATTTGGAATGAAAAGTTTCTTCACTAAACTATCCAAGAAGGTGTCGCATACGATAGGCCAATAAGGATAGCTGCAACGCAGTTACCACAATTTCATATGACCTAGTTTTTGACCTACTTGTCGTACAAAAATCTGCAGTAGAATATTAAAGTTTATTCTATTCGAACAGCTCTGTTTCTCTTCTTAGTTTGTATTTATCTTATAAATGAGTATCTACTCATGTAGTATGTCTGTTCATGACTCTACCTACCTGTTAACTTTATTATACCTACCTAAGTAAGTAGTTACTTATCGTACCATAAGCGAAAGTTCTTGGTTTTATGTTACATCACAGATATAGCCAACAATGTATGGTCTTGTATGGTCAAGTTCAGTGCACATGAGTGGCTATCAGTTGACAGACTAACCTTTTATCCCGTCATCTAGCGGACTGATTTTCTTAATCTTCAAAGGCTAATACTGGCTTACTGCTTTTGGTAAGCGGCTACTGCGACTTACATGCCATGAACCATTGCACTTAATAAACTTATAAATAAAATAGCATTCTTGTTAAAAAAATAATGAGATGCGAACATAGCGCTTTTAGTGCCCCTACTCCCATTTGCGCTAGGGACCTCAATCACTGTAGGAACACAACACTAATCGTTATTTGGCTGCGATCTTCCCAATCGCGCAGCTCCGAAATACGAACAAAATATCTTCTCTCTTATTAATTTGTATTCGGGCTTCGTGGTCTATTCCATCCTCCGTTTATTTTGCCCTGCTATTCAATTTTAATACCATAATAAGTATTTTATCTTTAGGTACACCAATCAAGTCAACGAATATTTCTCATTATAAGTTTTCCATCTTGGGGTCGATAAGTTTTAATGATAAGAGGGTATTAAGTCCTTATTCAATCTATATGGGTAACTAACTATAGCTATTGAGTGAGTTGATACAACAGCTGATTAAGTCTAATTATTACTTTATGTTAGACGAAAACAAGATGAAGTAGCAGTGCTGGAACAAACAATCCGAACCAGAAATGAAATGCAGCGAGCCGCTGGCGTGGAGCTAGCAGCTACTTGCCACATTTGCCTCAAGACCAAGTTCGCGGACGGCGTGGGACACTCTTGCCACTACTGCCGCGTGAGGTGCTGCGCCCGCTGCGGCGGGAAGGTCACCTTGCGCTCCAACAAGGTTCATATCAACATCTAATAACGCCCACCTAATGCATTCATCCATAACAATCATGATACTTACCTAGTTATCTACGACATATCTAGTTAATACTTACCTATATTATAAGGTTTTAATAATTCCACCACAAAACTTATAATATTTTCAACTATATTCATTCAGATCCTATAGTTACTTGAAACATATATGATTATGTGAGCCGACAAGTAAGGCCTACACTTCCTGTATTATTTAGGTATTATAAGCTAAATAATTTCTGGAAACCGTTGCAGGTTATATGGGTCTGTATATTGTGCCGAAAAAAACAAGAATTGTTGTCAAAAACTGGTCAATGGATACACAAAAGTGCTGGTCAAGATTCAATGCTTTGGAGAATGGAATCGGACTTGCGAGGGCTTCCACCACAAGCTGATCCTTCTTTTGATAAAAGACCAAAACTTGAGCGAGCGCATAGTGCCGCAGAAAAAGAGAATCTTCCGCTCCAGAGGTCGGGTAGCGCTCTTCGTCGACAATATAGTCAGCAAGAGTCAAGGTGTTACGGGGAGCTGGAAGGTCTAGCTCGGAGTCACCCGCACCTGGTTCACCCGCGGCAGAAGGCTGCATACGGGGTGGTGGAGACGGGCGCGCCGCAGACGCCACCGTCGCAGCTGATGGCCCCGCACCCGCCACTGCCGCCTCGCTCTTCCTCCTCAGATGACGAGCTGCCAGAGTGCATCTCTGACGAAAACGACGAGTACCGCGACCGCGGTGAGTACTAACGCACGCTTACTAAACCTCGAACGCCCGATACCCATGATTCCTCAGTCATCAAGACATATCCTTCACACCCAAGCCAATTTTATTTGTCACTCCTCTTTACACAACATCACATTAACTACATACACTTATTACACATGTTTACCGTTTCGACAGTTACAACTTACTTATTTTATTACATATCTTGCCATATAATTCATCTCTCGCATACGCAATGATAAAGTTAAGGTGTTCCGTGCGAGGTATTACCTAATTTAGTAATCTCTGGTAAACGTTCTTATTTTTATGTACAACCTATTTATTCTTATTTTCACAGAAACGGATAGTGTTGAGCACCTAAACTTGTCTGTACCTATCTGTCTCCACCATGTCTGTTCATGTAGCATACCTAAGTAATTACGTTTCATTGAAACATTACAGTAAGAGGACGCTTTCGAACTTTCAAAACATTTTAATCGTACCGTACCCACTGAATAAGTAATTCCTTTTCAGAATCAAACTATGTATATGTATTCTAAATTATCATAGAGTTCCAAATGTGACACAGATAACAAGTGGTAAAGTTGGATCGTTATGTACAAATGAATGTGTAAGGAGAGTGTGCACTCAGTGTATGCAGTGCCTGTGTAGTGGGTGTGCGTGCGTCCAGCTTGCGTAGTACCTACGCTAGACGTGCGCGCCCGGAGCCGAGGCCGCGTGTGACCTGACTGAGCGCCGGCTCATCCTGCTCCCTGGTTGCAGGTCCTAGTAGAGATAGGAGCAGCTCCGACAGCTCCAGGAGCCAGCGTCAGGCGATGTTAAACGAGAAAATGAATAAGTTCTTATCGGTGAGAAGGCGTGTTTTATCGGGACATTTGTATGCGTTGTAATTACATTGCTGAATTTAGATGTCTCAGTATTTGACTGTTTGCAAAAACTTCTTCCTATGGTCGATTAATAATTGTGTTGGCTGTTCAATCCTATTATATTTCGAAGGCGATCAGTCTTCCAATCTACCTCATGAAGTACGTTTACGAGTATCCAAAAAATAACAAACCCAGGATGTACCTATAACTGGATCACTTGAGCAGCATTACCATGGGTCTAAGAAAATTACAATAATTTTCTAACTTAAAGGAAAATCTACCAAGTGATTCATTCGTAAAAGATCTTCGTAAATGTGCTTCAACCTTTTCGTTGTTTAAGGTTTGTTTGAACCAGAAATCGTATGGCTAATACTAACAAAACATATAGGTATATTAAATATAGCTTTGCACGTTATGGTTCAAGCAATACTCGCATGCTAGGGCGAAAAGAAGTGTATTTAATCTAATTATTTTAAAAATATATTTGTTTTATAAGTCCGTTAGATCTTGTGAACGTGTATGGTTGTCGTTAACTGTTTTATTCGTGTAACACTCACACACACATTCTTTCCGCTTGTGCGTGATCACTGCTTTCGTTTATTTACTCAGCGGAATATTTTAAGAGTCGTACTTATCTTGGTGCATTTTTTCATCGTCTACTTTTAATTAACAGTTAAAATAACGACAAATCCTCAGTTATCTACGTGATAAATTTCACGGTTATTACGGTGGCAATTCCCACGGAATAATAAAATACGTAATCTAGTTCGTAATAGGTAAGATATCGGTTCCGGGCGCGCAACGGTGCGCAAGCAGCTTTTAAGGACGGACGCAGACCCCAAGCGAACTTAATTGGTGCTATTGATAAGATATAATTCATAGGACAACTAGAGGCGTGTGCATCTCTGCGGCACCCGCACCTGCGCAGCGCCGACGTGGCCTCCAACAATTATTACAATTTCACTAATCATTCACCGGCCGCTTACGAGACAGAGGCGCGCAGCCTGTTCGACTCGGTGCGCACCACGCCCGCCGGCGGCCGCAGCTTCGACTCGGTCACTGACTGTCGCTGGCGCGCGCGCGACGACAGCGACGGAGCGTATCTTCGCCCTTACGCGGCACACGACCCTCCCACCTCTGACCGAGCCGTTTATAAGAGCGCTTACTTGTGGGAGGATTCCTCAGACAATAGACGTTTCACTGAAAGAAGAAAAAAAACAGTACGTTTTGGGCACGAGGGTGCTGCGACATTCCCACGCGGAGGGCGGGATGCGTCGGGCGCACCGCACGACTGGGCCTCGCTGCGCTGGGAGCCCGAGCGCCAGACCAGCCAGGACTCCGCCACCAAAGACTCTGGCATCGACACCTCGAGCACGTTCACCTCGAGTGAAGACTCAAACAGAGGGGATTGCCCTAAGGTATAAACAGCTACACTCCTTCATAACGGTTTGCTATTTACAAGTGTCTCCACTTACTATCTTCAACATGTATTGTTCCTTCGGACGGCGGTAAATTATGTAGCTACCTGTAGTTACCTACCTATATTTACGAACCAATGAGGTCCTAGGTAGCCTGAATGAAAAAAAAACTTATAATTTGTTAGCTGCTCGGTTAAGATATTTTCTGTTTATTATTCGTCCAATGAAATTGTTAAAGCATTAACAGTTTATAGGTATTCTGTTTTGTTGCTATATTTTCCTCTCATCTCACATAATGACTTGAAAAAGTGAGTTGATCGTAGACACGTAGCTACCTACGGTATCGACGACCGACGTGTGGGACTTTGTGATGTACATTGTCTGCGTTGGGCTATAGCACGACTGCATTGCCGAGCATGCTCTGGTTACAAAATGAATGTGCACCTTTGTGTTTTTAGCCACTCACCCCTTGCCTTGCTAATAGGCTGATTATTGCTGTTTCTTCCCAACTGTACTATACGTTTTTGAATGTAATATTTGAATGTGCACACTGTATTGACGTGAATGTGATGTGCTAGACGTTGACAATAGGTATATAGTAATGAGTGTTGGTCGTGCGGCAGTTCCCGCTCAGCTGGCAAGTGTCAGCAGACGGGTCCCGAATGGTGGGGCACATGGTGCTGCGCAAGAGCGTGGTAGAGGGCAGCTCGCACTCCTCGGCCGCGATCCTCGGCTTGAAGGTGGTCGGCGGGAAAATGCTCATGGACGGCACCCGCGGCGCAGTGGTTGAGAAAGTCAAAAAAGGATCGATTGCTGACTTGGAAGGCCAGCTAAGAACTGGTGAGCGAAACGTTAACCAAAAATATTCGCGCGGTTTGACGATTACCTACCTAACGACCTACGCACGATTATGGATTTTGGGAAACTTTCATTAGAATAATGGCGCTATACATACTGGACTGAATAGATACTGAACTAATCAATAATTATAATCATGTGGCAGGTATTTATTTTAGTAGGAAGGATAACGTCTATCGAATATTTGCGTTTAGTCCTCGCCGATCAGGAAAAAAATCACGTCATTATTGGAGTTTCTATTGTTTTATATTAGTCCCAATGAATGGTAATTTTTCGAGGCCCCGGTCTATATTAACGCGTTCGCTGCTAACGACGCACCTGCGCGTCCAACTGTTAGAAAATTTACGAAGAAGACGAAATTTCAGCAGCGAATGTGTTAAGTAAATACATGTGTATATTGTGGTAGGTGATGAAGTGTTGCAATGGAACGGGGTTCCCCTGCAAGGGCGCAGCGCGGAGGAGGTGGCGGCGGTGGTGGCGGACAGCAAGCACGACTCACACGTGGAGCTGGTCGTGTCGCGACCTATCGCGGCCGCTCGCCCGCCTGCTCAGCCCTGGAGGACTCACAAAGGTTGCTCTTTGTTCCTTTACATAAATATAACACGATAAAAACAACTCCACTACGATGCATGCCAATAGCAACGAATATAAATGTACCTACATAGCACACAGAAAGCAACTCGTGTAACTCGCCGTAACTCTCTAATAGGAATGAAGGTACCAGGCTTTGTTTATCACGCACCATAGTACGTGTACTAGAATATTATACCTGCCTATATTAGGTGGATGTCTTCAATGATGAACCATTTGTTCCAGAAGTATATACAGATGTGTCGGGAGGATGTGAGAAGCCGAGTGTGCTAGTGACGTCACCAGGCTCCCCAGATGTGCATTCGCGCAGGCGCCCACCTCGCCATGCGCACCATAATGCGAGCGTTGCTGGTCGAATACAGGTCCGTTGTCAAAAACTACATCGTGAAAAAAGAACAATACGTGTACCCTACACAAAAAATATTTTAGAACTTCACTCATATTATGAATGAAGGACAAGCTAATGTTATTATTGTGTGCAGTTGAAAGTGTACTTCGACATCAGTGCCCTACAACTGCTGGTGACGGTGGTATCAGCCTGCGGTCTGAGTCCGCGCGCGGACGGCTCGCCTCGGTGTCCTTACGCGAAGATATTTCTCCTCCCCGACAAGAGCGAGAAGAGCAAACGCCGCACGAAGACATTAGCGAACACCCTCGACCCGAGGTGGAATCAAACCTTCGTGTACTGTGGCATACGGATCACCGATATAAAGAAGCGAACTTTGGAGGTATTTTCTAGTCACATCTAGTTTATTGAACTCGATGCATTGTTTTATCTACTTGTATTTTGTTTATTTGTTTACAGGTAACTGTGTGGGACTTGAATAGATATGGCCCCAATGATTTCCTCGGAGAGGTGCTGCTCGATCTAGACAATATTGTAATGAACCACGAGCCCAACTGGTTTTCATTGAAACCGCACGAGGAAGGCTCTTCCTTTAGAGTAAGTTCCTATCCTAATACACATACCTATACAAATATAGGCTTTACATCACCATCTTCATATCAGCCGAAGATTGTCCATTACTTCGTGCATTCTGCCAGATTATATTGATATGAATAATACCATCTTTATTTTCAAACAAGATTGTTCATAAATATGTATACATAATGTAAATATACACAGAGATACCGCGAGGAAGAAGTGGACGGAGAACATCTGTCACCGCCATCGACCTCCACTTCTCGGCTCTCAGACTCGGACACTCCCAGTGAAAGCGATCTGCAGCGCCACCACTCGCTCTCTAGTCTGGCATCCAGCAACAGTCCGCCGCCACCACACGAGGTCATACCACTTCAAACAAATACTTATTAAACACCATCTTTATCTTCTATACAGATATACAGATAAATAAAATTGAAGTGTCTGTTTGTAATTCCAAAATAACAGCTTTTCACTAAATGCATATGAAAGTATACACGATACTGACGCTAAAAAACCAAGTTTTAAATTTTTTATTTGTCTGTCTGTCTGTCTGTCTCGGCTGGACGGATTTTAACGGGACTTTACGGGGCACAGCTAGTCTTCTATACAGATAAATAAAATATAAGTTTGTTTGTAATTCCAAAATAACAGCTTGTCACTAAATGCACATGCAAGTATACACGCTACTGACACTAAATAACCAAGTTTAAAAAAAAAATCTTTGTCTGTCTGTTTGTTCCGGGTAATCACTGAAACGGCTGGACCGATTTAAACGGGACTTTCACTGGCAGGTAGCTGATGTTTCAAGGAGTAACTTAGGCACAGCTAGTCAATTATAATACAGGAATCGCACCTAGACTACGGACTATGAGATCGTATCCATAACGCGCGTATAATTGCAGAGGCTGGATATGGACGGTGCTCGATGCAGCCGACGCGACATGTCCCCCGCGGGCCGAGTACGCCACGCCGGAATGTCTAGGGATCGAGTAAGCAAATTAAACATCGGTATAAGATACACCGACCTTTACTCTAAGCTGATCCAGCTAATCCATGCAAAAAGTACAACTGCTATATTGTGTTCATTGTAACACGACTCTCGCAAGCTATTTGATTAACTGAATTAATCATGAATAGAAATTTTTTTAGGCCCTCGAAGGTGGCGCTTCAAATCGTATTTAGCATTATAGGATCGCCAGTCAAGTGTACCTTCTTGTAAAGTTGGTCAATCGAGTACCTACACTAATTCGACGTCTACCTATATTTGCATACTTTTATTTAGAATTTGAGAGGTGATCGAGGTGTAGTAGTAAGAATGCTGTGCTTGTCGTGTGTCAGAGCGGGTGCGGGTACAGCGTGGCGCGGTCGCAGTCGGCAGCGGGCGTGGCGCGGCCGGCGCGCGCGCGCAGCAAGTCGCCGCGGCGCTCGCTGTCGCCGCCCTCCGACCGAGACCCCTGGCGCTACACAGGTGCCGCACCGGCGCCCACCGACTCTACCCACCAATTCGATCGAACTAGCTCCCACCTTCCGAATTTAAACTAAACGATTCGATTAATATTGGTCTGTAGAGGTGGAACCAACAGCGGGCTCTGACCCCGCACGGAACACAGCCGCCGAGACAAGCACGTTTCTCGCCGCGTCCGCTCATCACTACTTTACTACCACTTACTGTTTTCACTTCCTCGCTCTGTTCCCCTTTTTATTTCACGCATCTTCCGCTAACCCTCATCCTGTCTACCTGACACGAGCACGCTCTTCATATTTCAACTAAGTACTCTAATTGGGATTCGTTGTTACGTGTTGAACGATATTCGACTAGATCCGTGCGCGCAGGCCACCTTCCGTCCGGGACTACGTCATGCCATAAAGGTATCATAGTTGCATGTTTTGAATCTGACATTTAACCTATTGCAAATACTTTATGAATGTCTATCTTATATCTTCTTCATTAATTTCCCGTTACCTTGAGATTATCCTCTTCAACAATTTATAAGTGACGATAGGTGTGCGGTGGGAAAGCAGAGAATTTGTGTTTGCAGTGAGCGAGGACCGTGACCGTGGCGACCCGTCAAGGCTACCGACGCACGCGTACGCGCCCCGTTTCCAGTCGCGCTCCGCCACCGCCACGCCTACTACCAGCCCCAAGAAACGGCAACTGCCGCAAATACCACACCAGGTAATAACAGTTATCAACACATCAAAAAATCTATTATTTTAACATTTTCTGTGTCTATCTTATATGACATAAGAACAACGTATATACTGATTAGCTTTGGAGACTATAAAAGTACACTAGTGTTAGTTACTGCGTAGCCCCTCGCGTCTGTGTTTTGTATGTATTTTGTATATTCTGGCAGAGTGGACAGCGAGCAGTGCGTGCCCAAGTATCGGCGGACCTCGAGGAACGTAAGTGGATCGGCCCGCACCACATTGGCGCCACACTCACCTACCGCAGCACGCCAGAAGGTCAATACACGCAAACCCTGCCCGACCGCCCAGCGACCAGGCTCGACCACACTCATCAACCAAGATTCGCACACTTTAGAATTGCATACCTCTACACTACTCGTCCCCACCCACAACCCTTGATTCATCACGATAACCTACTTAGTATCACAAAGTATGTCAAGTCCCTGCTACTTAAATTATATCGAGGGTAAGGTCAAGTTTTTAGTAAATATACGTGGAACACAACCCTCGAATGATAAGGATTGATGACAGATAACAGTAACATAAGACAGGCCTATACATATAGATATTAACATGGAAGAATTATATGTGAATCATAACATAATTTTTGGAAAAACATTTCTTAGCAGTGGGGCGTGCCACGTGCGACAACTAACGGTAGCGAATGGTGTAACTGAATAAGTGGGTTCACATATAATTTTACCCCAAAACACAGAAGCTCAGAAAGTTAGAAAGCGCACATAGGCGCAGCTTACGAAGATCACACCACGACCGACGTTCAACTGCTTTAAGGTCCTTATAGGTTACGTGCGCCTGGAACCGGCAATGAGGTTTAGTTTTAGCCATATCGACTTATACTATTCTAGCACTAGTACGCTAGACTGGCTTTATGACTCGGTAGTGGCGCTTCTAATCAACACAAAACGGAAACGTAAGCTTATATAGTGGTATAGTTGAGGTTTGAGGTGTTAATGATGTGATGGTGTAGGGTGGGAGCGTCACTACGCAGGCCTCTCGGACTCTGAGCTGACGGGGCGCACGGCGGGCGGCTGGCCCCCGCGGCGGCGCCTATCGCCCGACGCCGGCGCGCCGGATTCCGACCTCGAGTCCGTCGCCTCCGTCACCTCCAGCGCCTTCAGCACGCAGTCCGAGCGCCCGAGACCTACGCGCATGCTCAGGTACACAACACACACGATCACATCCATCACTGACTGTAGCTGTACCATCCATTTGATCTGAGTAGGTGGCCTAAGTCGACGCAAAGGCCTTGCCTACAGAACAGTACTGTATTAAGTATTTTTAAATAGCTTTTATGTATCAAGACAATGATCGTTATAACTTAATTATAATAATAGGCATCTGATTGTAATTTTGTAATACCGGCCCTACAATACTACTCTACTTTACTATAGTTTACCACATACACATTCACAATTGCTGCAAATATTATATTGCTTTGTCATGATGTCATTGGTATTTTGAATTGCTTCACTTTGTTTGGACGGTACAATGTTGTTATTAAATTTACTTTAATTGACCGACAAGAGCAACACAAACAATCTAGACAGTTAAAAACTAAAAAAATGGATTGTAAGTTGTCTTTCTTCAGAATATTATAATAGATAAGGCAGTTTCTGAGAAGACGCACAGTCTGTTGGTTACTTCACTAAAATGATTAATTACAATCCAGAAGCTGTTTGCTTACCCAATTTCGGTTTCTCAATAAGTATCATTCCCAATGCAGTGAAAGGGAGGAGGTACATAGTGGTATACCAAAGTGAGTATGTTTGGTTGAGCAAAGTTGGTGCTGTAGGGGCTACAGGCCAGATTACATTCTAAGTAACGATATGAATGATTCACAGCCGGAGTATCCTCCCACCCACAAATACATTATCCTCTTGTGGTATCGCTACCCAAATACCCAATTCCTTCCATCGATTCGGCATTCGAAGGGTACTGCCGTTAGTGAGTGTGCCGGTGGGAGCGGAGCGCGCGGTCCGACAGCGGGTGCAGGGGAGCTATCGCCGCAGCCGCTCCGCCCCCCACCACGCCCAGTCAACCTCGCACCGACACGCTTACCGACGAACTCACAGTTGTCCCGATTACGCTGTACGCACCACCACCTACAAAATAACTAAAAACAACAAAGAATACCTCGCTAAATTAACACTCCCTCCGGCACACAAGAGGATTGCACCCTTCGCTTCAAATACACATACAAGTCAAACAATGAACCCTCCATCCATCAAATGTCAAACAAAGTTAATCACACATTCATCGATAAGGAAACTGCAATCTCGATCTGAATCCATGCCCGCACATATAGAACCGACACTCGATAACAGCGAACGTAGCATCAAAGATAAATTCAAACGCAAGTTACCCAAAATACCTCATGTATATTATAATGTGCAGGTAAACTCACTCCCGGATATTCCATCAAGTACTAATAATAGTTTAAATGAACCAAATACTATATTTCCATCCAATTTAGATAATAAGCTTTTAGAAAATATTAACTCACAATATCATGGATATAACAGTGAGAACAGTGAAGCTGAAACCACGATTCATATTAGTATCGATAAACAAAATAGTTTGGGTAACGACTCCAAAATAAAAAAAAGCGAATCGATTATCAATCCCACTTACAATAAATCTATTGATTCAATCATATCGTCGAGGAATGCATACAAAAATAATCGCAAAAAGTTCTTATCACTTGATTTGAAAACAAATTACGACTCAAAATGTACCAATCAAGCACTGCTGTTAGATTCTAAAGAATATAAAAAATGCCAGAATGCAAAGTTATTTGAGAATATAATATCGAAGGCAGAAACAAAAATATCGAATAGAAAAATTAGAAGACATTCTGATTCCCTAGTTGCTATAATGAAATCGCCAAAACGTAATAAAACACCAGATGCATTAGCAGATATTTTTAAAACCATGGACATGTCCACTAAAAATAAACCAAACCACTTCAACGTACCAAATTCAAACGAAGGTTCAATCATAAGGCGTGGTAGCAAAAAGCTGTGCAATAATGTTAGCATCAACGAAATCCCAACGTTTCAGGAATACCGCTCACCTAGCGCCCTGTCCCCGCAACCTAGCATAGATATGTTTAAGAAGCCGTTGCCCTCTATTATCAAAATAGCTCGTCCCCGGTCTTATTCTTTAGCATCAACATATCATTTGAATAGAGAATTTAGTATGGTGGCTAACTGTGTGTCTATTGCTCTATCTCCCCCGAACCTCGGCTCGCCCCGTCGTGTGCTCTCTCCTATCGCCTCACATCTGCTCCTCGATGACACATCTCACATTCATCACGCGATGGCTGCACTCACCAACGGGATACTCCACGAACACACTGAACCTGAAACTGCACCGCAACCGGCACCGCAAACCATAAACCGACGGGCCTCCAATTATACCAAAAAACCAAATGCTACAACGAAAAAAAATCGCGAATTGCCGTCGATGCGACGAGAATCTAAACATAGCAATGAATATGGAGGACGGGAGAACGGTCGCTGCAACAACCAGCAACAACCTCTGGAGAGGCGCGAGTCTCGCCGCGGACAGTTCACACGGAGCCTCAGCAATGCCGACGTACCGCCTGATGAAAAGACTGGTAAGCATAATGATTTTACAACATTTAATAAATCCAGTTTTCTGCAATATTTAACATCTAAATCATAAGATCTGAGGGATTGGTAAATCCTTTTTCTGATTCGTTATGAGCTTGGCGATTTTAAGAACACTCGCACTACGCACTCTGGAGGGAAAAGCAATGAATAGAATGGTACACGTTCGGTGACAGATGGCAGCCTGAGCGACACGGCGCTGGGGCCGGGCGAGCTGGAGTCGGCGGGCGACGACGTGTTGCTGAAGGCCGAGCCGCGCGACTACTTCGGCCCCGGTATGGGCAAGAAGAGCAACTCCACTTCGCAGCTCTCAGCCACAGGTGACCCCTACTACTGCACTACGCATAACTATCAACTTGCCTAAACATTCATGACCTATTCTATGCGCCCTACACTACATCACATTACTATCTATTACCAACTACACGTTTCAGTTTATGATCGTCGCCAGTGGTTGGAGGCAAATTTGAGTTACGTTATAATATTCGTGTCTTAATAAAATAATCAACAGGACGAAAAAGGCGATTAGGTTTCGGTAAACGGGGAAAAAATTCATTTACGGTGCAACGCAGCGAGGAAGTGGTGCCCGGGGAAATGCGTGGTGTGCCCGGAGTGTCGCGGGCCTCCTCCGCCTCCAGCGAGAACGACGACGACAGGTGCGGGCGCGCGCCCAACACCACATTGACACAATAGTGCGGCACCTCCGGGGGCGGTAGATCTCGCGGCGGCTCTCTCTCCTAACACGCGCCAACATTCGACCGACATTACATCTATCGACTACATCAAACCTATATCATAGCTATATTATTATAATGGACCATATTGTATAAGGACGCGAGCCGATACACAGCATGCTTCGAAAATTCTATGAAAACATAGATTATGCAATGTTGCTTCTGTAAAGTCAGCTAATGTAGTCGGCTTTTGTTGGTAAATGTCATACTTACATATTTGTTTCGACGAGCGAACAAATGCTAGAAGCCAAATGTTTTTCATCGTAGGTACGTGCACCTATACAAGCTAGGGTGCATAAAAACTTTAGGTACCTAGGTACAGCTTTAGACGCAGCGAAAATACCAAATAAAGCCGTCACTGGTATTATGTAAATATGTATATTGTATAACACAAAAGATCTTAAGAAATTAGGAATAATCAACTGTACGCTTTACGCTTATACTATCCAATAAATATATGTGATGAAACTCATACTAGAAAGTGGAGGAATATAATGTCATAAAACATGACACCATAACCTGATTGGCATAGTATGTATTACGATACGAAGGTATAGTACATGATAATAGTGTAGTAGTAGTCAGTGGGAGTGCGTGGTATGAGTGTGTGTGTGGCGTAGAGGGCGGCGGCGCGGGCGGCGGCGCGCGGCGCAAGCGGTCGACGCCGGCCGGCGCGTCGTTCCAGCGCTCGCACGAGGTGTGCACCACCAGCCTCCTCTCCATATCTAGCTCGGAGGGATCCTCGTAAGTCGCTCGCTCGTCGCTCCACGCTCGACGCCCGCCGACTGGTCTTGTATGTGCGCCTCCATGTTGCTCGCGTCTTCTCCTCCGCCCCTCTCTGTGTGCCTCTCGTCTTGTGAACGCATGTCGCCGGATTATATTGGTGTTTTCTCACTCATTCTCTTTCTGTTCAGCACGCACGAGTCTTCTCTCGCATAGGCAACGCACCCCCTCGATAAAAAAAAATATGTCAGTTGCATTTATCTTCGGTGTTAGATGATCTCGGCGGCTTCCTATGTGTTGATATTTCCTATGTATCGTACCGACGGCGAGCGAGGATTTTTTGGACAGGATACGATTCACGATTTTTGATGCACGATTGTCATTGGTCGATACCTAAATGTTGCCTGAAGTCATGTTTGCACTATATTATTTTCAGATTGAAAATTTTTTTGTCAAATTGATGTACACTCACACCTTGGAAGTCATGCATGTGTCACTGATTTACTCACATTCAATTATTTTCATCGACATACATTTCTTTGCGTCGCGTCGGATGGAAAGTGATTTTTCTTTAGTTGTAAAATGAGCAAACACTTCGGTCAACTTGGTATAGTAAGTTTTAAAGCCTGGGGACTTAAATCCAGTATTTGGGTTTATTATAAATGCATAGAATAATAAATATAGTCTACGTTATTTAATCGGACGGTGAAATAATAAAGCATATGAATAAATTTGTGTTATGATAGGGTTATTAAAGACCGTTTTTCATTTTTAACAAGAAATGTAGATGACGATCCGTAGTTCAAACTTTTTATAGCATCTTTTAGCACCTTTACACAGTTAAATCTTACTGTTTTAGTTAGATTTCTTAACATTCTCTATAGTGTTAGTTCCTCCACGTATAAATACCTCAACTTTTACTGACCGTTGCATCCGAAAGACTGCCGCCCCTTTCTTCACTATTGTATCAATGTTGTTACTTTTATTTCTATAAATGTAATTTATTTTTTAATAATCTAATATTCAAATCTACTTATTTGTTATAATATACCTAGCCCCATGATATTATAACACCTCATTTCCAAATAGCAGATCACTTTTTCAATCTCATACTAATAAGTATAATAACAATCGCTCAAGTTACATAGCTTACACACATAAAAGTTCGAACTGTATATCATATTTTAAACTTACTAATTTTAGAATTACCAAAATAGTAAACTCAAAGAAAAACGCTTTTTCGCTTCATATTTTAGCCTAAGAAATAATTTTATTCATTGCAGTGATATATTTTTTGACCATATTTACAGTGTATCAATACTTTCAATAGAAAAAGCATTTTGTTCGGAAAAGCTTTTACGCTTTGTTTTTACTTTATAGTAAAAGTCATTAGTTCAATGTGACCTTGAGAATTAGCTTTCTGCCAGCGACACCTTTAGTGTCGCTGTTCGAAATCGGAACAAACCACCTTAATTCACATGCGTATTTATAATATTAGTAAGCGTATCATTATAAAATGCATGCATTTGATGTGTATAGGTATACAATAAATTCACGTGTTTCATTTGTATTTAATTACAATTTTTCATATTTTCGGTATATATTTCCAACCTATATATGTTAGCACTTAAAGAATGAGCTGTTACAAAACGTGGGGTGTTAAATCTTCGATATTATCGAATGTACATTTCGATAGATGGTCTCCTGGCATGCGAGGGTCGGGTTCGTCGGAAGGCGGCGGGCTGTCGGACTTCATCGACGGACTCGGCCTGGGCCAGCTGGTCGGGAGGCAGCTCTTGGGAGCTCCTACTCTGGGAGACGTTCAACTCTCCATGTGCTACCAGAAAGGATTCCTCGAGGTAAGCAAAGCTAAGGTGGCTCTTTTTAAAAAAAAAATGGAAATTCTCTGAACATCTTTTAAGAATGATGGCTTCTCAGTTTGAATAGCTATTTTATACATTTTAGGTGGAGGTAATTCGTGCTCGAGGTCTCCAAGCCCGCCAAGGCAGCCGCACGTTGCCCGCGCCCTACGTGAAGGTGTACCTCGTAAACGGCAAGCGATGCGTCGCCAAAGCCAAGACGAGTACGGCGCGACGCACCTTGGACCCTCTCTATCAACAAACGCTTACCTTTAGAGAAAACTTCAAAGGCTGCGTTTTACAGGTAAATCAGTTTTGATAAAATACATGCTCTTATTAAAATTATTCATGTCATTGTTCTACACAAAATGCTTTTTGTGTTTTTCAGGTGACAGTTTGGGGCGATTATGGACGCATAGAGGGGAAGAAAGTATTTATGGGAGTCGCCCAAATTATGCTTGATGACCTCAACCTCTCCAACATTGTTATTGGATGGTACAAACTCTTCGGGACTACTTCCTTGGTAAGACTTTACCAGTGATGCTCTCAGTGATTTGTATAATTGATTGTATCATATCATGTTCAAGGTTTCTTATTTGATTTCAGTAACCGAGGTAGAGCACTGTCTGCAAAGTATTTGGAGAACCTATTATCACCGCTATAAAAATATAACTTGTCCAAATAATAAATCTAGTGATACTGCTTTAATATCATGATAAAATGCAAAATATCTTGATTATAGGATTTTTTTCTATAAAACGAAAGATATGATAAATAATTCGTATTTTTATTTTCTTTTGGAATGCCTACCGGAGTTTTGAATAGATAGCATTTTATAGCAATGAAACAAATGTATAGTGTACTCAATAATATGTAATTAAGTATTAAAAACTAAATGCAAATGTAGTTAATTCTTTTGCCCTCGAACATTCCTGTTACATAGTATTTGTCATATTATGTGTTTAACTTACTGTTTGGCAACTTTACAGTCAATATCTCTATGAAAGTTTGCACTTAAATCTTCCTATAGAAATCGCTATCATTTCAAAAATATCATGTTTTACAGATGCTACGTTGTTACTAGCTTAACCGCTAGGGGCGCTGTACAATTTGCCATACACATATTATATGAGAACCATCGGTCCACTTTCACTATGAACAGGACACTTTTTAATCTTGATCAGTCTATTTTCCACATCTCCACTTATTCATTTGTATCTCTCGTTAGGTCACCGAAGTATATAAAATAGGATGTACTCAAATTAACAAATGGACCCATGGAAAGTGGTCCCATGGCTCCTTCTCCAAACTCATGAAAGAGGTGCATTCAAAATGAGAGAAAACTTTACACAAATACAACAAAATAAAATTAATACTTCCATATTTATTTTATAGATATGTCTCTACATTTCCTATCCCATTATACATTGTCTTAACATTTCATCTTAATCAGTCATACATTTCCGCCGAAGGTCGCGGCGCCAGGCACATACAGAAACAAATTCAACATTATTATAGTTTTAGAGTCAATCAATTCCTGATAAAAATATAGTTTTTGTATACGAAAATATCCACAATCGTGAGATTTTATAAATATAGGATAAAGTTTGGTGTGCATTCAAAGTAAACATTACTTACTAACCTTGAGGAGAGCGCATTCACTATGTCTGTATATAACTATTGTTTGTACGAGCACCGAAGGCTTTAGCACTCACTGCAGGATCTGTTTAGGCTGCTTCGACGGCGACGCGCCCGGTAGCCTGCCCTCGCCTGCTCTCTTCACTCCCGTTGACTTAATATCTGGAATATGACATTTCTAGTTGTACTTTAGCAAAAGGACACCTTATATATACTCTTAAGAATTAAAAATTGTTGTCGCAAACAATATAAATTGGTATGTAGCCTGGAAAACCGTCACGCAGTAGTTAATATGAAGCCATGTTCGGTGTAATGCGTACCTTGCAGCCACCTGACTTGCGTGGCGGGCCCGTAGCCCTTGTCGTTGCGCGCGGCGATGCGGAAGATGATGGCTGGCTTGGTGGAGGAGTCCACGTGAGCGGCGCTCAGCGACGACTGCGCCACTACACACGTGTTGCTCTTGCCGCAGTACACGCGCACGAACGCGAGCTGAGACTTGCTTGCTTCCTAATAATGCACAATCAGTTAATCATTCAATCAGCTCACGAAGCGTTACAGAACCATCCTCAGCATTCCGCGCTCACCCAGCCTAAAACACATTATGCATAACAAAAATTTTGTTTATGCATTGGACGACCGCGGTCTAGTGGTTAACGGGCTTGCATTCTTCGATCGACCCTCACTGTATGAGTTATTGTATGTGCAACAAATATATCAACTCGCCTACAGAGTTTTCACCGTACAATTAAAATGTAAGTTGTCAAAATACCTTTGGTTGTGTATTTGAGCGCACTGCAAGATATACTGAGTATTCAAATATCCCCTCAGCGGCCACTTGAGGCGGCTCCCACGACAAATGGGCGCCTTCAACTGATTTCGATATCTTTATCGCCGAAGGAGCGCCCGGGAACCCAGGTAGACACGTTTTGAATGCAGATTCCTGTACGAAACAAATACAAATAAATATATAAACAATTTTGGTATCTCACGAATCTTGGCTAAGCTGTAAGATAGTGACAGTAAAAGGCTGGACATCATACATAAATATTTGTGATTATTATCCGAAGACAACAGTAGATGTAGGGCAAAGGAGGAGAGACATTAAGGATTTTTTAGCTATAAACCCTTCCGAGTTCAACTCCTACATATTATTAAAAACGGTACCAAGATTCGTAGCATAGTTCAGAAGAACGATGCGTTCAAACAGACCAAATAATTTAATATGGGAATTGCGAGTACAATGTATACTATTTAAAGATATATAATACACTAGCTGTACCCCCCAGTTTCACCCTACTGTTTACCCTAAAACTGGGTACCATAATGTTTTTTTTTCAATCAACGTAGCCTAATTTCCGTCAGAAAAAGTCCCGTTAAAATCGGTCCGGCGGTTTCAGAGATTACCCAGAACAAACAGACAGCCAATTTTTTTCTTAAAAGTTTTACTTTATTTTGGAACTAGCTGTGCCCCGCGGCTTCACCCGCGTAGATTTAGTTTCATCCTTATTGTCGCGGAACCCTAATATTTTTAATAAATAAACGTAGCCTAAGTTACTCCTTGAAACATCAGCTACCTACCAGTGAAAGTCCCGTTAAAATCCGTCCAGCCGTTTCAGAGATTACCCGGAACAAACAGACAGACAGACAGACAGACAGACAGGCAGACAGACAGAGAAAAAAATTAAAACTTGGTTTTTTAGTCTCAGTTGCGTGTATACTTTCATATGCATTTAGTGAAAAGCAGTAATTTTGGAATTACAAACAGACACTTCAATTTTATTTATCTGTATAGATTACAAAGGGACACTCCAATTTTATGTATCTGTTAACAGAATATCTATATATATATATAAACATGAATCCATATTTCCCTTGGCCACGACACACGCGTGAACGGCTGGACCGATTTGCTGATAGCTGATGTTTCAAGGATTGACGCCAATTTTATTTAGAAACTAGCTGTGCCCCGCGGTCATCCGCGTAAATTTAGTTTCATACAAACTTTCATCCACTATTTTATCCCCTTGGGGGTAGAATTAATCAAAATATTTTCTTAGCGGATGCCTACGTCATAACATCTACCTGCATGCCAAATTTCAGCCCGATCCGTGTAGTGGTTTGTGCGTTGATGTCACTATGTCAGTCAGTCAGTCTTTTAGTTATAAAGTCAGCCTTTGAGTTATATATATTTAGATAATAATATTAGGGTTCCGCGAAATAAAGCATGAAACTAAATCTACGTGGATGAAACGGGGCACAGCTAGTAGAATATAGACAGAATGTATATATTACTTCACTAAATTCGCCACGACCGCAGGAGTTGAATGCAGCGATCCTGAACTTGTAGGCAGTGCCGTGCTCGAGCGGCGTCGTGGGCAGCCCGCTCAGGTCGGGCAGGCTGTCCAGGGACAGGCTGGACAGGTCCACGTTCGGGTCCGATATGTAGTTTTGAACCTGGACACCCACAACAATACTAAATACACATGCATAACATTTCCCCATGCGCTCACCAAAACATAGATAACACTGGTCTACAGTGGTTTTGTTGCCTTAATTATGAAAATGATTTTGGGTCTATTTATAATAAAATAATAATAAAAAAATTATTACAAATAAACAGCAACAATTCAAATAAAAATGAAAAAAATAGAATATACAAAAACTAAATTGTTAAAAACTAGCATGTCATTCATGAAACTATCAATGATTTTATAACATTTTATCTAACTTTTTTTCATCATGACATAGAAAACTATATTTTATTTTTAACAAGCCGATAAATGTTCAAAATATAAGATATGCAAAAATCATGAAATACGAGCACATTGAAAACTTTCATGAATATATCTGGGCACATGAAAAAGTAAACATTTGCGATGATATCCAGGGCAACAAAAAAAAAAATTATATGTAAGCGCGGCCGTGGTTGTCATTAACCCATTAAGTACATTATCAATTGTCGATTGCAACGCGTGTACTCAAGAAACATCACGCCCGTGAAGTAATTCAAAAACATGTCTGAGACGGCGATGGACTTACCATCTATTATGTTACATACATATGTATACAGGGACGGCGTGAAGATGTTGAACGATTATTATTTAATAAAAACGAGAGTGAATATGATGAAGTTGTAAATAAAAGCGATATTTACCGTAAACGTAGTTCCTTTTACTATGCCGACAGTGTACCAAATGTCTTCATCATTCAGCTTTGGTTCCTCTGCCTGTAAAAAACATATTTTGTAGAATGTTGTATTAATTCACAACATGAGCTAGCATTGAGACTTATGACGCATGAGTTACTTATGACATAGTTTGATCAGCTGCAATCTGAAATTTACAGGAGCGAAAAGGGGCGGGCGAGAAAGAGACAGCAACAAAAAAAAAAATACAACGACGCCATCATCAACGGTCGTCAGTGAAAACTTCATAATTACTTACATAATTCATATTCACTTCAATATTCACACAAGCCAAACCATTCACTTGCAAATTGAATAAACGGCTTCAAAGTAAACAAAATACAGTGTTTTTCTTGTCCGCCCGGACAAGAAAAGAAAACTCATCATTTCATTTCATGCGTATTTATTATTTTGTTTCTGTGCGCTACTTAGGTGGCAAATAAGCATACGGCCTACCCAAATGTAAGCGGTTACCGCAGCCGCTCAAAGTCCCGCTGCGGGGACATTATTGCTGCTACTGTAATTTCATAAAATGAATACTGTGCATTCAAGTTCAGCGCTCATAACTCGTGACTGGATCAGTAATAATATGATGATATA
This sequence comes from Watsonalla cultraria, assembly GCA_964035505.1. NCBI lineage: Eukaryota > Metazoa > Arthropoda > Insecta > Lepidoptera > Drepanidae > Watsonalla > Watsonalla cultraria. The sequence continues at coordinate 5,739,488 of OZ037717.1, read as the reverse complement.
TATAAATTAAATAATACGGGTACACTTCCAAGGCGCTCAGTCCGTGTATGATGAGAGCAATAGGGGGTATAACCTGGTCATGTTGATGGTGCAGTGCAGCGCTGGCGAGCGTGGCGAGCGCGTGCGCGGCGTCGGCGGGGGGCAGCGGCGCGGGCTTGGCCCCCGGCGCGGCGCCCGAGCTGCTCACGGCGCCCTCGCCCTCCGCGCCCTCCGCGCCGCCGCCGCCCATGCCCGCCACCGACGACGACACGCCGCCCCCGCTGCCCTCCTCGCCTACACCATTGCACTTGATACATTACTACCGGACGTCACGCGATTTCACCCGCGTTGTTCCCGTTCCCGTGGTAGCACGGGGATAAAATATAGTCTATATTATTCAGGGTGAATGTAGCTTTCCAATGGTGAAAGAATTTTTGAAATAGGCACCTTAGTTTTTGAGTTTATTTATTTCATTAATATTTATTATACACACAAAATCTTTCCTCTTTATAATAGTACTGTAGATTTTATGGTCTCTCGCAGTCGAAAGACGGGCTCCAGTCGATCATTCATATGCTCACGCCTGTATTTCCCGAAGGGGTAGGCAGAGCAGAGGTTTTGTAATAACAACACCCAGTTTTCTCACAAGATGATTAAGTGCCGTCTCGGGCACTATACATACGTCTATGAATCGTAGTCGTAGATATGCAGGGTGTCGGGGAAACCAGGACAGCTGTTAAAATATGTGAGAGGGTATAATATAAGGAAGCAAATAATATGATTATGACAAAAATATCTTCTTCCGTTTTCGAGTAATTGACGTTCAAAGTTGACCATATCAAGACCTTCAATTCGCAAAAAAAATCTGCTGTAACGTAGAGTTATTCACGTGAAATCTAACTACATTTTTTTTTCTCCCACTAATGAATCTTGAAATAATCCCATAAAACCATTTTTCGAAACCATTATCCTTCCCCTTAATTTAATAAAACTACCGCGTACGTAATGTAGGGAAACGCGGCCGCGCGTTCATTCAATCGCTTAAGGCCGCGAGCACTTTGGCCATAGCCTATAACTACCTTATCGTTGGAGCTAAATGTTTTACGACTTCAATTTAGTGATATATCCATAAAACCCTACAACTTCTAGAAGACAACTGTTCCTTTTTATCCGACATCCTGTATATGACGTTAATAATTGATAGTACCTTGTGTAAATGTGGGCGAGAGTAGCGGCGCCCCGTTGGCCGCCATGGTGAGCAGCGGCATGGACTCGCTGACCGTGGGCATGGTGTCGGCCGCACCTTCCATCTCGGAGGTGTCCGCGTCGCTGAACCTACGACACAGGAAGTCGTAGTAACTAATCAATCGTTTATTGCGTGCACATGCCAAATACATCATCTATTGTTCACGCTCACTCGTTGGCTTGTTGCTGTTGCGGTGTGAGCGAGAAGGAGTGCACCGCCGCCGGTCCGTTCGCCGTCGACGATATCAGCGCCGTCTCTGTCTGACCGCTACTGGTTATGTCTGCGCCTCCCTCCGCCGTACTCGAACTGTACATAATCAATATGATAACACCTTATTGCTGCATTCTAGATACATCCTAGATGCTGGCCATCGTTATTTTGCGATTGCGTGATACCGATCGCGATTTGATAATGTTTGGCTCGGTGTCAACAAATCCCGCATATCTTATTTAAAACGACCATTATCTAACCTAATAGCAGTGCTGAGAGCATCCTGGGCCGCGCTGCTGATATCGTTGACATCGTCACTGCTAGCGACGCCCTCGCCACCACCCATGTCTTCGTCCATTGTACTAGATTCATCTGTTAACACATACAAAACGGTATCAGGCGAAATACTGATATGAATATTCAGATAGGTCATTAAAGCAAGATTAAGGATGATGAACGCATAGTTAATTGAGTGGCATTTCACTCTTATTAGTAGGATCATTTAGAGGTATTGATCGCGCGCTAATATTATATATTACCCGTATATAATAAAAAAATATTAACAGGAATCCAGTTTTTTTAATTTATTTATCGTTTACACAAACATACAAAATACTTAGTTGTACATAGCACTAGAAAACCACCAAAGTCTATACAAATAATGCTATATGGTCGTCACATTTCAATAAATTTCTAATTTAGGTATTATTTTACAAATTGTATGTGTACTTAATGAATAAGATATATATATATATAATAGATAAGAATACATTCAAATGTATGTTTAGGTAGCTCTAAATATAGGTGAAAAGATGGAGCGAGGTGATTAACTATGTCATGATCTACTGATATTTTTCTAAATTTATTAAAAAGTTAGATTTTAATTTATATTTGATATTTTGGAGGGTAATGCTATCACGTAAATGGGTGGGTAGATTATTAATTAAGCGCGGAATGAGATAGCTTGCCGTTCTTTCTCCGTACGCGTTGTTTGCGCTCGTTGTACACAGTTGGTTCCGAGCGGCTGCCCGAGTATATAAGGGGTGTTTGATATTTTGTTTAATTGACTCGTTAAAATACTGTTCTTTAAGAAACATATATCTGGACTTGATTTGAACTGGTAATGTCTTACAATGCTTAAATAATGCAATATCGTCATTATTGAATTGAGATTTGGGTGATTTTAAGTGAACAATCGTTTTTAATATCTTTAGTTGTAAGCGATAAATTTGGTTTATATATGTGTTGTAAGTGCGGCCATAGCTGCTCAGTCCATATTGGACATGTGATTCAGCTAGCGAGTGATAAAGCATTAACTTGACTTTGAAAGGAATCCGATCTTTAAGTATTTTGATGTTTGCAAGAAATTGTCTCAATTTTGTGCATAGTTTTGTAGTCTATGTGATAAGACCAATTAAATTTGCTGTCGATTAATAAGCCAAGGTATTTGTGACAATTGACAACCTCTATCGAAGGGCAGCTACAATTTATATTGTTCATATCATGTAAGCAACTGTGTTCGTGGGAAACTATCCTAGTAGGTTGTGAATTTTTAATATAGGGAGATTTGATAACAATGAGTTTTGTTTTATTAGCGTTTAGATTTAAACCGGCGTCGTGGCACCACTTTGATAGGGCATCAAAGTCAGCTTGTAAAAGCTCACTAGCCTTTTGTGGATCTTTATCAACCGCCAAGAGACAAGTGTCGTCTGCGAACTGGTAACACGTGCAGAATTTAAGGCAACTATTCATGTCATTGACATATGATAGAAAGTGGAGTGGGCCTAACACGGATCCTTGGGCTGTTTCCCTCGGTACCCGTGATGGACTCACTAAATGTGTTATCCAGCTTCACAGTATACGTCCGATTTTGTAGATAGTTTTCACACCATCTAAGTAAGGGGCCTCGTACTCCGCAATTATCTAGCTTACGTATTAGCTGTTTGTGCTCCAACGTATCAAAAGCCCGTGAGAAGTCTATAAATAAAGCTAGCATGTGTTTCTTATTATTTAGATATTCATTGACCTGGTCTGTAAACTTGGATAAGAGATCTGTTGAAGATTTACCCGATTGAAACCCGAATTGATTTCGATATATTACATTATGTTTCTTATAGAAAGTGTGATTTTGTTCACATACATATTTTTCCACTATTTTGTCTATGGATGAAAGCAATGTAATTGGTCGATAGTTATTGTAGTCGTCTCGTTGACCTTTTTTATAAATTGGCCTGATGCAACCTGCTTTCAAATCGTCCGGATAATAACCGCTTTTAATGCTGCTATTAATTAAATTAGAGATAGCCACTGATACATCAGCTCCAATCATTTTTATGTCCGATACTTTAATGTTGTCCAGTCCTGGTGCTCTATTGGTATTCAGTTTAGTAATAATTTTGTAAACCTTATCAGCTGTTGCCTTTTGCCAATAGATACTTGATTCTGTGGGGTTACTATATGGGTTGAGGAGTTTAGCAGTACAGCTAGAAATAATATCCTTTACAGCCTTGTCAAAACCTAATGCAAAGTTATCAGCAATAGATTTAGGGGTGAGCCTTTGTGCATTAAATGCTTTGAGAATAGTGTCATCGATGGACAACGTAACTCGTCCAAGCATTTGGTTAACAATTTTATAAACTTTTTTCGTATTTTTGAAGTTTTCTTTAATGTATTTAGTGTAATAAGTGTTCCTTTTGATTTCTAGTATTTTGTGAGTTTTGTTACGAATTTTATTGTATTCAAGTCTCTTTATGGGATCATTTTGACTTTTCTTCCAAGACTTATATAATTTATCGCGTTTCTCGCATAATCGAACAATGTTATCATCTATCCAGGGGATTTTTTGACTAGAATTTTTTATTAAGTATTTATAGGTTTTTGTACTTGTAGCTAATTTATTTGCATCTTGAATAGAATTTCGAATAAAGTTTGATATATCATATGGGGAGGTCATGTCATTTGTCTTTAACCACTTTACCTTTTGAATTCGTTATACAAAATTTCATAGTTAATTATATTAAGCATATAATTTAATAATTTAAAATGTCAAATTCTTTACCATCTTGTACTTCCTCCTTCCACTTAGTATCGTCGCCTTCGCCTACGCCGCTATCAGTGGGCATGGCCGAGCTTATCGACTGGTCGGGAGACTCCTCGGTCTCCGCACCCTCGGCCTCATCTAGCTCCTCTTTCACCTGGTCCATTTGGCTTTCTTGGGGCGAATTCTCTTCTGTCTCTGCCTGTTTTATCACAAAAATAAGCAGTTTATAAATTAAAATAAGTATATCTTTATTCCGTCCAAATGAGTTCCTGAAGGGGTAGGCCATCTGAGTGAGATGATTAAATGCGAACATAACCTATGCCGAGACCATGTCCATCCTAGGCAATACACAATAACATCATAGATTTTTTTTCCCAGACATTGCTGAATATTACAGTTTAGAAAACTCATTTGTATGGATGGCTGGGATTTGTGCATGCATAGCAAGTCATTACTCATACCACTATTTTACTTACAATTAATAAGTCAAACTATCCATGTCTACTATTTAAAAAGCATGAGTGTCTTATGTTTATTTCCAAAGCTACAAAATGAAAACTTATTACTAGAAAAAATAGCAAACAGACAAATATTTACAATATGACCCAAATTTATAAGTCTTTGTTACAGTGTTTGCTCAGCAGTATTAAATAGTTAACCAAATTATTCATATGATGTTCAATTTACATTTAAAACAAATTATTGTATGAAGGTTAATAAGGATGAATTTTATATGCGTGTATTAGTACTAGGCAGATTGTATTAGGCAAGTAAGGAGTTAACTTACTGGTGTAGACAAGCAATTGTCCCCAATGTAGGCAGACTCATCTCCAAGAGCACCTGCTGCTGTCTCATCTATATCCATTTCTTCCTCAGCCTCAGCATTTACTGCAATATTACAAAATTTCATACACCTTCTCTTAATTTCTTAAATGTAAAAACTTTATATCACATTTTATTCAGGTCAAAGTGGAATAAAGTAGTTAATAATTTAAAAGCTAATACATATATTATTTCTTATGAAAATCTTGTTAAAAATTGACGATGATTAAAAAATCAACAGTAACTAAATAAGTATATAATTGTGCAAGCATTACCTTCGTCTGCAGCTGGTTCATCATCGGCTGGTGGTGCACCAGGCTCTACATCCAAAGCATCACTACTGCTTATTGGCTCCCCGTTTGTTGCTACATATATTGCAATATTAGCCATTTATCATATACAAATGCTCACTACAAATAAAACTTAAAACTATACTGATAAAAAAGTTAACCAGATTGTGAAATAGTGTATAAGTTGGGTGGTACAGCATAAAATAGTGGGATACTGCACATTTTTATTTGCCTCACGCCATGCATATAGACAGTGGCAGGCCCATTACATGACTACCTGTAAATATTCATTCAAAAACCACTAATGGAGCTGGCTGGGAATTTCCAATAGGAAAAAATATATTATTTACAAGTCCACCCCTAATGGGTTGTGATACAGCTACTGGCTGTGCTTAGTTGCAATACTAATATGTCATGAATAAGAATTGAAAATTGTATTAAAAAATTTAGGTATCATAAGATTAAACCTCAGTACTCAATCCTCCAGGTTTATCAAGTTAACATAATCGGTACAGAGAATTTTGCAGGGTACAAGTCCCAACACCCATTAACAGTTTGTACCTTGAATGAGTAGTAATCATTTTATCAGTCTGTCTATATGTATGGTACTAGGCGAACAAAAACATGCATAGTATCCCCACTATTTACCCTGCACGTTCATAACTCGTGGCGGCACCTGTACATACAGGATACAATTTTATAAATTTGTAAACAACGAGGGTAAGGTATAACTAGAAGAATTGTTATCCAACATCTGTTTCGGTTAAATTGAGATATCATAAATCCCTCTAAAAGTTTTATGTTGATGGAGAAAACAGCTCATTCAAACTAACTAGAAAGCGTCTAGTACTACTACCAGTTTATTAAATCAATGGCGGGACGTGTAACCGAAACGAAAACTAAAACCGTTTATTACCAGATTCTTCAGCGGCAACGGCATCAGCATCATCACTCGTCACATTGTTTTCAGAAGTTTCTCCTATTACATCGTCGGCTTCGGCTTGGTTCTCGGCTAACGGAGACACTTCCGCGCCATCAGGTCCCTCAACGTGAAGAGCTGATTCTGAATCCATTTTCACGTAAAATTTAATGTAGTACTTTTAAGCACAAATAATCATTGAAATGTAAGTGAAAATTAAGCAACTACAATCATCATTTTTAGAAAATACGAGCGAAATACTAGAATTTTTGACAAATGATCACTGCAATAGACAAACAAATCTAGTAGTTATTTGGTAGAATAGAAAACCATAAGCAACTAGAGTTTTTGATACAGTCCACAGGTAAAAATATACGCATTGAACTATAGAATTTTTTTAGCCTACAAAGATAAGCCTATAGAAAAATAAATGACACAGACAATTTATTTACCATAAAATCCTTTTTATTGCTTGTATTTCATAGACTTACTATTTTATAGTAGAGATCAGTCAGTAATCCACTCCAATTTTACCTGTCATTGCAATGTCATCACTGATATACTCGACTATTACTCTGATTGATGGTTTGTCACTTGTCTGTCACCGTGTATGCAATTATGTATGGGAAAATTAAATTAATTCCTGTGACAAAGTGATTGCCAAGCCACTTTAGATTTTAGGTACTTATTTGCCAAAAGTATTATACATGATAATAAGCCTAAAAGTATGCTGAATGATTTTCGACTGCGTTTATTAATAATCTCTAAATTATTCATTTTAGATATTCACTCAAGGTTATATTTTAATTGCCTGGATAGGCTCTAATTCCCAGTAAGCTGCCTCAAGTGCAAAAATTGTTGAACTATGTCTGATAAAGGTAATGAAAAACCTGGTGATGGTCTACGATCGATGAGATCTAGTGCGGCATTTAGAGTTATCAATTTCGAACTATATGCAAAACCAGTAAGTGAAGATAATAAGGTGTACCTAATATCTCTTTTTCACACATTGGCTTAACATGAATTGTCTCTTACTTGTGTTTATATTGCCCAGATAAAGGATGATTTGATCTAGCCTAATTTCTGTAAAGTTCAGATGTAAATATTATTGGCTTTCCTAATTGCAACATCTCTACTACTAGATTCCGGTTCTCTTTTTTTGGTACTCATATATTCAATAATTAAGTGGAAGACGAAGAAGAAGACTCGAATAATTACTTTATTCGTCTTCTTCGTAAATTCTCTAACAGTTGGACGCGCAGGTGCATCCTTAGCAGCGAATGCGTTAACTCAACAGCCACCATCAAAATGTAATGTATTGTTTGTCATTAAAATGTGTTTTATTTATATATTCCAGAACATAGTTATCATGAGCATAGGCCTCACATGTTTTGGTATTGCCTTAGGATACATCACATACATGAGAACAAAGTATGAGTCCATGGGATATTATGCAGCAGTGGATAAGGATGGTAAAGAGATATTTGAAAAGAAGAAGTCCAAATGGGATTGAACAACATGTTTTATAGGTACTTATGTAATTTATTAAAGAAAATCAGCTATGTAGTCAAATGTGAATTGTTGTAAATAAAACAATTTTTATTATTAATTTTCAATTTTATTTAAATGGATTTAAGGCTGTAAGTACATCAATGAGCAAAATTGCCATAAAAATACATTTTAACTTTTGCCCTTTTTTCTAAGTTTGTAATGAATAGTGTTGCCTACAAAAAGTTACTTGTGTGGTTCTTATTTAGTTCAAATAAATGCCTTAGGTGTCCAGCTGTGAAGCAGAACATAAGTTGTGTAAACATAATCATAGGACCGCTAGGCCACAATTCCTTACTCATTGAATATGAGGTTGGTTTATTATAATTATAAAATCATTTGTTTATTCCCATCCATAACATGTCTGAAGATCAATTTAGCCCAATGAATTAAAAAAAATATGTTCAGTAAAAATCCATCTTCAGGTATAGGTCCCGTCACGAGTTAAGAGTACCTTTAAATACGCAGTAGTCATTTTATGAGCCTGTCTGTGTCTCTGTATGTATCCCCACTATTTTCGCTGCACATTCTTTACTCGTGACGGGATTTGTAAATACATATTTTTTATATATAGACAAAATAAAATATTGTCTAAGCTTGAATCATCGACCTAAAACAACTATTAATGCTTGGTCTATGATTTTGATAGGTCATAGACAAAGATAACGAAAAACATTTTTTTATGTTTTATTTTTTATCTATTATTTTCGCTTTTTTATACTTCCACTTTTAATTTGCTCTGTGATTAAAAGTCCTTTCCCATTGACAAGATTCTGTTGTGACATTGACACTGACACAATTTTTATGTGTTTGGCGTTTGCTGTGTTTGGCAACTTTGGCAAACAAAACGATCGGTTGCTGTTTGCTGTATTGTGTGCTTATTTTATTTTTGTGGCATAAAAACTAGATATTGTAAAATGTTCTCTGCCTTGAAAAAGTTAGCAAGGAGTGGTGATGAGAGATGTCCTGCTCCACTTCCAATGTCTTCCTCATTACAGAAGAAATTTTCAAAAGGAGTTCATTTTAATAGTAAATTTATTCATACATTCCTAATTTCTTGAAACGTGTATCTTGTTTTAATTCTTGTAAACTCGTTTTTGCTATTTTTTTACAGTGAAAATATTAATCAAGGGAGATAGAAATGTTGGCAAATCATGCCTTCTTCAACGGCTGCAAGGTGGGCCATTCATTGAAGATTACGTGCCTACCGATCAAATCCAAGTAGCACCTATACATTGGACCTATAAAAACACTGATTACATAGTTAAAGTAAGTAATAGGATTCATATGTAACTTGTAGGGTACACTTAGAAGGACAACTTATGGTCATATCCAAATCCCATTAGGAAAGGCAGAGATTACATGCCTACAAAATGATATTGATATTTTGTTTAAAATTGCAGGTAGAAGTATGGGAAGTAGTGGACAAGGGGAAAACCAAGAAGAAGCCACCAATTGGCCTTAAACTGGAGAACCAGGCAAATGCCCCGTCAGAGGATGGTTTTGAAACGCCAGTTCTAGATGCAACTTTCCTTGATGTTTACAAGAATGCTAGTGGGGTCATATTAATGCTAGACATTACTAAACCATGGTAAAAACCAATACCATTCACAACACACTGTATATTTTTAAAAGTCAAAGGGAATATTCAATTTTACTTTCCATAGAATCATTATTTTGTTAAAATGATATAATCTGCCAAGCCTTTATATGTACGAAATGGATAGATTGATAAAATCCAATGTCCTATTTGCTTCCATCATCTTCCATCTAATGGACTATTTGCTTTACTGACTTCTAAAATTCACAGCCTAAAACTGGTCCCAGAGACAAGAAATATGGTGTTTTCAGTGAGGAGTCCACTAAGAAGGGGATTTCTAAAATTCTATCCCTAAGGGGATGAAAGAGATACCAAAAATTGTGGGTCAAAAGATACAAGTTATTTCTTTATCTGAATTAGGTTGAAGGTGCACTTACATGAGCAATTCAATTATGCAAGATGATTCCTATCATTGACAAAGTATAACAGCATGTTAGTATTTTCATTCAAAACATGTGACACTAATTTAAGTCACCATAAAGTGTCCAAAATGGGTCTAATTGATTGTTCATGTAAGCACCTTAAACTGGTTTTAACCAGTAACATGTAATAAATAGTGTGTTATAAACCCCACAGGACTTTTGAGTATGTTGTGAAGGAGCTATCCCAAGTGCCAGCAGATCTGCCCGTGGTTGTTCTTGGCAATCATTGTGACATGCAACACCACCGTCAAGTGCACTCACATCACATTGATCAAGCTCTGCATCAAGCCAGACTCACCAGGTAATATTATTTATGATACTGCAACCATGCATGCCCACCTGGTGTTCATATTTTTCCTTATCATTCTTAAGAATTTTCATATTGTCAAGCTAACAAATGGAGGGTTCTCCCAGTTTCAAGTTTAGCAGACTTCGGATAATTCTATTAAGAACAGTAGAGTTTTGATTTGTAAATTTTTATGTTACCGTACATACACTAAACATGTGAATATGACAGATGGTGAGACCACCATCTCTAGCATATTTTCCTCACCATTAACCCTGACATCAGTGCACTTGTATGTAAATAAAACAAGGTCATATGAGAATTATTTAAGAAATTGTTAATATTTAGTTAAATAAATATGAATAACAATGTTTAGGTCAGCCCCCATCCGCTATGCAGAGTCTTCAATGAGGAATGGGTTTGGTCTGCGACTGCTGCACAAATTCTTGAGTGTGCCATTCTTAAGGCTGCAGAAGACAAGTTTACTGGAACAGTTGCAAAGGAACCAAAAGGATATGGAGGCTATTGAACAAGAGCTTAATGATTTCCAAGTAATTATCAGATGCATTTACTTCATATTCTTAAATTGACACTAATAAATCAAAATCTATGAAGTATTTTTTTGGAACAAATAATAATTATACCACAAAAGAATCCTCTTGCTTTCCTCCATGGAGCACTTACTTGCTGCACAATAATAACTCTGAGATTGCATTATTTAGCTGCAGTCTTTTAAGATGAAAATACAGTTGGACAGCTCAGGAGATCCCATTAAAATAATTTTCTAAATATCGTGTACTTCATTATTTATCATGTATAGAATTCAGAGGATTCCCATTACAACATGTTCGTGGACCGCCTCGCGGACAAGCGGCGCCAGAACGCTCCCCCGGAGCCGCGGCCCAGTGAGCGCTCGCCGAGCATCGTGCTGGGCGCCGGCAAGCCCATAATACCGCCCAATGTCAATCCGCTGGTAAAGCTCCTTAATACATTCTACCCATAGGGGAGCACAGACAGGCATGCGTGATATTTTAAGATGTGATTACATTGCTACATTTATACTGCGAACATACTTTGCTGAATTGAGTAATATAATTCAATTTATACCCACATGTGGTTCAGTGTGGTCTTTTGGATGTTACGTAAACAAATCGACGAGGCAGAAGGGACTCATCCTGTATATAATGAAGTGGAGGCATAATTATTGCCCTATGTTCGAATGACGACAACTACATAACACGGCTAGCTACAGTATGTTTCACTACAGCAATGGCAATTTTCTATATTAACGGTTATTATTGTTTTCAGTTAGCTCAATCGTTGAACCCAACGCCAATAAAGCCCAACCCGGAACCTAAACAGAGTCACTATGTTAGTCCCGAGCTGACGAAGGCTAAGCATTCTGTAAGCTTGGATATGACGCCTCCTCATTTACTGCCGCAAAAAAGGTGAATTATGATTTTCGCGTCTTTATATTAATCAGTTACATTTTTTGCGAGAAATAGTATTATTACCTCCGATTAAAGTGGTAGTGGTAAAGCTGACACACATACAAGCCAGTGATTTGTTAAATGTTTGGACTTATACTTCTTTCGTTTGGGTCGAGGAAAAGTGGGAGTAGTAACAAATATTCACACTTGGGAACTTTTGTTTTTCATTATATTATGCTACCATGCTTAATTCCATCCTAGTCAGCCATTGTGCGACAGCATGATTAAGGTAAGTATCATATATTAAATTTGAATGATTTTTCTCAGCGAGCAAAGTACACCATCCGGAGGTCCAGTGACGTCATCGTCAGGCGCATTAGATGAGTTCTACGCAGGCACATTGGACAGCAGCTTTTTGGAAGATCTTACTCCTATGCCCGCCAACCAAGATATTACTTATGAGACTGACAGGTATGCAGTTAATAAATTGAGATTACTTGATGAGATTTTTAATGTACAACTTATTTAAATGAAGCGTTTATTTTAGTGATGACGACAACAGCATTAATCCAAAAGTCAACGTTGAACAAGATGACTTAGATGTCGACATTAGTCCCGCCGAATACAAACTGGAGCACACGTCGAGGTCCACAACCGAGTTCGACAAACTAGATATTCTAATGAACAGAGCTTCTGTGAGTAAGGAGACAGAGTCGAACACCTCCAACATGGATAATGTCATGATATTCGAGAGCAGGCGTCGTGATACGGAGCAATTATCATTGGACAACGATTTCCCGCTTTGGGCCGGCGATTACAGCGCTAGACGATCACCAGAAGGTAACATAACTAAAGAAAAGAAATTATAATATAATAATTCAGGGTATTGAGTTTTTACATCTACATATCCCAGTCCAGAGTTTCGATTAGTGCCCGGCTCATGGCAATAAGCTCGCCCCTAATTGCATGGGACTTATATAACTGGCGAAATGTGGGTGTTATAAGAACACCTCTCTGCCTACCCATACATATATAATCCGTTAATAGTCGTCTATGGCCTACTCGTTCTGGGAATATAGGCGTGTACATGTATATTTTTTATTTCCCATTGCAATACATTTTATATTTACATTGAAAATGATTTATTCAGTTTTATGCCCAATGAACGTCTAAAAATTACCTATTATTGTATCTATGTATATCAACTAAAATTAATTGATGTTGCAGGTGGTGAGGATCCCGACGTATCCAAGGAATCTATCGAAAAGGTAGCGTTGATTTAATTTGATAAATAATGTGTCATTAACGTTTTTCCTGAATATAGATATAGCTATTTCCTTCCAGGAAAAGAAACATAAGAAGAAAAAGCCGCACAAAGACAGAGGAGACTACAGCGAGAAGGCGGACCGTAAAGAGAAGAAACACAAACAAAAGAAATCCAAGAGCGAGAAAAAGACTAATCCCCAACAAGATCTGTTACCGACTGCAGTGACTACGGAGTTCAGTTACGAAGACTATGATAGTATATAGTAAGATATATTGCATACAATTGCAATCACTTTGTTTTTAGCTTGCCACTATTTGCTGCCAGATCGTCAATCAACGTTGTGTTACGCTGGTTTTGCCGTGGACGGTATGAAGTTATTATTTATGTATGAAATTTTCAAAAGGACATTGTGCACATTTGATAAATAAATCTCCAGCAAAGAGAAAAGTAATGTAAGAAAGGTACTTACCACAAAGTTATACTGCAGTTATAATTTCGTCATCCGGACTAGTATCCACAATATCACAAAAAAATAGTTGTCGATATAAATTTATAATATACTAGCTGTGCCTTTCCCCTGCGTAGGCTATATTTCATGAGCCCATTTCGCGGAAGCCAATTTCATAAAAAAAATAAGAACATACAATGTAATACATAACGTTGAAGATGCATGTAATCGGTAAAGCCGTTGTCAAATTATAGCGTGACCAGGAGAAATGGGGAAAATTTTATGTATGTATATAGAATGGATATCACTTCAACATATGTACTAACGAAGCACGCGATTAAAATATAACTTGAACAATTATCTTTCATGGATTACTTGGTTATAAATATTTGTATTTTCGGACAATTTAATTTTTATTTTAAAGCTTTTATCTGTACCGAATGTATTAATTAGGTGTGTGATGTACGTTTGTAGGGGGTAATCTCTGAACTGCTGATCTGATTATAAAATTCTTCCACCGATAGACTACGAAGGTGTCAATCTAAATGTTAGGTGTTTGATAAAAAGCCATATTTATGTCCAATGTATACATCATGCATTGCATGCATTATAAACAAGATTGTTGGAAATATAATCGGTCAATTGTAGAGATATTTAGTGCTTTCAGTGTTATGAATGGATATCGTCGTGTGATTGCCTGTTACAGAATAATATATTAATTTTATATTACTGTTATCATTCCTGCTTGTTGTGGAAATAAAAAATATTTTAACATATTTTACCGTCTGCTAATTTTATTATGTTAATCATAACCTATACCCAAGCCAAGTGAAAAAATATGAAGAAGTTATTCGTTACATAAAATTATATTAAGATGAAAAATACGAGTATATTCGTCCGTTGTCCGTTGGCATTGTAATATTCTGATCAGCTAAAACTTGCATTTTGCGTGGAGTGAAATAGCTTGGGAAAGTATTATAAATATTGTTCATTGCATAATTACATGTTTCAATATTACTTTATTGTACTAAAATAGTTTGCCTCTCCTTATGTCGAGAAATAAATCATATTATATCATCGCAATTATCAATTACGTTAGTACACTGAGAAATCAAAATTCCCAGGGGGTATAATGCACAAAGCTCCTCTTGAACGGCATGGTGGGTTTAACATTTCAATATATTCAATGGTACAGTAGTGAAGATTGACTGACCAGGGGCCTTACCATGAGCTCTTATTGCCATGATAGTTTCACTCATTTATGAGACAGATGTATGTGGCGTGTATACATCTGTCACTGTCGCACAACTGAATTATCACTGCAATAAGAACTCATGGTTGGGCCCCAGGGTCCGGATGAAGGAGTTGATGTCATAAAACAGATGGGATGACTACATTTCAACAAAAGAAATTTAATAAATAGAGTACATTCTATTCAAAATGTAAATGTACAACCACATCAATATTTTATTGGTTAGATTATAAAAATTGGACCGCCTGTGAGAAGTCCACGCAGTAGTGTAACAATATTACAAACAAAAATCTCTACATAACAGAACTTACAGATATTAGTCAACTTTATTTTATACATACTATAGTACACGATTATTTATACATAATATTCGCCTAATTATTATATTTATACATTCTATGTATATTAGATAATAATTTTTAATTCTTGTAATAAGTTAATAAAACTATAAAATATTCTCTTCAGATAAACATTAGGCATTTTATAAGGCTAATGTACATATTTGAAACAATATTTGGTGGATTTCGCGGTCTCATTTAATACAACATGAAGTATGTACCCATATATATTATTTTATTAAAAGCACTTTGTACTTGACTTCGTGAATTTTCAAATTGATTATTTTAGACTTGTGGTGCTATGTTGAATTGACTCCAACATTATAATGTGATTACAAAAGTATAAAACATACAATTTACCATAATATACTGTTATTGAATGCTCGCCGGCGGATAAACAAATAAGTTAATGTACCACCTGATAGCATGGTATGTACACTTTGTATGCAAATATATATTGTGAGATTCTCTGTTTTGAACTTTAGTGATCCACCGATCGATTAAGCAACAAAAAAGAATAATAATCGACAACAATGAGTAAGTTACGTGTCATTTTACCGATAGCGTCGAAGATGCGAGGGCACTATGCCGACTCTTTATTTTGTTGCTGGCTGTAGTGTACTTATACATTGATTTTCTTCCATCCTACATATCTGAATCGTGTGGTAACTTCTAAGCAACACATCGAAGGAAGAGAACAGTCAGTGACTCTTATCTCAAAGTGAAAGTGTTTCTAACAAGTTACAATGATATAAAATAACAGCATGTAAGCCACCAACATCAATCTCCTTAAACATTCGAACATCAAACAGTATAAAAATACAATAGCTGCTTCAAATTTCATCGATCGCACCCAGTTTTCAGAAGACAAGCAAACCAAATTGAATAATATGTATGTATACAATAAAAGCTGTCACAAAGTTAAATTAAGGATTTCAGAAACTGGATTTTACTCTTAATAATATTATGGTCTATCTATTCTAATTAATTGCCAACAATATAATTTGTATTGTTAACAATATCTAAAGCATGTAATGATGCAACACTTCATATTGCAACTGCAATCTGCAATACACAATAATAAAATCGATTGATCCTAAACTGAAACAATGTATAGAGGAATGTTTGTATTAAATGAATTGTAGTTTAGTATTGTGTTATTTAAGAATTTCACAGTCGTTACATTAAACCTCGTCGGACCTCTGACTATAAACAAATATGAAGTTTCAACAACATAATGAGAACAGTAATAATGAAATAAATATTTGTTTTGGCCTCAGTTATAAACAGATTTTGGCATTCAATTCAAATAAAGATTCACTCTCAACCCTTAAACTTGAGTATAATCCAACAATATCTAAATCGATGGATGAATTAACTAGACTCTTATCAATAATATTTTATTTCTTAACTTTCATATCGCTCTCATAGACTATCGGTTGCAAAATAACTTTAATGCATTACTAGCTTCATTACTCTTAAAACTAACTAAATAAATCTTATGTACAGTGTTGTGTATAATGAAATTGTTCAATCGCCATCGTAGCATAGAGCGTGTGCCTGTTGGTGGTGCCTACCAGGTGGCGAGGGTCAGGTAAGAGTGCGCGGCGCGGGGCGGGGGTCAGTCCACGTGCGAGCTGCCCGTGTAGCCCTCGTCCAGGAAGTGCCCCTGCGGCCCGCCCGCGCCCGAGCTCAGCGACTCGAAGCTCACGTTCTGCTCCACGAACGTGTTGTGCACCTGGTGCGGCGGCTCCACGCGGAACTGGCCCAGCGTCCAGGGGTCGCACGGCGGCCGCTCGAACGGCGGCAGCCCGCCCCACTGCGGCGGCGGCGTGCTCAGTGGGCCCGGCGCGCTCTCCGTCGAGGCCGCCGGCAGCTCCGCGCCGAACGACGAGCCGCCCCATATGAGCGACTCCAAGCTCGCCGCCGGCCCGCCGCACATCTGTCCGTAGCGGTCCATGCCCCACGAGGCGGCGAGGTCGGGCGGCGCGGGCAGCTGGCGCGCGAACGGGTCGGGCGCGCGGGCGGCGCGCGGCCCCTCGCCCGCCGCCAGGCACTCCGGCGCGCGCACCATGGGGCTGTAGCCGCCCACGCCGGGGCTCTTCTTGTTGCCGTACGCCGGCTCCACGCTGGGCCGCGGCGAGTACGGGCTGTGGTGCATCCGATCCTGCCTCGACATTGGACTGTATTGACCCGGTGTTTTATTTGGATTATTCCGCAGTGATTCGCCCTTTATGCCAACTCCGGGGTCGGGGCTGGCGTGCGTCGCAGTGTGCGGGGAGAACGGATTCTTGGGCATCGGACTATAGTTGCCGGAGTTCCAAGCTCCAGTTTTCTGTAAATCTGGCTTTACTATTTGACTGGTATCGGGGCTCGGTTGCGCGGAATAGGGGCTAGGCTGCGAAGAGTAGGGGCTGGGCTGCGTGGAGTAGGGGCTGGGTTGTGTGGAGTATGGGCTGGGCTGTGCCGGGCTAGGTTGAGCAGAGTATGGACTCCGTTGGGAGGAGAACTGGCTGTCCTGCCTGGGCATGGGACTGTAGTTGCCGTAGTTCCAGGGGTTCTTTATGTCTTGTTTAACGGAGTGTGTCTCTGGGCTAGGCTTGTTGTCGATCGAAGTGGTAGGGCTGCACTGTTCGATTATTTTGCCGTGTTTTAATTTCTGGCTTTCTAATCTATTCAGTGGGCTAGCTTCGGATTTGTGCGTAGGTGTGGTTTTAAACTGTCCTAGACTCCACGAGCTGTTGCTTTTGACCGACTCGAGTTGTATTTCTGGGCTATTTTGTACTTGACTATCTGGTTTGGAGACGGGACTGAAATGTGGACTTCCCAGTTCTAGCTTACCGGGGTCCGACCGAGGGGTGGAGGAGGAATCTGGGCGGGAGGGAGTCATGGGGCTGGGGAGCTTGGGAGTGTTGCCACGAGTGCATCGCCTACCCTCGGGTCGCTCCTTGCCGAGTACTTCAACCGTCTTGCTGTCGGGTGAAGCCTTTGTCAACGCATCTTTCGGGGGCGTATTTTTGGGTACAAATTCAGGTACGGATTTCGGTTCCTGAAATACACTGGAAGCGGATTTAGTTGGCGATTTATGTTCGGCCGAAGTAGGAGTGTCGGTTTGGTCGCGTGCGGGGGATTCGTATACGGCGTCGGGCTGTGAATCGTTTTTGGTGTCAGTTTGTTGGGGGAGGTCGTCGGTGGGTTTGGGCTTGTTGGGGTCCAGGCTAGCCTTGAGCGCGTGCAGCTCGGCGCCGGCGAACAGCCGCTTCATGCCCCGCGGTAGGGCGCGGCACGAGCTCAGGTTGATTGACTCCAGCTGCGAGCATCGCAACAACACCTTCTTCACCGACTCCAGCATCACTGATGACCCGCACAGGTTCAGTATTCTGCACACAAACACATTACTGGTTACTTTACGTTCAGATACTTTCCCAATCTAATTCGAAGTGTGGGACTAAATAATGAGGTAGTATTTACTGCACTTTTACTACACAAATCACACTATGGACCCTTCCGAATGTGACGCGCACACGTTGCAGAACGAACTCAACGCCTAACTGAAAAACTGGCGTGAGCGAGCCCTCGATCACAAGGGATAGAAAGAGGGAACAGGAGAATTGGCCCAACAGATGGACACATCGAGCACTAAATTATAATAATTATAATAATAATTTACCGCAGTCTAAAAACGCTTGAAAATCCAAGGATGTCAGTTGTGTAGTGAAGCAAGTGCACGTATGTATGTATCGTACCTGAGCCTGCTGTGCGGCGCGTCGGCGAGCGCGGTGAGCGAGTCGTGCAGCACGCGCGCGGAGGAGGCCCACGAGAGGTCGAGCTCGAGCAGGCTGTGCGCCCACTTCTCGCACACCAGCTCCAGGCACGCCGAGCTCTGCCGCAGCACGTTGCAGCCGCCCAGGAACAGGTGCTGCAGCTCCCACGCCGGCACGCGCACCTGCACACACCACGAATTATTATGTATAGTGCCTGAGACAGCTATAGGCTTACCCTCTGACACGTTGGCACTTAATCATATTCGGTGGAATGTGGTGAAGGGGGCCCATGTAGCGGGAGATCACTCACGAGGCCCGAGTCGGAGAGTCGCTGCAGTCCGCGCAGGTCGAGCAGGCGCAGGCGCGTGGCCCCTCGCACGAGGCGCGCCAGAGCGTCGTCCCCCAGCCGGTACTCGCCCACGGCCGCGCGCTCCGCCGCCGCTTCACACGCGATCGACAGCTCTTCCAGCTGGCTCCATCCGCTCACCTCCATCTACACGCGAAATCACCCACTTATCAACGAATTTGGGCCTGGAAACTTCGAAATCGTTGTAAGAACCTAACATCGCCCCCTACGTCATAGCTACCATGCGCATCTGTGTGATGAGATGTCATGATGCGCCCTGACAATGACATAACCACTACCACCAGGATGCCTCTGAGATTCGTGACATAAACAAAACATTATTGACAAAAGTGTTCAATAGTACTGAGTTACCTGTTGCGATGTTGTCGCGGAAGCCAGTACGAGTTGCGAGTTGGCAGCCCTAAATACCCTGAGCTTAGGGCAACCCTTCTGCAGCGCCTCCAAGGGCACCGCCGCCGGGTGAGACATCGCCTGAGCGCCTGATATGTCCAACACTTCCAGGTTCTTACAATAAGTCTAGAAAACAAAACATTGGGATAAGGAAGAGATACAACATAAACGTATTTTCAGTTTGAGTTTCAGAGTTACTTGCAAGGCTCTTCACAGTAAAAGCAGCCTTCCGAACCTGGCGGTAGCATGTATAATTCTGTGTAATCATGTAATTCTGACGATTTTAAAGTAATTTGTATGTATCCTATAATACATACATTTTTGACTTCGATATTGTCTCCATAGAAGAGATCGCAGCTTACTAACGCTACTTTAATTGATTTGACTTCCTGATGAAGATCCATGTAGGAGCGCAGTGCTAGCAGTGCTAAGGTCCCCGTTTATTACTAATACTGCCAGCAGGTTCTTATTTACCAGTAGCTCGTCTATGTGTGAGTCTATTTACAAAACAACTCTATAAGCCCGAGTGTCATGCTTGAATTCTCCATTGTAACTCGTATAAGGTATCCCTAAATTCGGATATTTTGAGTATAAGCTAAACCGCAGGAGGACTAATAAATTACGTTGTACGACAAGCAAAACACTTATAAAAGTTGTCATACATACCGCAACCGAAGTGAGTATCTGTGGCAATGCAGTGAACTTGTTGCTGGCGAGGTTGAGGTGAGTAAGGCGTTCGCCAAAGTTCTCAGCAACGCGAGCCATCGACGTTGCTGACAAGCACGTACTGGAGCCACCCGTCTCCGACTGAACAAAAACCGTTGTGTTTGTTAATGCTAATACTTATATCACGCAGTTTTGCCACGGCTAGAATCGATGTATAGTGGTCTTACCACCAATTTCAATTTCTCTAATTTAAACTAGCTTTTGAGGACAGATTTACAGGTGATACATAGAGATGCAGCTCACCGTGAGGGAGAGGTCGATCCTCTGCAGCCTAGGCAGTCCCTGGAGGAGGTCGAACAGCTGGTCGGGCGTGATACGGCTCCAGCCGGCCACGCTCAGCTCCACCAGCGAAGGGCAGTAGTCCGCCACGCACGCCAGAACCCATGACACGTTGCACACCTTCCATTGCGCTACACATCATAATCCATGATAAAATAGGTTACCATGTAGTTTTTTATCTTTACAAGTTATTCGAGCTTTATGTACACCTACATTTCTGCAGTAAAATGTTATTGCAGTTATTCTACGGCCTATTACTTAATTTTAAGCAAATAATCACATCGACTTGTTAGTGCATGAAAGAATAAAAAATCAATAAGCACACTCTCGCATCTCGCATTTATATTATTTTTCTCATACTAGTCCTCGTTACATCATTCATTTGATCGAACTACTTGAAATAAACTTACCAATATTGAGGTTTTCACATTTTGACAATCTATTCTCGAGTATCCAGACCAGCTTATAATCAGTTTTATATTTTTCGGGAGTATGTTGTGTCAAGTCCACATTTTTCCATAGTTCAGGTCTACAACTGACGCTGTGCCAAAGTTTGCAAACTCTACTCAATCTATAAACAAACAATTGTACATTAAAATTCACCTCATTAATACAGTCCGCGCCAAAGTTCTAGAATACTCTGAAAACGACAGAATTCTTCGCCAGTGTCAAATTACAATAATAATAGGCAAGTCCAGAGAGTAGTATGCTAAGATTGGGCTTTATTTGTTAAAGTAAATACAATGTATCTCACCTAATAACAGTAGGTAGAGTCCCCTGTGACGAAACAACATACTCAAAAATTTTGGTCAAAACTTCTTTGGGCATAGAATATCCCCAGGGGCTCTGTGGTCCGGCGGCATTGCTTTCTGCTCCACTAATCCTATTTCTTTCAGTCTTTTCACTTTTATCTGGAAGAAGATAAGGATTCATTTTAAATTAATATTATCATTTAAGCCAATATTAATATAAGTTGAGAGCTTTTTACTAATAATTTGGAACTGTAGTGAATTATTTTGTGCATGGTTGCAAATGTGTCTGAACCCTTTTCATTAGATGATAGTTGGTGGCTCATATACTAATACCACATAAAGAATGAGGATGAACAAGATACAAACTATCAATTCTTGTGTATGTGTTTAGTCTAGTCTAGTAAAATATAGTCACATCGAAAATTTGCTACATAATGACTACATATTAGATTCGTAAAGCGTAAATTATATATGGTGTGATGATTATTAGACAGGTATGTATAAATTATGTATATAAATACATCAGTGGCACACAGCAGTACTATGGCATAAAGAGCTTACAGTAAGGTTCTTGGTCTGGTCTGGTGCTTGGCCAGCTTAGCTCATGGTTGATAACCACACAGAACCATTACCAAGGTATTTGATTCTAGATGTTTGTTCATGTGGTCTAATATGCATGTAAATGTATGGATGCACAGCTATATTCAATCGATGCAATTATATATTGTTCAACTGACGTGAATGTAATGTGCATAAGTAAAAAGTACACTTACTTTTACCCTTACTCTTATTGTTGTTATTTTTACGTGTTTTAGAAGGTTTCGGTTTGGACACTCGAGTGTTTCTCGGCTTGGGGGCGGCGACGCTCATGGCCGCGGCCGTGTCCCCGCAAGAAGGGTTGTACTCTTCGCCGGAGCTCTCGCTAACTACCGGAGAAGCGGCGCGTTTCTTCTTCGACTTCCGCTGACCGATATCGGCTATCGAAATTGGCGTCGGTGCTACCTATAATCGAACAGGAAAATATTTAACAATTTTGTCAAGTTGCTAGCCATTCAATTACGTGTGGTGATTTTAGTGAATTTTGACCTCTGCCATCCCGATGTGAGAGTTGTCTAGACCTCCGCCGTCCCACTCTAATCTCGCATTTTTCAAAGGCCAATTTTTTATGTGAATTCGTAAACTTGTATCTGTGTTTCATTGTATTGTATATGTATATTGCGGTGAATTTAATTCAAAATATACCTCCATTATTTATTGATTTTTTTTTGCTGACTGACCTTTACTTGACTGAACTTTAAGACTAGAAAGTGCAATTAAAGTTTTGACAGAATTATACATTAAGTAAGTATTTATTGCGGTAAAATACGTCCTAAATGCCGATACCCCCTCTCCCGTACGTACGTAAGATAGATTGAGATGCCTCAACCCCATCCCCACCCCACTAAATGCTTCACGTAATTAATCAACGCCCCCCAAATATAACTGAGATTATTATAATACACATACTTAGTAAAAAAATATAATTCGCCGAGCTATGCTATGCGGTATAATTAACATGGTTGTTTTAAATGGGGGCAACGAGACGAATCAAACTCGACTTCAGTTAGCCAGTCATGGTAACTTTCCCAAAGCGGCGATTAATAAATAATAAATAATAATAAATGATCTTTATTGCTTTTTAGTAAGTACTTAAACAAAATATAATAAAATTACAACAAAATAATAAAATTACAAAACAAAAAAAAATAAAATGTTTAAGGCCTTTTAAAAGCAAGGGGACATGGCTCAGCCTGTGCTGCCCGTAAATTTAATTACGTTTAGCGCTGATTTTCAGCCACTCCCGTTCCCTTAGATATTGTGCGGGAACATTGGGAAGAGGGCCATGAGGGGAGGTGTTGTGTACGTAATATAATACTCAGAGAACAGCAAAGACTGGTAAATTACTAGATACAGTACAGTTATAATTATAAACAGAATACATTATTGACATGCGTACATGTTTAACAGAGAGTTCTATAATTTATCACTCCATCTTATAACTGTGAATTAATGAATGTGTGTGAGCGTGTGTATGTGTGTATGTGTGTGAGCGTGTGTATGTGTATGTGTGTGCGTGTTTGTAAGATTAGTCACCTATGTTAATCTTTTAATAAAAATAGTTTTTTAGCGTCAGATTTTTTGTGTAGGCATGTCGCAAGTTCTCTGAAGTCGTCTGTCTTTTCAGCAAAGCAGATTTATATTTAAACCTAAACTTTTCTTGACTCATTTTATTCCTTAGTGGAGGGGGTAAGTCGTTCCATATTTTGGAATTAAATTGGAGATTAAATTAGGTAATTTTTGTTGCGATCTTAAGATATAAATTTACATTTGTGTGTTTGGTGTGATAGATACATATAATATGCGAATATAATATTTGGCTTAATTGATGTGCATTTACCATATTATAATAGATGGCGCCACATGTAGCTAGAGCTAGTGGGTATTGGGTATAATAAAAACCCAACCATCATGAAAATTCGCGCACACATTATCAGAGGTACATAACATTACATGGGAGAAGGTATCATGCAAATAAAGTAGAATCCATTAATCAACCTAAGTGACACTATTTCACAAAACATAATAACCAGCTGGTGCCCGGGACTCCATCTGTGCAGGATTTGACTTATATATATATTGGACTAACTGTGCCCCATGGTTTTTTCATGGGTGGTGTGGTAATTTCACGGGTGAGCCGCGGCACCCATTTTTTTTTAAATAAAAGTAGCCTAAGTTACCTCTTAAAACATTAGTTATCTGCCAGTGAAAGTCCCATTAAAATTAAATTGGATTTTTATGTGAATACTGTATTTACTTTCATATGCATTTAGTGAAAAGCTGTTCATTTGGAATTACAAACAGACACTTCAATTTTATTTTTCTGAAAAGGCTGGTACTTTATTTGTATATTACAAGATACATTTGGGACTAAAATAGTACCTACTGATTGGGGAACCTTAACCTTTACAATCAAAATGTAATATCAGATAATATAATTAAGTTAACAAGAGCAGTCTTGTAATTAAAAATGTTGAAAGCATTATAAAAAAAAGAGGTCAATAATAATCTTATGACACTAGTCTTCTTGGAACTTCTCATACTTATTTATCTGTATGTATATGTATAGACATTTAATTATTGGTTTTGTAAATTCTCATGGCATGAAATATTCTGTTTGCTTGACAAAATATATCCAAAGATATCTGGTATATTTCCTTTAAATGAAGGAAATACCAAGATATTTTTATATGTGCAGCTGATGTCAACAGATACCTACTTAATTTATTATAGCTATGTGTCTGTAGATAAGTGAATGTTGATAATTCCATTATGTTATTTTTTGTTTGTTTGTATGTTATGTTTAATTTACTTTATATAAAAGACTTACCAATGCTTAACCAATTAACACCAAAATATGATTTGCAGAAAGTTATGCTTATCAAATTAACATACCTCATATATCTAACAAACTATAGGCATATTTCTTAATTAAATCTAATAAATAAAATCTTGTGTCACTGTGTTTGTGACAAAACTCCTGCAAAGCTGTTTGTACACTTTTTCAAAACCCAAAGTAATGAGGGAGGTTCACCCCAAAAATTACATGGCAAAAAAATCTTACTATCCACATAACCTTATATATCAGTAATCCAAATATGGTCAAGATGGTATTTAGTTGGTGGCTGTGCTGTTGCTAAATAGTCCACATAAGGGAATTCACATTGCAAATACTTTATCACAATACCAAATCTGCACATATTATGCATATATTACACTATATTTGTACACACTAATGTGCACACAGTTGGACTGATATACCTATTTCTTTAATATTCAATAATAGTTAAGTATTACAAAATTTTATACATGCAAACACTGTACTTAACATGCTTCCTGGAGTGTGTGCACACATTTGTTTAATTGTTCATTGGTTAGACTTGAACCAAGCCTATGAGGGTAACCAAGAGGTCTTATATTAATTATCTTTTATATACCATTGAACATATTTATTATTAAAAAATGAAATACACTTTGATAGGCTCTCTGCTTATAAGTTAATTTCTTTAAATAAAATAAAGAAAAACAGATAATATTGTAAATGAAAGGACTACTTACGGTTTCATGGACACTTGTGCGGCGAATTTTAATTTTAATTGTATTTATGTCCACAATTTGACTTCGATATGTGGTGGTAGACTCAGCCTTTTTAGATTTCTTTTTGCTATGCGAACTACAAATGTCCAGCATGGAACGTGGTTTTCCACTACAAGGTATCACTGCACGAGTTCTACGCTCCTTGGTTGAGTCCTTTTTACTCTTTTTAGTTGATAATTGACTAAGTTCATGACTGTAAGGTTTGCCACTCTGACGTGGACCATTAATTCTAGGTAACTTTACACTGCGCTTGAGCACTTCATCGTCTGAACTTTCACTCTCCTCGGCTTCTTCTTCCTGCACCGCCTCCTCCTCGTCCTCATCATTCTCTTCATCCCGGCACTCACTACTACTCACTAAATTAAGGTTCTTACCACCTTTCACATGAGTCACCCTATTTCTTGATGAATGTCTCTTGTGACGTGAACTTTTTTTCCGTTTACCCTCAGGTGGCAGACAACCATTCTTAATTGAGCGTTCAGTGTCACGCCGAGACCGATGCTTGTGCTTCCTATGACGTGACCGCACAGGAGATGTGGGAGACCCATTAGCCAACAGCTTTTGACTGGCGATAGCATCAATGGACTGCTCAAAGTCAGTGGCAAGGTTGATGCAAGAGACATTATCGACATCATCTTCCGACGAGTCCGAGCCCACCTTAGGCACTCGGATGTCAGGGAAGAGGTCTTTGCGGACGGTGAGCCTCGCGGCCTCGTAGCCGCCGTTCACGGGACTTGAACGACCCGACATGCCGCCCGCCTCCCGCCGCCCTCACGTACCACTTCTACAAACCACTCACCTGTCCGCGAGGTAAACAATCAGTTTGACACATCACATTTTCACTTTTGTAACCGAGCGACTCACTGATCGTTATGCGATGGTACCAACGGATATAAAATTATTAGTAATCCATGAACTAAACATTATAATATCTTAAGTTTGCACTTCTTGTGAGTTCCAAACATCTTTTTTTCTTCACATATTCGCATTTTAGGTCATCCATGTTCATGTAACGTTGTGATTGCGAAAAACAAAGTACAGATCATTTTCGCGGACACTTGTATTTGTATATTTGGTGTAGACACAAATAAATCACAATATTTGTAGATACGGACATAATAATCACTTATTTTTAATTATTTTCGTTCACTACGAGTTGATGAAACTGTTGACCTTGTTTAGAAGCTTATTATGTTTCAAATTTTAATCAACAGATGCAGACATTGTCACAAAAAAGTTATTCTACGTCAGTACAGTAACTTTGCAACAACGTTACTTCCAGACAATGAAAAAGTCAATAATTCGATAAAAACAATACTATTAAACAAATTAGTATAATTAATGACGGAAAAGGATCTAAGTAAAAATATGGCGCTTTATTATTTAGCAATATTAGTTAAAGAATAAAAAAATATTTTTACAAAATTCCTCTTTACAAACACTATGCGACAGATTTTAAATGCCAAATCAAATGACGAATATCTTCTGTAGTCTGTACTATTATGCTTGTATTCATCGTGTTGTATGGATTTTTGAACAGATGGCAGCACATGTACAATTCACAGAAATTCAATACTGAGAATTTACAATTTTTGCGTTGTTTCTCTTTCTCTCGAATCTTGTTCGATTTTGCTTGTCAAAAACAGTATGTAGTATCTTGCAATGATGATATTTCATTTTCATAATTTGATTGAATGTTCTTTCTCTTACCAATAATTATCTTAATTAAGTGTGCTATTAGACTTGTGTTGTTGAGTGTGATGTGACGTTCATCAAGTGATAATGATAACCTACACGGTCTTTCTGTACCAGAGTATATAACGAGTGAGTCATATTTATATTTATTACATTTGCTGTGTATACTTATCGATGATCTCATACATACATTTGTTGTAATACTCGAGTCGCTTACACTTGATTGCTTTGCTTCACAATTCTTTGTCCACAAGTCGTAGTGGGGTTAGTATATGAGAAAACAAGTATGGAGTTGACTATAATACTTAAGTTTCAAACCGAAAGCTAGCTTTTTAGGAGGTTTCGTATTATATGAGATAGTTAATCAATAGTTATACATTCGCCTACCGTACCCTAAGAATACAATACAATACGACGCTGCCCTAGACAAGCCCTATTATTCACGAAATGTCACACACTTATAAATAAATATCATGTGATTTTTCACCACTTCATTAAGCAGTTACTTAGGTATAAGACCGGTCTAATAATTTAATTAGCACTAAATTATGTACCTTGATACTTATCAGAATTTAAAATGAGCCATTCAGATATATGAAAGATAGGTATTTACTTAAATAGTTCAAGCAGGTAGGGTCATTCTCACTTAGGTCACAATCATTAAAAAGGTACCTATTGTGCCTATTGGAAGTACTTATGTTGTAATTGAAAACAGCTATATACTAACTCTAAGCAGGGTGCTGATTTTTATATTCTTAGGTACAATACATGCTTAGGTACATGAGTAAAAAAATCTATGAAAGCTAAGAATATATGGGCGCGCTCAACCGAGCTGCCATCTAGTTTCAATTGTAGGAAACAAGTCTCAATTTAAAATTGAGACAGGAAACAACACTAGCTACTTTTCGTAATAATGTAATTCTTAAATTTAGGATAATAAATTGTAATTCAGATTCTAGAATTAATTAAAAGTACTAACGAAGTAGAATTTCCTATTTATATAATTTTGTAATGTAATATGAATTAAGTGGGTCACTAATGTTTTTGTTGTGTTTACACTACTGTATGACTTCCGTATGTATTATTTTAAGAAACGAGTTAAGTTAATTATGTAAAATTAGAAGTTTAATTAATGTTTCATTATTATCTAATATTGTTGTAATTATTGAATAATTTATTTTAAAATACAATTATGATTTACTTTTGTAACAAAACTGTAAACTTTATAGGGTGTTTCCGGTTCATTTTATATTGTTATTTAAAATACCTAATTAAGCTAATTAAGATGTATTTCGACTTTAGTTAACATAAAAATAATGTTTTATTGTTTTTAGAATTATAAAACCTTAATATTAAATAGTTTTGTAATAATGTGAAACACGTGGTCTTGTAATTAATAATTAAATAACTTGGTTAGTCGAGGTTGCAGTAGGTGGCATTCTTTCGCTGATCGTTGAAGAGTAAGGTTGTTAAAGAAATATAATTATTTATCCTGCTGTGTTCCTTATTTTTCTTGACGATTACAATGGATCCTGGGGCGAACTCCGGTGAGGCGCCGACAGCAGCGGTGGGATCGCAGCCCGGTGATCCCGGACCACCACGTCAACTGGAGCCAACTTTCACCATGGAACAGGTCATGAGTCTTGTTAATTCTATTACGAAACAATCGGCAGCTAGTGCTGTGACCGCTGCCCTCTCATCTGGTTCATTGCCATCGCGTCACCATCACGATTTTTACTTGCCGCCTTTCGACCCCGATGAAAGATCTCATGATATTAGGGATTGGTGTGCTCACGTGGACGAAACGATATCAAAATTCAACATACCTTCATACGAGGCCCGCATGAAAGCTATTTTACAACTAAGAGGAAGAGCAAAAACATGGGCTGACACGTGGTCGCTGAGTTCTACCACGTGGGACCAAGTTAAATGTGAACTAATCCAAACGTTTGGCAGGGAATTCCGGTACGCGGACGACGTTCAGAAGTGGAGAGCCTTCACTTCTGATCACGCGTCGAGTTACGCTGAATACGCTACAAAGGCCTGGACGCTGTTCAAGCGAGTCCGACCTGAGGCTTCGGATGCGGAGGTGGTTGATGCTGTGGTGACAGGTATTTTTCCAGAATTTATTCGCTCAGATTTATTACGTATTACGCCAGAATCATTGCCCAAATTAATTTCTGTTTTGAAAACTTATCGCAAACGCAAGCTAGAACCGTCCATAAAACCAAGTATCGATCATCATGACTGCAAAAAACCACGTTTTGCTGAATACAGTGTTTCTAAAAGGGATCATGTTGTTAAATGCTATAACTGTAATAAGGTGGGTCATGTGTCTCGTGATTGTAAGGAAATAAGGGTGGTCCCTAAGGCCAACCCAGTGCCGATGCAAAATAATAATAATCAACCCAATAAACCAGGTCCTTCTAGTAACTCGAATATGGCTAAAAATATTGAGTGCAGGTATTGTCATCGTCCAGGTCACGTTGAAAGGAATTGTTTTCGTCGGCAGAATGATGAGCGCCTCAAATCAATAAACAAGTCTGTAAACTATTGTCAATCCTTAGAACGCAGTCTGATTACTGTAGAAATAGGTGATAAGGGTTATTCGTGTCTTTTTGATACTGGTGCCGACTGTTCATTAATTAAAGAAAGCGTTTCTCTTTCTGTACCCGGCAAACGTAAATGTGTAGACGTTACCTTTTCGGGCATTGGTGGTTCACCAATAAAGTCAAATAGAAGCATCACCTCTGTAGTGAAAGTAGACGGTATTTATGTAGAGCTAGAATTTTATGTAGTTGGTGATACTCGCATGAAATTTGATATCCTTATCGGATTCGACCTTTTGAATGTGCCAGGTCTTAGCGTGACACTGAAGAAAGACAGTATTTCTCTAAAGCGTGAGCTTTTTATTAACAACGTTTTGCTTGATGTTGACCCGACTTTGAGTCTTGATACTGATATAAGCGATCCCCAACAACTTAAAATATTACGGGAAATACTTACTAAATATAAAGATAATTTTACAAGTGGGAATCGCGTTTCACAAGTGAAAACTGGATCTTTACAAATTAGATTAAAGAATCCGGACAAAATAGTACAGCGACGACCATATAGACTGTCACCTGTGGAACGTGAAAAAGTTAAAGAAATAGTTCAGGATTTGAAGAGTAATGGCATCATACGAGATAGTTCATCTCCTTACAGTAGCCCTATTTTACTAGTCAAAAAAAAGGATGGTACTGACAGGCTCTGTGTTGATTTTCGCGAGCTTAATGCCAATACTCTCAGAGATCACTTTCCTTTACCGCTTATAGCAGATCAGATCGATAAGTTAGGAAAAGCACGCTATTTTACCTGTTTAGATATGGCTGCAGGTTTTCATGGTATTCCAATTTCACCCGATTCGATCGAAAAGACCGCTTTTGTGACCCCCGATGGTCAATTTGAATACTTGCGTATGCCTTTTGGTCTCTGTAACGCGCCGTATTAGTACTAGATCGACTAACGCAAGCTGGTTTTTCCTTGAACGTTGCCAAATGCTCTTTTCTTAAAACGCAAGTAGAATATTTAGGAAACCTTATAGAAAACGGAACCGTTAAACCTAGCCCACGGAAGATCCAAGCCTTGGTCAATTCACCCATTCCTAAGAGTCCCAAAGAAGTCCGTCAGTTTAATGGATTAGCTGGATATTTTCGGAAATTTGTGCCTAACTTCTCCTCGATAATGGCTCCCCTGTACGAGTTAACAAAGGCGAACGTTCCTTGGCGTTGGACAGATCGTCATGAACTTGCAAGACGCGAGGTCATTAATCGGCTTATATCTTCTCCCCTTCTGACTATTTTCGATCCCTGTTTACCCACAGAGCTTCACACCGATGCCAGCTCTCTGGGGTATGGCGCCGTGTTAATTCAAAGACAGGATAAAAATCCATTGGTAATTGCTTATTTTAGTATGCGGACGACTGATTGCGAGAGTAAATATCATTCGTATGAATTGGAAACCCTCGCAGTTGTAAAAGCAATTAAACATTTTCGCCATTTTCTACACGGGAGGGCTTTTAAAGTCGTGACGGACTGCAACTCTTTAAAAGCTTCCAGTCATAAGAAAGAGTTGACTCCCAGGGTACATCGATGGTGGGCTTATTTACAGAATTTTGATTTTCAAATTGAATACCGTAAGGGAGACCGCCTTGCTCATGCAGACTATTTCAGTCGCAACCACGTAGATACTGAAAAATCCGTTCGAACTGTCAGTGTCGCTCTACCACCAAAATCGCCTACTCAGGCCTTAAAATTCCTAGTCAACTCGCTTGACCACAATTGGCTGCTCATTGAGCAGAAACGCGATCCTATCTTAAGTAAAATTGTTGATCAATTAAAAGGAGACTCTATTCCCAAATCTATTGCCGATACTTACATCATTACCCAAGATAAATTATTGAGGCGTAAAGTCCAAATTGATAATAAAACTCATAAGCTCATTATTGTCCCTGCTAGATACAGATGGAATCTTATCAGTCACTATCATAATTCTCTTCAACATTTTAGTTGGGAGAAAGTTCTTGCTAAATTACTTGAACAATACTGGTTCCCAAATATGTCGCGGCTGGTCAGAAAATTTGTAGAGAACTGTGTTAGTTGTAGAGTTCGGAAAGGTGTTTCGGGTGCTCGACAGGTTACGCTACATCCAATCGACAAAGTCCCAATTCCTTTCCACACTGTCCACGGCGATATTACTGGACGAATGAATGGCCAGCGAAACGTAGCGGAATATGCTTTTGTTTATATAGATGGTTACAGCAAATACGTTCACATGATCTATACAAATGACCGCACTACGGAAACCGCAATTAAGTGCTTTCAAAATTTTATATCTATTTTTGGCACCCCTACGTTATTTATTACTGATCAAGATAAAAGCATGACATCCACAGAGTTCAAAAGTTTTTGCGAACGTTATGGTATTCAGCATCATGTGGTGGCAAAAGGCGCTAGTAGGGCGAATGGACAGGTAGAGCGCCTTATGAAAGTAATTAAAGACAATATGTCGGTTGTAGAACTTGATATGCCTTGGCACTCGGCTATTCAGGATTTACAATTAGCTATAAATTGTAGTGTATCCAAAAGTACCGGCAAAAGTCCACTGGAAATTTTACTGGGAAAGAAATGTTCACCACCGAGTATTAAGTTATTACAAGTTGATGACGATGTACTAACTGATGATCTAGAATCAATGCGAGCGGCTTGCAAGGATAGGATGGACGAGCGATCCCTTCAGGATAAGTCTCGTTTCGATAAAGGTAAAGCTAAAGTCAAACCTTATAAAGTTGGCGACTTTGTTCTACTTCGGCGCCATGAACGCCACACCACTAAACTCGGTCCCAAATTTGAAGGGCCTATGGAAGTTTTAGAAATCTTGCCCAATGACAGATACAGACTAAAACATGTCAATCTCCGCGGTTGTTCAGAAAAAATTGCTAGTCATGATTCCTTGCGAGCTGCTCCCCTTGCACAATATGACCCTTTTGAAAGTGACTCTGACTCTGAGCAGTCGGCCGTATGGGCGAATAACGATAATTCTGGAGTACCTGTTGAATCACTATCTTCCGCCACTGCATCCGCTAATAACTGTGGGAACATACCAGTTAATTTGGGGGCATCCACTTCCAATAATTAGCCCCTGCTTTATTTTATTGTTGGTTCCTATCCAAAATCCTTCCTTTCGCGCTGGCTGGCCACCATGCGCATCCTTTATACCGGTCTTAGAGGCTATAGCCCAAGAAGGGTGATTGCCTATTTTGATGATGGCTAGACCCCAGGATGGGTGATTGCCTGTTTTGATGATGGCTAGATCCCGGGAAGGGTGATTGCCTGTTTTGTTGATGGCTAGATCCCAGGATGGGTGATTGCCTGTTTTGGTGTGGGTAGATCCTAGAATGAGATTGCTAGTCTCAAGAATGATTTATGTTTATGAGTGTCAAAGTATTGTTTTTGACGAAATGTTTACTAATTAATCAAGGCTGTAAAGTTACCATATTATTTGTTAAGTTATCATTTACAAGTTAAGTGTTTATCCTTAAAACAAAAGAGAACCTTGTTATAAGGAAATATGAGATTGGTTTGATTTGATTATGTAATTGTGTGTACATGCAATCTTATATGATTTTCAATTCTGTCAATGATTTTCTAAATTTGTAAGCGCAGAGAACGCGCTTGAGTCAGTATGGCCGTATGGGCGCGCTCAACCGAGCTGCCATCTAGTTTCAATTGTAGGAAACAAGTCTCAATTTAAAATTGAGACAGGAAACAACACTAGCTACTTTTCGTAATAATGTAATTCTTAAATTTAGGATAATAAATTGTAATTCAGATTCTAGAATTAATTAAAAGTACTAACGAAGTAGAATTTCCTATTTATATAATTTTGTAATGTAATATGAATTAAGTGGGTCACTAATGTTTTTGTTGTGTTTACACTACTGTATGACTTCCGTATGTATTATTTTAAGAAACGAGTTAAGTTAATTATGTAAAATTAGAAGTTTAATTAATGTTTCATTATTATCTAATATTGTTGTAATTATTGAATAATTTATTTTAAAATACAATTATGATTTACTTTTGTAACAAAACTGTAAACTTTATAGGGTGTTTCCGGTTCATTTTATATTGTTATTTAAAATACCTAATTAAGCTAATTAAGATGTATTTCGACTTTAGTTAACATAAAAATAATGTTTTATTGTTTTTAGAATTATAAAACCTTAATATTAAATAGTTTTGTAATAATGTGAAACACGTGGTCTTGTAATTAATAATTAAATAACTTGGTTAGTCGAGGTTGCAGTAGGTGGCATTCTTTCGCTGATCGTTGAAGAGTAAGGTTGTTAAAGAAATATAATTATTTATCCTGCTGTGTTCCTTATTTTTCTTGACGATTACAATGGATCCTGGGGCGAACTCCGGTGAGGCGCCGACAAATACTTAGCAGTACTTTATTGTTACTATACTACCTACCTCACTATGATTAACACTATAGCTAAATATGTGTATTATACATATAATTGAAATTTGTTATGTCTTAATTGAATTCTATGAAGGTAACAAGTTATTTAAAAATAAAATTAGTGAGTAGGTAAGTAACTATTCAAATAAATTACATACATTCATGAATGTAGTTTTGTATAAGTTTGAATTTTCAGGACAATTCAGGAAAATTTGGAAATTTCCGATTACCTACCTACCTACCAATTAAGAGACTTCATCCACTATTCCAAACAAGTTGTCAAAAATGTTGTTAACTAGGTTACCAACCATTTTTTTATTACATCTTGTAATGTGACAAAAAAGGCAATAATTAATCATAAAAATATTTGGTAGGTGGGTGTTATTGCATATTACCTATGACCGCTTAAAATACAAGTGATATCATTCCCGCGTTACCACTGCGTTGGCTTATTGGCAGCAATATCTTTAAACAATATGATAACGATTCAGATCATCGAATTTTCTTCATACCTACAGATCGCGTATATCGTACTTGGAGTAGATCACCCTTATAATTATAGTAGGCAGTGCCTAGTGGTATGGAAAATAGTTTACGTCCTATTCTCAGAACACCTACCGACATACCGACACAAAAAAATCATATAAATCGGTCAAGCCGCGGTGAGTTTTGTTACAAGCACGGCGAGAGAATTTCAATGTTATTTGTTATGAATATTAGATTAAACACACAAATACGTATTTTAATAGACTTCTGTTCAAAAATTAAGGATTCTCAATAAATCTTTCCCCCATTTACCCCCTCTAAAGGTATAATACCAAAATTCCTGAAACATTGTACTTAGGTATCCCTATTAATACACGTTTTAATAGGGATGCTTGCCAAATTTTTGTGTAGCCTTATATTTAAAATTAGTACTTAAAATAATTTTTAAAATCAGTCCAGTAGTTCGGAGTCTATCCGCACATAAAGAACAAATGTTTCATCTGTATAATATCAGTAAAAAGTAAGTAAAATGTTTTACTAGATGACTGCCGTAAAGTTTATACCGATTGTCTTCGTGTCAGACATCAATGTACGAGCATCCAAGCGATGGATCTGACGCGAAAAACCACAGACAAATTTCCAATTGCCAATTCAATAATTGAAGCAAGCTTACGTGAGTTCCTTCCATGCCTCGGATGAAACGTTAAGCCGTCGGTCCTGCAACAACTGTCTTATTTACCTTCCCTTAGGCAAGCGATCAAAGTAGTAGTATGTGGGATTTTTACCGCACCAAAACCCGGTGGCCGTCCTCAGTGCTCAGGGCGGGGGGGGACTCCGGGTACTGTGATAGATCACACCGCAAGCGATTTTATGGTTGAAAATTTCGACGTAGATCTGAACATAGGGATTTGTTAAAAGCATAAATTGCTTTTTAGCTTCTTTAATTCGCTCTGTATGTTACAATAAACATGTTACATGGTCCTGCGCATACTTATTGAACTCTCGGCCGAGATTAATAGTAATATGGCCGAGATCTGTTGGTTGCATTCTCCAGTCGCTTATCCACCGTTTCATTGCCATGCAGTTCTATTGATTGTTTCTAATGAGAATATGACGACTACAGCCATCACTACCATCGATCCTACTTACGCTATCGATGTTGAACTACTTTTTGTAAATAAGTAAACTATACGATTTTTTATGAAGGTTGTGTCGAAACCTAGAACGGGTTAGTAAGGAACGAAGAAGAGAACGAGAAGAAACGAAGGAAAATTATAAATTAACCCGGTCAAGTATTCAATGAAATGGGGATTTTCACGCCGTAAGAATTGCAAGGATTACGTTTATACCCTTCTGGTTCGGGGCCATAAAAGAGTTTTGGAAACTAGAGCAAAATAGTTCTTATTGCATAAATAAGACATCATTTTCTAGGAACTGTTATTTTATTATGATCTGTCTTCTATTTAAGGAGCTTTTATCTGACAAGCTCCCGCCTGCTCACCTCACCTCAGCACCCGACTGAATTCGCCAGGAGAGTCTAGGAATATGTTTTAGTAATATAGTTATAATCACAGAATTTGGCAAGCTAGATTGGGTCAAGCTAGTCAAATACCTTCCCACGACGAACAAAGTATTCGGATTCCATTCCAATTCCAGCAATACATAGTTCCTATGTGGAGATAGATGATTCAACATACAATTTCCTCCGATACTAAGCACTCATTGCCTAATATCTTATTGACTCAGCTTATTTATTATAAAATATTATATTGTAATTTGTAATTATGTCATTTTATATAAGTAGCTTGTAGGCACTTTGTTCACAATAACGTTTATTTGTTTCAGGTTATTTCCTTGTACGAGAGGACTATCATTATCAAATATTGAATTATAGCTACATTGGAAACCCGACGCGCCTTTGTAGATATTGAGTTGCAAACCTCAAGTGATCAGGTATCGACGACAAGTTGTGAGGGTTGTGTAGTAGGTACAGTGTATGTAGGTAATGTTGATGTGGTAGTGGCGTGTAGTGGGTGGTGGTGAGGTAACGGGGCGAGGTGGCGCGACCCGCGAGTGATGCCCGTCGCGGTGATGCAGAGGCATGGTAGACGCGGCTGCGGAGCGCCGGGCCGCCGCCGCCGCCGCGGTCTGCGATGCTACCTCCAGCTTCACCAAGTGAGTACACACACATTACTACTATTACTCACACTGTATTACCATATTTTATTGCACGATACTTACATTGACATTGCAATCAGGATTGGCGGATGCAAAAAAGGGGAAAACTCCCTTATAACCTTTGTTCTATTCCTTTCAAAATTAGCTTTAAAGGTAAAGTTTAAAAGTAAGTTAAAAACTAATTGTGATGAAAGTTTTATAAAAACCAAATCATGTCGCAAATAGTTTTTTTTATCAAGAGAGTACCTATTTTTAGTAACGTTACTGCTCTTGCTAGTCGACATTGATCTTAAAATAACGGCGCATCAGATCAATACAAACAGAATCCACTTGGCAGTCAAATTAGACCCTAATTGATTCATTGTCGTTCAGTTCACATGTCAAGCCATCATTATTGACCGTTGGCATTTCGCTGACCTCATTGCTACGGCCATTCGGGAAGCTCGATTATTATTGACCTACCAAGATATATATTATCTATATTTAACTAGCTGCCTACTTGCAGTCACACTAAAGGCTGCCTCTTCATGAATATTATCAGGTTCACAGGGCATAGGCCGATTTCCCAGGCATCGGGATTAACTGGCAAAATGGGGTAGCACCCACTTCCCCTTATAAATATCTGCATATTTATGCCGTTTTCACGTTAGGTTTCTACTTGGTGAAATTTGTTTCCAGTTAATCACGATTGCTGCGGTACCGTCATCGTCACCGTGGCGGCGGGTGCGTACCGTGCAATAAATTGTTTGATTAGGTGTGTAAGCGGAGCCGGGCACGCAATTCGACTAGTGTGTGTGGTTAATGGGAACACCACCGATACGTCTCGTCACGGTTGCGCGTTATCAGGGCCGTAGGCGACGATGTGTGCTACACCGACGTCCGACGCATGCTGCGCGTGTGTGCGTCCGTAGTAGCGCTTCCAGGAAACGCGAGTAGGTTTCTCGGAACCGATTGACTGTCGCGCGCGTTTTCAGCAATGAATGACCGTGTAAATCGAGTTCACAAATATTCTCAATGCTATTTCAAAATAATTTGTTGCACTCGTTGCCTCATATTTATGTTATGAAGAGACATACATCTCATATTAAATAAAGTACTTAAATGTGCCATTTCCGGAACACTTACGCTTAGCTAAAGTGTTATGAAGAGGTATTACTGTAAATAGCTGTACACAGTAAATGGTGATGGTTTCGTGATAGGTACTTTTTTTAAGTAGTAGTCATAACGATCAACTGAAAAGTTTAGCTAGCATCTTTGCTCAAACATGTAACTCTATTGTCAGTCTGTACTATGCCGAATCTCTCGTTGCCTAATGCCTAGTCAGTCAAGTGAGCTTTCGGTACCGACCGTCCACTATAGGGAACTCCACTTAGTTTTTGTGTGTAAGTAATAAGTAAGTAATTAACTCCTTTGAAAAGTGACTCAACAGAACTGTTTGCAACAACCCAGGAAGTCTGCTAAGAAAGCTATGTCGATCCGAAGCAAATTATGTTAAAAATAGACTCAGTGCTTGCCGTGAAAAAGAAATAAAAGTCCTAAGATACCAATTGACTTTGGGGATAAATTAAATGATAAGACGTAACAAGATCTTATCAAATGATTATTTTGAAAAGCTGTGTAAAAAAAGCCTTTATAGTGTAGCATTAATACAGTAGAAGTGAGTTACACACGTATTGAGGGATTGGCTTTCCTTATTTTTTTTTGGTGATTAATGTTTTTAATGCCTTAATGTTGAATAATGTTTCCTATTTACCAAAGATAAATATGAAAATTTCGTTATAAAGTGCGGAAGGTGTTCCCTGTTCGGTGTTTATCTTGTTCACCTTCAGAGTTTTATCACAGATTACGAGAACATTGTGATTGGAAATTGTCGCAGCACTTGTATCGCAGTGGGTGGAGTTATTTGAGCGATTCGCCGAAGGGCGTTCTGCACTACGCAGTTTTATTGAACGTTGATGAAAACTATTTGTAGGTGATATTGAAATAAAATAAATATTCCGATGAATATCTATCGTTCCCAACATCTCCTCCTCTGTCGGCTAGGAATCTAAATGCTTATAAATTCGTCAGATCTTACAGAATTTAGGGTACTTCTGGAACAAATTCCCGAAACTACTTACCGAAAGGTTGCAAATAAGATAAGTACCTAACAATGTTGGATTTTGGGGACTGAGAAAGTTACAGAAAACCTAACAAAAGAGCTCGCTTAAATAATTTAAAATTAAGAACATAAAAATACAAGGAAGTGGAGTACTGAGGAAATGGATACGAGAACGCAAATAAGTTACGTATCGAAAACTTTTCTTATAATTCTGACGATTTAACAAAAACTAATATTTGCTTAAATTATGAAATAATAGAACATACTATTTAAAATCATTATTGAAGGATAAAAAAAATATTTTCAGGAGTGTAATAAGAATATCATATCGGAATATCAAGTCAAACTCTTCGAGTCCATAGATAAGTAACATGAATATATGGGCAAACTTTTTTCACCGGGTTCATAGAAATTTGGAATTGATAGACAAATGCTAGAGCAACTTTGGGAGTATGGTGCAGCAGTAGTTCCAGAATTCCCGTTGATTCAAATCTGTATTGCGTTTTGATGACACTTCTGCAGCTTGCACCGATCAGCCGCACTTATACAATAAATAAGTGATATACACTTTAAGGCGCATCTAACTAAGGTAACCTTGATACGATAGCCGCTTTGCCGGACTAGGGCACACTCGCATCGTGCAGTGTTGTCATAGTTTAATTAGCTTAACCTGCGTAGCTTAAACATAACCAGGCTATTCGGATTTTGGACCTGTGTGAAACTGTGTCGGTGTACAGTGAATAACAATAAGATTTATGCAAATACATACAAAATAGAGTTCAATAAGCGCCAGCGTCAGCTGTTGTTGTCAGTTAACTAATGTGGGTAAAATTCCTAAAAAAAGTAATTAGGCTAATAGGACAAGGATGTTTACTTTAGCATTGATGACTTCTTTTAGTAGATTATTCGAGAATTTTACCTATGGTACACTGCATATAAAGGAAGATGTTTTTTTGCAATACCAAACTGAAGCCTACCTATTTTCAAGATCACGTAAACTGTGTGATGTAGTTTTTCATGTAATAAACGAGTTAATTCGTTTTATTTTTGCCGTGTGTTTAGTTTGAATTTGCAAATTCAATTGATTACCACGACTCAGGCCAGTTGTAAGATAGGTCCGAAGACTGTCCGTGCGTCGAAGCACGATAAGACACCGGTCCCGGTTGCCAAGTTCAAGCCTACTTCGATCCTGAGAAAAGCTTTTACAGAAAACCCGCAGAAGAAACATATAGAACCGTGAATAATGGCTACTCTGAAGTAAAACAGTATAAACCTGACATAGTATGAAATCAGCTAGCTGGTTTGATCATAAAGCTAGAAGAAGGTACTCTTTAGTAGACCCATCGAGTTTATTATGTTTGAGATTGTAAGTCTAATTCATTTCGCATGAAAGCGTGATGTTTTTTAGTCTTCTAAAGTAATAAATAATCTATTTACATTATAGTAAATACCTCAATGTAGTTAGTTACGCTAAGAGATTAATATCATTTTGTTATCAGCAATTGTATCCATCCCTGTATGTAATACACAAGTGCAATCTAGATTTTTTTCATAATATGCATTATGCATATATTTTCTTAATATACTACACCTATATTGGAAATGTTAGAGTAACAGTGCATTGACTGATACAGTAAAGTAGATGAAGATCATAATCACCCGATTCCCTCGCAAGAATGCGTGCAGGCATTTCTGATGAGTATGTAGTTGGTCCGTTGATATCCTGAATTGATATCGTCACCATAGCGGTGGTTCAGGTTGTTAGAGGATGCCGGAGCCGCTGCCGCAGCCGTCCGTTCGCTTGCTAAATCGGTCGGTGACGGTGCGAGGGGCCGTGGTCGGTTGCGGGGCGGGGACTATTTTCGTCTGGCGGCCACGTTTGGAAAAGGCGCGGTGACGTCACGATCCTCCACG
This sequence comes from Watsonalla cultraria, assembly GCA_964035505.1. NCBI lineage: Eukaryota > Metazoa > Arthropoda > Insecta > Lepidoptera > Drepanidae > Watsonalla > Watsonalla cultraria. Next base: position 5,698,537 of record OZ037717.1, on the reverse strand, counting down.
GCGATGATGCCATCAGGCGGCCGCGACACGCACGGTCGACTTGCCAAAATATCGCAGCAAGCTCCCCGCGATGTGCCACGATCAACTTTATTTTGGTCATTGTTCGAGGACGAAGATGTGTAATGCCTGACAGGAGGTGTATGAGATTGATGGTTGTATAATGTATTCCGTCGTCTGTATCCGTAATATATTCTATTATAAGTTCGGTATGTGAAATATTTCGTGAAGTATATTCAGGTAATATAGAATAGTAGCCGAGAAATTATTAAATGGAGGTCAGTGGTTGATTCCAATTTTTTTACGCACTAGATAAGTATTTTGCATAATTATAAACATCCATGAAATAACTGTCGGAAATCGTAAATAATACAATATACTACCTGGTAATCTATTTATTACCTCGACGCCCTTGGAGTTGGTGACAACAGTTGGTTAAAAATTACAAAAAAACTAAGCGTACCTACATTCAAAATAGAATTGTTTGTAGGGGTAAATCAACTCCATCACGCACGGCGAGGCTAGAGTAATATGTTTAGATTTGATCATTTTCTTATGCGGCTTATGGACCACTTTCATCTAAAAAGAAAAGGATGCAGGTAAACACGACGACGAAAGACAAATGTAAGGACGATTTATATAGTTTCGACAGCCGCTAAATCCTTAGATTTTTAGGTTGTGTTGTGTCCTAAAAACTTCTATGAGGTAGGTAGTTAGTTATGTTCAATTTAGAATCGACATTCGTTATTTTATCGCATTGGCCTGGGGCCCTACCATGACGTCTTATTGCCATGATAGTTTAACTCTTATTATGAGACAGATGTATACGACGCGTATAAGTCTGTCACTATCACACAGTGCAACTATGATGGCAATAAGAGCTTATGGTAAGGCCCCTGATTAACTTGTGCCAAACCGAGTGCCTTCAAATTGTGTAATATCATAATATGCCACTAAGCGTTACTAAATTTCGGCTCATTCATTAGTACGTTTTTCAAGTATTGATAAGATGATACGTTATAAGTGTGTTGAGCTGCGTGTCTACAGAGTGTTTACTCATATATATGTGAATATGTGTACTGTGTGCTGTGGTTGTTGCTTGTTATCAGTAGGGAGGCAACAATCCTTACTCCTTCATACCAAGCTTGTTTAGCGTCTATCGTCGATTGAATCAGCGGTAGTAATAAGCGAGCTTGTATAGCACGACGAGGACACTGCCGCTCTTGTATTTGCAATGGTGGCACGATAGTGCGTATCGTGAGCGTTCTCTTGGTACCGGCTGTAGGGTCGGGCCGCCGCTATCGTTCGCCGGTCTCCAGTGCTGTACGATCAGCTCCGCCGCGTGGTACATGCGCAACACAACACTACGCAAACAATTTTTAGTTTCGCTAATTGAACAAACATGTCAGTTTATTTACAGTGACTGTGTGTGTAACCGAGTTACTTAGTAAATCATATTTGTGGTAATCTGCCATTGAGTGGCATTGTTACTGGGTGAATATAATGCATGGGTGAATATAACGAAGGTACATACTTGTATAAATGTTCACACTGAATCGTGGGCTACACGCACTTATTACTTCTTCAATTATGAGTGTGGTTATCGAGAACTTTAGGAAATTGTACGTACCCATTTTATGAGAGTAAAACTTGCACAGTTTTGTAGTTGAAATTAACGCAAAAAACTTAGATACGTTATTAAAATAACTTAATGGTCTATTTATCTGCCTGCTTACTTTCTATGACCCCAATGCGAATACGTAAGCGATACAATTTTGGCAAAATACCAAATAAAAGATGTTAGTTGATTTAAAACGTCGTGTTTTTATGATATTTTTGCTGTGCATAAGTACTAGCACATGCAGCCCCAATAATTGCTCAACTATGAACATAATTTGTTACAATTTGTTGCTCACCATCACTGTTCTACAAACTTACCTGGTGATACCTACAATTCGTAAGCAGGGACTCTCGTTGATAATACATCATCTAATTAATTAATGCTGTCAGCGATATATATAATACTCGCATTATCAATTAACTACTACGTAAATAGACCGTGACTAAATAATTACAATTATTACTTATTAGGTATCAAATATGTATAAAGTATGGACACATGCATAACATATGGTAGCTTTATGCACATTAATTGATGATTGGGGCTATTCTAAGGAATTAAGGGTACCAAGCACTCTGAACCGAGCATTTATTTCACCCTTTATAGCAGCAAAATAAACCTAGAAATTATTCGGGTTCCGTAAGTTTTCTTTAAGTATGAGGGTCATACATATGAGGTACAAAGTTGAACGACCGAACGTCTTTGTATTAGTACTTATATTATTGATGACTCCACTCTCCAGCCCTTGTCCTGCCAAGACCATGATATGGCAAATGTTGTTCGTAAGTTCAGCAAGGCACAACAGTCACCATGCAAAATACCGTATTGTTAGTATATGTTGGTGCTATGATTATTGTATCTATCTAGTCTAAAAAAATTTGAAAATTAGCTAGGGGAATGATGTCATAATTTTTGGTTTTATTAAATAGTCCCAATTTTGTCTTCTTATAAATATAATACGGTGGTGTAGTATACAAGGTGGTAGGTATGTTAAATATAATTGTATAATAACCATGGATTTGATTTAAATAAGTAATCTCTAATTCGACAAACCAATTCATCTTCAACCGTCTTGTATCTCAATGATCTATGTGCAATGGTCCGACTTTATTTTGTAATCACTGTCGATATATTTTTAATTACTTATGCATACACGTTTGTTTTATTTGAATGTCAATTAGTTACATGAATAAACTCAATGAATAGTTGTAGACACAGATTAACCTCCCATTAAGAATCATTGTCTGTATGATTGATCTATTAACTTTCATTTATGATGATGGCTGACCCCATCAGTAGGTCGCGAGCGTTAATCAAATTTTCGCAATTGATATTTTCTAAGTTTTCCAACACACCAATACGCCATAGCTAGTTTGATTTAGTGTTGAGAAGCAACATTCACCTTTTTGAATACAAATTGATGACGGAGCCGGTGATGATTTAATTCTTCATGTCATATGTTCGTTTTTTGTTAGAGTATCATTATAATCGTATACATAGCTATATATAGCTAAGTATGTATACTTGATATTCATGAATATAACCGTGTTTTGATCGTATTTTGCATTAATGAATTTAGCAATTGCTTTTCGTATAGAGTTTATATTTACCAATATACCTACAGTATTACATTCAAATAAAAGCGTCTTCGAAATAGATATTAAGAATGCCACATATTTGAGATAAGATAATAGTAGTATAAGGTACCCAATTATTCACGTATGATCGTTGTTTATGAATAAATTATAAACCAATTCCAATAAGCGATCAATCTGTTTATGGGTGTTGTCACGAATGTCCGCTTCGTAATACTCAAAAAATAAATTGAATCCCATTAGAGCATGACGAATGAAAACGCTATCTAAATATGGTAGAGCATCCGGAATGGATCTATTTTAAGTGTACGCCAATTCAATGTGTAGTTCTCTATATGGAGATCAAAATAACAACGCTAGTTAGGTCGGAATGTACACAAAGGATATACCAATTTCTAAATACGAACAATCGTAAAGATAATCAAATACCTGTAAAAACTTTAAAGATTTCGGAAAATGCCGAGTCTAGGCGATATAAAATAGGCAGCAGTCACTAGACATTGGTAGGTTATTAAATTGAACAAAAAATCCGTCTGTCATTGTGTTTTTGTGAGGGAAAAAGATCGTGAGGGAGGATGTCACGAACCCGTTTCTAGATGAGTACACAATCGATGTGCTATGAAGTCTGACCTCGGGCCTCCATTGTTACCGATCAATGGGTACTTTAATACTCCGACTCTTCGCAGCTCGTAACCAACTACAATCGTTCTCAAATTATTGGCTACATCCGCGTCCACATCACGAGATGCTGTTAAACCTGTTCAGGCTATTATATCGATTGTTAACGCCTAACGGTATACGTTCGTATAACGATTTTTTTTCTCTGCCCACTAGTCAATACAATAATACGTACATTTTGCGTACATGCGCATACATATCATCACGACGTCAATTTTACGTTAAAGTGTGAAAATGAACAAATTGAGTGACAAGTTGTTTTTCCGACAGTTTTCAAAACTGACAGGATTTTTTTAGTACTGGTGTAAGTGAAGTAAATTTGGTGTCTGTTGCGTTGCGTGGTAAATTGGTCGGCATATCTCGCCGCTCGATTAACATCGCGTCATGAACTCGGCGGCTGGTACACAACACACAACACGACACCCACGCCCGTCGCTGACACCGCTGCTCGGCTCTGCATCCGTCCCGCAGTGATTGATAAACCAATTGTATATTATTGACGTGAGAATATAGGGATCATGGCACTTTCCCTTTATATTGATTTAGACAACGATAACAAATTTGGTCTCATTAGACATCGAGCATGAAAATTCTGCTGAACCATTTCTTATTCGTATTTATTTATTCTGTCTGCTGCCCGCTCTAGCCTGTTGTCTGACGATTATTAAATGCCTAATGAAGGTCACAGTACTCAGTCAATTACTTTTAATTGACATGAAATTAGTTAATAAGTAAGTTGCTTCGCTGACGACGACACTAGCCTTGATCTCTGCTTACCGAATAGCACTCCGATTTTACGGTTGATCGTCCTAGCTGAGTTCTCAATGTAAAATCGTTTCAGGCCTTGGCATCCGGTGTATGTACGTCGTATTCTCAATCCAAAACGATTCAACCAATATTTGAAAAAGTTAAAACAAATAATTCTTGTTAGAGAAGAAATTCAAAAAGTGCTGTGGCGTGGATATTATGATAAGATAAACAATACGTAATATATTATGTCGATTATCTGTGAAATACTGATGAAAACAAAAAAATACTGACGTCTTTCCATATGTGTCTCCGAAGAATTTTAGACAGAGGTGTTTCAAAACTCACTGTTCAGCAAAGATGACTAGGTTCCAGAGGATGAGACTGAAAGAACGAAATTTTTGTAAAGACCCGGTACGTAAGGATCAACAATAGTACCTAAAAAATATTAGTTTTCCGACAATAATAAGTAATTAGGTTTTCATTTCTTCGGAGAGTGGTTTTCAATACAAAAAAAGTACTGAAATCCCGTTATCCCTAAATTGAAAGCTTCAGTAAGTAACTAAAATGCGTGTGCGGCGATCGATTTCCGATAAGCGAGAGGGAGGTAGATAAGGGGGGAGTGCGGGCGCGCAAGCGGCTGTCTGGTGGGAGGCAGTCACCGGTGATGTAAGAGCCGCTGGCTGTGGCGGTGATGTCAGCGCGCCCACGCCTCGCCCCCGCCTCCCCTCACATGACCTGTGCCGCGGGCAAAGCCTTCCGCAAAACTACGGTTCATACATTTACTAAATACCGCTCTATAATGTCAACAATCAAACGACAACCTTATATGTATAGACATCTTAGGGGGCGTCCATAAATTACGTGAGATGATTTAGGGGGGGAGGGGGTCGAGTCAAATCTCATATAATCTCACGTTAGGGAGAGGGAGGGTCTGGACAAATATCACGCAATTTTTGTTCTGATTGAAACAAAAAAAATGTATACTATTTTGGTCCATTAAATCCAAATTTTTATTACATTTATAACTCTTAGCAATATTGATTACTAGTCTTAACTAGTCGTAAATAAAAGCACGAAGCAAATTGTTTTTTTTCTTTCTATAATAACGCGTTTACGTAAGAAACCCACATTTTGAAAAATCTCACGTGAGATTGGGGGATGGGGGAGGGGGTTGAACAAAATCTCACGACATCTCACCAACGGGGGAGGGAGGGACAGAAAATAAAAAAAAAAAACACCTCACGTAATTTATGGACGCCCCCTTATTGGAGCCAAAGCCTTGACTTTATGTCCAATATCTTTGTATTGTCACGAGGCTTGGTATGTATGTGTATTTGTATTTGGTCCTTCGAACTCATAGTTACTGTTATTCAAAAATTTATCATATTATTACAAATGACGAAGTGTTTTTATGTGCTAAGGGTATTAGAGTTATTGCAGCTTCTCTGCAACTTTATTTTTCTTGGACCTTTTGTCTAACATACGACAAATACTAATCTTTTGATACTTTGTTTACTTACTTCTATTTACTTCGAAATAAAAACCTAAAATCATCAATCCTCGAACTCCACTGGTATTTGCATTAACTTTTACATATTTAGACTAAGGTCGAATTACACAAGATGACAAAAACATGACGTGGTTCTAAGGTGACTAGCAATATTTGGTCGCTTGTTTCCAATTCAAATTTGAGCATTCGTCGGATATCAGAGTGTTTAATTGTTTTAATGGGACCTTAAATGTATACATTCGGAACCATAATCGTTTTGTGTGGATGGATCTGATGAAGATTTTTGGACGTCCAGAATGGAACTTTATGCTTTCTGCTTTCGCTAGCGCAATAATTAAGTCAATGTCTTGTATACATGAAGGGATAGGAAATTTCGAAAGAAATATCTAATTTCATTCACCCAAAAGGGAGAAATAAAAATCATCAGGAACGTTTCGTCTTCAAGTGGTACATAATTAATACTGTCAACTTATACGCAGTTCGCAGTTGGTATCTTCTTTTTTTATCGGTTTCTGGTGACTGTAGCTGATTTTTTATATTATCTTTGTTTCTTTATCGTTATTAGTTTTGGAATCCTATATGTGTAGAATCAGAATGAAATATAACACATATTTGTCAGACTGATCACCTTACATAAATAAACCGATCACGTTTCATTGAAGAATACGTTCACGTATAGATGGTGTACGTACCTAAGTGTGAATAACAATACAAGTATGTACCTACCCACATCCGAAAAAGATTCAAAGTGTTTGACCATTAGGTACTTGTTCAGTATTTTGTTGTCATTTGCTTTACTCACCTGTGTTAACCGTAAGATTAATACAGTAAATGGGTTTCACAATCATTCTGATCAATCAAAGTGTTAAATCGAATAAACAATTCTCAGAAAAAGACCTGAAAGAAACGACATGGAGAAATCTCGAATCTTTGACAAAATAAAATTTTCTTTAAACCGGATTTAATTGAAAATCTACCTACCCTCTACATACAATGCTACTGCGTAGATGATATGACGTAGAAAGTGAAGTGCTTAACATTGAACATGGATGAGATACATTGTGTGCTGTGAAAGCAAGTTGTCGCGGTCGAAGAGATGAAGATGGAGGGTGCCGTGCTTAGCGTTTCGAATAACAACAATAGATTTCGAACGCACCTGAAAAATGCAGCCAGTGCCATATGCGCTAGAACACTACCGAAGCAGAGGCGCGTTGAGCCAGCCGAGGCGAGCAGCGCCCGGCACCATACTTACCCGCGCGCCACCCCTCCTAAGCGCGCCTCGCTCACCTGCCGCATGGAGCCGCTTGCATGTGCCCCGACTACCATGCACCACGACACCACTTTCGATAGCCTCGAACCTGTACAGTACGAAGTCTCACAATTGCCTGAATCGACCAAACTCAATGGGACCATCAAGCTGACAGGAGCTTTGGCTAGGTAAGACTTGATCAAATTAAGTTAGCTCTTGGCATGTGAATATTATGTTATACATATATGTCATTATACGGTAGTTCATTGGAGAAAAAAACGACGTCGAGTGCACAGGGATCAGTGAACTGTTAGAGAACTTTAATCGGTATTAAATGGCAGGTATATGAAAAAGTTCAATTGGGGATTTTATTAGGTCATTTAGTAAGGAAGCATCACGATATCGTTTCAACAGATTTTATCGGTTTTCCAGCTTTTGCTGCGAAATTCATCCGCGTAGAGGCATGTAGCGTAATCTGTTATTCGACTCTTTTGAGTAATTATCTTTTTTAAGTACCCTATGGTCTTCTTTGGGTTCATGCTATCCAAACCAAAATATTTCACGCAGTTAAGGTTTCAACACCACACGAGCTTGTATCGAGAGGAATCACTTGCCAGGTAATGAAATTTGAACAAACAGGTATCTTTGTGGCACAGTACCTCCACAAACAGTTTTAGAAACCTTAAGCATCGCAAGAACACAAAACAAAGGCAACGTCATTAAACATGCTTACAAGTAATACAGCCGCCTCGATCAGATATATAAATCAGTATTCTCGTGGATGAGCAATATTTATTTTACAACAAAAAATATGCTCGGGCACAAAAAGCTCGGTTGACTGTAAAGGTCTGTCAAATCCAAAGCGCAGCACATGTTCGGAAATGAGCGGCAGACGCGGTTGGGTCAACAACATGAGCATGACATCATGTCGGTCTTGTTTACCCAGGTCGCGGGGTAGAGGTGATGTCGTTAATTACGCCGCTACAACTATTGTTCATTATTTATATTTATGGCTGCAACACTGTATAATAAATCTCCAGGATGTTCTCTATATTACGTTACTTATTTGAATAATGAAATGCTTCGTTTCGTATCTACAAAAAAATATATAGTGTTTTTTTTATGTGGACACATAATTCACAGACACTTTAAAACGTTTACTTGTTGTCCAACTAGAAATTGGATATGAGATCATCTGCGGTTTGTCATTATATTGTTCCTTTTAATGTAGGTATGACAAGTTGACTGACAAATCCAGTAGTGGACATTAAAAACGTGTTTGGTAGCCTTAAAACATACGTATTCGTAGACATATGGAGCAGATAATGGGTGCCCATCTGTCCTAGAATGAGGACTTACTAGCTGTGTAAAAGGATTTAACTAGCTGTACGTTGTCCGAAGCTCAGTACCTTCGCTTTCAAGTAACTCTAAATTCAATCGGCATCTGATGAAAATAATTGCAATATAATTATGTATTATGTGGTTTTCGAAAACACACAGCGTTGAGATGAAGAAAGCTGTTGTGAACTCGCCTTGATTCTATGTAACTATGGTAAAACTTACCTAAATTCTCTGTGGTTTATACCTCTCTCTTTCCTTCACCAGCGTGCATCCCTTTCTAACAGTTGTGGATGCTTGTCACCTAGTTGTCAAATCATAAATTAAAGCCAGCTTCAAGAACTATGATTGCCGGTTGGATTCGTAGTATTTTTAAAGAGGCTAATATAGATGCGCCTCCAGGCAGTATACGATCAGCTGTAGCCTCAAGGAGTTGGTTGGAGAATAGACCAGTGCAGGAGATACTTGACAGAGGCAACTGGAAAAGGGTCGAGACCTTCAGAAACTTCTATTGTAGACCCGTCAACAGTATTGATAGTAGCTCTAATGTTGACATGTTGAGTCAACATTTTTCTAAACTTAATTAATATTTTTGTTTTTACTCTTGTTATTATTATTTTTAATTTAAAAAGATAATTTTATTTGAAGATATATTCCTTTATTGCATATTTTAATTAATTCTTAAGTTACTTAATTGAATTTAAAGAGGTTTATAAATTCAAACTAAGTGTTATTTTGTTTTAGTACATTTCTGTACCTGATTATGCTTAATATAATTAATTAAATTGATTTCTTTCCAATTCAGTGGTATAATTAATTCATCATATCATCATAGCATTTGTGATTATCACCAGCAGATACCAAACAGGTCTTCATCTCAACGCTGTGTGTTTTCGAAAACCACATAATATAACTGTTTTGCACTACAACAAAACAGGTATTATGTGTGAAAGAAAACACACAGCGTTGCAGCAATGCTCTTGCTGGTGAGCTGAAGACGCTATGATTTGACAACTAGGTGACAAGCATCCACAACTGTTAGAAAGGGATGCACGCTGGTGAAGGAAAGAGAGAGGTATAAACCACAGAGAATTTAGGTAAGTTTTACCATAGTTACATAGAATCAAGGCGAGTTCACAACAGCTTTCTTCATCTCAACGCTGTGTGTTTTCTTTCACACATAATACCTGTTTTGTTGTAGTGCAAAACAGTTATATTTTTGTTGGCTGTAAACTTTGTCTTCTAATATATAGTAAAAGTCAAATCTAGTAGAAGTCAATTCTAAATATTGGTGAATCGGATGAATAGTTTTGAAATTCCCTTTTACATACAAACTTACACAGTAACCAACTAAGCCTCTTTAAAATTATGTAAATACACACACATACGTAACCTCACGCCGGGTCTCTGAAGGGGTATACAATACGGCGATAATATTATTATCCTACCCAATTTGCCAAACATGATCTCACACTTCTCTGTGACGGCTAAAATAACTGGAACGAGCCGTAAAATACCGTTAACTGCCGTGCGCAAATTGGGCATGACCGTTTTCGATCTAAGGTAGGCAGTTTTTTTTATCCATATTAACAACCTACTTATTACGATATGCTTATTCTGAAAAAGTCTTCAAGATATTCGTAAACATAATGCAAAATAAACAAAATTGTCTTATGCACTGGCACACTCTACGCCTTTGCTACGTTTAGATTCGAGATTGTTGGCTAATCTCCCTGCGGGCGGACTGTTGCTGATATAAAGTAGAGGCATATCTAGTACTAAGTATGTACTTTCATATTATAATTTATTATAACCTCGGTGTCTCAAAACGAATGCACTTGCTTGGTGAGTGGGGTTAGATACCCTCTCTAGTAGGACGGGCAAATATTTGTTGGCTGTTCTTTCCATATGAAAATTTCAAAACCCACATTAATTCAGTGTTGGTAATGCGAGATCCTTGAGACGAAGACGAACTCACCTGTAGCACTGTCCATTTTTATATCCCTTCAGAGAATAAAATGTACGCCTCCGAAAGTGGTACTTAATATAGGAAGTGTTGAGTTGAGTACTTTTAGGATTTTTTTTCATTTTTATTAGCTAGGTACTACAACGTCATCGGTATAATTTTATACCTAATTAATTGTTTTTTGGATGAAAAGTCCAATGTACTTACTTATTCAATGTAATGCTTGCAGGGCAGGTAAATAAAAAAGCTAAAAGGTACGCAGTATGAAATGCACACAAGTATTTCGTGAGTGAGATAGAACGCAAAAGCGCTTTTCAGTCGCACATCATGATGTCATTGTATATTTCTGACGCCACTGGCTCTGGCTCGATCGCACGCGCGCCGCGCGTCCCGTTTGTAGTTTACTATCGGAAGTATCGACCGACTCTGCAGATGTTTCAATAATAGTATGTATTACTATTTCATGAATTGAAAACCTTAAACGGTCAACCTTCAGAAAACATAATAAATATGTACCTACTTATGTCATTAATTAACATAAAGTAGGATTTTGTTCAAAATTTGACATTGTTATCACGAATACTGTTGTCCAAATAGGTGCATCGAATCTACAATTACAATATAACAAATATACAAATAGCAATTTTGATCAAATACCTATAGATGTTCTTACATCTGCGATGTACTGTACCTTCAAATAATACAATAATATGACGCGTTGAGCTAACCTTTCTTGAAATAATATCGGCTCTCAATAAGGAAGTAGGTAAAGCAATGGACGCAGTCTTAACCAGATGAATAACCCATCGAAGTTTGATGACTTCCGCTTGTCACTGAAATGTTTAGCTAATAATTAAAGTGCGGTTTGAATCACTGCCAGACTGATCTCATCACTCACTTTGAGTTTTTGAAACGATGAATGGGTTTTTTTCAATATACCTGTATCTGGTGGCATATAGGTACCTATTGTAGACGATAGCAAATTAAAATGAGGAGCAGTGGAAAAAGCAGCTGACATAGAACGTATTTATTTGACAACTTCCCTTTATAAAATATAATAAGAAACGAACACAATATAAACCATAAATAAGTATCAAAATAGTTTCCAACACCTATATCATTCGTATGTTAACTTAAACGATATATATCTAATTACTACAATTAAGTAGATTAGAGAATAAAAAATATATTATTATTTTTAAGCTGAAAAATATTTTTTTTCATAGTAGTGATGTGCTTATGGTGGTCAACATATTTAATATTTTAAAACAAGAACACAAAATGTTACAAACACATTATTTAAAGTTATGAAAAATAAAAGAGATGTATCTTGCGTTCCTATCGAATGAAGCATCAACATTTTACATCCAAATGGAAACAGAGTTTGATATCTACGTTCATCTACTTTTCCGGGCTTGTTGCCTTCCCGAAAAGGTAGAAATCTAAATATTACTCACCGCTTAATCGTCTCATTCAAAGGGACAAAAAACACTATCATGTGACTAATGGTCAGCCTTATTATTATCCACAAGTGTTTGTTACATATTTTTGACATGAAACTGGGATCTTTAACTCACTGACACGAGATTTAAGATATTGAGGCTGCCCATCTTCGGGGTGTGATCAGAATTATGTATGTTTACTACAATGCAGAGACTTCAATCTAATGCGGCAATTTACATTCGTAGACCAGAACTATTAGCCAGTAAGGCAATATTTTGTGATTTTTATAAGACTAATAAAATTTAAGCTACTTAGCTATGTGAATCATACTTAATACGGCCGGATAACCAGAATAAATGGAATAGGTGAAATATGCAAAAGCATATAATACTAAGCAAATAACATACGAATATAAACATATCTTCTTTCGATATCGCGTAATTAAGAACCTTATTTTCGCATAAAAGTCAGCTGTAACGTAGAGTAGAGTATACATGAATCTAACTAATGATTATTAGTATAGCGGTCTAACTATAACAATATAATCAACTGTATTCTGCTGAGTAAGCGGGCGAAGTCAAAACAAGTTGCCGAATCGTCATTGGTTTCTAGATAATTGTTTTGCTATAGTTTAAACAGTCAATATTTTTACGAGAAAAACAAATATTTAAAAAAAGGTTTGTACAGTGTCTGCCAGATGTTATCTTTCGGGTCAAGCGCGAGAAGTGGCCTAAGTATCTCCTTGTGTCCACGACACGTCATGGTTCATCCAATCACAAACAACTACAAACCATTTGTACTGCCGCACTGCATGTAAACTACTTATTGCTCACTCAACTCGTCTACTACAAATACGTATTTCAGATTTACTCATTTAAATCAGTAATGTTATATTTTATGAAATGTCTCATTTGTGTTATTTGCGTGTGTGTATTTATGGATCAAGTTTTACCATTTAGTGTACGTAAGAATTTTATCAAATCGCTGTTGCCTGCACTGAATTTGTAAGTAATAAAATTACATTTGGTTAAAATGGAAATATTTTAATAGGACCATCTCTTTTCTTATCATCCACATTGCTACGGCATTCACTCAGTGGAATCCACTTTTCGATGTATTGTATGTTAAGTACATACTTGCATCAAGGTATGATATGTGTATTCTACTGAGCTTTCTAAATGCACAAACGATTTATCATCGTTCGTTTCACATGGGAACGGTGCTTGCCATGCGTTGGTATTGTACTTTGCTAAGGTAATTCGATTCCGTGTGTATATGACGTACCTATTTGATACGTTTTATTTAGTCTACCAAAGCCCGGAAATACATAGTCGACGTCTGCATGCAACGCATTCTGCATTGTCGACGAAACTCCAAAACTGCTGATGATTCCGAAACGCAAGTCAGTGCACTTTCCCATGACGTACAGATACTTAGTATCTAATACGAAGATAGTAAAGTTGACCTAATTTTAAACCTCAAACCACAGCGACACATTGCAAAACGGAATGTTATATTTTTACTTAAAATGTACCTAAGCGTAAGCGTGTATTATTTTTACAATAACTTAGTAATTTACACTGCGTGAAATTAAAATAGCATTCTGCTCTTAACACGGATAGAAAAGATAGGAAAGAGTAATGATAGACAATTATGATGTCTCACATCTAACATCATTCACATCGATCGTTACAATTCATTCATTAGTAAACAAAGTGTTTACACATCGGATTAGCCGATAGCGATTGGAGTAATATTTAAAGGGCAACTTATTTATCTTTGAGTTTTTGTCAATACTGACTCAGAACAAGTTTTTAAGAAACTGATTGGTTACTTGTTCTATTTTGCACTTTATTATTTTTCATAGTAACCTCTTACACGTACACATAACTTTATATTGACGGCTGCTGTATAAAAAATGTGAGTTCCATGCAATATATACATATATTAGGTACTATTTAGCATTTTACTGGGTGCACTTGGACGAAGATTGTGGCCGACTTGGGTTTTCGGATGTTGTAGGTGTGATGTAAACATTGGGAAAATACTATGTACAATCATGGATCCCTGTCGTTCATAGAAGTAATGTTTGTATTGTTTCAGGGAAGTGGCGAATGCTTGGAGCAGCCGCGTGGGCGAGCCCGACCAGCCGGCCTCCGCCGACAGAATACAAAGCCTTTTCAACGACATCGAACTATACCCCACTAAGACACAGGGTAATTTACAAATATATACCATTAACAGCAAATAACTCCTACTAATATTCATCATTCGTCATTACATGTTGCGCCTAAGACAGATAACAAATAGGTTATTGCTTCAAAATGTGTGCGTCATTAATATTTAAAGTGATACGCGGAATCAATCAACTCATAGTATATACTAAGGTGCGTAGTAGTTGCTCCATTCACCCCACGGTTTTATGATATTTGTGGCAGTTTCATATACCACCCATTATGAATGATGAAACTAACCTTTTAATTCACTACATATTATGAGCCATTTTATAAGTCGTATTAAATTTTAAAGCTTTATTGCTTTCGATTGATGAATTTTCACAACTAGTATAAAACGGCAAGTAAGGAAAGATAATTTTGATTAACTATCTAAAAGCTTATTTCGAACTTATCAATCTACTGTCAAGTTATAATTATGACCAAATTCAAGACACGAATATACTGATAAAAGGCAAATGATGCTGAATCCTGAATTAATCCCGGGCAGTATGGTAAACTATTAATTATGTTTTACACTGTGCACATAAATCAATATAATGTTGGACACGATCTTACTTATTTCAAACTATTTATTCAAGTGGGTTATCAACTAGCAGTTAAAGGTCTTCAATGGCACTGTTGATTTGAATATAGGTATGACTTAATTAAATGTTTATACTTACATTATTATACAAACAAATGAAAATGAACACATTATATTTTGCACCGGAATTAAAGGCTTATTTGGCGTATAGTAGTCAATCAAACAATGTTTTGCCGAATTCATCCTTAACTTTTAATTGGGACATAGCGTGGCGTAAATATTATGTATCGTTTGTTACACTGTACGTTCACTGTACAGCAATTGTTAACTTTATCGAACTATGATGTAAGCCCACGATAACGAGCGGTGTTGTTGAAATATGTTTTGTAAATGACTGCTAGGTAAAGTATCGATTCGTTCACTCACACAAAAAATCACTAAGGTGACGTATATTACATATTACTTACTTACTAGTAACAACAGTTGTGTTGTGTTGGAGATAAATAAAGCCCATTTTAATCGAAGATAATTAGACTCCATCGTTGCAGTTGAGTGAGACTCTTGCCATCTCTGATCCGGTTACGTACTCTTCACCTTACATTAGTCGGTGAACTGAAATATATTTTTAACTTGAATTCATGTGAGTACCTTGGCGATACGAGCTCGTATCAAATGAGGCGTATCATTCGACAAGGATCTGATGACCCAACAAGCACCATCGTCATTGCACGCCACGCAGTACACGGTCCCGATTGAATGAGCGATAACGCACATGACGTCACCTTCACATCACATCGCTGAATCAACAGCTAATGTCAATATGCCATTTAACAATTATTACACATCATAAGTTCCGCATGTTGCAAATTACTTTTAATTAAATATATACTTAGGCTTAGAATGCCTACTAATGGTATCCATATATTCAGACATAGAGTATCGTTACTTTAATAAACGCATCATCACTTTATCACTTTACAAGTGGATAAGATGTTCTCTACATCATATACGTAGGACATTTGTAAAAATAAATCTTACTTCAGTCATGAAAAGTCCAAAATATCATTAAAAGTCCTAATTTAAAGTACCTACACCATTATGAATTGAATTTTGGTGTAATAACTCTTGTTGTTGTAGCCAATGCCACTCTTTCCATGCCATATTCCATACTTTCCTACACCATATTGACCAAAATATAGGACATGACTAGCTGTGCCCCGCATAGATTTAGTTTTATTCCCGCGGAACCCTAAATGTTTTTTACTCCTTAGAACATCAGCTACCTGCCAGTGAAAGTCCCGTTAAAATCGGTCCAGCCGTTTCAGAGATTACCCGGAACAGACAGATAGACAGAGAAAAATTTAAAAAAATGGTTTTTTAGTGTCAGTAGCGTGTATACTTTCCTATGCATTTAGTGAAAAGCTGTTATTTTAAAATTACTTACAGTATTTTACTTCTACATGAATACCCTTGATAGCATAATGCTTGATTCGGATAAGAATTAATATTATGATACACATTTAACGTAGTTTCTTTCTTCAGGCGATTAAATGTTTTTTATGAACATTAAAGCGGTTATTGTGACTAAACTATGAAAGTTAGATATATGCTCTCGCGGACTTTTTTGTAGATGTTAACAAGACCTAAAAACCCGTAGTACATCATTTTGTTCTATTGTCAATAGTTTTTGCTGCGTACGCATAAATAGGTTTTCGATTTTACACCTTAGGTTACAAAATTGCAATTTACTTACGGACCCCTAATTATTATGAGAATAAAATATAGCCTATAGCCTTCCTCGATAAATGGACTATCCAACACTGAAAGAATTTTTGAAATCGGACCAGTAGTTCCTGAGATTAGAGCGTTCAAACAAACAAACTCTGCAGCTTTATAATATTAGTATAGATATAACCCGCGGGTTGATGGGTAAACAACTTGAAATACATTAACTATGTCATTTTATGGTATAAATGGTATTGTTTATTTACGTAACATAAGGCAATGTAAGGTACCTAGTATATGCGTAATTCGATTGATGAAAAGCACACGTAAATTGTTTAATTGCATTACTGGTTGATGCACACCAGACATCACGTCGCCGGTTATGTCTGAATAATTTGATTGAATATGAAATCATTCCGTTTCTTTTGTCTCTGACGCTCACGATGACATAACCACTCGGTACCTAGGCAATGATTTACTAGTCAATAAATAAATTTAATTACTACTATAGATAAATCTTACCACAATGTACTTTGAGGTTTCATTAGCGTCGTACCAAAGTCGAAAAATCTAAATTATTATGGTATCATCATTTCGGTATATATGGCGTGTATGCCGTTATGTTATTAAAATTCAGTAAGTAAAAAAACTTATGAGTTGTATTTGAATGCAAAATGTAGGTAAGGATTCATAAATAACTCTGAACAAAGCAGCTAGCCCTTCCTTCCTGTCGCTTCCATTATCATAAGGGTTAATACGTCTTAGTAACTTTACTTATATACACACTATTCATAAGACACTGACGCATCTGTATTAATAGATGATGTCGTCTTTGGATGTTTTTCTCATTGATCAATCTTTGACGTTATTGATATCATACATTTATGGCATTACTCAGTTGATACATTATAAGATTCTAACGAATATTATACTAGTATCCGGTTTGTTCACATAGCAGAATCTATAGTGTTATTATTCACGGTCTTCCAACATCCAAATTTTCGCTAATTCATATTGATTATTTTGACAAATTATGTTTTTTTGTGCTGGTCGCCATTTATTAATAAAATTATCTCTCTTAGACTCTTAAGAACTACTGTCAACAAGATCTGGATTCATGCATCGATTTTACATCAAAATTCATAGTTTGAGGTTCAATTCAAACCCGTAGGTACTCCGTGCTCCGTGCGTACAATGATGTTGTTCTACGAAACCAGACACGTTCCAGTGAGACACGAGGCGAGTCGCGATACCGAATCCTAACGCACTTGCCATTCTAAACGAATGCAAAACTAGTCGCCAACAAAAGCCCGCCAAACAGGTTCATTGGCAGAATTGCCTACATTAAATTGTAACGTGAGCATTTTACACTCAAGTACGTGTTTAATTGGAATTAGATGACCGACAGCCATTGTTATTGCTTACAGGTGTTGTAGGTAATGCATTGGTTAGTGTCCAGTGATCTCACCGTTACTGCGCACTGATGACCAAATTACCGCTGAATGAATTCATTCCTATGACACAGACGTCCGACTTTTAAGCTTTGTCTGTCCCCCGCGCGTTTCATAGGAAGCCTTTGAAATTGTTTCAGTAGTAATGTAATGCCTGCCTCTTTGTTGTGTAACGCCACAACAATAACACCCACATTGCTCTCATTTATTAATTATAGTGTAGTACGCACGACATCGTGATACCTTAATTGGCTTTATCATCCTCGTGCTCGTAAACAGCTGCGTATTCCATTATAGGAATGAAAATATTTATAGCATTAAAACTTAATTATGCGGCCGTTTCAGATTACATTAGATATTTCTATTGCACATTAATTAACGAACAATTGCAAGTAGTTGCTATCTTCGTTTTGTTTTTCAAATTATAATATAATTTAGGTACTTAATTGAAGTTGTATAAAAACAATGTGTCAGTCGTTATACAGATACCAAAATACGAAGATTAAAACCAAACTCTGCTCCAATTAAAACTCTTCTGGTGGAAACCCCAAAACATAACATAATGCTAATGGATGTGGTGGTGGTGGTGCAAAAAACGTGTGCACCGTAGATATCATTAAACTAATTAATCTACATTAATTATCTAATAACTATTAGGTTGTAAATACTTCGACATTCATAAGTGCCTTACCAGGGCCTAAACTGAATAAGATCTTCATATTTTTTTCATTTTATTAAAATTCTTAAGGTCTCCTTCCCACGCGGACGTGATTGACTTTTTAAAGGCTTATTTATATATATTACATTTATTTGCATTATGTTGATGGTATTATTGTTTTTGCAGTGTTCGAAATGCTGGTATGTGCGCGGCAGTGCGCGCGCCGCAAGTCACTCGTCCTTACCTTCGGAGAGTTCTGTGTGTTTGCGGCTGAACTGCGCCGGTGTTCGAGGCAAGCAAGGCAGTAAGTATCTACAAACACACGAGCATCGTTGTAAACACTTAATGCATATTTCACGGAACACCACATAACACATTTTCAATTGTACATTTAGAAAATGTTTTTGGCAGTCATTTGCTTTGCGCAACATGGTGTGGTGAACCCTATTATTTTACTGTGAAGTGCTAATACATTCAAAATTAGTCACTTCACTCGTTAGTCAGGGTTCCAGCTAATTATCCAATGACCTCAATTTCCTTCCATGTGAGCAAATTCCGAATTCCGATGTTTACTCATTTTCTTGTTTCCCATTGAGATTAATGCTCGAACAAAAAACGTGTGTTCTATAATAATTTTATGACGTATCTGAAACCTTGCCATGTCTTTCATTCATTTTTACTTTTTTATTCTGCTGAACTGAATGAATAATTGTTTCCTTCAAAACTAAAATAATTACTGAGATTTAAATAGCTTGAATCCTGGAGAAGGAAGGACTGCCGTTTGACACAAAGGCAGGATAAAGTAGCGTAGTAAATGAAATGTTCGATAATCAGCTTTTTAACCAATTATTAGAAGGATACCATAACTTGTGCACCGCTGAACTATTCGTAGGCACAGTAGAACAATATGCTTAATCCTCAGATTAAACTACGACCTGTATACCTACAATATATACATATACAAACGTATAGGTTTGAAGTAGGTATACATATAATATGAAGTTATTGAGTCAATCATAAATTGCTTATTAATTAAAGGAAATACCTACATGTTCTGGGCTTCGCCATTTTCCCGTTTCTTAGGTTGTTGCTATTAATTTCCATGGCCATTTTCTCAACTAATAACTTCCTACGTAAATAATATAACGTGCCATACTATAGGTTGCTCAATAGTTAAATACTACTCACAAAAAAACCAGATGATTTTTCTTTAGAAGAAATTACGCGTAATTTTTCCATTTAGACGTCATCATTTCAGTTGACATTTTAATGAGATAGAATATCAACATTTGAGATACATAAACAAACACAAATACTTGATACCTAACAAAGTACTTACATAAAGTAATCTGATTCCAGCAGTGATGATTACCTACTCTACAGTCATAAATAGATATAACAGTAAGCATATGTAACGACCTCATTGTCTGCAACGAGTATAACATGAATCAGTTTAATTTTACTGATAACGTTGAAGTGATCAGCCGCCATTTACCCGGTCTTGAACTCAGGAGTTGCTGCCGCTGACGCGTGCGTCGACCCTTCAATGCCACACAATTATATATTTGTCGTGCGCTGAACTCAACACAACAATGACATTTATACTTTCTACCAATTCGACATTTTCAAGTGATTAAGATTTAAATCTCAAGTAATCACCTTAGACTATTCACAGACTGCTTTACAAATGCCAGATATGATCTAAATCTGATTGAGATTCTATTCGCAGAACTTCAAACAAACCGGAGTCGCCGACATGGACCGTGGATAAGGAGCTGCGGGATAAAGAAGGCATCTGCAAACACGTGAACGGTGAGAAAAGTTGTTCTCTTAATATGCCGCGCTGACCTTACTTGTTCCAAGTCGTCAGCATTGCCAAATTGGCAATAAACTTTTTACTGCCCCTAAATGTTAATTCCAATACAAAGCAATGTCGTAAATTTGAGTTGAATTTCTCTTCGATGGTTGGACGTTGGATATTGTGTATTGCGGAAGGTCGAGCGGAGACAGCGTCCCGGGCGCGATCAAACAAATCATGACTAAACTTTCCGCACGGTACCATTCCAAAAATACACGTTGGTAGTCCCTATATTGCGCACATTATCATTTTATAATTTCATTGTCAGAAATAAATCGTCCTTTACTACTTAATTTTTTCAAAGGGCATTTTGATTTACTAGGAGTTTTGGCACGCGCTATCATCACTCTTTCATAATCGACGGAAGGTGGCCAACGTTATAATAAGTCAACATAGACATCGATAGAGAACTATCGATTGACCCCTTATCATTGAAGCTTATCACTGTGGTCGAGATCGATTTCCAAATTCTAAGGCTATATATTCGTAACAAGTTATGTAATTCATGCTATTATTAATAGGTAGCGTAGGAGAGTTTCATAAATCAGTTGATCGCGCAGTGATTTGCGTCCGCGTCTATGATGCTCTTGTCTTGCGTCAATCTTCGGGCACAACTTCCCAAATTGGTATGGATAAATTGGATATCATAAACAAGTGCATAAAATATGTTTATTTTGTTTGCTGGTGTTTTTGGTAGGTATAGTATTTTCTTACAGCTTCTTCATAGCAATGCTATATGTTTTAGAAGATATGTTATGAAGTAGTCTTACTGTTTTGATCGATATCTTAGAGTCAGTGGATAGTTATGATGTGTGTTTATCATCATATATCACCTATTGAGTACAGTGAATTGAAGTGCATTTAGGAGAAGTGGTTTCGTTTTAATCATTAAAGTAGACATTTATTATGTTATGTGGCCTCCCAAGTTCTTCCGCACGAACTATAAACGGATTACGGAAGCGCGAGCTGATGCGCTGTATCGTAGTACTACATTTGCTGCGCCCACGATTTCAGCCGGTCAACACCGCGAAAACATAAGATGGCACTGTGCTTCCTACGTCTACAGTTATAACGTAAACAAACTTCGCGGCGCAACTTCCTTATCACCCGGAACACTAATTCCGCCATTTCGTCAAATGACAACATAAAACAACGCGTATTCATGATATCTTTAAATCGCCTTATTTTTTTGTTACCGTCGTCATTTCTAAATTTCAATGTTCTTGACCGAGTTCTCTGATTCACATGTTATCACCGAGTGTGGCGCGTTTGTTGTAGAATTATTCACTCCATCTTTTTTGTTATTTCGATGTTGGTACCAGTTTACGAGATACAAGTATACTATTATACGTCCTAATATCGATTAAATAATTATATTTTATCATGCTTATCCCTTCTTCCTTCCTTTACATACCTCATGGGTAGGCAATTAAAGCAGATGAGCTTCGATCTTTTACAGAACAGAACCATAATTCTTTGTGTGATGTGTTTGTAGTGCTATAGACATAACGGAATATATTAAAATGCGGAATTGGCTAGTAGTTAGTTGGGCGTAGAGCTGAGCTGAGTGCGAGTGCCGTTCGCGCCAGTTGGCAGCCGACCGTCCGCGCGGACAGCGTGTTTGCGGCCGGTTCTGAGAGATACTTCCGCAGCCATGCCGCCGACTACCATGATAGTGCCCTGTGCGTCTATAACTTTACCAAATTCTGTATACATATGTGATAAACTTACAATACCTTGCCGTCGCTCGTCGTTTCAAAGTAAAATTATCTTATCCTATCCTAATGCTATACAGGAGCTTCTGTTTGCGCCCACATTGTTTTGTACCACAGTGTTTAGAGTGACGTTAAAGTGTGAAGATGTACAGATATTATATTCGGATACTACGTTGAAAATATCTTGCTGAAGCTACAGCAAAGACATTTCATCCGAGTGCAGACGGTGTGGTGTGTGGGGATGTCAGTGCATTTGTTGACCAGACTGTGTTTACGTTTCGATTTGGCATTGAACGAGCATCCCGAATTGGATTGATGTGTTGGTTCGCTACGATTATAATTTGTAATGCATACATGCATGAATATCTGACTACAAAATTTTGAATTGCATTCGATTTAAACGATTCCTGGATAGTTGAGATGTCTCCTCTTAACGAGCCGTTTTCAATTCGAGCAAATCGAATTGATATCCGTTTATGGGAATCATCAATCAGCAAGTAGGAGTTTAAGTAGTACGTTGGTCGGCCTACATGTTCTACCCACGCGGTCGATACTCATCAAGCATTAACGATGAGTATGGCAAGGCTGGTTGAACGAACCGAACGGAACACCTCCACCGACAGTTTTGCTGTGTGATGCTTTCTAATCCTTAGTATACATACACTTAGTCACAGCTATTTGAAACATTTCAAGTAACATCCATACCAACAATATTAATTTGGCTTAGCATATTAAATTGATTATGACGTCGTATGCTTAATTTACAAAACGATTAAAGCTATTTAAGCGCCAACTTCGGATGACCTTATCTTAGACATAAATTATGATATGAATGTGGCACGCTTTGAATAAGCAATTTCTTAATTGCTGTCAAACCACTGCGGTTTGAGATCATAGCTTGCATGTCCACTCGCAGTACAATTGTTAACAATTAACTGTACTTCTTTTGCGTGCCTCGAGCTCGTCTTAGGAATAGGGTCAATTACGAGCTACATTGGAATTAGGTTCTGAAATACAGTGAACCGTCTCGTACCGTTCAATTTGTTTACCTACAAATATTTTTCAATTAAATTCTTGAGTATTCATTTCATATTATCTCTTTCACCTTGACAAGTGTCGTGGCTATAAAATTATTCATAGTATTGACGTAGACAATACGTTAGACATTGCTTTTGCTACAGTAACATGAAGCGTGGGCATCGTTTTTGAACACGTGATAAGCTCTCTGTATTCAGCGACCATTTCAACACATGCGCGCCATAAAATCCACAAAGAGATGATTAAAGTTTTATTTTAATGTGAAAACATTATATTTAGCAATAAAAATGACAAATGGTGGTGTATATTTGCATAATGCAAACATTAAAACGGATTAAAATCACCAATCAAAATCTCCGCTATTGATATAGAAGTTCGGTATCTCTATTTGGTGTGTTTGTGTGAGTGATTTCTCAAAGCGTATAATATAAATAAAGCTATAAGATTGTTAACCATCTGGTCAAATAAAGCAATGGTTGACCCTGAATTGGAAGCAAAAACCTTTATTTTCACAATTTGCGATGATAGAGACAGAGGTCGAATAAAGTTTCAATTATTGCTTCATGAAGAGTAGGATATAATAGTGATGGTGTGTGTAACTGTAATGTGGAGGAGTGACATATGATGTTGCGCAGGCAGCGAGCCGTCGCCCCCGCCGTGCGAGGTGTTCCTGGGCGGGTCCTGCAACCCGACCACCTGGAGGTCGGACATCGCCATTCCTATGCTCAAGAAGATGGGCATCACGTACTTCAACCCGGTGAGTTCTTCGTTACCAGATCCTGCCTTTATGCCATTTTATATGGG
The DNA here is from genome assembly GCA_964035505.1 of Watsonalla cultraria. Classification (NCBI taxonomy): domain Eukaryota; kingdom Metazoa; phylum Arthropoda; class Insecta; order Lepidoptera; family Drepanidae; genus Watsonalla; species Watsonalla cultraria. Next base: position 5,674,381 of record OZ037717.1, on the reverse strand, counting down.
GTCGACGCAATTACTATTTTTTTTCCATTTATCTCTATCACATCAACCGTCGTCTCTGTACTATTTGCCTTCGGATTCTATCCATTATCATCTTTTCAGCATCAATCAACAATCCATCAATCTTGTTAGGTCTTCCGAGCAATTATTTTATAAAACATCAACCGGATATGACGGCAGACGGTCTTGGTGTGAACAATGGAAGCAATTATTTTTTCGGATTTTCAGTTATAACAAACATTCATATTAATAGAAATGTAATCATCTGATATCATCATCAATTTTAATGCATTGGTCACAATAAATCTCACGTACCTAATGTTAATTCTGTGTCTTCGTTAGCTGTGTAGTGGAAGCAAAACCTATGCAATTGCCAAATACCGAGATGAATCAAATGTTTCGTCTGACGTCTATATTTTTAGTTTAAAATGTTGCCGAGACGTGTTAACTTAACACTTAACGCAGTACAGTGTGATCGAGACACAAAGTGATTCTAATCGTTACAAAATTCAATTGATTAGGCGTGCTGGTGACTACCTCATCCATTATTATGTGCGATGGCGGATGGCATTGCTAGTCAGCGGTTCATCACACGTGTACTTAATTGTATTTGCTAATACAATTAAGTACACGTGTGATTGACCTTTCAGGGTCGTTTCAAGCACAAACGGATTTACATTAGTGTTTTCATACATTTGTCGTTTAAAATAATGCTTAAAGGTGAAATGAAACGATGATCAAGTTTATGTGAAGAGTACAGTATTCATATTCTTCACACAATCTTTACCACTACAATCCCATTTACACATATACAATGGGTTTTGATATGTGTTTTAATATATTGATCCTTTAGTACAAATTTTATTTCGTCTACCGGTTTAGGCTGAATGTATTCAAAGTTTTTGAGGTTCATCAAAGCGGACTTAACACACAAGTATTTACATTGAATGTGTTACATTATGGAATTGCACCCATCATTTAAACGATAACTATACCTACCATTTGATTATATCTCACTAGTATTCGCCCCGCACAGTGTGATGAAAAAAGTAGCCTCTATTCTTAAATTATTTATTTTATGTTATTCTAATGCTAAATGCATTAGAATAACATAAAATAATTAATTAATTAATTACTTTTATGTTTGGTTACGGGTTAAGGTTTCACTTTTACCGAAAATGTATTTATACTTACATAAGTCATTACAAATATTATCTATAGTTGTTGTGTGTCAATAATTGATGCTGGCCATTAAGGCCAGCGTCAAACTTATGTAAAAATATGTGTTTAAATAAATGTCATTATGTCAGTCATATAAAAATACAACCGTATAAACACAAGCTTTCTTTCAATGTGAAATCCCGATTAATTACATACATAAAGACCCAACATAATGGTCATAAATCGAGCCGGATAAACAATGAACCAGTGCACAAGTCATTTCTGCATTTCATAAGCAATTTTCTCACATTTGGATATCGGTTCCGTCGACGAAGAAAACAAAAGCAAACATGGCGGAACAAATAATTTCACAATTGGATGAAATCGAAATGTTAATGCAGAAAACGCTTACCAACATCAAGAAGTGCCCTAAAGTCAGATTAACCACAGGATATATTGAAACTCGCATGCAAACTATTCTGGAATATTGGAACAAATTTACGGCTGGACATTATGAGCTGGTAAAAATAGTACCGAAAGACAAGAGGGTCAATATACCGTATTTTGTTAATGAAGTATTCTCGACCACGGAGGAATTGTTCACAGGCATGCTGGCAGATCTAAGGGATCTGCTATCCCAACCAACACACCCAATGTCAAGCGACAGCAACGCCGGCAACAAACACACCGAGCATGATATCTCGGTGGATGGGCAGGTGAAGTTACCTAGGATACCACTACCTACGTTCTCCGGTATCTATGAAGATTGGCCTGCGTTTCACGATCTATTTACATCGTTGGTACACGCAAATGTTACACTCAGCAAGGTACAAAAGCTGCATTATCTAAAGATTAGTACTACTGGTGAAGCGGAAGCATTGATAAAGCATATTCAAGTAACCGAGATCAACTTCGATCAGGCCTGGGAACTTCTAAAGGTCCGTTATGGCAACAAGCGACTAATAGTAAATTCCATTATGAAGAAACTGTTCAACCAAAGGAAAATACCTACACAAACTGCTAGCAACATCAAGTCCTTGTTGGATACCACAAGTGAATGCATCAACAGCCTGAACAATTTGAAGTTGTCTACTGAATCATGGTGTCCCTTACTGATATATCTGGTGGTGCAGAAGCTAGACCCAGAATCGCACCGAGCCTGGGAAGAGTTTGCTTACAAGGACAATTTAGATGAACTACCCAAATGGAATGATCTTGTCCAGTTCTTACAAACCAAATTCCGTACGCTTGAACTTGTTACTCCTCCGTCGAATGAGAAACCACGAAGCAAGGAATACAATAATACAGTCCACACTTCAACTACCCCTTATACATTCAAACCAAGAAGTTGCATCATGTGTCAAGAGAACCATACGCTATGCCACTGTCCGGAATTCACGAAGCTAGAAACAGCTGAGAGATGCGAATATGTCAAGAATAACGACCTATGCTTTAATTGTCTGACTTCAGGCCACTCAGTAAAGAGTTGTCGCCTCAACATGTCGTGTCGTATATGCCAAAGGCGACATCACACAATGGTGCATCAATATACGTCACAGACAACAAGCAACGCGAGTCAGCCAGGCAATTTCCAAGCTAACCACCAAGTTAAGGATGTACAGGAGCCAAGCAAAGAATTGGATGACCAGATGTCCTCACATTTTACAGAGAGCAAGTCAACAGCTCTACTGGCTACAGCTCTAGTGCCTGTACGAGACACGGCGGGTCGTGTGACCATATTGCGAGCTCTTATTGACCAAGGATCGCAAGCGACCTTTATTAGTCAACGCGCTGCTCAACAGCTGAGATTGAACAGACAGCCAGTTCACGGAACAGTCACGGGCGTTGGATCTACCAAGACTATCATCAAACAGAAAGCCGAGATAGAGCTACTATCGCGTCATGACAACAGGTTTATGATCAAAGTAAAGGCCTACATCATGCCCAATGAACTCACTACTAAATTGCCATCGCAATCATTACCAATCAGCACCTGGAAACATATTGAAGGTCTGGTCTTAGCAGACCCAGCGTTCAATAAAAGCGGACGAGTAGACATGTTACTTGGTGTCGAAGTATGTGCCCAAATTATGATGAACGATCTAATCAAGGGTCCCCCAGGTTCCCCATGCGCACAAAAAACCAGCCTGGGATGGATTCTATTTGGGAGCATAGAAGAAGAAGTTAAGAAGGAGTTTATGGTTTTACATGTAAGCCTTGACCTAAACAACATGCTAAAGTCGATGTGGGAGCTAGAAAATGATGAAGTGAAAACACTTACAGTAGAAGAAAGAAAATGCGAAGAAATATATCAAGTTACACATACGAGAGCAAAAGATGGACGATATATCGTCAAACTACCGACCAAAGCAAATGAGCTGCTATCAACACAAGGAAGAACTAGAGACATAGCATTAAAAAGATTATATCAATTAGAGAAACGACTACAGAAGAATCCAACACTTAAACAAGAATACATAAAGGTTATTAAAGAATATGAAGATATGAAACACATTGAAGAAGTACCTGCGGACAAAATTCACAAGCCAAGCGTATACCTGCCGCACCATGCGGTAATTAAAGAAGACAAGGAAACTACGAAAGTCAGAGTTGTTTTTAATGCTTCACAAAGGGGATGCAACAACATATCCTTGAATGAGGAGCTTCTTATAGGACCAACCTTACAAACGGACATGAGAAGTCTCATACTAAAATGACGCATGGTGAAGGTTTGCTTCGTCGCCGACATTCAAAAAATGTATCGACAAGTTTTAGTTTCAAAAGAAGATAGAGACTTACAGAGAATTTTGTGGCGAACCGACCCAAGCGAACCTGTAAAGGATTACAGACTCAAAACAGTCACCTTCGGTACGGCATGCGCTCCGTATCTAGCAGTACGCACGTTGCAACAAGTAGCTGATGATGAAGGCAGTGCCAACCCAGACGCCGCGAGAATAATCAAAGAAAACTTTTATGTGGACGATTTAATGTCTGGGAAAGATACAGTACCGAAAGCAATCGAAGCAGCAAAGGGCATTGAAGCTATACTCAAGAAAGGAGGTTTTATTTTACATAAATGGTGTTCAAACAGCATTGAGCTCCTGAAACAATTTGACGAATCGCAAAGAAGCTCGCATGTAAGCTTGGATATCAGACTTGATGACATCATCACAGCTTTAGGTTTAAGATGGAATATGAGTAAAGATGTATTTGAATATAACCTAAAATTACCTGCCTCAACCGCGTCTATTACAAAGCGCACAATACTTGTTGATATCCAGCGTCTCTTCGACCCACTCGGCTGGTTGGGACCTGCAATCTTACCCACTAAGCTACTGATACAAGAACTATGGTTGCAAGGCTTATCATGGGATGAAGAAGTTGGCGATACGGTCAAGGAAACATGGATGAAACTAAGGAATAGTTTCAAATATTTCTTATTTTCAAGATTACTTAAACAAATAAGAATAGCCATGAAGTTACCTGAGTATCAAATATTTTCGTGGACTGACTCCTCCATTGTACTGTCGTGGCTGCTTGGCGATCCCACGAGGTGGCACACCTTTGTCAGGAATCGTGTTGTTGAAATCTTGGACAATACTAACAACAGTTGGTATCACGTGCAAACACAAGATAATCCAGCGGACACCGCATCAAGAGGAGAGAGCAGCGTAGATCTCAAAAATGATAAGAAATGGTGGAATGGCCCAGACTGGTTGAAAGAGGAAACCATTTGTTTCAGCAGACCTAACAATTTGAGGACAAATCTAGAAAGAAAGGAAACCATACAAGTCAATATAAACATAAAAGAAAATAGCTTAGAGCACCAGTTTGCAGAATTTGAAAGCCTAACAGAACTATTAAAAGTAATTACTTTCTGCAAAAGATTTCTCCGAGGAAATAAACTAGAAAACAAAAGCACGGCTATGACAACAATGGAATTAGAAGAATCATTAAAAACATGCATTAGAATAGAGCAACGGAAATGTTTTCAAGAAGAGATTGATGATCTGAAATCAAGGAAGGATGTAAAAGGAAACAGTAAATTAAAGTTATTGAAACCATACCTTGACCGTGAAAATATCCTCAGGGTGGGCGGCAGACTGCGACACTCCAACCTAGAGGAGAACAGCAAGTACCCTATGATACTCGACAGCACGAACAATCTGTCGGCTCTTATAGTAGCAGATGCTCACCAGAAAACCCTGCACGGTGGAGTGCAATTAATGTTGGGACATCTTCGATCGAAGTATTGGATACTGAAAGCGAAAGGATTAGTTAAGGCGAAAGTTCATAAATGTTTGATATGTGCCCGACATAATGCTGTAACAAGAAATCAACTTATGGGAGATTTGCCACGAGTACGAGTAACGCCAGCTAGACCGTTCATAAATAGCGGCGTTGATTTTGCGGGACCATATCAGATCCTTATGTCTAAGGGAAGAGGAATTAAAACTAGTAAAGCTTATGTTGCTGTCTTCATATGCATGGCTACTAAGGCAATACACATGGAGCTAGTTGGCGATCTAACCTCTGAATCGTTTATTGGAGCATTCCGACGATTCGTTTCTAGACGTGGAAAATGTGCCAACTTGTGGAGTGACCAAGGCAGGAATTTTGTTGGAGCCAATAAAGAACTAACAGAAGCATGGACAGAAGCAAAGTTCCAACTCGACGAATCAATGGCCGATTCCCTAGCACAAGATGGAACTCAATGGCATTTTATTCCAGCGTACAGCCCTCACATGGGTGGACTTTGGGAAGCTGGAGTTAAGTCAATGAAACACCACATGAAAAGGATTTTATCCTCCAATCTTACTTATGAAGAGATGTCGACCCTGCTGTGTCAAATAGAAGCATGTTTGAATTCGAGACCTTTGAGTCCCATCGATGACACAGAAATAGCAGTTCTAACACCTGGACATTTTCTGATTGGAGAAGCTCCTATTACGGTACCACATCCAGACCTGAGCGATGTGGCAATAAACCACTTATCTCGTTGGCAATATCAACAGAAATTACTTAAAGATTTCTGGCACAGGTGGCAAACAGAGTATCTAAGCAGGTTACAACAACGTCCGAAATGGCTCAAGAAGGTTGACGAATTTGAAATAGGTCAAATAGTGCTCATAAAGACAGATAACCTGCCTCCAGGAAAATGGGCACTTGGACGAATTATGGCCAAGCATCCAGGCGATGACAACGTTACCAGGGTGTACAGTGTTAAAAGTGGAGATAGCATAATTAGAAGACCGTACAACAAATTGTGTCCACTGCCAATTAATACGGAATCTTAAGTACAAATAATAATTTATTTTCAAAGTTTGTGTAGAATCACTATTATTTTTTCTGTGTTATGCACCTGTTTAAGATTTAACTTATTATAGTTGAATGTTTCGTTCAGTCTTCTTAAAGGACTTATGAGCCCTTTGGTGGGCGGCATGTTGTGTGTCAATAATTGATGCTGGCCATTAAGGCCAGCGTCAAACTTATGTAAAAATATGTGTTTAAATAAATGTCATTATGTCAGTCATATAAAAATACAACCGTATAAACACAAGCTTTCTTTCAATGTGAAATCCCGATTAATTACATACATAAAGACCCAACAATAGTTTTAAATGTGCTTTGCCGAATACCAGTAAGGAGTTCTAAGCGTTAGAGTGGGCGGAGGCTATTTAAGCATTCAAAGATTAGATCTAGACGCATTAGAAAATCTTTGACAGATAAATAATTTTGTTCTGTTTATGACATGATACGTATGAAACGATAATGCATGTCTATTCTGTGCCTCTTTAAAGCGAACGTGCTTTTTACTGGCCGTCTTGGATATTTATTTCAACACGTTTTTTATATCTTCCAATACGTAACTATTATGATAGAAAGGTCGTCACAATTCTTCTTATCAGTAGTATAATAACACTACTTAAGTTTCAATGACAATCGATGAGTAGGTAAATTGAAACCTCTTTGTATGAAGTCCACTCACGATCACGAAGCCATCAACCATCCCAAAAGGGTCCCCGAAGGGGTAAGCAGAGTCTTGAAATATTGTCTACTTTTCACCGAAGATGCTGAAGTGCTATGATCATGTAAGCGAATATTTGATAGATAGGCACACGATTTTAGAGTTGCATACATAAAATTAGACATACTGAAAGCGCAAAATATTACACGAGCGCTTGAGTACCAAGTTGGAGATGGACTTAGTAAACAATCGTGTGAGAGAACGTTCTGAGTTGATTATCTGTTCTCGTTTTAAAGCGTGTGTAATGTTCATAATTTTTTTTTTTAAATCAAAGTACTTAACGTTTGGCATATCCCAATTAGTATCCTTTATTTTAAGCTCAAGAATAAGGTAAAATATATGATAGTAATGAGTACGTACGTCGTGCTGTGTTTAGCAAGTGGAGGACTGGTCGACGGAGCTGATGGAGGTGGAGCACCGCGCCAAGGCGGAGGCGCGCGCGCTGCTGTTCGTCCTGGACAGCGAGACGCGCGCCGTCGCGGCCAGCGTCGAGGCCGCGCACCTCGCCGCCGCGCCGCGCGACCTGCTGCTGGTGCTCAGACCCTACGCGCGTCGACAGACCATTTCTGGGGAGCCCATCACTGACCTGTTAGTACACACGCACTTAATGCTTCATTCAAAGAAACTCAATTACTAACAGTTATAAGTTTGGATACTCTGTAGTATGTTATTATATGGAATATAACAAGTTTTCGACGGTACCTTGATTGTATTGTAAAGGATTCATATTATCAGCGGTAGATAATTATACGCTCGATTATTGGGTTTGATTCATCCGCGGCTTACCTACGTCAACGCTGCCCACGAATACGCGGACGTCACGAGATTGGCTTATATCTCGGGTAGGAACTGAGCAGCAGAGTGATATCATGTATTGATTTTGTGCAGCGAGTACGTGGAGTTGTCCCGGGCGCGCGCTACGCTGCAGGAGGCGGTGGAGCGACGCGGGCTGCCCGCGTTCAGCGACATCCCAGCGGCGCTGCGGTGCGCGCGCGCAGTGGTGCGGGGCGCGCGCACGCAGCCGCGCCAGCCGCTCGGACACACCATCCTGCGGCTCAAGCGCGCCTACGACAAGGCGGGCGGCCGGGGCACGCGCCTGCCCCGCGCCCGCGCGCTCGACGCTCTCGCCGACCTGGCCCGCGCGCCGCGCTCCCGCGCCGACGCCTGCCTGCCGCCCAAACAAGATACCGTCGACTTCGAGACCTTCTGCGCGGCCGTCGCTGAACTCGCCGCCGACGCAGGTAGCCTTCCTCTCATACTCTTTTTAGCAGCCCTCTACTTTCGTGCAGCAGGCTTACTCCTCGTGCCGTTTATTGTTGCATCGGCTCGTCCCGCAACCGCTTGTGATGTATGTTAGAGGGGCGGCGGTGGTGGTAGCCGGTAAGGGTGGTGGTTTGTTGAAGGGCGGCCTGGGAGCGGGCAGGCGGCGCGCGGCGGCGAGGCGCGGCCGGCGGGGGGAGTGGTGCGCCGCGTGCTCAGCTCGCTGCGGGCGCTGCTCACACCCACTGCCGGTGCGTTGGGGACCCTAACCGATGCTTCATCATCTCATTACCATCTTTTGTTCGCTCGCAACCATCGACGTCGAATTAACTGTTTTGTTGCGCTTTCGTGGCTTTTTACAATTACTGCATTGGCTGACAGATATGAGATAACGCGATTTAGTCATATCATGATCGAGTTTCACCGACGCTGCTTTTTATCTTATCATTTCAGTTTCTGTTCGCTGGAAACGCACACTCAGGGTCTTTCTATGAATGGTGTGTTTTTGTATTGACTTAACGTTTTGTTAGTTTATATACGACACTTTCCTGGATGGTTACTATTGTTATGTAAATATTTGTATTATAGTTACAAGACATTTAAAATTGAAAAGCATTTTTTTAATTAGTGTTTCGTTGTTGATCAGAGTGTGGAAGCCGTAATGTAACGGCGGAGTGCGCCGAGGGCGGCGAGGAGCGCGTGGCGGCGGCCGGCCCGAGGGACAACGGTATTCACGTCTACAACGCCAGGTTGCGCGCCTATGGACGGAAGCTAGGCCTGTTCATTCCTAAGGTGAGCAGCAATACAATACATGTAGTACAATATGATATGGTAACCAATCTACATTTATTGCGTGGTCTAGTTCATACAAAAATAACCGATATCGACTGATAGCTTTATGAACTCAAGATATGAATAAGCTTTCAACTAAGATACAATTCAGTGGTAATATAATGACCATCATCATTTTAGTTGTCCATATCGTCGTCTATTTGAGGCGACTTCATCACGTATACGAGTTCCTTTACCATTAAGCTATTGATGTGACATAACATTTATATAAAAACGTTGGTATTGTATTGATTTTGAATGTAAACTTGATGTGAATCCAGAATGGCAGTAGCCGTGTGGTTGCGTCGGGGTCGGGGTCGGCGTGTTCGCCGGAGAGTGGTGAGAGTGTGTTCACGCCGGGCACCGAGCGGCGGCTCGAGCGACTGCCCGCCATGCTCGGCGCGCCCACACACGACGTATACCTCGCCGGATCCTTTCCTGTAACTATACATACATGCTTATAGCTTTACTTGTTACACATCACAACGCGCCATGAATGGTGCAAAAAGCTAATTATTTGCTCATAGAGAGATCACACGATTGATTCGTCTATTTCGTTGACACATACAACAAGAACGACGCTATGTATGGCGATAATCACGATTCTTTTAGCTAGCCGACCTTTGACCGTAGCTTAGGCCGTTGTCGTTGCTCGGTCATTACTCATATCCAAATATATGCAATATTAGTAGACCGAAGCTCAACTCGCCCCGGCTCGGTCTAGCGTGAGTAATCTTCTAACGGGTGTATTAATGCTACGTGAAATGGTGGTAAATGTGGTTGTGTCCAGGCGGGGTCCCGTCCGGAGGAGCAGTTGCGCGGCGCGGGTGTGTCGTGCGTGATGCCGCGCGCCAACGACTACTCGCGCATGTTCTCGGCGCCCGCGCGCCGCGCCGCGCCCGCGCACCCTGAGTCGCCGCGCCGCGACAAGAAGCCGCGCCAGGAAGACGACGATGACGTCACTCTACGCGACCGCTCCGACCGACCCGACCGCACCGACAGGCTCAGCGCATCCGACTTCTACACCGTCACAGAGGATCATACGCCGCAGCCGTTCAAGGGTTAGTTACCTACTCTATATTATATAATACTAGCTGTGCCTCGCGGTTTCACCCGCGAACGATTAACAATAAAACGATGTCACAAAATAAAAGTAACCCAACTGACTCCTTGTAACATCAGCTACCTAGGTAGGTAGCTGATGACTGGCAGGTGCCAGTGAACGTCCAGTTAAAATCTGTCCACCGTTTCTTCTTCGAGTTAAGCCAGAACAAATAGACACATACAAGGGATTTAAAGATAAAATATGCTAAGCTGTGTGTGTGTCCTTTAGGCACGTACGACGAGGACCTGTTGCTGGGGTCTCGGATGCTGGTGTTCTCGCTGAGCGCGGACAGCCCGTGCTTCGCGGCGATGGTGCTGGCGGCGCACTACATGGGGCTGCGGCCCGCCGCCACCGTGCTCATCGTGCAGCCCATGCACTACCACAAGGCGCACGCTGTCAGTACTCACACATACTATTGTCACTTTATACACTCATCCAACAAATCACAGTATACATATACAAGCTTACTACAAGCAGTATCAATACACATATAAGGCCTAATTTTTGAAATGAGAATGTTTTTTTCGCAGCGTGAGGGTTGTTTACAAGGTAAAGTAGATTTGAGGAAATGACATATGCGCGCCGCTACACTGCCAGGGGCGTTAAGAATCTCGTAGATGCCCGCGTCTGTGTAATTTCGAATGATGATTCACTCACTCATATAATATGATATGATCAAGGCTTACAATGAGGATGGTATTGTCATTTGCAGTATAGCGAAGCGGCGGTGAAGGACTACAACCGCGGGCGCCACTACCTGGCGGACCTGGCGCGGCGCTCCGGCGTGCCGGTGTTCGAGGAAGTGGCCCCCGCGCTGGCCTGCGTGCTCAGCAGACTGCGCGCGTCGGGCGATGACCGGCCGCTGGCCGCATGCGACCGCTAGCGACCGTAAGCGAGCACGTGCCCGCGCCGCTAGCCCACCTGCTTGCCACAGCGAGTACCTCTTACTCGCGACGCTCCTAGAGCCCTACTATACGTACACTCAACTGGCCGCCTTTCGCCCGCCGACGACGCGCTAATGCATATTATGATACTTGAATAGTGAAAGTTGATAGCGAATCTCATTTGTAATACATATTGTAAAAGTGCGACACAAATGCCGATCGCGAGCCCGAGTCCGGCCGGGCGGCCTCGATCACAAACTACGTAATAAAGACATCACAAACGTTATCCATCAGCAAACGACATAGTCATTTAAATCAGCGTGGTTAAGAGTCTCATATGCGTGTACTTATTAATTTCAAGACGTTTAGATTAGTACAAAGAATGTCTCTCTTTTATTTCATCACTCTCTATTGTATTATACCTAATGTATAGGCACTAAATGTTAATACAATCAACGTGGAATATGTGAGCGAGAATGCAAGGTGATGATTGGAATGCAAGGGTGATGATATAACAAATCTCTGTGATGAATTTGTCTAGGAAATGTTTAGGTACTGTTAATATTCAATGCATAAACTTAGTTAATAGATGTACTGCGTAAGTATTGTACGCAGGCGCAGATCCGGGTAGCAGGAACGTGTAGGTACTGGGTGGCGTGTTTACGAATGATAACATGACAAATGCACGCGGCGGTACAACGTTTATACAAGCCACGATTCCCTGACGATATTATTGTGAAGTACCATTGGGACGTACGCACAGTGGGTCTTTAGCCAATTATCACAAATTACATGTTCATGTATTGGCATATTGCTCATGAATATTGTTACTTCTCGTTACATCACTGTTCAACCAGTTTGGATAAAAGTACAAAATGTCTTGCTCACGTAGCAATTTTAAGGGTGTTGTATAATTGAATATATTATTATGAAGCAACATTTAATCGTTATAATTAACATCATATACTCATTTTTATCGTAGTGATAATGAAATTATGTTTTAAAAACATTGTCTAATATGCAAAAATAAATTGTAACGTTTGGGAAGTAGAATGATAGGATTGTGTTTGGGGAACATTGACTCCATAGTGTATACACGAGCGCGAGCTACGCGTATCGTCGCTAACACGGGCTATCGAGCTGCCTAGCACTTGACCCACTGTCACTAAAATTATTATACATTTTATTATTTAATTCAGCAAATGTTATTTGCTAGTCACACTCCCATTAACATGTTTAAGTACTTTGTAATATTGATTGATAGTACAAATATCTAATTTATAGAAAAATATTTCATATATTAATTGTAATTTTATGCCATGTACGCTTATTTTAAACTAAACATCACACGTGTAAATACAGAATTTGTAATTATTCAAGTGTTTCATTGCACGGCTGCGATATACCATACCGAGGCGATAAACAAACGAGCACAAATTCAGTATGCTTTGCGCATGCTTTATTTTTACCATCAATTACGTAATCGATACATTTGACATAAATAAAACTGGTTTATAGGTGTGTTCACCTAATTGCGTCACTTCTAATCACTTCCCGTTCAATAAATCTCTGACATTTCAAACAATTCATTGACAACAATTGATACAATTATTATAGCTATTATGAAGTTCAGAAATACCTGCACAATGTAAAACCAACAGGATGAAGCACATTCAGATTATTCAATTCAGGTACATCTTCATAAACATAGAATTGATAAATAAATAAATCTGCCATAACCATAATCCTTAAACGAACGAGGGACCTATATTACACAGATACTTTCAACCATGATATAAATACATTTATGTTTAATATACAGTAAATTATCTGTGATTCATTCGGAAGACGCTAGGCAATATTAAACAATTGTAAACATAATTAAAATGTAAGTGCTTAATATGGAAGAATAATGAACAATTGGGGAACTACTTATTAAAATTATAATATTTAAATATAAAATATAAAGAATTTTCAAAATCAGCCCAGATGATTCGGAAGCGTATTCGTTACAAACATAGAAATGTATCTTTCCTCTTCATACTATTATTATGGTTTAGATAAGGAGGTGCTTTTCAACATACATATAAACCCAATTAATTACACTTTACCTGGGGATCAAACCCTGGACCCCTAGTTCCACAGTAGCGTTTGCGACCACTACCCCGATGAGGCGGCCAATTTATTTAAAATTAAAACGGACTTTACGGGTGAATATAGGCTTAAACTACTTCGGTACGTAAAGCGCGGGCGGTAGCAAGTAAAATAATATAGTACTCACTCATCTACTCATATCTAGTCGTGAATTCACCCTGTGCCTCTTTCTAATTCAGTGCGCGTAGAAAACTAACTTATCTTCATGACTTCATAATCTGAAACGTATCCTTTGAATCACTATAGAACATAAATAATTGCGCGTTGGTCACTAAACCTCTCATCCTATTCAAACCAGCGCTAAGACCTTGTTGTACCATGATAGGTTTTAATAAATTAACCCTATACATAACGAATTAATAATATTACCTAAATTATTACTATTATTAAAACAGAGTATGCTAATAACTGGATATAATCTAGAAATATATAAAGATACATTTGATTTAACACTCTGTAGCCATTAAGTGAATAATATCTTGTCAAATTAATGCACCCAATCAACAACATACCTGACAGGTCTATATCTAATACATCTTGTCGCGGTGTTTGTTACCCAACTCCTCCGAAAAGACGGAAAAAATGGACCGATTTGTATGAAATTTGTGTGCCAATATCTATTTATATACCCCTAAATGATATGGGTGATCCACCACAAAAAATATACGACATTTGCAGGGTAAAGTTACTAAAGTTATAATATCTTAAAATACTGTCATTTTCTGCTTTTCCTTCCTTTGCTTTTGTTCTCTAGAGATTTGCTGTTCTCTATTTTGAAGCATACTCAGTTCCTGATTCTTCTCAACAATTTGCATATTGATGCTTCTGTGGCCCGGGGAGCCTGCAGGGTACTTCGACAAAGAAGTGTTTAGTTTTATTATATCACGTTCTAATTTCCTGGTATCCTCTGTTATTTTAAACTGTTCTATGTTTAAATCCTTGCTAGTGGATTGTTTTACGTCTACAGTTTGTGCAACAACAGGAGTACCCTCATCTTCCTTATTTCCCAATGTTTTGTTCAGGAAGTTGAAAACATTCCTTCTTTCTCTTTCCTTCTCCCGTTCATACGCTCTCTTGTTACGCTCTTCTTCTTTCTTTTGTAGCCTTTTTAACTTCTGCTCCACCTGGAAATAATAATTAGCCGTTTATAAATTAAGTGGTTTAAAAGTAACGCCATCTCTTTCTATGATTAAGATTGAATAGGGAAGGACATAGTTTTAGTCCCGAGTTTGGTGTAGTCTTAGTTATAACCATGTTTTATAATAAGACGATAGGTGTTTAGAAGTGCCCTAATGTGGAGTAATCACCTTGAGGGGATCCTGTGCCTTGAGTTTCTCCTCGATGGCCATGCAGTGGTCGAGGTTCCGTCCGGCGGGCAGTCGCCGCGCCTCCACGGGCTCCAGCCGGCCCGCGCCCTCCGCGCCCAGCCCGCTACCCGGCACGTACCCCATCGCTAACATCAACTTGGACCCCATACCCTGGACACAAATAACTCTTACTTACTTACAAGTCCAACCATGGTTGTCTATTCTCACGAAAGTCGAAACTTCGCAACCAAACGAAAGTCAAACGAAGTTTCAGTATTGTTGTTTTTATCAAACTTACATTTTCGATTGATATATAACGTAACTGTACGTTATATATAAACTTTAAAGAATTTTCGAACGAAGAAGAAACGTGGTAGGACGTTTGCGAACTTTCCGCCGAATTTCGTATTTTGTTGAATAAGAGTAGGCTTTTTAATGTCCAAATTTCGGCAGGATCACCAATTATGACTTGTATTCATATCATATTATCAAAAAACAAGATCTGATTGCAAACTATATAACGTGAGTGTGTCCATAAAAAAAAATGTAAGCTGACCATGCTAAGACCGAAGCTGGGCTCGCACCCGTCTAGGGTGAGCAACGTGTACTCTAATTTAAGGCAGAAGCTTTTTAAATTAACGAGTAAGAATGGACATGGGGAAACTCTCAGGTACTTTCCAATTAATGTTTCAAATTTGGCTGTTCTTCATTCACCATAGCTATCTTCGTATAGACACCAGTAATTATTGGCAATCAGTTTTTAATATAAGTAGATAATAGTAGAAACATAATACATACTCACTCTGGTATGTCGCTCCCACTCCCCCATAGGTGG
This sequence comes from Watsonalla cultraria, assembly GCA_964035505.1. Lineage (NCBI taxonomy): Eukaryota > Metazoa > Arthropoda > Insecta > Lepidoptera > Drepanidae > Watsonalla > Watsonalla cultraria. Next base: position 5,658,819 of record OZ037717.1, on the reverse strand, counting down.
AGCGTTGGTCTCGAGGCTCTTCTCTATGAGCAGCGCACTGCCATGTTCGTTGGAGCGCATATTCTTACTCTCTGGGTACTCTGTGTCGCTCAGGCTGCCTTCTGAATCGGACTCATCATCGTCATCTGCGGCTAAAATATTTAAAATAACTTTAGAAATTATTTACTGTTGCAGTCATGTTGCTATAGTTATTACTTTTATAGACAGATTTGATTATTTTTTACGATTTAACTCAAAAAATACTATTTTAATAATTCATTTACTGTTAGACTGCTGCATCTTCAGCAAGTAAAATAAGTTTTTAATTAATAAAGGCTAATTAGGGATCCGTAATAACACGCGGGAAAAGCTAGTTATTCATAAAAAAACGCGCAATTGACATTTTTTATTGTACCAACAGCTCAAGACAAACTGCAGTAGTCACTTACCATCTAGCTGGCTGTATGCTAGTTTGCAACTTTTGCAGTGTAAAAAAAACAATTAACCTGCATTCGTCTTAAAATTCGTAGTAAAAATTTATGTACATTGAATTCTATAATGTATTGTTGATTTAGGAACATACTCACTGCTATTCAATGGAAATATATCCTCAATGGGCACATGAAATTCATCCGAGCCAGTCTTTCTCTTATCACCAGTTTTGGCCCCTTGCTCCAGTTTAGCCACACACATTTTATTGTCTATATCTACACTTTTTACAACTGCACTATGCCATAGATGATATTTTTCTGTCGACTTTTTTGTTGTAGTTATGTCCTGCAAGGATTAATTATATAATTTGCTTTCGTAAATTAACCAGAGTGTGTTGTATATTCCAGTCTATTTTAATCTTTGATGGCCTTAATTATAAGCAAGAATAGGTTCCATGGTCCAATATTTACCTCATCATCAGGTGGTTTCAATTTCAACAATATTCTGCTGCCAACTTTCAGTAAACCAAAATTAGGTTCTATCGCTTCTTTTAATCCTGACAACTGAACTATGGCGCCATGAGAATATCTGAGCAAAATTAATATCAATATTTAAACACTTTAATTCAAGAACAGGGGCCCAACCATGAACTCTTATTGCAATGATAATTCAGTTGTGCGACAGTGACAAATGTATACACGCCACATACATCTGTCTCATAAATGAGTGAAACTAACATGGCAATAAGAGCTCATGGTAAGACCCCAGATTAGGTTAAACTTCAGTTAGTATAAACTTTGACACATTTAAAACACAAAAGAGAAAACAAAAGATTTTTATTTTTTATTTTTACTACATTCATGAGCATAATAATTATCAATTTAATTGAGGATAGTATACTGACATCCTAGTACTCAAAATATTTCAAATACTTGTCAGTTGTCTGAGCTCATCATATAGTAACCTAAGTACATGACTAAGATGTTCATGCATAATAAACTCACCTACATTGTTCATCACTAAATTTGCATTCACCATCAAGGAAGTATGGACAAGGCAACATTTCTGCATGTGTAGGATGAGTGAATAATACACGCACCTGTAATAATACCATAAGTTTAAGATTATGATACTATAAGGAATTTAATTTAGGTGATGGCCCAGGCTTTTTCTTTACAAAAATATTTGGTCTCTCTCTCTCTTATGCACCATTAACAGAATAAATGGTAGTCTGTATTCCTGGTTTTTATAGAGAGTAACTCACCAAGTCATAAACAGAGAGACAAGTTTATATTTACTTTCTTAATGTGAATCCAAGAGTAGAAAAACAAAGGTTTCAGCTGCAATGTGAGCCCAACAATAGGTAAGCAATAGTACCAACCTGTAAGTCTTTAAACTGATCTTCATCCTTGGGAGGAACAACAGCACTAACCATGGCATTGTGCAGTGTGGGCTGTCCTCCCCACTTGTATGTGTGGTACACTGCACACTTCATGCCCAACAGTGTTGCTAGTTCATCCTGAAGCACATTTATATCTCATTAAATTGAGCCCAATGTGTATGAGATTCTCCTATGACCCATAGGAGAATCTTATGTCACAGCGCTCAGAGACCAGAAATCTGAATCCAGCGGAGTCTTACCACAATCAGGTCATTAAGTTTTATACGGCTTGCTTACAATATAACATATACATTTTTGGTAGTTTACAATATATCCACGCCAATCCATCAAATTATGATTTAATATATTTGAATATTGTTCTCTGTCTGATTATTCTATGTTAATAGTGTAAAGAAGAAATATTTATTTTTAACAAAGAGGTAACTACTTGAACTAATAATAAAACCGATTTAAAAAAAAATTTTCAATATAAGTATAACATAGTGGCCAGCAAAGTCACGAAGCAGATGGGAACTAGTTACTCATATAATTACTTAAATGGGTTGAGAAAAAATGGACTGTCAAAATAGGTTCTCTGTAGTAGTTCAGGAACCAATGGGGGGTGGATCTTCTGGCTTGTTAATATATCCAGGAGGAAAGACAGCTCAAAATATAATGGTTGAATTGCTTTCAAATTGCAGTCTATCTTACTAATGCCCTTATATGAACTTGAACTTGAAAGTTTCATGTTCCAATATAACAACCATTTGTAAATTATTACCTTATATTTACACATAATTAATTCACAATTGCAAACTCATTTAGGACTTCTCTACTTTTATAAATGCTATATCTTATTATATTTATGTACCTCTATATCACTATCATTGTCTTCTTGCTGACTTGTTCCTGTTGATGTCTCGGGTTTTTCCTCATCAGTATACGCTCCACTTTTTGCCATTTCTTGCTGTATAATAATAATAAATAATATATTTTCTTTTAAATAGTTTTTATTCAATGGATGCAATTTTATAATTTAATGAATATGTAAAAATTCATGAAGTTACAGATGGTTTCTGCAACTATTTAGAGGTTACTTAATTAGAACCTGAAGCAAACAAACTATTACAGGCAAATTTATAAATTACTGTTTTACCATGAATAAGGCATATTCATCATCTAATTCACTTTTCTCCTGCTTGTCATCATCTTGGCTTAATTCTTCTTTGGGAGTCAGAGCATCCAAACTCTCTTGGGTTAACTCAATTAGCTGCTGCAGTTCCGATTGCAGTTCCAGCAGGGATACCCGTTCGTTCTCCTCACTGACTGCCGAAAGAGCTTCGCGGACCATAGAAAGCTGTAAACAATGGTGTTAAAGCAAGACCAATAGGTATTTTATAGAGATAACCAATTTGCAAAACTTTTACGTACCTGCGTATTGTATTGCTCCAAAGAAGTCTTAAGACCTTCCATGATTCACTGTTTTTTTTCAGAAATTGGCTTTACTAATATGATTCTAAGAAAAAAAATTCAGATTAAAGTAAATTTTCAATACATAAACAACAGTAATAATAAAAATCTGTTCATCGGTTCATTGGTAGCAGTCGGTATCTAAACCTAGCTACAGTTAGTAGTCCCCACAGAAAACGAAAGCTCCGTTCAAAGCTGTCGACGATGACAATGACAATCCCATTTTGACAGATTATATGAATTTTGACAGAATTATGACATTCGACATTCTCTTCTTATTTTTTTTATATAGATTAAATTACAAATCCTTACTATATTATTTATATGCCCGTCTACACTCTGCGTTTAAGGACGATTAAAAAAATATTAAATAGGGAGTAAGGTTGCCCCCAACACTTAGCTTCGGGGGTTGTAGTAGCAGTAGCTTTGGGGAACAATTGCTATACAAGGTAAGCAGTCTCTTGCTGGGTATTATTTTATTTTTAACTCGTTACCATCAGTTATAGGTACTTTAGGTAGATATATTAGTTTAAGAATTTAAGAAGATGAAGATTTTGAAATAACTTTATTTCATTCTAAGGATACTATCTTATTCTTAACATAGTATAAATATAATTTCCTATAGTTCACTAAGGCAGTTTACTGTCACTTTCTTAATTACTGAAGCTATGACTTTTTTAATAGTTTCACCAGTATAGTTTTCATCATTTACGAAATTATTAGAAATAACATGGAATGTGTCATTCATAATAATTTTTAGTTTGCTTTCAAAATCACTTTGAGATCTTTTCGAGTCTTGAGTGACAGTCATTGCTTCATTAGATTTCAATAGTAACTGATTCTCTAATCGGGATATTTTCTCAGTAAAATGATTACTTTCATCTTCATTAGTTTCTTTTTCATTGTCAATGTTATGTTTCAAATGGTTTATTTGTTCATGTAGTTTCCTAATTTCTATAGACTTATCTTTATTCATTTGTTCAAGAGTTGTAACTTTCATCTGCAGAACTCCAATTTCATTTGTACCTTTATCTACTGTTGATGTTGATTCTGACTTGGTATCAGTGCTGTTTTTTGATTTAATTAATTCTTCATAAAACTTTATCTTGCTCTCATATTCTGACAGTAATTTTTGTAATATATCCATCTGAAAGTTAGTTACTTGATCTTTGTTTTTATGTTGCAATTCATCCACTTTGTTTGCTATCTGATCTAGCCTGTCGGTCATTCTATTCATGTTTATTCTCAGTTCACTGTTACAAATTCTTTGTTCAGATATGTACATATTCATATCACTATTACTTGCAGTTGCATTGGATATAATATTTGTATGTGTAACAGGCATCAATTGACTATTCACATAAGTAAAAAGTGGAACATCTGGATTTTGCTGTTCTGTCTGAGGATTTGCAACAATGTGTTGTTCAGAAACATGCTTCTCTGGAATACTTCTTCTGACTAAATTTTTGGTAGGTTTGTGTCGGATTACTTTAGGGTGACTACTTGAATCATTGGTATCAGATGAATCACTTGTCCTTTCTGTTAGTGATGCATGTGGTGGTAGCACTGAGTGTCCCATGCTTGCCATTCTATTAAGAATGGATATTCTAGTTTTCTTCTTTGCTGATGTGTCTGTATCACTTTCCTTGATATCTTCTTTGTCATCTTGGTCTATTGTTGAAACTATATTATCTTCTTGTTTCATTGTTTCTGGCAGTGGTTTATCAGAACCAGAAGAATATTTAACAGGAACATTTAGGGATTTCAATAGCTCTTCTATTTTCTTGATTTCTTCCTCAGTGCCATAGATACTCCAATATTTTTGAGCATTATCATAATATGATATGAATGTGTTTTCATTTACAGTAATATCTAGCTTGGGTGTAACTATTGTACATGATAGAGTCACCTTATTAGCATCATATAAAACCATATTAGTTTTTCCAGTTTTTATTATTTTCATGATGGCAAATCCTAATTTTCCTCTAGCGGTATAAGTATTGTTATACCTAAAAATAAATAAGTTTAGACATTAATTAGAAAACACTATACTATTGTTTTTTACATTTTATTTACTTACAAACAATCCAATTAAACTTAATTGGATTGTTTGTAAGCTCATGTGTCTGATAAATGTTGTTCTTTGTTATGTGTTTTTTTACATTAATTCAGTAAATACAAAATTCTGTGAATGTGGAATCTATATATCAGTGCCATATGTATATAATATTTGAATACAAACCATTCATATCCAATGAGAGCACAAGCAAAGAGACATTGACTGCCTTTAGGTTCTTCTTCAGATTTAGGAACACCTTTCTGTGGCTTTGGTGGCTTATACTTCAGGGAACTGTCAGTCTCCTGTTGTGGAACTGTATTGCCGAAAATGTTGGCTAATGAGGTGCTGGAATGAACAATTTGAAGTAAGAAACTGATTATCTTATAATATTTTGTAGTTAATACACTAAAGTATATTCTTAGCAACTTCCACTAATTATTTTAGCTTACAATATGCTTGGTCAACAGGTCTGAAGTGATGTGTTGTGTGTTTTCAATCGCATTAAAATGATGCAGGTATTTCAGATGTTATTAAACAGCATGAAATAAGGGAATGAACAGGTTCCATCTTACAAATGACTTAATATCTAAAAGACTTGTAATAGGTAGTTAATATCGCTTGTTAAGTACTTTATAAATGTGATGATGTTATTACAAACAAATAAATATCACTCTTTAAAATATATAAATAAAAAATTAAAGCCTATTCCATTTGGAGTCAGTGTGATGATAGATATAATGGTGTAGCCATGTATGTTTGTAATTAGTTACGTACCTTGTCACTGGAGTAAAATAGTCATCATCTACTTCTTCTGTTTCCAGCATTTTTACTTTATTAGTATATTAGTAGTCATCAAACAAGTTTTCCAAGTTTGATACTTGTTACTATCTTGCTTGTTTGCATTTATTTAGTGACGACAACAGCAGCAACTAGAAATGATTTTTACCTTTATTTTGATAAATTTACTTGTTTGTTTTTTAATAAATATATTTGTTAAAGTTGAAATTTTTTGCTTGGCTGACGTGACGGAGTAACCTGTCTAACACTGACACAGTTTTGTCTGACACAGACTGACATCAGTGTGACCAGATTATATTTTACGAAAATACCGCAGCACCTCAAAAAAATACTGAAATATACCAACTTGCACAGGGAAAATATACCAATAAAAATACTGATTTTCAAAATTTTAAAGTTTATTCAATCATCATCACAGTATATGTCAGAATTGTATTTTAACATTTTATTTGAAGGATTAAAATTAACACAACCGCCTTGATCTTTTACGCCTTGCTTTGTTTTAATAATTGCTGATACATTTTTGTTATTAAATTTGTTTCTTTGCACCGTTTTTATTAAATTTATCTGTGAAAAGATGCGCTCGCGTGCAGCATTCGATACTGGTATACATAATAGAGACTTACTAAAAGAAGTTAAATTTTTGTACTTGAACGTGCCATCACTGTTAGAAATTTTCCCAACTTCTACCCAAAATTGTTCACAAGATAGGGTAATACTGACTTCTGCCAATATACCTATAAAAATACTAATGCTTGGAAAAATCGATAAAATATACCGAAAAAGTATTAAAATACTGAATATGGTCACGCTGACTGACATTGAGTGTTATATTCGTACTTCATAGATAAAGAAAATTTGGTTAGTCTTTGGTTAATTGACTGATATTATGAGAAAGGAAATGCTTGGTAGTCAGAGGGCAGCGTAGTCGAGCAAATCAGTCATACAACAGATGACAACTGGCTGAACTGGCATGTGGCATGACATGTCATCTGTCACACTTCCTTCATAGTCAAACTGGTTCATTTTTAGTTCTTTCATTTCTTTTACTTTATTGCAATTTGGGGTCCAGTTATATGCGTAGAATCTGGAGACTCTTTGTTACTTTTTAGTTGTAACTTTCCGTAACATTTGTTTGTTAATTTCGCTGTGCCGTCTAATAAATAGTGGTCAAAGAAAAACAAAAAACCTTATCCTCATTATGCCAGACACATACACGTGCATAACATGCCAGGTGATGTTCAAAACGGCTGAGTTACAGCGTGAACATTACAAATTGGATTGGCATAGGTATAATTTGAAGAGAAAGGTAGCTGGTATACCTCCTGTTACATTGGAGGAGTTCGATCTTCGGGCCAAAGAGCATAGAGAGTCAGTTCAAAATGAAAGCAAGGACGAATCACAATACTGTAAATATTGCTCCAAGTTATTCAACACAAAGAACTCGTACAACAACCACTTGAATAGCAAGAAGCATAAGGTTGCAGAGGAAAATAGCCTTGCAAAAGAGGACCACAGTGGGCAGTCGGATAATGATAGTTTTGAGAAGGTGGAACCTGCAGGTCCTCCTTCAGCTGTTACTCAGCAACCATCCAAGTTTGTTGTGGTCAATGCAGATGACTCTGGTGATGAAGATGTAGAAACAGATTCTGAAATTGAAGAGGTATGATATCATATACTACTTACATATACATATGCTCATGCCTGTATTCCATGGGGGTAGCCAGAGACCACCATTTGCCACATGCTACAATCCTTACATTACTCATTACTTCGTCCCCATTCATGCAACTCTTCATACACTTCCTTTGGTTACAAGTGCTTTAAATTTGACCTTTCTGAAAAATATTTTTATAGCTGTTCCTTGAACGCCCTCTACCAACACTTCTGCTTACATCAACTCTATAAAGTTCTTTTGTTAATCGTTATTCATCATATAAAGATAGTTGAAAGTATTTTTCTTCTTAGGTACATGTGATTTGGATGTTGCACAATCTAAATACTAATTATGAAAAATATTGATATTAAAATTTCCTCTGACTATGTATCAAAACAATAAAAACTGTTTTCAGCTTGATTCTGATGAATGGGATGAGTTCCGTGAGAAGGGCAGTGCATCCCTCATCAAGCCCCGAGACTGCCTGTTCTGCGGTCATCACAGCAAGAACATGGTCAAAAATATCAAACACATGTCCGAGACGCATTCCTTTTTCATTCCAGACATTGAGTACTGTGTTAATCTTAAAGGTCTTCTCTTGTATTTGGGTGAAAAGGTAAGGAAGCAAAAATGTACAGTGTGTGCATAAATCAAAGATCAAATCATAAAGTTTTATGATTTGTTATTTATTGTTATCGCTTGTACAAATACTAACTTAATTTGTTCGTAGATATCACAAGGGTACATGTGTTTATGGTGCAATGAGACTGGTCGAACATTCTACTCCATCGAAGCTGCCAGGGGTCACATGATTGATAAGGGACACTGTAAGATGCTGCACGAAGGGATTGCCTTAGCTGAATATGCTGATTATTATGACTATAGGTGTGTATCATTGTTTTACAAATCAGATATTATAATAGTTTTGCATAAATAAACATTTTATCGCTTGGACTTGTTACTGTTAGGTCACTATAATAGTTATCTTATCTTAAGTTGTGACATTAGTGAGTCTGGTAACCCGGATGCAACCTTTAAGCTCTCTGTGCTGCCGACACTGCAAAACCATTCACTTCTTCATAAAAATATCAGACATTCTCTTTTTATTCCACTAAGTTGGCAAACAAGCATGCAGCCCACCTTATGGTAAGTGGTTACAGGCTTGCGTTTCCGACGCTGGAAACATCTCACACATTCTTCTTGTAGAACTCCATGCTGTAATTTTTAGGAAAACCATGTTGGAGAGTTTGTGCTACTAGCTTATAATGTTGGTGTATTATTTTACAGCTCATCATACCCTGAGAATGAAGAAACTGAAGAGAATATGGATGTGGACCAAGAAGTAGATGGACCTACCAACTTGGATTCAGATGATTTCCAACTGGTACTACCATCAGGGATTACTGTCGGTCATCGTTCATTGATGAGGTTTGTTTCATAAAATGTTGCACTAAATTGTCAAATGTTCAATTAGATATCAAATCTATTACACATTTTCGGGTTTACATTTAAATTATAATATTTATTTATAGTAAACACAATCAATTATATTAAAAGTATAGACACATTATACAATACATGCTTAAAAAAAAAACGATCGAAAATGAAACGAAAAACTCTGCATGCAGTTTGTCACTAGACAAAATAAGAAAAACTTCAGAGTAACTGATGAAAGAGGCTAGAAGTATGACAACTCTAACTAGTGACTTCTCTATGTCTCTATAAAAGTCTTATAGCATAGAACACTATCTGATGATTGTGTTCCAGATATTACAAACAGAACTTGACACAAAATAGTCAAGCTCTAGTCAAGAAATCGGACCGCAAGCTGCACAGGCTTCTGGGCGTGTACCGAGCGCTGGGCTGGGCCCCCAATGAACAGAAAGCAGCTGCCAAGTAAGAACTCAAACATGTTACTATACTTCATCATCAGTTCTCAACCACAGCAGAGAATAAGCCGTCAACTGATCAGGTCACCTTGACCGACGCTTTCAAGTGCTTACTCTATTTATTGCCTATTAACCTGGCCATGTGTCCTAGATTTAAGCTTGCATCTTGCAATTTGGTCCATCTTTGGTTCTCAGCATTAATTATGTGGCTGATAAGTCTGATATCTAAAATGGCCTGCTCTATTGCCCTTTGTACAATACATACACTACAGTATTAATTGTAAGGTTCAAGAGTAATAGAACTTTTACTAACTAAATGAGTTAACAATAATATAAGTTTAACATTTATTGTTATAGCCTGTGGACAGGGGTATGTGAGGTGTCTTTAGTAGTACCTGGAAATGAGCACTAAAAATGTCTTACATTGGTAATTCTAATTCTAACTTAATTGAGTTGCAAAATGTTTAACAACTTAGGCATTACTATTTATTTTCGTTTTAATTTCAAAATTGTTTTCTTCTGTTTGTGAGTAGATAGGGACAAACAGTATAATTAGATGTGCGTTTTTATTAAACCTAATATTTTTTCCAGGAAAGCCCGTGACATCCACTTCATGAAACGTGTTCAGGCCAAGTGGCAAATGAAGTTATCTTTGAGGACTAACAAATTCCAAAAACATTACCGACCACAAGTGAACTTCTAAATTGTTACACTTCACTTGTACCATAGAGCAATTGCAATTAGGTTTTTTTTATTATTTTATAGTTTTAAATGAAATATCATGAAAAAGAAAATTGGAAAATTCATTAAGTAATGTATTTATTCAGGGGAATGAAACAAGAGAGTAACATAAAAACATTGGAAGTTCAAGTCAAGTGTAGCTCTTAGTTAGTTCACTTCCACAAGCACACTACTGTATATATATATATTGCTATAGCTATGGAGATCACGCACATTTGTGTATCCTTCAGTATATTCTACTCAACTGACTCATTCAAAAGAAAATTTATTTTTCTGATCCCACATCAGGGTTTTGTGTAAAAAATATAAGTGAATAATAAATCATGTCGATTTCCGTAAAATTGCTCAAGTAGGTTCCTCTAAAAAATATTATCCAAATGGAAACCTCTTGTTATATCTTGACGGTTGCTAGTAAGCTTTCAGCTTATCGTTTATTTGATATCAAGTAAGGGATAATAATCCAACCGGTTGATTACTTGATCATTCATTTCATCTTTATTGAATTAGGTGCTGTGATTTATCGTTACAAACATTTTGTAACTAATATTTTAGGTAGGAATATCACCTATTTATATGATTCCAAGCAAACGAGATTTTCACTAGTTACTTACTTATAATCTGTTAATAATATATATATATGGGATAATATGCTTTATCTATAACACATGAAAAATGTCCTGAAGTGAGAACAATATACCAACCGATTAATGTGTTTGTAAATTTTAGCTTTGAGTGCTAGTCCAAAAAATCGCTACTGGTTTCTCGCGTTTTTTTCATTTCTTTGATTTAAAAAATGTACGTAAAATGTTCAATGATGATTGACTGTTCTTGTGTTAATTTTCTATTTGAAATTTAAAAGCTTTTCATCCTAAAGCAATGTAATCACTCTGTTCCTGAGTATTGTGCAGAAATTAGTAAAAAAACTTGCCTACAATATGACATTGTGTGAATATAGGCGCCATTCCATTCTACACAGACCTCTGCTTCGTCCATATTCATTCATCTCTTCACAAACGCCTGACGGTTTCAACTAATAATTACCTAATAAAATCCATGATTCGATTGATTGATTGACAAAATGTTATTGTAATTCTACCCAAACACAGTCAGATTAGATCATTCGTTCTATTTCAAGGTATCTTGTTAAATGTTCTGTAGATTTAAACTGATACACAGTTCAATTATCACAACTGAATAAATAAAAACATTGAAACAGACTAATTACTTTTTATTTTCTCCGGTGTAACGTATTTGTATTCTCGCTCCTTGGCACCCACGGTGCTCATAGTTTCGTTAGTTTGCGACAAAATCCAAGGTATTTTTACAGGATTTCTGTCGATTTTCAAACTTATCTTGTACAGAGGGAACGTTTTAATTTTGCCGTTGAAATAATGCGAGATGGTTTTAGACAAATCTTCGTTGACAACGTATTGAGAGTCTATATCGGGGATCTTGTCGATATATTTGTTGATTACTTTTTTAGTATCGTCATCTATTTCGTTCTGGATTTCTTCTAAAGCAACAGTTACCGTTGATAAACATATTACCTGAAAATTTAAGAAGGTAGATAGGTCAGGGGCCCACATTGTTCTTCTTTCAGAACGAACTCTTCAACGTAGGTAAAATCCTTTCGGTCATACTAACAGACAAACAGTATTTTCTCGTATACTTAATACCTATTAGTTTATTTTTTACAAGTATAAAACCACATACCAAAACGAAGATAATTTCGACCAAACATCGCAAATTCAGCCACTGCGAATAGTTGCATAACATAATTGAAAACTATCGAATTCAAATTGAACTCTGAATTGAAACTGGCTTTGTATGAAATACGTTATGCTGATTAAAACTTGTTATGCAGGATTCGAATGGTTACGTGCCAACCAACGGTAACCAAATTGATTTTATCTTTATGTAGCTAGGAAATAATTATTTCGGCACTCGGTACTTAGCTTTCTTCTGCATATAATTATAATTCTCTCAAGCTTTAATATCCGTTAAAATTAGCAGATGAAACGAGCCAACTTACTCAGTTACTATTCATTGAAGAAGAAAGAAATAGATAATGGAAGAGGAATTTACTTTTACCAGTAGAATAACTTTACTTTTATTTACAGCTTAGGGGGTTAATAATAATATGTTTGCTTATATAATACCTACATAATATTTATACATTAATTTAGTAGGTATATTGTTCAAGATGGAAATCAAAATTCGACCACCATCTATCAATGGATCTTTAAAACCGTATTTAGCGGACAAGGGGAATACCGGGGTAGTTTCATGTTACATATCACATCTATTGATGTTTTAGCGGAGGCCTTTCCGTGTGAGTTTGAATTGGAAGGTCTAAGATCCCTCTAGGTGCACTGCCTCGTCGTGAGAAGCCCAATCCTGCCCGTAAGACTGTGATACCAGCATCAATGGTGCGTTTCCTGTCAGATGCATCACCGAGGGCTGGGTTTATTTCCACCAGGTCAATGGCACGAAGACGGCCCGTGGCGTGGACAATCTCCATCAAACTGATAGCCTCGCGAAGAGTCAGTCCGCCTCGAACTGCAAGGGAAAATACTATTCATAAATGTAAGCCTCTTATACCTGCCTTCTTTTAAGAGCCAGAAACTTCAACAAAGATTACATACATAACTAAATTAGGTTTTCGGCGATAGGCGCAATTAGCTTTGATAGGCTTATCCAGTCGATATTAGTAGGTTCTCATAAAAAGAAATATATCTACATAAAAACATTCACCTGCTTTCAAAATTTCGCTTGATTCTAAGTAAATATGGATATTTTTATATAATTTGGAAGTATGTAAAAAAACACGAGGTAAAAAAACGACTGAAACGATATTTTCGAAATTATCGTAAATTTCACTTAATAATAAGATATAGTGTTAATCCTAGACGGGTACAACTGCGAGTCCCAGGTATTATTGAATTAAATACATTTATTAAGCAGGCAGGTACCTGGTGTGCCAGTGCTGGGGGCCTCCAAAGCATCCAAGGAATCTATATCGAAACTGACGTGAATCGGTTTACTATTCGTTGGGTCCAATTTGTGCAGGATGTGGTGAATCGACTTATTTATTCCGTGTCTAAAAAAACATTGATATATTTTTATTTATTCTGGCAATTCCACAACAGGGTAGAGGCTGAGATACAATTCGATTTGGGGGATAGATTCGATAGTTTAGTTAGATTATTAGATAATGAAAGTAGGAATCTCACGACATCAACTTTGTGCTTTATAAAATCACGAGCGAAGCATTAATGGATTGTTATAAAAACAGAATGAATTGTCACTAAGTAACGTAGTTTTTATTATAAATTCTACACAGCTAGTGTAGGTATAAATATATACTTGATTGTCCGATGATTAATGCTGTATTTGTCAGAATAAAATACATATTTGCATCGTGACAATACCGAGCAGTGTCACACGCAATGTGAGGTCTGTGTGCAATAATAATTATCACAAGTGACAAGTTTTATGTAAGAATCTTAACAGTTTCTCGCCGATACTTACGTCTCGACATCTTCCATTGCAAAAGTTGGGACGTTGAATTTTTCAATAGCCAGTCTCTCGTACTTGTCCACAGAACGGAGTCCGACGTAGCCGAGATTCTTTATTGAAAACCTACAAATGAACAGACATTTTGTTAATAGTTTGTTCCGGTTGTTCAGGTAGTCACAGGACACACTTTATGTCTCTATGGGCGTGGAAATGTACCTACAACTTGTCAGCTGAGTTTTCTGCCGTTTCTTCTCAGAAGGCTAACTTCTGAACTTGCCTTACCAGGGCCTAAACTGAATATATTAAATTTCATTTTCAGAGGATAGGTACGTTTATGGGCTGCGTATTATGATATACGCAATCTTCTGGGTTAATCTTAATATTCTTTAGTGAGAACAGGCAGTACTAGAGCGAGGCGAATCTGAGTCTTAATGAATCACAGCCAACATACATTGTACTTTCATGGAAAGTTTCACCGTGCAATTTGCAATATCAAAATTATATTGTCCACGCAATGATTACCAACCCTGGCGCCAATTGCTTACAATGACGAGAATACTAAGCATTTCAAATGAAAGTATAGGGAAGTGAACTTACTTAGGTACCTGCCAGTCCATGGTGGGTAAGTAAGGCCAGTAGTCGGAGAGTTCCTTGACGAGCAGCGCCACCGGCATGCCGTGGACGGAGCCCGAATCCGACGTCTTGTTGGTGTTGATGTCCGCGTGCGCATCCACCCAGATCAGGATCATATCCTCGTTCACTTTGTAATGGCCATCTACAGTACCTGAACGATATAAATTACAATCAGTGCTGTCGGTTATCTCGAAAGCGGAATCAGACAGGTACCTATAAATTTTGGGAATGATCTATCTCACTGCGTATTGTGACAGAATGCCGTGATAGAACGCGGTAGGAATACTTTAGGTAGATACTAGAGATTGTTATCAAAAGTAAAATTATAATAAGCCTGGAGGTGTAAAGCTACTCTTTTTCTCCGAAAATGAAACTTCACAAATGAAAATCAAACGTAGTTTCAGTATCGCTTTGTTTTTGTCAACCTCAAGTTTTTGTTCATTTAATAATTTAATTAATGAAGGTTTTGAATAAATAATCGTCAAATAATTTTCTCGCAGACCGCGTTCAGAGGTTATTTTAGAATGAAATAAGAACCGTGGTAGGAGATTTGCGAACCTAAGCCGCTGGTCCTAGAAACATGAAATTTGTAGGGCGAGTGATTTTCCAAAATATCACCACTACGGGGGTGAAATGGGGCTTGATATGTGAAATCTTAGGTACTGTCACAAATCAGCTGCGAACCTGCGGGTGAAAGCTAGTGCACAATAAAACGCAAGGCAGAAAGACTTTACAGTTTAAGTTTACTTAAGTATACGGTCTTTCTCCACTTATACCTCTATTCTGTTTTCTGGTTTGTATTAGTTAAAAACCCTTAACCTGAATTGGTGTCCATATATTTGTAACTAACTTTCAAACCCAATTTTCCGTGCTAATGAAGGTCCTACATATTTTTCATATTACAGCGGCTCGCGCTGTAAGGACATATTATTCGGTTTGAATAAGTTTTGGAGTGTTACGAAAATTTAGTTACATGAATGCCAAGTTTTAGATCTAATTATGGATATTTGAAAGTCTCTCACAAGTTTACAAACTCCACAGGGTGCCCTCAAAACTAGGACAGGCGGGACAGTGGTAAAGTAAACCGAACAGCTACCAACTTATCATAATAATATGTTAGTTCCAGACTTTGGCGTTGGACAATTTGTCCATGTGGAGTTGTGAAAATCGTTGGTCGACTTATATCACATATAAGTTTCTGATTATTGTGTACAAGTATCGCGATTTACTGCAAACAAAAAATAGTACCGTGGTGGCCATGTGGATTAAGTAGAGGCCTTCAACGCAAGTACAAATCATAACGCCCTGTGCCAATAAGTTTTTCTAATGTCACACCACGAGCTCTATAATGATGAATGAACTATGAAAACAAACATATGGAGAATCACACATGTTTGAGAAGAAATTCAAAGATATATGTAGTGGTACCTAGTGCTTGAGTAGGGAATGGCCTCACTATCTGTAATGTTGGCAAATCCACTTCGGTGAAAAGTGTATGTAGTTAGTAACATATCCTGTTTAACCCTTTGGGGACCTTTCTGGGAAGAAAGGAGAATCTTTATTTTTTTAAATTCTTAGTAATGTAGTTGCAGAGCGCTACTGCGGACATTGAGGTCCAGAGTTTGATCTCTGCTCGATCGGGGAGCAGAGATTTAATGGGTTTTACATTTGTTATTTCCCGGTAGTAGCCCGGAGTCTGGATGAGTGCCCGGTGGTAATAGGTTCGCCCTTATTACATGGGACTAAAACATAACTGGAGAAATGTGGGTGCAATATAAGTACTTCTGCTACCCCTTCGATTGATAACATATCCATCACAAGCGTCAGCATATGTATGTGCTTATGTATTAAGTTTTTTTATAAAATCCTTACCAACGCCAATAGAGTGGTCCCCTCCAATTGTGACGGCTACCCTTTCGTCGGCCAGCACCTGGGCGACCCTCTTAGAGAGCCGCCTGTTGCAGGCGGACACCAGCGATAGGTGAGCCATGTTGTCCACCTGCACCGGCTCCTCGGAACACCCAGGATCGATATCACCATAGTCCTTCACTTCGAGGCCATCTGTGAATTTGTTGATATCATAACTTGAATTAAAGTTTTGTGCAGACCTTTGAGGCCCATAACGGTGCAAATATTAAGATTTAAAGTGTGGTTCACAAAGTATCCAGTACGTAGTAATTCCCATTTTCATCAGCCTATAAAATCTCTTATCCGTCGATCGACTGCATTGCAAATAATAACAGTGTAGTGTACCTAATGTTCTGTTCCGAGAAATTATTACTTAGTCGTGTGCATTGAATTGCCATTCCATTAGCGATATTATTGGAATACTCTCGCCAACCTTGCTAAATAAGTACTTATCCAGGTACAAAGACGAAAACTTATGAGCTTTACAAGAAATGTTCGAGTTTAAAGCAGTAGGTTATGTGTTTTTCGAAATTAAAATGAATATCGTTTTTTAAACATTACCTTAATAGCTATTTTATGAAAAACAAAGTTTTAATAATATGATGGTGTCAGAATTAATTAGTCAAAATTTAAACGAATTTACTCACGGTCACGTGGTTACATTTTGCACTTGTAAGATTTCCCAATAAATGGGATACCTATAATAGACGTATGTCCAGAGTGTGTATGTACGAATACTATTTTAGGTAATATATGTAGATTAAAAAACATTTTTTATATAAATAACCTTTTGTAGATAACTGTTCCCGTTCTTATAACAATTTACACATTTGCGTAACGTAATTCTGTTCGTAACCCTTAGAGTGATGGTATTTTTGAGGCATCATAATAAAATTGTTATTCTTACCGATTTCTTGAAGACGCTCGATGAGACCGGCCGCCCTTAACGCCGCCGGGGCGACACTCACACCATATTTCTTCTGTCCCTTCTCGAAGGGAACTCCTATGATGCCCACTTTATGCAGGGGCTTCCACTGCTTCACTTGGCTCATATTTCTCACCAACACTTTAACCAAATTCATTGTAATTTATTATTATAATCATAATACTCGAAACATAATATTGGGATCGGCAGTTCGATCGGTGAGATAGCGAACACTAAAACAGAACAGAAGGATGTTATCTCGCCGTGGCTAGGTTAAAGAGCAAGTCACGATTATCATTGTTTAAAAATTACATCATTAATACAATGGAACATTTAGATAAGTACTTTCCCTTATCTTTAGCTTGCTCTTACTTAGTTATTGATTTTATCTCACTACAAATTTTATCCTAAATTAAAATAAGGTTGGTATGTAATTTGGGTCTTCTATAGAAACAATTCAAACAGCATCTCCTGCTATGAGCACACACGTGTTCTATACTTGTATAGTAGCTATATAATAAATTGTACGTGATTGTGACTTAGTTCTATAAACTACGGGTTGCTGGTAAACTTTCGGGCACCATATATTTCAATTATCTTAGACAATAGCTTGAATTGGATCGTATAAATGAATGGTCTTGGTTTTAGCTTAACATTAAAGCACAGAGAAGGCAAACAATTATATCTGCAACTGTATGGTAAGCGGATACAGTTGCCAATCGTAATAAAAGCGAAACATTGGGTGGCTACAGTTATGTGGTAAATTATTAACTGTGAAATACCATATAATCTTTATCTAGTATAATCTCACAGTAAATATTCATAAATTTGCCAATGTCTTATATTAGGTACTATGATAAATAATGATAGACTAACTATTCACCAGAAAGCGCTTACCGAACTTATCTATACAGATAAATAAAATTGAAGTGTCTGTTTGTAATTCCAAACAGCTTTTCACTAAATGCATATGAAAGTATACACGATACTGACACTAAAAAACCAAGTTTTAATTTTTTTCTCTGTCTGTCTGTCTGTTTGTTCCGGGTAATCTCTGAAACGGCTGGGCGGATTTTAACGGGACTTTCACTGGTAGGTAGCTGATGTTTCAAGGAGTAACTTAGGCTACTTTTATTTATTAAAAATATTAGGGTTCCGCGACAATAAGGAAGAAACTAAATCTACGCGGGTGAAACCTCGGGGCACAGCTAGTTTATTTATATAATCAGGTAATATTACTAAGAATAAATTTAAAGTACAAACCCACGTTTCGTATTTGAACACCGTTCGCACTGGATTGTTTTAGCACGCTCACGTTTATTCGTCTCAGTTTCATGTAACACCATTGTAATTTATGCTAATTTACAATGGAATATTGGCGAGTCAGGTTTTCAGGAGTCATTTAACCTTCATTTGGATTGAACGAGTGTACAAAAATAAAGATGCGGCACATTTTTTACTGTAATATAAATTGACGCCATTGCTTCAGACGGATTTAAAACATTACCTATTTAAATTGCAACTAAATTCAACTATCAAATGGTAAAAATAAATAAATTCTATTGAACAATTTTAGGTTACCAATTTATTCTTCCTATTAAAGGAGTTGCGAAAATCATTATGTAGTTTCAGTTCAGCATAGAATAAATAATAATAAGTAGGTACTAAGTTTCATTAACTGTGGCTTAGAACTGACTGGATGAGAGGCCAAAACATTCCTCAATCGCACGAATAATACCCATTTATGTAATTATTCCAAAATAATTAATTAACTACTCATTATTTTTACGCTGAATCTTATCTAAAGTTTTATGACTCCGATGCTGGTAAGTAAATTAAAATAGCTAATAGCAGTTTAATTAAGTAATTTACTAATTAAAATCAAGATTACAGTATTTTGAACAAAGATTTCTTTCACAACATTTGCATTATTGTGACTCTTGTGAGCGCGAAATGTCTGTACTGACTGTTTGGATTGTTTCTCCACCCAGGATATATAAGGTCCTATGACAGTGAAGATATTATATTTAACACCAATATTTCTCAATGAGAGCTTTCCACTTGGGGCCGCAGCTATCCCTACAACTTCGGTGCCCAACATTACGGGGCCTCCATTGCCGAATTCGTGTAAATAAGTATTTGTGTACGCCGTGTACTCGATACCACAAACGCAGTAGTACCATTTAGGATTGCTGCACGGCATCTGGTGATAGGTTTGTGTCTGTAATGCTATCATACCGTTTTTATTTATTTTACCGAATCCAACTACATTTAGTTTTTTGTCCTTCAACTCAGTAGCGTAGTAGTTACCCATATCTGCGGATGCGATGAACCATTCTAAGATAGGGATCGTGACGAACAATAGGCCTAAGTTGCTATGCAATTTGGTGACATTGAGGTCGGATTCTTTTAATTCAAAGGCGTAATCTCCATGGGATACTGTTGAGGCCACGCTTAGTAAGTTTTTCTCTTGTATTTTCTTGCTAAAGACAGCTGTGCCAACGGCTACGTACTTAGGTCCAACTTGGACGCAGTTGCCCGATGTAATTATTGTTCGTTCACCAATAATAGTGCCTGTACATATGTAAGTTTTGGAGTCGTTTAATAGAGCCACGATGTAGGGATGTTGTTCTGCAAGAGCTTCTATGGCTTTCCAATTATCTGGGTTCCAATTATGAGTGGTGTCCTCAACCGTCGCATGCCTCACGGCTACACTGATAGTGCATAAGATATTTATAAAAGTCAGCCATGTAAGAATCATAGCCAAAGTGGCATTTGGTATATCGTTACTTCAAACTAATACATTAGAAAATAAAACATGACCACAAAATACACGTGAGTTTGACTCTATAATATTTTCTGACACATGATCTGAAAGATGTTTGAATGAATTATGTCAACGTGTCTAAAGGTGATGGGTTCAAAGCAAAGAAAAGCGTAATTTTTTCTATGTCTATGGTTCAAAGTTAAGTAAGTAAAGTTCAGAAGGAGTATATTCTTTAAGGATTTAGGGTATGAAGTGTTGTTGAAGTAAATAGTGAAGGATGCTTGGTGTGATGACATTGCAGTCAGCAAAGAGGGAGCCAAGATGGTGTGACGTGTTGTATCTATACGATCTACTTGCGGCCGGGCACAGCGTCCCTAAAAAACTGTGCCCACAGATTTATTTTATCTCAAAATCTTATTTTTTTCCTCAGTAGAAACGATTTCTGCATTGATACCAATCTAGTTTCTATAATTACTTATGATATCCAAATCAAATGTTTTCAACTCCTAAATACACCGCTAAAAAAACGCTATTGTCTGTTGAATTCCCAATGCGATGTGGCTGGAAAGTACGAATGTGTGCCAGTGTACCGTTTCGATAGCACTTCAACAAAATGGTGAAGTTTCGAGAGCACCTCACTGGGGTCGGCGGATGATTCCATACCAATATGACTTATTACTCTACGAAGCAAGAAGTATTCACGTATTTATGTTTTAATACATCATTTATTGAATGACTATTTTATATCCAACAACATTTAGAATATAATTTTAAGGTGGCACTTTTAGATGATGGTCTATTATTTCGTTCGAATCTATTGCATCTGAATTACAAGTACCTACATTCATTCGACATCCAGTTAGGATACCATGTTCATTACATTTTGTTTTAAATTATTTACTATTATGCCTTGGAATATCCTAATTCAATAATTATCAAATTATACCGTCTCAGATAATTTGGCATCTAAGGTATCGACCTCTTTCCTTTTATAAATATCTTTAGGTACCTATTGTTATAGAAAGTTAGGAAATCGACAATTAAGAAAAGCAGCTAAATACAGACTGAATTGAGGATTGAATTTCGGAAAATTAATAAATGTTGAAGAAAAAAAACCTGCAAAGTGGCTGTAATTGTTTCCGAAAATATGCAGTTCAGAATTTTCCAAAAGCTAATAATTGATCCTCTGCGTCCTTGAAACTACTTACTGTAGTCAAAGTCAATATTACGTAGGTAAATGGCGGTAATCTCCATGTTTGAGATGGTAACATATTGCTCCTTGCACTGAATATGAAGTTATGTGATAGACATAATAAATTGAATACGTATAAAGATATTCATAACATTATACTTATAACATCTTATAAGCGGAAGGGTATATATAACATTTTCCAAACGTGTGATATATTATACATCCTCAGTTTAGAGGTATCGTTCAGGGTATCCTGTAGATAGACTTCAGTCATTCCTTTGATTCGTTGACCGAAATTGTTATAGTTAACAATTTACCTAAGCCTTGGTAATTATGAGGGTTGAAATTGAAACAAAACAAAGTTCAATTTGTAAGCGACCCTAAAAGGTTTTTCCTTTAAATTGTATTTTATTCTATGGCGTTCCTTCAATCAATTGGAAATTCCAGTAGTAATGAGAACTTGGACGGAGTGAAACGTTCTATCGAGTTCGATGTCGCGAGGCACACAATGGGAATCGATCCTAATACAGTGAAACTAATTCCTCCACCCTCCTAAACCG
The DNA here is from genome assembly GCA_964035505.1 of Watsonalla cultraria. Taxonomy (NCBI): domain Eukaryota; kingdom Metazoa; phylum Arthropoda; class Insecta; order Lepidoptera; family Drepanidae; genus Watsonalla; species Watsonalla cultraria. The sequence goes on along the minus strand of OZ037717.1, from coordinate 5,636,909 downwards.
AAGTACTTAAATGTGAAAGATCACTTTGAAGAAACGTACCTGCCTACTTACTTATAATCTTACTTTGAACTTAATTTTGCTTACACGCGGACTAGCGGACTATGTAAAATGTGAAATGTAATTTATTTTACAAGGAAAAAGAAAATGTTCTTTTCTTTGTAGCTTTCGAAAGATATGTTTTAGTATTCCAAGTGACCCGTAAAATTAGGAAAACACTTACCGGGCTCCGAGCCGGAGGAAATATATTTTTTTAACTAATTACAGCTATCCTCAACTTCAGGATTTCTTGTCTTATTTTACGAGGATATTCTAGGTACGTTATTAGCTAAAGTATATCGCTAATTTAAATTTCCACGTGTATATCAGTAACACAAATAATAAAAATATTTTAATTTAACCTTTATACTTTCCTGTTTTTGTTTTATTTGTTTAACAATAAAAGTTTATGCAAAGGACATGAACATTAGTTTGATTTCATACTTTTACCAGTTAAAATCATATTTAGTGTATAAATATGATTTATACGTCTTTCTGTGCTCTGTGCGTAATAAATTTGGAATAAGGCGATTACATACAGTTAAATACCGCAAACCTAGAAAAACTGTGTGCGAGTAACGACGTGAAATGGTGCTGAAGAACTAGAGCTAGGAAAAATGGGATATACAAATAAATGGTCGATAAAAATCTACATGGTTGTCGAGAAAAGTGGAAATATTATGTTTTGATACAAAAACAAATGATACAGTATTAAGTACCTACTTCTTATGAAAAGAAAGCCTCTGTATGTCCACTAAGCGTAATATTTTAACTAGCTGTGCATCGCGGTTTCACCCGCGTGGATTCAGTTTCATCTTTATTGATGCGAAACCCTAATATATTTGATAAATAAAAGTAGCCTAAGTTACTCCTTGAAACATCAGCTACCTACCAGTGAAAGTCCCGTTAAAATCCGTCCAGCTATTTCGGAGATTACCCGGAACAAACAGACAGACAGAGAAAAATTTTAAAGCTTGGTTTTTTAGTGTCAGTAGCGTGTATACTTTCATATGCATTTAGTGAAAAGCTGTTATTTTGGATTACAAACAGACACTTCAATTTTATTTATCTGTATAGAAGATGTATAGATAAAGTTTGCTACATTTTTCTAGGAAATTTGAGAGGCACTAGTAGCTTCGGGCACTTCCACAGTTTACGAGGCGAGTGCGTTCAAACTTGAATGATTTTATTTTATTCAGTCCTCGAGAGCGTTTTCATGCCACTTTCAGTGCCATCACAGTCACGGCTCACGATGGGTACGAACAATTCTAAACTATGTATAATACTATATTTATCTGCCAGAATAGGTAAGTATAATAAACGCAAGTATATTAAATTAAATAAATACTATATTTGAAGAAAAATTGCTACAATAGATATACCATTATTTTCTGAACGAGTTAACAGTGCATTTACAATATGTAAATGACTGACAAAGCTGATAAACGACCCCGAGAATATTTAACGATGTTCAATAATAGGATCCGTAATTCGCTAGAGTTTAGTTTTTACATTTTTCAATATTTTGTTATATAGTCTCCCAAAATAATTCTAATATCAATTAGGGAAGGCGTGGAAGATTTACATAATTACTATAAATTTCAATTAAAATGTGAATTCGTTAATACATTTTATTCTTCACTCAATTCTTTAGAAGTATTTGGCAAATCACTCTCAGAAGAAGAGCGTTCTATAAAGGATATCGCAATTCGCAGTTCAATAAATGGGCGTTGATCCGGGTGCAAATTACACTTGCTTGATTAACATTTTCGTCAGTCATACTTGGCTTGCGTTGTGCGTTGGATTCGATTATGAATTGAGACAATTTGGAGATGTCAGTACTTTGTGAAAATCTATTTATTTATTATGTATGATCAATATATTCGAGAACGTTGATAATTTATCTTTAAAAATTTAATTTTTTTAATTTTATTTTCCTGTGGTATTAAAATACTTGCGTGTTAAGCATTTGTTCCTAAAACCATCCTATCAACTCATTATGAATTCTGTGCAGATGAAAATGACTTAATATACCTTTTTCTGTGTACTGACGAAAGATAGAATAAACCACGATATCCGATATTCAGAAATTTTAATTAATGTGCTTACTTAATGGGGTGGAATAGGTTAATTTATTCTGGATCAGATTTTTTCACTCTAATGCTACTTTTAGGTTTTGGCTTAAAGTTTTCTCGTCCGCTTTTAAATAAAATGCTTCTGTTTTATTGATATGAACGAGTGAGTATTGAAACTGATGAAAACGATGTTTCAACTCGATTTACCGTATATTATTTTGTAGTTGCCCAAATTGTTAAAATGTTTATAATTCACCTCACTAAAGCTTAAACTATAGATGCTTTGTATACGAAATAGTAAGAAAACGTTCTTTATTAAGAAAATAAAGTAATACCGAAAAACATTATCTGAAGTGCGACCCGCCTAAGGATTGGATTTATAGTTATAAAGAAAAAAATCTTAGTGTGGACCCGAGGAGCCAGCCGAGTGTGCGTCCATTCAAGACGGCCTCGTGTGTGATTTGGGCCGCATTGTCATGTTGGAGATCTTTTGCCCATTTTTGCGCTTGAAGAGTTTTCAGTGCTTTAAATACTGACCCAAAATGCTTTAATATATGATGGCAGGTCGACGTGGAAATGTTCGTGGAATTTATTAAAGGATTACGGACACCGGGCTACCTGGTATTGACCCGGCCTTTGTCAAAAGATGGAATCGTGTAAAAATATTGCGGGCTGGGTTCGTTCTTTCATTTTGACTGATTGTGTATTCATGCATATCGGCTTAGAGGAACTCGTCGACCTGCACACTTAGTTTTCTATTTTTGGGAACCGGAATAGTATAGTGGGTCTGTGAGAATTGTAAATAGTGTGCAGCGAATGTATTTGTGTGTTTTGCATAATTTATAATATTCTATAGAGATAAATAAAAGTCCAAAATAACAGGTTATTACTAAATGCACATGAAAGTCTGTACGGTACATACATAAAAAAAATGATTTTCTTTGCTTGTTTGTTTGTACTGGCTAATCTCTAAAACGGCTAGACCGATTTTAGCGGGAGTTTCACTGGCAGATAGGTGAATGTTACTTTTGGAACCGTAAAGTAAAATCACACGTGGAATTAAGTTTATTTTACATTCAATTTTATTACGCCATAATATCTGAAAAAAACTTGAAGTTGTTCCAATTACGCCTAGAGACTGGACTAGAATGACTAGAATGCCTGATTTCCGTGGTTATTATTGATCAAACTCAAATTAAAAACGAAAGTAATAAATAATAAAGAATAATAATAATTCAATGAATATACCTCTGCAAATTTTATAAATCACTTTGTACCGCCTTATTTGTTAGGCTAGTATCTGTGCTAGTATTTAAAGTATTTGTTTTCCTTTGTGGTTCCCTTCTATCACTTAGGATGGATGGAGGGTCGGTGAGTGATATATGCTACTTTTATACAGGAAAAAGTGAAGGTGATTGTAGGATACTTTGTCAAAGGTGAATATGTGGGTCACAGCTGTGGAATACGTTTTGTTAGCTGTATATTTTTACAAAAATGTAGCAAACAAGCGTATCGTCCGCTAATATTATACCATTCCCGTTGCCTGGCTGGCTGGTTTATATCTTATAAATAATGAAATTGCTGCTCCACCATAGTCAAGGACATAAGGATTCCATAATAGGTAAGACAGTGCTTCCCCGTGGAGCATGCACTATTACACAACACTATAATTTAAGTAAGTAATGTCTGTAAGGTGAAGGGGACCTACCATCAACGGTGTAAGCAGACGGTATTTAACGGGTCCAAAATGAAACGTCTAAGCTCTGAAGTTTTAATACGCGCTACTAACTATGGCTATAGCTTGGGGCTATTAGATTAGGATAGTTAGCCCAAGTCCGGAGCCGAACAGCTCAAAATTCCGATCTGGGCCATTTATACTTTAGGCAGTACGTATTAAGAACGTTTGAAATTCAAATTTCTTGGTACCAAAATAAAACATCACAGTTTAGATGGTTTTGTTACCCCTTGGAAATTCCATTATCGTATCCCTATTCTGTATATGTGAATGCCACGTGACACATGTTTACCCGTATATGCCTGGTGAGTTGGTAACACTACACGTGTACACTCTGATGTGACGGCCACGTTATCTCGCGTGTTATACGTATATCTAATCACCGAATAATATAATAGTCATCTATGTAAGCGTGGCGTGCTGAAAGGCTCCAAGTCTCTTTGTTTGAAAAAAAAAAAACAGAAAATATAAATACGTTACCATATTTATGAACGGTGTTTCAATTACAAGTTTGTTTTCACGTTAAACACATACTGTTTGTGAAAAAATGCAATTTAATTCACAGTTCATTCATGCATTTAATGACATAATATATTTTCTCCAAATTCTTTAGAGACGTTTGGAGGTGAAATGACGATGTCTTCCCCCTTTGATCTCGATGTGAACAATAATTCGTATAGTAGATCACAAAACCCATTTCATACAGACCGAGATTTTAACCTACTCTGCACTCAGTCTGTAACTACTTTGCTACTGTGTATAAATATTGACGCTTTTACAAACATTTCAGTTAATAATGGGAATGTCAATTGATATTTCCACAGCAATGGAACTATCCATAAAAGCATTTCTGCAATTAAAATCAGAAACATGTTTAACAACTTGTACTTAAAGAAAGAATTTAATTTAATAATTACATACTTTTCATTTACGAATGTTCTAGAATAATGTATATAATAATGAAATATAGTAAATTAGCTGGCATTATAGCTTAATCAAATGAAGATTTAGCAAATAAATTCCTATGAAGAATAACATAGCCATAGAAATTTTAATAAAATCCCATTTGTGCGTTACGGTCTACGGCGTAGCTTATTACCTTACTCTGAGGCAGCATGCTACGGCGTAGCTGTTCTTCTATTAAATGTTTGCTTAGAGTGTATTTAACTTTAAGCGAGGTTGATAATCAAGTATACGATATGTGTTTGTTTATCACTTCGTAGTACGAAATAGCTAATGATTAAGCTGTGATAGTCTTTTAAGACTTCGAAAATGTTATTAAATATACAGCCCGTCTAATAAATTTGCTGTTTTACTGTTCACACCCTTTCGAGAGCTAAGAGCTTCAATACATCATTCAAGACATCAATGTTTTTGACTGCAAACTCCTGTACCACTAACCTACATGAATAAATTTATTGCATTTATATTTTTCTTCCTAAAAATTTACTAGATATACATACATGGCAAATTTTTGTTATTGTCTATAAATATTATTACTCAAAATAAGCTAAAAAATTAATTACCGGGCTATCTTTTCAATACGATTGTTTAGTTCACGCTCTACGGTGTCTGAAGCAAATAAAGTAGTCGTGAAAAACGCATTCGTAGCTAGAAAGTAAATATTATCACTGGGGTCAATTAACTCGTCGACTGGAGCGTGGAGAGCTTAGCGGAGCCTTTATTAGTGTACTCGAGCACGAAGGTGCCAGGGGCTACAAATGAGCCGCTGCTTTACTAGGCCCTTAATAACAGCTGGGAAACTTAAAAAATACTTTTTCCTCTATAATGTAAATAAGCATGAAACTGTACCAATATGTTAAAATTACTTATTATTAATACTGTGTAAGTGCTAAGTATCGTATGTATCTTTTCATACCACTCTTACCTCTGACTGTATTTTTTAATTCGTTTTGTATAGATATCTTGTTAAGTATTGTCAAACGGGTTATTATAAATTAAGATTAGCATAATCAGTAAGTTCGCGTGCCCACAAAAAATGTCATATTAGTATCATAAATTATAAGTTTTATTACTTCACAATTGTTAAGTGTTACATTGTTAAGTGAAATCCTTTTGTCCATCTCAAAAACTTAACTATCTATTGTTAGTACTAAAAACATATAGTCTATTTCCACCTTGCAACTCCAGCCTAATTATCGCAGATATTTTATTGAATTGATGAGTTTTCAAGACAACCTCCTACATACGCACTACTAAATAACCGTACTCATTTATAATTCTAACTATTTAACTCACCACATTTACATGTACGCTTAAATTTATACTGTGCCTATAAAAAGGACACAAACCCACTAATAATTTTTAAAATGAAAAATAACAAAGTGGAATTATACATTTTAAATGTTTTTATTCACTTTGTGTTGTGCGAAACTGGCACATTTCCTCAACATATTCCTACTCATTATGCAATCTGTAACTGAGAAGTATAAAAAAGAACTGCATAGAGAACGTTACATATGAATGAGACTGAGAGTGAATGAAGTTGTGGCTGAATGTGCTTTATTAGAGCACTTGAGACTCGAGAGGCACTCAGTGCAAGCACTTTGAGTAACCAGTGTGCTAATTAAGTGGGAAATGTACAGCTTGTGAGCTACTGCCCCCTTTGGTTGAAATATATTCCGTTAGAGACTGGACGGGTCTATACATGCCAACCATGTTTTACGTTTCTATTAGTCCCGTAAACAATTTGTAGTGAGTGACGCCAGCGCATTTGTATACGGGCTGCCACCTTCGTTTATTCATTGCTTTTTAGTCGTACTAACTGTAGCTACCTTACCGTCGCTTACAATCAGGTCTTCTTATTTTTTTCAATAGGATGTCATACCACTACTGCGTGGTGAAAGTAAACGTCGTGAGAACTTGCATATATCAGAGAAACAATTCAAAGGCTTTATGGATTATAATTCTGAGACGGCGATGGACTCACCATCCGTCACGTTTCCATCTAATAATCGGTGACAAGATGCCTGTGCCTACTCCGGGTATCTTTCTTTGAAAGGTCCTCCATAAACTCACTGTTGGTATACAAAAATCTCTCGCATTCAGAGACTCAGATTGTGGATTGCCGAAATGGGTTTCTCGGACAAGGTGTGCTGTAAGAGGGAATATTTTGAAGAACTAAACAATTACGTAATAACAAAACTATCGTCTGCAAGTTATGATAATCGCTTATCACCGGCGGAGGGTATTGCTTTAATTAATGCACATTTTCAAACTCTGTTTAAACAGTGGTGGTTTGTAGTGGTACTTATTTTAACAAATTTTCCAGTTACGTGAATAAATGTACTGGTGAATAAAGGCTTGTTTAGTGTATGTTTACGCGTGTATGGCACGGCGCGTTAGTCGCTTGACTTATAGTCCTGTTGTAAATCACGGCGAATATTGCAATTTCATGTGTATAAAGTGTTAAAAGGCAAGCGGCCCTGCGAGCTCTGTCATCGTTTGTGGATTTATGGCACATCGTTCGGAGGATTTGCTTTTACTCGCCGTAATGGATTGCTTTAGAATTTCAACGGTGCCATTTCCGTATATATTTTTTGTCCATTTTCGTATGTCTCGCGTGCTCCGGGACTATTGTTTCAGGGACATACGGCGCATTTCCCGCTACAAATGACCGAATATTTCCATGTATACTGCTACTTTAGCGTAACATTGCCGTTGCGGGGTTTTAATACTGTTAAATCTTGTAGAAATTAGAATGATTGCATATATATCAATATCACAGAAAATAATCTACACTAAAATCATTAAGAGGAAAGATTTGAATGTCTTTTTGTTTGTTTGCATTGAATAGGCTCCGAAACTACTTGACTAATCCTGACATTATAGTCAAACAAGAAATAAAACATTGTGCCTACTTACTTATTCGTATAAGTTCTAATAAAAGTGAAATTTATAAATTCGTTATAATATCTGCAATAAGTGAATATCAAAAACGATTGCACTTGAATACGAATGTATACATTGCTTCGGTATCAAGTTGCCTTAGAGTTGTCAGCCTCGGGAAGGCTTCGCGTGTCACGTGAGAGAAGAGATAAGCTCCCTTGAGCCCCTTACATATTCCCTTCCTTTTCTGCAGGCTTCCCTGTGTTATATTCAATATTTTCTTGCATATTCTTTGTAGGCCCAAGGTAGGAGTAGGCAGTTTTAAAGACTCACCATTGGCCCATAAAATGGAGATTCTTACAATCAATCAAAGGACCACTAAAGGTCAAGTTAATGATAACGGCCTATTAAATGTTAAAAAGGTAGTTGTGATTAGTTTATAATAGCAAAATTATGCACGCCTATTACATAAATCGTCCATTACATTACCTACTTTTAAAAAAAAGCAGTGGAACCGGTTGTAATTTTTCTAGACAGCCGTAAATTACCCTATCAGGGTCCGAGATTTCCAAATTGTAATGAATTATGCTGACTACATAAAGCTAGGAGCATAATTGAGAGCATGCCATAATTCCTGAGTACAAATCCTCGAGTAAGCCATATTTATTACAAGCTTAGAGTCCTCTGAAAGTTTAAAGTAACTTCCTGATGGCGAGCAAAGTGTCGAGTAAAGCACGTGACCCGTAAAATAAAACAAAGTAAAGATCTCCGGTGGATAAACGGCACCTGGTTACTCTCGCGAGATCCCGCCATAATCCCGCAAAGCCGGCTAAATGCGCCCCCACAATAATCCGCTGGTGGCCCAACTTGACGCTTTGAGCCGATAGTTTGTTGCCATCCAATGCCTTAACACCGCTCACTAATAATTAATTTGCATAGTGAGAAAGAGTGTATAAGCATCTGAAAAAAATAGTTTTGAAGATTAGATTCGATGTTTCTTTTTTATGATTAAAAATACACGGCTTATGGTAAGCGGTATTGGAAGCACCAGGACATCGCACTCATGACTATGTAGAAATATCTTTCCCCTCCTGACATGAAATGCATGCTTGGGGTGGCCCCATAGGAGAGTACTTCCACAGTTAAGCCGTCCTGGGAAGGAAGTTCTAAGCGCAATGCAGGTAAATAAGCCACACGTCGGGATCCGAGGTAGCAGCCCTAGCAATTTTCGACAACTATTGAATTTGTTATACGCTTGCACCAATTAAATTTATTCCACGGAGAGTAGAGATCATTTTTAGTCATAGCTATAGTATTCACATTGTACACATTCATATCCATCTGGTTGTAGAATCTCCAACGCTTTATTCAATTCTTTCCGCTTGTTATTATTTATCCAACCATTTCAAAAAGCGAACTCTGAAAGGTTTCACATCTTACACGTGAATATTGTCCCACTTTTAACTAACTTAAAAAAAGGAGGAGGTTCTCTAATTCTAATTAGGTGCATTGTTAGCTTGATATGTTAGAGTTCAGCTGAGTAACTACATGCTCAACCTTGTTACTTGCCGGATGACTGTGTTTAGTATGCAACTTATGAATACCTACATCGAAGTTAAGACGTTACTAAATCTAGCATTTCTCAACCTTTTTCACTTAAGCTTCTTGAATTAAAAATAATAATAGTAGCATCTACTTGGGGCCACTATGATCGTTTAAGCAACGTGCGAACTTTTTACCTTTGACATTTAATTTTTCGGTACAAAATTGAAACGTCAAAGCTCAGAATTTCTAAATACACTCGGTAGCCCCCTCTTATCTCATTTGTGATTATTTTTTAAAGTTAAGTTAAGAAAACTAGCAATTAGGATTGTAGAAAACATATTATGTTATGTACTCCGGCAGAAAATGATTTTAAGAAATATAATATAAATACGCTAGGATGCGTTTTCGGTAATGTTATGAAATATTCTCGTGGACTTCAGATCGGGAAACTTTGTCCTAAGTCATTCCAAGTTGCACAATATGTTATACTATGTTAGTATACAGGAGAAATGCAATTTCAGTGCGGTCCCCAACGGGCAGGTGAAACTTGCGCGCTGCTAATAATGTAGGTCGGAGTATGGCGGACTTCAAGTGCAGGTAGCAAGAGATATTCAGATTGTAAAATTATAATACAAAGAAAATTACTATACCAAAACTTGAAACGTGACAAAATTATCGTATGTCAGGTTGGTCCCCTTTTTTGTAATTGGATAAAAAAAAAGTATTTACAAGTCCGAATTGTATTCGATGTTCATGGTATATATTTTTTCCGTATCTACGTTACATTTGAATTACGTCGATTCTCCATGAATATCAAGTTATAGTATATTTTACTTCAACATTTGATCGACCAATAACACCACATTCCAAACAATTATCTTAACATGACAGAGTTACGCCGTAATTGCATTTTATGTGCTAACCGGCAGACGATGATCTCTGGCCGAGACTAAAACAGTATTGAACATATATGAAGGAGGCAGAGCAGTTTAAACTGGACGAGGTGACTCCACGTGATGGATTCAATGATTGCAGTTGACGTCATTTGCGGCGACAGTCCAATAATTAAGTCTGAAATCAGACAGCCTGGAAACATTGGAAACGGTAACTGGATTAAATACATGAATGTTTGTTTATTTGTAATTTTGTCAATAAAAGTTTCTTTCAGCGGTTGGTCTCTACTCATGTGCTATTGGTTTGTATACCTGACTGTTACACTAGTTGTTGCAGATTTGATGCCCGCGGGCAAATATTTTATGCAATGACAACTTGACAGTTACGTGACATGATAGAATCGTATAATGAATAAGTCCTACGTTAGTACCTACATATTATTTCTATGGATATAATGAATCGACTCCTATTAAAAAATTACTCATCACAGTAATCCACCCAGGTAGACTGCTGCAATGTTTAATGAGATATTAGTTTGTGCCTTTTTAAACATATATTCAAAACACCTGTTACGTACATTTATTAGTCAGCGTTTCTAAAAGACATAACATAAAATTTCTAAATTTCCATTAATTAAAATACCTACAGAAAAAGTTATTTGAAAAAAGAAAAAACATTTTCAATGAGTAACATTTGCTCCCATCAATATTTAATATTGGTTTTCCTTTCCTCCTCCGGCTGCCTTTCCATCCGTCCTGTATAATTAATCAGAAAGAACTACTAAAAGAGAAAATTTTGATCGTTTGTACATGATGAATTATTCCTACTTAATGGTACGTATTACAAGTTCGAAAGACATACGTATTGTAAAACTTTAGTAAATTACTTCTAAATTAAAGTAAGTACTCCTAAATTAGGTGGTCGTCAAAGAAATCTTTTCAACTTTTTCCGATTCTGATTAGTATATAATAAGAGATGCAGGCATCCATCGTTATTACGCTCGAGTTAAATGGAGTTCTTTTAAACCGAGAAACTATCAAATTAAGACAAGTCCTAGAAATGACAGATAATAAAAGTATTGCCCGAAAAGAAATTCATCAGAGTTTGAAGCTATGTAATTATTGCATACGTATAATAGGTCTTTCTTTTATTGATGAAGTACCTGCAACTGTTTATGGAAAAGTGAAGATATACTGTGCGTTCCTGGTATCATCGTCTCTTTTGTTCTTCATGTTGGTGGGTGAGATAGCTCATATTGCGGGGAAGATGATACAATCTGCATCCGTAGAGGAGTTCGTAGGCAGCTATCTTCATATTGCGGGCTACGACACTATGAGTAAGTACCATGTACATGGGTACACACCTGCATAACTCAAAGGGTAGACAGAGGTGTACGATTACACTTCGCCAGTTTAAGTCTCATATAAGTGTGTAGGCTATAGTCGTTAGCCGGACATTAATACTGGCTCCGGGCTGCTACTGGGAAATTACAAATGGAAAAACTCAATATCACTTTGCCCGACCCGGGCTGCAACCCAGGAGCTCATGATCCGCAGTATCATTTGCGACCGGCGGTAGCATGTAGAATCCTTTATAATCATGCTGTTCTGACTATTTGAAAGTAGTTTGTTGAGTCTATTTAAATAAATATATTTTGAATTTGACTTTGACTTAAGTGAAAGTCGGGTTAAAATCGATCGAGCCGTTTCAGAGATAACCCGAAACCAACAGACAGACAGACAGAGGAAAATAATTAAAGTTGCCTTTTTATGTGAGTAGAGTAAGTATATACTTTAGAAGCTGTTAATTTGGAATCATAAACAGACACTTCAATATAGATAAGATGTCGTCTTTCAGGTTTCGGTAAACTGATAACAATATTTTACAAGCGCCATACATTCAGAAGACTGGTTTTCGAGTTGGCCGATCTGTGGCCTGTGGTGGTGGACAATAAAGAGGCAGCGGCCATTAAAAATAACAGTCTATCTGCCCTTAAGCATCGCCAGTTCTGTAAGCTTTCACGTCTAGAACCTTTTTACTTCTAACTAACCTATTCCTAACTTTTATCATCCTACCTATATTCCTATATCACCGTCCTATTCATCAAAATCAAATGATATACACGTGCGTTTGTTTTCATTTTCCAGTGTACGCATTTTGGAACATACTCGGAGTGTGGCTGTACAATTTGACCCCAATCATTGTGTTTTTGTATCATTTGTCTCGAGGTATCCAACCGAGCCTGGGCTATGTCTGGCAAATGTCCTACCCGTTCGACAAAACGAAGCCTGGATTCCACGAATTTGTATATATTTTTGAAACTTGCTCTGGTAATTACAGGTTCATTTGTATTGATTAAAAGGTGCAAGACATGCCTGTAGCTTCTCCGATAAAACTAAGTAGTAACCGATGAAATATGTCATTCCAGCTTCTCCCCGAAGCTATAAGATTTATCTCGCACCAGGGAACTATCACAATATACGAGTAGCAGTATCATTTCGCTACAAACGATATGGGATACGATCTCCATTGTTAATATTATATCCGATCTGGGTTACCCTTTTAATATGTACGTCCAAGGTCTCTTTCAAATAGTGCGTGGTATAGTAAATTTTGATTATTAAAAAAAAACTAAAATTAAGGACGCACAACATTGCAAATGAAAAGAAAAAACATTTTTTTTTAATAAGTATGCAACTGTTCAACAATTTGAATAGAGCATACAATTTTATTGATAGGAATAATATCAGTAAGCTGCATGCTGGGCTCCGACCTGTTGTTCATGACGATGGCGAGTCACATCAGCATGCTACTTCGCCTGTTACAACAGAAGATACGCCGGCTGGCTGTCTCAGGTCACGCGGAGGACCTGGCGCCGACGGACTCCTACCAAAACATCGTGGCCATCGTACAAATACATAAGACACTTATCAAGTAAATATAATCATAATATTTTGGAACTTTCCTACTCTAGTTGAACAAGTCCTACCAGCAATGTATTTACAGGAAAACAATGCCGTCAAAATAGGAAGCCTATTTAAGAAAACAAAAGATATCACCAGATATCTGCCCGTAAAAGTCCCGTTAAAACCGGTTGAGCCGTTTCAGAGATAAGCCGGAACAAGTAGTCATACAGACAGACGAACAGACAGAGTATCAATTAACCAATTTAAAATAAGGATAAAGGAATAAGGTTTACAATTCGACTGTATGTTTATACGACTAGGTATCAATATAAAGAATAATGCAATTTCAATGCAGTTTCGTATTTATTTAACTAATTACATAATAAATGGATTTTACACGAGCATGTCAAACATATGCCATATAAAGTGTATTTTTTTGTTTTCAGTTATATAAATCAATTGGAGGATGCATTTTCAGTGGTGAATCTGATTAATGTTCTGCTGAGCTCTGTGAATATCTGCTGCGTGATGTTCACAATTATTGTAAGTATCTGTGATTATAAAGATTATTGTAGTTTTCCAAGCGATTATTTATAACCTAAGAATAATAATGTTACCAAGAACAATGATAGGTTACTTTTGTAAAAGCTACATTCAATTTATGTAGCTTTTTATATTATATATACTTACTGCATTTTTGAATGACGTATCTGCACTTGCATCGATTTTTTTATTTTGTATTGTCGAAATGTACATGATGCCAGCTGAGGTTCTTGCTGGTTCTTCTTAGAAGGCTAGTTTCCAACCGGTGGTAAATTCTTCGACGTTCATAAGTGCCTTACCAGAGCCTAAACTGAATAAATTTTAATTTTCTCTAATTTATACGTATATCTATACAATAAACTGAATGACTACTGCAGGCATAGAATTTACAATAACTCTATAAATAGTCTACGTTCTTACAGTTCCTTGAGCCGTGGTTGGAAATGAGTGATAAGTTTTTCCTCGGAGCGGCTCTGACGCAAATGGGCATTGTCTGTTGGTACGCAGATGATATCTACAGAGCGGTTAGTTAAGGATATCTTTAATTACGTTCCCACTGTGAGCTTCATTCACCTCTTTCACTTCCTAGCTGTTTTTTTAACAAATTAAGTCTTGGAGCCAGGATCAACCGAAGCTAAAAACACAGGCTCTGTAATGTTGGTTGAGTGTGGTTTTAACGACTAAACTTGAACAAAATATATTAGTGTAATGAAGGTTAGCGGACAGGACAATAGATGGGGTTGGCGATTGCCTCACCGACAAGAGCCTAGTTCTTAAATAAAAGAAGATGACGATGAAGGAGAATTTCAACAGCGTGATCAAAATATATACGACGCCATCTTAATACCTTAAAATTTATAACGTTAAACACTCCTCACTCAGACCGCAGTTTTACTACAGATGTTATCTTTATTATGAGTGCTGTTCACTGAAGAAATATATTCCAATCAATATTAATATTAATATTCTAATTCAGATATTTATTGCGTTTTGTCAGTTACATAATAGGTAACATATAAACTTAATTATAATTATTACATATGTAACTTACATAAACTCTGTTAGGGTGTAGCAATGTGAGAGGCACTACTTATACTTATATATTAGTTTATTTTATTGTATGTATTTTCTATGTTTTCAAGACAGGCTATGCAAATTCATTACTGTTGCTTTGCACATGGCCAAGTTACGGGTGTATATTCGTTAGTTCGTCACAGCTCACGGGTGACCTGCTCTACGTCTGACGTCATGTAGTTCACGCAGGTACAAAGCACTACTACGAGTATTTAAGCATGCGGCAAAAGGACGCGTCACGGTGTCAGTGGGTGACAGGTAGGGTGTATACCCAAACATCTATATGCCGCATGAGCTGATGTGGAAATAAATGAAGGTAGGTAACATATGTGTAGCCTGCGTTTGCACATCTGCGTCCATATTAATTTCATGTTTTTTCATGCATGCATCTGGTTATGAATTGTTTACATATTCCTGTGTGTGTGTTTCCAGAGCATCGGTGTGGCAGACGCTGTATATGAGTCCGGATGGTATCGGAGCAATGCTCGGTGCCGACGGGCCCTGCTTGTCATACTTCAAAGGTACTTTTAACTTTACATTTGGAGAATTCATAATATACTAAAATATGCGTAAATTCAAGTCCTCGATAAAATTATATCAATTCAATTTCAGGTCGCAAAAACCTTTGTACTTCACAGCGCTCAAATTCCGCCCGATCACAATGACTACATATAGTTCGGTAAGCTTTTTGTTGGTGGACAAAGGGGATCTGTGCTTTTATAAAGTTACCTCTTCATGATTCGAACTGCATGTAATGCATCGATAAAAGTATTACTTGGAATTCTTTGAAGATTTTACTTTAACTTCACGGATTTTAAGCAGCCCGTGAATATAATACGAGTTGTGTCATACTAAACATTTTTCTTCTTTTATAATTCCTTAAGCAGAAGATCAGCTTTTTTGACTGTATTTTAATTTAATCATATTATTTAGACATCTTATTATTGCCACTTGGCTAAGCCCGCACTTCACAGTCACTTCGCAAATTATACTCAATCATTATGATAAATTTTAAAGTTTTTAATTATTTTCAGATATTGACGACTGCATATTCGTATTTCACGCTGCTCTACACATCTTATAGCCGTAATTAGACACTAGTTGTAGATTATTATTATTATATGGTACAATGTGTCTCTTCTGATTTATATGTCGATACTGCCCCTCTATTACGAGTTTGCAACTATTATCGTAATCTATACTCGCGTTACCGAACAACATTTTAGTTCCTTACGTGACCGCTAGAGGCTCAGTTTCCCATACTAATATTGTGAGATTGACGCTAGCGTAGCGAGTATAGAATAATATACAGGTTTGATTTGACACTGTACGTTATGTTTGTGATTGAGGACAGTTGTCTAGCAGGTCGGTGTATAATGCACTAGATAAAAATGGTATGGCTATGGCCATATCGTCTTACGTAATCGAATCAAAACATGGTTCGATTTTTAGTTTTCTAGTTAATTCACCAATAAATGCTTAACTTCGATTTTCTTTTCCTTACTTAATGGAACCCTATCTATATCATCATCGCAGGTACAGATGAAGAAGCCAGGTTCAGGAAAAGTACTCAAAGATTTTCTATTTTTAAAATCGAATCACTTGCCACTATATAGTACATTCAATTTCATACTCAGACATAATAGCTCTTATCACAAAGAAGGATGGCAGATTTTAATTAAATTTTCAAACATAAATCTCTCAGAACATTAAAAATCCAACTGCGCCGTTAAATCCAAAAGTTATGAATCCAAAAATATGACTTGCTGTGAGAATTTTATTTCATATCGGAAGTAAACGCGAGGATGGTTTTAATTTTTATTTTGCAATGTAAGTCAATTTATAGGCCATTATCCTGCAATTTATTAATCATTAATAATAATATGACAACTGTGTTTTCTTCTTGCTATCTAATAACAATGAATTATTTACATTGGCAACATGGGCAATTTTCATGTACAATGTATAAAGAAACAAATCCACGAACCCTGTGCTTTCTAGTGGAGGCAAGCGATGGCTCTTCTAAACTGATCTTGGACTGAGACAGGGAAACTGTATTGCGTTTGAACTCCGCTGCAGCTAATGGCACTTAGCCTCTAAACCAGCCATTTTATTGATTTTAAGCCTTTTATCGTTTCTTAATCGTTCTGGGGGATATCTTAGATTTTTACTCATGTATTATGTCGCTTGTGGCTTACCCTGTTTTAGAGAGTCATGGACCTCGCGAAGAATGCATTGTTGCCCCCAGCACTTTGCTTGTGTACTTTTCGGGGGTAGCTGCTTGCTTCTTGGCCGCGTTACAGGGAAGCCAAAGCCCCCTGACGGGCTTCCATGAACTTAGTTTTCTTTAATATCTCATTTTAATTAAATTTCTCTAGCAATGTTATGGGTGACTGCAAACCAAGTGGAATGCGAAGATTTCACATGTTCCTATGTCTATGATCCGTTGTGCGGATTAGTGGAGTCCACGGAAGGTGTCCATGTGTTGACGCAATTCCACAATCTTTGTTACTTCAACAAAATTAAATGCAACCTACGCTTTACAACGCTGGGTACGTATACATATTTCCACATATAGAAGTTACATAATTTCACAATATTCAAATAATATTGCGACATTTATGTGCTGAATAAAACGTTAATTATCATGAGTAAATATTGGCTCGATTTCAATAATTATCCCTGTGTCGCATAAGCTGTGTTTATCGCGTTAAAATAGGGATTCTTACTTAATTCAACACGCGGGGGAAGCCTCAAACGGTAGCTTTAGTTACACATACATCTATTACCTTTATAGATATACATCAAGTCGACGATTATCTGTGCAATATACAATCCGAATCTCGAAACGGTCGTAGAGGGGCGGATTTCAGTGTCGTCGGTGCTGTTCAAGTGTGCAATCACACATGTCCGACATTTTGTACTGATGCCTATGACCCTGTGTGCGCGAAAATATGGAAGAAGAATAACACGGATACCAGCATGAAGACGATGATCAACCATTGCCATGTAGACATGTTTTCATGCGCCTTTGGTCTTAGTAAGTATTGTGCCCATTTGATATCTTTACAATCATTTGATTCTATTCTAGGGTGAGTGTGTAGTAGTGGACCGTGTTTTTATGGTATTTTTTTCGTCCGTCACCAATAGTTTCGCCAATAATGTCGGTGCTGGCCACCTTACCAACACTAATCCCATAGAAGGAGGGGTAAATACACATCAGTCACTCGATTTGATTCTAAAGTGCCGCGATAGTAGACTACCTTGACGTTTAATATTATTATTATATTGATTTGGCGACTACCACTATCGCTATATAAATGAATCGTGTAGCGTTGGTGAAATACAAAAATGACTACGTGTGGCACTCTCCCACGATACATCATGTCCTGGTGCTACTTAAATTATGTTTTTATACTTTTGTAGATGTAACAATTGAGTCAATGTCGTTGTGCTTAAGAAATCCTGATGCGCTACTTTTCATGAAACATATAGCAAACCTTAACAACTTGAAGATCCTTGACACTGGATCCATGGAGAAAAGTAAAGTTGCAATTTATCCCGAGGTGTTCTCACGAAGAAGAAAATGGAGAAGAAATCTCGATAATAAATTCGGAATTGTGGTCAATAATTAATAATAATAATAGCCTCCTTGGACATAGATATATCGAGTCTGCCGCGATGGCCAAATATGGTCGGTAAACATTGGAGATTTACGACGTAGAAGCAACTGTGTATGAAAAGTATATTCATCTATATGCTTTAGCTTTTCACGCGACTCAGTTTGCAATTTTTTTTACCTGTATATACACTATTTATGTTCCTGGGGTCATAATATGTGGTTTTATAACATTATCCTGCCTTTGCTTGGGATACTTTTTTCATTATTATAAAATAAAGTGTCTTATTTTTTTCATTTTTATTATAGCTGCATTGGCAAAAAAGTTGAAAAAATGCTAGTCATAAGATATTTTTACATTTTCTAGTTACCGGGTCTAACAGTATAAACCAAATTGGAAGATTTTTAAAACAGACATTATATTTTCGAATTATAATTCGTAGTTCCATATAATATCACGATGAAGTCCCTAACGGCAAGACAGAGGACAACTTATCTTTCGCTCGACATAAGTACTAGTTAAACATCTTGATTGTTATTGTTTGTTTATAATGAAGTATTTGGAACATGATGAGATCCGAGCGCGCCTTTATCCCCGCGCGGCCGTGTGATTTATGCGATGGTCTGTGTCGATTTACAGTGCGGTAACCAGGGTTGAATTAGCCGTTGGAAGCTCATCCATCTAGCAATGGTAACTAGTAAATTGGCGAGCCTAGCCTAGTCCGTTCATGTGACGTCACTGAATTGATGGCTAGATCTTTGTAGGTAAATTGAGAGGATGCTCTGATTAAGTGTTATTGGATCCTAAATTGAAGTTAAAATATTTATTAGCACCATATATTCTACGGGTGATGCTTCAGTCACTGCAGGTATGGTTATATAACAAAGTTAGGAAATAACGAATGATAAATAATTATCTGGTAGAATAGGAAAATGTGTCTCTTTATTAATTCGAGAATGCGTCCGTTTCGCTTGGTTCATTGAAAGCATTAAATTAGGGGTCGAGCATTACCTTTACCATTACTTGCCGGAGAAAGCCCTCTTTCATATACCTATATAATAATAAACTTTTAAAACGTTACTTTTTATCAAAGAATAAATCTTTTAAACTTCCAGTCTTTAGCGCAAAGGAATTTTTCTCAACGAAAGTAAAGAGAAGGGTTGAATCCCGCTGGTTTTGTTTGTTGGTTTTACTTATCAATGGATTTAAAAAATTCGAAAAA
The DNA here is from genome assembly GCA_964035505.1 of Watsonalla cultraria. Taxonomy (NCBI): domain Eukaryota; kingdom Metazoa; phylum Arthropoda; class Insecta; order Lepidoptera; family Drepanidae; genus Watsonalla; species Watsonalla cultraria. The sequence continues at coordinate 5,617,410 of OZ037717.1, read as the reverse complement.
CCCGTATGAAAATAAAGAATGGGTATCCAATTATTCGTTTAAAAAACTATTCATAAAACACACGGAGCACATGATATAATTCGTAGGAGGTGTCTAACATCTTCTATGTTATATAAGCTAAGTTATATATAGTTACTATAAGCCTTATAATACCGTTTCCAAGTTTTATCTAAACAAGTAGAATGAAGGACGATGTGATGCGGGCTTCTCAGGAGAGATGTCCCGCATTGCGAGTAGAACTTACGAGAAACATTAAACTTTTGCCGAAAACTATTCACAAAGTCATCTAACACACCCCTCAACTATGTACTTAGCTTTGGGTTCACAGCTGTATGTATCTGTACTACCTATAACAATGGAGCAATTAATCAAAAACAAATACATACAAAGAATTGAGTGACTTCTACAAAACTATATTTTCGACTTTCATAAGTGCCTTATCAGGGCCCAAAGTGAATAAATCATTTTCATTTTCATAAAACAAAAATATACAGGCTACAACAACCACAAATGCAACTTTGCACATCAAGTAGGTACTAGGTATTGTGAAAAACAATTATTTTTACAGTATTGTAAGCTAGCGTACACCCCCAGGGTTTACAGTTTGTTGGTTCTGGATTAAATCCGATCTGGGAATCCTGTCCAGAACTTCACCATCTCAGTTCAGCGCTCTGCAGCTGGATCACGACACGACTCACGCTACCTCGTAATTACGGTGTCTTTTTCAGTACCTACTTCTATAACGTTTTACTACTACTTTCATAAATCTGTACTCGACCGTCTCAGAAATAAATTGTTCTACCGAGAGTGAATCTAGGTAATCGAAGCTAATTTGAGTTAGCTCAGCTCGCGCTGTGTCATACAAAGATAAAAAGGAGCTTTAATGAGTGATACAAGCGTTGTAGATAATTAAGTGAAGCGGGTGAAATCTAATTCTATATCTGTAGTATTAATAAAGCAAATAAAGTTTAAGATAAAATGTTAAAAGGAAAATCAATTTATATAGGTCATATATCAAATACAACCGCAACTACAAGCTTTTCTCTCAATATACAACTCTCTAATATATACCCAACACCTGGACTAGCACATACAATTTCGGACTCTTCGACTCGGAAAAAATCCGAAATACACGCGGTCGAAGCTGTGGGCGAAAGCTACCTTGTAATAATAGACATAAGAAGGTAGAACAGTGCACATATCACCGTAATGCTGAAAACATTCGAGTTGAGAGCATCAATATCCAGCACAATGATATCTGGGAATGGTAAAGTTTTGCACATAAAGGGCCAGCTGATATATTTTAGTGGCCGGGAGTGTGGCGATAACTCACCGCGGCAATAACTGGGACACAGGGAGCTTTAATATCACGTATCCGTTACTGCTACATTTTATTACTAGGATACTAGTCTGTTATCTACGTGAGTAGAGACTACATTTTCTAACACTTGCTTGCTTGCTAGTATACTTGTACTAAAAGCAATTACATTGAAAAAACTAAATGATAAAAGAAACATTTCTTAGCATATATATTATGCTTACGTTAATATTGTGTTATCAGATGTTATACAGTCTGATAATAATTTTGTTTTCTATTTGGTTGTTGATATTCCAATTTATTTTATTGCTTTAATAAAATGTATTCGAACACCGTAGGTGTACAAATTTCATTCAGACTTCGTATGTCTGAATGAAATTTGTATCAAGTTGGTAAATAAGGAAAGATTTTTAATATACTGCGTAATTTCGTGTCTTCACGTTTTTCCTTTTGTGATAAATCTAATTTGAGTGAATTGAGCGAACACACCTGCCTGCGATCACACACGTTCAAACGTTTATATTGCCTTATATAAATCGCTCGCAAAGTGGAGAAAGAAAATTACCCGCAAGTATTTTTATTATTGGATATACTGGATGTGTCTCGTTACTTTGCAATTAAACGTCAAAGCTGAGAAGTTCTTAATTCGCGCTGCTTAAACGATCGCAGGTGTCCCCTGGTCTCTTATACAAGCCTCATTCAATCTCTCCAAAATATGATCAGTAGCTATTAACAGAGTATTTATCTTATAATCTATTGATTGAATATTGGTGACAAGAAAAAAAGAATATGTAGGAGATAATAGTAACCTTTTCAGGTAAAAATTAAAGGTTCTATTATAGCATTAGGAACCAACCAATAAATAAGCGGATAAAAAGTGACATATTTCGAACACATCAATGCTTTTTTCTTGGAGGATTGGGCACCTCCTTTAATTTTCGGTCAGTGAATTGCATTCCCGAATGTTCCAAAATAGCCCGGGGCTTGCCAAGTTAAACACCAGCCACGTTGGTACAGGTTTGTGTAAACAGCGCTTGCATCGCCCGCGGACACCGAGCATGTTACGTGGACGCTCATAATTTCAACCCCTCAAGTTTATTTTGCGAAAATGTGTTTCTGATTTCTTCAGTCTACTGGTTTTTCCTCCATCCATGCATCGGACCTCAACAATGAGTCTCTCTCAGAGAAATTACAATTATATTTAGGGTTCCATATCCAAAAAAAGGGACCCTATCACCACAGTGTTTGAATGTCTGTAGGTATTTATTATTAAGACATGTTACATGAACCATTATAGTTAGACAGTTGACATTTTCACAGATGATTAATTTTATTGTCGCTATAATAAAAATTTATACCTATACAGGTGAATTGAGAAACCTTCTCCCTTTTTTCTTTCTTTTATTTATGTAATGGCGACGAGCTTGAGTAAAATTATCCTGCCAAATTATCATGTCAAGTAATTCTCCCTTTTTTGAAGTAGGTTAAAAAACAGAAAAAGGAAGTAGCCAAGTTCGTCTCGCACCTCGCTAGTTTTTTCTAATTTAGTAGTTTAACCAGAGAACGCAGTGCTGTTAATAATATTACCAATGCAAATGTAGACTAACAGGTACATAAATTATGGATAGTAGGTACCTACAGCTTCAGAACCAACAGGGGATCCAGCATCCTGTACTAATCATGCCCATTGTTATTCAACTTGCAACGTTGGCCGTAATATACATTTGCATTTTAACGGACCTGCATACGCCTCGCAACATGGCCTCCTTGAAAGTCCAGGGCCTTACTATGAGCTCTTATTGCCATACTAGTTTAAGTATGATCATAACAGATTATGACTTGTATAAATCTATCACTGTCACACAGTCAAATTGTCTTGCAATAAGAGCTCATAGTTGGAAAATCCGTTAAGCCACATCAATCTGTAGTGGAGTCGGTAGATTTGTATAGCAAGAGAAAAGTTTTTTTTTTGCAATGAGCCTGAGTGTTCTATTGGCTTTGACTTTCGATGTGCTATGGGTAACAACTATACTCGTGAGAAGTAGGGCATTACGGAATCTCCCACTCGAATTTCAGAGCTGCCCGACTGGGACTTACCTATATTCAAATCATCGACATAACAAAGACTAAAAATAATATTACGACAAGCTAGGTAATTTATTCTTTTAGAAGCTTTAGTACTCTAAGTTTAAATGTTAGCACGTGCATTTATACATATCTATTTCCAAAAATATATAAAGGTCGTAATTGAATACGTGACATTTCCCGACGTTGCGAGCTTTGTATATCATGTGATTTGTTTCGGAACATTTAAACTGACGTTAAAACGCGGTTTTGTACTTAAAGTCAACGATCCTTGGCTATTGTTAAGGCAGCGGCTTTTATATGCATACAAACATTGCCGCTTTTTGTATAGTTTGCTTATGTACTCTGTTAAAGGAATATTTATAGAAATTTGTATGAATGAAAAAAACCTACTTAATTAATGTAAGACATATTTGTTGACCTACTCGAAAAATATTGAAGATAAATTCTTTTAAAATCGTTCGTCGTCGCTGTCACCATTGCGCTCTTGGAAAATCCCAGGGCAAGGAGATAGTCGGAAGTACTTTTAAACTTTTTTAATCTGTAACGAAACTCCATTGTCAGTGAACAGCGAGGCTTCAGATTTTTCAGAATTGGTTTGCCGGAGTTCCATTTTTAAGTTTTTTAACTGAAAAAGAAGTTTCATAGTTATAATATGGGTCTCAATTTATCTCAATTTAACAGGGTAAAGGTAATGTACAGCCACTTCGAAAAAAAACATTAAATCTCGATTTTGTTAAATCTAAATCTAGTCGACATAACATTGTTACGTTTATCTTGCATGTCCAAATTCGCAGTAAATTTACCTATATCTTGATTCAGCCAATCAGGACAAACCAACGTTTTCAACTTATGACTGACTAGCTGTGCCCTGCGGTTTCACCCGCGTAGATAAAATTTCATGGGTGGTCCGCGGAATCCTTGTTTTTTTTATATTAAAAGTAGCCTAAGTTACTCCTTGTAAAATTAGCCTTCTGCCAGTAAAAGTCCCGTTAAAATCGGTTCTGTCGTTTCAGAGATTACCCGGAACAAACAGAAAGACAGACAGACAGAGATTTTTTTTTAAAATTAGTTTTTAGTGTCAGTAGCGTCTATACATTCATATGCAATTAGTGAAAAGCTGTTATTTTGGAATTACAAACAGACACTTAAATTTTATTTATCTGTATAGATGTATAGATATAGATAAAGAATATATTTCGACTTATGAAGACAGCTGTCCCTTAGTTTAGTCAATCTTGGTGATTTATTCCACATTCAGCACCTTTTGCACAATTAAATAAGCACCTATTTAATGGTAACCGAATATAGAAGAGCTATGGTGGTGCTGTGCATGGAATGCATATGACGGACTAATACTAGTATAACATAATATAGCCTAATCAACAAAGCTGTGAAAATTTTACAGGCTGATGCATTTATATTTTTTTATACGAGTTCCTAAGGCTGAGGTAGCATAAAAACGTACGGCCACCGAATTGTGCTCATTCATGTTAACTGAGTTGTTATCCTATAAATACTTCCACCGCCATGGCAATACTATAACATAGGGTTATTTAAATATAAATTATTAATCTGTGGATTAACCACCAACTAAGTATATATATATTATAATGTAATCGCATCCTTGTCTATACCGATTGTCTATGGTCTTCTTTGTTCTCTTCCCGCCATTTTGCTACATTTATAAATTGCTGTGTGAAACAAATGAATATAAATTAAATGACAGAGTGGTGTTGTGTATGTGTGTGTACAACAAAAAGGACCGTCCATGGGTCTGTACCTATCTATTTATATATATAATAAAGTGATTACTATTATACTAAGATGCGACTCTTCTAATACAGGTTATTGTAACTTAAAAGAAGATGTCCCAACCACTGTCATTCTATACTTGTAATTAGAAAAAAACGTATTATATTATTTATTATTATATTATATTATACACGTATTTATGTTGTGTTTCCACATAAGTACAAGTGTAATCCGATAGTGCCAGCGTACAAGTGACAAATAACGAAGTGCAAAGTAGAGTGTGCAGTTGATTGTCGGCGGCGCGCTAATTAAAATGTCCCCCGGGTGAGGGTTGTCACGGGTAGCCGCAGTCTGCCGCTGCAGCTCTCGCTCCGATAATAGGCCGCTTCACCTCACAATTTACTGACGGAAATTCTGTCAGCATTTCGTGCACATTTGTACCAAATTTCCACTTACATAATGTGGATGGTTTGGTAAATTGTAAAAATACATGAATGCCGAGGTGATCATCACACAACACAGCAATAGAAAGAAAGAAAGAATTTTTATTTGTTATACATAGAAAATGCGACGCAGCATTAATTATAATTATATTATAAGGTATTAAATATGTGGGTAAGTTAATTACATTATGACGTCACAGATATACATTAAGGGTTGAGCAGACAATGTTTCTCTCTCTCTGTTGCTTATTAATTGTATACCTGTGGGCTTTACCCCAGTTAGTACCGCACAAAGATAAAGACTGCAAACAATTTGCGTAATCTATGGCCATATATACCACAGATACGATAACTTAGGTGTGTGTGTCCATCGTATTATATACAATTTACAAACAAATACTATGTGGGGTAACCATTTCACATGAATACCTATATCTTTATTACTTATGTCGATAGTTGTATTAATTTCTAAATAAAACATAAAATATTACGCCCTTAGAATATAAAACATTTTTACTCTGTTACGACTTCTTTCTTTAACATATTACTTATCTTCCTCAAGGATCGTGTTATCTCAAAGAACTACTTAGCCTTGTATATTAAAAGACGAATAGCCAGAGATACCAAATTTAAAATGATAGTAAATGTGCCGTCGCGAGCGCTGACCTTGAATGCGCAGCATTCAATGTATGAGTGTATACCTGGCTGTCTGTCTGTTTGTTCCGGATCCCGTTTAAATTGGTCCAGCCGTTTTCCGAAACGGCTTTCATTGGTAGTTAATATTACAAGAAGAGTAACTTAAGCGGACTCCCCACGAAATTAAGTATACGCAGGTGAAACCGCGGGGCAAAGCTAGTCATTAAATAAATTATACGCATTATTACAGTAGGAATTTAATAAATGACTGGGGATGGGCAAAATTGGCGATGGGTAAATTATTTACTGCTGATACCGGAGCTCGCACCATAAATCCTCGTCAGGGTATCGCACCGAATTGACAGTCACTCGATTATAATCAGTATCGACCCTGTTTCGATATTATTAATCATGGCTACAGGCTTACCAGAAACTTAAATATATATACCATTAAATTATTACATTCAAATTCAAAGTATACAAAATTGATCAAAGTCTTCGTAAAATAACAAAGTTCTTAATTAGCTAATCCTTTTCCTTTCGGCTAAGCAGCGGCGATTGCTATTGTTTCTGTAAATCTTGTATGATTTACCCAATTAAAACAAAATCGTGTAATATTGTCAGATCAGTTTGTTTCCTTTTTCTAAATCAGTCTTTGCACCAGTAACAAGCATTTAAATATCGTTTTAATATTTTTTTGTTTCATGCTTTATTTTGTTGTTGCCGTGTGATTGTAGTCAATAAATGCTTATTATTATAATTATTAAATCAATAAATGTACTTATCGTTACTTGATAAGACTTTCTATTACTAGGTATTTTCAAATCGTCGGAATGACAAAAAGTACATATATCATATACCTAGTATTATAAATGTTATAACCGGATGCGCTCGGGTACTGAGAACAAGTCTAGTGCATCTAGCGCTACTTTCTCAATGATGCGTAGACACCCTATAAATAGTAAAAAAATCGTATATAAACGTACTTTTGCGGCAGGTTCACTTGTAAAGTTTAAATACCAATAGCCGAAACAAAACTAAAAGCAAATATAATGAAAATGATTTATTCAGTTTAGGCCCTGGTAAGGCACTTATGAAGAATTTAACACCTGTTTAATGTGACACTGATCCTACCTGACGTAGTAAAGTATGTAAGTAGGTAATAGGTAAATTCATTACACTAAACAGTTATGAACAAACGTCTTTGTAATGATAATGCAGACGATTAGAGCACAAAAAATAATTAAATTTTCATGTAACGTTGTTTGTAGTGTAAACAACTTTACTTTGACTTTAATGTGTATAACACTACCGAGAACTGCGTACCTTTACATAGCCGAAGGCTAAATTTACGTTAAAATTAACGAGCAGCAAACTGGTTTGTAGGTCAGGTAACCATGTTGTACCTCCATAATACATTTTATAACATCTCCGCGTGATTAAAGTGTAGGCCGTAATACAGCGAACATTGCCGGGATACTATTATGTTTTAAAATTGAACGACCGTGTATTTTGAAACGGCAGATAAATCCAGTAATAAATTCATCAAAAGCCCGGTATTAAAGTAGGTAAGTATAATAAAATAGAATGTAGGGTTATTACAGTTTTTAAACATATCATTAAGCTGCTGGTTATCTTCTGGGGCAAAAAATAACAATAAACCGCCTAATATTTACTATAAATATTAATGTTTGTTTTGTAGAGTATTGTTTCTAACAGTCTGACTCAAGAGGTCGCGTACGCTACTGCGGTCATGAGGAACACGAGGTCTTAGGTTCGATGCTCGTGTCGGGAAATGTATTATAACGGATTTTTCATCTGTTATTCCCCAGTAGCAGCCCGGGCAATAGGTTCACCCTCTATTACATGGGATTTCACATAACTAACTGGTGGTAAGACGACAGCATTATGTATGTATACAGCAGATCCACGAGAAAAAAAAAAATCTATGATCTTATATTTTTTGTAAAATCATAAGTAAAATGCTTGGGGCTGGCAATATTACTGATAGACAGTGGCAGGATTATCCATGGCTTATCCGTCACACGAATATCACGACATCTAAATATATATTTTTGGGATAGGGAAAAAGGTTAATATTTCTATGGATATTACTGATACTCCAGTAAATATGCATTGGTAATAAATATTTCATACATTACAAAGACTAAGTACTATTCGACAGATTAAAGTCAAACTAAAGTCCCGTAGACAAACAATCAAGGAAATAAAGCCTTTTTGAGCCAGATTACAACCAAAAGGTCTAAGAGCATTTGCATATTACCGATGTTCCGTATTTCGTAACACAATACTTGGAATTGGTCCGAGATAATAGAAGCTTAATTACAGCGTCAAGTGCCTATTAGGAATTCTTATCCCTCCACTGGATGTAATTAGGTAATTTACATTTGGTGCATAATAATACGGTGCCAAAAGAAATTTGCGAAATAGCTTACAACATTCTAACTCGTGGACTGGTTACTGAAACACGATCGATCAATTACCAACCTTTTCATTTTAGTAATACTTACTTAAGGACTTTTTAATGTCATCTTCAGGAGTAATCCAGATGAGCATATAGATAGTAACCCACTTTCCATCTACACTGTAATAGGTAGTCGGTTAATGTCTCATCATCAACCTATCTTAGTCCACTGCTGGACATAGGCCTCCCCTAATGAGTGCCATAGCGCCCTGTCTTTAGCTTGCCGCATCTGCCTGCCGTCTTTCGCATGTCGTGGTCGTGGTCTGCCGTGGTTCATGTCTGGTTTATATTAATTATTTGACAGGATATGACAAAGTGAGAAAGCGTAGCTAGGTATAAAAACAACAAGGGATAAGAGCAGGAGGATGATGAAAATGGGACAGATTAGATGGCAGTGACTTCATAAGTAAATCTGATAAACTACATCGGTAGATCAGACGACAACAACAATGTGTGAAAATAGGCCAAGAACATTAAGATGAGTGTCAGAAAGTAAATTAAGCAATAAAATATATTGACTTCTTATGTTTTCAATACTTTACGGCTCGAATATTTTTTATGTTCAATGGAATTTACGATCGCAGTGCGCGGTGGCGCGGGGTGAATGCAAATGTACAACAGAGATTCTCATGTCATACGATGTACCCATTGTTCGAGTGTGTGTGAGGTCGGTTGTATAGTTTACGTGCGCGTTCCGCTATCGGTGGCGTTTTCGCGCGCGACTGCCCACAATGAAAACCGTCCATTGCAATCTTGCCACGCTTGAACACTTCGCTTTTTAATATGTAGGTATGTCGTATGTGCGCTTTGCTTTTTTTAAGGTGGAGAGGTTGTGCGTTCATTTCCTAGCCATGGAGAGCAGCTTTGTTGTTAAAAAACATTATGAGCTATTGGGTTGACAAGTGTTACGTCAGAGGACTATGGCTGGTGGAGGTGAAGAAATAACAGTATTTGGGATTGTAAAGCGAGTCAATTAATTTGAATATGTAACCAATAAACAACATTGTTAAAAAATAACTACGGATTTTGCAGATACAAATCTCAAAATTATTTTCTTTTCTCTGGAAACAGAGAGAAGAGAAGGAAATATAAATAATATACTACGACACAAGTCGTTGCCTTGGAGATCCGTTTGTGTTCCTGTTAATAAATTACGTAAATGCTGGATGTGCCGAGCTACCGATTTACAAATATTTAACGAATCAATTGTTTCTTATTTGCTTTGTTTATTGGTTGTTGGTAGAGAATTATTAGTACAATTAAGTGGAATAGACTAATTGCGGCCCGGCGCGGCGGGAGCTCGGCTCGCATCAATCGTTTGGAATTAGATTCGGCACGAGCGCACATCGCTGACTTACGATTCCACCCCTCTTATTATTGCGACCGAATGGAATATATTTGACGTTTATACATGGGCACAATGGAGAGATATGATCGAAAAGATATACTTACGTTCTCCATCTACATTTGAGATAAAATTATAACGAATGGAAGTGGTTGAAGGAAAGGTGAACGGAATCTATCCGACTTTTTTTTCGTGCAATATGAATCAGAATATTTTTACATAGTTATGTACATACCTTTCTGAAAGGGTCACCGATTGGGTACTGTAGTACAGGCAATGGAATAAAAATATTTATACACGGATACAACAGGTTATATAGAAATTGAAGCGTTGTACAAAGTAATCACAATATTTTTTACGCTTAATTCCTAGTAAAACTGCAGAGACAAGAATGATTTATTTCAATATTTTTTTTGTATCAACAATTCCCTTAAAGTCCAACGTGCATTACGTTTATTGGAATAATATTTGCTTTAGGGAGGAAAGAATCTGTAGAATCAGTTTATGTAAATGTATGCAATGAGAACGTCCGGGTATTGAAGTGCCGTTTTACTACTTTTTGTGCATTTGTGACTTTCTTATACTATGGTTGATATCAAAGGAGGGACGAACCACTTCTAATAGAAAAGAGTTGGTGGAGATTGCCACGGAATTCTATGAGGACCTGTACCGCTGTAGAGATGAAACTAAAACTACAACGGCTACAACAATACCAGGTACCTCTAGGGCAGAAATACCACTATTTATGGAAAGTGAAATATCGAATGCTATAATGTCCCTTAAATCTTTGAAGAGCCCAGGGGAAGATGGAGTCACCAATGATATGTTGAAAATTTTAATTGAGCCACTGACCCCGATACTAACTAATTTATTTAATAAAATCTTAACATATGAAATCATACCATCAGAATGGGAGACATCAATTATAACTCTGCTGTATAAAAAAGGAAATCCAAAAGATATTGGAAATTATAGACCTATTAGCTTACTGCAAACAATTTATAAAGTTTTCACCCAATTACTACTTAAGAGAATAATACCAGTATTAGAATACAATCAACCGAAAGAACAAGCTGGGTTTCGTCCAAAGTTCTCCACCATCGATCATATATTTACCGTAGCTCAAATCATCGAAAAATTTGAAGAATACAACAAACCACTCTACCTTGGCTTCGTCGACTACTCAAAAGCTTTCGATTCGATCGCACATTCTGCTTTATGGGAAACCCTATACCATCAAGGAGTGCCACACAAGTATATATCTATACTTAAAGAAATTTATAAAAGGGGAACAGCAAAAGTTAAACTGGACAGAAAAGGTCGATTGTTTCACATACAGCGTGGAGTTCGACAGGGTGATCCCATCTCTCCGAACCTGTTTACAGCACTCTTGGAAAACATATTTCGTAAACTGGAATGGGAATCAACGGGAATCAAAATAAACGGAGAAATACTGTTCCATCTACGTTTTGCTGATGACATAGTTCTAATTTGTGACAATCATCAACACTTAGAATACATGCTACAAACTCTGGATAAAGAAAGTAGAAAATGTGGCTTAACAATGAATCTGGAGAATACTTGCGTAATGACAAACAAAGAAAAGTTACCAGTTAACATAACGTCTAATGTTATAAACTATGTCGAAGAATATGTATATTTAGGTCAAAGAATTTCATTCAGAGAAAGAACATTAAGCGAGGTAGAACGTAGAATCAAACTCACTTGGAAACGATACTGGTCGTTAAAATATATCTTCAAATCCAAACTATCAATCGCACTAAAAAAGAAAGCATTCGAAACTGTCGTCTCTCCTACTCTACTGTACGGCTGTCAGAGTTGGGCAATAACGAAAGAAGTCATTCACAGGTTGCAAGCCTTCCAGCGAGCCGCTGAACGAAGTATGCTGGGGCTTAATCTGAGAGACAAAATTCGAAGCTCGAACATTAGAGCGAGAACCCAACTGACAGATGTAGCAGAATCAGCATGCAGGCTAAAATGGCGCTGGGCAGGTCACGTGGCTCGTGTAAGTGACGGTCGCTGGAGCGAGCGCGTGCTGCATTGGTGGCCACGTGAGGACACCCGGTGCCGTGGCCGCCCCCGCCGCCGGTGGAGTGATGATATAGTCAGAGTAGCAGGTCCTACCTGGACCAGACTCGCAAACAACAGAAAATCCTGGAAATGCATGGAGGAGGCCTTTGCCCAAATTTGGGTACCCAAAATAAATTAAAGTAATTAAGTACATAAAATCTTTGTAAACACTTTGGGAAATAATAAATGGCTTTATTATTATTATTATTATTATACTATGGTTTGGATTATCATCAAGTGTTGGTTTATTTTTTGAACATGGGAAAAACATATTGCTCAGTTGCTAGCCATGGCAATATAGCTAACATTTGGCAGCAAAAGCAATTTGGATGTGATTAGTGTTCTTTGTTTTCATACTCTGATTGTACCTTATTATAAAGATGTATCACCGTCTGAAGTACCTCAAAGTACTCGTCTATATAGATTTATTATTAATATATTGAAATAGATAAATTTAATGTTGATTCGAGGTAATTTATAACCCTTCAACTCAGACACATCAAAATCTGAGCACCTTAAGTACTAGCTACCCGCCGAAGAGATAAGAACCTACATTTTGAATTCTGTTTGACAGTTTCAGAAACACTTTGAGGCATTATTTACTACAGTTCATGAATTATTTATTGTCTCGCTGGCTAGTGCTGAAACTGATTATGTTTCTACAAAGCAAGTCAAGTGTTAACCAACACAGATGCTATGAACGAAAAGCGGTCTCTTTACTCGCCTTTATTTTCAGTATTTAAGGACTGCACTGCTTGAATTCATTCGTATTTTAAGTATTACAATCCCATATCGGAAAGTGCAAATAAAATCCAATATTTTTTTAATTTTTGTAATCATCGGTCTTTCTTTCGTTTCTCTGTTCAGACAGAGAAACGGTAAATTTTCCTATCATATGTTTTCGTTTTAATTTTTGTTGAATCATCAACGGCAAACTATGGAGCTTTCAAGCGCGAATGGTAGCAGACTGCTAAGGACAGGAACTTTTGGAAAAGTGAACGGGGATTTTGCCCAGCAGTGGGACACAACCGGGTCATAATAATACCTAATATTAATAAAATACATAGAGTTTAGGATTCGGTTCGCAAGCGGGATAACCTAAAAAAAGTGATTAGGTTCTTTAATTCAGCCAGAAATTGCTATCTTGTCCACGTTCGTAAGGTAAATGTCGTAAAATGCAAAGGTAAGCACAAAATATCCTAAATAAGAAATAGGTCGATGTGCGCTGACTCTACATAGACCCGCCATGTCGATATAAGATGAGTTAGGTAAAAGGCTCAATCAGGCAAAAAATAAATTGATAGATGTTCGACTATGAGTCAACATTTGAAATAAGGTTCATCAATTAAAACTCGACCGATTGTGCAAAGTAAGTAAATCCATAGAATTACAATTTTGAGTTCCGGTTAGTTATATACAATTTTGTTAATCCTCGCTGTTTGATAATATGTCAGTTGGCATACTATACTTTTGTAAAGGTAAAAATGAATGGTCTATACATTATAAAAATAACGCCTCCCTGAAACAGACATATGCAGCCTATGATATTATTATGCTAAGAATGATCCATCCTATATCCATGTATAATCCATTCTATATTTGGTACGTTTAAAGTACGTATTCGTTTTGTCATGGCCAATTCCTGCTAGTCGGATCATCCCACATCATGTTTGAAGAACGCCAACGTCAAATGCACCTTATCTATTTATGCTCATGGCAAAAAAAGCATGATGGATAATCCATATACTCGTATGTTTAATATTTGACAATCATAATAAGATCCTCTTGATAGGCGTCAAGAGGTCTGGTGAAGCGAACAAATAATGTTTCCCGTGAATACCCCGATAGATCGAGAGACGTCTCGTGGAATCCACAGGATACATTAAATGGAAATTCCCCCAGCATCCTGTATATTTTTGTTTCCTACGGCATATTTTTCTGAAGCTCATTCACATATTGGCTTTATTCGATCTCTTTTTATGTTCGAGTACAAGAGGGGTCGAAAATAAATAAGCATTTTGAACAAACAGTAATGCTCCGCTTTTCAACATTTACTTCGCTTAATAGGGAAACTTATCACACAGAGCTATTTAACTGACTGAAAAGTATATTTTAGTCTGGGTTGATAGGGCTTGAGGTCGTGAGCTTGATCTCTGTTGAGGGTAAACAAACTTTTATGTTTGTATTGGAAGTATGCTTATATTTATGTACTAGCTGTACCGCGGTTTCAGCGTAGACTTAATTTCATCGATGGCCGCGGAACACTAATGTTTTATTATAAATAAAGGTACTCCTTGTAGCATTGGCAACCTAACGTCCTAAAGTCCCGTTAAAATGGGTCCAGACGTTTCTGTGACTAGCCGAATAAACAGACAGACAGACAAACGGAAAAAGAGAGAGATTTTTTAAATCTGTTTAATTTTTATGTATTTTTTTTATTATATGTAGGTATATATTATGCATTTAGTGAAAGCGTATAGATGTAAGATATCGTTGACTGGTCAATTGTATGTATACGTTTTACTCTGGTAGCATTGTATGCAATAGATAAATGATCCAGTGTTGGAACTGACTGAATAAAGGGCCATCGTTTGTATTCAAGGAGTTGTACTGTTCTTTGGTTAATGACAAACTTAGCATTCCATTTTCAAGATGGACGCGGCGGATGAATGTCTAGATTGGATCCGAGGCAAGTCCGGGGAGAAATTGATAATATCTGCGCTGTAACGCTCTGTTGAAGCTTCAGATTGTTTGTTTCATCAAGTCAAGAGTAAAACAAAGTAAAACAAGCAGCTTAACTGGATTCTCTTTGCTCCCTCCTCATTATTACTTGCTTACAATGTGTTTAATTTTAAGACGGACTTGGCCACCCATATTTTAATTAAACAATAGTTTTATTGCAGATGGGTTTCTGTCTATTGTTAACGGCGCCAAATAATCCCTTTTTTACTCTTTTAATCTTCATTCATATGTACACTAGTATAATAAAGAGGAAAGATTTGATTCTTTTTTTGTTTGTTTGTTTTCATTGAATAGTCTCCGAAACTACTTGACCAATCTTGAAAATGGATATATGGACATCATCAGCGAGTAACATAGGCTATATTTTATCTCGAGTGAAACCGCGTGCAGTTCGCTAGTTACGTACTCGTATATAGAGGAAGGCATCTTTACATACTTCTTTCACTTTCTCGACATAAATGCTTCTCTTCATACACTTCCTGCGGTTAAGAGTGTTCCGAATTCGGGTTTTTCTGAAAAAAAACTATTTACGGGCTAGTAAAGCGTGAAATATTAATATTTCGGTCTCTCATGTTCTTCTCAGTAAAAGCAACCTTCCGACCCTGGCTGTAGCATGTATAATCTAATCGAATAAAGATATTTTTGAGTTTGAGTTTGAGTTATGTCGGGTAGGTAGCTATATCGTTGTCATATTATACTCACTTCACATCAGTATCGGTAAAGTGAGTATTTAATAAGTACATAACAAAGGAGTCTCGCTCAGAAGTTGGCAAGGTGTGTGGGCTTTGTGTGGGAGTGATGAGTTTCAAAAGGTTTCGTGAAGCAATGTCATTAAACTGGGTCGATACATAGGGAAGCTCATTACGTACGAACTGTGTGTGTTTTGGTTCAGGATATTTGTACAAAAAATCGACATTGAACTCTTTTTAAGGCGTTCTGTGTCCAGTCATTCCTCGCTTTAATACAATATTTTTAATAAATATCGAATATTATCACACGGTATTCCTAAACTAAGCAAGGTTTCTACTATGGATACTAGTCAACTGATACAGAACATTCAGACACGTGGCAATCACAAATGCTCATTACATGAAATGTTTGCCCTGGCGCGGGAATAGAATCGCGACGCGTAGTGTATCAGGTATATAGCACTAGACCAACGGTGACGTCATCATACCCACTCAGGAACTTTTTATAATCAAAGAGGGATTATCTGAATCTGAGTCAGATTACCTGCACTAGGATGTTCATCGTTTATAAGCCTATAAGTTTATAAGTTTACTAGCTGTGCCCCGCGGTTTCACCCGCGTAGATTTAAGATTTAGTTTCATCCTTATTGTCGCGGAACCCTAATATTTTTAATAAATAAAAAAAAGTAGCCTAAGTTACTCCTTGGAACATCAGCTACCTGCCAGTGAAAGTCCCGTTAAAATCCGTCCAGCCGTTTCAGAGATTACCCGGAACAAACAGACAGACAGAGAAAAATTTTAAAACTTGGTTTTTTAGTGTCAGTAGCATGTATACTTTCATATGCATTTAGTGAAAAGCTGTAATTTTGGAATTACAAACAGACACTTCAATTTTATTTATCTGTATAGATATACTATGAATGTTGCTTGGTTTTTAGTTGAACGTTATGCCTATAGATGGTGTTGACATTTGTATTTTAATCGCGCTATGTAGAGTCTCAACGTGGGTTATAAATGAAAAGTTCGTTCTGAAATAAAAAAAATATATTTTTCTTTGTTATACTATTCCAATCTCAAGTACCTATTCGAAGGTCAGAGTTTTGAATTTGTTTACATCGGAATAACACCGTATTGCAAATCTCAATCAATACTGACAGGAAAAGAGTCCCACGTGTCCAATAAAATTGTCATAATTTTAAAAAGGGAAGGCATAAACAAACGGTAAACATCATCAATAAAACACAAATTACTTTGCATTTGCGCGAGTGCCTTATATTCTAATTTAAGTCCAAGGTTTGCCAGATGATCCCTCTGTGTTTTGCCTATAATGAAGGTTTATTTACGTCAAAATAAGTCATAAATATTCACGTTAATATACACATACAGATCGGAGTCCGTGGCTCATACATTGGTTTTAAGTCATAAATAATGACATATCTCGCGGTTGAATTCAATAAAATAAATGTTTGAGCGCTATCGGACGTAGTGCAGACTATGTAAATACAATTGCTACATAGCATAGGTACATTGTATAATATCATTATGCAATGGGTTACTCAAGGGAAGAAAGCGTCAATTAGACTTAACTTTACCACACTTTCGCTTCAACAACATACTTAGTATACATACAAATGATATGTAATATTTAGGTTTTTATTAATATATTTGCTATGATAAGTATACTAGAAAGTAAATAGGAAAGTTATACATATAACCTTATAAATATGGTAAAATATAATATAGAAGGTAATTATTAAAGTTTGGGTATTATTTTATGCATAATTATCGTATTAGCGAGCAGAGATGCGTGCACGTTTCGAATGAACTAATTTAAGACTCCCGCGGGGCTAGTTTGTCTTCATGAATCACTGAACTGCAAATTATGTACCATGGGGACCTGCCTTCAGGTCTGTTAGTAATAGGTAAATCAACCATTATCGTTAATACTTTAAGGTTCCTATTTGTATGATTCATAATTAGGAGTATACAAGCCTACACTGTTTATTTTTGTTCTATAATATTTACTTTGCCCTGTGGCGGTAAAATATTCGAATAAAATTACTTCTACTACGAAACAACATGAAAAAGAGTTCTTTTTATTATAATGGTAAATATTTGTTTTACTCGCGTGAGTCCTACAGTACAACTTTATCTACACTAATATTATTAAAGAGGAAAGTTTTTTTTTGTTTGTTTGCATTGAACAGGCTCCGAAACTACTACATCGATCTTAAAAAATATTTCTGCGATGGATAGCTACATCATCAGCGAGTAATATAGGCTATATTTTATATCCATACTCCCACGGGAACGGGAACAACGCGGGTGAAACCGCGTGACGTCCGCTAGTAGTAAAAAAGTTCCTTAACACCTTTTCACCAATTGAATGAGTCATAATCCATGACACAGAACGAATAACAGAGAAGCAAAAATAAGGTTATCTTCATGTGAATCTAAGAAGATACTTCAGGTGGGATGAGACAAAGACTGTTGTCGCCATAACCGTATAAACAATGTATTGTCCTTTTCAATAGCGACCCTCACAATACCGAACATTCAAACAGGCATATACTAAAGTATAGGCTCCATTCTTTTGATGTTTCAACGATTGTGGCAGAATGTAAAGGAACGTAAAACTCACCTCGAAGCGATTACTTCCGCTGCTTGAGACTTTCCGTAAGAACCACCCGTTGTGTCGCAGCTCGCAGGTTTGAGATGAAACAACGAAACGACGATCACCGCGTGTTACATTTCACACTGAAATTTTTTTTCTTATCGTTCGTCGTGATAAAAACGATAAGAAATAGTAATTTATTCAAAACTATGCTAGAATTTAGGGCCAGATTTTTCAGCACTATATTACGTTGAATTAAAATTTAAAAACACATTTAGCGTGGTAATGCTGCCAGTCTACTTGGGACAATCCCGAGTGACACCTATTTGGATCAAGTTTTCTAAGGAGTTTTAGTAGGTTTTTACATATAATTATGTTTTATTCAATAAATATTATAGAGTCTATTGCTCATTCAGGGTCGTTCATGACTCCCGACGGTACTTATAATTAATATTTTATCGGAAAATATGTTTTTACATTACACCTAGTTCCAACAGTAAACGACGCTATTCTGCCATGGTAAACTAAGAATGAAACTAGACTCTATTAAAGCCGACCTTTATCATCACTGCATGACATGGGTATGGTTTTCATACAAAGGTACCCAATTACCCTTTCTTAAACATAAGGATTAATAACATAATTGCTCCGGCTTTTAATGCTTTTAAATGTTATTTAATTTGATATTTGCAGGTGAAATTGTAAACAATATCTTACTTTACAATAGCTACTATAGACGACAAAGACGGAATGCACAGAGTTTCAATAGAACTTAGAATCGGAATCCAATCACGTTCCCCTATTTGTCAGGCCATCTGAACCAGTGCCATGGAAGCTTTAGAGCTAAATGTCCAGTTGGATGGTCCATGCTTACTTACAATGCACACGTTCCTTTTCAATGATACATGTTCAAATGTGGCCGAATGGGGCTTGGTCTGATATCAAAGGAATACTTATTAGTTTGAGGGTACGTTTCATGTTGTCGAGGATTAAACGCTCATGGTAAACATTAAAATGAAGCACGTATAGTACTAAAAGTAAAATCGAACTTTGTAACTGAATTAGTGTGGCAGTAAGATCATCTTAGGGTTGGAAATTCGGAAAACTCTGTCTTATACACTTTCACCTTACGAAAAACACACCCTCCAGATTTCATGTCTCTATTACCAGCGGTTTAGATTGTATGTTGATAGGCCAGAAATATGAAATTAAAAATGACACTATATTGATAAAATACACGTGCTGAGTATCTGTTGAACAAAATGAGACGAGATACAGGTAATCTACCTAAGACGGTGTTGTTCACGAATATTTAGACGCAAAATTTAAGTTAGTAAGTAGTGATGTAATTCATGGCGGCATCCGCCTTTGCGCTGTATAACATAGTTGGCGAGATTTATTCCTTCAATCTCCGCTACTTTAGCGCACTTTACTCGCTCACTCTAATGGGGTAATAACTACTGTTGAACGAGCCAATTTGTACTACATTTTTCCAACTAAAAACCTTTTCCTGTTTGTCTTGAGGCTTGATGTTGGGCTGTGAAAAATATCCAGTGTTAAATTTCCTCCTTCATTATTCATCTTTATCTCACGATAATAGGGTAAAACCATGAAATGAATAGCTGCTCCTATCAGGGCTCCCATTCATTTCGGGTAAAAAATGGCATGTCCAGTAAACATAAGAATGTGTACGAAGAAGACAAAAGTAAAATTGTATTGTATTAAAATTATTATTGGCGTATATGACGTTGTCAATACTAAGATGAGCACAAGTGACCGCGTGAACGAAAACGCAGATTTTTGTAGGTTCGAAACATCGCCATCTGTCGGTCCAGTGATATTTTGATCCCGAAAAAACTGCGTTTACGCCAATACGGTGACTTGTGGCGGCAATTTTAAGAATACTCGCGCTAGGCCCTCAGAAAATGCAATGAAAATCAGTCTGTCACCATCTCTCAGGTAAGACTCCCGACATCTCATTGATTGCTATCTCAGCAAGGTCCTACAATCCAACGAAGACGTGACGTCACGATTTTCTCCTTAACCGTAAAACCTGTCTCAATATACCGAGATAAATCCCCGCACCTCAATCCAAATAAGTCATTGGTAAAGATTAGGATTTTAATCTAGAATTATATTGAACTACACGGCATACTTATATAATATGGCCTAGACTTTTTAAGCGAAGATTTTTGATAGAGAGCTTCGGTTGGTACTACATATCACTTACAAAGTAATATAAAAACTCACAAAACGTTTAAAACAAAATTTACATATGCTCACGCCGGTATTCCCCGAAGGGGTAGGCAGAGGTGCTGTAATAACAACACCCACTTTTCACACAAGATGGCAACGTGACAGATGGTGAGTCTATCGCCGCCTCAGATGCTATACATACATCTTCGAATTGCTTCTCAGACATATGAAGGTTTCCTCACGATGTTTTCCTTCACCGTAAAGCAGTGAAATCATTGCGCATAAGTTTTTAGAAAAACTCATTGGTACAGGGGCACAACCATGAGCTCTTATTGCAATGATAATTCAGTTGCGCGAAAGTGACAGATTTATACACGTCACATACATCTGTCTCATAAATGAGTGAAACTATCATGGCAGTAAGAGCTCATGGTAAGGCCCCAGGCCCCGCTGGGATTCGAACCTGCGTCGTTTGCGTAGCAGGCGACTTCTCAAACCCCAAAGCCACCACGGGTCTCGGAAAAAATATATACATCAGGGTAGTTTTTTGTTTTATGTTCTACATTTAATCCAATAAACATCGAACCTTTAATAAGCGTAAATTCAACAACTACACTTTACCACAATATTAAGAAATAAGTTGAGGGACGGAAAAAAGATAAGTGATTTATTTGGATATTACCACCCTGTGCCAAAAATTTACACCTAAAAATTCTACATCATGTATGCTCATTCCATTTATTACGTTGAGAATAGGTATTACGTCAATATATATTGTAATTGGAGCTAAACTCAATAAAACATGCCAATTCAGACGCAGATTAATGTAGAGTCCCTTGGTTGTAATAAAACTGGCTGTAATTAATTAAATCCAAACCCGTGGAGAAATGTTTCGAAATTAAACCCTCGAAGAGTTATCAACTTTTTCAACTCCAGCAATTTGAGTGACACACTCTGTCAACAACTACGGGGATGGTTGGTGTAGGTATGCTTATTTTAAGCTAAAAAGACACTTAAGTTTATGCAATATTACTCGTATGTGTTTAGTATTCAAAGCGTATATCTAAGACTAGCGGGCGACACGCGGATTCATCCGCGAAGTTCCCGCTCCCGTAGGAGTACGGGGATAAAATATAGCCTATGTTACTCGCTGATGATGTAGCTATCCATTACTGAAAGAATTTTCAAGATCCGTCAAGTGGTTTCGGAGCCTATTAAATGCAAACAAACAAAAACACAATAAAATCTTTCCGCTTTATATTATTAGTGTAGATCAGTGAAAGTTAAAATAAGTCCAGCCGTTTCAGAGATTACCCGGAACAAACAGACAGACAGACAAACAGACAGAAGGACAGACAAACAGACAAAAAATAATTTGGTTTTTCTGTGTCAGTAGCATGTATACTGTCATATGCATTTATCGAAAAGCTGTTTTTTTTTTTTTTATTATTTTTTATTATGTTTCTGTTATTTTGGAATTACAAACAGACACTTCAATTTCATTTATCTGTATAGAAGATGTATAGATGTATAAATATGTATAGATATATAGTATACATTCGCCATCAAGTTGAAAATGCTGTGAAAACCCTATACAATTTGTCGCCCAGTAGGGTTACGGACGTGGATCGGGACTAAGACCCAATCATCGCAACGACAACCAAGGTAGTTAAATCTGCTTGTAACGTGTTATGGTGCAGTTTCGCGACAAGAGAGGCAAGTGCGGCTGAGTCATTACGAGTGTTGAGAATGCAAATGTTAGCGCACTGCAGCACTTTAGTAATTTATTACAGAATGCTCCAATAAAGCTACAAGTTTGTCTTGCTGCTATCAAAATACCCATCAACGGGCCTACCATCATCGGTTTAAGCTCTACTTAAATCGATGATAGTAGGTCCCCAGGGGACCAACTATGATCGTATAAGCACCGCGTATTGTGATCTTCTTCGTTCTGACGTTTAATTTACTTTAATGGAACGTCTAAGCTCTTAAGTTCTTAATATGCGCTGCTTAAACGATTCTAGTTGACCGCCACTACACATTACATAGAATATAGAAAAGGCAGAGATGGTGAGGATGATAATGGGACCTCCTGCTTAAAATTTGAGCAGCCCGATTGGAGACTGCTTCCAGTTCCAGTTCTCTGAGAAGCGTATCCACATAATTATATTCTAAAGTGATGATGTTTCACAGCGGTGTAAATGATCACCAGTGCTCGATGGTAGGAGTGGTAGTTTTAACCTTATAAGCTACCCTACTATCTCCCGAGTTCCTTGGCGTTTCAACTTGTAATGCTTCACGCTAGTAACATACGAGCGTTTATAGTCGGCAGTATAGCCGCTTGTCATCACCTGAACTGTGGACTTTCTTGCCAACATTTTAGTACAAAATAAAATGTAAAATCAATTTTACGCACCAAACTCTAATGCTCATATATCTCCGATAATCATCCCCAATATGCAACAATATCGTATTTCTTGCATAATTCGTAGAAGGGGTTGTTAAACAAGAAAATGTATTCAAAGAATCTGAAACAAAAATATCTTCAGATCCAGATAATTCCTAGACTGGACTTTAAAAGTGTCGTTCGGGGAAACACGATCCAAGGAAAAGCTTCTTTGTCATGGATTCAAGCAGGAACGAACAAGCGAGAAAAGCCACGCTTATCCTATTCCACTTGTAAATTAACGTTTTAAATTATAGACTAGCTTCCGCAACGGACATAGGATTTAATGGTATTTAAAGTAATAAATACCTTAGGTCAATTTTACACTAATCTAACATTAATATTATACAGAGGAAATATTTGATTGTTTTTTTTATTGCATTGAATAGGCTCTGAAACCACTTGACCGAACCTGAAAATTCTTTCAGCAATGGATAGCTACATCATCAGCGAGTAACATGTGCTATATTTTATCCTCGTACTCCCTCGGGAACGTCCGTTAGTATTATTATAAAGTTATAATTTTAAAATCTTGTTTTGAATATTGCTGCCTACATAGAAACTTAAAATTTTTACCTCTTTATAATATTAACATATAATACTTATATTATATATTTTCTACTATGTATAATTCAAATTCTAAACTCATTGATATAGTAACGCTTAGCCTAAGCTGGTTTAAAGACTTAAAATTTGATGGATATTTATTCTTAGTTAGGTACATCCTAAGACAGGGGTTTTCTATTTTTACCGCTAAGGGGGTGAATATTCACCCCCAAAAAAATTGTGTGTCAAATCTTGTCTTACGGGTGGAAGATAGTTCTAGTATAGATATCATAAATACTGTTAAATTAATATTTCTTAAGAGTTTTAGAGAATATATTTTGTATCCAAATATTGTATTTTGCCCTAACGGGCCGCAATCTATAATTATGTAACTAATGGCTGCTTGCGTTTATGCAGCAGGTGTAAGAAATGTACCAGTTCAAAATATTATAATTGGTTCCCCCCTCATGGACGATCGCGCAACAGACGGGAATAATAGCTTTGCAGGTAAAATATTTAAGGATCCCCACTGAATTGATAAAAATCCTCCATATAGGTATATAACTTTAGTTTGCTACCTAACAGTATTAATATATATCTGTTTTGCTTAGGTTAGATGTAGTCAATTAGATGAAAACGTGGAGTAAAAATTGCGATTTAGACTTCAATTGTTATATGGCATAAAAAATATATCAAGCGGTGTATAAAATATAAGATATGTTTGACAAACCTGCAGAATCAAATAAATTCAACACGCTTTTTTAATTAATACGCTTGTGTGACTCAGTTTTACTCTAGGGTTCATGTGTACTCACACTGACTCATCTTTTTCAAAGTACTTGTAAGGTATTCAATTTCTGGCTCCAATCATAGTCTTCTTTTACGACAGTAAGTGTGAATAAATAATAAAAATACATAACGACTCTTGCATTCCCTTGTTTACGTTTACGTGGGCTATAAATATTCAGGTCACAAAATGTCATAAAATTATTTGATGTGAGACCATATTTCCGAAGGTCTTAAAATATGGTTATTGTTGCGAGCGGTGCAGTGGTGTGTGCACGGGAACAATTAAATTATACATTTGTTTAATTAGACATGATATATAAGATGTTTCGTTAGATGTACATTGAACATTTGGTAGGCAGAGGCGCAGAGGTGTTACGACACCCAGATTTCACTGGAGATGATAAAGTACCAACGTGACAAATGGTGCATCCATTGCTGTCTTAGTCGATATTTATGCATAAGTCTTCAAATTCCAATTTCTACTCAGACGTATGTAGGATTCCTCACGACATTTTCCTCGATCGACAAAGGTCATGGTGTGTGTTCCTGCAATTAAGATTCTTAGAAAAACTAATTTATAGATAGTGATACATTGAAATATGTATATTATCACGAAGGGTTCGAGACAAATAGGTATAGGATTATTTATATGAACGCACTCACACGCTCTCGAGTATACTTCAATAAAATGCAATTTTAGTTTTTCCTATCTACACACTAATTTACAAATACTGTTTTATGTGGGATCTTTTTATTCATTGTCAACCGAAGTTTGGAACAACATGATTTATGAATAATACTGTTACGTTTTTATTCCATCTATTGGGTATCGAATTTCATTAATAGAGTGTTTTCTTTTAATCAAATAAGAATTAACCTCTTTTGTAGCTTTGTATGTTGGAACAAAGGCGGGTTTTTGATAAGGTCCCAGTAATCTGTGAAGCGGATCTGATACAATCAATCAAACGCACGCCGGAATAGGCTTTCATAACACGGACCCGACGGGAAATTTGTATTCAGCGTCCAAATTTGCCTCCTGTCAAAGCATTGCAGGGGAAAAATCAATAGCAATAAAGGTGCATACTCAATCGCTTGAACTCGATATTGAAGGAGGATATGCATTCTAATTTCAATAAAAAGAGAACCATAAGGTGATTTGGTGTTGTGTTTATAGGGTTTATGTTGGTCGTGACAAAATGTACCACGATTTGAGTGTTTCCCTTCCCTTATAATTATTTTTATAATTATAAATATGCACACATCCCCGTTTATTTCGTTATGACAGTGCATATTAAATAAATATATTATAATATTAGACACAGCTCCCGCATGCTTGAGATCGGTCCCAGGTGTCCGAATTAAATTATTTCTCCCAAACAAAAGGGACGGATCCCGTTTATGAATATAAATAAAGTTGTATTAACTTGAGTTGTTTTTGAGATTTGATGTTCACTTTCGTTACTTGTTTGGGCTTCTCGATGTTTTTTGTTTTCACTCGAGATCATATTTATTTTGTTATTTAACTTGTGCTTCCTTGCCAAACATAAACACACAATGCATACATACCAAACCAGGCATAGTTTCTACAGCGCAAATCCTCTTTCCTATAGCTTAATGAGGTTTGTTTTTGTTCATACTTTTGACCCTTGCCTTGTTATGAGGTTAACACGATCACCTTTGGTTTTGATTATCGAACATTCAGGACAAGGATTCATTGCGATGTTTATCGTGTACGATGAATTCGATCTGTTACAGCTACTGAATATTCCACATCGAACTCCTTGAATATAATGTCATAACTGTGCACATATTTAATTGAAGTAATCAAGGTGTATGTTGCGAATTAACCATAGCGGGTAAGTCCTACGCCTTGGAACATAACGCGTTATAGCCGATATTAAAAACGCTCCTCGGATACATTAGCCTTTATTGCGCCTGTTTACGACTCATGCGAACGAGAGCCGAACCTTCGGATTAATGGCGACCCGCGAATTATTGTTCTGCCACTAAATTATCCATCCAGCGCCCTTTGTGTGGACAAAATGCTCGCATCGAGGAAACTATGGCATTAAATAAATATCGCAGTACAATATAAACTTACTACTACAAATGGAAAGGGCTTTAGTCTGTTGTTTCATATCGTTATATCGAAAATGTTATTAATACCCCCTGAAACACCATTTTTTGCCCTTTGTACGAACAGGTGTCATACATTATTAAATTCATTATATCGGTCTTCCACAGAAAATAGCCTAATTGATATTAACGTAAGCGTTCAGAAATTCTCTAGGTGCATAATTTTTTACCCCTTACTTTAGACTTCTTTAAATTCTGTGCTCTCATGAAGTCTTTAACTATTAGATTTCGTGCGCATGATTGAAAAACTTGTGACTTTTTGTATCGCTTAAGAACGACGAATCAATACAGATAAATAAAATTGAAATGTCTGTTAGTAATTCCAAAATAACAGCTTTTCACTAATTTATACATCTATACAGATAAATAAAATTGAAGTGTTTGTTTGTAATTCCAAAATAACAGCTTTTCACTAAATGCATATGAAAGTATACACGCTACTGACACTAAAAAACCAAGTTATAATATTTTTCTCTGTCTGTCTGTCTGTTTGTTCCGGGTAATCTCCGAAACGGCTGGACGGATTTTAACGGGACTTTCACTGGTAGGTAGCTGATGTTTCAAGGAGTAACTTAGGCTACTTTTATTTATCAAAAATATTAGTGTTCCGTAGCAATAAGGATGAAACTGAATCACCGCGGGGCACTGCTAGTATAAAATATAGTAATGCACAAGATGAATTGGAGTCAGTTACAATTCGTGCCTAAAAATAAATACTCTTAAAGATGTGTCTGCTGATAATATCAAAATATCGTACAAACATGAACAAAAAAACATAGTATTTGATGTGTATGTCTGTCTGAATCGGCTATTTTCCAAAATGACGAGACCACCGCTGACAAGACTATCGCTGACAGATTTCTGATGTTATAAGGAATAATAAAGGCAACTCTAAGAATGGAAAACAATTAGGTTTCCTCGCAACCCATGGCGATGTGCGCAGTTAGTATGACAAAATATTTCACACTACCCAACCACATTGAAACTCAAACAGATTATCTGGCAACACACTAAGGTTGTGTACATACAACAACTTACATTGAAGAGGATAAGCCACGTACCCAGCTTACATTATACGTTAAAACATACATTATAAGTTAAAATATCACAGGTGCCAGAGTAGTGATAGATCGTGGTCTTTTGACAAGAGTAACCGTGGGATGCCACCTTCCGACACTCGATGCCTTTTACACGAATTCGGGGACAAGGCAAGTTTGAAAGCCACTGGCCACACCACGTACCCTTTTATAAGTGCGGACTGCGGAGGCACGATAGCTATTCCGGGTGTCGCAAAGGATGCGTAAAAGGTACCTCCTAAAATATTCCATTGAACAAAGAATTTTATATTTACGCGTAATTGTACTGCGTGTTTCCACGACGAAATTTTCTTTAATTTTAATACAAATAAAATGCATGAAATTATTATACATTTTTATTAAGCACATTAGGACAGTTTTTCAAGGAAGACCCTAAAGAATGAATTTAATTAATTAGCGTTATACGAGCTTTGCGAGTCGGTAGCTTTTAATTTTTTCTGTCGTAGCCGAAGGGAAAAGAAAAAGTTTATTAAAAGTGTAAGTCATAAAAAATAACAGGGGCTTAACAGGGACCTATGAAAGTCTAGCATAACCAGTAAAATTTAATTAAACCACCAGATAGGTCGTTTAGATAATGGGAAGAGCATCCACCGGCCCAGCTTGGCTCTGATTATGAAATTATCACTTACCCTTCCGCGTTGACAATTAATATATTTTACAGGAATCGACGCCATTTATATTTCAAACCGTGATTCCCGAACGATGAAATGGAATGGAACGTCATTAAATTTCAATACAGAACTTTTCAACAAATATATCATCATGTGAAATAGGTTTGTAATTTAAATTTGAACTCTCATTAAGTGTCTACATTTTTTGCAGAATACAAGGTGTATAAAACATAATTAAGGAAGGGAGTCTTACCTCCCAAGCTGTACATTAATATTATAAAACTTCTTTAAAAGGCTTTTCTGTGTCTTCCATTAGGTATCTAGGTAAACTTCATAGGAAAATCTCTCTTTTACTTGGCATTTCAGTCGTCTTCGAGAACTTCATTCTTTAGTATTATCACAAAGACACTTTCAACTTGTTATTTGAGAAGCAGACTGATTATAATTTAACAGTCGTAAAGCAGTACTACTATGTATTTTGTTCGTTGGTTTTATACCTGACTATAAATTCTTTTACATACCTTACCTCTTATACTACAGAAAGCAGCCACTGATTTTTGACATGATTATACTCCTGTCCTCTTCCAATATAAGCAGATCAAATGTGTATGTAAGTACAATATTTATTTTCATAACAATCATTTCACGAGTTTGAGAGAGACGGTTCTTCTTCTGTGGTTTTGCTATTGTTACTTCATATTTCGCATTATAACTCTTACCTGAGTATGGCTATCGCAATACTTATTGCAACCAATTTAGCAGACTCGGATGTGCAATATACAGCTAACAAACGCAAATGTATTCCGTAAGTTGTCGTTGGCGAGCGTGACAGGGGGACAGGTGTCGTGCGGTTCCGCCGGCGAGGCTAATGGCGACGCGACGGCGGCGATACGGACCCGGGCCACCCCGGGCCACGGGACGCCACCAGGGCGGCGGCGATTTGTCACTGTCCACGTCAGAACACGGTGACCTCTTGTCCCCACGTGTCACGACCAACGGATACCGTTAACCACGTATTCACATTTTGAATGTTACTTTAAATTTTGTTTTGACTGCGGGCACTGTAAACGGCCAATGTCTTTTTTTATCTTTGAGAATTCATATGTTTTAAATGCTAAAATGTTTATGTGCAGTCCAAAAAAATACTTTAACTACACTCTATAATAATTTATGCGTAAGATCATAATAATATGCTGTTTATATTGTTATTTTGTGTCATACATCGTTCAACTTTTCCGGGCCGTGTAATATCGTACATAAAAGGATACGTAAAAAGAAACTCATATCCTTAGAAAGTAAAGTGAATGTGATCTTTATACCAAGCTTATTTTCCGAAAAGACCTCCTCCTCATAAATAAGAATGAAGAACAGAGAAGGCACAAAGCTCCGGCAGGCAGTGTTCTAAAACGATTTTAAAACCTTATCTTTGAGGCGTGATTGACAAAAGTGAGGCGGAATTCGATGGCTGTGTGTTTGTCAGTGGCGTTTATAAAGAAGGAGGGAAACCTTCCGCATCGGAAGCGTACAAAGAGATGCGGCTTTCGTCCGCTCGTAAAATCCGTCGGAACGACGACGTTTAATAGTAACCGGGCGACGACGCCGCCGCTGTGTAAACAGAATTACTAGCGTCTGATGCATCTTAACACGACGGATCGATATAACACCGAACATTTCAACAATGGATAACTTCAATATTTAAATCAAGCTAGCTGAATATTCTTTATGTCATTCAGAAATAGCCACTTTACTAAGCAAAACGTTCCAAATTCAATTGAAGAAAGTTCCAATTACTTCGAAAATTTTCAAATCTTTGGTGGTTTTAAAAAATTAAATGTTCGGAATTCGAATACGACTTAAGTAATTCCTTAGTCTGAAGGTTTAAGTGAAACAAAAGAATCGGAATTCTTATATAACCGGCTTATTAAACTTGCTTTACGATTTTGTCGTCCAGATAATGTCAACGAAAAAACTGCCATCAATCAGGGCCGCCGGGAGTGGTCTGTTTGTTCTTGTTTGGTGCCCTCCAGGAGGTGCAGAGGACCATCGCGGTAATATATTGTCTTTATAGAGCGAGCAAACAATAATATCGTTCCAGAGTGGATTGCTTTCCTATGTATTGGAAGGAGTCGTTTGGTGAAATGTTTTGGCGCCCAATCGTTTCTTGGCTGGAACATGCCGTGTAAACTATTTGCTTCTGGTTGATAAAATGACCTGAAATATATTTCGACTGAGGCAGTTTCCACTTTGAGGATATAGGGCAAATCTCTAAAGCCTCCAAACGTTAGTTTGGATTTTATTTTTGTACGCTCTAGCTACAGGAAGCTTTTTACCTATTTTGTATGGTAGTAAAAAATACGATGTAGATTGTGATGTGTGGTAGGAGATAGATATATTTTTATTAAAGTGTATTTATACAGATATAGCAAAATGAAGAATACTAAGAAATCAGTGAGCACGTTTAAGTTTCAAAGTAGTTCGTCTTTTAATTCTCCGGTATTACTTACGGCATGACGCTCTCAGTGAGACTGTCGACTGACGACTAAACTTACTTAAGCACGAA
This sequence comes from Watsonalla cultraria, assembly GCA_964035505.1. Lineage (NCBI taxonomy): Eukaryota > Metazoa > Arthropoda > Insecta > Lepidoptera > Drepanidae > Watsonalla > Watsonalla cultraria. The sequence goes on along the minus strand of OZ037717.1, from coordinate 5,586,826 downwards.
TAAACTTAATTAGTTTTCACTTTTCAACTTCACTCAAAGTACGCTACACAACTATGTTCTTTTTATTAAAAGTGCTTTCTTATTTCCTACAGTTATGGATTTTCAACAAACACAGATTATAGATTGACTGTGTTTTTGAAAGCTGATTTGCGGAATGATTTTAGAACCTATATCATTTACTACACTTTTCTTCGAAAGGTTGTTTAGTTACTTACTGAAGAAGGTCGGTCGAACGTGAATCTAGGTTTACAATTTCTTATAAAAATTCGGAGAAGACGGTTAAAAGGCGTATTTCCTGAGAGTAAGTCGTCATATATCTGGGGAGAGCAATGCGATATACACGGACCGGCAATTTCCGTAAATCTCTCAGTAAGTGAGCTCATGTTGCGCTACACGAATAGGATTAGCCTAAGCTCTGAGAACTGTTTTTCTCTCTACCATTCATTCGCGAGAAGTGAGCTGGAAATATATAAAACGAGCGCGCGCCACGCGAACAGAGCCTTTGTATTAAAGGCATGATTCACTACGGATAGCCATAAGGCTAGATAATAGAAACTGACAGATTTCAACAACTCATGCTGTAAATAACTTTGTGACAACTTTGAATTTGTTGGAGGAAGCGTTGAATTAAAGAGTGGCAGAACAGCGAATGACTGAAAATGAAAATGAAAATGAAAAATGAAAATGAAAATGATTTATTCAGTTTAGGCCCTGGTAAGGCACTTATGAACGTCGAGGAATCTACCACCGGTTCGGAAACTAGCCTTCTGAGAAGAACCGGCAAGAAACTCAGCTGGCATCATGTACATTTCATTACACAGTAAAATAATAATAATTACAAAAAAAAAAACATCATAAATTATTCACAATAGTGAAAATTGTATCAGCATGCATGTGTAAAAAATAATAATTAAAAACGTAAAAACAATACCAAATGATTTACATATCATGTTTGCATACCATGTCATTGCCAGGAGCTACTTGTGCAGAGTTTTAATTCCATATGTCTTTATCATTTATGTAATCCGAAATTGTATAATAAGCTTTCTTCATCAGTACAGTTTTAATGTGTGTCTTAAATTTATCATAATTTAACGCGTTTATTGACTGTGGGATTTTATTGTAGAAACGAACACAATTCCCCATGAATGATTTATTTACCTTTGCTAACCTGAATCTAGGAGCTACAATTTTGTGTTTATTTCGTGTTGAAATTGAATGAATGTCCGAGTTTAAATTGAATAGATGAATATTTTTTTTCATGTATAGCAAATTCTCATAAATGTACAGTGACGGTAGGGTGAGAATATTTATTTCTTTAAATTTATCTCTAAGAGAATCTCGGGGGTCCAGCGAGTATATTGCCTTGATGGCTCTCTTTTGAAGTATAAAAATTGAATCTAAGTCTGTTGCGGAACCCCATAACAATACGCCATATGACATGACACTATGAAAGTAAGCGTAGTAGACTAATCTAGCAGTATCAATATCCGTCATTTGTTTAATTTTTCTAACCGCAAACGCAGCTGAACTAAGCTTTTTTGACAATGCTTCAATATGGGCGCCCCATTGTAATTTAGAATCTAAGGTAAGACCTAAGAATACTGTGCTTTCGACCAACTCCAATTGACTCCCAACTAATGATATATTTGTATCTATTTGCGATGTATTAGGTGGTGAAAATCGGATACATTTTGTTTTTTTAGAATTTAAAACGAGATTATTGGCATCAAACCATTTTGAAACAGATGTTAGAGTTTCATTTAGTGCCTTAAGATCTTTGTCTTTTCTACTCACTTTGAAAACTAAAGATGTATCATCTGCAAATAGAACAATATCACAGATATTTTCTACAACAAGTGGTAGGTCATTGATATACGCTAGAAACAGGAATGGGCCTAGTATGGAGCCTTGCGGCACGCCTGTTTTGATTATTGACCCCTTGGATGTTACACCACCGACGCCAACTTTCTGATGACGATTTGATAGGTACGAGGATAAAAGGTCGAGAGCATTTCCGCGAATTCCATAATAGTTTAGCTTAAGAAGTAGCGTACGATGATCCACACAGTCAAAAGCTTTAGAAAGGTCACAGAAGACTCCTACTGCGTCATAGGCGCCCTCCCAAGCCTCAAAAATGTGTTTTATTAATTTTGCTGCCGCGTCCGTTGTTGATCTACCTTTAGTGAAGCCAAATTGGTGATCGTGCAAGATGTTATGTACGTTAAAGTGAGCTAACATCTGATTAAGCAGAATTTTTTCAAATATTTTGCTAAGCGCGGGAAGAATCGATATAGGTCTATAATCAGAAGGATCTTCTTTAGAGCCTGCTTTAAATATCGGTATTACTTTGCTATATTTCATAATATCAGGAAATATACCTTGATCTATACATAAATTGAAAATAGAAGCTAATGCGGGAGCAATCGTTATTATAATAGATTGGATACTTTTAATTGAGAGTCCCCATAAGTCCTCCGTATTTTTAATATTAAGCGATTTAAATGCCTTCATGATGTCAATAGGACGTACATGTTTAAAACTAAAATCTGGGAAGCTTTTTCGTAACGATTGTTTCAATAAGCTTTCAGCTGTATTCGGACTAGAGTTAAGATGTTTGGTAGTCTCTGTGGGAATGTTAGCGAAAAAATTCTCAAAAGCAGTTGCGACCTCTAACTTATCCGATATAATACTATCATTGATTTTAAGCTTACTTACTTGCTCTTTAGTTTTATTTCTACCAGTCTCCCTGTTTATAACTTTCCAAACAGTTTTTATTTTATCATCAGAGCGGCTAATTTCACTACTTATATGTTTTGATTTGGCAATCTGGCAAACTCTTTTAAATAATTTTGAGTACATTCTAACGTGACTATGAAAAGCGACATTAGTTGTTTGGGCTTTCTTGTGGTATAACTCATATAAAGTGTCTCTACTTTTCCTTATGCCCTTGGTTGCCCAGTTGTTGAACTGTAATCTGTTATTTAATTTATATTGTTGTTTAGGACATGCCTTGTTGAATTCTGTACATATGACATCATGTAATTTATTGAAATATTTGTTTGGTTCGCGAGACTCTGCTTTTTTAATTTTTAACTCAACATTATTTTTAAACTTCAGCAGTCTATGGACAGAGAGAGGTCTAGATTCCCTAAAAGATTTAGAAGGTTGCCTACTACATTGCAACTCAACTAGTTGAGCCATGTGGTCAGATCGAATTCCACTTATCTGAGACTGTTTTATTATACTACCATTAGTTATTACATTATCGATACAAGTAGAGGAAGTGGCCGTTATTCTCGTGGGCTCATTAAATACAAAGTCCAGGTTAAATGATTTAAAAAGAGATATAAATAAACGCGCCTCAGAAGACCTTCTTAAAATGTCTACATTAAAATCACCACATATCAATATTTGTTTATTCGTTCGAAATATTTTCTTAAGAATGACCTCCATTGTTGAACAAAATGAGTGAATATCAGAGGATGGAGGTCTGTATACGCATACAATTATATAATTATCCAACTCTGCACAAGCCGCTTCACAGACTCGCTCTACAGAAAGACTAGTAATATCCTTTCTCTCTTTGGACTTAAAGTTACTATTCAGTAAGATGATGGTACCACCTCCCTCCGCTGAGAGTCTGTTATAAGAACTGGCAATGGTATAATTAGTAATATTAAACATCATGGTATCTGGTTTCAACCAAGTTTCAGTAAAACAGAGAAAATCAATAGGTATTTTGTCTAGTAATAACTCTAGATCAAGAATTTTGCCAGAGAAGCGGTTAATATTCTGGTGTAGCAGACGCATAATACATGCACCTGACTTCTCTGTTGTCTGACTTAATGGTTTAAAGAATCAATAAGATTGGTCACAGTGCTAGTAGAACATCTATCTACCACTGGCTCGTCACTTAACCTATGCTTTGTTATATTGGCTATAACAGTGTTAATATTATAAGCTAACAATGTAGCAAGCTTTTGTCTATATATCTTGGGAATGTAAAGAGATTCCCGAGTTACCTTTACACCACTAATAAATTTATTAGTGTCAAACAGTATGTATCGTTCATTATGACACGTCATGTTATGCAATAAGCTATTTATGTATGATAAATGCTTGTTCTGTGTCTCAGTATAGCTAATACTATATGGAATAGTGCACAATACAACCCTGCCTACATGCAGGTTTGTCAAGTCCTCAAAACTATTAATTAATTCCCGTTTGGTAATACTAGGGTTTTGTCCAACTAAGATTATGATTGTTGTGTGACTGTCATGATTGTTTTTAATTATTTTATTTACAATTTGTCTATATGAAGCTCCTGGCATACAGTAATTTATTACAGCATGAGATAATTTATTTCTTAAATAGCAACTAAAATCCCTACCGATTTTATCTGAATACATGACCGTTTTGTATTCTGGTGGACTTGAGTTTATTTGTTCCACACTTTCATTCAACTCAGCAACCTGCAACTTGCAGGGCAGTGGCAGCGGCTCACTATTGCAGGATGGTGGTGATGGTGATGATGGGGGCACACAGTCACAAGTGTGTTTATTAGTCAATGACTGAAAGCGCTCCTCATTGTAATTACAAAGATCGACTAGTTCGGTGGTAGCCAAAATGTGCTCATCTATCTGTTTCTGAGCACTAATGTATCTGTTAGTTAAATCAACTAAATACTGTTCTTTGCTCTGCAAGTCAGATTGCAATCGTTGGATGTCAGTGTCATATCTTAAATTTAAGCTAGATAAACTGCACTCATAAGAATCAATTGTTTTTCTTAAGGATAAACAGTCTTTTGTTAATTTTACATTTTTGAAAAACTTTCTATGATTTTTAATTAATTTCTTAGTTTTTTTAATTAACCTATTATACCTAACATACTTTTTTAATTTATTATGGCTAGACATATGTACATTCGAAGAAACATCATCAGTAAGGTCAATAGTAACCAGATGGTCGGTTGGCATGGCTCCGGAGTCGGTGTTTACCAGTTCATCGTAGAGGCTGAGCGCGGAGGTGGTCTGGTTGATGTCCCTCTCTGTTTCCAGTTTGGTCACCTGTGTGTGAGCAAGACTCAAGCTATTCTCCAGTTCAGAGATGCGAGTCAGGGCCCTCTCGTGGGTGTCGCTGCACTCATTGAACGATGAAACAATGTTCTGCAACTGGTTCCGCTCCTCCTCAACTACAGTATATTGTAGATGTAGTTCGGCCATTTCCCTCTTCAACTGACTGTTTTTCCTATTGATATTAGATACTTCCTCTTCACTCTCATCCCTCTCTTGTAGGAGTTTGTCGCATAGATTTTTAGACAATTTTAGTTCTTGCAATGTTTTCCTGAGTTTGTCCTCTACATCCCGGGCTGTTGCTTTACGGGTCATCATGGTATTCATTGTTGTAGAGGACTGGAATGCAAATTAAGAGACGTGAGAGATCTGAAGCAGTTTAAACTAAGTTGTTTAGTTGTTAGGTACAGTAAGTAATGTGTAACCACAATAAAATTGGTAGTGTATATGTATATTTTAGCACAGTAATAGCATTTAACGGGTAGAAGGTAGTGTATATCTGTCTGTGGCGATAGTATTTGTCTTCAACTTTACTTCCACTAACAAGTCAAGTAAAGTGAGATTGTCACTGGGCCAGGTGTGTATTGGACGTTGCTCATAGGTTATGAGCAGTGTTATGTGGAAGTGAGGGATGTAATGTGTGGTATTATTATGAGTAAACAATTATAAAACACTATACTCCCCGGGTTTTAGTTCCGATGAATCACTATAGGTTTGAAACTTTGAATAACGTCCGTTGTTTGACAGTTCACACAAGTCGTAATTTTAAAGTTGTTATTGTGACGAAAGTATTGCGAGATTTACTTCACGAACACTTTTGGTTAATATTTATACACTAATTAATAATTATTAATAAGTTTTATCTTAATCTATTACTAATTTTAAGTTTAATTACAATAAAATTTACGGAGACGTAAAGACTTGACAGTTCCGGCCAGTGTTGCCAGTATATATCAACTCTTACGCAAGACAAGTTAAAAAAGAAATATTACTTTCCAAATATAATTTGTTTTCTTTCTATCCTTTGAGCATTCTCTCGAAGCTGAGATAAGTCATCAAATTATGCGAACGCTATGTTGTTTACAAATTGTTTCTGAAACGAGTCACGTTTCCATACGGCGGCGGTAGGCGCAAAAATTGGAGCAATTTAAATAATATTCAGTGCGGGTGTCTCGTCTTATTTTGCTCGTACGAAGTAGGTGCCACGGACGTGCGGAGCTGAACCTAATCTACATATCACTTTATGTTACTCAGTCCCTAATATTGTTAGCAAAATATTACCATTGTGCGTGGAGTGTTGTGTTACACTCACAATCTTAAAAAACTGAATATTTTGTACTTTATTTACATGAACCAATGAAGTTAATAGAGGTTCAATATACAAACATTCTAATATGTTAACTAAAACTCAATGCTTAGTTAATTGAAGTTTCAGTCACATTAGATCAAAATAATTTTTAGGGGACACTTGGAACACTAAATTGAACGTAATTTTTATGGCTATTTTAGGTCAATTTACTGCCGTTTTCAAATTTAACCCAGTCACGAGAAAATATACTAATACTTAAGGTACGTTTACTACCCACCACGCTTAACTTGTGTGACTTAAGTACCTATATTAAAACATACCAGGGGGCCTACCATCATTGTGTAAACCGATGAGGGGAGGCCCCCTGGTCTTAGCTTTGACGTTTCATTTTGGTACCGTAAAATTAAACGACAAAGCTAAGAAATTCTTAATACGCGCTGCTTGAACGATCATAGTTGGCCGCAGTATACTTTCAATCTTGGGGACACCAAAAATGATTTAAGCAGAGCGTATTAAGAACTTATTGGCTTTGAAGTTTCATTTTGTGATACAAAATTTAAATATCAACGTTAAGAAGTTAACAAGATAGTAGGTCCCCTTATCTTGTTTCAAAAGTTTTTCATTCGATTATGTTTCAGTTGTCATACTATTATAAGTTCCTATGAAATTGCGCACACAACGAGAACATTTAAATCTGTTATTAAAGTTATGTTATGTCATGATTTTGTTCCAACAAAGTTAACTTAGTGAGCCGAGTAAAGAGCTGCTTGAATGTAATTACCTAGAAGAGAAGCGAACACTTAACTTCACTTGACAATCTCTTTTGTTTGATAGACAAAGCGGAATAACTTTTAAAGACATCATTTTTTACGGGGTGATAAAATATTATTACTATAAGACGATCTAATAAAACTAGAGAATGATAAATTAGAGATTAATACTTAGCGATCGGAATGCACGATTAATACAGTAAACTGATTTTCATCACCTACTACAATTACATACATATGCCCACGCCTGTGTAAGCATTTCCCGCCTGCCTGCATTTCCCAAAGGGATAGGAAGAGTTGTACATATTTGTTTTTAGTATTCTTTGCCAACATCTTGCGCCGTGTGTTAAAGTTTCTGTAGATAATTTATCTATAACCTGGTCTATCACGACACATATTATTCAGGTACTAGGAGACATATTCTTGTAACGTGGTCTCTTAAAAGCTTCTTAGTAGAAATTCAACGTTTCCTTTTCCAATTATATTGAAACGAAGTAAGTAATCATTGAAAGTAATTTACCATGTTGGAATCGGAATAAAATCTTTTTATATCTGCAATCTCATTCCATTTTTCCACATCCATTTCTTAGTAAGACAGATTGAAAACCGACGACAGTCGAAGGAGAACTCTATAAAATTAAATATATGGCCTCACTCAATTTTATTAGATATACGTACTTACTTAAGTCTGTGAAAAAGCAAATTTTGCCGTCACTTCCACAAATTGGCACAACAAACGCGAGGTTCTTTTTTCTTTGTAGCAAAAAGCGCATTTCCTTGCACGGGCAAAACAAACCTTTAATAATTTATCCTTTGCGTTTATCATACCGGTCTCGCACGGAGAACTCTAACTTGTATTTAGGGCTGTTAGTTTTGAAATCTTTATAATATGACCAATTTATCGATGCATAAATACACTTACATTTTCTGCAAATAGTTTAAAAAAACCATATCTAATAAATAAATTATCTACAACAATCGTAATTGAACGTCAATTTATGTTCTCTGATTGACTTTGTGTTATTGAATTTTGTACTCAAACAATTTATATTGGCATAATTTTACCATTCGTAAATTGCGCCCTTTATTTCCGGGGCTTCGTTCCCATCACGTATTGTTGTATTTATTAGAATGTGACGTCATAGACTCTGCTCTTGGCGGTTCTTGATTCGTTTGTCAGCCGCTTGAGTGTTCTTTTATCAACACGTGCGTTGCTTAAATTGTTATTTTAGTAAGTACTTATTTTAAGCAATTTCAGTCGTTTGAAGTTTTAAAACCATTTAAGTCAGAAAAATACCTAAATGGTTTGCAAACATCGTTTTCGTTTTGTTTAGGGATGTTTATTTTGCTAAAAATAAACTGATATAAACTATTGGCACACATGGGAGGCTTGTAGTTGGTATATAGGCCGGTTTATAATTAAACAAGCATGTAGCATAGTAATTTAATTAACATTGTTGTGGGCTAACACTGCCTTCATCATAGTCATATTATAGAGTTTGTAAGTGTTATATTCCATACACTATAAAGCAATAAATATTTATAATAATATGAATTTTTAAACAGACAAATATTTCCAAAAAATTATTCAAATTCTACAGTATGCTAATGAGACAAAGTATGTGTGCCTCTAATTCTAAGATGATTAAACAAAATTAATATGCGTGTTCAACCCTGGAGGTAGAGTAAGTCCCGCAGCGCTAGTACCCTCTCAACCTTGTCTAACGAACCGTGTTTAAAGGCTCGTTAGGATCTCTTGTCTGCGCTGATGATGTGGCACGCGGTACACCGTACACCCGCACTCCTACTTTGCACTATTAGCAAAGTACATATACGGTGGCATTGTACATAATATGGTTAATATTGTGTGCATCAAGTACAATAACTTGCTGTGATTGTGGGTTGTTTTGGATATTCATTGAGTTTCAATGGTTTACCTTCAGCAACAAGATTACCAACATTCAGGCGGCTTGATGGTAGGTGCCTACTACAGCCAGTAGTTTCAAAACCAATGATGTCACGTCGTTGTATTCCTATAGAAAAATAACCGTTAGGTCAATATAATGACAGAACAGATATACGAACAGTCCAAAATTATCGTTTTGATGCCTGCCTCTCTTTTATTAAGATTACAAATGTGTCTAATTTATATAGCGGAATGTCGACCTAAACATCGTTCCAATAAGTTGTGGAATGGTTCTATGACTGGAGAGGAAGAAGAGCATTATATTTCATCAGTTTCCGTAGTTCTCATATTCAGAAATAAATTGTAATACATATTTTACTCTATGCTGATTTTCTATCCATGATTAAACATTACCTATCGTATATGTCGAAGTTGTTATTCATATTAAATTTTGTGACAGAAAAAAATATCTATAAAACATATCTCAAGAGATATTCGCTTGCATTCACTTTTATATGGCATATATAAAATACTCTGGACTACGAGTTCAGAGAGAGAGTATTTTTCGTTGCGCCAATCTTTAAATTGAATTTTCCCCGTTCCAGTCTCGGTAAGGCCTCTCTTCACATTTTAAAATGATGAGATTTCGCTCTGATATACCGGTTTGACCTGCATTTATGAAATATAGAGGTAAGTTATGTTATGCCTCGTTGGTCTAGTTGTTCAATCCTCGGGTCAGACAACGTAGCTGCATGAAGTTTGGATTAGTAACAGGTTAATGGCAATAGGTCCGCCTTTTACATGGGACTTGCATAGGAAAATAAATGGCAGCATATGGATTTACTTAGTAAATCCAAGTACACATCTGCTTACCCCTTAAGGCGTGCGCTTATGGAAATAATTATGTTATGGTTCAATTTATTCAAAAAATTAACCTCTCGTGGACTTAACAAAGGACACAGGTGAATATTATAATCCTATTATACATATTTTATATAAAGCGCTTGTTCCTAACTAACTATGCCTATGGATTTTTTTAACGAATGGTTGAAAAACTGGAATAATATATCCACTAGATTTTTTTTTACAAAATAATATTAGATAGTAGTAGTATCCTTTCGAATAATTTTAATGAATTTCATCTTGTTTTCAGCTGCAGTCCTGCCATGTGTTGTGCTAAGAAAGGAAGATGAGCGATGAAGAAGTATGTAATTAATAAATGCTCCAATGTAAGTGAATAGCTGCTGTAGTCGATATCAAATTAAGTGTAATTAATACTTATATATCGTGAGAAAGTTCGATGCTTAGTCAAGTTTATCTGTTCAGATAATGAAAAAGTTAGACGATAACAATGCTTCCTTCTCCATTAGAAAGAAAAACACAGCCTCATTGACGCCCAACGCGGCTACTCGACTGGGCCATTGAGATTAACCAACTTTGGAAAACATTGTAATTAAGTTTAGTGTTTGGGACTTGACGTTGTTTATTGGATTGCCACGTTAGCGTTACTCATTGATTTTCCAGTATTTACGGATTTTTGTCGCGTAAATGCTTTTATAAACTTTGATTAGATTCTGAAACGAAATTGAAAAATACATGTACTTACTACGTTTGAATTTTGGAGATCCTTACTGGGGACCGTACCTCTATTATGCAGAAGAAAGCATTCCTAAAAGAGTGGAAATGGAAACAGGAGAAGAACTGGAGAGTGCTTGCGATAATTGTCATTATTTTGACAGAGTACCTTAAATATTTATAAGCTAAGTGACATTCTTGGTGTTCGAATCGTCTATAGTTAGCAGAAACCGATACTATCAGGTGCTAAAAATAAAATCCTAGCCATAATTATCGCAGGTGACTGATAATTAGAGAGAGATAGAGAGAGGGACAGAGAGAGTTGTGCTTCATTCCACTCTTTCGCTTCATTCACTATTAGTAATCTGTATCCACCAAAAGGTAATTGTGATTTTCGGGTACTTTTATATCAGTTTAGTTGAAGTAAGTGGATATTAACTGCATAAAGTTTACGAGACAAGTTTATGGCGAGCCCGTTATAAAAAATGCATGACTCGAACTGCATGTCATAATATCTTGGTCATGATATTATATGTGATCAATGTGCTCGTCTTCTCCGGGCGCTATGAGGTTGATTAAAAATATTTTATGGATTATATAATGACGTGTTTTATATTAAACTTGAGATTAAGTTAAGCGTAGGTGTGTGTGATGTGATTATATTTCTTTTAGTATTTGTTCAATTTAGCACTCAAAAATAAGAAATAAACTATCTTTTGCATAAATGAATGGTTCTAAGAAATTACTGGTCATACCAAACATTTTACAATATGGCAACAGTATAATATTTCGGGTAGAAGTAAAAATTTACGAATGAAATGGAGGGTAGACCGTGTCGTCACATGACGTCTCTTATTAACATTCCTACTCTCAGGTTTCTGTTAGTGGGTGATCATGGCGATTGCAGCATCGTCCAAATATCGGGAGTATAAAAAAAATAAGACCCTGATAAAAAGATGTGTTTCATACAAATACAAAGTGTAGAATGTGTTTCCGTAAAATTGTGTTTTAGTGGGCAACTAACTTTTGAATACATTTTATTACAATTTGTGCTCTTCAACGATACTGATCGCGGTGAGCGGGTGAGTAGATCTATTTTTCTTTTTTTTTTATGTTTTTCACGTTTTACCGAAGCTTGCCTTGTAAATGATGTTGTTACAAATAATAAACATATTCGTTTTCGTGACGTGGCCCTTAATTGAAATATCGAATATTTTCATACATATATAGGAGAATATAGTAAGATATTTATAGCACACATTATTTTCTTTCGACGCAGCCAATATCCTTTTGGAATAGCCTATTATTGCCGTCGCATTGGAAGAAACAAAGCCGGCCTGTGTGACAGTTTCTCTATTTGTTATGTATGGTATGATACGGGAACGGATATTTCCAAGCCGTACATCACTTTGACGTAGGTTGTGCATGAATACTTTTACAAAACATTTCTGGGACCTATCGGATGTCGGCGGTCGGTATATTCAGCGTTGAGTATAAATTTATTTATATTTGACTGTACTTGGACAACACTCATATATTACGCTATCAACGTTTTTTTTGTGTCAAATTCGACTAAGGCTTACGAAGGCGCATTTATTCTATGTTTTAATTAGTCTTAGTATATGAATATTTTACAACTCAGACATTTTTATGTAAGTAGGTACTTTAATAAAGTATATCTTTCATATATATAATATCTTTAATAAAGTATAACGAATAATTAAATATTAACTTGTTTTACAAATTCTGCGCTAATTAACGCAAATGGTTGATAAGCCAAAGAAAAGAGGAATAATTCATCACACATAAGTATTTAAATTTATTTAGGTACCACTTGTTCTAAATTCTGTGGGTACCACTTAAATGTAAAACAGTTAAAAACCACTAAGGTTTATACTTAATGATCTAATTGCATATGCAAAATCCTTATTTAACTGCTTACAAACATCATATAAGAAGACAAATAGAAAAACCCGACATGAAGTGTATGTGCACAGTGGGTATATGGCGTTATACGACTAACGAATACTCGAGCATCCGAGTTGACAAATCCCTGCTAATAATCGGGCATCGTTACTCGCACACGACCCGAGTGATCCGACATAAGTTACCCGAGCCTAGGCTTATTTGTTGAGAATTGATGCATTTCATTTTGATAAGGTTCAGTTTTATATTTCTACTAGCTGGGCACAGCAGTTTTACCCGCTAAGAGTTAATTTCAACCTTAATAGTTTTTTAAATCCTATGTTACTCCTTATAATATTAGCTATTCACCAGTTTCAGTCTCGTTAAAATCAGCCCAGCCGTTTCGGAGATTAGCCGGAATAAACAGACAGACATACAGCCAGACGGACAGATTGATATTTAAAAAAATATAAACTTTTTAAAATAGAAAGATAGTGGATAGAAGGTCCATTCTCCTACTACCATTTTTTGTATATTAAACCGAATTTTTCGTTCGTTAAATATTATAATTATAAGTAGGTTTAGTATAAACGTCAAGGAATTTTATAGCGGATCACGTTCGGACACAATTTTGGAGTGAATAAGAACCGTGATAGGAACTTTGCAAGCTTTCGAGCGAAACTATGTATTTCGTTGAATACACAGATAGTGTACTCTATACACTGTCAATTTCCTACATTGTTCGAGGATCGTATACACGCATACAAATGCATGCTTACAAACATATGTACACACTGGCCTGCCTGCAGGCATTCTGTACCGTGCCTATAGGAGCAAAGACCACTAATTTTATGAATGTAGCCTGGAGTCTAGATTAGTCTCCGATTTATGGCACTAGGCTCACCCTCTATTACATGGGACTTTAAACATGCGAAATGTAAGTGTACTAAATTGGTATTAGCTTGGCCATGGTCGGCGTTGCCAAAATTAGAAAATCAAATATACACACAGTCGTACAAGGACCTCGGATCATATTGGACTGGTTCGAATAGTGTTAAAGTATGCGTCCATAAACTCTCCGAAAGAAATATGTGTCTGCGCTGGTTTTTCCTATGTATTGGTGACGAACTTCAATAAGTTTTTATATTGTGTACATGTGTTGACGGCTGGTTAATAGACGTTCCGAATTTCCCCCAGATTGGTCCGTAGTAATAAAAATAATCGCAAAAAATGTTTTTCATTCGCCAGCCTGTCTGACGCGTTCGTCACTTTATTTATTGTTGATTCGGTCTGGTGGCTAATGGCTTAGATTAGATTGGTTTATTGAACATTTTATTCGTTCAATTACTTTGTAGCTTAAGACAGAAGTTTGCAGACTCCGAGGTCAGATACAAAAAAAATTTTGCGCGAACACTATGCAAGATTAATTTTATCCCTTCGAACAATAACCCCAATAAAATATTACAAAACATCGTCTCCGATAATCTTTGGCTTAAAAGTAGTTGCATCTATTTTTGTGATACGGATTTAAAATGAGACGGATATAGTTTTCCAGTTCGAGTCCGAGTTTGGTCTAGTCTTGACTTAAACCATGTTTTGTAATAAGGGGGTTTATATTTGCCGTACGACTTTGTACATTTTTTGTGTATGTGCAAGTATAATGGGAATTGATATTTGGGATATTCAATGCGTTTAAAAAAAAAACTTCTTTCATGAAAAAAACATCCAGGCATGAATAGTAAACAGAAGTCACGAGCAGAACTCTGTGGAAATATTAAGCATATGAACAGTTACCAAGATATCTAGGGATCACTACGAAATGTCTAGAGATAACAATCTAGAATGCTGTGAACTAACTAGGCATGAAACAATCTGTGGGTGGAGCCGCCCCAGGCTGCGTGAAGAGGGAGCAATGCTCAGCACATTTCAGCCTAAATCCTTTCTGGGTCGTGATTAATGACTTATCCCTCTTTAATCCCTCAAATGGCGTCACACGGGTTTTTTTATATTTTACTTTTTCCAGCGATGTGGGCGAAGGCCAAAACGTAATTACGTTTTAATAGTGATAAACAGCGGTTAAATGCTTCGTGTATAAGAGCTTTCTCAGCGATTATTCGCCATCCACCCACTTTTTGTTAAGTGAGCGTTAGGGGATAAAAGTACGTCATCATTCTTGCTGTTGTCCATTTTTTACAGTTTTTAATTACTGTCACTCAAGTGACTCATAAGGAAAAAAGAGGGAAATGGAACTATTTCATTTTATTTTCCTTTCCTTTTTGTATGTGAGGTCAGTCCATTAAATTTAGCGGGCTTCAGTGTATTAGAATAAATAGTGTTGGATCAAAAAGCGTATCCAAGAGTGCTATAACTAAACATATCGATCAAAGTTTCACGGTTAGACGTTAGAATGGCGATAAGACTATCGTTTACTCACTTATTCTGATACACTGATACCTTTTGATAGATAGAGTAGTGGCTAGGAACTCAGAACTGTAATGAAATAAAGGCTAGTTTCAAGTAGTAGCTAGTAGAATCAGTGGTACATTTTCTACACACATAGGTAAGGAAGGCACCAGAGGCCAAACTGTATAAATATTATTCATTTTCGTTTTCAATAGGAACATTTACTTAACAAAATTATTTTGTTCTCATTAAATCTCTAATAATTCTGTTTGAATAATATACGTCTGTAATAATTATTCATCCACCCTAGTGCCTAAGAGGTAAATTGTGTAGGACGCTGATAATAACTGACCTTCCGGGAAAAAGCGTTTGCTTTTATTAAACATTAATTAGGTATCTATTCCCAGAAGTTTTGTTTATCCCTCTTACCTTCTTGGTAAACAAAATGGATTCCATAATTATTTTTTTGAGCAGATATTACAATTATATTCGTGATAATTTACATATTTTTTTGCCGACTTCAAAAATAAGGATAACAAAAAAAACATAAACTACTTTATAATAACCTCCACAATACGTTTATTTGTATGTACACCGAAATCGAGTCAAAGACGAGTGAACCGATTTGCATGGTACCTATTAAGTTTATTGTAAAGGGAATGTGAGAGAGGCCCGTAAATAAAGATTGAAATAGTGGTAATTTTTTTCATAGCTATATTATGTATGTTTGTCCGAATGCCTTTTTGATACATGAAAAGGGATATTTTATATTGAGTCCCGAAAACTGAGTCCCATTTACACTGTGTCCCAAACTAATTATTTTTCATTTACGTTGAGGATAACAAAGGGAAATCATATATTTCATTGAACATTTTTGAATTGTTCCGAAAACAGATTAACATTACTTGAATCGGATTACTGTACAAATTATTTGAAACATCCATTCGGTTGTTGTCAGACAAGATAAGAGATTTAATGGTGTCCTTAGCAAATGTGTTGCAAGCGGACTTTCATTGTTGTGAAACAATTTCCAGGCTTTAATCGCTTTCCTGGGCAATTTTCCGGGCGGTTGTCGAGCGCACGCGGTTACTTATTGTTTTGTAGGTAGCCTTTTTGTTCTCTTTGTCACCGACAAGCTTCATGAATATAACAACTCCACTTGCATGTTTGCTGCTATAATAACATGGAACAATTGCTTTGTCAAACTCTAAATTAACTATGCTCACTTTATTACAAACATGTGAGCGTTTAAATTGTACCTTAAAATAGAGCCACGTGAAATTACAGTACCTTTTATTTATCAAAGCAGAAAATAAAATTAAGTATTCACGTACAATCTATTGTTTGCGTGCGATTTCAAGGTTTTCATCAAAAAGTTTTTCTAATAAATGATTTGCGGAGTTGAATACCGTATTGGATATAAAATGTAAGGGACGAGTTCAAAGTGTTCACTGGGAGGAGCATGGGGCGCAACAAAACCTTTTGATGGGAAATGTGTGTTGTGGTCAGAGCGCGGGGCTGGAGCACAATTAATCTCACGTTAAACGCGCACTGCTGAATTATTCATACGTTAAATCAAGAATCCCTGCCTTAATTAAGAACCCGAATTTTTGCAGCAGGTAGAGTTTCGGTGTAGCGGCTTGAGATTATGGAATAGATAACATTTTTATATGAAATGCAATTAAAAAAACGCTTTCTTATGTAACCAAAGTATGTTAGTAACATACATGCGGATTCCTATGAGTGCTGTTTGAACAAAAATTTGATGATTCAGCACGCTGCGTGTTTGCCGCTTACAAATTGTTTCTGCCATCTTTGAGCAACATAAAATTTTCTGAGGTTGAAAGATACCTTTACTCGAGAGTAGGTATCAGTTATCATTCTAAATTCCAGATATAATGTTCTATTAGGAATAGAACTGAGAATCCAAACGTGTCAGGTTATGGTTCCCTAAGATTATTTGCTATATTACTCAGTTTGCTTAGCTAAAACAAAAGTGGTTGAAATTGGTACCTACCATTGGAATTAAAACGCGGTACACGTGTGTGCGCAAGTATTATCATTCCATTAAGGGATCTCACAGAAGGGTGGATGCATGGCTTAGCGTTAATTACCGCGAGGCACGTGCGGGAATACCGCATGGATACTCCGCACTGGGATTCGTTAATTATGCTTTGAGCCAATTCTCGGCGGAATAATGAGTTGCTGGTGCTCTTTGCTCACCTTGACAACCAACCCACAGGTGTTACCAATTATTTTTCAAGTTTACAGCTCGCCTAATTGTGAACGGTTATGAACGCTTAGTAGCGTGGTAGCAAGAGAGGAAGGGCATAATATATCGCTCGTTCGAAATTAGAAAATGCCCTGCTGGGGACTGTACCTACACGTTATAGAAGAAGACCACAGCAAAGCATTGTACCTTAGATTAGTGTTGTGTTCCTGCGGAACTGAAGTTGAGGCTGATGTGGGGAGTTATCTCTCTATAAATAAATTAAAAATATACTCACGCCATCCCAGACGGTCCCCGAAGGGGTAATCAGAGGTGTTTTAACGACAACACCCACATTTCACCGATGATTATTAAGTGCCAACGTGACAGAGGGTGAGTCCGTCACCGTCTAAGGCACTATTCATAGTCTTTGAATTACTTCTCAGAGGTTTCCTCACGATGTTTTCCTTCACCGTAAAGCACGTGAAAAAAGTCATTGGTATAGGCCGCCGGGATTCGAACTTGCGTGGCAGGCGACTGCTCAAACCCCAAGGCGACTACAGCCTATACCTTTTTATTTTGTGTAGGTACGTGATGTGATGTAGCCAGCTCTAGACTGTTCAATCAGTCGATCAATCTCAAGTTATACCTAGAAGCCTAACAAGTATGATTGGAGCGTTCAACTTACCAAAGTTTACTTGATCAAGTC
Source organism: Watsonalla cultraria (assembly GCA_964035505.1). Classification (NCBI taxonomy): domain Eukaryota; kingdom Metazoa; phylum Arthropoda; class Insecta; order Lepidoptera; family Drepanidae; genus Watsonalla; species Watsonalla cultraria. Next base: position 5,568,965 of record OZ037717.1, on the reverse strand, counting down.
GCTTTCAACTTTCAGCTTCAATTAATTCAACTTTGACGATGTTGTGGGCTTAGGTTTATGTCGTGCCTAGGTAAGTCAAGTAAAGGTGCGGTTACATTGGCTAGTACTTAATTTTAAACAACTTATTTGGTGACAGTTGTAACTATTTGTATGATAGTAAAATTTTATGCATAATAAATCAGCATATAATTTAGAAGCTAAGAAAAAAGGCATAGGTAGATGTACTTATTTATCTGTCTCTACCTGTCTAAATATACCTTCTACTTTACATGTATACAATTTGGCTTATGTTTATCAATTATTTAGACTTAGTTATGTGATCTCGTGTATATAAGCGAAGATTCAAACTGAATATGACGGATGGATTGATTAGTAATTTCCGCCGTAACTAGATATTTGGAAATTATATTCCATATATGTAATAGTTTCGGTACGGCAAATCACTTAGCTGTCATTGGAATACATTTTCCTAAGTATCAAGGGCTTATAAGCTTATGATTATAAGGCAGGTAATAGAAAGAATTCGATTATCACGTGAAGGCTTAAGTTGTTTTAGTTAGGCAGGGAGGAATAACATTACGAATTAATTGGTAGAATTGGTAGAAAACCCACGTAATTTCCTTGATTTATAATGTTGGTAGATCCATTCATATGAAATGTAGGTAGTCATATGAAAATCCAACGAAGCCTATAAATAAAATTCATGATTTCGCGTTCAATAATCCAACGGAAAGACTGCCGGCACCCATCGTTATTTTCAAATGAACGCTGAAGGGTTAAGTGGTCCCTTTGTCCCTTGGCACATATCGGAATCTAGCCTCGGATACAATACAGTTGTGATATTTTTTATGCCATTACTAACTGCCTACACGTGTGAAGGAAATATCGTAATTTTGTTCCATAAGTAGGTACAAAAATTTTGTAGTATATATAAATGAATCCCTTTTTCCCTTGGTCACGCTATCACGCGTAAACAGCTGGACCGATTTTAACGGGACTTTCACTTGCAGGTAGCTGATGTTTCAAGGAGTGACATAGGCTAATTTTATTTAGAAATAATATTTGGGTGCCGCGAAATAAATCATGAAACTAAATCTACGCGGTTGAAACCGCGGACACAGCGAGTTATTTTATATAATTCATCATTCAAGCTAATTCTTGTATCTGAAACGATATTTCGCCCGCGGTTTCAACCATGTGGTATAATCATTTTATACATTAACTAGCTTATGCCCGCGACTTCGTCCGCCTGGAATAGTTACTTTAGACTATATAGTTCCATTCCATTCTAAAGAAGAACGTTTAACACGCATATATTACTGCGATTAATTACGTCGCTGTATGGAAATGTTATGTCATTTAAATTCAAAGCGACAACAACGCAACAGTTCCAGTAGTACAAAAGTGAAGAGTTGATAAAAATAGAACACTATCAATGAACTAACGTACAATAGAAATGTTGGAGTACAATGTCGATCCGTTGCAGACGTCACGACTTTTCCGATTTGGTATTTGTACGGCCCCAAAGCGCCTGTGTCGAGTTCATTTTATTTTTTGCTGTCAAATTCTCTCAGGCGCTCGTGGTCATGGTCAAAACTCTAACAAAAGATTGATTGTGATGCCGAAAATGTTGCATGCGTTGAATATGGCTGAATTTTTGTTGCAATATAGCCTATTTCTAGATTATATATAGTATTAGTTATAGATAATGTCGAATACTTGTATTTGTATCATAGCCTTGTACCTTTTATAGAACCAATAGGTTGATCATATTTTTTATCTAATCGAAAACGGTTAGGCGAATAAAATGTATTAATGTGAATATAAACAAAGTGCTATGTTTAGTAATGCGAGTGTAAAAGCTTGTACGAATATTTTGTTTCAAGTATTTTTATAGCAGCTGTTTGCATCGCTCGAATGTGCTAAAGTAAATTTAAACTTTTACTACAAATAAGTAAATACCGTCGCCCGCTGCATTCAAGTTTGCCGAACTATTAGAGACTCTAACACTTAAAATAATATACGTTTCTTAAAATCATTCCACGGTGTTATATTTTGGGAACTAATTAGTTAGGTAACCGGGAAGGATGTGGCTTGCTGATAATTCTGTCTACTTCATATCCATTATGAATGTAATGGAAAGTGCCATAATGTCAGCTTTCATTATCCTCACCTCTTATTGTTCCATGCTGGAATATACCTGCTCCTACATGTATTTGCCATTTCACGTAAAGCTCGCACATGTAAGTACATACAATGCGTGTAAAAGATTAATGGTTCACGTCAAAAATAATCCCAATCTTCAATGTGAGAGCGTCAAGATTTATACTACAAACAAATGACTTTAGAAGTCTCCATAAATAATGTTCAATGTGGGGTTATATCAAGACTTGAGAAGTTTGTTGAAATATATGTATTTAGTTCTTTCTAACCGTAAACAAAGTATTGGACATTCAGTACTCGGATCACTGAGTCTCTATAGCCGTGACTAATGAGCTCTTTACTTACTTTTACTGCACTTTCCGAAGTAATAATGGCAGTTGATGAAGTTTGTTCTTTAAAAACAGCCTTCGGTAGCAGCGCCTGAAGTTATGTGGCTAGAATAGCCAATTATGTGGTGATTGCTAGGTACATTTTGTCATGCGATTTGATCGTGGTTTACATAATTTGGGCCGGTTCTAGCCCGGGACTTCAGGAAGTGTGGGCCAGTGGGCATTTGCAATGCTAATGCGCTTTCGTCATCGACATTTTGTTTAACCTTCATGTCTGTTTGTCTTCCGACTTGCTAAACTATTGGCACCATCAAGGTCGACATATTAATTTGATTAAATACCAGTTATTTAATACAATCAATAAAATATAAAGAATAAATTTACCTAAGTTGTTTTTGATCAAATTACATATATGAATTCGATGAAGCCATTAAAATTAAAGTAGGTATATTGTAGTACCTAAGTCTTGTTTGATGTGTTGCGGGATTATTCGAAAGACCCGCTAAACTCTATGGAGTGATTTATGAATGCTATATCATCTCGAAGCGATGGCTTATACTTACGATCTTCTACAGGCCACAAGGCCGGGTTTCACATCGGATAAGCCGGACTCCACGTGATCGCATACCATTCAAAAGGAGAGACTTATTTAAATGTGGGTTGGACAGCTGCAAAGCTTTTCATAACGATCGGAATATAACTTCAAAATAATGGTCGACATAAAAAAAACACTCACTCTACACGTAGTACCTTTCTATCTATAGCGTCCTCGTACGCGTAAGAAGGAATTCAAAAACCGCTTTACTTGGGGAAAAGATTATGTTAAGTTTGCACGCACGGAGTAACAGCTTACAAACTGCTTTATTATTCATAGAATTTTAAAAATAAAACTCTGCAACACGCCTGTGGAGGTTTCAACCTGATTGCTTCATAACTTAACTTTACGTTACTTAAACGATGCCTTTGATGGTGGTAAGGATACACATGGGACGTCCTGTCTTGGGATATGGGCTTGACATTGTATCGATTATGATCATATCAGAATATTTGTACATAGGGATAACAATAAACTGTGGGTTGCATGAATAGTTATTAAAGCTAAAGCTAAAGGTTAAATTTTATACGTTGACAATAGCTATGACTTTAGCGGTGAAGGCGTTTTAGCTATTACAACAATCTTTCAATTGAACAATTTAAATGGCTGTATCATTTCTTGATTAAGGATAAGTGCATGATTAATGGAATCGTCATCTAAAATACAGGCGTGAGTATGTTTATGAAATAAAAAGCTGTCGGTCTTTGTGCCCTCGTTTCTATAATACTTATTAAATTAAGTTAAAATAATAAGGTACTTACCTTATTGACACTTGACCTACAAATTGTTTCATCGTAACTACAAAGCCATGGGGTAGTGAAAAATAACAGGAGCACAGGTGTGGGAACAACTATTTTCAGCGAAGATGTGACAGAGGTTGAGTCAATTGCCGTCTTAGGCACTATCTTTGAATTCTTTCTCAGCCATATGCAGATTTCATAGCAATATTTTCCTTCACCACAAAGCACGTGGTGTGAAATTACTGCACATAAGTTTTTATAAAAGTCATTGGTACTAGCCGCTGGGATTCGAAATTGCGCCGCTTGCGTAGCAGGCGTCTGCTCTAACCCGACGGCCAACACGGCTCTTATTAAATTCAATTAGCTACAAAGCTATGGGGTAGAAAAATTTAAAAAATAATAAAAACACGTTTCATATATGTATATCTATATTCAGGATCTTAATGGTTTAATTTGTCACTAACTATATTATTATTATAATAATTAAATTAAAATCTACATGTACAAAAATTGTTTTTATATACACAAATATTCATGCAATTACTATTCTTATGCTAATTGGTAGGTACACAAAATCGAAACACTCCAGGAATTTACAATAACAACCAACATCTATGACGAATTGGATCTTTGACACTTCAAGGAAAACATACGAGCTTAAAACTTTTATTATAATAACTATATTGATGTTTATAATAGCTATCAAACAGCTAACTTTAAATTAGACTTCAATACCCCGTGACTTTCCCGCCACTGTTCACAATAATTAAAATTGACGGTCTTCAATTACGTACACTCTTAATATTAAGAAGTCACTCCATAAGTTAAGCTATGTAAGATTCCATACATTAAATGATAAGAGTAAATAGTTATTGAACGGAGTTTGACATAGTGTCGATAGAATATCTTTAGGGTAAATACACATTGCCAGCAGCTGTTTCTGTAATAGTAATCACGCACAGTGTGAAAACGGCTTTAATTTTACTCTAGTACTCGTATTGGCAACTGCTGGTGTAAATTACGTTCGGTCTCCAATTCAGCGATTATTGGACACCTACGCAATTAAAGCGACCCAATATTGGCAGCCTCCTAAAATAATATAATATGAACGTTTGTATACGAGAAATATTAAGTTTATATGTACACACACATAGACGAACGAACATTTGGCACAAGAGGCGTTTCACGCACACACACGGCCACTGACGCTCCACTACAGGGTCTGAGCAAATATAGGTATGCAGAGAAATACTCGTGTTAGAGATATACTTCGTAACCTCACCTACTAGTTCTGACTAACAATATTGGTGAGTTCTTATTCTACTTATTTACATCTCACAATCAGTCGTAAATAGTTATTTTGGCAGACACTTTTTTTTCTTTTAACAACTATATAAATTACAGAAAATGTCGTCACAATATTAAATATCAACGCAACAGAACCTTTCGAGTTGGCACTAATACAAGTCCTAAATAGGCCGGACTAAAAGCTGCTAAAAATATCATGCAATACAATAAAAGTCGTATTGTATAAATTCTGAAATACGATTCTAATGATTTATACCATGATAAACATATTTCACAACCTGTTACTGATGTACGGAAATAATGAAATTCTATGTATTTTTGGGTGAATGAAATGAGTTATCAGAGTATTTATAAAGAGTTTCGAGGTTCAAAAGGGATATTGTCAAGAGTGAGTTAAGTCTCAGTTAATGAACGTTCTAGAAGATTCTAGAAGTTACTGTCGTAGTCGGAGCGACGCCTGGAGTAGTGCGAGCGCGGGTACTCGCCCGTGTAGCCGTACACTTGAGACCCGCCTCCTGTCTGTCCGTACAGCTGTGACCCCCCGTACCTACCAACGAAAAACAATAGCACATTTAATATTTCACACCATTCCGGTTACAATAACATTGGTTCAGTCAATTTGAATCTAGTGTATTGAGCTACAATTATTACAGAGCTTATTAAGTAACTACTGAGCATTGACGTTTCATTTTGGTACCGTAAAATTAAACGACAATGCTAAGAAGTTATTAATACGCATTGCAGAAACGATCACAGTTGGCCCCCAGGTCTTCTCTTATTCTGGTTTTCACAACGAACCCACTGTACATAAGGCCGACGAAGCGAAGGCTTGCAGCACCAAAGCTTTTGAAATAACACACTCACCCGTAAGCGTTGCCCACTGGGCCATAGATCTGTGAGCCACGCCCGGAGTCAGGAGTATAGTGCTGCATGTACTTCTGTAACTGCGGAGTCCACTCCGACCGCCATGAGTCACCCGGGTTCGGGTATGCCAGCTGCTCAATGAAGGCAGTCGACATACGCTGGAAAGTATAAGCAAAATGAAATCAAACATTTTAATACTAAAACTAACCTACAAACTACAGACCACGATTTAAGATTCGTGCCTCGTTTTTTTATTGTTACCTTTCCTGATGGGAGATATGGTAGATCTCTCTCTTTCATTTGATGCATATCATCATAGCCTCCCATGTGGCTCTTGTCGAGTTCTCGAAGCATATCCTCACTGAGCGGTATCGGCTGTTTTGCTTTGGCACTTTTTTGTCGGTTCACCAACTGTAAGTTATTATTTTTATTAGTTCTAGTAATTCATCAAAGATATGTATTACATTTTTAGTCACTTATACATACCACTGTGACTCCAAAAATCACTACGAAGAGAAGAGAAGCTAGAGCAATAACGATAACTGCAATGCCCCATTGAGGCAGGAATGATTCTTCTTCGGGCTCCACAACTGTTGGTTTTTCGCGTTTTTGTAAAACTGTACAAAAAGATTTAGTTAGTTTCATTTTAATTATCCGTCGATAATTCACTCAACTATTCAGTAAATATTTACCAATAAACTCCGTGTACGCAGGGTCCATTATAAACTTGCCGATTTCTAGTTTTCCTGCCGATTTATCGATTGTTTTAGTCATCTGCTCATTGCTTTTCTTCATTCTTTCTTCATCAGGCTGATCTCCTTGCATTGCATCAGGATCAAATTCTTCTGTATTTGGCTCGGTGACATTTTCAATAACGGTACCAGGTTTTGTTTCATGCAGCGACTTGTGGAACATTTTCTTTAAATCCAATGTGTCTATTCTCTCCTCGATGTCGTTAAGTTCAATAAAGAAATCGACAAGAACAGAGCCTTCGCTAAAACCATCTATGCGGATGCCTTTGTACCATTTTTTTAAAAAGTCAGATTTGGAGTAGACAGAATTTAGCTAAAATAAATATTTTTATTAATATCATATGCTTAAAATAAGCAATTGCTTATATATTTAAATAATTATTTCAATAAAGTAAATATAAGGCTTACCTCTTCCTTAACCTCGTCAGCTAGGCGCTGCCATTCTTCGGTGTTACGATCGAGCAGCTCTGGTATCCATTTTGCACCTAAAACATTTATGATGATACATTAAAGTGAAATTATATTAATAAGGGAAGTTATTGGTACAATAGAGAACCGTTAAACATACCTGCAACAATCTTTATAGTGCCTGCAATATCACACTCTTTTCGGCAAACACCTGGAGTGGTCGGCGGTGGTGGTTCTGGTGTCGTTGTACTCGTGGTCGTCGTACGTCGGGTCGTGGCTTCGGTACTCAAATCAGGCATTGGACTAGTTGCTGTGGCATTTCTTTGTGCTTCTAGAAGTTTCTCAATCGAGAAAGGTGTTGTAGATGGAGATGGCCAACCGGTGAATTCGGTTGATGCTCTAAAATGAAGATAAAATATTATAAACATTATATCTTAAACATACATAATTAGGTACTTATAATGAAAAGAAATATTAGTAAGTTCTCACCTTACAGGCCAGCCAGATTTTATTTTTGGTGTTACTTGACTTGGACCTAATTGGAATGGTTGAGGGGTTGTTTTTCTATTTGCTTTACTTCCTGGCCTCGAAGGGAATACTAATTTTATTCCACCAGGAGCTTTAGTTGTTGGACTAGAAGCAGGTGATTCTTCAGATTGGTTTAAGTTAAAACCTGGTGGTAGCAGACTGGATATATCAGCAACTTTTATTTTATCCAAAGGACTTTCATTGCTTTCAACTTCAGTGCTATTCAACTTAAAGCCTGGTGGAAGAAGCGCCGATAAATCTACGGATATAGGTTCTATTGGCAGTTTTAGCTCTATTTTCGGCTTTTGTGTTGTGCTTGTAGTTAATTGAAAACCTTTGGGCAAAAATGCTGATATGTCTACTTCTTGTACCTTCTTTAATATGTCCAATTTAGTGATTTCTTTATTTTCTACTGATGTTTCTGTAACAGGAGCTTTGTTGCCAGGAGGTAGAAATTTGCTGATATCATCTTTATGAATTTTCTTTGATTGTTTATCCTTTTCGTCTTCAGGTGTTTTATGCTCTTTAGGTTTATATTCTTTTGGAAGTAAAGATTTATCATCTAGAACTATTACTGTGTTCTTGGAACTAATGCCTGAAGATCGTCCTTGGGTGCTATTAATAGTTGGAATTCCACTTGGGATTATGGGTGGACTGACTGTGGTTGTTGAAGTAGTAGTTGTTGAGGTTGTGCTAGTACGTTTATCTTTAAATGATAGTCTTGGTTTATATCCAGGAGGTAGTAATCCCGATAAATCGTCCATAACCGTAACTAATGATGGTTTCTTTCTGGGTTTTGGTGTCGTCGATGTCGTGATACGTGGAGCAAATTTCTTAATCATCACCGGCAGTGGATCTGGCGATGACTTTTCTGTTATGGATGGTATTGTAGTACTTTTTAAAGTAAATACATTGACAGGAGAAGGAGTAGTTGTAGTTGTTGTTGTAGTGGTCGTGGTTGTAGTAGTTGCTTCCGTGGAAGATTCGGTGATCAATTCAATATTTTTATTTTCTTTATCTAATGACCCTGATAAGACACCGCTTGAAAGTTCTGACTGAATACTGTCTAATTTATCATTTATATTTTCTGTACTTGAACTGGAACTATTAATGAGACCACTTGTTTCATACATCGGGTCTTTAGTAACTGTTTCTTCATCACTTTCTTCATCCGTTAAAACTTGTTTCTTTTCTTCTTGTTCAACCGTCGGGAAAGGCAAAAATCGGGCTCCTGATACACTTCTGCTTGTTTGGACGGAAGCCACTATCCAATTTTCAGTTGTCATGAAAGAAGTATCATTAGATGAGTCATAATCATTAGACACGTTTTCAGCAGATTTGTCCATTTTCGTTGTACTAGGTGCAAAAGTTACATCAGGAATAGATATGGTTCCGTTAATGACACTTTTTGTTGTAACTACCGAGACAACTTCTTTACCAACTATTGACGGCGTTTCCATAGATGAAAATTCTTCACTTATAATAGGAAGGTAGGTTCCTGATTTATCTTTATCACTTACATGGTCTGTTTGATCGATCACTGTCGTATCAACAAATTGCTTAAAGTTGTCATCTTTGACCATCGCTTTGACGGGATTCATAACTAATACATCAAACGATTTTGTAGCATTTGGTTTTACTTCTTCGTGATTTTTTTCAGGTTCCTCAGTTGTATCGTATTCGTCATAAATATCTGTAACATGTTCTGTGGTTTCTGATTGTTGAGTAGTAGTGTGCTTGATTTCTGGACTGTCAACTTCGTCGTAATATTCAACATACTCTCCCTCGTCTATTTCTTCATCACTTTCTGTATCTTTATTGAAATCATGACTCTCAGAGGAGGCCTCTGTTTTTTTTGTCGTTGTCGTAGCAGCGGTGGATGTGCTGGTATCAATAACTTTGTTTTTAGGTACGTTATCAGCACTCATGAAACTAGCATCTGGTTTGTTATCTTCTAATGAATCTTCACTTTCTTCAGTGTTATTAGACTTAATAACTTCGACGTCAAAAGAAGCTTGTTTATTTTTCATCAGCTCTCTAAATGATGTTAGGTCGCTTATATCGTCCTCCAGCAATGGTTCTATATCTAATAATGCCTTGTATTCGGTAGATGAGCTGAGGTACACGTTACTATTTATTTTTTGCTTGTTATTTCCAGAGTCCCTATTATTTGGCGTATTTTGAATACCTGGTTTTTCACTTGACAGCGGCGATTCGTAGTGAGAAAATCTTGAGCCCGTTGGATTGTTATTAATTCTTGGCTTATTAAACCTGTTGGGATTGTAGGTTGTAACTCTGTGTTGATCAAAGATTTCTTGATTGTCACTGTCAATATCCTCGTTATGAGGAATAGTTCCACTTTGACCATTGCTTTTCAAGCTGTTACCATCAAATGGTATATTTTTAAATCTACTATTTTGGAGATAATCAATATCAGGGTTATTTAAAGTGATCTGTCCCAGGAATGTTTCTGGTTTTGAGGGATCATTTTGATATGCCACCGAATGTATTTGTGATATATCGGGTTTCACTGTTGACGCCGGGTGATGTAGTTGGTAATTATAAGGCAGGGCTGGCCTGAACCTTTGACGCTGTGACGTAAATTCGGGTTGGTTTACGTAGTACTGCGTCCCAGATTGACTCCTGCCTGTTGGTAATTGAAAAGGCGAAGGATTTTGATTATAGTTAGGGCTTGGAAGTCTCGTATTTCCCTCGTTGTAGTATGGTTGTTGAGCAGATTGCGGAATTCTGTAGCTGTCGCCATGTTCGAAGAATGAAGTTGGCCGACTATTTGGAAATAGTGACGGCTGAACTTGAGCAAAATTTCTTTCCACCGGTGTGTAATAGAAGTTGTTTTCATCTGAAAAAGATAAAAAAGGTATCAGGTATTTTACGGTGTTTTATATTGCGGTAACCATGTGCAAAATTTCTCAAACCAATCAAGTAAAGTCATTATATTCCCACGCTTTAATTGATTGTGTAATGTAGTAATAACCCAAGGTTATAATACATGGCAGACACGCAATACCATTTTAAATTTTCTTGTAAATATAGTCGTAAAGCCATAATAAGAATGCATCGCAGTATTGCGTGAATGCAAGTTTGACGTAGGGACCAAAACTACATAAAAAGTTACGGCTGTTCAAATTCATGTCTAGTTTTAAATTACTTGGCCAATTTATAATGAATGTTCGTAAATAAGTAGGTGATATATCCATGCTGTAATAACGAATGATGTCCACAGATAGTAATGTTTTATTTTCTGTACTCCAATAAATGTGAATGTGGAATGGTTCGTGCGTTACAATTTATTGCGTAAAATCTACAGCCAATTAGTGTTGCGCAGTAAACTGTGCTGCGGAATTATTTACGAATATTTCGCATGTTTACATCATCTACCACTCGTACAGCGTACTATGCTGAAAGGTTGAGGTTCATTTACGATTCAAGAGTACTCCAGGTTTTAATATTAGTTTATCACAAATTTTAATTTGCTTAATATTAATTTATTATAGTATGAGCTGTATATGCGAACGAATAAGTATAAGCTGACACTTATAAGCTATCTTTGTAGATAATCCTGTGTTATATAATATAATTACTAGGTCAACATAAACCAGAAATTTATAGTTGATGTGTGGTTGTGTGGAATGAAAATGAAAATGAAAAATATTTATTCAGTTTTGGCCCTGTTAAGGTACTTATGAATGTCGAAAAGTTACCACCAGTTCGGAAACTAGCCTTCTGAGAAAAACCGGCAAGAAACTCAGCCAGGAAATCTGCCTTAAAACTCTACAATTAGGGACAGGAGTGTTTCTGAAATATAATCTACTTGTGTCTCATCTAGTTTATTATTATGCTTACAGTTTTGGCCTCCATATCGTTTGGAAAGATAATCTCCAGGAAATTACTTTCTTGCGGATCATATCCCTAATTAAGTATGGCGGCCCTCATCTCATCAGAGCCCGAGCGGTAGCGACATTCACCCTAATAGCTAATAGAGTACCTATAGATAGTCGATATATTTATAGTATCACTATATCTATCGACTATGTGAGAGAAAATGTTTTTGGTTATTTTAATTAGTGATTCATATATTTTGATCATAATATGAGGAAAAATTTAATTATAACGCATTTTAGCATATCTATACTAATGTTATACAAAGCTGAAGAGTTTGTTTATTTGCTTGAACGTGTTAATCTCAGGAGCGTGTGGTCCGATTTGATAAAATATTTTAATTTTCTGAGCAGAGTTTCAGCTCATTTTTCGAGGAAGGCTATAAGCTATAACTATAGCTATATATCATTATGCTAAAACCCATTGCGTTAAAGTTAGGGTTACCTCAAAGTATCTATCCCACGCGGACGAAGTCGCCTGTAGAAGCTAGTTCAGAATATAGCTCATTTGTTGGTAACTATCTTTTGCTTTCGACTTCATTCGCGTTTTTTTATTTTTAAGTACCTTACGTTCGATACAAGGAGTAACTTATGCTACTTTGATTTAAAAAAAAAAACATTAGGGTTCCGCGGGCCATCTATGAAATTAAGTTACGCGGGAGCAGCCACGGGGCACAGCTAGTTTACAACATGAATTGTGTTTCGATGTTAGGGACATTATTTACTTGGAAATTAAAATACATTTGCTACCCGTCCACCAATAAGAAAGTTTCATTCACATTTTCTAAACTTTGCGTCCTTTTTCAATATAAGTCCCAAAAGTTTGGTATTGACTCAAATGAATAAATTATTGTCAATGGGTTCAGTCACCCAAAGCATAAAAATACGTAACCAAAATAATAAGGTTGCAAATGTTTAAATCTTTTCAAGCTCGAAAAAATTATATTTACTCAAATTATTAAAAAACGGAGAGGGTTGGTGTAACTTTATTTACTGAGGATATACTAAGAGCGCGTCACGGTACTGTCGTAAAATTTATCACGTTATCAACACATTGTGTAAGGGTCAATCCATTGTCATGTGCCCATTACATGTTTCCACACCCTAATTAGGTAAGCATAAAATTAACATGTTGCGCAAAATTATCCCTTATTGTGTTTACTCTTGGGCTTAGGCGAATTCTCATAATACAACACGATGTGTTTTATAGTCAATAAGGTGCAAAGGCCTACAGTTAAGTCTTATTGCGATGGTTATGCTGAGTGATTGTGACAGATATATACTCGTCAGATACACCTGTCCTTTTCTGTGAACTGATGACACAATAAGAGTTGATGGTATGGTCCCAGTTGGCTGACGAATGCGACTGCCAGCAAAGCAATATGCCTCCTTTTATTTCGACGCAGAACATATGTCGGTACATCGAAATCGACCGTTCAGTTCGTTGGAAGGACCTTATTGCAATTTGTCTACTTAACAGTTTCTAAATCGAACAATTTATTTGATAAATTGAAATTGCGAAGGTATACCGGGTTCTATTTATTTCCGTATCCATTTTTCAATCTATGTTTTGGAATTAACGGAACGTAATGTTTTCGTCTTGATAGAAAAATTTTGATTTATTCCTTTATATAAAAACATTTCTTTCATAAAATGTTTCCCAGATACGTAAACCTTTCATATCGGCTTAGAATATTGACGCGATCGACCGGAACTTGGATTTTCATTTACAGTAATAGTTTCGGTAAGTTTCGTAGCCGATAACAAGCCACAGTCTAGCGTCTCAAAGCTTCAATATTTTTTCTGATTAAGTCTGAGGGTTGTGGCAAGGAACTGAAATTTCCCCTGAGACTTTGAGAGTTTGGTCGCTTTATCGTTCGGTGTCAATGTTTGTGCGCCACTGTTGATTCTGGCTCCCGGGCCCCACAATACGTGCCTGTGTGTGCTCAGTCCCCTCTAACTTCCTCTATAGGGTTTGATCGTCATTGATCAAACGACTACCTACACACCACAGTGTTTGCACATTTGCATACATTAATTTTGTAAGATAATAAATGTGGATTTAAAATCTGCTCTTAATATTTAAATGCTTAATTTGGAATTACAAACAGACACTTCAATTTAATTTATCTGTATTTATGTATGTATATGTATAGATGCCAGCTACTGATAAGTTCTATTTTAGCGTGGTTATAAGTCATATTTTAAAATGAATATGAACATAATATCATAGAATGGGTCCCGAAAAAAGAACCACAAATTGTATTGCACATAACTGCATGTTTCCGAGTGTTTTCCAATACATTCCAATAGAGACGAGTGTTGTTTGAAAGTACTCTCTGTCACGTGTTTGATCACGCAATGAGCGTATTCGGACAGATATTCATGCAGTTTCACAATCTATTCATCATATACATAAAAATCAAACTCCTGACTGACTGATATACAAAGATTTAAAGTACTTTGTTAGAAGTATAATCGAATAAAGATATTTTTGAGTTTGAGAATATGTCCTCGTTGGTTCAAGACACATACAATCTTGTATTCTTTTTGCGGTTTAGGTATCAAATAAGAAAGGGTTTGCCGAAATTCCATCAATGATAGCGTAAAAAGGAGTATTAAAGTTTGTATGTGAAGTCTTACGCATGTGAAGCGAATTTATCAACACAGTTTCAATTATATAGTGTATGCATAGCATTTAGATCTCTTATAAACGGGGCTCCACTATTTTGTATTGCACGATACAAAGTAACACAATTAACTGATAGGCCTTTTCTTTAAAATTATGAAGTACGAGTATTTCAATTGTTTATTTAGTATTTTACCTAAAGGGCTGTCTGTGTATTTAGGATTACTTGGTTGAGTATTAAGTAATAGAGGAGTGTGTTTGAAACATACTAATATATTAGCTTTAAGTTGATCAACTTAGATTGGCAGTTTATATAATATCAAAGTTCGTGGCAGTGCTTTGTGAAAATTTTAAATAACACAGGTTATCCATTCCCAAGACATACATTTGAGTAAGTAGTTACTAGCGTTATAAAACACATCAAAGAAGGCCGTGTAATTTCATGTACACACGGACTAATTTAGTCATGCAACACAAAGTAAACTTCTGGGAAAAGGGTTGACGTAGCCTAAAAAACAGCAGGTTCGTATTAATTAGAACAATAAGTTGTAATTAATATTAGGGCTGGCACATGCCGTAAATCGCAGGTAATTAGGGCGGCACACGTTACGTCGCGGCGTGGCGGCGGCGTCGGCTGCGCGTGATGTGTGCGGAACGGGCTTAAAAGCTCTTTGTAATATACAGGGGTACTTTAGGCCCCCATTTAGCCATAAACATTTTTATTTTAGTCAGTAAAATGTTTGGGTGGTTAGAATAAAAAGGTATGCGCGGTCATTTCGGTGAAATTTTATCATTTTGGCCCAAGCGAGATTGTTATCATGGGTCGCGTTTGCTGTCTTCAGGTAGCGCATTTACGTACAAGATTACAGAACCTTACATTTGCATTTTTACAAGTGCCCGCAGAGTAATAAACATATGTAGGTGTAGGTTAGGTAGTATACTTACCTACTGTTACAAAAAATTTAAATTTAGTTTCAATTAGTAACAGTTTACAGTTCTGTTACGATACGCTTCAAGATACGATACGAGTCAAGTCAAAAATATCTTTATTCGATTAGACTTTTTACAAAGTACTTTCAAATCGTCAGTTATACAGGATTATACATGCTATCGCCAGGTTCGGAAGATTGCTTTTACTAAGAAGAACTTGGCAAGAAACTCAGTAATTAACAAGTAACTCTTTTCAAAAATATTATACAATTAAAAAAAAAAGTAAATCACTTGAGAAATGTAAGCCCATGGACACAGTTCCAATGCATAACGTAACATTATCCTCGCGCTTTCGCTAATTGAAACGATACAAAATGTTAAAGAGGGAATGGCATATTCACGCACATGTCACGTGATGCAAGCTCGTCGAATAGAAAATTTGTAGACGATGTCCTTTATATTCCTTTCGCTAAACGAAATATTTGTGTCTCTATTCTAACGGCAATTTCACGTCCAACTCTTAGACAACATGTACGTTTAACATAATATGATAGCGAAATCTATTCTATACATGTGAGCGTTAGCCTGGCGGACGCCGACACCTTGTAGTTAACGAAAAAAAGTGTTGACAATCACGTTATCTATACAGATAAATAAAATTGGAGTGTCTGTTTGTAATTCCAAAATAACAGCTTTTCACTAAATGCATATTATACGAAAGTATATACGATACTGACACTAAAAAATAAAGTTTTAAAATTTTTCTCTGTCTGTCTGTCTGTCTGTTTGTTCCGGGTAATCTCTGAAACGGCTGGGCGGATTTTAACGGGACTTTCAATGGTAGGTAGCTGATGTTTCAAGGAGTAACATAGGCTACTTTTATTTATTAAAAATATTAGGGTTCCGCGACAATAAGGAAGAAACTAAATCTACGCGGGTGAAACCGCGGGACACAGCTAGTTGTTTATATAAGGAAGGTGAGTACTTAACCGAATCTCAACCTAGAAGCCTTCTAATCAATAAAAAGATGATCAATATTCAAAATATAAAGATAAATTAGAATGCAATACTCACAAGTTTGGACTCAAACGCTGTCAGTATGATACACGCAGATGAACGTCGTTAAAATATATTTTTTGGATCCTTGTCGATTACGTGCAGCACAAAAGTAGCCACACACGTAAAATATACGTTAACGAGTTAGCCTATATTCGGCGATTCATAAATCGAGTTATCTGTAGTGAAACTAAGACTTATAGGTGAAGTTTAAGCACAATAAAACTCCTTAGACTGCAGTTAAGGGGGCTTAAGGTTCACCATTATACTGCGAGGGCTAATAAAAAGGAAAAAGTACGAGCCATTACCAGGAAGTCTGCACGAAAAGTTGCTTAAGTATAATTACCGATGTTTTGGTTAAGTACTTCATTATGTAGCGATTTTCTTCTCTACATATATTCAGGGCAGGTTTTAAAGACATCTGTAAGCTCTTGAAAATAAAATGGAGATCCAAAGGAGGGATATAGGCCGGAAATCAAATTACATAGATAAAATCAGTTGTACGTATTCGTGTGTGCTTGGACGCAGTGCCTATGCGGTCTTTGAATGTTGACCCTCTGTCATCCGTAAAGTTCTTTCAATTTGTGAGGAAACGAAGATTTATATGTTCATCTTACTTAGACCTATTTTTTTCAGTTACAAATTCTATAACATTGAATTTGAAAGTAATTGTACTATAGTGTTGTAGTAATTGTACTATATCTATACATCTAAACAAACATACAGATACATAAAATTGAAGTGTCTTTTCACTAAATGCATATGAAAGTATACACGCTGAAGACACTAAAAATCCAAGTTTTAAACATTTTCTCTATCTGTCTGTTTGTTCCGGGTAATCTCTGAAACGGCTGGATAAATTTTAGCGGAATTTTCACTGACAGAAAGCTGATGATACAATGAGTAACTTAGACTACTTTAAAAAAACGATTAGGGTTCCGCGGGCCACACAAGTAATTAAATATACGCCGGTGAAACCGCGGGGAACAGTTAGTAGTTAATAATATTTGCCACGACTACATAAATAGTAGAGTACCTTCTTAGTTTGGGAAGAGATACATGAATATGGACGAATCGAAAGAAGTATGTAAGGATCGTAGCATGCGGCAAACGGTGGTCTCAGCCTACCCCCATGGGATACAAGTGTGAGCAAATGTATATAGTTTGTGGCCAATCTAATAAAATACATACAACGAGGCATGTAAGTCATATTATATACATGTAAGCTGGTAAAGTAGTTAAGCGAACCATGTTCTTTATAAAATAACTAACTGATCCTCGCGGATACACCCGCGTATATTTTAAATATAGTTATTAATTATATTATTAATTATAGTTATAAATTAAGTATAGTTAAAAAGTATTTATTATTATAGCCTATATGTTATTCTGATGTATAAGCTATATTATTGTAGTTTAATTGAAATCCATTCCAGTAGTGTATACTTGAAAGAGTAACAAACACCCACCGTCCACCCATCCATACTTATATCCATACATACAACTTTATTACCATATTAGTAGGATAATCGTTAATCACTTAGGATGTTTAAGTTGGTAGAGTGTTGAGTATGTTCGAAATGATATAACTGGAAATCTGGAGTGGAATGACGATAATTTCCTACTGTCTAATAAAATGAAAGGAAAATAAAAATTGTGCATAATAGGTATGGATAATACAATAAAGCTATTTATTGCGCCCTCGCAATAGCCCCTCGTTATTGTCCGGGCAGGAATCAAGGATAAGCCATTGATATGACCCTTAGTATAAGTATTTAAGGTATGTGATTCCGTTCGACCCCTCGTCCATAATTAGGACGCACCCTCACGTACGGAGTCCACAAACGTTTGAACAAGAGGCACAGATCATAGCGTTATGGACTTAATCGTGACCCGATGGCCTTTTAAAATAATATTTCGCTTCGTTCCCGAATTGAGTTGGCATGTAAGTACGGTCAGGGTATAAGTATGTCAGGGTGGTTATTGAATAACTTTATTGTATTACTGACTTGAAGGTATACTGGCCGTGTTTCGGGTGCAATATTTGGTATATGCGCACTTGAATACCGGTTAGCGACGAAACTGGACACTATCTTATTACGAAAATTCAATATACACCTACATACAACGTAAAAGTACCGTTTAGTAGTAAGTTTTTTTTCTTATACATACTTTGATTCTGGTAAATACGATCACAAAATATTAATATATCAATTATGAGTTGGTATAGAACTGGAACCTTTAAGAAATAATTTCATATATTTTTGTGTCATACTATCTAAGGTGGCACAACGTAATGCATGATTAATTTGTATGCTAAAAAAAATTAAATTATTGTACATCACATCAAAAAATATGTACTATACAGGTTGGGTACCAACGGGCACGACTGGGCCCCATGCGTGGGTACCTCGGCTGAGTGGTGCAGCGGAGGCGCCTTGCTTATACTATGTATTTCAAAATAGTAGTGATATTTAGTAACAGTAACCCTATAATCCCATCTTTAATATTATAATTAAAAATGCTTAGTTATTTACGAGACGTTACAAAAAGGGCAAGGTTTTTCTAGTAGCTACTTATCGTGATATTAAAGCTATGAGTAATGTTTGAAAATTAAAATTAAGAAGTAACGCTTCTCTTTCAACTTTGTCGTGCGCTCATTGTCAAATCTTTGAAAGAAAAGTGTCTAAACATCAAACAAAAAAGGTAAAAACAATCGTAATTTATCTCCTGAACATCGTCACGGTGACCGAATATAATTTAACTTCCGTTTATTGCCGCCTTAAAATGTTCTCTTAACTTACGAGTGTCTTCGAGCAGAGTAATTGTTAACGCAAGCGTTCTTCTTGCTTATTTTAGGTACATTTGTACGCTCTGCATTTGACCGTTGTAGTCGTTTCATAATACTGGAAATATTTCGTCTTCAATCAACTATATTTAACTAAAGTCAAACCAAAAGCCATAGTAAGTATGTATAAAAGCTAATTTAGAAGATTTCCAAGAAAACATATTTATGGACTTTTATTGGATATTGGTTGATAACGTTCTAACAAGGATATTATTATTTACTGATTTCCTTTTTTTGAGAATAGAAGTTTAAAAGTAAAGTGAATAAATCTATCTTTAATTTTTGCATTGATCTCGTCACGATAAATAATTATATCCAATATAAAAGAGCACGACCCTGCACTCATATAAACCAGTCAAAATTAAATGTAGCGACAAGAAACAAACGTGATAATTTCGTGATAATCGTGTCAAATGTTTCATAAAGCATATTACGATGCCGAGCAACATGCAAAAATATGTCATGAAACGGAGACACGAACGAACGGGGGCGTCGTAAAGTGGTTTACATTTAAACACGAGAATTAACACACCGTAATGAAATGAACGGAATACGCAACCAAAATGATAATAATATGATAATTAGCCTGCTATAATAAGATGTAAAATACAAGAACATTGATAACTTACATTGCACATTCAATTATCTCAGTACGTGCTAACCAGTGTTTTTACATTGTGAATGCGACACAATAACAAAAACAGTTATGATGGTGGGTTGCACCAACTAAAATGAAAAATTCAAATTAAAATTAAAATGATTTATTCAGTTTAGGCCCTGGTAAGGCACTTATGAATGTCGAGGAATTTACCACCGGTTCGGAAACTGGCATCATGTACATTTCATTACACAGTAAAATAATAATAATTACAAAAAAAACATCATAAATTATTCACAATAGTGAAAATTGTATCAGCATGCATGTGTACAAAATAATAATTAAAAACGTAAAAACAATACCAAATGATTTACATATCATGTTTGCATACCATGTCATTGCCAGGAGCTACTTGTGCAGAGTTTTAATTCCATATGTCTTTATCATTTATGTAATCCGAAATTGTATAATAAGCTTTCTTCATCAGTACAGTTTTAATGTGTATCTTAAATTTATCATAATTTTACGCGTTTATTGACTGTGGGATTTTATTGTAGAAACGAACACAATTCCCCATGAATGATTTATTTACCTTTGCTTACCAGAACTAACTTTGACTATAGCAAATTGTTTTAAAATTGTCAGATGATGTGATGACTTTAATTTGATGTAGATGACTAAGTTAAAATATGAATATTAAGGAGTACGGGGATAAAATATAGCCTATGTTACTCGCTGATGACGAAGCCATGTATTTCTGAAAGAATTTTCAAGATCGATCAAGTAGTTTCGGAGCCTATTCAATGCAAAAAAATAAAAAACAATCAAATTTTTCTCTTTATAATATTAGTGTAGATTTTCGCGCCACTCACCGTTAGTAATATATTTCTTGCATCCGCACACTATATCACCCATTATAAATGTTTACTACGTCCTTTTGAGTAAAAAAAGCAAGACGTGAAAACTAAGAGCGGCGAGGCTACTCTCGTGTATTTTATTTAATTTGGTAGTATATAACGTTCCGGCACGTATTTACTAATAGATTGCACTGGCTCAGGGAACAATTTAATTTTACAGAAAATCCTTGGAAGTTTGTAGTTAATTTCCTAATTAAGAACGTTTATAGTTAGCTTAACTACAAACTTTCCTGCTGCAATATTTTCTTGCGGTTAACACTGGCTGTAACATTTTGTGTGGCCATTACCCGACTACGACAGGGCAATGAGGAGAGTCATGTTATTATTTTAATAATTGCTGAGATGAAAGTATAAATAAAGTCATGTAATCATGTACATTTTGGCAAAAACATATAGACTTATTATAATTTATGACTTCATTCAGTATGTATTTAATATCAAAATATGTATTTCTAAGCACGAACTGATTTGTTAAGTAAATTTGTACGATGGGTCACTTTATCGGATGATTATTAGGTCAATGTCAACACAGTGATCTCGACTTTATCTCGTACATTTCTGGGTTCCCTGTATGAGTTCCGACTATGCTTACTCCTTCGGGAAGCTATTTGGCAAGGGGTGTGGCTGCGATATTCGCAACAAGAAAAATTGGCCGGACTTTCTATTTGACATTCCATTCAACGATTGCTAAAGATATTCGATTGACTATGACGGATGACTTAAAGTACTCTTAGAATCACAGAAGGAAATCGGTGAGGCATGGTCGGTCACCTACACAATTACTAACCACAGACAAGATTGCTTAACCTAACTGATTGATCGATATACGCAATATCAAATGGTGCTAAGAGCTACGATGAAGTGCATAAAGTTAAACAATGCAGGTTTTTTTAAAATAAAAAGATTCCTTTCACTCTCTCCACAGTTCATAATAAAATGTTATGTTATGTTATACTGTTGTAATAAAATTTTAAAATTGTTTTCACTAGAGTATCTATATTTTATTATATTTTAGAAATAGCTTTCACGAAAATTGCAAACTTATACAATTACTCTCTAAGTAATACTCAGTTTCATCAAAGTGTCTGGATGTCAGCCGCTCTTACGATATGAGCCTTTGATCAAATTCAACTATGAACATTGATATTGTACTCACTTCATTAAATTAATGTCACATGAATGCTTTGATTACATTCCAGCTAATGTAACTATCCTAACATATGTGCCATGTCCTTGTTAATATTTGCATTATTTTTTGGCAAAGCTTGTAGATTGCGGAAATGTTTCGCATTAGGATTCTGCAAGTGGTTTTATGCGCATGGACTGTCAACAACGATTTCTTAAAACCAAAAAATATGTTTACTCTTCACGCTTTATGGAAGTGGTTTTTCTATCTATACACTTATACCTATATCGATATAGATAATTCTCTGTCTGTCTGTCTGTTTGTTCCGGGTAATCTCTGAAACGGCTGGACCGATTTTAACGGGACTTTCATTGGCAGGTAGCTGTTGTTTCACGGAGTAACTTAGACTTATTTATTTATCAAAAATAATAGGGTTCCACGACAATAATGATGAAACTAAATCTACGCGGATGAAACCGCGGGGCACAGCTATTATTAAATATTTTCCCAGTAAAACTTTTAGATCAAACACCGCATGGCTAACATCAAATATTTACAGATTCAGTAAATCTTTCAAGTATGAGTCGGACTTAAGCACCACAGCTATAATTATGCACTAATTTATAGGTTCTCATATATTTTCTTTTCTTTAGATTTTTAGGAAAAAGTTTTAGCAAACGTCTAATTCTAAAAACAATGTGTTGCTATAGGCAAATATGTTGAAGGACATTCCGAGATACAACGATGTTAGGTTAGGTGGTTGGTGTAGGCACGCGAGAGGTTGTTGAATAAATAAGTGCATTTGTAGTGAGGCGGCGCGGCGCGTGGGCGACAAGTATAGCAATGTCCACCCACAACACCCTGTATATGGCTTTTTATGTCTTTTACTGGATCACTTTAGACTCTATCTTTGCTTTGTTATTGACCTTGCAGCTTATTTATAACTTTTTTGGGCAAAGCAAAAACTGATTTACCAGCGATAGTCTGACTAGTAGCATTATAATCTTGTATGATATGAGAGAATATATGTCACAATGTTAAAGCGATGGTAGAGTGGTTTGATAAGTTGCCTGCTTCGCTAGCGATCCTTCAAATACCAATCTCAACAATCTGCATCAATGAGTTTTTCTTGAACTCAAGTCCTGTGAAGTCTCACTACGAGCTTCATAATGCAGCAAAACATCTAAACTAACATGCTTAGATATGTCTGATAGGAATTCCAAATTCGTTAGTGTCTCAGACGATGTATTCACCATCTTCGGTGATAAATTCTATATTTTAATGACTTTAATACGTACTAGTTATATGCAATATTACTTTGTGAGCAACAGCTGTATTCTCAATGTTATCTTAAGACAATCTTATGTTATTCTTGCTCTACTTATTGCATCTTGCTTGCGTGTTTGTTGTAGAATAATTAAAATGTTTTAAAAATATGTTAGATCACCACGATAGTGTTGGCAGTGAAATAACAAGGTTAATTTATGTATTCAGTTCTAAGTAATAAATTCAACTGTGTTCAAGTTTTCGCAGTTTGTAATAAGGCGTTTAAATATTTTTATTACATCAGTATTCGTTCAAAAACAGTTTTTTATAAACGAAGCTGTGCCCCGCGGTTTCACCCGCGTAGATTTAGTTTCATCCTTATTGTCGCGGAACCCTTATATTTTTAATAAATAAAAGTAGCCTAACTCCTTGATATATCAGCTACCTGTCAGTGAAAGTCCCGTTAAAATCCGTCCAGCCGTTTCAGAGATTACCCGGAACAAACAGACAGACAGACAGAGAAAATTTTTAAAACTTGTTTTTTTAGTGTCAGAAGCGTGTATACTTTCATATGCATTTAGTGAAAAGCTGTTATTTTGGAATTACAAACAGACACTACAATTTTATTTATCTGTATGTATAGATATAGATGTTTTTATGGGATACCAATAAAATATTTTACAGTGGGCCTGTTATTCTGTCTTTATCACCCGTTTTAAATAGTATAAATTGAAGTCACCATTCCAATACAAAATTTTTGTTTGAATGCATCGTTCTTTCAAACTACGTTATGGATTTTGATACGATTTGTACTAACATGTAGATAGATAAACTCTCATTGCTAAAAATCCATATTTAATTTATAGGTAGGAGGTGAAGTCAACGTATCGGTAACCCGAAGCGAAGTGAGGGCGGGTAGCTTGTTTGTAATGAGCCACGATATTTTTAGGATGTCCTAGTATATCTTATCCGTCGGAAACCGGAATTAGTAAATAATACGACTATTTATTGGTTAGATTGAATTCACCATATTATCAACATAATTACATAAATGTATGAGATTACATACGATCGTCTTTCATTAGAAATTTAATACCTACTTAACTCGATTCAATCCTATTTAACATACAGGAATACGTCAGATTAATTTATAATGTATAGTGATTACTTTGTGAGAATATTGTATTGCAAATAGCCTAGTAAATAGTAATCTGTGCCAGTAGTATGTGAGTGTGACTGTTTAAATAACTTAATTTTAATTAGATAAAACACACAACCTTCTTTCTTCCTCTGCCCTCAACAGTCTAGTTTCCGAACCGCTAGTAATTTTCTTCCTTCATTAGTGCATTACTATTTACATTATTTTGATTTCTATGTTTCTAAACTTGCTTTTAAAATGCGGCAATTAAATATTCGTTCGAAACGTCAAGTACTTGCTATAAAAATAATGTCAATGTCATACGTCGTTTTGTTCGAGTATAGCATGCGTGTGGTAACTAATAATTCATCTAAAATCAGCACAAAGCAATTATGAAATTATGTCAGGACTATTTATTATCGCTATTATTCATCGCGCTCTTTAAGTTTCGACTTATGAAACATAAAGAAATATAAGTGAGACCTACGGTTATTACGGATATTGTTATTGATAGCGATGCTAAATATTTGTGCGTCACATACGATGCAGGAATTTATTAAGTGGAAGTGAATGATATGTGCTCAGTTTTTTTCCAAGTTGCTCAAATGACACATAAATCTTACCTTGACACTGCGTGTCCTTTATGACGAAGAGCAGGAAGGCTGCTATCGTGACGAACCTCCAACGTCGTCGCCCCATTTTGTGTGGCTTTGATTAATTTCACCGTTTCATCGTCTCACGTCACTAAGTGGAACTTAAAGTCCATTGAGAATACCTTGATGTTCAAGGGTCATAATTGGAGTGGAATCCCGCGCAGTTGCGCTAAGTCATGTCAATTCCCCTGTCACTTCTGG
The DNA here is from genome assembly GCA_964035505.1 of Watsonalla cultraria. NCBI lineage: Eukaryota > Metazoa > Arthropoda > Insecta > Lepidoptera > Drepanidae > Watsonalla > Watsonalla cultraria. The sequence continues at coordinate 5,544,017 of OZ037717.1, read as the reverse complement.
AACAAAAGAAAATTACTCGTTAGGATTTTGTACTGAGTATCAGGCTAGGAATTAATAAGAAACATTAAAAGAAAATTTATTTATTATATAGGCTAGTTTTATTTATTAAAAATATTAGTGTTCCGCGACAGTAAGGATGAAACTAAATCTACGCGGGTGAAACCGCTGGGCACAGCTAGTTTTAAATAATTATAGTTATGAGACGTTATATGGTGGTCAGTTCTTCGACGTTCATGCATTCATGTGTTTCGTCAATCAGATTTGGCATGCCTAGTTTAATTTTAATACTATTTTTAATCGACTTCATGAAAAGGAGCTTCTATGTTCGACGGGTAAGTTTTTTATCTCCACTTGAAAAAGATACATTGAATTAAAATAGATTTCGATTCGATTTATAGCAATTGAATATGTGCATACGATACTCAAATTAAGCCCTTATCTATTGCTGGCGGTGTTAAATAAATTAGTTCCATTTGTCCAATTAAATATACGGTATTTTGTGTGGGCTTTATTTAGAGTTGCAGAACTAAGAGATAGGTAACCATTATTTTGTATTTGAAGTTGGTGGTTTCGGTAAGTCAAACATGTATAACGACATATCCAATTAAATCTATTTCAGGTTCTACTTAGTTCTACCGTGTAACGTAATCAATAAAGCCGAAATTGAGTGTATCCAATCAAGCAGCAGACCCGAGACGAGGCTTCAGGTAGCGGTAAAACTTCCCAGATTAGTTTGTGAAGTGAGGGCTATTGAGCGAAGCAATGCTGTTAAAGATTATTAGAACAATGTCCTTTGCAGAGTTCTGACACGCTCAATAGAATCTTGTGATGGGCTCTCGAACTTGGACAGCCCTCGCCGCAAGGAAGCCGTCAATAGTCTGTTGACGATACGATACACGACGAGCTTTGAATTGCTTCAAGACGGATCGGAATGGGCCTCTATTCTCCCTGCGTACCTTGTAAGGCACTCGGCGTGATGATATGTTTGAAAGGAGTATTACAACTATCGGCAGGCTAATAAATGAATTAAAATCTCTGTTTTTCTAAATACACTGTAATGTGGCGCCTATTCAGATCATCTCGGAGTAAGGAGCCTTTAGTTTTATTATATTTTTGACTTAAAACTGCAAATAAGAAAGTAATAATTGTCCAGCAGATGGATAGGAAATTAACATTGCTCTTGTTCTCTCCCATGCTCAACTATTCTGCACCAAATCTAGCCTGGTATAGCATTCGCTAAATTCCAGATAGTTATTCAAATTTTTTGGCAGTTAACGCAGCTAAACAAACTGGCTTTCTCTCTTAAATCAATGGCAGGTTTTCGCCACGCCTTACTGTTACTGCTTTTTCGCCAGATTATGTCCACGACTTTCTTAAAGTTTATTAAAGTAGATTTTAAGTGGATTCACAAATAGGTAGGTAGAAATTAAAGCAAATGGATTAGATACCGGGACATTGTTGACGTTGAAAGTAATCATTGGTTACAGTTCAACACTCCAGCTTAATTATGTGTATTGCCGGACGTGAGAGTTCTTACCAACACTTGAATATAGGTGATTGAGATCTAATTGAGGCCTACACTTAGTTAGGCTTAGTTAGGAATTACTCGTACGAGAAAAATAAATAGCGACGTAAGTGAAATATCTGTGAAAGTTGACATATTTTCGTGACGGTTTTCTCCTCTAATAATAGAGATGAATCAAATTATTTTACGTCACTTTCCCTTTCATCACCAATATGATATGTGTAAATTGAGAGCCTATTTCTTTTTAAATAATTGCCTGATGCTCTTACTGGAGAAGTTAGCTAAGCCCACACATGGGGTTGATCGATGTGTTGAATTGTGATGAACTGCCTCGACTTTTCATGTTGTTTGAATTACCACTAGGCCAATTTGTGTATAAATTTACATACAAACGAATTATTATGGTCTGCAAACAAACTCAAGAAAAGCATGTTCTCTCGTTATATTGAGATATATTATAGTTTTAAAAATTATATTAATTTAAATATCCATTTATACCACCAGTGTAGGGTGAGCGTTGTATGTTAGTGACGACGTTTATATATAGAAAGTAAGATGTATGGATTTAAAGGAATATGTTATATATTGATGAAAACATATCTATGTCAATTCATATTGAGGCGTGTCCAAGCGTCACAATGTCAACGCAGACGCCTTGTGAGCTGGGTACGTGAGCCGGGCTCGTGAAAGCTGTGTGTTCCAGCTCGCCGAACAATTTCTACTGTACACATTGCTAAGGTGGTCATGGTGCATTAACTGCACACTTATTATGTTCTAATCATAGATGCATTAGCGTTGGGATTATAGGACGCTTATAAAAGGTGACGTTCCGTATCCGTGTTTGGGCGTGACGTCATATTATGAAGATATATAAGGTGACGGTCCTATATCCGTGTAGTGTCTGACGTCATAATTTGTGACGTCTAGGGACAAAGATCTATTATTTTCTGCTATGATTATAATAAAAAAAGTGGTTAAGTGGTTATTAAATTGCTACGCGGCGTTCTAATTAAGCCTAAGATTTGGCTTCGAATATGTATGGATCTCTGAATAATTTGAGGCCTTTTTCACTCAATGAGTAAAACTAGTCAAACTCCTTAAATAATTCATGGAACCAAAATATTATGCTTTATTATTCGACAGTAACGTTATTTGTTACAGATTACGTGGCTTCATAATATTCAAATACAGATTAGTATTCCATGAATAATAAATAATTTAGGTAAATATTATTGTAATGGTTGATGTAACTTTGATTAAGATTAAAGCGACCGACCGTAGGCCGTGAATTTTACGCTAGAATTATAAGGTTAAGTCGTTCATTGAAAAATTGCCTAATCAATTTGAATTATACCGAATTGAATTATAATTATGCTTGACCAATGTTACCGCATTGGTTGTGACCTTACTCAGATTATGTTATGTTTATTTTATAAATTTAGTATTTGCTTGCAGTTGTACCCAAGTAGCAAAATAAAATAAAATAATCAGAGCTTACTGAATGTAGCTGAACCATGTGAGTAACATCTACCTACATTCAAAATAAATGTATTGAATTGAATTGAAAGGCTAATACTGAAATATAATATTGCACAATAATACAAGAGCCGTGGTGGCCTTGGGATTTGAGCAGTCGCCTACTACGCAAACGACGCAAGTTCAAATTCCAGCGGTGCCTAAAACAATTAGTTTTTCTAAAAAAACGTATGTGCAGTGATTTTACTCCACGTGCGTTACGTTGGCACTATACATTTATCTTAGCTTGAGGATTAGCGATAGACTCACCATCCTTCACTTAAATATCTTCGGTGAAAAGTAACTTTTCTGCCTACGCCTTCTGGGACCCGTCTGGGAAGACGTGAACAAATTAATTAATTAAACTATCCCTTAAAAACACTTAGCTGTTTAAAAAAAGTTGCGCTATATTACAGTCATGAGTCAAATTGCTTTGATTATAATATTTTATCTTAAGATAATATTTTTTAGAAAACATGTTATATTATGTCGCATGCAACTAAGGTAACGTAAGCCTAAGCGTGGCAGTTTAAAAATCGCCGTCCATTGTATAAGGTTACAGCACACTCTCACGGTCCGCTCATTGTAATAAGAATTCGTTGGCATGTGTGGACCTGTGTCTATTCGGGTCATACCTTAATGGTTGTCTATTATTTGCTCCGCTTAAAACCTCATTTTCCTAACAGATATTTAACAAAGAGGCATTTCTTAATATCAATGCCGTTAACGCATTCTTTGTTCTCGAGGTATTTCATATGCCAAACGATTAAATATTTATTGCATATTTTCAAGCATTGACAGTGCAATTTAGACACTATTATGTAAGGCTTACGACTCAATCTACCGAATAAAGCTTTAAGGTTAAGATGATTACAGCCATTATCATGATTTTAAAGGATTTCTGCATTGCCTATTAAAATATCAAAAAGTTATATTCTCTGGCGTTGCTTAACAACAAAACAAATGAAAACTAATTGGTTATTAAGTAATTACAAAGTTTTTGATTGTCTCTTTCAATTGAAAAATCACATTAATTATTCATAAAGCGCAATTAAAAGTTGCATTTTTGATTTCTTAACTAAACTTAAAATAAGTTGTGTTCATTCAACATCTTGCTTCGAACGACCTCAAATATGCAGTTATTTCTTCTAAGTAGAAAACTACTGAAGACATTCCCTTAGTGGAATTCTAATTTTGTCGTCATGTCATATTATAGTTAACATGATTGGGCCGTAATCGCGACACATTATATTCCAGACTGGTTTTACAACTGAATCACGATCGTTAAGGCATCTTGGGGGCCTGTATCACGCCATAATAACTCCAACCCTAATATATTGGAATATTCGAGGGTGACGTCATGAGGAAATTGTTGCCAGAGCCAAAATAATTAGGAAAAATTGCGAGGAAAATTCAGCCTTCATTTTTTTCGGTAACAACATCAGCAAAATTGGGGCTTAGTTTATAGAAAAAATAAATTCTTACACCACTTAAATATAAGGTTCATAGAAAATGTAGGTAAGTATAAATTATATTTAATTTTCATTAGCAACGAATCTACTTACTTAAATATTATGTCTGAAATAGATTCATTATTAAGACGTTGTAATATTGCCTCTCTGGGGAATGCTGAGTCGTACTACAGTTAATTATGGAGATCAAATTGAAAATTATACCTTACGTTTCAAATACTCAAATAATGATCCTTTGAAATATGTTTGGCTAATATTTTCTCAAAACATGTCGAAATTAAGTCTTGTTTGCTAGGCAAAGCTATAAATGTAAAATATTTGAAATATATAAATGGAAAATAGCTATTTAATACATTTTTTTTCATACTAGGAGCTAATTACAGTTAATTGTACAGCTTGATTTCGTTCTTTATTCGAACGGTAAGTCAATACTAATATTATAAAGTTCAAGAGTTTATTTGTTCGTTTCTTTGGTTAAACGCAATCTCAGGAACAACTGGCTGGTTTGTATTGTTTTTGTGTTGGATAGTTCATTCATTGATGCAAAGTATCAATGGAAAATGCTAAAAAACGGGAACAGTAATCACAAACTCACATAGCTTTTATTGTAAATCCTACGTATGTTTGTCTGTACGCCTTGAATACAGTAAGTTCAGTAATGGTAAAATAATTTTTGAAATCGCATGTGAATTATACAAACTTACAAAATGTCTTTTAATTGTGACTATAGATTCATAAGTAGATATCGAAGGTAAAACGAAGATTCTCTTTGACCCCGTATTCAAGGTGCTATTAAAGTATAAGGCCTCTTTGACACTTCATTTTAACAAATGGTACATACATCACGACGGTCCTATTACGTGTAAACATTACCCTATCAATATTTAACACCAATCACAGATTGACCTCTGGTACATTTTAGGTCAATAAAAACTATAGAACTCAATGTCACTGCGCATCTAACACAACCTATTTAGTTATTTATTTTGGTGTTACGTCACATGGCAAGCTTGAGATTATATTGAGATATAATACAATAGACAAAGTGCAGTGGATGTCACACTATAAGTTTTATGGTGAAGGAAAACATCGTGAGGAAAATTTACCTCAACATAATTAAGAAATTCAGCAAGTATAATGTGTTTCAGCTGGCAATGGAGCTCATATATATTTTTTTAAATAAAACTGTTATGTGTCAAATACTGTTCAAGTGTTACATGAAAATAATAAACCCATTGGTAGATCAGTGGCAATGCCTATGGCTTATCATGTGTTCAATACCCAGCTAGAGTAAACATTTAAAATAATTAATAAACAAATAATATTCGCAACGTGAAACAGTAACGATTTTGTTAAAACTTTTACGTGTCATTGAAATAAATCGGGTGATTGCATAGTTAGGTCACTAAATGTAGCCATATTTATTTGGGAGGTAGTATTGTTATCAGTTTTTCTTTAATGGGTAGAATAAATAAAAACATTACATACGGAGCCATCGTGAACACGTCATGTAATATCTTCACGTCTTCCCATAAGAGCTCCCGCGGGGGTAGGCTGGAGACGCATATTTCATTCCGCAGTATGTAATTTTCCTTCATAAGCTCGCATTGTGACAAATTACCTTACAAATAGTTATATTGCGAACAACTAGAAAAAATATTGAGCCACATGTACTGATTTACTTAACACAATAGGTATATGATAATATCCGTAAGTACTCATAAGAATCGCGATGACATTTACTTCTGATAAATGCTAAGTAGGTACAATCGAGGGATATAAATCCGGGTCACTAACATTAAATAAAATTTCTAGAGAATAAAGTTATGGCTTATTTAAATATAGCGAGTATGTGATAAATAACACAAATTATGAAATCTATACAGATAAATAAAATTAAAGTGTCTGTTTGTAATTAAAAAATTAAAACTTTTCACTAAATGCATATGAAAGTATACACGCTACTGACACTAAAAAACCAAGTTTAAAAAAATTCTCTGTCTGTCTGTTTGTTCCGGGTAATCTCTGAAACGGCTGGACGGATTTTAACGGGACTGTTTGATGTTTCAAGGAGTAACTTAGGCTACTTTTATTTATAAAAAATATTAGGATTCCGCGACAATAAGAATGAAACTAAATCTACACGGGTGAAACCGCGGGGCACAGCTAGTTGATACATAAGAAGACGTGGGATTCGAACGTCTTGAGGTTTTTTTTCTCTGAAAACGAATCTTCGCAAACGAACGAAAACGAAACGTAGTTTCTGTATGTTAATAAGTGTAGGTTTGTAATATATAAACGTTAAAGAATTTTGTAGAACACGTTCGGACGAATTTTACCTTGGTAGGAGCTTTGCGAACTTTTGGCCGATGCTGCGTTTTTCGGAGAAAGCGATAGTAGTGGCCCCCTTGGGTTTGAGTTCGAATCCATCTCTGTGTTATATGCAGTGTTCTATTTCCTATATATTCAGTCACTCGTGTCTCTTTTAACCTTTTCCAAGTTCTATGTAAGAATAAGGTATCTGAACAAACCAAAGTTTTTTCATGAATAATTCATTCAATAGCTGTTGTAGATAGTGCAGCCCGTTCTTAATTAACAATAAAATGATGGCTGACACGCAATATTAATAAACTTATTTACATGATAACTATAACAAAAAACCAATACTTAATAATAATAGTTTTCAATATCAATAACATCTTCAATAGTATAATTCATAATACGGAGAAAAAAATTGTCAATTTTAAATAGTTCTAAATTTGAAATTTATCTTATCTTATTTGTAGAGAAGGCCAGCAGTAAGATCATCAAGCCTTCTTACTTTTTAATACAATAAATTGGACAGTATCCTTATTTATTGATTGCTAAATCGAACTTTTAAATTCTAAAATTATATTGAAGTGTTTATGTCAGTGACACGAATTCATTACTCATATATATTCAAAGATTTATACGGTATCACTCTTTAAATACATATAGAGAGCAAAGGCTTTGATTGATTTAGGAGGGTGCAGAGGAATATTTTACTCGTGTGAAAAGAATGACCCATATCAATGATAGCATTCGGCTCCATTGAATACATTTGTATATATTGCCGAAAGTAGTGCTTGGGTAAATCTGGAAGAAATGATAATATATTATATCATTAACTATAACTTCGAAAGAATCCAATATAATAATATTGCGACAAGGTATTATTATAAAGAAAGCTTGAAGTCTGAAAAAGAGTGGAATATATTTTATGCCGCAAGAACTTATCAAATCATTCTACGAGGAGGTTGGGAACAACCAATATTCAGAGGCTTGAGCGCACTTATTGCAATCTTAGTTTCACTGTGTGACAGTGACAGATTTTTACACGTCATATACATCTGTCTCAAAATAAAAGTTAAACTATCATGGCAATAAGAAGGCTTATTCCCGAGCGCTCCAAATCTGTTGTTATCCAAACAATTTCTGTGCATACATTAATCATTATTATTCCCATCCAATGTTTCCCAAGAGGGAAAGATTTTATTTAATAATAATAAATTGCTGTTTAATTTGGAGCCGCTGGGAACAGTTTTTTGGAGCGCTCAGGAATAAGCCAATAAGAAGTCATGGTATCCAGGGATAGTCGTAATGTACAAGTTTTTATTTTAATGTATTTAATGACTTACATGACGGTTTACTCAACAGAAATGCTTTCCGCAAATGCAAAATCCAGATGCAAATAACACGGCTATTTTATAACAAAGCACGGTTATTTTTTACGCTACCGAAGTAATATATGTACTACATCCAAATGTACAAGGAAGACATTTAGCTACAATGGTCCAAGCTCCGTGATGCAAGACGGTCTAATTTCCTTAATGACTTATTCAATTATCTGGCATTAATAATGCTATGTACTAGTATAATGTAAGATTAGTGCTGCTCAAAAATTATTTCAATTCATATTACTGTAATCGCGTTAGTTTTTGATTGTGAATCTCACGCGAATATCATTGCACTTATTAATAATACATAATCATACTACACTCGTGGAGGCTGAGTGGTTTGGGTGCCGATGCAAGTTCGAATCCTAATGGTTAGCAGACGATCTTTAGGGTGAAAGAAAACATTGTAGGCTTATGTACTAGCATATTCCTGAAACGACGATGGACTCACTATCTATCACATATAGTATAACCTCTGCGAGTGCAAGACCCAAAATATTACCACTGCGTATTCAGCGCTCATTACTCGTGGAGGCTCCTATACTTACAAATAAATAAAATAAATTGATGCGTTTCAAGAAAAATAGCTTGTTGTTTCGTGGGACCCAACATCTAATGTTATTCAGAATGCGGTAGACACAACTCATGCCGCGATGCCCGGTTCATTGCCTCATCCGCTTTCCCATCGCTGTGTATTAGTATTCCTCAACCGTCGCACTGCAGCCCAAAGCCCGCACTTTTATTAAATACCTGTGATATTTACGCGGGAGCAATGACAGCCACCAACTCTTGTTGTGACTATCACTCAGTCGAATAACACTCGCGAGAGTTAATGGTATGGCCTCAGAATTTGAATTATTTCATAACAACCGATTTCAAAGTCGACACAAAATGAAATATTTCAACGTTTCAGTGCGCACCGGCACACAAATGGAGCGTAATAAATTCACTATTCGTTTGAAGTAACGCCAATGATATTATTATTTCACAGGCGACCACTACTGCCGGCCACCTGATAATCTGTCTGTTACTCAATCATATTATTTTGTACAAATACACTGATTGAATGGCAACATCAACTGAGCCAGTTGCCAATCAAATTTTGCGCTTTATTGCTTTATATTTAGGTTGGATATGGAATGTTATACGGTTATGCGAATTGGACGGATCATTTGGCAAGCTCGAGCTTTCAAATTCGAGTATCTACATGAGCACTAGCCAACTTTCAAGTGGTCAAACATCCGCCAACTTACTCATACTGAAAACGAAATGACGAAAAATTCAAGTCAAAATAATTTAAATTGATTCAGGAATTCAGTATTGTTCAATTCACCAAATTAAAAGTATTAATTCCCCTTTTTTGAACATATATTTTTTGTACTTAAATTGGGGTACCGACATCGTAGGGAGATAATATATTAAATATATTTCATGTAATGATCAATAATCGGAAAACGAGTCTATTTCTGGCCCCTAGGCACATTTTAACTTTATATATACGTATAAAAGTCAAGACACATCTGCACGACGTATGAATCGAACCAAGCCAAGGCCACTGCAACGCCACGAAGGTGGCAAAATAACTATTCCAGTTTATTTCCAGACGCTTTAAAATTATCCCTGAAACCCACCTGGTTTCCGCATTCTCCAGAGTTGAGTACACTTCTGAGATCATCTGTCGAGACATAGGACCTTTTTATTGAACCGGTTTGTGTGGTGGTCAAGTAAATTGCTTGTAACGATAAGACAGGTATCTTACGGAGCAAATATATGTATACATTATTAAAGGTGCCTTAATAATTATTTGATGTCTTTTGAAAACTGTGTCAAAAAAATCTAAACTTTCCTCATTAATCCTTATTTGAAGTACTCAAAGCATGACATTATAATAAATTTAATAATAAACAATATTAATTTGAGTTACACCAACTGGACACACGTGTGATCAGTATCTTGTGTCCAGTTGGTGAATAACCCAAAAATACATGTTTGGACTATTTACGTTTAAATAAATGGGTAATATTATCTTAGTCCAGGGTATATGGCATCTCGGCTTGGGGAGGCACAAGAAAGACATCCCTTATTAAATTGGAACGAACTCAGCGATGTATCCTCAAAGTCATGAATTTTAAACCGATTAGATTTTCATCAACTGATCTGTATAAAGAGTCCTCGGTCTTATCCGTACGTCAGCTATTTATTAAACAAATTATTCTAAGACAGCACTCTCGTCCAGGTCGCACTGATAACACCACTAAAAGGAGAGCATATGATATATATAAAGTTCCTGTATGTAAAACTACCTTTGCACATTGTTTTGCTTACTATTTGGCCCCTTTGCTGTATAATCGTATAAATAAAAAAATGCCTATTAAAGATAAAACCAAATATCAATGTGGAAAAGCTTGGACAATTTCTTGCTTAATTATGACTATGATGGCACCGAAGACTTACTAAAAACGTATAAATAGTACTATATAATGTATGTTATATTATATTTATATTCACAATCTTTATATATTTAAGAAAATGTTCATGTATTATAATTAATATGTATTAATTAATATAAACAATATTCATAAGCAGTTTGGTTTCCTTCCACATGTATGATTGTCTAACAAAAAATTCTAATATAACATAGGTTGCGAATTGCTACTTACTCAAACATAGTCGACTTCTCATAAAAAAATTTGTATCTGTCCCTGTAGCGTATACTACGTCGAATTGTTTGTGCAGTGAGTAGTGTAAGCGCACGCGATAATGACCCGAGCGTATGTGACGAGAATCATTACTTTGCCGTAACACAGTTTTAAACTACCACGGGAAGTAAAGTTCTTGCCGGTATACTTATCTACTACGGTCTTTGATTGTTTTTTTTTATAAGATAAATAATTCTTTGCTATTTATTTTACTACCCTCTGTTTTTATAAATGTTTAAAAACCGTATTGTTTCATTTAAAGTATAATAGTTTGTTAACTTAAAGTATTGTAATCTACGATAAGATATAGATATGTAAACCAATGCGCCAAAATGAAAATAAAGTTATTCTTATTCTTATTATTATATGGCTTGGGAGATGCTGCAAGATACATGATATTCTATCATAGGGCTGTAAGAGATAAGCATTTCTTTATCTCGATTCTCGAAGTATATTACACAAGCTTAATTAGATCGTTGCGTCGCCTAATAGAAGCTAGTAAGGCACAATGGCACCATACGTTCATCATTAGCTAACGCAACGCTTATTACTTATTACTCAACACGTTTGGCACGTCTACCCGGTGCAGCCGGTTCGCAACCTTGCCTCACCCCCCCTGCACCGCCCCACCGCGCCCCTCTATCGCCTACTATTCACTTTCACTACCACTTTGTTCGACCTTACTCGGCTAATTTCGGCACTCTTCGGAACTTCTTACAATGTGTCAAAATGTAAACATAGATGATGAATAACAAGAGATCCTCGTAGAGGTCGCTAAACACTTGAGTAGCCAGTACAAAGCGCTCTAATATATTTCATTGTTGGGCTGATGATTTTAGCGGTTTGTGGCTCAAGGCAGCTTAATGTGTTTGAGGAGTCGCGGTTTGTCGAAGTGTGAAATATCTAGCATTAGCATACGTGCCGGTGCACGAGTACTAATGCTAAACCTGTTCTTGGATTGTTATTAGACTCGGTGACTTAAGAGGCAAGGTAATATTTTAATATAAGTAAATATTTTCAAAACAATACTACCCATACATGTCTCAAATTACCAAGTAAATAGATACGTTCTTGAAAACAAAAATCTAGCATAATTATTGTTATGTACGAAAGCTCAAACCTTTACAGAAGGGACCCGTAAATTGATGATTAGTCTTTGAATATTTCTTAGACATGCATGTAGATGTCTTCTCTATAGTGTCCTCCACCTTTAAGCTTTGATGACAGGTCCTGTCACGAGTAAGGAACGCGCAGCGAAAAATAGTGGGTATATTGCGCATGCTTTATTCGCCTTGCGCCATACATATAGACAGATACAGACTCTTAAAATTACTATTGCACATTCAAAGGCTCTCGTTCTTAACTCGTGATGGAACCTGTATTACGTAAATAATAATAGTGATACGCAAATACATTGTGATTTAAAAAACAAAATATAAAAAAAAAATATCGATTTCGTTGATGTCTTTTGTATGCATTTTTAACGGTCGATCTGATTTATCGATTTACCTTCACCGTGTGTACACTGCCCAATAAGACACGCTTTAAATTCCAAGATGGCTACCACACGGACCGGTTTGTGCAAACATAATGTGCGTACGAAAAATAATCCGCGGAAGAATGAGTTTTAAATGTCACCTGCTCACCTTTCTGAGCTTAACACACAGTGCGCCACTTGTACGAGACATTCAGTCATCATTAATAATACGCATGCTAGTCATACTCGAAGTGGCTATCATATTAATATCATAGACTCTCGATTGCTTAATCACCACTCTAATACTATTAACCCGATGCACGTAAGGAATGAAAATCGAAAGATAAATCATGGGAAGAGGGTCTTTTCGGTACGCAATTCTCTTCCACAAGAATTTTGAATAAATGCATTAATATGATCAGTAATATTATTTTTGTTGCGTCGATCAAAAGCCAAGACGCGAGGGCCGGAGTAGTGAATGCCTTCATAGATGAATAGGATTTCAGAAAAACCTCCACTAATTGGAGCCGGGAAACGTTAATTTGATAGCCAGCTTTTACATAATTTGCGGCCACACTAATGGCAACACTGAAGCGGTCGCTGGCGAAGTGACCATGTTTTTGGCAAAAAGCCGAACTGAAATATACCTGCAGCGTTTTGTTGTTTTGTTTGTGAAACGGAATGAGATGTTTTTGTACCAATAATGTTACGAATTCAATTATACGCGATTGCGGCTTGATTGTGGTTTGCCTGTATAACGTTGTCCTAATTGGATACATTTACCTGCTTTATTTTAGTGGGAGTTTTATTAATATATTAATCAAAGTTCAAAGCGACCGCACTAATCTTTCTTATTATTGCTATAAAAATTGATACCACAGGTTCGTTTTAAGAGACATATACTCAGCACTATTTCATCACAGACTCGTCGGATTATAGTCGGCTATCGTTGCTTGTAGACCACTCCCATAAAAATCAGTCAAGCTGTTTCGGAGGAATTTATACCTATATGTTAGACTAGCTGTGCTCCGCAGTATCACCCGCGTAGAGTTAATTTCTCATTAGCCTAAGTTACTCCTTGTAACATTAGCTATCCGTCAATGAAAGTCCCGTTAAAATCTGTCCAGCCTTTCCGGATATTACCCGGAACAAATAGACAGACTAACAGACAGACAGACAAACGGGCAGACAGACAGAGAAAAATTTAAAAAAATATTTTTTAGATGTCAGCACCGTGTATACTTTCATATGCATTTAGTGAAAAACTGTTATTTTGGAGTTACAAACAGACACTTAAATTTTATTTATCTGTATAGATGTATAGATATACTTTCATATGCATTCAGTAAATAGCTGTGTTTTTGGAATTACAAACAGACACTTAAATTTTATTTATCTGTATGTATGTATGTACAGATATATATTAGATGGTTCTCCTCCCGACTTGACTTAAGATTTTAGCGCGACATCTTTTGTTCTAATTGCATGCATACTTTTCAAGACGTGACATTTTAAATGAAATATGTAATGAGCTTTATCTGGGTAATTTATTATGAGTTGAATATTAGCTAAGTTTTAGAGTTATAGCACCGCATAAGAAACTTTTATATCCGCCTCGGCAACTTGCTGTCGGCAACGAAAATCGTTATAAATCTTTTGGCATTTCTCTAACATCGTTGAAAATATTTCTGGCCAAGTTAGTCGACTTGCTCGCGAAAACTGTTTAACTTTGATATGAAATAGCAAGCGGTCGGGTTCTTAACTAGGAAATTACCTTCATCTGGTACTTATAAAAGTTTTGAATCAGAGTTGAGATGTTTTGATTCACGTAATTACTATGCGGTGAAATACAAACAGGAATTAAATGCGAATTCACCTGGACGATTCCAAGAAATATCAAGCTTTTATTATAAAGAACATCAAAAAGTAAAGTACTTTGTATAAAGTCTAATCGAATAAAGATATATTTGATTTGATTTGAAAGTTAATGGTATATTCAGAAATGCAAGGTTTTCTAAACCGGAGGTATGTATGAGAGATTGATGAACGTGGATGAAGCGAGAAAGCTAGAAAAGTCTAGAATGAAATTTGGTTCTCTTTCTACCTCAAAGAAATTCACCTCAATTTTCTATTAGATTAAATGTTTCCATTTTTATCTATACAGATAAATAACATTGAAGTGTCTGTTTGTAATTCCAAAATAACAGCTTTTCACTAAATGCATATGAAATTATACATGCTACTGACACTATAAAACCAAGTTTTAAAATTTTTCTCCGTCTGTCTGTCTGTCCGTCTGTCTGTCTGTCTTTCTGTTTGTTCCGGGTAATCTCTGAAACGGCTGGACTGATTTTAACGGGACTTTCACTGGTAGGTAGCTGATGTTTCAAGGAGTAACTTAGGCTACTTTTATTTATTAAAAATATTAGGGTTCCGCGACAATAAGGATGAAACTAAATCAACTCGGGTGAAACTGCGGGGCACAGCTAGTTTGTAATAAATAAACTCAAAAACTAATGGACCGATTTGAAAATTTCATTCACTTATAGACACTATCACTGAATACCTGACATAGTCCATATTGTTATCAAGCTTAAATAGTAGAGAAGCTTACATTACATATATCGCTTACATATTACGCTGGCAGAAGCTATATTTAACTAAATTACTAAGGCAAACCAGATTTATTCGGTTCAAAGATTCAAACGTACCTAATTTGTAAGATTATTTCCAGTTTTATTTTAATTGTGTAATTTTTGTCTTGAATAATATATACAGGCGGTGATTATTTAATAGAAATATAAAATACATAGCTAAAATGTAAAGCATATAACGATAAATGCGTTAATATTGTTTATTCCATGGTATTCCGAACCGGGGCTGTCGGGAATGCGGAGCGAGACGGCCTTGTCACGAGCCAACAAATGTTTACATTTACTTGTCAGAGGAGAAATCACTTCGTTTTTGACGTTCATTCTAGGCGAATATTATACATATAATATTTATTCACTTCTCTTGATATTTGGAGTTATCTCTAGAAAATATTTACTGCTAAGGGATAATTTTGCTGCAGTCAATGCTAAATAGCAGTCAGTAACTAGGTTAAATCCAAAACGGGTTTGTATACTTCCAGCATTTTCAACATTGTAACTTGACGTAGGTATTTCTAGCAATATTGTGAAATATTAACTGCGATTAAATTTGAGAACTAGCTTTATACGACCTGTTAGATATCTCTCTATTAAATTCGACCCGATAAGGTCACATCGTCACTTCAGCAATGGCGTTTATTATGCAACCATCGGCTAAATATGTCCCTATATTTGAATGGGGAAAGTGTCCTGTCAGTTGCCAGTAAGTGTATAGAGATTTAAAAAAAAAATCATTGTACGATCTTGACGTGTGGCAACATTTTCTTCTTAATCGTTACACTCTTGGCAGAGTGGTCATAGTTATAATGTCAGAACTGGTGTCTTGCTGAACAATATTCAGCGCCATTTACTTCGGACTGCTGCTTTGCGAGAGCATTCGTTGGTAGTAGGACCACCCATCCCAGCCTTAATCCGGTCCGTCCATCTCATTGGTGATCTGCCACATAGCAACATCTTGTAAGTAAATAATTCGTTTGTTTGTCCTTATGATAGCTGATATGACAGATTTTTGCTGATATTTAGAATAGAGCTTTAACCCTAATACATAAAAAGTTCTTACGTGAAATAATTGGCACGTAAAAGCTATTTCTAAATAACTCTCCACTGATTGCATAACTATTAAGAATTGCAATAATTTAATACTTAGGCGTATTGCGTAGATCACTATTAAATTTTTTTCAACTTGTCAGATATTTGATTAGGTTTATATAACGTCATTAAAAAATATAAATCTTGAAAGGTGTTTTGATCACCCAGGGAGTTAAGGTCGGTAACGCACATTATGGTCGTATGTTGCAAACATTCTCTAGTTGCCACTTACCATCGAGCTGGCTTGTTGCCTTTTTAGTACAAATAAAACTAACTCATTTTTATTTACTGAATCATTTGAGACGTATAAAGCTTTTGAGTTACGCTTCATTGCATTTGATGAACTAGACGCTCTCAACGGTGAATGTTAAACATCGTAAAACTCGTAATAAACGAGGGTACCGTAGGCCGTACAAGTACTGCAATGCAGAAATACTGAAACTAATTTACTTTCAATAATAAGGATGTTAACAAAGTCACTGTCTCCTTTTAAACACGTGTTCTTCTATTTGAAATGAAAGTTCCCACTTACGTAATAAAATTATTATGACACTTCCAAAATAAAAAATATATAAATAAAAGCAAGGATTTTTGACAGAAAAGACTTGTTTGCAATATTATAAAATCGGAAGTTGTACCATTTCCGATTTCACGGAGCTGAGGCCCACATGTAGAGCGTACGGAGACCAAGTGGCACCAGTTCACCTCCCAGTGGCCACTCTGTGGACTTTCAATTCTGCACCAGCCGACCTCGACACACCACGCCTCGCCACTCACATACCAAACTTGGTCGTGATCTAAACTTGTTTACCAACAAGTCCGACAACGTTTCACATAGCTTGCGTGTCACTAATACTTATTAGACTACAATTTTAATTGGACTCCGTACGTATAATTTTGTGGAAAACCTTAAAAGTTGCGTAAACTAATAACGGTCTTACGTTCACTTTATTTTTCCAGCATATTTTGGTTCTATGCCATATAAGAGAGTGTATTTAGTACGTGTTTAGTCATATTTAACTCTAAATAAGCCAAAAAAAATATCACACTTAGATTGAACCACCAGACATGAAAAGTTGAAATGTTAAAAACGAATAAGAGCTCAAACTATAAAATAATAGTTATCACATAAACAAACATGAATTCCATCAGGAATAGGTAAAGGATCCACTTTACATTTAGAGTGGGTGGGATGGATGCCGTGTTTACAGACAATTATTCAAGGTCCTATCTTGAACTGGAAGTAAAACAAAGTGTGTAAGCATTTCTCAGAAATACACAAGCCACAAACAGAAAGGAAGGGACGGCTATCTGGCGATTCACTTACAGAGATGGTGCCTTCGTTATGTAACCTTAGCGATTCCTCGCGTATGCGGTTTCGGGGTAAAAATCAATGAAGCCGGAACTCGGGTGCACATTCATCCCTTTTTATATGTTTTTTCAGCGTGTGTTCACCGGAACTTGGGAAAGACGCTCGCTTAATAGTTTTGTTGTGAGGCAAATAATATTTATCGTAAAATCTGCTGCCCTTTAAGATTGCAGGTTCAAGGATCAATCAAGGAAATCTGGGATAAAAACTTACATTACGCTGTTATAATTCTTTCTTTTTATTGTGTTACAACATTTACTCATGCAAAAACGTTGATACTTATTTTTGCGCCTCGCCACGTTTGAACAGTTTGGTACATTTTATTTTGCAAGTTGTCTGCCATTTTGTTTCCATATTTGACTGATTCTGAATAAATAATTCGACGAATAATATAATTGTGCAAATAACTATGTTCTTCTCTAGTAAAATATGACTAAAATTAAAAGCCAATAATAGCAGCGTTGAAGAGGTCGTTCTCCCATCGTGGTGCGGGCAGTGCTTTGTCAGTCCCCATTCGTCACGGGAGTCGGGGGTGTATCGACGTTGACGGAAACGCTACACAATAGACGAGGAAATTCCGGTGCCGTCGGCCGTTGTCTACATAATTTTGCAAATCATTACACGGTTATTTCATAGAGTTAATTTGTACGCTTCGTTTTGAAATTTTGTTTTGATACAAGATATACTTGCATTTTTTTTCTATATTAATCAGTAATCTTGATTTTCCAGTTCTTCACGCTCTCTATGATTGTAGAAAGCTGGATTGACTAAACCTATTGATGAAATACAGAGGAGATGATAATACATAAATTTGTCCGGAAAGAAATCAGTATGAAAAATAATTAAGAACAAAAATGTTTTCTTTTTAATTTGTAGTATAAAAATGCATCGAGAATTCTTATTGGAACTTTACTTTAATAAAATTTGTGTGAAGTCTAGCTTTTAAAAGCTGAAACGTGTTTCAGTTATAGTAGAATTAATTAATCTATATTTGAGGCGAGTGCTCTTTTAAACTACAAAGTACTTAACTTTTGATTTGTTAACTGCGGAGATTGCTTAAGTTGAAGACAAAAGTATATTTCATCACACAGACCTGTTGAGAGCTATATAAGTACTTCGCAGATGAAGTCTTACCCAATTAAGTAAATTACCGACCTTCGCAATTTTTCTAATTTGGTTCTCACGTTCTTTACATATTTATTGACGAAATCACATTCATTGCTTTACGATATAACCAAGGAATTCGTAACAATTTAAAATAATTGACTTATAAAATATAACTAATAAAAGCGACTTATGATATCATACATTTTCAAAACAAGAATTACTTTGAAAATGTATAAATAAGTCTAAGTACTGTATGTATTTTTACTTCATTCAAACACATATGCATCATACACTATAATCATGGTGTCTATCTGTGTTCCATGTCTCACACACAGGTTAACTTACAAGCCTTTTGTGAGAGGTGTGGTCAGGAAGTATCAGAGCATTCATGTTACGGACATAAATAAATACTGTTCGAATGTTATCACACAGCGCCATCTAGTCTCGAATTATGTGTACAAGAAGAACAAATTTTATTTTTTTTGACTGCCCCGTTGGTAGGTATTATGGTCGCCAGCGGAACTGCGGTGGTCCTGGGTTCGGACAAAATTTTATTGGGTTTTTCTATCTGTACTTTCCCAGTAGCAGCTCGGAGTTCGGATTAGTGCCCAGTTAGTGGCAATAGGCTCGCCCCTTACTACATGGGATTTACGTGGGACCTTTACCCCTTCAAAGAATGAGTCGTAAGCATTTTTATTTTATGAAATTATAAATATTCAGAAACGTATTAACATAGCAAACACCCAGACTCAAGGCAAACACAAAAAAATATGATCGACCTAGCGCAGTAGTTAAGTTTATAGTCACAAGATGAACGGTGGCGTCAGTATGTCGCAGATGTAAAACATGTTGTTCATTGAACTGTCAGTACCGGTCGAATGTCTCGTCAGCACAAATGGAAGCTTTTGTGCGCCAGTGACAAAGGTAACTGTTGCCGAGATCAAACTAACTCCACGTCTCAGATCTACCCATGTTCCCTTTGTTACGATGTAGCTACCATGTTACAGTTAAATGTTCTTTAATGCTTTAAACGCGTTGCATTCACTTGTCATGTATACAACGAGGAAATCTAATATCGTAAAGAAGCACGGCTCTATTACAAATTATAGCTAAGTTAATCCTTGATATTATAAATGTAGTTCCATCTTTTTTTGTGATACGAAATTCTAAAGGGATGGAATAAATAAAATTAAAAATATAGTTAATTTATGTAGTCACTTCTTAAACAACTTATTGCCTATAGGCATTTACTTCCAGTCAATCATTAATATCTATACATCTATATCTATATCTATAAAAAATCCAAAATAACAGCTTTTCACTAAACGCGTATGAATGTATATACGGTACTTAAATGAAAAAAACAAGTTTGCTTGATTGTTCCGGCTGGACCGATTTTAACGGGACTTTCACAGGCAGAAAGCCAATTTTACAAGGAGTAACTTAGGCTACATTTATTTGAAAGAAATGTACCCATGAAATTAGCTCTACGCGGGTAAACCCGTGGGCACAGCTAGTGTAGAGATATGCAGGATATTGTAGGTACCGAGTATAGATACCTAATCAAGTATATTTATTACATAATTGTACGGTATTATTACTAGCCAGTATTGTTTTGCTACACCGAACTATTGTCAGCGAATAGTGATCGAGTGCCTTCGAAACCTCATTCATTAAGCAAACCAAATAATGCGAAGATAATGAATATGTATCGAACTTTCGCTAGTGTTATTCGCAGCTACTTACGACCTCGTTTATTTGAAGCCTGATTGATCACTGTTGAGCAACAACATAGCCATGTTAATTAGTAATCACTAAACTAATGTGACTTGCCTTCTGAATACCAATATACTTAATTTAATTTCCGCTAACAATGTACGAACTTAGTGAAATTTGGATATTACAGCCAGGACGCATTAGCACATTTTGAAATCATGTTAATATCTTTAAATTATTAGCGTAGGCCTTGAGTAGAGTTCACAAGAGCTCCCATATTCTCCTGCCTTTAACCTATGAAAGATGTCACATGTGCGACGTGTTGCATTCACTTCGTGTGTCGATATATAAATATAATTATACAAAGATACAGGTCCCGTCACGAGTTTTATGAGTATGCCTCTGCCTGGCGCCATACAGACAGACAGGGACAGACTCATAAAATTACCGAACGAAAAAACCATAACTAGGAGACCGTAAAATATCACTGTAAACTTTTATATAGAAAATAGAGGAGCTTCAATGTTTTCCGTTATAGATTCGTAGCTATCTAGTTTCCGCCAACAGCAAGGTGTGTTATAATAGGGTTGTTTGTTTTAATAACATATGTATAAGGCAAACTATACTTTTGATAATTTATTTCAGTGTTAGATAAACCATTTATCGAAGGAAGTTATGGGCTATATATCATCACGCTTCGACCAATCTCAGGTTACAGTTAGCAAAGTCACTATTCTACGTGGACGAAATCGCGGGCAAAAGCTAGCATACTATATGTTTGAACAGAATTAATTCAGTAAGTAAAACTTCACAACACACTTAAGCACCCAATTTTAACCCTAAGGGGTTGACTTTCAAATTTTTTCTTAGTCAGAGTGAGTAGCTTGTAGTACCTTGATTTTTACGAGTATATTAGTAGATATGTTTTGATAATGTTTCTTACGACTGTTCTTTTCTTACGACTACTTTTGTTTCTTAACAAATACTACAAAATTTGTCACGTTTATGAAGAAAACAATGGAATCTGAGAATGCAAAAACATTTTCATATCTATCAACTGCCTTTAAAATATCACCAGTGTATCTTATCGACGGAACAGCGAGGGAATATCAATATAATACTACCCTTTCGCGATTGACGCAAAAAATACAAATAAGATATTTCATATTATATTGTAGAGTCAAGCGACTGTCGGCTGAGGAAGTAATATGTATTTGAAAATGTTGCCGACATTTTTCTTGCAGAAGATGCTGAAGCGACACTTATTTAGCTTTAATATAGACTGCAATTCTGAGTGCTTTAATATCGCACTGAAATGACGTAAATTGAAATACGTATTGTACATTTGAAACGAATATAACTTCATTTCATATTATATTTTGTTCTCTTATTTGTATTTCCAAATATGCTGTTGCAAATGGTATTGAAATATGTACTTTTCAGAGAGCGATTTTATATTAATCAATTGAACTTTTGAACATAGTTTATTTTCGCAAATTACATTTGCGGGGAGCGAACGTCTAAAATGTATGAGCTGTATGTCGAAACGTCAATGGAACGAGCATAGGCGAAAGTTTCGCCATCTTGTGTCATACGTTTTTTACTCAAGCTGAATATTATATATATCTACTTACAAATAAGATACGGTTGAACGGTTTCACATGAAGGATGAATAAATAAATTGAGTTATCAACCCAGCCATTTTCATTTTGCGACGCTTATGCACGTTTATTGATTTGTGTGGAAATGTTTTATGCATGCTAGTACGACTGATTCATGGGCATGGTGTGCAATGAATCGGTAAACTGCGTGGGTCTGCCACGTCGGTCGCGGAGTCCGCTACTTTTCACCATAGACATAGCGCATAGATGATCAGTAACACAAAAAGTTACATAGGCCATATTATGAATATGAATTGATAAGTATGTCAAACTGGCTTACGCCCGAAGCTTCGCCAGAGTGGCTATAAGATTTCACAGATGAACTTTCAACCCCTATTTAACGGAATTTTGACAAATATTTTCTTAATCGAATATAACTTTGTATAACTTACAAAGAACCGAAGATAAGCCCAGAATTCCACTAATTCGTTTTGTGATGGCTAACCTTAAATTTGAATATTCTTTACCGTAATTAGAGACGATGTTCTTTCATAACCTTATTTATTTTTAAAAGGTTTAATGTTATATTAATCATAGCACAGCTTTACTCTTCTTGGTCTCGTACCAGTTTGCGTTGCGTCACTGAATTTTAGCTTAACTGTGGCGGATGCGTGACATTCCACGGCGGTCGCATTCCGCGCGCCAGTCAATGTTGCCATTCGACCTCCGACCACCATTTTTAAAAAAAAAACCATACTATATAATTGTATCCTTTGTACCCATAAATTAAGTACGTAGCTTATGAATCACAATGTGCGGAATGGCTATGAAATGGGATTTTAATTTTAATATAAATTATTTTAACGTAGCTTTAAAGAAACAAAGCCGATTAATTTATTATTAAATTTAGAAGTATTTGTGACTCATAATATATTTCGTTAAAGTGAATTACAGTAACAAGTTCTTAAGAGATAAACATATCTCAAGCCTCACTACCTTAAACTTTGCGTATAATTTGATTGAGCAGACGATTCCCGACACAAAATTAATGTTTTCAGTACAGACCTAAACCAACACAATAATCTATTAATTATTCAAGCATTGCAGATTATGGAAACAATTAATTAACGTCAAACACAAATTTAAGGGATTTCGTCGCAAATGATTGAATGTGAAAGTGTCTGACGAGACGGTAGAAAGTATTTGTTTAACTATTGATATTTGCATTAGAAATCTGAGAAACAGCGATACTTTCTCACGCGGAGATTCGACGCACTCCGTATATTCACACTTAACATAACTATCAATAGAAAATAAAGATAGATGTATCGATAGAGTACCGATAGTTATTTTTGGTTTGCGTATTTGCTTGTGTACTTATCGCCTTAGTGGTTTGGGTTACGTGAGAGGTGCAAACAAAGATTTATTACACACAATTTGCCGAATTATCGTACCTATTGTACTTGTGTCGTAGTTCATAGCTGCTCATTAAATTTACGTAACACAATAGAATATTAATATTGGAAAGTAAATATTCATTAAATTATTAGAAACTATAAACATATATTATTATTGCTCATACTGTACATATAAAAGAAATAAATTGAATACAGTTTCCCCGCACTGTGCGCAGAGTAGTGAAATCCATGAAAAATATAAATTAATTGTGTTGCAACCACGACTCCTCTGCGAAGAGTAACTAAGTAGAAAACATAGGAAAATCCATGTCTGCGATTGCATTAACGGGGACATTTATTTCAGAAGGATTTTTTTAAGTTTAATCCAGAATACGACGATTGCCATCCCCCGGGCGCTATGTCACAAACAAACAAAAAGATTCAAGTGACTTGCGAAGAGGCGTCCTTGGATAATAGATACCAAAATGTCTTTGAATTTTTCTGACGCCATTTGTTGCGAGGTTTTGTGGCTTATAAGTGACGTTATGGTTATTTTTACCGACGAAGTGGTAGTATTTCTTTTCTTTCTTTTCTTAACAATCTTTGCTCTAGAAGCAAATAAGATGCAGTCATATTCCAAAACTATGTCTTCCAGAAAAGATTATATTAACCTAACATTGTAGGTAAATTATCAAAGGATTATGCAGTGTACCTATAAACATAGAGATATTATATATCTAATGTAAAAATGCTACCTTTAAATAAATTCCCCTAACCACCAAAGAATTAATTTCCAAACGCAATTAAAAAAGACTCTGTTATCTTCTTAATAATGCTTAAAATAATTGGACACAACAAATCCGTGGCGAGGGAATTACAAACGAACTTCACTGCAGCTCTTCGGCAAATAAACGGCCTCTGTTTCGAGTAGCGTTTATTACTTTATCTCAAAGAGAATGATAGCTTTATAAGTTAAAAAAACTAGTGCCATGTCTTGGAACCTTGGCAAGCGAAATTGGAAAACAGCCAATGTCAGCTTTGGACGAAGGCCTCGGGGGAGACATGAACGCAAAATGAATTTCAATACCGTTATCATACATTTTTGTTAATTAAAATACTTTTTATGAAGATTTTATTTATGGACTAGCTGTGCCCCGCGGTTTCACCCGCATAGAGTTTCTAGAGCAATTTCGTGGGTGTCCCGCGGAAGTCTTGTGTTTCTCAATAAAAGTAGCCTAAGTTACTCCGTGTAAAATTAGCTATCTGCCACGAAAGTCCCGTTAAAATCGGTCCAGCCGTTTTGGAGATTACCCGGAACAAAAAGACAGACAGACAGAGATAACTTCAAAAAAAATATTTATGGTAGTATCGTATATACTTTCACTAGCTGTGCCCTGCGGTTTCACCCGCGCAGAGTTAATTTTATTCCCGCGGAACCCCAAATGTTCTTTTTAAATAAAAGTTTGTTACTCCTTGTAATATTAGCTATCTGCCAGTGAAAGTCCCGTTAAAATCGGTCCAGCCGTTGCAGAGATTACCCGGAATAAAGAGACGTGTTGATAAAACTCTTTAGCAAATAACTCATTATTAGGTACCAATTCTTTGTGTTTTTATATTCGTGATAATTTCTCAACGAAATGTCCGATTGGAATAAAACAAACGATATTTTACTTCTAGATGAATACGCTTGATAGCACATTGCTTAATTTGCATAAAGATTAATATTAAGATACACATTTAACGTAGTTTCTTGCTTCAGACGATTTAATATTTTTTATGAACATAAAAGCGGTTATTGTGACTAAACTATGATAGTTAGATATATGCTCTCGCGGACTTTTTTGTAGACCTTAATAAGACCTACAATTCCGTTGTACATCATTTTGTTCTATTGTCAATAGTTCTTGCAGCGCACGCATAAATAGGTTTTCGATTTTACACCTTGGGTTACAAATTCGCAATTTTCTTACGGACCCCTAATTTTTATGAGAATAAAATATAGTCTATAGCCTTTCTCGATAAATGGACTATCCAACACTGAAATAATTTTTGAAATCGGATCAGTAGTTCCTGAGATTAGAGCGTTCAAACAAACAAACAAACAAATTCTTCAGCTTTATAATATTAGTATAGATATGCGTTTACTGAGAAGTTGTTACCTTGGAATTACAAACGGACACTTGAATTTTATTTATCTGTATGTTTATCCGTATTTAGATGTATAGCTTTATATATTTCCCATTAATCGCTAGGTTACCTTACACTGATATATTTTTGCCCAGTTTTTGTGGATCAAGTAAGTCTAATTTATTTTCTCGCTTAATTATGCCTCATTTATAAAGCTTTCAATTTAATACAAATCTGTTTACTGTCTGTTATAAATTGATATCGAACAAGAATCCAATATCCGTTTGTGTTCAAGAGGTAGTGATCAGAAGGTCCAATCTTTTAATATTATTTTACTAACGATCAAAATTAATACTCTTTTTGGGGTCAACAATGTTCGCCTTAATTACAATTAGCATAATATCTATGATTACAGTGTGTTGATAATTTAACTAACGACGTAAATAGTGGAATTACAAAATAAATTGTCCATTATGGCAATGAATAATATTAACCTATTACCATTACTTTTTGCAACATCTGTATAAATTTTTCACTCTGATAATTTTTACGGCTAGTTTTGCCTACAATTTTCATAAGAAAATACTACATTTATAACGTTTTGGTAATTTTACGGCTACTCAAATGGTTGAAGAGTTCTTGGTTTATTATTTCTTCATACCTAAACTTACCCACATCACAAAACCTAATTGGGAGTCACGGCCGTAATATTTTAGGTTAATTTATTAAGGCCGATGAGTAAACTTTCTTTAATTACATACTCATAGGATAATACGTCACGTAACTGTAACTTAATATCATTGAGTTTTTATATACTCACGAAGCACAGTGACTTTACACACTACGAGGCTTACTGCAAGGGAAAATAACTTCGGATTTCCCCACTTGATGACACATGCAAGGTTCTGCATGAGTTCAAGAAGACATTCTACGACTGATCGACTGTCATGTTGGGCCTAAATATATCTTTGGAGAAATTGATTTCTGCTTACTAACTTATTATGTACACGTCGATAATTAGGTTTCTATAACATCAATACAATCGGACGTTTCGGGAGCGCACCTTATATTTATGCGTAATTTATAATTAATCGTATTCCACTCACATCTCGGTCCTTCAGTCCCATTCACTCACAGAAAGTGGCTCACGTAACAAAGGAACGGTAACCTAATACGTGACAAGAAATATGATGTATTAGTCGGCTGGTGTTATTCTATTGCGGTGGACCCATTTGCGGACTAATTGCTATGGACGGATCTAGATAACTTCTGGCATCGCGTGTGCGGTGAAATCGTAGATACGCTCGGTTTGCGCTTCGCTCATACGTAACTTAACGGAAAACTCTTCTCAGAATAGGTAATAGCTATCGCTCGCGAGAGCAAATTCGAGAACAAACGGTCTCTGCTGACCACCAAACTCCAAACACCACCACATATATAGGCTTACTAAGCAGAATGGAATCTAGAGCAAATTTTTAAAATAAGAACCTTTGCTCCTTCGCATGTAAGAACTGTTGTTGTGTCTTTGAAACTCTTACTATTTACTGCAAAAGTAATGTGGCCTCATCGATTTGAAGTTTAGAAAAACTACGTGTATTCGCGATCGGCCACGACGTGATACCCCTAAAAGTACGCCATGCCCGCTAATTGTCTCGTAGGTGCGCGCTTCTGTGTGAATGTGGCATATAGAACTATTTGTACTTAGATTCCGTATTGCTAGCAGTTTAGCTTATATTTATACTGTGCACTCACTAAATACACTACTTCTTGGAGAATGTCGAGAATTTCCTCGCTCCTCCATAATCCTTTCGGAGTCATTGAGTTTTGTACTTGACACCAAAAGTACAGGTTGTAAGTGCTATTCACCTTACGCCGTCAACGAGTAAATAATACGTTGTGTATGACATGACATCGTGACATAGTGTTGATACCTTATACTAAGGAGTTAAGCTGATTCAGATTATCTCACAAATTCAAAAGGCAAGCGCGACTTTTGTCTCGCTGGCTATTAAAGTCGCAGTCAAAGTGAAAGATTTATAAACACCAGACGCTTTTTTCAACAAAACAAAATGTGCACTGTATGGCAGTCTACTTCATTTAGGTCGATGTTAAAAGCATTACATAAAATCGTCTAGTGCGTTTAATAAAATTCTTACATGCTTATGAGTGAGAAACTGTTTCAACTTTATATGAAGAACCTAAGAAGGTTAGTTAGTTATCAAAGTAACATAGAAAAGAAAGAATTACGGCTAGTTTTCGAACCGGTGGTAAATTCCTCGACATTCATAAGTGCCTTACCAGGGCATAAACTGAATAAATCGTTTTCATTTTCATTTTTACTACGAAATTAATGGATAAGCTCAGACTCAGATTGCAAATTAGTTCTGATACTATACATAGAAATAATTCGATATGAGAATGTTCCCGGTGTGATTTCCTTTTATTCAAATATTCAATTACGTAAATGTATGTCAGTAAAGTAATTTAATATAATAAGCATTAGTAATTTTAACTGCCGTAAAGTATCTAGTCAATGCAGAAGAAATCCCGTAACGAGGATACAATATGGCAAAGTTCCGTATCGTATCTGGAAATGAGTTGAAAAATATACATATATGATTTCAACAAGTACCTGAAATATTTATATATAAAACCATTTTAAAGTTTACAAAGTAATCCATAGCCTTATAAGCTTATTGTCCGATAAATTTAATTATAAATAAACGTATCAATTTTTTTTTATCAATACATTTTCCAACCGATCTAAAGTATAATATAAGTTTGATAAAAAGTCTATTAAGTATAAACAACACTCACTTAATTTTACGGTTGTTATAATTTCTTCTATCAGCTGGATGTTAACTATGTATCGTATTGTTACATTGGAAAGTGATACTCGCTACATAGTTGTTCCGTCAAATAGCATCTACTCGTTCAACTAGCAGGTGATTGGTTCAGTAACTTTATCTCATGCGGAAAATAAAAGAGAAAATCTCTTGGAACCGTGACCCAAATCTCCTTCGTGTATGTACAGTAAACCCATTTTAAAGTAATTGAGTAAATACTCGAATTTATAATTCATTCATTCATATCGACAGGTACTGTCAGAAAGGTTCCCAAAGGAATAGAACGAGGTGTTTCAACACTCACTTTTCACCGAATCGGCTTAGGTGCCGAAGTGATTGTCAGATCTCAGATACTCAGATACAGCATGCGTATTTCAATATGTGTTTCAGAAACTGACAGATTTTCAACACTGTTTTCCTTTAACATAAAGCTTGTGGTATGACAAAATGTGCCTAAACAATTTTGGATTATATTTTACACCGCGAATGTAATGTTTTGTTGTATGAAGTATTGTCATACTTACTTCGTCGGAAAATTCTTGATAAGAAAAACCAGAGAGTAACATTCAAATGAAGGTCTGAGTACCTTACACACACGCACATACATGTAGCCACTACGTTTGTGTTCTTTCCCCGAGGTCGGAAGATGTTTTTATGCGTGATATTTTTGCGGTAAAAGCCCGATGAAGCATTACCCTTAGTTACGTAATCGCCCAAAGCCAAGTAGACAATATATCTGCACTTAACGAAGGCGGATGCTGTCGGCCGGCCTCGAACAAATCCCAACTGTGACTCACTTGCGAGACATCCTACCAAACAAAATCTGCCCACATTCCAATTGACTCCTTCAATGTCACTGCGATCGTTAACTATACCCTTTTGAGTTGGTTTATTGTAACGGGTGTTCATTCTATTTCTACTCACGTTAAAGGTTGTAGAGCTTTAAAAGACCTTGTGAAAGCAATGGTGTCGTATAAGAAACCGCTATACATATTTTTACCTTTGTAACTTGACACCTAGTCGGCTAAAATGCTTTTCATTACACAAAATACATTATTTTATTCTGTAAATTATCGTATGATAATAGCTCCGGACTTGAAATGTGTCTAATACTCATTATTTTATACCATATTTTCACAGAAATATCTACCATTCCAGGAAACTTTCTGAGAACGAATAAGCATACTTGCCTTAACATTAAAAGCCAATATACATAATACGTTTCACATAAACATTGAACTGATGATACAGATATACAGACTAATTCTTTAACATAAATTTGTCATAAAAACTGAATTTAAAAATAATTTATTTATAGGTATGATAATTTGAAAACTTGATTTCACGGCCACATTGAAAATTTATTTATTTAATATAAGTAATTTGTGCAAAAACTGTGCGACAATCGTAAAATGTTGTGCCCAAGCCGGATCTAGTGACCAGTCACATTAATTAACTTGTTTAATACATCAAGGCAGTAATTTACAACTCAAGTTATTACAAACCGAGCCAAATATAATAATGTGCCAGAATCGTGTTGTCTGCTTACGAAACTACAACGTTGCCATAACGAGTGTTTGTATAAAAAGACGTCGGACAAGAAAAAAAGCGTTGCCGCTCGATTAGGCAATTGGAAGAAGTTATAAGTTGTGAAATAAGTTATGAACAATGGTAGCAGGTTTTTGGGTCCAGCCGGAGTCGCATCGGACGCCTTGAATTCTCTTTAGCTAGAGTATTTTAGTTGGTGAGGTCTATACTGTCGAACTCAAACTCAAATTATTTATTCATCAAAAGGGACACTACGAACACTCACGGTCGATTCGTACCTCACTGTCGCGTTACACCGTAAGGTTGACTGCGAAAGTTATATGATTCTATACATTTCTTTATTTATACAGTGCAGTGGGAAATGTAGGTAGGGTCCATCAGAAATGTTTATTCATAGTAAATAATACTTGAATATATGAATAGACTTGAAGAACCAAGTGGCCACTTGTTATCATTATGTACGTCTTTCAAATTTCAACTTATAACTCAGCACCTAATTAAAGGTAAGCCTTACGAGATATGAAATGTTTGTTTGTCTGTGAATATGTTTTAGCTTGTAAAACGAGAATCGAACGAACGTGGCGATTTAATTCACCATTGTAATTTACTTTAATTTAATAAAAAAGACAGTATTATGTATACTGTCTATGGATATGTGAGGTGTATATGTAGGAGTATATGTGAAACCTGAGTACCAACCAACAGTAAAAAAAATCACCCTATATTTTATTAAAAATTACAAAATCATCATACTGATACTAAACTGTGTAATACAAACGTCTTAATCCATGTGAAGTTAATAGCTTATGAAAATAATAGTTTCGATGACAATGATTCTTAAATTCCAGGAAACCCGTAGGTACATTTAAATCCTTGTAAATTAGTATAATATTAATTGTTGGAAACTATTTTGATACTTATTTATGGTTTTTATTGTGTTCGTTTCTTATTATATTTTTATAAAGGGAAGTTGTCAAATAAAATACGTTGTATGTCAGCTGCTTTTTCCACTGCTCCTCATTTTAATTTGCTATCGTCTACATTAATGTTTAATTAATTATGATATTAAAACAAGCCTGTTAGGGTATTTTCTTTTCAATCTCTTACGTTTTACTGATTTGATAAATTCTATTGTAAATACAAAAGAGGTTCGTTCCGACGGGCATCCCATGCCACCTGATTATTTTTTTGTAAACCTTTACGCCTTCCCGAAACGGTCCCCGAAGGGGTGGGTATAAATTTTACTTATTTATCTGGCGGAAACGGCGCCGTCTTTAAATATTACCTAAAATGTACCTCTTTAACATTTTTTTAGTATTTTTTCATATTTGCTTCGGACTTTTATTATTACAAATTACGAACGCGATTTGATTTTGAAAAGATCACATAAAGTACGAGTTATTAAAATGTTGACAGCTAACCATGTTTTAAGTGTTAATTACTTTATTTAATCACAAACAAAGTGCAAAGTATTTTAATCCGTGGGACAAAAACACTAGAGTATCTCTAGTTTATGAAAATAATGAGAATTTGACAAATTCAAATCTATTTTGTAATTTTTTTGTGCTCATTTCGAATGTGATAATTAACCATAGAATATTATTGTTACTTTTAAAAACGGCTCCAGTTGTGGGTGCTAATTAATCATTTTCATTTTCATTAAATTTTTGTACGAATCGAACCCGCGATACTTACCTTTACACCTTATAGATCATTTATACCGTCAAATGACAGATGTGTTTTTTTTAGTTTGGGGTGGGATAAAATTATTTTGAATTTTGTTTAAGCGTAGTAATTGAAAAGCACAGAGTAGTTATCACACATTAATAATCCAAGGGAGTGATAAAATAATCCTTGGAGTTGGTATATACACGTTCCTGAAACTCACATGGGCTTGATTGAATATTTAATGATATTTAAACACACCCTGTTACAACTCAAGGATACGCATTACATATTTGATCGATTCGTATAAAATGTATTTGACGAGATTTAACTTCGTTGGTAACCATGGGAATAACGAAAACTAACTCTATTTTTTATGTTTTGTATTATAGATTTTCTGGCTCATAAAATATAAAAATAAATTATTGTTAAAAAATATTATTAGAGACCAAATAACATTATAAAGCCTCCATAGCTAAAGCCTAGTTTAGCCGCTAAAAAACCGTAGACAGACAGAAGGAGATAATTTCGCATTCATAATATTATTATTCTGTATTTGAATATGAAATAGAAAGCGAAAAATTTTTTTTCAATTTAGGTCCTAAGGTCCTAAGTCCTGACATTCATAAGTGCCCTTATGAATTTTGAAGACGGCAAGTAAGTAACTGTGATATACTTTGGATAACTTATTCAATTAACTCGTAACCGAAGGTAGTGTATGAAGAGATGCATGAATGTGGACGAAACGAAAGAAGTATGTAAGGATCATAGCATTGGGCAAACGGTGGTCTCTGCCTATCCCCATCCATGGGATACAGGCGTGAGCGATCCTATGTATGTATGTAACTAATTCATTGAAAATCCTGATTTATTTTCAATCGTTCCATTGATATGAATGTGTGTTAAACTTTCATTTTCTAAACATCAATAATTATTTAAAAACACAAGCCACACCACTCCTAAATAGCTCCGAATTCTGTGGGCGTAAAGTAGTGGCGAAAACTACATAGTAACTGTGAACTCTTGTAACTCTATTCCGTGTCGTGTTACTGTATACTTAAATATTAAACTTACAATGTGCGTTGCCTGTGGCGAACCGAGCAACATTACGCCAATTTGGAATACTACGCCCTTACACGTGTCTTTCATTAGAAAGGGGTTGTTCAACAAATCCCCATTGAAAATAGTCTCGTTTACGAATTGTAAGCGAATACGAATATCTATACAGATGAATAAAATTGAAGTGTCTGTTTGTAATTCAAAAATAACAGCTTTTCACTAAATGAATATGAAAGTATACACTCTACTGACACCGATAAACCAAGTTTTAAAATTTTTCTCTGTCTGTCTGTCTGTTTGTTCCGGGTAATCTCTGAAACGGCTGGATGGATTTTAACGGGACTTTAACTGGTAGGTAGCTGATGTTTCAAGGAGTAACTTAGGCTACTTTTATTTATCAAAAATATTAGGGTTCCGCGACAATAAGGATGAAACTAAATCTACGCGGGTGAAACCGCGGGGCACAGCTAGTATATATATATATATGTATAGAAATATATTTTGTAAGCAATCTCGTTTTATTTAATGACGTTAGATGACACAGACATGACATGACATGGACTATAACAAAGAAGGATAAAGAGATACTGGAAGTGTTTGAGATGTGGTGTTGGAGAAGGATGGAGAAAATCAAACGGACGGAAAGAGTCACAAATGAAGATGTACTCAAAAGAGTAAATGAAAAAAGAGTACTATGGAATACAATCCAGTATCGAAGAGGAAAGATGATTGGCCACCTTGTACGACATGACAGTTTCTTTAAAAACATATTAGAAGGAAAAGTAGAAGGAAAGAGAGGAAGAGGAAGACCCAGGTTAACATACATGAGACAAGTCAAGGAAAATGTGTCTGCATTGACGTATAGGGAGGTCAAGGAGATGGCACTGGATAGAGACAAATGGAAGAAGTTGCATCAGTTACACCGACAAGAGTCACAACTCTTAAATTCATGATGAGATGACACAGCAAACTTAAGGAATGTTTTTATTTTTTTGTGTAGAACGATACCTATTTCCAAAAATAAGCTCCTTAATTCACTCAGTGAGACCTTGCGTTTATTTCTAATCTCATAAATGATCTAGAAGCTAGTTAAGGCCGGTCGAATGTAAGTTTTTTGTGAGTTCAACACATGACACGTCGAAACCCGATCTAGAATCGACGCATTAGGTGTTTGGAATAATTGAAAGTCATAGCAGAATCTTAAGCCGTTTTTTATGGGTTTTACCACAGACATCCAAATGACTGGCGCCTTTAATCGTGATATTTTTTGTTACGTAGAGAATAACAAAATAATAAGATTTTTCACCAAATTATTCTCATAAAGAAATGGTAAAGTATTCTTTGATGATCTTATCGATGAGCTCGCTAGGTACCTTCATTATGCCTTTTTGTACATAAATTATGTGCACAAACAAAACCTTGTATCGCTCGAAGGCAGATACCCCACGATCCTACGAACAGCCAGCAAATAACAAACTAATGATATTTATTCCCAAGATTAGGAATATAGCAAATTATTGTTTGCGGAGCGGATGCCGAAAATATTTTCGTGTATCAATAAATCATATTATTCCGTTTTTTCAATCAGTAAAGGTATGTTCTACCGTCATCCAATTTCAGCCGAAGGTTTTCCCTTACTTACCTCCTCTATCGCAGAGCTTTTTCAACCCATGTTCTTCTACGGATTTCTACATTTCTGATTTGATCTCGGAATTCACTATTCTGTATTGCAGTATAGTATGTTCTCAATATTTGCTAGCCCTGCTCTGTTTTTTTGTTCATTAGTTTAGTTCGCATGCGTATAAATGTATCTTTTTATTATTCACTGCAACGCATTTCCTATTGCGGTCCTATTGATTTGGACAATCGGCTTACCTCCAAAAGTCATTTCTACTTTGCTGTGATAAGGTTGAAAATTTTAAATAGCGGTCTTGGAAAGGGGTACATACAATTATTTTAAGGGTTGCTACACGAATATTTATGAGGGCATTGTCACACATATTAAATGCGTCATCTACGGCCGTCGGACGTTACGATCATACAGTTAACTGAACTCGTCGTAGTAACTTTATCTTAATAAAAATACTGTGTACGTTTAAATACCTATATGAATGATCAGCTGGCTCTATTAGTGTATCATCACATATGAGGACGATAGTTAGAAATAGGAAGGATTATTAACATGTCAATGATCCACCAAACAATGAACCAGGTAGGTAAGTAGGCAGTACGGTTCAGCCACTTCTTGTATTCTTTAAATGTAGAGTCATTCTGTAGATCTTCAATAAAACGGTGCACGGATAATGTAAATCAGTAACATGATAGGATATTGAAAGAAATCTTGAATAAAATTGCAATAAAGAATTGCAGCAGATAGTATGTACCTATCAAAATATGAACTAGGTTAAAACAGGCATTAAAAAGAACTAAATGAACATTGTAGTAAAATCAAATATACTCTACATAAATAAAAAAAAAATTACGTGCAAATAAATACACTCTGCGGATATCATGTAAAAAATGACATTTTTAAATGTATATGTATTAAGCATAATATTCCTAATTAAAATTAAAGAAATAAAGCAAATGAATTGAACATTAAGAAAACAAAATGATGCGTACTTACCAATATCTCCAGTGACAATCCAATCAGAGATAAATAAATCACAACAGAAACACAGAAATGGTCGATAGGGAGCACCACGGATGAGGGTTACAAAACAATATAATAAAATAAAATCACCAGGGTCAAACAGGATCGCACAAATTACACGCGACGCACCAAGCACTCAGTCCAGATACAGGATGTTGGGGTATCGTGCACAGACAGTCCAGGGCTGTGTTTACTGACGTTTCATAATCAATGCGTGAGTGTTGTAATATTTACGTAATTTTTTTTCAGCATGTCAGGTTGTCGGCGCGATGTTGTATGGCCACGACAAGAGAACCGTCCCCGACCAACGCACGGCCCGCACTGCTTGCCCACAGCGACAAAAGGTCGTTCGTTACCCACATTCTCTTTCCGCGCAAGCCTTCTCAAGTTAGAGGGAAATGGCGCACCTAAAGCCCCCAGCGTTTAACTAGAGTGACAGAGATAAAGCTACGCACAGCCTCACAGGAAAACCCGAACTCCAGTCTTGATAGTTCTAACTTAAGACCGTGCTTTGCCTTTGTGAATTATTCGAAAGGTATATCTCATTGCACAAGCATTTGTTATGTGTAAGCGGAAATGACAAAAACAGCCTAATTGTCGTACGAGTAGGTGCAGAGCCTTGTGCAAGTACCACCACAATACTACGGTGCACAGTTTCACTTAGTATTTTTTGTTTCGTTGTGAGAATTCATAATACTACAACGCTTTGTAAGCAATCACAATTATCATTGTCTAGCGTTTCTTTCATGGTGATAAAAAATACGTGCCTTGTTTTATCTGCATTCATTGATTGAGAATCAAAAGCAAGCCTTACATTGAATACGAGGCATGCAAATCTATGTTGGGTGCCTACCAAACCTTATTATGGAAATGAGACACAAATTGAAACTAAACCATTGGAGAGCAATGACGATTTTGGGCCTGACTCTGATCTGTCTGACACTATACGATCATTTAACTGTATAAAAATATTCGACATCAAGGTCCGAATTCTCAATTCAATGGCGATGCAATCAGAAACAAGCGTTTTTAAAATGAATGACCTGTTAGCTTTTTGTAAGCTAAGTAGGTACTCACTTGTGCCACTCATATTATGCAAACCGTCTAGTATAGTACGCGAGCATACCATCTATATAACCATATGTCAGATGTATTGCATAGATTACTAACTACTACCTTCACTCACTTTGACCACGTCATTTCGTCGATAAATGTTCACGGCATCCCAGAAGGGTACCCCAAGAGGTACGTAAGCAGTTTTGTAAGAACAACACCCATTTTAGCCTAAGATTATGAAGTCCCAACGTGAAAGATGGTGAGTACATCCGTCTCAGGTTCTATACGTCTTTGGATTCCTTCTCAGACATATTTGATGCATGACTAAGGACAAACCAGTATAAAAGAAAGAATGAAGGAGAGATTTATTTACACGCAGGGTATACGCCGCGCATAATAAATTAGAGATATCAATAAGAAAATGACGTCAACTTGTTAGGAGCAGAGATATAACATTTTTCGCCTTCAGTAGGCTGGCTCTGGCGATACTCAGACGCTGAATATGGTGCTTACACACACACATGTACAATAAATATAATACATATATTCATTATAAACATTATATCACATGAGTGATATTTTGTATGATATGCTTATCTATACATCCATACAGATAAATCAAATTGAAGTGTCTGTTTGTAATTCCAAAATTACAGCTTTTCACTAAATGCATGTGAAAGTATACACGCTAGTGACCCTAAAAAACCAAGTTTTAAAATTTCTGTCTGTCTGTCTGTTTGTACCGGGTAATCTCTGAAACGGCTGGACGGATTTTAACGGGACTTTAACTGGTAGGTAAGTGATGTTTCAAGGAGTAACTTTTTTTAAAATATTAGGATTTCGCGACAGTAAACATGAAACTAAATCTGCGCGGGTGAAACCGCGGGGCACAGCTAGTCATACATAAACCGTGCTAGCCATGGGGTTTGAGCAGTTACCTATTATGCAAGCGACGCGAGCTCGAATCCCATCGGGGTCTGTACCAATGAGTTTTTCTATAAACGTATGTGCAGTGATTTCACGCCACGTGCTTTACAGTGAAGGAAAATATCGAGAGGAAACCTGCATATATGTCTGAGAAGTCATTCAAATACGTATGTAGGTATAGTGTCTAAGACGGTGATAGACTCTCCATCTATTTCGTTGGCCCTTTATAATCGTCGGTGAAAATGTGAGTGTTGTTATGACACCTCTGCCTACCCTTTGGGGAACAAAAGTGAGAGAATATTATGTATGTATGTTATTACAAAGTTGAGCGATAGATTATTTAATCGATTAACTACATTCTTCTTTAGTTGTTCTATATACTATAACGTAGATTACAATTGCCATTAACGGTAATTAATATAGCCTTATAGCCATAAATTAGCCGTCATTAAGTTGTGACATGACATCGACCCTAAGTTTCAAACTTATTTTTTGTCAAAAACTCTTTCATGGCTTTGTGTAAAGTTTTAATGATGTTGCTTACAACAATTTTTACAAAGCTTGTTCGAAATGCCTTTTGTATGTTAGAATATTTTTAAATCCATTTTAATATAATTTTAGCCCGTAACTTTCGTGAATTGCTAATTATAGCTGTATTTTAGAGTTCTGAACTTTTTTATGTCTACAAAAGCGTAACTTATTAATTACTAGCGGACGTCACACGGTTTCACCCGCGTAGTTCCAGTTCCCGTAGGAGTACGCAGATAAAATATACCCTGTATTAATAAATGATAATTTAGCATTCAAACGGTGAAAATTTATTTTAAATCGGTCCAGTACTTTATGAGCCAGTTCATTACATCATTCTTATATACAAATCTTTACTCTTTATAATATAACTCGCTGCGGTTTTATTCGCGTAGAGTGAATTTCGAGCGTGGCTTTAATTCCCGGAACTCTATTTTTTTTTATTAAAGTAGAATTAGTTGCTCCTTGTAACATCAACTATTTGCCAGTGAAAGTCCTACTAAGGTCGGTCCAGCCGCTTCAGGGATTACCCGGAACAAACAAACAGACAGTTTGTTGAAATAACATACAGATTTGTTAGGTTTGAAATTAAAAGTAGACTTAAAAAAAGTCCACCACAAAGGTGAACAAGTCCATGCTTATTGATGTTTCATCTCCCATAGCTAATTGATATTCATTTGCTAATGCAATTCAATTACGAATGAAATGCATTTCGTCAATACGAGTATATAACTAAGTATAAGTAAGTAAGATTATAATAATATTACTTTCATAATCGGTTTGAAATTGGGAGGCTCGAAAAGATAGATAGAGAGATACATTATGTTTTTATCAACATTTTTTGTGCGAGGAAAGAATATCAAAATCAATAATTTCCTAAATATCTTAACGCTGAAATTAATTTCCGTGTAATCCAGACGCTACGCTCAACAATGCAACTGCAGTATGCAAAGGAATTAGTTTTGGTGCACGCTCCTCAGCCAAATTATTTGAATTTGTTATTCTAATGTCCATTGTTTTAAAGTTTCACATCGTTTGTTCTGGTGGGATACATCCTCATACATATCAAATGAAATCTATTTCCTTTACATTCGTTTCGTAATTCTCACCGTCCTCGGTTTCCACAATGTCTTTCTGTATCCGTAATTCCGGAAATCAATCCTCCTGTCATAATGTTACATAAATTTGGGATTACTTCGTCTGTGCAGTGTCATTTTGAGCATGATTTATTATCAAATTATGAGTACGGATTTTAAGGAAAGTATACTTAATTGATTACTCAGATATGATACCAGAAACATTATATAACGGGATTTATAAAGACTAAATCCTTACATAAATGTACCTCTAGACTGCGAAAGTAAAGACATTTTCGTGTAAAGTCGCGTTAGGTTTCTCAGCGTCGCACTCGACGTTGAGTGTTGGTTTCAAATATACGAAATTTAACTTTATATGTATTATGTATAAATTTCCTATGATTTTTGTTCTTGAAGATATTATAAGTCCTGAGTATAGATTCTCAAGGCTATCTTCACTGAACAAGCTTACAACTTATTACGCGTTGTTAAAAAATGTCCGGTTGTAAAAAGGCCATGATTACAACGTGGAGCTGGATGCGGAACTGTTCTACAAGCATTAACAACTGTGACCTCGCGCAGTGGCTCATGTACCAACTCTATTGTTCAACCCACTCGATTCAATCGAGCCGGTCATACGTACACCGCCCTTATGTTTGGATATTATTGATATACATATTCTACAACTTGCTACACAAGTGCTATGATATTACATGTTACGTTATGAGCTCACAAAACGAACAAAATAAATTCCGTATACAAATACTTAAGCAGTATTAAAACTTGAGAGTTGCGAAAGAGGCTAGAGTTCTGACAACTAGTGACGTATATACCTTTTAAAAAAAATCTCTTGTCATTTCACAAATGTTGCAAGTTGTACTATCGCCTTGTCAACGAGTGTTGAGGTTTCAGTCTATAAATATGAGTCACACCGTGAGCTTTACGGTGAAGGAAA
This sequence comes from Watsonalla cultraria, assembly GCA_964035505.1. Taxonomy (NCBI): domain Eukaryota; kingdom Metazoa; phylum Arthropoda; class Insecta; order Lepidoptera; family Drepanidae; genus Watsonalla; species Watsonalla cultraria. The sequence continues at coordinate 5,504,261 of OZ037717.1, read as the reverse complement.
ACTTCGTGAGGAAACATGCATAATTATGATTAAGAAGACATTCAAAGACGTATGCGTAGCCTCTGAAGCGGTGATAGACCGCCGTCTTATGCTAACGCCTGTTCAAGGAAGGCGTGAGGGCAAATACGCACATTATAATATTATATATTGCATTTGTTTTTTTTAAATGAACACGAACCTAATAGTAAACCAATAGTGAACTGGCGAACATCTGAATGTGGACGAATTGAAAGACGTTAGTAAGTCTAGATTGGAATGGCACTTTATATTATGCGCCGCCGTGAGTATTACTTAAAACATGTTTTTTTTTTATATTAAAAACATTACATAACATCAAGAATTCCGCGATACCTGGGTGCTACACATACTTGAATTTTCTAAAAGATACATCCATAATCTGATTTCCTACACCTGTTGTACCTAGTATTGCGGGAATCGAACAGTATTGCAGAGAGAGTGACGTAAAATCTGAATCACTTTACCATTAAACCCAAAGGCTTGTACTATATTAAAGCGTTGAAATAAATTACACAAAAAGTATGATTACACAATTTTATTGACTGCGTTTTCGACAATTTCGACAGTAGTGCGAACTACATAAAGACCTATGTGTTCATTTTATAAGTAAGTTAATAATATATTCATCCAAATATTTTTTTCATATTTAGAAACTCTACTGAAAACTTAAAAACATAATAGAAGGAAAGGTAAGGGAAGAGAGGAAGACAAAGGCTAACATACATGAGACAAGTTAAATAAAAATAGTCTCTAATGACGTATAAGGAGGTCAAAGAGATGGCACTGTACATAAATAGAAAGAGTTTCATCGGTTATACCGACAAGAGTTATAACTCTCAAATTAATTATGGTGACTGAACACTTCCCACTTATTACTCAACCTAATTGAAATATGTTTCACTTTCAACAGAAAACTTCTTCTTCTTCTTCTGATAATAGCATAGTAAGAACTTTAAATACATTATTTTTACTATTCACGGGTAGAAATAGATGTTTGAATCAAAGTATTTCATTGATCAAGTCGGCGCACGGTCCAGCTGCGCGAGCGAAAGTGAATCGAGGGCATATCAAGGCCTCAACTTGTTTTTGCTATGATCTAATACTACCACTGCGGTGTTTTACTCCAACATTGATATTAATAGTGTATTGTTGGGTAATACTATTCTTATAACAGTTATTGCTGTTTAATATCAACAAATTTGCTACCAGGTACTTAAGCGAAATTGTGAAACTGAACAATGCAGGTTGTTAGCAAGCTGACCGCAGAGTAACTATTTAAACATTTAAATTGTTTTAGTTAGATTTGAATTTACGCGTAATAAATAGGTATTGTCAATTTATAACAACTTGAAGTAGGGTTCGCACCAGCGTGGAGAGTGTTACTGTCACTCAGGCACAGTTTTAGACCTAAGAATTTTTAGTTCTTTTGTCAACCAAAAGGTCAGCACTGTTTTCTGGCCTGCGCAGTGAAAACTCTTCATAAGGCGAATCTAATTTTGTTCACACGCCTTATTACATTGTTTAGCTAATTACAAGTCAGATTACGTTAATTAAAGATCTCAGTATACGTATAATTAAGGCACGCATAGTTTCCAAACTAGTGGAAATTGTATCAATGTTCATTAGTGCCTTACCAGAACCTAAATTGAATTATTCGTTTTTATTTAAGTTCGCTAGTAAATCACTTAGCTGCTGAATAATATTCGTTGATCACTGTTTAAAAAATCCACCCGCTGAAATATAAAAAATGGCGATGTACATAATGGGTATTTTACGTATTTATTTAATCTTCGCGTAATCTGATCGTAAAAAACCTGAGCCCAGCGGCGGGGTGGACACTAAAGATTTTATGCCCGGTCTTCTGCACCCTCACTATCCGGGGTGATTCGGGTTTCCAATCAACGTCTTTATAGTGATCGAGTATGATGCTAGTGACATTAAAAGCCTTATGAGCCGCGGAAGCATTGTTGACACTTTAAAATGTAATGGTTTCATCCCCGATTTTTTGGAAAATAATCTTTGAAGACTTCTTTCTTGTCACAAAGGTTTACGTATAAAAGCACGTCAAGATATCCTATTTGTTTGGCGAAAACATTCTAAGTTCTAATAAATCTAAATTCTGAATTCTAACAAATAGATTTTATGATATAATATTAAGCCCTCGCTTCGCGTCAGGATACCTAAAATTTTTTTAAACTATTAAAAATCGTTGACGTTTAAGTACTTTCTTCTTTAAAATTAAGAAGTAAAATAATATTTTTTTTTATTTGTTGTAAGTCGTTACAACAAAACAATACCCCTACTGACTCTTTCGGGGACCCACCCTTCTGGGATGGCGTGATTATTTATTTCTTTAACTTTAAACCCATCGTAGTGAAACTCCTATATTATGTTAATAAATACCTTATCAAGATCCTTAACGTAGTTTAGAAGTATGAGGCGTTCAATCAGACAGTATAATCTTGTAACGAAATGGCAACTTAAATGTATAACACTTTAAGATATTTAATAGTTACATACAAGAACAATCGTTTCACACAAATGGTTTCACTTTTAGTTGATGCTTAATCAATACAATGGCTTTATTCGTTAACAATAGGAAAACGGAATACGTATAAATGCAAAACAAAAACTCGAAGCGACGTATGAAATGAATGAATTAACTGAACGTTTGCGTTTTATTTCACCGCGAACAGCAGTCTAGTTTAACCAGCGGAAAATTCACGCAACATTTCACAGATAACTTAATAAGCCGACCTACAATAACCATTATGACCCCTAACACATTCAAATTAAGGTTCACTATAACACCCCACTTCCACTCGTATTTAATAATATAATAGTCAGTAAGATTCTCGCAGTCATTCATGTATTTAAAACCCTTTGGGAATATTAATGCCCCAATCCCGAAGGTTCCTTTTGTACCTTTAAACATATACTTTATTGTATGTACGTAGCTCTGAACGGCACCCACGCCCTTTGCATTCCGAATATCGCACTTACATTATAAATGACAAACTTTATGTGTTTATGTAGATTTTTTACTTCTTCACGCTCAAAATATTCGACTTATTCGGATGGAATTTAGAATAGACTTGGTTGATTTTCTTCCATAAAAAGCGGGTACCCAATTGCTAATAGTAAATATGAAAATGAAAATGAAAAATGATTTTAGGCCCAGGTAAAGCACTTATGAATGTCGAAGAATTGACCACCAGTTCAGAAACTAGCCTTCTGAGAAGAACCGACAAGAAACTCAGCTGGCATCATGTACATTTTGATTGATTACATAGTAAAAAAATATTAATTATATAAATTCATATAGAAATATTCACAATGTAAGGAACTAATGGTACGACTTGAAAAATTTATTAAAAAATTATTTCTTTATTTATCTAGGCTATAAGGCTGTATTATCATTTTGCTAAGACCAATCGCGGGGAAAGTAACTATTCCACGCGGACGAAGCTGAGGACCAAAGCAAGTAGTGTTATTAATTTGTTGTACTAATTCTCGCAATGGTACAGCTACCTCTTACATACACTTTGTCATTAAATTCCTTACATATTAGTATTATGAGAATAAATTAACCTACATCTATACATCTTTACTACATGCTACATTCTATACTACTACTACGGATAAATTAAATAGAAGTGTCTGTTTGTAATTCCAAAATAACAGCTTTTCACTAAATGCATATGCAATTATACACGGTACAGATCTAGAAAAACCACTTTTTAAAATGTTGTCCGTCCGTCTGTCTGTCTGTCTGTTTGTTCCGGCCAATCTCCGAAACTGCTGCACCGATTTTAACGGGATTTTCACTAGTAGAAGGCTCATTCTACAATGGATAACTTAGGCTTACTTAATTAAAAAAACTCTGCTAAGTAAAACCGCGTGGCACAGCTAGTAGTAAATTAAATCCAATGATGTATTTTTTCTTCTCCAATAAAACTGTCAAAGGACAAAGGTGCGGTTCACCTCCGCTCACATCACAGCTTTACCCTTCACCTCGCCCTTTCCCTCATTTCCTTTTTCCGTGGAATGACATTCCGCGATTCTAACGTTAAACGCTTATCCATGGTCGAGGGTGACATTTATTTCTCTATGTCTCAGCTCGCTTTCCCGTCGTTGCCGACCGTCGTACAAAGAGTGACTTGTCCGAGTCAATTCCATTTCTGCCTCAAAGCATATTGCTGCAATACTTAGTTATTATTCAATAAGTAGTTAGAATATACAGGTTGGAAAAAATTAAGAGTCTTTGTGACAGATGAGGGAGTCTATCGCCATTTCAGGCACTATACATACGTCTTGGAAATAATTCTCAGACATATGCAGGTTTCCTCGCGATGATTTCCTTCACCGTAAAGCACGTGGTGTGAAATGGCTGAACGTAAGTTTTTAGAAAAAATAAAAAACATACAGTGAATTGATAACCTCCTCCTTATTTTGAAGTTGGTTAAAAACTCATTAGTACAGGCCCCACTGGGATTCGACTTGCATGGCTTGCTTAGCAGGCAACTGTTCTATTTAATTTATGAAGGGTTCAGTTATGACGTAGGACGTCCTTGCGTCACAAAGATGTCTTAAAATAGCTTTAACAAACTACGCTCTTATATAACTAATAATAAACGTGGAAAATTATATTCTAGGAAATATAGGTCCTACAACTGTTATAACAATACATTCATTAGTAGCTCGACATGGCTGTATTAAATTTATTTCGAGCAACATTCCGAACCTGCTACTGTTGCTAACAAACTCTTTACAATTTCAAATGTCAAAGGAACGTGAAAATTATCTTTTGGCAGCGTAATGGGACTGTCTCTGAATTGTTGAAATGCTTTTACTTATTTGACAAACATGTACTGTTTGACATAAATAAAGGGCTACTGCCGAGATTCTGCTCTAAGGCATTCAATAGCACTTCAGTGAAACCGAGTTACTGAGTAACTAACGTTAAGCGTTATGAGATTTCTCATTTGAATTTTGAAGTTGCCCGAATGGGGCTGTATCTTACAGAACAGGTATTGGAGAGACTGTATGCTCTTTGCTACCTTTGGTGTATATAAAAACGAAAAGGAATGTGTTTGCAAACTTACGTATAGATGCGACGACACAACCTTATGTAAACACACCTTTAAACGACAGCTTTCTCTGTGACGTCACGCTTTTCAGTGTGCACACAAACGTGACTGAATTTCAGGAATGGTTCCGAATGCCAGGTGCCTGCGAACATCAAATACATTATGATTTGCCTAGACTATTATATACGGTCTATAAAATACATTGCTTGTTTACTAAATTTCAGATAAACTACACACTTGAAATATTTAATATCAAGTAGAAGCTAAGTTCAAGATTTTTGTGGTCATGGGCCCAATTAAATTAGTCATCCATATGTTCAAATAGAAAAGCTATTTTTTCGAGAACTTTTGTGGATTATGATAAAAATTCCAGTATGCAAGAGAAGCAAAATCCAGTAGTAATAAGTTTTTCTAATAACTAAGGTTCAGATTGGTTTTTAATTCTATTACTCCACGAACTTTGAGAAGAAAACAGTAGTGTATATAATTATGTATAATACAATACTTCTCTAAGGCGATCTTCTGTAAAGTGAATAAGATACACATAGACAATTGTTATAAATAGTTAGTGGATTATACTAGATCAATGGATAATTAATGCAGACTGACTTTAGGCCGGTACCTGCTAGTCAACTAAAGGACTGTTTAAACAATTTGATTCAATCAGTGATAAAGGGTTAATGTTCAAATCATTTTAGTTTAAACAAAGTTTCAGCGTTAGACGATCTGTTCCAATATTTACCAAAGTTGAACAAACACATTCCAGTTGAAAGATACGCTGAAATCAAATAAAGCCGAGAAGATCGGGATTAGCTTTATATTTCACAAATATTTGTTCTATATCAGCTAATTTACATTTTCAGAACAGCCCTCCCCGTTTTCCCGCACTGAAACAAAAATCGCAATCAATCAGGCAAAAAGTTTCGCAAAGTTTATGCGATTTGCGAATTGGCGTTTATCTTGGCGGCGAAAGGAGGGCGCAAGATAAACAATTGTTTCTGAAAGCTTCTGAAAATGTCGCTTTGCGAAAATATCTTTCGAACATTTTTTATGTGAATAAATAATTCGTTCAAAACTTTAATTGCGAGTTAAAAACTTTTCACAATTTCTTTTGGATTTGCTATTTTTTTAATGTCGACCGACAGTCTTCGAATTATTATCGTAGGAACTTATTGCAACTTATGTCTTTATGGGATTCTTCTTTTTTGTACACTACGGCAGTAAGATTACATTTTGAACACCTTCAGGGTTGGAATTTCAGAAAACCGTTTCTTAGTGGATACCTACACCTCACAAAGAGCACATCCTCCAATTTTCACGTGTCTAGGTTCAGCGGTTTAGTCGTTACGTTGATATATAACTCAGTCAGTCAGTCAGAACTATGAATTGTATATGTATGGAAGGTAGATAAATAGCGTACAGTACACCTGGTGGTAAGCGGCTACTGCGGCCTATGTACGGTTGCAACACCAAGTACGTAGCATTATAAAAGAACAATTAACATTATGAAAGAGAAAAGGGTCCCAATATAGCTATCACAGTGTTTCAACAGTATTAATAGCGTACGCTGTTAATACACATACATCATTATGCAGTTTAAAACGTACACATTGTAAAGTAAAATGTTACTTGCCTAGAAGATTCGATATACTTATATCGAACACTTTCTCATCTTTTTTTTCAGCCATAATACTCGTACTATTATGTCTTTTGTGTCCATATACGGACAGATTTCCCTTTACCTTACCCTCTCTACACCCCTATGTTAAAATGAATAGATACGATAGAACGTGACACAATATCGTTACTATAGGTATCCACCTATATGCTATCATTTTGTTCACCCTTTCAATGGATACATCGGAATACGCAACTCATAAATTATTATGTTCACAAGAATATCCCAAATACAATCCTTTGATACGATACCATATTGATTTAGAAGTAAATATAAGCATAAGCTTTTGCTCGTGAATTGGACTGCGTGGAATTAGTAAGGAGTTGATGATTTTTTTCTCAAAAGGTAATAGAAAAAAGAATGTCATAAGGACGATTTATAGGTAAGTTGCAAAGGTCCAATCAAACAAAGATATTTTGAATTTGAATTTATTTTGTAAAATTCATACGCCAAAAAAAATTACATTTAAAATATTTGGTTTATGCTTCAAAGGTGGCAAACAAGCGTACAATCCGCCTGATGCAGCCCATGAGCACTTACAACACCAAGGCTGCCATTGGCGCGTTACTTATCTTATAAATAATAGCTCTGCCCCGCGGTTTCACCTGCGTAGATTTAGTTTCTTCCTTATTGTCGCGGAACCCTAATATTTTTAATAAATAAAAGTAGCCTAAGTTACTCCTTGAAACATCAGCTACCTACCAGTGAAAGTCCCGTTAAAATCCGTCCAGCCGTTTCAGAGATTACCCGGAACAAACAGACAGACAGACAGACAGAGAAAAAATTTAAAACTTGGTTTTTTAGTGTCAGTATCGTGTATTTAGTGAAAAGCTGTTATTTTGGTATTACAAACAGACACTTCAATTTTATTTATCTGTATAGATTGAATCTATTTGCCAACACAATTAAAGACAAAACGGTCCCACTATTTGCTGAGACAACTGTGCCTCCACTCCTCCTCTCCTTCATGGAACACTGGCCACCTTGCTCATTGAAGGAACACACTACTACTCTATGGTGGAGATATTTGTCTGTGATGTATGTAAGGTAGCGTCGCCATTCAAGCAGTTCGAAATTCGAATGAGTGATCCCGTTTTGCCTTACCTATGGGTGGAATTTTGCAACTGGATTTTAAATCAGATATCTTTAACTGATTCCAATATGGCGGATCATCCAACATGGCGGACTAGTTATTTATTCCTACACTACCACAATATGTGTATGTGTGAACATGAAAAAATAATTTGTTAATTGATAATTCACAAAAACTTGTTTTTAAAACCTTTTGTCATAGATCAATTTTCTCTACCCTGTTAGACTCGGCATAAAGATCGATAAATTGTATGTAGGATATACTCTTAGTATAGGTATATGTTTGAATTGAAACATTCTGATATTATAACTAACAATGACCTAATAAATCGATACTGTGCATTATTATTGTTGCATGATTCCACGTAGCTATAAAAAGGTCATACGAACGTGTCCTTCAATCTATTTAATGGAATTCGCAATTTGATATGGTAACAAACACTAGCAAACTCGTACAATGAGATCGCTACAGATCACGTTTGCTCTGGTGTATTACTCAATATATTGGGCTGTAAGCTTATTTCAGACAATGCATGGTCTGCAGAACATCTTATGTGCGTTACGTCATACTATATCGCAAGGTATCGGAAGCAAGAGTGCTATTTATATCGCAAGCCACCATTCGTAAGTGCATACTGCACAATAATTATAATCCACTTTAGTTTTGAAAGCTGTGTGATAATATCAAATTGGACTCTATTGTTCTTATCAGTATGGACTATCACCTATCTGAAAGTGCCCGGTCCTCTTATTTGTACAATCACTGTAGGCCTAGACAAAGAAATGTTTTCTCGCGCTTGCGCTAATAGAAACGTTTCGAAATGTATGAAAATGACATAAACCAGGTACGTGACATATTATGTCATTCCCATACATTTTGTGTCACATCTATAAGCCCTGTAGGCCTAAACAAAGTGAAATAATCTCGCGCTTGCGGCTTTAGAATCGAAAAATTTATAGAAATTCAATAAATCAGGTACGTGACATATGTCATTCCCATGCATTTTGTATCATTTCTATAACCGAAGCGTGGGGATAATGTTACTTTGTCTACAAGCTCTGGAGTGAGACACAGACTTGCGTTATAGCACGGATTATTGCTCAATCGATATAGTAGAGAGTATACTCAGCGAGCCTAGTTGCCCTTGTCAATAGTTGTAGAGCGTCATGGCTGAGACCGCAAGTTATTGGAGCAGGCGTTCATCGGCGCAAGCTGACGTCTCCTAGTTAATTTAATATACTTCCACTCGCATCGCGTATTACATTTATACGCTACGGTTGGCTTGGCTTCTCTTTGTGTCAATATTGAAACGTATTTTCACGTTTTACTGGGCTGGTCGCGGTTGTGGAAATGTGAATCAGATTTTTGAGAGATATAATGGAAATTTTATTTCATTTCTAATATTGCTTGTGACATTTAAGTTTTTCAGTAACGATACTTGAAAGAGAAAAGTATTCTTGTGCCTACCCCTTCGGGGAATACAGGCATGAGCAAATTTTGTATGTATGTAATGAGATTTTAGGTCGATCTATATACACTCTTCAATATCAGGAACTAAGTTAGGTATTTATTTAATGTCTCATCCTTTCAATATAGGTAGGTATGTAGTTCCGATCTATACTACACAACTCTTAACTAGACTCAATTTTGTACGCGTTTGATTGGCCGCAAATTACATTTGTGTGGTTAAAACTGCATTCGAACAAAATTATAAATACAAAAATTGAGGTTCTATTCACGTATTGATAATTGCATTATCCGACCCGTATTTTTGCAGGAGCAAAACAGTATCGGCAATCCGTTGCGAACAAGCGTCCATTTATTTAGACGCCTTTGAGGCTCACAATTTTATAACGAAGTGCGACAGGCCCCCATTAAGTCGTGACATGTCTAAATTATGGGCGAACCTATTGCCCCAAAATAAAAACATACAAAAGGACTTTCGATATTGTTCGGGAACCTACATCGCACCCTAACATACACCACGATCGATGATCATAGTAGTGAAATTTAATTTAATTTAGCGGGTGTACTTACAAATTGTTTAGATATTTTTTAATTATACACAGTGCAAATAAAAACTATCTTAATTAATTTCATGGTGTTCAGAAGTTTAAAAATGATTTTTAATTTTGTTTCGCAATTAATTACCAACTATTGTAACTTTACAGCATGACTCGTAAGAACGTGTTTGTGTGCGTGTGTGCCTGTAAACGCCAAAGTATGGTCTTCAGCTAAGCCGGCCTTCTGTAACTTTTAATTTTGTCCTATAGCTGGCATAATGGGTTATTTCTCAGTGAAGCTGTTATAACATTCATCGCGAGCCATTAGTGATGTTTGAAAAGGGTGAGGTAACGTTGATTGAAACGACCATAACGGTTTTATCCTATGAAAGACAGTGCTTTCAGTTATCTGTGGATTTTACATTTCATTTTCTTGTTTATCACAAAGTGCAGGTGTGTTTACATTGCATGGAAGCGGGACACAGCGTTCTAATTGCCACAATTATTCTAAAGTAAAAACCACGTGTCGCAGTGCAGTCCAGACTATGTTATACTATACCACGAGAATATCGTTCAGAAATAATTTTTAGGATCACGTTCACACTACGATATACTGTACGGGCGAGGGTTAGAAAGTCTTGTGTGCATTACTATACAACGCACTACTATCTGAACGCTCCTTAAACGTAAAAGAATAACGGCATGAATCATACCCGTCTTTTCTATTCCAATGTATAGAATCATTCTAACGTTACAAAATACGAATTATTATTTCGCAAAACAATAAATTTTATAATATCTGCTCTGTTGGTCTAGTGGTCACAAACGCTAATGCAAAACATAATGTCGTTGGTTCGATCACCGGGTCAGGCAAAATTATACCCAACAGTCTGGATTACTGCCCCTTTTATAGCAATAGGCTCGCCACATATTTCATGTGCCTTAAGAATAACTGGACAAACTTGGGTGTACTAAAAAGTACATCGCTGCCTACCCCTAGGGGAATACAGGCGTGAGGATATATATGTATAATATTATCCTTGTATATAACAGTAAATGTAACAGTAAATAAGAGACATGACCCGGTCAACGTCCCGCGGGAGGGTGCCAAGGATCTTTTTTCCTGTTCGTTAACGTTTTTCAGGAAGTCCCTATAATATTCCACGGTTGAGCTTCCTTCACAGATTTCCAGAACTGATTAGTTTTAATCCATTTATACAATTTGTGGCAATAAAGTTAAAGTACTAATTGAGAAACGTTCAAGTTCTAATTGTCAATTGTTTGGATTTGACCTAGAATCGCATAATAGTCAAAACAAATACTTATGTAAGAAATTTTCACGAGACATTAAACGTTGTGTAGACTTCAACACAATGCTTAAATAAAATTTGTTCATTACATAAAAATAATTACAACATGAACAATTAAGGAACTATTGTTAGGTTTCGTTTCCTTCCATCGGGTGGACTACGGTTATCTATATTTTAAACACTAGCTGTGCCCTGCGGTTTCACCCGCGAAGCCTAATATTTTTTATAATGAATAGTAGCCTAAGTTAGCTATCTGCCAGTGAACGTTCTGTTAAAATCGGTCCAGTCGTTTCGGAGTCTAGCCGGAACAAACAGACAGAAAAACGGACTGACAGATGGACAGAGAAAAATAAAAAATAAATGTTTTTTTATGTCAATACCTACCATGTATACTTTCATATACATTTAGTGAAAAACTGTTATTATGGAATTACAAACACACTACGATACGAACGACACTTCAATTTTATTCATCTGTATGGATATAGATTTTTTGATTGAAGCTGTGATATTTTGTAGAGTTGTCTATACATCCTATTTGGAAGAAAGGCTCAGATATTTATACAGAGTTTTCTATTAGAAATAATGGTACTATTACATACTATCACATCACATAGAAATATCCTACGACGAACCCTCACAAAACCAATAACAATTTGTCTAAAACAACGTTGTGGTCTATTGAATCCCGGGGGTACAATCAGGAGTTTACTCTACGGTATTTTCAAGCGAGGGTTACCCAGAAAGTTCCTTTTGCTACCCGAATATATATCTCACCTGCCGATATTGTAATCTCGGGATATTCCACGCGATTGCTTCCCGACGCTCCCAAAGGCTTCTTATTATATTATTTGATAAAAAGGGTAAATATTTGCCTATGTACTCACAAAGGCTCTGATACTGACTTCTGATATGTTAGGCAATACAAAGAATATATATATTTAACGAAATGCTAAGATAAATCAATAGATACTAACAATTACAAAAAACTTTGAAATTACATATCGTCGGATTAGATCATGTGCGGTCACTAGCAAAGGGGTACCACGTTATTGATGAACCTTAGTCGTGACCGACTGACTGACAGACAACGCACCGTTTTTATTTATCTAGATATCTATTACAAAAGGTTTAATTTCGTCTAGGTAAATAATAGTAAAGCAAGGTAAATTAACTCAAATCTAGTAGAATAAAAAGATAGCTATTTTGACAAAATATCCGTTGACAACTTTTCAATAAACCGTCGACTTGTAAACACGGAATGTACGAAATGTGTGTCCTGTCAGCTGGTAACCCTTAACGTGAGTAAAACCGTGTGGGACTTCTAAGTATACTTCGTATGCAATGGGTTCTGAGTTCGGCGAACATCTCCCTATAATGTTTCATTACCTTCATTGATTGCTCACTCTTTCTGTCACGACGCTCTAAAGTCTTGTTAGGTGATGTAATTGCATAACTGGTATATTCACTACAAACCCACTGTAAAGAGCATTCCATTTTTTTGTATGCCGTAGCGATTTAGGTCTGTGGTACCTAAAACGTCGCTCAAGATAATATTTCAAAATTTAATTTGCATCGTAGATTTGATCCATAATGCTCGAGGAAAATGGTGTATTTTTTATCATTATGCTAAAAGGGCGGTTACGTTGAATCTTAATTTTTAAGTTAAAGTTACGCACGAAGAATAAACCTTCTTTCTCTTGAGAGTAGTGGATTACAGTAGATTAGAACCTATTTAGCAACAATACTAATATTATTATTACTTATTATCTAAATTTGTTTTACTCATAGACAATCATCCTAGAGCAATAGTAGTGGCCTAGTGGCCTAGTTCATCATTTACTCGTTAGAAGTTAGTGAAGGTACCTTACTGGAACGTCGTCGATAATCTCGACTCGAGATGCTCCGTGGCTCTGATTTTAAGCAGGAGATACTTACCTGTAATCTGTCCTAAAGTTGTTCGTTTGATCGCAGTTTGATTCCACCCAGGGGTCGAATGTCAAGAGTAGAGTTACGGACACGAGCACCAATCTACCCCTTATATAAAGTCGTAAATCATTACACGCGATTTACTGGCATCCATCAACCTTTCAAACAATATACACTTGACGCCTCCACGATCGCCTGCGAAATGAACAGAGTAACCTCTAGTAATATAGGCACACGCATTTTTTACGAGTACTTTTAATAATAAAGTGATGGATCACGAATGAGAATGAACCTCCTTATAGGAAATTCCAATTATAATACAAAATTAAAATATGCCCTTAACGATCGTGAAGATTTTGATTTGAAAACAAATTGCCGGCTAGAAGAATAATTATTTTTTTCATCGGAACTATTTAATTTGGTATGCCGTTTATATATCCAGCATACGTTTCTAGTGACTTCACATTTTACAGGCTTATTATGCAATAGGATATCATCTTTACTAATATTATAAATATGTTTGTTTATTTAGTTGTTTAGTTGATCTCAGGAACTACTGCACTAGGTAGGTAGGATATGTCTTCCTAAGTTGAATAGTTCATCTATCGAGAAAGGCTTTGTAACATTATCGACCAATAGGAGCGACGAATCAATGGAAAATGTTGCAAAAACGGGAAAAATTATAACTAAGTAACATAGTTTTATCGTAAATCCTACGCGGCACAACTAGTTATTTAGAACCGTCTGATCATTGCTTATGCAATTAAGTATTTTGAATTTGGGTGAATGGTGCAATGAATACGAGATTTTAAAAATAATATTATCGGTCAAAGTCACAGTTTTATGGCGTATGAACAGGGGGCCCACCAGAGCGCATTAAGCACTACGTTTCATTTTGGTACCATCTATACAGATAAATAAAATTGAAGTGTCTGTTTGTAATTCCAAAATAACAGCTTTTCATTTAATGCATATGAAAGTAAATACGATACTGACATAAAAAAAACAATTTTCAAAATATTTCTCTGGCTGTCTGTCTGTCTGTTTGTTCCGAGTAATCTCTGAAACAGCTGGACCAATTTTAACTGATGTTTCAAGGAGTAACTTAGGCTACTTTTATTTATTAAAAATATTAAGGTTCCGCGACAATAAAGAAGAAACTAAATCTACGCGGGTTAAACCGCGGGGCACAGCTAGTAATATTATATACGTCAAAGCTAAGAAGTTCTCAATACGCGCTGCTCCAACGATAATAGTTGGCCCCCAGTTGTATTTGCTGTGTACAAGACAAAATGAAAACATCGGTACTGATTAAGTGGCCAGCAGTGGACACTTTGCTGCAAACTGGGTTATACTTTACATTCACCGGGCGGGCCGGTAGTATTGTTAGGTAACTATTGACTCTGTGCAACTGAATTACGAATGTTAATGAGTGCAGCATTAAGTAATTAAACACTGTTGTTACGAGTGACACCAATCATATATACTTACTAGCTGTGCCCCGCGTTTTTACCCGCGTAGAGTTAATTTCATGGGTAACCCGCGGAACCCTAATGTCTTTTTCAATAAAAGTAGCCTAAGTTACGTCTTGTAAAATTTGCTATCTGCCAGTGAATGTCCCGTTAAAATCGGTCCAGCCGTTTCGAGAATAGCCGGAACTAACAGACAGACAGAGAAAAAAAAATTAAAATTGTTTTTTTTTTTGTGTCAGTATCGTATAGGCATTTAGTGAAAAGCTGTTATTTTGGAAATACAAACAAATACTTAAATTTGATTTATCTGTATAGATATTGCCCTCGACAGAAATAGAAATTTATACTCTGGTACAGGCGCCGAGGCGTGGGCTGACATAAGACCCAGATTACGCTAGGGACGCCCACTAAACCACGCGTGGTACTTATTGATCTGCAAATTATTTTCATAACAAATTGGTATTTACTTAGCTCCCTATTTGCTTTGCAGTAATGTGCGGGTTAATAAACCGAGCCGGGTATAACGAGGGGATCAATCAAAGGAACTCAGCACGCGCCTGCCGAATGCCGATTGATTTATGATTTCGTGCACCCATTAATTGAGCGATTACTTTGGAATATTCCCTACTTAAAGAGTAAATGTATCCAGAGGCGAAATTTCTTTGGAAAATACCTACGTTATATTAGAACATAATCATCCCTCGCCAGGCTTTGTTGGGAACGGCTGTCCGATCTAATTCGATAATTCTGGTAACCGATATTTGCATAAGACGATTTATTCCCAACCCAATTTAACCGGTAACCTAAGTAAGGCTCCTAACATTTCACAGGCAACTGACAGCTTCAAGTTAATTATACTTACCTGGTTTCAGTTTACTTAGTTATAACTTATTAGCTTCATCCCGCAACTTTGTCCACGGTAAGTTTCTGTGTTAAAATATTACCTCAGGGTTCAAACTAAATGGGTACCAAACTTAAAATAGGAGATACATCTATCTAAAACATTTAAAAGATGTAATTCTTGTATAGATACGTCATGTCATCAACTGCTTCAACAATTTTCGTATAATTTAGTATAGAAGCGTTTTTGGAGCGATAGCTAGATAGGTGATATCGATATAGCATTCATTTTTAGAAAATGTCGAATAATAGAAACGAGTAAAACTACTAAGTAATCCATCCAACTACTAAGTAAAATGTACGAGAAATTATTTTCGAATCTACTTATTATGAAACTAGAAATATATGTATCTATAAATTGTATGGATAGTGTCTATAGCAGTCAAATTTGCATAGCAACTTCTCCAGCAAAAGGCACAAGGAGTGAGAACAGAAAAGGAATTCTTGATCAGCAATCCATTAACGGCATCGGGAGGTCCGACGTGTAGGCACGTTTAATTATAAACAACGGCGTCGCCCAAACAAAGCTCGATAAATAACCCGACCCAAATAACTTATTGCAGCCACTCTTAGGTATTCCATCTATGTGACTTAGGGAATTAAATAGTTCAAGATGAATATTTCAGAGCTTGTATGCAATTATTTGCCTAACAGAGTTAGTGTGGGTTTGATATGCGGGGATGAAATTGTGTTAATTAATGAGAATCTTGGAGCGCGCGCGTGCCTTGCCAGCCATGCGTGAAGCGTGCTCTAATTGAATCGCTGTCTTTATTATACAGTATTTACATAATACGCACGCTTATCTGACGACATATGCCCGCCGGCACTGGCTGAGATATCTTGTCTATATATTCACATCTAATTCCAGATATTTTTACATTTAACAGCTCCACTCATTCTTGACACCCTATTCACGGTATCATTACATTGGTCTTGTTTATTACCTAAAGTATATGTTTATTCAGGCCTTTTCATTATTATTGCGTGTTATTAATGTCGTAAGTCTGAACAGGGGCCCAACTATGATCGGTTAAGCAGCGCATATTAAGAACTTCTTAGCTTTGACGTTTCATTATGGTACCGTAAAGTTAACCCGATGGTGGTAGGCCGCCTATACACATACATATGCTCACGCATGTATTCCCCGATGGGGTAGGCAAATGTGTAGCTATAGAATAGGTACCCACATTTCGCCAGATATCAATTTATACGAGGCTATATATATTTCATAGATTTTTAAAGGCCTGCAAGAACTCCAGGGTGAACATAGCCACACAAAAACAATTTAAAAATAAATTTGAAACTTACGTTTTTATAAAAATTAGATCCCAGATGTTGCCAGTGTGCCTAAAGTGAGCCAATATGTTTTAGAAGTACGGGCCTCGTAAACTCTTTTAATATAAGGATAGTGCTAGCCTCCCGCCTAGCTTATAGGTATTTACATACTCTGAGAATTGTTTAATATTTTATGTGAGGTTCTTTCATTGAAGATTTTACTAATGTTATTAACTCTGTGGGGCCTAAAGCGTCTAACAACAGATTACTGTTTTTCCTCACAAAAGGTCAGATGGCAGTCGCTTTGTTAAAAAATTGGTGATCAGCCGCATCGGGTTCAACCAAGCCGACCACAATACACGGGCTGAGGGCCAGGGAGATGATGATGTTATTGAAGCTTTTACTTATTTTAGTATCTCTGTTGTAATATTTTTCCACAATCACTTGTAGCCATCTAAAAATTACAATCACTATTCTATAATGAAATAAAATTTTCGTTCGCTATGACTGTATTAAAATAAATAAAATATAAAATGCAACAAACCACTAAATTTACATTAGCCTTTAAATTATGTGTTAATTTTTATACCAAGTAAAGGTAGTAAAGAAGCTTAGGTAGGCATTTGCAGCCTGACGATAAAGGACTACTGAAATTGCTGCTACTGTATAATGGTATCATTCGTTACTTGCCTACCTTATAAGAAAATAATCTCTGCGCGAGATAGTCAAAGAAAAAAGCATTAGCTAGCAACGAAGCCTTAAATAAGCATTGACTGTAAAAGTACACCGGCGACTTATTCAGAGGCATCGAACTTACTTTTTTACAAATAAATACTTATGACTACCTGGGTGTTCTGGTGGTCGCAAACACAACTGCAGAACACGAGGCCCTGGGTTTGATCCCGGGGCCGGCAAAATATTTCTTTGCTGCTACTGAGGAATTACACAAGTGTAATTCCTCAGTAGCAGCTCGGATTTGTTAATGGGAATAGGCTTGCCCATGACACTTAAATATAAGTGTAGAAATGCCTCTGGCTATATATAAGGTGTAAGCATATGTAAATACGTATATGGACTTTATAATAAAGACTTGGTAGTGTCATGTAGCTAAACATTTTGATAGTCGCTTATCATAAATTGCTATCAAGGAGGTAGCTCAAGAAATGGTATATCGTATCTATATTATTGTAAGTAATGTAATATTGTTGCCCCAAACATTCCTCAACTTGAAGTTATGGTCTGTGGTTCCCATTTGAGTAACTTACTTGTTAATTTAATTGAGCTATACCACAAACAATCTAATCAAAAGTTGCGTGTATCAAAACATTATTTTCAAGGCAAAAACCTTGCATACTCAAAATATTAAGAAATGTATCAAAACGGAATAAAACTTTAAAGTAATTTTGTCACAAACAATTTTAAACAATCTTGATTTAAATCCAATTTAGACCCTTCTCAACTTTCACTCGATGTAAAACATGTAAGACTAAGTTAACAAATCACATCGTTAACAATCAGCCGAGATAATTTGACTTTCATTGGGCGAATTAACAATCGTATAAGCTAAAGTCAACAATTACTTGGAGCGACCGAAACTAGCTTGAGATTTGTTTAACTGGGTACACAAAAGGGAACAAAAGCCCCGCCCATACAATGGCAAGGCCTGATTAGTTTGTGCTGACGTCTGTAATTGTATAATAGATAATCCAATTTGTAGCATACCCCTTCGGCATTCACTGCGGAGCCAAATGGACAAGAGATCGGCAATGCGATTGAAATTCTGAGACATTTCATATCTGGATAACGATTGAACCTCGTGTAATTACGTGAATCTGAGATAATAAACGTAATCTGTTAGTGTAATTTGTGCAAACCAAATATGGTCTCAATATCCCTACCGTATTAAGAGAGTTTAAGAGCCATTAATGCCAGCAATGTTATAAAAAAAACTCCGTCAATGTAACAATACATATTCGAAAATACATATTACTACACGACGAGCTCTACGGGGAAGGAAAACATAGTCAGGCAAACCTGCATATGTCAGAGAAAAAATTCAAAGTACCTACTAGACTAAGATTCTATTCAGTTAACGATAGTAGTATTGTTGTAAGTGAAAATATGTAAATATATACATACAAAGGTGTAAATATGTTAAAAGCATAATATTTTTGATACACTTACATCAGCTATTTGCCAGTGAAAGTCCTGTTAAAATCGGAGTTTCAGAGATTAACCGGATCAAGCAGACAGACGGAGATTTTTCGAAGTCGATTAGCTTCCATATTTATTTAGTAAAAAGGTTTGAAATTACGAACTGACACTTTTTTTTATGTGTACAGTAGATTATTATTAGATGGTGTACCTATTCGATTTTTCTAAAGATTTCGGGATGTAAACGAGATATCGATAAAAACTGACTGACCTAAATCAATATCACTGGCACGTATTTATAGTGCGTCTCATGACGTCATCAATCATCATTACACAATCCTCTCTCGGATCAAGTTGTCAGCGTCAGATACATTAATTAAGAGGGAAAAATAAACAACATGACGAGCGGACGAGCCGTGGATTTTATGACGGAACCAATTTCCAATCGTGTATGCTCGTTAAAACGTTCATATCTCATTTTTGAAGAGTACTCTCCCGTGCGACCCCACAATTATTTTTCCATTTTTACTTGTCAACTAGCTGTGCCCCGCGGTTTCACCCGCGTAGATTTAGCTTCTTCCTTATTGTCGCGGAACCCTAATATTTTTTAATAAATATAAGTAGTCTAAGTTACTCCTTGAAACATCAACTACCTGCCAGTGAAAGTCCCGTTAAAATCGGTCCAACCGTTTCAGAGATTATCCGGAATAAACAGACAGAGAAAAAATTTAAAACTTGGTTCTTTTGTGTCAGTAGCGTGTATACTTTCATATGCATTTAGTGAAAAGCTGTTATTTCGGAATTACAAACAGACACTTCAATTTTATTTATCTGTATAGATGTATAGACAGCGTGTCAATGTAATCTGTGTGCGCTGCCGCTATATCTTTACTTCCAATTTCAAGTGTAGATATGTTAAGCCTGGATGACAGATTTAACCTTTACTGAAACTTCACTCACATTCGCAATAGTATTTTTAACTTTTGTTTGTTCCGGTTTTGAAGTGCTATTAAAATGCCACTTCGATTTTGAATCGTCAAATAGATGGAACATTGTAGTAACAAAATAACAGTGTAGTCGTTAATATACATGTATATTACGTGTTACACAATTGTTATTTTTGAATCCCATTAGAAAATCTAAGAGGAGAAAAATATCAACTGATCCATCTGATTTATGGGTGAGTATGATATATTATACGATAGAGCATAGAATAGATTTGTCAGATAGAAAACATAGTCTGTATTCTCTGCTTATAATCCAATTGTAAAACTATAATGCACTTTCCCGGCTAGCTTTCGCGATAAGCGGAATAGGATGGTCGGATATTCATTATGGTCGTTTAGTATGAAAGCTTTTTGCATATTTAATGGATTGCGCTTGATATTATCCGAAACAAAATGTACAGATTGTACCTATGTAGGTACGTTGCGATGCAAATTCATATTTCTTTCATAATAGTGCATTTGCTTGCACAGTAGTGCTGTTTACAACAAAAGCTATGGAGAGAGTGAATATAATCTTTGAAAATGTTTCTTCTTAATATAAAATAACTACCATAAATAATGTACATTGTTGTCGCTTTATTATTATAGAAAAACCTGTCTATTATATTCCTTTTCTCAAAAGATAAGCCCGTAAATGGACTCAATTCATTTGTTACGGAACAAAGGGAGGCCTAATGTTCGAGACAGGTGACACAGGGACAGCTGTCAAACGTCCATATAGCGGGGGAAAAACATTTTCTTTTTTTTGTTTAACAAAATAAATTTGCCATCGCCTTTGTTAGTTTACTGAAGAAGTTGTAGAGTTGTAGTGCTCCGGGCTCTGTATATGACACGGGAGACAAAGGACTGTAACCAAGGATGCGTTCGGAAATGAAACAACAAACAAGAAAATACAACAATGTAACCGGGATAAAATATCCAATAGCGTCTTTTATACTTTGCTATTCCGTTTCCTATGTTCGAAATGTTGCACTCAATATCAATTAAATCGTTTGTAGTTTGTCTGTCTTTAGAATCAATTTTTTTTGATTCAATAGCTTGATAATAGTTGTTTTAATTAGCCTTAACCTAAGTCCATTGCTGGGCAAAGTAATCTCAAACTACACCAGCACTCACAGCTATACCGATGACCTGAAGAACTGAGCTAGGATCTACTGGATATGGATAGGTGCAGGATATCGTATTTAGGTTGAATTTATGCGGATACCAAGCTCCTGGTTGCATGACTTTACTTCAAAACATTATGCACTGCATCCGTTAATTAAATTTTAATGGTCTATTATTCTCAATAATATAAGTTATCGTACGTAATGGTTGTAGGTGCATGCAGTATCCTGCGTTGCGCCAAATGAATACAAATCTATTTACTGCTAGGTCCTAAGTGTTTTGCTGAACAAAATGCGGAATAAATGGTTTCAGTTGTTATAATGTATGTAAAGGATTTTCAAACTCAAAATTTGAGTACCTGAATAAGTTTATTTGCACGCTCTCCCAGAAGCGTCAAGGCAGATGGGTAGAGTTGATTTCGCAAGAGATATGACGGCACAATCGTGACTGATGTCGAAGACCGTCACTGTCTCTCAGGCACAACTTTGAATACGTACTTAGTCGGATTTTTGGTCATACGTGTGCTTGGTTTATACTAACGATGTTTCTCAATAATGGGAACACTCATAGGGATGAACCGTGTTTAACAGAGCATATATATTTACGCATTGCAAGTGACTAAAAACACCCAGCCTCCAGTGATTTAAAGCATTTGGAGTGGCAATTAGTATGATGCTAACCAAACAATAGAACTAGTGATGTAATGCCGATCGGCTGCTTCGTATTTCAGTCACGACCTCCCTCGCAACCATATTTCCCGAAACGCGGCGATAGCCGGCGTTATTAAATTAGTTTTACTATACGGTTCACGCAAACCCTTTTTTGATAGGGTTAAAAATAAAGCAGAAACAATCTATTGTAGCCATCTCCGACCTTAATGATTCTATTAGGGGTAAGAATTCGATTTGGCCAGCAACGTTGATCGGGTAAGTCAATATTGCTAGAAAATTGTTTCGCGATCGTTGGCCGATAATTTAATTATTTTGGGATTCAATTTAACCGGGCTCTTGTTTTCGGCAACATTGCCGGTCAGAGATGTGATTATCTATTCGGCGCCACGCCCGAGCTGGCTCTCCGATACTGTTCGTTAGTTTAACTAACGAACAAGACGTGTGGTAGCGAAAAATTATGCGCAGTTTTTCAATTGTGGCCGATTTAACGACTATGACTTATTGCTAATCATGGTAAATGCTGGTATCATACAAAAATTTAATGATTGTGTAGGTCCAATTACACTGGTTATTTAAAACGAAAGTACCTATTACTAGCAGTTTTCAACTGAAAAGTTTATCGATATTGTAAATCTCACTTTTGTAAAACAAATACATTATTTAGTGTGCTGCGTCGACTGTTATCAATATCCTATAACACATTTACTTTATGGATCACTGAGCTTAGTACCAATATTCAGATAAATCTCCACTTTAACTCAATTTCTTTAAATCGAGAGCTGCATACGGAATACGAGGACGTTGAACGAAACCGCGCGCGTCTGAATTAAATAAAAACTAATATTCCCGTATTGAACCGTGATCCGAAGTACTTTGGTTGTATGACAAAATAGCGTTTTTGCATAAGTATTTTATTAATCCTTGATAATTAGATAACCTTTATTACTTTGACCCAAGTATTTTCGCGGTGAGAACAGAATTAAAACCAAAACTTTTTAATTGGCTTCGATTTGTGTCGAAACTTTTCAGAATGTTCCGGCAGTGCCATTAAATTACACGACAGTTTAACTTTTTATACAAATTATCTCGGGAATACGAACGTTGGATTTGTGTAACAGAATTAAATTGGAATAAATTATAGGGGCGTACATACAATATGTTATTATGTGTCCGAATGGGGAACCGATAAATAAAGCGATGTGTCCGGTATCGAGCGTGTCCGATGCTCCGAGGGGATTGATGAATGTTAGGACAAACACTGTCTGCGCCGCCGCCGTGCGTGCAGATATATGAAAACTGTGCATATCATCTACGTACATGTAAGTGACGGGATAAAATTAAAAGCAAATTGCCTGGAAAATTGTAATATTAAAGTCTTTTTATTGCATTATATCACCAGCGGCGCTTACGGAGCGTCGTCGGCCCTTAAGCCGAGCACCCCGAGCGCCGGTAATCTGAAATGACAATATTATCCTCGCTAAGTATCCTACAAACTCCACAGCCTGCGCTCTGCAGCCACTTAAGTACACGCGTATAACTATAAATCCTCTATTTACAGTTCACACCTTACATTATTGCAGCATAATTAAATAAGCCTGGAAAATACCTGTTCCCAAGATATATTTACCTTAACAAAATGTATTTTGATTTGTAATATACTCCATTAATACTTTTTACCGTACTATGTGAAGTAGCCTGTGTGTGCCGGTATGTAGTTTTAAGTTACCTATAAGCTGTAACAAGCAGTGAGCCACGACAAACAGGCTTACTGCCTGTTTGTCGTAAAACTTCGGTCTGAGATCATTAGTCTATACACTAGGTTACTGTATTTGGAAAACATTTGGTGCATCATCTTCCTCCGTGCGTCGAAAAGAAATATTGAAGCTATTGCTCTCTAAGTCGTCGTTGATATTGGAATCCTTGATTGAATTTCAGGCAATCAAGTTACATAATTGGCCTCGTTTGAGCTCAAAAGCGACCTTTCTAAGTGTTAATTATTGTCCATGGCCTTGTACGTAAATGAACGAACCATTTTATTAAATTAATTCCAATCGTTGGGACGATTCTCTAGATCCACTTGAAGTATAAAAAATGTGACGTTTTCAAATCAATTGGAAGGAATGATAGGAAATAAATCTAAATAAAAAAAAAAATTATATACCTAGGTACCTTATATACTTTATCTGATTTATGTATTGTATACTACAGCAGTAATACTTGTTGTGACGATCGTAACGACAAAGTTGTTCGTGTATCTACTTTTAGGGTTCTTTTCAGCAAAAGCAACCTTCCAAACCCAGTGGTAACATTTATTACAATACATAATAAAAATATTAAATAAATAAATAATCCTGGGGGCGTACCACAATCGGCTTAAGCAAAGCGTATTAAGAGCTTCTGAGCTTTGAAATTTAACTTTTATACCATAAAATGAAATGACAAAACTAACAAATTCTTAATACACACTGTTTCAACAATCACAGTTAGCCCTCTGTACAGTGTAATTGTTTGAAAGTACTTTGTAAGAAATTATTTGAAAACCTATACTTGAGGCACAGATGCCTCCGCGACGATTCCTGCAACATGCCCGTCTAACGATTAATAAAAGCGTTGTAATAAACGTACACCACAACAATATGAACCAAGCGGTAACTCAGCCAGTACGTGTTCAAGTCACAAAGTAGGTATACATAATAGTGTTACCGTTCTATAAACAGCACGTTAGGGTGTCCCTCCACATTCTCTGTACCTTGCAGCAATTCAAGTTTCATTTGGTATATTATGTTCTCACATTAGGTCCGGCTACATTTATTTTATTGCGGTGCCTGCGAACTGGCGCAAACTGGCAGTTAACTTGCTGGACACCCACGACACTCCACACCGCCACATATTACACTAGTAATAGAATTTACAACTAGTTATCTTGCGACCAGACACACAGGCAACTGCTAGCAATTTATGTCACACCAGCGGAAATTAACATCCCCTGAATATACATTTTAAATCCTTTGAATAAAAAATTCGAAATATAATTAAAATTATTTCTATTAATATGCTAAATACTAATGTATCTGCTCATAAGCTTGCTGTATGTATACCTACATTAAATTCAGACTTGAGGATCGACAGCTCGTTTTGAAAATTGTGCATCTTTCGATACAAGTATTGGAAACAACTATTACATCAGTCGCTTCGTGGAATAAGTAAGTAAACAAGTAGTAAAGTTATAATTATTTTTGAAAATGGGTCAATGTAAATACGTTGAGAGCTCACAGCAAGGTCCTTGATAACTATGATGATTGTTAGACTCGCATTATGAGACAGTTTCTCTTATCTCATTCTCATATCTCTATTCATATCGCTGTTTCCATAAGGTGGTCTGGTAGAGAGCGCCCTAGCGATTGAAGACCGCCTATTTATTATTTCAAAAAATCTGTACATTATTGTAGAGTGGATAAAGGATATTATGTGAGACAGATGTAAATTAATGACGTATAGAATTCTCCCACTGTTGCAAAGTCGAACTATCATAGCAATAAGAAATCACGATAGGGTCGTTGGTTCATTTATAATAAAGTAATCAGTTTCTCTTGCGACCAACAGAGTGCCCTTCGTATAATACAATATTGAAAACCTCCCTTGGCAAACTACCAATTACTTCCCGTTACTTGAGTGTTCATTCACATGAATAAACATATTAATAATTTGGTAGAATAAAGGAGGGATAAGGGCTGTCATATTTCCGATTATATCTTACTGGTTTATTGTAGCGTATAAATATGATTCCGATATTGAATAACCTCTGGACCCGTTTGAGCCCGCGGCAAATAGGCCAGCAATGGCTGAATGCTGAAGAATTAGGCATTCACCCTACCTGTACTGATTACGTGATTCATTTTATTCAATATATAAATAAAGCGGAAATTATTCAGTGCCCTTTCAGAGCTGATGAAAGGGGGCAGTGCTCCAATCAAATTATATTCATAAAATACAAACGTGAAATGAATTGAAGAGGTCTGTAACGCTTTCAAAGGATTTATAGGTTTTCAGAATACAATTTGGTGATCTATAAATAGTATTTTAAAACAAAATATTTTTGCCTTTCTGTGAATGTTTTTTTAATCCATATAATTAAATACATTTTAGGCAAATATTATAATCATTTGGACATTTGTAAAATCAAACAACTTGACTCGTGTAAGCTAGGGTTAAACAAGATAAAGGCCCAAATAAGGTCAGTAAAATTAAACTATAAAACTAAGTATTTAATTGTTATTGAAAAGTAAAAAAATTGAGAATCGGCGTGATATCAAAGATATATTTAGAAGCTAACGTGCTCCTTACATCCGCGAAGATCATTTATAAAGCTCTCAAAGCTAATTACCCCGTGCAACATTAATTCCATGAATCTCCTGCGTCTGTAGAATTAGCGGAATACTCTAAAATTGTTATGTCATAATACTTCGTCGAGGGAAGTGCTTAATACGAGGAAGGGCTTGCAAACATTCCCAAACATGATGTGAAGGGGTGAAGACATGACGACATTATTTCTAATGTAATTACTAAAGTTCATAATTATTATGATATTTCCATGATTGTATAGTAATCACGGGAATATAATTATCTTTTATTTTTGCATACTACTATTACTAACCATTTAAACGCATAGTGCCAAATACGCAAAGGCAATACTAAATTTTATTATCACAAATTTAGAGTCGGCAATTTGTGAATGATTTTGTTATACCTATGTGAGAGTACGTATTATTATAACATTTCTAATACATACATTTATCTACGAAAATGTATTCTCGAATTATTCAAACAAAATATACATTATGTAGACGGGTAAAATTATATTTAAAGTTACAGTAGAATCCCATTCCATTTAGTAGGAAAGTCTTGAAACCCGTTCCATCAAAATTTAAAACCCAAGCCTAGTACAGGTGTCAAAATATTAAATTCAAATATAATCAGATCTAAATGCGAAACAATTTTAAAGTACTACTTATTAAGTCTTAAATACCCCGATTTCAGGGGTGCAGAAAAAAGACATTACGAAACGACTTTGCATTCGTCACTGCGAATTTGTGTAACATCCAATTTATGTTTATGTGCATCGCTAATCTGAAATTAGAGTAAGAGAGAGAATGAAAATGAGCATTTTATTAGCCGAACGAAAAAGATCAGCGCGTATTAAGAAATTCTTAGCTTAGACTTTTAATTTTACGGTACAAAAATTAAAATTCAATGCTTAAATTGTTGATGGTAGGCCCCCAATGTTCTCAATTCGACCTTCTGTATGTTTTTCTTTGTGTGTTCTACCTGTACTTATTTGGATCAATTAGAGAATGAAATGAATGGGCGACATCACGTTTTAAAAATGTCAAATTTTCTTCTAAATTACTTAAAAAACCCGTGTATCTACAGACACTCAATACAATCCTAAGTTTCAAAACCCATACAATAAAAGTCTACACTCGATGTTGTGTTCCATATTTTATTGAAAAACACTCAACGCGCAAAACTTCAAACAAGGAAACATGGTACCCACGCAAATCAATTCCCGCTACAACATTTTAAGTAGGTTATACTTATTATTCACTCGAGTAAGTTTGTTCTACTTTAATGTTCGCAAACTTACACAAATTCCCAAATGAGCTAATGGGGCACAGACTTTTCAACGTTTCAACGCATTCATTAAACACAATAAAAGTTACGCAGCAGCAATAGTAGGTATATGTTACAAAATATCGAGATGAACACCCGAGACAAAATATCGAGATAACGCGGTACGTTACTTACAATTCGATAACTCGCTACAAAATAGCTTTCCTAACTACTATCTATAGACAAACACCGTTTCACAAATGCAAATTAAGGACCTACTAACATTTTAAAATGCCGCGTTTTTTCATTACTCAAAACAAAACCGCACCAACTCCTAAACGTGTATATCTAGATATGGCTTTGAAAGATACTTGATGGCTTATTTAACGGGACTTCTATAATCAGTATCATTAATCAGGCATCGAACGCTTTGGTTGTGTAATTAACTTTGTGCTAACATAGGATGATGAACTTGATGTCTAAAAGGGTGACACCTAACTATAAAGTTCTACAGGAATTAAGTATGTGTCCTATAGCCACGTTATGATTGCATTAGGTATATAAAGACCCCACAAATCCTTTTACCGAGTTTCTCGGCTTTTCAGCAGTTGGTAATTATAAAGTTTTGGACAAGTAGCACGCCTGGGAAAAATGATTTCGAAGGCTATCTCTAAATAAAATAGGGATGCTTCGTATTCATCGATATTAAAGTAGTGATCAAACGTCTGTTCCAAACCACTATGACTTATATGATTAACTAGCTGTGCCCGCAGTTTCACCCGCGTAGCCTTAATTTCACGGGTCGCTTTAATTCGCGAAAACCAATTTTTGTTCTTGTTCATCAGTTGCTCAAGAAAGTGCCCTTACATTCGGTCTAGTCGTTTCTGATTCATTAGCCGAAAGAACTTGAAGATATTTAAAAAAAAAATGTGTTTATTGAAGTACCTTATACTTTCCTTATATATTAATTTAATAAGTAAAAGCTGTTATTTGGAATTAAAAACGAAACTTCAATTTTATTTATCTGTACAGACATAGAGATTAAAAACGTTTAATGTTTATTTTATCAGCAAGGAATATATGGCTATATATCTACTTTAAATCGAAAGAAGTATCTCCTTATTTTCACTAAACAATTAAAGAGTATAAAAAATTGCAACAAACTCTTATTAATCTTTAAATCAGTTTACAAATAAGTAATTATCGATATAATATGCGAAATTGATCCCATACCTGTCCAACTCCAGTAATAAAGCAAACTTAACTCGTTGGTTCTCTGATCCCACAGGAAAAAAGAAATGAATAAAAGTGTGCCTTTTTGAACAATTCTTTCCTATAGCTGTGTTAACCCCAGCCCTAATTAATTTAAGGCACGCCCAGACCGTTCTATGAACATGAATCTAGATGGAGTAAGCCAATTATGGAGTTGTCTAGTGCCGGGTACTACACAAACAAATTCAATTAATTCGCAACTGTTTCCATCTGTAGGTCTAAAACGGCCACTTTGGGAGAATCATAATGTGATCCGAATATGATTCAGGAATAATTCATATTTCGCAATTCACCTGTTTGACACTTTCCTATGAAGATTCCTAAAATGGTCCACAAAATATTAATTGGTTTTATGACAAATAGCAGAACCATAAAAAGTTACATAGGGACTAACATCTACAATTATTGTATTCATTCGTGAATCATACATATGAATTGCACTTAAGTGACCATTTTGTCATTTCGGTGATGAATCATATTATGATTCTCCCAAAGTGGCCTTTTTAGACCTACTGGTCATAATCCTCCATTAATTTAAAGAAACAACAACAAGATGAGTTGATAGTAGGAATAGGTTGTTAATTAATATATTTTTGGTGAATAAT
This sequence comes from Watsonalla cultraria, assembly GCA_964035505.1. Lineage (NCBI taxonomy): Eukaryota > Metazoa > Arthropoda > Insecta > Lepidoptera > Drepanidae > Watsonalla > Watsonalla cultraria. The sequence continues at coordinate 5,475,067 of OZ037717.1, read as the reverse complement.
AGCTCCAATGTATAATAACTGTACTTATCTTAGCTTATCGTCTTAATTTGTTGTCTATACCTGCGTGACTGTGACTTGCGTGACGCGTCATGATCTTATAGCCCTATAAGGTGATGAACTACATCATAATATTATTTACATAGAAGCTTCTGCTGCGTATCGTACGGTTTTTTTTACTAACGAGGGTGAAACCTTCAATAGGTACCCGACCGCCCTGGGAGAGAGTAATGTCGGATTCTTACCACACTAAAACCTCTCGGTTGCCATCCTCCATGCTTAGGAGAACCTCGGGTACTTTGATAGATCGCACTGATGTCACGCTGCACTTTCCCGGCAGCTGTATCGCCGCCCCTGGAGAGCTCACTGTGCCTTTTTGGGCCCGCATGCATCTGGTTAATCAGAGCTCCCACTCCGACCACCCATAAGCCCCCTAGTCCCTTTTAAGTCGCCTCTTGCGACAGGCAGGGGATACTATGACTAAATTCATGGACCTATTTGAAGGCGTAGCATGTACCTACCTACTCTACTCACTATGGTTAATATTGCATTTGGTACGTACTTCTGTGGCCTAATTGTAGAGCTTTTAATTTATTTCGGTAGTACTAAATAAGTACGCCTGTATTTATAGCCAGACAAATGTAGTAATTAGGCAGTTGTCGCCTAAAATATTGCCGTCGCACAATAAATACGCATAAACTAGGCTGAACTCGTTATTAAAACACGCTCGTGGGCGTAACAAATCTTTCAGGGAGGCATTCAAATTACTTTTCTTTAGATATTTATCGTCAGTTTCTTGTATGCGCCTGTTTTTAATTCAGCAAGTCTCCTACATCAGGCACTTTTTGCTAAAAGTTTTTTGTAAGGAGTTATTCCAATTTCAAAATAAAGATAGGTAGGTACCTGCCAACACTAGTTATTATGGATTATTATTATAACATTTATGAATTCGCCAATAAGCTACAAGTCTTCGGTAGTATAGTGGTAAGTATCCCCTCCTGTCACGCGGGAGACCGGGGTTCGATTCCCCGCCGGAGAGAAAATATTTTTGCTCTAATTTCTCACAAGTTAGGACATAAATTTCACTTAACGGCTCCGTCCGCTTGGTAAAACTTATTTTTACAATCACAAGAATTACGATAATTATTTATTACCTTCTACTTGAAAAAATAATATTAACTTACAAAGTTATAAAATTATCGCGGGAAACAATGGCAACAGATTCCCAATCGCTAGTAGTAAGAAAGGTTTCTAGGACTTTTATATAGAATAAATATATATTAATAGAGTATCTAGAAATACCTTCTTAAAATAAGGTGTGTCTAATTATTGTATGTATTCGTTTTAAAATAAACATTCGAACTTGAAATAGGAGAGCTGCGCGTGAGGAAACATTATGTCTAATACCGTCCGATTCTAAGGTTTCCACGCAAGTGGATCTAAGAGACGCAGAAGAACAAGAAGAAAACCGATTTGAGATGTTAAAAAAACATCTCTCCGGCGGGGAATCGAACCCCGGTCTCCCGCGTGACAGGCGGGGATACTTACCACTATACTACCGAAGACTTGACGTAAATTGCGAATTTATCGTAAACGTTGCAATTAGTCGCAATTTTTATATTTAATGGTTTTTTTTTTATGTGGTAAGTTGATAAAAATATTCTCCGTGTTCTTGAAATCAGTATTAAGGAGTGCTATTTTGACGAATTTGCTATATGCTAAGTGTAATTTTTTTTCACATTAATAAAACTTATCAAATAAAATAAGATTCTTTGTATCCACTTTACGCCACAATCACATAAAAGCAAAGGCAAGACCCAGTGTCAACAATATTCCCTTTGTTTACTCCATTTAGGTAATCGCACGATTTTCCGTTAATAAAAAATAATATAAGGAAAAGTATGACCCTTTGAAATAAACATCAAACCGTCGGTTTGTGTTTGACGCGCTTATTCTCAAGCAGTCTTCTATATTGGAGGCTTATGTGATATATGAATTTTGTCATTGGAGTTCTCCGAGTGTATGTTAAAAAGCAAATGTTTAGATATTCCGCATAAAGACATGATAAACGAGATAATGCCTGCCTCGTTGGCCTAGTGGTCCCAAGCCCTACTCCGAAACATGAGGTTTTGGGTTCAATCCCCGGACGGGCAGTTAAATGTGTGTATAAATAGTACTGTGCTCTCTAACAGCAAATCAAGACCCCTAGAACCCTAAGTATGTTGCATCGTGCCTACTTCGTGGATTTAAACATGGAATACCTACTCGGAGACCTGATTCAGACCCATGACCATGTTTAAATACGCCACATGCAAGAAGCAAGCAGTCATGGACATTTATAAGCTACCTAATACATTAAGGTACTTATATCATGTTAACAAAGCTGCAGTGCCCGCAAAAAACAATGGAACATCCATAACTTTTCTGCGGTTTGCAAAGCTGATATTTTTGTGCTTTTATTTACCGTTTCTCATTGCGAACCGTACTTCCTTATAATTTATTTAGCTGGAAAACTTTGATTCGCGAACAGAAGGACCGAATTCGACCCAAGTTTGGTACCAATTAGTTTCCTGCATAATTTATCACTGACTTTTCTGTTCGAACAATTTGGGGGAAAGAATTCGGTCGAAAGGGAAAGTTATTTTTTTTTGCACTACCAAGTATTCTACACTTCTTTTCACTATTGGATAATTCCCAGTTGTTATTGAACTGGAGGTGGAACTATCATTGCATAGTCTGAGAAGTAATTCAAAGACGTGTAGTGCCTAAGACGGCGATTGTCTGACCATTTGTCACGTTGGCACTTAATCATCTTCAGTGAAATGTGGGTGTTGCTATTACAGCACTGCCTACCCCATCAGAGACCCTTCTGGGATGGCGTGAGCATATGTATTTATCTTTATAAGGTATGCATTACGTATCATACACGTACTCTGGTGCTGGTCACGTTCATATCCAGTACTTACCATCAGGCGAGCTTCACGATTGCTTAACACCTTTGTAGCACAAAAAAGTGGCTTGAATCGTCTAAAAATATATTCTGTACTACCCACATACTGGGTAGCACAGAATAGCTTAATGTAAAAGTCCGAGATATTATTTATTGAAGAGAGTCCCTGATTTTTTGCTTTTCTGTGATCAAGGGTAGCCTGGTCTAGATTAAGAAATAGTACTTATGTGCGTAGTACAATTATCTATTATGTGATTGTACTAACAAATTTGCAACAATCAACGATGGTCCATTCAATAAATTATGAAGAGTTGAAACAAAATATATAATTTTTCAAAATCCAATATTTTAGTACTTAATTATAGTTTCAAAAACATACGCATAGATAAAGAAATCAATAAGAAATACACCTATCAAGTACCAGTCTTTATTAGGTTTGCAATAACAGCCGCTTCATGTTTTAAACTTTTCAGCAATACTTATACATGTGTATTTAATTTTACCGAGTAATACAATGGAATTGTTTTGCTAACAACGAACACGTCGGAAAACTAAGTTCTCTTAAAAAGAGAGATAAACAAGTTTCCTTCCCAGTTCTCTGTAAATTCCCGTTCTAAACAACTTTAAAGCATTTTTTGCTCAACAACTTGCGGCACGAACAATGCTTTTGTTTTATCAAAGCTACGATCCTAGCCATCGGAAACCTTATACCTAAAGAAAGCGCTCTAACGACTACGCAAACAAACTCCTATGTATACATGTTAAATTCATACGTAGTTTTCTGTAATGGCTATAATCTTTTCTATTTTTAATGTTATATTATTATCTAATGTTCCACATATTACCCGACTAGCTGAGCCCCGTGGTTAGATCGTATAATTTAACTACAGCGAAAATGTCTTTTTAACAGACTATGTGTTATCCATCTATCCATTCATCCATACTCACGAACTTTTAACTAACCTTTTGAGCCCCTAACAACTACAGTTTACCACAAAATTAAGTTGTAAATATAACGACAGCAATTGAAAAAAAGGGATTTTTCATATCGTTTTAAATTGATGTGTACCATCAGCTAATACTCTGTGCCGAAAACGTTCGGTTAAAAAGTCTAGACCCTATATAAGTATTATTTACATAGTATATACATTTTCAATCCACGAATTGAATTTAATTGTTTCCGTACTAGTACATTCTATATGCCAGAAAGCTCACCAGGATTGAGCCCGTGTAAACAAATTATTGTGACAATGACTAAAGTCTTATACCTATCCTTAGATTTCAAAGCTAACACTACCAGGAAAGCTCCTTCAGCAATTAAGTCGTGTAATTATCACAGACAGGAAGAGATATTCTTACATGTAGTACGAATATGATACTACTTAATAAGGTTGAAAAGGCGTAAAATTCTCTTATACTGAAGATTTTCTGAATGAGGAAGTATTAACTTATTTACCAATTTAATCCATCCTCATTTTGTTGTTTATAAAAGTATATAATATGTTTGTATGATATTCTCACCTCATGACGTGGCTTCGAAGGGATAGGCGAGGGATTACATAAGTGCGTTACGCCACCCAGTTTTCACCGAAAACAATAAATGCCAATGTAACAGATGGCGAGTCTGACGCCGTATAAGTAGTAGGCAGTAGGCACGACTTCACCCTAAATTCAATTCCTCCTCCAATTGATGCAGGTTCCATCGTGTTTTCGATCACTAAAGCTAACAAGTTGTGTTTAAAATCGAAACTGATTTACAGCTCAGATTTGAACTTACGTCACTTGCATTGCAGTCCAATCAAACCGGTCGTCTATTACGGCTTCTTCGTAATTACTTCGTTATTATTAATATAAACAAAAGATAAAGCCGTATGATCCTGTTACTAACCCTTTACCCAATTAACTCAAGGTAAATTGAATTTTGGCAACCATTGAAAAGTAAATGGTTACGAAATATATTTACTGGCCAGAAAAATATAAAGTTACATAATAAAGGAGCGCTTTTATTACTTCGCATAGCCGTTTAATTTGAGAAAATGCTTCAGTGGCTTAATTACAAACATTTTGGACGAATTTTGTTTCTTACAACGGTTTTAATAAAAGCTTTTATACAATGATCTTTGGCTGAGACCGCGGGAAAGTTGTTGGCCATCTTCCTCCTTCCTCATACAACAAACTGCCCTAGAGGCGTCAATATTTTAGGAAACCAAAAATTTAACGTATTTAGATAACTCGAGTTCATGTTTTACGTGGATTCAATACCTACACGCTATTACATAAAAGATATGAGAGAGTAAGTACTCCATTAACTTATACTTTTAATGTTAATAAATAGATAAAATTGCGATAAATAGAACAAGTCGTGATTTTCCATTATTTATTACCTTAGGTATGTATTTCTTAGTACCTTTATGTTATCACAGTATGTTCCAAGTATAACATGTCTAACAGACTAAGATAACAGCATTATTCACTCAATTGATTGTAATTGTTATTCTCAACAACAGTTTATTATGCCTATAAATTCGCAAAATCACAAGTTAATCATAACATATGGAATATTGTTTATATTGCGGGCAAAATAGTTTCAACATGTAGATAGGAGTACCAATATTGTACATATAGTATAGAATATAATCGCTTGTATCGTATTCCAGCTGTAACACGGCTTTTCAATCAACGAACCGACCTTAGCAGGGCTAAGTAATTCATACCATGCAAATTGTTACCTACCACCTATGAACACGGCATCCAATCGCTACAATACCTACAAGTTATACAGAATTCTTGATGAGCATAGATATATAGATATCAATGGTTGAATACATCACGAATGATGTACTTACCTAATTACAAATAACATTACGACAATGTACTGAACTGATTACCTTTCCATGCGAGTAGTTTAGTTACAAACATGATTAATATTAATTTATATCCGCATTCATATTTTAATTAAATGCTATAATGTGCTCATATATAAAGACTGTATTTATTTTTAATTACACCTAGTTCTTGAAATATTAGCATTGTTATTTAAATCATATATCATATGTTGTATATAACAATACATATCTTTCGTATGTGCAATATTTATTATAAATTAAAATACGAATGTATTCTAGTTTAAAAATTTTCGGTTTGAAAAAATCTTTCAGCAATCGATTATTGAATTGAATGGAATAACGTCCATTCCATTCAATCATCAGCAAATTCATCAGCAAGTAACATAACCCACATTTTATGCCTAGTTGTATCTACGCGGGTGAAATCGTGTGACGTCCCCAAAGTACTTATATAACGATAAAAACAAGTTAGAATAAATCTATGTTTTATAATCAGAATAATTTTCAGTGGATTTATCAATATTTACGTTTTAAAACATGTCTCTGAATAACTAGATATGGTGTAAGTCCTTTAATATTAAATCTTGTTTACGTGACTACGTGGTGAAAGGAAGTGAATTTCAAGGAATAAACAGGCTTGATATTGCAAAGGAAAGAGCTGGCGAGAAATGAACCAGACAAAATGCGCTGGACTCCGCGACCATCCGCGTCGCGCAAATTGAATTTTACTTCAAGGAACTGAGTCTGAAATTGTCTTGAAGTCTCGAAATCTGCGACATTTTTTGTAATACCTAAAAACATTTTAAAGTTCTACTTCCTAATATAATTTTAATATTTATTCTTAAGTTTATCTTGAGCTAATTCTAAACGAGGTTATATTTTATTTTTAAGTTAAATCCAAATGAGATTTTGCTCGTATTTGTTTCCATTAAAAGTCTATTTCTTGCTGGAAGTTTAATTTGCATGCAAATTTTTATGTCTGTGCAATAATAAAATGTAAATAAATCCGGTAGGTGCCCGTGCCGTCGGATTGCCTCTTCGCCGCTCCTCCGGGCATCTCCAGAGATCGAAACGAACGGCGATTCAATTATCCTGTTTGTAATCATTTCCTTTTTAACTTCAAATCTGCATTTGATTTCTTATATTTCAATGTCGGTAAAAAATATGAATGAAATCACTGAAAACGAACAACAAAACTCGTTATAATCTTGACGTAATTTAACATTACATTTCAACGAAAACTTCCACATTATTTCTTTTCCACTTAGACAGCTCTTAAAAGAAATAAAGATTATTGTTAAACATCAATAAGAAGTCACTTAATTATGAATAAAAGGTACCGTAATTGAAATTTGGCTTAAATCGGTGTCTCTCTGGATTGTTCAAAGAATAATTTTTTTTTTTAGCGAAAATAGACCTAGCCCGCATGGCACAGGAGGCTTTTACCTGACGCCGTGCAACCTCTTTGTATAAGCTTATGAGGATCCGGACCCCAAGCCCTTAGAGTTTCAACCGCAAACGCAGCAATAAGATAGATTTCGAATTCGTTCATACAAACCTGCCAGAAAGGTGCCTTTCTTATGTAAAAAATGTAATAACACTACAATAGAGCCTGCAGTTATGTGATATCCTTACACCAACAATAGCAAGGTGCGTAGACCGGAGCCACTGGACAGGCGACACAAAGCGTGATGTGTGACGTCATCATACCTACATATTAAGTATTATACATAACCACACCATACTCGTAGCATTGCACGCATCTCTGCAATAAGTACTAGACTACTAATATGTACTATCTGTGCCCCGTGTCAGATTAATAATGAAAACTATATAATTTAATGATAAGTGTTTTTTTCTGAAATAAAAGTATTTTTGGGTTTATTCTTATAACATCAGCTAATTCCCATTAAATCTTACGATTTCCGGAAAGAAAAGAAGCCGTTTCGGAAAGTTTCGGAACAAAGATACAGCGAAAGATAACTTAAAAAATGTTTATTATAAGTACCGAGTAAAAGTACCTACTTTCATAGGCATGCCGTGAAAAGCTGCCAATTTGGAATTACAAATGGACACTTTAATTTTCTTCATCTACACAGATGCATAGATATAGATTCCATACTAAAATGCACTACCAAATAGAAGAATTACATAATAATTTGAAATAAACATATACATCTACATCTATACAGAGATACATCTATATCTATACAGATAAATAAAATGAAGTGTCTGTTTGTAATTCAAAAATTACAGCTTTTAACTAAATGCATATGAAAGTATACACGCTACTGACATTAAAAATACAAGTCTTAAAAATTTTCTCTGCCTGTCTGTCTGTCTGTTTGTTCCGGGTAATCTCTGAAACTGGCCGGATTTTAACGGGACTTTCACTGGTAGGTAGCTGATGTTTCAAGGAGTAACTTAGGCTACTTTTATTTATCAAAAATATTAGGGTTCCGTGACAAAAAGGATGAAACTAAATCTACGCCGGTGAAACCGCAGGGCGCAGCTAGTACATCACTATAATTACACACGTTCTGGATTCAGAAGCAGATATTTCAATTGTCCTTAAAATTAATTGATCCATTAATTGTGCACGGTGAGAGCGACATGAATAATAGCCTATAATAAGCTTTGAATTTAAATATATTGCATTTAGGATTTATATGTTTGAAGGTGATCATAAATCAATGCGTTAATATTTTACTTTTTATTATAAAAAAAACACTATGTAAGTATGTTTTAGATTTTCGCCAGTTACTGATTTATAAAAATATCAGTTTTGAAAGTATTCTCTATAAACTGGTACGTATGTAATTTTAAAAGCTATCTCCGAAATGTCTGATGCACATTTCGGATACTGTGGTTACATCGCCCGAAGCGACCCAGAAAACTCTAAAAGTTGATGATGGTGTGCAAAGTGGATGGTAAGATGGATGGATCGATTACTTACTTACTATAATGTTTATTTTATAGGTCTTCATCATGTAATTATTGTACCTCGTTAGTGTGTGGCAAATAAACGTTTTATCTCTCTATCTAAGAGTGGACGCATGGTCGGTCACCCACACAATGAGCGGACCAAATAATCTCTCGTAGGACTGCCAGGTGCAACAAGAACAGCAGAAAACAGATCAACCTCGTTAACATATCAACCGTTGATAAAGGTGACACATGATCCGTGATACTAGATACCTTAATTAGAATCTGGCTGATAGGAAGTAAGGAACGGATCACTTGACACACCTAAAAAATAGAAGACTTCCCTCTCCAAGTAAACTATAGTAAAAACATTATAATATACTGAACTGTAATACAAGTTAGTATATTCGTCGACTTGACAGCAGCATGTATCTAAAAGAATTTAATATTTCCACTCCTTTTGAACACAAAAATGTATGTGACAATCGTAAACACGTTTTCTAGAGAAGTGAAATTGCTATAATTTACATGACATCCTGTAGAATATGTTCTTTCAATTCACGACACAATATTTTGTTAGAAAATGCAATGCCAATAAATAAATAATTTGGAAAAAACCTAAATCTCGCAACTCAGTTCTTCTACCATAATAAGTTCTGATCTGTGAAAGATCTATGTAATATAAAATATAAGAAATATAAGTAGGCACCTGGTACCTAGGAATTTAGCGAACTATTAACCGAAAGTTCGTATTTCGTTGAATAAGCATAGGGCCTTCGATAGTGGACAATTTTGTCAGTATATTAAGCTCTCTGAGAATGTTTGGAACGCAACTTACCAACATTGTTTACTAGTAATAAAATGTATTTAACGAGAAGTATTCGATAACAACGTTCCTTGTACCCCACTTCTAGCCCTCAAAGAACCCAAATTTAAAGTCATCCTTTATTATTACTTGGCTATATTAATTGTGTGTCGAGAGCTCATATCGGCTTCTTTTGTGCCCTTAATGACAAGATGGGATCTGCCAACGTACGCACACGTACATTAAGTATTTAGCCAAACAGTATGGAATACCTAAGTAGTTTTCTTGTTGTCTTTTATCGCAGACTATGTATTTATGTATTCTAGTTGCGTGTGATGATAATTCATATTTAGATCTCACCGCCTAATATATTTAACGATGGTGTGAATATCTCCTTTTTTTCTCGATTACGGTAAAGCCAAAAGGATGGGTCAAAGGATTTAGCAGAGTATGTAAAAATGTTAGGCATCTTACTACTACAATAACGTTTGTTAAACGATTCGATTTTTATATATTATACCTAGCTGTGCCCCGCGGATTCACCCGCGTAAATTTAATTTCACGCTTTATTTCGCGGAACCGTAATATTATTTCTAAATAAAATTAGCCTAAGTCACATCAGCTATCTGCCAGTGAAAGTCCCGTTAAAATCGGTCCAGCCGTTCACGCATGATGTGGTGACCAAGGGAAATAGGGATTGATTTTTATATATATAGATATTGATGGTCAGGTGACATGTGGAGTTAGTAGCAGTAGATACACGCTATGGTACCCATATAATAATATATCGCTCACTTAGCAATATAATCGCACATCTGCAGTAATTATATAATGTACTGCAAATGTGTCATTATGTTGCTTGAGTTGGGCGATATACGCATATATACTTCTACTCATACAGAAATAAAGTAGAGGGAGAATAGATGCGAAATGATTAAGATAATGTTTCTGGAGTAACGAGGTCTCAAGTGACAATCGCGTGTAAAAGTAATGTTGCCATAACAGTAGGTCATCACATTAGGGTCATATTTTCAAGATTCCTCCAGCGATGAAGTATGTTGCCTTGGCAACGCTTCCGCTCAGGAAATTGCCACTCTCTCGGGTTTCATAAATCAAGTCTCAGGTAAAATTTAATATCATTGCGCGATTCGCTTTCAAAGTACTCACCGACTCCATGACATAACGCTTTTGTGTTACATATTTTGATGCATTTTATAACTATACACTATCTACAATCACCCTTTCTGAGACCCTTGTACTATGTACTATTGAAATTACACTAGGAGAATGTACTCAATGCTTAGATCTAAACAACTTCAATTAATATATTATTATGAAGATATATTATCCAATTGCCAATTTAACATCTTTGGCAATCGTTAAAGGTCAGTCAGATGCCTAAGAAAGTCTGACAACTGGTTTAACCCAGATTGCCGATTTTCCTCGAAAAAAGGGGTTACGAAGGTCAGATGGCAGTCGCTTCGTATAAAAATCAGGTTATCAGTCACATCGGGTTGAATCAAGTGCTGACCCCAAATACATGGGATAAGGCCAGGGAGATGATGATATGAAGATATATTATCCCTTAATGTACCTATTTCCAAAGCACCATATTTTTTTCTGTATTTCCGAGGTTAATTGAAATTATAATGATGATGATGAATTGCGGGCTTCTTTTCTAAGACTTCACTTGTGATTCTTAAAAACCTATCTACCTTCAAAACCCCTGTATAACACACACATTGCCTCTTTTACCCTCAGGGCATGTCCAGCTAGGTTGAAAGCTCTAAACTTCAATTGATACCTACTGTTCGACAACATGTACCCATGTCCTAACATAGAAACTCAATTAGAGGAAATGTCCAACCCAGCTCTAATGCACGGCTGTCTGGAGTTTCAACTAAATCCTTTCGTTAACTAAATGCTAAAAGCTTTTGCAGTAACTACTTCTGTAATATAAGCATCGATAAAATTTGAATGGCCTTCCCGTTCTTCTGAAGAATCTGGACTTTTTCTGTCTGTCTGTCTGTCTGTCCGTCTGTCTGTCTGTCTGTCTGTTTGTTCCGGGTAATCTCCGAAACGGCTGGACTGATTTTAACGGGCAGGTAGCTGATGTTTCAAGGAGTAACTTAGGCTACTTTTATTTCTTAAAAATATTAGGGTTCCGCGACAATAAGGATGAAACTAAATCTACGCGGGTGAAACCGCAGGACACAGCTAGTAATAACTAATACTAATACACACTTTAAGGTCAGCGCTCGTAAGTCGTGATGGCACCTATACGTATCGAGTTATCAAGCTGAGATTCATATCAAATATGAATATTATCAGGACTACATCGACTAGAACCTGAGAGCTTTTGACTTAGAATAACGCAATTAAGTGTGTGTGAGAATGAGCTCTAATGTCACATGATTTGACACCCACTAGGGAATCAAAACCTATGGGATACCCCCCAATGACCCGAGAACGTGAAAAATTGGCAAGCTGTAATGTATGTATTATAGGAAGCACATGTAACACCGGTTAAGATAAGATTGTCCTCCAATACAATGAATTTAGTGAAAATCTGTTTACTTGGAATTGCAAACAGACACTTCAATATTATTTATCTGTATAGATGTAATTCATAAATATGTTTATGAAAAGCTCTGTAACATTCCAAGTGTCGGTGTAAAGCCGCGGCGTAAACAATGCACGTGGCAGGCTGCTCGTGAAGGGCCGGACTTGAAAATGTCTCAAAACAGTTGAGAACTATTCCAGCTTCGAGACGAGCCCAGTTGAACAACTCTACCAACGTTGCTCGTGAGTCCTCGGCTGGTTGTCGACTTATCTGCACTACGCCTTATAATACACACTGTCTTAAGGATTGGTCAACTTCACTGTCATATACTGTAAAAATGTTTTACACTTACTTAATTACTAGCTGTGCCCTGCGGTTTCACCCACGTAGAGTTAATGTCATGATAAAAAGTAGCCTAAGTTACTCCTTGTAATTAGCTGTCTTTGCTTTGTAACAAACAGACAGAAAGACAGACAGACAGACGTACGGACAGTCAGACCGAGAAAAATAACATAAATTGTTTTTTTTATATGAGTACCTACCATATAAGTACTTTCGTATGCATTTTGTGAAATGCTGTTATTTTGCAATTACGAACAGACACTTCAATTTGATTTTATTAATTCTTAATGACAAATATTCAGCATAAACGGTATTGACCGTGTGGTAATACGTAGACAATTCATTTTGACATCGAAACCAACTCCTCGTTGTACGCATTCTATGGTTTGATCTCAGTTCTTCTCAATAAAGGCAACCATCCAAACCCGGCGGTAGCATATACTACTATCCTGTATATGCTACCGCCGCATGTTGTTCAGACGATTTTAAAATAGTTTGCTAAAAGTACTAATCAAATAAATATATTTTTGAATTTGAATTTGAGATTGCACCCATGCAATGAGTCTCATTGAATTGTACCCTTAAAACATTATTACTCTCAAACATTAGCCGAACCTTAGGCCAGTATGTCCTGTGAAGAACCTCCCTTAATCATAAAGCTAGGTACAACTGAGTGCGCCGTCAACAGCACTGAGTCAAGAGCTTTTAAGTTACACTCGCTCATTCATCAACTAAACATTCGTATTATGCATGCCCCAAATAACAAAGGTATTAATTTGTATCTCATCAGCATTTACGCAGTTAACATCTTTATATATAACTTCTACTAATATTATTAAGTTATCAGTTTTTATGAAGCGGTTTGTATAGACTTTTAGAGTGCACGTGGGCTTTAAGTATATACCACCCGACCATAACCTATTGCGTTATAACATTCTGATCAATAATATTATATGATTTTGTTTTCTGATACCCTTAAATGTTTTCGGACTATTAATATTTACATAATTAAAACACATATTTCGTTTTTAAACGTGTCAAAATTGGCTACTATACACGAAAATCCTAAACAAACTTGTAGAAGGAAATTGCCTCAAACCATGTGTCATGGCTGCTGAAATCGGATATTGGCTACTTTATACACAATACTATTTTCTAAAACTATGTAGTTATATATTTGATTATATTTAGTAGTACATTCTGAATTTCCCCATTAAATCACGTTCCAGAACACAATATAAATTCCGCTCAAAGGGTATAGCTATTTCAGGGACGTCACAAAATGGCCTACGTCATTATGTAATAAAAGCCTTAATAGCGTGGAATGCTGACCATGCTTGCAACTCGCAATAAGTACCATTAACACAACATTAGGCTGCATTGAAAATGGTAATTGATAAAAAACCGAGCCGGCCGCCGTCCATTTGGCGCTTAATGGATTCCGCCGGGACATACCTTTACACGTGTTCCGTGTTGGCTAGCCATGTGAGCCGGACGATTTTACCAATTACGACTGAATGCTGTGTAATGCACATTCCTAGATATTATACTTCTTAAACATTTGGCCGAGTTGGTCGGGTAGTTTAAGAAGTACTAGCAACGTAGATATATTTATCATTAGTTTATTATTAGATAGATCACTTCATTAGCAAACTTTTCACTCCTTTCAAAATCCATTGCATTGGTAGTTTTAAATATTTTGCCGTGGATCAAAATATTTAAAAATTCACCCTAGCCACAAATTAAATAAAAATAACTCTATTCGTAATTTTATTGTGCAAATGCGTTATATTTTTAAATATCCCTAAATTGTCAAGCCCTTTGGGTCCTTAAAATAACAGAATGAACCAGAGGTCGCGCTTAGTGGCTTTATTTTGTCGAATCGGTAAATGACGTTGATAAATGAACCAATCTATCAATCAACCAGAAAATATGTTACGTTACCTTCGAAATAAAATCGACGCTTCAGATCAAAATTTTGACTCGGTAAACATTTTCGGTAGCGAATTTGGGTAATTTGAAAGATTTGACCCTTTTTGCCAACATTGCATTTTAGCCTATCAAGTCGACAACACCTCAGCAGTTGAATAAATACAATGATATTACTATAATAGCGTATTTAACCTCGAAGCGTATTTCCGACAATTTGTGTACTAAGAATTTACTGTTTATTTTCATAAAATATGTGTGTACATAAAATTACGCGTTACATTATCAAATAATAACATATAGAGAAAAGCCACCTGTTTCTATACACGTTTGGTCGTGTGAAAGAAAAATAATAAAATTTACGAAACTCGAAACTCAGGAACGCCCTAATTGTAACATCCAGTTATAATTACAAGGCGCTGAGGCTTATTAGAAGCAGAGTTTCTCAAGCTCGTTACAGTCTTAACCTTCAAATTAGAAATCCGATTCATCGTTTGAACTAATTTAATTCCGAAAGCAGAAACTTTTCATGACAACCCTGACGTAATAGAATTTATGCCGATCGAGGGAAAGTTCTTAATTAGCGGTGGTTCATAGCGGAAGGGTGTGAGCTATTAATAGACCTACTTATACGATGTTTTAAAAATATTAACGACGGAACTTACTTCAAACACTTGGAAAGAAAAATATCACATAAACATTGTTAGTGATGGCAGATAAGGGTCGTATGATAATTAATAAGCCATGAGCTATCAAGATCAGCAATCTGCATCACATCGAATGCTTTATTCAACAACGGAATTCACTATTGACGTTACTGAATACTACCGTAATATTATTAGATAGCGAGCGATTGAGCACAGATTTTATTTGAATTGAAAAAACTGTTCTTAATAGAAACCGTTCGGTGAAAATGCTGAAGTCAACGCTAGCCCGCAGGTTAGTCCGTGGGTCCACTCTCGTGTCCCAGATTCGCGAGCACACGAAACTAATCGAATGACGACCACGTACGGCGCCACTCAAGCAAATTACCACTGTAACAGCTTCCTCTCGGAACAGGTATTCCGTACAGATTTCTGATGTTACTTATCTTTTTGCTGACAAAGAGCCTATGTTGTTCGAAACGAGTAATACGTTTTATATTTTGATTTTGAGTCGTAGAATGGAATTAATAAAACCTAGACTTTCACGCTTAAATTTATTTAGCACTAGCTGTGCCCCACGGTTTCACCCGCGTAGATATAGTTTCATGCTTTATATCACGGAACCCTTATATTTTTAATAAATAAAAGTAGCCTAAGTTACTCCTTGAAACATCAGCTACCAGTCAATAAAATTCCCGTTAAAATCAGTCCAGCCGTTTCAGAGATTACCCGGAATAAACAGACAGACAGACAGAGAAACATTTTGGAATTACAATCAAACACTTCAATTTTATTTATTTGTATAGATGGACAAACGTGATCGCTGATTTTAATGTAATTTGTTATACTTAAGTAGAAGTAGTCCGTAGATTGCTTTAACACACACAAGGAAAAACTTTTTGTATTTTTCCTCCCGAGGGGTGAAATAGGAGAGGGAAATTTCTATCAGAACTCGCAACTAGGTATGATAGAACAGTTGAGAGAATCTGTCGACACTCACTTTGTTAACCGATTCGATTATTATATAAGACATTACCTAAAGTCAAACTATGTAATTTATTCAACGGCTCACGTCTATACATCTATACTCTATACAGATAAATAAAATTGAAGTGTCAGTTTGTAATTCCAAAATAACAGCTTTTCACTAAATGAATATGAAAGTATACACGCTACTGACACTGAAAAACCAAGTTTTAATTTTTTTCTCTGTCTGTCTGTCTGTTTATTCCGGGTAATCTCTGAAACGGCTGGACCGATTTTAACGGGACATTCACTGGCAGATAGCAGATGTTTCAAAGAGTAACTTAGGCTACTTTTATTTATTAAAAATATTAGTGCTCCTTTTATTTATTAAAAATAATAGGGCTCCGTGACAAGAAGGATTAAAATAAATCGACACGGGTGAAACCGCTGGGCACAGCTAGTGGGTTAATATTGCCCAACCGCCATGTTCGGACACCGCTTTGTATTTATATGTGATACGTGCCATCTGCCCACAATAACAACTACTATCTGTATCTGATCTTACTATCTGATACTTATTTAATATGAAACATGATAACAAATGAATTGTATAAACGTATAAACAGAATAACAATGTAGCCTGTAGCATTACGACTACCTAATTTTTGTGCTAGATTTACGATAGAGTCCTGACTGAGAATTGAATTATGCTCAATTTTCTTATTGTACCTAAATGGTTTATATCTTACATACAAATACATCATAGTGATAATTTCTTAGATTATAATAAGACTTTATCATCATTAAGAAAGCAAACGTGCTCAGGCGATTCTGAATGTAGGGATTTGAAATTTAGAACTACTTCATTATGTTGTGTCAGTCACAAGGTATGGACTCAAAATTACTTTCTGACTAGACCTCATCAAACAAGTAGAATTATTATATTCTCAAAGAAATGCAATAGCTTTGAGACCACACAAAGGAACCTTGTTTCTTTTATATAGCTTCATAATGATATTTGTACTTCAATATAATTCTTAGTAAATGAAAATATTATTATTGGATCCAAACGGTTCATTAAAACTAATCCCATGAGAATATTTTCAATTTCATTTGCAACTTCTCAGCTGGCTGTATTAAGCATGAGCTCAGTATTTTAAATCATGCAGCGAGCACGTCGCGAATGGAACTTTCGAACCGCCTTCGAGAATATCGGCAGAACTTGTCGAAAGGAACTTAACGAAATGCTTCTACGCAAAGTTTTGTATGAAATTTCATAAGGTCTGATGCCGTAAATGCTTCGTCTTTTTGTTTCGCATACGCGTACTTGCGTTACAAAGTACATTATTACTTCGTCAACACATCATCTAAGGCGTTTGCGCTTTTGTTTCGACGTTAAACCAAACTTTTGTACTGTCGTGAATAAGTAAGTATTCCTCCAACTTCTGCGATGAACAATATATTATGTATATCTGGAAATATGTTGGGATTATTGTTTGTATGTTTTGTTTGTACGGTTGATTATAGATACGAAAATACAGCCTTTGGTATATTGTTTAAATTTTTATCTGGTGCTTTAAGTTCTGGCAGATGAGAAAGTTGACATATGCATTAGTATATTCCTAATCATGTACAAATATTTTCACAACCTTCTCGTTTTAAACGAGAACATACCAGTCAAAATCATAGCCCTTCTTTTTGCTTCGCCGCAGTCGGGTAAAAGCTGTATACATGTGTAATACAAAGCTTAAACTTACAGATAGTAACGTATCTCTAAATTCGTGGCAGGTTTTGTTCAAGGTAGACCCTGTATTAAAACCACGTATTTTTTTAGTTAAATATCTCTTTTTAAAAGATCTGTGTATTATTAGAAATCTATAATTTATGTCGTTCAATTAAAATCAATTAGTGAAAGAATATTTGAATCAGTCCAGTAGTTCCGGAGCCTATTCGTTGCAAACAAAACTTTCCTCTTTATAATATGACTAGCTGTGCCCACTAATAATTTTAATAAATAAAAGTAGCCTAAGTTACTTCTTGAAACATCAGCTACCTGCCACTGAAAGTCCCGTTAAAATCGGTCCAGCCGTTTCAGAGATTACCCGGAACAAACAGACAGACAGACAGAGAAACATGTTAAAACTTGGTTTTTCAGTGTCAGTAGCGTGTATAATTTCATATGCATTTAGTGAAAAGCTGTTATTTTGGAATTACAAACAGACACCCCAATTTTATTTAGATGTATAGATTAATAGGATAGACAAATTCAACTTCTAAGCAATGCAACATACTATCTTAACGAATCCGTCCGCCGTATAGCTTAAGAGGCGAGTAATTGTCCAGACCTTAATCACAGCCCCACTTGCTAGCTAATGAGAAACAATTAGCAACGCGTACCGCTACTACTTAGACAGAGCTACCATGGCCGGTAACTCGACTAAACTTTAATTAAAACAACGGCTAACTCTAATGAGGACAACATTTAAAACAGCACTAAATAGTTGTGATTGAAACAGGATAGAAATGTTTCTGAATTTCCTCCGCTAACAGTGAAACTTATTATTCCAGGGCCTGTAGAGAAAGTAACAATATCCTCACGCCTCGTTTGTAGAAATATAACAAAATGTACGGGAATGACATATGTCACGTGATTGATTTATGTCATTTCCATTGTTATCGTTTCTATTAGAACAAGCGCGAGAGAATGTTACTTTGTCTAGGCCTACTGGTAGCCAAGTCCGATATAAATTGTTTCAAAATTATCTCTCTGATGGTTGGTTTTGTCAAGAATTAAAATCTCCAAAATATTGAATAACTTTTATTTATTTAATGGTGACGAGCTTGAGCAGCTAAACGCAATACACTTTGGTATCCACACAACATAATACGTAATATTCAACGAATACACGTTACAAGTGAATTGACATTTAGGTACGCTCAAATCATAATGAGACCAAATTTAGAGACTGAGAGCAGATTCGCCATATGTATTTGCCTATATGTGTGTGTGTGTTCACGTTTTATCCATTAATGCATTATTGGGATGCTATGTTGGTACAAGTTTTTATTGTTGGTATAAGTTTGATTTCCTTTTCACAGCGACAACATTTGTTTCTTTCTAGATCAAGAAGCATTGAACATGCACTCTGATAATACAGGTGGATCATCTCGCTATTCATGGGAGGTAAGGTAAGATGCCATAATCATATGTTTTTCTCATTTTTGAATAAATTTATATTACTTCAAGATAACCTTACTAGTTAAAACAGTTAGTTGAGAGGAGAAAAATAGGGGGGGGGGGGGCAACCAAGCGCATTCGTAAGATACTATACTTCTTGACACTATTAAATAATGTAGCAAAGAGTAGGAATTATATCTACCACGTAGGTCTAGCTCTTATAATAGTTCCACTCCACTACCCTAACATTTGTCGAACAATTCCGACTTGACTACGTTAACTGCATCAGAATTCAGAAGTTCAGCATATTCATCCTACATTTGGCTGGAACATAGTTAAATGTAACAAGCAAGAGTTTTCTAGTACTAGTTAAAAGTTGTCTAATGGCATGGCAAGTCAGTATGAATTCATCGCTGTTGTCCGCTTTTAAGCGTATTAATGTTGATTATATTCGTACTTACTCTTCTGTACGCCATTATAAAACAGAAGTAATAACAACACCAATACTTATTTGGAAAATATTTCAAAATTAATTTAAGTAAGTACTTAACATGCTTAATAAATAATAAATATTAAGGCAGATGTTGAATCTCAAAAGCAGCTTAGTAGGTTAGTGAAAGGTAAGACCTAAAAGAGTAGACTAAATAGGTAATTGTTAAAGTTACCTAAGCAGTTTTATTGCCTAATTAAACAAAGCATATAGTTTGCCAGATAGTAAGTAGTGACTGAGAGTTATTCATGCTTGCAACACTATCATGCTACTCATAACTTCCATTTTTCTCACTATCTAGCCTTTTGGTACAAGATAATCTATGGGTTTATTAACCACATGTTGTGTCGTATTATCACGATAAAATGTTTAAAAACTGAAACTACACACCTATAAACTGTTAGACCGCAAGAAACGTAATGACGATGTTATAGATCTCAGCGTTGTAATAAATAAACCAGGAAACTTGTAGGAACATAGTTTTTAGTGCGTGCAACTCAGGAAGTGCAGTAAAATTTTAAAAGAACAAACTTCCCGTGGGATTACTCGGTCCGGGACGGTCTCGCTAAGTTGTCGGTCGTTAAAACTCCATAACTACCTCTTCACGTTCTTGAGAGCCACTGCCCTTCAACATACTTTAAACTTAAAGCCCCACCAAGGATGTGACCACTTTGTATATCATCCACTTTGCAGTAACGATTATTTCCGCAATTTTAAATTTCCTCTACTATTATCTATATATACAGATAATTAAAATTTAAGTTTCGGTTTGTAATTCCAAAATAACAGCTTTTCACTAAATGCATATGATGGTATGCTACTGACGCAGAAAAACCAAATATTAAAAATTTTCTCTGTCTGTCTGTCTGCCTGATTGTTCCGGGTAATCTCTGAAACGGCTGGACCGATTTTTACGGGATTTTCACTGGCAGATAACTAATGTTTCAAAGAGTAACTTAAGCTACCTGATTTAAAAAACATTAGGGTTCGGCGGGCCACCCATAAAATTTACTCTACGCGGGTGAAACCGCAGGCACAGCTAGTACCATAATATAATCCGGGAATCGTCTATAATACTGACCAAAGTAAGGTAGTACCTACTTGGATCACAACCTCTTTGTGAAGCTGACATACGTGACGTATCGTAATTGATTGAAAAAACTTTTATAAAACCTAGCCTTACTAACACCTTTAAAACAATAACTTAGTTAACTAGTGACGTGGTCTTGAAACGTTGGACCAACCTAAGTGATTGCCTGGGTAGGGCACCAGGCCTAGAATACGATATTATTGTACGATGCTATCTCCTTCAAAATCTCTATGTATGTTATCTCTTAGTCCTTAAATTATTGTGTAATGAACACCAGATACGGTTCTATAACTCATTTAGAGAACAATTAATTTATTAATTACGCAGCTTAGAATTTAAATTAAAGGAAAATTTTGTGTTTGTAGATTATAATAACAGGCGGTGTAGAAATAACGAAGTACGCCAAAAACAATTTATCAGAAGGACGATCGCGATGAGTGGTAGAAACGGGTTACCCGAGGCCATTCGTGGCCAAGATACTCTATTGTGATCGAGCCCGGGGCACAACCCTAATTGATATCAATTACCAACATCTCACAAAATCTCTTTGAAATCGTCTTAGATCTCGGAACGTTTGTGCCCTCCGTTCGTGCTTAATTTTCGCAAAGTTAAATAACTTATCCTCTCATCTGCAAATGCGTTAGTTTAACCAATTGAGTTTTTATTCTAATTTAATGGGTCGGATACCCTTCACCGGCAATTGTTGATACTCAATAATCAATGATGCGATTTCTGCTTGCTACTATAATAATATTTTTATAAAAATACCTTCAAATATTTCACAAAACTCAAACGCAATTTAATTGTAAAAATATTGTGTCCAATCTACTCTCACTGACAAGGAAATTAATGACATCGAAATCCCCGACAAGTACTTTTAATTTTACTAAAATGTTACTTCTCATTTCGTGTAAGAAAATCTATTTCTTTTATAGAATAAATATTTTAGAGTGATTTTTTGAATCAACCTTATTTTACTTTAGAAAATCTTCTTCTTGTCCCATTATGTATTAAAATCTAATTTTGTTCGTTAGCATGGCAAAACTCAAAACGACATGACTGATTTGAAAATTGTGTAGTAGATGAGAAAAGGTACCTATTATCAATATCATGATTGTAATGTAACATAGCTAGCGTAATATCTCCAATATATCACAAAATATAATATTATTATGCATATGACCGGAAGTTATACCGTAAGTTTCGCGTCTAACGCGCAGTAAGCCCCAACTACGCTCATTATCAAGTTGCGAGTTTCCTCTCACGTAGCACTTCCAAAGAAACCATATATTAATTACGGTATTAGACGTTATACCAACAGCTATACGTTATTTAGTAGTTAAATTAGTGAGCACATAAATAGGTACATATCGTCTGTTGAGTTACGATATATGTTCTACGAAATAGATCTACGAGAACTACGTGTATGTAGCGTAGCTACTAAATGTGCTACGCTCGCTACGATTTTTGTCACCCGTCATTTAAGGCAGTTTATTCAATAAGAGTTGAAAGTTTCTATGTGATATCTTACTGCAAAGCTAGTTATAAATTATAGTAAACAAACGCAACGCTTTGATTTCACAAGTGAATCAAAATTATTGTTGGCATAAACTTGAAACTATCGGCAGTAACTCGTGTAATCCGCCAATCGGCTAATCCCCAACTAATTGAATGGATTACATCCATGGAGCCGCCGGTGAATTGTTGGCATCTAAACCCAGACTCGCTCACTTACAGATTATAATGGATATTAAACTGAAATATTTCGCTTTATCCACACGCAATATTTTACGTATTTTAGATTGGACTGCCTTGTTGATCTAGCACTACTGCGGAATATGAGGTCCTAGGTTCTAACCCCGGATGGGCCAAAGAATTATACGGTTTTTTTTATCTGTGATTTCTCAGTACCAAACAGCTCGGAGTCTGAAGCTCGGTCATTGGAAATAAAGCCGTCCCCTATTAAATGGGACTTTAAACGTAACTGGCGACATATGGTATTACGCCTCTACCGACTCCTTCGGGGAAGGCAAGCGTGAGTATATGTTTGTATGTTTTGTATTGGAATGGACAGAGGTACATGAGTGGAAATTAAGTGAAGTGTATATAGCAGCACTCTTTTTTTTGCACAACACGGGTTGTTCGATATTAATGTTCTGTATAATAACTATTTAAAGTTAGTCATAAATAACAAACGCAATCGCCGGTGGGTCTAAGTATATCATTATATTCCACTGTGACTATAATGTCAACATTAGATACGCGGGACTAAACCTTAATCGCACGTTATAGATGACCTGAGATTAGAACATAGACCTATGTACTCGTAAATCGAGATAAATATCTACGATTATGGCTCCCTCGATAGCACAGAAACAATGATAGATCTATACAATTATAATTCAAAGTTTTTTTATGAGTCGTAGGTATGCAGTAAGAAAGGACGATGCGTTACTGACACCCTAGTTTTGGTCATATTCATAGGCTGCAATGGTTGCTTACTATCAGGCGGACTATATGCGCTTTATACGCTTGTTGTATAAAACGATGGTTCACCGAAATTCCACCACTTTTTTTAACTTGGAGCACCCGATATGGATGCACCAACCGCCGCGAGGGCAACGGAAGGGTTATTATAGACTCACACCGACCTAAATCCACGTCGTTCCCTCTGCTCGCTATGCGGAGGTGCACGTGGTATATTTTCACGTCCACGTCCTCAAATTCCACTCCTAAGAGGGTGAAATTGGATCTGAAAGTTTGTATATGAAATCTTACTGCCATGCAAGTAAAGCTGCGAGTAACCGGTTGTTATATTATAATGAGAACTGAGTACACAAGCAGTTGATACAATAATGTATATTCCACTGTTCCTCACTTAGGTAATAAATAATTTAAATTTATTGCACACGTACCTTTATGCGAAGATTGACGATGTTGACGGCACCAATTTTGCTCGATATTATCATGCAGGATTCATGAAAAACTGCCTTCGGACCTTGTGCATCGGACCAACCATTATTTATGACCTGTGACCCTTTTCCCCCTTTTCAGCTTTTAAAATAATTTGCTAACAAATTGAGTAGTCAGTACTCAGGAAGATTTAAATATCTCGCGCCTTGTCTATTGGTTTTATTCAAATATAATATAACCTACTCACAATTCAATGTTGAAATGTAACGACCTCTTTCATATTTAAGTCATCTATGAAAAAAAATCGTTCTACGTATTTCCGGGCCGTACCCAACCAAAGGCCGACCCCATTCCCAAATTGGGCCTCAGTAAAAAACATTTGTCAGTCGCATTCCGATTAAGGAAAAACATCTCACAGAAATGAGAGGTGAATTCACCCAATAAAAAAATATACGAACGGACATTGAGCGCAAAATACTTCATCGTGAAGATGCCTACATAAAATGTAACACCGAGTGCGATCAAACTAACGTGACCTCAAAGCCTGCTAGATATTTAGAGTAAATTGAGTGGAAAATATTGTATCATCCCGGAATGAAACGATATAAATACCCTTTCCAAGTTTTTACTGCCGAGAGGCTCTGGCCGCTAGGCTCGATACGTTTCCGTGCCATAAACGTAGTAACCGTAGTAAGTCGTAGCCGTGCGGCCCTACGATAACTTATCAACACACGCTTTTTAGCCTTTTGGTAAAGCATTATCAACATTTTATTTAAAAGACAGGTATATAAAATCAATATTTTATTTGATCATAGATAGTTATATTAAAAACAATTGCCTACCCTATGGACCTAAAAAAGTGGCCTATCCATTTAAATTGTTTGGCTAAATATAAATCTTATTATACAAACCAAGCACCCAGTCAAGAAGGCGTCTATTTTGATGATTTGCTATGCCTCATGAGGTTAAGCAAGAAAAGTCCCGATTTAAGGGCCAAGACCACATAATGGTCCCAACACTTTCATCCCGTGAAAGTTGAAATTAATTGTATAAATGCGAACGAGGTTACTTAATATCAACTAAATAGAAATTAATTCTCTCAAAATTAAACTACTAGTTGAAGGTTCACAGTTGCGGCAACAGTTTCTAAAACTGACCGACCCTAAACTTGTAGTGAACTGACTCGCGAGAGTTTCCCTAAACTGAACTCACCTTTAAAGTACTCTTTAAAGTAATATCGATATAAAGTTGCAATGTCGTCGTTAAACATTGCTAAGCTGATTATTGACTTCGAAAATCCAATTAAGAAAAAAAAATTTAAAAATGCAAGTTTATATTATTTGAAATTATTATAAATTCATTTTTTTATCTGATGATGGAGCTGAAGGTATTTAGAGGAACTTTGTATAATCAAGATCTAATCTATAAATCAAACAATACAAACTAACGTTTCAGAGAGATAGGGCATAAAGGAACCTTCCAGTTTAATTTTGGACTAAACTTCGACCTAACAGAAGATAGAAGTTACACAATCCTGCCTTAGTAGTCTTGTCATCCTGAGGTGAATACAGGTGACAGTGTCTGATGGAGAGAGGAGTAGGGGTAACTATGCTAGTAAAGTTGTCACGACGGTTTAATAATTTACTATGGGATCTTTACCAGATGTAATTACTACGTTTTCAGCAGAATTTCTACATGAGTCCATACAGAGCACATAGATATGTATAATAGTTTCAATACTAACTACTTAATTCGAGAAAATCTTTAATTAATTAATCGCCATTTCCATACAGATATGATGGCTGTTTGAATTCGGCGCGTCACTCTCCTAAATTGCGTTACAAATTTTGATACGGAGTTTAATAAAATTGTAACTCTGGGAGGTTTGTAACAATAAAATTCATATTATATTTATGTTAGAATAGAGAAGTCAAATTTTGTAAATCTTAAAATATCTTAAATCGATGTGAAGCGCGGGCGGGTCTTTAGTAACATATTTAATAAACAGTAGGTAAGTCAAAGCTTTACCAGGAATTCCCCATTCGCCAAAGCCATCAAATCACGAATCACTACAGTAATTACTCCATTGGAGTGGAGTTCAAAGTGCACGCTGGAATCGAATGAAAAAATAGGCGTTTCATATTCAAACGCGGGTAATTGGAAGCTACATCAAAGAGAAGCGATATAACGATTGGTCTGGACACAGATGTAATAAAACATTGGTTGAATTAGTATAACGAACGAATACAGATTTACGTATAGCAGTTAGGATATTTATTTACAAACGTATTCATGTAACTGAACATAAAGTTTTATTACCATTACATAGTATAAAACAAAGTCGCTTTTTCTGCCCCTATGTATGATTAAATCTTTAAAACTACGAAACGGATTTTGATGCGTTTTTTTTAATAGATAGAATGATTGAAGAGGAAGGTTTATATGTATAATAATAACATCCATTAAATAGTGGAGAAATACTGTTATTTTTGAGGTTTCTAATGTGATTTCGTAAATAATTGTCTTACATTGCAAACACAGGCTGAACCCTACAAGAAGGCTGAACCCTACAAGATTTATCAAAATAATGTACTAAGTATTGTACACATTGAAAAATAAAGGAATGAAAAGTCAACGATTTGTAATAGAATTAAAAATCCGTCCTGAAGCGAAATGAGGGCGGGTCGCTAGTAAATTGAAAAATGTAAGAATATTAATAATAAACATACACCATAATTCCTCATGCCATCCCGGAAACGGTCATCAGAAGGGTAAGCAGAGGTGTTACAACATCCAATTTTCACAGAAAATGACTGAGTGCCATCGCCGTTTCAGACCTTATATTTATTTTCAGATATATTATGCAGGCTCCACACGATATTTTCTTCACTATATTCACATTATAGCTGGCGGTTGAAATCACTGCACTTGTTTTTACATAAACTCATTGGTACAGAACGCTGAGAATTGAACTTACGTCGCTTGCGTAGCAGGCGAATGCTCACACCCTCGGCCTCCACGGCTCTTTTAGCCAGTTTTGTAGCCATAAGCCATATAATTCAAAGACATGAGTAAAATAATGAATAGGTTGGTTAGGTACACAATATAAAATTATTTCCCATCGTGGAAATATTGTGTGTACGTGACTTTCACTTCTAAGAAAGGATTTATTTTTACAATCGATTAAAGGGAAATTGCCTACACATTGTAATGTGGTATTTTCACTAAATTATTGGCAATTCCACGAATGATTATATTTTCTTCAGGATAATGCGGCAACGTTAATACAATTTAAGTCTTTTTTTTTGTACGTGAAATTATACTTTGTAAACGTCTAAACGAGGTCTTAACATTACAATAGGAATTTTCATCCTACAAAAATGAAGTGAGGTCCCTGTAGGTGGGATTTTCAATACAAAATACTACCGTTGAAAATAGCATCAAAACTAACTATCTGAAATAAAAAACACAAAATAAAAGTCAGAATTAAAGAAAAGATACAGATCTGTAACAATTCAATAAAATTAAATAATCAATACAGATAAAACGGCGATAAACTCACCATCAAAGTGGATGTTGTTATTACTATACCTCTGCCTACCTGTTTGGGGGGATCAAACCGGTCTTCCAAAGATTGCAGGAACTAAATAAAACTAGTATTCATATCCAAATGTTCGTTATAATGTCAAAGAAAAATAACAAAAGAATGATACATGTATTAATGCAACGCCATCTACTAACAATGAGTAAACTAAAACATACTCATTACAGGTATGATTCGCACACCATACCTTCGGGGAATACAGGCGTGAGCATTATGTGTGTATGTATACAGATAAATAAAATTGAAGCGTCTGTTTGTAAAACAATATTAACAGCTTTTCACAAAATTCATATGTGGTAACAAAATCATGGCTGGGAATAAGGCGAATATACGGACATAAAAAAACAATTATTACTTTATCTGTCTATCTCTCTGCTTGTTCCGGCTAATTTGTGAAACGGGTGGACTGATTTTAACCGGACTTATACCGCAGATAGCTAATGTTACAAGGCATAATTAAGGCTACTTTGATTTAAAAAAATAGTGTTTTGCGAAACCCATGAAATTAAGCCTGCGCAGGTGAGACCACGGGTCACATTGTATTGTATATTATAGTAAAATAAACACATAGATATCATACATATGTACTTACCTAGTGCATTCTTGATTGTTATGCATCCATCAATATGCACCGCCATGTTGAATCAGTAATGAGACGAACACTAGCGTTCCGCTGCGGTTCATTACAAAGTACAGACACATCATTACATCACATTAAATCACACTATATTGTGGCATGTACGCATTAAAATATCACAAACATTAAACTAAAGAATACCTATACGAGTATTTATATTTGGTACCTGCGAAATTACCATGAGCTCTTGATGATGGATGTGTTCATTGTTTGTTACCATAAGTCGGATGAGGCAACTGCCTAGAGGCCCTACACCGACCATAAGGAGGGAAAATATATATTTTGAAAAGTGCATGGCCTCGATAGGGTTTATCCGGCCCTGATAAAACCTATATCTACTGTAAACATCATTCACTGATGATGATAGATGATAGACACATGATACTATCATGGCAAGAAGACCTTTTGATACATCTTTAGTGTTTACATATTTGTTCTTCGGCTAGAATCAAACCTTTCCAACGTAGGTACAACATCAAACCAACACTTTCATCAGTAACTATACGGCAGCGTAGATCCAGCTAGTGGTTACAGTGTTACTAACTGCTACTGTGTTCCTTACTGTCGCGGATTCGATTCCCGCATCATGGTAAACATTTAACAATAAACATTTGTGTTTGCCTTAGGTCTGGGTGTTTGATTTGTATTATAGTTATCTATACATCTACACAGTACACACTATACTGATAAATAAAATTGAAGTGTCTGTTTGTAATTGCAAAATAACAGCTTTTCACTATCACGAAATGCATAGTATGAAAGCATACAAGGAATAACTGTGGGCTTTCATATGCATTTAGACTGACATAGAAAAACCAAACTAAATTTTTTTTCTCTTTCTGTCTGTCCGTCTATCTGTCTGTTTGTTCCGGGTAATCTTCGAAACGGCGGACCGATTTTAACGGGACTTTCACTGGCGGATAGCTAATGTTTCAAGGAGTAACTTAGGCTACTTTTATTTAAATAATCAGCATAAGGGTTCCGCGGGACACCCATGAAATGTAACTCTACGCGGGTGAAACCGCGGGGTACAGCTAGAATATTTATAAGAAAAAAGTATATAAGTATTAAAACCGTTGTCTGGTATCCATCGTACAAGATAGCGCTTTGTGAAAGTCAGAACAATTTTATATTATTTTTTGTCATCGTCGAAGGCAATCGCCTGATGAAAACATAAATCTTTTATCATGAACAGCACATATAAAGTAGGTAAAAAGAAATATAAATATGGCGCCTACCGTGGAACTTATCCATCACAAACTAATAGAAAACTCTTGACGAGTCTCCTGGTTACTTTGGAAAGTCGCACAACTTTCTATGTCAGACCTTATTTATGACATACTTAAAGGCTGACCGGAAAATCGCCACTTTGGGGATAATTTGTTTAGAAAAAAATACTTATAGGTATGGACTGTGCTTTAGAGTAATCATCATGGGTACGTGCTATAGGGAAAAAAATATTATGGCGTCTATTTATAGTGGCCCAGTCTTTCTTTACATTTCCTAATTAAATAAGTACAATAATATAATATAGTCACTCCATAGATAAGGAGGATTAGTGCGACTTTGCTGTCGTGGAATAAAAATCATGATAAAAGCTTAGCCTAAGTCTTTTTTAATAAAATTGGATAGAAATTATACTTTGTATTAAATAATGATTAGAGATAAAAATTGTGGGTTCGCCTTTAGACCTCCTTTTACACAACACACATTATAACTTTGTGCTATGAAAGTCGTTCCAGTCAATCTCAATTAAGGTATTCGAAACGAACAAAAATTAAATGAATACCTATTTACTTACTTGTTTTTAAACCGTTTAAATTTAAGCTTTCGACGTTTATTGGCGAGAGATTTAGTGAATTAACAGTTCACGTCGTCGCAAAAAGCAATTTAAGAGTTAAAATAAAACCAAAATACTTTTATAAAGCGAAGCACGAATAAAAAAGATTTTCTTTGGCCGCGGAGAAAACTAGATTCCCGACCATCACTCCAGTTAAGTTGACCCATTTAAACGGAATGAAACAGCGGGGGCGCATATTCTCTATTAGGCGCTGTTGCAGAATTAACAAGGCTCATTTGAATGCAAATCGACGTTGTATAGGAACGGAGAGTAATCCCTACTCGACTAAGGCCAAGTATATTCGTTGTACAATTGGAATGTCATTCTGGCCTGTCGTGATTAGTTGATCACTGAATATATGCAAATTGCAGCCACGTTCAACGTCAATTTGATTTGTTCCTAATTGATGTATGGCATTGTACGCACGCGTGTTAGAATCAAATTAATTTAAAGCCTGATTAAGTTGAATAATACGCGTCAGTATTTCCTCACGATCATTTATGTTAACAAATCTATTTACAAAAACCAAGAGGTCCAGACAGAATTATATTAAAACAGCCAGGGATTAGTAAGCTAGGCGACTACTAAGGTATTTGGGCATAATAGCTCTTTTAAAATATTCGCACCAAATGTAGGTTCCCTAAATTAAAGTAGAATCTTATACAGCTAGATATTTCCCATGGCGCAGATAAAACGCGGCACAATCCTGAAAGTGCGTGCGCCAAAGTATTCAAAGTTTAGAACAATTAAGAGCTCATTGTTAGTCGTATAATTGCTTACTTCTCTTTGCTAATTACTTTTAAGCCGCATATTAAACTTTGCAATTTATCTGAAGCTAGCGTTCGCTCGCATTGCAAAGGCACAAAGGGGAGTGTTTTCAACCCGCTTCCCAGCTTAAACCTTATTACAAGGGTTTAAGGCTGTAAGTAATAAACATTACTTCCGAGTTGCTAAAAACCAGATTATAAGTTTCAATGAAATATCTGTTAAATATTATTATACTTAATGTGTGTTTAATTTCAAAAGGTACTTTACACTTAAGCTTGTGGCTCTAATCACGTTGAGATAAGATTCATTTTAGTTTAGCAGGGAAGTCCTAATTCTTCAAATAATGTCAAGCTCTTAGGCAAGCCCGGCTTAGTTGGGTGGTTGCAATATATCGTCCTAAAGACTTAGATAGGTTACTGTTGACTTTATCGCCCCACCTCATGAAGGGCACGGGTTTCGGCGTAATTTAATGTTCATATAGCGAGGTGTGTCCACCAACTTTAGCGTTTAGCTACTTTATTAAGAACTCGCATCCTTTCATCAGCATTTTCTGTATCTCTGTTCCTGACACTTATAAATATATTTACAGGGCCATCGCACTTGTCGCAAACAAATAAGTGATTATAACAGTAAATATATAAATGTTTAACTATGAAAACCTAGAAGGCAAGGAAACCCATGAAACGCAAAGCCCATAGTTCTAGTAAGTGCGCTGGAGAAGTATGACTAGAGGTAAAGTGGCAACGTTTCCCTCAATTCTCCATTCATTCTCTGTAGATAATCACGGCTAGAACACATTGGGCATATTCATTAAAATTGCAAAATATTAAAAATATATAAGTAAGTAAGTAATCTCTACTCCGAAAATACCCACAATATTTAGAATCAAACGGCTTTTTATTTAAGGGTTTATCTAGATTTTATTCGACTGTGTGAAGAGAAATTCGAAGAAGTTTGTATCTCGAATTCCTATTGTACTCGTATTGCTGAAAGTATTCTTTTGTAGATTCGAGTAAGTAAATGCATTTGGAAACATTGTCCATCGCATCTCGCAATCCTTTTAAAGAAAGTGAATACTGCAATATATTTTTAAGGCGTTGTTGTTTTGGATATTTATAGAGTCCCAGTAGGTACTTTATATATATAGAAAATAACAACATAAAACACTAAAAAAATAATTTATTGAAGAACAAGCTGTACCCCGCGGTTTCACCTGCGTATATTTTATTTCGCGGATCCTATTTTTTTATATAAATAGACCACATTGTTACATAAGCTGTGTACACGTGAAAGCGACTAGTCGGAACATAGACAAATAAAAATTGGTTTTATTTACCTAAATACCGTAAGTATATACTTTAAAAACTATAAAAGCTGTTAATTTGGAATTACAAACAGACACTTCAATTATATTAATCTGTATACATATATTATGTATAATGTATATGGATTCCCAGCACATATTGAGAAAACATGAAGCTCAGAGCATTGCATCCGGACCCAGATTCATTTCGGCATTGTACGTAAGCTCCTTCCGTTCAATTTCCTCACTGGATATTCGGTTGCCTACATATCCGATTGGCCATTGTAGATAGAAGATCATATCAGGCACGCATGCACGACAAGTCACAGAATTTTATCAACCATCACCACGAAAAAAAAGAGCTGTCGGATCAGTAATATTTTTATATGATCAGTAAGCTAACATTAAGCTACTACAAACGAATCAAAGTTACTACAAACGTCTAGAAATGTTTGGTGACACTTTACTACCATTTCTGGTTAATACAAAAGATTTGTATCTACTTCTAATATAATCACAAAAAAGTCGATATTAAAAAAGTTTTTTTTTGTCTCTTTACTTCTTTGTTTTTTTTCTGCAAACAAAATAATTATACTACGAACAACTACAAACGTGCCGCTTTGAAATTTGAATTTCGAATGTCGGGAATTTTTTTCGTGAGGCATACCTTTTTTTTTCCAACAATAGACTAAATGTTTATTTCTACAAACAACTTCATACGAAAGACTATCAGACAATGAACATTTTGGTTTTTTTCAAGTCGGGTGCTAAGTTCACATTGCTCATTAAGTCGTACATTCTCCTAGGCATACCCTTAGATGAGACTGAGATTAATTATCCTGAAAATACCAACTAAGTGGATACTTAGGACACTTGCGCACACCGACATATTTCTATAAGAGCAAGCGCAAGTTTAAGTAAACTTTTAACACGTCCACTACAGCTTGTCTGCGGTAAGCCAGACTCTCGTATGCTCCAGTATAATATATGCGCCACAGGGGGTCTCTCTCCGAAACTTTTTTAATTTCAACAACAGTTTTCAGCACAAACAATCATTCATACTACAACAGCTTCCACGTACGATGAAACTACTTGAGTTTAGTTCAGAATGCTTGCATAGGTAAGTACTTAACTTTATTATTTTACCTACTAACCCGTGCCTTCATCCGTGGGGACTGCTATCCAAGTTAGCTGGCTGTATTGAAAAAAATTGGAAACTTACCTAAATTGTTATTGAATGTCGATACCGGTTAAGGTATATGTTGTATGGGATAAGGCCAGCGACGAACGTATACGATTAATGTGCTGCCACGTAATTCTGTAATTTTTGTAAATCAGCGTCGAAAACGACGTCGAGCGTCGGTTTCAATCATTGGAAATTGATACATAACACTATACAATAAAGTTCAATTTTGACGCTAAAAAACATTACAGAATAACGCGGCTGGTACTCCCTTAATTGTGGCAAAACAAAATCTTCATTCAGCTGTATATTCTGAAAGATCTACATGCCACTGTTTTCAAATAAAACTTCCATAATTATATAGATAAGTAGATATGTCTTAAAGCTACCTAAACTACGACCCTATCATTATGTGAGAGTGACATATTATGTAAATGTATACCTTATTCAGGTCAAATACGTATAATGCGTGAGTGCTACCTGAGCACCCTGTCGAATTCGACTCCTAAAGCCAGCGTCACTGACGGCCCCAGCGGCACATGATCTGAATAAAAATGTTGCCATTATTGATTCAAGCTCTGTTGACTCAGCATTTACACAAGAACCGCCTTCAGACCTTTCCTTGAATGAATTCTCAGCAAATAGAAAATATTGACGTAAGCAAAAGCTTTTTCGGGGACGTTTTAGAGCTCACGTTCGCGCTGAGATGGATTTTACGGGGATAAGACATGAATTAAGTCAATTTGCGTTTGATTTGATATATATCTTCTTTCTAGGGTTAGTAAATTATAAGAATAATTAATTTAATACACCTAAAATGTATTCTTATAGTATATTTTACTTAGTAGGTATTGCGGTTGGCACTTATTTGCACTTCAGCCCTGCTAGAGGAGTCAGAAACTTGTAGGTATTCCGTATTATAAGCTCACGCGCTCCCACAAGCGAAAGGCAGAGGACGGTTTCCAATATCCACTTTGGATTTGATGACAACAGACAAAGGGTGAGTCACAGTCAAATCACAGTCACAGCAGAACCAACTACTGTTTGCTCTAAGGCCAAATTCTTTAATTTTATTTTCAAGTATCATGCTAGTTAGTTTACTTTTTATTCAGATAAACTATGCAAGTACTCAGGTACTTCATAGATAAAAACAAACGTAAAAGTAGTTCTTTGATTGATTAGATTGACCTTAGGCTGGCCACACACGCAATAATATTGTCAATAAAGTGCATACCTATTACTTTTCCCTGCGACAACTTACGTAGCATTGTCAGTTTCAAATGTTTAAAAGACCTTTTAAGTATAATGTTCCTACAATATATTTATCGTCTTTGTTGAGTATCCA
The DNA here is from genome assembly GCA_964035505.1 of Watsonalla cultraria. Taxonomy (NCBI): domain Eukaryota; kingdom Metazoa; phylum Arthropoda; class Insecta; order Lepidoptera; family Drepanidae; genus Watsonalla; species Watsonalla cultraria. The sequence continues at coordinate 5,440,749 of OZ037717.1, read as the reverse complement.
ATCAACAAAATTATTTCGAGAAAGTGGTCGGAAATATAATTGGCTACAATTTGTTCTCATTCAGTGGCGTGAAAGAGAAGTGAATGCTGTTACCGTCTTGGCAAATATTTAGAAACACTCCTTTCACCTTTATTAGGAATTGCCTTCATGTTCGAACGGAGTGAGGGTTGACATGAAAGGCTCTGCCATAATTGCTATTTGCGTGTAAACTCCATTTATCAGGTCGCATCTCCTAACAGAGGTCTATTATTCCACTTGGCCACAAAAAAGGTAACACGAGGACAGCTTCTTCAATTAATCGAGAAATGTGAAATCGGAGAATTATGACTAATTGCAGTAGGAAGTAGAGCGAGACATTAGTTTCAATAATAATATTATATTTACACAAACAATAGCAGCAATAAGATTTCACAAGATCAATGATATGAATAAATTCAATAGCAATAATATTAGTAGAGGAAAAAAACAAGTGACAATCTAAACTAATTCGATATTTGAACTATATCATATTCTTACCTAATTTAGAAGGCCAGCATTAAATTGATCTGGACCTTCTTACAATAAATTAGACATGTTTTCGTTCACAATCGAATCTAATATTGATATAACTTCTGTATCTGCTTCCACTGTTCGTGATAACTGATAACCGTTCATGATAAGATTGAGGTTTAAGTTATATTGGCATTCCAATACGTCCCTCTGGATTTACCTAAAAATGAAACAATACCAATGTGGATATTTCATTTGCTTTCACAAACAGAACTCTTGATTACCTACGTGTTTCAAATGTTCCGATATACAATGCAGATGTTTGTATGCCTCGCTGGTAATAATAAACAGGTTTAGGTTTAGAAAAACCAAAAAGAGAAAACGGGATACGAGTAAAACACTGAGAAAATGTGCATTGTTTATTTTAAAAAAAATGGTAATAGTGAAATTCGCTGCTATTGAACCCAAACTTATGATCCAAAATGTTGCTATATAGAATAAAAAAATATTGCTCTTTTCAGGCCAAAATGGCACAAAGACACCACAATAATATGAAGAACTTAAAATATTTCTAATATCCACGAATAAATATGGTGAAGCACACGTAAGGGTGTTCAAAATCATATATAAACGTATTTAACTTAGAGTATAGAGATTAAATAATTTATTGAAATTCATAATAAGGTGGAGAATGTAAGTAATAAATATCAAGTCTACATTTAAAATTTAAAATCCCTTATCAACTTTAAAATTAGTTAACTTTCCAAATCGTCACTCATTTTTGATTAAAGTATTCACAACGTTTTGTTATGTTAGTTAGTAACTAGTTGTTTCCAATACTATCTAAATCTCACAGAATACAACAAACTACAACAATTTTATTACATGGGGATGGAGCCCACAACTCCAAACGTAGCAGGCGAATAGCTTGACGAACCGAACAATTTTAACTGTTCTACTCGTGGGAACAACAATAAAATACATTGGCAAGTTTTATTGCAGAAACCGCACACTCGATCTTATAAATTGAACGTGTTGGAACTAAAAACTTCGTAAAAGTGCCTTCCATAAATATATATATGGAAAAACAGAAAATAAATGCTAATATGGCATATTTAAACATATTGTAGTAACTATTAAACTTCTTTATAGAAGGATTTATTACACGGTGTTCATTATTATCATAACAAACAAATTGCATGGGGCCTCCCATACTCGGACAACTCGACACGCGTAGCTTCAAGCAGTTGAACTCGCTGCTTGAAGATGTTATTGATAAAGTGCTGCCGACCGCCCCTGGGGGCCTACTCGCTTTCTCCGGAAAACGAAGCTTCGGCCGAAAGTTTGCAACGATCCTACCACGGTCAGTTAGAAAATTCTTTGACGTTTATATTCTGAACCTACTTTAATTAAATTATTTAACGAACGAAAATTTCGAGTGTGATAAAAAGAAGCGATACTAAAACTAAGTTTGAATTTCGTCGAGTAGACCCCTGAATGTTTTCACGCGATTCACACATTGAATCAAAATGATCACATGAAATCAAAGTCCTTAATAAAAATGGCACAAGTCAATTGATTAGGTACTTTTGAAATAGCTTTGAAGAATGAATTATTTTTAAAACTTATTAAACTAGACTTCCATTATTAATTTCGATACATTATACAATATGTTTTGACGAACAATCATTGTGCAATAATAATCAGTCAAAAGTGCAATTCTGTTCGAATTCACAACATAACAATAAATTGTTATCAGATACCTAAGCAATATTTGCGAATCATTTTAATATAATAGATAAACGGCAGGTACATATAAAATTGGTGGCAATTTACATCTCGTACGTACCTATATAATCTATTGGATTAATATATGGTTATAATTTACATTTTAAATAATATACACATTTTGAAACACAAAATAAAATATTTTTTTCAACTTTTGTTTTTGATATGGGATTATAAATACGATCATTTCCAAATTCCACAAAGAAGTTGTCACTAGCGATATATAAGTCAAGTGTACATATTAAATAAAGTAAACCTATTAAAATACATTTAAATTAAATCAAAATTAATTACATATTACATAATAATTGTATACTAACGATCAAATATCACTAGAGTCAAGACATCAGCATGACTCACAAAGTAAATCATTAGATTCAAATAAATTAGTATTGATATAACATGACACCAAGAAGGCACGACATTTTAGATCTTCAATATATACACGATAATCTTCTAAACGATTTTGATAAGTATCAATTACCAATTTAGAAGGCATTTAGTTTTATTCCTTGGAAGGTACAGACTAATAGTGTGTTGTAATTATTTTGGCTGTCTCACTCACTAATGATACTATCCCCCTCTCTTGTTTTTTGTTCTTGTTGTTAGATGGCTAGGTAGAGTGAATCATCATAGGTTCCAAATATTCCTCAAATATTGTGCAATTTGTGTAATTTGTAATTTAACAAGACTTACATAAAATGTAATAATATTTACAAGCAAATCACAGTTAGCAATAAACATACTTCAGTTCAAGTATACAATAATACCAGTCTTTTTATAAATAATATTATCATCAACCTTATTATATACCCACAAGACACAATTTATTTCTGTAATTACATACACATATGGGAGGATTGGCGAGAGAATAGACGCCATTAAGGGGTTTTATATCATCAAATGCCCACTCTTATTAATAAGAATTTTGAAATACAACCTATTTATTCATTAATTTGAAACCTTATGTTAGCTAACTATGCGTTGCTATTATGTATTAACATTTATACATTACAATCCCTAGTGTCGACTATTATCTTATGCAAAAATGTCCTCATACTAAATGTATCACTTAAAGCTTTTATATTGAGGCAACAATATTGAATACTGTACATTACAGTGCCAGTGCCTTGTACAATTAATTAAATTAAGAGCACATAAACAATTGTGCAAAGTGTAAGTAGAATATATTGCTCTTCATTACCCAGTCTTTGGTTTTAAGTTCCTGAAAAAGGCAAAAATGATATATTAATAACATTTATTATCAAGATTACAAAAATAATGATCAAGTGTTATGTTATGATGAAATGTTATACACACCTATATTTGAACTTCTCAGTGATCAAGCAATCATAACTTTAATGATTCTTTCGATGTCACTCCTGCACATAGGACAGTTTTCTATGTTCCCTTGAGTTGCGCATTGCTGGCAACAACACATGTGCCCACATGGTACAAATACAACTTCACACTTTGTATCCATGCATATCACACATTCTGATTCTAATGTAACTTCCTCTGCATCACTCACCACACCAGTACAATTTGGTTCGAGAGGAGCACTGGGCTCTAAAGATGTTGAAGGTTCGAAATTATGATTCCCAGTTTTTGTTTCCACATACAAACTGATGGCCTTTAAAATATTCTCCCTGTCTGAAGGCAAAGTTACCCCATTGTCCTTCAATTTCTCTCTAGTTATACTCATCACAGATTCATCACATAATAAAAACTTAACCAAGAATGGCAAGCAATGGATAACACCTTCTTGCAAGAGATAATTGGCTAACAAGGGATCCAAGCTCTTACCAACATTTAACAATGTTTTTGGGGCAGATTCCATTAGCTTTTGATAGTTTTTGAGCCAAAAGTCTGTGGTTGTATCCTCTTGACATTCCATTTCTTTTAGTGTCTCAATCAGTTGGTCCCTCCTCTTGTTTTTTTGTGCAAATAAATCATCCAGCAAATTTACAAGGTGCACTCTTTGATGTAACAACTCATTGTAATTGTACACTATGTGTAGTTTGTTCTTCTCCTGCTCAATTACACTCAATCGAGCTAAATGTGAGGAAATTAAGGATATTTCTTGGTTCAGGCTCCAACTTCTAGAATCCATTCGCTCAATCAAAGTAGCAACCATGGCTTTTTGAATGTCCTGGTCCTCAAGTATCTGTTCAACTAGTTCTGAGCGAGACTGATCTTTGGCTCTCAGTAATGCTTCTAGCTTTTCTGAGCCTTCTAAGTCTTGCATGAGTATACTTTGCTTCATATTATTCATAGAATCCTCATAATGCATCTGGGAATGTTTAAAAGAATACTCTTCTTCAATGAGCAGATCCATAGCTCTCAATACATCTGCCTTTTTAATGTTGTCATAATTCTGTCTAGTCATTTCAAGCAGTCTGTCATGTTCAGCTTGCTCATAAGCTAATTGCTGCTGAATTACTTCTGGTATTAGATTATCAGATTGAATGAAGTTTTTGACTAAGCATTGAATTTCTTTCTCATCATCCTGTATAGTAGTTATTAATCTCTGTCGATCCAAATCCCTAGCTTCCTGAACTTTAGCTATCTCATCATCCAATTGGATCTGTTCCTGTATCACTCTGTTTAAAAACTTCTCTCTCTGTTCTTTGGCCGCTCTATGTAGTTTGTTTTCTTGTTCTACTATAGCAGCCTCCTGTTCCTCCCAAGTCATTGTATTACTCCGAACAAAAGGATTATTCAATGAGCTTGGAGTCTGAGGAGATACCTCACTGTCTATCAATGAAGGGAGACTATACTCAACATTCATTGAATTGCATAGGTATTTCATAATTTCTTTTGTGGACTGTCTTACTACTTCATATGGAGGGAAAATGAATTGGTCACAATCTAAATCTATCTGTATGATGTTGGTAGCAAAACATAGCTCAGGACAAAGTTTATTCAAATCTTTATTATCAGTCAAATTCAATTTTCTTAGCCTCTTGAGCTTACCTAACGAAGGTGTTAGATATTGTAGCTTATTTCTAGACACATCCAATATTTGTAAGGATTGTAAATATTGAACAGTCTCTGGGATGGCTTTAATACAATTGTCCTGCAAGTATAGCTCCGTCATATTCACCCAGAATCGAATGTCATTCGGTATTTGTGTGAACTTATTACTACTCAGATTTAGGACCCTGATGAGATATAAATCTGATAGGTGACCACCTTCTTCTAATGTTTGTAAGTTATTGCAATGTAAGTATAAATATTCTTTTCTGTATACTTTGCAAATAGAAAACGTGCCAGAAGGTACTTTCCTCAGGTGACAATCTGACAGATCAAAGTCTGGGTCGGGGGACTCCTTGGCAATATACAACTTCCTCTCTAGCTTAGCTTGTACGTCATTGCCATTATTGTTGTACCTTCCGAACAACGACATCGTCGAACGATTATAACACGACACTGTGCAACCCATTAACAGATAGGCAATAGTAATAAATATTTTGTAATATAATCTTGTCGCTTTGTCACCACCGCAATCGGACAAACATTGCAAATGAACAAGTTTGGATTGTATACAAGACACTGTGCAATTTAGTACGTTTACTTTTTCACAACATTGAAAATCATAATAATACAGCAATTAAATTACTACAAACGAAAACAAAAAAAATGTACACAATTCTCACGATCTCGATAGTAGATAGATTTGACATTAAATAAGGCATTGACAATGTGACATGACATTGACATTGATGGTTGATTGCAGTTTTCCAATGAGAAAAAAAAACCTAGCTTTCGAAACAAATGTATTGTCCATCGTTAGTCTAGTAATTATTTTTTATGTCTATGATTCTCCATGACTGACTAATTCCCCATTCCGTGTCCATAGACAGAGCTACTATTTAAAAGTTGAAGGAGTTTATGGCGGGAGGGAGTATTTTGTTTGTTTGTATTCCGTTGGTTTTCTTTGTTTGTAATGGCGGGAATTCGAAATTATTTTATTGCATTTTTTTATTCACTTCTGAAGTATTCAGTGTGTTATTGTGTAATACATATTGCTAATGTGTAAATAAGTGTAGATATGAGTACACTCCAATAAGAAAGGCATTTATACAGAAAGGTATTTAGGTAGGTAGGTAGGTACATCTAGCAAATCTCATCAGATATAAAAAAGTACTTCCTGCCAAATATACGTATACAACATTTTGGAATAAATAAAAACCCAAAATATATCATAATTTTATAATATATTAATAATAAACAGTCATTTTGAAAGCATTATTATTGTAGTAACTTATTTAATATACAATAATTTTAACAAATAATCTTTCTCATTTCTAATCAAACTTAGCCCCCTTTGCAGAAAACACTTAGAATCTCGATTTTGTTAAATCTAAATATTGTCCTAAGGTCGACTTTAATGACGACAGCACTCGATGAGCCAATAGGATGGAAAAAAAACTAGCTAAATTGAAATTTAAAGAGAGAACAACTTGAAACCGAGAAACCGCCCGAAGAGAAAAGAGAAGTTTAAATTTGACGGTTAGTTAAATTAAGATTCAGGCCAAATTTGCGATGTACAACTTACAAGCAAGATGATATGTATGTTACTAGATTTTTTCAAAGAGAAATACACTGCACTTATGCAATTATTTTCCAATAAAACGAGATTTAACCGTTTTGTACAAATGGCCGTTTTGTAAAAAAAATTGTACATATTTACAAAAAACAAAGTTTCTATAAACTTAATCAACACAAACACACAATAGCTTTTAAAGCTATCTATATGTATGGTCGTGTGAACTAAGATCTAAGTTTCCTTTGGAATAATCACTGTCGCCCCATTTCTGTTCAGATGAACCAGGATATCCAAACAGAGAGCGAGTGTCTTGCCCGTCGGAGGAACTACCATAAGCCTCATCACCATCGTCGTACAGATATGGAGATCTTTGGAGTGTATATGGAGTGTGAACAGTACTTCTTAAATCATCGAATCGACGACTGAACACTGGCTTGCGGTAGGAATCTTCACTGTATAACTTGTTACTCACATCCTCAAATAAGCTTTTTGGACCTTCTTTTGATTTATTATCTTCCTTATAGTATTCGAAGCCCTTGTAACCCTCGTGTTCATCGTCATCATGTTCATCGTCTTCGGGCGTCTCGTATTTTTGAGCCACATATTCATCACTAAAAGGACCTCTGACACCATAAGAAAATGATCTGTAGGGATAACCTTGATAGAAATTATGTTTATTTGGATTAACCGTGTCTGTATCACTGCTTAAAGAATGTTTTTCTTTTCTTTCTGCTTCTTTTTTGTCTTCAACATTTTCACTATTGTTGACAGTGTCAGAAGCAACGATCGACGAACGGTCATAAATTTCTGTTATTATCTCTATCCCAGACTTAATTTTCTCTGTATGTTCCTGCAGAGTGCCATCTACTTGTTTTTCCGCTGAATAATTGCTTGGATTAAAAAGCTCAATGTGAGCTTTATGAATTTTGTAAATGTTAAGATTGGGTGTTTGTGAAGGATAAACATGTGATTTTATTATTTTAGTCAAACTATCAAAAGCATCACTCAAATCACCTTCCAAAGTTTCTGATGCAGTAATAGGTTTGTAGTCTTCCAATGGAGATTCTTTGCGGTTTTCATCAGCATTGGTAATATTTTTATCTTGTATAAGTAATCTCGAAGTCTCGTTATATCTATCAGATATAGTTTTGTCATCGTGGGACCAATTTTCGCTGTTTATATTTACCGTATCTTGTTGCGGTTTTTTGTACTCTTCGGTATTAGCAGATGTGGTTTTGCCATAATTTTTCCAATCCTCACCTTTTGTGTTAGGTGTAAATTGCTGTGGTTTACTATATTCTTCAGTTTTAACTGTAGCTGGTGAATTGTATGGATATATTACTTCTTTTCCAGTCCTGAATCCAGCAATTTCTGACGGCGTCGACAGGGCTTGCGGCGCTTTACTAAAATAATCAAATACATGAAATGACGGCACGTCCGGTAATTTATATGTTTCAGGCGCTGGTAACAGTTTTATAACCACAGTTTTACCTTGATGATATCCAATGCCGTGACCATCAAAGGGTTTGTTCTTGGGTTTCTTTTTCTTCAAAGGCTTTGATGTATTATCCTCGTCTGCGTTATTACTGTCGGAGTCCGCGTCACAGTACATCTTATTCAACTTTTGGGTATCCTTATCGGAGAGACCAACTCTTTGGCCAATTTCAGCACCACTCTGAAATAGAAAAATGACAATGAATCCAGATTTTTCATATCGGTACAAAAAGTGAATCGTGACGGTGATTCGTCAACAATTAAACTGATTAAAAGAATCTTAAAAAATGCTAGTTTCGTTACCACACAAAACTACTTATTAGGCGCAAGGAGCTTTGAATTAAAGTCAAAAATCTCGTTTATAAGTAGTTTTGTATAAATTGATAGACTATTGACTACTTTTTCAGTGAGTGTAGGCAGTCAACTTACAATTAAAAAGCAAATCTACATATGTTTTATCGCTTTAACAATTATGTTAAAAGTCAATACAATTTGGAATCACCTTTTTCGGCACAAGAGTGTCCTGTCCATTCGTGGAGAAAGCTCGTCGACTGTAATGCAGAACACTGTCGTAGTCATACCCGACGCCAAAGTCAGACACGGAGAACATGTTGTATTTGCGGAAATTGTGCCTCGCCTCTGTACACGACAGTCCAATGATACATAATATAAATTATATGAAATGAACCCTAAAGAGTCCTGTGCACTGCAATAAGCTAGAAGCTATCATAGTTTTAAAGCAAACTTTTAAATTGCATTAGGTGTTCTTACAGTTTTCATAAATTATAATCAATATTTGCATCGTGGAAACTATGTTACCCTGGGAAGTTGTACGAACAACTTTATTTTTAGTTCCTGTAGTTACAGTAGGTATAAATTAGGTTAGTAGACACATTCAAGCACATATGGCTTACAATATGTGTCAAATAAATACGCTGAGAATGTAACTGCTATGTAGGTCACTTTACCTGCAGTGCTTATATAGCTATTTTACTCCTTTTTGAATTTATAATAAATAAAAATTTGTTTATTTTTATAATTAAGATTCATATGGTACTTAAACCAGGGAAAAACCTAAGCTTTATGTATGCAGTTGTACCATCGGCAAGCTATGCACTAAGTACCTAAGTCTAGTCTAGTAAGATAATTCGTTTGTAGGTAGGGATGTTCTGCTTACGTTTTCTGATATTTTCCCAAACGACGTCGATGAAATCATCACGATCGGGACTGCTCTGCATGTGGTAGAAGCCAAGTGTATGCAGCAGTTCGTGTACAACTGTGCCGTGACGGAAGCACCCTCGACCGACTGGATGACGTCCCGACAGATTCAACACTTGGTATCCACTCTGGTACCCTACCTGGGAAAAACAACCTCTTCTGCTCCCCTGCAGAGGCCAATAATTAATGTAACCCATGTAATTAGATCACAGAGAAGGATAAGGTTTAAGTTACTATTTAAACACAAGTAACCACCTGAATGACGACAGCATCGCGATCTCCTTTCTTGTACGGTCGGAACTTGATGCAAGAAGCCTGCGCAAGATCGTCTATGCCGTTTTGAATAGCTTCCACTTGAGCACCGGCTATATAAAAAAGTTATTTTAATCTAGAACAGTGAAATCTAGTAAACAACTTTGATGCAATTTGTAACTTACAGAAGTGATCTTTTTGTATGTAGTAAATGACCTCATTGTTTGGCCACCTTTTAGTGCTGTCTCTGAGGCCATTTCGCGAGAGACCCTCGGCGACATCTTGCACAATCACTCTTCTCTGGCGGTCGTTGAGAATGAGATCGCCTTCAAATTTACCACTGTCCTCCCAAGCATGGTCCGACGCGGCCTCATCTTCATCTTCGTCCTCATCAGGATCTACTCCTTCTATAACATAATTCAATATATTTTAATATAATTTCCATACACACATCACATCGGTTTCCAAGAGTCTCGGATTTATATTTCTTAGCAAAACGAGGTATAAATTATTGTATAGAATCCTTAATTTAGCTATACATCATTATATAATTGCTCGTCCTGCTTGACTGGCTGATTCATCAACGCGGAAACTAAGCCAATGGTCGTAGAGACTTGAAATTTGATGGGTGTATTTTTCGAGTAGTTTTTAAAATAAGTGTTTGGCGTTTGTCCTGAAACACATGTGCATAAGGCACATGTGTTTCTAATCTCCTCTGTGTGTAATCTTGGAAACTTTACCCTTAAAGGGAGTAGGTACATAGGTGGCTGTGCGGATAATCCTTTTATTTATGGTAAAAGAAATCCATGAAATTTCGTATTTGAGTGTTTACTTTTATAAAAAAGTTGATGTATTTGAAAAATTATTCGCGACAACGTGAAATACCTATATTAATCAATTTTTAATTGGTTAGAATAATAACTGTTTCGAGCTAGGGCAAAACGACAAATTTTGTGAATGCCTTGTAATTTTTTTCAAATTATCCGAAACTAAGGCAATCCAAGAAAGGCATGAGTCCTCTGACTGATTTAGAAAGTTTACTGCGCGCGGTTGTCCTTGTATAGGTAATATTGGTAAAGATACATAAAAAATGTGTTGAATGTTAAATTTCTTAACTTGTAAAAGTTCTAGCAGAAAGTGAAATTAATTACTTAGCTTCTTAGCTATAGCAGGTACCGAGGTAGGGTCATGCGAACCAGTGTGAGTATTACCTAACTCTTTGTTCACATGTATAACATTATTAGTGTGCGTACGTACATATAAATTCCTAATATTATGTGTAAGAACTTTCTTCAGTGAACCTTTTTTAAATTGTTTCATGGTCTCATAATTTTTAATAATAAGACCATGAAACAATTAAAAAAACGATAAAAATGAGCTCTTTAAATTTTTTTATTAGGCTGGTAGAAATAGGTATATTTTACATATTCTTCTGCTATCACTTAGTCGAATAGGTAGCTGTCTTTAAAGAGTCGATGGTAGGCTATCACCTTTGTATTACTATAAGAACGTAAGTCTTTGTTTATACACAAACCTACGTTTATCGTATAGGTACTTAACTACTTTCGCGGGAGGATAGTGTGTAAGCTAGCTAGAATGTCTGTTAGGTAATCATTTACGAAACGAATGGCGGAAATATATGCGAATCCATGATATGAGAAACAATATAGTATTTGCTGATCCTGATTATAGGAGAAAGTTAGAGACACCGAATTTACTAGATTAGTAGTTCACGTGTGACGTGTTTGATTAGATCTAGTGGTGATCAAAATATAATGTGTGTGTATCTATACCGTAGTATATTATTTATTAGTAGGTAATAATCTTAACTAAGTAGTTAAGTAATGAATTGGGCTAACTTTATAATTTAATTTAAATACTATTGAATCACATAAAAGAGACCAGTGAATTCATAAGTGAACAACAGATCTCGTTAAAAATTGGAGTTGATTCTCCAAGAGAAGTGGAACTTTTGGAATAAACTCAGACAGAACTATAATTAAAAGTTTGGATAAAACGCAAGTAACCACGACATACTAATGTAGTAGTTGTGGCATGTATATTAAAGCAATAGGAGGGAATGGACCCATGCTTCTTCCAGGACGCTCGTTTCATTGGTGCCTGCTCGCTCGATCACCACTTATCATCGGCTTGGCAATGATTTCGGATGTTTGCGATCTTTATAGACAAATCGCTATTATTTTATTTCGATTCGTCTGTACCGTTGTATACATATTATACGCCATTTCATTCCTAATACATTTCGATATACTTAACTACTAACGTACTAACTAACCAAGACAGGTTTATTTAGCTTTACAATGTTATCTCGATATGGTTCCTACTTAATAATTACATGCTAATTATGCATATGAGCCCCTATAATACTGGTGTTATGAATTTAGATGACGACTGCAACTTTCTAACAATTAACTAGATATAATATTCACTTAACCCGACTTACACACTTAATGTCGAGGTACTTACATAAAATGATGAGAAAGGAGTTAATAAAAACTCTCCGAGTGCATGCTCTAATGTTAATGTTAGTTACCTATTTTATATTATTTGAGTGATTATGAAAGAAATGGGTATTATACCAGCACCTTCGCCCACTCCTCCAGGGCCCCTTCTGGGATGGCGCGAACGTAATATTATGAGCCAGTGAAATCTAAATACTATAAAGGATATGTTTTTCACACTTACTTCTTATGGTTTGATCCAACTGCGATGTCTTTTTGAGAAAATTTTGGAAGTCTTCTAATTCATCATTTGACATCAGAGCACACTGAACCGCACAAACGAGGAACAAAATCACAGACAACTTAAGCCACACCATGTTAACTTAAATTATATATGTTTATATATTTATTTACTGCACTTAAATGCATATGGTTTTGCGTTTCAACTTTATAATTTATCAACTCCCACGTTTTAAATTTAAGTGTGTCATATTAACGGTATCATAACGTCGTTAAATATTCGTCATTTTACTTTATCAAGTACGGGATCACAGAATCGCGGGCTTTTACGATGATGCCGGGTGATTTTTTGTATAGAACAAAACCCGCCGGGGAGGGGCAAGATATAATATAGCTTCGGATACGACCATTTCACAAGGTGTTAGGCCGCAACTGCGCCGGTGACGCTTGCGACAGCCCGCTTAGGTGACAGCGACACACCACCGCGACACCTTGCCTTCTTAGCATAACTCGTGCAAGACTTGGTTGCTAAACTTATTTCCACTTTAATCAACAATAACTCCAATTTACTATTTTTGTAATTGAATGAGTGGAACAGCTGTCGTCAGGTACTGCGAAATACTATTATTGTAGAGTAGGCACTAATTTTTTATATAATGTAGAACCAATGTACCTACAACACGTAGATAGGTCAATAGCTAATTTACACATATTTATTTACAAGTTCTAAGTCTAAGCTATAAATGTGCGCTTCTTCATCGAGCTGTCTACAGGCAAGAGAGCGTGTAGTTTAAGATTATTCACTCAAAGATCTCTTACATTGTTGTCGCTTCGCGCTGAGCCCCTCACATGCAGGGTAGACTACTTAATAATAAATTAATTGCAAAATGTGAATTTCCCAAACAATATAACCAAAAAACTGCATGACAATACATAACATTGAGCAAAATGTTCCAATTGGGTAAACAAAAACTATTCAGTTAACAAGGATTATTCAATACACTTTTATTTACGGTTTGTTTGTTATTATTTCGCAATTTCTCAATGCCATTGTCAGATGCCGAAAATCTTTAGAATGCGCAAAAAAAAGCTATTGAACTCTTTTAATTTCGCTGCCCTTGCGGCCTTGGCTGAAACGGGGTCGATGTCGACAGAGAAAATGATCGTGACTAGACTGCGTTTTCACCAGAGATGTGGAAGGAAGCTGAGACACGCAAGGGGACATAGTAGCTGAAGTGGCTACGGTAAAACTCTTTCCACCAGATATATGTTGATCTTAACGTGTAAGTTCGGTATAATAGAAAAAAAACCTCTTGCTTTCTCAACCCTCAGTCATAGTTGAAATTCCAACATGGAAAACTTAAAGATGTCCATAATACCAAGACAGTATAAACAATAAGTAATTTTAAAATATGCATAGGTGATATACTAGAGTGCTAATAATACTATAACCACTATACTTAATAATTATCAAACTCAAGTTTTATTACGTACATCTTAGCCAAACTAGTAGGTAGATAAGTAGATAATATTTGTATTATTATTTTGTTGTAAGTCTACGTTGTGTGATATCAAGCTGGTCCTCCTTCGTTTCCTCCTCCTCACAGTACATCTTCTTCAACTTCAATATGTCGCTATTAGACATACCTATTCTCTGTCCTATTTTAGCATCATCCTGTAACAATATAATACTGAAATGAATACTAAAAATAATTGAAATTAATGGCTGTTGTTTTGTGTTGCAATTATACCTATATACAGCCTTACTTTTTCGAGATAGGGTTCCGTAGTCCAAGCTACATCAGAGCCAACATCAGCCGTGAAAAGGTGAGACGGAGTCACTTTCTTTTTTTCGTTTCTATATTACAGTAATTTAATATCTACATACTATATACTACATCTAATTTCCATAGAGACGGGTAAAAAAAACTTATTTGAATTGGACCATAAAGGCAATAGTTTGTCGAATATCCAAATCAATGATAATTGAAATCTTTCGAATAAAGAAATACCTACGTATTGAAGAATATATAAAATAATACAAGAGAGGTGTCACACTCTAGCATGTAATATTTGTCCTTTTAAACCAATATAGTTTGACTATAAATTTACCTGCAGTGGTACAATAGTCCTGTTGCCATTGACGGAAAACGATGTTTCCGAGTAATGCATCACACTCTCGTAGTCATAAGGTACTCCGAAGTCCGTTACAGTATCGTTTGTGTACTTTGCGAAGTTGTGTTCCATGCCTGTGCAGGTTGAGCAATATTTAGAGAGAGGTAGGGCATAACAGGACTGGAGTGTATACCTCCACTTTACAGAAAATCGTAGCGAATTAACGCTTATGCATAGAGTAGAGTACTTGCAGTCGCAAGCGTGTCATTAAAAGGAGGAAAGGGAAGAAAACTGAAAGTCTTGTAGGGACCTACTATAGTTATCTATCATAACCTTTAGTCTTTTATTATGTTAGTAAAACGATTAAATAATTTATGAGACAGGTAATGTTGTATGCTTGTAGATATGTCAAGATTGAAAGATAACAAACATTAGTTCAACAAAATCGAATTAGGCATACCACCTGACTGTGAATGTTAAAATAACTTTCGCAAGAGTTAAATTGCGATTTTGCTTGGATGATTAACTCTCGGTGCAGGTACTTACTGTTTTTTCAGAACGTTGCCGTTCACTTTTTAAAAATGTATCGAATGTTATCGACTCATTCTATTTACAAACGTAGTGAAATTTATTAAATTCAGGACATGAGATACAACAACCAACAGAATGAACAATACAATGTTAGTTCCAGTCTAAAATCTAATTGTACCATGATGTCAAGGTCGTTATGCAAATTAGTACCACTTAAAAGAAACAGCCAATGAAGAAAAGGCCGTATTAAGTCTCTCTAACTCATTAAATCATAATTTAATCGAAATATGAGGTACGTTCAAGTTTACCTGGTCTTATATTCTCCCACACAATGGTAACGTAATCATCTCTGTCGTATGTGCTCTGCATGTGATAGAAGCCGAGGGTATGAAGCATTTCGTGGACGATTGTACCGTGTCTGAAGCAGCCTGAAGCCAGGTTCAAAACTTGCCTCGCTTCACTTTCTTCGTTTTGACTGATGAACCCAACGTGTGAAAAACAACCCGACTCAGATCCCTAAAATATTATTTCTAATAATATTTACAAAATTTAATAGTTTTATATAAATAATAATATAATAGAGTGTGCCTACGTAATCCAATTAATTTTTGCAGTATCTATAACATGTTTCTAGATAATTTTAGTTTAATTGCATCATTATATTTTTTTATCGTTATTGAATATTTATATATGGTAGTAAAAAAATCAGTTTTTCGCTACATTTTTTATTTCTATTGAAGTACCAAAAAGGAAACGCGTTCTATGTTTTATTGTTTGTGGCAGCATTCATAAACATCACTTTTAGTCGTGTCATAATGATTTTTGTCATTTCAAACGAGGGAAGTTCAATATATCATTTTCAAACGTTCTTTTCTATCCCCAGTGTTTTTGGTGTGATGAGGTTGTGAAGTATCTACGCTAGTTCAAAGATGTAGAAGCAAGAGATACTTCAACTATTTAAGCCAAGACTCACTTTGGATCTATAATACAGCAAGTAATTTTGAAGTTTTGAATGATAGTACTTTACACTTGCCTGAATAATCACCGCGTGTTCATTGTTCTCACGACGTTGGAAAGTAATGCACGAATTATTTGAGATATCTTCTAATGCAGCTTCAATCAACTTCACACGATCTTCATCTGCAGGTTTAAAAGGATAATTTTCAACACTCGGCCATTAAGTATGAAATTTTCCTGTTATAATTCGCCAACCTTTTACCATTCAAATAACGTAGGGAGTCATTACGCATGCTACACGAGTTATTTCGTAGAAATAAGTAGGCAACTAACAGTATATGACGGTAGCCGTACTACCATCAGTCAGTTACGTTTACAAATAGGTCAAATCCATAGCAAATTCTTATTTGCTATTATAATGGTGAGCATTTTACGTAAATCACGTTGGAACTTAATCATATTCGGTGAAATGTGGGTGCTGTTGTGACCACGCCTCTGTAACCCCTTCGGGGATGGCGTGAGCATTTTAAGTAAATACCTAAATGGAAATATTCTAATAATAAATCTAATATGTTAAATGTCCATTGAGTTGTCCGAGCCTGTCACCGAGATCGATAACTATTTACTACACCTAAGAAGATTCACTCCAATAATTGCTTTCATAAGTAACTGCGCACATATGTACCTACGGTTGCCATCACGAGCTATGAGCACGTAGCGAAATTGTTGGGATGCTGCGTATGTTTTTATTCAATGTACTCAATAGTAAAAAAACGAAATGTGTCAAGTTCACTATGCCAAATGTGAAACAAGTGCAAACCAATGTACTTATCAACGACGAAGTGTTGGACCTTGTTGAAACAACAGTTTTCCTTGGAGTTACATTGGATCATAAATTGCAATGGGGGCCCCATATAGCTGGATTGTCGAAAAGACTCAGTTCTGCAGCATTCGCAGTAAGGAAAATTAGACACCTAACTGATATAAACACAGCTCGGTTGGTCTATTTTAGTTATTTCCATAGTGTTATGTCTTATGGCATCCTTTTATGGGGAAATGCTACGGACATCAGTTCTATCTTTGTGCTGCAGAAACGGGCTGTTCGTGCAATCTATAAACTCAAATCTAGAGATTCTCTCAGAGAGAAGTTTAAAGAAATAGGGATAATGACTGTGGCATGTCAATACATATTTGAAAATTTGATATATGTAAGAAAGAATATAGATAGTTTTAAGAAAAATAGTGATATGCACAATATAAATACACGCAAGAGGGATAAACTCCGTGTCCCTGTGACTAGACTGCACAAAACTAGTAACTCTTTTGTGGGGCAAAGTATACGCCTTTTCAATAAACTACCATTAAAAATGTGTGAACTACCATTTTTAAGTTTTAAGGCAAGCATCAAACAGAAACTTTGTGAAAAAGCATATTATAGTGTAACTGAGTATATTGATGATAGCCAAACATGGCAATGAGTTGCTCACTCTTCCATTGAAATGTACTTAAACAACCCTATGTGTATAGAAGGGACACATGTAAAAAAAAAACCGGGGAGTTTGTTTCGCCGTTTCTTCTCCTGACAGGCTTACTTTTGGAAACGGTAGTAAATTAACCTAAGTTAGCGTAAGAAAAATGACGTTCAATAAGTGTTCCAAGTGTCCCTTATGTTGAATAAAACTTTTTGATTTTGATTTTGATTTTGATTCGCCTCGCACCATATATACATACTAAGACACACTCATACTAAGACTACGCTTTCAAGGTACGCGCTCATAGGATGGAAACTCGAAGGTAAATTGTAGATTTAAGCGGCGAACACATTTTGTTTCTGCTTTAATACCTTAAGCAGGTGCCGTCATGAGTCTTGAGCGCTGACTTGCGCAGGAGCAATTTTTTGGGGTCTTGTATGCCGCGAGCGTGAACAAATACATGCGCAGTTACCCCACTATTACAAAGCTCGTGACGGCAGCTGTATTACGCGTGCCTTTTTATCTGGCTCAACAATATATTTTTCATTTTGATCTATACTTCATACCAAAATCTTCTTCCTCAATGTAATAGACAACCGTGCGGTCCGGCCATCTCTTCGATAAATCTCGCAATCCGTTCCGGCTTTCAGTTGCTTCGGTAATGGCGTATTGCTGTTCTGCCGTCAGGATCATGTCACCCTCAAAATATTCACCAGATTCACCTGAGAAAAAATAAGGTATGAAATATTATTTCAACTTCAATACCTACTAAGTTTCTCAAAGAACCAACATTAAAATTTTCGGCTTACCCAAAACTTCGCCATACGCGCACTCGTCATTCCATTCATGATTTATAGGAGCACCATTTACACAATTAACTAAAAATAATCCTAATACGAACAGCTGCATTTTATATTGTATTGAACTAGCGTCTCACGCACCAGCAGTTCACTGAATGTCGCATCAGTAACGCGTGTCCTTTTAAAGATAGACGCAGGCGCAGTTAAAGTCTAAACGGTATATAAATCGATCACCTAATTAGATAGGCAGGCGGTTAATCTACCGATGTATTACGAAATTAAGTGGTTCTTATTTCACCACTTTAGATAACTGAAGGTCCCCGCTGAGCCATCCTCGGGAAACTGTATTGAATGGCGATAAGGGCGTTTTTCACAGATAGCCCGTGTCAATGGCTTGTATTTACGGTCAGACTCAAAAGTACTAAACAACTTTATACATTTTAAAATGCTGAATAAATGTAATTATATAAGTCTCTTATACAACTCTTATTAAATTAACACTTCGAAGATTTGTTTTCTGACAAGTTGCTTGAATGATACTTCTGAAGCTACTTTTGATGCTAACTGTACCTTCTCACCGTTCGTTCGATATTCCGACTATCTATGATAATATAATTTAAAGTTACTATTTGCCTTGACTTAATTTTGTGTTGCATAAATTGTAATAAAAATTGATAATTACTTACAAATGGGCGACAAAGTAAGCAATAATTGGTATTGCCACGCGTCTGGCTAAGGGATAATCGAGGTATTTCAAACTGTACTGCAGTATTGTTTGAAGATTTTTTTTAATACTATTTGTTGTGTAATAAAATGGAATAAAAAGTAGTCTGGAGTTAGCAACTACCACAGAGTTGGGTTTCCTAAATTTATCGTGTTTCGCGAGTATATAATACTATTTAATTCGATATCGAAAATAAGTTGTGTCAGATAGATATAGCAGACTGTTTCCTTAGTAAATGTGTGTAAAATTTATTTGGGAGAATTTTTATTTAGAAATTCTCGTGGTTGTCCAACAGTTCGTATGCTAATTCTGAAGTATTGAAAACCGCATTATATGTCTCGTGCAGAGAACAATGACACAAAAGGCAAATTCAGAGTTTTTAGAACTCATTGAGTAATTACAACTGGCTGTGTGATATAGTAAAATTATAGGAGCATCGTAAAATCATTTTATTAGGAAAGAGAAATGTCCAACAACGTTAAAGGGCATTATTATATAGTTTTCAATTTGTTTGAAGACTGACACCAATATTTATAAGCAGTCAGGATAATTAAAAAAAATGTTGTAAATAACGTGCTATATTTATTTTACAAAATAATTACAAAAAAAACTTGACACACAAAAATACTGTACATGCATGCAATTCTGATTAATATGTATGTATAACTCATAATAATAATGTACAATAATATAATGCTAATTATTGATAATAAAAAAACATTACTCAAAGTAAGAATTAACATAAAATAATTAACTTCAAAAATAATGTTTATCCATTTGATACATTATGGCATTCATTAACATAATACTGAACTTGCTAATACAACAAAAATATGTACGCTGTTCACTAGATGTGTTCTATAATACCTACGCGTAATATGTAAAATATTATTATTGTGACAAAACAATGCATGCCATTGCTTCACAACTGCAAACTCGGCAAAAGGCTACGATTTCACTATAAAGATAGATACTCTCTATTTCAATTACATAAGACTTTAAAAAACAATATACCACTAAATTACACATCAATTTATAGTGAACAATTAATTTAGGCAGTCTTTATAATATATTTTAGTTAATAATATATCAAACCGTTACACAATTTCATAGTATAATACTAAATAAATAAAAATACCAGACAACAAAATGGTAACATACCCTACCAACTTAACTAGCAAAATTATTTTACATACAATATCAGCACATAATGTTTATTAAAGCACTGTAAAACATTCTAAATATTGGTCTAGTTATTTATTGCGCGGGACAACAGTCCCTTTCCGTACGATATCAACTACCAGATCGATGCGAATACTCTATCATTAATGGGCTGCATTACACCATGGTACAAAAACACCAGGTATGCCAGTCCTGCACACCTGGGTCACGTGGTTGAACCAAGGTGACGTCAGCACCTGTGATGCGAGTTCTGGATTATATTGAAATTATCAATAGTTAATAGCACTTGACAGCATTGATCGTGACGTCATCTTGGTTAAATTGTGAGAATAAAATACCATGCATGACACTATACTATATTGCTTGTCAATTTGGTCGCTACATATTCAATGAAGTATATGTATTTTTTTATAACTTTTCATTTCAATGGTATGGTTGATGAAATAGGTGGTCATCCATTTACAATTAAGTAGGTATATTAATACCTCCATTATTTAAGCACAACCCGTGCCGTAAGTTATGCATAAGACGAATCCAGAATAAATTCTAACTCTTGCCAACAATATAATTGCCACACTTTAAATTTGGGCATCACAGTTCAATATGTGTCAACCAACCATTTACTACCCAAATAACCATAACGACCTTATGTATTGATAAGTAAGCATATTTTGTCGCTCACTGTACTCGTGAAATACTTTCAGTGATGTCGTGTAATACAGCCCTATGTGTACAATAATGGGGTTTAACCACGCTTACTGCTAACATTCGCCTAATATAATTGCCTACGCATAGAGGACGTCAATAAGACTTCGAGTAGTAAGCGGCACGCTACATGAGTAGTATCACAAATTGTGCTGCAAATCTACCAACAATTAAAGTTTATTGCTATTTCATTGAAGACTTTATCGTCTTAAGGCAACTCAAACACAGATTATTACACTATTTTTTTAAAATTGCTCCTATAGTAATTATTACAGTGTGATTACCGTTTACATGACTTATAAAATCGAATGAACTTTAATTATATGTGTACCAAGTTTCAATATCTAGCTACTGTTTAAGAGCCTATGCTGAATCTAAAGCTCACTTATTTATTTTAGTGTAAAATGACACAAATAGTGAAGAATAAATATAAACAAGTATAGATCTCAAAAGTATGTTACTCATAAAATGTTAGCTTCCTTGCAGGAAACCGATAGGAAAAATATACATTTTGAATATCAAAAATAAAATTATGCATTGAATTTTTTTATATTTTTATGTTAATGCACAAAAATATCGCTTCAATGTTTTGCGCATAAATGGCATGGACGCGTTAGTATACTTATGCGTCGTTCTCGCTATAACGTTATCAGATACGATTTTATATTATATTAGACACAATTTCAATCTGTCGGTAAAGAACCCTTGTTATTGCTCATTCTAAGTCGCGTAAGCAAGACGTTAATAGTAAATGTTGATCAACGCCCCAAGGACACGTTCAAACATCGCTTGACCTTGCGTTGTAGCGCGGCACAAAATTTGTTGATACTTATTCGGTGGCGGCTTGTAGTTAAATACCATATATAGCGGATCAACACATTTTGAGCCACGCTTGAAAGCAAGGTCGAGCGACGACGTTTGAACATTTACAAACCTATGCTTGGGGGACAGTTCTGTTGTCTTCCTTACTCGAAAGGCGTAATACTTTTGAACATACGTTCATTACGACGCACAACAGCGTTAAATGCAAAATATCACTTCAATGCAGCTTTGTACTACGAGCATCACAATATACGCGATTTGCTCAGTATTTAGCACTAAGTTGTACCAAATTGCAAAAGTATCGTTAACAATAATTACCGACCAATTAATTGAGAAATGGGATTTTTCTATTAGTCACGTGTTTGGCACACACTTCCTTTATGATATGTATGGGTTGCGGGGTTTTATTGTTGTAACGATTTCTATTCATGTATAAAAATATCCTATTAAAATATCAATGAATATGTAGGCTGCTTAAATCCTTAAAATGTGGAAGCCTCATTATTTCAACTTGAATTTG
This sequence comes from Watsonalla cultraria, assembly GCA_964035505.1. NCBI lineage: Eukaryota > Metazoa > Arthropoda > Insecta > Lepidoptera > Drepanidae > Watsonalla > Watsonalla cultraria. Next base: position 5,418,426 of record OZ037717.1, on the reverse strand, counting down.
AAAAGATCGTGCTTTAACTATTTACCAGAATAACAAGAAAAGTCCCATTGCGTATTACGTATCTACACGCCAACTTTACGCAGCTGATAGAACCAGGACTTGAAATGCATAACAATGGACTATTTTAAGTAACTACATTCAAACACGATGCTACTACCAACTCTAGAACCTCAAAATTCCTCTAATTCGATGTATAATTTGAAAAGTTAACTTTCAAAGCTGGCCTATAACAATGTTCACACTGACAGTTGACACCAATGGCAAATACAACAACGAGAAGAGTAAAGGGACATTACACTAAACACTCAAGGCGTCGGTCGTTTCTTTAGAACACTATGCAAGTCACATGCTGATATGTAAAGACGACAGTAACTCGATTCAAATACTGATAAGAGAATATTTGGCTTTTTTGCTTTTGTATTTTTATATATCATACTCGTTTTACATGAAAGCGTTGGTCGAAAGCCCGCGACGGCTGTCGTCGACCCTCGGATTGCCCCGAATAGAACACAATCGATAAATCGCACAATTACGAATAAATACTCTAATATTAATTAGGCCTTTTTAGGACAGATAATCACAATTTACCTAACTTACAATTCCTCCTCGATGTACTGTGTAGATTTCACATTAAATCTGCCAATTTATTTTCTTCTTTTCTTTGGATTTCGCCTGTGAATAAAAAATGGTATTAGCACACTGTTTTCAAAAAAATTTCTAATGGCTTTTTGCCTGCCTTAGTTCGCAAAATAAATGTTTAAGGTCTGCAGCATTTCTGTCCCCTATGTAGATGGCATCCATGATACCGGTAAAACTAGTGGGGCCGTGTATGACAAGAAGCTATTATTCTATAAGTGATAGTTTCTGGGCATCAAAGGAGTTTCTTTTTCACCGTCAATGTGTTGCGGCCCTACATAATGTGCTTGCCCAGCGAAGATAAGTTCTAGCAACATGTATAGGGGGGGAAAGATATGTGGTTTGATGATTGTGTGTGTTGGCAGATGGTATACATACGTGCGTAGAGGAGTCGTGTGCTATGCGGCGGTCTGCGCGGGCGCGGGCGGCGGGCGGGCGCGGCCGCCGCGCGGGCGGATGCTCTCCGAGATCTGCCACATCGCCTCCTCGCTCAGCACGTCGTCGAACTCGTTGAACATCGCCTGGATGCGCTCGTTTTTCTTGAACTTGTACTGTCTGCTGTTGGAAGTAAGTATTTTTACGTTCACATTGAAATAATTGAACCGAAAACCAGGAAGGTATTTCGGTTAAATGTGACATCTAATGTAACTTTTACTAATATTATGAACCCTAATGATTCCATGCGCGTTATACTGACTACAGTAATTAATAATACATGACGTGCGCAAATATAAAGCATGAATGATACGCACTCTTTATGGAACCTCTTCATATTCTCCATAATGTGATATTGTTGCCATCTCTTGGTGAAATTAATGTTTCCATCAGGCAGGAGATCGGGGTTCCCGATGTGGACGAATGTCAGATCTTGAAGGACTAGACCACTGTAACAATAAAATAAATTATAGTGAATTGACGAGGTAACGCATATGTAAGTAACTGTAACAATAGACGAACAGCAAGGTAGTTGTTGTTATTTTCTAGTGAACAACGGAGTACGTCGCTGCACGTTCAGTACCCCTATTATGATTTTGGCACCATTCTCCTAATCTACACTCGCTAGCATCTCCGACAATATTTGTACCTATGACATATTTTAGTTCTTCACGAGGCGCTGTAAAATTTCTTATACAAATATTCGGCGGACACGCTAGCGAGTGTAGATTACTAAAACGGTGGCAAATGTGATAGGGGTACTGTAGTAGCTTGTCGAGGATGGCGCGCGGCAACTCCAGCGGGGGACGGTACGTACATGTAGGGTATGCAGGGCGGTTGCGTGTCAGCCAGCGCCTGGCGGTAGGCTCTGAAGGAGGAGGACGAGTCGATGATGGAGCAGTATCCGTGCAGCGTGTCGAGGATGGCCCGTGGCCACTCCAGGCGGCGCACAGGTGGAGAGTCCAGCGCCGACACCAGCGCCAAGTACGAGTTGAAGTTATTCATCTTGCGCAGCGCCTTCATCACTTTCAAAAACCGGGTCGCATACTTCTCGCGGACGCGCGCTTCCTCCTGTACACGTACAAACACAGTCAACGAAAGGAACACACTTAAATCATTTTAAGTCATGGTTTTATGGGTGAGTGTTATCGTGAACCTGTTCGAGTATCCTGGAGCGCGCCCAGTAGCTCATCTTGTTGAAGTGCTCAGTGAAGCGCGTAAGATTGGGTGAGCTCTCCTCGGACTGGTTGTGTGGCCAGGAGAGCACCTCGGCGGTGGTAAGCGACATAAACAGCTCCGCGTCAAGTAGCGTCATCTGCTCCGCCAGCTCCGTCGCCTTGAAGTCCAGCAGCGTGTCGCTCAGAGACATGCTCGGCACGTCGTACTCGTACTTATTGCTCTTCTGAAAATTACAATATTAGTTTCAGTCGGAGTCCCGGTAAAACTTAGGTATGTCGGAAAACAATGAGACATGAAATGAGATGTGCAGAAGAATATTCTAACATAACTGCTATAACAGACTTCTATACCACTCTTGCCTGGCAGTAAGATTTCACATACAAACTTTCAACCTCCACTTTAGGGATGAAATTTCGAAAAATAGTTGCTAAGAGTGTACACCTCACTAAGAAAACATTTTAAGCTAAGCTTGTTTTTTATCTGTCAGATTTTAAAATAATATATAGATTGGCTAATGTTTTCACCTGTTGGAAGTGTAATTGTTTCTGCTTGTCGACGAGGATCTGCCGCAAAGCTTTGGCGATGGCGAGCTCCTCTATCTCGACGAGCCAGTATATGAACTCCATGATCTCCTGCATTAGCGAGCAGTCCAGGTCCGACATGCTGTTCAAAAAGGTACTGTTGAAATATAACTATTTTACTTTCTAGAGTCAATGTCGTTATTGACTTCGCAGAGAAGTCTCTGCATAAATAATAACCTAAATAATATTTTCGGTCCTAAAATAATTTTGGCCATGGAGGTCGGCCACGACGCGTGTCAGCAGGCTGAGCGTGGAGCGCAGGTCGTGTGTGCGGCAGTGTACTCACGTGAGGTCGGCCACGACGCGTGTCAGCAGGCTGAGCGTGGAGCGCAGGTCGTGTGTGCGGCAGTGTACTCACGTGAGGTCGGCCACGACGCGTGTCAGCAGGCTGAGCGTGGAGCGCAGGTCGTGTGTGCGGCAGTGTACTCACGTGAGGTCGGCCACGACGCGTGTCAGCAGGCTGAGCGTGGAGCGCAGGTCGTGTGTGCGCGCACGGAAGTGCCTGGCGCGGCGCACGAGGCGCGCCACGAGCCCGCTGGGAGACACCCACGTGCGGTACGTCGCCAGGAACGCCTCCTGGTACGCAAAGTCTGCGCACACAACACTCACTTACTACTTACACGCTCACACAAACAACTACCTAGCTTTGAACACCGGTTTAAGACCAATTGCCATTGTTCAAAATTAAGTAGTAAACATAGATGAACAAAAGCTGGTGACATATTTTGGAAGTATATTTTAGTGTGTACACCAATATTTTCAAAAATTATGTCTCAAGCTATAGAAAAGCTGAATGCAGAAAGACCAAATACACAAGAATAAGAATAATGCCATGCTGCTCTTGCTTCGTTATGCAATACATTATATTTGTGCCCAAGCATTTGTCTGAAAGTTTGTAACACACAATATTCAGCGTTGAAAAGTGTATTTTATTTTGCCAGATTGATGTGCTCGTATTGAAGCTAAATAGAAGCGCCAAAATATTAGTAAAATAAAACCAGCGTGTTTGTGACAGCCCCATATTATAAACTGTTCCAACCACTTACACTCGTCCGTTTCTGTAATTGAAAGCACGACAATTCAGAGGTTAGAAGCCATGAAACGGTTAAAGAAACAGATTTATAATGAACTATATGATTTCAAAGGATGCTCAAACTTTCTTGCTAAGTTTTCATTCTTAGTTGAATACCTAGTATTGCATATTTACAAATTAGTTGGCAATTGGACTAGGAGAAAACATTATGTTCTATGAATATGAATGATTTATTCATCATTTGATTGAATATGTCCTAAATTATAACCATGCCTGATCACCATGATACCAAGGAGAAAGTTAATTAGTTGTATTGCTGACTCATTCGTCAGTTGAACTAAATCTAAGTACAATGGTCGCGTTTTAGGCACCCATCATTATTAATCAATTATAGCAGAAAATTTCCTTGAGATGTGTTTACACGGGCAATTCAATAGAAAATTGGGGATCAATGGGCAAAAAGTAAAATATGGACTACATGACCGGGCCTTCAGTGCGAATTACGTAATGCCATGTACATTCATATTATAAATGGGAAAATGGCTCTAGCCATCAGTTTGTTGACGTTTTAAGGTGAACCCGCTGAACTAATTTAGTATAGGGGAACGTTGACCCCAAATGATGGACATCGGATGTTTAAATTCGCGGGTAAAAAGCGGAATAAAAATTTGAAATTTATCCATTTAATTGCCAATGCAACAACACCTCACGGACCAAAAACAACCAGAAATACCAAAACCAAGACCAGTGACTTGAGATTTTAGTCAATAGAATGTTATTGTAATGATAAAATGTTTGGATTATTTTATATAAATTACCTTTGGTGGCCTTTGTGGCGAGTACAATGAGTGCATCGGGGTTCCCTCCGCGGACTTCGGGTCCCTCCTTGTTAGCTCCCTTGAGCACGAGCCACGAGCTCACGTCAGTCTGCAGCATGATGTCGTCATCCGCCGCCGGTTCCGGTTCTGGCTCCGGTTCAATCGGTTCTTCAACTATTGGCACCGGTTCCGAACTGCTTTCGCTTCGCTGTATTCAAATACGGAATACAGGTTTTTTTGTATACATACATTAAAGATGTTTGTACCACATTCATTGATATATGTTAATACGGACTATTTATATTATTACTTTTGAATGTTGATTGTTTCTTCCACATTAGTTTTATTTAGAATTCCAAAATGACTTTCTTTATTTCTTTGTATTTTTTGGTAAGTGTGTTATAAGAATAGGCAGAAAGTTACCCTAATGTGCGGAGTGTACATTATAATATATTAAATGTATGTTAACTACCTGAGAAGGTACCGGCGAAGGCGTGGGTTGCCTGACAAGCAATTCAAATTCTTCTTCCAGAGGGAATTTTCCGGGCACTGCGGTACCGGAACTTACGTACGACTCGTCAGAGTTCTGAAAACATTTCCCAAAAATATGTTATGGAGTGTTTTTAACTGGATAAAGGTCAGAAAATGTTGATTGGATATATTATGTACAACCATAATCGAAAAGTAAACTTACATTGACATTGGTCATAGTAGTCTCCTCAGCGAAACTATCGTTAGAAGACGGCCGCGGCGATGGTGGAGGCAGCAGTTCGTTGCTCGAAGTTATTGCCAGCTTTAACAAACACCATGGAGTAAAAATTTGTCTGTCCGTCTTAGAGATTGACCTTCGAGACTACACATAATTTTGACTGATCTATACATATACAAACTAATTATTAATATTATAAATGCAAGTGTTCATAGCTAAGCCGCTAAACCGATATTTATAAATTTGGTACAGGAATAGCTTTGACCCCCAAGTACGGACAAAAGGTAGGCTTAGATCGAAATCATAATGCGAACGAAGCCGTGGGTAAAAGCTAGCACGTAACAAATGCTATAGCATTTAGAAGAGAAATTGCGAAAAGGTATCTTAATATATTTGCCTTTAAAATCAAAATCAAAATCAAATATATCTTTATTCGATTAGACTTCATACAAAGTACTTTCAAATCGTCAGAATGACACAATTACACAGGATTATACATGCTACCGCCAGGTTCGGAAGGTTGATTTTACTGAGAAGAACCTGGCAAGAAACTCAGTAATTACTCTTTTAAAGAATATTATACAGTTTTAAAAATACAAAATAAATTGTTCAAGCAACTATAAGCCCATGGACACAGTTCTAATGCTCAATTGTCAAAAATAAAAACTAAAAATATAGTACAAATATATGTGAGCATGGCAAATTCCAGCCAGTCAAAGCAAAATTAAGATTAATTAATTGTAGCAAAAGTACAGTGCCAATGGGATTATTTACAAACATTATCAGGTACATCCCAGGCTCCCTTATCACAAATATAATCACTTACAGTATAATATCCTTTTTCAATCAAAACTGATTTAATTGTTTCTTTAAATTTGTTGAAGGGCAAGTTTACAATTTTTGTTGGTAATTTATTATAGAAGCGTGTGCTCTGTCCTAAAAATGAGCCATGCACTTTTTGTAGGCGATGCGCAGGCACTACAATTTTATGTTTGTGTCTTGTGTTTACGTTATGCACATCACATTTCCTTTGAAACGATCCAATGTTTTGATGCACAAATAATAAGTTAGCTAAAATATACTGTGAGGCCACTGTCAAAATTCCAATTGATTTAAATTTTTCCCTTAACGATTCTCGCGGTCCCAAATTATATATAGATCGTATAGCCCTTTTCTGTAGTGTAAATATAGAGTCTATATCAGCAGCTTTGCCCCAAATTAAAATAGCATAGGACATAACGCTATGAAAATAAGAAAAATATACAAGTCGAGCTGTTTCTATGTCGGTGAACTGTCTAATTTTTCTAATTGCATAAGCTGCGGAGCTGAGTTTTCCTGATAACTTGGATATATGTGGGCCCCACTGAAGTTTATTATCAAGGGTTACACCTAGAAATACTACAGAATCTACTATTTCCAAAGTTTCACCATTTACCATGACCTTTGTATCAACAGGTTTGACGTTTGGTAAAGTGAATTTAATACATTTAGTTTTTTTGGCATTTAAAAGTTATTTACATTAAACCATTTCAATACCTGATCAAGTGCACTGTTTACATCTTCATAATTCGTTTTGGCTCTGTCGACTTCAAACAAAAGAGATGTGTCATCAGCGAACAGTACAATATCACACGTATTCTTTACTAAATTTGGTAAATCATTAATATATACTAAGAATAGAAATGGTCCTAGGATTGAACCCTGTGGGACGCCCATTAGTACTGGAGAACCGGAAGATCTGACCCCATTTACTTCGACTTTTTGAATCCGTTGACAAAGATATGATTTGATTAGGTCGAGTGCCCTACCTTTGACACCGTAATAGTTTAATTTAACTAATAAGGTTTCGTGTTGTACACAATCGAATGCCTTGGATAGGTCGCAGAATACACCTATCATGTCGTGAGCGTTTTCCCACGCTCTATAAATATGTCTAAGAAGTGCAACACCAGCATCAGTGGTTGAACGACCTTTGGTGAAGCCATATTGCTCACCATGTAGAATATTATTAAGATTAAAGTAAGCGACTATTTGATTCAGCATAATTTTTTCGAAAATTTTGCTGAGGGCTGGCAAGATAGAGATCGGTCTGAAGTTAGTAGGGTCACTAATATCACCACCTTTAAATAATGGAATAACTTTACTATATTTCATGAGATCCGGGAATACACCGCTCTTAATACAACTGTTAAAAATGTCAGCTAAGTAAGGGGCAATTATGTCAATAATATCGTGAAGTACTTTCACTGATATATCCCATAAATCACCAGTCTTTTTGGAATTCAAACTTTTAAATGTCTTAATTATTTCAAAAGGCGTGATAGAACAAAAACTAAAGCTAGTGCCGCACTTAGAAACATTTAATTTCAGTAATAATTCGGCGTCTGTGGGAGATGAATTTAGGGAACTAGTAGTTACTATAGGAACATTTGCAAAGAACTTGTTGAAAGTTTCAGCTATTTCACCATCGTCTTGGATTACTTTGTTATCTATATTTAAAGTTAAACGACAATCGCGACTTTTTGCCTTTCCCGTCTCGGCATTAATAACGTTCCAGGTAGTTTTTATCTTATTATCAGAATTCTTGATTTTCTGGGCAAGATGCAAGGCTTTAGCTTTTATACAAACTTTCTTAAAACATTTAGAGTATCTAGTTACGAATGCTAAGAATTCAGGACTATGATCATTTCGTTTCATACCATAAAGTTCATACAACTTCCTTCTACTTTTATGGATACCTACAGTTGCCCACTCATTGAATTTAGCTTTACTATGTTTCTGAACTGTTTTTAGTTTAAATGTACTATTGAATTCCGTTTGTATAACGTTAAACAAGCTATTGTAAAGAGCATCAGGATCTTCTTGTGGCCCTTGCAGATAAGGTATCTTGCTTGCTAAGTTAGACCTGAAATTTGCTACAAGTTTCTTAGTAATAGGTCTGTAAGTGGTTTTACTTACTACATTATTAGTTTTATTTAATATTGTGATTTTTTGACCACAATGGTCTGACGTTAGATCACTGATAATAGATTTTTCCAGGGCCTCACAATCGCAGAACACATTATCTAGACATGTCGCAGAAGTGGCAGTTATTCTAGTGGGCTCCAGAAATAAATGCTTTAAATTAAAAGAGTTAAACAAACTAATTAAACGCACCGAAAGAGAATTATTTTCTAACAAGTTAACATTAAAATTTATTTTAATGTTAACTTTGTCAAAACTTACCTGTTTGGTCTTGTTCATCTTTGGCGGCAACGCTGGAGGCTCAGGCGGTATGGGACTAATGCTCGAAGATATATTAACACTGTCTTCGGAACCGCTGGAATTACAAGAATAATTAGTACACAGGGAGAGTAAGACAAACAATATACAATAATTAGTTCTCAAATGTCATGATAATTTTACCTCAAAGGCGGGGTTCCAAAGTGCTGTAAAGTGTATGACTGAGCAATGGTTCTTTGCATTTGTTGGTGCCGTTGTACACTTAGGGCTCCGCTTATAGCCGCGGTCGTGTGTTGTGCACTGGAAATTATAATACTGTTTGACAAGCATCAAAATAATATATGATACAGTTTAATGCAAGTGCTAAATTTCAACACTAATTGATTTTTAATGACCGCGTCTACAGTCTACAGCACACGATGAATCATGTTGTATTTTTGCTCTATATTAAAATATTCCTCCTATTTAAATATTCTGACCACCTGGTTAGTCTTTTAGTAGCAGACGCTACTGCGGAACACGAGGCCCTGGGTTCGATCCCCGAATCCGGCAGTGTTATTGGGTTGGTTCATGGCAATATGGTTACCCCTTTTTACATGGGACTTAAATATAGCTGGCGAAATGTCGAATGCACGCGTGAGCATAATGTTTATCATTCCTAGTTGTGTCTACCATATCGAAATTAAAGGTATATTAACATTTTTTAAACCGGTCATTATTATTAGATTAAGAGCAACTCTTATCCACAATGATAAGCTACAAATGAACCCAAAATATAGTATTTTAAATATGTACCTGGCTAAATTGTACGTGTGTATGGAGTGTCGGAACATGTCCGGCGGCGCCGCTGCGTTGTTCGGTGGATGGCTGCAGTTCCCAAACATCTCCATGTACGCCATTACTGCACGCACACACGAGATATCACTACCGTGCCTCAAAACAACATAAGGTAGGTGTATTCAAATTGTACGCAAAATTTGTACAGGTAAATTTATAAGCCACTACATTTAAACAAAACAAGAAAAATTCTTTGACATTATTGAAACAAGTTTCCTTCCAATTTACTTCAATGGCAAATTTAAATACACCTTGGAGTTAGTCCACAGTAAGATAGAGGCTAAATGCGAAACGTGTGCGTCCTACAATGTGCCGACGAATTAACATGAAACACAAGAAGTATGATTGTAATGAAGCGCTAAGTAAATTCATCATCCGATGTGATAATTAATGGGCGCGCGAACCAAGATGCGATGTAGTCCCTCACTAAGCATAAAGCTGATGTACAAACATAATCGATGCCCAAAGTTTTGCAAGAAGCCACGATAAACAAATTCAATCATTCCGTATTTAATATCCGCGGTTTTTCATGGTATGGCAAATTTATCAACAATAAACACAGGGTGGCATCCCATCATAAAAAACCTTACATGATTTTCTGACACTTTAGCCTACACTGTGTAAATCAGTCAATATTTCTTTTTATTCAGTTTATAACACAAATTTTGACAAACTTAATAGTGTGTTATAATAACGTTATTATTGATTTTGTTTAAAGTAAAGTGAAAACATGAAATGTGAAATTGTTTCAATTATCAGCGTGTCAGTGACAGAAGCGTGATGACCGCTAAAAGCTCTCGGAATGAGTCTCCAACGCTGTTCTTCGAATGAAGCAGCCGATGATGTTATAACAAATATATTATTTATATCCGTGAGTATCGGTCAGCTAGATAGCGCTTGGCATGCATAGATCCACTCACCGCTGTATGCGACGCTTTGGAACACTGCCGCGCCGCACCGGCACAACAGACAAACATGCCGTTATAGCCCCATATATTAACAATTCATTCATATACCAAGACACCGAAGGAAGGCAGTTTCAGAGTGACATCAACATACCATTGGAAAGCTTAGGATGCATTATTTATCTTAATTCCATTGAAAGTACACCAGAAAGGACAGATTGTATGAACATAGACAATGGTGAGTGATTCGCCCATCAAATACAGCACATTCGCATGTGGTTGCAAACAAAACACTGCTACATTGATGTCCTTGCATTCCCGCACGTACTTTGATGTTTACATTTTAAAATATTACAGGATATATATATATATATATCTATACCATACCATAGCCACATGCAAATACTCAATAACTACCCAGTTGTTAATAATAATAAATAAGGTATGATTGGAGCTTTTAGGACCCAAATATTGTTTGTCTGGACATGCGTGTTTGCTCGCACGTGTATCGATTTCAGTGTAATATACTATGTATGTATTTAAATATACGTTATGACAACTCAATGTTTTATAGTTTATTTCATTGTCGCGTCATAAAGTAATGTATACTGACTGTGTTTCTTCTTGAGCGGCAACGGCGGCGGCCGCGGCGGATGGTGGTCGGCCAACGTGTGGGGACGAGCCTCGCCGTGCAGCGAACATACCGGACTGGCCCTGACACGAAGGAAAAAGTTGTTAGAAGTTTAATTCACATACAGTGAAGGGAAAACATTTTTCCTCGTGTTATTTTTCTGTAAACGTGACTGTACACGTCTGAGAACAAATTCATAGGCGTGTGAAATCTGTAACGTTACACCTTCAGAGAAAGAGAGTCCGTATACGTTCTTTTTTTTTACTCAGACGTCTTACGTTATTTGACGAAATTAGTTCATAAACGACCCTCAGTAATATGATAGCAGATGAGTGATGTTGCAAGCATTAACATATAGGCTACAGACACTGCTAACCAATATTATTTATTCATCGTCGTTGTAAGTAATAATAATCACCTGATTTCGACATTGGGGAAGTACTGTTGCACGTCAGCGCGCATGTTACGACGTGTCTTGGCCGGCAACTCTGGCGGGGTCTCCGACTCATCCGACGTGATACTCGCCAACCTGAGACCACTGTAAACACAAACTTACTTATAATAATAATACCAAGTAGTACTTTACTAACCTATTACTTAACCAGTGATTACGAAACCCCAAATACAGAAAACGGGAGTCCTACTATTGCAACGCGTCCACAGGCTACAAAAAAAATCTGCTATAAGTTTGTTTACAAAATGTTAAATCAAGTTATGGTTCACAGACCATAAAGTATTTTGTAAAAACAATGTTTCGGCATTAGCTCTAGTACTACATAATACCTCAACGGTTGCATTACACTATTAAAATGTAAATTAAATTAAATTGAATGAGAATTACAAACTAAAAATGTAAACACAATTTCTTGTGAACCAGTCTTATGAAATGAGTTGGTTAAGAAAGGCATAACAAAACTGATAAGATAATATTATAAAGCTGGAATTTGATTCTGTATATCTAGTGCCATAATAATACTACTTACTCAATTAGACGAAAGAAATAAAATAAGAAACAATGTTTTTTTTTGCATTTAGATATTAATAATGTGTTATTTTGGAACTGCGTTCATATATACATTTAGCGCAGACTAACAATACATTATGAGAGCAAGTCGCAGTCATTTCTATAATGTAATTGCATCTACTTGAATAAAATTCCATCCTAATATTATTGTATGAAAGCGTGATAGAACACTCACTTGGAAGAATGGTGCGTTGTTATACTGTTCATATTCATAACATTGGTGCGGCTCTCAAATGTCTGTAGAGTGCACTTCATTTCTCTCACAGAGTCTGTACTGTCAAAAGTACTGCAAACACAATTATATCACACTTCAAACAAAGTCTTCATTATAAGTTTAAACTTCATTCGAAAAGGTCATATTGGTAGACCGGATTATGTCCCAAACTATGCTATTAATATTGTAGAGGTAATTTAACGTCGTAAACAATGTAATAAAAACTTTGTTTGTTTTGCAATGAAGACAAGACAAATGAGTGAATAAAAGCGCAATTTCATTTGACATGCTGCGTAAGATTAGCCCAGTATGGAATTGTAAGCAGCACCAATGTAATTGCGCTTTCATTAAATTGTTAACATATTATAGAAAACATTAGGAACTTGCGAATTAACTGACTAATATTTAAAATAAACATTTAAAGTCAATACGCTAGGACCTAGGAAATTGTGCAAAGAATATTATAAGTATCACAAACAATTAACAAACAGTGAAACAAAATGGATAGAAGGAAAGTAAGCAATAGTTACCAATCTGAATGGCTGGAATAATGATGTGAAGAGAATGAAGACGTGAAGCTATGCTCCTGAGAGATCTCTGCGTGTCCCACAGACGCAAAGCCAGACTCGTTGGAGAAGCTTTCAGAACAAATCATACACATTCAGCCAAACTTAAATTACAATACAACAATCTAGTATGGGTAATCAAAAGACAAGGTAAGAAGATAAATATAAATTGATGCATAGTTATCATTAAACAATTTTAAAAGTAAACAAACGAGATAAGGCCCTGACAAGCATCTGGCTAGTTTATATTACCAGTGTCAGATTTTTCTGCCAAAAGCTAAAAAAAACAGGAGCACAGTAACAAACTGAGCGCAAATTTTAGGGTGATATTATCACTGAATGTTAAAAGAATTACAAAGACAAATAAAAAGTAAAAAATAAAATAAAAATGTCATCTTACATACTGGTGGACATACCGATTGTGGTTGGAGTGCGAGTGCACGTGTGTGGAGTTGAGGTGGGACTCCTGGGACTCTACCGAGGTGCGAGCGTCGCCGCCGCCGCAACTACACACGGCTGGAACCAATGTTATTTTCAATTTATTAAAAAAATCTAACTTCTTTATATACCACGAACTTGAAAAACAGTCAATTAATTTATATTGGTAATATCGCGGCATTTTGTTGCGTGGACTTAGGGGAGGCCATGTTCAACCGTAACTTATTTAAACCCTAAAGCAAATATCAACCATTTTCAAGTTACACCAAAAATCGTTACAACTTAATACTATCTTGAGACATAAAAGGTAAAATAAGTAACTTGATCATGGTTGTTATTGCCTAGGAGTTGCAAGGGCTCATCTGGTTGTAAAAGACCTCCCCCACATCTCCGTAACAAAGCCGTGACATTACCAATGACCCTGCATAGCAGGCTAAGGACGCTGGTATTAATATATATAATACTTCCTTCTTGAAGAAACACAAATTAAGTTTAGGAAAGTACAAAATCCAATACCCCAAAATTACCCGTATGAGTTTGATATTTTATTGGAATTCGAATTTGCTTTCGGGACAATCACCAATTGATACAATTATGTCACCACATGCTCTGATCTACTTATTGATGTGTATTAGATACACTACACCTTCAATTGGAGACGCAAAATGCCAATAAATATCGGCCAAACAGTAATATGAGCAGCATACTGAATCTAAAAAAACACACAGAGCTCGTCTTAATTAAAATGACCATGTTGAAAGGGAACAGATGAGACGGCCTCAACAAAAACGTGTACACGGCATAGCATCCATTACAAATGAGGTCAAAAGCCAATGTAACGTATTCTAGCAGTCACGTCTACTAGTATTATTCTAATAACCTAATTGACCTTCGCAATTTCGTATTATTATCTAACCATCATTTTGATATTACACATGATAATTGTAGATCAGCCAAAATATAATGCCAAGGTTGGCGCGTAGGTATAAACATATTTAGGACACTTCAATTACCTTGATAACACGACTTGCTACATACTTGCTACTAAATAGCTCAGATGAACTATACACAACATTGGACTTTAATCCATTGTAATAAGAAATACTATAAGATTGCCAGTGAGTACATAATGCGCACGTTAATTTAAAAAAAATAGGAAATTGTGACTGTGTGATTGATATACTCGTTTTCGAACATCGTAACTGGATTTGATTTCGGCATTACAAACTGAATTAAAAAAATACTCCTGGTATACATTATATCTTATGGGTATTATATAAATATGAATGAACTCACCAACTAATTCTGAGTTAGGTGGCGTGGCGAACACACTGTCATGATTGTTGGTCTCGTGTGCGTTGCGTTCCTCGTCGTTGGACGCGTTCAGCATGGAGTCCAGCGATCCACTGCTGTGGGACTGCAGGGACAGTCTGCAAAAAATATACATTTTCAATTAATCACTACATTTTCACATACTCACAAATTATAGAATAAATTGTATTTACAAAAAAATACATAAATACTACCTCTGATGGTATTTTTAAACCAAATTTCGATAATCATATAGAAAAAATATGGTCGTACACCCCCTCAAATTTCATGACAGCTAGAAACCTTAGTAAGGGCACATTGTACGCAACTTTACATAATTCGAACAACTAAAGGCTCACAGAAGGTACTGGCTTCCTATTACTAGTTCAGTCACCCAACAACTGAGAAACACAATTCACTCATCACATATTCATGACGGTTGAGTACATATGACGGTAAAACAATATTGCCGGTTATGTTGTTTATAAATCAATTAACATAAACGAGACAAACTTCCGCACCGTCCACAACTTCATGGGATCGGCGGAAAAGTGAAATCACTTAACCGGTTATAGTAAGCTTTCCATAGGTGTATACACCTACCTGTCAATGGACAGTGCGAGGAAGGAGTTGTCGTTTGCCGACTTGCGTTTAGGCGGCAAAGGCGGGGCCGACTCGATTTTCCTGTAACATACGTTTCACTTTCACTCGACGGAATGGAAGTATTTATATGTATTGGCAGGATTTAGATACTATTAACTATTATTATAGATATCATTACTAAATAATGAAATTTCTTCTAAATTTTTGATAAAATGTTTAATTGTTATGTTATGTTAATTCGCTCTGCTTTGCCTTGTTCGGAGGATCGAAGATTTAAAAAGAAATACATATATAAATGGCTTAAGAGTAGCACCTAAAGTAATATAGTCGTTAGTGTAGCACAGTAACCTATGTGGGTAAAACCCGGGACGCAACTAATTAATATTTAAATAATGTTCACCGTAATGGTTTGTTTACACTCGTCAATAACGTCATTATTAATGTTAGCTAAGACATATGCGTAAATTCCATTGTTTACCTTGTCGGTAAGAACCGTTGTTACCGATAATCATTCAAAACAATAATCTTTACAACGTAAACTGCTAGTACCAGTCATATTACTACGAAAATTACTCAGCATACATGCGGCAGTCATCTTGTCATTTTTATTTAAATACAAAATGCAGTAGATACTTGTAGTGATACGCATCCGAATAGAAATGCAATAGTGGAAATATGACTGGTGTTTTCCATTATGACGTAATAAGAAAAGCTCTACCTAACTATTAATATAGTGGTCGAACATGAGGACTAATTCATTGTGGTATCAATTACTAACTGGTAATTACTGCAGTCATCAATCGTGACACGTAGCGGACTACAAAAGTGACGTTAGCGCATTAGTCGTAGACGAAAGTCATATCCCGTTATTGACATGTTTTAATCGATATAACCAAGCAAAATCGCAGTTTCCTCTTAAAAAATGCTTCGTGAACATACGTATGTGCAAAATCATTTAAAGGTCAATCACCCACAAATATGTAACACTAATCTAAGCTCTATTATCCCTCGATCCAACATGACGTAATTTAAATATCTTTGAAAAATATTGAGGTGTAGGAAGTTTCTAGACATTTCGGTTTACACGTTACAGCAATGTTAAATCTCTCACATTATTGTCAAATTGAAAATTAATTTCGCTGGTAACGTAATGTTCCTCGAGTCAATATTATGAATATGTAATATAGAAATGATATACTGCTTAATAATATCGCATGAGATTGGTTGAGTCGGAAGTATAAATAGCCGGCCATTGTGCTATTCTCAATCGGCTAATGACTATAATCAATCAATTTCAGTGTCTATTTTAGTAATTAGAACATTATGCAATAACCTTCCGACTATCCTTCATTTTATAAATGCCAAAGATTGTAGGTGGATTTGGAGGAGCCTTTGAAGCTATTTTGTTTCTTGTGTCGGAGTGATTGAGTAATACCAAAATAGCCAAACATAATTTGGATGTAATGTAATGTATGCATATTATGACGCACCAACAGAAAAATGTGCATGGCAAAACTATTAGTTCTGAAGGCCAAATATAAATATTACTCTGTGACACAATGGGCAATAGTCCCTTAATAACTCGTATATACAATGTCTTCCAAGAACAAGTCTCAGTAAGAGGCCTCTCGTGTGTTGTGACTGTATGCATACTGACCTATTAGGTCTTGCGGGCTTGGGCGGCGGAGTGTCCGGCGCATCGAGCACCGACTCTGAAGAATGCGAGGCTCGCACTCCACCATTCTCGCCGGGAGTCTCGCCAGTCAGTAAAGAACGCTCTTTCGGCGTTAATGGTATATCTACAAAAAGAAAACATTATTGAATATTCATTATTAAAGAGATAATTCTTAAGCATTTCCGTGCCTTCGCCGTGCTAGCAAGTGATTTGAGTAGTTACCTGCTAAGCAAGTAGTGTAATTAGAATCTAAGCCGGCAAGGGTCACAACACGAACTTGCCGGTTCTTCTCAGAAGGCTGGTTTCCGAACCGGTGGTAAATTCTCGACATTCATAAGTGTCTTACCAGGGCCTAAACTGTACCAATAGTGCTCATGGAATTATCATGTTGCTATTGTCGAACGACTTATTTGGAAAACCCTTTCCATATTTTACGAAACATTCCAATTATGTTGAAAGTCTCGTGAAAATGTTTACAAGGTTGATAATGTCTATTGCAGCCGTAAGAAATTATAATTATTAGGCAAAAAAAATACTGTCACTGCACATTTTGTTACCTAATCATTATATTTTCTGATACTACAAATCTGTAATAGAACTTGAACATTCCTACTGCATGTTGTAGCATAATACAAGTATTGAGGATAAATGTATAAACATGGCCATATAAGTAATATCACCACCATCATACAATATATTTCATGTGTCTGTTGATCAAACTCAAAAAATATGATGAGCAAACTCAAAAAATGACTACTGACGGCACCTGTAGGCTTGTGTAGTGTAATAGGGTGGAAAGAAGTAATTACCTGGCAGAGAGTTCCTCTGCGTGGAGGCACGCGGGGAGACCAGCGCCGGTCGGGGAGCGAGTGCGGGGCGCGCCATGTGTTGGTGCGCCAGCGCAGCCACTTCCTCCACGGCCGCCGTCACGCCCTTCACAACCGAGCTCACGTGCTCCGGAGACAACGCCGCCGTCGACATGTCTAATTCCTCATTGCCAGCATCAGCACGCAAACTAACGGCAGTTATCTCATCGCACAGCCGTATCAACATCGCGAGCGCTGTGCACAGCCGCTTCACTGCGCTCGTGAGAGCCGGCGATCGCCCGCAGTATGGTTTTATTGCTGAAATATTGATTAATACCGTTTTCGATTGGTCTCGTGTCCTCGATTTCGAGATTCAATGTTATTGTGATTTCTAGATTTTAGTGTTAAAGCTCTGTTGGCCTACATGTATAGTGCAAATTGTACTCGTTTCCATCCATACTCGTACTAGTACATACTTTGCAATTCAGACGAATATCAAAGAGAGATCACTCATATTAAACACTAGCTGTGCCCCGCGGTTTCACCCGCGTAGATTTAGTTTCTTCCTTATTGTCGCGGAACCCTAATATTTTGAATAAATAAAAGTAGCCTAAGTTACTCCTTGAAACATCAGCTACCTATCAGTGAAAGTCCCGTTAAAATCCGTCCAGCCGTTTCAGAGATTACCCGGAACAAACAGACAGACAGACAGAGAAAAATTTTAAAACTTGGTTTTTTTGTGTCATTATCGTTATTTTGGAATTACAAACAGACACTTCAATTTTATTTATCTGTATAGATGTATAGATTGATTCAGTGTTTAAAGTCAAAATGATAAGATTACTGTAAATGATGATTACAGACTAGATTGTATTGAAACATACAATACGTAAATTCCAACTTAATACAAGTTTGTGTTCAAAGACAGAATCAAAGAAATTACCTTTATGTATATTGCCGATTGATTCGAAAACAATAGTGCCGTTATCAGGAAGCATTTCTAGTTTTCTCTTTGTGATAACATCAGAAAAATGTTTTAACCCGAATGTAACCTGAAAAAAATCAGAGCGTCGTCAATGACAAAGATTCAATAGCGAGAGTGAAGCTCAGAAACAAGAAAATATGATAAAAACAAGGTAATAGTGGCCATTGCGCTGACCTCTTTGACTAGCCGTTCTAGTTCTTTGGCAGGCGTGACTTCCCCCTCCTCGGCCGTAGCACTTTTTGTGCCCATGTTCCGAATTTTTGGACTGAGCGGCGAGTGTGATCTGTAATGAACGATATTGTAAGAGTAATTTATTATAGAAAGTAAACATTGCGTTAGACGATGTCGTAACAAGTTTATCACTAAACGTTGACCAACTGGCCCGCGGCGCTGACAGCTGACTACAAATTATTTCTTAATTCACTGGTTACCAAGAGACCATAACGTAAAGATACCACAAAAATGTACATGAGCTAAGTAATTTCGAAAACAAAGTAATTAAGCTGTGTAATAGTGGTGCGCCTCGTTCATACTTATGACAAGTTAAATCCTTTGTGGACAGGTATTATCTAACTAAACAGTATCGCAGTAATTGTTGTCAAACACACAGACTGAAGTAAAATTAGACTTATTGCTCGTAACTATACTTTAAATTGTAGAACGTTTTGTTTAGTACATAATTATAACTTATTATGCTCAATTGTTTATAATAATAACGAAATTGAAATATTACTTTAGATAGGGTACAATAGTAGATAGTATCATCGTATTAAACAAAACATTGTGACAGTAAATTATTACTTTAGTTAATGTTAGATTATTAATAATGGTGGTGGAATATGTAGTGTCTAAATCAGTTGTTTCCACACATCGGCAATGAATATTTCAATGAACCTGATGAAGTGGAGGGACCACTTAGTAATGTCACCGCGTGGAATGCGTTGCAAAAGTGCTGCTTAACATGCAAGCCCACTCCTCGTCGTGAATACAAAGCTGAGCTATATTTGACATGCTAGCTAGAAGTCCCGGTTCACCTTACACCGTGCATATTCAATCGTCAAGTTATAAACATACGATTACACTGCATACTAGTCATATCTTAATTTGGCAATATGGCTAAAAATATTCAAAAACGAAAATGTTTAATAGCCTGATCACTGCAACGATATTTAGGAGGGAATAATGAATATAAATGAAATGTCATTATATACGATCAGACCAATGTTTTTGTTTTTTGTGAATAGTTTGTTATGAATCAAGGAACCAGTTTTTTCGCAAGTGACTATAAAAAGACATTTCGTATTCAAAGTAGTAGGAAAACGTAATTAGCAGTCACATGTCTGTCGGTTCGTGAGTTTTTGCAGGCACAGATAATAAGACAAATGACATGATTGTTGTGTTTGTATAAATAGCAATCACGTGATCTACATTGAATGTCAGATAACTAAAACTACCCTTGAGAAGACATGTTGTTTCGCCTCTTTGTAGGATTCCAAGAAAAGGCGCTATATTCCAATTTCCTTTACCTTCGGGGATGCGAAGTGATGATATAAGCGGTACATACCGCTGTATTTATACGTAGGTACATGTAGGTATGTATATTAATACGACGGTACCCTAAAAAACAAAAACTGCAACACAGAATTGTTTTATCTCATCTTTGTAATAAAAAACACGAGAGCGTTGCACCTTAACATCTGGAATGTATTGTGTACACTTAATGTAGGGACATTTAGAGAATCGTACCGTTTTCCATTGTTAGCAAATCTCCGGTGAAGTTTATTTGTGCGTTTGTTAAACCAATCACCAACAGGCGATCGCACTGCGTTCGACATTTGGAACGACACTCGCTGACCACCACGGCTGAATCGTAAAGAACACTTGTTCACACTAACAGTTGTACGTACACAGAGAACTACTTTCGAACAACCTCAGGCGTATCGTAAAAACTAGTGTCCACCGGCCGCACAGTAAATAAAAAGCGATTCAGTCACGCTGACAGGCGGCGCTCTGCTGCGACATTAAAATGTAATCACTTAACATTGGCCGCACTAAACTAATGAGATTTCAGCGGACAATGTACTAATGAGCGCGACACTCGCGAGCCGCTCGTGACTCATAATCGCCGCCACATTTAGTGCACTGTCCACAATCTACATCAATAACGGCACGCACTTATAACACTGTACCCGCTACGATTGTACGATTTAATATATTAAACTTTAATCATATGTGTAACAAACGAACAACGTTGTTCATTCACTGGTGGGCGAGATAAAACTGTTAAATCAAGCGAGGACTTTCTTACGTCGCTGTCAGTTAAGATAACAGTTGTATGTAAATATATCTATAAAGATAAGACACAATACAATATGAAGTTAGTTTAAAGATTACATCGCGTACACAAGTTGCTAGATAGTGGAAGATATCACGTTTTTTTAATATTTTATACACAATATCATATCGTGTATTATACAAGAATATAAATTAGAATTGCGATTTTTTTAATGATAATAAGAAGGTACTAAGTAGTAGTAGCACTGCGGTATGTTTCAGTATAAATGTGTAGATACGACTGGCATGAATTCTAAGTACAAAGCTATGCTCTTTGTTAAAAGTGTTTTATGAGTAAGCCTTGACTTAATTAATCGAAGGTAATATGTTTTTATGTAAGGGTGCCTACCTACTACGTGACAAAAATAACACGGTCTTATTCTAGTACCTACGTAAGGTAAATTGAACAATAATACAGTCATGATAACGAATTTTAATTAAGGTACCGGTCTTCCATTATAAATATTGTTGAAATTTCGAGGAATAATCCAGTAGTGTGCTGGATATAATATTATTGTGTTGGAATTTTATTACATTCCAAGTACTTGGTTTGGTAGAATAAATATGGTTTAATTTTCCTCACACGCCCTATAAATAAGTCAGTACAATTATTTGAGCGAGTGGCATGAACATTGAATAAAGGGCGGTTCAAAGCGTCATGTGATATAACACACCTATGAAATAAAACTATCCTATGAAATAAGTATGGATGGGATCCTAACTATTTAAAACATATATCTACCTACTTACAACAATATGTACATCAAAAAAAGGCCTGGCCATTGTAGCTGGAAATCTCACTAAAATAGGTATCTCGATTTTTTTTTAGTATATCTGAGCATTTTTGTAATGTAGGGTTTTATAGGAATAAGGCTAGGTAAAGTTAACCGATATTAGTTACTATTAAGCTTAAACAAGTATATAAGTTAATTTTGCGTTGTGTTTTATTACTTTAGTTTAAAATCAGTACATGTGTATATCTACGAATAATGTAAGTTACCTGAGAGCGGATGAGAGATGCGGCGGATGGTGTTGCTGCGCCGGAGAACGCATGTTGGAGATGCGCTCGAGCAAGTCGTCCTTGAAGGAGCGCGCGCGCCGAGCCAACTTGTTGGCACTGCGAAGCGACCCACGGTGCCCCGACCCTGCCTCGCCACACGAATCGTTCTCTGTCGAATAACCCGATATTTAACCATCGCAATTACTTTAAATACCACTCATTATAGCACAGATGCCCGAAAATGTTTCAATCCAATTTTGAACTGGGGGTACCTTTTCTGATTGTCTGGCCGCAGTGGTTATGACCACTAACAATCATGACCACACCACCACCATAATGCTCAGTACAACCTGGGCCTCCTTTGTCAATCATATAAATCACTTTGTATCCAATATGATTAAAACACGTTACAATGTTAATGTATTGTACGTAACGTCATACACCAATGCTAACAGCTACTATTATGGCAGTGCGAACGAGATCCTTAAGTATGCAAGGTCGAAAAACATCAGCCCGCTGGCCGTGTCACAGATGACTATATTAGGGGGACTAACCGAACGATTATTAGCTATTATTATTTTATTTAACACACTAAAAACTCTTCAACTCTTGCAGTTATGGAACCAATAAATTTCATGCAAAAGAAAAGTTGAAATTTATCTGCAATGTAATATAAAAGTAAATACAAAACGTCAAATTAAATGTAATTATTTCAATTAAAATCACCACACTAAGAATCAAACTGATGTGTTTCCTGACACAGAATGTTGTAGCCACTTGACTGTAGTGAATACCACAAAGAATACAATGTATGATACCAATAAGGAAAACATATAAATATATAATAGACGTCACCAGTTAGTTACCTAAATACGTATAAACTGTTGCACAAATCGGGAAGTAACAAGCACAGCGCACAGCACAAATACACACAGATTTACTCGCAACTCAGATAGCTAATTATCTACAAACTATTTATTGTTTATGTGCATGCCATACTATGACCCATACATAGCTATGGCGATGGTTGAGTACTTACTAGTACGTTAGGTACCCACCCACCTAGTGAAAACAAGATATTTTTCCTCAGAACATTGTGACTATTGAGCACTGATTTTTTCTAATAAAACATCTATTTCACCACTAAATTAAATCAAGAGAAAAATTGTATTAAAAAAGTACCTGAAGGATAATGACGTAAGACGAATTCGTCACTCACACACTACCAATTCCCAACTACTTCATAGTTGCATCCGGCGCGTAGCGGCAAGGGAAGGGGGGTTTATAAATATATAATCACTATGAAGAGGGAGAGCAATAAGTAAACACCGGTTTATCAATGTAATGTTGATGGCGCGGAGTTTATAAATAAATGCGAAGGCGACAGGAGGACGCGCCCAAAGCCGCGATGACGACTGGCGACGACTGAACCAGTGAACCCTGCACCGCGCCGCACCGCGGCAGACAGACGCCACAGGTCTTGCTCGCCAACGCTTACGCTTCTCAAGCTGAGTGCGTCATACATACTTAACACATTATAAACTCTACCATAAACACAATCCTACTTAGTATGCAGCTCCAGTGTTGCGACCGTCCTGCCTCTGTCTGTCTATACGCCATAGTCGCCATCGACATACTACAACTACAACTCCCTATACTTATGAAACTATGCACTACGTTTTATTCGTATTGTGTATTGTGATGACATTGAAAATAAAAATAGCATGCTCTGTATATTGACTTTAACATCTGGATACCCGTCTCTATGTGCTCATATTCATATGCGTCTCAGTAGCCGTGTTGTGTTTTACATCATCCGTTGCGTTGTGCGAATCAGAGCGCAGCAGCAACAAGCAGAAAATGTTCAAGATAAAATCTGCATATGTCATGTAGCTAATCATAAGGCAATCCAGAAAACGAAAGCCAATATAATCAATAATACATACTTAATTAAGTAGAAATGTGTGAAAATCCAGTTTTATGTTGGGATCATTACACCTGTTAGAGTAACCCAATCAGTTTCTCTCGAAAACGAAAGTTGAACATTTAATCTTTTAAAGGCAATTAATTAAAATTCAACTTCAACTCTGTAAGTTTTTTAGACAGTTTTGTACATTTCGCTTTTTTTATAATAAAACTGGTTTCTGAATTCTGCGGTAAATTGGACATACAAGAACGGTTATTGAAGTAAGTATGAGAGTAGATAATGCATAATTCCTATTTGTAAGCTTTGTAACAGATTAGACAAGATGTTTTAGTCAACGGCCTTAACATTACGATAACAATGGGCACAATGGCCCGTGGTTCCCGCGTCTCTTACGACTTGTTATACAATATCAAGCACTTCATTAGATGCATAACTACAAAGCAACGCTGCTTGACAAGGAAGAAAAATCGAAAGCTACCAGCTTGCTAGTCTTCCGTCTACCGTTGTGGAAATGGGACACGTATCTCGTTACTACGACTTTCAATTTGCAATGCGGCAATGAAACAAGTATCAAATTAATCCTACTCGGGTTCGTTGAAGCATATTCGTGCAATATACTTACGTCTAGCTTATTGACACCGTGCAATATACATAACATAAAAAAAATACAACTAACAGTGCCTCGCGATTTTACCCGCGGAGGGTAAACAATAAACAATGTAACATTGTGTTATTTTTCCTCATTTTTGTAAAAATTTCCATCGATACTTCGCTACTTTTGGTCACAGCGTGATGTTATAAAGCTTAAAGCTTTCTTCGATGAATGAACTATTCGACACAAAAATATTTTACAACTCAAACTAGTATTTCTTGAGATTAACGCGTTCCACCAAACAAACAAACTCTACAGCTACATTATAGAATACTTGGCCGCAGTCAAGCTTACGCTGTGGAATTGTTTTGACTTGAATGATACATTTTAGAACAAAATCATACCAGGTAAGGGCTTTCCAGTAACTCCATCGTTGCTGATTTGCCGATAGACGCCGACTCCCGGTGCTGGCGTGCTTCGTGAAATACGCCGATGAATTGGTCTACAGCGTGCATCTACGATCGAGTACGAATTCCTTGGTACCTCTTTGCGAGATTTACATAATTTAATTTCTTCTATCGGCGAAACATAGTGCTTTATATTTGCATCATCATTTAAATTCTGAAGACTAGAGCCATTTCTTATCTTATTTTTAAATAAACCATTTTTCTTTGCTTTTGTTAAGGTTAAATTGTCAAAGCTTTTGCAAGGAGATAGAGGAACGATGTTATTATTTCGTAGATCGTAATATTTACTGGGGTCAAAAACACTTATTTTTGGACAATGATCTACTATAATATCCGGAGTAGTACATTGTGTCGGACTTAGAGTAGTCGATTGTGGATCTGGTTTAGGCCGATAGCCACGATGTTTAATATTTCTGAGGTTTCGTTTAATCACCGATGTTCTTTTCTCATCCAAAGCATGCAGAACTTCTGAGTT
The DNA here is from genome assembly GCA_964035505.1 of Watsonalla cultraria. NCBI lineage: Eukaryota > Metazoa > Arthropoda > Insecta > Lepidoptera > Drepanidae > Watsonalla > Watsonalla cultraria. The sequence continues at coordinate 5,393,023 of OZ037717.1, read as the reverse complement.
TTCTATTATTCTCAATGGATTAATGCCATTTTTATATACATGGTAGCTTCGTTTATTTCTTCTCTGGTTAAGATTGTCGTCGTAAATAAAACTTTCGTCGTAATGAGGCATGACGACAGCGCTTTATCAAAATAATGTATCTCCTTATTGTTAGTTCATTAGTGTTTTTTCAAATGAATTTCCTTGGATTTCATCCGCCGTTTCAACTGGTTTCTTGCGACTAGTTGGGGTCACGTCGTGCGGATATTTCCATAGCAACCGGAGATCGCGACTAGGCGGATGCATGCGCCAGAGAAAAGGAGTGCCTTCGGGGAAATCTTCGAAAGTAAGCACTTCACTTATTAAAATGTTCACTCGGTGTTTTCGTAAAATAACAATGTTATAGTGAACTTATCTGGCAAAGGTAAGCTTGTATGAATCTAGTCAGATTTAAAAATAGCGAATACTATACAATTAGATCATTATTATTTGCGCGTCGTCGTCGCGTCGCGACGCCAGCCATATGAGCATCACGCGCGTTTGCCCCGCACTGACTGATACTGATGTCCAGCTTGTTCCAATAACCTTGACACCACACAGTCGACCACACATACCCCACACGCTCCAAATTTAAACTCCCGTCGTAAAATTGCATGCGATACGTGTGCGATCACATAGCCCTTCACGCCTCTTTATACATATTGTAAGAACATCTCCTTGTGTTATGACTGACGACATGAGGATTTCATGTTCATGTCACTTTAGAAGTTAACGTAGTCACTCTCGTAATCCAATCCACTCACGAATATTATGAAATCACAGCTTTATAAACATTTAACGCAATGAAAACTTGAACTTGGAATTTATGACTTTCTCTATACAACCAAGACGCTGATTTTTTAACACCAAATAATAATTTCACTTATGCAATCATTACGCCGAATACCCGTACTATCGGAATATCTAATTTCATCCGACCCTTAAACACTTGCATCCAACACAATCGTATTGAGCCAAACAAACGCACCGATCTAACTATTTCGTAACCACAACATTTGAATCAATAACTAATAATAGGTATGAGTTTTTCACAAGGCGATCTCAATATTCAGCAGAGCAACGGAGGCGAGCTCATGCGTAGCGGTACATACAATATGATAAAATTGACACAGGGTGTCGATCGTTCGCGGCTATTTGTTTGAGTCAAGCAGTGCAGCCGGCGGCGGCGAGCGACGGCGGGGCACCACTGCGACACCGCTGTGCTGCCGGACCGCAACCAGCGCCTATCACACCTCCAATAGTGAAAGTGTTGCTCCCGCCGCGCATCTCTGAACTACTCTCTGAGTCCACTCCGCACACCTGTCCTGTACTACCAATTACCAACTCCCCGCCTATGTAACCATTACCTAACATATAACACGCATTCTCGACCCCTCTCCAAAACATCGTCCAAAGAATTAAGAAAAACTATTTGAAAGAAGCAGAATGTAACTGCTTAGATGTCTAACTACCCTTTGTAAGAATATCTTTGTATGTAATGTAAATATGCACAACTAGCATTTCAGATATCCCACTAAGCCTTGTTACCCAGGTGACTGCAGAACTAATCATCGGCAAAAAGTTAATGCCCTGGACTTGCTTTGAGGTGATGGCAGTGCTCCCGACTTTTGAAAAGTCAGTCGTGATCCTTCACCACGGGACTAAGGATGTCAGTATGTCACCACTTTGATGCAAATTGTACTAGCCAAAGAAAAACATATTCAACAAAATAACTACACAAGAAAGCAAAATTTTCCATTTTTGGATAAAAATATTGTTCTAGACTGACCAAATTTGAAGATTTTATCAGAATATACTTGCAAATTTTGACAACGGCTGAATCGATTTAAATTAAATACCGAAGGGTTCGAGGCATGGACAAGTTTAAAATAACAGTGCAGGTAAGTAGCGTCAGTAGCACAGTGTGCTGTTATTTAAGTACGAGTCGAGTCTAGTCGAGTGTTAAGGATCTGGGCCAGTCAGTGAACCATGCAGCTGCATGCGACAGTCTCATCTACAATGCATGCAGGACAAACTTTTCGGAGATGAAATTGTGAGTTTAAATGATGACATTTAGTATATCCGTATTTGAAACATGAGCTTCAAAAATAAATGGAAAATTGAAAGCAAATAATTAGAAATCTATACAGATAAATAAAATTGAAGTGTCTGTTTGCAATTCCAAAATAACAGCTTTTCACTAAATACATATGAAAGTATATACGGTGCTGACATAAAAAAAACTAATTCAGTATTATTTTTTTCTCTGTTTGTTTGTTCCAGCTTATCTCCGAAACGATTGGACCGATTTTGATCAGTAAGTACCAATCCAATTTGGTAAAATTTAAGTTAAAATTTCCACATAGCTAGATACCTACATACCGGAAATCGCTGCTGGGGTAAGTGGAAAGAAGGACGATACGAGAAAGATATATCTATCGTAATATATCGGAAGATATGACAGCACATTGAAATTATCACAAATAATGTAAAGAAATCAAAGCATCATGACTCGACGAGTGGTTAAAATCGAAAATACGTGAAATAATTTCGCTGAAAGTAAAGTATTTACGATTTTTATCTTTAATACGAACTTATTAGATTGTATCGCGTTTAGCTTGTATAACATAATTAGCTATTTATGTAATGCACTGAACTGTCTAATATAACATTTATGTCCGTAACACCTACACCAGCCTTTATTTTTAATTTCCGATTGAGTAAATTTTGCTCAACAGTTAAGAATTTTCTTCCGACTTGAGAAACTAACACTCGGGCACGCGTTCGACAATCGGCAACCACTGGCCACGGTCCGCGCAACTCACTTTCCAATAAACTAGCCGCAATCGTGATACTACCTAACCTAACGGGATCGTACACCTCTAGCCAGCTAGGTGAATCTTTTGATCATTACACCGAAAGCAATTTCACATAGGCAGGTACTTCCTCAATGTACCTCTTGATCTTTACTATTAATGTAAAGCTAAAATAAAATATACTCTGTCATTATAAGTAATGGGTTTAAAACTACTGTAATTTACGGCTCAATGACACCAAAATCAGAATTATGTAACTGTTCCAACTTTATAGCATTGATATAAAATGTTTTTTTTATTATATTGTTACCAAAGCCACGCTCACCTCACCGAATCGTGATGGCAGTGATGGCAGTTTACTCAACATTGCGGTGACAGACCATCTCACGAACTCAATGTTATTATGGTAATTATGTAGCGTAGTGCGTCGCGTTCATAAGGATATTTTAAGGACCTCGTCTACTAGTAAAACCAAACATACACAAATTTTGTCATTCGTACGAACACCAGATTTTTTAACAATAATGTAAAGATCATGGTATTTATTAGATCGCCTTACACTTAGTTGATTAAGTGTTAAGATTTCTCATCACATGTTCACGGCAGTAACAGTGACAATAGCAGTTGTCAATCATATCAATAACAGGAAGGCCAGCTCGTGTGATATAGAGTTGTATTGAAGCTTCACTCGAGAAACTAATTTAGAAGAAAACAATACGTCTTACATTTAGTCGAAGGTCGAAAACCTTTCAATAGCAATTTGTCAATTCATATAAAAGACCATAATCGGCGTATAGTAATTCACACGCAAGTATTCTCACATTTATATGCTCTGCTGCGTGATTGTTCGAGCTATTGAGTAGGAAATGTTCAAAAGTCTTTGGTACTTACTACCTTTATTATACACTGCGCTATTAATTTGTAGAGAGTCATTTCGGCACTGATCAAATTATAATGTTTTAATAGAAACCCATAAACTATTTCAATAGACGAAAATGTCCGATTAGCCATATAACGACCTTAACAATTACCGGTAAGGTCATCGTCACACTGAATTATTGTTTTGAAACTGCGACCTTCTGTCTTGGAGTCACGTTAGCCAACCGATAATGGTGCGCTGTATCGTATAGGACATGAGCAATTTGACTTATTGGGAATATACACTGAAGGACTGCTTGTGCCTACTCCTTTCACTTTCGTCAGGTCAATAAAATGTACCAGATATGGGCAGATGCTACTGTACAGACTAATCAAGGCAAGCCAGCCACATAGATGGATGTAATAAACATCAATCAAATATCACTGAATAGAATAGAATTGGCGCACTCAAACAATCATTTGCATGGAAAATGATGTGCACCGCTCGGTAATGGAGGTAGCATGTAGCAAGTGCAAATGGGTTCCACTGCCACATAACGGCACTCTATATTCAGAAAAGCATTATGAAATAGCTCGGATAACTGTAGAAGCTCCGACTTGGTACCTATGCAAAAGGAAATAATGGGCTACCACCGACAATGATATTGTTACACCTCTTTGGTCGAATAAATAATATAATTTAGCTGGTAGCTAAATATATACAATTACTTTAAAAAAACAGGACATAAATATAATTTAGCTCTGTCTGAATTAATATTATTCACTCTTTCAGGTTTCTTGTCCTGAGTAACAACTCAAATTTCTTTGGGGTACAACTGTGTTATAATGGAATTTGATATAGGTACTTGGAAACCCCTAAAATTGTCTACAAACCAAAACCAGCATCGAAAATAATTAATTTCTCTATCAGTGAGTAATGAGCAAAATTTTCAATTAGCATAGCGTATAAACATGACCAATCGATTTGTAATTCTCGTGATTCAAATACAATTTACCGACATAAAATATATTACAAAATGATTGGAAAGGAAATATTAAATTATTAGAAGACGGCGACCGTGCGCCGGCGGCGCCTCAGCTCAGGCATGGTACCGTTAAAGCACACGAAGATCGCTGCATCAACGAGTATGCCCGATCACCAACTAAAGTAATAGTCTACAGACTTTTCAGATTCCAATAAATTCGTGCCTTATCTATTTTGAAATTAAGCAACGTGCCAGGTCTAGTGCCTGTACCTAGTCTAGCTAGTAGCTACCCACCACGACTGCAGCCGTTATCATTTACATAGGCTGTATACCGCTTCATAATGAAGGTCAATCCGAAAAGCATTCTCCTTGGCATTGTTACGGGTTCAAAAATCCGGGTGGTGATTTTCCTAGGGGTGATTTTTTCCATATTTAAATGGGGACAATTTCGAAGAATTATAGCAATCGACTATCTATTCTGTAAAAAGATAGGAAAAAAGGAGGACTTTCTAAAGAAAATAATTGGTGCTGATTTTACTCTACTTACGTTACTGTGCGAGCGGGCGCAACGAGATTGAATAACCGCGATCACGTCTAGATTTGATCCGTGACTTCCGTGACTTCTATCATTCACCTTAAACTGTGGATCCTACTAGTCCCATTTTATTAGATTGATGTCCCGACTACGCGGTGTTCCACTCTCCTTATGATGCTGATGAGTGGTAAATGTATACTAATATTATGTATTGCTTGGCTGAACACGCTAATCTCAGGAACTACTGGTTTGAATTGAATAAATATTTTTGTGTTGGATAGTTCATTTACCGAGGAAGGCTTAATAGCATCTCGCGTCTGCTATATGCGTCCAATAGGAGCGAAGCATCAATAGAAAATGTTGACAAAAAAACATGTATGATAGATTGTTCCTCTTTAAATGTTCTAAAGTCCGCGTATTACTGTAGTACCGACATATGATTCTTTGGATAGACTCACTATAACTTTTTTATAGTACTCAAATTGTTCGAAAAACTCGAAACATTCGATGAGTGTTTTGTGGTAGGTACTTAAATTATATCCGAGTGAAACCGCGAAGCTCAGCTAGTTTAATATAATATAATTGTTTCCGTCATTGAAGATCTACCTACAGTGAACTGGTATTGCAGCGGACAATCTATACATCTATACAGATAAATAAAATTGAAGTGTCTGTTTGTAATTCCAAAATAACAGCTTTCACAAAATGCATATGAAAGTATACACGATACTGACACTAAAAAACCAAGTTTTAAAATTTTTCTCTGTCTATCTGTCTGTCTGTTTGTTCCGGGTAATCTCTAAAGCGGCTGGACGGATTTTAACGGGACTTTCACTGGTAGGTAGCTGATGTTTCATGAAGTAACTTAGGCTACTTTTATTTATAAAAGATATTAGGGTTCCGCGACAATAAGGAAGAAACTAAATCTACGCGGGTGAAACCGCGGGGCACAGCTAGTATATTTATAATACTGGAATCAGATAGGTACGCCAAGTCAAACGCAAGAGTGATCAAACTTAAATTTAGGAAAGTATTACTCTATTCATTCAATGTGTGTTGAATGGTGGCTCACGATGACACCTCACATTCATATCTAGTTCCTGTCTACGCGCGTATATAATAAGTCGTGGTCGAAGTGACATTATTAGTACATTGTTTACATCGCGCGGGGTTTAAGATGGTTCTTATGGCATAGTAGTAAACGCGGATGAAACCGCGATTAATATAATTATTTAGCAATTCCACCAACAGCGACCGACTGACACCGACACATAGGAATGTCTAATTCAAAGCCCATGGAGAGTACGCGAGCCACGCGCTCCCGTTACCAATATAGAAATAATAGAATAGGGTTGTCCACCCAGTCACTCTAGATGTAGCTGTACCTTACAAAATTTTTATGTAATACTGAAAGGTTTAGGGAAGTTGAATATTGATTTAGCTACAATGTGATTTCAAAGAAAATTAAGTATTTTCCATGGATCATACGAACTCACTGGCCGTATCTAATGCACAGTAATGTCTGCACGTGTAATTTGTAAATTTCCAATATGTGGACATACTATAATTTAAACATCGCCATACTTATTACCCAACCGAGCTGTTTTCTCTTTACGGGAAATTTAGGTTCATCCTCAATCTTAAGTTATAAGAAGCAAACACAAAGGTAGAAAGAATATTGGGTTTTATTTACCGAGGGCGTTATCTGGCCGATGTCACTCATTACGAAAGTACCTACATTTGCGTACCGTAGTTTTATATACTACTAGCTGTGCCCCGAGGTTTCACCCGCGTAGATTTAGTTTCATCCTTATGGTCGCGGAAACCTAATATTTAATTCTTAATAAATAAAAGGTAGCCTATGACCTTTCTCAGGGTCTAAAGATTGTCTGTACCAAATTTTATCAAAATCGGTTGAGAGGTTTAAGCGGGAAAGCGTAACAGACAGACAGACAGAGTTACTTTTGCATTTATAATATTAGTAGGGATACTACACATCTACACATTTCATGAAATTTTCGCGTTTCGGCTCTAGTGTCACTGAAAACGTGATTGTAATGATGAATAAGGGTAGACTAAAATGTAATTTACCTATATTTTTTTAATGGTTAAGAATTTTGGTCTTAAGTAAGTGTAATTAAGTAAAAGTTACTAAACTTTAGTATGTTAAAATTGTACAACCCTACTTCCCTACCTAGTCAAAGTAAAGGAAAATATGTATAGGTTGAATAGCTTTATCGTTATTAAAAGCATAATAACTCAATGGTAAATGGTAATGAGCAGTTGATGCAAAGAAAATATTTGTGAAACCCAGATCTTACGTAGGATAGGTATCTGGGTATGGATGTGCAAAAGATCCCTTCCATTGAAAATGAAATAAGTACATGCATGTAATGCATAATAATCTACAAAAGTTCAACAGTTTTAAAATGAAAAGGAACCTGATAGAAATTCAATAATTTACACATTAGTATGTATAGAATACATATTATAGGATCTGATCAAGTTTGTCATTCTTACATTTATACTTATAATACAATGGTTACAAATTGAATATTGGCAATCAAATTCTGTTATTATAAGTCAGTTTCTATCTATTACAGCAAAGCTCTTAAACTTAATTGAACAAATTCGGTGTTACTTTTTGTATTTTCAAAAAAAGGAGAAGCTCGAGTCCAACTGAGGTTCTCATCAATATTATTAAACCTTTTTTACATTGACACAATTATCATAAATTATATTGGACATTTAATTTAAATATTATATTATAAGACTTATTGCATTGTGTATCTATGATATTATATTAATGTTCTGGCTTATTAAGTTCTTCTTATTATTTTAAGTATATTGGTATATTTAACTAACTATACTCAATAAAAAGTTGTGGGGAATCACCTAAGTCACATTATTAATGGAGTCCCTGAGGTTCTCATGATGGATATTTTTTATAGGATTAGGTACCTGTTAAAAACTACTTAAGCGCTTTTAAAATCAGTTCCTGGTAAGTTACTTATGAATTTTGAAGAATTGACCACCATTGCAACTAGACACCACAGTGTAACTCTAATTGGACTTTATTAATGTAAGGGCTAAAGTTTTAATTACAAGCTCTTATAAGTAAGTTATAATAAATATAATAATAATAGAAAAATATATCTAAACATGAAGTAGGTAGACCTACCACCTAATTTTAGCAATAGTTACTGCAACAAAACTAGCTAAAGGGTTAGCATTGTATAGATAAATAAGCATGTAGTTAGACTAAACTGAAATCACATTTACTTAATAACTCTGTATTCCTAAGTAATACCTATAATAACATTATCCTGATTTGTCATAATAACAGGATAATATTATAAACTATTTACGGAATAAAGATTCATAACTACATTATACATGACTGTAACTTTGCACAACTTGTAAGCAAGTAGGTAAGTACCTAGTAACGTAGTAGAGTAAGCAAACTACCTACCTACCTGCCAGTGGAACAAGGTATTCATTCAGGTTAGATAATTACTACGATTATATTATAGTTTATTTACCTAACCCATTATTAAAGTACCTACTTAACCCACACGTCTGTAACAAATCAGTGTAGTTTGGGGAAGCTGAAACGAATCTTCGATTCTTCGGAAGTGTCATTCATAAACCATGACATGAAAATATAAGACGAAATAACAGTTTTACATTTTAATTTAGTAATGATCTACCTACTATTTTTTGTACATCCAACTGTGCTCTAAACATAGGAAGCTAAATGTAGAATCAATTATTCCAAATTATGTTAATAGTACATCTAAGAATAAAATGTAGAATGTTACGTTAAAACTTACCCTGTCCACATTTCTCAGTCTTTGGGGTAGAAGTCATATTATCAAAACAACACCCACTATGGCATATTAGCTCGAGCACTAAAGTTGAAAAAAAGTCTGAATGTTTTATTTGACAAAATTCACAAAATTAACATTAGAAGAACCGACCGGCAGCCATGTTTAGAAAACAATTTCTTTACAAAGTAGTAGTAGAGAATATGGACACACAGCGCCATCTATGAAATTGATAAATGGTAGTAAGCACGAAGCAGGTACACTTTTAGACAGATAGATGGCACTATGAACATTTCTTGATCATAGACAAACAATATGTTTTGTTAGAAATATCTGCGACTATTTGGAGTATTTTCCATAGAAAACATATATTAATTATGTATATTCCTCTTGATGGGATTTTTCTACTCTTGAAATTATTTTATTGACTGATAATAAAGAAGTAGTAATTTTAAAAACGTCCTGAAATGCACCCACGCTCCAGCGTTACTAAAGTGAATTAATATATTTTTTGTTAGTCTCATATTTACTGAAAATTATCTCTTTTAGACTTTTAGTTCTTTGTCTGACTCTACTATTATCTAAAACTCTACGACTATATAAAAAATTAAAATAAGAAGACTATATAAAAACTTTACAGTTTGGTTAACTCATAGATATAGAAAAAAAATCGGGTTGACTGGACACAAGAATCTATTATATGTCCTATCATATCTTGCATTACTAGTAATTATCGAATAATCGACTATATAATGTTATCATTAAGTCGATTATTCTTTTACTAAAAATCATTCATCTTGAGAATCCTAGTCACGATCCTGTACCCAAGAGTAGGTTTTAACATGGTTTAACGTTGACTAAAGTTCCTACACTCGCAGGGGCGCTTTTAAGTTACCATTCAAATTGATATACATACCGAGCAAATAAAAGTGATGAAGGGGATTATCGTGTGTCATGCTTTCGTTCGTAAAGCACTTTTCTGTGGGTAAAATATATTTAGCCATTGTGACAAAAATGACTGTTATACTTATCAGATATGTATTTTGATGTATAGTTATAAAAAAATACTATAGTTTGAAGTGATACATTTTCAATAATCGATTGTTAAGTCACATCCTTACGGCAATATGCATAGATATAGAAAAAAAGTCGTTTCTGCCATAGTAAATAGTCGTCTATGGCTTCTTTAATCTATGCTATTGAAAAAATTGTGTGTGTGGTCTGTTCTGTCTATATTTAATTTAGGTACCAAGTTACTTATGTACCTTACTGTGTTATATTTTGTCATTTGCCAAATAAAGTGATTGCGCTGTGTGTGAAAAGTATCTACACGTATGTGAAATGCGTCTGTAATGTTTCTTCTAATTTGAATAGTAATTCCTAGTTTGTGTAAGAGAAAAACTTTTACAAAAAGTGACAACGCCAGTGATTTGACGTAATCATGGCGGACCCCCTGAGTTTACTTCGGCAATACAACGTAAATAAAAAAGAGATAATTGAACGAAATAACCAAATAATATTTGGGGAATTCTCTTGGCCGAAGAATGTCAAAACCAACTACCTTATGTGGGGGTAAGTAATACATATTTTTTTCAAATTAAACATTATTCTAAGTGTAAACGATTTTCAAAACAAGGGTTTTTTTATTCCAGGTCCGGAAAAGAGGGCAGTGTGAAAGAATACTATACGCTTGAATGTCTTCTATTTATACTCAAAAACATACAATTGACACATCCAGTGTATGTTAGACAAGCTGCCGTAAGTAGAGTTGTACTCTGGTGGGATAGCAGCATTATGGGTTCAATACACATGCTTTCTGATGTTTCACTTTAGGCCGCGAATATTCCTCCTGTCCGGCGGCCGGATCGTAAAGAGTTGTTGGCATACTTGAATGGTGAAACTGCTACTTGTGCTTCAATAGACAAAAGTGCTCCATTGGAAATACCAACTCAGGTATCATTCTTTATTGTTATTAAGAAAATGTATGATGAATTAATTTGTGTTATCCTATTACTCTAAAAACCAGTATTCCTATATTCCAGTAAACTTCTTGAAGGTTCATGTGAATGCCTTTGCTGTGCCCTACTACTATAATTTACACTTTATATTTGTATCTGTATTCTTAGTGCATTGTTTATAAGACCTATTTTACTGACACATTATGACTGATACAGCCTGTATATAACATTGCGCAAGTCACAGTTTTAGACTGGAAGTATAATATCACTGGTACTTATTGCGAATTTAAAAGTATTAATACAGTTGTATTTTGCCACCGCTTTGTTACTGTCCTTGGAAAGATACTTTGTCAATTCTATGTTGCTGAAACATCCCAATGTGAATCTGGCATGTATATAAAAGTTAAATTATAAATTCACAGAGGTCTTATGTATATCAATGGGAAATTAGCCCTATGATTCCATTTATTACACATTACACATTTTCAACTTATCCCTATTTCATGTATATGACTGGTTAATTTAATCTATAAATTTTTTTATCTCACAGAAGAATATTTTTATCAAATAGGTTTGTATGTTTTGATGTTAATATAGGAATAAATGTAAACAGGTAAAGCGCACACATGACAATGATGGGGGGGAATCTGCAGCTAAAAAGCCACGTATTGAAGAGACACATGTACAGAAAGTGCGAGAGCAACTGGCAGCCCGCCTCGATGCACCCAAGGAAGCTTCTGTCACTGTTGATAATATCAAGTGAGAGATTCTAAGAAACTGTGTAATTTTTATGTACTTTGCTTGCTGCATAAAAACTTATGCCTTAGCCATGCTTTTCATTGGCCCATTGCAATTGTTTTCCTTTTTTTAACATATAAAGCACTTCCTAGGTTCGTTAAATTTTTAAGGCTTACCATAATATAATCTGAATGCTTATAAATCTCTTCATATGTTACAGATCTCTATCGGAGGCTATGTCAGTTGAGAAAATCGCAGCAATCAAAGCAAAACGTTTGGCTAAAAAGCGTACAACAATCAAAAGCAATGACTATTCTGATACACTTGGTGTAGTGGGGTCAGATTTGCGGGCAATACTCGATTATGATGTTGACCTTACCAAAGATATTATCAGTCGTGAGAGGCAGTGGAGGACACGAACTACAGTATTACAGAGTAATGGGAAAGTGAGTATATTTAATTACATTGTTGCATTATGTGTATTTTCACTTCAATTGGAGACTGGTGACCAAGACTCCTTTTTGAGTCAGTTTCTGAAATGGATGACTTTTCTATTACATCTCTTTGATCTATTTGATTAATCTGATAGTTGTATTTGTATGCAAAAGTGAGATCATATGCATGCTTAGCCTATTGCTAGTTACAATGCAATGCTACATAGAATTAATACAACTTATCAGACTTATTTTCTTCCAGGTGTGTTAAATTTATTTTAAACCTACTAAATTAATTTTAAACCTACTCAAAACATGGTTCTCAGGTTCACCAAGCTGATTTTTTATGAGTATGTGATACTTCTGCTTCGTCCCGCGATATTATATCCCATTTGTATTGTAAAATTGCATAAAATTAAATTCAATTGTTTTTGTGTGAAATAGTAAAAACTTCCGTCCAAAAAAAATTTCGCGTTTATAATGACGTGGTGTGTGTGTAGATGTTCGCGAAGAGCATCCTAGCACTGCTGGGCAGTACTCGGGCTCGCGAGGAGGGCCGCGAAGGACCGCGAGGCGCTCCTCGGCCGCCGCCCGCGCCCCTGCCGCCGCCCGCCGCCCTGCCCGCACATACCACGCAGTACAACAGATACGATCAGGAACGATTCATTAGGCAGAAAGAAGGTCGGTCATTATTGCGTACATAGTTTACTTTAGTAGATTTAAGATTTAAAAGTAAGTAATATTACTTTAATTTAAATGTGCTCGGCAAAAGTTTGTTTCGCAAATAAAGTGCCGGATTATGTGAAACGAGCAAAAGCTTACGAAATCATCCGTGAAACGAATGCTCCCAATGAGCTCCGTCCTAATTAGTGGAATATAATCAACTTAATCAAAGTTATTATTCTATATAGTTCTTTATACATAGCAGCTTACATAACTAGCTAGCTTCACACACATACCAACATTACCAAAATAACTCTTATGTACAGGAGTGATAACGATAAAAATCACCTCAGTGCATAATTCAAATTCTTAAATAGCTAGATTATATGATTTGACAAGTAATGTAAGTATAAACAATAATGTAACTTTCCTTTTTAGAAACGGAGGGATTCAAAATCGACACTATGGGCACATACCACGGTATGACCCTGAAGTCTGTGACGGAAGGGCCCAGTGTTCCCGTAGCGGCGCGTGCTCCACAAACTCCCACCCACCCTCGACAAATGCCACGTAAGTATGCTCTTGTTTATGTTTTACTCGGTATATAGACACTCTTTCGTTTCTCTAATATACTTGTGTGAGTATTAAGAATATTTACGAAAATACTAAAATTCAATCCAACGACCTGCAAACTTTATAGTTGCTCCGCCAATTGGAATCGCACTTTGTGTAAATATGCAATCCCAGAAGGGGTAAGCAGAGGTGTTGATATATCACTCACTTTTCGCCATAGATGATTACAAATGATGTGTCTATATCGCCATCTCGGGCACTATACATAATATGTCTTCGAGGTATTTTACAAATATATGCAGGTTCCCTCACGATGTTTCTCTTCACCGTTAAGCTCTCTAAGAGTACAATCACTGTATTTAAGTTTATAAAAACGCATTGGTACAGGCCGCTGGGATTCAAACTTGCGTTACTTGCATAGCCAGCGACTGCTTAACTCCACCCAAGCCCCTACGGCTAGTGTGTATTTTGCTCCGAAACTAATTGACCGATCTTGAAAATTCTTTCAGCAATGGATAATGGCTTTATTTTCTCCGTACTCCCACGGGTAAGGGAACTTCGCGGGTGAAACCGCGTGACGGCCGCTAGTGAATAGTGTGTTTGTAATAATGTATTGTGTATCGTAGAGAACGGTCCAGCGATGGTAGGCGCTGGAGGGCGGCGCGAGTTGCTGCCAGCGGCGGCGGCGCGCGCTCCGGCGGGCGGCGGCAAGCGACCCTCGCGCACTCCCATCATCATCATACCCGCCGCCGCCACCTCGCTCATATCCATGTTCAATGTCAAAGACATGCTTCAGGACCACAAGTTAGTATTCAAACAGGCATACACATATTATTTCTTACCTTCAAATCTTCGAACTGAGTATATTTCAAGTATTATTATTACTTTAATTAATTAACTTTTTTTACACCCAACAGTTGACTGGTAGAGAATGTCAATAGAATTAAGTCTGCCATTATTAAATAAATAAATAATATTTCTTATTGTGATGTTATTGTTATTGTGAAAATTTGCATTTTTGCTTGCTATTAAAGAATGATCCAAAATCTCTCAGGTCTCTCAAGATCTCGCGACATCTTCGCTGTGCATCTCGACCCTCTTAGGGTGAAAAAAACTTGAGAGGTGTCAAGGGTCACCCGGATGGAAGGAAGTTCTATAAGGAAGTTCTATATTCATTATTATTGGAACGAAGTTCCAATAATAATGTAATACTTTCGCTACATTTGAACTATTGGGACAGCGCATCCGAATGTTGTCACGGGTTGCTTTATTTATAACTTCTCATTTTTACTATTAGTAAATTGTCATGATTGCAGATTTGTACCTGTTGAGCAAAAGAAAGCCGAGGGAGCAGTTCGTGAAAATGAAATATTATTGCAGAGGAGGAAAGGCGCTGCGCCTGAACTACCCAATTCAGCTACGATAACGGTCACTATAACATACATATTACGCCGAACTAGATGATAATTTAGACATTTAAAACTAGCTAAGACGAGATTAAATTAATGTTATCAGCCAAACTCGGACATTATGTATATCTCAGGTCAAGACTCAAGCTAAATGCAATAGTTTTTTGTTATATTGAATACTATGGAGTCCAACTCCTACATGTTAGTAATAGCTTGACGTAGCTCAGAAGATTGATGCGTTCAAACAGGCATGATAATTTTGTATGATTATGGCATCTTCAAGTTATACTATTCTAAGAAGTAAAATGGTATTGTATTGTAGGAAAACAACCGAATAGAACTAGTATATTTTTTCGAAATATAATATTTTCCTAAAGAACAACAAATTGCAGATAGAAAATACATGTATTGTTTTTTTTTATTCCCAGGTGCCATACCGAGTAGTGGACAACCCTAGTAGACTGTCGGCAGCGGAGTGGGACCGCGTTGTGGCCGTGTTCGTACAGGGACCCGCTTGGCAGTTCAAAGGGTGGCCTTGGGATGGCAACCCTGTACAAATATTTTCCAACAGTAAGTTCAACCCTTATATGCTGACGTGCTATTTATGTTTACGTAGAATACAAAAGTATTGTAAATTCTAGAAATTAAGGAAAGGATAGTGTGTAATTAGACGCCATTAGACTGGAAATGTAAATATTCCGAGAGTGCAAGTAGTTTAACAGTGAAGGAAAGATAGATGTTATCTTTTGCCTCCACTCAGACTTGACTTCAATTGCTTTTCAGTTACACCCATGTTATACATAATAAATCACTGTAATCTACTAAAACCTGATTTAGTACCGATCGAGGTAAATTATCGCAGTATAGAATACTTTGTGATTCAGTGTGTGCATAAACACCTAATATTGTGACCGTAAATACCCTTTCATACCGTTTGCTACCTCCAATAACGCCGTTCCGACAATTGTAACACCGTGTAATATCTAGACATGTAAGTGAACATTTTATTCTTTGGAGAAATAAACATCTAAAGCCAGAAGAATATATAGTTACAACAACACAACTTAAAGGCCTATTATATAATGTATTTGTGTACGTAGTGTGCGCGTTCCACCTGAAGTACGACGAGATGAAGCTGGACGCGAACGTGGCTCGCTGGGCCGTCACCGTGCTCAACCTCAGCCGCACCAAGCGGCATCTCGACCGCGCCGTGCTGCTCGGCTTCTGGGAAACACTTGACAAGTATGACTCCATTCATACTCAATAAACACCCTAATTTACGTTTGGATACCCTCGAACGTACAGCTTCAAACTTTCACAAGATCTGACTGTGATTTTTGTCTGAAATATCCAGCGCAGAGTAGAGGAAAGTTCTGTTGTGTTATATTTGATACATACATACATATGCTCACGCCTATTTTCCCCGAATGGGTAGGCAGATAGATGGATGGAGGTGATGTAATAACAAAACCAACTTTTCACCGAAGATGATTAAGTGCCAACTTGACAGATGGTGAGTCTATCGCCGTCTCACGCACAACATATACGCCATACTGAAAAAACACCTAATTTACATTTGGTTATCCTCGATAAAGCATTGCCAATGTTGTGTGCAAAATTTCACTTTTGACGATCAATTGTGTATTTGAGTGAGGCATGTAAGAGTAGCAAATATTCACATTTGCATTTATAGTATTAGTTAGTAATTTCATAATGCTCTATCGTTGATTTCGCGAAAAAATCGTAGGGACGAATTCGGCATTGGAAGCTGGTCTGCATATTTGGTATATATAGCTGCTGTCCAAGTTTTGTTCCTCTAACAAAATATATGCAACACCCTGGTTAATGCAAAGTAAGGTCTCTGCTTACGTATGTATATTTGTTGTAACAATTATTTTCGTTATGTTTCAGGCATATGATGAAGAATAAGCCACATCTTAGGTTCTAAGACTGTTGTAGTTATATAAAATTTTATCCATAGTCTATTGTACCGTGTGAATATCAAAATGCCTTTAAAAAGCGAATCTAAGTCAGTTCATACCATTTAAACAATCTTTTGGCCAATAGAATATCACCGTGGCCTTATAAGATGTAGAAATAATATTGATTATGAGTAGTTTTGTATAAATAAAAGTTCTCCAATAGATATATGAATCCATACTATTATAGCGTTACTCACGTACAATTTCTTCTGTAGCATGATTTGAATGTGCACTTTATCTCACCGATATAGGGTCAATTTTTGCGTAAATTGTTTTATTGAAAATGTTTTCAAAGGAACTCATCTTTCCAAATTGTGCATGCTTATACACCATCATAATGGTAAAAATATATCTATATACTATAAAAAATATACCTATCGCATTTTCATGCTATTCTTGTCTTGCGAGGAGCGGTACCTTGATTTTTATTCGACATAAAATTTCAACTGTTACTCTCTGTACATCAATTGAATATATTTCTATATCTTATCATGATCAGAAAATCATGAGTCTGCCACCGTTTTCATAATGTTTACTCGTTAGCGTCACCACACAATATTTGTATGAGAATGTGTACAGTGCCTCTAGCGGCAACTTTAAGAACTAAATTTTTTTAAACAAATATTTTGCAATGACATGTGCAATGTAGAATGGCTGGCTTTGTGGACTTACGTAACGATACTTGAAAATTGCAACGAACGAGAATGCATCGTATCACAGCCCTGAATTTTGTTTCAATCTTGTTCAGAAAGTCTTGAACAATTTTACTCCATCCATATTTTAAAAAGCTACAAAAAAAACTTTATAATACACCCACCTTGTATATCCTGGCTTGTTTTACTCATATGAAAGCGTGTATATTTGTAATATAAATAAACTGCCAATATTCTGTCTTTAAATAACATGGCATATGTTAAAATTTTAGTTTTTTTTTTTCATTTTTAAATGTATATACAAATTTGACGATGATATTTGCTGACTGCACAATTAGATACCCTGGCGTATTTTAGGATAAGATGTGGGAACAATTGATTTGTTCGCTACATTATACGCGACTAGAAATTGCAAGAATGAATACATGTGTGAGTTATACTCACCTTATTTAAAAAATATTATGATATGTTTTGTCTTGTTTCCTCCCATGACATTTCCTGTTCGCGAAAAGAAGATAAAACATAGTTTAATAATTTGAACTTAATGTCTGTGGAAAGTATATAAGTATAACATGTTTAATTGGTTGTTAACTTAGCACAAGCGCTAGAAAATATTGAATTTGGACTTTTGTACTGCCATTTGCTGACACATTTCAGATACTTATAAATGTGGTTGAGAAATCTTTGGTTTATTTTTTAATACATTAAATATCAACTTTATGTAGTAAGGAAATAAATGTATTTAATCTTGAACGATATAATACATTTATTTAAACATGAAACTAAGATGTATCTTCCATTACAATTGTAAAAGCCGATCAGCAAGTGGTGGAACAAGCTCCTAAAGCTATTTTTACAAATTGACAATCGCCAAAATTATTTAAATGGTATAGAAATGTTCAAAGATCTGTGATCTTTGTTTATTGACAGCAATAAATTGTTGAACATACATGCTTGTTTTATTATAATTAGAGCTCATCACACGAGTAACATTATTTATTACGCAGATCAAAGCACCTATAATCTTGCAGTGGTTGATTCTAAACTAGGTGGTAAATTCTCGACTTTCATAAGTGCCTTATCAGGGCCTAAACTGAATAAATATTTTTCATTTTTTTCAATCACGAAAAGTTCCTATTAATTATGATCACATATCGACGCTTGACAAATTTGTTGAACGTTTGTACTCAGCCGTTACTGTCACAATACACTCTTACATAATCACAATACTCTTAGTGGATTTTGCTTCGCTCCGTCTTGGGAAGAAAATAAAATAACGGTATAATGAATTTAGTTTGTCTTTATTTAAAATTGCATCTCAATGGTAGTGTATAACAATAAATAATTCTGTCTCTTTCAGAGATAAGTACATATTATGATTAATGTTGGTAATATATAATATGTAATTAATTATTTATAATATGGTATTATGTACACAAAATAAACCATTCAGTTTTACCCATAACAATATCACATCGTTGGGTGTGTTCTGTGTGCCCGATTTACATTGTAGGTATAATAATAAGTACTTTAGAATGCAGATGCAATGACATTAGCCACACGTTAAGATGCTTTATATATCTGTATATGTAAATATCCTCTCGGCAGCTATTACATCAAGTTAATTCGATACCTTTTACAAACAATTCATGCCAAGAACTTGTTTTGTGAATTCCATCTGAAATTTGCATTGATTTCAATTAAGTGTCCATTGCCCGGCACGAGTGGATATAACAAATACTTAGCATCTTCCAGATTTCATATATATTTGTTAAACATTATAATTTTATCTTGAAAATACACTCAAAAAAATATAAAAATATTCATTAAAAAAGACGACGGGCTTATTTTGCCCCGATAAGGAATGATAAGACCAAAATGTGACCCGTCGCCTACATTCGCCGCCCATAGGCTGGTACTGCTTCATTTAATGTTATATTTAATTTAACACACATAAGTCTTTAATTAGAGGACACAAGCCCTACAAATTCGCAAGACATTCTTTGCACATACATTACATTGCGCCTACCTGCGCGAGCGCTAGTAACACTACCATTGCAAATTATGTTTCCTCACGGCTCACTCATTGGTTAATTTTACTAAAAATACGCCATGTGCATACACACATAGCACGAATAACTTGTTAACTTTAGAAAACCACTTTCAACGAAGGATTATGTCTCCCTATTTAAATATAATATCAGATTCCATCCGACGTCCCCTGTAATACTTACCTAATGCAAACAATAAAAATTCAATTCAAATCGTAATTATACTTAACTACCTACCTTTAATGTCTAAGGTTGGCTATAGATGAGGTGAGCTAGAAACTATGAGTTTAGCACAATCACTCATAGTGACGCGAATAGGGCTCCAAGTCTTGTCGAGAGGCCTCGGCCGCGCGATTAACGTGGGCTCCTAGTCTTATATTGACATACTTTGACCGCATCCACGCATTGGTTTCGGGCAATAACGATAAACGACTAATGCCTATAATTACATCGTTACGAAAAGATTTTAATTCCTACCTATTATGCCCTTGAGTTATATGTGATCATGGTCAACTGCTCAATAAAACAGAACATTTAGTTGCCCGACTTTAAACACACAGTGAGACCTATATCTCGTTACATACCCCATAGGAATGATTCGTGCAAACTAATGAAATGAAACGTGATATTACTTAAATGAAACTAACTAATTTTACACAAGAAATTTAGCTTAACATGAAATTTGTATACTAAAAGCCATAATTGTCTCGTCTTCTAACTAATTCATTTTTGAAAACCGTAACTCATTAGAGATGGTTTACAACAACAATTCTAGTTATACATAATAATTATAATAATATATTAGTTACAATATAAATATATTTACGTAAAAAATGTATTTTAACTGGTACCATTACGAATACGTGATAATTTATTAAATTTTACAATTTATTCGCTCCTGGGCAACAGTTTTGAACAAGGAACATGTTTTCAGTCCAAAATAATAACAACAAATTTTTACAACATTACCTTTACAACTTGAGGCAGAGCGCAGTTAAAATAAGATAAACTTTATTGACGATTTCGAGCGTCTGAAGTAAGTTATAACGTTTTGCATTTGGTAGGTTGGTACACCTACCTATTAGAACTGTACGATTTGCCACAAATGCTTGTTTAAAGTCCAGCGAGGACTGTTGCCTTAATATTCGAAAGTTGTCGACGTTGGAACCACCTCCAGCACCATTTGCAAGAAAACTGTAATTTTATCTGGAAATAAAAAAAAACAACTTTCATAACAATTCCTAATGATATTTGGGGATCCATTAGCCCCCACCCCCCCCTCCTATTGTTATCATTGAGTTCGTAGGTAGGTACATTAAAAAGCACTTTCACAAAAGTACTACTGCCTATCTGTCCATCAAAGTAGCATGATAATAAACAAATGCCTATTATATTGAACATGTGTTGTATAATAACTAATCTCTCCATTAGGCATTGTGGCGAAGCCACATTGAAACGAACAAAAAATAATATTTTTATACTATGGAGGCAAAAAATATTATTCCTTATGACCCTTGCAATGCCAAGGTACTGTTAGAAGTAAATCGCCCACACTCACTGCACATTCTTGAGCGAGAACCCCTTGCTGTACTCGATTACGAATACCAGCTTGGGTGTTCATTCAGAGCTTCGCTTTGCAAGGAAGCAAGCTTCAAAAATCTTACTGTGCGAGATCGTTTCGGTCCGAAAGATTAGGAATGAACTCACAATATACCATATCCAACATATAAGTAGTCTCCAAAATCCGAAGCCGAATATCAAGTTTGTGGTAGAGTTTGATACTCACTGTATAATCGCGCTCTTCGGATTAGAGAATTCTGTTTGCCTCTATGGTTTAGGAGGGCTACTTATACGTTGAACAAGGGATAGAAAAAGTTAACAATTAAACCCTGAAAGTTAGGAGGCAACATTTCTCCTCAGACTTGGAGGTTTCAGCAACCAGCTGTTAAAGCGTTCACTTGAAACACTACCTATATGTAGTTACTTTAACGATAGATAGGTAGGTATTTAGAATAAGCGTGGTTTGGAATTTACCCATGAACGGCAAGGAGTACCCCCATTTGACGAAGGGAACGTAGACAAGTAGGCCGCCGAAGATGAACGCCGTGGCGTACATGTACTCCCACTGAGGCTTGTCGATGATCGGAGCCACCACCAGGTATGAGGACACCAACAGTACGATGTACGGGATTATTATTGGCACCTGTCGGACATCATTCTAGGTTAATTACATAGTCAAACGCGGAAGTCTACAGCGGTTCTACCATCAATGCCAAAGTAAATAAAACGGACCGCTCGATTGCTATTGAAGCAAAATATATCGTAGCTCTTAGGTTACCTTGTATGGCCTCGGTGCGTGTGGCTTAGTGTATCTCATGACGATGAGTGCGAGCATTGCGCCTCCGTAAAAGATCCACGCCGTGAATGAGAAGAAGTCGATCAATGAGTCTATCGTGCCGTACAACACCATCGCGACGGCTATCAGTGACTGAAAACGGAATAAAAGCCTTTAAAGATCAAAATGGTTCACATAACAGGCAGTTAAATAAAGAGATGTCTCCGTCGAAGTCGAGAGAGCAAGTGCATTAGGTACACGAACTTCTATTTGGATTTGAATGTATGTATTTACATGAAAAATTAGTCCCGGCGCAGGAGTGAAGCGACGAATGTGGACGTATGACAAGATGTCCAGTAAGTGACCTTCCCGCGACGCAGCGAAACATAACCTGGGAACAATTAATGCAGGTTACTTGGTTATTTAATCATTTATATAAGTAGGTACTTAAATAAGGTATGTAAGAAGGCACTAATGTGATGACATTAACTACCAACATAACATTTTACATTCGTCCAGAGACTAAATAAGTATTTACCTAGTTAGTGTAGAAACGAACTACTTAAATTCTACTATTACTACTACTCCTTTTTTTCTGAATTATAGAAAGATTAAAGAAAGAAAGTAGGAATCAAACTGTATCTAACCATAAGTATAAGCAAAACATGCTTATTGACCTGTGTGTTTCTTTTTACGACTTTCCTTTAAGAATGTCCTTAGCCGTAGTAACGTACTATTTACTAAACAATTTGGCCAGTAGAGAGAAGTGTGTATTGAGTTTGAGTGAGAATAAAATTTCACGTGCTGTGTTGTGTTGATAAGTACTTACTTACCTGGTAGAATACCAAGCAAGGCTGGCCAGCAATCAAACTCGCAAGGAAGTCCTCGCCAAATATTCGCATTTAACGGCGCGTCTATTATAGTATCAGAAAAAGTTGGAAAACTATCCATCGATTAGCATGAGACGAGAGTCGCAATATCTGAATTTAATGATCGTACCTACGTCTTTGGCCAATGATAATATGAATTCTATAATTATAGAAAGATACGGGGCGAAGTATCTATAATACGAATCTATTCCATACAGAATATAAATCAATATCCTTCTTAGATGTGAAAACCGCTTACATATTTTTGGTAGCAAAGAAAAGTTTTAGGAATTTAAGGTGCTATTTGTCCTGACGATGAATGGTCTTGACAAAAGGGCAGCGTAGCATGTGATCCCTTGTATATGTTAGTAGCCACTGTGTCTGCTAAATCAGGTAAATTGTGGTCACTAGTTTGTAAATCCTTTATATTTTTCAAATAGTAAAAACGAAGTCGCCAATTCCATACGACATTAATTTGTTTGAACGCACCGTTCTTCTATACTACGAGTACATTACCTACGGATCTTGAGACGATTTTCACTAACATGTGGGACTTGAGTACACGGATGGCCTTTAGTTAACATGAACCATATTTTGATATTATATTATAATAAATAGCAGTGAAAATCGTAAGGCGATCGAGGGCGGGTCGCTAATATTTTTATTGAACTGAGTTGGTACCTTCCAGCGACGAAGAGCGTGCCGTTTGCGGATCCGAAGGTGGATATGGTGACAGCTAGCGGCATGAGCCAGGCCATGGGTCCCAGGAGGCGGTTGCCGAAGGTCACGGCCACGGCCTCGCTGTCTGTCATCTCACTGACAGACATCACCGCCAGGTACGACACGTTCACCAGCGCGTAGCACAATGTCACCAGCGGGATGCCAATAATTATACTCAACGGAAGGTTCCTAAAATAGTCATAATATAATATAATCATGTACTTATGTATAATATAATTCGTATATTTTATATGATTATGTAGATAGGTCGGTATACTGCAAAATATTATGACCTATGGCATTCAGGGATAATGAAGCTTCGAAGTTTTCCAAACTCAATTGGACACAAACTTTGCTTCCATTTAGAATTATCATTACTCATATATAAAATAAGCATTAGGTGCATTAGCTGTCATATTTCAAAGCCATAGCAGATACTTTCATTAAAACTATGTGACTTACTTGGATGGATTTTTAATTTCCTCAGTGACATAGTTGAGGTTATTCCAACCGTCGTAGGCCCAGAGGCCGGTGTAGAATGCGGTGGCAATGTTGCCCAGAGTCGCCGTACTACTGGCGAAGTTGGGCTCCTGTAAATGTCGCGTATTACCTGCACCATACGGACACACCACCCGTCAGAGTTTACCCGAATATTTACATCCCATCATCATTTACTAAATTATTATACACTTTCAATTATTACAATGTGAACAATGCATGATTTTTATGATCTGAATTAATAAATAGATATTATGGAATAGGTACATGTTTCAGGTGAATTTTATGAAAATATAGGTGAATAGGTAAGTAGGTATGTGAATATACTATGTATAATTTGATGATTACTTTTGTCACTGAGTAGCATATTACCTAATATCAGTTTGTAAGCGCCGCCACAGACGATGATAGCAATTGCGACCAGTTTGGCGGCCGTAAAGATATTCTGGACGTTTGTCGCCAAGTTCACGCTGTAGCAATTCACTGCCAATATCATCACTACAAAAAAAAGCAGACAAACGTTTAAAATATATCTAAAATAACCTTCATACAACGATATCTCATTGACCGATCCCGCCAACTCGGGAGTTGTAACATCAATTGAGCATCGTATTCTTAATAAGATCGGTCGTAACAAATAATGATTGAACTTCCAAAAGTTATAAATTGCTCAAGTGAGTACTTACCGATAGCAATGACCGCGACTAGTTTAACTAGCGCGTGTGGTGGTTCGCATTCCGACACAAACGGTTCCACGGCATACTTGGCGAAACTCAGGCAAATTATAGCCATTTGGGAGGGTTTCAGTACCAGCGTCGAGACCTGCGACCAATAATTAACACAATTCTTTGATTATTATAACAATGAAAGGTACCGTAGATGCCGCTTAGAGAAATAAATGTGTAACAACTTATGGGTTATTTGTATGTAACTTAATCAAATATGCCAGAAACAGTAGATTGAGTTTTTATTAGGGGCATTGTCGATGAAGAAAACAAAACAAATTGTAACATTATTTATTAAATGTACACTGTGGGGATTTCTTAACTTGGTAATTTGCTCGACATTCATTAAGCACACACTTGTAGGTACAAGGCCTAAAACTAGATAAATCATTTTGTGATTCAGTTTGGGCGAGTTTAACAAACACCTACTTAGTAAATGGTCACTCGTTTGGCACTGCAATTGGTAATGGTAAGTTTCCAAGAGTTGTTCTTTGAATCAGAAATGGGAGATGCGGGTGGGTCACCGCGTATGGAATTCTGCTAGTCTTTTACGTCAAGGGAAATCCGTTCGTCTGAACATTGAGTCTAATGTATTGGTTTCTTTATCTATAAAAATCTCTAAAGAAGTCACCGCTTAGACATTGCAGAGAGCTTAAACGAAATTGGTATTTTATGCATTTTAGGCAGTGAGGTTCATATTCGCAATTTGCTAATATGATGAGATTGAGAGATTCCATAGGGTTAGTACGAAATTGACACAAATGCATACGCAGTGAGGCTCATTATTGCAAATAGATGACGAAGATTACCCATGAAAACAGGAATGCAGGTGGTCCTCCGAAGGCATCCATAAAGTAGGCGTACTCCGCGCCCGACGACGTGTTCATCGTACCCAGTTCCGCATATGCGAGCGCTCCTGTTTCACCAAACACATTCACTTTCAATTATTTGAACTACGTGGCCTAATTATTCGGTATATCACTAGTCAAATGAAAAAAATGCCTACTCGTTAAAGTTTTCCTAGACTACAATATTGTAACTGAGACTGTCATCTATCGAAGCCGTAAAAAATCGTATTTAATATTAATGGTCAAGCTCTTGAGAAATGTTTACTTATGGAATTTATCTAAGTGAATATGATTCTTGCTCCTATTCAGGACTGAATACTCTCAGTTGTTTTATATGATCTACGCAAATGGAAGATTGTTACTAATAATAATTAATTGAGCCTAATGCCACTTGATAAACACTCACTTGGATTGTTGAAGTAGGTGTTATTGCTTCTTTGGTGAAACTTTCCAATCTTAGAATCATCATTGTCACGTTATCTGACCTAAGTAAATAGGTCTTATGATAAACACTTCTTACTTTAGATTCATACTTTATTTACAAGAAAACCGACAGAGTATGCCTACTATAATAATATTGTACTAAAAAAGTGTGCCTAACAAGAAGTAGTCAATAATGAACTGAAATAATTATGTATTAGGTATTTAATAACTTCATTAGTCTCGCAAAAAGTCACGACAGAATTTAGTAAATTCTATTCTGTTAGTTTTAATGTGTTTTATTAGGTTTCTAAAATATGGAAAACAAAAATATAAGCGGGTTGTTACCTACCGCAGGGCGCAGTTAATAGCTAATAAGCTAAAAAAATTACCCGATTGACAGCATTACAAATATCTTATCAAATTCTCTAAACGAGAAACTTAAAAGTTAATATTCGTAGAGAGTAAGCTCGTTACTACAATCTGTTTCGCATTATCTACGAAAAATAGTACCCGGCGATATTACACATCGACCTCAAGAAAGAGACAATCGGCTATCTCATGAAGTTGTGTGCAACGCTTTATGAAGCCGAAATTAGCTATTTTCTGGGACGTGTGCAATATATATTGCCGGGTGCTTAGTTATTCCGATGATAAATGCATCGCAGCACAATTACCTATTATTGCAGACTTACATTTCAATTTTAGTTTTAAATAATCTACAAAACTGTCGACGTAAATCTTTTTGCAATTCGTCAAAGGTAAATAAAGAATCTATATATTGCATAGACAAGAATGTACTTCGTAAAAGCTTAGCTTAGCTTCGTAATAGATCCATCTTATTATCATTTTGCGACGTTCTGTTTTATTGATTATCGGCAAGTTAGCTTTTTTTCCGCCGGAAACAGTATAGCTTTTATAGCCTCGATAACGAAATCCTAACATTATAATCGTGACAACAAAGCCACGTCAGCCTGACGTGTTGACGTCACTATGTGTTTGTCGTACGCATGCACATACAAACGTATAGAAATAGAATTGTGTACCTATTGTCACTATTGATCAAGGCACTTACTTAAAACTAAGTTGTTTTCCCAAGCGACTGCAGACGGGGCTTTTCAAGAAGGGTGTGAATAGATTTATTTAATAGTAGCTCGCGAGTTTTCTCCCAGGTGTTGGTGGCAAAAGGTTGAAAGCCATATGCTTTCAACCTTTTAGCTTGATGCAGGCCGTCTATATGTTTTATCCCACCTTTGTTATAGTTAAGAACGTGCGTTGCACGTGTACTTATAACACATAGGATTGACTTATGTAGACAACTAAGTTAATATTTACATGCCCTACAATTGGGTAAAATATGTGATTCTTGTGACCTTTATAACACCTATATTGTACCATATATGAATAAATATTATTTCTATTTCTATTTCAGTGTGCTACGAAAAGTGCTACGAAGCCCACGCGTATTATTAATATTACGTGTAGGCTTCGTAACATTTTTTGATTAATACATAACGATAAATTGAGACATTGTATTTATCTTTCTAATTTTCGTTCAAAACATTCATTGTGTCCAATAGGTACGTGAAGAAAAGAGGCACAATACCAATAGATTTAAGGGAACCTAAACCACATAAGAAAATATTGGTAATTCATACAATAACGCATTTACAAAAAAAAAATTCATAATTAGATTTTCGACTTTGACGAGCGAACATATTTGCAACTTTGTCCAAAATGTGTGATCATATCTTATGTTACATACCATAAAACCTACGTATGTGAATTTTGCACATGACGTGACCTATCGATTGCAACGTGACGTAAATTAAAGGAAAAACTACAATCGTTATTTTAGCGATATGTTGTTAAATAAATGTGCTCACCAAGCAGCGAGAGCAGGCCACACGCCATCCAGATGACGAAGCTCATGCCCACCGAGCCAGTGCGCTCCAGTAGCCCAGAGGGCGACACGAAAATTCCTGATCCTGAAAGTTATCAATTCTGTAAACAAATCTCCAACATACGACTTTGTTATATTGTTGACCACCTGGATCAGACCATCTTTAACTTAGTCTATACTATTATAATATGGAGGAAAGATTTCATTGTTTGTTTGTTTGCAGTAAATAAGATCTAAATTTGAAAAAACTACACTAAGAGAATGCTTAAATTTAATTGAGTAATACAGGCCATATTGTTAATGTAGTTATAGTTAAATAACAGTTGCGTTCCGTCATATTGACACAACCAGTCTCTACATAGCAACTCCCATTCATGCCCCTAACTATGGTGGACTTACCATATAGCGAAAGACAACGAAAAATAAAATTCAAAAGAGTGCCTAACACAGGATTCAAAAGTATTTTTCATGATACATATTGTTAATGACCATTATAAGAATTTAAAAATGATGCTTTAATTCCTAAAAATCTGATAACTATGTATTTTAATGTTACTTCAAAAGGTTCTTGGAACACTTGTAAGATTAAATGCGTCATGTGTCCGTCATGGATGTCAACATCAGTATATCTGGACATGTATTGTGTATCGGATTGTCGACCTCACCGACTTGTCTCAAAGAGAACAGCTAATGTCGTCCCACAGTATAAATATAAGCAGTAAGGTTTTTTAAATACTTAGATTTTAAAATTAACTCTTTTATTTATTGTCTAAATTATGTAGATTTTTTTGAAGTGTTGAAATATTTCGGTAAAAACGTGAATGCCATACAAACGCGATTGGCCACGACGTGACCTCTCTTACTGTCATGACGCCCATTCCACTCAATTTCTCGTAGATGTACGCGTCTGTATGAGTGTGTCCTTTCGAATAATTAGTTTCTAGATTCCTAACTGCTTGAAAAGCTTATGTTTAAACTGTAGTAGAGCCGTTGTTGGCTACCTAGCTAGAGCTGTTTACCAAATAATCTTTATAAGGTGCGATATTATGTCAGCGTTGTTAATGCAAGAATTTAAGACTAAAAATGAAGGGTTGGTACCTTCGTTATAAATATAAAAAATCTAAATTCAATGAAAAAATGATTTCAGGCTGATAATAATACTTTACCTCGAATTAACGTGGCGTGAGCGATGACGCAAAATGATCATATTTTTAACAATCATGTGATAGAGTAAATATTTAAAATGCATGACTCTGTACTATTCATATTTGTTCTTTATAATTATTTAATGACTTATTAAGTAAAAAACAATAACATCAGTTGAAGTATGAGAGCCTCTTAACAAACATAATCCGTTCAACATAATACTATTAATGTCAACATTATCCACATGTTGTTTGCAAATTATTCCTTTAGTTTGAGTTTTATGTTTGCGCAGCTATGTTATTAATAATACATATTATTTATATTATCTACTAGCTGTGTCACGCGGTTTCACCCGCGAAGATTTTGTTTCATCCTTATTCAAAAATCAAAATCAAAATCAAATATATCTTTATTCGATTAGACTTCATACAAAGTACTTTCAAATCGTCAGAATGACACAATTACACAGGATTATACATGCTACCGCCAGGTTCGGAAGGTTGATTTTACTGAGAAGAACCTGGCAAGAAACTCAGTAATTACTCTTTTAAAGAATATTATACAGTTTTAAAAATACAAAATAAATTGTTCAAGCAACTATAAGCCCATGGACACAGTTCTAATGCTCAATTGTCAAAAATAAAAACTAAAAACTAAAAATATAGTACAAATATATGTGAGCATGGCAAATTCCAGCCAGTCAAAGCAAAATTAAGATTAATTAATTGTAGCAAAAGTACAGTGCCAATGGGATTATTTACAAACATTATCAGGTACATCCCAGGCTCCCTTATCACAAATATAATCACTTACAGTATAATATCCTTTTTCAAGCAAAACTGATTTAATTGTTTCTTTAAATTTGTTGAAGGGCAAGTTTACAATTTTTGTTGGTAATTTATTATAGAAGCGTGTGCTCTGTCCTAAAAATGAGCCATGCACTTTTTGTAGGCGATGCGCAGGCACTACAATTTTATGTTTGTGTCTTGTGTTTACGTTATGCACATCACATTTCCTTTGAAACGATCCAATGTTTTGATGCACAAATAATAAGTTAGCTAAAATATACTGTGAGGCCACTGTCAAAATTCCAATTGATTTAAATTTTTCCCTTAACGATTCTCGCGGTCCCAAATTATATATAGATCGTATAGCCCTTTTCTGTAGTGTAAATATAGAGTCTATATCAGCAGCTTTGCCCCAAATTAAAATAGCATAGGACATAACGCTATGAAAATAAGAAAAATATACAAGTCGAGCTGTTTCTATGTCGGTGAACTGTCTAATTTTTCTAATTGCATAAGCTGCGGAGCTGAGTTTTCCTGATAACTTGGATATATGTGGGCCCCACTGAAGTTTATTATCAAGGGTTACACCTAGAAATACTACAGAATCTACTATTTCCAAAGTTTCACCATTTACCATGACCTTTGTATCAACAGGTTTGACGTTTGGTAAAGTGAATTTAATACATTTAGTTTTTTTGGCATTTAAAACTAAGTTATTTACATTAAACCATTTCAATACCTGATCAAGTGCACTGTTTACATCTTCATAATTCGTTTTGGCTCTGTCGACTTCAAACAAAAGAGATGTGTCATCAGCGAACAGTACAATATCACACGTATTCTTTACTAAATTTGGTAAATCATTAATATATACTAAGAATAGAAATGGTCCTAGGATTGAACCCTGTGGGACGCCCATTAGTACTGGAGAACCGGAAGATCTGACCCCATTTACTTCGACTTTTTGAATCCGTTGACAAAGATATGATTTGATTAGGTCGAGTGCCCTACCTTTGACACCGTAATAGTTTAATTTAACTAATAAGGTTTCGTGTTGTACACAATCGAATGCCTTGGATAGGTCGCAGAATACACCTATCATGTCGTGAGCGTTTTCCCACGCTCTATAAATATGTCTAAGAAGTGCAACACCAGCATCAGTGGTTGAACGACCTTTGGTGAAGCCATATTGCTCACCATGTAGAATATTATTAAGATTAAAGTAAGCGACTATTTGATTCAGCATAATTTTTTCGAAAATTTTGCTGAGGGCTGGCAAGATAGAGATCGGTCTGAAGTTAGTAGGGTCACTAATATCACCACCTTTAAATAATGGAATAACTTTACTATATTTCATGAGATCCGGGAATACACCGCTCTTAATACAACTGTTAAAAATGTCAGCTAAGTAAGGGGCAATTATGTCAATAATATCGTGAAGTACTTTCACTGATATATCCCATAAATCACCAGTCTTTTTGGAATTCAAACTTTTAAATGTCTTAATTATTTCAAAAGGCGTGATAGAACAAAAACTAAAGCTAGTGCCGCACTTAGAAACATTTAATTTCAGTAATAATTCGGCGTCTGTGGGAGATGAATTTAGGGAACTAGTAGTTACTATAGGAACATTTGCAAAGAACTTGTTGAAAGTTTCAGCTATTTCACCATCGTCTTGGATTACTTTGTTATCTATATTTAAAGTTAAACGACAATCGCGACTTTTTGCCTTTCCCGTCTCGGCATTAATAACGTTCCAGGTAGTTTTTATCTTATTATCAGAATTCTTGATTTTCTGGGCAAGATGCAAGGCTTTAGCTTTTATACAAACTTTCTTAAAACATTTAGAGTATCTAGTTACGAATGCTAAGAATTCAGGACTATGATCATTTCGTTTCATACCATAAAGTTCATACAACTTCCTTCTACTTTTATGGATACCTACAGTTGCCCACTCATTGAATTTAGCTTTACTATGTTTCTGAACTGTTTTTAGTTTAAATGTACTATTGAATTCCGTTTGTATAACGTTAAACAAGCTATTGTAAAGAGCATCAGGATCTTCTTGTGGCCCTTGCAGATAAGGTATCTTGCTTGCTAAGTTAGACCTGAAATTTGCTACAAGTTTCTTAGTAATAGGTCTGTAAGTGGTTTTACTTACTACATTATTAGTTTTATTTAATATTGTGATTTTTTGACCACAATGGTCTGACGTTAGATCACTGATAATAGATTTTTCCAGGGCCTCACAATCGCAGAACACATTATCTAGACATGTCGCAGAAGTGGCAGTTATTCTAGTGGGCTCCAGAAATAAATGCTTTAAATTAAAAGAGTTAAACAAACTAATTAAACGCACCGAAAGAGAATTATTTTCTAACAAGTTAACATTAAAATCGCCACACACTACAATGCCTTTATTAAGGCCCGCAACACGTCTAAGGGCATCTTCAAGGATTGATTCAAATGAACAGAAATTGCCAGATGGGGGACGATATACGCATATTATTACATTTCCTTCTAGTTCTATACACGATAGTTCGGCAGTGCGCTCGATTGACAGGTTTACTATATCACTACGCTCTTTACATTTAACATTATTAGATACTAAGATTAACGAGCCTCCATGAATTGCTGATTTTCTGACGAATGCACTACAAAGTCTATAATTACTATTATTGAGCAATAGCTCATGATTTTTAAGCCAGTGTTCGGTTAAACAAAGCACATGAACGTTATGGCTTTCCAAAAATAAATCAATTTCTAATTGTTTGCCAGCCAAGCCTTGTATATTTTGGTGCACTACGTTAAGGCGACAGAGCCGTTTGACGAGGGACTCGGCCGTTGTCTCAGTTACTAGTTTAAAGAACTAGAACAAGAACTAATTTCTGTGTTACTAGAACAATGTAACACCGTTTGATTACTTAACCTATGTTTTGTTATAGTTGCTATAACACCGTTAATATTATATGCTACCAATGTAGCGATCATATTCATGCATTTTTTGGGGATGTAAAACAAGTCCCCAGTTATAATAAATCCACTAATAAATTTATTAGTGTCAAAAAAAATAATATTGTCGCTATGACAACCTGTCCTATAAATTACATTATTTAACCTACCTATATAATCATTTTGCCTGTCAGTGTAGCTCTTACTATAGGGGAAAGCAGTTAACATAATGTTGTGTACATTTAATTGTGACAGATATTCTAAGCCGCTTATTAATTCACTTTTGTGCACCCTAAGTCCCTCACCTATCAAAACAATCACAACAGATTGAGGATCTATTGTCATACACTTGATTTTATTAATTATTTGTGTGTATGTGGCCCCTGGCATACAATAATTAACTACTGTACCGCTAATGTGTCTATCGAGTAATATACCTATGTTTTTACCTAGGCTATCTGAAAACACTAAGGTGTTGTGTATAGGTGGACATACACTTATTTGTTGAATGGTGTCATTTAACTCAGCAACCCCCAACTTACAGGGCAGTGGCAGGGGCTCACTATCGGATGGTGATGATGGGAGCCCACAGCCACAAGAGTGTTTGTTTGTTAATGAGTCAAACCGCTCCACATTATAGTTACAGAGGTCTACCAACTCGGTGGTAGCCAGGATGTGTTCACTAATCTGTTTCTGAGCACTTGTATATTTATTAGTTAAGTCTATTAAATATTGCTCTTTACTCTGCAAGTCGGACTGCAATCGTTGAATGTCCATATCATGTGTGACCTTTAAAGTATTTAATTTACATTTATATGAATCTAAAGTGTTTCTTAAAGATAAACATTCTTTTGTTAACTTAATACTATTAAGGAACTTTCTTTGCCTTTTTATTAAATTTCTAGTTTTCTTAATAAACCTATTTAGCTTAACATACTTTTTTAATTTATTATGGCTACCCATCTGTACATGAGAGGAAATATCATTGGTTAAGTCAATTGTAACCAGTTGTTCGGTTGGGAAGGCTCCGGAGTCAGTGCGAACCAGTTCATCGTAGAGGCTGAGCGTGGTGGTGGTCTGGTTTATGTCCCTCTCTTCTTCCAGTTTGGTCACCTGTGTGTGGGCATGACTCAAGCTATTCTCTAGCTCAGAGATGCGAGTCAGGGCCCTCTCGTGGGTGTCGCTGCACTCATTGAATGATGAGACAATGTCCTGCAACTGATTCCGCTCTTCTTCGACTACAGTGTATTGTAAATGCAGTTCAGCCATTTCCTTCTTTAATTGACTATTTTTCCTAACAATGTTGGCTACCTCTTCCTCGCTCTCATCCCTCTCTTGCAGCAGTTTGTTGTTGAGGTTTTTTGACAAGTGAAGTTCGTGCAATGTCTTCCTAAGTTTGTCCTCCAAATCCCGAGCTGTTGCTTTTCGGGTCATCATGGTAGTCATTGTTTCGGAGTGACTGGAATGCAAACAAGAGATGTGAGAGATATGTAGAAGTTTTAACTGAGATGTGAAGTTGTTTGTGTACAGTAGTTATTAATAACCACAATAAACAATGTGTAAGTGTAAGTTAACAACTATTTTGAGCAAATAAATGGCTTGAAGACTGGTAAAAAACGGTAGTATATATTTGTATGAGGCGGTAGTAGTCGTCTTCAACTTTACTTCCACAAAAAAAGTCAAGTAAAGTGAGACTGTCACTGGGCCAGGTGTGTGTTGGACGTTGCTCATAGGTTATGAGCAGTGTTATGTAGTAATGAGTAGCACTTTTAATATAAATGTGATAAATAAACACGATACTTCCCTGTATTTTATTGCAATGAGTCACACTTGTGTTTGAAAGTTTGTATAACGTCCATTTGTCTGACAGTTCACAAGGGTCGCACTTTTAAAGTTGTTGTTGCGACGAAAATCTTGAATTGTTTACTTCACAAACACTTTCCGATAATATTAAAGCACTAAATAATGTTTATTTCTAACTTATGAATTAATTTTACTACTTATTTTAATTTAAATAACAATAAAATTTAAGGAGACGTAAAAACTTGACAGGTCTGGCCAATGTTGCCCGTCAAAAAAAAAATTTATTATCGCGGAACCTTAATATTTTTAATAAATAAAAGTAGCCTAAATTACTCCTTGAAACATCAGCTACCAGTGAAAGTCCCGTTAAAATCCGTCCAGCCGTTTCAGAGATTACCCAGAACAAACAGACAGACAGAAAGACATACAGACAGACATACTTGTTTTTAAAACTTGGTGTTTTAGTGTCAGTAGCGTGTATACTTTCATATGCATTTAGTGAAAAGCTGTAATTTTGGAATTACAAACAGACACTTCAATTTTATTTATCTGTATAGATGTATAGATATAGATAATACATATTTTATTAGATTGTCTGTCTATATTATTAGTTATCTTTGTAAGAAAGTAATATAGTCCATTAGAGCATACATACAATTATTAATTGTAAAGCAAGTCATTTGAAAAAATACTGTTATTTTCTGTCTTTATTTTATCCTACTCCAGCTAAAAGTATTTTGTATGTTATTTCAACCATTAGGCCAATGCCTAACACAAACACAAATGTTTGTTTGAAATCTACCTACTTATTTTTTTTTTATTTTTTTTTATTTATTTATTTATTTATGTATGTTTGAAAATACATTACAAATAGTAATTAATTTGCAGCGTAATTGGTTTAGCTTACACTGCATACACTTGAATACTTGAATAGTATAAGTCATTACTTGGTGGATTTACAGTAATTCAATGATTCAGTCTGTAACGACATGATGCCCACTACCTTGTGAGTAAATTGTATATAATTGGCAGGTTAGTGAAAATAGTCACCCTCCGTTTGGATCAGAAATTAACGAAAAGAAATTAAACAGTGACCTAATATTCTGTCTGCCAACTATCCCAAATTAAACAAGGTATCTCGTCAATCGGCAAGAATACTTGCCCCACATTTTTCATATTAAAATTACATCAGTTTATGAGATATTTAAATTATTAAAATAGAACAATTTGTATTATTGAACTGGAATAGAGCAGTATACGCTACATTTAACCATTTACCACCAAGCGACCGCTTGGATATTATTCAGCACCACTCCAATAACGTAAAATGGCAAATACCAGGACAGTACAGGTATAACATAAAGGTAGCTAGACTTTATGTGTGTTATTAATTAAGTACTTACCAATCATAGTGCCGACGATTAGAGCCACCCCACTGAAGAGTCCCACCCGTCTCTTGAGGTGAACAGGGTCGTCCTGAGCTGCGTCCGACCCCTCCAGCTGCACAACATTCATTGTAATGTTAGGAAAATTTTTCGCCGAATCAATCACAATAATATCAAGACTTCATCACCTTAAAACACACCTTTCAGGCTTCTATTTATATCGCATGGGATCTAGAGTGACAAATGTGTAAGCTCGCCTGTAGCGAGCTCCTGTCATCTGCGCAGTAGATGATATTATTTATTCTGTTGTTTCCCAACGCCGCGGCGCCGCCGTCTTGATAAAATTCAAATTCGTTTTTTATCCGATATTCAATTTGAATTACGTCTGGATACCAGACTAAATCAGATTCAATCAGAATCAGGTCAAATCAGATTTTATGAAAAGATCTCAAAAAGTCTTAAAACTTGAGAACTTACAATTCATAATCGTCTAAGTTCATTCAGCCACAATATGTATATTTCGAAAAGTTGTCGTGTGACGGAGCAATCTGATACAAAAGACACGTCTCTGCCGCCACCGTTGGCATTATTTCGCCATTTGCATCAGTATTCAACAATCAGTTTATAATGTGAGGTTTATTTTGGCCTCCATGACAGCTTGGCGTGCCGGTGATAACGCAGTACCATTATTCAATCACAATCTCAATTACGGCGGTAAAGGCAGTTCTTCACCCGACCGCTGAACTTTCAGTATTGATCTGAGGACCTACTTCAACTTCACTTCGACGTCGACCACGATAAACAAATACCAAATACTAGGTTGATAGTACTTATAGATAGCAGGGATGTTTAAGTGGGTGACGTAATATCTCTTTGTCCGCAAGGTAGGTGTTAAGTAGTGAAACGACCCGTAGTTGTAATCGCACTGACGCCATTTTATTAAGCATGTAACCACGTAGGTGAACTGACAAGTCATGACCATCTTGATTCATGCATTGACTAAATACTCTTTACAAAAGACATGCAGCGGTATCTCATAGTGAAACCGTCAGGTGGCGCTAGTGTACATACATAACAGTAGAAGAAATATAATCGAAGGGTGAGGAAGGGGAGGTAGGAAGAGGTAGAAAAATTAATTACCAATATAATACAAGAAAGTTATATCCTTACTATAAACCGTTACGTAATAACTTCTGCACAAATTGCAGATAGAAAAAAACAATCCGCGCACTACGCAGTATTTTAAAATAATGTATAGCAAGCTTAAAGTGTAGATAACAAGACACTTAAATGTATTTTATCGTTCGTAGAAATAGAATCATTCATCGCGGTCATCGTTAACATTCGGATTTTACATAATAACATACAAAATGTAAATCTTGTAAAAGAATGTGACGTTTTTAAACGTAGAGTCGAGAACTCGTAAAACTGAAATAGCACGAGCCACTCCCTCTTAAGATCTATGATCAATTCAATATAGATCTGCTTTTCCTGAGTGTAATAAATTAAGTTTGTGACATTTTCGAGTAAATCTACTAACGCTGATAGCAAATGTTTGCAAAAAAGATGTTCGTAGGCCTTGATTCAATTGAAGCTCCTAAAGGCTGAAGAGGCGCGACTCTCAGAGCCCTCTTTACGTATTTTATATAGAAGCACAAGCAGCAGGAAAATAGTTAGACAGGCAAATTTCCTGATTTCCTTTCCTACTCGCTCTATTTCCAATTAGTGAAAGGAATGTGCTGCAAAATAATTAAATACGCCGTAATACAATACATAAATTTTATGCAATTTTAATATTATAATAATGTAGAATAATTATGTACATTCGAATAGGGAACACTTGTTAATTACATTCAAAAGCACATGCGTGGACTGGGTTTAGAATTAATGTTCAATGAATTAATTTTATTCTGGAATCAAAATTAACGCGCAGTTACAGTTACTAATTACGTAATTTACTAATAGGTACCAATTTAAACAATTCAATTGCGAGTTTATTTCGAGCCACTTATACAAAGAAAATTGGATTTGTGTTAAATGCATTTTTGTTGAAGCCTTGCATCTCGTGTCGTATTCTTGGCGCAGACTCATGGAACGGAGCTGGCATTACTAATATTACTTTATTTTATTATTTTACTTTTAAAAACACGAAATATAGTTTTGGATTAAATAAAATTTGAATTGAAAATATGCACGTAATAACTCTTACGCGTTGCATACTTTGTTTTATTTATTGAATTAAAAATGTACATATCAGGTTCCACACACCTAATAGGTTTTTCATGCTATAAAGGTGGCAAACGTATGCAGTATACCAGGTGGTAAGCGGCTACTGCAGTCTATGATCGTGATTTCTAATAATAATGACGTAAAAGTATATGAAAGTAACCTTGTCTCCTGGGTTGGAGTTGCCGTCGGCGCGCGCTCCCGCCGCGCCGTCTTCGGCGTCGCAGTCGGCGGAGCACCCGCGCCATACCAATCCGCCTTCGCGTGCACTCCCTAAAACAAACAACAGACAATATTAGCACACACGTATATACACGCCCTCCACAAGGGGTACGTAAGAGCTCATTCCCTAACGCCCACTCTTCACTGAAGATCGAGTGCGTACCTGACAATTCATGAGCTTATCGGCCTATCGATCTGAATCCCAAGCATATATTTCACATTGTTTGTCCACATACCCTTAGTGTGTGAAGAAATTTAGTAAACACGAAAAATTATTCTTCTCTGTATTATCTGGAATGTATTTTTCGGTTATTTCGGTACTAACGGTATTTTTTTTTTTTTTTTAAAGTAAGTATTATTCTTTAGTTATGTAATTAATGAAGAATTTAAATGAGTTATATATCAACGTATGATGAATATAGAAAAAATCATAGCATATTCGATAACGAAAGTGTACACAACTTTGTTATTTAACCCTGAATTATAAATAGCCTTGATCTAGAATCTAGGCGTTAGAGCTTCGGGCCAGAATATGCTAATGTAATTCAATTTGTTTACACACAGAACACATTTAAAATTCTATCTACTGTTCAGTAGGAGTTATAATCCAAATTCCGGTCTAGAGAAAATTTGGCTCTATACTTTAGACCCCTCGTAGCATACGCGTAGACTTTTGTAGACTCTCTGTAGAGCCTCGTAGTCTACGCGTAGACCCTTTTTATATACGCGTAGAGTCTGTACACTGTAATAGTAAAGCAATTTATACGTTCACCGATTTTAATTGTAAACATTTGATGATATAAGTCTTAGGAAAATATAATGACTTTATGTTATGAAATGCACTACTCAAAGTGACTAATTACTACAATTCTACTACTAGAGTTCTAGTATATTTTGTGTTTTACACTTGGATGAAAAAAATCGCTTCGCTCATAAATATTTCAACTAAGATTGAACGCAATATTTCACTGTTCATAGTATTAGTTATACTGAATACAATGTTTCGGTTTGGTTTAGTTGAATAATCCTGTATAATTTATTTAAAAAAAAAATTTTTCATTGTGTTTAGCAGAACTTACGATATTCCTTTACATGAAATGAAATGAAATGAAATGAAATGAAATGTAGCAGTATGTTGATAATACTTTACATTTTATTTCACTTTAATATACAACCTGAAGACATTACGACGTGCCTAAATATCAAGTGCTAAGACTGAAAATAGTTGGTGTGGAGCTCGTATATCGCGCTGACGTCACCTGTTCATTGGTTGATATAAATTCTTCGGTAATGCTCCACCCGATGTAACTTGCCAAGTACCCATATGTCTGTGTTAATGCCACTTTTGTTGCCTCTCGGTGGAAACCGTTCTACTGGACTCTTAAAATAATGTTACGTATTATTGATCATTACGATCGTCTCGTTGTTCTGCGAACCAAGATAATGTAAATATCAGATCATTATGTGTGTGCTATTAAATAAAGCTGTTTCACTTGTAAATCGAACAAAGTACTTTTTATTTTACATGTTATCCTGATGACCATGTATTTACTTAGTGAAGTTGACTTGTCAGAAATTAAATATCATCATGATATCTTTACCACTCAGTTTAATAGATAACGATTACTGATTGGGAACCACAATAATTTTTAAAATAATGTATCTTTGTTTCAAGAAAGGTACAATATTTTACAACGAAATAAAGCAAATCAAAGTTTAACGCTTGCATTATAAACTCAACTCTGTGGTCACTATTTAAATTGAATCAAACGTTCTCCAAAAAACAAGGTTTGTTTTGCTGTTATGACGTAATAAAACTACCTTTTTCTAGAGGTATCAACCCAATTAAAATAATACAACGGTAACAAAGTTTCATTATACCTCTACAATTATAACTTAACATGGTGACTGAAAGGTAAAAATCGCAGAAAATCGATTCAAGGGCATAACTTCATATTGTATTGATTGTTAGAAGCATGGAATAGACCGCAGTGTTCGTAGCACCTATGTATGTGTCATGAACTTGTAGCACTTACCACAACCGCCTATAGCTTGGGTATTTATCTTCATAGTAGGTATGTATTATTTCAGTTTACCGTTGTTCAAAAAATACTAAAGGTACATTTCGCTGTATTTACTTACATTCTATTAACTAGACTAAAGTACCCTCCCGAAATCTTTACTCCTGCGGCTGCACGCAGGGCCGGATTAACCCTATAATATATAACTATATTATAACACGGTAATGTAATTCTCAGGGCCCATTTCCTTTACAATTTTCTTACTTTTAGTTACCCTACTCCAACTAGGAGTGCGATTATTAGGCCTAGAGCCACTCTAGGCAAATGCCCAATAATCCGGCGCTGACTCCACGGGTCTGATGGAATAGCTCATTCCTCTGAATTTATCCACAAATCTCATAAATGTTTAGTTTAAAAATATTCTTGAATCATATACACAAACCTTCTTCATAAATCAACCTATCTGTCGGTGTAAAATTAAAATCCATAACGTTGTTTAAAAATGTATATCCAAGGAACTTCAATGTGTACATCATTTACTTGCCGTAAGCCGCGGTTTCACCTTCGTAGCCTTAATTTCACGGGTGACTTTATTTCGTGGAACCTTAAAAATAGATTCAGTCTTCAATATAAAACGTCTTAAAAGAAAGCATATAAGTACTTAGCAATCTCATTTGTAACCGTTGATTGCGCGCGAAGACAGCTTAACCCAATCAACAAACAGAAATGTAAAGAAGTGTAATACTTTGATCGTGCCAAATTAGAGTGTAAACGTGTGTAATCTTTTGAGACAAAACAAACAGCATTATTAATTCATTTGGCTCAAAATCAATTAGAAAGATTAATGTGTTATGCTTCGTGTATAAGTGTTTTACCTTTATATTCGT
Source organism: Watsonalla cultraria (assembly GCA_964035505.1). Taxonomy (NCBI): domain Eukaryota; kingdom Metazoa; phylum Arthropoda; class Insecta; order Lepidoptera; family Drepanidae; genus Watsonalla; species Watsonalla cultraria. The sequence goes on along the minus strand of OZ037717.1, from coordinate 5,351,774 downwards.
GCCGTGAGTTTGGAAATAGGCCATGCAATATAGTGGTTTTTTTCGTTGATATATTTATTTTGTTTCAGATAAGTCTCTACAGACAAATATTCATCTCTATAGATTAATAAATTTGTAGTGTCTGTTTGTTTGTAACGCTAAATTTAACAGCTTTTCGCTAAATACATATGAAAGTTTACACGGTACTCTTAAGAATAAGACCAATTAATAAAAAAGATGTCTGTCTGTTTGTTCCGGCTAAATAAACTTTCACTGGCAACTTAACTCACTATAAGGGGTAACTAAGGCTACTTGTACATAATATAGAAACAAATGTTATATAGTTTAGCATTCCAGAACTTCGGTGAAAAATATAGTAATATATAGGAAACCAGTAAATGTATGAACAGTCACTGTCACGTTCATTGAAAAGTACTGTTGGAACTTCTCTGCCTTCGACACTGAGGACCCTCGTAGAATTTTATTTCAATTATAGATTCAAAAACTCACACTAAAAGAATTTAACGTGTTAATTTAGAATGTAAAGATTCTTCGTAATATGCAGGTAAGATGGTGATAGTTTTGTAATGTAATTCGATGATATCTACATGTCTGAATCCTATTATAAATTTCGAATTTTTCAAATTCCCCACTTGCCAGTGCATCTTACCGGCTGACTTCTCCCACGAGGCAGAAATAAACTTTTAACTGTTTCACAACGATTAACGAATATTTTGTGAAAACAAAAATATACAGAGTGGCACGCGCTACGCGAGGGGCAGACAACGCTTTGCCACTGCCAATACCGATTGATGATATTTCGCTTTACGTGCCAACATTTTAATCAAGGACTCCAAGAACGGTGAACATCTTAATTTTATAACAATTACAGATAATTTAACTTTCTCAGGTAAAACCACAGATAATTTTACTACAGAATAAATATAAGCTTTACAAGCAGTGAGGAATTAAAGCCTATTTTTTGAAAAAATTACGATTGGTCCATTGAGCATTGATAAAAGCGATTTTTTTTTCTATATCCTATATATGACTAGCGGACGTCACGCGGTTTCACCCGCGTAGTTCCCGTTCCCGTGGGAGTACGGGGCTAAAATATAGCCTATGTTACTCTCTGATAATGTAGCTATCCATTGCAGAAATAATTTTTAAGATCGGTCCAGTAGTTTCGGAGCCTATTCAATACAAACAAACAAACAAATGTTTCCTCTTTATAATATTAGTATAGATTGACAATAAAATATTTACTGACAGAAAAATGTTTTGTTAGAGTCGATAAAACTCGTGAATGACACGAACACGCCGTGACACCTCTTACTGTCATTACACTTATTTTCATTTTGAATTTAAACTGTGATTTTACTTCCTCACAAAATGTTGTCTACCTGAAAAAAACATGTTTAATTTTATTTTTTAAAGATTTAGAAACTTTTATTTTTAGTATAATCTTGCAGTCATATCTAGAACCCAGTAGAAATAATTATTGATATAAACTGTTAATTTATCAAAGTTGTAAATATGATAATTTGTCAATTTCTTTGGAACAATTTATGACCTACGCTATCGATAAGTACATTGATATCCTTATTAGTTCTAGTCAATCGCAGGTGATAATATTCATTACGTCATACCTTGAACTGTGGTTGACCATTTATGACCTAGTAATAAAATGTTATCTTGGAACTATTCCACGAGTTTATTTACCTAGTCCCAAACCAAGCACGCCCTGCCATGGACAAAACAATGATCGGTACTTATATTAATTATTTATTACCTGGATGACAGCGCATTGCATGTTTTTTTTCCAACTTTTTTATATAAATTTAACCTAGCTAGATAGTTTATTTCCCCCGAAACCCCTTACATACTAAATTAGGAGATTCTGCGTATATATAGTTTCAATTTCCATAAATATATGTGTATGTAATCATTTTACTGTAGGTAGTAAGTATCTACAAACCATTCAGTGGTAAGTAATTCTGAGAACAAAAAAATAAACATTTTTATCTTTTATCTAAATATCTAACTTTTTCTATCTTATCTAAATAATCAGGAAAACCACATGAAATATTTCCTCGAAATGGTTATACCCTTTTCTTCAATCAATTCAATCATAGTTCTCAGGAATATGATGTCACTAATTAAAATAGCATCGTAAATAAGTGACTCCATTCATACATACATACATACAGATAAATAAAATTGAAGTGTCTGTTTGTAATTCCAAAATAGAGCTTTTCACTAAATGCATATGAATGTGTACACGCTACTGACACTCAAAAATAAAGTTATAATTTTTTTCTCTGTCTGTCTGTTTGTTCCGAGTAATCTCAGAAACGGCTGGACCGATATTAACGGGACTTTCACTGGCGGGTAGCTGATGTTTGAAGGAGTAACTTAGGCTACTTTTATTTGTTAAAAATATTAGGGTTCCGCGACAATAATGATGAAACTAAATCTACGCGGGTGAAACCGCGGGGCACAGCTAGTCTTTATATAAATGTAATTACATATTGAGAGGTTAGACCTTCACAAAATTTAATTCAGAAGACATGGTTCTAAGAATTTCATAAAATGCGAATATAGCAATTTCGTCGCCGCCACTTATTAAGTGGGTAGACGTCAGAGAACATTTCGTAAACGTTTGCAAATAATGTTATCAACGATATATTCTATGCATATTTATTGCTAACATAATTATGAACACAAATATTAATTAATCGTTCCTCGCGGCTTAACCCAAGTGGGATAAACATACAGCCTATATTTATTATCACTGATTAACCAGTGATAATGGAGTATTCTATTAGATATTTTTTGTTAAATATGTCCCGGGCCTGTAGACAAAGTAACATTATCCTCGCGCTTCGCTTATTGAAGGGATATGCAATTTATGGGAATTGCATATGTCACGTGCATGATTGATGTAATTTGCAAATGTATAAATTGTATCGCTTATATTTAGTTAGTTTCTGAGATTCATCAGAAAAAAAAATACGAATATTGTATCTTTATAATACTATGGTAGGTATTAACTAGTATATATTGGCCAATATATACATGATCTATAGTGACGACTTGGTTACTTGATTTGATCTCGAAGATCATGTTCCCGATGATGACGCATTAGCCTCACATGACTCGCCGGTGTAAGCAAAACAATGTGCAACACATCACGTAAGCCAAGCTCGACTCACAAATTTTATTAACTCAACTTAGGACTCTAATAGCACTAAAGTATTTATTTCTATTGTATTCTTATTAGTAGGCGACTGATTACTACCACTTTAAGAAATTGTTTCTAATATCATATAGGTACGAACTTTTAGTTAGGTACAGACTGAAGCTAAGTAGTTGTACAACTTCTAATTTCGATGCGTGTTTTTTTATTTATATAATAAAAAATAAAAAAATATTTCTTTTATCCCCGATTTTGAGGTAGGTACTGTCACTGACAGGTAGCTGATGCCAACATTTTTTATGTAGGCTACTGTAACGTATTTAGGGCTCCACGTGCCTGAAATTAGTACCCATGAAATTTTCTCCAGGCAGGTTAAGCCGAGGCGCAGTCTATATGAAGTTTTCCATGTTGTGATTGAATAATACGAATACGTCTCAAACTGCTTTGTATTACATAACTAATGTTCATTGATATGCTTTTCTGGAATGACGCACACAGAAATCACATGATACGCGTTACGGCGCTCCGGGAAGAGATATATCACCATAAAGTTTCCGGGGAAATAGTTTATACAAACAGTCTACTGCAGTGTAATAATGGTCAATGTAATGTCAGCTCCGAATACAAAATTCAACACGTTTTCGTAGTTGAGGCAATTGCAGTCCTTAGGATATTTGATAGTAGTCCACGATTGGAACTCGGAAAACAACGGGCTAAATTTAACAAATACTTTTATTGGAAATGCGTGTAAATCGAAACGACCAATCGGCTTATAGTGTAGTAATATGTGGAACCTATTCACTCCCTTGGTGCCTGAGTGAGTGCCATCAACCCCTCAAAATACGGATACATGTTTATGTTACCCATATAAGATAATGGTTTATTCATGAGCCTTCGAACATAAACCACCCGTTTTTGCATTCACTGTAACGTTTGATGATGTTTGTTTACAATCGTAAAATATTTAATTATTAATATCCATGGTGATGATCCATCACCATTTTCCCCGCAGCTAGCGCAGCATTTTGCCCGACCTGGAGATCGAAGCTAGGACCTCGTATTTCACAGTAGCGTTTGTGGCCACTAGACCAACGAGGCAGTTAAATAATAGTAGGTCAATGAAATATCCATTTGTTGACAGACGGTAGCACTGCTGAATAACAATTGTACTTTCTGCCACAATTGTGTTAATCAGCACTTGTTGAACTTGTTGCACATGCAGAAATAAGTAGCTGCATTATTTATTTAATGTACGAATATTAGGTAGGTTACTAGGTGATATAAAAATCTACTAACAAGGTATTAAACGTTTACTTAATTGCGTATTTGTAACATACTTAGACAATCAATTAATCAGCTTTTTCATGGCAGCGTTGCTAAGTATATACTTTATAAAAATATTTACATAACCTACTGAGGTAGGGAGGAAAGTAAGTCTCTATGAACTATATTATTTCAATCATCATCGTATATGAATAAACAATTCATATGTTCAATTAGCAAAATAATCTATTGAATCTTGTAGCAGGATACTCATACCAAGTCTTGTGGCATTTCGTGAATGTACAATGTATAGTTGGCTCATCAATGCAAGTAATTAACAAATGCAAGTACCTCGACCACTCAATGTCCAATAATATTAAACTGGCTGTAGCTATTGTAAATACCATTGTACAAGTCCGTCATGTGAAGCACAATGTAGTTAAGTAGGTACTTACATCTCTACAAGTATGCAAAGTTCTTAAGTCAGTTCTTAAACACAAAGCAAAGAATAGCTCTTATCCTTTTAAATATCTGAAACGTTTGCTCGCTCATTGAAAAGCTATTTTAAAATACTTTGTGAGATAACTCACTTCATAATAATAGAATAATGCTGGACCTACCTAATTACTGCTAATAAGTAATACACTTGTAATTTACATGTTGTTAAGTAATTCGTTTCAGTTTCTCTTTATTTTGTACTAGCGGACGTCACGGGGTTTCACCCTCGTAGTTCCCGTTCCTGTGAGACTACGGGGATAAAATTTAGCCTATGTTACTCGCTGATGCTGTAGCTAGCCATCGCTGAAAGAATTTTCAAGATCGATTAAGTAGTTTCGGAGCCTATTCAATGCAGACAAACAAACAAAAAAACAATCAAATCTTTCCTCTTTATGATATAAGTGTAGATATCTGGAGAGCATACATACATACATTTGCTCACTCACACACACATATGTCGGGGTAGACAGAGACCACCATATCTAGAGAAGACATTGCAAATATATGTTCAGGCCTGTATTCCCCGAAGGGTAGGCAGAGATGTATGTATAGTAAACCTATAATTCCGTACAGTACTATTTAAAATGATATTAATAATAGCCTATCGTGGTACTCGCGGTAGATCTATTTTACCAATAACGGTGTATATGCTCTAATTGAATTGTCTCTATAGACTAGTGTATATTGTTCCGAGTTGCTAATTAATAGTGTTTCATAAATTGGAAAATATTAAGTCAGTATGTTGTAATTCACATAATTGTAAGAATTCAGACACGGCACGGGTGGTAATTTTATTAGAGTCATTCTGGACCCGTGCCCAGTTAATACTTAAGTATAATGAGACGACCGAGGACGCCCTCGGATTTGTTTACCTGATGAAAAAAACTATTTGTTTTGTTACAATTAAACAGTGTGCCTACATTAAAAACTTTTATGTTTTTGTTTTTTTGTTATCAGAGTAACAAAATATTAGGTAACGTGTTTGAGCAAATAATAATAATATCTGGCGCATCATAAAGCTAGGATTTTATTATCTTATAATTCAACATTGAAAATAGTAAAATATACTTTTATATGACTTTAGTGTCTCACTAAATTGAAAACATGAAATTATAGCATGTTTTTTAATTTCTTTAATATAAGAAACTCCAGCACTTGCAGAGTTACTCGTCGATTGAAGATTTGGTAGATATTTATTTAACGCATAAAAATAAAAAAAATATAATCGACTCTACATCATACAATATTATTTCAGTAAATGTAGGTAGATTTAACTTCGATATTGAAAAAATATACTTAACAACTAAACGTCATTCTTCAACAGTGTCTGATTTGTTTCTGATTGCAGTTGTTTTGGCAAAATCTTGTGAAGAATATCTGTAAGTGAATAGAAAAAAATGCCATAATATGAACCTTCGTCAGGGAAGAGCAGCACGGGAGCGATCCCGCCATTGTGCAGCTTGTCGGTGTTGTTTGCGTGAGCGGGCGCCAGGGGCGCGTGCACCGAGTCGCGCAGCCAGCCAGCCAGTTTGTCACGCATCGCATCGCACATACGCGCGCCCGACACACCGTAGCTCCCGGCGCCGGCGCCGACCACTCACCACCCGACCCGAGCCAAATTTTCAACGAAACTATTCAAAATAACGCGACGTAACTCGTTATACACCCACGGCCGGCCGATCCTTGTTAATCCAATGTCAAACTCGCACTATTCAAACCACTTTTAGCTGAAAGTGTTGTAACTCTAGATAACACTGGACCAACTACGCTACCGCACACTTGTTATAGAATTACGAACGATGGCACTACCACGACCTTAGATAGAGCACGCGGAAGTGCAAACTTTTTTAATTTTAATATATCAGCAGTGAATTTTTCATGAAAATATAAAAAAAACTTATCGAAATAAAATATAAAAAGTTAGATATTATTTAAGATTAGTATAAAGATAACTTATTGCGATAGTATAAAATGCCAAGATAAATAATTTTTATTGAAGAATTTTCCGAAGTTTAAAAGTGAAGTTTTGAGGCGCGCGAAATATGTAAGCGAGGAGCGGTTGCTCGGAGCGAACTGTCTATTCCGGGCCCGAGCGAGCACGTGGGCGCGCCGCCCGCCTTGCCGCCGCCACCGCCGCCCGCCCACCGATCAATGGCCACGAGATCTGACACCTCGTCACAATCTTGCTTACGTATCACTATTATGATATTCGACTGCAACTCTTATACAAAGCAAAACGTTTCACTTTAAAACTTAAATACGTCAAGTACCCCATAAATATCGTTCGGAATAAATTTAACATAATATTTTCACTCTAAATGTGAAAATTAAAAATGTGATTTCGAAGTTAGGAATTACAATATCAAGTCACGAGACCACGATGCAGAATAATTGAATGTAATGAAAATATATGCATGTTTGATTTACTGAAGTGCTAGGGAACTTTACAGCTAACTGAGACGAGACCGTCAAACTATGTTCAAGGTTAAAATGTTTTCAGTCCCAACTTGGTCAATGGCGTTGAACGGTGAAATGTCCCAGGGAAAGGCGTGATATTTTATCGGGTTCTAAATTTAGAACACCGCATTTATTATGTTTTGTATGATAAAAATTATATTTATAACAATGAACGTCGGTCAATTGAGATCTGTTTCGTCTCTTTTGGTAAGGAAAAATACCTACGCGAAATATTTCAACAGATCAAGGTATTTTAGAGCTTACGTTATTAACGCTTAACGTTAGTATCTTACGCTTACAGATGAGTTAAGTATATTATGTTTTTTTGCCATAAATAACCATCCACGTAATTCTCAAAATTATTCTGATTTATACTCTGAACGACTTTTTGGTGAGTGATAAGATTTATATTGCAACGTTAATTATGTAACGACGTTCTGCTGTTTCATTTCAGCAGGCATATGATACATACATGTCTAATTGGGGTAAATAGTGGGCGAAAGTTGTATGGAAATCCTTCAGTATTGAAGAGACATTAATATTTGAGTGTTTTAGTCAAAATTACTCGCGAGTGAAATCGCGGTGCGCTGCTAGTAAGTCTATACAAAATGTCAGTGGATCGATTTGTAATTATACATTTGTAAGTAGGTAGCTATTATATACTTATTTACGACATGACGGCGGGCGCATCGCATTGAATATTTGGAAGACACCGAAAATATTGCATCATGTGTTGCATACGAGTACATGCTATCCGTACATAATAAGCCTTACACTTACAGAAATATGATAGTTTCGTTCTTTCAAGCTTGTACTTATATTATTGGCTGGATATGTATATATGATAGAAGCTATACCTATTCGGAATTAAATTTCATTTAGGATACTTCATATATTATTATACTGTATTTCTTTGTTTATCATGCAGACCAAGTTTCTTCCTGCTGCTCCGTTGCTCACGGAGAAATTATAACCTTTTAGTAGCGATATTTCGTAGTAGGTCTACGAGAAATAAAGAAAGCAATAATATTTTATCCTAGGTACTTAGTTAACATGATATTCGATTGGCAATGATTAAATTCTGCATTTAGATCAGAAAAATGCACAATGACTCATTTTATAACGGCATAAATTTTCATAGTTTTCAGAATTATACAATTAGGTGATTTGGCAACATAACAAATGATTTCACTAAGCACAAAACGTAGAACTGCTTTGAATGCAATATTTCACTCGGATAAACTTTCCACTCACATTAGCACAAATTGCACATTATTCTGTGTCATGTTGAACATTATAGTATCAGCAAAAAGCCCTTAGCAACTTTTTTATATTGTGTTTAGCTTTGTTTTCTTTTCCTACAGAGAGTACTTAAAATATTGTCTAAATCAGTGATGGGCAAACTAAGGCCCGCGTGCCAGCTCCAGACTGGCCCGCCGACTCCGGATCTTCGACATGAATCATGGTCAGTCATGGTCCAGAAGTATCAAGTAAATTCTACTCAGTTCGATTTCTTCATCTATACATTTATTTATTTATCTATATCTATACAGATAAATAAAATTGAAGTGTCTGTTTGTAATTCCAAAAAAGCAGTTTTTCACTAAATGCATTATGAAAGTATATACGGTTCAGAAATAATCTTAAAAAAATACCTAACTACCAATTTTTTTCCTCTTTGTGTCGGTCGGTCTGTCTGTCTGGCTGTTTTTTCCGGCTAATCTCCGAAACGGCTGTACCAATTTTACAGGACTTTCACTGGCAGATAGCTTATGTTACAAGGAAATGAAATTTATTTAAAAAAAAACAATATTGTTCCCCGGATCACCAATTAAATTAACTCTACGTGGCAAAAACCGCTAGTAGTATAATATACTTAATATCTGAAATCTGTATTAGACGTTTCTTCTGTATAAAATGAGATAAAACCTCGGGCGGTAGCTTGATATAATCATGGTTTGAAATTTTAACAGCCATATTGGCATGGTTACATTCACCTACGTTCATAGGCTGTAAAGATAATGAGTTGTAGGTACATTTATGTGAATGAGGGTTGAACAACCCCCGCACTCACATTATATTGACAGACATAGAGACGCCAGGAGTGTCCCACACCCTTCACATGACCTTTCCATTCGTACAATAACATCACGTATGTACGTTGACATCTACACGCTATGATATGAGCACTGAATACACACACGCACGATACTTTCCCGCTAATTTTGTGGATGGAGATCATCTGTGGAATACTACACCCCATGGCATAACCTACTAAGATTGGTACCTAAATATTAAGAAAAAAAGTAACTTAAGTACATATGGTAACAAAGTCAAGCTGCTGCTATTACTAAATACATATTTTTTTTTGATAAATCAATTACATATTGAAAGAAAATTTTAATATGAAATGAAATATTATTTTTAAATGTATCTTTTATTTTTAGTTTGTTTTTGTGGTGTGCAATATTTCTTTCGTTAAAAAAATAATTTGAAATAATTATTCATATGACCCGCAACTGCCGTGCAATCCAATGAAAAAGAGTGTATAAATGGTATGTGTATGTGTGTTATTTGACCTTCGACCTACACGTACAAATTAGGAATTCTTAGAAACTGTCTACAATGCATTGCAGTTGCATTAAAATACCCTTTGCATTGAAGTCAAGGTTCATTTTATCAATAAGCCTGGTACAGATGGCTCCCAATTAATTCATTTAGAAGGTACCTACGCAATGCATAATGACCTGAAAACAATTGTGCAAACAATTCAATTCAATGTATAATACTTCAGTCGCGTAGATAAGGCACAGTACATATACAGCACCGTATAAAATATGCTATAAACAGCGTGGAAACCATTTTTTTATAAATGAGAACTTTTGCTCCACCGAGCCTGAGGGTTGTCACTCTTAAAGTTTTTAAAGTTTCTCCTAATTTACTGTCAAAGTGATGTCGATTTGAAGTTCAGCTAAAGTCTGTAAAACAACTAAATTACATTATTGTACGCTCACGGCCACAACGTGACACCCATTATTGACATTACGCGGGAGTCGCTCATAAACTAGGAGATGCGCATGTGAGTGTGTAATTTCGACCGGTTAGATCCTAGATTCCATACTGCTTGTAGTAAGCTTATATTTATACTGTGAGTGGGTATGGCGCATCGCGCGAGACGTTACACCGGTCACGTAGGTAGGTTCTGCAACGAATTTTATGTCTGAAAACAAATACCTACCTACTTAGATAGAGGGCTATATCCCTTATATGAATTTTATTGTAAGCAATCATTATTTAATATTTAATTAAATGTACAGGATGCCAGCTGATTTTCTTGCCAGTTCTTCTCAAAAGGCTAGTTTCCGAACCGGTGGTTAATTCTTCGACATTCATCAGTGCCTTACAAGGCCCTAAACTGAATATTTCATATTCATTTTCCCTTCTCCACATCTCTTCTGTACACTATTATTGATCTGAAGAAGTGTGACCATCACAGGAAAACACTGAACCACTTGAGTGAACCAATTCATGTATAGAAGCTAAATATCCAGTTATATAATGATCTCGCAATGATGTTCGTAATAAATTAATTATTATCTATGTGTGAAATAGGCAGCATGTGGACCATGTTGTTGGTAAAAAGCTAGCACACTTAACTTAAGTATTTAACTCTGACCTACCATTTTGCTAAATTATTATACGAAAATAATTTCAGTTATTTGACGTTAACAACATTTTTTGAAATCTAATCAACATCACAATGATTTAAAGGCTTTGTGTTTTTCTGTTAGCATTGTGTAATTTCAGCCTTCTTCGACAGAAATGTGTGTATCAAATTAGACTCCTTAAATTTCAGTCAATTTCAAATATAACATAGCAATAGTTGTGTTATTGTGACGTCTAAAATCTGTTTAATAGTTTTTTCGTGAAAGAGTACCTATCTTACAAATATCTTCACTTTCTAACATGATTTCACATTTATAATTAGTTGTAGTAAGATTTAGGACTACTTATACCTATAATACGTCTTATATGCATCATAGACATCACATAATAAAAGGATTAACTTCATACAATGCAATTACAATATAACCTCTAGGAATGTTCTACATGTTGTAGCAGACATCAAATCGAGAGAAGCCATTAGGAAACATCAACGGTTGATTGAACAAATTGTCGAATTGAGGAACAATGTCGTCGATACATATGAAAGCTTTCTTATTTGTTTGGATATAAAGGAACAGCAGAGATCTGTATTATAATTAGACGCGACCGTCAGTTATTCTGAGATTGCGAACGATGTCATGTGACCTGGCCCACGGCATAGGTTGGTCCGATAGTACGTAATACTCATCGCTACGGGCTCGTCCGCGTTCATTAGGCACACAAGAGAATTGAACAAAACTTGGGCAGTTTCCCGCGACCGTAACTAGGGCCTAAATGGTATTACCTTGTAAAGTATTGGCAATTAGCGTTGAGGTACCTACTTGTGATGCCATTCACGAGCACCAAGTGACTAGACTGCACGCTTCATTGACTCGGATTGTTACCTATAGCCTTTCACGAGCTACAAGTTGCTGTCTTTTCAAGGACGGGTCCCTCACTGAAGTACTTAGATGATTGACTCATATCTCTCACTGGAGCTCTACGCCAAGGTGAAATCATTCTTAGAGCAGTGAAAGCAGAATCAACACTCGACAAATCAATATATTTCACGCATGCGTCAATGACTCCGAATGTCTTTGCGATCCCTAGAGCGTGGGAGGTTGACGTAGAGGTAACACTCAACAATAATATAAGAACAAAACCAAAAACATTGACAGGTTAGCTCTCAGGTTTTTGGATTAGCTGCTGATTAGGTGTCTACTTTGTCTACTTTTCCTATATATCCCCTAAAATACAAAATGTTTATGTGGTAATCTTTCTCTTTTAAATAAATAGATAATTATTTTGATTTCAATATCGCAAGGCTTATTAGTACATAAAATACTTTATGAAATACAATAATGAAGATTGAGTGTTGGAATTTTATGATATATAAGATAAAGCTGTGCCGTCCAACCCTACCCCATTTGTGTAATTGGTATGCCCTTCGCACAAGGACGCTTCAATAAACTCATCCTCAGTATTATGGACATGGCTGATTAACTGATTTATTTTTAGATAAGCTAAGTTCAGAATATTATGTAAACAAATAGATATACTTTAATGTTTTCACTATACCTAATACCTATATTTTGGTTGATAATTTCCTAGATATTAGTATTTTGGGGATAGCACATCGAACACGAAACACGTGTTTTATAACAACTTCATTCTTTTATGACAAATTAATGCAGCTCACACACATAACACATATACATACAAGGATAGGAACACCATACGTTTGACTTACTTTTATGCGGGAATCGAACCTTCGACCGTGAAGGCGAAGTTAGATCTGCCTACCATATGCCACGTCAATGGGTCGCTTACGAATGATCAACTGAGCACAAACGCCATTAGTTACCTAGTAGGCTGTTAAAGATATGGCTAGTATCGCGTTGATTACTATTTCAGTATCTATACGTAGGTATAAGTCCGGAATAGTCAGTTAAGACAAACACATCTGAAGTACCTAAGTACCTACTAAGGATACACATTTATTTTAGTATCTAGTTCTAAGAATACCTACATCTTTCCTGTAGATAGTTATTCAAGTGATATCTTTGTTCACAAATAGGGATGGCGATTCTTTCCAAAAAAGATCGATTTAAAAATCGATTCATAAAAAAACGAGGTCAAAAAGATCGATTTCTAAAAAATCGATTTTATCTCGAGTCTTTATATCGAGATTTATATTTACAATGTAAATATAAATCCATTTTATGAAAAACAAAATACCAATAAGCGATCACTTAGTATTAAAATCAGGGATTTTTTTTAGTTCAAGAAATTCGATGATCACAATCAGTTTTATAACAATATGAAAGTATCAGGTAAAAGAGAAGACATAATTTTACTTTCTAAATGTATTTGTTATATCAAGTAATAATTTTAACAAAAAAAATACTGATTTCATATTTTAATTCTAAAACTACTGAATAGATGAAAATCGTGTCGTGAATAGAAAAAAATCGAGTGTCGATTCTCTAGGGTGAAATATCGATTCACTGAATCGATTCAGTGATACATATCGATTTATCTGGCTCGAAAAATCGATTCTTCGATTAATCGATCTCAGATCGCCATCCCTATTCACAAATCATGGTAATAGCTAGAACTAAGTACTTTGGTTGTAACTAAATACATCAAAACTCGATAAATAGGTAATTCGATTCGAGTCATTCTACTATCTTTATTGGACTTATGTGTTTGATATTGTAGAGTGATGATGAAATATTGTGAATTAATTGATCTTTATGAAAAACTACGTTTTAGAACGGCTATTTTATAACGGCTAACGGAAATTTGTGACATTTGTAAGGTAACTTTTTTTTAAATAATATACTTAATGGCAAATGCTACGCGCAGCTTATTTTATTTCTATACAAAATGATTACTTTCAACCAAAAAGGAATTCTGTGTTTTGTACAAAGAATTTGGAACGTTTTGTATTATGACTGGGATGACTGTTTGCCTATTTAAATATCCACGAGTGTTGGGAGAGCCTATTTGTCAGTCTACAATAAGAATTAATCAAATGCACGCAGTGCGTTAGGTAAGTAAGTACTTGCACTCGACATAATATAATGTGATAAACAAATAAATGCAAACTGGATATGTGAGTGTGGTTGTGGTAAGTATCTAAGGACGTTAAACATATATAATACTAGCTGTGCCCTGCGGTTTCACCCGCGTAGAGTTAATATCATGTGCGTCCCGTGGAACCCTAAAGTTTTTTTTTATATAAAAGAAGCCTAAGTTACATAAGCTGCCAGTGACAGTCCCGTTAAATTCGGTCCAACCGTTTCGGAGATTACCCGGAACAAACAGACAGACAGACAGAGAAAAATGTTAAAACTTGGTTTTTAGTGTCAGTAGCGTGTATACTTTCATATGAATTTAGTGAAAAGCTGTTATTTTGGAATTACAAACAGACACTTCAATTTTATTTATCTGTATAGATTGTTCTGCTGATTGTTCTGATTTTACTCTAATCTTATTGATATAGTTTTGCTAGCTTTGGAATATAAATCAAATATTTTTTTAACCTATGCGTTAACAAAAGACATAAACGCATACTCTACTAAAGTAGTAATTAGCAATATACCAATATAAAATAATTGTACCTTCATACGTACGCTCATAGGTGGGTACTTAAGTAGAGTAGGTCTGTGTCTCTCTGTGAAAAATCGAAGTACTGAGATTATGAGATATATATATATATAACTTATGAGATATATATATATATATATATCTCTCTCATAAGTTAAGAGCTCTAAGAAAAATTTGCAATGCTTTTCATTGGACATAAGTAGGTAGTGAATTCACAATTTGTAAAAGGAATAATCGCACACAATAAGCAAAATTTGCTAAATAACGGATGTTAGTAAGTTTAGTATCATATTAATTTAATGAATTTAGACGAGCCAACTGGAAACTGGGAAAAGACGTTTACCTAGCTGTAAGAAAAAATGGCTAAATAAGACGAAAAAAGAGATGTGCCTTCTTAGGATTACAGATTATTCTTGCAAAACAATTGGATTGTGCTGCAATTTGTCTACTCTTTATTTTATACTATCATTATTTACTATTCTATATATTATTATTATACAATTTATTTATTTATGTAATACCTAACTATGTATATGCAGGTAGGTAATTAGGTGTGGTGGCTACTGCCTAGCTAGCCCAAAAATGAACCTGCTTGTCAATTGCTTATAATTAATTATTTAACCGATCGCAAATATTTCAGGGATTCATCAAAATTCATACACGCAAGTACGATGTAAAATCTTCATAAAACGTAATGTTTATAAGTCATATTAGTACTTACCATTACATGCATTCCCTGGCGGCTGTTCATGATGATGCATTGCTCGAAGCACCGTGATGCGTGTGAAGGATCGCGCCCTTTCATGTCACAAACGAGACTGAATTGCACGAGCCGCCAGCGGAGCCGGCTGAAACACTAGGCGGTCCCTGCACCCCTCTCCCCGCGCCGACCGCATGCGCACCTCAGCTTCCCCGCTGCTTCTATCACGTAAACTTATTGCAATCTAATAACTGATTGAAATCGGCAAACAACTGTTTTGTGAGATTATAAGAATCTGGTAATTAAACTGCATTGCAACTGGAGTCTGGAAGATCTGGCTCGTTTCAATCGAAAAAGGGTTGAAACTGATTGCAACACATTTTTAGAACAGGGATACTGAAGATTGATGCCTGCTAATGAATGGCGCCAACTCAGCGACAGTTCGGATACTTGCAAAACGATGTATCAAACGGCAGAAAATAACATTAGTTACCTACTACTACTACTACTTCATAACAATAAAATTGATGATTGCTATCCTTGGGTGGTTTGACGACTAAGTGGTAGGTTTATGTAATAGGTAGGTAGTTTCTTTCACATTCAATAGGGTGACACTAAAAAAACCGTCTCTCTGGGGTCGCTACCTTATAAATACCTAAGTACCTAATAAAGGTTATTTTTATTCAGCCTTTACGTGAATGTGTGCATAGACTACCTATTTTTTTCTGTGTAAGGAATGCGATCAATATGACATAGGTAGGTAGATACCTACCCATGCAAACAGGCAGTTCACATCTAACCAAGAAACCTGATGAATGGAATCATCTATTTCAAGCTTTAACACGTCTAATAGAGGCATTGTTACTTATTTCCATTAAATCAAGAGACTATCAAAGCACCTACATTACAGTGCTAAAAGTAAGTCTCAAGGGCGCAGCATTCAAGGGCGTTCAAGGCCGCCGGCCACGGCACACGCCCTGCACTTCAAACTCTCCTTCAGAGATTTCTTTTATTATAAGACTTTATACTACAATACAATACAATATTTATGACTTTATAATTCAATACTTTATTACTCATGATTGCGCATAATAATTTATCATTGAAGTTAAGCAACATCGTTCCTGGCCGGTTTTTTGTTGGGTAACGCCCATGCCATATCTTTTGATAGGAGGAAATGTTAGGTATTTGACGTACTGAAGGAAAATTTCCCTTCGTGCCTCCAGCAGGTACCTACCGTTTGCCGATTTGAACGACATCAGAATATCCAATCTACTCATAGGGGCAATCACCCATTCTGGTCACGAGAAGTTAATTAACTTCGCTTATGGATATTCTTTTTTAAATTTTAAAAAATAATTTAAGCAATAATCACCCTTGAATTTAACTTGAATATAGGTTGAAGGGAGTTGGGAGTGGTAAGTAGGTATGTACGATAAATTGATGGAGCTACTTTATTGTTAGATAACAAGAACACACCGCAGAGTACACTGGTATAAGCAAATCAGACACAAATATTATGATGACTTTCCTATATTTATTGATATATAAAATTAAAAGCAGCCGTTATTACAGCATACATCATATTAATTTGTAACCATCCATAGTACCTAGGTCTTAATTTATGGTTTGTTATTGGTTAACAAACTACTATTTTATAATTAAATGTATGCTATGTTATAATAAAAATATGTGTCCGAGAATTCAAATAAATCACAATTTAATAAATAGTGGCAAGGTCATTTTAGAACTGTAGTTCACATGTTTGTGGTACAGGTACAGTCAGCAACAAATGATAGGAATGAACAACAACTCAACATATCATAAGTAAAATTAAGTGCTAGTATAAAAACAAATATGTTTGTGGTTAATTTATTTTGAACTAAGAAATTTAACAGTTTGCTTGCAATAAATTATATAATAAAATGATTAAAAAAAACAGTTAACTTATCTTTATGCTGACCATACATAATAAAATGAGTAAAGTTCATATACAACTCTTACTGAATAATTAATTGATCTCCACATAGAGTAAATCTCAAGGTAAAAAGGTAGGTATATCATTTATCCCAATTTAATATTGATTTAATTATTAGAAATAAGTATTTCCATTTCCCCCTTTATGCATTATGCAAAGTTCACATCATTATACTATTAATAGAGACTCAAGCACAAAAGCTGAGTCTGCATGAGGCCTACATAAGCTAGTGCCACAAATAAACTTACCACTTGAGTATCAATATTCCTTTCATGAGATGTCATGACCTTACCAAATGTTTATAATAAATTATTGCTATATGTTCATGTTGTTGCATGTTTGATCTCATAACACTGAATGTATTATGAAAAATGCCAAGTTATACCAATAACATATTATTGTATCCTCAACTACTTATAACTAACACATTACAATCCCAAATATATACAGAAATGTTATGTTTAATTAATTTTGTGAAATTAACACATTCAGATAAATATATGAAAATAAAAGCTATCATGATGTACCAAAGAAAGCATCAAGTTGATGTTGAATTAACTGAACAATGACAACAAACTTTAACAAGCATATACTATATGTATCCTGGAAACAAAATACATGTATCACATTTTGGGGAACTTTATTAAAATATAGGTATTGCCAGTTGGAAAATTTATATTGACAAATTACAGTATTAAAAAGTTTAATCCATAGCCCACTATTTTAGAATAAATTTTACAAATAATTCTTTGTTTTTAGATGATTCTGCACAATTTTGTCATCAACATTGACTGGATGAGCTATCACATTCAGTGACTCATACAGAATGACACACTTGTATATGTACTATTTGAAGAACTAGCCAATAACAAAACTTGAGTATCATACAGGAAACAAGGATTTATCCTAGTTCCTCTCTCATAGTGAAAGTAAATTGGAACCCCAATAGATTTAAAGCACAAATTATCAATGTATGGTGCAATTTGGTGGGGTTCCAAATTTAAACCTTATTGTACTTATTAAAGTACAATTTTAGTGCTATTGTCATACCTCGTTACTATGCAATTTTTGATGAGGCAAGTGCTTAACAATCATTTCACTCAAAAACTTGTGTGTATTGAATAGTTCTATACATTTATACAGATATGATATAAAGAAATGTTACTTATAAAATAATGTTATACTTTATTGTATTTTAAGTAAAAAATGAGAAATAAAATGAATGCTAGTAATGGCCTTATATTGGAAGCCTAGCAAGCACAGTTATCCCCATCCCTGTTGCGGCCATTGTCATTGGCATTTAACTTAATCTGATCGGGGAACTCATTGAAAAGCTCTGCTTCTGTTTCCTGAGCCAAAGCATTGCGGGCTATGGTCTGAAAGGCAAGTTCAACGTTCACAGCTTCTTTGGCACTTGTTTCAAAATATGGGATATCATTTTTGCTCTGACACCACTGTTGGGCTCTTTTAGCAGAGACAGCGCGATTGTCAAGATCAACTTTGTTGCCCAGTATGACGAATGGGAAGTTGTCTGGGTCCCTGGGTGAAGCCTGAATCAGGAATTCATCTCTCCAACTCTCCAAGGACTTGAACGTGTTGGGGGCCGTTACGTCAAATACTAAAACGCAACAATCCGCCCCACGATAAAACGCCACTCCCAATGACTGGAATCTCTCCTGGCCAGCAGTATCCCAAATTTGTATTGTGACGATTCTGTCGTCTACAATTACCTCTTTTGTGAGAAAGTCTGCGCCTATTGTTGCCTTGTACTGATTGGAAAATTTTTTGTTGACAAACTGATTCATGAGCGATGTTTTGCCAACACCACTATCTCCGAGGATAATTACCTTCAAGAGCACCTTTTTCCTTGAGGACATTTTGCACAAAAAATTTATACAAACGTGGAAAAATACAAATAATCACACTCTTTGTCTGTACTTTGACATAAACGAAATTGATAAAATATATGCGTCACCTGTTTCACATATTGCCAGACATAAAAATTTATGTAGGGATATTTTATTTTTTTATTCGTCTCGTAACATAAACTAGGTACGTTATTTGTGATCTGTTCTGGCTGAAAGACTACTGTCGTTTAAAGATTTGTGAAACAGATATTTTACTATAATAATGTTACTATACCCTTTCAACAAATTAGACAATGTTTTGTAGGTAAAATAATCGTGATATAATTTAAAATGAAGCATAAAGCTTATTTATATTGTTTCTCACTATAGTTACGCATTAGGAATAGGGTAGCAAGCATCAGACTTAAAAAAATACGTATAACAGCGAAAAAAATATTTAAATTTGTGTTAGAAAATATTTAAAAAAAAAAGTTAAGTAAGCTGTCATGTCAATACGTGTCATCATGATTGATGTCAATATTGTCAATGGATGGATGACATATGACATCCATATATTTTTCATTCATATCATTCATTCATAATCATTCATTCCGTTTCGTCATTCTGATCGGCGAGTTGTGAGGACTTTCTGTTTGTGCTATTATTTGTGTGATTCATGAATTTTACAGAATTATTTCATGATTGTAAAGTTCACACCTTTCTAATGTGAAAAATGAGGTATTACTGGAAGTGATGAATTATAGTTCATACGATTTAATATTAAATATAGTTCGTTGAACCTAGACAAAAAGGTGAGGGCTCATGTTAGCTATTTCATGCAAAGATGATCCGTTATTCGATATATTTTTACCTTTAATTGTTAACATTCTCTATTTCTAGATGGAGAATAACCTTAGCCCCCTCAGCCGCAGTGGCAGCCGATCGAGTTCGGTTTGCGAGATGGAAAAAGATTTTAGCGACATGGAAATTATGAAAACTAGGACGAACCGACGTAACGTATTACGAGCGCAACCAGCGCGGAAAGCAAAACGAATTAGATTTTTTCGAAATGGTGATAAATTTTACTCAGGAGTTATAATTCCCGTTTTGCCCGAACGCTACAGGTACATGTTTAATGTAAAAGCTAGGTATCTATTGGACATATGTTGCCTATACTTTCACTTTCCATATTTTGTTGATTTGCTTTGTTTTACTTTGTTGGCCCCAGGCAAGCATTTCCTTCAAGTATCAATGTGTATCATGATGTAAGTACTTTAGTTCAGAACTTTAATTAGTTTCTTATTAGGGTAAGTATTTGATAAAATTCCCTTTCATGTCAACTTGATCTTATAAGAAAAGTAGTTGCAGCATACAGTCACACCCACATTGACAACTATACTATCCAACATGAACTATGTAATATTCTTTGATAAAAGTAGTCATAGGTCATCCCTCAAACTCCTGTCTGCCGCTATTGAGGAATAAGTCAACAGATACAATTATGAATGATTATTAAGTATGCACTATAATTACAGGTCCTTTGATAGCTTAACAGCAGATCTGACAAGGGCTCTGGTAGATAATGTTACTCTTCCCAGTGGTGTGAGAACAATATACTCCCTCGAAGGGAGAAAAGTAAGTGACACATGTTTATTTACATGAATAACACAATATGATAAATATTAGCTCAATACTTTGTAACATGTCTCAATTCTGTTTGAATGAAGAATGATGGATCAATGTTTGATAATACACTGGATATTACCATCCTTAGCAAAGAAGTTTCCATACCCAATAGAATAAAGTTTTTGACATTTTTGTAAAAATTTAATAATAAAATTTATTTACCTTTTTAAAGTTTGTGAATGAGATGGGGTGTAAGGTTTTATTTGTTTTTTTTTTATCTCCTTTCTCTAAATCTTTCTGATTCTTTTACTGTGACCTTAAAGCTCTTATATCGCTAGAAGCGGCAATTGTGTTGTGTTCAGCGGAATTACTGAAGAAATGAATTTTGCATTATATTCATATTGAAATCGAATTCTGAAGCAATTATCTGTTTTGTCATGTATTTAAATGTATTTACAGATAGGAAAATTGGATGACCTAGAAGATGGGCAGTCTTATGTGTGCAGTGGGGTTGGTGAGCCTTTCAAACGATTGGATTATGAGGCGAGTGCTGTGACGCCACAATCGTTCAGACTCAGCGGCCCTGAGTCACTGAGTGACAGTGCCAGCCCCTCTCCAGCACGAGCTAATAACAGACTCTCTCGTTATTTACAGGTATACCTTATGCTTAACTTTATATTACCTTCTGCTCCTTTCTGCAGCTACTATTATTACATAGGCCACCCAAAAGTATGCAAGTTAACTGATACTGTGGTGTTATAATATTTCTTTACTGCTCATCAGGATGTCCATTATATTTATTGGTGTACCTTCTATCACACTTATTTCTTTCTTCCTCAATGAATAAAATCTTTAAAAAAATTGTGACAGTATGTAAAATACTGTGACAAATTTGGCAGCATACAACTACCAGATGAAGATAATTATATAAGCCTATGAGAGACTTTTATATTTTATTTATAATCTTACAAAGGACTATTATAATATAGTAATGTAGTTACAAACTTGTGAAATTATACATTTTTGAATGGACCTACAATTATTGTACTGCAAAGTTCAGTAAAGAAATGCTACTAGAACCATTCTAAAGGTGTGGTCATCTGTGTTTTTAAACAGGCGAATGGTAGCAGTACACCCGGTAATGGCACGGCCCGAGTCAGCCCCGCTGGAGACAATGTGGTGCGACCTCGTATAGTCACTATCATTAGGAATGGAGTCAAACCTCGCAAGGTAAGGCACTTATCCTGGTTGCCTTGGTATCATATCTACTGTTCTATAAATAATAAGATGTTGCAATTTAAAAATTTAAATGGTTTCATTTGTTCATTATAATAAATATTCTATTGATTTTACAAAACTTTATCGCCCACATTGTGGCCTTATTGAGAACTCATAATGGAAGAGAACCTAAGTACAGTCAGACAAAAGTCTATACAACCTATAGATAAAGTTATTTTGAATGTCTTGAAGTTAAAGAACTAGGCCACTGGAGGGCACTTTCGCGGCTGGCCGTACAATAGTATTTTTGAGGAACTTAGTTCCAAATATAGCTTCTATAACCAGAATGCCTTCTAAAGTTATCACGCTTTTTATAGGTGTGCCGGCTGCTGTTGAACAAACGCAACAGTCCTACTCTGGAGCACGCACTGGCTGCCATCACGGAGTGCATCAAACTAGACACGGGCTGCGTGCGCAAGGTGTTCACGCAGTCTGGCAGCGCGGTCACTGCACTCCATCAATTCTTCGAAGATGAAGACGTGTTCTTTGCTTATGGAAGTGAAAGGTAATGCCCAGAATGGTACCAAAGACTCTATATCTTCTGGATAGGCAAGGTGTTACAACACCCACTATTAACCTATGATTAAGATTAGGTTCTAACGTGACAGATTATGGGTCCATCGCTGTCTCAGGCACTATTATTTTTATTGAATTTATTCCTTGCGTTGTTTTCTTTCACCAATAAGATCGTGGCGGGACGTCACTACAAACAAGTGAATTATGCCTCACACATTTCACATTTTTATACAAGTGTAATAAATCTTAAACACCATGGTGAATTTTATCGAAATGTTTCATGCAGGGTCAACCAAGAAGACTTCGAACTTGAATTTGAAGAGAGCAAAGCTGTCTTACAGTGCAGAAAGACTCCAATTACTAGAAATTCAAGGTGAGTACAATGAGAAATACCTATAACTCAATATGTAAATGCTTTTACGAATATGATTAAGTGCCAATGTGACATTGGTTAGAATGGATTTGCTGTGCACAGCACTCACTCTCCTCTTCCACCCACCCCATGTGGAATTACCGCAAGACCATAACATCGCTCTAAGGTGTACAGTACCTTAGGTGTGTGGTTACTATCTTCTAAGTGAGGGCGGGCGACACCGACCCGGCGTCAGTCTGGTAGTAGTAGATGTGACATGGTGTTGTGATGTAAGGTCGGGCCCCAAGCCGCGGATGCCGGTGAAGGCGGGCGGCGGCGCGGGCGCGGGAGCGGCGGGCGACACCGACCCGGCAGCCGCTGCTTTGTTACCCCAACCACTTCGTCTCAAGTACAACGTTGGACGGATCATTGGTATGACTATTATACTACTTACCTACATACACAAACTATATTCCCCCATTTAATTGTAATTTTTTACGAATGTGGCAAACAAGCGTGCACTCCGCATGACGACAAGTGGCTACACACTAACGTGACCAATAGAGACCAGAGCGTCCCTCACTTTATAAATAATGTTATCACTCTGCCAACATAGTAAGAGACGGAGAAATACCACTATAGCGAACGCAGCGTCACCACTCTTCTCATAAAACTTACAGAATGCTGAAAAACACAATATGTGCTAGTAAAAAAATTTAAATAAGAGAATATACTTGATTTATATCAAGGAACTGAGAAGAACAAATTCGTAAAAATATATATCGCCTGTACTTCGTTGTGTCTAATTATGTCTAAGTACCTACTTACCCTTATGTCTGTCTGGATTAAAACTAAACATTTTGATATGAATCACAACTATAATATAACTAGCTGTGTCCTGCGGTTTCACCCGCGTAGTTTTAGTTTCATCCTTATTGTCGCGGAACCCTAATATTTTCAATAAACAAAAGTAGCCTAAGTTACTCCTTGAAACATCAGCTACCTGCCAGTGAAAGTCCCGTTAAAATCGGTCCAGCCGTTTTAGAGATTACCCGGAACAAACAAACAGACAACAGACAGACAGACAGACAGAAAGACGGAGAAAAATTTTTAAAATTGATTTTTATGTGTCAGCACCGAGTATACTTTCATATGCCTTTAGTGAAAAATTGTTATTTTGGAGTTACAAACAGACACTTCAATTTTATTTATCTGTATAGATGTGTAGATATATCCGTGTGCTCTTAGAAGTCTACCATATTACATGTCTCCCGTAGTAGCTGTTAGGCTAACAGTTTATTTCCTCAAGGTTGATGGTTTAATATGTAAGAGCAGGTGACGGCAACTTCGCCGTGGTGCGGATATGCAAGGACAAGACGACCGGCAAGGAATATGCACTGAAGGTTATCGACAAAGCCAAGTGCAAGGGCAAGGAACACTATGTGGAGGCAGAGGTACGTACCACAAACTATACTATACACACTTGATTAAAACGTAAAAGATTTTGTGAAAATAAATCTTGTCGTTTTCTGTATTGTGATCATCCAAAACTTATTATTCATAATTTGCATATATATTTGTTGAAGTGTGTAATTTTGTCCATAGGTCCGCGTGATGCGTAAACTGTGCCACCCGCGGATAGTGTCGCTTATCGAAGAACAAGATAGTACAGAGTGGCTGTTCCTTGTCATGGAATTAGTAAGCGGTGAGTCTCCAACCAATGACTAACTGATAACATATACTTACAATAATATCACCATCCTAATCTGTGCTATAAAAGTACTCAATAATGAGAAAAAAAACCCACAGCAGCAGATCTTATTTTCATGAATAATACTTATAACCATCGGGCACATATAAGTGCCGTCACGGATTTAGCACTGGCCTTGAAAGCGCTGTAGTAATTTGTTGGGTCTTGTATGACGTGAAAATGTACAAACACATGCGCAGTTATTCCACAATTTTCGCTTCGCGCAAACTCTTAATGGTACCTGTACTTATGCATAACATTTTATTTATAAACTCCCAGAACTATCTATTATAGATAGAGACTTAAAAAGAAGAAACCTGTGCAATTAATTAAGGACTTAGCTAAAGTTAATTTAAAATTCATAAAATAATAATAATAACACTTGGCCTAGGCCCGTTCCATCAGAAGTCCGGTTAAGAGCCGGGAATGATAAATGGAATATGAAATAGTAATAATAATAATTATTTATTGAGTTGCTCAAGTGTTATTGTTAACGCTTCACCACACAATATCACCATAAGGCGTATGGCGGTTCATATAAAATATAACTTTTTCTGTGAATGTTGTTACTCTTGTGTATGGTTTGTGGACATGGTATTCAATAGATCACAGTTTCAATGTAAAATAACTGCTTTTTCAATAACCATTTACATTGACCTCACCATATATCTTCAAATTGTATATAGCGCAAGATATCTAGTTATGGATAGAATAGCATATAGGTGATACTGAACATGCTTGCAAGATATATGATACTAACATTCGTTCGCGGCTTCGCGCGAAAGCAAGCCCTAATTTAACTGGATTAGCAATACACTCAGTGATAATGTAGCATTCTATTAGTGAAATTATTTTGAAATAAGTCCATCAGTCTTTCACTTTATTCATCTATATTCATCTAAAATATATAATTCTCGTGTCGCGGTGGTTGTAACAAAACTCCTCCGAACCGGCTGGACTGATTTGTATGAAATTTTGTTTGTATATCCGCCCGTACAGTAGGTCTGAGAATCGGCCAACATCTATTATTCATACCCTTATTTAGAGGTGATCCACCCAAAAAAAACGTTAGCTGTCCTCTATAATATTATTATAGACCAATCGAAGATCAAATTATCAACATAAGTCATAACTTTATGTAGGACACTTCTGAGAGTCTGCATAAAGGCCACATTTGGCTGGAAACCTACCACAACCAGTCAAAGTAGTAGGAAGTAATAGTAGGAATGCGACGACACTCCTAATATTTTGCATGTTAAGTATAACCTATGCTGTCGATACATTTCGTATTAAAAGAAAGGTGGCTGGCATTCAGGTAAACCTGTGTATTGTGAATTTGGTTGTCACAACATATTCCAAATTGGTACATTTGCGTTACGTTATGGTACCTACATTTATGAGACATTTGTGATTCTAGGTGGAGACTTGTTTGATAGTATCGCGGCCGCCTCCAAATTCTCTGAACCGCAAGCGCGTTTGCTAATTGGCCACCTAACAGCAGCTATCGCATATCTACACTCGCTTTCCATTGTACATCGAGACATCAAACCCGAAAACCTATTGGTAAGCAACCTACTAACTCATCCCATACGATTGGCATGATCATTGTAACGAACGTAACGCATGCATCTTCACTTTATATTATTTTATTCTTGTATAAATGACATCTATCTTCGTTATGTATGAAAATCATACATACACACCGAAATGCAAATCGTTCAATGTGTCCCACATTTCATTGCAAAGTAACAAATAATCTTCCTCTACCTATTGATTGTCACAGAAATAGCCGTTGTACCTATTTCCCGAGCGTGATCTCAAAAATCTAAGGAAGGAATCGCGTTCTCGGCTCATTCAATCAATGTTTACCTACATCTTGCTGAGTTCCATATCAAGGAGCTATGATTATGATTACAAGCTTACTTTCAGTACCTACTCTTTGAAAAATTAGTAAGGCACTTGTGAACGTTGTAGAATTGACCACCGGTTCGGAAACTAGCCTTCTGAGAAGAACCGGCAAGAAACTCAAACTTTGTATAACATTGTGTAGCATTGTGATTGTCATTATGCAGAAGTAATGTTATAAAGGCTGTTTTGTTATCCATTGTAATATGTGAACGTTTGAATTGTATCAACTAGGTGGAGGTAGGCCCGGACGGCAGCATACGCGGGCTGAAGCTGGCTGACTTTGGGCTGGCGGTGGAAGTGTGGCGGCCGCTGTTCGCCGTCTGCGGCACACCTACATACGTCGCGCCTGAGATACTACTCGAGACTGGATACGGACTCAAGGTCTATACTAATTAAGTACAGCACGCTTCAAAGCCGTGGTGGCCGTGGGGTTCTAGCGACGTAAGTTGGCATTCCAGCAGCCTGTACCAATGAGTTTTTGTAAAAACTTATGTACAGTGTTTTCACTCCACGTGCTTTACGGCGAAGGAAAACATCGTGAGGAAACCTGCACCTGTCTGAAATAATTCAAGTATACAGCCTGAGGCAGCGATGGACTCACCATCTGAAACGGAACTTAATCATCTTAATCGATGAAGAGTCCTGCTAGCTAACTTGACGGATGTTACACGGCGGTGTACAGGGGTGCACGGGAGTACGCTCTCCTTTGTTGTCGGTCGGTGTGAGTGTATAGTGGTGCGTTGTGTGTAGATCGACGTGTGGGCGGCGGGCGTCATCCTGTACATCCTGCTGTGCGGTTTCCCGCCGTTCTCGTCGGCGGACGGCGAGCAGGAGAAGCTGTTCGACGCGATCCTGTCGGCGCGGCTGGAGTTCCCCGCGCCGCACTGGGAGCGCGTGTCGCCCGGGGCCATCGACCTCGTGGCCTCTATGCTGCGCGCGCAGCCCGACCTACGCTTCGCCGCCGAGGACGTGCTCGACCACGCCTGGATGGCCGTCAGTATATCCTAATACCTTTCCTATTATCCTAATTTCGTTTTAGTTTTACGACCATTCCGTATAATTTATGTTTCGATTCAGATTTAGAAAAATTTAATCTTATACAGCCCTTCTGCGTCGTATTGCTGCTGGGCGATTAAAAAAATATTAATGTAGGCAAGTATTTGTGTTTGCAGGATGATTACGACGAGAGCTGCGATTTCCGCACGTGGTATGACGAAGACTCGTCGTAGCCGGGCGGATGACGGACCGCTGGCGCTGAATGACGTCTCGCCAACATGTATGACGTGTATTGACGTCACTCCGCGCATGACGTTGATGACGTCACTCCGCGGTCGTGATCCTTACACTCATTCTTGCTTATCGCAGGCTCGCCGATCGTCATGCCCTAATCCCGAGCCATCATGCTCAGCAAAGCTAACTGGAGAGATGTGTTCAAATATATATTACAAGATTTAGATATACATGAAGTGTTATCATAGTTGTTTATACACATCTCTGTAAAGCTTTGATGGTTACCGGCCTTTAGTGTTAAGAGCTGTGTCGATTCAGCAGTATATGCCTTTTGATATATTTACTAACACCAATACCAAAGTTATTTTTATCATATACTTAATGCATTACATGCGCGGTTGGCTCCTCTTCATTCGTCGGATGGTATTCATCGTATTCAGTTTGTATCGAATATGAGTATAAATACAAGTATCCGATAATAAGTTAGGTTTAGTTTGCAGCTTCGAATATGTACGTAAGGATGCATGAATGAGTTTATAGTGAATTGGTAGCACTCCATTTCATGCCACCAACTCTTCGACATTACCGTCAAATGATTGCTAGTAATTAACATCCAAACATGCCTACAAGGCCACGATGCCTATAACTATAGTATATACGGGCGGTAATAATAAACTCCGTGGAGTCGGCTTGGCATAAATCGAAGAATAGTCTTGTATAGGTGCCGCTGTCACAAGTTACGAGCGCTGACGTTCAAGGCGTAGCTTTTTTTGCGAACAAATACATGCTCAGTTATTCCTACAATTTTGCGCTGAGTATAAACTCGTGACACCTGCAATACTTGATTGTTTATGGTAACGTACTTGTATTACAAGACTTGCACTTTGAGAAACATATCCCAGAAGTATCTTATTGATTTGTATTATTTATTTTCTACAATTGTAATTATTGATAGCCAATAAGTAATTTTTGCTTGCTTGAAAAACCTTGGGCAATCTGTAAAGATCTCTATAATTCCCTTTATATTGTTTGCTTTTGTATCTAGATTTACGGTCCAGTTCATAAACACGAGACGTTCTATAGATCTCTAGTGTTAAAATGAGCAGTGCTTAAAGTGGCTTGTCACATACCTCGTAAAATTAAAACATTAAATTGTTTTTAAATACCCAAGCTTTGAGGCTTTTTAAGATAAGCTACTACCGATATTAAGATTATATACTTACTTTTACCATTTTTGCAATATATGTTGCAAATACAGAGATTTTTGATCAACTAAAATTGACTATATGATTTTTATGAACTACTTATTTTAACTAAGGAAGCTCATAGAACGAATCTGTTAATTTCTTATGCATAAAAGTGTAAATGTTTAGGTTAAAAGAGAATCTAGTATTTATAAAAGCAATATTTTATTTTACGAAAATATTCTGTATTATATGAATATTAGAACCTATATTATTTAATTAACTATTTCAATGAATTCGAAATGTCTCGACAAGTAGAATAAACGCTTAGAACGCTATTAGGCTTCCTAAACCTTTGCTGTAATGTAACCGACGCAAATAAAGCACCGTTTAATAAATGGCGGCCTTTAAATATAAATACTAAAAAATATCAGTCTTGATTTGGAATGTGAGCTTACTTTTCGAAAACTACTTGCATCAACTTTTTAGAAATATTTATCTTTATTTTCTGTCAACGCAGGTACTAGCCGCTATTTATAAAACAGGTCATTATTTGGCGTTCTAAGTTAAAAGTATATTTAAATAAAATTGTCTATGTAGACAATTAATTACCCCAAGTGAATCATACCTAAACATGGTTACATGCACAAAAACATTTTTTTTTCTTGTGATAAACCTCAAATTGGAGAAATATAAACACATTGAATATTATATCATGCTTGGTACATTAAAAAAAAACTCATTTTTCATTTTCACATATGATTAGGTAAGTGCCAAATTTTTTGCAACTCTATCATTGCTCGAGGAGCAAACAATGTTACTCGAATACTTGAATAAATGTTATGTTATTATGTGTTTATGTACATGTCACCAACACTGAACGTTCATTACTGAATTAGACTGAATTACATTCCTTAACAGTATACATTAATGAGTAGTTATGCTGGATATCGGACGTGACAGACGTATACGGAAACGAACTACTGAGTTTCATCCGTACATGTTTTACGTGTTTTTGTTTACTTAATTTACTTCTTATTGTGCTATTATTCGAATACCTATCAAAAATATAATGTAGACCTCTGGATATTTTGATAGGATTTAATGATACACTCATATAGGGTAAATTTCAATAAAGGACAATTCAAATCACTTATAGTATTAGATAATAATAAAAATTGGGACCTAAATTTTTACTATCCGCATTTTTTTTTGATTCACGATTGTTGGTCTACCTGTCACGTCCGATAATTTGGATTTGTCACCAGCGCAAATATCTAAGTACCTACACATCTACCGCACGCATACACTAAACTTCCTAAATTCGTGGATTTCCAGAATTTGTATAGCATCAGCAACAATTTACTGCGGTGTGCTCAACATACAATAGTAAAAATCATTAAACTGAAATCTATTTTTATCGGGCCACAACACATTTTTACAAATTTTTTATCAAGTTTTGCCACTGTCCCATAACTTAACAGCTTAGCATAGGCAACATGAAGCTGACTATTATGTGAATTATATGAAATAAAAGATTTTACAAAGTAACAGTTCTATTATTTTTAGACATATTCGAATTTTTTTTAGATATTGTATTTGTTTGCACTGGTGCAGTGTATAGTCGGCAAAAACAGCATAATAATGCAGCAAGTAACTGAAAAACATATTTTTTCACTAGAAGTATATATATACAAATAAAAAAAAATACTTTAAAATAATATTTATTGAAAATAAAATATAAGGAAATCTCAATTATTTAAGTATGTAGCCTGACAGCAAGAAACCACTTGCTCCATTCATCATAACTTCAGGATGAGTTCGCTCTGGTAGGACCTGAAAACATAAATACATACATAAACATGTTTATCCCTTGGGGGGTAGAGACTAATGTATGATCCTTAATATGTCTTCCTCATCAACATACGGAAAAAAAAATTTATTGTTACATTTTGTTATAACAATACAATTTTTTTTAGATTACTCTTTGGCAAATAACTCATTATTAGGTACCAATTCTTTGCGTTTTATAACTCGTGATAATTTCAAAACGCAATGTCCTATTGGAATTAAACAAACAGTATTTTACTTCTACATGAATACCCTTGATAGCATAATGCTTGATTTGGATAAGAATTAAAATTATATGTTACATTTAACGTAGTTTCTTTCTTCAGACGATTACATTTTTTTATGAACATTAAAGCCGTTATTGTGACTAAACTATGAGAGTTAGATATATGCTCTCGCGGACTTTTTTGTAGATCTTAATAAGACCTACAAACCCGTAGTACATCATTTTGTTCTATTGTCAATAGTTTTCGCAGCGTACGCACAAATAGGTTTTCGATTTTACACCTTAGGTAAAAAAATTGCAATTTACTTACGGACCCCTAATTTTTATGAGAATGAAATATAGCCTATAGCCTTCCTCGATAAATGGACTATCCAACACTGAAAGAATTTTTGAAATCGGACCAGTAGTTCCTGAGATTAGAGCGTTCAAACAAACAAACTCTGCAGCTTTATAATATTGGTATAGATATATAATAAATAATATTTTTTATAAATAAAAGTAGCCTAAGTTACTCCTTGAAACATCATCTACCTACTAGTGAAAGTCCCGTTAAAATCGGTCCAGCCGTTTCGGAGATTACCCGGAACGAACAGACAGACAGAGAAAAATTTTAAAACTTGGTTTTTTTTTGTCAGTAGCGTGTATACTTTCATATGCATTTAGTGAAACGCTGTTATTTTGGAATTACAAAGAGACACTTAAATTTTATTTATCTGTATAGATAAATGGCAAACCTGGTAGTTTCTCATCCAATTACATGTAAGCTTTAATGCAGACACATTACTGTTACATTTGAGGGTCATGTAAAGATGCTGTAGCGGCTCTGCCACACTATTGTATACTACAAAAGGTCGACCTGGCTTCACAAATACCATCAACTCTTTAAAAATGTTACTGGGATCTTCTTTAGAGGTGATTACTAACGAATCCAGCTTATTCTTCAACAGTTCGGCGGCTGCTATATTGACATAATGCCACTTGGGCTTTTTCAATTCAGTAGTTTCTTTATTATCTAGTGGTTCAGTTACTTCATGTTCCACTGCTACAGCCTCAGGGTGCATGCTTTTTGCAATTTTGTTTGTGTGAGATAGATCATCATCTAATTTTCTCTTTAATGTGTTTTGTTCAGGATCTTCTGCTTTTAGTGAATTATTACCATCATTAGTGTCACAACCCTGATAGTACTGGCGCAATGCTGAGTAGACATTCACTGAAATACACCTGCTCAGTTGCTCCTCATTATAGTTCATGGCAAGGAGAGCTTGCTTTTGTGACATGTTCCCTGGATGCATGTGTAACAATTGCCCGCTTGTCTCCTGCCCAATAACGCTCAACATGGCTGCAGATACTAAACCATTTGAACCTGAGTCATACAGTAAATGCACCCCTTCAGAGTACACATTTGCCTGCGACACAATCTGGGATAATGTGTCTATTCTCAAATTCTGAATTTTAACAGCATCTAGTTTGTATATTATGTCAGCAATTATTCTTAAGCTTGGTTTTAATATTTGGATATATTCAAAGTATTTCTTTTCTTTCTTTTTCAGATATTTTTCTTGTGAATATTCTGTTTTATTATGAAATGTATTTGAATTAGTAATCAAGGTTTCCACAATATCAGAAGCTTTGTTTCCATCAGCTTTTAAGGTTTCTATATCGGCAGCTGTTAGTTTTTGGGAGTGGCCATCATCAAAAATATTTCGGTTATCACTACCAAATACTTTGAGCCCAATTTGGTCTTTGAGGCCAATAGCTGCATCAACAGGTTCGACATAATATTCTTTGCCTCGCTTATTGCTTTTGGCACACAATTTGAACTGCGAAAAATATTTACAACCTTCTATGGCCGTAAGATTGACTGTCTCTCGGCCGAGACTAACACATGAGTCCGATTTATTGTATTTGTGCAATTTTCTGTAGTTGTTTCTCTGTATAATAATGTAATCACCGACCTTAATGTTAACAGAAGACATTTTGCACATTTATTTTGCTGAAGAGGTCGCAACTCAAACAAATTTACTTTAAGGATTAGGTAGGCACATAACAGAGCATGAATATATATGTAATCAATAGTAACATAGATTGTTTAACTTATACATTTTCAATACACTCATGCCCACACTGGTGATCCATTTATTTATTTAATTTATAGGTTATTTTAATTCAGGACTGTTTAGTTTGTATCGAGTTCGAAACTTTGACACATGTTCGGAACTGCCAACCAAGTAAAATTCTTATTACTTATAGTTTACAGAATACAGATTAACAAAAAAATTACTAGGAATAAATCATGCTTTGAATGACTGACATGACAGTACTGACAGTTGCAAGTTGCGCTGACAGATCCGAAAAGTGATGCCATAACACACAATTACAATTCGATTAATTCAGCGAGTAGGAATCGATTCAACACTAGTTCAAAATTGGAATTATTTTTTACCTGAGTACGGTGAAGCTAAAAGGATAGGAAGGGAAAAGGGTTATGATTTTGACCGATATGTATGTATATCCACGTACTCTAACAAATCGATTGTGGCATATGACCACGGCTATTAACTGAACATCATGCTTATTTATATTTTGGAGACCGTGAATATTCAGTACTCAAGTTTTAGTTATTCAACTAACTTTATTTTATGTTTCGAGTGGGTATTTTTTTTTCTTTTTACTACATATTTTTTTAAATATATAGGTAGCATAGCATTAAAAATTTATTCCTTTAACGAATGATTAATAAATTGATAGCCTATGAAAGATGATGGCTTGTCGCGCACATGATTATTAAATACTAAAGAGGCAGCTATGTTATTAGCGACGAGAAGACACGAAAAACGTCCCAGTTGGGACGTTTTCATATGGTGCTATTATTTACATCATATTATTTTCATCTCTTTTCCTCACATGTTTATTCAATCTTATGTGCAGTTTTTTTCCTGGAACAGATTTTGAACGTCGATTATTGTGAACGAACATAACATATCTACATACTACCTATTGCTTACTTAAATTAAATTTATTAAAACAAAAAAGGTACCTACTTAGGTTACTGTTAAATACAATTCCAGTCACAGGATCAACTTACTTGGTGGCTCCCACTGTTTTAGTGTAGGTTTGCTACTTAATATGTATTATTTCGATGTTTTGTTCAGAATATAATGTTTCTTAATATTGTTTTCTATTTTTATACTCTCTTCTATATCTGCAGGCTTTGAGCGTATTAGATATTTCATCATCAGCATAACAAAGAACAGCCCATTCTGAAAAAAAAAAAAGTATCAATGATGACTTTCCATACGTCATAATTATGTCACTATTTACCGCCTTTAAATGCGACCCCCTCGCATTTCACTTTGGGATTTTTTAAGAATTATAAAAAGTTGAATTTAAGTAACTTTCTTTAAAGTCTAAATCTAAATCTATATCTATACGGATAAATAAAATTGAAGTATCTGTTTGTAATTCCAAAATAACAGCTTTTCACTAAATGCATAAGAAAGTGTACACGCTACTGACACTGAAAAAATAAGATTTAATAATTTTCGCTGTCTGTTTGTCCGTCTGTCTGTTTGTTCCGGGTAATCTCTAAAACGGCTGGACCGATTTTAAAGGGAATTTCACTGGCAAGTACATAGCTGATGTTTCAAAGCTTACTTTCATTTATAAAAAATATTAGGGTTCCGCGAAATTAAGCATGAAACTAAATCTACGCGGGTGAAACCGCGGGCCACAGCTAGTAGATTAATATAATTGGTGTATCTGTTTGTACTTCCAAATTAACAGCTAACAACTCAATGCATATGAAAGTATATACGACATTCAAGGTATGACAGACTGGTAAGAGATGGACATAAATTTAGTCCGACTATGGTCTAGTCTTAGTTGGTTTATAACATGCCTTTTATGCGGGGTTTAATAAGAATTATTGGTCTGAGTTTGACTGTGAGACAGTGATATTCTCTTCATATTCTTCAGACTCAAAATGTCAACTTATCGCATTTTGGCAATGATATTATTTGATTGCTGATCAAGTTAACCAACCCCAAATCTAGTCAGTACTTGGATGGGTAACCGCCCGAGTGTAAATCATAAAAGATCAGCGTATTTTTTTAAGTTTCGTACTTACCGATGGACAAAATGAAAGAGGTATGTTCGGTCGTAGAGATATCGATCGATAAGCAAACTGCTTACTTACTACTCACCATAAATGTAAGAAGTAACACACATTGCATCATCTTCACTTCATACATAGTTGGATATGCGGCCAAAGCAACGTTATAATCTTTTACTTCATAGTTAGAAGACCACAATGAACCTTCGTACACATGCATTATATATCTTCTAATGGGCGCAAATAAAACGGTTTCATCGTCTAGGTATTCTCCGCCATAATGAGATGGCCTATTATGATGATTGAAGAAATATCTATTGTACAGCTCATAGTCGTACATGGCACCTGTAAAAAAATATTTATTATTTAAATTCAAATGTTTTGAAATGATACATAGGTAATATTTCAAAAACCGATCCAACCAACTTTTTTTGTTAATTTTTCTACCTATTTACCTACTAAGTAAGTAAGTACCAACCCAAGACACAATCACACAGTATAAAAATCATAAAATTGGAAAACACAAATTGACAATACCTTTATATAAGAACGCCAAAATGACGTCACATAGTTAATCACTAATAAAAAGTCCGTCAATCTGGCGTACAAGCGCGTATACTAAGTTTCAACACAATCGGTTTAAGATAACTGCCGCGTTATTCACTAAGGTTTCTAAGCGTCGAACTCGACGACGAGCATTGGTTTCAATCATAGGAAATTGAAACACAATAAGTACATAAAGGATAAGATTCGATTTCGTATCTCTAAAACCATCACTCGATGAGTTCGACGCTGAGAAACCATAGTGAATATCGCGGCTGGACAAAGCATCTAGCTGGCCACTGTCGTTCCATCATTCAGGAAGCTGAAAGTTGGATACCTACTAAAGGTTTTAAAAAAAAAAAACTTGTCTAGTGTAATCGATTTTAACGGGAACTTCAATGACAGATAACTGATATTCATTATTAGCGTATATTACTTTAATTAAAATAAATTAGAGTTCTGCGAAATAAAGCCACCCATTAAATTAAGTCTACGCGGGTGAAACCGCGCGCTGCAGCCAGTAAGTTAATAAATAAGTATATAAAAAAAATTCTTTCGTTCTGGCGACATAATAATAATAAATTACCTGGAAATATGCATTCTGAAGGAGTTATATTAGCATATATATGATAATCTCGCAGATGACCATATTGTTTCCAACGAAGCCAAAGCACTTCTCGTAAAAGGCGCGATTTGGCTGCTGGATAATACTGAAAACAAATGAAATATATTATCACTAGCGGACAGATGTTGTCCTTTAAGTATTATTCGTAAAAAAAATGTCAAAAATAAGTTGACAATTTTTTTTCCACACTTAGGTACTTGTCATTATGACACATTACTTATAGGTTACTAGCTGTGCCCTGCGGTTTCACCGCGTAGATTGCGGAAGCCTTATCTTTTTGATGAATAAAAGTAGCCTAAGTTACTCCTTGAAACATCAGCTACCTACCAGTGAAAGTCCCGTTAAAATCCGTCCAGCCGTTACAGAGATAAAAAGGAAGCCAGACAGACAGACAAACAGACGGACAGAGAAAAATTTTAAAACTTGGTTTTTTAATGTCAGTAGCGTGTATACTTTCATATGCATTTAGTAAAAAGCTGTAATTTTTGAATTACAAACAGACACTTCAATTTTATTTATCTGTATATATATGTATATAGATTTAAAATAGGGTTTTTAAATGTTTTATTTAATGTATAATTTTGATTGTGTGGCGCCAAATAAAAACACCTCGTTTAATTATGTGTTCCCTTGCGATTACATATTATAGATGAAAGGGTACTTCAGTACCTAACATTAATTTACAATAGGAACATATTCGCAATTGTTGCTCGTTGAATAAGATACGATTTTATAGATAACAGTAAAAACATACCGGAGGAGCTCGTGGCACAGTTGCTATTGCGCATATCATTCGATCAGCGAAGTTAAGCAACCCTAGCCCTAGCCAGTAATTGGATGGGTGACCGCCCGAGTTCCCTCCGTGCCTCGGAGAGCACGTTAAGCCGTCGGTCCCGGTTGCCAATTTATCATCTTTGGCAATCGTTACAGGTCAGTCGGAGGCCTCAAATAGTCTGACAACTGGTTTAACCCAGATCACAGATTTTCCTCGTTAAAGGGGTTGCGAAGGTCAGATGGCAGTCGCTCCGTATAAAAATCAGGTGATCAGCCACATCGGGTTGAATCAAGTGCCGACCCCAATAATGATTGGGATAAGGCCAGGGAGATGATGATGATGAGTAAAAACATACCGTGTTCGTTCTAAATGTAGTCATTGTCTTTTCGTACCAGTTACTCATTGTGTTGGGTTTGTTCGGTTCGCCGTTCTTTGGTAACAAATGAACGTATCGTTTTACTACTCTTGAAGTAAACCCCACAATAAGTGCCTGGAAGTAGAAATAGTTGTTACCTGTCTATGTAGGTAATGTATAAAAGGCAAATGTGATTGACTGTTTACTTATCAACTGATCAACGCAAAGGCCCACACCCTAATCGCAAGAAAATTTAAATTTCGCATACGTATGATGAAGGCATCCACGAAGGATATTTTAATAGAGTAAATCGCTCGGGTTATCAAGATGCTCCGTCAAAAAGAACGAGCAAAGAGTTTTTATGTCATAAAAATCATTTCAACGTCATCGTCAACATTTTATGAATAAAATTAACTTATAAAATATAATAAATAAACATATAGAACATAATAAATTTAATTCAAAAATTTCTCAAATATTTGTGACTGCTGTAACAAGTGATTAAAAATTTCGATAAGTCCCGAGTTTTATTTCTTAGCAAATATGTTATAAAACCTCGTATGACATACGTACGCTATGATAATTAGCATTAATAGCCTCTGCCTTCATGTAGCAATATCGCCTCGGCTGTAGTTTTCAACTTACCGAACTTATATCATAATGTAGATACTATTACAATCGGTATATTGTATAGGTACAGACCTCTTATCTTTGAAACATTAGTTTACTAAATATGTACCTATTTTTTTTACTATGTTTTGAATAAATGCCGAATTAAACATAATTATTTAAAGTATTTAATGAATCTCACGTTCGTCACAGCCGCCATGTATGGGATGAAGTTAAAAACGTTATTCCAAGTACCAATTCCAGCCGCATCTACCAACAGAGGTCTTCTACTATTCAGTAAGAATTCTTCCGCGTCATGCCTGTGGAGAGGAGGAGATATGGTGCACTACCACTTACATCTCTGCATTATCAGTCCCCCCTTGTCTCAGACAACTCATTACACCGTAGATCTTAGTTGCCATTTGATCATCTTTGGGAATCGTCTGCGGCAACGCCTTTATACGTAGGTACCATGTGTCGACAGATGATGCAAACTACTTACGACTCTTTCAAACCCAGCCACCACAGTTAGAAGATAGTTACTAACTGGCGGTTACTTGTACGATCACGAACGTCTAGCCCAAAATACTAATTTAAAATTATGCTAGCATAAACAATAATAATAACGGTTATTTATTGATAATAGGAGTAGGATACTCACCGTATGTGGAATATATTAACGATGAAAGCTAGCGCTGCGGTAAGAGGGAAGCCGGGCGCGAACAATAAAATGAATCCAAATTGTCGAGCTGTGAATAATGTTCTATTAAGATTTGTAGCTTATTTTTGCCACCATTGTGCTTAAAAAACTGGTCAAAAACGAAGCCCCACGCACCGAGGGTTCCATGCCTTAACACAATATTTATTTAAATATTTCCAAAGCCAATGGGCCATGGAGCCCAAGAAATTTAGGAAAGGGTATGGAGTCAATATGGCGGATGTGATATTTCAAACAATAATTGAATCACACAAGCACGTATTGCTTAAAAAGATACCTTCTGGTTACTAACTTACTCTAGTTAGTAAAAAGTAGTAGGTACCTACCCTTTATTTACGTAGGTACCATGCGCTATCGCAAATTTCATTGAAATACAGTGCAGTGAAAAGCTGAATTACGTACCTAAGTATAAAAACCTTTGCAATATGGTATTTTCAGTCAAGGGCTTCAGTCTATACTCTCTTTCCCAACATGGTATTGTTCTTGTAGTTTTCATTCCCTGATTGTAATCAGTTCTTCTTCTTAATAGTAAACTGCAATCAAGGTGGCTTGCAGTACAATTTACGTTGATAAGTACGTAAGTACATATGCCAATATACTAATCAGTTTTCGTTTATATTTGTAGTAGGTAAGTTTCGTTCTTTGTAAGTGAATCGATTAAAAGTTTACGAAAAACCTCCCGATACGACCGACTGTAAAAAACTGGCAAACCTAACTAAACGCAATTCAACTCTGTACGTCATTTATTCGCGATCTTGTCATTAAGTCAACTTAGAACGATTATTTTCCTATCGGTCTACTTCGTTATAAGTAGTAAACTTCGCGAGTGGTCAAGCAACATTACCACCGGTCAACAAATTTATATGGTCTTAAAACACTCTTTGCATTATTTGTTACTTTATATGACAATCTTTCCCTAATTCATTGGTCTGTCAACGGATATTTAGTATTTTGATAGTTTTGCCCCAATAATTACGCGGACTAAGTCCCAGGTAAAGTCATTTACGAAGTGAAGTGGACCTTTTGCGAATTGGTCCATTTGCAAAGTGTACCTACCTATTCGAATTGGACCATTTGCAAAGTGAACTTTTTCAAAAAATTGGCTATGTAAGTCAACTTTCTCACAATTGTGTCGAAGTCGACCAATCGCAAACAAACGAATTCAGAAGAAGAGTCATCCGACTCATGCTAGAAAGTGCTAGGCCCCGGCCCGAAGCGTGTTTCGGTTATATCTTTAGGTCAGCCTTCAATCGGTTGCCGCTTGGTATAGTGTGAGTGTCCATACAAAATTTAGGTATGTGTGAAAGTTTTTGTTGACCGTGCTAAGGCCGACGCTCGGCTCAGTCAGACCCAGCTCGGATTAGCTAGTCATCCGAGGCCGTGGGTATCCACGAATATTCAAGTGCGCGGGCGCGTCTTTGTATTACCTACTTAAGTACTTACCCAACAAAGATCTCCAAAACCTTAGGTATGATCTGTTTGACAAATAGTGTGACCATTAGCACCAGTCCCAGTTCATCGATACAGTTAAGCGGCCCACAATTTATGTGATAAAATAAGGTGAATGGGTGCCCAGGGTTTTTATAGAACGTTACCTGAAAATACAATAAAGCCCAGTGTTTGGGATGTGTCCAAAATCTAAATCATCAATCATCATCACCTAGGTCTACGAAAAAACAATAGTAGGTAGTATGCTTCACAATTTTAATTTGAACCACATGATGGGTGGGTAATCAAGTGGTAATAAGAACCAAAGTATAAAGTACAATTTCCTTTCCTCTCAAGTCTTTAAATTCTAAGTAAGTACTGAGTACTAAAATTACCTTGAAGTATCCGAAATAAAATAATATTGGGAACGTGCAAGCAAAAGCGATGACAGTTTGCTTGACAATAATCGAACGCTGGTATGACTCTTCTGCTCTGTGATTCTCGAAGTTTGTTATTAAGTACGTGAGTCTCTTGCATATCTGAAAAAAAAACCGCTTAAGTATGTTAGTTTAAAATAAACCTTAAATGAACAAATAAATTAAATATAATTTTAGATACCGCGCGATCATCGCGACTAAACGCGTATTCATGCAACTTGCCTCCTGCCCGCGTCTGCACAGTGAATGCGTTTTCATAGTCAGTTAAATCAATTAGGAAAATAATTAATCCGAATATGACTTTCCATAGAGTTGTAATATAATATTTTACATATGATACAATCATTGCGCTTTCGGTGATGACCACAAGCTTTTTAATGAAAAAGGTAGGTAGGTAATCCCGACTTCAAACTACGCGATTTTGTACTTTTACTCTGCGGCTTAGTGATAAGTGCGCAATGTCAAGTATACAATAGGTGCTTTTCAGCCATCCAAATTGGATAAGCCGTTTTCAAAATATAGAGGTCTAAAATTTATGTACCTTTTCGAACACGGACAATCCAATGACGTTAATCACTGCGACAATCGTCAGTACTGTGTACCTCATATTTCTTATTGATTTTTTAAGGGAGCTTTGTGCGTAGATTTTTTGCATGACATATTTATTAGGTGCAAGTATATTAGTATACTTATATATTATAACATAAACAGTATATAATATCGCTCCATATGCCTAGAAAAAAAAATATCTATGATTTTGTATTAGTATGATAATAACTAGAAATAGGAAGTAAATAGATATCCCCTTCTTACGAGTTTTGCACCTTTTTCCTAATCTATACTCGCTAGCGTCAACTAAAATATTTGTTTGAGATATTTTAGCTACCTAAGTACGTCACCGCTAGGAGTCAATATCTCATAACAATAAAAGGCGAACGCTAAGCAGTTCGCATAGATTAGGAAAAATGTGTCAAACTTTGATTTGATACTTGGGTTGTGGTTGAATGCCAAAGAAGGCGGAACAACACATTTTGAGCCACGCTAAAACGCACCAAGCGACGACGTGTGGACATTTACAAACTTTGCTCGGAGTAACAGAATCCGTTGCGAAAAATACTTTCGAAATCCCTGTAGTAATATAAACATTTTGGTGGAGCGTCGCTTTTGATGAGAATTTATTTCTATATAAAACCATCAGAACATAATGACATGGAGAGATCTCGCCCCTCGCATCTGTTAAACTGTTCTTGTCTCAAGTCAAGTAATAGGTACTCGTAAAAGATGGCACGTCTTACCATAAGACATGTCATAGCTATGCCGAAAGCAACGCTGATCAACAAAGGGGTTCCACTGTTATAATTCATCCAAATTCCCGTTCTTGACGATCTATTTGATTTGTTGTAGTCAATTTTGAATTGAGGCCTGCAATATTATACTTATTTTTTAAACATGAATTATTTGCAAATACTATAGCTCTGCAAATCCTTTCGGTCTATTATTAAAAATGGCTATAAAACATATGTCAAAAAGAAAAAAAAAGTCTCCAAAAAAATCTTTTTCAAACCCGTTTTGGAACTTCTTTCGATAGATGATTCACGCATCATATTATACCTACCTTACTAAGATGATTAATTATTCATACCATCTAATATTCCTCATAAGTACTGCCTTACCTCATTGATTGCAGCTTCTCAACATGACTCAACTCCCAAAACCAAACCCAGTACCTTTCCCTGCGTTTCCATAAAACTACAAACAGTGAACCTGCAAATCATGTGAATAATAATTACGATAGTAATCTTGTGATTGAAATTTAGTAAAATGTTTTCTAGTGTTGTATGAAAGTCATTGCTTCTTGTCAAATTCTATGATTCTACATCAAAAGGGAGTACTGTTTATTTACTTAGCCCTCGGTTCTATTTCTCGGTACTTGCCCGTGGTCCTCCAGGACAGTCCCGCGTGGGGTTCCACGAAACACTATACCGGTGATATATGAGATACGTCATCCTACTGATCTATCTTCTATTCAATGAAC
The DNA here is from genome assembly GCA_964035505.1 of Watsonalla cultraria. Taxonomy (NCBI): domain Eukaryota; kingdom Metazoa; phylum Arthropoda; class Insecta; order Lepidoptera; family Drepanidae; genus Watsonalla; species Watsonalla cultraria. Next base: position 5,309,039 of record OZ037717.1, on the reverse strand, counting down.
AATGAACTAACCACATCGAGTATTGTATACCTACTCACCCCAAAGTACCATAACGGCGCAATATGGAATAATTGCGCTGTGGTCCAGTATATCAACTATTTTTGCTTGGTCACAAAAATTCTTTGCTTTCATAAATGGACAGACATAGAAACTGAGACATAACGGACAAGCCATTTCCTGTCTTTTGCACAAGTCCTCGCTAAAACAAACATATCACTTAACTATAGTTATTAGATATTTAAAGCAATATTGTTCGTAAGCAAGTGTTATTTTGTGCAAGAAAATCCATAAACTCACGTCGCTTCTGTGTATGCATCATCATTTTTCGCGTATACCAAAGAATAAACTCCAAGATATGCAGGTATTAGTAGAAAAGGGATATAGTATTGAAAAAATGCAAAATAAAATGCTATCTGCAATTAAAAAATTGAGGTATTTAGTTATTAAGCTTATAGTTTGCAATAAATTGCATATTCTAGGCAAATTGCTTAGTATAAGTCGTAGACGTTTGCAGAAATCGCTATATTTTGTTACGGCTAATAATTCTGCAAACTTCTAGCAGCGACATAATAGGTACCTAAGAAGGTATACACACCTTAGACCCGAGGTATTCATGTATTAAATTTAAAGGTTGCATCCTGAACAGGTTAAGAAGTCCAACCCAGTGGTTAAATAATATCTGCAGAGAATACAAAGGAACAATTAATAAATAGCTCTCCGTCAGAGACTCCGTGGCCGTTAACGACCTCGATGCAAAATCATTACATAAAATGGATTTATTTAAAGGTTAGATTTCAGATTGACAGTTGATACTGGCTAAGTAAAAGTGAACAGCAAAATGCAATTGGTGTGGAGTAGGTACCAAGACGCAGGTACGTAGTACCTACTTGAGTTTTCTGTGGGAGTGGAAAAGCAGTTAATAATTTTAATGTAAAATCGCTAGTTATTGGTACTTACCTGTCGAGCATTTACTTTATGGAAATCCTGTCTTCGCGTGTAAAAGTAAGGCCCATCATGTAGAGCGTACGCATCTAATATAATGTTTTTTTGCAACAATCTAAAATGATATTTATAAATGGTTTAATGTTATCCCTTTCTGTGTCAAGCATTGACATTGCATCTTCTTAATAGTAAATTCGAGTAGATTATTGGTACCTAACATTCTATGAAATTATTAAGAGCCTACCTTACCTTCCCAATCCAAAGTGGTTCACATGCTGTCCGAATGGCAACTGCAAGAGTACCTTGTAAACGGTGAGACTTCTTTCGTAAGTTGAGTAATTTGACGGTGGGCTGTACTGTTGCCTGAAATTATGAATTATTTATTGACCGATTAGCTTATACCTGCTACTACGGCTGGGTGATCTGATCCCTACTATATGTGTCGCACAAAAGTGTAGTATGCACGTATAATCGGTATATTGGGTTCATTCATACTTTGTAATCCATTGAGATTATATCGCAACGCTCGTCGTCGACGCTGAGAAACCTTAGTGAATAACGCAGCTGCTATTCCTTTATTACGCCTATTTATTTGTATAATCATAGTTAACTCACCGAACAATATCAATCCATTCTCTTTCATTTTTTATTCGCGTACCAAAAAACAAATACGGGTTTAAAAATGCAGTCACGTGTGGAATCCAATCAGAATGATTATGTTTAAAATATTTCTTTACGTCAACCACCTTAGCATACTCCTCGAGAACGTCACTAGGGGCGTGTATATTTATAAATACTAGGTCTTTATGCATATTCATCTGTAATGTAAAAGAAATCAGGTAATTCTTCACTTGCAGACGTCCATCAAGTACCTACCGCAGTTGCTCGTATGGACTCTTATTTCGATTCCACACAAAACCGCGTTTACATCGATGCGACGACGCTGCGGCGGTACCTATTGAAAAAACTCGCACTAAAGACCACGTAGTGATAACACCGATAATGACTGGGGTCTATGAAAGACAAGGCTAAATTAGCATCTAAATAATGATATATTCTCAACAGGCACTCTATTATTTTCGTCGGCGTGTTAATAAAATAACTTACCTGTCCTGCTTCCAGCTCTATTTCAAATCCAGCTTTAATAATACTCAAGAGAAAATTAATTTTCATTTGGTCCAATTCATAATTCCCTTGGTCTTTTACTACTAAGACTAGGTCAATCCGCCTCTCTTGATCCCGAAATGTTCCCGTGTGTGATGTGTCATCAGCCTATGAAACATGGCACTAATTCGTTAAAGCTTCGATCTACCGACTTCAATCTAGCTATTTATCCCTAAACAGTGCACTAATCGCAACAATTATTATGAGCATTAAACAAATTTAAAAGAAGTCAAGTAAGTGCTCTTAGTTATGGCTATAGGTACTTAACTATGTAAGTAAGACCTTCCTTCTGCCTTTACTTTTATGCTATGATATACATGTTTGAAAAGAGGATATTAGCTACGACGCACTATATTTTCGTATTACTTACTACTAGCTGAGCCCAGCGATCAGAATTTTACGTTACACGATGCATATCGATGCATGCATACAGATAGTTAGGTACTTATTAGTAAGGTAGGTACTTCAATCACGTGTTCTTCTATCACTTCTGGCTTCTGTGCAGACGATGCAGTTTTTTTAAGCTTTGCTGAAGGTGATGATGTTTGAGGGTGTGTATTATCTGCCTTCGGGACATAGTTTTCTTTTGGCTCTGTGGCTTTATTTAGCAATTTCTCTGGGTACAAATGCATTTTGTGGCATTGAGCTGGCATATCTTTGATGGCCGCAAACTCATCAGGAGGCCACTTCTTCTGTGAAGCAAAACAAACCATTTGATCAGATACCTCTACCTACGGGCTTTTGCTCAGTAGCACGGCACATTAGGTTCGTGTTCAATACGTAACTTTAAAATATTTTGCATTTACAGTAGCTAGAAGCTATGATTACTTACTTTTTTCTTCATCTCATTTTCGTCTAAAGAAAGTTTCAACTTCTGACAATATTTATTGGCTGTTCTGGAGGGCCCAGTATCATTTATGGATCTGCTTGAACCAGCCTCCATTCGATCCATGTCTTATACAGTTGCTATATTCTTTCAAAACTCTCTTTTCTACAAAAACCTTTATGAAACCAGCAAAATAAATGGTCAAAAATATTAATAAGGTATCTTAGATACAAAACATTATTACAAATCCAAATAAATCGTAGAAATGAATATTCTGCCCCGCCTGCCAGGAAGAATTAGGTATTTGTCACAACATTACATTGACAGTTGAACACCAGAAATAAAAATTTGAATAATATCTATAACAGAAAAAAAACAACGATACAATAAATCTTAGGTACTTTTTCAAATTAGTCCTTGTTTAGATAAGTCGGAACGTACAGTCGAAGACCTATGATTCAAGATTTTACAGATGTCGAAGATACAAAACTATTACTGTATACGACGGCAGGTCGAAGTCAGTTTGTGCATTGTGCACATACCTATCCTCCGCAATCGATTCCCACAAGAACCGATCAGAAGCAGCCTACGTCTGCGCTAAGAGCTACCCTTACCAGGTCATCCATCCATGTAGTTACAGAACGGACAGTCCTACACCGTATCTTTCAATGAGAGGTCTCCACTTTTCTGCGCCATCGGTTTGACGGTGTTACGCACCCTCTGCCTCCGCCCTGGCGATCGTCACTTCAACATATTCTTTAACAGCCGAAGCTCGTCTTAAAAAAGACGCGATTCAGGATACATATATTTTGGCCTCTTTGAATATATTGTACTTGTAAATTTGGTTCACAGGATTAAATATATTACTTACGAAAATAATAAACATTTAGAGAAATATAAAGCGATATATTTTCATTAATTTCAATAAGTACTTACATATAGCTAAACTCTGTAAAAAATATTATTCTTATAACAATATTACATGCTAAACAAACTCAACCACAATTTCATGTATAGTCTTTACTTAAGTATACTTAAAATACTAAATAATGCCTTATCTATTAAGGTAGGTACTTACATAGGTTAATGAATACCGGCCACTTCGGAAAGTCACAAAACTGTAGCTTAGCTGCAGTAATTGAAGTAATTTGATTAAATTGACTATTTACTAGCTTAAATAATTAAGATGAAACTCATAAAATTAAACTGCATTAGTGACTATTACTTGTTTTGTGATTTAGCAACCCTAGGTAAACTAGGGTAGCAATATTTGACACATGACCACTTGACTGTATAAACAAGATTTTCATATAAAATCTGGACACAAACAAAACATATTTTGAGAAACCTTTTTGATAACAAATGTTTTCATACATCATCATGATGTAGCTATTTCTAACATCTTCGCAATGGAACAGATTTTTTCACGAGGCTTACCTTTTGCTTTACCCTGTTCAATCTCAAACTTGTCTATTCTTTCCCACCCTGACCAATCCACTATTTCAACACTCCTCGGCATAATATCTTTAATATCTTCAAAACCACCTTTACAAGATGTATTATTTTCTTTCAAATCTTTACATATCTCTTTTGCAACTTGGAATGCATTGCCCATTGTATGTAATATCACACCTACTGGTCCAGTGCCCAGCCAGCCAGCCACATACAGTTTAGCAAAATCTTTACAGCCATCCTCTACTACACCATCTTTATTTTTAACAACACCATTTCCAAATGCAAGGTCTTTATCCACATTAATACTTTTGTACCCTATACTACGAAATGCCAGGCTGCAATTTACTATTTCTGTTTCATCAGTAGACTTAACTAAAACTTGGTCATTTCCTACACATACTAACTTATTACAACTCATTTGTATTCCCAATAACTGTTTTTGACTGTTCACTAAAAATTTATTTGGACTTCTAAAAAATATAGGTTTAAAATACCTACTATCAGCGGGAATGTCGTCGTGCGTAGACATTTCATTTAACGATTTTAACATGAGTTCCGTCAGTCTCTTCCTAGGCCGCGCCAAATCACTAACTTTCTTCTCAACGCCTTCAAAGTCCTCTTTTCTCCATAAAGTTCTACAGTTTTTGAGTTTAAGTTGTTCTCGAAGTTCCTTTATTGTAAAAGCAACCTGCAGTGGCCCTCGCCTGCCAATCAAATAAAGCTCCCTCACTTTAGACTCCGCTAGAGTATTAAGAGCATGCTCAGTTATGTCTGTTTTCTTCAATTCATCAATTGGTGACAAGAGAATTCTTGCAATATCTAAAGCCACATTACCTTGCCCTAGAATAGCAGCAGTTCTACCTGATAAGTCAATCTGAAACAAAATCAATAGAATAAGCATATTTTTCCTTATAATTTTTATAGGTAGTATGGCGTCGTTATAGCTACCTAATAAAAGTCAGTGGCTTGAATGTAAATAATAGTTTAATATGAACACACACGATATCACATACAAAAGGAAATAACAAAATAAAGTCACAAGAAAGGAAACTGAGTCGACCGGCGGCAAATTAAACGACGCACGAGAAGCTAGCAACTACTGCTAGAGCGTGCGTATGCCGAGGAGAGTTCTAGGCCGACTGGCGGGTTCGCACCAGTTTGTAGAGACGCGGCCGGCACGTGCAGCGTTGCCGGCCCGCACTTGGTCGAACAAGTTGAGACTTGTAGGAGAGTCGCACAATAGGGAAGGACAAGTAGTTGCAAAAGGGTCGTCCAGATGTTTAGAAAAACTACCTGCTATATCCTCCCCCTCCAAGCCAGTGGAAAACTATGGAGCTGGCTTGGCAATTGAATAACGCGCTCTATTCCTTCTTCTAGCATGAACTACTACTGCAGAGTCACCTACATTGGTAGTCAGGAGGCTGGCATAGTACTTGCCCCTCGGTAGGCTCTGTTTAACAACTACTTCGCAGTTCATCGCGGAAACATCTTTACGCACACGGTAAGGGCCTTCACGTCGCGAAGCGACTTTAGTAATAAAGCCCTGCGTAGACTGACTAGGGCAATGGCTCTCCACGAGAACGCGGTCACCCTCTTGATGTTTAAATCCAGTACTACGAAATGAAGCCGTGGAAAGTTTCCGTTTCTTCTTTTCACTGTTTTCATTTCCACCCCACCTTCGGGGTCTATTTTCCTTAGTAAGCGCAGTAGGGGTAAGTGCTCCCCCTGCACTGAAGACATCTTCATCAGCTGAAGTTAAAAGAACGCCCTCGTCCTCGTGGATGTCAATCGCTGAGCTAGTAACAACGCGATCGTCGCGCTCGAATTCTAAATCGTAAAATTCGGAATTACCTATCGAGTACTGGTTATTACTAAAGTCGACTACCATGCCAACCTCTTGGATAAAGTTCATACCTAGTAGTGACTCTGTGGCTCCAGGTAAAACAAAAAATAAAGTCTCTACTGCAACTCCCTGAACTTTAACACGTAATAAAGCGGTTTCTACAATTTCTACTCGCATAGTACCATCGGCAAATCTTAACTCAGTCTCTACTGTTTTAAATAATTGACCATTTCCACGTAAATGTCTTGTTAAACTATCACTGGCAATGGAGTACTTTGCTCCCGTGTCCAATATAGCTGTACCAACAGCACCAAACACTTCCACTTTGAAAATGGGTCGCACTCGCGAATTTAACTCGGACGGACTAACGGCGGACACTGACTGAAACGCCAAAGCTATGGTCGGCGGTGCGGAACATCTTGCCTTGCAGACTTCGCAGTTGGATCTAATCACCCCGGGCGCACCGCATCCGAAACATGTGATGGACGGGCGAGCTTCCGAACGTGTCGCAACTGCTTCATTGTTGACAATCTGGTCTGAAGAGGTAGGCTGCTTATTCAATAAACGTCTGCAGTCATCCATTGTGTGTCCGAAAGATTTACAATAGTTGCACCGAGGTCTGTGCTTGCTAGTATGCGGCGTTCTATCCACATTAGAACCCGAAGGAAAACTAGTAGACAACGGCGGTGAAGAACAGAGAATCGGCGTCGGTGGCGGTTGAGAAGCAGATGAGGAGGCCTTCTTCCTTACACCTGTAGAAGTGCTAACTTCTTCTAGCACGTCTTCAACCGTACGAGCTCTTTGCAGCAGCTCGGCAAACGACGCAAAAGTGCTTCTCGCTATTCTCTCTCGTATTCTCTTATGTAACAAGCCATAAACCATATCCAACTGTACCGGGTTTTCCGGTAATGTATGCGGCGGTAATTGTGCAATTAAAGCTCTCACTCTACATACGAAAACATCCGTGTTCTCTTCGGCCTGCTCCTTACTAAAAATCTCTCTATATAATCTATGAGGTGGGAGCCGCGGACTGAAGGTCTGTCGTAGTAAGTGTAGCGCATCTTCCCAAATCGACACTGAATGCTTCACGCCTAGCCACCAAGTAGCGGCAAAACCGGACAATAACATGGGTAACCCTCGGAGTGCTATCTCATCACTGACATTTACGCAGTCTTTGTATATTTCCATACAGTTAATAAAAGATAGAACATCTCCGGTACCATCAAATCTGGCTGTACAGTTCGAAAAGTTACTCACGGTTAGCGATGGCGGCGGCGGTACGTACTGTGATGGGGTTTGCGATTGTAATGCTTGCAATAAAAGCCTAAGCTGTTGATCCGACATTACGTTAGGCGCGGACATCGTAGGCTGTGGTGAAGCAACGGGCGAAGCATGCCCGTGTTGAAGCGGCGACGGTGAGTAGTTGGGCAGCTCACGCCCTGACATCGGCGGAAGCAGAGATGATGGGGCAGCAGCGCCGGCGGACGTGACGCGTCCGAACAGCGGCGGCGGAGGTGATGGGGCGGTAGCGCCGGCGGACGCTTGGCGTCCGAGCAGCGGCGGCGTCGATGGTCGTTCATCGACGAAAATAGCGCTCCCACTCGAAGCTGGCGGCGTGACGCCGTCTACTTGCACTCCAGCGGCAGAAAACATCTCTGAATGTTGCTGTTGACTCGACCGTGTAATCACCATGTCTTACCGAGACACAAAAAAAAATACTAACGAGCGTGGTATGCGAACTATGAAGTTAGAGTTCGTTAAACAAAAGACCACGTGCGGGTCAGCGGAGCTTTCGCATCGAAAAAAAAACCCGAGTTACAAAGTTTCTTGGAATTTGTGACAATAGCACTAATGTATGTTCGTTTCTCCGTTCACTATTTAACTACAAAGCACACTGTAATGTTTGCAAGTACGCGAAATAAACGGAAGTTTGCACGTTCACTCGAAAAGAAAGTACTTGTTTGTTTGGTTCGCTTCACGTTGGGCGTCAGTTATTGCGTCGTTATAGCTACCTAATAAAAGTCAGTGGCTTGAATGTAAATAATAGTTTAATATGAACACACACGATATCACATACAAAAGGAAATAACAAAATAAAGTCACAAGAAAGGAAACTGAGTCGGCGGCGGCAAATTAAACGACGCACGAGAAGCTAGCAACTACTGCTAGAGCGTGCGTATGCCGAGGAGAGTTCTAGGCCGACTGGCGGGTTCGCACCAGTTTGTAGAGACGCGGCCGGCACGTGCAGCGTTGCCGGCCCGCACTTGGTCGAACAAGTTGAGACTTGTAGGAGAGTCGCACAATAGGGAAGGACAAGTAGTTGCAAAAGGGTCGTCCAGATGTTTAGAAAAACTACCTGCTATAGTAGCTAATATATTGACTAATAAAAGATAAATACTTTCAAATCTTTTTCACTTGGAAGACCATTGTACCATCCAACAAAACTTCTAGCAGCAATAACATTTTCTGAATCTTCATTTTCTATTCCCAATAGTTTATCCTCTTCAGCCCCATAAGTCTGAAACAAGGAAATTAAGCTGTAAATTTTAATTTCAATTCTGAAATAACCAGAAATTATAGTAAGCTTGTATTTACCAATAGCACAGCATCATAGTGTTGCCTCAATTGTTTCAATGCAATATCTTTACCAAGTGTTATATTTCCATAAAAATTCACATTAGCCTGTTGTGCTACCTTAGTGAACTGGTTGATTACATTTTTTACTTCTGGATGATCGGGAGCTACTCCATACCTGAGAAAGTAAGACACCTTTAGATGTTATGGTTAAATATAAAAAATATTGTTTCTATTTTATGTGATTAATTCATTAATTTAATAAGCAGATAATACAATATTACTTAGTAATAATAATATAATTATATATTATATAATAATAAAAATAATAAGTGCATAACAATATCTGACATCCACATTATAGTGTATAATTTAAATTGCATAAAGTTTAATATAGGCAATGCTTATGGTTGATGGTTGAGAGGCAGGGGAGGCTCTAAGTATGCCAGTTGGATTCCTTTCATTGAGAATATGCAAGATAAACTAACAAATAATGCCCACACAAGAAGACTTTCAGTGACATAAAAAAGTGGTAAGCACATATGCAATGTCACTAACAGTTAAATTCAAACGATCATGCAAAGTTGTGCCTGGTATTCACAACCAATCATTTATCTACAATGGAATATGGGTGTTGCAACCCCTGCCTGCAATAATAGGGTGAACTGCATTGGTGAGGGTACCTTATTAGCCCAAATGGAACTGGTAACTTCTCAAGGATGTCTATGTTCACATTGGGCATATGTTTTCGTAAGTGCATTGCTGCATAGAATCCAGCTGGCCCAGCTCCCACAATGCATACTTGAGGCATTTGCTTGTGGCCCAGTGTGGAGAGGGTTCTAGTCATTGGTTTCATTAATCTTGACATAATGGAATCACTTATTTACTATCTGAAAACAGACAAAAATATTTAATAGTGCCAAAGTAAGTTAAAAGTTAGACAATAATATCAGAAAAAACATGATACAGTAGTAGAGCAAACAAATCTGGCCAAAACCTCCTTTGATATTTGATCATTCATAATCTGAAATTCAAATTAGAACTGCGGATATTTGAAAATATAAGCAGGAAGTATACGAATGAAAGATTTAACTTACTTATCTACACGTACTTTAAAGCAATACATTAAATATCTAGATATTTTACAAACCTTTAAACAAAATTAACACAAGTTCTTCTATAGATTTTCAAGTTTTAGTTTACTATTATGATTCATTGAAATTCCTCCTAATGTTTTTAATAGTTTAGCTATCGTACGTAAAGTAAAATGAGTAAAATAAAGACATTAACGAAACGTTAGAGACGTAACGTCTGTCTGTCTGTAGTACAAGTCCGTCGATTATAGTGATTCGATTGACATCTTCGTTTCGACATTGATGGTCCTTGACATCTGTAAAAAGATGACACTGACTGACACGGAAAACTATTAAGGCCGCTACAGACGGTGCTATATACGCTATATACGGTATATTACGATATATTAAGATACCATAATAAAACCGCATCCCAGTTAAATTAAACTCAAGTTTAGAGCTTGATCTGGATTAGAGCTTCATTTTGCATTTCACCAGTGCAAATAAAACTTAGATTAAAGTAAACTTAGTTTACAATCTAAACGCCCAATATTGGCCAGTTAGCCGCTTTAACCGCGTTTAGCTACTGTCACTTGTTGTAATTGTCACAATAATAACTAACCAAAAATTGCTCCGTTTATCTGTGATGATTGTATTACTTGTCATGTCTGTCATGAAAATGAAAATGAAAATGAAAATGAAAATGAAAATGAAAATGAAAATGAAAATGAAAATGAAAATGATTTATTCAGTTTAGGCCCTGGTAAGGCACTTATGAACGTCGAGGAATCTACCACCGGTTCGGAAACTAGCCTTCTGAGAAGAACCGGCAAGAAACTCAGCTGGCATCATGTACATTTCATTACACAGTAAAATAATAATAATTACAAAAAAAAAAACATCATAAATTATTATATGTATCATGACGTCATGTAAAATGACGTCTACCCGCTAGCCGGTGCATGTGTATAGTAGAGTAGAGGTCAGTAGTCACTCAGACAGAGGAGTAGATGGAATCGATGGAATACGGAGTTTGTGAAATACCAACTTCAAAAGATTGGCAGAATAATACTTAGTTACAAATAATCGATTCATCTGGAAATAGGAAACACAAAAAAATATTTATTTCACAACTTTAATTACTATTACTTAGTTATCTAGAAAAATGTCTCACGTAACTGATGTGAAATATCTGTTTACGAGGTTACTTTCCATGAAAAATGGGTAAGTGTTTAATTTAAAACAAGATATACATGCATAACCTATCTTATAAGCATTGAATTGAGAGCTAAATCAATTCAAAGTTATCATACGCCGTATAATTTTTTATCAAATCATCATTCATTTACAGGTTGAACACACCCAAATGGGGTATAAGGAAATTCAGCCAAGACATAGGAAGACCAATACAACCTCTTAATAAAATCAGTGTGACACCTCTGCCTCCCCTGTCAGAGCCAATGCAAAACCTTGCTCCTGTTGAGTACTCCTCGGCCAAGTCAGAAGACAGTCACACGGAAGTAACAGTTCTAAGCAATGGGCTTAGGGTTGCTTCAGAAAAAAAGTTTGGACAGTTTTGTACTGCTGGAGGTAACTTTTCATAGCTTAGTGTTTCTTGAACAGAGATCTGTATCTATACAGATATATAAAACTGAAGTGTCTGTTTGTAATTCCAAATTGACAGCTTTTCCCTAAATGGAAATATATATGGTACGGTTTTTCTCTTTGTCTGTTTGACCTAGCTAATTTCTGAAATGACTAAACTAATTTTAAGTTACTTTCAGTGGAAGATATCTCATGTTACAAGGAGTAAATCACATACATTTATTAAAAAAAAAATCTGCCTGATATAGCCACTTATGAAATTATATCTATGCAGTTGAAACTGTTGGGCTGCGGGGCACAGTTTAGTTACAGCACAAGCTAGTTTTAAAAATATTTAACCAATAGTGAAACTTTTCACTGTATTCTTTATCATCCTTAGGTCAGCCCATTGATTTCCACAACAACCAGACAAATATCACTTCTGCTTACCTGAATATATTGTCTTTATGTTCCCTCAAGACTCCATGTGACATGCCACCATCATACGCCTAATACTATAATTTTGACGTGTTTTTTTGCAGTTGTTATTGATTCTGGTCCGAGATATGAAGTTGCATACCCAAATGGTATTTGTCATTTCCTTGAGAAACTTAGCTTTGGAGTAAGTACTGTTCTATAAGTATTCATATTATGAGCCATAATATAATAGTCATGTTTAATGCATCTATTATAATAAAAAAATCCAGGGGTTGATAGTTACCCTGTATATATAATTTTGCACAAACATTATGGTACTTTTTCAGATATTAATGTGTTCTATTGTGTATATGTTTTTGGTTTATTCATTGTATTTTTCTCAATTGCAGGCAACACATAAATTTGCCACAAGGGATGTGATGCTGAGGGAGTTGGAGCGCCATGGAGGTATATGTGACTGCCAAGGATCTCGGGACACCACTGTCTATGCCACCAGTGCTGACTCTAGAGGCCTGGAAGCTATCACACAGGTTAGAAAAAAAAACACTTTTTTATGCCAATATACTTTATAACATATTAAGTAAACTCACTATTGTTATTACAATTAATAATATTCATTATTGATATTTTAATTTTTTAATACATATAACTGTCTCAGTGATCATAACCATGGTAAAAACCTGTTATTTTCAAGTCTTAATTATATTTTGTTTTGTAGAAATTCATCAATTTAATTTGACATAAGTATGATGTTTTTTAGGTATTAGCAGAAGTAACATTGAGACCTCAGTTGACAACGGAGGAAATCGAGGCCGCCAGGCAAGCAGTCGCATTTGAATTAGAGACACTGTCCATGAGACCTGAGCAGGAAACTATATTGATGGATATGATACATGCAGTAAGTATATTATTATCAATTCAATTCAAAATATCTTTATTTGATTAGACTTTTAACAAAGTACTTTCAATGGTTACACAGGATTATACATGCTACTGCCAGGTTCGGAAGGTTGTTTTTACTGCAAAGAACCTGGCAAGAAACTCAATAATTACTTTTTCAATAAAAAATATTACAATTTGGAATAATACAATATAAATAAATCATAAAAACATATACCACTTCAGTCCAGCCATCATTTGCAGGCTCGACTGGCTCAGACAATTTTTAGTATTATTGATTGTTTATTGTGTTACAGGCGGCATACAAAGGGAACACACTTGGACTACCTAAGATCTGTCCAAAAGAAAATGTGAACAAAATAAGCCGTGAACTAATATTGGATTACTTAAAACACCACTATACGCCGAGCAGAATGGTTGTAGCCGCTGTTGGAGTAAGGAATATTGTTAACTATACAAAGTGTCTTTTTATAATTTCAATACAGCTTTTTACTAAATCCATAAGGATTTTTGAATACCATACTAGCTGTGCCCCGCGATTTGCCCGCTTAAATTTAGTTTCATGCTTTATTTTGCGGAACCTTAATATGTTTTCTAAATAAAATTAGCCTAACTCCTTGAAACATGAGCTATCTGCCAGTGAAAGTCCCGTTAAAATCCATACAGCCGTTTACGCGTGATGCCGTGACCAAGGGAAATGGGGATTCATTTTTATATATATATAGAAGATTTATGCATTTAGTATGTTACTTACAGATCAACTGTTATTTGTAGGCATTTTGTGAATATTTTCCACAATTGTTAGATCATTTGACTCGGCTTACGGGAAGTTATGTGAATATTAATTTATGTATATTTTTCAGGTTGAACACAAGCCATTTGTAGAATTTGTTCAGAAATATTTTGTAGATTCCAAACCAACTTGGAATGTAGAAGAATCATTTAAGCCCAATGTGGATCAATCTGTAGCACAATACACTGGAGGATTGGAACAGGTAATATTTACAGGGGTTTTGTTCGTTACAAGTGGAATTAAGATTTGTATGAGAATTACTTCATAAAATTTGTTGTTGATTGCAGGAGGAATGTGAAATCCCACTTTACCCAGGGTCGGACTTACCTGAATTATCACATGTAGTAATTGGATTAGAAAGTAAGTCAAAATATCCATACACATACATTTACCCCCTTATTGCAAAACATAGAATTAGATAATACTTGGTTTAAAAGGATTTCCATCTCTTTTCGTTATTTGGATTTTAAAATGGATGGATATAGCTTTAGTCCGAATTTGGTCTAGTCTTTATTTATTCCATGTTTTTTAATAAGGGACTTCACGTTTTGTATCTTTCAACGTCTGGTTTTTTCTTTAGTTATATCCCAAGGTTTTCTAAAATGACACTATCCTATAACGAATTGACTGCGGAATTATGTTTAAATTGAAATGTGTAAGTTCCAAGAGTTCATTTCTGCAGGCTGTTCGCACGGTGATCCTGATTTTGTTGCGACGTGTGTATTGAACATGATGATGGGCGGCGGCGGGTCTTTCTCCGCGGGCGGCCCGGGGAAAGGCATGTACACGCGACTCTACACCAACGTCCTCAACAGGTTATACACCATTATACAACAAACATATGCTCATGTAGGCATGAGCTAGATAGGGATAGGCCCCTAGAAGGGTCCTTGAAATAGAAGGCTAGGTGCTACGATACCCACTCATCACCGAAGATGATGCTATAAATGTAAAGTGAAAAGTAAACAGCAGACATGGACTTATAATCTCTAGTAATCTTAAGATAGAAAAGAGCTAATGTGAGGTTGTCTAAGGAACTATACATAAGTCTGAATATCTCTTTAGAAGTATGCAAGTTTCATCAAGATGTTTTGCTACACTGTAAAGCTCGTGGTGTGAAATCACTGCACGTAGTTTTTAGAAATGCTCATTGATACAGACCGCTGGGATTCAAATTCGTCAATTGCTTAGCAGGCTACTACTCAAATCACTCCTCTGTCGCAGCGCTTAATTTTATTAACACAGTATAATTGCAGAGAAATTTTACTTACTAACTGCTTGAACACAAAGCTGTCGCTAAAAGGGCATTATTTGGAAGCGATTTACAGTCGCCATCGCCAGTCAGGTAACACCAAAAATCTAATTCGTGGTCCCGTTGTGTTTGATGATGTGTGATTTTTACACCTTTTAAGGAAGCACTCAAATAATCTGTTCATGAATGATCAGGTATCACTGGATGTTCAACGCCACCGCATACAACCACGCTTACGGCGACACGGGTCTGTTCTGCGTGCACGCTGCCTCGCCGCCCAATCGCATCTACGACACCACCCAGGTCATAGTCAGGGAGCTCGCCAACATGGCGGGGAAAGTGGGAGAAATCGAATTAAAGGTATGCACTACAATCATCACATACGTCAGCCAATACAGAAAATGTATGGCTTACATCAACAACAGTAGAAATGGGACTATTCTATCATATACATTAATTGACTTACAGCATATCCTTATATCAAATTTTAAGATTCTGATACTTATTACCTAGTATTGGAGATTGTAATTTATAGTTGTTTACCATCCGACGGTCTTATATCGTTCGTGGCTTCAATGTAAGAATTCAAATGATATTTAGCTGAATATGCAAAATCATGTAAATCGCAGATTATTACAAAAGCTCCTCCCAATTGGTGATTAATAACTAATGAAACTGTCGTTTGTTTAGAGAGCAAAGACTCAACTACAGTCGATGTTGCTGATGAACCTGGAGGCGCGGCCCGTAGTGTTCGAGGACGTCGGCCGCCAGGTGCTCGCCACCGGCAAGAGGAAGCCGCCATCCTTCTTCATCAATGAAATTGGTAACCACACTTTATTATATCTATTACTAATATTATAAAGAGGAAATATTTAATTGTTTTTTAAAAAAAAAAATTGCGAGTCTGCACGAACTAATGAGACCTTGTTTAAATAGTACTAGCTGTAACCTGCCCCATGGACTTCATTTCATAACCAAGATTTTTAAATAAATTATTTTTAATTAAATGTATGAACCTTCTACGAGTCCTGTATTAGATACATTTAAATAAAAAGATGAATGAAATCTGTGGTCGTTCTCAAGTTATAGCGTGACCAGGAGGAATAAAGGTTCATTTGTATATATAGATATGTAATTGTACAGAGAAGGTATCGGAGAGCGACATAGCGCGTGTGGCGGGTCGCATGGTGAGCGGGCGCGTTTCGGTGGCGGCGCGGGGTCGCGTGTCGTCGCTGCCCGCGCTGCCCGACCTCGAGCACGCACTGCGACTCTCGCCCGACGCGCCCGCTGGACGGCGACTCAACTTATTCCGCGCCTAGACAACTACCCTCACACTGCTATATTTTTCCTCTCAAAATTAAAACGTATTCTTATTATAATTGGTTTTTCATTTCGGTTTCCCATGCTCTTGTTGTCAAGCTTGACGGACCCGACGACCCTACTTTACTTTTCCGCTCGAAATTTAATTACTAAGGTTTAAACCAATATAAACTAGTCCTTTTGGTACCAGTACTTTTAAATCCGTATCACAAAAAAAAATAGGAAGAATAACCTTTTAAATGAGGATTATCGTAGGATATTAAGGGGGATTAGGTACAATTTGTTATTCTAGTCTAACTTTTGAATTTAGCGATAAGGGCTATTCAATTTAGTCTGCACACAGGGTGTGTGCGGCGCCCCTGAATTAATAGGTGAAGTCCGAGCGATCATTGAGTGCAACATGTGATTTTCTTGTTTGTTACCGTGACTGCTCTGATGTCGGACGGTTATGGAAGTAATAAGTATAATAAAAAACTATTTATAACATTTGTATATGACTCTATTTCAATATACAATTCTATATACAAAACACTTATAACTAACTAACTTTTATTTTTACATACATATGAGCAATGGCAAGTAAGGTTTATTTAAAATTGTTGGAAAGTTATTACATTAATAAAATTGTGTTACAATTCAGTCTTCACAAAGGTTGTTAAAATTGGTTAGTAATAACAAAACAAATATCAACAAAAAATAAGTTCTCTTTGCCAACTCTGAATAAAAATTACAAGCAAAAATAGCCATGGGCCCTGTATTTTAACATTTACCTTACTATATTAGTTAAATAAATGAATTATTATCATAAGTAATTCGGAAAAGATTTATAAGCATAATTCACACTACGTATTGCTCGGTGGAAACATAATAATGCGGTTGTAATATTGTATAAGTATGCCATTGAAAATGAAGGGAACGTAAATCTATTGTTTGGATAATTTGACAGCAGCTTTAGCCGCCGCGTCGGCGTCGTTGATCATCGTCAGAGGGATACCTGACTCTTCAAGGATTTTCCTGGCTGCAGCGGCGTTTGTGCCTTCCAACCTGATGACCATGGGGTGTTTGGGAGGGTTCTCCTTGCACGCAGCAACGATCCCGTTTGCTACAGTAGCACAGTTGACGATACCTGTTAAATATTAAATGCATGTATCATAGCCTACTCTCTTACCAAGTTTGGGTAAGTATTCATATAAGTATTTTTAAAGAATTCAAATAATTATTAAATACCATAACAACATAAAGACAGATAAAAATAGAGATCTTAAACAACTACAATAGCTTAAACTGTTTAGCAGTTGCTTGTGCCCATCTTTTGTCCATTTAATGAGTGCATGAATGTTGTTAACACCACAGCTAGTCTACAGTCTAGTCAACCTGCAGCTTACATAACAAAAATGTCCCTAGAACTTCTGTCCAGTTGTATCTGATTTAGTAAATTTGACAAGAGAGTCTAGTTTGAGGGAGGGAGCTTCTATAGTAAACTTTGTCGTGCCTGGGGATTTGTGCCTCAACACACACATGACAAATAAATTAATATACAAGAAATCTTACCAGCAAAAACATTAACAAATATTGTCTTCACTTTAGGGTCAGACTCTAAAATCCTCAGGGCAGCTGCAACTTGAGACTGTCCTACACCACCGCCCATGTCCAAGAAGTTTGCTGGTCTACCACCATTGAGGGTAATGATGTCCATAGTGGCCATGGCCAGGCCTGCTCCATTCACCATACAACCAATAGTGCCATCCATGTCTATATACACTAGGTTAAGGAGGGCTGCTTCTCTCTAAAACAGCGAAATCAAGCATCCAAATGGTTAACCTGAACTACAAGGTTAAATTTCTTGATGTATTCATCTACATCAATAACTTATATACAAAAGTTTTTTGCCTTCCTCCTTCGAAGTATTAAGTAAATAATTCAACAAGTTTCTATTGACATTGACCATGTTTTTGACTGATTTCGAAAAAGGTAGTCAAGTCATTGGTATGTTTCTCTTTATTTACATTAGCATTCATATACATCTTGATTTACATATGAATTTGTAGCTAGATATCTCCACATCACATACAACTTTATACAGATTGATAAGAGGGTCAGTTAGATAAACAAGAGGTGATAAAAATTATACCCTTGTTGTTTGCACTACAAAGATAATAGCAAAATATTGTTATTTATATGAAGTAATACTAATGCAACATTAGTAATAGTATTGTATTCCTCAATAATGAAATATGAATGTTAAAATATCAGCTGATTACTATCAACTGATTTAATATTACTAAATTATTAAAAATCATTAAATTTTTGGTCCGTCTGTGAATCTTGGACATTCTCTAGCTATCCGAGCTGAATTGATATTTTAGTATCAAGAAATCAGATTTATAAAAAATCATCAGATTTCCACAAAACAAAAATGATGAATTGATTCCATGCAAAGTAATCTTAATGTATACTAACAACCTCTTGAAGGCAAATAGAGAATAGTGGCTGAACAAAATTGTGTTTGTAATATTGTTACCTCTCGTGGGTCAGTTTCTGATGTATCATCAAGAGCAAAAATCTCCTGTTGTCTAAACTTGGCATGGTCGTCAAAGTTGATTTTAGCATCAACTGCAACCACTCTACCGTCA
This sequence comes from Watsonalla cultraria, assembly GCA_964035505.1. NCBI lineage: Eukaryota > Metazoa > Arthropoda > Insecta > Lepidoptera > Drepanidae > Watsonalla > Watsonalla cultraria. Next base: position 5,290,242 of record OZ037717.1, on the reverse strand, counting down.
TCTGTCTCCACCAGAGGATTGATCTCCAGCTGAGTGGCATCTACCTAGAAAATATATAAAGATGGTGTTGTAATATACATTACATACATACATATGCTCAAGCCTGTATTTCCCGAAGGGGTAGGTAGAGGTGTTGTGATAACAACACCCACTTTTCACTGAAGATGGTTAAGTGCCAATGTGACAGATGGTGAGACTATCACCCTCTCAGGCACTATACACAGGTCTTTGAATTATTAATCAGACATATGCAGGTTTCCTCACTTCAATGTAAAGCATATATACATTAATATAACATAATATATGTTAATATGATCATATTTAGGTACATAACAAAAGCATATTACTGTATTGTGATATATAGCACCGTCTATTGGCTTAACATATTTATTTCATTTCATTCCTAAAATTGTATAATTTAACACCAGCAGGATATAACACCCACTTTTCACTGAAGATAGTCTGTATCTAGTGGCATTAGGCATAGTTGATCAGGCTATGCACTGAATGTTATGATTTGACAGTATTTCTTATTATCTTAACTTACTATGATAAAAGAAAACTTCTGTAGCTGTCTTGTAAATGGATTTAGATAGAATATTAAGTGCTTAGTTGAAATATTTTGTGACAAAAAGTACAAAAATTCACCTTCAAGAATAACTCCCATAATTTCTTTATCTCTTCAGCACATTTCTTTTGCAGGGGACCTTTGAATTCTAAAAACTGTGCAATTTCATTGGCTGTTTTATCTGTGACACCTTCATAGATGTCAATAGGGAGCGTTTTGAGGAGATGAGGTGTTTGCTCCGCTACAGCCTCTATGTCCATCCCACCGGCTGGGGAGGCCACAATGGCAGCACCATTGAAGCTTCTCTCCATCACTATACTCAGATAAGTCTCCCTCTTAATGTTGACACTCTCAGCCACCATGACCTTGTCTACTAGAATACCTTCTTTAGGGGTCTGCTTCGTAATAAGCTTATGCCCAATCATACTCTTAGCTAGGTTCAATACTTCATTTGGGTTTTTAGTCAAATGTACTCCACCTTTGAAGCCGTTATCAAAGTGACCTTTACCCCGTCCGCCCGCGAGGATCTGCGCCTTCACTACGTACTCGTCGGCCTTGAACCCCGACAGCGGTTTGCTATCCAAGTTGGAGTCAACAATGCGGAAATCTTGAATTGAAACCTGATACTTCCGTAACAAATCTTTGCTATGATATTCCTGCAGATTAAGGTTTCTTTTGATATGCACTTGAGGATATTTCGCCGTCAAAACACTTAGAATTTTCACATTTCCAGTTCTTTTTAAAGCTGCCATTTCAAACGAACTTTGTACACTAAAATTATTACACTTCGGTGCGTTGCAGCTGACAGACACTTCTTTTCCAGAGTTCCCGAGCACTCGTGAAAAGTTGTCGGTTATTTTATCACGCAGAACGCAGATAACAAAAGTCACTTATCTACTCTAATAAAATTATAACTCGATATATTTTCTCAGCACTATAAAGACACTTTTAATTCAAATCCCGGCTTCGAGGGTTCGACATAAAATCAAATCTCATTCTACTCACTCACTCAGTAACTTGGCACTTTGGCACACAGTTTAATCAAATGAAGGAGAAATAATGTTACCATACTATAATGAACGAATCTTAAAACCATGGTAAACATTTCGCATGTAAGGCGTGAAATATATAAGAATAATAAATTATATTCATAAACGTACCTACTTATTTTTATTTTAAGGCTTTAAAGGTATTCATTGTATTTTATAACATCCGCTGATAGTACAAGCTCTGCTTAGTTTGGGACTAGGCAGCGCTATAACATTTTTGTATTTTATATTCGTATTTTTGAATACATGATTTGATTAGATTTTTCTACTAGATGTGCCCCGCGGTTACATCCACGTACTTTATTACATGGGTGGCTTTATTAGCGGAACTTAATTTTTTGTACAGCTAAATTCCAAGGAGTAACTGCTTGGAGCTTCAGCTATCTGCCAGTAAAAATTCAGTCAAAGTAGTCCCATTGAAATCGATCCAGTCGTTTCAGAAATTAACCAGAATAAATAGATAGACACAGTTTTAGGATAGTGAATGATTTTGTGTAAAGAATTGATGTTTTTGTTATTTATTTAATGTAAATAAAACCTTAAAAGGTCCTAGGTAATAAACACCATAGATATAGAAAAAATCATTCTTTCACCACCATCGCGTATTTTTTTTTTTTGACAGAAACTGGTAACCCTATAACTGTCAAGTTATTGAATGAAAGAATAAACATATACCTACTAGAAGGTACCTAGAGTACCTACCTACCTACTTAGGTACCTTCTTACGAATCTGCTTCATAAACTTGAACTTCAAATAAATATTAAATTTATACAGATAAATGAAACTGAAGTGACTGTTTGTAATTCCATTTTGGTCACATTTTTTTAATCTGTTTGTGCCAGGTAATAACAGAAATGGCTGAACCGATTTTAGCAGGACTTTCACTGGCAGATAGCTGATGTTACAAGGAGTAACTAAGCCTACTTTTATTTGTAAAAAAATTAGGGTTCTTCAAAGTAAAGCCAATACGGGTGAAACCGCGAGGCACAGCTAGTAAAACATAACTAGACACTAACCAGAATGTATTATTGGCCAAGTTACAAGACTATAAGTCCTTTTGCTTAATGCAAAAGATGAACTAAACTTGCTTTAGTTAATGTTGGTAGGTCTCAGAGATATACAGTTAGCCTAACAAAAAAATCTAATGATACCTTACACAGTAATTCCTTCCCATAACTTAGATTGTGACTTTCAATCACTTTTTTATAAAATTCTTTTGATTCCATTCCTAATCTAAAAAGATTTTGTTCTAATATTATCCAGACTACAAAGTGTGGCGGTTAATGTAAATAAATATAATATAATTATAAAATAACATATAGTAAGCTTGTACATGTAAGGCTTGTACCAGCTGCAATATTTTACTATATTGTAATAATATGGTCTATCTTATCATAGTTCCTCTAATTGTTATTGTATACAAGGATTGAGCAAAAAAAAATTAAGCAAGTTCAAGCCGCAGCAGTCTGTATGAGCTTTTCAGCGTAGGAAACCTGCATGTCTTAAGAATTGTTTGTTTACACCTGTAATAGTATCATATGGTCCTAATTCCTATCTGTTGTAACTACAAATTGCAAAGTTTTTATGAGAAACTGATGGTAACTGTTTTTAATAAATGCATTGAGGAGAAATCTAAACATATGTATAGTGCCTGAAACAGCATTGGAATACAGTCATGTTGGCACTTAAATCATCTCCAGTAAAATGTCTGGGAATTGTATGCCTAACAAGAAGTCTAAAATGAAAATAGTTTATTAAAATTAATTCTAGTAGTATTCCAAGTTAATACTTGTTATAATGTTTGTCCACTACAAACCCAATTGACATGGGTCTATAAAGTACAGTATTTCATAAACTTTTCGAGTGGAATAATAATGTGAACTTTGAATATTCACCAGTAATGCTTTCATTAAATATTTTACCTAAGCCAGATTTAATTTCATGCAGGAACTCAATTAAAAACACTTCAATATTTTCATGTTTTTTATTGAGAAATAATGCTTAACGGTTGGACTTAGCAACTCGCTCCAACTCATCCTTTTTCTTGATGGCATATGAATTAGATGAACCCTTCGCAGCGTTAATTAGTTCATCGGCAACACACTCAGCAATTGTTTTAATGTTCCTGAATGCAGCTTCACGGGCTCCGGTGCACAGCAACCAAATGGCCTGGTTCACACGACGGAGAGGAGACACGTCCACGGCCTGACGACGGACAGTACCCGCGCGACCAATCCTGGTCGAGTCCTCACGGGGGCCAGAGTTGATGATAGCTGTCACAAGTACTTGGAGGGGGTTCTCCCCAGTCAGCAAGTGGATGATTTCAAATGCGTGCTTCACAATACGCACCGCCATCAGTTTCTTTCCATTGTTACGACCGTGCATCATCAAGGAGTTGGTCAGGCGCTCCACAATGGGGCACTGTGCCTTACGGAAACGTTTGTGTGCATACCTGCCAGCGGAGTGTGGTAGATATTTCGCGTACTTTTCCTTCACTGAGATGTAGTCCTGGAGGGACATGTCAGAGACCTGAACATCATAACAGCTCCATCTCCCGAACAATTTAATTTCAGGAATGTCAGCCGCTTGAGGTGGTGGCATGTTATCCACAGCCATGCTGCCCGCTTCGGCGCCCTCTTCAGTCCAGTTTTCATCCGCCATTGTTTTGGCCTACAAATAAATAAGATTATATAAAATCTCAATGTTAAGTAGGTAACACTAAATAATAACAAGTATCTCATGAAATATATTAAAATACATACTTTTCTATTGCTAAATAGAAATTATAACCTCGTATTGTCAAACGACCACGAGAAAAAGGAAGTTAATTTTATGCTAGTTGTTGGTATCATGTAAATAGAATTACCAGCTTAAAAAAAGTTTCATACAACAGACCTCCAATAGGTGAAAGTAAAAGGCATATCAAATCACTTGATTTAAAAAATGGATTGGAGTAAATTATCTCAAGGATATGCACCTTGCACCTGAGTACTATATGTTAAATATGTTTTACAAAAGTAATTCAAAAATACCGAAAATTGTTCAAACTTTCGTTATGGTAACATTAACAATTTATAAGGTCAGGTTGGTAGCTGTGTTTTTCTACATCTCCTGTAGTGTATATATTTTAAATCTGTGATCTCCCTCCATCGACATTCTAGCTAGCTAACTTGAATAAAAATCAAAACTAGCAAGTCTTTTGTCAACATAGAGACGAGAAGACGAGAAAAATTTAATACGGATTAAAACTAAATACAAATTTAACATAATATAAGTAGGTCTAAATTTATTCGGAATATTGCGTTTGGCATGAATATAATCGGTATTTCGACGACACAGACAAACATGTACCGGTTTATCTGTGATCATAGGTAGTTTTTTTTTATACGGCGCTGTGAGTTGTGACCAATAAGGAAGCAAATTTAGTTCTACGTTCACTGACTATTCAATTCAATTCTATCAAGTAGGTATTTGACTTCTACGTTAGTGTCATGTCAAAAGATAAGACGTCAAGTGTTACTACAATACAACTTTCTTTACTTAGATGCTTGCTATCAGAAATTCAGAAAGTTTGTATTAGTCTTATAAATATTTAATCAGAATTTTGTCTTAGGTCATATTTTATTTATTACTGCATATAACAGGACAATGATACATAGTTTGTTTATTATAAATCCCTCAGGGTATGTCTGACAATTTTATTAAAATAAAGAGCAGTAATTTCTGTTAGGTTTTTGCGGTATCTCAGGATATTTTGTTCAATTTCAGGGATGTTTTCTTGGAAAAACATTGGCGTAGCGTTATACCGAGATCTGTTTGCGATTACTATCTTGAAGCACAACGAGCATCACCCAATGTAAGTACCTAAAGTACTTACAAATCTTGACTGCCACCTAATACGTGGATTTAGGTGTCGTTGCGGAATCAAAGCTTAGAGATATGAAACATGCCATTTCTGATTTAGATAGCATGTTTTGTTGTTGTTGATAAGTCAAATTGCCATAAGTATATACATATGCTCACGCCTGTATTCCCTAAAGGGGTAGGCAAAGGTGTTGTAATAAAAACACCCAGTTTTCACTGACGATGATTAAGTGCCAACTAAATATATAATGAGTCCATCATCATCTCAGGCAATGCACATCTTTGAATTACCTCTCAGACATGTGCAGGTTCCTTCACAAGGTTTCCTTCACCATAAAGCATGTGGTGTGAAATCTTTGCAGATAAGATTTAGAAATACTCATTTTTGGGATTCATACTTGCATCACTTGTGTAGCAGGCGACTAATTAAACCATATGGCTGCCACTGCCTCATGTTTAAATAATAATGTTTCTCTTGTAGGATGTCCCGCCGGTGTTGGCAGCCCCACATCACTACTTGATATCTATACAGAGGGGAGGGGTGGCTCTAGTGGCAGTCTGCAAGCATGAGGTGGCACCATTGTTTGTCATTGAATTCTTGCACAGGGTCGTTGACACATTCCAGGTATCTAAACATATATGTATTGTAAAGAGAAAAGATTAGCAATTTTGTTTGTAATGAACAAGCACAAAATAACTGGACCGATTATAATAAAAACATTTCACTTACAGAATGGTCCATTGTCACAGAGAAACAGGCTATATTGTTAATCATAATATGAAGGTAAAACTGCAAGGCTCAGCTAGTTTATAATAACATGAAGTGCTGGTATATCCATACATTTAAAATTAAAAATTCTAGCTGACTGAAATCAATGCACAGCCTAAACTGCTTGTCCTAGAAACATGAAATTTGGGGGATATAGGTATACAGTAACAAAGAGTTTTTCAAAATTCCACCTTTTAGGAGATGAACTCCCCCAAGATTAAAACTTTGTACACAGATAGAGAACAAGATGATTATGCATTGAAGATAGCTTTTGCATCATAAACCAGTCGTTCAGGGCTGTTACCTTGAATGTGCAGTAGGCATTTTATGACTGTCTCTGCTTGTTTGTATGGTGCGACACAAATAAAATACATGTGCGTGCAGTTATCCCCACTATTCTTGCTGAGCGCTCATAACTTGTGTACATTTTATTAAATAAACAAACCTGGTTTCAGGATTATTTTTCAGACTGTACGGAGACAATAATTAAGGAGAACTATGTAGTTGTATATGAGGTAAGTTTATGTGTTATAATCTATGTTTATTTATAGTTTATTCAGCCTATATTGTATTTTGGAGCTGTAATATATAAAATAAGAGCATCTTTCATCAACAATTGCTCAATTGATCATCTCCACCAATTATAAATTTAAGTCAGTTTAAAGACAAAGGAAAATTTTGTATTGGAGAAAAATGCATTCCAATCAGATATAGAATGTTATAGTGTAATGTTGCCACTTGCATTATTTATATTATGTGCTTATGTTTTGGAATTGTTGTTCCCATATCTAAGACTAGGTTTGGCTCATCATTGAAACTAGATTTAAGTGTTTAAATGTTCATTTGTTTTCAGCTGTTGGATGAGATGCTTGACAATGGCTTCCCTCTTGCCACAGAGAGCAATATTCTGAAGGAGTTGATCAAACCCCCCAATATATTAAGGACCATAGCTAATACTGTTACTGGTAAATCTAAGTAAGTACATATAAAACAAAAATTCAGAAAGAAAGAGTGGTTGTTTGGTCGACTTGTTTCATTTACTTGTCGAGTCAAGAAACCAATAGATATATAATTAAATATATTATGTTTTTCCAGTGTATCGTCAATTCTGCCCTCCGGACAACTGTCCAATGTGCCGTGGCGTCGGTCAGGAGTCAAGTACGCGAACAATGAGGCGTACTTCGATGTGGTCGAGGAAGTCGATGCCATTATTGATAAAAGCGGTGCCACCGTTTCAGCTGAAATTCAGGGATATGTATGTACTTTTATTACTTTCAGGGCCCCTTCCTATGATTCTCGTAGGTTTTTCTTGTACTTGAAGTGACTTATTATTGTAATGACAATGTCAGTGAGAAAAGTTTCCACAACACTAGCTCTGCAAATCTTTCTCATCAGGGTACTTTCACAACACTAAACTAAAGCAGATGGCATATTTTGAGTGGATTTTTTGAGGGTTCCATACCTCAAAAGGGAATGTTGCTTTTGTACTCTATTTAACACTCTTAAGTCCCGAAGTTTTCTTACCTCTTATTTTTCATGGGACTTTGATTTTCTATATTTTTACCTATAATTATTGTCTAATGCCTAATAGTTTTACAGTTCCCTGAGTTTACATGATTCTTATTGTTTTTCCAGATTGATTGCTGCATTAAATTAAGTGGGATGCCAGATCTGACACTTACCTTCGTAAATCCACGGTTGTTCGACGATGTCTCGTTCCATCCTTGCGTCAGATTTAAACGATGGGAGGTGAGAGAACATATTTTTTTTCTTCTTATTTGCGGTTGGAGTAATATAATTTTCTTTACCATTTGTGACATAAGTAGCTAGTTCTGTAATAATTTGACAGTAAATTATCTTTATAGACACGCAAATATAAATAAGCAAAAGCAATATTATAGTCTCATTTCTTGTTAAAAAAATGCATTGTGAAACTGAAATAAAAAAACACCTTTTTTTTATAGTCTGAAAGGATATTGTCGTTCATCCCACCGGATGGTAGTTTCCGTCTGATGTCGTATCACATCGGGTCGCAGAGTGTGGTGGCCATACCCATATACGTGCGACACAACCTCACGCTCAAGAACAACGGAGACCAAGGCCGGTTGGACCTTACTGTTGGACCCAAACAAACCATGGGACGGACATTGGAGAGTAAGAATTTATTTTGTTACAAAGATAGGTTAGAGGTAGGTAGATAGAGGTAGGTTAACTAATTTTAAGATAAATATTTTTTTAATGTCAGACTTTCTTAGCTTCCAATTGACCTGAAACGATTACCAAAGATGTTAAATTGGCATTCTACATAAGTTATTATACTATTATAACCATTCTACATTATTTATCTATTTATCAATGATATTTGAACTACAAAAATAGGAAAAATTAAGCGTGAATAATTAGGCTACCGCAGCGAACAGCCTGTGTCTCGCGCGCGTCTTTGTTGACATGCTTTTTATTAATGTCAATTTAGTTCGATTTAGTTTCATCCTTATGGTCGCGGAAACCTAATATTTTTAATAAATAAAAGGTAGCCTATGTCCTTTCTCAGTGTCTAAAGATTGTCTGTGCCAAATTTCATCAAAATCGGTTGAGAGGTTTAAGCGGGAAAGCGTAACAGACAGACAGAGTTACTTTCGCATTTATAATATTAGTAGGGATTAGTAGGGATATATGGCATTGGAAGTCCTTCTCCGTTAATATTTTTGTAAGCTGGTCATGGAGATCTCTAATATATTGCTAAGTAAGACCTGTCAGTATCTTTACATAGACACCCAACATAAAAATAGTTTTTATTTCACCAGTATTAAGACTTATAATTCTTTAATTACCTTTCAGATGTAGCATTGGAGATTTGTATGCCAAAATGTGTTCTGAACTGCTCTCTAGTTGCAAATCAAGGGAAGTATTCGTATGACCCAGTGAGTAAGATACTGATGTGGGATGTCGGCCGTATCGAGTTGCCCAAACTACCTAATATTAAGGGAACTGTGAGTACTAATACCTATATTTTATATTTTGTTTACGATATTTCATGTGTGGATTGTTGCAAAATGTATGATTCATGTATGTATGAGAAGTTATTACATTATAACACTCAGAAATCTATTGTGGTTGGTTAACAGGATGGTTAATCCATTAAATTTAGAGCTTTGTGTACTTAATACAAATATTATATCAAATTAACAAATAGAACCGAACCTTTTCGAAGCCGAAAAATTTGCACACAGTCCGCCTGTTTGTAAATGGCTACTGTAGCGTATGAACGCTTGAAATTAAAGCAAGGTGACACTCGCGCGTTTCCCACTTTATAATTTACCAATATAATGTCCAATATACTATTTATTTTAATGGGAAACTGGCGACACTTACTTTTACTCACATGACTTCAAGTAAGCATATTGGACTTCGATTTTCAGTGAAGTGGAAATTAGAATTTCGAACGAGAGTTCCTGTTATGCTTGCTACGGAATATCTAAGCCGTAAATGATTCTACTATAATATATTAAGGAAAATAAACCGGCATACATAACTAGGGACCTAGTGCGATTTTTTCACTACCGCCGTCACAAGTCATCGCGTTGACGTATACGCAAATTTGTATGGGATCAAAATAATGCCATCTGTGAGCCGACAGGATTTTAAGAAAACTCGCACTAGGCAGTCTATGCATTGTTATTATTAGTTGGAGCATGAGGAATCTGTTCATACCGTGCTTCACCCAGGTGGAGATCCTAAGTGAAGCATGGGTCCTGACCCTATAAATGTGTAACTCACTGCATGAACACAAAAATATTTACATAATGAGGTGAAACGGCGTGGTTTTTCAGGTATCGGTAACGTCAGGAGGCGATATGTCCGGCGCGAACCCGAGCATCAACGTGCACTTCACGATCCCTCAGCTAGCAGTGAGCGGGCTTCGTGTGAGCAGACTTGACATGTACGGCGCTAAGTACAAGCCTTTTAAAGGCGTCAAGTACGTCACTAAGGCCGGCAAGTTCCACGTCAGGATGTGATTGGAGGACCACGGCGGTGTCTGGATACCCTCGGCTTGAAATACTTTTTGTGGCCAGTGCACTAACTTGGACCATTTTATAAAAATTCAATTAAAAAAATATATATATACTTACATAATTAATATAAGATCGAAATTTATGTTGTAAATGTGATACCTGTATATCTAAAAATATATGGTAGGTAGGTAAATGCAGTGCGGATGGATTTTACAAATTTTCAAAGATACCAATGATACCATGATATGGTAGGTTTGTAAAGTTAGTGAAATATCTACATGCATGTTATTAAATATATCTTTTTGATAACAAAACGACGGTCATCATGCTCCTAAGAGACTGTTTGATGTGAAGTGTAATGTTTGTACGTCATTGTATTATGTATAAGCTGTAATGATATAAGCTGTAATCTCAAATTTATACAAAATCAACGTGACGCATGAAATAACCATTATGATTTATTTTGAAATATGTGTAGGTACTTACTTACTTACTCATATGTATTGCAAATCATTTATTGTAGATCATACATTATCCTTAATTTTTAAATTGTAAATAATAAAGAATATAAATAAACAGCAAATTATTGGATGCAATGGTTTTATTACGTGAAATAAACCTACACTACGACGAAGTCCTCTTGGCTTGAGCAGTGGTCAATCTGCAATAAGAGCAAGGCTCACTTTTCGTCTTGTCTCTGAAGTAGCGCTGGACTATTACTGACATCAGAGCCGGGAAATCTCTTGAAACACTTGCATCTACGTCGCGTTCCTAGTATTATAAAAATCTTATCTGAAATATTTACTCAAAAAATTGGGTTTCACTACCATTAGCAAGACTAATAATTGTCTGTACATCTGTACGCACAAACTCGACATAAAGTTGACGAGCTTCGGAACGTTCGGTGCCCATACGGATACGTAAGTACCTACTATATTTTTTTTATTCACACTAGAATCTTTTTCACTATGACGAATCTGGCATAAAGAAATAAAATGTAGGTACTAAGGTACTTACATTTTGAAAAACAGAATTAGACATTCCTCAAAATTCCTAAGAGCACTGTCATTGCCAAGTTGGGATTGAAACTAGATCATTCTTTTGACGTCTTTACGACACTTGCCCCCTACTGTGAGATTTTAACCAGAGTTGACCACCACTGATGTATTGACCGTGTTAGGTAGGCTGCTGTTTTTCATATAAAGCGCGTTTGATTGTTTTCTTACATACAGCTGATACAGCCTAATATCGACATGCAAAATATACTTACAACATAGCAACAATGTAGCGGCGACCACCTGGCGTAGATCCCCGCCGGCTTAGTGAACTTGATCCGGATCCAGTCTATGACGCTGCTCATGCCCGCCGCCGTCGGGATCATGTTGAACGGCGAGGGGAGAGTCGTTTGTGCTATGTAATCTATGTACACCTGGAAAACATCATACACATCCAGCGAAGACCTGCTTCATCTCAACTTATTCCAGACTTATCAGATTGGAACGATCACAACTTTATTAATGTTTCTAAGGGTCTGAACCAGTTTATCAAGTTCCTAGATAAGTACCTACATCGTAGGGACCAAATGCTTAGGTAGGTCAAGGATATTTTGTTTGACAAATAGGCCAGCACTGCAAAGTTTACTAATGTTGGGTTAGTAGCAGAACAAAAAAAGAGGGGCTCGTGGCACAGTTGCTATTGCGCATATGATGCGATCAGCAAAGTTAAGCAACCATACGCCTAGCCAGTAGTTGGATGGGTGACCGCCCGAGTTCCCTCCGTGCCTCGGAGAGCACGTTAAGCCGTCGGTCCCGGTTGCCAATTTAACATCTTTGGCAATCGTTACAGGTCAGTCAGAGGCCTAAGAAAGTCTGACAATTGGTTTAACCCAGATTGCCGATTTTCCTCGAAAAAAGGGTTACGAAGGTCAGATGGCAGTAGCTTCGTATAAAAAGCAGGTGATCAGCCACATCGGGTTGAATCAAGTGCTGACCCCAAATACATGGGATAAGGCCAGGGAGATGATGAGTAGCAGAACAAAAAATCCACATACTTCAGTTCTTCCAAACGTCCATTCAATAGCAACGTTGTCGTTTACTCTCTGGTATGTATTGGACATTGTTGCTATCAGCATGTTCAAGACGACGATTACGGATATTACTTCGAAACCTATAAATAAAATAGAAGCACAATCACGTATCAAGTATTAAGCAGTCAACTTAATAAAATTTAAAACAAATTTCGATCGCCTCATAAATTGAAGCAATTTGGCGCTGAAAGCCATCTATAGGCTACTCAGTTATTTATCCACGATTGTTCCTATATTATACTTTAATAAAAAAATGCCATCAATATTATCCCCACAGCAGAATTGCTTTTTTGTCCCCTAGTTTTACCTATAGTACGGAACCAGTGTTATATTAAAAGAAATGCATTCGTAAAAAAATTATAAGTCAATACAACTCACATCCAAAACAAAAGTATCCAATACGCTCTGTGTAACCGTGTCTGTTCTCATGTGTTTTGTCGACTGTTTTGGGTACCCTTGTGTTTTCCAACACTACGTCAGCGCTCTCCAAGGGAGCCATGCAGAAGAGAGCCCAGAACAGCGTGTTCAATGTGTCACTGAGACTCGTGAAAGAGGAAACCTGAGTGACAATAACACCATTACTAATGCCAGGTTGCATCCACTAATATTAACTAAGCTTCACTTATCCTAACAGTATACCTTATCCCTAACAGTAATACCTACAATCATTAACTGACATAGGTAATATAGGTACACAGATTGCACTACGCACGAAATGAGTTGCACTTCACGCTTCTTTGGTTAAAGCAATAGCTAAAGTTACAGCTTTTCATCGACAATTACACTGATTGCATTTTTTCCAAATGACAGCGTAATTAGGTGCAACACGTTCCAGGTTCAAAGCTGAAGTCTACCTAAAGTCTATTCTACTTAGTTTTGTCTTAAACTTTAACTCTTACTATTTTATGGTACAACCAAGCATTAGATTGCATACGCCAATTAAGTACTCACCTTTACTAAATACCTGCGCCTTGTAGTTTATTTGTCTAGGTAGAGATAGATAGATAGATAGGGGGACGGAGTCTGATCGATGCATAGTGCGATTACGTGTTTGGAGGTTTGGAAAAAATGGTGTTATGCTACCAGTTATATTATAACGTAAAATATTCAACTAAGGCCGATATACGAAATCTTGCTATTAAATCACGCTGACTTTAAGCTTTTGATCCTAGAAAAAGTATGGTTCCTCTGAGATATTACACTACGAGGGTCGCAATGGAAGTAGCAAGTAAACATTTGCCTCCGAAGTAAGTTAAGATATAACGTGAAAAATAATTAGTGTACCTGCTTACTTACTTACTTAACAGTACTTATAATGCAACTTGCAGTGAACCATGAAATGAAACAAGATAATGAAAAACTTGGGAGTTAGATACATTGCAAACGGGCTCTATTTACTGCTATTAGATGTCAGAATTTTTCATTTAGGCCTATTTTAGAACTAGGTATCTACATACCTCTATTCCAAAGTAATAGGTAGGTCTTATAAATAAGCAGTTTCTGACGACATGTCCACATGGCGTGTTGTTGGATATTACATAATCATTACATAGCTAAAGGGTCAATTCAATACAGATTTAATATTATTTTCAGTTCACATGGACACTGAATAGGTAAGCTACCTACTATAGTCACGAACAGATAACCAACCCGGAAGAAGTCGAGAATTCACTGACTTTTAATGTCTTATAGGTACCTACTCTCCTATTGCACTGGTCTGATCTGGTGAACTTTACGGTGTTCCACCAATCTGTTTTGTGCTGGCTGGTCTAAAGACAAACGAAACGGTTGTCGGCAATTGTGAGAAATGAAATTGAAAATTATTTATTCAGTTTAGGCCCTAGTAAGGCACTTATGAACGTCGAGAAATTGACCACCGGTTCCGAAACAAGCTAACTTGTAAAGAGGAATGTCTCACGGTAGGTACTCTGCAGATGCAGGTATATAAATTCTGGAGAAATAGGTAAGTACTACAACCCACTCACTAATATGTAGGTACGATTATGCGAGCTCACATAATATTTTGTCATAGAAGAAAATACACAACATTGACTGTAGTTGCTTACTGCCACTGCATTTAACGCTATGCTGCAAAAGCGCTATTCGTTCCGCTATAAACATTTTACGAAGCCTCAATTTTAACGGTTTAAAGTGGTTTGAAACGACCAGCTTTAGAATCTAGATGTAGAATGCAATATATGAATTATAAATATGGGTAGGCCTTATACTTGTGCTACAGGAATACGCTATTCGGCTATATAAATCACTTAGAGAAATGTTCAAAGAAATAGGTACCTACCTCCTATAATATAACTATATTACCTACATATTACTGATATCTAAGAGCCAGAGTGTATAAATAGAAATATAAAGTATGTAGGTATAAATAAACTGCCGTATTTTTATTTATGCAGCTAAGCCATAAATCTAAGTTAACTATTTTCAGCTACTTAGCTATACATATGACATGGATTCTGACTACTCCTTAATGTACTAGGCGGCGTGTCAAATATCCACGTGAAGTTATTGTGAAGATTGTGATTTTATATTCACCTGCACCGTCTTCATTCCGAATTCGTCTTCGTACACCATTCCGTTATAGTATTGATAAAGGCGCGCGAGACCCGCGGCGAAAGCACTTATTATTATTGCGAACACTATAATGTACTTGTAAATGTCGATGGTCATCTTTCCTAAAGATACCTGCAGCACAGATTATAGATATACACAGATGAATGTGACCACCGGTACCGACAGACCATTGTACTGGCCAAAGAAAGAATCATCACAATGTTGCAGGAATGAGAAAACCAGTTAAAAATATAAGCCTACTAACCTAATAAAAAAACTAATAGAGCGTAATTTGGGCCCTGCAGACCTAACCACCCTTACAATTATTTATAGACCGATGACGCCAGGTTACTGAGCAGATAAAACCTAATTGCAATGAAGCTAATGCTGTAGTAGCACGTAGGTATCTCCATTATTATGGAGGAGGCTAATGCATCTTGCTTTGAAACTGTAATTTAGATATAGACTTAAGTAAACAACATTCAGAAGGTACCGGTGGCTGCACTTTCTTGCTTAACACTGGATTATAACGCGATGCTCCAACGAGGTCATTCTTACTTATAGAGATGCGGTTTTAGGCCAACTCCACTTTGGGCATGTTTTTGTTTGAAATTGAACCGTGCGGATGCGCGCAAATAGTTTCTAAAATTCCTAGCCTACACACGCACTTTGAAAGCACGTAACGAAGTGTCTCAAATCAACAAATTTGAAACTTGTTCATTTCAAGGGCGGATTTCTCGTTTATTAGAACATATTTATTTAGTGAGGAAAGTTCACTTCAGACTAAGTTGGTAAGGCAGGTATCGGTAAGGAGACGGGACTCCCACTTTAGTTAAATAGACAATTTACCTGCAGTGGTCCCAAATGGTAGTTAAGTTGACACAAGTACATCATCCGAAAATAAGCGAATATCGTCGCCAAACAAAACGTTCCTTCAGCCAGTAGAGTCGGGTCATATTGATTCCAGTACTTGCGCTCTGTTCACAAATTAATTCAATTATAAAATAATTATATGACTTGCATACTCATAAAAGAGCACGAGAAAAGTAGGTTTAGTCAATTTGATTACTGGCACATATTCAACTACATTGTTGTGGTGGTAATAAAAAATATCAAGTAGGTCGTAAGCCCGAGCCTGACTAGATTAATGGATCTTTGGGGCATGAATGGCATATTCATTAATGACAATAATGTTGATTTGTCTGACGGAGTGACGGCTACGATCATGTCTCTCACGCAATACTATCGCCAACCATGCCGTAATAATAACATAGTACTTACTAAATAATTACCTGAAAATCAGAAAAGTTTTTGTTTACCTAAGTCCTCCTTATCATTGGTGGCGACATCAATGGCAGCTGCGATCCAAAAGGCAAAGGTTAGAGCAAAGAGTGCGAGCATGGTGATTTCCGCCCAGTTCCACATCACCGTGAAGTACCGCCGCGGACCTTGGATCACACACATGCGCACTGCTGACCAGCTGTACCCACACACGTACAGGACGAGCAGAGCCTCGGCTCCTATCGATTAGAAATTGGCTGTAACTAAGGTTGTTTCTCGGAACACTTTAAAATAAAATACCATACCTATTTTAATATATTCAGTACTTATTTGAACACAATAGCACATTATAACTGTACTGATAGTAATATATTAGCTCAAAATGTTTGCGTATCGTGCACAATTAATAGCGATAATCTTGAATTGGATCTGATCGGAACAATTTGCTGGCGAATAAAGCGCGAACCTGTGTTTGGCGGGCCCCGTTTCTGTATGCCTTTATCTTGATTGGAGATGTAGAAGATGAGGACGAGGAATACGAAGTACGCAGCACCATGAGTAATCAGTTTGTTCAACGGTATCTGCCAGTGCCTAACGAGCGAGTGCCGCGGAGCTATCTGCAACCACTCTAATTAGATACCAGTCGACGCTCAGCCCATTAAATCGCCATTGACGCCAAATGATAGGTTTTCGCTTCCTCCATCCGTTAACAAATTATGAAAGATTTTCATTTGTATAATGGTACTAGACTATTTATGATTAAATATTAAGTATGGTATGATAGTACCTATCATATAATTCTAAAAGTAGCGCTTAGATGGAAGCAGTTGATTATCATTAACAAGTAAAAGCACATTATAAAACTGTTCTAGTTAGAGGTGTATTTTTCACTCTGCGGTTAAGGTAACGTCTTATACATATATTGTTACCTTGCTGATGCTAATGACTCTCCCTATAAGGGAGCAAACTTATTGGTCTACTTATCAGTTGAAATACTTACAGTGCACATCAAGAGAATAAATGGAATAATGAGTATTCTCGTGAACACTGTCAAAGCTTTAGAGACCGTAGATTTCCTCTTCCAACTGTACCAGTCACCTAACCAATACGACTCCAGCACCTAAAATGCAAAGTGATGATTCACAACGATCATGGCTAAAAATAAATAGACAGTTATTTATTCAACTTTTATATGACACGACCTTTTCTAGAAACTACAATAAACAAGTATATAAGCCAATTCTGCTATGAAAAATCTGGCAACTTTTGATGGTGTGATTATAATTTTATAGGCTCCGAGTAACCTCTTTTATATTTTTTATGTTTATACCGTAATTTTTGGCGTCGAGTATAAGTATAAACTCAATAATGCTAAGTTTATTATAGAATGAACTTTAGACTAAAGGAGGCAAGATGTAAATATATTATGCAATTGTGTCAAAGTATCTAACTATCTGTATCTTTGCGCTGCATACGCTGAGTATTTATATTCTAGGTCGTCAAAGCTTAACACTATACTTTGCTCGGTATAATGTTAAGGCGTAAGTGTGTTTGTCGGTTGGTTATTTTGTCCTTATTACACGTAGTAACATAATTATAGAACATGAATTTGGTATGAAAATAGTAAAAGGATACAAACTAGGAGATCGTCGGAGTGACATGAAGTATACTAGTATAGAGTACACATGAAAGTAGTTACACAGACAGTTCCTGTGGGAAGGCAATTAGCGCGGGACTAATGGAGGACTAAAGTGTTCCATTATTATCCCAAAAACTTTTAAATACCGGACTAATTGAATGATTGAATGAATTATATATCAATGCATAGCCTAAGCCGCAGGTTCTAGAAACATGAAACGTGGAGAGTGTGGTGAGGCTGAGGTGTATAGGTTACCTATAAATTGAGAATAAGACTTCCGAAACGCCTATATGGGGTGAAATGGGGGCTGAAACTTTAGGTTGATATTGTATGTGAAATTCTACTGCTGCGGCCGCAAGCTTGTTTAGAATACGCGTTCAGTTTTCAAATAAAATAATGTCAGAATACCTGTTGCGTATGAGGATGTGCAACAAACTCCTTTTGCCTACAATCGACAGCCATTAACAGTCTGGGCAGCATCATATGGCCTCTACTCCGGCATCCTGACGTTTGTTTCAGTATTAACTCCACTTCTTCAGAGGTGCGACAACAACCTAAATTCATACATATGCTCACGCCTGTATTCCCCGAAGGGGTAGGCAGACGTGTTACAATAACAACACCCACTTTTCATCAATGATGATTAAGTGCCAACGTGACAGATGGTGAGTCTATCGCCGTCTCAGGCACTATACATACATTTTTGAATTCCTTCTCAGATATATGCACGTATACTCACGATGGTTTCCTAATTAAAAAAAAAACTAAAAAAACACGCTTTCATAAAAAATCCAACTAAAAATCAGAAAATAAAATTTAATAAATTTGGATAAAGAATATTGTAAATTAGAAATGAATGTACATTTTTGTAAAAAAGCGTGGGGTGTATTCAATGCGCTTTTTAAGATATTATATTATCAAAGTGATGATTCTTCTACTCATTATCTGTCAATAAAATGTTAATAATTATTAACACTATGCACCCCACGCTTTTTTACAAAAATGTACATTCATTTCTAATTTACAATATTCTTTATCCAAATTTATTAAATTTTATTTTCTGATTTTTAGTTGGATTTTTTATGAAAGCGTTCTTTTTTAGTTTTTTAAACTATTATTTATTTTTCATTTTTTAGTAAATTTTTTTTAACTATATATTATTTAGTTCGATTGGCTAACTATCAACCGCCCTCAATACCACAAACCGCCCGCACTAGCTCTATCTCTCTTACTCGCATGCAAAGGATGCGGAAAGAAATTAATTAAACCTGGCGAATCTAATTAGGATAATCGGATGCTTCGATCGGATTATTGCATTGTCATCGACTTTTGACAGGAGTGCAAAGTTTGAATTAAATCTGATCGTACAAAGTAGGACAAAATCGAGCTCAAAGGGGTCGGTTACATACATACATACATACAGGTGAAGCTAATAAAAGCGTGTTAAAAACTTATGTACGGTGGTACATAAGTTTATTAACCTAAATTCGTTTACGGAAATAATTTATGCGATGACTCCATAAAGTTAAAATGTAAAAACCACAACATTCATTGCTTCGTTTGGAAAAGATACTGTAGCGCAACGATATGTTTGTGCGAGGATACTAAGCTAACTAGTCCAAATGAATGAAAGATGCTTACCGCGGGAGTACCGGTAACGACCTATCATAATCGTTTTGTTTCACCCGAGGGCATGTATAAAGAGATTGATGATCATAGATGACGCAAAACAGGGCTGTCAGTGAGTGAAGTAGGTACTATCCCTATCCACTGAGGAAATTGTTACAATGATATTATGTATTTAAGTAAGTCGTAATCTGTAACTACTAATACAAAGATTGTGATGTCAATATCCTAACCAATCAAATCAACAGCAAACGCACTGACGTCATGTTTCAGCTGCAGGTACTCTTCGGACAGCTGGCGATAGGCTGCAGCGTTGGCAGCTAGTTCACCGGCCAGTTGGAATGAAGTGAGGACGGGGTCAGATGACACGTGCACGATGTACGCTGGTGACGAGATGGCGCGATATACTGCGAACCGTGCGCCGCTTGCATGGAGAGGATCTTCATTCACCAACGACTTTCTTTAAAATAAATATCTTATAATATTCCAACGTTTGCGTTTGCTCAAGCAAGAGGTAAGCAATTAGTGTACGGAGGCGGGATGGTTTATTTTCTTCAACCGCAGAGTAAATCAGTTTAGCTTGAGCTTTGAGAAAGTTCTATAAGATTTGTTCTGCATCATCAATCGTCGTAACTTATTAAAAACCTTATTTGACCAATATTTCGTGTGCTGAATACGGACGATTTGGCGAAGGAAATATTGTGTTTAGGAGGTAACTACGCAATTAAACAAC
Source organism: Watsonalla cultraria (assembly GCA_964035505.1). Taxonomy (NCBI): domain Eukaryota; kingdom Metazoa; phylum Arthropoda; class Insecta; order Lepidoptera; family Drepanidae; genus Watsonalla; species Watsonalla cultraria. The sequence continues at coordinate 5,270,042 of OZ037717.1, read as the reverse complement.
TTACTTACCAATTCACCTTACTCCGTAAATTAAAGTTACATATAGCTAATAGAAACCAGTGGATTTCTTCAAAATAACGGGATAACAAGGTAACAAGATTAAAGCAGCAACGTAGCTGCGCGTGAGCGTGTCAAAAGCCATCTTTACGCGATCGCTAACGTTGCACTTCAATAAAAAACAGTACTTACTTGCTGTGCATTTTCATTTGATTTTTGTTCTTCAGATTTGATATTGAAGGTCTAATGTTTTACCTATGGCCCTGAAGAAATAGGTGAGTGTGCAAGAAGTGTTGACAATAATAATATTTAAACAATAATTTGAAGAGCCCCTATTTAAACGTACCTTTGGGTAGCATTAGTAGCTATTTATATATATATATTTTATAGTAGTTAGTTAACATATTATGACATAACTGCTTAATATTCTGTCTTAAGTCTGTAAGCCTGCTTGTTACCACTATATTACCACTCCCAACAAACTAAGTTCCTACTATGATAAACAACCGCAGATTACTTATAAAGCTATTCTGTGGTTGTTGATCAAGATAAGTTTTATCATACTTACACTCGCAGTTAAAACTCAAAAGCAGTCAAACATTAAAAAAATGCGACCAGAGATACTGACCTGCAGGTTATACAAGGACAATTAGGAAGATGAGGGCGTGCGATAGTGTGGCCACGAGCTACGAGCAGTGTCACCAGCTCGTATTGGCCTGACTGCGCCGCTAGTAGCAGAGGTGTGATATACGAGGGAAAGTCAGTCGAATGTGCCGCTCCGGCGTACTCTAACCCGGGAGATATTTTCTTCCTAGCTTCTAATAACATCACTGGAAATTCATACCACAAACTTATTTTTAATGTGGAAAGGTAATGCAAGTTTAGAGAAAGTGAAATATTTAAGAACTCTTTACCCAATATTTTGATACTGTTACATCGCACAGCATGCAACACTGTGTCACCAATTTCTATATGCGGATGTTTTAAGAGAAATTCCACCATCGCCTCGGATTTGTTTCGCACAGCAATATGGAGCGCCGATACGCCCTACATAAGGTGAAAAAACTCACAGTTTGTCGATACTTGTACATATTTTATGTTCCACATAAATAACTCAGATATCTGACCTGAAAGTCTGTGCAGTTAATGTTAACCTTTGGATGCTCCTCCAAGTATTTGGAAACTGAATCAACGTTATCATTGGTCACTAACTGCAGAAATACCTTTTCAATTGTCTGCAACTTCGGTAAATAGATTATGGGCCTTTCTTCAAATTCGTAGCTATTTATTAATTCTTCAGACTTAAAGTAAAAAAAAACATTAAATCGTCAATATCCTATTATCAAATAAGAAAACAATCAAATATGACTATGTGTTTACCGATCCCAAAGTACTGTAGAATCCAGAAATTCGTTTAAATTTACTTGACAATACTTCTTTTGGTTTCGGCAAGCAAGGGTTGCTTGTATCTCGCGATATTCTACTGTAGTTACTAATTGAATGGAATTTACTGAATCTATTGAACATGGTTGAATGGGCTTTGAATCCAGACGATAAAATCATGTCAGAAGTTTCGTCCGCCATTCGGCTGGTCGCATTTTTCGATACAGTTATACAATTATCTTCTTCCCTGTCAGTATTCGGATTCTCTGTAACACTTTCAGCATTATGATTTTTTGGGAATCCCTCCAATTTATTTTCCATCATTTCCATTTGACTGTTTCGCACTTTGATACTAGGTAAAGTTTAGTACTCAACTGTGGATATTGTGGATTTGGTTGATGGTAAGTATACTTTTCGAATATTTTTTAAAGTACGTCACACGTTCCTTCTATTTACCACACCCTGCGTCACCCTACTGATTCGGAGTATTATTATTAACTTGACATCAATGAGAAAATCCTTATTCTGCAGTAGGTTAAACACAATTTATAGTGCAGGAGAAATGTGAAGAGAAATCAGCAGTCACGCTATCTTCGTCAGTATCTCCTTCTACGGAGCAACTCAGCCTAAATTTTCGTGCTCCTACTAAAATGGCTATTAGTGAAACACTACGTAGGTCAGATGATTCGTTTAGTATTTAAATTGCCTTTTAACTTTACGATTAGTTTTAAAGTAGGTGTATTTGTAAAAGTACTGTGTGTATTCCTTTCTTACTGTCACTTTTGACACAAATAAAGAAACAAGTTCATTGACATAGGTATCCAAGAAGTATTTATTGCAACTAATAAAACACAAAATATGATTACAACAAGATGTTAGCTGGTATCAAACAATTAGTTTTCGCTATACATTGTATATAAAAGAGCGAAGTATGAATAAGATCTGTACAGGATCTGTAACAAATACAACATTTTACTCATGAGAGTTAGCCCTGATACTGAAGTGAGTTGAGTAATCCAGTAGTTGGATGGACGACGTCATATCGTTCTGATAGTCTGACGGAAGCTTGAGAATGTCTGATTAAAGTTTGACCCCAAATAACTTTATTAGCGTATAGCGTATAGCGTGTTATCTCAGTTTAGGCCCTGGTAAGGCACTTATGAATGTCGAAGAATTTACCACCGATTTGGAAACTAGCCTTCTGAGAAGAACCGGCAAGAAACTCAGCTGGCATCATGTATATTTCATTACATAGTAAGTAATGATTCATTACAATACATTTCATATTAAATTATTCTAACTCACCGCAGAATAAGTGACGAGCGATATATTAGTAAAGTTCATTGCAGTGAACGCTATGGGCTTCTGGGCTCTGAAATAAAGAATTTATATTAAGTAGTATACCTTCAGTAGTACTAGGTAGTATATCTTCAGTATATATCGTATCGACACTATCATCATGAATCATTGATTAACTTTGTCTGAGTAAAAATAATTACTTACCTTTTTATAAGGAAATGAAGAGTACGTCTACAACGCGGATTGGTCCGATACCATTGGCTATTGTATGCAGCGACTGCAATGTCTGCGTTCTATAAGATAAATACATGTAACATACTATGTGGCGATAAAAACGTATTTAATTAATCGGGGATTTCCGAATTAGGGTAAGAACTTGAATATTTGAAAATTGATTTCAAACTAAGAGTAGATGCATAAAAATAACTTATTCTTATTAAAATAAGCGTTTATTGTATTCAATATGCATCCCGTAATGACTTCAGACGTTACAAATAAGAATTCAATGAAAATTACTTACAGCATGATAAATGTCATCAGCGTACCAACATAACATTCCTATTTGAATCAAAGCCGCACCTAAGAACAACTTGTTGCTCAGTGCCATGAAAGGTTCTAATAGCTGAAAAGCATATACACGTTTAATTCAGACGATTACAGAAATTACATGAACAACTGTTAAGACATGATGCATTCAAAGCAATCCTTCGAACAAGGAACTGCTCAGCAACTGAAGGGAGAAGCAACGTTGTGAAGTTAACGGTAGTCAAAATATTGGCGGAGGATGGAGAGGATTGGCGAACAAGAATGTGCTCTTAAATAGCATATAAAGCATATATAGGCGTGAGCACGCCTGTATTAGCCCAAAGGGGCAGGCAGAACCAATAACATTGTGCTAGACCCGGGAATCGAACCCAGGACCTTGTATTCTGTAGAAGCCCTTGCGAAATGAGGAAAAATCACAACCGGGTCTAAGATTATGGTAAAAGTTCATTCAGTATTCTTAAATGTAGTGTTTTCAGTCTTCTTAAATTCCTATTTACATGGAAAGGAAAGATCGTATTTGACAGTAAATACTGACCACTATAACGAATACGACGCAGCAGATATTTATAGAACTGAGCACAATATTCACCAAGTTTGATAGCGAAAAGGCATCCTCCAAATCGTAACAGTACCTAAAACAATGGAAATATTATGAATATTAAAAAAAAAGATCTTACTAGCGACAAATTCTTAGCCATAATGGTTCTATATTATCAAATTCTGATCAGGCTAGGTTAGCATAAGATTTAATGATAGCTACTTATAAACAACACGATGTTTAATTATTTGGTATGATTTCATTAGCTTTCAATATTGCACTTCTTCATTGTGGAAATTTTCGACTATTTTAGTGATACCGTACGGAAAGTAGTCGCTCCAGTAGTGAATTGAAACACATTGGTTATTTCAATAAAAAAATATTGAAAGTTCTTCTGAATGATTTGTCTTCTCTTTAACTTACATTATAAGGCGTTGGTGTAACTTGATGTTTCCCACAATCTCCTCATAGTGCTGCTCATCAGTCTGTCGGTTGCTTGCGATCGACTCCAGTCTACGTTGTAGTAACTTCAACAGAAGGCCAATATGACTAGCCATACCGGAGAATAGGAGATCGGAGGAAACCATGATCCACACGCAAGTTTGGCCTTTGAACAAGAAAGTTTATATAACAACATAGTGACGGTCAATTGTTTATTATATGATTGATAAAGCAATGAATATGCTAACATAATATAGGATATTTAAAACCCCATGACATTGTCAACCCATTTTACTAGGAACCCTATGCTTGGAGCCGGTTGAATTAAATTTCTGAGATGCTAAATTGGATACGGATTCATCAATCTGGCGGCCGAAATCAGGAATAATAGCGTATATGTATTTGAAATACTGTAACAATTCAGTAATCAGAGACGAAAAATACATATAAACGAATAATTCGTTCTATACAAACCACTGCTAACGCGTATATATGTCCGTAAATTTATTTAGCCTAGAATAGAGACGCAGACATTTAAAGTGGCACCAAATAAAAATGTATTTGTTCTGAGTTATCATGCGATCGTAATTATTATATCCGTGCTTGATTTTTTGGGAGCTTATGAATCTTGTAATCATATATACTTAAAAGGAATTAATTGCTACTTAGAATAGTTTGAGTATAGTGTTACTCTCAACGTGATAATAGTCTCAAATGATGATTGTATATCATCAAAACTTTCGCTCTCTCTGTGTCAATAGAAGAAACATTTAGCTCACGTGAAGGTTAACGTGATCATTACTTAGATAGAACTCATTTCTCGTCGCAATGGCAATGAAGTAGAAATAAAAAAAAATTAAGCTTGTCTAATGTGGTATAATTTAAGGATTTTACAGTTTCTTTAAGTATAATGAGAAATGTATGGTAATGAGCTGGAAGAAGCATACAAATACGTTACTTTATGGTATTACCTGCAAATATTTCGAACATATATACAGCAAAATGCGCAAGCGGTTCGTACTTATCAAACGGGTACCATGACGCCCACACAAAGCCGACTTGTGCGTCACGACCCTGCCACAGTTGGTACAAGTATGCCGCTATTGGGGTTGTATTGTAGAACCACACTCCAGCTACGTTCATGAAGAAATACCCTGTAACATGTTGCAATACAGGTGCTTATTGTATAGTAAATTTATTTGAGAACACATATGATAGAACGTAGGTACTTACTTTTTCAAGAAATGACAAGTTTCCTAAAGCCTCACTCTAAGCTTAGGTTATAATTTGGAGAGTATATCTTATGCCAATATTTTTCTTTTCTCAACTACGCATGGCGAAAAATCAAGCTGTACATTATTTAATATTTATAATAATGAATGACCTCTCATTGTACAGATAACTATGCAATGCGATTAAATTAAAGTAGAAATTAATATTGCTAAGCTGTTTGTCAATATACGAAAACCAATAATAAATACGTACTAAATGAAATATTTATTTGCCATTTCGAAGCTTTGTCGAAAATGTCTAATAACTGCTCTCGTTCAAATTGTACGTGCTTGAAAATGAAAATGAAAATGATTTATTCAGTTTAGGCCCTGGTAAGGCACTTATGAATGTCGAGGAATTCACCACCGGTTCGGAAACTAGCCTTCTGAGAAGAACCGGCAAAAAACTCGGCTTCTCAGCAATATCTGCGACTACAATCCTACAGACGGGCTTGAGACGAGTTCGTGTCATTTGCATTTTTGAAATTTCAATTGAATCTACTTCTTGATTACCAATAGTTGGTTTTATCGATATCTAAAATATAAAATTCTCGTGATGCGGTGTTACTTATCATGCAATTTAGTATGCATATCGGGTAGGGCTGAGAATCGGACAATATGTATTTTTCATACCCCTACGGGTAACACCCTACATATGGCAATATACAACGTTTGCCGGGCACAGCTAATATTTTTCATAATAATTAGTGAAATGTGATATAGTTACATCGATGCGTCAGGCGTAGAGCTGCGAGACTCTTGTTTTTTATTGCGAGAGCTTCTTCATCCAGCGGAGGTATCGGCCAGATACCAGCCAATTCATTCAGTAGTTGGCTGAATACGTCTTGCTTATACCACAACACAAATACTTTGGCAATACCTGCAAATATTTAAAATATAAGACGTTAATATAAAATGCCCACACATTTACCATATATTGAGCAAAAACTATTATATGCTGCAGTCATGAACAGGTAACAAACAGAATAATACTCTTCGGTATTCAGTCTTGCAAATAATATTATGGACAGTTTAATAATAGCTATTCAAACCCAGTCCGATGTTCAATATTAAAGAAACGATGCATTTCATAAACGTGATAATCCGTAAACTTACTTAGAGCGCCGTAACCAAAAGTGTGGAAAAGTGGGACGACGTCTTCAACTCGTGGCGAATTGGACAGAGTGAGGCCGATGTAGATGATTTCACTGAACACGTGGTAACAGATTCCACAGACGGATGCTATGAACATGAGTTTCTGAAGGAGATAAGAGGACGAGCTCTTCGGAGGATCAAATGAGATCCCGATGCGTCGGAGACAGAATGTGCTCAGCAACAAAGACTCATCAATTTCACGTTTTGCTTGTGCTATCTCTTCCGTATCGGACATTTTCAATGCCTTTAACTCGGTGGAATAGACTACATTAACTTGCCTGTCTGGCAACCAAAGTATCAATAAATAATAGATAAGTAATCTTTTGAACTAACCAGTGGGCGTGTACGAGAAGAACAAACAAGGACTGAAGTACAAAACTTTGACAGCAAATAGGCGAGGTGTGATGAGTTAATTGAACGTCTTTGCTATTTCAAGTAAAGTCGAGTAAATAATTTATAAGTCTTACATTATATTTCGTTGAATATTAAAAATACAAAATTAAAAAAATATATGCGATACATTAAGAACAAATGCATAAGTACTCTAAAGGGTACCGTCTGCTATTATAAGTTTGCGGCTAACAGACATATCCATAGTTAAAATCGGTTGAACACTTGTCAACAGATAATGATGGTAAGTATCATTTAATCGTGCACACACGTTGGATAGGCGGACTGTCTAGAATATGTTGTTGTTTATAGTTACCGCCGCCATCTATGGGCATCAGTACCACGGGAGGTTACGTTATTGCGCTCCCGACCCCACTTGTGAGTATCTTCGAACTGCATCTGCTGGAACATACCGACTACCGTTAGCTTGTGATATAGTAATTTTCAAGTTCTTGATGGTACTTTGAGGGGCAAAAACATAAAAATAATCGCGGACTACAATCAAGACCACAGAACAGAGATTGAGACCATTTCATGAGGTGTCCATTTCACCGATTGGTGCAAGGGATTCAAAGGTTGAGGTCCTGACTACAACACCTTGAAGACAAGTAAATGTTCATGTTATAAACTAGAACAATATTAGGACTTGAATTTGCCTCAAATTTACTAGAGCTGAAACTGTGCCTGAGAGACAGCAACCGCGAATTGATCACCACTTACACATTGGCATTTAAATATTTTATGAACAGCATGAGGATATGAATATTGAAAACGTTTGTTACATCTAAATCGTTTTTGATGCAATCGTGTTGAATTGGCGTGAATGTTTTACAATACTAAAATATTTGAATGAATAAAATCTATCAACGGGTACCGTAATGGGATAGATCTTATAGACCCATGGCGTGACGAGATTGAATTCAAGTCTACACATTTTTATTGTTGCGGTACCACGTAATGCGTCGTTACTGGCACGCGAACTAAAATCATCACAAATGAAATTGTATTTCAAAATTGTTCGATTCGATATTAATATTGCATTCATACGATGTTTTAACAAAGTGTTCCTCAAAAGATACTTTACAAAAAAAAATTTAAGTAGCAAAAATTTTATGTCTATATACCTTCTGGCTGGCAGTATTGCAATGTTGGATAGCGAATTTGATTTCATATTATACAATACTTGGATTGGACTGAACCAATATTTAATTAATTCAAGTATAATTCGCTGCTTGCACAGCCCGTAGCTTATAAAAATTTAAGAATTGGAAAAGCACTGGGAAATGTAGTGAAAAACTAATTGATTAATCATAGTGTTATAATTATAATTTCTATGTCAGGAATGATGAGATACTGTTTTAAATATATCCACATATATAAAAGGAAAACAGAAATACTACTTTAGAGACAACGTGAAACTGATGCGAGTGCTGTTGAAATAAAATCACAAATATAGTGCGCACGGTTTGATTTAGGATCACCGTTTATTATGGCCACCCTAAATAATTATGTTGTTACAGTTAAGCGGGCATCGAGTCAAATTAGAGTGATTTAAGATTTGCCCGCTAGTGACGGTTGTGTTTCGGCAAATTTAGCACGCGGTGCGCGAGCCGTGGCGCGCTTTACAGTTCGCCACCGTTACGCGATTACGTCGCCCATGCGCCGACACAGCGCCCACGGCCTACGACAAAATGTACTTTACTTGCATTCATATAATAAAGCGAGCATCTAAATAAAGACAACACAAAGTAAAGTGAGAAATAAGCGGTGCTCAGACTTCTTACGAAATTTACACATACCATACCTTTGTTGTAAGATTATCTATTATTACACACAGCAAGCGACATAATCGAACGAATTTGTACTAACAATAAATGTGACATATTATTTGGTGATTTTAAGACACTGGTATCGCAATCAGAGATTGATACTAATAATTTTTGTGTTTCTGTCCGTCTGTTGATTGATAGACAGACTTATCGACCACCTCTCGGACATGGCTGGTGGTGACATTTTTCCGCCACTACTAGAATCCCGTGTGGGTAGTCGATAGGTCTTATTGATTGAAACACATAAGTAAATTGTTAGTTTAGAATAACACATTCCTAGCAATGCAATTTGAAGTTTGAATGTAATTTGAAAGAGAGAGAAATTTATCACACGTCTGTCAAGTTACCAAAAGGCGTTTGAAAATGAAAATGAAAATGAAAATGAAAATGATTTATTCAGTTTAGGCCCTGGTAAGGCACTTATGAACGTCGAGGAATCTACCACCGGTTCGGAAACTAGCCTTCTGAGAAGAACCGGCAAGAAACTCAGCTGGCATCATGTACATTTCATTACACAGTAAAATAATAATAATTACAAAAAAAAAAAACATCATAAATTATTCACAATAGTGAAAATTGTATCAGCATGCATGTGTAAAAAATAATAATTAAAAACGTAAAAACAATACCAAATGATTTACATATCATGTTTGCATACCATGTCATTGCCAGGAGCTACTTGTGCAGAGTTTTAATTCCATATGTCTTTATCATTTATGTAATCCGAAATTGTATAATAAGCTTTCTTCATCAGTACAGTTTTAATGTGTGTCTTAAATTTATCATAATTTAACGCGTTTATTGACTGTGGGATTTTATTGTAGAAACGAACACAATTCCCCATGAATGATTTATTTACCTTTGCTAACCTGAATCTAGGAGCTACAATTTTGTGTTTATTTCGTGTTGAAATTGAATGAATGTCCGAGTTTAAATTGAATAGATGAATATTTTTCTTCATGTATAGCAAATTCTCATAAATGTACAGTGACGGTAGGGTGAGAATATTTATTTCTTTAAATTTATCTCTAAGAGAATCTCGGGGGTCCAGCGAGTATATTGCCTTGATGGCTCTCTTTTGAAGTATAAAAATTGAATCTAAGTCTGTTGCGGAACCCCATAACAATACGCCATATGACATGACACTATGAAAGTAAGCGTAGTAGACTAATCTAGCAGTATCAATATCCGTCATTTGTTTAATTTTTCTAACCGCAAACGCAGCTGAACTAAGCTTTTTTGACAATGCTTCAATATGGGCGCCCCATTGTAATTTTGAATCTAAGGTAAGACCTAAGAATACTGTGCTTTCGACCAACTCCAATTGACTCCCAACTAATGATATATTTGTATCTATTTGCGATGTATTAGGTGGTGAAAATCGGATACATTTTGTTTTTTTAGAATTTAAAACGAGATTATTGGCATCAAACCATTTTGAAACAGATGTTAGAGTTTCATTTAGTGCCTTAAGATCGTTGTCTTTTCTACTCACTTTGAAAACTAAAGATGTATCATCTGCAAATAGAACAATATCACAGATATTTTCTACAACAAGTGGTAGGTCATTGATATACGCTAGAAACAGGAATGGGCCTAGTATGGAGCCTTGCGGCACGCCTGTTTTGATTATTGACCCCTTGGATGTTACACCACCGACGCCAACTTTCTGATGACGATTTGATAGGTACGAGGATAAAAGGTCGAGAGCATTTCCGCGAATTCCATAATAGTTTAGCTTAAGAAGTAGCGTACGATGATCCACACAGTCAAAAGCTTTAGAAAGGTCACAGAAGACTCCTACTGCGTCATAGGCGCCCTCCCAAGCCTCAAAAATGTGTTTTATTAATTTTGCTGCCGCGTCCGTTGTTGATCTACCTTTAGTGAAGCCAAATTAGTGATCGTGCAAGATGTTATGTACGTTAAAGTGAGCTAACATCTGATTAAGCAGAATTTTTTCAAATATTTTGCTAAGCGCGGGAAGAATCGATATAGGTCTATAATCAGAAGGATCTTCTTTAGAGCCTGCTTTAAATATCGGTATTACTTTGCTATATTTCATAATATCAGGAAATATACCTTGATCTATACATAAATTGAAAATAGAAGCTAATGCGGGAGCAATCGTTATTATAATAGATTGGATACTTTTAATTGAGAGTCCCCATAAGTCCTCCGTATTTTTAATATTAAGCGATTTAAATGCCTTCATGATATCAATAGGACGTACATGTTTAAAACTAAAATCTGGGAAGCTTTTTCGTAACGATTGTTTCAATAAGCTTTCAGCTGTATTCGGACTAGAGTTAAGATGTTTGGTAGTCTCTGTGGGAATGTTAGCGAAAAAATTCTCAAAAGCAGTTGCGACCTCTAACTTATCCGATATAATACTATCATTGATTTTAAGCTTACTTACTTGCTCTTTAGTTTTATTTCTACCAGTCTCCCTGTTTATAACTTTCCAAACAGTTTTTATTTTATCATCAGAGCGGCTAATTTCACTACTTATATGTTTTGATTTGGCAATCTGGCAAACTCTTTTAAATAATTTTGAGTACATTCTAACGTGACTATGAAAAGCAACATTAGTTGTTTGGGCTTTCTTGTGGTATAACTCATATAAAGAGTTTCAAGTTTATTTCAGAGAGTCAAGTTTACTTAGTATTTATTGCTCATTCAGTTCATATACTTTCATATATATCACTGTCTCCTATTCCACAAACAGATGTGACTAAGCACCATGCGCAGCTTTTCTGAGACTAAATATATCTTATAAATCCGGAGATTGTGATGATTGATTGCAATGTATTTTATGCTACGAGGTTACTGTGCACATTCTTTATACTATTTATGTTCATTTTAACAGAATGATAGGTGCTTTAACTTGTACTAAGTGAGGTACGGTATAACTTCTAAAATACTAATTAGATCTTTTTGTAACGGTTATTATAAAGCCTATTTAAAAATAAATGACAAAACACAACATATTTAATATATCCTTAGAGTCCTCTCTCTTGCGAGAAGTGGGCTGGGTATTTCTGGTACTGAAATAGAGCTATGATCTCTAGGAATACAGAATATTAAGATTTAGTTAGTACAACATTACTAAATGAAACTGAAAATGGACCTGGGGCCCTACCATGACCTCTTATTGCCATGATAGTTTAACTCTTATAAAGTGACAGGTGTATATACAAGTATGACGAGTATACTCTGTCACGGTCACACAATGAAACTGTGATGCCAATAAGAGTTTAAAGTAAGGCCCCTGATAGCCGTTGACAGACTCATCTTAGTCGCATATCTACCTGCAGTCCATACTGCTGTATAAAAGCAAATAAATACAGTAAGTATCTAGTGATGTTAAATCTCTGCTTTCCGTTTTAAATAAACGTATCAATTTTATCTAATCTCTAAAGTAAAAAATAAGTAAACAGGAAACATTATATTTCGATCACTAAACGAAGTAAAAGTGTTGTAGCGAGCGACCCACATCTATTGAGGTGCTGTCAAAAAACATTACTATCTGTCGAACTTCAAATATAATTGGCAAAACGACGTGGTAAGGTTACCACATGATAATGATAACTATTTAGAAGAAGTATCTTATGACAAGCGGGCTGGAGATTTTCTCAGTCAGTGAATCAGCGTTGCTATCGAATATATGAAGCAAAATCCGAAGAGACACCGATTTGGGCCAAGATTTCAATTCGAATTAGTGTTTATTATTGTAAATATTAACGTAAATTCTATGTAAAGTAGAAATAAGACTGATAACTGCATGGAAAACCCAAAGACATCGATGCAGGGTTCAGCTGTTCTTCCGAAAAGGTCTCGTGTTACAGAAGGAACTCTTCTGAATTGAAATTGAATTTCTCTCAACCCCAAATGGAGCTTAAAGTCATACCACGTTTCATCAAGAAGATAGAAGGGACTTTTGGAGATGCACACATGTTGTCTAAATAAATAAATAAATGAATAGGACATGTGTATGTATTTGTTCTTGGCCGCATACAAAAGACCTTAATGTGGTATAAAATTTGAAGTTGAAAGCCCTAGCGCGTGGCTGCGGTCTGAAGTCGGACGTGTTGTAATGGATTAAGTACAAACATTAACACAATAACCCACATCATTGCCACTAACTATCATTCGGAAAATTGGTTATATGAAGTGATGCGTTCATATAATTAGATGTATCACATATCATTGTGAGTTTAATCACATTACCTATATCATTTATGAATTTGTATATAGGAGTTAAAATTTGAAACTGCTCACCCGGTTTTAAAAATATTTATTTTCACGTTGTACATTTGCTGTATTAACTTGGCAAGGGAAGCTGCGGGAGTAAGATGGTTATTTTTATTGTGAAGCTATAAAATTATCTTCTAAGTATTTTATGGATTACCTATAAGAAAATATTTCCTTTAAGCTTTTTTCAATGTCCTTAAAACTCAATACGTCGTTTTGATAAAAATAAAAATTCATGAACTACGACATCTTCTGATTGCATTCACCATAATCAATTGCGTGATCACCCACGAGTCTGAGAGGTAAATAAGTAACTTCTTTGTTTTATTACATTACCAGACCAGACAACATCTTTACTTTTTTACAATGATTGCACATATTGTTTTGTTCTATTTGGAGTCGGTGCAAATGGTCAATCTCATTACACATCAGGTAAGACAAGTTGTTATTCTGTTAGTCGGAGCCTAAGGCGTTGTACATCATTAGGGACGTAGTAATTGATTCTTACACAAATAAAAATGGTACGAGACAAGGCATGCCGTGTGCAGTGTAATTTAAGATTTTCATCGCGTAGATAATGAGCGAGCCAGTGCGAATCAACATTAACTTTCACTGCTGTAACGTCTCTGGCTGGCCTTAAAGCCTCCTTTGGGAAACCGCAGGAAGTAAGATTAAAGCGCCGGCCGTTCAGTGTTTGCTTTAATAATAGTGTTCATTAACTGTAACTAGGCTTCAAGCAGCTGATAGTCATTAACTTTTTGGTTTTATTTGCCATTGGCGTTTAAGTTAAACTATTAGCAGACCTCATGAAAGGAAATCGAAATATTTTGGCACTACAATTCTAATGGTTTAATACTGAAACGTCACTCAAATTTCAAAACTTTCTTAAAGACGTCGTCAAACTGGCAGACGATAATTGAAATAGGACTATTTATAATATAACATTTTATAGTCCAGTATAAGTAATGATTTTGATTGATGTACTTTGACAAAATGTAATCAAATAATAGTTATTTGTTATACAAGAGTGCAAAGTTGCTTTTTAACCGCGTGTTCAATTTTGATGACCGAGCAAGCGAAGGATTCTAAAATTGAATCACGAGCGCAGCGAGTGATTCAAAATTAGAATCCTGAGCGTCAGCGAGGGAATCAAAAGAGCACGAGGTGAAAAATCTTTGCACTCGAGTGCAACTCGTAACTTTTCATTCCACCTCAGCGAGGAAATGACTAAATGCAAAAAAAAGCAAATTGAAAAAAAGAACATCAAGAAGGTTCCGAGTCTGAGTTTTTAACAAATTAAAAAAAAAAAAGTTGTATGATATATTCGGCACCATAGAGGTAGCAGTAAATAGGTTTAATGTTTTTTTTAATTCACAAACTTAGTGCACACGATATTCTAAATTCAATTTACTTTATCCTCTAGAGAATAAAAACGGCTTTTCCACTCAGATATTGAAGATTAAAAATACTCTTTCCGAGATGGTGGGATGAAAAAATATTTTTCGTTTGAGTTTCACTTAGTTTTGCGTACTTTTGAGTGATGAATATATCAGTATTAGGTGGTAACAAGAGCGTAACAGGATGAAACGATAAATACAGTAAATTTCGTATTTTGTGCTAGTTCAGCTACGTGCTTTTTCCACAAAACTTGAAAATGATTTTCAATGGAGATTTATGGAACAAACCGTGCTAATGGTATAGAAGCTTGAACTTTCCCGTGGTATCCAATGCAAATAAATGTTTTGACTACCTAGTGCCTATTTGTTCTATGGGTTTTTATGTGCGTTAAAAGTTAAAAGCCACGTTAGCCACAGATCGCACCGTTAACCTTATTGTAACGTGTTACGAGTTTGTTTTGCACTCGTAACAATAATGTAGGTATTTGCTCTGAGAGTCTAGATGTTTATGAGGATGTATGTGACACTTTTTACGACACAATACATCACACACCTATTTTTGTGGTACTTTATGAGTGTCGTAAAAATGCCTAAGCCTTAAAGTTTCCTAACTATAAGGTTTATATTCTAAACAGAAAGGATTTCCCACATAAAATGTGGTTTTCTTTTCCCCTAGTCATTCCCTTGACTTGTTCACATGCCATCGGTTCGGTTGACTACGTGAGTGTGCTATATAAATGCATTACGTGTCATAGTGTGTGTCTGTGTGAAGACTCGATGCGAAGTGTTTTGTGCGCAGCTTTGCTTCATATTGCATTTTTACATCACACATCGTTCCTCATTCATCTCAAGTGCGATGAGTTAATTCATGAGTTTAATTGCCTCTTTTTTATGACGAAACAGTAACATTGCTGTATTGTGTTGTTAAGTTAAGTAGTTTTCCCTGTTTCAAGAAATGCATAGGTACAATGTAAAGACGGTAGTAAATAAACCGGTTTAAAAATAATCTTGTTAGCAAGTGTCGGGAGTTAGACAGCTGCCGCTGTAAAACAATATTTTGGGTAGTCCATTTTCTTATTTTCATAAAAGGCTTACGTTACGTACACGTTCTCTTTACGTGAAATGAAATGAGGATATTTAGCTTTCAATAACATACAATAAAACTTCTTGTTCAAATAAATTCTAGTGAGTACTTAAAGGGCTAAGAATAATATTAACTGTCGCTGTATTGACCTAGCTGACTGCTCCAATGTGACAGTACCAGTATAATTGCGTAGTAAAGTTGTTCTATTGAATTTCTATGTGACTTTAGTTGGACGCCGACGATAGAATAACCCCTTATACTTCTGCCGCGCCGCCGCCGTGGGAGGAATTTTCTGATCGCCATTTTCTCGTCGGAATGTATTCCGTTCATAGGTCGGCTCCGATGCCGCTCCCCGATGCCATTTTAGGTTCCGTTGTCCTGTCGTCTCGTTCGGGTGTACCCAAGGTTTGCAAGCGTTAGCCAAGGCAAATTGCAGTGATCAGCTTGGGGCGCTTTATTGAAAATTCGATCTATCTGTTACTCTGAGAAGGTTTTGTTAGAAAGGTGAATGTATGCCTTGCGTGTGCGCAGATAGGGTAGATAGTCGTGCGGCTAAGTCGCGGGCGGGAGTCCGTTATCCGGCGTCAGGTTATGGCCGTGTCTATATAAGAGCGCGGCATCTTCTTCACCATTTCATTCCGTTTGAGACGGTTGCGTGGCTGTCTGTCCGCGCCCGGTTCCGTGTGCTCGCGACCATCCCTCGTCTCTCGGTTCCACCATCCTCCGCACACAGCGTCCAGTGCACGCGTACTACTAAGTACTAAGTTCAGTTTCGTGTGAACCCTTGAACATTATCTCGTGAAACGGTTCCAGATAGTGAAGCCGGCTGCTGTACTCAGGTATAATTTATTTTTAAATTAATAAGTTTCTCCTAAACATGAATACTTATAATCATTAGAAAATCAATGTCTTTATTTTTATACTCGATTGTATTATGTCATCAAGAAAACTGTTTTAATATACCTAAGCATAGTGGGTTGGTGTTGACCTTGCTACTTGAAAAGTGCAATTCCGCGACGCCGCCGCGTCGGGAAAGCTCTGTGTTAGTACAGTCTGCAAAATAGGTTTATATTCACAGAGTTTTAAACACTGTAGGTGCTATGTTAAATCAATTCGATAGCCTATTGAGTATAGTGTGGGTGTGGTATTTGATGAGAATCTGATATGACCGCTACTTACTTTAATTAACACTTTCTGCATAGTGAGCTACGCTCAAATTGTTACTTGAGGGTTTTTTTTATCTCTTTTAGCTTATAGTAATAATATTTAAAGATCTTTTATGAAAAAGGTCATTCGTCTGAATACATTAAGACACTCGAGTGATGGATTGCCTATGAAGATATGAAGACGATTAAGCACTAAATTATATTTGGATCGTTGATCTTTGAAGTTACGCGCTAGTAAAAGTATTAAAATTGCAAGTACCTAAGCTTCATTTAAACATACATTTGTAGATCAAATCAGTCCAAATAAAATACATGCAAATTGTGCTGCAATTAAATAGGATATGAAAATAGCTTCTATAAGTATATCTTGTATAAATTCTTATTTCTTGTAATAATGGATAAGTTTCAAAAAGGATTTCAATTAATTATACACCACGCTAGTTATCTTAAATTAATCTTTAATTCAAATTGCGAGATTTTTGTATCTACATACTCTTATTTCATATGTGCATATATAAACAATGAAATATCTTAATTATTATTCGTTCTCATCTGAGTTTTGGTTTGGCTTGAAGGTTCTAACGTGGAGAAATACCAATAAGTGTAGTGCCAGTCAGAATAGTTTTTGCGTATCTTAAATGTATTGCATGAGACGAAAGGTATCCCGAGGGGTTGCAGTATCGCCCAATGAAAATGTTATTTTTTATTTATTAAGTTTAGGCCCTGGTAAGGTTCATGAATGTCAAAGAACTGACCACAGGTTCCGAAAGTAACCTTCTAAAATGAACTGACAAGAAACTCAGAGAATAAAATTACGTAAGCAACTTAATTTTTTAGCGCAAAATGCTGTTGTTATAAAAAATTCGCATAGTTCCAATATAATGTACCTATATATTAAGATGCTTCTAGCACCTTGGTGGTCAGGACCTTTAATTTCACATGGAAAACAGTCTAACCCAGGTTGTTGAACGTTACATAAACCTGACACGTAATGACAAAATTGCACATATGCGTGGCTGATTCGCACGGTACTCGCATCGCTGCAGCGGACCCCATAGGCGAGTAAACGCAAACGCGAGTTATTGGTCCCAAGATGATAAAATGATTACCGTCATTACTTGAGAATTACTCGCCCCAGCCTCTTTGTGACCATTACATGCGCTCGTGAGATACCAACAGTTCGCCTCGCATTGCTATTGTTCTAAGGTTTTTGCAGGAAAATAAATAGCCTTTATATTAAGACATTGCACACGGGTTTTACTGCAGAAAAGTGGAGAAATCTTTTATTTTTGTTTTGCGAAAATGAACGAAACATGTTGCGGCCTCTAGATAAATTATTTATTGTAGCTGGGTAGCCAAAAGAAAGAGTACCAATATTGTTTTCAAGACATACAAATTAGTCTAAGGATTTATTTAGAAGCACCGTTAGCTGTCGTTGTAAGTAAGATGCTGCCAATACATACAGGGCTAATAGATGTGTATTAAAGGCCTGGTAAAACTATAAAACTAAATTGATGGTATATCCTCCATCATGGTGCCTATAAAGGTATATTTCTAAGTCAGAGTACATTGCTATTGAAACGGGTTTTGAACGAGTTACAGACATCCGTTGGTAGGATTCTCGTTATTGCATTTTCTAATAATCCTTTCAAGGCTTAAACTTGAAGGACAAGAATAATAGTTATTAGTACTTAATGGCTTAGCAGATGTGAGCTGTAATGTCTTAGTTCCAAGTTTAAACTTTTTTCTTATGTATTGTTAACATTATTCTTCTGAATTAATGTTCAATGTTCTAAGCTAAATACGCATCTAGTAGGATGAATAAGTTAGGGGGTGCGGTTTTTCTCGACTTTATATACAAATATTATTATAGTTAATGGTGTCTTGAAGAAATTGCTCTACCTAAGCTTCATGTTTACGCGTGTTTTGTTGAATTTTTCTTAACTTATGATGCGTGCAATAAAGAGCATACTAAATTAAAAAGAAAAGTGTTATATTGTATAGTTCAGTCAAGTTGCAGAAAATGTTCATAAGCATACACATACCTTTCTTGTGGATCAATCAGTAAAATCACTTTGGAAATACACAAATGATGTACGCAGCAGAGATCTTTAATGTATGAATAGTTTAGATAGGTACCTAGTTAGATTACTAGCTAAGCCACGCTCACTACTTTAAATCCCTAGTCTTATTCAGAGAATTAAAATAGTTACTATGTCACTTTTAACCTGGTATCTCTATACTATCTAAGCTAGCTACACAAAAAACACAAATTCGAATTTATAATTTAAAACCTCAAACAATTTATTTTCGAATATTTTATTAAAAGTCCGGATCACAGTATCTATCAATACATACTGATAAATGTAATTGAAGTTTGCGTTTGTAATTTCAAATTAACAGCTTTTCACAAATTTGCGGTACCTACTCGCATAAAATAGTTTTTTTTAATTGTCCCTTTCTGTCTGTCCGTTAGTTTCGACTAATCTCTGAAACGGCTTTTAACAGGACTTTCAATGACGGATAGGAGTTGTAACAAGGAGTAACATATATATTAGAAAAAAAAACTAACGCTAATTCTAGGCGAGTGCAACCGCTGGGCACAGCTAGCATGCATATAAGCTACTTTAGCTTTCTAAACGACGACAATGTATCAAATCTGATAAATAAAGTCCTGATTGATCACTGACACCTACCTATACAATAAAAACTAGCGATCAATGGCCGTATTTTGTGGAACGGATAGGAAGCATGTAAGGTGTTACGGCCAGAACTGTGCTGTGATAACCGCATGTGTGGCCAACCAGTTGGTTTTTTGCGAGCGAGTGCAAGCGGCCTTGACCGGGTGCGCCGAAACCGACGGCACACTCACCTCACACATCACTTACATTGTCAGTGCTATTCTGTGTATCTTAGCAGAACAGGTGAGGTAGAGCTAGTTAATAACATATTGGTTTCTGTACTTGCATGTTAAAATAAATATATCCTCCGGGGAGCCAACTATGATCTTTCTTTGCCGTTTGACGTTTAATTTTACGGTGCAAAATAAAACATCAAATCTTATAAGGTCTTAATACACTCTGCTTGAACTGATGATCTACCATCATCAATTTAAGCAGCTCCCAGTACAGATATCCAGAGTCGTTTTGCTTCTAGATAAACCAGTGAAATTATTTAAAGACACGTGATCTTCATTAAAGATAAATCTGCGCGCTTTTGTTTTACTTGCAATTAATGCAATTTACTTGCAAATAATTTAAATTGCAATAATGAGTTCCAAGTTGTATTTTTTAATATTCCTGTCTTGATTTATATTCATGGCGAAGGGCTGCTCTTAAGAACTCTCAGGACTGGTAGTAATATAATCCTTCTATTAGTGTTCCTTTATGATAATTTAAATTACAGTATGCATATAAAAATACAAGTTAATGTATTAATAACGATAGATCTTGGCTCATCGACTTTTTCTATTTGTACGTTAAGCCTGTCATTTGTGAGATTAATCGCATAGTTGTCTACTTACTATTACTAACATTTCATTTGATTAATTGATCAATGTTAATCACAGCAGTTTACTGTTCGAGATGTCAACACTTACAGAGTGTGAAACGCCTGTCAGTAGACGCAGTGCAATAATAATTTTATTAATTAGCCGCAGGTCAAGATGATTGTGAACAAATAATTTATTAACAGTACATACCTTTGTATTGTAACAGTATAGAGATTAGCAATTTTAAGTACCTGCGAGCTGTATATTCCACGGAAGTGATTATTTCACTAGATCTTAATAACATTGCAAATAATTGCCAGTACTGAAATCAATGAATCAAATTATGTTTTAACGTGAGAAAATATGATATATAGTTACCAAAAATATAAAGTTACTGTACGAACTGTGTACGTTTTCCAATAAACACGGCACAGATTCCTAAGGTTCTATTTTACATGTATACGATCAACATTTCTATACTTCGACTTATACACACAGCAGCAGTACTTATATAAAATATTCGCACATTTATATACAACATTCAAAATACAACATTATAAAATATTGACATAAAGTACTGTAGCGTGGTGTGTAGCCATTTCTAAAATTTATAGGTACTTGGAGCTAATTAACATTACTCATTAAGTATATAGCAAATTACAATAGCAGTAATGAATGTCAAGTTCGAGATGAATAAAGATTGTTTAAGGTAAGTAATGGTACGTGCTACAATTATTTATTCTGCGAATATAGTTTTATTGTGAGTGATAATCACTTATAGTGAAATATTACTAAAGGGGTAAGGATTAATCTATCCTGTGCTCCACATTTTGACCAAAGTCTAAGCACGAATCACGCAGACGTGAAAGTAGCACAATAGACAGTTTTTACGGGTTTTGCAACCATTCCATACTCGTAAACATAACTGTGTTTGTAGATCTCAAATTTTAGATTGCAGCACGTGGATTTTGTGAATTTTAATATTAAATGGCCCACTTGGCGAAACTGTCTAGTCTTAGGCTTCCAATGATTCCATGTGACCTGTACCCGCCAATACAGAATATAATTATGTTCAACTATTCCAGTTCAACCTAATAAGCCAACTTAAAAGTATTTTATTTTCGACGCGTAAAACATAGCCTCAAGGAGTAAATGTAAGTACAGGTGTAGGTAACAACAGCCACTTTGTACCGACGATAAGGTATATGTTCCAGCTTATGAGGTGTAAAGTCTGTCGCCCTCTGTTAGCTACAGTCCACTCTTGTGCCATTTAATAATTGTATTTATCGATCGAATTATCAAGCGTTGGTTGTGAGCCCAAGTAAAGCGTTGTGGCTCAAAAGGTGTAATCGAGTGATCTTTATTTTGGAATGTCCAAGTTGTGTTATATTAAATCGGGTAGCAACACAAAATGTATGTATATTGAGGCGGTGTGATTGAGGCGGCATGCACCGTGCACGCACTCGCCCAGTACTTTCCCCCGACCCAGTGCCCTCTCTGCGCCTGCGCACCGTACACCCGCGACCTACAACCCACACTAATGCAATTCCGTCATATCATATTTATTAACTATCCTATGAAGTGTCTTATCGTGGAGCTCACAATAACTTACATATTTACATGTACTATCTAAACCAAAAGTGCAAATACTTGTGTTCGCGGGTATAAACATTTATGAGTTTCAGGCAGGGCCGATGACCACTGGTCCATTAGTATCTATTCTGAAAGATCCGATACAGTTAAGTATGTACGAATTACAAATATCCAAAGGCTAGTTGAGCGTTTTGCTCGAGCAGACGGGATCACGTTCCGACTCCGGCGCATCTCCGCCAAATGTGATCTAATAGCCGTGTAATTCAATCTACTGCCATATGAAAAAGAAAATTATTTCTTATGCGGTGAAAAAGTAATTGACTAAGATTACCTGGTTCAAGATCTCAATGTTAACATTGCAAAAAAATGTATAACTAAAGTCACTGACTCCGATTCTCATTTAAACACCGTTTCTGATTCCTGCTTTCAGGTGCTTCTATTATCATTAATTGAGTTCGATACGTTCCACCAAAGTAGGTACTTGTAATGGATTTTCATAATGAATTCTATTGCCCACATTGCATGATATTCATTACGCCGGCCTAATGAAAGCTCGGACTCGAATTTTCCATCCATAGCACTATCGACAGACATAATTTTTTTCTCGTCTGCTTTTAGTAAGAGTGAAATAAAGAGGTAAAGTAGATAAATTAAATTATTTGGTAAATAATAAACCAGTAGTACACCATTGTAGAACATTTAGCGCCTCATCTGTTCAGTACAACGGTCACTGAGTTTGTTGAACTGTGCCTCTATGATGAAGCGTGTGATAAATGTTTATATTAAGACCTACAAAGCTCGATTAGAAACTTGAAATACGATATTATTGTAGATAATGAGGAATAGACTCGCCGGACAAGTTACGAGTACGTATTCTGTAACTCTAAGGTTATCTCGCGACAGTGCGAAGCGTGGAACATTTTCGTATGCATCTCATTTGAAGCTACCTGTCCGCGCTAAGAACAGTTACAAGGCATTTTTGACATTCCTCTATTCGTTTGTTAAACCACACGTGTTGTAACGTATGTGTGGGTGTGTCCTTAACACGACTACCACATCAGTGAAGCCTTCAAGTTCAACACCTACTATTGAAGTCCGTAATTCTATGGGCAATGTTTATTTATGCAAGTGGCTATCGAATGCGAAACGTCGCGTTCTAGTTACATTTAGTTGTGACTTGGTTTATGTAAATGGTTCCTGTGGAGTTGTTTCACATAAATTACACTTGATATGCCAGGTGATAATATGAAATAGTTTCACTATATTTATTTATTTATTTATTTTAGACAACATATAAACTTACAGCTAACTCGAGAGGAGCTCGTGGCACAGTTGCTATTGCGCATATCATTCGATCAGCGAAGTTAAGCAACCATACGCCTAGCCAGTAGTTGGATGGGTGACCGCCCGAGTTCCCTCCGTGCCTCGGAGAGCACGTTAAGCTGTCGGTCCCGGTTGCCAATTTAACATCTTTGGCAATCGTTACAGGTCAGTCGGAGGCCTAAAAATAATCTGACAACTGGTTTAACCCAAATCACAGATTTTCCTCCTAAACGGGGTTGCGAAGGTCAGATGGCAGTCGCTTCGTATAAAAATCAGGTGATCAGCCACATCGGGTTGAATCAAGTGCCGACCCCAACAATGTATGGGATAAGGCCAGGGAGATGATAAACTTACAGCTAACGCCAACACATTTATACATTTAGATAACAATTCAACAGTGATAATAAGTAGGATGAAGTACAATAGTTACGACATGTATAGTCTAATTCTTTGAATTAGACTTGGCATGCTGTCTGCAAATACGTCAGCATCTTGACAATTTGAAAGAAAGTTGTTTAGTAAACACATGGCCCGGGCTGTGGGAGCGTTACTAGCGTGGCGCGTGCGCAGGGTCGACATCGCGAACAACGGATGCCGGCGGCGGCCAGCCCCACGCATATAGTTACGCGGAACGTATAGACTAATCCTCTTAGTAACTTCAGGATTATCTACTTTATTACGTAACAACAGTATAATAATAGACAAAAGCAAATTAAAGCTGGGAATATCTTACTTCAAAAAATTGTGTTCTTAGGTGACCGCAGACTTTTGAATTGTTTGAAAGATTGTTGACAATCATTCGTTTGTTTCCTGTCAATTTGTAGTTGGGTGATAACGGTTGATTTGACAAAGAGACAGTGTAACTTTCACTGAGAGTTTGGCTCACGTAGCCGGTGGAGAGGAGGTATTAGTGGCGTATTGTGAGGCGTAATGGATTTGCCACAGCGTCCCGCGTCGGGCGCACGTCGCGACGCCGACCCACTAACGTGATCAATACACGAGAAAGTGCACACGCTACGTCTTCGCGTTTTAGTCTCGATGCCACTAACTAATCAAATAACCTAAGATTTTACGTATAAATCCTTTTATCGCGTATTATATTAATGACAATTATATTAATCACCTTTCCACGTTTTCTGAACACAATTCCAAATAAATTGAAATATTATTTAGAAAAAACAAAGTCTATAATATCGAGGCAATGACATTATAAATTTTCACCTTCATTACAAAGTTTCACCCGCGTAGATTTACTTTTTAGTTAAATTAGCCTAAAACACTCCTTGAAACATCAGCTATTTGCCAGTGAAAGTCCCGTTAAAATCCAGGCGTGATGCCGTGACCAAGGGAAATGGGGATTAATTTTTATATATGAGAGAGATTTTATATAAAGATATTATGTAAATGTTTATTTTTATATTTGTAGGAGTTAGTTAATCTTGGCAAAGGTATGACTGATTTAAATGTCATAAAATTAGATAGATGCAGTAATAGAAGTAGATAATAAGTAGAGTAGTGCGGCGTTCACGCAGTGTCCTGCGGCTAGGTGTGCAGTGACGCGTGTCTGGGAACATCGCCCTGCAGCCGACCTGGATCCCTCCGTCCCTCGACCGTGACCGCTGCCCATCGACGCTGTACTCCATTTACTTGCTGACCGATACACGCCGCTAAGCCTACCAATTACTGGCTTTCTAACGCCTTCATATTTACTTAATTGACTAATTATGCTTTGAAATATTGATTACAAAAAGCCTTCTTAACCTTGGGTTTTTTCGTGAGAAAATACAAGTTCTTACATTAAAATATTCCATTTTAATATTACCAACGTGAGAATGTCGCAGTCTGCTTGATCGCTTCTAAACATCACGTTTAAACAGCTAACTGGATTAAATTACCTGTGGAAATAGGTTGAACCTCGACAATATAGCCACAGGCTACCACAGTCAGTAATTAACAAACTATAAATAATAACTCTTGTAACATACCATTATGTAATCCCAGTGTAAGTGTTATTAGAACAAGGTTATGTCACGAGCCGTCGATGTGGAGTCAATTTGTCAGATCATAGCATTGTAATAGTTAAAAGTGATGTAACAATCATAATCATGTTTATTTTGTCGATGCAAATGAACCACGCCTGTCGCCGTTACTGGCGCTTTGCCTCGCTCGCCGAGCCGATAAACTGATTATACAGATAAACTCAATCGGCTTTGGATAAACCCAATCACAATTCGATATCAGAATCTGTTGTGTGATGTACCAACGTTTATAATCAATTACAGTTAGCGTGTCATCGAATATTGCTATCGAGATCAACCAAGCTTGTTAACAATGTGAGAACATAATCATGTTATATAACACTATTTCATCTTCGACACCCTATTGTCCATTTTTAACGGTGTAGATATTTTTTAAATGTAGTTACAATTTGCAGTCCTTACAATGTAGTGGCTATATTGCTTGTATTTCTATTATGGGATATAAAAAGTAAGCTTGCACGGACAATAAATTGTCTCTTTAGCGTAACTGGTTCGAGGATAAAGATATAAATTGCACTTACTGGCGACTTAATCTGAATTCTGCCTAGTATTGCGGAGCTGGAATAGTCGCGACGCAGGCGTACGATTGGATTCATAATATTATATTACATGATAAATTATGGGAAGGTCGTGCGCATAGGTCGTCGACCCTACCCCCGGCCTCTCGCAGCGGGATCGATCCCGAGCACCGTGGAGAGGACTGAAGATCTGACATTATCCACGCTGTCAACGATCGCCGCAATAAGTCACGTCTCCAACCAATTGTTTGACAACAACTTAAACACGGACATTACCCCCTTTTGACATGAATGCTCGTAAACTACAAAAAACACTTTCTACGCTATTATAAAGTGTGTAGTGAATCGACGAAATTGATAGAAAGCGTCATTACTTCTTATCATGAGAGAATGGATGCTCATTAACCCACTGTTGAGCAAAGTTTCGTTATTAGTGGGTGAAACCTATTATTCATCATTAAATATTTATTAATAATTGATGTCAGTGTAATAGTTTTATTAAAAACGTCTGTCAAAGTTGTATATATGCAAGCTAAATCGCGATTGATGTATTAATTTAATGTTAATTATAATTTTCCCATATACATTACGTATAATAAACTCGTCGTGCAGTATGCTAAATAGATTTTTACGGTACTTTTGAAACAAAAGAGAATTTCAACGCAAAGTGACAAGCCGACTCTAAGAAATCGGCTACGAAATCTACTTGCTACGATCTTCCATTAGACATCAACGAGCTTAGCTACGCGCATTTTGAGCTACGCTACTTATATAGAACATAAAAGGAATGTTTTATTCAAATAACAAAGTCGATGTAAAGTGGTTAAATATCTTTTTTATGAGTATTAAAGAGGGTCAGACATATATAGCATACTTGAATACTGGAAAGTTTGGGTTTATTTCTTTGAGACAAGTTGGTTCGGAACAATAATTGTGTTAACCCACCACAAAACGGCATTGTTATATCGGTACCTGTTGACCTCTAATTCATAATTATAGGCGGAAAATTTGGTGTTATAGCGTAGCGAACCGTGTCGGTCGTCAGTTGTTTGCGAAAAGAATGTTAACGGACCCACTTCCATGTTGGTCGGTTTACTTGAGACGTCCAGACGATGGCAGATAGCGCGGGGTGACCCTCAGATCACATTAATAAGATGATCGCTAGATAAGTACTGGGGTCGCATCGTCCGGGATCTAAGTCACGTGGATAGTTTATTATTGCAATCACAGCCGAGCCATGCACTCGGCCATGACACAAGAGATAATCATTAAATTGTGCTTGAATAGTGGAACGCAGTGATATATATGCATTTTTTTTTAATTGAGAACGTTACTGTATAATGAACATAAATGTGCTACATCATTTAATGTGATTCATGATTCTTAAAAAACTGGTATAATTTAAAAAAAATGTCAGTGTGAATTATAATTTCACTTCATTCGAATTACCACTGCAACGGAAGCATTTCTTTGCTCTGTAATTGAGCTTCTTAATAGTCACAAACGAAGATGGTAAATAAAAGTAAATAAGTAAACTGGTTGCAATCCTTTTACAGACACCTTAGCAGAGCCATTACCATTTGTAGTGACTCATTGTCACTTCGAGTATCGTGACAAATCGATACAAGATTGTAGTGTCAATCAAATCAATACAAAAGAAAAAATCCAGGGTTTAGTGAATGTTGTTACAAAATATATTTGCATTGGCATTTGCAAATTAATTCATCCCCATAGATTTAATCTATTTCAAAGTTAATTTATCTATACGAACTTTTTTCAGAATTGGACTAATACAAAGGTTTTCCTCATACATACAACCTTATGACCAAACCGTACCTCGGTATAATTTGGTCGAATATAATAAAACCACATAAACTTGTTAAATATTTGTGCAACATTTTTACTTCAAAAGGTTCATAACGCGATATGTTTGATCGTTCAAGTTAATATCCGTTCTTAATGCATAAAGTCATTACCCAAGTACAAACTCTTGGTTTTTGCACCACCATGGCCCATCACATCACATGGGAACCCCATCTCAAAGCCGAATGCAAAGTGGTGACATTAACTTCCCTACCGCGCTCTAACTGTTTCTAATGTCATACAAATGTGGTTTATTTAAAGATTGTAACGTAACGATGTTAATACCGTTACCTTTATGTATTTATACATATTATGTGGCGTTGATAATTCGGGCATGTTTGTTGAATGCGTATTAATTTTAATGGTGGGAACTGGACTAGCGGTTAGAGTAACTATTCTTTAAAAGGTGTTCCTTATTTTTATTAGAATAATTTAATTACAATAATTATTGCTAACACTGTATCCCCGTGTTAGCAATAATATAACAAGAAGTAATGTAAAGTAATCGATGATACAATATCAATAAAGCTTTGAATATTGACGAGATGTAACTGCTAAATGTTAAATAATTACACGGAGAGTAGGCGGGCGATTATTTGGTTTTCATGTGACTTTCCCAGGGATTATCATAAACAAATGCGTGCACACAATTCTATAGCCGCGGGAAGTACGTGCAACATTTAACGGTAACAACAAAACTGCTGTTTTAATTACTCGCACAGGAAATTACTTACCTTATGTTCATATTGGAAAACGGCATTCTTTATTGTTTTGATTTTGATTACGTTAACAGCTTTTAGTAAAACCATTAAACTGGCCGTATGCTTGAAATGTGATATTATGATGGTTGTTCATTGATGTGTCTATGCCCATGCCCAAATATTTTATAGATATTTTCACTTCAAAAAACCTTTTTAATGCTGTTGGAATACGCATAGAGTATGCCTTGAAATCTAATTTATAGTTTGTGGCTTATTTGTACACTTTACTCTTCCCTTTTATTTTATTTTCTGTGTCACATCGCGGATTAAGTCCGAACGTATCTTGCCTTTATCTTCCTAATCAAACAAATACCTGATGGTATAAACATTTCTATAGATCTGACTTCATAGCCCAATTATAATAAATAACACGTTATCGTTATTGTCATTATAATAATCAAAAGGAAGTATAGTGAATATAAATGTCTGGTTTATCCAAACATTAACTTGAGCTCAATTTGGATTAATGATTATAGTCGTCTAAATATAATAGCAGCTGCGCTGTAGTGTAGGAAAATTACTTATTTATTAGTAAGGTTATCGCTTGGATAGAAAAAAAAACCCTGAGGTGGCGTCAACTTAGTTAAACACAAAAATACTTGTTTTGATTTTGATAATTGTAGCAAGCTATACAATCGCCAATTCTGGTGACATTTGGGACCAGCCTAAAAGGTCGTTTTAGTATGCAGTACGCAACATAATATCGACAAGAAATAAAACTTTACCTCGCAAAGTTGCACTCTTTCACAACTGAAGCTCTTTTCATTGAATCAAGCCCCCGATTCTAAGGATTCAAACAACCTAATTTACATGCGCAAATATGTCTCATGCACGTTAGCATTCTCAAGATATAATTTATCTTCTAGTCAGGTTCACGAAGTATTCATAAATATAGAAAAGGTATTGGAAATAAATTCATCGAGTTATGCAACGAAGTAAGCTAAATAAGGCGCGACGAGTTGCTAGCTTAGCAATTATACACGACGCGTAATTGACGTAATAGCGACCGGTTGCTTTAGTTCACGTGTTACCCGCCCGGGTTCAATGTCACAAATAATATACACAGTTTTACTTCCAATATAGAACATAGAAAGTTACTTTTGTGGACACGTATATACTTCTTTTGTCTGGTTAATGGCAATGATTGACAACCTGCTTGAGAGGGAAAAGACGTGGAATTTAAATTTGCATTTATTTGAACTATGTGTCACGCCTAATATACTATAACGAACCTTATTTCAGCACATTTCAGAAGTAAGTAATGTGACATAATGTAAAAAAGATCAGAGTAACACTGTTACAATTATATACATTTAATGGTAGTGTTTACTTGAAGATGATTAAGCTTAAAGCACATGTTGACCATGATGCAATAACTTACTGACGTTCAAGAAGTCTGAATGATAGTGTAGGAGTTCATAGCAAACATCTCCAAAAGGAATGGACCGGTTGTGTGTTTATGTTACGGTCCGCGGACATTTGGTCCGCGAACGGATTCAATGCTAATTCGGATTTCGAACTCATTCAGAACGGTTTCTGTACCTTATGATTTTCCAATTATTTCGCTTTGCTACCGTTATTTATCTGGGTGCTGATTTGATGTTTTGATTTTGTAGATATTGCTTCTGTTTCTGTGTTTAAATGCAAATGAAGTATCTTAGATAATTACAACCTATATATTTACTTCATGTTCTAGCACTATTTACAATTGGGGAGCAATTTCCAATGTTCAGCGATAGATACTCGTTTTAATATATTATACTTAATAAAATTTTATTAAATAGAAAGTTGTATGTATACGAATTAATTTAGCAGAAATTTAAGTTATCTATTTGACTGCTATATTTGCTATTTCAAATTGATGTCATTAGTTGAAATGAAGTGCAAACGTTACTTTCTTTTGCGCGTGAACTAGAGTCGATGCAACTCATTGTATTGAGCTCAATTTTTTCATGTTTACTCAGCTTGTTTGATCTGTGCTTGCTTTGTGTGTTTCTCAAAGGTTATTAACCCAGTTTCGTTGGTTTACCTATTATAGCGGCATGTACTTATCTAGCCGTGTTTGTCTTTCCATTCAAAGGTTCCACTAGCATTCGTTCTTGCATAATAGAGGACGTGATAAGATTACCTAAAATGTAAATTGGTAAAGAGGGTAGCTACCTTTATGTATATGAAAGTGAAAGAGTATAACAAGAAAAATACTTAATTGCTCGGCCTATATTGTATACGACTTTAATGTAGAATAAAGTTAGGATCTTTTGTTCGATACCCTAAGTTAGTTTAGAATATAGGAGAGCCTGGAGCGAGGCGACTGCCCACAGAGGAGCGGAATGCGCGGGCAAGGTCATTGCGCCCTGCGCGGTCATGCGCTTGCGCCCCCACCGCGCCTCGCGCCACCCCGCTCCGTCTTCCGCACCCACCACCACATTGTCTCGCGCGATCTGCTGCGGATAAAGGGTCCGACCGGACCTAACCCGATACGAACCATTTCAATGCGAATTGACTTTACATTTGCCATTCTGCACAGCCTCGGTACAGCACGAAAGCCTCCGGCGATCGTTTGAGATCATCGCTCTAACGCGCCGTTTTCTAAGCTCCGACAAAGAAAAAGACTGTTGGTGCAGTAATTTACTTATTTACGATGCCTGCTCGGGACTTATCTCCGTCTATATCTTACGTTTAAAGTCTACTTGTGATTCGCTTTTAACTAGCTATATATTTTGTACTTCCATTTTAAAGCAAATAAACTCTCCCTCGCTACCGACCGACTCCAGTCGTGCTCATGAATATTCATAAAAAGTTAATGTTAAATGTTACTCGTGAGACATGAGCGATTTGTATTACTTTCACACTTGACCGTTACAGTTTTGAACTAAAATGACAAAAATAATACTCAATGTTGCGGTGAAGGCGATTAAACCACATTTACTAGATAGTTGTCATCAATTAAGAGGTAAAGCGCAACCGGCAACATTTCCATACTTTGTAAATTTCTTTCGTGTTCCGTTATTATGGGTACTATACAACTATATAATGGCTACTTTGTATCAAACATAATTCGATAATACATTTAAATTTAAATGGCAGCATTCTTCTGCGCGAATATGAGGATACGTAAACTAATAGCGACCATTAAATAAAATTAGTAATTTTAACGACGCTAATATTTCCGAGTGTAATTTGGAACGTGTCAAATAAATCACTACTTATTAATTCACTAAACATGGTATTTTGTTTTGCAATTAATGGAGTATTAGACAGTGCAGTAGGCTCAGGTCAAACCAAGCGGATGTCATATCGTTAGTCAGTCGAATGTGTCGATTGTAGGCGCCGGCTTCACGCCACTGTATAAATAAACTTCCACGCAGCGACACCTTGCATTCCATTACAGATATCGATGCTCACACACTTTTCTGATTGCGTGTGATCTCATTACCTCTCCTGCATTGACAGTTCAATTTGGGACGTAGAAAGTAGGCTCTTGTTTGTTGACTTTTGCACCAATGGCTACAACGTTTCTTATATGGTAAATATTGATCGTTTTAACGGTATATTTGCGAATATACTCGTACAATCTGATCTGAATCTCTGTATGCATTTGAGGCCCTTTTATACTAAATTAAGAACCTCATATTCGTACCATCATGTCTTTTAAATCCTAAAAGTATTAAAGAGCCGCGTTAATTAACTTTTTTTGAGACAGGATTATAAGTTCTGAGTCGAGGGGAACCTGATCTTTATTGCAACCGATAGACAAGTCAAAGCTTTTATGACTGTCTACAGAGCTTAAAGATTATTATGAGACTTTAATTTAAAATTTTATTCTATAACGTTCTCACTTAAAGGTAGCTTAGTACAACACATTTTTAGCGACAATTTTCAATTTAATTGTACACAAGCACAAACTCTATCTAGAACAACTTGGACACGTAAACCATGAACCTTTTTTTGGTTCGTCATACACTTGACATACATTTATGTTAAAGTTGTAGTTTTTTTAACAAGTCGTTGTTATTATGATACATAAAGTGCAAGTCATAATGCACATGTGTGATAAACGTGTTATTTATTATTGGAGAGCTGCACTAATACACACGGCAGCACAGCAACACAATAACTTGTCCGTGCGACGTCGGTGAACTCAGCTCTTTTTGCACCGAGCAACCGTATACCGCAGTAGGAACTACATTCATCTGACGCTATCTGGGCTATTTTTACATCCTTCATATATAATATTCATTATATGATTTTCAAAACAAAAATATACATAAACCTGTGATAGCACACTCTACTAAGTAAAACATGTTACTCAACGGCCAACGTACAGTGCCGTCTTAGTAAAAAAAACTTAAAGTATAACAAACATTATGAGAATGTGAACAAATTAATACGAATTTAGTTGTTCCATGACTTGAATGCTATGTGATGTATGCAGTTCAGTCTTAATATATTTTGACAACAACGTCCCTTATGTCGAATGATTTATTGCATGATTTATTTGAATGGAAGTTTAGAGCGTGCGCGGAGTGGGCGGCGAAATGCGGCGCCTGCCGACTCCATGATTTATCGACATTGATTTCGCACAGGTGATTCTTTTGTCATTGTGATCGACAGAAAAGAAAACGTATAAATTACTATCCAAATGTAACCAAGTGAAAGTAGCAAACGAATAATTGAATCGCAATTGGAAATAATCTACGAGAAGAACATTGGCCATTGTTGACGATGTAGAGCTGCTTAGTTAAT
Organism: Watsonalla cultraria; assembly: GCA_964035505.1. NCBI lineage: Eukaryota > Metazoa > Arthropoda > Insecta > Lepidoptera > Drepanidae > Watsonalla > Watsonalla cultraria. Next base: position 5,236,963 of record OZ037717.1, on the reverse strand, counting down.
ACTTTTTTGTTTCGCATGTACCATTACATTCATTGGGAACGTTTGTGGTTTATTGTGGCACCGCAACTCTCTTTTCATTTCCGGGTGTATATGGCTAACTGTAGACGTACTTAAGCCAGTTTTTATATCATTGTTTCACATTGATTTACATACATCATGCTTTAAAATATATTATTATCAATTTCAGTTCCGTTCATGGAGTGCTACATCTTTTAAAACTAAGTATGACGAATATAAGTGTGTATCACATATACATTTTTGACTCCAAATCGTATTTATTGTTAACCTACAACAACTCTACGAAATAGTCATTTTAAATAAAGTTTCGCTTAAACTAGAATAATAATATAAATGAATGATATAAACGAATATAGTAGCCCCTAGCTACTAGATTAAAAAATGTCTAATTTAAATGTAAAGCAAAGTAAGATATTGAGGTACCACTTCTGTTAGCATGAGTGACAGGCGCTGTAGCCGCCGCCTTGGGTCATGAACATTCTTGCATACAATCGATGAAGTGTTTCCAGTGAAATAGGACCGTAATAGACCATAATAGCCAATATCATAATTAGAATGGACACAATGTCTGTAAATACGCGGCATTTGTAATGTTAGTATTATAGACCTTTCGAATACAGTTACCCAGTCCACCCTTTGACTGTAAATTGTAGCTTATTTGCCACAATAGCGGCTTGTTCCAGTCACATTCGATACATTTTATTGCAGTAATGATGTCTGCACGTAAAAAAATACTTAAACAAACGGATATTGCAGTTGGCGGTGACATTTTAGTACTCTCAAGTACATTAAGCTAATAAAACGTCCGCAAACCTTGCGTGCGCATAAGCAAGAATGCAATTATGAAGTTAGAGCGTAGGTGCTTTGTGCATCCCAGGGAGTTTATAAGTGTGTATTTTCAATCCAGCGAACTATTAGGAATGCATGTAAGTTCACATCAGATGGTTTTTAAACAGTCGATCAAATAGCTAAGGCTAACGCGTGACCGCAGTGCGGTTGGTTTGGACGGATTCCAGAGGATTCCAGTAATTATTGCACGCTTCCAACGCCGCGACTCTCATGTTGTGGAAACTCGACACTTACAACTAACAGGTATTCAAGCATACATTTACATTTCGTTGCGGTCGCACTGTCAGTGCAATGACCATGTTTGGTAAATAATAGATGTGGAGAGCGTATGCGCGTAATTATATGTACCTGCTCATCATAATTTAAATACTAATGGTTCCTTTTGATGCATGCGTCAAGAATACGTGGTTTAATAGTGATAATTGTGGAGGATGTGTTCAAAGAAATAGTATATTATTATAGCAGTACGTTGCCGGATGAATACCAATCACTTACACTGATTTTGTATATTGATAGGAGCACGCGCATCGTTCTCTGTGACGTTATTACTCCGATAAGTGGACGCTTCCTGCTTATAGTGCCTACCCACAGTGTAATTTATTTAGATAAATCCTATATAAAATGCTTATTCCTTTCTTCCATCCGATATATTTGTATGATCTAGAAATCATCTCTTTATGGTTAGGCAAAATGTGTAAAGAGCTAAGACTTGTATCGTCTTTGTTAGTCTTTTACATCGATAAATACATTGATACTTAATATTATTTAAAATGATAGAATAAAGAAAAAAAACAAAGTATGCATAAATCGAAATCAGGTTCAAGTTAAGAAAAAAATTGCACAGATTAAAACAGGTTTCAAGGAAAGGAAACACGTCAATTTACTATATTTATGAGGAATAGGTATCCATTTAGCTTTCCAGCAGAGCTATGTTTAGTATCGGCGTGTTTGTGACACGGGCGACCGGCCCCGCGTCGGCGCCTGGTAACGACAACCACGTCGTGTATTCATTACTGGCTGGTGCAATTTTTTTCAAGCCATTTCACTATAATTATAAAATACTTAGGTAGTTTTGAAAATTTTGATGATCGATTCTCAAACTCAACTTTTATTTGGAAATTTTAGTGCCGACAATTAAAAGGAAATATAATTTTATCAGTACATGTAAGTTAGGTTTCAGTGAATCTTTCATGTAATACCCACTATTCGAAAAAAAATCGTTTATTAGTGAAGTCTTAACATTTTTCTGTGGACTAAAATAGACCTTCTGAGCTTTGACTTTGACGTTTCATTTTCGTACCGTTAACTTTGACGTTTTACGTCAAAGTTAAGGAGTTTTTAATACGTACTGCTTATTCCATCATAGTTGGGCCCCCGTACATAATGGTTAGAAACTCTAGTGCTACTTCATATCATATGTACTACACAAATGGAGTACTAGTAAGCCTTCAATAACTTACAGTTCAAATTTGTATATACGAATATACCGCTGTTTCCCTTAACTTACACTACAGGAGAGCCGGACTTGTTCAGTAGACAGCGACAAGGCCCGAGTCCCCGCATACCAGCCGGAGACCCGCTCTTAGATAAACACGCGATCCTCCGCCCTCTTTGCAAGTCCTATAGGTTACAATCTCACCGCATTATATTTTGATCTTACCTTACCTGGAATACCTCGCGGGTTGTTAGCACCAGGAATGGCTAATTAACAAATCTGAACGGTTTTCTTGCAGCTGTTACATAATATATATGAACGTTCCTTGCATTTGTTATGAAAATGATAAAATAGTACATGCAACAAAAGCGGATATATACATTTAATACCGTGTAATGATATCCGATTAAAATAAGTAGCTGACCAGTTATTTGGGCGGCTATATCGCGGAAATGATCAGTGGTGCATGTAAGAAAGCAGAATTAAAGTAAAATTCACACGCATTCGAAAACAGCTGGCCCAGTTGGGTGATAATTGGGTCAGGCGAGCAACCTGTCGGCTCGCTCACACGCATTGTCTTGCGTCGAGGCGCGGTACCGTTACCGCTCGGTCAAGTTCGGCCCATTGTGACGCGCCGCCGTCGCCGTCACTGTGCTGTGACACATATGGATTTAATTTACAACCTGGCGATTTTCACACGTTTCCACTACTCTATTAATCTCGAAACTAGTTCTACATTTTCAAGTTTTTCCTTAAATAATACTTTTTAAACCCAAGGAAAATAAGCCAGCAAAAGCAATTGTAATTTCTAATGTTCAATTATTCCCCCTTTCTTTTAACGTTACGAAAGAGCTATCATAAAGTCCCATGACTGAGTAACTTGAAGGGCAGAGGCTTTATTTCATTACCTTCTCCGTATCTACGTTGCAGGCCATTATATGAACTGCACAGCAATTCAAGTTAACAAATACATTACACGCTGAGATTTTAATGAGATAGACAAGTTATGTTATTTACTTGGTCCTATGAGATGCCGGCATGCCGCTAGTGGGTAGGCACATCTGACCCCCGCCGGGCGACATCAAAGATCTTAATGCTAGCCCATAATTTCTTCTTGTGCGGTTTCAAGGCGTCTAAATTTTATTTATTTTCCTATGGATAAAATTTACCTCCACCAAATATGCCTACATCATTTTAACCCATGATTTGAACGTTGCCTTTGAATAAACCTCTTCTTCGTAGCAATCGTGAAATGTTATGAGCCTCTTAATCTTTCCGGCTATGGTTGATTAATTAAGAGTCAAGTTCACTGTGAGAGTAAAGCTTTTAACTCCAGGTTTGTGTTGATCATGCTCGTTTATTAGGAGCATGATTTGACAAATGTAGGCTTTGGGTCAAAGCTTTCTATTTTATTACAAATAACTACAATAAAATGTAATATACGTTTAATTAACATTCTTATGACGCGAGGTTTTCAAGCACGAAAGTGAAGCTTTTATGTTTTTTATATAAATGGTCATTAGGTCATTAGACAATTTGTACTCTGAACACTTTATTACTCGCAGTTTAATAGTTGCTACTGAGTAAATTGATGGGAGCAGCTAGGCGATGTTACATGGGGTCAGTAGTTAGGTGGGTAACCGTGCTTTTTCAACTGTATACAATAGTAAGACAAGAGTTTTTAAGTTCTGTGGATCAGGGTCGAGATTTAAGCAATTATTTTCAGTATCATTAAAATATATCTCATAACTCTTTGCATGAGAATCTTATATAAAGCAGACAATGGCAGTTAGAGCCTCTAGCAATCTTTCGCACATGAATCAGCCATTTTTCAAATGTAACTTTGATATTGCATTGCAAGCGTTTAAGCTGTAATTTCATTGTGCGGAGTCTGTGAATAGTAGAACCAGTCCACTCTAGTAATGTAAGTTTATTGAAAATTATGGGTTATCCATCAGTTCATGGGAACGGAGTCATTGTGTGCTTAATGTGAAATGTCTTTCTGTTCATTTCACGTCGCATACTACTTTATATTATAAACAGCGAGAGATCATCCCTGTCCATAAGGTTCAAATTGGTTTCACACTCACTGCTCTTTTTTATAGGTACTTAAGCAGTTTTCTTCTTGTCTAAACTCTATAACGTGAAATTTCCCTTGTGGGTAATATTGTGTAACTACCTTGGGATTTGTCTCCCCTTTATAATAATTAAGGGTATTAGAATGTGGCACACAGATACAGCAACTCCACAATTCATGTGGAGATATTAAGTACAGTCTTCTATTCAATCTATTACAGTTTTTTGTGTAATTTCCTGCGCTAATCCAATCATGAGAATGAAGGCGATGAAAGAAAAACACAATAAGAATGCAACTAGCCAGACGGATGTAACTTTATTTTCAAACTGTAAATCTCATAATTCAACGTTCTAGTTAAGCTCAGTTATTATTTTGAAAAGTTTAAAGTATTCATATAACTCCAATGATATTAAAAGTAAAGATACATTATGCGCGCTAAACTGGACGAAAAATAATGTTTCATACTCAGTTTTCAATTGTCAAAAAAGTAGTATAAATACTTAGTTCGGCGGCAACTAAGATCAGCGGCTAGAAATCTGAAATCTTAATCTCCTTATTTTTAGCGCGCTAGTGACATATCTACCTCTTGTTAAAATGTACTCTACATTAAAGGATTTGTATCAGAGATGACGTCACTTTAATCGTTTCTAGATAGCTGTTGCGTCTGATGATAGAAAGATCTGCGTAGGGTTCACCGTTAAATTGGGCAATTTGTGAGCGCATAGTACGGTGGCTGCGCTCGCGCCGCGGCGGTGCGCTTCGTGATATAACTGTTGCGATCATTATGTGACATATGGAGCACGTGATACCTCGCATGGGTGCATCATATAATTGGCACGTGCATTATATATCGCTTAACGGTTACCTACACGTGTTCAAGTTTACAATTATTTGCTATGACACCAATGAGGAGTGGATAAGTGAATAAGCTTTAAATTGTTATTTAAAACATCTTCCTCTATAAAACATTCTGCATACATAATGAAGATGGACTCTTACTTTTACCTTCACGCCTTGTCCATTTCGATTGTGTTACTAATTTAACACCGCGAATATATTGCCACTCTCCTAATACTTTGAGACAATAGCTCTATATGAATGTACAACCTTATTTCAGCTGTATGATTAGTGGGGTAGGTCTGTAATTATTTCCTCGACACAGTTAGCCAGGCCAGTGCATTATTGTCCATTGTGTAAATAGCCCAGTTAGTAATGTTCCGCTGGAGGCGTATCTCGGTTGGTGTCGTGCCGTGATGGTGTTATAGGTGAACTAACTGTTAGCTCCTTCCGTTGTTTCACCGTACTTGGTCATTCGACACGATCTTATGGTATTTTGTTTTGTTTCTCCGTAGCTTAATCCGGTTCGAGGTGAGTGTGTTTCGAATTGTACTGGGGACTACCTCAATTAATACTCGAATTGTACTTAAATATTACGTATTAAATGCTCGGTGTAAACTGCAGTAGAAGCTACTCGTTTAAGCAAGCTTTACACTTGTTTGCCACCTTTGTAGCTTACTAAACTTTCCTTTCCTGAAGACTACCTAAAATATTTACTTACTGAATTAAGTACTGTGATTTTGACAAATAAATAAACTAATCTTTATCTTTATATAATGAAATTATCTCAAATTATAATGAAAACTAGGTGAACCACAAACCGTTGAATTATTTGTGGTTCGTTACAGTTGTGAAATCATTGTCTTATTGTATGTAAAATCTGTTATACGTATCCTAAATTCATTTTAATGCACATATTAATTCGAGTAAATTCAGTAGTTGATATGACATTCACGGCTACCAATTGTAACTTGACTTTTTGCGCAAGTCGTATCATATGGTGTTCATCGTCTAAAAAATATTGACTTAGATTCTTGAATATCACAACTTGCAAATTCGTTATGCTGAGCTAAATACAACTTTACATACGATTGGTATATTTGGGTGCGTAAATTAATGACCTTTCTTAATGATCCATCTGCACGCTATAGATAGCATCAGTGACACGTGAAATGACTTGATCTCTGTTTAAAACATTTTAGCAGTTAGTCTTTAAAGAAAGCAACCTGAATTAAAATAGCGGTACGTTTTGATCAGCAATTTATTTTATGAAATTTTACAACTTGCAATGGGTGCAGCTTTCCGTTCTTTGATTGCTTCAATTGAACGTGTAAAAATATATTATTAGAGGTATACGTACTTTTATGACGCTTGATTTCAATATTATTGAATATGTTTAATGAAGCATAAACATTTCGATCCAATGAAAGTTGTTTGTATAAGAAGAAATTATTTTAGTTGTTACAGTACCTACAGACTATGATACAACAATGTACTTTCTCGTTTACAATTCATTCATTCTATTGAATAAAAGAGTAGTGAAAGCGATATAGCAGGCAATGCAAAAAGTCAATGAAAATTCGTGTCACTGACTTTCCTATTTAGCTTTCGTAGTCTCATCCCGAGCTGATCTTGACCCTCATACGGATAATCGTCGGTAATAAATCTTGAGCCTTTTACATCTCGTATTTTGCGCCAAACGTGTGTTGGAATCGAAATAAAATCGTTATTGACGACACGATGCGACGCCCAGACATTACTAATTATGTTTTGCGACTTCACAAATTATGAACTTTTTTACAAATGAATCGTTAACGTGCTCCATTATATTTCGCATGTAACTGGTCGATGTTTATACTTAGAAATCAAGTGTAATTTTCGTTTGTTAGAATGCATATTGTAATTATCAACGTAACGTTAATTTTATTTCACTCAAAACATATTTATTCCACGAAAGCACAAGAATAAAATGTATTACCTACTGTTAATGTTTTCTCGTCGACTATTCGAAATGTTAATGCGAAAGCTGTAATATAAATGACAATACTAACTATATTTTCTTCTTTCCAGGTGGTGTCTATGATGAGGTGTGAAACGCTGCGCTTAGCGCGGCTAGCGCTGTTCCTGCTTCAAGTCTCATACGCTCTAAGTAAGTTAATAAAATAATATGATCCTTTAATCAGTTATTTAACGGTTATGTGAGCAAAATGTTGTGTAAAATACTTTCATAATTCGAATGTACAGTACCTGATAATATCGTGAGCCATGTATCAAGAGTCACCGGTTCCATTATTTTCTTTTTATTAAAATTGATGTGGTTACTTTTCACATAGATTCAATCACTAAAACTGTACGTGGACGTATTATTTTGATTGGCATAATTTTATAAAGAATAACTATTGTATTGTTTACAGGTCGGACTGCATTCGAGAAACTCACAGATGTGGATTTCTCGGGGACTGCGTACTACACCGTCCGTAACTTGTCTCTGTACGAGTGCCAGGGCTGGTGTCGCGAGGAGCCCGACTGCCAAGCTGCCTCGTTTAGGTAAGCCAAACTATCATCCTAACATTTCAAATCATTATCACTACTTATGTATATTCTATAGCCTCTGATTGTGTGAACAGGTCAACCAAGGGTCAACATTTGTCAGATCGCTTCTAACAACCCAATTATATGTTCTATTTTGTTAAAGTGAATGTACGTACATGATTTTGATAGTTCAAAAGACGTAAAACCATGTTCGTTTGATACCCGATCGATGTATAACAATATACCTGTCGTCAATAATAATCAATAAGCGACTGATCTGACCCAGTAACGAATATCAAACTGTCTCGTCATTCTCTCAATGATCACGAAACAAATAAAAATCAACGTGTTCAACGTCGTATCTATGATCTCGATGCTTCTGACCCAAATGTCTCAGATAAGCAATCCGATTGACGTGAAGAATCACTACCCAAACCGCTTGGAGAATTGCACGCAAGCCTACACTTGCCCGTTAAACGCCATGATGATTGCATTATAACAATGGTAAATTGCAAAGAATTAACATTCAACATTGAATTGATTGAGACGTGAATTGTAGAGCAGGACAAACGCTACGACCCAGAAGCAAACTCATATTCAGCACCACAACCTATAATTTATTCAATTAAAGTGTCGGCTGGCTTTATATTTCTTATACGTGAATAAATCTGTAGTGTTCATAATCTATTTCTTTTGTTTTTTATAAAATTTATATGAACGCAGATTTTGTTTCAAGATGGTTCGATATTTACCTACAATAGTATTGTCGGAGCTGGCAGACACACAGGACCATCAATAGTCAATGTGATTAAACAGTTGGAGAGTTAATATGTATTCTAGTGTGGTGATTGTTGCGGGCGTTTGATGTGCATCTGTTGATGGCTCTGCAAAGGTCGGCGGCGGAATGTGTGTCAGTTAGCCACACGTCCTCCGCGGTTCAGGCATTCCAATGACACGCTCTTGGTTAATAACAATGTGTCTCGAGAACCGCTGGCCACAAACCGTGTAAAAGCGGAAACCAACCTCGCCGCGCTCCAAATTGGATAACAGTAAAAGTGATCGCATACGTCTTCAATGGATTATTACTGGCGCACTATTTTCAAGCACGCCAATAGTTTTCACGACTATTGGCGGTTTCCAATGCATTGTTATTTAATTTATAGTCATTTTCTACCCACTTCTAATGCACGTGGTATGACTTTATTATGAACTATTAGCCTACAACTCATTTGATATAATATTACTTTCTGTTATTGTAAGCTGTGCCAACTGTGTTATCAGTTATTCGGAAATAAGTCTACTTTCTATGCACATAAAATTATGTCTGCGTTTTTCTCAAACTTGAATTATAACCGTGGTGTCATGATCCTCAAAGGGTAAGAAGCTTTGTGAGAAAGGAACAGAATCATGTTTTCCTATTGTATTAGTTTCTCATTATCGTTGCTATTGTCGTGGATGCAAAAAGTTTAATTGTATTACTTAGACTGGAGCGAGGCGTGTAACAGTATTAGAACGCTAGTTAGATTCCTCGAAATCAATTTGAACGGGATCGATCGAAAATCAATTCGGTTTTCAATTAAACGAGACGTAGTTCCCGTGCTTCTAATATTGCATTGTACTAATACGGGTTCGTATCTCGAATCAATCTGTCCAGAGGAGTAGTGATCTTTGTGAAGAATGGGATGTATTCGATAATAACAATCGGTAACTGTTCTCTGTGGTGGTGCCACTGACTCGTACGGAATCATTTTACGGTATTCGGGAGCAAACGACCGTTTAGTGCTCTGATGTTGCGTGCGGCGAAAGTCTGCAAACCCAATCACAGATTAAATATCTAAGATGCCCAGCAGGATCATGACCTCTCTATCTTTGATGCTGTCCGAGAAATTGATATAATCTTTACGAGCGACATAAATGACAATGTGAAATTCTTTTATACTTTCTTATTGCGCATCCAAATGTTTCTGGATTTTTTTTAGGATATGTACTAGCTTTTGTAGGTACCTATGATACGATAACGTCATAATTGATTCATTCTGATATTACAAGCCAAAACCTAGTGCCAGTCATCAATCGTACAATTGAATAAAGAACTATATAAACAAATCAAATTCTTCTTAAATCGTAGCGTAAATAATTAGGAAAATTATAAACAGAATAATATATTTTTACCGTAGCAACGAGGTAACGGGACATCGGTAGGAGAGATCTTCGTTGGCGAATTACTTAAAACTTAGTGACGCTCTTGAGTTTCTGGAAATCAAAAATTAACAGAATGCGATTTTCCTGCTTTGAAAAAGACACGAACTACTTTACAATTCGCATCGTTGCTGACTGATGCATAGTATAATGTACAGGCGTAGGAGTCAGGCTAATGGGCGCAGTAGGAATAGGTTATACCGCTAATTTCGTGTAATACATATCTGTGAATAATCAAAGCAATAATATTCACGTATATTTTGTAATGTTACGGATAGAGCGGCAATAATAGCATTTAGCTTCAGACCTTTTAGTTACGTTTTAAAATAGGAATGCGCGTTGGACGTGCAGTAATCACTGTAGCTGGCTAGTTGCGAGTAAAAAGGAGTCGGTATTTATTGATGAGTTTCAAAACTTGTATTGTGCTCAATAAAAGTTTGTCGTTTTCGGAGGACGCGTGATTCAATCTAATAGCAAATGGAAAATAGCAAAAAATGCTTAAATGTTAGTGATTGACATTTGAGACCGGTGAAATAATATATATTATATATTAGAAATATAAGACCCCAAAATAGGTTCAACCTGCGATCATAAAAATATAAATAATATGGTTTCACTTATGATTCTCGGTGTTCCGTCAGCAGTATGTTTATTAATTTCTTCTCCTTTAACGTTTTTACACTTGAGTTTCATAATATCATCATACAATTTGTAGCAATCACAATTTTTGTCGCCTCTGGCGTCAACGTACATGGAACCTATCTATTTATCCAGTGCCATTAAACTGCTGTAATAAGTTAAAATAACACATGACTCACTTTGCCTATTGTTCACCCAGTAACATTACTGGTTGTTTATTTATAGCAGTGAATAAATTACTACGTAGCCTATATTGATGCGCGTCTAAACATTTCATATGGAATAGAAAGCAAACCTTACCATTTAATTATTGCTTTACAAGCACAGCAGCGTTCGGGAGATTTATCACTCCAGTTGTGAAACCGAAACTGTATTCGATGTCATTAGTGTAAGGGCTCCGGCGCAACATTAATCACCATTTTCATAGATTTTTTCTTGTTTACAGCTACCTACAGAGTAATTTATAACGTAAAGGTCGCTCAGCAATTTGTCAGCCAATAGAGAGTAAATAATTGAACATGTTATGTAGATAACTTGCTGAGTTTGTTTCTTGCTGACTGATCTTGTGCGATTGAGAAATTAAACGCGACTGTGGACATGCACCAATCACCATAAACCCATAAATCATGTAATATTTAATACTAGCTTTGCCCCGCGTACATTTATTATTATGGGTGACTTTATTTCACGGAATCCTAATTTTATTTTAAATAAAAGAAACCTTTGCTATCAATTATATCATTTACGCGTGCCTAGGTCGTGTGTTATATTAAATAACTAGTGGACCCTAGGCATAACACACAAGCGTACGATCGTAATAGCAAGCCCGCCTATGGCAAATCGAACCTACTTGTACTTTACTAGAAATATCATGAGACTCAGTGAACGGTAAGAGCCGCTCCCGTTACCCGACTCCTACTATCTAAGTCACATTTATACGAATTAATTCTAGGCTTTTACGTTGATGATAGTTTATGCTAATAGTGCAGCTGGAACGGTTTTATGATCGGTTCAAATGAAACAAGTCTAGAGTCAACACATGATCTGAATTTATGCGTGTCAGTTAATAGGCTGTTAATGTAAAGAGTAGTCCGATTCACATAATGAAAATCGTAAGGATATCGTAGCGACTTGGTCGTTGAAAGCGTTTTCGTGTTTAATATATCAAAGAAAAAAAAACGTTGACTTAAAGTCGATAAAATTCATATCGAACTACACATTTGGATAGGACTTCAATCGAATGACTTTATTCGTTCAACAACATTTCGAATGGTTTATGTTACCTGACTGAATACTGTGGACTATTTATAGAACCTGGTCTAACGGCTGTTTCCGGAATGTGGTGAAAAAAGTGATTTTGTTACATCTCGGGCATTGGCTCTTCAGCACTCCAAGCTGGGCCCGTGGGATGAATAGTCAATTTTATTATTTGTTCATATTATTGATCCACTCTCAAGCAAAGAAAAAAAACCTTTCTAGGGGCTAAAATAAATATCGCTAGTGGGTAATATTTATTCAAAAGTTATTGCTTTTATACCTACAGAGAATACACATAAAAAATACAAAGCGAGGTGTTCAGAGTCGCATTAAATAAAAGATCTGCATACACTTTATATTTTACTTGTACCTTCATTAGAAAGAATTCAATATTTTTGAAAAATAAATGGTATTATGTTTGTAAATAGCAAGGGAGTAGTAGGTATTAATGTATATTTTATACGTTAGTATCGATATCAAAACACGTTTCATTCAAATTTTCGTCTGAATGCATCACGCGATAACATGCCACAGTCGGGGATTGCGGACTGTACCTCCACCTTACAGAAGATCACCTGCAGTAAGGTCGCCAGTACTCCATTGAAGGGAAGAATAGAATTAGAGTAGCTGTGCCAACAAGTTGTTATATTATTACATAGTTTTATTTGATTGTATTTATCTAGTAGACAACGCGCGAGTGACAATTGGTGTTGTAAGTATTCGTAATCTGCAATAGCAACTTACCATCAGACGGAATGTGGGTACACGCTTGTTTGTCGGTTCGCAGTTTAAAAACATTATCATCTTTATAAGAATTTGACGTAGACACACGTGAATTTATTATCTGTAAAAATATTGCGGGACTTGAAATTATACTGAAGGTTACTACTTGCAATAAGCTGTTTATGAGCGCGTTCACATAATAACATTACAGATAGGGTATCCTTTCCCACGTTAGTCAAGTTCTAACAAAAACCAATAAAAGTGATGTTATATGAGTTAAAGATAGATTATTTACACGGTATTATGTGCGTCTGCGCAGTGCCAACGCTATGCAATTACACCATCATGGGCTGGAGAATGACGCCTGTTCTATTAAGAAACACTGCCGTAATCATACCGCAGGGCCCTTTAAGTCATTAAAATGTCGTATATTTCGTCATATAATCCCGTCAATTTCAGTATTATCCTAGAACTCACCTGCGCAGGATCCTTTTACGACCAATTGGAGTTCATTGGAGTAGTTTTCCTCCCCTTGTGGTAAGCAGATGCTGCTTTTGATGGTTGTCATCTCAAACTAAACTATTTTGTATGCTGTACTTATATTATAGGCATTTGAGTATTGTGACTGCATCCACGGGATCATTTACTTTCATTTACAGAAATACTTCGTAGGTAATGTCATCGAGATTGTCCACGCTTATTTTATTAAAATAATAATCGACCAGGTGATATTTTATTATTCTTATTATTATAATATTATAGTGTTGTTCTTTTCAACATTTTGTAATTCCGTTAAAGTCATAACCACAGAAACATAAAATTGTTCTGTACTGTGGACGAAACCGTATTAAAATATTTTTTTATTTATTTTGGGGCATTCTTTTAATTTACCTCATACATGAACATTAGCTCGTTAATGAGACTAGCGCCGAGAACGTATCACGTTTCACACACAGCACTTCCTGGTGCAATGATCTGTCTTCAGCCATCTACTCGTACTTGACTCCCGAAGAAAACATTCACGACTCCTACGTGATGCTATACAATGTCACTTTTTAATACGAAAGTAAAAAACGGAAGATGTATCCTTGATTTAATTAATTACATTTCCATTATAACGTAACACCTAATTTAGAATAAGAAAAAAAAATACTGTTACATCAATGTTGGGACGTCGAAGTGTGGTCATCGACTTTAGTAAAAAATAAATTATGTAAAACTATGAATAAATATCAAGTCATGTTTTTTTGGTGGTGACAATGTGTTTCACAACTATCTCAGACCTTCAAACACAGCCTCTTTTTTAGGATCCATTCAAGTGCTATTATTTTCTGGTCACTGCGCGGTCAATTTGGGAGCAAATCTCAATTTGGTTAGATACCTAGCATATATTTCGAGCGTAATGAATGTGAAAGTCTAGTGTTATCTTCGTTTAAAGAATAGGTGATGGTAAATTGTATTTAATCTTTAGCTAGATATCTGGTCACGCCCAACTCTCTCGCAATCAGCAGTCCAGTGAAGGTATGGAATTAATCAATCTCGCTGACAAACGAGCATATCGCAGAGCCGTCAGGAAGATAAACCGCAAACACTGCAAATAAAACGGCTATTACTGCCGCTCACAATGGAAATGTGTTGCAAAAAGATAAAGCTGAGATAAATTGCAATTAGACGCTTTATTGCCTTTTTGCAAAACACCGGTGGCCGAGATCCGAACGACTAGTGTGCTGCGAAATGGAAATTGATATCTACTTTTAACCACTTTAATTTACCGTTATTTAATTGTACTCTTACTGAGAAGTAGGTACGTTTGTTTATTTTCACTATAACTAATACGTTTTTAACAAGCAATTCAGTTGGATTGTCCAGCGAGCCAGGCTGCATAAAAAACAAAAAAAAAGTCCGAGACCTAATGGTGATTAGTTTAATATTTGTTAAAATATTAGTTCGATATCTGAGATGTGGTATGTTTTGTTACAGTTTCGTGCTGAACCCCCTGACCCCGGTGCAGGAGACCCGCTGCTTGCTGCAGAATGACACACAGGCTAACAATCCAATGGCCACGCCACAGGTATTCTATTCTATACATTTAATCATTTTTTATCGTCCTATTACCGTTTCACTGCAGGACGTTGGCCTCTCCCGATCATATTAAGTCAACACAATGAGGGTACTGATTCAATAACCCTCTGCTAGCCACGTTACATCTATGATTGAATATCTAGCCGTCGAAGTTTAGAAAACATAGTTTCTATTATTACACTATGTTTTGGTCGTGCATCACAATTTAAACGCCATATGAACGTACGTAGCTAACAGGAAAATGAAAATATTTTAGAATTGACAGTATCGTGGAAAAAAATTGGTAGATTTTGGGTTGTCAAACTTCGTTTAACTTAAGTTTTTGATAAGAGATAATTTCTGTTACTTGGCACCTTAACTTACTTACGAGTTAAAAGTTGTGTTTTTTAAGATTGATTCTATAGAATGTTTGCCGACTAGATAAATGTTACTGAATTGAATGTTATCCAGGCATTATGAATAAATGCATCGTTGGGCATCAGCCGTTAGATTCCTCCCGATACTGCCAATTAACCGGCTGGCAGACATTATATTAACAATTCAGATTAAATCGGTCTGGGAAACCTAATCCGTTGACTACACGTTATAACTGTTCAGGCTGAACGTGATGCAATGTAATCGCTTTCAGGACTAATGGACAATGTCGTCGGTAAATCAACATTGTTAAAGAATGCAGCTCCGGTCTGATGCCGATTTGTAGTTATTTGCACGAATGTTACAATAGCAAAATGCGCCGTCATTGGAAATATTGTTGT
This sequence comes from Watsonalla cultraria, assembly GCA_964035505.1. Taxonomy (NCBI): domain Eukaryota; kingdom Metazoa; phylum Arthropoda; class Insecta; order Lepidoptera; family Drepanidae; genus Watsonalla; species Watsonalla cultraria. Next base: position 5,221,560 of record OZ037717.1, on the reverse strand, counting down.
TCGACTTAAATTCATTCAATGTGCTTTTCCGACTCTAATCTATGAGCCATCATGAAGCCATTACTATTATGTGCATGTACTAATAGTTTTACGACGTGGGAAAAATTAACATACAAGTGTGGGTATATTCATACTCATATGAGGTTATGCGATATTTCGAAAACATTTATACCGTTACATTATGCAGTTTTAATGATCTTATTCTTCTTCCGCTGCGACTTTCCCAGGGAACTGGAAGTCGACATTTTAAGAAATTCAAATGGATATGCTTTTGTGAATATTGGGTGGAAGTAGTTTATTTTAATTACTGATAAATAAAGTAGTGTGAATGAATTTTGAAACGAATTTAATTTAAGGGACTAAAATGTAATTGGAATTAAATTGGGTGTTTTGGTGCAGCGTTCGGTGAACACGTACTATATGGTGAAACTGCAAGTGAGGACTGAGAGCGTCTGCCTCAGACCTTGGGCCTTCGAGCGCGTTCCTGGTAAGGCACTGCGAGGGTTGGACAACACCATCATTTACACATCTACCAAGGAGGCCTGCCTCGCCGCTTGTCTCAACGAGGTATGTATAAAACTCTGAAGGTCTTAATTCAATCAAGCAAAGACATTTTTATTATTTTATTGCAATACTGAAAAAAATGACATATTTATTTAGTTTGAGGCACTTATGAATGTCAAATGTTTACCATACTTGAAATCTTTGAACTTTTATATCGCAGACAATCAAAGGAATTACGTACCTACTACTATATTCACGTCCGCCCAACGGTATAAGCGTAAAAAGTATATTTACCTTTATCTTCACAGCCAAGCATTGAAGCACCGGCGCCTGCGCTCTGCAATTTATCGTTTATCTAGGTTTATCTATTCAATTTATATTTTATAGTTTCGCTCTAGTTGGCGAGGAATTCACTTACTTACTATAATTCTGACTATATATTTTAAAATTATTGTAGTATAATGCTGTATTTGTACATTCAATATGTAAAAACGGAAATTTGTTACAGAAAAAGTTCCCATGTCGGTCGGCGGAGTATGAATACGGCAGCATGAGGTGTTCCCTCAGTGACTCTGACAGGCGCACAGCTCAGCATTTTGTGCAACTTGTGGACACGCCCGGGACTGACTACTTTGAAGTAAGTACAAAATGACCTTAGAAATGGTTTCTGTTTGTGTAAGCTTACTTCTTCCCAGAAGGGTCCTCGTAATCGTGTGCCATTACTTTTATAGAAAAACTCATTGGTAAGATTGGAACAGGGGTCGCATGCGAAGCAAGCGATTAGTCAAACTAATCAAACCGACTTCCTTGACGGGCAATGATTACCAGTCTATGCAAATTTATAAAAAAAGCAGTCTTGATGCTTTGACGAACCAAATATAGTCATATCGAATGACATAACAATTTATTATGGAAAGACTGGTCTATGCTAGTTTATGCAAATACTTATAATGAAACCGGCTCAACCATATAAATAAAATAAATCTAGCATAGATGTCGAGACACAAAATCTATTGTCCTATCTATAGGGCAATTTTTAAGCAAACTAGATTTCTCGTCAACTAACATGTGAATACAACAATCAGTAATGTTTCGCGGAAAGCAATAACAAAGTATGTTGCGGTAAATTTAGTAAGTAGGCTGGTTATGGTGATTACGTGTGTTATTTAGTTTGTGTCTGTGTGTGGTCGTGCAGAACTTGTGCCTGAAGGCGTCGCAGGCGTGCAAGGCGCAGCGCGTGTTCACGGCGCCGCGCGTCGGTGTCGCCGAGGACAAAGTGGCTCAGTACGCTGGCTTGCACTACTACACGGACAAGGAGCTCCAGGTACCACCTCCATTCTTATTACATCCCATTTACAAGCCCTTCGGCGCAAGGCACCCTAGCGCGATAATAACAATGCACACATATTTTGCGCATGCGACAATGGCTCCATTTTGCAATCGGAAAATGAATTGTAAAAGTATATTTCAGTAAGAACATAAAATCTCTCACATTTACATCGTTGTCTGTTATCTATGTGGTTGGTCGCAATGAGAATAAGATTATACAACATCTTTTATTAATTAATTACAAGAAACATTGGCAGTAGTAATTGTTTGGGACTTGTATGAAAATTGTTTAATATGAGCGCGAACAAATACGTGTGCAATAATGGGGATACATCATTTTAGTGACGGCACCTCTAGTGACCAGCGTTCAATGACCCCAACTTTCAAAATCTTATCCTTTATAAATAGCCTCTTGGTAGCATTCGTCGCTAATGACTAACAACTTTGTATGCGATCGATACAGGTGACATCCGAGGCAGCTTGTCGGTTGGCATGCGAAATAGAGTCTGAGTTCCTGTGCCGATCGTTCTTGTACATGGGCGCGCCTCACACCGCGGCGTACAACTGCCGGCTGTACCACCTCGACCACCACACGCTGCCCGATGGACCCTCGGCCTACCTCAACGCGGACAGGCCGCTCATTGACGATGGCGAGCCCATCGGGAAATACTTCGAGAACTTCTGCGAGAGTGAGTAATCTATATTTTACTTCGTCATATGCTTATTCAGGTATTTCCTACATTACTACGAACACTTGGTTACTAGTACCTGCTCATACGCTGTGACACAAAGCTCAGGCGGTAAAAATAGTCAAACCTGCCATATTATGCCCGTAATTAACATTATTATATTTTCCTTTGTCATTTAAGCCAGACCCAATTATAGTGTATTCGTCAGAGAAATTGTTAGGTTATTTATATGTACTAGTGTGGTAGCCTGACTGATGAGAAAGTAACGTCTCAGTTCTGATATGGTGTTGTTCATGGTCCCTTCTTTAATGATATCTTCATCTACCCGAAGAAAATGTATATGACTCAATATAGAGTACCTAGTGTTTATTATTAAATGTCATCTACATTTAACAATAAACATTATATTATATCGGTCTATCAGTTAGCTGGTCTCACAGCTCTGCAGGCTACTCAATGTGACTAATCATTCAATAAGTAAAAGAATCCCGTAAATTTGTAAGAATTTACTACGATCTGAGAGCAAAAACTGTCGAGCTCAACGGTAGCATTTTATTTGTACTTTTAGAGTCGGCCACTGATAATAACATGGTCTCAAATTAAAATATTGTAATAACTTCATCGTAGGTAATAATTACATGAATAGTGGCGCCCACTCTCGTCTCGAACACATTAAACGCGTATGTAATAATGAAAACAGCTTCTGGACATTATTTGAGCTCAAAGTAGTTGTAATATGGTTGTAATCTTAGATCCGATGCACGCGGCGAGTTACTATGCGGCGCTGTAAGCCTATCAGCCTAGAAATGATATATTTTTTTATATTCGCCGAGATATTGCATCAAATCTTAATCTGGCGAAGTTGATTACTTTTCCTACCAATTGAGGCATACTATTTTTTCCATGGATTGATAATGGTTCTCTATAAATTGCGAGAATTGGTAGAGGTTAGTAGCTCATGGCATCAATACATACGTAGTCAAGTAAAGCTCTACTATATCAATAGTTCACAGTTTGTGCTATTAGTTGATCACCGAGGCCAGTTAGACTGAACAAGAAGCGATCGCTAGCTATCGGACTCATCTATTATGGAATAATAGGATGCATGTTCAATGACACTATAGCTTTGTGTGAGGTTGATCTTCCCTGGTAGTAATGAAAGGGTTAGACGCCTAAGAACTAGAAAGTAACATGTACGATACTTATTTATTGTTAGAAGACCTTAACAAGTCACATAAAACAAGAACATAAACAACGTCAAGTGAAACTTCTACTGTGACTGTTGATGTTTCTAAGACAACGCCGTATGTCAATGCATTGAGGCTACTATCAGGAAGTGCTACAAACATTAATGCTAGTTTGCATTTAAACTTGAAATACGGCATGGGTCGGAAAGTAGAATGAGAATATCCGGCCTTGGTAATGACACCTCTCGATACCTGCCTACAAATTAGAGAGAGGACCGTGTTCGTGGCAATCGGTAGCAGCCTAGCTGACTATAGTAGCGGTCACGGCGGCGCGGGCGCCAAGCGTTCACCCACCGCCGACTGACTTAACAACGCACTAAAATGTAAATACGCCGCACTTAGCTGACTTACTTCACTGATATGCTTCACTATTGCATTAATTTTAATTCCCCATAATAACCGTTACGGTCACGGAACCTTACAATTGTGATGTCAAACTTATAGCCATCATGAAACGAGAGCCGTTGCGATGAATATTAGACGAGTTCAGTACACTATTAAATTTGCAAATGATTTGTATTAGCCACACGTTATCCAGAAAAGGTTCTTAGAAGTAAGTGTTGGGTACGTGAAAGCAATTCATTAATCGATCGTTTTCTAAGAATTGCGGCCTGGATAAAGTATGACTCTATAAGGTTACTAATGGAGTTAAGCGAACCATATGTTTTACTGTAATACCCTGAGAACCGGAGGTATGGGACTGTATGTGTCTGTGTTCAGGGAATATTGACTAGTAGATAGAAAATGCAGGAGGACGATGTGACTACGACTACAAAATGTTATTTTGTGAAATGGTCACATCATAAATCATCTAAATTGCCCAAACGAAAAACACAAAACGAATGCAAATGAGATAAACTTTTAAAAGTAGATAATGGAAAGTTGTGAACATGATGGTACCTATTATTGCAAATGCGTGTCTGTCTGCTCTAGACATAAAGCAGAGCACGTGAGAGCAGTTTGTAATCTTCAGACACTAATGGAATGGAGGGCGCTAATTGTGGTTCACTACATTCACTTCTCGCACTCACTTTCTTTTCGGCAGATTAGATTAAAGTAGCGACAAAGCCCATTAATATCTACAATTGATCTCATTAATGTAACTATAAAGTTGTTACTTTTAACTCTATTTTTTGCACTCGTTCAAGATAATAATATTTCTACAATTCTTTTGATAAGAAAAAGAAAAAGTGACATAATCACAAAGTTAATATGATTGAACTAGCCAATCAGGCTAAATCAGCATGGTCTTATCTAACGCAAGGGCAATAAGTAATTATTTATTTCTAACTGTCAAGAATTTCTCTACTGAAGCTGCAGCTAACTAAGTCGGTGGTCTGCTCATAACGGGGCGTCCGGATAAAAATGCCAAATAATAATACAAGAACTTGAATTTAGCACTTAGGTAGCTTTTATATCCAAATCTACTTTTTGCAAAAATAAAAATAACCTACAAATGAAAAAATAAAACTCTGTGGTCTTGCTGGTCATCAGGCATGTCATTGTGTTTACGATGTTAATAGAAGTACTCCAAGTGAAAATCCTGTTTCTAGATTTGATTTACCGTTATTGCACTGTTTTGTAACTTTAAATGCAGTTATCCGCTTTGGTAAAGCGTGACTGTCGCAGATTAAGTACATAATTACCGACGCTGAGAATTCGCGACACTGTTCATTTATAGATGACAATTTATTTCTCTAATTCCGTTAGGAATTACGTATACAGATTATGCGGTAGATCTTTAGTACGAAAACCCACGGAACGAATTAGGGTTGGTAATTAGAAATGACACTTGATCTTATTTGAAGTCCCATTAGCTATATATTATATAGTTGGTGACATGAACATAATTTTTTTTGGCAACCCCAATTTGAATTTAGTAAAAGCAGAGTTTAGCCCGGACATTGATATAAGTTCGTTGGTAAATTAATTAGTGTATTAATCGTTTTAAAGTTCATGGTCAAGCAGAATCGGTAGTTGATTTTAAACAATAAAATGATGCAAATCTCGATAATTATGCCGTAAGTGCGCTTAATAGACGGAAGTAAATGGTTAGTCGGTCCTCTGATGCGATAACAAATAACTTCTCACCTAAGTGATCGTGAGAAACGCCAGTATTTTAATTAACAATAAACCTTTTATATCCGGAATCATCAGATTAAGCATTGGAACAGAGTGGTGCCAGCGAATTAAAACGCTTACTTTGCCTGGTAACAGCTACTTACTGTAAGCGAGACAATTATATTAGGTACTTAGGTGTCATTATCAAATAGATAAGTCTATTAAGTATGACGAACGTAGGATACAAGCCAACTGCAAAATTGACAGTCTAGATTTATTGATAAATGAAAAATGACAAAATAATTTCTGATCCGTGTAGTTTATAGTGTAAAGGTGTCAGTAACATGGACATGCCGATCAAGGGACTGAGTGTAAATTTGCGGAGATCTAACAGACTAAACAAGATGTAAACATAAACGGGCCCATATCTCACGCCGCCTGCTGAGCTCAGGGTCAAAAGCGTTCGATGAGCCACGAATAACGAAGACCCGCGTTCGCCGCAAACGAATCGATAAATCGTTTAGCAACTACAACGCTCGCCTGAGAATAATGCTATGGTCTATTGCAGCAGTTCATGCAGCAAGTTCGTGACATGCTGTGAAATAAATAGATATTTGGGCTTGTTAGCGATGGCAGAGAGGAAAACCATACATAGGTTTGTCAGTATTATTTTAAATTCAAGGGAATGAAAAGCTAATGGCAAAGTAGCGTCGTTGTGTGGTTGAAACTAGTTAGGATAGTGCGCAAACACCTTGTTAGAAGCATGCAAGGCATTGCGAGTTCCGTAATAAACGAGATGGATGCCAGCTACTCCATTACGTGAACCTGTAGTTATGGCATTAAGATTGCCATCTGCCAGCTCCCGGCGCTGGCGCTCATCGTTCCAGCCAAATCACACATAATATAATCAACTATTCATATACTTCCCTGTCTTGGTACCGTTACCAACGTATCTAAACCCTTGCGCTTCTTCATCGATCATATTGGAATGCAATTACACTACTGTCCGAATTTGATGATGATCAAAATAATTAAGCTTTAATGCTAATATTATCCATCGGTTGCTTCACACGCCGCATCTACCAATATTACTGTTGTGTTGAAATTTGAAAGTTTCACTTTAGCTGATTTCTACCTCCTGACTTTTGGCTCGACCCGTTAGATAAGATAGAAAGAACTTGTAAATTTAACACATGCATAATGTAATATCCCACACATGCCCATTGTCAACATTTCACTGAACTGAACTCAATAGTATTCACTTTGTTATGTAACCTAGCGTTACTTTTGAATAATGTATGAATTAAAAACGCGGTAACAATTTTAAAATAAATTCAGCAGTAAGTATGTAATTTAGTAGATATAGGTATTTCGTGTTCCTTTGCGAGGAGCAAAAGAGCTTTTCTTTTCAAATCGATCAAGCGGAACTCAGTACCATGACACCTATTTAGCAATGTAATTGATGTATTGGAAGTGAATAGACAGTGTTATCGGCGATACGTTGGAATAAATTCGTTAGTTATGTTTACAATGATAGAATGTGCTGAGTCACGATAACATTTGTTGCATTTAATGCAAAAAAACACAAAGCGCTGTGCATTGTCGGCGGTGGCGGCAGCGGGCGGCGCGGCGGCGGCGCTCGTGCGTGCTCTCATAACGGTGGTCGTACACAAATTGAATAGAGTTTTTGCGGCGCCCGTGAGGTCGGTTTCGTCGTGGTCCAGGCCTAATTCACCTATAATTGAATCACGATGGATGTACACTGCGTGAGATAAAAGCCCTATTTACTAGTGAAATTGCCCATTTTAAACTAACCGATCCGCTAGTTCACACCGGGTGAGCGACGATGAGCTTTTGAGAATAGAGAAAATAGACGCGCAATTAATTCAGCGATGAATATAAAATCAATTTAAATACATGTAAATTAACAAGCAATTTAATATTAGACGTGCCTAAGATTGATAAAGCAATTTATTTCATTAAAAGATGTGTTGAGGATTGCTTCACGCTCTCCGCTAATGCAATTTCGAGTAGCGTCGATCCACGCTGTCCACACTGAACTGACGAAGTAGAAATTAATAGTTCGAATACGGTGTTATAATATCAGTCATGTAGCAGTAGTATAACGGCCTTGGATGGCCTTGCCACCGGCGTGGATATACTCAGCGGGTCAGCGACCGCCGCCGTAGCTATCGCTAATCCACTACTTACGTATGGAAGGTAACTAACACACAAATCAGGCTACGTCACGCTTAATTATTTTCAAATTGGACCGGAACATTTTGTTGATAAATTGCCACACAAACATGGAAGAGGCTTTTTCGATAACAATAAATTACATCCAAATAGCCTTGTGTGTCATAAAGAAAAATATATGAACCTACAGAGGTTGGATTATTGTGAACAGTCATTTGTATTATTGGCGATGGGCCCTGCCTTTTCTGAATCAGAGTAAATAAGTAAACAAGTTTATTGCTAACGACATTGCTTAGGTAGATAACGGCACAAGATGGCATCTCGGTACCTAAACAAGATTGCATGCAGAACACGCGTTGATGTCCAATGGGCCCGTTATATCCTTGAGTGGACACATCCGACACCCACGTGAGACTCGGTGACGTCACTTTGGTGAAAATGTGGGTGTAGATAGCTACATACCTACTATCAAAGCAAAGTTGAATCGGTATCATGACATTTATATTTTTATTATTGTAAGCAACAGGGGGCCTACCATCATCGGTTTAAGCAGTCATTTTTGTACCGCAAATTTAAACGTCAAAGTAAAGAAGTTCTTATTACGCACTGCTTAAGCGATCATAGTTGGTACTCTGTACATATTCACATTAATTAATTGGTAGTATACAGTATGTATATACTTACCTACGACGCGGGCAAAAGCTAGTGATATATTATATTTTCCGGTTAAGTCCTGCGATCTTTAATGATGATCTGATGAATGTAAGTTGATGTTCCAAATTAAAGCATAGTCGATGATAATGCGGCCAAATCCAATCTGCAACGTAATCTAGCGGCAAACTATGGGCCAGCATAAAATGAATAAAAACAACTTGAACAGAAACGAACCCGAAATAACTTTTTTTGTAAATACGAAAGACGCTTCTACAAAAAGTGAAGCCTACTTTATGAAATGTAGGTAACTTGTAAAGGCAATTCATACTTTTTTAGAAAACGTTGGACTATTTGTATTTTCTGTGTAGCATAATGTTACAATAAGATTAAAAAACTGTAAGTATATTGGGTTACCTACGTTTCTTCTTCTTACCTTCGTTTCTCGTTCTAAATTATAATGGTTTCTTTAATTCGTACAATACATCGCATGATTTAACCTGAGACTTTAATTAAACAGTTAATAATTAAAATAAGTTTTTGTCCATCATGAATCGTAGCGTAACCGTTTTGATACAACAAGATGTGACATCGATATCAAAATTAATTAATAAGTGTTTTTGCACAATATTGCGTATGACTCGTGTGAGTATATTTCCTGGAATAATCATTTACCTAGATCAAACTACCTGGTACCACCCAAATCCGGTTTCTAAACGAAATCAAATACTTGAAGGCTTGTCTGTGGAAAATTTAATATCCTGTATTTTATTCGCATCGTGCTATACAGACAGACAGAGGCAGACTCAAAAGCAAAACAACTGCGCAGCGCATTCACGGTCAGCGCTTATAACTCGTGACGGCGATTGTACCCGAGTTTTATGGAGTAATCAAAAAAACGTTTTCGTAGCAATCTACCCTTAAATCTTATTAAACATTATATGCAAGTTGTAAACGGTTAAAATTAATTTCTTGCCAGATATAAGCTGATATAGATTAATATATCCAGGTAAGGTGTGTATTCTGTCCTAGAGCAACGTCCATTTACTCCATTATGACGATAAAATGAGGCTTAATGACCAAGCTGGCTATAAAGCTGCCGCTAAATCATGAGCAAGCACCTAAAATAAATAACGTGTCTAGACCCACTCATTAAAATAATAGGCTAGACATTATCGAGTAAAATAAAATTGTGATTGACACGTGAAATTGATGCTCATATTCATAAAATATTTATTACATCAATCAAAGAGTCGAGGTAAAAGTTGTTTACAAAACTTTTATTTTCTTTTGGTTTCCAAGCTCCAACGTCATATACAGGGAATGGGTATTTATGTACATATAAGGACCTGGCTCTCTCGAGTTTATTACTTACAATTAGTTTTTGTCCCATGCTGGGTTGAAATGCAATTTCTAAGGAGCTATCTCAGTCATCATAATTATAGGAAGCCGCATCACGTCTTTGTGTGGCTAGATAACGACAGTATGTACTGCCTGTCTGTCGTTAGGGAATTATAACCATGGTGGACCACCTGGCGTGAAATTGAAATGAAACCTTAATATATATAGAATGTTTAAGAGAATACCGTATACGATAAGCAGCATTTTAGAGGTCTTTAGTGACAAATATGCAATTATTTTTGTGAGGTTGCCGGTCAACGGCCTAAATAGCAAGTTTGCGTCACCCTATTATTGGTGGGGCAACTGTCGTGAATAAGCCCAGACATCTCCACGGAGCGGACGAATCGATTAGGTACGGTTCAACTCACCGAATGACCGCAGTACGGACGCATTTTGACCATGCTTTTAAGTATTTTATTGCTAACTAGCTTGTCTTTTTATGGTGATCCAAAAAATCAACAAACAAATACTTATGACTGATTTTAGATAAAATCATTGAATAATTTAACACAGCGCGCTTCGTTTTGTATTTGTTTATTAGATTTTTATTTATGTTAAAAAGCAGGTTCAGTTTTATACTGTAAAAAATTCTGAGGAGTCAGATTTCATGAGAGCTATAAAATAGATTTTTTTTTCCTGACTGAATAACCCTTTATTCCATTCCGGCCCTTTCTTATATTCCTCATAAATGTATGGGCTATTCTGATTAGAAGAACTCTTTGAATTAAATACCTTAATGGTTAAATGCCTGCCTGTTAGGTTGAGTAATTTTTAAAGATCTTCCCACATATCTTCAAACAGTATATAACCTGGCTAATCATGCCCATGCAGATAATAAATCATCCTTTATGTGTTTTTAATAGCGACCAACTTTATGTATCGGTAGGCAAAGCTAGCAGCTATTGAGCACTTATCAATTGCGTGTGATAATGTAGAATTGCCCGAAGCGGGGAGCTGAGCGCGGTGTTAGTAATGTAATTGCTGTTATGGCTGCATCTGCACTCGCCGCTCCAGCGCAGTAATCTTGTATCGATTATGATGGACACGTAGAGCGCTCGGCACGCATCCACATTTCCACTCCTGTCTAATCAAATGCTACACATAAAAAATAATTTGCGGTTTCAATTCGCTCAGCTTTATTAGACGACTGTATAATTTAAGAATCACTCTTATTCCTTTTTAGAGCCTCCGAGCAACTCCAACCCGGCCGGAGAACTGCCTGTCACTATTGAGCACCAGCAAGACACGTATGTCTCAAACAACTTGACTAGGAATGACGCCAACTGCGACAAAACTGGCACTTGTTATGATGGTACGTCTTAACGATTCTCTTCTACACAGGTTCTAATTCAGTTCAGTACCCTTGAACATATTGTAAAGTCTACTTGTATTTCCAGTGTCGGTTCTTTGCAAGGATACAAGGATAGCGGTGCAAGTTAGAACCAACAAGCCCTTCAACGGCCGTATCTACGCGCTGGGTCGTTCAGAGACGTGCAACATAGACGTCCTGAACAGCGACTTATTCCGTCTCGACCTTACAATGGCTGGACAAGACTGCAACACTCAGAGCGTCGTGAGTAACTTACTCTTCAGAACAACTCTTAAAATTAATTCCTTTCAATGTTTCATACAATACTTTTCTCAAATTTTAGACTGGAGTGTATTCCAACACTGTTGTGCTACAGCACCACAGTGTCGTAATGACGAAGGCTGACAAAATTTACAAAGTTAAATGTACATACGACATGAGCTCCAAGAACATCACATTCGGAATGGTACCAATCAGGTGAGGGTTTATGTTCATAATTACGATAAGTGTGGAAATTAGAACAGAGGGATATTTTGTAGAAATTACCAACTTATAATGAAGCTGGTGTTCAACGAGTCAGCGAGTTCAACATTTTTCTTTCTCACATTGACACATGTTTTCGGTTTCACCGGTTTGGTATGGCTCCCAAGTATATAATGTATTCAAATGGTTCAGAACAAGAACTTACGTGATGTGGTAGAGTAATATGAAAAACGGACTCTGTTTCGACATGCTTACATGAAGACCATTTAAAATTCCGTTGTCCTAATATCGTTCCTGCATTGTAAACATGTCACAATTAGATCCACAAGCAGCATATATGGACGTGCGGAGTAATTTAAATTACATTGTAACTATTTTCGACGAATTTACTGGAACAGCGATAACAATCTTGATGGTTGTCAATGAGCCAACATAATTACAGTGCGGCACGCATAATGACCGCAATGAGTATGTAAAACCAACCATTTAAATACTATGCAAGTATATTGCACCATAAGTCCATAAAGCACGGAATATGGTGATGAATTTTATTGGGTATGAGGTTAAACAAACGTTTTGTATTGCAGAGATCCGGAGATGATTTCCATCACTGCGGCTCCCGAGGCGCCTCCGCCACGTATTCGTATCCTGGATGCTCGCCAACGTGAGGTCGAGACTGTGCGCATTGGAGACAGGCTTACGTTCCGTATCGAAATACCCGAAGACAGTGAGATATTTGCACTACCAATGGTTTTGAATGACTGAGTCGAGTGTACGAATGATTTAAGTACAATTTTCTTTTTTTTCCAGCTCCGTATGGCATCTTTGCTCGCAGCTGTGTTGCTATGGCTAAGGACTCTAAGAGCACATTCCAAATCATCGACGATGAGGGGTAATAATAATTTTACTTTCTTAATGTCTTCATTAATAGGCAGCCCTGTTGAATTGGTATACTAATTGCAGTTATTTTTTGTATCATTGCAGTTGCCCAGTGGACCCATCGATATTCCCTGCATTCACGCCCGACGGTAACGCACTCCAATCAGTGTACGAAGCCTTTAGATTCACTGAATCTTATGGAGTCATCTTCCAATGCAACGTCAAGTACTGTCTCGGCCCTTGTGAGCCAGTAAGTATTACTTTGAACTCTTGGTAACATATGCGTCATAGTCATTAACTTTTTTTGGTACCTATGTAGGCATTAGCGACGGCTATGTGCTAAAACTACCAACGGTTAGTTACGCTGTATCATTAAATGACGCAATCGTCTCGTTCCAGGCGGTGTGCGAGTGGGGCAGGGATTCGCTGGAGTCTTGGGGCAGGAAGAAACGTTCGCTGCCTCGCAACGAGTCCGAAGCCCACCAGGAGGAGGATATGAACATTTCTCAGGAGATCCTCGTTTTGGACTTTGGAGATGAGCGACAGAGTACCGACTTCCTTCGCTCTGACAAACCTGGCGGTACAGCCTCAGAGGCTAACTTTGGAGGTTTGTGCTATTTCTAGCCCTAATTTCAATGGCTCGAACAGACGAGACGATAGTATCTTTATTGGAATATTTTTATTTACAGAGAAAACAGTGACGATAGTGGAGCCGTGCCCCAGCAAGGCGTCAGTCCTGCTGCTGGGAGTGGCATGTGCGCTGCTGGTACTCCTGTACATCGCGACCATATTCTGCTACTACATGCGCAAGTGGCTTACCCCACCCAAGCACATGCCTTAATCAGCCGCACCCATCGCATACTGAGGCTACCTGCTTCTATTCACACTAGATAACTTTAAATGTTCTTGTATTGAGGAACTTGTGATACATATGACTGACAACGAACAAAATTTAGTACGTTGCAAATTCTCAAATTCCGTCCATTTATTTTAAGTTCCGTAAATTATTTCAATATTATTAAATATTTTGAAATTGGTGATTAGATTTGGAGAATGACACTGATGACAATTGTATGGTATGATTGCTGTAACCACCGTGTGTTTTGCATTTAGGAGTAATTTATCGCATTTAGAAGCATTTATAAGTAGGTAGGCAAGTTGAATGAACAAGTAAATAAGTAACCCATTCAGCTGCGACATTACTACGTGTGCTGTGTCTGGGATGCCTATGTGCTATATTTATAAGACAATGCATTTATTAAGTATAAGCTACTAGACCGGAACTTGTACAATTTTGATAACTCATTCTAAGATTGAGGAAACAAATATATTTTTGGAATAGTCCCAAAAAACAGAATGGAGTTTTGTGGGATTATTCTGAACTCATAAATTTATTAGTAATATTAGATTCGTATATTCATTAGTGTAATAACAATTTTGATAGATGAATTTTATAATTAACTTTTTACTTCATTTACTCTTCCATCATTTCGCTAAAGTTAAATTCAAACATTACATACTTAATCTAAAAAAATATTGTAAATATTGTGTTATTATACTGCCTTTGTGCTAAACTTTTAGTCTTTTGAACTTTCAGTTGGGTTTTGTAGAAATATAGTAGTTAGGACCAATTTTTATGCGCAATGTGCGCAATTAGTTGCAGTCACAGATAATTATAGTTCTCTTAACCCAACTTGAGATTTCACCTCTATTTATTTAGATTAATTAATTAACTATAATTTATCTATTTATTTTTTCATAACAATTAACAAATGGAATAAAATTTGTACAAATTAACTTGAATTTTTTATTTATTAGTCAACAATACAGTAACAGGTCTCAATAAATTTGTCTAAAATTCAACACATTTAGTCATTCGAGAATTTTGTATATAATTAAATAAAAATAATTTACTACAATTGTATATTAAACTATACAGCTGTGTTTACTAAGAGCTTGTTGTATATCCCATTTAATATCTCTTGCTGAGATTTAGTATCAATATCTTCAGTTTTACAACCAAAAACTTTATCAAAGTGGCGTATAAACATAGGAGTCATTTTATCAATGGAGCATTCCATCCCAGTTTCCTTGGTGAGTGATGTGACGCCCTTGTCTTCAATCCCACAGGGGTCAATGTAGTCGAACCAAGACAGGTCATTATCACAGTTTAATGAGATACCATGAGTTGTGACGTACCTGGATGCATGAATACCAATGGCTGCTATTTTATTGTCATCTACCCATACTCCTGTGTGCCGAGACCGGTTTGCTTTAATACCTGAGGTGACAAATTAATAAAAAATAAATATTCAAATGATACACAATATCTTCACAATAACTTTGTTCTATCTAAAACAAGGTTTTACCTGCAAATATGACTACATGATATATTGAAAAATTCACTAAAACTAGTTTTCTAAAAAAAGACAGAAATTACATAACGGGATAAAATTTTGAAATAATCCAAGTTTTGAAAACTTTATTATCATCTTAGCAGGTATTCATTATAATAGATGAAGATTTTTACCTAATTCATCACACATGTTGATGACTGTCTCTTCTAGACTGTTGACATACCACCGGACACTGCATTTGAAATGCTTCAGATTTATCACAGGGTACACCACCATCTGGCCCGGCCCGTGGAAGGTAATCAGCCCACCTCTATTTGTTTTCCTAAACTCAGCACCAAGCGCTCGGAGCCGTAATACTTCTTCTTGTGACGTTTCATCTCTTATGCCTGAAAATATTTGTTTAGAGTAAGATGGAGGATGATACTTAAGGGAGGTGCAGGATTTTATCCTGATGGAACTGCAACTCTTATGGAGAGGTCTGAAACTAAGCTTAGGTATACTAAGTAATCCGCTGCTTGGCACATTCTTTGATCCATTTAAATCAGTCAGATTCAGGTTTGAATCTGCATAGAATAATTTTAATAAGTATTACCTACTTTTAAAGATAAGGTAATGAGGGACGCACCAACAGTGTATACTGGCTTATGTTCCACGATAAGCAGGGTGTCGCAATGAGAGTCTTGACCCTTTATAACTGCATCCAAATGTTTACGCGCCAAGGCTCCTTGAATCTTATGAGCGGTGTCGTAACTCATCAATCCTAGTCTCCACACTTTAACCATTTTAAACTATTTTTACTCAAGAATTAAATAAACGTTCCAAAAGTATTGGCAGTGTCTTTTTTGTTGCTTTCGTATTTTTCTATTTTTGTGTTTTTATTCCGAACTTAAAACCAAACAATTGGCATCTTTTAATGTAATTGTTTTTTTAGTTTTACTAATTATTCTGTCACTTTGACGTGACGTGACGATTATGACAATGACATTCACGCATGAACATAGTGTTGCTTAGATGATCAATAATAAAAAATTGGATTTAAATTATCTTTTCTAGTTTTTAAATCGTGGCATTAATAAAATTACCTGCTTTCAATTTATATTCATATCATTAAATATCATTATTTTTTAAATTGTGATCAGCGCCATCTTTTAGTAGTTTTAGTAAACTTTAATAGTTATAAGCACGGATTATAAGTCATTTCAGTAAGCAATATTGTAGTTCAGCTACTCGTCGCTAGATGGTGGTATACTTAGTAATTGGACTTAACCTACATTCCGTTAGTTCAACAATAATATCGATAGGTAGATGGGTAGGTAGATATTTTACAACCGCTTTCAGTCCGTTCAGTTTTCGGTGTTCCCTGCTTGAAGGGCGGTGTTTTGTACGTTACGTAAAAGCTGCTGTCAATATAAACATTGAATAAGCGGGAAATGTTCTAGATTTTGTGATCTGATGAGTTAAGTTAGAAGTTAGTTTAGGAATTTGAAACCGGAGTGATTGAACATAATGTTGCTGATAGTGAAACGTATTTATTTCTCATAATGTTGATCTCAGTAGAGTTCTAGGTAATTTAAGTGTTATGACACGAGTGCCGCCGGGGTTGGTATTGTATGTCGTGCTTGGACAAGGTGTTGGTACGATCGGAGATGTGGTGCTCTCTCAAGCGATGACAGCAGGGGTAAATATACCACATATATTATTATAGTGTATACATAATTATAACCAAATACTTCAGTATTTGTAAATTTTACTTATATCAAAATATAAGTAATATTTACATAGGTATTTTGCATGCAACCTGTTTGGTTGCATTTTGTCTGCAACGACATGCGCAAAATCAAAAGTGAAAATGTGGGTAGTAAACAAATTAGTTTTTTGCAAAATATTAGGTTGTTTTAAAATATATATTGCGTGAAATAATTTATTACAAAAGGTAATTACAACAATAAAAGATTAAATTTGAACATGTTTTTAATAACAATATTATGACACAAGATTTATTCATCCTTTAAAAAAACGATAGTAGTAGATTTACATGCAGAATTCAGTATTTTTATAAGCTCGATCCATCCTATTTTGAAATTAATATAGCCATGAAAATTGGAATATAGGCAATCGATAAAAAGTTCATGGAATTTTTAACAATAAGCGGAATCCGCGAAGAAAGTTTATGAATATAAGTACATTGATTACTTACCTGAAAAATTTAATTTAAGGGCTTAGAACCTTAAGGAAGCGTAATATTATATTAGGTATGAGATATTGAGATATTTAATGTCAAAATTATTCATAGAGTAAAGGGTAACAGTCATGCAGTGAGCCCATAGGTAGTAAGCACTTAACTCAATATGATGGTAGGTCGTTGACCGAGTGTGTTATTGTTGAAAGCCACCACGAAGGTAAACAAGTGTCTAAGGTGAAGCAGGAAGAGCGTCCTGCCAGTTATTTATAGTTGGCTAGCTCGGAGGTGCGCGCACGCAACGCTACAAAAAATACTGTCCCATGTTCATAATGAGTTACTAATACGTATTACGTTACGTTACTCATTCTTGAGAACGTCAAATAAAAGTTCCTACATTTAATAATATTGAAGTACCTAATTACAGATTGAGATTATCTATACATCTATACATACAGATAAATAAAATTGAAGTGTCTGTTTGTTATTCCAAAAAAACAGCTTTTCACTAAATGCATATGAAAGTATATACGCTACTGACACTAAAAAACCAAGTTTTAAAATTTTTCTCTGTCTGTCTGTTTGTTCCGGGTTATCTCTGAAACGGCTGGACGGATTTTAACGGGACTTTCACTGGTAGGTAGCTGATGTTTCAAGGAGTAACTTAGGCTACTTTTATTTATTAAAAATATTAGCGTTCCGCGACAATAAGGAAGAAACTAAATCTACGCGGGTGAAACCGCGGGGCACAGCTAGTATATATATACATCATATAAAATTCAAAGGCCTGACTTACTGAAGTCAAAGCACAGCCTAAACTGCTAGTCCAAAAGATATAAAATTCTGAGGTATACGTTTGAATTGCTACCAGTGGATAGGCGTTTTAGAAATATAGATTTTTATTTATAAAAATGAAGACTACTTAATAATAAACTACTTAATAGTGATAGTAAAACACCCAGCAACGGATTGACATTTGGTTGAAACTCATACATAGCTCTGCTCAAAGCTAGCCAGCCTAGATATGAGATAAAATATATTAATGAATAAAAAAAATACGCAAACGTTCATAAAATAAAATTATGTAATTAGCGAGAAGGTCTTGTAAAGCTGTATAAAAAACTATTAGATGGTTAATATCGAAATATTTTTTTTACGAAAAGGAAAGTGTTTTGGGGTGCTTACACACAAGTTTAAAGTTTTCATATATGATTTGGAAATTGTATTTGTTCGTGTGAAAACTTAAGTTGTGGTAAGTGATGTAATTTCAGCGGTGTCCTCGAGTGGGTATCTACTCACGTTGCCATGGCAACGGCGCAGTAGGCTTGCAGCTTCGTGACGCGAATCTCAAGCTACCGGATCGATGAGATTCGGGTTTTTTCATATTGTCATCCGGACGGAAATCCTGGGATTTTTAACCGGGCCCCATGTTCGGCTATCTGCCGAAATGCTATCTGGTTTGTTGTTTGTTTCAATTAAATTAAAATATTTTCTTTTACACTCGGCGAAAGTAATGTTTGTAGAAAAATATGTTACTGATTATGACAGAGATTTTCATTAATATTATTAACGGAAAATTATAAATGCTACAATTACGTTAAACGTTCATAGCCTTATGTATAAGTATTATTTTTAAGTAAACACGGACCAACAAAAATTAATCACAGTTATTTAGCAGAACAGTGTAGAAACTCACCAAATTGGTGTTTACTACAGGCAACACTGATTACCTTTGTGTAGCAGTCCTCAAAGTTTCGCATGCACTTTATATAATCGCACTTAATAAATATGCGCCTTTATCTGGTGGGAGAGAGATAGCGCCGGCTTCCATTCTGATACATTCGGCTTACGTTATCTAAATGGTTAACGGCTGTCTGCCGCATGTTACTGTTTAATATTTACTCATAATAATGCTATATATAAGCAATATTACATTATTGTAGAGAATATTGACGGGATATAAAAGGCAGCTCAGGATGACCAAAGTGCATTTTTTTTCCTTTTAAACGACCCTGTAAGTTGATTCTAGTTACAATAATTTTGTTTTAGTGGTAGTAAGTACACTACCTCTTTATACTATTACTAGCTGTGTCTTGCGGTTTCACCCGCGCAGATATTAGTTTCATGATTGACACGAGGAAACCTAATGTTTTTTTTAAATCAAAGTAGCCTAAGTAGCATTAGCTATCTGCCAGTGAAAGTCCTGTTAAAATTGGTCCAGTCGTTTCGGAGATTACCCGGAACAAACAGACAGACAGAGAAAAATGTTGATAATTGTTTTTTTACTTCAGTACCGTATATACTTTCATATGTATTTAGTGAAAAGCTGTTATTTTGCAATTACAAACAGACACTTCAATTTTATTTATCTGTATAGATATAGATGTATACGGATAGGAAACCATCACCTGATGGTACGTGGTTACCGCATGAGTGTTTGCAATACCAGGGTATCACGCATGAGTTGTCAATACTAAATCTTAACCTTTAACCCCTTACAACAATACAACAGTCCGATTTACCTCACAAACCTTAGTTTATATCTAAATAGTATTAAGTAGTATTTTTTGTTTTCTCGTTCGGTTATATATCAGTCAAATCATTTTCATGTTGGATATTTTCGCATAGTTCCATTGTCAAGGCTTGATAGAAACACTCTTAATACGTAATTTTACATTTTGAAATTATTGCAAGGAACTTTTTGAATTGTTAAAAGTTGCGAAACGAAATTATTCTTTAGATAGGAGATTGTAACGCCCACGCGCTCAGCGCGTATTTATATTTCTAGTCGGGCTTTAGGTAACTAATTAGATAATAAAAAGCGGTGTTTCTTCCCCAGAAGTGTAATTTTGTGACAGCGGCTTGAGTTATCGCCCTGGGCCGCGTTTTAATTATTCATGAGCGACCCAGACGAGTCTCACCAACTTTGGACCAACATCTGGCGTGCTTCTATTAAATAATTTGCACCCACTTCTTACAGCACTGCGTGTCCCATTGCATTCTAATTCTGTACAACTTTTGGTGTCAAAAATAAGCTTTAGTAACCATAGAGTTTAAAATATTAAAATATATACGTACACTTGAATAATAAGTGTAACATAAAGAAGCTTTGAAATTCAAATTTTATATTTTAATACTAGCAGCGCCCCGCGGTTTCATCCGCGTAGAATTAGTTTCATCCTTATTGTCGCGGGACCCTAATATTTTTAATAAATAAAAGTAGCCTAAGTTACTCCTTGAAACATCAGCTACCTACCAGTGAAAGTTAAAATCCGTTAAAATACGTCCAGCCGTTTCAGAGATTACCCGGAACAAACAGACAGACAGACAGAGAAAAATTTTAATACTTGGTTTTTTAGTGTCAGTAGCGTGTAAACTTTCATATGCATTTAGTAAAAAGCTGATATTTTGGAATTACAAACAGACACTTCAATTTTATTTATCTGTATAGATATATTATTACTGATTCGTCTCTAATTACTCAAAAAGGTAACAGCTAAACTGGCTTATCGTTTGATCTAGCTTGTCACTTGACTGAAATGTTATTTCAAACTTCTTAGTAATATATAGGTAGGTATATTTTAGAGGTAAATATATATATTTTTTATGTATTATGGCAGATGTGTGCGGTCACGAGCGCGCTCCGGTGAGATGACCGCTGCGGCGAACAGAACTAGCCGCAACTACTCGTACGATGAAACCATACAGGTGCGTACTAACTATGCCATTCCACCATTTCACCATAACTACAATAGTATGTACATGATTTCTTGACTTCACTTTGCATAGAAATGGAACGAATGAGGTCCCAATACATCGAGGTGAGTGTTAACGTGGTTACTGACGGATTAAGAAAAAAATATTTTCTATATTATTCATGTGACTTATTGGCTGAATGAATGCCTATTTATAAAATGACTCGTTTTCAGCACTTTCACTACAGCCATGAAGTTTTCAGTGGTGTAGACTAACGGTTTAATGCATGAAGTACTCTGGCACGATCGAAACTTTCCCCATTAATGAAATACGGACTTAGGAGTCACTTTAATAAAGTCTAAATTCATGTGTGGGAGGTAAAGTGCTAAAATTGCAGAGCCTTCATGGTACACCGTAAACGCGAATTTGTTGGGTTTAGGTGTAACAATTTTGAATCTTGTTATCAGGAACGTAGCGGTGGTATTAGATTGGAGTTATGTGTCCGGGGTTCGGGAGAAGTTTTTCAGGCGGGTCATAACAACACATTTAGCCGACACGGGCGCACTTACCTTTATTAATGTGGTACAGGGTACCGCGCTCCGATGCCTTATGCCCATCCGGGTCAATGGGCGAACTGCCGACACTTAACTACCGATTAGTGCCCTTTTAACCCAGTGTCGGGCCTGAGGTGAGGAGACTCACTTACGTGTTGATGACGTTGTCACGGCCTCTGTTCTCTCATGAAAGTTCTGTTGTTCGCTCTCAAAGTCAGCGTGTTAAATTTTTGGAGCTTGAAGACTGTTTGTAGGCGAGTATAATGTGTTGACTCAGGGTTCCGTAACCAAAGGCGTAAAGTGACTGCAGACCTCTGAGGGCCTAGTGCGAGTTTTTCACTGCCGCCGTCACAAGTCACCGCATCGGCGTAAACGCAGATTTTTATAGGATCGGAACAGCGCCTCTGTCGGCCTAAAGATGACAATATTGTGAGCTCATACAAATCTGCGTTTACGTCGACGTGATGACTAGTCCCGGAACTAATTCGTACAAGTCAAGGTTTGAAGACGCATCCAGGATACCGTCCAACGTAGACTAAGTTAAATGATATCTTCCCAAATGCGCTGTCTACGTATCAAACAAAATGCTTCTACGCTTCTGAAAATGATGCAGATTCTGTCCATTGCGATCTTGAATCTCTCGTTCCGACATTGAAACAAACCAGTGGCACAAAGCAAGTTTCGTCCCCCGTTCCAAATGCTGGCGAGCCCTTATCTTGAAGGTACCGAACATTTATCAGCCGCGAGTGCCGCGACCCAAATAGCACGCCATCTGCCGGCGAGCTTCTTTATTTTATATTGGCCCGATTACCCACACAGATTATTGTGAGAAGCTGTTCACGATATTGCAGCCGCTATTTGCTTATTATTTCTTTTGAATTGTTGTGTTTATTTTCCCTCACTTCTTTTGAAGTCCAAGCCAAACAACTGATTTTGAAAAAAGCTTTTTATCACATGCATTTGTTTTGTTGTTTGAATATAACTTCGAACATTTTATAATTATACGTACGCTTTTGGAATGATAGCGATTTTCAGTGTAGAGCGCAAGAATAGTTTGCTTCGAAATAATCATGGTATCAATCAATCAGATTTGAACAACGAATAGTATTTATTAATAGGAATAAAAAAAAAACATTCTCTATTAACCGTAGAAAACCTAATTTCCAATAACAACAGACTTATCTAGCTACTAACTTATAACGAATTCACGTACTCAATTGACTTTTATAAGTAACCAATCCCAAAGCAATCTTATCTGGAATAGTTTTTCTTCAGGTTTTGTCAAATGACTATCGCGAAATGGGAAACCGATATTGCCAGCTGGAGGCCATGCGATTGTTTTATCAGGGTCTGGGCAATATATTGTGATTTGCTATCAGGCCGGCTGGATTGGGTTAGTGAATTTGATTAACGCTGAGTTTCCGACAAGGGTTGGCCCTCGCTTGGGTGTTGGGCTAATGTGGACCACATCACATTAAGGAGGCGCCGAGCAGAAAATCGAATTTTCCGCTCTTATGGACACATTCCCGCACCTTTGTACTTTTGTTGGTGTTTTCAGAGCGTATCCCATCCATAATGTTTGACACAATTCCACTTCCTCAAGCGGCGGAAACCTTCACGCCGCGTTCAATACACTCTATTCATGTTCAGCCTCTGTTAGTTTTTGTATCGCTCACAAAAAGGAGCCATTAACACTTCAATTTGAGTTTACCAAATTGCTTCCAATCAATCAATCACCTTCGTTCAGACTTCATTAAGGGTATTGTAAACATAATAACTTTATTATATTTTAACAGGGATAAAATACAAATAGAGAACAAATGAAAAGTTTTTACCATGGAAACGACTTACATAGCATTCGTTTTGAACTCAATTTCATTAGAGGCGTTGAGTGTGTACTTATCTGTAATATCTAAACTGCAAACAGCTCCCAATTTGGAACAGGCAGTTGAATTACAGTGTCTACAGACGGAAGGGAAGACTCGAATTCAAATTTACCAAAAGATAAAGCTGGTTTAAGGGCCCTGAGAGCCTCCGCTGTAGTCCTTCACTGGCGATTAATTTAATAGGTATTGTACTTATGTATATTTTATTATGTATTTGAGAAAGAGGTTTGTTTTTGCATTCTAATATATATACATACCTATTGTTGTTTTAAATGAACTAAACTGAAACGAAGCACACTCGAAGTTGCAAGTACAATAAAATATTATTTTTATTAATGAAATCAATAATCAGATCTTTGTATTTTAAGTAAAAGCACAAGCATAAAATTAGATTATCAGTTTGGGCAAATGATAATTGAGAATAAAGTTCCTAGACAGTTTCAAAAGCTTATGGTTAAGGCAACTTTTAAGCATGACAACTCTATTTCAGTCTGAATTTATGTGCGAAGTTAATTAAAAGGCCTTCGCTTCGCTACGATCCTTTATCTGGATTAAAATTTTCCAAAAGATTAAACTGCGGACAGAAGGTTTACGATCCCTGAGAGGCCCTTCAAGGCCTGTGCTACGAAAGGAAACTGTGCTAACTTAACACTTGTATATATTCTTGCTATAGGTACACCTTTTGTATAATTCCACGACAGAATTCAGTACTCGTTTTTAAAAAGATATGGCATCACGAATATATAGGTTTTTCTTCCTTATGTTTTAAGGCAGGCATGAAGCTAATCGATTTGGGAAATGTTGATGTATACATAATGGCGTCTTTGACCTGTACCCAAAAGCCTTTGCCCATCAGTGGTACAATATGTAGTGTTGATAAGGTTACATTAGATTACTAAAATTCGTAAAAAATTTGGAGTTTCGGTAGTTGACGAATTGTCATAAGAATACCTACAATAATATTAACAGTCTAAATTTTCCCCTGTATTCCTTTTTATTTTATTTTGTTCCTAAAAGCCATTCGCAAGATAAAATCTTCGTTGGTTACGCCTTAACGCCCTCTAGTTAAGAAGTTAGCAATCCGTCGTGTGGGTGCGAAACAAAAGTATTTTTATTGTCTCTGTTTCGAGGAAGATGGCAGTGTTTTTCCACAATCGATTTGAACTTTACTTCTCATGTTGCTATTGGCACTGGCCACTCTAAATTAAGGTACAGCATCGGTCTAATCAAAACGTGTTTAAGAAGGTTACTTTTTTAAAATTACTGTAGTGGCAGGCAAGTAAACACAACTGACTATGTACCACGTTATAGTTATATTTGACTTACTTTGTTTTCTTGTTGTGCGTGGTACGAAGTCTCAAGACATCTAGTGTGAAGTATAGGCACTTTTGATCTTTTTTGCGAATTCAAAAGGGATAATTTTGTCTTTGTTTCAAGAGAGAAAGCTGAGGTCCATTAATTTAATTTTGTATATCTCCCATAAGACATTACTACGTATTGTCTGAAATCCTAGTTACTACATACGTTTAAAATCCAGGGCCGAGATTTAGATTTTAGAAACATACATTTATTAAAAATTTCATAGAATTATTCTATATCATATATTTTTAAGGTTAAGGACATTTCAAAATTTTTAACAGTTTGGGGTACCAAAACAATTTTACATTACAGATATTGCAATACTGTGGCAATATAATTTATAGTATGGCAACAATCACACTACATATGCTTAATGACGACATAATAATAATGCCTACATCAGTACTCTGAATGTATCATAAATCAATTCGGTCAGATAAAACAGTTGTACAAGTATCCGGCAGTCATTATTCGTAGTAGAGTGACCATTTGTCGTAATTAACAGGCGATGGTTAATCTGCCGCCCGCCCCGCGACCGTCGCGCCGCCCTAAATCACTGCCCTGCCAGCCACTGCCGGACAACTGCCCGGTACTCGCATTGTATGAAACTACTTACTCATTTTGAATTCGTTTATGTGCTAACTGCAAATTGTATCTTATAGACACAATATAAATATAAGCTTTACAAGTAGTAAGGAATCTAAGCCTATTGTTTGAAACGTTTTCGAGCGTGAGGGTTATCAATTTACATATATATAAAAATCAATCCCTATTTCCCTTGGTCACGACATCACGCGTAAATGGCTGGACTGATCTTAACGGGACTTTCACTGACAGATAGCTGATGTTTCATGGAGTATTAGGCTAATTTTATATTAGGGTTCCCCGAAATAGAGAATGAAACAAAATCTACGCGGGTGAAACCGCAGGGCAATGATATTTTTTTTTGGAATGATTTGATTGTCTTTTTGGAATTTAGAAAAATTTCAGTAAACACGTGAATGACGTTTTCTATATCTATGGTGATACCTTTTACGGTTTAATGACATTAAACCTATTCCGCTTATTTTCTTGTAGATCGTCCGTGTGGGTGTATCATTTAGAATTTTGTTCCTAGTAACTGCTAATAAAGCTTAGTAAACTGTGACTATAGGCTATAGGTTTGGCCGTATTATTTGCGTATTTGCTACTCGCAAAAGAAATGCAATATAACTTCTCACTTAATAACTTATTAATTAACGTAATATCGGGTCCGTTTATCTTATACTTACTAATGTATTTGAAGTCCTATATAGACCTTTCTCCAGTCCATTCATGAGATCGTGACGATCCCTATCGATGACGTCATCTCCCGCCCTCGGCAGGAGTTCCCGGATTCTTTCATCAAATCCCAACATTGCTCACTGCGATTATTCACACGACACGTCAGTGGTCCCCAAACTTTTTGACATACATATTTAAAACATATGTAACGCTGAGTTTCAATGTTCTAATTAAAGAAATATGTTAAACTTATAATACTATAATTAGGATAAATTTACTGAAAATATATAAGACCGACCAAACCCTTGTAGCTGCAAATCAATTTTTAGAACTTAATTCTCTTTTAATCTATGTATCAAAAGTGGTAATCGTAATTTTATCTCTGTCTACTCTTTAAACCCACACAGGAGAGCTGGAATATACAATAATATTACAGTCGCAAAAAAATATTTCATTCGATGCTTTATGGTTCGCATGAGAATTAAATAAAAGCGATAACTTGATAGTATTTTGTCTTCATTTATCGAAAATACTTATAATTAATAAAGACTCGAGATCCAAAGTTTTAGAATCCTTGGAATAGAAAAGAAATAAACGATCCCCTACTTACAACAGTAATCCCGAAAGTAGATGGCAATGTGGCGATCTATGAATACAGAGTGTTCCTGCACACTTATTTTTATTATAAATCTTTGAAGACATGTTTCAAATGTAATACCTAAAGATCGAGTAGTTTTATCTTAATTAAAGTAGTTTATTAGTGATATTATTACCTATATGTTTGTAATTTTTTGATTGCAAATTACAGAATCGTAGAATCATATGGATACTCTTCCAGTCACAAAAAGTTAATATAAAAGTACATACATATGCTCACGCTTGTATTCCCCTAAGGGGTAGGCAGAGGTGTAGGGGTAGGCGAAGATGATTAAGTGCCAACGTGACAGATGGTGACTCTATCGCTATCTCAGGCTCTATACATATCAGCAGTGATTATCCTAATACATTTTTATTACTCACAACTTGGAATTGGGAAATTACAATTGGGAATTTGTATTTTCTTTGAGACTGAACTAATAAAAGAATCAACCTATATGTGTAGATGCACCGGTGGAAGTCGCAAGGGGCCAAGTCTTGCAGCGCCTACTGCACCGCCTTAATCAAACCGACCAATTTATGATGGTCACACCGCACGGGATCATCTGTTATTTTTTGCTTGATAATTGTTCCTATTATTATATTATTATTTCCGAGACAAAATCAGTTGTTTTTAGGTTTGATACAGAGTTAGCTCTAAGCATGTAAGAATATAAAATGTTTCTTGAATTGTTACTAATTATAAACCATAGTCCCTATAATTATTACAATATAGACGAATTTTAGTTAACCTCTATTTAATTTGTTTCCTACAGTTATAATTTTGGTGTAGGTTGTAACGGCGCGTACTAGGCGCAACGTTACAAGGTACCTATTCTTCCAAATCAATACATACATAAATACAATTGAAGTGTCTGTTTGTAATTTCAAAATAACAGCTTTTCACTAAATGCATATGAAAGTATACACGCTACTGACACAAAAAAACCAAGTTTGAATTTTTTTCTCTGTCTGTCTGTCTGTTTGTTCCGGGTAATCTCCGAAACGGCTGCACTGATTTTAACGGGACTTTCACCGGTAGGTAGCTGATGTTACAAGGAGTAACTTAGGCTACTTTTATTTAAAAAAAACATTTAGTGTTCCGCGTGATGAGTGTAGTAGTCATATGTGAATAGTACACATAAGTCCACGGCTACCTTCCTAGCAGGGCAGACAGCCAGTTAAGTATCATAGGGGGTAGTCTATTGCTATTACACTCTAACACTTTGCCTGACCCGGGATTGAACCCAGGACGTCGTGTTCGCAGTAGTAATTGCGACCTCTAGGCCAATGACTCTAGAAATATTAGATCTAATAATACATCGTTTGACCTGGCATACACTTATAGACCATCATGTAACCACACCAGAGCAGGGTCAACAGTTTAAAATTTGTGCACATTTTTATTTTGGCGAAACACAAAGCAAATAAAATTGCAGAATAGACCTAAAAGTGCAAACGCATTGTATCTTAAGTCGGAGGGCGGCCCCCTACCTAAAGTGCTTACATTGAACTTGCACTTGTGGACCGAAATCGAACTACACACGGAATAAAATGCTCCCTAATCTTGATTTTGCTTTCATGAAACTTGAAAGGTTTTGAGTAATAATAAATTTTTAATTTCTGTACTACTAAACATACCTAAATAATATGTTTATATTATTTTATTAGTACTTTTCAATTAGTTTAAATATTTACAAATATTTTTCTGTCTGTGGGCATCAAGCAGACACTTTTTAATTTATGTTGATATAATTGTATAATATAAAAAAGTAAACTAAACAGATTTAAAAAATCCTTGTCACGCATAATTTGTTCTCCTTAATTAGAACTTTGCGTGAACTTTAATTACTAACACATGGAACAGTAAACGACGTCTTTACAATTAAAATAGCTGAGGACTTGAAACGAGAACAACCCCATTAAAATGTGCATTCAAAGTGCAAGTCACGGGGTTGTTCGGGGGTTGCACTTCTTCTAATTTACACAAGCGGCGATGCGTTAAAGTGGATGGGCTCGACTTTACTTCAATTAAGGACGTTTTTTCATCGTTATTTTAAACAAAGTATTTAAAACCAAATTATAGTATGCAAAGCTGTGATACCTATATATTGCTTCTAGCCTTGACTTTGTCCGCGTGGAATGAAATTCTGGGCTAACGCTAACTTTAACCCGATTGGTCTTAGCGTGATGACATATAGCTTACTAGCCTTATCCACGGCTTCGCTCGCATTGGAATATTTTTTTTAATAAAAATATTCTGTCTAATACCTCCTAGAATATTATATCAATTTTCATGATGATCGGATATGTCGCGTGAAAGCGTAATAAACTTACATTCACATTTATAATGTTAGTAGGATAGTTTTTCCCCGATAAATGGGCTCGAATCGGACCAGAAGCTTATGAGATTCGCGCGTTCAAACAAACAAACAAGCTTGATATATATTATCAATGACTGATCCATATGGGAAAAGCTCTTTCTCTCTCTCAAGCTTTTTGAAATATTCTCTCTATAACCTACACACAACATAAAAATAATAAATGTTGAAATATCTGCTGCAGAATTCATATCTGAATTGAAACCCAAACAATACAAGCATTGCATCCTAAAACACGTTCTATTTTTGCATATCGCTGTGGTACATATTGATTTTCCTTATCTGCCATTGCTTGATCCTGTCTGTGAGGCCGCGTTGAGACTTGAGCTCACATCTTATAGTTTCCAAGTTTAGAATAAGATCAAAAAGCCATTTCCCTCCGCTTAAAGACGTCAGCCCGAGTTATAGCCGAGTACGTGACTGGACCCCGGATCCTTGAAAATAGATTATTTTATAGATCTTCGTTGTTTTGTATTTCCCCTCTAATACTATTATGTTGTACAATTGTCTAACGTCAGTTCCGTTTAGTGTTTGGTTGCAATATGTAGTTGTATTTTGTTGTATGTTTTTCTATACTTAATATTATAAAGAGGAAAGGTTTGTATGTATGTTTGTAACGAATTGGCTCAAAAAGCACACGACTGTTTTTAAAAATTCTTTCACTATTTGGATGCAAAATTATCACATCATTTTATCTCCGTACTCCCACGGGAACGAGAACTATGCGGGTGAAATCGCATGACGTCCGCTAGTTTATTGTAAGGTGCAAGAATTTGCGGAGTAAAGACGCGTCTTACGTTAGAAGGAAACATTTATTAAGTTACGTTGAAAACTGGGCAAAGTTATGTTAAAATTACAAATTTGTTTGAATTTTATAAGAGTTTTTTTGCATGCATCAATTCCTAAATGCCATATATGGCAAAACGACGCACTGTGTGGTGTAATGAGGCTATAGTAGAGCCGTGCGGTTTTCACCGCAGGAAGCCACGAGAATAGGGTGGGCGGGCGGCAACGATTGTATCGTACACATTAGCCACTGATAACATTTGATATATACAAAGTTTTTAAACAATGCAATAAAATTAAAAATTACAACTTTCCTTGAAATTGTTTTACGTGAACAAAAACAGGTGTTTTTATTTTACCTATCTGTTTAATTGGTCTACATTAAGAAACGGTAGAGTTCAGGCCTACTTATATTCCGATTGCGATAAGGCCTAAAATAATATAAGGTAGGTGCCCTAAGAAAGGGTTCTGAACTGGTATGAAATGCCATAAAACCTTACGAAGCGCGAGCGGGCCTAATAAAGCTTGTGCGTAAACAAGGTTAATACATAACAAAATATTGTTGGGCGCAATGTGAAAGAACTGCAAATGCGCATCGTGTAGGGGCGCGCGCGGGGGCGGCGTGAGGCGTCTATGCAGCCTCCACGGCGAGGGCGGCAGTGCGCGACGCGCGCCCGACCACGACGCCGCGCGCGCCCTCCACAGAACAACCAACTTGTTGACCAACTTGTTTATACACATACGCGGCTACCTACCCTCCTATCAAAAAATACGTGAGCCAAAACTGAAGAAAAGTTTGTGATTAGTGTTCATTTTGTATTGTGGTGCAAACACGTGATTTTTATACTAGTGCTATTGGATGCTTTCTACCGACTTTACAACAGGTACCAATAAATTAAAAGTTCAAAAGATATGTCTGTAACGTTGGAACATCGTCCGAAGGCGGCAAAATTTATGTATGCCATTTCTTCTCTGGGAGGAGTTTTCCGCGATTTTCCTTTTTTTACGGCTTTAATGGGCTCAAGGGATCCTCAAGGGGGCTTGCAGTTTTGTGTTTTATGATATTACATGCTTTATGGTATGTAATACTACGTCCATGCTCGTAAAGTTGTCTAAGTTTACAACAAGCTTTTATGTATTCACAAGTTTCATGACGGAACTGCAAGGAAAATTATGAACGTGGCAAGTCAAAAGGAGCTAATTGCGTTATGATAGATGAGTGGCCAGGGTCGTGAGTCATCGTAAAAAAGTTTCAGTTGAAAGTATTATTCATGAACAGCACGTTTCTTGTTGATTTGGTTATCCTATTAAACTTTGTTCGTGTAACAACGCTCGGAGTTCGCGTAAAAAAGAGAATTGTCTGTACGTGCACCTGATGTACCTACGTACTTAATTTAGTCGGCTTTTTCTACATCGGCGTTCGTATTGTTGAATATAAAATGAACTTTTGTACGAATTTCATATTCTTGCGCGAAAATTATAGCAGGATGAGTCACTGCAGTGTTATTGGTTGGAAACGTGACCGAGGCCCGTGCGGAGAATAACAATACACGAGATGCGACAATATTTGCACGCATCAGGGAAACTCTTGTTAGACACACGCACACGTTCACACGTGTATACGCAAATATGATTAGTGTGTGTATTGTATCATAACGAAGAAAGTTGTCTCTGTCGAATTTTAGCGAAGGAAACGGCATTACTTGAGCTCTAGCGATAAGTAACTATTTAAAGGATGTTTTAGTGAGATCTAAATGGTGTTTCAAATCAATTGCGAATATTTCTAAAGGTTATTGAAGTACGTAATTAATGTTTAGCTTAATATAAAGTAGTATCAATGCAAACAGAAAACACAGGGGTATCAGTGCAAACTGTTAATCTAGCGAACAAGACTATATACGATTTTTACGGTTAATGTGAGGGATAAATCTCGTTGGTAGAATGTCAAAACAAAACAAAAGAACGTCGCGTCACAAGAGCTATCGGTGAGGCCCGGGGCGGAGGCCTACATTTGTTTTTGATTAAACAAATTGTCCGCGCAGTTTATAGCTCCCCGTGCTCGCTCCTGCACTAAACTTGCTGTGCTATTTGTATTGCTAACACAGATATAAACCGAATGAGCCGTAAAAGAATAATGAAAAATCTCATTTTGTATGTTTATAACAAAAACTTTGTATTTATTTTCATTATTCTTATAAGACAAATATACGATCCCAATAAGATGGAATGAGGCCAGATATGGTATTGCGTCCGTCAATTATCTAAGTAGCTATAATATCTAATGGTTTTAAACGAGTAATTCTTGTAAATGTGTGTATCTAGGAAACGGATGAAACGATTTTCATGAAATTGTGTAAGCACGGGGTTTCGGGTACGATAGATCTATCCAGCTAGGTTTCATAAAAAAATACCCAGAAAAGATCAAAGTCAAAGTCAAAGTCAAAAATATCTTTATTCGATTAGACTTTTTACAAAGTACTTTCAAATCGTCAGAACGACATGGATTATACATGCTACTGCCAGGTTCGGAAGGTTGATCAGTTATTTATATTTAATTTTCTTATATACATATAAATTAAAGTCCTATTATTTTGAATCGTTGTTGCGTTGTTTTGTCGCTATGTGGAAAAAGAAAAACAAATAATAATCTTTCAATCCTGAAGCTCTATGACAACAAAATCGATTTCAAAATCAAACTTAAATAAATGTCGATCGCACATCAAATATTGAGTCGTTAATTAGTTCGAACAAACAAAGACTCGAATATATAATAAGACTAGAAACAACCCTTTTGTTGAGTTGGCAGTTTAAATAACCTACCTTCTAAATGAAACTAATTTATTTATAATTTAACTAGCTGTGCCCTGCGGTTTCACCCGCGTAGATTTAGTTTCATCCTTATTGGCACGGAACCCTAATAATTTTAATAAATATAAGTAGCCTAAGTTACTCTTTGAAACATCAGCTACCTGCCCGTGAAAGTCCCGTTAGAATCGGTCCAGCCGTTTCAGAGTTTACCCGGAACAAGCAGACAGACTTATAAATACTTACAAATTATAAAACTTGGTTTTTTAGTTTCAGTAGCGTGTATACTTTCATAAGCATTTAGTGAAAAAGCTGTTATTTTGGAATTACAAACAGACACTTAAATTTTATTTATCTGTATAGATTTAAGTAGTCAGTAACATCAAAGCAAAAAGGGTTTGCTTAAGAATAGCAATTAGTCAGAATACCAAATTCATCCCAACTTAAGCGTTGGGATATCAATAAAAATGGTCAATAAATGCGATCCGTTCATTTAAGCGTGCTTTAGGAGGGAACGCAATAAATGAAAGGTTTCTAACCGTTTCTCAACCGTCGTCTGGCCCGGGTAGGCTTCAGCCGGGTAAAATTGCCATTGCACCTGACAAGCGTACCAAACTAGAACCTCCATTGCATATTTATTGCAACCGATCGCAGAAAACTGTACGAGTAAGCTGGGAAACCGTTTCTGTAATTGCGGAAGATTATATTTTACTTTTTCTAATAAAACTGTTTATCTTATTTGATATTACGGCAAGATACATTAAATAGAATTTAAAATTGTATTGCTGGCTCTATCTATACATACCTACAGATGAATAAAATTTAGTGAATGTTTGTAATTTCCTATTAAGAGCTTTTCACTGAATGCATTATATTAAAGTACGGTACTTACACAAAGAAAACAATTAAAAAAATTATATGTCTGTTTGTCTGTTTATTCCGGTTATTTAAAACAAATTAGAGTTCTGCTAAATCCTTCTTACTTGTGTTCTTGCGCAAAAAGTTATGAACTTTATGTACTTTGTGTACTTTATGGAGATATTAAAATCTTACGAATCTGTTTAGCCGTTTTTGAGTAAAAATAATATGTGAAAAAGCATACGCATCGAAACATAGAATCTCCTCCTATTTTAAGTCGGTGAAATCGTAGCTTGCGTAGCACCAGCCACTACGGCTTTACCTTTTGGTTGTTATGTCTGTATTTATGTATCTTCTCCAACAAAGTTAATAAATAAGAGTGCAAATAAAGTTATTGTTGTGAACATTCAATTTATGACATTCCTTCTTTTCTGTTTACTGTCAAGGGTTAGCGAACGCCGGCATTAGGGTGCGCGTACACTATGCGGAACTTTTACTTTACTCTCGTGGTTTGACTCGAGTAAGATTGATACTTTCAATGTAACGAGGAGACACATAATATGACAACAGGAAACTTATAAGGAAAATGATACAATATTACTTTTGGCAAGTCTCTTTCTTATATCCTTTCATAACACAATACAATATGTGTAATTTTCCGGTGTATTTTTAGGGACTCTTTATCCTACTTTCCTCTCGTACAAAAAGTAAATTATTTTCTGTAACGTTTTGAGGAAATTGGTAGCATTTAATTATTATAATATATGGCAGGCATAGAGCAAAAATACACTAGCCTACTGCGAGATGTACGTGAGATTTTAATCTCACTCAGCAGAACTCTACGTGTACCTGATTATTACAAAACATCGCCTATGAATGCCCGTGGTTTAAAAGTAGTTCCATCTTTGTGATACGGATTTGAAAAGGGATGGACGTAGCTTTAGTCAGAGTTTGGTCTAGACTTCGTTTTAATCTTGTATTATAATAAGGGGTGTAGAGTTTGCTTGTGAGACAATTATTTAATTTAGTTCTTGACAATGTGGCTAAGTCTGATGATCGGAACATAACCTTTGACTTATTCCACCCACACTAACTTTATGCTTTTTGTGCGTCGGATTATATGAAAAGTGTTTTTCAATGCCCTTGACTGCACCAGTGTAAAACATCCTCTGAAAAAGTTGTGTCAAGTCGCGTGAGCAAACAGCATTAGACGTATGGAGAACCCTTTGGTGTTATTTATTGCGCTGCCGTCGCAATCCCGCTTCCATTTTTACCTAACTTACGTAAGGACGTGACAAAATAATACTGAACAATAAACACGCGAACCTATTTCGGCTAGACATAAGACTTTGCGAATGTAACAGTTACAGAACAACTTGAAAGTTATTAAAATTATTTTTTCGTAACGATTCAACCATCAAAGAACATTCATTACCATTAGTTAGTTTACTTTAGGGTTATGTTATATTTTAAATTGAATAGCTGTGCCTTGCGGTTTTACCCGCGTAGAGTTAACTTCATGGGTGACCCGCGAAAGACCAATGATTTTTTAAATAAGAGTAGTCTAAGTTACTCCTTGTAACATTAGTTATCTGCCAGTGAAAGTCCCGTTAAAATCGGTCCAGCCTTTCCGGAGATTACCCGGAACAAACTGACAGAACGAGAAAAAAATTAAAAACGTGTTTTTCTATGTCAGTATCGCATGAATACTTTCATATGAATTTACTGAAAGGCTAATTTTGGAATTACAAACAGACACTCCAATTTAATTTGTTAATGTATAGATTTAATTAAACCAAAGTATTTTGATTGCATGGTAAAAATAGAAGTGAAGAGGTGCAAGTTAAATCTCTTTTGTGTTGCTCCACTGTAGTAGATGATAGGCAACGTGTGATTGGAAAGAATAAAAGAGGAAGAAGTAAGAAGTGACGGATGACAGAACGATGGTGGAAGACGTGAAAGACGGACGACGAAAGGTGTGAAGATTATTTTATTATTTAAAGATGTTTATTTAAGTTGATATTATATTGAGACGAAGTACAGAAGATCCTTTCAAACATTTCCTCGTTATATTTTATTCTATCCCACAACTGGGAGCCCAAGCGGGGATTTCGTGTTTTCCTAAAGCGCGGCAGATTTATATACAGGGGGATACCTTGTACCCGGTTAAGTACCTCAACCAAATATGAACCTCCTAAATAAGGTCGCGCGTCCAGGATGAAGGATGTTTTAAAAAAATATTTTTTTAATGTCAGATTAGGCGAATTCCTCTAGATAATCGTCAGATTATGAGACAACACGTTTAGGACATAAAGATGAACCATATATATCTTAATCTGACGCGCTTGAGTATTTCAAAATGGCGATTTTTTTTTCATATTATAATAATGGCCGCGAGTTTGCGTCAATTTCGAAATCGACAGATTATTGCATGAGAGCTTTATTTAAGGTTCACTTAACACCCCCTAAGAAATTTTTTTTTTTCATTTTCAACCCTTTCATACGACCACCCCCATCATGTAAACGATCAAATTAACTTACATTCATTATTAAAAATACGTGGGACATTTATGCCATCAATATCTGACGCGCTCGAGTATGTCCATCTAACAGTTTTTTTTTTACAAATTTGCTATAGCTATAGCCGCTTACCCCAGCGATGAAAAGGTATACATTATATAACATTCTTTTCTTATTATCATCTAAGCATTGCAACCCAATAGGTCTTTATGACGCTCGAGTAAATCCCCATTTAGCATCGTGGGCTCCCCTACTACTGAGAGAACAACCTAAAATTGTAATGCTAAGGAGGTTGACTAGCTGAAATTTAAATTCACTCATCAACTGTCTCGCAAACTCGTTGCCAAAGACTCCTTGTCTCCTCGCCGTGGAATAATAATTAAAGGAATTAGTTAATTCTCTTATAATCAGAAGTGACCCTCCTACAAAACGTAGAAAGGAGAAAAAATATTAGAAACGTAATGAATATTTCATTTTGGAGCGTGCCTGCGTCGCATTTCGATGACAGTGGGTTCATCGATAAGTTAATGTAGATATAATCGCTGGGAATTAGGGAGTTGGGACAAATGTCGTTAAAAATTAACGGGTCGACTCCTGATGGTAAATCGATACGATACTTGGTCATGTTTACATTACACAGCAACACCGGTCTTCGGCTTTAATATTAGATGCCACTTTATACACGTGTTGGTATTAAGAGCATCTCAAACACAGTATATTATGACGACCAATAGCTTCATCGAGCCATAGGTTATTATAATAGTATAATGCAATCGTTTTCATATGTCTTTGTTGCCATTATAAAAGTTTAGATAAAACAGTAACGTTGTTTTGTTAGTAATGACGCAAGTTAAACTGCCACAACTCGGCGTGATGTGTTGTTGCTAATGTAATAAGGGCCTTTTATGAGACACCTCGCACCCATAAATTTCGCAAACTGCCTAAGTTAAAACTAGAAGTTGCGAAATTGGGTTAAATCAAGGACGGTAATAAATTACAGCTCTCCAGTTGGCGCCGCGTCGTCTGAACGATCGTAAATATACATTTATATATCCCGTTTTAATTACGGAGCTCCTTTAATTGGCCGAAGCACGCACCCGACACGATCATAACTCGTTACATGAATTGAATTAACCGGAAAATACCCCCGCAGGTGTGCATATTTCAGCAGATTAGACACGTATTAGACGGTGCAATTCATGTGTTATGAAATTCATATTTGAATGGCTTGTGAAATTCTGTAGGTACTCTGCGTGTGCCAAAAAGTTTAGTTTGATTAATATTTTTACCCGAAGACACAAAACTAAGAGGCACTCAAGAAAATTGTATTGCGTAACGTATATAATTTCACACATACAATTTCGAAATAGTTATTGAATTGGAAAGAGTTTTATAAAAAAAAATTTAATAGGTAAATAAGATAAGGAATAAAAACTAATATTTATGTAGTCTGTGGAAGTTTCTCAAATAAATCAAAATGTTATCTGTTGATAGAGCATCTAAACTCATCATATAGATAGATAGAACTTTATTGAAAATTGCAATTAACTGGCAATTTTCAATAAAGTTCTATCTGAAAAAATACAATTGCAATCTAGTTTTACTATCAGCACAATACTTAAGTGACTAGAATAAGGAGTTATTAACGAGAACCTGAAACCACCTTAAGTTTTCAAATGAAAAAACCTGCGAGTGAATGAAATGCATTCATATTTGCATTCACCTCAATTAGCCTCCGCTTCGTAATACTTCGAAGAAACCCCTATTAGTAGTTCCAAGTGCCTTTAATTTCAATTTTTAAAAGACTTGAATCACCCTTATAAAATCATGCAATTAATCACCTTATACACAAAGTTTAAATTATTTTCAAGTGATATTTGATCACGTAGACTTGGAAGTGAGTCCAGTTATCACGGTAATAATGTTTCAATAGGTTGAGGTTACCTTCCGTCTGGATGTCTGTTGGAATCTATACAGATAAATAAAATTGAAGTGCTGTTTGTAAATCCAAAATAACAGTTTTTCACTAAATGCATCTGAAAGTATATACGCTACTGACACTAAAAAACCAAGTTATAAAATTTTTCTCTGTCTGTCTGTCCGTCTGTCTGTCTGTCTGTGTGTTTGTTCCGGGTAATCTCCGAAACGGCTGGAACGATTTTATCGGGACTTTCACTGGCAGGTAGGTGATGTTTCAAGGAGTAACTTAGGCTACTTTTATTTATTAAAAATATTAGGGTTCCGCGACACTAAGGATGAAACTAAATCTACGCGGGTGAAACCGCAGGGCACAGCTAGTGAAACATAAAATTGTATTGCTTCATATAGAGTTTCAAGTCAATTAGTGTTATGTTACATCGTTCCTTTTGATATTTGTGAGAAACACGCGAAGGATTTGGGTTTTCCAAGTATAACGTGTAGGTACGACTTCATTTTATCAGAATATTATCGCACTTTGTGTTAAAATTATAATTCATGTTTCACCTAGCTTCAACCCTTTTAGTTGCCTCGTTATTTTATTTGTAACACAATTGTAGAACACGAACACGAAATATAATATTTTTGAGTACGAATATGGTTGTAACGTTTACCCTCTTATGTTGTATGACACATACTACATGTTAATCTATACATACACATAAATAAAAGTGAAGTGACTGTTTGTAATTTCAAATTAACAACTTTTCATAAAAGTAACACGCACAATAAAAAAAAATTACGGGAGTATTTTTTAATAAGGGCATTTTCGATGTAGGTGTAGAAGATTTTTAAATTATAAAAATGTGTAGAACATATGCGTTGTTTATTACATTTAATAATGCTAGAGTTGTAATCAAATCAAGTCATTAAGGGTACAATAAATAGTGCTTGTCGGGTCGATTGGGATGTTAATTCATTCTCGACTGGACACCGGCCGGTCGATCCCAGTAATACCTGTTGAGTTACTGCCAGGCTTACTCTGACCTCTGACATAACCCTTCCTAACTCAAACGCAACAATATCATATTTAATCCTTCGTAACTCCCACGTTATTTAATACTCGAGCTCACTTATAATGCTTGGCTTTACGTTTTAAAGAAATTTTTGACTGTTTTTTCTTATTGTGAAGTCTTCATGAGTAGAATTGAATAAGAATAATATTTATTTGCAAGAAACATGGTACACAGTTATTATTATTAGTATTTTTTCATTCATACTTAAAAAGGGAACATAATATATCGCCGTAAAAAACTATAAACATATTATTTAGTAACTAGTGTTAATACTGCAATTGTAACTTTATTATTGTGAAGAGCCGTGGTGGCCTCTGCCACCAATGAGCCGTGGTGCTACGCAAGCAACGCAAGTTCGAATCCCAGCGGGGCCTGTACCTATGAGTTTTTCTAAAAAACTTATGTACAGTGATTTCAGTGAATTTTCAGTGAATGAAAACATGGTGAGGAAATCTGCATATGTCTGAGAAATAATTCAATGACGTATGGTATAGTGCCTGAGACGGCGATGGACACACCCTCTGTCACGTTGGCCTTAATCATATTCAGTGAAATGTGGGGTGTTGAAAATTACAACACCTCTGCCTTCCCCTTCGGGGAATACAGGCGTGAGCATATGTATGTAACTTTGTTCTACAGTGAGACAAGGTTGTGATAATTTATGCCTACAATTTGAGACTTACATTTCCACAATATACATGAAAACTTTTAATGATTCCTATCCATTGTTAAGTATATACTACCACTATCAAAAGATTGTTATCTCTTGCTAGTCTTGTTTATAATGTCCGAGTGATTTGTTCTCTTTGTATCACACAAGATTCATAGATCGTAGTATAATGTTGAACAGTCCCTGCCACCTCCCATGGGATACAGACTTGAGCATGTATCTCGGCGGGCGAACTAGTCGTTTGTGTTTCTTAGTCAAAATGCATAAGTATGCTCGAACCAATCTCGCACAAAGACAATTTGCAATTCACCGTCAGAATCTTCAGTGTCTTGTGTTTGTGTAGAATTGCAATTCATTGAATTAAAACAAATATAATTTTAACTTTTCACTATCCGGTCAAAGTCAAAATAGGGCTGTCACGTAACAGTTTTTACTGAATGAAGGTACTTGTAAAAGCTTACAAAACGGAAACTCTGGAGCTAAGGGTTGCATAGTGCATGTGTCAGCGACGCTATTTATCTTGTGCCGACACGTTGCACGATTGATGGTCTGCGCAGAGTATTTGCATATTGCCACATTTTGTTTTGCTATACTACTGCCTACTTTGCATTGCTTAGAGAAGATAATTTAGAAAGTGAAACAAGAAGTGAATTATTACACCGAGTCGGACACACACAATCCGCGAAAATACTTTCTAGGTGCTTATACTTCGAGGCATGTTTCACTTTATCTACATTCATCAATTATTCCTGCATACAAGCTCATTAAGTAGTTTGTGTTTGACCAATGTGTTTTAGCAAACATTCCAATAACTCCAAAACACTATGAAAGCGTAATCATTTTCCTTTTTCGTGAACTTATAATACCAAGACTTTATCTTAAATAAAGTTGTTACTTCGATTCGGGGTTTAATTCGTTAATCAGTGAGCCCAGTAATCACCCCTGGCAATAATTTCATTATTTTCCCTTGAACTCGTTTCCCCTTCTTAATAACGTTTAATTTAATCAAAATCCTGCTTACGCGGCAACCACAATTTTCCACACAAGAATTTGTAATTGTGCCTCCTGAAATTATAAAAGCGAATAAACCGTATTCTAATTCAATTTAAAAGCTATTCGTCACTTATATTGTATCCAATTATGTGTAATTGGTATATTATACTGTTATAAAGGGTTAATCGCTAAAATATCTTTACACTAGAGAATAAGTGAATAGATACGAGTGTACATGCAAACTTGTATTGAGCATGTCGGAAATAGTCAGAAGGTATAATGCAGTACTTACAAGTTCATAATTAATTTGAAGAAATAATAACATACTTACTAGAAAAAAAAAGTAATGATTATCTTGGTACCATAAAATTAAGCGTCAAAGGTTAGGTTAGGTTTTAAATACGATCATAGTTACCCGCTGTAAATCTAGCTCGAGATCAAATGGCCAATCGCATTTCTTTGGAAAATCAAATTATCGTAATATTTCCATCCAATTAGCTAAGCATTTCAGTACTCAATATCTCGTATTACATAAATAACTCTATACATATCACAGGAACGATATTAATTAAAAATATGCAAATAAGTAACGCATTGGTTTGCCCGTGACGATATTAATCCAACTAATCCCTCGGAACATATTTCAATAATGAAACAAGATGTCTCCCCACATAAATTAATTCCATACCATTACACCCAACTCGGAGTTATTTTGATAGAGTTCCAATTTTGTAAAAAATCACCCCTTCGTGGTACCATATCCACTTATCCGAGTATCATTAAAGGCATGATCCGGCGTGAGCGGATAACTTATGGTCGGTCCTGAAATCTGCATATAAATTGGAAAGAGAGGGTTCGAGAAAACTCGCATGTTCTGTTGGTCTTGGACGTGAGATTTGGAACTCTCCTTGTTCACTTATTCCTATTGGAATATTGACAAATAAGTTAGATGGTAAGTAAAGGATCGCCATCTGGCTTTTATTCATTTCTTTACTAGTTTGGCTGTATTATCAACGTGATTATTAAATTATAGGCCAATACATTTTAAGTAGGTTTTCTTGAACGCCGGACAAATCTATATATCTACAAACCTACATAAACCAATATAAACATAGAAGCATATGAACGCTTTGACTATATAAAATTACCTGCGACTGTACCTTATTCAGTACAGATTGGAAGATGGGAAGAAGAATTAATAAGCAATTATATTCCTACTATACAACCCGAGGCAGGTTGGAATTTGGCACTGTGAATTCCCAATAGCCAACCTGGGTGAGATAGCTAGGTTGGGAGATGGGAATCACTCAGCTACAGAATTATTTCAGAAGAAGACTGTACCACTTTACAATATTTTCAATTCAAATGGGAAGGGTATCTCTATCTCCTGCTCTAATTTGGAATCTAACCGATTACGTCTATACTGTCTGTCTTTTCGCGACCTACTGTAAGAGAAGATTGATCAAATAATGCTACCTTAGAGTAGTATTGTGTTTTCTTCTTTATTGAGGTCTATGGCGTTCAAATCCTTCTTCTTCTTCTTAAAGTGCCTCTCCAATCACTGAAGGTTGGCAATCAGCTCCGAACACTTCTCTCTGTCCTTAGCGCGGCGAAACAGGTCTGCGGCACTCGCAATCCCAGTCCACTCTCTGATGTTTCGTAGCCACGACTTTTTCCTACGACCGGACTTCCTTTTGCCAGCTACTTTTCCCATCATGATAAGTTGTAGCAAATTATATCGGTCATGTCGTAACACATGACCTAAATATGCCATGTATATTCAAATCCTTAAGCCATGTGTATTAACCAGTTGCTACATATACTGTCACTTAATAGTGTAAATATATATATTCACATAGTCTAAGTTTAGTTCTGTAATATTATGACACTGTAATAGGTCTCAATCATAGTACATTAAATACCATTGCCTGGTATTACTTGTATTTTAGTCTTGTTAAATGTAAGTTGATTTAATTAATTTAGAAACATGTACTTAAAGCTCGTTAGCAAACACGTAAACTCGAACGGACCTTCAACTTTGCCCATAAAGAACAATATAAAGTAAAATATATGGTAACGAAAACCCAGTAAACAAGGTGAAACATATTAAGAGAACATAACGAAAGCACATTTACGGTCCGAGGCGGTACAATGGGAGCCCTGATCCCTATGCTGTAATGGGTGTAGCGCGGAGCTAAATAACTGTAGGGCGGCGGAGCAAATCCGATTCCACCACCT
Source organism: Watsonalla cultraria (assembly GCA_964035505.1). Lineage (NCBI taxonomy): Eukaryota > Metazoa > Arthropoda > Insecta > Lepidoptera > Drepanidae > Watsonalla > Watsonalla cultraria. Next base: position 5,178,637 of record OZ037717.1, on the reverse strand, counting down.
CGTGCAAAATGCCTTGTGGTCGGATTTTTACACTGTTTGCAAAATAACGTTCTGCAGGCTGGGAAATGGGATGAAAGAGAGACCATTGCCCAGAGACACTACAGACTGTATTAGATTAGATTAATTTAGGCTTTGTTTATTATATTTTAAACGTTCGCGGCTGGAACATACTGTATTTGAAAACGAACATGTTTGAAAATAAATCCGGGTCTTAAACACGGTTTCACTTGCATATACTTAATTTCATGGGTGGCCCGGGGAACGGGTGGCCCGGGTGGTAGGTGGTAGGTTACTCCTTGTAACATTAGTTGTCTGCTAGTAAAAGTCCCGTTAAAATCACTCCTGCCGTTTTGAAGGTTAGCCGTAACAAACAGACAGACAGACAGGCGGACAGACAGACAGAGAATATCTAAAAAATAATTGCTTTTACGTGAGTATCTTTACTATACTTTCATGAGCATTTAGTGAAAAGCTGTTAATTTGTAATTACAGACAGACACTTCCATTGTATTTATCTGTATAGATTTAATTTACCTCGGGGTTTCGACCAAGTTGCATTGGTCGTGGTCACGAGCTGACTGCTTATAGTTGTGTTTGCCGCTTACGTCTAGACTCGCGGGTAGATTTAGGTAAGACTACCTCCGCCTCCTGAGTTTTTACATAAATAATCTAATCAAGGCGCTTAATAATAAATTAAGACAGATTAATATTGGATTTTTAAACGGGCACTTTATTACTAAACTTGCTGTGCCCCGCAGTTTCACCCTGTTATCCCCTTGGGGGTTGAATTAATCAAAATCCTTTCTTAGCGGATGCCTACGTCATAACATCTACCTGCATGCCAAATTACAGCCCGATCTGTCCAGTGGTTTGGGCTGTGCGTTGACAGATCACTATGTCAGTCAGTCAGTCAGTCACCTTTGAGTTATATATATTTAGATATCTTAAGTTTATTGAAGTTAAAAAAGCGAAGCCCTATTTGTATCCGACGAGGGCTATAATATAAGATGTTCATTGTAATAAAAATAGCAGATGCAGAAAGCAAAATAAATGATAAGATCAAAATGTATCTTTGAATAGGAAATAGCAAAACAAAGCTGCATTTTCTTATTACATTACCATTTCAAAGGATTTATCGTCGAATATCTCCGAAGACCATGGCTACTAGCATCATAGTAAGCACGTCAACCCCTACACAATTAAACCATGATAAATGGTTTGCGAAAAATCTAATCTAAATATTTAATGGAAAATTCCCCCGCACTGCACCGAACGCAGTGTGTGGGGAAAACTATTGCTCCGATGTTGCAATCGGGAAAAATAATGCAATTTGCTCCTTGGGTACTTTTTAGGTTCATTCATTGGAAATTATTAGACGAAGTGAAAGAAGTATGTAATCATTTGTAGCATGTGGCAAACGGTGGTCTCTGTCTACCTCCATGGGATACAGTTGTGAGCATATTAATGTATGAGTGTATGGTGTGAGCATATGAATGTATGAATGTATGTAACAATATGTACAATTTGGGAGTATTAACAGATGGCTTATTATTACTTGCGATGTTATTGTTTCGTAGGTCATTCGTAGCAGGTGCTACGCCCTACTAGCGTGAGAAGAGTGCACATTTTTGGATGTTTGTGTTCAACGAAGCTACCTGCCTTCTTGAACACATATCGCATACCTTTATTTATATGACAGGTATACAAATGATTTTTTTTTTCAAAAAATATATATAAAAAATTTGTGTCTGTTTTTAATTCCTAGTTAACAGCTTTACATTAAACACGTATGAAAGTATATACGGTACTTACATAATAATATTTTTATATTTTTCTCTGCCTGTTCGTCTGCCTGTCTGCCTGTCTGTTTGTTTCGGCTAATCTTTGAAACGATTGGACCGATTTCAATGGAACTTTCAATGGTAGATAGCTGATGTTGTAAGGAGTAAACTACCTTTTTTTTATTTTGTTAATAGGCTTTCGTGAAATAAAACCTACCATTAAACCCAAGCAGGGTAAACTGCGGGACACAGCTAGTACAAAATAAATTTGAAGCGGTTACTGTTGATAATCCCTTATCTTCAGACGTAATAATTATATGGGATAAGCGTATATCCTTGTAGGGGTAGGCACATTGTATTAGTGTGCGTGCAAAGACAAGTGCACCCAAGTGCAGGAATGCACTTTGCGTTGGAGGGCGCCACCCCTACATTACCAATGCAAATAATATTTGTTCCCGGCGAAATATTGCAGTGTTAATACCACGCTGAAATGTGTTCGTCGCCCCATTGTGTACTTTGCCTATTGGCTTTTATTAGTTCATTTTATTGACCGCGAAAGGGCATCGGAAACTGTTTGTTTTGCACCGCTTTCTATTTGTTTAATTTGTATTACAACAACTTAAAGCTGATTGAAATTTAACATAAAAATAATAGCATACGAAGCTGCATTGAATTTTTATCAAGATTTATTACCAAATTTATCAATATAATTACAACCTTAATAATATTATATTAATATTGTATTGATTAGTGACGTATTAAGACGGTATTTAAATTCTGCACATAAAAAAGGACTCTTTAAAATGCTTCAAGGCACTTGAATTAATCTTTATAAACTCAACTCGGAATGAAACATTTTACGTACCGTATAATTTTCTAATTCCGTTTCTATGCCGGATTTTATTGCTTTTCGGTTACCCTAGCGCACATTTTCAGCTAAACTTCGCCTTCCTGACCCATTTTGGTGTATATTGCAGGGGCGTTCGCACGTTTCAAAATTTAAATCACCCCTCCATCCCTTTCTTATTCTTGGCAATAAAAAGGGAGGGGATAAATTTACCTTAGCGATAAGTCTAGCAGGGCGTCTGAGGAGATTTATACTCCCTTAGAATGTTGGTAAACTAACTCGTGTTATGGATGTTATTGATAATGAAAATGTAGCATTTTAATTGATTTATAGCGAGCACCGGCAAAATATTTTTTTATATCAACGGTATTTTATTTGTATCGCTTTTTCGTTACAACTTGCTGCGCAGTTTAATACGACTTATTGACTTAATTATATAACAGCTATGGTTTACTTTACAACTTCTAAATGTTCTTAATTTAGTACTAGCTTTGCCCCGGGGTTTCACCCGCGTACACAGAGGGTGGCTTTACATCCCGGAAGAAATTAAAAAAAAAAAAAAGTCTTAGTTACTCCTTGTACCATCAGCCACTGAAAGTCGCGATAAATCGGTCCAGCTATTTCAATGATAGCCTGGAACAAACAGACGGACATACATTAAGTGAAAACCAGTTTACACTAGAGATTTAGTGATTACAAACAGACACTTCAATGTGATTTATCTGTGATGATATAGATCAGTTTTTCATTAATATGGACATCTGAACTGCGAAAAGCCCTTCTTTGAATAAACATCGATACAGAGCTCTGCTACTATTCTCCTTTTGATTAGGAAGAAAGGTGGGTAGTTATTTAAAACTTGCCGTGCTCCGCGGTTTCACCCGCGTAGATTTTGTTTTTGTTAACGGTGCACCAGTTTTAGAGATATAAGATTTTTTTTTATGTCAGGTCCGTATATACTTTGACATGCATTTAGTGAAAAACAGTTTTATAATTACAAAAAGACACTTAAATTGTATTTATCTGTGTAGATAAAGATTAGATAAACGTTTCTATTATTGCCTCAGCATTTTGGCAAGTAGTAGTGTGGTGAGCCTACTCGCGATGGTTCGCAAAACGCCAGTAAATCACTTAGACGGGCTTCGGACGGGATCCGGGTCCGTAAGTTCCTGTTTTTGCTCACTCCTGGGACTTGGGGTGATAAGAAATACAGAACGGTAAACGTTTACCTCGTTTGGGGATGGTCTTGTGAGGTGCGATAGTGGAATTATAATGTACGACGTAGTTAACGAAATTAATTCCTAAATAATCAAATGTCAAAGGAGATCATAATATTACATAATATATAAACTAATAAATTAAGTTTCGTCACATTTCATTGAACTCGAATGAATTATGATTGGCTTACATTTCATGTAGGTATGATTAATATTGTATTTATAAAATTGTATAATATTTTTAGTAATTACTGAGTTTCTTGCCATGTCCTTCTCAGTATGGGTGTCTCTTGGTGGTAGCATGTATAAAATCCTGAGTAATCATGTAATTCTGACGATTTGAAGAGAGTTAAAATTCTACTCGAATGAAGATATTTTTGAGTTTGAGTTTAAAAAAAATATAATGTTTGAATTAAAATGTTATTTAACTAATGTTTAACCAATTAGGATAATATTAGCACGAGAGTCCTTTTGAGGAGAGAGCTCAATGAATACTCGCCTTTGAATATACTCGCCGAGTCGACTTCAGACTTCTAACTTAAGATTAGGTTTGTTTATGTAGTAGGTAGTGTAGGTACCTCATGTTCAAGTAGCGTGGCGCTACACGAACTTCAAATGTAAACTTTCACCCGAGCAGAATTCAGTGCAGCACGTGCGACGTGCGGGAACTACTGTTAAATACCTACTTCCCTGACATAGTTGAAGTTATAGTTACAGTAGTACACATGGAAAAGAAATAATGTTCTTCTTTCAGTTAAACAGCAAAACCACCTTGAAGTAACGATATTTATAATGTTATTGACAATTGTACAGATGTAGAAAAAAATCACTGAATTTCATAATTAAATTGAATATTTTTTTTTATATTTATACTAGCGGACCCGACAGACTTTGTCCTGCATACCGATAGATTCATCTGCCGGGCTGGTTTGTGAATCTAAGCCACCCAAGGTGCCACTTAAAAGCATACAAATAAAATTATTCAAATCGGTCCAGTCGTTAAGGAGGAGTTCATTGACATACACACGTACAGTAGAATTATAAAATTATACAAATTTATAATTATATCATACGCAGAAATACACTACCTACTTACGTGGACCATAAGTATTATAGCTAGCGTACATTTCAATTTGTTCATATTTACTATGGAACGAAATATCCTTTCAAACTATAAATCTCGCTGTGTCCCAAGCGAGCCAGCGTTCACAAAACAATAAAATTGTTTTACTATTTGTCTGCTGTCTCGAATGTATGTACATAGTATATCAATGGCTGTCTAGGCAACATGCACAAAGCTAACATTACGAAAACGCTTTCTTGCCAACACCATATGGCAAGAAAGCGTTTCTTCCAGATTTTGGCTACTGTGATAGAATTGCTCTACGCCCTAACATTGGTCACGGCCGGCGACGCAACAAATTAGAAAGTTTTAGCTGGATACAAGGGGGATGCGTTCTCCCAATAAATTGTAGGGGATAACTCACTAGCCCCGGCTATGGGCGCGTAGAACTATATTTTAACAATTATTTACGTGTATTTGAGTGGCTTAAGATTAAAGCCCTACATTTCCGTCTTATTAAATCTTAGAAATAAAATTCAACACCTTGAAATAGTACATTATGTTTGAAGCGGACAAAATGTATTTGCATTGTGCAATCCACACTCTTATAAAAATACAATATCGTTTTCATCATTCATTTTATGGCTAGTTCCCAGACATCCACATTTTTTTTTACCATCACTTCTATGGCTTTTATTTTCGTATACATATTCATTCTCAGAATATCCAAAAATATTGTATAGTACTGTCTGCATGAACAAGTCCATGCGACAATAAAATATTTTTTCATTTTCATTTTCATTTTCATTTTCATTTTTCAGATAAATAAAATTGAAGTGTCTATTTGTAATTCCAAAATAACAGCTTTTCACTAAATGCATATGAAAGTATACACGATACTCACACTAAAACACCAAGTTTAAAAAATGTTCTCTGTCTGTCTGTCTGTTTGTTCCGGGTAATCTCCGAAACGGCTGGACAGATTTTAACGGGACTTTCACTGGCAGGTAACTGATGTTTCAAGGTAACTTAGGCTACTTTTATTTATTAAAAATATTAGAGTTCCGCGACACTAAGGATGAAGCAAAATCTACGCGGATGAAACCGCAGGGCACAGCTAGTCTTACTATATAAATGTGTTTATTTACATTATCAAAACACAAACTTGATAATAATATACGTATAACATTATATGTATGGTGTGTAGTGTGATTGTAAGGTAGTTAAGTCTTGTCGCGCCCTCTGTCGGCAATATTTATTGCGGTAAGTTATCGAGTAATTAGGTTACCGCGGGACACTTGGGAGTAATTTGTCAGGAATTCCCAACTTGCTAAGTTCATTCTGTTTCACTTTATTACTGTTCAAGTTTGCGACATTGCTTGCTTGCTAGATAATTGTGGAGGACGAGAGTGGCTCACAAGTTTTGTGGCTTCCAAGTTCTGAACTTTTATTAATTATCATTCACCATCTGCTGCGACTGTAAACTTTGTGTTTGAATCTTTTAAGCGTTTATTTCTACAGAATATTATCGCAGCAAATTAAAAGGACTAAGCATATGCTAGCTGAGTCCAGCGGAACTCTGTTTTGTTTAAATAAAAGTCAAGTATCTCCTTGTAACATAAGCTATTTGCCAGCGAAAATTCCGTTAGATCCGTCGGAGCTTAGCCGGAACAAACGAACAGACAGCCAGACGGAGAATATATTTTTTTATGTCAGTTCCGGTAAAATACTTTCATATGCACTTAATGAAAGCCTGTTATTTTTGAATTACGAGCAGATACTTTAATTGGATTTATCTGTATAGATATAGCTTCCATAATATATTGAAATTGTGATTTAAGTACAAGCATTTAAAATACATTATACCTTGACATCTCAAAGAGATACCTGGCTGAATACTGAACTGCATAATGCATGAGTGAGGGCGAATGTAGAACTTTTTCCCGAGACCCCAAGACGGTCACACCGGAACTTAAAAACTGCCTTCCGGCACTGTCGGCTGTCTAGTGCCTTCCAGGCTTGTAGATAAGGCTACCTAGTCAGACGTCATATGTAGATAACGACTCATAACGTCTGGGGACTTGTTAAAGTTGTTCCACTCTTTGGAAAATATATTCTCTCCTTACCTCAAATTTGCCTTCATATTTCAAAGGCTCGATATGTGTCTGATTTCAATAAAAAATGGGTGCTGTTACACCTTTGCTTACCACTTAGGTACTAGGACCTAAAGTTTTTGTAGGTACTATATTTTAAAGATACAATTTCATCTAACACGTACATGTAAGTTATTCTTACCCTCACAATGAAAATAAAACTTTTATAGCCGTGTTATCCATTTCAACGCTACCCCTTCCGTAGAATGGGCTTGGAAACAAATGGCTCCATTAGAGAAAATAACGTATAGATATCGCCCTGTCCCATGTGCACTTGCGTCAACTTGTAATTAGATCACAATCGAACTGGTGCGTTCGTGCTCGATCCCACTAACGATTGAAATGTACAACACAAAATAGCCATTGGTTTTTGTTCGTTCGGGTGATGTTCCAACTATTAACAAACAATCGATTACAGATCTACATATTCTCGCACTTTATACATATCAGTAAAACTTGCGCATTAACAATGAAAAGTGATAATGACAAGCCCAAGACGTGCTAAAAAGAGTGGGGCTCAGTGTTTGGTGCAAAGCTTAGACTGGGACTCCCCGTCAGCAGCCACGGGGACAGTGAAAAGAAGACGATCCTCCTGCCCTGAGAATCCCTCCAGGCATACACTCACTCCCCAGGAAGCTATATTCGAGGTACAAACACCATCGGACTCCGGGAGCGGGACTTCCAGGAGTATAGATGACAAGTCAGACGTCTCCCTTATAGATGTCGAGGAAAGAATATCCTGCATCATCAACGAAAACAGATCGTCCAAAAGTAATTCTGAATCAAGTGAAGTAGATATTATATTAGAAAGCTTATTTGAAAACCCCATAGACGAGGATCTATTTGCAGCGGATCATAATGACACATATACGTACGACCGCAGCAAAACCTTCATCAAATCAGATGAGACCCCGTCAATTCATGAAAAATGTAATGCTGTTGCTTCTAACGAGGGGACTAATGATAAGAAAAACAAAGATAGAAGACTTAAGACTCCGGCACCGATAAAAAAACAGATTAAAACTTTAAATATAGGAAAACAAAGTAGTAAGCCAAGGGATACTGTAAAATTTGAGGAAAAAGCGAGTGTTTTACCTGTCTACAAAAGTACGATTCAAGGTAAAGGTTTGGATGTTAACGTAAATAACCAAAAAAAGAAAGTTTCATCAAAGTTACGGCTACCGTTTTCCCCAGCAAGAACGATGGAGAAACCTAAGATAAACTTTTTCCAAAATAAAACAAACCAACAAGAGGGAAAGCCGTCGCCTCTGCTGTCATCACCCATGCGAAGAACAATATCAAATGAATACGTGCGTTTGAAGTTCACCAACGATACTGTCATTAGAAGAACCATTGATGGGAAATCAATACCAAAAATAACACCAAAGATTCAGTCTATTATACCTGAAAGTCCTGTTGATAGTGAAGATCCCTTTTTAAATCTTAGTCCTAATAAAAAGTATACAGTGACAGTCAATAATAAAGTACGATGTGATAAGGACAACTATGTGATATTCGACCCGAATACTGGGTTCAAACCAGATGAATCGAAACAGTCCCGGATACCTTTAAAATCACCTAATAGTGATAAAACACGGCTTCCTCTTAAATCGCCGATTGGTGAAATATCCGGGGTAGCGGGTAAATCTGCAAACGTTAGTGATACAGACAGTGGTATATTGTCGCCTAACTCACCAGTGGAACCTAGTAAAAAGGGTGGTGCTTATTATGTGAACGCTGCAGCGTTTAGTGAAACTGTGAAAAGATGTGCTACGGATTTGGATATCACCATAGTCGACCCCAGTCTGGCGAAGAAAGCTGCAGAGCAAATACAGGTGAGTTAAAAACACATATTTTATTGATACCTACTAGATCGCACTGATTCCTGTATATACATTTACCCACATCATTAACCCGATTAACTTTCTTTTATTATCTTCTACTGTAATATAAGCTTGATTTCAGTAACATAAAGTAGCACTACAGTTTAGAAAAAATATCAAAAGTAAATTTATAACTGTAGGTTCATGCCTAGAAATATTTTTCTTCTGTACCTATTGTAAATTTCCTACCGCTTTTGTGGCGTAAATTGGTATTTTGAAAAATGTATGCGTATTTTTCACAGTGAAAAGATTGTAGACTTAATTGAACTTTCGTCCGAAGGGGTCATTTATCACAACAACAGTTTACTGCTAGTTCCAGTCTGCGCCAGGGTTTTACTTTTTTTACGCAACTTCGGAATATCAAACAAAGCTAAGCTTTTGAAACATTTTAATGGAAACAATAGCGATGTTTCAAATTAATAAATTCAAAACAAAATATCTACAGGGCGAAAAAACAAATAAGTTATTCCACAAATCCCACGGTTACAATCAAATCAAAACCAAAAAAAAATTTGCCGAATTTTTTTAACCATGAAAATTATGTTGATTATGTATCTGTCCTATAACCATCCGTGAAATAGGTAACCATAAGAAAATTAATAATATCAGACGACCGTACTTATAGCGCCATCTGTTGATCATTGTACATACTAACTCGGATCAAGTACAAGATGATGCATAAAGATATTGCTATCCAGCAACAGATGGCAGTAAATATTTTATTTTATTGTAAGTATTTTTAATATAGAGTAGAAGTTTAGTAATAATTTATTAATATCGTGGGATTATTTTATTAAAGCTGAAATAGTTTTGCAACGAGGAATCAATATTGTCACAATGTACTTTAGTGTGCATATTGGAAGTAAGAGTGAATACGACACTTTTTGTCTACGTAGTATAGCTATTTGCCAACAGATGGCGTCGCACTTGACGTGTTTATTCGCCATGTTTTCCCTATTCAATTCCCCTTCATTATTTTTGCTAAGCACTTCCCGCGATACATCACTCTACACAGGCGCATTATTTGGAAGCAATCGTGCAGTTAATTTTCAAATGGGTCCATTTAGCGAAAATAGCGGTGGAGCGTCATTGGCGGCATGCGTTCGAGACCACTTTTGTTGTGGACAAATGTAGTTGTAAAAGGCATTATTTGTAAATAATACAATTTGGGCGATGAATGCCTGTTATTGTTCTTGTTTGATGATGGGTGATAGATTTCACCTTTAGATAAGTATTTTTAATTTACAGTTTTAAAAGGGCATCTACACTGTAACTGCATGCGAAAGCGATTACTTTATAATACGTGCCCACTTTATGTTCAAAATATAATCGCCATAAAATTAAGTTTACCACGCGGGTAGGTAACCCTGAATAATATATTTGAGCCCTCACAATATTGTTGTAGTACAAGATTGGACATAATATTCATATTAAACACAATATTAATTTGTCTCATCACTATATTTATAACTTACGCGACCTATACACATTTTGAAAAACGGTTAACACTCTTATTAATTTCAAAACTTATTTCATTATCTAACTTTTAATTAAACAACGAATTAAATATAAATTATTTGTATAATGTCTGTAACAAGGTGTCCCTGTTAACCCACTTTCTAAAATACTGTACTGTAAATTTAATATTCATAACATCGAAACGGAATATAAGTAAGCGTATCGGTCGGATAAGGTGGCGTTGGGTGCAATCGTGACCTTATTTGTAATTTAATGTGCGATCAGCAGTCGCTGCATGCGACCTGTGAGAATCTGCTGGCTGATTGCAACCGCTGCATGCGACGAATACACAAGTAACTATCGAATACCTCCATTTCAGTACATTCCATTCATATCTAATATGGTCTATTAAGCCTCAATAAAACTCATGGAGATGAAATTGCATTCTCAGGTGCGTTTATGCTGGCAGCGTTTGCCTTGGTTGGCTAAAATTGTTCTATCAATTTTGATTAAAAACTACTTACTAAAGAAAACTTCACCACTTACTTTTAAACACGCAAAGAGCGCAAAGATACCATACATAACATACTGACTCTTACTACTAGCATCGTGTCCATAATACATTTCAGCTTTCTATACACACCTTCATATTTAAGGACTACGGTATAAGGTAAGGACACTAAGGAGTACACACACTGAGAGCCCAACCACTCCACTGCAAGAGCCCTTCACATAACAGGTAACACCAAAGGGTAACAGTTAAGATCTTTTCAACGGCGCTTGTGAAAATGTTGCATCACTTAATTTGGGAATGTAGACTTGCGGCGTAAGGGGTGACTTGGGTACTATAATTACTCGGGTGAGGTTACTGACGGCACAGGTCGGATGTTTGGGAGCGGACAAAGTTTTACCTGCACATACAATTTGTTGCTTCAGTTTACCTACACGCAAGCTGTTAAGTACTGGCACCTATCAAAAATTATTAGAAATGTTGGACTTAATGCTATAACATTTTCAACCACTATTTTAGAATGTCATTTGAATGTCTCGTACAAAACGCCAACATCTGCAACGTACCTATATCATTAAATTTGACCACCTATTGGTGAAGAAATAAAATAATTCATATTTTTTACTGTTGTGGTGTTGAGTAAACCGACCGACCGTGACTTACTCCACGAGGTATACCTAAATACAACATATCCTAGGGATGTTATGTTAGTTTATTTGTATAAATAAATAAATGTTGCGAAATATGTCTATTTAGAGAAAAAGGCACATCAGTATCCGACCAATAATTCCCAAGTTTATAAATTCAAACTCACAAACAATACACTTTTAAAATATTAGTAAGATTCTGATGTGGAGAAAATGTGGAATCTTGCCAAATAGTTGGACAGGTATCTTACTTACAATTTCTTTAAATCGAAGCAGACAAATAGGGCAATTGAATAGTAAGTAAACGGACAATACCAATTCACAGCGAGAAATACATTACCATGATTGGCTATTTACTTGATTTTAACGTGAACAGGCGCAGTTTAAAATGTTAATTGTTTCGTAAACTTTCTGTTTGTGGCCCTTAGTGAAAGTTCCATTGTTTTCTGTTGGACAAGTAATTCAAGTGTTCATTTAGGAACAATCTGATGCAGAATACATTTGACAAGCCGTAGTTATTCACACATTACAATAATATATAGCAGAAAAAAATCTGTAGGTACAATATAAATTATACAGGTACAAATTATGCAATACAGTTTAAATGTAAAACCACCTTTATACATTCAACCCTAATTTCACCCCCTTGAGGATGTCACAGAACCCACTTAGTGTATACCTACACCTCACCAAGAATACGTCATATTCTTTTTTGCATTCTTATACAGAGTTACAATTTCCACGTTACATACAATTGATATGGTCTTTTAGAATGAACTGAAAAGTAGTATTGTACGGTCCAATAAACTAGGAGTATACCTATTTGAGCGCAAATCAAAGTGAGCCCGCAGGCGTTAGGATGCTGCTCACGCCCGCATGGGGCCCGTAACCTAATTACTGATGTAGACTTACTATATTACTAGACTAGACTTGCAATACGTTATTGAACATTGAATGGTTCATCACCTTTACCGTCGAGATAATTGTAAAAATCTTGTTAGTGAACTTTATACTTATTCCTTGCTAGGGATACTTACTATTTTGCACGTCGTTGAAACTGCGAAAAAATATGTGATTTTTGCGATACTTGTGCTTTTGAAGTGTGAAATTCTACCTATATTGTATATTTTATTAATTATTAATTCGGTTGTAACTTAATAAATTACAGACACTGTTGTCCGCGACTTCATTTGCATATTATAATATTTTTTGGAATTTTGAAACTACTTTTGAAATAATTATGATACAGATACACGTGTTACGACAAGGATGTGTCGTAACACACGTGTCGAGGAGCTCGTGGCACAGTTGCTATAGCGCATATCATTCGATCAGCGAAGTTAAGCAACCATACGCCTAGCCAGTAGTTGGATGGGTGACCGCCCGAGTTCCCTCTGTGCCTCGAAGAGCACGTTAAGCCGTCGGTCCCGGTTGCCAATTTAACATCTTTGGCAATCGTTACAGGTCAGTCGGAGGCCTAAAAATAATCTGACAACTGGTTAAACCCAGATCACAGATTTTCCTCCTCAATGGGGTTGCGATTGCGAAGGTCAGATGGCAGTCGCTTCGTATAAAAATCAGGTGATCAGCCACATCGGGTTGAATCAAGCGCCGACCCCAACAATGTATGGGATAAGGCCAGGGAGATGATGACACGTGCGAAATATTCTTTATTAAATTGTGCCGGAATATTCCCTCCCTTTTTACCCCCTCAGGGGTAGTTATTGAAGAAGTTTGTTCATAAGGAAATGATGATATGTAAAAATCTCAAATTTTATCAAAATGGGTCTCTGCGTAAGACTTGATTTAAAGCTGTTTCTATATCTATGGTTACTTGAAGTCTCCTTCCGGCCGAAACTTGGACCCCAAAGAGGCTGTTTCTCGATTGACTGAGGGTGCATCCGTACTGTAACTACTTTCCGCCGACACAGACATAAAATACAATTATATTATTTAGTGTCTTGTCAAAATAAATCTAGCACTTTGTCTCGAAAGAAATATTGGTAATTTTCAGGATATAAGTAGTAAAGAGATGCGTCTATTTGCTACCGAACGCAAGATTCGGCGGAAGTGTAGGATCATATATCAGTCGGGAAGACCGTAAATATAGCAAGCGCTCGCGGCGCGTGTTGTAGCTATTCACAAAAATGTACCATTTAAATACTTTTCAAGATGTATCTGAATATTAATTTTATTATATTATATACTAGCTGTGCCCTGCGGTTTCGCCCGCGTAGATTTAGTTTCATCCTTATTGTCGCGGAACCCTAATATTTTTGATAAATTAAAGTAGCCTAAGTTACTCCTTGAAACATCAGCTACCTACCAGTGAAAGTCCCGTTAAAATCCGTCCAGCCGTTTCAGAGAGTACCCGGAACAAACAGACAGACAGACAGAGAAAAAAAATCAAATTTGGTTTTTCAATGTCAGTAGCGTGTATGCTTTCATATACATTTAGTGAAAAGCTGTAATTTTGGAATTACAAACAGACACTTCAATTTTATTTATCTGTAGATATATAGATTCATAAGTAGGTATATAATTTAAAATACGTAACAGTCGTATTTCTGATTGATATGGAAGTCTAATTGATGGGGAAAAATATGCATCCATTTCAGCTAAGACTTGAACAGGTCATTTCTTTGAAATACGAAAGTCTTAAACTTTCGTGACTTCCCCACTATGTGTTCTTACGTTAATAAAGTATGAGTTCGTGTGATCTCGCCCCTCTCGACAAGCAGATACGCTGCGTAGAGCAAAATGCATTATTAAATACTTCCCTTGAAGGGCTGGCATAGTAACATGAGCTTGAATACGTTAGGTTTGAAGTTGCATACTTATTTGACAACATGAGCTAGTAGCAGAATACTAAGTTCAATATTTGTCATACTACGAGATTTATGGGAGGAAAGGAAACATCACTAGGATTTGAAAGAAAAATATTTAAGTGCATTTGAGAAGAGGTATTGGAAATCAGAATCGTCGAATGTCACGTTGGCACATTATCATGCTACTTATATTACAAACTAGGTGTATACCCTGAGCCTGAGTTAGTTAGTAGATCTGTATATTTCTGTGGGTATGGTGGCACATATTTGATCTTTAACAAAGAGGTGGATGCGTCACTAGCGTGCTACACTAGGATTTTTCCTCAGTTACTATCAAGTTTTTGACCAACTACGTACTTTCAATATTATTGGGTGGGTACAGTTGTTTAAGAGTGGATTAAATTACTCCCTTCTGCTAGCACATATTACAACCTTTTTAAGAAGCTCTACCTCAGGGGCCTACCATGACCAGTAGATTAAGCTTTGATTTGGTACCGTTAAATTAAACGCCAAAGCTAAGAAGTTTTTAACACGTGCTGCTTAAACGATCATAGTCGACTCCCCTGTTATTGCCATCTCAGATTTACAATGACTATGAGAGTACGACGTGTATAAGACTGTCAAACTATCATGGCAATTAGGAGTTTGTAGTAAGGTCTATAGATACTCTAGATCAATCATTTAATTAATATGGTAGTGTTTTTAAAACTTAACAGCTCACTGTAAGGGCGATATTGTTCGTGTCCCGTAAGGAATTTAAACTGGATGTCGAGGATTAGAGGCTATAAATTATTTGTTTCGGCTTGACTTACGGCTGGCACCGGCGACAGACCGTTGTTTTACGCCTTTAATGGGGTGACATTACACATTTTACTTTTGTATTTTTATACTGTATCTATTCCTGCTATCTAAACTGTAACTGTTTAATTAGTTTAATGAACCTTTTATATCTTACCGTGTGACATAAGGATACGAGTTAAAAGAAGGATAATTTATGGTAAAATTTGGTGCTGTTTTCTTTTCTTTGTAGTCATTTACTTTACTACTATTAGATGGATAGAGATATAGTAAGGGCTTATTATTATGAAAGACAATTATTAGGGTAGTTTTGTGTTTAAATATAGAATCTTTGCCTTGAAATACCTTCTACCGTAGTGTATCATATTGGAACAGTTGGAGTGTACCAAAGCGGAGCGTTCAGTCTGAATGTAAATGCCTCAACAGTCTCGGCTCGACACTAATTAGACAGACATTGATGATTTAATCCCCGCTTCATTAAGCAGACTTTCCATGTTCATGTAACTACTGTAATAATGATATTTCTTTTCAGATTCAGTTAAGAATTTTAAACCATGACCGCAACTTAATCCAAACTTACCATTCGCATATCAGTGTTGGTAGTAATTTTTGAAGACTACCTTTTCAAAACTTTAGGACTAACTATGATCGTTTAAGCAGTGCGTATTAAGAACTTCTTAGCTTTCTCGTTTAATTTTACGGTACAAAAATGAAACGTCAAAGCTCAGAAGTTCTTAATACACTCTGATTAAACCGATAGCCCCCTACTATTTAAAAACTAAGATATCCTTAGCATAAGTAGTGCAACCAAAGACCACCTGTCTTCAAGTCTCAATTAATTATAATTAGAACTTCAGTGGATGTGTCTCAGCTGTTTGTTTTATTGCTTTAAGTCGTCGTGTCTTAAATTAACATTCAGCGTTCATTTGTAAATGCTGTGTTTCAAAGATATAATTTCGTATTTTATCACGGAGCGTAAGATTTCATATAAATTGACGTTGAATTTATCTAGATCCCCCTAGCAGACGCTCATAATAGATGACAGGGGCGATAATTAGTACGATCGTGCTATTCCGAGGCCGCGTGCCCTTCCCGGGCTAAAAATGGCCCAATCAGTCAAACGGTGCCTCCGCCGGCGCCCGCCACAAGGCACACGTCGGATGTCGTTACCAACCAACTTTTGAATGGGTTTTATGGAGACAAGGGAATGCTCTTCTTGCACGACCTTCATTAAAATTAGAAAGAGCTATCGTTACGTTTCCTTCGTCGTGGTATGTTTAATGTTTCCGATTGACTGTGGATTCGTCTGTTTGACAAAATACTGTAATAATTTAGATCGATACAGATAAATAAAATTGAAGTGTCTGTTTGCATTTTTTTTCTCAGTATTCCTGTTGTTCTGACTAATCTCTGAAATGGGTGCATCGATTTTAACTGGACTTGTAGATAGCTGATGTTACAAGGATTTAGGCTACTTTTATTTAAGAGATTTTTTTTATTCTTAATCTTACGAGGGTCAAATCGTGGGCACAGAAAGTGTTACATAAGAATGTAATTTACATGAATTTATAAGATTAAAAATCTAAACCTACTAATATTTTAAATGTTTTAACTACAATACAAAGTTCACTTATTCAGGTACTCGTACCTGACTCGCACTTAGCATATTACCTGACTACCGACTACCGAGTGCTATTTTTCCTGCAAAGAGGGACTGAAAAACAATTCACTGAAAATAGATATAAATCCTTTTAAATCTAAAAGATGTTCTGATAAATAGAATACATTACTCGTGTAGATTTGAACACAACAATATGTGAGTGAAATCTGTCGGAAATTTCATATGGAACGGAAACAATGCTTTGAGGCGTACAAAGCGCCCTCTTGCGCCTCAAGAGGTGGGCTCGTTGAAGCGTTCACACCAACCGCTTATACGAAGCATATGTGATGCTTGCTTTTTGTGTGTAATGGTTTTCAATGCTCAAATTAAAATATGATATTATTTTTATGATAATGTAGCTGGTCAGTTTTGACAAAAAATGGAACAAGGGAACAACCCTAAAAGCGTTTAAATATGTGAAACTTATTATCGACAAAACGTATTAAAAAAATTGCTTATCAAAGTAATTGAAAGAGGTTGCATTTCGCACTATTTACGACTCAAGTGGATTAGCTGCATAATATTAAAAAAATCTGCCATATCTATCATGAACTTTCCTTTGTACTCACGCTACACGCTACACGCACGTGACTGAAATAAACAAGCTAAAATAAGTCTTTATTTACCCATGAAAACCTCATTTCCATGGGATCACGGAAAAGCAGTATTCACCAATGATTGACAGCGGCACCTAGCATGCAAAAGGAAGACATATTCAGGCAGGGCTGGCCGCACTTTGAGTAACTCAATCCGCTCAAAGGGACGACCAAGTCAAATAGATGGCCCATCCTGCTTCTACCTCGAACACGTACATCTTCCCGGTGTTATTCAATTTGTTTCCCTATTGATGTATGAATCGCTGAAAGTGACATCCTGCACTTGAACTTCGTAATTGCTAACTTCTTGGAATATTAATTCACTTACTCCATTATTATGAGTCAAGTTCTGAGGGTAGCATTAGCACCGGCGGTCTAGTGCTTAGTATAATTGACTGCTATTCTAGGTGTCTCGGGGTCTATTCCTGCGTCAGGGCCAACAATGTTTTCCTTGTGTCTGGGTGCTTGGTATTTATTGGACTTAAGTATTTATTTACAAAATAAAAAGAATTATAACCGATTGTGCAAGGTTTGCTTAGTTTGTGACTAGATGTGTGATAATGAGCAAATTTTTTTTGTGTTTTTTTTTAATTTTAAACAATTAGTGGTGTAGGGATGTGTGGGCCACTTCCAGCATCTGTATATCGTAGCGCGTGCATCTGCATCCCCGCGGGAGTAGCTGTGGCCTGTGCTACGGACAGGGCGGCATCGATCCGCCCGATTCCGCCCCAGTCGCGAGACGCGCGCCCCACAAGTCGCACGATCCGCGCCGCCCGCCGGCAAAGCCTTCGCGTTTAGGCGGGAACGCGATCTCTTAACGTTTTTACGAAAGTTATCTCGTGGAAATTCTTCAGGCGTACCTAACTTTTGAAAGACGCTTTGCTTTTATAGTATTTTTTAAAGGGTTGAAAGGTTTGATACGTGTACTTTGACTATTTCACGTAAATGTGTTTTATGGTGTGTTTTAAAATTAATTGTGATGTTAACTTGAAATTCAAATGCAGTATAATAGAAGTATTATTACATTTCTAACTTGGACGTTACTTAATGTGAAAAATCTGATTTTAATAGCGATTTCTCGACTAAAGTTTTACATGATTTTAAATGACTAAGTTTTAGTTTGTGACTTTATAGAATAAATATATATGTTTCAGCTAAGAGTATTTTATGACACGAGTATCTTTATTTATTAGTCAACATAACGAGATATGTCACAACTCTATAAAACTATCTATTTTATAACTCCACTATTTCAATGCCTAGCTAGTATTTCAGGCAGAATTTTACTGAAGCCAATATTGGCAAAATACCAATACCTATCCCGTAAAAAGTGTATGAAAGTTATTTTTTATTGCAGCGAAAAAGCCCAATTTTATTTGGTAATATTTCGCAGTATTCGTAGCTTATTTATTGTGTCCTGTTTGGCGAATATTGGCGGCGTAAATAAATACTCGCACTTTCGTTCCGCTTGAGGGTTCCCGATAACTTTTCCAAGTCTCATTTATCATCGCATCGGGAAGTTTATTGTGAAATCTGCGATCTAATTTGCGACTTACTTAAAGAGCACCGAGGGGGAATTGAAAATATTGCCGAGATACTTTACGATGTCTTGTTGATGTTAAATACATGGTAATTTTATAGTACTTTGCCATTTACCTTTTGTTTCAGTGTTAGATAATGTTTTATTTTATTCGTTGCTATAATCTGAATAATTTATTTGATATTGGAATCATGATGTGTTTATTATTAGAATTATTAGAGTTACAGAGTTTTTTTAATTTACATTCAATCGGATGAAAAGCGGTCATGGAAACCTAGACTCTTGCAAAACCTTGCAGGAGTGTCAGTATTGCGTTGCCAAGTATTAGGTGGAATTGTTATTCGAGTTTTTATTACGAATACAGATAATAGATCCTTATGCTAGCATAGTGCTTCCAAAAGTTCTAAGACCATTCCTTCTAGAGCCACTTGAACTTGTTACGAGTGGAAAATGTAGTTCAATTATTTTCCTGATAAATGTTCCGTCACAGTAAGAACAAAGAAGAACCCAAGAACATCCTATTGCTACATCGTCAATACATTAGATATGTTTACCAATAAGCTTAGCTGTACGGTGGTTTAATGTGAATTCAAACACATGTTAAATTAGTCGTATGTGTTGGCACATAAGGCGGTGGAGACACGTAGCTGTGAGGCGATTAGCGCCCGCACGCGCAGTCTGTGCACCGCCTAATCCCTTCCTACACGCGACCCGCACCGAATATTATTTATCAATCTAATACCATTATTGGACTGCGTGCCCGACTCTATTGAGGTTGCATTAATTTATTTAAATTTAATTTCAGTTAATTAGGATTGATGGTGGCCATTTATCATTAGCTGTAACGGACTTTAGTATAGTTTACCTGCTTTTATAGAATTCGATTCCGAATTTAACATAAGACGAAAACGCTTATTAATTACTAAACTAGACTAAACGACAACTTCTTAAAACTAGACAAGAATTCTTCTTAAATATATTACTTAACCATAAAAATGTTATTCTAGGGACGGGATAGTTTGTTTTGGAAAATTCAAACAATTCAACCGTGAATGTTTACAAAATGTTTTCATTATAAAGGTTTCCTGTGAATCGTTTACAAAGACACATCACCTTCAAAAACTTTTAATTTAAAATAGTTCTTGGAATATGTCTGGAACTATAAACACGGGCCGGACGTGAAGACGAGACGGCCGGTTCAAATGATCTATTTTATGAAGTCACTTAACTATCTTACTTATTGAAGGTAATTAATTAGAAGGAAGTTAATTACTTGTGCCTACAGATTCTTCCCGATTAGTACAGTATATAAAATTCGCAGGTCAGAAACAAATATGAAATCAAGCTTTTAAATCTTTGAAAATGAAAAACTTAAATAACATATGAGTTCTTCTTCAGGATATATTATTATACTTACATTTGTAAATAACTTTATGTACCTAACTAAATCTTCTACGGGGGAGTCTGAGGATTCACCTTATAAGTAACATTTTCTGAATTCTGTTGCCTAACTGATAAACCCTTCGTTTTGAATGAATGAACGGTTACGAATTCTTGTAACATTTAAAGTCGAACCAAACTTGTTTTTAACAGTGAGAGTAAAGTTGTACAGTTTGCGAGAAGACTTAAGATTTGACAATGTGCATGTATTGTAATTCATCACGTCCATCCATCGCCTCATACGAACGAGGCATCCCTTCACGCAGCTCAATAATCACATAATTGGCCAGCGCCTGACGTCCAGCGGCAAAGGGCACCTATTTGCATTTTAATCACGTGTTCATTTGAAGTAATGCTCGCCGTGCACGTATAAATTACACCACGCTCTACACATGTGACGATGGGTCACACCGAATAACAATGCTCACTGCCTAATTACTTATTACTATGGACGAGAAAGTTCCTTCTTGACAAGTAGAGGCGTACTTTGTAGATTATTTGCGTAAATAGCTCCAATACCAATAAAAAAAGCGAATTTTACATGTTCCACTGGTAAGGAGCTTTAATAAGTAGGGGCCTAACGAGTACCATATAAGCTCTTATTGCCATCATAGTTCCACTGTGTGATAGCGACCGACTTATACACGTCATAGACCTACACTTGAAGCACAATAATAGTTGAGCCCGTTAGGCCAAATGTAATTTGCCACCATGTTCTCAAATAAATTCTTCTTAAGTAAAAACGCTGCAAATTATCTCAGTATGAAAACATGAAAAACTTCAGTATATTAAACGCCATTTACCCAAATGTCACAAAGTATATTTATCAAGTGTAGACGGTAATAGCAACGGACCATAAATCATGTTCATCCTACTTACCCAGTAGCGCAACAATAACTCATATCGCGCCATGTCGCGGCCTACCGCGCTATGGGAACCCCCGACACGTCCCTTGGGCTCCTGAACTTAATACAGACTTACTTGAAGCGACGTCTTAATTAAAACAAGAGCTCAACTAACATGACTAGGATCGCTTTATATTTATGGAATAAGCCAAAATTCAAAGCCCTCCTAATGACTAATAATGGCTATTAAATAAAATAGTTTCGTGGTCGATACTTCAATTTTAAATCATTAAATTCATAATTATTATATATTCATTAATTAATCATTTACTGATTGATTAACTGTTTTATATGGATATTACGTATATATTGTAACAGCATTTGTAAGTAAAGTGTGTGTTAATAAATCAATAAATAAAATTAACAAGATATGACCCTAAGTTGCGTTTATAAAACTGATGTGATCTTTCTTTATCTACAATTTAAAAATATATTTTATATATCTATGACTATGTCTCTAATCTATGGTTTAAATGGGTCCGTTCGTATATGGAGAGTGCGAGCTTAGTATTAAAACTTTATGAAGCGTTTCGTCTATATTTTACCGCCTATTAAACTCACTCTTCGTCTGATCTTTTATTTTTACATCTAATATTATAATATACCTACAATACTGTATTTCGTTTTGGTTAACATGAGACTTAAATTAAAATTTACTCCATTAGAAAACGGAAATTTAATTGTAATATTAAATTTAAGTGTTACGATTCTCTTCTACACACTCACATGCTGCAATACTAAAGTCCTTCTACAATAATTTACATGTTAGTAATTATTGCTTCTTTTCGTCGCATTTCAACACATCTGTCTTCAGCTTACCATTTCTCAGTCACCGTTTCGTATTATACTAACGAATACGGTTGTTTCCTATTTCCGATTACAATAAGATAGTGTTAAAAATAATCACATAGGTATATTGTCAAGTTCGCGGCGCATGGGGAGCGGTCTATTTCTGATTTGGTTCCAGTGCGGTAGTTATAGCAGACCATTATTTCTATTTATTTTGTTGACATCCACCAAACGTACTCGCTCGTTCAACGAACTGCCGCCGGAAGATGGAAATTCTTTAACGTCTCATTACATTTTGCTTTGCCGTAAATATTACCTGTAAATAAGATATGTACGGCACAGTAGTAATTAGTGATTGACAGAAAAAGTCGGTTCTCGACGAATTATCGAAGCAAACTGTAAATTATTTTATTTGAGACTAGCTGTGCCCCGCGGTTGCATCCGCGTGGAGTTAATTTCATAGGTGTCCCGCGGAACCCTAATGTTTTTATCAAAGTTACTCCTTGTAATATTAGCTATCCGTCAGTGAAAGTCCCGTTAAAATCTTTCCAGCCGTTTTGGAGATTACCCGGAACAAACGGACAGACAGACAGACAGACGGACGGACAGACAGACAGAGAAAAAATTTAAAAATAGGGATTTATATGTCAGTACCGTATATACTTTCATATGCATTGAGTGAAAAACTGTTATTTTGGAGATACAAACAGACACTTCAATTTTATTTATCTGTATAGATGGTAATCAAGAGGTCAAGGATTGTACATAACTTCTTTTATTATAGTTAATCAATAGGCCCAAATTTGATACGGAGATTTATTTATTGCTAGCTTTTACCCACAAAACACGAACCCATTACAAAACAAAGTTAAAACCACGACTAGACCAAACTCGGGCTGTAACTATGTCCATCCCTTTTAAATCCGTATCACCGAAAGAGGTGGAGCTACTTTTATATCAATATCTTACCTTATGTTTTGTAATTTAGAGACATTTTTGTGCTTTTACCCAATAATGTACATTGCGTCCGCCTAGTGATCGCTTCAGCTATTTAGTCGTGAAAAGGTGACAGACATGCAGACAAATCAAACAACTCATAGGACACTTCTCAGTTATAATAGTAGGGATGATTTCTGATAGAATCTGACAAAGTCAATTGACAAAATCCAAACAGATGCCTTAAAGAATCCCAAGTTTAGTCATAAATAACTCTACACGAGTAATAAAGAACTGCTTTAAGTTTTATTGCGAAGTATTTCGTTTTACGAGTCTTGTACTGAGGTCAAGTGAACCCCTCGTGTGTGTCATCTTGAATTCGTCATGTCATCGAAATGTAATAATTCCCCTCGGCGGTCGCATCGGAAAGCTATTTACAAAGAAACTGGGGACACGTGGGGAAGGGGCGTAACGCAGTATCTTATGGAAGTAAGAATTGGAAGAAAATCTACGCGTGCCTTTGAATGGATCGATTGGTCGCAAGTGTGGATTTGGAATAGGTTGGTAGTCACGTCTGTAGGCTTCTACTTTGAAATATTTGGATTTTCTACTAAGCTTTCTAATAACTTGATATATTTCCAATATTTATTTACGAAAAAGGATCTGGGGACTGGAAATGAAATTGTTATTGATTTGACCGCGAATATTTGTAATTTGATAAATGTATTTTATCCTCATCATCCTTATCATAATTTGAAGTCATTCAAAGTGGAATAACAGAACCCTGCACTGGAATAGAATTTGAAAGTGTAAAATGATTTGATACGTGTATTACACAGACTTTTTTTCAGGTTGGTGGATTTTGAGTTGGTCTTATAATCCCATATTATGTTTATCATACTCTTTTATTTTGTAAGTTAACTTATATATAACTTCGATCTCCCCTATGAAGGGAAACTTGTGATATTGTAGCCAAAGCACCAATAATACCGTACGGCTCGAACGGTGACAATAACACGAGGGTCAGTCGGCCGGCTTATGGGCGATTGACCGCCTGTACCGATTCAGATAATCGCAGTCACGACTTCCCGACTAAACGGTAACCTGCCGAGATAAACGAACAATTTGGTCCGCGGCTCTATAATGTAATACGTATACTAACAGTCTCAGATTATCATTTACATTCCTTACAAGTAGGTGGAGGGACATTAAGAGCATCTTTTGATGTATTGGGAATGGTATTTACAACAACTTCGAGCTAATGGATGTTGGTACATGATTAAACTTTCATCTTCATCATGTTTCATCATGACCACATAAAATAGGGCATTCCTTTCCGCTATGTTTCCCCATGAGAATATAAAAAATATTATAAATGTAATTATAATGCAATATTATAAATGCGAAAGTAACTCTGTCTGTCTGTCTGTTACGCTTTCCCGCTTTAACCTCTCAACCGATTTTGATGAAATTTGGCACAGACAATCTTTAGACCCTGAGAAAGGACATAGGCTAACTTTTATTTATTAAAAATATTAGGAAGGATGAAACTAAATTTTCGCGAGTGAAACCGCGGGGCACAGCTAGTATAATATAATTCATAATTTTTATAGTTAAATTTTCATTTTGTGTGCATGAATATGGCTGTGTCAAGTATGAAACACAATTTACTTTTCAGGGCTCATGTCAGTTTGATTGGCGCGAAGTAGTGCGTGTTAACAAAGCAGAGGGGTACGTGTTTACTTTCACTACGAATGTTATTTCACGGCGTTTCCTTTGTTTCGGAAATTATGCCCTCGTAAAGCTAGCAGGAAATTAATCATTCTGCCGTCAATTCTTAGGAGAACGTCTGAATGTTGTAGGGAGGAAATTCTAAAGCAATGAATGCATATTGTGAAACTAAACATCTCTTAAAAATATAAAAAATATCTCCCCAAGAGGCTAAGGTGTCACACCCTTCCCATCGATGATTAAATGCCAACGTGCCAAATACGACTGTGAATCGGATTGAGGTTTCCTCATGAATTTTTCCTTCACAGTAAAGCTCATGGTATGAAATAACTGCACTTAACTATTTTAGAACAACTCCTTGGTATAGACCGCTGGGGCAGAGAAATTTCACCGCTTGCTCAAACTACTCGGCTATTACGTGTCTAAGCCATTGTAAATTTAAAGTGAGGTGCCAGTTGATTGTTTCTTAGATTTGGTAGTTACCGTGAAGTTAATGTCTAGAAATATTGAAGTTATATCCGAGTAGTTTTTTTCAAAAAGCCACGCCAAAACAAAGCAAAATTATCCTCTTTTTTATTACCTGTGTACTTTTTCAAAGTATTTTCGTGTTAGCACTTACAACAAAGGAAAAAATGTGGGCACAAAAATTTTAACCAACCAACGACATTTTTGTTAAAACAACACAAGACAAAAACCCGAAAAATTTATTTTTCGAAGTAGACGTGAATACTTCGAAGCCTATTTCATCCGAGATAAATTATACAAAGTTGCGATTTTGCATGTGTAACATGATTATAAGCCTTATTACGATTGCAGTAAGGCTGATTGTGAGTGCATAGTAATGTTTGTTTGCTCTAGGTTAGGGCGTTGATGTTTACGCACGCAAGCGATCGATAGGGCAAGCAAAGCCTTCGCGTGAAAATTGCAACCCGACTCTTCAAGTATAATAGAATTACATATTTACTGGAAAGGAGATCCTATTGAGTCATAAACTGAAGAGGTTGTTTACAGGCAGAACTGAAGGTAGGATCTAAATTTGATTATAAATAGTGGTATTTTTATCATCTATTTTGATAAGTAAAAGTTATGTTAGCTTTGTGTATATCTTGATGTTATTAAACATATCTATAGATTTTTTTTGTTCAATTTAATATCATTCGAACAAATATGTGTCGTCTCACATTCGAAAGATAGGTAGATATAGAACAAAAGTAACAACTGAAATCGGCTGTATTTAAGGTCCCGTGACAAATAAAGGAGTTTTTTCAGTACGATAAAAAATGAGATACGATTTCCACGTGGATAATATACCGTTTCCAGTAAATGTTTTGATTTGAGACTCCCACAAGGTGGGGCATTAGTATAGTTTACGGATCCCGCCCGCCTATCTTGCTGCGTTGGGGGGACGCCGTAGATTTATTCAGCTCGGTTTATTTGCCTCTTTTCACTGTTACCTTTCATTTGTTACTTCGTATTTAGGAACTACAGTCGAGAAATCGCTATTGAAATATCGATTTATAGAATTTTTATATTTTATTTTAATTGTATAAAGACTGAGTATCAATAAGTAATGTTGGCATGATATGGCAAGAAAATACATGGAGCGAAGGTTCTCAAAGTCACACCGCACCACAATACCGGCCAGTTTCAAAGTACCGGAGCCTCATGAGTTCTACAATAAGGCCACACCGTTTGTGCAAAGAACTTTATTATTCGTTGCCGATGAGAATTCGGGACCAAAACCTGGGAACAGTGCTGGTATAGTAGAAAATGATATTCAAGATGCACCGATGGAAGAAGCTGCATCTACGTCTAAGGTCGAGGAGCAGGAAAAATCACCGAAAAAGAGTTCATTTTTCTTTTCACCCTCGAAAAGTTGCAAGCTTCACGGGCGAAATTTTTTCCGACTTCAGACAAGTCCCAAAAAGTCGAAGACGGATACGACGAGTGATGACAAGGGAGCCCGCGGGGGAGCCGCCGCAGGAGGGGGACTCATCAGCTACGCGCCTGGATGGTCTCTGAAGGGAGAACATCTCATGAAGTGGCAGGAGTCCGGCAAAACTACAATTGAGGTAACTTGAACTATTTTTTTCAACAGCCATATCCGACGTTGCCTATATGCATATGCATTACCGACGATGCAATATTTATTGCACTACTTCCTTGTTTACCGTTTAAAACGATTGTTATCGGAATCTATATCTATACAGATAAATTAAATTGAAGTGTCTGTTTGTTATTCCAAAATACCAGGTTCTTAATAAATGCATATGAAAGTGAACACGCTACAGACTGAAAAACTAAGTTTTAAAATTTTTCTGTCTGTCTGTTTGTTCCGGGTAATCTCTGAAACGACTTTCACTGACAGGTAGCTGATGTTTCAAGGAGTTACTTAGGCTACTTTTATTTATTAAAAATGTTAGGGTCCCGCGACATAAAATAAGCATCTAAATTTGCGCGGGTGAAACCGCGGGGCACAGCTAGTTTGAATATAAAAATGTAAATTGTACTTAATACGGGGCAGTCTTATAACAGCAATTCCTTATGAAAGCACGCTTAGTATTCACTTAGTCGTATTTAAGGCTAAGCGATTGTAGCAAAATGTAAAGTAAAAATTCTGTATGCAAATCTGTTCGTCGGTGTTTAACAAGGGGGTCAGAGGGGGTGTTTTCAAGAAGAAAATGAAAATTTCAATCTAAATGCGCCCTCAGGTGACGGCGAGGGTTACCAGTGAACAAAAAAACTCGAATTGAATTTAAAAACAAACCGTGCGAATGCGGCCACTGAGTAACGAATCGTGGTTTATAATAAAATGAAAAAAAAAAATGAAAAAAAATGAAAAATATTTATTCAGTTTAGGCCCTGGTAAGGCACTTATGAAAGTCGAGAATTTATTCAATATTCCATGAAATGAAAATTCTTTGTTATTTCACTCGGTGTGGAATGAAATGAAACAGGTTTACAACGATTCTCCATACGACTATAATTTATATAAAGGGTTTCTTTTTTATATCACAACCATCTGTGCCCCGCGGTTTCACCCGAGTAGATTTAGTTTCTTCCTTATTGTCACGGAACCCTAATATTTTTTATAAACAAAAGTAGCCTATGTTACTCCTTAAAACATCAGCTACCTACCAGTGAAAGTCTCGTTAAAATCCGTCTAGCCGTTTCAGAGATTACCCGAAACAAACAGACAGACAGACACAGTAAAAATTTAAATCTTGGTTTTTTAGTGTCAGTAGCGTGTATACCTTCATATGCATTTAGTGAAAAGCTGTTGGAATTACAAACAGACACTTCAATTTTATTTATCTTTATAGATTAAAACATAACGTGTCTTACTAATATTATAAACGTGAAAGTTTGTGAATATGGTTGTTAAGATATATTTTTGTTACCCTTTCACGCAAAAACTACTGAATACGTTTTAATGAAACTTTACAATAATATAGCTTTTACATCAGAATAACACAGAGACACAGATTCATAAAGATATTGCATGAATTGTCCAAAATATCAAGATAAGTTAAAACCTTATCTTAGCGCGGACGGAGTCGTGGGCCGCAGTTAGTGTAATGTACTAAAAACACTTTTTATTTTAAACAGAACTCAAAACCTTTGAAATATTGATCATAATGTCACGAACCACTTCAATCCTTCATTTGTCCCACTGAGAGGCTTCCGAAAATAATATCATGCGATACGCTGTTTAATCTGCGGAGGCGGTGAGATGTGTCGAATTCGTTCCGACGTTTTGGCCACCGTAATAATATCAGGCGCAATTTTCGGGCGCATTAGTCTCCTCGCCAACCCTACAGTATTGCCTCACTTTTATCCACAGAGAAACCGGGGAAAGATGAGTGAAGATAGCCTTTTATAACAGTGTAATGCGCACCTAATATTTCTTTTATTTGTAATGCAGCGTAAAAACGGTTTTAGGTTCACTTACCCGTATCGTTCAGTGGTGGGCTGTATGATTTGAGCTTTTTATTGTAATGGAATTGTTTAAGAAATTATACCTATTTATTATTTCTCCGCTTCGGTTTTAAGTGTTACTGAATATAAACTTATACTTAGGAAGCACGCGTGCTAGGTACATGTTACTTAGGTTTTTCAATCACCGATACTGGCAGTAAATAGGTTGAAATAAATTAGATAGGCAGCTGTGATACGTAATTTCTAAGCTTCACAGAATGTGGAATATATCCACAAAAATATACTTTCAAAAACAAATTCAAATAATAATATTATTACTCACAAGATTTCTTTCACGAACGTAATGACCAAAGCTCCTTTGTGTCAATTTCAATTTGTGTACGTACATAGCATTATATTAAAAGTACAATTTATTCCACAAATTGTGGCAACAAAGCAATGGATAATAACCTAATTTGATGTGCACAAAAGGAACCTGTGTATTTGACAATGGATACGAGGGCGCTTCATTAGAGTGAGGTGCATGGGACACCCATTTCACTCTCGCCTAGGGCTGCCAGCACTTGATGTGTAACTTATATATTATAATAAAAATAAAATTAAGGTTTATAATACAATTAGGGTTGAAAGACAGTTCTCCTTTATTAATAGTTAGTGGTAAGGGATTTAGTTCGATATATCATCATAACTTTTTAGTACCTCTTTTAAGAAAACGTACCTATGTTTAAAATATGCAACAATTAGCACAATGTATACGTGAAAATGCTTTTTTTGGACTCAAAAGAAACTAGGAAAGAATTTCCAAAGAATAATGTCGGGGCTTAAATATTAAACGAGAACTCTCTTTAGTCGTATATCATATCATTGACGAGGGCTAACCCTATCCCCTGCCCCGAGCACCTTTGAATATGTATGAGGAATCGAACCTGCACCCGGGCGACGCGTGTCACGAGCCAGCGACATTATGATAGGGTTAATATTGAGCTGGATGATAAGTTATTTGTTCGACAAACACGTCTGAAGGGTGCTGAGACGTTTAATTAAATCTTTTGAAAGTTCTGGTTCAATTAATTTGCTGGATATTATTGCTTGTAATTTACTAAAAATGCGACGTCTAAGCTATAAATAGATGGAAACTAGATCGTATTTTTTCTTTTGGCATTTTAGAGTGGACTGATGAGTTTAAGCTTACTTACTTGCTCTTTATTTTTATTTCTACCAGTCTCCGTATTTATAACTTGCCAAAAAGTTCTTATTTTATCATCACAGCGGCTAATTTCACTACTTATATGTTTTGATATAGCTATCTGGCAAACTCTTTTATATAACCTGTTAATCGGTTCTTCTAATTACTTATGTAACTAAAATACCTTCATAATTTAGAATATTATTTATGATTCGTTCTTCTTTCTTAATTTCTTAATCTCTTATTAATAAAACCATATAATTACTTCAACGTTAGATTATTGATACTAAGCAAAGGCAACGAGCGTCTAATAAATAGCCACCACTTGGGAAACGAACCTTTTGAAAAGAACTGACAAGAAAGTTTACCATCAGTTTAAACATCAGATACAATAAAAAATTTCGTAATATGACAGTACGAAATAGATAATTTTGTAAACGTGGTGAAGCTCGGTGAATCACTTCATATTGTTGTCTTTCCAACCATAACGATGTTCTGTTTATCCACAGCAAGTAGGAAGAGATAATATTTATAGAGGTATAATCATTCCCCCAAATGCGTCTGTATTGTTTTGTTTGCAGAGAGTGCATCAGTAATGCACCCTTCAGAGAACATTCTCTTGTTTTACGAAGTGATGGATGGGCAATAAACAAATGGATTGCGAATTGAGATTTATCGTAAAATGTGTGATACTGTTTATTTATTGCTATACTGTGGTCATCAATGAATCGCTTGAGTTTAGTGCATTTACATAAGGGTATTTCTAAAAACATTTTTCTCAATGAGGTTAGATGAAAAAAAACCATAATAATACATGTCCATTAAAGACTCCAATTTATTTCTAAAGCTGTAACTCTCCCACGAGACCTTTTGCGAAGGCGCAATATAAAGGATAAGATTAATCATGAAACAAAATAATTCATTCTTAATTTGTTACGGTACTACTTAGGCTAATTAAAATATTGAAACCATTAACTAATGCGATAACGTGTTAATTCTTTATTTATTACGCAACTTCTGGAAACAAAACTATATTATGTAATAGCTTTGTAAAGTGTAATACAATATTCGACGCATCAGATTTTACCGATTTCCAATATCTTCGTAAGTAATGAGAATGAATGACTTGCGTCTTACATGGATGCAATGCACACTAAGTAACCATTGCACTACAAATAGATTTCGCAACAAGAGGGTGGTGTAATCAGTATCGACAGGTCCATTCACATCTCGAAGCAGTCAGTGGATATTCGAGAGAGACACATTAGCTAACTAATTATACCAAGGAAGTAGTTAGGGGTGGCGGAAGAGGGCGCAGACGTCCAGAAAATAAATGCTATAACACAAGTCGACTTACGTACCTATATCGGAAATGCGCCTGACCTGTGAGTAAAGTAATTGTTGACTCTTTTGTGTATAAAACTTAACATATATTTTACATAATAATTTATTTAAACTAAATGTATCTAGTTGAATAGTACATTATGCTTTGAATCTGAGTAGCGTAAATTGCATTACTGTGAGCGCATCGGAGTGTCAGGTTCACATCGAATCATATGCAGACAATTCCAAATATGCGAAGGTGATCCAGAAAAAAAAAACGCTTCACACACGTTCAGAATTAAGGATCCAACACTGCATACAAAAATATAAGCACGCGTCGCTACTTAGTCGGAATTTACTGATTACCATCGTCTCTACATTCTAAACGAGTCTTTTGTATCAATTGGCTTGACAATTTTATTATAGAATTATACCTGATCCATTGCCAATAAAGGTTAGATTAGTTTATGAAGTTGAGAATATACGCTGTGCATAACTGGAACCAAATTCCTGGATATGGGATGAATCACAATATTTTATCAATTGGCTCCTTGTGAAGTCTGGGTGAGTAAACCTTTTGGCTATTAACCGAGGAAAACTTTACTGCGCTCATTACGCATTACTCAGACCGTCAGCAGCAACTAAAAATAAATAATCTAATAAACGTTTATATGACTCACAGTTTAGATTTACAAGCAAATCCAATCCACACCTGAACGAAAAATGTCTGCAAGCTATAAGTTTCTTATGTAAAACGAACTTGTATGTGACAAGTGGTGTATCATGACTATAGATGAGTAAATCTCATCACGGAGAGTCACGGGAAGGAAAAGAGCATAGAACACCATTATATTCTAGATTTCAGACCTATTTCGGTTAAGCCAATTGGCTCTAATCTATACAGATAAATAAAATTGAAGTGTCTGTTTGTAAATCCAAAATAACAGCTTTTCACTAAATGCATATGAAAGTGTACACGCTATTGACACCGAAAAACCAAGTTTTAAAATTTTTCTCTGTCTGTCTGTCTGTTCCGGGTAATCTCTGAAACGGCTGGACCGATTTTAACGGGTCTTTCACTGGCAGGTAGCTGATGTTTCAAGGAGTAACTTAGGCTACTGTTATTTATTAAAAATATTAGGGTTCCGCGACATGAAGCATGAAACTAAATCTACGCGGGTGAAACCGCAGGGCACAGCTAGTTGTAAATAGTATTCGGTTTTCTTTGGGGACGCCAACGTTTGTCAGTCCAACTGGTTGGTCAGTTACAATACGGTAACTAATCTGACACGCCAATCTTTAAGCCCCGGTCCGTAATACCAGTCAGTTGATAAAAGTGACATTGTATTTGAAGAGTGAAATGGTGACGTGTGTGACGTCATTGGCACTGAG
This sequence comes from Watsonalla cultraria, assembly GCA_964035505.1. Classification (NCBI taxonomy): domain Eukaryota; kingdom Metazoa; phylum Arthropoda; class Insecta; order Lepidoptera; family Drepanidae; genus Watsonalla; species Watsonalla cultraria. Next base: position 5,146,014 of record OZ037717.1, on the reverse strand, counting down.
GCTAGTGGCTAAAACCGGTCAACAGACTTCGAACACAGTGTTAAAATCATCGCCGGTATTTTGGAGATACTATCTCCAACAATGTATACTCAAAATTTCAATCAATCAAAATGTCAATATAAAGTCATATGATTACGAAGTACGTACGATAACACTATGATGCTGTACAAATATTATCGATGAATCAATCAATTGAGGGACGGTCGTCGTTCTGTCTTAGTTGTAATACTCGTATAATCTCAGTCGTTATTTCAGCTTAACTTCTTTAATTATATTTATAACACTCTGTTGCAATTTCATAGGAAGAACATAATATTATATTTTATTCCACTAGACTCCATATTATGCTATCTAAGATAAAAGTAGTGTGTCCATAAAAACGATCTCCATAAATTAATTTGTCATAATTTTAGCGATAATTTAATGAATGTTTATGATGCCTGTGGCTACACGCTTGTCTCGATCGAATAAATTACTGTGTCATGGGTTGGTATGCCTGGATTGTGGACAGGTGGGATCCCCGAGACTTGCTGTTCCCAAATTGCTTAACAAATACGTTGGAATGTGCACACGATGTATGCGAATCGTTTAGTTAGTAACAATAATAATCGTCCAGGTTTATTTCATTGCAACAAAAGGTGCTTCACATTCGAAAAATATTATTGAAACACATTTTGTGGATGATCTAACAATCAGAATATACAAAATATTTTAAAAATACAACAAATCATGAAACGGTTTTCAAATAAAATACTCAGATGCAATCCGATTGAACGATTCGAGCATAATTTTATTGCACACTGGATGAACATCATTATTAACGCCACAAAAATATGAAGCTTCCATTCCATTTGAACGGCGAACACAACAAATTTAATATAAACACAAATTGGGATATGGATCGGCCGATGGAAATTGGTTTTGGGTGGCTTTTCCGCGCTGTCGGCTCGGTAGCATCCGCTTAATGCAGCCTGCGATATGAGAGATCCTCGCCGAACCGTTTATGAGGGGCCGAGACCACAAACAAAACACGAACCCATGGAAATGAGTTTTTGTTTTCCCCATTGTATTCCACGAGCGGTGACTAAGGACTGAATGAAAAAAGCGCCAACGCTACCGATATTTGTTTCATTATTGTATTTCATTCATTTAATTGGAACTGAAACTACTTACTTGTCTGTAGGTACTAGAGTTTGCATAAACCTTTTGATGGATTGATGGACGATCTCCTTACCAGTTGCAAGGAGATACCTTCTATTAATAAGAATGAAGTTAGATGCTAGGCATGTCTGCCAGCTGGGCAGCTGTAACGCCGTAGCCAACAGATTGTCACATTGTAATTAGTAAGCAAGCAAGCACGTATCGCGTTACACAGTAAAACATGGTCCAGTAACCCGGCGTGTCAATTAAGAATCGTCGCCCGTCGACCATTTTCATTTAGATTTATTTCAAATGTTAACGAAATTATTGTTAATCGAGCACCATGTTTGTGCTTCATGATTTATGTCCACAACGCATTGCCCCGGGACGGGAGCCAAACACGATTGATGCTGTGTTGATACCATTAGAAGTAATACACATGTCTGTGTGCGTATGGTTTATGGTATGTTTCAATAACCATCAAAAGCTAGCTGCGGTCAGGACTACGCAGCGTGCACTAGCGACTAATGATCCGGCAGGGATGAAATCGTCCGTGTTTGTTTTGAGCTTGTGAATGCATAGATTAGGGCTGCGTGTTTCAATTGAAAGCTTTTAAACCCGATACATTAGTGTTCCTTTAAAACAGTGTTTTTTTTATTATTAGTGGCAGCTTCACTCTTACTGGTTCATGGAGACTAAGATGTTTTGCGACGTTTTGTTTGATAATAGTCTGTGGTTGTTTGTAAATTGGAAAGAAAGCAATTAAACTTTTCCCTCAATTTTTTCGATTTGAATCTTGTCGGATTAAACCTAAATCATGTGACCAATTTTAAATTGGGGTCCGCAATCTTGGGCAAGCCAATATAACTGTGGGCGACAAACATCACGAGTAGAATGTGTGCCTCCTTTTGTCCCGAATTCGTGTCAATCTTCATCAACCTAACTTTTGATTAGATTGATTCATTCGGCCTTTGTTGTGTTGGGTTTGAGATCCAAGTCAATTTGATTCGTTGATGGTTTGACGTAAATAGTGTTGTGAAAACCCTAATTATTTTTGTTTTCATGCAAATATCATTAAACATTTTAATGTAAGTTTACTATTTAAATTTCAAAACCTAAGTTTGGAAGACGAGCCTAGATGAGTCAAGAATAGTTTTAGTCAAAATTCCAAACTTACTTATCTTATCACGGAATAAAAATGTCCACGGTCCAACATAAGCAGATTTGTTAGTATTCGTTGCGCGTGTCATTAACGGTTCATTACGATTTGCGGCGGCTTAATTGGCCTACCGTTGCATATCGTGCGTTGAATCAAAACCTTAATTAATTTCGAACCATCAAAGTGTTGTCATGCCGACATAATGGTGCACATTAAAAGGGCAGTGAAATTAATGAAATGTATGAGTAATTTATTTTTAAGTTACTCGGGTGCAGTTGAATTAATTTTCTCGTAAAAGGCATTCAAATGTACCTAGGTAGGTACTGTAGATTCCATTTACATCTTTACAATATATTTTCATCACTAATATTTTAAAGGAAATATATGTTTGTTTATTTATAAAGTTTTGGAACACATTGCTCCAAATGTACTAGACTGATTTAAAAAAATATTTCACGAACAGAATGATACTTTATCGCGGAGTAATATAGGCTATATTTTTAATCGAGTTAAATTAAGAATCCCTAATGATACGCGGGTGACAACGGGGCGGAAGGTAGTCAGTGCCTTATAATATTTTCCTAATCAGTAAAAGTACGGCATTTGTGCGAAATCTATCCGGTTTAGACGTCTTCAGCTTATATTTCCACACCGTCTAATATTTTTGATTTATATATATATTTACTATATTTTTCTATCATTATATCTTTCTTAGAAGGAAAGAGAGGAAGACCCAGGCTAACATACATGAGACAAGTCAAGGAAAATGTGTCTGCCATGACGTATAGGGAGGTCAAGGAGATGGCACTGGATAGAGACAAATGGAAGAAGTTGCATCAGTTAGACCGACAAGAGTCACAACTCTTAAATTCATGATGATGATGATATCTTTCTTATGTACAACAGCTGAAGGAAAAAGTCAGCGTCATGTCGTACAAGGAAGTCAAAGTGTTAGCGGACAATAGAGAGTGTTGGCGATTGCTTCACCGACAAGAGCCTAGCTCTTAAATAAATGAGTATCTTTCTTAGAAAAAGAACCTTTATGTTTTGTTTAGTTACGATTAGCTCTAAATGTATTATTAAAACTTTACTACAATTTTATTTTAAATGTTAATTAAAGTACATCATATATTTTCATAGAACCGGCAACCAAAAATGAATTATACGCCGGAACTGTCCTCCAAACGACGGAGTTTCCTTGCCCATTAGGTAGCATAATTGTTTCGAACACACGAATTATTTTGATTTATAGCTTTGTGATTGGTGCAACTCGATTAGTGAAGGGTCTTTGCAGGATTCAAAATTGAATGGTATGAAATATAAATTGAGTTGAGTTCAGTTGCCTGTTTCCTTTTGTTGGGGAAAATAGTGACATTGTCTGATTGCGTGAGTGACGTTTCAAAAATGCAAGTTTGTACACAGACACGTAGAATAAGGAAAATATTGATGTTGATAACTATCGAGCATTTGTCTATTCCTTCAACAAAGGAGCAACAAAAACCACAATTGGTTTTTGTTACTCCTTTGTTGAAGGATTTGTTTACGGTATAGGTTGTCTTTTATACATATTTTTAGTTCGACATTTCACATTGGATTTCATTTTGCTTAGTAAAAATATATACATTGCAGAAATTGCATAAACTAGTGTATTATGGCTATTTAAATCTATACAGATAAATAAAATTGAAGTGGCTGTTTGTAATTCCTAAATAACAGCTTTTCACTAAATGCATATGAAAGTATGTACGATACCGACTAAAAAAACCAAGTTTTAAAAAATTTCTCTGTCTTTCTGTCCATCTGTCTGTATGTCTGTCTGTCTGTCTGTCTGTCTGTTCCGGGTTATCTTTAAAACGGCTGGACCGATTTTAACGGGATTTTCACTGGTAGGTAGCTGATGTTTTTGAGTAACTAAGGCTACTTTTATTTATAAAAAATATTAGTGTTCCGTGACAATAAGGATGAAACTAAATCTACGCGGGTGAAACCGCGGCGCACATCTAGTATTATACTAAAGTTAGTAAGTTATGCTTATCGTTATCGTTATATTTATTTATTTATGTTATGCAGCTAGACATGGCTGGCTAGTGGTAGCTCATTATATTTGTGTCGAGTGTATTTGTAGGTGAGTATTGTGACTCACAAGAGTGTGACTCACTGCTCTCCTACAAATCGCCCTGTTCCTGTCGTCTAGTTTGGATACTCGATCGATCTGATACAAGACGATTCCCAGACGGATTAGTAGACAGTGTTTTTTTTATTGTGCAGACATAAAAGCGAATGTTTCGTATTGTTATCGAAATAAAATTTTCAGTAAGGAAGTTTCACTCCAGAAATAGATGATTTATGCGTCTCAAGTTCCAAGCATTAACTAGACGTGTCATTAATTAAACTAAACACACTCAAATCTGAAGAAAACATCTCAATGCTGAATTTTTTATTAAAGCAACTGAGATTATTTAATAAATTATAAGTTACATAGACGCATCATAAAAGGTGATTAAATTTAAATAACGCACAAACATATCGTCGTAAACCTAGTTGGTGTTACACGCGGACGCGAGTTGCACCAGCTTCAATCGCAAGCAACCGCCGACAACGGCAATAAAAGCTGAATTTATCATAAAAAGTTGCACGTTTAAGACTGAAACAGTCGTAAATAACAAAATAAGACCACCTATTTATATTTGTGGCCATAGGCCGGATGATACGTTTTGATACTTTAAATAACATTATGTTTGATGTAACGACTATCTCGGGATTATTCCTTTATGGGAGCGTCACTGCAAATACTTGTGCGATATCGAAAGGATACCGACAGGAAGGTTTGAATCTTGAATGGATGTCTAATCATCTACTCAACCAAATACTTTGCTGGATCAAAAATGTCACTCTTAATTTGATGTTCAAAATAACTGCAAATCGGTGAGAACTTATTGTGACAATTTGTTTGTGAATTAGTGAAGTTAAAGATTTTTATTGGAAGAGCAATGAAAAAGTATTCGACACTAGAAGTTTTGCCTGAGAGGGGTTATACATGATAACATATTCATATGATTAGTGATGATTTTACGTCACACAACATGAATTAAACAATCAAGTATCAAAGCTCGTCACGCTACACGCGTCATCGTAGGGCAGAGAAACAAGTAGTTGGGCGAAGCGTTCATTGATGTGGGGCGTCTTCGGGCGGCGGTAGCGAAACGAAATGTTTGAAAATAGAGTCGAATGCAATGGCATTTCCGCGACCCACCTGTACAGAAGCAACGAGAGTCTGTAGTTGGAATACTAACTGGGACGCAGATCTAACAACAAACAATTCAATGCGTACTATAAGCAAACACGGCAATCGGAATTGAGCAACAAATTCAGAATTAGAGACAAGAATGATACAATTTGCTATTGAGATCGAGTAATTACTCATTCCGCTTAATTCTGACTTTACCTAACAGAATTTGCTACTTTGAAGAAATTATTTTAGCATAAATACGGAAAATCATAACCCTGTCTTTGTATAGAATACTTAGCCAAAGGTACTTTCAGTACAGTGACGATGTAGATCAAGATTTTTTTCACACTTACCAGAATTGAAGTGTCTGCACTTGGTGCATCTGTATTTATCACGAAACGAGACCACACACCCACATTAAATTAAACAGAATTGTATTTATATCAATTCATTAGAACGCGAGAAGCTGGCGATCAACGAACAAATAAAAGAGTCACGGCGACACAAAATTTATGATAATAACGAGGTCTTATTCATGGGTTTTTTTCTAATGCCCGAATACGATAAGTCACGCTTCCCTTTATCCCGTATACAAAAGATCTAAATACGTCGGTAGGTCAAGTGTCGGTTTCCCGGACGTGAGACTTCGCTGTCCCGGTGCAACAAAAGGCCGCTGGATTTTTTTAGTTGGAAATAAGTTTTGTGACAGGTCGAGAGTACAGCGAGGTGTCAACACAAGCTTTTGTTATAGAATTTCTCAGTGAGGGAAGAGAAAACTATTCGGTGAGGTTTTTTAATTATCTTTTGTTGTGAACTTATACCTTCAAAGCTTAGAGAATAACGTACAAAGTAATTATGCTCTTGATGATTTTGAAAACGTGCTGGAACAAATGCTTCGATTGACATACATTTGATGCTCCATTGTGCAAGTTCGGATTCGCAATATAAGGCATATTAAGTGAATTAATTTTTCGAATTATTTTATGATAAAAGCTGTTTCTATATACTCAAATCAATATCTGATTCCGTAGGTCGTTAACTCATTGGAGCCAAACCTATATCTGTTTGCATCCGGCGAAATCCATCGTCTGAAGGGATAGATATTTCGAGTTGTCGAGGAAAAATTTGTTCCTAATTTTCTTGCTGTGACAAAAGCAGTGGTTTAGGATTCGCTGTTGTCTCTCTCTAACAGTCGAGAGCTTATGGGATCGCTTTCGGCTAAGCTGGGCTGGCCCGGTGTCGGTTTAGTCACTGAAACGCACGCGCATCGGTCACGCGCGTATCTGTATCGTATGCGTAAAGTCCCGGTGTTTATATTCGCACACGTTTCCTTCACGCCGCTAAATCTATTGCCTATCTAGTAAACTTTTGCGGGTCTGTGGTTACAAGTGGTTCCTTAATTGATGGGATTGGATTTCTGGGAAATAATTAATCTCCGTGTTTTGGTTTTATTTTGAAAAGATGAATGTAGCACGTTCGAATATATCGGAATAATTACAGGCTTTCTGTTGTAATTAATGGTACAAAGTAATGAATCCGCCTCCACATTGACAGCATGATGATTAGATGTTCTTTGGAAGTTTAATTGGAAGTTATTAGACAAATAATTGAATTTGTAAATGTAAAGTCAATTTTTTATTATTATTTATTATTTATTTATTTAAGGAATTTATTAATTCAATTAAGGAAATAATGTGAGCTTTTAAAAAAATCCTCTAATGATTTACGTTCCAACAGACCTTAAGCAAAAACAAACAAATGCATTTAATGCAATAAGTCTCAAACTTCAAATTGCGATTGCTTTCGAAAAGATTTATTATGCAGACGTGTTGTCGAGTTTTTCGCTTTGCCAAAATTTACCTTTACGAATACCTGGCTGTATTGAACCTGAATTGATTTCGTTTACAGCGTATACAAAACGGACTTCAATTAAGAATTCCCGTAAGAATAATAGTCTTACAAAGGGTTCCGTAAGCATATCATTGTTCAAACAGTTGCTGTTTTCAAAACAATTAAGTATAAATGCAATATACTAAAGATACACCTCACAACCCTTCAAGAATGACTGGTATTTATTATTGAATTCTCATAACTCATTTGAGTCTTGTAAGAATTTGGCGAAAGATTCAATGTATGCGTGAAAAACATTTTCGTTAAAGGTTGGAAAAAGTAGGTATATTTTTTAAGGATGTCAGAGTTGCGGCAACCCTACATTAAAATTTAATAGATATGTTGTTCTGTCAATTATTATCATTCAAGGATTCTATCATGAATTGAGCTTGGTTATTAATCTATTGTCGGGTATCAATTACGTACTCCCGGAGCAGTTAATAAGAGTGATGCGCTTTTGTTCCCGTCTCATTGTTATATCGCTCGTCGGTTTCTATAATGATAACAAACAAACTGGAGCGGTCGTTGCGATCAATTCAATCACTTTGATAGCAATTTGTTGGTAGAATGTGTACACGTTACGCGGGTTATGGTGTCTTAGGTGAATTGTTTCTATATCTTAAAGAAATTAATATTAGTTTCTTACGTCAAGGCAACGACAACATAGTAATTTATTTAAAAGCTTGATTTGTTTTCATTACACTTTACCTCTTTAGATTGCATTATCTTCCAAACTTTTCAAATTAGGTTTGAGTTTGAAATAAGTTACATTGTTCGTCGCTTTATACTGAACTAGCCTGTACCCGCGACTTCGTACGCGTGAAATAGTTACTGTAGCGAACGCTGACTTTAACCCGCGTTTGGTCTTACCGTGATGATATATAGCCTTCCTCGATAAAATAGCTATCTAACACAGTTTTTTTTTTCTAATTGGACTAGTAGCTCCATAGGCAGGAGCTACTAGGCCAATTAGGGCGCCAAACAAACAAACTCTTCAGTATTAGTATAGATTAGAACATAGGTATGTTACTCATTAAGAAAAAGAGGACATTGTATAAGTAGGTAATACTTCACAATCAGTAACCACACCTATCTACTTAAGCAACTTTTTGGAACGCAAGCTGGCTTTGTGAGTAAAATATTTACATAGTAAGTGTAACTAATGACTGTGCTCTTTGCGAAGAACTATAGTTCAATAGAAAAAATCTGTAAGTTCAGTTTCCAACCTGGTCATGATAGATCTTTTTATCACAGCACTATGACTGAATATCGCATAGTTTTTATATTACAGTCACCAATCTCCAGTTGTCATGTTGACAGCCACTCCTCGGAAACAATAGAGTATCTTGTTTCCGTTACTTTGTACAGTGCCTACCAGTCGCGAAATCATTAGCGAGTCGAATCAATGATGCGTGATAGATAACATCACATATTATTATGCCTTCTTTTTGGTCTAATCTTATTAGTGTTATATTGTCAAATCATCAGTAGCTGTATTTTGATATGAGATCTAGCAGATTAATTAATTTGTTAATGTCATATTCTGGAGCTTTTCATCCAATATTTCATGAACACGTATTTCGTTTTCAATGTGAATCTATTTATTCTAGATTCCTTGTAATACTCAACTAAGTGGTAATAAAATTATATTGTAAGAGTAGCTTCGAACAAACTGATAAAACAATATCGATACTGAAAATAAATCAGCGAGTTGTAATAATAATTTGCTGGCTCCACGTGGAAACAGTTTTCAGTGTGACTCACTGGCTGTCTACAACAGTCATACCTACCGGCTCTAAATTTAATCTAGATGTTTACTTATCTATGGGAGTACTCGCAAGTTTCAGATGAAATGTAGATACCAGTTAAAAACCGTTGGATTTAAAAAAATCGTATGCTTTCGGTTCTATTGTTTTGTATCGTGTCTATTAGTGCGAAATAGTGTTACATTGTCTAGGTCTAGGTTTAAGTTGAGCGTTGTCTTTCAGTCAATGGGTGGAGACAAATGTTTTTTTTTTTGTAGTAACAGTAACAAATTTGTAGTAACAAATGTTAGCTACGCATTTAGATATAAATAGAACTACTAGACTTTTCTTTATGTGAATTTTTATCGACATTTGTACATTGGAACTGTGTCCATGGGCTTACATTTCTCAAATGATTTATTTTGTTTTTTTTTTTTAAATTGTATAATATTTTTGAAAAGAGTAATTACTGAGTTTCTTGCCAGGATCTTCTCAGTAAAAGCAACCTTCCGAACCTGGCGGTAGCATATATAATCCTGTAAATTGTGTCATTCTGACGATTTGAAAGTGATAGTCTAATCGAATAAAGATATTTTTGACTTTTGACTACCGTTCTATCGGAGATCTGCTAGCACACTGATTCCCCTACACAAATGTTTTTTTCTTATCATCAGCCAAGCTTCACTCAATCATCAAACCATTAATATATGTCAGTGGCCTACTCTATAGGTTTAAGAGCTTTAGTTAGAGTATTCGGTTTTATAGTAAAAGAACGTGCAAATATTTGGAGTTATTGTAAAATAAAGCAGATGTGGGATTATAATTAACGTTTACAACCCGTTTGAAATATTCAAACCAGTTTTACTATAAAAGAAGTGCGGCCAAGTGTAATAATAGATTATGTTTGAAATAGTAAATATTTAGACTTCTTATTTTATACAAGGCATCTATCTATTTAGGTATCGATGTATACTCTAAATGGTCTGAGAGTTTACGGTATTGATCAAACATTGGTGCCAACTAATGTATCATTGTTGGTACTGGCCAAATGATTTGGAAAGCTAGTGACGAACTCATAGATAAGGCTAAGTAAGTGCACTGGCCCACGACTATAGACGGTGAACGCACATCTGCGCCCCACATACACAAGGCCGATACGTCCTTTTATCAAACATTGGGTCCAATAACGGAACGATCCCGGTTCGGTAACGACTGACGCCTTATTTTCCTTTTCGAAAATATAAAATATGTATTGGATAATTTTATAAAGTGCCTAGTTAGACCCTAAATGTGTTAAGAGGTGGCGAAGTATTAACCATTAGCGGACATTTGTTTGAACGAGACACAAATAATTATACTTATAAAATAATTTAACCATATGATTCGCTAATGTTGACAGTGTTAATGCTTAGAGCGAGCGTCAATAAATCCTTTTACGGCGGCCAACAACGACAGTTGTACGTTTTGTCTCAAACGGTCGGTGATGCTGTAAATGGTCGTGTTTTATGATTATGTCACAAAGGGTCGTTGCTCCGGGCGCACCTTCCGCGTAGTTATAAATACGCGGCGTGTGTCGAACTTTTGACAGGCGTGTAAATAAACAGTGCGGATCGGATGCGAACTCGCTGCCCGCTGCGCACTGCGACCCCACCTTTGGGTTACTCCATACTGATCTTACGCAATCCAAGCACCTATCTCCAAACAGCTCCCACTTAAGCTTATTTACGATTTGATAAATGTGTCATCACATTTCTAAAACTTTGATCCCGTCCATTGTCACGATTTTATTCGTTTATATCCCATTTTTTTCTTCAAATGTTACAATCGTATATTTATTAAGCTAAAATTCACATTACAATGCTATTTCCGAAAGTATCACTACTTTCAAAGAGACGTTTAAAAGTTGTTGAACTTATTTTCCTTTTCTTATTTCAGTATTGTTTTGCGTAAATTATTTTGCATTGCGGTTAGGAGACCTTAACCGCAAAATACCGTTCTATTGTCATGGCCAATGGGTAAGAGTCGTCGTTTTGTACGTAATTTCAATGCACAAATACCTAAGTTCTTAAGCAGTTTATATTAATATGCTTCTATTAATATTACTTCCAAGAAAATCAACTAACGAGAACTAGACTAGGGAAAATATTTTGTTCAGGATTAGCTGTAACGTAACTGTTTGGTATTTCAAAAATTACGTGTAATGTCAAATTCTGTTGATAAGGCATATCTATACAGATAAATAAAATTTATAAAGTAATATAAAATAAAATAAAATAAAGTGTCTGTTGTAAATCCAAAATTACAGATTTTCACTAAATGTATATGAAAGTATACACGCTACTGACACTAAAAAACTAAGTTTAAAAAATGTTCACTGTCTGTCTGTTTATTCCGGGTAATCTCTGAAACGGCTGGACGGATTTTAACGGGAGTTTGACTGGTAGGTAGCTGATGTTTTAAGGAGTAACTTAGCTACTTACTTAAGAAAATCCGTTCAAAATGACAGAATAATTTTGTTTGAAAATGACGAATTCAATTTATACTTTAGAGATTGAATTTTACTGTGCTCCTAAGTTCATTTAATAAGAGGCCTGTATTAACAACGTGCACTTTATCATGCTATGTGGGCAGATCGTAGGTGTTGGTAATAACGATCTTAGCGTTTAATATTAGTTTATTAACATCAAACGTGGGTGGATGTTAGAAATTACCAATTTCATGCCTAATAAATATTTTATCACAAATTAAACATAATTAAGAAGATTTTTATTTTACTGGTGGATGTGAAGCAATCCATTTCCTGCAGGAAACTTATAAGCTTTGTGAAATGTTTGTCGTCGTGCAGAGATCGCTATTAACCTAATTTAATTTAAAACTTTTTACGTAACATCGTGTTTTATTATATTATATTATAATATACGTAGAGCATTTCACAAAAATGTAGTCTATTTATTGATATATTGGAAGAATTGGGTAGGTAGCGTTCAAAGGCACACATACTATTATGTATATTGGAAAGGATTTTTAATGTTTTTAGAAGCGTTTTGTGTATCTGTTTGCGATTTAATTTTTCTTACGTACAGTCGTTTTTCAAAAAGTCCGACATCATTAACTACAATTATAATATACTCGTATAATTATTATAAGACGCTACGTAGCGTTCTTTTTCATTCTAAATAATTATATTCCACGAACATTTCTGATTTCACAACATGCTTCATCTGACTTCAGATCCTTACCTGCATAAAGACAAAAACAATGCATATGAATATTAACAGACCCTCCCACTTTACGGTACTCCGTCATTGTTTTCTATGCAGCACTATTTCATTTCAATGGAACCAATCCGATGGCGCCTACACTCTAACATTATTGTTTACATGTGTCATGTGTATCTAGATAGATTGGTGTGGTTAGCTTGTTGAATCAAGGGGTAAAGTTTTCTTTCATCTCAATTTTGTCTTGTTTGGTAAACGCCGGTAGATATATATACCCTTGTTCATATCATTTATTATAAAAAAAAATACTGATTATTATTTAAAAAAGTCATCATTGCCGTATCATGTTTTCAAGATTGAATTCTATATTTAAACAAATACGCATGCGAAAGTTTTTCCAAAGACATATTATAACTTCCAATGATAACCTGCCCACAGGTCGTACCTTAGTGCCTTGTAATACTTTACAACAATGATAACAATAAGTCGCAGTAATAAAGTATAAGTATACTGGGTATTACTCACCATGTATTATTCTCGTGGTGAGGAGGTTTATTCTGGCACCTTACCCCGCTCTACGGTGACCCAGTGCGCTCGGTGACGCGGCGCGTGGGCAGCCCGGCGCCGCTGGTAGAGTAAATATTCCCAGAACTTTATCGCACAGACTTGTAAGCAAATCCATTCATTCATGACCCGTGCCTCTAGCTCCGAATATCTCAGCGTCGTCTATCTATTCAACAATGTCTTGCCCGGAACGGGTCGCTGTAAATTGGTCTATATTCGTCATTGTGTCAACACTATTCTAAACAGTCTTCAAGAACGAAAAAATACGAGCAGCTTAGCATTTTATATGAGGTTGGACGTTTTTCTGGCATTTGTTAATAGATACTGTTGCATGAAGTGCACTCATCGTTATATCATCACCAAATTAGCATAAAGAAGATGTTTATTGCCCAGAAATTTATGTTTTTGTGAAATTCTAAAACAGAAGTGGTCAAGTGAGATGAGATGTATGGTGGTGCTAGCGGCCTATATAAGTATCTACGATATACATACTAAAGCGAGGAAGTTGTCATTATGGGAACTTGGTATCCGTGACGTCATGATACCTTCACTATGATACCCACGTGTATAAGAGCCCCCCGGTCCATCCAGGGCTCCACCGATGACGTCACTCGCCAGACGCGCTCCATTGTACAGGTAACGTACAGTTTTGGTACCTATTCAAGCTATGAATCACAGATTAATTTACAGTAACATTCTCCTTAACTCATTGTGTCTATGTATTAACCGGTGTAACTCCGTTTCTTCTCTTTGTTGGATCATAAAATGTATATTTAACTAAAGTTATGCATTCGCGAACAGAACTTCCTCACACTCGTATAAAAATATTAATAAACAAACGTCGTATAGCTGTTATGAGTTTCATTCATCTTTCTTGTTTACGATCAAGGTAACAAGCTAACGTAACAAAGTTATACTTTTGAAGTGGCGGTCGAAGTGTTGTTAAGAAAATGTTCCGAAGTTTACTCCGCAACCCGATAGGCGATGATAAGTGAACGCCCTTTTTTGAATATTACATTCAGAAAGAGTAAATATGTATCTCTTTTCTTTGTATTATTAGTAACACTAACGCAAGCAAATTAAATGAACTATATTTGTAACTAGCTGTGCCCTGCGGTTTCACCCGCGTAGATTTAGTTTCATCCTTATTGTCGCGGGACCCTAATATTTTTAAGAAATAAAAGTAGCCTAAGTTACTCCTTGAAACATCACCTACCTGCTAGTGAAAGTCCTGTTAAAATCGGTCCAGCCGTTTCGGAGATTACATAGAACAAACAGACAGACAGACTATAACAGAAAATTTATAACTTGGTTTTTTAGTGTGTGCGTGTGTGTGTATACTTTCAGATGCATTTAGTAAAAAACTGTTATTTTGGATTGACAAACAGACACTTCAATTTTGTTTATCTGTTTAGATATACATGTAACCACAGGACAGGCATAGGACAACATGGCCTGAAAACCTATTTCAAATGAAGAAAGTAAGATTAAATATATCAATAATCACAAAGTTCTAAAGTCGGAACCACATTAGACTAACATCATAGTGCAGCTCGACCCAAGTGTATTAAAAGCACGACCTCATTTTGCCTTCCGCACTTTACGCTTTTAAACCCTCACCTAAAGTCACGTTGCTTTGACGTTGTATCGATAGCCGACTGCTCATAGTAGGATATCGATACCATAAAGCCATATTAGATGCTGCTTTCCTTTTAGGCACGTGCGTTGATAAGACTGGGTCAGGAATCAAATGCATTAACCTTATATTTGTATGTTTATGATACTGGTTTGGAGTTGAAAAAGTGTCATACTATATTAATGAGAACTTGATTTTTTTATGCTGTTTTCGCTTACTGACTGCGCTCGTAATTACTACATTGGGAGAAATGTCTCGGCCAAAAAGTGAACTAACTTTACGATTTCTACATTGCAACCAACCAAACCAGAGCAACCAAGATGGGAAATGTTGGTTGGTTTGATACTGGTAACTATTTAAACAAATAAGGTTAAAAATATCAAAATCATGGACATCAAATTATATAATAAATAGAAATGTAAACAAAAAAGGTAACTAACTCCAGTAGCGCTCATCCCACGGCGGCGACGGTTCTTTTTCCGAACAGAATCTACAAACTTAGAATATCGATTAAGAATAATCGGGAGCTACTTCCAGTCAACAGTGCCAAACCTCAAGTTTAACGGTAGATATAATAATTACACACTGTATCATTTAATATAAGCGATTTCAGATACGCCTTAATAAATGAACGGTATTTATAATAACTACCATGAATCGTACTGATGTTGAGGTCAAAAATATGCAAATGACTTCATTGGCAGTCTTTTCATTGTTGACTCAATTAATTTGATCACTTACATTGCAGAAGACTTTTTATTAAATTGAACCTTGCGTCATGTCTTTTTATAGTTACAAGTACCAGGCATTTTTTATTTTGATTTCTGCTTCTTTGATTTTCTCTCTTACAACATTCCATCATTAAACGGGATGCAATTGCTATAAAAGGCAATTCTGGTAAATAAGGAAGTACTCTCAGTTATGTTAGGAGTGTGGATGTCAGTATCGTCTAAATGTGTCATATCTACCTCAAAAAAAATCTAATGTATAATATTTGGTTAAAAAAACCACAATTTAAAAACTTTAAGGCCACCGTTTATTTAAAAAAAATATTAGGTGTTATTTCTTGTCAATGAAAATGATTAGTCAGTTTAGGCATTTATGAACTCTGAGTTAATTGCCACCAGTTTAGCAACTAGCTTTCTGAGAAGAATCAGCAAGAAACTCAGTCAGTTTTCATCTATCCCTTTGAATGCTCGTTCGTAAACTGTAGGGAAAATAAACAGTAGTCTACTGTACTTATGTAAATGTTTATGTGTCAAAAATTAATTCAGCGTGCAAGTTTTATGAAAACAATCAGAGCGGGGAGCCACATCCAGCCGCCAGGGAATACGGCGGAGCTGGTTTGTTTATTTTGGTCCTTCTGCTAGCAGCGGGGCACACCGCGGGACGAGCAAACTTACGTATTGTTGGCGTAAATTACGTTTGTCGAACGTAAATATTATGCGTAATATGTTCAGTTATCTACCCTTTACTTTGTTTGCAATCTACTAGTTATTTAATACTGCAATTAGTTGCCTTACAGCCAATGTGGATGTTTGTACGAGATTCCGCTTGCCTGGGGCCTTACCATGAGCTCTTATTGCCATGATAGTTTCTCATTTATGAGACAGATGTATGTGACGAGTATACATCTGTAACTTTCGCATACCTGAATTATCATTGCAATAAAAGCTCATAGTTGGGCCCCAGTTCTTTGGAAACGGTAAATGTTCTCCCACTGTGTATTTGAGATGGTTCATTTGGAAGCATCACAATATTATGATTTTTTTTGTAATTGGTGTCGGTATGTATACGCAAGCAGTGCTCTTAATTTAAGCTCAAGCTTCAATTTAGGTAAATGCTGAAATACAACGTTAATTTTCTTTGTATTTTAGCCTAAAAACATAAATAAGGCAAGACAGGGGCGCAGCTGTTGAGAGCTGTGCAATAAAACGGAATGAGAGTGGCTAACGTACTCTGGACAACATTTTACTAAACAAAGTAGGCAACAAATCCCTTAATAAATTAATCTTCATGCCGTAATAGATTAGGTACCATCAGACAGCCTACCAAAGGCTTAAAATAATTAATATTTGGTTGCTCGACAATTGTCGTTAAAGCTGAAGCTAAAGACAAATTTGACAATGACAATAGCTACAAACCAGCAAGACTGGCAATAAACGCTATGACGTCATCTGACAATTTTAATGTAAGAAGCAAAATTTATTTTATACTAAATGGTTCAAATTAAATTCTAATTTGTATGTTGTAATACCTATAGGTAAGCTATAAATATTTTTCCAACAATATTAGAATTAAAACACGCTAAAAAAAATGTGTTCTGGCGACAGTACAAATACTACCTAAATCATGTTTTTATATATCAAGAGCGGATACAGTATCTCGATATAGCTAGAAGGCGATAAAAGTGTCCGGTCTTCTGTGCCCTCTAGATTTATGACAATCGAAAGCTATTCAGAGACGATTTGAATAAACGCCCGTGTGATACCTACGACTGATAAGAAATATTGAGACGACCGGGGCCATCTTGTCATGATTATTCTATTAACGTGTTCGATTACATGATAACATCTCGAAATGTTGATTTACGATTATTGAAGCTACGTTTGACAAAAGAATATTGATTAAGGTATTTGTTGCTGTGAATTGAATCTAATCTCAAACTTTAAATCCTTCTCTTTTTATTTTACTTGATACTGCTTGCGACTTCGCCTCCGTGGAAATTGAATTTTTTTAATATATGAAGGCTGAAAAGTTTCCAATATTTATAAATTTACTAGCTGTGCCCCGCGGTTTCACCCGTGTAGACTTTATTGTGTTATATATGTTGTGGAACGTGATATCCTATGTCCTTCTCCTGGTTCTAAGCTACGTACCTCTCTACCAATTTTCAGCTAAATTGATTCAGCCGTTCTTGAGTTATAAATAGTGTAACTAACACGACTTTCTTTTATATATACAGATTTCCAAGAGTGATCATATCCATTCCCACTGTTCCAACATGCTAAGTTTCATGTATACTTAACACATTTTGATTGAAATTTTAGTGTTAGCAAATTCTTTTGGATGAAGATGGTGATATATGAAATAAGGTATTTTATTTTTATTTTGGCACGAGTACCGTAAAATTCATTAGCATAACAATTCGCACATGACATTTGAAAGGCTCTAATTGAATGCGTAATCGAGAAGCCATTAGCGGTCATTAATGCTGACCGCCATCTCGGACCATTAGTGGGGAGATGAAGGATTCAGTACTCACATAATAATAAACCATATAATATACCTAAGTACTATCTAAAACATGAATAAGTAAGGCGCCTACCACACGAGTCTGCGTGATAAGCGAAGGACCAACTGTTGAATGATACTACGCATTATTTATAGAGTAGAAATCTTTCACTCGTTAATTACGAACATTAAAAAGATATCAAAGGGTAGGAAATTATATTTCTTGTTGTTTCTCCCAGTTTACTCTGTAAATGCAACCCTCCGAGCACGGCTGAAACATTTGTAATCCTATATGATGTTTTTTTTGTCCTTCCGACGTCTAATCAAATAAAGATATTTTAGATTTTGTTTTCTAGTTTCAGTTCCTCAAACAGTAGGTACTTCTTACTTCCTTCGATAATTTAGATCTGAGGCCAAAGTTTGCAGAAAGGGTCTTTTAGATGCTAAAAGGTTCCAGCTCGCTCAGACATGCAACATAATGTGAGTTTTGCCTAAGTTTGTGACGTCGGCGTCAGACTGTCGCGTCCACACTTGCCCTCGTTCTCCAGCAAATTGACTCGAATATGACTTAATCCTCTTAAGAATTCACAGCGCTGAACATGACACGCGCTTATTAACTTACGCTGCGGAATGACCTCACGCTAGCCCTGGAAGAGCCTGAATACAATGGAATTTTATGACACCCATAAATAATAACGTATTTTTCCTCTGTACCTCATACTCCGACACTTAATGCTTACTTTATGAATCAGCCGTGAACATACAATACGAAGTAACAGTCAAGTTAAAAACTAGATCAAAGGATACAAATTAATCAAATCTTGTAGTGATTGCCCATTGTTATTGATGGTTATAATTTACATCTCTTGTTGAATGAGGAAGAAACTCGCTTTTATTCATCATTAATATCCACTCCCCCTCTTGAAAGCAATGCGTTTGCTCTCAGTTGATGCTTACATTACATCCAAATATCATTCTTTGTTAGCGCCGCGTAATTGTCGTTAAAGTTTTAGTGGCAATTTCGCTTCATGGGCTATCAAAACTTATCAACGCTTGTTTGCTCACTGTCAACTACCTGCTGATGGCCTGAAGTAATTTACACGCATTGATGTCAGGGTCGTAAAGCAAATCAGCTTCTTTATTGTTCCTTCAGACAAGGGAAGATTCAATGTATGGAGCAAACACAATAAATAACAGTCACAATGTAGTAAACAAGGATACTCTTTCACAGTTCTAACTTGTTTGACCAACAACACAATGAAAAAAGATCTCAAGGCTGGCCTAATACACCTCATCGGTGTATTAGGCGAAGTTATGTTCAACGAAGTATGCATTCAATTACTTCTATTCTACTACATCTACAACTTAGCTTCTACAATATATCATAGTTCTCCAAAATTATGGTATTGTTTTGAACCAAATATCATTAGATTCCTTATTCTGAGCAAGATGCTTTTGTCCACAGATCTACACAGACTGGGCCAACCATTACTTGGAGCGTGCTTGGTCGAGGCGTCGCGCAGGCACCTCTGGAGGCGGGTTGGCCCGAGACTGCGCCGACGGCCTCCTCCTAGCAGACGTCCTCGAAGGAGTCACTGGCTTGAAGGTGCCGCGTGCGCACCGCAAGCCAAGGAACCCTCAACAAATGGTAAGTTAATAACCCCTCTATCCATTGCATATACACACGAACATAATTTCGTTGGACATACAATAAATATTGGAGAATGTGTAAAAAGAACTACCTCGCTCTAGATTTAAAAGGTCAGATCATAAATTACAAGCAATTTTCGAGTAAGTAGTTGAAGTGCAACTGGACACTTCAACCAGTACCCTCGTGATAATTGCAGTCTTATTAAATTGTTAACCTAATTATGTTTCCAATAAGATATTAAATCAATCAGGGGCACGTCAATACAAAACTTTCGTACATCCGGTAAATATTGTTTATTATTATTCACGGACAAAAATGAAAGCAGTGCGGGGATATTTGGTTTACCAGAAATAGCTATCGGCCACAAATCATCGCGCAGGTACTCGAGGAACGGCCGCTTGCCCACTCCGTAGTGTCCGTACAAGGCGGCAAATGATAGGAAGCACAGAAACCCGAATCTTGATGTGTAAACAATGCTTTAGTCCGACTCGTGTGAAAGTCGGAATAAAGATTTTGATTTAGAAATCTTGAGTATTTGTAGAAATCTAAAAAGCACATTGGACTGTCTCTTCAAGCTATGCCACTTTATCCTCCTATTACTGGACAAAAGCGGAGTATGATGAGACCGTTACTACTTTTCTTGAAATATGTGTATCTCACTACCATCAAAATAAAGATGCATCTTAGTTTCAAAAGTCATCATTATGACATTTTTTATCTTAATAAAATCGGAAATTTGAATATACTTCAATACAAAAAATATCAATCAGCATATCAATAATGCTAACTCACCTGTGGTGTTATCTTTCTCGGAATGTCTTAGTTCTGCCATTAATTGTATTTATTTATCCATATAAAAGTTAATTGCAGTTTTAAACAATACTTTGGTTGAGGTAACTACTGCATAAGCAATTACCTAATAGACATATAACACCCATCAGTGGCTTCAATGCTTATTATGTGCATTGTAACCTGACCATGCTGCGGTGTAGTGTTAAATACCACATCCGCACTGGCGTGATATCTAATGACTTTTTCATTGTCATTAACCAATGTTAGTCCATTTGCCTTTCGATTACTCTATAGATAAAGCCATACTTGTTGGAGAAATGATTTATGGTCTCATGAAGTGTAACCACATTTGTAACAATAGTTAACTTGCTGACGGAACAGTCGATTTCAAATTCGTTCCCATGGTAAATGTTAATTTGATCATAGCCATAACACCAGTTGGCAACCAAGAATAAGTCGTTAAGCCTGCCCTGCGATAAGCTGACAGGTTGTTAAACATGAACTAAGAAATCGATAAATTTGTTTGAGTGCCTGTATTATTCACGGAATAAACACATTTTACGACCTAATTTTGCAACTGCAGACTTCGCACTAGATCAGTCGACCAGAAGTAAGTATGGGCCTTCATCTTGAAATACTTTGAGAAAAGTAAAAATTAATAATGAAAAGCAATCACAAAGGTATCACGCGCGAATAAAATTCAAAATTAGTGCAAATTTAAATTCATAATCAAGACGTAATTTTTAATGCCTCTTACTTCAACAATATGGATTACCTAATCTGATACAAAAATAAAATGTATGGGCCCGTTCTACATTCCAGAGTTGTTTGCATTCATTAGATCGGAAGTCAGGCATTGTTTGACCAAGTGCTGAATGAGACGGGCCAGTGTGCAGCCCAGCCCAAGTCGCGTTGGTGTTGATTTCTTATTGATTGTTATGTGCTGTTGACCCCGGGTTATCCTGAACGAGACGTTGTAAAATGTACTATTCGTAGACGGTAAAGTAATACTCCGGTATAATAATTTCTGTCATACTTCACACAATAAAGTATGC
This sequence comes from Watsonalla cultraria, assembly GCA_964035505.1. NCBI lineage: Eukaryota > Metazoa > Arthropoda > Insecta > Lepidoptera > Drepanidae > Watsonalla > Watsonalla cultraria. The sequence continues at coordinate 5,124,701 of OZ037717.1, read as the reverse complement.
ACAATATGTATTATGAATGAGGCGATAAGTTCTGTCGCCAGCATGCTTCGCCTATTATTTATTACTATGTACCTCAGATTACTAGTATTGTTTCAGTAGCATAGCTTTCCTAACAGTTAAATTTAGAATGTGAGGTGATAGATTTAAGAGATGTATTTAAAAATGAATACAGAAGGACAATCCATTTTTTTTTTGTAAAAAGTATCTTATATTGGCCGAATTAAATGTGTTCAACTATATTTTTTAAAGACTGAATACAAATCTGAGAGTTTTTTTGATTAAGGATTTTTTTTAATTAAGGCTTAGCATTTTGACAATCAATTAGACTATTTCTTGGAAGTTTTAATTCATCTTTCTAAGTAATATTCACTCGAATTGTATTGTGCAAATGATTTAAAATTGGAACACCTAACGAAATACCATTCACATTTTTAATTGGTGCTCTGAAGGGTTACAAAGAACTTTCTTTCTCCTCGTCTTAACAAAGTTTATTATTTGTTTGGCTTCCATTCATGGCAAAACATTCTGACCATTATTTATATTTTTCTCAAAAGGCAACCTTTTAAGTATTTAATTAGAGTTTCGAGAGCTCGCCCTCCCAGCGCGTTCTTTCATCGCCACCTCAGAAGTTGGGCAAAAAATTAAATAGTTAAAAAACTTGAGTGTATTTTTTGCAGCATCCGTGTTAGATCGTTAGTCGGGTGACTGGTAACTGACAAACAAACGCATTGTTTGCTCGTAGAACACATTGTGATTTATTGACGGCTAACGGTTATATTATGGGTTTGAAGTAACATAAGCCTATGTACTCGAACATCGAAATCAATCATTGAACACGACTATTTGACGTCTATACTGTATACATAATATGCTAAATGCCGGCTTTAATTTATGCACTCATTTTGTATTTTTTGCTCATAGAAGTTTTTCACACGGTTCTACAAGTAAAATAGTTGCACAAATTGATTCATAGATTTATAACCTACGTTTAAGTTAATTAGACTCTAATATTCTTTCATCAGATTTGATTTTTCGATTTTCATCAAGTTAAAACATATTGAATACACAACACGAGAGAAAAGGTGTTCCAGTTTTATTGGCTTTTTAAATTAATATTGTAATAAACGGTATTTTATAAAATATCAAGGTAGACATATTATTGTTACTATATTAAAATATTGAGGAATTCTGTCCAATCTGGTTTAAGAATTCGGCGTATTAGAATCAAGTTTTATGAGATTAGATATTTCTATAAATGCCAGTCAATAAACATTGTATGAGTAGTATGAAGAAAACATTCATGTGTAATTTTAAGAAAAAAGGTAAATGAAGCGTTATCTTGTATGCCATTACTTAGATTATGTTTTCCTGGTGTAAATTTTCGTGATTGAGCTTATCTACTTTATTTCCAAAACCATAATGTTTTATTGATAACATCTATGCCACATTTGCAACAATAGTAACCAGCAGCGGACAACCTAGTCCCGGATTAAGATAACCATCGCATCTCTAATCTGCTTTGACGGTGTTTAAGATCAACCCCATTGTTTATGCAAATGTTACGGGTCCTTAAACAGTATAATACGAATGTTTACGGATACTCTCGGGCACCGCATCTACTGTAGATAAAGGTCACATAAATATTTGTACTATGCGGTAATCTTAGCTTCAAATAAGCTCAGTAAATTAATCTCTCAAATCAGTAACGGTAAAAATAATCTATTTGATTGAATATATTTTTAATTCACATTAAATTACATCTTTTGACATATTGTCACGTCTTCCATTCGACGAGTATACTTCAGATTCACTGTATTTTTCAAGTTCTTGATACGAGACGAGTGTGCTCGGGACCTACACCATCCAACAATTCATTCGCGCGCTCGCTTTGCTCTGTGACGGCTGCGTCCATCGACTCGAAACGATTGTACTCGCGTGATACAACATTAACGTATCGATATATTTTTTCAATCGATTGAATTAATCGGTTCAGATATGAGGTTTGTGCTAATCTGTGACTGTGGTACGATAATTTAGTGCAGTGGCCAGTGATATAAAATCAAGAACAGTGTTTATAGTGTGTTATACAGGTCAGTAAGATTTATTTGTCTTGTTTTTTTTTCATTTGAATGAAGAATTGGGTTTTTAATTTTGATCAGACTAGAGTCGGACGAATACGACGTGTAATAAAATAAAAAAATAGGTTCACTGATATTTGGTTTCGTTTCCTGATTTTATATAGGTCATGTGTTCCACATCCTTGCTTGACGTAGAATATACGATTAATCAAATCAAATTAGGTCGGACACAAAAAAGTACAAGGGTGTTAATGTAATTTATGATGTAGCCATGACGGTAGTTGGACATATTCGAAAACTGAATTTATTACATTCGTACTTAGTACAATGCATACAACGTACACGCTGTTATGTTCGTTTTTTAACAATTTTTATAATACTACCAGAATTTTAACTTCTCGGCTTTTCGGGTTTATTCTTTGCAAAGGCAAGTTAAGCATTGTGATCTTTTTGTTTTCTACCTGCTTTGTAATAAATTATTATGTACCGTACATATGATATTATGTATAAACTAATTTATACCATAATACGTCTCGTATGTGGATAATATTCTATAAGGTCTTAAGTTCCAAAAAATCTGAAAAGATTCCACCTTTGTAGACTCTGAGCTTTGTGTCAGACATTGTGGAAAGTAATACCAATGCTTCAAGTATTTTTTTACAATCACACCTTCCTCCTAGAGTGAGGGCCTTGATAAAGCTCCCCACAAGAGAAAAACAAATTGTCACAGCAATTTGCCACACATCAGAGATACTTAAATCATCAGTTGTTCAAGTGAGTGCAGCTGTAAAAATGATTACGATGACATTAGTTTATGGGCTTAAAGCGCGGCGCAGGCGCAAAGGGAGAACCTACCTACAATGGAAGTGCAGGCGCCACACATGATGACTTTAAGTGTAGAAATAAACAGGGTGTAGATTTTTTAGGCGCACATTTTTGGTAGGTACACAAGCTGGTGGTACGTATAAATGGAAAAATAAAATTTAAAAAATCCCAAATTTTGTTGTTGTATATTTTATTATAATTTTAAGTATAGCAATTTAATAAGCATTGTTTTATGTGTCACATATAATCCAATAAGCATCGAATCTGTAGTAAATTCTTACAAATAAGTATACTTAACCACAAAAATGAATACATAATAAGTTTAACAGAGGAAAATACAAGATTAAAGCATTTTTATTTAATTTTAAAATTGTCACCTATGTACCACCAGCCGATGCTTTGTGCCAAAAATGTGTGCCTGAAAAGTGTCAACCCTATATGTAAAGATGTGCAGATTTAACGTCACCATTACTAAGTAACATGTGTATCGCATATTCATAATTGCCAAACCCAGGCGACGGTTACTCTGATTAATGCGATCGCTTTACGATATTTTTTGTGCTAGCCTCCGCGAGTAAACGGGTCAACTGGCAACCGGTCATCGTTTATGTAAATACGTTATGCCCCGAGGTATTATTTTAAGATGGCATCGATCACACCCTCTTGATTGTGCTGCGGTGAAACTGGGCTAATGATATTTGATGCTTTCATTTATCTGTTTAATCTATTACTTGATACTTTTATTAGCCTCATCAATTATTTGATGCATGAAACGGATTATGAATATTCTGCTGCTAGGATTTAAAACTGCGAGATATAACAACTCACCTTATATTCAAGAATTGTTTTTAAATGCTTTCTTGGATTATAAAACATAGTTGCAAACAAAATTAGAACGGGGATTTCTCAGACTACGGAAAGACGTTTCTTTAAGTTTCTTGTAGTACAATACAATAGCCTAATATTGCCGACAGTAAACAATGTGTATGGTGAATCTGTTTTAGTTTCTTAGACACAAAGTTAGCAAAGTGCTTTCTTCCAAAAATCATTCCTTTCTCAATAATCTTCATTTATCTAACATTAAAAGTTTGCTTCTTCAATATTGACTGTCTTCAACTACCTACATACATTCGTACCTTGAGGCCTTAAATTACCAGTGCGTGTATTTCCAGTCCGCGAATAGAACACTGTATTTAGTAACGGTTGTGACCATTTAGGTGTCCAATTGAATCATTATTTAATTACAACGGTATTTACTAACTTATTACCGACAAGTGGTACTAATACTAGCTGGATATTTGGGTTACTCACTGAATACCCCGATACCGGTGGCAAGGGTTACAACGTATACGCGTAAGCAGCTGGATATTTTTTCTTTTCCGTAAAAATTTCATAAAATTATTCCTGCCAGCAATATTTTAAGCAAAGATAAAGCTTATTCACCCATAGCCCATTGATTTTGTAAAATAAACTTTCATTATTCTCGCCACCTCAATGACAATTAAAATTCGAATATGATATAAATAATTATATTTTATTTAACCTCGCATATTCTCAATTGCATGGTTCTGAAATATACTTACCTACTACCAATAATCAGTAAAAGTTAAATATAATTTTATAGGTACATGAAAAAAAATGTGTTAAGTACCTAGGTATCGTAGTTTTACATAGTTTCTTTCGTATAAGTACATGAAAAAAACTGTTGAGTTTTTGAAAACACAAACATGTTATCTACATATAATTTTATTAATTTGTAACTACGTATATACTGTTTCACAATTCCTTAAATTCTGTAAGTTTCAATTGTTTTTCCTGGTCTTTATCCTATAATTGCAGCTTCAGGGCGTGAGTCAGACGCCAAAAAGATCTTACTCAACTTATTGGTCATAACAAATCCATTGTACGTATCGTGTTTTTGCTGAACGCAATTAGAGGTCTGCGGCTGTTCTAAGAAATATATGGTAACTCAGCTTCTATTTCGGTACACATATAACAATGTATCAAACAATTTAAGCTATCATCGAAGTACTTCTCGATGATATTGTAACACTAGATACGTTATAATAGTCGAAGTATAGGATATCTATTTTAAAAAAATTTGGTTCAATCGGAAATGAACAGTGTAGAAGATAGAATAAGCACGTAAAGCTCATTGACGCGCGTTAATGATATACGTTCTCTTAAGGTGTATACAATATCATTGATTCTTTACGAATAAAGTTGCTTCTACTGGTATTGAATTGAATTTATATTCTCTTAATTAGCGGCATCATGTGGTTAGAGTACGGTTATGAGCAAAGGTGTGAAATAACTTTATTACTTCTTTACCTTCTCGTTGCTCTAGTAGTCGCAAGTGTTATTGAGTTTTTCAGTCTGTAAATTCCCATTAGCATCCCGGAGTCTGCATTAGTGACCGGTAAATGGCAATAGGCTCGCCCCTATTACAAAGGACTTAACGTAACTGGCGAAATATGGGTGTACCTACTATATGTACTCCTCTACTTACTGCTTCTGGAAATACAGGTATGTACTTCTTGAGTGTAACTTAATCTGCGTTTGAGTTGACTTTTATTAACTCCCTCAAATAATAAAATTTGCTCTTATACATATATCTACTGATCAAAATGTACACTTAATTTTTTTAGACAGGCAGATATCATCAACTTATTGTTAGAGTGTCTGGAGCCTCACTGAATTACAAGTGCGTAGGTGTGTGTGATAGATAACAATCAACATTATTATTAGTATCGGATGCTGAGTTGCGAAACTTGCGAATTAGAAAACTAGCTACCAAGCAATAATATCGATGGATATAGATATGGATAGGCTTGGGTTGAACAATCGTACCATGAGTGCGCAATCTCGTAATTAAATACTTAAACACTAAAGGTGAGTTAAAATATGCAGTATTTAGTCCAAGGCCGAACTCCACCCTGCCAGAGATTTTCATATCACGATAATCCTTATACGGTAAAGGCAAATGTGTTGAGAAACAAAATTTACTGCCTGTAAACTGTTTATTACTCGGTCGTCTGACAATTTTATTTTCCCAGAACATATGCGTGCGTGATTAAAATAAATCCATACCTAATTACTGAAATTATTTATATATATATACTTCGCAACATACTGGCATTTTGTTGCGTAGTTATTCAATGCGTAAATTGATTGTAAATATACATTAATGAAAAAACTCAGTTTTCCTTTCTAGTAAACATTATTTATTCTTGAGATTCTAGATTATGAGTTGCATCTTGTTTGCAAAGGATTTGCTTTCCTGTTCGTCTATTTCCAATTGAAACTGTCACAGAAGCTATGTCTCTTCGACAGTCATGTTCCTGACTTCGTTCATACATTGATGTCAAGGCTTGGTGATCAATATCACGGGATTTACTTTGCTACTTAATATAAAAACAAAACAATTAGATTCGTCGATTAGATCATAATCATCCTTGTACCTACTCTGATCGGCACTGATAAGCAAAGATTTAATTATTACCATATTTTTTTACAATATAAAGATTATCTGATTAATAAGAGCAAAATGTTTTATGTCCGCACGGAACACGAAACTCATAATAATCGGGATTAATTAGAGAATAATAACCAGCGCGAGCTGTCGGCTTAACTGGACGGTAAACTATGCATTAATATCCCCTATATTAAATGGCCTATATGTGTTAAGACTATAAAATTATAAAGATAACTATGTAGATATCATAGTATACGTAGTTTACATCCTAAAGTACTGCAACGATTGGCTCCCGGCTTTTAGACCTAATCCAATGATTTTTTAATTACTTTATGATTTCCAAGGTTTGTTAAAGAGATGTGAGGGCATTTTAAAATAGCTTTCAAAAGGTGAGCCTTTACACTCACCAACGAATTCAAGACTGGTCCCATTACCTAACGATAACCAGGCAAAGATCAGGATTAAAACGCCATGCCATCTTAGAAGAAGATCAGACCTTTATAGGGCGTGAAGAGCAGCTACCCTCGTGCAGGGGTACACCCTCGATATATATATTATAAATTAAATTATAAATATATTATATTATAAATATATATCTTCCCTCTTTATTCTTGGGCCCCTAGAATTTGCGGGGGTCACTAGGCAGTTGCCTCATTCGCCTTATGGATTATCCGGTCCTGCTAACATCCATCCATCATATCAGTCTTATGTAATTTTGCATCCTAACTAAATAAACAATGGTACCTATACATTGAAGTCGGGTCTCAATATTGGACAAGCGTCAGCTAGGTTCTTATAAAAACTATTTTAGTGTAAAAACTTTTCCATTCTATTCTCGTAATAGATACGTTCTGATTATGACCATGTTGGTATTTGGTATTGGGGTGAAGGCTGGGACGTTAGTTGTCAATTTCTCGCGCGAGAGCTAAGTCACGTCGTCGCCACAATTGCCTCGTCCGCCAGGATTCCTATTCCATCCACAACCCACACCAATCATCAACACGATATAGTGTCATCTAGTGAGATGTTCATCTCGTTTTGCGGAAACAATGAGTTGTGTCGCTTCCTCGGATATGTACAATTGAGATATTTCAAGATAAGTTAGAAAAGTGAGTGAGGTAATTTAGACATTTTTATTCGAGGGTGGCGGTTTTGCCTTGAAGAAAATAGATTTGTCTCTAACGGACACATGTACCCACTTTAGATATAAAATATAGAATTATAAAAATTGTTTAATATTCGTATGGTCCACTAGGATTTGTAATAGAGACTTTTAATAAGATCTAAACAAACCTTTCGTGTGGGGACCATTTCAATAAAGTCTTATTCATACATCACGTTACCACTTTAATAGTGACACCTCTACCTATAATAAGTGCATCATTTGAAACTATGAGCAACCTGCCGTCCATAAATTCCTTATTCTTCTTATTCAAAAATTATCATCCAAAAAGTGGGCGAGCATAAAAAGTTTATTAACTAAATGTTAATAAACCTTTTATGTAATTTTCTGAGTAACAATAATAAGATCTCAATAAAAAACATTTGTTTTAAAAATCTAGAGAAAAAATAAGCGAATGAAACTGAATGGTACTCGACAAAGGGAATCAGTGTTATGACATTATGATAACATAGTAATGTATTATTAGACAATTTTGTGTAAGGATAAGTCTGAGTATTATAAATGTAATATTTCCTTAAACTGAACATCAAATAAAAGTAGTTATTAAACATAGACTTTTTCATATCGTATTATCCTGCCAGCTGTCAACACAACAAAACGGCACATGAGATACGCTAAACATATGTTTGGTTTTATCGAATTAGTTTGCATGAGAAGGCGAATCAGACATGCTCTTGAACTTATGTTGAAGGTCGATATATCGGTGTCTTGTCAAGACTAGAATGTACTGGGATCGATAGGATCCAGGATAAAATAAATGAGTACAGATAAAATAATTTGTAACCATTATAAGCCGCACACACACAAAATTATTGTCAATATTCGTACTAGCCTAAGCATAGGCGCACACATGCAATAATTTCAATTATATTGTGAACACGTCAGTATTAAACCTAAAAACAAATAATGTATTGACTTTAATACTCTGGGAATCTGAATGAGGCTATCTATATACTTGTGAGGTAAGTCATGGGGACAATTCAACATTAAAATATGAAAAGTATAATATAATTTTGGAATTTAAAATTGTGGTGTAGATGAAGTTACTCCTATTTTTTCTGTTTTTAGTAAAAAGCAAAAAGAACTTTAACTAATTACTTCTATTTTTCTTACATTAGTCAAATTAATGATAATTAAGTAATTATCATTAATTTCATAAGTATTCGCTCAATGTCGTTATTACTGACACGTTATTTTTTTTACAAGTAAGTACGTAGTAAAGTAGTTATAAATATTCTAAGTATAATCCTGCGTTGGTTTATTGAATACAAAACCTTCTTTGTTGCGGAGAGAGAATTGAGCGGATGTTAAACATTTGATGGTCCACGGTTCAATTCAATGTTGGTTGTCATGACATGTTATCACAATACAGTGTCATCCGATTCCTGATGTCGTACCATTTTTAAACGACTTTAAATAATGAGGGAGGTTCTTCTTTCGTCGCGTATATTTTTTCTGTTTACGTTTATACTTAGACAAATGACTATAAATTATAAATGAATCGCTCTTTATTACGCTACAATACACAGATAATTGCAGAATATCAGTATAATCTTTACTAAATCAATATTTTTTGCCATTGGTTGCTTACTTTTGGCAAAACTTCTGATAAAACTATGAAAGTAGTTAAGAAGTATAACAAAAATGGGGTTTAGGTACTTACATATTTTTTGTATGAAGTTACTAAGTATATCATTATCGTTTTAATGGTTAACTGTCTGTCCATCAAAGTAATTATAGGTATTCTTATCTAAGCCGTACATTCCTAAGAGATTAGTAACAGACGCTGCTTCTGTTTAGAAGGAATCCATCCTTAGGGGTCACCGGTCACCTATTTGACTTGGTAATTGCTGTGTATTTAAATTCTGACCCAAGCTCAGTAATAAACTAGGTTCTTAAAAGCTTAGTAAAGCAAAAATGAACTCAAAAACATAATTTATATACAATTTTGAATAGATCAACTAATGAAGGCATCATTATTTATTAAAAAAAAATATCGGTTGCGCACATAATTATACATATGAAAAATTTGAAGCTAGCTGGTTTGAGGTCGATATTTAAAGAACCTTTTTCAGGGGAGATAAGATGCTACTTGGGTAGTAAGAGTCACTCTTATCATACACATCTAATTCTCCACTCTCTCTTATCATACGAACATGCCAGCACGAATTGGTTTACTACACAATTAGTATGGTGCATCGTAAGTACAATTTCGCACACTTTAGTTGGCGGTGAAACCAAGCCAGGTGCTTGGTCGGTATGTTATTGTTTTGGACATCCGGCCACTGTGAAATTGGTTGCTATCTAAACATACCTATGTCACATATGGCCTACCATACTTGCTGTATAAAGAGTGATGCTTGGAAGAGTATTTCTAGTAGTTATAAGTGATTACATATTTACAACTGATTGATACTATATATTTAGAGGAAAAATCGTTGAGTAGGGTAAACCACAGAATAAATAATACTTATATTCTTTCAACTATATATATAGAAAAGGATTTTGTGCAGGAGGAAAAAAGATTTCGAACAATTTTAACAACTTCATACTAACTCCATGTAGATGACATACATAAATAAACACTGATCCAGTTCCACCAAATCTCTCTTCAAACGATGATTACCTCAAAGCGTTTCAAACAATTATTCGTCTAACTGTAGTATGCAGTAAAGTTAAAATAGAATAACCGACTAACCACAAAGTGCCACAAATAAGAACTTGGTACCTTCGACCACAAATGAAATATGTGTGTACATTTCTCACGACACTCCATTCATCATACATTGTACGAAGTCAATTTGGTTACAAAAAATCATTACTACCAACAATTTTAGATTCGTTCCGCACTTGAAATTAAGGTGACGCCATACCAGCTTGAATTTGATTTAGTGCCTTTTCAATTATTGAACCACATGTGCTTCCGACAAAAATACTAAGTTTATAAGTAAGTAAGTAAGTTTAGTAGTATACTTTTCTTTTACGACCTTATGTTAGAAAAAAAAATCTTTTAATTGTTTTGTTATCTTGAAAGTAATTCAAGTTGTGTTTTGAGCTGTATATAATAAAAAAAAAATTACAACAGAAATAATACGACTAATATAATCACTTCAACCAAATCGGTATTCCGCGGAATTGTGCCAAAAAGGCTGGCAGCATTGCCACGCTGAATATCAATGCTGATTCTCTTAGCGAGAGGCCTCTACCAGACGTGAAACCTCTTTAAAGTGATGAGCATCAGAGCCACAGGGACCTACAGCTAAAACCTATAAATTAGATAAATAAACGGTGATTTAAAGAAAAATACACATTAGTATAATGCTATTTAAAGTGTTGTTTAATTGCTAAGCATTGTTATGAATTCCGTTTGTGATAGTGGCATACTTGAGTATGTGTGTCGTCATTTTAAAGAAGGCATATCCATCATCCTACGTCAGTCAGACGCATGATTGTTGAAGGTAATATTTTTTATGAAAGTCTGGCCACTTGGGGAAAGTCGTTAATATGGTTGAGACTTAAAGGCATTTTAAATGGCGATAAAGTATAACCTACTTTATGACCATAAATATTTATTATTATAGTTTTCATCGAAGGCATCTCACTAGACTCATTATTATAGAAAACAGCGTTAATTAACACGAGGTACATAACTTCAATGCTCTAAATATGTATGGTGATAATTAATTTTCGAGAGTTTGGAAGCGCCACAACATGTCTAGTTCAGTGTTATATAATTTTAATTACCTATCTATTTATGCAAAATTAAATATCTCACTGGCAGGTTGGTAGGTGCCATTTTTTTAACTAATTAAAATTCAAGTTTTTTTTGCGGTCAGTTTTATTCTTCATTATTTAAAAAGCGGCAACCTCTTTAGAATCAAAAATGTTTTGTATTGGTACTTCAGGACAACACAGCTGTTGTTTTATTTTTTAAATTCTTTAATTCCCTACTTTCTCAATCACAAATGTTTTAAAAACGCGTACAATCAAATAAAGCCTCTATTACATACATAGGTAACGCACATCGCGTGACGTGACACATTGTTCTATTAAATGTTATCTAGCCACTTTTCACAGGACAGTGCAGTGGACGGGGGCCGTTATCATGATATATTATTACCGTACAACCGTTTTAGCCACGTCACACACTCTTTAATAACGTGTTTACGGTAATAGTCGTATATTCTATCGTAACGTATGAGTTCTTTAAGGTCCATATGATAGTCCCACAATCTACACATTGTGTATTACAGCGGGACATTTCTTATTGTCTATAGATATGTTAATATTTTGTCAATGTAAGACTTAGCCTCGTTGGTGTAGTGGTCGCAAAGCACTGCTTCGGAACATGAGATCCTAGATTTGATCCCCGGATCGGGCAGTGTTATTGGGTTAACTCATTTCACAGAATTTCCAAATCATTCAATTATGACCGCTCATGAAGTAACTAACATAATAATATACTTACTTGTTACTCAAGTATTTAAAGTTTATACCAGTAAAGTATTCAAATTACTGCGCATTCAAGATACGTTTAAGATTGTTAGACTGGTCAAGTATAACAAGGTAATCTTAGCGCTCATCTTAATTAACATTGCAATAATTATGTGTCATTTCTAGCAAACATGTCTAATTAGGTGTGTTTATTTACCTTTTTTTACTATATATTCTCGTGGAGGAGGGGCTTGTGGCACAGTTGCTATTGCGCATATGATGCGATCAGCAAAGTTAAGCAACCATACGCCTAGCTAGTAGTTGGATGGGTGACCGTCCGAGTTCCCTCCGTGCCTCGGAGGGCACGTTAAGCCGTCGGTCCCGGTTGCCAATTTAACATCTTTGGCAATCGTTACAGGTCAGTCAGAGGCCTAAGAAAGTCTGACAACTGGCTTAACCCAGACTGCCGATTTTCCTCGAAAAAGGGGTTACGAATGTCAGATGGCAGTCGCTTCGTATAAAATTCAGGTGATCAGCCACATCGGGTTGAATCAAAGTGCTGACCCCAAATACATGGGATAAGGCCAGGAAGATGATGACTATATTCATGTTTTCATTGCAAAACATTAAATATTTTTAAATTTAATCATCTTCTAAATGTATTAAGCTGAAATGGCATCAGCATCTAGGGCCTAGTGCGAGTTTTTCTCTGCCGCCGTCACAAGTCACTGCGTTGACGTAAACGCAGATTTGTATAGGAGTGAAACAGCGCCATCTGTCGGCCCACGGATGGCACTATTATATTCCCATACAAATCTGCGTTTACGTCAACGCGGTGACTTGTGACGGAGATTTTAAAAAAAGTCACTCTAGGTACCTATGGCTATCGTATGCGTACGTTAATAAACGCAATTAATTACATATTTGTTTCTCGTCAGTATCGCGAGCCATAGCTTCTGCGTTTATATTTAGATAACTACTGCAAGATATGCATATTGGACGGTAACAGTGAGTGCGTGTGCGCAGATAAGGTGCGTGCGTAGTGTCGCAGGACGAGGCCTCGACACACATGCGTCGTGATTGACCCGCATAACGGGATGCACTTGACTTTTACTGCAGTTTTATGTAATAGCTCAATACAAATCCAAGGAGACTAAGAAGGTAGCACAAATCAAAATATAATTCACTTTTCTTATACCTGTGTAGGTTTTATTATCGTATCGCAGCACATTTTCTGTACACACCACCACCACCATCATCACCATAATCATCATCATCATCATCATCATCATCATCATCATCATCATCATCATCATCATCATCATCATCATCACCACCACCACCACCACTTTATCCCATGTTATTTGGGGTCGGCGCAATGAGTTCCTCTCTTCAATTTCTCTCTATCAGCCGTCATATCTGCATTTTCTACACCATCAGCGTCAAAGCCTTGGGCGCCGACTATGATTGCTTAAGAAGGACTTATTAAGAATTCTTTTGTTTCAAAATGAAACCTCAAAGCTTAGAAGCTTTTAATACGCGCTGCTTAAAGCGTAACCATTATCATTGAAGATTGAGATTGCTACAGAGGGTGTAGCGTTCCAAAGTGTCTCCGAAGTCTACAAAAGAGCTAGCATTAGGATCAGTGTACGGTAAAGAAGTCATCGTATTGTTAGAATGTGAATATTTAGATGGTGAAGATTTCAAGTAGAATAGATAATTAAGACGCGTGACAATAAGAAGCCCTGATTGTGCGCATGAGTGCAGTTCGTCTTTACGGAACATTACTTTTGAAATTTATGAAAAGACACACTTAAGAATGTTTTGTTCTACAAGGATAAGGCAGACCGTTCCACTTTTGCTTTCGTTTCATTTATGACAAGATACACTGGCAAGGTCTGTCTTGAATAAATCTTTAAGGCTAAAGTGATAAGGTCCATATTTGAGAAGACATCAACATGGATATTGGCACTAATAACCAGGATTAAATAAAGGCTATCCTAATCCAAAACATTGGATAAACTTATATACTTTATACTTAGGTTTTATGTTAGGATTATAAGTTATATTATATACTACGTACCTACTATCAATGAAAATTATTTCCTGGATTTTACTAAGAATGCAAACTTGGCTTCATTGGATACTATCATATCAAGAAGGAAGAAAATAATAGGTTTATGGCTATCAATATGAGGAAGTGGAGTGTCATCTGTCTTCCTTTGAATATTAGATGGGTTTCTTGTTTTGCTTAGTAAATAAAGTTTAAATGACTTGTCTTGCATGAACATGAATGGACACTACATCTACACAGGTGAAACTGCTGGGCACAGCTAGTAATTCAATTCAAAATATCTTTATTTGATTAGATTTTTAACAAAGTACTTTCAAATCGTCAGAATAACACGATTACACAGGATTATACATGCTGCCGCCAGGTTCGGAAGGTTGCTTTTACTGCGAAGACAATAGGGAAAAAAATGTACCTACTTCTATAGCTGTAACATTTAATTAATATTATATACAAAATGACCAGTAGAACAATATGTATGGATTACGAAGAGTAGGTCTCACCTTACCTGCAAATCAAGTTCGCACGTGCTTCGGTCGCGTTATGGTGAATATGCATTCCTTCGACCTTTTACAATGAATGGATAGATCTCACGTATTGGTTCGCAACCAAGCATTCATCGAATAACAAACGTAATTTAGTTATTTACCAAGTCACTTTAATATTATATACAATAAGCCAAGGGAAATATTACATTTTGTATTAACAATGTGCTAAGGTACATTTTTCATTAGATATCATATTTTGTCAATCTATTTATTTACGGGTAAATTATTCTCTATCATGTACTTTTTTTCTTCCATCTAAGCGTTTTAGTTATGTAATACATGCATACATATATAATGTGGTCACGCTTATATCCCATGGGGGTAGGCAGAGATCACCGTTCGCCACATGCTACGATTCTTACATACTTCTTTCGCTTCATCGGCTTCTTCGGAATACATGCCATTTGAAAAAATCTGTAGGCTAGCGATAGGTATTATAAGTACTACCGATGGTTGTAAGGTAACACGTAAAAGAGTATAAATGGATGTTGTTACTAATTTTGTACAAAAATGTCGTGCCATGTGTTAATATTCTGTTACTTAATCCATTCTGTAACCTTTCTTGTAGATTGATTAAACACGAATATGCTATTAGAATCGCCACATTGTTACTATGTCTGCGTGTCTAACTAACTACTAATAAGATACCGATGAATTAGGATAACAACATGCATTCGAGTACCGATTGTATAATCACGTGACGTAAAATATAGCAAGTTTGAAAATTGTGAAATTTTTTAATATATTTTTCAATTTATTTTCTTTAGACACCGTTATGTTGCAAAGGCGGTAGTTCTAAATGTTATATTTTACAACTAAGTATTAAGGCGACAAAAAAACCAAACACGGAGCCTACCATCATTGGTTTAAGCAGAGTGTATTAAGAACTTCTGAGCTTTGAATTTTCATTTTGGCACTATACAATTAAACGTCAAATCTAAGAAGTTCTTAATACGCTTAATATGCTTATACAATCATAGTTGGTCCCCTACTCGCCTGATGGTTAGCGGCTACTGCGGCTTATAAATGCTTGTAACATAATTGTTTATATTATATGCTTGTATACACTATGCGTAGCATGGATTAATGGTTTTAGTAAGAGTACTTACATTTATTAAGTGTTAGTCCTGAGCCAGAACAGGCGGGGTGAGTTTTGCAAAGGCCCGTGGTACCTGGACGCAGTAGCGCCGGTGACCTATGAGATCAGGAGACAGGCCATAAAAGGGCCGGCGCCGGCGGTGTTGCAACCGCTGCCCGCTGCAGCTCTCTTGGTAATCGCTTATCAAGTCACGGCCAACTCACGAATTACTCCCTTGTGGTCGTGTTCCATTAATGTCAAACGCACATGTTAAGCTTAACAAGCACCAATGTGTGTGTGAGATGGAAGGCAAATCCAAATTAAATATGCTATAGAAATATTTTGTTTGTTTTTCCTCATTTCACATCATTATTTTGAGGATGATAATGAATTATTAATATGCTGGTTTCAGACGAAATTTATGTCCATCAACGTAGTTTTTGTCGGACGGATCTCATAATATATTTTTTAAAGAAAATCTAAAATATTAAATACTCGTGTCGCGGTGTTTGTTACCAAACGTCTTCGAATTGGCTGGACTGATTTGTATGAAATGTTGTGAGCATATCGGGTATCCACCCCAAAAAAATATATGGCAATCCAACGTTAGCCCTATGGCTAACGTTGGATTGACATATATTTTTTTACTAACTATTTAGTTATGCTAGCACAGCTAAGTAGTCTTTTTATAATATCGTCAAGGAAAACTTTACCAGTGTATTGGAATTTCGTAGGTACACAATAATATGGATTCCACCTTACAAAACGTTTTTATCTAAGTACTGTTTTTTAACGTTTTTATCCTGTTCTATTTTATAAGTCTCATCACAAAATCACAGATAGAACAAAATATAGGTACTGACAATCATCACAGCACTATAACGTATTTTTCTACCAACGGACGTAGGTATTTAAATCAAGGTGTCGATGTTATCAATGTTCTTAAAATAAGTGCACGTATCAACCAAATGGCAAACAGTTTGATATTTCAAGGCTTAAGCTCATTGAAACTCACCTCGGGTGGGATCGGAAGCGCGTGCGCATTACAATGATACAACACACAAATGATTTAGATTAAGTATAATATTATCGCCATGTCTTATCTGTCTGCAAATGTCTCCCTACTCTTCTATAATTAAGTACCAACTGAGTTTTATTTTTATTTCTATAGGCTAACAGGGTGTTCTAATATTCAGAGCATAACAGAAATCCTGAAATAAAAGTTAAATTTAGATAGGTTTAATATAGCTATTCAAATCATATGCTACAGGAAGATTGCTTTAAAATTTGGCAACATTTTATTTTTAAACCGTTTTAGGTGGCCTAATTTAGCCTGGGGATCGTAATTACAAATACACACTTAAGGTGTAATTTCCTTAAGGTAAAATCTCTGTGAACTCCACTGTGTCCATTTACTTAATAAAATATCTAGTTATTAATTTTACATACTTTTTGTTCCAGTTGGAGAACGTCCAGTGCTGCTTGGACTTTCTTCATGCACAAAAAGTCCAAGGCTTAGAACAAGTAACAGCTGTCGACATCAGAGACGCAAAGCTCAAAGCTGTGCTAGCATTATTTTTCGCACTCAGCCGACACAAACAAGCTTCAAAACAAAGAATAGCGCCATCTAGTGGAAATGTTCCGAACGTAACTAAAAGCTCTAGTGAAGACGTCTCATTGAGTGCAGTGCAAAGGATCACAGGGGGCAGCAGCTGCGATGAAATTTTAACAGCCAGTGGGAATAACGTCGAGATGACGACGTTAACGGCAAATAGGTAAGTGAAATAAATCACAAATATCATCTCTATATTCATTTTACTCCCAAATATTAATAGATCGTAAATTAAGTCATAACTACATTAGCGCCATCTTTGGTTGCTGTAATGCAACAACGCCACAACTTTCAAAAGTTCTGCTACTTATCACTAGATGGCAGCGTACGGAAAAAGTTTCTGAGAATTAGCTACAGATGTCGATAGTATCGTCAGGCTGATATAAAAATGTTTAGATTCATCATCAGTGACGGTAGGCAGGTAAGGTAGTGCCTGCCTACGTATGATATAATACTTTAGCGCATTTTAGAATGGTTCAATGGTTCAACAGCTATAAATAATAATACTTATTTAATTTAACGGCTAACCAAATGAAACAAAACTTTACAATTTTATTTATTTATTTAACCAAAACGGCGACCCAATTACATTTGTTAAAGATACACAACACAAATAGTAGATAGCTTCAATTCAAATCAAAAGCAATAAATTAGCAATAACTTCTTAATACAAAACAAAACATAAATAAAAATAAGATTACATCATTCATCCCTTTCACAAAATCCCAGGCACTGTAAGGACAATTGATGCTAATCATCCGCGAACAGGTCACTACAATAAGTACTTAAATCAAATAAGTATAATAACCTTACTCAATACGAGTAAAATTAACTTCTGCAGCTGGCAATAACTCGCTTTTAACTTACAAACGAGTTGACGGCACTTGGCTAATTTTAAACGTGTCTAATGTAACTAATATTAGGCAGTTCATTTATAATAAGGGAACGAGCCGTTCCGCGGCGATTTCTCAACGACACGTAACGAGGGACCCATTGCCTATACTCACAATTAGCTCTATAGGGCCGACAAAATGTACGAACATAATTAATAGGTAATTTTTATATTTTATGGACCTAGCTGAGGCGATTCGGTAAAAGTGGCTTACGTTGGCAAGTCAAAGCCCTGATTTACCAAGCCCTATACTCAACCGCTTACCATTAAATAAATAATAATAATTTTCTTTTATAATATTATTATAAACCTGTAAAAATAAAAGTAAAGTACACAAAATTAAATATTAATTAATATTCGGATAAGAACACACAGCACCTAGAGCAAAGCAAAGTTTGGGTACCAGATAAATAATGTATACATTACAAATCTCACAAACTCAAACTCAATCTCAAAAATATCTTTAGACTTTATACAAAGTACTTTCAAATCGTCAGAATGTCACAATTACATAGGATTATACATGCTACCGCCAGGTTCGGAAGGTTGCTTTTACTGAGAAGAACGTTGAAAGGAACTCAAAATTACCCTTTTTTAAAATATTGTACAGTTTTTTAATAATACAAAATAAAGCACTCAAGCTACTAGAAGCCCGTGGACACGGTTCCAATGCTCAATTGTCAAAAATAAAAACTAAAATATTACAAATATTTGTGAGCATGGAAAATTCCAGCCAGTCTAAGCAAAGATAAAAAATTAAGATTTATTAATTGTAACAAAAGTACAGTGCCAATGGGATTATTTACACAACCCACAAAAAGCAGACTAATATGATCTCATAAAAATGTTGTCCTCTCGCGGGATTCAACCCGCGTCATCTAGTGCTCCTATACACTAGAGTCTAGACCAACGGTGTCGTAATTTTTTTCTCCAAAGTCCATTAATATCAGAAAATATTTAAAATAATGTCAGAACTTGTTTCGGGGCTGCGAAAATCTGCATAGGTTCCTAACCCAATATTAAATTAATTCTACTGATATCAAAACGTAAAGTTTGTTAGTAGGCGTGGATGTTTTTTATTCTTTCACGCAAAAACAATATGGATTTCATTGCATCTTTACAATAACATGTTTATACAAATAGCACATGGGCTAAAACTAACAAAGAATGAATTAACTAAAATGATATTTATGTGAATTATCCAAAATATAACTCAAATCCTCCGCAGACAGATTCGCGGGCACCAGATAGAATCGCCATACACAGAAACAGAGGCTCATAAAATTACCGAATGTAAAAATTGTACTTAACTCGTGACGGGTATAAGTATAATACCCATGTCTATGTAAACTAAGTAGATGGTATCCGTGTTTGAGGCAGCCCTGCCCTTTCTTCCCAGTTTATAAATAGTGCGCACGGTTACAGAGTTTATTCCACTTTGGGAGAGGTACCTGAACTGAATTATAATGTTTCTGATCAGCGACACGGTCGCGGCTAAGTGATCGCCTTTGAAATTACGATCAAACTACTTTCTTTGGTAAACTTTATGTCCCTTTTGTATAAGTTATAGGAACCGCCACACAAGCTCTATACAAGACCCAAAAAAATACTACTGCGTTTTCAATGTCAGCGCTCATAACTCAAAATATTTTTGATTGATTGTTCGATTCTCTAATTGTACTATTCGGCTGATATTCCTTTGGTTTGAATTAGGCGCGTAGCTAATGTAAAGAAAAAGAACAATAGGTACTTATAAAAACGAATACCTACGAATAAAATCGTTGAGTTGATACAAAATATTTTTATTAGAACTACAAAACAATAGTAAGAACGAACCAAAAAGAAACAAGATTAGAATCCAAACCCACGACTCGACGAACACCCTTCAAATTAATGTGATTGATCATTTAAAATTACGTAAGTGCAAACAAACCCTATAATCATTTTCGAAGCAAGATATTTATAGCTTGTGTGCACAAGTGAATGCAAGATAGTAAAGCCCACATCAACTCGGAACATCGGAAATGCCTACCGCAGCGGAGGCAATAAATCTCTGGGTGACACTTTCTATTTCTGTCCTTAGCGCCCTCTATTGGCGAGTTGCCGAGATGAACCTCGACACTACAAACTTACTCATGTTCCATGTTAGTAAACAAAGACACTAATACATCGAAGTGTACAGTAACGACACTAATAAACGTACTCATTTTGATTTACATAAATATAAATTACTAGCGGTTTCACCCGCGTAGTTCCCATTCCCGTGGGAGTACGGGGATAAAATATAGCCTATGTTACTCGCTGATGATGTAGCTATCCATTGCTAAAAGATTTTCAAGATCGGTCAAGCAGTTTCGGAGTCTATTCAATGTAAACAAACAACCAAACAAACAATAAAATGTTTCCTCTTTATAATATTTGTGTAGATGTTCACGCCATCCCAGAAGGGTCTCCGAAGGGGTAAGCAGAGGTGTTATAACAACAACATCCACATTTCACCGAATATGATTAAGTACCAACATAACAGGGTGAGTCCATCGCCGTCTCAGGCACTATACCTACATACGTCTTTGAATAACTTCACAGACATGTGCAAGTGTCCTTTGATTGATTTACATTAGAGTAATTAATATTATAGTGCCTACCTACCTAAGTACTGCAATATTAATTCAGCGACTTCATTGAGGTCGAGATCACTCTAAATTACTATAAACCTGACAAATTCGATCTTCCTTAAAATGTTAGCTTTTCTATATGTTTTATGACTTCACAAATGCAATTTAAAAAAAAAATGTAATTTGTAAAAAAAAAATTTGCCACCACACTAAAATAAAAATAAAAAGTTGTGTGGTAGCAACAGTAAAGATTTACTTGTAAAAGAAGTTCATGACTTGTCCTCATCCAAAGAAAAATATTATAATTTATTTTGTTTGTTAGAACACCCAAGGAAAAATAATGCAATCCTTTAATGTTATTCAAATGTTATGTAAACGTTAGGATAACCGGGGTGCTCCCGACCTCCTCGACAGCCGGTCAATGCTTCCCTGATGACGCAGACAATGCGAGGATGTCACGCCACGAGTCCCCAACTTACATCACGACAAAGGGCTAACAAGCCATTGTTTGTCATTTGTTGCGTCTCTCCGCTTGAGCGAGCGTCGCACGTGCATAGGTGCACTACCTATTGCATATGCATAGAAAAACGGTTTTTTGTGAGAAACGTGGCATTTCATTAGACACGGGTGGCGACTTGGTGCTCGTGCCATTAGATATCAACGCGCTTCATTCATATAATGCCTAATATTGCTGTGTGATCTTTTTTTATGTAGCTAGCTGTGGTCCGAGATTTCACCCGCGTAGACTTAATTCACGAGTAGCCTAAGTTACTCCTTGTAACATTAGCTATCTGCCAGTCCCGTTAAAATCGGTCTAGCTGTTTCGGAGATTTGCTGTATCAACAGACAGAGAGACATACGGACAGACGAATAGACAGACAGATAGAGAAAAAAAAGTATATACATTCATATGCATTTTGTGAAAAACTGTTGATTTGGAATAACAACCAAATACTTAAATTATTTATCTATATGTATGTATAGATTTACCTTCAATTAAATTTTCTATAAAGGTTTATATTTGGGAAGCCAAAAGATTATCAAAAATTATCAAAAAGGGGGTATCCTTATCAATAAAAAGTATTAAACCTAGAATATTTTCTTTAAACCCTTTCCACCCCGTTCTAATACCACATTACGAAAATAAATGGATCTACTGTAATCCTAGGATTAATTTACACACACTATACGCTACGTTTATTAATAAGGGAGACTAGGTTTAGTGACGACGCTGATGAAGCGATTCGTCTACCACGTTCTTACTTCAAACTTCCGTATACGAAACAAAATATAATAAATTTACCAATACGACGACAGGAATTATGAGCGCCCAGCGAAAATAGTGGGGATGACCTCGCTTATATCTGAGTAGGTACGCGCCCGCCGTTCTGCAAGCATGAGTAAGTATATCATGCTTAGTCTGGGTATTCTGAGGTCTAACTATGACCGTTTTAGGAGGAGCTCGTGGCACAGTTGCTATTGCGCATATGATTCGATCAGCGAAATTATGCAACCATACGCCTAGCCAGTATGGATGGGTGACCGCCCGAGTTCCCTCCGTGCCTCGGAGAGCACGTTAAGCCGTCGGTCCCGGTTGCCAATTTATCATCTTTGGCAATCGTTACAGGTCAGTCAGAGGCCTAAGAAAGTCTGACAACTGGTTTAACCCAGATTGCCGATTTTCCTCGAAAAGGGGGTTACTAAGGTCAGATGGCAGTCGCTTCGTATAAAAAGCAGGTGATCAGCCACATCGAGTTGAATCAAGTGCCGACCCCAAATACATGGGATAAGGCCAGGGAGATGAACTATGACCGTTTTAAGCAGCGCGTTTATAACTTAGATATCTGCCTAAAACGATGTATTTGGCTCCCGGTTAGTGAGATTTCAGATGTGAACTTACTGGCAAAGAATCTTAGCATTATAATATGTGAGCGGTGAGCGCTCATAATCATAAGATCATGTTTACTTGCCAGATTCCTAATACGAGTATGGGTTGTTTTCGCTCTCATAATGTTACGAAGTTTATATCATCTGTAATGGCCATACCTCATATTATAGTCAGCAGACATTAACGACCTGACAGCCAGATCATTTCTCGTTTTATTCATAAGAGCTGCATAGAATCAAAGAAAAGCTATTTTAAGATTTTACACCGTTAGTTCATCATTTCATTTGCTCTAAGTCATCAAATTAGAGAAATAATTCAATTCAATTATAATTTTTAGATTTTTAATATGAGTTTTTACATACATACGACTGCTCAAATCCCACGACCACCACTCATTTGATAAGTAAGAAGTATTTAGTGGCTTTAGGAACCTAGTATGCCTTACTACTACTTAGTTCGAGTAAAAAATAATGTTGTAACAAGCAAAATGGAATCAAATTCCTAAGCCAAAAGTGAGAGCATTTCGTTGTCATATAAAACCGGATCAAGTCTGGATTCCATCAGTTTTTCTTAGGTGAATAACCGGCATCGCGCACAATGGGTCCACTTTCCTTACAAGGGATCTCCTTGTACGGAACCTCGGGGACACGACCACTGAATACTGCGGGAACTTTGATAAATGCTCACGTTCCTTTATGTATGGAATAATTAGTTGTAATGTTATTAAATTGCTCCAATTTAGAGTCCATTGGTATACACTACACGGAGTGCTTATAGAGGGGCCTTACCATGAGCTCTTATTGCCATGATAGTTTGACCCATATTATGAGACAGATGTATATGACGTGTATACATCTGTCACTGTCGCATAACTGAACTATCTGTTGCAATAAGAACCATGGTAAGGCCCCAGGCCTTTGAATAAGGCTCTAAATAGGTTGGATTGAGAACACAAGATTGCTTTGGGACTGTATCAGATATTTTATATCTATATCGAACAATTTATTCCAACTCAATAAGCAATCGATTTGAGGCAAAAGACTCGATGTTCGGTCGCATACGCTGCAAAACCAGACAAACAAACAAACCTAAAACCTTTTTAGAATGTTTATTATAATAAGATTTGCTTATCACCTTATATTTACATTTGCTAAGACATAACTTTTACATGAACCGAAATACCATAGGAAGTGAATAAAAACCTAAGATAGATTGTAACCTAACTATTATGTTGTAATGAAAATGGCTATTCAAACCAAAATATCAACAGCTGTTTAACAGTGGTGTTAGTTAATCTATCAACTAGTGTCGAGTTACAGTCGGAGGGCGTTACGGTTATACAGCTCGGATGGCCAATTAGGAAGTTAGGGATCACTAGCTAGCGGTGCACTCACCAACCCGTATTGAATTTCCTGTTCTCGTAAATATTGTTTGGTTTCGAAACAAAATCTGTCACGTAATGTTTATTAACACAAATATTTGGTGTTGTTTGAGGATCAAAATATATCTGTTAGCTCCGAAGGGCTAATAACAACGCTCCATCTCAGGCACTATACATACGTCTGAATGACTTCTCAGACATATGCAGGTTTCTTCGCGATGTTTTCCTGCACCGCAAAGCACGTGGTGTGGAATCACTGCTCAGGTATATGCTTCGCAAAACCCACGGCCACCACGGCTGTAATCAAGTATCAGAATAAATTTTTCATTAGTAACTTTGATAAATAAACAAAAATCAAATTTAAACTGGCAACATGCATTATTTTTCGGTAAATAATTTGTTACGTATTTGTTAAAAGTATAACCAATTGTTCCCTTATTTCCAAACGCGGTCAGCGGCCGTCTCGTGTCACGTGGTGTTTGTTTACATTCCCTTCTCCTCATCACTATCGTCTATCTATTCTGTCAACAAACATCACTCTCCCGACTTGGCTCGCTCCTTAATGGCCACACAAATATCACTCACTGATGAAACCGCTCCGTCGTGTACTTTTAGAACAGAACTAACAACCAATAGAACGCATATGCTATTAGAATACCACACTTTGATATTATTTCATTTAACAATATAATATCTTGAAAGTTTTCTATTAAGAAAATGTCTTTAGCACTACCGTCCGGCCGGAATCGTTTTACGATCGTCGGCGGCGACTGACAGACCAATTTTGAAAATTCTACTTATTAAAACGGCTCTCAATGTCCTCGTAAACTACGACTTAAGAGTTCAATGCTTCGTTGAATTATTGCGTTAAACTGATATTTAAATCATTGAGTCTTGGTGGCTGTGGGGTTTGAGCAGTCGCCTGCAACACAAGCGACGCAAGTTCGAATCCCAGCGGAGCCTACACTAATGAGCTTTTCAAAAAACTTATGAGCAGTGATTTCACAAGACGTGCTTTACGGTAAAGGAAAACAACTTGAGGGAACCTGCATATATCTGAAAAGTAGTACAAGGACGTATGTATAGTGCCTGAAACGCCGATAGATTATCCATCTCTTTTTTTTTAATATTAAATCTCAAGTTATTTAGATAAGTGTATGATTTAAGAAGAATAGGGGGAACTACTGCGAATCAATATACTATTAATTCGTGTCTCTGTAAGAGGTTCATGTCACCGATAAATGCATCACTCAGGCCATCGTGGCAGACCGTCACGGCTCATGTCGTCGTCGGCTCGGTTCCGTGTGCCCATCAATATTATTTATGCCCTGTACAAAAATATAATTCATATTTTCTCACGTTTCTCATATAAATCACTGGGTGCTTTTAGAAGTTCCACGAATAGTTTAATCTGCTTTAACAAGCGAAAGGGGAATTGGTTAATTCTTAACCGAAGCGGAACATTTCCGCATAGTTAGAGCTAAAACCACTATCAAGAAATCGAAATAGAGCTTAATCTTTGTTACATGGTGGGCTGTATCATATTCATGAATAATATTGATATAGCGAGGAGCGTGAGTGTTTATCTAAAGTTCGCTAAAGTTTGTTCAGCTTGGCCTGCATTGCAGCAAATTTTTGTCACATGGGGTATGCCTCCCCCACTATTATGTCAGAACATTTGGTTACTTGCATTAGAAATATACTCGTATATTTGTTTAACTTAGATGACTTTAAAAATAAACACTTATATAGCGTGAGCAAATAGCAAAATGGTCAAAAAAAATAAACTAAATCTACGCGGGTGAAACCGCGGGGCACAGCTAGTAACATAATATATTTGGAAATGGGTGACGGTAAATCCCATAAGAATGATAGAGTCATAAAAATAAATAATTAAATACCATAAACAGTTCGTATAGCGGATGTAATGGATATTGATGGCATTATTGATAAGTATAAATTCATAGTGACGCAACTAGAGTTCACCCTCTCCTATTATTGCATTATAGAAATTATTGCCGTCATGCGAAAGAGAACCAAACTGCGATCAATATTTCACAGCTCTAGTCAATTAATCTCTCAGCTACGCTTAGTTATTATCGTACAAATGCATCTTCCTCTAGCTAGGAATATGTCGCGTTAGTCGCACTAATATTGTTATTTATATCTCAAGCAACTACACCCAATTACAAGATGATTCCATCTTTGGGTTTTCGCTGTCTTCTTAGATATAATATTTATTTTCACCACTTGCTAAGTTTTGCGCTTACTTGTAACAAATATAAAAAAATCTAATGAAAGCCCAATAATATTATTTATGTTTGAATGTATGAAAGTTTAAGTGTTTTTGTGTTTGTAACCCAATCATGAAAAAACGGTTGAAATTTAGTACACTAAAATACTTAGATATAGTTTATTTACTTCTTATGTAACTTATTCTTGATCTCGGAAAAAGATTATAGTATATATATTATTATATATTAAGTTAAATTGGGTTATCAAAAAAATTATACGGGCAAAGCCTCGGGGTAAAACAATTAGTAAATATTAAACAGCAAGAGAACATAACGTCAGAAACATAAATATTTAAACGTAATATTCCCGATGAATAAATGCAAATTCATGTGGTGGTCATAATTTCTACCCTTTTCACTGACGTCGACACGAGCAGTCCTAAACGTGTGTAAAGCGATACCTACATAAAAGTAATCGTAGTTATCTGCAGGAAGCTGTGTACCGAAGGCTCGTGTGTAAATTATTTCCACTGCGGGTCGAGGAGACTCAAGTGATTTAACGAGATAAGCCGCGGACCCTTGTGAGTGCATAACGTCATCCTGCTAATGCTAAGGCCCCTCCCTGCGCAGATGGCACCCGGACCCTCAGTTTTTCATACATAACACTTGCTAGGGCTGTACTAGGTACATTCATGAATGTCAGAATCTTTCTATTGTAGTTCTGAAAGGGCTAAGATGTCTTTCTCTGTACCTTCACAGTAACTTCAATTATCATATAATATACATATATACATAATAACATAACTATTCACATGTTTGTGCGCAAAAAATCAAAGTACGTTTTTAATACAGGGGACATAGGCAATAATTTCATTGATTTCAAATCATAAGATTACAGACAAAGCTAAAAAATTCATAACAGATCTTCATCTTTCCAATCAGCGTGCATTCTGAGATGGAATAGGAAGTTGTTGACAACCCTATAGTTAAGTATTCAGTATTCACTGCATCCCGCGCGTCCACGGATTCGGAAGGGGCGAAGGCCCTTGCGCTTTCGAGTCTGTCGTGCGGTCGCAATGGTGGCGCGCGCACGCCCAGACGCCCGTCGCACGCGCTCGCGCTCCACTCAGTATCGTGTGCTTCTGTGACAAATTGTGCTTAGGATTATTGTTTATGGTGTGCAAAGCTTCAAAGTATTTATAGCCTAATCGCAGTTCAAGTTGACGCAACGAGAACTTTGTACTTAAACATTATTTTCGAACATACCCTTGTTTTGTTTACAGCGTGAATCACGTTTTAACACTAACTTAAGGTATTTAAATTTATCTTAGGAGTATGTGTTCCATACTGCAATTAGTCAAGTCTTGGATGTGGCAAAACTTAATTTATATCTCACTACAATGCGCTTTAACGTTTGAAAATACGCGAGTGCTTGTGTTTCTCGTTTTGTTGTGTTTTCGTGTCTCAATGATCAAAGCCAAAGTCGGTGCATGAAGATAATCTATTGAAGTGATTTCATAAAATCATGTGTCTTCATTGATAACCATACTTTACAAGTTAAATGTTGCAATTATTTATTGCCTACAATCTGCATTGATATTTAAAGCCAACAGGTTGCAATTCTAGTCGCTGCTGACAAAGGCATTAATTTCGCCTCTAGGCTTCGGATATCTATAGCAATCTGTGTCGAATGCAAAGTATTGTACAGGCGAGGCTCGCACTGGCCGAAGCCCGGAGCCTGAGGTGGGCGAGCTATCTCGTCGCTCCTGGTTCGCCCACGAGCTAGACTGGTACCGATGCAACTACGGCAAAAAATAGTCTTCAACCATAATATGCAAATTACTATCTTGAGGCTACACTTAGAACACTTTCAGTAAATTGATACTCGAACGCTTCTTTTATACTTATTTCGCCATTGGTAAGTTTTACTTTTTCGTAAGACAGTGTAATTTGAAATGAACACGTACACTTGAGTTTTGGTGGTTGAATTATAAGTCGAACATTCAGGACGATTACTTATATGGAAACCTCTACTACAGCGTGACAAACTTTATTCTGCCCGAAAATTAAGTAAGTCAAAATGATCTTATCGGATCGTAGTGCCTTCTACCGGATCCAATTGTTAGTTAATACAATCCAGAAACTATCGTAGCTACAGTAGTGTATATACTTTCATATGTATTTACTAAAAAAACTTGTTATTTGGAATTATAAACAGACACTTCAATTTTATTTATCTGTATAGTTAAGCTATATTTTAGTAGATCGTCATTGTGACATCATGTTTCTAATATTTAGTCGGATTACAATATTATTTAAATGAGACGTATTGAAATTGGATCATGATTCATTCCTCAGTTCTCTCACGAATAAATTTCTCCTAAATACAATCGCGTGACATTCGCAATTCGCATTATTCCATTCGGTGTTTGCTCTGAAAGTGCCTCTTCCAAGTGGATAAACAACAACCCTATTGGTTTCGTAGCAAATATTTATAATATAATGTTGTCGAAATAGTTAAATTGGCATATTTCTGGAAAACAAAACTCTGAATAATATTAGTTATTGTAAAGGTTTCAATAACAAAAATCACTTTAGGTATTTGCAAATTCATTCATTGAAATATGATTTTATATTATTGTGTCGTTAAACCTTTGACAACTTCTTATTGCAAAATTGTATTATAAAAGATCTGAGGCTTATATGTACGAAGACCGGTCTCTAATGTGTGGGTGTGCAACTCGATGCAGATTGCAGTTACCCGCAATGCAACGAAATAAATTTCAATATACACCTTTTGCGCGTGGAACCTAACTAGGTATTCGGATCTTTATCGGGTAATTTAAGTCGTGTTCGGAAACGTGTTGCGAATATGGCAGGGCCAGATTCCAGATCACGATTTCGCAATAGGCAATAGTATCGTATTATTACTATTAGGAAATATCTAGTTATCGTTCTAGGCTTGGAACAAAAGCTAGGAGAAAGGAACGCTTTATTACGAGATAATGATAGTCCAGGAAATATATTAAATGTATTTATTCGTACACTAATGTTTTAAGGGAATGGTAAATATATCTCATACATCTATACCTAAAGATAAATCACATTGCAGTGTCCGTTTGTAATTCCAAATTAACAGTTTTTCACTAAATGCATACGAAATATATACGGAAGTCACATAAAAACGCCAATTTATAAAAAAAAAATCTGTGTGTCTGTTTGTCCCGGCTAATTTCCGAAACGGCTGACTTTCAATGGCAGGTAGCTAGGTATTTTACTAGGAGTAACATTTGCTACTTTTATTAAGAAATCATGGAGGTTCCGCGGGTCACCTATAAAATTCAGTCTATGCGGGTGAAACCGCGGTAGAGCGCTAGTTAAGGTATAAAAACACAAACAACGAATTCTGATTAAATTCTCCGCAAGTGAAATCACGAGAATCAATGAACATTAAAATCACCCGAGGTTCAGTAACAAGTCCCCAAACTGGTATAACTGTTTGACCAGCAACATAAATATGTTCTCGAATTTTTTAAATTACATGCAAGTTTGTAAGTAAATGAAGTTTATTTATGAAAGATTTACTTACCATTATACAATTAATTGGCCTGTTCATCGAACATTTTATTAAGACGTGCAAATTAGAATCTCGTTAAAATATGCCATTTTATTATTTTAGCTTAGTAATGGCAATATTACTTAATATGCCATCAATTACGAGTTTCTGGAGGAAATAATAATAAACATGTTATTTTATTTTTAAATCTCATATCCTTACTTTAGTAGCATAACTAATAGCGTGATTACATTCAAAATTAATAGAATGGCCAGGAAAACTAGGAACACGAGACGGGGCTCGATCCCACGACCTCTGCAAACCGTGCAGTTGCTCTTCCAACTGAGCTACTTGTGATCCTACCTCATGCGTCGAATTTGTCTTTCCAGTGTTTTTGATGCTTAGGGGCCGCCTTAAAAAAAGTTATAATAGCGTGTTATTCAACACTCAGTAATTTCCTTCACATCCAAAAAAGTAACATAGGACGTAACGTATGGTACTTAAACGTTTATGAGCATTCGCTACGAATGATTGTTCACCTATTTACGTACATTCTGCATTTATGGCTCTTAAGTACATTTCTTTAAACTTTTAAGAGTTTGCAGAGGCATTTAACAGAATTCAACATATAGTACCTAGTACATATCTATACAGATAAATTAAAGTGTCTGCGTATAAATCCATTTAAACAACTTTACATTAAATGCATATGCAATTATATAAGAATAGCTGTGCCCCGCGGTTTCACCCGCGTAGATTTAGTTTCATCCTTATGGTCGCGGAAACCTAATATTTTTAATAAATAAAAGGTAGCCTATGTCCTTTCTCAGGGTCTAAAGATTGTCTGTGTCAAATTTCATTAAAATCGGTTTGAACGAGGAATGAGGTTTAAACGGGAAAGCGTAACAGACAGACAGAGTTACTTTCGCATTTATAATATTAGTAGGGATAGGTACTTACTAACTGACTAATCTCTGAAACCGCGACACCGATTTTAACGGGGCTTTATGCTACTAAAAAAATTGGTTTCTGTGAAATAAAATCAACCATGAAGTTATGTTTATGGGGGTGAAACCGTGGATCATAGCTAGTTTCTAATATGATGCAGAACATTTTAAATGTAGTGTTGTTTGTTTGGTTCGCTTGGTTGGGCGAGGGGTGGGCCGAGCCTCCCCTAAGGATTCTGGACCCCGTCTGCCACACAATAGTTCACAAGATAATCGATAGCGACCATAGCAACTAATAGCTAATGCTAGAAAATGTTACATGCGCGTGCACTGTTTTTGGCGTTCGAATTGCCCCAATAACATCTGTATATATTACGTACCTACCCACACAAGTAGCAGACAATTTATATTTAGAAAGGAAAACTAAACATTTCTAAATGTATAGTTTGACTTAATTGCATAGGTCTAGAAGTAGCCTAAATTACTCCTTGTAACATTAGATATCTGCCACTGAAAGTTCAGTTTAAATCGATCCAGCCGTTTCGGAGATTAGCCGGAACAAACAGACAGACGGAGATTTTTTTTATTTGAGTATATCGTATATGCTCTCATACATATGCATTCAGTGAAAAGCTGTTAATTTGAAAGTATAAACAGGCACTTACAGGCGATTTTATTTGTCTGTATATATGTATAGGCAACAATAATGACTCATTAAATATGATGGACGAGATTCGAAACCTACTTAAAGTTAACTACTACGTATTTTAGAATCGTAACTATTCGCAAATTGATGCATGGACTCGCAATAGCGGATAAAATATAATGCTTTTAACTATCAACTCGCAGTAAATCTGGTGGTCTCACTAATGGACATTTACAATAACATACACATTTAACTAGCTGTGCCCCGCGGTTTCACCCGCGTAGTTTTAGTTTCATGCTTCATGTTGCGGAACGGATTACCCGGAACAAACAGACGGACAGACAGACAGACAGAAAAAAAAATTAAACTGGGTTATTCAGTGTCAGTAGCGTATATACTATCATATGCATTTAGTGAAAAGCTGTAATTTTGGAATTACAAACAGACACTTCAAATTTATTTATCTGTATAGAGTATAGATGTATAGATTAAATTGAATATCATCGCCAGAGCACACTGAATATTAAATATAATGAAATTTTCCCGGAAGAACGCAATAAAACACCACGGCCAGCATTAATGAGCAAACGTATTAAAATTATTGCATTCCCTTTTCAGAAATATGTTTTTGTGATAAAGTGTTTCATTCAAGAGCGTTATCGCTGTTCGTTATAATCAACTTAAAAGTATTGTACCTTTACAAAGCAGGGGTTGTGACTGAGTGACATTGAAAAGGCGCATGGAATACCCGTGATAAATCTGCCTTAAAGTCACGATGTAACCCGTGCCCACAACCCCTGTACAGACGTTTGTCGCTAATGAAAATATATGGTGACTCCGCGCTTCCTGCACTGTGAAAACATTATGTAAATCGTGTCGTATGTATTCCTGGCGCAGGTAAATGGTGTATCGGTAGCAGTGGCTAGACACTAGATTATTTACGGCAGCTTTGAGTAAATTGCGAACGGGTTTGTTCTGAATCGAACTACTGTTGTGATGCAACAGCTTTCTAGTTGATTTAGCAAGGTATTTAAATGCGCTTAAGTTACAAGGGGAGAGGAAGACCTAAGAAACGAACGATGGATTGTGTGAAAGCTAAAAAGGTAGTTAATACAGATATGACGGCTGTGAGACAGAGAAATGAAAGAGAAAAACATGTACTGATTCCGGAGACATGACGGGCAGGAGCATGATGAGGATACGAGCTGATGTGCATATATATTTACTGAAATAGTTTTAAGCCCACATTTTGGGCCATGAGAGAAAGCCCAAAATGTGTCTCTCTGCAAAAAATTCATAATAAACTTATAGTCTCAAGTAAAGGATTACCTACTTTATATTTTGATGAAAGTTCAAGCTATCATTTCGTAGTCACAAAGTTATCAATCAAGCTTCAAAATTTCCCAAAAGAGACTGATCGCTCTCAAATATAACCTGATATAATGATTTTGTTCTAATGGCATTCGCTTCACATCTCTAGAGATTGGAATTTCACACAAAGGCGTTATGTTATTAACGCGGCTGCGATGTGATGATAATATATTAAAGCGGATTGCGCTGCGTAACCTCCCGTTCGATACGAAGACTTAAGATGTGCCTTAAGCGAAGCGAAAGAGTGATTATGTACACTCGTAAACAGTTGTCTGTTCCAGAAATTAGGGCCAGGGTATTTACACAATACTACTAGCTAGATGATTGATTTAATCACATGTTACTGTTACAAGTGATAGTTTACTATCTCTGCAGCCTCCCAAGTTATTGATGAAGGAGAACTTCACAAAGCGGCACAGTGAATCATCAAGTGGATTTCAACCTATTTAATTACTTATTAGCTGTCAATTTGCAATGCAGATCAAAAGTTCACTGCAATCTATCAGTCAAGATAGAGAGCGTTTAAGTGTCCATTACCTCTTGCTTTGCGTTTCATTAATAAGACTTCACATTTCGCATTCTTTCAATAATTAATATTGTGATTACAATCGTACTGACTGTGCAAACAAATATGGGGCCAACTGTGATCGTTAAACCAGCGAGACATTTGACGTTTATAGGAATCAAAGTCAAAGCTAACTTCATAAAACGACCACAGTTAGCTCCAATTATTGACACGTGTCAACCACAATTGTTTTCTTACAAGGCTGATTAGAAAGTCAATATTGCATTGATGTATCAGTGAAGCAATCGTCTCTCTTTTCTAGCCTTCTACTTAATCCAAAACATTTTATGTCCCGCTGATATCCTGTCACTTGCATGGCTCAGCTGCTCACGGCTCACGCTCCCTCCAAACACCCTGTTTCAACCGGCCTATTGTGCGAGCTTAATTAATTTGCTTTTATGTGAACACTCTTTGCTGTTTCGTTGAATCACCGTCGGAGAAATAATGCCAGAGCGATTTATTTGCGTGCTTACGAGAGCTCGCGATCGGACGTTAATGACAATGTGAATATGTCGAGCACCCATTATTGCAAGCTATTCGAAGAGCTATATTGATCTGTGACTCAAAGAAAGCACAAAGTAAATTAATAAGCGCTTATTACTCATACTATGCGAAGTCGACTGAAGTGGTATCTTCTACTATGATGACACGAGTATAATTATGTGATCGGTTTTGCAAAAGTTGACATAATATTCCTTTAAAACTAAGAGGTTTGTACACAGAATAAAGGCGTTCAAATCATATTTAAATTACTGACAGCAAGCATAAAATCCTCGATCACTGTCTAGACTTTATGGAACACTAAAGTTAACGGGATAAATCCGTTATATTTGAGATTGGTCGATGATTGTGGAACATAATAACGATCGTTTAAAATTATTTGTTTTCAACAAATTCCGTTTTCAACCTATACAGATAAATAAAATTGAAGTGTCTGTTTGTAATTCCAAAATAACAGCTTTTCACTAAATGCATATGAAAGTATACACGCTACTGACACTAAAAAACCAAGTTTTAAAATTTTTCTCTGTCTGTCTGTCCGTCTGTCTGTCTGTCTGTCTGTCTGTTTGTTCCGGGTAATTTCTGAAACGGCTGGACCGATTTTAACGGGACTTTCACTGGCTGATGATTCAAGGAGTAACTTAGGCTACTATTACTTAAACAAAATATTAGGGTTCCGCGACAATAAGGATGAAACTAAATCTGCGCGGGTGAAACCGCGGGGCACAGCTAGTCTTGAAATAATAATGGTCGAAATAGTTTGGAAAATGAAGCAAATATTTTGGTTAAAGAATAGTTCTGTTGGGTTCGTCTGTGATTCGTAGGTTGTCATTTGGGTCTTTAATGAGAGTTTTGTGTACATTCCTATTCCACGACTTAAATATTACATGATCAACGTACAGTTACTTTCAGCCCTGAGTCTAAATTGTATTATTTTATAGACGATGTAATCTAGCTTTCACAGGGTTTATCGTATTTAAGTGTTATCTCCTTGAAATAAGCACGATCAATCGCCTCGGCCCTGTAAATCTGTCTTAGTGAACACGCCAGTTACCTTGGACTTGACTTATTTATCGCCACACGTATCTCCCGAACACTAGCATATTCACCGGTCATTATTATTATTGAATATGATTCATTTCAAGATTTCTCGAGAAATTTATATTGGTGCCGCGTATTGGCATAAGTAAATTCGCTTTATTTATATTTCTTACGGACTCATGAACGTGTATTAAAATAATGGCAGTGGTTATAAAATCGTGGAATACTTTATTCTAACTAGTCTATGCGATACTATGTCTGCTTTGCAGAATTGTAATGAAGCATTTCTTACAAAAACATAACTACCTGACTGATACGACGCAGAGAGTCACTGGGTGTCAAATTTTTTTAGAACTAGATTAGAAACTGAAACTAAAACCAAAAATATATTTTTTTTTTTTTTTTTTTTTTTATTTTATTATTCAAAAAGACACAAACAGTCAATAAGAAACAAAATAAGACTTAAGATAGTTAATTATATGACAAACAGTGTCCAAAGATATAAACAAATTTCAAAGACAATAAAAAAAAGAAAAATTAGGTGCAAAATTATAACTAATTATTTTCTAAATATTTCAACAATAGGTACTTATTAAGTGTATACATAATTAAGAATATAAGACTTAAACTTACTGAGTGAGGTGTGAAATATATCTGTATCAACAAAATATTTGTTAAAAGTGCTACAGGTACGTGGGACAAAACGATTATTACCATAATTGGTATTAAATGTAGGTACATGAAATAAGTTTCTGTGGCGAGAACCATCTCTAGGGCAGCGTAAGGTTAACTTTTCCAATAAGTAAATACTATCAATTGAATTATGCAATATTTTATATAATAACATTTGGTCACGAACTAATCTTCTAGATTTTAATGACGATATACCTGAACTTGAATTACTAAATCTATAATGGAGATGTTTGAGAAATTTATTTTGTATTCTCTCTAGTTGTTCAACATATAGAAAGTATTGAGGATTCCATGCAGTAGATGCATATTCGAGAATAGATCTCACAAAAGAATAATATAATGTCATTAGTGTGACTTCATTCTTGAACGGCTTAGTCACCCGAAGCACGAAGCCAAGCATTTTATAAGCCTTGCTACATATATTAGCAATATGAGCTTTTAATAATAATTTTTCATCCAATATTACCCCTAGGTCTCTCACCTCCGATACACGCTTGATTGGAGAATTATTAAAAGAATATGAAAAAATTATTTTATTAATGGTTTTCCGAGTAAATGAAATTACGTGACATTTATTGATGTTTAACTGAAGCATGTTTGCCGAGCAATAATTCCATACCCGATCTAGGTCTTCTTGAAAACAAATGGAGTCATTAATAGAAGATATCGCTCGAAATATCTTGTTGTCATCGGCGTAAAGAAGAAAATTTGAGTTTTTAAAATTATAAGAGATATCATTTATGAATATATTGAATAGGAGAGGACCGAGATGAGAACCCTGAGGCACCCCAGACGTAACAGGAACGAATGATGACTGGAATCCCCGAACTGTCACACACTGACTACGATTTCTTAAATAAGACTCGATCCATCGCAATAGGCTGCCGTGTATACCGAAATCTTCTAACTTATGTATCAATATATAATGCGAAATCTTATCAAAAGCTTTAGAATAGTCAGTATACACGACATCCACTTGTAAGCCCGAGTCCATTGCTGACATAACAAAATCTAGAAACTCACAGAGGTTGCTTTCGGTTGAACGTTTAGGTATAAATCCGTGCTGTTGCGAGATTATACTAGGCCGTATCGATGGCATTATAAGGTCACAAACAATCTTTTCGAAGACTTTAGGAATGACAGATAATTTGGATATGGGACGATAATTTATAACGTTATGCCTATCACCACACTTAAATACCGGGACCACGAATGATTTCTTCCATTCATCTGGAAATATACCACTATCAAGAGATTGTTTAAATATAAGAAATAATGGAAGAGATAGCTGTGCGGAACATTTTTTCAAAAATAGTGGTGGAATGCCGTCAGGGCCGGGGCTCTTGGTTGTGTCAAGATTCGAAAGATATTTTTCTATAATTTTTTGGGATAAACTATGGCTAGACAGAGTAATAACATTATTATTATAACATTGAGTATGAATTGGGTATGAGGTATTGGAAAGAGTTGGTTCAAATACTGATCTAAAGTGTTCATTAAATAAGTCTGCCATTCTTTGGCCATCAGTAGTACTATCTTCCGCTAAAAATATTGAATCAGGGACATCATTTACGCAGTGTTTCGATTTAACAAACTTCCAGAAATCCTTGGGATTTTTATTGATGTTGTTTTCGGAGGAAGTTATATAGTTATATAAGCATTTGACTTCAACCTTCTTTTGTCGCTTCCTCAAAAAGGAAAACATCTCATAGTCATCAATTCTCCCATAAATCTTCCACTTACGGTGAGCTTTATCTTTTTCTCTTAAAATTTTGATAAGTGCTTTATTATAATAAACTGGATATTTTTTACTATTGTACTGAACTTTCTTAGGGATATGGTTTTGAATTATTTCATTAATAATGCCATAAAATTCTAGTGTACATTGATTGACACATTTCCCAGAAAAGGTATTTTCCCAATTTATTGAGGAGAGATAACTATTGATAAGGTCATAGTTAGCTAGATGAAATTTCAATGAAACACGAGGTGGGCAGCGTAGAGATAGAAGAGGGGTAATAGCAGTGGTTAAACCTAAAGCCGGATGATGAGCGTCTTCGGGTATTAAAGGTGTCAAACATCTGTTCACCTTGCAGGTTATGTTTGAAATTACAAGATCCAGGATTCGGTCATTGGTATTTACTATCTGATTATATTGAGAAAAACCTGTGATGTTCAGAAAATCATTTAAGTTGGACACGAGCAGATCAATATTCGGATTGATAAGATCAACATATTGATTATCTGAAGTGCCACACCATATCGCCTTAGAAATATTGAAATCTCCAATTATGAGCACATGATCCTCCGGTTTCTCTAAAACCATGTCGGAAACATGGTCGAAGAATGTTTGCATCGAATTGATTTGATTGCATCCATGAGGAAAATATACGCAAAATAGGTGAAACTTATTGCAATTATTATTAAAAATTGAAGAAACGCAGACATGTACAGCTTCGGCATCTACAAAGCTGGGCAAGTCAGATTTAGTACTATCCAATGATATTGAGAAGCTTTTATTTAAGGCAATTAAAACACCACCACCCAACTTATTGTGGCGCACTTCATACGGGCGATCGAATCTATAAACACAATATCTGTCATCAAAAAGTTCAGGATTAAAAATACTTGGAAGTAGCCAGGTTTCGGTAATAAATATAATATCATAATCAGAGTTAACCACCGATACAAAAAAATCATTTGTTTTAGTACGTAGACCTCTGGCATTCTGATAGTATATATTTAGGATATGTCTAGACTCCGGTTCGAATTATTATAATTATACTAGAACAATACAGCAAAATTCTCGAATATAAAGGGCTATAAGATAGCTGCCAACAATGTATATAATCCATACCACGCACCAAACATAAACAGTACAATATACTATAAACATATTCAAAATAAATAATAAAATATACAACGAAATAATCAGCATAGGTGGCACCATAACAAACAGACTCCCTACATCGAATTAATATGTTTGTGATAATTACATATAATAAAGACCGTCTTATATTAGATTTGAAAACTACACCTAATAGATCAGCAAGCAAATAATTTAAATAATGTGCATATAAAAACATAACAACAATAATTAGGAAATCGAGTTCTACAGAGCAACAGAAAACCCCAAAATAAAACAAATGAAACGGTCGGAGAAACGATATTTTTAAGTCTATATATATGTTATATGATGTTATATGATAAGTTATGTCTTTAAATGACTTTAACATCACCGGGAAATATAATATTCTGCAATAGGATGCTATATTTATCAACTCACTCAATAACATACTAAAACAGTATAGTCTAACGATTAATGTGCACTTAACACAGTATTTCACGTAATAATATAATATACTTATAAAGAAATATCGGTAGGTAGGAAGTAAAAAGTGAACGCTTAACAAACAAAATACCTTAAATATACAAGCAATAGTATAACTAAAGATCTTTACTATAAGTGTTATTTTAGTCCAGCGATTGAGACTCAATTCAATAGGTGCAAAAAAATAAAAGATAAGAGAACAAAGAACCAGCGGAATGTCAGCGATACTCAATATGCGGCCCGCTGGGTTGAACACATCTTTAAAAACGAACTCAATCAGAGGATAAGTACACAAGTTATGTATTTTACAAAAAGTATTTAGAACAATCAATAGTAAGTAAAGTGTGTCTAACATATTTTCAAGAGATCTTTTTCGTTTTTTATGGTAATAACTGGTGAGGTATCGTTTTTTCGTACAAAAATTTTACAATGTCTGACCCAAACATATTGAAATTGTTTATCCTTACCTAGACCTTTAGCTTTGGAGAGTAGATTTTTATTGGATACAGTAAGATGATCATTTACATAAAACTTTGAGTCCCCGGAGAATCCCAATGCACTTATATTTGTAGATTTATCCTTTCGACACGAAGCTATGAAATCTTCTTTAACATAACGACAGTGGAAGGATATTATAATTGGCTTGGGCTTACTAGGTTGACGCGTAGGTATCCTCGCTATGTAATTTATTTGGTTTTTTACGATTGGGTATCCAACAGCAACTCCTATTTTCTCCGCAACATCAAAGAGGTTTTCATTCTGCTTTTGGGGAATCCCGACGACTTCTGCATTATTGACTCTAGACCACTGGTCCCTCTCCAGCAAGTCTTCGGAGATTCTTGTAACTTCACACTGGATATCAGGTATTTCATGAATTTTACCTTCTAAAGTCTCGATCCTTAAATCCAAGGATGCAACTTTTTCGGAGAACTTATTAATCGTGTCGTGGGCCATTGACAAAGAAGCCTGGAGATTTTCAATCTCAGATTTTATAATTTTCACATCATCAACTAATTGTGGGATAGGAGCTAGCATTGTGGTAATCTTCAGAAGCTGCCCGTGTAGTCCCTCTAGTGAGATCGTAGGGCTGGCGCACACTCCACCGATGTTAGGTGATAATGATTTAGACTTACATTCTGGACAGCGCCAAGCTGTTTTACGGTCACCAAGTCTTCGGTATCCAAGCTCTGTAATACCCGAGCACTTAAAATCAAAGTGGCGATCACACGTACCACAGTGGGTACCATCCGTAAACTGCGAATTGCAACTAGGACAAGAAAACATACTTGTTTTTCGTAATTTAATTTAAATTTAAATGAATTTGCGGGCACCAGTTGAGAGTTCCTGACAGGAGTTAAATAACTAAATATTGTATTTGCACACTAGTGACTCGTACGACGTATCGACGACGACGAATATATTCAATTCCTAAATGTTTGTCCAATTACATGCTCGAACTTGGCGTTATTTGAACCAAGTACACGTGCATAAATTTGCATAAGCCCAGTCGTCGTCTTTGTGTTTGTGAACGCGGCCTGGCTGCTGCTTCCACGAAAAGCTATTCGCTGTTTGTAGGCACCACTGTTTAGAGTTCAGCAAGACAAAGGAACTCGCAGCGTATTTATTCAGATTTGAGATGCATATAGTATGGCACTGTTAACGTAGTAGTATGTACTTAAATCACTCCAAACAAATAAATTAATAAGTAAATATAGTCACGATAGCCCAATAGCAGAAGTGTTAAAGAGATCATCGCCGTTTTAGGCACTAAACTCACACACAACACCTGAATT
The DNA here is from genome assembly GCA_964035505.1 of Watsonalla cultraria. Classification (NCBI taxonomy): domain Eukaryota; kingdom Metazoa; phylum Arthropoda; class Insecta; order Lepidoptera; family Drepanidae; genus Watsonalla; species Watsonalla cultraria. The sequence continues at coordinate 5,083,943 of OZ037717.1, read as the reverse complement.
TCTTCTCAGACATATTAGGCAGGTTTCTCCGAGATGTTTTCTTTCACCATAAAATTCACGGTGTGAAATCACTGTACTTATTACTGTTTAGTAAAACGCATTGGACAGACCGCTGGGATTTGAACTTACGTCACTTGCGTAACAGCGACCACTCAATCCACTCGGCCACCTCGGCTTTCTGTAAACATTTTGCAGATATAGGTACCTGTTTGATTGATTTATTGCCTATGTTAAGTCATAACATCGATTTTCATACCTTAATATGCAAGTCCTCCTTCCACGACTACACGTTTGCTATCAATCTGACGTCTTCCGGTCACCACACCCTTCTCGTTTACCCAGACACCTGCTACAAGAGACATTAATTACAATTATGTTGTCGTATGTCATGTCCGTTTAACTAAATATGACTTATACAGAAGGGATCTGGTTAATTAGACAATGGGATAGGAACTTTTGTTTTCCATAGTTATATCAAACTATTCTTGAAATAAATCATGAGTCGTTAAAATTAATAGAAAACCATAAAGGTACTAAGTTAAATCCTGTTTCCCATATAAGTATCACTTTCAATGCCACGAGTCACGAGTGACTTTTGACATCTCACGCGCGCTCCCAGCGTCTCCGATTTGTCCATTGTCATTATGTGTAGTGGGCGTTATGCCTTTAGGCTGGGCTTTAGGCGCCGGGTTTGAACGCTCATGAATTATTAACTTACCTCTATTCCCTCGCATTTTCCCGCAGTTTGCACCGAGATGTTTATTTACTCGCGCCCGGCGGCGTCACTAAATTGTTTTATTATCCCACATCCACGTGCAATTCAGTAATGTATTGCTAAAGATATTCGGTTCAATTTAAAAGAAACAAAAAGCAATTGCGCTCGACACGCCTGTCATGTATTAACATTATAACATATTATAGTAGGGAACACAATTGCCGTATAAATTTGTAACAAAAGCTCATTTGACAGAAAGGCATTAAGGACAATGAACAGTGACGCTCGACTAAGCTGCTTGACGTGTGACAATGGCTTTAATTACACCATACACGTTGTTAAACTACTATTTGAGGACCTAAATAGTTGAACAGTTTTGTGTAAAGTCATATGAAAAATGGGTGCGAACAGTTTTGGGTGAATTGAAACGTGTCCAGTGTTCGGTCTGATGCACTGGGTGAGTGCGGCCGTTATGATCTCAATAGGTAATGCATTCGAATCATCGCCATTCAGTTCCAGTTAGAAACTGACAATAGACAATTTGCAGTGGAATTCGCTCTACGACGTACCCGTACAACCTTCTCATGCATTTCAAAATACCGTGTCATTGTCGTATCAGAACAGCTTATTTTAAATCCTTGATGTAATGCGCTGAGTAACATTTAATCCAATGAATTTTGATGAAACCAATACAAGACGTAATGATTCGCTCGGATAATTTTTTACTGCGGTCCCATATACGAGTAGGAATCGTTTCAAACTACAAAAACTGCAATGTTTGACCATATCTATTCTTGCTATTTGTAAACACGCTACTTACACTAGTAATGAAATATTATCATTTGTTTATCTGATGCCTTCAGAATTAACGAATTTTATTAAAATGCTAAAGACTTTATGAAGCCAGTCACAACATCAAAGAAGGGTAATGAACCATGAACTCTGTTGGTACACAACAGTTGTAATTAGTCTTTTTTTCCCATTGTCCTTACTTCTCCAAACGAAGAGACAATAATAACTAATCGTTCGGTCCCCTTTCTACCGTACTATTAACTTAATTGGCAATTGTCAAGGATTCATTTCGTTCACACGAACCATACAGCACAAAATCCAAACCGAATAAAAATAAGAATTTGTACCTTATTGCCTTATTGAACGGGTGAAATATTTGCGATTATCCCAGGAGGTGGTCAGTAAATAATGGCACGGCGATTTAACCGATACGACCTTTGAAATTCCTGCAATGTTCGGAACGACGGCGAACATTGGCATTTGAGGAGTTTGGCTGTGCTCGTTTATATTGTATAGGTAGACATTGTCAAACTGACTGGTCTCAGGTGGCCGCAAATTGTTGTCCAATTTCGGAAATGCCAAGCAAATGTTTAACGTGAGTAACTTCCATCGCGCGAATAATGTTGGAATATAAAGTTTTGCCACATCCAATACCCATTCTACAAAAAACATATTCGAAGTACTCCTTTTTTGAAGTCGGTTAAAACCATAGACATGAGCAACGGTTAAAAGGAGCTTAACTAGCCTATTGAAATATTTTTATTAATAATGACGGTAGATGAAAAAAATTGGTGACAGCTTTAAATAAAAGTAACCTAAAAGAACAAACTATGTGGAGCATTACTTCAAGAGTGAAATATGATTTTCCTAGTGTATTGTGTGATGTGAAACGTGTACTGAAAGTTATGATGGAATAAGTTGCTGACTATGGGGAACACCAATTCTGGCCACGGCCATCATCGACAAAACAGCAAGAGCAGAAAATGTAGGAGTTTGCCAACGTCACCTGAAGTCCGAAGGTATGCTCAAATCGAAGTTGATATTTACGGGTACTGAATTACAAATTAAATAAAATATTTTTGTGACGACCAGCACAGAATTTCATACCAAAGAAATATTTGGTCTGAGGTTTGTATTGGTCGTAATGGATTGTAAGTAGCACTTATTTGTAAAAGTCAGCACACTTCTATCCTATAGTCCTCGTATTCTCTCGTCCGCAGAGCCTCAGAGCTGCAGATGCTCTTGGCTCAGTCTGAAATGTTTACATGCTATATTTCTGATGAATATTATGGGTTGAAATACCCCTCTTTAAATTTTTACCAGCGGAAATGTACCACATTAAAGTAAACACTTATTTCATTTATAAATTAAGGCTATCAATGTAATAGCTTCAAAGAGAAATTATCTACAATTATCTTAGAGTGTATAATCGATTTCCAGTTACTTATTATTAGTTAAAGTAACGGCGTCTAAATTAATTGGTATCCGTATAATAACCACAGCTCTGAGTAAATTGAGGTTATATCTTCTTAACTGTAACATTATTGTTTCCTCTAGCCCTAAAATTAATTTGGAAGTTATCTAGATTTCTTATTTTCATTTCAATAAATTGCTTGTTCGCGTTAGAAAGCTTCGGGTTAAATTATTCAGCAGGTTCACATAGATCAATCTAAAAATACACTCGGCTCCGAAGCAGCTTGTAAAGCCCAGTAGATCTTTTACGGAGAGCGTTTCATCAATATCGTAAAAGTTAAATGCCTCAGTAATCTTTGATCATGCGATCGCAACTTGTACCTGGAAAGCGTGTAAACAATGAGCAGGCTTAGTAGGGTTGGTTGACTTGGGTTCTCAATCTATCTATATATATAAATGAATTGCTGTTCCTTGGTCTTACTAAAACTAGAATAGCTGCACCGTTTTGGGTAATTTTGATATTGATATATTTTTGAAAGTTCAAGGAAGTTTTAAACGGTGAAAACCATAAATAATAAGTAAACTACTGGTTAATTACTATTTAATCTACGCAGATAAATAAAATTGAAATGCCTGTTTGTAATTCCAATTTCATTTCAATACACGGTACAGACATTAAAACACCATTTTTTTTAATTCTCTGTCTGTCAGTCTGTCTGTTTGTTCCGGCTATTCTCTGAAACGCCTGGATCAATTTTAACGGGACTTTCACTGGCAGGTAGCTGATGTTTCAAGGAGTAACTTGGGCTTGGCTTACTTTTATTTATAAAAAATATTAGGATTGCGCGTAATTAAGGATGAAACTAAATCTACGCGGGTGAAACCGCGGGGTACAGCTATTCAAAAATATTCTCCTTACCTTTTGAAGTTGAATTAATATAATTCACTGATTATTAAAAGTCAAACAGCCTCAGAGTCCTTGGCCTCTCAAATATTGCGTCACACCCAGTCATCAGTATTCCGCATCCATCGCGACTCTGCCGCCTGTTTCAGGTGGATTTTGATAAAGGGAATAAAAATTGTGTGCGAGCCTGAGCGAAACGAATCCAGGATTATGATTACAGTATTAAATTGTCTGCAAAGAAATGATAGTGGCCGCGTGGGTGTCAGACTGTGGTACAATTTAAGATGTACCTTTCATCTTTTTGTACCCTTTAAAGGCTTTAGCTGTGACATGTGCCAAACCCACGTTATATTAAAACTAAAATAGATATAAAATCCGAATTAAATTCTATTTATATGGATAAATAGAAGGGTTTGGTGTTTAGGGGCATTTGTAAGGCTTTCATGACACTAGTTTCTATTAGCATCGCCTATTTAAATCGTAGTACTTACTCTTAAAATCAAAAATATCTTTATTTGATTCTTACAAACTACATTCAAAAGGTCAGAAAGAAAAAAAACATTATAAGTATATTACTATCAGTTTCATGTACATGTTTTTTATTCTTATTTATTTTATAACCGGTTCAAATAAAATACGAATAAAATACCCGGTGACATGAAAAGCAAGGCAAGCGAAATGTACCTTTGCACGGGCTCAGGCCTCGTCGACAGCATCCATTTCCTGACGTGACGTGCAGGAAATCGCATGACTCGTGGTTTCGTTGTTTTGACACGCGTTATTTCATTTTTGGGTGGTAGCGTGTTTGCAGGATTGGTTTTTAGATTGCAGCCGTTGGTTTTAAGTAAATTCATTATATAACCCTCTTATTCATTAACGTGGTGTAAGATAAACCATGGAAGATATCTGGCGTAAAAGTGTCCCTCTTTGAAATGTTGGACCAAGAAAAGTTGGGCATAATTTTATGATGTTAGCTGGTGTAAGCGTTATCTTGTATTATCTATACTAATATTATAAAGCTGAAGAGTTTGTTTGTTTGTTTGAACGCTCTAATCTCAGGAACTACTGGTCCGATCTCAAAAATTCTTTCAGTGTTGGATAGTCCATTTATCGAGGAAGGCTATAGGCTATATTTTGTTCTCATAAAAATTAGGGGTCCGTAAGAAAATTGCGAATTTGTAACCCAAGGTGTAAAATCGAAAACCTATATATGCGTGCGCTGCCAAAACTATTGACAATAGGACAAAATGATGAACTACGGAATTGTAGGTCTTATTAAGATCTACAAAAAAGTCCGCGAGAGCATATATCTAACTATCATAGTTTAGTCACAATAACCGCTTTTATGTTCATAAAAAATATTAAATCGTCTGAAGAAAGAAACTACGTTAAATGTGTATCTTAATATTAATCCTTATGCAAATTAAGCATTATGCTATCAAGGGTATTCGTGTAGAAGTAAAATACCGTTTGTTTTATTCCAATCGGACATTTCGTTGAGAAATTATCACGAGTATAAAAACGCAAAGAATTGGTACCTAATGATGAGTTATTTGCTATAATGTTTTATCAACACTATTTAAAAAGAACTAAGGGGTTCCGCAGGAATTAACTCTGCGCGGGTGAAACCGCAGGGCACAGCTAGTTTATTAATAAGGCTATATTCATTTCATTTTATATTCAATTCACAATAGCTCAATAAATTACAGCCTTGTAAAGTTATTTACAACAGCAACCATGGCGTTATTATAACGTCCTTATTCCTATATAATTTTTGCCCGCTAGCAGTCGCTGCTTTACCAACAATTGATAAGTCTTTTTTAGTGCTTACACTAACATTAACATTACCGACACTTACACTTTTGCTTCATTCACTCACTTCATCAATCTCGTATCATTGATGAAATACCTCCTGGTCCCGTCATGAGTTATGAGCTCATTCAATGCGCAGTAGTCAGTGTCTGAGGTTGTCTATATCGCACGCCCAGAACAATATCGTATTATGTCGAAAAATCTAAAAATCGCGTTTTACATGTGTATGGTGTAATTCGGATAAAAACAGCGTTATCCTCACAATTTTCTTTACGCGCTTATAACCCATGACGGCACCTTGTACAATAAGAGAAAGGTCTCATCTGTCGCAACTCGCGTGTCGTATCGCCAGATGTTCATTGTTATCGCCCTCGCTAATACTATCTACTATTTAGGGTAGGTACTTGTTTTGGACACAATTGATATTTCCCTATGCTTTAACGTTCTCACACGCTTTTGCTAAGCATTTTGTACTTACTTTTTTTATTGACTATTTGAATGTAATAATGAATAGCAATAAAACTTTTATCGATCAAAATATATAATATTAGTACCCAATGAACATTTAATAATTTGTAATTGTAGCCTATAATAAACATATAAGCGTTTATTACATTTTGAGGTGTGATACTACAAAATAATAATATTAGAAGAAATAATAAATAATAGTAAAATGTATGAAATAAAGAAGGAAAATACTTATATTAATTAGATGGTGACCTAATCGATAGAAAATCACTTGTTTGCCACTTTACCAATACTTTACGGGAGGGGCGTGACCTTTATAAAAACGTCCTGTCTAGACCACAGTCTATTGGATTAAGTAAGACACATCGCTTTAGTTAGACGCCTTGCCATGAGACAAATGGACATAAAACTTAATTTAACACTTTTATTTCCTCTTTGTAAAGTAGTCTTATAGAGCTAGTATTCATGTAAGCGCCATCTAGCGTCGAGTAGCAGAATAACGCCTAAAGTCTGGTTGGCTTTGATCCATAGCAGTTTACGAGGAATAAATTTGCCTACGCGCAAATGGCTTTAAATTAATTATTAAATATTTGGCGAAAATTACAATTTCAATTCAATTTACTTTAAAGTAATTAATTCTCACTTATTTATAACAGGAATCGTTATTTAAAGTGTGAAGAGTGCATGTAAATAAACGAAAATAAAGCTAGGTTAATTTAATTTAATGGGTAATACTAATGAATATCTAGTGGATTGAACCTAAGCTTCAAAGTATTGTTGGTCGGTATTGTTCCATATTCGGAAATGCCTTTCTAAACAGTTGTCTATTAGGAAATCGTGACACACGACTGTGGATAGTTTTCATGGTAATAGAAAATGAGGATTGTAGAACTGGATACTTTACTGTTCCATCGCACCGATTTACGATAGGGTATGGAACGGATTAAGGCGAAATGTACAAAATTGAATTATACTAGGTTTTATTTCTATTAAATTAACATCTGAAGATAATGATCCATTTTGGAATGGATTGTAATTATATTTATAACTTTATTTTTTACCACTTCAGTTCTTAATTTTAACACACGCAGACATGTTATTTAAAATATTTAATACTTATATGTCACGAATTATGTACTTAACGCCGATTAAACCCGGCTATGGGATCATTACCTACATTTAAATTGGGGGCTGTAGTCCTTGATTTTTCAGTTCACCTCTTATTAAAAATATTTTTAACCAGAGGACTTATTTGTTATCAAATCGATCTATGATGCTAGTCAATCCATTTAATCCTTAAGTTTTTCTGATGACAATATATTCCCTATTCGAGATACAAATGTATTTGAGAACTTTCTTCTAGCTCTGCCCTAAGACAAGATCTAGGATTCGTATTATAAATTTTGAGACCACAGCATACAGTCAGTGAGGAGTCTAGCCCCTAAGTACCTAATATAATTTTCGTACATTACAACCCTTCTTACATACAACAACAAGTTTATTATCTGGATCCAATCCTCACGTTGAGGAAACATACCTAAAGCAGGTATATAGGGAGGTAAGGTTTATCTATCTCTATAAATACCGGGCATTGAAGCGAGCCTCGGAGACGGCGATAGCATTATTGTATATCACATGAGCAATTAAATTAGTACCTATCTACGGTTAGATTTCGTGTCTACATAATTTAAATAATCATTTGAATTCAGATGACAGCTGTCAGTATATTTGCTTTATCAAATAGTAAATATTCGTTTTCTGAATTGCCAAGTGCCCATGACATACACCACTACATTCAGAGAACCTTAAGGCCCTAATAAACTGCTTCTAGCTATGACTACTTACAGTCATTCAATCGCTAGTGCTTCAGACGTTGCCCTGATGCATAAGGGACTGTTGCTTGCTAAACAGTGATTTAAGATTTTATCGGTGACGACGCTCGTTTCCAATGCACTGGTGTTGTCCAGAGCAGCCTTTATTCTGATTGTACCTCATATTATGTTTCATATGAACATTATGAGGCGTTGGGGTCCATATGCTCATCAACTTTTCAAAGAGGTTGCACTTCGTCTGCTAGCCTCTCATGACAAACGGGCTGAGGCTTTTCTCACTCAGAGAATCAGCACGATTGGCACGATCCCGAGAGACACCGATTCGGGTCAAGTTTACTACTTGTAATTAGATTAAATTACTGTTCCTTGTATGTATACTTAAGTTTTCATTCAATAAATGTTTAATAAAGGGTTTATTTAATTTGTCCACAGACAAGTGTCGGTGCTGCAGACGTCGATCCCCCTGCCGGCGTCCGCGGCGGCGGCGAGGCGGGCACCGCCAGACAAAAGACCACTGCCGGCTACACCGGGACACACAGGTATCTATTATTAACCATTTAATAAGGTGGAAAATTCTTCGACATTCATAAGTTTCTTACAAAGTCCTAAACTGAATAATTCATTTTCATTTTCAATAATTAGTATTAATATAAATATTGAGAGAGAATTGAGAATGAACTCTGAATTATATACTCTTCACGACTTAGAATATGAGACCGATCCAAAATGCTTCAGAATATTCCTTCATAAAATTGTGTGACAAGATATTAGATATATATATAGCCAGGCTCGTCACTATTTTTCCACTTTATGAAAAAATACTGGAATATTTACATAGCGCTTGCAAAACCCATGTAGCAATGGTTAGACAAACGTGAAAGCAAACCTTTAATAGGATTGCGGCGCATTGCAGAGCCAATTTTGAGATTAAAGCGAACATTATCCACATTTTGTTAAGTAAGTGCACTATCTTCGGAGAGAGAAACTTAATTAATTAGATCCCTCTGCTCATTAGGTGCAGATCTGTTGAACTGGTCAGCTCTGACCGCACCACTCTATGTTGGCCTATTTCATTAATCAATTTGAATCAGAAGCATACTGCCATTCTCTTCACAATACTTTCGTAATAGTAGGGGAGCCCACGATGCTAAATGGGGATTTACTCGAGCGTCATAGAGACCTTAGGGTTGCAATGCTTAGATGATAATAAGAAATAAATGTCATATAATGTACACCTTTTCATCGGTGGGGGAAGCGGCTATAGATTTTCAAATTTGTAAAAAAAAACTGTTATATGGGCATACTCGAGCGCGTCAGATATTGATGGCATAAATGTCCTACGTATTTTTAATAATTGATGTATGTTAATCTGATCGTTTTCATGATGGGGGTGGTCGTAGGAAAGGGTTGAAAATTAAAAAAAAAAAAAATGAAAAGGATGTTAAGTGAACCTTAAATAAAGCTCTCATGCAATAATCTGACGATTTCGATGTGACGCAAACTCGCGGCCATTATTATAATATGTAAAAAAAAATCGCCATTTTGAAATACTCAAGCGCGTCAGATTAAGATATATATGGTTCATCTTTATGTCCTAAACGTGTTGTCTCATAATCTGACGATTATCTAGAGGGATTCGCCTAATCTGACAATAAATCAATATTTTTTTAAATCATTAAACTTAATTAATTGAAAAGCTCAGGAAATGGCATGCAAATAAAAAAGTTTGTTTTTTAAGTAAAATCCTTGAAAATGAAAATAATTAAAAAAAACATGCTCAAAAAAATTCAATATTATGTAATTAATTGAAAAATGAAAATGAAAATGAAAATGATTTATTCAGTTTAGGCCCTGGTAAGGCACTTATGAATGTCGAGGAATTTACCACCAATTTTGATTAATTAAACATCCGTTGTAGATCTACCTTTAGTGAAGCCAAATTGGTGATCGTGCAAAATGTTACGTACGTTAAAGTGAGCTAACATCTGATTAAGCATAATTTTATCAAATATTTTACTAAGCGCGGGAAGAATTGATATCGGTCTATAATCAGAAGGATCTTCTTTAGAGCCTGCTTTAAAAATCGGTATTACTTTGCTATATTTCATAATATCGGGAAATATGCCTTCATCTATACATGAATTGAAAATAGAAGCTAATGCGGGAGCAATCGTTGAAATAATAGATTGGATCATTTTAATTGAGAGTCCCCATAAGTCCTCCGTATTTTTTGCTTTGATCTTGCTTTAATCAGGACAGGACGTACATGTTTAAAACTAAAATCTGGGAAGCTTTTACGCAACGATTGTTTCAATAAGCTTTCAGCTTTATTCGGACTAGAGTTAAGGTGTTTGGTAGTCTCTGTAGGAATGTTAGAAAAAACAATCTCAAAAGCAGTCGCGTCTTCTAACTTATCCGATATAATACTATCATTGATTTTAAGCTTACTTACTTGCTCTTTTTTTTATTCATAGAGAGGAGAATATAGGCATTACGCAGCTGCACGCATTCAACTTTATCGACGAATTTTTGTTATTTATATATTTTTCGTTATCCTTGAATTATTTTCTTTAAAATAAAAAAAAATTGAGCCACGCTCGAGAATGTCCAGATGACGTTTTCTCAAATTGTCAGATTAGTGGAATATACACTTTTTAGCACATAATTAACTCACCCTTTTTTTTTTGTTTTTTTTTTTTTTTTTTATTGACGAGGGGGAAACCTTCAAAAGGTCCCCGACCGCCCTGGGAGAGGCAGATCGGGGTATGTGGGATTTTTACCGCACTAAAACCCCCCCGGTGGCCATCCTCAGTGCTCAGGGGAGACTCCGGGTACTCTGATAGATCGCACCGGTGTCCCCCCACACTTTGCCGGGGCACATCCCCGGGGCAGCTGTGTCGCCGCCCCTGAAGACCTCGCTGTGCTAGGCAGCGCGAGCCACATCGCGCTGCCACCTTCCCGGGCCCGCGGCTCGGTGGTCAAAGCTCCCACCCCGACCACCGCCAGCAGGCCCTCCGGCCCCCTTTTAGTCGCCTCTTACGACAGGCAGGGGATACCATAGAAAAATTCTTAGACCCTGGCTATTGGGTGGAATTAACTCACCCTAACTTAATCTGACGCGCTCGAGAATTTCTGAAGATCAATTTTTTTTTTACTAATCTGATCCTTTATCCTGGACGCGCGGCTTTATTTATGACGTTCATATTTGGTGGAGGTACTTAACCGGGTACGAGGTATCCCCCTGTATATTAATCTGCCGCGCTTTAGGAAAACACGAAATCCCCGCTTGGACTCCCCTACTATAAGAACCCAGATTGAAAACAGAATTAAAATTGAAAACAAAACCCGGATATCTGCCAATTTGAAAACTGACAAAAGTTTTAATTGTGTTTCGCAATTGGAATGCTTTGGGCAAAGCGGGAATTACTAGGCAATTAAAAAAATCCGACATTGATGGACTGATTAAATTATCTGACTGAACGCAGATTTGATTATGCTAAATGGCTGAAATTAACGAGAAGCAATACGTGCTATAGTTAAACCGTTGATTCACTTTCCACAGTTGATGAGTGCAGTAACGTCATTCGGTTTATAGCCGGCCCATGTGACGGGACCGACTCTCATGGAGTTAATGCATTTGCTATCTTCGGATCTTTGCTCGTACATTTACTAACTTTATTATAGCGCTTACTTCAATTACGTATTTTATTACTAAAGAACTCTAAAATTCGTGAAATTTATTGATGGCTTGAGCTTGTCGATATCTATCCGATATCGTTCATATATCGTGTTAACACAATTACCACATGAAGAATTTAGAAAAAAAAAGAATTTAGCAATTGAGTACCTAGCAGGAATAACTCTTATTTACAAGTATCATGTAGTTGTAACGCAAATCAAAATAAACAATCGTCTAATCAATTAATATTAGTTACCTACATAAACTTATTATTATCGTTATTAATTACACCAAGTGCTTTGGTAAATGTGATTTGACTTGACACTGCGGCAGTGGTACTATAAAAACATGCGTATATTTTGAGATAGCTTATGGCCCGCTTTTTTATTTTAAGTAAATATACTTACTGACAAGGTATGACATGTTTCGCCGCGGTTATCGCGTATAGTCCATAATATTATAAAATCAAAACTTACAGATGGTCAGCCTCCTTACAATGACGGTAACAAGCGTAAGCCCCCACATTTTTAAATGTTCTTTAAATTAAAAACGTTAGACAATTATCTAAACTACTTTCGGGGAATACAGGCGTGGGCGTAGCATAGTTATGGTTATAAAATGATAAACTTCGCTCTTTAAAAAAATATTTATTTTTTCTGATTTTCCATGCTTTCTATAAAAAACTTGTAAATAATCAATATTTTTCACATTCAGTTAAAAGGCATGTACTATTTTTTACCTACATCTCACGAATATTCTAAACAAAATTTTCTGAGCTGTCTCCTTCACAAGTTACTACCGGCGCGTTCCAGCCTGACAATTGGAACTATCCCGACGTCCCGAATGTATCCCGATCTATATGTACATGTGATAATTCTCGAACGATGTAAGAGCTGTCCTTCCGTATAGTTTATTATGTGATAGTATCGATAGTGGTAGATGTGCAGATGCATCTTCAGTAGACGGCCACAAGTCGGAGTGCGCGCTCATTTCTTCACTTGCATTATTAAGTGCTTTCTTAAAATAAACTTTGTAACTTGCTTATTTTAGATTAGAACTTTATGAATTACAGTGACGTTGCGTGTAATTTTTTTCTGTAGTCCGAAAGTTAAGTTCTGTGACGTTTTGATGGGCCGGTAAGTTTAAATTTAGTCGTTTTTTTTCTTTCCCGATATTTTTTAAATATTTAAAATTAAAATAAATATCTAACTGTCGTTGAGAACAATGGATATTAACTACGAACTTAGATACCTACTTCAATTAGAAGGTAACTAATTGAAGGGCCTTTCATCGTGGGCTGCTCTGCAATACGCACGAATTTAAGCAATAAACAATCTTTACTAAACGTTTAGTCAGTTACGTTAGTTCAGTTCTTTAACTAGTGACCTAAATAGCAATTAAGAATAATCTCGGACCTACCATCATCGGTTTAAGCGGAGGCTATTAAGAACTTCTGATCTTTGACGCTTAATTTTGGTACCGTAAAATTAAACGTCAAAGCTAAGAAGTTCTTAAAACGCGCTGCTTAAACGATCATAGTTGGCCCCCAGTTCCTCCTCTATATTTCCTCAAGCTCCTTACGCCACATATATGTAAGAGGTATGTAGTATTGTACCTACTCATATCGAATAAGAAGTGCTTATTACTTGGTCCAAAATGTAGTACCATTTCTTGTTGTATACGAACTTGCAGTTTCACATTTTAAGTCATCATTATTATTCATACTTATTTCTGTACTTGCTACTTAGTTGCTAACTTAAGACGCTTACGAAGACCTTTTCATCAAGTAAGTAGAAAGGATCATTACTGATGTATATGTAAATATAATATAGTATGAGGGAGCAATATAATAAAGGGGTAAAGTTTGGAAATTACTATGACGATATGAGGTATTTTCCGTGCTTGCTTCTTATAAATTATTACTTCTTACAAGTTAAAAGTTACTAGAGACACGCTAACAAAGCAAATCGTTCACTCAATGTAGGGTCACTGACTCCTCACTATGAAAAAGTCATTTCTATGAATGGCGTTAGGGGACAGGACCCATGAGACGGAAACACAGCACCTCTTTCTTTTGATTGATACATAAATATATATGCTCACGCCTGTATTATCCGAAGGGGTAGGCAAAGGTGTTGTAATAACAACACCCACTTTTCACCAAAGATGATTAAGTGCCAACGTGTCTCAGGCACTAAACATACTTACGTCTTTTGAATTACTTCTCAGACATGCAGGTTTTCTTACGATGTTTTCCCTCACCGTTAAGCATGTGGTGTGAAATCACTGCACATAAGTTTTAGAAAAACTCATTGGTATTTGAACTTGCGTAGCAGACAACTGCTCAAATCCTACGGCTACCCCAGAGCTACTCTCTTGATTGATATTGCGAGATTACTAAGAGAAGCAATGACTAAACAACTCCACCGATGTCTGTTATAGCCCCTAACTCAATTAGAGTATACCCACTTATGAGCGTATTCTTCGTATGTGTTTGAAATACGGGCAATTTACATACATATACCTAGGTAGTGCAGTTAGTGGCCGTTGCTAAAGTGATCGGTCGTCATTCGTCTCGGTCTGAATAAAGACCGGATGAAGCACTGATTGACAACGTTGTTTCGCACTCCTTACACTTCTACTATCCTGAGAATCATAACAATAACATATGTCTGTTTTGATTATTTTATCCATCGTCAGTTTGCAGGTGTTCTATGTCATAAGCAAAATATTTCTAGATTATCTTCTCTATAGCTACATCTATACAGATAAATAAAATTGTCTGTTAGTAATTCCAAAATAACAGTTCTCACTAAATGCATATGAAAGTATCTCCGGTAGGTATTAACATTAAAAAAAAACAATATCATTTTATTCTCCGTCTCTTTGTGCCGGCTAATTTTTGTTACAACTGGACCGATTTTAATCGGACTTTCACTAGCAGATAGGTATGCACAATAAGATAACTGTCACAAAAAGTAACTAAGATTTTATGTATTTAAAAAATAATTAGGGTTTTTCGAAATAAAGCCAGCCTTATAAGTCTAAATGGGTGAAACCGCTATAGAACTTAGTACCTAGACGTTATTACAAGGAAATCATGTTATTACAGTTTATGTAAGAGATTCGTAATCCTTTTCATAGATGTAATATTGATCAATATTGTACAATCCAATCTCATCGCTAAAGGTATAAAAGTTGGATATTCATCTAACGTTATTATATCGCGCGGATGTACCAATTCAGTAGATATCAAATTGCTTTGAGTAATCTCAAAGAGTGAGATGTAAAGTATTGTCGGATCCACAGAGCATGTCGGATCTGCGATTTGCCTCAGCCCCATGCTCAAACAAACGTTCCATCGTATCGCTTTTCAGAAGATCACGTTTCTAAATTCAGAATTGTTTAAATATTTAGGAGTTACCAACAGAATTGCTTGATGGTGTGGAAAATTTTCAAATCTTTCTAGTTCTTTTATGCTTATCAGGAACTAATAATTAACCTGAAGCAACTGCGTATACATATTAGTATATAGGTACTGCAAGCACTTTAAGATGGTTTGGTTTCGTATTTAAGACAAATTATTAATATTTGCATTGGTTCACATCATAATTTGAAAGCTAAATTCCATGTTCTAAATGTAGGGCAGAGTAAATCGAAGTACGACTTTATCGCTATCATAGGGACAAATACAAAATCGGAACAAAACAGAGCGGAAACCTATACACATCATATTTTATGGGCACCATTGACTCATTAATGTACCCTGTTTAGGGCTAGTTTACGCACACGCATACATTTGTAGAGGTAATGAAATGACATCACGAATTATTATTTTGTCGGTACAACATCGATTGGTGCGGCGAACCGGCGTAAGCGGACCTCTTGAAATAAATTAATGTCCCCCTCTTGGGAGCGATTACTGTTGAATTGAAGGGGTGCAGGGGTCCAATTAAATTTGGAGCTAAGTTTAATATAGTAAGTTAATGTTTATGTTTTTAGTCTCGTGAGTCGATCGCCTGGGTCGCACGCGCAACAGGCCACCCGTGCGGTTTTACGATAATTCGACTTATCTAGTGAATGTTAGCTCGATAGTGATAATATTTACTCAGCTTGTGGTGTAGGATGTCGTTGAAATGAGACCATTCTTGAAACTGAGATTGTGGTTTTTATCGGTAGGTAGGATGTGTGTGCGCGTGAACGTGATATAGAATTGTAAAGGTTGTTTAAATAATATGATATGTATTTGCCACAGGTGGGAAGTGCGGTCTCTCTGCAAGCTCGAGTCGCTCCACTAGCCCTTTGGGACAAGGAGCCGTCAGTTTCATCCCCCGTGCACCGACTTCATCTTCCGGGTATAGTATTTTTTCATTTCATTTTAAAGTAACGTTTATAAGAATTCAAACACTTTTATTTTACGGTTTAAGATATGTTTTTATTTCTCATAAGAATATACAGTATATCACTTCCATGAGAATACTTTACAAGTAATAGTTAAACTTTGCGGGCTACGCATACACATACATTTTATATATACTCTCTGTCGTAATGCCATTATCCTGGCGGTATGTACTATGCTTAGCTCAAGTACTTCCATACAGACTGGACATTATAATATTCTCAATATTGGATATATAATGTAAATTGTGAAACGTTGACAAGACCAAAACAAAATTTCCATTTAAGTTGACTTTCATTACACATTTATAAATCGATATTTTTATTAGGCAAAAATATTCACATTTGTTTCGTTTGCAGATCACGTCCCAACTCCTCGCTATTAGCTCCTGGTAGCAAAATCCCATCAACGTTAGTGAACCAATCACAACATTCTCCATTACCAACAAGCCAGAATGGCACACCTACCAAGCATTCTATGCTCGACAAACTCAAACTTTTCAATAAAGACAAAGTAACTAATGAAAAGCAAAATACTAAGAGCACAGCTGTATCAAAACGCACCAGTTCCTCTAGCGGTTTCTCATCAGCTAAAAGTGAGAGATCTGACTCTAGTTTAAGCCTGAATGAATCTTCAAATACAACAAACGTGCATATCAAATCATCTAATTTAATAGGACCTAAATCAATTCGACAACAAAATGATACTTTAACAAAAGACAAGTCTGGTAAAAATGTTAAATCTAAGTTAGTTAGCTCTAAAGCCCCTAAAGAATCTTCCACAAATTTAAGTAAAGCAAGCAATAAAACAACTAGTAGTGATAAATCTAGAAATAGTCCCAAATTACCTGCTCGAGATAAGGAGTCAAAGTTGGCAGCTCCAAAATCTATGAGTAATACTAAATTAAACCAGATCGATGATCAGATACGAAATACAAAACCTAAGCTGGAGAACAAAATGGTGAAGTTGTCGGGAAGTCAAATGAAACTTACTGAACAGCGGCCTGATGCCCCGACTGATTCAAAAGGTCATGAGAATACCGCATCATATTCGAAAAACTGCCCAAGTCCTCAAACTCCAACAGGGGGACAGAATACTGGAATTCCTAAACCTACGGCTGCTGTGAAGGGAACGTTCAAAATATCAAAAGATGATAGACATATTATACACAAGAGTACAAATAGTCAATTAAGTCCAATACAAAGCAATTCTAGTTTAAATTCTACAAATAACGTAAGTGCACTTCCATTTACTAGAGAACAGTCTAATTTAAGTAAAGATATATCTCAGAAACAAACGTTGGCCGTTTCTCCAATGCCAGTTATTAATTCTGCAATCGGTCAAATGTCAGAAAGTTCGCACTCAAACTCAACTCATAGCACTACGGGACAACATTCAAATTCAAGTGATAGTAGCGTCATATACCGTCCATCTAGTGAGTCCGGGTCAGAAGTTTCGAAAACTCCTAGCAACATGTCGTCGAATAAGCGAATGGATATGAACACGACCTACATCAATGAAGTCATAAATGAAGCGGAAATTTCTGAAAAAGAGGCAGTTCAAAGAAGGATAAACCAAGCAAAAAAACCAAATTTTGATCACAATAGAACTCTAACAGAAATGAATAAAAACGAAAGCCGCTCTAGCACACCTTCACATTGCAGAGACAACTCACTAGGTGAAGATGATAATCCGCTTATGAATGTGATGCCAATGAGACCACTACTTCGAGGATACAATAGTCATCTAACTCTGCCAATGAGAACTACAGGATTAGCACAAAAAAATGTGCCTGGATATCCCCACCATGCCAATACAGTCAAAGCAAATTTTGGACGAGAGAACATGGGGTTACGTGAACGAATGAATTTTGCTCCAGGTTTTTCTAATCCTGATTATTGTGATCTTGAAATAGCGTCCGGATACATGTCTGATGGTGATTGCTTGAGGAGAATAAATTTGAATGAAATGGAGAGTGCAAGAAATAATGATATTATGGACGGCTACATGTCGGAAGGTGGAGCTTCACTCTACGGCCGGCGAATGAACTACCAGCAACCTCAGCTGCAACAGCTAGATGAAAGGTAAGTTTCCAAATTTACACTTTTTTAAATACTAGTAAATGAATATACCTACTGGTATATCTTGTGAATATGTGGTGGTGTTTTAATGAAATGAAGGGGGCGTTATTTCTTGCTAAGCCGCAATAAAACTCAAATTAAAACGGTCCCTCAGGGCGTGAGATTCATTGCCGTGATGGGATTGAGGCCGAAATGTTTGCGCATTTTAGGATTATGGGGGCAGCTGGCAAAGCATATTTTTTAATTTGAAAATATGTAGTTTATAAGTATATTTTAAGATAATAGCGCACAGCTTTGAATACTATATACGAAGCTTTGGTGCAACAATACTGTTTATTTCAACAAGAGTTTGAATAGACAATGACTAGCCATGTCTGGCATGGCAATTACTGGATACTGTAGACTGCAGTAAGTAATTACTTGAATGTCGACGGCCGATACGCACTAATTTAAAAAGTGTCGTTAAAGTGTAATTCTATTTTCTTCGTGCAATATTTCAAGATACTTCTAATATTCAATGTCAACTATGATAAAAAAAAAACATGATCGAATTAATTAACAACTATAAAATTTAACAGGTACATTAGCGCTCATCTAAAAGTTTATCAATTTCCAAAAGTGTGTATGAACCGAAACGAGATTAGACGTGAAGATTTTCAATATAGGTAACGATCAGCAAGGTGAATGTGAGAAAATCCATTTTCCAATATCATTGGGTGAGCCTTACGTTCCACAAGTGGTCGGCCCGCCTTCCGTCACTATCAGACAAAATATAGCTATGTTCTGTTAACTTGTATCTTACGTAAAACCTCATACTATCGTTACGTTAATTGTTTACTGCCATTAGATTTAATCTTAAGCCTTATCGAAATTAAAAGAACATAGTGTATAGGAAATTGATTTTCTGTGGTTGTTTGTCTTTTCGTGCGAGTCTTAATCTCAGGTCTTTGTCGATACAATCACACACATCGAAAGTAAACAGTGACTCCCAACTTACCTACATTGAATAGCAGTATATTCTCTTGGATGATGTTATTGCCTTTCACCCTTCGAGTTCATTCGCATCGTTATATAGTTACCTAGATAACAATAACATATCTGTGGGCTGGAAGTACTGAGCTTTTAACGCAATACAGTGCGCAATATCTTGGTGAAAGAGTAAGAATATTTCCAAATAATTGTTTGATTTGGATGCGTCATACAGCAAATGTTGGTGTGAACAAAGCAATTGTTAATATTCGGACGCTGCTTTCCGCAGCTTACAACCAGCGATCTCCCAGTGAGGACTCGTATGGCGCACTCACACTGTCGCATCACTAGGGGAAGGGCGGGGTGGCTAAAATCGATACTCCTCCGTCTCTCGCCGCCCGAGCCCCGCGCACTGCTGCCACCGCTCGACCCTAACCACCCCTAACACAAACGCACCATTCGGGACCTTAACGATCTCAGCATAAAACTGTACTTCCACCGCAACTCCACACAAAGTCCCACGGTTTCCATGAGACATATTCATATCTACTTCGATTATATTTTCCCACGTTTTCCGATTAACGCTAAAATTTATTTGACTAGTTTGGTTTCCGAAATAATCGAGAAGTTAGACATATTTTTTTATTGTGACATTCAGTCAATGATGCGCTGTATCTGGCATCCATTTGTTCGATGATGATTAAGGCAATAAATGATTGTAAGGCTCGAAGTAGAAGGCGCGGGTGTCTCGTAGCGTATAGCGGGTGTGGGTGTTCGTGGTGTGCGGCGGCGGCGCGGCGGCGGAGCGGCAGGGCGGGCGGCACTCAGCGGCGCGCACTATCGGCGTGCGGGCGCGCCGTTCTCGCCGCCCGTGCTCAAATACGCACGTGACAAACTTTCCCGATTTCCTCCACGGAAAATGTAAATCTGTTGCCGGCATCGATCGTTCCATCAGACGCGCGCTCCTTGAACCGAGCACGCCGATCACAGCTGGCGCCATGGATCTGGACCGCCCTTAACAAAGGAACGCGACGAAACGATCGCGCCCCTTGCCAGACTCGTGCGGTTATTTTATATAAAAATTGGTGTTAGTGTTTAGACGATGTAGTGGACCATACATACGCGTGTGCCTTCTGTCGCTTGAACTTGGGGTGAGCGGGAATACCGATTGTAATATAACATACAAAAGTTAATTTGCAGTATTTTTCTACGCCACGGTAATAATTTCGCGAACTTTAGTGTAAGGATCAGTGTTGCCTTGCTATGTGTCTTTGCTTCTCGCGTTAGACGTTGTAAGCTTACGGTGCTTGATAAGTAGATAGTAAATAATACTCCTGCAAGATATATGTAAAGTACTTTGAAGATGGATAACATACATTTGGTGAGCAGTTGTTTCTTTCTTTAACTTTAGTACTAGTAGAACTGTGTGTTTGCAATAAGTTCTATTTAACTAATTGTCGTGAAGGCAATAACCTTGTACACATGTGGTTGTTAGCGAACTCAGTGTATTGGTACTTCGTGACATGTGGCCACCATTCCTGGCACAATATCGCATACTTGTCATTTTATGGTACGAAATAACAATGCATGAACTATTAACCAGTATTTGATGAGCCTCTAAGAATTATGTAGACATCTGTGTATTGTATATGGGAGGTTTAATATTAGCAATAAGTAAACGGTTAGTGACCCATAGCGATTGATCCGTGTAAGGTTATTACCTCGGCATCTGCAGGGTTATGGACCGGGGCGGGAATCCCTAAGCTCGCCCCCAGGGCTGATCCACGAATTCATTGAATAAGCAATATTATCAAACATTCAAGGATAAGGAGCTACTGTAGTATTTATGGTTTGTTTGCTCGTATCGTATTTATTGGACGACATTGGTACAGTCAAGTGCAAAACAAGAATCTTTTCATATACTCCAATATCGATAACATTTCTTAAATATTATAACAAACGTATAATACGTACAGTATTATGTTTTATATCATTATAACAATGCTGTTTTAATTATATATTATTTTTATTAAAAAAGCAATTATTCCTTATAATAATATTTTCGCTCTTAACTGTACCTACTCAATAAATTGAAGGAGATAGACGAGAAAAATACATTTATCGTACAATTTACTAACTTTATTTTACTTAAACTTGTTAGAAATAATCGAATATTTACTAACGCATACCTTCCATCGTGACTTTTACACAAAAATTCATGGATAATCAATATTCCAAGTCTATGAAACTCTATAAGTATAGATAACGACCCACCGATCAACGGAAATTTATATCTACTACATTAAACTTTGTCCCCCACTTAATGGAAGACAACCTACCAAATTTGATCGTGTATTTACATCAAGGATATCCTTTAGACGCGGCGACACTCAAACATGGTCGCTTGTGGAAATATTCACATCCCCATTTGTTTGGGGACGCACTAAAAATTTATTCCGACCATGAGCATGCAATCCATTGCGAGACTTTTTTTACTGAGGGCTTAGTGGACTGGATTTATGAATCATGCATTTTATTTGTTTTGTTTGAGAACCGAACTCGTAATCAATGCTTAGCAATATCAGTATTTACAGTAACTACTTCTTATTATTCGACAAAATGGTTCCGTCCGTTTTATAGAAAAATGTTATGTATCTGCAAAATCATGTAATGTTACTTATTTCATATTAATTAATTAACCTACCTACAAGCAAATTAAGGAGTCGGTAAGAGGTCGTAAACTCGTTGGCAACTATCGATCTACATTTCCACAGAAGTTAAATGTACAGCACGAGAAACGAGACATTGATTGATTAGGTACTAAGTAAAACAATTCACACGAAAGTAAAAACCACGGCTTAATATACTGCTATTAATATCTACCTGAAAATAGAACGGCGCCTAGTGGTTCATAGTGAACTAAAGGATCTAATATAACAACTGACATGTTGTACAAACGATAAAAGACCCAGAGAAGCAGGAATAAAAGTTATAGTTAAAAAGTTTTAAATTCTACTTTCGGATATTGCATGCAGCGCGTCCGGAAATTTTAATGAGATAAATTCGCCTGTTGGGAATATACAGAACTTTTAAAAGTCATTTTTCCTGCAGCCTAAATTGATTTATCTACGCTGCTCTGCGTAACAATGGCATTTTGTCGAGTTCCAGCGAATTCCATAGATACGCTGGTGCATTTTAGATCTTGTAATATTTAGAAGGGTCAATTTCGTAGCAGTTTGAGAGATAAGGGGGCCAACTATGATTGTTTCAGCATCGCGTATTCACATTGAGAATTTTTTAGCTTTGACAAAATGAAACATCAAAGCTCAGAAGTTCTTGATACGCTTTGCTTAAACCAATGATGGTAGGGCCCAAGATCAACATTCACGTTGCTAAACCTGTCAACCTTTTCATCGATAGAATATTCTTCATAAAGTGTATGATTTGGCTGCTACCTTCCTTTCTGCAATAAAATGCCCCGTGAAGTCAATAACCATAACAGTAGTTTTAATTTGAAAAGATGAGGTCGTTTTACGGTCCTATACGTAACATGTGCCACCATCTCCCAAGAGCACAAGTTTCAGCTGACACCTAGTGTCAGTATTTGAGTTCACATGTTCATGCGAAACTATAAGTAGAGCAGCTCACGTCCCAAGTTTGACGAGGGTAGAGCGGTAGCATCCTATCTCCACGAACTGGTGAACCAAATTAATGAAGCGGGAACGGGGAATTCAGTTTCAGGGTTCAATTTGCGATGATAGTTTTCTAACGTTATGTTATTAGCAGTCTTATCAGTTTACTTATTTTATTTTTCCATTACTCTCCGCGTAGACATTGGTTCCCTACATGTGTGCATTAATGAGAGTTTTAATTGGTTACAATACTGTGGTGCATTATTCGTAAGTTAATTTGGCAAGATTTAAAAAAGGTCCTGAGTATATTATGTATTGTAAGTTTCTTAAAGCCATGTGTTCCTTACACAGAGCTTCTTAGAGCCATACCGATATTGAAACGTTACTGAAAGTTATCTGAACTTTTATTCAACAAATATGGTCCACCTATTGTGTTAAAATGAAGCGTGAAGTTTTATTATTACTTTTGTAAGGTTATTTGGGTGTTAATAAAATAATTTTGAGAAAAGCTTTTAGTATAGGGGACAGAATACATATTGCCTATGTTGAATTACACTGCACATTGTATTGAAATAGAATGAAAATGCCAATATCGTCAAAACCCACAGTTGGCTGGCTGATAACAAAGTGAATCGAAGTTGAAAGCGCCAGTGAGGAAATCCGCTAGGTTCTGAATAGCTCTTAGCTTTCTGAACGTCTGCTTATCTAGCTTTTGTTGTTGGTGCTCAGTATTTCAATTTAACTTTAACATCTAAAAGATATACGTTATTTTTAATGCACCTAGGTGGTTTAACGATACCATTTTATAAGTTAAGTGAAAAATTTAAGGACTTTATTATTGACTTATGTATTGTACGTCATTTATTAGTTTCATATTTACTCAAATTCTGCAAATAATATCCATGCAGTAAAGCTATACTTACTGGAAAACTTCTGCGTATTTCACGTTCCTATTCTCATATTTGTACAATACTAAAGAGAGGTGACAAAATACAATGAGGAATTCTCCGCTGTGAAGAATAGTCGAGTATTTTTCACTCTTTTAGCTCTTTAAAAGCACAAAAAATGCTCACATTCATCTTTAGCATGGAAATAATAATGAGCTGGAAGGGAGAGAATAATGAGAAGGCTGCTCAGTTAGAAATAATAAGGAATGTGGCGTCGTCGTGGGGACTTGCTTTCAGAAGATCCGTCATCATTAGTGCGCAGCTTCGGGCGCTCAGTTTTCATTAAAACACCAATGTTTCAAATAACCACGGCGACGTGTATAATACCCCTGTATATAGTAAGAAGTCTGGTTGTGGGGAGTCGTATACCTTACGATTACGAGCGCGATGCATATTAATTGCAACAACGAAGACTACTCTTTCCATCAGGATGTTCTTTTCATTATGATTGTGGTGTCATATTCAAACGTTTGAATCTCTCTGAAATAGGTGAATATTAGGGTCTATCGTGATTTTATTTGGGGTAAAAAGTATAGCAAATGGGGACATGTAGTTCTGAAATGGTTCAGATTATTCACCCAAGAGGAACACGGTATCGCATTCTGGTGGACAATGTGCGAATGCAAGCTTAAATTACCTTTATGTAGGTTGAATGGGTGAATACAATGTACGTAAATGTTTCTCTCCCCTTTACATGTTAAACATGTAGGTAAAATGACCGAAATGAACTTAGCACTGTGATATTGTGAAAGCACATTTCTGCGAATAAAAACACGAGGCGAGTGGAAGGTAAAAGGTCAACATCCGTGGTAAATGTTATTATTTAGGTGAAAATATAATGAACGCTAACAGCGTCCGCAATTATCACACTTCCCTTTAAAGTACGTACTTATTATTTCACGGACTCGGTGGAATGTTCCTGTAAAATATTATTTACAAAATTAAGTTACATTAGACTTACTTACTTTATTGTTAGGAATTTGGCAGTTTTTTCTTACATTAAATTGTTACGTGAATCAAATGTAAAATTATTCACAGTTTTCTTGTTTTCGGAGGAAATTGATTTTTTTCTAGTCCATATCTATATCAACACCATTACCTAAAATTTTTGTAATAGTCTGTAAGACAAGAATGTAATTAGTTACTTATATTATTCATTAGGTAGGTGGGTACTTCAATGTCAAAGCTTTGTTTTTTATAAGCAATGTAATTGTATGCCCGCAGAAATGACGGCTGCATCTTGAAATTAAAGTAGGGCGCTGCGGTATTTGTAACCGCAAAGGCTTGACTACGTCTATAAACTGTTACAGTTTACTTAACCTGACTCCTAGTCTGAGGAACAATTTCCCCTGAGCCATTTACTTCCGTTCCGAGGGCTGCATTTTTCACTCCATGTAATTGTAGTACTTCACTGTAAGTGGAACGAGCGCTTGGAGACGGGGAAGTTAAAAAACTTAACGCACTTTTCCGCGTTATCGTAATCTTTATTGAGGGGATAAGAATTTTTCCTGTTCTTTCTGCTCGGAATACCCAAGCTGAAATAACTTATCTGTTTACTTACTTGTTTGGGCATTGTTTCCCCGTATATCTGATGGGTTCTAAGCATACTCATATCTAGGTGTAGATGCACATATCCACAAATAAAATAAATAAGTTTAATATCAACATCAATGTGTAGTTATCAGTAATCGTTGTGGGTTCTATAGATGACTAAAAATAAATGAACTCCATTCTTGAGCATAAAGACTCCGTTGATGTGAAATGAGTGCAATGAGGAGTGATTAATGACTATTGTGAATACATCCATTCTATGCCAGTAATAACTATCGCATTTCTGGATTTAATTAGGTTTAAATGCTGAGTAATGCTTGTAATAATTTGAAGACGCGCACTGTATGTAGTTCCTTTATAATTCAGATAGGTACATATATTTGCTATTACCTAAAGCTTAACCTCTCATAAAACGTTTTTCTCGTAATTTATAAATACTTAAGCTTTCCATGGATTTATTTTCTAAAGGGCGCAGAATATGAGACTTGCGCTATAAAAATGTCCTCGTTTCCATTGGAAAGCAACTTCACTGGCTCATGTTATTGAAAGATCGTAATATCATTCGTATCGCAAGCATCGGGTTTCCATAGCCTTAAAACTAGGTCACAACATGTTGCGCTGAGAGAACCCTCTTTTATCAGCAGGCATCAATGCTTTTGTTCACAACCCGGACTTTGATGTCGCTAACAAAACATGCTCGTGTCTCATTTCCATCTACCCTCGTCTTTGTGGGGTTTTTAACCTTTGTATCAAACTGGTGCTTCACTTTTACTTGCAGTTTGTCAAATACATTGCTCATACTAAGCCTACTTTTTTTAATAAAGGGGAATCAATTTTATATGTGAAAAAGATTGTCTGATAAAGAATAATACAAAGCTGAAGCTCACAGAGGATTAAGTTATTTAATTATGTAAGACCCATGACGGAAAACAAAGGAAGAGGTTTCCGGCTATTTTGTAAGCCTGTATTTAAGTGGGACTAGTAGAGGGCGCGACTGAAAAATCTTATGAACTCGACACCTAATTAGTCTAGCGTAAGAAGATTAAGAAGAACGTTTAATAAAAAAAATTGCTCGATTATTTTTTAATTTAAGTAGGCTTTTGAACTTAATAAATTGATAGTGAAGAAATTATTAACTTTGTTAGTAGCAGTTTTTTAAATTAATGACTGTAAGGAAATATTTTTTTATTTATTGATTTCGATTTAGAATAAAATTATTTGTTATCGCTACTTTTACAATGTTCCAGTAGATATACTTATCTGTTAAACTTTAATCGGTTTTGCTATGGCTTTTACACTGACTCATGAGTTTAAGGGTGACGTGGCGTGGCGCCCTTTTGTTTCCCTCACTCAGTCAGAATCAGCAATTCGTTTTGTTATGGCCCTTACCTACCCCTAGTACGAGAATTTTGTTTGTTTTTGCAATCTATACAATAAACATACTAGCGAGTCTCTAACAGCACAATATTTGTATGAGATTATCTTACCATTAGGCGCTGTACTACTTCTGAATGGTTGCGAGTACGGTGCCATAGATTGGGAAATCGGTAGCAAATTGCTAATAGAGGTCCTGTTTAGGTATGTGGGTGCTCTTATTGAAACGTCACAATATGTATACCTACCCAATTGTGTCTATAATCTTTGGTTGATTTACTTTTGCAGACGCAGTCGCAGTAGAGGCATGGAGGGTGGCAGTGGTGTGGTCTACAGAGTGGTGGGCCGCACGCGCAGCAAGGCCGACTGTGGCCAGCAGACGGAGCGCCAGCCCCCACCGCCGCGGCAGGATACCACGTGGAAGAAGTATACTGACTCGCCGGGAGTAGGGACGCCACCACAGGTAGATTTTTTTGTGGATTCTTACTGTACTCAAACTGAACATGTGGGCAGTTTAACTTTTAATAGTGGTACGGGGTGACGAAGTATCTCTGTCCCTATTTCACCTCCTCACGGTGAAACCCCTGAGCCGGTATTGCTAAAATTTTATACGCTGTGCTGCAGAGCTGTGATAAAAATACCCCAAAAACGGACGTAAAATGCTGCTGCACGATTGTTGACAAAGTCGCGTGGTAATAATAACACCCAACTTTCACCGATGTGCAAATGTGACAGATGGTGAATCCATCGCCCTCTCAAGCATACACTATAGTCTTTGAATTACTTACTTTTGAGTCAATATGCAGTTAGCCTCAAGTTGTTTTCCTTTACCGTATAGCTCGTGGTGTTAAATCACTATAAAATTACTTAATTTATATTTCAGAACCAACCACCAGCTCCTCCGAGTCCATCTCACGGGCGCAAGGGCGAGCGCCGCGCAGGTCACCACTCCCCACAAAATCACAAACGAGAAAAGCTGTCTGCAGCACAGCAACTTGGTATTGCACCTCATCCGCAACATCCACAGGTCAGTATCATATTCCCCTCTAGGCTAGTAGGCCTACATAAAGTACCATTCTCTGGCGCTTGCGCTATTAGAAACGATAAAAAATGTATGGAAATGACATAAATCTGTCACGTGACAGCCGAGCCGAGCGAAAAATAGTTTAACTCTTATTATGAGACATATGCATATATTGTGTATAAGTCTGTCTTATAGTTCCATAACTATGATGGAAATAAGAGCTTGTGGTAAGGCCACAGACGTGTGTGCAAATTTTCATGATGAACAGTTGAGATTCAGGCGTGAAAGAACAAACCAAACAAATGTTACATTCGCTTTAATGCTGTTTTACTGACGGTAGTTCCGCATGTTTTCATGGAATAAATTTGCAATTGGTATTTCAAATCAGATACTTGAGCTATTTGCCAAGGAAAAATAATATCTTTTTCCGAATTTCAATTTTTTAAAAAAGAAAAAAACTTAACAAGTGTCTGCTACACAATGTAAAATGCGAACCTTAAGAACGATAAACATTTTCTTTAGGAAGCTTTTCGTTGCGCCAAAAATTGTGACTACACACTGCAAACTAGACACCATTAAATTCTACGCTTAATTAGTCATTGTCTGGAGCAGCATTACTAAGACCGTCTTAACTAAAGCCATTATTCATAAGTTCATTTATATGAATCTTCGTATTATTGTTACTGTTTGATTAATTTGTTTTGTTAATTTTACAGTACGTCCCTGCAGCCAATCCATCTAGCCAACATTCTTCTAGAAGTGGCTCTCAGGTATTAATCCTTACTTAATTTTCCGCATCCCTCTAATTTACTATTTCACAATACCTGTGACGCCAACCGATCCATTTTAATACAAAGACTCGCATTTAATTGATTTTTGTTATATTTATTGGATGGTGTATCCCTTAAAATATTTATGGCAAAACCGGTACGGCTGATCAATCGATATGGGCAAAAGCAACTATAATATGCATATAATACCGATCGAAATTTTTTTTCTATTTCGCTAAATGTATTAATGAAATAATAAATGTAATATATTTATTTTCATACGTGAGAAGCTGGTTTTTACCCCGGTCTGAGAATCAGTTTGTGATCCAACGAGGTAACGCAGCTAGTTTACTGGGGATCATTCCCACAGATACTTATCTAAATTCCGGTTTTATTAATATTTTACTTAAAATTTTATTAGTTTACGTGCCTTATTCTTATTAAAATATGTATTTCATTAGTTCATCGACACACAAGTAAATTTTTCTGTTTTTCTTTCAGCTCCAATCTCCTAGTGGTGCGTCTTCAAGGCCTTCGAGTGTATCAAGTGGTGGTAACGGAAGCAGCTGCTCATCCAGTAAAGCAAAAGTTCCTCAAAATTTCGGTTACGTGAAGAGACAGAATGGAGTTCAGCAACCAGCACCCCAGTCCAATGGTCCACCGCAACATCCTCATAGTACGTATTGACTGAAAGATCGAAGCCAAATAATGCTATCTTAGAGTAGTGTTGTGTTCTGCGCAGAGTATACTGGATATTATAGTAGGACGGAATCTTAAGTCTGATCTGGGCTGTCTCTAGCTTATTCTGCGTAGAGTGCCAGTTTAACACAGATATACCCTAACTATAGCAATGGGGTGATGGCATTAACATTTCTCAGTAAATACTTAACTGAGATATTTTTTCAATTTTGAACTTAACTGGATAGAAACGTTGGGCAAGCGGAATGTTTCGACTCTATAGTATAGTTATTTTAGTGTGTTTTTGGCTTACAAACAGAATCTGATAGAAATAACGTGTAAATTATGGGACAAAGATCATCCATATGGACTTTTTGGTTCAAATGTAACATCTTGTTGCAGGTGGAAGAACTGCACAAGTATCGGCTGTGCCAAGAACAAAAGTCAAAGTATCCGGTGGAACGCAGACATGCACGCAAGATCTTCAAATACACAGTGAGTTATTCACACAGATAAGTAATTATAGGAAACCTTGATTCTCGACATAGAACCTACTTTTAGTTTTATATTATGTCGTTATAAGGTATAAGTAATGTTATGTAGTAAGCACACGTAAGGTTTACCGTGTATTGGTTATTTGATTAGTATTTTTCTCTACGCGAAGAACGTCATCTAGAGATTTAAATTTAAAGTTGCCTAGACCAAGGCTAAACAGCTGACTTGTAATACAAGCGTGTAGCTATTGTACAATTAAATTGGCTAGACGCACACACTCACAATATTAATGTCAATAAAGTGTTAAGTATACCTATTCACGATATTATGGAGAAATACTGCAAACCGACCGTACGGCTAGCAAATTCAATATTTAATCATCAATAAGTGCTACCACGGTTCCTCAATTTAAAAATCCTGCGAGATACAAGTTGGTAGCATACAATAAATATTAGCTTTAGAAAGTGGCAATGTAAGTTTTCAAAATTCCTGAATAAATGGAGATAGATATCGTGGAGATTTATTGCCAAAAAATATTGAGTAAATATAATAATAAAAACATACTGCACACTAACCTATGCACTGTGATTATTCATGTTTCTTCTCAACAGAAAATGGCATCGGACCAAAGTCTTATTCACTGGGCGGGACGGCCGCAGCTCAGTTGTCAGCTTCAGTGAGGGAACGGCTACTGGGATCGCAGTCTCTACCCAAACCTGGCACGCATGAGTTTGCGGCTTTGTTTCATCATCACAGGTACATTGACAAAAAGATTTCAGACTTTCTGGCAAGCTTCCTACGACATACATAGATATTATCAGTGTCCTAAGTGGCCAATCTGATAGGAAACAATTAAATAAACAACCACCAATTAGGATTTATATATGTGGAGGTGGACATGATATCATCAGTAATACTTAAATATAGGTATAGAACCGAAGTGGTTAATTGCTCCTGAAATAGCTAGTCAACAAACAATTATACCATACTTTTTATTTTACAAAAATTTTAGTACAAAATTATTGATTAGTGTAGTAGGGCATTCTTAACATTTGATCTGTAGATTCTTCACTCAAACTAACAATAGAATTATGAATGAACAAAAAGACTTCAATATTTTTTTCCTTTTGGGAAATCCTTATTTTTTATTAGTGTTACTGTTATATAAGCTACCATTTTCTTGTGCATCTGATAAATGAGCATCTATCTCTCTCTCTCTATCCATCTAAATAGGTTTTAAGTGCACTCAAATTTTGTTCTAACCAAGTAGCATACACACACTTTGAATATATTTTTTTAGTAATAAAAAAAACCAAGAAAGTAGGTTACGCGTGGAGTTTGAAACCTCCTTCTTATTGATTAAGTTTTTTTTTAAACCGTTATTACTCATAATTGACCCTGCGTCACATTTATTTTGTGCGGGCTATGAATTCGCAACTCAATAAATTATCCTAAATAAAACATTAATATAGCATCCATTTGAAATAATTTTGTGACATGAATGTGCATTGAATACAAAGCAATTACAAATAGAGTGGACAACAGTAATTCTTTGAATGACTTCAGCAATTAAATAGTCGTGTGTGTAATTAACTGTTATTAGAGTGAGAGATGTAATAGTGCACAGACAAGTAGCAGAACAATATAATGAATGTCATTGTCTTGAAATTTAAGTTCCAGGGCTGTACTCACGCACGTTTTGGCAGTATGCGATTTTAGGACGAAATTAAGAACATGTAGTTTTCTAATCATGAAACAAATGGATATTGTACTATTGAATTGAATTTTTAAACTATAATTTTATCACTAACTTGCATATAGCATGTGAACATGGAATACTGCGGGTTTTATTTTGTAAAATCTATCTACTAGAAATTGGGAAGAATTAATTCGAACGTTGACCCTTGACCTAATATGATAAGTAGTAAAATATATCTCTCAATAGGTATAGCAATTGTTTGTCGAGTAAAATAAACAACTTGCTTATAACCCAATTGAATTCTAATATTATCATTTATTGATACAAGAGTCTGAGGCCAGTTGATTGTTGTATTTAATTAAAACTTAATTCAATGAAATAATAGGCCATTCTTTTAATACAGCTCTGCATAGGTCTTTGTAAACTTTACATCACTATAAAGGAGTGCCTTGTGGCGAGTGGACGACACGCATTGCAAAACTAAATTAAAGCTATGGCACACGCTTTTGGGTAAGCTCGCAAGGCGTTTAAAACTCCTTAAAATATTTTTTATCAGAATGAATCGTGACAAGTAAGCAAATATTACCTTATCAATGTTTGGTGATATTTTTATCAATCGCGTGGGAATATTTTGGTCAGTTTTCTGGGACCCCTTGTTGGGCTAGCGTGTTTAACCCAGTGTTATTCCTTACAGGATTACCCCAAGGGGTGGGATGAAGATCAGTGACGGGAGCTTATCGGATACTCAAACATATTCCGAAGTGAAATCAGATTACGGAATACCCTATGCTCCTTGGCTGAGGCACAGGTAAATATTCTCCTTTTAAATTATGTTATGAGTATTGTATGATGCGTGTGTGAGTTGCAATGTTATGTCAATCATTGTAATAACTGTTGTAAATATATTGTTTGTTTGTGCCATATTATCATGATCCATAATCATCACCATTCATTTTAATCTTTTATTGTATGCTCACTATATTTATGTGTGCATTTTGTGTGTAATTTCTTCCAGGAATAATCATGTCATCACACTTTACTCTTTATAACGCTGAACTATATTCTATCATATCTCATATGCTTGTGCAGTCCTATTTCTAGTGGCCAGTTGTAGAAACAATCAGTGACACGCACATACAGACTCTAGTGCAAGTGTGACTCTTACCATTAATAAATAATGGATTTGTATAGCATATGCTATCCAAAAGTCAATAAGCAGCGATGTTACCTTCAGTTTATTAAGTAACAATTTGACAGCTACAACTGGCCTCGAACAGCCCGTGACCTGTCCTCCATTTCAGCAACACGTACTCGGCGAGCGGTCGGCTCTCGGAGGGCGAGTCGATGGAGTCGCTCACATCGCTGCACTCGCAGGCCCACCACACCTCCCCTAACTCACACCGCAGCTCACTCACACACAATAAGCTCATCCTGCACCGAGACGCACAGGGCTCCAGGCTTAACAGGAGCAACAGCATTAGGTGGGTTTCTGAACCGTTTCAATGGGCTCAATACTTATGGTAATGGGGTTAGGTTTTAGCTTAAAATGGTGTGATTTTGGGGCGTGCAGCAATATTAGATCAGGATCGGCTATTGGCGTGTGACCCGCGTTTATCGCCAATTAAGTCTTAAGCGTACCTTTGTGCCTTCTGCAAACTTACTCGTGTGTTCATATTATCTAGGTTACCATACCCATTATTAAGTAGTGGGACACAAAACGCGCTTATACCTCAAATGAGGTCCCAAATATACCTCTGTATGCTACGTGGCATTATAATCCCTCTTTATAAATGAAGTAACTTCGTCAGTATCTTACACACGATGATACGTGTAATTTTTCAAAATTACTGAGAATTATCTAAATGTCATAAGTAGGTTCTTCAATTACGAATGACTTTTGACTTTTTGTTGTTCCGGGAGAAAATGCCCAGACAAGGCAGCACTAGTTACAAATAAGTCTTATTCCTACGTGTATTCACAAAATTATAACATTGTTTATATATTCATATACCTACTTTAATGCTTCAAATCGCCCATTGATCTTCAAACACATTTCCATCCTTCACACATCATAATATAAATATCGTGTTATATATGTATTACATTATATTATCTTTGGATAGTGTGATGTAGGGTTACTTGATGTAAAGTCGTAACTGTTAATTTTTTAGCTACCTCAGAGATAGGACATTTCCAAGGTATGCCATACACATGGGACATTTGTTTATGATATGGCTTCGAGGTGGCACGCTTTACAATGTCTACAACTATACTATGCATGATTTGTTTATGGCACGGCTTACTCTAATGATTATAATATATACATATACCTACTTTTTGTACTGTTTATGTATTTTTTTTTTATTTTTCACTTCAAACAAATACATACTGAACAAAATATCTTTAGCACATTTTAAGGGCACGTTATCGACCAATACAGTGCACCTTATAATATTACTTTACAGGGATCAGTTCATCACCCTTTTATTTATTACTGTGCATTGTAAGGTCATCCTAATATCTGGGTAAATCGTAAGCCTAAAAGCTTTTGTAATTGGTACTTGCTAATTGTCATACTGTGCCATGTCGTAACGTACGCTGTAATATGTGTAGGCTTTCACAATGTATTCGTCAAGTGCATACACACACAAACACCGGCGTTTTGCTTTAATCAAGAGAAGGCCAGTGGACTGTGGATGTGTGTGTGAATAAAGTATAATTGCAGGTCAACAAAGTCGGAGAAGTTATACCCGTCGATGCTACAAAGGTCATCTGAGAGCGACTACGAGCCGTATTATTGTCTGCCCGTGCAATATGGACCAGCGGGACAAGGTGAGATTACATTTTGTCATAGACGGTCTTACGTCACTCCAAAGGTCTAGCTATGTTTTAAGATAGACGTTAATAGATCGTTTTCATTTTGTGTCAATAAGTAGCTTTACATGGAATTTTGAACATGGAACATTTACGACCCAAAAATCCCTTTTAACATGACGCGACCTTGACCTAAGTCGTTACTTGGCAACAACTGTAAAATTGACAGAATAGGTTTTACTAATTTCTGAAAATGTTTAGTTCTTATGAAACTACGTATATAAGTAGGTACATTTTATTTTATTTAACTGAAAGGTCTAAACTACGGCGTCTCGGAGCCTCCGTCGCCGTCACCGAGATCCGCTCTAAGTCCGACCCACCAACCTAGCAATGTGATGCACACTCCGAGACACTCACATCACTATCCTAAAAAGAACGACGAAGGTAGGTACCTTATTGCTGTTTTATATACCTACCCACAAACAATCGTGGGTATAGCCCGCCTGAGGAAAAATTACTACTGCAGCTTATGAATGCTTAAAACACCAAGTGTTATGTACTCGTAATTATGATAACAATTATGCGAGCTTTTGATCTTAGCATGATGACATATAGCCTATATGTAGCCTTCATTGATCAATGGGCTATCTAACACTGAAATATGTTATGATGATAGCGTTACCTACTTGTCCGGGATCTTATGCAAAATGCAGAAGATGCCAACAGTGAACAGTCAACAGTCGTACATCCAACGGGAGATCCCGTTTAGTTAGCCCTACCTCCCATTCCAATGGGTTTCAAGAATTCCATCTTTTTTATACTAATGAAAAAAACATGGCAATAAACGCTCTATAAATAAAAAGTGTTCATTTTATCTCTTTGATCACTTTCAATGCACACACCTACCTAATTCATAACTGTAAATTCTTAAATTAAATCCGGGTTAGTGTTATCATTTACACGAAGCAGATGTCCCGATGTCATGTCGTAACTGCAGACATGTGGCCAACATTTGAAGCGGAATGGCAGAGTTTAACGATAATTTCCACCCGTCCCATATAGTACACGGTTCAACGGCATCGCTTGTGTCAACGGCTTCCTCGCTGGCTGCCGGGGCTGGCTCCGAAGAGCGGCAGGCGCACGAGGTAATATTCAAACCAAAGGTAATAACCAAACCTAAGGTAGGAAAACTAAGCTATGCCTGATTTGGTGGACAAAGGATTTAAGCCGAAAGGAGAAACCAAGCTTTATGAAGTTAGAATCGATTGGATGGAAACTACTGGGTTATGGGATGAGATTTGCACACCAAAATAGCCAAAGCTTAGTTTTTCATTGAAAGGTTTTTTCCACAATTATTTATTCAAGTGCCGTGAAGTAAATTTTATCACGATTGAAAAGTGACTAAGAAACTAATATTTAAAATAATGAGTTGAATAACTATACTTTCGTGCTTAGCGATTAACATTATTGACATACATTATTAGTAATTGTACTTTACATTCCTTCAAGGCACTATTCTGGGACCGTATAAATAATTATCTATTTAGCTGTTATCTTATGGGTGTCGTTTTGTTCAGGTACGGAAATTAAGAAGAGAACTTGCTGACGCCAAAGAAAAAGTACATACTTTAACTACACAGCTGACTACTAATGTAAGTACCATTATTTGTTTAACACCTTTATTATTGTCTTAACTCAATTAATATCTTAATGAATCGGTTAGTTCCTACGCTTATAGGTTAGTAAACAAATGAGTTTGTTTTAAACGCGGGCATAAACACAAACAAGACGAAATATAAGAACTTTATTAGTCAACGCTAAGCAAATAAGACATCGCGACGAGTAAGCAACTGTCACCGATAATATTGAAACTAGATATCATGATTCGTAGATTGCTTACCGTCTTGTAAAGCTACCTTCATGATGTGCTCGGTGATGCTTGATGCATTTGTCTCGTTTTTGTTTGGAAACAATGTAATAGTATACTATCCAATTTCGTGGTCGCTTTTTATCACAATTTACTACCTGCGGTTGACGAAGTTCTTGACACCAAAGTTCTTATTTTACTTTCACTTGTTGCGTTAATTCGATGACTCTGAGGACGAATAGTTATCTATAATGCTTTGTGTAATAGGTTTTGTTATCAGTATCGATAACCTATAAGGACATGGGAACAAAATGTCATGCGAAGGGTCGGTGAATGGTATCAGAGGTCGACACAGTTGAGAGACGCCAGGTCGCCCGGTGTCGTTCCCATATCAGGCAATAGGAATGTGTGCCAAATGTTAGCTGCCACCGTTTGCTTTAGGTGGAACATTGTCCAAGTCTAACGCGAACTGAAGTATAACAGTAAATGATCGGTAAATATCATAAATATTTAGGGGATTTTTGTTAGAGGTGGTATTAAAAAGATACAAGTGTGTTCCATTTTGAAATTGTTAAATCACGGTTTTTTTTAATATTCCGCGAGATTTTATGACATGAAGTAGTAGATATGTTCTAGCTAGGTACCTAATGTGGACAAATATGGCCATCTCCAACTTCGATCTTGGTCATGTTGATACCTTATCGGGTTTTACTAGCTAGGATTGAATTATGAATGTTAAATAACATGGACTATTATGAACAATTACAAACAAAGAAGATGCATAAGTTGAACAAAGAACCGATTATAAAGAAGATTAGAAAGACATTCTTCTTAATGTGTGAAGGAAACCTGTGTGTTTGAGATAAAATCAAATATATGCCCACGCCTGTGAAAGTGATAGGCAGAGGTACACTAATAGTAAAAGGGGGAAAATTCAAAACCTTTCGAAATTAGGTACCTAAGATTACGATAGCTATCACGTTGACACGTTGTCATCTTGTATTAAAAGAAGCATATATAAAATTCATAGAAATTAATTCTAAATTATCACAATCCTCTAAATTATCTATAATTATCTAAAACACTTATGTCCTAGCTTGACATCCTGATAATTACTAAAATATAAGAGAGCACAATTAAATTGGAAATTAATTCAGTGCTAAAATAACATCGTGAAACGGGAAATGTTTTATAAGCTTCAAATTACCAAACAAAGCAAGCAGACTTGTGCTTTGTGCAAGAAATTGACCACAGTTTATTAAGCGTTAGAGCATTGATTTGTGAAAGAAGCTAAACGGAGAATTTGTTTTTGTCTCTTGGTAAATATTGTTATGCTCTAAATATGTATGACTGATAACATGGAATGTTGTTTATATCTTCGTTCTAATTAACCTTATCAGAACTCAACCAACAATGCGAATCAAACCTATGACCTCCAAATCTATTATGAAACAATTCTCACTGAACTTAGAGTGAGTAAAAATATATTTTCTCTTAATTTACTATAATTTATGATAACTCTCTCTAAGTCTAATTATATTACAATGTCTTTAATTTTACGGTTTCGTATGATTGGGGACATGAATTTTGGATCAATATGAGTTTGGACTACTTTCTTTCCAAACGCACCTTTATAGAGCTTCTCATTAAAGTAAAGCCTATTAGCATACTATAAGTACACATTTAAGTATTTTTATGATTAATACGTTTGTATTATAATAGTTTTATTTGCATATTTACTGCTTACATTAAAAGTGATTTGCATTTTAAAACAATAGAGTAAATTCTTAGGAAAGCGAAGTTGATGTTTTTATTTCTTTCAATTGCGAACAAAGGATACATTATGCATTAATGATGTGATGACCGAATCGTAACATATGAAAGCGTTGCGAAAGAACGGCAGACGTATTTAATGAGTTTCCCTTAGTTAACGTTTCGATAAATAACGGTTATCGTCGCGCACTATGTCTCCATCAGTTAATTTAATTCGTCTGGACGAAGAAAAAGCTGAGATTTCAATGAGTCTCGGTCGAATAGAAGGTTTTGTTCTTCTAATTTACTGCTCTTTAAAGCATCGCCGCCATAAATTATTCAACACTAGCACACGAGCGTCCATCGTTGTTCTTGCCTCGCTATTGTGTTGTTTGGTGCGTTTGTTGTACTTTACTCGACCACCAAGCCATTTTCGTTCCTAAACACGACTCCGTTATAAACGTTGCACCATTTTTTTATATTTACTCTACTTATATGAACTATGATAATTCTATATAATTTAGATCAGCATTTCCTCGGTAGCGTATCATTTACCTTAATGGAAATGAAAGGAATTACGCGCTACAACTAATTGCAGTGATTATACGGCTTTAAGGTAGGTAAGCATCGTTACACGTTTTTGCGTCGTCAAGTTTGTTTGTGGCGTTTCTATTAACATAGAGCTAGTGAATTGACAATGAGTTAGATTTGAATGTGGCACTAAATTGGTTTCAATAGAAAATTAAATTTGATGTATCGATCGTTGTTGCCGTGTTGCTTCATCTCTACATGTCAGTTCTTCTTTAATGATATTATGCTAAGCAACAATTCACAAGTTTTGAGTTTAGTATTAGCAAGCATCCGTCCGTGGTCTCGCCGTTTTAGTAAGGATTTTATATTTAACTCGATTAATAATATATGTAGCCTTTGTTGCTCAGTGATAATATATCATTATATTAGTTAAGTATATTTAAAAAAAATTAACTAGTTAGAGTCTATTCGTTACAAACAAACACGTGTTTCTGCTTTATGACATTAGTTATAGTACCTAGTATTATTATGAAGAATGCAACTAAGAATTAGGTTTTGGACGGAAAGCACTTATGAATGTTTGAAACTAACAGTACGTTTTATTTAATTTTGGATATTCTACTATCCATGCACGTTTCAAATGAAAACAATGCACAAACTTTGCCATACTGTAATACCTATATATAGATAGGCTATTTAATATGCTATCCATTATTATCTGAGTCGATAAAGGGTAATATGTTTGCTTTATTTTTACAGTAAAGAAGGCAAAATCTTCATAATTATTAAAATCCAAATACACTGTCCGGGATCTTATAAAAACATTGTCGTATAAGTATTGATACTTTGTTACTCATTCATTGGTTAATAAAAAGTATCTAGTTATCCTTGCTGTTTAATTAATCGCTGCTTATATGTTTCCGTCAAGTATTCTCTTTGTGGAAGTGTTTCTTGTTTATTACTAATGTTTTACTACAAATTATTACTCCATAAACATGTCTGGGAGTAGGTTCTTGCTGTAACTAAAAGCAGTATACGTATTATAATGAAAAATACTATAACCTACTGGTTACTGGCATAAAGCCAATTTTGTTAAAGGGTTATGTTTATTTGCGTAAAGGAGTATGCCTCATCGATTCCATTTGCATTTATCGACGATGTATCTGGATTTGGAGACATTGAGTATTAGAAACAATGCCTGTTGTATACTTGGCATTTCAAATTACTCCGTAACTTCTACGTACACGAAAGGTCTAAACTAAAATTGTATTCTGCGAATTAATCAATTTCTTCAACTTATAAACACACTTCATTCGGAGTAAATTGCGCCAGCACTCATAATCCTTCACATAATATTTACCTTACGAGCTTTAATAACCTATTCTCCGTGTTTGTTTCCATTGCCTAACATAAGATCTTTGTGTGGTTGCCGCGTTGCCTCCGTTATCAAGTGTAACACGAGCCCGTGCCCCATAAATCCTCAGAAGTGTCTACTGCACTTGCGCAACAAGTGCCTCGCGTACGATAATGCCCGTGTCCCACCACCGTCTTCATCGTCGCAATTAATATTCCTTTCGTTTTCTAACTCGCTGATTCTATTTTTATCATGTTCACTTGTAAATGCACGTCTACGATCCTTATTTCTAGACTGAACTTTTCGAACATTATTTTGAGTGGCTAGTTGTGGTGTTTCCCCACACCCTAAAATTGCAGTCCCTCTAGCCCCATCCTGTTTTTAATCAATAGACCATGGATTACTTGTTCGATGTGATCCGGGTTCTTTGGGTTCCGTGACTCAATTAAATTTCAACGCATACGGTCGCTGTACGCTAGCATTGGGTCCGGCCCAGTGTGCACTAGACCTCGTCAGAGGCAGGACGCGCTCGCGGCTTCGGCTTGCTGTTGTTCACGTTGATTTTACTACGCTATATATAAACAAGTTTTTGTGTAATTTGTGAAAATATAAGTGATGTTTGTGAAAAGTTTATAATTTTTACCAGTGCTATAATACCTTAGGAGCGAGTTTTGGTACAAACAGTTCTTGAAGAACAATGTTTTCATCTTTTTAGTGGTCTCATGAGCCAAACACGTTTGATTATGATTTGTTGTTTCGTTACTAAGGCATCCGGGTGTAATTTTTGTGTCTCCCTATATGGAAGATGATACTATGATTTATTATGAGCAATTGAAAATCATTCAAAATAATGTGTTCAAGCGAGAAGTTAAATGGAAAACATTGAGCAGTGGCTTAATTGCATTTCGGTTTAAAATTTATGTTTTATTGATTAGTTTAATGACTAACGTTAAAGTTAGTTACTTCACAATCATGCCATAACATTTTGTCCTTAGCGTAGCTTGGTTAACGTCTAGAGCAGGTAACTGCGTCCCTTTTTTACCGAGTTTGTAAGACCCTATTATTGGCAGATCCTGCTCGAACCCGGACACTATACTTTGGATGTGCTATTGTCAAAAGAAAGTTGTTTGTTTCTTCTTGACAAACTCGCTTTAGACATAATGTGCATTGCATACCTGTAATAAGCCCAAAACAGTTAAATTACCTAATAAGGTTTTTAAGACCGCTATTATTCAGCTTCGTCCGAATTCTTTGATATTGGCGTTAAGCACATAATAAATTTAAAATGTATGTATTGCGGTCTATTATGACCTGTGTTATTAAAAAAAAATACCATTGCAGTGTTTCGGGTGGGTTTATTAGACAGGTTTTTATGGATTTAATTAAGGTTTATTAAACAGTTTTGCATGAGATAC
This sequence comes from Watsonalla cultraria, assembly GCA_964035505.1. Lineage (NCBI taxonomy): Eukaryota > Metazoa > Arthropoda > Insecta > Lepidoptera > Drepanidae > Watsonalla > Watsonalla cultraria. The sequence continues at coordinate 5,042,976 of OZ037717.1, read as the reverse complement.
GTTTGATGTGTTTTATGGTTTAGTTACTGGCTGCTTTCATGTCAAACTGCCTTTTCAACCTAAATATGTTAAAATATATAAAAAACTGCCTATCTGATGTCGTCGTTTTTGATCTTGGAATATCCTCTTTTCAACCACCTATTTCACAACCGCTTTAAGATATTTTCGTAGCTCTATTAAAACATTCAATTGACAAATGTCCCATTGAGGTGCGTGACGGAGTAATATTGTTGTTACTACTAACCATAAAAACCATTATTTATGAAGCCCAAACAGGCCGTGTCCGTCCATATGTTTGTGGGTAGTTGTATATTGCGCCTTCTTTCAATTGTTCTTTTTTATATATGAAATAAATCATTGCGGTATTGGTATTATGTGAACTACTTAGATACTGTTTACGATGGATGGCAGATAAATCTAGAAGATAACACTAAAAGCTGCCCAAATATACATATTTTTTGTCCCAAATATGAAACTGTCTGTACCTACCATCATTTACAATTTTATATACTGAAACTACGTACCCATTACCACTTACAACCACTTATCTTACTTTACATCAAAGATAAGAAACTTTCTTAGAATCTCGCTCTTAAAAAGTCTTCAAAAGATTTTCAATTCTGGTACCTACTTAAGATTAAACATTATTATTCCCATTAATCACAAGCCATTTGTGGTTTCACGCCTTTTACGGCTCCCTTGGTACTCATCATACACATGTTATACATAAAAATAACTTATTTCCTTTGGTGAATGTTTTGTTGATTATGCTTCCTCTAAATTTGACTGTAGATTACACTGTTCCTTTTTATCTAGGTGTCTTATACGAGTTTAAAAGAATCTAATGCGTTTATCGCAAGGTTGATAAACTTGCTGTTATGCTAGCTAAGGCTTGCATACTTATCTCAATAGATTTTTATCATTTATAGTTTAATACAGACTTATCAGATAAAAGTTAAGTTCTAGCGAAATCAATAACAGTTAGTCACTATTTACGTAGTTTCATTGAATACATAAATATCATTGCGTACTTTGATTATTTCATGCTAGATTAGGACTCTTTGAAATGGACAGTAAATCCAGGAGAGGTTTCCAAGTAAGAGGTGCTCAACTTTGTGAAAGTATCAACGTGTATTCAAATAACATGAACGTTGTAAGGGGCATAGCTAGAAGTCAGAGTCCACTGGCTTCAATCAGCGAAGCGCCTCCTCGCCACTGTCAATTGAGGTTAATTCATATAGAGACTGGCCACGGATCTCAAGATAGCGCCCCTGCATTATTTATTTGTTCAATAAGCTAAATGGCCATGTATCATGAGTCCATATTCATAACCGACCCTAATGTACCCGCTTCCTACTTTTGACACACAGATTCAAATTAAGAAATGCCACCGTAAGTAGCAATTGCAATTTAAAGCTATTCACAATGGGAATGTGTTTTACGAATTGCTGCGAGGCTGAACCTAAAGTAAACCAAAACAGACTCAAATTGTAAACTTAGAATTTACTTTACAAGCTTGTGCGTTAACAGAAACTTTTTATGTTTTGTCCAGTCTGGCCACGCGTGCGTGCACTGAAAATAGTGTAATAGTGCAGTAACAGTACAAAGACAACGAACTCGTAAAATGTATTGATTCTTGGGCTGAGATGAGATGGCTGATCTATCTGAATACCAATGTATTTGGTAAGGTTAAGTAACGACCTTACTTCATAGGTAACTATTTTATTTCACTTCATATATACAACAGAAGAGTAACAGGAAATCCTTGATAATACATTGCTATAGGCTGCGTTACAAATCAGTCATATTGTTCCATACAAGCCTTTATTTGTATTGATTTCCGAAATTGTGTAGTCATCCGTAACGTTCCCACAAACAACGATGTATCGGAAACTAGACTCAACAAAATTTATCGGTTGCAGGAAGGAGCTGCAATGCGAAATTTAATTGTTAATTAATAACATCCGTTAGTAGTTTGGCTTAGAACATTGAATAATTACGTAACCATCTAGCTGGAGGAAAGAAATCGTGTTTCAATTGAACATAGGTACCTATAGCAATGATTTAAGCACACTCTCTTTGCCATTTCATTCGTATATCCTCTTGAGTACATCAACTTTATAAGTATCACTCATGCTCAACTCAATTACATGTCTCTCTTGTGTAATATCTGGAGTTTCGCTTAGATATGTTTTTACTGATGCTCGTAGAAAGACTTGAATGAGTTGTATTGATTGAATTAATTCATAACCATTAAATTAAACTAAGTGATTGTTATCGACTTACGTTGTTGCTAATTCATCGATTAATATATTTTGATGAGCTAAAAAACAAGTTCAATGCTACCACGCTGGTATGTAATTAAAGCAATTGTGCGCATTTATTTGACTCCTACGCAAATGGTGGTACCTTTGGTCTCCATTTGGCACTATTATGTCATGTTCTAATTCTAAATGATCGTTGCAAAACAGAAAATGACTATTCACAAGGCCTGTTGTACCTCATTTAGTCTTAATTGCTACTGCATTGTTATACTTTGAGTATTTATTAGCCGTTTCTAATGTTGTATCAAATAAAGTCACAGTCACACACTTGCTATTTTAAGCATTTAAGAGTATTGAAGTACGAACGATTCAAGTCAATAATATAATATAATTCAAACCTTAACATTTTAACCTTTGCATTTTGCTTGCCATTAAACTGGCCGTTGTAACATATACAACAGCAATAAAGTTTACATCAATAAAGGAGATTGGGCTAATTTTGATCCTCTTTACTCAATCTTAGATTCTACTTACTTGCCTAATAAACACGTTGATATGAGTAATAACACCTTGTCTTAGTACAGTTACAATACAATGTTGTTCATTAGCCTGAATTAAACCTCTTTAATATAGCAAGATGTTCTTTCTATTCTACATCACTCAATGTTGATCTACTATTTCTATCTTATATGGTATCTCCCATGAAACGTTTTTAATGTGTCTACGTTACGGGCCTCACGTATTCCAGTAATAAATTTAGATCAAACGGACTTGATCGATATTTTAGTTGGTTAAATTTGTATCTGTAAGAATATTGGTTTCGTCTGACCTTTTGTCTAGTTATATGTTGTTAAACCACAGTTGACGATTTATCAATGAACATCGTACCTTAATACCAAACCCGTTTAACGCCACCGTTGCGTCATCAGCTGTCAGTCGTTGACCTTGAAAGAAGCTGCGAATTTTTATTTCGCCAACAAACCACACATACATACCTAATTATGTTGAATAGATGTAACATTCAAAATACCAAAACTGGTATGATATTCTACATACATTAGAAACAATATTGAAAAGGTCTGAACTAAAACTTCGTGCCCCTCTATTTCTCTGCGTCTCTCGTCTACCTATATGGTGTAGGAGCAATTATTTTTTGTTGTATGTCGTTCTCAGTTTTTATAATTAGCCCACGTGTGCAAATTGAGTAGGTACTCGATCAGCAAACAGTGTTGTCTCTGCTTGTATCTAGCCACATCCCCGAGTGGTATATCCGTTATCATAATTATGTACATAGTTCCGTAACTAGCGCGGAAGGAAGCTCTACAAGATGGGATCGTGCTCTATCTACCCAGGAAGCGTTAGTAACAAGTACTTCAAGTTGAACCTGGATAAGCTTGGGATCAGTTTCAATTTACACTTTACTTGAATACACAAGCAATGTGATCATGATCTGCTTCGGTAAAATATTTGAGCGACGAGGTGGTCCCTTCTGACTCAACAAATGAAGAGATAAGAAGGGACTGTTGGTGACCAAGCAAGTCAACGAAACTTTGCCCTATAATAAGGTACTTTCTTAAATGATGGTGGTCTTTGTTATCAGAGGTATACGATAACGCACATTCTTAATGCAGTTTTTGATGATATAATACAAACAGGAACATCTTGCTAAAAGAGTTTATAATAATCCATGTAAACAAATAATCGAACCCGTTATACTCTTGAAATTTACTTCCTTAGCAATAGGATGACTTGAGCCCATATAGCCAAAGCAAATACAATGCGCCCAACCCACGTTATTATTCGTTTGTTTATAGTTGTCGTCTGCGAAATTTGCTCTCGTGCCATGCGATGTGTGACCTACCTTGATTAGCCAATAACGAATGGATACGCCGGAATGAGTTCTCCTGGTACTGGGTTATACAATCAAACTCTTATACAAATGGAATAATTATGCAGATTTGGTTCTGCTTCAAGCTTTATATCCAGTTTGAAGCTATTGTTGTGTTTGATTTAGACACCAATCTTGTTAAGCTCTGTATGTTTTTATAGTCCTAAGGACATGGTTAAATTCACACAATAGCCAAGTCAAATGGAATTAACTTTGTCGTGAATAAGTGTCTCATATTTAAAACTATCGCGTGATAAGCACTGCCATCATCATTCACATCATGTTGTACGTTATCATGAAGTGTTACAAAAGTTTTTGTCATGTTAACTCAACCTAGTTAAATGATGTGTGTACCAACTGTAAGATATTTTCACGTTAATTTGTGTACAATAGCAATCTATCATACGTTCCTTGACCGCCTTTTGAGGGCCCAATTAAATTCACGCATATGACGTAGGTTTTTGGTGTTCACCTCATGTCTATAGGTTGGTATCGGATATCTTCCCATCAAGTGTGCTTTTATATTGCTACTGGGCCATGTGCACAACAGATGCTCCCCTTGAACATTGAGCCTTTGCTTAAATGTTGCTCGAATGTTGGCTCTTTTCGTACGGCCAAGCTCCTCGTATTATACTGTGCCCTCATTTCATTATTGAACGAAATTTATCTCTTAAAAGGATCATGGTTTCAATACAGATTTATTATGAAATGACGAATTAAAAGTATCACGTCATAGGAATTGTTTGTTGGTTATATTATATGGATGGTATAATCTAGAGTCGAACTTGTATTCAGAGGTCACCGTTTTATGCATATGGCATAAAGATTGGAATTACTTAGTTCGTTACGTTGACATCATCACTATTTTACGTTGTTGTCCTTCAGGAATGTCGTTTATTCTAAGATTTATTTCAAGTGCTTATCTCATTCAAAGTATCGAATTATTCAAATATTTTTTTGGTGTTTTCCATCTATTATGCAGAGTATAGATACATATCTCTTAAATTTTGTATGTTGGCAACGGTCATTCGATTTCTATTTAATACCCATTCTGCTCGTTATATAACAGAGATAACTTATTTTAAATAAGAAAAACTTATTTTCTGTTCCTTAAAAAACCTGCTTTAATCTACGTAGTTATCACGTTTAACTTTTTAAAATTGTACGAGTTATGCTTCTAATATTAGTAGGTAGTTGTTAAATGATAACTTAGGTTATCAGCGCAGAGGTTACTAACAGCATCACAAGAATTATCTCTAATATGTCAAGATATGGTGAGATTTACTTTAATGCGACGTATAAAATAAAATAGGCTAAAACACCACAACTATCATGGCATGTAATATCTCTTTGATGGTTGCATGTCAGTAAGCTATCTTGTTACAATGAATAATTTGATGAAATCTCAAACTCGAATTGAATTACATATTTTTTTGTTTATTCCAAATACAGTCATGTGTTTAATGTTAAAGCTGATGCTAAACGTGTAGGCAATGAAAGTTTACTACAGCTAAATTAACGTCCGGTACAGTTAGTTTCCTGGTAGGTGTTCTAACAACGTCTCTGAATGAAAAATATACCTATATGTGCGAACATTTAAGGGCATTTATAGATGCTTTTTAAAAGATCAGTCCCTCACAACTGTTGCGCTCATTAAGGTCACACCATTCCAACGTTATCGTTATTCTTCCTAGTACCTATGTATGTATGCAACTCGTGTACAGCTAGTAATTACACAGTTATTACTTCTCTAAACAAACAATTCTCATATGATCGACGGAGCTTCCAATGAGAGAATGAGACTCGTACATAAACCGTTAGGCAGGGTCGTGATCTCTTTACAACACGTGTGTTTTTTCCGTGTTACTTACACTCACAATTTTATGCCCTGTCCATACAGATGACATTAATCATGTTGTTATTGTTTGTTTTGTTTGAGATAACATCTCAAGATTTGCGTAGACACTTCAAAAGGTCACGAGTGTATTTTTGCCATTTCTCATTTCGTGAACATTTTTTCTATAAGTATATTCGATATTGGTGTCGTATTCCTACAAGATTGCCTAGATTTGAAATGTGATAACCTATGCTTGACTGAATACATGTGCAAATATATTTCGAATCATTGCAATATTGCACAAATAGGCCTCGGATATCAAATTATTTTCCCACACAATGATTGTAGAGATGTTGAAGGTTAAATTCGTTCTAATGGTTAACTTTTTATGCAAAAATTGTGGTTATTATTTTATTAGGGATCGATTGATTGTCACTGCGAAACAAAGATGTAGCGACACGATTTCTGTCTCATTAAACTATGGTGCAATTTGCATTTTAATAAATCGTTATAATATAACTTTCTTTCTAATAATGTCCGTAGTGAAAATAAAACAATGTGATCACATGGCCACAGTGCTACGGCCTCGGTTAAGTAAAGGCTACAAAACAACGCAGGTCGTTGATACGCGAACCAAATGCATACAATGCACTGGAGGGAATGAGTGGGCTATATAAACACAACATTCTATCCCACTCTCCCTTGCAACCTGACAGATACTCTCAGGCTTAGAAATTAGTAGAGCATTTTTTGTTACTGCCACCGGTGTCTTGGGTTATGTTATATTACGTTTTTTGTTGTTAAACAATATCAAAACTTATATATAATTGCTAGTTTCTTTTACAATCATGATTATATATAAGAACATATTTAATAATTTAAAAAAATGGTAAGGGTACATAAACTCGAGAAATGCTATTACTGAATTTTTAACTAAAGTTAGATTCCACTCTATGTTTGTCTATATGTAGTTCCAAAGGTAAATTCGATCTAATTCTCAATTTGTAATAAATGGAACGTCTTGCGTAGGAATTGTTTGTTCCCAGTCTCCCCTCCGAGACGTTTGACTATTGGATTGGTTGGCGCCCGCGATCGCCCCCATCTATAATTTATTGTTTAACCCGTATTGCTTCATGCCCTGCCATTGTTTGAACATCGTAACAAGGAGTTGGCTCTTCTCTATAAAATGATTGGTCTGTGTCGTATTTCATGTCAGTGCAGTTGTTACTTGTTACATTTAGCTTAAGGTAAGAAGGAAACATGAAAATAGGCACGCCACACGCATGCCAGTAAGTGACTCGATGAAAGCGGTTGGGTCCACGGTACTGAATCAATACCTGTATCTGTGTCGTATAGTTTAAAATCAGTTTTCCAAATGTCTTCAGCGGTTGATCGTCTGGTGACTGTGGTCATTGATCACGGCTGTAATTTATACATTGACCCGTATACACCGCGCCGGCTATACGCTATTGTCGCAGCTACTTTGCAGATGAATAATGCAGCTCTCGTAACTCCCGGTTTTATGAGCTGACTTATCGCCTATAAATCACTGTATTACAGTGTCACTTATATATGAAATATTTTACGGTAAAGTTCAAGGTTATTGACTTCGAAGTGACCAGTCGAGTTTTCATTAAATAATCAAGTTTCTGTATCGTTAATAAGTTCGATAATTTAACGAAGCAAAGTAAAGATTTACATTTCATTATATTTATATCGATCCATCATGTAGTGAACAAAGCAGCTAATATCCATTTATTTATCATGTCTTTGGAAGTAAATCACTGAATCTTAGACTGGAAACATCCAGTCTAAGATTCAGTGCCTCAGTACATTCAGCTGCCTGGATTTTGAAAGTCATGAAACCTTTTCAACCCCACTTGATAAAAATACTTATTAAAATTAATGAATTAGTCAACTAATCCCGCGGCCCTACGGGACCACTATAGAGCAGAGTCGGTTAGTTAACTAAAGACCTACAGACAGGGTAGGATATCGATTGTACAACTAGTGCCAATAAACGTAAACTATATAATATGAGAGATGGTGACTCATATCAGTCAACGTCTTTGTAAATGTACAAACTGGAAGTCTTTATGACGCTTTTATGAAATAAGTATTGAGTATCTATTTCAAATTTTGTGGTATTCTCAATGCATATGATGAAGATTGTAGCAGGTAAAAGTAAAACTTAGTATCCGTTACTCTGCAAGTAACAAGTGTTGGTGACCCTTGCAATACGAAGGTAATTGTCTGTTTCAACGAACGCCGGATGCAAGCAGACTGTTGCTTAGTAGATACGAGTAATATTAACTTCATGTATAGGTGTAAAACTACGTAAAACACGTACGATTGATTGATAAAAAATTTAGATTTGTAGATTGTTAGAGATAAGTTACGTTGCTTACATACAGATGCAAAACTACCTATTTCTTTTTTGTTGTACTAACAATGTATACTGAATTTGTATACACTACGATTTTTTGTGAGTATCTACAAAAAGTTTACACTAAATTATATATAAATTCTATGACCAAAATCAAGCTACACAACCTATGAACAAAAGTATATTTTTTTCAGTTTAGACTCTGTAGATATTTACCGCTGATGGCGGCTGACTATCAAGTGGATATCTGTTTTATTTGTACATAATTCTGACGAACCTATAATTAAAAATACATCTCTAGAGCTCTTGACTTGCTGTAAAAAGGGTCAAGTGTTTCATATCTTAGACTCTACTTTGTTCACTGGCGCTATAAAATTAAAGATGTACCTACCTATTCGTTCTTCGATTAACTCGCCACTTACTATTGACTGTTCTTCATTACATCCTCGCTTTGAACACATGTAGCAAGCAAAGGAATATGTACCGAGACTCGCTAAGCGTATTGTTAAAGGTCTATTTTCCAATTTTACGCTTTCCAGATGATAGAGCAGATTAGAACGTATGTTTCACTGTAATGTGTGCATCGATCGAAGTGTTCCATTTGAACTTTTCGTGCAATATGTGATGGGTTAATGTATACTGACAATGTTTGGTGATTTGTGATAAGAAAATAAATATGGCAGTGACTACTTCCCCGACGTATCATGGATCGCCGATTCACGACGGGTTCGCTACCATTCGTGCGCCTAGAAGTCGAATCAAGATCAGAAATTTAGTGGAGCCAAATCAAATGATCAATCTACCTCAAAGACATTCTGAATATTTTACGCTTCAGAGGACACCCAAGAACGATTTCCTAGATAGCAGTGTGGGAGTTCAATATATAAATAATGGGAATTTAGTTGAAGAAAAACCTTCTAGGCTTAGCTTTACGGAACCTATTTATGCCAAAGTATCTCCACCGCACTCTAAATGCAGTTCTCCTGTTAAATATGTTAATGGTAAACACGAAGTACATTATGATTCTATAGACACAAAACCTCGCCGGCGATTAAAGAGCTTAGAGCTTCCAGGGGAGCAGGATGTTAGATTTAACGAAAAAGTAGCAATCACGAACTTGAGTAACGGTGAGCGACAGTCGTATGAGCAGCACGTTGCAAACCAGGACGGTACGGAACAGCATTCCGTCCGCACGGACATTACTGGCTCGTCAGTTGACTATAGAAGGAGCCACAGCGATCGAGATAATTGCTCGGAATCATCCTCATATCTCACCGATAACGACCGCCCTATATCTAGCTACAGTGATAATTCCACGATACCGTCTACTGATACTGAAGATGTTTTGAAAGATTTGCCGAACAGATCCAAGTTCCATAGATCTCCCCAAAAATTCGCCACGTTAAATTTGCGCAGACCTAAATTTATAGACCTAAAGCCGCCAAGCATAAAAGAGAATCAGTTTTATGGAAGCTTACAACGGAATAGAATGGGGTACCATTCGGAACCCAACACGCCTCTCGATGGTGATCGTGGGAGCTTGAGCGGTTCACCTAGTATTTTAAGCGAAGTGCAGCAGATTCCGCGCATGCCTTTGCAAAATAATAGAAATAATTTTAAAAGATCTGTCAGCGAGACAAATGGTTTTTCGAAGCGGCTTAACTATAGACACTCATTTAGTGCTGACTTTAGACCTCAACCTATAGTGAAGAAGCCCCATAAGTGCTGCGAATGTGTTACTGGTATACCAGCAGAAGACGATGTCGATCAAGCGACTTCAAGGCCATCGTCAAGGACCTTGGGAACTTTGTATGAAGCGCAAGATCCAAAAGTCGGATGTCAAACCATACTACGTTCGAAGCCTCCCGTGCCCTGGTGGGAGTTGGCTATCAAGAAATCGCGTTATAAAAGCTGCCCAATTTTAGAGGAGGTGAGTTACTTTTTCAATAATCTTTAACTTTCGCTCAACTCAAAATAGACTTACCATGAAAGGGGACAATAGATTTTGATTTGAGAGTAGTACCATAACTACCATATTTTAGACATGAGGTTATAGACTGTGATGATGAAATATTCTTTATAATTTAAATGAAAATTGGATATTCATTTATACACTCTTCTACACTTGTCATGGTGGTGGGATCTTCATATCAATTTAAATTTAGGTTTTTTATAAAAAATACTGTTTTTTAATAGTAGGCACATTTTGTAGCCGAAACTTTCCTCAATTTAAGGTGCGGTTCCCCATGTTTTTAATGGGGTAATGGATTGCAAGTGTGGTAACGTATCAAAACGAACATCAGCTAGGGGAGCACACTAATAATAATGAATAAGTGACGTAGCGTGTTCACCTGATGTCTCATGGGACCCTCCCCTAGTTTTTAAAGTATTGTAAAATTTTCCTAACGATGGCTATCAGGAAATGTTTATGATAGATATTTATTACAGTTAAGGTTACGAACCAAAGTTGGCTTCAACTAGTAGCTATAACATAAAACTTATAAGGTTGCCTGCCAACCTAAAGAAAACGATTTTTTTTGTTTTGGTATATAATAAGATAATATCGACCACATCATCAGTTTCCATCAGGGAAGATTATGGTGAATCGCGGATCTTTTGAAAAAAAGAAATGATAAATAATAATAAGTTTATATAACACACGCAATGATTACATAAATTGTGTTTTTATTTATTTAATCTAATGCACACGACGGCGTTATTTTTTTATAGGTAGTATAACGAAGAATCGCTCTTCGATTAGATTCGCTTTCCAATTCCTACTTTAGCCAAAAGGCGAATATTACTACAAAAAAGATAAATCGAGTTCTTAACCTGTCAGGTGTAGGTAATTTATTTTTAAAATCTTTCTAAAAAATATTACCTGTCTACCAGAGAAGCAACCTTTTACGATGAGACCGACAGGTGTTGACTTAATCGTCCCTTACAAATCTCATTCACAGATTTCTCGGATTGAAAATATTTTTCCCACGATAATCAAATGCAACGTGGTTCTTACGTAACATTGATACCATTCTTTGCTGCATAATGCAGCATGTTTGTGTTGTATTATTTAATGTGATGCAGCGAAATCCATATTATCCCTCCAGAGGAAAGTATTTTCTCAGCTGGAGAAGTAGAATAAAAAATAGTTTATTTTGTAGTAGGTAAGGTACGGTGGCCAAATGAGTGACCTAAGAACTGGTTTTGTTTAGCAATTCTCCTGATAAAGTGGCATTGTTTGTAGATCCTATTTCGTCTACTATAATGTCTTGTCGAGCGTGGGCGACAGCTTCTACCGGCACTCGGGCGCACCATTGTTACCGCCGCAAGGGACACCTTTGAACTTGAGCAATCATTGCCAACTTCGGAAAATAAGATAAATTTCCAGTCTATAAGCGAGGTATTTTAAGTGAATAATAACTGTGTATCTTTCTCACGTTAGATTTCCTTAACTTCAATTTATTTTCTGCCCTCTTACAAAGAATAAAGCTATGTATACTTAGGTGATACAAAAGACAGTACATACTCGTAGTCACATTGACGGTCTATTAACACGGTTGCTTGCAGGGTGCGGTAGGCTGCTGTGTGTAGGCAGAGATCACTTTATAAGTATATTGGGATCGAACGTGAGGCAACTATTACTCGGAGAACCTCTGATAAAGCCGCAAAGGTGCTGAGGTGCCGCTACCGTGGCACACTTTGACGCACTTGCATCCGCCTATACCGATTCTCGTACGACCTGTTTATTCTACGATTATTTCATAAAACATACGAATCGTAATTCCATTGCTATTTTGTAAATTTCCATTCTTTTACCTGGGGCCTACTACCATCATAGTAAATCAGCGCGTATAAAGAACTTCTTAGCTATAACGTTTAATTCTACCGTCAAAGATCAGAAGTTCTTAATGTGCTATGCATAAAACGATGATGGTAGGCCCCCTGGTCAAATATAAGTTAAATGACATGGTTTTGTACTACACCGATCCCAGCTACCGACGACGTAGCAACCGAGCAAGGAAGAGTGCACTTGAACAAATAATCTCACTGGCTTAACACACTCTTTGAACGCCTCAACCTTGTGTTATTTTTGAAATATCTATTGTGTATGTCATGGCCTATTTCATATCACGGACCTCAAACATTATTCCGATATTGGATAGGTATTTACAGTTAACTTTCATCTAGTTAAAATAGTAATAAAGCATTAACTAAAATCTAGTAAAATAAAAAAACACATAATTAAATTTACGGGAATGGTGCCCAGCAAGCTGGCAGCGTTACCTCGCTAAACTGAGGCTCTGATCGAGTTGAGAACCAGCTCGACGGTCACCAGAGACGTCAACCGGGCGTTTGTAGAGCTTCTTAAAAAGGACTTTCGCATTTGGTTTTACATGTTTGGTGTTCCATGATTCCAAAGTCTTAACCCCAATATTTATACCAATTCCGATATTAATAAAAATCAGAAGTTGAACTGCTTTTTTTCATACTTCAGAGCGCTGCATCTTATTGATTCAGATGTCATCCCTTCGCTAATGTGTAATTGCAAAACTTATTGATTCAAATGTCACACACGCATGATAATTATTTATAATGTTTATTCAAATGTTGCTTATTATCTATGTACTTATGGCATTTCATCATGTAAAGTAATAATAAACTTAGTTTTCACACATGGATAAGATCACGCAATACCACGATTCGTTTGATATGCTACACTAATCGGGCCCATTCAAAATTGAATGCTAGAGGGCAACGATCCCAAATCCATAAAAGTTAGAAAATAAATCATTGTACAGTACTTACATAAAATCATAATCGTTGTGAAAATGTCATAATTTATTGCCTTTTTTCATGTGAAAAGTACTACTACGTAACCTGCACTTACTCTCTCATAAAATTCGACAAGTATTGTTCAAGAAATTATATAGGTACCTGAGTATATTTTACTACACTAGCCTGAATAAATTATCATCGACCATCCCACATGATGAATATCTCTTGACCTCTATATATCATCTGTCATACTTTCACGTCCTTACTAAGAGGTTCTAAGTATGCCATGAATTACAGCTGTTTCCAGGTATGACAATTTAACTGCTTTACGAGATAATCCAAAAGCTGCAACAGTGCAGCAAAAAGTTTGATATTCCTGTGCAGTAATTATTTATATTATTAAAAACAAAAACCTACAGAATGCGCTGGGCATACGGCATATTTGTTTCTTTTTCAAGAGCTAAGGACTATTTGATAGTGTCATTAAAGTCTTAAAGCGCGGCTGTTTCCGCAGCTGTTGATTAATAATTAGCAAACACCTGTCCGCAATCCACGTGTGGGGTTCCGTAATTCATAACAACTTTTTGAATTATTCACTGAGCGTTCCTTTGCCCGATAAAAATAAAATTACGAACACTGTTTTAGCCAAAGCGATCATACACCCTTTTAGATGTTATGTAGGGATTTATTTTGAGTTGATAATGAGTTGAGCTTTCCTTTCCTTTAATATAGGTGCCTAAAGTAAGATAAGCGTTGGTATGACTTTAAGCATTATATACAGTGAATTGGAATAAAAAAATACTATTAATTAGACTAACATAACGAAGCATTCGACCACGATTGGTACAACTCAAACAAAACTTCGAGTTATAATATACAATATTATCGTGCTAAGTCACGAGGAACTACAAACATGAGTATACATCGCGAAAGTTCAAAAAGCATTTACGAAGGATCCCAAAAGGTTTTGAAAAACCAGTAGTGCTTACTTCGATTAACGAAGCAGTTTAGTTCAGCACGCGCTAAAGGTGTCCCGAGACCGACTGGAGATCTATCAATGACGTTCAGACACCATAATTGGCTAAGCAGCATGCACTTGGACAGGTGAATCGCACTATTAAATGGTTGTTATATGGTTAAGTGTAGTAAAAACCCTTATACGTGGAGCCTTGTATGTCCCTCCAGGAAACATAATAAAATACTTTACGTGTTGTTTTATGTAAGGGTGCAGGTTGAGGCACTCCTCAAATTTAAGTACATTCTATGGAACAACAACACGTTATCTACCTAAATAGCGTGTTGTGTGTTATTCGTTCTGTAATATTCGTTTTACCCTCACAATTCTATATTTAGTATAAGACAAAAATTAACCTATTCCTATTACTAATAGTACCTATTCATTTGAATTACTCTACTGTGATTCCGATTATCTGGATATGGAAATAATGTATATGCGGTATTTACATAAACAATATGTTTTTAATTATTTGCTGTCTGTCTGTTTGTTTGTTGCGACTCATTTCTGAAATGACTGGAGTGATTCTAGCGGGACTTTTACCGACAGATAGCTGATGTTACAGGAAAAAAGCCAGCCTTGAAATCAAATCTACGCGGGTGAAACCGCGGGGCACAGCTATTTTCCTATATAACGTTACATGTCAGTTCAATGATATTGGAAGTATTGCTCGCTAGTACCTTACTTGTATCAATATAATAAGTAATTTGTAGGGCAATATTTCGATCGTAGATAATGTGATTGATAGTTTATTGTCCCATCGATACTGAATTAATTTCGTTCATTGTTCCGTGCCTAAAGCCACAAGTATTTATGTACCAATTGTTTGTGTAATAAGTTACTGTGTTCTATGTATCCTACTTTATGTATTCTACTTTAGTTGGGGTACAGGGTCGTTACCCCCAATTTAATTTTGCTAAGTGCGTTCCTGTGACGAGCAAACAAAGGGTCCCTTGACCAGCTACACCCACGACCACTATTACCGACTTATAAAGCAATTTGTTCCGATGAGTCACTTTTAGGTATACTCCAAACCAACATGAAATATTAACATAAGCCTACGTTACTAACTATGTATTATAAAAGACTGAAATAATTGAGTATTTTGTCATCGTCAACTGTACCCCAAGTATAGGTTTGTAAATATTTAAATGGCGTCACTTGATCTTGCATTTTATCGTGGCTCAAAATGAATAGATCCGCCCCGCCCTTTTTGGCATTCGATCACAATCTGTCGCCGAAAAGTATCAACATACTTTGAGCCACGGTAAAACGCAGGGTCAAGCGACGACGTTTCAACGTATCAAAACCTATAGGTACTTGGTTTTGCCGTCGTCAACTTGTGAGTATTTTGAGTATAGAGCATTTTTTTAGTAGTAAGGACTGGGTACTACTTACTGACGAGATTGGGAACTGGATACGTTGTAGAGAGATCTGTGCCGGCTTGTGGTCATCTCTGATTACTAAACTGAATAGAAATTACAGTTACGCTCGTAGACCAGTTGTAAGGGAAGTTGTATGTAATGTGCACACGCATTATGGTCGGTATTTTGCCTCGCTGCGACTGATTATTACCTTGCATTTTATGAAGATATAGTATTAAATCACTGGACACGTTTGGGTGCCGGGTTTGTCTGCAAGATAATAATAAAAATCAAAGAAACTAAGGTCCAACCACAAAAGGTTTATCGTTTTTCACAGTAGCTCTAGACAAAGTAACATTCTTCTCGAGCTTGCCCTAACAGAAGCTGTACAAAAAAAATGTATAGGAATGACATAAATCAGTCACGTGACTTAATTTGTCATTCCCCTACATTTTGTATCACTTCTATAAGCAGGCGAGGATTAGTTACTTTGTCCAGGCCTACAGTTAAAACTCGCGGACTATCTATGTGGTAACAATATACACATGTTAGCTTGAGTGTTTACACGTGAATCGTATTAATGACTAGCTGTGCCCCGTGGCTTGACCCGCGTTGAATAAATTTCATGGATGGCTTTATTTTAGCCGAATACCATTAAAATGTATATAATGTCTTAATATAAAAGTAGCCTAAGTAACTTCCCCCTAAAATCGTTCCAGCCGTTTCAGAGATTAGCCAGAACGAAAACAGACAAACGGACATTGAAAAATTTAAATATGATTTTTTAACATATGCATTAAGTGAAAAGCTGCGAATTAGCAATTACAAACAGACACTACAATTTTATTTATCAGTTAAGATATTGCAGTCAGCCATTATGCGATTCCGAAACACTCTTAACAGACGGCCGTAGATCTTAGGGTTCAGTTACCGTTGAATACTGGACATTGTACACTACATGTAATACCTACTAAGATATTTTGTATGTAAAGTTACATAGAATAATTATGTATTTATTGTTAGTATTGTATATTTTATGTTTGTTATAGGCACATGTGGTGTCTGCGTTTGAACAAAGTTTATCCAACATGACGCAGCGACTGCAGCAGCTCACAGCCACCGCCGAGAGAAAGGTACTTACTAAAGTCTTGATTTCTACTATAAAGTCACAAGGGCATCCTTTAAGTCCAATATATTTCCTCGTTTTACTGCTGTGTCGGTTTTATTTAATCTCCAAACACAATAATAAATGTTAAAATAATTTATGGCACATTAAAAGGTAGCTTGATTTGTCACTAAGCTACCATACATTGCCAAGAAATATTAATTACATAAAATTGACACAAATGTTAAGCATTGGTGCCCCAAATCGCCCGCAGCCCATATGAACCAGTAACCAGTTCGAACGGATGCAAATAACTTTCTGTTATTTGTTTTTTGTTCCCAACGTTTTGTAAGAGAGGTCTCAATCATGTACTGCTTCTTTCTTACATATTGTCGATCGAGTCCACGTTTTTTTTATCGAGTACCCAATTTTAGTCCTAAAGAATTGAATCAAAATCCAATCAAGTCAATGTCTCCAAAAGTGTAGGTAATCTAGTTGGCTTTTGTCAAATTAAGTCGGTAATATGAGAATTGTTCCCCAGGACTCGGAGTTAACGGAGTTACGTCAGACCATCGAGTTGCTTCGGAAGCAGTCCATACAAGCTGGCCTGACCACAGCCCACATGCAGTCCATGGGCATTAGGACAGATGGAGTCAATATGTCTGGACAGGTAACCTACACCATTATTCTAATTAAAAAATCCTCCTTCACCTCCTTGTACACTAATTCGCTACATTCTTCCAATATCTTCAAACAAAATCAAGTACACCGACGTGAATGTCTTTAAAGGTATATGATAAGGTCATGAAAACAAGTATTACGTTTTTATTCCCTAATTGGAACGTCCTTACTAACCATAGGATTATGTCACTTTTGTGTAGAATATGCAATAAAACCCTTATTTAATGCATATAATAGTTGCACTCCTCTAAAGGAGATGAGGTAATTGCATTTTTATAACCGGTGCAACCTTCATAATAAGAGTGAATCATGTTCAATCAAATGCGTAGGTTTCACTTTATCACGGGGTTTCGATATGATATCCGATTTGTAGCAGTATCTTCGTTGAGATGACAACAAAATCAATACTTAACCCACTTATTTTGACCTATATTTGCATTTTATTGTCAGACATTACATTAATATACTTATAAGCTCAGATCATTAATGTTGTACTATGAGATAAATCTGATCCGAGTGAAGCGCATTACCAAACTACGACGTAGAACGCACGAAGTGTCTCATTAATTCATACAACATACTTTTCAGACTGACAGCGATTAAATTTACATAAAATCTTAATTTTGTATTCCAGTGAGGAAACACTAATATGTCGGGTCATTGCGATCAGCCATCAATCATATTAGATGGCATTAGATACAGCGTACATCGAGATCAAGTGCATTAATGTTTTTACTCATAATTACTCGTTGTAGAAATTTGTAACCTTAACGTCTCAGGCGGCACTTGTAGTAAATGTAGGGCAGCATTTAAATACAAGCTAAGGAGTAACTTAGGCTACTTTTATTTATTAAAAATATTAGGGTAATAAATCTACGCGGGTAAAACCGCGGGGCACAGCTAGTTAATATATATAATTTAAATTTAATAGCCTCAGTCCTTGACGGGCTGAGTATCTAGTTAATTAAAAGAATGGTTGTCGACTTCTTATTTCTGATGAATTCGCTATAATGTAAGTACCTGTATGTCCCATCAATCGTCACACATTGGATACCTAACCGTCCAACTATTAGCAAAAATATTTTTCTTAGGTCCATTACAATACGATAAGTATAACATTTTCCTCTCAATGACACCCATTGTAATGTATGTGACAATTGCTTAGCAGATCTCTGAGTATTTTATTATAATCAACTCTTGTTACATCTATACATCTATGCAGATAAATAAAATTGAAGTGTCTGTTTGTAACTGCAAAATAACAGTTTTATTGAAAAGTATACACGCTACTGACATTAAAAAACCAAGTTTTAAAAAAATTCTGTGTTTCTGTCGGTTTGTTCCGGGTAATCTCTGAAACGGCTGGACCGATTTTAGTGGAACTTTCATTGGCAGGTAGCCGATATATCAAGGAGTAACTTAGGCTACTTTTATTTATCAAAAATATGAGGGTTCCGCGACAATAAGGATGAAACTAAATATACGCGGGTGAAACCGCGGGGCACAGCTAGTCTTAAATAAGCTGTTACATGATCCATTTGTGTCATAATATAGTGAAGACAAGGATAGATAAATAAAAGAACCCTTCAGATATTGTAACGTAAATATATAGTAATATGGTAATAAGGTTCCAATAAACGATAGCAAATACAAATAAGGCATCATTTGCATTAAATTGAGCATCAATAGATCCGTCCCCGTTCTACATTCAATACTCGCTGAGAATCGTCAAGTGACATGACATACTTGCTATAGATTCGAGAGTTTCGAGGCTCCATGGAAATGTCTACTCGTGATGTACTTATCACTTATGCACATATAAATTGATATTGCAATGCAAATTAAAATTACTGTGCATACACTGTAGGTCAACATTTATCACCATACATATACACTATACGGGTCTCATTACGACTTACGAATGCGTATGTTGGAATGTGCAGTAATCATTTGATGAGTACCTATGTCTCTGTCTATATGTATGGGGCGAGGCGAAAAAAAACATGCGCAGAACACATTTTCATTGCTCGTTCTTTACTCGTGACGGGACCTGAGTGCCTAGTGCGAGTTTTCACTGTCGCTGTCACTAGTCACCGCGTCGACGAAAACGCAGATTTGTATAGGATCGGAACAGTGCCTCTGTCGGCCTAAAGATGACTTGATGATGAGATGACTTGTGACGGCGATTTTAAGAAAAGTCGCCCTAGGCACTCTGTTGCGTTATTCTGTAAGGTTCATCAGCCGTCGTACTCGACATCAAGCGTCAGTTTCAATCATAGGAAATTGACAAATAATGCTCACTTTCGTATCTTTGAAACAGACACTCGTCGTCGAGTGCTACGCTGAGAAACCTTACAAAATATCGCGGATGTACTCACCTAGGTATACTTATCTTGTTCTTTACTATTCTTGGTCTTCGTAACCATACCTATCAGTGACCTAATAAATGCATAAATATATTTATATAGCTGCGTTCAAGGCATTATCTGAAGTATTCGGTGTATTTGTAGCCCATCCTCGCGTGTATGTTTATATCAGTACGTTTATCAAAATACCGCTTAGTATTAATCTAATCACATATAGTATTGATAATACGATTTGAGACGATGGTTAAACTAATTCCTTTCAACATATTTCACCACATTCATTTGTAACACTACAAAAAACAAAGTGAGAAAACCTCTAAGTAAGTATGCGTTTGAGAAGAAATTTAAGTCAATATATTTGAATTTCAGTACCTAACATACGAAGGAAAAGTATTTTGGGTGGAAAGTAGGTACACAAGCATGTTGATAGATAGGTTCTTTAATTTAAATGCCATGTTCTTCTAAACCAGGATGTTCCTCTTACGAAAACGCAGCAGTCCTCTCCGCAACGCCTCGCACAAACCGGCAACGGAGCCATCACGCGACACCTATCAACTGACAGCGTGTCCAGCATCAACAGTCTTAGCAGCGGCTCTTCGGCGCCACACGATAAGAAACACAAGAAGAAAGGATGGGTAAGTTACATTCAGATGCTGTTCCGAATTTTGGGCGCTGGTCTTGAATAGTAAGTAATTTTTTGGGCCTAGTTATGGCGCGAGCGCGAACTCATGACTGTTATCCCCACTATTTTCTCTAAGAGCTCTAACCTCATGACGGCATATTTTTGTAAGTCAGCATGGAATTCCAAATTCGAAATTATGACGAATAGCGAAAAATACTCTTCGGAGTCCCGGACCCGCTTTTGATCAATATTGAAATGCATGAAAAGATTTTGGTATCGTCAGCACTTACTTCGAATATGGGAAAGAAATGATTGATTTTGAAAGAAAAAACCGTCTGGTTACTAATAAGGAGCAACTTCTGTACCATATTCTTGTGAAATGTATTATTAGGTCCAGTGGATGTCAATTATATAAACACTGAAATTGCTTTACATATTATGGCATCTTTTAGAATGGAATATTTAACCACATTCATTTGTGTATTTGATTACAATCGAATAATTCCACGAGTGATAGGTGTAAATGGTCTAAATGTAAACATTCCTTTCTAAACGTAAATTATGTTGGATGAACAACGTGTAACGCTCTCTCTCATACAACCATTTAAAATCCGTATAATCCGTAGGTACACGAATCTGCTCTGATTATTACAATGATAAAAGTTATGAAAGTTAGCCTAAATTCCTAAATACTAAATACAATAGATTATTTACATATGAAAAGACAAGTTGAAGGCATTGCTAGACGAGCTGTTTGACAGACGCAGACACGTGCAAAACAAATATGATGGTGTACAGAACCGAACGATTTATTGAAATCGTGCTTCATACATATTATAAACTGAGACACGCGTACGATAATCAATTTCAGTACACCTGTTCTACCCTGTCAAGCAATCAATCATTGTGGTAATTAACAAACAACCGATTTATTGTTCCTTCTTATACGGTCAGCAACAAAAGTAACTATCTGACCAAGTGAATATTAAACCTACCTATTATATAATTACTGCCTCGTTGGTTTAGTTGTTAAGTAGTGTAGACGTTATTGCGGAACACGAAGTCTTGGGTTCGATCCCGGGTTGGGCAAAATGTTCATGGGTTTTTCTATCTGTAACAACTGAAACAGTCTGGATGAGTGCCCTGTTAGGCAGTAACATTGTGGGGGCGCTTTAACATAAGTAGGTACCTACTGGCCTAATGTGTTTATGCTATATATACACCTCTGTCTAAGGAATATATTTTTTATTTAAATTTAATTAAAAATTTGAATAGAAAGATTATTGTATGTATATATTATATTACGATGAAATCAGGGTAGAAGAAATCTAAGGAGATAATATGTGCTTTACATTATTTGGATAATTTGTTTATCAACTTACTTGAAATGGTAGTTTTACAAAAAAGTCTGTATGCTACAGTAAGATCTATTTTTGACTGTCAATAGGAGAATCTCCTATTCCGATTCTCCCATCGATCAATGTTATGTAAGAATAGTTAAGAATTACCACATGATTATAATACAGAGTCTCAAGTTAATGATGTATGACTTGCAAAATTCTACCAACGTACTATCGCACGCAACATTAAGCAAATACAATATTCTATTCTATTCTAATAGTGTTTATTCCCAAACAGTTGCGGTCATCGTTCACAAAAGCGTTCTCACGGAACGCAAAGATATCAAAGACGGCGAAGCACGCGTCCCTCGGGCAACTGTCGTCGCAGGACAGCTCATCAGGGTCGCACCACTACGACGATCCGCACACGATCCGCGAGGGAAGTAACGAGAACAGCCTTGAACACTCCCACGAGGCACTCGACGCAAAGGAGAAACCAACCGATGAACAGACCAAAGGTCAGTCTTATAGCATCAACATTGACGTAATTGTGAATCGAATTATTTACGATAAGATATTTATAAACTTCCTAATTCAAACATTGAATAGTTTTGTTGTTTTTTATCGCTATCGATTTAATTAATTATGAGTGACATACTAAGAATCAAAGCAATTTATCGATACCTTCATTAAATACGATAGCATGACGGCGTCAACGGCATGACTATACATTTTCCGTCATAAACGTGGAAAACGTGGATTTCCCGATGTCAGTCATCATTCTATCGTTTTATTCTAATGACTAAAAATAAGCATCATACATTCCTTCCAATTTTTTTTTGTATTCCATTTAAATAGTTAGGTTAGGTTAGCTTATCGTACTTTGATCGATGTTATTTTTAGATAACCACGTCATTATTGCTCGGAAGGCATTAAACTTAGTCCTAAATATTAGGTTTATGCATGTAATGCCGAAACGATAAGTTATATCGCAGATACTGAAAATAAATAGTAAAACAAAATTTACAAATAAAGGTTTTCTTAGTCCGTTCAAAAGAATAATAATGCGGCATTCGGCAACTTTGGAAATGCTCGGAAATGGAATAACTTAAAATGCACGTCTCCAATTACCTTCGCCTGTTATTCTTCCAGGTTATTCTTAACACGTCGTGAAGTAGTTTTCCCAGTAAGTAGGCGTTTTCCCTTGTTGTCTTCCATGCAATCTTAACTGAAAGTGAGCAAATACCTACTTGTACAAACAATGGACAGTTTGCCCGCAATTGGGCTGGGTTGGCAGAGTGAAAGCGCCCACTAACGAGCTTGAATATACGGATTCGTGGAACAATATGTTGGCTCTTGTTAATAGACACCGATTTATGCATATTTCATGTCTCAATAGAAGTTTAACACCTACGTTTCTATTGTGTTCTTAATTCATCCTGCATAAGTAACTGTGAAAATTCGCACATTTCAAAGAGTTGTTGAGTATCGAAATTAAACGTAACTGGAACAAATGTCACTTCGAATAATGTTAGCAATACAGACAATGAAAAATACATTTGAATTGGTCATTTATTTTAGGAGTCAAATGCAAAGTCGATAAATCATTGGGTTGAATTGAGCGACGATCTCAATTGAGAATTCATATTAATAGATTGTCAGGCAGTTAAAATTGAATATGACCTACTTATGGACTATAACTATTTAATGGTGTGATCTAGATCAAAAAGTAGAATGTAGGGTGAAATAAACATGTTGTTTTGCAGATAAACCAGACGAATCCGGTTTGGTGGACGAGCTGAAGCGACAGTTGCGGGAGAAAGATTTGGTGCTAACAGATATTAGATTAGAAGCGCTCACCTCTGCTCATCAGCTCGAAAATCTGAAAGATACAGTTATAAAAATGAGGGTAAGTAGCTTTAGTTGATAAACAGATCAATTTATGGTTAATAATTATAGCCTTAATGCCTCTTTAATAGCGAAGCAATTCTAAACACCAAATTAGCTACGTACCCAATTTTTAAGGAATGCACTGAACTATTCCTACCTTGAAAAGTGCATATCTTAACTAATGTTTGTCTTTAATCAGGTAGACTTTTAATCTAGTCCATTACATTAAACAACTTACTAATACACAAATATGCTTGAAGGATTTTAATAGATATTCCCTTGCTCCAGAATGAAATGTTGAACTTAAAACATAACAACGAGAGGCTACAGCGGTTGGTGACGTCACGGTCGCTGGCTGGGAGTCAGAGTTCCCTGGGAACTGGAGGCTCCGAAGACCCACGTCGATTCTCCCTTGCTGACCAAGCCACTATGCATCAGGTATATTATCCATAATTTGTTTTCCCATACTTGTTTTTGTTTCAGGCACTGTGCTCTTGTTATTTCGTTATGACTTATTAGTAGACGTCCCGTAAGACGTTTGATTTAATTTAGTTGAATGTAGCATCATATTCTAAGATCCATAATATCGAAAGGTCCGTTCTAATCATAGCAAATATTTCAAACAGCGTGAACGACCAAACGTCCAATGAATAAATAGGTAGTAAGAAAGCTGACTTCTAATTGAATTAATTTAAAAAAATATATCTTCTTTCCAGGCTGCAATCGACATCCACTCGCAACCTTTAGACCTGGACTTCAACTGTATGACATCCACACCCACCATGGACTTTTCCAAGAAAGGTTCTCCAAAATCGAGTTTGATCGAGCCTATATACGGGAACAAGGGTGCGTGTGAACTAAATGAAAACAATGAGGATCTGTTAGGTGCTCTGAATGGCACTGGTGATATATTCGCGAATGGACTCAACGCTGCGGAACGACTGAGCGGAGATTATGATATCAATACCGTACTACCACCCCCTAAGAGCAGAGAACTTGCGATTGGAGAGAGTTATGCTGATATTGGTAAGTTACCACTTAAAACAATTGTATTACCTCCGATGAAGAGTAGGTAGCCTCAGTAAACCTTCTCGGCAGGCGTTAAGTTCATAATCTTAAATAGTATTTAAAAGTAAGCTATTCACACTATCTTTTCAACATTGATTACATGGTCGCCTAAACATGGGGCCTATCTAAGTAGGCGGTGTCGTTTAATTAAACAAAATACCTCCTTTATTTTAGTTTCAACCATGTTTTGTCCTAAAGGCATCATTTTCAAAGACTCTTTTATTACAGGCGTGGCGGATAGTCAAGGAGACACAACGGATGGCAAGAAGATAGCCATCGCGGTGTATTTAGGACAGCCAGAAACATTCCAAAGATACTTTGAGGAGGTGCAAGACACACTTACAGAGTCTGAATGCAGATTCTACGCCAAACAGTCGGCGAGCGGATACAATCACTTCGAGAAACAACCGAGCTTCGACTCACCCAGAATATCACAGAACCATAGTCCAGAAACGGAGACACAGGACTATCCCCAAATAAACAAGTCCAACACGAATAGCCTTAAGAGCAATAAGTCTGCGCACAGTAATTCTTATAAGAACGTGTACAGTAGTGACTCGACAATAAACTGTAATGAATACACTATAGCGTACACTTATATATCTGGCAAGACTACTTGGCAGAACTTAGATTATATAGTTAGGAAGACATTTAAGGACTACCTTTCGAGGATAGATCCGGGGACTAACCTTGGTTTGAATACGGATTCTATAACGTCTTATCATTTGGGTGAAGCGACGCGGGGGCCTGAGATCGGGTTCCCGGAGCTGTTGCCTTGTGGCTACATAGTGGGCACTGTCAACACACTCTACATCTGCTTGCAAGGAGTCGGCAGTTTGGCCTTTGACAGCCTTATACCAAAAAATATTGTATACAGGTAAGATATACATCCCATTGTGGTATTTAAGAACAACAATCAATTAATTGCTAGCACTGGACAGAATGCCAGAGAAAGCGATAGACTAAGTAAAAGTGCTGTCACGAGGTTTGAGCGCTCGGAAACACACCCGAAAAATTACGCCAGCGCTCAAAACTGTTAACGCTAGGTGTATCTGTAACTTAAAATTTCAAATTCAAAATTGGCTCTGTGGGTAAATCAGCCAATTTGATGAATTTTTACCAATACATCAAGTTTTTAGTGGGTGATAATGAATGAAAACTAACTAGGTATTTGTTTGACTAGATACGTGTCCTTACTATCGGAACACCGTCGGGTAATTCTCTGCGGGCCGAGTGGAACGGGCAAGTCTTATCTAGCAGCCAAATTGGCAGAGTTCTACGTACAGAGAACGCAACGTCGAGGGAACCCCTCTGAAGCTGTCGCCACATTCAAGTACGTACAATCACATCGTATCATATTTTGGGGTAATATAGTCTCAAACTGAGCAAAGTTTGTACTTTAAAACAAGGCAATAGATACGTTATTTTTATTTGCCATTACGAGGGATCATACACGCGAGCTGTTTAGTTTCAAATTGTAGGCAAAGAAAAAACATTAAGATATCCGCTATCCTGCTACATGAATCTCTTGTAATTAACTCTACAGGATAGCGGAAATCCTAACCTTTTTTGGCTATGAGTTTATTCTGCAAAAAAGGCATTATGTGGAAACACTAATTGGTTATTAATAAACTAATAGGTATCCTACCAATGTCGGAATTTAATAAGTGCTTTTGCACACCAACTAAATCAAATTAATCTAGGTTGACGGAAATGTTGTCACCGCCTCCATTCCTCTCACTCTAAAATATATGCAAGGGAAAACTAATCGGCAATATCTCCTCGTAGAGTACATGCCACCAATCAGGATCGCACATTACAAGATAAATAGATATGTAACGGTGAAATTTTCAATCCGCAGTGTGGAGCGCAAATCCTGCTCGGAAGTGCGTCTGTATCTGGGCAATATAGCTGAGCAGAGTGGTGCGGCGGGTTCTGAAGCAGCGCTGCCTTCGGTGGTAGTGCTTGACAACCTTCAACACGCTGACGCTTTGGGAGATGCCTTCGCCGGACTACTGCCGCCAGACAATAGGAATATGCCTGTTATTATTGGTTAGTACTACTTGATGTTCAGAATCTCTTGCAGATTGAGTGCCCTTAAGTCTGAATAGTCTCTAAATATTTTTGTACAAGCACCGATTACCTAAACATTTACTTTAATAAATGGAAGGTAGTGAGCGTTCTAGTGTAAAAAATACTACCAGTTAGGTAGGTAGGTGATTCTGCGGAAAATCTGTCAATCCGACATATGCTGCAAATTATGTATTCAGATGAACTAACTCCATGGCGTTGTTGAAATTGATTAAAACCCATTATAAGAATTATTTGGCTAATTTACTTTGAACCAATGTTTGTCAGGTACTTTACGTTCTTTTTTCTTTCCCGCCTTAGGCTCCAAGTAGGACAATGCATTTTAACTAAACAACATTTTCCAGGTACCATGTCTCAAGCGACGTGCAACACGACAAACCTCCAACTGCACCACAACTTTAGGTGGCTCCTTACCGCCAACCACATGGAGCCTGTTAAAGGATTCCTAGCAAGGTACCTACTTCATTCACATACTTGTGTTAAACTAACAATCAACCAATAAAATTTCTGATTTCTCCATTCGCTAATGTTGCAATTAAACAATAGGTAGGTATGTAAGATTTACATTTTTTTTACCTACCTCAGTTTTTTTAGCCCGGGGATGCCTGAGAATTAAGTATTTTGTACACAATAACCCACTATACTACACTTAGGTAATGACACTCACTTGTACTAAGTAAGTATTCCTATCCTTCACATGCGTGACCACAATATAAGTTTTCTCTAGAGCTGAGCACTCTTCTCTCACTGTTAAAAATTCTATTTGAGATATAAATGTAAGCACATATTATATTAATTTTTATTTATATTCAGGTACCTTCGTCGCAAGCTGTTCTCTCTAGAGCTGGGCACAGGAAGACGTGAGGCAGCTTTGGCCTCAGTTCTGGAGTGGTTGCCGGGCGTGTGGGCCGCTCTCAATGCTTTCCTTGAGGCACACTCCTCCAGTGACGTCACTGTCGGCCCACGCCTCTTCCTCGCCTGCCCTATGGACCTGGAAGCTAGTCAGGTATAATATATACGCAAGACTCTATCGATATTACCCTCTTGATTTATCCACTCTTAGATGTCGTTCTCAGACATAAAAATAATATGGGATTGAGGGAAATGCCTTGTACCTAGCCTGATATTAGAATTTGAGTTCATAATAAAATTGGTGAGGCCGTCCCGCGATACAGGCAATTTAAAGTCATAGTGTGGGTCCATACATTTCATAATTGAACCAACCAATCTTAGTTCGTACTAACTTCTTTTACACAGACATAATAAATCTTTCTTCAACAGGCATGGTTCGCTGACGTTTGGAACTACAGTATTGTACCGTACGCATCGGAGGCTGTTCGCGAAGGTGTCGCTTTATACGGCCGTCGACGCCACGCTGCCGTCGATCCATTACAACACGTCAAGAGTACCTACCCTTGGCGAGAACCTAACCATTCACACGTGAGTTTTATAGAAGCTACTTAATAATGTTGAAGGCTGTGTAATATGAATAAGATCTAGTTAAAAGAGGTTTTTCTGGACGGGAACCTATATATCGTAGATACCTAAAGGATATAATTTATTTACAGACATTGAGAGCTATAACAGTGGAAGAGGTTGGCATTGAGGAGGCTAATCAAGATTCCAACGCAAACAACAATCAAGATCCACTGGTAAGATTACCTACCTACATAACTACATAACACCTTGAATTGCCAAGCCGACTTGACAAAGGCGATGTATTAAATTTATCATGGTAAGTCTTTGAATATACCTTCAAAGAAATTACTTATAGTCCTCGTATTGTTTCAGTTGAACATGCTGATGCGGCTGCAAGAGGCAGCGAACTACAGCGGGAACCAAAGCCAAGACTCGGACAACGCGAGCATGGACTCGAATCTCACTCACGACAGCTCCATGG
This sequence comes from Watsonalla cultraria, assembly GCA_964035505.1. Taxonomy (NCBI): domain Eukaryota; kingdom Metazoa; phylum Arthropoda; class Insecta; order Lepidoptera; family Drepanidae; genus Watsonalla; species Watsonalla cultraria. Next base: position 5,014,383 of record OZ037717.1, on the reverse strand, counting down.
GCAACGAACTTTAGACATCATCTATTATCTTGACGATTAAACAACAATACTTTGTCGATTGTGTGCATCTGTATTAATCACATATTATTGACAAAACATTGCTGTGGTGGAATTATTGATAAGATTCGAGACTATAATACAGGACTCCATTCAGATAATGACTAAGTAAATTACCACGTTCTTCGCGTGTGATCTATAGGTACGATATATAAAGCCAAATATTTGCCATATGTACATTTATATTTATTTATCTACAATAAGTGCTCTTTTTTTTTAAGTTTCAAAATTACATATTCTTCAGATTGATTTAGGTATATACATAAAAGTTTATTAAAGAAACTCGAAAGGCGTTTATTCTGCGTATTTGAAAACGGAACAAATATTCAAAGCATGAGTAGTAGCCTTTCTGATGATTTTGTTTTCTTTAGAATATTGAGATTTGTTATTGTATCTGGAAGCTCGTATCAAACATATTCGTAAAGAACTATAACTGTGCCTGGAGTGTATCCAGTTTCGATGGTAAACTAAATATGTAGGAATGTTACATACTGTTTATATGAAGTATTGTGGCTTTTACTATTGTTATATTTTTCCAGTTAGGATACGGACCGCATTTGTATTACTATGACACATGTATGTAATATATGAAAGTGTAATTTTTATACCATTTTCATATTTAAAACTCGTGTACCTAATAAAAAGTATTTAAGTGTAAATATGTTTCATATATTTTTTTTCTATGCAAATACACTAACTGCTACTATGCCATAAACAGCGTTGATTTTGTATAGAAATGCGTAACATCATTGTTACAGTTGTCGGTATGGATTGAATTGTGTGCATAAGTGAAACGTGATATATACAATCTATGCTTTACATAAATTGTGAAAATAAACATTGATTATAAAACATTTTTGTCTTATTTTCTAACGTTTCCATTTGGTTTTCTATCAGCAGATAATTATAATCCAAGTAGCATAATATAACAGAGCCTAATTATATTTCAGAAGAAGAACACCATTTGGGTCCTGGTACCTACTTTATGAAACTTCTGTCTTCCTCTATCATTAATGGGGGTCCACAAGTAATGCCTGATAACCTGTGCATGGGTCTCGACCCCAAAGCTCTGGTGTTCCATTGTCCATAATAAATCTTGGAGTTGGTACTTTTTAGTACCAGTAACAGAATTATAAGATGTCTAAAACCCTAAGAATAGAAGGTAACATACATAGGTGTACTGGAAGACTTTCAGGTATGATGTAATAAATACAATTAATGTGGACAGAAACTAGTTGTATCAACACTAAAAAAACCAGAATTATAGTGCATTAACTTTTATTGACAAATAATACTACGCCACAGTTTTATTGAGCTTACAGCAGAAATTACAATGGAGCAATTTGGACGGAAACAGTTTTATTTTAATAGGACTAGAATCAGTGACTTATAGAAGGAACAATAAATTGTATGATATTTATGAATTCAATACAAATAAGGCACCACAACCATTTTATGAAATCAAACATTCTCTTGCACCTTAATATACATAATATTCTAAGAAGCTAATTTCTTCACAGGAACTTATTACTCATTACCGGTCTTTAGTATAAGTAAAGTATACTTATTTCAAAATAGGAAATTTAAGGCAATATTTTGTGTTGCTAATTTCTTAACAGGAATCTGTAAAATAACTTTTCCTGACATAATTCTATTTAACACTAAGACATGCACCTTATCAAATTGATATTCAAAAGGTATATGTAAAACGATTTGCATGAGAGTAAAATCATTGCGATATTAAAAACTATTTCAGAATTAAACAGCCAACTTCAATAGGCTATGGAAATAAACTAGGAATAATTAATCACTATGTATATCCAAGCTGAGATTAGACAATGATGGGATTGGAGATTCAGTGAATTCACCGGAGTCATCACTGTGAGACTTTTTCTTCTCATCAGACTTTTTGCGACTACCAGAATATGTGGCTATCTTGTCTACTGACTTATCATTATTAGTATGTTGACTAATTGATAAACTCTTCTCACTAATCAAATCAGCAACATCAGATAAAGAGATTGAACTGTGAGAGCTTGGTGATATCTGGTGTTGACTCTCAACAGGAGAGTGCTTGACTGGACTATGTTCTTGATCACAATCTGTCAACTCTTGCATTTTGTTTGTATTCTCTCTATTCTTTGACTTTGGAGAGGAGCTGAAGTCATTGCTATAGTCCTCAACGTCAGACTTCACCGAGCCTTGTGGAGATTTCTTGAGAGGTTTGTCAATTTTATTTTCACTATCTGTTTTGGGAGACAATGATGATATATTACTTGATGTTGACTGCGGGGAATGCTTACTCTGTTGATCAGTCATATTGTTTGCTGGTTGTATAACATGACTAGAGGAACTGTTTTCATCCATTTCTTGTATGGGCACACCTGCTGTGTTTAGCATTTTTTCATCTAATGTGCTATAAGGTTTCAGATCCAGATATGATGTGGAATCAGTGCTGCTGTTTGTTGGTTTCAGTTCATGCATATAATAAGATAATGTGGTTTGATCCTGTTTGTTATCACTCATATTTTTTGTTCCATTCCCATCTACACAGTCATGTTGCAAACTGATTTTGTTCCCATTTTGAAAGTGCTCACTAGGAATGTACTCAGAACTATTTTTATCCCGTGCAGAATCACTTGATGTATCAGTATCAGAGTTGTCCAAATGCAACCTGAGATGTAATTTATTTTTCTCATCAGACGAGTTATCAGACTGTGAACTACCAGTAGTACTACTCTGGGAGTCCTCATGAACTATGTAAGTACAATTATTTTGATCATCTCTGTAATTACCTCCATTACTCTTTTCGTTCCTTTTATAACTGTCAGAATCACCCTGTTCATGAGATTTGTGTTGTAGTGACTGCTGTAAAGTTTTAATGAGTATTGTGAGCAGTGGTTCCTTGAGGCTATCCTGTTTAGGTAAATTGAACTTGTCAAGCAAACGCTTTTTTCCTTCACATTTGTATTCTTTACCTTGTCGCGTCTCTGACATGTACACAAACAATGTGTTTTTCAGGTTACAATACTCCAAAAATTCGTGGACGATTGATAATGCAAGTAACCCTTCCGGCAATTTTAGAATACTATCCAGATGCATATTGTGTTTAATATTTTCACATTCATCTTCAAAAGCCAAGAAAATATTAGCCCTTAGCAACGCGCGAATTTTAGCTAACGATCCGTTTTTTTCTAAAGCTTCTATCACTAAATCTCTAAGTTCTGTATCTTCAGCTTGAGCCATATTTCACTGTATATTATGAGGTACTTATCAACAATTTTCTACCTGCAGGTACACTTAACTTTGTAACTTTTTATGAAAATTTCAACGCATAAACAAAAATACGCTTCAATTAGTTTATCACAAAAAAGATCGCTCAGCGTATAAGTAGTAAGCGTTGTCATGTCCGCATGTCACGTCTGTATAGACGTGTATAACTGTCATTATTTGTAACCGTCAGTCAACCAACCCAGACTTGTCTCATGAGCTGTGTTCCATATTCTAAAATCCTGACATGGTTAGATAGAGCATGGGTTGGAGATTATAAAGCATGAAACACAGATAATAATATTACGTAATATTAATATCGAGAATGTCATGGGTGTACGGCAAAAAAAAGTTCCCTTGACAGCTTGTTGACAACTCGTCATTATTGACAATTATTGCTTCGTTCAGAAAATATCACTAGTGTCAAAAATTCTAACCATTTACTAAACTATTACATTACTAATAGGACAATAACAACTGTATGGTAAGCGGTTACTAGATACCTTTTATACGCATACAAAACTGGTAACTTCGGTATTCGGTATCCCATCGCATTGCGGGCTCTGCCTACCTACATCTAAGCAATTTAAAACTACCTGCGTTGATTGGACATTTAAACATTTTGCTGCTGAGTGGATGATAAAATAGAAATAAATCTCATATAAAGGCAAGAATCAACTAATTTCCACATTACTTTATACAGTTGTCAACTTATCAACCTAAGTTTGAGATAAAGTTAATAATATACTGAAGAATTTTATAATAATTGAGCTTTTTTTATATTTATGTGGACAAGTAAGTTACATAGATACTTATTTAACTGTTTACCTAACTACCTGATAGGTATATATATTATGATCAGATAAAGTAATTATATGTACAATTAACAATTATTAAATAAGGAAGGACTTCCAGTTGCCACTATATCTTTGCGAACGTGCTCGATTACAAGGGGTGAAGGCTTGCGCCGGGAAAATGTAGGAAATTCAGTCAGTCAGGTCGAGCGATCGCGGGCGGTGGGTGCATTACTCGCTCCGAAATTTAACGTTTTATTGAAACTTTTAGTCTGTTTTCTTGTCATATCCTAATTCAAATATTACGAAAAAAAACGACAGTGTTTTAAATCGATATGCTCAAATTCCGTGGACTTTTTATCGCGCATTGTAAGAATAGTGTATTGAAATACTAGTGGCGGGAAAGCTCGCTTGACGTGTTGTGTCCTATGTGTACGTAGAGCGAGAGGAGCCGTCTGCCCTAGAGGGCGGCCGACATGCTGGATTCGTCGTGAATCGATATTTTTGGAGCGTTGTGGAGCAGAAACCATGAGGTTCGAGGCTCAATAAAGGTACGACAGGTGATATTATTAATAGTTGCCGTTCACCGACTCCACCCTACTCATGTTACTGTGAGTTATTCGGACCCCACGTTGGGCTCCCATTATGATACCTCCGAACTATACACATTTATCACATGGGAATGCTTCATATTTCAAGATGTTACTTTTTAATTGAAAAAATGTAGGTAGGTGCTGTAGGTGTGCCCTTTGAAAAATGTGATTTAGTAACGAAAGTCGGAAAAATATTGTAATAATTAAAAATGTTGTTGTGCTATTGTTTGGGACTAAAAAAATAAGAAAAAATATACATTCATAGATTAAGAATGTAAGTAGGTAGGTAGTTATCATATCTAAATAATCAGGTATCCATTTTTTTACCCTATTTAAACAAGGTTGATATTTAATCCTACTTCTAATATCTGAAGCTTTAGAAATGACAACACGGCATTAAAATCGAATTGAAGATAGTTATTCAGTTAAACCAAATAATTTTCTTACTCATACCCACTTTGCACTGTGGTGACTGCAACAACTTATAATTTAATTTAAGTAGGCATCCACGCGGAGCTTATGCTAGATAAAAAAAAATATTTTTTTCGGATTTACTTTTTCCATCGGGCTGAGCAAATAAAGGCAGAATAAGATAGGTAACCTGTTTTACCTGGGGTGCCTAGCTATAATTTTTTTAAATAATAATTATTTGTTGCTGATATCTTTTTTCACTTGGAGTTTGCCACTTTTGAGGACACTTATTTAGTTTGCTCTCAAAAGTGGCATATATTTCTAAGATTGTATTCAAAACGAACTCTTTTATACCACGAAGATCGGGACCAGGAATCCAGCCCTACTGATGGTAAGCGGCTGGTACAGCCTATGAACATAAGGTATATCATCATACAGAACCAGGGTTAGCTGAGAACAGACTAATAGAATCCTATTTTACTCTTGCATTCATCATTCACACCATCTACATTAATCAATCTCAGTATCCAGATTTGTGAAGATTCTTATCTACTTTTCGGGTTTCCATCCTTGATTGTTCGATCAAAATTTATCTAAATGGTTTGTTCCAGAACATGCGGAAATGTCGACTCTATTTGTCTATTGAAATCTGTAGCTCTCGTTACAGATCTGTCATTAAAACTGCCGAGACTGACTCGCCTGATCCGTCCGTCGGAGGACTACTAGCTTAATAAATGATGAGTAGGAAAGATAGCTTTCTTGAACAGGTACCTTCCTATTTTCGTCAAGCTGTAGAATAAGCTCTCAAGCGTGGTTATACGTAATGAGAACCTACATCATAGGGTACTTCAAAAATGGTTTGAAGAGATTTTTAGAGGGTCGGTAACATGAGCGTGATATAACTAAATTATTGTTATGTGGCCATGGGTATCGATGACCATCCCACTATATACGGCCCACCGTATGGTGGTCGCACCTTAGTAGCATAAAACAATCCTATTGACAGACGTAGCATAATCGACGAACGTCGCCGGTGCCTTGGATAGCTCGTAATGCCGGTCACGGTTGTTGGATGAATCTTTAGCAATCGTATGTCTATCAAAACCTGACAAAGTCCAAAACTGGTTTAGTAGTCGCTTCGTGTGAAACTTAGGTAAGACACATCGGGTTAGATCGGGTGCCGTAATAGTAATAGGTAGTATACCCATACAAGTTGCGCGTAAATCCAAGTCATAACTTTATCCTTACCAAACTTCTGCTGAAATTAACTTACTGCCTATCTATAGCTATACTCTATACAGTAACGTATATACTTTCATATGTATTTAGTGAAAAGCTGTTATCTTGCAATTACAAATAGACACTTAAACTTTTATGTATCTGTTTAGATATAGATGTATAGACTTGATACACAGTGAAAGCTAGTTTAAAGGATCGGTGCACCTACGCTTAATGGTGTAGATGTTTTGTTGGCAAAATATGAACTGTATTGTTGTATAAATAAAACCACCGCGGTGTCGACAAGTTTCTGTTGTCAGCTGAGTTTCGAGTACCTAGTGTGCTGTCGACAAAAAATCCCGGGAATGGCAAATGTCGAATTTTGCGCCGTGCTCACACGGGCTCACGGTGGATTAAGCTACAAGGCTCACCAGAGGCATAGCTGCCACAAACTAAACGAACTTACTGTTTGCTCACAATGTTTCTACTTACGCCTAAGTAAGACTTAATTAAGAGAAAAACTAAAAAAAATACCTTTTTTTACGTTAGTAAGTACCGCAAATATACTTTCAAATGCATTTAGTGAAAAGCTGTTAATTTGGAACTAGAAACAGTAACTTCAATATTATTTATCTGTTTACTCTCAATTTTTAACCATGTTTAAACCAAACACATTTTCTTATGAAATTATCGCACTCGCTGCTCGCAGAAATAATTTAGCCGGGGAATGCTTAAATGTTAAAATTATTTCTGTTAAGGGACCAACCCTTGACCCGAAATTTATGCATTGATAAAATATGCGTGAAAGGACACTGTATGTGTTGGAATGTGTAAAATATAGCTGACAGGCACGCCCCACACGCGCTTAGTTTATCAGGCCTGTAATAAAAACAATGTATTTACCAATTTTACTTAAATTGTATTTTAATAATCAAAAAATATGTTCCCGTTTGTCGGTAACTATTTAAGATGATTAATTAACACAATTTATTATAAAAGGACTATATTTATTAATAAAAATATCCACTACGGTAATACCAGATCACACTTATGTTCATCTCTTTTTAACTCCATAATGAAAAAAGAGACAGCACTACTACACCTTGAATAATCAATTATGAATGTTACTCACATCAGGGAGTTGAAGTCTAAAACAAACCGCTTGGTGTTCTAGCCAGTACGTGTGGTTACATGCAAATTCATGTTCCAAATGAAAGTGATATTCACGTACCGTGGTTGTGCTACGCCGTAGCTCAAAGACCGTAGCCGCTACGGTAACCGCGGCTCAACACATTGCATGTACAAGAGACGCAAATATCTCAACGCCATTTCTTCAAATTCGGCTGTACTTAATTTTTTCAGAGCCATGGTGGCCGCCTGCGCCTGCTTCGCAAGCTACGCATGTTCGAATCCCAAGGGAGCCCGTATCAATGAGATTTTCTAAAAACTTATGTACAGTGATTTAACGCCACGTGCTTTACGGTGAAGGAAAACATCGTGAGGAAACCTGCACGTGTCTGAGAAGAAATTTAAAAGACGTGTATATAGTGCCAGAGACGGCGACAGACTCACCATCTGTCACGTTGACACTTAATCATCTTCGGTGAAAAGTGGGTGTTGTTATTCCATTACCTACTCAATTTTTTTATTCATAAAGCATATCGATGTGGTTTTTTGTCTGATTAATATACTGCATAAACTGATTGAATAGTATTTTTTATTTTTTTTATTTTATTGCAATGATAATTCAGTTGTGCGACAGTGCCTCAGAATTAAGAACAGTGTGCAATTTTGTTTTTAAGTACCAGGAAACAATATTCGTTTTGAAAAGAGTAATTACTGAGTTTCTTGCCGAGTCTCTTTTCAGTACCCTTCCGAACCCTCAATAAAATACAGATGTCAAGTAATGATATCATGTTTTATATTCTCCTCTACGTCACGCTTTATCAAGCCGCCCTCATAATGATGTAGTAATTGAAATTTGGAAGTCTTTATATCCCATCGTAAAACACTATTCACGTAACCCCTATCTTTTCCGTTGGTTTGTCATATTACTTCAATGGCGTGCGCAAAATCATACCTTGAATAGTTTACGTTGCATGCGATTCATTAATGGTGGTTTTAAATATCAACTACTTATTTTTTTTCACTTCGTTACTTTAATTAGGTTAATGAGAATCTAATACTATGAAACAATTTATTTACACGGAACATAAACAGTTTAATTATTTGGATTGGATTGAATAATACATGAATCAGAATTTTTATCGCTAAGGCTGAGGAGTGTAGCTGATGGAAATCTTTTTCATAGACGTTCACGTGGCTTCCTCAAGGTATGAAAAAAAACTACGTGGAGTAGAGGAGGAAGAAGGGAGAAATTACACTAGTAGGAAGTCTAATTTCCTCATTTAACCTATTCAACATTAATACAAGAAACAATTTTTTTTTCTATCCTTGAACCCGAAGGTATAATAAATTCTCATATTCAATCTTAAACTTCATTAAAATGTCCATGTTGACGAACTGAATCGTTGTATAAGCCACACCTATAATAGTTAGCACTTTAGGTACTGATTGGTGTGATGTATCGCTATTTAAAACTCGCTAATTAATCTAATTTCCTGATATCCGATCGTTAGGAGCCATTCTCCCTTGTTTCAGGCTTCTTTGAATATAAATGGTTTTGATAATAGCCCGAGATATTTGGAGTGGCCCATTAATTCCGCCGCACACATTCACACGTTCAACAAAACGCTGCTATTAAGATACTTTGGGAAGTTGCTGTATAGTAATTGTTGCTGAACGATAAATAACCATTGTTTGACTAAACGCATGGTTTGGAAGTTTAAACGAAAGGGAAGTTAAAAATTGTTTGGATTGAGCTGCTATGATTGATCGTGGCTAACGACGCGGTGGTAATGAATAATTTGAAATTTGATGGGACATTAGGTAATTACCGTTTGGAGTAAAAATAGCGGTTGGTTGATGTTTGGTGGCAGCAGTGCGCGGCCGCGTTCTGGGTTCAGGCGGAAGGGGCGTTATTCTTGGAGACAATCAATACGACCGTCTGCATATTTAAACCAGGCACGAGGTGAACGCCTCTGGGGCCCCCACACCACACTATGTGAATCACGCTTGATTAGCTTCGCCTTGACGCGATCTCTATCTTCACATTAATTGTTAATGCGTCAACAGATTACTACATTCATCTAAGCTGTTTTGTATGTATTCTAGAAGTATATTATACTACTAATATTATAAACGCGAAAGGTTGTAAGAATGGATGAATGGACGGATGTTACTCTTAAACGTTAAAATTACTGAATGGATTTTGATGATACTTTACAATAACATAAACTATATAACAGAATAACACATAGGTTATAAGAAATACATTTTCTTTGTAGTAACATTATACGCAATAGTATCCGCGGGGCTTAGCTAGTATTCATATCATTTCAAAGACAGATTCCAATAGCCTCATAGCACGGGTGGTGGGAGCTATTGTTCTGCTCTTGATTTATGTGTTCACGTTAGTCTAGTGGTTGCAAGTGCTACTGCGGAACATGAGATCCTATATTTGATAACCGGATCGAGCAAAATCTGTAATTTCCCAGTATCAGGCCGAAGTCTGGATTAGTATCCGCATAATGACAATAGGCTCGCCCCCATTACATAGGACTTAAACATAGCTGGCGAACATAACTGGTGTGCGCATTTATGTATGTATGTGTTGACGTATACATATATAAAAAATGTATACTATGATTTTGATACTAATAATCGTTGAACGAGTATTTGATTAATAAATGAAAATGTAAAATTAGGACACTATCATCCATGCGCGCAACGTAGACAAGCATTAAATTATTGTTTTCTATTTTAAAGTTATGCACTTTTCAATATGTAGTTCGATTGTTTCGTTGATGGAAAAATCTAAATTATTCACGACTCCATAGTTGCTAATTTCATTCGGTTAGTTCGGACAACTTCAGACTGCAAACCACTTTATTCTTACGTATAAGATATAGAAACTGGAAGACGTTAATTTCAGTAAAGTTTCAGATATATTGTTTTTCTGTGTTTATTGCTGTGGGTGTCATTTACAAACATCTTTTTTATACTGGTTTTCGCTGTCCGAAACGTATCTCGTAGTCTTTAATATGAAAATAGTTGTATAATTTCATGTACCTACTTACTTACTTATTAAGTTAGATAGAATCGAATCACATATAGAGTTCCGTCATCAAATATAGAGAGCCGGACATCAATATTAATACAGATACAATATCTAGATATCTAGTTTTTCTTCAATTGAACCGGAAAGTTGGAATCCGTGTGTACTGCCATTCAGGCGGTAACTATATTTTCTTCATAAATCAATACCGTTCACTAACAATTTATTATTGGTAGTATTATGGTAACCGTCGGAAATTAGATTCTTTGCTTTCAGATTGTAATATGAAGGTAATTTTAGTAAAACGACTGAGTAAAGTAAAAGCCCTCTCTTCTACTATATTAATCTATAAATGACACGCAAATAGATAATTCTAAAAGATTGTGAGTGGATCACGCATCGCGCATTATGTATTTATTTTATTATTTCCGGGTGAAATACCCTTATTCAAATTGTTTCCTTGTCATCTATACCTATTAGGTAAGATACTAAACCATTAAAATGTATTTAGTTATGTACAGTTTTTAAAATAAACTTAAATCTCGAGGGACTGTTATTGCTAAAATATAAGACAAGTGATTAAGAGGGCTCGCAGTTACATATATTATGGAACAACGTCATATCACCCCCATTAAGGTGGAATAATTTGAATTTGCGTCAAGGCTTAAAGGGACCTAATCCTGAATAACATAATACGCAATAACGCAAATACGTCAAAAGGGTGAGCGGAGGATGTAATACGAGGTGTTTAGCAAGCTCTCGGGCTTCGAGGCCCTTATGAATAAATATGCAGCGGGATCCCTTGACAAGCTTGGAGTACTTTAAAAATAAAACGTAGGCTAGTTCTCCACCGCTCGAGACGGACGTGGCCCGCGTACATGATACACTTTCTGATCACGTGTGAACTGAAAAATGTTGGGCCAGTACTTTTTGGTTGCGATCTGAATAATAAAATATTGCGCGGTGGTGAGCAGAGTGCACGGCCGCGGCACATCTTGATATAGAGAAACCAATAATGTCAAAGGTTACTTTATCGTCGCTACATACGTGTCGATGGTGGCAATCGATCACGTATCCGATTTTTACTTGTATTTTTTATGGATACGTAGCGAATTCGTGTAAATATCTACTGAATATTTGAACGGGAATTGAAGTAGGTATTTTTCGTTGGCGAAATGTAAATTCGCCCACTTTAAACATTGCCTTTTCACGATTTCAATTTGAGAGCTTGCTTACGTGATATTGAAAAATAAAGCTGATCGACACACAACGATATTGATCGATTTTTTATGTTTACATTGAAATACCTATATTTCACGAATGAGGATTAATACTTCGTACATAGGTCTATATAAAATATATGTATTTCATTCGGTGTTACTGCGGGCGTTGATTCCTGGAATACTAACATTATCATGTACCTTGCTGCATGTGAGTTGCATGACGATGTACGTATAGAATATTCTATTGAAGGGTATATTAATAGAGGAGCACTTACGAATTACCTACTAGGCGGTATGGTATGTGAGAAGCGTAGCAAATGGTAATTTGTAGTCGACCTGACCTGTGTGTGAACCTAGGCAATAGCTAATAGCTCCACGCCTAGTTAGGTTTCTAGTTGGTTGAGTAACTGAGCTCGGAACCTACGTTGATATAACTATGACTGTAGGTGATAATACCTACTAATCGTTTGCTTGTGATAGTCGCGTGCCTTTGGTTACTTATCACAGATACCTAAATTATTAAGTAAAAAAGACTTATTGCACCACCCACAAATTACATAAAATAAGAACAGGAAACCTATATACATTCATACATTATGCTCACGCCTGTATCCCATGGGGGTCGACGGAGACCACCGTTTGCCACATGCTACGATCCTTAAATACTTCTTTCGCTTGATCCACATTCATGCATCTCTTCTCAAATTAGATAATTTTGTTTTTTTTTGCAATTGAATTTGTTTTTAGAAAATTTGCCTAAAATGCCAGTCGGTGAGGGCGTCGAAGGACTACGTGACATTTCAATTAAACCGCTAATGTACTTGCAGCCTCTTTGCGAAAACTTTGCAATATCTCCATCGACTTCCTTAAGTTCGATTGATAAGACTTAACCGCACTTCCGACCCAAGAGTGATACTGAACAAACTTGCTTACACCAAAGGTTTTAAAAAATGCGTTTGAGAGCGAAAAGGGACTTCAGTCAAGAAAAATTGAATTATAAAATTCTGTGGTATTATTACTTTTGATGTGGGTGCTTGATATCCAGTTTGATTTGGCACCAATTTCTCTCTCTGTCTTTTCTCTTTTTACGATCTTACTAAGTATTTACAAATAGCTGTGGCCCGCGGTTTCACCCGCGTACATTTAGTTTCAAGCTTCATGTCGCGGTACCCTAATATTTTTAATAAATAAAAGCAGCCTTAGTTACTCTTTGAAACATCAGCTACCTGCCAGTGGAAGTTCCGTTAAAATCGGTCCAGCCGTTTCAGAGATTACCTGAAACAAACCGACAGACAGAGAAAGTTTTTAAAATTTGGTTTTACAGTGTCAGTAGCGTGTACACTTTCATATGCATTTAGTGAAAAAGTTGTAGTTTGAAATTACAAACCGACACTCCAATTTTATTTATCTGTATGGAAGTATAGATTAAAAGATATATAGATGTATTTAATTAAGATATATGTAAACAATTACACTTTTCGGTGGCTTCTACAATTTGCCAAGTACTTACCTAACAAATGTTGGAGTCACCTACCGAATGAATGAATGAAATTTGCTTCCAAATGAACAACACATCACGCAAACAGGCCCATTTATAAAAGTGTTATCCGATTTCCTGAAAACGGCCAGTTTCACGTCGGAAAACATGGAAAACATATGACTTTGAACCATCTAAACCGGTCCAGCTGCTTTCGATAAATCGGTAAGTATAATGTTATACATAAAGAAATCGTAACTTATATTTCTTTTTAAATCCATTGCAAATTCAATGAGATTGTGTATGCTTCTGCGCCGTAACTACTTCAGTAGCAAGACACGAAGCTAACAAAATCAGTGATCACGTGGAATACTAATCCCAGTTGGATCTAATAGTATTACAGGAACGTGAAGAATGAGAAGAATCGAAAATGTATCTAGAAAAATATACGTGTCTCCCTAGCACGAATGTTTTAGAAAATAGTTTTCCTACTTTTAACAGCAATCTGGTAAACTTAAATAAAACGCTACTTACTTGAGTTCATTATTATTTTATTTTATTTGCGATACCGCAACCAAATTTGTAGTTTACTTTTCATTTATGTCTGTCTGTTTGTATCGTGACCGCGCATCGACCGCATGCGGAATAATATCCCAATCTCGTGGTAAAAATAAAAATTGTTCGTACTCCATACACAGGCCAACGTGTTGACCGATGTAAATGAAATGTAGTGTATCCGTCACGTTATTTGGGAAAGCATATAAATATTTTTTCCTCCTGTCCTAAGGGGCTGAAAAGAGGGGAGAAGGGATATTGCAAACAAAATCCGATACTTCCGCAACTATGTAGGTGTGCCTAGAAAAGAGTTAAGAAACGACGACTGACAAGATGAATTAAAAACGTATTATGGCAACCCCCAAATAGTAATCAATCGTTCCACTTAAACCTTACCGCCTGCTGGCCCTACTTTGCAAAAACGAACCAATCTACTCACATGCCCAAATCGAGTTTAGAATACAGAAAGCTTTTAAATTGTATCTTCTATGGACCCTATAAAAATCAAAATGTTTTAAAAACTTTGACAGAATAAAATATTTTAAGACAAAGAATTTTGACAAAAACGTCTTCTTCTGTAAACAGTCATTCTCTGGATTGGTTGGATTGGTTCATTCATTGTTTTTTCCATAGAAGGTTCTAAATTATCTTAATCAAATGAAAGATGCTCTTGTTCTAGTGTTGTGATTAAAGTGTGTAAGGAAACTCGTTACAGTTACTTCACTGTACGCGAGTGACACCCTTCTTGTTGCAAGCATTCATTAGGCTATTAGCAGATTGTATGCTTGTTAATCAACTTTGTTGAATAAGAAAATACTTAAAGGAATTAACTACGCAAACGAAGTCGTTAACGCAAAGATAGCACCTAATAAACGACCTAGGATCGAACATGATACCAATAATTTTGAATTGTAATCCTCCATTATTTAATTTGATCTACAAGGAGTCTGTGAAGTAAGTATTATAAGTACTTAATTAATATTCGCAACTAAAACAAAAGAGTCTTCGTTCATCATGATTAAAAATGATATCACGTTTTGCATTTGAATAGTCGTAATTAAAATCTTCATCTAAATTGTACTTGTTCCTCCAGTATCGCGTTCGAGGGTGTTTTGTCAGATTCGATTTAACAGTTGAGTGATCGACTTGGGGGAAATAATACGAAATTGGTATCTTATAATATTATAAATCACGTTATGTAAATTACGTTCTGCTCAATTCCGCCTCGGTTAGAATATAAGCCTGTACTTATTATTAATGGTGATTGTCTAATAACTTTTTCAGAAATGTAAGTTGCACCAAATATCTGATTTACTAAAGCAACAGCTTTTAAGTTTCATAAAACGTCACCGAAATCAGAAATCGATATAAACCCGAGGGTATTAGATATTAAGGGTCTTTATATAGTTTCCGAACCGGTGGTAAATTCCTCGACATTCATAAGTGCCTTACCAGGGCCTAAACTGAATAAATCATTTTCATTTTCATTTGAGATTCACCAATTCGCAATGCGCCAAAGGTGGACTATAGCTCGCCCACCCATTTAGGGAGTAGGACGACGAATCTGCCGAGGGGACGAATTATGGCTAAATCTTAACACTGCGATTACCCAATGAAGTGCCCTTATCGTGTAACCTTCTCCGATATTTCAATAATATCATCCAAATTGTTATTGGGTTATTCCATCTGAATTCATTCATTTCTCAGTAGCAGCCCGGAGTCTAATCCATAGATTAGCCCCCTACTACATGGGTCTTAAATATAACTGTCAAAATATACGTACATCTCAGCCTACCTCTTTGGGGAATACTTAAAGAGAACTGTCTCGTTCCTATATTATTGATTAATTCATAGACTATATTAGTTTTATATTTAATGAAATAGTAACAAAATCTGTTCGGTCAAAGAAACTAGTTCTTGATCATTCATGGAGGCACGTAGGTATATGACGTTCATTGTTATGGTCGCAACAACTTGCCTTTTCCGTTCGCGGAATATATCTAGTAAGCCTTCTGATCAAAGTAATCTAATCATAACAAATTCCTCGTATGAGCTGGACTTCGTTAAAGTTCTAATATTGACGAGATATTGGCGGGCAAACATATTAGAGGAATGGTCGAACATTTTCAATAAAAACTTGGCGGAGTTTGTTAATCATCGCCTTTTGGGATACGAAATTATGGATCGTTTTCTTACGGCTCCTTATCTGCACGTACTTACTGAAGAAGAAATAACATCATTAATTATGATGTAAGCTGCTTCAATTTTCTACTTTTAGTATCGGTTCTACTTAACTAACAGTACCGCCTGATTTTTAGCGGTGTCTGCAGCCTATGAATGTGACTCACAGAGTGCGACTCCCGCGTTTTCTACTTTATAAATACATTATGAATGGAATCGAAATGCCAACAAAGTAGAAGATGTAAGAATCCTACCATAGCTACCACAGCACCTCCACTCCACCCCATGAAGCTCTGGCGATCATATTCACCATGCAGGGGCACAATACTACTTATTATATATATATATACATACACTACAGTACTTATATATATATATATGATATACTGTAAGTTGTGGTTACAGTACCCAGTAAGGCAGGTCCGATTTTCAATCGAGGAATCCCGTTAAGGTCTCTCTTAAACATTATAAAAGCTATTATATAACTGAGAAATAAGGCTATAAGATCTTTAAGTAACAAAACATAAATCTCTTCCCTCGGCGACGATTTCTCACGATCAACTTGTGATCGATCTTCTTAAATATCTGACCTAACTATTTACAGGTATAACGACCTCCTTTGTTTCAAGGCACTAGGAATGTTTGCATTTGCTCCTTAACTTTAGTCCACCTGGTGGTAGATCATCCGCCTCTCTTATAGTTTGAGCCAATTTAGTTCACAATACGGTGCGTGGACTGTGACTCAAATTGTGCAGATGTTACACAATCCTTACGCTCGGATATTGTAAGTGTATATCTGTATCTTGGGACGGAATATTCATAAGTTGTTCTAGTTATGTTCGCGGTTGGTCGAGAAGGCACCAGTGTAATTCACTTTATTGGGTTACATTGGCGACACGTGTACTCTGATATGAATACAGATGACAACCGTAAATGCTCTTATTGAAAAAAAGAAATACGATCCGCTTGTTATAAATTGTTCAACAGCGGTGTATCAATAAACGAGGTACTGTGTAATGTTCGAGTAAACGTACCAATGTTATTTTAAAAGGAAATAAAAGCACATTTATGTTGGAATTTTTCTACTGATATTTTCTTAGATAACGTGCAAGTATGTACGTTTATCAATTCCTTTATGTCGTTTACTCTTTTGGCTGCAGTAATTTCGGTTATGAAATCTACTTAATTAAGTTAATCTACATCTAATTTGTTACTCAATTTTGGTTATTTCATTTTATAGAATTTTGACTGAATTTTACTAAACGAGAGCTTGTTTTTTTATCAATTAGTTTTGTAGGTAATGTTTAGGCACTTTTTTACACAATAACTTAATCTCTGTAGGTAAGTTTATGTCGGCATAGAAAAAATATGTATTGAAAAACTTGTAGCCGTAAATCTTTGTCAGAAAAAGTAAAAACTTGGATATTAGAAGAGGGCTGGTAAGTGTGTATAATAGGCAGGATTCAGGGCACGTAGCATAATAGCACTGCTTGTATAATAAAGGTACTTAGGTACCTACATACATTTAAATTACTAGTTGTGCCCCGTGGTCTCTTCCGCGAAAACCTAATTTCATGGGAAGCTTTATTTCGCGGAACTCTTTTTAAATAAAAGTAGCTTAAATTATTCCTTGTAATAATATAAGTTATCTGTCAGTGAGAGTCCCGTTAAAATCGGTCTAGACATTTGAGAGATTAAACGGAACAAATAGACAGACAGAGACACTTACATTTGATTAATCTGTACTGTATAAAGTACAAATTTATTACTTCCTACCACAGAATAAATATAGCGCCTCTCTCCATGGAGCTATGACCTTTCTTACTTAAGGGTTATTTGACTGCGTTCTTCTGTAACGCTCTGAGTTTTGAACCTACCTCTCTGGGCATAGATTATCATGCTCCCTGATATTTGATAGTTAACCTGATAAAAGTGTGTATATCTGTCCATTTCTCCCTCGCATCTGGGGTGATAGGGGTGTAGAAAGCCACATAGAAATAAGACTGAGCTTGATAAATAGATCGATTTATCTGTCAAGCAGCAGCGAAGATATACGGCTTTATTTATTTTCCCTTCAAGTGGTTATTCAAAAAAGCTAATAAACGCACGGCGGATGGCGAAAGTGTTGTGTCAACGTATAGGAGCGTCTACTAGACATGAGGAAACTGGCGTGACGGAATGTATATATTTCCCATTCAAATAAGGATAACTCTACCGTAACGTTCAAGTAATATACATTTTGAAGAAAGAATTTTTTTTCCACAGTATACATACATATGAGTTTACTACAAGTAGTTTCGAAATCATGCACTCACACAGATGCGCGCATCTATATATATATGCTCACGCTATACCATAAGGGTCCCCGAAGGGGTAAGCAGAGGTGTTGTACGCGATCATCTACAAGATTACAAGCGTGTAGGTTATTCTCGTGATAAGCAGACAATTTTCAAAACTTCTAATCGAATTACATTACAGACATTAGGAAGAAAAACTGTGAAACGCGCAAATGACGTATATGCGACCGCGTCATGACACCCCTTACTGGCATTATGTCGAGACCGTTTATAATCTCATAGATGCGCGCGTCTGTGTGAGTGTAGTAAGTGCATATGTACACTGTGCTCGAATGAAGCAAACGTTCTTATTTCAAGAATTTGTTCTAGATAGCATACATTTTAGTAGCTATTCTTGTAAAAAACAGTGCGCTTCTCCTCTAAAAAAATATCCACCCGAAACAAAAGCTTCGAGAGCATGAATTGTTTTCTTTTATTCTCAGTATCTTTATTACTATATTAAAAGAAAAAATCTTCGAACAGTGCCAAAACAAAAAAACATCAACGATTTGATAAAACATGGTGTGTTTTTTCAAGTCAGCAAAGGTAGGCGCCAAACTGATAAAATACATACTTACGATCTTTTGTACATGTATTAGGTACCGTTTAATTTACAATGGCTTGTGGATAATTTTTGCGTGAAGATTTCCTAGATTGCTAAAATTTCAAAATCTCATTACTTAATCTATACAGATAAATAAAATTGAAGTGTCTGTTTGTAATTCCAAAATAACAGCTTTTCACTAAATGCATATGAAAGTATACACGATACTGACACTAAAAAACAAAGTTTTAAAAATTTTCTCTGTCTGGCTGTCTGTCTGTCTGTTTGTTCCGGGTAATCTCTGAAACGGCTAGACGGATTTTAACGGGACTTTCACTGGTAGGTAGCTGATGTTTCAAGGAGTAACTTAGGCTACTTTTATTTATTAAAAATATTAGGGTTCCGCGACAATAAGGAAGAAACTAAATCTACGCGGGTGAAACCGCGGGGCACAGCTAGTAACGAAATATATGAGGTAATCACCTCAGGGGGCTTACCATCATCGGTTTAAGCAGAGCGTATATTTACAAAATAGCGTATACTTAGTTACAAAAGCGTCAAATCTGAGAAGTTCTTAATACATGCTGCTTATACATCATAGTTGGTTCTTTGTCAAAAAAAAACCATTAAATAAAGCAGACAAGTAATTCATGTGTATTCCGGTATTCGTAGGTATAATACTTAGTACGTAATCAAGTTGCATGTAAATAAGTATTCGTTCATGAAATGAATAGGTCACGAGCATGTTTAAATAACATACATTGTATTATGATATAAGGCATACTTTATACTGCCGACCGTACTCAGGACATCTATCATTAGTCCCAGGACGATAACTTTGGATAACTCGAGCGATAACGAGAAAATTATGATGATACTAATACCCCAATGAACGGACCACTTTTATCGAGCTATAAGATATGGGTTAGGGATCCTATCACATTGATGGTTTTTTTTTTAAAGTCCCCTTTCTCCTTTTTTTTTTTTTTTTTTTTATTGACGAGGGGGAAACCTTCAAAAGGTCCCCGACCGCCCTGGGAGAGGCAGATCGGGGTATGTGGGATTTTTACCGCACTAAAACCCCCCCGGTGGCCATCCTCAGTGCTTTGGGGGGACTCCGGGTACTCTGATAGATCGCACCGGTGTCCCCCCACACTTTGCCGGGGCACATCCCCGGGGCAGCTGTGTCGCCGCCCCTGGAGACCTCGCTGTGCAAGGCAGCGCGAGCCACGTCGCGCTGCCACCTTCCCGGGCCCGCGGCTCAGTGGTCAAAGCTCCCACCCCGACCACCGCCAGCAGGCCCTCCGGCCCCCTTTTAGTCGCCTCTTACGACAGGCAGGGGATACCATAGCCAAATTCTTAGACCCTGGCTATTGGGTGGACGGTCCGGGGCGTGCGATGCCTCCGCCCCGCCGTCGCCGTCGTCTCCGAGAGGGATCGGCTCTCTCCCGATCCCGCTCGGAGGCCTCCTTCTGGGACATTACTGTCTCGCAGAAGGAGACTACGGCCCTCCATGCCTCTCTGTCTGCTAGCATAGCCGTCACTACGCGTGGCAGAGAGAGGTCCTGCCCGATCCTGGTGACCAGGATTCGCCGTTCCGAGCTCCACGCTGGGCACTGCTCCAGCGTGTGCTGTGCGGAATCCCGGTCACTGCCGCAATGGTGGCATTGCGTCGTCGGTTCGCGACCGATCCGATTCAGGTACTCACCGAAACACCCGTGTCCGGTGAGTACCTGCGTCAGCCGGAAGGTGACGTGGTCCTTCCTCTTTAGCCAGGGCCCGAGGCTCGGCAAAATTGCACCGACAGCGCGTTGGCGGGCGTTCTGCGGCTCGCAGAGCCGCTCCCGCCACGTTACGAGCGCGTGTCGGTGCTCCTGCCTTCTCACTTCAGCCGCATTTGGAGGCGCAGTTCCGTCCGCCCGGCGGAGACGGTCGTAAATACGAGCATCCATCTCCGCCAGGATGTCCAGGGGCGGAAACCGCGCCAGGACAGTGGCCGCCTCAAAGGACAGGGTACGATACCCCCGTGCGACCCGGATGGCCATAGGACGCTGCATACTATTGTACATAGTTCTGCAGCGCCTAACACCCAGTCTGGAAGACCAGACGGGTGCTCCGTAGAGAGCCACGGATCGCACGACCCCCGCATAGAGGCGGCGGACCCCTTCACTCGGCCCCCCGAGATTGGGCAGCAGTCTGTGCAATGCACCCGCTACCCTCTTGATCCGGGGGACCATGCGGCTGAAGTGCTCCTCAAAGCCCCAGCGACCGTCCAGGGTGAGACCGAGGTACTTGAGGTACCGTCCCACCCGGACATCCACGTCACCTACGCGAACCGACGAGCTGGGTGGTTCCCTTCCCCTCGGGATCTTGTGGAACCACAGCGCCTCGGTCTTTTCCGGCGCTACCCGAAGGCCCAGCTCGTGGATTTTCTCCACGACGCATGCCACGCCAAGCTCGGCGAGCCGGTTGGTCTCCTCGAAAGTGGCCCCGACGGCTAGCACCAGCGTGTCGTCCGCATAGCAGACGATGCTAACGCCGTCGGGGCGGTCGACCCGCAGGACCGCATCGTACGCGAGGTTCCACAGGAGTGGCCCTAGGACCGATCCCTGTGGGACCCCGCAGTACACCTCCCTCCGGTGAACTCGTCCATCTCCGCCCACATATTGCACGCACCTGTCGCGCAAGTAGGCACAGACCACGCGCTGCAGGTAGGGGGGCACGCGGTGGTACACCAGGGCCCCCCTTATTGCGTCCCAGGGCAGGCTATTGAAGGCGTTGACTATGTCAAGGCTGACAGCCAACGCCACTCCGCCCCGGGATACAGCCTGCGTCGACAGTGTTCGGACGCGTATGATCGCGTCCACTGTCGACCGCGCGCGTCGGAAGCCAAACTGGTCTTCCGACAGGTCCGGCCCGACGCTCGTCAGGTGCGTACTGAGGCGGTCCGCCAACACTCTTTCGAGCAGCTTACCCGCCTCATCTAGTAGGCAGAGAGGACGATACGCGGAGGAAGAATCTGCGGGTCTACCATCCTTATGGAGGAGAACCAACCCAGCCACTTTCCAGCCTGAGGGGAACACGCCGCAGCGTAGGCAGTCGTTAAACAGCCGCCGCAGCTTGTTCCCCAGCCCGTTGGGTAGAGCCAACACCCAGGCCTGACCAGGAATTCCGTCTGGGCCTGGTGCCGTGTTTCGGGCTCCGAGGCGCCTCACGGCTCGGTCCAGCTCATCGGTCGTCACCCCCATCTCTTCGGTCCAGATGATCGGTTCCGAAGGAGGGGGCGCGGGACTGCTCTGGACCCTGGGGAAGAGGGTGTCGACGACCCTCTCCACGAATGCCGGGTCCAGAGTTTCCGTCAACGGAGGGACCCACGGGCGCAATTTGCCCAGTACCATCCTGTACGGGCGGCCCCATGGATCCCTCTCCAGTCCCCCGATGAGCTCATCCCACGACCGAGCCTTGGCGCTGGCAATGGCTGCCTGCAGCGCCTTCGTGGCGCCTCGATAGGCCACGTAGGCTCCACCCAACTCTTCGGCTGTGGCTCGCCTTCTTCTCCGGGCACGCGTGTACTGGCGTCGGGCGCGGAGGCATATCTCGCGCAGCTCCGCGATGCTTTCCGACCACCAGTACACGGCCCGGGGCTTGGCAGATCTGGTCCGGGGCATCGACGCGTCACATATGGACGTCATCGTGTCCCGGAACCAGGCGGCTTCCCTTTCAGGATCGGGCAGGATCCCATCCTCTTGGCCCTCAGGCCAGGCCGCGACGATGGCTGCGGCGCAGAGACGATCTCTGTCCAACCGCTTGAGAGACCATCGTCGCGGCGGGCTGCTACTGCGGCGGCTGTCGGGGCGGGGAAGGCGGATGGCCACATCCATCGCTATATAGCGATGGTCGGATAATGTGACCATCTCCTCTGCCACTCTCCACCCCGTCACCATGCGCGCTGCCTGGGGAGTCGCCCACGAAAGATCCACGATCGACTCCCCCTGCCAGCGCACGCAGGTGCTGACAGACCCCCGGTTCAGCAACCGGAGGTCCAGCGCCGCCGCCCATTCCAGCACTGTCTCCCCCTTTTGGTCATCCCGGGCGCTCCCCCACTCACGAGAGTGAGCGTTGAAGTCGCCCAGGACAAGCACGGGACGAGGCAGACATCTGCGCATGCAGTTGGCCACCCCGTCCAGGTACGCCTCGTAGACGGCGAGGGTACAGTTGGGGGAGACGTAGCAGCCCACAACGACTACACGACCCCAGCTCACGGCGACGTATCCCAGCCCCCTCTCAATGAGGGAGCAGGGAGGGTCGCCGCTACCGCCACCCCAATATATGGCGACGGAGTCCATGTCGTCACCAAACCAGCGAGGGTGGTTTGGGACGACGCGATATGGCTCCGCCACCACCGCCAGTGCAACCGACCACTGCGCGACGGACTGCTGGAACAAGTCCTGCGCCGCGCGACAGTGGTTGAGGTTGCACTGTAAGGCTCGTTGGGGCCTTAAGGTCGTGGTGGGACCTCGGTTGCCGCCACAGCTGGGCTCGAGCCCGGCTGTACCGGTCCCGTGCCGCTCGGCTTCGCGGGACCCGGCTTACGGCCCCTTTTGCCACGAGGAGCGGAGCACTTCTTGCCCCCCATCCTGTGGCCAGAGGGCCGGCCCAGGTCCGCGCAGAGCGGGCACTTCAGCGGGCGAGTACATTGACTCGCCCGGTGGTCCGCCTCACCACATGCGTAGCACAGGGAGCTTCGGTCCGTTGTGCTCGGACATGTGCTACGCACGTGGCCAATTTCGAGGCACCGGAAGCACTGCAATGGCCTTGCCTCCAGTGCCTCGACCCTCACTGACACCCACCCCACCTGGATGCGCCCCGCTGCGAACAGCTTGCGCACCGCGGTGAGTGGGCATCGGACCCACACAGTCCCCAGGGCCAAGTGTGAGGGGCGCTTTATGTCGCCCACTTTCACATCCGCCGCCGCGCAGCCTCCAACCTCCGCGATCGCGGTCGCCACGTCTTCGGGGGTGGTGGCCTCATTGAGGTCCAGCACCCTCATGTCCCCCATCTTCACTGGGCGCACTATTCGCACGCCCAAGTCTTTAAGGGACTCGCGCATGCGACTCGCGAGCGCGTCGGCCTTGGAGGCAGAGTCCGGTTCCGGGACCTCTAGGATCAGCCCGCCGGTTATGGCTTTCCGATTCCGAAGGCTCGGAATGCCAAGGTCGGCGAGCTTTATCCTCTCCCTCGCGGCGGCCATTACCGCAGCGTACGTGACGTCTGATCCCTCCGGGATCGTCACGGTGATCGCTGCGACAGTTGGCGGCCGCGCGGGTGCCCTCTCCGGTTTGCGCGACGGCGGGGGCCGGGACGCAGGCTTCGCGGGAGGAGGCCCACTTGGCCCAGCCCTGGGTTGGGCCTTACGCCCCACCACTGTGCTCCATGTCACCTGGGGGGGTGGCGCCTGCACTGCCCGCGGAGCTGCAGGAGGAGCAGCGGTCGGAAGCACTGTGGCAGTGGCCGGGCTCCGCTTGTTCTTCCTGTTCCTCCTCCCTCCCCTCCTACGTCCCGGCGTCTCCGGGGCAGGTGCCCCAGAGGCCGGGGCTGCCGGGCATGAGGGTGGCCCGACAGGCGGTCCGGCAGGTGGCACGACAGGCGCCTGAGCTGCCCTCCTGGCGTCCGCAGCGAGTGGGGGACGCATGCGCCTCTCGGGAAGCAGCCTCTCCTCCAAGGCCTCAAATCGCGCGCCAATCATGGTCCCCACCTGGACCATGATAGCGCGCGTGAGGTCCTCAACACCCGAAGGCAGTGCCGAGGCGGCTTCGCTGGCCTCTACCCTGCCCGCCCCGCGGAGGACAGAGAGCTCCGCCGTGAGCTTCTCCATCCTGGCAGAGAGAGCCGCCATCTGCGAGCGCAATTCCGCATTCTCGCGCTCCAACCTTTCGGTGTTTGCGCCCGCGGATGTACGCATCGCCAGAACAAGCGACGCCGCCTCGGTCCTTCGTGCACTCACTCGAAGCTGGTGCACGAAGTTGCCCTTCAGGTGCTTCGACCTGTCTGCAACCCGTTCTACAGCAGTCTGCTGCTCTTTAATGAGGGTGCCCAACTCAAGTGTGGGCATCTCCTCCAACTTCTTCCTCAGCTCCTCTACCGAGGGCAGCTTCTTTTTGGCCCTGGTATTTGTCAGGGCCAAATCAGGACCGAACAGGTCGTCCGTATCGTCCTTGAAGTAGGCCGCACGGCAAGTCCCGGAGGGGCCTGCCCTGGACGCTACTTCAGCCTCCTCTGAGGTCAGCGACACGAGCGACATCTCCGACATCGCGTCGCTGTCCTCGTCCCGCTCGCTCCCTGCGCACGGTGTGGGCGGCCGGATAAAGCGGCCTGACCCATCGCGCGTTATTCGCGCTGCAGCGCTTGAGCGCTTGCGGCCACGCGTCGCCGTGCCGACCTTGGCAACGGTCTGCTCGCCGCAGGAGGAGCCAGAATTTGTCCTACTCCTCTTCTGCGACCTTGGACGCGCTACCACAGCTGCAGCTCGACCACTGCAGCTCTCCAGCACCACTACAGGGGTCAGCGACTGCTTCCCCCCCGTATTCTCCTTCCCGTTTAGGGATTTTACACCCCCTTCCTGTTTCTCCTCTCCTTCCTTCGTCAAAGTTTTGTTTATTTTTTCCATGTCTATTCCCACGAGTATGGGTCGAACTAGGAACCATTGCCGGGTGACGCCCATTCCGACAATGGGGGACTTACATACTGAGAGGTGGCCCAGAGCCTCTCAGGTTTTCACGACTTCGCTGTCGGATTTTTATAGAGGTTTTCTCCTCGCAGGCCGGCCAATTAAGGCAAGCCCTCTCCGGTCACCAACTCCCCGACGTATCCAGCCTCGCTAACTGGAATTGTTGAAGGAAGAGTCGGTGATTACGGCATTCACGGGGTGACGAGCGAGATAGCGTCAACCCCGGGCACCCCTTTCGGAGTGCCTCCCCTCCCCCTGACGTTTGACTGGGTACTACCCCCCAGTCCTAGACAGAAGGTCTAGTTCCCATAGGCACGCCGAACCTTGGGAATGGGTGACGCAGGCTCGCATCCATTGTCATCTCTGCTGAACAGAGACGTACAAGGAGCGAATTCCACCTCCGCCACCTGCGTCGAGTGCCAGGTGTTAGTCATCGACGACAGTGACCCCAGGGATCGCCATCGAGGAGCTAAGTCACGCGATGAAGGCCCCCGAAGAGACTGTCGTCGACGTCCAGGGTGCACCGTCCCGAAGCCATTGTCGTTCCCTCGGACGTATCCTTAGGACAAACAATGGATCGGGCACACGAGGAGGTCTCCTGGCCTTGCACCCCAAGTCCCCTTTCTCCTATTCTATGTCAACAATCTAATAAAGTAAGTAAAATAAATTCAATATAGAAAAAATACTTTAATAGTACTATTAGTGCCTCTCACGTTGCTGTGCTCTAACAGGGCTTACTAAGTATAACATTATAAATAAGATTATTTTGTAACGTACATGTATCTACCACAAATGCAATAAATAAATCTTAACCGCGTAGTCTTAATTTCATGGGCGTCTTTATTTCGCGGTACCCTAATTTTTGTTTCAATAAAAGTACTTAGCTTCTTTTAACGTGGCTACCTATCAATGGAAGTCCCGGTCAGATCGGTCCGGTCGTTCCAGAGATTATCCGAAATGAACAGACAAATATACTAAAGATAGAGAGAAGGGAGATATATGAGACAAATATTTACGGTTTAAGATCTTTATAATTTCTCTAAAATTACAAAACAGTTACGAGAAACAAAGCATTAATATTATAATAATATGTTTGGCTGCGGTATGAAATGACGGTAAGATATTTTCCGTTTTTCCCACACCA
The DNA here is from genome assembly GCA_964035505.1 of Watsonalla cultraria. Classification (NCBI taxonomy): domain Eukaryota; kingdom Metazoa; phylum Arthropoda; class Insecta; order Lepidoptera; family Drepanidae; genus Watsonalla; species Watsonalla cultraria. The sequence continues at coordinate 4,987,676 of OZ037717.1, read as the reverse complement.
CGAATTCTAATAAAGCATGTTAACAGTATGCTTAAAGTCTAATAATCTATTATTAATCATGTTTTATTAAATTACCTGCTTACTCATTTGAAATAGGTAAGAAATGAATACTTTGTTAAACAAATTTATGGAAGATTAATTAAATTAATTTCCACCTTCGCCTACCACTACTAACAGATCAATATTCTAAAATGGATATATCTAACTTTATATTCTCAATGTGAAAGATGTTCGGATGTTTTTTATTTAATGACGCAAAATACCTATGACAAATTGTGGAAAACGTGACTCTCAAATTACTTTACAAACCCCTAACTGGAGTTTCCAGAACGAAGTCTCTACAATGTTTACTACGTATTGTTTTAAAAAGTTTGTTAATTAAAACGAGTTTCAGTTACCTGCAAAACAATAACGAAAGCTGGAACTCGACGACAAAATTCCTCCTTTTTAAGAGGAATTAGTTACCGGCAGTGTACAAGTAGAGGGGAGCTCTTACTTTTATCATTTCGGTGGAGTATAATGTGGGTAGTACTCCCTCGAGTTGCGGTTCGCACGCACACCGCGACGTTGGTTATAATGAGGTGACGTCATACTGAACTGGTGTGGGTACTCCACCTGCACGCACACAAATCTTTACCAGTATTGATTATAAACGCGTAACATTTTTATTGAATTGCTGTGATTTTCAATTCGAACTTGGTCCAAACGCATTTTCAGTACTTTGCTTCTGCCGGCTCGCGACTGCAATGTTCATATTATAAAGCCTAATTGGACAATAGGCTTTGTAGTACTCATTAACATTCCATGTTAAATATTGCTAAAAAAACATTGGCCTACTAAATAACCTTCCTCTTTATACTATTAGTACTTATAGACTAATGAATATTAATTATATCTTTAATGCTGCTTTTGTCTACCCGTGAAAATCACTTGAAAATTCGTATACGCAGCCGTGCACTTAAATTAATATATAGCATAGATCTTGATGGCTTGCTTTATAAACATAAAATAATCTTAATATATTAATTTATAAATACTGTATTGCTAACTTCCTTTTAATAGGGTGCCTCGATTACCAAACTCCCCTTGGATATTAGTTAATTAACCTAAAAAGCCACATGTAATCCTTTTCAACTTTCTGACTTAGATCATAAAGATTACTATGGAAATTTTACTGACCATAAAGAAAAAATACTTAACCAACACAATTTTACTTCCTACCCTGTGAGCTAATCTATAAGTTCATAAACTCAATATCAGATTTTTTTTTTGTGTATATTTTTACTAGCTGTATTTCACCCTCAGTTTCACCAGCATAGACTTAATTTCTTGGGTGGCCCGCGAAACAGTAGTGTTTTTTTAAAATAAAAGCAGTCTATGATACACCTTGTACCATTAGCTATCTTCCAGTGAAAGTTCCGTTAAAATCTGTCCAGTCGTTTCGGAGATTACTAACAAACAGAAAGACAGAGAATTAAAAAAAAATAAGTAATTAAATGTTATTTTTTATGTGATCACTGTATATACTTTCATATGCATTTAGTGAAACGCTGTAAATTTTAAATTACAAACTTCAATTTTATTTATCTCTATGTATGTATAGATTCCGCTAACAATACCAATAAGCACAGGTGGTATTTTTCCAAGTTACTGATGTGAAAATTACATAATGCTGCGACGTATTAAATATATGTACCTATTTATAAGTGAAGGTCTTCAGCTTCCAGGCTCGTCCCGTTAAAGATAAATAATATCGTATTCGTAAGATTTCGCTCACCAACGAGTGCCACTATAATTCACGTTGTTTCTGACTGATGTTTTTACCCTCATACAAATCCCTTAAGTTTTTCCTTAACGTTATAAGGGGTTACTTATTTTGTTACTTTTGCGTGAATGACTTTGATATATGTAAATATAAGAAAAGATTGATGTGAATATTTTATTATACGATTTCAATCCACAAACTAGCTGAATGACTTTAGGAATTTCGATTTGTGACAAATCATATTGTGTCAGAAAATGTTACGAATCTCTAACTAATTGTATAGATAAAATCGTATGTGAAATTAATAGCTAGATCAAAAAGATAATCTGATTCAGTCACATATCACTTATACTGACCGACCCGCAAACCACAACCTAGTGCTTACGTGATGCCATTCCATTATAAACTTACAGTACTTACAGGACTACACACAGAGTAGTAACATACTCTGCGTACGTGATTATGATAATGGCAGTCAGTCAACACACTCCCGGGACCTTTGTTGCTCTATGGTCACCACACCCAGCTCAAATTACGAACATGCCTTGAGTTCACGTGACTAAAAGTCTAAACTAGGTTAATTTGTGTAGTTGTAAGGTCTCAGGGACAAAATAATATACCCTAATATATGACATATCTTACGGCTGCAATGCTGCATGCTGTTCTGGTTTAAAAGTTGCCCCATCCCTCTAAAGGGATGGACATAGTTTCATACAGAGTTAGTCTAGTCTTCGTTTGTAATAAAGGGGTATAAGTTTAAAGGCAAGTCAATTGCGTATATTATGTATAAACAGCTGCACGGAATTCATTATTCGACTAAGCATACTCTTCGGCTTTTTTAGTCCATCTTCTGTTGTAGTCCTTGGCATTATATGACCGGGCATATTTCAGCTGGATAATCCCTTGAGCTGTGTCTCGAGCTAGGTCGGTCAACTTAGTTCTCTGTCGGATTTACTTCTTAGTTAAAGTGCACCTAATACCTGCTACCAGAACTAGCACAGCATTCAGTTTTAAATAGTCTCACCAAGAGAATTCACGTTTCTACTGCGATAGTTATCTAGTAGCAATTTTTCACGTTACACAGTTCCGTACACGATACATAGGTAATGAGGGCATAGAGACACGGCTTGATTGTAATATTTTTGGATGTACCTACTGATTTAAGTTATATTGAAAATAATCATACTTACCTACATTACACCTTCATGTGGTCAGTTATGTTATAGGGAGCCTATTCTCATTAATCTGACGCTAATTCAGACTGGGCTGCTACTGGAAAATTATGATCGAAAATACCAGTAACACTTTGCTCGACCTAAAAGGAAAAGAAAAACGCTGTTTCGGTACGACGAGACCACTGGGCCAATGACGCAGTGTAAAGTCTAATATTTAATGTGCATTTGTAGCACGATAACCACCTACAAAGTTAGGGTTAGCTTGTGTTATGTTGCATAATATAGTATAGGTATAGCCTATATCCAAAGAAATATAGTATAATATATGTTTATATTTAATATTTATCTATACAAGTATAGCAAAAAGATCTGACTTTGAACTCTACAACACAATTTCTGACACAGAAAGACAACGCACGGTCTAAACAGCTAGTCCAAGAAACATAAAAATAGGGAGGGTATGTTCTTGGTGAGGTGAAGGTGGACATTTAGAAAGAGTTTTTCTTTATTTGTATGTTAAAACTTACAGCCGCGCAGGTGAAGCTGCGGATGAAACCTAGACTTATTTTAAGGTATGTATATTTTAAGGTTATCTCTGTTCGTTGGTGTGCCTTCTCCTGACAGGCTTATATTTTGGAAACGGTAGTAAATTTACCTAAGTTAGCGTAAGAGAAATGACGTTCAATAAGTGTTCCAAGTGTCCCTTATGTTGAATAAAACTTTTTGATTTGATTTGATTTGCCTTCTGTCTAAAGCCGTGTTTTAAGTTACTGGGAAATTTCTGCCTTCGTTAATACTTTGTCTGGTGTCATCCCTTGTTCAAAAGGTTGAAAGAACTGATCTACACTTTTTGGGATAAATTATGTCTTATTTATTAGGTATTTACCATTGTTTCATAATTTAATATCAGAACCAAGTTAAAAAAAAATATGTCAAGAGTGTTATCTTGCAAAAAGCAAACAATTATATAAATTGTTATGATTATTCGAATTTCAAAACGAAGTATTCAACTTCGTCAAAGTTTCGCAGTAGAAATACAACTCGTAAAAAATATACAAACTTGGAGCATAAAAACTTTCCGGCAATATTTTGGATGGTAGATATTGTAGTGAGCGAAGTTTACGCAAGTGTTACCTATGTTAGGACATTAAACGCTTATGTAACGGGAAAAAACAATACCATTAATAACTTTAAGTAGGCAGGTAAGATATTGCATACTTAATATATTTCCTCCCATACCACCGAACCATTTATAGAAGCTATTTCCTCGACTATTATTACAAGATATACTTTAGTACCTCTTTGCTACTTGGAGAATAGTTTTTAGGGTTTCGTATCCAAAGGGTAAATCGGGACCCTATTACTATAAGTTCACTGTCTGTCTGTCCGTCTGTCACCAGTCCGTATATCGTGAGCCGTGATTGTTAGACAGAGAATTTTCACATATGATGAAGACATTTCTATTGCCGCTATAACAATAAATACAATACAGAATAAAATTCCCAGGGGCACAACTAACATGATTTGTTTGCCATTTTTAATAGAAGCACCATTTGTGAGCCGACTCGCAGTAGCCGGTTTTTTGTTTCCACTATGCAGTGTAAATAGCCTGTTTGCTGTTGATGTGACTATAATTTTTTTTTATCTTATAGTTAGGTAGGTATATATGAATATATATGTACTTATATTTATCTCTACTTGCTCTTGTAAGGAACTAAGGTCCACATGTGACAAATTAAAAAGTAATATAATCTTGTTAAATTATGTTGTAAGCGTTCACATTTTTAAGGTTCCTAAGAAGCGGCTACTGTAGAGTAGGAAGTGCCGCTTGTTAGGAACCTTAAAAAATACTTTTTGAAACCAAGATAAAAAACATGCTTATTATAATAAAACGCGTAATTTTATATGACGACTTGTGAGATGGTCCAAAGGGTTGTGAACACCGGAGTACTTATTAATGTACCTACTACTGACTACAACTTTAATGAAATTGGATTTTCATGTTTAATGGCAATCTGACCTCGCTTGCAAAACACTGACGAGCGGTCGATACTCTAACTAGACCAATCATACTTTTCATATTATACATGCATTATAATTATTTATAACTTTGTCCTCCTTTCACTGTGAGCTTCGGATCGACGTGATTTTAAAAATAGAATACAATGAAAGGCTGAAGTGAATTCCTGTGGAAAATGTATCTCTTAAAATCTATTGTAACAGTGTTACCCCAAAAATATTATTCCTGTCTAAAATTACCTTACAAGTGTTTAGCATTTCTGCGTTTGCGTTGAGTCACGTCGACCCTTGGGATCTCTTGTTCAGTCCCTTGCCTTTCATGCTCTGTAAACTTTGACTCCTCAAATACTCTCTAATCATGCCGACAGTGCCTGTAAGGGGCTGCCGGGGGCGAGTGGCTCTAATAGTCACTTGCGACGTAAGCGAGTGAGTTCCAATCTGGACTGTATCCGATGAGTTTTTCTAACAGTTAATGTAAAGCAATGTCACTCAACGTCTTCAACGAATTTCTGCGACCGTCAATGAAGATCTGCCTGATCGGCCGTCGGGTAAGAGATGTTCGTATCACTTGTCTACCTCTGCATAATTTTTGACTGATCCGTTCCCAAAAGTGAGTTAGGTCTTCAGTAGGTCTTTAGGAGTAGGAGTGGAGTCACTGTTTGGGCTTGTTAGCCATAGTTTAAATTTTATTGGCACAGGGATTTCTCTATAAGTAGGGAAAGCGAGAGTGAAACTTAGTGCAACAACCATTCGTAGGCCGCAGTAGCCGCTTACCATTAGGCGGTCTGCATGGCTAATGTAAAAAAAGTAAAAACTTCCCATTTGGGAAGGAGTGAATAAAATTGGAATTATTACGTAGCCCTTTGGGCATATGCTCAGTATATTATATCGACAACATACATCTAACTCGTTTTTACGCTTACTTGAATCATAAATAAAATCGTATCTAGTGATCCCAACTCGGATACCCTGGGCCCTGAAAGGTTATGCAAAAGTTGGGTAATGTGAAAAAGGTGTATTTTTCCAAATCGATAGCATTTTATCCCTTTTATAACCCTTTTACTTTATCGGAAAAAGGTCAAATATGATTTGATCACTACACATTATCAGAGAATTTGTTCACTCTTTCAATTTCCTTGTTTTATTCAGACTTTGTAAATAATGTGTTCAATTCTGAAAACAAAGCTTATCACATAATCGCGATTGATGGATCCGTTTTTCATACTGGTACTGTGAGTTTATTCGTTGTAAAAATATGAATTACAAATCCTTCCAATATCCAACTTACACAAAAGTAGTGAGAAAATCCCCACAATTTCTTCCACAGTTTCTTTTAGTATGATCTTGTAACCTAGTACAGAATAGGTTACAAGATCATACTAAAAGTAATACTTTACTAAGTAAAATTAAAGATCAACTACTTCACAATTTGGTGCCTGTAATTACTTCAGGACAATAAGTAGATACGACCAAACGTACCGTAATTATCATATTCCTACAATTCAACTAACAAAAACAACATTCGTTCCGCAATTTAAGGCCAAGTTAAGCCAAGTAACATAATTTAATTAAGCAGTTTACGAACAACTTTTCAACATTAATGTAGTGAAGCCGCAGTTATAATTATATAGAAAAACCGTCCTTTGAAACTTTACTGGGTGCGGGGTGCGGGTATATAGATCTCTAATTGCAAGTGACCATAACTTCCTTCTTACCAAGACTTTAAAGATACAGCCTGTATCAAGGCATGATTAGTCGATAAATATAATGTATACTCGGACAGATATTCTATACGTTTTTGTAAATAATGTTTGGCACTAATACTGGCTACTATCAAGATATCAATGAATATTTTTGCACCAGTGTATTTGAGTTCTTGCAATGTAAATATCGTAATTGACTTTTTTGATGCCGACTATATCCGCGTGGTGACTAAGCCATATTGATTTTCAGTACAAAGCGGACGGTAGTTAATGAAATTACTAGGCAAAAGTGAGGCTCACGCAAACCCAATTCGAGAGCGAAATTTGATCTAGGCGGGTGTCATGTATTATCTGGGGCCTTACCATGAGCTCTTATTGCCATGATAGTTTCACTCATTTATGAGACAGATGTATGTGACGTGTATACATCTGACACTGTCGCACAACTGAATTAACATTGCAATAAGAGCTCATGGTTGGGCCCCAGGTGCCATATGACGCCTAAGATAATTCTTGATTGAAATCTAGTTCCATCTCTTTTTGTAATACGGATTTCAGAAGAGATAAGTAGTTTGAGTAAGAATTTTATCTACGAGTAATCTTGGTTAAAATTATACTTTACTATAAACAGGAAAAGTTCTCAATTTTTTTTGATTACCTAAAATGTTGTCTTCGAAGATTTCACTTAAGTCGAATCAAAAAGTAATAGTTAATTAATATAATTTAGAACTCCTGTCGCTCTCCGGGTTAAAAATATATTAACTGCAGTATTTGAAATTGCGCGAATGCAATCAGCGGGATTTGTGTGATAGGCTATATTCGATCAAACAAACTAAAATAAATTAATTTGGGTTCAGTCAGAAGCCTCCCAACACCCTCACTCAAATATTTTTGTGGAAAAACTCAATTTGGTTTAGTCTGTGAAATTCAATCACTGTATTATTGTATAGAAAGTATATCATGCGTAAATCTTTTTCAGTAAATAGGCTATCAAACTAAGTAGTAATATCGAATCGAAATAAGTAACAATTTTAGACATGAAAACCAGAACATTTATATTTATTTTAGACTAGCCGTGCCCCGCGGTTTCACCCGCGTAGATTTAGTTTCATCCTTAATGTCACGGAATCCTAATATTTTTAATAAAGTTACTCATTGAAACATCAGCTACCTGCCAGTGAAAGTCCCGTTAAAATCGGTCCAGCCATTTCAGAGATTACCCGGAACAAACAGACAGACGAAGAAAAATTTGTCAGTAGCGTGTATACTTTCATATGCATTTAGTGAAAAGCTGTTTTTTTGCAATTACAGACAGACACTTCAATTTTATTTATCTGTATAGATATAGATATATAGATATTTTTTTTTTCTATAAACTAAAATAAATTATACCGCAAGATCCTAATAATAATATTAAGTATTTTTATTCTTACTTATATACCCACATAACATAAAAATAATATTTTACGGAGGTGAAGCCATAGGACAGATACCTATCCATATAATCGCGTTTTGCTAGAACATATTTGTGACGACGGGCTAATTAAAAGGAGCCCTAGTCACGAAAACTTGCATGCTACTATCATATATGATTGGAAACGTGTTTAACGAAACACGAATGTGGAAGGTGATTCCTATTATTACGAACATTTTATCGTTCATGTTAATTCGAGTGATGACGTCATATTACTTTTGTACCTTTAAGAGTTTATTTGATGACTAGCTGTGCCCCGCGGTTTCACCCGCGTAGATTTAGTTTCATCCTTATTGTCCCAGAACCCTAATATTTTTAAGAAATAAAAGTATCCTAATATACTCCTTGAAACATCAGCTACCTACCAGTGAAAGTCCCGTTAAAATCCGTCCAGGCGTTTCAGAGATTACCCAGAACAAACAGACAGACAGAACAATTTTAGTGCCAATATTTATTATTATTTTTGTGTCAGTTGCGTGTATACTTTCATATGCATTTAGTGAAAAGCTGTAATTTTGGAATTACAAACAGACACTTCAATTTTATTTATCTGTATAGATATAGATGTATAGATGATATTACTTGATTAATAAAATACAGTATGAAAAAGTAAGTTTAAGAGTCTCATAACCATTTACGCCTTTTCAGAAGAGCCCTCGAGACTTTTCTCGAGACGGTTTTCGCCAAAGATTAATTACGAATCCACTGTTAGAATAATAACTTCACAATCTAGTGCTAACTGCGCCAGCTACTTTATTTGGAGCAAATGAATATCAATTAATTTTAATACACGTAAACTCACGCTATCCAAAACAAGAACCCACGTCAAGAGGGAAATTGACCAGCACCGATTTTTTACGAAAGATAATTTGATGTGCTAACGTGACAAATAGTGAGAGTCCATCGCCATCTCAGGCATTGTACATAAGTCTTGTCAGACATACGTAGATATTCTTGCTCGAAAAACTGCACTTAATAAAAAGCTCATAGTTGTACTCACTGATGTGTAAGTACACCATTGTTATTGAAAACTACCCGATTACCACTGCCACGACTTTGAACTTTATATCTATAGCTATAGATACTTAAGTAATTGCTTGAAATCGCTGGGCTGGCCAAAATGTTCACATGGCGGTGACATTTGTGTAGAAAGTCGCGCGGGAACATTATTCAAGGGGCATTGTTCGTCGGCTTACGTTTAGGGTTCGCGGAGTTTCAATTGTGGTTCAGAATACGTACTTATTTAACCTGACACATAACCCAATTAAGATAATAGAAGCCCACCGTCTATTTAAGGTAGTTTATTGCTGTCTGGAGACTATTTCGCGGTTACTACTTAGTATTATCAGAAAACTTTTGCCCTCCACAGACGCCTTGTTGCCGTGAGTTATCTCTACTCTCTTCTGTCTCAACTTTACCACTCTGATACTAATGGAAAAGTTCGATATTGGATTAGTAAAGCGTTTTGCTCATGATCTATTAAACATTGATGTCACGATTTTGGATTGGCTCACCAGAGGATGCTACCAAGGAAACAAACAATCCTCTGTTAAGTACGATCGATGTTTTTGAAATATTAAGAGGGGTATGAGATGTAGTGCACAATTTTCATTAAATGTTGGAGATGGACTTGATTTTCATCTCCACCTTATAGCTTCTATAACACTGTGCTAAAGTACTGAAATAGGACTAAAAATTCATTCAAATTACTGTCATATACATTGTAGTACATTTATGAATCGTATTATAATATCGTACGGGTTAAGCCTTAAGCATTAGAAGTTATCAAGTATTAAGCACGTATCAATCTCACGAACCGAAATAAATGATTAATTCATTAGGAACTGGGCAACATTTTAACTAAGGGTCCCGTGTCTAAAGGCTGAACCCTCGTTCCGGCCCATGGTATTCGTGGCTCACGCAAGTTACGAACAACATTTACAAGTGAGGACACGACGTCCACCACGGGTAGACTCTACATTTATACTTTACATCGCCTCAAAAGTTTTCTGAGGACACGACCGATATTTGATCCAAGTACCAATATTGAAAGCGGAATGATGAAAGTTCCCCCCAAGGAAGCGGGAAGTATCTCCATCCATAACAAAGTTAACTATGTACCTACTTACACTGCCTCCGTTGGCTCTACACACTTTATATTAACTTACCTACTACTTGTGTGTGAATGTATAATTTTGTTTGACGGATTTGCTAGCGGAAGGGTGCTCATAATTTAGTTGAAAGTCGGGAATTAGCAATATTACCAGTAAAATGAGTTTACCTGAAAATCGTGTGTTTGCTCAATGTTTAAGAAATTTCACCATTGTCAAAACGTTGACATTGTGTGCCGTAGCTGTCCCCGCGATGACTAGACTCATTTCATAGATATCTTCCGTCTCAATCAGTTTTTATATGCATTATTATAAACTAATTTTTTTCACTAAACTAACTTTGTATTGACTTTGAATTACAAGAAGAACAAAGAAATTTGCTTAATTAGTCCAGCTGTTTTAAAATTTTACACTTAATAAAAAATACTACTAAGTAGTAGGATTAACAATTATAATTCACCACCTTGACAGCACGTGTACGGATCCCTCGGGATTATAATATTCTCATTTAGATGCTTCTCGAAGCTTTCCGTCGACTCATCATAACACTCGACGTATTTCCTGATTATTGACTTTACCGGTAGTGTAGCCACTCAACAACAATTTACTTACAGAGTTATTACTATGCAAAGTGCTCTTCGCGCTTCATAAACGCTGGTTACATTTAATGCAGGTTCAGGCACAGAGTACCCAGTGAAAAACCTGTTACAGGCGGGAAATTATTTAAAAATGTTTTTTCGTCTGTCCGTTGATGAAAATTCAAAGTCACATTATAGTAGGAACAGAAAGCCCGTAGCTTATTATGAAATATGAGTTAAAATCGATCGACGTTGTACATTTTGAATACCAACATATTTCCTTAGTAAACCGCATTGTAATATGTAAAGTAGGTGGGTTATAGTGGGTCGGTCATGAAAGCTGAGCTTGGCGGTCGCCGTGAAGGCCTACGAAAGTTTGCCCGACCTTCGTGATCAAGCTTGCTTAGCAAAATGACTTTCACTTTCAGCGATCCGTTATTATACTTCGTTTCCACGGCTTATGTTGAAAAAAACCTTGTAACAAACTAGGCAAATAAAAACGACTTTTAAATAAATTTCAGATTCTAACTTTACAATGAAGGACAATATAGTGTGGAATATCTATGAGAAGAAGGCGGTGGACTCACCGTGTCTCACGTGAAAAATGTATGTTGCAACGCCTTTATCTGCCCTTCTGAGAAGGTGCGAGATTATATACATTAAAATCCATAGGGTTTAGAACTAGAACTCGAGAGATTTTCTAAAGACATTAAGTGATTTGTCACTCAACAAATTCATCAGTGCAGGAAACATGCACACGTCTGAGAATGAATTCGACGATGTAGCTATGTGTATTCGTGCCTGAGACAGTGACAAACGCGCCATTTGTCACGTTGGCACTTAATTATCTTTGTTGAAAAGTTATACCTCTGTCTGCTCCCTATGGGAACCTTTGTGGGGAGGGGTGAAGATTTCGTAGATAGGTACAACGTTGCCGTAGCGTGCCAAACTGCTGTCTTCTCACATTTTACACCCTTATACTCAGAACTATAAATTGTTCGAGACTAAGCTTCACTTTACAAAGTAAAGTCTAATAACGTTCTGACAAGACATAATAAGTAATGAGATGTTTCAACGTTACGAAAATAAATTACTCACGGCGTGCGTAATGCTCGTTGAAAGCCTTTTCTCTATAGTTAATCCCCTAGTCTCATTCCATAATGTAGAAATGAGAATCTTAGACTAGAAATAATGCAAGGATTAAATGTTTGACGGTGGAATATAACATTTTCATACGTTTTAATGTTTTAATCAACTCGCGTCTTAGCGTCAACGTTGTGACTTTGCATTGAAGCTAAATGTGAGACTGAGGCTTAGTTTAGGTGAAAGGGCAAAGGGTTATTATCGTCAAATCTGAACTGCTAAAACCTTCTTATTAGCTCATTCATTAAACAAAAAAGAGAGAAAGTAAGTACAGTACTTAAATTAAAAGGTCGCTCGGTTAAACCCAAAAGCAAAATTAAAATCTCAGATAATGTCTTCACAGTTCTGGTAAAATAAAGATCTACCTCGGTTCACTGTAAGCTCAAAACGACCAACAAGGCTTATAATATTATATTTTTGCTGTGCCCCCTGTTGTGTAAATTTAAATCCTGTTTTAAGTTTCAATTGGAGAGACTACTTATAGTGAGAATTACATTCTCACTGTCGCATAATTTGACATGTCGTTACGTTGTTATTCATTTATAAGTATAACATTTCAAATCTATCTACTTTAACAATTACTATAATGAATAGAAAGTAATTACAAATAAGGTGTCTACGAAAACTATGAACCGTTGCAAGCTTTTGACTTTATGTGATTACATAACAATAGTTACCTACCGATACACATTATTCTGAACTATATTAATAAATATATCATTACTTACTCGAACTGAAGAAAAGTAATAGCAAATATTATTCCTTCTAGTTACGACAGTGATGTTAATTGCGAACGCCCCTTAGTTTATGAACATTAATATAAAAGGTTTCCACATTAATTAATATAATATTTATGCTCACAGTCCATCCCATCCAATCACAATAAGTTCTAGCAATATCATAGACGTTATCGGGGAGCGAATAGTGTTTCAACTTGCGGTAACAACTTGATATCAAAACTTTTTCTATTATTTAACCAATGAAAGGGTACAATAACCGTTAAATAGCTTTCAACATCAGCTATCCATCAACGTGACGATTAATGACGCAGGCCCCGCGACATCAAACGCTTACAATAGGTACATTGACACTAAATATGAACATACGAAGTCGGCTCCCATATATGTCAAAACAAGGGTATTTGTATGCACACAGACACATATTTCGATATCGTTTAAGTAACACTGAATAATGTACCCCTATCATTAGTTTGCCCTATTTTCTTAATGGCCACTATGGTCGCCGGCAAATATTTGTATGAGGAATTATACAAGGCCTGCTAGCGGTGACGTAAATAACTAAAATATCTCATACTAGCGGACGTCACAAGGTTTCGCCCGCGTAGTTCCAGTTGCCGTAGGAGTACGGGGATTAAATATAGCCTATATTACTCGCTGATGATGTAGCTATCCTTTGCTCAAAGAATTTTCAAGATCGGTCGAGTAGTTTCGGAGCCTATTCAATGCAAACAAACAAAAAAACAATTAAATCTTTCCTCTTTATAATATTAGTGTAGATCAATATTGTAGGTGACGCTAGCGAGTATATATTACGAAAACTGTGTAAAACTCCTAATGAGGGATCCAAAACACGCATATGTGCGTCGATTTTTGTTCAATGTAAAAGTCGCCCTTCTGTACCTTTCTAATATGTGATACAGGTCTCGGTAAAATCGGTTCGGTTTCGAGCTCAATTTTATCTGTCAACGGGGCCTTCGAACCTTATTTCGTTTTTATGCTAAATTTGGTAGGGTAAGCGGTTCAGATTACGTAGACAAAAGGAATAAGACAAAGGGTCCGGTCGGGTATTGATTGGCCATCACTATTCCCTTTGTGGTATACGTAGGCGTAAGTAGATGACATATGAATAAACAAAAGGGAACCCAAATCAATAGACATGCAAGCTCTATCATGTGCATGTAATTCTGTTACTCTGTGGTATTATTCCATTATGGTTGTTATTTTAGCTACATTTAAAAAATCTTCTCTTTTTGTTAAGTCAGTTAAAAATAGAAACACATTACTTAAATGCAATTTACGTTAAACATTTTTCTCCAAATGTTTTACTACAAATGCCATTCCCCGCGGTTTCACCTGCTTGGACATAAATTCATGGACTTTATCATGGACTCGGAACCCATTTTTTTAAGTATAAGTAGTTTAATTATTACACCTTGTAACATCAAATATCTGCCAGTGAAAGTCCCATTCAAATACAAGCCGTTTCGGAGATAAGACGGAACAATACCCTCCTCCGACAACCAAACAACCAAAGACACACAGAGAACATTTTTAAACATTGTTTTTTTAATATATGTATGTTCCGTACATTATACTTTACATTTCCATTTAGTGTAAAGCTGTTTATTTGGAATTACAAACAGATTAATTTATCTGTATAGATATATATATAACTTTAAGGCTTTAAAGCTTTATAACTCAACTTTTATGGTAGGTAAGCGTAACATTTCTAAATCTGTGTACTTCGTGTTAACGTACGTAATGCCGGTATCGACTTGACTCACTGCTTATGTGCCTTTAACATGAAACACAGGAAACCAGATATGACGTCATACTTTGTGAAATGCACCATGCCTATGAATTACTAACTGATAATAATTGTTGTACTAAGTAATATAATAGTGTTAGATTAATTATTTGTGCGTTTATTGTTGAAGGTTTATGTATATACAATAAAAAGGAAGTGTAAGGTAACGAATATAATTATGTTGGTAATATGCAACTAGAATCTAAATTGAATAAACCTTTTTTTATTAGAAATTCTCTTATCCACATATACATCCATACATATTAATAAAATTGAAGTATCGTTTGTCCTACCCAATTAACAATTTTTCGCTCAATACATAATATGAAAATATATAGGGTACTAAGGACATAAAGAATACAATAAAATTTCTCGACAAAACGGCTGGATTGATTCTAACGGGATTTTCAGTTGTCATAACGCATATAGCTGTTATTTCAAGTAGTAAAAAAGGCTACTGTTATTTAGAAAATTGCAAAATTAAGTATTAAACTAAAACCATACGAGCGAAATGGCGGGGCACAGCTAGTGTTTATGTAAGTACCTCCTGAAAAGCGGTAATCGATTCGGCCCCCTCTCTTTCATAGCGTAAGTTTAAATCAAACATAAGCTGTTTTCGCGTCAACCAGTGCAAACATCGAAACCGTATTTATATGTAAAAGGCCGGGAAAAATTGCGGCCAATTGTGCCCGGGTCGGATCTTTTATAATAACGCGGGGCTAAGCTCTCGAATGTTAAAGAAACGCAGAAGCCTCTGAATAAATAATGGAACGTCGCGGCCGGCTTGTCCTGATATTGGCTTTGTTTCAGAGTGCCTCGGTGCCAGCGTAAACAGATGTCACACGTACAAACAGACTGTCTAACTTGCTTAAATTATATCCAACGAATACAGATCATTTTGAACATAATATAAATTTATAGCTCACAGTTCTTATAATCGTACTTTTCCAACAAATGCAAATTACAACCAATACAAAGAGTACTGAAATTTGCTATGAGCGGAAATCGAACCCATCTAATATATAGCGCGTATAGAACTTTTAATTTTGGTAGCGTAAAATTAAACGTCAAAGTTCTTAATTAATTCTGCTTAAATAGATGATGATAGTGATTCCCTGAAGGTGGGAATTATTACTAGATACAAACAAGTATACAATACAAGCCACTTGACAGCAATAAATATGAGGAATAGGGTTATTACAACTCCGAGACGTAGAATGTAATTCGTTACCACATGGCAACACGGTACCTACTGTGTGATACTATTGAGCAAAATAAAATAAAAAAGGCGCCACTTCAATTCCATTTCATCATTACATACTGCGGGTAAGTACTTTATGTTGAAGAGAGACAGAGATCGAAAATCCATCTAGCACAGGGCAAGTTAACGAATGAGTGCACACAAGTGCGCCCCGCCAACAATTTACCAAAGTCGGAAGTAGCCGGCCGCTACTTTACTGCACTGCAAGAAATCCTATACAATCCGATCAATTGAACATTGCCTCTCTTTACTGGGATTAGGAAAGAGTGAGCCTATCTTGGCCAGGGAAAACACATTTCGTTTTTTTTGAGAATTATAGAACTGTCAGTCTAAAATAATAGTACGGTACTTATTCATTTCGTTTGCGATTAATTTGACTATACACTTAACTCAAAATGTCTAACTAGTTAAAGTTTCACAAATTAAGGTTGATTTTACCTACTGAGGAGAACTCGCATTAAATTATACAAGAATTATTTTTCACACGTTTACATTAGTGTTTCCTTTTCGTTTGGATCACTATTTCAACATAAAGCTACCATATATAACTACCGCCACGACCTATGAGCGCTCAGCAAAAATAGCATAGGTAGATTTGCGCTCGCTTCATACAAGACCCAAAAAACTACTGCATTCCAGTACCGCTATCACGAGCTCGCCACCGTTTTTGTATTCTATACTCGCTAGCGTCACCAACAATATTTGTATGAGATATTTTAGTTCTTCACGTCACCGCTAGGAGGCGCTGTACAATTCCTCATACAAATAATCGGCAGAGACGCTAGCGAGTATAGATTACGAAAACGGTAGCAAACTCGTGATCACGATACTCAACGACGATACTCATATTCCGAGTACTGAGTTCACATCACGCCGAAGAATCTCTTTAAGTGAAATGTCGTTTACGAACAAGGATAACAACGAAGTTGCAGAGTCAACCAGCGGAGTAGTTTAATAAAGATCTCATCCAACTATGTTGCCGTAAGGACATTAGCGACCCTAACTTCTGTTACAAAGATGGCTTTACTTTGACTGTGTTCAAAGTAATTTCATTTGACGAATTCCACTAACGAACCGGGGTAGTTAAGTCCACCCCTGATCTTGTCGTAAACGCAAACCTGTTTATAATCACATTACGATTTCACTTTCAATTTGACTTGGACTGACTTGGAAGGTTCGTAACACCCTTATTTCCAAAGTAATCTCAGGATTTACTTAGAATGTTTCAATAAATTTTGCCCAGACGTGTTTTGCTGTTAGGAATATTTTTGTTTGCGCTAATTGGTTTTACTGAAAATATTTTTTTGGCTTTCTTGTCAACTTACAGTAATTGTGTTTATGTAGGTCTTTATGTTTTTTCAAACATGGCATATTGAATTTCCTTTAAAAAGTATAGTCTATCGATTAAAAATATTAGTTTATCTTAACAAAGAAGGTAAATTCCTTTTTAATATGCGAAGTAATTTTGCCCCTTATCATGGATAAGGTGTGCCAATATTTTTACTTTAATTTTCAGTCAGATGCTCACTCGAATTTTACCCATCTAGTACTTAGCCCGGAAACTCTGTTCATTAATCGTAGAGCGGAGATTTATTTTGAGAGTTGGGTTGGAGTTTTAAAAAGTGAACGTACCAAATCCATAATATATCACATCTATTAGAAGTTATAGGCATGACTTACTTATATAAAAAATGTAATATCTTTATTTGGCGCACATCATTTTTATACTTAATGTGTTACGGTCAATACCAAATCAATATTTTTGTAGTAATTAGTTCTTTTCTCAGGTACACAGATAAAACTAACTGCAGGTTTATGACCAACCGACTGAAATAAGACAGGAAATTTTAAAGCCGTCCTTTGCAACAAAATATAAATCTAATATATCACGTTACACATCTGAAATATTTCAGACTATCACAATAGAAATTTATTATTCATACAATACTGCATCGGAATACAAAATAGCCAACATCAATGATGTTATAAATCATCTGAGGGAAAATTTATGTAACAGCATTGGATTTGTGCATGATTTGCACAGAGATAAAATATACAAAGTTTGCTCTCGGTCTGTTCTCTAAGTTTGAATTAACAAACCATTTATTTTATGGAACAATATTGCTACATTCCCAACGAGAACTGCTGACGTAACTTTATTGATATTCGCCCTTAAAAAACTTTAATTATGGAATTTAAAAATAGCCGTATGTCTACGACATAAATCATCGGCTGTCAAATGTAAGTTTCAAAATGTGACTCAATGGACACAACGAGTCTTTACACGAGTATAACATATTATTTTCTCCGTAAAAATTGTTTCCACGAGCCCCGTATGTTGAATTCATTAATCAATTAAACAGTTCACGTATGTGCGTACACTTACCGCATCGAATCAACGGAGCGGTGTATCGGATTAACAAACCAGTGCGGCGTTGAGTTTTATAATTGCCATTGGTCTGATGGCAGGTAACATCACTAATTGGATCCTACCTCGTTACTGCTAACAACCTCGTGTCAAACTAGGAGGATAAGTTATCGACAAATTGCACCCGCGTGATCCTGCGTGACGTATTTAACTAATGGGTAACATGACGCATTATTGGTTTAACGCTACCCTTACATCGCATTCGCCATTACCCAGTAAACTCCATGCAATCCACTCTTCCATTTTCCGCTTTCTGCTCGCTGCACATCAGATGGGTTCTCGAAAACTGATTCATTCAGTTATCTACTTATACAAATCGCATATGTTTTTTTTAATAAAAACAAGTTCTGTGAGTTTTGAAACCTAAATTTACAATGTAATCGCTGTTGGATGTACTAATAAATACAATAAATAAATACTACGTATTGAATTGCTCTAAACGTAGAAACAGCTACGTATATATATATATACTACGTAGACAGGCTCAAATACGGACACGATAGAAAAATAACGCAACGCTTAAGAAAATACGATAATTTTTCCAAGTGTTCCAATGTTTTTTTTTAATTTATATAAAAAGCTGGGGGAATTTGGGCTCTTATTTAAGAGTGAATTTACCGGGTTATTTGGTTTATCTAATTTGTATGTGGTTGTCTGACGCCTGACCACTAGCTACATGTTGGCGAGAATGTTTCGCCACCGCAGTCTAATTATTGAGAATGTGAATAACGTAAAACGTACCAAATGAAACCACATCGGACAGCTTCACAAACCGACCGCTACCAAGTTTACTTAACTGACCTGAACCATCGAGAGCTACACAAATCGTTAACTGACACCGGATGTCCAATTGTGTGTGCATTCCTAAATATTTAGTGCGTCTTAGTTAGTTTGAATGATTAACTATGTATTTTGTTATAGTTAGGTACAATGGTGGTAAAAAGCGTTCAACCAACCTATTGGTAACCTGCTACGGCTACTGTACCTATGAGTGCTTGCAACACTAAGACAGAAATTCCTCAACTGGATGAAAATACAAGACGGTAGATGGGAGTCAACTCATCTATTGTGAGAAGCCCCCAACTTAATCTAGTTTTTAAATGTCCTATATTGGTTAGTATGAGCCCGAATTGAGGTGATATGGTAAAACAAATTGTTTATACGTAAAATACCGCCTGCGTCCAGCGCTTACCAATCACCATTCATCATATTTCGATCCTATTTCTAGTGAACAGGTATAACAGAAATACATGATTGTTTTTAAAAATAAAGACGAAGTAAGAGATCACTAGAAAAAATAATATTTTCCGCCATATCTTCCCACGGGAAAGGGATTTGAAACCTGTACGTGCATAGCGCAGCTGGTCGTTTGTCTACATACATTGTAGTAATAATCTAGTAACTAGGCCGCTGCTTAGTACGCTTCTAGGTATTTTCTGATACATTTTTACAATATTATGAATGACGATATCGGTTGACGAATTTTAATTCTTCTTCCACGGTATACATAAATATAACCTTACTAAGTATTATGGAACCTTGCTTGTACCTTACAATTATAATGATACTAACTTTTACTAACAAGACACAACTTTTTAATTACATTTAACATGTTTTGGAAGTTTGCGCTTTAATAAAAACTTGTCAAAACAAGTGTTCCAATACAACTTAGCGATAATCCGAGCGTTACTTTATTATTTTCTTTAAATTCAAAGTCAAACTTGAGTCGAATTTGTGTTTTGAATTTGTAAAGTTTGCGCAATTTTACACAAGGGGATTAAAGAAGTTTGTGAGTTTAGAGAAAAGCAATTTAAAGTGCAACTATTTGGTTTAAAAGGAAGCTGAAGATTGCATTTGGACGCAGTCTGAGGCTCCATCGGAGCGACCTGGATAGCTTCCCAAGAGCAAACAAACGCAAATGGATAATCGATAAACCTTTCACACGTATCTTTTCTTTTAAATAATGAGGGGTGAACCATACCGGCCAGATAAATGGTGGGTGTGAAGTGAATAGATATTGTGTGAAGGGTAAGTATAGAAGTGTATCTACATTGATCTTTATAAGGGTAATTTATGTCTACGTGCTTATGGCTAGCATCCTTTGTGCCCTTATTTTATGAAACTCCTTTATACCTTTTGTATAGCTGAAAGAAATGGGTTGGCAAACAGACTTGCAAGCAATTCTAAAATGTAACGTAGGTTGTTATACGGCTTAATATCAAAGGAATGTCGTCTTCTTATAAAACAATGCTTATAATGTTTTATTCTGTAAACTCACGTTAAAGAAGCATAGAAAAATCAATATACTGGACATATTGTATATTAGTGTAGTATATTTCGTGGTATTGGTACCAGAAAACAAATGTTACTGGTGAAAATAGGTGAAGAGATTATGAGTGCGAATAACGCTTTGTCGCGACTGTGTCACAGTATACGCATGAACTTAGTACAAGCAGTAAGGAATCTAGAAAGAAATTATTCGATATGACGCACTCACACCGACGCGAACTTCTACGAGTACTTGTCGGCATCGGGTTTAATGCCAGTAAGGGGTGTCTCGTCAGGCCAATCGCGAATATGTCACTTACGTTTTTTACTGATATTTTTTGCACTTCAAATCGTCATTACTTTGACAGTAAATTATAGATTAAAATATTTAAAAACTTTAAGAGTCCTCACGGTCGATGACCAAATGTTCTTATTTCAAAAATTGGTTTCTATACTGCTTAGTAAGCTTATATATATACTGTGACAGTGTCAAGGGGCCACACTCTCTGGGTCTCTGGTAACCACGTACCAGGAATGGCGGTGTGGATGAGGCGTATGGTCTTAGTATAACTTTTTAGCACGATTCATATTACCTAGGTTAAGAAGAATGATGAATGTGTGTGCGCGTTTGATAAATATTTGTTTTTGTATAATTTAGTTAACCTTCAATTCTGGAAGGTCGCCAGGATATAGTTTGGTTGCGCAACTGGAGCATGAAGTTGTTACATTCGCTGAATAATTAATAAAAACCTAACAATGCCTAAAACGTAGTTGGAGTTTGAATGTGAATATTTCAGCTAATAGGCGTTACATTACTCGAGGAGTTAACATTTTTATTATAAGTTCTGTAACTGAAGTGCTTATTCAACTGTTGTACCATCTAGTCATCAAAAGTAACATTATAGCCAATTCAGTGATTCACTCAACTTTTCTGACCTTAATTGCATTTAGCCATGGGACACTTGAAACTTAGGTGATAAACGCTAATATTACATACGTACTAAACATTTAGCAAACATTCCCATTTGGTGGACGACAAGAATATATATTTTGTATAGAATGTGGGTATATAACTCAACGGTGGTAATTTGTAGCAAATATTCTCAACACGTCACAGATTCATCGACGATCACGTCACCACTAAAGCTCAACATTATATAGATAGGGTTAAAACTATCAACATTCACAATTTATTTAGCGACTTCTAAGACGCCTTACTTACATCTTCCTAAATTTTCTTAAACCAAGCGTTACTTAACCTTATTGATATATTAATTAATATAATATTTACTATTGTACATATTCAACTTTGGACACATACCACACGCCTGTATTCCCCGAAGGGTAGACGTGATCTCTTGTTCAAGTACCATGTAATAGGAGGAGAACCTATCGGCATTCACTCGGCACTTATCCAGACTCCGGGCTCCTACTGACAAAGGATGGACTGAAGAATCCAATAACACGTGCCCGCCCGGGGATTAAACCCAGTACCTCGTGTTTCCCAGTACCGTTCACAACCACAAGTAGTTTGGAGAAACCAACTAGGCAGTCAACCATAAACCGAACATGAGGTTCTCACAAACATCTCTCATGACATCAAAAGGCTGACGCGTTTGGCTCTACCTACTAAACGATGACTTCCTCAAGATATATCAAACAAACTTTAATTAATTTACACTTGGAGCGATGTTTGAGCAAGAACAGGCAAATATGAGGGCAACATCCACAACACAAATAACATGCACAGTTGGTTCGTGTTACCGCTATTTATGTTCCGGTACAATAAGCGTAGATCTCGAAATGATCTCAATTTACAATAGGCTGGTGTCGCTAGTCAACACACAACACAGAAACTTTAGTATCCTTAATTAAAGCACCCTCTATCCTTGTGGTTGGATAAAACAACATCCCAACTGTATTTCGCGATATTACTTCTAATTAGATATCACGATGGTCTTGTCAACTGCGATAAAATCGTGGTCTAACAAAACAGGGTCCCTTAGAAAATCGTAGGGAACGGTGGTCCCTTCGTTGACCTTGATTTACACTCATACAATTTAAACTTTTTCTTAAACATTCTGTTTCTGTTACTGAGACATTAGATAAAACAAAGAAGTTTGAAAACTCGGTTTCACGGCTATTTTCAACGTTGGAGAATAATTCTCCAAACTTTGTTCGAAACCTGGAATATCTCATACATTTTTCATCAATTTACTTGATGAATTTTATTTCGTAAAATATAATCATATTATTCATTATACTGTATTTAATAAGTCACATTCAGTTGTTTAATATATTCCGAACCCATTACCTACTCGTACATCCGATCATTCAAATTTGTACATACATAAATATAATAATAACATTTTTTAGGAAAACGTAGACCTAACACTTAAAAATTATAGATGTGTTAAAACATATAATGACTACTTTTATGTTGTTTATTAGTGTTGGACCGTGGTATATTTTCAGGCTTGTTCTTTTCACTGGACAACAGAAATTTCATACTTCCAAAAACTGTAATAAAATGAAACGTGATTAAACGTGGTGTTTTAAGCGGATTACCATTGAGCAGTCATACGATTTCAGGTAATCCGGCAGTATGTGCAACAATCGAATCGGGGCAACATCGCTGCCCCAATGAAATAACCCTAAAGATAAAAAAAGCATCGGACAAAAGGTTGGAACTGTTATAACTTATCTCAAGCGATACTGTGCCCAAACATGCGACTTGTTACCCCTCCTATTATTTTCGTGTCAGGGAATAAGTAACCTGAACACTTAAATACAACCGCTTTGTTAACCCCGACGCCTCAACAATTCCTTGCACTCTAGGCACGCAATTTCCCGCTCAAGTGTTTAATATGGCGAAATTGAAACAATACCAACTAACAAGCTGTTAGCAAAACTGTTGGCAAAACACCAGGTGCTCGTATATTCTATTTTATGTTCTATTACAAGCCATTACTTTTAACTCGTGTGCCACAATAATTCAACATTGTGATAATATATTTTATGTTAAGAGTTGAGTAACAAGATTCCCTCCTTTGTTTTATATTCAAATACAATTTCCTTAATTAGAAGCGGAGTACTTGTCTTTGAAAGAATAATGCGGCTTCAAGTCGTAGCGCGGAGCAAGAGCTCCTCAGAAGGGAGCCGAGACATAATGAATACCGCATAAGTGGACAGTTTTAAGCCGAATTGAGTTTGCGTCATTGGTTCAAACACAATTGTAACATAAGTAGCCTACGTGTTCGGCGTTCCGCAATTCCACCCGCGTAGGCTCAATTGCATGGTTACTTTCAGCTGGGGTCCCTGAAACGTTAAAATGAGAGAAAGCTAAGTCATACCTTGTAACATTAGGTACCGATTAGAAAGTCTTCAAAATCGGTGCAACCATTTTGAGGATTATCTCGAACAAACAGACAGAGAGATAGAGAAAATGGCTGAGTGGTGTGTGGGCTGAGTTGCCCCTGGAGGGAAATATAAATACCGTATATAACTGTATATGAAAAGAAATACTTACATTTTATCTACGAATACTACCGGATACCCCTTCTTTAGTGTATACCTCTAGCTCACTCCACAAATATTATATCTTTGGGATCAGCCATGTAGGCTGTGCGTTGATATATAAGTTAGTCAGTCAGTCAGACAGGACTTTTAATTTTGTATGTACAGATATAGATATACATGGGCATTGGTAAACGTCTGTCTTCCATACGTGACGTAAATATAATCTTATACCGACGTTAATAAAGTTTATTACCTATCGAAACCTTTGCTATGATACCCACTACATTATATCGGTGTACTAATATAACACAGTAGGTGTAAGATATCTCTGTACATTAATCAACGTTCCAGGTCGTTATTGTATCTACTTCCTCAGTTGGGACACAGTAAGCGCCGGTGATCGATGAGGAACGAATAGGCTCTCGCTACTGTCTTATCGCTCTATCAAAACGTCATAAGAGTGTTTACGCCGGAATCGTGCTATCGATGCCGCACCTAAGGGAGAACAAAAATAACATTTTGCGTATTTTTTTGTAAATTTATCTCCTTATCTATACTAATATATAAAGCTAAAGAGTTTGGTTTGGTTGCTTGAACGCACTAGTATCAAGAACTTTGATTTGAAAAAATATTTCAGTATTAGATAGCCCATATATCGAGAAAGGCTATTGGCAACGCTGTGATGTTGAGATTAAATTAATAATATTAGTAAAAATAAGCTCTTTGACACAAATGTAGTTGCTTTCTAGGTTGGTTTCGTTCACCATCCAACTTAATGTGCAAGTGTAGTCAAGCACATTCATGGCTTTAACCCTGTTATATAATAATACTCACTGTCCCTCAATTCATTCATTTATATAATATACTAGCTGTGCCCTGCGGTTTCACCCGCGTAGATTAGAATTTTGTCTAAAAAATAAAAAATAAATTTGGGGGTGGACTACCCCTAACATTTAGGGGGATGAAAAATATATGTTGGCCGATTCTCATAGATACCGGATATGCACAAAAAATTTCATCAAAATCGGTCAAGCCGTTTCGGAGGAGTATGGCAACGAAAACTGTGACACAAATTTTTTTATATATTAGATACAGTCAATACACATAAATAAAATTTAAGTGTCTGTTTTCCATTTAAAATTAACAGTTTTTCACTACATGCATATGAATAAATATGCGGTAAGCACTTACTCCGATAGCGGAAATTTCACTGGTAGATAGCTGATGATACAAGTAGTAACTTGGCTGCATTTATTAATAAAAACATTCGGGTGCTGCGAAATACAACTATGAAATTAAGTCTACGCGGGTGATACCGCGGGGCACAGCTAGTAAATAATAAATCCTTACTTACAAACTTGAACTCTGCAGTCAAAATACCCAATAAGAACATAATAAACACGTTACACACAAATAGAAGGAAGAAGACTTCCAAACACTTTGCCTTTCATCAAAATATGATGATACCGGAGGTAATTCCATCGTACAAAGGTATTGTTATATATTGCTTACACTTGTGGGTAATTGAGGTTTCATTAGGAGCATGAAATGTTATTTCCCCAAAGGATAACGTAATAAAGGCCTGCTTATATTATTTCTGACACATTTCTACTCAAATTATGATTCGTGAATGTTACATCAAACACTTTGTAATTCTGAAACTGCAGCTTCAAATAAGTATTAAAACTGCTTTGATATCTTGCATTTGCATGATGTATTAGGAGTAGATATTAGTTACCATTACTTATGCACTAAAGACATATCAATTAAAATTGAGATAATTACGACAAATAATTTGATAAACACTCATTGTCATCGTGCATACCTTGCTTACCTTAATACAAATGAGTATGTGACCATAATATGCGAACTAAAATATCGCAGGGCTTAAATTGTTTACATAAACCGAGTCGAGTAATCTCCAAACACCATAAGTTATAGGGGCTTTTGTGAGCAAAATTAATATCAATTTTGTCACGTAAGGATATTCCATAATAGCCATTAACGCCTATTCCAAGTTTGCGGTGCTTAATCCATGACTTAATAGCGAGCCACTTGGATCGATAACCACTTGCCCTTCGACTCTATGAGCTGACCGTGGAAAATATTGCAGCTGCTCCACATATGTGTATACACGAGTGTGTATGTAATATCAATGTGCATGTTTGACGGTTTTTATAGTTTGACCATTTGTCTAGTGGTAACCTGACTGCGACGCTCGGCATCGTAGATTCGATACGATGTTAGGGCAAACATTTATTTATATATTGAATACTAGCTGACCCAGTGATCTTCGTATCATGTTTTCCTTTACATTAATATATCTCATATAACATATAATATATCGAACCTATGTAGATTAAAATTACCGGCCATGTTCGAGTTTTAGCGAGACAAATGAACAGCATTTTTTATTTCTTACTTCAGATTTATACAATTTAAGAGCAATGGTTCACTGGAAAGAATATGGCGTGAGTAGTGAAATAGATAGCGCTGTTCACACGTTACATAAATATGTTTGGTACCATTGATTGTATGCCATGTTTTACATATCATCATAAAAACCTTTGATTGTAAACCCTGGTTTTATTTAGTTCCAACAACCCCTGGAAGGCCCCCAAATTTGTTAGTTTGATACGAAATATCTGGTATGTCATAAATACATGCATTTTTTTATTCAAATATTGTACGCAAGTCAAGATTAAACAGGCGTCCATTTCTCATGCTACCCTATGAAGGGCTCGGCGTAGTAGGTATCTAGGTGTTTTTTTTAAGTAATTATAATGTCATCCTGGCTCTAGTCCTAAATCGGTATGTACAGTTCGATCTCCTGTATTTATGAGAATGATTAGGTGAATAAACCTTCTTAAAGGCCAACTTCTGAAGTGAAGAGGTTTATAACAAACTGTTTCGATTCCCAGAAATGTTCTAATAACGATCAAGACAAAATAGCGTGTTCTCCTCGAAAACATGATTGTAACATATATCGTAGCTGGTCGTAGCATAGTTCGTAACTCATAGTTCGTTCCATGGAGCTTATCACAGCATTAATCTTAGTATATAGTAGCTATAACTGTAGCATTTACAATTGTAAAGCTGATTTTAGTTTTTATGATAAATAAAGCTTTTTTATGAATATTCCTTTACCTAGACATAGCAGAAAGCTTTATGCAACATTCATTAAGGTTGATCAAAATTAGTAGAACCTCGTAGCAAGCTCATAGCAGCGCGTAGCACCGACTAGCATCTCGTAGCGTAGTAGTAACCGTCGCGTTATTCACTAAGATTTCTCAGCGTCGCACTCGTCGTCGTGTGTCGGTTTTAAAGATACAAAATTGATCCTTATCTCTAATGTATTATGTATAAATTTCTCATGATTGAAACCAACCCGTGTCGTCAAGTTCGACACTGAGGAACCTTACGGAATAACGCTTCAGGTGACTAATTATGCGAACCAGAGAACAAGCGGCTTTTACAGCTTCTGTACGCCTGTAGCATCAAGAGTGCTACTGGCGCGATACGTACCTAATTCAGAATGAAAATCACTGAGCTAAAATAATGATAACTACACAAATACGACACTATCCAAGCTACAGTTATTGAACAGACAGCTCATTTGTTAAAATGATCATTTACGACCTCATGTGTTCATTTTACTCTCACGAGATAGACAAAGAGAAAGAGCGCCTTTCCACTCTACATACAAACCACATAAATTTCATCCGCTATCATCAATCTCTTCAAAAAGGTGGCCGGTTTTGGATACAATTATCATAATGTACATAATTACTTTGCAGGGTATTTTATTAGAAAGGGCACTGTTTAAAATTGTATGGAACATTTAAAATATGGTTTCAATTTACGGCAATACCGAACATTAACGTCGCTTAAAATTTGGACGGTCCAAAACGATATTACTCAGTACCTGCCGTGTTACCCTAATTCCGGCGGCAACACAATCAACGCGCTCTGACACCTCCATCTGAACATTCGCTAGCAACACAGCCTAATTGATGCAGCTGTATCACTAGTTTTATGTATGCACAAAAATATGAATTTCTACCAGTACGCTGGCAACATTATCTCCCTAAATCATTGTCGCGGCACCTAAGGTTTCGCGTGACAGACTAGTGCTGTGATTTTTCTGTAGGCTTGCATATAATTTTGAAATTGCTCATAAAAATGTTCCATTATAATGTTTTGCGGAGTCTTGATTTACCTTATCATAAAATTAATTCAGCATACATAGCGTTCATATAATCATATTTACATACTATAAAGATTGTTTTTTGGAGCAGAACCTATACAAAAGGATAAGAGCATATTTGTTGACAATATAAATCTTCACGCACCATTTACCTAATACGACATAATGATGCACCAAATTGCCTATTTCTGGCGAATATTTCTGTCAGAGTATTTTTTGGGTGTAAAGTTGAACTTAGACAATAGTTTTCAGTTTACGAATTTGCCACCGTTTTCGTAATCTATACTCACTAGCGTCACCCACAAGCTTATAGTTCAAAGTCATGACGTCATCAGATTTTTGTTACTATACTAACATAACTTAAGTCAGCTGATGCAACCCAGGCTAGAATAGAAATATGACTGCATAAGAAATATGGCTGCAAATAGCAATATTATGACTGAATAATGTAAGCTGTGGCCGACCCCAGTCGTGCATACAGATCCTGCATCTGGCAGTTCGACGCGCGTGCATATCGCATAGTGTGCGCCGCTAATTTCACACTGTATTCTAATGAAAACACCAAATCTATTTACAAATTCATTTGCAGCCACTACGCTGCCATTGACAATTCCATCTTAAACTTCCGCGTTTGTTAGAGTTAATGTATAATATACTAACCTAATTAAGAAAAAAATGCTTAATTTACCTCGTATCCTGAAATTTACTTGTTTATTTGTATTCACCACGACCAGTCTTTCGGTAGGCAAATTCCACTACTTACTTGATTCTTGTCTTAAATATGGCTACTCTATCCTGCAATTTTGTTCGCGAAATGATTTTATACGAACTATAGTTTTTAAGGCTACCATGGTACTTAGGACCAATATCAAACAGTCAAATCACTTCTGGGGTGCAGCCGTGAAAACGTAATTGACAAAAATGACGAAACTTTCAAACATTCATCATAAAATAATATGAACATGGATTTCCCTTTTGTGATGCAATATTTTCTAATACGTTCGCTCGGTTTCTCATTACACTTAGTCAAATTGGATATTGTGGTTGCTTTGTCCAGCTGAAGTAATTTTCTTTGCGATCTCCGACTCAAGTGACTAAATATACAGTCAAGTATAAAAACATTTTAAGGTAATAATAATTTAGTCATTTATGATATTTGGAAAGGAGGAAGTATATCTACTTTATACACCTAAAAATACTTATTTTTATATTTTGTAAAAATAGTTGGCAGAAATTATATTTTATTGGCTTTTTCATTTTTTGTTTGATGTATTATTACATATTTACGTTACCTAGAGTTTCTGTTATAATTATTTCTGACAGGTACTGTAATGAATCAACATTGTAACTTTCCTAGAATTTCCTTTCAACCATTAAGCATAAATAACTCGATGTTATATGTATGAGAACGTGAGCAGTGAATAAATAAAGTTATATTTATTCGACAAGAAAGGGCTTAATAAATACGCTGGCAATAATACTCGCTTCAGGTAAAATCGCTTTTTATTTGTTCATTCGA
Source organism: Watsonalla cultraria (assembly GCA_964035505.1). Taxonomy (NCBI): domain Eukaryota; kingdom Metazoa; phylum Arthropoda; class Insecta; order Lepidoptera; family Drepanidae; genus Watsonalla; species Watsonalla cultraria. The sequence goes on along the minus strand of OZ037717.1, from coordinate 4,957,959 downwards.
CCTACAAAGAAAATATTTTGTAAAATACTTTAGTTACCAGGCTTTAATTAATAATATTGGTAAAATAAAACTTGCCCTCGTTCCAATTTTCTATAAGCATTTTTCGTATGTAGATGTTTAATTTATAGTGCCTATCGAATTATTTACGATAGATTCGTTTTTATATATAAAATAGCTTCTGACCGGGACTTCGTCCACATGGAGAAGTTACTTTGGGCTAGCGCTAACTTGCTATCTGCCAGTGAAAGTCCTGTTAAATCGTTCTAGCTGTTTCGGAGATTAACTGGAACAAAAAGACAGACAGTCGAACAGACGGACGGACAGAAAGAGAAAAAAAAATCTTTTTGTTTTTATGTGGGTACGGAATATACTTTTATATACATTTTATGAATAGCTGTTATTTTAGAATTATATAAACCTCTTTTTATACAATTTTATTTATCTGCATAGATATAGATCTAGATATCTATGCAGATAAATTAAATTGAAATGTATAGATATGGTTGGTGTATAAGTAGCGATGAGTCATTTTCATCGTGGTTCATTTACATAACGTTGTCGGTTTGAAGATATTGACTCAAGCTGTCGCTTCAACAAATGCATCGAGTATTAACAATGTGTGAATTGCTTAATTGCTCAATGGGTCTTGGGGGGAATGTGATGTGCAGACGGGAAGAGCCTCGATTGCTGAGATATGCAAATGTATGATGAGTTATATGGTTCCATATTACGAGGGAAGGCAAGAGGAAGGGCGATCAAGTCACCAATCTAAAGATATGACCGGGAAAATCGTGATCGCATATTCGGTTAGTCAGCGAAGACTCACGTCGTAGCTCGATCTTAGTTTTTTCTTCTAACTCTTTGTGATCATAATTTGCATGATTTAGTTTACTTTACTTATATTTACGACTAGCTGCGTTCGCGAACGTGTTGATTACTGTATTAGCTTTAACTTAATCATCTGTGGAATTGAACAAATTTGTTATTGATATTACATAATTGTAATTGAATTGATAATTCGCATTTCACAGACAGCTACAAGGTACTGAATTGCTCTTGAATATAGCACACTAAAAAGAAACACATCTACAAATACCTTTAAAAAACATTTAATAAAAAAATGTATGTTGGACACGTATATAATAAATATTATTTTTGTTTCAGGTAATTTGCTAGGGAGCCTACAAAACTGTTGTCAGAGAAGACGAAAACGAAACACGCTAAACACAGTTTAATAAATAACAAATGAGTTCAGTCTTGAACACGTGAACATTTGCCTGGAGTTGCCTAGATGTTTTCATCGTATGCATGTGAGGCGCACACAATTTATTGCCACCATTTGCTGTATACGAACACAAAAAAGTTGGGAACATTAAGAACTCTGTTGGCTGACAGTGTATAAGCGCGTAAATTTCTCACACACCAGACAAATAATAGGCATTTACCGTGACATAAATTTAACCTTTTGTCTCAGTAAGACGGTACAGTAACTGTCTCATTCCGCCTGTATCTCATCAACGCAACGTACGGCGCGTTGATGCTTGAATTACCTCAATGCTAAAGATATTCGAATTTGAAATCATCTTTAAATAGATTTAAAGGCGTCAAAGCACCTCTCAATTCCAACATTTCATCTAAATCACTCCCAGTTAAGCACAAAAAGACTTATCGTAAAAGTTCCATTCCCACATAATGGACAATGAGCCCAAACCAAAACATCTAAGAAAGGCTAGGTCTAAAGAAATGTGCACGATCCAATGCCGCCTCGAGATTGAAAAAACCGACCCCAAATAATGGGAAAATGGGAGCGGGTGAGGAAAACCTCGCACTTATCGTGTTGCCTTAAAGTGGGCCAAATGAAATATACATCACGAAATCTTACAGAAACGCTTTATTTCAACTAGAACTGCGTTTCAGTTGAAAGCAATTTAATTATATTTGAACTTAAGCTTTATTAACAATGAAACATCACATTTGACATTTGAAAGCGAAGCGTTGCGGCAAGACAAACGATGAGCCGCCAGCCTTCGGGGGTAACCGAAGTACAGCCGGTATACTATACACAACGATTGTTTATTATCTACAGGTAAACGTGTTGTATTAGAAGAATCCAGACCCAAAAAGTACAAAACGACCACAGGTCCAATTCCAAATTTATAGGGGCGTACGGTACAGATGCCACTGCAAATAGATTGACCTGCTAATAAGCAACTTCTTGTTATAGTACAATCTTGTGGAGGATGTGATGTCCATTTTCTATTTCCCTTTGCGATAAAGTACGATAGCTCGTCGAATGCTCTCACAATGCCAATTAAACTGCTCAGTTTTGGGCAATTGGCGACACGTGCTTAACATGAAATAAGGGTCGCACGTCGCGTCGTAACACGTCACCAATACAAATACAGTATAAATTACTTATATTGAGTTACTGGTATGGGAAAGAACCTTTACACACATATTGAAACCGTGACAACACACAAACACTCCTGGTATATTGATACTTCCGGACGATGGCTTGGACAATAAATATATTTATATTTAAAAATACACTCAAACAAAATGCTTCAACGGGTGAATTCAGTACGTGCGCACTCCATCGTGTCTATTTACAAGTAATTGCTAGTGCTGGGTTTCAAACACAGGTAAACACCCCTTTCACATCCTTGAACATAAATGTGCACAAACTCCACGATACTCAAAACTGATTATAATAAGTATTGTTCGTGAAAACATTTCACCTCTACCCTTAGCATTAGCACGCTTTGTTTCTTAATTATTTTGGATGCTTTGTTTTTAACGTGCAAATTGTGTGTGAATAACGAATGAGAGCATAGTAAACTCAGGTGCACAAGTTTTCTCTCAGATGCCATCCATTTACATAACCGAAGCGGCATACATTTTTAAGTAAGCGATGCTTGTTAGCAGTGCCTGTCGGCACCAGGAGTAGTGAAGTTCGCACGCAAGTAGCTAAGACTAACTAGTACGAACCAGAATAGTATAGGTGTGAGGCCGCGATGTTTTCCAGCTAGAGTGGTTCGTATACACCCCTGCCTGCACGGAGCACAGGTGGGGTGGTTACCCTCCACTAATGCAAAGTACACAGCGAGCTTATACAAACATGCGCTGGGAATAAAATCTCAGGTTGCATTTCTGCTCAGTTTTATCTTAATTGTTTACCTATTATATTATGGCTAGAGTATTTTATTATTTAAATAATGCGTGTGACATGTTTAACATTATTTCGGTAGCCTCTCTAGACATAGTCACAGGGGAATATAAACATCAAGAGAGGTAACGCGTCGTTTGGGTCGTGAGTGGGTAAGTGCGTGGGTACTTACATAAACTCGCATATTTGATGCGTAAGCAGCTGAAACATAGCATTTGGGACACGGTTCGGTAAACAAACGTATTTGCTGTGTGTGCCTGTGCTAAAAACGAGGTAAATAGCTTCGAATACATTGTGTGTGAGCTGTCTCAGCATATCCGAGAGCCGGGCATCCACTGTAGGAATTTAAAAACACACGCACTCAAAATTCATTGTAACGCGTTATTTGTTAACGTGTCATTAAATCAGTACAATACTCCGGTAAATATGTAATAAAAAGTTAAAACGCGTTTGCTATTTATAGCTTTGAAAATTGAATTGTGGAGGGAGGATGGCGCTAACTGCTTAACAAATATCCAATACTCTGAGCTACTGGGAGAGCCAGATTGCTTTAAATAAAAAATACTCTTTCGGCGTCTCAGGTACATGGAGTAAGTTGAGGATTACTTTGAGCTATGTTAGCTATTTAACATGGTGTGTGCCATCTGTTCCTTCAATTACGTTCATAATTACTATGGTTAAATATTTATTTATTATGCGCTCAAACACAATTTGAATATTTGAGCAGATAAAATACTTAAGCCTGTACTGACTACAAGTAAGACCTACTTGGCTGTGTGCCCGTATTTTATCCCATTAATAATAAATTGCAAATCTCCTTACCGTGAACTTTACGGAGGGTATTTATCGATTGCCAAGCGCTGGGGATAATCGCGCAGGCACATACTTTAATATGAATTAGGAGATAATGGAGCAAACAGAATACCTACTTTACTTAAAGTACACTCAAACAATGTATTTCTAAAACTCATAACATATCCAGATGTAATATCAATTTAACGATGGAACCTGCTCCCGTAATTAACCTAAAATAATTCATAAAAACCACATAACGTTATAAAAGGTGCCGTTTTCGCAGTGGATTACGCGTGGAGGTTTATTATTATTCAATACGTCTCGTGGAATGATACGGTAATAATCGGCTATATCGCGGAGGAAAGTGAACCTATACGAAGACTTGCCACATAAAGTTTTATGTTGCTTTGCCATTGTATATTGCCTCTTAAACTGAGACATAAAATCAGAGAGTCACGCAAAGGAGTCCCAGGACTCGTGGCCGAATTTCACACGTCGTTAAGTGTATAGTTTTCCAGTTGCGTGAACTTTGCTAGTTCTGTTTGCAAATTCCGACGTAATGTAGCTCGTCTTCTTGGTAACTGTGAGCCCGCAGGGATCCTCAGCAACACACAGTGAACACGAGAACTCAACGCTTACATCGCGGAGCGTTATTTGTGCTTCTCCCTAAAGAGTTCTTGCGTCTGCCGAGCTAAATTGAATTCCCATTTTCCTACATTTAGATAAGTACGGGGTATTTTGTTCTATGCTGTCTGCTGTACTTAACTTCGCCAGGACTCCAATTTCTCGTGGATTCCCATCAAGAATCTCTATTTAAGTCAGTTTTCGTTTGTTTGCGTAACAATCAGCTGTCAAAATTGACTTGAAGCAATTAGGGGCGTTGCTGCAAAAGCGATTTAAGTAAAACTTTGTTGTTTACGTCGACCGTGGACTCGGCGAAATGTCATTCTGAAGACGATTAATCAAGGGGCTTTGTTGCTTAGGATGCAAACAGCTCATAAATAGTTCGTTAGGAGATGACGAAGGCGAAATTATACTAGTATTGTTTAAATGGCTAACTTACTTGTCTTTTAAAGTTTATATTTTAAAATCGTTTTACTGTATCCACACCAATACTAGCAAACCACTGGTATCATTAGTCTAAACAAGATTAATTAAGCCCATAGCTAAGCTGTTGTGTTTGTGTGGAGTTTCATCTATCTCCGAGGATGACCGCTTAAGAATGGAGTGGACAAAGCGCCGGCCATTACACACGCCTTGATATTGCAACTCGCTCGACAAAGGATTTTGCTGTCTCATGTCTATTCAATTACTGAAAAGGTCAACGCACAGTATTATCTACGGTTATACTCGTAGCTACAAATATAATACTACGACCACTTACGAATTCAAAAACAGTTCAGGTACTTCCTCCATCACGGAGTTGATTGAGAAAATAGACCGATATTCAATTTCAAAATCACTTTGAAGAAGTTGTCTAATTTATTTAGGTACCGGTGGCTTCTCCGCTAGACGTTGCAAAATTTGAATCCTTTAAAGATAAATTTCAATATCTCTAACGTAAAATTCCAAGAATCATTTTCAAGTTACAAGAATTGAAAGACATTTTCGAGGGAATAAATTCGTCTCGTTACACGGTTGGTGCACGACTTTGGGGCTTCGTTCTGGGTGTCTTTATAACGTCCATCATTTGTACGCCCGTAAATATATTCGGAGATAAAATCTTTGCTCGTTGAAAGGCAAACGTTTGTAAAAAGCTTTTGAGGGGTGGGTCATGACGTCCGGCCGTGGTCCGTGTGTGTGGGTCCGATTGATTCCTCGACGGATGGTTCAATAATTCAGCCGATGACCGTATCGCGTGTCCCCCGGGCTGAGCTCAGTTTCGCACAAAGGGTTGAATATCATCATTCTCTTTCAAATTTCAGCCCTTATGACTTTGCTCGAGGACTTTGCATTGACCGAGTGAATTTTATGGCTTTAGGCTACTAAGAAACCTGGGTTGTGATCTTTATAGTCAAAGAACAGACTATGAATAGAATAGGCAAGGTTGACTGAAAAGTCCTCAACGTCCCTCTACTATTTAGTCTATTCAAAATTATGTACGAATGTTCGGTTTCTTGTTTGGTGAGTGGTAATGTATGCGCACCAAATATTTACTTCACGCCTTTTTATGCGAGCCTCCGAAAAGAGGTGTAACAACACCCAATTTTCACTCAGGTGCCAGCCAACGTACAAATGGTGGGGTTGTAGTCTCGAGGGCACAACTGATTAATTTGTTGAAAATATATTACGCTATGCAAAGTTTTTGCTTCAATAAATGCTGTCGTAAAGTGATTGATAGCCCCTGATTGGTATGCTTGTTCTCATCACACGCCAATATAATGGTCGATGGACCAATCTGAATGACTATGGGACTCGATTAAAATTTATTTGCACAAGGCTTTATCGTCGCAGCTCTCTATTTATGGATGCCATTAAGCATTCCTGTCCTGATTTAAACTTGAATCGGTATTTAAATGTACTAATTCTTCCTAATTAGCGTTCATCATTTAAATTCATTCTTTTGGTTGACTGTTTTCACGCAATCGCTACTGAAATATATTAGTGTAAAGTTTCATTAAAGCACATATAATTAAACTTTTAAATAGTAAAGCTTTACAACAGAGCAACACATAGGCTACTATTTAAATAATATCAATAAAATTGTCCGATATATAAGGATAATACTAACCCAGACGAACTGGAGGGCACCGGCTAATATATGCATATATATATTATTATTGTGTGACAAAGCGAAAACAAAGTAAATACAAGTGCACAATAGTTATTTGTTATACAAGAGTGCAAAGTTGCTTTTTAACCGCGTGTTCAATTTTGATGACCGAGCAAGCGAAGGATGCTAAAATTGAATCACGAGCGCAGCGAGTGATTCAAAATTAGAATCCTGAGCGTTAGCGAGGGAATCAAAAGAGCACGAGGTGAAAAATCTTTGCACTCGAGTGCAACACGTAACTTTTCATTCCACCTCAACGAGGAAATGACTAAATGCAAAAAAAAAACGTTTACAATCACAAGATAGGTACACTTTTATTTCAGTTTAGGTATTAATTACTACATTATGACAGGTAAGTATTACAGAATAATCTTTAAATTATAACAATACTAAGGTATAATTAAGAAAATTTTAAAGTAACGTTGCTACAGTTATTTAAGTCGCCACGTGTTGAACATATCGTACTGTTTTAAATACTTCTCGCGTGATTGTTGAGGGAGAAAGCTCATTTGCGCATTACAGTTTCAGTCAATTCTGTTGGCGTCAAACAATCTTCCTCGTCGCTAGAATTACTCATTTTAGTTTTTTCACTTGTTTTCAAGTTTCTTGTTTTTAATATAAGGTTTAACAATGACGTGAAAAAATGCCGCGTAAGGAACCGCGTACAAAGCAAATTGAAAAAAGAACACCAAGAAGGTTCCGAGTCTGAGTTTTTAACAAATTAAAAAAAAGTTGTATGATATATTCGGCACCATAGAGGTAGCAGTAAATAGGTTTAATGTTTTTTTTAATTCACAAACTTAGTGCACACGATGTTCTAAATTCAATTTACTTTATCCTCTAGAGTATAAAATCGGCTTTTCCACTCAGATATTGAAGATTAAAAATACTCTTTGCGAGATGGTGGGATGAAAAATAAATTTATACTATTAAGATAAATAAAAACAATTTCCATATTAAATATATTAAAGAAAAATTACAAAGTGACAGATATTAAAGAATTAACAATGAAGAAAACGAAAACTAATGTTATTAAATGTATACTCAACTGAAAAATAAGAAACAAACATTAAATATAACCGATAATAAGGAAGAAACATATAAAAGATGCACAAAATCAGAGACTTCGTGTCCCTGGAAAGACAGATAAAAGAAAAAAAAAAAATGCATAGGTCAGGGACCTATGCATATTTTTTTTGCGGTTGCCAAAATGGAAACTTATTGGAAAAAAGTTGATGAGACTGTTGCCATCTCAAACGTCTTTTAATTTCTATATATGCGGGCTGTCTCAATATGTTAAAGCGCATTCGACCATTCATTGATAATTTTGGAGAAATTCACAAATTTTGCAGGAAAACTACTGGGCCATATGTGAGACAAGTCGAAAGTAGCTAACGTAATTTAAAAAAATCTGAATACTCATAACCAAAAGAAGTGGCGTCTGTAGTCTCTGCCTACCCTCATAAGATGCAGACTAGATGTGAGAATGCTTAGGTTTTTTATATTTTTTCATTATATGTAGGTACGTATAAAAAAAACCTAACGTCGCATGATTTAATCATCGCGAGCGGCTCCAGATTCCGAGAAGGTTTTACTTTTAGGCGAATACTTTCCTTTTAAAACTAGCTGAGTCATATCTTCTGCCTCTGTGAATTCCGTTCTAAAATTGCCATGCCAAAAAGGTTAATTTTATAAATAAATATAACAGTTTGACCGAATTCTGTTTGACCATTCAATTTTAATTAATGCCCTAGATAATTTTATGTCGGAATTTTTGTTCGCGATGTGAACAATGAACATACCTACGTAATGTAGCACTCCAAATTTATATTAGAATATTTTACGTGTTTTCAGTACCTACGTTTATTAAATTTGATAGATCCCTTTAGCTTCATAGAGACGTGTGTTGAAGTAGGACAAGCATTTCAAAACAAATATCTACTCTTTATTCCAAATACTTAGTTCAATTTCATTTATTCAATAATTTAGGAGATGATTGGGCTCAGAAAACTTTTCACTTCAAAATTGAGTCAACGAGAGAAAAATATTAACTCGTTTTCATTTCAAACAAAATTTCGATTACAAAATCCAAGAACCTCGCGGAGCTTATCATTAGATTTATGACTTTTGCTGTAATAAAAAATGCTCTAAAAATACATCGCCATTTCATAGTTGTGCGAAAAAAATGTTGCTCTTGGTGATGTTGGTACATTTATTACTGTGTGGTTGGGGAGAAGTGGAATCAAAGAGGAAGAAAAGCGAATCAGATGGAGACAGCGACTTCGGAGCGGCGCTAATTAGCTCCATGAGGAACGATGCAAATCTAGAACTTCCCGTTGACGAGGAGTATGAAGACCTGCGGGCTGAATTACTCGCTTACCACACCGCTCTCGCTTCGCTAACAGCAAGCAAGACACGCAGTCAGTCATTCTTAATTTTATTAAACTTCTAACTATCTCACATATTTTTTATACACAATGGTGGCAAACCAGTAGGTCTAAAAAGGCCACTTTGGGTGAATCATAATGTGATCTGAATATGATTCATCATCGAAATGATAAAATGGTCACTTAAGTGCAATTCATATTTATGATTTACGAATGATTACAATAATTGTAGATGTTAGTCCCTATGTAACTTTTTATGTTTCTGCTATTTGTCACAAAAGCAATTCATATTTTCTGGACCATTTTAGGAATCTTCATAGGAAAGTGTCAAACAGGTGAATTGCGAAATAGGATTTATTCCTGAATCATATTCGGATCACATTATGATTCTCTCAAAGTGGCCGTTTTAGACCTAAAGACTACTGTTTGTCTGATGCAAGCGGCTATTGTAGCTTAAAAGTTTGCAACATTAAGGGCGTCAACGTCGCGATGCCTTTCCTATATACGGACCCCTTGTGCCGACGACGTAATCACAACTACTGATAGCCCAACGATTTCACTTCTCCTTCTCTCTTATATTTTGGATTAGCGAATAGTATTTTAGCTACGAAGGGTACCTTCAACAATGTATAGAATTAAAATAATAAAATTATTAAAGAAATTTAAGTTGTGTTTTGTTGGATGTGACGCTTGTGTCATTTTGATCTTCAGGGTCGATGGGGTCCACAGCTTGCTGGGAGCTCGGAGGTATTTGTATTGAAAAACATCTCTGCACTACTGACAGATCTTTGTCGGAAATATCTGGCTGTAAAGACAAACTGAAAGTTTGCTGCTTGGGCTGGAATAAATACGCCGTCAGAGATTATAAGAACATTGGGCTGGATAACATTGCACTGCCTTGGAAGAGTATCAAAGAAGATTTTGGCGGCGAAGGTATACAAGAAGTAGAGACGCCCAAGATTCGACTAAAGAAAAAACGAAACAAACATTTTAGAGTTTCCGAGGACAAAAAAGCAATAGCATTTATTATCAAGGACAATGAATAAATACGAGTACCAAACCATTTCTTTTTTATTGCAAATCTATTTAAGTGCAGAACTTAATGAAGATCTTGATCAACTAGCATCTATTTTTCTCATGATTCTTTTGTGAAGTTCCAAGTGCTTCTCGCTTATAAAACAGGCAAGTACTCGTAAATCCAACTTCACGGCTTGAAAATTTTCAATGGTTAATTTAAAATGCGTCCGTTTCTAGCAAATTATATTTACATACACTCTTATATCAAATAACAGTAGTAGTTGGTAGTATGTTGCTTTTGGCATCGGTGATTATAATAGTTGTATCCAGACTCGATGTATCTGGTGAGGAGGTGATAAGACGAAGCACGTGGCATCCTCTGCCTATGATACCCAACACTTATAAAGATGTGTTCTTACCAGGCAGTTACAGCAGACCTACCTTAGGTAAGTTTGTGTTAATTTCAACGCTTGTATCGTTTTGTATACAATTTGGCAGTAATAAATCATAGAATAACAACAAAACACCATTAGAGGCTGAAAGCGGCTGTTGGCATTCAATGAGTGTCGCCAAGCTGGCTCAAAATCGATTCGTCAAATTACTTATTTATTACAATGCCAGAACAAGTTTCGGCTTGTGCCAGCCGTTGCCGTTTGTTGACTTCAACTTAACATTGATTGGAACGATTGAACCTCCCTATTAGTCCACGCCTATCTATTACGATACGATATTATTTGAATGATAAATTAAAATACAAACAAGTAAGTTTGTTTTAGATTTAACAATTCGAATTTTAATTTACTATTACTAGTCATGGAAAAGTTACTACACTGGGTGAAGTCGTTATAGAGCGGTGTTTTTTAGACATTTAAAAAATTAATAATTTGTCTTTGATCAGAAAGTTGATAGTTGTATTATGAAAGTAATTGAATGGCATATTATTCCTTAACTCTGTGTCTAACATTATGAAGTATATGTTTGCGTTAATCCTAGGATCTACACAAGGCACGTGCTGGGCTCGTGGTGGTATATGCGTTAAGGTCCGCGATTGCCCGACCCTCCGGATGGAAATAGACATCGCAGGTTGCTCGTCGGGACACAAGGTGTGCTGCAAATTCCGACCCCATTCGCCCTCAGTTGGCCTCCATAGAAAACGGAACGACCTCCACCTGATCATTTCTGATCTTCAAGAGCTAGAAGGAGATTCCATCGAAAAACTTGGAGAGGCAAATTCTTATCTATTACAACACATTTCATAACCAGCCGAGTTTGTATTTAACCCAAAAGCCATTCAGTACAATACCACTAATCAATAAAGTTATTTCTCCGAACACGATATCGCTCAAACTACTATTCAATTATAGTTAATCTGTTTTCATGTATTACCATAATGTACACTAACATTGATCCGAAGTAAGCAAAGCCGCGAGCTGTTCAGTAATAAGGGCTTTCAGTCTTAGATGGTCCATTTAATTTGAATGCGTGCCAAATTAGTTTACCTCTGAAGCGCGCTCTGTTTTCAACATTCACAACTGTAGTTGGTTTATGAGTTACACAAAGTTACCACGAAACTACTATATGACGTCATATTTTATGTGCTCTGAGAGACTTGTCATCGTCATAGTAACTCCATACTAGCTAGTAAAAGTAGAGGGCTTCATACTTCATATACAATCAACTCGAAAGTTAGTGTTTCACGAAAGGTAACGATAAAATTGTTTAGTACTGCGAATAGCCTTATCTCTTTCATGGAATTTGAACTGTTTTGCTCGAGATATATTTCATTGTTTTTCATACTAATTCTACTAATGGTTGAGTGGGCCCGTATCTAAGTAAAATTCATTTATGATATTTACCATATAATTTTATAAACAACGAAGTGCAAAATTTTATTATAGTCGGCTAAGAAACTAGGGCGTGAAATCTTTAAAAGCAAATAAACCTATGTTTGAATTTCGAGGGGCTCGTGGCATTGTTGCTATTGCACATACGATGCGATCAGCAAAGTTCAGCAACCATACGCCTAGCCAGTAGTTGGATGGGTGACCGCCCGAGTTCCCTCCGTGCCTCGGAGAGCACGTTAAGCCGTCGGTCCCGGTTGCCAATTTAACATCTTTGGCAATCGTTACAGGTCAGTCAGAGACCTAAGGAAGTCTGACAACTGGTTTAACCCAGATTGCCGATTTTCCTCGAAAAAGGGGTTACGAAGGTCAGATGGCAGTCGCTTCGCATAAAAATCAAGAAATCAGCCACATCGGGTTGAATCAAGTGCCGACCCCAAATACATGGGATAAGGCCAGGCAGATGAAACCTATGTTTGCATTTATAATATTTGTTAGGATTAATAGCCTCATTATGCGAGCTCAGAAGCAACATGTAACATCGTATGAACAACGTGAAATTAATTACGTTGTGTTGTTGTTCTGCCGATTATAACTTGCTACTACTTGTATAGTTATACATACACTGCATTATCCCTTGTGTTGATCATTTTGAGTGAAGGAAGTTGGTACCAAGCTATTACATATGGGTTGCACTCCATTGGAAGGCCATGGCGGAAAATAATGCGTTTTCTATTAATTACGGTTATATTCTATTCATGCATTTTGTGTTTGCTTTCTTATTTCAAAAATTGACCTAGATTCCTTAGTGCTTCTAAATCTTATATTTATACTGTACCAACAGGCTGCGGAATGAGCCATTTTGATATACGGATCAGAGGTGCACGGACGAAATAGTATTTTTTGAGCATTACTCGTTTACACGCTACGTTACAAATACAATAAATACCTTTAAAAGGGACTCATGGTCTAAAACACCATAAAAACAAAGGTCCTTTAATCCGCTCGGATTCCTTTAAAATTCAATCAATCTATTCAACCACACTGGGATCATGCGGTATTAGAAATGAAATAGGGTAGAGTAAATACAGCCGCGTTATTCACTAAGGTTTCTCAGCGTCGCACTCGTAGTCAATGTGGGTTTTAAAGATTCGAAATTGAACCTTATCCTCTATGTATTATGTATCAATTTCATATGATTGATACCAACGCTAGTCGAGTTCGACGCTGAGAAACCTTAGTGAATAGCACCCCAGGGCAGAACGCCCTCGGCCTTACGATATTGTTTACATGCGGGAATATGTTTATTTTGAATCAAGCTCAATGTTTTTATTCAATTTAAAAATGAGTTAAATATACCCAAAGAAAGTAATAAATGCTCCTGATATTGCTTTTATAATGTTAAACCATTGTAATGAAAGTTAAGCTTGATGTTTTTTATGTTCGTTTAAATGTTCTTCTTCTTCGTCTTCGTCCTTGAAAGAATGCGCGAATTGAGTTCTTACAATGCCCATATATTTTAATGCTTATTAAACATAGTAACCTACCTACTATGTACTATAAGTAAAATACTCGTAGTCTTGAACTGTGAGTTCAATGCATGTAAATTCAAGAATTGTATGTAGCACCGCGGAATAAATCGTAACACGCTTCCGAGAGATATTTTCATGCTTTTCCACGAGGGTTCCCGCAGGGACTAGTTGGACCTGTATGTACTCAACACCCATTTTCACTGAAATAATTAAATACCAACGTCAGAAAGTCATCGTACCTATGCCAGATTCCTACAAGGTAGGTTAGGTATGTTAATTCTAACGGCCAATGTCCTCAAATATCTTAATAATTCTAAAAACCAGAATCTATCTACCTAAACCTTTATAGCTAGAGAGATAGGGGACCAATAAGAGACTTAATTTTCATCTAAGAACTTGTAGAAGAAGAAGAAGGTATCATCGTCATCATCCTGTCCTTATCCCATGTTATTATGCATCCAATTTGGTATGTACCTATATAAAATATGTATGCTGTGCTGATGAAATGTCCATTAGGCTTGGCGGAGTTCCTGCCGGTTGTTTTCAGAAGGCTAGTTTCCGAACTAGTGTTAATTTTTCGATTGTCATAATATGTGCTTTATCAGAGCCCAAACTGAATAAATAATTCACGTGCCTGATTTTGCATTGATACTATTAGCGCAAGCGCGAGAGATTGTTACTTTGTCTAGGGCTACTGTATTTACCTTCCTAGACATTTACTAAGTTTATTAGGTCTTTCTCTCCGCTTGCAACACATCTATATAATATAAAAATGAATCTCTATTTACCTTGGTCACGCCATCACGCGTGGATTTTACCAGTACTTTCACTAGCTGATGTTTCAAGCAGTAATTTACACAAGGGAGGCTAAATTTATTTAAAAAATCATTAGGGTTCCGCAGACCACCCATGAGATTACCTTTTTTACATTATGTTAATACCGTGACAAATGCTACTTAGGTACGAGTATAATAGTAGGTATTAAGGACAATTTCTAAAGAAAATAATCATGTCCATCTTAACATAATAATCTCAGTACAGGGTTACATGAGAAATTACAAGTCCCTTAATGGCTTTTACTACTTTCTTTTATCACTATCTTAGAAGCTTTTCAAGTAAATTACTCAGACGTACTAAGTCAGCTGAAAACCCTATAACACTTCGGGCTATCTATTTAACTCTCTTCTATTTTGTTACATTAAATTAACAATTGCATACTCCATTTGAACGTGTATGAATGCCATAAATTCACAAACAATTTAAATGAACATGTTCCGATTTAATTAGATAAAGTGGAATGCTATCTACAACATCATAAAAAGACCGTATCTCAAGGGTGAAAAGTGGATTAATTTATATAGAACCATTAATAGGGCGGGTTATTGTCGGGTTAGTGGTCAACCCGATATAATATGTATAGCCCCAGTCATAATCATTACCTCATGCCGTAGGGGAGCAGAAGTAATATGACACCAATAAACGTAAATGTACCTTTATACTTATAATTTTCTTATATACATAGGTACTTACTATGTGGTAGCTTATATTAGTTACCGCGCTAAGGTTTTCACTTTACTTAAAACTAGCTGTGCCCCGCAGTTTCATCCGCGTAGACTTAATTTCACGGATGACGCGCAAAACCCCAAACAGACCAACAGACAGACGGACAGAGATTTATTTTTAGCCGACTTCAAATAAAGGAGGAGGTTATATGCATTTAGTGTAAGAATTACAAACAGACACTTGAATTTTACTTATCTGAATAGATGTCATCATATTACGACGAATACTGCCGTGCTGTCATTCACTAACATTTTCCATGCAATGATCTAATACTGGAAAGCCTAAAGCGAACGACAAAGGCTGGATTTCGTTGGTATGGAGTTTAAAATTCAATGGGTTCTCCGGTCGCTAGGGAAATGAACGAGTGTAATTTTTTGCGATCAGTGCAGTAACAATAAATTCAATATTGAATAGGCTTTGGGGCTGTTTGTTTCCACTAACGCTGTTATTTACAATTTATAGTTTTCCGATACATACTGTATACGTTTTGACACTCTCCCATACGTTACCGTTTCAATGTATATTGTACTTTATAATGTAGTAGATAGAACTCAAATCACGTTAGGACTACCACCTTACTTTGAAAACAAATGTTTTTAAACTACATGTATGGATTACCATTTCGATAAAATCTCAAAAAGCCCCCACGCTGTTTTTAAGAATCTTTTTTCCAATTTACTCAATTTTGATTTGAATTTATAAAAAAAATCACGCTTAAATTTTTTTTATTTCTATTTTAAGTTTGGTTTTCTATATAAAACGTGGTATTTAAACTACTAGCTGTGCCCCGTGGTTTTACCCGTGTAGATTTAGTTTCATACTTTATTTCGCGGATCAATAAAATGTTTTCTAAATAAAAATAGCCTAATCGTGATGGCGTGACCAAGGGAAATGGGGATTCATTTTTATGTATATAGATTATGTATTTTTTACTTTTTAATTAAATTGAATAATGGAATAATCTTATAAAATTTGTGTATTGTTATTAATCCTCGATAAATCTACCAATCTTGAACGGAATGTGGCCGTTTAAAGTGGGTTAGAATCGCGACCAAAGGATTCGGTTACAAGCATACATACAAACATACATGAAGCTAATATAAAGCGTATAAAACTACGAACGTTGGTCGCTTGGAATTATAAAACTAATTTCTATAATTATAAATCTTATTTTCACAAACAGAAAATTTCTGAAAAAAAATTATATAAAAAAATAAGAAATATTTTTTTTTATGAAACAGAGACGTAATTGTAACTAAACAATATCTTTATTGGTAAGGGAAATTCATAATATTGAAATAGTATAAATTGGAGTCGCCATTTCCGTACAAAATGATTTTGTCTGTTTGAAAACATTGTTCTGATGATGTCTGTCTGGCTATTTTTGGGATAATCTCCGAAATGGCTGGACCGATTTTAACGGGACTTTCACTATTAGATACCTGATGTAACAAGGTGTAAAAAAAAGTTTTTTTTAAATATGGTTCAGCGAATTAAAGTCTACACGGGTGAATCTGCAGGGCACAGCTAGTCACCTATCGGCTTTACCTTTCGGCATAAAAGGCATTCATGACAGCCTGTATACCTACATAGCGAATAATATCATGTGAAAATGTGTTGTAATATATTTAATATCAAGTAAGCGCGTCCCTGAGACGGGCGAGATACATGTCATCCAGTCAATGGAAACGTGGTGCGACACTTTTATTTTGGGAATTTGTGCTGTAATCTCTTTTACATAAATAAATCATACACCCACACGCTTCATAAGCATTTATCACTTTAGCTCCTTATAATTTTAATTTGCTTTCGTTTCGTTACAATATCTACCGAAGTGGATTTTATTATTTATCACTAGTTGCGCCTCGCGGATTTAATTCCATGTGTAGCCCGCGGAATGCTTATGTTTTTTTTATAATTAAAGTAACCTCAGTTACACCTCGTCACATTTGCTATCTGCCAATGAAAGTCCTTTTTCAAATCGGTCCTACCGTTTTGGAGATTAGCCGGAACAAACAGACAGATATACTTACAGACCGAGAAAAGGAGAAACGTTAAGCAGTTACGGAACTTTTAATTTATATCGCATAAAACATTTTTATCACAAAGGCTAGTCTTAGGACACGAGTAGTGTAGATAACTATTTAAACAACCTTACGCCTTTATTACTAAGGTGTATGTGTACTCGTAGCATTAAATAATAAACTATTTACCTCTTATTACACGCCTAAGATAAGCCTTGGTTAAAAAATACGCCCATCTCTTTCTTTGATACGGATTTCAAAAGGGTTGGTTTGCGTTTGATCTAGTATGGGTTTAAACGTTTATCTATTGCTATATGGAATGTAAAGCTTCTTATTTTAGTAAAAAGCCTTGCTGAGTATTAATTTGTTGGTTTTTTTAGTGGAGTACTGGGACCCAACCATGAGCTCTTATTGCAATGTTAATTCAGTTGTGCGACAGTGACAGATGTATGCACGTCACATACATCTGTCTCATAAATGAGTGAAACTATCATGGCAATAA
This sequence comes from Watsonalla cultraria, assembly GCA_964035505.1. NCBI lineage: Eukaryota > Metazoa > Arthropoda > Insecta > Lepidoptera > Drepanidae > Watsonalla > Watsonalla cultraria. Next base: position 4,940,359 of record OZ037717.1, on the reverse strand, counting down.
GAGCTCATGGTAAGACCCCTGGTACTCCGTTTCTCTGGAGAAACGGTGCAATATTTTTTACGACTTCTACGTTCGTTTAGTAATTACTGAAATGGTAAAACCAGGTTAAACTTTTCTTTCTCAGGTAATTTGATAAAATTCTGATGAATTTTACAACAGCTACAGCTTTTTATTGCATTTGCTTAAGTAATGAACGTGTGTAGAAATTAAAAAAATTGTAAAAATTCATGTTTAGCGATAAAAGCAGAAATTGTATCGATATTCCGTATAATGGTTCAGAGTCTGTCTATTCATTGCTTTTGTTCTTATTTTGTTATAGCTGAATATACATAATATAATAGTGTAGCGTGTGGTGCCGCGTACATTCACTTTCATTATTTTATTAGCCCCATACTGTATAATATAATGGCCTTCTAAGATGAGAATCACCCAGATATCTCCCCAAGTAGGTGCACCATCTGCCGAAATTACAACATTAGTGATTTATTTGCAACTCCACAGTCAATAAGGCCCAAAGAAATTACTCTAGAGCATCCTGGGGTTGTGTAATAAATTGTTCAATAGGCAGGTTAATTAGACAATTCCTCCAAATGGCACCACGTAAATCGGAATAGCCTTTAGTGCAAATTGCGCGAAGAAAACGTTTCTTCGGAAAACAAATGAATTCTTAACAACTTAGCGATAGTACCTAATCGTAAAACAAACAATGTAATACTTTTATTTAACTAATAGTATTACATTGTACTAGGATACCAACATAAATGTTATTACAGTAACGATGCAATCACCTTATATTACCACTAGGAATGGTCAGGGGCGTTTACTCTACGAAATGGAGCATTGATCTTGAGTAGATAGTGTGATTGAATTATTCATGCTATGTATAAAAATCGGTTAATCTTATGTCGAAATTCAGATGTAAAGAAATCATATACATACCTACATATGCTGACGCCTGAATCCCATGAAGGTAGGCAGAGACCACTGTTTGCCACAACTTTGTTTGACACACCAAGAAATATAGACTAATGAAAATACACGTAGTCAAACCATCGAAATATGTTTTGTGAGGGTACAATGCTCGAAATAAACACTTATCATTGTCATCTACTCTTTCATTAATATTCCTATCCTTAAATTATGTCTTCAATCCCAAAGGGCGTTACCGACAATCATTGCCCTAACATTACAGATGGGCTTTGAGGGAAACGAGGCTTCTTGTTCCGCTCGCAGCAAATTACAGAGAGCAGAGCTATGGTTTTTTTAGCTTTACGATGGAAGTTTTGAACGGAAGCTTAAACAAGCAGTGAGGGTGCCGAGCCCTCGGAATTCCGTCGTCGCTTCGTATGCAAATATACTGAACACTACAATACATTTTGCTATTTGCATTCTAGCTAATTGCTTTTCCTTTCAACGCCAACGAACAATCAACCGCTCACTTCTTTGTGCTCTAGTCACCTTATCGATTCTGTTAACTGCGCTCTTGCAGGATTACATCCAAACCCATTTCTGTATGAAACATTAATTTATCTCTAGGGGCCCATCAACACACCTTCCAACTGTTATATATCGGCTAAGAAAAATATGACCACATCTATAAAAACTTTTGTGATTTATTCCTACAAAATATGTTTTTATGAATCTTTATCGATATTACTCAATGTTATTGTTTCATGTAACTTGTTAGAAACAAAAATACGTTATAGATTATACTAATCTAGTAGTAAATCTAGCGTAATGGGTTTAGTTTACCTAGAAGTAAGTAAACCCACGTCACATCTACGTAAATCACTTGTAAGACACAGCGTTAAGAGAGAATTGAACTTAAAATGGTTCTTTGATAGTGTTTCTAAACTACATTTCGGAGACACTGAACTAAGTGTAACTACATAATTTTATTAGCAAAGTTGAATGAATACAATCAAAGTTGTGACATGGCGAATGATGGGTCTTTCCAAACACCATTAGTTATTTATGTGCGCGGCGATGGGTGGTGCGGCACACGCCAAGGGACTGCACTCGGCACACCTCGTTTTCAACATTAATGGGCTGTGTTAAGACGAAACGGACCATAAAACACGAAAAAGGCTGCCCACTGTTCTTATCTAATGCTCAAACGTCGAAGAAAATGTTTCAGTATTCGCTTGTCAAAATGGACGCGAATGCCTCGCAGTGGCATCCAAGCGAAGAGCGTCACCAAATAAAACGTGATAGGTATTGTGATTTGCTCGTTACAAGCTAAACGTCGACGTGCTTTACTTTTATTATTTCGGTTTGCACCGTTCAGTAAGCAATAGATTACAACTGTTCAAATTTTGTTGTAATTACGGCCTTTACCCACTTTCCACTAAAATGGCAATATTAGGTTGGAATTTCGAAATCCACCCATGTTTATAAACATACCTACAATACAGATTTATTATATCACAGTCACATTGCAAGGAAGAGGAGTAGATCTCAAAAGACATAAAATAATACTTTGCGATTTTTACTCATATATACCTTACTGGATTACTAGTAAATTTGTTGGCAGTCATCAGTAGCATCTTCAATATAGCATATACCATTTCCCTTTAGGAGAGTTGTACCCGTCGCAACTCGTAATCGCAGCGTTGCGGCTTGCACTTCCAATGGTATAAGTCTTCACCCGCTCAAAACGGCGGTTCATGCTCCGAAGCTTCATTGGACATAATCGGCTTATAAATTGAACATTTTACCGTGTTCTTCATCGATAGAGTAAGGTATGTGTTTGTGTGTAGCTGTGTGTATTTCATTACAAATAACTAGATATTATTACTGTAGGACGAAACATAGCGGTGAGATATTATGTCGCGCTGCACGTACTTACCTACTTCGGAGCAATGCTTGCAACTTAAGTTCTTGTTAATACCTCAATGGGTGAAAATACCTATGAGATGGATACCGGCTTGATGTATAAAGCAAGTATTAGAATCATTCATTTGAAATTTTGTAGTCAACTATTTGTGCCGTGAATGTGCGGCGGAAAATATAATTGATAGGGCTCACGATCAAAACTTATGCATGCCGCGTGAAATAAAAAATAATTATTTATACAATCAAATCAAAATCAATAATCATTATTATATCTGCAAAAAAATACTTCTACTATTACAAGGAGACACCGTCCACCTTTGCAATCTCACCATCGGCGGTAGGGTGGTTATCTCTATGGAACCAAAGTGATCTTCAACTATTTTTGTTGATGTGTGAGCAACAATTATTTTCTTGATTTGAAAAGAATCTATATATGCTATCAGTAGACTGGAATCGCTTTTCCAGTTCTTAGTGGTCCCAGTCGCTTGTAACCTGAAACCTGCATAGTCAATAATCTGGGCAACGATGTTAACGTTGCTTTTTATAATACGAGTACTAGGCATGTTCATATATTTCCAAAACGTTATCTCGGATCTGTTGCACAATAAGATACGATCAGCCCAAAATTACATTAAACGATAACACTCAACGGTAAAACATGTACAAAAGCTTTGGCAGTAATTTAGACATCGTTAAAATGGCATGATACTTAAGTCTAACTTTATTATAATAGGCTGTTCTAAATCCATCTTCAGCGTAAGAATATTACATGATATTTTTATCCTTGAATTTTGAGCTCGAACTATTTTTAGGCTGAGCCTGATGAATCTTTTCAAACTAGTTACTAGTAGAAAATGTATATTGATAGTAACATTTCTATTTAATATATGAATATATGTATTTATCTTATTTTACATTTGAGCAATTTTCATCGCTACGTTGTCGATATAACTGCGGAAATCAGACACAAATACCGTGTCATTTCAGCGCTGACCCGAGCCGCACCGATGAGCGGATTCTATTATATTATGTAGTACCTCGACGAAAGGTTCTCATCTTTGGGAAGGCATTTACAAAGCACTAAAAATAAATAGGGAATCGTTATGAAAAGTGAAGCTGGGGCGACCTTTATGTGCCTTTTGAGGAAATTGGCGTAATGGCTCGCTTTGATTACATTAGCCCTTAGCTATCTACCGTTAGGGTATTAAATTAACAGTCTTTGGCGCTCAATGTCATTTATAATACCACATTGTTAAAGGCTGTAATGGATTATTTAAGACTACGTTTCGCTAAACCTGCGCCTTAAATGTATTTAAGTCAGCGGCTCGGCTTAAATTTCGTTATTTGAGCTTTAATGTCACAATTTATTATTAGAACACAATAACAACAAAATATGTAACTACAGTTATTTTTTCTTTGAGACACGTCAATGCCTCTCATTGAGGTATTTTTGAGAGTAATAAAATAATATCACGCAGCTACATTTCATAACTGACAGCATATGTTTTCAGATACAAAGGTTATTCGGAACAGCTACCCCTGAGCTCTTATTGCTATTATAGTTTACTCACATTATGAAACTGATGTTAAGACGTGTATACATCTGTCACTATCACGCAGCTGAGGGGATCAATTTCCACCTTAGAGAAGATCGTAGCCAAATAACGGTATTGTAATGCTCTAGTATATTACTATGATTTCCAAAGTTCTTCAAATAGGCTAAGTATATGCTAGCAATGCTAGGATATTTGATCGTGTTTCATCGCACAGTGATTTCACTTTAATAAAATAAGGTACGTACAATGTTGGTGACGTGAAGACTATCGTTATGATTCGAATAGCAGTTTACGAGAAAGCACAATGGCTCTCCTTCCAATTCAGGAGCTGTTCGACTGGACACTGCACCTTCTACTTACAGAAGATGGCAAATAAATAAAGGATGACCGTGTAGTGTCCGAGCTTAGCTTCGGTCGTTGCTTAGGCCGTTGTCCGTTGGTCGGGCGTCACTCGGTTGTTGTTCAGTTAAGTGTGAGTGTGTCGATACAGAAGTTTATGATTACTACAAAAGGTTCTTCTCAGAAGGCTAGTTTCCGAACCGGTCTTAAATTAATAAATCGACGTTCATAAGTGCCTTACCGGGGCACAAACTGAATAAATCTTTTTCATCTTCATTCTTTTTTCAATTTTCAAATATATTATTATAATATTTAATTGACTAGCTGTGCCCCGCGGTTTCACCCGCGTAGATTTTAATTTCATGATGTCCCGCGGATCTCTAATGTTTTAAAAAAATCTAACATAAGCTATCCGTCAGTGAAAGTCCCGTCAAAATCCGTCCAGCCGTTTCGGAGATTACCCGGAACAAACAGACAAAAAGAGAAAAAAAAAATTGGTTTTTCTGTGTCAGTACCGTGTATACTTTCATATGCATCGAGTGAAAAACTGTTATTTTGCAGTTACAAACAGACACTTCAATTTTATTTATCTGTATATATTTAATTAATTATCAATGTAAGGCTCCACAATTTAGTGATTGTAGTCTGGCAGGCAAGCAATTCAGCTGCCATGCAGGTTTTTAATAGCACCCGAAAAAGAAATCCTAGCGTGAAGCTGGAGTTTGAAGCGTTTGTAGTTTGTACTATACAAAGGCACTTTTACGAACAAAATGTCTTACAAATGGAAACCTTTGACCCGAATTGAAATGTGGCATTGCATTGAGGCAATCTGAAAATAGCATTTGAAAAATGATTGCTGCGGCGGACAGACTAGTTTGCCAGCAAAATATCGAATTTACTGCCTCCCTTTATCGTTGGAAAACTTGCATTTAACTGTCGTCTCAGAGCTAAAATGCATCGACAAAGGCATAACAGTGGTCAGGCAAAGTTGGTCATAGCATAAAATGAAAAGGTGACAGAAGGGCGATTTCCTACCACAGGAACACAACCGCGCTCGAGGATCTCGGATAAAATGGAATTAATTCCAGTAAGAACCTTAAATCGTGACGTTTGCATATATGCGTTTATGTGTGTGTGTGTACCTGTTACTTATATATGGGAGCTGTCCTTCTGTAGGTTTTAATTCTGTGATATAATTGTTTTATTCCATTTACGGCGCGATATGAACACTAACTTTGCGCGGAAGCTATAAATCATTTAGCCGGTGCTGGGTTCACAGGCGATAGCTCGGCAAATATCTAAATTATAAGCTTCACGTATCGCACTTGTACCCGATACACTCCCTTGATTGATTACATGTCACGGTTCTCAGTGTTGTATCGACGAAGATGAAAACACAGCAGAACTACGCACGACGTCTTGAATATGGCAATCAAATACTTTTTGCTTATATACCACAAGGTGGCTAACAAGCATGTGGCTTACTGATGGTGATTGCTGTGGTCGGTTTCAATATCAGGAGGCATCACGCGCGCTCTGTCAACCCTGTAAATATCTCTTCACACAGTTCTTGAAAAACCTAAAGCTGTCCTCATTTGAGTAGTTTTCTCAGATGGGGAGTTCATTTCTCAATTTGAGCGTCAAAGGAAGCTCCTTAGGAAAGGATTGGTGGAAGACCATTCGGATTCCAAAGTGTTTATTGATTAAATCATGTACTCTGCTATTAATATCGCAAGTTGAGCTTTAAAAAGAGAATATCGACCTACTTGGCTAGCTTTGCTGGAGTTAGTGTGTCATTATTCATTAGTACTTATTTATTTACAGCTAGCTGACCCGGCTTTGCACTTCTCTACTGAAATATAAGTGTATTATTATCCAAACCGCGGGCGGATCCCTTAGTCTTTTGAATTAAAACTGTCATTTGAAATTCGAAAACCATGGAATGTGAGTTGGTTGGAATGGGTTTGTTCATGGTCGGGATGGCCGTGGAATGAGGATACATTTAAACTCCGGAAAGCATAGATAGAGCATTTATTGATAACTTAAACTATATATATAAAGAAAAGAGCACAATGATACCTAGTATAAAAAACCTACAACGCCATCTAGTGACAGAAACACAAACTAAACCGAACTTAAACATACTCCCCCCAAGGACGGAATAGTCCTTCATAAAACATATTTATAACAAACACAAATTCAAACAACAACAAATTAATCAAAATAAACATTCAGTATATAGCCATGAAAATCAAAAATAATTTAATTATTTTCTAGGTACTTGCATAACAATAAAGCTCTCGTAGGATAACTCATCTAAATGTGGACTGTAAAAATATAACAAAACAAACAAATCATTTGTTGCAACTTAATAATAATCATCATTGCTATTGATGGGTAATAGACACAACTTTGAAGTTGGACGCTGAATTAATGAGTCCTTATAACGTAAAGTAACAACTCGAGTAATGTTATCTTTCCCGGGATGTAAGTCAACTACTCTACCATACAGCCATGTTGCAGGAGGTAAATTATCCTCTCTGACTATAACCACATCTCCGAGCCTTAACTCAGTAGTTTTTGTATTCCACTTATACCTTTGAAAGAAATGAAACAGGTATTCTTGAGACCATCTTCTCCAAAAAGTTTGAAGTATTCTTTGGGTGAGTTGCCAACGACGTAAGGTCCCCGTTGAGAGAGCTTCATAATTGTGATCTGGGGCAGTTAGTAGGGGTTCTCCGACTAAGAAGTGTCCCGGAGTCAACGGAGCAATATCGTCAGCGTCACTGCTGGACATCGGTCTCGAATTGAGACAGGCTTCAATCTGATATAGAACTGTAGCCAATTCTTCATAGGTAAGTGTCGAATCACCAATAATTCTGCGAAGGTGATGTTTAGTGCTCTTGACCCCGGCTTCCCATAGTCCGCCAAAATTCGGGGCCCGCGGGGGTATAAAATGCCATTCTGTACCATTGTTAGCTAACGCCGAGGCAATCTCGTTAGGTATTGAGGATCTTTCTTTTGAAAACAACTGCTTTAATTCCTTAGCAGCTCCAATGAAATTGGAACCATTGTCACTCCACAAGTGATTGCAACGACCCCTTCTAGCAACGAAGCGTCTAAATGCAGCTAGAAAACCTTCTGTAGTGAGATCTGACACAACTTCAATGTGAATCGCCCGAGTGCTCATACAAACGAAGAGACAAATATAGCCTTTATAGGATCTTTGACCTCTTCCTTTCGAGAGCCGAATGTTGATAGGTCCTGCATAATCAACTCCTGTGTTCAAAAACGATTTCCCTGGAGTAACTCGACATGGCGGCAATTGTCCCATTAATTGAGTCTTCATTCGTGAGGCATAACGAATACAGACTATACAATGATGTATGTGACTTTTGACTAAGTTCTTCAGTCGAAACATCCAATATGTTGAACGAATATGACTACACGTTAGTTGTTGTCCTCCATGCAAGGTTTTCTCATGTGCATCCGCTATTATTAGTTTTGCTAAATGAGAATCACCTGAAATGATGAAGGGATGTTTGCTATATTCAGACAAATTTGCGTTATCAATACGCCCTCCAACACGAAGTAAACCGTCTTTATCCAATAAAGGATTTAATGCAATGAGTTTACTGTTTTTATTGACTGTCTGCCCTTTAATGAGACTTGCTATCTCATCCGAAAACAAACTCCTTTGATGCATTCGAAGGCAACACCTTAAAGCCTTTTGCAATTCTTGTGCTGTAATATAAGGTGTAGGCTTGTCCTTGCTTGTATCAGTAGACTTGATACGCAGAAAACGACGACAATAAGCAATGACTCGCACAAATCTGCGTAACGAAGAGAATTGGACACTAAGATCGGCTCCATCCTCCATGGATGTGGCATGAACCTTTATAATTCTTTTTTCTAAATCAGCTGTAGTACAAATAGAACTTGGTTTGACGTATTCTATCACTTCATTACGCAACCAATTTGGACCAGTTTTCCAAAGTTCATCGTCCAGTAGCAGAGTCGGTGTTATTCCTCGGGAAGCACAATCTGCGGGATTTTCCTTGGAGGTAACATATGACCACTGAGACGAGTCTAAATAAGAGAGTATCTCCGACGTTCGATTGGCTACGAACGTTTTCCATCGACTGGGGTGATCACTCAACCAAGCTAACACAATCGTAGAATCTGTCCAAGCATGTATATTTGGTTTATCAATGCTCAATATAGTAGCAACTTCAATTAACAATTTCATAACTAGCACGGCCCCGCACAATTCCAAACGTGGAATTGATAGTTGTTTAATGGGGGCTACCTTGGTCTTGGCAGTCACTAGCTGTGAATTAATGATTCCTTCTGAAGAAATACCTCGCAGATAGACTGCAGCCGCGTATGCAACGTTAGAAGCATCGCAAAACCCATGCAATTCCATTTTTATATCTCCCTGAGAGGTTTGTAACCATCGAGGTATATGAAAATCAACTAATTTCATTAATTCTTCTCTATAAAGTTCCCATTCACTCAAAAGTTCATCAGGTAATCTAATGTCCCAATCAAGTCCAGTTAGCCATAATTTTTGTATGAAAACCTTGGCAGTAATTATACATGGAGCCATCCAGCCAAGAGGATCATACAAACGACAAATTTCCGCAATGATATTCCTTTTAGTTACAGATCCAGAACGTTCCGATGCCATTTTCACGGTATAATTGAATTCATCAGTCTTACGGTTCCAGGTAAGTCCTAGTATTTTAGTAATATAGTCTTCCTTAATTTCTTTATCTACATCCTTATCCTTCAACCTTTCCAACAACTCTATTCGATTACTAGTCCATTTCTGTAACGGAAAACCACCCTTTTCCAATAAACTGTTGAATTGCTTATACAATTCCACTGCTTCGGCTTCTGTTTGAACACCCGTCATCAAATCGTCCATATAAAAATCTGAACTTACTCTTTCAGCGGCCAAGGGAAAGTTATGACCTTCGTCTACAGCGACTTGTTGCAGAGCCTTGATAGCCAAATATGGGGCGCACGACGTTCCGAAAGTTACTGTTAGAAGCCGGAAATCTTCAATATCATCATGAGGATCTTCCCGCCATACTATTCGCTGATAGTCTACATGTTTCTCGGCAACCTTCACCTGCCTGTACATTTTTACGATGTCAGCTGTCAGGCAGATGGGATGTAATCTCCACCTCATAATCAAATGTCTGAGCTCCGGTTGCAATCTTGGCCCAACCATCAGCGTATCATTTAGAGACACTCCATTAGCACTTCTATCAGATGCATTGAACACCACTCTAGTTTTAGTCGTGGTTCGGTCCATCCGAATTACAGCGTGATGTGGTAGCCATACCTTTCCTTCTTCTCCTTCTATGTTCTCTCCTTTTACTGTCTCCATATGACCAGTAGTTAAATATTCCTTTAATACCCCGGCATAATCCTTTCTTTGATCTGGAACTTTCTGCAACCTCCTCTCCAAACCTAGCAACCGCTTCACAGCGATAGTTCTTGTATTACCATATTTATCCAATAATTGAGAATTTTTTCGAAATGGCAATTCAACGATATAGCGTCCAGATTCAGTTCTACGAGTAGTTTCACTGAAGTGTTTTTCACATTCTTGTTCTTCGGGTGTTAACAATTTTTTCTTCATTGATTGCGGTTCAGATTCTATTTCCCAAAATCTTTTTAACAATTCATTATCTTCTACTGTATCATGAGTATTCAAAATTATATTATGACAACGAAGCCCTTCATTGTAATTTACCTGACCCGACAATATCCATCCAAGGTAAGTATTTTGCGCAATCATCATTCCCGAGGGATTCTTAATCAACCCTTTTTTCAAAATTTGGCAATACACCTCAGAACCCAATAAGATATCTATTTTGTTGGGTGAATTATACTGCGGATCAGCGAGTGGAATAATCTTTAATTCTGTCCAACTGGGCAATGTAAACTTCTTGTCTGGTAAGACAGACGTAACCCTTTTCAGTACATGCGCTTTAATTTGCAATTTGAATGTGGGGTCATGAAGTGACTGCATGTCAACTATAACCATATACTTGGAGGTTAAGCCACTTTGACCTCCACCAACACCAGATATACAACTCTTTGCAGTAATCTTGTCTAATCGTAAGAGTTGTGCAGCTGCTTCAGTTATGAAGGATGCTTGAGAACCTTGATCAAGTAAGGCTCTCAGTGTCTGCGGATACCCCCCCTTGGCCTCAGCTCGAATTAGGGCTGTGGCCAATAAGGTTTGGTTGTGTGTTACACCGGTAACAAAATGAATTGCAATATTGTTGCTCTCGTTCGTCGTACTAAACGATTCCGGTTCCTCAATCTCCTGGTCAGTCTCAGTGGCTTCCGTAGCCACTGTGACTGTATACAAACTCTCCGGACCATGGAGTAGTGTATGGTGTCTTCTTTTGCAGATATGACACGTAGTTGGCACTCGACAAGTTCGTCCCGAGTGACCACTGGCAAGGCAATTGAAGCAAAGTCTCAGTGACCTCACGATATCCTGACGTTTACTGACTTCTTCCTTGGAGAAGTCACTACAAGAATATAATTTGTGATTTTTAGAACAGTGAGGACAATTTGCCTCAGTTGACACATGCATAGACTTGGTATTACTAGAATAGCTATTTGGAATATATTTAGATTTTAATCTCATGGGTTCTACAAATTCCAAAGCACGAAAACGACATTCTGGAATTCTAAACCGAACTTAAACAGGGTTCTATGATTTCATATCACAATTTTGTTGAACTTGTATCGTAGCGCAGCATGCTCTGACAAAACGCACGATCTCACGAAACACGAAAGGATAAGACACTGTTAAAAAGTAATTGATACCCATTGAATGTAATAATTATACTACTGTCACCTCTTTACAATGGATCGAGTTATAAAATATACTGGTTTTGCCCCACCCGGGGATATACAACCTAGGACCCCGAGTTCCACAGCAGCGATTACGACTACTAGACCAATGAGGTAGTCTATATTATCTTCTTTTTAATTAATTAACTAGCCAATCTCCCGTTATAAAATAATCCCTAGATAGTTTGATAATGTAGACAGGTACATATACGTATATATATGGAGTAGCTTAGGCAGCTGAACCCTCATCTATTCTATTGTGCGAACTACTGCAATTTCCAAGTAAGTGGTTTCTGGGCGCCAATATTAAAGTGAAACTTATATTATTGGCCGAGATGAGTATCGATGAATGGAAACAATTGTAACCCGTCTACAATAGGCAACGAACTATTGAGTCGAAGTAGCAAAATGTGTGGAGTGCCTAAGATTAACAAAATTTTACTGTGAATATTTCGTCTCATAATTAATGTCATCAAACAAAGAGCTAACGTGAGCTTAACCCTTTACTAAATAGTTTGATTCATTTGTGCTAAGAGATTAATTGATATGGATGTAGATCTCTCACTGATGTCCTTCATCCCGCCATAAAAAAAATGTCGTCCCTTAGAATGGCACACGTTGAATTTCTAGTATATTTCACCTACCACGTAAGAGACTCTTTCAAATAATTTTCTAATCTTAATGGCAATTTAACTGCCCCATAAAGAATAGTGACAACATTGTTTCAGGATAAAATTTACCAAACAAATTAAGAACCCAAGTAAATAAATTGTAATAAAGTAAGCCTATTCCAATGCTAATTTTGTTTGTTCCAGGAGACGGGATGGAAAATGCGAAGTGAGTCAAACAATGACAGGATGGCTCCGGTGCGAGCGATGACTCCGCAGGGCGCCGCTGCCGACGCGCGGGCGCAGTCCCCGGCGGCGGTGACCTGGCGTGACGCGCGCGCGCATCACATGCCATGCTTTAGACACACCTTCACCCTTATTAGGCTTTGTCTACAATCACTATGGGTCACATTGTCACCTTTATATCAAAATGCCATACCCTCTCTAGCTCGGTCGCGCGCGTACTTTAATTTTTCAAATCGTCCGCTAGTCAAATTAAAAGCTTCCCCAAGCGGCGCGGTTAGTTTTCGAACTAGATTATATTGTGATGTTAAGTCGTTGTTAGTGAATGCGATAGTGCAATTTTTCGTTGTTGCCAAGTGTGTTGTGAGTGTGGTGCGTCGGTTGTGGTGCGGCGCGGGTCGCGGGGGGCGCGGCCGGCTCGCCCTGATGCTGGCAGTGGTGTGGATGAGCGGCGCGGGCGAAGCGCGCCGGGAGGACGACCTTCACATCGGCGGCATCTTCCCCATGGAGGGCGAGGGCGGCTGGCAGGGTGGTCAGGCCTGTATGCCCGCCGCCGAGCTCGCCCTCGCTGACGTCAACGCGCGGTCTGATCTGCTCTCCGGCTTCAAATTGCTCCTCCATAGCAATGACAGCAAGGTAATTCCCTAAACTGTAACTAAACTGATGTATTAGTTTTGACACAATATGAAAATTCCAGCCACCAACATTTCCATCATTTATCAACGTCAATGAATCTCATCACATACACGTAGGTACCAACGTGGTATCTAATCAGTATATTACATTCTCTAACCTAATTCTATGTTATATAACTTTGTGTGTCGCAAACTTGTTAAAATGCCAATTATGAGTCCAATCAGCGTAATGTGCATGACGTGTCGTCGCTCTCCTGATTGACAAGTACCGACCTAATCCATTAAGTTAAAACCAGCCCAGTTGACTGCGGTCCCGTAATTAACAAAAAAGGATCATAAACCGAACCGCCTAAGGTCCAGTCATAAATCCAAAATGAACTAAAATCATCGGCTCATGATATTGCAGCGAAAGGTGGAGCTGACGTTCGATTCAATTATAGAGAATTTATGAATGGTTCGCGGAAGAAAATTTTATTGGACAGAATTTCCGCGGCAAATTGAAGGTAATTTCCTATTTTATTGATTTATACCAATTCCCGGATCAATGGACGTTTCTGATTGCTAGGATATTGATAAGGTGACGCTTATTGCGGGAGAACGTATAATAGTCACTGATAAAATAGTACCTAGGCAGAATTACCTGAGGTAACCTTCGTCAAAGGACTGTCGCAGAATATAAATCGTAGTAGTTAAATAGATAGCAGAAGCCGAATTGAGACTCCAAATCCACATTTCCAAGTATGTCATAGTCATCAGATAGTGTCTATCAACTTAAATTGAAACGCGCTTATCTTGTCACGAGTAAAGTATTGCCTCCACCTTTATGGGTCGATCTATTATAAAATACTGTGTACATTTCATTCGATCACGTTTATAAAGAGACTTTTAGTTTTTATTTATTTATTAGTAACAAATAAATGAATACATGGTTGGGTATGATTGTAGAAAGTTCTGTAACTTTAGAACCTCAATTTTTCTCGGGATGAATACTCGACTGGGCTGTAAGAATGACCAAATGTCCATACTTCAACATTGAGCTGTCTATAATATATCCATACAAAAAAAATTAAGTGTCTGTTTGTTCGTTTTGTCTTATCTCGGACGGGACTTCCACTGACAGATAGCTTACTTAAACTACTTTTAATACAAAAAATAGGGTTCTGCAAAATAAAGCTTCCTATTATTAAATTAAGACTTTCGCGACAAGTTTCGCGGTTTCACCCGGGTGGTGAAACCGCGAAACTCAGTTCATCAATATCAGTTTTCAATACAAATTTTGCCCAATTTCTATAAGAGTTGAAAGATTCTTCCAGGAAAATACTAACCGTATCACATTTGGATTTGAAATATCATTTTATTGAAATACCAAACACGGCTCGTTAACTTCAAAGTGTGTATAATAACCATGCAAGTTACTGCAGCACAACCCACCCTTATTGTGAGAGCGAGTTAAATATAAATAATAAAATATGTATTATTTTTATCTTATATAACATTCTTGAAACGATAAACTTAGGCTAAATGTTTATGGGGCTTCCCAAATTGGGCCACAAACTAAACCCTACATACATTAGCCTTCACATGTCTGCATGAAACCGTATTTGAGAACCTTCTGTAAATTTATAGCGGTGTTCTCGGTCTTAATTTGAAGATACAAAAATATGGTTGCAAAACAATTCTATTATTATTATATCCTAGTGGAAAAGCTTGAAATGTTAGAGAACTTTCAGTTCCAAGCATCAGATAACTTAATATTTGATTAGAGAAATACTTAATATTTTTTATTTAGTCTAAAAGCGTGGTATTAATTAAGCCGGGCTCTGGCTTTTAAGGTGAATTATGCCATTTCTAATGACTGCGCTCCGTCACAGATGACGACAACGTTTTGTATCTGTTTTGTGAACATTTATCGTGTTGGTAATTTGGAGACATTTCGAGCATTCAAATTAATAACTTGTGAAGGTAATATACATAAATATGCACTCTTAACTGAACTACATAGTAAAAGTCACATATTTTTACAAAATTGATTGTATAATAAATCCTCCAAATATCCCTTCAATTTTAAACATTTTGCTGCGGTAAGCATTGATATACTTTTAATGACCCCCTTTTACGCCTGTTAATTTAAAACTATCTTAAGTAATATTTTTGTTCTACACGAATCACTAAATTAAACTCTCTGAGAAACAAATGTACTGTGTAAATTTGTCATTGCCTGGGAAGCAAAGTTAAATATTAAAGTCGGAGAGTGCCGTGGTGTCTGAGACAGCTGTCTACTCAAAGCTACTTAAACACTCGTCACTTGAAGGTGTGTGAAAGCATAGCCTTTGGAGATTAATCTTAAAATCCACCTACTTTTAGAGTGCGAGCCGTACGAAATTACCGGGCCGACCTAATTATATTTAAATATTGAGGCCCTTGTAAACATCATTCAGATAGCTAATTAATTAAAAGCTCTCAGATGGCCATTAATGAGCGACCCCATACGCACCCTCGATCAAGGGTCCAATAAAATGGTTGTAACATTCTATTAACCACTTCGATATCCGATATTGACTTTCTATTTTCGGATTCACGTCGATAATGAGTATTTGATGTAGCCTGACCTTTTTACTTTGATGTGTCGTAATTTTTTAATCAGTGGCAAATTAGCACGATTGCTAGTAAGCGGTTTCCGTTGCCGATGGCTTCACTCGTAAGGTTAACATAAATGTAAGCAAAATCTTTTTCATGATTTTTATCATATTTATAATTACGAGAAGACAACTGTACCTAGTAGCATATGTCGTTAGTCTTAGGTGTTACCTGTTATAAATAGCACGTTGCCAGTTTGAAAAAATATAATATTTTATGATATGAAAACCGTAGTCAAATTCAAATATATTTTAACTTCTTAAAAATGGTCAAGAGAAATACGAACACGAAGCGGGACACGAACCCACGACATCTGCAAACCGTGCAGTTGCTCGGCCAATTGAGTTACTGGTGATCCTACCTCATGCGTCGAATTTTTTTCTTCCCTTGTTTTGCGGTTTAGGGTCGCCTTGGTCCATTCGTTTTTCTTGACCATTTTTAAGAATTTAGAAAGTAAACATGTGTGTCATACAAAAACAATCTAATATTCAAATATATTTATTGCATTAATGGAAAAGTGGAAGGGAGGCCTTTGCCCAGCAGTGGGACACTACAGGCTAATAATAATAATAATATTAATGTTATGATACATTCAGGCAAAATGCTGAGTCCCAATCGGAGAATGCATAAAATCATATTATGATTATGAAAACTATAATAATCATTGTTCACAGTGCGAGCCGGGGCTGGGCGCCAGTGTAATGTACAACTTATTGTACAATCCGCCACAAAAGTTGCTTCTGCTGGCCGGCTGCTCCACCGTGTGCACCACTGTCGCCGAGGCCGCTAAGATGTGGAATCTGATGGTTGTAAGTATTGTTACATTGTCATAACATCCTCAAGTCCTGATCCCAAAGGAATATGCAATTATTAATTAGTGCCTCTCTACCTCTACCAAAATCATAAGGTCGTGAATTTGAATGGAATAATTTTAATTGCAATCAAGCTTTTGTTTATTAGGTGTTCTCGGCGAATATGTACCGTGGTTCCTACCGGACCATCAATCTTTCGCCAATATTAAAAATATAGTAAAAATAAATATTTATCTATCGAAAGTCTTTGTCACACGTCACACATCGTGGTCACAGGAGCAATAAGTATTAGCACATATTGTCTATACATTTCCTAAAATGCACCTCATCATGTGATAGCTGACAGAGTTCAAACTTTAACTTACCTTGATGTTGTTAAAAACAATCTTTAAATCTTAACCAGTCCAGCCCAGTAAACAGCCCCAGAGGACGCGATAGCGTACGTTTTCATGTTTTACAAAACGTTGACGACGAAGACAAAGCGTTGGAGTAATGCCAGAATACTCCCCTACGAATGTTGCTTTAGTTCTGTAATCTATTCTTTTCTTTGTAATGTTCCATTTGAGATCGTCAAGACTTCACGTCTCTAATAACTGTATAATAGCGAGTTAGTAGAAACACAACATGGCAAATGGCTACCTTAATAGAAGCACACCTTAAGAAACTTTGATAGCGAAGCGGGACTCCCATGGAACATAAAAAAATCTGAAAACCCTGAAAAGTAACAAAAGCCAAGCTTTTGTTACTGATAGTAACTGAGTATTCCTTTTTTTGTCTTTAATAAAAATATTTTCTATTTCACCACTAGGAATGTTTCCCGCGAAGTCAATGAAGGCTTATATACGATACTATACTTTACTATTGTACACACAACACTACATGAAGTGATATAGGTACCAATATACTAACTAACCTTTTGGCACCAGAATGCCAAAGTCACACCCAATGTCCAGACAAGTTAACATTACATTCTTTTTTTAAATAACATATATCAGTTTTTAACAAACTACAAAAAAGGAGAAGGTTCATATTTAAGAGATGGAGTGAAACATTTTACTTAATTGAAGCCAATGAAGTGAATGTTAAATGACCGTGAATTATATGAGGAATAGACTAATTGGAAAAAAAATATTCATTAGGTTCCTTATGGTCCTAAGTATAAGGCATGCTTTTGAATTGGAAAATAAATCTATATACATAAAAGCCTTTAACTGACGGAAAATGTAGCCATAAATAGTAGGTTGGATGTGAAAGCAGTGGCAAATATATTTTCCTACCCCCATGGGACGAAGGCGCGAGCGTATGACTTTGAATCGATTATCCCGGTGATTTTGAATAACCCTCTTAAAGCAGTTTGTTTTTTATTTACTTCGAGAAAATTTACAAGTTCTTCACGACATGAGTCATAAAGCTATTGTGTTTCTTAGTGCCAATAAACAGAACTCTTTCGAGTTAATTCTGGATTCTGAAAACTGCTCATAGATACATATTGTCTAGCTTAATGATGTAGGCAATAAGCCATTACTTACTCGACCGCAGATAAATTGAAATGCATAATGTTTCAGGAGCACTCACAAAAAGTCACTTAATGAACGACCGAAGTTTAATGGCTTTTAAAGGCTCAGCTGTTTTAACATTAATTATATTGGTGGAAGCTAATTACGGATAATGTGTTCGGTGTGATGGATCACGATGAAAAATGTTATGCAAACTGCATCTTATTTGGTGTTAGAAGAAACATCATAGATGGTGAGACTGTCTTCTTTTGCCTTAAAGCTTGTGCAGTCATATCACTGTGTGTTAAGATTTTTAAAAGCTCATTGGTGGCAGGTGATTACTCAAACCAATATGCCACTACGACTCTATGAACGAAATAACGTACCGTAAAAATAACATTTACTATATAAGTCCGACTTTTGTGAACAAAATTGTTTGTTATTTCAAGACTTGGATAAATGGATTTTGGACAGATCACATGAAATTGAAACGAAATGCCCTCCTCCGCAGTACTCCCACAAACGAAGGAAAATATTTTATCTATTAATAGTTTATCCTTAGCAACCTTTCGTATAAATGTCAAAGAGGATTGTCAGGAGTTTCATCGTGTAATTGGTTTACGGATACGCTATTGTAAAATTCGGCAACAGACAATGGGAATAGATTCAGATTCCATTCTTAGAATGACAACTGAGGAACATCCCTGATGTTCACAGAACCGAATTGTAACACAACTTAATTCATTGAAATAAAAATTACGTATCGGCTATTATCTACCTGACCGCATTTTCGAACATCCCACTACGAAAGGCATTTTTTATAAGACTTTCAATTAAAGTTATGTGATCATACTAAATGTTTGCATGGTTGTTTCTCAGTCATTTAAAAACGAATGAACAGATTAAATAATACGCATCGTATTATTTTGTAACTAGATTCAAATAGAATGCGTCTCGGAATAAAATGTTCCTTCCTATGCTATGAAATGTATAGGTATTCTTGGTCCAACGTATTCATTGAGGGATATAACAGTGACATTTATTTCTTTCTTTTTGTGTGTTTGATTTTAATGATTGTATACTCGTATTACAAAAATCCGACAGCACACCACCTTTTCGCCCCGTTAGCGCCGCGTTTCGTCTAACAGTTGGTTTGAAAACTCGATGAACTCCATTGTGTAGTGGTCACTGAGACAACCCTATTGTCATAAAATACGGAAAATTGTAAAAAGACAAGCAAAATAAATGTTACAGCAACTTATATTTCTTATATAAAACAAAATAAATGGGCAGATCTAATATAATTAGTCAAGCTAATATACTCATTAGTATTCTCAATGGAAATGTTATTTTTTTCTATTTCAAATACATTTCCAATTTAATTCGTTAGATAGCCTCGTCTGAGTTATCACGCCATAATTGATTGAGTTACACAGTTCGTGAACGCGCCTCCAATTTATTTATACCTATACTATTTGTACCTCCGGTGTTACCCGGCTATATTCGAGATAAAACTAAACACAAAAACTTTTAAGTTTTTCATTGATTGGTTTATTTATATGCCTGCAATCACTTCTTTACCTTATAGATCCAGTGATCATTTCAAAGGACTAATTAGTTCATACTAATAATATAACAACTCGATTATGACACGTTGTTGAATGATCCGTGGCCACTCTACAAAGCTACGTTCTACGCTCTAAGTATAGAGCACCAGTGAATAATTTTCATCGTAGATGTATTCAGTGACCAGACTCCTGAATACCCACTACCAAAGAAAAAGATATGTTGCGGTAGGTAACATAGGTGATACTGACCTTGCAAAATGCAAGTTCTATAAGTCACGTACTTATTACTAGGCTTAAGGGTAAATGCGAAGGCTTGTATTAATTATCCAATAATCAAATTAAAATGCATCTAAAACACGTACACGCCAAAGTTCGAACTCTTTCGCTCCAACGGGAATGGATTTATCATACGGTAAATCTTTTTTAATATGAAATTTTCCCTCAGCTTGTTAATATGGTACGGGGGAAGTTGCGAAATGAGAGTAATTAGAGATAAGCCATCAATTCATTGGAAATGAACATAAATACTGTAGGTAGATCATTAACCCTCGTTATCACAAACAAGGGTCAAGTTTGGGAACATCGGAGTAACCTGATTTGATTGGTTAACGGAGTTCAAGTGATTGTGAAGGGCCTTTATGAATATATCGAAGATACATTCTATTCAGTGATCTTCCGCCCACGCTGTTCGTATGTTTGACAATTCTAGAAAATATTTGTTTGCCATTGCGTTGTATATATATTTAGTTAGAAGTCGTGGTGGCCGTGGGGTTTGTGCAATTGCCTGCAGAGTCCCAGCGGTCTGTGCCAATTAGTTTTGCTAAAAACTGCAGTAAATTGAATTCACGCTTTTCGGTGAAAGAAAACATCGTGAGCAAACCAGCATATATCTGCGAAGTTTCAAAGACATAATGTATTTTCCTAAAACGGCGATGGACCCGCCTACTATCACCCTTCGGGAACGCTTCTGGAATAGCGTGAGCCCCATCCATCTCCCTGGCCTTATCCCATACATTGTTGGGGTCGGCGCTTGATTCAACCCGATGTGGCTGATCACCTGATTTTTATATGAAGCGACTGCCATCTGACCTTCGCAACCCCATTTAGGAGGAAAATCTGTGATCTGGGTTAAACCAGTTGTCAGATTATTTTTCGGCCTCCGACTGACCTGTAACGATTGCCAAAGATGTTAAATTGGCAACCGACGGCTTAACGTGCTCTCCGAGGCACGGAGGGAACTGGGACGGTCACCCATCCAACTACTGGCTAGGCGTATGGTTGCTTAACTTCGCTGATCGAATGATATGCGCAATAGCAACTGTGCCACGAGCTCCTCTTCTGGGATAGCGTGAGCATACTTGCTTTATTTATTTATGAGTTTTTTGCCGGTTCTTCTCAGAAGGCTAATTTCCGAACCGGTGGTAAATTCCTCGCCATTCATAAGTGCCTTACCAGGGGCTGAACTGATTAAATCATTTTCATTTTCATTCATATTTAGTAGGTTAGTTCTTCTTGTTCTACCTGAATTTTCGTTAAATTTTTCAAACATTATTAATTCATAAACTATTAAATGTTAGGTTTTGTAACTTTAGTGAATGCCAATCCAAATAAGTGATTCAACGATGTACTTGGAGACTTTTGTAAATTTCTAATTTTAGGAATACAAATAGACGAAACAGCTAATTTTGCATAAGTTACGAAAACGTTACGCGCCACTCCGCTACTAAGCGCTTAGTTTTTAGTTTTAAAAAGCATGTATTATGTTTATTATTATTAGTCTTTGATTAAAGTAAAATGAATAATACGAGATAATTCCCTTATTCTTAACACCTAACTTAAAACTGTATTATAGTATGTACTTAATGAAGATTTACTTACAGCTATGCTACGGTGCGTCCTCGCCCGCACTGTCGGATCGCGCCCGCTTCCCGACACTGTTCCGGACACATCCGTCCGCGACTGTCCACAACCCAACGCGTATCAAGCTCATGCAGAAGTTTGGATGGTCTCGCATCGCCATCCTGCAACAAGCCGAAGAGGTTTTCATATCGGTAAGGAAACGTAAAAAAAATGTGTATTCTCGCAAAATTTAAATATATTGGAATTGTCCTAAGGACCTCATCGTCGGCTTAAACAGGGCGTAATTTCTACACTTTGATGTTTTGGTACCGTAAAGTTAAACTTCAAAGCTCAGTAGTTTTTAATACCTACGCGCTGTTTAAACGATCATAGTTGGCCCCCTTTTAATTAAGTAATAACAAAAAGAGCTACAGCAACCCTTTTTTAGAAGACGGCATAACACCATCTTGTGGTGTGTATTTAAATCCATCAATACCTCTGGAAATAAACCTTATATTCTCAGATTAATGATACGCCCTACAGCTCTACTAGACACCAAGATGATAACCTAACATCCATATTCTCATTATAAAACTTATATGACACAGATTTAATTCATCACTCATAATCAGTTGCCTCTTTCTAGGAACCATTATTGCTAACACTGATAATAGCAAATCATGCAACTAACTCTTTTCAGTTGAATATCATCAGGTATTATTACTTTCCTTATTTTGTACACAAAGACACATGTCTCAATTGCTGTTTGCCGTTACGATGTCCTTTTGACAAAGTTACCTTAGTAAATGGTTGAAGTTTTCAATAAAATAACTTTATATATATCAAGGTTCTCACGAGCACTCTTTTTCAATACAAAATCAATAAACTGTAGTTTTATTTGAATAATCTTTCTTGTCGCTGCGATTGGTATTCATAGAAAAACCATTCACTTGACCCGAGGCATGATATATATTGATATTAATAAATTTATATCTTAAAATTTTGACGAAACTATACTAATCCATTTCTAAAGTTACCTTCGTTACGAAATTGAAAATTATAAAATATTTGGTGATGAGTAGATTTTAATAATATTAATGATTCGCTGCACTCTAGCGAGTCATTTATATAGTGTATACACACATAGACGTTTAATATCATTTCCCGATTGAAGCCACTTAGTACGTTAGCAAATAGGCGTAAAGGGGCTTAACAAAGTTTATACAAGAAATGGAAGAGTAATTTGTGGCAGAAGCGCGCTTATGTCCGCCGCGTCGCCGGGCCTGTCTCGCTATATCATCGTATATAAAATGGTTCTAATTTATTAGAGAACTCAATTTTATTCTCTCTTTATCGCACTCTCGTGACGTCTTTCATCGATAAAGGAAGTCTTCTTATTATAATATAATTATAAAAGTATACAGAGATAATTAAATCTGCTCTGAAATCTACCTTGGTAAAAAAGAAGTCAGAGAGAAATTTCATGCTTCGTATAAACCTCATTTTGACGTAACTTTGGGTTTCGTAATACAACCTGTGGAGTAGCTAGTCGATGATAAGGCGGAATGGTATCGCCAACTGATTACACTGGTGTACCACCGTGTCCTCACTCGCTATCCCCGGCGTTCGCGTGATTCAAATCATTCGATCGGCAGTTAGGTACTCGTTGGTATCGATGTCGAGTGGAGTATGACACGCTAAGCGCTTTGTCTGCCGGTTGACAAACGATTTTCGTGATTGGCCTTCGGCGAATCGACTATTTCGAATTCATTGCGTATTGGAACGCAGTCGAGCGCGTTATCGAATATTTACAACGTCTTCAATTTTACTTAAGTCAACATATTGGCAAACTGAGTAAATTTTAGACCGTCGAACAAATTTTAGAATACATATCGGTAAAACTCTCAAACGAAATTGATTCCTAGTCTAAACTGCAAGTATGCAACTTAGAAAGTAATTTAAATTGTTTGTCCGTCTTATAAAATTACCTATCTTCCAGGATTTCAGGCATAAGTAAGGGCATACAATATATATAGACATATGGTGACTTTTAGACCAGTGTGGAAAATGTCTGAGAGAGCCGTCAAGAGACATTACGGTTACGTGTGGTTAAATTTATTTTCAGAATTTCTGGTTTCCTTACCATATTTTTTTCGCGGTAAGCTCGAGGTACTAAAATTAATCTAGACACATCGTTACCGTGCTAACAAAGTAAATAATATAGCTCTAGTAAATATTAGAACATCCTAAAAACGGAATAATAAGCAATTTAACTCACTGAGGGCCGGTTTCTCGAACGCTTGTCAAAATCAAAATCAACTGACATTAATATCAGTTGACATGCGATGTCAACTTTGATTGGGTTTCTCGAACGCTTGTCAAGCAATAATTAACTAATATAATGTTAACTAAAACATTCTTTTTAAATATGGCCACATTGGTGAAATAGTTCAATATTGTCATTCATTCGTTCGTTCTATCTGTCAAAGAGACAGAAATAATTAATATTATTACTGTCTGTGCTGCATTGTTTACGATTACATACACGAAAAAAGCGAGAAAATATTGTATTGTATATGTGTGAGCATATTAGTGAATCGGAGGGATCACCGTCTGGTCACAAGCAAACTGTTCAGAATCCCCGCAGCAAGGTCTTACGACGCAGGCAAATCCATATCCTTGCGTGTCGCAAAATCAAACACTGCCTCCCTCGACTCTCCTGTGTTTATTTATTTATCACACCTGCTCTACTGTGCACAGAACAAAAAGGTGCATGTGCACCGAAAACTGAGAGTGATACAAATAGAGTGCAATACCTAGGTTGGTGCCGAAATAAGATTAACTAATATAATGTTATCGTACCACTTCGTCAAAGGACTTCTAGCCACAGGACGCAGTGGCTCTTCTTGCTTCCCCAGACCAGTAATGTTTGCAGTACTACTGTTTCAATGTGAAGTGCTACTTATTATCTACCCAAATTAACAAAAGTGTGTACTTACCTGTTACTGTTTAATGTAATAAAATATATGGAATAGAAATAACATTGTTATTATTTTCTCATCTTGTTACTCTTACTTACAACAAGGCCACCAAACTTGTAAATTACTCTTGCAGTATTGAGAAAGAAAACTAGATCTGGCGCTGCTAGCAAATGAGTTATCTTATCCTTAGATACTTGTATCAGATACAAACTACAAAGGAACATTTCATTTCTTAATTCTTATACTGTGCATTTACTTAAATGGTAAGGAGAAGGTACTGACCGACAAACCCAATGATCCCGTTGCAATCTACTATTATTATATCTCAATCAACGGTGTGAATATTATATTCATAACTAACTTTTGTATGCAATGAAATCAATATAATAGGCCATTTATTTCTTTACATTTTATGAGCTTTCTACATGTAGAACATAAATTGTTATTCTGTTTTTAGAACATAAATTGTTCCAAAGACAGAATAACATTTTTTTATTTATCTAGGTATAATGTAGTAGGTATGTGTTCAATTCATAGAAACAGACTATAATTCCAGTCCAATAATCCCATTCTATACATTCATAAAAAAAATCATACTTACAATATGTAGTAGGTTAAACATTCAAATATTAATGTATTGCATAATATTTCCAATCTTAAACCTACCTAAGGGTAGAATAAGTTTGTACATAAGTTAAGTAATATAGGTTGTTTTGTACAGACTCAGGATCTAGGCATTTAAATATTGAATTAGCTGTCTAGTTTACCTATACCAATACCTACGGTATTGCTTTTGCAATTTGTTCAAAAATAAGTTAATTTTGTGATACCCAGCACCTATTGTTTACTAGATTCATACCAATTTAGTTAGGTACCTACCTTATGAATTGCACACACTATTCTAATACTTTTGATGTTATGATTATTATTTGTTGTCATACTATAATAGCACATACCTAATCTTTTTCTCCAATAAGTAGAGTTTAATACCTATTGATTTCACTTTTAGAATATAGTTAAGAACTGAGGCTATATATATAAATAAGCTAGCAGGTAAATAACAAAACAAGTCTTCATAAACATTCTTATTATTAGTTAGTAGTTTGATATTATGATTTTGCAGCTTTTGAGTGTATACATTATTGTTAATTTTATCACTTTCGCCACAAATGTGTCACTGTCAACAAGGTAGGTTGTTATCCAGTTATTTCGTCAGTATAATCATCTTCTGTGTTTGTCTCATGTTATCGCCAGTTTTGATCGAGAGTCAGGGCCGTAGTATGTGTTTGGCAACATTTTCAATTTTCCCGCGATCATACACCTGCATTTTGTCAACATTTTTTTCAATCTTGATTTTAGCATTGTTATTTCCATTTGATATATAAAATAGCATGCTATAGCACTGGGAATAATGTAGCTTCCTGTGAGTGACAAGATTTCTAGGATCGAGGCAGTATTTCTATAAATATTACGATAAAATACAATGGTAGTAATAAGTTAATTCGTTCACAACCTCCGATTAACTGATATGCCATTTGACATCACTTTGATCATAGATTACGGCTTAATGAGCCTTTCAGAAACCCAAAATGCATTTAACATTCGATTTGATCATAGAGATTTGGCATTTATGTTAGTTGACATTCTGATCAATTCAAACTAGATGATCATCCTTCTAGCAACCCAATTCGCACTTGACATGCCGTTTGATCGATGATTAGTTAATGTTTGACTTGACAAGCCTTTCGAGAAACCGGGCGTGAGCTTTTTAAAATTTTAACAAAGTCACATGTTATACATTGGATTTACTCTAAACTTTAATATAAAATGATTTATTTATTTGTTATGGGTAAAAGAAATCACGCACTCAATTATGCTCAGTATTAAATAGACATAAAGGATTGCGCGTTAATCCGCGGATATACGGTAACAATGGCCATAAACTGAAGATAATCGCACCCGCGAGGCTCAGGGCTGCTCCTTCCATGATAAATGAACATATCTAAACTTTTTATCTCAGCCAAAAAATGCTCCCGAACGGTTTCCTCTTACGATATCACTCTTCGTCGATTTTCCTATATTTGTCCCGGTAAATTCAAAGACCTTGGAGACTCTAGGTTCCAAAAAGGCAATGTCTTCCAGCTTTATATTTTAGATATTTTTTCCGAATATTTTAATTGTAAACAAGCATCTGTAAATTTTAATCTAAACTAAAGAGGAACCTACTATGAAATATAAAATATCGATGTAACCTCATAAGATTTTATTTTTTAATACCACTACGGTGGCAAACAATTACAGGCAATCGCCCCAACTGATTGTGTATGCACTTTGCCGCGGTATGATACTTACCTACATGTTATTATGTAGAGTCCCAATCCCATAAGGTAGGCATATAGATGTACAGGGTAGGCAGGGTTAGGCAGATACATAAGTAGAAGTTTAAGTAATAGGGGCAAATTCTGAAAAACGATCGTGTCGCACTGTTGTATAAAAAAGTCGTTTAGCATCATAGTTTTTGGGCATGTTATTGACTCCATTTCGTACTCTACGAAATGAAGTGTATTTATCTAAGCGATGTGGAAAGCAAAATTTAAGCCAGCCATGTGAATTCGACTGGAAGTGCTTTCTGATACGCCTAGATATATTTACATTACGTATAGCATTTCAGTTTTATTTGCACACTGGATAGTTCTGTTTGTGTTTACTTTATTGTACAAAATATCCTATCGACATACGAGCTACACCGTAGATATCTTAATTTCATTTGTCGCGTTGTAAATGGGGATTATAGAGTCGTATCTTTTGATGAATTAGTTTAATTTACCATACCTAAAAGGAACTCGAAAATTAAAATGTACGAAAATGAATACAGCTGCCCTTTTCTTTATAGCCATTTTAATATGAATGCTTCTTAAAAGAAAGAGGTGGACGTTTAATCCACGTCCCTTTTAGAACCAAAATACTTGAACATTTCGAAACTCCTTTGCACCTCGTTTGCGGGGTTAAGAAGTCCGCAATGGGATAGCGAAATGTTAGTGAATATTATAGCGGTTTATTGCAGTTTCGTGGTATAGAGAAGCCGGTAAGTAAGTATACGTAATTATAAGGTTTTTGTTAGGTGAAAACATGTAGTTATTGAGCGCAGGCGCGGCGTAACGAGGGTTGTGTATAGTTGCCGCGATGAATGCGGGCTGGGCCTTTCACGCCACTTTCAATGTAATTAGAGCAGCCCTGGGTTTTTCTGCATAAGTTAGTTTCAAGTGTTTTTGTGCCTCTGTTTTCCTTTCAATGTGCGGGGGAAATAAAATATCTGAAGCACACATACAGAAAACCGATTCTTGGTATGTTTAGAGTCAAAATGTTTTAATCAAAATAAAGTAATGTTCAGAACGGTTCAGCGGCGAATGTTTACGTAAAGCTCAAGTTCATACTTGACTCCAATCTTTTTCGATGTCACATAAAATTGTTTTTGGAACGAATTTATATGGAAGCAATAACTTTGCATCAACGAAGAACGCGGCGCGCCTGTGTCGTCTGTTTAGGTAGTTTTGGCTTAGGGTAAAGCGCTTTCAATTTCGTTTTTTACGCCTTCGTTACTTTCAATTACACATCAAATCCCAAAAGCACATTTTTTCTGTACTCAATGATGTTATCTACGTATAAACAAATTGAAGAGGCGTATTCCGTTATAGTGTAAATTTTAACGTTGGCTCGCACAAAAAAATAAACAGAGCTATAGTTAGCAACTAGAACATTTAAGAGTAAAAAAGTATTCAAGCTGCAGGCTAGTTTGATAAGAGTATTGCTGTTTATTTCAATAAACGTTAAAAGTTACTTCAAAGTGATAATGAGCTGGTCTGAGGTCTAGGTTTAATCCCCACGGCGGGTAAATAAGTTGTAAGTTGACACAACTTTTATAATATAAATATTTACATAGTTTTATGTAAGTAAATAATAAATAAATTGCTGTTGTTATTTATACTTGTTGTCTATCATTCTTTATCTTTTAAAGATTTTTTGGTGAAAAAACTACTAAGATATAGACGTAGCATTTTTGGGATTAACCACCAGCTTCTTCAACGCTTCAGACTAACACCATATAAAGTGTAACTATGAAATTCTATCCACTCATCTGTATATCTTTCCTTTTTTAAATTCCGCGTGATATTTCAGACTGTAGAAGACTTGGAAGCGCACTGCAAGCAGGCCGGCATAGAGATCGTGACACGGCAGTCATTCCTGTCGGACCCAGCCGACGCGGTTCGCAACCTTCGGCGACAGGACGCCAGGGTTATCGTAGGGCTGTTCTACGTGGTCGCAGCTCGTCGTGTACTCTGCGAGGTCTACAAACATCGCCTCTACGGGAAGTCATACGTCTGGTTCTTTATAGGTAAGCTTTAATGAACACAGACCTCTACTTTTCGCGATACGTAAACCTCACACTGTAACCTTTGAATGTAATCTTATTGCTAAACGCCAAAAGGTTTAAATTAGTTAACGTACGCAAATCTGAATTCCATTAAATATTTACAAGCTCTCAGACAAAAAAAATATGACGACGATTGAATGTCTATAATTTATTGGCAGTCACTCTAAAGCTATATCGGACGTGACATTATTCCAATCATTCCAATAGATTCAATTCTGAACGACCGATAAGATTCGTGAAAGGCACTTAAGTATTGACTGGAGAACTTGATCCGACGGTAAAGTGATAATTCCTCATGATACGACATGTTTAATTAGATATGACAATATACTTACTTCATGTATAAACACCTCTGTGAATAGCAAATATAATTAACATGTGTCCTTAAATAAATGAGGGCGATATAAAAATAATTCGTGGAAAACTGCAGTCATGTCAAGGTAGCCTAGTAAACAACATTATCCCAAAGGACCGAAATCGCTTCCCGGGAACTGCCGCCTAAGCGGATGATGATCCCTTTTTGCGCATTATAATAATTTTATAAAAATGTCGTCAGAAAAAGCCAACCTCGTTAAATGTACAAACATGACGAAAAGGCGTCATTTATTGACATTGTGATTTATGGTTTCGTATATTATGTTACGTTTTGGAGAAAATTTAAAACAAACCATCTTTTAAATGAGTGACGGTGAGCAATGGAAATGCTATATAAATTGTCAGAAGGTCTGGATTATGATACGAATAATCTAAAGGCGGGCGCCGCCTTGACAGCGCAGTAAATAGAACTCATTTGGTCGTTGTTTATGAAGGATAAAAAGAAGAACGATGTGATCCTGAGAACAATCAGAAAAGTGTGACATTTTTTATACAAAGTTTTCCATTTGTGTTTTTAAGCTTAGACACTACATTAACGTCTTCAGTAAATCGTGACTTCTCACTTTGTTGCTCTGCTTTCTTTTAATAAATGATCCCCGCAAGCTCGACTGGATATTTATTAATGAATTTCCCGGATGGATACCCGAGGGACAGCCACGGCGGGCGACAGTAATGGAAGCGGGAAAAAATGCTTAGATAAAGTGAGGAACAGCAAAGTGCCACTACGACAACGTTACCCAGGGGTGTAATAAACCAGCGACGAAATATCTGCATTCTATCTTCGATGCTAACAAACAATAATTTCACCTGCCGCTCTAGGTGTAGGATTGTGCAATCGTGTGGCGTGACAGAAACAAGACACGAAACGGAAATGTACAAACTGTGAACACGATGCCATAATATACTACGGAATAGCGAATGGGGAGCCAGAAATTACTCAACGGCCATAAGCAATTACCCTGAGAATAACCAATAAACAAAAAGACTTTATTATGCATAAATGAAATCATAAACTCATATGTTTTCATGCGTTTTTGATAGAGTTCAAAACGTCGAATGGAAGAGTAGTCGAATACCCTTCAAAGCATGTTTTCCTCATCAGAAAATTTCATTGGCGACTTAGAAAGAGATTTAGTTCCATAATATGCCCTGTCCATTATTTATGTAATAAGATTGTGATAAAATAATGGAATTGAGATTCTGTTTGCCAACACAGTATTTAAACACATATAACCAATACAAAACACAAAAGTCATACACCAATAAAAAAGTCAGTGCAGTGGCAACGTTCAATAGCCCTCGGCTCAATAGCCTCGTCCTAACCGAGCCAGCCTGCGGTCACCGCAGTTCCATCAGTAAATTACAAAGTCCACCGCAATTTTCTGAATTGCATTTATTTTTATATCCAACGTGAATTCTGAAAGTAATATACTGTGATATGAAAACGCTGCGCTGTAGCGACGCTGTCTTGACATGTCAACTAAACTTGCTTTCAGAACTAGCTCTAGAGTTTCATAGGTTCGGAGTCGGGCGGGCTTGACTTTAATATTCATATAATATTAAAGTTTCATTTTAAATTATTTACTTCCTAATGGTAATATAGCATTACCTTACCTGCTAGAAGTAGAACCGAGTCTTTCATGATGTTTTCATGTGTATCGTACTTTATATAGTATTTATATCCATCTGCGTTGTTGTGTAATATTCAAAATCCAAAAAAAAATATTCAACATAAGGGACATTTGGAACACTAGTTGAAAGTCATTTTTCTTGCGCTAACTTAGGTTAATTTACTTTGACTATATTAGCTACCTGCCAGTGAAAGCTCCGATAGAATCAGTCTAGCCGTTTTAATTTGGACATCAAAATCAAAATATGCTTTTTTTTATTTTAAATCTTTCAATTCTACATTTAACATAGAGTTCAGCTCTTAAACTTGCACAGTGAAATAGGCCATGAAAATAGAATAGATAAACCGCAATTTACATATTCATGAATTGGTTCAACTGTCGCGATTCTAGGGGTTGCTGCGGAAGCTGATCGCCCTTTGAATCAATTTTACATTAATGTTCCGGATTTTGGTAGCATTAGTATTCCTCCCCAACTTCCTACAAATCTTAAATCTAACCGGAGACGATGATTAGCCTGAGTGCATACCTCAGTATGATAATTTGATTCAATTTGTAGTGAGGGGCGTACATTTCCCGTGAACAGAGGTAACAGAGGGCTAAATTAGTCCAAGGTGGTCTCGAGAGCGGATCCCATTTGGTAGGTAAGTGTATACACTTGTATATTGCGGTGCGGTTGCTGGCGAGCTGCCAGAGGTACGTCACCAAGTTCGGCAGGTTATCAACGTCCGGTTGACCTTAATATTGCCTCACAGAATCTTTTCTCTTCCTCAGTAAAACTTTATTACAACCTAAGTATGCAATTTACCACTAAAGAGATCACTTCATCTGAAAATAATCGACATTTTCTACATACGCTGAGGTATCCACTTTCAGAATTTAATCATAACATATTTCAGTTGAGTTAATGTTTTTTTTTTATTTTAACAAGCAAAGAAAACTTAATACCCCTGATTCCAAAACATGGTTTAAAGAACTAGACCTGACTCGAGTTAAAGCTATACCCTTCTCTTTAGAAAATCACAGAATGCGATGGAGCTACTTTTAAACCATTGACTATTTTAGTCCATGTTTGGTAATAAGGGGGTGTGTCGTAAATATAATGTTGCAAAATGAAGTTCAAAGACGTAACATTTGACACCAGCGATATACTCAGGATATAATAATACCTACAGTTGTGGGTTGAGTTAAATTAAACAACATGCCAGCCTAATGCCAGGGAGTATGTTCAAAGGGTCGCGCTCTTACTGCGTACACATTCCCGGAACATTTGCGCCACACTGTGACATATTAAGGCTATATTCTTTTTATAATCACGCCTCATGTCTGCATCTTGTACATTTTATATCATCTGGTATTTAATCTCTTTTATGAAACAGATATTATTTTTATGGAGCATGGATTCGAATATTGAAGCATAATGTAAAATTTTACAATTTGCTTTTAAGACATAAAACCATATTGAAAATTCACATGAAATTTCCACAGTAAAACTGCAATATAACAACAAACACAAAGTTTTTAAATAATATTTTTTGAAGTACACTTCGTGCCTGTTCAGAAAAAAAATATGAAAGCAATCGGGTCTTCTCACAACCCCTGTAGGGGGGCTGGGGTATCCGTTTCGGGGCTTTTGGCCCCCTGACGGAGGTTATCTTCGCCGCGCGGTGATCCGCGCGGGGCGTTGGAATGGTGCGCCTGCACCCGGAGGAGTGCTGGCCGATGACATCGCCTTGACACTGGGCAACCAGTGAGTGTGACACGCGTGAGAGATCCTCTTCACGCCGCCCTCAGCGCGGTACAAGCCAGCCGGGTGAGACCCCGTGGGGGGAGGCCCAGCTAACGACCAGCGAGCAGGCGGCGACTAGGTGTTCTCACGGTGGCGCGTGGAAGTCGTCGTCTTCTTCAGGAGTCACGCGCGCGGATGAGCTCGCGCGCGTAGGGCCGGCCTTCCGGTGGTCGCGCGTGCAGAGGCGCAAGGTCCCGCAGATGCGGGTGTTGCGACCGGTCTGCCCGCGCGAACATGCTGGAGGCCAGGCGGCTGATGAAGTCGTCCAGGCTCTCGACCTTGAGGTCCCGTGCGATCGTCGTGTTCCTCACGCACCAAGGCGCGCCCACGATGGTACGCAGGGTGGCGGATTGCTGCTGCTGCAGCTTGGTCTTCATGGCTGCGCTCGCCAGGGCGTACCAGGCGGGCGCTGCGTACGTGAGACGAGACCGCACGTAGGCCTTGTAGACCCCCAGTTTGGTCCTGAGGGGGAGGCGGGACGAGAGCACTGGACGAAGAAGCGCCCTTGTGACGCGCACATTGGCGACGACTCCCTTCACGTGGCTGCCCATGGTCAGGCGATGGTCGATGGTGACCCCGAGGTACTTCGCTGTCTTCGACCATTCGATCTCCTGTCCTTGCATCTTCAGCTTCGGTGGGTGGTGCTGTGCGGATCCGACGAACAACGCCTGCGTCTTCGCCACGTTCACCGACAACCTCCACTTGGCCAGCCATTCTGGCAGACCGTCTAGGTTACGCTGCATCTTGGACGCGGCGTGGTTTCGATTCATAGAGGACGTGTAGTACGCCGCGTCATCAGCGTACAGGGCCAGTTGGCAGTTCTCCGCCACTGGGATGTCATCGGTGTAACGCGCGTAACACACAGGGGAGAGACAACTCCCCTGCGGTACTCCCGCTTCTATGCGTCGTTCGTCGGAGTGCGCTCCCTCTACCGACACGAAGAATCTCCGGTCTAGCAGGAAGGATGCAAGGACTTTGACGACTCGGCGAGGAATGGTCGACGTCGACAGCTTGAACAGCAGACCGTTGTGCCATACGCGATCAAACGCCTTCTCCATGTCGAGGAATACTGCAACCGCGGTCTCGCGCTTGTTGCGTGATGCGGTGAGCGAGTGCAGTACCCTCGACAGCTGGAGCGTCGTGGAGTGTTCGGCCCGAAACCCATGTTGCTCCGGTCGAGGTGGGATGTGGGGCACGATGTGTCGCAGCAGGAGCTTCTCGAACACCTTCGAGAGCGTCATCAGCAACGAGATCGGCCGGTAGCTAGTCGACAGCAGAAGATTCTTCCCGGGCTTAGGCAGCATGATGATTTTCCCTACCTTCCAGGGTGTTGGGAAATGGCCCAGGCGCAGGATTCCGTTGAACAGGCGCGTCACCGCCGCCAGAGCTCGAGGCGGGAGGTGACGCAGCGCTGTATTGGTGACGCCGTCTGCGCCTGGGGCTTTCTTCTGGGGGCTGCGAAGGAGGGTCTTGCGTATCAGCCCGGGAGAGAAGACCACTGGGTCCTCTCCGTTAGCTACCGGCTGTGCGAAGTACTCTCGGAGGTGTTGCTCGACTGCTGCAATGTGGTCCAACTGGTCGGTGGGGTTGGGCCGGAACTGACGCTCCAGGCTTTGGGCGAAGATGTTGGCACGGTCTGCTGCGCGACATCTCGGGGTTCCATCTTCGGCCAGCAGCGGTCGCACCGGTTCGGGAACGCCGGCAATCCTGCGGCACAGGCGGTGCACGCTACTCCAGCCTTCCTCACTCACAGACTGGATGTGACGTTCCCAACTCTCGGCGGCCTGGGCGGAGAGCGCCTCTTTGACCCTCTCCGAGATCCTGTTTGATTGGCCCTTGAGTGTGGGGCAGCGGGTTTGCTGCCACTGCTTCCGAAGGCGCCTTTTTGTCGCAAGAAGTTCCTTGACACCGCCCGGTAGTGGCTCACGCCGTATCCGGGTCGGTGTGGTGTGCGAGGATGACTCTAAGGCGCCTTGGATTCTCTCCATCACCTCAAGGGCCAGGCGATCGACGTCATCTGGGTTGCTGATTGGGAACGTCGACCAGAGGTCCGCCTGTAGGTGTTCCGCAAACCTCCTCCAGTCTGTGCATCGACGTGGTGCAGGTGGAATGATGGTGTCGGGATTTGCCGTCAGGAGCAAAAGCACCGGCATGTGGTCCGAGCCTAGGTCGTCCAAAAGAACTTCCTGGGCAAGCTGGCAGTTCAGGTCCGAATGGACTGCGATGTCCAGAACGTCAGGAAGCTGACTGGCTGTGGGCGGGTAATGGGTAGGGACCTCAGGTCCACTGACCACATAGCCCGCCCTCTCCGCGTCGTTAAACAGCTTCCTGCCGTTCGGACAGATGCGTGATGAGTTCCACCCTGTGTGTTTGCAGTTGAAGTCCCCCGCGATGAGGGTCGGCACGTGGCCGTCCATGAGACCACGGACGTCCTCCACGTGCAGTTTCCCCAACGGCGGGCGGTACGCGGCGTAGATGTGCAATGGGTTTGAACCACCCATGTACACCTCCACGCCGAGCACATACATCGACTGCAAACGCACAGGTGGAAGCGGCTGGTGCAGGACTCTTCGTCGGACCAGAACTGCCAGCCCCCTATAGGCCCGGCCTTCGTCCGAGATTTCGTCCTGACGGTAAATCACGTAATTTGGAATTTTGAATTTTGAATTTGGCCGCAATAAGGTCTCTGAAATTAGCACCACGTCGGGAGCCTGTTCCACGAGGAAGGCTTTGAGGAGGCCGGTCTTCGGCGTTACGCCGCCGGCGTTCCAGTGGACCGCCCGGAACGGCCTACTCCCCGTCGCCAGCTCTTTTGGATGATATAAGGAGTCTGGTGAGACCGTTCAGGACGGCCGGAAGCGGGTCGGAACCGGTGCGAATAGCGACCAGCACCTCTTGCAGGACCTCCAGGGCGACGTCAATCGCTCCCATCCTGTCTCTTTCTGTTGACGCCTTGCCCCTTCTGGCGGAAGGTCGGGGGCCGGCGTCTGTACCAAGAGGTGCTGATGCTCCTCCGGGTGCAAGTTTCTTCTTGGGCGGTGGTGCGGGTGGTGCGGTTGGTGCCGCCTCCGCGGTCTTCACCGCCGCCTTCTTACGGCGCCGCCTCCGTTTCTTCTCGCCTTGGCGGGAAGTCGGCGCGTTCGCCGGGGCCATCAGTGTGGTGGTGGTGGCCGCCACCTGCGGCTTCTGGCTCGCGCCGTCTGTGGGGCCCGTCGTGCGAGCTACGGGGCCTGCCTTCTTGTTCCTGGCCTCCCGACGGAGGACAGGGCAGGCCACGCTGTTGGCTGGGTGGGCCCCCTTGCAGTTGACGCAGGTGGCGGGCTCCTCCCGAGGACGCGTGCAGTCGCGCGCGGCGTGTTCTTCGCCGCAGCGCACGCATGCGAGGGGGCGGTGGCAGGCGTGTGATGAGTGCCGGAATTGTTGGCACCTATGACACTGCGCCGGCCCCCGCTTCCCCCGCCAGGCTTCAATTTTGACCCCGGGCATGCAGAGGAGCTCGGTGACATCGTAGATGCCCGGGGTGGTGGTGGCGGTGCGCTGCAGCTGCGCAAAGAATATGCAGCCTGGGCGTCCCTGTCGTGCGCGGATCTGGCGCACGTACTCCGGTTCGTAGCCCAGGCTGCGGAGATCCTCCTGGATTTCCTCGGGAGGAGTGTCGGCTGGAAGGCCCCGGATGGCCACCTTCAGGCTTTTCTCCGCCGGGAGGGAGTAGGAGAACCAGGAGATCCGGTCAGATTTCTCCAGCTCTGTTAAGTATCGCTGGATCTGCCGGTACTCCTGGTCATCACGTGGGGAGAACCGCACCCCCTTGCCGAATGGGCGAGCGTTGGGTGCGTGTCCGAGTCTTGTCTTTATGTTCTTGAAGTGGGTCGCCCAATTCGGCAAGTGTTCCACGATCAAGGGGGGGTACTTGGGGCGCGGGGGGTCCTTGCGCGCCCCTTGGGGTGCGGTGGTGCCGGCGGAGTCGGTAGTGGTAGTGGTTGTAGGTGGCGGCGGCGGTGCGGTGCTTACCGGTGGTGGGGGTGTTGGCGATGGCGGCGGCGTCGTTCGGCGCACGGCGTCAGCGAACGACGTGCTGGGCTGTGGGTGTGCGGGTGGCGGGGGACGGGTCTCCGCCTTAGCCCTTACCCTTGGGTCCCGCTGAGGCAGGGGTGCAGGCGTGGGTGGGGGCTTGACGCTCCTGGGGGTGTCCCCCAGGTTGGGGCGCTTCGTACCCCTGTTGGGGTTGTCCTCCTCGTCGGAGCTGGTAAGTCGACGACGGGAGGCGGTGGTGGTGGTGGTGGTGGTGGAGTGAGTGGCAGGGGGTGCCAGCTCTCTCTTGGCGTCGCCCTTGCGCGCCTCAAAATATGGGGTCAGGTACCGGAACAACTCCTCCGATATCTCCCCACTCTGTCGGAGCCGGACGACTGTCATGGCATCCGAAACAGTGTGGGGACCGGAGAGGTCCCGGGCGTTACCCGACCCAGCATCCGAGGCGCGCTGGGCCGGTGGGGGCACCGGCGCTGGGGTGCGCTTCGGTGCCGGTGGGGCCGGCATGTACCCCTGGAAGGGCGGCGCCGACGGCGGTACTAAGATCGCCGGTGAGCGGCGACGTGGCGGGGATGCGGGGGGGCGCACTAGAGGCGCCGACGATGGGCGTGCTGGTGGTGCGGTGGTGGTGCGCGCAGTGGAAGTGTGCGCGGGGGTGGGTGCTGAGGCAAGGGGGGCCGGGGCAGCAAAAATTGCCGCTGGTGCCCTCGTCGTCGCTGGTGTCCTCTCGGCGGCGGTGCGCGGCAGAGGGATACCTGAGCGACGAGGTGGGCTCGGGCGTCCAGGTGTTGGTGGTGTGCGTGGGCGGCTGCTGCGCAGGCGCGGCGCTGGGGCGTCGCGGTGCTGCGTAGCTGCGGCGGCAGGTAAGCTCGAACGGGTGGGGGAGCCTCGCACGGAGGACCTACCCGACAGGGTTCCCGACAGGATGTCAGAAACCCCATCATCGCTGACATCGGAGTTAAACCCCGACATCAGGATTGGCAGGTCGACTCGACGCGCGGGCTACCGGTGCGAGTGTGTGGGGCGTGTAGTCACGCCGCTGGTCCTATGGCGCGCGGCGGCCAAGTGCCGGGCCTAGTTCCCCCGGACCCCGGCTGGGGTGGGGGGGAGGTTCGGCCGGGGACGGCGCCGCGGCAGCCGGATGCCGGGTCAGGGGCGGATGTCCACGCCTCACGGGTACGGGGGTGAGGGGGCTACTCGACCAGCTTTAGCACGGCAAAGGTGGCCGAGTTCGCGCGCGAGTGCTCCGGAGCACAGGACTGGACCACGAGCGACGACCGACTGTGGCAGTCCAAATATGAAAGTTATATAGCCAGCGGAAAAAATTGCTCAACTTTCATGAAAATACTTAGCCGTGGGAAAAGCGGAGACAACACAACAAGCACACATTTGCTCGCCCCGGGCTTGCTGGCGAACGGTACAAAGGATCGAGGAAGGGGATAAATAATGGTGGCGTGGAGCACCCACGCTGCTGCTATATTTGTTAACCTTTATTTAAAGTGTGAGTTATCGAGCTTTTTGGATTATGAAAGCATTATTTACATTTATTATGAGTTTTTCTAATCCTCGGAACAATAAAAATTATTAATTTAAAACGACCTTTTACGGAAATGTGATTGAAAACTTATATAAGGATCGTAGCATGTGTCGAACTGTGGTATCTATCTACCTCCAGGCATAAGCATTGAGCATATGTATACAAAACTTAGTCTAAAAAAACAAATTTTTGAGCGTCCTCCAGTTTCGCACTGTGTGTCAGCGTCCTAAATAGTTGTGATAGCCTTTAAATTTAACATTAGCTCCTTTGAAATTGTCGCGTTCATTTGACCCACCCCGCAATATACTGATACTACTCATCTTAAATATAAATGTAACAATTGATGCAGGTTGGTATGAAGATAATTGGTTCGAAACCAACTTGGACCGCGAGGGCATTGACTGCACAGTGGAGCAGATGCGGGAGGCTGCGGAGGGCCACCTCACCACTGAAGCACTCATGTGGAACCAGAACTCCAACCAGACCACCATCTCTGGCATGACCTCCGAGGATTTTCGGTAAGTCTTCAAGAGATATTTACAGGTGGGGCATCGCTAACCTTATTCCGCTGGTACTGCAAGCGCCCATAGACTACGGTAACCACTTATCATCAGCTGGGCCGCATTCTTGTATAGAATAAAATTAAACGCTTATTAGCTGGCTTGTAAATAATATTTCAATCAACTAAATTTAGCAACCCAAACCAAAATTATTAATGTTTAGATGGGTGACCGCTCGTGTTCCACTGAGAACATGCCTTCAGTCCTGGTTGCTATTGTTATTTGTAACTGACAACCGCTAATTGAAGGTGAATTTAAGC
The DNA here is from genome assembly GCA_964035505.1 of Watsonalla cultraria. NCBI lineage: Eukaryota > Metazoa > Arthropoda > Insecta > Lepidoptera > Drepanidae > Watsonalla > Watsonalla cultraria. Next base: position 4,901,315 of record OZ037717.1, on the reverse strand, counting down.
ACTCAAACAAAAAGTATTTAAATATTTGATTTGCCGATTATCTATAATAAGAAGTTTGTTGGTGCCAAGGTATTTTATCAACAATTTTTGGAGACATTTTGTATAGCTTTCGAAGTGTAGAAATACTATTCTCATACCTTTTTAGAGGCGTTGGAATACAGATATCCTACCTACTGCAATAAAACGTGGATATTTAACTTTTTAGTGCATTTTTATCGAGATCTACAGCGGGTCGTTCAAGTTATTCCTTTATCCCGCTCAAAGCGCGTCTAAAATCGAATGACCTACCATTTTACGGATATTAGTGTTATTAATTTACACTGAACTAAAATTTTACGAGCTATATTATCCTACAACTTCACATACAATTTAAAAATTGAGGTTGCCTATCGCTGTTGTTTCTTGGATTTACGAGTTTATTTCAACAATTTGTAAAGATTGTTTTAAGAAGAGGTATAGTTTGTGACTATTTATGTTTGACGTAAGTAAGTTATCCGAAACTTACGGTACATAATAAATGTTTGTGAGTAAATTTTCTCAGCAAATATTTGAAGGTAACATTCACGCACCACGTTGTACACACTCCCTATGCATTGCCGAATGTTTTTACAATAAAATCGAAGTGTTTTATATTATGTAACAGTACTCACTTCCGTTTGCGGCTGAATATAGTTTCTAGCTGTTTTGTTAAGAATAAAATACCATCATATACATCTATACAAATAATGTGTTTGAATATAGTATTGAATTATTATAACAAACATTTTTTTTCAAAAGTATGCCTCTAACTCTATCTGTTTGTTTGCTCCGGCTATTCTATTGAACAACTTGACCTGTTTTCGACGGAATTTCATAGGCAGGTAGTAGATGTAATAGGGCAAAACTTTTATTTTATAGACTAGCTATAGCTGTGCGCGTAGAGTAAATTTTATGGATGTCCCGCGGAACCATTATATGTTTTTAAATTAAAAGTAGCGTAAGTTACTCCTTATAACATTAGCTATCTTCCAGTGAAAGTCCCATTAAAATCTGTCTAGCCGTTTCGGAGATTACCCGGAACAAACAGACAGACAGACAGAGATTTTTTATTTAAATTGGTTTTTCTATGACAGAATCATGTATACTTTCATACGCATTTAGTGAAAAACTGTTAAAATTACAAACTGACACTTCAATTGTATTTATCTGTATAGAAGATGTATAGATAATAAATATGGTTCCGCACAAACAACCATGGAACTGAATCTACGCAGCCGCGCTGGTAAAACGGTGGGGCGCAGCTAATAGGCTTCACACTTTATGAACGAAAATTTGAGTTTTCTACTACATCAATTACGATGATTGATCACTGGTATTTAGTGAATGGAACATGTAGCAAGATAACGCCAAGTAATTAAAAGATGTTAGTGACGTGAATGCCACCGCGTCCTTTTGATGTTGTCCCTTATAATGAGATGGCGAACGTCTCGGCTTTGGAAGTAATTAATGTTTCCTAGAAAATATATATAAATTACCCAAGATACTTGTACAGACATTTGAACGTGTCAAGCTTATTTAGAGAGACCAAATTTAACACAGACATTTGGAAAATCTACAGATTCAAAACAAAAAAATTCTACAGATTCAAAACAAAACTGTGTTACTTAAACTCAACCTCAAAAATATGTTTATTTGATTACACGTTTTACAAAGTACTTTCAAATCGACATAATTACATAATTACATAACAGGATTATTACATGCTACCGCCAGGTTGCTTTAAGTGAAAGGAAGGCTACGCAATGATAGTACTCAATAATGTTCTTTTTTGATTTGCTCACTTAATGTTTTATTCGTGGCGGCACCAGTATTTACACATGAAACCCTATAAAAGTGTACTATAAGTACTTCAATTACTAATAAAAATGAAATAAACGAGATTCCAACTACTATAAGTAGCTAAGAGTTGGAAGCGCTACTTTTATATGAGGATATTATTACGTTCGACTTAGCTCGTTCGCAAGCGAGGATAAGTATAATCCTTTAGAAACTCGCACGGAATAACTTTAAGACTTCACTGTAAGGTCATAAGATTTATAAACAGAAATATTATCTAGATTGAACCGTATTATATAATAACTTGCGACCCGATCTCACTTCGAACTACGATTTTTAGACTTTTCTCTACTATTCAAGAATGCATGATTTTGCTAGCTACAAATAAACCCCCTGGAGCTCAACTCCTGCATATAAGTAAAACCCGTATCGAGGTCAGTGCACCAAGGGTTTTTACGAAATCACCTAGGTAAATACCTCATTTTGTATGGGAACGTTAAAAAGCGCCCCAAGCGGCGAGTGTAGGAAGTTTTACATCTCCATACAAAAACGCTGTTAAGTGACGTTCGAACATGTCAAAAACAATTATATTTGGGGTAATGTAGCGTAGCTTAGAAGACCGATACGTTTAAACAAAAAACATATTTTTTTATTAATTAATAGTTTAATGATGTAAGAAGATTATTCCAGAATGAACGTTTTCTTCTTCGTAATAGGAGGTAATGGTTTGCACAAAAAAGATCTTAAGGTTTGACACATTTTCTCTATTTATGTCATCAGACATGACTACAAAAACAGATAAGTGGGAGTAAACATGCGTGGAGAAAGTTTAATTCAAATTCTAAAAAGTAAAATTTGAGTAACATTATTTTAACAATTGAACAGAATGATTTACTTTAAGTATATAATCGCATAATACCGAATTCACTTACTTACGCTCAAATATAACAATTAAACTTTGCTATCATTTTCTGCAGAATGTATGCTGTTTTATAATACTAGAATCTTTATAACAGAAAAATAGTGTATTATGTAATATTTTTCCAGAATATATATAATGTGATCAGAGTCCGGATGCTTCCAGCGCATTCCGCGGGGAAGTGTAAAAGAAAGAACGCGTACATCTTCACAACAAAGCTAAGCGCAGTCGAAGTTTTCCCGGAGGCTCCAAGCAATAAGCTTTTCATCGTAGCGTAGCTACTTAAAGTGCTGCTACACTCGTAGTAGGTTTATCCCTCAAACAAATAATAACCCATAATAATATTGTAAAAGCGAAAATCCTTTGTTACCCTTTATGATCAAACCGCTGAACCCGAATTTACTGTGTATAGAGGTAGCTTTGACCCCGACGACGGTCTTGGAGTAAGGATAAACAGGCATATGTCCTACATGCTATGGTGCTCACCATTAAGTATTCCACACTGGCGAAGTCGTGGGCTTCTAGATCATTCTTGGTTATACCTAGGCCACAGTGCCACGTGACTTCTTCAATACTCTGATGCACGTTTATTATGTTAGGTTGTAATCTGTTAAAGGAAAAGATTTATTTTTAATTTGCTTCTTCCTATTCTTGCATTCCAATAAAAGCCCTTATTATATATAACAAAATAAATAAAATCAAATGTCTCTAGTCAAATAACCATCACAAATAAGAGTTAATGGTAAAAAGCCTTCAGTTAGACCAAAAAATTATGGATAGATTGTATGACGGAAGAAATGAATAAGAGTGAAAATTATAAGTCCTCTTTAAAGTGTGGCGTCCAGTGTATAACACCCCTTAAGCTTACAAACACAAGAGACGTCAAACCAAGTCGAATGTCATATTTTACGTGTTAATTGATAACGGATGAGTACTTTTTCAATGTGCTACGAAAACAATCCTCTTTGAAGCCAGGGTCGTTATTTCATGAGTGTTGAACTGCAAAAACGCTATTTTTAGACTTCGAATAGAGTGTTGCTTCATCTGCGTTTAACCTTGTTATAAAAGAAGCTTAGTAATACTTCAAAATCTACACAACTTGAAGTACCGCTACGGTTCTCCCTCTTCGTAATAATATCACTAGTAGTGTCACACACTCACGTAATTAACTAGAAGATATTTTCTACTCGTATGAAGTATTCATAAAATTGCAAAGAAAAGTAAACACAGTTATTTTCCTTAGAATGAGGCCCACTTGATAGGAACAAAGCAATGCCATACAAGTTTACGAGATAATTAGTGACACCTATGTTGTCATTATCTTACTACCGAGGAGATAGTGTCGAAGTTTACGAATGACGATGACCATTTGCGAAAAGTCGTTTGTTCGGTCAGCCTCAGAAGCGTCTCAAGAAAAACTTACTGTAATGTACTCACTTTGAATACAAAATTAGACCAATTAGCACGTTCGAAATGTAAGTTTTATCATTATATGACAAATACTTGCAAAAACTTACTTTTGAAGATGACGAACCACATACAATCAGTATATTTTACAAATTGATTGTGTTTTGTCAACAGCACGCGGTTAAATGGAGCTCTACGTGAGGCGGGCTACGACATCGACGGCGAGAGGTTCCCGGAGGGATACCAGGAAGCACCTCTCGCCTACGACGCGGTTTGGGCAGTCGCTTTAGGTATTTACATTAAACTTTCTTTTGTCTTATTTGTTCTAACAAAAGAACCAGTCAGACGTGACGTGACCTTTTCAGTGTATCTTGATTTGGGGCTGGTTGTAGCGAAGCCTGCAGTCCTGGCTAAAATAAGGGGTGGCTTATAAAAATATGTTTTAGACTTCTCGTGGCAACGCAAATGTATCTGGTTGGGTAAAATCTTACCGGTATCACTGTTAATAAATACATAATTTCTAAATCTTCTAATACTAGAAGTAATATATTCATTAGTATGAACATTGACGAAGTAATATAATACCCCAACATTGATTGTCAAGAAAAGAAGAAAAATAGGAAAAAATAAATTCAAGAAGTAGTATTAAAAACATTTCGATAACTTAAGGTACTTATAAAGGTTTGGATACGGTATAAAATTAATAACATGTTTAGTGGCGTCTATGTGTCTGTACAGTGCAATGCAACCATTAAGTTTTACTATGCCACATCGTTGCCCCCGCTTATACGTCATAACGTATCCAATACCCCAATAAAATGGTGTATTGGTCACGTTCGCGTCTGTGAACCCAATAGTTATACAACGGGCTATTATTACTGGTGCGACACATAACATTATAATCTATATATAAACTGCATATATCTCTATAGTTCCATGTAGGCCGTGTAGTTTTGGAAAGCGTGTTCTTCGTCATGCGTAGAACCACTAAGAAGGGGTTTCCGAAAGTCTGTCCCTAAGGGATCGAATTTTCTGTGAAACTTCATATTTTTTGGGTAAACTAGTACTTTTCACAAAAGATAAAGCAATACTTGTATGTTAACTATCTATAAATTATCTATCAAGTTGATATAAAGCAGTGGCTGCAATAAAATGTGTTCACATTTGTAGCTTTCAATAAAACGATGGAGAAGCTTGAGAAGAGCGGGCTCAGTCTCAAGAATTTCACTTACACCAATAAGAAGATCGCCGACGACATATACGAGGCTATAAATTCCACCTCATTCCTCGGTGTGTCTGTAAGTACCAGTTTTGATGTATCAACTTCAAAATATCTATATTATTGACGTGGCTGCGTCGTAAAAATAATTTATGCATAGGGAAAATATGAAGAACTGCTTGAACTGTGCATTTTTATGTAATTATGGTTTATTTTATTATGTATATTTAGGAAGTGAAAACTTTGCCACTTATTTCGTTTCAGACGTAACTACTTATGTCTTGTTTATACATCTGACCGTCGAATTTGTATGTACCGTACTTTCCATTTGTTTCGTTCGACTGTAGACAGTAAAATAGTAATACAATGTATCTAACGATCTTGACCAGGTCATGGTATGGCCTATGTACAGGTATAATTCACGTGACTTTTCATGTAATATATCATTACATCGCATCTCCTAATTCCACTTCTTATGTCCGATATCAATATATTCTTATATCGATATTACATAATAATGTGTACAAATCATGCCCATACACAAATTATTGCTACCAGAATACGAGCTTCCACATTTAGTTCAAGCTCGTTAGAACGTTAACTCTGGTATTGAAAACCTCTATTAAATAAACATCAATTAATAATACTTCAGCACAATAAAAAGGAAAGCAAACAAAGAAAGAAAATTGTAAAACCGTTTAATTATTCAATGTCTTCGAAAGCGCTATTGAAATTGCGTTAACAACTTCACCGGTAAACATTTCAAGTTATAAAACGAGTCGCACCCTAAGGATTCCGTACCGTTCTCAGTATAAAAACTTTATATAACTTCTCACTTCCCCGCATTATGTAAAACTAGCTGACCCGCCCCGGATATTTAATCTTATACAAGAAGATTTTAGCATCCACTAAAGTAGTTTGAAAAATTATAGTCTTTTAGTCGCATTTTTGACTATAAAGTTACGTCCCTGTAAGATTATTCAGGGGTAGTATTTTATTTATGGATCCTCGAGAAATTATCAAAATTATGATGAAGGCTACATCAAAATACTCCAAGGTTGTGAATATTCATTGATTTAAATAAAAACATGAGTTTGTCTTGTAGGGTCTAGTGGCATTCTCGTCGCAAGGAGATCGCATTGCGCTGACGCAGATTGAACAGCTGACTGACAACCACTACGTGAAGCTCGGGTACTATGACACGCAAGCAGACAACCTCACGTGGCTGGAGCGAGAGCGGTGGGTCGGTAAGTAAATAGCATTTAGGAAAAAATAATTATCCAGTTGCACTGGTTCAGTTCAAAATCGATCAACACAAAAACAAAGCAATAATGTGTAATACGGAGGTGCCAAGCGAAAATAACTGATTTTAAAATGGTTTTAAATTGTCTCCGATTACACTGAACCCCGGTAAATACCAAACAGAAAACAATTTAAACACGTTGATACCTTTTGTCCCGTTGTTGTGTGAATGAAGGCTAAATCAACAAACACATTCAATTAAAAACATTAAAGGGTGAGAGTAGATTTTCTAGTTAGTACTTCGCATATTTGATATCATAATGTATCTAGGGGAAGATACACAGATATAAAATTAAAAAAATTATTTATGTAACACTAGTTGTGCCCCGCGGTTTCACTCGCGAAGACTTAATTTCGTGGGTGGCTTCACTTCGCAAGACCTATATTTTTTTATGTTAGAACGTCCCACGAAGTATTAGAAATCATAAAAGAAAAGAAATTTATGAAAGCCGTTCTCATGTTACGTATAAATAAATATAAAATATAGCTATAGATATCTGTATATAATATAGATGTGTGTATGTATGTCTGTGTCTGTATATTATATAGGTGTCAGCAACCCTTCAGCTTTCGTAAAATTACAATTACATTTGCAATAATTTGTGACTCACACATCAGAAGTGGGCTTTTGGTACTACTAAGCCTAGCGTCAACCCCGTAGAAATTTTTACTAAGGCGTGATTTCTACTGTTTTTGTTACTTTATCATATTAATATACTTTTACTTGTGTATATAATACTTTCAATAGCATTGTATACTATGATCCCTGGTAATATCAATACTGTGCCTGTAGGTGCGTTACAATAGCATTAATGAAAACAAGCTTACATATTGTTTGCATATTCGGAAATATAATTCCGCGCATTGATTTTAATCCGAAATAAATTAATGAAACATTTAAATATTGTATATGGAATTGAAGCGATAAGTGAGCTGTTTCACGTATATATTATACGATTTTATTGAATAGCATTTATGATATCGTAGGTAACACATATGAAGTAAGCTGGCAATTAATATTTTAAATAATGCTATTATTACATTCAACTGAATACTTGATAATTTATTGAACAACATACATACGTATGCTCACACCTGCACTCTCCATAGGGGTAGGAAGAAGTGTATTTATATAGTACCTACACCCACATTTCGCAAGTTATATGTCATTAACCCTCTGTAGTATAGCGGGTGAGCCTAGCCTTGCTGTTTACCGAGAACTAATCCAGAGTCCGGGCTGCTACTGGGATATTGCTGATAGAAAAACTCAATAACACGTTGCCCGACCCGGATCGAACCCACTGATTTTCTGAACGAAAATGTTTATTAAAAAATATATTAGGAGAAGGTACCTGCCCACTATAGCGATATCATTATATGCCTCTGACATTTAAAATATAATACACAAACAAAGAAAAAAGAGGATTCAAAAACGTTCCAAGAATTAAACTATTCCCGCGGGGCACCAAAGCAATGAAAGTAATTGCTATTAATTCTTTTGTGAAAATATAGCTTTAGGGCACCGGTACCAAGCAAGGGTCTTGAATTCCCGGGGTTCATAATAACTAAGTTAATTGTATCGTAAAATCAAAGCAGCAGAAATTACTTCGTGGAAAATCTGGTAAAAGGAAAATCAAACCTGTATTTGGATGGAATCTGGTGGCACAAAATAGTTTTACGAGTGTTTTACGTTCGCATTTTACTGAACGCCCTTGCCGCCTATAACAAGGGCCTGGCCGTTATAGCGCCTCCCAATAATACTATAATTGTTTATAATTGACGACGACATTTTCCATCTGAAACTACTGTGTAATCCCCACGTAATTTCAATTCTTACATAACTTACACAACCTAAAATTGTGAGTATAACTCACATCCTTTTAACAAAATATTTTGATGTGACTTATTGATTTAGTATCGTGAATCCTGAATGTGACTTGTTTGCGGAAGAATGGAATAATTTATTGTATGTGTGTTTGGAGTTTTGTTAAGAGACTGTATGAAAGTGTTCCTTTTTTCATTTAGTTTAAGTGGCTTTCTATAAAATTAAAATTGCAAGTATATTTAAAACTTCTTACCGGATTCTTCTCAATAAAGCAGGCTTATGAAACCGGGGCAACCTAAATAGTTCTTTAAAATTTGTACTTATTTTTGACTTATTTATACCTACGTAATTACAGTCTGAAGATAAATATGATTGCTTTTAAAGAAAGGTTGCTTCTTAACAAGTGAATCATGTGTTATTAATGACCAAAGGTGGGAAGGTGCCTCCAGACCGCACGGTGATAGTCAACGAGCTCCGGACAGTGTCTCTGCCATTGTTCGCCTGCATGTCAGCTCTGTGCATCGCTGGTATCTTCGCTGCCATCGCGCTCATAGTGTTCAACATACTTCACAAACATCGGAGGTATGAATCACTGTTTTTAATCTACTTAAATGCTACGGTAATATTTTAACGCTTCGAGATCCAGGGCACCTACCATCATCGGTTTAAGCAGACCGTATAAAGAATTTCTTAGCTTTGACGTTCCATTTATTGATACTAGAATTAAACGTTATGAAGTTTGTACGACGTCACTGCTGTAACGATGCTGAGCCCAATGATCCTGATTTCAAGGTTCAATCGCTTTTCTTTTGGCCTAGGTTTGTATTCCAAAAGATTTAAAGACAATTTTTCCGTGAAATAATTATTAGAAGAAAAGTGTATAAAATTTATAAACTTTTCTTCGTTTTACCGAATAATCGTCATAACAATGCCGTATAAAATATAATTGAGATAACTATCCTCGATGGCCATTTCGAGCATATATGCTGGAATTTAATCAGCCTACAGTTCAAAGTAAGGCTGTCCCTAGAGGCAACGAAGGTGAGCCATCATTACATTACCGTCACTGTCAGTATGCCCCGGTGGGCGGGCGGGGACTTGGGCTTCCACGTGATATTGACAGGGGCCTTGTTAAGACAATTGATTCATAAAATCCGAGTATTTCCAATTTGCCCTTTACTTTAATCCGCCGGCGAACGAGTTGTTCTGACATCTGACGGCTAATCTATTTGATTGCCTCACCGTAATCACGGGTTAAAATCAAGTATGAGACGAAATGTGTATGGTCTGCAATTAAGTAATTGGCTCTTTATTTTAAATTGATATTAAGTTGTATTAACAAATTTTCATTGAATAGCATCGACGAAAATTGATTCGTTATTTTCTTTGGCAATATCATGCAATAAAGATGCTTATTTATAATTACTAATAGTTAACTTATTTTTGAACCGAGCTCATAATTGAGTGCATGTACAATTTGACATAGATCTATATAAAAAAATATGTATCGCATGTCTGTACGGACATTTCAGCTTGATATGAGATCGTGAATTGTAAGCCCGAAGCGTTAAAGCAAACGTGAAGGAAATAAATTGTAAAAGCCCATATCGGTTCCCTTACTTGAGAACTTTATATTCAAAGCGAGCTGTGCAGCAATACGAACGCAACTGACACCAAACTACACAAACTACGTGTTTACTCAGTGCAGTATGGAATAAGCATATTGCGGACTGTAATATATAGCTCGTGCGGCTCTGTTCATTAGTCAAACCCAAACTAAAATTCGTTGTGAAAGTATAAATGTTTGGATTAATAGAAATAAGGGGTAAGCAGAGGTGTTGTAACAACAACACCCACATTTCACCGAATATGATTAAGTGCCAACGCAACAGAGGGTGAGTCTATCGCCGTCTCAAGCACTATGCATACGTCTTTGAATTGCTTCTCAGACATATGCAGATTTCCTCACGATGTTTTCCTTTACCGTAAAGCACGTGGTGTGAAATCACTACACATACGTGTTTAGAAAAAAATAATTGGTAAAGGCCCCGCTGAGATTCGAACTTTCGTCGCTTGCGTAGCAGTCCATCACGGCTTTACTGGATTTATAGACATTTTGTTTCATGCTCAGTGTCGAGTTACTACCTGTTATCTCTCCATGTTCTTCGCATGACATTGAATTAAAAAATGAACCGTGAAACTAATTGTTCAAAAAGTACTTATGGTATCATTAAAAGCCTATTAGACGCATTTTATTTTCATTTACCTTTCGTGGTTGTAGTTCACGGGCGGCCGTAACCACTAACTATTAGGGCTGGGCCATCTTAGTTATAAAATAAAAATGAAACTTACATTAGTCGCCCCAGACGTGTTGAACGTGTGCTATGTATTCGCAATAAAAACTGATTGCATTAGAAAATCAATCGGTAGTACGAATGTTGAACCCTTATCTACTTGGTACACTTATTTTATTCGCGTTTTTATTGCGAACGAACGCGACCGTGCCAGTCGTTAAACTCGTAATATCAGGATCTTTGTAATATGTTTATGTTGTTGGCTTAAGTACCACACATAAAGAGACGCCTGAACACAGTTGACTCCACTCGGTTACATTTGAATGTGTGAAATTGCAATGTTATAAATGGTCTTCCGAAGATTTCATGAGATAACTTTGAACATAAATTCTAAGGATTATATGCAAATAATTTTGAAATACATACTTTGACAACCGCATAAAGATTTGTCCCAAGTATTATGTATTTAGTAAGGTAAGGTACGGGGTACTATGTTGGCACAGCGATTTCATCGTTACTTTATAAGGTAGGCAATACACGAGTGGCACGTTGATGTTGGTCACGTTCATAGGCTTCAGTAGCCGCTTACCATCAAGCGGACTGCACGTTTGATAGCCACCATTAGTACAAATAAAATTTAAGGAGGTTCCAAGATAAAGCTAGTCAGTAGGAGGGGTACCAGGAGAGCAGAAAAGCGCATGTCAAATAGTGTGTTCGAAATACGTTATCGCCAGAGGCGTCAATATAATTAGTCAGGCGACCTCTATAGTGGTCCGAACAAATCACCTTGGTGACTATTTCCTCCAAGGCCTCAGCCGCAAGGGCATATAAATCATTGCTTTCAAGGTGTACATACGGATTGTAGCGAATTTAGTAACATTTCAGTTAAGAGGTGAAGATTAACGATACTTTTCACTTTCAATCCGTGAACCAACCAACGGTGCATAAATCATCCAAATGAGTTCCTGATTTCCCGTCGTTCCACTCGAGTATCTTCAATCTGTGATATTATTAAGAAATGGTCGTCAACCAGATCCGAGTGATTGTCAGCTTAATATAAATTAATGTAAATGTAGCTCCGGCGGATGGGTGAGCACGCCCTTATTCAACAGGACTTCTCTGACTCGAACTCACAAAAAGATTTAAAATAAGCCATTTGTTCGTGAAGATGTGTCTTTAAGATGACAGTAAGCTTCATAGCGTGTAATGGGGCGTTATTGTCTAATGCTTATTTAATTTAATTTAACATAGATTAAAAAAATATATGTTTGTAGTTCATATTTAATGCACCACCGTATCATTCATCCGATTGCGCTGAAACTTAGTATACCTAAAGTTTTCGCATTACCTTTTTTTAATTCACGAACAATACAAAATCTAAATGTATAAAATATTTTTATATACATTTAATTCGCATATGTTTACCGGTAAGTGTTTTTCTTTAGGGTGATCCAATTGTCCCACCCGGCGTGCAACACCGTCATGCTGTGTGGGTGCTGCATATGTCTGTGTGCCGCCGTGGCGTTGGGTGTCGACGGGCACTGGGTGCAGCCGCAACACTACTCCGGGTTGTGTGCCGCGCGCGCATGGCTCCTCGCTACCGGCTTCTCAATGGCCTATGGTGCCATGTTCACTAAAGTATGGCGGGTGCATCGACACACTACTAAACCGAAGCCGGAGTCTAAGGTATGTTTCATATATTTACTTCAATCCCCTTCATGTCTCCTGAACTGCCTTCGTGGGCAGTTCTCAGAGGAATTGGCAGAGTTGTGAAACGATGTGAAATGGTCACTGAATATCTAATTTTAGTTTAAATCATCAAATATAGATGAGATAATCTAAATAATTGAACTAATCAGATACAATTCATTTGGGAATCGAACCATGTTTGTTTCAAGCATGATTGGATTTAGATAGTAGTTGAGGCACAAAAAGTTTAGTAAAATGTAGACCTCATTTAACCAATCACTGTGATTCTAAGCTGTACAATAATAATGACCTCACAGGGTTTAATCTAATTTACAAATATTCTGTTCTACACGGACACAATGTAGCCCAAACTTTATTTACCTTTCGAACCATTTACGGATAGTATTGTTGTTGGAATTTAACTCATGTCCCGTACCCTGGGAAAGGTACTGTCCTAAATACCTTAATCACTTAACGGGGCAAGCGGGTAAGTGATCGCTAGCATTGGCACAGGTGACTCGAGTCTAAACTCCACCAGACAATTATCTGCCTTATTGTCCAAAGCTTACAGATCTATTTGCTAAATATATACTTACCAGGTGTGCTACAAAGACAATACTATTTATCTTACCCTTAAGCAAGAAAAGTGACTGTGTTACGAAAATAATCTGTCAGTTCTGTAATGGATTCGCAATTTCTCAAAAGAATATTCTGTGGCTCTTGCGTTTATGAATTCATGACGGCTAAGTATCTTGGGAATCTCCTCCATTATACTTTCATAATTTTAATCTTCTTCGGATACCACGTAAAATATTGCTTAGCCTTAATAGCTTTTAGATGGAAGGAAGGAAAGTACGAAACAATATTAATACATATCATATTTCGAGCATATTGTTGTTTTGAATCCTGGTGGTAGCTGAAGCCAAACCATCAAATCATAATCTTTTTGATAATTATTTTAAAATATAACAAGATCGTTAATGATTTGATTTATCTACGAATGGAAATCTATATAAAAAATAATCCATTGCCGCTTACTGTACCAAATATCACGCAATCTAGCTGTTATTTAAAGACAATGAGAGATATATTCTCGTAACATTTTAATAAAATTGCGTTGCGTAGATCCCTAGCAAGCAAACATTAAAAGCCAATGATTTGCAGACGCAATAAATAAATAGTTGGATGTTGGCGCCCCTAGGCGCATTCAGGCTTCACAGTCTGAATTATATTCATGAAGACTATAAAACAACAATATTTTATATTGTTTTTATTGTATTCATCGAGTGACATTTTCATAGTCCTATTAATATTAATAATATTCCGAAGCAATAGATAGTAGCAAAGGATAACAGATAGGTAATATAATCCTCCATTTTCGACGTTGGTGGGCGGAAACAGAAACCAGCGGGGACGGTGGTCCTAAATGTTCATAAATAAGGGCGGGGACACATCTCCCTAAGTTCTGCAAACGTGGCCACCTTTTATACCTCGTCCTATTTTCACTCAAACGCAAAGGCACATTGTATGTACTGTTTGCGGTTTTATTTCGTCCGTGCAGTTAGTTTTAATAATTTGATTTACGGAATTGAATGCTCTTAGGTCACATTTTATGTAACTGGCGGAGTTCCAGTTATTGGGTATTGATGGAGTTTATTTTCGAATGTGGATTTAAATAAAAGTCTTAAATATATAGGTATTCTACTGCTGTATATATGCGGGTATTTCTTATCACTATGAATCTCAGGCTTCCCGCGGCTTCACGCGCTTAGACTTATTTTCATTTAATGGGTTGGTTGGTTGTAACACCAGCTATCTTCCAGTGAGAATTCGTTAAAAACGGTCCATATGTTTCAGAGATAGACCGACAGACAAGCAAAGGTTTATTTTTAAAAACGCATATAATTTCATATGCATTTAATAAACAGCTGTTAATTTGGAATTCCAAACAGACACTTACATTTTATTTATCTGTATAGATATAGGTATATGTATGTATTATTTTTCCTTATAAACAAAGTAAAATATTGCTATCAATTCCGTGTCTCTACCAATTTTGCCAAACAATTATTACACATAACCAAACGCTTTGAAAATCGGGTCAGTAATTTACTCTTAATTCTGCATATTCTTTAAGAGTACCCTATGAATATTAAGTAAGAACTACCTACAATATACTAGCGTTAATGACAAGTGTATTTGCTACAGAAACGAATGCATGGCTGGAAGTTATACACGATGGTTGGAGGTCTTCTTGTGGTGGACGCAGCACTGCTAACAGCCTGGCAGCTGCGGGACCCTTTGCAGCGGAGAGTAGAGATCTTCTCCCTAGAAGCTCCTCGACACCACGACGACGATGTACACATTCGACCAGAGCTTGAGCATTGTGAGAGCCAGCATAATGCTGTGTGGCTTGGTGAGTTACATTAACTTTTTATTCTAAGTTTTTGTTCAACTGAACAAGCATTTCATATCAAACTTTTAACCCGTAGTGAGCGTTCACCACTTCGACCTATTATTACTTACGGTTTAATGGACTTTATATGCGTCGATGAATTTCTCCTCAGACAAAACGTGTAAGCTTTTGTGGCCCAATAAATGTAAAATAAAATCGTGTAACATTAAGCATTAGTCAGAAAAAAGCATATAAGTATAATGTACGGATCTCTTTGTTATACCTACAAGTTATTTGTTCATTATGTAATTCATACGCCATATCACAATAGTAAATCTCTGGGTCGCTCGTTGTGCAAGTACTGGGGCAGTGATAAGGATACGTTTATATGCCGCCTATCTTCCTATATTTATGTGTCCTCCCGACCCGTCCGTGCGCCTCGCAATATTTGCAGTAGATAATGGTAACATATGGGACTGACTATCACACTTTCATTGTTTAAGATATTCCCTTCTGAACAAAATACATAAATAAGGTTATCCTTGTTGGTGAAGAGCTTATAAAATAGTGGTAGACTCTCAATCTCAACAATAAAACTAACAGAATGTAAATACGGCGGATAACTTATAAACAGCTGTGTTTATTAGCAGAAAATAACAAACAGTAAACTGGCGCTAGTATTTATTCACATAGTCAGTCAATATAAACCATCTATACAGATAAATAAAATTGAAGTGTCTGCTTGTAACTGCAAAAAAAACAGTTTTTCACTAAATGTATATAAAAGTATACACGGTATTGACTTAGAAAAACCAATTTAAAAAAAAATTATGTGTCTATCTATCTGTCTATATCTCTTTTCCGGGTAATCTCCGAAACGGCTGGACGGATTTTAACGGGACTTTCACTGACGGATAGCTAATGTTATAAGGAGTAACTTAGGCTTTTTTTTAAACATTAGGGAACCGCGGGCAACCATGAAATTAAAATCTACGCGGGACACAGCTAGTATCATATCATATCAAATATAAATATAAAATATTGATTTGAACTGGCAGTTTTGAATCACGCAACTGTAAAATGGTGGATTCATATACAGAGGGAGTGTAGCTCAAGTACCTGTAGGATTGCAAAGGTTTAAGCGTCGTGGACATGTAGATGGCGTATTTTTTGTAATCGAAATGGATTGATGTATAGTAGATCTACCATATTTGTAATTAATCTTACTCAGAAAAAGTATCAACACATTTCGAGTCACACCAACACATCTTTTAAAATTAAAAATTCTCCATTCAACCTATGCTTGGGGTTCAGAACCCTCGGTGCGCTGGTCTGACTCGCCCATACAAAGCCGGTTTTATTTTTCCAGTCAGGAATTACAATATGGTCCGTGCATATTGCCCCGCTAACGCTCAGTTACTTTATTTTAACGATGTTTGCTTTTAATTAAAATGCTACAAGGCTAAATCCTGATAATAAAAGCAATAATTGTGAAGGAAGAGCTTAAGGCTAGCAGTAAATTACATTTTATAAATCTTTAAAGTCCATTGCGACGGTAACTTCTTCAAAAAATAACTTTATAAAGTCGTTAATCACAGCTGCTTTCTTTGTAATGTTGTTTAATTTTCTTTCAGTTGTTGAGAATTACTTCGATTTAACTTTATTTTTGAATTAAGAGTCAAAAGGATCGTTACTCAATTTGCACCTAACATCTTACTTTCCTAGTACTTAACAGCAATGGGCCACATGCAAAGGCGATACTTAAACCTTTGAATTTGGATCTGTGTCCACATTGGACGATAAATTTCGAGAACTATACATAGACATATTATACCTACTTATCTTTATTAATATTAAAGGATATACTTTTTTGAGTGTTTGGTCAAATTCTAAGAATATATTTTTATTTCTTACCGTAGGTGTAATGTACGGGTACAAAGGGTTAGTGCTAGTATTCGGATTGTTCCTGGCGTATGAGACACGATCGGTGAAGGTGCGTCAGATAAACGACTCGCGGTACGTCGGCATGAGCATCTACAACGTGGTGGTGCTGTGTCTCATCACGGCGCCAGTGTCGCTGGTCATCGCCAGCCAACAGGACGCGGCCTTCGCCTTCGTCTCCCTCGCCATCGTCTTCTGCTGCTTCTTGAGTATGGCGCTCATATTCATTCCAAAGGTCAGTTCTTTACATATATTTTCTACAAAGTCGCTTTTTCTACACCAACATTATAAAGAGGAAAGATATGATTATTCTTTTGTTTGTTTGCATTGAATGAGCTCCGAAACTACTTGTCTGACCCTGAAAATTCTTTCAGAAATTAATAGCTACATCATCAGCGAGTAACATAGGCTATATTTTATCCCCGTACTCTCACGGGAACGGGAACTACGTGGGTAAAACCGCGTGACGTCCGCTAGTACTTTAATATGTTAAACACGGTTATATTTTTTGCGATCCTTCGTGTCGGGTAACTACAAGCGCCTCTTATTCGGCTCGAATGACCAAACAATGTGTTTCAATTTTGAACTAGTAGCTTAAATTACTTACGAGTATATACTCTGTTTTGTCATTATTTTAATTTAGCATTGCTGATAAGGAATGAATGCTTTGTGTCGTGTTCCCGAAGTTCAAAGTTATAATTAATTAGTCATAGGAGTTTGTATAGGAGTTCGGAAGATACGTTAATTTAGACAAGAAAACTTTGGAGGTACTGTATGTTACCGCCATCCGCCTGAATACTTGGTATAGTTTCAGAGAGGCCAATAATTTCATTTGGTATTTCACGATCAAGTTTACAAAGTTTCCGATGGAGTAAGTCGGTGACGTATTTGAAATGTTGTGATATACCTTGCAAATAGTTTAAAGGTGATCGATAAATGGACTGAGTACGACTATATTAATTTCAACTTAAGATCATTGCCTGCGATTGTATTTGACTGAAACTTTTTGACAAAATGTAAGCTGAATCCTTCCTCAGGCTTTTGCGAAATCGATTCAGTGACTTAACCACAGAAACGTACAAACACGTGTACTTAACTAAACTAGTATTTGGGATTGCTCTTATTGCCTTGATGGTATAACTGTGTGACTGATAGATTTTTACACATCACATATCTACATCTGAAAAATGCAAAAGGTCATGATAAGGCCCTGTTCTTGTATTATACCTGACACCACCACAAACATTTGATCGATATAGATAACCTAAGCAGCTGTACCGTCAAAGTAAAGACTTTATATACAACATGTAAAGTTCATACACACATATGCTCACGACTGCATTCCCCGAAGGGGTAAGCAGAGGTGTTGTAATAACAATACCCATATTTCACCGACGATGGTTAAGTGCCAACGAGACTCATGGTGAGTCTATCGCCGTCTCAGGCGTATAGTCTTCGAATTACTTCTCAGACATATGCAGATTTCCTCGCGATGTTTTCCTTCACCGTAAAGCATTTGGTGTGAAATCACTGCACATAAGTTTTTAGACAAACTCATTGGTACAGGCCCCGCTAGGATTCGAAATTGCGTCGCTTGCGTAGCAGGCGACTGCTCAAACCTCATGGCCACCACGGCCTTGAAGTAAAGCTCACTAGCGCTATTCTTAAAACTTCTTTATCTATTAAAGCGTAGGCGCTTTGTTGATGAGTCAGGATTAATGATGACTATTATTTCATCCCCGATCCCTCCTTAACCACTTAGCACTAAATTTAGGTTTCAGGTTACAGAAATGTTGAAGTACTTGCCTTCATTATTCCGAATGAACTGAATTATTATGGACCTATAATGAAACAAGCCATCGCATATTTTAAAACGTCTTACGCATTGCTAGGTCTCGGTTAGGTTAATAATTCAGATTTGAGAATTGCCGTTTATTCAAATGGAATAAAAAAAATGATTCATCGCCAAAGTTTGCAGCCCTTCGAAATTAATGTTCTAACGTTACAAGACATTTCCACGCCATTTCACTCAATTATCGGTTTTATAAACCACTGGTTCGGATAGATAACATTTATAAAACATGCCCTATTTTCACGAATTCGACATCGATATTTTGTTTATTCTATTCTATTAATCTTTTTTACCAAGATATTTGTTTGTGAGTAAGTCTATATTGTTAAATCATGAATTTATTGAAATTTATGAGGCACGTGTTACTTAGTAAATTATTTTACATACGACTTAATGCCAAGTAAATATTTTGATTCAACTATTCTATTCACGTAACCAAGTAGTCATTATTCAGTCTGTGGCCGTGACGTAATCGGTTACGGAAAAGTTTTGGCATCTATCTTTCTTTTTTTTCACGCCCGTATTCCACTGGGCTACCCCAGAGACAAACTACCAGAAGGAACTTCTTCTGACATCATAGTTATCTTTAATTTTGAAGTATAGGATTGATGTGCCTTGGGAGCTGAATGGTCTGAGCTGTTACCTGCTAAGTATGCAAGGGATAACATTTCAAATCACAGCGGACAGCGGTGTACCAATGAGTTTTCTTATTACTAAAAGTGGAGTTATTTCCCACCACGAACTTTACGGTGAAGGAAAACACCGTGAGGAAACCTGCATATGTCTGAGAATAAATTCAAAGACGTATTTATAATACCTAAGACGGCGATGCATTCACCATCTATTATGTGTAACGTAATTTGTTTTTGTGTCGTGCTGGTTTGTAAATAAATTCTGAGTGGTGAAGTGTTCTTGATACAATACATCTGTTTACCCCTTCAGGAACCCTTCTGGAATGGTGAGCATATTTATATATTGTATGATATTATTATTAGGTGATAGAAGTGATCAGGCACCCGACGGAGCGCGCCGAGAGCGGCCGGGGCTCCGGCTCGGGCTCCGCCCCCGCTGATGAGGAGCGCTACAGGGAACTCGTCAAAGAAAATGAAGAGCTACAGAAACTTATCGCCCAGGTATTTAAATAAAATCATCAAGAAAACTATGCTGCTAATAAAAGTAGGTACTATTGGCGTTAGTAGGGTGCAGGAGGCTTATTGGTTAAATTTATATATAGTATCTACTTATAAAATGTTATTTACTCATTAATTATTAATTACGATTACATTAGCAAGAGCATTTACATTACAATCTATATATCTATTTGTGGTAATTCCAAAATTAACAGCTTTTCACTAAATATGAAAATACGAATACGTACGCTAATTATAAGATAAAAAAAACTGTAAACTGTCTGTGTAACGACTGGACCGATTCTGACGAGATATTCACTGGCAGATAACTGATGTTTCAGGAAGTAACTAAGGCTACTTTTAATTAGAAAAACATTAGGGTCCCGCGAAATATAGCATGAAACTAAGTCTACGCGGGTGAAACCTCGGTAGACAGCAAGTCTACAATAAAAATTGAGTTAACAGAACTCGAGCCTCCCAAAGGAACTACAATAAAAGTAAATCAGTTAAATAATCAGATTTACAAATCTCTTTGGTGAATTTGCAAATGTTCAAAGTTAGAAAAACACCATGAATTTAAAATGTTCTTGATCTTAACTTCAAACAACGTTTGTGTAGAGCCCGAAGTGATTACGAGTCACTAATTTACTGAAATGGGTCGTAGGAAAGTGTTGTTTTACTTAAACGAAAGCCTTCCAAAAAGAGTCCTTTCCGTTTAAACTGCTTTTAATTTAATGAAGGCTGTAAAGTGCTTTCATTATGTTATAGGTAATTTATGTTAGCGTTACTTTTGAAGGAATTAAGTAATCTGTGTTACCAAAGGCACTTGGGAGAACACTCAGCCGTTCTCTCTATTAGTGTCATTTGCAATTCTTTAGGAGGAAATAATTAATGCCAACATTAGCCGCGCTACGAGTCTCGCGAACGTTCCAGTTGTAGATATTGTACCTACCTCTCGGCCGTATCAATTTACTTAGCTTGATCTATTACAAACTTGAACATTCTTTGATGTTAAATTCAAAATATCAATTTAATACTCCTAGTGAGTATTATATTATACTAGCTGTGCCTGGGAAACGTTGTATTGCCATTTTTTGAGGAGGATCATCCTTATCATTTAGGGGTATGAAAATTTGATTTTGGCTGATTTTCGGACCTAAACGTAATGAAACAAAATTTCATAATTGGTAACAAACACCGCGACACGAAGATGTATTTATTAGATAATCGAACAGAGGTATTCAATAGGAACGTTTATGTTATTAGGGCGAAAAGTATTATTTGAAAATAAGATTATATTTATCTAAAAGTGACTATTGTTTGTTTACTTTCGTATCAAATAAATTATTTAAAAATATTATTATTCGCTTGAAATTTGATAAGTCTACGTCCAATTCAATACATAGGCAATAGAATGGAGTTTTTTTTCTGTGTTTAATCAAAGTGTCCTTGCAGAAAGAGGAGCGAATCCGGGTGCTAAAACAGAAGCTAGCGGAGCGTGAAGCGGCGGCGGCGGACGGTGGCGTGACGCAAGGTACGGGCGGAGTGCTGGCGGACCTCGCGACCGCCACCTCAGATTACGGCACCTCCACCAACTACACTCGCTCCTCGAGAGCATCCGTCTCTGATCTGGATTTCTCGGAGAGCTACCTCTAAATGCCCTAAATTTTGCCTATTCATTTCAAAATGCCCTTACACACTCGATACTCCAAATACCTTAATCAGCCTGGGTCTGCACGGGCAATATACGTTTCCCTCTTACTTGCTGAAAGTAAATTTTCAAATTGTTTGTATGCACTCTCCATAGCATTCGTTCCTAATACGTTATTTTATATGCTGGAAAGTATAGGTACAAGATAAAAAATGTGAAAAATACTTTCCTTTCCTAAGCAATAAAAGCTGATTTCATGTCCGCTTGCAGACGCGGCCACCCGGCTTACCCGGCAGACCAAGTAACCAGTTCTAATGAATCTCGCTTTATCGATCGTCATGTCCAATTAATATTCTCCCGGCATAAGGCCTTTTGTGGTCCGCTACAATTCCCTCACCTCACCCCTTTGTTATTCTTATAACTCGAATCGTTTCCCTTTCTCTCTTGTTTGTTATTTCTTGTTTTACAATTCTTAACTGTTTCCCTTTAATGCCTTCTTAAGTCAAAAATAAAGTTACTGCGAGGAAACCCCTTATTTTTTAATATTAGAAAAACTTTATCCTTCAGTAAAATTCCTCGGTATTCGCCCTTATTCATTAAGCTAAGCTATCTTTCCTTGCGTTAAATTGCACTGTTATTGTCGTGGTATATTTAAATAATTATTTCATCAACATTTGTGAGCGTCATTTCGATACGCAAACATTGATTTGTGGAGAGACGCAAGATTCAGTCCGATTGTATAATGAATCATGTTTTAATCCAATACCTGCTAGAAAGATAAAATCAGTATTGAGGAATAATAATTAAAATATAATCAAGGCCATCGACTTCAGATAAATGTACATTTTCACTCATCAATCTCAAATATATTTGTTGAAGTGAAACAAGGTACACATAAATGAATCTGTCTGCAAGTCTTACAAACTATACATAGATAATAACATATTATATAAAACTAGAATATAAATAGTCTTCGGCATGAGATATTTGAGATTGGTTATGTCAAGTCGCGATCAATATGGGACATAATATACACAGGAATGTATCAAATAAAAGATATTTGCTCTAAAATTGAATGGCTGCACGAGAAACTCGGGCAAGCTAAGTATAGTGAACTCAGTTGCGGTTTAATTTTGAATATTATCGACCGAGTCTGAAATATATCGACTTCGTCTTATTTACCCTTGGTTTAATGTCAGAGGTGAACAATTTCAACAGAATTGTATCTTTATTTTCGATATCTATTTTATGGCTGGAAAGACTTGCGAATCGCGAATCGTTATGCGTACCAACTCTACGTGTTTTATTTTCGTTATTTATTGATCATAACTAAAAAGTTTATTAGAAACTTAGACGAGAGATACTAGCGAATCTTACTGAAATTTCCTCTTCAACAATATTAACAAATCTACACCGCTACTTTGAGACTACTGGGGGCCTACCATCATTTGGTTAAGCAGTATGTATTAAGAACTTCTGAGCTTTGACGTTCATCTTGGTACCGTAAAACGTTGTCCCCCTGGACCATATTTAAGTCTGTTAGATGTCTAGATTAAACTGGTTTTATTTAGCCAGTCAGACTACTAACCCCAACAATGTACAAAATGAATTTTTGGAAAGCCAATAAGATTATACTTAGTCGATAATCACAAGCGCTAAAAGAGATAAGCTAAGCTAAGCTTATTACGAATACTTTTGATCGAGAACGGAACTTTTGCATTTTATGTAGAGCAACGTTTCTCAAACTGTGATTCGCAAATAACACACTCAACTTTGTTCCTTTGACCTAAATGCACACATTTCAGTAAAAATATATCATCAACGGATCTGTGACTACGATCTGATTAGAAACGATTATCGTTTACCTCATAAGAGTGTATCGTTGTAAACGTTGTAGCAAAAAGCCAAAAAGCTGAGCTAGAGTAACGTAAAACGTAGCGTTCGCAAGTAAATTTCCTCCAATGCCACATAGCCTAGGTGCCATAAAGATCGCGACTTTGTTTCTCTACCTCACACGTAAGTATATTGTAACGTTTGCACGTGTCTTTAAAACTAAAACCTAACCTAAAACTCCTACTAGACTGATTTAGTGGTACTTTTTAGCGTTATGAGATCTACTACATTATTTCTACATGTTATGGTAAACTAAATTTACTTGTAGGTATATCCTCTAATCTAAACTCTCTAGTCTTAACTCTAGTGTTAGTACACCTAACACATAGACAAGTTCGTTATAAGTGTCGCTGCAACGATCTTTAATGCATTTTAACTACATATTGATAAATACATTAGTAATATACAAAACACTAATTATGTCTTCAAATTAACTATTCTATATTTTATTGGCACGAGTTACTTAAACTTTAATAGCTATAAGCGCAAGTTAAGATTAGGATGTGAAATTTCTTGTATAAAAAGTGGTTGTTGTTTTTATATAGAAGATAATTTAGCCCGCACTTATAAACTTTGTTATGTCTATTTGCTTTATTGTTCTTGTCCCACTCTAGTCAATTTAGAATGTTACGTGCTAGAGCTAAACATACCACAATAAGGCAAATTAGGACAAACAATGCTTATAGGAGGGTATATGTATTTAGTTTATAATACTTCAAATTCTATTCCGTTTTAGAAGCTTTGAAGTTTATTTCCACGTTATTCATGCAGTCAAATCTCGTTATGACGCACCGAAAATTGTGCCTAATTATTATATTTTATCATAAGTTATGGAATTGGTATGCGAGTATAATACAAAACATTCGTTTCTTTCTGTAACCCATGGGGAGAAAACGATCATTTTGGCTGAAAGAGTGCTACGCTCGATATTGTGGGCATAGGTATGTGTGATCTATTCCCTCGTAGTATTCGTAAGTAGCTTGAAGATGTTGTTTACCCCCGTAGTTGTCCGTGTTACCCCAAAGTTCTGTTGTCGTCCCCAGCATGTTCCCACATTGCACTACCGTCGGTGCCATGTCACCCCATGGCACTTTGTGTACGCTTCATACAGTTCCAGTTGTACCCGTGGCTTCAGCACAGCACTTGAATTTGTTAATTTCTGTACTTACACAGTAATATTTATCCCAACTTACTGCAAATGTTCAACTCTCGAGAAAAATATAATTATGTCATGTTACGAGCATGCAATACATTATATTAATATTGAATAAAATATAGAGGTATATTCAAATTGTTCAGAAATAAATTATCGTCGATACATAAATCCAAGCCGATTATAGTTGCAGTAAAGTATTTAATGCAGATAATTTTGGAATAGCTATGAAAACGTGATAATATTATTCCATGCACAGTCAGATCGAAAGAACACGATTAGCCAAAAAAAACACCTCAAATTTTCTGAAAGCGAATCAAATAGGTAATACCTTTGTTTGTTGTTTGAATGTTTGAATCTTGTTCTATTGAGTGCCCCCCTTGTGATGTCAGAATTCAAACTCTGTCTTGACATCAATACTTAAAAAATAATATTTGAGCAGCATCTGTTACAGAATGTAGCCACTTCTCGCAACGCCTCGACTTTCCAAGTGCAGTTTAGCGTTCGCGGCGACCATTTGTATGCCAAATACTACGCACCGCTGGCATAACCCCACATTATCATTTCTGACTCAGCACATTTCCAACCATTATACGTGCACTAATGAAAGAGCATTATCTGTGTACATTATAGTCGATAAAGTAATGTTTGGAATAATCCGACAAAATGCAGAGTAACGAGATTTCCTTGCATGAATGTTGGTTATGGTTATGTTTTATATTTGTACAATTTGCTTTTATTGCGCCCCATTTTGGTTAAATTGCCATATTATATACGACTACATGAATCATTTGATGAAAATTAGATCGCGTTTGTAATATTTAAAAATTGAATGTGAAAATTCCGTTGGGATTTCATACGTTTCTATTTTTTTCTTATATTACATATAAATAAAAGTTATTTAATTTTAACAGAAACATGAGTAAATATCGTAGTATTTAAATATGTGTTTGGCATATTTTGAATAAATCAATATAATAAGCGAAAAAAAGTTGTATGGTTTTGTTTTATCGCTTTGATGTTGGGCTGTGCTTACAACGCTTTGTTTTCAAGTAGGTAGATGTTTTGGCTGTCGATATGAATGGTGTAATTAAATGTTACTTTTCTCTCTTGACAGATGTACAGGATGAACACATCTGATTGGCTGCAAACAAGCTTGGGTAGTACACGTATCACGACGACGGTAGTTTATGTTGACTATCACAAAATGCGAGCCATTGTAATTTGCTCTATTTAATTGTAAGAGATGAAGTGTCTTATACGGTTAGATGGACTATAAGTATCATTTTGAAAACGTGATTAGTTTACTTATAAAGTAATGGTCTGTCAGTCTACTGGATATTTTTATTGGGCTACCTAATACGCAGTTAATTTACCCAGTTGATTTAATATTGGGTTTTCTCCGTAAAGTTACATTATTTACGTAATTGTTATTTAATTACTTAATTGAAACTGTTGATAGGTTGATTGAGATTGAGATTTCATGAATTTAAATCTTTGTATACAAATCTCAATCTTATAACGTGGTTGGCATTTTCTCATACTGATGTATCAAATATGCCATTCTAAAGATATTAAATACTTTAAATTATAAAAATATTATATCGACAATTTAACAAAATACAATTAAAAAATCTACTATATATTCTACATATCATAGATCTGTTCTGAATTCTGGCGTTAAACATTTCAAATAAAAAGTTAATATTTATGAATATTATTTAAAAATATGGCTCAATTCAATATGCCAAAGTGATAGAGGTAATATTCATCATTCAAATCTTTCTACGATAATGATAAATTAACGTCTTTATTAGTTTACAAACAAAGTCACTGGCTACAAATTAACTATAAATGTTATAAACGATTACATAGTTATCAACGACGGAACTGCGTAGAAGACGAGGTAAGCCTTAGCTGTAAGTTATTTGTTGAACTTTATTTCGTTACACTAAAGTTTGAAATCCGTCATCTGTTATTGATGTGAAAATTAGATTTAAAGTACAGTATGTTACAGCACTGCCAAATTAATATGTGTAAGTAGACGAAATGTTATTCAATATAAGTGACAAAAACATAGTTCTAGTGGTGGTAGTGGAATAGTTTATTTATAGAAAATAGTTTCACTCATTATCGCACTTGTTTTAGTGGCGTCCTTCAATCAATTGATCGCGAAATGACGTCATCATGTTATAGATATCCAATTTATTGATTTAGTCCCAAGACAGGCCAACTTTCAACGGCTATACCGATATAAAAGACGTTTGAAAAACATTGCAATGTACACACGCTACCTGTTTTCATAATCGTTACTTATCTACCAATTGGATTAAAATACTGTTAAAGTAAGAGTTAGTAAAAGTTATTTTTCCCTCCAATTTCAAGTTTCCAGTTTCCCAGTATGTGCAGGAAGCTTAGAATAATTATCAAGTAAAATTATACGGACTTAAACGATAGAAAACTGGAATTTCAAGCGCAGTAAAATTATTCCGCATCGCGCAAGATAGGAACAAATTCCAGCAATTGGGAGCAGTCCTCCCCTACTTAGTTACAAGACTGAGGCTGCTTGTCCACTGGAGCAGAGAGAGATGAAAATAATTTAGTACTTTGGTGAATTCTTACCTCGCTCACCGTTCCGCCATCTCGCTCCGCGCCAGTGGACAGACAGCCTTACAGGGGCGCCAGATGAAGAACCTAATCCGGACAAACTTTACAAATGGGAAGTCAATATGTTACCACACGCGAGTATAACGATA
This sequence comes from Watsonalla cultraria, assembly GCA_964035505.1. Taxonomy (NCBI): domain Eukaryota; kingdom Metazoa; phylum Arthropoda; class Insecta; order Lepidoptera; family Drepanidae; genus Watsonalla; species Watsonalla cultraria. The sequence goes on along the minus strand of OZ037717.1, from coordinate 4,874,074 downwards.
TCAAAGCATTGATCACCATGATAGATTGATAATATTGTTAGTGTTCACTCTGCCTTGTCTGTAGCATGTCACAACAAAAAGATACCACAAGATGTCTGCTTTCGTATTATGTATGTGTTTTGGCTTCTGTTCAAGTCGTGTCCCGGTTTTATTTCCGTGAGCCTGAAAGTATGTATCCATACAAATTCCATTGCTTTGTTTCAGGCTTTTTATTTAATGAGATTCAGCAATTTTAACACTTTACGTGCTCTTATTGGCGTTGGGAGCTGCAATTATTAAAACTATACTATGTGAGTGTAAAAAATTATCAGCTATATAGCTCGTTTATACTTAATAGCTCTCCTAACAAGGTTGAGATTTCGTTTGGTGCAAATGTGAATATTAATGCTTCTCATAAATTCTCTATTGAAAGCTACATCAGAGGCATCTATCGCATTAGGCCTCAGAGAAGGATTTGACTGCATAGAATAAAAATATTTATGTTAGTGAAATGAATTATTGTTGTGCAACGTTGTACAGACATTGTTTCTTAAAGTTTAAAAACATTTAGGGAATCGTTGACATTCTAAATTTTATTACATTTCGATATTATTACGAAATGGTTTTGTGAATTTGTGATTCCATCGGTATAGGCGCTTTACTCGGCGCCTATACTGACGGGACTTGTAAACTAGTAATTTAGAACAAATGTCAGATTTATTATAGCCTTCGTAATAAATTAGAGAATTACTTTCCTGTGATCTAACGTTTGGTTGTAATGTCTCACCCTACTCATCACCGTGTAAATAAAGAGTCATCGAATGATCTGAATGTAACGTATTGTTTCATTTCACTCCCTCAAATCTATGTAAAACATCTTAGCTTAGAATTCTAGATCTCTTGATTGCTTTATGTGTGAAACAATAATGGTTTGGCCACTTGTCGCCTCCAGGCTGTCTAGCCGATGACACAAAGGATCTCGCCCGTTCCTACACAAAAGGTACGTTCACCAATTTAGAGGACATTGCTGGAAGTGCCACTAACGCCTTGACAAAAACATTTTGATCAATTAAGTCTTAAGTAATGAGCTATCTTCAGCAGATACTTAGTTAACTTATAAGTATTTGAAATACTTTTTATCTACACACTTTCTAAGGATTCCTAATAACGAGAAGGAGAACATACCAACAACATAAACACCTTTAATCTATTATTAACCGACTTCAAAAAAGTAAGAAGTTATCAATTCGACAGTTTTTTTTTTATCAACTCTATTTCGTTTGTGCATATAAATATCACAGGCTAGACAGAGGTGGACCGAAAGATCTCATTTATTGCGAAGGAGACGTAACCTCTCTAGCTAGAATATAGAACAGCGAGCCGACTGTGATCGTTTGGCGAGCGCGTATTAAGAACTTCTTAGCTTCAACGTTTTGAATTTGTCGTACAATAATGAAAAGTCAAAGCACAGAAGTTCTTAATACGCGCTGCTTAAACGGTTATAGTTGGCCCCCAGAGCGTATTAAGATGATCGATTGTCGTTTCATTTTGGTACCTACCTAGCCTATCAATGTTTAAAGCAGAGCTTATTAAGAACTTACTAGCTTTGACGTTTCATTTTATGATACTAAAATCAAATGACAAAGCTAAGTAAAAATTCACTCAATAACGTTGATAGTAGGCACCCAGGTGGTCAATCTCAATGTTTGTATAATAAAAGAATCGACCGTTCCAGAAATTTTAAACCATTGCCACTAGCACACCGAAAACAGAACTGTGTAGGTAGACAATTTGAATATATCATGACAAGGAGAAACGCCAATCACACGGGGCTCAGACCTGCCACTCCGGTGGAATAGGGCGACGTCACTCAGGAAGTTTAGCTTTTATACATTTATTGTACCACATCCAAATACAAATCGAATTCTTTTGTGATTTCAATGTTTTCCAAAGAAAATAATTAATTGCTAGTCTCCCCACGATTTCCCGCAAATTATAAATTGTAATCCGTTCGGTTCCAATTACATAGCAATTAGAAATCCACTCATCATTAACGTTTGTAATCAAAGGGTACCCGAAATATCCGCAGATGTGTTATTTACCCAAAAAACACGTCCTTATTTACACACACAAATTAAAACAAATAGGGGTCCCCATTTTCACATCCCATTAAATATATTAATGGCAAATGCATAACTTGGCACCAGTTTATTCAAGCGAGTAATTTTGGACAAATGAAAGTTAACGAACCGGCAAACTTTTGTGAGAGTTTTTACTTTTACCTGTTTTTATGCCTGTTTTCGCATATCAATTTGAATACGTGATAAAACCAAGACCAACTTACGGAGGAGTTTCCTACTGTGAATTTCGGATTCTCTACACGGAGCGACGTTTCACAAATTCTTTTCTGTGTATATAACTTTACTTACTCGGAGCGAAAACGACACAAAGACAACGTCGCAAAATCTGCATGACTTTATTAAATAGATAAACATCCCATAATAATAATTATAATATAATAACAGTCAAACAACGGCCAGTTATTTATTTTTCTTTGCTGCTTTACTTTACAGCAAATTTCAATAGTGAAATCAAGATATATTTTAACTGATCAAAGCTTGAGCAATGTTTATAATTAGAGGGAAGGGCTATCTGTTATTTTTTTGCCCCAGAAGAATCATAATTCAGGTTAAAGATAATCTCTCACTCTAATCAAAAAACACAAACCTGCGAGCACGCGCTGCCTGCGAATTAGTTGCCTTAAATTAAATTATATTTCATTTTAGAGAACGTCAACCAAGAGGTTGCCAAGACTCAGCGAATCTTTCATCCAATCTGATATGTGATATGACTTTGAATCAATAGTACGAACTACGTAGCCTCATCCCATAATTGAACAAATTTACGTCAAGACCTGTTGGATATTGTTGTAATTTATGAAGGCATCTTCGACACAATATAGGGTACTGCCAAACCCTCATGGTGACATTACTTAGTTTCAATCACGTGATCAATCTATCACCGACGGGATTAGATGCCGGTTTTTAACAAACTTAACGAAAAGACGAAATTCTGCGTTCGATACATTATTAATTTTATTTTTAGTGCTATGTTAGAAACTATCCTACGCAGTCCTAGTAAGTATAATATTTGTATTTATTCAACTTTTTCAGTCTGATTTGCAAAGTGTCCAGAACAACAAAGGTGTTTTTATCACTGTGAGAGAAAGGGAAAAATGACCGGCCCCGCGTAGCGTATTTATTAACTGATTAAAATGAAACGTGACTAAATAAAAATATCTGGCAACACTGGAGGAATAAGTGGCAAAATTTCATTAGCAGACTGTACTGTAAGTGTAACGAGAGGCGAGCAATTTATTCTCAAAGGAGGATTACGATGATTGGACGCAGGGGATAGATGCCTTCCAAAACAAGTTTCTCACTTTACTACATTATCCCTAATACCTAACGACTCATAAATTACATAAAATTTAGTATTTTCACACTTTAATTATAGAATACATTTACCTTAGTATGCTGTCACCATACGTTTCATCAAAATAAATTTTGTAGTTTTCTTGCGATTCGCGTATATTGTGTACAAACATACGTAAAGTAATGTATTTTGGTTCCTATTTATATCGATAACACATAAGATTTTCAAATAATACATAAGTTACAGTCACGGTCTCGCTACAGTTTTATTATAAGCATAGAATATTCGAAATCATGAACGTATATTGCATTTATTTACTAAATAACACTCGCTGTTTGTATAAATTATAATGATATGTTTTATTCCCATTTTCGTACTGAAGTAGTCTGCATATACGGTCATCGTCCCATCGGGAAGATTACCCACATTCTCGTGTTCGAGGAATCACTAACGATAATATACCAATAAGAAACTAAGTATAGGCTTACTCCCGCCGTTATATTCTGCAATTCAGTTCTCGTTTCATTCGACTAATGGACGTGACTCAGATTATCAGATACGTAATCCAATTATTTCTCATAAATGGAATAGGTTCTTACAATATAACGTCTCATTTATCATATCAGCGCTATAGAAATGAAAATCTTTCAAAGTAACGAAATAACTACGCCATTTGCATTTCAATAAAATTGCCTTCAAAATACCTCGACTACAGTCAGCCGGAATAATATCACAATGGGTTAAGATGTTTTTGCAAATAAATCGTGTAATATGGAAATACTTTTTTTACAAATTCTATGAATAAAACATTTCAATGTTTCTCAAAGCTCGTTGAGTTATTTATGTGTCGACTTGAGACGAAATCATTATTTATAACTAGCTGTGCCCTGCGGTTGCACCCGCGTAGACATAATTTCGTGGTTGGCCCGTGAAACACTATGTTTTTTTTTAAATAAGAGTAACCTGAGTGTCTCCTTATAAAGTAAGGTACCTGCCAGTGACAGTCCCGTTAAAATCGGTCCAGCCGTTTCGGAGATTAGAAGATCTATTTTCAAGAGGTTTGCAGAAACGCAGAGTGGTAATAAATTGGGGCAAACAAACCTAGCGGGCAATTCGAGGTTACCCCTTCATTTGAAAGGTGGCTGAATAAGGTCATAAAGCCAGATGCGTTACATTGCGGTGAGACGACGATTGCCCTAAAAGCGGGCAACAGGCAAGCGCGACTGAACTGCCACATCTGAATTACAAATAAGCCCTCTTCAATCTGCCTCACTACTTTCATAAAAAAAGCTTACAGAAGCTCGGTTCCCAAACGTCAATATAAAAATGCGCACAAAGACTTATATTTTTCAACGCGTAATCACCAACTGTTCGTATACACTTCTACTCGTATGCACGCCACAAATTTCGGTCTTCGCCTTCTGAGTCCAGTTTTTCCCACGACTTGTGTTATCTCATCCCATACCCATCTCGCTACTCGCTATCGTCTCAGGCTCCGTCGACTATGCGTTGGTCTCCAATTATAACTTTGTGACTCCATCTGACATATATTATGTGACTCACGTGACCTGCCTGCCATCATTTCCTCTACGAGATTATACGTAGCTAAGTCAAATAATTTTACTTTAAGCCTACGAATGTTCTTATTGTTCACTCGGTCACTGCACGCAATGTGATTCCGAGCATAGCTCACTCTATCTTACTTTAAGCAACTTGAAGATCATGGTTCTCGTGCCTACCCATGCCCCTTCACATAAGACTTCCTCTAATGTAACTGGAATTAACTTGACATGCCTACATCATGTGTGTATCGGTTGTTAACCGCGGGAAGCCGCCCTTCTTCTACCTTTAAATTATGTGCTGCCTTTATATGAGAGTAAAGGTTTTCATCAACGTTTGTACCAAAATGCAAAGCTTTTTAGGTTTTCGTGAATTAAAATTACTCCATCCAGAAAGTGAAAACGTGTCTTCGTAAAGTTTCACAAGAAAAGCGAACTTTTGAGCGTACAAATAATAATTAAAACATGGCCAAAAGAATTTTATAGCGCCCTGCATGCCGCTTTATGGTAAAATTTTTATTTCTTGCGTATAGCTAAGTACTCACTACTCACAAATACTCGGGACACGACGTCTGTGTATCTGTCTCACTAAAAATAAAAGAAAACTACATTAATATCGGTTTTTTAATCGATTTTCCAAAGCTAACAGTTACACGTCGACAATAGTTACGACGCCTTATTGAATGAATTTGTGCTACTGCAGACAAGTCAAAAATTACACCAAAAAGTAAAGCATATTTCTAAGTAATTTTTTTTATTGAAAGTTAAATGAATGTTAAATGTTTCTAAGTGAATTGCGTAATTTTGCTGTCAGGGAAATTCAATTAATATCAAAAAAGCTAATGTAATGCACTATTTTGTTTCATTAATTGTGATGGTTTGGTAGATTACTCTAACACATGGTTCTTTTTATATACTACATTACGTTAGGGTACGGAACATCGGTTTGAGAATCCTCGCACTCAACCAGCTTTTACTTTATGTACTAGCCAAGTGAGATAATTTTGTTTACGTCAAAACATTAGTAAGTTCTCAATCTAATTGGGCGAGCAAACTCGTGTACCGTATTGATATTTACCAAGTTAGTTAATTCCCCAAACTAGAAAAGTTATGTTCGCGTCACAAAGGTTAAGGCCGCGAATGTTGATCACAACATATTTACTTCAACTTATTTATGTTCCGAAGGTAACAAAGTCAACGGTGTTAAGTATAATCTCGTCATTTCAGTAAATCAGATCAAGTTGAGCTTAGAAATTGCATTTAAATCTGTCCCGAGATGTGAGGTGATTTCAATGACAGCGAAAAAATATAAGCGGAAATTGTATCCCGCCCCATCGACGCCACGCCGAGATATGCGGAAAGGTTGTTTTCAAAATGAAAATGCGTTTTGGCGATAACAACAACTGAGACCCAATTCCAATATCGGAGGAATAGCCTCGGCCCTCGTAATTTTTCTAAAACGTCCTGTGGTTGAGCTTTCAAACTATATTTGGATTACGTGTTCGAACATTTTGATCGTGATAACTTTGATCATGATATTTTCGTTTTAAAACATTAACTAGATACTGATTCTCGTTGCGAAGATGTTAAATATCATGGTAAAAGCTTAATGTAGCCATTTACTGGAACAACATTATACTCTTAAATTATTGATATAAACAAGGATTATTATAATAATAATCAAATAAATGTTAAATACTCAAAATTATGTACCAAGTCTTTTTAAATTTCATCAACATGACGTCAACTAAAATCAAAATTGTTGAGTGAAAAACTAAGCTTTTATTGGCAAGACATATGACGTAAGTACCTGTTTTCAGTGTATTCCACGTGAATGCTGTATAAGAGTTCTCTCATCTGGGACTCACTTGCGAACTAGGTTAGGCGGGCACTAAAGAAAAGAGATATGGATGTAGGAATCACATCTCGACAAATTGGATCCAATATGTATACGCCGAGGACAATGCAAACACTCTGGTACCCAATAAGGGCTGCTGTGAACCGCCCCGCAATCGTAATGTGCTTTAACTGAAGCGCCCTATACAAAGGGCTGTTTGCATTAAGTTTCAATCGACCAACGAAGAGAAATCACCCGGATAACAACGGGTCAGGGTACAATGTGCCTAAACGAACGCTATAAAGCAATTTTTACCGGCATGTCCTACACATTCATTGGTACGTAACTCCAGCAAATCGCTTTATTCTTTGTCATGAAATGAAAGCAACAATACAAATTGGAAACTGAGCATCGTGGGACACCTCACAGAAGCAAAGCTACTTATGCGTTATAAGCGCATACGAGTATTATGTGAATTCGATCTTATCGGTCGAAAATATGTTTGTATAACAAAATATTGAATAAATTTTTTTATTATTTATTCTAAGCACTCTTCAATATAAGACAGCGAATACAAATTCAGAGAAAATACTCTAATTAGCTTACAGGATAAAGCTTTAGATATATTGGTAGGCACAGCCACAAAGATTGTGCCAATCAAACAGATTGTCGGTAGCATTGGGACAAACATAATAAAGTAGGCGAGGAGTTAACAAGAGCTGCCCACGCAGTGTCGGAGGTAATAAGAAGAGCAAAGATATTTGGCACGCGTCCGGCCGCGGTCAGCCCCTAACGATAAACAGAGCACAGAATTCAATTTCCAAAGTAATGGCCAGACACGATTTTTTGGATCTCCCGGTCATGTTTATTTGGGTCAAGCCTCAACTTGTGGAAAGTTTTTACTGTCAACACTGCGGCTCTTTGTTACTGATAAAACAAACATACGTGTCCAGTGGTTGCTCGAGCAACTTACGGAGCTGTTAGTAGAATTAAATGGGTCCATCCCCAACCCGAAACTGGGACTTCGGAAACATTTAAACCTCGTCCAATTTATGGTTACATTAAGTGGCTTACTCGGTTTTTTTAATGTCTCTCCTTCGTTTTTTTAGTAAATCTTTGCTAATTATAATGTTAAACTTTCCTAACAGGGCCCTGTGGTTTCATCCGCGAATTTCCATCCATAATATTGTTTATAAGTATAGATTATTTACTAATATAATTAAGAAATTTAAATTATTCGCGGCTGAAACCGATGGCCTGTATATACCCACCACGATAAAATACACAATACAAATTTAAAGTCTCTGCGACCAGCGGCTTAGGCTTACGAAATATTAAGGTCATATTTATAAGGATATATTTATCATTAAGGACAAGGACGGGAAGGGTATTATTATAAGAAACATAGTAAGGACAGGTTATATTGCATAGATTAATTCAAGTTACATAGCTCTAAATTCAGATGGGTACTTACTTTAATAGTAAATCCCATTCCACGATATATCTACGCACATTCAAATGCCAAAATGTGTGCATTAAATTGTTCTAACATTATCACTACATAACGCTACATGAGTGCGTAAGTATAATAAACGGGCAGTTTGTCAGAAAACAGATTATACCAGCTTTGCCTTTGATATATCAGCGTTAGTGTTGTACGTGAATTAGGGCGATGTTTGTGTAACAAGACAAATACACTGCGGGTACACTCGCAGATAATCTCCAAGAATCTCTCCCTACAAGGAAATAGACTTTGCGGTACCCGATGTCAAATCTACGCCGGAAGCTGCGAACGCAGTTTTATTTGGAACTAGGATTATATTCTCGAAATACTCGGTATTGGTTTTAGAACTAACTTTTAAAAATGTACACTAAGCACTTCGAGTTTTAAAATTCCGTGTACACGACAATCTATTGAATTTTTTGAAGCAGAATCTTATAACATTTTGTTCAGAACTTACGGCTCGAGCATGGTAAGCTGTAAGTTTCCTGCAGGGTAACGCACAAAAAATTATTTTTTTGATGTATTCGGTACGTGAGTTTTATGTCCAAGAGTATATCAAACGAAGGGATCAGATCGGAATAACTCGTGTTAGCAGCCTATTATTGCTAATTTTATCACTTTTGTCAATTTCCGCCCGTCTTATTATCTAGTACAAAACATTTTTTTTCTGGTATATAATTTGCTACTAGAAAGAGCAATAGCAGCCAGTACCTATCTCCTGTCGCCAGATACGTAATACCTCGTTCACTGCCCATATCACAGTTCTATATTATCCACGTCAGTAAGCCCTACGACGGCTACTTTCGGTCCCTCGTATTACAACTATCATAGCTCGGATATAAGGGCTCTCATGTAGCTACCCGCCTCCAGAAAATTACACGTATGATTGATAACATACATATTACATGATAAAACTAGCCTCTGCTACGTTCTTGGGATGACCATGTCTATATATGTTTTTGCAATCGTGGCTAGCCTGATGATATGAGACTTTTGCAACCTATGAACACTTGCAAGACCAAAGGTGCCCTGGCACGTAGCCCATAACCAAACATAATGGACGCCCTATACCAACATAATGGCAAAACCAATGCTAGTACTTCGACTCTACACTTTCTTCTTCCCTCCCTGTAACACCCTTAATTCATCTCAGGAACGCTACTCTGTGGTTAAAGTTGAGTTACATAAGAGATACATAAATCTTAGTTTATGTTTATACAAACCTTATAAATGATAAGGCATCTAGTTGTTTCTCCAGTCATAATATATCACCACAGTATTGTACTATTTTAAGTTACCAGTGTTCTGAATTGGGTTCATGCATAGGTATGGAACTACTTAGAAAAAATACATTAAATATTGCACCACCTATATCAATAGTGTGTATAGTGTGTGATACAATTTGACGTTAAGACACTACACAATGCAGTATTAGAACTCTTGTCCCTTTATTACAAATCATCACCTAAAAGCATTGGCTTGAAAGTAGTTCCATCCCCTTTTGTCATAAGGATTTCAAAAGTTCGACCTAGTTTTGGTTTAAACCATGTTTTGTAATAACTAGGCTGGTGTTGTGCCTGAATATCAAAATACCAACTATATGTATATATACAACTTAATCCCTATTTCCCTTGGTCACAACATCACGCGTGGATGGATTTTAACGGAACTTTCACTGGCAGCTAGCTGGGGTTTCAAGGAGTGACTTAGAATTTTATTTAGGATTATTTTATTTTATTGGGGTTCTGCGAAATAAAACATGAAACTTAACGTAACCGCGGGTGAAATCGCGGGGCACAATCAATCAATCAATCAAAATCATTTATTTGCATTATTACAGGTGCACAAATTCGATGACAACAAATAAAGTTTGGTTCAGCTGTAATATACCTCATAGGCGTGCAAAAACAAAAAGTTGTAGCTTATAGTTACATTTATAAACATTAAATAATCCAATTTACACTATCAAATTAATTCATATTAAATTTATTGTACAATATATATTAATATATTTAAATTAAATTATATTACGTCCTCTAAGAATTCGGCTATAGTATAGTATGATTTCTTTATAAGAATCTTCCGTAATTTATCTTTAAATAGTGCAGTAATTTATCTAAAATAGTAATTTATCTTTAAACATCTATTTTAATATATTTAAAAAAACACAATTTAAAAGAACCTAAATATTTGTGTAATTTGTTTTCTTTCTGCAGCGATTTGAATACGTAGTCCCGTGGCGGTGGGTAATCGTCGATGATTCCTTTATCTTCAGTCTCCACCCTCGGCCGAAAAATTCATGAAGCTTCATATTTATTCATGGCCGGCCGCAATGCGCTAAGGAAATGAGAATGTCTTTGTTACCTAATTCATTAACATAGAGAACCAACATGACTGTCAGTTGTGGAGGGTAAACTTGACCTGATAGAAATATTTACCTCGGTAACAGTGTTTTCCTAATGAAATTGCTCCATTCTGCCACGAACGCACGGCTGACAGAACAAGTGAATTTACCACGACTTTACTAAGACATGTGTTTATTTAGTTCGACAGTGTGTCAGAAATATACTTATGCTCTTCATCTATACATACATACATACGTAAATGCATACGTACATACATACAAACATACATACGTACAGAAAAATAAAATTAAAGTTTCTGTTTTTAATTTGAAATAAACAGCATTTCACAAAATTCATATCTAGTGCATATGAAACATATATGGCGAATTTAAAAAATAGCTCCATCGTGTTTCCGTCTGTCAGTTTGTCTGTTCCGATATATCTCCGAAACGGCTGGACCGATTTTCAGTAGCAGGTCTGACTACTTTTATTTAAAAATAAACACTATTTTCGTTGTGCGCTCATAACTCGCATAAATAACTAAATCCCTGCTATTGTAGTTTTTTAGCTTTTGTGTAGTTGAAGTGGACAGTGGATTAACATTCACAAAGGTGAATTTGTAAATTGGAGCGAGAATTAAACCAGTAACAAAGAAATTAAGGAAATGAATGCCAAAGCAAGTACCTATGTATGTATCTCTTGTTTTTTAAAGCGGCAGTTTAAATTTCACTAGACTGAAGAAGACCTTCGGAATGTGCTGGGAGGTAAGTACTAGGTAGTTGCAAAAAGAAATGATGTAGGTACTATTCACCACACATTATAAGAACTATATTCCTAGGTACGAAATGTGATCAAAAAGGTCACATGAAATAGTTCCATTAAGTATGAAAAAGGTCTAATGCGTACATAACATACAGTATAAAAACCTTCTTCAATAATAAACGTTATTTCACAGTTTTATCTTCGGAATTATTATTTGATCCGATAATCGTTCTGTCTGTGTCCGACTGGAATTGTTTTAAAACGAACAGTCCATATCTCGAACGTATCAGAGATTATTGCATTTTTTAATAAAGGCACGTTTGCATTCCATATCTAACGATTTTTTTAGCTTTTAGATGATAAATAAAATTTAAATTAAATATTATCCCGTTTTATACCAGGAATAATAGGCATATAATTCGTGATATCAAACTGGATAATACTAATATAATAATGTTTACTGCTTCATTAAATAAATTAAAAATAGATTACTTACTAGGTATTTTTATTCTATATCTAACAAGTCTGCAGTATTTTAATATTTCTATTTTCGAAAACGTTTTACTTCATAATATGACTAAAAAAAGTAGATGTATGCCACTAAATATACCGCGAGCTAAACGAACCAGCGAATAGCTTGCCTCTCTCCTTTATCAGCTGTACACAGTCGGCCTGAACAAATTTGTGCGCAATTGGAAATTTACTCTACAAAATGAAAACGGTGAATTATTATTTTTAACGTCATGAAAACGCTGAAAAAATGTTTGCATATCACGCAGTTACCACGCCAATAACGTAACTAAATAACTGATTAATGTTGTACAATAGTAGGTACCTATACCCGTAATATTATATTCATTTATAATCAAAAGAAAGACAAAATATTTCTATTAATACTCTTAAGTTTACTCATTTATACCACCTTTATACCTCTTCTGAAATAATTGTACCAAAATCACAATTACAAATATGTTCTGACCATCAGACATAGGCATGCAGGCTTCTTCACGATATTTTATTTGACCGTAAATGTAATGATGTGAAAATTACTACACTTTTATTTTAAATTTATTAGTTACCGCTGAATGAAATAAATTTAATTAATTTTGTACCACTCTGAAATTGTCAGTCAGTACAAGTTGTAAGAGTAAATGTGTGCTGGTACATGCATATAACTTGTAACCGCAGCGCGGGTCAGATAACAAAGTTACTCGAGATATAAACACGGGAATCATACGCACCTTCGCCCGGAAGACGTCAACCCCATATATTCGCACAAACGAGGGTACTTCGCCGGCCCAACTTTAGCATTTGTCTAGTTTCAGAATTTCTATTACACATTTTTACAGCGAACGTCCGAACCAGTAATTTGGAACAGTGAGGAACTCGTGTAATATTTACAGTGAAAGCGCTGAAAGCACGTACTACGGCCGAGCTCAAAATGCCACGACCGCCGGTTTTTATGGAACTCCATTCCATAATAAATGTGACGTGGCACAGTTAGTACAGTTAGATTTGAGCGGGAATGTGTTGAAAGGATGCCTTAATGTATTTACTTACGTAATACCAGCCTACGAACACCTCCCGTTATTACATTATCGCGTTAGGCCCTATTACCTACATGATACATACCGTACACATTATTTTATTAGGTATTATATCACAAATAATTGAAAATATGTACCTTTATCCTGCAGAATTTTATTTTAAGGAGTATGCATATGTTGGAGCGATATCCTGGGCTTCTAGATACGAACACTTCTATACTTCTTTATATAATCATAATACATCTGTCTATTACTTGTTCACGGTTATACGACTTCAGAAATATTACTCAAGTTCGGTATGTAGTAAATACGTTGAGTGAAGCCGTGGCCTTTGCCCCAAAACCTTATTCCACGTGGACGAAGCAGACAGAGGCTAATCAAAAGTTTACTATTTCACAGTGAATATGATATGTCTACATTGTCCACTTACACCACTCAACAATTTGAAAATGATATTGAACAATTTGAAAATGAACATTATTCATTCAGTTTGAGCCCTGCAAAAGCTCTTATGAACGGTTGGTAAACTAGCCGTTTGAAAAGAACCGGCAAGAAAATGTATTTAAATCTTTATTGTACAAAGCAAAGGAAAACATTTATGCACCCATAACTTAAAAATTATACTAATAAAACAATAAGTCTAACTCAATTAAAAAGTTATTGCCATTGCGCCGAGGCGAGGTGCTCACACTTCTTACGACTTAAAGTCATAACGAAGATATTCTTTATGTTTCATTGCATAAGACAAACTTACCATATTTTATTGTATAAAAATTGACAGCAAGATATTAAAATGAACATAGATTATTGTAGGACTTATTCTACTAAAATAAAAAGAAAATTATTATAAAATCATTTCAATTTGTGTCTGCGGGAGTGGTGCAAAGCAAGCTGGCTGCGTTATCGAGGTAAGAAACAGCTAGAAGGTTACCAGAGACATTTACATTGAATAATTTCCAAATAAATATTTACTTTTTTTTAGTTTTTCTTCTCCTGGAGACCTGAGCAACTATGATTGTTAAAGTAGCGCGAATTAAGAACTCCTTAACTTTGGCGTTTAATTTTACATACATATGCTCAAGCCTGTATTCCCCGAAGGGGTGGGCAGAGGTGTTGTAATAACAACATCCACATTTCACCGAAGATGATGAAGTGCCAACGTGACAGAGGGTTAGTCTATCGCCGTCTCAGGCACTATACATACGTGTTTTGAATTACTTCAAAAGATACTTTTACGGTACAAAAATTAAGCGTCAAAGCCTTAGCTTTGAGAAGTTAGTAAGACGTCACTGCTATAACGATGATGGTAGGTCCCTGAACCCTAAAAGCACAAAGTACCAAAGTACCACAAACATACTTTCAGTTCCGAAAAATTATATTCTGTTTTTCTATACATTTCTTTGAGAGTCTCAGAGCAGGAAAATCACTGTCATCTTATTCTCATTTCATCCTGTGTTAAGAACCAACAGTCTTTACGAGGGATGATTGGAACAAAAACAAAACGAAATAAGCGTGTATTCAAAGAAATGTTGTTTTTCCGCGTTCAGAATCTAATTTATTTCCTGGAGAATTCAAAATATCGTATCTAACCGGAGTAAAATAAGGAATCCCGCTAATATGATCACTGAAAATTTAATGCCTATGAATATTTTAATGACAAATATTATTTCGAAGTTTGATAAAGAATCTAGTTCCAAATTTGGTTTGAATTTGATATGGAGGAGTGTTCCCGCTATCTCTCAGAATAATGTAAGACGCCTTTATGTCCCTTAGGAATGTGAATTTCACGCTGATGAATATACATGTCCTGCACAAGTCAAATAAAGATTGCTGTCATAGCGACGAGGCTCGGGATATCCAACCAAAAACAATAGTCAAATTGATCCAAATGTAATGTGACGTTACTGACGTCGATATATACTAACTACCCACATTTACGCTACAAACGTGAGGCGTAATTAGATAGAGTAGCGCGCCTGTTTAGTTTAGAACTACGCTCACCGTAATTAGGTTATCGTAGGCTCCCCGGATAAATTGGCTACGGCGTAGACTCCCATAGCAGTTTAAAAATATTATGTAATCACAAAATGGCCTCTGAATTTTGTGAGAAACCTATAGCCACAAGATTCATCAACTGCCCTAATCTCAGCAGCTGCTGTTAGTACTGGGCTGTAAAGATAGCAAAGTCTTTTGTTCCCAAAAGAGCGCGGGTTAAAATAATCATGCGATAAGAAACCACACAAAGAGACCATGGTCTGATATAGGTTAATGTTTTATTATGTGGGATAAATTCCACCGTCAAGATTGGACTGGCAGATAAGAGAAAAGTTACGTAAATAAAATTCTCATTACGTACACATGATGAGCCTGAATATGAATAAAAGAAAAACATGGTTAATAAAATAAAATCAACAACTTGTCGCCTCCCCCTGGGGCAACTGGAAAATTAAATGTATACTAGGCGAGGTTTGTTTCAGCTGCTGTGTAATTGAAACTGAAAAAAGCGAGCAAAGAGCAATGTAATTACTTTTCAATACTCCGCATGTATTCCCAGGATAAAATGAATGTTTTCTTATATAACAACTCGTGTGCGGTGCGGGTCCATATTATGTTTACTTATGACTTAATATTAATATTTGGACCTTTTTAATACATATCTGAAGCAATATTCATGTTTTTATATTGCAAAGTAAAAGAAAAGGTAGAATAATTATAATTGACTAGCTGTGCTCCGCGGTTTCACCCGCGTAAAGTTAATTTCATGGGTGTGTGGAACCCTTATGATTTTATTTTAAACTAGCTGTGCCCCGCGGTTTCACTCGCGTAGATTTAGTTTCATCCTTATTGTCCCGGAACCCTAATATTTTTAATAAATATCCTAAGTTACTCCTTAAAACATCAGCTACCTGCCAGTGAAAGTCCCGTTAAAATCCATCCAGCCATTTCAGAGAATACCCGGAACAAACAGACAGACAGACAGACAGACAGACAGACAGACGGACAGACAGACAGACGGACAGACAGACAGACAGAGAAAATTTATAAAACTTGTTTTTTTTGTGTCAGTAGCGTGTATACTTTCATATGCATTTAGTGAAAAGCTGTTGTTTTGGAATTACAAATAGACACTTCAATTTTATTTATCTGTATAGTAAAAATTTGCCTAAGTCACTCCTTGAAACATCTATCTGCAAGTGAAAGTTCCGTTAAAATCGTTCTAGCCATTTACGCGTGATGCCGTGAACAAGGGAAATGGGGATTAATTTATATACACGTGAGGAAACCCTAGACATATAAAGAGTAAATAAATTCAGACGCTCATATGGCAGAACTTTCTGTGACATGTATCCTAATAAACTTCGAAATTTAAAATTTGTAAAAACAACGATGCATCAATAAAAAAAAAGACGGAATACAAACGAGGCAACAAAATACCTAAGATAAACATGTCGGTTTCAGTATCAAACGAAGAAAAAAACAAATAATAGTAATTTATGATGAGAAGCTTATTATTTTGATGGCTCGTTTCAGTCAAGCAAACAAGCAATTTCCGTTACCTTTGATATGCTGTTAATATATTTCTTTTAGGGACTGTGAAACCTCTTATGAATGTCGATACCATACGATTACCAGCGATTTGGAATCTAGCTTCAGAGAACAGGGAAGAACCAGCAAGAAACTCATGTGTAGGTTACTATTCAAGAAGGCTATCAATAAAATACTATCTCCATACAGGTGAATGTCAAAATATACCTCCACGTTTAATACGATTAGCAAAAAAGAATGGATTGAATCGATATCAATCGTCACCTTATAACATCGAGTGAGAGTACCCAACCAACTCAAACACAGAGGAGAATCGCTTTGTTGTTGAAATCAAAGGCCTATTTGGCCACGTTTGTGAGGATAAACTATTCATTGTTACACTCTGCGAGATGACAAAAGAGCGCTACAATCTCTACTGGCTCCGATTGTGTGGAAGAGCGTTAGATGTCTTAAAATAACTTGTGAATATTTCATCAGGCTTTTAGCGCTATTGTTAGCTGTCCGACTAAACTCCCTTAGTTGAAGCTTTCACATAAGGTATTTTTGTGTACAAGCTTTTTTATTTTCCAAAACATTTAAATAGAGTACTTAACGTTTTAATGCTTCAAAGGTACACATCAAGAGCCGTTGAATAGTACACGATTACCGTTGAATAAATAGGTAGCGCTAAATGTTTATTTTATGTACATGTGCGTACAATCACCATAAGTCATTCTTAATGACTACTAGACTTTTCTTTAGTTTAATTTTTATCGACATTGGTGCATTGAAACTGTGTCCATGGGCTTACAGTTCTTAATTGATTATTTTTTATTTTTTAAATTGTATAATATTTTTGAAAAGAGTCATTACCGAGTTTCTTGCCAGGTTCTTCTCAGTAAATGCTACCTTCCGAACCTGGCGGTAGTATGTATAATCCTGTATAATTATGTCATTCTGTAGACCTGAAGGGATTTGTAAAAAGTCTAATCGAATTAAGATATTTATGTTTATTATTATCTAATATTATTTATGATCTAATTTATGTTTGATGACGCAGATCAAGAAGAGCATGAAGCAATATTACTATGAGTAATTAGTATGAATAATGTCAAAAGAATTTGTTACGTTTTCAATGATTCTTCGTTACATTAAAATTACGAATGCCTATTTATTATTTAAACAGTGCATCCGGGCATGTAATATATTTAAATTAAATCAGCTTTAGGTTTAAGGCCCCTCCCGATCGCTATCTCGTAATGGGTTAGGCTTAGTTCGCAACCGCTTCGCTTAACACAGCTTAAAGAGTGATGCCCACAACTCCCTCAATTTCTCCAAATTACACTTAAATTGGAACTTATATCCCAACTTTGTAAGTGAATTGAATGTCTTCCGCATTGGATAACTTCACACATAATTATGTTTTGCTTGTTCTTGATATTAGGTAAGTCCTATCCATTAAGAACGAAATATATAGCCCTGGTAGACTGTCTCTGATATTAGTGTGAAGCAGAAAGGGATAACAATATATACTTTTTAAGACTACCGCGGCCATTAATAAAACTATTATAGAACTTATCGGCTTCTCCTAATTTATGAGTGAACGATATTCCGATAGCATTCCAGATACGCTCATAAATTAAAAGAAAAAGCCGCGGTAGAACCCCATTAATTTCTATAATAGTGGGGATAGCATTTCCTAGCTACTCGTAGTTTATTTTTAACTAACTGTTCCCCGCGGTTTCACCCGCGCAGACTTAATTTCATGGGTGTCCCGCGGATACGTAAAGATTTTTTTTAAATAAAAGCAGCCTAAGTGACTTCTTGTAACATTAGCCATCTGCCAGTGAGTGTCCTGCTAAAATCGGTCCAGCCATTTCGGAGATTACCCGGAACAAACAGACAGACAGACAGACGGAGAAAAAATAAAAAAACTGTTTTTTTATATCAGTATCGTATAAACTTTCATAATAATACGCATTTAGTGAAAAGCTGTTTGGAATTACAAACAGACACTTCAATTTTATTTATCTGTATAGACTGTATAGAAATCGTAAATGTAGCTTTTGGTGAAAACTATTGTATCTCACTCTCATTACTAAAGTTCACACATGTAAGTAATAAAATATCTCCTTTAAACACTAGCACTCGAGAGAGAGCGGTCAGACGAAGGATCCGGATATGGGTAGATGAGTATTGAATCTCGCTAGAGTGCTAGTTTCCGACAGTAGTCCTGCCCCGGATATATGGATCTGACGGAGAGATTCCGCGCGTCTGGAAGATACATACTTACTCTACATTCACAGAACACAAAAATAAGTAGTGTCTAATTTACTTAATAACCATGCCTCGCGGTTTTACCTCAGTTTCATATGTGGTTACGTCACAGAATGGAATTTAAAAAAATATTAATATAATATTAATAGTCTAAGCTACTTAACAAAGATACTTCATCTCCCTGGCCTTATCCCATACATTGATGGGGTCGGCACTTGATTCAACCCGATGTGGCTGATCACCTGATTTTTATACGAAGCGACTGCCATCTGACCTTCGCAACCCCATTTAGGAGGAAAATCTGTGATCTGGGTTAAACCAGTTGTCAGATTATTTTTAGGCCTCCGACTGACCTGTAACGATTGCCAAAGATGTTAAATTGGCAACCGGGACCGACGGCTTAACGTGCTCTCCGAGGCACGGAGGGAACTCGGGCGGTCACCCATCCAACTACTGGCTGGGCGTATGGTTGCTTAACTTCGCTGATCGAATCATATGCGCAATAGCAACTGTGCCACGAGCTCCTCTTAACACAGACTTAACAAAGATACTTACTTTATAATATTTTTTTTAATGTCCTTATAGTATTTATAAACTAAATAGTGGGAAAGGTCTCATATTAAGGAAATAATGACTTTGTTAGGAGGCCCTGCTCTTCACAATAGAGGTCTTCTTCTTTTTCATAAACAAAGTAAGCAATCATCAAGCAGGAAAAACTTATTTAAAATTAACTTGTTGTGATTTTTAATACTGTTATAGAATTTGTGTGTGCCGTACGAATATTATTTGGTATCATACTTTTGTAATATTAATTTTTTGTAATATTTATGTAATAAATAGAGTTATTTATATATATGTATAGGCCGAGCAACGATAATCTAAGTTTAGGCACTTACAGAAGCTCGGCTCGGACTCGACACAGTCTAGCATAAACCATCCTTTACTTACCACCAAAAGACTCAAAATTACTCGTTTATTCGTAATAATATTCCGTTCGCCCGTTTGGCAGTAAAGAGAAGATTGAATGCAAGTGGATCAGTGATTATAACATAATAATCGGGCTTGTTCGCCGGGGTAACCTCGTTACCGGCTCGTGCAGTCAGGTGAGCTCAGATTGCAATTAGTCGCTATTCAATTATTTATTTACTGCATCGTTCCACTAATAATTTATTGATATACGAGTCTGCTTCACCACGAATTTAGCGTTTGTTTGAATTTTCATGGACCTTTCTACCAACAATAGGAGTTTATTGAACAAGGACGTACATAATTATAATAATAGAATGAATGAACATCTTTCTGATGTCTGGCGCCATCTTGTGTCGAAGTTATTTTAGACACAAAAGTCAATGGGGTAAGTACTTACTTAAAAAAAATCTACGCGGACGAAGTCAAAATACAGGTCAGATTTACAGACAAATTGAAAAATGTACCATCACGAATAGATTGAAATAGTTGACCGGTGGACATACCCGCAGCAATTGATTAAATTAGAACACTTAAATGAAATACCTAATTATGTTTTCTGAAGTGAAATTACGGTATAATATTCTGTTTACTCTGCGAGAAGCAGAGCGTATTAAGAACTGCCTAGCATTGCCATAAAATTTTGGTACCTTAAAATTAAACGTCAAAGCTAAGAATTCTAAATGGATCATAGTTGGCCCCCTGACCTAAATAATTTGTGCTGTCTCTTTCCACATAGTCTGAGTAATTTACATTTACATAATATTTTGATGATTAGGACGCATTTTGTTAAGACAATATGGCAATGTAAAAAAAAAGGTGGAGTACGGAAGCCTCGGGGCACGAGTCCGTGCACGTTATCGGTTTTTAGGTGATAAAGCAAATACAAATGGGTAAATAAGTATATTATTTGATTATTATCAGCGAACTAGATCTATCAAAGCTCAATACATGAAGTATTTGTGGTGTAAGTACTTCATTCGAGTACAATTGCCTGTGTGTACCGGCCTATAATCTAATTACCTAAGCCTACTGACACAACAACACTCGTACAAGATTCCAATAACGTAAATTAATGCAACATTTGCTAGAGGGCTACCCGTCTGTGAGTGCAATAACTTACGCATCTATGAATCCACTCTAATGAACCGTCGACAACGTGTTATGTATAAAATTAATTTATATCTATATACATTTCATATTTAGATTTCAATAGAAAGTTTACATACATACATATATTCACTCATGTGTTCCCCGAAGGGGTAGGCAGAGGTGTTGTTATAACAACACCCACTTTTCACCAAAGACAATTAAGTGCCAACGTGACAGATGGTGAGTCTATCGCAAGGCGGTGCGTTTCATATAAGCAAATAGGCAGTGCTTACCATTTACGATGACTGAATACTCAGGTGTCGCGTGTCTATGTCTGTATGTTTGTGTGTGTGTCTATATCAAAATGTATGTACCTACGCCGCGGCACGTTGGTATGTACTTAACCTACCTACTTATTGTTTGGGCTTACCCCTCGGGTCACCACGGCTCGTAGAAAGCTTATGCTATGACAGGTATGGTAAATAATAGGTAAAACATTTTTTTAAATAAAAATGAATTGCCTATAGTATAAAATATGAAATCAATTTATCAACCATTTCCCAACCAAAACCATTATTGTTTTGTGTATGCAACAGCACATTTCCTTTTTTCACGTTCTCCTTGGCTTATTAATGCAGTTAAGCCATTTGCACAGTATACTTTTTGCTTTCTTTGATGCAAATATAGTAAAACTTGGCGAGACGCAGCCCGTAAAGTTTGCTGCACTGTGCCTAACTTTGTGCCAAGTTGTTTCGCATCAAACGGTTCTAAGATACAACAAAACAACTGACAAACTATTTACCCTCATTTTTATGACGTTGTCTCCAAATAGATTAAGATTCATTGTATCGTCATGACGTGTTGCCTTAATATGACGAAAGAAGTAAAAGAAGAGATTCTGCGTGTTATTATTATATATCCGGTTCTTTTCGGAAGGCTAGTTTCCGAAATGTAAATGGCACTGGTAAGTGCCTTTTTCATTCGATGAAAAATTAATTGCTGATGATATGCATTCTCAAACATCTGAATGTTTAAATTCCCCTGACAAAGATAAACCATTGCAAAAATATTATTATTGAGGCCCATAATAGTGAAGTAAACTGTTAAAGTAGCATCCTTTTGGTTGGCGATAAGCGATCACTTACCTCATCCGACCTTTCCCAACTTTGGTAATTACGCTTTGTGTGTACATTTTATCTTTTCTGCGCGTATCGGTGAGAGGAAACAGAGTTGGGGATCCGAACACATCCGAAAACCACACTTTATTAGGGTTTTGTTTTGCTGCCCAGTCAAATCGACATGACTGGATAGATTTTAAAGTTCTGGAATACCTTCTGGCACACTTTGACCTTTAAAATCGGGTAAACCGTAATAACCCAAGTGTGCGATTAAAATTGAAATACTTAGGATGTAGCGTAGGCATTTGGTTTCAATTTTGGATCTATGAAGGTATCTCTGGGTAATGTGTCTTTGGGTAAAGCATCAAGGTCTATGGGTAATGAGTATGTCGTTAGTATTCTTAATAGACCATATACACTATTGTAGTGCTAACGTGCATCGGCGGGAAATCGATGGGAATCCTTAATCGAAAATCCTACACTCACGAGATTTGAATGAACTGTAATCAACTCTCCAGACTATTTCGGTGTCGATGCAAACGTCTTTAATCCAGTGTTTGAGCGAGAACGATTCAATGTTAAAGATTTTGACATTTATTATTTCTCTACTGTCAAAATAATGATGATTTGTAATTTTGAAGTTTAGAAAAATGTCGGTAAAACACGTGACGTAATACGTTGCCCTACTTCGTGAAACCTCTTACTATCATTACACTTATTGCGCTTATTTTCTCGTAGATGCGCGCGTCTACGAGTGTCATTTTGAACGATTTGTTCCTAGATTTAACTAACTGCTTCTTAAGATTTTAATAAATTGTGGCTCAGGTTTTGTCTTCAATTTTTTCAAATTAAATCGAATTTTGATAGAAATTTGCGAACACTTGTGCAAGTATGCAATTATCTTTTCGGGGAGACGTATACCTATATTATGAGACTTTACAGTCACAAACAAAAGTATAAAGTTTAGTGTGCCGTAGACTGTCGTCGAATTAAAAAACCGTTGTGTTCCGTGATACTAGTTCAGTTCTCTGCTCAATATTTACGCACCAAATAAGTTAATGTATACCTTCAAAAATTCTACCACCGAACTTGGCCAGTTCAAATTCTATAACGGAACCGAGGTTAAATTAATTTTATCTGGAAATGTTCATTAAACTCTATGAAATTAACTTTACTCGGGCGCAAATTTTGTTAATTAAATATTGCTTGTTTGCGTAGGTGTACTTTGTTAGATAACGTTGCTCTTCCTTAGTGCGCGAAAATAACTTGAAAATTAATACTATGTAACTAAACGGTAAGGAAATAAGATGTTGGTGTTGTATCATTCCGCCTTCCTTTTAGGAGATCCTTACACTGACTGTCACAGCACGAGCTTTACGGTAATAAAACCCGTAAAACAATTAAACTACTTCTGTCTAAAAACACATCATGCAAAGTCGTGCCTTAATTTGTACATACCTACATTTAATTAAATTGTTTGGTGAACTGGCGCTTTTTCTTCCTGATATTTATGGTTGTATGGCGACTATTGAGGGCAGGCAATAAAATTGTTCAAGCAAACCATAACATCAAAACTCAAAAATCTATCTTTATTTCATTAGACTTTCAACAAAGTACTGACGAATCGCCAGATTTACATGTTTGTTGAGGATTGTAAATGCTACTGCCAGGTTTGGAAGGTCGCTTTGACTAAAAAGAAGGTAAGGAACTCAGTAATTAAATATTCTTAAAATATTGTGCAACTAGCTGTGCCCCGCGGTTTCACCCGCGTAGATTTAATTTCATGCTTCATGTCCCTTACATTTTTAATAAATAAAAGTCTCGTTAAAATCGGCCCAGTTGCTTCAGATATTACCCGGAATAAACAAACAGACAGACGGAGAAAAAATTTTAGAATTGGTTTTTCAGTGTCAGTAGCGTGTACACTTTAATATGCATTTAGTGAAAAATTGTTATTTTGGAATTACAAACAGACACTTCAATTTTATTTATCTGTATAGATATATATAGATGTATAGATATAGATATAGATGGTAATACTGTAATACCTACCTACTACACATTCTCAAAACAACTATTATATTGAGAATGCAATTGTTACAGTAAGTATCCCATGTTTCTAAGAGTACGATACCAAATTTCTCCAAGAAAATTCCTAAGAGAGTATTTTCGAAGCTTCCAAGTCTATAATAAATATTGGATGAATTTGTTCTATTTTAGTGGCGCAGCGGGCACGCTTCCATTTGGCCGGGGTGCTTCAATACTCTTAAATTCTTTGTAATTAAGCTGACTCTAGGGTCCGGGGATTAACACAATAGGCGAGCGATATGCACGCAGTGTTTACACACACATCCACCTGACGCAGCTACATAAAACACGGTTAGAATTAATAACGGCCCTTTTCTCGTATATCAAATGAATATTGCCCGCAAACAATGGCCTTCCATACAAAAACTCAGCGATATAGCTAATCATTTTTAATAAGGATCACAATAAAAAATATTATGACTTCGTGTTCCATATTTATTTTTGTGGTTTCACCCACCAATTTGTGGACTCTAACACCAATCACAATTGTTATTTTATTACGGAATATAAGCTTGCCGTCCAACAGAAAATATTATTGGCTTTGCATGGAGCCCCATAGTCTCGTGCAAGCTAGTTCATGTTACAGAAACAATAGTCACGTGCATATGAATGGAGGTTACATCGACTAGTATAGGTACATGTCAAACAATATTTGGAGTCAATCGAAAATTCTCGTGTAGATTTCAGATGCATCTCTGCGGCATATTGAAATATCGATGTGGCTCATAATGTCAATCCAAAGGATTTGTTAATGCGTGTACTTACGTTACTTACAAGGGTATAGTAGGGCGAACTATGTCCATAGGCTTACATTTCTTATGTGATTAATTTTTTAATTTAAAATTTCAAACTTACCGAACCTGGCGGAAGCATGTATAATCCTGTATAATTATGCCATTCTGACGATTTGAAAGTAAGTAAATTTTGCTAAAAGTCTAATCGAATAAAGATATTTTTGAGTTTGAATTTGAGTTTATGTGTGAGGTGGAACCCGCGACATTAGTTGCTCAACCGTAATTCAACTACGCAATTAGCCTAACGAGCCCTCTTGTTTTGTGCATCAAATATTGAAATCTTTACTGTCTTTAATTAACCAATTCATTTACATTGATTGCTTGTGGATTTTAATACTTACCTAATGGTGCCGCGGCTAAATTCAATTACAGGATTTTATTTGCATTTAATCAACAAGGACTGTGACAATTCATTGGAAAATAAGGACGTAGATTGAACGAATTGGTTGTGTTTTCGAACTAAGCTCGTTTAATTACTTATACTAACACTACACAAATACATACAGGTACCTAATGCGCAAACCACATTTATCAAATTTCGATTCGACTGATAATTATGTGTAGGTATAGCAACCATGTTTCATCAAAAATGATTAGTGCCAGCGACAAATGGCGTATCAACTTCTTAGCTTTAACCTTTCTATTTCACGGTATCAAAATGAAACTCTGCGTCTAACGATCATAGTCGATCCCCTGGTCAAATATACATAGTAATCGGACGGACAAACGTTTGCCATTTGTCGCCTGAGAGTCATACAATAATTAATTAGTGATATGTGCTCTTGTATTTACGGGTATTTTACTAAACGGATCGCGTGGGCTCACTAATGAACGAGTAATTACGATATTATTCCTCTTATCAATCCAATTATCAATGGCGTAAGGTTGATACTCCTAATTATATGCTAGCTAATTAGCTACTGGTAATTGGAATTAAATATGGGTTTTGAGCAAATATTATAAATTTACTTGCTGTGTGTGCACCGCGGTTTCACCCTTTACACCAGATCGATTGTTTTAAGCAGCGCATCTTAAGAACTTTGAATGCAGGTTAGAACTTTAAAACCTTTATCAAACATTAATCCCCTTATTACAAACATGGTTTAAACGAAGACTAGACTTTAGACCAAACTTGAAATAAAAAATGCATGTCTGAGTATTTCAAAGACGTTAACTTAGCGCTTCACCATCTGTCACGTTGGCATCTTAGGTGAAAAGTGGGTGTTGTTATTACAACACCTCTGCCTACCCCATCGGGGTAATGAATGTGTAAGCATATGTATGTATCTATGTATGTACGTATCTATGAAAAAGATGGAACTATTTCAAGCCAAGGACTATCCTAGTCTATGTTTCGTGATAAGGGAGCAAGGCGCGTCGAAACTAATACGATCATAGATGGCCCCAAGAATCTGATATCACATTTCTACATTACTACGAGGGTTGACAAGCAAACAGACAAAAAAAGGGATAAAGCACAACTGGATCTCCCGATCGAAATTCGGAGCTGCCAAACTTTTCTTCATTATATTGATTCATCAAGGATTTGTTATGTTCCTGCGGTGAATAAAGTCACCCATGCGTTCCATGGGGGGCGTAGAGTAGCTTCCCAGGGTTCAACCTCGTGGTATACCTACATAGCCTACGGCTATCTTGAAAGTAAATCTACACTAAAGCTGACCTCAGGAACTACTGGTATGAATTTGGAATAATTTTAGTGTTGGTTAGTTCATGCATAGATGAAGGCTTTATAATTATCACAATGGAAAATGAAAAAAATATCACTAGGTAATAAAGTTTTTATTGATAATCCTATGCGGCCAATACCGCAAGGTACAACTTAATTCTGAATATTTTTAAACTAGGGCTAGGCCAAGCTATTAAACAGAGTTCTGCACATTTTAGACTAGTATAGATATGAATTTAGTACGTTTAATCTACACGCGATTAACGCATTTGGAGTTGCATGACGTATACTCTGATATACCGTAGAAAATTGTAACCAAATGTGCTAACCCTTGTATGCTACATTTGTAACATATAAATATACCTACTGAACTTATTATATCAAAAGTATAGTATGTGTTCGATAATATACCTACAATTATGAGGCACTCAAAAAAATAATTAAGAATATATGTAGTTTAAAAATAAAAGTTATTCTTTGTTCCCAGGCACACAATACGTAATAGTACAATACAAGAATTAAAGATAACATTTTTATTAAGTAGGTAAGTAAGTTTTTTGCTAATTAAGGTAGGGCATGTAGAATTTGAATAATTTACCACTTACTTTACCGTGCTTGCCGAGTGGCTTGAATAGTTGCCAGCGACGCAAGTGACGCAAATTGAAATCCCAGCGACGTGCATTATTGAGTTTTATCAAATCACAAGTGCAGTGATTTCACACCACACGTTTTACGGTGAAAGAAAATATAGTGAGGAAACTGGCATAAGACGTATGTATAGCATGTCTTTTGTTGTTGGCATTTGATTGTCTTCGGTGACAAGTAGGAGTTGTAACACCTCTGTTTGCCACTTCTGGAATGACGTAAATACCTACATGTATTTACAAGGCATAAAACGAATCCCGTATTATATTAAAATTCAAATAAGTATTTACGCTAAATTTCATACCAAATTTAATAAGGAACATACTCGTTACTACTTACCATAAATACATATTTTATGCTGACGCCTGCATCTCACAGGGGTTGACTGACAGCCACTCCTGATAAAAAATACCCAAATTGGGTAAATTTGGATCATCATCAACTCGATGTGGCTGATCACCCGATTTGTATATGAAGCGACTGCCATCTGACCTTCGTAACCCTTTTTCGTGGAAAATTGGCAATCTGGTTAAACCAGTTGTCAGACTTTCTTAGGCCTCTGACTGACCTGTAACGATTGCCAAAGATGTTAAATTGGCAACCGGGACCGACGGCTTAACGTGCTCTCGGACGGTCACCCATCCAACTACTGGCTAGGCGTATGGTTGCTTTACTTCGCTGACCGAATCATATGCGCAATAGCAAGTATGCCACGAGCATTAATCTGCGGCTCTGCCCTCATAGTAATAACTTTATAACACCTAAGACCAAACTAAAAATCTACTCGAAATATTAATTATAATGATTAGTACATTATTTACAATCAAATTTAAAGATATATTCTGTATAATTGTAATATTACAATAGGTTAATGGGATTTTATTTATTATGTAGTAATGTTTTTAGTACGGTAGGGTCCTAAAAAACTAACAAGAATATGTTAACGTCATGATAACCAGTTAACGAACTTCCTGTATGGAGGTTATCATAACCCCATTGTCTGTTTTTACCCCGACTCGGCCAAGCGAGGAGTTAACCGGCATGTAAGTTTGTTCGTAAAATTTTTGATTTACTTTTTTTATACAAGTATGATGTGTATGAGTACTCAAAATAAGTGTATCGAATTGAAACATAAATTGGCGAGACCATATAATAGTAAATTAGTTTAAATATATAGTAATCAAATACGCTACGATAATTGAGTCCGCTTTATTTTGGTATTTATTTATAACTATTTTATTTACAACCAGAAACAAATATCCTTTCTCCAAAGCTATACTGAAATCTTGTGTCAGATCACTTTTTAACAATATTCGAATTTAATATTAATAAAAAACATTTTAATTGAAAGAGGATCACTACCGCTACAAATACTTGAAGAGTACTATATAATTTAAGAATTAAATATTATATAATACTAGACGTGATCTAATACTTGCTTTTTTGCGACAATTAAACGTTTTATACATCTATCTTTCTATTAAGGTATTAATTGTAATTGTACTTTGTACTATATTAGTTTATCCTATGTACCAACCAGTATCAATGTACGTAATACGATCCAAATAATGTTACTGGTTGTATCATAATGATTAACGGTACACTAGTCGTAATAAATCTTATTGTGACAACGATACATGCGCGAAGGCCTACGTCCTACATTACTCTTATCAAAGGATGCACTTTTACAACTAACTGGTATTACTTGCATTAATAAGGACAACCATTCAACATAAAAATATTAAAGTGTCGTGTAAGATTTATGTCACGGCCTCTCCGGCCCTAATTCCACAAAACATTTGCTCACAAAAGGTCGGCTTCCACACATCGACAGTAACAGGCACAGGCACATATAGGCATATTCATACGATCGTCTTCGTCGTGAACGGCGTACTCACACGCCTATGCTTATGTGCTACTTTTCTCGACCATCATGGGAAGCCGTTCTTATGCTTACTTTTAATATTGCGCCTTTGCAAATATTGTATGTTATTATCGGTTCCGTTATCATTGTATTTTCTTTAGTCCTCGTCAAAATATCCAATGATCGGCGAGGTATACGGTCCGTAATAGGATCAGAAAACATTGGCGCCAACTTTAATTGGAAAAACTTTTTAAATCGAACTTTGTTTTTCGGCCAGGTATTTAACCGCCTCTCTCGTTTTTCAATTGTTCGGAGTGTTTGTTTTGACCTATGCCCCAAACCTTTGTCTTATTTCTACATTCTGATTGAATTGTTATTGTGCCCTTCACGGTTATTAATTATGTACAAATACACCAACACAGGTGAATAAAATTATATGCGATAAAAATATTTACCTACCGACAATGAGAATTTCAGTGTATCTATATAATATTAAAAGCTATTTCAGCAAACAAGGAATATGATTGTAACAAAAACTCAATGTTAAGTTTAATTCAAAATAATAATTAATTCTAGTGTTTACGAAGTCTTGAGATTAATAATATAATCACATAATAAATTCAATGTTAATATTTCAGTAGATCAACGAATGTTATCAGTACAAGAGGAGTGATATGCTAGATCAATTAATTAGCATAATGAGATGAGCTGGTGTAAATATTTACCTAACTAATTATTCATTTAGATGTACACACTCCAACTTTATATGTATGTACAGAATTCAAATTCAACGTATTGTAATTATCAACACATATTCAGTTCAAAGTCCAGGGGCCTTACCACGAGCTCTTACTGCCATGATAGTTTCACTCATTTATGAGACACATGTATATAACGTGCATACATCTGTCACTGTCGCACAGATGAACTATCATGGCAGTAAGAGCTAATGGTTGGGCCCCTGACTGACTTACTGATATGTCCACAGCATTTGCAGAGTGGATCCTTGGTGTGATTTAGGAATACTGTTGAAAGCTATTCAATTGCTATTCAAATTTATTTTGGTTTATTCATGGTTTTTGTTGTTGTTTTACTTTATTACCTTTCAAAATATAAATTGTCAAATCAATCTACGTTTTTTATGTCACCTGCTTTTTCCTCTCGAATTTAGTTCACTTTTAAGCCATCGTCTATAATTTTAGATTTTTTTTGACGTAAAATATGCATATTTGACACCTAACATTATTGACAGATAAAAAAGAACAACAATAAAATAACATACCATAATAATTTTGTATAAAGTTATTTATAACAATATACAACACGAAAGGGTTGTCCGATATTGCAGCCCTTAGAGAGTTTGAGGGGTTGAAAGTTTGTATGTGAAATTAACACTTAATTCTACTATAGTTTTCACCCTCTTTCGACAAATTATCTAGTTGAAAATTAAAACCATAAATTTTTTAAAAGCAAATGCGTCGGTAGACGCATATAGCGAAGTTTAATACTGCATACATATTGTACAGATAAATAACATTGAAGTGTCTGTTTGTAATTCCAAACTAACAGCCTTTTCTAAATACACATGTAAGTACATGCGATACTGATATAAAAAAAATACTACTTCGATTTAAAAAAAACATTAGGGTTCCGCGGGGCAGCTATGAAGTTAAGTCTACGCGGGTTAAACTGCGGAGCAGAGCTAGTATAGTAAGTAATAAGAGTATTTTTTACCGACTTAAGTATGGTGTTACATATTGGCTAGACAGCATTTAAACCTTATGTATAAATCATCGTAAGAAATTCAATATTTATATTGTAAAATAAATGAAATTCATACTAACGGTAGTAGATTATATTATTTATTATAATTAAGACACGCGTCTTGCATGTCTCGGTGAGGCAATGACAGGGTGGCGAATGGAGCTGTCGTAGCAGCAGACGAAGTCCCGTTTGTAACATAAACGCGAGATGTACAGCATTTTCTTTTCATTGCAATGGGCTTGTTTAATGCATTCTCCTCTCACAGCTTGGCAGGATGGGTCTACACAAATAATTTATTTAAAATAATGATATAGGTATGCCTTAACTCTTTCTATTGTTGTCCAATTAATTTACATGAGCAGCTCGTTACCCATAACCTATATTTGGTACAGTTTGCTTTGTAAGTAAGTAGTACGTCAACCCGAGTAGTAACCATTACTGCAACATCATCTGGATAACTTAGGGATCAAATTTAATATACGAATAATAAGTCTATCGCAATTTCTGAAACACTTTCGTTTCGTTTCGTTAAGCCAACAGTAACATAGGACACAATGTAAATACAAACAGACAAATAAATATTCCATTGATATGACATGTTTTGTCAATACTATATTATTACTAGCTGTGCCCCGCGGTTTCACCCGCATAGACTTAGTTTCATGGGTATCCCGCGAAACCCTTATGCTTTTTTTTAAATAAAAGCTAAGTTACTCCTTGTATTATTACATATTTGCCAGTGAAAGTCCCATTTAAATCAGTCCAACCGTTTCGGAGATTAGCCGGAACAAATAGACGGACACACAAAAATAAAATTTGGATTTTCAGTGTCAGTCAGTACCGTGTATACTTTCATATGCATTAAGTAAAAACCTATTATTTTGGAATTACAAACAGACACTTCAATTTGATTTATCTTTATAGATCAGAAGGTCTTTCTTTAATTTCTATGCTTACGTTTGAAATATTGTGTCATTAGAATCTATGTTAGTGCTGAGGAGAGGTCGGACGTCGAGGCAAATGGGTAAAATGGAGCAGCTTAGTAAAATTTATACGTACGAATTGTTATAGCGTAGAACATATCCCTGCCATTCTCACTCAAGTTTGTAAACACGTAGTCCTTGTATAGCACTGGGAATGTATACTTTGGCGTAGCTATGTACCTATGTCTCGCCCAACAAGTGATCAAGAAAAAAAGCGTTAGCAACACAAATTTCCTCATAATTTTCATAAAACATCTGAATTAAACGGCGTAATAATAGTAATTGAATGCAATATCATAAAATTTGCAGTAGGTTTGCTTCCTTATCCTTCGCTTAACTCATTAATTCTATACTATTGAGGTGGACAATTCTCAAAACGTAGAATCTTTTCTCGAATCGAATCGAATTATTTCCGCACATGTTTAGGTTCTTGAGAATTTATATTAAAATACATATATTAATACAAATTATGTGCTGTGCCGTAAAGGTACTATTATACTATTCTTAACCGATGAAAAAAGTGGAGCGGATTCTCCAGTTTTCTGATACTTCAGGGTGTAAAATCATCCCTCGTGTTGGATGTGCTCGGGTGATTAGTGAAAGTACTTGTTTAAAATTAAAATAATCAAGATTTTCGATCTAATTAAGCCCGCTTATTATAGCCAATATTAATAAGATTCACAAAAATATGTTCATTACGCTCCTAAAAACAGGGTAACGTAACGTTTGACATCCAGTTTACGAGCAGCCGAGCAACGCAACACATAAAACTTTTATAGCGCACTTTGTGGCATTAGCCGCGCTTACAAACTAACTTTGTCATCACTGAACTATATTGCGCTGCGATACTTGTACGCGTCCTTTGGAACAACGGAACACATCGATTTTTCTATTACTAAGTTATTACTCCTCTTTCCGTCCGCTAGTTGCAGAATTGCCCGATCAGCCGTAAACTCTCTAACTTGTCGTATAAAAGTTTATATTTTGCAGTTAAAAAGAAAACGTTTCATTAGTCTCACTAATAAGATTGTAGTTAAAAACAATAACTTACTGCTTTAAGTCAAGTGCAAAACTTACAGCTCTAATATCAACATGGACAGGACTATTACAACCATGTATTTTCTAGAGCTAAATGGTTTTTAGACTTGTTGGCTCTACAATAATACGTAACAAATCCTAAGTTAGTGACACCGTTTTGATTTCCGACCGAGCAAATATTTTGCTGTTATCAAAGACAGTTAAAAATAGGACAACCGCCGAAAATACCTACCCGACGGAATCGAAACGAAAAACGAATTAAAATCATAAAATACAAGTTGATAATATATTATTATGAATTGATACCGTATCTTTTTGGAAATCTAGGTCTAGATAAGTGAATGTTTACTAAAATGTTACCAATCAGATATTTTTATAAATGTAGCTTCCCGAGCAACAATTAATATTTGAGTTGAAACCGTTTAAGACAGAATAAAACTAAAGTTTTATCCGTTACGTATATTTGTCATAATTCCTCTAATCGCAAAGGAATTGAATAGAAAAGGCGCTTATAATACACGATAAAACTGATAAAGTCGTTATCACGAGATGCGTATAATTTACTGATTTAGAATAACATCGTGATGTCAGGGTCAGCCGATACGAGGCAATCTAACGGTTATTAAATAAAAACAAACAGAAAGCAGGCTCCCATAACATGGCAGTAACGGACTCTAAAGTCAGTCTTACGAGCTGTTCACGCTCTACAATTACTGCAGGAAGCTGCCTGCTTAATCGGAGTTCCGAGAAAAGTCTTAAGTGAAGACCACGCACTGAAAGATGGAGTCTAGAACGGCCTCCAACTATCTAGTTGTAGGACGGATCAACTATAGCCCAAGTACAAGTTATGTAACACGTTTTAACATTTCGGGGTGACTCAACATGTGTTGATTCTTTTTCGGTGGCGCCGCGGTGTGTTGTGGTTGAATTCTAAAGACGGCGGATCAACACATTCCGAGCCACATCAAATATGCAATCGAATTTCGATAACGTTGACACAATATGTCCAGCCTACAGTTGTCGTAATGGTCAAAGTATATATGGTTAAGAAAGCGTTGTACGTAGAGACGACCTTTGATCGATCGTTCAAGGATACATAGGATCTGCGACGAAATGAAGATGATCTGAGATCCTAGCGCGCGCGCTTCCATATCCACGTCTGGGTATATTTTTTTAATTTTATATTACTAGTCTTGGTCAATGTAGAAAGTCGCTCTTATGTTGGGATTTTTTGTGGTTGAGGTGACTGTCGCGCTGTTTTTTGAGTGGTTCTGTACACCCATCTATAACCCACCCGACCGAACTAGCCTCGTCACAGGTGCTCCCAATATCCCTTTAAACATAGGTACATATTTTATACTTGTGCCGCTACATTTCAGTAGCGCATTCATTCAAATTATTTATTTACAGAACTAACTTTTGATTATTATTCAGAATTATGAACGCTCAGCGAAAATAGTGGGGGTATATGGGCATGTATTTTATTTGCGTCAATGTACATACAGACAGAGACAGGGTCATTAATGACGCGTTCAAGGTCAGCGCTCATGACTCGTGACGGCACCTGTACTTGTGTTCTGAACTATCAGGTTTAAGGGTTTATTAAATATTGTTGTTATTATTCTCATATGCATCCACATAGGTCTATTCGAACAGCCTAATGCTAGTTTCATTCAAAATTAATTAAAAACGTAATTTAACAGAAAATTGCATTTTATTATTACCAAAAAAATAGTAATCATACCTAAATTAATGTTGATACGAGTACAATGCATGAAAATATATTGATTTTATTTATCAAACAATAATAAAGCGCCCATACACAACCGTATAAAAAGACAATAAATAATTTCATAACAATACCCCAAGAAGCCGTGACGATATTCCGCATCGGAGGTAGAGTCCTGGCAAGATAAATTCAAATAACATGATAACATAATTAAGTTAGTCCGAACACAAGCAGTCAACGGTTCGAATGTGTCTACGGCGAAGAGTTCTGCCGTCTAAAAAATGTGGTACACAGTGTTTATGTTCGCCGCAGTGAGCGCCGTCACTTACTTGTTCAGAAAAATTACCGATTCAGAACCGAATAAAATTAAGTTCAATTTTAATTTCTTTCTATTTTATTTTCTAACTTCTGTCGTATCTATTTTAATTTGGCCTTTCTTTCTGCTGAGCCCGAAGAATGTCAGGAATGCAAAGTGAGTAATGCTTATTTATTTTTTAGCAAACCATTTATTTGCATCTGTCTTGTAAAATGAACAAAATACAATAACCTAGATCTACCTTTTGCCAGTGAATCCAAGTATTAACAAGTTTAATTATAAGCCTTAATTGTACAAATATATAAAAGAATCATTTCTCTATTTCATTCTTCCATTTCCACCCAGTATCTCTGGTACATTAATACCTTAATGTTCGTGGTAGCTTATATTTTATTTAAAAGAAAAAATAAAAATTTATATATAGTTTATACAAGAAGGTAAACCTTCAGCTAGAAACGTAATCTATTATCAGTTATTTGATTTCATTAATCGCCTTATCGATATTATCGTTACTACTACAGTCATTAAAGCGAGCCTATTGCGTATGTTTTGTATTTCCTACTTCACTGTCATTTGAAATACCTAAATGGATTAATATCACAACATTAATACATTATCAATATATCCATAGTTTGTTTAACTATATGTTACACAAACCATTTTATATTTCAAGATTTATAGTTTTACGTAAGCTAACCACAGAATTAATGTGAGAGTAGTCACTGCTTAGTGCCTTTGTTTTGGGTAACCGACCATCCACTTAGTTCTTGAATAATAATTGATATACACGTGTAGGTAAATTATTAGCTTGACCCTTGACCTTGATATAGTACTGTAGTTATTATGCTCTGATATTGTCCTTTAAGCAAAACATCAGTGATATCCATAAGGGTTTAGTTAGAAGCTATCGTGGCCGTGGTATTTATGTCTCGCAAAGTGTTCATATCTCAAGTAAGTATCATGTGTGCATTCCTATATGGGGTGGTGCGGGCACAACTAAAATGATGCAATTAGAACGGGCATAAAGATCGATCTTAAAGGTTACGCAGTAAACCTTATAGATGCAGCACAGAACAGCTATATAAAGAATGCGACGTGCTTACGTACGTAGACTGTTTATAGACAATTCCTAAAGGCTTTGCATATCTTTCGCATCAAAAAACCACGTACTCAAACAACATTTGCAATGCGTTTCAGAAAATTCTTATACTCTCACATATTTAATAAGACCCTAAAATTTTGCGACTTGCATCAATTTAACACTAAAGAAATCAAAACAAAAGTTAAAGCATGGCTACTATCACTTAACCACCGCCAAATAGAAGAGCTTCTCTAATGTACCTCTTAAGCACTTCAGCCATATATTTCATACACCCAAAACTCACACTCTCAATCACATAAATAGATATTCCAAATTACATAAACCCATGCACACACATTTACTACACATACATTCAATTACAGGGTAAAGGGTATGTACTCCTATTCACATAAATCGCACATATATACACTCAAACCCCTGAGATAATTCCACGTTATATCTAGCGAATATAAAAATTACTCTCAACTTACCTCTACTAACACTTCTTAATTATAATCTTGTATGATCATGATCCCCACGATACAGGTCCTGAACCTATTGTGGAGATCATAGATTCTTAGAAGCAAGCAGACATTCCCAACAACTACTGTTCATACTAGTAATATTCATAAAGTGTATAATCCTTCAGCTCAATCTGTCTTATATTAACCATGTCTTTTTTGTTTAATAAATATTATTATTATTATCTTAATTGATATCGGGTTAAAATGGCAATTGATACCAATGAGGATTTCTAAACTAAAGAATATAATCGTCAAGAAACCTACCTAGAAAAAATTAAGATGGACTGTACATTATCCGATAAATACTAGATATGGATAGATATAAGCAGAGTATGCGGGCATATTTGATAAGAGTAGTTATCAATAACAATGGCCGAGCCGATGGATTCTGTTGTATCCGTAAACAAATTCAACTGATATCGATATGAATTACATTCCCAAACAAATAGCGGTGGCTGCAGAATAAATCAGTATTGTGTATGCTTTGCCTGGTTTATTGCATAATGAGATTATATCCTACTACTATTTCTTTTCTTTATCCCTCCTGCCCTAATTTCATGTATTTCGGGGTCGGCTCAATAATGCTTTTCTTTTTCATTTCTTTTACACTCCCTTATCGTGCCAGATATTTCCGCACAGTAGTCTCTGCCATGGGCTACAGACGTGAGCATACTCATACTTATATGGGTATGTATGTAACAAACACAAAGAAGTTACTAGCCATGAAAACTTATTCCACGCGGGCGAAGTCGCGGACAGATGATAGTTTTGGTATAATGTATTATAGTGAATATCACTTTCTTTTCCGATGTTATGGAATCCATTCTAAATAGTTGCGAATCGAAAATGTTATTGGCGAACATGTTTGACTCCATGATAGAATTTAGCTTAGAAAGTTACTCACCTTTTCCGGTTTAATCACCTACATAAACATAGAACCTGATTTTTGGCGAGACACAAGTTATAACATTGCAAAAACATCTCTACGAAACGCCTTCATCTTCATTCTTTCTTCATCATCTTCTAATACAAAGGATGATTTAAATGCCAGTTTATAAATAATGAATCCGTTGGATAGTATAAGTGATACTGGTTGAACACGCGTGCAACATATAAGACGTATCTGTGATCTTACTCAGGAGTTACTATGTCATGATAAGTCGTAACACAATGTATGCTTAACGTGGTAAGCCAAAAAAGTGGTAAGGCAAAATCATGAATGAGAACTGTAATCATTAGTATGAATTCACCTTGCAAACTATTACAAAGTTACGACTAATCATGACAGATAATAAATAGCTTCTTCTAGCATAGGTATAGGTAGATGATAAAATGGGCACATATACTGATGTAAAAGTTCATGACCTTTTGATTTTGCAATAAGAATTGTATATATGAATATTCATTTTAGAGGTGAAAATCGATGCATCTTCTGCATACAAATATTACTTTTATTTATTAAGTAAGAATGCAACAACAACATATACCTACGAAACTGTTAATTTTATTAAAATTAAAGGATTAAACGTATTTACTTGACGTGAATTTGCATCACAATTATTTGAAGCAGGGTTATATTTACTATATCTCTCAAGCATTCTCGAACTAATTAAAAATATAATAAAGAGGGAAAATTATTGACCTACCTATAGAGCATGTTTGCCTATTTATTTTCAAGTCACACACCTACACACAAAAAGTGTCACCCTAAGATAAAGGCAGAAACTTTGTTCTTGTCCTGAGGCTTCATCATAATACACAGAAGTACGACTATATAGCCACAGAACTATTGGAGTATTAGAGTTACCTCCAATACATATCCAGCTCGAACGTCTTTCGAATACCAACCGCTTCCAAACACACCGATACCTACATATCTCAAGGATGCAAATAAGTACCTGCTGAGGGCATTAAACCTGCTCGATAATGGTATCAATTTACAAGCCATCAATCATTTGTAATGGAGATATTGTATATTGCGCTAGTTTAGATAGAAACGCCCAACGGCTCACTTTCACATTTCCTGAGTGTTAAAGAAGGTGCGAATAACATCTCAATGTTTAATAAAGTTAAAAAAAATTCAAGCACCATTTTGATTGAGATTCATTAGTAAAGCGTTACTTATTTATTATAGAGAGGTAGGGCATAACGGGATCTCCCGTTCGTAATTCGAAAATTACCCAGTGAGAACTATACATATACCTCTTGGAGATCGTGAACAATTAATGATACAATACGGTGGGGGGCAGTTGCGGTATGAAGCGATCATAGGCAGCAGAAACAAGCATGCAGTTCGCCTGATGGTAAGCGACTACTGCAGCCTATGAACGTGAATGACACCAGAGTGTCACTCCAGCATTTCCTGCCTTATAAATAATGGAAACACCTTGTCAACACAGTAAGACATGAAAGTGTCCTACCATAGCAAGCACAGCGTACTTACTCAATGCAGGAACACAACACTACTCAAAGGTAGCATTATTTGACTGCGATATTCTGTAAGGTACTTGGTACGGGAAATCCCGTGATGTCTTACCTCTCCTACATCAGGCAGACTGTACACTTGTTTACTTACCTTTGTTGTAGAGTAGGAAGTAGTAGAACTATGTATTTAGTGAGTAACGTCACAAAGAGGAATCAGTGTTATTTACAGTCATCTCTTGCATAATCAGAGTTCAAAGTTGAGTTAGTTCATTGTGCCCTGATAACAATGATAAACAAATGTGACGCAGCTTTGAAATATGGCAGAGAATTTAGACACATTTAACGCCAATTCAGCTTGCAAGAATAAGATATTATAAGATATAAGATATTAATGGCAATCTCTTGCAAGCAACAGATTGCCATTAATTCCTAACAGGCATTATTGCTCATCATTGTATTCTGGGATTGTCACGCACTTTCATAATTAAGCCATATAAAACTCTTTCTATGTTACCAACACCTCACGAAGAACGCACCCTTCAAATATCATGTTTCTAGGACCAGCTGTTTAGGCTGTGCGAGGACACTCGTAGGGACACTTTGTCTCTCTGGCGTCCCCATGTGGGTGTAAAGCAATGTGCTAAAAAATCTAATATCCTTGTTAATTTCTCCAGGGTGGCAGTGCGTATATTGAAGCACATAACAAAATTGTATGATTTAAAATGGGTTCTACGCAACGGCGAGGTGCTGGCCGAAGACCGAGGGGCTGTCATAGTCTCCAACCATCAGATATCTTTAGACATTTTAGGTGAGTGGGTGATCGCGTTTGTAGAGCATAATATAAGCGTTAGGTGTTGGTCGGGTACGAGTATTAACACAAATATATTATGACAGGTCAGAATATTACATTATTTATATCAGGTTTTTTAAATATAAGATGAATAATTTAATAATATTTTCATGTCACGAAGAAGTTCAAAACAATAAATACCTACCTTACCTACACTACTTAAATTTTCATGTCAGTTTAAGAACACAAATAGCATGAAAATATCGACGTTTCCTAATCGACTGGAATCAAAAATAGCTCCTTATCGAACGCTTAGATAAGTACTTGGCTTATGTACGCCGACGCTGTCTAAGCCATATCGATGTAATGTAGGTATACATACCTAATGAATAATTGAATTGAAAAAATATCTACTAACCTCTGAATTATATAGAATAATGAATTAGATGGAGGTATAATATGACAAATAATAATGATTCCATTTCTTTTCCAGGCATGTTCAATGTATGGGAGGTAGTGGATAAGTTGGCAGCGGTCGCAAAAAAGGAAATATTTTACGTGTGGCCATTTGGCTTAGCAGCGTATCTCGCTGGTGTCGTGTTTATTGATAGGAGTGACCCTAAGGGCGCGTACCAACACTTAAGGGTTACCTCCGAGGTCATGACTAAAACTAAGGTACATTTACGTATTACTATACGAATTTCTTAGTAGGTAAATGTGGCTAAGTACATTTTCTGCGATGACGTTGTTATATGGTTCTTCAAATTCTGAGTGAATTTGAACTTGTAAACATTTGAATTAACAAACTGTGATTTCTGATTTGGTGAAAGTTCAGGACCTAGGTTCTCGATGTATCTATGTATGTTATTGATATTGATTATATTATTGCCATTAGGTAGATTATAAACACAAGGCTAGCTCTCTGCATTTAAATTTAACGGGGTTATTATTTTTGCAAGGGTACCCAAGTAGGGATGGAAGGGAAAACTTTATATAACATAAGTCATTTGCGTGAGAATAACATGATCGCCCTTTAGATTTGCAGTGTATGCTAATGTTCTCACTCAGTGCGCATCTGAACTAATTAAAGTTGTTGTTATAATTTCAGACAAAGCTCTGGATATTCCCCGAGGGCACGAGAAACAAAGATTACACCAAGCTGCTGCCTTTCAAGAAAGGAGCGTTTAACATAGCCGTGGATGCACAAGTGCCGATAATACCTGTCGTTTTCTCGCCATATTACTTTATCAACTCGCAGAAATATATTTTCAATAAAGGCAAGTACCTAAATGAAAAAACATTAATAATAATATTTAGCCAGATGCCTAAACTTCCTACCTTAACACTTTAAAATCTATTTTATAATATCACTAACTACCTGCATGCATAATAAGAAGTTTTCCCAATTTCCAGGCCACATCATAGTACAAGTTTTGGACCCGATACCGACCACGGGCTTGACAATGGAGGATGTACCTGACCTCATCAAACAAGTCCACGAGAAAATGTCTGCCACATACAAAGAACTATCTAAAGAGGTTTTAAATAATCTTCCTGCAGCATACCCATATTCTGACCTTGGCTAAAAGCACTACCACCACTCTTAGTAGTGAGAGTACACCAAATAAGACTAATTTTTAATAGTAATTTTGGAGTTTAATCAATTTGATCGAACTATCTGCTTTATAATGCATAAATCAGAAAAATAAAACAGACTTTAACGAAACAATACCTAAATACTTAACATGATATACTGCTCATGACCTGTGTAGGTAAGTGAACCTGAACAGGTTCAAATGCTTAGGTAATTGAACCTACTGCAATTTTACCAATTTAGTAATTATTTTGCAAGTTTTTATTCTATTTTATATTTTATATTCATGAAATTATGCGGCAGTCAGTAAACTCTGCCCACAGTGCCTAGCCCCGTGGGAGATAGGCGTGAGCATATTATGTACCGATGTATGTATGTATATTGTATGAAAATTCATTTTTTTCATCATCTGGTTAATGGATCTCAATAAACTTTAAAATACAAGAATGTTTTATCTATTCAAAACAAATTACTGGTAGGAGCCTCGACTAATGTTCTAAATACGAAAGTGGATTTGCATAATAGATTATAAAATATTCTGCGCCCATAGACTAATGAAAGGAATCTATTGGATTTCTTTAGACTTATTCATTTATATTACCAACCGGGTGCTTTCCTTGAAGCGTAACCAAAACGATATTGGAGGACGTTTGATAGTTCAAACATGATTTAGACAAAGTCGAAGGCGAGCAAATACCTATCAACAAATAAAGTCATTATTCTTACGCCCGAATTCTATTCTTATGTAGCGAAATCCAACAAAAAGCGATTGGACGCAGATGCCTTTATATGATAACAGAGTCAAGATAACGAGGTCTTAAGATTTAATCTCGACGCCCACGGATTATGTACCTATAACAGTAAATCTTACTATCCTATGTCTGTTTGTCAATTTCTACCAATAGCACAAATACGGAATTGTCTCTAAGAAATACACTACCTATTATCTTCAGCCAATTTAGCCTGTTGTTTTAAGAAATGTAGGTATTACTTATTAAGTGAGTGGTTGAAATGTTATATATGTAATATACATACAGCACACCTATCAAGGCTTCGTCAACATGGTTGTAGGTTTTAATGATGTACCTACTGAAGGTTTGTTAACATGTGGATTAAAATGTATAGGTATACTTAAGTTTTTTTTATTATTTGTATCTATATGGATAACGAATAAAAATATGATTGATGAAAAGCTGATTCATTTATTTTATAGGCTACCTAATGAGGAAGAACATTATAGGGTCTTCTGTCAGACCCCTTCTTGGCGTGGTGATCATAAAAAACAGTATTATGTGTAGATAATGTATTACAGGCATGTATATGTGGGCCTGTTTGTATAATATATTTGAAAAAGGCCTCCAGCGCACATTGCTATGTGTAAGAAAATAATATTTTTTGATTTTCTTTTCTAGGAGCTTATTAAATTAATTTTTATTACTTATCAAAATCATTTATATCACGACTCCTCAAGAAGTGTGAAAGGGTGTCCTTTGTAACCCGTTTCTTAATCTCGTGCCTGTGGGTGGTGCTTACTATATAATCAAGTAAGTACCTACTTAGCACGATCTTCAAGCAAGAATAGTAGGTACAAACAATGACATAATGGGATCAGCCGTAAAAAACTGAAACGCCTGCCCTAGGTGCCCGTACCACAGTATAAAAATAATTATAGGTAACCTTTATTTATACTGTGGTACTACCGCCATAACGACTAAAAAGTACCTACGGAGGTAGGTAGGTGCTGTAATTTCGCGAAATTGATGCATAAAACGTAGAAGATCAGGTTCAATTTCATTTCATTAAAACAGACACTCGACGACGACGGTGACGTTGAGAAACCTTAGTGAATAACGCGGCAGGTCCCGTCACGAGTAAAGAAAGCACAGCGAAAAATAGTTGGGATACAGCGCATGTTTTTATTCGCTTCGCGCCATACGCCTAGACAGAGGCTGCTCATAAAATATCTACTGTGCATTCAAAGGTTCAAAATATTCTTAGCTCGTGACTGGACCTGTAGCATAGACAATAGGCAGGTACAGGTAGACACGGAATCTTCTCTGATCTTTCCTTTTTATTTTTTTCATACTGGAATGAGTAAAGATAGATAAGGTACTTACATACTACGTTTCGCTAATTGGGTATGTACAGATAGAAATAAGTACTAAAGGCGGTTATAGACTAAGCATTGTATGTGCATTGGTTGTTGAGTCTGTGGTGGCCATTTAAATAATACACATTTATATCTACTTTTAATTTTAATTATTAAAGTTGTGTGTGGGTGTTGTGTTTATAGTTGTGTACTGTCTTATTTTACAGTATAAAAAAGAAGCACAAATCGAAACTGGCACTGGCAATACATAGTTCTAAATGTATTTGCCACGATTGCCATCATCAAATAACATGTAAGTATTTCAAATAAAATTAGGAAGTACCCACTTAAATAAAAAGGAAACAGATTTAAATTATAAAACTAAATTAATTTTTTCAGTATAAGTCATGTAGTAAACCAAAATCTTTGAAGTGCTACGAAATAATTTCGAAGTATACAAACAAAAGTAATGCTAAAAATATAATGAATATTATAT
The DNA here is from genome assembly GCA_964035505.1 of Watsonalla cultraria. Classification (NCBI taxonomy): domain Eukaryota; kingdom Metazoa; phylum Arthropoda; class Insecta; order Lepidoptera; family Drepanidae; genus Watsonalla; species Watsonalla cultraria. Next base: position 4,830,222 of record OZ037717.1, on the reverse strand, counting down.
TCGAATTCTCGGATGGACCACAATCTGACAGTGTTTTGTTTCGTTCGTTTTGTTGTTGTTCGGTTTTGTATCCCATTGTGAAGTAGCGTGAGCGGTCGCTAAATTTAGAATAAGATTAAATCAATGTATTAGGTATAACAGTAACAGAAAATGTGGGATAAAATTGTTTACCTAATTGTATTAACTATTTTTACCTATGTATTAAAGCAACTGTTTTCTGAAACACCTAACTTTATCAAATTCAAGTCGAAATTTCTTGTATTTTATATTTTCACGTCTTTTACAGCTGTTATATTGTTACCGTTTTTTGTTTTCAACCCAAAGAACGTTAAGAATTCACTGTAAGTATCTGTTGTAACGTGACACTTAATTACCTACCCCAAAATATTTGACTGTCGGTAAAAAATCCGTGCCGATCTTTTTAGTCTAACCTTTGATAGTGAATCCGTGTGTCATCTCTTGGATAATTATAATTCACACATCAGTAATTTCGTAACAACATTATGCGGTAACTTACTCCAACTTGCTCCAATTAAAGATTTATTAGGTGAAGAATCTAAACAGGTTGTGCATACATTTGCAGGTTTGCTTCTCAAATAGTGAAACATGTAACGCGAGTTATTGAAGTACAGTGGCACTTGAGGAATGGTAAAGTTCTGGCTGAAGACAGAGGAGCAGTAGTAGTGTCCAACCATCAGTCATCTATTGATATTTTGGGTAAGAATATATAAATATATTGTTCCATGTTCTGTGGTTATTACTTGAAACAATTTAACTTATCTATTAAATAGTTGATGTAAGTTAAGTTAAGTTAAGAAGTCTTAAGCTGAGGTAATACTATAAGCTCTTATTGCCATCGTATTTTCACTGTGCGATAGTGACAGACTTATACACATCATATACATCTGTCTCGTAATAAGGGTTCAACTATAATAGTCATGGTAGGACCCCTGGTGTAAGCTGGTACACATGAATGAAAAGTTAGGTGAATGTGTTTAACACCCAAAGTGTTTTCTTTCTGAACTATTGTGTAATTTTTGCACAATCATAGTGCCTTAACAAGGCCTAAACTGGCTAAATGATTTAAATTTTCATGAGAAGGATAAAAGAGCTGAAATTATTTTTTTGTCTTGTAGATCAACCTGCCCTATGTTAGTATAATAGTTATGTGTAAATGGATGGGTATGTCTACACTCCACTAGTTTATTCTGATCAGTGCCCATTTGAACAATAAGGTCAATTGTCAATTAAGAGTGCATAACAGTAATGTGTGATGGATTTATCTGAATAAAATCTTGCTCATCTCATTGTCCCGAAAGATAATGTTCAGTCAGATCAATAGATCACAACTTGCTTCACTTTTAAAACCCCTAACATGAATAAAGATTTCTTTGATTTTTTTTATAATACTTAGAAAGTGTGCCATATATTTAATCTAATCAAAAAATTTAGAACAAAGATAGTTAAGAAGATGGAAGATATGATAAAGAAGCCCTTCAAAGAAACCAAAAACATACTGAGCACTTGTTGTGTAATGCAAACCTAATATTATTTACTGAATTTCACTTTAACAACATGCTTCTTAAGAATGTTAGCAGATTTTATTTTTGTGACTTGTAAATGTTTAATAGGTATAATTATTGTTTTTTTGCTCGTGTTTTTGCTGCATGTATCTCCTTCATCTCCCTGGCCTTATCCCATACATTGTTGGGGTTGGCACTTGATTCAACCCGATGTGGCTGATCATCTGATTTTTATACGAAGCGACTGCCATCTGACCTTCGCAACCCCATTTAGGAGGAAAATCTGTGATCTGGGTTAAACCAGTTTTCAGATTATTTTTTTAGGCCTCGACCTGACCTGTAACGATTGCCAAAGATGTTAAATTGGCAACCGGGACCGACGGCTTAACGTGCTCTCCGAGGCACGGAGGGAACTCGGGCGGTCACCCATCCAACTACTGGCTAGGCGTATGGTTGCTTAACTTCGCTGATCGAATGATATGCGCAATTGCAACTGTGCCACGAGCTCCTGCATGTATCTCCTTACATGGAGCAATTGCCCTAAGATAAATAATTTTAATCAGAGCAATGATGTTTTATTTTGTCTTTTAAAAGTGTTTTCTTAACTTTGTTTATTTTTGAATTCTAGGCATGTTTAATATATGGCATGTGGCTGATAAAGTAGCGGCTATAGCACGGAAAGAAATTTTCTACGTGTGGCCGTTTGGCCTAGCTGCATATTTGGCCGGAGTGGTGTTCATAGATAGAAATAATTCCAAAGATGCATACAAGCAACTCAAAATTACTTCTAAAGTCATGGTTGAAAACAAGGTAACCTAACAATAATATCACCTCCTAACTATATTTATATCTGCATAGTCAATTAAAAATATATACTATACCTTATATAATAATAATAATCAGCTTGCCTTTAATTATATTCAGACAAAAATATGGGTGTTCCCTGAGGGTACACGAAATAAAGATTTCACCAAGCTACTGCCCTTCAAGAAGGGAGCCTTCAACATTGCAGTGGCTGCTCAAGTGCCAATAATTCCTGTTGTGTTCTCCCCATACTACTTCATCAATAGGAAGAAATATATATTTGACAAAGGTAACATTAGATAAAGCTTTACTTCTGGACTTCCCATTTTGGTAAATTACCAGGAGCTGTTAAGTAATTATCTTACCCTGTACATACCTCCTACTGAGTAGAGGAATGTGTATTGTATTGTTTGATGAAAGTTAATAATGATGTGATTAATAATAAGCTAATTATTGAATTTTTCTTCAATTCTAGGCCACGCGGTAATACAATGCCTAGAGCCAGTACCAACCGTGGGGCTGACGATGGAGGATGTTCCTGACTTGATCGACAAAATTCGCGGCATTATGGACGCAGCGTACAAGGAGCTCTCCAAAGAGGTGATATCGGTTCTCCCGCCTAATTACCCATTAGCCACCGTGGATTGAACCACCAACTGCCATACTTGGTACCTATCTCAGCGCATATTATTGGAATATAAGGTAACCAATGTAATTAGGCTTAGTTAAGCTTTGAGCGCTATTCCATGATGATTTAAAGATATGTCTTTTTTTTAAATCAATTTGCGTTAAACTATACTAATAAGTTGGTGTGAATGTTAATTAAATTTATTGAATTCCGTATGACACCAAGCTACTTAAGAGAAAAAAAAACTCTTTAAGGCCCTGGTAGGGCACTTATGAACGTCGAGGAAATTAGCACAAGTATCAGAACCTAGCCGTGTCGCACATAGAACCTTATAAGTTTATAACGTATATAACTACATACTGTGTGCCACATGTATAGGCCAGTATTGGGGCTACTATAGTTTAATTCCTTAGTTGTTCCATAATAAGTTTGAATTATGATCAGTAATAATTATACAGGCTGGTTCTGACTGTGAGGAGCATTCCATATAGTATGTTAATTTTATTTAATTTTATGTGTGCTCTAATTATTATCTAATGAAATTGTTGTGAGTTAATTTTAAGTGCAATATTATTTGATTGTTCATGTGAGTTGACGTATCTGTTAAACACATTCTTGTGCCATTATGAAGCTTTGAAAATTCGTTATTTGCATCAATTCTATTCGATATTTAACCCTCTTAGTACTTAATTTATTGGGATTTTCAACAATTATTTAAGTAAACTGTCGGCGCCGTTTATTTTAATTATTCAAATATTATAATATCCTCGATAATTATTACTTCACGGCGACGATTAATTCTTATTTGCTACAGTTTTGTATCACTGACAATTCTTTACGTTTACAAAATGCGCTAATTACCTATAAAAATATTTTACTACTCGACTACGAATAAAAAGAAAAGTAAACATATATCGGTGCATCTATTTCATTGGGTACGATGTAATGTTGCGTAATATTTTCACAACTGAAGGCAGCGTTGTGTAATTTTGTGTGCATGCACAATACTTCATTGTGAATGCGCGCCATTACACCAGTCCGTCATCTAGTTTACGGCCACTAGTCCGCGAGGAATTTAAAACACCTCGTGTCACGCTACACACTCTAATTTGTTCTACATCACTTCGTAATTAGCATTTCACTATTTTATTCGTTCCTTTAACGGTCAAGTTATTTTCCAAAGTTAAATTTAATTTAGACTGGTTTAAAATGTATCCTAAAAATTGCAGTAGCTTCAAAAAACATCCCAATAAATGTACTTAATTATTAAGATGCAAAAATAAAGCTGTGTCTATGTATTCTAACGCCAAAATGATTTTCAAACCTGAATTTATTATTAGATTTAAGTTTTAACAATCGGACTGTATATCGAACCAGTATTTTTTTCCAGTAAATAGATGTTTAAGTATGTGTATAATATTTTAAGATATAACATTTAATGTTACAAGGCAAGGCTCAATGCATGAGGCGTCTGTATGTAACACATATATACGTGGATATTTCTGTATCATGAATGATTTACAATAGAACAATGTAGGGTAGTCATTCGGCTGTAGGTACGTCCTATATAAACCACAGTATAATTTATAACATTAATTATTCGATCCCTAAGGAATATAACAACAGTAATCAAAAATATACTCTATACACCTATAGACAAAATACGACCCTATATTATTGTATTTCAGGTAATATTATCAAATATGTATAATAATTATATATAAAGTACGATTTTATGTTTTTTAGTCTGTTACATAGTCGCGTGCAATTGTTCAATCGTGCAATAATAGGGATGCGAGATCAAGTATCGTGAATCGAATTTATGGAGTGGATACACAAAATTTTAAAATTTTTGCGATATGATTATAGAAAATATCTTATATTATTCAACTGTTATTCTGTCCGGCTACTTAACCGAGTTTTGTAACCTGCTATAAAAGAAGGATATTTTTTCTTGTCTTGTAACTGTAGGTACACACCGGCGGGAAAAAATGCTCCATCGTTATCGAGTCGTGTTCATAACCACCTCCTGATTAAGAATATTTTGTTTCTAAATTAGTTCGGTAACTAATTTACTACTTGCAAAATAAAAATATTTACGCGCATTGCGAGTGTTTTATATTTTGACAATGCTTTAAATAGAAACAATTACCTAGCAATCGTTATAACTAATGTGAGGATGTGCGTAGAAGTGTTAATATTCATGTCAACAACAAATAGACAGTTAAGTTCAAATTGTATAGTATACAAGTGGTTGCAAGCCAATAACGTTTATACCTTTGGTTACAACTCAAGTTTCGTAGGCAAACAGAAGATAAATTCCTTCTTATTTTAATAACTTAATCCCTCCGATTGAAATATTATCTACTGTAGAAATTATGTGCGTTGTTCTTTGACCAAATTATATCCAGTAATAGAAAGATCCCACCTCCGTTGCACCTTAGACTGAACATTGATTCTATAATATGTACCTAGAAGCAGCGCTTTATAAAACGTTCTCTTGCTTATTCTGAATATTTAAAACTCGTTACAATCTCAAATATAAAATCAAACCTTTATTTTTCTGAGATATATAGGCATTGTCAATCTGTTCTGTTCAGTCACTAGATACCATTCGCTTTAGTTCCTCAAAATATACTACATATCCCTAGTATTTTTGGAGCATGTCTGTAACTTCGAGTCAGAATATTGTACAGTATTATAGGTACACTAGTGGTATAATGTATGTCTCCAGACACATTTTATGCTTAGACACTATTTTATATAACACTTGTATCTCGAATCTTATGTATTATAACTAGTCATAAAAATGTAATCATAGTATTATTACATATATCTAGCACAATATACTGTAATAGCACAGTACATCTGACATATTTCCAGAGTACAATGAAATAGGAAAATCGATTTCGAAAAGAAATCGATCCGATCCAATCGAATACAAACATTAATAAAAAATCGCTCCTGTGCCAGATCATAAGAAAATACCCAATCGAAAACAGAAAAGTACGTATAATTTAAAGTTTAAATATTTAAAAGGTAATTATTGTGCCATGTTATAAGATGATGATAAGTCAGATAACACATCATTTGGAAATCCAAAATTCCCAACCCAAAGATTAAAAGATAATATAATGATAACGAATACACGTTGCGCATAACTGCCCTTAAATTTTAATAAAAAAAATCGTAATATTTCATTAAATCTACTCGATATAATCAACTTTGTATCTAATCGTATTATAATATAGTATATATAATAAAATGCTAAGGCAATCACTGGGTATGTAAAATGAGCGGTTCATATTACCATCCTCATCAATATTAGGAAATAGCCTTTCTTTTTTCAATATGTGTCATAAAAGTTTTCAGCAAGTGTTTAATATTATATGAAAATCTTTTGATATTCTTAAGAAAGAAAGCTAGTATGGATAAAAATGTAAATTACAAAAAAACTTGATATGCCAAAGATGTTGCCACTTCTCTAAGAAAATTGTCTATTGCGTTTGATAACTTTCATTTTTACCATAATTGCTGTCATATGTATGACATCATATTATGATAAAATCTAACTTATATTGGAATTTCTTTAGTTAATGGGTAGTATATATTTTCCATAGGGGATGAAACTACCCAACCAGCGGTCAAGACAGACATACATACTTTCGCATGTATAATATAGAATGTAAGTCTGTATATCGATTTACCTCGTCACGAGGCTATTTTAATACTACTAGAAAATAATTAACATTTGCTCTAAAGTATAATCTAAGCGTTCTTGGTGTCGTATATAAATAGACATTTGATATTTGTCATTTGAGTATTAATTACAATAGGTGCATAATTACATGAATGTATTTAGTTATTATTAATTTAAAGCAATCATGTCAAAAAATATGTTTCTGTTTGTACCATATTTATTAAAAGGATAAATGCTAGAAAGACACGTGTAACCCAGACGGCGGATCCTCCGGCCACTCCTCCGAGTAATTTCAGCCTTAAAGTCAAGAGTTATAAGGTTGAAATTAGTTATATATAGGAATGTCCATTGATTTTAAACGACAACTACAATCTGCACCGATCTCTTAATAATAAAATGCTCATTTTATTATTAAGCATACAAGTAAACGCAGACCAGATTTCGAAAATATATTGTTAATCTGCAGTTAGAGGAAAATGAAATATAAATACTTCCAATTCTTTTAATTCAATCAGAGTTTGGGGAAAAAACTCGCCGTACGGGAAAAAGAGCAACCTTGTACACTTATTTTATTTTAAACAGACAAAGAATTTTTTTACAAATTATTCTTGCCATTTTTATCTTAATATTTACAATTCAAGTATCTCAATACTCATAAACCCTACCAAATGTCACTGAATTATTAATGGCTATTTGTAGACTCATACAGAGATAAACTGGAGTTGAGACTTTAGATCCTGTAATAAAACGTTACTAAGCTATTGAAATCCAACTCATGTTATCAACAAAGCTATAAGCCTATGATTTTCAATTATATCACGAAAACACATTGACTCACTCTTAATATCTTTTGGTGTGTTCAATAATTTTGTATTTCTAGTGTAGTTATTTGATATTCAGCCATCTATTAACATATATAGTTTGTAAATAATCAATTTTATAAAATTTTAATGTGTACATTCAAGGTGACACCGCAACCTAAATTTGTTTAGATAAATTGTTATTCATAATTATTTCTTTTCTTAGCTTTATGTGAATTGCTTTCATATAAGGATACAATTATCACGTCAAGTCTGGTCTACCACACAATAAAAACATTCAGAAGACCAGCTCCTATGATGATTACAGGCGTACGCAAACATAAACGCATACTTATGAGTGTGTCGTTCTAAAGCTATTACTGGAATTAGCCAGATTAAATTCGCTATTTTACCAGTATAGGAAGCCGTCTTTGTGTTTATAATTTATGTGTGAAGGCTTGGTGTGATGATGTACCTATGATTGTCTGTATTGTGTCCTTAATCGTTATCTACAACCATTGAAAGCATAATCTTGGAAATTATGTCACCGAATTAGTCACTTGAGTACATTACTCTGTTGAACGTGTATCTAAGCGCTGTTAAAACAATTCGTAGTGATTTTATCAATATTCCTTGTATATTTAATATTGAACCTTTATGTAACAGATTCGTATCGCTGGCTGTGCCGAAGTATACCCATCCTATGTAATTTGTATTGAATTTTATGTGTATAGAAATTAGTAGTAAAATTTCCCTTTCACCTACAAATCACCAAACAAACATTTTATTCGCATTTATATATCACTTCGTTTAAAGCAACTAGTTAGAACGCGATAAACTATTTTTCCATATTTTCGTATGTGAAATGTTTTAATAAAAAGACATAATGGGGTGCAGTTGTTTCAATTTAAAAAAACCCTTCCTTCGCATGAATTTATTGTACCATAAAATAAATTATATCAAAATTAACGCAACCATCAGTGTTTGTTCAATTATTACTAAAACATTTTATTAGACCTTTAACAACATTATCACAGCTCATTTACTCATGGGCACCTACAATTTAGAATTACCTGAAAACAAAACAATATACTTTTAGTCACGAGTCTAGTAATTGTATTGTTGTGTAATAGCGAACCAATCAAAACCAAGTATTTTAACATGTTATGTACCTGCATGACCTTTATATATTTTTTTAATGAATACTCCGTGTACTAATACTTGCAATAATGTATGTAACCTACCTTGTTATATTTTATTTTTACAGCTAGCAAGTCAACGTAATACCAGTTCAAATCCTGATTAAACCAATAACAGTAAATATGGAATTTTCGTGAAGAAAATAAATCATAGTTCAATAGACGAACTGTTTTATTGTAGAACTCGTCGATTACAATAACTCACTAGTGGAGTTAGACAATGCACTTTCGGTCTGGTATTAAAATTTGCCAGCTGGCCACTAGCCTGCATTCAACCTACCCTTATCTCAGACTTATGGAGAACAAACTATCTCAAAGTGCCTAGTGCGAGATTAAAATTAAACGTAACGACACCATTCTCATTTCATTTAAAAACAAACTGGAACAAACTTTGAACTTGCATTGCCAGGGTTCTTAATGGATGTACCTAATGATGCAACAAACAGCTTTTACAGTAACTCGTACATACTTAATTCAGTGTGTCTGGGCGTGCTTGGTGCGGCGCGCGAGCACCTCGAGGGAGTTCTTGGTGAACTCCTCCTGCATGTCTCTCTGAGTCTTCTCCACCAGCGCCACGATGTCCTCCTTGCTCATGCCCTCCGTCTCGATCATCGGCAGGATAGACACTATGAACTCTCCTGGAATGATCACCATCTTTTTTGTAGTGGTCGCTTGTTAGGGGCTCCACAGCTTGCCGACCCTATGTATACTTGATTAGAATTAACTATTTAAGATATCGCACAGTGTACATTAAAGTCGCAAATTGCAAACAGATAGAGCAGATAAAATAATATTCATTTTATCTACACGTATCGGTCTATTAAACTACGTTCGGACAGACGTTTTACTAACATGTAGGAGTTAAATTCCGTCGGTCTTATAGCTAAAAAATGTAATATTATGCCTACTTATAAATAGTAGAGAAAAGTTAATGTTTCTTAACAGTCTTAAAAATCGCAACCCTCAGGCAAGGGCGGTTCGCTAGTTATAGATATAAACAATTGTATTATGACCGTAGCAACCGATTTGTTTTGCTTGTTTTATCAGTAATTTACCTCGGCAGAATGAATTTATTCTGATAACAATAAATCTGATAATTCATTCATTCCAAATTATGTAATTTGATAGTAAAAAGCTAATTAACTCGATGCCTACTTAAAATTTTTCATCATTATCCTAAGTATAATTATTAATGTAGTAGGTGCCTAACAATGTCTCGTGGCGTTATAAAGTACCTACCTACCAAAGTACCCATCTAATACATGTATAAAATATTATTCTTCAGGTAGTTTGTTGAATTTGATTTGGGTCCAAAGGCAGCCCACAATTTACGGCATAATATTTCGTGAGCTCACAATAAAATTGAGATCATGGTGGTATGTGTACCTTACAGCGATATGATTCCGTACCTGAGCCAAACCGATGCCTCTTGTGATCAAGGAAATGGTATTTGGAGACGACCACAGGCTGGATGGGAGCACGCGCATCCATCGCTACGTGAAAAGCTCCTTTGCGGAAAGGCAGCAGCCGGTCGCCGGAGTGCCTCGTGCCTTCAGGGAACAGAAGTAGTTTTCGCTGCAAAGCAAAAAGTCTAAGTTATTTACTGAACCATTAAAATCTAAGTTTGAAACTTCGTACCTAATTGTTTATTTGGGATATTGGCCTGCCAATAGGGTTGCTAACTATACTGTTTTCAACAGTATTATACTGTTTTTCACTCAATTATACTTTTTACTGTTGAATAAAAATAAAGTATACAAAATACCTACTGTTTTCGTATGAAGTTTTTAAATAAATTGTATTTTAGTAAGTTGCGCGAGAAGTTTAAAAAAATATGTATTTAAAACAATAAATAAATAAAATACGGTGAATTTTTCTTAAATACTGTTTATTATTCTTCACAGACCAGAGTATACTTTATTTCTTGTAAAAATTTGGCAACCCTACCTGCCACACTCAGGGTCCCAATTCGATTTCCACTATGGACCACAAAACGTGCAAATATCTACAATTTACTCCATACCTCTTATCAAATTTGATTTTGTATGATGATTTCATATGATTTATATTGTTTCGATAAAATGTACATGATGCCTGGCTGAGTTTCAGTTCTCAGAAGAGAAGAACCGGCAAGAATAGGTGGTAAATTCTCGACATTCATAAGTGCCTTACCAGGGCCGAAACTAAACAAATATTTTTCATTTTTTAAAGCAAGACAATGCTATTGAAAGTACTCTTTTGTAAACATGTGTTATATCATAGTAGGAAAGAAGGTATTTATGTCTCCATAGTAAGATAATACCAAACCTTATTTAAAATTTAGTACTGAGAAAGAAAAAATACAATGCACAAAGCTGTTATTATTGTGATAATTATATTCTTGTTGTTATCATTTATGCATAGTATTACTTGAAAAATATATCATAAGATTTTTAAATCTTCCGAAATATTTGTGAATAGATATTAAGGTCAGTGATATTATAACGTCATTGATACCTAAAGGTGATGTGAATACATACATTTCGTTGTTAAGTGCGCGCAATAAATAAAATATGCACCTACTGTGAAAACATAGGTACAGCACAAAACAAATACCTTCTCGGATACCTACTTAAAAGAAATTATCATAAAAGATTTTAAATGTGTTACTAATGCAAGCTGCCATATCCCATGCTATAACTATAACAACCTTAATGGATACCCACCTACAGGCATAATACGTCATTGCTTACCTCATTAGGTACTTACTTAGGTATGTATGAGAGTTCAGCGATAAAGCTGCTTAGAGGGCGAAGTGCAATATCAATAACATGTGGATTATCAGTAAGTAATAAAATAACATCCTATTCATATCATATTTCACGCAACTCCCGTTCACCATGAAAAGCTATACTTTAAATTAAGTAAGTACTCTTTTTATTACTTAACGTATTTAAAATACGTTAATCCGCATCAAAATATCTACATTGTGATATCAGCGTTAATCCATGAATGATTAGTTTACTGTTTCAAAGACGTCACCGTTAGTGAAGTGGTCAGTGTGCCTTTATATTGTGGTATTGTGGGTTCGATTCCATCATTCTCATTTTATCACCAAAACGCAACTAAAAAACTCTAAATGGGGGAAGATCCGTCTACATATCCAATACAAATATTTCATGGAAGTCGACATCCGGCCCTCACTTAACTCACAGTCAATAAACACGTCTTTGTCGCGTCAATATTATTTAATGATGTTCAAACAACGGGGTCTTTGGAAAATATCCTCCGACATTTTAACATTAAACTAGGTAGGTGCAAACTTACGTAAATCACCATGGTATTGCATTAGCATGTCTATGCGAGTTTATCTTCCTCAATTTGATTAATTATCAGGATGGCTCTTTGGCTGTTAGAGCAAAACATTTATTTAAACTTGTATAAAGGAGAAACCTTTCTGCATTGCTTCTTAGTAGTTAAGATACCTCACTTTTCTCTAAGATAACAGTATGGAATGTGGAAATGGTGCCCGAAATTGTAATGAGGTTTTAGTTTATATTTTAGACTAGCTGTGCCCCGCGGTTTCACCCGCGTAGATTTAGTGTCATCCTTATTTTCACGGAACCCTAATATTTATTATAAATAAAAGTAGCCTAAAGTAGCGTTTAAATCGGTCCAGCCGTTTCAGAGATTAACCGAAACAAATAGACAAAGAAAAATGGTATATCATTTAGTGAAAACATGTTGATTTGGAATTACAAACACACACTTAAATTTTATTTATTTGTACCTATACATTGTTTAACTTGACTCATTTTATAAATGCATGTTTAGGTTTAGAGTGGATCATTGAACTTAATTTAAATGCTTCATTCATTGAACTAGAGCGTGACCTATAGATGTTAAATGGTTATCGCTTTAAGGAGTCCTAACAAAAGAATAGAGGGAGAAAGCGAGTTCTCATTAAAATTCAATTATTTACCTTATCTTACGTAGCATTACCGCCTGGATAAACGAGAACACTAAAAACGCATACACGGCGCTTAAAATATTACTAAGTAAGTAGTGAGTATGTACTTAGGTAAGTATGCTGACAAAACATAAAGAATTGATATGACTGTTACTGACGATAGTCAAAGTAATATATTCATGCATACAGATAAATAAAATTGAAGTGTCTGTTTGTACTATCAAGTTAACAGCTTTTCATCAAATGAGTATGAAAGTACTCACAAAAAAAAAATGGAATATAGATTCAGCATACCAGGGACCCAACCATGAGCTCTTATTGCAATGATAATTCAGCTGTGCGACAATGACAGATGTATACACGCCACATACATCTGTCTCATAAATGAGTGAAACTATCATGGCAATAAGAGCTCATGGTAAGGCCCCTGGCCTAGATAAAGTAACATTCTGTCGCACTTGCGCTAATAGAAACGATAAAAAAATTATGGAACTGACATAAATCAATCACGTGATATATGTCATCCCCGTACATTTTGTATCGTTTCTACTCTGAAGTATACGGATAGGTACCTGATAATACCTAAGTAGGTATTATACTAAGGTGTCTGCGTCGACTACACTGTACACTACTTCCTTAAGAGATGATAACACTTACCTACTTAATTTGTGAAGAAACGTACTCTGTATGATAAGCACAAGACCTCAGGACAAGCATTTCGCGATCTGTTGATGTTGATACAATACGAGACAACGCAGACAGAATACAAATTAATGTGTTGGTTGACCAATAACTGGCGTGAATTGTGACTTTGACATAATTGTACAAGGTTGTTCTAGCTAGATAAAGCCTTAAACGAAACTTAGTCTAATAGGTACCTATGTATTATTAAGTAGATACCTACTATATATACACAGGAAATTTTATGCAATACAACCTCTATGATTATTCAATATATTTGTAAAGATCAAAAAGAAATATTTAATTCCTAACGAGCCGTCAATTCGGCTCGTTATAATTATTGTCTTCGTTATTTACAAATGCTGCGTCATTCTAAGGAATACCTACAGGTTGTTCTGAATAACCTATGTTATGCTTGTTTTGGTATAGAGCACACATGTAAAATCTATACATTTATATAAGCATACACGCAATTTCGAATTCGTATTATCTATATATGTAAAGAAAAAATATTGTTCGTTAGTTCACTAAAACTCGAAAATTATGGGACGGATTTGGGTAATTTTGCCATTGAATTAACTTTTTTTTTTTATTATCGACTATGATAGTCAATTATGGTTTAAATTTGAGTAAACATGAAAAATAAAAAGGAATTTTGTAGAAACAACAATTACGCTTTCCCATTAAAAAATATTACTACATATCAAATTAAATAAAAATTAAAATCAAGTTAAATTTAAAAGAACACTCTTGTTATTTTAAAGTGATGTAACAGGTAAAAGTATGTATGACATAAAGAAAAAATACCGAAGACGGAGTGTAGAGTGTGATGTTAAATAGGTGGGTATCTCTCATGGTCCTTGCCTGCCTACGCCATCAACGGCATGACAAAATGTAATGTTTTACAACTATTGCGTTTTATAAAACACCACACAATTGCGTCGTACATACATACTATATATAACTAACTCACCGATTTACACCACTTGATAATTTGATAAACAAAACGCACGTGTTGAATGACGTATGAAGGACTAAGTAGAGCTGTAGCTACCACGCAAGCGGTCGATCAAGCGCACTCAATTCAAAGTTAAAGGACAAGGAAAAAAGGAAAGATTACTCGTATTATAATGTTTGCTTGCCTATTGCGAAGAAAAAAGGTAGATGGTACATTAGTAATGTGCCAGACGTGGTCATCATTCATTCACTCACAGTTACAGCCGCACAAGATACCAGTCGCGTTATTCACTAAAGTTTCTCAGCGTCGCACTCGACGTCGAGCGTTGGTTTCAATCATGGGAAATTTATAGATACATATAAGATATAGGATAAGGTTCAATTTCGTATCTTTAAAACCGACACTCGACGACGAGTGCGACGCTGAGAAACCTTAGTGAATAACGCGGCTGTAGACAAAGTAACATTATCCGCTTCGCTACTGGAAACGATACAAAATGTACGAGGATGACATATGTCACCGATTTATGTAATTTCCATAAATTGTTTACCATTAGCGCGAGCGCGAGCGAATGTTACTTTGTCTAGGCTTAGTGGTACTTAATTGCTTATCTATGTCCCGTCCAGTATCACGATTCCTTGAATCAAGAGTTGCGCGTTCCGACACATTAATTTCCTAGAAACCATTCATAACTTCCAATATACCTAGTATATATAATATGAGAGGGAGTCGAACCCGTGATCAAACCCAGCCATAACAACGCGGTTATTAAAATTCAGAACACCAATCACAAAACCGTACCGTAATTTGTACCTATCTACAAATTGATCTAGAATTTAAACGAGTTGCAATTGAATAGACAGTCAAGCGTACATAAGGACATTTTAGATAGTAGTGTAACGAGATCTGGGACACGTTAAAACGAACCAGTTTTAGAATTCAAATCCAGAGAAATGGTTTTAAATTACAACAATGCTTATTTCGTCACGTAAGTATGTCTTATGCTCCAAACAGCGAGCTGTGCGTTATGCAGCGTATTAAAAACTCAATTTCTAATGTATCTCTTTCCACACATAAATTTCACAGACACCCTTATAAGGCTGTCCTTATGTAACTCCATTATGCTACATACGTATGGAGCCCATGGTTTATGCTCGCAATTGTTACCCAAATAAAGTGTAGGTATCCTATTAGTAGGAGGAATTTGAGGGCATATCAGGTAAGTTTGGAAAAAAATTCTACCTACAGCATGTATGGAAGAAGATGAATGAATGAAATGAAGCACTCAAAACGAGGATGGGGTCGTAACATAGAGTGCGTCTCGATATTATTGGGATGCATAAAGATATGGTCTACAGATGCATGACGGAAGTTGCTGTAAAAGGAAATGGCGCTTTTTCTATTTGGCACCTACCCCGTCACCTCAGTGCGACAATGACGAATATTTAAATTAACCAGCAGAGCCCTCATGTAGGTATCAAAACCGCATAATATCGAATAACAAAATAATATAGTGTGATTATATACCTTATGTTCTCTGACAGCTACGGCCTGTTTGTTGAGGGAGTCTCGGGCGGAGCGCGCGCCCCGGTCGATGAACACCGTGCCCCAGAGCCAGGCTGCTGTGCCGAACGGGACCAGGTACTGGAGCGACCGCTTCGACACCACCGTGCACCGCGCCAGCAGCGGCCATAGCACCGCCAACACTGACAATAACAACCATTGTTGTAACTATTCACTTTGATACACTGGCACCATAAAACATTCCATCGATGCGCTCATCATATTGTATCATTACGACAAAGCTAGTATAGAGGGGGGAAATACCAAGTATATCTACTAATAATTAGACAATAACATTGACTTTGGAATATCAGTCTGGTTTTGCCCCCGATTCTCTACACTTGACCTCTGGTACAGACCTCTTTTAATGTTACTGTTAGCTTAGTTGGTGCCAATAGCAAACAGTAGATAACATTAACAGAACTTCAACAAAGGCGAGGCACGCGGTCCGCCCTTTTAAAATTAACAATAACAGGCTAAATAGCTATCCAAAAGAAAGATGAAATATATTGTGGGTGAGAACTGTAGTACATAGTCAAGTAAAACAGAATCCAGTAATGCTACTAGCATTACTGGATTGGCAATGAGCGAGTTATTTATGCCATATATCATACTCCTTGTGTTGCACTAATCCGTAGTCTATCTACGCCGTAGACCCCCAACGTGGACTACAGAAACTCTTAACCATGGGGCAGTATATCGTGAGTTAGTCATTCACAATCTAATGCATTTATTCAGATATATGTTAATAGAACTTTGAATAAATTACTCTATTGTACTAACTAATAATTTGAATAAACAAGCGAGTATCTTGACCTATTGAGTGGCTACAATGTAAAATTGAATGGCTTACTTTAATCCCTTTTTTTTCTTTCTGATATCGAAAATACTTGCCTATTAATTAGTGGAAAGCGAAAGGTCAAAATAGTAGGTAGTTTCGGAGAAAGAGAGTAGGCCCCCGACTGACTTATCAACGCACAGTAAGCTGCTTATCCCACAGACATCACATTTGGAGAGCGTGTTTTTGGTGAAGTGTAGGTAAACTCTAAGAAAGAGTTTTCCGATATTCCACCTTCAAAGAGGTTACATTCGTATTAGAAAACTTACTGCCATTTACCCATGTAGGCTAAGCTGTGGGCGCAAGCTACATAGTTATTTTTAAGTGTAAGTTATTAATGCTCACCTAGCTGTTTTTGAACCAACGTCCTTTTTAAATACGTTTCAACAATATGTACCTACTATGTTAACCTTTAGCTTTCCACCAATTAATAGGCAAGTAAGTGGACTTCGAATTTGATATGCATAGATTTAACTATTGCTTTGGATCAGTTTAGTCCAAAATACCTTTATGACGCCACGTTGATGTTTGTGCCACTTATTGAAGTACCTATAGGCGTATGATCATATTGTCTCGATTAGAATTGTAGGCTAATGATAATATGATGATCCACTCGACAATTACCGTCTGAATAAATACCTACTGCGTAGGCACTTGGATTCGAAATAAATAAATATCTATTATATTTGTATTCAAACAGGAATCATCAGAGCTTCAATTTTATAGTATTAAATAATTAAATAACTATGTACTTACCTACCTCCGGTTATAATTTGTTTTTAAATTTCCATAATCCGTACATCCTATGAAAACAATAGAAATAATTCGTGCTTTCGTCCAATTTTAAGTACATAATATCCCGAATATCAGGTAATAAGTATAGGTTTAAATTGATAAGAGCATCCCTAGCTGAGAGTGTAGGAAGTTTAACGTTCCCATACAAAATGAGAAAATACGGAATCGAAATCGTCATAGTCAAAACTTATATAGTACCTACAAGTGCTCATGGCAAATAGCGGCTCTATTTGCCTTCTAAAATATTTTTTTATTTTACACAGGCGAAAAACAAGCTTAGCCCGCCTGATGGTCTACTGCTTCTGCAGCGTATGCATGCAACACCAAAAGTGTCTAAGACTTGCGAGCTATACTGTACCTAAGAATTATATTTAAGGGTGATATTTAAGAAGTGTTGAAGAAGTTTTGTACCATAAAGATCAAGTCCACTCTGGTGATTAAGCAACACGACAGCGCCCTTGGAGTTGTCGATGTTCTCGAGGCCGCGCACTGTCCACCGCAGCCCGAGCACCCGCGCCGAAAGACGCAGCAACGCCGCCGGTATTCTAAGGACGCACCAGATCACATTTATTAATACGTATATTATACATCAATTATGTATTATACATAAATTATGTATAATATCCGAATAATTAACTTGAAACATCGTAACAATAGAATAGATGTTATTTAAAAATATAGGTAAGTACAGCGCATATTTCGCCGCCGGTATTCTAAGGACGCACGAGATCACATTTATCAGCCACTAGCGGACATCACAAATATGCCTATGTTAGCCTATGTTACTCGCTGATGATGTATCTATCCATTGCTGAAAGAATTTTCAAGATCGGTCAATTAGTTTCGGAGCCTATTGAATAGGGTAACAAACAAAAAACAATCAAATCTTTCCTCTTTATAATATTAGTATAGATAAATTATGTGTAATAATATGAATAATGTATTAACTTGAGATATCGTAACAATAGAATATCTGATATTTAAAAATATAGGTAGGTCAATAGTTAGGTACATCGCATATTTCGCATATTTTGTGCTTAGTGCCAACAATGCTTATTTTTATCCATAATGTTCACTTACGTATTTACTTAAATGCAATGATATTTTATACAACTAAAGAGGTTTACCTAAACCTACGTAACAGAATATGAAATAAAATCTGGAAACTTTTACCTACCTAATTTAATCCGTGCACACAACACTTTCATTCTCACATCTACGTGGTAATCAAACGCTGCAAAACTATTATCTATTATTGCGCCTTCTCAGTCATTCAATTCGAACGAAAACGAAAAATCACTTTTTTAACCATCTCAAATAACCGCAACGCAATATCAAAATTACAGCTTACTTATTCACTGTGCAAGTACAGTCGACCGAAGTCACTGTCACATAGTATATCTGAGCGTTAATAAAATAGTAATAACTTAATGAATACTTATTTAAGAAGTCGATGTTACAAACTCATGTACTTACAGTGCATTTTTAGGGTCAAAAGGCTTAAACAACATCAATGGCAGCGGTGCCGTGGCGAATATAAGTGATAACACCACGAACAGTGTAAACTGGGAACAAAAAATTGAATTTTTTACTTAAGGGATACTACTTTATTAATGATATAAGTACAATAATAAAATGATTTATATTTTCATAATTGCCAACAGCTAAGCTACTTTTGAGTCTGCCGTACTTTGCTTTCAAAACAAATAGCGTTATATGGTGCGCAACCGGCTAGATACTTATTCACATTAAATCATAATTATCAGATTTTTACTAAAATCTTAAGCGATGTCAGACTGAGTATCCACAGAAGTCACTCACGTAATGTTTTTTTGTAGATTTGTTTAATAAATTATTACATTATAGATAAGAGACAAATGTTCATACATTGTTATAGGTTCATTGGCATAATTATTACCTAACTATACATAATATATACAAATTTAGACGTATTAGGATGTGTTTGTATTCTACTCTTCCCTCTCGTGTGAATGTGTAAAGGCTTACCTTAATGTAATATCGGGCGATGGAGCTGATTGTGAACAGAATGAGGAGGAGTGCCATCACGCACCCCAACACCACGTTGAAGGCAGACATTGTGCGTTATATGTGTTCCTGCCGACCAATTAACACCATTATCACTTACGTAATCATAAAAGTAATACCGAACGCGAGCGTAAATACAAAGGAAAACTAGCACACCTCTACACTTCTGTCTTGTACTTCTGAGTTCCGACTTCGGAGTTCGAGTGATCACTCTACATTTGAACTACGGGTACCTAACGACAGCTCTTAATTTTTTTGGAACATAAGGACACTTCTTATAACAACTGACCATTGGCCAAACCTAGAATATCTAGATAAGACATTTTGGTACTTAAATACCTTTTAAACAACGCCTTTTTTCTCGAAGTCATTAAGAGATAATACCTGTAATACCAGCTTAAGTATTTATAAATTTGCAATTACTTTATTATTATGATTAATCAAATTTTCGAAACGGAGCAAGGCAGATAACAGTCTATTAGGTGGGTCATGTGCTCACCCACTCCCCAATGACGCAATTAGTGTCCTTATATTCATTTGCGTGTTGACCCGACCCACAATAATTTTGTTGTGGTGACAATGTCATGCGTCTATATCTTATTTATAAACAGTTTTCACTCGTGTTCTACCTGCTAGTTAGCTCTTAAGTAAGGCCTTATTTTCATCAGTTTTGGGTCGCTGACTTCTGTGCCACTTACTGATTTGGCAACCCTTGGCCTCCTGTAACACGTATCCTATGGGGGTAGGCAGAGACTTTTGTTCACCATATCCATGCATGCATTCCTTCATACACTCCATCGATAATAAGAGACTATTGGGTTTTGTATCTACTCTCAAACTCAGAGTTTGCATAGGTACATTTTCTTTCATATCGCTCTTGCCTCTGTAGTTTACTTGCGATCTTGAACCAGAGCAAGGGCTAAGATATAAAAATGTTTTTGACTATTTAACCCTCACCTTTGTCTTATACAACAACTTGTGACTGCATCAGCTACTAGTTGGCTGGTACAAGCATAAGGTCATGTCAATCCTTTTGCATTGACTGTACCTGTGGCGATTGCAGCGTCTAGAGCAACAACCACAACATTCAACAATATATTTATCCAACGTTAACGTTTATAAACACTTAAAACAGTCATAGTAAGATGCCTCAGTAAGAAGCAAAAGACATTCAAATCATTACGTGAAATTACATTATTCATAATACTTAAGGATTATGTTGCACATAGTTCACCCATTTAGTGTGTACTATGTGCGCAGGAGTAATGACTACATCACTATCTTACTTTAATAATTTTTATCTCGATATTCTTGTTTACCTAGTTGTAGAAGACCTCTGTAACAAAGCACATGAGAACTGGTAGTCTTAGTTCCTTCTATGATTTATGTTTACTCGCTGCCAGAAGATTGGTACTGTCAACAACAAAAATACTATTCGATGTGACTATCGCTCTAACTTAGGCCTTCCTCTTTATGCAGTACCTATCTACCTCATGAATGAGTAAGGGACTTCAAATAGTCTAATCACTCGACCATCATTGAGCAACTGATTGATGCAGCTGACAATTTTAAATTTAACAACATCACACGGCAACGCAGATGATCGAGTTTATTTACAAATGCATTAAGATTAAAGTGTATCACGGTGTTAAGAGATAACCGTCATTAAGGCACGTTACACAATAAATATTATCTTTACTGATATGGCTCTCTGGAGATAAACAGTAAATAATACTTTTTGTGTGCAAGCCAACATAATTGTTATTGTAACCTATTTCAATTCGATCGCAACTGATGCCGCGGGCGTTGTGATGTCAGAATCCATGGAAAAAATCTAAGTCCAGCAATGGACTTTGTTAATCGATGATTTCTGGCCAGATTTTTGTAAATAACAAGATACTTAGTTGCTTGATGGGCCACGTGACTAGTTTCTTTGCATCTTTCTTAATATCACACGTGATGACACGTGTATGATGAATGCTACTGTACGATGATTATCAATCTGTTTTATTGCTGATGATAACCTTATTCCAATTATTATTAAACCAGGATGATAATTGTGATATCGTTGTTATGATAACAGATCACGTCTTGTTGATTTACCTATCCATAAACACTGAACTAGGGTTTTTAAAATTAGGGTCTATCGGCGTCACAAACTTGATCAAGCGATATTATTCTCAGAGGGTATGGTATTTCTGAATGGACAAGGTGTTAATTTTTTTACATAAATTAACTGAATAGTCATTTTCTATTTCAGTATGAACTTATTAGGGTCGCGAAATAATTTCGTATTATGGCTTAGACGTGATTTTGTATCTACTACATGCGTGATGCACGCGCGTGTTTATAGAAAATGCATTGTACCTAATAGGTAGAATTGTGGAAAATTGGTTCTTTAAATTGTCTCATTTTGTCATTTGCAATAAGAAACAGTTATCTGTTTCTTGTTGCAAATGAATATATAGCATAATATCGATTGAAAAGTTTATTTTGCAACTTGAGCGGTTCAGTTATATTGTAGGTATTTTTAATATCGGTTGATAAATCTGGCTGAAAATTTGTTACGTATTTGACTGTTGAGTAACAGAGCCCTGAAACCCTGAAAATAGTTATTAACTTAAGTAAGTACTGACATCACTAAGGCTATTCATATTTGACTACAAAATAATCATGAATGCTATTCATATTTGACTATTTAATTATAGTAAGAACGAATTATTTCATTGAATGAACCTGTTTAGATACCAATGTAAGTAACGTAGTAGTGCGGTACACATAGGTACCAAAATACAATACCTATTTACTAGTTAAAAAAACACAGAATAAATAAGTCTCTGCTTAGATAAAGTCCGCAGCAACATTAAGTAGGCTTAATGATAAATGTAATAGAAAAAAATACAATACATCATAAGAATGTAATCACCATATCCGTTATCGACCCATGTGAATAATATTATCTACGTAGGTAAACAGGTATATAATATGAAGTACATATAGGTATAGGTAACTTAAGTTCTTAAGAACTTCCTTGGAATATGAGAATATTATAATATAGGTATTTATAAATACTTACTCATTAGGTGTAGGTACTAACAAGAAATAAGACTTCGCTAATGTGAAATGTTTTTAAATTGGTATTAATCTGGAGGCAATTTAAATTAAATCGACTTTTGCTTCCTTATTCCAAGGTTTTGTGAGTACCTATAATATCCTTGCATCCTTCCTACACATAGGCATCTAAAAATATACCTACCTATTAGAATATTAAATACCTTGCCCACTCATCTCAGTGTTAATAGTTTAAAACTTAATTTATGCTCAAATTTTTCATTTTCGTAAGTACCTTATTAGTTGTAAGTACCTAGGTTATTCGCAATGGTATTATGTATAACTTTACACTGGTTACCTTACCTAAATAAATAGGTTATTAAGTATCATATTAATTTAATAAATATAATAAATAAAATAAATAAATTTAACCACGTAGGTAGATAGGTGATTTCATTATGATTTATATTGTTTCGATGTTATGTACATGATGCCTGGCTGAGTTTCTTGCCGGTTCTTCTCAGAAGGCTAGTTTCCGAACCGGTGGTAAATTCTCGACTTTCATAAGTGCCTTACCAGGGCCTAAACTGAATAAATATTTTTCATTTTCATTTTCATTTTCAAGGTACCGAAACAATGTAAAATAAATAATCCAAAAAAAATTTTATAAATAAAAAAAAAAACTAACCCTTCTATTTATTTGAAAGTGATTCACTTTGAAACAAAACACGGTACTTGAGTTCAAAAATTCAATCCAAACAGTCCAAAATTATAATTTAATGCAAAACTTATTTCACTGCGAAACAAAATTGATTGTTAATAAACTGCTTACGATAACACTTATTGGCCGCGGGGCAGCACGCGACCTCTGCGCCGTTCCTCTCTACATACACTGACCGACTGTAGAAGTGTAGGTACAACTATGACATTACTATATCATGACAACATCGGACGATCCCAAACTAATGCACAATGTACGACATACGCATAAAGCCGATAACTAACGCGAATGTAAGAACCATAGGTACTTCTCCGTCTAATCTACAGCCCGTAGCGGTAGGTTTATTTATTCTAGCTATGTGAATACCTACAGTAACTGTATGTCATAGGTAAAATGTGCGTTGGCGATCGAAGCCGCGACCTTGATCTCTTAGTCACTAGACCATTAGGTTCAACGAATCCGTTCGGTTGTTTTTACATGAGGAAATTTCAAATAAAACTGATATATAAAATGAACCCCTATTTCTCCTGGTCACGCAATACCTTGGAACGGATGTACGGATTTATTTCATATTTTTTTTAATGTTTTATAATACTTTGTAGAAGCATAAAAAATAAAACAAAGCAATTAAGATTGTTTGACTAGTGATTTTTTTGTTTGGACTTACATTATGTTTATAAGAATGAAGCTGCATTGAATTTAATTGCCAATTCCAAAAAAAAAAATTGTTATCAAGTTAAGTGTATATAGTTTTTTCGTTTAAAGTTTGTTGCAGAATTTCTACTACATAGGAGGGGTGTACTTAATAGGCAAAAAACAACACAAACAATCTCAAAAATATATTATTAGATTTACTTACTAAATATGAAATATGTGTGTAATATAATAATAAACTTAGCTAAGATACTGATATTTTTACATAATTTATTTACATGTTCAATTATCACACATTTATTTTTAAATATTCTCTAAGCAAACAAGTGGTGATGTTTATGTTTGTAAAATAAAGCTATATAATATTTAAATGAAGGCATAAGGTTTTATTGTTGTGCAAAAATAGTAAGAATTTTTAAACTAATTATGACTTATATAACAATTGACTTTACTCCTAAAGCAATGATTAAAACAAAATTAAAATAATGTTTTAATTCTTGTGTATTGGTGCAAAACTTGTTAATGTAAAAATAATGTTTCAGGAATGGTTATCAAAACATTTTCTTCTTCATGGCTGTATATCTCTCGGTATATTCATTATATCCTTCCACAGACACCAACTGCTTGGACTCAAATAGGTTCCCATCCAAGTTTATTGTATGCATTTTTGAATCTCTCAGCAAACTAGGTCTAATAGCCTCTAAACTTAAACAATTCTCTTCTAATCTCAAAATCTTCAGCCTTGGCGCCAAATGTAGATCCTCACCAAGAGTAGATATCTCATTCTGACTAAGATTCATTTCAACAGCATATAGCTCTGACATGCCACACGGAACTTCGGTAATTTTATTGTTAGCAAGTTCTATTACTTCCAAATTCTGCAGTCCCAAAAGCTGTGTGGGAAATTCTTTAAATTTATTACTATTTAAATATACTTGCTTTAAGTTTCTTAAATTTACAAATGATGGAGGTAGGCATGACACAGAGTTATTAGATATGTTGAATAACTCCAGTTTCATCATATTGGATAGTGAATTCGGTATAACTTCGATCCTGTTGGATTCCAAATTAAGTTGTTTCAATAGCTTCAACTTACAAATGTTCTCCGGCAAAACTGTTATTCGGTTTTTAGATATATCCAAATTTCTCAAAATATCACTTAGTTCCATGACGTCCTCTGGTATTTGTTTTAGTTTAAAGTTAGACATTTGTAAAACTCCAGTCTTTGACGCAGTATCATAGTGCTGTTTTATACCCGAGTTACCCATCGTTGCTCTTTTAATCGCAACGTAAGTTGGTAAATAACACAACACGTTTAAAAATTATTAAAGCAAGAAAGTAAATTCGATATAACAGATGGTCGAAGTATTTATCTTGTTACATTAAAAAATTTATACACAACACAACTTGTTCAATGTGTTATGACTTTTTGTTACGTTTTGACATAACATGACAGTAATTTTAGTTTGTCATATGTCAGTGTCGTATCACCATCTTTTTTCAATTCATACGTATTCTGGGAGTAAGCTAAGCTCATAAGACTAAACTGTTTCGTTTTCAGTTTCTCTTGTTTTCCTTCCTCTGATGAGTTACGTATAAGGTTTAATCGTAGCAAAAATCATTCCATTAAAAACAGAAATCAGACGTGTATATTCTCAATTTAGGCTCTCAACTCTTTATTAAAATCATTAACTACCTAACCGACTATAATATTAATATTTAAAATGAAAAGACTTGGCTCGATTGCTAGGATAATTTAAAAACACGTGTGTTGTTCCATTTACGCATACAAAACTTTCTAGTAAAAAAGATAAAGCATTCTTCCATTGCATATACGTCAGCTGTTTTGCTTGAGAGTAAAAAGGACAACAACATTAAGTAAATTTGGTGCTGTATGTCCGTATTGGTTACGTATGGACAATCATTTTACAGTACCTTTTCGCACTGATGAAATTTGTGATGTATTCGAAAGGTTATTTTACTAGTTTTTCTAATGGAATTATATTCATGTATTTTTATCTACGTGTGTAGATTCATGAAATGACTGAGTAAAATTAGTATAATTTCATTACAACATAGTTTTTAATTTATTATTTCTGAATTTCTTGTTACCGCGGGAAAACTGTGAAAGGTTTGACTACCTCTAATGGCCGCAATAGCGCCAATGCTTTACGTGTTTGTTCTCGTAGAATGAAATACGAATCGAAACTATGTGTTTCAAAGGTGTTGAATAAGTTAGAATATTAACATTGAGATGGACATCAACGCTGGTAAGTAGTTATACTTAATATTTGCACTAAACTCTAGCCTATTCTCTGGAAATGCTTAGTGATGATAGCAGGCTTTACTTCAAACTTTCCTCAACGTGTGATTCTTCTATCACCCATTTCATAATTTAGGAGAATAATCTTCTACTACACGCTGGGATTTGCTTTGCATTATTCTTTTGGAAAGAATCATGGCCTCGGAGAATATATTCGGCATTATGAACCTCACGTATCTTGTGCCTCAGAAACGCTGTAGAGCTATAGATCTTAGTTTCTAATGGGAGAAATCTATACTCACCATAGTCTTATTTTGGGGAGATGATCAACGGCGCGTTTATCGTAATCTGACACTTGATTTTGACTGGCAGTTGTGATAAACCAAGGAGTTCTGATCCAAAGAGGATTTCATGTTGGTGCTGTTATCAGTGATATTATTTAATACCTTTAAAGTTATAACATATATCTGCTGAGCTCCCCAGCTGTCCATCATGGTGCACATAACACTTAATATCATTGACTTTTAATAGTTGGTCATCCATTGTAGGTAGTTTCTCTAGCAAGTACTTAATTTGTATTTTTTCTGAAAACTTATAAATATAGTGATGTATGCTAATATGTCTGTACCTCATGTCCTTGACCAGGGCATGCTCTTGTTACAGTTTCTGACTAGTTTATTTTTATTTCCTCGTATAAGAGGAAACCTTTATAAAAATTTTTTAGTATGAGTTATTCTAATCTATGAAATGATAACATTGTGAATAAAATGATTGATACAATACTAAAATATCCACGTCACATTTTTCATTACAGTACATACATTATTACCGCAAGTATATCTGTTTGGGTATTAGCTTTCCACGGTTATTAAAACCAAAGAATGCTCGAAGTCTGAATTTTAAAAAACTCTGTTACTTTGTTAGCATAAATTTGGTAAAAATATGTGTGATCTTAGTAACCATAGTGTCTAAAAACTCATAAAAGTTCTTAATATCTATGTCAATGTACAAAACCAAAGAAACATAGACCCATCTAGAACTTGTATTAAATGTCTTTATCATTTTCATTCCATTTGTAAGGGCAATGTTATATTTTCTCTAATTATCTCTTCAATGTAGCAAACAGCTCTTACTTCTTAAGCCAGGATCCATAGAACTGTATGTAATAAGATCCTCATTTCAAATAGTCCTGTAGCCCTAGACAAAGCAACATTCAGTTTGGCTTGTGCTAATATAAGCAATACAAAATGTATGAGAATGACATAAATCAGCCACATGACATATGTGATTACAAACATTTTGTATGGCTTCTATAAGCAAAGTGTTAGAATAATGTTACTTTGTTTACGGGCCCTGGAGCTTTAGGGCTTAATACACCATCATCATTGTCCTGCTGTTATCTCATGTCCAATTTAAAAAGATTCCATAAACCTCTTGAACTTCCTTTCTATTTAGGAAAATAATGTATACAATATTTGATATTTAATTGCCCTCTATGAATACATTGTTAATGAGCTTATTAGTGAGTAGCAAAGATCAACAAACATTGCAATTTACTTTGGATTTGGACTACTTTGTATTTAAGACAATGTTTTATCATGATAGGTCTATGAATAAATGACTTATTTTACTAATTACTATCGGACGTCACGTGATTTCACCCGCGTAGTTTCCGTTCACGTGGGAGCATGGCAAAATATAGCCTCTGTTAGTCAGAGTGAATGTAGCTTTCCAATGTTGAAAGATTTTTTAATTCGGCTCAGTAGTTTTTGAGTTTATTCATTACAAACATACATACAAAAATACAAATCTTTCCTCTTTATTATAGTGTTTTAGATAAGAACTACTAAAGTTAATAGATGCTTAATACTGAGGAAAGGCATATAATATTATGTTTTAAGATCAATGAGATTGTGATGGACTATAAGGCCTTAGAACCAGGCCAAGGTTAGGTTTAATAAAAATCTATTATTTATTCCACCCCTTTATGTTTCTATCTGTAATTTCCCAGTAACAGTCTGGAATCTGGATAAGTGCCTAGTTAATAGCAATAGGCTTACTTGCCCCCAATTACACGACACCAAACATAACTGGCGAAATGTGGGTGGCTGTAACTAAACTATAAGTTTACCTCTGCCTACTCCTTCAGAAAATACAAGCATGAGCAAATGTATATTCATTAGAACTATTCTGTACATTACTAAAATATCTCTCTATGTAGACATAAAGAGTACATAGAGAGATATTTTAGTAATGTACAGAATTTTTCTAATTGAAAATAGTAATAGTTTGTATAGTATGTAGGTAGGTACCAAATATACATATATGTAGGTACCTACCTACTATAGATGAAAGACTTCCTTGTTCAATAATAAGATAAGACAAATTGGGACGCTAATTAATTACTTATAACACAAAAATTTTGGTGCTTAGTAATAATCTTCATGACTTGGCTAACTTTACATACTAACATATAGAAAAGTAATATCTGTATTTCTTTCTGTTTTTTATTGCTTCATGGAAATTGTCTATTTTCAAGTAAGTATAACAATTTATTTTATTGATTGCTCTTACTGTCTAAATGTTTAAAGTATTATTTAGTCTTGTTAGTTTTCTCATAATTTGAATGAAAATTACCAACTCGCAATTTCTTATAAAGTTAAGACAAAAGAATTGCTTGACAACAGAACCCATTTTTATAAAAATCTTGCTGTTTGTTAAATTAGGGGCATCTTCTACTTTTATTTAAAGTGTTAAGTGTTTGGTTACTATATAGTTAAAACTCATGTCTCACTCTGCAGCCCTATATCCACATACATATATCATAATATAGTTATATAAAAATACGCCGATTTAATGTTCTGTTATAGTCTGGAATAAATACCAAAGAACATTTTGTCCATGATTAATATCAAGGTTTCCGTTCCATAATATACATTCCTATAAGTGTATTGGATGTAAAAGGACGACAATAGGAGATTGAACTGCGGTTGCTAAGCGACGAATCCCCAGCACCGGTAATATTGGCCGGTACCCGCCCTCTTAATTTTCATTACAAATCGCTATAAAGGTGTATCTATGCTGCGAATCGTCTCCCTTAGCAGGCGGAATGTCACCCGGATATTAATTACAATCCCGGCCGCGATCAATTCCCCAGACGAGCTGCCCGATGACATTTTATCTTTATAATTGAAATATAACGCAATTTTGACAAGATGCATTTTCATTACCGTTCATAAAGGTACATCACTGACGTGCCTCTATGTGACAACATAATCACTGTAGGGTCACTCACGCACGGGGCAGCCATAGTAAGCTTTCCACTCTACATGCAGTGTTCTTCCCTTTACATACTCTAAGACGAGTTTTTGTATGAAAGACAAGTGAAATATGTATTAATATTTTGCGGCAGTAAATCCTTAACAAAATACGATGACGATCTATCAAGTTATTATGCACTTATTGCACGCGTCTCACGCCTAGAAAAAGACACCATGCACTTGTTTTATTATTATAGTACGTTTTTAGAGTATTACTTTTACCCAGTGGCGTAGCTATCGTATAGCAATGTAGCGGGGTGAACCAGGACTCTGAATCTCAGAGGTTCCCCTAAGTATTTAAAAAAAGGAGCAGGTAGTTCCTTCTAAAACAGCTAGCAAACCTCGAGCCTGCTGCAAAAATTTTTTAATAACTCCTAATCTAAGACTGTCGACACATGCGCAAAGAGTCTTTCATACGCATGTGCTATTTTTTGCCGTTCTTGGTTCTATATTTTTAGCACTTTTGAGCAACGATAAATTCCCTTTGTATCCCTATCTTATATAGGTAACTTATAGAAGTTTGAGAGCCCGCTTTCTACTCTCACATGCTCTCCCTTGCTTTTACCTACCTTATCACTGTAATATAGGTATCATTTTGTTTGATAAATTAAATGAGAGCGCCGGTTTTCGCGGCATAATCGTAGTATTAAGTTTGAATGTATAATTAATTGATAATTTGTTTTGTTCGAAGAGGTCTCTACGCAAATATCTCTGATCAATGCCTTGCTTGACTTTGACAAGAACATTACACCATGCGCTAACAAAAAGGATGAAAAGAAAGAGGAGGAAGCACAGGATGCGATGCCAGACTCTACCACCAACACGGAGAAAAACAATACTAATCCATTCCACTGCGGGGACGAAGTGTTCGTGCTGCACAAAGATGGCCGTTATTACTTTGGTTTGTATCTAAATATATATATAACTCAAAGGTGACTGACTGACTGGCAAAGTGATCTATCAACGCACAGTCCAAACCACTGGACGGATCGGGCTGTAATTTGGAATGCAGGTAGATGTTATAACGTAGGCATCCTCTAAGAAAGTCATGCGGAAAATTTCTTTAATTCGTTTAATAACAGTTTTCTACCTTCTCCGTAAGAGAATCGGCGTTATTATATCTGTTACAGTACTGTAATCGAACCTATGTGTGCGTTCAATGCTGTAGTAACATCAGAAAAAAACGAGGATTTTAAAATGGAACGCGGTATTAGTCGTAATTAAAATGTAATGAGTTCCAATGTATATCATAGGATTAAAAAAAGTCGAATGTCGGTCGCTATTGACCTGTATCAGCACTGTTCTTAGTCATATAAAATGCCCAATGGCCTTTTTATAGTCATTCTACACCTACTTCCAAACTAAACATTTCAAGAAACTTTTTTTTCTGAAATTTTGCATTGCTGCTGTAATATTTACTAAATAGTGTAAAAAAATTAGCTTAGCTTAGGCAGCTTGCAATAACCGCATACGCAAAAACCTAACCAGAATATTTTTTATCATATAGATACAAATAGTAAAAATGTAAGTTGCTATTGTATGTAAATACGTAATTATTTTGTCTCTATGAAACGCATCGTTTTTCTACACTACGTTACGGATCTGTGGAAATTGAATTCTGATGGTTTTATACCTTAAAAAATCTGTACAACATTATGACAGTACAGAAAAAGTCAACGTTTTGTCTTAAAAATCGTTACCCAAGGTGAAGCGAGAGCGAGTCGCTAGTACCTACGTATATAAAGGCCCATTTTGTATTGTGTTGTGTAGGTACAATAGTAGAGTTAAGTACGAGCAATGACAACGACTCGTGCGAGGTGGGCACCGGGGTGGCGAGGTGTAAGGTGAAATTTGGGGACGGAACGCAAGCATGGGCTCCCGTGACGTCACTGAAGCTGCTGAGCGCGCCGCCAACCGACGACGGGCGCATCATGTGCGTGGTGTGCAAGCGGCGGGAGGCGGCCGGCCCCGCGGCCAACGCCATAGTGGCCTGCGACATGTGCGGCCGCGGCTACCACGCCAAGTGCCACTCGCCGCCCGTCGACACCTGGGTCAATGGTATGTGCTTCATACACAACACTTATTCTGCCACTAAATGCACAGGAATAACAATTGTAGGTACAGGTTCCGTCACAAGTTATGAGCGATGACCTTAAATGCACAATAGTAAATAGGTTGTAGATGGTGTAACAACTCCACTTTTCTCCCCTCTATGGAGTGGCGATCCTACACCCGTAGGAACACAACACTACTCAAAGTTACCGTTATTAGACTGCGATCTATTGTGAAGTAGAGGTACATTTTCCAGTACAGATATCTGAAAAATTGTGAAGTAGTCGCCATCATTAGTGCTTAGACGAGCGACTTTATTTGCTTCTTTCTTGTCCCCCTAAATAAACCGTAAATGTTGTAATTTGGCATCACTAGGTAGGGCAATAACCTCTGTGCTAGACTATACAATTTGTATTGAAATGATATTTACTCAACATCATCGAACCTATCTTTTTTAAAGTAACAAATGTGATATATGTACATATAATGCAGGCGCATCGTGGCATTGCAAGCGGTGCGTGGACCAAAGGTATAGAGTCGCGGCAGCGGAGAACAGAGCACTCAAGCGGTCCGACCTGTTCAGGTTCAAAAGTCAGCAGCGGCGGCAGCACCAGGAGCTGACCCAACCGTGTGATGTATGTACACTTCTACCCTACTTTCCTAAAGAGTACACTTACAGGGTTCGCCAAGAAGGCTGTGAAGTTTTATTTAAACAGGAAACCGTCAAAATATGTCATAGGGTATCAGTCCAGTCGATCGTGGCGCGGCAAAAAAACAGACTGCGCAACGTACTTAACCATTAACTGCTGCATGCATCATCTTGTACCATTTTCAATCGCCGTTCCGTCACGATATTTATCGTCTCTATGCCGTTTCATTTAAGATTTCAAGAAGAGTTCACTGTTGTTAGTTAACAGTAAATCTTGCATATAACCAAGTTGGCCACCCCTGCAATAAGTTATAGTATAAACTAACTCATAAATTAAATCTATCATCGTTGCGATCGCCCGTATTTCGTAATATTTCTCACAACACACACTCCATTCCAGACGGGCTCCACGACCTCATCAACCACATCTGAAGCAGGCAAAGATCAGAATGAAACGCACTGTTACTGTGGTGAAAAGAGTGATTGGATGTATCAGGTTCGTTTTAATTCAAAGAAATACTTCTATAGTCTTGAACAGCCCGCGAAATTTAATTCTCATAATAGGTTCCTGTTTTTCAGATGCTACTATGCTGTCGATGTTCGCGCTGGTTCCACCAAAGATGTGTCTCGAGTTTACAGTACCCCTTGTATGCTGGAGACGAGTGAGTCAGACATTAGCATTTGTCTTATTATATATTACACTAGATTCCGTCCGCCGCTTTGTCCGCGTGTTATTCGGAACCCTATAAAAATGACCTGAATGTCGAAGTTATCAAATAACTGTTATTTAAGATGTCACAGACAGACAGACAGACATCGACGTGAATCTTATAACACGCCTCTGGTTAGGACGGGGGTTAAAACAAGTATGTATTGTGTTTAATATGGTGTCAGAATTGTAAGTATATAAATAGAACAGTAACTAGTGCGCGGGCCGGTGATAGCATATGATGAGAGGTGTGCGGTGCGCAGGCTGTTCATCTTCGCGTGCGCGGAGTGCAACGGCGGCGCCGAGTACCTGCGGCGGCTCGAGCTCTGCTGGCTGGAGCTGGCGCACCTGGCGCTCTACAACCTCACCATGTACAACGCGCCCAACTACTTCGACCTCGACAGCGTCATCATGCCATACATCATGGACAATTGGCACGCGCTACAGCTGCCCGAAAAGGTCTCTATTTTGTACTACAAACAAGCATAGCAGTAGGCCTAGATAAAGTAACATTCTCTCGCGCTTGCGCTAATAGAAACGATACAAATTGTGCGGGAATAACATAAAACTGTCACGTGACATATGTCGAAGACGAAGCGTGAGGATAATGTTACTTTAACATGATCAACACCTGAGTGGCACTCACACGTCACTGTGCAAGCACAGCCTCCACTGCCCTCCTGGGTACAGTGGCGACCTTACTAGAGACACAATACTACTCTAAAGCAGCATAATTTGACTTATCTGTAAGGTGGAGGTATAATCACTAGTCGGGCAGCTCCGAAATTGGAACGGGCACCTCCTATTGCACTTACTTTACAACATACTTAGCCAGTGCCCTTCCAAACAGCGTTGAATCATAACCCCTTAACTTACTTATGAAATAAACACCTTTATATTTCGGGATAAATTTGATCTCGCATTTGTATCTTTGCTTACCTTTACAAAAGATCGCAGCGAAATTTATAGCTCTATTTTAGTTCAGCTGCGACTTATTTTCCAGGATTCCTTGAGAGTGCTATTCTGGTTCAATAATTCCACTTATCATCAATCCAGCGTGTTTGTAACCTTTGTGCTAATTAAAAACTGTATAGACACATTTGTGATAGATGTGGCGAACACCTGTAAATGAGAGGCGAGAGAAGATCCTGACGGCTCTAACATCGTCCCGCAAACGATTCAAGTGCGGACGCGAAATGAAGAAGCGCGCCACTATATGGGGACTGAGGTCGCGCCATCCGCCGCCGCAGCCTGTGCAGCTCTCTGCTTTAGAACACGTATGCATACTACTCGTCTTACTTCTATATGTACTGCCAATGACTGCTGTTGGTCTAGTGGACGTAAACGCTACTGGGGAAACGAGTAACTGGAAGCCAGCTATAATCGTTTCAACAGCGCATATTAATAACTTCTTAACTTTGAAGTTTAATTTACGGTAACAAAATGAAACTTCAAAGCTCAGAAGTTCTGAGTACGCTATGCTTAAACCGATGATGGTAAGCCCCCTGGTTTCGATGATATAATATAAGTATTACTGCCTTAATAATAATGTAATAAATACCTGAAGAAGTAAAACCTAGAATGGTACCGATTTTCCACCCGTGGTATGGAATTCTAAAATTACGGTGTACTAGTAAGTTGTGGTTGTTCGCAGATGAAGAAAAATACCCCGCTGACGGACGCGGCGGTGCGCGCGGCTGCTCCCCGACTTCGCTTCCTGCCGCCTCACCCGTATGTAGCATACACTATACATATTACAATTTTTAATAATTCATCACATAATAAAATTGGCTTATCTATATTGGTCTGACCCAAGTTCTTCTTTTAAGAACATGGGCATGCGTCCGTGCCTAGTAAAAATGTTAAAAAGATTGTAGACTTCATTGACTAGTATCCTTTTTGGAACAAATTTTTCATAAAATAATTCTCGTTTTTGTTTCAGTTCCGAGCCCTCTAGCAGTAACACCGACAAAAGTTCCTATAGAAACCGTATGATCGTGTCCTTCGACGTTCACTGGCTGAACCTAATGACCGGGAAACGGTTTCATGAAAACCTCAACTCTAACTCGAATTCAGAAAACGATTCTACGAGTTCCTATGAATCTGTCAAACCGACGGAGGCCGACGAACAGGTCTCGTCTGCTGTCACCTCCTCTGCTATGAAATCCGATACCAAAGCCGATATTATTTTAGATAAAGTATCAGACACCAATGAAGCCACGACTAATGAAGCTAAAGCGATTAGTAAAGATCCTGTGCCATCTCTAAACACGTTAGTTCCGTGTTCTGTAAAGTTAGATAAGATATCCAAAGAAACTATAGTCGACGCAGATGTCAAAAGCGAAATTAGCACCTTTAACATAAACACCGCCAAAATAGCAACAATGAACCTGGAAATATCAAAGTTGTCCACTAAGAACATAATAGAACATTCCAAAATAATGTCGCTCCAGCAAATGGAGAGCGCGCCGGCGATGCTCGGGCTCGAGGTGGAGTCGTCGGGCGACGAGACCTCCAGCCGCGGCACGCTCGACGCCATCATCCCGCCGCTCAAGGACTTCCAGGGCAAGAACAACCCCTTCCTCATGCAGAACACCTCCGCTAAGAAACACGCCTCCACTAACCACTTGTACCCCAAACATCATTCCTTCCACTCCAGATTTTCATTGCCGATACAGTTGAACCCGTTCATGCCCCCGCTAGTGAGACCAACGAAACGAAAACTTTGCGAGAAGGATATTGTAATAGGACCAAATGGAGAGGTGAAAAGAAGAAAATATAGGCGGCCTCGGAAATATATGCAGTTACAGGTAGCTAAACGATAATAACTTTAAAACTTTACTTTATGCATAGGTCCTGTACATAAGAGTTGATACATTTGAAGGTGGTAAATAATGCTTCTTTGATCATTGACTCCGATCAGGTTCTATCATCGGCTACATTACAGTGCAATATGGTCATAAGATATTTCTAGTCTTATATTATATCTGTCAAAAAGTTGATTGACAGAGACAGCCCCGAATTGCTGTTGAGTGTTGTTGCTTATTTAAAACAATATCTTTCGTTTCAGCTGAACAAATCTTGTCCGTTGCCGGAAGAAGGCAGTGTGGGGGCGGTGGGCGCGGGAGCGGGGGCGGGCGAGAGCGCAGAGGGCGGCGTGGGGCGGCGGCTGCGTCAGCGGCAGGAGCGGAACTACTGCGGGGGCGGACGGCGCGGCGCGGGGAACTGCGGACAACTAGTTAGAAGTTTGCAATTGGGAGGGCGGGAAGCGGCCGCGGACGTGTCAGCACTCAAGTGCAGCGTGCAGCGGTACTTCCGCGCCGGGCGCGCCGCCCGCGTTCTGGCCCGCCGCCGCACGCCCGGCCTCGACCCCGCCTACCTCATCGAGTGGGACTCGCAACCCTCCTAGACAACCCACCCTCCTCTATTTAAATCTCTATACATATTACTATTGTAATTGTAATAATATATGTAAGTGCGTGTCTGTAGTCTAGTTTGTACAGTAAGTTACAGGAATGTGATATATTATTATTCCAAATAGACGAAGTTGTTTTATTAGAAGAAACCTTAACCTCGTAGTCTCGTTATATCAGAAATATCCTGTCGCAGGAATTACTTCATTCTAAAGAATATATGCTTGCATGCATTTTAAAGAACATCTTGTAATATTTGGAGAGCTTGACCGTCAGTATTTATAAATAATCACATTGGACTTAGAAGCTAAAAACTGGTTACCTCACTACTTTAGACTCCATAAAATTAATCTATGGAGATAAATAAAATTCAGTGTCTATATTTCCAATTAAACAGCATCATTAATGTAGATATGTAAATAAAAAGATCTGTAGTTGTTCCGGCTTATTTCTGAAAAGGCTGGACTGATTTTAAGGGGGCCTCGCTGGCAGATAGCTGATGTAAAAAGGAGGAGTAAATTACATTATTTTATTTTAAAAAAATATTTCCACGTGATAAAGTAATCCATGAAAGACGTAAGTACGCGGGGCACCGTAAGTTACAAATATTCCTCAGATTATTTCCATTGAGTTTGGATCTGGGTATACCAGAAGTAAACTATATAATATAATTTGCCCCCATTCACCGGAGGTTTTACTTCTCGGAAAAAATTGGTTTCATACGGTGCCTACAGCTAGGTAATCTAATTCGGTTTAACTCTAATGCAGGCCGCATTAGAGTTAAACCGAATTGAGTTCTTAATATTCCGTTGTATAACCAGTAACTATGACATAACATAGTAACAGAAATTTGTTTAACCAGTTTCGAAATTTGCCGGCTACGAAAAAGAACGAAACCGGTTTCTTGAACAAAATTTACCGGTACCGACCGGTGCTTAGTGGATTTCTGTGTTGTCATCAACGCCTTATAGATAAAACTAGCTGTGTCGGGTAAAACCTACGGAGTTTATGTCATGGGCGACCCGCGGTATCCTAATGTTTTTTAAATAAAATTTGCCTATGTTACTCCTTGTAACATCATCTATCTGCCAGTAAGTCCCGTCAAAATCGGTTCAGCCGCTTTGGAGATTAGCCGGGACAAACAGACAGACACACGGAGAATTTTTTTAATTTTTTTTTATCAGCACCATTCATGTGCATTTAATGTAAAGCTGAAGTTTTGGAATTAGAAACAGACTACAATTTTATTTATCTGTATAGATTTGTCGACATTTTTAGATTGATCCACCCTTGATATAGGGCTAATTCCTGATTACTCCTGCAGTCCTGGGGCCCAACCATGAGCTCTTATTGCAATGATAATTCAGTTGTGCGAAAGTGACAGATGTATGCACGTCACATACATCTGTCTCATAAATGAGTGAAACTATCATGGCAATAAGAACTCATGGTAAGGCCCCTGCACCGGCGGGTGAAGCCAGTGGGTGCAGGGGTCGTTAGACCATTTATTTACTATTTTGGTACAGGAGTAAAAAGGCAAGAAGTGGGGATACTGATAACAAATAGGGAAACACCTCATTCAGAAAGTTGTTTATATTGGAAATGATAACAGTATTTAGGCATGTTTGCATCATTAAAATAAATAATATTGCTTTGTCGAAAATAGTTCCAATGGAAACAATGGTTCCGCATTGCTGTGCAGGTTTCCACACGATATGTTCCTTTACGGTTTGTACAGACCGAGGTTACAAGTCACAATACACGGCCACCACCACTCTTACAGTTAAAAACACAATAGTAAAATACCATTGCAGTAGCTTAACGCGTTGAGCGCGTTGTTTCGATCACAATAAATAAGCACCGTTAGCTATGTGCTGACTTCTTTATGGACAAATGCTGACTCGATTCTAATCTCGATAAGAATAAGGTACGCTCCTTATAGTGGTGCAGTGTGAAAA
This sequence comes from Watsonalla cultraria, assembly GCA_964035505.1. NCBI lineage: Eukaryota > Metazoa > Arthropoda > Insecta > Lepidoptera > Drepanidae > Watsonalla > Watsonalla cultraria. The sequence continues at coordinate 4,791,948 of OZ037717.1, read as the reverse complement.
TAAGAACACATTTTGAACACAGTTTTAAAACCACTAATAAAATTAATTATATGTTATCAATTTAAACAACAGGATACAATATGGAATGTCAATATATTTTACTTCATTATCTACATTTGATTTCGAGCTTTGAGTAAATGACTGAAATAAAAAAATTCTTAACAATATATATATAATATATATGTCTTGTGTAATGGTGTTATTGTTAAAATTTTCTCATACCATAAACCTTATTCATGTATGCAGAATTCAGATATTTAAACTACATACTTTCACTGGATTAATTTATCTATCTACAAACACAAAAAGACATGTTCCAATGTAAAATAAATATATTTCAAATCAAATGTATGACATTTGATCTGTTTATGACAGACTGATAAAAAATCTACTAACATTAAGCAATATTTATCGAAAATCGAATACGTAACAGAAATTCCATTCAGTAATAATAAATATAAGGCAGATTGTTGCTCGTTGCATGTCCGAGCCGACACGTGGCCGACACGTGGCCGTCGGCGTGCGAGTGTACGCAGCCAGCACCACGACCATGCAACCAACAGCCCTGCGCTGGATATACAACAACTTTCATGGTTTATTTGATTGTCTATTCCTCAATTACATAAAATATTTTTGATTTCTTTTTTAAATTTAAACACTACCATCCTATAGTCATTAGTACATACTATAAAACAATATTATGGAAGGTAGAAAGATATTCTAGAACGAAATATAAATATAGACTTACGAATGTAAAGAGAGTGGTTTACTTTAAGAGCTTACATACAAACTTATTATACATGTTAATTAAAATGCAACCCTCTACTAAAGGTCGTATCACGCGACCACGAAATAAAGATTGATGGTACAACAGTTTAATTTAAAATAAGTAATCTATTCACAGCACTTAACCATTAGTCAATTGTCACACACACAAAACAATCTCATAATCACTTCGGTGTCACACGGTCACCAGTTTCGATTGCATTGACATAAAATTAATATTTATATACTTATATGTACATTTAATAATATCGTCTTGGAAACACTACAGCGACTCCTCGAACGCTGCCATCAAGTCGCTCTGCATGTTCATGTCAATCTGGCCGGCCATCTGAAACGTAAGCAACGATATTGTGTATACGTCACACTTCACCGTCGAGGGGAGTAGATTAGAAGTATTTCATTATTTATAAGGTAGACAACGCGCGACTGTCACTTGTTACAAGCATACATGGCTGCGTACGCTTGAAGTATATAATAAACCAGCTGGGCCCGCGACTCTGTCTGCGCAATCTATATATCTAGAATGGCTGGACCGATTTTAACGGGACTTTCACTTGCAGATCGCTGATGTTTCAGGGATGACTTAGGCTAATTTTATTTAGAAATGATAAGGGAAATAAAGCATGAAACTAAATCTACGCGGGTGAAACCGCGGGGTACTGCTGTATCTTTATAAATTATAGCTTATGTGTCATTATGATGTGTAAGCTATATTATTGTAAAGTTTTATCAAAATCCGTTCAGTAGTTTTTACGTGAAAGAAAAAATACACATCCAGACTCCATCAAGATTCTTAACAACTTTCACTATTATAACATAAGTAGGAAGTAGGATAATAGGTCGCTAGTAAGTGAGGAGCATTATTATTACCGCTTCTCTGCGTCGTCGCTCCTGCTCCCGCTGGCGCAACCTCTCCCGCTCGGAGGCGGGCGGGCGGTCGGCGGCGGCGGTGGCGGCGGCGGGCGGCGAGGCGCGCGCCACGGGCGACCCCCCGCCGCCCGCCGCGCCGCCCGCGCCGCTCGCCGCGCACGCGCCCCCCATGCCGCCACCCATGCCGCCGCCCTGCGCCGCTCTACACAACACACATACACATCTTGTTTAAGTCTAATCTAAACTCAATGACTTATTCCTCGAAGGTGGCAGAGGTGTTGTAATATCACCCACTTTTCACCGAAGATTATTAAATGCCACCGTGACAGATGGTGAGTTTATCGCCGTCTCAAGCATATGAAGGTTTCCTCACGTTTTCCTTCACCGTAAAACACGCGGTGTGAAATCACTGCAAATTGGTACTTGGTACAGGCCCCGCTGGAATTAGAAATTGCGATGCTTGCGTAGCAGGCGACTGCTCGAACCCCACGGCCACCACTGTTCTCAATAACACACATCAATTCGGAGTAAAATATGTCCAGCAGAGTATTGTATGCGAAGAAAAATGCTGTAAAAAGGTTACCTAATCTTGTCGTCGTCAGGATGCCGCCTCTCCGTCTCCTGCCGCTGCCGCTCCCGCTCGGCTTGCTGCTCCTTCTTCCTCAGCTCTTGCTGCTCGATGAGTGCTCGTTGTCTGTCGATCTTCTCTTTTGCCTGCTTTTTAAATGCCTGAAAATATACACAATTTAGTAATTACTTTTATGTGATATAGTGGAAAATAGAATAAAACAAAATATAACACAGAAATACGGTTAGTTTGATTAATAACTTACTTGAAAGCTATCCATAACGGGTTTTTGTTTAATTTGGTTATTAGTGCTCATGTTGGGTATGCTCTGTGGACTACCAGCCTGGGCTAAAGATGACCACGAACTCGCATTTTTCAAATTTTGCTCTTGCTTTAGTTTAAAGGCTTGAGCAAAATTAGAATTTTTGGTGTCCTCCAACTTTTTGTCCAATTCATATTTAGCTCTATCGGATGTATTATTGGTTACTATGGAGGTGCCCATGAGATCTTCGATAGGTTTGGGCGTGAGTAGGGGTTTAATTTCTTCCTTTTTGACGGCGGGTGTCATCAAACAGGGGGCGGCGCTGGGCATGTTGTGGTGGGACTGCGCGATCACCGTGTGCGGCGCCATCGGCGGCGGGTCGAATATCGACGACACGGAGCCAACTCCACTCATGCACGTTACGGTGGGGTTTATATCGGCTCTCAGCATTTCACGCTCGTGCTGAATACTCTTTTCCATGAATCCGTTATGAGGCGGGAGGTACATTTCGGTCTTGATCTGATCGGGGACGCGCGCCACCTCCGTGAGACCTCCGAGTTGCGCCATCAAATTCTGATGCGCGGCATCTTGGATCATCTGCTGTTTTTGCATCATCAGCTCCTCGTCTAGTCGCATCGAGGACTCGGCCACTCCCATGCTGACGTCCATAGGCACGTCCGCCTTCAGACTCCTCTCGAGGCTCGCCAACGAGCGCTCGATCGGGTCAATGTAGTGCGAGGGGTCCACCTTGTCGAGGCCGTTCCTCGGCTCGGGCTTTACTGGCGGCTTGGGCTCCTCGAGGTCGGCGAGTGGCGGCGGCGGCGCCAGGGCCACGGGTGGAGGAGCGGGCGCAGGAGCGGGCGGGGCGGGCGCGGGCGGCGCCGGGGCGGCGGGCGCGGGAGCGGGGGCGGGCGGCGCCACTTCGGCCGCGGGCGTCGGCTCTGGGGCGGGGACCGCTGCGGGCGCGACCGCGACGACCGCCGGGGCCGCCGGTTTCTGCAAGTATTGCGTGCAAGCGACGGTAACTACGGTCCCGACCGAATGGCTTATTGAACTAATCGTAAGTATCGTGTATTTACATTTGGCAGAGGATGTTGATGAGACTGCTTCTTCGGCTTCTTTTTGGGTGTCCGTCCAGACCCGGCCCCTGGAATGAGCGAATTAAAATATAAATGAATCTGAGTATACCAAATTATTTAAGCATACTAACAAATTTACTTAGCTTGAGGTGTTAGTCCGGAACCCGAAACAGACTGCTGCATCAATTCCATATAATATACAAAAGAAAAGAAGCCATCCAACTGGTGCCGCGCTTGACTCACTATCATTAATAAATCAGTCGTAAAAAGTTCAGATCTCGGGGCAGACAAATAAAAATACAATGTAAGTTACTTAAAAGATTTACTTAAATTGTTATATACTGAAATATATACAAAGTTTATATCCACTCACTCTTATAATCTATCAATTAAGTCATGAGTTGATTAAATCAAAACTTATATAAAATAGAACACACGCAGTGTTCGTAGCAACATCCTACATTAATCATTACATGTAAAGTTGCGCTCAACTACCTAATTGCACCTCGCCTCTCGACACCCATGCAAACATTGTCAAGCGCGTTTCAGTCGACAAACAACCGTGTTTCGTAGGCAATCAAAACACTTTACTGCTACTATATACTTCCAAACTAACAAACATTCGGGAAGTGGACAAATTATTATGAGATTTTCAGGACCTGTTTGCAGTAGTTCATCCAAGGATCCCTAAACATTCATTTTTTGCAACAATAATTATATAAATATGCAAATTATATTGATCAAGGTGAAATATCCTATTCTCATCAGTAAAATCCATTACAGAATTATACAATATAGTTTGTTCTCTGCGCCTAGGCCCATATAGAGCCATAAGGAACTCTTAAGGTAAAATATGTTTAAAATCTAACTTATATACTTTAAAAGATCTTTTGAAGCAACTTGCTAATTGTACTTGACAAAAATATACATTTGTTTCGTGAATTACTAGGCAAAGTGATTCAATCAGGAATGTACAATAATGAATTTAGTACTTGTAACAAAATATGTGGTTTTCATAAATTAAAACAGTGATTATAATAAATCTGTACCAATTAACAGCAGACTACAGATATTTCGAATAATATTACCTAAAAATAAATAAATATGTGTAAAGTAAAACACTCTAAATATGACAGGAGTATAACAAAACACATATACAAGTAAAATGATCAACATTCTACCAATTTGTCCTGAACCAGGCATATCTGTGATGTTAACAATAAAAATGTATGTACAACATAAGTAAAAAGGTATGTATATCAATTAGATGAAATAATACATTGTAATAAGACATTCAATAATTTTACTACCAAATATTTAGGGCTGCAGATTATTACAATTTAAAATGTCTGTGGAGTCCGAGCAGACAATAATATGAAGTCGGCAAAGTATATATTTTGTTCTTTAAATAAATAATAAGTATAATGTTTCGTGGTAATAATTTGACATTACCATAGATCATGGTTCACAGGTGGACATTATTTTATACAAAATATATCTCTAAGTAATACATAATATTGCAGTTAAAAGGCAGTCTAAGCCACATTTACATTAAAACACATTTTATTTTAAGTGAACCAATAATAATTTGGGTTTCTGGGAAAAGAGCTAGACTATTAAATAATACACATATATAACACATATTATATCTGCTAAATAGTGTTCCAACAAGCACCTGCAAACCGTGATCTCTAGAATACCAAACAGACTACTCCCTTCCTTCTATATTATGTATATTGATATATTTTATCTTTACATATAAACTATTTTATCGACATGTACTTATTTATAGTAAAAATAAATAACAATGACCATTGTGCAGTTGCTTGAAGGAACATCTAAGACAGTAATTTAATTGGCAGTGTATGCTTCCACATAAGTGGCTCTACCGCCATCAAATTAATTATCATTCAGCATTAAATGGATAACCTATCCACAATTAACTACGAAGTTTGCAAACAATTTGTGAAGGAAGGAGGCCAGCTTTATGTTTCGATGATATACATTTATATGCAAATTGTATCATAAATCACGGATCTTTAGGGAGCAAGCATCGAACTTTAAACCAATAAAACATACCTTTTCAATGACACATACAATTTTTAACTACAACATGTCACAAAAATATATCCTCGCTGTAACAAAATGTTGAACAAGCTCAAAAAGGGCAGAATGTTGCTTGCTAAGGTAAGTTGGAGTCCGTCCTTACACAATTGTTTGCAATGCCGAGGAGCCGCCGCCGCCGCCGCCGCTCGCAGCGCGCCTCGCCGCCGCTCGTACGCAATAAGGCTTTACATTTCACACTCATAAGCGATTAGTAACTACCCTGAGATCTGAACTTTCCAATACTTATTTAAATATATTGAAACAATTTAAGGATGCAAAATGAAATAATATCGCGTTTGAGGACATGACATAGTTAAAAATTTAATGTGAAAAGGTATATCCTATTGGTTTATGAAAGCAAACCAAATAAAAACAATCTTACCGGCACCAGTTACAATGTGTCAGCGAACACCAAAGCTGGCTTCTCCTCCTCAATAACTACTGTTTTGTGCCTTTACCAACATTTCTTATAATGCGCAGCCCACTTCGAATTCACATTATAAACCATCGTATCATATCGTTAGGTGGTGTCCCCCTCCTATATCACAGTAATGAAAATAATGTTCAGAACTAATACCGCAGCACTCACACTTACACACCATACATTCTCAAACGAATACTGACGGGGAAGGCAAAGCCCAATCTACGAAAAATAACGCTTCTAATACAAAGTTCACAAACAAACTAATTGATGGAAAATACTCATCACTTCCCCTCAACCCCAAAACATGCAGGCTGCTCTACACTCGCATTGCAATGTTCCACATCATATTACCATTTCATAACTTTGATTTTATTATGAACCATTTCAATACACATTCTTTCAGTACTCAATCGTTCAAGAAATGGTATAATAAATTTCTAAAAAAACTCACTACTTTAAAATTAAAGACAAATACTATAGTAATATTCATTTGTTATTATATAAAATTAATCGCGTCGTTCTATAAACAAATTAAGATGCACATATGGAGATCCCAAGACCTACATTCATCAAGTCACTTTCAAAACCTTTCGTGTTATACTTTTCGGAGCAATCATTGTCTCTTATTCATTCATTCAGTCACTGACAAAAATTGTAGACTAGAATAAACATTTATATACTGAGTCATAACGCCACGATGCATGTACATAAAATTGTCTGTTTAAAACCAAATGGGTCATACCCGCAGGTCAACTATAAAAAAATACTGGCAAAGGTAGAAAACTTTCAGGTCTCGCATTTCAATTATTAATTAATTAAAATAGCTAAGAACCTAGCTACTTTAAAATCCGAAGTATGTATTTTGTACATATTCATACAATTGAGATATTTGTCTTAATTTAAATGCAAGTATCATTAAAATCTAATATGAATGTACACGGTACGCGGAGTCGCGATGGTTAGAGAGGTACCGCTGCGGCTGGTGGTTTGTTTACGCGCGGGTGATGAATGAAATGATACCGCGGCGCTCTAACCTGCTTCGCTGTCGCTGCTGTCGGACGAACTGGTGTCGGTGCTGGACGACGAGTTGGACGAGTCGGACGAGCTCGACGACGACGACATGCCGCCGCCCAGCGCCTCCTTGCACCCCTCTGACACAACATAACGCCGCGTTACTACACCCGCTACCTCATCGTATCGGTGTATATATATAATTATAGGTCACGAGCTATGAGCGCTGACCTTCAATGCGCAGTTGTAATTTAATTATTGTATTTACCGACGCGAACAAATACATGCACAGTCCCTACTATTTACGGTGAACGCTCATAGCTTGGACATACACGACAATATACACCACAACACACCACGAATCGTATACCCGCTAAAAACGGCGGACGACATTTCCATGACATAGGGAGTTTATTGATATATTGGCAGCCTATGGACGCTTGTCGTGTCGTGAGACGACAATTAGTTCGAGTAGTTGAACTTCACGTTGAACTTGTGGAATGGGTGACATGGATTTGTTAAAGATGATCCCTTGATTGAAGAGCTTGATGTGGTTTTATATAACATACATAAGTTTGTGTTTTTCAAGAAAAACATAGTACCATATGATTATTTTGCAAAAAACATAATGTTAAGTAATAGCTGACCTTTTTTCTGTTGTTGTTTTTTATTGGTTCCCAATTGCCCGGATACATCTTGCAATCGTTTTTCTAACTCTTGCTTTTTCTCCGCCATTTGTTCATCTTTAGATTTCCCGGAAACTTTACGATCTGAGAAAGGAAATGACATGGAGTTCTTCACGTCACCTATGTGTTCATAATAGACGCGAGTTGCACCAACATTATTTCTTTGGGAGTGTGATGAGGATAATGACAGGGTGGGAACAGTCACGGTAGGGTAGGGTTATAATATAAAATAAACTTAAGTCTGCAAATCTTCCACAAACGACAGAATAATCACTCAATTCGGCTTTACATTGAGGTTGTTGTTTAAAGTGCAAGGGTAGTGTAGTAGTAACCAATCAATCAATGAAAAACGATGTTTTGACACATTCAGCAAGTTATTGAGAGATCTTCAAGCTGTACTAACTCAAGATAAAACAAGAAATATATTACATTCATTACTATTTTCTAAGTATTTAAAAGAATAGCAAATACAACATGATAAAAGATGGTAAATCATAGCCAACATTTTTAACAAACACTACAACAATACATTTATTTAGAGTAGCTGGTCTATAGCCACTATTATGTGCTGTAAATGAGGTATTATGATTATTTGAAACATTCTGGATGTCACATCATGTAATTTGATACCTTGAAACATTAGCAGTTATTTAAGCAATAAAGAGATTACGATCTACAACAAACAGTGGAGTGATCACCCTGCAATGTTCGTTTGGGAAGCCAAAGGAAAGTGCTCTCTCGAGAGTGAGAAACATTAGCTAATAATATAAATAGAAACGGAAGTGGAATGAGGATAAGGAATAATGTTAGTTCGACTCACAGCGTGGCTTACGTGTCTTTTTCCGCAGACAGGAGGCGACGTAGCTCTCGAGCTCCCGGAGTGTGGACGGCTTCAGCGTCTCGAAGTCGATCTCGATCTCGTCCGGGTTCGAGTCCCGGAGCGACGGCTCTCGACTCTGGATGATGTGCACCACCTTGCCCAGCTTATCACCTGCACACGACACGCGTCAGAACATAAACCAGCGGGTCAGGCCTCACACTCGACCAAACTTCTTGATAAGCGGCCCCGACGGTACTTAGTACCGTTGTAGTATTCGACTCGCAAAGTAATCTTGACCAACCACAGGGGGGACACCTCAGGTATATCAGGTTCGAGGCGAAGAAACAATAATTATTCTAATATAATTTTAATTATTGTGTGTGTGTGCCTATGATATAAGTTGTATGGTTAATAATTTTGTATGCAATGTTCGATAGGCAGGGCATAACATAACAGCACTGGCCCGACTGAGCACTCTACCTGCACCTTATAGAAATCACTAGACAAACAATGCTACCTAGAGAAGTGTTATATTCTTGCTGTAAAGTTGCTAGTGCCCATGGAGGGGAGAAGTAAAAGTAGAGTTGATGTGCTAGTGGTCATTATGTTAGCACAGGATTTCATTCTTTATAAGGTAGGTAACGCGCTAGTGACACCAGGTGATAGAAGTATTGATAGGCTGCAGTAGCCGTTTACCATCAGGCGGACTGTACGCTTGTTTGTCGCCTAAGGCAGAATTAAAAAAAATGTGATTGTAGTCACCTGGCAGCTTGTTGATGTCGAGCGAGAGCTGTCGCTTCTCGTCGTAGGACATGGGCTTGGCGTGGTCCTCATCCTCGGAGTCGGGGTGTGGAGGCTGCAGAGGCGGCAGCGGCAGGGCGGGCGCGGCGCCCTTCTTCTTGGGCGGCGGCACGGCACGCGGACCCGCCTTGCCGCCGCCCGCGCCGCCGCCCCCACCGCCGCGCTTGCCGCCCACCTTACCGCGCGCGCTCGTCGCCGCTACGACACACACTCACTTTGGTTATCAAAAGAAGAATCATTTTGCAAAGAGTACAGGTGCCGTCGCGATTTATTAGTGCTCAGCGAAAATAGTGGGGGTAACGGTGAATGAATTTTATTCGCATCGCGGCATACAGAAATGACTAATTACCGAGATTCTCGCCCTCTTCTCAATAAAAGTGACCTTCCGAACCTGGCGGTAGTATTTATAATCACTTGTGTCTTAAAGTATGTAAATTTCAAAACGACCATCATACAACCGAGGCCACTTGCAGATTAATAAAAATACACTCTTCTCATTGAACATACTCTTGGATGAGTTAATAAAATGTTTATTACATTTATGAATATTATATTTTATATGTGACTGCCACAAGACAAAAAAACAGTCTTGTGTGTAACACCTATAAAATAATATTGCTACTGTAGTAAACAAGAGTAAATAGTAGTTCTCTCACCTATGGTTTCCGCGATGTTATTCGCCTTTGCAGCGTATGCAGCGACGGTCGCATTCACCTTCGTCGGCACGGCATTATTAGGAACCGGTTTTTTAACTTTCTCCTTAATTTTTTTCTTAGCCTTCTTTTTGGTGTTGGACTCCTCGACGAGTTTCTTCATCTTCTCCTGCAGCGCGAGGAGCTCCTTCTCGAGCAGCTTGACCTTGTTGTTGCGCTCCTCCTCGGAGTCGTCGGAGTCGGAGTCGGAGTCGGAGCCGGAGTCGGAGCTGGAGGCGGAGCTGCCCTTGTCGGGGTGCGGCGCGGCGGGGTGCGCGGGCTCGTCGGGGATCTTGGCGTAGCGCATCTCGAACACGTCCTGCAGCTTGCGCGCCATCGCCACCACGTCGTGGTCCGGCGGGTTGTACTTGTAGCAATTTGTAAATATTAGGCGCACGTCCGAGGCGAACTCCGCCGCCGATTTATACGCTCTGTTGTCCATCTTTTGTTTTACGGTCCCGAGGTCCATTGGTTTCTTTATAATGTCAAAATAATCGTGGAGGCCGAGTAATTCAGCATCTACTGGCTTGTAAAATGGCCATGCATAACCCTGCAAACAAACAATATTGTGTTTGTCCAAAACCTGAACAATACATAAGAAGATACAGATCACACATGATGATGGGATAAGACATGTCTATAACAGTAGGAGTCCAACTTACCGAATGTTTCTTCGAGAACAGCTCTTTCAATATTTCATTACAACTTTTAAGAGCGTCAGAGAGCTTTTCTTTACTCTTAGCTAGCTGCGGAGTCATGACAGAGTGGTGCGAGGCGCCGGCTCCCCCGACGCTCGGAGACAAACCACCCATTTTGAAACTATCATCGCCAGTTCTATTTGCCTGCACAATATATAAATATTCGTTTGCACTACACATAAGCCAAAATTTTAATAATTAAGAGCTTTAACCAAATATATTACTTATTATCATATTTTATATTTAACACAATATAAAAATAAGTCGTCGTACCTTTTTCTGTCTGCCACTTTCTCTCCTAGTGGATATTTTGGCAGGTTTAGGGCCGCTTTGCTGTTCTATTGTGGGTGTTGTGTATCCTCCTTCAAAAGAGCTGCCCATAGGAGTTGTTGTATCGGCTTTTCTTTTCACACCTTTCTTTACCTAAATAAAACATTATATTTTAAAATGAGACATTGTTCTTTGGGCTTGGTCAAAATTTGGATAGTTTCATTGTATGTATGTATTTAAGTTTTTTTTTTGTATGTAATTAAGTTTTTAAACGAAAGACCATGTCTAGACTCTAGGAATTACTTCAAATAATTATCGAAAAGAAACGGAAAAAGATTTAATCAATCAAAAACGGAACTTTAAAGGAATAAGAAGTAGACAAAAAGCACACAGTATGGAGTATGTTATAACGTGTTTTTACCTTAGCAGGTTGGGTCTGTGAGAGAGGAACAGCTGGAATCGTCGTCACGGGCGGGGCGGCGGCCTGGGTAACGTGGAAACTTGACGGTTGCGTTGTAACCTGTAACGCATCTCGCCGTTAAACGCAAATTCTTTCAAATATTTAGTAAACAAAAGTTGGTGGGATGAACTATAATTTTATGATAATTTTATTCCTTTATAATATGCTCCTTGACTTTCCCTAATAAAGAGATGCAATAATATTGATTGGAACTTTGTAGTTGAGGGAGGCAGTATATGTCTGGGTAGGTAGGTACCTGTTGTGGCAGGCCTGTGTGCGTGGCGGGCGGCGCGGGCGTGGGGAGCGCGGGCGCGGTGGTGGTGTTGGTGGAGCCGACGAGCGCGGGATGGGGCGGCGGCGGCGGCTTGAGCGCCACGCGCGGGCCCGCCGCCCCTCCCGCCACCGCGCCGCCGCCAGCGCCCGCCGCGCCCGTGCCGCCCCCACCGCCCCCCGCGCCGCTGCCCACTGAACCACCACGCTTCTTCACCGCGCCCTTGCCCCCTTTCGAAGGCGTTTCGATTTCCTTCTCCTCCTTGTCCATCTGCGCTATCTGTTGAATGACGTGTAAAATTAAATTATATTCTACAATGTTGACGGGACCAAGAGGTTGACTTCGCTCTCGCCCTTACCCGGTTAAGAAACAGTTTCTCCAGTGTTTGTGCCATCACTACCACGTCCTCGCCAGGTTTGTTGTATACATAGCAATTTGTGAACATGGTATTGAAGTCCTGGATACATTCTTGCGCCGAGTAGTAGTAGTTTGACTCGATACGCTTTTTTATAGTTCCCAGGTCCATAGGCTTTTTAATAATTTTATGGTAGTCCTGAAACAAAATATTTTTCCAATATAATTATTCCAAATATTATATAAATGGGCGGTAAAATAACTGTCAAATAATGTACTCACTGGAAGATTTAGTTTCTTAGCATCCACAGGCTGATGAAAAGGCCATGCGAACTGATGCTTCCACACAGCCTTCAGTACATTCTTTTGAAGGAACTGCAACTGATTGGTCATCCGCCCCTGACGGCGTGACGCGTCGTCGGGCGGTGCACCGTTGACGGGCTCTGCCGCGGGCTGTTGACAGGCCGAAAAGTCACATACAACATACCCTTGAATTATTTTATGATGTTGGTAGAAAGCATTAGTTTAATAATTACCGTGCTCGTAGTCGCGAGGGGATCCACAGCCTGCTGCATTGTGCTCGAGTCAGCAATCTACCTGCCGAGGTGACACAACCACTGTAGGATTTACCAAATAAACGCGATACATTGTTATAAATAGCACATAACATATCACTCATCAAAACTCTCACCTCAATCGTAACAAGAGGCTCATCCAATTTCTGACTAAGAGGCATCAGCTATATCCTCTGTTAACACTAAACCATTCTATCATAATAAAAAATATTGTGGTGCTTCTGCACCTAGAGGCAGGTCATCCCATTCATTGACTATTATAATTCCTACCTGTAACAATATATCTTAATTAATCATTATAAGGGTACAACATAAAATGCATAATTATACTATGCTTTTTGCTTACAGAATCATATTATTCTGGCAAGTTTATTGGCAAAAGGTAAATTGATAAACAATATTTACCGTGCATCAGGCTGCAAGGTAGGGGTAAAGGTGGATAAGCACCTTATGCTTACAAAGTAGGCAATACCTGTAACAAGCAAACATTTTTGATTACAATAGTATTATGTAATTTACATTAAATACAATATAGAATAACAATATATTTTACCAGCCCACACCTAACCAAATTCAAGGCAAATCATGCACTATAGGATTCTCTACATTAGGAATGTTTTCCCATTGAAATATTCAAGAAGTCAAGAAAAGCGTGAAAAGAAAATCACATGCATATTTTCACTCATGTCAAGAAAATGTTGCTTAAATAATTCAGAAGACCAGCAAGTTTTATTCAAATAATTTAAATGCAGTGTAGTTTACTGTTGAAGAAAATCACGATAATGCCTAGTGTGCATACTCTACCTAAAATTACATTGATCATTCCACTCTTAACACTACATCAATTCATACACATTCATGGTCCTCCAAACGGGTATAAATTAAGAAAAAGACCTTTGCAAGTCTTGAGAGAACATACTCTCTTACTCTTCAAGGGACTTAACATGATATCATTATTTGACACACCTATCAATAGCATTCTCAGTAGGTTCCTTAATAATAATAACCCTCATGTGGCATGGTATTTTAGGCAAAGATCATAGATGGGTGGTATTATACAACTGATGGCGCATATGCCACCATTAATTTGTAACATGACTATTTGTTTATAATATTCAATTCAATAATATTGATTTCAGCCAGTGAGTAAACAGTCTTATTATTAAAATTAGCTAAATGATCATTAAAAAAAATAGGTATTTCAATATATTCTGGACATGGTCTTCCAATCAGATTCTGTTATGATTCTCATTTATCAATTAAACTGAGGTATAAATTAATTTTTATTTTACTCTAACATATAAATCAGAATTGACCTGGGGCCTTACCATAAGCTCTTATTGCCATGATAGTTTCACTCATTTATGAGACAGATGTATGTGACGTGCATACATCTGTCACTGTCGCACAACTGAATTAACATTGCAATAAGAGCTCATGGTTGGGCCCCTGCTTTCCTCAGGTTTGTTTGCTTTGCATTTGCTTGCTTCAATATAGGTCTGCATTCTTCAAATCTATAACAATATTGCACTATTGTGGAAGGTATATAACCTAGTTTACCTAGCACTAAAGCTAGCTTTGACTACAATGAGTAACTTCTCATACCTAGCCTATAGAAAAAAAACATACAGTTGAATTGAACCTCCTCCTTTTTTGAAGTCAGTTAAAAAGTCAGTTAATGTTTCAGTATTATGCCTAATTTGTATTTTAAGCTTTGTTTACAGTGGCAGCACAAAAAAGAGAGATATAAGAATTTGGAGGGTGTGTTCTTGGTGAAATGTAGGAAGATTTATTTGAATTTTCATCATTTCGGAAGATATGATGCTCATACTTTCTTTGTTATAAAATTTTGTGTGAGTGTTATCACATAAAATATATGTTTGTGCTTGATATGATGCAATACTGACGAACATTATTCAAGTCTTAAAAATATTTTTAAACTGCTTAACAGCAAGGGTGCATTTCCATCTGAGTTGAGCAAGGATGGGTAGAGAGGAATGTGTTTGTTAAGAACCAATAGAAGCACTGCACTGAGCGAGGCTAGGTAAATGAAGTAATTCCATTGGCAATTAACAAAAAAAATCACCCTATGGTGATTTGAAATGGTTGTAGGAAATACTTCATTATGGTGAAGTTACAGTTTCATAACCAACAGGACAACTAGAGATGATTGGAATAAATTTGGAAAAGTGTGCAAGACATTTGAGATTTTTGATTCACTTTTATTGTGCCAAGAGTGGCAGTTGCTGATGTTATTTAAACATTTTTTTGCATGTAAACTCTGTATTTTGTGTGATACAGATTTATGTCCATCCCACATAGTTTTAGACAGAGTCTTGTATAGTCTTGGTTTAAACCATGTTTAGGAATAAGGGGATTACAGTTTGTAATTTTTATTCCAGTTCAAATATTAAGCATCCAAGGAATAGTGAGATCAAGAATCATCTCCAGAGTACTGAAATCACTAGAAGGAAGTGCGTGAAGAGAAATATGTTAGAAGCAAATGGTAGACAGTGGTATACAAACAGTATCGAGATAAACAATACTGCTGATAATTTTGAATAATCTATATATCTTAGACTTAATGATAGTTAATCAGATTTCATATCAACTTATCCAGTTCACAGTTCTCCTTGTTTTAAGACCATTGAATGAATTTGATTTAAACTAATCTCGGGATTATGTTAAGATTTTGTTGGGATGAATTTCAGAAGGGAGAAGTGTTTGTCATGCCTTGTGGCTAATAAACCAAGTTAAACACTGGGATCACACCATGTGAGATGTATATTAATACAGAATACATCAAAGTGTAGCTTGCTTACAGTGTTTACCATGCAAAAATATTTCACTACATCATGTATGCAGAATGTCAAACAGAATTTATTGTTCAAAATAAGTTCATACTAAATTCAAGGTGCCTGTGGTAAAAACAATAAATAAATGTCAGTCTGGCTAATACAAGTGAGTCAACAACTGAACTGAACTACTCATACACAAAAAGTGCCTGCTACCAAATAATGGATCTGTCTGTTAACATCTAGAACATTCCATTCCATTAATTTTACATAGCATTTTTCAATAATGAAACTAAAAAAAGGTGTCAGGTTGAGGTTATTTTAATAAAAAGTAATGATTTTATTGAAAGTATATTTGATAAATAAGCATCAAAAATCATACAGCATTATTCTTAGAACTACCTAGGTACAACGATAAATAAGATAGGACCAAACTAGCAAACTAAAAGTGCTTGGTTCATATTGGCGCGCAACACATGAATATGATTAAGTACTCTGATCTCGATGAACCTAACGAGCATTAAATTTTAGTGAATATATCAATCTCAAACCAAGTGTCCACTCCTTTTCTGACGAGAAATAAGTGAAAATTACCTCTAAAGAGGCCATGAACGAAATGGTCAAATATATCTCAGTAATCAAAACATGCACTTTTAACTATAACATATAATGAAGCCCTATTAAAACGGCAAAGAATATATAAAAAAATACATCAAAATAGTAAGTTATAAGCTAGAAATTATGAAAAAAGACTTACGAAGAAATATTAACGCCAATATGGCGGATGAACTAAAAATACGATGTTAGTGTAACTTCTTGAAATGCAAAATGTATTGATTTGCTCCAATTAAACAATCACTCCACATGAAAACCAGAACCATAGCATGTCCATGTTCTTAATAATCCATTGTTTTGTAACAACTACGATCACTGTAATCTATAAATTTTAAATAATAGCACAACACGAACTCCCAAAGATACAGCGAACTTCAGACATGGCGGCCAAACAGAAGCAAGAGTGACGAGCGTCTCTAGAAATTGATAATTTTCATTTCTCACTGTAAAAGGAAAATACTATAAAATCGGCATACATAAATGTAAAAAAATGATATATTTCGAATTTTCATTGTCAGATGATCTATAAAATTCATAATAATCATAGGATTGATAAAGATTATTTTTCTTTTCTAGCTTTTTTTTTTATTTCGATTCTGAACGTTTGCACTACTGGCAATTTGATTGGGCTACGGGTTGGGTTTGTTTGGTTGGTAGCGATACTTTACTACAACTTTTTTTTTATATCCTTAACGTGGATACCGGTCTTTCGACCATAACTATATTTATAAAATTTATTAGATGCAGTGAAGACATATGATAAATTAAATCTGAAGCTTTTTTTCTTAAATTTGTATGTCTGTAGTATGAAGGCGCATCATGCTGAAATAGTAGATGCACATGCAACTTTGTATTGTAACTGTTTTTTTTTCGTATACCACACAAATGGCAATGAAACGTGCGGTCCCCCTTAAGCACGTAACGTATAGAGGCTTGTAAGACGGGTACAGATGCCATCACGAGCTAGGAGCGCTCGGCGAAAATAGTGTGGCTACCAGCGCATGTGTTTTATTTGCGTCACGCCATACAATACAGGCAGATACAAACTCATAAAATGACAACTGCGCATTCAAGGTCAGCGCCCATAACTCGTAACGGTTCCCGTATTTAAATCGCATGGATTGGTAACCGGTTTTCTCAGCAAACTAGTTTCGGCCATTAAGTCAAAGTTGAAATGATTTTGGTTTCGGTTACTGGTATATCCTCAGCTCCAATTCCGATGAGCAAAATGAACAGCGACATTTATTTTTGCTTGTTGTACACCATGCATATTACCTTCGTCATCTCTCTCTTTACTATGTTTACGATTTATGAATTTGACTACATTTGGAGAAGCGACACAAGGGTACTCATAGAACCCTACGAGTATCTACTTTCTACATCCAACCAAAATGGTTTTGCTAAACAGAAATTTAAAGTTGAAAAGAACGAATGATACCGTTTTCTCGAACGAAAGCAACCGGTGTTTACAAAACTAGTTCCGGTTAACGTAACCTGTTCAAAGGGCGCGAAATTAATGTTCTAGGTACCTAAGGATAAGCAATGTTTGTGGAATTATTAATTATCTATGTATTATGTGCTTTTACTTTTACTAAGAAAATTTCTAGTTCATAGTTTTATATGGATGAAGAAGCATGCGTTCTTATTATGGACAAATCAAGTAGTCTGATGGAAAGTCTGGAAATGATAAAATATGAAAATTGGATCAAACGGGACATTGAAAAGGGAAAGTTGCTATTCATTGGACTAAGGAAATTATATGAGGCAAAATAAAGTACGTGATTTGATTGATTTGATTCTAATAACTTCATTATTGCATTTGTGTTTCTTGCTCTTCATCATTTTCACAATATTTTTATAATAGGCTTTTCGATACGCATTGTGAAAAATATTTTTGGCTTGATATCGATGTTGCTTTTTCAATATTTTTATAAATCAATTTATTTTGAAAAACTCATAAAATTCAAGCAGCCATTGACATGTCACGTAATTTATATATTTTGAATTTGTACTCCCTCATTACACTTATGTCTCTTTCATTCTCTTCGGTTCATATTGAAATATTAATATTAAAATATAATAAACTTATCACATAAATGAAAATTCATATTTTAATTTTCTACTCTCTGTATCATTTTAACTTTTTTACATGCACAGGTTGCGTATAAATATTGTGACCGACTAGTCGGTTTGGCTCCGTGCAAAGCAAGCGTGATTCTTCATTATTTCATAGACTAAGAAAAAAAATACTTCTTTATCTTTGGGTCCCCCCTTGTCCTTTTGACGCGAAATTTTTTCTATATATTTATGCTTCTACAGGTGTCACGAATGACAAATTGGTTGACTTGCTTGACACTTACCTGCCTGCCTTCAGACAGACAGCAGAAAACAAACTGACAACTTTCATTCTGTTTAACTCACTCATAGTATTATCAAAATTTTACGTAGGTTGTATTGTGTTGGTTTATCAGTGAATATATTATTAAAATGATTTGATGTCATAATTAGCTTTCATAAAAGCGTTGTCTGTCGATCCTGCTTTAAGTGCGATCGTCAAGATACGTAATATTGTCAAGTGCCACGTTTGATTGTTAGGTAAGTACTATTGGTTCCTTTTTATTAAGTATTAGGTACAATTTCACATTTATCGTGTAGGTAATTATCAAATGTTTACTTCAGCATGCCCTTTCTTTTGGCTTTCTTTGCTAAATACTAATTTAATTTAATTAAATGCTTAATAAACATGTTGATTCACTAAGTAGAATCTAATAAAAAGCCAGTGATACCTATTAAGGAATGAATAAATTAAATAATTCTTGGAATTTTAAAATAAATACTACTACTACTGTCGTGACAATAATGTTATTGATGATATAAAAGTTAAAAATGCAGCTGAATAAACTGTTATGTAAGTCAGTAGACTTGCTCTACATTCAATACTTTCACCGCTCTGCACACACTGATTGATAACTTAGAGACACCTACTTCTCAGGTATTTGTATAATATTCAACATGTGATGTCAGCTTGTCTGTGTGTGTTATAATAGCTATTGTGTGTACCTATGTAGTTGTGAGAATATGAAGTACTTAATGTATTTTTTTGTGCCATTGATTATTATCAAGTGTTTATTGGAATGATAAATGTTCCATGACACCTGTATATGTGTTTAATGCATCTACATTGGTTGCACACATACACATTCTCATGTCTGTATACTATGGGGGTAGGCTGAAGCTGTTCCCTATTCCATAGTATACATATTTCTTTAATTCAGTACACCATTTCAAGTGTTAAAAATTTCACCTTGCTCTTGAAAATATTATGTTTAAAGGCATTCCAATTTAATTGAGTGGTTTAAAAGTCTTTCAACCAAGCAGTAGGATTGAATACTCAGAAATTTGAAAATTGGATATTCAAATTAGATGAGTCTTATTTTTAAAAACTGTTTCAATATGGTCCTATCTTTATTAGACACTTAACTGAAATATCTGCTCACCAGAGTGCTAGTACATTTAATTATTTCATTACACATTATTGTTTGGTGAATTCAATGTACCATTGCATGCATTAATAGAACAAGGTTGCCAGAATGTATATACCTATAGGTATATGGTCCTTATAGACAATGTGAGAGGTTTTGGTTATATGTGCCAATGTTTAATAAACTGAAGAAGTCATTCTAACAACATTTTGGTAGGATTTATTTTTAAAACATCCACCTTATTTTAGTAACTGTCCTCAGAGTGTTAAGTGCAGTTGTTAATTTGAATGTTTTATTTCTTTAGGTTGTGGTAAATTATATTGGGAACATGGCTCATAGTATGCATCATGGACACCATAATATGCCGATGGAGCATGAAATGATGGAGAGTGTAATAAATGGTACAAATTACGATGATAATACAAATGTAAGCATGGAATTCTTTATTTCTAGTTTGATTAAGTTAAAATTTGCTTTCAACATTTAGTCAGATATTGTTTGAAATATATATAAGGTTGTATATGCTATTAACTGCTTGCCAAGTTGCCACTAGTTGCATACTTAATATATGTATTTTTATTTTCTCTTAAAGGCCTACCTAGCATTTATTTAGGATGAGGCAGAAGTAAATAATAGTAGTAGGAATTAAAAAAAAGCTTATTATCTTCTCTCTGTCTTTCAATAATTTTTACCTTTGAGTGAGATCAGTCAGATGAATCTGGTTTCTGCCTCGTCCCTTTTAGACATTTGGGTAAGCCCATGTTCCCTCATATTAGGCCATACTTTCTACTTTTTTATATTATAACAAATTTGGTTTAAAAAATGGTGTAATTATTTTAATAACTGTTTTGTTTTCAGAGCAACATGGACTATGGTCAAGTGCATTCCTTCCACGATCACCAGTCTGGTGGCCACGAAATGTCGATGACAGTGAGTAGCATACTGATTGCATACTGTTCAGCCAGCTTATAACGTAATTTGGTTGTTTGCTAAAGGCCTATATAGCCTATATATAAAATTACTACCGAGGACAGATTACAGACATGGATATGACGTCCATGGGGCAAATATTTATGTAACATGCACAAGTAAAACTTGTCTTAGGATCAAAGTCATCATCTTCCTGCCCTTATCCCATGTTATTTGGGGTCGGCGCAATGTGTTCTTCTCTTCCATTTCTCTCTATCAGCCGTCATATCTGTATTCACTCCCATTCTAGCCATATCATCCTTCACACAATCCATCCATCGTTTCTTAGGTCTTCCTTTCCCCTTGTAACCATCCACATTCATAAACAAAACTTTTTTGGCAACATTTTCCTCATCCCTCCGCATAACATGTCCATACCACGACAAATGTTTATCCTTCAACTTCTCAGTCACTGGTGCTACTTTCAGACTTCCCCTTATAAACTCATTCCTCACCTTGTCCAATCTCGTTACGCCACACATCCATCTCAACATCCGCATCTCAGTTGCATGCAGCTTCCTTTCATCCGTCACCTTTGTGGCCCAACATTCAGATCCATAAAGGACGGCAGGCCTTACTATGGTCTTGTATATTTTCCCCTTAAGCTTAAGTGGGAATCGGGAGTCGCATATTGTCCCCGTGACCTTAGGATCAAAGTACCTATTTTTAAGAGTATTTTCGCATACCTATACCATAAAATGTAAAAGAAAAGTGATGTGGACTAATTCCAAAATATTATTACTATAGAAGTGCATCTTCGGTATCAGTGAAAATCACAAGCAATACTTTTTTCTTAAATGTACATAAAATGTTAAAACACATTGCAATCAAATATGCTTTGCATAGAGTAGAAATGTGCAGCATGTAATGGAAACCAATTGTTTTTAGTTTCATGGGGGCTACCTGGAAGTTATCCTCTTCTCGTGGTGGAAAGTGACAGATGTGGGAGAGTTTGTTGGATCCTTCTTTGCAATATTCATAATGGCCTTATTATATGAAGGGTGAGTCAGTCTGTCTGTAATACTCTTTTTGGAGTGGGTTGACCTAAACTTGACCATGATTGCAATATTTCCATTGCAATGGTATATAGAAAAGGTTTCCTTTAGAATATAATAAATAACCTAATATTCAGGCTTCTGACTGTACTATGCGTGTACTCTAAATTCTTAAAGTAGTCGGGATATATAAGGTAGAATTCAAACTTATGTGTTATATCCTACAGTTGCTCTACCAGCTCTTTTCTCACGAGTTGGTAGAGAAAAACGGATGACATTTTCCTGTATTTTAATAAATCTCTTCTGCATAAATTAAACCCTAGAATAATTATTATCCTTATCTAGACCAAAACAAAAGCGTGACGACCAACTCTTTACTAGTACCGATAACGCGAACGCTGCATGATAGGCATTGAACAGACCTTATCTAATGAGCTTCGCTTTTGTTTACTATGTTTTTGTTTACATATTAATTACTGTTTACTTCATAATGTATACATACAGTTGGCAAAACCATTCAACTTTGAAGCAAGACGTGAGTTATTCTATTCGCTTGGGTTTACAAGCGTCCATTGGTTATTGTAATCAAAACCTTTTCTCTCAAACAGGTAATAATCATGGTCATATTTGAGAATAAAAACTTTACGTACCTATTATGAAACTTAAGAAAAAATCTGCTAATATGTATTCAAATCGCCTGTCTCTGCATCACTCAATTCCAAAAGTTGACTAGTAGAGAATGCCTATGGCATTAAGTCCGCCTATGCATGTTGTATTGCAAGAAGTATATATAAAATTAATATCTGCTGTGGTGATAGTCCGATAGCGATCCACTTAACTGTAATGATACTGTGTGGGTATTTAAGTTCATCGTTTTTTTCTACTAAGGTGGGAAAATAGCGTATATCCCGCCTTATGGATATCCTTTTATAAATATGTAAATTGATAAGTGAAAGGAAGTAGATAGGTATAGTATAAAGATATATAGTACCGTGGCCTTGTTCGCTTCATGGAAGTGAACGCGGATCACTTTATAGTTAACAACCGCAGTTAAAGCAATAAACGGCACCAAACAATATACTTATTGGTACCGCTATCGAAGACAATAAATCGTATTGCCGCTATTGTCCCATTTGCGTTGGTTACACAACTACTATGACTTTCAAGATAATTATCTTAGTAATTGCAACTGTTATGCCCTTGTTACTGTCGTGAACTCCAAAATGAACAATATTAATTTATACTAATATTATAAAGAGGAAAGATTTGTATGTATGTTTGTAACGAATTGGCTTTAAAAGTAATTAAATTTAAAGACCAATTTAAAAAAATATTTAATCATTTTAATGCTACATTATCACTGATTATTATAGGCTATATTTTATCCCCTTACTCTCACGGGAACGGGAAATACGCGGGTGAGACCGCGTGACGTCCGCACGTTAGTGCATCAGTTGCTTATACTTGTTTAAATTTTACAGCCTGAAGTATTACAGAAAACACCTGCTATGGAAAACGTACACAGGCCTCCAGTATTGTGCTGTGTCACCGCCCGACAAGGGTGTGTCGAATATTTGCGCTGCAGATGAACCTCAAGTTATACAGTTGAGTTGCATATTTAACATACCTAACTATTTGGTATATTATTTATTTTATGAGATACTAAATACCTAATGAATTACTGTCTATACATTACTGGTATTTTTTTGAACATTTATGAGCATTTGTAACTGTTGATCTATACAAATAAATAAAATTGAAGGGTCCGTTTGTAAGAATTTAAGGTACTCGCATTAAAACCCAAGTTTCAAAAATGTTCTCTGTCCGTCTACGAAAAATGTGAAATAAAGTCACTCATAAAATTAAGTCTACGCGGGTGAAACCGCAGTGCACAGCTAGTTCAATATAATAACGGACAAGTCAATTTTGCAATCTATAAACCTACTAAATCAATGAGAGATATAAATGAAAGCTCGGATCTCTTGTGTGAAAGTAATGGATACGTTTTTTGTTGAATAGCGTGACTCACTTATGTAATTACAAGCTAGTTTGTGTTACGGCTGTTACCTAATGAACTAGATACTAATTGCATGACCAAGACACTACTCTATTTACATTTCTCATGCACCTACTGTAATAGACATTACAGTAGGTGCATGAGATTTCACAGACGTGAAATTTACTAACAATGATCTATTCTCTTTTTAAGGCCGGTGCCCCATGTACTTGAAAGGAACGTGTAAGTTATTATTTTATCCTTGATCTAAATTCCTATTAATAATAGACCTTATTACTAAAACAATTGAGTTGCTTTCAGTTGTATTGGACAATAACTATATGTACGTTATTATTACAATAAACATAATTTATCTATACATAGAGCAAGTTGAGAGTTGATTGACTTCAATCATCACCAATGAGGCCCACTATAAATGGATGTTAAATGGTTTTCGCTATTTATATGTCAGTTTTGCTGCTGATCTACCACTTTATTCAGTAGCCCTAGAACATAGTAACATAAGAATGTCAAAAATGACCTAAATGTTACTGAATTAATATTTATTTCTCTTGGGGATGGACCACTGTTGGTAACATTACTTGATATCACCAATCAATAATCTATCATTATGGAGGAATATCAGTTAATAAGTATGACCACCACAAAATAATCAAACTCGACTCTTTCTTTGTTTAGCGAAATAATAAAATAAATAATCATAACTTATGTTAGGAAGAGAGTACTTGACGATAGTCGCGGGTCCGATTCTCGCACATAAACTATTCGTCTATGAATTTGGTGCAGCTACAATACTGTGAGCAGAACAAGTAGTGTGAGGAAATAGGAAGAAAATTGTATGTAACTTGAGGATAAGAGAGTATCATTGTTACAGGCCTACGATGCTGAGTACAGCGCACGCGTGGCAGACAGTGTTACATGGCGTCCAGGTGTTGGTGAGCTACATGCTGATGTTGGTGTTCATGACGTACAACACGTGGCTCTGCGCCGCGGTCGTACTCGGCTCCGCCTGCGGATACTTCCTCTTCGGCTGGCGCGAGTCAGTCGTCGTCGACTTCACCGAACACTGTCACTGATACATGCTTCCAACTACACATATTATTGTATTATACACACACACATACACCTCGCTATTGAGAAGCTCAAAATATTTACATACATGTGTCATGGTGTGTTTTATCATGTTATAAGAGGAGACTATGTTAGTACTTTGGGCAAACTATCTTTATACCAGTTATGTACTTTTTAGGATTATACATTATTTAGGTTAATATGAAATATAATATAAAATGCTTTGGACAATAAATTGTATATTTATTATTATGATAATAATCAGTTGATATCAATTGCGGACAAAGACAGCTTGGATTAGCATAGGTTTCTGTTAAGGAGGAGAAGGAAAGCAAATTCAAGGATATTAAAACCCATTTATACATCAGTAACCACCTTTATTTTACACCGTCATTGTGTCTGTAATGTAATATAACTTTCTAGCAGGGGTCAGTTGCCCCAACTTGACAAGTACTTAGCTAAGCCCCTGAATGTAACATAATAGTAAAATCGAATTGATAATATTTACAAAGCAATAATATTATTTAAATCATTAATATAATTTATAAACCATGATTTATGTAGTCCCTAAATGCCCTAAATGTAGCCTTAAATGTCTACAAACTAAATTATGACAGTTGGCAAATATCTGTTTGGTATTTGGTAAGAAACAATTATATTAGGCCCAACTTAAGACATATATATCTCAGTTGTCCTTAATGACTTCAGGATGTCGGTGCAAGCAATGTTTCTTTAAGTTGGAGCTGCTATTGCATTTATAATTGCAATACTTGCAAGGATATGGTTTCTCAGCCGTATGAGTCCTCTTGTGAACTTTAAGGGAGTTCACAAAATTGGTCCTGAATGAACACTGGTCGCACAGATAGGGCCTGTCATTTGTGTGCACTCTCTTGTGTTTGATGAGGTTGGATGATAGCTTACAACTATATTTACAGTTCGGGAAATTGCATGAATACAGCTTCGTTTTCTGGCTCTTGGTCTCTTCTTCAATGCTGTGAAAAAATTAATAATGTTTTATTGGCATCAGAGATGATAGTCTGTTTAGCTAAGCACATTAAGGTAATTGTTTAGATATAAACATAGAAAAAGTGTTTGTGAGCTATATGCTCACAACTATACTAGATGCATTCTAAACAAAGACATTTTGAAACTGAATTGTTGATAGTAGTTGTTATAAAATATTATTCAGAAGCCCAGAAATATGAGTAAGTACCTCATTACATCTTGATCACATTCGTCAGGGTCTGGTGAATTGGATATAACAATCACATCTTTTCTTACAATTGACTTAGGAGTATTTGTTTCGCTTCTCATTTTACTCAGCATCTGAGAGATTATGGACTTGGGCTGTGGACTAAATTTAATAACTTTTTGTAAAGTTGGTCGTCCCCTAACATTGCGCGATATAGGGCTGGTAGCCGGCGATCCATCTTTCTGAAGCTTGTTTGCTTTCTCCATATATCAACTAGGTAACTGAATGTTGCAATTAGGTAGATTTAATAAAATCTTCAAGACATCAGCTGTTCAAAATAGAAATCTTTTCTTGGTATGAATGGTGAGGAAATTTTCAAGAAGCAAGTGTACAACTCTTTAGAACAGCGACGGAAGGTAGGTATTTTTTATATTCCATATATTTATTGCATTTAAGTTAGTTAAGTATGGCACAGAAACCTTTCTTTCTTTATATATTTAATGGTGACGAGTTTCAGTACAGCTATTCCGCAAATGTCAAGTGGTTGTTGGGAAAAAAATCTTGTAAATTGTATTACTCATTAGAGTAGATATTAAACAAGACAAATATAAACACTACGCTACCAAAACAAAATAAACAATCGCTTGATGACATGACTATGACAGGTTGATGACAATCAGTAGGTAGAGCACTTAGATTTTCACTTCAGTTTAGGGATGCACCGTTTCGATTGGATTTATGTGAATGAAGATCGATTTAAGTGAGTACTGACTGAGTACGATGATCTTGCAATTAATTGAATGTGATCAAATTCAAAAGTACTGCAAGTCGGTCTGGTTCAAAATACATTTTTTACACTAATATATTTGACAAGCAGTGCAGTGGGTCACAGTTTGAACGGCACGTGGTGAATGAATCAAAGAATGTGGCGGTAAACAGTATTAAATAATATTGAGTATAGTTGATTTGTAGCATATTATTCAAAAGACAAGTTTGTCGACATAAACAGAAATTTTAATTGATTGGAACAATTGAACACATTTTATCTAATAAAAGACTAAACTATCTAATATTTGATTAAAATACAAGGTATACATCTCTACTTATAAGCATTGCCATAATTTTACATCTTATTCACTCCATATAAGCTAAGCTAAGGTTAACAATCATGCTGCCATGTACTTTTTAATTATCTAATAACAAGCAAACATATTCTTTATCCTGCCAGGCCTGTGTAACCGAAATATTGTTGCATAAACCTAGTAATATTGTATGCCTATGTTGGCCGTTAGTCGCATTTGGTGTAACTGATTTTGTCATGTAGTGTCTTCACCTAATGAAAAACGTCTTGAAAACTTACGCACGTTTCTAAAATAAAAATACTTACATGGAAATAATTTATTGAAAACTGGGCAGTATAGTGATTAATCATAAACAAACAAGAACTTCAGTTAGTCGACCGTCCATTGATAGTCTGTCACTCTGTCAGAAATGTCAGAATATAAATTAATCTCTCTTAGTCTGCATTAGGGATGGCGATTCTTCCCAAAAAAGATCGATTATTAAATCGATTCGAATCGTAACTTGATGAATCGATTCATAAAAAAATCGAGGTCAAAAAGATCGATTTCTAAAAAATCGATTTTTTCTTGAGTCTGCATTTACAATGTAAATATAAATCCATTTTATGAAAAACAAGATACCATAATAAGCGATCACTTAGTATTAAAATCAGGGATTTTTTTTAGTTCAAGAAATTCGATGATCACAATCATTTATATAACAATATGAAAGTATCAGGTAAAAAAGAAGACACAATTCTACTTTCTAAATGTATTTGTTATATTAAGTAATAATTTTAACAAAAAAAATATTGATTTCAAATTTTAATTCTAAAACTACTAAATAGATTAAAATCGTGTTGTGTATAGAAAAAATCGAGTGTCGATTCTCTAGGGTGAAATATCGATTCACTGAATCGATTCAGTGTTACATATCGATTTATAAAATCGATTTATTTGGCTCGAAAAATCGATTCTTCGATTAATCGATCTCAGATCGCCATCCCTAGTCTGCATGTCTTTTTGGTCCTGAGTTGTTTCGGGCGGGTTTGTTATTATTTGTAATAAATAAGTTATAATGACGCAGCAGGATATTTCCTGTGGTTTGGAATATATTACAACTCCAGATTTGCAAGCATGTCTTACAGAAGCACTCCATTGCAATTATTCTTTTATAATTTCGCCGATAACCCATCCACGTTTTCGGCGGCATCACACTGGAAGTGGTAATAAAGTCGGTGGATTTACGCGTTCCGATATGATACTATCGCCACAAGACTGGACGAGTAGATTAGTGGGAAAGCTCTCTCCATATCTTAACGTAGATTCGGCTTCAGACGTCGTTCGTCAGCGCCACGAGGATTGTATGAATGAAGAACTCACATATTGCCGAGGGCTCGGCCTCCCGGCAATCATGATCTCGTTGCATGGCAGGGAATCTAACAACTTGGCTAGAGTTATCCAGTCATATTACGAAACCAGGTAGATTGCATTTCTATAAATATATTAGTGTGACAACAATAGTGATGAGATAATAAATGTGATTTGTACTTATTCCAGCCACCATCCATCCCTCATATGGGCTCGTGTACCTATGGTATGCAGTAGGAAGTTGAGGGAATGTTCGGAAGAAAGTGATGATGAGGAGGCATGGCAGGAGACTTGGCACTGGTGGTCCAAGTTCCACGAGCGCATCGAATGGGATAAGCGAGTCGGTGTGGTGCTTGAGTTGTCTGCAGACTTGCCCTCACAGGAGCTAATTAAGCGATGGCTGGGGGAGCCTGTGAGAGCTGTTATTGTGCCAACATCTATATTCCACAATAATAAGAAAGGGTAATTCCATACACACCTGTGTCCTATGAGGGTAGGCAGAGACTCCCGTTCGCCACATGCTACAATCCTTACATACTTATTTTGCTTGCTATCCAACCCAGTATTTTCATTTTTATAAAAAACTCCGTAAATAATTCTTTCTACTAACCTGTAATTTAACTAAGAAACTGTGTAAAGAGTTAAAGTTGTTTGTGTAATTTTTGAATATTGTGCGACCTTAACTACAGGTATCCTGTGTTATCTCGAGCACATCAGCAGCTGGTTGTGAGCATGGTGGAACACGAGGCACAGGTCATTGTGAGTGGAGCCCGCAGGTCCAATGTGGAGTTCTATCTTCAATACCTGTACAGGCTGTGGAAGAGGAGACCATTTGTTGCTGATGATCCTATGCTGAGTTATGCTAGGGGGTAAGTTCTTTTTATATTAATTCTCATTGAAACATATAGTCTTTTGTCTAATGTAGTAGTAATACAATTCATTAAATAAATTTTCAGATGGGAAGATTACCTACAAATACCTCTGCAGCCATTAGCAGACAACTTGGACACACATACATATAATGTATTTGAAAAAGACCCAGTGAAGTATGATCAGTACCAAAAAGCTATTGCACAAGCTATGATTGATTTGCAAAAGAAGCCCACCGAATCAGAAAATGTGAATATAACTTCTATCTTGTCTACTGATGCATAATGAATCTTAATTTTATAAATACATCTTGAAATTCTAGAATAACATACTGGATGTTGCTACAAATGAACAACAAGGTGAAAAAAGTGCTGAGGATGCTAAGAGAACTATAACTGTGATGGTCCTTGGTGCTGGGAGAGGGCCCCTGGTGAGGGCAACATTCAATGCTGCTGATATAACTGGCAGTAAAGTGAAAGTGAGTACACCAGATCTTTTCAACATCACATTTAATTTAGAAAAAAAAATAGAAAACTTTTAAATAAATATAAAAAGGGTTATTGCCAAGTTCTTCTCAGGAAAAGTAATCTTCTGAACCCGGTGGTAACATTTATAATCCTGTATAATGTAATTTTTTCTCTTTCTTTAAATCTTCTTTCTGATGATTTGAAAATACTTAGTAAGAAGACTATTTGCAATTTTCAGGTAATAGCAGTGGAAAAAAATCCATGTGCCGTTGTAGTGCTGGCGGCGCAAGTGCGCGAGGTGTGGCGCGACCGAGACGTGGTTGTCATCCCGGGTGACATGAGGCAGATCAATCTCTCCCCAAAAGCAGACATCATTGTTTCAGAACTCTTAGGTAACACTAACTAATCTAACTAACCAATTCTTGCACTTATCATGAATATCCAATATTTATAGAAACACCAAACAAGTATAACTTAATCATAACAGATATTTTGCTGCAGGTTCATGGGGCGACAATGAACTGTCTCCAGAATGTTTAGATGGAGCAGCTGGACTCCTGAAGCCTGGTGGTATATCAATACCATGCGAGTACAGGTCTTATGTTGCACCAATATCATCACCTAGATTATGGGCAGCAGCTAAAGCTGCATCTGCCACTACTTGCAACCAAAAGGAAAAAAATCTCGAAACATTATGGGTGGTTTATATGCAGAATAAACATGACATAGCAGATACAAAGGTATATTGAATTCTTTTTTTAAATCCAATATAGGTGCCATCACGAGTTATGAGCGTCTGTCTCTGTGTCTGTTTGGCGAATCAAAAACATGTGCTTCACTGAGCGCTCAAACTCCTGATGGAACCTATACAACCATGTTGTCTATATAGGACCTTACATAAATAATTGTCATGTGATTTTCAGTTGGTGTTTGAATTTGAGCATCCAAATAAAAGTGCACGGGATTATGAGGGCCAAGAGATCACAGATTATAGAGGACTGCCTCAAACAGATAACCGGAGATCAACGACATTGACTTGGGAAGTGAAACAGGATAATGTAATGCATGGGTTTGGAGGGTATTTTGACTGCACACTGTATGGAAATGAAATGATCAGCATACTTCCTGCCACACACAGTCCTGGAATGATATCCTGGTTTCCTGTATTCATTCCAATAAAGGTATAACATGGCATAATATTCCTATAATTTAAACAAATTTCTCTTACAAAGTGGGCAATTCTGGAAAAATGTACAAAGAAAGCTAAGCTTGTACCTACATAACATATTTACATAGACATATATACATACAGGTATTCCTTCAAAACTTTAATATTTGTACTCTTTTTCTTTTATAGACACCATTGCGAGTTCAGAAGGGAGATGTGATCACAGCCAGATTCTGGAGGTGTGTGGATAACCGAAGAGTTTGGTACGAGTGGTTGGTAGAGGTTGGCAATTGGACATCTCCCCTGCACAATGCTAATGGACGTAGTTCAGAGATGCTGTTATGAATTCACAAAGTTGATAGTCTTAAGAAAGCTCATGATCATCATTAAAATGTACAACATTTATAATGTTATTTTATTTATTTA
Organism: Watsonalla cultraria; assembly: GCA_964035505.1. NCBI lineage: Eukaryota > Metazoa > Arthropoda > Insecta > Lepidoptera > Drepanidae > Watsonalla > Watsonalla cultraria. Next base: position 4,760,716 of record OZ037717.1, on the reverse strand, counting down.
CATAATATCTATGAATATTAACTAAACTAAATACATTACCTCTGATAGCCCTATCTACAAGACTAGAATTTAACAATATATATATTTAATTATATAATAACAAACATTTATTCTATGGGAAAAAACATTAATAACGGATGAAGTAATATTTTTATAAGATTTTATAACTTTTGAAAAGGGACATCACTTTTAGAGTTTTTATTTAGAGGATAAGATTTTTAGACCATTGGCGATTTGGATTTCATAGAAGTATATATCTTTGGTGTGTTTCTTTATATTAAAGCTCCAATGTGTAGACTTGTAGAAACTTTGAATTAATATAAAATGAGACCAGGGACTCATTTTTTTATAAAAATCTCTGTCCTGTGAACTTCTGAGCTGATCTTCATTCCAAATGTTTATTTTCCCATGGTATTCTTTAGCACACTTTAGTTTTTCTTATTTCACTCTTTGCAGTCTAACTATATTAAATTCTTTGTGAAAATCATCAATATCTTGCTCCCATCTCTTTTCATAATATATACCTGTAAATATAACATGGGAGATGATATAAGAGTAGAAAATAGTTTGCTATTGGGAAGTGCAATTAGTTTCATAAAATACATTTATTATGCTTTGATCTAGAGCATTTTAATGACCATCTTAAACAAAGACAACAGCTTAGAAAGATCCTGATTGTAATTAGAAATTGATAAGGGAGTGGAGTAGTCTTATGATTTATGAAACATAAAAAAAAACAATATAAAGGCCAAAGTAAAAAGTGCTACATACTTTGTAGGAACCTAGCATTATTTCCAGTCCTGATGGCCCAAGGCAGGTAGTATTTCAAGTATAGTTGTCTATGCTTGGGTTTGAGCCGGGCTGCACCCCAAATGCCACCACTGACACACATCGGCAATTTGGTTTGGATACCTTCCACCCACTTGACTGTGACCTGAATATGATAATTTCAAGTACAAACAAAACATTCAAATATTTGCAAACTACAACCTCTTATATTCAAATCATAAGTACATATACATAAACCTTGATTTGATTAAATCAAGAAATAAAATTTCATTTGTATAAAATAGTGCTTAAATTACTTACCTCTCCCAGCATAGTGGTTTTCATAAATAATGTGGCATGTACCAGGTCATGAACCTCTCTATATCGTTGAACAACATATGCTAACTCGGGATCAGCTATAAACTGTACTGGTAACCTTGAGTCAGCTGTGATTTTGTTGTCACGCATAAAGTCCGCATATACACGACCAACAGTGTTCTCTGGAAGCTGGGAAAGCCACTCGAATGAAACAGTTTTAGAGTTTATTCTAGGCATGTCTCTTAGGATCTCCGCACCTTCTGTTGTCTCCAACATCTTTTTATGCATGTACTTCATCGAACTCTCTCCAGTTACTTCCCCAAGGCAGGCTATCATATCACCTCTGTGAGGATTTAACATAGCAATTGCGGCGGAACCACATGAAAGCAAAGTCTTTTGAAATGAGTTTAAAGGAATAAAATTATTTTGCATTTCTTCAAGAAAATTGGTGTTTTTTGGCAAAGCCACGGAGTACTTTCTTAGTAAATTTAGTGGCCGCATTGTTTTTGATGAATGTTCCTTTCTTGAAAGTGTAAGTAAAGCTGTGTAGACCTAAATATGAAGTTATTTAACGTTTCAATCTTTCACTCCGTAAAGATAGTTTTCCTCAATTCCTGCCTATTTATTTTTAGAGATTTTTTTTATTTGTTTGGCCTCAAAAATATCTGACTTTGTTATAGATTTTCTTTCAATTCTCACCTGAACTGCTTGTGCTAGATAAAATTATCTCTTTTGCTCATTGGTTAAAACTCAAAATTATGACAGTTTAATTTGTCAAACCAAAATTGACAAAAATCAGTAATCAAAACCAAATCACTTCTTTTTGAAAAATAGCCCCCAAGGACCCACGTAAAGTAAGTCGATGGTTATAATCAAAGACAAGATCTTCGTTTTGGGTTAATTTATCAGCACAATCAAGCGTTTTTTTTTCTATATCTATGTATCAGATAGTAGAGGTCGGTACGTCAACAAACCTTTCGTTTGACATTTCTGTCTAACGTTTATTTGAGGTTATGTTATGTTATGGTTGTTAATAGTGCTTGTGCGCATGCATGCTCCTTTTTAAGTTTAAGTTCATTTTAATTTCATGGTTTAACTTGGATTTTTTAAAGGTACCTTCTACATTATATTTAACTATCAATATCAATATTTGTACTTCTATTACCAATGTAAACCCACTATAGAAATAAGAGAAATATCTATGCATGTCCTGAAACTATTTTCGTGTTTATAGAAGTAATAAACTTGCTTACAAAGTCTATAAATAAATAAGTGTGTAAAATTAATCTGTTTTCCATTCAGACAATCAACTATGACGCTGCAGAAGAAAAATATGAAAAGTAAACAGCTGAGGGCTCAGTTGAGTAAAGAGCTGAATTTTATGAAAAATGTCTTTTCACATATAACTATACCACAACAAATGAAAGGTACTAGGTTTCGTTAAACTTTATAATTCATCGTCCTCCTGCCCCCCGTCATCAGCCGTCATATTCACTCTCTAGTCACATCATCTGTCCATTGTTTCTTAAGTTTTCCTATCCCCCTGTAACCTTACTTAAACAAACTTTTTCTTAACTAATAAAATTATAAATTGACATCATATTGTTCTATATTTCCAGGTGATAATGAAGAAAATGCAGACTATGAAATGTACAATGGTACACCAGAAAACAATGAGCAACAAGAGCTGCCCAAACGGGCTCGCACAATTGCAGAGTTGGAAGAGAAATTAGAGAAAATCAAATCTAAAAGCAATTTCAACCTTAAGAATAAACTGGTTAAAAAAAGCCTCAGCAGTAAACTTAATAAGAAGATTAAAAAAAGAGAGAGAATAAACAAAGTTAGTGTTAAGCCGGTGGTGGACGCTGCTTTCAACAATAGCAAAGAAGAAGACATTAAAAAAAAAGTAAAAGTAAATGCTAAGCCAGTATTTAACAATGAAGGCAAATTGGTATTCTCCAAATTTGATTTTGCTAACATTGGTCAAAGAGGTGAGGGATAAACTGGTTATTAAATAGTAATTGTTTAGGGCAAAATGTACTTTTTTGTTTGTAAATGTTATGTGACTGTTATTATCCTTGTTCTTTGTACATTACTAGTTCTGTTGACAGGTATGTACAAAGAACGAAAATTTCTTCTTATATTGCCCAGATTGTAAGAAAAATTTTTTTTCTTTATACATTACTAGTAATGTTAGTCAGTAATATACAAAGAACAAGGGGTTTTTTATTATTATGTAGAATTGACATTGCTCCATTTTGTAATGATCTTAAAATATATTTAGGTTTTTTTATGTTATTGTAAACTTTATTATTTTTCTGTAATTTTGAAAATAGCCACTATTTTTAGACTTTCTAATATTTTCTATAATTTCAGAAAAACCACAGAAATCTGAGAAAGACCCGAAAAAGATATTAGAAAACCTCCAGCAGCAAGAAGAGAAATTCCGTAAATTGGAGGAAACAGAAGATACTGATAAAGTAAAAGAAATGAAGGAGAAACTTGCTTGGAAAAGTATATTGCAGAAAGCTGAGGGTCAGAAAATCAAGGATGACCCAACATTATTGAAGAAATCAATTAAGAAAATGGTAAGATTATTTCACAAACATTGGTCTTTTAAAGTTTGTAATTTACTGACTTGAACTTGTGGGCAACAATATTTTAGCTGTCATTAGCACATGTAAAGTGAACACATGAAATCGCCAATTGGGACATTTTTCATAAGACACTATCTCTTATACTCACATTATATGTTCCATTTAATTATTATGTTAAATAATTTCATAAAATCGACAACAAACGGAATACCGTTATAGTAAAAAGTCATTGATAGACTCAAAATAAATCTAGTTTTGATTTATTTGTCTACAATTTTTACTCAAAATATATGTACTTGTTTAGGAACAAAAAAAGAAGCACAGCAAGAAGCAATGGGACACAAGAGTACAAAATGTTGAACAAAAGAAAGAAGATAGACAAAAGAAGAGGAAGGAAAATATATCTAAGAAGAAAAAGGAGAAGAAGACAAAGAAAATAAAAACAGCAGTCAAAAGAGGACGCGTAGTTATATGAAAATCAGACTTAAGAAAATAAATGTTTTAGTAAATAATACCACTGACTTTTCATGTTATCTATCCCACTTGTACATCGCGCCTGTAAAGGTTTTCGTACCAAAACGTACAAAAGGAAATTCTAAATTAGATGACCACACAGATTAGATGGTTCTGTTCCTTCGAACTCAGATCAAAAAATTAGTACATATAATGCATACGCCTGTATGCCCTTCAGGGTAGGCAAATCTATACAGATAAATAAAATTGAAGTGTCTGTTTGTAATTCCAAAATAACAGCTTTTCACTAAATGCATATGAAAGTGTACACGCTACCGACACCGAAAAACCAAGTTTTAAATTTTTTCTCTGTATGTCTGTTTGTTCCGGTTAATTTTGGAAACGTCTGGACCGATTTTAACGGGACTTTCACTGGCAGGTAGCTGATGTCTCAAGGAGTAACTTAGGCTACTTTTAATTATTAAAAATATTAAGGTTCCGCGACATGAAACTGAATCTACGCGGGTGAAACCGCGGGCACAGCTAGTATGTACTAATAGTACATTCGCCAGTTATATTTAAGTTCCATGTAACAGGGACCGCTATTGCCACAAATCCAGACACCAAGTGGAAAACCCTGATAATACTGCCCGACTCGGGGAAGGAACCCTGGACCACGTGTTCATAGTACCGTTGTGCGAGCATTACACCAACAAGGAAGGAAGTGACAAAAAAGTTAAAGCAGTAAACAACAATTCATTCTACTTCCACCCCAAGAGTGGACACTCAAGTGAGAAGTCCACACCAAGAGTGGGGAACAATATGCAAACAAGTTATTACTAACGATTGACATGACATGACATGATGGATGGGGATGTAAGGAAGTAAATAAAAAATCCAATTAACAGAATGGAAATGTTATTTTATTGGTGATATTTAAATAGTAAACTATTTCTGTTTTATTATCATTGATTTCCAATAGATGAATATACATTTTATATCTATGAATGCGACTTGTTGAAACAGAAAATTGAAATGCTGTTTGATTTAGGCAAAAACTCTGTATCTAAAGACGATGATACCACAGTTAAGGCGTATTGAGTTTGAAAAACCAAACGCAGATGCATAGTTATTTAAATTTATAGCAGAAATTATACTGTTTTACAGTCTACTTCACTAATAGATGAACTATAATTCTATGTAGGTACCTACCTAAATTCATATGAACACATTTTTCCTTAAAACCTAGGTGCATTAAAAGTTACACACCACACTAAATAACTACGGAGACAAATTATATAGAATATATAGGTCTAATGGTATGCATAGGCGTAGCCAGGATTCGATTTCAAGGAGTTGGATGTCTTTTATAAATGTCCGGCATCTCTCCCCTGGTCACGTCCATGGTGATTTTTAAAATCCAAACTATTTATTTTTTCAGATAGATTATTGATCTTGAGAGTAGTTAATATATTTCTGTTAGTCTAATTCACTGATCATGCTTCCCTTTGCCAAATTATCAGACACTTATTAAATTTATATGATTAACAATAATATTACTTATAGTTTATTATAGGTACAATATATATGGGGTAAATTTAGAACCCTTAAAACTATATATAGCAACAATAAAGCGCAGTGTACACTGCAGAACAGGTACCAAAATAAAATTACTACTTATCGACGCAATTTGCAAGTAGGTGGTACAAATATTCGGCGGCTTTCGAGTTCCTCGGTTCACAATAAACTATGACAGTTACATATTATTGTCAGTGAAGCCGCCGGGCACCATTAGATAGGGCACCTGCCGCGTATGTCGATCTTATAGTAATCTTTACATATTTGAATAATTCATAATAAAATATATTATTTCACAATGCAGTCTGCTGACTACATTCTTCTACTATACAGTACGAAGTGATCCATTAAATGTTAGTTTTAAAGTTATATTCTAGGCAGATGCCGTTTAAGCGACATCCAATTCATTGCCAAATATACGCGAACAATCATGCCAAAGTTGGTCATCAATACTATATTGATTAACACCGTCCAGCTAAAATCAAAACTGACTGAAATTGTCTTACAAACAAAACATATTAGCATAACCACACCAATGTCGTCCAAGCTAAAATGACGCACAGTCACCACGCATATTGTCTCTCGCATTCAAATACTAAGTGGCGGGACTTCACTTTAGTTTAGAACATTTTAAACATATCAATAGGATATACATAAAAACCGTTTGTTTTATATTCAATAAAGCAATAAAAAATGTTTCCCCTATTACATGTAAAAGTGGAGGATACTCTTAATAATTTGAGAAACCTAAACATACACAATGAAGGTGGTTTCCCAACATGGCTATCATGACAACATCATCCACGCAATCAACGTAATATCTACGTTAAAACATAAAAAAAATTAACCTTATTTGAATACTCCAATTGAATTTTCATGAACACATTTTGTAATAAGATTTGGTATTAGACACATGTTGGTCAGTATCAGTCACCTTGCACTAATGTTTACCAGAGTACACAACTATTCTATCTTATATAATATAAAATTGAAAATAAGTAAACTTGTTTAGGTATATTGTTTGGAAACCATTGTAAACAGCAACAACTTATTCAAATAAAAAGCCTTCGAATAGAAGTATTCTGAATAACATGAATAAAATAAATAAAATTAGAAATAAGATAATAATGTACTCAAAATAAAATTTAAGAATAATAGAATAACTGCTATTTGTATAAAATTAATTTAATAAGAGCAACTACCAAGATAATATTAGCCTCAGTTTCTACAACAATGTTACATATTCATATTACTTTATAATAAACACTTTAGACACATAATTCTATGAATTGCAGCAATAAATTTTCAGTGTATAACACTTCAAGAATAAATATTAGGGTAAAGAGAAGACAACAAATATTTACCATAACCATAACAAGCTACAGGCTTCGCCAGGGTTCATTGCACTTTACATGTCTACTTATCTAGTTCTGTCTTAGAACCCAATGTCCCAATATATGTTAAAGTATTCTTTACAAATAATATATAGATATAAACTACACACATAATTTAGGGCACAAGGTACATTACCATGTTGGAGCTTGGGAAAATATAGTGTACACATACAAGCTCCAGTGATCTTAACACAAACTTACAATAACTAAAACTAAAATATTATGTTCTACAAAATTATAAAAATAATATAGCTCTTACATATCTTTTCAAAATAGAGAAATAAAAATTGTTTATTTGTTTGTAATACTGCACATTCATTTACTCTAAATCAGTCAAAACCGTTATAGATAAATCAAATAAAAAAAGTGTTTTGGCAAATGTACAAATGTTAGTTGCACATTTGTTCTGATATTGGTAGACTGTTCACAGGAACAGATATTTGTGTCTATTATGTTCCAAAAAGATATATAACAACTTGAACTGTTCATTCAAATTGTTACATTGCTTTTGCTTAGTCTAACTGTATTAGCCTACAACTAAAGCCTAAATGTTATTGGTAATAATAAAGCAAGTCGTGAGGCGGGATATTTGCATCAGTCTTGTGAAATTCTCAATTGTGAAAATTATTACTGTCATTTATCTATTTGGTAAACTTGTAAAAAAAATTGTTGAAATTTATTCTGCATTTAACACTGTAAGCATCTACAGAATTCATTATCAATTTAACTCAGACTTTAAGGATGAAATTGTAGCATCAAGAACCCTGCCAGCAGCTGCATAGCCAGGTATGTTAAGGTAGGCTGGCTTGTCATGCTCGCAGAGTCCAGGCTGAGTACAACAGCGATTCATGGAGGTACCTGCACCAGTGGCCCCACTACTGCTACCTGGCTCCGGCGTGCCACCTTGGCAGACCATTTTATGGTTTGTAAATTGTTCCAATGAACGAAGTTGTTCCCCACACATGTCACATTTCAGCTCTCTCGCATGCACTTTCTTGTGACTGTTGAGTGATCTTGAGTTATCAAATACCTTAGGGCACATGTCACAGTACTTGAGGACCTTCTCCCCAGTGCACACCACCTTGTGGTTGTTGAGTCTGTCCAGCGACATGTACCGCTTATTGTTGCACAGGTCACACTTGAACTGTTTCTGGGGCACACGGCCCGTGTGTACTTGCATATGTTTGCGTAGGTTGCTCTTATCCTTAATATACTTTGAACACACTGAACACTTGTTTACATCTTTTCTTGTGTGATTAGCATCTAAGTGTCTTCGTAGGTGGGATTTTTTATAGAATGGTTCCAAGCAGATTTGACATCGAAATGGTTTTTGTGCTGGATGCACTCCTGTCAGGTGTGTGTTAAATTCTAGAATGGTAGGGTAGCTCTTCCTACAGTGCGGACAATGGAACAGTTTTCTGCAGATGGCTGCACTAGAGTCACAAAATGGATCTGAGCAATCATCACAGAAGGAGTCCAATCCTGCTGGGGGAGTAGCCGTGTCGGGTTGGAAGTGCTCTATGTCATTCTGAAGAGGATCACGGTCTGGAGTACCGGCATGTGAGGGTTCTTGTTTCACTTTTCTTTGTTCACTGTTCTCTGCAAACTCTTGTTGCGAGGGATTATTGCGCGACGTGCTGGCGAGCATCCACCAAGGGTTGTAGTGCCAGGGGCCTAGCCCAGGCTGCACTGGCTGCCCCTTGATATCACTCGGCTTCGTTTGAGTCTCTGCATTTGAAAATCCAGGAAAACTGGGCAGCTCTTGATGTTTGGATCGTGCAGCTTCAAATAAACTGTGTTGCGAAATGAGATTTTCATAATCGCTTGAGTCCAACTTCCTTTCGCTTCGATCACTTTGATCTCTTTTAGACATATTTTAAGTTCCTGGAAATAGGTACATCACAATGTATTACTTGCGGCCGTAATAAGGGCATTGTTTCGTGAAGAAACATTACGTTAAAGTTGTGAACAAAATGCAAAAGTAATGCTTCAAATATAAACAACGCAATTGCGCGCCTGCTGCATAAATGTAAAATAATACATGTTATTCGATCCGTAAAACTTATTTATGCACTAGTTTCCAATTTTCACACTCAATGTATTGTTTCTTATCTTCATCATACGAAAAACTAGGTAAGAAAAAAGTTGTTTTGATAATGTTTTTAGAAAAGGATAAACAAACAAGGTAGGTAAGTGAAGTGGTACAGTGCTTGCCTTGGTAGTAATATACTTGGTATTTCAAAAGTTTCGCTCACGTAAGATGGTAATTTTGAGCATGGCACTTTATATATTTATACTAATAGAATAAACAATCTGTCTTGATACATACTATTCAATAAAACAGGAAATCCAATTTCTCTATTCGATTCATTCACAGATCAGCCATTTTGTTTGGTTTTTAATTTTTTTTTATACTTGCATACTGGATTGGCTTTGGATTGAATAGAATACATGGCTTTCAAACCATTATATATTTTGAAGCAGGGTGTGTTCGGTCACCTTCCCAGACATAAATTAGTGTATCTGTGGTCTACACTGTCATGTTCTTGTTGACATTGACAATACAACTACTGTTTGACTTAAATATTTTCAAATACCTAAAAAATTTGTAGGTTAGGTTATGGTGTTCGCATATTCAAGCTACTTACAATAAAATGTAATTTAATTGAATATTCGTATTCAATTCAATAAATATTATTCAGAATCAACTCAGTTGCGTCTTTCATGCATACTTTCATCTTCAATTAATTTCTTGTATTTATCGTATCCTGTGGATTTATCGTAATATTTGCGATTGTTTGTTGTTGTAATTTTAAGAAGAATGGTGTGGCTAGCCTCAACTATTTTAAACGCATTTTGGAAACCTACACTAAATATTGTAAGGTTAGTAACAAATTTTATTAGTAGCCCAAATGTGTTTTCATATTGCTGAACACCACTCTTAACATATCAATCAATGTAATTTTCAGGACACGATATCATGCAGATAAGACTCGACTAGTGAGACGGTATGGGTACGAAGAGAAAATATGGTCTGGAGGGTTAATGCCGCGGCTTGGGGGCAAACGCTTACCTATGCCAGAATACAGGTATGTTGTACTAAACACAAAACTGGCTTCATTTAATTACTTTTCAATTGTTGAGGTAGGTCTTGAATGCTAACAAATATAATCAATTCTGAATACAACCTCATTGCTGTGTAAATTACAGTTAGTAGTATCTTAAAATTTATATGTGCTAAGCTTAAGAGACTTCACTATAGACTGACCTGCAACTGGTGCCCCGATTCAGTGTTGCCATAATGTTTTTGTTAAATTTGAATAGTGCTCCTCATTCTGTGGGTTGCTATATACCATGCTTCCATCTGTCTCTTAGCCACAATCTCTCATACACTCTGGCTTGTTAATGACTGCCTAGTCGTAAGGTAATTCAAATAAGTCTCAAGAACAGTAAATACATACCTTTCTCTCCTCATTTCAGACCTGCCAATGTATGGACGGAGCGCAGAGCTCTGTTTGGTCAAAATGACTACATAGATATATTGGGCCCTGGCAATTTACATCCTGTCAAGACACTATACAATGTCCCTTCCTGGATAAGGGGAGTCAGTGGGCAAGAGTACCATGTGAGTATTAGTTTTTATCTTTTATGATGGCTATATAGCTGTGGTGGCCTTGGGGTTTGAGCAGTTGTCTGCTACGCAAGGGAAGTAAGTTTGTATCCCAGCAGGGACTGAACCAATGAGTTTTTCTAAAAATTTTAGTGCAATGATATCACACCACATTTTTTATGCTGAAGGAAAACATTGTAAGGAAACCTGCATAAGTCTGAGACAGTGACCAACTCACCATCTGCCACATTAGCACTTAATCATCTTCAGGGAAAAGTGGATGTTGTTATTACAGCACCTCTGCCTACTCCTTCGGGGAATACAGGCTCGACCATATGTATGTATGTATCCTAAAGATATCTTAAGACACCAGCACCAACATTGAAAGTAAATTACATGTCATTTGCAATTTTATATGATGGTTGCTAGCTTGATAACTGGTTTAATCCAGCTTACTGGTGTCAACAACAAGTTCTGACTTGACATTTCATTAGTTTACATTAACAACAATTCTTTGCTTACCCATGAGAGCCTCAACTTGATTATAGTTTTAATGTATTGTTGTTGCTTCAGATTCTACTGAGGAAAAAGAAAATGTGGGCAAGGTCAGCTACACCTAAGATAAGACCAACAAAATGGAAGGATATTCAGAAGAGATTGTCCTTCCTCTATAGAAAACTTAACAGGAAGACCAAAACTGGTCAGTCCCCAGATTAATGATAATTTATTTTGGATCATAGAATGTAATGCTTTAGTCACTAAATATTGTAGATAATATTAACAATAAAAATACAAAAATAATTTCATGTTTTATTTAACTAGTTAACAAACAAATCAAGGGTTTACTACGAAAAATAGTTAGGATTTTTCCAAAACTGGATTTACAGTATTTTGATGCCTCTAAATACTCTTTTATGGAGATAACAATACCTTTAATTCTTTGAAAGAGGATATAATAAAGGCATATGATTATAATTTAAAAAACAAAATACTTGGAGTTATTGTCAAAATTGGTAAAAGACTTCATGTTGACCTTACCTTGTTTGGAAAATGTAGTAATTACACAAATAAACTTTTTGGTATTAAACATTACTAGTGACTAGGTTATATTTCATGGATGTAGTCCATTCCATGCATTTGTTACACAACCAAGTAAACTTGCATTATTTTTATCAGTGCTATCCCAATAGCGGAATCCGCGGTAAGCCACTCGTATGAATGTCCACTTTAGGCTTGAGCGTAAATTTTACGTTACAATTACATCGCGGACACCGCTTTCAAGATTTCTACAGAATATAGGTACCCGGCTGTACCGTCTTAATTTATTTGATATCTCCAATATTATTTGCTAGCATTCCCCAGTCTTCCTTAATGATATCTGCAGCCTTTTCCGCAATCATTACGACTGGTGCATGCGTGTGCGCAGCAGGGATGCGTGGGATGATGGATGCGTCTACCACGCGCAGCTTTTGGACCCCATGCACTGACAACCGAGGAGACACCACGCCACTGGGGTCCCCTTCTGGGGCCATCTTACATGTGCCAACCTAAAAAACAAAGTGATATTTAAAACTTGGATGAAATTAAACAACACCATAGGTTTTTATAATAGTGCGTTATATTATTTCTTTCTGAATTAATCAAAGTCCCAACTTCACTCTTAATCTGCGTGACAACTATACAATGACGTAACTTTTTGGAATCTTAAACCTTTATATCCTTGTAATTTAAGTTAACTTACCTGGTGATCCAAAGTGATAGACGTCTGCATGATGGCGCATTCCCAGTAGAGATCAGAGTCGAAGAGCAGATCTTCGCAGCCAGGATACGGCGTGTCGTGTATTCTCGTGTCGTATTTGCGGAATGCTTTAGACCCTATTATTTTTTCTATCTGAAAAATAAACCTATATTATAAATACAGCATAAAGTTAGTAAAACTAAATTAATACATCTTTGTATACCCTCACCAATCTAACTCCTTCGACCATAGCTTTGATATCGTTGGGGTCACTGAAGTAATTAGGGTCAATTTTTGGGTGATCGCTAAAGTTGGAGCTTCTCAGCATAAGGCGGCCGATGCTGCGAGGCCGGATAAGCACCGGGTTGATCCCGAAGGTGCGCTGCCTTACACTGTACGGGAGTGATCCATATACTTTCCAGTACCATTCGTCTGTTACTCCTGGAATTAAAAAGTTAAATATATTACTCACCTAGGGACTTACCTACTTCATACCCTTACCGAAATGATTTAATAATTATTCTCAAATCCCTGCAGTATCTGCGTGACACCCTATGGAGACCTCATCAGGCCAGCTACATGCTGGTTACCTAATAATGAACGTAGTATTCCCAACAAGTCCCCGGCTAGAGAGCCGGCGCCCATGACGAGTTCGATATCAGGCCTGCTTTGGGCGAGGTCGTCAGAGTACTTGGTGTGCACGAAGGCCATGCCTGCTGCCCCGCCCGGCAGTGTTAGTGGTCCCCGACCTGTCATATATGCTGCTGCTGACAACGGTGACCCAGCTGCTACCTGAAACAGAGTATAGGTGGTCACCTATATTATAATTATATGTATGATGGAGTGGCCTGAAATATTTGATGACTTTTTTGACGGTTACTAGCGTACGAGTTTGGTTGGGTTGATACCGCAGGGTAAGGTATTCTGAATTCACGAATAGGTATAATGATTTCTATGAATTAAACATTTTCGTAGTTAAAGTAAACCTATGCCTAGGCCACCTATGTTACTAACCTACTTAGTAGGTAGGTATAACTTACTAGATAGGTACCTACTGTGTTTGTGGCCAGCTAATCCGTCGTCAAAAAAATATTGGAATGCAAAAAAATAATACAACTCACATCATTAATACAAAGACTAGAATCATTAACTATAAATGCGTTCCCTGAGAACGTGATATGGTCCTGGAGGTTATAGCCCACGGGAAGATTGACTAGAGTGTCGATTTTCAGCTTATTGAGATGATCCTCGGGACCAACTCCTGACAACATAAGCAACTGCGCAGATCCGATGGTACCTGCCGCCAGAATTACTTCCTGGCGCGCTCGCACCTCTAACCTGAAAATAATTGGAGGTTCACAAAATTAACTACTAAGCTACGATAAGAAGATAATACTTACAAGGAGATTTGGCACGAGAGTCGCGTTATGCCTTGTGTATTCGTTCACATTAAATTATAATATGAGTGTACGAGTTATAGTCAGCGATACATTTTTGGCATTCTCTCTTTATCTTTAGAGTATTTAAAATTGTGTTATTTAACATTTAATCCGAATACTAATACATTTTTATAGCGCTTTACCTTTTATTATGTTTCAGAAATTCGACACCGTATGCCGTTTTAGTGTTTGGGTTTATCAAAATTCTTGTGACAGTGGAGTACTTCGTAACTTTCAAGTTTTTTCTAAAACGAATGGGTTCTAGGAATGCTTTTGAAGTGCTGCATCTCCTGCCTTTTCTCATCGTTGCCTGGGGTTTGGAGAAACCAATTATGTTTTCCCCGTTTGGATCATTCCATTCGAAACCTAATTCTTGACCAGCTTTCCTGAACAACTTTTCAAGTGGAGAATGAAACGGAGCGTGTTCCACATTGAGATATCCGTTTACGCCATGATACGAAGAATTTCTTAACTCTGGTATGGCAACATTTTCAGACTTTTTAAAATATGGCAGAACATCTCCGTAGCTCCACCCTTGGTTGCCCATTCGTACCCAGTCGTCATAGTCCTCGGGGTGACCACGTTGGTAGATAAGAAAGTTCAATACGCTGCTACCGCCCAGAACTTTGCCTCTAGGCATAAAGCAAACGTTTCCTCTTAGATCCCTGCATGCGTTCTTCTGAGGTTCTGAATTGTAACCCCAATTCATGGCAGTTAAAGAAAGGAACGGAGCTAATATGGGTATATCTGAAAAAAAGTTTTCGTTCCCCCCAGCTTCTATGAGCAACACATTCCATTGTCGTAGCTCGCTCAATCTATTCGCTAAAACACACCCAGCTGAACCAGCTCCTACTATAATGAAGTCGAAATATTCTCCATCTGTTGGTGTATAATCAGGTACAAAACCTTCTTTTGGATTACGAGGAAGCGGACGAAATAAATCTGTCCAAAAGTCAAAAAAACTAGTTGCGTCGAATGCATTCACCGCTACGATGGATAAAATATAAAGTAACCATCGCATCTTTCCCCACGTTCTTCATTCCTGAAACAAATAATAAAGTAGGTAAGTACTCAATAAGTAAATATTAATAATACTTGATCCAAAATTGTTTGGTTTGTTACAAAAATTACCTGGGATAACAGTGGACGCTCAGGTAAAACCGCGGTATAAAGTATGTAGATAGGTGTGATTCATAAAGCTACTCAGCAGGGGTTTGCGTTGCTCTACCTTAGTATCAGTTGTTAAGTATAATGCATTGTTTTGGAAGCCGGCGCAATATTTCAGCTTTGTTTAGACTTTTCGAGGCTTTAGCTTCCGTAGATATGTTTTGTCGAAAATACCTATTTAGGTAGTATGTTTTCATTTCGTAAAGTTTGTATATGAGTTGGGCAGGCTTTATATCAAGGTGTAAATAACTGCCTACGTTGGTGGTGGTAGGTATTTGATATACATATATTAAAACTGTTTTCCGATTCTAATTTTAAGGAATTGTGCGTCGGTTAGTGTAGGTACATAAAATTCGCATTAACAGCGTACCAACGTATCTAGTTATTGTATCGCTTGGCCATTTCAAGGCCCTCCTTTGTGACAATTCTTCCAGTAGGCTTCATGTTTTATACGCCTGGTTTATCATACAAATGACCAATAAACTGTCGTCACCCATGTATTAGTAAATCGGTCACGTCAACATTTGATCGAGATCAACTCCACAAATACACGGGCTCATGTCATGGTTTAAGTGAAATAACATAAAAATAACGTTTTGCTTTCGTTTCGAAGTTTTACCAATACTTGTACCTCTAAAACTTACTATGAAAATTTAAAGTCTATATTAAATCTGACCCTGACCTCGACGTTTCATGTACAGCGCCACCCACACGCATTCATAGTATATTCCGAAATCAATTATGTTTATTCAAAATCATCTGAACTTGAAATAGCCTAAAGATACTTTACATAATATCAATATTATGATTAGTTGCCTAGAGCAACTAGCATGAGGATGTGTGGCAAACGAGTGTGGCCGTCACCCTAATAAGCGAAGGCTCTGCGAGCATCAGGCCATCAGCGCCGTCTAATGGACTACATCCGATATGAATGAGACGAACCACCGGCCACTGGGAACGTTTTCATCTCTCAATCAAGTCATTGTTATTCCCACCGAGTTTGCATAATATCACGTTTTATTACCAGCAGTCGTTTGATCACTTGCTGCGTAAAAATTCTGTGTCGGGATTATGTAAGTTCGTTTTCGTTATGAATGCAAAATAAATTTACTTTTTGGTTCATTGTTTACTGAATGAGAGACTGACAACAGGATGCAACAAATGAATTTCAGAAAGGAATACCTACACCTTCATTAGTCACAAAGATCAAGATTAGGAAACTACCTTAATAATCCGTGTTTAGCGGATTTCAGACCAAGAAGAATAAAGTACTACACAAATACAGTTTAACTAATTAAATTCATAAAAACGTAGCAAGAAAGTTAAGAGTCCTAGTCAGTATTAACTATCATTAACTATTCTGTATACATTGTATTTATTGGTAGTTTTCTAAACTACTGATTAATAAAATGTTCATAGATCCACATCGCAGTTTTACATTTAAGTAAAGGGTGCGTAAGATATCTTTGTCGCCGATCGTCGACAACCTCATACCTACAGAGGGTTTTCGGTGGCAGTTATCACATACTTGTTAATTCGTTTAGGTGTAAAATAATCTGTAAAGCTAAGTATTATGTAATAATTTACGTGTACGTAGGCTCAGTTCACGGCACTGTGTTCTTGCGACTGGCAAATTTATATAGCCTCTGCCAGTCTTTAGAATTGACAATTGCAACATGTTGTTAGCATTGTTAATTAGACATATTATTATTGCTTCTGTAAATGTGCACCCTCTCACATTCATCACACGTCACAGAATATATTTAATATATTCTGTGACGTGTGATGTTTGTTGTTAATATTATGTATACAAGATTCGCCTTTGAAATAGTAGTGAAAATCTAATTATTTGATCTTGCGGTACCTGGCATACAACACTTAATAGTTCAACAGGAACGTCTCTACATAATTGCAACATAGTTCTGTTAGTAGTTAATAAAAGTAAGTAAGTAGTAAGTTTAAGTAGTAACTTTCAATTGTAAATATGCTATTCCCCTAATAGGTACTACACCTATTAGGGGAATAACATATTTACTTATATTGAATTGAACGTTTAGTCAATCGTTGTGCAAGCCGACCTGGGGGATTTTTTCTGTCGGGCCATGAGAAGCCGATGCCTAGAAAGCTCCATATATTTTATTCATAGTTTATTCCATATTGATAGCTAAATTTTCATTAATAAGATGTGTAATCTCTACTATACAGCTGTCGGCCTAGTCAAGGTTATTAGTTCAAGCAGTGCGATTAGCATCCGATTACCGTAAATCCGCTACTTGCATGTAACTTGCGTTTAATTGCAATTGCATATTTTATACTCAGAAGATTATCGCACACCATTTAGGAAACAATAAAAGCCGAACGATAAAATGTGGGTCTTTATTTTCTACACAAAAATACTGCTCTGATTCTATACCTATAGGTAATGTGCTTATTTAAATACTGATAGATGACTTGATGTTTTTGGTATTAAGAATGTCGCCACATCTGTGAGAAACGTAATACATTCTTTATTATTCATATGTCATCAAACTGAAAATAGAAATTTGAAACATAGTGTGATACACAAAATAACAAGTCTGACAGAAGTCGGGTGCTGAAATTAAAAATGTTTTTTTTTTTTAAATAAGTTATATTAGTAACTCATTTAAGAAAATCATTCGAGCATCTGTAGGTACTATTAGGTAAGCAGATAACTATTTTGGTACGTTCATACTGAAATAAGACAACTGTGTACACATTTCAGTATACTTTGATGTAATACTGTACAACATTCCTAGGAAAGAATGTTGTCCCTATCTGATTAGTCGGGACATCTTTTATTTTGCGGGAATATTTGAAAATGTTTCTTTAACTTAAGTACTTAGGTACTGTAGCGAGCGACCCCGACTTGGGCCGCTGGCTACCCGGGATCGATCTTTTTTATTATAAAATAAACTATATAAATATTCTTCACTTTTGTTTTCATGTTTACATTATTTTTTATATTTTTCATAAAAACTAAATATTGAAAGAAAAAAGGTTTTAAGGTGCTTGTAAGGCTGATGCCTTATAGTACCTAGACAGATAGTTATCGTAGTATGGTATGGGGCGGTGTTAATCAGAGTTACTATTTAGGTAAGGAAGCAAACTAAATAAACCTTCATAAATTTTAAATACGTCAATTATTTTCACAAGTTTCCCGAGCTGAATGGCGAATTTAGTGTCAACGAGTTATAATTGGTGAAGGGATATTGCTGATATTTTAATAATAAGACGATATTAATTATTATATAAATAAATATATGTACCTATATAACAGAGCTCGTGGCACAGTTGCTATTGCGCATATGATTCGATCAGCGAAGTTAAGCAACCATACGCCTAGCCAGTAGTTGGATGGGTGACCGCCCGAGTTCCCTCCGTGCCTCGGAGAGCACGTTAAGCCGTCGGTCCTGGTTGCCAATTTATCATCTTTGGCAATCGTTACAGGTCAGTCAGAGGCCTAAGAAAAGTCTGACAACTGGTTTAACCCAGATTGCCGATTTTCCTCGAAAAAGGGTTACGAAGGTCAGATGGCAGTCGCTTCGTATAAAAATCAGGTGATCAGCCACATCGAGTTGAATCAAGTGCCGACCCCAAATATATGGGATAAGGCCAGGGACATGATGATGTATATAACAGATCCTTCACATAAAGGCTCATGTAAGTAAAAAATAATAATATGTAATATTGTTTATCTTTGTAAATTATTGCTAGAAGATTCAAATCGAAGATTCAAAATGTGCGTGAGGGAATCCATCCGTCGGTTAGGTGCCTTTTCACGGAAAAAAATTCGCGTATCAGATTGAACAATTAATAATGATAAATTATGACCCCTAAAGGCAGCCATGGGGTACTCCAAAACGGAGAAAAAGTTTAGTTTCATGCCTATTTACTAACTATATCCGGGTAGGTAAAACTACTATTTCTTCTCATGGAAAAAAGGGTACAAACTGGGAGGAGACGAGGCTCATCTGATGAATGACCACTTAGTGGCGCCTGGCGAGCATGACGTCTATAAGTTCATGAACATTGCAACATCGGAGGGCTTGCATATTACTATGTAACATAAAGTCATAAATTAAAGTCTTTAATTATATCTTTATTATAATTTTAGAAACATTAACTTGGTACATATGTGGTGAGTCGGTAAGATACCACATCATTTCCATGAAGTCATAGACGTTATAGTATAATATTCTTGCGTCGAGTCAACAGAGCTAGGGGCTTGCCAGGCGGCACTAAGTAGTGTGTTACCAGTACCAAGTACAAACATTCAATAAATAATCTAACTTACTTAGTGCCTAGGTCAGGTGTGTGTACTGGCATATTGTTTTCTTAAGAGTAGCTATCTAACTACCTACCATATATTAAGTACATGCATAGTATTTCGTCAAAGGCTTAGATGATATTGATAAAATAAGGTCGCCTGCATGAGGTACATTTTTTTTTAACACTATATTGTAAATCTCTGTCTGATATATTTCTGTCTGTAGGTAGTAGTGTGGTGGATAGCTTTTGCTTTAAACTCATAAAAAATTACAAATTATGTAGAGCTGAAACATTTTGATTAACATATACTTAGGTACTTATTATAGGAAGAAATCGGAGGAAATCATGCTAGAACACCGATGCTTGCTAATTTATTTATTTTATTTATATATTAATAATATATACTAGTGTACGTATATTGAATACTGTTTATTATAAACGAATACCTACGAATAGATATCTATTTAATGGTTAGTTCACTAATGGATACTCAAAACATTGAATGGAATGACTACATCGTCGACATATAAATGGTTTTAACATTAGCCGCGCTGTGACGCTCAGTTGCAAAATGTCGTAAATATATTAAGTCTGAGGTGTGTATGGTGTATGAACCTGTACTGCACTACGGGTCCCTCGGACAGGTCATTGCGAAACGGTGTCCAGTTTATTTTGAAATTGGACCTACATACCGCACATGGTAGCCTTTAAAAAGTATGTTAAGCTACAATTTTTATGCACTTTGGATTCACTTACATAATTCGCCATAGGTTCATTATTTATTATTGCAAGGAAGATGCATCGAGAGATTGCAGTTCTGTTTAAAACTATTACATAAGAACTCTTTCGAATACAATTTAATCGCTTTATGCCTAAAAATTTTTTAGCATCGACCGTAATTGGTCGACTGTATTTCGACGTATTGTGGGCATATTGTTATTATTTTATTGCAATACTCAAATTGACTCTTTCAAAGTAGATACTTATACCTAAGTACGTGCAAAACAACCCCCTGGATTTTTCCATAAGATTTTGATTCTTTTACTTTATAGATTATATTATCCATCCGACTAAGTATGTTGGATTGCAACATTAAAGTCCTTTACTTAATGTTGCAATAAGCATGCACTATTCGATCTTGCATATACCAGTGTCTCGAGATCACCAGCGTGGTTATACGCCAAGGTATACTTAGGCCTTAGCCCTATTTTTAAAGATAATCGATACAAAGTGTGCATCTTGCTTTAGCTTGCCATGCAGCCTAGGTATTAATACAGACGTTGAATAAAAACAGATGCCTATTAACATGTCTCAGTGGAATGGTATTATACGCAAAGTTAATTAATCATTCATCTACCCAAAAGGGTAGTGGAAGCTTATATGTGCCTGTACCTGCTTATATGCAATGCACGCCCCTGCCTCTTAGTAGTAGAGAGTAGATATATTAATTTAAGGGTATATGAATATAGTTCAATCTCGAAAACAAACTAGCTAATGGAACTAATGGAAGATGAACACAGTTTTTTTATCGAATTAAATCTCTACATTATGTTGAGTTTGCGATTGGTTCGTTTGAATTAGAAAAGTTGAGGAATGGAGTCGATTGTATTTCTTTCGTTAAATAAGACAATTTTGGTGTTTTATTTACTGTGTGCTATTTATGATATAGGTACATAAAGTCAATTATCATTCTCGGAAAAATAAACAATATTATCACAGAAATGTGTGTAATGTCCGATAGGTAGCACCGGTAGGCCATAGAAAATTATGATGTTTATGTATTAATTTGTATTAAACAAAGCAATTAACTTACCCCTTTTTACAAAACAAAACACATCGCTCACTACAGCCGGTATAATTGAGAACAACACGCCACACCGAAACGCACCTCAACTGAACACCGAAAATGCGATTATCTGATTACATTCGTATCCTGTGTGCACAATAACCAGCGCAATTAGTAGCAATCATTACAGAAGTTTAAATGTTTACGCGCATGCACGTATGATGCGCAGGAGTGGCACGCTACACGTGGTGGAGCCGAAGAGTACTAAATATTAGTAGAGTCGAGCGCACGCCACCGCACTCAATATAAACTCTATCCAGTCGATGCGACCTTGTCACCTCCATGACAATACAATTATACATATAATACCTCTGTGCTTCGACCTGCACTATATTTGATTGCATTACATTCAGTACAGACTTTTGGAATTGGAAGCCCTGAGAGTATTCGCAGCAAAGTCAAAGTCGGGGTCACACAGTCAAAGTTGTATAGAAGGTAGTTGCTCATAGGTTACAAAGAGAGATATTATTAAGTTTAATGTTAGATATATTCGGTGGGATGTGCTCCTTTCATCTAACATAAATGTAAAGGCATACGAAACTTTTATAAGGAAAAACTTTTACATTTGCGAGTTTTTATCACGTATTGGCTGTACATGTAGCTTTTTCTATTCATGTAGACGTATAATAAACATGAGATTGTTCTATAAGCGAATATGTTTTATTTTTGGTTAGTGACCTAATATTCTACCTTAACATTTTATGTGATGGTATTATTATTTGATATTTGCAACCTGCTGTCTACAGAAAAGATACCAAATCGATTTCAATTTCCGAAATAAATTCTCGTTTGCAGAGCTTAACATGGCCGTGATGTTGTAAAGTAACAATTCAAGAGAGCAATAAAGTTTAATTTCCAAGTTCGGGATTACATCGCGAAGAAAATCGAATTCGTGAGCTCCTTGGGTTCAGATACCGACAGAATTCATTAAATCTCCCGGAATGGTCATTACACTAAGTAATTAAATAACATCACTTTATTATAGTATAAGTTACTGATAAATATGATTTCAAATGGCTGTCCGTTTTGTTAAAAGTTTTACAAACAGGTATCAATAACATCATTCAACCAACCCTCATACCAGTCTAAAAGAAAAGAGGAAATACAATTGAATTGAAAATAGTATAATCCACAATAGGATTATACAACACCTCGGAGGCATTGCTATTTTAAATTAAAAAAGCTTTGGATATCGTGACCAATTTATAGATTCGCAAGCCACAACAAAGGCAGTTTTTCACATCGGCATAAAAATGGGTTTCATTGCCCAGTGTTTGCCTACCTGGCATTATTGTTTTAAAACATACTTAGTATATGTTGTCTCGATATACAAATTGACATCTTTAATCATTTAATTAAAGTGTAGTTTCGTGAACATAAAGGTCGGTGTTGCGACAGGCCCTTGAAATAAATCGAGCTCGTGCCTCCCGAGTGGTGCTAATGTACGAAACCGATCGCCTTGATTGACGCTCAAAGAACTTGAAAGAGAACCTAATTTACAACACACATGGTGTGTTGCGTATAAAATGTTTTCAGAAATTATATCTTTCGAAATTTCTTTTGCCTTTTTACTTTACTGATATGTAATTGTGTGATAAGGTAGCCTGACTGTGATACTAACCCAGATCAATAAAGAGCACGAGAGTTTTCCGACAACACACTGCGCCTCCACAAATAATGGCACAAGGGTTTGCAAATGATGAGATAGACAAATTAACCTATCCATCTACATTAAATGAACATTAAGTACTTACTAATACGATAAGAATGTAACATATTCCTGAATAATTCGCCATCCCTGCCACGCGCGTGAACGTAACGACATATTTAATGTTCGGGTGCTAAATAATTCGAGCAAGTAATGGCTTGCACTTCAAATTTTATTTTATGTCTATGTTCCGGTCGTTAATACTGGCTAATGCGACCAACCATTTCGACAATTTCTACTAAAGTCTATTTTTACAATCCTATAAAACCCCATAAAATATTTAAGAGTAAGATAATATTATAAAAATAAGTAAGTGACCTTGACAAGTTCACATGTTTGAAATTCCACTCGCTGTGTTCCCATATATATTCTCAAACACGAAATTCGTATAATTTTTTTTTACACTGAACTGAGAGCGGTGCTTGTTGCCGGGATATTTGTTAATTGTAATCATGATTCAACTTTTAACATCTTTAGATATTTCGCAACGTCTGTAACAATAGAGAGAGCATAAAACACAGGTATATCACACTTTGAAAATTCTAATAAAACCAAATAATACTTTGCTTGACCCGAGGATCGTACAGGACTGTTTTCCGCAGTAGCGTTTGCAACCACTAGACCAAAGAGGCAGTGCTAATATTCCTTGAACCTTTTCATCTTCGACTCGCACAAGTGAATTTCGTGACTAAATTACGTCTAATTTTTATTCTATTTATATTTATATTCTGCATCTTGCATACTGTGCTATTGAATACTTGACTTATACTAATATGACGATAAATCTTTCGAAACGATCGTAATAGCGTGATACAGACACACCCAGGGTTGTGGAAGCCTATTAGGTCAAGGTACATTAATTATTCATCATAACTTAATATCGAACTGCGTATGCAAACAAACTGGAATTTATCTTGACATTACATAATATGTATTAGGTATTTGTTATATCATCTAGCTATGCTGTATGTTTGTAATTTGTATTATAATAACGCGTATTCGCACGTTTGTTAAACCATTTCGTGTCCGATATTTCAATTGTGACTTCATCCTTTGGTAACTAATTAGTAAGTTAAACACAAGATGGGCTTCCCAACCCACCTACGTAACGCTACTATTTATTCTGTTTTATACTCAATGAAAAGAAGATTTGTATTCGCACCTTTTCGGTTCTTAGAAATTCACATCGTATTTTTTCTGAAAAGCAATAAGTACTTATTGAATGGAAATGGGTATCGTTTCCTTGATTTGAAACCAAGCTCAAGTCTAAGTTACTTGTGACACTGCAGGGTGTTAATTGAGTCACTACTCAAATGCCAATTTAACATCTTTGACAAATGTTACAGGTCAGTCGGAAGCCTGAGAGAGACTCTTCTTTCTGACAACTTTGTTAACCCATCTTATCGAATTTCCTCATAAAAGGGGCTAGGAAGGTCAGATGGCAGACAGTTCAGCTACATCTGGTTGAATCATGTGCCGACTCCAATTCCATGGGCCAGGGAGATGATGACCGCTTAGTAACCAGTCAATCTAGATGCACGTTATGTAGGTGGGTGATGATTATGTAAAATATTCGGTCGCCGGCCTTGACTCTGGTGGACCAGATGCAGGTCAGGGCGAGTCACACGTTTAGACACAGTTAAATAACAACAAACAACGTGCGTGAACAAAACATTGACTTTATTGAAAATACATTCTGTCACATCGTAACGCAGTACTATACATTATGTTAATAAATTACACCAAAGATGTATTTCAAGCACAAGATGATCCAAAAATGTAATTTTAATATTGAAGCAAGTAAACTTCAGTCAGTAAGTAATTGAAGATACTAATCTATAACACGTGATTGATTATATACACAGGCCCGTGTTCGACAATTTGTCTTATAAAGTTAGTTAATTCGATTCACTGAACACTATTAAAATTGTAAACGTCTAGAAATGTGCCCTAGCGGTCCAGCCTGAGTACTGCCCTGTACCTATTTCGTATATTTACAAAGCTCTTCGACTATTTCCAATCTCAACGACAGCTTCACATCACATTATAAAATTGATCTAAGTACATTCTTTAATTAACCGTTTGTGCCACAAAGCCTTTTCATAATATTATAAATAAATATTTTTTATACAGATACGTACTTACATAACATTTGACGTCATTGGTCTGTTAGCATATTTTATTCCAAGTATTATATATCTTTACTTTTGTTTTCTCTAAAGTTTTAATGTCATCTAATTAATAAATATTATTATCTATAATTTCGTCTGTAATAATATTGACGTTATTACGTACCTAGGTGTATCTACACAATATTATTATACATAGCAGGTACCTAGACCGTGCAGTTACCTTATTTGAGTTTATTTCATTTACAATGTTTTTTATATATTATTTACATTGATAAATATTTAATTAGGTTAGAATTTACTAAGGGCGGATTGCACAAAAAATAATGGTACATTTTTCGATTAATTGTATGTATAATCACTGTATAATGCGGTAATCACTTACCAACTTTAAAAGTACCTATGATCTTTAATAAACACACATTTAAAATACTGATTATTAGATATCTAAGATATACTACTTCGTATTTCCAATCACCAAAATATGATATGATAGTCTACCTATAAACGACCACAATACTTATGCGAAAGGTACTTTCAACAATTCGTGAAAGCTGATATTGCGTGCCTGTTGCGGCTATTTACAAGTCCACCCTGACATTGTGGAACCGCACTCGTGCTTGTTGGTCAATCAAGTGTTTTGTCATGTTGATCTTATTGTAGAGCGTCAATGGCAAACTACTACACTGCCATCGAAAGACTTACAATATTTTCTTTACTTGGGTAACTCCTCGATAATTGATACATAGTCGATGACAATGGACGGTCGAAGGATAAGTACGACGCTCCCTTTATCGTCAGTGATACACCACGCTTCTTTGAATTCTTCTCGACGTGCCCGATTCTCAATCGATGACACATATTCTCAATGTTCAGTAAGTTCATACAAAATCCAAAATAGCGAAGATGCGTGATAGGTTCAATAATCATGTCACTTGGCGGATCGGTAGTCACATTCATCAATTAGAAATCAGAAAACCAATTTCTGGAACACAACATGCTTGTAATGTCAACATTTCACGTTCTATTAATCGGGTTGATACATTTTCAACGCGCGCACATTTGTTTAGAACCTCAGAGGTATGTCCAGGAATAGTTTCATGCGCTCGGTGATGTCAGCGACGGAGCGCTCGTCGAGATGTTAGCTGGTGTCCGGTGTGTCGTCGTCGGGGTCGTCCTCAGCGTCGTCGTCGAGTGGCTGGCTGGTGAGCGCGGCCCAGAGCGGCGAGCGCGCGCCCGGCGCCGCCGAGCCCCGACGCTAGCTCTCCCCCAGCGCCGCACTCATCGCGCCCACCGCGCCGAACAGTATAGCACCTACCTCGCGGTCCGGAGTTATTTCCACCTACACAAACAAATATATGCAACAATATAACTGCCATCATCTTAAAGTAAGCTTCGCATGAATCGTTCCATATATCATATATTATTTATACAGTGTCTGGTTAGTATTATTCAGTTCCATAAAATGAATTGTAAAGTGTCCCAAGGCTTCTTATGTTTCGGAACTGCCATCGTATTTGTACATCCATACCCTAAATGTACAGGAAAACTTCGTTGTTTGATAACCCACCCTTACCGTTGTGCGATAAGACCGCCATTTGTACCTTTTATATAATGCAATCTATGTGTAACAAAATTATTTATAAGGTGTACAATAAAGTTTTAATAAATAAATACCCGTAGGCGTAACTAGCATTCCTAATCTTGTCCAAGTAGGTGTATATTCTTCAATTCAAAATCATATAAGTACTCCAGTTAGAAGAGGTTTTAACTACTTTAGTCCGATATTGGATAAGCTCCATTTAAGTCCTGACACCCGAACTGGCTTTACAGGTCATTAGTCAAATAGGCAGGCCCGTATTACAATAGGTAGGCGTTTACTTTTACTTAATGAAGAACTTTAAAAACGAGGCAAAAAGCAGTTCACCGTTTGTCCTGCACATTTTAAATTTCATATGCGATTGTGTCATATTTTTTGTACACGCCTTTGAACGTTTATGGGCGTGGAATTACATGGCGCCTACCAATGCACCGACCCGAGAATTTTTATGGCACTCGCTGCAGTTAAAGGTTTGTTAAAATATATTGGATGTGAATTAAAATCAATCGTTTTGATATTTCGTTGTTCAATATTGGTGGAAAGCAACCGATGCTTGCCTGGCGTAAGAAACTGAAAACAACTTTAGGATAATTTAGCATTGTTTAATTATGATAGCGTGTGCATAACGCGCGTAAGACGTGTTAGTATTAATTTAATTTAAGGCTAAAACATTCAATTAATATACATACTCGTGATCAAAAATCTACATCACGCCAAATCCCTGTAATATGTCCAAGTGGAAAACTGGCAGGTAGGGTGGGAAGTACCTCCTCTTAGCCAGCGAACTTCAATGCGCAAATTGCTAAGTGCGAAAAAGATGTATAAGACAAAAAACGTGCTACCAAGTGAAGGGGCGCTTTACACTCTGCTTACCCCTAAAGAGTACTTACTATATTTCTATACTTAGCTACATCTTTACAAATAAATAAAATTGAAATGTTGTAAACAGTACAAAACAATGTAAAAATAAGCTTTTACCAAAGGCTTATAATATAAAATGTAAATCAATTTTGCTATAACAGGATTCTTATTCGATCTTCGAATCGTTCAGATCCAATGGAATTGAGTCCGCGCAGTTGAAAATAAAGATGTCATTGAGTAGAATATGATATTATACGAAATACTTTGAGGGTACCTGCGAGAGTGTAGTCTGTTCAGGGTCTGATCGTTCTTCAAGCACTGTGTCGAGTTCGAGGGCGGGCGGGGGTCGCGGCGAGCGTACCAGGCTCACGGCCCGCGGCTTGCTCTTCACCGGCGACAGACGCACCACTGACAGCTCGCCCCGGTCCAGCTCGCAGTTCCGTCGTCGAGCTCGTTCCCTACACAAATACAACGCAATTATTTTATTCACAGTATTATTCCTTGATTAAATACTCGTGTTCTGATAATGACACTTATAATTTTTATTGGAATTTCCAGCTGGGTTGGACGGAAGCCTTTGACATGCGGGATTTGCTTAAAGTTCCGTCAACTTCACAAAATTTAATTACAATACTGTATCAATAACTATTATTGATACAGTATTGTATACTTGTTTTTACACAATAAATTATTATTATTATTATTATTAATTAAATTCGTGACTGAAATTGGTGGTATATTTGGGTATATTCAAGAACATGCCAAAATTTTTAGCTATTTATGACTTCCAGCTGTTGGCTAATAAAAGATTTTTATTTTATTATTGCAATACATTTCAACTAGAGAAGTGGTCTTCTTTAAGACTATACTAATAAACCACGTGGTAAAATAGAAATGGCCATAAATAAATAGAAATACCCTGGAAATAACCACACATGTTTTCTCCCTGTACATTTCAAAGCTTTATATTTTGTTGTCAGATAACTTTAGGTTAGTTTATCTGCTAGTTTGCTATTGAATATAGCGCCGAAGTCGTTGTCGCCCATATCTCTGTTCGTAGAGCTACTTACCCAACACCAAAGGGGATATAAATCGTATCTACTCTACAAAACGCCGCTGAGCGCCACATTACGGGGTAAAGCGATATTTTTAACGCGATTAGGCTTTCATATGTTTCGGTCACAAATATAAGGTTGATTTGTGTAGGAGCTCTATTCAAAATCGGGTGACTCCCTATACAGGTTTTATGGGCATTAATACATGCCTATAAAACCTGTATATAGCTGCCCTCGTGATAAATTTTAATCTAACGAAAGAAGTAATAACCTATAAGATTGAAAGTCATGAGCTTTCAATTTTGGACTGATAAAAACCAACATGTAAGTGTTACCCGTGAGCTTTTAACATACGTGATATTATGAGCTCGGGTAATCATATATTCACTTATTATTTTGCACGGTGAAATTACTTCAAACAATTCGGGGCACGCCTGAATTTTTCAATTACATTTCCGCGCTTGTCAGTCACAATGATTATTACATTTGCGTCAATTACCATTAAATGAGTTTTTTTTAATTAAAATAAAATTATATATAGAGAGTTTATCACAGTGGGCTACCACGCTGCCAAATCCTAAAGATATTCTCGTTAACTTAAGTCGAAGGTACTAACAAACACTATTCTGAATGGTGAAGTGATGTGTATTTTATTGAGACGTTTAACACTAGACTTAGATTAGGCAACTTACCTAGCTAACTTGGCTCTCCGTCTCAAACAGCATATGACTGTCAACGCCAGCAATGGGAACCCGAATATGCATGACACTATCGGCACCACTATCGACTCCGGTGTTACTGTAACAAATGTAGTGGGTTTAATAACGGAGTATTAGATAGGTACATGAAATTAGGTAATTAAGTACCTAAATGGTATGGATACTTATTTCGCGTCTTCTATTACGTTTGAACAATGAGTCGGAATAAACTCATCATTCTAGAGTTCCACGTAAAAGAAAAGATTTATTAGGTGTAATTTGGTACTAATTGGGAACAAAGCTTCTACTTAGCTAGGATAACAACGTTTTCTTCGTAAGATTCTGTTTTTTTTTCATCGTGAAGGTAAAGGGAGATTACTGGAAGGGTATTGTTTTGTTGCAGATAAAAATAAACGCTGAGGCACGGTAATAAATGTACCGGACACGCCAAAAATAAAAAGTATTTCAATCAGTAATCAAAGCTCAATATTCGTCAATCGAAAATTGTTCATAATAAAATACTTTGCCAACGTTAGTGTTTGGTTAATAACACTGACATGGTACGGAATCAGTTTTTGTTTAACTTCACCCACACAAAGTCCCTTTGGGACTATAAGAAGGGCGCTATACAAAGCTTTCCCTGTATGTAATGGGGCTTTTAAAATGCGAAACGTATTTGGATTGTCGTAAGATATTTATAAACGAATGCTCTAAATTGGTAACCCACCACTATTCCAATCTCAGTTCAAAAATATGTATTAATATAAAATATATTTCAAACATTGAATAAATCTTAGATTTTCTTAATTATCTTTCCGCTGCTAGTATTTTAAATAGGGACTTTAAAAATGTTACGGAATTATAGCGAGCAAACTTTTGTTCAGAAATGCTCCCATTGTTTATTTAAAACAAACGTTCGCTTCGCTTGCTGCAGAACTCGATTGAGTAAGTATTTCTTGAAATGCCAAAATGGTTGGCCAAATTTAGTTTCGTTTGGCAGCGGTCTCGAGACTTCCGTTCGTCAATCGATACTTGAATACTATGGACCTACCGACAATTGAAATCATTTATAAACAATTCTACTTCGTAAACTTTTATTGCCCAGACCTTATCTTCTAGTATGGCTGAAATAACGATGTTTTTATCTGTGAAAACAAGAATAGACATTTCCAATTGTTGTTAATTTACTTTCATGTGTTCAGTACAATTTTCTTGGTCTCGTTAGAATTTCCGTTTCTTTACGTTTCTTAACGTTTTAAAAGTTAGGCGTATTTTGAAAGATTTTCAATGTTGCAAATAAATATATTTGAGTGAAGTAAGATTGCTGATCAATCATTATCATTCACACGATGTACAGATGTCTTGTCGAATGTAACACGACATACCAAGAACAGTTTAGTTCCTACAGTAATGTCAGGAATGGCGGATGATAGATTGAGCCACGGTAGAGCCGAGAGCTCAGCAAGCAAAGTTAGCTTGATTGAATAGATATACATCTAGTGACATGGATAACTGATAGATCATACATAGGTATATTTATGTATATTACCTTTACAGTTTCAAGTCCCAAGTAAATGCTTCTGATTTCGCTTGAAACCTTTAATTTCGAGTTTATTTGGTCGCTTTTATAACTTCTGCAATGCATGCAATTTCTCACTTTGACTTGAGTAACCAAACGCTATCTCCGCCTCTTCCGGGGTGTGCTTATTGGCTAGCATACCGAGGAAACGAATAACGCATTCTTATGGCTTGTACAGTGCCGTCACCTGTGTGGAACGACTTTCCTTGTACCATGTTTTGTACATTTACAGACGTTGCCCGCCTTTTGTCTGGTTTGTAGCTTTAGCGAATTGATACCTCGCCACATAATAACTATTATTTAATCCTGCTTCCAAGCAGATTAATTCTCATACGGGGAATATATTTCAAATGAATGTAACCCAGGCGTGTACCTATATCGAGTTCTTTCCTTTGTTTATAGTCGAATACTTAATTAAGTAGCTCCTTTAGAAATGTAGGTACCTCGGCTTCGTACTTGCCGTATGCAATGCGATTCACTCATCAGCATGTTAAAGCATTTCTCATTTTGCAACTCGATTTGAGAGTCAAATGCTTTTAGTAACACCCAAAGGCCGGAGTAAAAAGAATATGTAATTTCTGGGGTCCCATCTAATCATGGGGTACAGTACTTACTTACAGGAGATACGTTCGAAGCTAGACATTTACTAAATATATTTTGTAAATGAGGTTAGTCTCGATACTATGCATGACGTTAGGGATTTTTTCTAATAGCATAACAAGATAACTTTATTATCAGAGAAGGTAACGTACCTAATGTTTGTAGCAGGTTTTATTTAAAGATTTTCTAGGTCTGAAATATGTGCAAGTGAATGCCGGGTGAATGTTAAATGGTACCAGTTGGGTATATGATGATAGGTGTAGGTCGTTGTTTGGTGCTTGCGTTGGCCTTGCCGACTGCGGCCACATTGGTGTGAGGCGGGCCGGCGGTGGTGGTGGAGCCGAGACGCTCCGGCAGTATCAGAGGGTCCGCCGTTGTCCGCGCCATCTATACAACATTACAAATAAACTCACGCCTCCTTATTATAAATCATGGTTTAAACCAAGACTAGATCGAACTCGGACTTTTTCTCTCTTTTTATTGGATACGGATTTTAAAATCTATTAGATATTACAGTTGGATCTACTTTAAAACCAAGGCGATGTTTTGTTATAGTCAAACTAATATTTTGTGTTTGAAGGATAAGGAGGACCTAAGAAACTATGGGTGGGTTGTGTGAAGGATGATATGGCTAGAAAGGGGGGTAGATACAGATATGACGGCTCATAGAGACATTGGATAAGGTTGATGAAAATAACTGGAGTCAAACGAAAAATTTTAACTTTTGGTTTGTTGATTTGGTTGATAGTACGGTATTCTTAGGGCTAACAGTAGATTCAAAATTACAATGAGGCTCTCACATTGAAACATTGTCAAGAAAACTTAGCTCAGCAGCATTTGCTGTTAGGAAAATCAAACAAATGACGGATGTCGATACTGCTAGATTAGTTTACTATGTATACTTTCATAGTCTTATGTCATATGGCTTATTGTTATGGGGTTCCGCGGCAGACCTAGATTCTATATTTATACTTCAAAAAAGAGCCATCAGGGCAATATACTCGTTGGAACCCCGTGAATGCTTGAGGGATAAATTTAAAGAAATTAATATACTCACTTTACCCTCACTTTACATTTATGAGAATTTATTGTACATGAAAAAAAACATTCATCTCTTTAATTTAAACTGTGATGTTCATTCGATTTGTACGCGAAATAAACACAAAATTGTGGCTCCTAGATTCAGATTAGTTAAATTAAATAAATCATTCATGGGGAACTGTGTTCGCTTCCACAATAAAATCCCACAATCAATAATCGCGTTAAATTATGATAAATTTAAAACACATGTCAAAACTGTTTTGATGAAGAAAGCATATTATAAAATTTCGGATTATATAAATGACAAGGATATATGGAACTAGGTAAATCACTCTGCACAAGTAGCTCCTGGCAAATACATGGTATGCAAACACTTGTAAATCTATCTGGTATTGTTATTTTTTTTTTCTCTTTGATCTCTTTGATTTTTTTTTATAATGACTTGCATGCTAATACAATTTGTCACTATTGTGAATATTTATACCTATTATCAAATTTGATTTTGGATGATTATTTCATTATGATTTATATTGTTTCGATGATATGTACATGATGCCTGGCTGAGTTTCTTGCCGGTTCTTCTCAGAAGGCTAGTTTCCGAACCGGTGGTAAATTCTCGACTTTCATAAGTGCCTTACCAGGGCCTAAACTGAATAAATATTTTTCATTTTCATTTTCTAAGACAAAAAAATTACAACCATATGTGGGGACAAAATTGCATGAGACACAGCGACCTTATCGTGTTGTCATGTTATGTTTTATTTTGAAACTTTGAACAAAATGTTTTAAAATAGTATTATAAATTCGAAAATTTCAATTTCTACCTATCAAGTCGTATATCCCTTATGGGCTTATGTTCAGGATCCAGATAAATCTTACTTCCCTTATGTTTAATGACTTGAGATAAATCAATAAGGTACAATGCAGTCAATTCAATGCCGACGTCGACCGATCTAGTTTACAGTGGTTAAGTGGTGTTGTTAGCCAAACAACGCCCTGGGTGTGATGTGCTTCGACCCTGAGTGGATCACGCCTAAATTGTTTGGACATCTTAAAGCCTCATCTGTCATTCACTATAATTAAACTCCAATCCTTAATGAATCGAATACTGTTCTAGACGAATACACCTGCGAAGCAAATCTAAACTAAATGTATTAATTTTCGTCCAGCATTGTGGAAGTAGAAAGATTCTACGATAAATTAACTCTAAAATCCTCCCTTAATTTACGTTCTGAATCCGGTGGTAGATTCTATCTGGCGCAGTTAAAATTTCATTAGTCTAAGCAAATATTTTTGACCAGATAATTTAAATGCAAGAATCACAACATTCGTTGAAGCAAGAAATCTTCCGATGCAAGTCACATGATAATTCTGCGCTAGTAAATCAAACAAATGTAAATGATTGAATATAAAAAAGCATAGGTACTACTGAATATTATTGCAGCTATCATACTGACTTTCTACTATTGGAACACGATTCAACACAGCTGTCACAGTTTATCGATAGCAGCTTGCTTTTAATAAAAACAAGGAGTAGAGCCGCGTAAAACTCGGAATGAATTTAATAGTTATTTGTTATACAAGAGTGCAAAGTTGCTTTTTAACCGCGTGTTCAATTTTGATGACCGAGCAAGCGAAGGATTCTAAAATTGAATCACGAGCGCAGCGAGTGATTCAAAATTAGAATCCTGAGCGTTAGCGAGGGAATCAAAAGAGCACGAGGTGAAAAATCTTTGCACTCGAGTGCAACACGTAACTTTTCATTCCACCTCAGCGAGGAAATGACTAAATGCAAAAAAAAACGTTTACAATCACAAGATAGGTACACTTTTATTTCAGTTTAGGTATTAATTACTACATTATGACAGGTAAGTATTACAGAATAATCTTTTTAATTCACAAACTTAGTGCACACGATGTTCTAAATTCAATTTACTTTATCCTCTAGAGAATAAAAACGGCTTTTCCACTCAGATATTGAAGATTAAAAATACTCTTTCCGAGATGGTGGAATGAAAAATACTTTATATAAGCTCTTTAGTATGTTCCTGAAAATGTCTGGGAGCTGTAATCGGCTTTATAATAAAAGCACAAATCGCGCTGCTTTTCGCAGATTCTAAAACACTGTTTGTTTACGTGAACATATTTTTTTCCACACATAAAAATATTTTTTGAAACTTAATTTAAAAACAGGATAAATAAGGACCTATTCCATCATAAAATCAATAACATTTTCATCTGAGAGTTTTCATACATAAATCATGAAAGCCATTAAGCCAAACATTCGTAATACGAGTTACGTAGGCTCAGTTTATGATGGAAATTCCCAGCATCAAATTATTGTTTTCATCCAACCGTTAAAATTATATTAAAAAACGGTCCCCATCTGGCGTAAAACACAATTTTTCTCAGTATTCGTAGCACTGTTTATCACGTTTCATACAGAAGATCAGCAAAACATCAACATAATAATAGATGTCAATTTATCATTTTGCCTTTCAAATAAACGACAATCGAATTATGCATTCTAATATCGAATCACGCTGCGGTGTTTGATTTAATTTCATCCTTGTTGAATTCCAAATTGGAGTGGTTTCGAGAAATCGTTTCGGTGGGAGCATTTGGTAAACAGGTGAGGTAAATAATCGTTATCGGAGGGGATTGTTCCAACTTCTATTATAAAACGACCGTTCAATAGTGATGCATTAGCAGAACAATATAAAGCGGTTAATCTAACATCAATACCACCTTAACCGTTCGGGAGCCATTACAATCTTTAGGTATTTTGTAAGCTCAACAAAATAAACGTTTTATTATTATTTGAAATAAACTTTGCTGCTTAATAATGTAGTAAGTCACCTTCGGTAACAAAAACGCAAGAAAAGAGCTTCAATATAACAAAATGTATTATTGAAGAACTCAAGATTCGAAGGAAATTAGGTACCAATATCTTATTCATTCTGCGGAAATTAATAAATGAATTCAAAGTGAAATGTAACATTTACTGTCAGGCCTTATAAAGAATTTCAGTTTATATATACGCATGATGTATGTATGTATACTTTCATGCCGTTTATAAATAGATCCTACCGACCCTCGTGATTAGAAAAGTACGGAAATTATTAAATAATTTTATTTGGTTTAATACGTTCGAAATGAAAAAAAAGGAAAATGAAAATGAAAAATATTTATTCAGTTTAGGGTCTGGTAAGGCACTTATGAACGCCGAGAATTTACCACCAGTTCGGAAACTAGTTCAAATAGCCCCTTCGAAGGGTTAACCTGTAAGATATTTCGAATGCGAATTCAATATCGTTTTCAAACATGCGAAATTGAACTAAATATTGTATATATTTTGTATGACTGAAACCAACAACTCGACGTTGACTTCGCCTTCGAGATATCGTACGGAATAACGCACCTATATATGGCTCACTAAGTACACGATATGACGGGTGCTTTAACTTTGTTCCGCCAGCCGTGGACCTTGTCATTCTGGACTGATTTATTATATAAGCTTACTTTGAATATTTAAAGTTCATGAAATCATCTACTTTTAGGCTTTTCAAAGTTATCTACCTAAATTAAGGAAGATTTTTTGAGAATTAGCTTAGAATAACGCCTTTATGAAAGGCGAAGGCGCATAATCTGATTGTACTGTAAGTTCGGTGCCTAAAAGAATTTGGATTTTAAGTTTAATATTTTATATTTTCGTCTAAAGTTAAGTAGATTAAGTTGGTATAAAATATTAAAGTGTCTTCAAATTCACCTAGAATGAATTTTGAATTAAGATATAACTCATCACTGATATAATAAGCTAAACATGCCTGCGGTGAACTTTACGGTAGAGTGGAATTAGAAGTAGGACCCGTAACTTTCAGTTTGAACGTAGGAAAATGAAATTTAGAGTCCATTTTCAGACAGCATTATAAGTTGTATCAAAACAATTCCTATTATATTTGTGGAAAACTCTTTAGCGGTGGCCTACGAGGTACTCTCGGCTGAAATGATGATGATGAAACTTCTAGAATAATTTCAGCCAATGTTGTGAAGAGTCTAAATCACATCATTCCATATATAGCGATGCAAAACGGAAATACAATAACGGTATATGTAGTCGGGGTCCTGGTAAGGACTTCGAACGTCTATTAAATTACCACCGTATACCCTACACACGTTGTTTTGTATTCTGTTTCACAAAACAATTTTATTTTATATCTAAGTACTTTTATTACAGACGACTTTTACCGTTTCACTCTCGAGACGTTTAACATAATTTCTAAAAGATATAATATTTCTCCTGATGTTACTCCTGAATAATTTTTATATATAAAAGTGTGTTTAACCTAATTTGCGACGCTTCTGGCACTACGGCTCATAAGAAAATTCATAGCAGGTTTGAGTCTGCACATACAAATTCTACAGCTGACGAAAATACAAATACACTATCACACAACACCCACGATGGTAGAAATGTACTAAACATATACGAATTTATGTATACAGAGATTTTCAGGAAGAGAAGCGTGTTGGCAGCTTAACAGGTTTTTATTCCACTAATGACCGTTCATGTCTCACGGCCCTTTTTAGGGGAGAAAATTTTATCCTTAAATAATTGAATTATGACTGGCTAATGTCTTTCAACGTTTCTTAATTTAAGGGTTTCTGCTTAAAATATCAATATCAGCTACTACACTATTTTATATTATGTGGTAAGATACAATTTATGGACTTATAATTCAAAGTAATCACAAAAAAAATTATATTCCATGATTGGGAGCATGACTATGTAACTCGCACTAGGTAACAGCTTTAATAGATTTAATTCATACAATGCCCAATAACAATGATAATTTAAGTTTATGGAAATGGTCGAAAAAGAGGAGATCGAAGGTCGCAGATTTTCTACATTGTTCATTGTTCTCACCGTTCAATAGATAATTAAATTCGGATTTCCGGGACCAAACGGTTTTAAATTGCAAAACGAAGTAGTTAATGGAACAGAATTCGAAGTGAGGGCCTTAATAACAAACGTACACGTGCAAAACCAAGGTGAAAGTGCATTGTTTCAGTCGTGTTGAGAGTCATGCTACCCATGTATATTATTTGTATATTTGTGTTGGGTTTGCAATAAAAATAAAAATGTGTATTATATACTAAGTAATAACAATTTAATGAACACCTTAATATTTCTTTTTTAAGCAATGTGAAATCAATACCTTAAAAAGCTTCCGAAAGCTTTCGAAACTTTACTTTGTAAGGAGATGCTTAATTAGATTCGCTTAAATCAGAACTTGCGAAACTTTTAATCAGAAAAACTAAAGTGGAATTAAGAGGGAGTCGTATAACAATTTTGCGCTATTCCATGTCAGTTGGGGGTGTGCTGTGTGCTATGCTGTACAGACAGTACTCTTGAGACTCACCAATGCAGCGCTTTTTTATGCGATCAATATTATCTATACATTAATATTTAATAGAAAAATGTAAACATATTAATTGAAAGGATTGATACGAGTATATTAGCACGATGTCGGGTCGCGTATTGTAGGCACCGCGGGTCGGTACGTTACAGGCGAGCGTTCCGGAGCTCTCCCGCCGGTTAACTGAAAACTGGAGCTCGAACCTCGAATACGAATACCGACCCTACTAACTTCAGACCGATCTCTATCTTGCCAGCCCTCAGCAAAATTTTCGAAAAAATTATGCTGAATCAAATAGTCGCTTACTTTAATCTTAATAATATTCTACATGGTGAGCAATATGGCTTCACCAAAGGTCGTTCAACCACTGATGCTGGTGTTGCACTTCTTAGACATATTTATAGAGCGTGGGAAAACGCTCACGACATGATAGGTGTATTCTGCGACCTATCCAAGGCATTCGATTGTGTACAACACGAAACCTTATTAGTTAAATTAAACTATTACGGTGTCAAAGGTAGGGCACTCGACCTAATCAAATCATATCTTTGTCAACGGATTCAAAAAGTCGAAGTAAATGGGGTCAGATCTTCCGGTTCTCCAGTACTAATGGGCGTCCCACAGGGTTCAATCCTAGGACCATTTCTATTCTTAGTATATATTAATGATTTACCAAATTTAGTAAAGAATACGTGTGATATTGTACTGTTCGCTGATGACACATCTCTTTTGTTTGAAGTCGACAGAGCCAAAACGAATTATGAAGATGTAAACAGTGCACTTGATCAGGTATTGAAATGGTTTAATGTAAATAACTTAGTTTTAAATGCCAAAAAAACTAAATGTATTAAATTCACTTTACCAAACGTCAAACCTGTTGATACAAAGGTCATGGTAAATGGTGAAACTTTGGAAATAGTAGATTCTGTAGTATTTCTAGGTGTAACCCTTGATAATAAACTTCAGTGGGGCCCACATATATCCAAGTTATCAGGAAAACTCAGCTCCGCAGCTTATGCAATTAGAAAAATTAGACAGTTCACCGACATAGAAACAGCTCGACTTGTATATTTTTCTTATTTTCATAGCGTTATGTCCTATGCTATTTTAATTTGGGGCAAAGCTGCTGATATAGACTCTATATTTACACTACAGAAAAGGGCTATACGATCTATATATAATTTGGGACCGCGAGAATCGTTAAGGGAAAAATTTAAATCAATTGGAATTTTGACAGTGGCCTCACAGTATATTTTAGCTAACTTATTATTTGTGCATCAAAACATTGGATCGTTTCAAAGGAAATGTGATGTGCATAACGTAAACACAAGACACAAACATAAAATTGTAGTGCCTGCGCATCGCCTACAAAAAGTGCATGGCTCATTTTTAGGACAGAGCACACGCTTCTATAATAAATTACCAACAAAAATTGTAAACTTGCCCTTCAACAAATTTAAAGAAACAATTAAATCAGTTTTGCTTGAAAAAGGATATTATACTGTAAGTGATTATATTTGTGATAAGGGAGCCTGGGATGTACCTGATAATGTTTGTAAATAATCCCATTGGCACTGTACTTTTGCTACAATTAATTAATCTTAATTTTGCTTTGACTGGCTGGAATTTGCCATGCTCACATATATTTGTACTATATTTTTAGTTTTTAGTTTTTATTTTTGACAATTGAGCATTAGAACTGTGTCCATGGGCTTATAGTTGCTTGAACAATTTATTTTGTATTTTTAAAACTGTATAATATTCTTTAAAAGAGTAATTACTGAGTTTCTTGCCAGGTTCTTCTCAGTAAAATCAACCTTCCGAACCTGGCGGTAGCATGTATAATCCTGTGTAATTGTGTCATTCTGACGATTTGAAAGTACTTTGTATGAAGTCTAATCGAATAAAGATATATTTGATTTTGATTTTTGATTTTGAATGAAACACTATACTAGGTGCATTCTCCTTAATCCAGGCCCGCTCTGATTTCAGCCAATTCTTTTCTAGCCCATACAAAAACTTTCCTGAGTATCTTACTAAGTTTTTATTTCGTTTCAAGCCTTTGTGTGAGGTACGTGAACGGTCCCTATTTGCTTTCGCATCTTATACTACACTTCAATAATATTTTATCTATATCATCACTTTGCTCTACTTAGATACTTTTTAGCCATAGCGTTTTAAATCTATTACAATTTATATGGAGTGTCAAACACGGTATGTGATATGAATAATCAGCTTAATTTCAAATAACCCTATACCTTATGTGTGAAATTTGGTAAAATCCATTATATTAATCAGTTGAAACGTGTTCAGGGACCGAGGAGAGGATTTAATTGATAAACTTTGCTATTCGTAGCTCTTACTAGCTGGTTTCTATAATTCTTCTGAAGTGATTTAAGGGCTCATTACGGCCGTTTATCTTTCTATTAGATCGCCGAAATGAAAGCCTTAGATTTTTACGCTAAATTAATTGTCAACGGACTAAACTTTAGCCTTTTTAGATAACAGCAACGACATTAATTCCGATTTAGAAAAAGTAAGATTTATTGTTCCAATAAAATAGTTGAGTCATTGGTTTACAAAATTTAGTTTTCATATAATCCGTGATATTTTATGCATTTGAGTTTAAATAAAGCTTGTGTGGTATTATATAATGCTTTTATAAAGTTGTTTGGTGATAATTGGTAAGTACATAATATCTATAATTGTAAATAAGTACCATATACAGGGTGTCGGAGAAAAAGGAACAGTTGTCTTCTAGAAGTTGTAGGGTTTTATGAATATATCACTATATTGAAATCGTAAAATATCTAGCTCCAACGATAACGTAGTTATAAGGTATGGCCGAAGAGCTCGCGGCCTTAAGCGATTGAATGAACGCGCGGCCGCGTTTACCTACATTCCGTACGCGGTCATTAAACTTTTTAAATTAAGGGGAAGGTTAATGGTTTCGAAAAATGGTTTTATGGGATTATTTCAGGATTTATTAGTGGGAAAAAAAAATTAAAACGTAGTTAGATTTCACGTGAATAACTCTACGTTACAGCTGATTTTTATGCGAAAATAAGGTATTGATATGGTCAACTTTGAACATCAATTATTCGAAAACGGAAGAAAATATTCTTGTCATAATAATTTTAATTGCTTCCTAATATTATACCCTATCACATATTTTAAGAGCTGTCCCGGTTTCCCCGACACCCTGTATAATATGTTTAAGAAGAGGTTAATAATTGGTTCACTTGTAGTAAATAGTTGACACTGTTTGATTATGCGAAAAATAAAAAATTAACTGAAAATTATACAAACTAAAATTTTCAGATTACCCATGCGAGTATATGGACGCACCATTTTATAATTCTCTACATAAGTAATGTACCTACCGTCTTACCTTTAGCAATGAAATTCGTTCTCAGGTATTTTATTGGAGCGCAAAACAGAGAGAATGTTAGATGACTCAAATGAATGAACAGGTTGAAACTGTGTATGGTATGCATTAGTAATATTATTGCTATTGTACCTACGCTTTTAATGGTTAATGGTTAAATAAGTTGTGTATCCAAAATATTTCACAGCCGAACCGCGGAAATTTTGAATAACCATTGGGTACTAATAAAGCACTCCGCGGTCGAAGTCGCGGGTAATAGCTAGTACAGGGGACCAACTATGATCGCACAACAGCGCGTATAAAGAACTTCTTAGGTTTGCCCTTTAATTTTACGGTACAAAAATGAAACGTCCGCTCAGAAGTGCTCTGGCTATTACTCTCTGTTTAAACCGATGATGGTAGGCCACCAGTTTAAGATAAGTAACATACACTTAATAAATTGAGACACAGAATAATAATTGCCAGACTGACTGACAAAGGTAAAACGTTTCTGATGAATAATACTTTTTTTTTATTTTTTTTATTGACGAGGGGGAAACCTTCAAAAGGTCCCCGACCGCCCTGGGAGAGGCAGATCGGGGTATGTGGGATTTTTACCGCACTAAAACCCCCCCGGTGGCCATCCTCAGTGCTCAGGGGGGACTCCGGGTACTCTGATAGATCGCACCGGTGTCCCCCCACACTTTGCCGGGGCAGCTGAGTCGCCGCCCCTAGAGACCTCGCTGTGCAAGGCAGCGCGAGCCACATCGCGCTGCCACCTTCCCGGGCCCGCGGCTCGGTGGTCAAAGCTCCCACCCCGACCACCGCCGTTTTAGTCGCCTCTTACGACAGGCAGGGGATACCATAGCCAAATTCTTAGACCCTGGCTATTGGGTGTGATGAATAATACTGAGTTAATCCGACAGACAAGTTGTCCTTTGAAGGTTTCAAAGCACACATTTATACAAAAGACATCGCAGATTACATTCTGGGCTTGGGTAGGTCTATGATGATCTTTTAGCATCAAAGACCATTTAGTTTCAAATTCCTAATCTATAAATTCTCTAAGGAATTGTATTTATTATTTTTAATATGAATTCTACGAATTTTTGGAATAGGTAGGTCTCTGCACTCAAGTACTCACGGGTACTTATGGTTTCTAAATTTAATAACCTTACGAAATTGTTTTTATAAAGACTCAAGTTTTTCCACAGATTCAATTACCGGGTGGGTTCGTTAAATTATAAAGGGTAGAAAAATATTATTTCATCTCTACCTGATCGTCTCTTTTACGGCTATTTTCTGAAATCGTTTTTTGGAAGACGATGATTGAGGCAATTCATTTTTCCATTTATTTATCTGGCGATAATAACAGAGACTTGTTTGATGCTATCTATCATTTGTTGCCCATCAGTAGGAAGGACGAATAAAAGGAAAATGAATCCCAAACATGTCAGGCTGAGGGTAGGTAGCTGTCGTCGAATTGGGAATTACCTTTGATATTGGTGGGTTTGGCTGCTAAAGACCGTCTGTGCCGCCGCGGCTTACACAAGACAACACTGGAGGATTTATTAGATTGTTCGCGTCGGGTACACGACACACGGAATCCACATCTCAACAAAAAAGCAAACTGTTATTTGCATTGCGGTTTGCTGTCTCGAAGTAGAAAACTATGTCACATTCAGGAATGAAGTCTCCTAAAAATCCGAAAAATTCAATTGAATACTTTATTTCTTGAGAACATGACCATATGTGGTGCTTATTGGAACATAATTGAATATTGTTAAAAAATAAACAAATATTTCTATACAATTGGTACTTACTATAGTTTTCATTACAGACATATTTTGCGTGAATTCCGGATACTGCGTCCTTCCACATTGAATGTAACCTGTAAGGAAGGGAATTAAAGGATAGCCTGCCCGAGACGCATTCCTCCTTATTGTACCTGACAGCCAGTACTATGTGGCTTCCAGCGAGCCAGAAAATTTACGGGTAAATGACTTCGGTATGTGCTACACAGAACAAATAGCAGTGTACCATTTTTTTCCATTAGGTATTTTGCTTTGTATCTATCTACCTTTGTGAATATTTCTCGGATATTCGACCCTTTCGTTACATTGGATAACTATCTACTTCTCTACCTGTTAGTTCCATTGGTTTAATAATAACAAAATATTTCTTCGAGTAGGTTTTTTAATTAAATGGATATAGGCTATTTATATTCAACACACAACAATCAAAAAAGGTATCAAAGCTAAATTGAAATGATATCGGTCCCGTGGAAATTAATTAATTCTAAACGTAAATGTCTGTGATAAAGTTAGATGAGAAAACTCTTGCATTATGCAGGACGCAGGGAACAAATTAATCAACATGTAAATCGCTTGAGACGTAGGTACATACTTAGCTTAAATAATTAACTAAGCTCACGTTTCTTACCTTTTATTAACCGTCTTCAAAAACTAATTATTTATGTTGGTATAATGTGTTTGTTTAAGAAACGATAATTAAAACGATTGCGAAACGATACGTACCTACCTATATCTAATGGTTTCCAGTCAAATACGTGTCTCATTAATTAATCGATGTGAGAAACTTTAAGACTTTCTATTTCGTTTTTCCTAAACATATTGTATGAAATGTTTTATGTTATTTTTGACCAGTATTAATCTGATCTTCTGTGAAATATACTGCACCTGCGTCGAACATTTCAGTTTTAATTTTCGTCCATATTGGGTTCTAAAACATAGATCACAAAGCCTCTACAAGATTATTTTTGTGCTTTAGAAAGCGAGGACAATACGCCCTCATTTGTTTTTGATGCTCCGTTTATGTCGAGGGAAAGCTTTGCAGCTGCTGTCTTTGTGTACGAGAACTTTGAGGAGACTCATGACGACGATTAAAAAACTGGATCTGAGCATTTGAATCACAGGGCACAAGCTAAATTATCATTGATACAGTATATATATGTAGTTTGTTTCACAATGCATCGAAGGATTTTTAAATATTTGGGTCCTTTTAAAATCATCGCTGGCCTAGACATATTCACATATTATGTACTAGTTAGTGGACGTACAATAAGAATATTAAGTTATATGTAAATTATTTCGAAAAATTGAA
This sequence comes from Watsonalla cultraria, assembly GCA_964035505.1. Taxonomy (NCBI): domain Eukaryota; kingdom Metazoa; phylum Arthropoda; class Insecta; order Lepidoptera; family Drepanidae; genus Watsonalla; species Watsonalla cultraria. Next base: position 4,716,337 of record OZ037717.1, on the reverse strand, counting down.
TATATTTTATACAAGTTATTGACTAGGTAATTGAGCTACAGCTCCATTCCGTAAATTCTAGCAAAGACGCTTCTGATATTTCAAAATGAGAACTCACAATGCAGATTTTGAATTATGTTGGCCATTAGACTTGATTTAGATATTTTTCCGAATAACTTGAAGTCTCGGTTACATGTTTTTGAGTGGTGTAATCTATTGCAATAACATATAATTATGAGACTGAAATAGCTAAGCTAAGAAATAATTCAGCCAAAACGAGGTACATTAACTTTGATCCTCACATGTAAGTGTTAAAAAGTTTCGCGCTGAGCACTCTTCGTAACGCTCCTTTGCAGTTTGCAGTTTATCACGGCGACACTTTACTTCCTGTTCAGAAATTTTCTTCTTGAAACATACACCTGAGGAAATTATTTTCAACAGATTTTTTTTTGTAAAAAAATATACACCATCCATACCGAATGAACGATGCTAATATATTTTGATAAGAAATTATAATTTATCAATTTATTAAGTGAGAAACAAACAAATTTCAAATTAAAAATTTTAGTCAGGTCTGAATTTGGCATTTGTATTGTAATAAACTTATACGCCACCTATTACTTTCATAAGTGCTCGGGAAATCGATTTAATTTTTCTTTATAAAACACGATTTGTGAACAGGAAAAAGTTTTGTTTAATGAAATGCAAACGAAACTTCTGGGGTGAACATTTTCCTTGTCCTTTCCTTATCTGTCTAAATATACTTGTGAAGGAAATTCCACCGAGATTGATCTTATTATAAGCAGATGTTACGAGCAGTAACAACGGCTAACCAGGCATGTTGATGTAGGACAATGGGCTTACCGGGGACCTGAGACAACACAAACGACCTCGTTCAAATGACCACTGGGCGCGAACTATGATGAGTCACTATAATCTCGTAACCTCCGGTCCTTATTATCATACTAGCAATGCTGAAACCTTTCTATATTTCAACGTGTCTTTAACATGTATGTACATACTAAGTAAGTAAATTAGAACTAATATCAATCGTGTAAAGATCCAAATTTTACACACTTTGCTGCTGTAACTGCACTCTAGTTCGTCTCGTTAAAATACAAACATATTGTAAGACGCGTTTTTGTTCATCTAATATTAGTTGTGCCTCGCGGTTCTATCCGCATATTAGTTCCTGGTTTTTTTTTGCTGATATTTTTAATATTTGTGAAGTTATAAACCCTAAAGTTTTCCTCGATAAATGAACTATCCGACTTCAAAATATTTTTTCCGATGTACACCAGTAGTGCATGAGATTAACGCATTCAACCAAACAAACAAACTTTTCAGTTTTATAATAATATAGTGTAGATAATAATTGGAAACATACATTTCTTCATCATTAATACCATTAATTAAGGTGCAAGCAACGTTTATTATCCAATCAGCCCTGATAGCGTATCGCGCGCGTGGAAATGTTTTTAATGTTGATTCGCCCACGCCCAACGCCGAACAAAGTATTAATTCTTCAGCTAATAGTTAATCATACTCTTTGAGTAGCACAGAAAGTTAATCTGGATTATCGACCGGAATTAAATTAGGCGAAACAGATTAGTACTGATTATATTTAATTAGACCAGATTAGTACTTTTATCACAAATGTAGGTATGTATGATTCGAGCCCACGTTGATAAATCTCTCGTTGATAGGTCTCGAATCTGATTTACTTCATACAAAACTTATTTTTTTACTAATTAAAATCTACATTAATTATTATGTACATTTAAGTAGCCATTACATAGGTACGTTTTGAGCGTTTTAGTTCCATATTTCTGACACAAATTGTTATAGCAGCTATGTTACAGACACACTTTTAAATATAATTCACAAATTAATTATAGCATTTATCGCGACACAAATTTGACTCGACCCCCGGATTTGGGCGCTAAAAGAACGCTGTACGGGTCGGTTAGCACTCGATAAGGTTCCGTATCATCTGGTTTCATTCTGTACTTGTGTATCATCTGCGCCAAGCCTGTCCTGACTTGCAACATACCGTAACGTTTACCTGCAACATAAAAATTTACTTCAATGTAGGTAAAAAAAAGTTAGTATCTCTCTTCGCGCTTCTCTAACTTCCTCGCCACGCTATATGTATATATATATTAGAGCTGGCGAACATAAAATTAAGTCGTCTTATAAACCGCACTGGGTAGTAGAACATCTTGTGTTCCATGGCTAGGCATATTTATAAAGAACCATCAATAAATATATCAGAAATATATTAATCGTATTTCATAACATGGGTGAACATAATCCAATTTATTTCAGATTTCAAGTTTCAATGTAGGTAGACAACTACTAAAATAAAATATACTTAGTTCACTACATTGGGTTGGGATACAATAGAGAATAGTAACAGAGTTAAGTAATAACACCGTATAAAACCCAGTGTAGCGGCTCTAACGGTGTTTTTGAGGCTAGTTTACACACGTAATAGAATTATGCAAATTATCAGCTAACAGGATTAAAGGTTCACCAATAAACGTAAATCCAATTACTAATACAATAAATACTTCCATATGTCGGTTTGGATTCGGTTTATTGAATTTGTTCGGTTTGATTAAAATATTTTACTAGAGGCAATACTACAGAGACTGCTATAACTGTATGTGTAATTAATTACCAATTTTCTCTCCTGTTACGTGGTCTAGAGCGGCAAAGGACTGATAGCAAAAGTAGTTTTGGTATTGTTGAAACATCCTGAAATGTATCCGAGCCTGAGGCTAGAAGATGTCCCTCAGGAGTCGGATATAAAAATACAAATTGATAATGTTGGGGACACTCTGCATAAATTGTATTTTATCAATTTACCTTTACTGCCATGAATGTAAATGTATCATATTATGTTGGTAGCTCTACGGCAACCTTCCAGAATGTAGGCTATTTTTATTGACCCTATAAAAAACAAGTGAAGGGTCGTAAATTTAATATTTTTACCCTCTACTTGAGGCTGTCAGAGGCCCTGAAAGTATGTCTTTCTACCTATTGGTCTTGGTCTAACTTATATCAACAAGTTTCGTGTTAGCGAATCTAATAAGCAAATCGGGTTATCATTGGGGTCTGACCCGAAACTTAAAGTTAAACCATTTCTATGAATCAAATACTCGGCTATAACAGATACAAAGCATTCATTTTATAGTTACCGATACAGAATCGCGGTCCGTCTCCGAAGGGCAGGAAGTTGAATTGCATATTGTCATTGTCTGTGGCGGTCGCCATCCTCTCCGGACGCCACTCCTCAGGCTGTGGGTAGAACTTCTCGTCGTAGTGCAGAGCCAACAGGTTCACGAACACCGGCACTCCCTTTTCTATGGTCACCTCTTCATTCAACTTATAGGTTTTGTTACAAAGTCGGTCCAAATGTGGTACTGGTGGATATTTTCTTAATGTTTCTATAACAACCAATGTTTTAGAAGTGATTAGGCACAGTAACATTCATTCGGAACAACAACGTGGATTGAAATGCGTTTAATTATTAGGTTTTAAAATTAAACTTATGGTTTGTGATAACGTCCGTATTAAAATATTCGTACATACAAACATTACTACCTCATTCATGGTACATAAAAATATTTTCTTTCGGCGCATCTCCCTCGTAATCAAATGTTGTAAAAGTTTAGGCTGCGCATTTTCTGTCGGTCACCAAAATGTTTATAGGGTAGTATAGATAACACGGACTATAACATTATCGCCTTATTGGGGACTTTCCGTGCCCAAACAAATATACTATTCCATGTCTGAAAATGATACCACTATGATATAACAGATTACGTTTCAAATATCGTTGACGTACCATTGATACAAGCTGTGAGATACTTCAGTTCCAGCAAGTCCTGGTAATCCAAGACTTCCTTTCCACTACTTTTATGGGCCTCATCGATTTCTTTAAATAATTTTTCCTGCAAATATTGTAAAAAGTAGGAGTTTTCATTTGGGTTATATAACTGGGCCTGTAGACAAAGTAAAGTAACATTATCCTCACACTTCGCTCGTAGAAACGATACAAAACGTACGGGAGTGACATATGTCACGTGCCTGATTTCCTGTCGTCATTTCCATACATTTTGTAATATTTCTATAAGCGCGAGCATGAGAGAGTGTTACTTTGTCTAGGCCTACTGTTCATTTAATCTTCTGTTATTGCGTAGACTTATGTAACAAATCGAATCAACGGCTTGGTTTTAAACCTAAAATATAATTTCCAGTTCCAAACAGAGCAGTAACTTCGGTAAATTCAAGGGATAGCTGAAACAATATATAAGCAAAAACAAGCGGTACAATTATCTTTGATAACGCTTTTGATGAATGGTCGCGGATTGAAACTTTGTGAACTAATTCAAATGTCGTTTTCCATCCCCATTATTACTTAATAACGTTAAAGTACATTAAATATATTATTATGTTGAACGGTAAATATAAACTAGATATAAAACGGGTGCTAAGATAGCCGTTCAGCTGTTAGGGCCCCGGCGATTGTTATCAGTTCGAGGGGCGACATTTTCCTAAATGTGGTAGTTGCCTAAATGTAGTGCCGTATATCTTAATGACACGGTTGTCCAAATGACTGGTGTTAGAGCCATAATATAGTGTGGATAGTATATATACGTCGTGTATTCTGTGGACCTGCGGACAGTCTCATTACCTCCAATGGCCATTACCACAAAGGATTTCAATTGACTGTATGTTTTTTTCTCCACCCTGCGCGTCGTTTATAAAAATGATTCGTGATAGGAACTCTCATGAGACTATTTCTTGATATTTTTAGTGTGTGCTTGTGAACTCACTAGTAACACATCATTAACTTATGTAATGTTACAGTTCAAATTCTTAACCAGTCAAAATATCTTTGACTGCGCAGGTTGTTGACGAGAAACAAATTCCAATGAAGCTAGTCAAAAGTAGTTTTGACTAACTTAAATAGACATTGAAATTAGTTTTGAATGTGACATACACATATTACATACGTAGATAGCCTCGGCGGATGGTAAAATCTGCCATTGTCGTTACCCTCATTAACTGTGCTAGCGTAACAGCTGTTTTGGCAGCGTATTTCGGTGATTTAAATAAAATGTTTTGTTTAGATAAGGTTTTGCTTTTTATGGGCGCCAAAGTACTAGAAATTATTCCAGAAGTTACCTGTTCTTCGGGATGATGCGCCAGTTCGTGAAGGCAGTAGCTCATGGTGGTTGAGGATGTTTCTATGGCGCCAAGTATGAACACAGCTGCCTGAGCCAGTATTAAACTATCGGCAAGCTCTATAACCATAACGTGATCATTTAAGAACGATTCGTAAAACACGAATCCTCGTAATCTATACATCTATACATACAGATAAATAAAATTGAAGTCTGTTTGTAACTCCAAAATAACAGTTATTCACTAAATGCATGTGAAAGTATACACGGTAATGACATAGAAAAACAATTTTTAGATTTTTTATCTGTCTGTCTGTCTGTTTGTTCCGGGTAATCTCCGAAACGGCTGGACGGATTTTAACGGGACTTTCACTGACGGATAGCTAATGTTACAAGGAGTAACTTAAGCTACTTAGATTTTAAAAAACCATCCGAAGGCAACCATTAAACTAAAATCTATGCGGGTGAAACCGCAGGGCACAGCTAGTAAGAATAATATGAAAAAGTCTTTGATGAGACCTTATAAAGTACCTACTAACTTTTATTTGGTTTAAAACGAACATTTATCAACGTATATGATGGTAAGATACCATTTTTTTCATTACGTCCTATTACGCTGACCGTGCACTATTTAGTAATTTAGCCATTACATTATAGACACAGCTGCTGACTGATGCACATTAATTGGATTATGAGCCATTACTGACGATAATAACATGTTCAATGGTTATTATAGCTATTTATAACATGAAAAGCCTTATACCAACATTATGTTAATTTGGTAATTACGGTGATTTTGGCAATAACTCACGTGTTCCAGCTTCAGCGGGCAGCTTCATGTTATCCCTCAATTGAATCAGGTGATTGACGAGGTCCCGATCATTGGTACTATCCATTTTTTTCCTTTCATTCACTACATTCCAGAACATTGTCTTCACATAGTTCGTAGCCGCTTGCGAGAAGAATTTAAGTCTACGAACGCAAAATATTTAAAATAATTTTATAATATATCTAATTTATATAAGCAGCTAAAATATTCACCATCAAATACATTTTTATCACCAGTTTTCATGTTTAAGATTACCAACGGAAACGCAGCTGCTTCTTTCAAAGGTTCTAGGCGCATAAAAAACGTAATTTCGCGTAAAATAAACGGACCTCGGATATTATGCTTTATAAATTCAGCTCCTTTTATTGAATAATATAGCTCTACCTTAGCCTTAGTCTTCGCAGGGAAGAAAGTAACTATGAATAAGGTATTAGCATTCTGTGACTGTGCTATAACTAGAGCGAAAGGATTTCCCAGACGTATTCAATTCGAGAGATTTTTTTCTCATCACCATCACTTTTGTATTTCATTTTCATGAAATATACTACAATTAACATAAAATTATATTCTCAGAAGGCTAAATTCCGAACCGCTGGGCAATTCTTCGACGTACATGAGTGCATTACCAGGGCCTAAATTAAATCATTAATATTTATTTTTTTATTAGTTTCGCATTTATTAAATTTTTGCATAACCCAAAAGGATCTAGAGAATAAAACATAAATCACCTAAGTAGCGCTGCTATGGCGGGCATGAAGAAGATCATGGTGAACTCAAAGCCTCGCCAGAAGGTCCACTTGACCATGTGGCAGGTGATGTACCACAGCGGGGACTCCTGACCACTTAGCGCACTCACACGGATACCGAACACAGTGTACCCTATCGTATCTGACGTGTACATTGAGAACAGCTCCTGAGTAACCAGAATAAACATGATATTAGCAATACAAGTACTACGCGTAATGCGTACCTGGAAGAAGTCGAGAAAACGGACCACCTATTTCTATATATCTAAGTTCTATACCAAATAAATTAAACATTACCTTAAGGTTGACCGGCTCATTTCTATCAATGTGATCCCTTTGTATTTTCTGCACCAACTGACCAGCGTTTATGTTCATAAGTTCTGTCAGTAACTTCAGCCGCCTCGACGTAAATATCGGAGTCAGTTCAGTTCTCATATCCGTCCATATTGGGTTCTGAAACATGAATCAAATTCCTGGCGACGTTCTTGAAAGCTTTGCAACTGCTGTGTTTGGAAGATCTACCCAATTGACGATTAAATATTACCAATGTTGTAACACCATAGTTAGTATCGTACGTACCCAATAATTTACATTTTATATTATAATCCAAAGTTAAATAAAAATTAACTAACCAAAAATGTGTACAAAAAAATCAAATCTGTACATATATATCTACACAGATAAATAAAATTGAAGTATACACGGTACTGACATATAAAAACCAACTTTTATGTTACTCCTTGTAATATTGACAGACAGACAGGAAGACAAACAGACAGAGAAAAAATTTAAAAATTGTTTTTTTATTATCAGTACCGTGTATACCATTTGCATTTAGTGTAAAACAGTTATTTTAGAATAACAAACAGATACTTCAATTTTATTTATCTGTATGTATAGATATAGATGTATAGATGTATCAAATTTGACATATTTTCATGCTCCTGCAATTTCATTTGTTTTCGTTACCTTTCATCATTACATTATACAATGTGTATGTTCTGTGACTTACTCTAAGATTGAACAAGCTGAGTGAACCTATCGGATCCACGTCATAACTTGCGTAACAATATCGATTCTGGAAGTATTCAGCATCTTTAACGATTATCTTCCGAGCGAGCTCCGGGCTCTGCACCACGAGCGCGGGCTGCCACCCCAGAAACACCCCCACGTACTCCCGAGGATGTTTGTTCTTCACTTCATTGAAGAAGTCCCAAAAACTTTTTCTCATCACAAAAGACAGGTTCCCCAAAAGTAATGACGGTTTCTCGTATGGGACGCCGCGGTCCTTCCAATAATTGTAATTCCATCTTAAATACAAGTATAGGAAGGTAAGGGTAACAATAAGAAAAACAAGCAAGGCTTGGAACACGGCACTGAAGAGCTCCATCACTGACTCGCGCCGGGTTACAATGGACTTCACTTAATATGTTTGTGACAATCTGTGTTGTTTTGTCAATAAATGATTAGGTAGGTATACCTTCTTATACATTCTTGGATTATCACAGTTCAATAATCCATTTTATCAAATGTACGTACGTATGTACATACTTATTTATTAATAGCACTCTAGATACCGTTACAATGCCGCTTATATGAATTTCTAAGCTAATTGTACTTTTGTTCAAAGTAATGTTTTTTTCTCTATTAAAATCTTGGTGATATTATCCGCGTAGGATTTTATAAAGCAATGTTCAGTTAAAACCAGAGCTGCTCATAACGATTTGATTTGATATAATGTAATAAGAATATAGATTCAAACTGATGTCTTTACATTGGTTGTTATCCTATGATAATGGGACTTTTCCCCATAGTAAAAGTGATCACTGTTATCATGTTTCAAATGAATAAAATGGGTTGAATATGCCGCAAAAATAAGTACGAAAACATACATTTGTTTTCATTCCGGTATTGGATAGACATGGTCCCATTACATTAGCCGAGGTAGCAGGAAATTAAAGTGTCCACCGGCACGACGAGCTGGCCTATTGAATACGAGCAGCCAACGATACTGGCTGTGAAAATCAGCCTCCATCATAATAATTATGTTTCTGGTTTTGGTATTACAAACATTGCTGTATCTATAAAAAAAATCCGGAGAGACCATTCCATAGCATTTTGTTAAGCCATCCACACTTACCGCAAAGTAAGTTAAGTAAGTTATACGTCACGACCTACAAATGAATAAATTTCTCTGTTTTAATAATGTTAGACTATCCGTGATATAGTCTCATACAAACAAATACATATTTCAAACATTCAGATCAGTTGGTCGGGCACAGACGCTTACGACTGTCCAAATGTATATAAATGTAAACGCGTGCTGGTTTGAATTATGTTGAGTATGAGACAGTATTCCACATTCCTGATGCGGCATTTCGGATGCATGATTTGTAAACTAAATGCATGGTAAATATATGTCAATTTAATGCATTGGTTAAATTGATTGGTGTGAATTTTAGTCTATAGTAAATAGGCATAGTACCCACATTTCGTTTTCAAAATTGATATAGTAGTTTACATAAAAATTCAAACTACGAACTTACAAACAATTTTACTTACTTTAAATAGAGTTTAAAAATAGCAGTTGAAATGTTCAAATACATATAATAATCCGATGGCGAGACTATACTTTATTTAAGTGTATCGTAAATATTATCATGAAGCCGTTGACTACAAAAATAACAAAGCATAATAAGAAGTCGCAACTGCAAATTCGTAGGAAGAATGTGACTGCAGGGTGTAATGTGTTACGTCAGTTAATATTTGTTGCCGGTCATTCAGCTCAGCTGCAGACAATGAAGTATCGGGTGTTTTGGTGAGGGAGTCTCATTTTACGGTCCGGGAGCCGCCGCCGATACTTGTTTATTGCCGACCAAACCCTTACATTTTATTTCCATCTTCTATTTTTAGCTCGTCATTCTGCTACACTCCGCCTGTGTACCAAATGCCTTGAAGTACGTTCTACGTTGTATACGATTCCATTTTTAAAACACTTATCTACAAACAAGACGCTATTCTATTTTTCTCGCAACTAATTTTTCTTACAGCTCGTATGTTTCTAAACTCTTTCTAAAGTAATGTAGGCGTTTATTTCTATAGCCTTAATAGCTGTTTCTGTATTTTATCTCCGACTTCCTCTACGTGGGTTATTTTTTTCATCACATTGAATGTGCGAAACGACCTAACCATAATGTCATGAAACTAATATTTTGCTATTGTTTAACATTTGGTGAATTTATTCGTTCAGACGTAATTCAGTCTGTAAGGCTAAAATTGGTATTATGTGGAATTACCATTCTTATGTCACCACCAAACAGTTCAGCCAGTATGATCGATAGCGAAAGTTCATTAATTCACTTGGTATTTGTATTGTAAGCAACTTTTATACGCCTCCCACACATTATTCGGTAATAGATTTGTTTTGTATTGAATTTTATCGTACTAAACACGATTCAAAGGAGACTAAAAGAACAACTTTTTTAATGTATTGAGTCAAACGAATCTTCTGGGGTGCTGTCGCCCTGAACCGTCTAAGGACATTTGCGAAGAAATTCTTCTAAAATTGGATATATTCCATTATAAACAGATGCTACCGAAGTAATAACGGTGAACCATAATAGGCATGTTGATATACGATAATGTGCTTTAAAGCGTTCTTTGAGAACAACAAACCAGGCCTTGGCAGTAAGGGGTGCGAACTATCAGCTAACTTATTTGCAACTCCTGGTCTCTGCCCTCCACCTTATTAAGTAATGTTGGAGTTCTGGCTTTATTGAGAAACTTTAAGTAAAGAAAGACAAATTTTTTTAAGGATTTGGTTAACGAAGGAAGGCTAAACATTCCGCAAAAACACAGAATTATATGTATATACATGTGGGATTGAATAAAATATAACGAGGAATGTTTGAATGGATCTTCTGTACTTCGTCTTAATAAAATATCAACTTAAATAAACACATCTTTAAATAATAAATAATCTTTACATCTTTCACGTCTTCCACCATCGTTCTGTCATCCGTCACTTCTTACTTCTTCTTCTTTTATTCTTTCCGATCACACGTTGCCAATCATTCTCACATAAAACCTCTTCCCACACTGCCCCACTGAAAATAATGTCTGTCCTCAGACATTCCAACAATTCACAACTTAAATAACATCATTCTTGACTCTTATTTCGATAATACACATAAAACCTTACAACGTACATCGTATTTACAACTATAAACAACTTATATTCTTCTTCCTTTTCTTGAAATCATAACTCACTCTTAAATTCACCATTCTCTTCTTCACCTTACCCATTAAACTTTCATACTCTGAACATACAACATCATCCCTTACATTCAACTTAACACACTCATAATTCATCACCAGAAACACACCTTCTACACACTCCTGATCTATCTTTACTTCATTAGTCAAATACAACTTATTTAGAACATTATACAACACATTATTGTAACTATCACTGTTCGTCATCATATTCCAAGCTTCAATAATTCCGCCATCTATATTTTCTTCCACCGTAATCATTGGTTCCTGCTGTTTGTTTACATCCTCATCTGTGAAGTTTGATTCGTTTCCATCGCAACCGTCCGTTGTCATAATCACGTCACTCATGTCATTGCTCTGATCCGCCATATTAGAATCCGTCATATTGTCGGATTTGCTGTCAATAATGCCAACTGTGGAATCTAACTCATATGTCACCTCTGACGTCAGTATTGTATCCTTCTTATCGGTCTTGTCACTATTATTCATTCTTTGAGTCCGCTGACTGTAGTATTGCTGCATTATACTCTGAACCTGATATTCCGAATATTTCTCCTCACATATTAGTTTCTCGACCGTCTTCGTTTTTCCTCTAACCTTATCAAGGAGTTTGAGCCGTTCCTTCAGCTCCAGATATGTAGATGCACCGTGTAATATTTTTGTATAAGCTTCTTCATCGACTATGCCATCGACGATATACTTAATAATTACATTCTCCGGTATCTCCCCTCGTCTTCCTATTGCCTTCATAACATAAAGGTATTGTAAACAGGTTTCACTTGACTGCTTCTTCCTCAACATCATTATTTCTCTTATAATTTTTGCGTCTAAAAACTCTGGAAATACTTCAAATAGAGCATCCTTTAGCGCACTCCACGTCTTGAAAGGATGTTGGGCTTGGAGCCATAAGGCTGCATTCCCGACCAACGCTCTCTCTCCAACTATTAGTTGCTGTCGCAGCGTCCATCTATAAATTAAAGCGTTTTCTTCTAACTCCTCAATCCATTGCGCTGCTGTCTGTGTGATATCTGTTCCGCTGAATACAGGCACCAGCTCCTCCGTAAACTGCATCGTATTAGTCATCGTCATCTTCGTAAAAATTGTTCGTCTTCTTGCTTCACGACGCCATCTTTACCGTTGCGATCGTCATTTTTTTTCAAATCAAACTCGAAATATTTTTCACATATCCCGGACGAGCCTCCAAAGTTGTGGGATTGAATAAAATATAACGAGGAATGGAATGGAACTGGACTTCTTTACTTTGTCTTCTTAATATCAACTTAAATAAACACATCTTTAAATAATAAATAATCTTTACATCTTTCGTCGTCCGTCTTTCACGTCTTCCACCATCGTTCTGTCATCCGTCACTTCTTACTTCTTCTTCTTTTATTCTTTCCGATCACACGTTGCCAATCATTCTCACATAAAACCTCTTCCCACATACATAATAATATAATAACTCCGCCACGTCTTCGTAAATTAATCCGCGATTATACGTAAACAAATTGGATTATATTATATGCGATTTCCTTAGATTTATTAATTTTCTTAATGAGCTGTGAAATGTTCAGGTATTTTCCCGTTGAAGCGAAAGCTTGGAATATAACTCATCGCAAGTCTCATCGCCCACAGAAATTGATAAGGAGGATCGGATTTGCAAGCACATACATCAACGTCACGGCGTGGGTTGAGAGAATGGAAAATGGAAATCTCCGAACTGGGTCACTGACTAGTCATCCAATCTGACAATCGGTTTTGATACCAATTTTTCACTGTACCGAGTTATTTCTTGGAACAGTGGATGCGAGCGGGCGATAGACAGGCTCATTGGCTGCTCACTGACATGGCAAAACACTTAAGTTTGCCACTTGCGTGTGCACTCTTATGTATGTACGAGGTATATTATGCATGTGGAAGTTGAGTGACGTACAAGGCTTTGCATTAGCAGATGCTGTGCCATTTGTTCAATTTGAAGCTTTAAATATTTATAAGAGAACTTCCCAACTGCATTGCGAACAAACCTGCACTACTATTCGAAATCTACTGTCGTTTAAGCCTAAGTTTACTACGTCTTCTAACTAATTTATTTTGTCCCTTCATATGGTTTTATAGATTAAAATATTACCTTATTTATAGGTATATATTCAAAACGTATTCAGTTCTGTTCTGTGTATTCTGCCAGTAAGAGATGCGAATCCCCACGCTGGTGTAAGTCTTTTATATAGCTTGCTTTGTCCGAAATCTGGAGCCGGCTCAGTCAGATAATCCGATTTGAATGCCACAGTTGCTTTAAAAAGAGCTACGACCAATTCTGTTGACAGTAAAAATGCTCGACTGGGTATTACTTATTTGTGATTGTAGGGATTACCTTCTTGAAATATTCAGTTTATAGGTCATCTTGGATACGTAGATATAAATTGCGAAATGTTTTAATTAGCACTTGTGTCTGCATTGTGAAACCTAGTAAGGCTACATCTACATATTATGTAGTATAGGCCGGCCACGCTTCAGGTAGTCTAATTCAATACTCCTTTGATCCTTGCAAAGATGGGTGAACTTGGATCCTAAACTGACGTGAACAAGTATACACGAGGTGACTTAGGAGACCTCGTTATTAAACTTTCGCCACGAACCCCTATCAAATGATTCAACACCTAAAGTAAACATATTCTGTTTTAATTGTTTAATCCTCCATAAGTTAAATTGGCTTGTTAACTGTTTGTAACGGACTGTTGATATAGTTTTGCTTATTAACAATTTGAAGGAATTATTATAAGTTTTTGTTTATCATTAGGTTTTTATTCTCACGCAAAATGCTACGAGTAAAACATGTTTTTACATAATATTTATGTCTTAAACCGGTTTAGTAAAAACTATTTTAAATGTGTATCCGTGTCTTAGCTGGGATTGAACAATGCACTACAAAAATGTATTTTGCAAAAAAAAATTTCTAAATTTGTTCTTGCATTTACCACCATGGTAGTATATGACTGCAAATAAATGTATTCTTTCTTTCTTTCTTATAATTTATGACGACGTCATTACGCCACAAAATGTATATTTCGTCCCCCATTCGCAGTGGCATCATCCCTCAGCACTTGTTTTGATCCTTTGGTTGCATTGGTGAGCTTTACGTCATCACCATGATTTATGAACGGTGCCTACTAAGCCAGCCAATTATAAAAAATGTTTTCCTTTCCGAAGTTTTACAAAGAGTATACAAATTCAGCGGGCTCCGGGAACAATAGCTGGCGTTGATCCCCCTTGATCCGGCTAATTAACAATTTAAAGAGTACATTCAGTTACGAATCAATGTGCATTGAATATTCAAACGGTCTCAAATTAAGGTCATGAATTATTGAAATGGGCTACAACTATTGAACGTCTTCGCGATCATGTACATTTTAGGCCGTAAATGTTTAGTCAACTGCAAGTTTTTTTAGAGATCCTTTAATTTTATTTATAACTAGCTGTGCCCTGCGGTTTCACCCGCGTAGATTTAGTTTCATCTTTATTGTCGCGGAACCCTAATATTTTTAATAAATAAAAGTATCCTAAGAATTACTCCTTGAAACATCAGCTACCTACCAGTGAAAGTCCCGTCGAAATCCGTCCAGCCGTTTCGGAGATTACCCGGAACAAACAGACAGACAGACAGACAGAGAAAACAATTTAAACTTGGTTTTTCTTTGTCAGTACCGTGTATACTTTCATATGCATTGAATGCTACGAAACTGTTATTTTGCAGTTACAAACAGACATTTCAATTTTATTTATCTGTATAGATTAAGTACTATTTATTTTGTTTGCTTTAAATTATGTTGAGCAAATGTTTGACCTCTGCCAGAGTTTAGTTCCGTCAACGAAGCTGGAAGTATCTATCCAGGTGGAACATTGTCCAATTATGTGCAAAAGCTTTTAAATGCAAATGTTGTTTAAACGTGGACATTTATGTAGATTTATTCAATGCACACGTAAGTTCCAGCCGGCTGTGTTTAAAATAATTGTTTTTATATTGTTGTGTGTAATTCTACGACATGAAAAGGTTTTGTGTTAAATATTCTGCTTTTGTTCTCTCAACTATCCCGCTCATTATGTCTTGCCATTGTTTATGACAAACTTGAATTAAAACTACTAAATTGGTCTGATTGTGTTGTTTTCCTTGGTTCGGAGAGAATAAACAAAACTCTTTTGAACTCCAATGAAGTGAATATAAAAATGTTTCATTACGAAGTGTACGGTAACTGGGCTTTCTGCCGATAGCACATGAGATTAGAAAAGTTGTGGGGTGTAACTTCACTCCACTTCCGCCGGAAGTCAATTTTAGTTTGATTTATTGACGTACATCTGTCTGTTGAACAACTCGCGCATCCTCCATTCCCATTCCATGCTTAAACTATCTCGCAACTCTCTACTTATTAAACTTAACGGGAGAAGCAGTTATTATGCTTGACTTGTCATCTGCAACTGTCGGCAGCGGAAAACTTCAGTTGAATATTTTCTTTTCATGTTTCTGTTGTCGTCTGTGAAGTTAAAGTACATCCGAGGAAAAAAACTTATACGTACCTTATAATATCACTCTTGCATCTATCGCTCTGAAACAACTGAATTAATTATCACACTAACAATTTATTCGAAACCTAAAAAATAAACATCAAAAAGATTGAAACCAATTAGGTTTTATATGTATACTTATTATTTTTAATTTCAGTAGCAGATGTTTCATAGGGACAAAGTGTAAGGATTGTACCACAGTCCATGGACTTGCCCGTACCATAAAATATGGCGACCACAAAGACGGAGGTCAGAAAGGATGTTTAGTTCTACTGGTGCAAAGGGTCAAGTGCTGCATTCCCTTAACCACAAGCCAACCGTCGTCACCGACGTGGACACTGCCGTTTGTATTACAATTGTTATATTAGTACAATGGAAAGATTTAAACGATTAGTGAAGCAGTCATGGCTGGTAAGGACGGGAGTTTCTGTGTCCACAATAATTAGGTAGAGAACTGCTTATAAAAGTTCTTTTAGAAAAAAAATACCATGCGTTTTAAAATTTATAAGCGAACGTGAGCAGTTATTCACAAAAGGCGGCTGGTGTGAACGTGAGAGGTCGTTAAAGTTGAGCACATTCACTGAACAATGCATCTAACCAACTGTCAAGAGTTTCCGAGGCGTAATGCAGGCAAATGGGTAGACCCTACATAAGGGCACCACCGTATAATATTCACTTCGAGGCACGATGGTAAGGGCAACACGAGGGTAGTAATTTAATGGCATCGAATATGTGTCAAGTGGCTTTTAGCTGCACTTTTTGCTACAGGAAATTAACTGACCGAGTTTCTGCTCTGAGGTTGTTAGTGATATACATTTATAAGGATCAAACAACTTGTTCTAGTTATTTGATATGAAAATATTAAAAATTGAATTTTGTTGTTGGATGGTAACCGTATTTATTTTCATAATTTTTCAAAAGTAGACCAAATAACACGGAGAGAAACTTACATAACGCTTATTTTGTGAATCAAAAGAGCTGAAATAAGTTTGGAGCGTTTGTTTCCATCTGAAGCCGCTCTTAAATATCAAGTTTGAGTAATGTAAAAATATAAACCCGCTGTCTTCAACGGTACGGCACCATTTATCCTGCTAATTACACTGAAATTCCTCACAAAACGATCCGAGATCCAGTTTCCAGTTTTCCCACCCAACGAAACACCCGCTTCGGTCCACTTCTCACTTTATTAAAGCACTGCTGCTATTTGCGCTGAATTATTGCAGATTTAGCCATGGCTTTCCCCTAAACACGAGGAAATTACTTTTCCGTTGCCAGTTTAAAACGTTCCCGTAGAATTAATAATTGTAAAGGAATAATGCAAAAGCTGGGACAACAAATACCTTTTTATTGCGCTGTATTTGTATGTTGTTCTATCGACGAACTCTTCTCTCCATACAGGGAAGATTAAAGTAAAAGGTTTCGATTACAATCCTCCCCTTTACTGTCGAAGGGCCTTTAATCCTTTCAAATATACCAACCATGCAACACAATCGGCGAGTGCCGGAGCAATCAATCCATTAGAACCGGTGCCAAATCCGTGTGAACACCACATACAGCTACCCTGTCCGTAATATACATACTGTTACTTTAAGTACCGATAAGTTTTCGTTTTTCATCCACTTTGATACATTTTATAGTATCCAGAAGGCTCTCTAGGGAAGATAGCAGTTAATAGAAGTAACTGTTTTGAACAGTATTTATATCGCTGCACCAACCACAACTCAATATAGTCAAAGCATTTAGGGACGCCATGAATCAATGAAAAGATACTGAAATTTATACCCGTGGCCGTAATATACCTACGAGGTATATTACGGCCACGAGGTAATATGACTTCAAGAAGGTATTCAATTTGCCTCTTCATACCAAATACAAAGGATATTTAATTTGACATCGAAATGAAATTTGAGATCAGTATTGAGTATGTTGAATCTATTTGAACTATTTGAATAGTAGGCGTACCTGTCGGCTCGTCACTCTGAGATGTCTGTTAATAATGAACACAGTTCTATTGCCCGCAGGCTTCCGGAGACCGGGGTACACTAACGATACTGTTCAATTTACAACTGAGCACTGTATCGGTAGTACAATTCCCCAACTTCATACAATATTTAAACAAACACAACCTATCGGATTAAGCTCGTAGTTCGAAATGATTTTCAGAAACATCCACTGGGTCGGGTTAGAAAATAGTGTTACAATCCTATTCCTATTCATAACATACGCTTTTATGGCTAGCAATTGTAAATTATATAATATAAAAACATAAAATTGTAGCGAAAACTGTAATGATATTGTAAAAGCAACTATTAAAAAAATTACTAGCTAAACGTCCATCGTTGAGCCCTTCACTGAGAGGCTTTGCTTAATTTTGCGAGACCTTATTAAAGCGGGAACATATTTGTACGTACACCCCGTGATCACATGAGTGAA
This sequence comes from Watsonalla cultraria, assembly GCA_964035505.1. Lineage (NCBI taxonomy): Eukaryota > Metazoa > Arthropoda > Insecta > Lepidoptera > Drepanidae > Watsonalla > Watsonalla cultraria. The sequence continues at coordinate 4,698,323 of OZ037717.1, read as the reverse complement.
TGTTGTTAAGCAACATGAAAGCTTGAAGTAATTATAGCACAGGTGCCTTGGAGGGGTTGAATTGACCACCGTGTGCATAAGCAAGCTTCACCGCACCTTTCTACGCCTCATACCATAGATTATATCTAAACCCATGACCCAATTAGACAGACTCATCAAAATTGTTTGCAAGGTTTCATCGAAGGAAGAGATCCAATCAATTATAGTCTACAAAAAAATCTCACTATTTTAATTGGATGAAGTGAGAGTGGCTGTTAAAATAATAAGCTTACTTAAGATTAATCAAAATAATTAGCAACTGGGTGTAATGTACGCTGTAAGCATGGCACCTTGTCAAACATTTGCGCAGGGCCCTCTTATTGGGACATGTTCGCACTTAAATTTCCCAATAAACCCTGCCCCACCTTAATCTCACTCCATCAGCGCCCTACAATTTATGCAACGTCAATTTATTTACACATCCGTTCACATACGATATCCAACTCAAACACACCAGCTTTGACTTGGTGTTGGCGCTTTATTAAAATTATTACCATCACTAAAGAGAGTTAGTCCATAATGGGATCTCCTGTTATCGATATTTTTAACTGCCCGACTGGGGACTGTACCTCCCTCCCTTACAGAAGATTTCAGCCAAATAGTACAATGTAATAATAATTGTTGTTTCTGTGTTGTGTTTCACCAGTGCTCCATGGAGGGGAGGAGTAGGAGTCGAGTCAAGGACTGAGTCACGAGTTTAGTAATAGTTGTCATTATGTTAAGGGATTTCATTCTTTATAAGGTAGGAAAGGCGTTGCAAGCATTAATAAGCTGTAAGTTGAAACTTACCATCGGGAAATTGTTTTTTCGCCATAAAAAAATACATAAGAACCACACCCGCAAGTTTGTAAATGGAATCTGTATTTTTAACGCGACGCTGATACGCTCTTTGTGTCCCAATTTAAAGATGGTTAAACATTAACTGTCGTAAAGTGACAAGGGACAAGAAAGAGCCGTAAAACTCCCATACCATACCCTACAACATGCGAAAAACAATTTTACTTAAATGTGAATACTTCATATTAGTTAAGGTCGTAAAAATCGCAACTTTTTTAAAGTACCCGATAAAAACTGCAGTTAAAATGCGAGCGGATCCTGGGGCGGATTCAATTGTAACTCGACTCGACGCCAATATCATTTTAACCAAACACACAACCACAAACAAATCTGTTTGAACCTGTGATATAGCTTTATTTATTTCCGATGAAAAATATGTTTACAAATGTAACAGGCTTGTAACTGACAACCTGGTTTTTCTCATGGTAGGGGGTTGAAATTTAGCGCAAGATCAGGGAAAAATAAAAATTCATGCTGATGTTTGTCCTGTCAGGATTAATCCAGAGTCAGGACAAATCCGAAATTAATTCGTCCACAATATACAAAGCATGTCGTGCGGCCACTGAGAGATAAATACACATAAATCATTAAAACTTACTAATATCATACCTTTGCAGTGTGGGATATACATAGTTCGGTAAATGCAAATTAATATCGTGGGCTGAAGGGGGCTGGGAGAATAATTCATATCTTGCGAGTATTGATATCCCTGTCCCTGACAGACGTGTGGTTAAGTGAAGTTGTTCTTAAGTCCATTTATAGTTGAACACCGTCATCTGTTTACGGACACTCTTGAAAGAAACCAATTTTTTATTCAGATTAGATCTTAAAAAAAGTTGAAACGACTACATAAAAAGATCTGTATCTAAAAAAATATGCGAAAACACTTAAGATTCAATCGTTTCCCTAAATGTGTTTGGCGTTTTAGAACGTTCTGTACTTAACATAGAGAATAAAAGAAATTTTGCGAAAGCAATATTCAGGCTCGGGAGGAAACTAAACTTTACACTTCTATTAGTAAAAGGTTTTGGGCAAACCAATTCGTATAAGAATCCAGAGTCTCGGAACTCATTACTTGTGGTAAAGTCCTGTTATTTTCCTCTATTGTATTGTAAACGACTTTTATTGTGCTCCCACTTTGAACTTTCCCGATCTGGTAACGGATCAGTGAATACCAAAAGACGAAATGCTTTATCTACATCGTTTGTCGATTAACGATAATAATAAGTTTGCTCCAACTGTTTGAAGTTAGGCTAAGTCGATCCGCATCAGCATCTACGTGATTTCTCGACACGCAATTTATTAGCAAGTTTGACACGTACGCACATTGTTCAGACAGTTATCTATATATATATATATATATATATAATATGTATATGTTTGGGAAGTTGCTTTTATGTATGGACATGCTTATCTCAAAAACCACTACTCGAATTTTCCTGCGATTTTTCACCAGTCTGCATACCGACTGAGTCGCGAAGACGCAGGCAGAAGGCAGCTTATTCTTCAGATAGAAAAAATATTATTTAATAATTGAATTCTGCTACTTTCCTTTTTCAGTTTCTTCAAAGGCTTTTTATTATGCATATATTTGACTTGAAAAGCGAAACGATTCCCCGGCCTGTGGCAAGGACTGGGATAAGGTAAATTAAAATATTAAACCGTAGCCTGAATAAAATTCAGAATGATAACGAACGGACAGGCATAGTAAGGTCCTGTTTATGCTATAATTTTTGTCTTATATGGTGTAACATTACGTCTAAGTGGTTGCTGTAGTCATGCAGACTACAATATTCACGGGATAAATTTAAAAAATACGATTTTCCTCTGATAAAAAAATTGTGGTTGTAAAAATATTGTGGCATAGCAGTCAAACATGGGTTTGAAAATAATGTTACTTCGTCCGTTGTTTTTGCCTAAATTATGCTTGATCCAATGTAATGCGAACAGATGGCAATGATGTACTATGTCAGGCGCACTCAGGTGTCATTCGTGTATATTTTATTATGGCAATAAATAATTTGGGTCGCAGTCGTATCGAGTCGGTGGTGTCTGATAACGTCATTAGGGGGACGGAAGACACACCCGCGCGCGCACTCTTACAGTGAAACACCTCTCGTCCTGAAACTGAAACGATCCGTTACGTGACCGACTACTCCAATTATAGGTTCCTCCAATACTGTACTAACATTGAAGCATAATTTGTCCATCGAAATTTATTTTAGTGGAGTAGGGAATACTTTTTACAATGTTCATCTATATATACGTTATACCCATTGAATTTAACTACTCACTTGTCCTACTAGCCTACATATTGAAATAGAACGAGAAAAGTTTGTTTAGATTAGTTACAATTTTAAATGTTTGTTATTACATTCCACCGTAGCGGTTGAGTAGGTTTGAATGATTTTTGGTACAGAAGTGTTATGTACTGGAAAAATTCAACAAATCATATAAGTACACCGTTTATTTTTTAAACCATGATACAACAAAGTAGTCGTTTATCTCGCGGAGAAATATATATGCGTGCCAGTAAAAATGTCCAATATTTACTCCTAGCGCTTTCCGCTTCAGTGATAAAGCCTCGAAGTAACTTAATAAAAAACAAACATAAGTCTGTCAATAATTCACGTTTACGCAAAATCGTTGTTGTTTCAAACTGATCTGTTTTTCTTGGGGCTATTGCTTTTCATATAAACAGGCAGTGGAGAAATAAAATATAATTAATCATTGTGAGCAGTCTTCTCGTTTTCCGGTACATTAGCGAGGTTGAGGCTGTCTCCTCATTTGTCTTTGTAGGCATTTACTGAAACACTTTATGCACGGTTTTCGTCTCCAACGTTTGGGTAAAAAACGTGCATCATACAATATTAAGTATGTAGGTAAGTATGTACCATTTGTTCCCGAGCATTATCAAATGTATTAGTTTTTTTTGTGTCAAATACAGGTTTTGTTAAATAATTTTACAAAAAGAAGCTCTGTTTCTTGTTTTACTGGATTGTTCATGTAAACATCAAAATAGAACGCGACCAAATGACATAGAGCAAATATTGAGGAAGGGGTCTTGGATATCCCTTTCTAGCTGCCCAGAGCTTAGTGAGAGAAGAGTTCTCGTCCTTTGGTTGTTACAATAAAAAGTTACAGCACAAAATTGAACTTTCTAACTCTGACTGGCGTGTCTAACTCTGACCGTTGTGTCTGTCGCCGTCCTCGGTGGCAACTGGTACCACGATCCTTTGAAACGGGTGGCGCCATTAAGGGAGCAAAAATGACTTTAATTAACAGTTGAAGCACTTTTTGCAGCGGAAGTGGCGAAGCAATTAGCAGATTCTTGGAGTGAACAATCGTCACCCGCTGTTGGTGTTGGCACTCCTTACGAAGTAGGCTTTTTAATTAAGGCCATCTTTTGATGTTACCTCAACGAAAATGTGCACAAAATAACTAATATTCTTTTACTACTCGACTTGCAGGTGCTGGCAGTCGGGGACAGGTTTTATGGGTTGAGATACGAGATTCAAGGACGGTAGTAGCTGCACACAATATTTTATTAAATGTACCCTCTGTTTATATTGTAAGCAACACAGTAGCCTTAACGATTACGAGTATGTATTTTTTTAATACCTACTACCTACGAGATTCTCTGGAACTACTACTCACTTCGATTCTCAAAATGTTTTTACCGAGAACGCTACATACTTATCCCTGAAAGTTGTAGTGGTTTTATTAACTCAAAGCGGAGCGGAGCAGCGAAGTCTGACGTAAACGAGTGTTTAATAGGTGCGTGATCTCATAGTAACTGCGTTAAGAGTTAAAATTGGTAAAGTTATTTACGACTTGTATTCCGTGGTTACGCATTATGTGAATGAGATTGCAGATCTGCTGGTGTTTGTTTCAAAGTTAGTAACGAGACAGATTGCGTTGGGGAGCTTAATTAAATTCAAAACAATTTCGCTTCAATAGCACTAATTTTTAACCTGCCATGGTACGTTGGCTTGCTAAGAGCTGTGATTTCATTTTAACATTTGTGTAACCCTGGGGACCCTTGGGACATGCCTGTATTACGAGGTAAATGCACTGCGTTTATTGTGTCTAATGCGTAGCTATAAATGCAGAGTGGCCTATCGAAGCGTAGGCAAACACTTACTCTAATTGAAAACAGGGTTATATTAATGGGAACATAAGTACGAGTATATATCGATTCAGAAGCTAAATAAGTTTGTTTTTAAACGCCTGCACAAAAAAAATACTTTCTTCTTAGGTTTACTTGAAAGTGTGTCGCTATTTTCGTGCAGAATTACATTACGTGGCGGAAACAATAGGCATCGGAACCTGTTCCGTAATAAAATACGTAACTAATAGGATAAGTCAGTATACAAAAACACTTACCTCAAGTGTTCCTGTTTCCTTTAAGCAATAAGAACCGGTAATAACATAATGTACAAGTTCGGTGTAACCCGAAAAGTTTCCTCGCTTTATTTCCTTTCTATTGTGGCCATAACTGATGGTTATCATGCCAGCCATCTATACATGTTGGCAGATAGACCCAGAAAGTGCGTTACGTAAATTATATTAAATGTACTTAAGTACTTAGCTTAGCTTATGTTTAAATTTCTTGTTTGCACATACCTCTTCTCGTTTGACAACTGCAGGCAAAGTTTCTCACGACTATGGTGAATTATATGGGTAAGATAAGGTTTCGATGAACAAGCACAGGGGCCCTCCCATGAGCTCTTATTGCCTGATGATAGTTTCACTCAATATGAGACGGATGTATGTGACGTGTATACATCTGTCACTGTCGCACAACTGAATTATGATTGCAATAAGAACTCATGGTTGGGCCCCAGTTCTTTAGAGCGTATTGCCACAAACCGGGCTCTAATCCTGACTTCGGACTACTACTGGAACATCACAGATGGAAAAATAAAAAACACTGCCCGACTCGGGACCCCGACGAGGCAGTCAACATAATATTGTGTATAGTTACAAATAATTATTTAACATAAAATTATTGTAGCGTACAGGGTGCATGGATCGGGTTATTCCTGCCGTCCCCCACGAGCTTGGCCCCTCGGGGTCAACCATCTGGAATATTTTTACTCTTGTCCCTCATTAACATATTACGTAAGTCTCTCATGATCTAATACTGAAACATAACTGAAATTCTAATGGGTTCTTAAATATTGAAGACCAAATACAAAGAAGGCAACTCTAATGCAATGAGTGTTTCAAGTCTCTATGGAAAACAATATGAGGTCTGGGCAAGAGGAAAATCATACTTGCTCTCACTGCCACGGGGCCAAGCTTGTGGGGGACAATCAATGGCGAGGCGTAACCAAAGCCCATTGTGAACACCTCGGCACAAAATCGCGCATAGATGCCTTATCTCAAACTATTAACTGATTTCGGTTAGTTCAAGTGATTTTCCTTTTATCCACGTTGCTTGTTCATTTATGTCGATTACCGTTATCAATGTTGATAGTTTCTTGCAATATTAACTTCAATTGTCGAGCTGGGTTTACAAAAGAACATTCCGTTTGTCAATGCTCTGTAGCTGTGTCATAGGGCAAAAGTTTCAGTTATTTATACATTTATTCTTTGCTTATTGAAATTACTTCAAGACACACATCATTAATTTATGTTTATAATTAAATTTAGGAAAGGAATTTTAGGTAGATTTCTTTCAATTCAACACAAGATAAAATTAAATATATTTATTATTATGAAAATATCTTATGTACAAAAGTAGAAAGATGGAATTCAATTCCATAATGACGATATTTTTGAGCAGTCAGGTAAAATTATGGACGGAATCACATAATGCATATATCGGACAGTAAAACAATACAACTTATAATATTTATTTTAAACATCTACCTATATATGACATGGTTTGCTTAATCTTTTAAAAATATCAAATATAATATCACAAGAAAATTACATTGCTTTTTAATAAGAATTGCATCAATATATAAAAATACCTACGTTACTATGGTGAGTTTCACCAAGTATTTTCGCTTACTCGTATATACATATTATATTCTTAAATTATCGGTAACTATTTTAGAGGTAGGTATGTAATAGGTCCTTTATATTTGCTCGACGATAGTCTTCCTAACCCTAATGGAAAAATATTGTAAAACTTTATTATTAATAATTTATCTGGCGACTTGAATTCATAAAATATTCGTTTATTCCCAGAGGTTCTATATTCTTTGTAAAAAGATTTAACAACATACTTATAACTTCATAAAAAATGTTTTAGTGCTAGCATACGGTAGGTACTGGTAATATTATGATAAAAATTGGTGTAATAAAAGGTAGACTGGAAAAAATTACCTAGCATAAAATATTAAGCATATTCTGAGTAAAAACATGTTTATTCTATTTTATCACTGTCATTGAAGCTCGTTTGAGGAACTTAAGATAAGTACTTAAAGTTATTCAAAGGTAAAATTTCTTATTAAAGTTTCAGCTTCTAACCAACGACTTGAATTACGCGGGAGCTTAAAAGATTGTAAAAGGGGCGTTAAATAAAGCTTTTACGAAAGTCACTTCGATCTAGATTGCATGGGTTTTCAAATGTAATTACAACTTGTATCGTGGGACTAGTCTGATAGGATTTGCTTTACTAGATTAACTTCGTTGCATTTAATTTTTGAACCAAAAGCCTTGCTCCCTTTAGAACATAAACTAGAGCGTTAGGTGGTCTAATAGGAACACCAATGAGGCGTTATACGTATCAAGTGGGCCTGTGTGCTTTGTACATACTAGAATACCCAACTAGCTCCATCAATACCTCGACATATTCACTTTATCTAGCCGGATAGACTATACTACCTTGCGCCCACAGTTTCGCTAGCATGACAGTAAGATTTCATACACAAACTTTCAACCGCCATTTAACCGCCTTAGGGGTGGAATTTCAGATAACCCTTTTTTAAGTGAATTAGACACCTCACAAAGAGCATTTGTAAACGTATGGATAAGGTGACACTTTGCAATTGATTGAATATATAATTTTTTGGAATGAGTTTTGAATTGCATTATTTTGTATATGTATTAGTAATCCTATAATAGGTAGGGGGTCCTAGCGACTATTTGTTTATTATACCGAGCTCGCTACTAAACTGATTGATGAACGTAGATTTGATTCCAGATTCGAGACTAAGATGTCGCCAGCCAGTTCTCACTAAATTATTAATGAAGACGTGTCTCGACTCTAAGAATCGATAGCTATAACAGAGCAAATTGCTCCGAGGCGCATATAAAATTACTGCTAAAGCCTTGCATCCCTGTAAAGCCCAAGAGACCTGCCTGAGGCTGAATATTGCCGATCGGTTTTATGAGGTAAGGCCACTCACTTAGCCACGTATGCAGCTACCTTCTACCGTAAATTTAGGGTTTTACGTCTTGTGCGCAAATAAAAATATATTCCACTCAGAAACGGTACGTGCAAGAGCTGCATTTCGTGGGATTTCAGATATCGGTTTGTTTGACAGTGTTAGGTAACATTTTCCAGAAATTTTACTTATTTGCTTTTCTATTGATTTGTATCTCCATACATAATCTACTCTAATTATGTTGACATTTTCGTCACTCAAATGTCGATATTTATTATCACACAAATGATCACGATGATCTTACTTAAATAAGAATTCACATTTATATACAACGCATTGATAATTTTCAAACAATGCCCACTTATCAATATCAATAAAAGGTCTACATTATCATGTCAAGACTCTTTCTGGCACAACAGTTCATAAATCATAAGCTTGGTAATTCAGATCTGTTTTTTGCGTGATCCACCATTAACAATCTTCAGTAACCTCACAGCTGGAGCCTCAAATGCCATCGAGATAGCAAATGATGCTAAAAACGCCATCACAGCATATCCAGCGTATATGGCAAGCTGGAAATAAAAAAATATGTAAATTAGAACAGGCTATTTTCACATTCACTTATCGGAATTGCAAGGTATGTCATTAGCGGAATTATGTTAGCTCTCTGCAAATTGGTTTGCGTGTCGGTACTGTTAGCAGTAGCACGTGGTTGTAGAGTAGATACAACCATTTCTAGTAGTGGTTTTAAATTTACGTCGAAAAGTCTACATTTTATATCACGATTTTAAGAAGCCCAATATATCAATGATTATCACTGCATTGCAATGAATCAGGATTCAGTACGGTGTATTATGATTATAATGTAATGTTAATGTTTTAATTTCAAGTGATTAATCAAAGTATCACTAGAAAATTTGTTCTCCACTCCTTATTGATGCACTTAAGTTTACAAAGTTTTACTCAAACTGCAACTGAAAATTAACGGGCATTTTGTTTTATAAAATTTTAACGAAGATTTTTATCAGAGCTGGAGATCTAAACGAAGGTTGGTTCTCCTGGCAAATTACAGATTTAACGTATTTGAGTAAGCACAATTTTAATGAAATTAAAGGAAAATGCTTTGTCTGACTCGTGGAGCTGCGTTCATAAACCCGAAACTTTCAAGACGAATGCGTTATAAATTATACCATTAACAGCATCATTCATCTAGTCAAAGCTAGTATGAAGTGGTTTTAATTTTCAATATCGACAAATTGTACACATTTTAAGGAAATCTGCAACGAGTGGATTAATGCCCGAGTAATGGAATAGGCTCGCCTCTTATCACATGAGACCTAACTAACGAAATATATAAGAACACCTCTGCCTATCCCTTGGGAGTCTACATGCGTCCGCATTTTTTATGTATGTATGTAACAATAGTTGACTTATTGTGTGAATGATGCGAGGTGCACCCTGTAATGTCAGTCATATTAAACGTGCTTCCAATCCAATGCCATAGAATATTGCCCAACTGAATCTATATGAACACATCTCCATAATCTCTAACCACAATCGAGTTTTGTTGTTCGCCTCGCTGGAATAATACTGATATACTTTCATAATAACGCTTTGCTCGCGTTCAATAAAGCCTTTGTGTTCCCATATCTCTGCGCGCATACCGACCGACGACGGGCCCTCTGATAAGGGTAAAAATATCCATTAGATATTAAAAGGATAGCTCTTCTATACGTAGGCGTGTTAAGGTGTGATTTATAGCGGGCTATTAAACTATTGACACGGGCTAAGCGTCCGTATTGTGCAAGTGTAATTATTCAACCGGAGGCGGGTATAAATTACGAGTAATTTGGTTCATTACCTAGTCTGCACCATGCACGTCGGTACCATTACTGAAACCAACGGAGCAACACGTACGTATAAATATGGTAATCAGTAGGTAGGATTTATATTTTGTGCTTATTTACAGCGGAATACTCTTTTGATTTAAAGAACTTTGGTAGTATTAAATGTTTCCAAATTATAAGATTCCTCGGACGAAGTTTTAATCTCAGTGTAACTATGGTGAAAACTATGGTGAAGTATCTTATGTTACTTATTTGATCTAACACTGGATTCGATCTTGGCTTTTGTCCAATCTTAACATTTAAACCTTTATATAATATTAGCGGACGTCACGAGGCTTCTACCGCATAATTCCGGTTTCCGTGGGAGTATGAAGATAAAATATAGCCTATATTAATCTGTGATAATGTAGCATTCTAATTTAAAGAATTTTTTAAGTCGGTCCAGTACATATTGAGCCAACTCGTTACAAACATACATACAAACCTTTCCTCTTTATACTATTAGTATGGATTTTCAAATAGTTATCCAGATTGTTTTCTCTTTCAGAAGCAGCACTTTTATGTCGTCGTTCAAAAATGTCAAGCAATAATAATAATTCAAAAGCCAGCCAGTACAAGTGTCGTGTTTATGTTGTTCTGTAAAGTTCAACAGCGGCGGTGAAATGCTTATCTGCAATTTGCGTGTTTTGTCGGCTCGTGACTTCTATCCGCGCCCTGCCAACTGCCAGCCTTTGTCCCCCCCGGACAGATTTATAGCACCAATAAGATACTACTGCAGTTTAATCCTTCTACGAATCCGTACCAATTCACATAAAACAGAATTTTACGAGTATGGCTATAGAATATTCATCAATACGAAAAGTGTATTTTGAGTGCTCGCAAATATATTTACTTCAGTCATGCTTCTGTACGGTATTACTTGTCTTAGGCTCAAGCCCACCTGGGTGTTCGGGGAACTTCATACATTATTTACTTTCAAGACATTGAAAACACATCTGAGATTCTTCTTACGTTATGTTGATCCGATTCGAAAGCGATATTTCCCGTGATGCAAGTAGGAGGAATGTTTATTTATTTTACCCGCTTTCGTAGGTAGTTATGTAGATCAATTGCAGTATCAACTGATCGAATGTCGGTGAAGTTTCTCTCTTATATATTTTTATTGTATTATTATAAACAGATAAATGATTATTTTTAGTTTTTAACCTCCTTAGCAGAGCATGAAAGAATTATTTTCGTCTTCCTTTTTTTTTGAGAATTTAGGACTTTTAACCCTCTGAAAGCGTCGGACTCCCTAAAGTACTTACAACTGTGGAGTTTTGCATGTGGTAGGGTCCGTCGAGCAGGAAGGAGGTGTACATCATGATGGTGGGGTGCACCAGGTAGGCACAGTAGGTGAGCCTGCTAAGCGGCAAGAACCCGCGGTACGACAGCGCAGAGTTGATCAGCCCGCCGTACCCGCAGCAGCAGGCTACTGTCACCCACCCCACTGCTATACCCCAAGCTGTAATTTAATCCAAAGTCGTACCATAGTTTGATAATAATTGTCTTATCCAAATTCCTGTCTCATCGTTATCATGCTCACCCTAATTTTGTCGGTGATTGGCACACAATGGTCCAATCCAACGTTCTTACTAACCCTCATTGGTCTAATAACATCAAACCCAATTACCTGCATTGACTAGCTAAGTTGGAGTTATCTGACTATTGACAGACTTTCAAGGATCGCTGAAGATTTTCAATTGATTTCCAATGTGTACTTTATTCAGTTACCAATCCAACATCGATTTCATATGCAGAGTGGTAACAATTTCAGAGTTTTCAGACAGTCCACATAACACCTTCTTCTATTCCAGTAAAAAATGGAGCGCATTGTCAATGCTTTACAAAAGTCTTTGAAAGCCAAGAAAATGTTAAATCTCTGATTGTATGTCTGACGTTAATACAAAGGTAATATAAATAAGTTACTGCTGTAGAAAATGTTTCGAGTAAACTGCTGTGGAATTCAAATTAGTTCGCTCATAAGGTATTTTACTCTGAGCTGAACGTAATTTTCAAAGCGAGAAAATACTTAACTACAATGTGTTTTATTTCCCCTTTAGAAATTTTGTTTGCAGCAATATCATAGTGTTGATATACTACAATTATAATTGTTATTGAAACATTCAAACATGTATTCTGTACCTGAGACGGCGACAATCTCTCGATTTGATACTTTAGCACCTATTATTTCTGCATAAATATCCGGGAACCCTTGTGGAAAATGTTAAGACATAAATGAATCAAGAACAGGGGGCCAGCTATGAGCTAAAATTCTGTTTTGCTAGAGGATTGTTGGGATATGTTATAAAAGTTCCATGTAACGTTACCAGTGTGGCCAATGCTAACGTAGAATGCTGTTGGCCAGACTTCGAAGAACCCATTGACCATGCTGAAGATGAGCGTCGCAATGATGGCCAGACACACGGGCCACCCCAGCGCCACCACCCAGTACGGAATCTTCGTCTGACACTTGGACTTGTGCAGGTACCACCCCACTAGCATGCCTACGGACAAACAAGCGTATTTAGTTTTCCTGCAACACAACTATCCAAACAATAGTGTTGAAGGCAATGTACACACTGCGGTTACTTTTTATATCAACTACAATAAACACAACAACATCTAGAATCCATCGCATTGTGGTCTGTTCGTAATATGAAATATTATCTAATTAAGAAAAATATACTAATCTTATTTTTGTAAGGTACGAACTTCACACCTACGTGTAAATATGCACAAAGTTTTTGAACTTAACTCTTTCTCCAATATCTGTCATCATAAATGAACGGTTTTGAAGCATGCTTCTCTATCGCTATAGATACTTTTATGGATTTTTGGGGCTGGCAGCCACTTCCGGCGATGTGTCACTGGTGACAGCGAGGCGGGCCTGTGTGATATACGGCCGGGTACATCGACCCTTAAGTAAAATGCTCTCAATAGGTTATTACGCCACCTATAAACATCCAACAAAAACCGGCCCGGGAAAAGGGACGCTCTGACGTCAATTTGAGGCATTATCTATGCTTATCAGAGAACTATTGCTAGTGCACACAGGTAAGTACCGACAAGTTGGTACCATAAAAATAAGAGATCAAATAGGTATGCAATTTAACAACTATTAAGAACATGTTAAACGTTACCAAATTCGTTTTATTTCACGTGAATTTACACACACGAAAACTGTTATGAAATTAACTGCAAATTTACAAAAATACAGGTATAGGTATATAACCGTTTAAGTAAGATCTAGTACTCAGGTCTATTCAGTTCGATTTGAATGCATATACTGTAAAAACTAGAACAAAAAAAGATGACTGAAAATACCGTGATAAAAAATTGCAACTGAAAACTATTTCATTTTTGCGGATTATGTTATAAAACAAATGTGCCCGTAACGGACGCGGGAACTTATCGAATTGTTCAGCTTTCCATTTGGTTTTTGCGAAACAATTTTATGAGAGCGACCCGCCGACCTACGAGGGGGATCCGAAATGTTACAAGCACACTACAATGCCGAAAGGGACCAAAAAGCTATAGGAAAAGGTTCGACTTCCAAGGATTACTTACAACTTTTAAAGGGCCTTATAGCCTGAGGCGTAAATCCAGTTTTAATCATCCGCTAAGGATTCCCTTAAGCCTATTATTACAACAACGAAATGCAAACTCATAAATTAATAATTTGGTGTAATAAAGTTAGAAAATTGTACGTTAGGCCATGATGAACCTCGTTAAAATTTGCCTCAAAGCAAACACAAAAAAGATTAAGCAGATACAGAGTTCAGTCAGTGTTATGACACGAGGGAATAGCAAATTCGGTTCAATGGATTCTTATTATCGGTTCTTTCATCAGTAATGAAGCCACGTCCCTGAACAGGATTCTGGGTTAACGTGTATTGGTTGCAAATTCCGATATGCCTAGAATTTGTTCCACGCAAATGGGTAATAATTATCGGGGTTATAAAACTATTGGCCAGATTTGTTTGGGTTTGTGTATCTAAGGTACTAATGGTAATGAACATGTAAATATCCTATAGACGTGGCAACTAAATCTATAATCTTTACTACTTCTGTATTTATAGAACGTTTTGAATCTTCAGAAAAAAGTACGAAGCAATAAAAATAAAAGATGCTAACGCATTTACTGACAAATAATAAAAATGTAGTTACAACAGCATGTGCATTTATGTCATGTTTCAATTTAAATGTACCTGTTTACCCAAAAAGTAATTATTTGCGTAGGTAACTGAATTCCGGGTCTTAATTAAATTTTCCAGAATTTATTTGTGGGGTTTCATTTTAATTATTTTAGAATGTAATCTTGACAGTTAGGTACATTGTTTCTCGCGGGTTTATTATACCTACTAAGTGTATATTCAATTAAAGTGCCGTTTGTGGAAGTAGAAATGTTATACAGTTGTATATTATTGTTGAATCCCTAAGATTCTCATAATATACTAATTGTATGCAGTTTTACCTGCGTAGGATTAACAATAGAAACTATGTTAGTTTGTGATATTTTTGATGCTTCGTTCTTATTTGTCACAGCGTGTTACAAATAAGATACAGCCTTCCTCGATGAATTTAACTAACCAACGTAGTAGTTTCAAACAAACTCTTCAGCTTCATATAATTAGTATAGATTATGGACCTACTTACCAATTAAGTAAGGTCCAATTCTCGACCACGGCTTGTCATAGAGAGGGTCGAACATTTCAAAGGGCTCCTGTATCCGCGCCTTGTACTTGTGGGATACGGAGATGAAGATGGTCGTCGCCCAAGAACTTGCCAATATCAAACCGAGCGATGCTGCCGCGAACTTAGGATGCCTGTTCAAAATTAAAAATGTCAATATAAATATGACAGAAAAGTCTTTTGTGAATTTTTGTGTCTTAATTACTCGTGTATTATTTATTAATGGGCTTTTAGCAGATTACCATCTTGATGTTTTTAAACATTTCCACGCATATTTAATGCTTATAAATTCAACATTTATATTTTAAATGTAAATAGTCGAGAATCTACTATAGAATTTGAGAATCTCTAGCGAAATTAAACTTAAATAATTCCTTTGAACTTCAAGCAACAAAATAATTGGAATTTTAGCTTGTAGATACATTGCCTCAGATTAATTAATACCTATCTTGATGAACTTGTGAACCGTATAAGCTGTGTTTCGACTTACTTGACAGATATGAGTAATAGTATGATGCCCACAACGTAGAACTGCGTATCGTTAGCCATGTACCAGGACCAGACCATGCACATTTCGCGCTGAGGGTACAAGTTGTTGATGTACAGCAAGTTGCGCCACCAGTAGTGGTCACAGGTGATGTGGTCAAAAATAGCTGGTTCGAACACCGAGCTGTTGTGGGTGTACCGCAACGCTAGCTCGTTCACACCGATCACGAACGCATACGCCGGCGTCAACCTCACTACACGGTAAGACAGTAACAGCATAAAAGACTTCACAATCCCAAATAATTCCTGCTTGGTGTAAGCGCTCGCCTTCGGCCGGTCGAGCAAATCTTCTTTAAAGGACTGCTGGCTTATCACTGATACTGATAAAGCGGAGTTCGAGAAACCATTGAGGTTCTTGTTTATGTCCTTCTTAGCTTCCTGCTCCACCTTTTTCTCTAGCTTTTTATCCTCTGTTTTGAGAAATAGCACCGTCACGAGTATCCCACTGTGAAATAAATAAATATACAACGTTACATTACTCACATCGCGTGTTTTATTTAACTGAATAAAACATCGGACAAAACAAGCCGAAGGGCTGTTTTAATTTAGCCAGGCTTTATGGTAAACATTTTTTGTATTTATTTGTCCCGTTGCTATTAAAATTTTGACAACCCTAACGTATTTCAGTGCTCGTTCCTGTTGAAATTTAATCACAAAATATATTATGGTACCATATGTCGTTAAGTCGATATGTACTAGAACATTAATTTGATTTACAGCCGTTCTTATTACTGTCATAAGTCTGCCTTTTGTGTTCAACGGCGTTGCTTTGAATTCGGTTGATAATGTGGGTAGAAATCTTCCTTATTTCATTTCCATTTCCGTATGTTTAGGATTAATGTTTCTTTATATAAAATAGGACTCGAGAAATGGGAGCAAGTGAGATATTGAAACAATATCCTTATGATATACGTTACCTTATGACGAAGAATGTATCGACGCAATAGGAAGCGTTACCGACGGATTGGTAGAGGAGGTTCCTCTCTGTGATGACCCTCATGGTCTTGTTATCTGCCACGTAGAAGATGGTGAGGTAAGTGTGAACCATTATCACCCATGTCACGGACATGAATCTGAAGGCAGAAATAATGACAATTTACTTAATGCAAAATAAGACAAAAAGATATAAAACGAGAACTGGCGATAATGTAGATACAATGAAATTAAATAACTACGGTGAAAAAGTATCTGTGATTGGATATTTTTATGCTACATTAGCCTAATTATCATTTCATTTCATTAGGTAAAAAGATCATACCTCATTCCGTGCAGACATGTGAGGGCGCCGTCGTTGGGACGATCCGTGCTGAGTATTGTCCGGCCGTTCGACAGCATCGAAAATGACAGCAACAACTCGGACCACACGCCTGATGGAAATACAATATTATAACGAGACAAATGTATTGACATTCATTGGTATTACTACCAATCCTACCATACGCGTCATTAGTGAAAATCAATCACGCCGTTTAGGATGTAGAGCGTGTATAGGAATACGTACTTATATACAAACATATCGGAAAGCATAGCCCTCTTGCTGGCGCAGTAGGGTTAAAACACATTTAATTCAAGCTATGTGTAAGTGTTTGAGAACATACCAAACAGTACACCTAAAACAAAAATATGTAAATTCGGCACGTGAGTGAAAGCCTTTGTGGGGCTTTAATTTAAATAGTTTGTGTCTTGTTTACATATCTACAACAATGCATGAAGCGACTTCTGCTTTCGCAGGGCTACTAATCTACTAAACTGGCTATATCTGGTCAATCAGGTCGTCTAACTAGAAAATAGAAAGGTTTGCAACTTGGAGTGGTGACATGTAATTAATGTGGGTAGGGCAATCTGGGCTCATGTTTCCAGCTAACGAAGTGATATCATGGGAAGGTTTTACAAATGTTCATTAAGGGAACAGTCCCGGGGGTATGGACGGCAGCTTGGTTAACTTCTAACTTTGCCAACAAACTCGTCTTAAGATGTATAGGCATTAAATATAGTGGTACAGTCAAATGTATAAAAAGGCAGGTACCGATCTCAACGTGTTAAAAAATATCGTCGTTGTAAAGTGGGTATTGTACTGTGCCATATTTCTTACCATGGTATGAATTGACGAACGCTCCGTAAAACCACTGCCTACCTAATCAGGGACCTTTCTGGGAAGGCGTCTGTAGTAAATAAGCGTCTGTATAAATTTTTTTTATGGATTTTTCATCTGTTTGTGCCTCATGCAAAACTATTGGTTAAATTTAGATGAAATTTGGAGTGGTGATAGTATAGCACTTCTTGCTCCGAATTGATTTCCCGTACTTATTACCACAGGTCAAAAATTTAAATTCTGTTTGTACAAAATTGGTGGTTGTGGAGACGCACTTGCCAGATCAAAACTTGTAAACATCAACCCCCGAGGGGGTGAAAGAAGGGATTACAAACAAAAGTCGATCACTCCAAAACCAAAAGAAGTATATTACATTCGGCAACAGCTAGTGATACAATAAAAGCAGCTGACTTTACTTTTACGCGAACAGAACAATTCATAACGTTTTGACGTACTTCGGTAAGTACATGTCAAATAGTAAAACTTCGGTGTTTCGAGACGTGCCACCCCTGAATCTCTTATAGCCCGCCCCTATTGCGAAAACTTGACGAACTACGAATAAGTACAGATTGACTGCAAACTTTCTAATTACTAATTCTTACAAGCCGTCGAAAAAAACCTAAATGTCTTTTGAAGTTCTTTCGACAAAAAGTCAGTTCGAAAAGTTTACCTTTATAAACGGTTTGTGAGCTAATAAACCTTTTTCCGCTCGGCTATTACTTTCTGTTGTAAAGGACACGGTAATTTTCCGCTACTTTTTGTACCTACTTCTAGACGTACAATATTGTAAAGCAAAATTATATTTTATTGCTTTTATGTAATAAGTTTAAAGTTGAACGTCCTACTGTGTGAAATTGAGGACAAAATGTCGTCACGGCAAATACAACTATTATTTGAAATACTAATAAAATTTATATTTTATTGCATATGCAATACACAGTATTTTACACAAAACATTTGCTATAACATATATTTCATAATATTTTGGTGCCCCAAACATAAGTTTTGACATGATTGTGTCTACGATGTCGATGTTCGATTGCGTATTTGGTTAACTTAATTGGTGTGGCTCGAAATGTGTCGATGCATCTTTGGAATGAGAACTGGAACTAAAAACGCATTTCGAACTATACCCATAAGCAGTCGAAAAGCTAACTTTATCACACATTTTAAAATAATATATACTTTGAGTACAGCTGCGTTATTCTGTAAGGTTTCTCAGCGTCGAACTCAACGAAACTGATACCTAATATATAAACAATAAAGCGGCTGTAGTCGTATGTATGTTCGTTTGTCATGTATGTGCTGTAAGAGTTATAACAACTCACCGCAGGTCTCTCTGCGTAGGTCTCTGTCTCTATTGTCCTCCGGGTTCCCAAGCACCGGCGCATCACTCGCCTGCAAAATATACTTACATCATTAAATAACTTATAAATTAATTAGCTCATTTATGTACTCGCGAACCTCGTTGCGAGAAATAAACATTATATAACAATAGCCCCCGTACACTAATATCGGTACCAGATATTCATAGTCATAGATTAACCTACTATACTGACCATTATAGCGGATCATGTCATAATTTGTACAGTAACAGTGCTTTGTATCAAATAATAAAGAGCATAAATGTTGTGTGACCCGCTATTTGTATTGCACAATGGTACCCGTTTTCATTTGATTTTCACTTCAGGGTTGGAAATTGAATTTCTTTAATAATTGTACAATTATAGGAAATAATTCAGCCTCATTGTGCCATACAGCTTTCAGGGATAGACCCCGCAGCTCGAATGCGTTTGGTCTCTCGAATACATCGATTTCTCCTCAGACATGAAAATATGCATGCAATCTGTTTGTTCCTTCATGGTAACTTTACTCGGTTGTGTTGTGTTGTGTACTTTACGTTGAGTTAACATTACGCTGCCTTCACACAAGCCTAGTCATAGACAACTCAAGTACCCTTCATTAAAAGTTGAACATTCCCACGTATAAATATCTATTAAAAACAAATGTCATTAAAACGTGATTAACACATTGTGTCTTGTGAAACTAGTTCAACTGGTAAACATTAAGTTATGTAAAGGAGAAAAGTGAGCTTGGTAAAAATAAAGTTTGACTCTAAATATCATAGTGGTTTGATGTGCAGCTTATTGCATTGATTCGGGATTCTGAGTAACTAGTTTTTATTTATTTTTTATTCCGAGTTTTATACGCGTATTTGGCATTATACATATGAAGTTTGAAAATCCGCAACATAAAGTGAAAATTATCGTTTATCATAACTTTTTGAGAACCAAATACTTCATACTTGAACCAAATCAATGTACACTACAATAATGTCCATAGAAACACAGTTCAGCAAATGAAAATAGACGTGCCTCATAATCGAATATTGGAGGACAAAGGAAAAAGTCCCAATCGACTTTATCGTGACATGGGGACTCTATCAAATGGCAATCAGTGTCCTCCCTGGCAGTCGCCACACCCCAGCGTCACCCTCAGAAACTACAAAACTACGGGCCTTACATTACGTATTACTGATAATTGAGGAAAAACACATACGTCGCACACAGGAAGAGTTCCTGCATTCTCATACAAAATACCCATTTCATGAATATGTATTATTGCTTAAATTATTTTTCTCACTTCCTCATTAATCTTATGAAGATGCTAAGTTTATTCTGGCTCCTTATCTGTTACCTTTTTACTGGTAAGGAACACAACTTGTTTTTGTAATGGTACCTACAGTGTAACCTATAGATATACACTTCATATAAACTAACTTATATGACGATGCGATATCTAGCATCGATCCTGTATGGTGAAGAGCACTTTCAAACATCGACATGTATGCAAATATTGATGTGTGTGCAGGGAGTGGAAACGTTGACTAGAACAAAGAGTCAAGTGGAGAGAAACCGTGAATAGTCAGAATGCTGTAACGTAAAATATCAGAATCATTGCAAAATGAAAATATCACAATATAATAGTGAAACTAGTCGAGCTCAAATACTTAATACTTTCCCGATGAGTTATCTTAATATACATCGGGATATGTATAATAAATTAATGTGTGTATTTGAATAAGGCGAATACCAGATCGTCAATGTATAGGTAAACGTATTTTCAATCTTACAAAAGTTACTTACGGCAAATGAAAAACTATTATTATATAAGTCTATTAATGGAGTATCAAATAGAAAGGAAAGTTGATCTCAGAAGAGAATTAGTCACTATTCAGGCCTATCATCCCATGTATGTAAGTATAGTGTAATGTGTAATGAAATGTACATGATGCCAGCTGAGTTTCTTGCCGGTTTTTCCCAGAAGGCTAGTTTTCGAACCGGTGGTAAATTCCTCGACATTCATAAATGCCTTACCAGGGCCTAAACTGAATAAATCATTTTCATTTTCATAGAGCAACAGAGTAATGTTGGACTGTAAAGTTTATAAACGGAAGTACCAACAGGTTGCTTTTGTTTATCAGTGCGGGCCCGCTCGAGGTCCCTGGTGGCGGCCTCCATCTGGTACTTCCTCTCCAGGAACCCTTCGTATATGGACGCGATGAGCATCAGCGTTCCCGCTAACACCACTGCTGAACTATAAACACACAACATGGAACTCATTAAAGAAAAGAAAAGGAAAGAGGATTACAAATAAAATTATAGCTATATTATATCTTCACACCAAGGGAAAGTCTGAAAGTAGCACCAGTGACTGAGAAGTTGAAGAATAAACATTTGTCGTGGTGTGAACATGTTATGCGGAGGGATGAGGATAATGTTGCCAAAAAAGTTTTGTTTATGAATGTGGATAGGTTCAATGGGAAAGGGTGACCTAAGAAACGATGGATGGATTGTGTGAGGATAATGATTATATCTTCACACTGCGACAATAAAGGTAGAGATGTAACTAAGTAAGTACCGTACAATGCGACGGTGCCTCTGTCTGAATCCCGTCTTAATTCCGACACGGACGATTTCAATGCATCGTCGAATTTCTTCTCGTATGTAATTATCCTCGTGACGTTTTTGTTCACCGTAAAGTTAGATGTAATGTAGGTGTAATACTGATAGGGTAAATAATCCTGCGGAGACCATAGAGTGCCAATGTTCGTGTTCCATAATCCGGATAAATTGCTGATTGCTAATTGGAAGGCACCTAATCACAGCAAATTGAAACCCTTGACTAATGAGTCCATTTCTGATTAACGGACGGAACCTAATGAGAACATTACTGTTTTATTTACCGTTTGCTACTGTTAGCTACCTGCTAAGTTAACATATTTTCCTTACCGACAGTAAGCACACATTTTTGTTAAAATTTCTGACACGAGATAACTTTGTACTTAATATTAATAACCTTTTATAGGTATGCTATTTTTTATCGCCATAAAACAAAGTGCTCCCATGGGATCACATTCAGTAAATGAATACTCGTACACCGTGTCTACGTAGTGTTTAAACACAGGAAAATCTTATTGTTCTTGTTCTATTCTAAAGAGCTGCACTAATTACTTTTCAACTTAATTGCTGAATTCATGTGAGGGAGTAATGGAGCATTCCGTATCTAGGTTTAATGTTCGCTCAATGCGAAATACTTAAGCAGCTTAGTGTTAAATACTTTCATTGCTCAAAGGTCTTGAACGTACTACGAGGTCCATGACTTCAAAGCAGACGTGAATGGTTTATTGCTCTTTAATTTCACTATTTTTCTTCAGCAAATGTTTAGTAAAAATAAAGGTACAAATAGGCCCAAGAACTCGTGGCACTATTGCTTATTCACGCTTTTTATACTTTGAGTTATGCATGGTCATGGTCAAAACACTTAATTACGTAAACTATTATCTCTTGGTAGATACATTATCGGTATATAATGATTGATCTATTTTGAAAGTTGTTTTTTTCCTTACTTCGGAGCGTCTAATAAGAGTTCAATGAGCTCGATACCTTATGCAACAATTCAACTTGAATAAAAAAAGCAGTCTCGTTCGATTCACAACAATAAACTATTTTATTAAGGTGATCAGAAGAAAATGCCAAAGTATTTATGTCATACTCCGTGGCCAGCAGTACCATGGTCATGTAACGAATACCGTTCATTAATTAGCCTGGAAACCTAAGAAAGTCTGTTAATATGCTGATTGAAAGGTATACATTATTCATATTAAATGGGTTTGATTATAAAAATAGGTCGGACTAGGCTGGACCGACAGCCGACTCCGTTCCCATACGTTAGCGTTCATATAGACAGCAATAATGAGTAATGAGTCCAACTTATTACTTAGGTACTTATTACATAAGTAACATTGTATGCCTACCTTTACAAACAGGTTTTATTCTCTGAATATTACGAAAAAAGTTTAATTATTGATGAAAGGGAAGCATCCCCTTTAAATAAGAATTACCTACCTCTTTGTAACCACACAAAGGGAACTCATTAATTCACATTTTTTGCCTGAATTTTTTTGTTCTGGCAAATTGCTTCATGAATTTCATGATTCATAAATTATGAATTGATTAACTACGTTTTCACTGTGCGTTTACATTATATTCCTGAACGTGTACGCGTATGTACTTGTTCAATTATCCAAATGACGTACCAAAAGCTATAAATCACTGTGGAACGGTGTGATTATGGCGCGGCGTGGTAGGTTGGTTAGCATATATTGATCGATTCAGTTAATATAGAGTACCCTGTACCATGTATCCTAACTCTTTGGTTCGGTGGCAGCACTATATTAACTAGTCCATCCATGTTATAAATAATCTCCATTCTAAATTCGATCATCTGTTTCAGTGTGATGTAACAAACTACTTATCAGTTTACCACAGACAAGCTTTACCAATTATTGTTATGAATGCTTGATCAATAAGTACTTGAACTTAAATTATTCCAATGGTCATTAATGCATACAAAGTAGTTATCCCAATACTTACATGTTACGATGAAAATGTCAGTTACGACAATTTTACATGTTTTATGGGCCTATTTAAGTAAGCCAACTATATTTGTTTTTTTCAGATATGAGCAAGGAATGTAATATAAATTAATACGAGTGTGTAACTTTTGTCGAACAAGACATAATTCTGTCTTGATGGTAACTTGTTACTACTAAGCTTCGGTTTCGTAGACGACCGAAGGGAATTAAACAGTACTTAATCTAGTAAGTGTTGTAAATTCATACCCAATAATATGAAACTTAGGATCAGCGAATATATTGTATGGTCCTGGGACGGGGCGCACATAGAGCGTGTGGAAGGAGGCTGAGAGGCCTGCGGCTGTGGCTTGCGCGGCCGCGGAGGACTCGGCGACCGCCAGCACGGCCTCCACCGCCTTGTTGTCGCACGACGCTGGCGCACACTGACCCACCAACATCAGTCTGCTCTGAAATTAAGTAATTAATTTTATATCAATGAGGTGGCATAAATCTGCAATCGGTCATCTAATGTTCGACTATCTTAAACGTTTTTGCAATACAGCATTAAATAAATCATAGTGTAGGGCCTGGGGGCCAACTATTCTTCCCTTTAAGCATTCATTTTAATGCCATAAAAATTAAATAGTAATCATAGTTGGCCCACTGTACTCATACTGCCCCATGGGAAACTCGACCAGCTACTAATTTTACAATCTGAGCATGTGAAGAAGGAATAATTAGAATCAGTACACAATGTAGAGATGTAATCATTATTTTGTAGACGTTAACGTTCAAACATTACTCGCAAATTTCGTTATATACATGCATTCAATTACATGTTAAATGTAAAGGGTGGGTCACCTCGTGAATTATTCACAGCGTAAAGTAGGTGCTTAGTAGATAACGTGGATGTGTTCTCGAGCAGCGAGCACGTAGATACGTTAGATAAAACTAATAAATCACATATCCACGGGCCCAAGGATCTGCTAAGTTTGTCCAATCAATACATGATGGGTATTACTCGCAGATAATCCGATTGATATTGACACAACTATGATAACGTAGCTACGAATAGACTTTATTAATTCTAATATTATCTTTAGTATAGAACTTATTATGACAGGATAAAAAATAAATACTTATTATTTATTTGGTCTAGCTTTTACCCGCGGACACTTTGCCCAGCCCTGGGATGAAAGCTATCTGAATTTCAGGCAAATCGGTTCAGCGGCTTAGTCGTGAAAAGATATAAGACAATCATGTTCTCATTTATATCGATACTACTGTCGATCATCATAACAGTAATCGAAATTTATGAACCAACAAAACTGCGGTAGTTGATATAAGAACTATGTTTTAGGTACAACGTTTCCCGTAAAAATAATTTCGTTTTGTATAATTTCAAGCACGTTTAGTTGTAATTTACCTATCTAGTGAATACAAGCTTAACTTTCTTTTCAAATAAATCTACTATAAAATTATTTCCTTTTGCGTTTTTTTAACATAATATCTAAGTGAGAGCGTGACGGCAGCACGACTTCGTTTATGATCTTTATAACTAATAGGAACAATTTAGACATAAATCTACTCCGAAGGTATGCGTAGAACATATCAAAGGTAGCCACCAGCCCAAGTATAGGTTTTAACATGTTTCAACGTTAACGAATTTTGTTGCGTATTAGCGTGGCCGTGTTTACTGAAAGCACGTGCTGTTACGTCTTCATTTTATACGACGTGGAGAAAATATAGTTTCAACAGTCTACCTAGCGTGACTAGTACATAAAGTAATCTGTTGTGTAGCGCTGGAAACTAAATTTATAATTTGATTGCGCTATTTGTTACTCCAACTAATTAGCATAGCCCGTAGAGTGTATCGCATAATAGTTTCAGACACACAAAGTTAAATAGAGCCGCAAGGTAGGGAGTGTAACTTTTATATTAAAAGTACTCTACACAGAGCCAGCGGGTATTAACTCGACACAATGGCTCGGAGATTGTCTTGTGCTTTTGTGAGTAGAAAATGACTTTCGGGACCGGCCTTAAACTCTGACACGCTGTAATTCCTGTGAGGCCCTACAGAGACTACGGGCTCTAGCTAGGTCATGCAACAACGGACATTGTTCTGTCATTCCAGCAACAATGGGTAATTATTAAATTGTTTCACGAATAAATAATTTCATTATTGCTTAAAAGAGTAGTCAATAATAACATATAAATTGTTATTTAATAGGCAAAACCTTGGCATACTATAAAATAGTTATAGAGCGAGTGCTTTACGATGTGCCCCGAGGTGGCTGAATGGTTTGAACAGTCACCTGTTACACCAGCGATAAAAAAACCTCTATCTATAAAAATGTAAATGCATTGATGGGCCTGATTTGAACTGGCAAGCTTTACAGGAAGAGTAACATCTTGAGAATGTCTACATACAATCTGAGAAGAAATTCTTCGACATATGTATAGTGCCTAAGACGGCGATGTCTAATCTAAGTCTCATCTGTCATATTGGCACCTAAAAATCTTCGGTGATATGTGTGTGTAGAAACACCCTTGCCTAGTCCTTTGGGGTCCATAGTTATAAAAAAGAATGATAATTACTTGCGGGAGGTGATCATTGTCTATGGTGAGGTTGATCTTGGCGACGAAGAAGGTGGTTTCGAAAGGTGGGATCTGACCGTAGTACTTGGCCAGCTGGAGGTCCTTGCACGCCTCCTGTGACCCCAGCCAGTACTCGTTCCCGAACAAGACGTTAGGGCTGTACTGGCCCGATGCATCGAATACTGAAACAGAGAAATTATATTGTATACCTATGACAACAGTAGCTCACATAGTAGATATGGGTCTACTGCTATGTTTCAACCCTGATGGTATGCGACCACTACTTCTGTTTTTATTTCGCTAAAACACTTTCATTAAACGCTAATGGACGAATGAAAAAACGACGCTATTTCGGTCAAATGCACAGGTTGGACAAAGTGCTGCAGGTATTCATTTTCCGAAAGCTTTTAATATTATTCTGTGGGTAGCTCATCATTGATGTTGCAGTTTGCAGGTTAATCAGAAAAATTACCAAATCAGGTACAGTGAAGAAGAGATTTTAGTTATTCCGGTAGACGTAATGGAACCTCTGGTTTGTTTTACGCACAAAACAATCTAACCGCGAAATTCGTAACAGTGACAATGAACTTGATATTTATTTCAAGCTAGCTGTGGCCTGCGGTTTCATCCGCATAGCCTTAATTTTGTCTGTTATTTTTTTAAGCCATTGTTAATTTCTAAAACAAAAGTTGCGTATGTAATGACCTTGTCAACTTCTACGAATTCAGGGATATATGTACATTCTCAACATTACACGGTAAAATGGGGTAGACATAAAATTACGCGTCACAAAGGCCTTTATAGTTGGAGAATTATTATAAGCCGTGTAATTAGTTATAAGACTGAAGAATTAAAAGGGGCGAAGTACTACATTTTAATGGGAGTCAATAAATATTCCCTATTCCTATAAAATGTTACAAAGGATGATTACAATATTAGCTCGGCAGGTTAGCCCCGCGGTATAGATAGAAACATAAATCCTAATGATTTGATACATTTTATACCTTGTTGTAATAACATGACATTACAACCATGCTTTGATACGTTAAACACGGTACTACAATATATTAATTAGTCCTCGTGAGTGTACCTAATAAATATGGTGGACAGACCACGCGGGCTAGCGGCAAAAAAATGTTGCCTCGTTAGAGCCTTCATTAAAGAAAAGTTTTTGAGTGCATCTACTCCCTCACCCGCATATCCACAATTCGCAAGCGACACTGTTAAAGAGGAATTAGTATCAAAATATATCACAAAACGGCGAAGGACCTTTTTTATGAACTTATGCGTGCAATTTATTGTATAAATCAAGTGCCTTTATTTATTAGAAAGACAATGTAACTGCTAGCAGTACTAGCAAACAAAACAAAACGTATCCAATTACAATATTTAATAAGGTAGGTAATAAAGCTACGCAAAGTGAACAAATACTACGGTTTCATTCATCATCATCATCAGCCGGAAGACGTCCACTGCTGAACATAGGCCTCCCCCTTGGACCGCCACGCCGAACGACAATGCGCTATTAGCATCCATCGGTTGCCCGCGACTCTCACGATGTCGTCGGTCCACCTAGTGGGAGGCCTGTCTACGCTGCGTCTTCCGGTCCGTGGTCGCCACTCGAGAACTTTTCTTCCCCATCGGTTATCAGTTCTACGAGCGATTCCTACGGTTTCATTGCGTGAAAGTAATAACATTTCTCCGTATATTTGTGTCTGGTTTTCATATTGTATGAGACAGTAGTGTACCTACCTACTAGCCTATATTGTATATATCTCTTGCAATGCCAGAGAGAGCTAGAGAACTATATACATTGTGTTAAGGTAATTTAACATTACATTTAATTTTTAATTTCAGCATCCAGGTGGGAAGTATGATATATTAAATTCATCATAATATTTTCCCGAATCGATACAATTACATGTTAATGGTTCATTCACTAACTGATTTCGGATATTGGTCGGTTATTACCAGTTTCATAAAATGAGAGCCAACAATCACAGTGAAAACATATTGCAGGGCGCAAATTAAACCTAATCAATCGGTGGAAATACTTAGGCACGTACCTACATAATTATTTAAGGTATTTTAGCAAGTAGGTCACAGGATAAACCCACTGAGTAATTATAATAATTATGGATTTACATAACTTAACTTGCCATAAGTACATCAAAGTAGGTCACGGAGAACTCTAATATTTGAAGCATATGATTCGTATACAAATATTATCCATATTTCTTGGCCAAAAGGTGTTTTACACAAAAGCTCTTTTATACGATCTAAATTAATTAAAAATAAATGAGAAAAGAGTATTTATATAAAAACATTGTATAAGTAAGTATGCTAGATATTGTTAGAACGAGTCCAATGCAATTATGTAAGGGATGTTACACTGCCGTAATGCATTTGCGATGCTAGCGCGAGAAACTACGTCTAAGTGTTTAGAGCGCGTTACCGTTACGAATAGATAGAACTTAATGATACGTGTTATATCGTGCATTTGAAGTCATTACAAGATTCAATTGAATTTACCTACGTTTAATAATATTCTTCACTGAATCATACATAATATTATATCAGTTGAACAAGTACATGCCGATGTAAGTGTTAAGAATATCATGGGTGATTGATTACCCATAATAAACAGTCTTTTCAATCTCATCAATCTTTCAAATATTTGATAATGATTTGTCTGAATCTGTAGGTATCCTTAAACAAACTCTATTATCATAACTTAGCATATTAAACTCAGAATAAGCCCTGTTTAAAACAAATTTTGCTAAAATGTATGTAAGCGTTTGTTTGAGGATATATCAAGGAAGAAACTTCAAAATTTACTTTCATCTCGTGTTGTGTGTTGGCACAGAACTTAAGCCTCGAACGTGCCGACAAAATGTTGCCGCTTCATTTTATATAGTAGTAATATACCTACCTACTTACAACGAAATAGTCCATTTCGAGGGATTTGCTTGTATTGTATTACACAAGGCGAACGCCTACAGCTGACTTCCTTACAAAGTCAGAAGTATTCTGTTACTGATAATGAGTGAAGAAATTAGAATGTCTTAGTTAGATTATTAAATTGTTCTTGATAGATTCCCAAGGGGCCATCCATACGTGACAGTTTGTCGCCGTTTTTCAAGCACGCACGAATTCACATGAGTCTTTGAATTTGTTCTCAGAGGGCCTAGTGCGAGATTTTATCTGCCGCCGTCACAAATCAGCGCGTCGGCGTAAACGCACATTTTTATAGGATCGGAACAGCGCCTCTGTTGGCCTAAAGATGACACTATTGTGAGCCCATACAAATCTGCGTTTACGTCGACGCGATGACTTCTGACGGCGATTTTAAGAAAACTCGCAAGAGGCACTCAGACGTAGCTATCCACGTATTTTCGTAAAGTTTTCTTGCATCGCAAGGCTTGTGGTCTGACAAGTAACTGTAACTCCCAATTATAATCTATATATATAAAAATGAATCCCCATTTCCCTTGGTCACGACATCACGGGTGAACGGCAATTTTTTTGTTGTGTTCGTTATTGTCAGGATGTCCCACTTAAGCTCAAGGGGAAAATATACAAGACCATAGTAAGGCCTGCCGTCCTCTATGGATCTGAATGTTGGGCCACAAAGGTGACGGATGAAAGGAAGCTGCATGCAACTGAGATGCGGATGTTGAGATGGATGTGTGGCGTAACGAGATTGGACAAGGTGAGGAATGAGTTTATAAGGGGAAGTCTGAAAGTAGCACCAGTGACTGAGAAGTTGAAGAATAAACATTTGTCGTGCTATGGACATGTTATGCGGAGGGATGAGGAAAATGTTGCCAAAAAAGTTTTGTTTATGAATGTGGATGGTTACAAGGGGAAAGGAAGACCTAAGAAACGATGGATGGATTGTGTGAAAGATGATATGACTAGAATGGGAGTGAATACAGATATGACGGCTGATAGAGAGAAATGGAAGAGAAGAACACATTGCGCCGACCCCAAATAACATGGGATAAGGGCAGGAAGATGATGTTCGTTATTGTCAGGAGATGGTTCTTATGAAAGAAAAAAATTAAGGAAAATGCGTGGTAAATTTGAAAATTTAAGATACTTAACCACCATATAAAATTATTTCTTTCTTCTTAAATCTAACCTTAGCGCTTTGGACAATAAAATCTTTTTGATACATATGACGACATAGAATTGACAGAATACGTGCTGCATTCTCAAATTAAGACAGGACATTTCATAAAAAAATATGTAGGCCTGAATGATTGACTGACTGTGTGTTGATATGTATATCAACTTAAGTACTGGTACTGGCCAAGGAGAGCGGCAACCGGTGAAGGCTGGATTTCATATTACTAAGCTGGCATATTATATGGGTAGTTATTTATAATAGCTTAATTTATTAAGGTCATTCATTAAAATTATAGTAAACCCTTGATATTTAATTAAAGGTATTAAAAAATAGATAAATCCATATTAATGTTATAAGTGTTAAGGTGTTTTTCGTAGCGCTTTTTGACTATCAATGGAGGGAATACTTCATCTATGAAATTAACAATTTATATTATTTAAACACCGCGAAGGTGTGTCTGTCTGTCTATTTCCTTTTTACGACTAAACTGCTGAACCGTTTGGGCTGAAATATAGAATTTCGGTATGGCTTTAACCCCAAATACGGACAAAGAGGCAACTATAAAAATATTTATAAAATAACACGCAGCTAACTTCTCTTGTTAATTCGTGTTGGTCTAATCGTGATTAATTTGAAAACACCTTATGTATATAAATCTAAAATATATGTTCTGGAAGAGTTGCGGCTCCGCGACCATGGGCCGTCGCGGCTGTCACGGCCGGTCACTGGCCCACTTCGCGATCAATTTACTGCAATTCGATTACTTTATTATCATTTACCTCGCATAAACATCTTATATGATAATTGACACTTACGCAACATTTATTTATGGCCGTGTGATTTGAGCGAGGTTGCCTGCAGCCCCGATATGCGAGAATATTCTGGTGCAAACTAGTACCAATGAGTTTTCTTAGTATGCGGCCCAGTAAATAACTTTAGCTTAATTGTTTTAGCTATCGGTAAAGGTATTAAATCAATACAAAACATTAAAATGCCAAGGGTAACATAGTTCAATAAGCAGGCGATCGACTCGCTCTTTAATACTAAGATGTTGCAAAATAAAGTGAACATTTTCCTGTTAACTTTCATAGTAAATTAACGAATCTTTATTATTTCGCAGAAATCGATACTGTTCACTTGTTTTGAAATATCCTTTTACTGTCAAACGGACGCAGTATTTAATAGCCAAAATTGCACCACTTAATACGATACGGGTACGTTGTTGGTTGATGCAACGTCAATCTGCGACGCGGTTGCAAATCTTTGCTGTTGCGGTGAAGACAACACATTCACACGTTGCTTCACACCATGTCTGTTGAATCGATACAAGGCTCCCAGCATTCGACAGTACGTTTTCAATAATCGATAAAGCAATCTCATTATACACGTAAATCCATCTTGTTGTCGAGACAGCACCGGAGGCGTGCGATGAGCCTTGTAATTGAAGACGTAGCTCTATCTACTCGTCTATATCTATACAGTACGCACAATAGAGAATTACGAATCGACTATCAAACTACGGAGCGATTGACAGCAGATGGGAACTTATATAAAACAAATAAACGTATAAAGATTTGTTTTCCGCCGCAGGTTTAATGAGTTTCTAGAGCTGAGAGCTAGGGAACTTACAATGCATGTAACCTAACCGTATATTATAATGTCATATTAATTTATTATAGACCTTTGATCATTTAAGTATGCATTTCATTAATTTAAACAAAGTGACTTGGAATAACGCAACTACTATAATATACATGTAAATAAAGAGGAGTTTGTACCTTTTAATAAAAGACGTTTAAATATTCACACAACGTTTATAATAGTTGAGTAAATAAGTTAAGTAAACTAAAACATCGCCCCCCGAGTAATGGATTTAGATACCTGCGGAGATTATGTCACGAGGTGGCAAAGCTTGTTTAACAAGAAAGCGTCAATATGGCGCAACGGTGCGTGTAAGTGAAATGAATCGCGTACTTTCACGGGTTACTTATGAAATTTGCGATTTACACGTTATGCGCCGCATTTTGCGCAAGACTGCATAGAGTGGCCGCTGCGGCGTGCCTGAGGGCCGGCGGCCGCGGTCCCGAGTTATGTCACAACCTTACAAGATCCACAAGAACCACCTTACCCAATGCACATCTGACAACCTTAGCTTCTTCTCTAACAAAGTGGACTATGGGTTTAATTAAATTATTACGTAACAATACACTTGCAAGGCACCCAATCATCTCCCGTACTTATTCGAAAGTTATAACGTATGAGAACTGTTATTTTCCGCTACATATCTGTTTCGGTGAGATAATTGTCAGATTACTAGCGTTGCGTACTATTCGGTAATGTACATTAATGGCAAAGCATTGTTTCACAACGATCACTTAACACAATTTGTTTAGCTGTTGACTTAACATTTTTGATTCGTTTAATTATGACTTAAGCTTGTGCAATACTGAGCGATTGCTAACAATTTTCGCCTGCAACAAACAAATTGATTTCCAACATTCTGTGTAAATTGAAATGTCAAATGTATCGACATGGGAAACATGCAATAGCTTAACGAAGCTGTAACTAGATACATAATACAAATCTTATTGTATGCTAAACTGTGTTAATTGCTAAACGAATAATATAACATTAATAGACAAATACTCTTGTTGAGTACCTATTACCACGTTTCGAAGAGGTGTGTGTGCAGAAATATGTTTTGAGCAATAAAACCTTTTCATTATTTTACTTTGCAATATTGCCCATTTTAACAACATGTTTTTAAAATTTACATTTTACGTATATTTATAATATTATTAATTAACATAAATTATGTATACAGTACTAATTAACACAATTATAAAATAACCTTATCAACTTGATTTTTTAAGGCTGTCTAATTGAAGCTGTTGTAAGTGTTACAAAATATACGGAACAATAAATATTTTTTAATTTGTATTGGGTAAGTGGAACACATTAACAAGCCAAATAAAAAAAAAAAAATACGAAAGCAATAATCCCTTTTCCCGGAAATCGGGAAACAAAACAGTGGAACGTGATACAATAAGAGGTGGATGCATTATTCAGGCATTAATGCTATCCCGTCTTGTGGATGCAGCGGCACGGTACCCGCTCAGACGTTAACGTGATCATCTCACAACACAGGCTGTCCAGAATAATAGATCATCTACTTCAATGGCTGATAGAACACAATACCCCAGAAAATTAAAGAAACAACTGCATTCTGATGTATTTACTAAAAATGCTGCGAAAATCAGGAACATTTGAAGTGAAATTCTTGTAGAATCTTGTTTAGTTTAGAGCCTACATTCCTCACGCCTGTATTCTCCGAGGGGTTCGTAGAGATTTACTTACTGTAATTATCTTGTTAAATATTTTATTCAATTGATTTCAGGCATCCATTTCATCAATTGGAGCAGATGTTTTCATGTTTTGGACACTCTGTATTAACGAACTAGGTCGCCGATTATAATTTCATTCATGAGCAAAGTAAACTAGTTCTCCACTCGCCAGCTAGTGATGTAACCATTACTCGGCTTCACCAACATGGGTTGGTTTCATTGGAAAGTGTTCGAGAAACTCGTTTTGCGTAACCTTGATATTTTGAAAGATAGAAATGATAATTTTGGAATAATGGGGAAAACGTAACAAATATTGTGAAATTAATTTTATATGTGTGGAAACTAAACTAATTAATTACCATTTACATTAAGTTTATGAAAGTGTCAACTTCTCACTGAAAACTGTGAGTATAAAATGTATTGTTCCTATATGCGACCTATGAAAATATGCGACATTTTAGTCGAGTACTGAGATTATGAATGATATATGAATGATGATGATGATGACTGAGATTTGTTTTGATTTCACTTTTTCAGTGATAACTTTACGACGTGCAGGTGTGTATATAATGACTAGAGAGACCCAATATTGAAACAACCGTCGTATATTATTAGCGGATTCTTATTTCCGTTTGTGGTATTATTTATAGTCATATACATTTTTGCTGTCATTGCCAGGTCGTGGAACCATACAATGTTGTAATGTTATCTGGGAAATAACAACGGAAGGTAAAGACTAAGGTAGAACCAAAAGCTACTAAGTACTTTAGAGTAATGTTCTGTTTTGGCCATTACCCACCAAAACTTTCAGTAAACTTGCTCTCTCGTATATGAGACTTAAATATAACTAGTCAATTGTGGGTGTGTACAGTGGGTATATGCTATACGTTTACCTATCCCTTCGGGCATACAGCAGTGTCCATTATGTACCCACCAATAACAATAATTTTATGCGGTCAAATATCTTCTAAATTAACCTAAATTGTTCAGAAATTTGAAAATAAATTCTTAAGAAGTAGAGAAGATAAGAATTCATTTTCGAATTTGAAATGAAAATTATGCTATTGTTTGCTTTGGACCAAATATCTAAACTGATCTAAACTACTTAATAGTCAAATTTTTTATAAGTAAAAATTATTATCAGAAAAAAAAGTAAAAATATATATTGTGGGAGGAAATTGGAACGCGTCCAATTTTAAATGACCACGGATGGTAGCTGAAGTTCCACTTTAAATTTATCGCCGTTTTAAAAAAATTGTTCCCACCCTTTTCATGTCAATTTAGGCTCATGTCTATGCTCCGTGTAGATTGGCGGACTGTACTAATATTGGCTGACTGTTTTTATTCTCCGAAAAATTCACGACAGTCGAAACTCATAAATAAAACTATGTTCCATATAAATATTTTCCTTTTAAATTGTCTTTTCCAAACTGGGGAAAATAAAATCAACAAAGCTTCTTTCCGGTGGGCCAAGTGCCTTTTGTAAACCGTCGCAGGTGAATAATTGCGAAGTAGGTAAAGGTGGACAGCCCGTAAACTGGGCTCGAAGGGGTGGCAGCACTGGCGACAAAGGTCGACGTTAAATAAATTACTTAGCTGTGGCCCCCGGCTTCCTCGCTATCCAACACAAATAGAGGCACTACTCAAACACACCTCTACAAGACTGAGCATCTAACGGGACTTCTATGAGCTACTCGGGTCTCCTACATGAAAATGTCCCGAAACTTTACTCTAAATGCCTAACATTGTGTAATTGCTTCAATCCAACCTGTATATTTTTTTAGATGTTATAATTAGTATAATTTTAAACAGTCGTTTTTCAGACATCAACTTAATGATATTCTTGTTAAATTAATTAATTTAATACAAATGCGGCTTTATAATGTAGATGAGGTTATGCAAATCGAGTTAAGTACAAGGTGGTGTGAATGTTAGCTAAACGTTCGTTTCAATTTATGTAAGTTATTCTACACCGAGGAGTAAAGTAAATGTATAGTTTAAGAGTATTCACGCAGGTGTAAAAATACGCATTTTTCACCCCAACCAACTAACATATTTTATCCATTTCTCAAACATTCAAATGTTAGAGAAATGTGCAGAAACGATTCATTTTCTTACCATTCATAGAAAATAGCTCGACTTTTTGAACCAATCGCCTTATTGTCGAGGTATAAAGCTGCCTGCTACTAGGCTAAGTAGGTATTTAGAATTTAGCAATATATTGTTTAGTACTCCTGGAATTATTTTGATGTCGGCAAGTTTATAGTCAGACGAAATTCCCGAAACTCTTGTCTGTCTCAGAACAAACACATACCAGGGGCGTTGAATATCTCTAAAATCCAGTGAAGGTCTCATTACGTGTTTATAAACGTTACAATGAACGAAAAAAGTAGGTAACCAAGCTTTTTCAGAATATAATTGTTTTCGAATCCCTTATCAAATAAAAGCATAAACTGTAAAAGGTTTAAATCTTTCAAAGCCCATGAATGTATATTTATTTCAACATAAATCTCTTTGTAACAGGACTTGTAGTATTTTTTTCGGTCAGTAAGTAGCATATAATGTGTAGCCCATTTCAGGTTTACGACTACGGAGAAGCTTAGGAATGGCCATTTATTTAAAATAGTAGATATATTACCTCTAAATACATAATGTTACAGGCAAAATCTTTCTCATGTAAAAACGAGCGCTATTCGGGGACAATACAATCTCTACAATTTATATAGTCAAGCACATGTTTCACGTATAATGTAATTTGAGACGCTTTAAAGAATGAAGTTTCAAAATCTACATTTGTAAAGCGCACCATGGTGGATCAAATTAAAGGTGACAGCTGTACCTTCTCATGTAATCTATATTTACAGAGTATCCTAAATGTCATCTTTCATACCAAAAGCTATATATTAAGATTGTATTAGTAACACTGAATATGCACATACTTATCATAACAAGCTATAAATACAAGTTGGCTCTTATATTTCGCAAAGCTTATCAGCAAAGCAGGTGGTATTTCAAACATTTTGTATTATAACACAATCTAACTATATTATAGAGCTTAAGAGTTTGACTATTTATTTGAACGCGCTAATCTCAAGAATGACCGTGTAATTTTTTTTTGTTAGATTACATTCGTTGAGGGGAAAGTTTTAGTCTTTATAACATCACGTTGCGACCAATGAGAACTAAGCATAAATGGAGAATGTAAATAACATAGTTTTATTATTTATCCTACGCGGGTAAAACCATGGAGCATAGCTATTGTATGATATAAGCACTAAAGCTGTATATTAAACAGTTAATTAAATTAGCAAAAGCACAGGTCAGTTACGAACTTCGTATCTCTCAGGACACCGAAGACTAGAATTTAGTGTAATGTGTAAGTATATCTATGGGGACAAAGACCGGGCCATTTATTGATTTGACCTATTTATCTTTACAATGTTACCATATTTTATTCATGGCAATAGAGCCCGTGTGAAGAGCACCCGTTCTACTCGGATTTTGTTCATTGTCTATACATCTATACAGATAAATAAAATTAAGTGTCTGTAAAATTCAAAACATTTCACTAAATGCATATGAAAGTCTATACGGTTTCCACATTAGAAAAAAACTAAAAAAAAAATACAGTTTGTTTGTTTTTTTACCCGATTTTAACGGGACTTTAACTGGCTTTTACATGGAGTAACTTGGGTTACTTTTATTTAAATAAAAACATTACAGTTCTGTAGGCCACGCATGAAATTAAGTCTACGCGGAACCCGGAAACCGCGGGGCACAGCTAGTCGAACATAAACATGTACTCTGAGTATAGAAGATTATGAAGAGTTACCGAGTCAGGGTGATTGCTTTTATGATGACTCGTGATTTGTATTGATATTGAATTTCTAAAGTCTGTTAAGGCAACAAAGAAACACCAAATAAGTTGCGATAGAAATTCGAAAGTTGCCGCTGCATAATGATGTATAAGTAATTCACTTCAAGGCGATTTCAACATCACCAAATCTTGTCCATGATTATAAAACCTCGTTCTTGAATGCTAAATGGAATTATTCAAAGCCTCAATACTTTTTTCTTCATCACAACCTATAGGTGTTCCAAAAGGCAAAGCGCGATAATTAAGTGCCAACCAATGATTTTATAAGTTAACTAGCTGTGCCCCGCGGTTTCACCCGCGTAGATTTAGTTTCTTCCTTATTGTCGCGGCACCCTAATATTTTTAATAAATAAAAGTAGCCTAAGTTACTCCTTGAAACATCAGCTACCTACCAGTGAAAGTCCCGTTAAAATCCGTCCAGCCGTTTCAGAGATTACGCGGAACAAACAGACAGACAGACAGAGAAAAAATTTAAAACTTGGTTTTTTAGTGTCAGTTTCGTGTATACTTTCATATGCATTTAGTGAAAAGCTGTTATTTTGGAATTACAAACAGACACTTCAATTTTATTTATCTGTATAGATGTATAGATTTTGTAATTTATTTTTACTATTGGTGCCCGCCAATTTGACAATTCACACAATATTATTATAATTTATAGCGTATTAGTTATACGTGTTATTCTGATTTCTAAGGTATTGTATAGATGTTATTGAAAAGTTTCATCAAATTTATTTCATCATACTTTTTGCGTATAGAAACATACATTCGTACAAACTTTCGCGTTTATAATAGGTATTAGTAGAACTACTTTGAATTTCTTCTCAGACGTCGGTACGCAAGTTTCCTCACGACTTTTTCCGTTAACCTTTTGTATTCGTAATTTTTCTTCATTCATCGTAGATATTATATGATTATTTATTACGTGGCTCTACTCTTATAAGGATTCATATAAGACTCGGGTGATGAATGATTGGATAAAATCTGCAGAGCCTGCCTTGGTTTTAAGAGCAAAATAGGTTGCTAGATGGATGCGGCTTCTTAATCAAACGAATAATAGATTCCTTACCTAGGAAATTTCTGCTCCGTGTTGAACAATATAAAAGCCGTACAAACTCAATTCTTGATCAAGAAAAAATCGCAAGTGATATTATGGAGGGAACAAAGGAACACAAGTCAACCAAACAATTTTAACTAACCATGAATCAGAAAAAAAAGCTAGAAAAGATAAAAAAATCATTTCAATTTAGAATTCTGATTCAGAGTGGCCAGTTTGCCAAAATGTCGAATTCAAACGATATGTAAAAAAGTGACCGTGAAACTGGAACTACCACACTTCATAGTTCAATCACGTTCGCTGTGAATATTTATGTATGTTAAGATAAACGAGGGTCGGAAAACTGTTGATTGCGAAGTTCCAGTTTGCAGGGCGAGTGATCGAGCAAGTGAAGCACGTAACATGTGGGATGAGGGCACGTGTAACATTCTGTCAAAGCTTAAAAGCGATATCGAGCTCTGCAAAATGTGGTTATCAATAATGTATATAATATGTTGTCCCTTTGTACCTTGTCCCGAAAACGTTGACCTTAAGAAATAAAAGGAAAACTATTCTGTCAACCATTTCATTACCTTTTATGTGTTATTTTTAATCCAGATGGAATTGATAGTTTAGTCATGTCAATTTAGACTTAAATATAACAGTTTACTTTCACAGAAATAAGTGACAACTTATAAAAAATCCTAACGGTAACTTATTACAATATTTTTTTTTTATGAAATTCTTAAGTTCTTTTCTTACAATAGTAAGAAACTTAAATATTCAAATGTGTTGTTAAAAACTTTATATTTTGGGTAACATAAAGTGACACACTTTCTTTCACGGAAAGTCATGATCAAAGATCCTATTGCGTATCCTATCCTAGAGCGTAAATGTGGCCGGTTCGAATCACGTGCTGGGCGGAGGCCTAATCTGCGGACCGCCGCGGCGACCCACTTGCGGATGACTCGGCGACCCGCCGGCTGCCGGCTTTCTTTACCACTCTCATACCACCTTACGTAACGTGACGTAAATAACATTAACTAAAAATACCACCAACCTCTTGTCTATTCACAGTAATTGAAGACCAGTGTAATAAATGCTTATCTTGGCTCATATAAGTATGTACTCGTAAGTTTCTTTTTACACTGAATTCTCCACACATGTAATTTATTTCACAACCAATATGCACAGCTTGGACTACTTACTATTTGTTCGCGTGAAAACGGACCCTGCTACTCGGGTAGGGAACTACTTAAGCCATTAGTGATCATCGATCGAGCTGTAGTTTCCTTAATGAAATTGATAATTGAATAGGATAATGGTATTAGGTAGGTACTCACTTTTCGAAGCCCATAATTTCCCATCGTGTAAAGCGGAGAGGTAGATCCTCAAGTCGTCGTGGCACAGGGGTGGTAGAGTGAAGCCTTCCTTGTCGAGGATCTCCTTCCAGTCGTGGTGGTCGAACAGCCCCTTCAGCCACGCCATGCGCGACATGCTCCCAGGGGCCGCCAACTCCGACGAATTAGACCCCACACTCCCACCCACCACACTCACTAACACACACAGTACCGCAACTAACATCGTCCTGCCGTCAGCCATTATCAAACGCTTGCAGGATCAATAGGAAAACATTCCGGCAAATGGGGTCTTTATAAACTAGTGCACTTATTCACGACACTGCTGCACCTGAAACAAAAATGAACTCGTAAATATACCGGCCGACATCGAATCGAGAGACAAAAGAATGTTTGTATTTGGAAAGATTATTTAGAAGTTCAAGTTCACTTATTTCCTCTTCCTGCTCCCCAGACAAAGTTTTAAAAGGGAGCTCAAGAAAAGCGGATAAAAATCCTCATGTTTGAATGTATAGTCCGCCCTTGTTAAATATTCATATATTTTCACCGGTGCCCTTTTCTTGTAACAAAAAGTAATCCAACAACAAACAAATCTTTTGTCGGGATAATACATCCGCTTTGTAATTTTTCCTCCGATGGGAATTAACATTCAAGCTGACATTTTGCGAAAAATGGCCAAGTGCAATATTATGCCTGTCTGGCTCTTGGGAAATGTATTCATAACTTTTCTTTCGTAAGATCCAAATTCATAGTTACAAGATTTTTTTTAAAATATACATTCAACAGAAACGTTAAAGAAAATTGCAGTGTACGTGAATTGTGATTGGACCAACCATCATAGTAAGTAATTTAGAAAAAAGAAAACGATAGTCTTTATGCTTACTGATGCTATAACGATGATAAAATAAACGAATGCCTAGTTTAGGAGACGTGACATTATAAAAAACAAGATAGTTTCAGCATTCCATCAACATGGGGATGTGAGTCCCACGCAATTTGAGGTCAATTATATAGATAAT
This sequence comes from Watsonalla cultraria, assembly GCA_964035505.1. Classification (NCBI taxonomy): domain Eukaryota; kingdom Metazoa; phylum Arthropoda; class Insecta; order Lepidoptera; family Drepanidae; genus Watsonalla; species Watsonalla cultraria. Next base: position 4,657,604 of record OZ037717.1, on the reverse strand, counting down.
GATAGAACTGTCAAATTCAGTAATACAAAGATTTCACCTGATTCTAACATGAACGTTCTTAGCTATAACCATTCCGGTATATGAGCCTTTCGGTAATGAGGACTTAACTTAAAGCGATAAAGGTGAAGTCTCATGGGATCTAATAACGTTAGGTTTATTCCGACTTGAACCGGTAGTAGGTACTACTAAATAATTATGTTCTTGTTCTCCTTAGAATTAATTGTTGCACTGTTATTAAACAATTCAATTCCGGCTATGCTTGCTCAAATTATCCATGTAGCAGTTTTGAATATGAGTACCGCATGTAAATTAAGAAAATATAATAGCAGAAACAAAAATCAGAAAGAAAAACAGTGGCTGAAGAACAACCACATTTCGTTAATTAACAAAACAAAAGCGAATCGAAACAGAAAGCCAATTATACAGTATTGAAGTAGCTTATAAAACAAACATGAGCTTGAATACAAGATCATCAAGGAACGAGTCTGCGAGCCAGCGGGAATATTTAGGACATTGGGAGTTCCAATGAAATAAAATTAGCAAAAAGCCTAGAAACCTATCCCATTTCACGATACGCTCCCGTTTACAACTCTTCTAAAACGGGCACTAATATTGAGCCATAATTAGTAAGAAATTACATGAAGATCACTTTCGGTAATTTAAGCACTGTTTCACAATACGAAGATGTTATGTTATGTTTGTTACACACTGTCGTTAATTTAGTTGAGTACCTTAAAAGCAACATTGGCACTCCCTAGCATACATTAATATTATCATCCATTTATGGGAACACAAACTCAAGTGCAAAATTACATAAGCCTTTAATATAAGCAAGTATGTATACTGGCAGAACGGCCTATAGCCATGTATTCACAGAGTGCGAATGACATCTTCTTAATTATATGCCGAAATTAGTTCGGTTAAAATTGCGGTTTGTTGCAATGGTGTGCAGTAGATAGTTTGGATGCAAAATGACCTACATTGTGCAGAATATGAGAATAGTGGTTTCCGCGGCAAAGAGCCGTCAGCGTCGACCGAGGCTCCGCAGCCTGCTCGCCGCAACCACGCTCGCACTACTTGCTATTTGGACTACACATAACACTGTTGCAACTTTACACATACTTAGCCTGGCTTGCCTACACTTTGTAGGCAGTAAAACAAATATAAAACTAATGAGCCCAGTGTTGAAACATTCTGATTCATAACTTCTCGACAAACACAGGGGTTTCATTATGTACCGAGATTGAATATCTTACCGATATGGAAGTATAATTTAAACTTAACAAAATATATTTTCCTGTAATTTACCCACATTATGAATGTAAGTTAGCAACTTAAGAAATAACAACAATCATGTAAGATGCATTTTCAAATCGATAGAATAAAGAATCGTTTCATTACAGAAGTATTGAACTGTATATTCGGCAATATAACGAAATAGAATAAGCATTTACACAAACGACACCTCTTAATAGTTGTCATAGAATTAGTTAATCAAAATACTTATGCGATTAAAATTAATATAAATTTTATGAAATGAAATATTATGCAAGATCCGTGGAAGGCGGCCGCTGGACGTGACTTTCATTATTGTTTGCAACAACATTAATAAATCAATCGGCCTTCCGAGCGGGGCTTCAAGCTTTTAATCGATGTCGATTAGTTTGAACCTATTTTACTACATAAATACTGTACGTAGATTGTTCGCATATTTCCATCACTGAGACTGTTAAAATTTACTGTAGTATTCAAACGTTACTTTAACTATATGGTGGAACATTGGGTTAAATAGCTTTAATTTATTTCTTTATGCCTAAAAATCTTCCTATTGCTTGACATAATGCTACTGTTTGAAATACGTTACAATAATCACCATTTTTTTTTATACTTCGCATATATATTTTTTTATACTATATGGGTAGAGGGTTCCGACTTATTTTCTACTTTCTACTTTTGGGGTCAAGTCTGGAATATCAACGTTTCCCAATAGTATTTTTTAGCATTGCTAGGATGGGTTATGATTGTGATCATGTAGAATTTTATATTATGAGACTAAAGTAAAATATTTCACTGTTATTCAGGCAAATTCTTGTTATAACGTCCACAAATATACTTTATACGCTTGTCCACAAGTTGAAGTCATGTAAGTATATCTTTACGATATGTTGTCGCCAGAACATATCCTTTTCGCCCAATATCCTTCTTACAGCTATCATCAGTTTAGGGCCGACACTAAAACGGCACAAATACGGAAATTGTGCAGATGTAGGCTTTGATAACTCTGTCTGTTGATCGACGTGTCCTTTTAGACAAATTGTATGCTTACCTCACATAGAATACAGGCTGCCTTTATATACCTTCCTATTTGTTTGTTCTAACTCAATTCATTACTCTCGAGAATTAATTTTAGCTCACCGACGTTTACTGAGGTCGAAGCTAGACGTATCTCGACCTTAAGGGACCTTGCTTGTTTAATTTATTTCTCCAATCTGTATCTTTATTGTTCCAGCTACCAGTAAATTCTACAGCAACAGATAGTTATAGCAAGAAAATTATTAGGATTATTATATACGTTATGCGATATTTTAAGCCCACACGGAAAAGTTTGAATCCTCTGCCTGTCCGAAGTGTCATTTTTAAAACTGAATGGACTGTTTTTCGCAACGGTAACTTTATCAATATTTAGAATTGACTTTTAGGGTAGGTGTAGTAAAACACACAGATGACGCTGCAGGTGGAAGCTTCTATTAGACAACATCATTATAAAACTACATAAACCACTAGTGGGGGCCTACCATCATTGTTTTAAGCAGAGCGTATTATGGACTTCTTAGCTTTGACGTTTCATTTTATGAACCAAAAATTGTTAAATTTGATAGGGTAGTGGACCCTGAAACGCTTGTTACTGTTTTTAATATTAATAAGTGTGCGGTTTGAGCCCTATCACTGAAAGAATATTGCAATGACATTAGAAATGTTGTGGACCCAACTAGAATTAAGACATAATTAAACCCAACGCCTTATTGTCCGCTTAGACTGAAGAAATACTGCTGTTGAGGTATTAACATGGCTTGCACAATGCCGTGAAGGATAACAATAGGGACACTAGGCTTTGTTATCTGGCTTAAGCAGTTGAATTAAAGTCAATTTAGTATACTAAATTAATGTTTCATAGCTGAGCCTGACTGACGGAGACATTTTAGCCTTGGTGGGTGTGTACACAGACCTTTTTTTGGGGTTAGCCGTTAAGCCGGCTTTAATGCCTGTCCGTTTGCCACCAAATTTCTTGTTCACTAAGTTTCTCTTTGTCCAGCAAATATTTACATATGCTAAATATTTAATCGCTAAATAAAATTTGATTGTAAATGAATGTTTAGGTATTTCATCCGTTTCTCTCGCTTTTATAAATGTGACCTACTAGCTTTTTGTGTATTTGTGAGCGACAACAATGCACTTTGTGTAAAGTAACTACGTTTAATATTGATTACTGCTGTCAAAATAATGTAAATTCATGTCTGAAACGCCTTTGTATTTTGGTGATTAATTAATCTATACATACAGATAAATAAAATTGAAGTGTCTGCTTGTAATTCCAAAATAACAATTTTTCACTAAATGCATCTGAAAGTATACACGCTACTGACACTAAAAAACCAAGTTATAAAATTTTTCTCTGTCTGTCTGTCCGTCTGTCTGTCTGACTGTTTGTTCCGGGTAATCTCCGAAACGGCTGGACGGATTTTAACGGGAGTTTCACTGGCAGGTAGCTGATATTTCAAGGAGTAACTTAGGCTACTTTTATTTATCAAAAATATAAGGGTTCCGCGACAATAAGGATGAAACTAAATCTACGCGGGTGAAGCCGCAGGGCACAGCTAGTTTAACTATAAAAGTAATAAATATTTATAGCGATATCTTATTGCGATGATAGTTTCACTCATGAGACAGATGTATGTGACGTGTATACATCTGTCACTGTCGCACAACTGAATTATCATTGCAATAAGAGCTCGTGGTTGGGCCCCTGCTCTCTAACCCCAAGGCCACCGCAGCTTAATTATAATTATACTCGTAATTATTAATTTTTTTTTTAATTTTGCTAGAGAGAGAAAAATGTTAAAAATCGATATCTTCCTCGTATTGTTGTGTCGTATTGTATGTCCAGATCTTATTCTGGCCTACTTCAATATTTCTTTATTGCTTGTGCAGGCCACTAACAAATCTTTAAGTAGTGATATACAATGTATCAGCAAAGCCATTAATGGTATATACACTATGTATGTATTATTACATACATAGTGTATATATGTATGTATTACTTAGTGTATACACCATTATGTCACATATTACATTCCTAACTGAAAAGGGATCATTTTGTTGCTTTCATAACTTTATATGAGAAAGGGATATCCTTAGGGGACTTAAGAAAAATATTTTATTTATTATATTGACTAGGTGAATTAAACTGACGACATAATGTAATAAATATGAACTTAGGTAGGTATTTGGCAGAAAACACTTGTTACTTTTTTAATTCTTAGGTGTTTTGAAGTATTTTGAGGTAACGCATAACGGGTTTTTCCTATTCGAAATTCGAAACTGCTCGACTGGGGACTATACTTTAACTTTTCAGAAGATTGTTGCAATATTATGCTGCTTTAAAGTACTTATATTGTGTATATAATATTGTGTTCCTGCGGTGAGTAAGGTCGCCAGTGTTCCTTAGGGGGAAGGAGGACCCTTTCGTCTCTTTCTATGTTTCAATTCCTTATAATGTAAGCAATACGTGAGCTTGAGCCTGGTGTCTGTAAAATAATAGGCTGCATGCAACAGTCGCTTAAATAATGCAGTCGCATAAAAAAGGTGTTGTTGAAACTTATGTGTGGTACTTCTAATGCACTAGAATAATAGATTTCTGAAAAGGTCAGTCGATGAGATTAAACTACCCCTTTTTTATTACAAAACATCGCCCAAAATAATCCTTTGGTTTACAAGTAGCCCCATCTCTGTTTTGATACATACGTTATTCAAAGATGGACATAGTTTTAGTCATAGTTTGGTCTAGTCTTGGTTTAAAGTATGTTTTGTAATAAGGGAGTTAGGGTCTCTGTGCATTTTGCTTTAATGACACAAGTAATGCATGTAATAGAATTATCTAAGTTGTACTTACATTTAGCTTTTTCTTCTAGCATAAATCAGAGCGCTTTCCTAATGTAAACCTTATGCGCATCAACGAGCGCTGTTCGTCAGATAGAAACAGTCATCTAGAACTCACTTATCATGTCCAAAAGTGCGTGAATCCTTGGTAATCATTAACTGGAAGTGATAACGGCAGACTAGGCGATTACCCGCGACCATTCACAGCCCGCTGAACGGCGATCCGACAAGGGATATTAATCTGAAGAAAGGATCGGTGTCGTAACATTACCCCTGAGTGCCTTATTATCAACATACAACGAAACTCTTTAGATAACTGTGATATAATGTTAGTTTACATCCCTTGTGCTTTTCTAATGAACACACGATCATATTACAGGGTGAAAACAAAACAGTATAATGTTCGGCTACACTAAACAATCGTGAGCAATTAGCAACAACGTGTATCGCCAGTTCTATACAGATATAATGTATAGGCTGAAGGTATTTATTAAAGGTCTGGAAATCTGTAGTCTGGGCACGAATCGCTCGAAATATATAAATCAACACCTACGCACGATGAAGGAAATCCTAGTACCGGGATATTGTCGCTACCTCCCCTGGATAGCTAGCTGCACTCGCCCTGCAGGGGACAAGTTGTAGCCTTAATTTGACCACCGCGCATATTTTTCACCTCCTTTTTCTACTACACCTATATAAGAAAGGGGACTTGCTACGTGAATGCTATATTAAAATAATTCACAGGGTGTCGGGGAAACCAGGACAGCTGTTAAAATATGTGATAGGGTATAATTTTAAGAAGCAATAAAACTTATTATGACTAAAATATCTTCTACCGTTTTCGAGTAATTGACGTTCAAAGTTGACCATATCAAGAACTTTTTTTTGCATTAAAAACAGCTGTAACGTAGAGTTATTCACGAGAAATCTAACTACGGTTTTATCTTTTTCTCCCACTAATTAGTCCTGAAATAATCCCATAAAACTATTTTTCGAAACCATTAACCTTCCCCTTAATTTAAAAAGTTTAATTACTGCGTACGTAATTTAAGTACGCACGGCCGCGTGTTCATTCAATCGCTTAAGGCCGCGAGCTCTTCGGCCATAGCTATAACTACGTTATCGTTGGAGCTAGATATTTTACGATTTCAATATAGTGATAAAACCATAAAACACTACAACTTGTAGAAGACAACTGTTCCTTTTTCTCCGACATCCTGTATAATCATTACTATAGTTTTTGCAAACTAATTAAAGTGTTTAACTATGTTTTCCCTATAAACTGAAATAAGGCACGTTCATGCCTATGTCACTCATTCGATGATGCTGAAAATATATCTAAATTAAAATAAACGCACTTGGTTTAAAAGCAAGTCAATGAGTTCATTCATAAACTCAGTTCATATAATAAACAACAAGGGTCCCAAACATGCCCAACTTTAAGGTCGTTTAAGCTCTTACAACTTATTTAGTATAATTATACAGCAACCAGGGTCGTTTAAAACACATAAATAATAAAACATATTCAAATTTAATAAGTCAGCGGTAAATGAAAACGTGATAAAACACTTTTGTGATAAGTTCAACTAATGTGACTTGACGTAAAATATGGTAAGTCAGATTGTATTTATTTTTAAATTATTTTGGTTCATTTTTTTAACACTTTTCATTGAAAGATGTGTTGACAGCGCCATTCCTCATAGAAATATCTACCAATTTTTTCGCGAGTTTACAATTCTAGAGGAGAATTTGCGAAACATCATGAATATTTTAAATATAATGAGATGGAATCCGCAGAGGATCACTTTAATTAATAATGAAAAGTTCAGGTGCATTGTTCTGCGAAAATATTAGTGAAAGGAGAGTTGAAAGGTTGAACACGGTGGTCCGTTACACTGAAGTTCACCTTGTGGCAAGCCGCGGGTATTCATTCATGCAAATAAAAATTGCAGAACGGGTACAGATTTCCCCAGGTAAACATCAATTTATCACCATTGTCTTCTGATTGTCCCAAACGAATACGAACAAAGAAAGTAACCGTCAAACGTGAAATTGCCATGTCATTTCATTACAAGGTGACAACTGACGGCCCATTGTTTTCATTTATTTTACGAACTAAGGAACCGGCTTTTGTTTTGTTTATTGGGGTGCCATATGTCAAGCCCCAGGCATATGGGCGGGCGGCTGAATGTTAACTTGCGTGCGATCAACCGAATTGTATCGTGATCGGGTGATTCATTATAGGCAACGAAGGCTTTCTCGATTAATGGGGTCAATAGCTCACTAACCGTTTCGTTATTATGTATAAAGAGGCACTAAGGAGTAAACCCAGTTTCTTTACCACTGCTATTCATTAACAAATACAAAAGACTTGACATATTTATGCCAACGTTATTCAAAAAGATGTCGAAATATTGACTTAACCAATAGAAAATATAGACCCAGATTCCGAAGGTATGCGGTAGAGCCGGTAATTTATTATGTTCGAATGTCTGTCAACGTTAGACTTACATAAATGTGCGCACATGGCTTGTTAGTGACATAAAATGATGTGACGTAACTTGACATCTTTGTCAGAGGCAAAGCTAACAAACGGTGAAAGTTCAGCGGTTGTCAAGACCGCGCCGCGATTAGGCACGCGATGCTCCTAATGCCACTCGCCTGCCTCTGTCGCGTGTGTCGCGTATATTGTTCAAATTTATTATCAGATAAGTATGCATACCCATACATAACTAGCGTTAACTATGGGGACAACGCAACGACTTCGCCATTTGACACATTCTCACGTGCTCACGCTGTTAGAGGAATAGAAAGATGCTTCAATGAGCCTCAAATTGCGGACATTGTTCTTATGACCACAGAGTTATTAATCACTACAATTGAAAGTTGCCAATGATGGCACTGTTATTAATTCCAATTCACTTTAAAGGTCTCAACCTTTGACTTGAAAGCAACTTTGCAATTATTAAGAAATACCAACGAACAGTTGTCACTGACTGCGTCCGTACATAATATAACATATAATAATATGTATTTACCTATAAAAAATATTTAAAGTTTGATTTTAAAGTTTAATATAAGAAACTGTTGATATAATAAGTTATTAATAAGAAAATAATCATAATTATAAAGAGAGTCCATTTGTTAAGATAGAGTTTATCTAATTTCAAATATTGACGAATATAACAATAACAATATCGTTATAATATCGCTCACAGACCCTCACTGGAATTAATTTCTTGTATCCCATTTACACCTGTAATATGATAAACCTACCGAAAGTTCGGGATACCATGATGGGGTGCTACCGACCGAGATCATTGAATACATAAATGTTTCCTTCACGGTATAAGTTCGTATTTTCGTGTACGAAGTGATACGAGATGGAGGTAAGTCAATACACTGAAAACTCTTTTAGTAGCTATCGGTAGTGGATCGACGTGTTTTTTTGCATGTACATAGATTTTGAGTGGTGAAGTAGCATATGCTAGTTTTAAAACAATTTCAGACATTTTATTCGACAATATGGGTGAAACTTCAATGCGCAGCGGGTCTGTAGGAAGCGTTGAAATAATCGAACAGTTGACCAGTTAGAAAACACCGGCCGATGAGTGTACTAACCGGATGCGTGAGGCAAGCATATACGCTTGTGTTTAGTAAGTTCGCATTTTCCTCGGGAGTTGAGTGAACCGCAATACCAGCCAACTGAAATGGAGCGGCACAGAACCCGTTCTTTTTGTTTTACATTATGCAACGATCGATGCAACAATAGATTCCGCGGTCTTCGATTAACACGTTATTCATAAACTATTTTAACGCGCGTACAGTATTAATGAACCGATACCTAAATACGAATGCAACACTGGCAAGCTCATGCTTATACAAGCTTACCGACCGATTGGCGATTATGAAACCACTTTGTATCAAAGGTATTTCAACCTATTTGCATATTCATGTTGAAATGGGAGTGCTACTGCGATATGTATCTTGTATTTTGCTTGTTTTCTTTACTTATGTATATTTTCATCTAAAAACTTAGTAGGAATCTACATGTAACAATAAGCAATTTGATACTTGTATTCTTTAATGAATAACAAATGCGATGTAAATAATTCTCTGTATCGTACGAGTATGAAGTGTGCTTCGGGATATCCTCCTAGAGAGTGAATAGTTTTATTTCCGGACGTCAGAATTCTTTTGCCGGTACATTTCTGTCAAGGCACAGTTAGTATATAAGCATTGTACTGCTACATATTTGATGCCAGCTGAGTGTAAGTATAGTTCTATTATTTATTGTGAGACGTAAAGCTGCTTACATACTCGTTCTACGCTAGTCGGCTTAACTTTGACTATAAGATGCATGCCAAGAAACCATTAGGGCCTGAACTTCAACTGGGTTCACCTCTAGTTTGCAGACAGTTCTGACGATTCCATATGATAGCTGAAGTGCATGAGCTTTCAGAACTTTGTAATAGAATGCTGCTGAGCATTTATCTCCCCTCTCCAATTTATAGGGAATTTTCCGATCGTACAAAACCAATTCCATATGCAGATATCTCGTCGCTTCATATTGAGTGGATTTTGATATGGGTCACCAATTATTAATCTGAATTCACTGGAATATTTTTTGTTTGCAGAGTATTACTACTAATTGCCTGCTACGTCGTTACTATAAAGTTTTGGGATAAGTTCGAACACTTGCCAGGTTCTTCTCAGTAAAAGCAACCTTCCGAACCTGGCGGTAGCATGTATAATCCTGTAAATTGTGTCATTCTGACGATTTGAAAGTGCTTTGTATAAAGTCTAATCGAATAAAGATATTTTTGACTTTGACTTTGACTTTGACACTAGAGACCCTACTGGCCCTTATCCAGCACTACGAAGTAAAGAGTTAAATAGAAAATTAGATAGGTATAAACTATTACGATACCTTTACAACTCCTTTAGTTCCTCTTTTTCAGTTCAATTAACTTAACAAACACCACAATTTATATTATTCACTGTAGCCGGTCGTCCTTTATCGTGTCTATTAAAAGCTCCTTTTATATGGTAATTTACTAAAGATAATTGTTTTTAATAATAAGAGGGTAAGTGTTAGAGATACGCGTTAGCCCAGTGATGAGGAGTGGGTGATGCGCGTGCGGCGCCGGGCGACGGTCGTGCGGACACTGCGCGCGCGCAGCCTGCCACCACCGCTGGCGGGCTTGAAAGTATGCTATCTAATTAATATCACTATAGGATTACCTTAACATTTGCAACTTATTATGTCAACAGCACTCTCGCGTACGAGATGCCTGGTTTTGGAACCGATGCCATTTTTCAATGTTCTCCATAACAGGACCTGAAATAAATACTTATCTTTTCCTTTTTTAATTTTCGGCTGCTTACCTCCGAGCTTAAATTGCGTGGTTAGTTAGTTAATAATAAACAAATAATTTCGTATGATCTAATTTCCGAAACAATGTTGCTATGAACAGACTCCTTCCACCCTTTATTTGCAATTTAATTAATTGAGCGCCAGTGAAGTTTCATTAGGCGGAAGCGAGTGAGGCTAGAATAACAAAGAAGCTATGATGACGCGAGCTCCCAATATTGCGGCCCTGACAAATTACGGGCACTTTGGTATTCACCACCGAGAGCAGACGCACATTATATTACGGCCAAATTACCAACTTGCAAACGGCACCTAAACCTTTTTGAAGGGGCCGATGTTTTTTCTAAGAACTACACCCATATATTTTTCGAAATGTCGTAAAAGTAGGTAACCCCGATAAAAATTTATTACTCAATCAGAAGGATCGGAATTCTTTCACTCGGTCTTGAATTAATTTAGTGTCGAAAAGCTTCATCCGGCATCGGAATGTTTGCGGTCGCAGAGCAAACGATTGCTAGTTGAATAAGCAATCTAGCGGCTCTAGTCTTCCTCCAATCCAATACTAGGTACGTGTATTGGAAATCTATCTGCACAAATAAATAAAATTGAAGTGTATGTTTGTAACAATAAATTAACAGCTTTCACTAAATTGATATGGAAGTGTATTCGATAGTTAAATAAAAACTAAAACAATTTAAAGAAAAACTCTGTCTCTGTTTGTTTCGGCTAATATCTGAAACGGCTGGACAGATTTTGGCAAATACGCAACTTTTAATTTAAAATCAAATTGGGATCCTCGTAATTAAGCCACCCATGAAGTTAAGTCTACGCGGGTGCGGGGTACAGCTGGTGTTTTTATATAACTAGGCTTCGTTATGTAGACTGCAGAATTCAAAGAAGCTGATATTCGTCAAGTATGAAATTGAACATAATCCCTTGAGGTGTGTCGTTGGTACAGGTTGTAGATCCCGTCACGAGTTAAGAAAGAATACCTTTGAATGCGGAGTAGTCATTTTATTTATGGCGCAGGGCGAATAAAAACATGCGCAGAATCCCCACTATTCGCAACGCGTTCTTTACTCGTGACGCGATCTTCTTTACCGTAGACATACATATACGTATAATATGAAGAGTGTGGGTTGTAGGTAGGTAGGTAGGTAGGTACAGGTGTGACCTTTTTCTCGCGGAGCAAAGCTAATCCTTTCCTCATTCGGGACTTCGGGAGGCTCGCCGAAACGTGCACGGATTTCACAAGGACAATCCGAACAATTTGTATTCTATGCGTCTGTACATTCTCAATTTACATTTGTTTTTGCATTGTTAATTTAACGTTTTAGGACCTTATTCCTTTATGTGAGCAGATTGTATTGAACAAAAAATTCCAAGATTATGGTGTCGATACTTATCAACTTCCAATTTAAATTATTAAACACGTACCTATATAGGTATCTTAAGAAATATATTGTTCTTAATTATACCTTGGTATGTAATTGTATGTATAGATCTACATAATATTGCAATATGAGAAATACAGATCACTACGTATTACGCAGATCTGATATTGTCTTCGATTGCCCTCAAATAAATTTCCGAAATCTCCATTTCGAACTTTTATCGTCACTTAGTTTAAAGTAGGTAGCTATCTACTTAATTCGATTTGACATCTCATTTAACTCTTTCATTTCCGACATGGAGAAGCGAACTGCTAAGGTTATTACAATTCAGAAATGGTTCTCGGGTGGCATGGTCATTTCATTTCAAAACAATGAAATTGCACACGACAAAATTGTTCGCACGCGCACTTTCTCGAGACATTATATTGGCACTTTTATATCAATTATGATGAGATTCGTAACATTTGCGTACTTACCTACCTTTCGCAAAACAAGAAGAAATATCAAAATACTAATATTCTAATTAGATTCCGTTCGTGCTTGATTAAATTTAGAATGCTTTGCGATCGTAAAATATGGAAAGTCCGTTGCAGTATATACATACTTACCTACGTGTTTGAATGTCTTCTGAGACAAGTTCAGATTTCCTCACAATGTGTTTCCTTCGCCGGAAAGCTCGTGGCATGACATGCATTTACTCGTACTTTAGTTTTTATTTAAGAAAAACCGTAGCACACTGAATACCTCTCTTACCCCTAATGGAGGACATAGGTGCCTTACAGGCCTACTCACTCTCATTGCAAGACAAAAATAAAACCATGAAAACATATACGAGTAAGTCGATCATACCAGTACCTGTAGGAAATAAACACAGTCACAATTTTATTCTCTTACAATAATTGGATGCTGAACTAAGCATGCAGCATGAATATACTTTGATTCACTAGTAAAAGGAAAATTCGAATATTTTCCAACAATTTTGTACCTTTACGTTGTGCTCGATTCGCTCTACTACGCTCTACGGCGAATCAGTTTTGGCCGGCTCCAGCGTATTCCATTGCGAATTGGTATTATAAAATACGAAAATATAATTTCTCTCGTGTATGACGTCACATTGCAAATAGTATCTATTGTTTTTTTAAAGCTGAGATATAGATTGCGAATGAGATTGTTTGATGAATGGTTTTTCTTTTATTTGTTTTCTGTTTGAATCTTTTGGCGACAGCATGAATAATCCTGTAAAATTATGTCATTCTGACGATTTGAAATTAGAACTTTGTAAAAAGTGTAATCGAGTAAAGATATTTTTGACTTTGACTTTGATTTTGGTGATGTGACCCAACGGTGAAAAGAGATGAATGGTGAACGAAGCAGCTCCACAAAATGTATTAAGTAATCGTTTAAATAATTACTAGGTACTAGGCCAGGGCCCAAAGTCGTTATTTTTATTCGTATATTATCTGATTTCATGCATTCTAATCCTTTTAGATAAAGTGGCAATAGTTGAGCTGCGTTCAGAAAGAATACATTTGTTTTGTCCGTAAATCTCAATAGTACTAGCCTCATAGTGTTCGTGTTTGGGATGATAAAAGGATGATTGATGATGCAGATGACAGGAGTGCCTAATTAATTATTTACTCGTGATGATTAATATGACCCGCGAAATAGTTCTCCATCTAGAGCAAGTCCGTGTTTCCGAATACCAAGTAACCTGCTCAACTGTCATACGGAAGTAGCTTAGCATACAAAATTATGTAAATGAAGCTTGAACTTATTGTATTTTTAATTAGAATAACTTCTTGAAAGTAAAGTCGCTTTGATTTTTCTCGATTCTCAGTTTTGTTGTTATGTAACACGGCGAGTGTGCAGACATATTTGAAACAGCAGGAAAACCATTTAAATATTTGCACAATCCCCGACCTCGGGATGACGTAGGTACCTGCAATTCCCGCAAAACTCGTTTCAGCTTGGGAGTTATGGTAAGAACTGCACTCGACTTCGCTATTTTATAGCAGAACGTAGTACATCGTCGGCTGAGTAGGTTTATCTAGAGTCCAATTGAATTGTTGTCTAAACAAGGTTCGCAATGTATATGAGGTTGTCATGAACGGCTGGTGGTTAGTGCGGTATTATGCAATTGTTGCGTGACGAGACACGGAAGGCGGAGCACTCGGCCAATAGAGCAGTGAACGCAATGTAAGCACCACACGTCTCATGCTAACTTCACTTATGCCTAACTACATCATGAACGGTAATTTTTCCTAATTTAAATAATCATAAAAGTGACCTAGGTACAAATTAACTACAGTTTATAAAGTAATTATGTTTAGTAGATTATAAAGATCCTTGGCTTAGATTCAATAAAGCTAGGTTTCACTTTACTGCGTTAATTGGAACATAATGCGTCAGGTACTTACCTACCATTTATCTATAGGTAGGTATTTACCTATCGAAATTGCTCACATAGGTAGTATCAATATTTTATTTCCGTTTACTTGGCGTCTGGTGTGTAACCGTGGATGCGGTAAGTGGGGTCAAGCTGGATGTTTAGCGACGGTGACCGAGCGTCGCCTACGACTTATATCCAGTACCTACCTTTGTAAAGCTATGATTATGATTATGAACCAAGTCCTCTCCTTCATAGCACATCGTCATTTTGTGGTCGGGCGATGTTTCCTCTTTCAGTCTCTTTATGAACTACTAGCTGTCCTGCGGTTTCACCCGCGTAGATTTAGTTTCAGCCTTATTGTCGCGGAACCCTAATATTTTAAAGAAATAAAAGTAGCCTAAGTTACTCCTTGAAACATCAGCTACCTGCCAGTGAAAGTCCCGTTAAAATCAGTCCATTTACTATATACTTTCAGAAGCATTTAGTGAAAAACCGTTATTTTGGATTTACAGACTTTTTTTTATGTCGAATTAGTTCACACAAAATTATTCGAGATGACAGTAAACGCATGCATCTATGCGTGTGTAGTAGGTACCTATATGCCTCACTTCTAAACCACTGTTGGTTGAAAGCTGCCAATTTCAATTATTTTGGTTCGGCCACGGTTTGGCGCAATGTGTCGGTCGCTTCCAATTTATAGTATAGCATTTTAATATTGTTTGTGTTACGCTTCATCTATACAGATAAATAAAATTGAAGTGTCTGTTTGTAATTCCAAAATAACAACTTTTCACTGAATGCGTATGAAAATATAGACGGTACTGACACAGAAAAACCAATTTTTTTAATTTTTCTCTGTCTGTCTGTCCGTCTGTCTGTCTGCCTGTTTGTTCCGGGTAATCTCCGAAACGGCGGAACGGATTTTAACGGGACTTTCACTGACGGACAGCTAATGTTACAAGGAGTAACTTAGGCTACTTAGATTTTTTTTTAAACATTAGGGATCCGCAGGCAACCATGAAATTAATATATTAAAATCTACGCGGGTGAAACCGCGGGGCACAGCTAGTTAACCTATATGAAATGTCAAAATATTTAACAAAATTTGCCCTCACCGCCTTTGGAAATTACATCCATACAATAAGATTAATTATATCTCATTCGATACCTTTTCTTACGTGGAGAATCCATTTTGAATACACCAACCGCCGCGGCGGCTGCCGAAGGGTTATGTCTGACTCGCACTGACTAAACTCCACGGTGTTCCTCCTGGTCACCTAGGTGGGTACAAAACTTGTACAATATAGCTTTTAACTAGGGTTGTTGCACAAAAATTTATTCTGGACTCACTATCCTGCTCTGAATACTAACCAACGAACGAAATACAAGTAAATATGAGAATCTTCCGTCCGAACAAAATTTCACAATTCTTGTTCACACGTGCACCTATTTCAAATGTGTACTTTTACAATAGAATCGTTACCGATCACCATTTGGATGATTTGCGCCATCATACAAGTTATTAAGGGCGATGAACTAGTGTTGCAAGGCTGGTCGTCCGACCGTCGTTTTAAACCGACGTTTTAATTTAGAAGGGAAGTTACCTTGCACCAGTTTGGGGTCAGGTGATGAGGTGACATTCTACCTACACGAATACAGTAACATTATTTTGTGCAAATTTCAAAATGATCCTATCGCTCAATGATATTAAACTTTTTCCCCGTCATTGCTATCACTACGTTTTATTTATTTGATCTATGAAGTTAAATTGAAAAACTGCACCCAACTTGGGAAGCAATATTTAACTTTCCGTCAAATATTTTCAGTCCGTAATAATTGTATTCTGGGCACCCGTTACCTAGACGATTCATGTTATAGACAGAATATGACATATTCGTAGACATAAGTAACCTTTCCCAGTAGTCTCGTTAGTATCACGGCTCACTCTGCAATCCAATTGTACTAAAACAACCCCATTAATAAAAAGGGAAAACGTGTAAAAAAACCGGCGAGTTTTTGCATTTTCTTCTAATGACAGGCTTAAACTTGGAAACGGTAGTAAATTGGAAGCGTTCAATGAGTTTTCCAAGTGTCGCTTCTGTTGTATTTTTTTTATTTTGATTAGGTATCATTTACATGTGTGCAGGTTCAGTAATGGCCCCATACACGGCCAGTTCGAGTTGTAAGCCAGTGATCATCATTACACCCGGACCCTTTTTCCCGTTGATAATGGGAGTACCCGTGGTTCTACCGAGCAGTCATGTTCTGCTGTTTGAAGCTGCCATTGATGATAAAGTGATGCTGACCGTTAAGCTCGAAGTGGCGACTGTTCGTGCTGGTGATTGTACGAGATGACTATAATTTGCTAGGCAGTTGCTGTTTGAAACATTATATCTTGACTTGACAAGGGCATCAAACAGTCTGTGTGTCATAAATAATAGACGGACATCTTTATTATCAACCAATAATTTCAGATACAAATAACAATAGCTCACAACGCAACTGCGATCTGATTTCTTAGCGCCACTGCATCAAGGCTGAATTTAGTTAAGTAAAAGTAAACGGAAGGAATGACCGTTGAGTATAGTGAGTGGCAAATTTCAACCTTGTGCCGCTTAGAAATAAGAGTGTACTAATTCGCCATAAGATGGTTATTATATTTTAAAATAGACGAAAAACTTATTAAAAATAAAATTATTACTCGCGATTTGGATCTGAAATCTCGTAATGTGGAAATGAAGGACTTTACTTTATATTTCTTCGAAAGGTGTGTATTTCCACTATCCGTTGTCATTAAACTCGAGTTTTAGTCCTAAATAAAGAAAACACATTTACAATGTCCTCAATATAGTTTTATTTGTATAGAAAAATCATATGCGCACATTCATGCCTCTCCTCACCTATATATAAATACATTAACTATACGGTCCTTGCATACGGCAAATATTCAGAAAATAGCATTGGCTAATTACGACATTTAGCTAGCATTTATAACTAAGTAAAATTTAATAATTATAGTAAGCATTTATAATACAACACTTGATATCGCGGATACAATATTCCATTAATCACTATTAAATACATGTCAATGTGTGAAGTCTTATTATTTTAATTTGAGATAAGTTTAAAGTTTACATATTTTACACTTCATAATTAAGTTTTACAATCTATTTTTGCTATAATTTCAAATACTCAATGGCAGAATCTCATAAAAGCAAGAATAACATCTATAATAAGTACGAAAACATCTTAACACGTAAAATAGCTGGCACAATGAAGATCTAGGTGAGTTACACGACATTACATTAAACATTACATTTATTACGGTATACCTCATACATGAAAATATGTATGCCATATAGCCAACAATATACACAATAAATAAGATCATGGAATGTTATTATGATTTGCTCCTTTGTTCATTAATGGGCGCCGCCATGATTACAATACTATACGATGGTGATACAATACAATACAGGGGTTGCGCTCCAATGTAATGCTAACATTTACATTACGATAAATTATAGCAAAAATATGTTTAGTATATAGGCCACAAGAACAATTGAGTCGGTGCGACACCACCTGGGGGACAACTATGATCGTTTTAAGCCGCGCTTTTATAGAACTTCCAAGTTTGACGTTTCACTTTATGGTACCAAATGAAACGTCAAAGCGCAGTTCTTAATATGCGGGGTTTACAAGGCTCATAGTCGGGCCCCTGGACGCGTTCAAGGGAATATGAGAGAATGTGATAGACCTTGAAGCTGTGAGGCCCTACAAGTCGTGGAAGGCACCAACTTTCGATACAACGACATCGCGTCGCAGCATTACACCTCCATTTTCATCATATCTGTAACAATTTAATTGAAATGAACGTTCAATCCAGTAAAAGTTTTATTTCAAAAAAAGGCACAGATTTCTTGCTTGTTAAGCTTATATTTATATTGTGAGGATGATCATCATCTCCCGGGCCTTATCCCATACATTGTTGGGGTCGGCTCTTGATTCAACCCGATCTGGCTGATCACTCGATTTTTATACGAAGCGATTGCCATATAACCTTCGTAACCCCTTTTACGAGGAAAACCGTTAACCGACCACCAGCTGTCACTCTCTGTTCAGGCCTCCGACTGACCTGTAACGATTGCCAAAAATGTTAAATTGGCAACCGGGACCGACGGCTAAACGTGCTCTCCGAGGAACGGAGGGAAGTCGGGCGGTCACCCATCCAACTACTGGCTTGGGTTAGAATTGCTTAAGCGAAGATCGAATGATATGCGCAATAGCAACTGTGCCACGAGCTCCTCTGTATGTAGTCAACTAAAAATGTATACCTTGGTGGTGCTAGTGATCGCCAGCCTCAGTGTAGAGCGTGGTGGCGATGTACGTGGTGGGCACGAACCCCTCCTCCCGAGTGCGCTGGCGCCGCACCCGCGTCCATCCGTCGCCCGCGTCGCTCTCCAACACTAACAACTGCTCGCCGCTCTCCATACGCATCGTCGACCCGCTGCCTATACCTGCACACCAAAACAAATGCTTGCATTGCACTCTTACTAAACAAAATGACTTACTAATAATTTGCCACTCACTAGCTAGATTCGTGAAACTACACCGCGGTCGTAAAATAAATACTCAAAGAGGTAATCAATCACTAATTGTAGTCAAAATACACTTTTAAAGATTGATGATCATAACGAAAGAGTGTAGTATTGTAGGAGATTAAAAAAAATAACGATCTTCAATTCGTAAAGTTTTAACCAAGAAGTGCTGTTTTTAGTTACATACATACATATGCTCACGCCTGAATTTCATGGGGGTAGGCAGAGACCACCGTTTGCCACATGATCATTACATACTTCTTTCGCTTCGTCCACATTCATGCATCTCCTCATACACTTCCTTCGGCTAAGAGAACTCCGAACTTAACCGTGTGAAAATAAAAATAGAAAATGTCGAAGAATTTACCACCGGTTCGGAGACTAGCCTCTGAGAAGAACCAGCAAGAAATTCAGTGTTTCAGATACTTCCCCAAGACAGAACCAAAACCTTGAGTGATGGTTCACGAGGGTTGCGAGGGTGGTCCCTCGAACTATATATTTACCTTCGAAGGCATAGAGCGCGATGCAGTGTCCGACGGGTTGCAGGTCAGGCTCGCAGTAGTAATAGTCGAAGTCCGACTCGTGGTCATTATCATGGTCGTCGTTGTGGTCGTGGTCTCCGTTGGCGTGGGCGGCGGCGAGTTCCCCTCCGAGGCCGGACTCGGGCGAGCCGCCCAGAGCTCGGCCGCCCGCGCCCGCGCCGGGGAAGGCGCCCGTGCCCGTGCTCACCGAAGACTCCGACGCCGACCGCGACAGCGACTCGCTGTTCGAACCGATACTGCGCACACGTTACATGCATACACGTTACACTGACGGACCTCAACTCAATTACAACTACGAGAGCTAGGGACGGTTCAAATAAATTTATTTGATTGGACTTTTTACAAATTGTGGACTGTTAAACTCATCAGGATACGTCTCTGACATAATTATTAAAGATTTTAATGGTACTACCGAGTTCCTCATGCTGCTTTTACTGAGAAGAACCTCAGCTAATTACTCTTTTAATTTACTATTTTAAAATAAATCAAGAATAGTATGTTATTGAAAATGCTTGCAAAATACCAAAGGCTTACTACATAAAGGTAGCTTATCAACAAATGCTTTACCTGGTGGCTTGCGCGGGCACAGCGCCATTGGTGCGCGGAGTGGGTTGCAGTGCGGGCGCGCTGACCTGGCTACTGGCCGACGCCAATAGTTCCTCATACTTGGTCAACTGCGCTCGCAACTTTTTCAATTTGTCACAGCACTCGTTCAATTGACCTACACGAGAATCACATTTTAGATATGAGTCAACAACTCTATACTAATGCCCAGACAATAGGCTTAAATTTATTTATTCGTATAAGAGCGTGTTATTCAAACTATTCATATTTTTTTTTATAATTCTTTGTATTCTAAATAAAACATATTGGGCCGCTATTTTATTTAAATATAATATCAATCGCACAGTTAATTTACGATTTAATAAGGATACTAGGTATTCTCCTTGTTTATAAATAAACTATATCTACTATTGAATATCTACAAAGTTACTTATTTGGGCAATAGGTACTCCTGCATTGCGTTGGTAAAATTATTAGCGCAACATTTTTTTTAAATATGCATAACCGAATGGGACCGCAATTACCATCAACGGAATCCGATAGTTTGGTGTAACTTCAATTAAGTATTAAGAACATAGAATTATGACAAGTATACCCTACGCTACTTGTATGAAATTGGATAAGTACTAATTCTAAAACATAAGTTTTTTACTAACGACAACTGGTTTCACCCAGATCACAGATTTTCCTCCTAAATGGGGTAGCGAAGGTCAGATGGCAGTCGCTTAGTATAAAAATCAGGTGATCAGCCACATCGGGTTGAATCAAGTTCCGACCCCAACAATGAATGGGATAAGGCCAGGGAGATGATGAAAACCTGACCACGCGCAACTGACTGACACATCTGGTAACTTTGTGGTTTTATAATATTTAGGCTTTACCTTCAACTGTCATGGGGTCTCCCAACGCAGGACTAGATTCGTAAACACCCTTCATCTTCATAAGGCCTTCCATTGCGGCTTGCTCTTGAGCCACCTAAGATCAATATTTATTACTAATTTAGATAACAGCCTACAGTTGTTTATGAATATCAAATACGAATCGAATACCTCAAGTCCAACATAATTCGATCAGCAAAAAAATTTGTGGCGAGAATTACATCTGAGAAGCAATTCAACTACGTGTATGTACGTGACATTATTCGTTTCTGGGATCCTTATTAAATATTGTAAAAGCAGTCTACAACTCTTTTTCACCTATATCTATACAGGTAAATAAATTGGGTATCTGTTTGCAATTCCAAATGAACAACTTTTCAATCAAAATCTGTGAGTCTGTTTGTTCCGTTTGAAACGGAACTTACTGTCTTCACTTACTAAGTCGTTTAGGCTCATTTTATTTTAGAAAAAAAAATCTGTAAATAACACTTTACTACGTGTCTAAAACCGCGTGGCACAGCTAGTAATACATAATTTATATAAGTAGTAACACATACCTGCTTGCTCAACTCGAGCACTTTAGCTTGAAGTTTCTTTTTCTTCTGGTTCGGTGGCAAGTCTGAATAATCCTCCTTCCCATCCATCGACATATTATTCTGTAATACAATCAGTGCTTTAATTTTAACTGCCGTTAAATTTTTGTTGACTAGTTCTACACATTTGGTAGCTTTTGCTCATGGATACTTGGTACATAATTCCGTCACGAGTTATGAGCGCTCAGTGAAAATATTGGTGATAACTGCGCACGTATAGTATTCGCGTTGAGCACCACAGACAGACAGAGACAGATTTTGACAGATCGCGGATTCAAGGCAACGCAAATTCCACCAGAGTGGAACCAAAGTGGAATTGACCAATAAGGCTCTAGCGAAGGTTTAATACGGCACCACTTTTATGTAGAGTATAATTCGACGTTCAAATGTGTAGAACTAGTCGAGTCAATGAAACTCACCACGCAGCACAACAAACCACACATCACTAAAACTAAACCAAACACACTTTTACCTTCTTCTGCACACCACACTACGTGACTTTTTATTAATGCTTTGTTTTCTGAATATTTTCAACATATTTTTATACTTTGTGTCAACGTAGCACGCGTAACACTGAGTTAGCAATATACGCGTTATAGAAGGTTTTAAATAAACTTATGTAATGACACAACACTATACCTACAATAAAACCTCAAATACAAATGCATCACATCATATTTTCCTCAAGTTATAGACACATTTTAGTCATGGTGAACATAAACATAACATTATAACAATGAATTAACGACGGTGAACACTGAGTGCGCTGGAAATAAGAAAGCCGTGCAAGCGTTGTTAATTTAGAACAAGCGATACAAAGCCGAAAATAATACTTTCATTACACTCTTACTGGTAAAATTCAATGTACTAAAAGAATAATTTAGAATTTAAGACGTAGATTACCTTTATTATGATAACCACCACATTATTAATCAGCCATCAAAGCTGATGTGACTTGCCAGAAACGAATGCCATCTGAACCCCAAATATAGGTTTAAAACGTTCAAATGTCGTCGCTTGACTTTGCGTTGTAGCGTGGCTCAAAATGTATTGGTAAATTTTTCGGAGGTGGCTTACGGTTGAATGCCTAATATGGAGATATAGAATGGCGGTTCTATACATTTTGAGTCAATCTAACACGCAAGATCAAGCGACAACACTTGCTAACCTACACTTGGAGTACTGACCTACAAAAAAACTCTTTATATTGAGGATAAAAGACTTATCTTATTGCCAAACGAGTTCCAATCAACTCATGAATGAACTATCACACATTAATCAGATGTCAATACTTAACAAGCACCACAAAATTTACGAGTCATTAAAATTTCGTTTGATCAATCAAGCTTTTTTTATGTGTCCAATATCAATTCATTGTATCCACATCACAGTGCTATTGTATGTGAACTGATTGAATAATGATATGGAATTGTTGATTGTATATAACGAATTGAATATAAAGCTTTGTAATTAAGAGTACCTACTTTAAATATAGGCCTTTAGGAATATAATATGAACTAATTTGACCAGTAAAAGTGCAAAGAGAGTGTCATGCACCAGGCAGGACTGACCTTGATCGAGTTGCACGCCTCGACTATCTTCTGGGCCAAAGCGTTAGGCGGCGGCGAGACGGGAGCAAACAGAGAACATTAAACTGGGGATACACAGGAACTCGGAAGCAACACATATTCCGCGCAACATATTTGGTATATAGGTAATATAAGTAATAATAATTATATAATTGCCAACAATGTTCTTATAGAAGCATAAAATTAAGTAAACTTAAAAATAAGAAATAATATGGCAATAGGTGTAGTAATGTGTGAATGTAACAGATAGTAGATAACAAAAGTTACTGATTCATGCTCAGGACAGGAGTGGCCTCCACCGCAGGTCAACTTACTTTATCCACACGTCATGGCACCGGCGGACGACACCCAATAATATCAATTGGTCGTTATGTCAACCCGTGTTAGGTGGGAATCGAACGGGATTGAAAGATAAAAACAAATTAGTACCTCCAACACACAAATACATAGCTGTATGAGAACAACCGACGTTAGTCACCGCGGCCACAGTTCAATACTATACGCCAGTTGTTCAAATAACAAGCATACGCAACCAAAATGATAATTACATAACATTGATTGTACGTAAACATAGTAGTATATTGCCATACCATGCATATACATAATATACTAATATTATAAAATTCTCGTATGAAGCTCCTACAAGCCCAATAATAAACTCCAAGCAAACAGCCCCATATACCTTAATACGCGTATGCACTAATAATATAAATATAACATAACGATATAATAAATTATGAATGTATATTCAGCTACATATAATCAAACTACAAAATCTATACTAATAGTATAAAGCTGAAGAGTTTGTTTGTTTGAACGCTCTAATCTTAGGAACTACTAGTCCGATTTCAAAAATTCTTTCAGTATTGGATAGTCCATTTATCGAGGAAGGCTATATGCTATATTTTATTCTCATAAAAAATAGGGGTCAGTAAGTAAATTGTAATTTTGTAACCTACTAATTATGCGTACGCTGCAAAAACTATTGACATTAGAACAAAATGATGTACTACGGGTTTGTAGGTCTTATTAAGATCTACAAAAAAGTCCGCGACAGCATATATCTAACTATCATAGTTTAGTCACAATAACCGCTTTTATGTTCATAAAAAATATTAAATCGTCTGAAGTAAGAAACTACGTTAAATGTGTATCTTAATATTAATCCTTATGCAAATTAAGCATTATGCTATCAAGGGTATTCATCTAGAAGTATAATACCGTTTGTTTTATTCCAATCGGACATTTCGTTGAGAAATTATCACGAGTATAAAAACGCAAAGAATTGGTACCTAATAATGAGTTATTTGCTAAAGAGTTTTATCAACACGTCTCTTTATATCCGGGTAATCTCTGCAACGGCTGGACCGATTTTAACGGGACTTTCACTGGCAGATAGCTAATATTACAAGGAGTAACTAACTTTTATTAAAAAAGAACATTTGGGGTTCCGCGGTGAAACCGCAGGGCACAGCTAGTTAAATATAAAAATCTACAAATTCATGAATTTATCAAGATGCAAGGTGTGGAGTCATGTAAATTATATGGAGTTATTGTTACTTTCTGTATCGTCAACGTGGTATGTGTACTGCAGTAGATATATCCACCCGTTTCAGAATAACACCGTATAATACTATGGTGTAAAAAAAGTACTATTTTTCTTCAGTTTTTCAATAGAAAAGGACGTTTCCTTTAATTCCTATATCCAGCTTAAAATGTTATTATCGTCATAGGTATTGTGGAAATCAGTTATGTTACCATGTACTCATATTGTTATCTATACACGAAGAAACGTAGTACACCATCTGTTTCGTAGTAGTTTTTGCATGACACATTAAACTTAGAATAAAACCTTGTTAGGTATCTAATTCTCACCTTATTAGAGCTGAATATAGAGAGCAGTCCGCCTCTCTTCTTGATCTTATTCCCTGACACGGTGCCTCTGGCGGCCGTTAAGTGGTTGTGTGTGTGGTGAGTGTTCGCCGCATCTGTGGTATCGGCGCTCGTCGCTGCTTCGAACTGGAAGTCTTCTGGCGGCACGAAGCCTGATTTATACCTGTCTATTACTAGTTTTGTGTCCTGGAATCACACCAATGTTAGTAATAAGTAATCATAAGTATTGTGGTGATTACGTGATTAAAGAGCGAGGGCACGAGGCACACGAAACGAAAAGTTCACAACAACATTTTTGATGTTGAAATAAGTTTATTTTACAATGTTTATTTATTATTATAATATGTATGTTAGTATTTAGAGGTATTTATGATATTTTTTAAATAACCGCTATCTGGTATCCAGTGCTATTACATTTGTGTATTATATATTTTTTTAATAAATTATTTGTTTGATTATGATTTGATTGTAGAAATCTAGTTTTTTTTTTTCAAAACTTGCATATTTATATCAAATACGTAAATGTTTACATTAAAACGAGGTGTAAGAAAGATGTTATTTTGCTTCCAATAGAATATGTATGTTATTTATTAGCGGCATAAATACTCAAAGGCTGAACTCAAAACCCACTTAGAGCAAGGTTGAGGAGATAATAATGTCGTCGAAGCAACATTTCAATAGTTGAATATATAAGAAAGCAAAAGTGACTTTACCTCTTTTTCGTTAATACTGTTCGCCGCCTGCTCCATTCCATCTAGACACTGCATTATAATTGGAAACACTTTTCTTTCAACATCCACTGAACTTAACATAAAGTTCTTTATATTTTTTATTCGTTTCTCGTCTAAATCCTGAAATAAAAACACATGTTTATTAAATAAAATGTTGGGCAACAAATAGGAAAGTTCACAACATTTCACGGATGCTTAAGGGTTTTATTAATGATGTATCTCGTGTGACCCAATTGGCGTCGCGCCAGAATGCACCAGACAGAGAATAGTTGCACTCATGGGCAACGTTTCCCTGAATTGTTTTAAAGTTAATATGACTATGACTCATGTGTACGGATTAAGAGAAAGTTTACGTATCTTGACTGCTTAGACATATAAAATTCGCATATAATATTTCTAACATGTTTGTTTACGCATGTCGACGCTAATGTAACTTACTATGTACAACACGCGTACCAAAATATTTCATTCACCGATCCATCTCACAGCTTATATTTTGCAAACACGCTCTCAGAAAACTGCTACCGTGCAGCGATAAATCATAAATTAGTTTTCACTTTCTTGCGGATTTAAAATTATATTATAATTTAATTTGAATGAATATATCGTAACAAATTAAGAAATAGCGAATGAGATTTTATATTTGTAGACTTTCCATATTAAACAGATACAAATATTATAAAGAAAATATTTGTAATGAAATAAGGAATAAATTCAAAAACAATTGGACAGATTTTAAACTATCACTTCTAACTATAATCGACTATATTGTTAGTCACGTTAAATGAGATAGCCCTTTAGCAATAAAAACTTAAACAAAGTTAAACTCAACTTGTGGACGATTTAATTCCTAATCAAAATTGTCTTACGATTTCTCTCGAGAATCAAGGACAATGCAAAATGTCCTCGAAGTGTTCAAAACAAATAATGATGAGCACAAAGATTGATATATGACTACCGTCAAGTCTAGATATCGATTGGTACCTGAGGTGTGTAAAGTTATGACAAATATATGAATGTACCTGTAACTGTTTGAAAACGTGCGGTAATCTCTGTTCGTAGTGTTGTCTCTGGGCCTCATTAGTCTTGCGCAGTTGTTCCGTGTACTCCTGCTTTGCGTCTTCACACGCTTGGCTTCGAATTTTCATATTCGCCTTTTGTTTCTCCACCTCCGCCCGGCTGCGGATCGGTAAACGAAACAATATTTAAACAGGTGCCGGTGTAGGGTTTTAGTCATCATCATCAATTTTATTACGGATTTAAACAAATAATCATTCACGCTCCAGATTGAGTCAACAAACAGCCGATATGTTACAATGCTCGAGTTTTATAAATGTATAGTATCTCGTTTGGTTTGGTTTAACTCAACTTTAAGAGTTACCCTTCTTAGTTGCACGTGAAGGTTACTGTGCTTAGAGGAATAGCATATTAGTTCCGTTCCTCAAAGAGCACGTTAAGTTGATGGACTTGATTGAAAAGCCTATCAAATGCTCAAGGAAATAAAACCATCAACGTAATCTTATAGGCTAAATTATAAACGCAAACCATCTATAAGAAGCGAATGGCAAAAAATTGTCGCGTCCAAAAAAGTTTTGTATTTAGGGTAAAATAGAGTGCTACTCCCCTAAATGTTTGGGGACAAGGCTGGTAAACGATGTATAGCAGTGGATAAGAAAACGACAATGGGTAATAACCTGAGATTGAGGTCGGCGTCGGCCTTTTGGAAGGTCTCCAGCGCTCGCTCCGACTCCCTGGCGGCGCGCTCATACGACCTCCGCGCGCGCTCCAACGCGGCTATCGACGAGTTCAGAACACCCATTTGTTTCGCGCCCTCGTTTAAATGTTGCTGTAATTACACAAAAAACAACTATAACTACACGGAAAATATTGTCGGGAAACTCATTGTGGAAGTAGAATAGGAAGACATACCAGTATGCATTTTAAAAGGTGTCAAAGTAACGATCCATTAAAATGGTACACAAATAAACACCCAGTAATTTACAATACAAATTATCATATTAACCATTTAAAGCAGGAATACGATCAGTTAAAACGAATTATTTGCGAAGCGTTGCCAAGAATAGAAACCAAATTAAAGGCCTTTCATATAATTTTCGCATTGGCATGTATCCTTCTTATTACTTATTGTATTGAATCAAGTAAGTATTTCTATGTCCCACAAAATTGACCCGGCACGTAGATGACTTCGCAAAACACATCATAACCCATTGTAGGCAACTTCGGAATGTGTGCGGTTTCATCTCAGACGAATATCAATTTAGGCAACCAATGTACACTATACATGTATATATGTATAGATCTTTCTACTGAATAGTGTCGTTACGGCTGGCGTCCACCAACGTGTGCACTAGGCATGTGCCAATTTTTATAGGTCTACACATGTGCAATTTTTAGATAGGACAATCTAATTGTATGTGTTACTGCGAACGTGGTGAAGGAAATAAGTACTTATATTATAATGTTGGACAATGAAACAATGTAGTACATTACAAACTGAATTGTCTCAATACTTTGAATTGAACCACATTTTATCAAATTAGGTATGTAGTTTTAAATAAATATTGTCCTATTCTTTAGCCAGTCAGAAGGAAAAATATACTTTTCATGCATTGCATTAGTCATTGTGGATTACCTATTGCGTAAAGGGATAATTCCCTTGATACACAATCTCAATATAGCACGTTCATATGTAAATTAAGTACAATCATCGTAAATGTTAGGTTTCATAATTTCAACAGCTGATATCCAAGTAAGTAATATAGACTCGATGACCAACCTCTCTTGGATATTATAACGACACATGTTAGCAAAGACCAAAGACCGCACACCTACGCCATTGCGCTATTATGGTCGACGAAGGTGTTCCAGTTCAATATCTTTATTAACTACCAAATTCATTTCAAAATTATGAATAAAAAATTTAATCAATCTGTTCGATACTCTTATAATCTGGTGTAGGTATCAATTCACAATGTATAAAATATGTCGATATATTAAATTAAAATATTCTACAATACGCATGCGAAATTTTATTTATTTATTCAATTCTCACATCGATTTTATAAATTTTCTTCTATTTATTAGTATTTTAGAAATGTAAACAGGTTCTTAATATAATACTATACCCAGAATCGACATAATCTGAATTACAAATGTATTCTCACCTTCCTCTCTTCTCGCAACTCTTTGGCGAGTAGATGCAACTCCCTAACTACATTTGACTGCAAGTTCTCTGCGACCACTTCTCTCTGACCAGCAAAGTCGCCCAACTCTTGAAGTAACTGTTTAAATGCTTTACATGGTGAGTACCTGTAAGGGTAGAACAAGTCGTTAATATTCCATGCTTGTAGGTACCTTCGATAAAATATTTTAATACATTTGGGGAGTGGCCATGGTTGCACGTGTTTTGATCAGCGCTTCCTTATACGAAGGTGAGTAGTCAAACTTAAATACAACAAAAAGTAAAACTAAATGTAAAAATATAATCATATTATGTCACTAAAATACCACAAACAAACCTAAAGAAGTAGGTAAGCCTATTCACTCTCATAGGCAGAGCCCAAAATGTTGCATGATCTAGTGTCGTATGAACAGACTACATATTACGTGTACGATATGGTGTGTGTTAAGCAAATCACGTGGCTACCTACATGCAGAGGTAACGATGTCGAGGTGTCGACATTTAAATAATCCGTATAGATAAAATAAAAATAGGTACTAAAAATTGTACTCACTGGTATTCATCTTCTTCTTTTCTTTTTGGTTGATAATTTTTGACGAGCCTTCTGTAAAATAAATTCAATTTAATTAAGTAATTGATTGTTTTCTTACAAAATATATATTACTTATAATATATTTTATATGTTTACACGACCCATACCTAACTCTACATAACGTATGGTCAATATTTATAAAAGACAAAAATCCATAAAATAACTAATTTGATTTAATTAATATTTATAGTACGTTTTCATTTGCTCATAATTGTGTCAAAGCATTTTCGAAAATTCCAATACGGTAAAAGTGGGCATTTAAATTTATATTTAATAACTAACAGTTAAGCAGGTTTCCGACGATTCATTCTAAACTTTCTTAACTAATATATTTGCCTCTCAGCTCATAGTTAGAGTTGCCTTATTGAGTAGTGAGAACTTATATCGATCGGTCGACCAAATTTTTATCATGTTTACTCTTGTTCAGAACTTGGTTGGGTGAGCATTATCTGATCTGAATCCAATGCATACACGTTAACATTTTCACGATTATCTGGCTATCATAGCACAATCCCGTGTGGTAACGATTTGGGTCAGTGTTTGTAGATAGATAGACATATTAAATTTTGTTAACGAGATCGGTAAAATATATAATATTATTTTTAATGATAAAAGTAACTACCTATTTCTGGAAGCTGTTCAATGGATCAACACCTAACATATTTTGTATACTTAATAATTACTTACTACTTCTTAAGTAAGTAGGTACTTCCTACCTATTTTAATAAATTCGTGAGCTAGAATTTAGAACAAGTGGGGGCATACACACACAGGCGTTAGTTTTACTTACTTACTGCCAGATAACAAAAAAATAGAATTAATCCTTATTGTATTCATACGAAAAACTAATAAATTACCTGAGTTTTCCTGCATATTCAAGTTCTATCGCACATCTCTCCTTTACGAAGTTTCCATATTTGTCTAAAAATTCAATTCCTTTGTGTGTATGGGCGGCTAAGTTATCATATTGATCCTGCGAACAATGAAACAAACAGTGAGTAATTGGAACTAAATATTATTTAACCATATAATAGTAGCTACATTGTTAGTTGCAGTGTTTATAATAAAAACAGAGGAAACGAGTGGCGAACTGGCGATACGAGGTCATCTCAGCGGGAAACAGTTGGAGTAACGCCGATAACTACAGAGCATACGGTACAGTTAGCTGTTAACCACTTATATTACTTATGTTCATAAGCAACTTAACCTGCCAATTCCAATTCAACCCAAAATCACCATTTAATTCAAAGATTAAGTGGAGTTTTGATAATTAATTACACTATTTTCAACCATAACACTATAAACAAAACTCAATAATAAAAGCCTACTTGACAAGATAAATAACTGGATATAGGTTTTCGCTTACCAAGGCTAACCAGTTAGTATCCGATTATGACATCTGCTCTGACCACTACCAATAAAGATTAAAATATTTTTATCCGATTCTAAATGGCTTGGACGTCAATTTAGTTTCTCATTCCCACGAGGAAGGACTAATGGAGAAGAAATAGGAATAAATAAAATTGCATGCAAGCAATGTTCGCACGCGATGATGCTTCCATGAATCGCCCTTGACTGCCCGACAAGGTGCGCCGAGTGCAATGACATTGCTGTCAACACACACCACAGATTGATCCTACATATGTATGTAGGATCATATGCATGGATGTATATGTATACATCCATACATATGCTCACGTCTGTGTTCTTCGAAGGGGTAGGCAGACGTGTACTGATAGTACACCCGCGTTTCGCCAGTTGTGTTTAAAGTCTCACATAATTGCCGAGCCTACTGACAATAACCGGGTTCTAACTCTAACTCCAGGCTTCTGCTGAGAAATTGCAGATGAAAAAAACCCTTGTCGATCCTAACGACCCGAGGATCGAACCCTAGACCAACGAGGCAGTCTGGTTAGTCCTTTATCACGTATATTCCTCTAATTACATATTAAGTACCAGGATTAGCAGAGTCAACTCATGACAACATCTTGACTTGTTGACAATGTTCTCAAATAAAATGCTCTACTAAGTAATTGACCAAATTATGTGCGGAAGAACGAACGTCGGACGTGACAAAATGTGCCTATGTATATGACCACGTAATAACATTAATTGAATGCGTGGATAGCACTAGCGCAGTGCATTAAACCATTTGTTTGTAGACACGCATCATACCAAATGTGAATGGAATAATTTTAGACATGACTGCATGTCCTAAACGTCTACATTTCCAGTAGGAATACAACGGGCCCATCTGAGTTTACAGAGCAAGCTTTTATGCGGCGCAGTGGACTATTATTGGTATTAGGACTTAGTTTCCAATCAATGCGTTGCAACATTGGTAGGACTTCTCCCTCCTGCGATCAATTATATCGAAAATATGGAATTAGCGGATGAAAGTGTAACCAAACGAATACCTAATAGTAAAGTATGTATGTTATAACGGCACCGAAACAGATTGATGTGAATGCCATTGATAGTGGGCAATGTAAGTATCACCTCGCAAATATTACCGTTGTAATATAAAGATGCCTGTCATTTATATATACCTTTTGTTATAAGGCAATAACTATAAAACTGCCATCTCATTTAGAGATTAGATCGGAACTGGTTAAATAAAAAAAACTTAAATCACAGAGACTCAACATTGTATTTCTTACTTAAGTACTTAAAATAATATTAAAAAAAGGTGGTAATTATTAAAAACTACAGTTAAGCTGTACCTACAAGCACAAGTCATAGAGAAAGGCAACATTACAATGGTAAGTATGTAATGTATGATATTAATATTGACATGGCCCGGTTCGTTAACCTGGCTCCAGCAGCTCCGCTAATCGCCAACAAGAGGTCTGCAATGGACGTGGGAGAACTGGATCTGCGACACTCCGCACATTTACATGCCAGTAAAAGTGTAGTAAGTACATATTATTGTGTTACTCAGTTCGCAAAATTACTCTATACATTTAGTTTAACTTGAGCTATCATAAACTCAACCTGTAGAACCAGTATATGTTTGCAGGCACCAAGTTACATACAATAACAAAATCCCTACGTGGAACTTGCTTCATAATGTTAGCTTTCGGCAATTTTAATGAAGGTATTAAGAACGGTTCTCATGTGGTCTAATATAAAGGCGGTTGGTGGGCGGGCCCCAGTCGTGGAATGCGCACACGCAACGTTCGAATCATCATCAGTATGCGGAGCACACCTCATGCGGTTACCGACACGTGTACCAGCTCGCGGGTACCTCATTTAATTATTATAATTCACGTTCATATTTGTCAATCAATACGTGACAAATTGTTTACCTTACATACTTAACACCAACAGTTTTTATTATGCATTTCACTCACATTTGCAACCATGATAATATCAAATTAAGTAATAGTAAGTAACTTATTTCATGCGAGTGTATAAATATTCCACCTGTCGGCAGTTTATGACACAGCTTGCTATAACTTCTTCCTTGAATTAATTACCCATATAGTTTCATTTCGATGAGAAATATTAACAACACATGGGACTATCTGCTAAGGTGATTCATGAGTGTGTCGTATTTGCTAACGGTGCAGGTGTTTCACTGATACTGACAAGGTGTTAGCGTGTAAATATGCTCCATCAATGGTTTGTATTAGGCACTTGGCTGTTTGTCTTCAACAATAAACAGACGCCAATATCTATCTGCACTGAACTAAAAAGTTAAAAACAGAATAGCGCTGGCAAAGAAGCAAGTTCATCTTAGTTGTTCCACCAAGGTCTAACCTTATCGATGTTGGAATTTGCCTTGCCAACGAATGCGTAGTTAGGGCTATAAGTGCTATACAACAGACTGAAGTTAATATTAAAAATAATCATGGATATTAAGATTGCTCACAAAATATTTAACGCGAATGTCATGATGATTGAAACAACAATACACAGCCGACATCTTGGTTCTTCAATTATAATGCAAACGGCTATGGCAAATGACCTTGCATTCTAGGTATCTGAACGTCTCACTTGAATGCCAATGTCACACACACCACAACGAGCATATCGTGTAACGCAGCATTTGCATCACTATAATATCTTTCTATGCAAATATGAGGAGAGATTTGAGCCAAGGCAGAACATGTATTTTGTCATGTAAGTATTTCACTAAATATTTATTTCCGCTTACATTTCCATCGAATTGAATGGAGGAGTCGAGTCACACCGGAACAAGAAAGCAATCGGAGCGACCTACTACTGATGAGTCACGGTACAGTACGGCTCAGAGGAACGCCCTGTCCCGTCCTTTAGCTGATTAGCACTCATTACATTACTCATCACTAGTTAATCAGACACAATACCGGTCTGCACTATCCGATAAGATAACGTTTCGTATGGATTATCAATGACGTAATCGAAACACGAAATACGAATCCGGATGAGCCAAAGTAATACCGTCGCAGACTGGGTTTCACTTGATGAATGATTCAAAATAGAAGAAAGCTTACATCGAGAGAATCAAGAAAAACTTATTTAATAATTGAGATATAGTGGATGCTATGAACTTCCATTTAGTTTTCAACTGTCTTCACCTCGGAGTTTACTATTCACGATGTGAAGCTTTGAGTGACAGCTACTGTATTTATTCGGCTCTCACTCGAAGTGTTGACTTGCATAATACGATACAACGCTGGCGACATACTTAATTTATTTATCAATATTACGATAAACATACTTAACCACTTTCGTTTACTTTCCAATACCGGTTAGTTTTCTATACCTAGGTATTTAGAATCAAATTCAGATAAATAAAACTGAAAAGGATGATAATCTAGAATATTTTAATGAGTTTCTCATGATACTAGAAAATGAGCAGTGGCCTAGCGGGCGGAAAATGTATTTATGGGCATTGAATAAGTAATTTGAGACCATGAGACAATTATATTCAATTTATTGACTACTAAAACTATCGTAGAAAGTGCAAAAGAATTTCAATATCCACTTTAATTTGCACTTCCGCAAATCAGTTATCTTTCTAAAACACTCTGAGAGAAACGTTGAAAACGATATATAATTTAAGCCATTATTGTTTGAAATGCATTACATATTGCTAACAAAAGTTCTTGTTGACATGGCAGGCAAGTCTGTGAAATCGATATAGAGGCACAAAAACGGGAGGGGTATCTAAGCGAGTGGATTTCCTTAAGTGTGGCGTAGGTTTGCTTGTTTCGATTCAATTCGTGTTTGCCTCGAGGTCGAATTCTATACCGGTAAGGTGTGAGTCACGACTGGGCGTGACGTCACGGGGTGCCAATGCCGGGACTCGGGGCGCGCACCCCTGCCTGCGTCATCCGTGAGTCACAACGGCTGCGACCCTCGCCAGACTAGACGACCAGACAGAACACACTATTTATAAATAAATTCGAGCTAAAAATGGGACATAACATTTGGGGCGAGATTACGATGTTAAATGTCAAATAGATAATACTTACTTATTATAATGTAAAAAATATCGCAGTGTTGATACTCCAACGAAAGTAGGTATAACCATTATCTAATTGTGACACATTTTTTATCTGTTTGTTTAATTTTTGAAGTTGTCGTTAACTATCGAAATAGACTTTCAGGAAGTTTGGCGTTTGACCAAAATATACCAAGATAAAACATGACAAATGATTGTTATTATACATACAAATAACGATTTATTCAGCATTTACTATGAAAGTACTGCTGAATATGTATACCATAAATAAATGTTAATTACTACGTAGCAATTTTTTCTATTAAGTACTTAAGTAGCCCTGTGTTCCTCTTATTCCCTCTAAGCACATTACTGCTTGGCTTGAATTCTGGGTTCGATCCCGCCGAGCAAATATTTATTGGTGACGTGTGGGAAGTCAATAAGCGCGCAGACTGCTTAGTTCAAAAAGGATTCATGAGAGAATTCACATGTCCAGAACTATTTATTGGCATACCAACGGGAGTTTACCAAATTGCATTGAACTATGCTCAAGGGACGGTGAACAGTACACATTTTAATAGGTTAACACTTCTTACACGTATCGAAAAATTACGAACGTTTTAAAGAATAATTGAAATGCACAAAATGTTTTGTTACGGTAAAAATAAATACCTTCTTACTTTCTTTTTATATGTGCACTTTCAATAGTTACATCAATGCAATGCAAGACACGTCCAACAATGGCTGGCGACGTAACAATTCCACTTTCGTCTTCACTGACAAAATATAAATTAACTTGTCCAGAAATATGTAAATGCCATGCGACTAGCGATCCTACTAACGACATGTTGTATACAAACAAAACAAAATGAAATTTACATTTAAAAACAACAAAGAGACATAATTTGTTAAAGGTAGAAAGAATATGTTTTAACTACTTAAATTATTATGATAGTCCAAGGCCCAAGCAAACTAATCGGACGGAAACGTCATAACAACATTGAATTCGATTTTTTTACAACATAGCAAAAAGTGCAAAACATAAAGACAACTTGTAATGTTGCCCCGGTTTTGTTAAATAAAAACAATAAGTCAAAACATAATTATTTCGGCACGTACTACAATCTTTCACGGCGATTAGTCAGTCTTTTGGGACTTTCTACAACATGTTTTGTTGTCTTGCACGTTTGTTGCTTCGACATTTCCAGGCACACTCAATGATACTGTTAGGATATACTATATCCCTACCTAGTTCAGTCGGGAAATTACTTTTAACGTTTTACCGGAGGTTGGCCGATGTATCAATCTACATGGTAACCTTGGTTTGTTCTAAATATGAAAAATCTGTTTCTGTGACACCGCTCTACTACATAATATTAGGTACGGGTAACCTCATTGTGACTCAGAGAGTGATACGCAGAAGAACATTGCGCCATAAATATACATCAAAGGAGGTTTTGTCGTATCGTGTACGATTCCATTCAACATTGAACCTGTATACAAGTGTCCCGCCTCCAATAAGTAAAAGTAGAGGAAAGCAGCTCTCCCTCCAGTAGAAAGTAACGCGAGGACAGATCTCATTAATAACGATGATGCAGGAATTTGATATGCTTTGTATGAAAAAAATACGTGCCGTGTTAAAATCAAGCAACACAAATATAAATTACATTGGATAACAATTTAAGTTATTTTTACGAAATATGAAATCAACGCAATATTCAGCACATAATGTTTATTGGCGAATCGTGCCTACCACACGGACTCGGCCTTCATAATGAAACATTCTGCTTGTGAAAGTCGCACATAACGAGATCAACAAACCGAAAACCCATGTGCTCAATTGGTGCCAAAGCAAGAAACATTACATAAAATGATCGAATCGTTATACAACTACAACAATTCAACGTAAGAATCAATACTGCAAGTTCCATTACCAGAGTAATTTCATCGAACAAAACATAGTTTTTACGTGCCAACGTACAATCAAATCAACACACCTGAGTACAAACATTTTGCAATCGCGTCTCGTCAATGAAAGTTTCAAACGTAGTTGCAGACACAAACAATGTAAACGTATCAGGTTCTAACATTTATTTAAACTAAATGACTTTAGCAAAACATGGACGTAAGCAAGAATCGTTGAAAATATCATCGCGTTAAACAAATAGGTATGATCAGGTACATCTGAATCGGAAATGTTCCTTGTAGTTGCGAAACAGTACGGTTCGCTATACAACATAGTTCCGCTGGAGCTCATAAGAACCATCACACTCACATAAATGTCGTTATACTGGTAAATGGAATGTGAAGCATTTGCTTAGTTGAATCTGCGAAGTTACGAACGTACCTTAACGCCTTTTAATTGAGTCAGTGATTTACAGATACAATACTGTTAATATACACAATTTGATAGCATTATGTGTTCATCCACTTGTAGTTTAGACAATGCAGGTACGTGGGAAGACTGACGAAGACAGCCGCGGGCGCATTGTGCCAGGTCTGGATACTAAAAAAACTGTTTGTCGTTGCATTCATTGTGGAACACAAAGGGCTCGTTTCCTGCTATTAAATTCATGCTACATACATGATAACCGACTCTAGTGGGTAATTTTATATGAGGTGGTCATAGAAATAGGAAATTCTGGATAAGATATGTATGATCGGCGTAGTAAGTATTTTGGTAGAAATTCGGACGCAAGAAAGTACAACCCCTCTGAAGCAGTGATTAGATTAGCAGCCCTATTTCGACAAGTAATTTATTTACTAGACGATGTTCATAGGGAGAATGCAAAACTTACATCTGCTGAAATTGATAATCCTAAAATGCAATGTTTATGTTGTTCAATGGCGTCACCACCACTATTGTGATGTAGAGGATTGTTTAGAAAGGTCCAATGTTTATTTTAAATACTCGCTTGTGGAATTATTAAGCAAACCGTATACAAACGTCGTCATACGAAGTTACTTATCGGTCTTTCTTGGAATAATATACAATAGAAGCGCAGAATGTGGTTCAGCACGAGCTCGGAGCTATTGTTGAGACACGCGCGTTTCCGC
Organism: Watsonalla cultraria; assembly: GCA_964035505.1. Taxonomy (NCBI): domain Eukaryota; kingdom Metazoa; phylum Arthropoda; class Insecta; order Lepidoptera; family Drepanidae; genus Watsonalla; species Watsonalla cultraria. The sequence continues at coordinate 4,619,620 of OZ037717.1, read as the reverse complement.
TTTCTCGTGGAAAAATGCAAGCGCATTGTTGGAAAGTAAACGTATAAGAGTATGTTACACGATTTCAAGAACATCAAATTATCAACAATAGTGGTCAACATCCACTTTTAATAATCCTATCGTATTTTTAAAATAAGGGGAGGGGAACATGGAAAGAAGCGCTCAGCAATAATCACTAGACCGAACGCAAAAGATTTGAAGTATGAGATCTAACGTACCTTTATGCTGAAGCGTAGTGTTTTAGTACTATATTATTAGTGTAGGCAAAGCATGTGCTGGGCTACGAACGAGCCTGAGTGCGACAGACAGGCGCCGTCTGTATATCTCCATCTATCAATCCACAAAAGCCCTCTGTTCTTGACTGTTCAATGTGAACAGTACAATTACATTACACTAACATATTTACCCGCCGCGTGGTCGATCAACCAAGAATTCACTTCGAATCTGACACGCAACACAACACCATACCAGTTATTAAATCTAAACACCAAGTGGATAAAAAAATAATTGCCGTTATTTGCACCTAAAGTCAGTTCATAAAAAATAGCACAATAATGTGGTATGATTGGTTTTGGTTTGATGACTGCCCTACCCCTTTATTTTTCTCCTATTTATTTTGACGTTTTTGCTAATAAGTTACTTACCTAAGATAGTAAATTATTTCCAAAATGTTTCCTATAGTTCTGTGTAAACAAAACGTTTAAATGGAAATCTAATCAATGTATTAATAAAAATAAGCACGTTACATGTTGTAGCGCCATCTAGTCCCAAACAAAGCAAAGCTTGTACTATGGGGTAGGGTACCAAACAACGGATATAACATAAAATATTTGAAATGCAGAGCAGAGCCCGACAGCAAACTAAACACTTTATCATTAAATGCCTGTGACCAACTACACACTAAATACTTACAATCATTCGCAATTGTCTAATCTAAACTCTAAGACTAACAACGAGGCAACGAGAAATGTATTTTAAGCATCTAAGTAACGAAATGTTTCGAGCGGCAGATGTGCATAATTTCACAGTGTAGCGGACGCGGGAGTGGTCACGAGGGTCGACCGCAGCAGGTGGAATAAAATAATGGGTTCGTGTCTGCGTTCAACCAGTTTCCTGGCCTCTATCTAGTTCGACTCCTTCTGGTGAAAACAACACTGTACGCTTATTTTGCACTGATACTTACAAAGATATCGGCCTTAACTATAACGGCTGTGGCTAAGCATGAGAAATTCTACTATTTAAAATTTTGAAGCACAGAAATTCGCGTTTATTTGAAAATGTAGAGCCTTTAGTGCTTGAAAATTTTGTATAATAACAATAAATAATCCATTCAATTTCTTTCAGTTACTTACTTACTTACTTAAGTATATATTTATCCTAAACCTAGTTTATAATAATAAATACACTTAAAGAGATCTTAAGATGAGATTTGCGTTACATTGTCCAAATGGCCCCAATCTGACGTCAGCAGTTGCCGAAAACGCGCGTGGTGCGCTATTTTTGGTTCCAACGGCGCCAATATTATGATGACTGGACTTGCAAAAACGTTCGGTATTTCAAGTGGGTAGAACCACGCTATTAATGAACAATCAAAATGCAAAATTACAGGAATTATAATGAAAACAAGAACTCATAGGAGCTAGTTATATATTACTATAAGGCACATGTGCCATTTATCTACAATCAATCAAGGGCATATCCAGAATGGGTGCGATCAATCAATTAAGTAGACGACTAGCTTTTGATGTCAGCATTTCATAAATGTTACATAATTGGCACTGGAGGTTGTTCTCCGAAATAGTGCAATTATACCAATGTTGCCCTGCACAAATTAAGACAACGTTTTAAAATAACATTTGATACGATATGAAACAACCCGGAAGAATATCCAGCAACACAGATCGGATGAGCAAGAGTGCATTAACCCAACGATGGACGCTGCTCACAATAATACAGACTAAATGTGTATCGGCCAGGTTCCCCGCCACTGAAAGAAGCGTGTGTAAACAAAACAATTTAAAAAGAGTAAAACCTCATTCATAGCAGCATGTTTAATTGAGAATTTGATTAATTATTTATGAATTATTGGGCAGTTCAAAGGCAATTTCAACCTAATAATGGAAGTTCTTCTTGTAGGTTTTTAATTGTATTGATGGATATTTGTGCTTCCACCCCTGTGCTATCAAGGTTTGTAAAGCGCCATGTGGGATGAATGAAGGGGACATAGTGACTGGTGCACGCACTGCGTACTCGTGCCTCGCACGCGACCATATTAGGTGTCAACGAAGTGAATAACTTCCAAGAAATGCATAAGATCACCAAGATCACACACACACACACACACGTTTCTTCGGTGCGGTAAAAAACAAAGTGAAAACCAAATCATTAAAAGTCAGTAAGTATTTCATTCAAGATTCGAAGGGAATCGAAATCAGTCTTTACAGATCCGGTGATTCATAAAAACGAATACAATCAAGGACCGAGCGTTTCCCAAACAATTTAGTTATTGAACATATCATATTCGAATGATTCATTACTCATAAGTGCTGGCTGGGTTGTTAAACTAAATCACGAGGGAATCGGTTCAATTGAGGCATTGAATCGTTTCGAATATACAATGTCGTTTTTATTATTGGTCGTCGGTCGGTACCCATTCATTTATTACACTTGAATCACAAAGGCAATCGCAGGCTCTCATATAACTAACAAACAGCCTAACAGGTGACGTATTCACTCACTCAACTTGTTCACATTGATAGAATTACTCGTACATTCATGAATATTTGATTGCACCAGAATAGAAAGTAAAGTCCTATTTCTTCGAACAAGGTTTCAACAATATTACAAGTCACCCAAGAAAATTAAAAGTTTAAAGTATTTTGCGACATACGAACCAACTAATTTTGTTTGTTAAAGAGGGTCTACCAAGGGGTTTTTTTCGCAAATTAAGTTCTACTGCCATTACAAGCTGTTCCTTTCACAAATGAACCTTGAAACGTAATCTCGCTAAGCAGCTGCGCGGACAGCCAACATATAATATAAGCCCGTTACGTCGGTGGAAGGCAAATTCTCACGCGGAACGTACGCTCTCAAACCTCAAGAAGAATTCTCATAGCCCCCACTCACCACACTTGTTTATAAAACTTTGGCAAACAATAATACTACGAACTAAACTTGTACCTAGTAGTTTCTCATGCGTACTGTGGCGCGTTTCTAATTGTAATGGATATTATAAGCATTGACCATTCCGATACAGCTTTCTACTGTTGAAGCAAGCGATGAGGCAACATGACAAGTAGATAAGAATCACTATCTTAAGTTGTAAACACATGGTTTAATTGATTAAGATGCTATAAATTTCCAATAGTGCTCGATAATATACGGATCTAACTTAATAATGGGTACCCAACTAGATATTAGATGGTGTTCTCCCAAAGATATTTAACGTATGAAAACTGAAAAACTAGTGATGAGTGCCCGCTTAGTACGCGTACGGGGAGATAGACCGCGACACATCCACATCCACATCACCCACTTGATTGCGAAGTGCGCGTGCCCAGCCAGCCATGCCCGGCATACACGTCTCTACACTTTCGCTACTCAACCATCTTGTATGTTATTAGTATCAATTCATCCAGCAACAAGTATATAGTATATTATAGTATAGTAATAAGTAAGCAATTACTTACAATGTTTCGATATGGATGTTGCGATATCTACCAAAAGACTGAAATTTGCAAATATACATAGAGTTTACGTAGAGAATATGGTTTGGCATAAGAGCAAATTTTTCAAGAAGTACTTTTTCCCTTATCAGCTGTGATCGTCCTGCAGTCATTTATATTCTAGTTTCTTACTTAGTTTTTACCGTGGAAAATTGTTAATCAATGCACTTTTCTCGCTGAACAACTAAGTTAAACCGGTCGTCTATCTTTAACCCTTTCCAGTTGCAACACTATCACTATACCAAGCACGCTTAGATGAACGTTGATCTCAAGTGTACTCGATACATGATATAATCTTCACAAATAGATATGTAGGAAATGATTAAATAAACAACATTTTGATGAGCGAGAAGATAAAAACGTGATAAGTGTTTTATCTAATCGAGTACAAATGTAGTTTATCAGAAGCGAATTCTCACGATCGATTGAATGAGATATGTACTAGCTGTATATGACTATGTTTCGTTGGACGTGTTGTATAATCTCAACATGTTTTTAATCCGCTGTCATACAGTTCAGCAAACTATTCATTAATTATCAATACTTGTTATACGAAAAAGGTTAACAATTTAAAACATTTGTAGTAGCAGTCTTATTAGGACAAAATGAAGTAATCCTTATACAAATACAGAAAATGTGCAGCAACAGGAAATCGAGTGCAATAGTTATGTAAACAAGTATCAGAGGCAGGATAGACTTGCTTCGAGCTCCGAGCTATGATCGATAAATTGAAAAGTTGATAACATGGTCTGGTAACGAACTCCTGCAACTGCAGAAAGATGTCTGGATTTTTAACTTGTTGCACAGACTTTTCACAACAATTTTATTTTACTCGACAGTTCTATTAGATCTTAGTATCGGAACTTTAAAATTATCCTTTAGATAGAATGCCCGAGGATAATTTTAGTCTAAGTCGTAAGAAGTTACTTTAACAATATGACCGAACCTAAGGAACTGTAATTCAGATATGCAGCTGACCCAGAAATCACGTTAATTACGATAACCAAACCAAGTGAATCGTTACCTGCTGGTGAATTACGTGTATTGGCTTACGTAACGGTTACTCACCTGAAACCAAAACAAAAAGCTAATTAGCACGTTTATGCAGATTCTAATTTGAGATGCGGAAAACTCTGTTCGCAATAATTAGAGCTAAATTATGTAAACAAGTAATTACATGCCGTTTACAACGATACTGTAATTTATGGCAATTTATCCGCAATTTATAACATTGAAACAAAAAAGAGAGAGACAAACTTCGATCACATTGATTAGACACTATTGACATTGACTTTCAATTTAATCTTCGATAAAATGAAGTAGGTAATTTACGGCATTGGTGCGATAGTAAAAGATTGGTCATGTTACAAGTGAATAACCTCGAACTTGAGCGATGGAATAGTTGCCGTATGTAAACAGAAGCGCGCTGTACCAAATGAAATTCTTGTCGATGAAAGCCACGCTTCCGCGTCTGCATGAACGCAGACACGTGCCCAGCGGAGAAATCCGGCGACTCCGACCTCACTCATATACAAAACTACGATATATTATGCGTATATAAACAACGTATTCGTGGATGTACAGGTATTTATATCTCTTCACGAACACATGTTATCGAATTCGAACATAATTTAACTGTCCACTTTTCTCAAACGACGCTGCCAAATCCACGACACTTTTACGACCATCATAATGTAAACTATGAAAGGACTTGATATTGATGTATTTTAATGATGACTGACAGCTGAACACATTTTTATTAAAATGCTCGTTATTGGGAATTATCTTAACGAACTCACATCAATGAATAATCAAATGACAAAATACGTAGTAGGTAATAGCTAAGCAAGCCAGGAAAGGTTTTCAAATCTGTTTTAATTTTAGCTGGTGCTTTTACAACCCTCTCTATTGAAATCTAGGACACATACGGTGTTGGATCGGCAATTATCTTCAGAATAAACGGAGTAAACGGTACCAACATAGCAAGCGAAGAAATTACCTGTTATACTTGTGTACACAAGCATCCAAGCATATGCAACGACCACCGCAAACTATAAAGTACCTGTATCTGTTTCAGGGAAGCAACACGATCTGTCTTATGAGATGACAGTCTTGCCGACTCGCAAGATGAACCTTTAGATATGTACCAGCCATTATAATTAACCTACCTCGTTAGTTCACGTGTCTTGCTTCCTGCTTCAAGCTCAGTGCCTCGCTAACGGTTTTCCAAGAGTTGCTTTTCTTTATTGCCCCCAAATACCATATTCAACTTTACAGTATACTTACATAATTACTTAAAACTTAAAAATTCGTGACGATCATAACTTTTAACTTGTCATGCCTTGTATCAGATGCTGACTATCGGTCAAGGTGACAACTTGCCATGAGTTTTGCCTGCTTATTTCGTAACACTGACATTGATGGAAATAAGCTAATTATTTATTTGAGAAAGTTTTGACCAGAAATAGGTAAAATAATGAACATATTTTAGGGCTATACAAAAATAGTAAAATTTATATATTCACAAACTGGCTTTTGAAGTTAATCACCAACGCTGGCGTTGATTGAGCATTGGCGATGCAAATATTACTATCGTAGCTCGATATTTCTTTGGTTTGGTAGGTACTAAAGCTGGGAATTTTGTTTAAATCAATTTCTACAACGCAATTGCCAATGTTAGATTACTTAAAAAGTATGTAAGTAACAATGAGCAGCAAACTCTTATTTTGGTAATTCCCACATTAGTATTTATTTACAGCTTCGAATATTGCAAATTGAGAATGGAAGATTATATGTAACTGATAAAGCAGAATGTTGAACGTTTAATGCATTCAAGATTCGGAACGGCATTTACGGAGGTGAGCACACCGGATCAAGCTTAATTGCACCATCGCATCGCCTTCTAATTGCTCGAGCGCCTCACATCCATTGAACGCTTTATTCGAACTAAACATTATTTTCTCAGGGCTCCCCACATCAAGCAGGTACATCTTCTTAAAATAACCTTATGTTGCATGTGGATATGGAATGTAATCGATCATTTGAGCTAAGTACTACTCAAAATTATATTTCATTCAATTAAGGTAAGACTACCAGGCGACTGGGACTGCATTCCCATTCCTTCGTGGTTCAAGTCGCCTGAAATGCCATAGATAAGATAAATTGTTTGCGTGAAGAGAAGAAATGTGCATCAATTAAGCAAGTCGCGCAGGTTATACTGCACAGACCACAGCAGAGTCTCGTCGTTACATTTGGATACACTTTCTCTTAATGTGCACATCTCAAGTATCTTAACTTTCACAGCATATTATAATACAATGAGTATAGTAAATACCAACGTGATCATACTCAAATTATAAAATTTTAACAAAGCATTGTGATTTGCGAGACTGGCTAGGACAAAAATCTGGATAGTGGATACATTCAAATCTTGTTACGTAATATATCTGGTAAGTAATTACTGCAGATATTATGTATGTACATTTTGAAGCTTTTCCAAGGCATTATCGGTTCTGTAAGAACATATTCTCAATAATTCCTCAGTACACTAAAGAATTACACAAATTGCCAAAATGAAAACTGTCGCTCTGAATATATGCTATGTTAGTTTGAAGCTTTTTCGTTACGCCAATAGAATATAATTTCGTGTGGTCAGTGTAGTTAGTGATAATTTGGCGCGATCCTGTGTATTCTGGTTAAACCGGTTCTACGCAAGCGTCTTGGGACTGGACCTGCTGCCACAAGCGAATTGAGTCTCACGCGCACTTTATCGCAAATATCTCATGGTAAAACTTTACATGAGAATACCTTCTTCGACGTTTAAAGGTGAGTTGGATGTAAGAATATGGATCTGACGAAAAGAAGTGCCGCAAGGATGTATCCTTGCGTCAATCACTTTAAACAAATAGGTATGTTACTAACATAGCATTTAGGATTCTTTGCATTTTAAATTGTTCTCATAGGAAGTCTGAGTTTTGATGCGTTTTGGTCTAATGTAATTGCATGCATGAAGGTACTCTAAAATCAAAGAATGTAATGCTCGAGCTGGGATACACACCACACAAACACAAACAACACTTTTTTAATTGTTATTCATTGGGTTTAGATTTACGAACCCGTTTTCAATAGAAATTGCAAGTTTATTCATTCAAATCAATACGTAGTCCTTTGTTTAGTCTTAATATAAAATACAGAATGTTAAGACTTGACCTTGGAGCGCCTCTATTATCGAGTGATAGGTAGGTTCATATATCCTATTTTGGCATACTTAATTTAACAAATCGCACAGGTGCGGCTGCTATCAAACAAGATTATAGCGAGGGTAGTGTCTAAAGGTCACACCTAGCAGTATTTCAATCCTAGTCCAATTAAGCCGGAGCACTTAGCGGGCCCGCGGCCGCACCACCATTGCAAACAATGACGTGCTTTTTAATGTGGGTGGAAATTTTCTTTAGTATATCAAGTATCTGTATACAAGATTTACCTGCCTCATTAGTATAGGCCGTTAAATCTTGTAGAGAGTATGTTAATCATTGGTAAGTAAATATGTAGCAGTAGTTTCACTTCTGATAGACGTTTTATCATTTAAAATTAGTTCTTAGAGACAAAAAGAAGATTATTTGCCGTGTTTTTAACGACTAACCTTTGGAAGTATAGTATTAAGGTATGATGGTACAATAGATATACTAATACCAATTTATAAGGTTACTAATACAGCGACGCGATTGTATATAGTAAACAATAAGACCACATTTCAACGATGAGATCATCGCGTCGATGAAGGTACCATAACAGGCTGGGTCCTTTTTTCGTTTTGACTAGCCCACAAACGAATGGCTAAAATCTTGCGCCACAATAGGTACTCACATATACAAGATAACTAAGAATCAGAACTTTAGCTGATAAATAAATAGACTTGTCACCAGTCATATTGAAATCATACCGAAAAACTGGTTATCATTTCTGCAACTCTTAAAATCCGAACGACTGGTCTTGTGGACGTTCGGAATTTAGACAAGACAATGAGTTTCAAGTGAAATTACAACTCTGAATAGTTAACATGTTGTCTACAGAAAATAAAAGCGAGTTCTAATGCCCACGAAAATACAAAAACCGTAGCTGTGTCTGGGGAATTGATTCTTATTGAACTATTTACCTTGGTCGGATAAGATAATAGTGGGCCTACGTATCTTGCTTGTTAACCCAGTTATGGCACCTTTATAGATACATTTATTTCATGTTGACCTTGCAAACATTTTTAGCTCGGTACTGCTCCAGTTACTACTTGATATTTACCAAGTTTCTTTAAAGACAGCGGGCACCTACTTCTCTAACCTAATACCCCAGTAACTATGTGTCAATAGAAGCCAATCAGGCGAGACGTCTCCAACCGAGGACATAGCGACAATACACTAATAAGCCTAATGGAAGGAATGTACTTTGTATTTCGCGAAGAAAGTGACATGATTCGGTAGACGCGACTCTGACCAGACACCAATTCACATGTTCCTGTTACAATATACAACGTATAAGGAATTCAGCAAATACGTCAACAAACAAGGTTTTTAACGTCCGTTGACAACAGAATCCTCAATAAAAGGTGGTCTTAGATTTCTACTGTTGGGCAAAGCAATCAACTTAACGGAAACTAGCATTTCAAAGAAATCAAGAGAAGGGCGTAGCTCGTATAACCAATAAAATTCTTACGGGTTTAATGTTTGAACATGTTTTTAAATACATCAAACGTTCAGTACCTAATTACTAGTTGAGCATCGGGCGAAGTTCAGATGGGTAACGCTTTAACTTATCGTAAACGAGAGTTCAATTCAACATTGTACTAGCGATTGAACCGGTATGAAGGGCAGGGGAAGGTGAACCAGATGGTTGATGATGGAATCTAGATATCAGTTAAGCGGGTGTGAGATTGCCAGAGTGACAAAGGTCTGCCTCGTGCGCCCATCCAACTGTGGCCGTTATTCAGGGCGCGTTACAAAATGCTTAGTAAACTAGTTCAGGGACAATGCTATTATTGAATTGTGTAACACTTGCTTTTCTTGTAGGTACTTAGAACCTACGGCGATTTCACGAACTACCTACCCGCATTAACGTGGTTTGATGAACGGAATAAATGTGGGAGCCTTCAGTCAGGTGTTAAGCTAAGCTAAGAAGCTTAGAAGAGACACACATTGTTCAATTAAATTCAGTTCAATACATGTCATTGGTTATATTTGACTTACCAATCTACATATATTATTAAACTACACACCTCTAATTTTAAACTTTTTCGAAATGTCCATCATTAAAATGGTCGCCTGCGGCAATTTCAAAATATCAACTTAAGCAATATTTTCACTTTCACGTAAAAACTTGATGTGGATACTCAATCTCTTTTGATTCACATTAACATATTGATTACAGGTTAGTACCAAATGCTCATTTCAAAACTAGGTAGCAAGTCGAGCGGAATGCGGGCCGCCATCGCCACCGGCCTTGCAGCTTGCCAACGTTGACCACTCTCGCACACTCCCAGACCTAAATACACAGTGTAATAGCAACACCTACACCGCCGTTGCCCTCCACACATACGCACACAACACATATGTGTGGAGGGCATTGACCCCTGCCCAGTATTATCTATTGGGCAGAAAAAACCTGACATGTATAGTGTCGAGGAGGTAACAAAGTTAACTTTACCTACTTCCCGGTCGTGACCAAAAGAGAAATCCAAACCTTGTAAGCTCGTGTCAGGTGTGCGCATTTTTAATTAAACATAAAGAACCTACCCATAAAAATGACCATAAATCAAAGCAAATAATGGGTATAGTCTTACCATATTTTGACAATATCTCACCTGTAACAAAAGTAGTACGACCGGTGACGCCGTCACAAGTAATGAGTGCTGACCTTGAATGCGTAGCAGCGATTATGTGGCTGTTTCTGTATAAACTATTGCTACTTGTCTAGTGTGTGCTAGTGGGGCTGATCATCTCAAGCTACGCATTTAGATATAAGTAGAACTACTAGACTTTTAAATTATGTAAAATTTTATCGACATTTGTGCATTGGAACATTGGCCTTAAATTTCTTAAGTGGTTAATTTGGTATTTTTTAAATAGTATAATATTTTTGAAAAGAGTAAGTAATTATTTAAGTTAATAATTCTTGCCAGGTTCTTCTCAGTACCTTCCGAACCTGGCAGTAGCATGTATAATCCCGTATAATTGTGTCATTCTGACGATTTGAAAGTACTTCGTAAAAAGTCTAATCGAATAAAGATATTTTTGAGTTTGAGATTGTCAGTGTTGCGCGACGTGAATAAAATACATGCGCAGATACCCCCACTATTTCGCTGAGCGCTCATAACTCGTTACGGCACCTGTACCTACATAGTACTTTGTGTATCTGTGCTAGTAAGGAGTTACTTGGTAACAAATAATTTATTTGACCTATTTTACCTCACTCACTTACTCAGTCCAACACATGAGCCATAAACAAACATATTATGAGGAAACACAATTTAATAGGCTAGCACGTAGCATTGGATTTCTTAGTAAAAATATTTAATAGAAGGCAGAGTGTGGCTTTTTGATTGAATAGTCCTTGAAACCAAATTTCAATGGCTGATTAGCTAAAAATGAAGTGTTATGTTCTTAACATTCCTCTATTACTTACGTCTTACCAAATAGTATCTAGGTACTTAATATTAGTAGACATTCCATTTTGAACTGAATGTTGGCAGACATGTGAGATTTGCACACAATAGTTTATACAATGGGCCATTTATTGTCCATACCATAGACAGCCATTTCAATCCAAGGATGAGTAGTTCAAAACTATTGCAGCAAGTACTTAGCAATTGATTGATTTATGCTTTAGTGGGGTGGAAACAAACTTTACCAAGATACCTATTACCTATTAGATGTATTTCTTAGTATAGTCTTTATGACATTTAATTTGGACAAAAGCCCAGAGTGAAATAGACTACTTTTTGTCCAGGAAATATTATTCCCAAAATATTATTAAGTAAGTAATCAAAGTAAGAGAAGTTATTATTTCTTGATTAAATATGCTTTAACTAAGAAAGTAAATAAGTGTATTTAATTATCTTTTTTTTTTTTTTTTTTTGAAGTTATATTTGGATAAAGGGCCAGGAGTGAAATTGGCTTTTATTTACTTACGAAATATAGTTGTTTACATGTATATTATATGCACATGAATTTAATTTGTGTCGCACCAGACAGAGTGACAGACTTAAAAAATACTACTATGCATTCAAGGTCAACATGCATAACTCCTGAGGGTACTTGTAATAGGTACTAGCCACAGAGTCACCAGTTAAATTGCAGGGTGCATTTAATAATAATGTAATGTAAGCATTGTATGCAAGCCACATTCTGTATAACCCTCATCAAGGCATGATTAAGTATTCCAAATGCATAAGTTGATGACATTGTACTATGACTCACAGTCTTAATAACTTTACCTCTAAGAACTTAATACATGGAATATTTGAATACTTATTTAAGTTTAATGACAATATGACTCATACATATTGAAAAGTAGTTTTGTCAATTTGTTAATGAGGTATTAATTAAAATAATGGTTATGACTGTTAAGATTACATTTGTTACCTGAGTCGAATGTATAGTATACTATAGTTGTTACATTACTATTTCCTAAAAAGCTATTAAATTAATAAATATCTTACGTAGTACTGTAATTACCTACTACCTACTAGCTATCTACAGTCCCTGTGTACAAATACCCAATTAGTTGCATATTTCCTCTAATGATTATCAAAATACCCAAAGTAAAGGAGTTTAATTAGTATGTTTTTTCATAAAACTACACAATATTGTTACTAGTTTTGTATTATCAATTGATTTTTGCCTCAACTTTTAAGGAAATATAATATAGACCATCATAGCAAATTGACATAAAAGTTGAGTAAGAACTTTATATGACACAGTTGACAAAACATATTTACAGCTTGCAAGCCTTATATTAGGTGATGCTGCATCTCATAAACACATACAAGACTAGGGGTGTCACTCAAAAGTCACAAACTTTACAATGAAATATAATTCCGTAGTCCAAGTATACTTTTATCAGCAAAGGTACTTATAGGAAGTTTATCTTAACAACCAAATGACAGTGCACTCATTAGATAACATAGTTGGTAAACATTGTCATTATGTATTGAAACGCACACACCTACAATGAAGATAACGAAAAAAATATTGATTACTCCATTACTTAGAATTTTAGTAAAAGGTGTGGATTACTCTTTGCTACAAGGCTCATTACACTAAATAGATGCACTTTGTTGGTTATGGTTCTACAACGGCACGCTACTACATGCTACTATGCCACATGCTATGATCCTTACGTACTTTTTTCGCTACATATACATTTATGCATCTTATTGATTATGAGTTCTCCGAATTTATGCTGATAATATTAATTAACTCATACAATGCTAATGATTAATTTCAACAGTTTCTCTACCACAATGTAATGAAGTTACGGATCATGTTTTCCTCATTTTATTTACCAGACTAAGATACTTTTAACTTGCTCAATACCACTTTGCTCCATGTATATTAAAAGTTTCATTATGAACCACCAATAGCCAGAATGTAGACAAAAATTGTGTTCATCCTATTATGCATCAGAGAGCCTACAACTAAAACCATTAAACAAATTTCTAATTCTACAAATTTCAAAAATATCTTGTGGCCACTCATTGATGGTATACCTACAATGGCATGAGTTTGATTGAAATTTTTACATCTCTGTAACCCTCAACTTGAATGTTCTAAGGACAACATCGACTTTTTTTTAAATTACAGGAGCTATTACTACCTACTCAATACACGGAAAGTAAGTGAAAGATTCAGTTACCAGTTATGTATTCGTAGTTTTAATTAACTATTTGTGAAACTTGTCTTAGTATCAATACACTTCATATTATTAGTATACAGCATTATAAAATGTTTCCATCGATCATACCAAACATGTAACATAGAAATTTGCAGCTTGCCAATCGACGTTTCTCATTTTGTAAAACTTACCCAAAGCTCAATACCCCAATTCATTTTTGCAGCTGTAGGATCACTTCACTAACACAAAAAATACATTGAAGCTTCACTATACACTGTTTTTTGTTTAACGAAAAAATTTAAATATAATCACAACTTTATGTTTTATCACTACCACCATTTCAAAACACATTCCACAGAAATAAACATGGCTGACTGACGTGACATTTCTCGCGAACGTACTGATTGACTGACTGAATTCACGATAGAAAGAGATAGAAGTTAAAGAAATATATCTGTCTTTAGATGATGTTGCCATATATACACGATTTACATGTTTGATGGTAAAAGAAACAGCGTGTTTTATCGTTACAACAAAGTTTGCTGAATGAGGTTATCATTATTTTTATTAGCATACATACATTTTCTCACCCCTTCATCCCATATAGCATTCATTCATTGGCCAAGCAGTTAGCCACATATATACTTTCTTCGGTTTCATAAATTTTCATGTATATCGTTTATTTATGGGTCATACACGGGTGCAACTTTGTCCCTCCTATATATAAATAACATAATGCAACGTTACAAATACAAGCAAATTTTATTTTCTCCAAAATTTCAAACACAATTTTTATACAAAAAGAAGATTCTTAAGATACAAATATTCTTATGTGGCGCTGGGAACTGGCACTTTTAGGCTGCAATAAAGATCCATCTGACCCACGACGTACCAAGGCTGTCTTTCGTACTTCCTGCAACATATATAACGGTTTTAGTGCATCTATGACACTTAGTATTTAAAGCATACAATTTCAATACTGTATTAATCTCACAGGTTCCAGATTAATTTGATGACTGGATCTACGTGATGTAGATGATGGACCAGTGATAGATGAATTTCGTGAAGATGGTAAAGGACTCTGTAAATTGAGAAAATGTATTAATAACGCCTATTTTTTCCATTTTCATAAATCATACATGCATATTAAGATACTACTCACCTTAAAAGCTGGTACAAAACCAAAATCTGAAGGCAAAGGCTGGGTTTGAATAGAAAAGATACCTTCTTCCGAAGTTACTGACACGATTGATGGACGAGCTGACAGTTTTTGAGCTAATAAAACTGGATCAGCGTCTAGAATAACAAGATGTAAATTGTAGTATTAACGACCGTCAACAGTCATATTATCGCCATCACTTGTTTCAGTTAAGACCTTTTTCCGGTTGAATATAATTAATATGTGACGTACCTATGTTCATCCCCTTTACTACACGTCGTGCCTGTAAAACTCGACTAGCACTTCTCTTAAATCTGATTCCCTTTTCTGCTTCTCTTCTGAGTCTCTGAGCAGCAGCAGCAGCCTCTGCAATGGCTATAGTCTTAGATCCCATTCCAGACCTCTTTAAGTTTAAGTCGACTATGTAGCTTAGGCATATCGCATTCGATAAGACTGCATCGCTGGGCTAAAAAACGTAATTATATATTTAAAAATACTTCAATCAAACACATTATTATAATTATATCAAGACGATTGATGACAGGATATTTTCTTATAAATTTAGTTAATCTAACCGATCCAATATCATTAACACTTATGTCTAAAGACCGTAACGGAGTTTTCACTAAGCCAATTGCACGTGCAAGAAGTACTCCACAAGTCGGGGGACTATCAGCACTCGTGACAGACCACACTCCAGCAGGAGCTTTAAGCAAGGGCCCGGGTTGTATTCCACAGCCTGATATATTTAAACTGAAAATGAAAATAATAAAAGAATAATAAAGAAGTTAAATGACAAACTTCATTTTAATGAGTTAATTATGTTTATATTTACTGCGTAAGATTGCATCCCCTTGCTATAGCAACTGCTACATGGGCGATGCCGTCAGATCCAAGTTTACTATTCAATCTCAAATCCAAAGAACGGATGACGCAGTTAGAATGATTGAGTGCAAGTGATAAATTTTCTGCCCCGGCAGGACCTACAATTACGACACAACCATACTATTCATTATCATAAAGTTGCAAACTATAACTAGGATATACAAGAAGTGCGCATGATCTGTCTCAATATCTGTAGAAATAGAGAATCTGAATGAAATCTATAGAGATAAACAAAATCAAAGTATGTATTTGCAATAAATATAAATAATAACTGTACTATCTTTTTAGGTAAGTACCGCACATACTTTTTGATTGATTTATAAGTACTACTTTTAGTAGTTCAGTAATAATGATGTACGTTAACGTTACCAAACACATTATCCGCTAAAATTATGTTTCGTAACGAATCACGTCTGGTGATAAATTTTGCTAAGGCTGAAGCTCCTTCATCTCCAATTTTGCAATGACTGAAATCTAGTGTTTCAAGGTTTTCACTTTCTGAAAGCCCGCGAAGTATATATTTCAGACGCTGGCAGTTCATATCGCTTCTAGTTAACCTGAAAAATGTTTTTTTTATTAATTACTTGATTTTTATATCAATAAGTTGTAAATTTAAGATGATAGCCGTCTTCCCGCACTAATTCATGGAGTCAGCAATATTGCTATGTTTCTTGTTTCATCTCTCTTCATTAGGTATCGCGTCTGTATTTCATTACTAAAGAAAGAGTACAGTTTCAAGGAGCAAGAAATCACTAACAAAATATGTGTACAGAACCTAAAAATTTTTAACTGTACACATTTTTCTAAGCCTCTTGAAAGATTTTTTGCATCGTTATTTGTAAATTGAAATTGGTCTCTGCGATATTCAACTCCAATGCACTTCAATTGAAAAGTAATATGCAATTCGACCAAATTAACCAAACTTCCTAAAGCAGCATGTAATGATATATGATCTGAAACAACAAAATATTATGCTTTTAGACCTATTATTAAGAACTGAAGTAGCTACTAGCTACTACTAAATTCATATAATTATACAAATGTAAGTACCTACCACGAGTCAAGTCTTCATTCATTTTGTTGACTGTTTTTGCACCATTTTGACTCTGACTTGTTACTAGATCGGCCATTTCAGGGGAAGTCATTCTCTGGACTGGAATATCAGATGGGACTAAACTTCTGATCGAAAGAGTTTGGATATAAGGGCCACATAGTTTTACTAATGTAGTAATCTGTAATCATTAGAAAGTAAAATATTATGCTTGTGAGGGCAGCCGCGGCTAGGCGCGGGTTGTAAATAATGTACGTATAGTTTACTTTTTTCGACAGGCCTCTAGCAAGCAATTTTACTGCTTAAACGCATGCAGTAAAATTGCTTATGACTCTAAATTAACTTCTTTATACATTACAAGTTCATATTTATATATAATTTAAGTGACTGCCTTATCATAATAATAACATTTATCCGCTAGAACAATCCCTTTGGGTAATACAGGCGTGTGCATGCATATATTGTTGGTATATATGTAGAAATAAAAGTTTATAAGAGAGGGTCGAAAACACGTACATGATTTCCATGACATTGCAAGCGACCAAAGGCTGCTGTAAACTATTCTGCCGTTCCCTTGCTAGTGGTATAAATAACATAAATTATATTTACTTTTTCTGGGTCATAAAGGCGGGGATTTAAATTTTCCAATATGTCGGCGTAATGTTTCTCCATGAAAATATTTATCCACCTTTTATCTATTTTAAGCACAGGAAAATCTGTCCATTTCGAATTATAGCATCTTTTCCAGAATATATCACTCTTAATATTGTCTACTAAAATGCTTAGGGGCACATTCGTGTTAAGAATTTGTAAGAAAAGATCTCGATCCTTAGCAATGAGATCTTCTAACTTGGGATATCCTGAAATATTTTTACAAAAAAACATTATGAAATAATAATAGGAATGAAAAGTAATTTGAAGTAAATATTTTTTGATTTAAGATGAAACAGACTCACCCATCCAGTTTTCAGATATTTTTTCAATACAAATTGAAACTAATGATTTTGGGTGATTGGAATCCCAATCAAAACATTCAGGTTTCAGTTTTCTTCTAGGTTCCAACTTTTCATTGGGCTTGTAAACATTGTAAGCATTTTTTGGGATACTTTCTGGTAGCCTCATCTTGCTTTTTGTATGTGCTTGGTAATTATAAAGTAATCGGGATTTTCATTCCAAAGTTAGATCAATGAATTTATATTGATTTAATAGATAGTGGTTGTCATAGCTGGTGAAATATATCAAGAGTATGATTTAATGCAGTACCACATTGTATGCTAAAATCTACACAGTATGTTTATTTTGTCGCACCATTTAGGGTTGATAAATAATGCTACCTCCTAATGATATGATTGGGCTTCAAAAATGTAATAGCTAAAGGAATAATATCCACAAGAAACATTTTATTAGGGAAGTTTTGATTACTTATGACAATGAGGCAATATTTTCACTAACGTCAATCAAAGCGTCAACTGACTGTCATGTATGTGTCAAATAAAAGGCTTTTAGTTTCGTTCCGTTCTTTCATGCGTTTCATCCCAGAACAGATTGTACAATTTAATGTTGTTTTGTTTGGCATTTGAGTATTATGCGTACTCTTTTGCACTTTTGGATTATTTGCTTAATATATTCATAATCAAAGTTTTCTCACCGCTCAAATTCCTTTAAAGTACATTTCGTGTTTCATTCATGTCAATCTAATCTATGAGTTATTAGATTGATATAAAAATTCAATTATTCATTTTGCTTCGTCTGTCTTTTTACATGAATATTTTTTTATCTGTAATATAATCTAATGAACTAATAAACATTCGGATCCTTTTGAGAGAAGTTTATCAAAATTAACCAACTAATCCAAATTGAATAAATATCAGTTGAAGTAGGCGATGGACAAGCACAATAGTTCTGAATTGCTTTCCGACTTCTCAACATCAAAAAATGCAAGCTCAGATTCTTTGGATTCGGACTCCAAATCAAGTTCATTGAATTCCAAGCACGGACAGGACTCCGTAAGTTTCCTAAATGGATTAATTTATTCTTATAGGCGGTAGCAACCGTAAAGTTGCAATTTCCTGTAGATTTACTAACTTAGTTCTAGTTTAGATTTAGTTTGTGTCACTATCTTGAGCTGCTTGTGGGATTTGCCTTGTGGAGCAATGAGTAAAACTAGGACTATTCATATTTGCTTGTTTGTGAATTGTATTCATAACCAAAAACGATACAAAGAACTCTTGCAGGTAAATACACATTTCAATGTCCAACTAAAACATTTCTATTATTCTGGATTTAATAGATGAGTCAAAACAGACATAGTTCTAGTAGACTTGTAAGTTTATTTATTCATGCCTTAGCACTGAGACAAGATCTTAATTTGAATTGGCAACAAATATATTATTATACCTTAAACATTAAAGTAGAATTTGTATGTTAATAGTATATTCTCGGATTATTGTAAAGTTAAACCTCGACTTTATGTCTAGAACAGTGGATGTCACACTTTTCTAGTCAAGTGCCACATGGGACAATGTGAGGCATCTTGCTGATGTAAATGAAAGTGAGCCACTACCTAAACTTAACCTAATCATGTTTTTGTTGGGAATTGAGGCCATTATCTTCTGAATTGTTTTCTTTGTTGCGGGCCACAGTTTGACGACCATTGGTCTAGAATGTAAAGTGTGAGGTGCAAGGCTACTGTTGTGTGTCTAGAAAAATAGTTAAGTTTCTTAAATAGTACCTGTAAATTTAAAAATAAGTTAAATTAAGTAAAACCTTAGCATATCATTGTAAATCTGTGCAGTGAACTTTTTACTGTTGTATTAATGTGTACGTGAAGATCTCAAGTTCGAGATCCACAAGCATCAAGACATACAGTATGCAATTTTAACAAAAGTTAAGATATTATGTCTCAAATTTGTCATTATTTAGTTTTGAGCAACTGTAGTACAGAGCTGTTTGTTTGCTACGGTCTATCTATGTATATTTAAGCTTATATCTTTTTATACAATGTATCATATTGCTCTAGATTCTAGATTTGTTTATTTTTTTGAGTGAATCAATCATTATATTTTGTTTTAGCCTCATGTCTTGGGAGATATCCAATTGCTGGATGGTGAGAAGGTGATGAGTGTGGCTCGGGATGTGACTTACCTGTGCCCGTACAGTGGTCCATCCCGAGGAGTTCTCAAGGTTACCAACTATCAGCTACACTTCCGGCCTACTGATGTCACTCCCCTGCAAAGCACACTCAGTGTACCACTTGGAGTGGTGAGTGGATTTACTTAATAAAAGCTTTTTTTATTAATAGTACTTAATCTTTTTATAAGTGGTATGTGAGCATGCTTTACACAGACATGTATTGAGTAATTTATAGTTTTTTTGCGGTATGTCACTTTGAGTATATTTGGTGAGGGTTAACCAGAAGCTAGAGCATTTAATCCCTTTTTAAAGATATATTTCCAAAATATATATCAAGAAATATTTATCACTTTTTATTCAAAAGAATATAAAATATAATTGAAATGGTATGTGATTAAATTCCACAGGTGTCACGGATAGAAAAGGTTGGTGGTGCATCATCTAAAGGGGAAAACTCCTATGGCATTGAAGTATTTTGCAAGGTAAGACTCACAACATTAGCTAAATCTGCTAAGCAAATTTGATTTGAGAAACAGATGAGTAATGTAGTTTTATTATTACAGGACATGAGAAACTTGAGATTTGCTCACAAACAGGAAAATCATTCGAGGAGAGGAATATTTGAGAAACTACAGCAGTTAGCTTTTCCATTGTCGCACAAACTTCCCCTGTTCGCATTTAGCTACTCTGAGAGCTTCCCGGAAGATGGGTGGCATGTGTATGAGCCCATTGCAGAGTTGAGGAGAATGGTAATATTCCACATATTCATAATTATTATGTTATGTTAGGGTGAACACATATAGCAGTATTACAATATGTAATTCCCTCTTTAATTCATTATTGATAAGCTAAGTTATGAAGCTATTAGTCAAATAATGAATACGGGTTAAAGAATGATTACACCTTGTTCAACTAATAATATGTAGAGCTTAAAAGTGATGCCATATAAACTCAATTACGCAGTACTCATTAAAATTGAATGTAAAAGAATGCATTTTAAATAAGTATGGATTATATTTTTAGGTGCTTAACTTGAAATTAATTATTAGATTTTTTTTTATGTATGTATTTTTTAAGTTTTTTATATATCCTATAAATTTGAATTAAAATATTGCACTTTAAATTAATATTGTCCCTTTTACATCTTAGTTATAATATGTATAATGTTAATAACCCCGATTTAACAATGTCATACATTGTAAAATCCCTGGCTATATAACAAATTTTTTTTAGGGTGTAAATAATGATATGTGGCGTATAACCAGAATAAACGACAAGTATGAAGTATGTGATAGCTACCCTTCAGTGTGGGCAGTGCCAGCTGCAGCTAATGATGACTTGCTGCGATCAGTAGCCGCGTTCAGATCCCGAGGTAGAATACCAGTACTTGCCTGGATACACCCCAGCTCTCAAGCTACGATCAGTAGATGTAGCCAACCACTTGTTGGGGTAAGATAATTTGTTAGGCCATATTAAGCCTTATTTCTTGCGGATAGAGTTATTAATAATGTGGTTATTTTTCAGAAAATACTTTGTTGATATATTTCGTCCATTGCATAAGTCCATTGTTTTGCAGAAAGTTTTAAATTAAAACTGCTATTATTTATTTGCGATAGTATCTAATGTTAAATGAAACAAATTATTTTAGGAATAGGTTGATTTCATTTTGTAAATCACTAGTCTTCCTACAATACTACTGTTTAAAATCATATCACACTTAGTGTATACCGCTTATACAGACACCTAGTATAATTATTATTTGGTTACCAATTAGAGTATATTTACAATTGTTTCATAATAGGTGAGCGGTAAAAGGAGTCGAGAGGATGAGCGTTACATCCAGCTGATAATGGATGCGAACGCTCAAGCACACAAGTTGTTTATCATGGACGCTCGGCCGACCGCCAATGCAGTGGCCAACAAAGCTAAAGGCGGAGGGTAATTATACTTTGCCAATAACTAATTAATAAATGTTTCATCATTTTCTTATTTTAAATTTGTTAGCTGTCCCGTGCTGCTGTTTCTTTGATTGTCTAGCGGTCTAATAATATCAAGTACAGATGCCGTTACAAGTGATGAGCCCTCGAAAACGGTGGGGGTAACTGCGCATGTATTTTATTAGGATCACGTCATACAGACATCCCCATAAAATTACTACTGGCACATTCATGGTCGGGTACTTATTTTCGAACGTGGTTGGAAAGTGACGTCACCAATGTGTTATAGTCTTGTGCTAGATTGTATAGAAAGTTGCATACTTGGCTTATGAGAATGGCATACCTGTTATCTGACAAAGTATATTTTTGTACCAGCTATAGTTCACAGTAGTTACACAAGTAAACAACATATTTGAGATGGTAAACTTAAAAGTTTCCTAAATCGGAGGTTGCTGACCATAAATATCAATGCCGAAGGTATTATATTGCCAACCTGACAAACTGCGAGTATACCGCCTTTCCAGGCTCAAACTATAATTATTATTATTTTATGTTTTACTTATTTATGGAACATTTTTTTACGTCGTCATATAAAAGTTAAACCAAGCGCATTACCGTAGATCATACTTACTTCATAAATTTTATTCTTATCTCATTAGTTAATCAAATACATGTGCTACAACACTTCACACACTACGGGCATAGAACTTTAACGACTTGTATGAATTGTATGATGTTTAGATCTATATCTTGTATGTCTTTATTGCAGTTACGAGTCGGAGGAGTCTTATCAAAATGCCGATCTGGTTTTCCTGGATATTCACAACATTCACGTAATGCGCGAGAGTTTGCGCAAATTAAAGGAATTATGCTTCCCGCAGATTGACCAGACGAGGTACTGTACCGTAAATACGAGGACGTATTTACGGAATATATTTATATAGATAGAGTCGTGGCGGTGCGGTTTGAGCAGTCGCCTGATATGCAAGCAACGCAAGTTCGCAATGGGTTTTTGTAAAAACTTAGCTGCACTGATTTCATACAACATGTTTTACGGTGAAGGAAAACATTATGAGGAACCCTGCATATGTTTGAGAAGTAATTCAAAGACGTATGTATAGTAGAGACGGCCTTAAATTCACCATCTGTCACGTTGGCACTTAATCATATTCGGGGAAATGTGGGTGTTATTATTACAACACCTCTGCCTCTGCTTACACCTTCGGGGATGGCGTGAACATGTTTTAATTTTTTATAGTATAGTAAACAAGTACAACAAGTATAGTATAGTATTGTATAGTATAGTATAGTCGTACAAGGAAGTCAAAGTGTTAGCGGACAATAGAGTTAGAGGGTTGGCGATTGCTTCACCGACAAGAGCCTAGCTCTTAAATAAATGATGATAGTAAACAGTCTGAGTATGTAGAAAGTCCATTCTAAATATTGGTGAAAGTTTTCTATGTTTTTCTCCTACATACAAACTTTACCCCCATTGTAGCATGAATATAGATTATAATACAACTATAACTATGCCCCGCGGTTTCACCCGCGTAGATTTAGTTTTATCCTTATTGTCGCGGAACCCTAATATTAAAAAGTAGCTTAAGTTACTCCTTGAAATATCAGCTACCTGCCAGTGAACGTCCCGTTAAAATCGGTCCAGCCGTTTCAGAGATTACCCGGAACAAACAGACAGACAGATAGACAGGGAAAATGTTAAAACTTGGTTTTTTTGTGTCGGTAGCGTGTATACTTTCATATGCATTTAGCGAAAAGTGTTATTTTGGAATTACAAACAGACACTTCAATTTTATTTATCGTAAAGATGTATAGATTAACAAAATGTACTAGATAGATTTTTATTTATTAGTTTATTTGCAGATGGTTCAGCGGCATCGAAGCTAGTTGTTGGCTGAAACATATTAAATGTATACTGGCGGGAGCAGTTCGTATTGTAGATAAGGTTCGTTATTTTATGTTGTTTTTTTCCTTGTAGGCATAAGTGTTTAGGTATTAACACTGTTCAGTAAATTTATATTAATAATAGTATTGAGTAAAATTCGTAAAACTGGCAATGATTTAAAACACTACGGCGAAGGAAAACGTTGTGGGCAAATCCGCATATGCCTGGGGCCCTACCATGAGCTCTTATTGCAATGATAATTCAGTTTTGCGAGAGTGACAGATGTATACACGGCACATACATCTGTCTCATAAATGAGTGAAACTATCATGGCAATAAGAGCTCATGGTAAGGCCCCTGAGAAGGCAATCCGAATGGTGTCTGAGATAGCGATGGATCACCATAGTCGGCACGAATTTGTAACGACACTCTTCGAAATTTATATTCGTCATAACAACTCTTCATACTCCGATATCCGTCAATCTGAGGACGTAACGTAGTATAAGCTATCTTTTTTTTTGGATCCTGTATTATACCTGTATTACGTACTCTGCTCTCTTTCTCCGAAAACGAACGTACATCAAATTACGTTTCAGTATCGTTTCGTTTTATCAAACTCTTTGTTCGTTAACTAATGTAATTAAAGCAAGCTAATAATAAGTAAACGTCAAAGAAGTTTCTGACTAGGTGGTTTAACGAAATATTAGAACGAATAAGAACCGTGGTAGGAACTTTGCGAAATTTCGACCGTAGTATTATTTACTAAAATGATGTACTCATTAATGAATAGGTTGAAAATCACAAGACGTCAGTGCTCGTCCACTGCTCCGATGGGTGGGATCGCACGGCTCAGCTGACTGCCCTGGCTATGTTGATGCTGGACCCCTACTACAGGACCCTACGAGGGTTCGAGATCCTCATCGAGAAAGAGTGGCTCTCCTTCGGACACAAATTCCAATTGGTAAGAACACAATTTTTTTTATGATTTTTGTAGGTATATTCTATTGAGCTGACAAGGTATACAAACAGCCCGCCTAGTGGAAAGTGGTAACTGCAGCCTATATCTATATATCGCTATTCATATGGCTCCACTTCCCCCTTCCCATGGAACACCTGATTTACCTTACTTAAGACAGGGAAAGTGATACAACTACATTTTGTGTCCGTCTAAGAGAATGAAACCGCGAGGCACAGCTAGTAAATAAAAAAATAATTAAATAGGCTTTGGAGATGACTCCTGTATCCGTGTATCTAAAAAAAACTTAATTTGAAATGGTCGTTATTCATTTTTCTTTTCTTTTTTCTTTAGCGTATAGGTCATGGCGACGAACGTCACTCGGACGCGGACCGTTCCCCTGTGTTTGTGCAGTGGGTGGACTGCGTGTGGCAACTGCAACAACAATTCCCCACTGCCTTCGAGTTCACTGAGCGGCTGCTCATCACAATCGTGGACCACCTATACTCCTGCCGCTTCGGCACCTTCCTCTTTAACACCGAGCGGGAGAGAGTCAAGGAAGGTTAGTCTTTTGGTACAGTTAACTTTAATAAAAAATCACCAAATTGCACAATATATTATTTTTCTTTTTTTTTTCGTCTCGTATATAAATATTCATCCAACTCCAGAAGGGGCAAACACAGGTGTTAAAAAAACATCCGTTTTTCGCTGAAGATTATTATGTGCCAACGTGACAGATGGTGAGTCTGTGAGGCAAGTCTGTGGAAACTTTTATATGCAATGCGCTTGAAAATTCATATTTCGCGATTTAGGTGTTTTTTTGCCAGCGGAGAAACACTGTTCCATCCATGCCATTGCTGTCTCCTCAGATGCTATACATGTCATTGAATTTCTTCTGAGACATTTTTTAGTATTAATACAACGCAAAACAGTGCTTTGTTACTTGAAAGGAGTATATTATTATATGTAGGTTACCTATTTTTCTGTGGTCTACGACGATGTGATGACAGAGTAATTTTCTTTAGAATTACAATGACATTTTTTTAGAAAATGTGTTCGTCACTTATATTCTAGTTGTTGGGATTACCCTTTCAAAACATAATTATTGAATACTGCAATATGAAGTTTCTATTACAGAAGTGAAAACAAAGACCGTATCTTTATGGTCGTACATCAACAGCCGGCAAGATTTGTACCTTAACCCCTTGTATTGGGGTCCATCTTCCTTTGGGCCCAATTCGCCACAGTCCCCTTACGCGAGACCTCAGGTGGTCCTCGTTCCAGTCGCTTCACTAAGGATCATCAAACTGTGGAAAGCTTTGTACTGCAGATGGAATCCAACTATGAGACAACAGGTAATTAATTACATAGAATAGGGGAACAACTACTCGTATGTAAAAATGACATGTTTCTTATATGCGCTGCTTAAATTTATATATTTGGCTCCCTGGTTTTGAGAAGAACCATAGGTTTTCTTTATTGCATCAAGTTATCTTATTATTTTCGCTACTAGGGGTGTAATGAAACAGCAATTACTTTACACTCAAACTCAAATATATCCTTATCCGATTAGACTTTATACAAAGTACTTTGAAATCGTCAGAATGACATAATTACACAGGATTATACGTGCTACCGCCAGGTTCGGAAGGTTGCTTTTACTGAGAAGAACCTGGCAAGAAACTCAGTAATTACTCTTTTAAAAAATATTATACAGTTTTAAAAATACAAAATAAAATAAATAAATAAACTATATATATATATACTGTAATAAATAAATAAATACACTGGCGATGGTGATAAACGTTACTCGAGGTCTAGTGGCCCAATAATTTTTATTCAAATAGATAATATTTATTACACGTTATATAAGTGCCAGCCAAAGTGACAGATGGTGAGTCCATCCCTGTCTTACGCATTATACACACGTCATTGAATTTCTCAGACATACAGGTTTCCTGAAAATATTTCTCTTCATCGTATGTGACATCAGCATATAAGCTTGTGTGGCGTGCGTAGCAGACGATTATTCATACCTGACCGCCACCGATCGTATATTTCAATGTATAGATTTGTTAATATTCAATGTCTCTACGTCTACTGATTCATAAACTCTACCATATATATTGCATGTCCAAATTAGAATGCACACGATGACGTCTTTGTTTGTATCTGACACTGTTTTGTTTGGTCTAACTACCTTGTGTTTCTAACGAGTATTTTTTTGTTTATCGATTAAATGCATGCTTAGTTACATCTACTATTTTTGCTGAGTAGTATAGCTTTCGTGACGGGACCAGTACAATCCCATTGATAATTGCAGGACCCAATATACCAGCGTACTCGAGAGTTGGTAGCTTTAAGAGCACAATTAGAAGCAGCCGCGGCGACCGCAGCAGGAGACCACGCGGCGAGGCAGCATAGATTAGGACTCACTCCACCGAGGGTCGCCAGTCCACACCATGTATGAACCCAAAATCACAAGGTAACACTTAATGAATAACCTAGGACATTG
Source organism: Watsonalla cultraria (assembly GCA_964035505.1). Classification (NCBI taxonomy): domain Eukaryota; kingdom Metazoa; phylum Arthropoda; class Insecta; order Lepidoptera; family Drepanidae; genus Watsonalla; species Watsonalla cultraria. The sequence continues at coordinate 4,592,476 of OZ037717.1, read as the reverse complement.
CCAAGGTGAAATGAGCCTTACGAATCGGAATGTAAGGTTTTAAATGTTATGTTCGTGGATATTTCTTTGTTGAGTTTATTTGTAATGTATCTAATTTTTGTATGAATATACATAAATGATAACAATGCCAAAATAATGTATTTAATCAAAAACATATATAGTTTTCTTTACCTTATATGTATTTCAGTTTTTCTTTATAATTATAATCACAAATGTAATGTGATATATCTTGTATGGAAAGACCGTACATATACAACCATTGAGCAAGCGATTGTACACTGCAGTAACTTACTATCAAGTAGTATTGGTAACTTAGATTGAATTATAATCACTTTGTAATTTAGTATTAATATATCTTGAGTTTCACTGCATCCCATGATTTAACTTTATGTCATTTTAATATATTTAAATCAATATACAAATTTTATAAATCAATTTCTAAAATTTGATTCTTATTTTAAATTATCGTACTCATACTTAGTTACTCATATTTAGTTGCAATTTTTTTTAATTCTTCATACTTTCCATATAACTTAAGTGTTCAAATATTATCATATTATTATTTGTATTATTAATAATTATGAAAAGTAGTTTTGTCTAGTTTTTATTTGAATGACTGATAGAAGGAGACTTCGTTATCTGTTTGTTGTGTCATTAAACATGGTCATGCTTTTGGACTATGTACTCACAAACTACATTCCCTTCCTTTCATCAAAGATAAGTTATAAATATTCCAAGTAATATATAAATACCCCTTTATTATAAAACATGGTTTAAACCAAGACTAGACCAAACTAGGAATAAAACTATGTCCATCCTTATTAAATCCGTAACACAGAAAGAGATGAAGTTACTATTAAGCCAAGGACTATACCAGTATATGTTTTTTAATAAGGGGGTGAATGTTTTAAAAAAAGTGTTGCATGATATTGTAACTCTTAAAATAGATAGCTGTATTATTTTATAAAGATGTTAAGTGTAAATAAATTATAACGTAAAACGAATAAAAACAATAACAATTAATAAGTGAATTTCAATCTGTGGATGTAAGAAAGAATGTGATGATAATAGACGTCAAAACAGTTTGAACTTTGCCTGATAAATGTTTGACTGAGATAACGTGAGCCGAGTTATTCACTAAGGTTGCTCAGCGTCGCACTCGTCGTCGAGTGTCGGTTTTAAAGATACGAAATTGAACCTTATCTTACATGTATTATGTATCAATTTCCTATGATTGAAATGAACGCTTGTCGTCGAGTTCGACGCTGAGAAACCTTAGTGAATAAAGCGGCAGTTGTTGCCATCTGTAGCGGCAGTAGTGACCTACGGCATTTGAACATCGATCCTGTATGGAGCAACATCTATCAGCTTTTATTAACTCTAAACGTTTGATTGAACAATGTACAAAGTCGCCAGAGATGCGGGCGTATTGAGAACAGCAAAGTATTTGAGGAATTTAAAAAATCAATATCGGTTTATCAATCAAGATGTAGTTTCGTCAGCTGATGTTGTCGTTATTGGTAAGTTTAAACCATGTTATCTTCTAGCGATAATTAAGTGGGCTTATGTATTCGCGCTCTTAAATATTGGAAGATTCTGATTAAGTTCATCATATTTATATTGAAACATATATTTTTGTGACGGTTTGATCATTATTTTGTGTGCACTTTAGTGAAGATCACAGGAGTAGTTGTATCAAGCATCAAAACCATGGTAAATATATGCTTTTAAGTATCGCTTTCTACATTGACCTCTGTCAAAGACAGGCATTTGTTAAATTAACAGAACATGTCAGATTATTTTGGGTATGCATTAACTCTAAAATTGTCTAAAGAATATATTAAATCACTTTGTTGCATATAACTTATATTAATTGCACTTCAGTTAGTTACATGAATGATACAAAATAAAGTTAATTATAATGGTATCGTAAGTTAAACATAAACCATGCATAACATATAGCATTTAACGCTAAGTGATGTGATCAGTCATTTATTAATATCTGTTGTTTCTCTAACCACTTGCAGATATTAAAAACAACTTGGGATTGCTTTGGAATATGTTGAATGTCATCAATATCGGTCAATTGATAACCTAGTCATATGTAATTCTAGGAGGTGGTATAGCGGGATGTAATACTCTATACCAGTTGACTAAGCGTGGTGTAAACGCTGTTTTGTTGGAGAGAGCCAAGATAACCAGCGGAACTACATGGCATACCGCTGGTAAGCTTGAAATTATTCGCTAAAAAGTGTACAAAAAGTTGACTACAGGGGCCCAACCATGAGCTCTTATTGCAATGTTAATTCAGTTGTGCGACAGTGACAGATGTATGCACGTCACATACATCTGTCTCATAAATGAGTGAAACTATCATGGCAAGAGCTCATGGTAAGGCCCCAGTTGAGAGTTTCTTCGCGATAAATATAATACTTCATTGCCAGACTATCACCATGTGTTCTAACAGTATAAGTAAACAACATAATTAGGTAACGTATCCAATTATCGCTGCAGGGAGCACTGACTGACCTATCCTCTTTTAGAGGCCAAACGGACTAAGACCACTACTCGAGTTGTGGATTCGTGGACGTGATCAATATTTTTTCTTTCGCATATTATTAGTTTTGATGTACTGTTATCAAGTGTCCTCACAGAGATCTTCTAAAAAGTGGTCTGAGGCAGGTCATCATTATCATCTCCCTGGCCTATCCCATGTATTTGGGGTCAGCACTTGATATGTTAAAAAAATATGAAGCTACCTGCTTAAGACTGCTGATGCAGGTTGTAACATATTTTTTTTAACTGGTGATGATAAAATATATATATATATATGACAGATGGTAAGTATTGGTTACATCGCCGACTCAGGCACAATACTAGGTATGCGTAGTACGCAGATAAAGATGAAAGGTGATATGAGCACGTAATAATAATCTTACAAGTACTAGGACCTACCCAGTCCCAGAACAAATACGTAATACCTAATATGTATTTATATAGTGCAATAAACATCGTTAGGTAACCAACACACAACGTCGTCAGATTACTATGTCCTTGACTGTAAGTAGAGTGGGATGACTGGGATGCATCATTTCAATACGCACAATTGATCGACCTCAATTTAAGGCAGCCCTAAATACGATCGTCGGCGTCGTACAGAAGGGGAAAGTCACTTGTTTAAATATATTCAGAACTTGTTATGATAACAAATGAATGACGTTATTAGTCAAGAAAATAATAAAAACAAAATGAACGGTCACTTTTGTTTATGAGATAACTCACCTACCTACCTACCAGTGGCCATAAAATTAACGAGAAAATTAAATTACACAAATACACGTCAGCAATAATTTTGTTTATGTTTCTATTACTTTTTTTGTCATTAGGGCCTTTTGGTCATGATGGTACTCATAAAACCACAGGCTGGATCGAAACTCAATCTAAATTACCGACGTGTGCGCCATCGCTAGGTAAATGGGTTGTCTGTACATTAAAAAATAAAACCTTTAGGTCTGGTGTGGTCTCTGAGGCCGTGTGATTTGGAAGTGAAGCTGCTACGAGATTCACGTGATGTGTACAGCAATCTGGAAAAGGAGACAGGGGACCACGCGGGGTGGATCAACAATGGAGGCATGTTCATATCTAGGAGTAAGGTAATTCATGAACCATCTTTACATCATGGAAAATCTTTTAAACTACTCAACGGATTTTTATGCAGTTTTCAGCAATAGATTAGAGTGATTCAAGGGGAAGGCTTATACAATACAAATAAGTAACTCAAAGTGAGGGCGGGTCGCTAACTAAATATATCACATAAGTAGGCACTCGATGCATCCCCATGTGTCTTATTTGCTTTTGGAACCCCTGAGTTTGTAAAATATGTCGGACATTCTTAGGTTTCAGGTTTAAAGATGTTCTCATGGAAGTTGGACGGACGGCTTCTTAAAGCTACTGGCCTAGGTTTAGGTCGCTGATCATCGCCCCGCATAGAATATAAATAGACAAGTCAGCTTCTTAACACGCAAAATAGGGTACGGAAATATTCTACACAAGAGTTGAGAGTAGGTACCTACATCAATTGGCAGAGTACCTGCGCGGTTGCAAGAGGTCGATCCCGCCTTGCGATTAGTATTGTTTCCTTATCATTGTAAGAATTATAAATAAACATTTGGAATTCCAGGTCCGAACCCAAGAATACATGCGCCTGCACACATTAGGGAATGCAATGGGGATTCCGAGTCAAATACTCGACCCTAAGGAAGCACAGCAACTGTTCCCGCTGTTAGACCCGTCTGTATTCCAAATGGCCCTGTACGCCACGGAGGACGGTACTATCGACCCTGCTATGGCGTGCAGTGCCCTTCTCAAGGTTGCTACGAGCAACGGAGCGAAGGTAATTATTGTAGCTTACCTGTACGAATTAAGGACCAAGGGATTTTTTAAAATGAATACTTCCTGCGATATAAATATGGATATTTAAAAAAATATAAAGGTAGTATTTACCAGTCAACTTTTGAGTGATACAGAGACAGTTAAGAATTTTCACAGTGCAATAAATAACATAATTTTACTTACGTACTAATTTTTACCTTCCGTCGTTTTTATAATTTACAGGCAGATTGGCCTTTATTGGCCTAAATTTATTGTTTTTTTATTATATCTTGTTTTGAGCAATTGATAGGTAAGTATATGAGAAAGGTCTGATTAAAAAGTACCACCTCATAGACTCATAGAAAATTGTATAGATTTTCTTGAAAATCCTTTTGATACAGGCTTTATAATACGTTAATATCTGTCATCGACACGATAAGAAGAAGAAAAATACGTAAATATGTTCCGCAGGTTTACGAGGACTGCCCCGTGCTCGACATCCACTACTCACACAATGTACTGGGTAACAAGGAAGTGACCGGCGTGCACACTGACAAAGGAATCATTAAAACCAAATGTGTCGTCAATTGCGGAGGTACCTACTTCACGTGCTTTCGTATTGGTCCATTTATACATGCTCAAAAGTTACGTTGATAATGTATGGATAACACACATAGCGCCATCTATTTCGAAACCGAACAACTTGTACCAAACTGTATACACACATAAGTAATTTTAAGTCATAACAAACATCCAGACACAAGTCAAACAGAACGGAGTTGTGTTGTATTGAGTGAAACAGAGTGGCGAATATGGTAGCAGTCAAGTATACTATTTGAGTTTCTTGCCGGGTTCTTCTCAACAAAAGCAACCTTCGGAACCCGGTGGTAACTTCTGACAATTTGAAAGTACTTTGTAATAAGTCTAATCAAATAAAGATATTTTGAACTAGGCAAACGGTGTCGTTTCAAGACCGTTGTCACATCTAAAACCTCCGTGGCTCAGTTAAGTCCATGTCTGTTAACTCTTAGCTCGAGACGTTGTGTTCTTGGGTCAATCCTCAGGGCGCCAGGTAGTCCATAGTCACACTATACGTAAAAGCTTACTGCAAGTAATACGGGATCTAGGAACTAATGGTTCGAAACTACACACTCATAGTACATAGTCTATTAGTTCGAGGATTACGTCAATTTATGTAGAACATTAACTTTTTTTGATATATAAACTTTCCTGCAATTCAACATTGCATAGGCTGACTTAATTCCATAGGCATTTTATACCTAATTTTCTATTTTGACTTTAGGAGCGTGGGGTCCCCGCGTGGCAAGATTCGCTGGAGTGCCATCCCTACCACTTATTCCCTTTAAGCACGCGTACGTAGTCTGTGAAGCGACCCCTGAAGTGCGGGGCAGCCCTAACATCCGAGACCACGACGCCAACTTGTACATCAAAATACAAGGGGAATCATGCAATATTGGAGGATATGAATCAAATCCGCATATGCTTGATCAGGTACATATCTAGTATTCTTAATCAGGTAGTTTATTGGCGATGCTTTCATTTCTAATTAGGTAGGAAGTTTGATTTTTTTGTTTGATTTGTTAGCAGAAGGTGCTCGCTCTAATAGTCAGTTTTCCGGCTAGTGTAAAACAGTGGGCAGACAAGTGAATTATTAATAAAATAATATGTAATCAAATAACTATTTGCAAAAGAATGCATTTTTTAAACATATTATAATAATAAAATAAGATAATCTTAATGGGCAATGTAAATACATACATAGATCACGCCTGTAACCCCAGGGGGTAGGCAGATCATGCTTCGATCCTTACATACTACGTGTTCGTGTGTAAAATTAACTTTTTCTCACTTTTTCACAGGTCCCAGACAACCTTCAATTCCATCTGTACGACTTGGATTGGGACATATTTGGCGTGCACATGATAAGTGCAGGCTCGCTGTGCCCCAAGCTGGCCACGGTGGGCATCAAGAGCACAGTCTGCGGGCCGGAATCTTTCACGCCCGACCACAAGCCTTTGATGGGAGAGGACCCTAACGTTTTTGGTGAGTACATGTGCCGTCACGAGGTATGAGCGCTGGCCTTGAATGCGCGAGCGGTCTTGCATGGACCGACGCGAACAAATACATGTGCAGTTATCCCCACTATTTTCACGAAGCGCTCATAGCTCATGACGGTAGCTGTAACTCTATTTTTATATATTTCAATTATATAAATTTACGTCGCCTTTTCCATTCAAAATTATTTCATTTCCTTGAACGCATCGTTCTTTTAAACATTACAGATTTGAATACAGTTTTTACTACAATATTGGAGTTGAATTCTGATAGTAAGACAAAAAGTCCATAATATCTATTTATATTTGTAAATAGTAGTGAAAAGTGTTTTATAATAGTCTTAAAAATGCAACCCAATGTGAAGCGAGGGCTATACAGACAGATGTAATGCAATTAATAAATTAGTACTGATTATGTTCAGGTTTGTACCACAACTGCGGTTACAACTCCGCCGGTATGATGTTCTCGGCCGGGTGCGGCGCGCAAATGGCCGAATGGATAATCACTGGAAGGTAAACATTTAAACCTGCTACATCATCTCCCTGGCCTTATCCCATACATTGATGGAGTCGGCACTTGATTCAACCCGATGTGGCTGATCATCTGATTTTTATACGAAGCGACTGCCATCTGACCTTCGCAACCCCATTTAGGAGGAAAATCTGTGATCTGGGTTAAACCAGTTGTCAGATTATTTTTAGGCCTCCGACTGACCTGTAACGATTGCCAAAGATGTTAAATTGGCAACCGGGACCGACGGCTTAACGTGCTCTCCGAGGCACGGAGGGAACTCGGGCGGTCACCCATCCAACTACTGGCTAGGCGTATGGTTGCTTAACTTCGCTGATCGAATGATATGCGTAATAGCAACTGTGCCACGAGCTCCTCTTTAAACCTGCTACAATCTATACAAATCAATAAAATGGAAGAGTGTGTAATTCCAGAATAACAGCTTTTCACTAAATGCATATGAAAGTAGGTAGGGTACTAACATAAAAAAGTTTTTAAAAAAAATCTCTTTTTGTTTGTCTGTTTGTTCCGGCTAATCCCCGAAACGGCTGAACCGGGTTGAACGGGACTTTTACTGGTAGATAGCAGACATGCAACTTTTATTTAATAAACATTAGAGTTCCGCGTAATAAAGGCACCCATTAAATAAAGTCAACGCGGGTGAAACCGCGAGGCACAGGTAACATAAAATAATAATTAGAAATGAGGTTCAGAAGTAAACTTGTTATATCACAGTTCATTTCCGTTGTAAAATTAGCGTAAGGTTATCGACGTTCAATAACACTACTGATTAATAACGAACGACTATCATATTCTCAACCAAAGAACAGAGTTATTGTAAAGATTATTTACTTAGTTCCAATGTCTTGTTTAGTGACTTGTAAACTGAACATTTCATCCCATGTATTTCCTAATATTGTATATTAAAAAGTTTTTCGATATCTATACATATACATACATACATACAGATAAATAAAATTGGAGTCTGTTTGTAAATACAAAATAACAGCTTTTCACTTAATGCATTTGAAAGTATACACGCTACTGACACTAAAAAACCAAGATTTAAAAATTTTCTCCGTCCGTCTGTCTGTCTGTCTGTCTGTTTGTTCCGGGTAATCTCCGAAACGGCTGGACCGATTTTAACGGGACTTTCACTGGCAGGTAGCCGATGTTTCAAGGAGTAACTTAGGCTACTTTTATTTATTAAAAATATTAGGTTCCGTGAAAATAAGGATGAAACTAAATCTACGCGGGTGAAACCGCAGGGCACAGCTAGTATTTAAATAAAAGCGACGCAAGTTCGAATCCCAGCGGGGTCTGAACCAATTAGTTTTTCCAAAAACTTATGTGCGGTGATTTCATACCACGTGCTAAGGAAAACATCGTGAAGAAATTGCATATATCTGAGAAGAAATTCAAAGGCGTGTGTATAGTACCTAAGACGGCGATAGACTCACCATCTGTTACGTTGGTACTTAATCATATTCGGTGAAAAGTGGATGTTTTTATCACAACACCTTTGCCTGCCCCCTCGGGGAATACAGGCGTGAGCATAGGTATGTATGTATGTATTTTTTTCCTTTCAAACCCTACAGACCTCAATACAACATGTTCACGTTCGACATTCGTCGCTTCACTCCGGGTCAGATGTCTCGCGCGCATTGGATCCGCGAGAGCAGTCACGAGTCGTACGTGAGGAACTATAACGTAGTGTTCCCTCACGACGAGCCTCTCGCTGGAAGAGACGCGAGTCACGACGCCTTGCACCAGGAGTTGGTGGAAGATGGCGCTGTGATGCAGGCGCGGTCTGGCTGGGAAAGACCGGCTTTCTTCATGCCAGGGGAAAAGGTACCGTTGACCACACGTAATAATTTGAAAAACATCGATGACATTTTAAAAGAGGCTTTTATGGAGCTGCCCGATGGAGTTCCTTCACATTACAGAAGATTCCAGCTTTTATTATTCGAATATTGGAATTATGATGAGCAACTCAATGATAGAAATATCATGACAATAATTACTTAGTATAATTCTGGGGTAGAGAAGAACTACCTACTGTCAAAAAAACACACAGTGTAAAATTCAAATCAAGTTTGTGAGAAGCAGCCTGTTGCCAGATTCACGTAATGAAAATCGTAACGATATCCTAGTGACTTAGTTGTTGGCAATATTTTCGAATTCAGAAGAAAAACTGAAAAGCTGAGTCGTCGTCGCTGAAAAGTCCTAATTACGTGGATTTTGATGGAATTGCTGTAATCGTTAAACGACATTAGGATCGTTTGTTTAACGTGAATCGGGGCACGGGGAATATTCATACATGACGTAATCGTTAACGGCTTCGGTTGCCATAATTTGTTGAGATTTTATGACACAACGGTTGGTTATTAGATTCGCGTCCAGCAGTACGATTGGGGCGGCACACACGATTATCCGAGGAACCTGGATCAACGCTACGAAGACGTTCTGAAAGGAGACCACACCTTTGATTTCTCCAAACATCATGAACTTGTAAGTATTTTGTATTGTATCTATACCTATCCACACAATGTTGACCCTAATTCATGACTTGACATCACATAATGAGTGTGTTCATGAGAGACTTCAATACGTAGACGTCAAGTTCATGTAATAGAAGGTAACTTAGGTTCCAGATTAAATTTTAAATCTGGGACGAACCCGTAACATGTGTCAACAAATCATTCAAATACCCTTAGGGGCATCTCAGCCCACGGGCTAAATTTACCACTTTTATTTTTCTGAGGCCTGGTACAGGTATATCCCGTCAAACACTTTACAGAACTGTGTTGCGTTAAGCCTAATCGGGAAGACTTGTCAAAGCATTTTACCTAAATTGAAGGTATGTTTAAGAAATAAATACTATAACAATTGTTTTTCCTTTTAGATAGGTCAAGAAGCACTGGCGTGTCGTAACGCAGCGGCGCTCTTCAACATGTCATATTATGGTAAATTCTACTTGACTGGGCCAGATGCGCAGAGAACTGCCGAGCTAGCCTTCACTGCGGATCTGGCTAGGAGAGATGATAGGTGAATATATATAATAAATAATCGTTTGTTTTAAAGATTATGGATACATTATGTTAGTTCCACTCAACTGTCTGTAATTGATCTGAGCGTTGGTGCCCCCACTTGTACTATAACAGCAAAGTAATTATAATATCTTTTACATAACTACCGACTAGAGTCTCATTACTCTTAAATTTATGATGATTACATAATACGAATAGATGAATGTGTACTCAGGTGTAATATCTATACACAAAAGGCTATTCCTTTGGTAGGCATTCCCGTGTAGACTTCATCGATATTATCCTCTTTTACGTCAAGATTCGGGAACGATATATATAGAATGTTTTAAAGCTGTTGGGTAATAAATTCTTTGTATATTTAATTTCAGAGTTATGTATTCACTGGTATTGAACGAGAAAGGTGGCGTGGAAGCAGACGTGACGGTCACTATTCTTGACGGCGGGAGTGGACAGTTGCACGAACCTATTTTCAAGGTAAACTAATGAATAAATAAAGACAGTGCAAAAGTGTACCAAATTGGTAGGCAGATATGTAAAAAAAAACCCATAATGTATTGCGTAATTTTGCCGGGGGCTTTCAAGTACGGCTATGAATTTATTCTTATGCTTTACATGCAAAAGCCGACCACCGAAAACCTTATGGTGTGAATTATGAGGACCTTACATGACTTTATGGGAAACTTAATCTTATGCATTTTTATTTTGAAGATTTTTATCCTTAATCTACTTTGATACCTACAACCTCGTTTGACCGTGCCTTTGCTGAGTTTCTCGTGTCCTCAATTTATATGTCAACTTTTTCCTTAGCATATTTTCGAGCCGCTTTGCGCCATCTGTTGGCTGGTTTATTCTAGATCTTATGTATATGTCAATAGGGTCGTGGATACTACGTAGTGACGAGCGGCTTCAGTGCTAACCACACACTAGCTCACTTGCGGCGTATCGTACAGACGTACAAGCTGAGGGCTACCATCACAGATGTCTCCAAACAACTATGCATACTAAGTGTGCAAGGACCACACAGGTGACCTCTAAATTCACTATATACTTATTAACTTGCGTTTATAAAATTCCAATTCCTACAGAAAATGCTTCGAAATAGGAAATATTTTATTTCAAACATATCTTGTATGTTATGGTCGGCCAAATAATCAAAACTACCTGCTATTAAAAAAACGACAATACATTATTTATGGCTACGGCTATTTTATTTAGCTTATTCAAAGCTGTTTACAAATAGTAATTTAAAAAGAATAACATACAGCATATTGATGAATTCTTTTTTGAAGTTGGTTCAAAATATAGTTATATTAACAGCAATATCTTTTGTTTTCAGCCAAAAGATCCTCCAACGGTACACCGACGCGGGCTTATCCAACGACGCTTTCCCAGTCAACACGCACCGCAGCATTCATTTCTCAAAAGAACCTTATTCCCCAGACAAGAAGTCTTATACTTGCAGAGCACTGCGTATCGCATGGGCCGGTGAACTAGGGTGGGAATTACATGTGCCGGCATCTCATGCTGTTCAAATTTACAAGGCATTGAGTAGCGCTAAAGGGATCAAGAATGCTGGCTGGAGGGCCCTGACGTCATTGAGCACAGAGAAAGGTTGGAATTATGAATGAATTGCCTTAGTTTCGTAATTTAGAACGAAATGAAACTTTTTTGTAAACCCATTAAGAATAATGTTTTTTTTAAATACATACATATGTTCACGGGTGCATTTCCCGAAGGGGTAAGCAGAGACGTTGTAATAACAACACCCAATTTTCACCAACGGGAGTGTCAACGTGACAGATGGTGAGTCTGTCTCTCTCTCTTAAAAAAATCTACTTCGTAAATGGGGTTCTGAAGGCCAGATGACATTGTGTAAAAATCAGTGATCAGCCGCATCGGGTTGAATCAAGTGCCGACCCCAACAATACATGGGAAGGCCAGGGGGATGATGACTTTGATGAATGGGAATTAACTATGTGACAACATCTTAAGGCTGATTGTTTCATATTCCAGGATATCATTTATGGAATGCCGATTTGCGGCCCGATGATAACCCGGTGGAAGCAAACCTAGGCTTTACATGCAGGAAGGATGGTGACTACATTGGCAACGAACATGTTAATAAGGCACAGAAGAATGGGGTTATGAAGAAACATGCTTACTTTACACTAGAAGACAAGGTAGGTAACTTATAATATATGCTAGGCACTATTACAAATTATAAAAAATAAACGCTTTTTTTTAAGTTCATTGAATATTTTTAATAGAGTCAAGTACTTTATTCAAATACTAGCTGTGCCCCGTGGTTTCACCCGCGTAGATTTTTATTTCATGGTTGCCCGCGGATCCCTAATGTTTTAAAAAAATCTAAGATGCCAAATTACTTCTTGTAACATTAGCTATCCGTCAGTGAAAGCCCCGTTAAAATCCGTCCAGCCGTTTCGGAGATTACCCGGAACAAACAGACAGACAGACAGACAGACAGATGGACAGACAGACAGAGAAAAAAATTAAAAATTTGGTTTTCTATGTCAGTACCGTGTATACTTTCATATGACTTTAGTGAAAAACTGTTATTTTGCAGTTACAAACAGACATTTCAATTTTATTTATCTGTATAGATTTTGGAGAGACGACCGTTAGCGAAACATCTTTAACTCAGGTAAAAAGTATGAGTTTATTGAAAGCCTCCGGTACCAGTCACTTTCATAGCCTCTCTGTTCAATAAATGTTGATCGTATTCCGAGTTTCAGCTTTCTTTTATTGTTTTGGAAATCCTAAAGCCATATTTTTTCCACATCGTTACAGGTAGCACTTTTCGGCCAAGAGGCAATATACCGGAATGGCGAACCTGTTGGTTATTTAAGACGAGGGGACTACGCCCATTACTTAGACAAGCCCATGGGCATTGGCTACGTGAACAACAAAGGATCAGAAGTAACCAAAGACTATTTGAAGAGTGGCAATTACGAAATTGAAGTTATGGGCCAGAGATATCGGGCGACTTTAAATTTAAAATCACCCTTTGATCCCACCGGGCAGAGACTGCTCGGGAACTACGGCGACGTGGATGAAAATACTTATGAACCGCACGCTGGCCAAAATGAAAAGGCTGGCGGAGTAGAATAAAGCATTATGATCTCAATTAAACGTTTTTACAATATCTAATGAGTCAAATTATTTTACCCGATGTCTTTGCTCCCATACTATTTATCTGATGTTTTAATGTGAACTTTATCGTAAATCATTCGCTTAAAAATATTGTATTAGCGTAGTATTAATAGTAGTAGTCGCGCAAGTGTGTGAGAGGGATAGGGATGGAGAAAGGGGACTATCAGAAGGCGTACATGTAAGCTGAGGAGGTTTCCAAAATAATAATAACTAATAGGTACACACCCAGATACCTATTAGGTACTAAGGACTAGTATACGCACCTCAGATACGTTGGTTAGATAACGATCAATGTTTTACCTATTCTTGTGAAGGCTGCCGACGCGACGTCTGCTTTAGTAGAAGTATTGTTTTCAACGTTACCGATTATTATAAGGGTCGTAGGTATGTGTCTCCTACCGTCGCTTGTTAAATGTCGTCTATTACTAGGGAAGAGTGTGTAACTAACATAAAATACTAATAGTAATGTCACACAATAAAAAAATTTTTTTTTATATTAATAATTTATATTTATTCTATGGTAAACACGGAACGCAGTTATTTGACAGTTTTGTTGCTTATACGCAAGCTGTCAAACAAACGTCATAACAAAAACACCATCGAAGAAGTGCTCTATCTCTTTAATTCTATCTAAATTATCAAAGAATTGCTCACGTTACACGGAGTCTAGGCTCTATTGTTATTGGAATTATAATACACTGTAAATATTATCACAATGTCAGTGACTTTACATACCGATGTCGGCGACATAAAAATTGAACTGTTCTGTGAGCAGTGTCCAAAGGCTTGCGAAAACTTTTTAGCACTGTGTGCAAGCGATTATTACAACGGGTGTCTCTTCCACAGAAATATCAAGGTAAACAAAAAAATTCAAATGACAAATTCTCGCTCAGAGAATCAGCATTGCTATTCAAAGTGGCGATGCTGCCAGCCTCCTTGGCATGACCCCGAGAGACAGATGTGGGCCATGTTTTGTTCCTGTCATTAATTTTAAGTACTGGGGCCTTACCACGAGCTCTTGCCATGATAGTTTCAATCATTTATGAGACAGATGTATGTGACGTGTATACATCTGTCACTGTCGCACAACTGAATTAACATTGCAATAAGAGCTCATGGTTGGGCCACTGTTCCTTCTATACATAATAACGTTTTTATTCAATATATGTGTTATTTATAACTAAGGTTGATTGACAAATACTTGTTACAATAAGCAATTGCGTTAAATTTGTTTGCTTTACTTTTCAGGGCTTTATAGTACAAACGGGTGATCCCACAGGCACGGGTAAAGGAGGAACATCTATATGGGGAAGGAAGTTTGAAGATGAATTTGTTGAGGAATTAAAGGTTTTACCTTCACTTAATTTCTTACATTTACATTACTACCCATTGGCACACTTAACAAAGATTATGTTTAATCTTTTTCCAGCATAATTCAAGAGGAACAGTGAGCATGGCTAATAATGGCCCTAATACCAATGGCAGTCAGTTTTTCTTCTCATATGGGGAGCAACCACATTTAGATCTTAAATATACTGTATTTGGAAGGTAATACTCATTACTCACAATCCCCCTTTGTAATCACATAAGTTTCATTGAATGCAGACTGCTAAAGCATGTTATGGACAACCTATGTATAAAACACTGTATTTGCTATCTCCATTAGCAATTTCATCTAAATACATTCAGCCATTCTAGGTGTGAAGAAATAATACTTCTCCTAATTATATTAGTATGACCATCGCACCTAGATAGCTCTGACAATAATACCTACCACATACCTACCTAACAAACAAATTGACTTTATAATATTACAATGTACATAACTACTAATAAATTTTCTTGTATATTTATATCTTATCTAAGGGAACAGACAGTGGAAGCAATTAGATTTAACTGATTCTCTATTTTCAGAGTGATTGATGGATCTGATGCTCTAGATGACTTAGAAAAGATGCCAGTGAACCCAAAAACTTTCAAACCTCTCACAGAAGCAAGAATTACTTCAGTTACAATTCATGCCAATCCAATGGCTGGATAATATTATTGTAATTACTTTTTTAAGATGTGTTATTAAAATATGGAAATAAAAGTATTTAATTTTAAAATGGACAACATTTATTGCTTGCTCATAATCACAAAGATCAACACTAATATGCGTGTTAACATAATTTTAAAAGTGATGATATACAAAAATTACAATTTTGAAAAATCAAGGCTTCATTCATTAGAATTATCATAATATTGCTTGCAACAAGATTCTTATACAGATCACAAAATGTGTGCATCAACGAATTGCAACATAGCAATCTCGCAAGGCCTAATTAAATGCTAACTATAAGATGATATCCAAAACTAGAATTTTATCCTACAGTTGGTTTCCAATTGTCAAATAAAATATCCATGTGTCACATTCTCTAAAATTATCAAAATCAATAAGAAAATCATAATTTCTAATTGTTACTGTTTAAATGTCAAGAGGCAAAATATTGATATCCAATTTTTATTATTATAAATACAAATTGAAGTAGTTTTTTTTGAAATTGGTACAACTTGAGATGTTGACTTACAACAGTTACAACATTAATGTTTTAATTGAACATGGCACATACAAGTGCTATCTTATGTTTAACATTTATTTAGGTACATTGTGTAACATCTTTAGTGCTTCCTTCAATAATCATAATTAAATAAAATACATAATATATATCTTAATTATTAATTCTTTGGACATAAGATGTATACTAGCCACTATTCCAAACCGATGTACTAACGAATTATATCACAACTATCCAATAACTCTAGCATAGCCCTTTACATAAAACAATAAGGTACATACTTCTTTTTATAGCCTAATAATAAATGACATGAAATTAAATAAGTATTGGCTGATATCTTACAAGACCTTACACTAAGAGATATAATGAATTAAATAATCTAACATTATCATTCCTTTGTTCATAACTATTATATAAACAAGATCTTGCATAATTCTAGCTTATTAATGTCAAAAATCACAATTACAGTGTAAATAAGTTTGGTATATGAAAAACTTTAAATTCAACTATTAGATAATTAGTTAAACATTATTAAGTACTATACAATGTGCTTTGAAAAGCGGTGCCACATAATATTTGCCGTCTAAGATCTTGTACCATACGTAATCCCAATTCTCATGATGTCATATCATAAAAATTATCATCCAATGTAAATTCTGGTTCCTCCTCCTTCTTGATTTCACCATCAGCTAACTTGTCATCAAAGTTGTCAGTGAAATGTGACTTTATGTGTGCAACTAAATCTGCTTTCTTCTCAAATGTGGCACCACATTCAATGCAAGGCATATTCACAACCAGGCATTCATGAGTTTCCTCATGTTTGTTTAGTTTGTCCTTCCTTGTGAACTTCTTATCGCATTGGCTGCATGAGAATGGTTTCATCCCAGAGTGAAGGGTTGCATGCCTGTCCAGCTCTCTCTTCCGAGCAAACTTTTTAAAACATATTTTACATTGAAATACTCTAGATCCTATGTGTGCAATAGACACATGTGTCTTATATGCATCTAACGATGAAAACCTTTTGGGACATTGGTGGCATTTTATATTTTTTGGTCTATTTTTGTTAGCAACTTGTTTCTTAGGTGGTGAGTTCTGAATTTGTTTTACAGAAGTAGATGGGTTTTTCTGAACTTTCATAAAACTGCTTTCACCTGAAATATGGTCAGGTACTCTAGGTAGATCATAATCAGCATTGGAGTCTGCGTGGAGTGGAGTTGGAGATGTAATGAGGTTGCTAAATGGGTTCACACTCACTACCATGTCATGATTATCCTGATCATTGTATTCACCCTTATGTTCTGGACTCATGGGTCCGTGTCTCAGTTCATGTTTGATAAGTTTATCTCGTCTCCCAAAGGTCAGTGGACATTTTCGGCATGCATATGGTTTCATGCCTGAATGTACAAGTACATGTCTCTGCAAGTCTCCCTTAGCAACAAAACTTCGTGGACACAAAGGACATACATGTGGTTTGTGCCCTGCATGGATTCTTAGATGTTTGCTGAGGTTTGTGTTGCGTGAGAAGCTTTTCAGACAATAATTACATTGATAAGGCCTAATACCAGTGTGAACAATTGAATGCTTTCTTAAATCTGAACGTCTTCCAAAGCACTTCTCACATTCAGAGCAGTGATATGGCTTATCATTTCCATGGACCTGTTTGCTGTGTTGTACATATTGGCTTCTCTCTGCAAAGACTAGACTGCATTCCACACACTTGAAGGGTAAGTTTGGATCATGTAAGTTTTGTTCATGCTCTTTACATTTCTCTTGAGTAACAAATGCTTTGTCACAGAATTGACACATTGCAACATTTTTGAAGAAGGACTCTACCATTGGCTCTCCTTCAGGGGTGTTGTCTCTCTCTGTAGCATCCTGCTCCGGCGGCTCCATATTCTCAGATTCCTCAGATGAGTCATAGTCTAGGCTTGGATCAACAACCATCACAACACTATCTTCTACAATATAATCTTCAGGCTTTGGCTTTTGAGAGTCATGGGAACTGTAGTTGTAATTACTCATTTCAGAAGAATTTGAGTTATCCAATCCATTTACTTGACTTGTTATCTGTCTCAGTCTAGACTCACTCTGGATACACAGTGATCTGAATTTTGAACACTTGTTTACTTTGAATAAACATTTATAACATATTCTATTGGGTAGCCCATCATTAGGATCCATCTGAAAAGATTTTGAATTTTTTAGAGTACCCATAGTACCTAAGTTTTACTTTTGAAATTAACAATACATAAGTACTTATAACTAAATAGAAAAGTTGACATTGTAACTAAAAGTTATACTATGGTAGTATTTAAAACAAATTCATTGTATGTATTTTAAAGTTTGTACTTTCTCATAATTTTTTTTTTATATCAGTAGGTACCAACCTGGAGTTCGAGACATTCAGCGATTTTGGAGGTTATAGAAACATTAGTTTCATCGTCGGGCACTGCTTCAAATATCGACACTGAGAACGTACATTTGTTTAAACAAAGCCTGCACAGCGTGTGGAAATTCGCGATGATGTAGGAATCTTCCATTTTGTATCCAGTTCTTGAACAGAATATAGGTGGGTCCTGGTGAAATGTTTTGCGTAAATAGTACAATTCCGATTGTAGTTTGTTTTCTTATTCTGGAATTCACATTTGGAACAATGGATTCAAAAATATAAATAGGGCTCGGCTACGGCCGCGACCCGCGACTACGCAACTGTTCGATACGAAGGGGCAAATGGGCCGATGTCCGCCAGGGCTGCGCTAGCGGAATGTGCCGCCGCCTCCGCTTGCCTCTTCATTTCATTGAATTCTGCGTAACCCTGCCAAATTACGCGCTTTCACCAACAATTGAAATCTCGGCTATTTAAGTTATTACAAGAGAAAACTGTCATTGTGAACTTTGAAGGCACTTTGCGAAAAACAATTTAAATTTGAATTCAATGTTCTGTCTTGAATAAAAACCGCGGTATCTTTTCGCAGAAAAAGTAAATAAAATGTTGTCACGCTGTGTCTGAAATAAAACCGTCATTGGCCAATAAGTGACTAGACTTTTCATTCATTGGTGAAATAGTGATTCTCAACAACTACACCAATCACTGCTAAGATAGAAAATTGCTACGTTCTCTATGTAATTTTTTTTTCTAAATGTTGCCATTTGCAAAATGTTGGGATATTTTATTACTTTTAAATAAAATAGTAAATAGAATAAGTAATAATGGGAATAATAAACCCTTTGATAATTAGTAGTGTCGAGTTTCAGGAGATTCGGTAAATAATGTTTGTATAAACGATAAATGAAGTTAATCGGTTAACCGAGTTATTTTCTTATGTCTTGTAGAGCATGCAATATATAGTTAGTATACTGTTAAGTGTTATATAGTTAAGTATTGAGGGGTATGTACAGAATATGTAAGTAGTATTGGTACCCAAGGGAAGCAAGTATAAAGACAAATGTACTTGCAGAGGTATGAATTATTATAGGAAGGTATTTGTCCTAAATACCTTCCTACAATTTAGGGTTAATTAAGTTTTTTGGGGCATAAAAAACCTTGGTTTATTCTAAGTATTTTATTCGTTAGATTTTACAAGTGTAGTAAGGTGCATAATAATTCAGTTTACCTAATAGGAAACTTATTTAAACGAATCTTACCAAGGAACAGGAGAAAATCTTACATAACTTAGGTACTACTGTCTAGTTAGGTATTCGAATTACTCCATCCATTCCACTTTAGGACGATCTACTATTATCCTATGTCGAACAGAAATTTTAATTCGATTTATTTGTATAGAATATTTTGGCTTTGAAATTTGTCACATTCACGCACATATCTGATGTCACTAATACAAGATTGCGATTTCTCTTCGAAAGCTAGCCCTTCGTCGCAGCTAAGTAGTCGAGGACGACCCCTGTGGCAGGCCAGGAAGGTCTTACAGCTGCGACCATACCTGCAAAATAAAAAAAACATTGTCAACAAATGTATAAGAATCTTGGTGGCCGAGTGGTTTCAGTAGGACCAGCAATCTGTGCCAATGAGTATTTCTAATGAAACATTAGTAAAGTGATTTCACACCACGAGCTTTATCGTGAAGGAAAGCATCATCAGGAAACCTACATTCTTTAATTTGAGCGGGGTAGCCCATTTGTCTAAGATTTTCCAATAATTTTAATTTGGTTAGTTTAGTACAGTCCAGTCACGAGTAAAGAACGCGCATCGGAAATGTGTGGATACAGCGCATGAGACAGACTCATAAAATGACTACACTGCGCATTCAAAGGTCAACTCCTTCTTAACTCGTGATGGGACTAATCCTAACTATTGTTGTCTGAAAAACTTGGTGCTTATTAGATTAGATCAAAAAAATACAGCGGTTGCATGTTATTACGCTGTTAGATTCTTCTACTGTGATTTCTACAATATACACAAATATATTACTAACCTGTATTTATATATTCTGTCCGAGGGCTCGCCAAATTTATTCAACGGGTTTTGGGGACATACCAAATCTCGGAATACTGAAAGAAATACATCAACCATTGAATACACACTTATTTTTCTGGAGTTGCAAAACTGATTTTAAAACGAATGAAAAAGCTATTACAGGTACGTATTTTCTTTTCCTTACCATAAGGATTACAATATGGTACATTCTCTGGCCAATCACAACTGCTTTGTTCAACATTGAAAACGAGACCAAGAGGGCAGTTCATGACAGTGGCTAAGCCTTCCTGGCACATTATGTAACGGCTACAATCTCCATCATTCATACCGAAGTAGCCGAATTGACGGGGGCATTCGTTTGTGGCGTCTGGGTCCTCTGAAAATTGTAACAGACAAATTAATTTTAAAGTGAAAAAGCCTGATAAACTATAATAATACGGAATAACTAAATAATGTTCGGACATTATCTCACAGAGCCTAAACTAAGTATCGCTTGTACTATGGGTATAGTGGGGATATACAGGGTGTCGGAGAAAAAGGAACAGTTGTCTTCGAGAAGTTGTATGGTTGTAAGAATATATCACTATGTTGAAGTCGTAAAATATCTAGCTCCAACGATAACGTACCTATAGGCTATGGCCGAAGAGCTCGCGGCCTTAAGCGATAGTATGAACGCGCGGCCGCGTTTACCTACATTACGTACGCGGTCATTAAACTTTTTAAATTAAGGGGAAGGTATTGGTTTCGAATAATGGTTTTATGGGATTATTTCAGCATTTATTAGTGAGAGAAAAAAAATAAAAACGTAGTTAGATTTCACGTGAATTACTCTACGTTACAGCAGATTTTTATGCGAAAATATGGTCAACTTTGAACATCAATTACTCGAAAACGAAAGAAAATATTTTTGTCATAATAATTTTAATTGCTTCCTAAAATTATACCCTATCAGACATTTTAAGAGCTGTCCCGAATTCCCCGACAACCTGTATACTTAAAATAAATATACATAACTAGCACCCAGACACAAACCAAACACACGTGCTCATCAATTAAATGTTTGTCCTGACGGTGACGTGGGAATCAAACCCGCGACACTAGATCTACGGTGTTACAGGGGCCTTACCATGAGCTCTTATTGCCATGATAGTTTCACTCATTTATGAGGCAGATGTATGTGACGTGTATACATGTGTCACTGTCGCACAACTGAATTATCATTGCAGAGCTCATGGTTGGGCCCCAGGTCAAGTAACGAGTATAACGAGCGCGTAGCGCGCAGTATTCATCATAAGATTTTGGTCTCTATCTACATGTATGGCGCGTGGCGAATAAAAACATGCACAGTATCCCCTCGATTTTCGCTGCACGCTTTTAACTCACGACGGCACTTGTATAATAATGTTGTACCATATAAAGTATAAGAAAGAAACATACGTGCGAAATAACCACTCTGGCACTGGACTTCAGACGGGTAAGCACAAGGGTAATTAGGATACACGGCGCGAGGATTGAAATGAAGACCATCGGGGCACACATACCGCTTTATGACGTTGTTCTGCAACACAAAGTAAAATGTTCAAAGTTCATCCTGAGCCATTTCATTACCTGGGTATGTCTATGTTCTCGTCTAATAAGATATAATATACAGTGATGAAGAGTCGTGGGGTTTGAGTAGTCGCCTGCTACGCAAGCGATGGAAGTCCGAATCCTAGCGGCTTTTCCCAATGTATTTTTCTAAAAACTTATGTGCTGTAATTTCGACTCACGTGAAGGAAAACATCGTGAGGACACCTGCATATGTGTGAGAAGTAATTTAAAGACATACTTATAGAACTTAAACAGCGATGGACTCGCCCTCTGTCATGTTGACACTCAATCATCTTCGGTGAAAAGAGTAAAGAGGGTGTTGTTTTACAACATGCCTCTGCGTAGCACTTCGGGGACCCGTCTGGGATGACGTGAGCATAAGTAATATTCAATGATATGCCTCCATGCGTCTTATAGACAGATACCGATAATTTTCTAATCATCCTTATTGAGCTCAGGCAGGGACACCAACGTTGCATATTTTTTTACAAAAGCTTAATTGAAACGGATAATTCCATGGCAATAATAATAAATCCGAAAAACCAAATCATAATAGAATTATGTCTTCATATTGAAACACTTACTTTGCATATAACGTAGGAGTCACACTCTTTAACTGGAAAGTACTTATATTCTCCATGACACGCGTAGTCAGCTTCATTGAATGAATCAATTGGCGTTTCTGTTGTAACAACTTCTTCCAAGTCATTATTGGGCTCTATTTCTGGCATGTCTGGATCTGTTTGTGGATATGGTTGTTCATGGGGTGTAGTTACTTCTGGTATTGAAACAGAAATGTCTAGCGGTCCAACGGTTGCTGGGCTATTTATCTCCAGATCTGGGAGTTTAGTAGTTCCTGGTAAGATGAATTCAGGATCAGAGGAGACCGGTTCTTCTGGCAGAGTTACGTCTGGTATTATATCATCAACTTCTGGTTGGACGGTAACTGGTAAATAAATATCCAGATCTGTGGGTTCAGGGTAAGGTTCGGGATCAGGTATTTCTGGATTTGAAACCATGGGAACCAAAGATGGAATATCGTTCGGCTCTGGGTCGATGAATTCACGTTCAGGAGATATCGGTTCTTCTGGCATTGGCACTTCTGGTATTGAATCTTCCGGGTGGATGGTTGTTGGTAAATTTATGTCCAGATCTGTAGGTCTAGGGTAAGGCATGGGTTCGGGTATTTCTGGATTTGAAACCGAGGGAATTTCAGGTGGTATATCTGTTGATTCTGTGTCTATAAATTCAGTCAAATCTGGTATTGAAACGGAGATGTCTTCTTCGGGTTCTACGGTTGTTGTTAAATTTATATCCAGGTCTGTCAGTCCAGGGTACGGCTTGGGTTCAGATATTTCAGGAATTGAATCTGAGGGACCTACAGATGGAATATCGTTAGGCTCTGGGTCAATGAATTCACGTTCCGAAGATATCGGTTCTTCTGACAATGGCACCTCTTCCGGTAAGACGGTTGCTGGGATATTTATATGCAGATCTGTTGGTTCAGGGTAAGGCATGGGTTCTGGTATTTCTGTATTTGCAACTGAGGGAACTATAGACGGAATATCGCTAGGCTCTGGGTCGATAAATTCACGTTCAGGAGATATTGATTCTTCTGGCAGTGGCACTTCTGGTATTGAAATGGAAATGTCTTCTTCCGGTTGTATGGTTGTTGGTAAATGCATATCCAGATCTGTGGGTTCAGGGGAAGGCTTGGGTTCAGGTTTTTCTGGATTCTGGTCAATGAATTCACGGTTTGGAGATATGCGTTCTTCCGGCAGTGGCACATCTAGTATTGAAGGCTGGGCGGTCGCTGTGTAATTTATCTCCTGATTTGTGATCTCACGGTCAGATTTTGGTTGAGATATTCCTGGAACTGAAACCAACGGATCTTTAGGTAGACTATCGGCATTCTCTGGAACAATGCTTTCCCGAAAAGAATTAATCGGCTGTATTGGCAAAGATATTTCTG
This sequence comes from Watsonalla cultraria, assembly GCA_964035505.1. NCBI lineage: Eukaryota > Metazoa > Arthropoda > Insecta > Lepidoptera > Drepanidae > Watsonalla > Watsonalla cultraria. The sequence continues at coordinate 4,568,743 of OZ037717.1, read as the reverse complement.
CTTCGATGCTCCGTGGATTATAATATACGGGCTCGCGTACTGGCCTGAACTGTTCTTCTGAAATGTTGCTCTCAAATTCAAACGTGGGATTGCGAGAATAATCAAAATTATTGAATCCTGATTCAATAGACATTGGATCGTATACGGGGCTATCTGTAAAGGGATTTGCTGGTTCATCTTCTGGTTCTGTTTCAACGGAATTAATGAGCATGTCCAACTCTGATTTGGGTATATTGAGTGAAGGCAAATATACAGGCCGTGGAGTTGGTGCTAAAGGAGACGAACCTAGAATTTCACGAGCGGTTGGCGCTAATGTATCATATGGTCTGTCGAGCAACGAAGGTCTTGAGGGCAGTCCGCTCTGATCTCGAACATTTGATGTGCCATAGTACTGGACTGATTCTTGGGCACGCACTGAAAAAAGAGAGAGTTTATGTCGTTATTAAATATATTGCACGTATGAATATAATATTGTAATGAAAGTCTTTATTTGATAAAACTTAATTATATATACAAGGAACAGTACTTAAAACTAATTAATATTGTAATTATATTCGTTTCCTCCGGGTGAAGCAAACACGCGTTTAGCCCACCTGATGGCGGCTGATGGTAGGCAAATATTGACGCCTATGGATGAAAGTATTATTACATTGTACTATTTATATTGACTCTCTTATTTTGGAGCTTTTCCATTGTCTTATATATGAAACGACACTTGTAATTTCTATGAAATATATATTTCTTTATTACAATGGTGTGATGCTGACACAATATATTACTTACCTATTTAGCAAACAAAGAACTAGGTTAGTAAAATTTTTTTATAAGTATTTGCACAGTATAAATAGATTATAATTGTTGAAATTTTTCACACTCACCTATTGCTAATAGTGATACAAGCAACAAATAGTTTATCCGAAACATTTTATTGCAGACAAAATTTTAACGAACAATAAAATAACGTAGAAACATAGTATGTCACATCTAAATCTAAATAGTTGTGAGGAATCTAATTGTTTACCGACCTTTATATTATTCAGTCTATTAAACAATTTCGGTATTAGCTATCTCCCTTAATAATCATTGTCATCAATGAAATGGTTATTTAATTGAATGTTGAGGTTGGTAACAGGGGCCTTACCATGAGCTCTTATTGCCATGATAGTTTCACTCATTTATGAGACAGATGTATGTGACGTGCATACATCTGTCGCTGTCGCACAACTGAATTAACATTGCAATAAGAGCTCATGGTTGGGCCCCAGGCAGCTAGATGCCGTAAATGACTTACCGCACGGAGACAATTTGTCATATCACTTACCTTTTGTATAAAACTAGCTGTGCCTCGCGGTTTCACCCAGGTAGATTTAGTTTCCTTATTGTCGCGAATCCTTAATAATTTTAATAAATAAAAGTAGCCTAAGTAACTCCTTGAAACATCAGCAACCTGCCAGTGAAAGACCCGTTAAAATCGGTCCAGCCGACTGACAGAGATTTTTTTTTAAACTTGGTTTTTTAGGGTCGGTAGCGTGTCCATATGCATTTAGTGAAAAGCTGTTATTTTGGAATTACAAACAGACACTTCAATTTTATTTATCTGGATAGATGAGGGTTTTTTTTTGCGGTATGTGGGTACCTATCTCTATAAACTTGTGTATCGTTATTATCGCTTTAGGTATCCCACTGTGTGCATTGGGTTATAATTCTAGGAATTATATTAGAAGATAATATATATATATCAGAAAGTACTTTGACCCAAATATAAACATGTACTTATAAGATTGAACTGCATAGAGTCGTGTGTGATATTATTTCTCTCTTGAAGTCCAACCCTGATTGGTACACGTTCGCTGATGAATGGTAGACGATAATGATGGCTTAACTGAGGCCCTACTATGGGTTCTTGCCATGATAGTTTGACTCATGTTATGAGATAGATGTATGTAACGTGTATATATCTGTCACTGTCAGCTGAATTATCATTGCAAAATGTTTGTGTCTCAGGTGATTCCTATAATCCTTACTCTTCAATACTTACTATAAAGCTGAAAGGGTGTTTGTTGAATATATACTACTTGGGGCACAGCAGAGGTGCCTAAAGTATTGGTTTTGACACGTTCGAACGTCGTCGCTTGACCTTGCGTTTTGCATTTTCTTTTTATGATGACGTAAAACTTCCTGCAATCGCCGCTTGGGGCGCTTTTTATAGCAGGCGATATCGTCAACGTGTTAAAACCTATACTTGGGGCACTGTGCGCTGGTTTGTCTTCTTAGTGGTACGAACAAGACATAATCTTCATCACAATCAACTTGTGACAAATGCCCATGTCCTTTTGCCACTTTTATAGCGTCATTGAAATATGAGAATGCGTGTGCTATATGTATTTACTTCATGTAATGATACCGTAATAGTCGCCGAGGCTTGGAGGAAAATTCTCCTATTCAAATCTATATCTATACAGATAAATAAACAATTTAAGTGTCTGTTTGTAATTCCAAAATAAAAGTTTTGCACTAAATGCATATGAAAGTGTACACGCTACTGACACTGAAAAACCAAAATTAAAAAAAAAACTCTGTTCGTTTGTCTGTCTGTCTGTTTGTTCCGGGTAATCTCTGAAACGGCTGGACCGATTTTAACGGGACTTTCACTGGCAGGTAGCTGATGTTTCAAGGAGTAACTTACTTTTATTTATTAAAAACGCGACATGAAGCATGAAACTAAAACTACGCGGGTGAAACCGCGGGGCACAGCTAGTAATGGTGTATAAAAGGTTTAAGTTAAATTCAATAATAGTACAAATGGACTAACGAGCTAATCAATGAAACGGTTATCGGGAAATCATATCGATACTTTATTATAGTAATGAATATGTGATTAAAATAAAACCAGTGCGTTATCAACAAATTAGTGTAAGTATTTATTTCAGATATTGTTTTGTTGTTTTAGATATTTAATAATCATGTGAAAAAACCTGCATCAAAGCATTATTTAATTTCAGAAGGTCTCATAATAAATATTGTTAAAATTGGTATTCAATGAACGTATGTGCGGGTCGAAATATAAATAATATTGTACATAATTAATTGACTATATACATTGCTACGGTATGGCGAAGTGGACGGTAACAAATATCATAAATACTAGTAACCCCTGAATAAACTCTTAAATCTGGACGACTAGGTATTCAGACGCGCATATGCGCCCTTAAATTAAACATTTACAATTAGATTAAGTAAATGTTAAGAACGAATTTAGTAATTGACTAAAAATCTTTTCTTGTCCAAAGACTTGGAACTGAACTCTATTTCCTTGGCTAAGCGTTGCTGTTCCTCGTCCCTCCTCCTGGCGGATTGGATCCTTAACTCTTCAGGGCAGCTCGCTACTTCGTCAGCAGACACGCAAGTGGAAGTCAGCTCGTCGAAGGCTGAGTCGGTTCCACACGACAAAACACGTGGTTTGTTTTCAATGCACATGAAGTATTTCTGGCAGTTTGTGTTGGAACTATGGAAATAAAGATTATTTATCTAATGTATCGTAGAGGAGTTAGTTTAAAGTCTAAGGATGAGTTTATAAGGACCAATCTAATAGCGTCATGTACATAACCGCGCTCAGCGCACTGAGTATGAGTCGGAATGTAAGTGGTTCTTAGTTAGTACTAAGTACTAACACTGTACATATCTCTGCAAATAATAGTAAGGGTTAATAGACAATTAAATGAATTGACGTTCAGTAACTCTGTTGAAATAAATTAATTTTATATAGATAAGTTATGTTAACCTTCCATTCAGTAGCCTTTAAATTAAGTAAGTACAAGTCTATTCATTTACTAACTCTCAAGATGTTCGAGTAACGACCTATTAAAATGTAACGTATGCCACTAATCAATAATGTTTAAACATTAAAATAAGTGTGATGGTATATTTATCACGAAATTATACCTTTCTAAATATCACCCAGCATTAGGACATGTTAGCAAATGGCTGGTATTTCTAATAACGAGGTTACATAAGCAAGGTCGCCGCTCATCTGCTGACATTTAGCCACTGACCGGTCGCCGGTCACCATTAGGTAACCAGTTCTACGCATTTTGAACTCAGTCACTACTAGAATATATTATGTTTGTGCATAATTTATTATTTAATTAATGTACCTGTAGAATCTGAATCCGGCTGGTGGGCCGAGGTCCCTGCTGGTAGGCACTTCAGGGCATCTGAAGCCAAGGAAAGCTGAAAATACATTTGAAATTTGTTAGTTATTTTGCTTGAATTGACGAAACCCTGGAGCCCTACCATCATCGGTAAAGCAGCGCGTATTAAGAAGCTTAAAAGTTCTTCATAGATTCAACCTAAAAAGATGTTGAATTCAAAATCCTACAAATATATGAACTCATTCGTCATTAAAATTGCCAATTTTGCAGACAGGTAATAATGGTATAAAATTTAAAATATTCTCAGAGTTTATTATAGACCCTCGGGGCGAGGACCTACCTGGTAAGGCCGGTTTGTCTACATTAGCAAAGTCGTTGTTGCCAGCTTACATTTGACATAACAATTACGAAGTGTCAGGATTTGTAATTTCGATCTTTTGACCTCATGTATTTAAAGACTTGGTATCTATTAAAAGTGTAGTTGAGAAACTATAACGATGTAGGTACATTCACAGATGAATTATCTAGTGATGATCATGTTGATAAGTTCTACTCATTGAATGTAAAGTATTCAAAAGTGACCTATGCGGAAAAGTATTGTAATAAAATTGTGCAATAATTATCACTTATATGACGATCATCTACAACTTAAACTCTTTCACAATACCTTACGTAGTCATCTCAGCTTGTTTCCAAGCATGACGACATGTTGTTAACATTTATCTGATGATCTCACCTTCAGCATCGCAGTCAGCCACCTCATCAGGCCAGTCGCAGCGGTAAGTGTCCGAGTTGAAGGCTAAACCTTCGGGACAGGTGAAGTCAAAACCAACACCATTGACGCAAGTTCTGAAGTAGCTGCAATTTTTAGCGTCACCCAACTTGAAGTATCCAAATTGGTGGGGGCATTGGTCTGTTGGTTGGGGTGGTTCTGCGAATAAAGGAAGAAAGTATGAAATGGATATTGCACACTATTCAGAAGTGTATGTGGCTCCATCCAGAGTTACGTTCGGAAGTGTTTTTCAAGGCTTTGGTTTTGTTCTAGAAACTTATTTTGTTTATGTTACTAGTTTAAATCCATTCTAATGTATCCTACATGAATATATCCAACTCTAGCATAAATTATATTCACAACAATACTCGTATATACCTACTTACAAGATCCGTGTCAAAAACTTTAAACCTAAAGTTAAGCATATATAAAATGCTAAAATGGGCGATGATACCTCATGATACGGCGTTAGTCAGTAGGAATAAAATGTGAATATGTAAAGAGACAACGTGCGAAGTGAAGTGTAATATTGCCTGGTGTACGTGACTTACGTAGTGAAGAGCGCTCGAGGCAGGTCACCTCGTTGGGGTACTGGCACGGGTACACATTGAAGTTCACATTGGGGTTGAACCGGAGACCGTCGGGGCACAGCTTCTCTTCTGCAGTTCCATTCTGGGAACAAAAAGGAATTATACCTTTTTACAGCGTTTCTCCACTCGCTACTCCTACTTTTCCAAATACAAAGATTGAGTACAAATAAACCTAAATCGGACAATAGGATTTTCGAACATATTGGAGTATATATGCAAGTCTAGAAAAGTTGGAGCCGCGGTATAAGCATGACACCTGGCTGAAAGATCTTCCCTTTGCTTGAGATGAGCATGATCACTCGGTTTCCCTACAACCTTAATCAGGGATCTTTGAAGACAAAAGAGATTTTATCTGAGGATGGTTATTTGCAGAGTTTATTTTAAACATGCAGGTGGGAATAGTTTATTTCTAGCTATTTATGTATACATAGCTATTATTTAATTTGCGGCAAGTGTTGAATGTTACATTGTCATTTGTATGCCAGTCATGCACGTCATAAAATCGTGGTGCTAACTTTTCCTTTCTATGAGATCACAGCCATTTTTGAGATTTCAGATCAAAGAACCATTAATAGCTCCTGGAATATGTTTGTGACTCTACTGAGCAATTTATTATATTCCGTTTGAGTTCGATATAAGGTTTAATAAGGTTAGTTGACTATATCAAATATCAATCATGCTGGGATGCAGTGATACTCATGATTATGATGAAAAAACAAACACTCAGTTTGCAGCATCATTCTTCTAAATAGAATCGGCTGCACTAAACGAATAAATATGGAATGTCTAAAAAACCACGACACAAACCAAGAACCTTCCAGAAATTTGAAGGTGGTGAAAAAGAGAGAGTAGGTAGAAGATTATATTATTCTTATATTTATAAAGGTGGTTCAAAATGATAACTTACAATGCACTCGACATATCTGTCGCAACTGGCTCCTACCGGGTACCGTTCGTTCAGCTCCCTACAGGCGCCAAGGTTGGCCCGCACTGTGGTCGGCTCCTGGTACTGTGGCTGGTACCGAGATTGCAGTTGCGCGTACGCTGCATATGGGTATGGGTACATTACATTAAGTTAAAAAAAACTGTCTTCCTTATCAGAACGCGTGGGATTTGGTATCCGATTTTTTGTAAGCAGTTTACGTTACTTTAGCACACCCCATAGCCTAAACGTTATGCCTTTACTACATGTATGACTAAACGTTCAGTAGGTACCTTTTACTAACGGGCGTTTTCAATAACCTATAAAAGTTTACAGATGGATTCATTATCTGTTAGATTTGATCTATACATTTCGCCTTCAAACTCCTAATGACGTTAACTAGCGATAAGTTATAGGAATGAACGTAAGAAAAAATGATAGATTTCTTTATCTTTGGTAACTTAAATGACAGATAGATCTTAGAATATTGAAAAAGTCTGTAAGAAAGCAAGTCGAGTCCATGATAGTATTCTGTGTTAAAACACTACAATATCGAGATCGTGAAAAATTTAGATTTATTTCTGCTTTGTAGTAGGCACATGCTTTCTAAGCTTAATAGCAAATATTTTGCAAATGTATGATGTTAATGCAGCGGTTACGAAGCGAGTATGTACCTACCCCACTTACAATATGTTTGTTCGCTCAGACAAGAGACGTGTTGCATATTCGCTATATTATGAGGACACCAAATACCTACTTATGATGTGTGTCATATTTCGTCATGAAAATCTCTTTGAATACCTACATTTTAAAATGCACCTTCGATTCCTATGCGAATAAGGATGATCTTGATATGATATTAAGAATATTTTTTTAAAAGGAGGTTTTAATAATAATAAATGTTATTATCATTAAAAAAGGTATAATGTTATAATTTATATGAGTATGTATACCCTAAATGTAATTTTAGGTTAAATGTAGTTTTAAGGGTTAAATTCGTATTAAGTTTGAAATAATTCTTATGAAATGAATAAAAAAGAAATATGATATATTCTGCCCGTATTCGACAACCATGATTTTGTGTAATAAATGTGTATATTAAGTGAAAAAAAGGTTTTTTGCGTTTTCCCCTAAGATTTCGGTAATAAAATGCATGATTCTGAATAACAATGTCACTATTATGTACCCAAATGAATCGTAACAAACAAATATTTTGAAAACAAACTTATTTCAAGGAAGATGATACTTATTAGCATTCAAGATGCTTCTCGTTGAATGAAGCGGTCTTGAAGCTAATTTCCTTCAATGAGAACTTTGCGAGCGTGAATACTTTCCGTTTCGTATTGTTCCCCTTCAGATATGTATGATAAAATATGGAGATTTATATTCATGTAGATTTGGGTCTTTTAAGCGTTAAGGTCAAAAGTTGCAAAGTTTTATTGATATCGAATTCATGGAATTGTTTGATGTTCTCTGTCGGCTTCATTTCATTAATATTCGTATGATTGTACATTTTGATGCCTAGCCAAATTGTATCAAATTTGTCTTGTTACCTTAGTGACTAGTTTTTTTTAAATACTCTGTTTTTAGTCTATGTCTACTTAAATATTAAAAAAGAACAATACATGAGCTGCTTCCAGAAACATTTTGGAATTGTTAGTTCTCTGTTCACAAATGAAGGGATAAAACTTTCCACATTTAATTAGTTTTAAGTACTGTTGTATATATAATTAAGTTTCTATCTACAATATTGTATTGTTTTTAAAAAGGGATAAAATAAACGGGAAATAATAATATTAGTATTAAATAAGTCATTAAAAATAATTGGGGTCACGGTTATTATATTCAGAGTTATAACGCTGCCAACTTGCTGGCCACCACTCCCGCAGACATAGTGCTTAATTCTGTTTCATTTCTTAATTTTCTTCTTTAACCGACTTTTATGAATAATATTATAAAAATTAATATGTATATTAAGTGAATAATAATATAATAACGAGACATGTCAAGTGGTTAAAATAATTATAGATAATTGTTTGATCACTTGACTGGAAGTAACACTGGCCTATTATAAATTATACGCAGTTTACGCTGGTTGTACGCAGTTTAATCTCAGTCATTGTTTCCGTTACACGGCGCGTGAAATTATCTTTAACAGTCATTATACATTATTTTTTAAAAGAAGCCTTTTGTCTCAAAGTTAAAGTCTTCATTTGCATTGTTTAATTCAGCCCGGTGACACAAGTTCCGAAAAAATCGAACGTCCTACTTCACTTTCAGTGTCCCACGATCGATATTTATTAATCATTTATTCAATAATCAGCATATTAATGATGAATTATGTTATAGAATAATAACGAAGATTGTTCTGTTTAATTTGTCGAATAATAAAATTAAAATCATTTAATTATTCCAAAATTAAAAGTTAAGGGACTTACCAAAGGCGGTGAAGCACACTAGGATCCCATAAGCCTTCCACATGTTGACTGATGTTGGATAGGCGGCGTTCGCACGAATGTTCATGAATGGCTGCTCGGAGGCCTTGAGGGCAGACCGTTGGGAAACCCAGTCTCATCTCAGCCCGCACCTGTGTTACATCAAGCCTTCAATCTGACACTTTGAAAATAGCCGCCGCACGTTTAGACTGTCGCATTTGTTTCCTCCAAGAGAAAGCGGATGCAAGGTTGCAGTTGACTTGATGAGAAGTGACGTAAGGGGAGGATGATGTATGATCTCAGTACTTTAAGATTCATGATGAATATGTAAAATCAATTATATTTATGAAATGCACAACATGTTTAGGTTTACCTCAGAAGACTAGTATCCCAACCTGTGGTAATTAATAAAAGTTGTATTGGTACCTTATCAAAATTTATTTTTGTAATTTTCAGTGTGGATGAAATGATTTACTGACCTGCCATTTATATGACTAACATCGTTCACGGCAAATACTCAATATAATGCGAAGTGATTATTATGATATTTCTAGAACTTGGGTGTAACTGAAAGTTAATTTTTATATAAATATATCTATTCCAATCCCTACAGATAAATAAAATTGAAGTGTCTGTTTGCAATTCCAAATTAACAACATTTCACAAAGTGCAAGCGAAATTAATATACGATACTCACATAATTTGTATTATTTTCCTCTAACTCGGGAGATCACTGAGATATCACTCACAGATAGACATTATGGGCCAACTTTATTTTTAGAAAAAAAAATCTCTTAGTTACATAGTTTTTATCGTTAATCCTACGCGGTTACACATCTAGTTATTACTTATATATTATTTATTGTGAAATAGAAAAGAAACTAAAAAATCGAATGTGTTTTTAACGTACAAACTAGCGGCAGTATCACATTTGGCCATCTTCACCAGACAACAATGGAATGGAATGACTTGGGTAAATAAATAAAAGATTACGAAGACAATTTATGAAGTAACGCGTTTATGTCTTTTGCTACTAAGTATTGAATAAAATCCCATTATAACGTAATACCTAAATGGGTAAGGTTTTTAGTGCCTTTTCTAAAACTGAGCTGTATCATAGGTATAGGTTTTGACATGTGTTGCTACTTTTTCGTTATGGTTGAATTGCATACGAAACCTCTATTGGGGAAAAGGTAAAGTATCCATCTTGTTGGGCCCTATACCCGCAGACATAAATCTAAATTATCTGATATATACCGACGACCTACCTACCTACCTACCTCCTCTTTTTCCAGACGACGTTTTCTGGATGACGAGGATCTAAAAGTCTGCATAGACTCACAGACACATCAGCTGTTGTACCGCAATCGTGTGGTTATTGGTATACTTTGCCAGCAATAAGTATTGGTGGCTGAAGTCATTTTTAAGGGTTCTGTACTCAGAGCTTAAAAAGCTGGAACCTTAGGAGACTTAGCTGTCCGTCTGTCACTAGGTTGTATCTTATGAACCGTGATAGTTGACGGTTGATATTTATGCAGATCATTTCACAGTTGCCGCTATAACAAAAAACAAACAGAATTTTGAAGGAGGCTCCAAAATCAAAAAACGTGATTTTCATGAACGTTTTTTAGGCTGAGTAAGTATATATATATATATATATATTGTTTCTTGCGAATATAATAGATTGTTTAATTATCAATACATATTTACTTGAATCATGTCTTGAGATTCACAAAACACTTAAAGTTAATGGTAACTCTACACGTCGCGTCGGTCGCATTTAGCAAATGTTCTAAATAAAGCCTTGATCTTCGATAGTAACGTCGCGGGCAGAATATTAATGAAGTCATTATTTATTCGACACATCGGTAGAGATTTCCACGATTTGAACAGATGAGACGTTGTCTAAGTATTTGCATATAAATGTAATTATCCGAAGAGCTGGCAGCTACCTCGGACATATAATTAGTTTAGCTATAAAAAGCGGGAATGCTAGCAGTATCTTCCGAACCTTGCCTACAGGGAATTATTTTAATAATATATTTTAGGTATCAGATTATATATATTTTTTAAGGTTTTTAGTTATTAGATTAAATTTTTTAATTATCTTATTATTTATTTTAATTTTGAATTATCGAAGTGCCGCCGTAAATGAGCTGTGGCGACCGTGGTGTTCGAACAGTCGCCTTTATTCAGCGGGGCCTGTACCAATGAGTATTCCTAAAAAATGTTTACAGTTAGTGGTGTGAACCACGTGCTTTACGGTGAAGAAAAGCATTGACAGGAAACCTGCATATGGACGACGATGGACTTCAATCACATAAGGTGACATGCCGGTATTGTTGTTTTACAAACAGACAGTTGTTTTTGTACGAATATTTAGAATGGACTTTATAGTTGAACATCGGACACCTATAGTGGAAACTAGTTATTTACTGATCTCCGGATTCATTAGAAATAGTAGGTACATAACATAAAGATTTCTAAAATCTCTGTCTGTCTTTTCGTTCCGGCTAATCTCTAACGGCTGGACCGATTTAACCGGACATTCACTGACAGATAGCTGATGTTAAGAGCAGAACTTAGGCAATTTTAAAAAACTAGGTATACGCGAAATAAACCTACCAATGAAAGTAAGTTTACACGGGTGAAACCGCGGGATACAATGCATATCTATACATACATACATACAGATAAATAAAATTGAAGTGTCTGTTTGTAATTCCAAAATAACAGCTTTTCACTAAATGCATATGAAAGTATACACGATACTGACACTAAAAAAGCAAGTTTTAAAAATTTTCTCTGTCTGTCTGTCTGTTTGTTCCGGGTAATCTCTGAAACGGCTGGACGGATTTTAACGGGAATTTTACACGGGGTAGCTGATGTTTCAAGGAGTAACTTAGGCTACTTTTATTTATTAAAAATATTAAGGTTCCGCGACAATAAGGAAGAAACTAAATCTAAACCGCGGGGCACAGCTAGTTATACATATATAGCTACTAGAAAATATATTCACGGACATTTCTGTTTCAAGACCAATAAATCCTCATTGACTTAATAATAGTTTTACTTGTTAGAAATGTGAAACGATTATAAAAATATGTTTGACCTTATATTGACTAGTATAACAGGTACATAGCCAGATAACATCTACTTAGAGGATACGTCGGAATGTCGCTGTATTCGCGTATGTGGTCACTGCATACTTTATATAACTTTTGACCTTTCGCGTCACTACTTGGGTATAAGTTGTTACATAATCAAGAAAATTCTCGCAAGTTGATAACGTAATATTACATTACAAAGGAAGACGAAAATTAATGTCAATAGTAATGTATTGAAATTAGGTGTATTTAAATTCGTTACATTATAAAATAGGAGTAAATCGCTACTTGATTGAATTGAAGAAAAGATAAATCTTTTTTTTTTACTTTAGAATGTGCACTCGTGCGTTGACGTCATTGTAAAAATCTTTTCACACTCTTCTTGAAGCATATAAGGCTGTACACACTCGTAAAAATCACTTCGGGTACCTATTTCATTCTTACACTGAGGACATGCGAAGGAATACTACTTTGGAATCATTTAGACATTGTCAGTTTGTTTGGAAGCGGGTATATGGTCATACATTTGTACAACATTCATCAAAGACACGGATCAGTGTGAATTATGATAACTTTTTAAAAGTCAAGGTAAGAAAAATAACACTTGGTCTTTCAATTTCAGATAAAAAGTAAGTATCTTGTATTAATGCCTAGCACAGTTAGTAGATTAGACAGTAACCCCGCTATTTAGAAAACATGGTTGATACGAAGACTAGACCAAACTGGGACCAAAACTATTTCAATCCATTTTTAAATCCGTATTCCAGAATGAGATGGAGCTACATTTTAATCCATATTTTGTAATAAGATACCCCTGCAGTTTCTATATTGAATGTTAAAATATTTGTTAATAGCCTGAACTAAAAATAAAATAACCATTATTAGATTCTTCATTAATATGCAATGATGGTAAACGAGTATTTAATGTAGGTAATCATTGGTATTTTAATACATTCATTTCTAATCAAGTAAAGTTGTTATAATGGTTTATTGATATCATTTATAAGTATGTATTCATACAAACGAATTTTCATTCAAACGTAGATATGTAATATCTATTAGTTTTATATTTTGCTAGTCTGCCTGGCCTTCGGTCGTCAATTATGATCGTTATTCAGAAAGATGTATAATTAATTAGGTAGGTTGATCCTATTGAAATATAATAATTTCCTTGTGCTTTGTTTTCTTACTAACATTTGCTGAAATAGATTCTACGCAATACTAAGTCTACGCGGGCTTCCATAAGTTCTGGCATTACCGTTAAACTTTGCCAAGATAAATTTGAGCCAAATAGGGGGGTACCATAGGTAAGGCACAAAATAAATACACACAGAAAGTTAGCTCCCATATTTTGGCAGTATAGGCACTTAAACGCATACATTTTGAGCTAAGCAGGCAGCCGGACTTGATCCGATATCCTCGACTAATGTAGGGGAGCCGGCGCACTGTATATATTTATTTTGTGGTTACGGGCTTCAGCGAATATGTAAGCCAATGCACGTTCTGTCTAGATCAACTTCCTTATCTTGTCGCAAGCTCGCAATTTGTATTCCACACGACACGACGCAAGTCTGGAATCTTGGTGTAATTTGGTATTTTGCAGCTGTTGGTCTAACGTTCCTTAGTTCACGGCTGTCTGGGTTTAATCAGAAATTTAAGATGGAAATATAGCTACAACGTAAATTCATGCATAGTTTATAATTATTACTAACTTTGAGTTCATGGTCATTCCAGAAACGTTATTAGGTACATTTTAATTGTAAGACCAATAGTAAAAATGTTTATTTGTCACGTCACGTCACGTGATCGAATCCCTAAATTGATTTAAATCAGTCTCTTTGTGTACCTCTTAAAAACTAAGTAGTAATTAAATACAAGAAATTAAGATCATACATAGTAGAAAATTATTCCCAGTCATCCCGGATGAACTAACTTTTCAATTACACTTTTTGAGAATATTCAACTAATTAATTTCAAATTAAAAATAAAGATCAATTTCATTGTACTTTATTCTTTCTTTGGACGAGCACATTTCGCTTGCCAGTGTCAAGTGTTAAAACCTGAGCATAAACACTTTCCTACGCTCCCCATAAACCAATAAATATAAAAAACAAACTTCAAGTCAAAAAGATGTCATATAAACGGCGACTGGGCTTTCCATCAGCGATATATCTGCTTGTTTTTATTATATTTTACCGTAACACCATATCGTGGATACGGATACTGAGTACGCGGAACATTAACAATTCTATCGTTGACATATCGACTACCGTTCATAGCGGTGGTGATTTCTTATGTAAATATGACGGCCTTTATGGGAAAGGGATAGTTTACTTTGCTAACGGTGATAACAGAGATGATGATACGAAAGATGCACCTGAAGAGCCTAAGCAGGAAGAGCCAAAGCGAGAAGAGCCAAAGCCAGATTCATCTCAAGAGCATGAACGAGAACAAAAGCCAGATTCATCTCAAGAGCAAGTGACACCAACGAGTCGTATTGAGACGTACAATGAGTTCGCACGATTCAGGGACTCAAGTCGACCTCCTGACAGCCACTACCCGCCTGGACCTGGCTTAGGATACAAGCGATCTAAAGGTTCTATGACAAAGCTTAGATTGTCTACTTTATTATTAAGTTTATACGTAATGTATTAGATGTTTACAAAATTCAGTCTCAGCATTATTTTGTAAAATTACCTTCCGTCCGCGGCTCAGACCGTACCTCAACCCATAAAATAAAAAGTTTGTTAGAACATTTCTCTTCCTTATTTTCGGAAGTTGCGTTGATACAGTTAGTCAGCATTTTGAATCATATGTGGTTTTTGTCGTCGTGAATGCCTTGGTGAAAGGGGAAATTTCAGTGGTTCTGCCTTTTCAAGGTTTAAAGGAAGATACCATTTTAGAAATAGTCTTAAATAATTCAAGATTGATGAAGTTTTATTTCAGTAGGAGCAGGGGTTTCGTAGAACAAATAATTAGGAAATAACAAGCATAGTACTTTAAAATCATTTTATTTTTGACTTTAGACCGATTATACATGACCTGTAGATTCGTAAGAAATTGTTTATATAAAATTACAATACAATAGTCATTGATAAATACATTTTCATAAATGATCACATTTAGAGACTTATAAATTGCATTATGTTCTAAATAGGCACTTTGAAGCCCCAAGTGAAAACTCACCACATGCTGTACCGTTACCAAAACCCTTATAAGCGCCTTATAAATAACTTATAAAATACATCTTATGAAGAAATCAACTCTTTAGTGACACAATTAACGTGGAAAATTATATAATGCGTAAAGTTACATATACTTTTAGGGTTCCACATCAGTTGCTAATAACACCTGTTAGTGGATTTTGCAATTCTTGTAGAATACATATAATTATGGCTCAATCATGGCAGAAGCAAAGTTTGAGTTTTGAAATAATAGTTGCGTTAATTTACATTATATGGATATGGTGTGAAAAACAAATCTTATAACAGTCAAATTAGCAAGTTCGTTCGTATGTTCGACGAATTATAAAAATGTGGGTCTATTCTATTTCCCCGAAAACGAAATTTTTCTCAAACTTATTTTAGGAGTCTATCGTGTTATTTGACAATTTTTTTGTGTACAAAAAAATCTGTGGTTAAACTGTGACGATTTGCTTGCTGTTTTTTAAGTTTTAAGTTTTTTTATTTGTATTTACGTTTTTACACTTATCAATATAATATATTTTATCAGTGCATAATGTGAAAATTCTCTTTGGGTACCAAAATAATGAATTGCATTGGAAGAATATGTAGAGATTCGATTGCAAAGTAAACTAAAGAAAATTGTAAATTAATCTAGAACTTCCCATTAAATTAAAAATGTACAGCTTATGGAAGTAGGAAGGGAAGTTATATCGACTATATTATATTTTACCTACTTATGACTATGTTTGAACGTGGTGAGTTTAAACTTTATTGTATAACATAGCATCACTACTACACATATAAGGCCCGACACATTACGTGTAAATTCTATACATACATTGCCTTAGGCTTAACATAAAGAACGACGAGAGAATAATTTGTAAAATGAATTTTTAAAACTACCACAAAATAATGTACAATCGGAGAACAAAGTGTTTTTTTTTTTTTGCATTTTTAAAGTATATGGATTATAGTATAATTCTGCATTATATTGCACATCCTTTATAAGGCAGTGGTATAAAATGTCACTGAACATAGTTCCTTGATAAGAAACTGTACTAAAGTAGATGACGCGTTGTATAATTCCATAAGCTTAGACATAGGTATGTATAGCTACCTTAACTTAAATGCTGAAAAAATATACATCTTAAATTACACGCTAGATATTTTATAATGGCCAAGCATTTAGACCTTAAAAGTAATACCAATAGGTGTATATACTTAAATATAGTTTGATCCTTGTGTGTAATGTAAGAGCGCTGAAAATATTAATTTACGTTTGATATTATATTCAGGACGGTTCATGGCAGCCCTTGAAAACTTGTTTGAAGACACGTTTTGCAAAGTAACTGTATAGGCACATACTTAAATGAGTTTGTTCAGAATGTTTAAAGAGTGCTATCAAGCTGAAATCAAGGTTCATATCGTTCAAAGGGTTGATAATATCCAGTTATTAATAAGTAAAATTAGAAATTCTGAACAATTTAAGAGGTTAGGTTTAACGCTACGTGTTGGAAACTTGTTTGAAATAGATTCGATACGATAAAGCGAAAACCTAGAATAAAATGTTGGTATATTTACGAGGCATGGCCCCTATAATTACACGCATATTTCAATGGCGATTAACACTTTTTATTGACGAGTATACTATCTAGCAACTCAATACAAGAGTACCTACTATAAATGACTGCTGAAGCAAACAAATTTTATATCCTAGGTGTAGTAAAATGTACCCTTTGAGTATAGTCTTATTGCTATTATATTCAGTATAGTAGAGTGTGTCTAACTAAGGTAAAATTGTGTGCTCCTGTCAAAATAAATGTTTGTTCGTACACGATTCTAAATGAATAGTAGACCTTATAATTTGGAACTCAGTAGTTGACAATTTTTTTGGAGTTTTCAAAACGTTTATAAAACCGAAATGGAGTGAAATAATCTGAATTTTGTTTTAGATTTATTTAATTTTTTATGGGCTCTGAATAATGATTGAAGAATGCGCAGTGTTGAAAACTACTTATACTTATTTATGGTTCTTATTGTGTTGTTTTCTTATTATATTTAAAAAGTAAGTTGTAAAATAAATACGTTGTATGTCAGCTGCTTTTTCACTGCTCTCTTATTCAATTATTCGCTATCGTCTACACGCAGTTTTACCTTAGATGACCTCTGTATTACATTATAAAATAGAATGCATTCAAAACTAGCGTTAAATTATAATCTCAACATACATACATTGATTAAAAATAAAGATATGTATTGACTTATGAACATCACATTACAATAACTTAATCATAGGAAATAAAGCCTAGTCCTAATAGACAAATAACTAAGCATTATCTAATACAGCATCTGTGTAAAACAGTACTTAAATATTGTTAAGTCAAGTACGATTTTACACTGCGATAGAAATGCAATACCTATCGTTACATGACAAAACTACTTCCATTAACAAATTACAAGGATTTGTTTTAATTAAAGGCAAACGTAATTCAACACTTTTAAACACAGTCTACGAATATATATATACGCACGACATATCATGTTAGTTGCATACAATTATATATATTTGGTATTCGAAATAATTAACTTGGTTATATTCAAAATACAAACAAAATATACAATACAATTGACTTAGAGTTACCAACATATTACCTAGAACAAGTTTAGTTATTCCACTTGTGTAAGCACTAGTCTTCCACGCTTTAGCACTAAACATGGAGATCGAGTTGCTATAAACTCACTATGATATGTTTATTTTATTTAATACGAGCGACAATTCCATCTGTAAAAAATTACAAGAGAAGCGGAATATTGCACCCTGTAGATTTATTGGTTATTAGTTCCTTACAAGACAGTAGATTAACTGCAAAAGGCAGCCGTCTGATCCGCCTAGCACATATAAAGATGACAAGGGTAATCCAAATCATAATTCCTATATGTTAAGGTTCAAAATCATTTGATACAGGGCTAGCTTTCTTTCTCTCTTTCTTTACGGCTCATGAAACTATAGTTCCATTAAGGTGCAGCGTATTTCCTAGTCTTAAAGTTATAGGGTTACACCGCGCATCCATTTCTGGTTCCAAAAAGTTTCTTCAGCTCCGGTATGATAGCAGACTTGACATAAGCCGCCTGGCGAGACGCTATGGCCTCTCTTTTGGCGTTCTTCACGTACTTCTTGATGCCAGGCTTGTGGATCAGGAAAGCGTTGTTCAAGATCATGAAGTCGTAGTCTTTGACGCATAGGACGTAACCCTGGAATGTTCAAATTATTTTTGTTTAAGGAGGAAGTCTCAAACATAAGGTCTGTAGATATTGACATATTTTACATAATATGTAGATTTGAAAAGACTTAGTTTTAAATATTAATTAATGATAACATTTGTATTATTATAATATTATAGAGAGTATTGTTAATTTCAATAGTAATATTTTTATTTAAGACTTCGTCTTTTTCAAGTAGATTCTAGAACTATTTTGTCTAGATACAAAGGTCAGAGAGAGGCGATAGAAGCGCTTAATTTTAAAAGTATCTCGAACTGAAATTAATCTGCTTCAGTGTCAGTGTTCCTAATTTTTTTGCCAGCATACCATTCATTAATGAAAGAAATGATTAAACTAGACCGGGTCATTTACGAGTACTAAAAAGTTAAGATACTTGAATTACCAGATTGTATTAGAAGTTATTTTATTTTAGAATATCATCTGTCTGTATCTTTGCTTGACAATATACCATGATTAACAATATAACTCAGCGCTGATGTAGTATCCTATTTTTGAAAGAATTTTCAAATCGGTCCATTAGTTACAACCTATTCGTTACAAACAGACACTGAATTATTTTATCTTTGTAATATTAGTATAAAATATATGATGATAGATAAATATATAAGACCTGAGTCATTTTATCTTTTTTGCCTTCCCAGCTGAGTCGCTCGTCGTAGTGGGGATCTTGGTGTGTGCCTATAAATATAGGCTCCCAGTGCACGTGTTTGCCGTGCCGCTTGCCCACGTGGAACACGTCCATCTCTGCAATGTACACAATGCACTCATTTACATTTGATCAAAGCGAAATTAAACGGACGTCCGCACGGGCTCTCATCGCATATAAAATCTTTATACGAAGGGTAGTTCGTCACCGCGGGCTTAACGCTAATATCTCTGCATAAATAATTAATTATTCAGAACTAAAGTAGTTCTGATTTTGAATTTGGCGTAAGATTTAGAAGTCATCAGGGAACAGCGCGGATAAAGCGCGGTCGTTGAACCATAATACGCAATTAGAATGCCCCATACGACCACGCCATACTACAGACGGAATAAATAGCTCACGACACTAACAGAGAAAGATTAATTGCCACTGCATCGCATCTCGACTCGCAGTTATCGCACACACTTTTGGCAACGAGCGTCGCATGTTCTCCCAATTTGGACGAAAGGAGATATCGTGACTATGTAGAAATCCTTATTTAATGTAACTCGAATAAGTTGATAACGTTCCGTCCTGTTTGGAAGTAAACTCGAAATATCTTATACTCACTACAATCTCCCAAAATGTTATTAGTGTGTGTAACCTAGGCTATTATTATTTTTCAATATAATTGTAATATCAGATTCAATAAACGACATAAGCTAAGAAAGAAACAGTAAGATTACGTACGGCTAGTCTCTTTCGCAGTCATCCACTGGACGCCCTGTGGTATGTTGTGACAAGTTGGGCACACGTATTTGTGGAAAGGTATTGCGGTCTTGTTAGCCAACATAGCTTGAAGCTCCGTTTTTGTTGATGGCACCTAAAATGTAGAACACACATGAAAAGAACTCTTAATAAGTTCAATAAAAAAATCGCACTTTAGTCAAGACTTACTTTAGCTTTGGCGTCAACTTCAAAAAGACTGATTGGAAATATCCTGGGCTTTGAATTGTTAAGAGGCTTCGCGTTTCTTGCGATCATGTTTAGGAACCTTGGTATCAAGTATGGACTAGGATATAGTTCAATGTCGGAGGGCAGGATAAAGTGCGTGAGCGCAGCGTCCCGGGCTATATTCCTGGCAACGTTCACTGGATAAAGCAGGTTCTTGCGCTTCATGTACGTGCTCGAAGTATTCACGTTGTAGGGCGGGGTGCCGGTGCAATTGTAAGGAGTCTGAAGATATACTTCGGGATCTGGGATCTAAAACAGATGTTATTAATCGAGCACATTAATTGAAAGGTAACATTCAATTATAAGTAATAATAATATCTACTATTATAAAGAATGCATCAAAAATTTTTAAATAGGGTCTTAAAACAAATGAACACGCACTGCCACTTAGCGTTTTAATAAATATCATGGTTATTATACTATATTTTCTGATCATTACTATAATCGTCTGATCAAATAGCACGATGTAATAGGATTTCCTAACAATCAGGGACCGAATGAGCCACGTTTATATCTGGCTTCTTGCCAAATAGAAGTGCATCACATGCTTCCGGAGTTCGGGCAATGCTTTAACTGGCATTTTAATGCTGGTTTTTACGAAGGCTTTTGAAATATCTGCATAAATAGTTTCTATTATGACACTAATCCTCATACAACATAATGTTAAATCTATTTCTGAAGTTATTTCTGATAGTTCAGTTGTCAGAAATATCTTTTATAAGAAAACTTATAATTGGTGACGTGTGGCGCCATTTTATGGGTTAACGAGCTCTCTGTCTGTTTGTTACTTATTTTACGGCTGAACCGTCGAAAAGATTTTGCTGGAAATAATTATAACCCTAAAATTAATAACACGAAGAAAGTCTCGGCTAAAAAGCTAGTGAATAATATAAGTGTGTAAGAAAGAGCACTAACCTTATTGGGTATGTGTTTGTTGGAGAAGAAGAGATGGAAGGTGACATATTGTCGGATGAGGTCGTTGCCGAGACAGTCGCGCAGGTACCTGATGCTGTTTACAGTCGGAGTCATATCCTCGCCAGGCGTGTGGACCGCCAAGCTCACAGGAGCCATCCATCTGAAACAATAATAACATATGTTCGGCTATTTTATTTATATAATGGCACCTTCTTCCACCTTATTTATGAATATGGATGGTTGGTTACAAGGGGAAAAGAAGACCTAAGAAACGATGGATGGATTGTGGAAGTGATATGGCTAGAATGGGAGTGAATAGATACAGATATGACGGCTGATAAAGAGAAATGAAAGAGAAGAACACACAAGAGGAGCGCCGACCCCAAATAACATGGGGTAAGGGCAGGAGGATGATGATTATGATAATGGGACCTTCTTGGCCGCATAAAACTGTATTGATTTATTCAGTAAGGAGCGCAGTACACACAGTACAGTAATAAAACTATGGTGTCGTCTAGGTATTAAAATAAAACTATGACTGTGGAATACGATTATACTGTCATTGTCAGTATGACAAAAGTTGTAGATTTAATTAGAGTAACGTGCGTGGGTGGTTGGAATTAAAGTTAAACAGCGTCAACTGGCAGTTTTCAAGTAGCGTTACAAATTTTTGCCAATCTGGTACTATAAAATATTTTAAAAGCTTAAGTTAGTTAATGCATCCCACCCTTAGTATTTATATAGATGTTACTATCGCCTACGCCATGTTAATGTTATGTTATCAACCTTTTTTTTTCATTAACTATAACGACTTCCGCATCAAATGAGTTACCGCAATAGAATACGCCTACCAAAACATTTATAGCAATATATGTACAGATGATGCCTTATATGAGAATATTTATAACGTATTTTTGATCAGGGCCGCTACAGGTCATATTGAATGATTCCTTCTCGTCATCATTTATTTAAGCGCTAGGCTCTCGTCGGTGAAGCAATCGCCAACCCTCTCTACTGTGCGCTAACACTTTGACTTTCTTATACGTCATGACGTACTGACTTTTTCCCTCAACTGTTGTATATAACTAATCGTAGGTCTCTACTAACCTAATGCTCCGTGATTCCTTCTAAATTTTGCATAATATTGGAGGTATCCACGATTTACATAACGGGATTTCCCTTTGAGTACATTGCAAAGAGTCGAATCATAAAAGTTTTGAGACTTTTGCGAAAAGTGGTATGAGCAATACATATGTTATTGCGATTAATCAAACCCAAAAACTAATTGAAGTTTTACTCGTATATCGGTTTCAAACACCTTATCAAAATTGGTCCATTAGTCACGTCTCACAGCTTGACTTGATACCTATCAATTAGTGGAATATTTAACTTTCGCCACGGTCACGTTAGTATAGATTTGATCAGTTTGATCTACTGAACTCATTTACGAAGTAGAACCATATACATGTAGAGCAGTGTGTTCGAGTACTGTAAAGTAATGTAAGTGAGTTCACGTATTTATTTTATCGAATGGTTATTTAAATTAAATTTAAAATAATAAAAATCATAATTTAAATAAAAAGTCACCGAGGTAGGGTGTAAGCGGATCTCGTTCGAAATTTAACCTGAGCCAAATACTGCTAACAGTTTTGTAATAATTCCCCCTTATTTAGTTCGGTGCAATGTTATGTTAAGTAATTATTAATCAATCAATAAGTTACGTAGCGAAGTCACGATATTCGCGTGACAAGTGACATTTACGCCCCCACTACGGGTTGGTCGACACTCCCAAGTTCCAACTAGACACAATACAAAGCTATTATTCAGTTATTCTGACAAAGAACGCCAAGCAAAAATCGTTTTGATAAACATATATTTGTTCATTTGTTACATTCATGCAGCATTTTGACTTGGTTTGACCTTCGAAAAAATAAATATATCGATAAAACAGCTATAAGTACAATGCAAATGAGTCAAGATGATGTCGAGTAGGACCACGTACCAAATACTTGGAACAAATAGATTGAACGTGGATCATCGAATGTAACATTTCACCGGGCATGTGTCAAGACTGTATGTAGATGATGTAATAATAAAAAAATTATTCATTTTAAATTTATATTTTTGTCCTAAGTAACTGAAAAATTATTGATTTGATTTGATTGACTATTTTCTCGTAGCTCTTACAACATGTGGTTTCTTAAATGGTACCTATAATTATTCTTTTAAAATGCTTAATTTAGAATAAAAGTTAATTAAAAAAAGAAAGACTAAACTGGAATCTATGGCACTCTTTTTATATAACTTGCGCATCAAGGGAGTCGGCATTAAGGTGTAGGTAGTGAGGTATGCTGCATCACCCAGCGCTGATAAAGCATCGGTGTCCTCTTTTGTCACGAACGTGATTCTTGTAAATTAACCTATTGAATGTTCGTAAATCGATTTCGATATATAAGACGGCAAAGCATTGAATGCCTTTTTTGCCGTTAACAAAAAGAGACTAAGGTGCCTGCCACTGTGCTTATAGGTCACGAACTTCACGGCTCAGTCACGTGACATTTCACTTTTCTTCGCTCCACCTTTCGAACTGCTTTGGTATTTAGGGGACTTTAGCCACAGTATACGTGAGCTTCCTACGAACAGTGCGGAATCTAGAAACAAATCGTTCGAAATTACTCACATAAGCGAACCTGGCGAATAAGGAGTGTCACGTCGCTGGCCATTCGCGTATAGGATAAGTACGTCATGTAAGTACATGTTTTACAAACGTTTTTCTAAGCTTCAACTAGACAAATCGACATTATTTTAACAATAAATTAAAAACTTCAAAAGTTTCAACCCTCCTTCGATGAACAAATATTCTTTTAAAAAAAAATTGGTTTAATTTCCATACTGCTCAGTAACCTTATAAATATACTGTGATTTAGTAGACCATTATGTATTAGGTGCATTTTATATGTCACGAGGTAACAATTGGATAATGCAACCACGAAATATGATGTTACCCTGACGTAACAAGGAGTCTGTAAAGTGTTACATAATGAAAGTGCTTAGTAAATGTCAGTACGAGTGTCGTGTAGAAACGTTAGATGGATTTTGATAAAGCGTGCTTTGATTGTGACGTTCTAAATAACTGCGGTATTGCAGCCGAGGTTGCAAGTTCATTCTTGGCCCACATTGGCTTTAGAAACTGAGCTATGCGCCGAGATTCCAATGAATATGTAAATATCAAACGGCTTTACAAAGGGTTGGATAAGTATTTGTATAGCTTTTAAACAATATAGAGTCAGATCACGCTTATATTGCTAGCGAATAATATGGCTGGTTGGTAGACTGATTTTGTAGAACATTCGAGGGACCAGTGGGGTGTAGAATCGGAAGGGTGCGTCACATTGGTAACCTCGTGTCTATGCTTCGTTTGAACCACCCAAAAGTTAAATCAAAATAAGAATTCATGCTTAAAACAATAACTATAATTTTAAGTACCAATTGTAATTTATGATACAAATTAGTACGTCAATGTCTTTTAATTATTAGATAATTTATGCAAGGCAAACAGGTAACGAATACATTTTTGATCAATGTGGAAACCGTTTACATACTTAATACCTCAGCACATTGCGTTTATAAATACCAAGAGGGCATCGTCATCATCGGCAATTTACACTTATTTAGCAAGTTTACTTGTGCTGTGTTTACACGGCGCGTATCTGGTTTTTGGCTACTTGCCTGGAATTCAAAGAAATCAGCGGAAGGGTGTAAACAGACGTTAAAATACGTATACAATGAACTATGATTGTACATAATTATATTCCTCGTTTGTGCGACGAAGCAAAAACACCTACCGTAGGTTGGAATTTAATCAATAATAGTACTTACGAACTAGTACGTTCAAAATGTTTTATATAAATCTCTGGAAGGACGAAGATGGTATGGACGATGGCATGGCTTGTATTAATAAGAAAACTAGGTGTGGTAAAATGATGCTGAGTAACGCTGACAACAAGAAAGTAGCTTATTGTATAGGATATGGCAGGAGAATACTGATGATAACTGCCTTAGCTGCTTGTGGGAGATCATTTATCAAACGAAGCAGGAGAGCTCTGTTTCGGAAACTTCTATTGTCAGTCGTGGTTACATTTGAACTCTAACTTGTCTACCAATAATATAAATACATAGTTGCCGTCCATATTGCGAGTAAAAAAAACCGGGGAGTTTGTTTCGCCGTTTCTTCTCCTGACAGGCTTACTTTTGGAAACGGTAGTAAATTTACCTAAGTTAGCGTAAGAGAAATGACGTTCAATAAGTGTTCCAAGTGTCATCCCTTATGTTGAATAAAACTATTTGATTTGATTTGATTTGATATTATTCGCCCACATATTCGTGCTATTCATCTCGAAGGTACGGAATATTCCAGAATAAAAGGAAAAGAGTATGAATAGGAAAAGTTATAAGCTTTATATTTGAAGCAAGCAAATATTCCCAACAACTACTGTTCATACTAGTAATATTCTTAAAGTGTAAGTATATATCCTTCAGCTAAACCTGTGTACTTTCTTGTTTTAACCATGTTTTTTGTTTAATGGACCCGGGTACGTCCTTAAACTACGACCAGCCACCGATGGGACGGGCAGCAGCGTCCTTTATAACTTTCGGTGAACTCTCTGCGATCCCCAAGCCGCCTGCCAAGCGTGGGGATTATGGCAACCCCCCCTATGAGGCCTATGTTCAGCAGTGGACGTCTTCCGGCTAATGATGATGATGATGATTGTTTAATAAATATTATTATTAAATATGTCTAGCTTTTACCAGTCATTTTAGTTCTTACCAACCTTGGGGTTACACTATATGTATAGCAAATTTCAGTAACCTCGCTCCAGCGGATTAGCTGTGAAATAGTAGCAGATACATTTATACCAGTGTTCGTACAGCACGTGTCTTATCAGACTAGTACTAATTCATGTAAATAGTTCCTTTAGTTTCAATGTCGTAAAATGTTTAATGGCAGTTTTACTTTCTAGGTGACAATGTTGATGATGGACTCATGAATATTTTTGTAGGTATTCGTGTTTAATTAAACTGCTATACATTGCTGAACGCACATATTGCTATCGATGTGTGGCAATGTAATTAAGTACTTGTTAACGTTTGTTTTAATTAGCTGAATTTATCTGAAATAGTTTCAAATGGAGTAAAAGTTATTGGTCATTCAATGAATTACGGGCCAATGCTTTAAAATATTATCTAAAAAATATTATAAAAAAAATTAAACAATAACAAAGAAAAGTCTAGTTTTTGCAGACGAATCTATATCTTCTTATATATAAAAATGAATTCCCATTTCCCTTAGTCACGGCATCACGCGTAAACGGCTGGATGGATCTTAACGGGACTTTCACTGGCAGATAGCCGATGTTTCGAAGAGTGTTTTAGGCTAATTTTATTTATAAAAAAGCATGAGGGCTGCGGGACACCCATGAAATTAGCTCTACGCGGGTGAAACCGCGGGGAAAAGCTAGTTCTTCAATAATTAAATGGTCACGTGTTATTGCTTAGCAATCCTATATTTAGTTTAAAAGTTTTGGAATTTCTCAAGCGGTTTTCGCAAAACCCTCGGGATAACTTTCTGTCCAGCAAGAAATGGCTACAATAGTTCCCATCCCT
Organism: Watsonalla cultraria; assembly: GCA_964035505.1. Lineage (NCBI taxonomy): Eukaryota > Metazoa > Arthropoda > Insecta > Lepidoptera > Drepanidae > Watsonalla > Watsonalla cultraria. The sequence continues at coordinate 4,542,081 of OZ037717.1, read as the reverse complement.
TATGTACGTGACTATAGGTATTTGTACGAGGCATTGGGGTTCGGCGTGATCGATAGGCAAAGTGGATTACCGGTGATGGATGGGGTCTCGCCACCCCCATTCCTGGATTTGAGTGTTATTGTGCACTTGCGAATTAATGATCTTGTAGATTATTAAAAAATGATTCCGATACGAATAAATTTTCGGCCTATAGAGGCGTTTCGATATCATTATCAAATTTTTGTATACATTCAAGAAATATTTAGACTTGGTAAGTAATTTTGTATTAGTAGGTGTTCAGTAGATCACTATTGTGAATAATTTATATTAATTTTATTGTAATTAATCAATATTTTCTATGAAATAAAAGTACTTTGTAAAAAGTCTAAGTGAAAAAAGATATTTTTAAGTTTGTGTTTGAAAATGTACTTGATGCCAGCTGAATTTCTTTCCGATCATTCTCAGAAGGCTAGTTTCCTAACCAGTGGTAAATTCTTCGATATTCATAAGTGCCTTACCAGGGTCTAAACTGAATAAATCATTTTCATTAACAATTTGCTCCGTTATAAAAGCACAAAAATAAAAAAATAAAAATGAAATGGATACATTAGCATGAGCAATTGATACAAAAACCTACGTTTTCGCAAGCTTGATAAACTAAGACTAAATCCAAAACAAAATCTTAGATGCGCTACAGCTTCTATAAGAACAAACCAAATCGAATTTCGTATCCACAATTACAAATGGAATTCTTGCAGACCATAAATTTGATTTGACGTGCAAGTGCGACCTACATGTGTGACCGCAGTCGCAATGCGGATAACAGTATTGAGATGGTGCCGTAATAGGTGCCCGTGCACTTGGCTCATCTGGGTTGGACCGCAAGACTTCCACACAACTGCTGGCCTATTCTGTATCACGACAATTATTTTAAAAAGAGAACCCGATACTCATATTATGTTGAGCGTGTAAATAGAAAGGTTTCATAACTTAACTACCCTCTTTTACAATTTATCACGCTTATATAAAACCCATAAGATATAAAATCATAGCAAAGTGACATTTGTGAATGCTAATCCCATAGCAACAATCTTCACTTTACGACTTTCCTTGACGTAATAATAAATGTAAAAAAAATAAATGACAAAGTACATACGGTCACGGTCATACCGAATTGGACCGCAATTTGGTATGACCGAAAATCAACAACAGCGTATCCGTTGTCGAGATATATTTCAGAATAACCTAGCTGCGCGTGCACATGTGGTAATTGCACGCCTGACCATATTGGGCGTATACTGCGTCACCTCGGGGCAACACAGAATGTACGAAGCGCCTCACGCAAGCGCTCAATATTTTACGTCTATGAGCCAGACGCATCAATATCAACTCCTTCGAGCTATGTTTAAAATGTAGACAACAAAGTATATACAGAGTAAGCCACAGTCTAGTGCAACTTTACAAAATAGTATATTTAATTCGCCATTTCGCACGAAATTGTTTTGTCGGTTGAAAGCATCGACGTCTATACTAATATTATTATTTTTTTTTTTTTTTTTTTTTTTTAATAAGGCTTACAGACAAATTACATTAATATAAAATACAATATAGTTATATAACAAAGATTGCTATTAACAAGCCTCCACAGGTTATGAAGAGGAAAGATTTGTACGTAAGTATGTTTGTTACGAATTGGCTTAAAAAGTACTGGAATGATTTAATTTTTTTTTCTCTTGAATGCTACATTATCACTGATTAATATAGGCTATATTTTATCTCCATACTGGAACGGGAACTACGTGGGTGAAACCGCGTGACGTCCGCTAGTATGTTATCAAAGTGAAGCGATGATGCGTGACAATGTAGAATAAGACTGGCGTTGACTAACCCAAGAGGTGTAATTTACCAATCTTTTTCTAGTAGCGATAATTCGGGTAGAATGCATCGTTTGCCTTACACCTGTATTTCTATATAACTTTAAAAGTATTCAATAAATCAAGCCACTCTAATGACGGAGATAGCACAAATGGAACATGTGATTAGAACTCTTCACTCAGCTTTTAAGGCAATAACACATAAATGTAGCTCCAAGTCGGTCAGAGTAGATGTTACTGACAAGTTTACGGTAGTAGCTGGTACCTACCGTGAATGCGGCTGCATTAAAACAACTTTAATAGCCAGGTTTATGACGCATACATTCGACGGTAATCTAAATTACTGTTAGCCGTCATTTTCTGTACGCGATGTATGTCTGTACACTTGATTGGTTAAGACAGCGTCGAGCGTAGAAAACATTTTAAGACTCTAATGACTTCCTTTCATTTTCAAATCAATCAAACGCATTTTCAGGTTGCGTCATTAGTAATCAATCACGAGTAGTTATGAGTACCAACTTCAACGGTTGGCCCACATAAGGGTCATTAAAAGAAAATACTTAGGTTACAAATTCGTGCAATCTTGCCCTCTCATCATTCAATGTCGGAGTCACGCTAATGGCTCCATATGTTTTTCCCTGCAGACTGACAATTTATGGTTACGCCGTTTGAACATCTAACAACAGTCAATTTGGCTTATAAGTACTAACTAGCTCGCTGCTTGCATTATTGCGTCGCAACTGAGATAAGAAGAGCTTAGCAAGATTATGCTTATAATCCTAAAGTGGGCTATCAATTGTTTTACGTCACAACTTTCTGTGCAACACAGCGAGCGTTACATATTTCAGTCAAGAACCATAATGTTTAAGTATACATCATGATACAAAAAGTTGTAAAATATCAGTTAAGCCAAAGACGAGGATATATATATCGTTAACAAGTGAAAATCTAGTGCTCTGAACAGTTCTGTTGGAGTTTTGACTAGAAATTGCAACTTGGGAAAAGACAAAAGAAATTATCAATGATCATATTCCACTGAAGGGTAACAATAATACGAAGGAAATAAAAAAAAACAGGGCCTTGGATATCTAAAAAAATATTTGAACAATACTGACGTCTCTATAAGTTCTATGGCACAGGTGTTTTAGCTTTTCCCACATCGCCACTTAATTGGAACGTGGACAAATAGTGTACGGAGTATCAAGCACGTGGCATGTGGGTGGAACTGGTTTTGTTGTAATGTAGTGTCCTATACACCGGTTGCATTGTCACAAGACAACGTATTTACGGCCATATTACTACGTATTATGATCGCAATTACAGAAACCGTAGTCCAAGCGCTCGGTTGCGACACGTAACTACAATCAATAGTTCCCGGAGCAAAAATGTATTAATCCACGTATAACTGGACGAGTGAAGGTGAAAGTGGTCGGTATAACAACTGTATTTCTTTGCAGGAAGACAGACAAAGTTGCATTGTGGTCATAGACCCAAGCAGCGGGCATATAGTCCAATTACATAGAGCAAATAGAAGGGAGGCTAAACCAGAAATGCTCTAGAAAAGTGAGCGTGGTATGCAGTTGTCATTTTGTGTCTTCATTCAAGTTATAAGATAACTAATTCTATGAATCAATTTTAATTACACATACAAAAATTTATAACTAATTGCAAATAAAAAAACTTTTGTCATATCACTATCCAAGAGTATGCGAAAAATACTGGATTACATTGCTGAATAATAGGGGTAATGCCTCTGAGCGAAAAATGCCCCAGCCCCCTTGTCTCGAGAGGCCTTTGTCAGACGAGGTGCTTTTCCCTGAACAAAAAGACTAGCGACCAGCCCTCTCTTCACTTCGGGTTACGATTTTTTAAGATTATTGCAATAAGTTGACTTTTCGTTACTACAATAAATTTAATATGGGTTTTTAGCATAAACGTATCGTACTACAACTCCTACATGTTAATGGAAACCGTATAAAGATTCGAATTTATGCTATTTAAATATGACGATCATATTCGGGCTCTTAATTCTACACTTCAACTACAAGCTTAGCAAAACATATCACTCTCAGGTCAATCGAATTTCGTCCTATACAGTGTGGTATGGCACCTTAACTTGGGCTGATAGCGGAATACTATTCTATAAACAACAACTAAAATATGTCATAGGGCTTAGTTATGTGCAAACAAGTCGACTCTAACCAATCTCACTTCTAGACAAGGGTATTAAATTCAAGGAAAAAGTAACTATATGAAAAAACATAATTAAACAGTCCCGTCATGCTAGAATGTAAAATTACAATAAATTGGTTTAGCAATTAGCATATTTTCTCTAATTAGAAAAAATATCGTGCACCACCATGTCTAATAGCGTAGTTTCAATCATCCACGCTGGTTGATGATTAAAATACTCTGGACCTGAATTCCATATAATTATTATAATGGTATCTTTTTTAATTCCAGAACTGTGTGCGTTTCATAATTGTTTCGCAATGGACGCCACAGTTGACCATGCGGAACTGGGTGGATGGGCTAGTGTTGCATACAACTTATTTATTAGGATACGATCGTCAAATAACCAATGTTCGCCTTTCCGAGCGCGCTATTTAATGCAAATGAAATTCGTTTTATTGTAACAACTTCTGACATTTTCGTAACGGGTGGTGTTACACAGTGTACGTGAATTTCTTAACTCTACAAGATGACACTGAATAGGTTTAGTTGTTGAGTAATTTGTGAGAATAAAAGCTTCGCTCGCGCTGATTCATAGACGCTATAGAAAAAATACTTTAGAAGCAAACATGGCTTCGGGTTCTAAGAATATTTTTTATAGTCGGCTCCTAATTAATAGCATAGAATGAAGACGTGTCTTTGAAAAAACGTCCTCGCATGTCTGTTGCCTAAAATAATAATAAGTAAATTATACAACCGTACACTTTCGAGAATAACATTATTTAAAGAAGGAAAAGTGGGATTTCTATTGTGCAAAGTAAACAATTAGCAAGTAACTTACGCAATTATTTCGTTATCACTACGTACGCCGTGCCTCAGCAAGGCGTACTTTACTCCAACTTTCACGTTGATGCAGGGTGCTCGATTCGGAATAAACATATTTCGCAGCCACCCTACATACCTAAGCACTACTTGTACACTATCTGCACACTTGTCCTCTTTGAAATTTAGACCATACAGCTATCGCCTAAATTGCTAATTACTTGAATTTACATAGAATGTTTGGAAATTCATGCAAATACTATGAGAATAAAAGAGAATGAAGATGAAGCGAAAGTGGCATGTAAGTATATAGAGCTATATAGTGGAATGGTGCTCTTTTCTCGAGACAAGGCGTGATGATAATATTATATACGTAGGTAATTTGGTAGCTTAGTAGGTTAAATGGGGCAAGTAGTGAATAGATTTTTTTAGGAACTCAAAAAGATATGGTGTGAGTTTTAACATCGCGGAAGAGAAGATATTACGTATGATAAATATTTTCACTTTTCGTTGCGGAAACTAGATGCGCACGACCCGACCGGTTCACCAATTTACATAGTTATTCGGCAATTTGGATGCTTCGGTTATTTGGCGCGTGGTCAGTCATTGGCGTTCGGTTGTAATCGAAACGAACATTTTATAAGAGCATAAATATCATAAACATTATTAAATACTCTCCTCACTTCAGACTTTTGAGGTTATCAAAAGTTAGCATAGTGCAGTATTTCAGTTTTTGTATTTTCTTTCGTAAATAAATTACATTATGCCACATTTGGTTATTTGAACAGTTGGAAACAATAAAAATGTCTTTATACTTGTTTAATGGAATGGATCAAGATTTAACAAAATAGTATTATCATAAAATATACAAAGTAATTTCGCTAGTATTTTCAAAGTACTGAATGCGTAGTTTTTAGAAATAAGACTAGTCACTCGAGCGAATTTCGAAACAAGGTTGTCGAAAGCTAACCAAGGAGAAATCAGGATTTCTGCCTCATAAATGTTATGTTATGTTTGTAAAGTAAAATATCCCCAATTATTCATCCGTAAACGCGTTGTGATCGTGCAATAGAAACGGGGCCAGCGCGCACGCATGCGAGCAACGGGGAGTCGCAAGCGCGGTATCGGCCCGCATCCGCTGATATCGACCGGACAGCTCGCGCGACCAGATGGACCACTTATCTCTTGTGCAATTGTTAAATCGGCGGCGATTCCCCGTGATTGACCAAAATAACCTTGACATTAAACTCATAACAGCCTAATACTATAACGTCATATTTTCTGAAGTGAGTTCATCTCAGCGCCCTCTCTTTTTGTTTGCGAAATAGTAGTTTGACGACTTCTTAATTCTTAAAGGCCTTAAAATTTGTGTGCATTTTATAAGTATATTACATACGAGAACGCTGAGCAGAACCTATAATTTCATCGTAAACTGGGCTCATCAAGAGTGGTAAAAACTACGACCTTGAAGGCTTTGTTTTATGTTAAAGATTTTTTGCTGCAGTTCTTCCATTAGTTGCTATTATCACGATCACTGTAAATAATAATTGGGACTTGGATATGCGTCATTATCAGTGCTCGGCAAAGGATGATTTCATCAAGTCCATCAGCGATCATTTACCTGTTGTTTTCCGCATTGCTTGCACGATTTTTAAATCGAACCTATCATCAACAAGGCTCTGATCAACTCTGCTCAGACAAAAGTTTAGATTCACATTCATAAATGCGTCATTACATTTCTGACCTTATGTTGAGTGAATGAAAGTGTATTATTTATAGAAAGAATGACATGCAGCAGTTAATGTTCAGCATGGTCACACGTAGGTCAGATTAATGTCCGATACGCGACCGAATGGCAATGACACGCACTGTTGTAACGTTCCCAACTTGGTATCATATTCTTATTGTCTTTTAACCTTGCAGGACACCATGGTAGTATTTACTAGCTGAGCTACACACCCATTTTCACGAGTGTCTTCAATCTTTCCCACTTTTATATTTGGCGATTTTGCCACTTCTCCTTACAATTTTGCAAACGTTATGTCTCATACGAACCTTGATTTGAGAATAACATCTCAAAACACCCGTTCGTTTCTAGGAACGCGGGTTTAAGCTGTGCGTTGTATATGTAAACATCATGACAGGTCAGTCAAGACTTTTATATGTATACAATACAATAAATGCAAGCTCTGGAACTTAAAGAGGAAGGGGAATTCTCCCGAATATACACGTATTGTCGATGTCTACTTTTTCTTTTTATCTTTACGGCTTAGAAGGTACTATTATTTATTTTATTCTAAATTTTATGGCATTTCTAAACGAGAGTTGACTTAAGACTTTATAAAAGTATAATGTGTTTTTAATGCTCGTAAGTCAAACGAAATCGATAAGAGTTTAAATTATGATCATTCTAATCGTCCAAGTGGATATAAAAACCTGTTATTCTATAGCTATTATCCACAAGTATAGTACCTAACTTTGTCCAATACTATTCTTAGTTACAATGTCAATTTTGTCTTGACACTCTTAGTTCTACTGCACTGTATTTACCTAATTGAATTGCGTTAATATTCTAGTATAACCTGTTATATTAAGTGCATTTAATTTATAAATGGCCTTTATCTAAAGCATTGTGTTTAAAGTGTGGATATTATGTATTGGAATAGCTCGCGACAGCTGTTGGATTTTCTAAGCAATTCACCAATACAGGCGTTGGAAGTTACGTTAGTTCCTAAAATAAATTAAAATAAATATTCTCACGCCATCCCAGAAGGGTCTTTCATACTTTTAATAATAAGATGATTTAGTGCCAATGGAGAGTCGATCTCATCTCATATTCTCAGGCACTATCTATTACTGCAGCAAGAAAATAAGCAGAAATATACATGTTTCCTGAAGATGTTTTTATTCATAAAGCTCGAGTGTGATATCACTGTCACTGCACATAAGTTTTAAGAAAAACTCATTGGTTTGTTTCGTATCCAAATATGTTTACGTATATGGCGTTTCTTTTTTACGGGACTTTTTATTTCTTCTTTTAGTGATTAATCTAATAATGACTGACAATTGATAAGATATTTCGCGTCCAAGGGAATAAATCTCAAAGGGAGTGTTATTATTTTCTTTAGAGACAGAGACGGATGGCTCTCGCTAATGATACATTCACGTTTCATCATTGGGAAGATTATTCAATCATAGCGGGTATCTAATTAGTAGACTACACCGTGCAATGGCAGGTTGTGCAATGCTTATAAAAACAAAGGCCCGGCGTGCCTCCTATCTGATCTCCGAGTAGATTTTGTTTGCATTTACAACGTGCGGTCCATATACATGCTGGTTTTACTTCACTGGTTTCATTTTCTTTATTAAATAATTAATAAACTACTAGTGGTTTGTATACCGGACTGTTATTTTAGACTAGCTGTACCCTGCGGTTTCATCCGCGTAGATTTAGTTTCATCATTATTGTCGCGGTACCCTAATATTTCTAATAAATCAAAGTAGTCTAGTTAATCCTTGAAACATCAGCTACCTGCCAGTGAAAGTCCCGTTAAAATCGGTCCAGCCATTTCAGAGATTACCCGGAACAAACAGACAGACAGACAGACAGAAAGACAGACAGACAGAGAAAAAAAATAAAACTTGGTTTTTCAGTGTCAGTAGCGTGTATACTTTCATATGCATTTAGTGGAAAGCGGTGTGGAATTACAAACAGACACTTACATTTTATTTATTACAAACAGACACTTCAATTTTATTTATCTGTATGTATAGAAGATGTATAGATGGTATGGGTTCGATTCTGGTGTCAGTGCAAATATATGTCTGCCTTGTTTCTGGGTGGATAGTATGGTATTATAAGTATTTTATTTTTAAACAAAATAAGATTTTTATCTGTTGTCTGGTAGCTGGTACTCATAGTACAAGCTTTGCTTAGTTTGGGACAACATGGCGCTGTGTAATAATGTCCGAACATTATTTATTTATAAGGTACTTTAAAACAATCCAGTGGATATTAGGAGGTTATGATGGCTGTCTATATAACTATTCACAGGACACTACAAAAAACAATAAGTAAATACGAACTTATCAAAACCTATTCATTTGGTCCAAGGTGAAATGAAATGAAATTTCCCGGAGAAATGCAGAAAAAACAACACAATACGGGATTTAATATTTATACTAATGATTAATATTACGTCTAAAATTAACAAATAAATAATTAATTATTAATTAAAATATCAGAAACCCTTTTGGACCAAATCGTGAACAGAATATAATTAACTGGAAGTTAAAGTTACAAAATTCCGTTCACTTTCGTGATCTTATCATGATTGAGTTATGTTGAATTATGTAATATGCGCTAGAATAAAAAAAACGGGCTTAGGTAAAGAATTATGACGAACATTTGTTTTTTTTAATCAACTTAATTTTACCAAGAAAAAGCTATAAAGGTTCCGACAGACGAACATATTTATAAATTGCATAAAATTTTGCTTGGTATCACTAAGAACTTGCGTTAGCGGCGCGAGCGCTATCTTCGACATCTTAATTATAGCCCTTGCCTTTAGTAAAATTGTGTGCAAAAAATCCTCTGAGAGGTTCTCACAACATGCAGGCATGCATATAAATAAAAAAAAAAATTTATCAAAAAGTAAATCCTGTAGTTATTTAGTATAGACGGATTAAGGACTTTAACATGTATTAACGTTCACTACATCGATTGCGTATTTTCCTCATTTTGTATGGGAACGTACTTCTTACACTCTCCGCTAAGGGCGCTTTTACACTCCCATCAATACATGTCAAAAACAAACTTGGCCTTACCATAAGCTCTTATTGCCATCGTAGTTCCACTGTGTGACAGTGACAGACTTATGCACGTTATATACATCTGTCTCATAATATGAGCAAAACTATCATGGCAATAAGAGGTTATGGTAGGGCCCCTATAGACAAAGTAACATTATCTTCACGCTTCGCTAGTAGAAACGAACGGGAATGACATATGTCACGTGATTGATTTATGTCATTTCTATATATTGTTTATTATTTCTATTAGCGCAAGCGCGAGAGAATGTCACTTTGTCTAAGCCTACTGGGATATAGGTGGGATTGGATCTCGAGACACTTACGTTTTGGTGCAAAGACTCAAAACAAACGGTTACCACGACTCAATTTTGTCGTTATCAATAAACTATTGACCGTTTCGAACTACAATTGTGTTCAACAAAGTGTGAATCTGTTCAAATTCATTGAAATTATGAGTAACAGAATACGTTAAATAAAATATATTTTGCTTGAAGCTTAGTTTACTGTTATTTGGACGTTAGCCACGCTCCACATTTAAAAATTACCTACTAACGTTTTTTCAACGTTCAAGTGAAGTGATTTGACGTTTTTGCGACAAATTGATATAATCCGTTAAAATTTGAATTTAGCATTTTATTGTTAGACTAGCTGAGCCCCGCGGTTTCACCCGCGTAGATTAGTTTCATCCTTATTGTCGCGGAACCCTAATATTTTTGTTAAATAAAAGTAGCCTAAGTTACTCCTTGAAACATCAGCTACCTACCAGTGAAAGTCCCGTTAAAATCCGTCCAGCCGTTTCAGAGATTACCCGGAACAAACAGACAGACAGACAGAGAAAAATTTTAGAACTTGGTTTTTTAGTCTCAGTAGCGTGTATACATTCATATGGATTTAGTGAAAAACTGTAATTTTGGAATTACAAACAGACACTTCAATTTTATTTATCTGTATAGATTAATTAAATACAACATTACAAAAGATAGACACTATAAACGGTAGTCCATAACAAGCGCCCTCAAAGGTCTAAATAATTAAAACTATTAATTATCCATGTATAAAATTAACCAGAGGCTGAGTAATTAAAATGAAATAGGATTAATATCTGTGATTGCGGCATTAAGTTAATTCGTCTGTTGCGTGTCCCAGGAGACGCGGCGCGGTGGCTTTACGACTTAATTAATTATCGCGTATAATTTTATAAATTACTTTTAATAATAGCTTTTTAATTTCGGTATAAGTCCCAAGGGATGTTCCTTTTAACTTTTGGGAACGTTTTCTGGAGGTTTTCATCATCGGTTTAAGCGGAACGTATTATGAATTTCCGAGCTTTAGCGTTCAGTTTTGGAACCGTAAAATGAAACGTCAAAGCTAAGAAGTTCTTAATACACGCTGCTTAAACGATCATAGTTGATCCCGGAGGGGCATCAAAATCACTCAGTTTTTTCGTGACAAGCTAACTGTTAAATAAATGATTTGAATAAATTGTAGTAACTATAATTTAGAGCTTTGTTATGAAATCGGCACGGACGGCGTCGCGGCAACCTCTCAATGTAAGTTTATCATTACAAATGATTAATGATTTTGAATCAATTATCCGTTCTTGTCCGTTTGTATGGTCAGAAGCATAATTATTTCACTCCATGACATGATAATACAAAATATTTACAGTTACAGTAAAAATAAGGTTTTAATAAAATATGAAAATGTTGTATATTTTGACATCTAATATTAATTTACGCTTAATATGAATATTTTAAAACTTTGGGTAACATTTGGTAAGATAACTTACCAAATCTTAGCAATCCTTTCATAGTCATGACTAACAAAAGGTAGCAGATAGTCAAACAGATACATATTATTCTCATTTTTGATATCACTATAGATTATATTTTTGTCATCACTTTTATAGATTAAGTATGAAGAAAAGTATTAAAAGTTTTATCCACTGAATTAATATTTTATCATCTTGACTGTACCGCGAGCATGTAACGCTCCAGTACCATTTAAAATTTTCGACATGTGAGTGATCAATGGGCCATTTCTATTGAGGCATATTATTCTATTGTAACTCTGCTTAATTATACACGTTGGTCTGTCTTGATACAATTTGGTATTTCACAAGGTAGCATGAAGGCACCATTAATATATTATAACTAACTGTGCCCCGCGGTTTCACCCGCGATTGCTTAATTTCATGGGTGGCTTTATTTGCACATTTTTTTTTAAAATCTAAGTAGCTAAAATTAGTTATTCTTTGGGTATCATCAGATATCTTCCAGTGAAAGTCCCTGTAAAATTAGTCCGAAATTTTCCGGAACAAATATACAGACAGAAAATAAATTAACATGGTTTATTTTTTTTATTTATGTCAGTTAGTGAAACGCTGTTAATTTGGAGTTACAAATAGACATATATTTTTTAAAGACACGTCTGTGGTCCCGGTTAAGCTCGACGACTTGGTAAAAGCTTCTCGTGATAAGCGGGCTGGGGTTCTTCTCACTCAGAGAATCAGCATTGCTCTTCAGCGCGGTAATGTAGCCAGCCTTCTTGGCACAATACCGTTTTCATAATTGTTGGTGGTATAAATAATTACGTTTTTACCAGTGTTATTAAAATAAAATACGGAAGAACTCTGACTGAACCTCCAGGATCCAGGAATAATTGGCTATTATCCAGTCGTCATAAAACCAGCTACGATGTACTTCATCAGTGGAGCGGACGTTGTTCACTCGAGTAAAACCATTATCGAGTGTTAAGTATAAATGGGTAATAAAACATAATCCGTGAGAACAAGTTAACCGCACAGGAATAACTTTAGATTGTATCGTCATCCGCAGACAAAAGACAAGACAGGCTTTTCAATTTAGGCAGAGAGTTATAATTTTATTGGTCCGTATTATGTTTCGCTGGTCGATTCGGTCAAATTGGAAGCAAACACAATAAGGCGAGTTGTCAAGGTAGGAGTTGAAAGTTTCGGCTATTTTTGCATTGATATTATTATGAAATTATTTGTGTAATCAAGGTTACGACTACATTATTACCTTTCTTGCATTTTAGTTCCAATAATAACGATGAAGTATTAGAGAGAGTAGAAGAAGAAAGAATGATAATCCGGACAATAGAAAACAGGAGGGGCAAGATGATTGGACACTTATTACGACATGACGCTTTCATTAAAAACATCATAGAAGGGAAGATAGAAGGAAAACGAAGAAGAGGGAGACCAAGGATTAGTTATGTACAATAGCTGAAGGAAAAAGTCAGCGCCATGTCGTACAAGGAAGTCAAAGTGTTAGCGGACAATAGAGAGGGTTGGCGATTGCTTCACCGACAAGAGCCTAGCTCTTAAATAAATGATGATGAAGAATAACGAGTATCCGGCAATTCCTTATAAATTGGTTTTGTTTCCGGCGTAGAGATCAAATGCTTGTCACAAATCTTATTTAAATAAGTCTTGGTATAGTAGTTTGGGCTCCAAATCCGTTTATCATCAAGTAACATAGACTGCATTATATTATTATGTCTGACTGGGTAGGCGTGAAGCAGGTATTTTAGATGCATAAGTACTATTAAAAAGCTGGTCAAGCAAGTCACTTGCGGCTAACCACTCGCATCAGTGATTTCATGGAATTATAATATATTCAAACATGTCTATGACAACTACAGCCCTGCGTGTAAAAGAGACGGAATTAGCTTACCGTTCCACTAGAGGCTGCACGTTGTCGAGGAACTCGAAGCCAGCGTGAGTAGTGTAGGTAATCGTCTCATGACACATTAAGTTCCCGTGATCAGCCCGTATGTAGTTTTTGAGCACCCAGAACTCTCCGCGCTGGATAGTTTGAGGTAAAAAATCCTTATCGTTGCACGCAAGTAGGAAGTGCAGGCGCAACAGGGTAGCCTCAGAGAGTGCGTTTTCATCAACTATATCTAGTAAAGTCTCATTAGTAAAGTCTACTTCAGACGGCACGGCTATTGAAGCGGTGCTCGAAGCAGTTTTGTTAGTAGAAGGCATCGTCGATGGCGTCTTTTGTGAGGTGGACTCCTCGAGGTTCCTGGCGCTGGAGTCTGCGGAGTCATTCCGGAGCTCCTCCCTGGGGATGTAGCGCATCTCGGCACTCCTCTCGGAGCCGTCGACGGACACGGGCGTCCACTCCACGCCGGGCGGGGAGCTGCCCGACAGGTGCATCGCTGCATAAAACAGCATCGCGATATTTATCACTATGCTCACCCGGAATATAAGGTTTCGCTTGTTACCGAACATTATAATAGATATTTAGGCACTTTCACTTATACAACTAACAGATTATTCTACAACGTCCTTCGGCGTCCTCTAGGACGTAGTTTCCTGTAGGGTCCTGTTCGAGCCAGCATTACAATATATTATGTCATCAGCGGGCGTGTGGAGGGGGGCGCCGCGCTGGCGCCGCGCACTGATATGGCTCCTGGAACAAATCAAACATACGGTTTTACATTGACTTTATTAGCTTTATTTTTTTATGAACAACCTACGCCCCCATTTTCAGTCACGTTAATTAGGTAGACAGGTAAAATCCCACATAAACCTTCTAAAATTAACTATTAGCTTAGCTGATCTCAAGTCGGTACTGATAAAATAAACTCCATTCATCTCTTACCAGTGCCATTTCTTTGACCTCCTTATACATCATGACAGAAACCTTTTATTTGATAAATAAATTGGTAAGGTTTTTTGGTCTTAAAAATTACATATCCTTAGACCTTGAGCTGAAATTGTTATTTCCACTAATAAGAAAAAAACTAAAAAGTTCTACAATTAACGGCAAGGTATAAGCGTAATGTCTGCTATTTAATTAGTTAGCGGAGTTCGATAAAGTTTTAACCGGGAACCTTCCCAGGTATTATTAAGATGCCTATCTCGGCCTGTGGGATAAATTAATCTTGTCTGAGATTCTATTTTTGAAGAGGCAGGGGCTTCAGCGCGCAGCATTAAATCGGGTCACACCGACTAAACAAGTTCTTTTTAATCTCTTAGACATTAGATAAATACAAAGACTTTACAGAAGGCTTGCTTCTTTTTAACATTTGGAGGCTCACGTACACAGACGTATACTAACGACGTCGCACGAGCAGATATCGCTTTAAATAGATGATGCATATTCCTCGATCTGTATGAAAACTTAGCGTAGCACCTTTTGTACCTTACTGTGACGCACAATTTTATTGTTTCATTCAACTTATTACAGTTCAATATCATTTTGTTCTAATTTTGTATGCGATCAACAGCAGTGGAGTGCAGACTAAATAAAACGACATTTCTCTCATGTTGGCACATGTCTTCAAAGTTTAATATCCGTGGTCTCGCGCGTACATAATTAATTAAGATTAGTTACTTTACTATTTGATTGAGATCCACGAACGCGTGAGAGGTTGTGTGAATGCGATGATTCTAAAGCCGACCATCTGTATGTTTTTAATCTGTGGCTATAGAGTTAGTGATTGATGCTCTAATAAATTCACAGTGTAGTCATGTGGCGCCTCTTAGTCAGATACGATCGGAGGCTATCTTCATGCTCAACGGCTTCCAAACTTGATTTATTAACTGCTTCATTGCACACCTAAAGTGTTCTGTAGGTCTAAAAAAGCCACTCTGGGAGAATCATAATGTGATCAGAATTTGATTCATCATTGTAATGGCAAAATGGTCAATTAGGTGCAATTTATATTCTGACTCACGAATGATTAATATTTTGCAATTCACTTGTTTGACACTTTCCTATGAAGATTTCTAAAATGGTTCTGGAACTGGAACTACTTTTTTGACAAATAGCATCATAAATAGTTAGTAAGGGACTAACGTCTACAATTATTGTAATCATTCGTGAATTGAATTGCACCCAAACACAAAGTGAACATTTTGTAATTTCGATGATGAATCACATTCGGATCACATAATGAATCTCCCAAAGTGGCCTTTTTAGACCTACTGGCCTATTCGTAATTTGATTAAAGCGAGCGTAAACGATTTACGGTTTATGTAATTTAAAAAATAACAAACTGCTAAGATGGTTTCGAGTCACGAAGTCATTTCAATTGTAATTGACGGCTTTAAAAAATTCTAAGCACTGCGAGGTTGCTGTAATTGTTTTGTTAACGCTCATGTCTATGTTAATATTGACTTTAACATTTACAATCACTAAAAATCTGTATATTATGCCAAAACTTGTTGCGAGACCAAGTTATGTACAACGTTTACGATTTTGTAGGAAATTTTTAAATGTGACTTCATATAGTTTATTGTTCTTTACTTTGAGTTGTATACATAACATAATTATTCTATGAGGTATATAGCAGACACCCGTTTGCTGCATGCTACAATCCTAAGGTATACTAAGGTACCCGATGCAGGGTTTCGTGACTCAAAAATAAAAAAAAGTCAGAGCTCTTGTTGTCCATCGGAGTTTTTTTACGGATTTACATGATGGAATATGGTTCAATTTGGTACAAGTATTCAGGTTTTTTTTAATATCTCATCAATACGTACCTACTAATTTTTTTTTCTGTGGTAAAGTTATTCTTAACGCTAAGCCTAGCTCTTAGAAGTTATTTGGGTCAAACGTCCACTAACTCGTCGTATAGTACAATATCCTTGACCCTGAAACGTGTACTTACCTACTTCAAAAAGTACTGATCAATAACGCCCTTATAACATTAGCGTTGATAACAGCTTCAGCTAAGTGTAAGTACTTAGTTAAGCCATTTTATTTGTAAGGAACATTCTTAGATTCACGTTCCTTGTATATTTTAGGCAAATGTTCAAAATTGGAATGGCATGCTGAATCACCACACTATCTGTTTCTACAGAATGTCCCTGGGCCTGTAGACAAAGTAACATGATCCTCACGCTTCACTAGTAGAAACGATAGAAAATTTACGGGAATGACATATGTCACGTGACTGATTTATGTCATTTCCATACATTTTGGATCGTTTCTATTAGCGCAGCATGAGGATAATGTTACTTAGTCTACAATCCGTGGTATGTCAAACCCAAGGGAATAAGATAGGTAAATTTATCACTTTCTAGACGAAACAGAATGACCACAAATGGATTATTACCATTCTCAATATTTGATTAATCATTTTATCAACCATAACATCATAATCATTATTTCTTATAATTGTATGATCTTCTCGATCGATTCAAAATATTAACTTAACTACAGTGCAAGTAATAGGGAGTCTCTCATCTACGTATTTATTATAAATAATTATCTGAACGGCTTCCCTGCTTCGCACGGTTCAGTTCGCACAATTGTTTCTGTACTTCATTATTCATTAAATATATCACACTGTAGTAATAAAAACCCTACTCGATCAATACTTCATCCTAATTTTGAAAATCGGTGTAGGTATCTCTTCGATTCAAAATAATGTATGCAAAAAAGTACATATAAATTAAAAATTCAAAAGTACTTCTTACAAAGTACGTTCAAATTGTCATAAGTCACAAAAATACATTAAACAGTATTATAAATGTTACTATCGGGTTCGGAAGGTCGCTATTGTTGACAAAAATCCGGCAAGAAACTCAACAATTACTCATTTAAAAAAAATTTCAATTTTGGTTACAGTATTTATATCTCGTGAAGCCCATGGACACAGTTCCAATGCTTATAATATAATATAGCAAGTTGAAAACCCTGTTATCTGTAACGACTGAGTGAGTCCAAATAGAATGGTTTCCTACAGGACGCAATGGGCGTTTGTTAGAGCTGACATTGTCACAAACGGTCACCACAATGGATCGTAAGTTCTTATGGCGTCCAGGAATTTGCCTACAGTGAATTTAACTATAAACTTTCCCTGGCTATGCAAATATTTAAACGTTTGCGGTTGACAACCTGGCATCCATCATCGCTGCGGACAAAGTAACTTGGATATTGGTTTTATGGGGAAAGCGCATAAAACGCGGTAACTGAAAATGTGCTATGTTTTATGCTTGTAAGTTATGAGTGGTTAGAGAGGTTATATATTTTTTACCATATATACCTTCGTGAGAAAAAGGTGATTAATAATAGTAAATCCAGTAGGATACTTAACGGCTACGTAGCCTTTGAGCGCTGGTAACACCAACAGTTAGAAATAAATTTAAGTTCCAGTAATAATTTAATAAGCCTAGTAGTGCCTCTTATGTTTTGCTGTGCCCTAACAGGGCTTATGTTAGATTGCTAAGGATATCATTATAATTACGATTATTTTGTATATGCATGTAACTAACATAAACGCAATAAATAAATAAATAAAACAGTGTCCCCAACGGATTGCCTATTATGAAAAGAGAGAAAAGCGGTTAGTTCGACTATTGCTAGAAATCCTAGTCTCTTACTCTTTCCCTGCAAGGAGCATTGGTGTCCCTACTCACCTCAGAAACATAATTTTACTCTAAGATGCAGGTGCTGTTACAAGATATGAACGCTGGTTTTGAAGGCGCTGTTGTAATTTTTTGACTGCATTTGTACTTAGCATTTTTCGTCTGTGTTTTACTGTAAGGTGGAGGTATTATCGAAAAGGAAATCCAGTTATGTCATATCCCTTTTAATATTGCTTCGAAATTGGTTTTGATACATATTTAATATTATTTTATAGTATCATTCATATTTTCTAGGAACAATAATCTAACTACTGTATCAATTGATAAGAACTTTTAACAAAGGGTAGCGGTTGTACATAAAAGTATTATAATGATGTATTTATCAATACCTAACTAATTATATTAGATTTTAGATATTGACTCGCTAGCTGTTATGTTAGTAGGTTATGGTTTTACCGATTCGAGTGAAAAACAAAACTAACAAGTAGTTTCGTATTACTTATGCTTCCTGTGTGATTGAGAAAAGTTATTCGATTGATTAGGTAAGTATCATTTGATGTCATCATGAGCTTAGAAATATTCATACAAAGCTTCCTGCGTGACAGGCTTAGCCTAGTGTAGGAAGTTTTAGTAATCAACTAGCTGTATTACATTAATTAAGTACTATAAGGCAACCTTTGTAATTCTTTCAGTAATAAATACATTATTATTATTATTATTATTTTTTAAGTTATTAACTTTTCTCGGTTTTAGAAACCGGTTTTTTTTTTGATAATCACGGGCCTAGGCCAAGTGAGAATCACTAATGGGGTTGTGGGGAGTTAATGAGCGGTCAACCTGAAGGAACTTTCTAGCGATTCGGCAAGTATTCAGAATTACGGCTTTTTGTAAGGTGAGGTAGGTGAGTTTAGGCAGATCTATTGTGGATATGGATTGGTGTAGCTGTTTCGGTATTACGCCAGTTGTAGATAAGACTATTGGGACTATTGTTACTTTTTGTAAGTGCCACATGCGTGTTATTTCATCTTTGAGATCTTCGTACTTGCTGAGTTTCTCACTTATTGTTGTTTGTAGGTTGTGGGTGTTAGGGACTGCTATATCAATGAGTTGGGCGGTTTTGTTTTCTTTATCGATTAGTGTTATGTCTGGTCTATTGTAGTGCACGGTTCTGTCTGTAAGTATGGCTCTGTCAAAATATAACTTGTGTGTTGAATTCTCAAGCACAGTTTGCGGTAGATATTTATAGTATGGTACTGGTGGTGGTTGAATCAATTTGTGTTTGATTGCTATTTTTTGGTGGATTATGTTTGCTACCTGGTCATGTCTGTGCTTGTAATCGGTTTGAGCTATTGCTTTACAAGCTCCAGTGATGTGCTGGATGGTCTCGTTAGGAGTGTGGCAGCGGCGGCAAACGTCTGTGGTATTGGGGATTTTCATTATATGTTTTTGATAATTTCGGGTCTCCATTACTTGATCTTGGATAGCTAGCATGAATCCCTCCGTCTCCGGGAACAACTCTCCACGTTTGAGCCATTCGTTCGACGCTGTCTTGTCGACGTGTTGCTGGTTCAAATCGTGGTAGTGTCTTCCGTGCAGAGACTTACGGGCCCAGTCGTTAAGTTTAGTCTGTCTGTCAGTTAGGATCTCATTGTTCTGGATAGATCTATTTTGTAGGTTCAGTGGTGTAAGTTTTCGGTCATTGTCTACTACTGCTTCATGCAGTATGGATGTTTGGGTTTTTCTGTGAAAAAATGATCTAAGGTTCGATATCTGTCTATTATGAAGGTTTCTTATGTCAATGAGACCTCTTCCTCCTTGTATTCTGGGGATTGTTAATCTCTGCACACATGACCGTGGGTGGTGCTTCCTATTTTTGGTGAGAGTGGTGTTGATCAGGCGTTGTAGTTCCTTATATTCTGTTTTGGTCCAGTTTATGATCCCGAAAGAATACGTAAGTATAGGAATTGCATAAGTGTTGATTGCTTTAGTTGTGTTTTTGGAACTTAAATATGTTTTTGCTATTGCATTAAGTCTGTGTTTGAACTGTAGTTTTAAGGAAGATTTTATTGATTTGTGGTTAATTTGCTTTGACTGCGCGTATCCTAGATATTTATAAGTTTCGTTTTCTTCTAATGGTCTTATCAGCTCCCTACTTTGAAGTTCATAACTGTAAATGTGGTTCTGTCCTGCTTTGATAGAGTTAATTTTGCATTTATCAATTCCGAATTCCATACAAATGTCGTTTGAGAATTTTTCTGTAATTAGTGCGAGGTCATTTTATTATTATTATTATTATACAGATGCTTTTATATTTTTATAAAAAAAACATACTTCCTTATTTAATAAATAAAAATCTTCTTCTCATAATAAGTGTTTGTACATACATTTTTTATGTAAATATTATGCTAACCTAACCAAACTTTTTGAATTCCCTTTCGATTAGAATCTCCTTGATTCGCAGCCATAGATAACAACATTTTAATTACTAAACGGAAATTTGTTTGTTCTGACTACTGGCCATTTTCACAACACAACTAACGATTAGATGTATTTATTGATAAAATATAAGCTGTTAACTCTATGTAGGTGAAGCCCGGTGAGTGATAATTTCATATCAACAGAGATTATCATGTCAAATTAGCATTGACTGTTCAATTTACCTTGTACTACAAGGCGTTTCATGAGTAGACAAAAATAAAAACTTTGTGGTAGAAAATTGAGTCCTTCACAAAATTAAGTTGAGTCCAAGGCCTTACCATAAGCTCTTATTGCTAACATAGTTTCGCTGTTTCATTCAACCATCGTCCCTCAAAGCTAAATGCGAAAAAAGCTAAATTTTTTTAGAATTATTTGAAGGAAAAAGCCGTGTAACGTCCTGGGGCCTTACCATGAGCTCTTATTGCCATGATAGTTTCACTTATTTATGAGACAGATGTATGCGACGAGTATACATCTGTCACTGTCGCACAACTGAATTATCATTGCAATAAGAGCTCATGGTTGGGCCCCTGTATACAAGTGCTATAAGATTACCACTATCAGTGTTCTAAAATTAATTGCAATCGACAATTATTATGTGCGATAATCGATTCCGTCAAGTATATATTGTTGAGAGTAAACGTTACCTCATTTTAGCTTCATGTAGGTCTAGGTTTATTGTATTTATAAATATTATAGTCTTATATAATAAATGTATTTTTTTGTCTTTCATTATTTACTTGCAAGTAACATATTTCATTGCTGCAATAAGCAAAGCGCACTGTCGTCACTGTATGTTGTGTTTGTTTATAGTACCTATAAACCTTATATATG
This sequence comes from Watsonalla cultraria, assembly GCA_964035505.1. Lineage (NCBI taxonomy): Eukaryota > Metazoa > Arthropoda > Insecta > Lepidoptera > Drepanidae > Watsonalla > Watsonalla cultraria. The sequence goes on along the minus strand of OZ037717.1, from coordinate 4,520,760 downwards.
TATATAAATTATCACTATGTTTTAATTAACCTACAGTCAATAATAGTGAATATACATGTGTGTAGTGTCTATATGTAATAACTTCTTGCAAGGAATAAGTTAAATTGTTTATCAAAATTGATAATTATTTGTTATCATAATCCTACCCTGATACTCCGACAGGTGCGTCGGTTGTATAGCATTGTTCAAATATTATTATGTCATATCAAATATACATTTACGTGCACACTTCATTATTTACTTTTTAGTTGATATCTCAAATATTCTTCTCGCTCAGCTCTTCACGGAGTAATTACAGATGATAATTACAATAAAAATGTATTTGATTAGTACACAAAATGTTATTCAGATGTTAAAAACACAAAATATTTTTTAATGTTAATGCTAAAAGAAAGCTAAACGTCTAATCACACAAAAAAGAGAAACAATATATTTCGCAAGTTATAAAAGATTTTGCGCGGTTCAGCTTCTTATCGGGATACACTCTCGTTTCTGTGTCTATTTTGTTTTATCAAGCATTTAAAATCATTACATTTAGATCTTAGAATCTTTACACTTCAATAAAAAAAATTGTTTGACAGTAACCTTATGGGCTATGGCTTACATAATCAAAGGCTTGAATCATGTCACAATATACTGACACCTGCCTGTGTTATTATGTACTAAGTTATTTACGCAAGAATCCGAGTTTCGTACAAAATCCTAAAAGAAACAAAATACGTATCAGTTGGAAGGTCAGTACACGCAATAAACATTAAATATAACATGAATGTCGGCTGGTTAAGTAGGTGTCGGTAATGCCAAAGGTAATGCTCATCTCATTATGACGACACGTGTTAAGCATGTTACACATAGGTAAGTGTTCACGGTAATGTACACGTGACTAGACATTGTGTTTATGGTAGTAGCATTATGTCAAAGACAATGCAAATTAGTTTTACTGACAAACTCATTCCAGGCGGCCTACTGCGTGAGGTCTTAGTAACTTCTTAATTTTGACGTTTAATGTTTGTATCACAAATTGAAACGTCAAAGCTCAGTTCTTAATACTCTCTCCTTAAACCATGATGTTAGGCCCCCAGGTATTCATAAAATTAATAAAATTCAGCTTGAAATAGGAGTAACTTCTACTCATGCCAAGGAGATGCCATGGGTCTTCTCACTTATAGACCACACTAGCTTTTACCGTGTTTAACTGTGAAAAGGTAACAGACAGACTGAGACATTTTTCCACATTATTATAGATTGGAAGGTCATTAAGGGCTTCAGAAGAATCCGACTAAATACCAACTTGTGTACGATGGCTTCAAACCGTGTTCGTAGCTTGCTACGAACTTACTTACTTACTCTACTTGTAGAGTAAGTGGACTAAGTGGTTACCGCACAACGCAACAACTGACAACTACATTCAATGCACAACACTGGCGACCTTCACTAGGGAAAGTGTTTTACTTTTAACGAATTATTATGCCCACTCAAGTAGTAAAGCCCATCCTATTATGCAGGAGAACGTGAAAAGCATTGCAAACACTTTTCACGTGTACAGAAAATAATTTGAAGGTTGTTGGTTTATTTGACAACCCAACACGGAATACATTCTTTCGTTGAAATTACTGTGTCTATTGATTTATTAAGTTCTCCTAGTACCTAGTTAATATTTCTAATCCATATTGTAAACTTCGCAGGTTGGACAAAGAGCAGTAAGGAGTGTTAATCAAGAAAAATGTTTCATCATTCAGAATTGAAGTCTAAGCAGTCTGTAATAAAAGCTTAATAGAATTTTGTTGAATAGTTCCTACGGATCAAAGCAATAAATCACCATTGATACAAAATCAATCCAAATGTCAAGGTTGCAATATTATAAGCCAATTAATTTTTTTGAATGGTTTTCAATATTCTATCCATCTGTCATTAAGGTTACAAAAGATAAACAAATCCATCATTTTGTCCTTACTTTCATGACAATAACTTATTTTTTTAAATTGAAGGACTGGGGATAGATCAAATCTGAAGGCAAACTGGGGATAGTAATCTCCATAAATGTAAACTTTGTTAATTTATTGAAATCGACTGTTTGAGGTTATTGCATGCTTCCATATCAGAAAATAAGTCGCATCCATAAATTGTAAATTGTAATGCTTGCACCAGTGTTATCTTATGTTACAACGAGTGCGAGACCAGAATTCAGATGAATGCTTCACCGGAACGCACGCACATGTTTGTATAATTAATTGTCTTTGTAATCCTGATTGTAAGAACACAATATTGTATATTGATCTGCGAAATTCTCCTGGTCAGTACTTCGTGTCAAGTCTGATTTGTTTTCAGACAGAGACAGAGAGTAAAATATGCATTATTTTGTGCTTTTTCGTCGATCTTTTATAGTCAAGTGAGGAGTCATTACTCTAATACAGGGATCCCTAATTTAACTCGATGAACAATGTAGCAGATCTAACTCAGTGATATTTTAATATTGTATGTAGTGGTTTCGGAGCTTATTCGTTTAAAAAATACAAACTATCAAATATTTCCTCTTCATGATATTAGTGTAGAACGATTATCACTCGGTCTATCTGTAGTTCACTTGCAAACGTTCCTGCGACTTCTTCAACCTCTTCCGAAAGATTCAGATATGATTGGATGATCATATTCATCTAAAACTCATACCACCCTATTACAACACATAGACTGAGATACCAATTTCAAAAGGGGATGGACACAGCTTTAGTCCGATTTGGTCTAGTTTTCGGTTAATCCATGTTTTGTAATAAACTCAGGCAATAGCGTAACATCCAGCTTCGCACAAAAACTAACTGCATTACTTTTAGATTTACACAATTTTATTAGACTACGTATAATTAGTTTACAATATACGGTCGTTCTCTACGTATGTATTTTGTATCTTCCGCCTATCTTTAGCCGTAACAAAGTATGTCCATAAATATAACGGTTTGTTCGAAACAATCTAAATGTACATTCATAAAGCCAGGCAATTTGTAACAGGCTAATTCGTAATCATCGTAAACCTTATCTTATGCAACTGAATGCGCTTCTAAGTACTATTTTTAATGACATCAATTAAGGACTATGAGAAGCTTACTTAATTCTTCCTCGTAAAGTTGATGCCGATAGTCAAAATGTAATCATTTTTCTTTTTATGACTGAACTACATAGTCAGTAGTCACCCATTTCGATACTAATCCTCTTTTCACTGGTAGGCCTAATCACTTCCAATTTTATTCGTCATATTTCCATTAAATTTAAAAAATTATGAAAAATTCACGCAATATTTATTTTTCTCCATCTATCAAGATGCAATCTTATCATTCCGCTTGAGCTTTCTGCGCCTGCTTGCGTGAAAATAAAAACCTTTATGCGTTTTTCAGCATCCTGCCTCGGTCAAATGGAACTAATTTTGTTTACCTAGTGGCTTTATTTCGAACAGCGAAATGCATAGAGCTACCTTGACACCGTGAGGACAGGAGTAACCCTGACGGATTGTAGATCTTCTCAACAATGTGAAAATGAAAATGAAAATGAAAATGAAAATGATTTATTCAGTTTAGGCCCTGGTAAGGCACTTATGAACGTCGAGGAATCTACCACCGGTTCGGAAACTAGCCTTCTGAGAAGAACCGGCAAGAAACTCAGCTGGCATCATGTACATTTCATTACACAGTAAAATAATAATAATTACAAAAAAAAAAACATCATAAATTATTCACTTCAAATTATTCAATGTTCTTGGCTATTTAGGTACAATGATACAATACACCGAGCAAAGAGGTCAGGGTTGATACCACTAAATATACTATCTTTTGGGATAAAAGAACATGTCCATAATCCATACAGATAAATAAAATTGAAGTTTCTGTTTGTAATTGCAAATTAACAGCTTTTCACTAAATGCATAATATAAACGTATATACGGCACTTACATATACGTTTTTTTCTCTTCCTGTCTGTCTGTCTGTCTGTCGGCCTGTCTGTTACTTATAGTAAAATAAAGTATGAAAAGGATGATAAGAAAATAGAATATTGCATTGTGTTCCGATTTCCATTTTATTATTAAATTCCAACCAACATGAATTCATCTACTTTCAGTTTTTACAGTATATTTAATTGCAATGAATATTAAATTTTTATAGCACCGTGTAATTAGATTTAGCATTACAAAATTATTATGCAGTCGTAATATTGGACATTACCAAATAACTGGGTAGTAACATTATTTACAACTTTTAACCACTGGTGTAATGAAATTATGACACCAATAAAATTTTATTCAGAGTTTTATGCAGGCGAAATAAAAATAGAATACACGTATAGAAAAAAAACAAGCTTTCTCCTGCGATTTTACCCCAGTGTATGTATAGGTACCGACGGATTAATACATCATCACACATACATCCTTTATGTTACATTTAGCTTCGGATTAGTTATAATACTATAAAATATTTTAAAATGGTTTTTCAATAAATAAATACATTTTTGAGGTTAATAATTGAATAACTTTTGGCATGGTTCTTCCTATGTCTAAACCAATAAGTTTAATACACATGAGCACTCTAATTTGTGGTAACTTGGCATAAAATGCCTAGACTGGTTACATAATATAGTTAACAAGTTTCACAACACTTAGCAGACAAACATATTGAATTCACTGAACGATGTGTTGAACTTACTTTTATTTTCGTTTGGTCAATGTTACATTTGTTAGACATAGGTCACGTCTACTTACAAACGTATAGTCTATAAATACTAATATTATATAATAAGCGGTAAAAATACAGACAATAGGTGCATCAAGTCCTAGACAAAGGGCTTGATACCTTACTTTGAGAAATTTGCTATTTTGACTCTCAATAATTGGATGGCAACCAAACTTAAAAAAAAATTAAGATTTAATTTTTTTTTGTATTTTACCTTAACCCAAAAGTCAAAAATGGTTTTAGACCTCGATTCTGATAAGCAGACATTAGGCTAATGCAAATCACATACTGGATAATATCATATTGGGTAACATTGTTTCCAAAATAAGATTCATAATTGTAACAATTATTCTTGTAAATAAAATAAAGTAGGAAAATAATGCTATGTTCAGGCATGCCATTTACTTTTTATTAAGCTTCTTAGAGTTTCGTAAATCCGGAGGTTATTTTTAATCTTAGATATTTGAAAGGCTATAAACGAAATAGTGCTAAAATAAATATGGATGAAGTAGCTGTTATAAAACTGTATGTACGTAAAGGCAACAAACTACAAGTGAAAGGTACTAAGATACAGCGACCGACAGTTATTGCTAGAGCTATATCTGAACATACAAACGATCTGAGGTCGTCGAGGAAATATATCATACGCCTACAATACGCCGTACGGAAGTGAGCATTGTCCACTGTCTGAACTTATGGATGTGCTCGTTATAGATGATAAAAAAGATTCAATAGACACATTATCACAACATGGACATGCAGTAACCTCACAAGCCGTACAGAATATTATTGAAAGTAATGTCAGATTTATATGTGACCAACTTAAATAAATCGTGCAAGGACTTTGTAAGGCGTGAAAGTGACAATTCCAGAATAGTTTGCCAATTTGCAAAACTTTGTTACGAAACGAATCTTAGTTAGTTTATTATGAAAATGTGGGTGGATGAATAAAAATATAATATGTAAGTAACGATTTTTACCTTGTTACGGGAAAAGGAACAAATAGGGTTTACCTTCAAAACTGAAGGTTTGAAAGTTAATACGCAGTGTAATACAATATTTGTGACATATTGCTCGTAATACCAGCATAGTCGGTCGCTATAAATGATTATGTAGCAACCAATAACTAAACTGACATCCTTACTGCAATAATCACAATACGAGATCACAAAAGTATCCCCGAAAGGCTAAGCTATCTTAGGGGAGATGTTACTATCTGAATACCCTAACTTTTCATGGAAGATGAATAGGTGTTAGGTGATTCCATCGCCGCCTCAGTAACTATAATATACATACGTCTTTGAAATTCTATGCAGCATCTCTCCTATTCCTTCACGGTGAAGCTCCTGATTTGATATGACTGCACATAAAAATAAAATTGGCAGCGTTTGCCATCATGACTCTGATAAAGATTATTTTATGTCTGAAGAATAAGAAAATACAACTTTGCAACCGATCCAACCAGCCAAACCAATCAGAATATATACTTGTGCCAACGCTAGACAATGTGCAGTATGGAATATGCAAACAATATAGGATGGCAGAGGATGACGTAGAAGACAATATCGTCCGCGCGATGCAACCGCTTCAATAACGGAAGCAGCGTGCGTGGTCTGCATGCGCAACAACCTATGTCCAGTCACGACTTGCAAATGAGACGACTAGACCTTAACTCACTACGATAGACAAAGTCAGCTATATTTTGAAGTCTAAAACTATTTTCTCGATCGTTTCCACCCACGTACTAACCGTAGACGAGTACCTATAAAACGATCTTAATATGACTATTAGAACGCCTATGTCACAGTATACGTAAGAGCTTACTACAACGTTTCTAAATGTCAGCTATTAAGATGAATGAAGCTCACGTTCCTAAGTTAAATTTATTCATTCATTCATGTATATTTACTTAATCGATAAGGAATATAATAAATCGGTTCCATAACCGTTAGCCAGAGTTCAAATATTTTGTATTAAATCACTATCTATGAATGAGTAGTTGTTATATCAGTCTCATATAACATAGCGTAGTATTTTGCCTCAGGTTAGAGTTGATAATCCGAGAAAGATAAAGATAGCAAAGATATACTTATTGACTACGAATGCTCTAGATTTTAAAATGAGAATATATTGAGAGACTTTAGATTTTGTTTTTCTGAAAAATAAGCAGTATCGACTTTGAACCCGATTTTATCATAATGTTAACTAAGATTTTGAAGCCTATCGCAAGCCTAAACTTTTTAATAGCATGACTCTTATTTGCATTTTTAAAATTATCATAGATTAGAACTTTACCTACATAAGTACCCGTTGTAATAAATATTTTATCTACTACTTATTTCGTGTCTACGCACTTGAGATAAAAATACAAGCAAACAGTTTGAATTAAATAGACAAGACATGTCTTAATTCTTAGCGCTAATATTTGTTTTGCCACTTACGTCTTTGACCTTACATCTCAGTTTAGCGGTAATGTTAAATTACCCGATGCTAAATGATAAAGTTATGGTAAAACAGCGTAGTTGAGGAAATAGAATAAATTGTTTAACTAGCAAGAAACTTGAGGACGCAGACAAGGACGAACGCATTAATGAGGGGCAGGTATACAATGGTAGCAAGTATTAAAATATGACTTTTAGCACCATCAAAAACGATACAAAAAGTTTACTTACACAATACTTAAATAATCTCGTAGATGTGTGCGTCTGTGTTAGAGTGTGTCATTTCGAACGATTTGTTCCTAGATTCTGTTCTGCTTGTTGACCCAAGCGTAATATCAGTAAGGGGTGTCACATCGTAGTCGATCGCGTATACGTCATTTACGTATTATACAGACATTTATAAACTTCTAATCAACAGATTAATTAGACATTAAGGAGTAAATGTTAATAATTTTAAGTGTGACAACCAAGACGAATAGACGTTCTTATTAAATAAAATGTCTAGATTCTGTTCTGTTTGGTAACTAAGCGTAAATAAGTACTTAAGTACTACGTAAATAAGCTTATTTATATACTTTGGTAATAGTGATCTTCTCTTCGAGAAAAAGTTATATACTACGTGTATGTATGCATATGCACGAAAATGCTAATGATTACGCTAGAGATTAATGAAAGTCTATATATTTTTGTGACAAAATCCGAATGTAAATTACATAAAAGTATGAAATTCAACGGAACAGTTATATGTTTAGTTTGCTTATAATTAAACATCGTGATGTAGCTGTTTCTTAAAATGTTGATCAATTTACTTAATAATTTAAATATCAGCTTGGAGTTCAAAGAACCGAGACATTAATGGGTAAACCCGAAGAGTTATTTTCTCAAATTTCAGAATCAATCACGTAGGCGTAAGCGGTCAAACATAACGACGCTCGGAGTTATCTACCACCACTCGATAGAAAACAATATATCCATTAAACTTCTGGTCATCTAGACCACAAAAAATTATATAATGCAATCTGCCACTGAGGTGCTAAATTGACTTTGGTCTATTTATCTTTAACTGTTTTCCTGGATCAATGAGCTCTATTAAGCTTGGATTCTATTCAACTGGTACGATTGTTAGATCGTACCAGTTTCCCTGCCTAATCAAATATCTAGATTGTTGAAAAGAATTGCCGTGGAAAAGTTGGCATAACGGGATCTCTAGTTCAAATTTGGAACTGTTCGTATGGGGTCCAAATTTGTGTGCATCTTATGTACCCTCCAAAAGAAGATAGTGTTTTTTTATCAAATCTGCGGAAAATAAAACAAAATATACGGCAAGTTACTTTGTCTAAAGCGTTTAAATTATTTAGTGCAAAACCATGAGGAACAAAGAGCAGCCTCGCGATGCTAACAAAGCTATCCTGCTTAGCTTTGAGGTGTAAAACAACCTCTCAGTACAAATAGTTATGAGAAGTCTTTTATGGGAACCTGGTTAGGCACTTATGAATACCGAAAAGGAGGAAAAATTACAGGTGGCTCCAAAATGTATGGTATCAGACATTATTTTATACTTATTAAGAGAACTACAAAATAAGATTCTTGAGGTACCCGGAGTATCATCAACAACAGCTACTAGAGGAGCTACAATTTAAAGCTAGGTAGTAAAGTTGTTCTAGCAATAAAATCCAACGAGATATAAGGCCATTTGAACCACGACTTCACAAGTAGCAAGTCGTATCGTTTAATTTGCGGTGGTGTTGACTATTTATGAAAGCAATTCCCAAGGAATGGCCATCTTCACCGCGGTTGCGGTGGGTGTCAGTGTCACGAGTGTAAATTGTTTGACGTCGGCTGCTCAATTGTGGTACTTGCGGGCCACAAGTCAGTGTGGCTTGCATTTCTCCTTTGTTCACTTTGATTGTGTTGCAACTATGCGGGTCATGTTCACGAACTACGAACTTAGCACCATCTAATTCGCTACTAGACACGTTACGTGAGATGGTACTCTTTAAATTATGTTTGTATTGCACATCGACCTCATGGCTGGTTTCGGCTTCGTAGAGCGTTATCACTCTCGCACACTACTTATTTTATGGCAATTGTCTATTTCCTGATGTCGATGTGAAATATATATCGCCGGGTACTGTACCTTATTTCACCCTTACCATATTATTGCGTGAAATCCTCACCACTGGTGCATGTAGTTAATTTTCAAACAGAATTAAACGAATATTTTATAGAATTTATGTAAATGAAAATGTCACGAGTGTACGTGTCATCACTTAATCGTATTAGATTACATGCTATTTGGAAATTAATCAGTATGAGCTGGTGTCTAGACATTCTCAGACCTTTAAAATATTATCAACTAGCTGTGCTCCGCGATTTCACCCGCGTAGATTTAGTTTCATGCTTAATTTCGCGGAACACTATTTTTTTTTGTAAATAGCCTATGTTACTCCTTGAAACATCAGCTACCCGCCAACGAAAATCCCGTTACAATCGGTCCATCCGTTTCAGAGATAAGCCGGAACAAACAGACAGACAGACAGGCAGACAGAGAAAAAAAAATTGGCGTTTTAATGTCTGTATCGTATATACTTTCATATGCATTTAGTGAAAAACTGTTATTTTGGAATTACAAACACACACCTCAATTTTATTTATCTGTATACATTAGTCGGTTATTGTCAAGTTTTTCAAAAAAATCCTAAATGGAACAAATATTAGGTTGAGAACATAGGTAATTGATACTGTTTATATCATTAACTACAGGCTACCTTTATAATACACTTGAGAAGATAAGTAGCCTCAAGAATAAGATATCTAGGTACTTAAGATACCATTCTTCCTTCGCAACATATAAAGTGTAAATTGGACGCTATATAATTATATTGCATGACGTAGCACGTTGATTCTCATAATGGAATTAGGTATTATACGCTGACAAGAGCTCGTAACAGAAAGCGCGTGCCAGTTAAAAGGTCGCAAGTTGTAATGCGCTGCCCACGCGCAGTCAATTGCTGCATTATCCCGCGGTTTGTCATTTCATTTAGCCTGTAATGGACCGTTCCCGCGATGTCATTAACCATTTAATTTCATTTGATAGGATATTTAACCCCCAATAGGTTTACGATCGTTTTAATGAACTAACAACGACACGTCTTTCTTTCGTTCCCTTTCCCTTTGAACGCATAGTATAATGTATCTTGGATATAAAATAGAACGTTTTTCTGGATGGATTCACTTTCACATGGCAAAAAGAGCTTGTACTACTCGTTAGTAGCAGCGCGGCGTCCCTTGATTCTGGAAATAGATTTTCAAATTCTGATACTTAGAATAAAATATAAGTATGAATTTATTCTGTTTAATACAATATAAGGTGCTGTTAGTGAAGTAATATTATGTTAGTAAGGTACTAAAGAAGATCAAAAAAGCTGTTAATGCACCTTACGGGTCAGCCACAAAGAATGAAAAAAAAATCTAATTATTTAAATTTTACATCCGTGTTGATAAAATTACAACTATGAATTCTATCTACATGTCCAGGCCGGAAGGTTCGAAAAATTGCATACAAGAAAGACATAAAGTATACAGGCAATGGGTAGTATACAAGTTTTATGTTTAAAATTGCATGTAATTAGGGGTCGTTATATTCATTTACATACATACATTATGGTAATTTATGTATATTTTTAAGTCAATGCTAATATTTGCGAAAAGCAACACAAGAACTTGTTTGTAAAAAAGCAAGTTGATCGATACCAAACACGTGGTCACACTATGCATGTACCTATTAATGGTTGAAGTAATAACATGGATCTAGAAATGGACGTGGCGCTACGCACGCTATGTTAAACATTTTTATAATGAGAACCGAAGCAGACACTTAAGTGTTTGTTTGGCGCTTTCTTTGACGGCAAAAAGGAATGATCATTTTGTACTGAAATAGCATGTTATTTAAAAACTCCAAGCTTCATAAAGCTATTATAATTTATTCCTAGTTCTTTTGTGCGCACGCCTGGGGTTGTTCAATATCAATTTTAGGCAACGGAATTTTTTCCCGTTTCTTTCATTTGTGTGTTGTTGTTTTTTGGGCAGGTCTTGGCTGGGTGCACCCGCACCGGCCATGTTCCTTAAGTTAATCGTCGTATTCGTTGTACAAATGAGTCACCGAAGGTCGTCGGCCTTGGTCCGATGCCGAAGTAAATTGACGCTTCTTAAGGAAGTTCTGAGAACCGCAATAACTTGGGAAAAAAGGCTTTCCTGCCTCCGAATTCACGATCACGCGATACTTACAATTGCGTCACTTATGCACGCACTTTTAAATCATATTCTTTTCATATATCTGTGATGCTAGTTAGTCCAAAAGTGAAATGACTATAAGGGAATATCTTTCATATGTACTTACATCTAGAATGTTGGCTGCTCAGGTTGGTCTAAATAAGAATGCGTATAAAATTTCCGATGTGTAATTTAATGTTATTCGAAAATTGTAATACCACGAATAATTATTATTTTAATATGTAGACCGTAGACTCACTACACACACTATCTACATTACAAAAGCTGCTGTTAACATGATTATTTCCCGTAAACATTGATAAAATAGTGTTAAAACAAACAATTACGTGAATTGAAATGCACCAGCGGCGATTACATTTCATGCAAATGCATTCAAGGACAATAAACATTATGGGCCGACTATGACGCCTTTATTGGACTTTAACTAAACGACTCCATCGCCTCTATCGTTTCTCCATCGCCTATGCAGCTTATTGGTCGCAATGTGATTGTCAATAACAGGTCAAGGCGAGATCTCACGTATTTTGTAAGTTTTACGGCTTGTGACTCATGCCATTTTATTAGGAATGTGGACAGGCAATCAAACTCCGCTGGGATAAGTGGACAAATCAAACTCCCGTATTTTATGGATGCTTGCGTAAACGTTCAATAAATTTTAAAGAGCTTGCAGTTATATTTTTTATGGAGCCGCTAAGCAATTATGAGCCATCGCTTTAAAACTATAAGTAAGTAGTATATCAATATACTGGAAGCCTTATACTTAAAGTGGTTTTGTAAGAGAATCGGACATTTGTCCTGCCAGGTCCCTCAAGAAAAAGAATAATGGTGAAGTCGAACTTCTTAGGTATTCCTTAAAAAATCCTAAGATCAATGAAAATTTTCTTCGCTTTGTAAGCCAAGCCTATAAAATATCTAAACGAAAAGGCAACTTGAAAAAAAAAAAGATTTAAAAAAAAATTCCAAACCAAAACTTCATCTGTTGTGAGAGTAAGAAAGCAAACTTCCTTCTTGCAACACTGTTTAAAGTAACAAAACAATAGTTTAGTTTATAAACATTTGTTCGCTGTCTCATTTACTGATGTATGTTTCGGCAGATATTATATTAAACTGTGTATAAATATTATATAAAAACAAATATAATACAAAATGTTTGAAAAAATACTTTTGAATAGAATTTACCAACGAACATTGTTAAGTTTCACACGGAATTATGCTTTTCTTTTATTATCATTAATTTCAGTAGAATTAAATGAATTTTACTTTTCTTAACTCAAGATTGAAACCAGTGATTGATACCAAATGTCATAATTGCCTTAAGAAACTGGGCATATTTTTTTTTATTAATATTTTGAATTAATGCTAGCGGTAATGTTACGCGGTTTCACTCGCGTAGTTGTCGTTTTCGTGGGAGTACGGAGATGAAATATAGCCTATATTAATCAGTGGTCTAGCATTTAAATCGTGAAATATATTTTTAAATCGGTCATAATTTTTGAGTCAATTCATTACATACACATCTATACTTCTATACATACAGATAAATAAAATTGAAGTGTCTGTTTGTAATTCCAAAATAACAGCTTTTCACTAAATACATATGAAAGTATACACGTTACTGACTATAAAAACGAAGTAAAAAAATTTTCTCTGTCTGTCTGTTTGTTTCGGATAATCTCTGAAACGGCTGGACCGATTTTAATAGGACTTTCACTGGCAGATAGCTAATGTTACAGGGAGTACCATGGGCTTTAGGCAATTTATAACGAAAATTGTAACTTAGGCTACTTTTATTCATTAAAAATATTAGGGTTCCGCGACAATAAGGATGAAACTAAATCACAGCTAGTACTTTATAATATTAGTAGGTAGATTGTCGGAAATGTATAAAATGTAGAAAGTATACATGTTAGAGCAACATACTGAATGCGTAGGTATACATAATAGCAATCTGATCCGAATCCATAAATTGAACTCTTGCTCTTAGCAACTGTTCGACAGTTAGGTACGTGCAAAAAGAGGTGCAGTTACGTAGAGTGTTTGGTAAACACTTCAACTTGGCACCGATCCAAGGTTGGATCTGATGGACTTCCAACTCTAACATTATATTGATTTCTAACTCTTCTGCATAGACTGTTTACGTAGTCTGTTTTACACATTTAACTGGCGCAATACCTACATACAATTTCATGAATAGCGATGAATTTGTATAAGCGGCTACAAAGTGCGTACCGACTTTCGTTCACAATTTTATACTGGCGCTTGTGAGTAGAGATTAGTATTTTGTGTATTAGTGAAGTAAATAAATTTACAAAATATACAGTAAGATAGTACTAACCATAAATATATTTTTGTTTCTTCCCCAATCCATAATGGAAAAAGAAGAAATATTTTCGACCAGATCAGACAGAAGCATCTCTAAATCTTTTTACAACAGGAGCCTTAAGTACCATAAGCCATGATAGTTCCACTGTGTGACAGTGACAGACTATATATACCCGTCATATACATCTGTCTGACAACAAGAGTTCAACTATCATAGCAATAAGAGGTCATGGTAGGGCCCCTAATGCATTAAAAGTTCACCTTTTTTATTAATGCTGGGCTCTGTATATAACATTTTAAGTTAAACACTTTTCGCTGTAAACTAAATTACGGACATGATGACAGGACCCATGTTTAAAAAATTGATTAATATTTTAAAAGTGAAGTCTCCGTTTATCATTAAAGTAAATAAACATTTACATGTTTTTAGCTGAGGAAATATTCTGAAAAAAATCGTCAGCCATTAACTTCAAGGGCGTCAAGTTAAGTCTTGCAATTAAAATTACGCGTGACTCTATTATTAAGGTAGAAGCATGTCGTATGTCAATTTATAGTGTGTAATTTTTCTGATGATTTCTTAAACCATTCTTTATTAAAACTTGTATTATTGGGAACTTTAGACAATGCATTTATAAAAAAAGCTATTTTAAGTAGTGGCTATTTATCGAATAATAATCGAAGAGTTCGTACTTACTAATAAGACATACTCGATTTTTTCTAAGAATATATCAAGACACGACATTAACTTGGTTCCGTCCATATAACTGGCGAAATATGGGTGTTTCAGTTATGTACTTCTCCTCTTCTGCCTACCCCTTCCAGGAATACATGCATTGTGTTTTTATGTAACTACCATATTATGAATTAGGTAAGTCAATACAATATGTCAATGCTTGGGGAATTATTATTGTTCATCCCGATTGACAATGAGCAAGTCTCAAGGGGTCTATCTACCCCCATGGGATATAAGCTTGAGCATTTGTATGTATCTAATGAGCAATTCTTGTTTGGTCTAATAATACTAGTATGATACATAACACGTTACGCGTGAGACATGAATCAGTTTTTACCACTGAATCGCTGACCTGGGATTTCCCACGACTTTACAGCCGCGGAGTTCAATTTCAAGTTCATACTAAAATGTATTTAATGACCACATTCTTATTTATGTATTAACAACTAGTGACCCGTCGTTACTTCACTTTTAGGATAGTTACTATTTATCATCTTCTACATGCTGAGCCTACATGTTATTAAAAACCGTGTCAAGTAAGATCCATAACGTAAGTAGTTTTGAAACGATGCGTTCAAACAGACAAAATTATTTAGTATCGAAATAGTAACTTCAAATTATACTATTTAATAAATTAACGACTAGTAGTGATAAGCACTTGAGGATATCAATAAAAATAGAATAAATAAAATTAATTTGAGTAATATTTACGGTAAAGGAAAACATTGTGCGGAAACCTGCATATATAGTATGTGTGGGATTGTGTGTGTGTAAGGGATTTAGAAATGTTTGATACCTGAGATGGCTATGGATTCTATAGTGGCACCTAATAGTTTACGGTGAAAAGTGGGAGTTGTTACACTTTTAACTACTTGTGTATTGACCTAAAATATACTTTATTTAAAAAATAAAAGCTTTAATTAAATAAGAAGCTTAATTCTTTAACATGTTTTGAATGTTTATCGGTGACCTCAATTAATAGTTCTTGTGGGTAGGTATAGTTACATTATAGTTTGGCGAAATCACTCAATGATAGCGCGAAGCGGATATGGCTACGTATGAATGAACGTATGACAAACATTATACTTGTTATGAATTATCTTTCGCAGCCGGAAGTTCTGTTTATAAATACAGTAATTCATTGTTCCTGGGAATATTGGGAAGCTATTTGTAATTGTGCTAGTGGACCCGCCCGGATACGCGTGGTTAAGTTTTACAGGGTCGAAATTTTGTTTTAACCACAAATATATGCAAAAATTGTAATCAATTTACAAACTCCATAGTGTATTTGACTATGTAATGGTTAAACTGCATTAAAACAAAAGGTAGTAAGGTGTGGCATGCCTTGGGAAAAGCCCCTTTTTTCAGCAGAGGAAAGACACAGGCTGATAAGAAAATAGCACTGTTTGAAAACAAAAAACCAAGTATTTTCAAAGAGAGTACCTGCGCAGCGGACAACTCTAATTTTATTAGATTATAATCTATTAGATTGGTTGGTGCTCCATCACATGTAAGTATAATGTCTATAATGTTACGCATAATGCCTTGTGCGTGCTACGTTAGTTACGGGGACAGAATGGGGTCAACTGAATTATTTCCTACTTTATTAACGTTACGGGAGCTTCGAAGCGTGTTTCTTAATGCACACTTTATTCTTATGATCTATGCGATTTCTTAACATTGAGTTTATTAGATTTTGCTGATAATTTATTGATAGACATAATTAAGAACAGCTTTCCGAAATTTTATAGAGTTTTTCTTTCAGATTGGTAATCTTGGTACTCAGTTTTTAATGTCGATTGACATAATGTAATAAAAATAAATAACTCAATATTTACTTTGAAGCCGCTATTATACCCGACGATTTGCTTTAGGTATTGAAACCAAGTGGATGTAATTAATAAATCCAGTTCTGTAGAAGTCCTGTTCCTTGGAACGCCCGTTGCCCCAAAATATGTCGGATTATATTGCAAAATCTGAGACCTTTTTTTTAAAATTTCAAATGGCCGTTCAGTTTACAATCTGCGTACAAAGTTGCATTCAAGTGGGTCTCCCTGGCAACAACATTGTGCATACGCTCATTAATTCGTTGCGTGCGCCCGCCACGATCTTGGTCGGACATGTAAAGTAAATGAACGGTTTTGCAGTAAATTTGCAATGTTCTGGCACGAAGCCGAAGAAAGGAGTCAGTTGTATCAATCCTTTAATGTACATGGGACCGTTAGTATGATAACCCTTCGACAGCGCTGCGGGGGGTTTCATTATACTAACATTCACGTTGGTATAATACACGAAAAAGTATGCCCTTCGTTTCAATGAGTCAAAAGTATTGCAATTAGTTTCGCTGCGACTTCGAGGAATTTCCGGACTGCTCGAATTACTGCATGAATGAATTTAAATAATGTAGATATATAATGCTACCTATGATTTTATTTGAACGATTTTAATGTGAACTAAATATTTAGCTAAAAAAATACATTTTATTACAAACGGATTCAAATGCTTGTCACGTAATGAAACATTTTTTAATGTTTTTGAAATCAGATGACTATAAGAAGAAATATTCTAATTACGTGTCCACGATCGGTAGATCTATTTTTGTTGACCTTGTTTTGAATGCCAGCAATTTGCATATTTAAATAGAAAGATGTATAGGAAGCTTGGCATTAGCGGCAAAATGATAAGACTTTTGGCATCAACAATTAATTTCACTTGTAAGAATTTATGAAAGAGATCGATGTCGCACATTTGTGAACAATTGAATCGTGACCGGCTGTACACTTCGATAATAACGTTCATTGTAATGTTTATGTACATACAATATAGCATTAAATCGTCTTCAATTGGGAGAATAAGGAAGAAGTGAGTTAATTCAAGGCAAGTGTCAAAAGTAATGGAATGGAAGGTCCCTTGAAACTACTGTCTTTAAATATGACGTTCATACAGATCTTATACTTCTTTATTAAACCGCTGTTCTATAATAAATATACTTGTAATGTGACGACTATTGATTCAAGAGTTGAATCGGAAACATTCAACATTTTAAATTCAACGTCTCAATGGTAGAAGTAATGGACTTGTAATCGTCGTTGAGTTATAAAATATTACAATGGCGTTCTGGTGAATGCGAAGTATCGAATTATCATGAAGTAGGTGAGCTATCATTGTTTGCATTGGCAATTCATTACGATGCCAGTGCGTTTGTCTGTCGGGAATCAGTAAGTTGATTCGTGCACGGCGCCGCGCTCGCGGTGGCACTTGCCTCCAAGAATGCAACTCGGCATCCACTCGCCGGTACCGTTGCTTATTGCTTTCATTACCACTGAAACGCACTTAAATGCACATAATTTACAAGTAAATTCTCAATAAATTCCAGTCTCAGAGCTTATGAAGCGATCGTGTCTGATTTATGTTATAAAACTTGAAGGTACATTAGCTTTTCAAAGTTTGTTGTAAATGTCAAATTCCATTGAAGTTATACGATAGAGCTTACATCCCTGTTATAAAATAAATTCTCCATTCGCTCGTAAATTCTCTAGAATCAACTTATTAGGTGTGGTATAACACAGAGTATAACTCAATTGAGTTGTAGAGATATGGAAGGAGTGTCAACTCACGTCAATAGTGAACAAGGCATTTACTCACTATTTTCTTTCGATCCTACTGTCTTTCTTATTACAAATACGTCGGGCTAAAAGGATAATATACTTAGGCACTTAAAATCATAATATATGTTTTTTAATTCTTTGTTTGTTTATAATGTAAAGCTAACCTCCGAAACGGCTAAACCGATTACCTTTATTAGCTGATGTTGAGAAAAAAAACTTTAGTATAATTTAATTTAAAAAAGATAAATATATTATTGCGGAATATAATAGAAATTTAAGTGGCCACGGCCATAACAAGTGTTTCGCATTAATCCTCATCAGCTCAATGAAGCAATTGTTTATTAATAAACATACTATTTAGCGACGGTATCGAAATAAAAAAATCGTTTTATAGTCGTATTTCTGACTGCTTTTTGGATAAAGAAATCACTAAGCAAATGTTGCTGTTCGCTATTAAAGTCATCAATGTTTTTGGTAAAAGTTCATTTTGAATACCAAACGTTTCAAACAATCTACCTATAAGGATTCCGCAGCTAGTACTAATTATGTGTTACTTTCAACGAGGCATGTGGAAGGGCGTGAAAGCCTCGCATACCTGTACTTTTATTACCCCTCGGAATTCCTCACCAACGTCTCGGTGAACTATTAAGCTTTTGTTATACAAATGCATTGCAACTTCAGTACCGTTTGGTTCATTCTGATTAACATCTCGAAGTAGGTCCGTAGTGCTTGAAGCTGCAAAAACAATACCACACATGCTATTACCTTTTTCAAGTGGCTTGGTGCGTGAGAACGTGGCCAGCTCATACGGGACTGGGAAAGGGTCTTCAATAATTTATGGCTAATTCCCGACTTTGACGTCGTGGAATGCCGCTCTGAGACTTAACGTTCAGTTATCTAAACACCAACTCGCTTCGAACCTCTAATGCAATAGAGTTGCCTCGTAGTCATGTTAATATTATATTTATTTTATAATACAGTTGTAAGCTGTCTCATCCGCAGATGTTTTTCAAACGTTCGACTTTAGCCATTGATTACACTAAATGCTTTGTTCACTGGCTTTGGCACTTTGCTTCCGTCCGCTGATTCGCCCGCGGGTTATTGAGATCCCTATTTTTTTTTTAAATCAGTCGAGTTATATTTTAAGTTTATTAATTATTAATAAAAATATAAATCTATTAGATTATGTATTTCAAAAAACATTTGGCCGAGTTCTTATATGAATTTAATTTTTAATATACATTTTAATGGAAATTATAATTCATGCTATACAATTAACCACTAACTATAACTAAAATTATAAATATAATACCTTAAAACCTTAAAAAAAACTGATACCTAAAATATATTATTAAAAGGAGTTCCTGTTGACAAGGTTCCGAAGATACTGGCAGCATTCCCCCTCTGAATAGCTAAACTAATTCTTTGTCCGAGGTTACTTGAATTAAATTAAAACCCAACGGCTATTAGCCGTATCATCATAATGGACGATCAAAGTATACTGCACGTGATTAATTTATTCCCGGGTTGTTGGCCCTGTTCCCTGGTACCAGTTACACTATAGTCCAAAGAAAGGGGTGCGCAGCGAACCAGAAGTTGAACTCCTAAACTAACTAAAACCTCCTATTTCCAAAGGTCACGTCCACCGGCTTTGTCAGATGACTGAGCTCATGAATAGATTTACTCAGGTCTTTGTACACATTAGCAAGAAAACTACCGAAAGACAATCGTGCGAAATTACATGCATGAGAACCGAAAGAGCGTCTTGAAAACTTTTATTTTCTTAAATAGGTACCTGATTAGTAATTTCTTTGAACCCCACCAATTTAAGCAGCGACTTTGAAATCAGTGCTTCCACTCCAATCAACTCATCAATATAAATTTATTGTAAACTAATGATTTATTGTAAATTTCTTACGTATGGCTAGGTTAGGAGTCCAGCATGTCTTTCAACATTATATTCACACGCCTGTTTCATTCGGCGTCTATTTGGAGTGTCAGTCCTGTGCACCCTGAGTATGCACCGGTCTATTGATTTAGAGCAGCGACGAGGGGCGTGATTCAACCGTGACGATAGCCATGTATTCATATTTCATTAAGGATTATTGTTGCCTAGCGCAGCATATTGCAGGACATTACATTGATGCCTCTTTATATTCTGTTTACAAGCCAGTTCACAAGACTTGGATGTAAAGGTAAACATTTAGCTTACTCCTTAGCTTCTCACTAGAAAACGTATCACATATCCTCTTTTCATTAGCAGCGTGTTTACAGTGCTCTTAGACCTTGTTCATAAGCAGCTACCCTTTATATTGAACTTTGAACACTCATTGGTTTGAAGTTACTTGATTAGTTATTAATGTCAAAAATTAATGCCTTTGTCTAGTTCAAAACTAGATACTGCGAAAACTGGTTATTCGTATTTTGCAATTTGATGTATTCTTACAAAAATCTTGTCTGATGTCTCTCAATTCTCACAATCAGCAGTATATTTGAGATGAATGTCAGTTTTTTCGTTGTAATATGGAAAGTAAAGGGCTAATTCACATGTTTGTCATACGAAATGTTATATTTTACTATGCTAACTGACCTATGCAGACGTGATTTCGCTTTCACTGTGTTTTTAATTAATTTCCAAGTAGTGGCGAGTGATGATAAAAACGTAACGGAGAACTCAAATAACACAAATTAGCATAACTTGTTGATGCAATACGAGCTTCTGCCAAAGAAGTTCACCGTCTTTGGTTTTCCCTGTTCCACCAAAAAGTAAAGTATAGATCATTAGAAACATTTATAAACTTACCGGAGTGCTATGTTTATTTTTCCACCCGCAAGTGTTCCAAACCCGCATTTAAGCGGCCAGTGTACACGCAATCGTTCCGTCACACGGCTTATTATAGGTGACACTTCTCGATAATACACCGACGGGATAAGGAGACGTTTTGCACTCAAATGGTGAAACAACGTGGAGACAAGTTTAAGTATCACAAGATAGAGAGACACAGGCGCCCCGGGTGGTGGCGCGCGGCGGACTGCGGTGCGGGCGTCCGACCCGGCTTCGAAGCGCCGCGCTCGCTCGGGACGAGACGAGGGACCAAAGAATGGGCCACAACCCGACAGTTTTTTGTCCTGTCTAAGATTAGCGATGAACACTGTCTGGCTGAATTCATTGAAGGGTTTGAAGACGGCGTTGTTTACAAGGGACGCGCGACAGTTCCACAGCGCACTTCAGGGTCACCGACTTTCAAGGCCAGTTTTTTCTGTCACCAAAATCATTTTCCAAAGCGACTAAATATTAAATGATTTCGACCCAACTTACCTGAAACAGGTTTTCCTTATATAAGAAAGTATCACTGTTCATTACTTCATTACATTATCCAGACTTTTATGTTGTTGCGAAGAATTCTGAATCTTGGACTGCCTCTTCAAGTATCCAGTATTTTAACTAAAGAATGTCTTGTGGTGAGAAAGGTGATATAATTTTGGTAAACGAGAACATAGATCTATATCTAAACGAGACACTCTGATCGGGTGATCTGACTTCCGGGAGCAAAGCGGCGCAGCGGCAGCACCTCGGAAGCCACGATGTAATAGAAAACGTATTGCACAATTTCCTGATAGGAGCCTGCGAAGCGAAGAGCAATATCCTATAGGTATTTACGTAGTTGCTTTCAATACATAAATATTTTTTTGAGTATAGAAAATTGCTGTAAATGTGGACATATTGAGATGGAGATAATGATGCAAAAAACGTTTTATACGAAGGTGAGCGAGTTGTTATGAAAGAGACGGCAGTCAGATTTTTTTTTTACAAATTTTTTTTTTACGCTTTTTATTGGCTTAGTCCATTATAGTAGGGGAGCCCACGATGCTAAATGGGGATTTACTCGAGCGTCATAAAGACCTATTGGGTTGCAAGCTTAGATGATAATAAGAAAAGAATGTCATATAATGTATACCTTTTCATCGGTAGGGGAAGCGGCTATAGCTATAGCAAATTTGTAAAAAAAACTTATGTTATGTGGACATACTCGAGAGGGGTGGTCGTATGAAAGGGTTGAAAATGAAATAAATTTTTTTTCTTATGGGGTGTTAAGTGAACCTTAAATAAAGCTCTCATGCAATAATCAGACGATTTCGAAATAGACGCAAAATCGCGGCCATTATTAAATAAAATAAATAAATAAATAAATAATATGAAAAAAAAATCGAGTCAGATTAAGATATATATGGTTTATCTTTATGTCCTAAACGTGTTGTCTCATAATCTGACGATTATCTAGAGGGATTCGCCTAATCTGACATAATTTTTTTTTTTTTAAATATCCTTTATCCTTGACGCGCGGCCTTACTTATGAGGTTCATATTTGGTGGAGGTACTTAACCGGGTACAAGGTATCCCCCTGTATATTAATCTGCCGCGCTTTAGGAAAACACGAAATCCCCGCTTGGGCTCCCCTACTATTAGAGGCTTTCTACCAAATACCCCATGACCTTTTCCTACAACATTATTCCAATAACTGAAGTCGGTAAATGTGTTGCTTTTTGACATGGTTTTACCCTGAAAAACTGTCAGTTACTCGATGACAAAATATACGATACCACTTCGGACCACTTCGGACATAATTTAAGTCGTCCAAATCGATCCAGCTGTTTCCAAGTAAGTCGTGTACATACATTTAAAAAAACAGTCGCGAAATAGAAGTGAGAGCAGAAGAGAGTAGTATGATGGTTAGTGACTAGTTTTTTATATTGTCACGTAAAACTAACGCTTCTGAGCGTTATCTTTGAAAGGTTTGTGTGAAGTCGCGTCGCCATATCTCTCTGTAGAATCCTTTTAAATGTTGACATAAAACAATCCGAACAAAGACTACTTCACAGATAAAGCGCATGGGTTTCTTGGAATTGTCAATATTACAATATCTTGCTCTAGCTACGGTGTTTTTGTACGTGGGTTTATTTTGAATCTAGCTTTCGCTCGCGGCTTCGCCCACGTACTTGATATCTTTTTCTGTCACCCTGACAATATGTGTGCAAAATTTTACGTTTATGGGAAAGCATGATTAAAAAAAACAACCTCTCTTGTTTTATTGTATTATATTGGTTGGGGTGAAATATAATAGTAACTAGTTTGTGTGTTAGGATATATCCATCATATAAGTATCTACTCAAATTAAGTTTAAATTCAAAAACGTATGTATAGTGCCTGAGAAGGCAAAAGACTCACCATCTGTCACGTTGGCACTTAATCATCTTCGGTGAAAAGTGGGTGTTGTTATTGCAACACCTGTGCCTGCCCCTTCGGGAAATACAAGCGTGAGCATGTGTATGTATTTTTATTTATTTATTTATTAGAAGTAATATTAACAAGTGAATCATTTTAACATATCCAGCAGCACAAAATAAAATAAAAAATTGAAAATTGTTTTATTTATTTATTTTATGCTCCCGAACGCGTACGTACATATTTTCGATTATTAGTCGTGAATTAAGTTTTTAGCAGAATTTATTTCTGTAGCTGCAAGAAGTAATATTTGTAAAGTTATTCATAATGTACACTGGCACCTTATTAATCTTATAAAGTCTCAATGCAATATCAGGTAAGTAGTATGTTTAGAAACGCATAAAACCAGTAAATTTATTGGATCGTTTGCCTGCTGTTGTGATCGCGTGAATTCACATTCAGAACTACATAAAACTTCAAGTTTACGGTAATAAAGCCCCCTAGCTGATAACGCTCGTTATTTTTTATATTAAGCCTCATATTTTATAGGTGACTTATCTATTAGTGAAAGTAGTTTTAATGAACACAGCCTTTGAAAGGTTATTTTTTTAAATATTTCTCATGTTATTATTAATCGTTTCTTTTAAATTACTAAACACATAATTATTCTGTTATTTATCATGAGATTTCAGACATCTGGGACCACAATGAACTGGGACTGCGGTCCCAGTCACCTGATTGGGGTAAATTGGAATAGACCTCAACGTTACAGAAGATCGCAGCCAAATGCCAAACAGTCAACTCAGTAATGCTGTGTTCTTGTGGTGAGTAAGTGGAAAAGGAGAAGTGAAGGCGCTGTGATCCGTTCGACTTCCATTAATTACTGGCTCAGTGTATATATTCTTTACTAGCTATGCCCTGAGGTTTCACCCGCGTAGAGTTAATTTCTGGGGTGTCCCACGGAACCCTTAAGTTTTTTCCAAATTAAAAGTAGCCTAAGTTACTCCTTGTAACATTATCTAACTTCCAGACCCATTAAAATCTGTCCAGCCGTATCGGAGATTACCCGGAACATTTTAAAACACAATGAAAAACCCCTCTTTCTTAATTATTTCGTCGTTTTACTTACTATTTATTTTTGTAATAAAGTTTAGTTCTCAGAGGTTCCAAAAGGTTCGATGCTTAATGGATGATATTATGTGGAATATGAGACATTGCTTATTTTTGTTGTAAAAATAAATTCTAAAAACTGTAATGATTTAAATTTGTAAACGTTAAATAAACGACGAAAAATAGAGGATAAATGTTAAGTGATTGTTTTTATTTAAATATACCACCAGCCGACGCTCTGTGTCAAAAAAGTGCGCTTAATAGATATGTGAGAAAATTTCACTATTAGTAATGGACCAGCCAGCTTACTGTGTACCATACCGAAGAAGAAAAAAAACTGTTTTATTTAGTTTTTTCTTTTAGATTTAAGTGTATGGTTTATTATTATAATTTTAAGTTGTTCTAATAAAACTATAATGATACCTAATCACATAATTCTAATCCGTGTTGTGTATTGCGTGTATATAAAGTCGTTCTACTTTATGAATACCAGTAAACTGGCAGAAGATTGCCGTATCCCGGCGGACTGGGCTCGTTAGGAAAACCATTAGGTGCCATTCTGACACTAATGTGCTTAGAGGCAGCTACATTGTATGGTAAGTACGGTATCATAATACTTAATAATACCGATTACATTATATATTTTTCATTATAAAAGTCTCAGAAGGAATAGGCAGTAGTCAATTAAACCCAATTTCTTGAAAAATCCAGCAGAAATATTATTCCCATCTTCAACATGTTTGAATCCAGTGCACAGACATGGATGACTGAACATAATTATTTATCTTCATATGTTAGTTATTAGCTGTTGAGCGCTAATATAGCATGATAAAAGTGAAAGATTTTATTAAATCAGTTCTGTAAGTTTTTAGTTTATCTTCTTCTTATATATAAAAATGAATCCCCATTTCCCTTGGTCACGACATCACGAGATGAAAGGCTGGATGGATTTTAACGGGACTTTCACTGGCAGATAGCTGATGTTTCAAGGAGTGTTATACGCTAATTTTATTTTAAAATAAACATACGGGCAGCGGGACACCCATGAAATTAACGCGGGTGAAATCGCGGGGCACAGCTAGTTAATTATAATAATTAAAAATATTTTCTCAATGTACTATTGCTTTGCAACTAATCTTAATTTGAAAAAATGTGGTTTTTCTTCATCCACTGGAAACAAGATTGAAACTTATTGGAACACAATACAAAATGGCTACTAGCTAAGTCAGGCATTTAATGCTTTTTGTTGACTTTTAAACAGACTCGTAATTTTATTAACATAGTAACATTTTAAAACATAAAGATATTATGCAATAAATAAACAACCAGGAAACGTTCAGCGACGCTAGTATCTACTGTTTAATAAGACGCGTTGGTCAATTAATAAAAATACAAGCTTTTTCATCGGTTATAAAACGTGGCTTAATGAATTGTAAAATGTGTAGTTTTACAGTTTTACTGTCGTTGCATGAAGTTGCGTAATGCTATATTATTTGTATAGTTTTGTGGGTCAATATAATACTGTTACGTTGCAACTAAATTTTTTTTGGACAAACCTTTGCTAAAATCTAAAACAATACAGTGAAAATTACGGAGTCTCTGAGCGAGAAAGGTCTAAAAACATAAATATCTATAAATAATGTTTGTTCACGCACACGTCAGAAGGACTACACCTATTTGACTGGGTCAGGACCCAAAATTAGCACCTTGTGCCTACTCATCCCCTTAATTTTTGAGGTTCCACTCGCCCCCTCATCTATCTAAAGTACTAAGGCGTCAGAAGTTTAAAGAGGTAGCTTCAATGATTTTCGACTATATGTCGGTATCATAACTAAAATAAGTTGATAATTGACTGCTCTCCTCCCGGGGGACCGATGGGCACCTATATAGGGGCCGAATCTACAATTTTTATTCTAAGGTACGAAAATGGGGGGCCGCTGGGTCCGGACCCATTTGACTAGTATTATTTGTCGTTTTTGGCGAATTCATGTTTGTTACTAATAAAAAAATGCTGCAAACCCGCGAAAAATATGCTTAGTACTTTAAATTACTTTAAATTGTGCAAAGTACTTTATTATTTTTTCTGTGTTAGCAAGTAGTCAGGTCAAGATCTTAAAATAGCATCAGCTTAACTATCTTGTAGTATTAATGTTTTTGAAGGGATGGATCGTGAACCGATAGCGTGTGGATGTCCCACAAAAACTTTAAAAATACCGTCACTGTATTTTAATACTAGGATCGATCGTTGCATGGGTCGCGCGGTCACAGCTTAAAACAATAAAGGAAAAAATAGTAGCTTACACGCCATTGATATTAGTATGCTGTTTCTTCGTAAGGTCTGGTGCTTCGAAGCATTAAAATCTGTTACTTTTATGCATGACATATGATTTATTGCCCTAATATAGGGTGTCATGTATAATACTGCAATATTAAATGTAAATTTATTTAGTTTTAGAAATGCTAATGGTTAGCTAAAATATTAAAAGAATGGATTCGAATCGAATCCACGACTTCCTGCAAATTCAGTTGCTCTGTCAATTGAACTACACTCGTGTCGTCACCTCATGTGCCCAAGTTTTAAGTTTTTATGGAAAGTCTGTTGGCTGGTTCAATAAAAACTAGAATCCCGATAAGAATTTAAACTTTGTTCCCCAAAACAAACGCTATCGCCATGGATTGACAAGTGAGGTTATATTTACCTGTTGAAGGATGTCTTAAAAATTAATATTCGTAATTATACGTTGGAAATTGTTAAATGATGATACGACACGCATCAACAAAGGTAATTAGGCAAACACCAAATGAGTTTATAACATGTCATAAGCACGAATTTGTAGGTTTTCGTATGATGTAACGCAAGAGGTATACAACGCGAGATAAAACAAAACACGAAAGAAATCCGCCTGTGTGAGATCATCATAGTATCACAAGGATATTCCTTGATAACAAAATACGTACTTTAATTACGTCATACATGATCGGGCCCTAGGTCTTCTTCGTCACGACACTCATTTAATATGCAAAGAAATCGTGGAAATGCAAAAAATGCGATTAATGTTGTGAGCATTAATCATCATGATGATGCAGGCGAGGCGGTATTTGATCATGATGTAGCCACGAAGCCTCCATCAAACGTGTGAGAGTGTGAAAATTTGCATGTGTAATAAGTTATAAGCATACTGAAGTGCTTATAACTTATGATTGACCATTCAACATATAAATTCACAGACGCATTCACTGGTGACTTCTAACACAGTATCCATAGGTTACTTCAGATCCGGCTAGAAGGACCAAAATACAATACCCAATAGTGAAATCATTGCTTCAGCTAATTGATCATTATTTAGGTAATGTTTGAACTCAAAATACAAACATGATGTTTGCTTAATTGATTAACATTAAATTAGGCTAAGTACACACGTTAGATTTAGCAAATTCAAATATTTAGCTTACCTGACCCTCACACACATTTCCGTGCGTAACTCATTAATACTATCATCACGACCGGTAAACACATTGCACGAGTGTTGTACAATGAAGGTATTTATCTGTAATCACTACGTAATTGTGCTGTTATTTGACGACTATTTGTTTTTCTATGTACCTGTACGGGAGCTAACCGTCTGGGCCATTTTAAATAAATAGGGCTTCTATAAGGTTTTTGACTTTGTCTGGGTAATATTTTTAAGCAAAAAGCTAAAATTACCTACCTAATAATAAATGGTTTAGTTCAGCTGTGATTAAATAATAAATAGACAGACAGACAACTAAGTAATTTATCCAGAAGATGGCGCCATGTTTCAGTACTTTTTAACCGACTTATAAAAAGGTTATCAGTTCGACAGTATGTTTTTTTTTATTTGTTTGTTACCTCTGAACTTTTGACTGGGTGAACCGATTTCGATGAATCTTTTTTTATTTGAAAGGTGATGCTTCCTATGTGGTCTCATTTTAATTTGTTTCACTTCTGATCCATGAGAATCGAGGGGAACCTTCGAAAATCTTACTGGTGACTAGTGCGTTTGTTAATTATTGTCATTGAGTATTTGAAGCACTTATTTTTAATGAAGAAAGATTTTTTTCTCCTCAACGATTTACAGCAAGTACCTCTAGTGTTTGGGCTTGATTAATTCGTATTGTTGAGAACTAGATAGGTTATGATATGACTAGCGTAGATGCCCTTTGCAAGAAATCACAAATTACTACTGCGCCTTCCAGGTCAGCGCTCATAACTCGTGACAGCACCTACCTTCATTTGAGCTATTTACGTCACATACATGACATACAAATATTCGGCGGAGACGCTAGTGAATATAGATTAAGAAAAAAAACTATCGAATTAAAGACCACCTCCTTTTTTTGAAGTCTGTTAAAGACATCTGACATGGCTCAGTTCCCGTTTATAATATTGATGTGAATGAATGGATATGAAGGCAGCTTATAAATTATAGCAGGGTCAATTCCGCATAAATTGACTTAACAATGCTTGTATGGGAACTAAAAAACGGTTTATAAACATACGGTTCCTGTGAGATAGTTGTCAACGTGGGTGAAGCCAAGGGGTGCAACTTGTGAGAAATCTTTCATTGAATATTGCTTGCATTGAATAACTTAATTTATCTATTTATTCCATTCCATGCAAGGCAAAGTACATATTTCTACATACGTACCTACTACACACAAAAGTTACATAAATAAGAGCATCGTAGCCGCAATATTCTTGAAATTAATTGTGGTGTTTTCTTAACCTTCTAATCAACATTTTATCCTCTACATGTAAAGTATTACTACAATTATAAGATGGCGTATAAAGAAAAGTAGGTGCTCGCTACCTATTGTGTATTACATTATTACAATTTTCGCCAAATATTGGTGCGGTTGCAATGTGTCTTGATGTCGAAGGCACGATTTCATATCTGTCAGATCTGTGGTTCAATTTATTGTCAGACATGCAGATGTACTCGCGATATTTACCTTCACATCACGTGTCAAATATCGAGAATCTATTGGTGCAGGTTGGCAAGCTTTGAACTCAAAAGTCCACGCATTTCAGCATAACAAGTGACTACGTTGTTACCACCGTGTATCGCAATATATAGGTAATTTGTCACAATATAATGTATATTGACATAAGTAGTTCAGTGTACATGAGGCATTATCATTACACCTATCCAATTCGTGTCGTACACAATGAGCGCAAAAACTCTGCCGTTAAACACCCACACGTTTAGCAAATTGAGTGACACAAAACATTCGGCGGAGAAACCAAAGTGATAGCTCCGTTGATACGGCGACTGGAGTGGTCTAGCAGACTAGATAGCATCAGGCGATTGCGTAACATTAATTATTAATCGCTCACGAGTTGCCTACCTCCTTACTCCTTACTTACTTAATTTGAATTATTCGTCTAACAATAAAAACGATTTGCTATTGACAGAAAAGACTCGGATTGGGCAGTATTTCGATTGCATAATTTTATTTTATAATAATTATAAACCTTTTTAAGTATATACATTTAAGGCGATTCGCACACTGCATTACGCAGCGTAGTGCGTGAACGCGTGTTCTAACGTTGCTTTTAAGGTATCTCCCTTTGTATAGAAAACACGCACAGTCCAACATACAGAAAATGCATCCACGCGCCTTCGTCGTGGGTGCGTCGACACGCAATATGCAGCGTGGTGCATGGCAGTGTGAAAAACGCCTTAGTAATAATGTTTCAAAATTCTTTTAAAAGAGTTATATTTCTGAGTTCATCGATTTGAATTTCGCCTTGTGTTTTTAATTTTACCAATAAAAGGAGTTTCAAATTGTTCTGATCGGACACGGTACAATTTACAATTAGGCATCCGAAAATATACTTGTTTTTTCACGAATGGTTATCTTAACGCGAGTAAAACACATTCCAGCAAGGCGCCTCCGGCAACGAACCCGCTATCGGGGACAGACTATAAAAAAAATTGGGAAGCAGAAAAAGTGTTGAACATTTATTGAGGTTATAGCCGAATCTGTGTAATTATTGGCATACCTACAGCCTAGAGGCAAGACGCGTGATCAACTGCAAAAAATGCCGTTCTACGGACAAATAAACAAGATCGATATAACGTGTTAGCCCAATTTGATGCAGAATTTCAATTAGATTACAGTAACTGGAAAGTAAGGCTTTAACAAAGTACTGTAATTGTCTCGTTAATCTAGTCTAGTTGAACCAAACTGTATTGAGACACGTGGCTCCAACTTAATACTCACTTTAACAAGATTGCTTACATGATGCGAATGGTTTTTTATTTGTTTTTGCCTCTACAATCGAAAGTACGAATTACCTGTGAATTAGGTAATTAATCATCATTATACAAAAAAACTAGGACCATTTACATATTGGATAGCTAATGTGTTTGTGTAATAGTGAAGAGACGAATGATGATAAATAAGAGTGTTTCCGTTTTAAAACAACTTACATAAAGTAGACGCCTCAATTGGTTATGAATTTCTAACATTATGTACTCGAGTTACAACTTTATTTGAGTAACCAAAAGTGATGTTCCCACATTATTTGAGCATATTGACGTAAGAAAGACTACGTAGCTAATGATAAAATATTAATAAGCTTTCAAAGGTCGAGTAAAAGCGCGTGAACATTGCTCGTGAGTATTTTAATAATGTGTGGAAACGTTACTTCAGTTAGTGTGGTGGGATGCTCCGATTTTGCAATCCAACCTACATGTAAAAAAAACGAGTCATGTTTTGAAATAGTGAACGGCAATCCATTGTCGTAGCTCTTTCATATTCGATATTAATCGGAACTATTACCGCTCGTACGATCGGTCGCCTACGTACTATCATTTGCCTGTTACATTACCAGCAATTTGAGAACCTACATCAAAGGATTGTATGCACTTCACGAAAACATTACACCATGAAAATTGCTTGCATGTGTCTGTTGATGTGAATGTTGTAAAATTTTGTATGATTTATGATCGTTTGGCAATAACGTAAGTGTAGATTTGTTGATTGTGCTGCGTAAACTATATAATATACAATATGTTCACTATATACAACACTCGTGTTTGTGACCAAACTCATCCGTAACGGCTGGACCAATTCATATTGGTTAGGTCTGAGAATCGACCAACATCCACCGCAAAAAAATTAATATGTCAACACTGCCTTCCTTTATTATATAGCTATTATAGTTACTAGCTGTGACTAGTAAACTATATATTAAAGGAACTAAGTGTCCGCGATATAACATCATCAGATATCATGTACATACCTAAACATTATTTTTGTATATGTACTACGTGTGTACTTACATTGACCCTGGAGACCTCGTAATAAATTAAAAGACAAAATAATCCCTTTCATGGTTATTCCGACTGGATTATCATGTCACAAGTAAACATAGTTAAATAATCCAATTTAATTTTTTATTTTTATTTATGTTTTTGTTCCGAACGCAAAGTCGACAATGCGCAACAGAATCCCCGTATTGCAGGTTACCTTAGCTGGCTGTATGCCAGGCTCTAAGTTTGGCTTCGTAGGCAGTCTATACTGATATGATAAAGAGGAAAGATTTGTTTGTTACAATTTGACTCTAAAATTACTAGACCGATTTAAAAAACTCTTTCATCGTTTGAAAGCTACATCTTCAGCAAGTAACATAGGCTGTATTACTAATCCAGGTCCATTAGGGATCCGTAAACGACACACGGACAAAGCCGCAGACGTTAACTACAGTAGAATATAGACAGAGATTGCACTTATAACTTAATATCAAATACTAATATTTCGTAACCTGATTAACCTCAAACAAAAGCCAAACAAGTCACGGTTGAATCAAATTCACCTTCGTCACAATGCCGTGTCTTTACTGGATGAAACACATTGTTTTGTTCACACCTACCGTCTAACAATGTTAGCGAGCTTTATATGCTGAAACGAAACGATACTAAACGTGCTAATAGCTTTAAACATATATAATTGTGTGTTGTAACAAGTTACTGGAGACAATTTTGGTAAAATTGCATCAAGCGTAGGAGCGAAAGTCACTAGTGTTGTGACAGAACAATTAGAGCTTGCTTCAGATGGACTTGCAACTGTCATTTTCTTTATAGATACCATAAAGGTTTCAAACAATGGTTCTCACAATTACCGTTCAATTTTATTTTGCTTGATTAACACATCTAATGCCATTATGGTTTTCATGATGTCTTCACGGATACCGCCTACATTTGACGGTAGTCACCAGGAAAATTCAATTGGGCTAAAATGTATTACGTGGACACGCAGGGCGAGTCGATGGCATTAAATGTTTGAGGAGAGAGTGTAAGTAGGTAATTATTTAATAATGTCGACATTTCCAACACTTAATATGCTGTAACAGTAAAAATTGGTACTTAATTGTGTTTTTTGGAAACAAGATAGATAGACATTCTTAAATATTTAAAAAAATCATTTAGTACTATAGTTTCTTACTATACGTTTATCTTCAAAATGAAGCTTAATCTGCGCCCCTATATCAATCGTTCGAATGAAAATAAATCAGCAGCATGTGTTTTCAGTATTATGTTGACGGCTACAGAACTATGTTGTATTTTCTAGTATAAGTAAGTACGGTTATCAGTTACAAAACTATAAATTGTTATAATACCCGCATAGTGTACGTACATGTTAGATTTGCAATAAGCCTTGTCCCCATTTAATAGTTGTATGATAAAAAAAATATTCAATATGAAAAGTACATGTTCAATTCTAACATTATAAAACGATTAATTGTACCTCCAAATGTTGTATTATGTAAGCTTTGTCGCTAAAGATTTTATATTTAGCACAAAAATCCTTAGATAGGTATATTTTTTATTTAAATAATCAATTTGTATTAGATCTACGTTATGACGACAGAATAAAAGAATCGTGATATTTTTCTAGTTAAACATATTGCATATTAAGATTGAATTGCCCTTAAAAGGCGTGAGTAATAATCAATATGCAAATAGATTTGACATTGTTGCGAACAATTTTTCAATGTCCGTACGTAAGAAAATGTAATTCATACACACTTGGAAATATTTTGTGTAAGATGAATGAAATTAACGTGCAATAAATACATGAATATAAATTATTTTTTCAAGGGGGAGAAATGCGGGCAGAAGCCAGTTATTATATGGTAACGCGTGAGAGACAGTTTTGCACGTATCTTGCTGCAGTAAGCCGTAATAGCAACAAAAAATAAGGCAAGAAAAATAAACTGAAAGCAAGACACGCTTTCGCATTATGAATATTAGTAAAGAGTTTCAGTAACGCTTAAGACTACGTAATCTATACAGTAGGCCTAGACAAAGTAACATTCTATAGCGCCTGTGCTAATAGAAACGATACAAAATGTATGTAAATTACATAAATATCAGTCACGTGTCATATGTCATTCCCGTACATTTTGTATCGTTTCTATTAGCGAAACGTGAGGATAATGTTATTTTGTCTACCGGCCCAGGTAATATTTAAAAAAATCCTGTCTTATATACTTCTCTTCACACCTCCTCCGTAATTTACGTAAGTGTGTATATAAAATTAGGTATGAAATTTCAGACGGTGAATGAACAAGCTAATGGAAGTTAAAATGGCCTAATACCAATATGTTAGTGTGCAATAAACGCTCGTAAGACTGCTAATCACTGCTTTAGTAATATCTAGTATCAATTTTCGCCCCATACCGTTTGTGTAGAGGAATGGTAATATACGAGTACTTTACTCTTCACTCGTAATCTATGCATTTAATTTAAATGTTAAATTAGTTGGCAGTTTCCCACTGTGGATGTGTAAGGTTAGTACTTAGCCCCCGCATTTATATTATTTTACATAGTATTTATCTTTAACTGAATGCCTTGTTGGTCTCGCCTTGGTGTTCGCTAGCGCTACTACAGAAAAAAGGCCCCGGGTGCAATAATCCCTAGGCCGATAAAAATGTATGGGAATGGCGTAAATCACGGGCATGTTAACGTGATTTAGGATAATATTACTTTGTCTAGGCCTACAGGTCGGGCAATGTGTTATTGTGTTTCTCCATCTGAAATTTACAGTAACACCCCAGAGTCGCGGTTAAGGGAAATAGGCTCCTATTACATGGGGCTTCAATATATTTGGCAAAATGTGGGTGAGCTACATAAACACCTCTGCCTACCCCTTCGAGGAAGCCGTGAGCATAAATAATGTGTGTATACCTATCTTTGCTACTTACAAAAACATAATGAAGTTGACTCAGTGGCTACTCTTTTGCTGAACTAAAATGATATTTTTTATATACTTATGGAAGCAAATGACCTCGCAGATCTGAATTTCAAATTAGGTGAGTTGATTTTTTGATGAATTTTATTACTACGTACGGGCACCTAAAGAAACTGATCCAGGCGGGTTTTAATAACTACCTATGCGCCTCGCGGTAGGATTGACAATAAAACCATGTTACTAAGTGATATTTTTCCCATATTTGTAACATTTTCCATTGGTGCCTCGTTCCAGTACACCTGTTGTTATAAAGTCTAAAAGCCTTATTAATGACCTATCAAAAACAATATTTTTTTTTCAATTTAACCATACTAACAAGCGGAGATTCACTACATTTTTTTATTTCATTCTAATTATTTCTATTTGTGTATTGTAGGGAAGAAAATCAATAAATTAATCTAGTCACTATGTAGAATAGGCACTGTGAAGTTGAGGAGAGGGTTTTCAATGCAAGTTCATACTAGCTGATATTGTAAAAAAATACCAAAAAAATACTTTTTCACAATGACCACTTTATTCGTCAAATGAATGAAACAAGCAAATGAACTCTAAGATACATCTATATAATTTGCACGAATAAAGCGTTAAGTAGATATTGCTTCCGTTACACGGTACGTAGACTGACAAACAAACTACAGTTACTCTAGTTACCTATTCAAAATTGTAATCAGGCTCCACCGGATTTAGATTGCGAAAGAAAATTATCTCTGACAGTTTTGCAATTTGTCATGCGTTGATGTCTAATGCATGCAACTATATTATTTTGAAGTACCTACCTACTAATACATTTTATGGTCAAAGTAAATATAAAAAAATTACATGTTATTATTTTTCGATATAGAGAGGAGTGTACACTGTTCCTAGCGCGCATGAAAGGTGAAGTTAAGCAACCAATTTTTGACGTAAAACATAATATTTTATTTTCTTCTATCTTCTTATATATAAAAATGTATTGCTGTTCGTTCGTCTTGCTAAAACTTCACAATGGCTGGACCGATTTGGGTAATATTTTTTGACATATTTGTTTATTTTCAGGGAAAGTTTAAACGGTGAAAACACGAAGTTGTGTTGAAGAAGTGACACGAAGAATGTTTGACAACTGTAAAAAAGCTGCTTTTTTCCTTTGGCTATTTGCTGTCCAAACAAGTTTTTCCATTAAGTATCATGCAGTTTCAACTGTAGAAAATACCATGATGATCGGTTGAAACAAACAAACTAACTAGTATTTTATAAGAATAAAATCAACTTAGATTGAAAGGTGAAATTCACACTTCACAAGTTTATATACTGCGTGGGCTTTGTGGTGAAGACTATTACAATAGCGAAGTATTTAGGATGTAAGATTACCTTGATAGCGATACAAAGTAACATAAGTACCAAAGCTGTTGTTTACATTTAAATATATTCAACTTTGGCATTCAATGAGTCACTTACACCTTACACTGATTTGAGTGTAATAACCTCAGCACATGCATTTGTGAACAACGAACGTTGCACCGCAATATGATCAGGGGCTCAACCATAAGATCTTATTGCAATGATTGTTCAGCTGTGAGACAGTGACAGATGTATACTCGTCATATAAATCTGTCTCATAATGAGAGTAAAACTGTCACATCAATAAGAGCTCATGGTAAGGCTCCAGGTACACACAAGACAATTGATTTGGGTCAACGATTCGTTCGCGCAAATTGTGATTGCTTCATAATTTGAGTATGCTCAGCAATAAGACATCAGCAACCACATAATTTGGTCGGCGAGGTCGCTCCGGCTTGCAGACGCACCAAGCTGATGCGATCTCGACCTCTAACTGTACCATGCATCCATCATTGTCGATGACTTCACATTTTATAAGGATTTCGTTAGTTTACTTGTTAAGAAATGCGAATTGCGAATAGATATGCCTAGAAGATGGAGTAGAGATAGGTGTATTGATTGAACTATCAAGGATTGGAAAATGAAGTCTTGTGGAATTCAATGAAGATGATTAATGTAGGCAAACATTTGTGTGTTAGGATATATCTTTAAAACAGCCGTTTTCAATATTCTATCCATCAGTATGATCTGATGTCAACTGGGGATAGCATCCATCTGTAAATGTGTAACTTTGATAGGTTATTAAAAACGGTCGTTAGTTCTAATCTAATATTATAAAGAGAAAAGATTTGCTTGCTTTTTTGTTTGTTTGCATTGTATAGGCTCCGAAATTACTTGACCGATCCTGGAAATTCTTACAGCAATGGATAGCTACATTACCAGCGAGTAATATTCCACGGGAACTGGAACTACGCGGGTGAAACCGCGTGACGTCCGCCAGTTAGGTATAAAATATAAAAATAACTACGAGTATGTTCGGTTTCGTGATAAGCAGTTTGTTTAATTCAAATCAGACAGTTTCCAAATAGGTAGGTAATTGATATGATATAAATATAATTTGGTAAGCCGTATGTCACATGATCATGTTGCGTTAACTACGCGATTTATTTGCACGCACACGTCTGAGTGTTTGCAAATTAAACAACATTTCAACTGTCAAGACCGGTATGTAAATATTTCTTTTTAACGGCACTATTTAAAAAGTGTGAGAAGATTTATCTTCATTACGATAAAGTTAGATGAAATATGACCGGAATCAATGAGTAGGTAGTTAAGCATGTACAAAATTAGCGAGGATATCAATATATCATTATTATGGGTAATAATATTATAGACTAGCTGTGCCCCGCGGTTTCACCGGCGTAGACTTGATTTCATGGGATGCTTTGTTTCGTGGGACATTTTAAAAAAAAAAAAGGTTATTAATTGTACTTAACATCTGTCAGTGAAAGTTACGTACAAATCGGTCCAGATGTTTCAGAGATTAGCCGGGACAATCATAGAGACAGAAATAGTTATTTGTTATACAAGAGTGCAAAGTTGCTTTTTAACCGCGTGTTCAATTTTGATGACCGAGCAAGCGAAGGATTCAAAATTAGAATCCAGAGCGTTAGCGAGGGAATCAAAAGAGCATGAGGTGAAAAATCTTTGCACTCGAGTGCAACACGTAACTTTTCATTCCACCTCAGCGAGGAAATGACTAAATGCAAAAAAAAACGTTTACAATCACAATATGGGTACACTTTTATTTCAGTTTAGGTATTAATTACTACATTATGACAGGTAAGTATTACAGAATAATCTTTAAATTATAACAATACTAAGGTATAATTAAGAAAAATGTTTAATTCACAAACTTAGTGCACACGATGTTCTAAATTCAATTTACTTTATCCTCTAGAGAATATAAACGGCTTTTCCACTCAGATATTGAAGATTAAAAATACTCTTTCCGAGATGGTGGGATGAAAAAATATTTCCATGTTAGATATGCCCATTTATCGAGGAAGGCTATACCATCATCATCACACTAAAACAAATCGCGGGTTAAAGTCAGCGTTAGCCCAAGTAACAACTATTCCACGCGGACGAAGTCGCGGCCCAGAAGCTAGTATGTTTAAATATATTTAAAGAGTTTATGAAAAGCGAACTCCAGTCATCTAACACGACTTGTACAAATGAAGGCCATTAATTAAAGGAGCGATAAGATAATATGGTACAGTAGCCATTGTTGGCAATAAGTTTAAAGGCCCCAACTAGGTTCAATAGCCAGGGGCTTCAAGGATTCTGATGTCATTGACCCATAATATTGCCAAAATAAAACCAACAGTTTTTACTGGAACTGTTGCTCTTGGTTCATATACGTGTCTGGGTTCGTATCCCGCGCTGGGGACATTAGATATTTCTGTAAGTAACTATATAATATACCATAAAATAGTCGTTCTGTAAGAAATTAATTAAACAGAACTAAAGCTGAAACAGTAGAAATTTCTATATTAAATGAAATTTTTTGAAATGAAAAAAGAATATGCTCACGCTATCCCAGAAGGGCCCCGAATGGTAAGCAGAGCTAGTTGCTTAATAATATTATACTGTAGCATAGCTCAGTCATGAAAATCAATACGCATGCAATACGAGGACGTCGCAGTTAAAAACTACTAATATACACACATAAATACTATATATGACCAATGCAAAAAGGTTTTTATTATTTACTTAGTAAAAGTCATAAATGGTGCGACTGTCATAAGAATTTATACAATGCATGCATTGACAAAATGTCACTCAGTATTCGACCAAATTAATGTTACAAAATTGTATTTCCTAACTGATTATCTCCGGAAATGGCGAGGATGATTAGAATTGCTCTCGATGTAGCACTCGGTATGTAACTAATATTCTATTTCAAAGAAACTGTAGCAAAACAAATGTGGATATCTAGTAATAAGCCCTTATATAATGTTACATTAAAAAATCCTTCATTGCAATAAATCCGCCTTTGTTTTGTATTTCAGTTTCTGTGAGAACCGCTCAACCAATCGTTTCTAAAGTGTGGAGTTCGGCAAAAGATTTGGTCAGAAAAACAGCCGCGAGACCGATTGTTGACAATCAATTGGTATCCAAACTGGAAACTGGCTTAGATAAACTAACGGGAACACTGATGTCAAAAATGACTATCTGGCGAGATAAGCAGTACGCAGGAGAGCTAAGATATCTCGAGAAAGAAGCTGAAAAAGTTAGAAATAAAATGGGCAAGGGGAACGAAGGCGATGGATGCTAAAATTATAACATACTCATTATAGTAAATTTAATTTGAAGTAACTTAAGTATTCATTACTGGTATGTTTAATTGATTAGTGTTCTGTGTTCTAGCTACCAGCAAAACAGTCATACCACCGCTAGGAACAGCCTGGCAATACGTTAAAGTAGAAGTAGTACCACCAATGACTGGGGGCTTTTTTCAAGGACCAGGTGGTCAAGGCTTGGAAAATACTGTTTCTAAAGTTGCTTACGGTTTTATATCGCGATTAGAAGAAAAAATAAGAGACATAGAGGAAGCAGAGCGGCAAGCAATTAGAGAAAAAGAAGCTGCCATACAAGC
The DNA here is from genome assembly GCA_964035505.1 of Watsonalla cultraria. Taxonomy (NCBI): domain Eukaryota; kingdom Metazoa; phylum Arthropoda; class Insecta; order Lepidoptera; family Drepanidae; genus Watsonalla; species Watsonalla cultraria. The sequence continues at coordinate 4,481,055 of OZ037717.1, read as the reverse complement.
GGAACAAGATAAGCAGAAAGCTGAAGCTAAGAAAAAAGAAGATGAAAGGAAAAAGCAAGCAGCTGAAAAGTTGGCAGTAGAAGCTAAAAAGGCCAAAGAAAAAGAGGCCAAAGCTGAAAAGCCGAAGGAAGCAGAAAAGAAACCAGAGCCTCCGAAAGCCAAGAAAAAGCCTCCAAAGAAAGGTGACAAGAAGAAATAAATATATATTTTACTGTGAACTTCGCTAGCAACGATGTAGTGTTTTGCAATTATATTTTTGTGTCTATTTAGATGTTGTCTTTATTATATGATCCATACGAAGTTGTATATTTTAAATGGTTATCCAAATATATTAATTAGTACACCTACAGCTTTGTTGTTGTACTATGCACGTGACGTTGATTCCCTCTATGTCTTGTTGCATCCGTAGGTACGTTCTCGTCCATGTATGTGCCACAAAAAATGTTTCGCATACGCCTGCTCGACAAATAAATTACTATTGTTTGCTTCTTCGAGGCATTATTATTTTCATTTCATTTTCGAGGATGAGTATTTTCATTTCAGCTTACTAGTGCGTTAAATATTTATCCATTCTCAATTAACAATAAAATTCATCTCTAAATCACTTAGATAAGTTAAAATGCTGCTTGTAGTGAAGAACCGAACACCAATTGCATCCTGAGAGTGATTTTCCGTGAAGTCGGGTACTATAAAAGGTTTACTCGCACCAATTCACGTTACAATGAAATATTATTCTTTTATAAAAAAGTGCATACTTATCTCGAAAAGATACTTTTTCAAAACTAACTAAGGAATGATTTGAAGGTAAATGCTGAAATGTCAATGTCAACTAAAAGGGAAATTACATGCGAAAGTCACGTCATAGAATCTTTCAATCAAAAGAAAATTTAAATTATACTATTTAAGCATTTCGAAATAGAGCCACAATGCCTCCTGGGAAAATAGTATCTAGTATATTTCGTAAGTATGGTTGATAAATGTACAGTATGTTCAATGTATAAGTGACAGGCCCTAGGTACTAGTTTAATGAAATGATTATTTATTACCCAGGGAACAGAGTAGCGTCAATGCACCAGTTCGCCGAAGTTTATAAGCCCTCAATAACAAGACAAAGGGAAAAGCTCTTGGAACTAGTAAAAGGTGCGATTGCACAGTATATACCTAATCATTATAATCACACTAAAATAGGGTAAAACTCACATTCCTCTACCAGAAGCTTAAATTGCTGTCCCGAGTTAATTTTCAGACAGGTGCCTTCGATCTTCGCTACTTCCTAGCCTTGACATGATCACTACTCTAGAGCCTCTAAATCTAGAGCTGTTCTTGTCCAGACTCTGCTCTTGACAGACAATGTTCCAGCCTACTGCTGCTTCAGTTACTTAAATAATGATCCTTATTACCTATGATACTGTTTGATATTGTACGTATTTCTGTGTTGTAGAGAAGGTTGAAAAGGTCTCCAAATCCGAGCTGGCTAGAAAGATGCGAGTTGCTAAAGGATATTATACTTTGGAAATGTCACCGCCAAGCTTAAATGAAATGCAGGTGAATTTCTTGCTTGAACATCTACATATACAGCACAGAAAAATAAATGACCTGCTTACTACGACGCCGTAAAAACATTTAGTATCGATCTACGTGATTTTTTTATAAGAGGAAGATTACTCGCGTATTTACACATTAAAAATTAACGGATTTGGAGGGTCGATGCTGTTCGCGTCCGTATGTTGTTAACCTTAGTACCTACATTACTCGGGTCCCTTAAATTGGGTCGTGGAACAGCGTGCAGTACATTCTCTAAATTGTTTTATTGCGTTATAATATCAGATGGGTAATTTTGTAGAAAGTAGGTTGGATAACTTTTCCTTTTTGCATACCGAAAATTTCTGAGCATTTACGCTGTGTTACTCACAAGAACCTTGATTTATGTTTATTCTTATTCAACAGAAATTGCAATCTGATTTGGCTCTAGTCAAGGAGTTCATGAAGACTGGCTGCTACAAGTTCCTGACAGTTAAGCAAGCATGGCTTCTGTTTTTGGTTGGCTTGGAAATTACTCTATGGTTCTACCTCGGGGAAACTTTTGGAAAAATGCATCTTGTTGGATACAAAGTGTAACGCATATCTTGTGTTCTTGGATAAAAATGAATTGTTGGATTATGTTTAAATTTGTTTTATTGTTATAACGAAAATTGAAAAAGACGAAAAATATTAACTAACTACTTAGTACGTTTTGCTTTACCTTTTACACACTATTTTGATTTTTGAGAGGACAAGATTTTTTTTTCTTGGACTTTTCCGTTTAATCCATTTCCCAGAGACGATAAATTCTAATATTAAATAGTGGTTGAAAGTTTCGGTTCGGATAAAGCCCATCTTTTATTCCTGGACATATATTCCTCCTGGAATAAATACTTCAAAAGCAGTAAATGGACTAACCGGAAAGTTTGTTTGTGAAATCCGTACTGCCACACATGCGAAGCTGCGAGCGCAAACTAGTAACTAAAAATAATGAGTTCTATTTAAACGGTAACTCATTATTTGCAAATAAACATGTGCAGATGTAGAGATAAGAAAGACTGCCGGTTTAATGGTGAAGGTTAATAGAAAACCCTGACCAAATCCGTTGAATGGCCTAGTCCACGATGACGGCCTTCCCCGTGTTCTCTGATGACGACAGCGTTCGTTACGAACAATATACGCCATTAGCATCAAAGGAAGCGATGAGTCCATTTATAAAAATTACTTGGATGACTCGCACAACAACTTTTACGATATGTACCTATGCTTATACTACTTGCAGGTAAGTAAGTAAGTAAGTAGATATCTACATTGTTACTGTACAATAGACGAACATGTCGATCGCGTCACCCAAGCAAATGTTTTCGTAGTCGAACGTTTATTAGTTAATATTTTTTTAATGCCTTTGGACTTGCGTATTACCTATGTCACAGTGACGTCCGGGGCATCCGGACCCCAAGTCCGTAATATGACACTAACGCTCATTAAAGCTGCTGTTACGGCTCTGTGCTGACTTAACGAGTAAGTAGTTACTTACTTATTGAAAATAAACACTCATTAATGTTGAGAAAATTACCACACGGGTTCGGAAACTAGCTTCCTGAGACTGATTTGAAACACAGCTAGGTTGTTGACCAATCATCCCTGCGTACTTGTCTACTATTAGATATGCTTGTGTACCTACCTACCTATGAATTACTACATCGATTCCGTTCCTAGATATGTACTTACCTACCGAATACTTAGCCCCGTTTTCCATTTGAATCCCCCTATTTCGGGCAACCGCAAAAGGTGTCTAACCTAGGTAGGTAATGACAGTCTTTCCTGTTGTATTGTTGTTCCTAATGTTATATTATCTAGAAACTTCTATTTAAGGCTGACGGCGCTGGGCCAGCGTTAAGGGAATATTTTATGTTGCTGGTAAAGCGATTCCTTTACCTACAAGAATCCGCGATCTTACTCTTTTACTACAAAGCCTATCTACTTACAAACTGTAAAGTGTACCTACCTATAATGCCACCTAATAAAATTAGCAACAACATTTTCATGATATAATTTTTATCCCATTGCCAATTATAATTCAGTTTTTATATGAATGCATGCTGTAGCGTGAACAGTTACCTACCTAGGTACCTACTTTCAACGGCATTCACTGGTTCTACTTATAGTTTATCAGTCGTGTGGTCGTGTTACATTGCTTGCTTGCGGTTGTGTTATAAATAAAAGCCCAAGGCTTTTTTCCAGTGTGTGCGGATCATCAAGTACAAAAATCATAATAAATATTATTATGACCCTTGCTTGAACTTATGAACAGTGAAAATAATTTAAAAAGTATTTTGACGTATGTCATCCGTTCAAAATGGCGTTGAAGGTGCAATGCGGTGTTTCCGCGGAAACGCAAACTCAAGAATTATGATTATGTTGCACTTAAAAACTATTTAAAAATGTTAGTGTGTGTATAAATGATAGTGCTTTACATTAAATAATATATCCATTCATCCACTCTTCCAGCAATTGGTTTTACTGGTGTTTCCGACGTGATGTTGCGACGAGTAAATTTTTATTCAATATGTTTCGCATTCGGTCTCAGTGTTTTATTAATCCTTGCTGGAAGTCGATATACAGATAACACTAATTACCATCCGTCCCTGGAGAGTCGCAGGAACATCAGAAACTTTTTGAAAACTGAAGATGGAGAGGACAATTTAATACAAGAAACTGTCACAACCAACCCCTACGACGATGGTTCGCCAAACATCAACCAGTTATTAGAGAAAACTCGATCTAAAATTAAGTTGGAGATGTTGAATTATAATTTCAGTCACTCAGGTGTGCACAAGCTGGAAGACTTGCTCATAGAGTCAGGTGGACAGCCACTGAGGAGTCTGATAATTTCTACTTGGCGATCCGGTACTACATTTCTTGGTGAGGTTTTGAATGCGATGCAAGGTAACTTCTATCATTATGAGCCTTTATTGAAATATGACATTATACAAATAAGAGGCCCTCCACATGCCGACCAGGCACTGCGCACTATCAAGGACATGTTTAAATGTGATTTTTATGGAATGGAGGACTACTTTGAGTTTGGCAAAGGACACTTGCACCAATTCAGCCACAATATGAGACTATGGGACCATTGTAAATATAATAAGGAGCTGTGTTTTGACGCTGACTTCACCACAAAGTTTTGTAAGCTATTTCCCTTCCAGAGCATGAAGGTTGTGCGAGTGAGGCTACGGCTCATTCAAGATATTTTGGAAGACAAAGAGTAAGTACCTATTTATTTAAACAAATATCTATTTAATATTGAGTCTTATTCCATATATTAAATACTCATAAAATAACAAATAATGCATTAATTTAAATTAAAATAACTTTTCATTTCTGGTAATTGAAAGAGGAATTTCACATCCATTACATAATAATTTGAGATTTCACCTTATAAAATCAATTCCAAATTCAAATTTATTACAAATTTAAAGGGGTAAAGTTTGAAAGTTGATTGTTAACTACTTATCTAATTTCAAATATGTAAATAATGGACATTCATGGTGGACATAAGTTTATAGTATATACCAAGCATATGATGCGAGCAATGCTGTGGGCATGTGGGAAGCTAGTTTCTTTCAACTGTGACATAACATGACAATCAATATTATATCCCTCCCAAATATCTATACAGATGAAATTCAGTCCGGACTGTCAGATATATTAATGCACAGTTTAAGCCACTATAGAGTAGAGACATATAAATTGAAGGGTGTGTTCTTGGATAGGAGTATGTATACACTCAGAAAGGGTTTTTAGACATTCTACCATTAATGGGGTTAAGTAGAAGTTGAAAATTTGTTCTTGAAATCTTGCAGCAACAAAACATTGGCTTTATTAAAATTAATAATAATCATTTAACAATGCAGGCTTAATGTGAAAGTAGTGCTACTGGTGCGCGACCCTCGTGGTGTGATGCAGTCCAGGCAACACCGGAGCTTCTGCCAGCCTGCTCCGGACTGCTGGCAGCCAGAGCTATTGTGTGCAGACATGGTCAGTGACTATGTGGCTGCCAGTAGACTGTTGCTGAAGTACCCTGATAGACTTAAGTGAGTCAGTTTTTTATTGATGTTTAATAGTGTAATTATTTAGTGCATACATACATATGCTCACCTCACACCTGTATTCAACGAAGAGGTAGGCAGAGGAGTATTCCCATAATTTGCCAGTTATGGTTACGGTAAGTAGTATGATTCCAGACTGGACCTCTAGTGGGAATTTACAGATGGAAAAACAAATCAATACATTTAATGAATTATTTTGTCAATAAGTAATTTTTTATTTATAAGAAAAAAAATTTTTTAGTCTATTCAAAGTTGAATGTTTGACCTCTGCATTTAGTGCATTGAATGTTTCAGTAGAATTAAGAGCTTATATAGGGGAGTTATTAAATAAAATGACACTTCAACAGCATAGAAACTTATTCTTAAAATATTACCAATAATTGTAGCCTATGTATGTATAAGTGTTTAAAATATAGTTACCCAATGACCCACATGAGTTTGACATTGGATTTCAAACACACATTTAACTAATACAAAGTAAGTAGCACATTACAGATAAGCATGTAATTAGAATGTATGTTCAGCATTTAGTATTCAGCTAGAATACCATCAACATAGTATGCATTGAGGTGTTATTTATATTATAATATTAAATTATTGTTATAGAATTAAAACAAGCTTGGATCACATATTCCCAAGTACTTAAACTTAATCTTTATATATATAATTCTACTTTATGTCCATATTTCACTGAACACCTAAATAGCTGGACTGATTTGAATGAATTTTAAATCCACACAAATAAGCCCGGCAGATGGCGCTGCAGTCGGTATGCAGGACAATGTCACAGATGTTTATTTTCCATTAATGTAAACACAACTTTTGTAATAAGGACGCTTATTACAAGATATGGTTTAAGCATTGACTAGACCAAACTCTGACCAAAGCTATGTCGATCCTTTTTCGAATCAGTATCACAGAGAGAGATGGAACTACTATTAAACCAAGCAGGAATCTTGGTTTATGGTCTTAGTCTATGTTTTGTAATGAGACAATTTGTTTTTTAAATTTGAAGTTTCTGGATACTAGAGTATTTCAGAGCAAGTTCAATGCACCTACCCTGTCGCCATTAATGATATGATCAAGTTCTCAAAAACAGATGGTAACCAATTGTTAACTGTTATTTTACATAACATTGTTTTCCAGTTTGGATGTCAAATGTTTGGACAGTTGTTTGGTTATGAAATTGGTTTCTGTTTGTTGAATAATTATATGATTCAGTTGCAATATAATTTAGTGGTAATTTATGCATATCTTCAAGCAACTGTACTAGCAAAACAGGAAACCAGTTTTAAATTGAATCAAAGCTATGTGCATAAGAAATTAAATGTAAATAAAAAATTAATTAATGTTAGTTGTTGGCCTTCAATAACATATCTAATATGAACTCATATAATTAATGAAACTGCGCTGCGGTGCGTACGTGTGTTAAATACAAATATTGCGTAAGTAATTATAATTACACAAATGGACTTCATTTACGTCATCATTCTACTCAGGGCTGTTGTTCAATGAAATTGAAATATTACAATTTTTGCAAATAACATTATATCCAGATCAATTCTTTTTGAATAATACTTACAATGGTAGGTATTTATCTCAGTATATTTTAAAATACACTCTTGCATTGGATGCTTTTTTTCTGTTGTTTAAATATGTAGTACAAGTAATTTCAATAATGTTTATTTATTTAATTAATTAAATTATTTATTAGTGTAAAGGAAACATACAGTTTTATGTAAAAGGAATTAAACTAAACACATTTAAATTAAACATAAACCAATTAAGTTTCCAAAATTGTTGTTTATATGATATAAATGACTCCTGTTGCTGCTCGCCTGATGATTGAGGCATCAGCGAAAGGCCAGTCCTATACTGACATTCCACTATTTACTTACGGACGGCATTCAGAGAGACTGCCTATGCTGAGGGATGTTTTTTATCATAACTTCTAAGATAACTACAAACCATCGAGGAGCGATAACCTGCTCGGGATATCCCTGGCAATGCAAGCGTCCATAGGTTAAGGTTACCACTCACTACCAATTCTGTCAAAATCTCTTCACACGCTTCTAAGTGAACCCTAGACTGTACTCGCTTTGTAAAAAGTCATGGCAATAATATATACATGTTTGTTACAGGGTACTGCGCTACGAAGAACTGGCTCTGAATCCAAACGAGACAACGCACGAATTGTTAAAGTTCCTAAAGCTGAGCGCTACTCCGTCGGTAGACGAGTTCCTACACTCACACACCAACCTGGAGGCTGGCGGCGTCAGCTCCACCTTCAGGGTATCGCGCGACGTGCCTTTCAGGTGGAAGAATGTTCTGGACTTCAACTACGTCGTTGATGTACAGGTGACTATATTGTTATTTTAATTTAACGGTAAAGTCTCGACTACTGCTTCCAGTATTACTACTTAGTAAGTCTCAGTATTATTATTAAATGAAAATTAATAGGAGTTAATAATTTTAACAACTGACAGAGACAGTGGGATAGTCGGCAATAGATGTGTCATAATAGCACTTCAATAAGTCCGCAGCCGGGCTCGGTTTTTCTGGATTTTTGTTCTTATATTGAGGTTAAATTTGACTCCTCTAGCACAAATAAAATTGTTTATTAGATGTGCGAATGTAAGTTCGCACTAAAGGTGAACGCACACTTGTCTGCGCAGATAAGTGTGCGAGGTTCTATAAGATTTCATACTAGTAATTCTGAAATTAAATTCATGCAGTTTTTTTGGGTCTTATAAGTGTGCCCCCATAAGGAGGGCACGACATTTTTGTGACAGGTATTTAATTCTAGTAGGGTAGTGTCATAGTAATTATCCTACTTTGGATAATCATACTCTACTTTTAATTATTCAAACAACCGTAATCCAGTTCTGCTATCAAAATAATGAGAGAATGCATTTTATATAAGTATAAGCGACCTAGAATAAATATTGCCTTGTCAATCGGCTTTAGATCAATGTGATTTCATATCTAATCCATTATCTAATCCACAATCATAACCTTAGCATAACTCGCGGCTTTATCTTGAATTCAGTATAAAATTGATATACCTTTATAATCCTCTTTATATATTCCTAGAAAATAATTTTAATCATTAGATAATAATGAATATAGGTGTAGATATAATTTACAACTTACCTAAGATTCCGTGTACGACATGTTAATTTGATTGTTACAATGATAGGAAAGATATTATCGACACAGCTGTTCCTAACTGACGACTTTATTATTTGTTCAGATGTATTAAAACAATGCAGTAATACTTTAGACATTAAGTATGTCGGGTTCAATAAAGTCACGAACTACCAAATTAATTAAACAGACTGGATGTAAAAGGCCTATGTTATATTTATATTGTGTCGACCTATATTTTTTTTTGTACTACGAAGGTAGCAAACTAGCGTGCAGTCCTGATTGTAAGCAGCTACTACAGCCTATGAATGTGTCCTACAATAGTTTCATGTTTGTTAAGGGGATAGCAGTCTTTTCTTTGCACAGTTACTGGTACTCTAGGCCTTCGTTCTTCTCTTGTTATTTTTCTACGATAGTTATAGATGAGCTACATTCCAAAATGTGTTCTATGTACATGAAAATTAAGTTTACTGTTGTCAATTTCAGTTGGCTTGCAAAGAAGCGATGGATCTGTGGGGTTATCGCATGGCATACAATGCGACGCACATGGCCAGCAATGACTTCTACCCTCTGGACCCTTATGTCATTAAGCTATGACTTTAACACACTATGCTGGGAACATTTCCTGATCTCATCTTCACGAGGCAAGAATAGAAGCCTTTCAAATTTGTAAGTCTAATATACAGAGAAATTTAATTTAAGTGTCTGTTTTTAATTCGTATTGGCCTTCTTAGCCATTGGCGGAAGTGCCGTCAGAATTTCCAAAATGACGCTGCATAAATCATCTGTCATAGATGCAAGAGGTCAATTATATTGTAATTCCAAATTAACAACTATCAGCCTGTCTGTCTGTCTGTTTGTTTCTGCTAATCTTTGAAACTGCGGGACCGATTTAAACGGGACTTCCGTTGGTAGATTGCTGATGTTACAAGTAATAACTTAGACTACTTAGGAAAATTAGTTACATCGTTTTTATTGTTCATTCATCGCGGTTAAACCGTGGGTCAAGTTGTGGTGGCAAGCTGTCAATAAGAAAAGTGTCCTGTCAGTAGCCTTATGAGGCAACCAGAACTAAGAAGCTAGGCAGAGGTGTTGTAATAACAACATCCACTTTTCACCGAAGATGATTAAGTGCCAACGTGACAGATGGTGTCTGTCGCCGTCTCAGGCATTATAAATACGTCTATGACATATTCGGGTTTCCTCACGATGTTTTCCTTCACCGTAAAGCACGTGGCATAAAATCACTGTACATATGTTTTTAGAAAAACTCATTGGTACAAGCCCCACTGGGTCTCGAACTTGCGTCGCTTGCGTAGCTAGCAACTGCTAAAACCCCAAGGCCACTACGGCTCTGCACATCTACACTAGGACATAATTATTTAGCTATATCTCAGGGTTACTTATTCTTTGGACAAGGTTTAATGGGAGTTGGTTCAATTCGGTGAAACACACTTAATTATGATCTAAAAAGGAACGTATAATGTAAACAGCCTCAACTAGGGTACAGTTTCCTTTAGACTAAACAGACTGCTGTTTATACGAAAATAGTTTAATGGAAACCGTACGTGATGTAATATATACATACATTATAAGATTCGAGCTTGAGGTTAAATATAGAATGTTTACCGTAGGAAAGTACAAAAGCAAACACGCATCACTCAATGCGGAATTCTTGCGAGATGGTGTTAAATTGTTGTGTAGGTATTGCGCTGAGTTACGATACTCATCAGTGCCCCGAGTATAGATTTTGTCACGTGCAAAAAAAAAATGTCTACAAATGTCCTTGCATTTCGGCGTGGCTCAAAATGTATTGATATCTACTTTTTTTAGGCGATTTGTGGTTGATTTCCAAAGATTGCGAATCAACATTTTTTGAGTCACACCAATTACAACAAAGACCTATTGACGTAATCGAATGTCGAGAAAACATGTACAAACCTGTACTTGGGGTGCTGACCTCTTGTAGTTGTCATTCAGAATTGTTCATCTATATTATATAAGTCATATAACATTGGTAAATTCCTCGATATTCATAAGTGCCTTACCAGGGCCTAAACTGAATAAATAATTTTCATTTTCATTATCATTCAAAATCTTGAGTGTTTAAAATCAACGTACAGCCTAAATCGCTGGTCGTAGAGCGTGTATTTAAGAATTGTTCTTGGTGAGGTGTAAATGTATTGTGTATTTTAGACATTCCACCCCTCTGGGAGCGAAATGAGGGTTGAAAATTTCACCATGAAAGTTTTTTTTTTAATCTTACTGCAAGTTGCTTAATAGGGAAGCAAGATTTTCTCATACTGTTGAACTCGCACCGTCTAAATACCATGGTGTTCCTCCTGGTCGCTAAATGACCTTGCTTTGAGGTTATGCAGGGTTTTCTCCTAGCGCGTTTTTTTTTTATTGACGAGGGTGAAACCTTCAAAAGGTCCCTGGGAGAGGCAGGTATGTGGGATTTTAACTGCACTTAAACCCCCGGTGGCTATCCCCAGTGCTCAGGGGGGTCTCCGGGTACTCCGATAGATCGCACCGGTGTCCCCCCACACTTTGCCGGGGCACATCCCCGGGGTAGCTGTATCGCCGCCCCTGAAGACCTCGCTGTGCAAGGCAGCGCGAGCCACATCGCGCTGCCACCTTCCCGGGCCCGTGGCTCGGTGGTCAAAGCTCCCACCCCAACCACATTCAGCAGGCCCTCCGGCCCCCTTTTAGTCGCCTCTTACGACAGGCAGGGGATACCATAGCCAAATTCTTAGACCCTGGCTATTGAGTGTTGTCCTAGCGTATGTGTTAACCCCATAGTAATGAAATTGATTGTAAATGTGTTTTGGTTTCAGATAATGCTCCATATCTGTCGCACGTCCATTGTGGGAGATATTTGGCTGCATCCTATTACTTAGAAGCATTGCTATTGCAACACTATGTACCTACACGACATACATACATATAATATGGACAGGTAACATTTATACTTACAAAGGCTTCAATTAAATAGACAATACGTCAGCGAAAAATTTGAACTAAGCAAGTGATAACTACCTTGTTTATTAAGGATTCCTATTCAATTTTTTTATTTTACCGCCATATTGGGTTTGCTTATTTTTCGTACGTAATATAATTATTATCGATATTATTATTTAAAATAAGTATCGTAAACGTACAGCGATATTTTTTATATTAATGGATTTTTTATTTATGAGGTTTTATAAATTTTATTTAGTTTCGTAATTGCATTGATTATTATTTTTTGACGCTGTGAAGACTGAGCAACTCCAATTTCCGTATTCTTCCATACACTTATTGTCACTTTGTGAGATTGCGCTTCTAGTATCCAGTAAACGAACAATTACTCCATAGTTGTAGGTTTAGGAAGGGTTGCGAGTAGCTACGTGGGTGAGGCACAATATCAAAATGTAAAAGATGGACCATTAATAAGATAGAGACGAAAATGGCTTGAATAACACACGGTATCGACATTGGATTTCGCCTTTATTCTAAACGAGTGTTCAAGCAATTTTCGTCTCTCCCATTAAACGCGTTTTAATTGTTAAGTTAGCCAAGTATATTTAGCACTCACGGAATTGACGGTTGTTGATGCTTCCATTGTAGACACTCGTGTGTAGTTAGGTATTGCATTATTTAAATGTAAGTAAGTGTAATTGGTATTGCTCATTGACATGGAGCAGAGTTGTGTCGCAAGATAGAAATGTACGGAAGATCGGCTTCTTACATTGGTTGAGAATCGTCCATAGACGAACGGGCGATGGGAATAATTCTACTTCAGTAATCGCCAATGCATGAGAGCCGAACTTCTGTAAGTTTTGTTTATTGTGGTTGTGTCATGAGGCAGTAGATAATTTGACTTTATTGGTAGCTCTCTAATAGTCTTCGCAATGAAAAATTTTATATACTTAATTGTATCGATTCCATACAACGTTGAATGCATTATCGCCATCGAAAACTAGTCGGAGGCAATGTCTCTCGCTAGTGATGAGTTCCTACTTATGAGTTTTCCAAGTTACGATCTATATAAATTGAAGCGTTACCTTCACCTCTTATTGCGATAATTATTCGATTGAGTGACAGTGACAGATATAGGTACACCATACATCTGTCTTACAAGTTACAAGTGTGCGTTACAAGTTCAGATGGTAACGTTTCGTTAACCATTAATTCAGTTTGATACTGTATACTTAGCTTCCCCGACTTCATCCGTGTGGAGGATTATAGCACTCAGAGATTATGAAGCTTTCAATTTGCTATGGATATCTGACATTCCTAGCCGTACAGAAGTCATATACATCAGTCTCATAAAATTTGACTTCTATAATGTTAGTATGGATATAAAAATCATGCACTTCACTTTTTCCCTCAAAAAATGTGGTTACTTTTCTTCGTTAGCTAAGGAACGTTAATAAGTACATTTTGCCTTGAGGTTTAAAACCAAGAGAATTTTACATTCGTTATTATATACACATAATTTAGTATCGGTGGCAATTATGATGCATTTAAAATTAATTAGCCTTAAACATGACACATTTTAAATTATAGAGCATTTAAAATTTTGTAGGCGATGCCTTGTAGCTAAATTTACTGAATGCAATTAACGATAGAGTATTGAGTCCCATTTATCGTTTAGTGTTGTGGTTAATTACATAATTTATTAATTTTATTGGTTTAATTATCAAGCTGTTTAAAAATATAAATTATGTAAATTAAAACACGAGGCACGAATTTTAAAGTAATCAATTTATTCAGGCGATTATTCACTCGTTCACTTCACTTGTTTTTATACAGCACTATATCAGTGAAATCGACACGTTTTTAAATGTTATAAAACAATGTTAATGAATTTAATGGAAGTGAAGTTATGTGAATATAATCTCCGTCCATGATGTAACATACGATCCACAATATAACCCCTTGAACGTTTGAAAAAGCCAATAAAGTGACAGAAACACATGTATAACAAATATATACTACACGTATTGCACTGTATACACAACACGTATAGCACATGAATACGTAAGTCATTTGAGGATTGTCTCGTCATATGAATGTGTTTTGCTTTGCGTTTCATTGAAGCAGAAGTCAATTTTTGCTCATAAATCATATCGTGGACTAAAAGAATGTGTATACGTATTTGTACTAGATAGTGGCGTCTCTCATACTGAATTATGCCTTAACACTTTCGCTGGGGAAGATCACACAATGTGTTCCTTCAAATACATCGTTGTCGCAAATATATACATGCGGAATCAGCGCTGTGGAACATAATTAAATATCAAAATTCAGTATGAGATACATCATAATAACGGTAGGAATGACATGTGAATGATTATAAATATCGAACAATGGATTTATTAAACGTAGTGAGAATCATTAAGTGCACTTGATTATAAGGTAGTGAACAATTAGGGTTAGTGAAATTCTAAATAAATATATTTAAGTTTGTGTGTATTCAGTTTCGCGAACATTATTTTTCTTTTGTGTAGCTTATGTAAGTCGTGTAACTTAAGAATATTGAATCGAAACAAGAAATGATAATACTCTTTTACATTAAACGAAAGATATAAAGGTATATTTTACACACGTGTGAAACTTTGGTGGAAGGGTTGTCAAATTGGCCGTTTAGAGGCTGTTATTGCCTGGTTAGGAACTGTTATGGAAAGTAAAAGCTGGCTCGTAAAATCGTAGAATCGCACGCTGGCACTAAGAGTAATGTAGACACACCACGCTTTTGGTATCTGTACCAGTTTCTAATTACGCATAATGCCACAACATTTTATCATAGGGCTATAGCTTTTATCGAAATGCCGACGTGATACACATAGTTGGCAATCGTATTGTAAGGTTAAGGTATAATTTTGACTCTTCTCTCTGTAATTGTTGCTGGAATAATGGATTTATGCAACTTTAAACCTTATGGCCTAAAGTAACACTCATATTTACTCATCGACAGTGTTGATTTTATGGCGAACCAATCCGTAATACTTCCAGTTATCTCGATATCGATATAATCGATAATCGTGAGGGATTGTCACAGTGGGAACTGACATTTTGACCAACTTTCGGTTTCTATAGGTTGAGCTCTAACAGCTCTCAAAAGATTCCACATTAGTTTTCAATTTTGCAAAGAAATATGAGAAAATTATTAAAAGTAATTTAGAATACCATCAATTACATTTCTCTTAACATTGTCGTGTAACACAAATATTGCAAATTGTAATGTCAATATTAAGTTTTCAGATATTATTCGAGTATTCGGTTTTAGGCATCATTTTTGTACATACAAAATCAAACCGATAATATTGGGTTCACAAAATATTCGATTATTAACTTCCATCTCTATTTTTTGACTGCGAGCTGGCAAAGTTCATCCTATAATAACTGAAATGGGTCTAGTTCTGGGGCCTGACTATAAGTTCCTATTGCCATCATAGTTCCACTGTGTGACAGTGACAGACTTATACACGGCATATACATCTGTCTCATGATAAGCGTTAAACTATCATGGCAATAAGAGCTCATGGTAAGAGCCCTTGAGGAGTGGGCGTACGTGCGCACGGTACATGAATATTGTGCGTGCATGCGTACTATCGAAGCTTACAATTATGTACTATGAAAGTCAATAATCGTTATCAATTACTAATTAAGATAACATGCTTCCTGATAGGTCTGACAATATAATAAATTCAGTTATGCCTTAATGAAATAAATACTGGTAGAGATAAGTGACATTTATTATTGAATTGCATGTTAGTTATATATACATAATGATTATTTATAATGAAGTCCTGGTGGCTGGCTGGACCCAGTGTAGATTTTTTATCATATCATTAGCATATCATAAGGTTTACACTTATTATAAAAATGTTTATTCACAATTTTTGCTTGTATAATAAATATTATTGAAATTATTAGCAATAAAATAATCAATTGTATATTTAAGTTATATAATTTGGTTTGATGTTGTATCGTCTTTTTTATATAGTTATATTTATTTGGATTTATTGTGATGTTAAATAATCAATATTGATCATAATAATTATTTGGTGACAATAAACAATCACATCAAATATGACTGCGGGGTCCCTTTATGAGTTATTGTTTGGTGTGAAATTAGTCTAGTTGTTAGGAATTGAAATTTCTTTAATAATCGTATAGGTGTAACGATCGAACAAGTTCCAATTACTCGAACAATAAGTACATTATATCGAAAATAACTAGCATATAGATGCAGGCTCATAATTGCCTATAAATGCATAGGATTACTTAAAACGCATTATACATTGACAATTTGCATGTAACAAGCATATTATATTGGCCCATACTTAAGAATGGAAGCGGTAGAATTTAAGGGTAGCCTTATTAGAATAAGAGTTACGGTTGAATGGTTAAGAATGTTGAAATTTTACTCGTAGACTTAAAGCACGGCCGGCGTTATTATTGCAAACATTGTATTTTCTTTTTATTTCATGTTAATAAAGTGATTACGAACGAATTTTTGTTTTTCATTGAAACATATCCTTTCCAATTGTATTAATAAATTATTGCGATGCATTAGTAGAGAGAGTATAACTTTTTTTATCAGTATGAATAAAGTCATGCATAGAGAATAAACCCAGTTTATTCTCTAATAGCTGTGCCGCGCGGATTCACCCGCGTAGATTTAGTTTCATCCTTATTGTCGGGGAACCCTAATATTTTTAATAAAAGGTAGCCTATGTCCATTCTCGGGGTCTAAAGATTGTCTGTGCCAAATTTCATCAAAATCGGGTGAGAGGTTAAGCGGGAAAGCGTAACAGACAGACAGAGTTACTTTCGCATTTATAATATTGTAGGAATGGAGTAAATAATATACCAAATTTTAGCTCCTATGATATATACCTTTTTTTTTACAAACTACATTACACTAAAATTTTGTTCAATATATTTTAACAAAAATAGCAAACGACACGACAAGTATACCACAGATAATAATGACCATAGCTGACAAGTTGATCATGCTTTCCATTATGTGGGTGTGGTCCGGAGCGGAGTTCTTCATGTTTGTGGAGAATCAGGCCTTATCTTGGACTCCTATGAATACAATGTTACCATTTTCAACTCATAAAATAAGAAGCTAAAGACAGTCACCAAAAATAATATCTACATATAAAATAGGGTCTTTCCTTGTCCTCCGATCGGTAGGAGGAGCGCGAATATTATTCCCATTCCTGAGTTCAAAAATAGGATTAAGAGAAAATCTATTAATTAAGTACGAAATATGTAACTGTGTAATTTACCTACCAAAAACAGCAACACGCTCCACGTCTGTCTAAACGCCTACAAAATATTTCACTGCAATGATAAATGAGTGGCTTTGCATTTACGATTTTAATATCGAGCAAAATCACTAGATACGAAATTAATTAACTGGCTCTCTATAGGTAGGTTTTGTCTGTTCGTTAGTTGCAATCATACGTACCTACTTATCTACTTATTTTAGGTAGGAAACCTGCTAAATAAAATTGTTTGTTCTTGGCAAGTCAATCTGCTACCGATTAGTGCAGTAGTATAGTCATGAGTTTGCCACTGTTTTCCTAATCTACAGTGGCTAGCGTCTCCGACAATATTTGTATGGCATATTTTAGTTCTTCACGTCACCGCTTGGAGGCGCTGTACAGTTTCTCATACAAATATTCGGCGGAGACGCTAGCGAGTGTAGATTAGGAAAACGGTGGCAAACTCGTGATAGGGGTACAGGTCACGGGGTCGATTTCCATGCACCAAAATTCCCTCCAGTACAACTAGCAAGGTGTACTCAATGCTATAAGATACTAAGGTTTTTTAATATTTTGTATGTCACGTCACTAGCACATTCGCTGCTGAAATTTCGTCTTCTTCGTAAATTCTCTAACAGTTGGACGCGCAGGTGCGTCGTTAGCAGCGAACGCGCTAGCGTACCTACTGGGGTGTTAAAGTTGACATTATTCTATCCTTTTGCTTAGTTCTTAGAGAAAGGAAAAATACTACTGTGGTCTGCAGTGGTCTAGTTTGTCTTCACGAATTATTTGATAAGTGACATACACTACGTACGGTAAATTTTTTCTTTCGTTTTGTGCGCGCATGAACCAAGAAAGAAGTTTCTTTTGGTTTTTTATCATATGTGGAAAAATGGTATCATTTCCTATGGATGAAGTCGCGACGAAACCCTATACCTACCTATTTAACACAATACAAGTAGCACTCATATGAATGTGATAACGTGATAAGCATTGAAAGCTCATCACCTTGTTAATTAAGTCTACTTGTGCATCGATGTATTTTGAACCGTATTAAAGGTAGGCGAGTATATAGGCGAGATACTTGTAGGATTTTATACTGAAAAAAAAAGAGAAATCAGATGATATAAAGTTTTATTGAAACTTAGAGATTTCATCAAAAGTGTCTTTAAAGTTAGGTATTTGATTTATATATCCTCTATAAATATGTTTTTACTTGCATTGCATCAACTGACTTTAGCATCACGAATTGGTAAAGTAACTAAGTACCTAGGTACTGCATAGAGAAAAACTTTGTTTCGCCAATTGTAAAATTGTCAGATGACGTCGTGACTTTAACTATTGACCGTACATGTTTTTAAGTTACAGCTATTGCTAAACTTACACTTTACACATAATTTATAAATAATTACCTACTCTGACAGCAAATTTGCCAGTTGAGAGTTATTTGGTGCAATGTATTTCATCGTCAAAGCTAAGTCAGAGCTATTGTTATCGTCAAATCTGCCACTAGCTTGAGCTTTGATGACTATTATCGTGCAACCAAACCAAGTTGGTTTAGGTTTTAATTATGCATCCATAGTGCGTGCCATACAGTAGTTGTATCTACCTCTTTTACCTACAAACTAGTATATAGTAGGTGTTTTCAAAATGAGGTTCCTAAGATCTACCTTCTATATCATTATTTTACCTTACACTAGTTCTTACAAAGAAATACTTATACAGAACTAATATCACTTATTTTCTCATAGATACATAGTAAGTCTAAATGTATGAATTAGAGATCGATGCGGACGGTTGTTATTCCATCGTTTGAGTGTCATTCTTCGGGTATCGGTTCTGTAACTAAATTAAACATTTTATTTTTACATGTTCACTGCATTACCTAAATATATAAGTAACTTATATATTTATAGCCTATTAAGAAATAGGCTATAAATTCGCCTATGCTAATGTGCTATCAATGGCTTCCGTCTAATAAAGGTGTCGTTCAGGACATTCTGTAAGCATGGTTTGTGTATTTTCACAATTTATAGAATTCATTTGAATAAATTATTGTGCACACTGTCACAATAGTTTATTCAATTAATACGGAAGAGTAAGTACTATCGTCGGATAGAAACATCTCGTGCATAGTAAGCGGGCTGTGGATTTTCTGTCGTCATTGCTATTTAACATAGCAATTCTGCCTTTTTGCCACAATCCCGAGAAAGACCCATTTGGGCCAAATTTTCTACTTGTAATTAGGTTTAAGTACCGTTCCTTGTACATATAATTATGTTTTAGTTCAATAAAACAGAAGAACAATAAACTCACCAAATTCATAGTGTTCCGAGCCTACTGCAAACCTCACGGTTGAGTTTCTAAGGCGGTCAACGTAAGCCTTCAGCACAGGAGATGTGTCCGGGCCCGCGAGGATGAGACCTGGAAAATAACAACGATGTTTACCATGCACTTAGATAATGTTAAGTAAACAAATGCGATACTAATAGAGGCAAGTTTATCAGCATAATTAGTACAATCATTAGATAAGTAGCTGGAGCGATATCTGGATATCATGGTCCGTAACATAAGTTTTTAAGTTCCTAAGTAAGTTGTTGTGCTGCGTTAATCCAGTTTTTGGGAAATTACACTTTGATGCAAGGTGAGCTATTTCTAAGGCAAAAAATCTTAATCGTTCGTTTAAACTCTTCACTTTCAAAAGTGTATGACAATGGCGTTATAACACACCTTACCAACCTATTGAGCTCACAATTTCGGTGCATTAAAATTGGGACTGAAGGCCTAGTGCGAGTTTTTCACTGCCGCCGTCACAAGTCAGCGCGTCGGCAGACCTAAAGATGACACTATTGTGAGGCCATATAAATCTGCGTTTACGTCGACGCGATGACTTGTGACGGCGATTTTAAGAAAACTCGCACTAGGCACTCTGATCGTGAACCCACAAACTCACCAAGTGCCCATAATACCATCAGTACAAAGGTGCAGAAGCAAGCGATCCCACCAAGAATGTTCAGAGCCACTAATATGTAGGTCCTACTGTTATAACTTCCTTCACTGCAAAATAATGTATTATTATTAGAGTTATTACAAGTAGGTACAAGTACCAGATCATAATTATATCTAGTTGCAGTAATGAATGTAAATATTCTCGTTGCTATTCCGTAAATCGATATCTCATTTACTGTGTCTAAATAAAACCACAAGATCAATATAGGCATACCTCATTAGATATACCTTGCCTACTGGTCAATATGTGGAGAGCGAGGCAAGTTAAAAAAGGTTTTAAAACAAAATAATTATGAACTGAAATAGGTATCATAGGGTATTAATTTTTTCATCATAATTTCGAATGTGAATGATTCTTCATATACCTCAAGAAATGGTATGAGAAGAAGGTTGTACACACTGCTAGACACGCTATACCTACACAAAAGCTACACTACATATATAAACAAGCAATTCCTATTCAAATATCATATTTAATGAGAGGTTGGTTTAAGTAAAACCGGAATTCTGCATGTGTATCCTATCTTTTGGATATTATTGATTTCCTTACCGTTCTGATAAGATAGTTTGTTCCATGACTACATCCATCTTCTTCTTATGTTTTGTGTAAATATTACTATCCACCGACCATACAATTATTAACTTTAGGTAATAAAATAAATTGCTTTAGACTTGCCTTGACTTCAGATACAAGTTGTCAAACCTTTGTCAAGGATTTCACTTGTGGTGTCACAGATTGCCAATGTATTGTGGGAGAGTACTTTAATCTTCTTTCTAAATCCTTCGTCGAAACCAGCTTTTTACCTTATTGCTCGGAATTCTGACGACAATATTAAGCAATATTGGGAGCAAGCGGGAGTCTTCATTCAATACATGACCCTTACGGACAGATGCCTCGAATTCCTTTATAGCCAAACGGTCGCCCCTCACCTACCAATCTTTTTTGACAGTGCTATATGAGATTTGGAATGATTACTTTTACTATATAAGAATAGATGAAATTGACGTATTCGTCTAATTCGTTTTTAAGTGAATGGATGGACTATAGGTAACTGCTTGGAACTGGAAAGATGCTTGACCAAGGCTTACTAAACTATATTAGTGTATGATCTAAGAGAATTACTAGGTGAATTATGTTTATATACCAGGTAAATTATGTTTCCGAGACTCGGTAACTGACTCATTATATGACCCGAATTATCTTCGATGGAAATTGTCTGAAATTTGCACCTCTGCGTAATACTCAGGAAATACTTACCTAATTTAAAAAAGTATTGAATAGTCTATGGGGATCATCCTTCATGAGGTTATTAACTACACCAAGAAAAACTACTTACGGAGAACTGTTTAAAAATTGATGGAATAATTCAGTTTGCCTGGCTGTTTATCACGACACTAGAATCAATGATTGAATATTATTTACAACATTATTGAATTATACGATCTACTGTGATACAATGTAACTTGGTATGATAACCTCAGCACACAATTTGCAGCGCTGACCATGACACATGACTTAACACGTGCTAATCAAATAGAGTTGAGACTCGCCCTAACCATATCGACATTAGAAAAACTAGTTTCCATTGCTGTGGTGACCGACATGTTTGAGAAATTACCTTACCCTCGGTTTCTACCATTGTGTTCTTCTAAATGCTGAAGTTTAAGTTATGTGCGCAAAGACACAGTTGTGTACAGTGCCTGAGTAGGCGATGGAGTCACCATATTTCACTTTGGCATCCAATCATGAGGCGTTGTGTTCATAGGAGCATAGCATAGTAGGATTTGATTCCAGCTGCTGCCAGCGCAACAATACCACATATTATGAAATGGGCGGAGCTGATAATCTACCATTGCTGCAGTGGCCTTATATATTAAAATAAAGGTAATGCTTGATTGGCACCCTTGTTACATCAACAAAGTAAAGGTATTTAACTTAGTTGGGTACTCTGTGAATAATAATTCTTAAAAACTTGAGAATTCCCATAACTTAGCATTTAACATCCCAAACTTATCTACACTAATATTATAAAAGAGGAAATATTTGATTGTTTTTTGTTTATTTGCATTGAATGGGCTCCGAAACTTCTTAATCGATATTGAAAATTTGTTCAGCAATGGATAACTACTTTCATCAGCGAGTAACAAAGGCTATATTTTATCCCCGTACTCCCATGGGTCCGATAGTTACGTACCTATGTATATATGCGTATTCTTAACGCTGCAAAAAGAAGGGTTGAAGAATGTTACCCACTTTCATAAAGCCCAAGTTCTGTTTTCATTTACGTCCAAACTTGGTTCGGTTGCGTAATATAATTAATCTTCCCAGTTCATGTTTCCCAAGTAACTAACACTTGACACTTTTATAATTGACCGAGTTTTGGAAATTTGGCATTCATAAGGAGTAGATATATAGTTTGCTATGTGTAAACATTAATAATGATACCATTCTTCATCAGGTACCTAGGCAATACGCTAGTGATCTGGTCTTGATCATGCAGTAGCCGCTTACCATCAGGAGGAATGCGTTCTTCTTAGCCTTACTTACCTGACCTGATCTATGTTTAAATATAAAACCATATACAAATAAATTCAGTTAGACTCTAGGTAGAGTTTAGCATGTAATAAACACCTACTTGTTTCAGACTTTTGCTAATTGTCCACAATATTTTCTATACAACATCTTTGTATATAAAATGGATTGCTGTTCGTTAGTCTCGCCAAATCTTGAGAACGGCTGGACCGATTTTGGTAATTTTGATCTTGATATATTTGTGAAAGTTCAGGGAAGGTTTAAACGGTGAATTATAAGCAAAAAAATAGTTATAAGAAGTTCACTGGGGCAACTAGTTATTACATAACTTTTACTGTAATGAAAATATTGTGGACACTAAGCAAAAGTAAAAAATTGCTCCTATTACTACGTGCTACTGAACTACCTAGATTTCGCAGATTTGGACTGTAAATTGAGCAATATGCGCCAGTACGGTGGGTTTAACCTACCTATATTCAATCTCCTTCATGCGTTGAGAAGTCCATTCGGCCGTAAATAGTTGGTAATTAGAGCATAGCCACGACCATACACATAATCTGTAAATACTAGCATATTAGGTAATTTTCTGAAGTAAGTACCAAAATAGCATACTTACAGCGCCGTTTGAACCTAAATTCAATAAAGATATTAAATTTAACTAGTAAGAATGATTTAATTTTGATTTACGTTTTTAATTAATTATTTTGATTTTTTATGAATTTAACTCACCATCTTGTGAGTTTGTCGCTACCAGACACAGTTCCACTCCACATGCATCGTTGAATGTCAGTGTGTGTCTTGATGACACATGTTTCCTCACGATATTCTTACCGTTCAGTGTAGTGTGGCAAAGTCAAACGGTTCTTCTACAAACAAAAGATAGTTTGTACTTACAAAAGGGTTAAATGCTATCTGGGTGATAGTGTGTTCATCGGCGCGTAGGCAGGCATGCGTCAGGTTAGTTATAATTAGACCAGTTTCTCGGTTGAGCCACAAAATAAATACATACAAAAGGTCAACTTCCATACATTGTTAAACCCTCTCGCATATAATAAAAAATATGCATTGCATAGGGTCCCTCAGCCTTCTGCTCCAACATATCAACACAATTCGAGATCTTCTACATATACGAGCCCCATAAATGTGTGTTGTGTTTGGGATAGAAAAATAAATAATATAATCAATTATATCTTCTTCACTTCGTTTAAATGAAATCTATACTAATATTATAAAGAAGAAAGGCTTGTATGCATGTTTGTAACGAATTGGCTCAAAAAGTAATGGACCGAATTCAAAATTCTTTCACCATTTGAGCGGTTTAAACTGCGTGACGTCCGTTAGTAATAATATAATCAGTGAAATATAATGAAATAACACCCTTTTCGTTGTACTACTACTCAATGGGCGTCTTCTCACTGCCACGATATCGTCCGCTACTTGACTACAACGACACAGTGTGAAAGCGTTTAATAGTAATTGTATGAACTACTAGTCCGACGATATCGTCCACGTTATCGTCCAATGTGCAAGCGCACAACGCGACATATACCAATATAAGAAGCTGACCGTCTGTTAGCTATTTATTAGTGTACGGAGACAGCCAGTAGGCCCGCGGGCGTGGTGCGCGTCGATCGCAGCTGCATTCATTCCGTATTGTAAGACTACGTGCGCGCACGCAACAAACGTTTTGTTTACAAACAACGCTCGCTTTTGACCTTGAATTTTTTATCGATTTTACATTATATACGATTGGATTTGACTGGGTGAGTTGTATTTCCTTATAATTTTAATTTCAAGCTCAGTATATTTCATTGTGCCCGCTAAAGTAACTAAGTATATAACCTATCTTCCTAAACCGTATGTAAATATATTCAAGTTCTCCATATCTGTGCATCTATCAAAAACGCATTTATAGAAGACACTTTGATGTTACAAGTAGGTACTTATTGCACATCAGCAAACTGGAATAATTGTTAAAGTAAAATATAATGCTTTATTTCTGCGGTTTATGCATGTTTTAATTTTGTATGCGTTAGCAAAATGACAATGCGTGTAATTATGCACATCATAATTCAATGAAACAATTTGGTTTTTAAGATTGCTTACTAACATCTGCCTGGACTTCACAGTTGGTTAATGTTTTTTTTCCACAAAAAGAAATTATTTTGTATCTAAGTAGCTATGCTCGGCGGTTTCATCCGCATGGTCTCGATTTATTTGGGTTTTTTCGCGAAATCCTTTTTTTAAATAAAAGTGGGTTAACATCAGCTATCTGCCAGTAAAAGTCCCGCTAAAATCGGTCCAGTCGTTAGAGATTAGCCGGAACAAACAGACAGATAAATACATTTTAGATATTATTGAGTACCGTGTACACTTTCATATTTAGCGTAAAGATTGTTTATTTGGCATTACAAACAGACACTTCAATTTAATTTATCTATATGTAAAGATATAGAACATATAACTGTTGTCAACTTTATATTTAAGAAGAGCAAGTGTATGAAGTATTACAGCCGTAATAGGTATAATTATCACTCATTATGAAGAAATATTTAAATATTGACACTACTCTTATCATGCACAATCGCATATTATACGTTCATACATAATAATAATACGGCTGGATTTTGAGAACATGAGATAAATTTATCAAACGAGGTTATTTGAGGCAGAGTGTATCTTACTTACAACTATAAACACTGCTAAGACCGGCATTGTGCCTGGGAGATTAACAGACTCACTATCTGTGTTGCCACTTCAATATTTGATTGTTAATTATGTCATTTATTTTATTTAAATAAATATGGTCGCGACATCCCAGAATGGTCGCCGAAGGGGTACGCACAGTTGTTGCAATAACATTACACCGAAAATGATTAAGTACCGTGATAGATGCTGAGTCCTCGCAGTATCATTTCCTCACGATTTTTCCCTTCACCGTTAAGTTCTTGGTGCGAAATCACTGCGTTTATCTCAATAATTTCTTGAAAGTTCATATAATACTCCATACATTGTAACTCTACCATTAGACTTAACTAATTTATAATAATGTGCTTGCACGTTCAAAAGTGGCTTATTTCATTTGCAATAAGAGTATATAATATTATTTCCATCATTAGTTTAGATACCTACATATTGAAAACGTGGCGAGCCTATGCCATAAAGCAGACTAATCGAAACACACAGAAACACCCACTGGACCAACGATGCAATCGATTAATTGTTTAATATTATTTATCCAAGTACGAGTAAAATTATAACACAGCGATAGTGCAATATTTTCAAAATATGAATGATTTGGGAATAAATGTTTGTAGGGGACAAGCCTGTCCGCGGAGCCGCGCGCCGTTCCGCCCGTCTCATAACTGTTCAAATTTAAATCGTCATCGTATCCGTTATCCCATACATGGTTGGGGTTATCCAAAGCCCAATACTACATATTCAACCGATTGGATAATATACAAAGCGACTGTACACTGACCTTCACAACCTCCTTAAGGATAATCTTAACCTAGGTTAAACCTGTTATGGGACTTGCTTAGGCTTCTAACAAACGTAACGATTGCTAAAGTCCATTGGATGTTCTCTTCGGTACGGTATACCTGTCTATAAGTTGATTCACAAGATATGAGCGCTGACCTCAAATGGGTAAGGGGCCCTATCATGATCTTTTTAAGCAAAGCGTATTAAGAACTTCTGAGCTTCGACGTTTCATTTTTATACCGTAAAATTAAACTTCAAAGCTAAGTAGTTATAATATTACTGTAATAAGCGCTGCTTAAACGATCACAATTAGCCCCCAGTAGTAATTTTGAGGTTTTGTATGGAGCGAGCGCGAACATATGAATGTATATTATAGCAGGAACCTCCGCTATATTCGCTAAGCACACATTAATCGTGACGGCACCGTACACTAAAATAAACTAGCAAACGATGACACTAGGGGGTCTATAATCGGTTTAAGCAGTTTAATCTTGGTATCTACAATAAAATTAAACTTCAAAGCTAAGAAGTTCTTAATACGCGCTTTTCAAACGATCATAGTTGTCCCCCAGTTCCTCATAATAACATTAAAGTTATATCTGTCAGTATTTAAATTAAATAACTATAGAATATAACCACAAAATGAACACCGTCATGTGCTGTATTCACGGTACGTTTTCGGTTGTCATTTTGATAAATCATCAAGGTCTTTCATTATTTTACATTGTACTTAACAACTGATGTTTTTATCGACATCTTTGTATATAATAGTTCTATTTAAACTATTCTTCTATTCGAAATAGTGACGTAGTTCTGGACAATCTTATACTTGGTAATTGAACTTGGCAAACGCAAGGCTCTAACATAAATTGTGTCCAAGTATAATTTAAAATATAAAGTAAATATAAATTTTTTTCTTAAAAGCGCTCTTTCAAATTTTGCAGTTAAATAGTATCTAGAATGTATACATGTTTGGAGACAACCATTAAAATTACGACTTGAGGATATTTTTTTACCATGTCGTGATATTTAGCTCGACTATCTTATAAATAAGGCAGCTCCCTTAGCTCAAGGTGATTTTACGCAGATGTATGTAAGTAAGCTAGGTGCATAATAATGTATAATGATATGTACTTCGCTCAATGTAAATACAATAATATCTTCAACATAATAGGCGCAGCACTATTTATATTTAACTTGCAACTTTGTGTTAAAGCACTCTTGTTTTATTATACCTATATCAATATTTATCGTAATTTGCGGCCTTTGTGATATTATGTTATTGACGGCTTATATACTACGTCGGTGTGCAATAATGTTTAATACACAAGTTGTTTTATTCTATAATATGGAACATTTAATTAAAAACTTTACCAATGAGTTTTTCTAAAAACTTATGTACAGTGATTTCACACCACGTGCTTTGCGGTGAAGGAAACATCGTGAGGAAGCTTGCATATGTCTGAGAAGTAATTCAATAACGTATGTAGGTATAGTGCCCCACCATCTGTCACGTTGGCACTTAATCATGTTCGGTAAAAAATCGGTGTTGTTATTATAACACCTCTGCTTACCCCTTCGGAGAATATAGGCGTGAGCATATGTATGTATGTTCATAAAAATAGAACAGAAAGAGACAAAATCCCTTATCAATGTATTGCCAACTAATGGAATTTAAATAAGCATTGCAAATGTACATTAGTCGTATCAATTATTCATTAACTTACTTAAGAAGTTACTGTTAGAGCATTAACAGCTCCAAACCGGTATTTCAATTAGAAAATATATTAAGTAAAGTAGATAACACATAACGGGTTATTCACTTACTGGACAAACGTGTGTCCAATTGGTGCAACTATTATTTCGTCATCTGGACACGCAAAGATTTATGAATACTGCTATGTACTCCTAAGAATATATATAATAATACTGAAAACTTGAATATTTTTGGAGCGAAAATTAGAAAAATACATGCAAGGAGTGACACAAAAACAGTTATTGAAATTCTATGTTTAGGTGAAGTAGATATTATGGAGTATAGATAACTACCGCAGAATACTTAAAAGATTTGAAACGCGTTTTTTTTATTTTTATTTAAATAGGAATTATTACAACAGGTCGACAAGTACAAAGCTCTTACATTAGATACTAATTCAAAATTCTTAACCTTATTTTTAACCGACATCAACGGAGGAGGTTTTTCTGTTTAAATTTCCCGACCTCGGGATATTATAAACGATTGAAGTAGGTACGAATGTACACACAATGACTGGATTTGTCGCCCACACTGCACCGCAGACCAGAATAAATACCTACTTTAAATAAGCTGTCTGCTAATATTTCAAGCGACAATACTAGGCTCATCTGGCTTTTCCACACGCTTCCAAAAACTAGTATTCATAGTGAAATGTATCACGTAGTATGTGTGGTCCACCCACGAGACCAACTAGCTAATATACATACGCGTACATACTTAAAGACATGTATTTCCACGTCTGCATCCCGTAAGAGTAGGCTAGGCAGAGACCAGGGGCCCAACCATGAGCTCTTATTGCAATGATAATTCAGTTGTGCGAAATGTATGTATACACGTCACATACATCTGTCTCATAAATGAGTGAAACTATCATGGCAATAAGAGCTCGTGGTTATGCCCCAGTTTGATACATTCTAAGAGAGGTAGTGTATAAAGTGGTCTTACGTTCGACATTTGGAGCTGCCCGAATGGAGAATTTAAATCCACGTTACAGAAAATCGTTGCCAAATTTGAGCAGTGTTGTTTAGCCCGCGGTGAGTAAGGTTACCAGTCCCCACGGAGGGTCGGGAGGATTGAAGGCGCTGTGCTAGCATATAGTAGTAGTCTTGTAATATGCTTACCATCAGCTGGAGTGTACGCTTGTTTGCCACCTTTGTACATAAAAACATGCTATGATCCCTAAATACTTATTTCACTTCGTTCATATTCATGCATCTAATGATAAACTTCCACAGGTGACGACACCTCAAAAATGTTTTATTTCTGACATAAAGAGAACCCTCGTTCTAACTCGTAAACACGTTTTATTATTTGAACCAAACGTCAAGGACCTAGTTTGAATAAACAATTATAGTTACCATACCATACTTAATAAATACCATTGATTAAGTATTTAATAAGTAAATAAAATAATTCAAAAAGATAAATAAGACACACATGTTTCGATAACTAAACGTATAATGTATTCAATGCTATACAAATCTACTTAACAACTAGATACCATAATAATATGAATCACAAAGTATATTTCACAATGACCTTACCATAAGCTAGTATTGCCATAATAGGTTGTCGGAGTAAAGGTGGACACACTTTCTGGGGCTATCAGGGGCGCTTATTGCCATCATACATTGACAATGATTATGACAGATGTATATGACGTGTATAAGTCTATCACTGTCACACAGTCGAACTATCATGACAAAAAGAGCTTGTACAATAAGAGCCATCATATTTCCACCGTACATTCATAACTAGTGAGATAGACTACTTTTATCAAGTACTTTCACATAAGTAATTGACACATGTTTTGTCTCGGTGAACGTCTACGTCTGATCATGATAAATAACAAGTACCTATCCAAAATACTTAGGTACCTACCTGTTCCATATTCGACCAAACGCCATATTCTACTCACGTAGGTACGACTACTGAGCAATTAGTTTTTTTGCATGAGCTTAGACCTTACAAGATAAGTATTTCAAAGAGACCTTGAAATAGGAAAAACTCAGTACTTGGTAGTATTGTACAGTAAGTTGAAGGCTCTATGTACCAATTTAACGACTACAAATAGAACGTTAAATAATTATAATAAATGCTTTTATTATAGGCATATCGCCAATATCCTCCTGTCCTTATCTCATGCTATTTGAAACCATAAATAAAACAGCTCTACAAAAAATAAATAAAAAAAAAACGCTTTTTTTTCTTCGCATTAAATTTTTTTACGCCTAGGTTATGAATATATTCATGAAAATTCTCAATGTGCAATCTTATTTCATTATTATTTAATATCTTATATTTTTATAAATTATCGGCTTTTTAAAAAAACATTTATTTATTGATGAAAAAAAAATCAGAGCAAATCTTACAAAATTATTGATCGTTTCATTAAATTGTGTGCATAAATATACCCAAAATCATTTTCATATCCAGGGCAACAAAACCACTGAAGACCAGTGTAATGTTAAAGTAATGTTTTTCATATCGCTCTATCAGCCATCATATTATTTGTACTCACTCTTTTATTTAACCATATTATATCTCTCACACAATCCATACATCGTTTCTTGGGTCTTCCTCTCCCCTTGTAACCATCCACATTCCTAAACAAAACTTGTTTGACAACATTGTCCTCATCCCTCCACACATAGCCACCATAATGATAAGGATTTACGGTATATAGTTTACATATTTGAACAAAGGTTTCAAACAAACATAGCATCCTTGATTGTACTGATTACTTTTATGTGAAAACCTTGTTGATATTGCTGTTGTAACTCTATATATATAAAAATCAATGCCACTTTTCGTTGTAATGTTATAACTCAACAACGCCTTTACCGATTTGGCTAATTTTGGTCTTGAATTATTCATGGAAGTCCAGGGTAGGTTTGTGCGTAGAAAATAAATAACTATAAAAATATATTTCATTTAAAAGAAACAAAACAAAATTAAGTAATCAAATAAAATTGATTTACCGGTGGATCTGAATGGCAATACTCGTAATTTTCGAATCCGTTATTAACGAAAAATAAGAAAAGCAATAAATTAAGATTGATAAGATTTAAAAATTGCATTTTTTTCATAATTTAATTCAATAACGGATTGGAAATAAATTTGCGACATATAAAATTTAAAATGACTGGCCCATATATCAACGCACAGCCTAAACCGCTGGTCCTAGAGACATGACATTACACACTAGGAACACAAAGAAAGGCTGTTACAAGAACACATTTGTCTCCAGGCCCGGGCTTAGGGGAGCGCAACAGCCTCGGGGTCTCCACATTAAATATTTCGGAAAAGAAATCATTTTTTTTTAGAAAATAATTTAAAAAAAGCAAATTAGTATTTTGCACCGAGGCCTCCAGACCTCTCCGATCCGGCACTGTTTACCCTGAACTTGTACTCACATACACTTGTGAAATCTTACTGCCAAACAGGCGAAGTGACAATTTATTTTCGCTATGTTGTCTATCTAACAACAACATTCCAGTGCATTCTTAATTATATTATAGTCGTTACGACATTCTTAATTACTATCTACGAGTTGTTGTCAAAACTGGTATAGCAAACCTGAAATTCAGTAAAAATATATATTATGTAAAAAAATCTGCTTTGGTGTATAGAATAATAATAATAACGCCTTAAGTTTATTAAGCTTTATTTGGCGATTGCTACATTGATATACGAAAAGTAAAGGAATATTTATGTAATTTAGATGAAATGCCGAGAATTTTAATTTAAACCCGATACCGAGTTATATTATCCCGCTAATGAAAATAGAAACTGTTGTGTGTAGCATAATGAATTGTGATATGATTGCATTTTATTCACTGTCATATTATATGCGTACATGCTCACGCGTTTATTCCCCGAAGGGACAGGCAGAGCTACCGCGTTATATACTAAGGTTTCTCAGCGTCGCACTCGTCGTTGAGTGTCGATTCTAAAGTTACGAAATTGCACCTTAATCTCTATGTATTATGTATCAATTTCCTATGATGATGACCAACGCTCGTCGCGAAACCTTACAGAATACTGCACCTGTACTTATAGTACACCCATATTTTACCAGTGCCATGCAATAGGGCGCAAGTCTATTGCCATTAACCGCTATCTAATCCAGACTCCGGGCTGTTATTGGGCAATTACTGATGGAAAAATCCAACAACGCTATGCCCAACCCGGGTATCAAAACCAAATCATAAAACTTATAAAACAATATGCATAATAATATATTAAAAAAATCTGTTCTTTTCGTCCAAGTAGAATAGCGGGGAAAACTGCTATTTACATCGATTTCACTGCTGAACAAAGTTATACATTATATATTACCATACATTTCCATATTCCAATCATCTGCAAATAAACGGCTCGGTTCGTTCGGAGTGTATTTAAACTTACCTGTCAGTTTAGACGCGTGCCGAAACGTAAGGCAGTTTGAATTTTTTGTTTGGTTTTAATTACTTTATTAAGAACTTTAGATTGGGATTTCAGTGTACAAATAAATTGAAAAAAAATGCCGTAAATTGCTTTGCAATATGCTTAGCTGTGTGTAGTGTTTGATTAAGTATATTTTTTCAACCTATTCCATATGAGTTCCTGAAAGAGTAGGAAGCGCTGATATGTGACTTCTTTCTAGTGCTTATGTCATCAGCCTATGTTTGACCACTGCTGGACCTAGTTCTCTCCTTGAATGCCATAGCGCCCTGTCTTCGGCTTGTGTCATATTTTATAACAAAAGCCAATTTTTTTTCAACTGTCGATTAAACTTCAGACAAGCCAGAAGCCGTCCTTTACCGCTGTGCCACAAATGTGCCTAATGAATTTTATCATTTATAATTTTACGACATAAATCATAATGCAAGTTGTCTTCGTGATAAGATAAAAGGAATCATTATCTATATTTGACTTTAGTAGACAGACGTACACGACGAGCCAATAAACAAAGGAATGTAATAAACATACAATAAAATAGTAGTGAATACATTCTGTGAAATATTTTTATTGTTAAAGTGTTTCTGAAACTGTTCATTTTACATCGCTGCAATAACCAATAAAGGGTCTAGACTTTTTGGCATCGAACATCGGTTGGCGGTACCTACATGTCAAATTAAAAATATATAAAAAAATCTCTAACTTTTTAATGAAATTCTAATAACTACGTAGTGTGCTCAAAAATATATGTCTAGTACTTGCTGTGCCCCGCGATTTCACCCGCGTAGATTTAGTTTCAGTCAGTTTATTTCGCGTAACCTTTCTATTTTTTTTTAAATAATAGTTACACCTTGAAACAAAACCTATCAGCCTGTGATAGTCCCGATAAACCGGAACAAACAGACAGACAGAGAAAAAATTAAAACACTGATGTTTTTATGTCGTAAACCTTCATATGCAATTAGTGAAAAAGCTATAAATTTTGAATTACAAACAGACACTTCAATTTTATTTACCCGTATAGATGTATAGATTTTATATATACCGATGCCCTGTGCCAAATATGTTCGCCTAATAAGTCTAAGCCCTGTATACAGCCGTGTCAAACATACGATTTGTGCATAATATGATGAATCGCAAACAGTTACAGTGAAAATGTGTAATTTTAAGATGTTTTTAAAAGAACTGTTCAGTGTTATTCTGCATCGCTGCAGGCTAGGCACACAAACAAACAATAAAACGGTCAAGGTATTTATTCAATGTTTCTATCAGAATATAAATTAAATAATTAGCTCCCGCGACTTTCTTCTGATTGATTTTATAATTAACCTACCCTTGGTGTTTGTTGAGGTGTTTTTTCGTCCTACAACTTTTTTTATAAATAGCATTTCCTATCAATATTCAAGTTCAACTTGATCATATATAGAAGAAGCTATTGGTATGACTAGCCAGATATAATTTTATTTTACCGGCATTAAAAGAAGCATGTCTCAATTCTACCCTTCATGAAAGTCTGAGAAAACGTTGATTAGATATTTCGTTACATAATTCTACAAATAGAAATAATAATATTTATGGATAGTAGGTATATATAGTAGTATATGCTTTAATGAGAGCACTATACTAACAATATATATAATCTCACTTTCCGGAAGGGTCAACGAAAGGGTAGGCAGAAGTGTTACAACACCAATTTTTCTCAGAGATGAAAGTGTAAACGTCACAGATGGTGAGTCCATCGGCGTCTAAGAAATACAAATTTCTTCTCAGATTTATCCTGGTTTTCCTTATTTCCTACTACAGTGCCCGTGGTATGTGATAGGTGATAATAACTAGTTATGTTATTTTTTATACTTTCCAGACATCAGAGAACCAGATTGCAAGGAAGATGTCGGTGATCATGGATTCTGTGGACTTAGAGAGGGAGTATACTCCTAGCAGGTGGTCCGAGAGGTTTCCCACGCCCAGCGAGGTGCTGCACCATCATGTCCAACACGTCACAACAGGTACGTTAAGTACTTACATACGTAACACCTAGCTCGAGAGAATGCGGAACCGTAGCCCGTAACATTCGAGTCGAGAATAAATTGATTGGATTTAGGTGGGGCGCGATTGGCAAACTGATATCAGCTGCACCATAATTTAATTACAAACAAAAATAATTTCTTTTCTAATCTTCGTACATAAAAATTGAAATTTCGCTTAGCAGGCTGCCTGATGGTAAACAGCTACTGCAAAGTGCAAACCTAGGAACCTTAGAAATTACTGTGCCGATAAACTGAAAGACGAATGTGTTTCACTATAGTAAGCACAGCGCCTCCTGGCCTTTCCACTACTCTACTCTAAGATAGCTGTACTTGGCTTCCATCTTCTATAAGGAGAAGATCAGTCCCCAGCCTGACTCCCAGTATGCCCTACCATTCTTAATATTAGAAATACTAAAATCCCTTAAATATCTAATTCTCTAATTAGCGAAGTCTGAGACGTCAGCTTAAGTAGGTACTAAGATTTTCGTTGGGTTTACTTTGCATTTAAATTCGGCAACAACAAACTCAATTCAATTTGTTTCGAGTAGCGTACTCTTTAGTGCTTGTAAATAAGGGAATAACCTAAACAAATGTTTTTGTTAAACTTACAGCGAGTGAGATGGCGACTAATAACATTCCACATAAACTGGAGATCGAGTATGGATCAACGCCCGGTCAAAGGCTGGACATCCTTGGGACGGACTTGCCTAATGGTAAGTTTTTCGAACCCTCACTTATGCTCTATATGCACTTTACCTTACTATGGTAGCAGGCAAACAAGCGTACTATGACCTCTTATTGCCATCATAGTTTGACTCATATTATGAGACAGATGTATATGACGTGTATACATCCGTCACTTTCACACAGCTGAACTATCATAGCAATAAGAGCTAGGCCCCAGTTCGCCTTATGATAAGTAGCTACTGCAGCCTATGAATGTGACCAATACCAGTATGACTACTTTATGCAAAATGAAATCACTGTATTAAATATGAGAGTCTCACTACACGTAGCAGGCCTCCGGTCCTTCCCTCCGTGCCGTCAAATATTTAGTTTGTTATCAAAACGAATACCTACTGTGCAAGTATCGAACTCTGAATGTGGCTAGAAACTTCAATCTCATGTATTACATACATACATACATATGCTCACGCCTGTATTCCCCGAGGGGGCAGGCAGAGGTGTTGTAATAACAAGATCCACTTTTGTGTTAGTGCTAACGTGACAGATGGTGAGTCTATCGCCGTCTCAGGCACAATACAAAATGTCTTTGAATTACTTCTCAGCATATGCAGGTTTCCTTACGATGTTTTCCTTCACCGTAAAGCACGTGGTATGAAATCACTGTACATGATTTTTTTAAGTCTCATGTATTCTTTACTAAAATCGTAATATCTAAGATTGCGTTCCAATTAACCTCCATACATATTATGATCCATATAGACCGCTATTTTATTCAGAACCAATGAAACGTTTATTTTTAATAAATGCATTTTAACTAGCTTCGTGTTGCCATTATTTAATGTCTTGCTATTAAAATTAACAGATTTGCTAACTAGTAAAACCTTATCTTCGTTGTCATATTTTTTAAACAAATAAACGACATAGAACTGAATATACATACCTACTTGTATAATTCATTCTTTCTTTATGTGCAAAAGAAGGTATATAAGAATTTGGCATGATTTAATGCTTGCAAATTATTGGAAGTCTTCGCGACTTGTCAAAATATACTATATACTAGTGATGTAACGAATATTCGCATTTGCATTCGCGGATATTCGCATATTTTTGGATATTCGTATTGGCATTCGCATTCGCAAAATTTCTGCGAATGTTTTGCGAATATGAATATCAGAAAAAAAACAATTTGAAGATAATGTTTTTGATGCAAGAACTTCACTTTATCATTTTGGTATTATTTATTCATTATTTTACTTTGGGCTTAATAATTAAATTCTCATTAAAAAAAAATTAAAATTACATTTGTTCCGTCACTACTGTATACATAATTGAGACCTCTTATTTTTAAGCTTTGCTATCCATACCTTTCGCTACAAAAAGTGGCATTTAGGTCACAAATAAAGTATATGAAGTGATCTTATACATTCAGAATTTAGGTTCATCAGATGCAAATCCATTCAACGTGACATTTACGACGCAGGCAAAAAAAGGATTTTTTAATTATTATCTAGAGGCAAAGTCGATTAAATATCAATACAGGGCGACAGAGGCTAATGTTTGGTTAACATGGGTACCTCTTACCTCGAGTAATTGTGCACTGAAAATTTTCCTAAAATAATATTTGCAAAGAAGACATTTTAAATGTATTCAAGTATTTTACAATACAGTAGGTATTACAATAATATAAAATTCAATGACCACCGCACGTACTACACCTATTAGACATTAATGTAAACTGACAATCAAACAAATACAATATTTGAATTTGAATAAAATTGCTGCAGTTTTTTTAGATATTTTAAATAGAACGTACCTTAATACATTATAGATTAAATCTACACGGGTGAAATCGCAGGGCACAGCTAGTAGATTATAAAATAAAAAACAGAATAGTGCCTGGATGACCGAGCTTTGTCAAGTCTCTTATTGCATTAAATAACTACCCAAGTAAAACTAAAGAACATTCAAATAATTAATCATAAGACCCGTTTCCGAGTAACACGAAATAAATGTTTAATCCTTTATAATATTCGAGAAGAATTGCATTTTAATAAGATAAAATATGGGATGGTTCATATCAAATGGTCATCAGGTGATACTGAAAGCATAATATAATAGATCTCCATGACCTACATTGACCCAGTAATGACTAGCGTGTCCATGCGGTCCCACAATTTAGGAGTTAAATAATTATTGCAGATTATTGCGGATGTTAATTATTTAAAAAAAAATTAATGGTATTCGTTGTATAATAAACACGATCTATCATGTAAATAATTTTGGCGCGAATATTTGAAGAGACTTCCGCATAATTTGAGGTTTTTATTTTGTGTTTTAACAACTTTTTTTGTATCTGCCATTTATGCACCCAAATTTTTTCGAAAATAATAATAACTTTTATATTTTAATTAAAACTGTAAGTAAAATAGGTTTATGCAAGAAACATAAAAATTAATCCGAAAATAATATAATTCGGGTATTTCTGGTTAAGTTATTGTCTATCAGGTCGTTGTCTAGTTGGGGAGACAAATACCTACAGTTATCAAATGCCAACGATATGATAAAATTGAAACTGATATGACACAAAAGAAACCTACAATCGAATTCAGTTGTACGTTCAGTGCCGATCTTAAAATAGCATACAAAGAGGTCAAACATTCTAGTGGGTTTAAAATTAGCACTGCTTCAAACTAGGTTGTACTTACTGAGACATTATTTCATTCTGAACTAGATTTTTTACCTCTACGAATGTAAAAAATATTTTATTGTACAAAACTAAATTGAAGCACGCAAATAATTACCTAATGCGTTATTCATGTTTTTTTATATCTATGGGTACTAATAATGCTGAAGACTTTTTTTCTATGTTTGGTTGAACGCGCTCATCTCAGGAACTACTAGTTCGAATTGAAAAAATATTTTTGTGTTGGTTAGTGAATTTATCGAGCTAGGGCTTTATAACATGCGACCAAAAGGAGCAATTTCAATGGAAAATGATGTAAAAACGGGAAAAATTATATTCACATGATATTCGCAGGTAAAACTAGTTCACAATATTACTTTGTACGCTTGCATTCTCTCCTTTCCAGAATATCCTATGTTTCTTATCGTGTGTATTTGTGTTACGCTATCACCAATTCAAATTTGTTCCAAATCAGTCCAACTGTAAGTGCGTGAAGAACTATCACTCTAACGCATAAATACATAAACAAACATTCAAATGAATAATATTAGTGTGATTATGGAATAAATTGAAACTCTTACGCATTCAATGGAATTAGTTATCAACGTATCTAACGAACTAATAAATATGATTTTTATTACATGACGACATTCTTTATCAACCGGACTATCAACATTCTGAACTTATGACATTCACCTTCTACGAGTAGGTACATTGTGAGTTTAGGCGTGCGACCATATTACTTTCGTATCTTACCTAATCACTAAGGTTTATAGATAAACGCCTAATAAAATGTGGTCGTGGATGTCGTGTGGTTTTTGTAGTAGAGTCCTGCAACTTTTGGGTTCTTTAGTAAAAAAACAGCCTCCGGGATCACTCGAGAAAAGATACCTATACATATCTTACGGTATGCGGTGCTCTATACAGGCTAAAATATAAAACAAACTTTTTCGTTCATCGTTCCAAGTACCTTATATTTCAAAGCTTATTTGTGCTTTAATAGAACCATATACTTTCATATAATATAAAAAAATATTTAGACCAATGAGATGTGTGTGTATACGAGAGATTATCTATTAATAAAGTTAATTCTGCATAATATTATATTATCAAGTTAAAGGTTCCGAAAGTTATAATAAAAATAAACACAAAGAAATTTTAATTTCATCCCTATTCGCTTTCCTCAACAATGAGTTTTACCCATGTCAAATGTGAGGCGTCCAATATGAGTGAATATAAATGATGGTTTCCCAGCGCAACTGGAAAAGTAGACAAGTAGACATCTTTTCAATTTACCAAGAAAGATAAAATACAATAATATTATCCTTACACAATCTACTTAATATTATGAAACAAGTATAACGCGTTATTAATGAACGACGAATGTCAATAGCATTTTAAGTGCCCAAATACATATTTGACCTAAATTGGTATTTATACTAATGTAACGTGTACAAAACATGAATCAACTAATGCCTTTGACCATTGGTCTCTCGGTTAGTAAACCTGCTACCCTGGGTGTTGCGGTTCGATCCCCGTGTCACCGCAAAATATGTTATGACTGATCATCTGTATTAGGTATATTTATTCAATAGATTTGATTCTTTATTGAATAAAAACTTAATTATATAGAACAGTACATAAAACTACAGTATTTAGGTACAGTAATGTACAATAACATTTAAAAAAAAAATATTATACCTATTTTCTGGTAGCCAAAGTGCAAGGCGTCGGTATTAGATGGCGCTAATAATACCCAAACATTATTTATTTATTTCTACTCTGCATAATACATTATTTTTCCCGATGATCATCAACTTAGACCTTTTTATTCATTAGAAATTGTCATACTAAAAATTCCTTTGATTCCATAAATAGGAAATAAATACCTAATTTGATGGTAGGTATGAATGAATGAATCCCAGATGAAATAAAAAAAAGTACTTAAATAGAATAAAACTGCCTCAAGTCATGCCGCAAACGTGGATTAGCCGGTGATTATTCCGAAATAATGGTTGATTTATTTTTTCCGCATAGATGATGGTTTTCCAAAACACGTATTCTTAAAAACTCTTGGTTTTAACGATACTTTGAGAAAAAGATTATGTGTTCTTTCCTAGTCATTTTATATAATTGTTCAGCCTGAAATATATTCGGTGGGTACATAATTGTTCAGCATCCCACATATGCGCCATAACGATGTTTCGACTTATTTCATTACTAAATTGTGTTGTGTCCGTAAGCCGCTCATACATTTCTCAATCTGCAGAGTTAAGGGATTAGATAGGGTTGTCAGCTTGCGGGATTACATAGGGTTGTCATTTAGAAATAACATAGCCATTTCAAAGTTACAGAGAATGAACATTCTAGTATGAGAGAGTTTTCAATGTTATAACAAAATTACAAAAGGTAGCCTTAAATAAAACTTATTCGAATCTAGGAAGAAAAAATATTCTGATTTATTGATTAACCGATGAGTAGTATAGAGTGGTTAAGAGAGAAAATAATGGGTTCTCTTGACCTGGGGACTACCTTCACCTTCATTGTAACTTTATCTAAAAGCAGTATTGTTTCCTGCTCTAGTGCCCCATAGGGTGGAGAAGTTTGAAGGAACTTTTCTAGCTATATCGGGGCTTTTAAATTGTTTAGCTTGGATTATACAAAGAAATAAAAATCGTTGATTTATCTCGCACAGGTAAAAATATAAGGCTATAAAATATAAGACTTAGAGCGCGGGCTATTTGTAAACATTCGTAGGCTGCAGTAGTCGCTAACCACCCAGTTAGCTTTACACATGTGTATAAAAAAGTAACCGACTGAATTTTGATCTTGTTTTCCGCAGATGCTCCGATCCTGGTGTACATTCACGGCGGGTTTTGGCAAGAGCTCTCTCGTGAGTTGTCCCGCTACCCAGCCTTATCTCTCTACCAGTCTAGAGTGAAGACCATCGTTCTTGGGTACGACCTCTGTCCTTCAGTCACCCTCGCTGAGATCGTCAACCAAATACAAAAGGCAGCAAGATTCGTGTTCGAATACGCAGAGAAAATGGGCTCGAGGTACATATAATAACTTTTTATAGGGTGATGTAAAGACCGAGGCGGATTGGGTCTGCCAGGGGGTCACTCTCCCGGCCCCGCTCCGCTGCCTCTTTCTGCGACATGACATCGTCACAGAAGGACACGGCCGCCTCCCACGTCCGGGGACTGCCGACCATGGCCTGAACCAGCGTCGGCAGTGAAATGTCCCGTCCAGTATGTGCAACGAGGACACCGCGTTGCACCGTCCAAGCCGGACAGTGTTCCAGCGTGTGCTGGGCGGTGTCCACGTCGCAGCCGCACTCGTGGCACCTTGGGGTCGCCTCCCTCTGCGCCACCCCGTGAAGGTACTTGCCGAAACAACCGTGTCCGGAAAGTACCTGCACGAGGCGATAGGTTAGCGACCCGTGCTGGCGACTTGTCCACTCCTTGAGGACCGGGCGAATGGCCTCAATGGTCAAACGCCCGGCCTCCGGCTCCGCGAGCCGCTCCTGCCACTTGGACAGTGCATGTTCTTGCGCACTTTGCCGCACACGCCTCAACTCTTCGGGCGCGGCGACTCCGCCGTCTTGTCGGGCCTCAGCGCCCCGCCGATAAACGGCCGCGAGCACCTCGGCCTCAAGGTCCCAGGGTAGGGTCCCCGCCAATACGCAGGCTGCGCCGTGTGAAATTGTGCGGTATCCGCGGATCACCCTGGTCGCCATGACCCGCTGCGGTCTACGCAGAAGGGTCTTATTGCGGACGCCCAGGGCTTCCACCCACACAGGCGCGCCGTACAGGGCCATTGACCGCACCACCCCGGTGTACAGACGGCGGCAACACGCACTCGGTCCTCCCTTGTTGGGCAGGAGCTGGCTAAGCCCACCAGCCGCAGCGACGAGTTTGGGGGCTAGGCGCTTAAAATGCGCGTGGAAGTTCCACCTGCCGTCGAGGACTAGACCGAGATATTTCATCTCAGTCCCTATCTTGACGGCAGCGCCCCCTACGTCAAGCTGCGCCCCCGCTGGTGGCTTCCTTCGAGGCCCGTGGAAGCACAGAGCTTCGGTCTTGCTGAGGGCAACCTTCAGGCCCAACTGTCGGATCCGGCCGACGACAACCGCCACGCCGGCTTCCGACAGAGGGACCGCCGCGGCGAAATTCGCAGCCCTCGCTGTGACAAGGGTGTCGTCCGCGTAACAGACCACGTTGACTCCGGGCGGGAGAGCACCGCGCAGAACCCAGTCATATCCGATGTTCCACAGGAGCGGGCCTAGTACCGATCCCTGTGGAACACCGCACAGAACACGCTGACGCAGTAGCTCCCAGTCCCCATCGACGCAGACGACACTTCTGTCCAGCAAGTAGTCCTCAAGGACCCGTCGTAGGTACGCCGGTACCCGATGGTACCGTAGCGCCTCAGCCACACAGCTGAAGGGGAGAGTGTTGAAGGCGTTGGAAATATCCAACGATACTGCCAACATCACTCCGCCCCCCGCGACGGCTGCTTCGGAGAGGGACTTTACGCACAGAAT
Source organism: Watsonalla cultraria (assembly GCA_964035505.1). Lineage (NCBI taxonomy): Eukaryota > Metazoa > Arthropoda > Insecta > Lepidoptera > Drepanidae > Watsonalla > Watsonalla cultraria. The sequence continues at coordinate 4,438,838 of OZ037717.1, read as the reverse complement.
TGCGTCCACTGTGGACCGTCCCTCCCGGAAGCCGTATTGACTGGTGGCTAGATCCGGGCCCATGGTGCGGAGAGCGTTTCTGATGCGGGCAGCAATTATACGCTCAAAGAGCTTGCCCGCCTCATCCAATAGCACAATGGGCCGGAGCCCCGACGAGTCCAGAGGACGACCCTCCTTCCTCAGCAAGACGAGTAAGCCCTGCTTCCATACTGAGGGGAACCGCCCGCATGCTAGGCACGCATTTAGCAGTCCCCTAAAACGGGCCTCGAGCGCTCCTAGGGCCAACACCAGCACGCGGCCGGGAACCACGATAAAGGTCGCCTATATCAACGTTTTTTACGCTGATCCAGGGCCATGAGGACCAACTATGATCGTTTAAGAAGCTCGTACTAAGCCTTAGCTTTGACGTTTGATTTTGCGATGGAAACAAATGGAACGCCAAAACTCAGAAGTACGCTTAAATTGATGAATTTAATGAAATACGCTTTGCTTAAACCTATGGTGGTAGGATTCTTGTATACAGTATTCTATACCTTTGCTAATTATTTAAGCATTGGCCCAGGGCTGTATAGGAGACAAATAAAACAGTCTTTCTACACTGAAATTACTTACATACTATCAAATAAGAGAATGCTGTGTTCGAGACTTCTAGTGAAATTAGTCGGATCAGTTTGTAAAAAAATAAATATGTCAGATATTTAGCTTAAAAAATATTTTAGAGTACTTATTCATTACTTTATTACAGTGGAGTTTATTTCGCCGGGCACTCAGCTGGCGCTCACTTAGTCGCCAAGTTGCTTTCGAGTGCCGAATTCTTGGACAGCGCCGTGGGGTCCAACCGTCTCCAAGGTGCTTTCCTCATCTCAGGAGTGTACGACCTTCGTGAGGTAATCCACACCTCAGTCAACGACGCAGTACAGCTGCCCCAAGAATGGGCAGTCCCCCTCTCGCCACAGTTCGACTGCTTCAACCACCTTCAAGACAGGAGGGTGCGTCTATACATCTTCGCCGCACAAAACGACAGCCCCACATTCAAAAAACAATCAAGGGAATTTTACGAGGTCTTACATAACACGTGCCTTATGGAGTACATGTACCTTGAAATAAAGGACGACTTAGATCACTTCGACATTGTTGAATGTTTCTCCGGCAACGATAATTACTTGAAGAATTTATTGGTTCACGATATAAGAAAGCACTTGTAAGCTAACTTTACGTTTAAGTTAGTTCTTAGTATCCAATGGATGGAGCTAGATCGCTAGGCAATTAAGTTTTCGTATTATGATATAAGAGTTCAAAAACTAATAATAAAGATCCTTTTATCGAATAAATTATATTATGTGTGTTACGTAAATTATAACAGCAGTTGTATAATGGTATGACTCATTCGTTTACGAAATTTTTATGTACGTACAATATATGAACACCTGTTTCGTGAGATTTGCATGAATGGATGGTTATATTTGCTACATTTCATAGATTTACGTGCCTTCGAAGTACATTACCATGGGCTTCTTAGTTTGTCTATAAAACGATGTTTAAAATATTGATCAAATTTTATAATGTCGACTCTACTATAGTTAAATAATGTGTTAGATTTTAAGAAATAAATAATTATAATCTACAGAGTACATAATATTTTACTGTGAAATACCTTAACCTTACCTTACAAGGTATTATAATAATGAATAAAATTTTGTGATAAATCAAATAAGTGTTTAATTAAAGGATTACTTTTATTTATTGCTCTCCTTCGGAAGTGTAATCCCTTCAAATGTTGTATATTATGCTGTCGGAGTTTTATGAGAAAATACGAGAAGACAGTTACCTGAGAGCTTTCTTAAAATCGCCGCCACTAGTCATCGCGTCGACGATAACGCAGATTTATAATATAGAGAATAATGTCATCAGAATAGTGTCATCTTAAGGTCGACAGAGGCGCTGTTCTGTCTCTCGACAGAGGAGGAGCTCGTGGCACAGTTGCTATTGCGCATATCATTCGATCAGCGAAGTTAAGCAACCATACGCCTAGCCAGTAGTTGGATGGGTGACCGCCCGAGTTCCCTCCGTGCCTCGGAGAGCACGTTAAGCCGTCGGTCCCGGTTGCCAATTTAACATCTTTGGCAATCGTTACAGGTCAGTCTGAGGCCTAAAAATAATCTGACAACTTGTTTAACCCAAATCACAGATTTTCCTCCTAAACGGGGTTGCGAAGGTCAGATGGCAGTCGCTTCGTATAAAAATCAGGTGATCAGCCACATCGGGTTGAATCAAGTGCCGACCCCAACAATGTATGGGATAAGGCCAGGGAGATGAGAGGCGCTGTTCCGATCCTATACGAATCTGCGTTTACGTCGACGCGGTGACTTGTGACGGCGGCTGTGAAAAACTCGCACTAGGCCCTCTGTTCAAGTATTCTCCTGTTTGGCCCTGTAATTATTTTTAGTCCGTTAATGTATAGCTTTATGTTTAAATAAACGAATCTTATTTAAATTGAGCCTGATGTTGAAATTAATTCCAATGTCTGATCTGGTGTTCCCTTTGTTCTCAGTGTAATTGAACTGACTTGTACACAAAATGTACGTTTGCAAAGGTGATCCTTTTAATCAAAGACTTACTTAAAAGGCCCTTGTTTCAAAGATGTTTCATCTGCCTACTGCTGCTGTTTGCCTTAACGGTTCGGCATTCAAAGCGTCCCGTGAAGTGTGAACACTCCTGATTGCCGCCTTTGATTTGCTGGGTGTTGTAAAATGGAGGTATGTAAGTTTAAGGTAATTAGGCTTATAACACCCAGTTACGTCGATTTTGAAACATTTTACAAAGCTTCGTACGTGTAATGCGTAGAGCATGTTTGATAGTAAGCGGCTACTGCAGTCTATGAACACTTGAAATACCAACCTAATGATAACGACTTTTGGTTGCAATTGCAATGTGGTAAAGATACTTACGAGTAAGGACTATTTATTATTGTATGGCACAGAACTAGTCAGGTAGCGGTTCGAACGGGAGACTCCGTAGGCCTCCTTAAATTCGCCACTAAGATGGTACATACAGTCATATGCTCACGACTGTATTTGGAGACAGGCTGACTGACGGCAAATGTGTACTTAGTGCGTACACATTTTGCCAGTTAGATTAGAGTCCCATATAATATGTCAAGCTCATTGCCATTAACGGGACACCAATCCAAACTCCAATTGGCTACTGGGAAATAACAAATGGAAAAAAAAATACCCGCCCCGGAGGTCGAACTCATCTCCGTTATTCTGAAGTTATTTCGACTCGTAGTCCGTTTCGGTCATAAGCAATTGTTACAATAGACACACTCTAGTTAAATTTTAATTTCGTATGTTTGAAATTGACAACGTAACGTGGCTTGGCAACAGGATCTCATATACCGTTCTTGATTTTTGCTTTTATATACCACAAGACCGACCGGGTAGTCAGGTACTGACATGGAAAGCATTTGGACTATTTTAAGATACCAGTGTACGATTTCAAATGTCAGCTATTAATTAGCTTTGTCCAAAAAAGTGTTGTTCTTTTGTTTTTGCGAATATTAAGATACGAAATTCCCATGAAGGCCGTAATACCCTTTCTGTATGGCGAAGCACAAAACCCTCAGACAAAACCACAGTGGGGCGACTAAAAACAACATTTCCGAGAAAGGAATTTATAATCTTCGCATCAAAACTCAATGGAAAATTATAACCTAAAATTCCTTGTCTATGCATGAATATTCATGCTTCAAAATTTTAGGCATTTTTCATTAGGCGAGGCTTACATAAAATTAAATGAGAAAGAAGGTAGGTACATTTTTTCCATTACACTAAGATTTGGCTGGTTAGCCCTCATATCCTTAAAGGATTTCACATTGAATAGGTACTGATTTGCATACGATGAAATAGAAAAACATGAATATACCTACATGATAGGTCATTCATGTATACAACCTTAGGGGGATTTTTGGATTTAGTTTGGTATAGGTTCAAAATATTTACTATTATTGAGACACGGTGCCAAAGTGAAAATATTTACAAATACTTTTAGTTTACCTTTTTATTCTCATGTAGAAGGGTCGAATTGGTATAGTGAACCTTTTTCTGTCACTTTAATACGTTATTTTTAGAAGTGTCAAATTCAAGATCTATCTGTCAAATTCTGAAACGTCACCAAAGAAAACTGATTACATTACTATTATTAGTACTAGGTACCTATGGCCCAAGAACCCGAAAGTTTCAAACCTTCGTCATTTAATAATAGCTAAAACTACCTCTGTATATGGTGCCAATATCTACATGTAAGAATCATCATCTCCCTGGCCTTATCCCATACATTGTTGGGGTCGGCACTTGATTCAACCCGATGTGGCTGATCACCTGATTTTTATACGAAGCGACTGCCATCTGACCTTCGCAACCCCATTTTAGGAGGAAAATATGCGATCTGGGTTAAACCACCAGTTGTCAGATTATTTTTAGGCCTCCGACTGACCTGTAACGATTGCCAAAGATGTTAAATTGGCAACCGGGACCGACAGCTTAACGTGCTCTCCGAGGCACGGAGGGACTCGGGCGGTCACCCATCCAACTACTGGCTAGGCGTATGGTTGCTTAACTTCGCTGATCGAATGATATGCGCAATAGCAACTGTGCCACGAGCTCCTCAAGTAAGAATGATCCCTGAATATGAAGTCTGGATCATGGTGGCTTTGGCAGATATGAGCTACCAAAAAGGCGAAATTTTCGAGAAAAATCCGTTATAGTATAAAAGCTAATTTTCAACATATTTTGTAGGCAATAGTGTTAAAAATCACGAGTTCCAATATCAGAACATTAGTCCGGTTCCTGTGCCCTGTAGATTTAAGCTACAGTAAAGAAGTTTTACCTGTTTTATGCACCTGTTCCAAAAAGTTCAACTTGAAGATAACTAGTTTAACCAATTGAACAAAAAGTTAACTCAAAACTACCAACATTGGCTAAGCAGAGCGCATTAAGATCTGATCTTTCATTTAACGGTACAAAAATAAAACGTTCTTAATACGCTCTGCTTAAACCGATGATGGTAGGCCCCCAGTATAGGTAGTGTGGTTATTGTAACAGGCAGCTACTCCGGGACAGACTCTATTACTTTCAAATAAACTCTATAAATATATTAACTTTTATTAAAGAAGAGATTCAATTATAAGTGCCCGCGGTTTCACCCGCGTAGATTTAGTTTCATCCTTGTGGTCGCGGAAACTTAATATTTTTAATAAATAAAAGGTAGCCTTTGTTTTCCTCAGGGCCTAAAGATTGTCTGTGCCAAATTTCAACAAAATCTGTATATGAATTTAAATATTCAAAACTAAATGTAAAATCTCATTGACCTAAGTGACCAACGATTGAATTGATTTGAATGCCGATTGTATAGCCTTACATTATCTATAATTATATCTGACAGTACTTAAGGTTATACAAGGCGTATAAATAGAGATATTATTGAAGCCACTACTAAACCTGATTCAAGAAGCTCCTGCATTATAATACTTCGAAGTGGATTTCCCGCACGAAATTTACAAATTCAAATAGTCAACGTAACATATTAGGTGAACCAAGAGAACTGTAAGCTCTCGGAATGTTTGTAACCCATTGTAAAGTTTTCCCAGGGGGGGGTACCATTTCTTTTCAAGTACGTATAGAAAAGTATCCATATAAATGCCACGGTCTGGTGACCCTACTGGGACAAATATCCTCTAAGAAAAAGTTACGACGTATTTCACTAAGGATTCTCAGCGTCGCACTGTGAGTGTCGGTTTTTAAGATTAGAAATTGAACCTTTTCGTCTATGTATTATGTATAAATTTCCTATGATTGAAACCAACGCTCGTCGTCGAGTTTGACGCTGAGAAATCTTAATGAATAACGCGGCAGTTTATAAGAAGCATTATTGCTAAACATGTTTAACCCTTTCATAAACGAAATGTGTTTTGACAAACAATAAAACTTGAAGCGTAACGAGCAACATACCTACTTAATATTTGACTAAGTTTTAAAATTCTCAAATAGAAAAGGTGAACCACAAACTCGACGCGACGCTATACACAATATATACATGAGTTTACTTCAAGCAGTAATGTAACTTAGAGAAAATCGTTCAAAACGGCACACTCACACAGACACACGCATCTACCATATTCTAAGCGCCCCTGGCAGTGCTGTCATTAAGGGGTGTCACGCATTAACGTGTTTTACCGACATTTCAAACTTCAAAATGACAAATCTACATTACGTTGACAGTAAATTAGGTAAGCAATTACATTTTAAAAACTTCAAGTGTGACAACCCTCATGTTAACCGGTTTCTACGCAAAATATTCTGTGTTCTACGAAATAAACTAATGTTTCATCTAAGAGAATTCTAGAACAATACGCTGTCATTTCAATTTATGCATAATGAATTGGACCTGCCACAAATCCAATGATCCGAATATACGGTGCATTTACCAGTTAGTAGATAATATTAAATAGTGCGGTTACCCACCTTTTAACTGGATAGACTAGCGTGCTGAGACCTTAATATTGTTTTGTCATGGAATTATATCTGGTATGTTTCAAATTGATACGACGATGAGAAGCTGGTCCAATTAAACACACGCAACAAAAATCCGCTCTCACTTCTCTTCAGCCTACGATTTTTTATAGGTACTATTACGTTGACTGTTCTTAACCATGTTCTTTATTGTATAATTCTAACTGTGCCCCGCAGTTTCACCCGCATAGGTTTTATTTCACGGAACCTTAATATTTTTGAAATGAAAGTAAAAGCTTTTAACATTACTCCTTGTAACATTGGCTATCTGTCAGTTAAAGTCCCATTAAAATCGGTTCAGCCGGAGAATAGCCGGAACAAACAGATAGACAGACAGATAAACTGAGTAAAAAAAATTAAATTGTTATTTTATGTCAGTATCGTATATACTTTCATATGCATTTAGTGAAAAGTTGTTAACTTGGAATTACAAACAGACACTTCAATTTGATTTATCTGTATAGAGTCTAGATATCGATTTTTAGCTATAAACCCAACGGAGTACGTCGTAACACAAAACCGTATCGAGATCCGTAACGTAATTTATAAGAACGATGCGTTCAATCAAGCAGATAAAATAATTTTGTATTTAAATGGCACCTTCAATTAACACTGTTTCAAGAAGATTTCCTAGATTTGTAAAATACTTTTTTCTAGTTTTTTCTAGTCACATATATTTTCCAGTAACACACATTTTCTAGTTATATACACAGTTTGCTAGTTACATATCCTAGACGGACATCCTAGGAGAGCCCACACAAGTGTAAGCACTTACTGATTTATCGTCATCCCAAGTGGAAATAATTCAAGTAGTGATTGACGCGTGGGACATTTGCAAAGTGGCGTTCGTTAACCGAACAAGTTTTAGGCGCGTAATTTCCCTTTAGGACTACTACGGGACGCCCAAGACAACAGTGTTGGGCGGGCGGAGCGGCAGAACGCTTCGCGCCGCCGCCCCGGTCTCACTCGCGGCCGCTGCACCATGCGACCCATGCGATCGCACAAATGAACTCGTACAACTTAATACTAACTACTCAACACTACTCATCTATTAATCTAAGTTATTAAGGTGAAAAGCAATATAACCAATAATCTTCGTAGTATTAAAAAGTTTTATTGTAGTTTTTAGAAAGTCTTAATAATATTAATAATCAAGTATATCGTTTAGCAATATATCGTTTTCGACGTGCTTTTAGCGAACTTATTGATAGTTGTTCTTGTGCTTATTGTCTACTGATCTACTAATTCGAGGTAAGTTTACTATATTTTATTTATTTATTTTATATATATTATGAGAGGAAAAGTTATACTACGCATATTTTTTTATAATTGCTTGCTTAGTAAAAAAGAATGGATTTATTTGCTATATTAATATTTTTATGAATAACTTTATCGCTTTGATAGTAGATTACCTATTATCTATCTACTACCTATTATTATGATAACAAAAAATGTTATCATTAAATATGTTATTTTTTTTAATTCATTCATAGAATTTTATCACGACTAATATTATTATGTATTTTTAACATTCTCCGGATATTCATCAATTTCTGAAACGGTGACAATAATTGTTTTATCAAACAGTACGGTGAATGATATTTAAATATTTATTCATAAATTACTTAAGTTAAGCTATCATAAAAACAATTAAGCTTCGGAAACTCGAGTGTATTTAGATTTTAAATAACTTCAAAACAAAGTGGTTAAATGTACGAAGCGTATGGGTTTTTTTTAAGCTTCCACCGGAAAACCGCTGAACTAATTTTAATGTTTTTTATAAGAGAAAGTCTAAAGGTGCACCTTTTTTTCCAGTGCCATATAGTTATACAGGAAATTAAAAATACAATATGTTAAAAATATGTCACTTTGCAATAAGCCATTGAAAAGGATGGAATGATTTTTTGTAAAAAAAATATAAACAGATTTCAACAAGAGAATAACTAATTTATATAGAATTAAATATTTAAGCATTTAATTTTGAGATCGGTGCTACATTTGACACCAATTTCAAAAGTAAGTAATACCACATAATAAATTCTTCTCGTTTTGAAACCGGTATACTTTTTTATACAAAAAATATGTATGCATAGTGACGTAATACGAAAGCACCTTATTATTTCCGTTACCACAAAAATACATTTTACAGCGGTAAATGAATGTGCAAAATCCAAAGTTTTTGAGGAATTACCGAATTTATTTACCACTAACGGATGTCACGGGCGTAGTTCTCGTTCCCGTGGGAGTACGGGGGTAAAATATAGCTTACTATAAAATATAATACTCGCTGACGATGTAACTATTCATTGCTGAAAGAATTTTCAAGAGCGGTCAAGTAGTTTCGGAGCCTATTCAATGCAAACAAACAAACAAAAAAACAATCAAATCTTTCCTCTTTATAATATTAATATAGATTAAACATTATAACACATATTATTTTATTGTTTATTACTGTGGTATACAAATGTGACGTTAACATATCGCACGTACCTAACGCTGAATGAGTATGAGCGTCAGACCTTGGTATTTGATCCATTTAACTGTTAAAGCATGTCAGGGTTCGTAATCGCTCGCTCAATTGACCCATTCATGTTTACGGTGCACTCATTGCCCATTTGTGCTAATCTTGCACTTAGCACTGCCACCGTGAAAAGGAAATAAACGGGATTTTCCGGAAAAAAACGGGACTCGATCCGGGTTTCACAGATGGAGACAGCGCATTTTAGTCAAGCCAAGAAAAACAAATGCTTACATGCCCATGCTTACGCCTGTATTCACCGAAGGGGTATGCAGAGGTGCTGTAATAACTACAACCACTTTTCACCGAAAACTTTTCAACTTGACAGATGGTGAGTCTATCGCCTTCTCAGGCACTATACATACGTCTTTAAATTACTTCTCAAACATATACAGGTTTCCTCACGATGTACATATTAACTCACCGTAAAGCACGTAGTGCGAAATCACTGCACATACATTTTTAGAAAACACCAAGAACACACCTTCCAAATTGTATGCGCCCAGGACATTGCATTTTATATGTGTAGGCTAACTTGCGCTCGCATCTTCGCCCGTGTGGCAGTAAGATTTCGCATACAAACTTTCAACCCCCATTTAGGAGTGGAATTTCATAAAACCCTTTCTTCCATTCTTTTGGTGGAACTAACCACAAAAAGAACACACCTCTCGCTCACTAAGGAATAATTTACATTTACTCAGGAAAACTTTTTGGAATTTGTTTTTGTTTATACAAACATATTATTACGTATTTACAAGAGATATTTACTCAACACGCAATTTGTCGGTGGTTTTCTTACTCAGATATATGCGGGCGACAGCCACAACATACACCAACAGAGTACCCTCCTTTGTTAAAATTATGTAACATTTTTATGTTAAGCTCAACTTTTAATTTGTATAAAACCGACTTTAGTCGGTCGGACGGATTTCACTTTTCAGTTACTTCAGGCAAAATTACAATGGCTCAATAGTACAACTGATTTTACTCTCTTGCTAAATTTGATGTATACAGAAACTAGGGGTGGGTTATTTACAGTTAAGTAAAATACGCATTCGGGTATTTGTTTTAAAATAAACTTGTAAGAGTGTAAACACGGAGAGAATATTTTTTATTTTAAATAGGAAAGTTTGTATGGACGTCCTTGGTATCTGATATTTCAGAGAGGTATACAGGGTGTCGGAGAAAAAGGAACAGTTGTCTTCTAGAAGTTGTAGGGTTTTATGAATATATCACTATATTGAAATCGTAAAATATCTAGCTCCAACAATAAGGTGGTTATAAGCTATATCCGAAGAGCTCGTGGCCTTAAGCGATTGAATGAACGCGCGGTCGCATTTTCCTACATTCCGTACACAGTCATTAAACTTTTTAAATTAAGGGCAGGGTTAATGGTTTCGAAAAATGGTTTTATGGGATTATTTCAGGATTTATTAGTTGGAGAAAAGAAATAAAAACGTAGTTAGATTTCACGTGAATAACGCTACGTTACAGCGAAAATAAGGTATTGATATGGTCAACTTTGAACATCAATTACTCGAAAACGGAAGAAAATATTTTCGTCATAATAATTTTAATTGATTCCTAGAATTATACCCTATCACATAATTTAAGAGCTATCCCGGTTACCCCGACACCCTGTATAATAAATTCGTATTTGAGAGTTTGTCCATATGGCTGAAGGCTATTTTACTACTTATATAAAAATAAACAATATACAATTTAATATCTTTGGCAATCGTTACAGGTCAGTCAGAGGCCTAAGAGAGTCTAACAACTGGTTTAACACAGAGTGCCGATTTTCCTAGAAAAAGGGGTTGCGAAGGTCAGATGGCAGTCGCTTCGTATAAAAATCAGGTGATCAGCCACATCGGGTTGAATCAAGTGCCGACCCCAAATACATGGGATTAAGGCCAGGGAGATGATGATAAAAATATACAAGGGTTGATTAGAAACCTTCCTCCTTTTTTCGTCGGTTAAAAAGGACTATCTATTTATTAGTCCCGTGTAGAAATAAATTTTATTTGAGTTTATAAAATGTGTCTGTCATGCGTGCTTTTATGTCCTACTGAGCATGAAGGTGCCTTAACAAGTTCACTTATTTACGCTTTTATGAATCATTTCATCAATAAACCAACCAGCTAGCAAATTGCTCCAATGAGAACGTCACGAGCATTATTTGAAACTAGCGGACGTCGCGCGGTTTCACTCGCGTAGTTCCCGTTCCCGAGGGAGCACCGGGAATAAAATATAGCCTATGTTACTCGTTGACGATGTAACTATTAATTGCTGAAAAAATTTTCAAGATCAATCAAGTAGTTTCGGAGCCCGTTAAATGCAAACAAACAAAATAAAATTTAATAAATTTGGATAAAGAATATTGTAAATTAGAAATGAATGTACATTTTTGTAAAAAAGCGTGGGGTGCATAGTGTTAATAATTATAAACATTTTATTGACAGATAATGAGTAGAAGAATCATCACTTTGATAATATAATATCTTAAAAAGCGCATTGAATACACCACACGCTTTTTTACAAAAATGTACATTCATTTCTAATTTACAATATTCTTTATCCAAATTTATTAAATTTTATTTTCTGATTTTTAGTTGGATTTTTTATGAAAGCGTGTTTTTTTAGTTTTTTTAAACTATTATTTATTTTTCATTTTTTAGTTAAATTTTTTAAACTATATATTATTTAGTTCGATTGGCTAACTATCAACCGCCCTCAATACCACAAACCGCCCGCACTAGCTCTATCTCTCTTACTCGCATGCAAAGGATGCGGAAAGAAATTAATTAATCCTGGCGAATCTAATTAGGATAATCGGATGCTTCGATCGGATTATTGCATTGTCATCGACTTTTGACAGGTGTGCAAAGTTTGAATTAAATCTGATCGTACAAAGTAGGACAAAATCGAGCTCAAAGGGGTCGGTTACATACATACATACATACATACAGGTGAAGCTAATAAAAGCGTGTTAAAAAACAATCAGATCTTTCCTCTTATTAAATTTAGTGTAGAAAAATAACTGATGATAGTTTTATAGGCGGACAAAATAACATTATAATTTTTTTTCATACTTACTTGCTTCTTCACGATGTCGAGGTTTACGACCAAAAGAATCAAACATTTCAATAATAACATTTTACCAAATGTGTCCCGCGGTTTCACCCGCGGAGACTCAATATAATTTACGCGTAGCAAAATGGGAAAAAAAATAAAGACGATGGCGGTCTTTATTTTTTTCCCAATGTCTAATAAATTCCTTCCCTTTCGAAAATATGATTTTACTCGAAGAACCTAGGCATGCGTGAAGTAGAAAGTAAAATGAATAAAGAAAGTCGAGCTCCCATTTGTACAAGTATTCTAAACTCATTATATTTATTCGCGTTTATTATGAAATATTTAGAGAATATCTCGCATTCAATAATGGAGATAAAGCACATTTTATACTAGAGTGGGCATCACTAATTGTCCAATGTATAATTCGCTTTAACGATGTCGTTCAACAGAATTCTCAAATAACAGGGGGGTGTAAAGGCATCAATTGCGCTGGAATGTCCTGCTCATCAAGGGCCTAAGTGAGTCCCAACTCAAGGAATCCGCCGGAAATTCCGAGATCGGCAATTAGGAACGACTAACGACCACTTCAATTATTTAGGCTCAGACTCATTAACTCTTTAGCTGACGTTTGATTCGCGCCCTATTGGTATTAGACGCTGCTTTATGAAAAAAATGCAAAAGATTTACAGATCTTAGTTGAAAACCTTTGTTAAGATATAATATTGTTGGTAGAATACTAAACGCTAGGATCATCGATCATAGGAGCATTGGAGTTTTAATATCATATTAATTTCTATATAGTACAAAGCAATGCACGCTGTTGGAACTGATTATACCTCTAGAAACATTTTCCACGAAAATCGAAGACGTTTGTTGTTGTTCAACAAAGTTAAACACTTGATCGTACTTTGTCGTGTTGACTTTGCGAATCGCTAATATTTAGCAGAGCGGGTTGAGTGAATGAGCCTTAAGATACGATAAGGTGCCTTAAGTTCCCTTATGTCTTTAGCTCTGCTCGTAATCGCCTCGTAAAGAGTGTAAATAGCCACATACAGTAGGTCTAAAACGGCCACTTTGGGAGGATCATAATGTGTTCCGAATATGATTCAGGAATGATTCATATTTCGCAATTCACCTGTTTGACACTTTCCTAAAATGGTCCACAAAATATTAATTGCTTTTATGACAAATAGCAGAATCATAAAAAGTTACTTAGGGACTAACATCTACAATTATTGTAATCATTCGTGATTCATAAACATGAATTGCACTGAAGTGACCATTTTGTCATTTCGGTGATGAATCATATTCGAATCACATTATGATTCTCCCAAAGTGGCCTTTTTAGACCTACAGGACGCGTGTTATCCTGTGTTCTGAAGGTATGAGCCTTCCCTACGAACGCCGGCGGGTGTGAACACAATATATCCACTCGCTTTTATCCATCCAAATTGCGCCTCAGCCTTTATGAAACCATTAACTCGCATTATTGTTAAAGCTTTTATCTTCGTCTTGGAGAACGGAGTTGAATGCCTATCGTGTTTTTATCAAATTTACGCATCGCCTTGTGTTCGAATATTAAAATATGTACCTATAGTTTGTACATAAATCCTGCGGTTATCTACTGACTTCGACGAAAGCGAAATATTGTAAGCGTTATTCCCTTAGGAGGATATTCCCGATCAACTTTATTTGTAGAACACAATTTACGAGACTTACCAACATATTCCATGTTCTAAATTGAAAATATATGTATATGTGATAAGTATGTTCGATATTATACATTTTAAAGAGCTTCCTTTGAAACAAGATTATCCGGATAATAAATAGCAAGTAGGTGTTGTTAAACCTCTGCCTACTCTTACGGGGACGCACGTGGGAAGGAGTGACGAAACATATTTTCAAATGTCGTCTTCGAAACTTTATTGAATTTATTCAAAGAGGAATTTATTGCGAGTAGGATATTAAGTTTAAGCTTTGTTTAATTTATAACTAAGTGCTATATTTTCAGAATACTTTATTCGGTAAAGTACATAAGACGTTAAGACTTTTAAGGCAGCCTGAAATATCCTGAAACAGTTGCCAAATCTGTTCATTGGTAGCATGTAAATTCTATATCATGTATTACAAAATAATGTAAAATAGTTTTATTTTCATTTAATTACTTTCTGAAATATGTATAATGTTCGTTAAAAAACGCAAACATTAAAAAATTCACCCACTCACGTTTTCGGGGGCGGCGGTATAGCACAAGTGTGCAAACTTATTAACACCCGTTATTGTTGACCTCGCCCCTAATGTATGTACTAAATTGTGCCATAATGAAAACATTCCCCTGTATAATTACTCACACGACTTCTGCGATTTACATGGTGGGTACACCTCATTCCAAGCGATCATTTGTTCCACACTTGTCACGCGCAGATGTTTCTAATTTTGAGGAGAATCGCGCTGTCTACGAACAATTTGCCTGGGTGTAATTTTATTCATTAAAATCTAAATACCTATTGTGTGTAAGCTTTTTACACAGACTATACGCCGAGATGTTAGCGCTGATTATTAACTAGAGAGTCGTGATGGCCGAGGGCTTTGAGTAGTCGCCTACTACACCAGCGAAGCAAATTCGAATCCCTGTACTAATGAGTTTTACTAAAAACAACTTAAGTGATGTGATTTCACACCACGACCTTCACCGAAGGAAAATGTCTGAGAAGTACTTCAAAAACATAATTATGTAAAGTGCATGAGACAGCGATGGACTCACCATCTAACGTTGACATCATCTTCGAGCTATCAAAACGAAGATTATGATTATGAGTAGTGGGTATTGCTATTACAAATACCTTTGTTTACATCGGGAGCCCTTCTGGGATGACGTGAGCATATTTAATATGATTTAAATAGTTTTATCGTTTGCATACATGTTCAGAGAGCTGCATAGTTTCTTGCGGTCAGTCCAAAGAATAGACGAAAAGAGGTTATACAGGAAATAAAACAGTTGCTATTACTACCGAGTATGTTAAGTCTTAAAATATAGAAATAGAGTTGCAAACAAATAGAACCCGTATAGATACAAATAGGAAGCCCAGTGAAATGGGTCACGAGGTCAGACGTACTCGCTTCGTGTTTAAAATTTGGTGAAAAGCGACGTCAGTGAGTTCGGACACAGCAATTGATAGTTGCCACCATGTTTCAGTATTTCCAGCGGCGTGCACCCACCAGTTTCACGGGCAATCAGGAATTATCTTTGGACCCACCGCATTAAAGCTAGAATAAATTTTAAAAGTGATAGTAGATAATGTTGTGTCTAAGCAAAAAAAAAATATAGTCTGTGTTTAAAAAGCTATATTTAGTGTTCAAAAGTTTCGTTCATCGCAAAGCCAAAAGCCTCGATGAAGATGACCAAAATCGCTCTTATTGAATGAACTAGTACCAAATCAGCAGTCTTTGGTTTAAAGAGCACCAGCCTCTATAAGCCGACTGCACTTACCGATGGCAGGTGCCACAAACTGCTAATTTGATGTGTTTTCGAATATTATTATTTTATATTGACAAATCTTTGGTACAGTTCTATGGATTTTTTCTTCGTTCATTCTGTCCCTACGTAAATAAGTGGTGTTAAAATTTTCTAAAGAAAGATAGAATAAGTCGTTGAATTGATATCTAATTAATTTTAAGGTTAAACATGATTATGTATTAAAGTATTATGAGCTAATTCAAAAAATAAGTTTTTGAAATAAGACCATATTCTTTGTTTCTTTTGTACCTTTACCTAATTAGGTAAGTACAGCTGTCCGTCGGGAAATGAAAGTATGAAATTTCATTTCAAATTATCTTCTACCTTTTAATAAAAATCGCATAAGGCTCCCAATAAATTGGATCATGTACTAAGAGCTATCTTCGCAACTTTTTTAATTAAATCACAATATTATCTACTGGGACTTTTAGAAGAAAATCTTACTTGACATTACTTTACTCATACATACCATTTCGTGAAAGTAAACCGACACCGAAAGTGAGATTTTCTAAAAACTTAAGTGCAGCAATTTACCTCACGTGCTTTACGGTGAAAGAAAACATCGTAAGGAGACCTGCATATAAGGAATTTAAAGACGTTGTTGTTACGATGCCTCAGCTTACCTCTTTCGGGACACTTCTTTATTCAAACCTATATACTATTACATACTGCTATTTCTTATTAAAACCGACACTAGTTTTGTCTCAAGGCTCCTCTCGCAACAGCGTTAATCATAAGTAGGTTTTCAATTTTGTTCACGACTTCAAATACGTCGTCTATATGTCATTCTATCATGCCATAATAATCTATAAATTAAGTTCTTACCTATTTTACACTAATTAATAACCTAAACATTATAAATGTTACATTTAGAAAACAGCGCATGTGGTGTTTACCTGTTAAAGCTATGCAATCAGTTTGTAGCTATGTGAGATATGTATATATATTAGTGATATGTTGTTGCAACTGTTGGTGAGCCTAAATAAATAAATAAAAAATAAATAAAAATTCTCGAATCCCTGTCAACTAGGAAAGTAGGTTCCCATTTTCACTCTCAACATTCATTTAACATCTGTCGAGCGCTGAACAAATCCATAATTACCTAAATTTCAACGTATCAATGGAATGGAATTTGCATATAATAAAAAGTAATTTAAAAATATAAGCTCAGGGGCCCAACCATGAGCTCTTATTGCAATGTTAATTCAGTTGTGCGACAGTGACAGATGTATGCACGTCACATACATCTGTCTCATAAATTAGTGAAACTATCATGGCAATAAGAGCTCATGGTAAGGCCCTTCCACATTAATATGTTTTAAATTATACTGAAAGTAAATATTCGACCGTTGTGTAAACTTATTTCACTGCTTGACTATTAATCACATTTCGAATGTATTTGCACTGAATAATAGTACTTCGTACGAAAGTAATTCGGAGTAAAACTCCATATATTAATGTTTTAAACTAGCTTCTATCCGCGACTTCATCTGTGTGGAGTGAGTAATGTTTTTTTATACCACTAAGGTAGTAAACAAGCATGTGGCCCTTCTGATGGATTTGTTAACGGCACTTCCGCCACGTAAAGAAGGCATAATCAAAGTCACAAAGACCAAACCAACCAAAAAGGTTTCCTACCAAATACAATACATCCCTACTAATATTATAAATGCGAAAGTAACTCTGTCTGTCTGTCTGTTACGCTTTCCCGCTTAAACCTCTCAAACGATTTTGATGAAATTTGGCACAGACAATCTTTAGACCCTGAGAAAGGACATAGACTACCTTTTATTTATATGATGAAACTAAATCCACGCGGGTGAAACCACGGGGCACAGCTAGTAGCATATAAAAATCTTTTTCCAGAATTATTAAGACTTTAGCCAGACAAATCAAACGAGCTTCTAGTCGAGGGCAAAAGTCTATAAAATGCACTCAGACAACAAATCAAGCGAAACAAATGTTTTTTAAAACAATGCAATTTTGTAAATGAAAGTCCTTTTATACAGCCATTGGTCGGAAGGTATTGTTCTAAGTAAACAAATTGTCTCCGAGCTAGCTTTTAGTACATTCAGGGTATAAATAAGCTGGATTGAGCAATGAGATTTGCCAGCGTCTGATTTACTCGAGATTGCACCTAACTGCATTTCTGTAGAGATTGCTTCCACGACTCTATAAATATTTTTTCATCAACATAGAGCCCTAGATTAAGATTGCAGGTGGCTCATAACATTTTTCATAATTTCATGCTTTCCAAATGTCTTTCAAGGAGTCGCATTTACTAAATACTCACGAATTGTGAAGGTATTCTGGAGTTTGGGGTAACATCATCTATACACATAAATAGAATTGAAGTATCAGTTTGTAATTTGAAAATAACAGCTTTTCACCAAATGCACATGAAAGTATATACGAAATTTATCTATAAAACTTACGTAGTAAATTTATTAACTTGATATCAAACTAATTGAAAGTAGACTTAATCATGTCGGCTGAAGGCAATGTAAATGAGTTTCCTTAATTAAGTTGTTCATTAATCATTTGATTTAAAGATAATATTTCTTTAAAAAGAGCATCTAATATTGAATTTTATTGACTTCTAATGATTTAAATATTATATTTTAGTTCTAAAAGTGTTTCCAAAAGACTACTAGATACTAATACTTATTACAAAACATAGCCTAAGATAATCCATGGCTTAGAAGTAGTTTCATCTCTTTTTGTGATACAGATTTCAAAAGGGATGGAAATAATTTTTGTCTGAGTTTGGTCTAGTTGATTTTTTAATAAAGGGGACAGTGTTTGATAGGCATAGAATAGAATTAAATTTAATAATTTCACTATAACTCGCTGTGCATAAAAACTTACGTGCAGTGATTTCACACCACGTACTTTACGGTGAAGAAAGACTGCATATATCTGTCACGTTGGCACTTAATCATCTTCGGTGAAAAGTGGCTGTTGTTATTACAACACCTCTGCCTACGTCTTTGGGGAATACAGGCGTGAGCGTACGTAAATACGTACGTAAATGTATTTAATGTAATTTATTTATACGTAGATAAGCATACACAAATAGACAGTTGCTTGTCAACATGACAAAGTCGCCTCACGCTGTTTCTTAGACTTATATTAAGGATGTCTATGATTAATGCTTCACATTGAAATTGAAGCAGGTTTCCTGCCTCATACGTGTTTTCCCTTCATCATAGAGCTTACCTGGTAGTGTGACAAATTACAGTACTGAATTATCTTGTAAATTAATGTTACAGACCAACATTTCAACCAACACACGCATTTTGCAGGAGACTAATAACCCGCATTCTTTTTTCTAAACGGGTTTCCGAATATTGTGTAGACTCTAGTAGTCTACGTATTTGAAAATTGCCAAAATCCATAAAGGATTATGCGAAATTTAAATAAACAATAATCAACTTTAATAGAATAATCACCGTATTAATTTTTAGCAGTCGAACTATTACAAATACCCTACAGTTCCTACTTTTTTTTCTTGAAATATTTGATAATCAAGACATTCATTTCATATCCATGTTTCATTAGTCATTATTAAAATTATAGCGATATACACACAAAATTCTTAAAATTGTTAGTAATTATACAAAAATTACGCGGGTCTCGAACCCGCGACCTCTGCAAACCTTACATTTGCTCTGTGATCTCATACTATATATATTTAACCAAACTTTGATAATCATCTGAACAGGGGGCCTACCATCATCGATTTAAGCAGAGCGTATTACGAAGAACTTCATAGCTTTGACGATTCATTATGATACAAAAATTAAACGTCAAAGTTTAGAAGAAAGTATGACGTCACTGCTATAACGATGATAGTAGGCCCCCAAGATGGCGCAAGACGGCTCATAAGCCGCAAAGACAAGGGATGAAAATTCGACACACCACGAGCACCTTAGTTGGCATGGCAGAATCCGTGTAAATAAAATGAATAAAATCACATATAAGAAGCCAAGATTGATGTACAGCTCTGTACCAATGAGTTTTTCTAAGAACGTACTTACGAACGTAGGTACTTACCTACTGTGATGTCACACAACAAACTTTATTTGGAGGAAAACAGTGTGATGAAACCTACATACGTCAGAGAAAAATTCACAGACCCTATTTATAGTGCTTGAGACGGCGATGAACATACCATCTGCCATGTTGGCACCTCGGTGAAAAGTTGGTGTTGTAACACCTTATACTAATTAAAGACCATTCTGGGAAGTGAGCTTACGTTTTATCTTATAATATTAAACACGTCATCGTTAATTTAAATATAACCTTATTTTGGTCAAAATGTTTAATTACTGCCATCAGAAGGATAGTAGAGTCTCGGTCCCAAATTGCGACAGATTAAATTAAAATTTATCGATTTAATTACTCGTTGGCGGATATTCAAGTATCAAGTGCGATAATCGAGCAAGCCTCTCGAATACCATTTCAGATATCGAATATAAGGATTAAGGGCTTTGTCTTTAATTTTTAAATTGAGGGTATTATTTTCCAATCTAAGAATTGCTACTCAAAATTGAAATGTTGATTTTATTGAATTCAATTCAAATTATATTCAAAACTAGCTGTGTCCCGCGGTTGCACCCGCGTAGATTTAGTATCACCCTTATTGTCGCGAAACCCTAATATTTTTAATAAATAAATATAATAAATAATAGTAGCCTAAGCTCCTCATTGAAACATCAGCTATACGCCAGTGAAATTCCCGTTGAAATCGGTCCAGCCGTTACAGACATTAGCCGAAACAAACAGACAGACAGACAGATAGACAGACAGACATTTATCTGTATATGTATACAATGCAAATGGGTAGATGATAAACCAACATTACCAAATAGATTGAATCATATTATGAAAATTATAAGTGATATAAAAATATTATGTTTGGAACGAAAAAATCTGCATGTATAAAATGTTATGGACACAGCCTACACCGTGACGATCTCTAGTCTTACACTCTGTATCTCTCGTATTGTATACAGGTACATATGTTTGTTTTAAATTACAAAGGTGGCAAAAAGTACTCAGTGTTAAGCAACTACAAAAGTCTATAAACGCTTTTAACACCAAGAGGTCACTCGCATATTGCTTACATTATAAAAACATTACCTATATAGTATATCTCATAGATTGATCCTAAAACAACAAAATAACAATACATTATTCATCCGATCTGTTTTAGAAATGTGGTTTTCATTTGACATTATTTCCTAACGTTAAATACACAAAACGGATATTTTATATAAATAAATATTTGTGAATCAAATCTGTATCGACAGATGTTTACGCAGCCTTATTTGCAAACAATAATAAGAATCCTTTCTTTATCTAATTATTTCTTTATAAGAGCTTTTCACTGAATGCATATGAAAATATACACGGTACTGATCTGTCTGTCTGTTAGTTCTGGCTAATCTCCGAAACGGCTGGACCGCTTTAGCTGGAGTAACTTAGTACTTTTATTTAAAAAAAAATATTAGGGTTGCGCAGGTCAGTCATGCAATGAACTCTACGCGAGTAAAACCGCGGGCACAGCTAGTTTCGTCTACATACGTAAGCGTGCATCGATGTTTTCACTCATTAATCAATGTCTTCACTCACACTTACATATCCAACTAAGGAGGTACAAGATTACAAATTATCGCAATCGATGCCTCTCAATTCTTGATTGATCAATCAATTTGATAGTGGGTTCGTAGTCTACCTCGAATCTTCTGCCAGACACATTTTGTATATCTTCGTATATTGTATTATAAGTACCTACTTTACGGTGGTCAGTTCTTCAACGTTCACAAGTGCCTTACCAGGGATTAAACTGAATAATTTTTTTTTTTCACTAGCATTTATATGCAACCTCGTCATACAGCTGTCGCTACAACAAACAGCCTAAATGTAAATGCTTTTAATAACTAGTTTGGGACGAAGTTCTTCTTATATTACAAACAATTTGGTTTCCCTATTTTTTATAAACAAAATATTATAAGGTATGTTTTTTTTGTTTTGGTGAATGGCAAGAAGTCTGGTTGAGTTTATTTCCATCAAACTGAATAAATTTAGCCATTAACATTTAAAAGACAATCGGATAAACTTTCCTATTTATAATATAAGCATTAATTTAGCAATGTTGTAAATAGTACCTAAACTTGGTCACAGTATAAATATGATGCAGTTAGCAGTAAGGAATCCAAGCCAATTTTTTTAAATAAAAATTTTTGAACCATTAATCGTTAGGGTTACCAATTTTAAAAAAAATCCTCTTTTTACTTACTGTTAAAATAATGTACATTTGTCGTTTGAAACTTTGCAGTTTTGTTAAATGGACTAAACACGTAAATAGCGTATATGCATGACTAGAATACCCTGTGTTGACTAGCTACTGATATATTTCCGCATTATTCACTAAGGTTTTTCAGCGGTGAACTCGACGACGAGCGTTGGTTTCAATCATAGGAAAATTATACATAATACATAGAGAATAAGGTTCCATTTCATATCTTTAAAACCGAAACTCGACTACGAGTGCGACGCTGAGATACCTTAGTGAATAACGCGGCTGCTTATAATATCGTAGATGTGCGTCTTGTCAGTGTGACAATTTGAACGCTTTGTTCCTGGATTCCTTACTGCGTGCAAAACTTATATTTATACTGTGGCTTGGTTCTGTGTTCTTGTTGGTGTTTAGCTTTAGATTCGAAACCAATATCAGTAAAGTTCTAAATTGGAAAGTTTGTTTAATATTTTCGTGGCCTACTAAAGTACATATTGACAAGTTCAAAATTCGGTGTAACTGATATTTAACAAGCAAAGTTTTATAATATCTAACTTAATATTAGCATGAGTTTTAACTCATACTTAGATCTTATCCTATTCCAATTAAATCCCAAAACAGATTTGTAGACTAACTGGGTGCGACCGGCAGCTCCCATCACATGGACCCAATTTGATAGTGTTACTATAAACCCAATTATTTTCTCGTGATACAAGTATCCGTAAAGCTATCTAAGTATCCGTTCAGAAATCAATCGGAACAAATAGACGGACAACAGCACTCTTATCACGAGTTTGTTCCGTTTTCCCAATATATACTCGCTAGCGTCTCCGCCGAATATTTTGTACTAGCTGTGCCCCGCGGTTTCATCCGCGTAGATTTAGTTTCATCCTTATTGTCGCGGACCCTAATATTTTTAATAAATAAAAGTAGCCTAAGTTACTCCTTGAAACATCAGCTACCTGCTGTGAAAGTTCCGTTAAAACCGGTCCAGCCGTTTCAGCGATTACCCGGAACAAACAGACAGACAGACAGCGAAAAAAATTTAAGCTTGGTTTTTTAGTGTCAGTAGCGTGTATACCTTCATATACATTTAGTAAAAAGTTGTTATTTTGGAATTACATACAGACACTTAAATTTTATTTATCTGTATAGATGTATAGATTAGAAATTGCACAGCGCCTCCTAACGGTGATGTGAAGAACTAAAATATCTCATGCATACATATGCTCACGCCTGTATTTCCAAAAGGGGTAGACAGAGGTGTTGTAATAACAACACCTACATTTCACCGATGAAGTACCAACGTGACAGATGATGTGTCTATCGCCATCTCAAACACTAAACATTTGTCTTTGAATTACTTCTCAGACATATGCAGGTTACCACACGATATTCCTTCACCATAAAGCACGTGATGTGATATCACTGCACTACTGGCCCCGCTGGGATTCGAACTTGCATCGCTTGCTTAGCAGGTGACTGCTCTAACCCCACGGCCACCCTCACAAAATATCTGATACTAGCGGACGTCACGCGGTGTCACCCGCTTAGTTCCCGTTCTCGTGGAAGTACGGGGATAAAATATAGCCTATGTTACTCGCTGATGGTGTATCTATCCATTGCTGAAAGAATTTTTAAGATCGGTCAAGAAGTCAAAAGAGAAAAAACAAATCTTTCCTCTTTATAATATTAATGTAGATGTGCAAATATTGTGAGTGACACTAGTCAGTATAGGTTGCGAACCGTGTAAAACTATAAGGGTACTATACCAGTTTTTCTTAAGAAGTCATCGCGTTGACGTAAACGCAGATTTATATGTGACCAAAGCAGTGACGGCGGCAGAGAAAAACTCGCACTAAGCACTCAAATACAGAACCAAGTATTACTTTCGTAGTATGTAAGAATGAGGTCAACAAGATTCCTCTTTCCTCTAGTGTGTACGAGTATAAGCATTTCACGCTGACGATTATTTATTTTGTCAATGTCGGATCGATAGACTCGAGCGCCGATGGCCGATGCTCGCTGAGGTGTAAACATTTAATGCGCCATTAACTATTGATTAGCTTAACCTGCTTGGTAAATATAGCAGAGGGGTTCAACTCTATGACGGCACCGTTAGTCTAGACCAACAAAGAGTAGCAGTTACGTTACTATCAATACTGGTACCACTGGTACTGCCAAAAGTTCGATTCCCGCTTCAAGACACACATTTTATATGATTTGCGTCCTGAGTCTATTTACAAAAAAGTATTGAAAGAGATTATTTTGAACACAAAGCGTTCAGTTGATATTACTACTAACTACCTTTAACGAACATCGACGTTTTGATCGAGATACTTTTCTTAGATATATACTGGTTTTACCTGAAACGTAAAGAAACAAAAATGTACGTATGTATACGTATAGCACGCTCACTTTTTGCTGTAAAAATCCATTTCGATATATTGTGAACAAACCAACGTAATATTACTTAATGGATATGTCGACACGAATGACCTAAGCATTGACGATTGAAATCGATCGATGACAGTTTTGAGCTGTATCCATATGTCTTTTTTTATAATTCACAGATGCTAATTTGACAAACCTTCAATTTGTCATGTCATGTCCTTTCTTTATTGATCCGCTAGATATTACGCAAAGGCCAAACCTCTGGATATAAGTAAGTACTTACGTCCTTTGCTCGAGTAGGCGATAAATGCAAGTGCGTTATTCTCTAAGGTTTTTTCAGCGGTGAACTCGATGACGAGCATTGGTTTCGATCATAGGAAATGTATACATAATACATAGCGGTGACGTGAAGAACTAAAATATCTCATACAAATATTGTCGGAGACGCTAGTGAGTTTTGATTGCAGTTCTAAATACAAACAGTTCTAAACTAGTGATAAGAATCAGTCGCTTCAAAACCCAATACCTACTTGCCATCCTTCCGCCCTATTCCGAATACTTAGGCCGCAACACCTTGGTAACTATTAGTAATATCCAAACCAACGGATCATTGTATAATTATTTAATTATCCGTGTTCTCCTATGAATAACTCATTTAAGTTGCAGTGTTACCCTTACTCAGCATTACTTTGTATTTTTTCGCTTTGTTCATCTTTTCCATTAGCGAGTCCCTTCTCATTATTCTTATTGCCTATCTGGCGTGACGTCACGTTAACGTGATGAGGATCAACGGACTCGTATAATCACCTATTCACCCCCAATGTTGTAATCTGCAACGAAATTGAAGATACGAAATATTTTTCATACTAACTTGGAACAAAACCTCTTACGTTTATTCCCTGCAACTACTAACGTAAATAAGCACCTTTTAATGTACATTCTGGTATCCCGTGGGAAGGCTGTCGATTCACGGGATGAAAATATCATTCGTAGATTTAAAAAATGGGGTTCTTAGCACGTTCTTAACTAAAAATTGTGTTGACGTAAGAATTTCTTGAAAGCGCAGTGTTGTATCTATTATTAGTTTGTTCTTTTGTTGTGAAGAGGGTTCCAAAATTAAATTTTATAACATTACGTCACAAAACAAATTAGCTTTTGAGAAAATATACTTGGTATAACGACGAACAGACTACTTTCAAAAATTATAGATTTAGATGTAATAGTAAAGGTATATGCGAAAGAAACTTTTAGGCAGCGCATGCAAAAAGTAACAAAAATTGTGATGAAACTTGTTATCTGCGGATCCTATATTTCTTTTTAGATGTAAATCTTAAATTTGGTCCTCACGACGCGACGCGACGGAAGGCTTTTGACGTGATAGGCTATCGGACCTATTGTGTGATTCGACCCCACTTTGAATACAGTGACTGAAGACGTGAGAAACCTTCACGTGTATAATATATAGAAGCAAAATATTTAAAAAAACGTACAGTCGAATTGATAACTCCTCCTTTTTTTTAAATCGGCATAAAAAGGCAAAGTTTTTCTAAAGGGCAAATATGAAAGCGTATAGATTGGCTATTTAGCTTAGTAATTGCCGGAATAGAAGATATAAATAATTATAATCTATCTATACATCTATACAGATAAATAAAATTGAAGTGTCTGTTTGTAATTGCAAAATAACAGTTTTTCCCTAAATGCGTATGAAAGTATACAAGGTACAGACACAGAAAAACCAATTATTAAATTTTTTTCTCTGTCAGTCTGTCTGTTTGTTCCGGGTAATCTCTGAAACGGCTGGACCGATTTTAACGGGACTTTCACTGGCAGGTAGCTGATGTTTCAAGGAGTAACTTAGGCTACTTTTATTTTAAAAAACATTTAGGGTTCCGCGGGAATAAAACTAAATCTACGCGGGTGAAACCGCAGGGAACAGCTAGTATGTCAATATAATTCGACATCTCAATCGAGAGGAATTAAGAAATTGATGAGAAAAACAACATAACTTCGCTATTTATTTAAACTTCACACTTATTTAATCAAAATTTAATGAAAAACACACCTTGTGTATGCAAATATTAAACCTATTTTCCATCTACTTATGCCAAGAAAAACAAGGCTTTCCTACAAATTAGTGAATAAATACATACAATACACCCCGCATAATTCGATGTACGTAGAGTGCTCATGCCTCGTCAAAGCGTTGTTGGATAAAAGCGTTTTCTTTGTAGGTTTGACTAAATAACGAGGTAAAAGTATGCCGTCAAAGACATTATTTACAGCCAGACATATTGTTCAATACATCCTTAATGTGCTAGGGCGTAATTAGCGTAAATTATTTTTGTTTGAAATCAAATTGACTACCTACTGCGCAAATGATCTGTACAATATATTTTTTAATATTTTTACATTGCAATGCAATGCAAATTTATGCAATGGGGAATTAATATTTTAATTTAATTGTTTTCGATATTAATTTATATCTATCAACTAGCTTTTGCCCGCGACTTCGTCGGCGTGGAATATTTAGGTACTTTGGATAAACGCTGAGTTTAACCTGCGATCGGTCTTAGCATGATAATATGTCCTAATGGATAAGTAGCCTTCCTCAATAAATGGGTAGTCAAACAATGAAAGAATTCTTCAGCAGTTCCTGAGAATAGCGCGAATAAACAAACTCTGCAGCCTAATTTATTAGTATATGGATATTTTTTAAATGTACACTGTTAAGTTAACTCTCTACAATGATACTTCTTTTAATTTAAAGATATATCCAATTATAATAATAATATAAATGGTGCAGACATGAGTGGAATTAAGAAGTTTCTTTTTTAAGTCAGTGGAAATGCCAGCAGAAAAAGCCGTACCGCAACAATGCAACGGAACACAAAGGAAAACTTTTTCTTTTATCATATGAGGCCACTGACTGACACACTGCCACATCGCTAAAGCATTCATACGGTACCACCACGCGATATACCTTCATTATTTAATATAAGCAACGAATATCACATACAATTATTACCCTCATCCAATTACCATGGATAAGTACACTGACCCATTTCCTGACTTCACGTGGTCGACGAGTTCATACATTATCATTTTATTTAATAGTTTAAAAATGGAAATTATTTTTTATTTTTATTTTCTACTTCTCAGTTTAAGGCCTATTTAAGAAAGTCACTTAAAAGCGCCGAGAAAATACAACATCTATTATAGAATAAATCATACAAATTGCACCCGTCCTGATTACGTCCAAATGAATTTAGTTATAAATATTTCCCTGGACGACCAACTAAGGGGAAATTGCTGAATGTAGCGTGATCTTTGCCAGGCCTTATCTTTGTCAGTAGGTCGTCGAGAACAACATCCAATTTAATTTTACTATTCTGCCTCTACTCGTCGGGGCTGTTTAATTCGTCATCAACTTAAGCTCCCAAAACGGCAAAGCCAGTGTTTTCGCAATCAAGATAAACGAGATAGACTGGAGTAAAAATAAATTGAATATCGCCTTTATAATTTAAACTCAGCTCGCGCTCAGTTATAACATCTTCACGTTGATGGGTGGTTGAGCGAATTCATCCGTTGAGGGTTTGGGCCTCATCTCATCTCGTATACGAATTAACAAGCGAGGTTGGGCCCCACTCGTGCGTTCATTGGCATGCATAGAGTTATCTGAAAAGGTCGTGCATGAGCTGATATAAGTGGCCAACTATAACATGGATCAGTTATTTTGGGACTAACACATTAAGGGGATCAGTTAAGTGAAGTCTTAGTTATCCAATTCAATTAGAGTGGCGACCAGAATAGCACGATTTAACTTCAAGAATTCACATGAGGCACATGCTATTTACATTATGGGTAGCTGTAGGTATCATAATAGTGTTTATCATTATATTGAACTTACGTACGGGTATTACCGTTATGAAAACTTTTACTGGCTGTAAAATATGTTCATTTTACGAGTGCTGATGTACGCTTTATATAAAACATGAAACTATAGAAAGAGCTATGAGTACAGTCAAGTAATTAGATAGTTTATGAATATGTTCCGTGCAAATTATAGAATAGACGCAACAAGGTACATAATAGAATACATACAGTACATAAAAAAAGTCATAACAATTTACAAACATAAATATCTTAGAACTCCTTCGTACGAAAATATTCATATCAAATGATTACTATCTGTTTGGTAATAATTAAGTCATTTGTTTAAGTTAAAGTATAGTGGGTCGAAACAGCTTATGTAACCTTGTGACTAGAATTGAGGCACAGACAGAGAAACATTTAAAAATTGTTTCCTTATTGTATGTACCTTCTATACTTTCATATGCTTTTGGTGAAAAGCTGCTAGTTTTAATCCAATAAGTGGCAACGTAATAGATGGTGAGTCCAAAGCCGTCTCAGGCATTATATATACTCATTAATTTCTTCTCAGACATATGCAGATTCAGTCATGAAGTTTTCATTCACCAAAACACACCACCAGTGTGAAGTCACTGCATGTTACAGACCGCTGGGATTTAAACTAGTGTTATTTGCGTAGATGACGACTATTAAAACACTCTGCCAATACTAACACGGTATATAATATAGGTACATGACGTATTACACATTAGTATGTATACAGTATGCATGTTAGTAGTACATATATATGCAGTATATACATTAATATATCCCTCACAGTGAGTCCAACTAGATGGTTCAGCCTCTGGTAATAGATGACTGGATATATTCCCATGTAAGCGCAGTAATTATGTAGGCATAACATGAGTTATTGCTTTAATTAGGAGTAATTATATAAACAGCAGGTGTAATTATGATACACAGCTTGCTTTAGAATATAATTTTAATTATTCTGATCAAGGATTCAGAGCCCCGTAGCATAACAATTTACGAATCCAATAATAACTTCCTCAAAGTGGCACAAACCGACTTTTCATCGCTATGAAATTGCGATATATTTTTTTTATATAAAAAGGTAGCGATTAGGCATAGGGCTTAGGTACTTCATATACATATCCCGAATAATGAGAATAGGTTATCTGTAGCGTATTGATATAAGTTTGCCACACCGAGAGTGGCACTCGTACATAAAGAATGGAATCTCATTAAATAATGATCTCCTAACCGAATATCACTTTCGGCGACTAATATCAACGAGGATTACCCATCAGTGCTGGAGATATTATAGTGAAAAAGTGTGTGCGCATACAGTGGTGCACTCTTTATTCCCTCGCCCTCATAGTCCGATCGGACAGCAATCCGACACGGATATACGGTTTTCCAGGCTTTCCAAGGCACGGGGGTATAAACACCGCCAACATCCAAAATCCGATCATTTAATGTGTAGGTATTTCTTGGCAAATTAACCCAATATCTATTTTTGACCCCCCCCCCCCCCCAGGCATCTAATTACTAAAGTAACTTCTAACTAATTATCTTCAACACTTGCCACAGGGGTTCATCTACCCACTTTTCAAAGCCGGTATAGGAAAACGTGTCAAACGTGAGTTTGTTACCTTCTCTCAAGCACGACTACACGAACGTTGTTGAACCACGAGACTTTCGGGGCTCTTCATATACGAGTATCTATACAGATAAATAATATTTCTGTGTCTATAATCCTAAATTGCTTTTCACAAAATTCTAACGAAAGTATTTACGGTTATATGTACGGTTTACTATAACATAAAAAAAATAAAAAATTTTTTTTTATTAAAAATGGCTGGACGGATTTTGAGGGGAAAGCTTATGTTACAAGGAGTAACTTACGCTACTTTTATTCAAAAATTTATGCTTAATGAATCCACTCATAAAATTAAATCTACGCGGGTGAAACCGCAAAACAACAACAAAACTTAACAGCTTCATCTTCGTTTGTTAATTCGCGAACCCGCTTTTAAATGATAAATACTAAATTGCTAACTTTATGCAAGACTTTGAGAGAGTTCGTAAATATAGGCTAGCTTCATTTTCTGTATACGTCGTACATAATATGTATTCCTGTGCAGATTATTTCAGTCTCGTGTAGTGATTTGCGAAGATAGATAGCTGAAAAGACAGCCCATCTTATGTTTTCGATTTTCCTCGCCTATTTCTTATTTGGGAATACTTGAAGCTGTGTATTTCAAGACACACTGCTGGAATAAAGTACCTAATCTGCACAATTTTGTGATGATCAAAGTGCTATAAACTTAAGTAAGGATTAGGTTTGAGTTTGTTGCGTAGGTTGATTCGATTGCCTCTATATGACACTTTAGACTACAAAATAATTAAAATTCACAGAAGCGTGGCAGTTTTTAATCTATGAATTATAATTTTTAAAAAATATTAAGATTACATACTTATGTAGCGTACGTATTCTTTTATTGTTCTTAAAAAATATACTGTAATCATATTTAACTGATTATTTGAATGCATTGCAATGTGCTCAAACTGAAATAAGCAAAATGTCTAATTCGCAAACGTTGTTTTATTTTCTACGGGTTTTACGACGTTATTAAAGAAGCAATATTTTCAGTTTTTATGCTCGCATAAACATTTGAACAATGAACTGAGACATTGTTACAAATGGATCTTATTTGTCAAAAACCGTAAAGAGTATAAGCAGGGATAAAATAAAAGGTTGGAAAAAGGGTGTAAACTCGTTCCATATTATATTAACTTGCCAACAACACAAGAATACACACTGCCTTTTATGAAGCATTAATGACCCGCGGTGACCCTTTTAGTGAATTCACGAGAATTTTTTAAAAATTTTAGAAACGGCTTTTGACCCGAGTTTTAATGGCAAACACCCGGAGGCTTTATAGCTTCATTTTTCAATCGACCTCATGCAATTTTACTTGTATGTGTGCACAAGATTTAATTTTTATAGTAAAAAAAATTTAACGTCTGCATAGTGAGATCTTTCGTTCGAACTCTGAAGAAATCACATCGCCTGTCGCCTCAAATATTCGCGAGTAAGCATTGAATTGAATCTAATTAAAGTTACCTATTACATCTTCAATGGAATTGGAGGACCCAAGTATAGGTTTTAACATGTTTTTACTTTGACAAAAATACGTAGGCGATATCGTTTTGTTTTGGATCGTTAAAAAGCACTCCAAGCGGCGAGTATAGGAAGTTTTACGTCATCATACAAAAAAATCGCAAAACGCATGGTCAAGCAACAACGTTCGAACATGTCAAAATCTATGTTTGGGGCACTGACTACAACATGAATAAATCTGAAAGATTTTAGACGTAGCGGCAAACACCGGATGAAAAAGGCATCTATTAGGTTACTTAAAACATTACATCCCCATTCTCATCGTAATATAATAACTTTTAGTGTCCCCTTTGAAATGGGATCCATTTCGCGTGGACGGACTTAACCCGCCCAATTTATTATATTTCATATCCCACACCGATTCATCTCCGAACCGTAAACCGTTCAAAGGTGCTGATTGAATCATGCAGGGCGAAGTGAGTTTAAACACTATTTATTGAATGTCCTCTAAGAGGGTCCTGACCCAAGATACATAGTACTCAAGTCGGAAGCTTTGTACATACAATTTCTCGTATCTACGCGTGAAGTGTGCAATAGTGGAGATACCATGAATTACTCCTGGTATCTTGATACTTAATGCAAGAATAAGAAAATCTATAATTATGTCCTAAATTGAAATTGCTTAACCTGAATATGAATTCTCATAATCATGATAGTTTGACATTATTATGTGGGAGATGTTAAAGACGTGCATTTCGGGGCATTGGTTTGATGACAATACACCTTTTGAGAGCCCGTAGGTCAGTTCACAAAACAATACAACTGATAGCGCTGATACTTTAGCAATTTTAGCACTGCTGCTGCAAAAACATATTACCTAAAGACAAGACTCCTTAGAAAAACCGACTTGTGTGGGTAAATAAGAACGTGAATAATTACGATACATAGTTGATAGGTGACCTATTTTTTGTAAAGCATGCCGCACGTTCATACCTACCTCTCTCCCTGTTCCACAGCCGAGCTATCGTGGCAATAAGACTCGTGGTTGGATCACCTATATACTTCTTCACAATACTTTCTTTCATCAATCTATACATCCATACAGATAAATGAAATTGAAGTGTCCGTGTGTATCTCCAAAATAACAGCTTTTCACTACATGCATATGAAAGTATACACGCTACTGATACTAAAAAACCAATTTTTTTTATATTTCTCTGTCTGTCTGTCCGGCTGTATGTCTGTCTATCTGTCTGTCTGCCTGTTTGTTCCGGGTAATCTCTGAAACGGCTGGACTGATTTGAACGGGTCTTTCACTTGCAGGTAGCTGATGTTTCAAGGAGTAACTTAAGCTACTATTATTTATTAAAAATATTAGGGTTCCGTGAGAATAAGAATGAAATTAAATCTAAGGGTGAAACCGCAGGGCACAGCTAGTGTTACATAAAACTTGTCACCAACTAAATATGCAATGAAAACTATTTGATAAATAAAGGTTAACCAACCTTACATATTAGATTCCCCTTGTGAGTATATTCGAGTAGTGGCAGCTATAGTAAACAAAAGGTCAAAGATTTTCATTGTGATAACGTAGATGATTGATGAAGTCTGTAAGAGACACTGTCATAAAATTTTAAGCTAACCGGACAATCCAAAACGAATTCATGTATCATAATATGAAGATTCGTTTTAGATTAACAGGCATTATTTAGATATACTAAACTGGGAGTTGGAAATTCCCACATAAACTAATTTATTTACATAACATTTATCAACTCCAAAATGTTTGATGTAGCGCAGTTCTTTCTCTAATCTATACATCTATACAGATAAATAAAATTGAAGTGTTTGTTTGTAATTCCAAAATAACAGCTTTTCACTAAATGCATATGAAAGTATACACGATATTGTCACTACAAAACCAAGTTTTAAAATTTTTCTCTGTCTGTCTGTCTGTCTGTCTGTCTGTTTGTTCCGGGTAATCTCTGAAACGGCTGGAGTTTCTGGAGTATCGGTTGATGAGAATTTTTCTCTATCCGCGAATGTTGACCTCTTCGGGGTAAAATGTTGATTGAGTACTTCAACTATCTCATTAAACGTTTTTTCCTCGAGCTTATTCGGACGCACTAAATTCCGAATCAGGCGGTACGATTTGTCCGATAATTGGGTTAACAACACTGCACTTTTATTTGCTTCTGTTATACCATTTAATTTGACAAATTGTTGTAATCTGCTGTAGAAAACACCCCACTCGTGTATCTTATGGTCAAACACACCTATGTTTCCAAAGTAATTTGGAATCCCATCTTCGTCGCCAGATGGAGTATCGGTTAACAATAAAACGACCGTCTTGCTCCGTAGCTAGTTTATTACTAAAGAAGGGGGTACCCTATCCACAATAGCGTACGCGCATACACTACAGTTTCACTGGCAGGTAGCTGATGTTTCAAGGAGTAGCTTAGGCTACTTTTTTTTATTAAAAATATGAGGGTCCGCGACAATAAGGAAGAAACTAAATCTACGCGGGTGAAACCGCGGGGCACAGCTAGTTTATTCTAAGAGATTGATTCACGAAAATCACGAGACTGCCTCGTTAGTTGATATTGATTACAAATGCTATTGAGTGTTATTGAGTTTTTCTATCATTAATTTTCACAGCAGTCCGGAGTCTGGATTAGTAGTTAGTCTCGCCACCTGCTACATGGAGCTTAAACACAACTGGCGAAATGTGTGTGTACTATAATTACACCTCTGCCTACGTCTCGGGAATACAGTACCTCTATTGCGAGTTGGTAATCTATAGTCGATAGCGTCCCCGCCGAATATTTGTATGAGAAATTGTTCAGCGCCTCCAAGGTGCCGTGAAGAACTAAGCATGTCATACAAATCTTGCTGACGCTAGCGAGTATAGATTATGTAAACGGTGCAAAACTCGTAATAAGGGTAGAGGTGTATATGAGATTGCATGAAAATAGAGAGAAATTCAATGTCATTAATTTGCTTTTCAAACCAAGAAAAAACCAATAGATTATTGAAAAGCACTTATAATATATTGCAGCTGTAACTTTATAATCTACCAAACTAAATAGGGAAATTAAAACTAAGTAACCAACCGGAATTGCCTTGACAATCCCATAAGCCGTAATAAACCTTCCGGCTAGGAGATTGTTAAACCGATATTATAGGTTGATTAATGAACTTCCGTCATTGTCCAAGTAAGGTACTTTCAAGTTATATTCTACAAATTATTGATAGAAAAACTTTGGTTTTGCCGTCTATCGACCGTTTCATGAGTTGGCACAGCTATCTGTTTATATATAAATAAATAGAAAATAAATAAAATTGAATTTAGAATTTTTGATTTGATTGATTTTCGAAACCGCGGGGCACAGCTAGTTTTTAATATTTTATAAATTAAAACAAAAACAATACGAGTATAAAATTTTTTCTCGTCTAACGTCTGTATGTTCTATAACTAATTTCTGAAATGGCTGAACTGATTTTGACATTTGACATGAAACATGAAAATTTATTACGAGGGTGAAACCACGGGGCGCAGCTAGTCCTTTATTAGGTTAATAACGAGCATGTGACTCTTTTGGTGTTGCAGTTGTCAATATTATAGGCTGCAATAACTGCTTACCAGCAGGTGAGCTTGTGGTATAAATAATAACTAAACTATTGAAAATGAAAATGAAAAATATTTATTCAGTTTAGGCCCTGGTAAGGCACTTATGAAAGTCGAGAATTTACCACCGGTTCGGAAACTAGCCTTCTGAGAAGAACCGGCAAGAAACTATTATATTGCTAAGCTACACTCTAGGGGATAAACTCCCTTTAACTTTTAAACGCTTAGTATTAATGGCGTTTATAAGGGTCTATAAGGGGTCTTTGCCAAACGATTGACGTTAATAGGCTATTAACGGTAATCATCGCTTAGTAAAGATTAGCACTTCACTCAAAAATCTCACTCACGATCGCAATTTAGCGCCGAGAGATATCTCGTTATCGGGGAGGCATATATTCAGGTGCTTAAGTATTACTTAGGAAAATTTACTTAGTTTGGGACTGGCTCTTCAAGATATCAGATTTTTAAAATATTTACTCTCAGGATACTTAGATCACTAATCATTATTCTATATAACCTACTTAATTTCCAGACTTTCCTAGTAAAAATCTGTAGAAGAGTGAAACTCCCCGGTTTACTGCATATTTTTTTTTAAACGGAAATAATTGGGAAATTCTGTGTGTTTTTGTTTTAAGATAGTATTAAAAAAAACCGTCAGCCAAAAAAAAACGTTCCCTGAAGGGTTCTGAAAGGGGGAAGGTGAAGGTGTTAGAACATCATCGTCTCAGGCATTTACATATACATATTTTAGTTTTTGCTCAGACACATTTGCATATTTTTGTAAAGATCGTGGTGTAAAAATGAACTTGAAAATTTGGAAAAGTTTTGCTTAGCTTGGGACTTGATAGCGGTGTAAATGTCTTAAAATAACTTATAGCATTTAATATTAAGATAAACAGATTTGCA
Source organism: Watsonalla cultraria (assembly GCA_964035505.1). Taxonomy (NCBI): domain Eukaryota; kingdom Metazoa; phylum Arthropoda; class Insecta; order Lepidoptera; family Drepanidae; genus Watsonalla; species Watsonalla cultraria. Next base: position 4,402,927 of record OZ037717.1, on the reverse strand, counting down.
CCGCCCTTCCACTGCAGCATTAAGGCGCATTTCTAGAAGCATTTAAAGCATGAGCTCGCCTTAATAACATGTTACAATATTGATGATGATGCCTTTGACATGTAATTAATCAAACTCCATCAAACTGTTTGCTCGAGAACAATCGCCCAACAGGCAGTTAATGCACAACTATATATTCACCCTAAAATATTACCCTTAGATACCCTATAATTTAGGATCGGTTATTGCTTTAAAAAAGGATTCGCTCGTAGACGGTTGCACCATTATTTACATTTCTGACATTTTTATAGTATTTTTCTTATTTTGATAAAATGTGAATAGTAGGTACTTACGTAGAGCACGTACTCTCTCTATGTATGTGAATAATATGATTTATTGGAAAATGTTCACGAATGGTAGGTATATAATTTTGAATATGCGCAAGTTTAGTAATCTTTATTGGTGTAGACAACCTACATGATAAGACAGACAACTAGATGGCATTTTTTATTAACGTGGAGATTCCGTTAGTAAACCAACCGGGGCACCAGAAGGAGTATGTCCGACTCGCATTGACTAAACTCCATGGTGCTCATCCTGGTCCTAACCTGGGTGTGCACATGATATGTTTTCATATATGACGGCGACTGGCCTGTCAGGCCCCTCCGTAATATACCAGGTTGAATCCGGCTTTTACACCATGGGTTGGCGAATAATCTCTGCGTATTGTGCTCTAAGCAATACATAAAATATTCTGGGCGATAAGCTCACAAGGTAATCCGAGCCATCTGATCATTGAGCCATTCGAGTCGTACTACGGGCAGAAAGGCTCCTGCTTGTCGTACGAGCAACTAAAGGGTTCTGTCGTTGGTTCACAACATTGTTAAACCATAGTTATCTGGGGTCGACGGTGCGAGCCGTCTGCATGCTCAACCTTCGAACAACTCAAACATTGCTATTGGAACAAGTTCTCTCTAATTAGCGGTGTTTGAAATAGAAACGTTAAATTTACGGCTATTCTATGCACGCGATGCAATTCGCAACTTAAAGTTAAAAGATACTTATGTTTTAGTATCGGCACGAGTTTAAATACTCGTTAAAGTAATTAACTGACTCCCTGCGGTGGATAGGTAATTAAAAGATATCAAAACTAGGGCACTGCTATACCGTTTTTCTATGAAATTGATCACACTTTTTCACACTAAATAAGAACGTCGCGACTATTGCGTGCCTTGTCACATATTTTATACTAACGCTGTTGCATCATTGGCACCTTGCCGAAAAGAGAGCCTTGAGTTATTTCATTAAGATTTCTGTATGACCTACTTCTTAGGGCCTACTTCAGGCAGCTTAGTGCGAAAGCATTTGTAAGACAAGGCCGATTTGCGCGCCGTATGTTTCGCTTCGCAGCAATGAGCAGCGGAACGGAGACAAATCCGCGTATGTTCACAAGTATAAAGTCAAACACTATAAACTCGGCTACCGATACTTAAAACCTACTGAACGACCTAACACATAAAATGCTCGAATAATGTTTCAGTGCGGTTCTCTGATTTCATCCAGTGAAACGACATCTTTTATGGGCTACATGTTAATACTTTGACATTCTATAAGGATGTGTAGCTTCATTTTATAGCTTTGTCAATACTGCATTAATAACGCAGCCAGCTTGCTGGGCACTTAACCCGCACTCGGGAAACACCATTCTGTGTTATATTTATTACTAGCCGTGCTTCGCGGTTTCCCAAGCGTAGATTTAGCTTCATGGGTGGCTATATTTTGCATAACCCTATTTGTTTTTAAATAAAAGTCACCTATGTTACTCCCTGCAACAGCTATCTGCCATTGAAAAATACATTAAAATCGGTGCAGCCGTTTCAGATATTAGCCAGAACAAATAGACAGGGAAAAAATTAAGAATTAGACTTTCACATACATTCTGCAAAAAACTATTAAATTTGGAATCACAAACAGACACTTACATTTTATTATCTGTATACTGTATATGTATTATAGATTCTTTATAGTCCATACAAACATACATACGTATTTATATGCTCACGCCTGTATTCCCCAAAGGGGTATGCAGAGGTGTTGTAATAATAACACCCAGTTTCCACCTAAGATGATTAAGTGCCAACGTACAAGCCCAGCGGGAATTTGAACACAAACCCCAACAGCCACCACGGCTATTTTACACTTTATCAAAAACCTAAACTTTTATTTATATATATTTTCTTTAACTTGTAATCGCAGAGTACCAAAAGGTTGCTTACCAAATAAATCCATATGCTTTTTTTTACAAGAGGAGGCCTTTCCCAACAATGCGACAAACCGGGTTGTCTTAGATAAGATTAGATCTACAAGTAATCAGTATCTACCCTTTTTAAATCTATTTAACGATTGTAGAAAAAAATACATTTATTTAAAGCAAAATAAGATTGTATTAAAATCCCTATGTTTTCATCAATGTAGCTTAATCTATTGGAAATACTCGTGTTATTACGAATGTCGCGAAGGAAAGCCATATATAAACAACATGGGTCATGGATAGATACACGTGTGCCGATACTGTTTGTGAAAACTGACACAATATTCATGCCTTTGTGAAGACGAACATGAATATAGTGTTTCCTATTTACCAGGAAAATAACTGGTTTTACTGTGATCATTTAGAAAGTAATAGGATACAGGCGTGAGTTTATTTGTATAATCATCATGAATTTAGGAGTAATACTCTTGTCAGTGTAAGAAGTTAGAGGAGCTCGTGGCACAGTTGCTATTGCGCATATCATTCGATCAGCGAAGTTAAGCAACCATACGCCTAGCCAGTAGTTGGATGGGTGACCGCCCGAGTCCCTCCGTGCCTCGGAGAGCACGTTAAGCTGTCGGTCCCGGTTGCCAATTTAACATCTTTGGCAATCGTTACAGGTCAGTCGGAGGCCTAAAAATAATCTGACAACTGGTGGTTTAACCCAGATCACAGATTTTCCTCCTAAAATGGGGTTGCGAAGGTCAGATGGCAGTCGCTTCGTATAAAAATCAGGTGATCAGCCACATCGGGTTGAATCAAGTGCCGACACCAACAATGTATGGGCTAAGGCCAGGGAGATGATGACTCTTGTCAGTGTAACATCCGATGCAATTCTTTGCATTTGTCTCTGTCCAGTGCCATCTCTTTGACCATCTTATACGTTACTAGCGGATGTCACGCGGTTTTACCCGCGTAGTTCCCATTCCCATGGGAGTACGGGAATAAAATATAGCCCATGTTACCATGTTAACATACAAAAAACAATCAAATCTTTCATTCTTTATAATTAATATAGATTCTTTACCGTGGCTTATGTATGTTAACCTTGGTCAGACCTTGGAGCATACCATCATCGTTATAGCAGTGACGTCTGACTAACTTCTTAGATTTGATGTTTAATTTTAGCATCACAAAATGAAACGTCAAAGCTGAGAAGTTCTTATTTCGCATTGTTTAACCGATGATGGTAGGTACCCCTTAACCTTCCTAAATTACATACATACATAAATATGTAGTTCATTGTATGTAATTTAGGAAGTTGAGATTAGAAGCGTATCAGTCTTCGAAAGGTCTGTATTTCTCAAAGTATAGTGAATGAGTATATGTAAATCTATAACTGCCGCTTTGCTTTAGCAGTCTCCAATCCCTTGCAAAACATAGCTTAACTTATCAACGATTATGCTATGTTTTATCCCCGACTCCTCTTAAGCGTGTAGAATAACCGAGGTATAAACCCATAGCCTACATGCCATATTAAATATCTGTTCCAACGTATCAGAGTGACTGAGTAATAAATTTTACCATTAATATAAGCTTTAGTAGATGGAAAAATCAGTTTTTGATATATCAGTGGTGTTTGATATATAAAAGTATTAATTAGAGACCGAGACGAACATTCCACCACTAAAACTTGATTGCATTCTACAAACTGTAATAAAACTAGTATCGTCGTTCTGTCACTTATTCTCAGACAGATAAAGACTTCAATAAAATATTTTATTAACGACGGCACCCGAACAGATTTCAAAAAGCAGAGAAATTTATTGCATCCCTCATAAAAGTTCAGAGAAGAAATTATCGTTCTAATGGAAAATATATTCGTAGTTGAATGAGCAATTAACCTTAGAAGTGCTTCGCCGGCTTAATTGCGTGAATGAATTGACCATGCAAAAATGCTATTAATAATTAGTATATTTATTGTAGAAACATTTTTCTGAATATAGAGATAACAAGATACGCACCGGAATATAAGTTTGGTATAAGTCACTGTAATTGCCAATTACGTTAATAAAAAAACATAGGTGTTGCCTATAAAAAATATGAATATCACGTTCTAAGCAATACTCGTAGCACAGTCTACGAAACTGCTACGCTGTAGTATTAAACGAGTTTTGTACATTTTGGAATTTTCGTAGCACATACTACAAAATGTTGACCATTCTCTAAGGCGTGCCGTAGCACGGTAGCTTAAAATCTCTAATAACTTTTCTCGCAATAGTGTGTTGTCGCAGAAAAAATGCAAGTAGAAATACAGATAAATAAAATTGAAGTGTCTGTTTGTAATTCCAAAAAAACAGCTTTTTACTAAATGCACATGAAAGTGTACACGCTACTGATACTAAAAGACCAAGTTTTAAATTTTTTCTATGTCTGTCTGTCTGTCTGTCTGTTTGTTCCGGGTAATCTCTGAAACGGCTGGACCGATTTTAGCGGGACTTTAACTGGAAGGTAGCTGATGTTTCAAGGAGTAACTTTATTTATTAAAAATATTAGAGTTCCGCGATAATAAGGATGAAACTAAATAAACGCGGGTGAAACCGCGGGGCACAGCTAGTATTCAATATAGTAGGGACAATGAACTACTTTTTCTTTTGAGACCATGAGACCATTTGCAAAAATACTTATATGATATTTATAATTATATACTTTAATTCCCTAATGACAAACATAGTTTAAACCAAGACTAGACCAAAGTCTGACTAAAACTCCCCTTTTCAAATCCGTATCAAAAAACAGATGAAACAACTTTTGAACCAAGGATTATCTTAGACGATGTTTATGATTATTGATAATTAGAACGAATGGGAAGGTATAAATGAATCTGCCAATTCAATTTGATATCTTATTTTCACTGTAATTTGGTTCAAATCACAGTGTAAATATGATTTTACAGTGACAATAGTTCCTAATGAGCCTTCAGTGTGGAACGTCATCGCACCTCGACGAAGGCAAATTGCCTGTCGATCACACAACACCTTTTCATATTTCATACTATTTTCACCTTTTCAAAAGATCACCCGACTTATGGAAAATTGATCGGTTGAAGTAATATTGAACGAAATTAGCTATCTATTCTACATCTATCAATATCTATATATATACCTATACATACAGATAAATAAAATTGAAGTGTCTGTTTGTAATTCCAAAATAACAGCTTTTCACTAAATGCATATGAAAGTATACACGCTACTGACACAAAAAAATCAAATTTAAAAAAAAAAATCTGTCTGTCTGTTTGTTCCGGGTAATCTCTGAAACGGCTGGGCCGATTTTAACGGGACTTTCACTGGCAGGTAGCTGATATATGAAGGAGTAACTTAGGCTACTTTTATTTATTAAAAATATTATGGTTCCGCGACAATAAGGATGAAACTAAATCTACGCGGGTGAAACCGCGAGGCACAGCTAGTAATGTATTACTAATATATATATATATATATATATAAAGCTAACTTCTAGTTTTTATTACGCGAAGCCTAACCGAACATAGTTAGCCCCTAGATGGATTTGATTGAAGCATTGAAAATGTTCCAAAATAATTTGTCGTACGTGGCAACAACTGATATCAAACCTTATGCTAACTTAAATCGGGATGTTCAACGAAACCGTGATGTGATGTGTACTCACAGAGCTATAAATAATCGCTTTCAAGTTGTATCTGTAAATACTCTTGATTAAATTGCAAATACACTTCGCAAATCACATTAACCGTTGCGTTGCGAGGGGAAGATTGCCACTGATTGGCTTGAGAATATTTTAAACATATTTAAACGGACTTAATTCTTTCGGGATCGGTTTATGGATGTGGTTGTGCAATCAACTGAGTCTTATGTTTTTTTTTTATTTAAAATCGACAATTGATTGAATATTTAAGAAATATGAGCATCTAAATCAAATATTTGAATAATGATATCAAGTAGAAAAATCCCTTATTTCTTTGATAACGATTACAAAAGAGGACAGGTAACATTTCTCAAGCAAGTTGATTAAATTAAATAAACGATTTAAACTATAGGTTAATATAATATACTGAAGTATTTATATCAAAATGAGAGGCCATCTATTTGCGTGGTGTTTAACTAAATTAATTTCAATGGACACTTTAACGAACTACAATTTCGAAGCAATCCCTCCGTGGTTACAACCAATTTCAACTGAATGAATCACCGTGTTGCCAAACACACGGGGGCACAATAGGCGCATCCATTGGTCTTTTTAGAATCCATTATCTATGGTGTTAATAGAAATAGCTGTTGTAACACAATGGTGGGTCATGATTAGTTTACAGACACGCGACCGTGCCAGGTACCCATGGTACATGCGCCCATATCATTAATGATTGTCTTCTCTACATTATTCCACAAAGTGTCAGTTTGACTTGAGGACAAAAGGCACAAAATAAAAAGAAACAAAAAGGTGGCTTATCCTACTTTGGTCAAACAACATAGCGGCATGTAAGAGGATCTGGAATCACAGTTATCCCGAAAGTGAGACGCCCGTAAGCGTGCGTGTGGTTGCTACTGGTACCTACAATACGCGCCACGAAAGATGAGCTTTACACCACGTGATTTACTTGCGCAATAGATAATTTTTAGTTGTCTTTAACGATAAAAAATATTGTTAAGAATTTCAGTATGGTACACTTTACACCTAACCAACCAAGCAAGTAGGTACACACCTATGCAGGATTTCTATTTCTGACTAATATCATCTTTTATGTCGCATACTATACCGCCAACACAAGTGAGCTGGTCTCGTGTATGTATTTTTTTGCAACGGGGTAGGGTAATACCCGTCTCACATGTTTTATCGTAAGTATAATTTATGACATTTGAGCTTTTAACAAAAATTTAATCATTCAATGTTTTTGGACGTAAGAAGATGAGGGTTGAAGGTCTGAATATAATTAATTTGAAATGCTTATGGTTTCAAACTAATTTTTATTAGCAAATTATAAAGCCATTGAACTTTTATTTAAAAAGGTCATTATTTAAGCTAAATGATTTCAAAGGCTCACTCTCAGACTTACACAGCCGAACCCAAGAGATGCTTGATTTCAGTTATTCGTAGGTACATTTGTATCATTCTACTAACAGAGAGTAAACAGCAAATTAGTGCCGATGATAATAAAAGTTTGAAAACTCTTGTTAAGTATTATTTTTTTGTAATGAAAATAATTAGGTTAATGTTGTTTCGAATCAATCCGATCTTTCCAGAAAATCATCTTATTCAACACCAGGATTCCCAAGAAATTGTTATAAACACAGAAAATCTACTTCATCGTTTAGAAAACAGAAATTGATAAATTAAATTAAATAATGCACATTTTTTATGTGTGTATAAAACATGCATCTCTGAGTTAAATTTCGCTAAACAACGACTAACTTCGTGCGTTAATTGTGGGTGACACTACCAACCCTAAGGCGATTCGCACACTGCACCGCATTAGAAAGAAAAACATTTATTACGCAGCGTAGCGAATGCGTTCTAACGTTGTTTTTAAAGTATCTGCGTCTTTGTATACAAAGCACGCACAGTCCAACCCATAGAAAATGCATCAACGTGCGTTCGTCGAGGTGCGTGCCAGTGTGGAAATCGCCTTAGTTGAGTGTGACGACTGGGAATAACTAACAGGGTGCAACTTATTGAAACAATAGTCCTGTGTAGTTTTTCACTGTCTGGCAGACTGATATCGGTTGACGTTAATTGCGAACAGTTTAAGGATCCATTAATAACCTTTAAATGTTCTTGAGATGCCACGGGAACCAATAAAGATGTTTTACGCTGTTCCATATTAAATGGGGACTTGCCAATTACACCAGCTCCCTCTGACCGGTTTTAAATAAAACCATCTTTACTCATAGCCTTACTCAAACTGGACTATTTGTCCATAATTTACTTTTAAGACTAACGCGGTCATAATTAATAATATTTTAGGACTTACCGAAATTTAAGTACTTTTAAATTAAAAGATACAAGACGATAGATAATTTTTAAATTAAAGAAATGTACTCGTACTTTGGTTACAATCCAATATGTTCCTTAATAGTTAAATTCATGGTATCATAAATGCCGTGTCTAATTCATAAATTAAAGTTGATGAATATCACCTCAACGTAGCATATATTTCAAGGTAATTTAAATAAAAAAATACGTTCCCGAGCGAGTTACATATAATTATTCGGATTTTCTTACCTACTTATATACCAACCTTGTAATTGTTAGGAAATTTACTAGATATTCTGTATCTCGCATGGACACGCCGACAAGCAAATTGCCGTTCCATGATAAATTTGATAAGCCCGCTCCCTTCTGATGGAGGCAACTTACTTGTCCATGAGGCCATAATATAATCGTATCCGTGCACCAAGTAAAAGTTTTAACATTTTGGAATTCAACCGTTACCTGCCTACGAAAAGTATCAACAAAGTTTCAGCCAAGCTAATATGCAACGAAATTCGACAACTTATTGCACAGGATATACTTAGACTATGAATATACTCATGAGACCAATTCACTTATATCACGTTTATTAAACTTGAAATATCCAGATGTACAATTGCTATTTTTGTTACAGATGCGTCAATCCCTAGTCCCTGTACTACTGCTGGCAGTGGTAGCAGTATCTTCCAGCAATGTACTATCAATGCTGGCTCTCGAAAACCTGAACTCTGAACAGCTACCCTTACACAGCCAACATAATGACAATACGTATAGTAATAGATTCCATACTAGAAATTTACTGAACGAGTTGATTTTGAAATCGAAAGTTTATAATAAAGTACCAAAATTACGGAGAGCAACTGATTTAAAGTATTACGACTCAGACAATAATAATGTTTATGAAAACTCCAACCTGTTTAATAAGATAGATCAGTACAATGTACAGGGCTACCGGCAAGAACAATGGCATAACTACCCTCGGCAATTGGACCGACTCCACAGTTACCTCAACGAATCTCCAAACCCTGATAAAAGGAACTTGGACCCCGACGACAATGGCAATGAATACTTCTATGATAATCAACCTGAGAATCAAGATAGTAATAACAATGATTATACCAACGAATTTTTCAAAGACACGGACACAGAGGATGCACACGACTTTAATGGAATAAATACCAGCCCTTTATTTATCTTCAAAATACGCTTAGCACGTTTGAATAACAAGTTGGGAGATCTGGAACGAACTAATAACATGATACCATCGGGTCTAGAATATATCAATGCAGAAAGGAAAATGGAAGACGACCGGATGATGAAAAATGAAATAAACCCCGCTGATAATGTAATGATTAAAGTCAAAAGGGAAGGTGAATTCACTCGCGAAGATAAATCTGCAGGTGAGTTAAAACTTTTGACAGTTTTTTCATTGGGACGCTAACTTCATGGGGTTCATCATTTTGGCTTACCAAGTTTGCTTTGAGGTCTAATAAAATTGTGGGTATGGTAATTAAAGGTATGTTATATGCCTTCGTCTATTACTTGCCTTAAGTCCAAATCGTAAATTAGATCTTGAAACGTCAAGATCTGAAAGTCTTGTAATTACTTATTCATAAGACTTCTATCATATTTTGCAGATGACAACGTATTTGGTGGTAAAACGGTGCGGAAGAGGATATTTTCGTTATGGAGCCGATTGAAGAGTCTGAACCACAAGGGCCACGAGCTGCAGCACCGGCGTCATTTGCACGCGTTTTATGGTATGCCAGACAGTGATGGGGGAGGGGTGTTGACTGCTGAGACCAGAGCAATGTTCATGAGACCGCCCGGATCTCCACTACGATGGGGTTGAGCTAATAGTGTAGAATCCTGGGATAGAGCCAATAATGTGCACCCTCGCTTATGTTACTTACAATTATTTGCCCATGAGACTAATTGGAATATTACTCTCGTGGTATACAGTATCCTCAGGACATGATAGCATTTATATATTTATTATTTTTTCCGTCTGTTCCTCAGAGCTGTACCAAATGTCAAATGTACCAAAACATGTGTTTCTAAACTATATCCCAAGTAGTGTTAGTTTTAATTAATTCAACGCTGTTACTCCATAAAATATGTTTTTTTAATAAGAACTTAACTATATTTGGAAAAAAAAAGAAAGTTTGGTAAGAAAGAATACAAAGAAATTACCAAACATATTTAAACCATTAGTAATTTGTCTTAGTGAATTATAATCCTAAACAATTTGTAACAATCTATATTGACTTATTACCTAGGTACTCCTAGGTACTATCTGTGTTAAGAATTTAGGTGGATAGAAATGTAGATTTCAGAAATTAAAACTTTGTCTGCGGGCTGGGTATTCAATAATCTGACTACATTTCGTCGCTGAACGATCAACGTACCCGATTGAAGTGAACTTCGGCAATAGTACCTAACTTTGACTCAAACATGACAGCAGACACATCGAAGGGTCTCGTTCACTGTGTTCCGTTGTTAATTCACTAACATAAATTGCGGAGATCATAGATTGTAACTAAACAAAAGAAAGATTATGGATCTACTTTCTCCAATGGCTAATATCTCTGTCTATAATGATTAACAATTATTTACTTGAAATGAGGTGAAAATTTTATGTATGGATTAACATCCAGTATTGTCATCATTATATGTAAATATATATCATGTATATCAATCAGCCACAATGTTTTATTTTAAAGACCTAAAAAATATCCATTGTTGAATTACTGCTTTGTCTATGAAGCGCCATCTAGTTATAAACGTCTGAACTAATATGTAAAAGACAAATCATACGCATTGCGTCGCACTTCACTCCGTTGACATAACGCTTATAACTTCACACTTGTTATTCTAGTTATCGAATTTACTTGCTATCAAATTGTGATAATAAAGGTTTTACTAGTTTAACTCTTTCTACAATGCATTTTCTTGACTGCTGAGTAAAATAGTGTGAATTCGTTTTGTAATTTCATATTTCAAAGTAGTAAAATCTACCAAAACCCTAAAATATCCTAGAAACATCTGTTTGTTTGTTACCGATTCAAACAAGAAATGGGGGTAAGTTATTAAATACTGACACATGATTCGTAAACAATAAAGTAACATGTATTTTTGTCAATTAAGTAAGCTTTTACCCGCGACTTTCTCTATGAGATATAAGTTCATCTATATCTTCCCTTTGAGTCAGTCAAAATTATGTCTATATTCATCAAATTTCAGCACAATCGCTTTAGCAGTTCAAACGTTAAAATGTAACAGACTTACAAAGATACTTTCTCATGTATAAAATTAGTATAGGTAGGCCAAACTAGTATTATATTTATATTATAACCTTAGCGCAATGGATTCATCCGGCAAAGATTAACGCCCTTGTGGCAAGCGCTTTAGCTTGCAGTATCTACTTACCATCTGGCAGAATATACGCTTATTGCTGTCAACCGATGCAACCTGCTGGGTATAAAAACACAATCTAGCAGTTAAAGCTTGGATAGCATAGGAAAGTAACTATACCTAAATAATTATCTGAAAGGCCGATCGCGCAATCCTGCATTCTTTTTGGCTTTCGTCGTGCTCGTGGCGGGTCCGCGCCGCATTACACGTCAAGCGGATTCCTTTCGAGGAGAGACATGTGGATATCGTGCGGGAAAGACAGCAGCTCAGCAATCAGTTCCGAGCCATCAACCCGGCTCAGAAGGTACCTGCGCTTATTATTGGTGAGTTTACTTGTAAAGGTAGGTAGGTAACCTATCTACATAGTTCTAGAGGCCAGGCTATACAGACCTCTCATTGTATGGGACCCCTCTACAGTGCGAGGTCAGCTTAAAATGAAACATGGAAAGTGTACTCATGTTGTAAGTACCTTAATACTGAAGTGAGTAGAAAAATGGTAACTAGCCATTAGCATACGAAACAGTACTAGTACTAATACGTGGAACTTGTAGAGGTGTTCTTTTGAGGGCGAAGAGAGAGGTACAAGAAAGATGTCTATCTACGCGCCTGTATGTGGGTCACAAATTATGTTAGATACGTCATACTAAAAGTTATACCGGTTTCGGGCGGGATACATGTATGTATGGTCAAAAGAAAATATAACTCTGTTTTTTGTTGCACACTGTTTTGTTTTTACATCTGAAAATTATTTAATTTATTCTGATATCACAAGTGACATTTTATTAAGAGCACATCAAATAGGATAAGATATCGCGAGAAGATGTCATAACACGTATCTCTGTGCGTACACAATTACCGTGTCCGCGCGTACGTTGATTATAGCCACAGCATCCCAAAAGGGCCAAAAGGTAATTTCCCTTAGGCCGAAGAAATAATAATACTTTCCTGAAAACACTTCTGTTAAGAATATGATTAAATTTGGAATTCTCGAGAACTGAGAAGCATATTTTGATGACGTTAGGGGCGCGCAGCCGATGATATGGGGTTATTATGTTATGACGACGAGTGTGTTCGCGCTTTGATAAAAGCTCCTAATATACCAATATCCGTTCGATTACCAGAAGGGAAATGGGAACAAATATCCAGCTTTGAATCTACCTATGTATGCTTTATAACATGCAATGTCGTGTTCACTGAATGCTTGAATTTGAATGGATGATCGAAGTTTGGGTTTTTTCTGTTAATGACAGCTACCTAAATCTACAAAGGTACTTAATAGGAAAATTGGAGCACACTACTCCACTGTATGGTTTCTATGGACTATGGTTCACTATATAAACAGCCAGTGCTGAAAGATATCATGTACACAATGGCACAATCAGGGGAACATAAAAAAGCCGTATTCTTATAATTTTTCAAGCTTTTAGATTTTTTGGTATTGAATTATCTTTTGTTTGACAAAACGGTCACAAAAGTGTAGCTATAGAATGCATTAACTATCTGAAATCTTGTGTTATAATAATATATTTTTTAATAAGATAATATATGAGCATTCAAGTGAATAATCCCAAATACTTACAGAAAACTAAACTAAACTTTGCTACATAATTCTTGAAACATTCACAAAGTGGGCCATCACGATAATCTTCAGATTGATAGGCACAAAAGGAAATCGGAATCCAATTTTATTATTATGAGGAAGAGCATTACTTTTTAGAGCTAATAGAATTACATTTGACTGGGACGTAATAGCTCTTTCTAAAGACTAAATTGAATTCAAAGTGAGTTTGTTTGCCATGGTAATATGATATCATAACATCAATTCCACGCAAATTGACCTATTTTTGTGTATTTAAACGCCTTCCGAGAAAAGTCTTCTAAAGTAGGATACTACTACACCACTTTTTACCACGTTGTAACACCACTGCTTACCCTAAGGTAAGTAGTGGTGTTACACTTCGTCATAAGATAAGATATAAGGTCCCAACGTGACATAATATGGCGGCGAATCCATCACCGACTCACACACCACATACGTATTAAAATTTGTTGCCACACAATTATATACACGTTATAAAATTCACTCTCTATTCCCACTGAGAATAGAAACTGCACGGTTAGATGTAGCACTTATTGTGGTATAACGTCAGCTGGGATGTCAGGATTACATACAGAATCTCCTAACACCTTCAAATCCGAGAGAACGGATTGCATACGTGCTATGTAACATTCTTTAAAATAATAGAGGCCTAAGTATAAACTAAGGATTCGTTATGTCACGTATACATTTATATAAGCTTATCATAAAGAGTCAGAGCATAACACAATAATGTGTAGCAAATTTTAAGAGGTCCCACTCTAATTCTCTAATTAAATAAAGTCTAATTGACTTAGAACAACCAGTCATAATTACATGTCGGTCGGTCAAAAAATCTTTTAACATTTTGCAAGCATGTTCAGTGTGCCCCATTTCCTATTTATTCTCCATACCAAACGGCTTAAATGGTGTAATTCAGAACAACCTGTTTAGTATGTCACAATACCACGCCTAAATAACTCAGTATAACAATCGCTACCCAATTTCAATCTTAGTTAAGAGCTGTGCATATTCTGTTCAATAATTGGTGATGTCATCCCATGTGCGTGAGCTAGGGCTATCATCCATCAAGCATATTATGTCCGGCAATAAAAATATACTTTCGTCAAATCACAAAAATTATAAGTATATTTCTCATTTTGTATGGGAACAAAAAGTCTTAGGGGCGAGTGTAGGAAATTTTTCGTTTCCATACAAAATTAGTAAAACAACGCTCTTCTGCATATCTTGAATGTGAATTGCTTACGAATGAATGCAAGGATATATGTCAGTATGCTTGGAGTACTGCGAGAAGACTGAATTAAAAGTATAACCGTTATACGTTTGAGGTTAGGTGAATGTTGTATAAATAAATGTTGCCTTCAGAGCCTTGACGTTTCATTTTCTTACCGTAAAATCAAACGTCAAAGCAATGAAGTTCTTAATACGCTTTGCTTAAACGATCATAGTTGGCCCAAGACGAAGTAGTATATTACTGACAAAGGGCTTTTATTCTCTTTAACACACGAGATTCCATTCAAATAACGTGAGATTTTCAAACGCGTAGTAAACATAAGTTTTTATGGTATTAACCTATTTTCTTTCATATTTAAAGTATCAAGTAGGTTGACCGTGCTTAAACCGACGCTCGGCCCGGTCTCGATTCGTTCTAGCATTCTAGTGAATCAACATTTAGTCCCTAGCACCGCAATATGTATGTCGCAGTCGTAATGTAAATCCGCCGTATTACAATACGGCTAGCTGTTATCAAAAACAAGGCATATTTGAAATGCGGCGGTTCAACGATTAGCCGGATTGTAATTGCGTTACGTTGTTCAATAATGCTGGTTCGGATATGGCTGGCTAAGGGTTCGTGGTTATTTCTTTTCATGCCCAGTAATTCTGTATTTGCATTCAAACTTTGAACCGCCGCATTTCAATACGGCCCTGTTTTTGAACAGCTAGCCGTAATATAATACGCCAGATTATACAATCCGACTGCGACATATATACCACTACACTATGAATGACGTTGGAACTAAACGGTGTTCCTTTAAGTAATTAAAGTATCCATTTCGTTTACGAAACACTTGAAACAGAGCATAAGGGCCCCAATTACTTAACATAGCTTTTAAGTTTCGCGGCCGGAGGGCATGTTATGTTATGTATGAGTTACAGTTGTTACATTGGTTTTGTTCAACCCTCGTATTTGGTATGTTACTAGCTGAGCCCCGTGGTTACATTCACGTATAATTTAACTACCCGAAAATGTATTCCTTAAAGCCTATGAGTTATTCTGATATATAAGCTATATTATTGTTAAGTTTAATGAAAATCCATTCAGTAGTTTTTGCGTGAAAGAGTAACGATCATACATCCATACATATATTCTTACAAACTTTTGCGTTTATCATATAAGTAGGATTTAATATCTACTGAATACCATTTAAAATACATAGGTTTGAGTAATCGCCAGCAGTGCATGGACTTAATGTATCGCGTCTAAGTGTGAAGTAAAGCATCGTGAGGAAAAATATGACTAGCTCTGCCTCACTGTTTGACCTGCTCAGGATTAACAAAGTGTAACAAAAACTTAGTGATTATTTTTCTAAAATAAAGTAAGTTACTCCTGCTACTATCTGCCAGTAAAAGTCCCGTTAAAACCAGTCTAGCCATTTCGGAGATCAGGCGAAAAACAGAAGACAAAAAAAATATATACCTATATTTTCATATGCAATTACAAATAGACACTTCAATTTAGCTGTATTGATATCGATAGATAACACCATTACTCTTATGGCTTCGGTGTAAAGTTGATATTGTCACACTTTCGCCGTCGAAGAGAGAGCGTGAATATTTAAAAATATATGAGGGAACTACGCATGTTTTAATCTTCATAGCAGTGATCCGCCAACCCTGATTGCGCCGATGGCCCATCGCGGCCTATCGCTTGCCACAATAGCCCCTCGGCGGCGCGATCGAGTGCACTCACACCGCGCCATTACCATGTCATTAACACGTTCTACCACATCTATATATATTTTTACATTCATGTCGTCACGAGCCTCACGGAGTACACGTAGGTATACATGTTAGAATTTTTAGCGTACCTAATTAAGCTCGTTCGCTGAACCCGTGCGAGGACCTTAATTACTTCATTCGGCGTGAAAATATTGTCAAAATATTCGCAAAATGTAAATAACAATACCATTTCGTTAATTTAGACAGTTTCCTCAAAAGGGCAGTATTCTCGTCTCTATCTAAAAATAATAAGAATAATTATGTTTAATTAATAAATTTCACAATCCTGAATGATAAGGGTGATCCACCAAAAAAAATAAAGTGGCAATACATCGTTTGCCGGGCACACTTTTATAAATATTTCTTATTGATTATTAACAATGATAGAAATAAATTATTAATAAAAAATATTTTAAAAGATCAAGTAGTGCGTCTCAAATTGCTGTGCTTTAACATGTTAGATACTTAGATATATTACAATAAAATTTATTTTGTAGCTTTCAAGTAATTAACTTATGCAATATATTAATGAATTATATGAATTTTTTTTTCAAATTACGCCTAGATAAGTATATCTATTTTTCCTACAAATTTCATCTCAGATGTACCAGGCTGTCATAGATATTAAATTGTTTCTTTACTAGCTTTAAAAGGAAAAGCTTATTCAGAAACCAAGCACACTAGACGCCTATATAATTTTAAAGCGAAAGTTTAATAATAGAACACCAAAGTCAGCAAGTATAATAGTGCAAGTGTAGTAGTAAACTGAAGCATCATTGGCGTTGATCAAGTGTACCGGTCAATAACACTGGGAATAGCTATTTAATGGATGTGTCGCCATCTAATAACGTACGTAGAAAAACTGAAGCTGAATTGGGAACTATTTAGGTCATTGTATCTTGATGAGGTGCAATGACACGTTGTTATACACTTGTACTGAATCTTTCTCTAGAGGCAATTTGTTTTAAGTAAGCACTAATTAATAGCGCCGCTACTGTCCCACTGACTATGACACATTGCAAAAACATAAATTATTTTGTTCCAGCCTTTTGTTCAGTTGAAAATTAATTCAAACTTTCTCGCATCAATGCAATTAATTTGATTGTATTGAAAGTAATAGGATAGAAATGAATAAGTATCTACTGAAAAATTACCGTGAACTCGTCGTGAGTCAGTTCATGTTTCAATACAACTAGGTACTTCAATGCAACAATAGTTGCTTGAACATACATTTTGATTTATTGGAGATTCAACTTTCGTAGTAATAATTTTCATTTAACAATTTGTCCGAGTTTCCAACAACTATTATATTCTTCTGTGGTTCAAGAGTTCTTTGATTAATTCTTTTTTACCCTTTTGATTGCCAATAATGAAAACAAAAATATGTTCATGACTAAGCTATGAAGCGGTTTTGCCAAAATTAAAGAGAAAGAAAATATACTATAAATACTTTATAATAAAAAGTAGAATAGACGAAAATTATTTTCCCAAACTAATTAATAGGTACCTATTTACTTACTGCCTCAGATGTTTAATACGATAAAATTGTGCTAATAAAACGTAGGTACAAGTATATTTTCCTACTTAGTCGCGAGAAAATAGCTAGCTAACATCGCAATTTTTGAAACCTTGATGAAAGATCTAAGGATGGAATTATTTAGATTTCCGCAAAATGCTCGCCCACTTTTTCAGGACAGAGGTTTATTTACCCACATATTATCGGTAGCGATAGGGAACGGGCTTTCGGTAATTGATCAAAGGTTCCGCCATACGGGGCACACTACGGCTGAAGTATGTATATAAATTGCCATAAAGACCATAATTTCGTAGCATGACATTTTCTGCCATTCAAGGAAAGTTTTATCAAATAACTAACAATTTGAAAGACATTATATTAGGTCTTTCATAAATTAAAATTTATCGAAAACTTAATAATTCTAGCTAGTGTTGCAAGTTCGACTAACTGTTATACAGCCTTATATAGGGAGCAATGCGGCGCTTTAATCGCACATACAGCTCATGAAGTGAGTGAATCAAAAAACTGATACAACTAATATAACCCTGAGTGTGAAGACCTTTTCTTATATTGTGTATTTTCGAATAATGAAAAAACGAAAAAAAATGATTTTCAAACATCATCCTCATCCTTGCGCAATTCAAACTTTGTACCTACATACAGATGGAGAAACGCTGGTGGAGTCGATGGCAATCATACAATATTTAGAAGACACTCGTCCAGAACCAGCTCTCTCTCCGAACACACCGGTGCTTAGGGCTCGGATGAGAGAAATTTGTGAGGCTAGTACCAATTTAAAAACAATAAGGTTACCACTATACATTGGGTACACACATTACATATCTAAAAGTACTAATCCATAGTATCGCATTCCATTAAACGTGGGTAATATAATGATCAATAGGCCCTTTATAGGTACTTGACACGATAAATAAATCAAATTATACCGCTACCTTGCATCATGTAAGTGACTGTAGGTACTTATTTTATTTTAACGGGCTTCACCGGACTATTGAAAGGGTAGTCGGTTCTCGTCGAGGTTCGAGCGACCCACGGGCCGTTCCATTTGGACCGTTTAGATGTAACACACACTCATTATTGTTCATACTTTAATATCTAGTTAGGTACCAACTCGAAATCACTAAACAAGATCCGAAATTCCCGTTTTACGTTTGTATTTTAATGCTACTAAAACTATTAAGTACTTATTACTACAAAGTAGGTAGATTACTTTTGTAAGGACGTGAAATGTTCGGTAAAAATGCCAAGATTTCTTCATTGAAAAAGAAAAGACTGTAAATTTACGGGATATCTGTCACGAGGAGTCCTATTACCGAAGTTTAATCCATTTATTTCACCGTTCGGTCCGTTCGTAATTAAAACTCCAAAAATATACCCACTGGTAATTAGCATCAACAATAAATTAAGCGATGATATTAAAACTCCCTAATACCTAAGCCCAGTTTTAATTGTGGGAAGATGGGAATAATTATTAGCTCCAGTAAGATTTATCTGCATTATACAATCTCAAATTAGGGGCTGATTAAAGCAGTCGATAACGCCTCTTGGTCAGATAATTCTGTGAACAGTATATTTATCAAAAGCCCGCCTCAATAAGTGTTTGTACCTTTTCATTTTATAGCTTTTTGATACAATTTAACTTCATGCTGTTATGTGATTCGAAAAATTTTCATTGTAAAGTGGTAAATGGTCCGAGCTTAATCCCATGCCTCGGAGAGCACGACGAGGCACGAGCTTTAAAGTTGGTACTTTTTGCTAACAACATCTTTGCCAACCGCTACAGATCAGTCACAACCCTAAAAAAACTCTGGCAAATTGTTTAACCAATTAACCGATTTTGTCGTAAAATAAGTTGCGAAGGTGAAATAGAAAGTCAATCGCTTTGCGTAAAAAGAATCATCAAGCATCGGTTTGAATCGGGCGTCGATCGCAACAATATACGGGATAAGGCCAGAGTCATGATAAATGGTTAATTAGGTTAAGGTTAATACTACATTTAGAAATTATTCATCCTATGTTTCATGTTTTTCTTTCACGCAGACAGTAGTATCCGGTATCCAGCCCTTACAGAACGTCGGATTGAAGTCCCACTTCGACAAAGAAGAGCAATACATAAACTTCACAAAGTACTGGACTGACAGAGGTCTGCAAACGCTTGAAGACTTATTGAAGAAGTCCGCCGGCCGTTACTGCATAGGTGACCAGATCACTTTGGCTGATATATGTCTGGTGCCTCAGCTGTATAATGCTGTTACGAGGTGAGTATTTTTTGGGATAATCCTCGAAGCGTAACCACTTCAGACCGCAACAAATGAAACGCACCCAAAGCTTTCCACGAAACGCATCATTCAGATGGACCACCCTTAGCGCACTTAAATAAAAATACATACAGGCATGATGGTAGGTCATTTTGGAATAAAGATGAACATGGTGTAAATAAAAGAGATTTAAACTATTAATAGAGACTATAATGTCGTCTGAAAAAAATATTATTTTAAACTAATTATGAACAATCTATACAGTTAAATAAAATTGAAGTGTCTGTTTGTAATTCCAAAATAACAGCTTTTCACTAAATGCATATGAAAGTATACACGATACTGACACTAAAAAACAAAGTTTTAAAATTTTTATCTGTCGGTCTGTTTGTTCCGGGTAATCTCTGAAACGGCTGGACGGATTTTAACGGGACTTTCCATGGTAGGTAGTTGATGTTTCAAGGAGTAACTTAGGCTACTTTTATTTATTAAAGATATTAGGGTTCCGCGACAATAAGGAAGAAACTAAATCTACGCGGGTGAAACCGCGGGGCACAGCTAGTATTTACATAAGAAAACCTATTTAATTTCATACACACTACCATATTAACTTTCTTTGTAAACTGAATAACACTATTCTTTTCTAGGCATCAGTTGGACATCACGAAGTACCCGACAGTTTCGAAACTATACGAAACTCTTATAAATGAGGAACTTTTCCAAGATACTCATCCGAATAAAGTGAAGCCGACATCGAAAATATGAATAAGAATGAGACAGCCAAACAATCAAATTGTATTGAATAAATAAGCTGAAGTAAGAAAAAGTATTTCACTTTAATGTAAATCTCACTTTAAATTAAAATAAATAGTATCCATAGAGAAAAAAGCTACCGAATTGTCTAACTGGAGACTATATACGTCACCTTAAAAGATCGCACCCAAATAACGCAACCTTAGTTTAAATATATGTAACAAGAGACGACTACAAGGGGGCCGGAGGGCCTGCTGGTGGAGGTCGGGATGGGATCGGAGCTGACCTCCGAGCTGAGGGCCCGGGAAAGTGGCAGCGATGTGGCTCGCGCTGCCTTGCACAGCAAGGACTCTAGGGGTGGCGACATAGCTGCCCCGGGGATGTGATGTGCGAGGGATACCGGTGCAATCTATCGGAGTACCCTAGGTCCGCGCTAGCACAGAGGAAGGCCACCGGGAGAGTTTTAGTGCGGTAAAAATCCCACAGACCTCGACCTGCCCCTCTTAGGGTGGTCGGGTACCTTTAGAAGGTTTTCAATAAAGAAAAAATGTATACCTATGAAGCAACTGCCTTTGGCGTTGCAATCTTTCATAGTAAGTAGTTTCTTAACGTCAGGCTTAGATTCTTAAAGCCGTTTGCCTTGTATTTCCCATGAAGAGAAAATAAAATTTTCAGGCCCAGTAAGGCTATTGGTTACATCTCTTTAGGTAGAGCCTTACCTTTGAAGGACTGTTGCGAAAGTGTGACGATAAAATAACAAATTCACATTTAACATTTACATTTACACAGATTGAAGTTACTCTAATTATTCTGTTGTCGACTTTAACAGATGTCTCAAACACTACTAAATCTACTCAAACATAAGGAATTGAGGCACAAGATAGAAGGCCATACACATTTACAGAGCCTAAACTTGAGTTAGTAAGTCAAGGTTGATCCACATCTGCTGAGGGTGAGTGAAATCACTTTTGTAACCAAAGTAATTCAATCAAAACATTTCATTTAACTCTCTCCGTTCCTCTCGAGACTTAGGATTTAACTTTGCCCATTGACAAAACTTGTGCCACCGATTCAAGAAATATGTTTACATGTAATCGAATCAAGGTACAATCTCTGTGCCCTTGTGGTGAGCTTGACGTGTTTGATTCGAAGGCTTAGAAAATTATGGGATTTTATATGAAGGTAAGTAGACCATTGAAATTGTATCTAGAGGTACCTCGTCTTCATCTACACGGTACAATTACAATATACGATACAGATTTAATGTATTAAGATAAAGCTGAAGGTGCCACACAATAGAAGTTTTTCCATATACATTTACAGCAGTAGGATTACAAACCCGGTCAAGTGCAAGTCGAACTCGCGCACGAAGTGTTCCAGTATCTATAAAAATAACGGAAAGAAACCACATTTGTTGCATGCGAGCTCCTTATTATTATTTATTTTAGTCTGTTTTTTTCGTTTATTCAGCGGCAGCAGAAATTCATTACATACCTATAAGTGAACATTTCAACTTTCTAACTATCGCGGTTCAAGATATACCTGCAGCCTGGTGACAGACAGACAGCAGAAGTTGGTAATAGAGTCCCTTTTTACCCATTGGGAACGGAACCCTAAAAATAAGTAACTGAGGGCAAATTCCTCTCAGTTGTTCAAATCAGTAGGGCTAGCAAAAGTTACATCGTTCCATTAAGCACCTAAGTTTTATGAACAAGTTTGATGTGGACTGATCCTTAGTGAGACTCCATACTGTATCGGTGCTGATTATTGATTAAACCAATTATCACGCTTATTTATAAGATATAACAAGTTCGCGATTATTATAACTTTCTTAAGACATTTTACCTATGCCTACTTGATTCAGACGAGTGTTAAGAAAAAAATATTAATAAATGTTAATACGCTTAAGGTGAAAATGAGTGTGATATCTAGATAGAGCAAAGGGGAATTTGGTGATATTACACCCATAATGAAGCGAAGGCAGGTGGAGCTGTCAAGTCATTATAGGAACACAAACTTAGGTAGATACACGAACATTAAAATAGAATGCGATTTTAAAGTTTAAATAATAGTGGTAATTCCTCTTGCAACTTACACTTGAAAGTTATGAATTCCAAAAGGACTTTAGGGACCATGAACGCGTTGCCAATTTTTTAAATCAATCAATTATTAAATACTAATAGGAGTACGGTATTTTAAACATGGCGGTACATGTCATACATATCACATAATAAATATAATAATTAGGTTTTGTTAAATTTGTTAATAAAAAAAACTTCTGACTACCGATTTTAGTGAGTGCTACATTGTCATTTGCGTTTTCACATCCCTTTATTCACAGAAAGATACTACATACATACATATGCTCACGCCTGCACACGTATATATATGCGTATATGTGAAATCACTGCACATAAGTTTTTAGAAAAGCTCATTGGTACAGGCCGCTGAGTTTGGAACTTGTGTCGCTTGAGTAGGTAGGTGACTACTCAAACCCCACGGGTACCACGGCTCCTAAGGATACTACGTTCCTACGTATATATAATATTAGTATCGATAACTAGGTGAACCTAATATGTTCCAGTGATGGCTTTCTGAGAAACTGAAAGCTAATCGGAACCGTGCACGTCGCGATGTAATAAATCATTGTGTGTGACTGGTATCTTAGCGCGCATTTAGGTCACAGCTGCATACATACTACTACAACTAATGAACTATCTGGGTATAATATTAAGATATACTCCTACATTTTGCTTATAATGAATGCGTACCAATAAGTAGAAGTACCCAGTAAGAAGAGTAGTAAGTACCTGGTAGAGCCATATAAATACGGTCCTTTCGAAGACTGATATGTTTAAACTCAACTTCCTAAATTACATACAAATAATGTATGTATGTAAATTTAGGAAGGTTATTGGGGCCTACCACCAGAGATTTAAGGAAATTAAACGTTTCATTTTGGTATCGTAAAATTAAACGTCAAAGCTAAGAAGTTCTTAATACGCGCTGCTTAAACGATCGTAGTTGGCCCGTTGTCAAATCACTTGTTTGTATAGAGCTTTACTTTTGCATAGTTACTACAAAACTGCTTATAACGTACTTTTCTTTTTCCATGCTCGTATATACCTACCTAATACAGAAATATTTTCAGTGGATAAGTATATAGTATAATATGTGCCTTTACGTGCATGATTTTCCTTTCCACAATAAGAAACACGAGTAAATTAGGTGTGGAAGTAAATACGATAAATCCCTGCTTAATCGAGACTCGTCAACCTGAAACGATATTTACCTTTCAGGTAGTTATATTTACATACTTATATCTACCTTAAGTTTATACCTGGGTTTTCAAGAGAAGTTAATTCATTGTAAATTGGGAACTATTATCAAAAAAATACTTCCTTTTGTTTAGACTTTATACAATAATACCTTCCAATAATCCGAATGGCATACCTGCATGGTAATAAACTCTACCGTCTAGTTCAGAAGGTTTTTATTACAGATAAGCTTAAAAACTTAGCAAATTACTCTTTGAAAAATTTCCAAGTTAATTATCACATAGTTTCCAAAAGCGACTTAATTATTTTATATATGTATGTAGGTATATTTTCATAATAATACAACAATAAATTAAAAAGCTAAGCACCGAGTTTTTAATATAACTTTTTAGAACATAATATAAACTAAGAACTACTCTACTACCATATTTATGAGATAATCGCTGACTCTCTGATTAAGAGAGCTCTGGTTAAACGTAGTTGGAGTTCCTTTGCCTCTGACAAAGTTTGCTTTAATTCCCTCCCGCAAACTATGTTTGATATTGTATCTAAGTGGGTCCGAAACAAGCTAGTTGAACTACAGTCCATTAGGAGAAGTCAGTGAAATGAGAACGAGAGCCCACACTTGATGACTACCAACGAATTGTGGAATTGGACGCGATCAATTTCAGAGGCAGATGTTTGGAACATTTTCTAAACAAGGTAGTTTTCGAGAAAGTAACTCGTGGTTAATTATTTGTCTACATATTTTTTTATTTTATTGCTTAATTTTCTCAATTTTATATTAGAACGTGAAACTTCTTACATTCGCCGCTAGGGGCGTTCTTACGTTCCCATACAAAATGACGAAAATGTTAATACCTACACTTAGTACGTACTGTAAGTCACGTCACACGTTAAGGTCTAAAGATATTACCTGCCCGAAGGGAAGGCATGTTTACTGCTGGCGATATTATGTCATTCGCGAAACGTGTGGTGCCCGCTCGTCCGCATGTAGTCCGTCGTAAAGCTTAGCAATATGTGAACGTGTAATTGCCGCCATCTTTGTATTACTACTATACTAATAAAAATATTCTACTTTCATCTTTACATAAATTATGCCTTTTGCAAAAACCCCTATCTACATAAACCAGATTTTTTATGACATATCCCAACAGACGAGATGGGTCAGAGGACCAATTTGGTAAATTACGTATCTACTTCCATGAACCTTCAAATATTGAATTGGGCACACGCTACAATTTAAATAACGGAATAGTTTGTTGGCCAACTAGGAATTAATAATGTACGATCACAGTAGTGAGGCCCTGGCGCCTCATTGATCTTCATTGCATTGACACCAATGTAATAATGTCGAGTGATGTGTCGGAGCGATGGGCCTGGAGGCAGTGTGGTCTCCGCCGCCGGTGGCTCAGGGTGTGATGAGCCGGTGCCAACTCACGTCACCGAGGCCCGGAGGCTATTACCAACGAAGCCTCTAGTCCTCTCCGGAATGGGACAAAACATTAACATACCACTAATTAATATACTATTGAAATGGCTCTATATGCAAAAGGACTCCTCCTTCTGCTTTACGTTCTCGGGGGAAACGGCGACGGTGAGTAAATATTGTTGGTTTTATTTAAATAATTTACTTTCGATTTCGATACGCATGTCTGCGCATATTTTTTGTGTAAAAAAATCACCGTGAAACCGTGCTGTTTACAAATGAATATTGATTATCTATTTTGGGGTCTTGGGCCTCGATGGATCGTAAACTCTCTTCTGTCTATATTGACTTGTCTTTTGAATATGTAGCGGTAGAACCTCTTTATAATAAAATGTATTTTTATTGTTTTTAATTTACGAATGTCGACTTGACACAAGATGTCAAATAGAAAAGATTTGTGGTTTTTCGATTGAGTTTTAAATAAAATGACTAAATAAAAAAATAAAAATAGTAATTAGGCAAATACTTAATAAAGAATATTTGATCTCGATCTTGATTACTATACTGGTGACCCCGATAAAACACGCGCAAGATGGCTGAGGACGGAGATACCAATTCCACGCATGTGCATGTGAGTCGAGTTGGTGTGCGAGTGCCACCGTTTTACCCCGAGAAGCCCGGGTTGTGGTTCGCTCAGTTGGAGAGCCAGTTCGCATTAGCGAATATTACAGCAGATTCCACCCGTTTTCATTATGCAGCTGGACAATTAGACCCGATATATGCAGCAGAGGTTGAAGACATAATTATTAATCCCCCTGACGCTGACAAATACATTAAATTGAAGACGGAGTTGATTAGGAGGTTATCTGCGTCACGAGAAAAAAAGGTGAGACAACTGCTCACACATGAAGAGCTGGGAGACCGGAAGCCATCTCAGTTCCTACGACATCTCCAACGCTTGGCCGGTCCAGGCGTGCCCGAGGAGTTCCTGCGACATATATGGACCAGTAGACTACCCAATAGCACGCAGTTTATCATAGCTTCGCAGGCAAAGCTGAATCTCGAGGAGGTGGCAGAGCTAGCAGACAGGTTGCTGGACATCGTACCGGCTACTCCGCAAGTAGCAGCGACGTCTGCGGATTCCCCGCCGATAGAGATGGCAGCTCAAGTTGCGGAGCTCACCAAACAGATGAAGATGCTTTCCTCTCGACTTGACTGTCGGGACCGGTCCAGACCACGGCAGTTCCCAAATAGTCGGAGAAGATCAACATCTAGTACCACCAGATCCCAGCCAAAGCACCGGAAGTACCCTTTGTGCTGGTATCACTTCCGGTACGGGGATAAGGCGTCCAAGTGTATAAAACCATGCGATTACTCGGGAAAAGCGTAGGGCAGTCCGTGATGACGACCGGCGGCTGCCCACAATCTGGTCGTCTATTTGTTACCGACAGGCGTTCTAAGATGCAGTTTTTAATAGACACTGGAAGTGACTTATGTGTATTCCCTCGCTCGTCCTTGAAGGAACGACGTGAGAAAACAGACTTTGATTTATGCGCAGCAAACGGTTCAGTTATTCATACCTACGGTTATGCGAATGTTATTTTAGATATAGGTTTACGTCGTAACTTTGCTTGGCGATTTGTTGTAGCCGATGTCAATCAGGCGATTATAGGCGTGGATTTCTTATCACACTATAATTTAATAGTAGACATTCGGAATCAACGCCTTAAGGACGCGAATACCACGCTTGAGACCGCGGTTCTACTTGCCAATTGCGCTGACGATGTATCCTCTGTCAAAATTATGTCTGCTGGTGATTCGGTTTATCACTACATACTCTCACAATATCCGGAAATCACCCGTCCCCAAGGTATACAGTCAACACCTGCACACGATACACTTCACTTCATTCGTACCACACCGGGGCCTCCGGAGTTTTGTACACCTCGCCGGCTGGCCCCTGATAGGTTAAAAATTGCGAAGGCGGAATTCGAGGCTATGTTACAGATTGGTACCTGCCGACCTTCGGAATCATCCTGGGCATCCCCCTTGCACCTGACACCTAAGAAAAATGGTTGGCGTCCTTGCGGTGACTATCGTAGGTTGAATGCTCGTACAATCCCTGACAGATACCCAGTACGCAACATCCAAGACTTTGCGCATAGCTTAGCTGGCAGTACAGTCTTTTCATCTCTAGATTTGACTAAGGCTTATAACCAGGTACCTGTCAATCCTGATGATATTCCCAAAACCGCGATTACGACACCGTTTGGGCTATACGAGTTTCCATTCATGACGTTTGGTCTTCGTAACGCAGGGCAAACTTTTCAACGTTTTGTAGATCAGATATTGAGGGGACTTGATTTTGTCTATCCTTATTTGGATGACATTTTGGTATTTTCCACAGATAAAAAAACCCACGAGGCACATCTCCATCAGGTATTTACCAGATTGAAGGAATACGGTATGATTTTAAACACAAGCAAGTGCGTATTAGGTGTTTCGGAAGTGACATTTCTAGGTTATAGCGTGTCTGCAGAAGGTACAAAACCTCTACCTGATAAGGTAGAAGCTATAAAAAATTTCAATCCACCAAAAACCGTTCGTGAGCTACGACGTTTCCTAGGTATGCTTAATTTTTATAGGCGGTTCATCCCTAACGCGGCCCGCGATCAAGCTCCATTGAATGCCCTTTTGACTGGTTCGGTAAAGGGTTCTCATCCAGTTATTCTAGGCGCTCTTGAACTAAAGGCCTTCGAGCTGTGCAAACAAGGTTTGTGTCAGGCCGCTATGTTGGCACATCCCAACAATGATGCACAGCTGACTCTGGTGACCGATGCCTCTGACACTGCGTTAGGTGCGGTTTTGCAGCAGTTGAAAGGTGACGCTTGGGAACCTCTAGCGTTCTTTTCTAGAAAACTTTCCCCGGCACAAACAAAATACTCCCCGTACGATCGAGAACTCTTATCGATATATGAGGCCATTAAGCATTTTCGCCACATGGTCGAGGGTAGAGTCTTTGTTATTTATACCGACCATAAACCATTAACGTTTGCGTTTCATACCAGAAAAGAGAATTGTTCCCCTAGACAGTTTCGTCATTTAGATTTTATTTCTCAGTTTTGTACCGATATACGTCATATATCTGGTAAGGACAATGTTGTCGCGGATACTCTCTCTCGAGTAGCAGAAATAGTTCAGCCACTCGACCTGAACATGCTAGCAGCTGCTCAAGTTTCCGATCCAGAGTTGCAGCAGCTTCTCAACGGCAATACGTCACTGCAGTTAGATAGAGTCAAATTGCCTGGCACGCATACAGAACTTGTTTGTGATGTTAGTGGTGCGGTGCCGAGGCCATATGTCGTTAAGCATCTCCGACGACAAGTTTTTGAGAGCTCACACTCTCTGAGCCACCCCGGTGCCAAGGCTACTGTTCGTTTGGTCAGTGACCGATATGTTTGGCCGGGTGTTCGCAAGGATTGTCGAGAGTGGGTTCGCTCTTGTTTAGCGTGTCAACGCTCGAAAGTAAGCAGGCACGTTCATTCGCCGTTAGGTACTTATAACCTTCCTTGTGGCAGATTCAAGGATATACACATTGACTTGATCGGTCCTTTACCACTGTCACAAGGTTATAGATATTGCCTTACAGCTATCGACCGCTTTACGCGTTGGCCTGAGGTTATACCGATACAAGATATCACGGCAGAAACTGTAGCGAAAGCTTTAGTGAGTGGTTGGATATCTCGATACGGATGCCCGGTCAAAATTGTGACAGATAGGGGTAGACAGTTTGAGTCTACCTTATTCAAAGAGTTATCGAGGTTAGCTGGCTTTGATCATAAGCGTACAACAGCTTACCATCCTTCGTGCAATGGTATGGTGGAAAGATTCCACAGGCAACTGAAGGCTGCCATCACCTGTCACGCGGATAGTAGCTGGTTTGATTCACTACCCTTTGTTTTATTAGGCATTCGTACTTCGTTTAAAGAAGATCTTAAATCTTCATCGGCAGAACTCCTATATGGAGAACCACTGCGTCTTCCGGGAGAATATTTTTATCCATCAGACATTGAACAAACAGACATGACTGACTATATGGCCCGGTTACACAGGTTACCAACCTAACACCACAGCCAGCCACACGTCATGGCAGTAGTCGTTCCCCATTTGTGTTTGCAGACCTAGCCACATCAACCCACGTCTTCCTTCGTGATGACACTGTGGCTGGCTCACTCAAACCAGCTTACACAGGACCATTCAAGGTGCTGCAACGGGGTGACAAAGTTTTTAAAGTTGAGATGAAGGGTAAAGCTGTCACTGTGTCTATAGACAGGATCAAGCCTGCGTACATGCTCAGTTACCCACATACCATACACTCATCACCACCCACACATGCATCCTCGTCCACATATGCATCCTCATCCACACATGCATCTCCATCTACACAATCTCCGCATAACATCACTGGCCAACAAGTTTTGGCAGAGGATAGAGCTGTTGGGGCGAGGACAACTAGATCGGGGCGTAGGGTCAGATTTCCCGACTATTATCGCCCGTAGGGACGGGCTCTGGAGGGGGGTGGTGTAGCGGTAGAACCTCTTTATAATAAAATGTATTTTTATTGTTTTTAATTTACGAATGTCGACTTGACACAAGATGTCAAATAGAAAAGATTTGTGGTTTTTCGATTGAGTTTTAAATAAAATGACTAAATAAAAAAATAAAAATAGTAATTAGGCAAATACTTAATAAAGAATATTTGATCTCGATCTTGATTACTATAAATACATTTTTTTTAAAGAGGTAGGGTATAACAATATCTACCCTACTAACGGACTTTCTTCTCTATACATACATACAGATTAATAAAATTGATGTGTCTGTTTGCAATTAAAAAATTACAGCTTTTCACTAAATGCATATGAAAGTATACACGCTACTGACACTGAAAAACCAAGTTAAAATTTTTTTCTCTGTCTGTCTGTCTGTCTGTTTGTTCCGGGTAATCTCTGAAACGGCTGGACGGATTATAACGGGACTTTCACTGGTAGGTAGCAGATGTTTCAAGGAGTAACTAAGGCTACTTTTATTTATTAAAAATATTACGGTTCCGTGACAATAGGGATGAAACTAATTCTACGCGGGTGAAACCGCGGGGCACAGCTAGTTTTAAAATAATATTATAAAGGTACACCTACTTATCGGGTGGGAATTCATTTAAATCCCTGAAGGGTATAATTTTATAATAATAAAGTGGATGACCGCAATGATGACACGAATTCAAACGAAGACCCCACGAAGTCCCCTGACATCGACCCCGTTAGAATTAATTAAATTATTTTCTGAAATATAAGCGAGCATAATCCTTAATTAATTCGTTTTAATTGACATCTGCGCTTTGCTTGGGGTTTGAGTAGTCGCCTGCTAGACAAGCGACGCTAGTTTTAATGGACTGTACCTACCAATGAGTTTGAAAAAAAACTTTAGTGCAGTAATTTCACACAACAAGTTTTACAATGAACGAAAACATCGTGAGGAATACTGCATATACCTGAGAAGTAATGACGTATATGCCCAAGACGGCGATTTACTCACGATATCACGTTGATACTTAATCATAGAAAGAGTGTTTTCTTATTTTAATATTTCTACTTACCCCGTCGTCGGGAGCCCTTCTGGGATGGCGTAAGCATGATTTTATTATATCTATATATCTACAGATGATATAGAATTCTTTGACGTCCTCTCCGTGCTTCGAGCGGGGCAGCTCCCAGACGGAGTGACCCGGAGCCCTGGCCGATGCCAGTCCTCGCTGGTAGTCGCAGAGGATGAGTACAGAGCCTTCACTCTCAACGAGAATGCTACCATACATCGCTTCCCCGCCGGCATGTTCTACAACACCTTTCCTGAAGACTTCTCTGTATTGGCTGTCGTCAGACTTGCAGGTAACAAGATTTAGACATTTTATGATCCTCGGAAAAATGATTATTTAATGATCGAGGATTTATGGTTAATTTACAATCATAATAATATTTATTTATTTGATACTCTTAGTACAGAATACAGACGAACGATGATATTCGTAAAAACTTAAAACTATGTCGTTTCTATCAACTCCCACCTTCAGAGAATAACATAAATGAGCCTGACTCTTGTCGGTGTAACCGATGCAATTTCTTCCATTCGTCTCTATCCAGTGCCATCTCTGACCTTCCTATACGTCATGACAGATGACGTCAGACATTTTTTCCTTAACTTGTCTCATGTGTGTTAGCCTGGATCTTCTTCTCTTTCCTTCTACTTTTCCTTCTATTATATTTTTAAGAAACTGACTTGTCGTATAGGGTGGATAATCATATTTCCTCTTTGATTCTGGATTGTATTCCATTAATATAAGTAATATTAATGATTAAAAAATAATAATATTAACAATTTAAAATAAAGCTATATAAATAATGTAAAATAAATTATGTAAAGTGATACACGGGTTCTTATGAAATATAAAACTTCGGTCTTAATTATCTGCACCTTTTCCGCCATTGTGGGTTATTCACATAAAGTTAATTGCATAAGTATACTACACATATAATAATTAATAATGTAATTTAGTTTAAGATTCCTTTTTTCCCGTAACATAACGATAATCAAAAGAATTTATTCGGAAATAAAACTCGACAACAAGGTGAGTTATTGATTTAGTAACAAAATCAGTTTTTTTTTACCGAATAATTTATGTAGCGTAATTAATTTGCTTCATCTCAGTTGGTACCGAACAAAGTCCAGTGTTCGTGTTATATTCGGATGCCGGCGACGAGCAGCTACAACTGATAGTGGGAGATTTAATAGAGCTGTACTATGAGGACACCCGAGGGGACCCCGAAGACCATGAAATGCTCACGTTCCGAGCCAACATTGCTGATGGAAGGTATATACAACAAAGGTGGCAAACTAGCGAACAGTCAACACTCTCTCTCCTATTTAAAATTCGTAATTTAAACTCTTAATTGTATTTGAAGGTGGCATCGCTTAGCATTAAGCATTAAGGGCAACTCAGCAACTCTACTAGTGGACTGTGATATAAGAGAGTCATTGTTATTGAATCGAAAGCCAGGCAGTACATTCAACTTGGCAGGAGCTTTGGTTGTAGGCACGCAAGTTACGCCGGACCAGTATTATGAAGTAAGTGAAACCATACTTTATTTGACAAGAAAAACAAAAATGTTTATTAAAGAAATAAAGTCAGACTTGGGTACCTTGTAACAGGTATGGGAGTCTATTTTTGCTTAAATATTTTGACTTATAAATGTCAAGGGACGTTAATAAGTTTTACACTTTGCTAAAACTAAATTCGACGTTGTTGATCCATACATGGAGCCAACAGTTATAGCTACGCCAAAGGTAGTCATCATTCGTCTATTATTTGCGAAGAAATATAAATTTATAGACACCACTAGTTGCACATATCAATGAATCCACGCTAAAATTCACTAAACAATAAATACTTTGCAGGGAGACATTGAAATACTAGAGTTTTCCAACAAACCAGACTCTGCCTACGAAATGTGCCATACTATTGCTCCAAATTGCGTGGGCTATGGAGCACATGAAAGTGTTGGAGCTCTTCATAATTACGATACAAGAGTAACAGAAAATTATGCCTATGTAACAGAAAGGGAACCAGATGTAAGACCCATAGTTGTGGAAAGAGAACCAGAAATCACACCAATAACGTACGTAACTACAGGTCGGCCTAATCTTAACACATGGGATGTTGATGATAATCAGAGAAGCAGACAAGGGCATGTGAATAGAGGTAGAGTTGATCAAAGAAACTTCACTTATAACCCTTGGGCAGCAGCAGGCAGAGAGATAGACCTACCAGGAGTTAGAAGTACCGCTAGACCAAATTTTTTAATCTCTAATTCCTATGAACATCCTCGACAATATCCTGCGTCAACTGATGCAGGTAAGAATATATGAGAATGTTTCTAACTTTATCCCTTAACGACCTCCTTATTACTATGATAATTATTTACAGATGAAAACAGCATCTTTGGCAGTTTTACGGAGGACAATGAATTCATACCTGTATCTGAAACAAACGAAGAAATATTTCCAGAAAACTCCGAAGTAGAAGTAACAACGCAAAAAGCAAGTACAGTGAGTAGTTAGCATATCAATGATTATTCATGAACTGTAATCAGCTTACACATCGAATTGTGTATTTGTATGCGAATTGTTTTAACTGCTGTCCCTTGGGGCGAAATACGGTAGATTAAATATTGACCAAACGATTGAAATAGTCCACCTATTTTTCCGTTTCTCTTTACCATCTCCACAAATTTTCATCACAAAATAAAATAATTATCAAAATTGAATAACTCCGTAACAGTTATGCGTTAATAGAAAACGAAAGCCGCTCTCTTGGCGAAAATTGTATTTTTGTGTGTATGACAAATTTTTCGTTGGCCAAAAATATTAAATATTTCAGCCGCAGCGAAGGGACGCTGAAGAGTCGGAAACGACGCCATTAGTCACAACCGAGTCGTCGTACACCCCCATGACCACGACGGACGACACAGATTGGCTCACACACCCTCCGGATACTTACCGAGTAAGATAACACACTAACCCTGTTGACACACTTTACGCTTTAATGGCCTATAGATAAACTTGTAGCTATTCGCTATTACAAATTAAGTGAGTCGTATCCCTGGGTTTTCTATCGTCCATATGTTTTCGATTACCTTCAGTCTATTTTAGTATTTTTTAGCGCCTAGTCATTACATACATAGAAAGTATAAACAGGGTGTCGAGTGGCTTAGGTTATGGATTGAAATTATAACTCAAATTATAATTTCAGGGTAACAACTCGTATGATTCATCTGAAACCTACTATGATTATGGAACTCCTGGAACAATGGGTATGCGCGGGTATCCAGGTCCACCGGGAGAGCCAGGACCAAGAGGACCAAAAGGCGAGCCTGGCAAACCGGGCATGGAAGGGCAACAAGGATTTCAAGGAGCTCCCGGACATGTGTTTGTTGTCCCGGTAAATCTTTGATCTACATTTTCTCAGAATTATCGCCTGTTCATTGTATTTTAATTGAAAATTATAAATGGCTTATGAATTACAGCTGCAACAATCAGGAAATGAGAAAGGACCTGATGCCCAGTCTGAAGCGTTAAGACAAATGCTTACTCAACATATGGTTAGTATATTTTTATAGTAAAGAAATCATTAACTAGAAAATGTCATAAAAGTAAAACTTATAGTATTTTCTGAATTCGATAAAAACTATAGGAACCTACTAAGCAATCCCATATAGCGGTGAGAACACTAGCAGGTAAGATGAGCATATTTTATTTAAATCATTTGGAGTATATTTAAATGTATTTATATTTTTTAGGCTGCTATGCGTGGAGCAGAAGGACCTATGGGTTTGACGGGTACATCTGGACCCGAAGGAGAAACTGGACCCGAGGGCCCGAAAGGCGAACAGGGTGAACAAGGAGAACCGGTAAAAGGGATTTCTTATAACCATTTCTTCGCCTTTTTTAAATGGCATCTGTTACCGTAGATAGGTATGGCATTAGTAACAAAGATTTTAGCCATATGAACAATTATATTGAACCGATTTCGTACATTTAGGAACGTATTTTGTTGTTATCTATATCTAGCCATCTAAATATATATAACTCATAGATGACTGACTGACATAGTGATCTATCAACGCACAGCCCAAATCACTGGACGGATCGGGCTGAAATTTGACGTAGGCATCCGCTAAGAAAGGATTTTGATTAATTCTACCCCCAAGGGGATAAATAGGGGATGAAAGTTTGTATGAAACTAAATTTACGCGGGTGACACCGCGGGGCACAGCTAGTACGTTATAAGTTTAAAATAATGATACATCTGTAAATATCCAGGGCTCATCTGGACTTCGTGGCCCGCAAGGTCCCCCAGGCCGACCAGGGCGACGCGGCCACGCCGGTAGAGATGGCGAGAGAGGATCCACCGGGGCTCCAGGCTCTAAAGGAGAACAAGGCTACCCTGGACTATCAGGCATGCCTGGGGACAAGGGCGAGAGAGGGTCACCTGGGCAGCAAGGCGAGCAGGGCCCTCCTGGGCAAGACGGGCCTCCTGGTGATGACGGTGTTACCGGTCCACCTGGACCTTCAGGAGAATTAGTAAGAATTTGCTTGTATTAAAAGATTTGCAATTAACAATACAAAAACGCATTTCAATATGCAACCGCGTATTATTACACTTAGGTTTTAATATAATAATAAAAATATTTTAGGGACCAAGGGGTTTCATGGGGCCAAGAGGATTCCCGGGCCTGATTGGTTACCCAGGCATACCCGGTACAGAAGGCGCTCAGGGAACTAAAGGCGCAGCTGGCCAACCAGGGCCACCTGGACCTCAGGGACAACCAGGAACGATGGGTAATCCAGGGTCATCTGGGCCCCAAGGGCCAATTGGTGCTCCAGGAATTCAGGTATAAACTAGAACTGGAGACCTATGATTTTTTCGACAGAATTGGGTGCGAGTTTAGTTTTTTTTTCAGGGCCCGCAAGGCAAACCTGGTATTTCGGGATTACCAGGTCCTGAAGGTTCTCCTGGTACTCCGGGAAATCCAGGACAACTAGGCTCTCCGGGCGATGTGGGACCTCAAGGTCCACAGGTTAGTTTTCTTAGGTTTAGTAGTTTTTTTTCTTTCCGTATTCGTGTATTCGCGGTGATATATACAGTTGGCTTAACTCTAATTTACTCTAGGGGATGCTGGGATTCCCAGGCAGTCGAGGATTAAAAGGCGATGCTGGACCTCGAGGTCTACCAGGAGACAAGGGAGACAAAGGAATAAGAGGTATTAACAAACATATAAGTAAATAAATAAATATTTTATCTATTTGCTATGGGTACAATACTTAATAATAAACAAGTTCGTTGATGATTCTTAATTACTGTTTGAAATATAGGTATAGAAGGAGAGAAAGGAGAAATGGGACCAAAAGGAGAAAGAGGTTTGATCGGCGAGCCTGGACCACCTGGTGTTGAAGGGCTTGAAGGACAGAAAGTGAGTATACTCTTTTTCACATCTTCTGGCAATATTCGATCGAAGTACTCTTTATCCTAATCCTTCAATTGTATGTTATAGGGCGCAGAAGGCCCAAGAGGAGAGACGGGGACAATGGGTCCATCTGGTGAAAAAGGGGCTACTGGGCCTCTGGGTCCATCAGGGTATCCGGGGACTCAAGGAGAAAAGGGAGACAAAGGAGCTTCCGGTAGGAGAGGACGAAGAGGCGTTAAAGGAGTGATGGTAAATTAATAATTCACAACTTTGAAAAAATCCTTATTATACTTATATACCACTTTGGAATACTTAAGGATAACAAAGAAATGATGTCTTTAGAAGGCCTTTTATCTTTACAGGGTTTGGTCGGCGCTCCGGGAGATCGTGGTGAAAATGGTCCAAGAGTAAGTTTATTATCAAAATAATGGAAACATACCTACTTTCACAATTTAACGGCTCAGGTTTTTGTATTTTGTTTTTTTGTATAGGGTTATCGCGGACCACGTGGCCGGCGAGGGTCAGACGGAGCACCTGGTGCCAAAGGAGACACTGGCCAACCAGGGTCGCCAGGGCAAATGGGCGAACGAGGCCCTCAAGGCTTAGAAGGCGTTAGAGGATTCCCAGGCGGCCTTGGTCCCCCAGGACCTGATGGAAAACCCGGACTTCCTGGACCAATAGGCGAACGAGGGCCTACGGTATGGTATTATGGAGCATCTAAATAAGAATTAGAAAAATATCTATGCTAGCTTGTATTTAATAATTCATTCGTTCACAGGGAGACCCCGGTGCTCCAGGTCTTTCAGGGCCTCCGGGGCTATCAGGACCCCAAGGCCCTAACGGTGATGCAGGGCCCCCTGGGCCAGCTGGCTCAGCAGGTATACCTGGTACACCAGGCGAGGTTGGAGCTCCAGGAGAAGCCGGTAAAGAAGGGCCTCCCGGACCTTCGGGGCCAGAAGGAAAACCTGGGCCAGTGGGTTCACCTGGACCTCCCGGTCTTTCTGGGGAGACTGGGTTACCGGGACCAGCAGTAAGCTTTATATAATTATTTGGTATTATTTCACTTTGATACTTCGTATCTTCTCCAGTTACATGCACAATCGCTTATTACTTTAAGGGGACACCAGGGAGTAAAGGTGATGTGGGACCCATAGGCCCAGCTGGTGTAAGAGGTGACAAAGGAGAGCCAGGTGAAGCTGGTCGAGAAGGGCCGCAAGGACCTCAAGGCCGCGAAGGACCGCGAGGATCTCCTGGATCTGGCGGGCAAAAGGGAGAAATCGGCGAGCCGGGACCAATGGGTAAAATCAATTAATTAACAAGTCAGATATCATTGAATATATGTTTGGTTGAGCCTACAAAGACAGGCAATCTAGTAAAAAAATGCAACAAAAAAATGAGTAAGTTATTAATTTGGATGATAATGGTAGATTAGGTACATGGACATTGTAAATTATATAAGATAGTGTATAAGAAAATCAGGTATTAGGATAATTGCGCTGGCGAGTCAGAGGCAGGTCGAAATTTATCGTCTAGATGCTTTAGAGTATTCAGTATCAAGTGACGACGTAAATGTAATGAGAGAGAATGGAATAGGAATGGAACTTTCTCAAACTACGGAAGATCGATCGGTAGAAAGATTTCCACGATACATAAGTGGACTATTTCCCAAGAGACGATAAGGATCGTTATTAAATTAATAACCAGTACAATAAATGCGTGTTAGCTGGAAGAGGCCTTGAACGTT
Source organism: Watsonalla cultraria (assembly GCA_964035505.1). Lineage (NCBI taxonomy): Eukaryota > Metazoa > Arthropoda > Insecta > Lepidoptera > Drepanidae > Watsonalla > Watsonalla cultraria. Next base: position 4,364,600 of record OZ037717.1, on the reverse strand, counting down.
ATTATTATTCTCAAGATTCGCTTTTTACATACTATTATATAACTTTTCGGGATTTAAATTCATACGCCCTGTAAAAACATTAATTGTATCTTATGGCGGTAGCATGTATAATCCTTTAAATTGTGTCATTCTGACGATTTGAAAGTGCTTTGTATAAAGTCTAATCGTATAAAGATATTTTTGACTTTGACTTTGACTTTATACCTCGATATATTAAAATTTTCCTAGATGAGAATCTCCAAAAACCGAGTTAATTCATTCATGCCAATATTTGGTGTCCAGGTCCAATTGGTCGAGATGGACTGCCTGGCCCTAGAGGCGTAGCAGGAGCTCCGGGACCTGTAGGTCCTCCAGGAGAGGACGGTGACAAAGGTGAAGCAGGGCCTCCGGGAGAGAAGGGTTTCAAAGGAGCTGCCGGGGAACCAGTAAGTTCTTTGTTATTAGTTAATCGTGGTCGGGGGGCCAACTATGATCTTTTAAGCAGCGATCGTTTCATTTTACGGTAAAAAATAAACGTCAAAGCTCAGAAGTTGTTAATACGCTCTGCTAAAACCGATGGTGGGGTATTGAAGGATGCCGCTAATTAGAGTAGGTAGCTTATTTTTATTAATAAAATAAAGAAAGACAGTATGAAATCAATCAAGTTTATATTTAACACATCATGAGATGCATTAGCTGCCATAATTCTAGAACAACAATATAGGTTTTCTGGGACGTACTTTATATCTGTATAGATGTAAATGTAAAGGAAAGGTTCTTGAGTACTTTTTATTTGTAGGGACCACAAGGCGCACCAGGCGTACAGGGTCTTCGAGGGGAAGCCGGTTCTGTAGGTTTACCTGGAGACAAAGGTCCACAAGGTGACCTGGGACCTCCTGGGTCTCCTGGCAGTGACGGAGTTCGGGGACTACCGGGCCCACCTGGTCCAACTGGTCTTCAAGGGGAGAAAGGACAAGCAGGATTGAAAGGGGATATGGGAGACACAGGGCCTGCAGGTAATTATTTAATTTTCTGTTGAGGCCCAATCCAAAAAGTTACCTAGCGAGCGTTGTGTGTTAAACAGTATTTTTGTCAATGGATACTCAGCTCGGCTTATGTTTGCTAATGTACAAATAAATGCTCGATATACATACCGCGCCACCGACTTTACATTAATGGAATCATTTCAGGGCCGGCCGGTGCAGTGGGTCAATCAGGTCTTCCCGGACTACGAGGCCCAAAGGGAATCCAAGGAGAGTCTGGGCCTCGGGGCCCTGAGGGTCAACACGGTGATGTAGGGGCTCCGGGCGCACCGGGAGCGCCTGGACCTCAAGGTCCTGAAGGAAAATTGGTAAAATACAATTTTTTTTAATCGTATACAAACCACTGTACGGATAAGATATTACTCGGTATAAAAAAGCATCGATTCATACTTACCAGTTCGAAATGTGACTTCTGTATTCTTGTATCATATTGTTCTAGGGACCTCGAGGGCCAGTTGGTCCAAAGGGAGAAGATGGCCCAACTGGAATGCAAGGAGAGACTGGAGCGAAAGGTCTTCCGGGTCCAGAAGGTTCTAAAGGTGACCCGGGTCCAGCCGGTTTCCCTGGTGAACGGGGTGAAACAGGGCCACAGGGAATTAAAGGAGAACCAGGTTCAGACGGTCCCGAAGGAAGTACTGGCCCGTCAGGACCGCCTGGACCTGTGGGTGCTCCAGGGAAACATGGTGAAACAGGCGTTCCTGGTAACCCTGTAAGTACTTAAATAGGTATCAACATAACTAATTGCCTGTATTATTATAGAAATATATTTTATAATAATATAGGCAAGTAAGTAATTAAACTAAGTAAACATTGTTCCTTTTATCCGGTCATAGGATTTTAATGTGTAGTGTGTTAGTTAACATGTTCCTTATTCTCAGGGTACAGAAGGTCCAGCCGGAGCACAAGGTAGTCCAGGTTCACCTGGTGAAAAAGGTGACACAGGAGCTAAAGGGTTACCTGGAGAAATGGGGCCAGTAGGTCCGGTAGGTCCACCGGGGCCCGAGGGGCAGCGCGGTGTGCGAGGAACGCCTGGACCTAATGTAAGATCTAGATAGGGAATTAATAATTATAATTATATATAAGTGTTGTCCTACAATACAAAAAAATCATATTGTGACTCTTCATTTATAATGAGACCTCAGGATTACAGTAATACCCTAGTGACACAATCTCAGTGTTTATTTTCTGGTAAAACTAAAGAACGAAAAAAGCAAAAAGACGAATAATAAACAATACCAATACCACTATTTAGGGTGAAGTGGGAGCACCAGGAATCGCCGGTCCTGCGGGCCCTCCTGGTAAAGCTGGGCCGATCGGTGCCCCTGGGCCCAGAGGAGACAAAGGCAACAGAGGTCCAAAAGGACACATCGGTGATACAGGTGCTATGGGCCTAAAAGGAGACCAAGGCGAAATGGGAAAAACAGGTCCACCGGGACCAGCCGGGCCTTCTGGACCTAAAGGAGATACGGTTAGTCCTGTACCTATTTAAGTGCGAGAAAGACAGCGCAAATACCTACCTGCAATTAAATATGTCGAGTGTATGTACTTTTATTGTAACGTTAGATTTTTATCAATTTCCTAGGGTCCTATAGGTCCTGCCGGTAATAAGGGTGACACAGGTCCAGCTGGGTTGACTGGAGTGGAAGGAATGCTCGGTCCCAAAGGTCAACCAGGACCCGAAGGAAGACCGGGTCTACCCGGACCGCCAGGTGCACCTGGGCCACCGGGGCCACCGGCGCCCGCGCCTCAGTTACCACCAGAATTATTCTCATCATATACACGCCGGCGACGAAGTATAGACGACTCCATGGAATCGGCCACTGAAGATAACTTCGAAGAGGGTAAGAAATGGTTATTTTTTGTCTTTCCATATACAATTAGGTAGCATACTAGCAATTACCTGCCTAATGAAGTTAGATGCTCAACTGCAGTCTATGAACGCTTGCAGCTCGGGGGATAGGAATGATTTGCTTATATAGGAGGGGTTAAGTATGTTTGTGAGCTTAGGCAAAGGCATGAAACAACCTATCGAACATACACCTGTGTGTAGTGACTTTGTTCACCGCAACAAATATATTTTCTATTTCAGAAGAGGAGATCGAATGGGTGAAAGAAATCTTGACAGGAGTGCTAAACGCGCGCACTGCTTTAGAAGCTGCGAAGCGGCCATGGGGCACCCGAGACAACCCCGCGCTATCCTGTAGGGATTTACGGACTTCTCATAGTAATTTGACTGACGGTAAGGAAGGACATACTTATACAATGATGTTAGGTAGGTACGAAATCGTAGTTTTTTAATTTATTAAATTGTGATATAAACAAGAGGTCATACTCATAGCACCCATAATTATTGAAAACAGCTTATCACAAAATGTAGACAAAACGTTATACCTGTTGCCTCTGCTTACCTCTATATATGGGATTCTTTGAGCGAGCATAGGTATGCATGGAGCTTACCTATTCGACCTACTCATTTTGGGGTCTTGGGGGATGCGCTCACTGAACAGCTGCTTTGCATTGTTAAAACATGGCTCTTTCAGTATTTAGCATATCATTATAGTAGCATAAATATCTTGTTTAAAGGTAACTACTGGATCGATGCTCGCGGCGGCAGCTCCAGCGGACGACCAATCCAAGTATTCTGCAAGGGTTACAGCACCTGTTTACACGCTGATACACGCGAGTCAGCGATCTTCAACGTTGACTCAACCACGCAGAAGTTCTCGCAGACTGCTGACGGTTTCAAGGTTAGTACTCGTGTATATATTATACCCACAGTATAAGCTCCTTCTATTTTTAAATACCCTTAAAATAAGGCCTCCTTAACCATAGCCCTCTTACTTTTTCAGCTAAGTTATGGCGGCGAAAGCAACGGCGGAATTCAACTTCGATTCTTACGGCTACTTTCCACTGGAGCAAGACAGAACTTCACATACACTTGTGTTAATACAAAGGCACCGCAAAGGTATTTGACGCTTATTTCATTCTAGAGAAAACAATGTAGTTAGTACCTGCTAGAATACAACTACGTAATATTAATGAAAAAATATTGTTTAATTGCAGATCTGACATACCAATTGAAGTGACGAGACTAAACAACATCAAACTTTATGGGTTCAACTCAGTTGAGTTCAGAGAACCGCAGTTGGTGAAAGACACTTGTCAGGTACAGACTTACAAATTATACAACACGGTAAAATAACAACGTTAAAAATGTAATAAATATTCGTTAGCCACCAGACCAGTCGGTTCCGATCTCGAAAAGATTTACGTACCTATGTCTTTATACATGACGTCAGTTTCATCATCGCCATCGCCAATAATTATGATGGCATTTAGCTTGGGTCTCTGCACTTGTGCATACCTAAGAAATAAGATATGATATATATAAATAAATAAATAATCTTATCGGGGATAAAGTGACATCCAAGGGGAAACACGATTAATAGGACTGAGGATACTGACTCAAGTATGAAGAACGAATGTAGATACCTTGATACATAGAAATGTTTTTTTTTATAGGAGGGGACTGGGGAACTGGTTTTGGAGATAAAAACCTCGCGAACGGACAGACTACCCATAACAGACTTCCAGCCGCTATCGTTCGCAGACGCTGAACACCAGTTTACATTCACCGTAGGACCGATATGTTTCACTTGATTTTATTCGTTGTGGAAAGGAAATAAGGCTGCATTTACTATTATGTACTTACTTAACTTTAGACCTTTGTAAATAAATGTTGTGACGACTTTTATTTTTCTATTGTATTTAGTATTTTATTATCGTGAGTAACCGTCGGACTTCTCAACCTCAAAGCAGTAAATACAATATTATCACATTCTTCAAAAACACAAAACCTAAGCTACTCCTTATAACATCTGCTATTTGGCAGTGAAAGTCCCGTTGAAATTGGTCAAGCCATTTCAGAGAAAAGCTGGAATAAACAGAAAGACAGATAGAAAAAATATTTAAATAAATAAAATTATTATTAATGTACCTTATGATATTAATTTGGAATTACAAACAAACAATTAAAATTTGATTTAGCTGTATAGATGATAATACTCTCAAGAGCAAAAAAATTCACCGAAAATGAACACAGCTATGTTATGCTTATTACCACTTCGATAAATAAGTAATTTATCAAATATTCATTTATTTCAAATGCTTTAGATCATAATTATTATTGATCGCTTACGTTAATTACATTTTGGGTATTCATTGTTTGTCAAAATAATTGTAAATAAAAAGTTCAAGTGACAAATTATTGACATTATCTAATGATCAACTAAAGTGAGACACGTATTAATATATAACTTATTTATTAATTATTTTATGTGTAACTTAAAACAAACAATAAAATTATCAATTATTTTGGAATCAGCCGAAACGATTTATGATAAACTTATTTTACATATATGCTTTGCGTGAGCGTAATCATAGTTCCACTCATAGAATAATATGTAGACATCCTTAAGTATTAGAGCACATTGTCTAGGTCTACTGCAGACAGAGTAACATTCTCCTCACGCATTCGCTTACAAACTGTATGGGAATGCCATAAATCAGGCACGTGATTACTTTGTCTAGGCCTAAGATAAGTAAGATACATCAGAATGCGCCAAATCGGACTTGAAACGAAGAACAAAAACGTACGAGCGTTCATTCCAAGCGCACGACAAGTTCGTTTTCAAACTAAGCTCAACCTCTCAACTCTACTAGTAGTCAAATCAGGCCACCCTTATTTATTTTTGATCGTACCCAGTGATCAACATTAAGTTACTACAGCGTGTATGTACGTAGAATACTGTTTGCTATGCAGTCGCAGGTTGAAACAGTCGATTTTGACTGCTGAAAACATTATCTATGAGAGCCCGAAGACTAAGGCACTCCCAAAGTCTGCCATTAAAAAATCATCTCGATTGTTATCTTAAAATGCTTCCATATATTATTATTAACACGAGTTCTGAGCGCGCAGCGAAAATGATGGGGATACTGCCTATAAATATAGACAGAGACAGACTCATAAAATGACTTATGCGCATTCAACGTACGCGCACAGAATTTGTGACAGGACTTGGGGTCATCATTAGTTTAAGCAGAGCATATTAAGTTAAGAACTTCTGATGTTTGGCGTTTCATTTTGGTATGGTAAAGTTAAAAAGTTCTTAATACATGCTGCTTCAACGATCATACTTTGCCCCCTGTGCCGATTTGATCATAGCATACTCTCAATAAAATTAAAACGTAAATATTCTGTAGATACATCTGTTACATAATATTGCTGGATTGCTAAAATTGTATTTCATGCTCGGAAACTCGGAGCGTATAGAAAACTTACGATTTCACAAAAACATAAGACCTTAATACATAGACGAAGTTATATACATTTATTTTAAATTAAGTAAATTTTATGTGCTGATTAATTTTAAGAAGAAATTCCTGAATGGTGTCCGTTTTCACAACATCCATTATTATCATTGAATATCAATAACACTTTGTTATACAAAAAATATAGCGTAGTCCGCTCACAATCAGCACGTTTTTCAAGAATTCGTTTTTTAAATACCCACAGTTAACCTAATTCTTAAACGATTCCCATTGTATGAGTGTAACACGGCTAAATGTACAATACAGATTAACTGCAAATAGTTCCAACTACTGCATCGTGTGATGGTTCCGTCAGATTGCTAATTAGTACTAGCCTCAACAGCTGTCCCATGGATATTATAAATGCGTTAAGAGACTTTTTCGATAGGCACTTCAGTAGCTGCTTCACTCGACTCTGAACCAAATTATATTTCTTCAACCACATCATTCTTGCTCTCTTTTGCTCCGCTAACGACATCATTGGATTCGGATTCATTTGGTTCCTGAGAATTCTCTTCTGAACCAGGTAAGCGTTCGAGAACTAAAGTTTCTACTGAACTTGTCGCCTCCCGGGTTACTTCTGCAGCGTCATTGTTGTCTTTTGATGGAACAAATTGTAAACTATCTTGTGAAGATGTTTCTTGGTCCATATCTTTAGAACTAACAATATTGTCTTTGTTTGGTGGCTCCAGAACGAGTGTTGCCTCGGAACTGGCATCAGTGCTATCGCAGCTTTCCGGATCGATGTTAGTTTTAACGTTTTCAAAGTTCTTAGAAGAAATTATGTCTTCCTTAGAAGTTGTTGTCTCTATAGATTTTTCTTTTGATTGACTTGTTTCTCCAATCTTATCGTTTTTTAACTTGCTAACACTTACTTTGCTTGCTAAGTCACTGTCTGGTTTTAAAGCAGCTTCCGTTCCAGCCTCGTCATCAGACGATGCCAATAGAATATTTTCGATAGATTCGTTATACTCATCATTATTACTTTTATTAAGTATCTTTTGAATCCCATCACTAGAACACTCGATTTCTGTATTCGTGTCCATATTCTCAACTAGGGGCTCAGTTTTTAGTACTATTTTATTCATACTCAAATCATCTTTCATCTCCGACTCAGAGAAGATTGAATTTTCAATGCTTATAACATCACTTTGATATTTATTGTCAGAACCTGAATCAATAGAATCTGAAATAGCAATAGGGGATTCCGAATCGGATGATTCATGGGCAGAACTGACATTTTCATTAGTAGAATGGAGTTTCTGTAGCAGATGCAACTCATCAATATCTGAACCAACATTGCTATCATCACTAACTGAGTGAGGTTTATCACTATGAAGGCGTCGTTCTTGAGTAACAATATTATTTTTTACTCTTGTTCTGTTTATTAATATATCTCCTTTCTCTGCTGCCTTCACTACGTCGTCAAATTCTTTGTCTGCATCGTCTTTCGCCTGTGATGTTGTTGATTCAGCTTTCCTATCTGGTTTGTTTTCTTTTCCATCGCCAGTTTTTATAGATTTCTCTTCCAGAAGCCTTTTAAGTCTCTCTTTTCTCTTCTCCTTAGTCTCCAAGGAAATAGTTTCTTCGCACACGTCGTCATCTTCACTCTCAACTGGTGATTCATCTGCTTCCTTATCACCGATCTCCACAGCTTCCAGTTTTAGTTGCTTTTGTCTTTCAGCAAACCTTAAATAAAAATATAATATTTAATATACATGGAGCATGTTTAAATTTGTGACCTAGGAACACAATAGGGTAGGAATAGTACCGAGGCGAGGACACAGGCATTTTCTTGTTACATTCAGAAGAGTATTGAAGATGTGTAGAATAAGTTTTGCTTTGTGGAAATAATGGATATTGGCTATGTTAAGTTCAACTTACTTGTTAAAAACTTCAGACTCCTTCTTAGAAGCAATTTGTAGATTCTGATCTAATTTCTTTCTCAACTCCTCACTGCTCTCAGCCGGGTCCAGTTCAGCTTGTATTCTGGAAGCGGCCAGCCGCCATTCGTTTTCTTGTCTTCGCCGCTGAAGTTTCTTACCACATCGCGTAAATAAATCTCTGGCTGTAAAAATGAAGAATATATTATTGATCCTAAATCTTATAAGTCCAAAGTGAGTCGAGGATTGGATTTCCTATCAGTCGGAGACTAAAGAAAGTTTGACAAATATTTAAAGAAAATATTAAAAGTAAAAGGGGTTACGAAGGTCACATGGCAGCCGCTTCGAATGGAAATCAGGTGATCAGCAGCATAGGGTTGAATCAAGTGCCAACCCAACAATACATGGGATAAGACCAGGGAGATGATGAGCGAGTCTGTATATGGCGTTGCTTCGTAAATAAATAAGGATATTATAGCCAATATCTGAGCACGCAATTTACCTTCTTCCATAATATCAGCGTCATTCCAGCCCAGATTGTCTTCTTCATTAGCTTCTTTGACACAACGCAACACATCGTGGAAGTCTGGGAAGGGTAGTGCAGTGCCGATTGGAACTTTCTTATTAATCCATTTCTCAAGCCGTTTGGCCGGTCCCTTCGGCCGTCCTGGGAGCGCTTCGATGGGGACTCGCAGCTCCGAAGGCATCTTAGTATTAGTCAACTGACAAAACTTTGCGTGCACTCTTACCATCCTTTCTTTATATCTGCAACAATATGTCGTGTATTTAGGAAAATATGAACACTAATTTATTTTATTTTCTGCACATTCAAGGTCAGCGCTCAAAACCTGTGACGGCACCTGTATTTGAAAATATTTTGTATATTAATAAAAGCACCACATAAGTAAGAAATTAAATCGGATGCAAATGTGTTATCATAGTTTTCATGTCTTTTTCATATCATTATTAGTGTATGTGTTATTAAATGTAATAAAGGGTTTTGTTTGTTTTATATCTTTAACGATTATTGAAGCTTATGCGGAATGCCGGAAGCGATGCGCGGGCGGGTCTTTAATTAAATTATAAAAGCTTATAATACCATCACACACCTTTTTAAAAGTTGTTCTTTTCTCTCAAGCGGATTATCAATATCCTTAATAGAGGTACAGCCATCTACACTGCATTTAAACAAACCATTGTGTCATTAGTACTTTGAATTATAGCATAAGGATGCCTATCCACTGGAGGGGAGCGAGCAGGCATGGCGAGGGGGTTAAGATCCCTCCAGAATGCACAAACGAAGATTTTATTGCACATAAAGATTTTTTGTGGACTAGCAGTCTTACTTATGCATTCCAGTTGAAAGGCAGCCTAAAATGGGTCTTTCTAAAAAAAATTATAATATAAAATATTTTAATACAAAAAACAAATTCTATGTAAAAAAAAACGTGTTTCTTTCCGTCTGGCTATGCTGCTGAATTATTTATTACTTAACTTTGGTATTGAAATAGCTGTAACCAAAACCAAAGATGGATGTAGAGACAAAAAACCAACGCAAACAATGCATTGAAAGCTAGTATTTACACAATATATTACTTCAAGGCATATTGCACTAGTATATAAGGCTTATTTTAATTATCCAGTGCTTAAATTGTGTTATTTTAGTGTCAATCTAATAAGCTGAATAGAAATAAAATTACTTAAATTATGTACCTATCATAGTTTACGAACTTTGTTATTTGAATGTTATACCTCTCTGTGAGTAGATACACTGAGTCTTCTTCATCATCAAAGTCCACCTCTTGCTCTTCCAGCTTCTGAATGGCTCGGTGTAGTTTTTTTAAGGTTTTCTCAAGCTTACGGATCTGTCTCTGTCGTTTTGCATCAAATTCACTGTCTTCCCCATATAAAAACTTTTCTGCTTCTGCAAATAATTGTATTGTAATCAATCCAATCTATTTTATAATAAAATCAGGTTTGAACCATTCTTTACATCTTATTCTCAGACCAAAAAATATATACAAAACAAAATCAATAAAATTGGCGAAGCCAGAAGAGTTTTGGTACTAATACTGTGACAATTTTTGAATGTGTGAGAATTTGATACTAGGCGATGGCGATCTGAGATCGATTAATCGAAGAATCGATTTTTCGAGCCAAATAAATCGATTTTTTAAATCGATATGTAACACTGAATCGATTCAGTGAATCAATATTTCACCCTAGAGAATCGATCGAATCTATTCTGTAGTTTTAGAATTAAAATTTGAAATCAGTATTTTTTTTTTTAAATTATTACTTAATATAACAAATACATTTAGAAAGTAAAATTATGTCTTCTTTTTTACCTGATACTTTCATATTGTTATAAAAATGACTGTGATCATCGAATTTCTTGAACTAAAAAATCCCTGATTTTAATACTAAGTGATCTATCTTGTTTTTCATAAAATGGATTTGTATTTACATTGTAAATGCAGACTCGAGAAAAAATAGATTTTTTAGAAATCAATCTTTTTGACCTCAATTTTTTATGAATCGATTCATCAAGTTACAATTCGAATCGATTTAAAAATCGATCTTATTTGGAAAGAATCGCCATCCCTATTTGATACATTAGATAAACATTGGAGCAAAGATGTGACACAAGACTGACAAAGCTAGATGTATAAATACATATATTATTTTATTAGTATCTAACCTTCAGTAACCTCCTTGCTAACAATATTTGTTTTGTATGATTTTCTCTGTATATTGAGTTCATCAACAATGTCTTTGATGTACAAATACATTTTCTGAGGTCCAGCATTCATTGCCACTATTTTACTTGAAATCATGTCAATGAACTCTTCAGACTCTGTGTATTCCTTGGGTGTTTGTCTGTAGTATGCCTTGATTTTCTTTTCAACAATTTTCTTCATATCATCAGAGTTTTCCAACTTGAAGCATAGGTCAATAAAACTCTGATAAACAGGATGAAATTCTCCAGTGCTCACTGTCGTCTCACATTCTACTTTCTTCTCCATTTCAGTAGAAGTGCAAACTTTTTTCTTCTTTGGTGTACTTGTTTGAAAATTGTCAATACTTTTCGTAGGGGATTCCTGTATTAATACAACATTGTCATCATTTGACTGAACTTCCTCAGTTTTATCTGCAGTTGTATCAACTGCTGCGGGCTCATTAGCTGATACTATTTCCAGTTCAAATGTGTCTCCTATTTTATGGCTACTAGGATATTCAAGTTTTTTCTTGCTGTGTGGCTCTTTACTAGTGCTGGCCTCTTCCTCATCACTGCCGCTAGCAGTTGTTTTTGTGGTCTTCACAGTCTTTTTAGGGCTATCATCAATTGTTATAGCGAGTTCAGTGCCTACTTCAAAAGCTCGCTTGTTAACAGGTTTCACAGGGCTGTCTTCAATTGTGATTTCTATTAAGTTAGGCTCTGGTTCTTTGTTATTCTGTTCTTCTAGTTCTTTTTGGTCTTCAGGCCTCACATACCACTGAGGGCCACTAGTAGTAGGAGGAGCTACTTCATCATCATCTAAATCGACTGTCAGAACCTCACCAGTGTTTTTTGGTACCAACCTTGGCCTTTTCCTCAAAACATTTGATACTCCTGGCCGTACTGGTCGCTTAGCACCTGTTGTTCTAGTCACTGTAATACTTGGTGGTAATTTATTCAATGTATTTGGACTTTGAATTTGAATTGGGTTTATCAAAAACTTGGCTGGCATTTTTTTACCTGGATATTGAGAATTTATAATAATTCCTGAATTGGTTATGGGTGGTGTTTTTTGGTTAAAGGGAAAAACTTTATGAAGTCGTACCAATTTAGCATCACCAACAGTTTTCGGCAATTTTGGTATAGATATAATAGATGTCAAGTGGCCAGGTTGCGTTTGTCTACCGTTGGGTCTACTTTTAGTGGCATAGGGATTGGCAAGCACTTTGGTCAGAGTGACAGGCTTGCCAGCCAATGCTTTCTGTATTGATAATGGGTTTCCTTTAATTGTTTTTATTGTCACACCCTGCAGTTGCTGTGGTATATGTACCATAGCATTGGGGACAGGTTTTGACTGAAAACAAAAATAAATAATGTATTAACATTCTTTAAGATTTCATTAACAACATATTTTTAGGATGAGGTTGCAAACTTGAGTACAGCTCACTTACTGCTATAAGCGGCTACTGTAAACTATGTACTTATTTATAGGTACTATGTACTTTACCTCTATTGGAGGAGCCGGTTCTGTCTCATCATCAGATGAGAGATCTATCACCTCCGCTTTTGTGGACATTTTGATGTCACGACAATGAATTTCCTGAACGGGAGTTATCGATCACTTCATCATCATTTTTGCCAAAAATTACATCCGATTGTTATGTTAAAACAACACCACATTTATGTTCTCTTTGCAAAACTATCAATAAAGAAAGCTTTTATAAATTTTACGAGAAATTAAATCTGCCATCTACAGCAAGCAACCCAAAACGACGTAAACTCACAACAGTGACACAGACAGACAGATAGTGACAGTGAGTGAAATGACTGTGACAAGCAACGGGACTACTGACTATGTATTAAGGTGGTAAATACTAAATATCTATTTACAAAAAATATATTATATAATCATTATATTCCGTTGTCCGTTTGTTGCATAAAATGAGTTTCAATCAAGTATCAATCCATTAAGTATGTGAATAGGCACAACGGAAATAATGTACTTACAATATAATCAAATCGAAATTAAAACATTGTAATTTTTCTTTTGTTAAAAAGATCATATTTTTTTGTCTGCCCAGTTTTAATTATAATACCTCAATGAAATCTCTTTTTGAGCAGCTCGAATACAAATAATTTTGATATTATGACTTACACTCGCAATGGCAACTTTTCCACTCTGTCCCGCTAGCTAGGTCTGTGCTTTGTTTTTTTAACCTGTTATTATTTTATTTTATTTTTTCATGGCTGGTTTTCTATTCCTTCAACTTTGCCTTTCTTTGACTGCCGAAACTACCAAACATAAAATTCAATAACAAAGCAAGAATACTTGATTGTGATTGGTCTGAAAGATTCACTTTATGAGAATATCCAATGAAATAGAGTAATAATTTTTGTTAATTTGTTGGTCGGTCGGTGTCTCTGAAGCAGCAAGCAAAGAAAACTGTCTAAAAATTGAAGTTTCGTACAAAAAACACCTGTCAAAATAGATCGTGCTTTTATTTCTAATTTCTATTTTATCGATTAGTTAGGAAAATGATTAAACTTTTTTCATTAAAACAACAAAAAAAAGATGAGGAAGGTTCATCAAGAGCAGGAGGTTCACAAAAAAAAGCATCAGCGGCCCAATTGCGGATTACAAAAGGTAAGATGTGAAGAAGTTGGATAAATAATTTAATTTATGAGTAATATTTAAATCTTCGATGCTTGTGATGAATAATAAACCTATCCGATTTCAAGTCATCACGCATTCTGCTGGTACCTACAAGTAGCTTGAAAATAATATAGGTCGAGAAGAATTTACGAAGAACGTAATTTATGTCCTATTTCAAAACTTGATTAATGATATGAGTGGCCTGAGTCCTGTGTCCTTTGTACAGATTTGAATGAGCTGAACCTGCCCAAAACATGCAGTACAGAGTTTCCTGACCCAGATGATCTACTTAATTTCAAATTAATTATATGTCCTGATGAAGGATTTTACAGAGGAGGCAGATTTATATTTAGCTTTAAGGTAAGAAGTTTTTTCTTTTGTTAAATGAATAAGAGACCAAAACACCTAAATTGAAGTGGTTAGAGAATTTGTATTGGATTAACATATTCATTTAGCAATGCAATGGCACACAATGGTGTCAAAATCATTAAGTAGTGCAATAAAAATAAAGAGCAAGTGAAAAATGAAGATAAGATTTGATTAGATACTTTTAATACACCTATACATAACTCCAAAAACCAAAAACAACCATTTTGAACATAAAATACAGTGCATTAATAAATAAAGTTAGAAACAAGGTAAATGCCGATTTCTTTTTTTTTTATTATGTATATCTTTATTTTACTTTTTTATAGTTACCCTTCTGCCAGTAACTCAATAAAATGTATGTCAATATTATACTTCAAAATAAAAATCTACATACCCTCTTTTGTGAGAGAATTTCTAGAATCGGATAGTACTTCAAGATATGATTTTTTTACTTACAAACTTACAATAAACCTGCATCTATTTCATATTAATGAAGGTAAATTAGTAAATATACAAGTTAATGAGTATTAAGGGGAATATTGCACTTGGCCATCTTATCAGTCACTGGAAAGTTTATATTTAGTACAACTGACACTACTTCTTGACTTCTTATCTTGACCAAATGCAGACTATTATATTATTACGTACTTACATCCTTACAAATTATGCCTATTAATTTTGTATTCTTTTTAGTGTGAATATAATGTATCACAGTGAATATCTCAAGTGGTAGGAAGAGAGATACATTGTTATAATGTGTCTGTATTATCATGTTTGTTGTTGCCACTATATGTACCATAAACCACTGTATGCACCATATGTGCTCGCATTTACAAATTTGTAGCATACAAACATCTCTAAAATTTGTTATAACTTTTGGACATGATTTATAAATATACTCACGCCATCCCGGAAGGGTTCCCAAAGGGGTAAGAACAACACCCACATTTAACCGAATATGATTAACTGCCAATGTGACAGAGGGTGAGTCCATCACCGTCTCAGACACTATACATACATCTTTGAATTACTTCTCAGACATATGCAGGCAATGAGTTAGTAACAAACATGACACTGGCAAAGCCAAAAATATATAGGGAGATGAGTAGAATATTATATGTTATTTGATACCTGTGGTTTCACCTGCATAGACTTAATTTCATGGGTGACTAATTTTTTTATTACAAGTAGCCTATGTTACTCCTTGTAACATCAAATATCTGCCAGTAAAGTCCCGTTATCATTGGTCCATCCATTTTAGAGATTAACCGGTCAGTCAGATAGGCAGTAGTATTGTGTATAATTTCATATGCATTTTTTGAAAGCTCTTATTTTGGAATTACAATCATACAATTAAATTTTATTTATCTTTATGGATATTTTTTGTACGCAGAGTATAAGTATAAGTATGTTATAAATATTTTACTATATATGATATATAGTATATATGAAAAGTACCTCTATCTGTTAAGAATTAGGTTTACTTAGACCTGGAAAGGTTTACCATAAGGCCTAATTCATGTCTGTACGATTACCTATTGAATGTTCTTATAATAAACAAATGGTGTAACAATTTTGATAAATAAAATGTATAATAAGCAATATTAATGATATTGTTGTTGTGTTGCAGGTAGGCCCGAACTATCCTCACGAACCGCCCAAAGTGAAATGTGAAACAGCCGTGTACCATCCCAACATAGACCTAGAAGGGAATGTCTGTTTGAACATACTCAGAGAAGACTGGAAACCAGTACTCACTGTCAACTCCATAGTTTATGGTCTACAATATTTATTCTTGGTTAGTATTCTGACAATACTCAGCTCAAGTATAAATAAAGATTATACCCTAGAGATCTTAGAATCAGATTCACTCTTTCAATTCAATTTAATTCAAAAATTTGGTTTTTAACAATGTACTTGAACGTTGTCAGAATGACTTGATTATACAGGATTATACTGATGAGAAGAATATCACATCACTCTTGATTACATATCGTTCATCACGTTTTTATATGTATGTAGATATTTTCATCCTGTTTTTCAACATTTGCTTTTGTATGAACTTGCTGACAATAACAAACACAACAGGATCAATTTCACAGAATAATGAAACAGCTATGCGCACATGATGCCTGACCAAGGGAAATATATAAATGATTTATTTTTATGTTATATCTTTTCTTATAAATACAACCTAATTAACAACTGAATTAAGAAATTCAAATGCATATATATTGCATACAGATAATTTGTTATTGTATGTTTGTTGTATAATTGGTGCTTTTATTTCTAAGAAATGTCATGAAAATTGTTAGTACAGTTGGTCTTTACCTAATTTAACATAAATCTTTCCTCAGCAATTACTTTTTCTAATAACATACATTTTATGTTAAGGGGTTTTTTTTGGCAAATTTAGAGGTGAATCCTAGTTTTCCCTGACAATATTATATTTCAAATTCTTAAAAATGGTCAAAAAAAATCCGAATATGAGGTGGGACTAAAATAATATTTTTGGAAGATAATGGTAGACATGGGCATGTCTATGATTTCTTCTCAATTATACATTGATAAATATACATACATACAATAAGGTATAATGACGAGTTTTCCCTTCATCGCAATGTATGTGGTGTGTGTAAAATAAAAAAAAATCTTAAACAATTATGATGTCGAGGAGTTATTAAGGTAGTAGACCAAGTCTTTATTGCATATGCAATGCAGATTTTACAAAAACCAACTATATAAAAATAATAAAAAAATATTTTGTATTTCCAGGAACCAAACCCCGAAGACCCGCTAAATAAGGAAGCAGCGGACGAGCTGCAGAGTAACCGGCGAGTGTTCGAACAGCACGTGCAGCGAGCGATGCGCGGCGGATACGTCGGCTCCTCCTACTTCGAGCGATGCCTCAAATGAACTGCAACCACACTGTACATTAATTATAACAACACTATATAAATAAACAATCTCACTATAATCATAAGTATTTACTCATTAATTTTTCTTCTGAAGGCTAGTTTCCGAACCGGTGGTAAATGTTTGACATTCGTAAGTAAGAACATAAACAGCCAATTATGCTAGGTACCTTAAAAAAAGAACTTTAGCATTTCATTTCATGAGAAATATTCAGATTCAAGATATAAAGTCCACCTAAATTACTAGTATTTATTTATTATATTCCGCTTATTTTATCATCACACAGTTTTACAACTATTTTGTAATATCCTGCCATTTGTTTGGGTAATTACTATTCACTGATACATAATTTAATTCGTTTCTGTATGCGTAATTACTATGGTTATAAATCTGATATTTACTAAGTTAAAGTAAAGATGGCGCTTTCATTAAAGTTTATGTTGAGTTAAGTACAGATGGCGCCACAAGGCTAGTTATTTATCTCGGTTATACTTTTCTTCTCGGATCTTATTACATCAATCATCACATTGATAAGCTGATAATAAATTATGCCATCGTACTTCTGGTAAATCATCCTGGCAGTTGTATATTGATAGGTACGACATGTAGTTGCAGTTAGGAATTGAATATGCAGTTAACATTATATTCTGACTGTTATGGCTAAAGTAATGAATGTGAGTGTAGTGACTAACAGCACTTAGTTGTAGTTAGTAATAAGATATGAGACATGTAAGTGTATTGTGTGAGTAAGTGAGAGGCGAGGTTACGCGTTCTCGGATTGTTGGTAACTCGGTGAGTGTGGCATCGCGGGGCAACGGTTGACCGACAGGACAACGACGCGAAGTGAGCCGCGAGCGAGCCGCGTGAATCAGCCGCACAACCAGCGCACCACTCACAGTTAGTCAGCGGTGCCCGCGCGCCAGTGTTGTTCCGTACTCCGCCCGAGCCGCGCACTCTTCACATACACACGCTTTCCCTCACAGCGTGCTCAAGGCAGAGCTGTTTTGACACGGCACTCGGTTGCGAAAGTGTGCGCGATGATATACAAGTGAGAGCCGCCATCGGACGCCAGGGTACGCTCATCGGTCGCGGTGAGCCAGTTCAGTGAGAGACATTCGAAACTCGAGGGACGGGGGGCGCGCGACGCCGACGGGGCGCACACGCGGGACCAACCTTACCACATAGTACTTACTTACTGTGACTGCAACGAAAACCAAATTTTAATGTGTCAAGTCAGTATAGCTTATTGCTGCTACGTCAGATCGTTTAGCGCCTACAGCAGGAACTACAAGGTTATGCAAATGAGTTCTGAACGCTTCTATACCAGGGGTAATCAAAAGACCATCCACAACTTCAATAAACTTTAACGTTTAGTTGTTACCGTACGGTGTTTTAAGTGCTTATCTATCGTTTCTCTTACCTCAATTTATCTTTCGGTGTCGCGATCGCTAATTGCTAATTACTGCGGGAGTCGAGTGATAAGGAGTCGGAGTGGTATCGGTCGGCAGTCGGCAGTCAGAGGCCCGACAGGCGAGGACTATGGCGGCCCCGCGCGAGGAGACCCTGCTCTCGCGCTGCGAGATCCCCATCATTGACCTCGCACACATAGGTGAGACCCACTACTACATCCACGCCACACCACACATTACGCTACAAAACATAAACACACGATCATTCATCTCCCAATGTTTACAACGTATGTATTTATACTGAAATTATAAGTATGTTCGATATTATTTAACCACAATGCTGAATCATACAAAATACCCTGAAGCGATACTTTAAGTATCTACTTGAACAGGTAAAAACCTACAAGCATGCAAGGCACCTTTGTTTATTATTTGGAGGTCATACGAAGAACGACAAAGATGTCTACCTGAGTCCCTATAATAGTCAGCCCCTCGTCCCTCGGGACGGTTGCGTGCCCGGATCCGGCCGACAGCTGTGCAGCGATGTTTTATTTGTTGTCATTAAAATAATCTCTACATCTCGCTCTTGGGTGGGTTCAAAGACCGCTCGTCAGACAGAACCTAACCGTTGATCAGAGTTCAACCGCCTAGTCTCCATAACAAACACCTGCATCGACTTTACAATATGAGGCTATTGTAAAGTTTGTGACGATACAACATATTATAGATTCAAAATATAAACAGAATTCACTGATACGTCAAGTAAAAGGCAGTAATCGGAAGTGCGCAAGCTAATATAAACCTTGTTACCAAAACAAAGAATATGTTTTTCAACCAGAACTCAGAAGCCCTACTCAGCTTACCCTTATCTGGGATTAGCCAGTCTAATGCTGGAGAGATTAAACATGATCTATACTTAATACGACCACTCAACTTACCCATAAACACCTACTCGTATTAACACTTGAATTCCGCTAGCTAGCACGTACCTAACCGGTATCAATAGTTAAATATCAATTGTAATTCACCAAAAAAATAAAACTCCCTATGATAAACCGATTACCGATATCCCGATACCTATTGGTGTAATTCGATCACGGTTCGATGTAAATCGATTTCGACGCTAGTAAGAAATATGAAGTCTTAATGTTCCACCATAAAAAATACCCTGCATTGAGGGCAACGTCCGATCGGGCCTTTGTTCCCAGCCTGTCAGTAAATAGTTTCCTTCCTCGCAGTATAGGAAACTTAACACTTCATAACACACCGCTGTTCGCTCTTTGGTAACAGCTTCAGAGTGCTATGCGGGAAGAAATATACTCTACTCATAGTCTATGCGATAGAACTTAGGTACCTACTAATCTCTTGCTTATGTTGGCGCAGTGAATCTATTTTCTACTTCATAATATTATGGTAGCCAATGCGCAAGTGACTCACTGGTGTTGGTGATCTTCATAGGCTGTATCAGGCTTACGCTTGTTTGCCACATTTGTAATAAGTATAAAAATGTTCTCGTGGCCCTGCGATCATAAGTGTGTCCTAGTGCCCGAAAACAAGGTATTCTAAGATCGTTGGTATATTATTTATACACGCCGCAGCCGGCTTGTAGAATCCGCATTAGTACAAAACGGCTAGCTTATTAAAAGTAAACAATAATGATATCTATTAATGATGTGTCTATTCTGCTTTGATACTAAATTCATAAATATTTGAAAGAACACCATGCACTGCACTTCATTGCACGGAATGCAGAGGTCGTGTTTCTAACAGCTCGTGATCGTATTCTTAAGCCTATGTATTTCCCAGCTAAAGCGTAGCAGCTATTAAGAAAAATATACATACCTACTACCGTATTAGTGCAGAAGGTACGTAGGTACTTACATATGTTTATGTGTTTAATGTACAGTATTTACGCCTAAGCTTAACAAATGAGCGGATGACTACCTTGGATCTTAGTCACCAGGAAAAACGTTGTATGTTTTGACATTCCTTGAATTTTTTTCTAGTTTTATTGTTCATCTTCTTTGAATCATAAAAGTATATCTAGAGGACACGTTCCTATGCTAAGCGTGTTTTGCGAGTTGAATTTTTATCAACATTTATTGTAGTCTAACGAAGCCCCGAACATCCGTGTGCTGTTTCCGAAACACTTCGAACAAATTGGTCGTTCTTAAAACCAAATTCATAGAAGATACGGATAAGACGACACCTGTATTACCTATAAGAACCATGCTTCCAACTCAGAAATTAACGCGGATATTTAGCTGCAAATAGCGAATCGTAAATGGAGACAATCAAATTGTGTGATTATCACATGAAGTTTTGAATGGCGTCACATCCGCGACACGGTTTACCTACAATACAATGAAAGGTCAATGGTAAGCGACAAATATTTTTTACGTGCTATTAAAAATTGCGACTTATTTTACTGTTAATTATTAGAAGCGGAGAGAGAACCTAAGTCAGATAAATTCAATTTACATACTACAACATGGTATAAAGTTCTGACGTCGGCGGGTGCCCGGTGCCCCTGTACTTCATTCAATCATTTGTTTGACAGCTGTACAAAAACGTGAAGGACAACAATGTATGATTAGATACACAGGTTGTTACATACCTACACACATAGCATGTACGAGGTACTTGCTAAGGCATAAAACTATTCGTACCTATCGCTTGTCAATTTGTAAGATAAGATAAGGAGGTGTGCTGAAGAAAGCTTGATTTTTCCATAAAAATAAACAACAGAAGACAAAACAAGGTAAGTACCTACAAACTTAGTTTAGTTGTATATGAGTTATCAGTACGGACTGAGTATGGAGTTTTGCGCCATGTGCTAATTTAGGACAAACACATTTTTATTATTTGTCGCATTTGATCCAGACCACAGACTGACCTACATTAGTTCATTTAGGATGGCAATACTAGCTTAAGACATACCTAATTGTGTCAGTTAACAACGCATGTTATGTGCACAAACCGCGTATTTTAATTTAACAAACAATGCCGCCATTCTTAATTTATCCAAGCAATTTTCACTTAACAAAGTATCTTAGAGAGTGTAACAGAGTGAAAGCTTTAAAGCGAGTCGACTAAACTAAGTGTCTTGTCCATTTTTAGTAAGCCCCGAAGCATGAAACATAACGGCCGGAAAATGTTGATTCCCATATTACTGAGTCAACAAGAGTGAATCAAGATCTAACTTTAGTATCCCCGGATACAGTATAACTATTTAATTTGAAGTACCAAGGAGGCAATCTTTGAAATTGGGTAATAATTTCACGATCCCTCAGAATGTACTTTTGTTTTCATTATATACTAGCTGTGCCCCGCGGTTTCACCCGCGTAGATTTTGTTTCATCCTATTTGTCGCGGATTCCTAATATTTTTAATAAATAAAAGTAGCCTAAGTTACTCCTTTAAACATCAGCTACCTATCAGTGAAAGTCCCGTTAAAATCCGTCTAGCCGTTTCAGAGATTACCCGGAACAAACAGACAGACAGACGGACAGACAGATAAAAATTTTAAGACATGGTTTTTTAGTGTCTGTAGCGTGTCTACTTTCATATGCATTTAGTGAAAAGCTGTAATTTTTGAATTACAAACAGACACTTCAATTTTATTTATCTGTATAGATTCATATAAGCACTAGGTACACTAAAAGGAGAAATGTTTTCCTATTCACTTAAGTATAGCTGTGGTATTTTATAGCTTCTTGTATTATCTTCCCAACTTCACAAAGAATGAATATGCTATAAGAATAGTTAAATTACTACCTATACGTTATTAGAGTAGGCATATCTATTATGAATGCCGTAAGGAAGTAAACTGGTGTTCATGATGAGAGGTGATTCACCAGTGTGACTCTGTGCTCACGTTTCCCGTCGTCCATTGCTCTTATTTCTTACATCACACGTTTATATTGGTACACCTAATTTAAGAGGATATTTATAGAGCAGTTGTAACTTATCGTTGGTGCTATTTTCAAACTATACCTACCTATCTAATTTCATACGTTTAAAGTAGTCGATAATGGTTTGTTTGTATAATGACTCTCCTTTCCTTTCAATTAGTTTTATGAGATTGAATGTTTGTTTTTAAGACGTGTTTATCGCCTATAATATCTCCGGTGTGTATAAACAATCCGCTGGAAAATTGCCCATATTGCTTACATTTACGATTCTCGTTAACTAGCTCTAGGTAGGTATAATTCATTAAATATTCCCTACTACATAATCAGACTTCTTAATCTTGACAATTACCAACTTGATTTGTGCTGAATACTATCACATTTTTTACCATATTTTTTTCTCTTTTGCGTTTAATGCTAGTTTTAATATTCACATCGAACATTTTACGAGATACCTGTTCGTCGTCATCGTACTATAATAGAGATTAGCCTTTGTGTTTCATTACCTTTGTACCTTTTTGGTATGTGGTTTATTCGTAGAACGCGGTAGGGAAGCCGAGAATCTTAGCATACATAACATTAATCTCTATGAATTCCATTACGTCTCTGAAGCCTTTAACGTCTACCATTAAAAAAAATATCGACTGCCTGGCTGGTCTAGTGGTCGCAAGCGCTACTGCCGAGTTCGAGGTCCTGCTTTCGATCCCCGAGTCGGAAGCAACCCGGACTCTGGATTAGTATTCGGTTAATGGCAATAGGCTCACCCCCTATTACATGAGACATGAACATAACTGGTGAAATGTTGGTGTACTACAAGTGCATATCTGTCTACCCCTTAGGGGAATACATAGCATATGTATGTATGTATTGAAAAAATCTCAGAATTTAAATGTTATGGTGCCCACGATGCTCAATAGACACTAGTCAGTTCCTATCAGCTAAGTAACGTACCTAAGGGCTATCCTGTCAAATAAAACGGTATCAGTCGCTTCCGCTACTTCCTCGAACTTGTTGGACTCTTGAACTCGTTTATTTATCGTTTTATCTTTTGGTAAAACGTTGCGAACCAACTCGGTTACTCGGCCACGGCGGTTATTCACATCGGCTGGTTCTGACGCATGAGGCTTCCAAATAAAACACTAAGAAAAATCAATTTATATTGCAGACCCCTCCGTGGATTGAATCAGTATTTGATCAGCACTGAGTACATGCTTGGCTTGGATTGCGGCGTCGAATTTCAGTTTAAATACTAAGTAATTTAATAACCGTGGGGTGAGATCTAAGTCATTTTGGTAAACAACTGGTATACCTAGAGCTTAGCTAGACCATCGACCTGATATGCAAAATCCCAATGTCCCCATGATTAAAGCTGTATAGAAATCCATTACCAAATACGTTTGTAGTTTATACTTTATTCGTATCGCCGTTTATCAGAACAGTTGGCGAAGAAACCGGTTCGATCTCGTATGAATAAACAGATGATTTTTTTAGAAATTAGGAATAAAAGCGGTTGGAGTACCTATATATTTTTCGTTATTTTACGTCTTTGCAGATGACGCGTTAGCCTTCAGCCTTTTTTATTTGAGACTACTTCTTTTAACGTCTGAGTGGATATTAGTTTAACATTGGGTTTAGTATTCGATTACAGAAGAAACAAGCAGAAGAGTAGTGTTAATAAAAAAGTGTAAATTAACCTAATTCACTAGGGTGACTTAGCGTCACACTCGTCGTCGAGTATAGGTTTTAAATATACTAAATTGAACCTTATTCTCTATGTATTATGTATCAATTTCCTATGATTGAAACCACCGCTCGTCGTTGAGTTCGACGCTGAGAAACCTTAGTGAATAACGCGATAGAGGAGGAAAGGAAATCGACAATCGATGTACCTGTATTTGCTATTGTTTGTTATTGTGGCGGCATATTTAGTTTGTAGCTTTAAGGAATGCCAGTGTTAGAAGTAATCAAACCACTCCTTATGAACGATATCGGATGGACGATCATGCTAGCATTGTCCTCGGCAAGAATGCTGCGTCCTAGTGACGCGCAGCCATTGTGTTGCCACTGGCTTGCCATCTGTGTAAACCAAATTTGCATGGACATGTTTGTGGTGCGACGACGTCATTGAGAACTTGAAAACAGAGTCCTCAGTTGTAACAAAAACACCGTCTTACCACTTACATACTTGTAAGTCGTAATCATGTTTTTATTTGAGCAATCCAAACTTGGGTTAAGAATGATTTATTTTGTCGATTCCAAATTTTTTCCGGTTATGCGCGCATTTAGATTCCTGCGAGGTTTCAATTTTTCTTTAGGTACCTACATTAAATGTATATTCCAATATGGAACCTAATACTTGCTTAAAAGCTCATATACGATTGAGTAACCTCAAAGCTAACTAAGTTATTTACAGGCGAAAGCAGTATTAATAAATTGAGCTGTCATGTTAGTTATACGCTTGTCTAGCTTTTTCTTAAGTTTCAAGTTACAATTTCTAGATGGTTATCTAAGTCAGAGCTTGCCTACTTCAATTGATTCCAAATCGTGGCATATTCAATGAATCAATTTCATATGCCGTTTACGCTTAATCAGTGGAGTCGAGTGCGTTGCTTTAGCCAGTGACTGCAGCTTGTAGAGTGCATATTGGATTGTATCGCTTGGTAATGGTTCAATTTGATTTATGAACCGTTTATTGAGACGGCACGTGTACCATAAGCGTGTCCTCGAGAACATACGTATAAGTACTTACGTCCAACTGAAAGATAAAATAAATCAAATGCTTCGCAAATGTTCCACATGATTGCTCTGCAAGCAACGTACCTACCTACATACTTACTCGTAAATATTCTGTGATGTTCTGATAATTAATAGGTACCTATGTTGAAGTTAATAAAAAACGTTGCTTTTTGAAGTTAGATTCGCTTAGCTCAGGGGCACGGTTAGAGGTTGATATTAAATTCAACAAAAAATACATAAACATGTTAGTTGCATTAAGTTAAATTTAAGCTTATAATAAGAATTGTCTCAAGCGTATCATCGTCATATTATTCAGCACAATATATACAATTTGAGGAAGCGCACCTAAGCAAGTAACCTTTGCAAAGATCTATCGTGGAGGACAACACATAAATAAGTATTTGAATAATAATCGTTTCCTCGCAGGAACACCCAAGTGTGTGAAGTGTGACTTTAAAGTAAGGAATTGTGTACAAATTCGGAATGACAAGCCAGTTCTTTTACAATGAATTGAATACAATATCGGTTAAAAATCCTATAATTTACGAGAACTATTGCCATATTAGCAGTGCCCCGTGGTTTCACCGCGGAAGATTTGAACGATAAAAACTATGTTACTAAGTGATATTTTTAAGCCTACTCGTAAGTTATTGCTTATGATATCAGCTATCTACCCTAGAAACTCTCGTTAAAATTGGTCCAGAACAAACAGAATGAAAGATATAAATATGTATTCAGTGATTTTTTTTTAATTGTAATTAGTAATATACACTGCTATTTTATTTGTATGTATAGGTATAGTCCAATTTTGTTTGCTTTTCTGGGCCCGTGTTCATCGTTGATATCATAAATCTTCAGTTAGTTGCAGCGTTTTCTTTCATACATAATTATGTATGTAAACAACATAGGCAACTATTGGACATTGAAATGAGCTGATTGTTTAGAAAGTAAATGGGTAGTTGGGTATTTCTAGTGCTTTCTTGTGTTGCTCGGTGATTGGTGACAAACAAGTTTGGAACCGTTATAGGAACTACTTTTAGAACTCATGTGCCTGAATAATATTAAGCTAGTTACTTATATATAACCCCCGAATCAAGCCCGATGTGGTAGGTCATGCGAGGCGCAGCGTAGCATGCAATGGTTCCTGTCTTAAGAAGTCTGAAGAGAGTGTAGCGGAAGCGGAATTTGTTGTTTAATATATAGAATGTTGGCGCCAGTTAATATACCAAAAGGATTATGAATCACCGCGATTTCTCATGATGATGTAGGTAGTGTACTTTTATTTATTTTATGCAGTCTGCGTCTTCTATATTTAGCATAGTAGCTAAATAAATAAATACCTATTTACAAAAATCATACAAAAGTATGTGTAAATTGAAGCTGCCCAAAAACGGCATAATTTATTCTAGTGTGGTTTTCACTATTTCATAAACGTATTCGTTGGTCTGAGTATAATGATATGATTTATGAATATTTTTTCACAAGTGTCTGAATTCGAAGTCACGTATTCACAACTATGGTTGTTTAATCAGCTCGGATTAGGAACATTCTAACTTTGACGATGAATTTTACGGTACCATAATGAAACGTCAAAGCTCAGAAGTTCTAAATACGCTCTGCTTAAACCGATGATTCTGTTCACTTATTCAAAAATCAAAGGCAAAAGTGAAAACGCCTTCTACGAACTTAACCTAAATAGATTTCCATACAACGCTTAATTCCAAAGGATGATTGATTCCCTCCACGTAGCGTAATTTGTAATTACCCTCAAGTGCGAAGATTTCAGTCGCGGTAGTTAAAAACCTAATAGCTACAACTAGTTTTATCTATAAGTATGTATTTCATTTAACAATGTCTACGTCAAGGACTTTTAAGTAGAGGTTGATTACCTCCTGGAGTTCCCAGAATAATCTTCAGACTATGTTTGTCATTGCTATATTTGTCTAACAAAGCACTTCTGCATCTAACTTTTTTACTACTTATATAAGTAGGTATAAGATTGCCTATTTGTCGTCGGCTCTTACAATAGAATAGACAAAAAGCTCATGCCGTAAATACCTTTAACAAATACCGCCAGAACAGAAATGCAATCAGAGAACGGTACCTCTGAAATAGATTTCACTTTCTATCCTTGTAGTCACCTTGGCAACTTCTCGCTAAGCAAGCTATAAAAACGTTTAATGCTATAGACACTACGAAAAAGGTGATATTAATATTGATACACCCGAAAGAACACAAAAAATATGTTTCTTTTATTGTGCTTTACAGATAATAAACCACTCTGCTACGACTTTTGCAATTACAGACACGTAAAGCCGTGTTATTCTGTAAGGTTTCAGCGTCGCACTCGACGCCGAGGGTTGGTTTCAAAGATACGAAATTGAACTTTGTCGTCTATGTTTTATGAATGAATTTTCTATGACCTAAGCTTACAGAATAACGCTGCAGAATGTGTTTGAACAAAATACTCGTTAGGAAAACGTCATAAAGATACTTGGTACATAGACAACGTTGGATTCAATGACACGATAGATCAATCCATCGTATTTTGTTCATTTGTCTCTAAGTTGAAACGGGAAAGGCATTGTAAGTGGGGACGTCAGTCAGACGACTTCGAAGTACGGTATTGAAATAAATTTTCACCGTTTTATTTTCTCTCTGTTAGATTTTACATTTAAATGTAACCTTATTCTAGCTTCATCGGTTATTTATAACGATGAAATCTTGGCTTTGTCCAATCATAAATTTTATTTGTAGGTTTTAAAAAGAAATTAAGTATCACCCAAGTTTTAACATAAAAAGAGTAATTAACTAAGAGATTAAGTATGTGAATGATATGTGAATACATTAAGCATTATATTAGCAGCTAAATATACGCTAATGTTATAAGCCGATAGGAGAGGATTTACGACCGATAATGCAAAAGTAAACAGATAGATAGAGAACTAAATGTCACGACCGACTGTAACAACCGACATCAGGGGCCTTACCATGAGCTCTTATTGCCATGATAGTTTCACTCATTTATGAGACAGATGTATGTGACGTGCATACATCTGTCACTGTCGCACAACTGAATTAACAATGCAATAAGAGCTCATGGTTGGGCCCCAGTAGAATCGTTAAGCATATTTATTACCTTTGCACATAGAATTATTATAATAATTATACGAATAAATATGTGTTACCATTGAAAGTGTGCTAACAAATATTAATATACATATACAGATAAATTAAAATAAAGTGTCTTGATAGTAATTCGAAATTAAGTAACAGCTCCAAATTAAATTAATCTCTGAAACGACTGGACACTGACAGATAGCTGATGTTATAAGGAGCTAATTAGGCTTCTTTTATTTTGGAAAAAAAACTATCAATGAGTAACATCGTATATTGTTTAACCTACGCAGGGAAAACCACGAGGAACAGTTAGTTACAAACACAGTGGAAAAAACAATATATTCTAGTGACAAATTCTATTATACTTACCAAGTACTTAGGTACTTACAGAAATAGAGAAAATGTGATTGCATTTGTTTTTTTCCTGAAGCTGGCGATCGCTAACCGATTCAAATTACTTGCAACTGTGTAATTTTTACATTGTAATACACTTAGGTACATGTAAATAACCAACTTTTTATTCTTTTTTAGTCATACTAAATGTGTTATTTAAATTGTTTCAGGTATGAACAACACGCTCTTGTGGTAACAGTTGTTTTTTTTTATTGGGAAAGCAAACACGTATCATGAACATAAACACAAAATAAATAATTTTACTACACATCAAAACATTATGCGCGTCGAAAAATATAATACAAGATTAAGGGTGTCGCGTTTTTCACTAAGCGTTGATTTCAATCATAGAAATTGATACATAATACATAGAAGATAAGGTTCAATTTCGTATCTTTAAAACCGACACTCGATGACGAGTGCGAAGCTTGGAAACCTTAGTGAATAAAAATATAATACATGATTAAGGTAATCTGTTCAAGTCATCGATGAAATTCTATATTCAAAGCTACTGCAATAACGCTGAAATATAACTTCATTCTTTGCTTCAGTAGAAGAGTTGTTAAATCTAAGAACATGCTAAATATGTATAATTATATCAAAGTCATAGTTTTATAAAGTTTCGTAATCAAGACGTTACGACAGTCATTAGATAGGTACGTTTATGGAAATACCTAGTCATTGATAAAGCAAAGTATTCTGATTCTCGTATCAGCATTTTTCTTTTTGATTCCAACATGATGAATTCATATTTGTTTTTTTAAAGATATCATATATCTAATCAGCAAATGATATATGAAGCTTATGATATTATATTGCTGTGCGTACAAATATAACAATAGTGTCGGAGCTAAAACTACGTAGTACTATTATTTACTCTTCATTCATTTTATTTACTAATTGTCGACTAATTCTAAACCTCTTCAAAAAACTAAGAACTCAAGTTAGATAAATAGGTTATCAATACTTTTTAGTAAGTATTTTTGAACTTCTATGACCTTATGCAGTCCAGAAGGTCAATTTTCTGAATTCAAGATGAATCTATTGATTTGACTTGTAAAATGAACTTACAAACACAAATACAAATTAAATTAAATATTAAATACAATCAATCATTATTAATTCCATTGATTGAGTATTCCACTATTAAACTGTCAAGAAATTTTCAGGTAACATTGGTGTGAATGTATTGGAAATAATTTAAAAGCTTCTCTCGTTGACGTTAATGTTTCTCGTACAGTAAACATCAAAAGTTAAACCGATTTGTTCGGACTTTTATAATTTATTCTGTGAATAGTAAAGCAATCAGAAAGTAATCAAGATCTTATATTGACGAGCAAAGTGCTTTTAGTGGTAACTGTACATATTATCATACGTATTCAAGTGAAGGCAGACGTTGCAGCTGTGTCAAGGCGAGACTGTAGATAGCTTAGCTCACCGAAATTCAGTTGGTTTGTTTCTTAATTACGTACCATTATTAGTGCTATTATTTAGAACACAATAGATACGTTTCATGTCCAATTAACGTGAGGATGACTTCTTCACTTTTCAGTTCGTTCTCGTGAATAAATAAACTGTAAAATAAAAAAATTCAAATATGCAAACTAATTATTTTGCGAACTGAAACAAATTTATTTGATTAGACTATTAGTAACAAAGTATTTTCAAATCATCAGACTGACAATGATTAAGTATTACTGGTTTGTAAAATGTTACTGTCATGTTCGGAAGGTTGCTCTTACTGAGAATAATAGCTGAGCGATCGCCAATCCGTATTATTTTCAAATATATTTTTAATCTATACATCTATACATACAGATAAATAAAATTGAAGTGTCTGTAATTCCAAAATTACAGCTTTTCACTAAATGCATATGAAAGTAGACACGCTACTGACACTAAAAAAACAAGTTTTAAAATGTTTCTCTGTCTGTCTGTCTGTCTGTCTTTCTGTTTGTTCCGGGTAATCTCCGAAACTGCTGGATGGATTTTAACGAGACTTTCACTGGTAGGTAGCTGACGTTTCAAGGAGTAACTTAGGCTATTTTTATTTATCAAAAATATTAGGGTTCCGCGACAATAAGGATGAAACTAAATCAACGCGAGTGAAACCGCGGGGCACTGCTAGTAACTTAATACAATTAATTATTCTCTAACTAGCTTCTGCCCGCGACTTCTTCAGCGTGGAATAGTAACTTTGGGCTACCGCTAACATTAACCTGCGATTGGTCTAAGCATGACGATATAATATAGCATTCCTCAATGAATGGGCTATTAACACTGAAATAATAGATTGGCGCGTTCAAGCAAACAAACAAAAGTAGTAGCACAGATTTCAAAATGAATTTCGGTATTGCATTTGTATGGCAATCAAGCTCCCCTCAATCGATAAGTACTTATATATCTTGACCTACACACGTCTAGTCGGTACATGGTGTACCTACACTGTCCATATGAAGCAGTAAGGATATTGATATCTCAAGGAAAATCTAAAGTAATGTCACTCAAATACGCAAGGTGAAATAAAAAAAACTACATAAAGTCAATTTACGCTCTAAAGTAACTTTCGACAGCACCGTTCGTTGGTTTAATTGTTAACTATTGCTACGCTAGGTGTCGCGAGTTCGATTCCCGCATCAGGGTGAACATTTATATGATAAGTATTTTATGTGTTTGCCTTGAGCCTGGGTGTTTGGTATGCATTTACATAAAGTACATACGTATTATTAAATCCTTTGTCTCGTAACATGTATGTAGTTATAAGATATAAATATAATTAAATATTAAAATAATGATATACCTACTTGCCATATATTATTAAGATAACCATTCTTGAATTTAATTACTAAGTATATATAATAATTAATATTGTGTGTATATTTTTATATTATGTTATCTTGCACAATGCCACGACAGGCACGTGAGTAAGTATAGTAAAGTTATTTATTTATCTTTACTCACTGCTTTTTATGCCGAATCATTGACGTAAGTGGGTAGATTTATCAGTCTGACAATAGGAGATATATACATAATTATTTTATTCAAAACAAAGTGTAAAAACTTGTTTCCTGCAAGACTGCATCTTGAATACAATAATTAGCATTTTCCTTGAACAAACTTCAAATAGCTCTACACTTTGCGATTAATAAGAAGGAGTTATATATTATTAGTTATTTCGTGGAACGGAACCCTATTTCTTTATAAATATAAGGACTATTTCTTTATGTATATAAGAAGCCTTAGTTACAAGGAGTAACTAAGGCTTCTTATATGTCCCAAAATGTATAGTCCCGAAAAAATTTCAGTAAAAGTCCAGCCGTTTCAGAGATTACGCAGGGCAAACAGACTGACATAGAAAAAAATAATATAGGTTTTTTTATTCAAGTACCCTACTGTTAGATTTTAATTGCAAACAGAACCTTATTGATATCTATAGGTGCTCCGTGACTAACCTGAGAAAGGATTCATCGTTCATAGTTTTTGATAAGAATGCACGTTGGTCCAGCACACGTGTGCGGCGTCGTAAACCAAGCCTGTGTAAACATGCCTCACGTTTCAATATTGTTCTTTACATTTTTTGACTCTGTTAGGTTTTTCTTATCTTAGTTGTGTACCTACAATAGGTTGCTAAGTAACAAAGAACTTATTGATTTCTTAATTAAAATTGTGACCTAGCAATCTAATGGAAAGAACTATAATAGTAAGTCAAGTCTATCTGATGAGGTCCTACTATTGCAACTTGCAAGTAGGTAATAGAAATTATAGATTTGTATACGTTTTATAGAGTTGCTTATTTCAAGACTTTGGGCCTATTTCTGTACATTCACATCTTACATAGTTTACGATGTGGAAGTTAGTTGGACCGTGGAAGTTAGTTAGGTAACGCGACGAAAGGTAAACCCATAGCAAATACGCCCACCTTACGGAATTGCATCGCCAGTAGCATACGGCAGAAGATAAATATATTAAACGGTTCAATTATCTACCTCACTTGAATAGGTTACAATACCAAATACCTAGTTCAGGTACCGACTGTCAAGAGCTATGGGCGCTGCTTAAGTGCGCTATAGTCATTTTATGAATCTGTCTTTAGTAAAAAATCTTTAGTAATAACAAAGTAGGAGGGTTGGCTGCTTTCGAAGATAACACCCTGAACAATAAACATCACTTATTTATACGCTCGTGACAAAGCCAGCGAGTACCCTTATGATGAATGAACGCAGACTGATTGAGGTTGGCGCCAGAAAGTGACACAGTTTACCGTATGACACGAAATATATACGTTTTGAAAGGCTTCATGATTGTTGCCTAAAAAAGAGGTAAAGCTGTTACAGAAATAAAAAGTACAATATGGTGCTGTATCATTGTCCAGTGTTTACCTAATTATTTCGTGTTGTGGCGAGTAAGTGGTTTCTTTTTTACATAAAATAGGTAGCAAGCAATTTTTGCGAAATATGATTAGTGTTGACGTAACTGCAAGTAAGTACCTAAGATTATAGAAAATAAGTAGCTAAGTATATTCTACCTCAAGATATTCAAGACACATTATCGACAGCAATTTAATCAGCAATACAACATTTTTTATTATTCAAGTACCTTATAAAGATATCTCATTATGAGCTAAAGTTTCCGTTCATTATAAAAATTCCAAGACAATTGATTTAATTAACGTAGATAGATTACTATTGGAATGTGAGAATAATGTTTATGTAAGGTAAGGTAGTGCTTTGCTGTTGAGGAACCACACTTAAAAAAATTATCATGTCTAAGTGACAAACAAGCTAATTTGGAAAATTTATTAAGTATTGTTGTTTGTCCTTAGTAATTTCTTATGATAAATGTACACGGAATACAATTAATACTTCACCTAAGTTTCAAGTTACAGATAAGTCGATTAATAAATGTAATAAATGTCTTATTTATTACCCAGTAAAAGTGTTTGCTTATTTTTTCAACTACATCATAAAAACGACGGTGGTTTAATGGGTTTTGTCATGTTTTCCTTGAAATTGTGCGTCATAAAGTCCGGCCATTATGCTCATACGAATACACATCATATTACAGCTCAAAGATTTCCAACTTATTCTTTATGACTTCTGCGAAAACTCGTTGGAAGTACTTACCTATATTTTATTCCTAACATTTCCTTAATTAATGATGTCTTTATTTTTTATTTAAGTATGTATATGAAACACTACTTACATAGAATGGATGATGTTAAAGCGCTGCTACGTGCAGAAACACGCTCACTGCGATTACCATCATCCAACTCGAAGAAAGTTTGATTAATCAAATGTCTGTCAATTGTGAAATGTACCATACCTAGTTTATTACTTATCCATGTCAAACCATCAAATCGTGGTCTGGCGCGTTATTCACTAAGGTTTCTCAGCGTCGAACTCGACGACGAGCTATAGGTTCAATTTCGTAAGTTTAATACCAACACTCGACGACGAGTGCAACGCTGAGACCTTAGGGAATAACGCTGTTTTTTAAGTTTACAATCTAGTGGGATATATAATGAACTAACGGTTCTCAAAATCGCAAGGTAACATACACTGGTCATCAAAAAATCGGCCCACCTGCAGTTTTTCAGCAAATCACGTTTTTCTTCAACGAAACTAATCAAAATGGTTTAGTACCGATATGTTTCAATTGTCTGGTTTATTTACACTAATTTAAAAAAAAACCTAAATAGGTAACAAAAACTGCAATTTTCACTATAAAGTTAAACACTATGGTTTTACACTTTTTGTTTTTAATTAATTTTATTCACTCAAATTTTTTAGTCTGAAGTGTTGGTACCACAATTGTTCCAGTTTAGTATTGAGTATTCCCCCCTCTTGCTCGAATGACGGCCTGCATTCGCCTTTTTAGTGACCTGATCAAGGTTTTGATGGTCTTCTGAGGGATTCGTGTCCTGATAGCAATTTCCAGGTCTTACAACGTTGTAGGGGCTGGATTTCGGGCTCTAACTTTTT
The DNA here is from genome assembly GCA_964035505.1 of Watsonalla cultraria. NCBI lineage: Eukaryota > Metazoa > Arthropoda > Insecta > Lepidoptera > Drepanidae > Watsonalla > Watsonalla cultraria. The sequence continues at coordinate 4,330,118 of OZ037717.1, read as the reverse complement.
GTTTTAGCGCGTCACACATGTGCTCTATAGGGTTAAGATCAGGGCTTCTTGCTGGCCATGACATAACCCGAATGCCAACTTCTTCAAGATAATCAGTGACAATGCACGCTACGTGTGGTCGGGCATTATCATGCATTAACTCAAAATTTTCCCCAATATAGCCGGCATATGGCACCACGTGGTCTTCCAATATCTCGGTGATGTAGCGTGCCGCGGTCAAAGCACCGTTCCTTATAAAAACCAGCTCCGTATGTCCGGTTAAAGATATGCCACCCCAAAACATCACAGAGCCCCCACCGTAACTCACTGTTTCTCTTATGCATCACTGGGCATAACGTTTACCTGTTATGCCCAGTGACCATATAAAGTTATCCGACTCTCATCACTAAAAAGAACTGACTCCCACTGGCCTATAGTCCAGTTGACGTGATTTTGCGCAAATTGAAGTCTGGCTTGTCGATGAGCTGTGGTAAATTGTGGCCCCGTTGCTGGCTTGTGTGGTCTTAAATTCTGTTCACGAAGTCTCCTCCTTACAGTACTGTCACTTATAGTCACACCCCGATCTTCACGTAAGCGTCAATGGAGATCAACGCCAGAAAGGTGTCGATTTCGTAAAGCTGACACCACTATAAAGCGGTCATCCCTTTGAGTTGTCACCCTATGTCTTCCAGATCCAGATCTTCTTCGATACTGCCCAGTCTCCAGAAACCTTTGGTAAACTCGCCGAACTGCAGAACGGCTGAGATTTAACCTCCTGGCGACTATACGTTGACTTAAGCCTTGTTGCAGCAAAGCCACAACTTGGGCCCCCTCAGCTTCAGTGGTGTCGATTCTTTTAAGACAAAATTAGATTACAGCCTCAGCAATTAAACTTCACGATATTAACACGCAATCCCTAGAAAAGTCCGATTCTGACTGGAATAATGATTGTATTCGTTCCCATGTAAAACCGTCAAATCAGCACTCAACAGTATTTCTGTGTAAAAAATTGTTAAGTACCTTCAAGTGCAGTAAGATTTATGGCAAACAAGAACTCAATCATCATATCGACCCTCAAAACAAAAAATAAACATGTGAAACAGTTTATCTGTGAAAGAATCGGTTAATATTGAAAAAAAGTGGGTGGGTCGATTTTTTTGATGACCAGTGTATATACGTTAAATAAGATTCATAATCGCACCTAAACTTTAGCCCATTGGGTACGTAACTTAATACACTACACTGACCACATTAAGGTACCTACAGTTTCTCAACAAATATTTACATGACCTGAATACGTTAAACCTAGATATAATTACATACACTTACGTATATACCAACTAAATAGGTATCGCCCAATAGAACACAGTCCTAAATTAGTCACGCAATTGTTTGCTAATTAGCAATATTAACAACATTAATAGTCTCTTAACATTTGTTTCTTTACTTCCTAGTCTATGGCTGGTATTACAATAGTAATAATTAAATACTTACATCATAAAATTGCGCAAGCTGCTTCAAAGCGGTGAAGTTTTATTAAGTTTGTTATTATATATGAACTATGAAGCAATTACATTACAAACTATGTAATCGTTAAACAAAAGAAACAAAATGTATTGATAACAATTGGTAGTACTAAATGTATTCAATACTTCATTATCAAAATACTCAGATGGTCTCACTGAGACATATGTCGCTCATATATACGAGTATGAGTAAGGAGAAGAATATATTGTGTAGAACAACTGTAATATACAGAAAATGTAGAACGGTAGAGTTGTTCACGCCTAAAGTTTAGCAGATGTGTTACAACGTCCATTTTCTTCTGAAGTTGATTCCAAGTTTAAGTCCGCGAGGGCGTTCGTCCTCAGTAGCCAGTATCCTTTCAGATTCATCATCGTCACGATGTTTTCCTCCATCGTAAAGCTCGTATTGTTTTACGCTTGCTGACCTGTGAGCTTGCACTATGCGTCGATCATAAGTAGCGATGGAGGCTTGACATTCCGTTTTGCGCTTTGATTGAAAGCGAACTCGACATAAAGAAAACTTACAGAATAACGAGGAATACTATAACATGCGTATGGTCATCACGATTCAGAGTGAATGAGTCAAATAAAACCATAATAACAGTGATATCTATTCTGTGACGTGAATGAAAGAGTTAGAAGACATTATAATTTCACAAACAACGGACACGAGACTAAACAAATACTTTAACCATACATGAGTCATGCGTGACATCTATTTACTTCCAGACTGGAATAGAAGCCACGTATAAGTCATCAGGTTACTTATAAACTGTTGATGTAGAGCACAGATGCAGAATAAAAAAAAACTGAGAATTAACCATAGAGCCATAAGCTTGATATACCAACTCTTGGTTGCCGAAGGGACATTTGTTTTGGTTCTTCAGGAACGTTGTGACTATCAAACATAGTGTTTTTGTTTTTGTTTATTAATGTAATACGGCTGAAGCTGAGATTGCACTTTGAACTTATTTGACATTCTGCAAATCTATCAGCCGGTGTCTACCCCTTAGGGGCTCTTTTAGATAGGCGTGAAGTTAAGTGCTAGAAATTATAGCTTCCACGTGCAGTGAACGGTGTCGTAAATTACTTACTACCTACAGGCTGAATCAGCTGTATTAAATGTTCTATGTTATGCAAGTCGGACAAAACACTTTGTTCTAATTTCCTTACGGCTTTTATGCAATAGATGTTCAGTTTGGATCTGACTATATCGAATGAAAGTGCTTATATAATTTAAGATGGATATGAGTATTTAGAAATATATTCGTTTATTTACTGGAGATCTTAAGTGTCTCTTCAATATATTAGTTGGCACCTAATGTTATTTGTTACGTGACAAAACTAGTACCTAAGTAGATAGCTACTCTATTGAATATTTATAATGTGCTCTAGCTAGAAAAGAAAATATTCACAGCAAATCCTATTTGATTGTTATTATAATGAATGGATGTTTGTTTACATTACCCTTGTTTGTTTATTTATATCAAATAATATTATGAGATATTACGGCGTAGAAAGCGGATACCACATCAATTACTCAATACATCATTGTCAACATATCATCACTTATCACCCGTGATAAGTCTGTGATGGATGATAGATGATTGGTGGCCGAATGAGTGATGACAATCCGATGTTTTGATGTATCAATCGTGGTGATCACTCAAGCGTAAATAAATTACTGGTAAAATAAGCTAAGATGATCATATGTAGTATTCTTTTTGTCCTGAATGGCACACTGTTTGTTTTAAACAGGGTTAAAAGATGTCTATGAGTAGGTACAAAAGCAGGAAATAGTCCGCCTGTTGCTATTAAACCCGCGACTTACCATCTTATTCTTCTTATCGTATCGATGGCAGACATTTTAAATTGTTGTTGCCCAGAACTTGACTACTGTCATAGCATTTTTGGTGGCAGCCATTAGAGCCTACCGCGTGCAGCTGGTGGAGCAAGCACACGCCATTTTATAAAGAATGGATATGCCAACATAGCAAGATACGAAAATGTGGGTCCCTACTTCTACAGTTAGTAGGTACAGCATCTCCTTGTGGAACACTGGCGAACTTAGTCGCGGGAACACGTTACTACTCTAAAGTGCCTTACATCAAAGTAAAATTATTAGACTTCGATCTTCTGTAAGGTGGTGGTAACGCTGCCTCATTGCTTCTAAAATTTATAGGATACTGCAGGTTACTTTGAAAAACTGAAATGGACATTTGCGTGTTAGCTCGGTTGCAACAACTGGCGCCACAAGACTCGTTACGGTGGAGGAAGCGGTATATTATTACTGGCAACTTGATATTCTTGAGAATATTTATGTTGTTACTACACACGACTTAACGTAGGTGGTCTCTTTGAATACTATAATCAAAGAAACTGAACAAAACTTAATTAAATGATATGACAAGGAAAAGTTAGGAAAAATAGGCACTTACAAAAGAAATGATTCGAATCTACAACTTGTCTATACTTTGTTTGTCCATTTTTATGCAAAGGTATGTAATTTATGACCACTTTAAGAGGTTAGAAACATTATAGTATTTCTATGAGGGTAGAAAAAGTAATGATAGTTTGCACTATCGCACAGCTGAATTATCGTTGCAATAAGAGTTCATGGTTGGACCCCTAAGCAAGAATAGAAATAAAAAAGATTATAAGATGATCAATTAGGCATTGAAATATATTATGATGGATTACGTCGTATTAATACATAACACAATGACTATTAACCTTGATTTCTTGCATAGTAACGAATAGGTCAGTTGCTTAATTACTGTACTATAATAGTGTCAAACAACCTTGAACTTTAACTTATGGAAGATAAGATATTCCTTTATGCAATGATTACATATCAATACATAATATTGCTTACTTTCCTAATGTTTATCGACAATCAATACTTTGTAATATATATTAGACTATAGGACGAAACGATTTACACCAACAGGTTGGATTTCGTAAACTCTTGCACTGACACCCAATAAAATTCCCGCCCCATTTATGATTGGTGATACGTCTGGCAAATAGAAGTCAAATTCATTTTATTTTAACGCCTTGTTAAAAAAATATGGTTAAACATTAAAAACAATGCGAGGCCTTGATATTGGCAATACAAGATATGGTTTTGAAAGTGTTATCGCATCGACATCGTGACACGTAAACACTTGCCTTGCAACTCACGATAAAGGGTGAGATAGTGGTGCTATTTTCGAACTATGAAATCGTACAAATGATTTTTGAAATCTTTTGAATGTTATATATCATATACAATCATAGATCATGATACTAAGAAAATATAAACATACATCATAAAAATTTAATTTAAACTGAACGATAAGACGGAACGGTCTTGTGTTTATTAAATCTATTACGGTTACTGGGTTAGTCAGCGCCTGCTTTGTGCCTGCACACGTTCTTCCGTGTTTTTGTTTCGGCACTTAAGTGCCTTTATAAATCTTAATATATGCGTCGAGTTTCGATGAAATTTACCGACCCATAAGTACATCAACCACATTACTAATGACATAACTGAATGAATACCATCATAATATTTATTTCTATTAATGAGTTCAGGTATTCGCCCTAGTACGAAGTACGGGCTACTCTTTCAACTATATTCCAATACATACTAGATAAATGATTCAAGTCAATTTAAAAATTTCGTCGTTTATGTTCGTCCATGGTAGATGACAACTGCAGAGCGATAACGTCCGTGAATGACGTCATATGATATGTGTATAATGGCGGCATGGCGGCCGTTAACGGTGATTATCAAAATCAATATTGCGCCACCGTCACCGTGATTTTAATTAGGCCACCGTTCCATCATTGGGCCAACTATGATCGTTTAAGCAGCACGTATTAAGAACTTCTTAGCTCACTCTGCTTAAACCGATGATGATAGGCTCCCAGTTCATCTTTCGATTCACTGTTCTACGGTTCCAAATTAAAGGGCAGATATTTGTAACATTTAAATGCCAACACTAGACTGGCGTGTGACGTGACATACTCTATACCGCATACTTTAAACACTGTACTTGACCAAATGAATATATGTCAGAGTTAGCCATCGGCAGTAAGCGTGTCACGGTCGAACCTTCAGATATCTCGGAATGCATGTACTGTCGTATATTTTATTCATATTGCGCAAGACGAGGTGAACCACCGCTTTACATAGAGATAGGACATCTTTAAGATGGGTAGTTTCTATACATGGCTATTTCCTAGTAGAAGATCATCCAACAAGGACATGTTTCTGTTTCTCAACGCCACAGTTTTTATTACCTCTTTCAATAGGCAGTATTATGAATGACCCGCTTGCGTGCATGTCGCAATTTAACTGTTACACAGTCGTAATGACGACCCATTGCACGCAAACTTAACGTGCACACGTTTGTTTAGTATGAGAACAATCACTATAGATATATTCTATAATAGGGAACATTTAACGAACCTACTCTTTCCTTTATAAATATTCCGATTGTAAAATGACTGCACCTTGTTATTTTTAAACAATTTTTTTTTTCAGGTACAGATGTGTGTCCTATGAAATCCGTGGTTCGCCGTATCGGCCAGCAATTGATCACTGCGCTCACGGGAAAAGGACTTGCCGTGCTTGTCAACCACGGGATAGCTGATGAAAAGGTAACGGTTATAACCGACACCCTAGGTATAACCTATTAACACAAACATACAGTTAATTCAAAATCTAGGACAGAGCTGAACTGAAGTTAACACTACATACCGTTAGGACGAGTTTCACTTAGATCATGAATCTTGTCTTTGTATTCACTAGAAATACTGCATGCTAAACGGAGTTCTCATTGCTTTGCAAATAGGTACGTTTACATTTTCATAAAATACATATGGATACCTTATATGTCAGTAACCCACACATAATATACAATGACATTATTTTTTGCCGTCAATGCCTGATTTGTTTTACCAAACATATATGGAGTAGGCCACTCGGTCTCGACCGTTATGACTGGCCACTCTCAACCTAGATAATATTTCTGTAATTAATATATTTTGGAAACTTGTCTCTTAGCTCAGACTAGACTACTTGGCGGTGGCGAAGCCAAACATAAATTGGCAACTACGACAGTATAATGGAATAAAGAACCACAAAACGAAGATTAGGTTATAAGATCCCGATTCTCTGTTCTATGAAATGCACCAACTAACTTTGAAATCATATAGGTATATGTAAAGCGGCTAATAACCTGCTATATATTATGTTCCAGCTGAAGGCGGTGTACGCGGACTTGGACAATTTCTGTGCTCTCCCAGAAGGTCAGCAAGACCAGTACCTGCGGAATCCTACCAACAACCATGGATACGTCAAACCCGGGATGGAGCAGTTTGATGCCACTAAGAAGGTAACCCGAAAGTTTTATTAGACTAATAATAATAATACCTCGAAATACCTCTGAAACGGCTGGATTGATTTTGACGGCAGTTTCACTGGTTAGCTATGTAGTAATAAACGAGTCACTCCGCTAGTTAATAAACAAATACAATAAACCATAGCAATATAATCAAGTACCCACATCCAAAGCACAAATTTTACGAATGATTGATGCAATTCTCAGAAAATAAACTCGGATTATATTTTCATTCCTCAGAATGGTGTCTTGTTCGCTTTAAATTTGTCTTGGCGAAGAGCAATGCAAATATTTTCCTTGTATTAAAATAGTTAATTTCTGTCGCTTATTATTATAACTTCCTCTTCTTTTAAGTATTTGCGCGCGATAATTTCATCAAGACTAGCAAATCACGAGCTTTCTCAGAAAATGTTCACATAAGTATATATTAATTTTGAAAAATTCGTGAGATTAAAATATTCAGCTAAAATTTATGCAATATACTTAACTGAAGTGTACATTAATAAAAGGCGAGGAAGACTTTAGAATCGATGTATGGTATGGATAGTGCAAAAGATGGTATTGCATGGCAAGGGATAAAGGCAGTAGGAAGATAATGATGATGACTATTAATGCCTGTTTCAGGAGCTGCGTCACTCTTTTAACATCACGTCGCTGTCAGCGGCGTCTATGCCTGCGCAGGAAGAAGTGCCTGAGTTCTCGCAGCATGCCATACCGCTCGCTCATGACCTGACCAACCTGTCACGTGTGTTGCTTCAAGCACTGGCCTATGGGCTCGGTATGTTATTACTTAAACCTAAGTAGTTGTTTGAGAATTTCACGCCATATTATATGTATAGCGTTGGCAACAAAAACAAAAGTTTCAAGAATCGAAACATACTTTTAGTCAAGCCCAATAGCCTTAGTATAGTAGGTTATATAGTAGGCAGAGGTAAAGCAACACCCATGGTAAAGCAACACCCATTCTCAGATATAGGTATGCGTTTATCAAAAGAACTTGTTGGTCAGAACAGGTACCCATTACAGTCGGCTACTAAAACCCAAAACCACTCAGGTTCTTCTCAGCTAACATATAAGACTCTAAATATAAAGGCATTTATTTACCAACAAGACGGCACCGTTAGTCTAGTCATTATATTAGTCTAGTTGACAATTCACATAGTATATTAAGGTTGACAATTTACAAGAACATCCGACAGGTTATCTGATACAAACACGCTATGATTCGTTTTTGACTAGTTGCATCGCGCTCTTAATGTTACATTCAAGACGCTGAGCGATGCACTTCAGAATTTGAATACTTAGGTACTCAGTTCTTATTCTTAACCGTAAATTATCCAGGTATCCCCCCATCAACACTACTAGCGTGTCACTCTGGCATGCTGTCGAGTGAGGGCAACAACCCGTCGACGATGCGTTTATTGTACTACCCGCCGGTACCGCCCGAGGACGAGGGCCCGTGCTGCGACGCACCCCACTACACCCGCTGCGGCGCGCACGCTGACTACGGCACCTTCACGCTGCTCGCACAAGACTCTGAGGGGGGACTTGAGGTAGTACCTACACAATAATATTTAAAGTTTAGGTACCTACGTACACTCACAGAAATAGCTTCAAAAATGTTCCTTACGCAGTTTGTCACTTGTCAAATAAAGGAGTATAAAACTTGAGAGCATCTGATGACCAAGGCGCGAAATTGATGAGTTTATCGATACCTGATTTTATGATGTATGGTAGTTCCTATCGCAATGAATCAACCGTGCATCATTATCATTGCAAAAAACGTTTACAATGGAAACTATTTGCATATCATGTCAAAGTCATCGATGTAGGATGGCTACAACTCGACAAAATAAATATTATGTAATATCAAATATTTCAAAGACACGTTATAAAATGTACTCTCGTCATTATTTTCAAACCTAATTAGAGAATATCATAATTTACATGAGTGTAAGATTTTGTTATTTATTACTTTTTTTTTCATTTATTAGAGTATAATAGGTAGGTTTTTTTTCTATTTCAGGTGAAGTTCCATGGTAGCGAAAAATGGCAGACCGTGGGCCATCTCCAGGGAGCCATCCTAGTCCAGACCGGCGAGCTGCTGGCGTCCTGGACCACTAACCTTCTTCCCGCATTGGTATGAAAGTTTCTCGAATTTTACTATTACAGCTTTTGTTATAGTATAGAGTTTCAAGAATACTACTGAAGTACAACAACTTCCACTGTTAATGGTACCAAAATATAAAGTTTTAAAATTAGTTCCATCTCTTTTCGTGATACGGATTTCAAAAGGGATTGACATCCCTTTTTTCATATAGATTTAACCATATTTTGTAATAAATGTGTAGAGCTAATGTTTCACAAATGCGATATCATTTCAGATGCACCGCGTGGTAGTTCCTCCCGGGCACTACGCGCGCGCCCGCGGGCGTCATTGCGTGGCGTTCTTCTGCCACCCGGACGGGGACGCGCAGCTGCCCGTGCTGCCGCTGCCGGCCGCGCCCGCGCCCGCGCCGCCGCCCTTCACGCCGCACGCGCACCTCACCCTGCACCACCGCCTGCTCAACGCCGCACACCACCTCCAGAAACGCTTCCGGGAGACCTACGCATGACTAGCGCACATACACCACCACAAGACCCCGCTGTCACCTTGACCGATCAATTCATCATCATTTATTTAAGAGCTAGGCTCTTGTCGGTGAAGCAATCCAACCCTGTTTGTCCGCTAACCCTTTGACTTCTTTGTACGACATGACGCCGACTTTTATTAATCGATCAATTAGGTACCACTTTATTTTAATTTCATAATTATGCTTCAAGGTATGTTTGTACGAGACCGAGACGTATATTGTCATTTGCAGTTACGGTATCTAATTGCAAGTGTAATTAAGATGTTTACTACTTACAAATAACAAAATCGATCACGTCGATTTCATGAAATTCTCATAAAACGTATGCTAAATGCAATTTCGTACAAACAGTTCCTTATATGTGAAGTATATTTTTCCCCTCAACCTACTATCCCGAATCTACTTGTAAGTAGTACCTTCATGGTTAGTTAGTGATGATCGTTCATCATCAATCTATTATCTACTGATGCCATTGTGTTCAGATTTCATCGAATGTTCAACATCCATCATGTTGAACAAAATATGTTAGATAATAACTTTAATGTTTGAACGTAAAACTTGGGTTATTTTGCTTTGTATTATGTTGGGCTTATTTTTTAGTATGAAAGCATTTAGAAAAAATGTGATAGTGGAATTTATTATGAAATTATGGTCTTTTTCTATTTTTACATTACAGATTTCTATATTTACATTATACCTAATACCTACTTAACATTTTATATTTCCAATATTGGTTGATGTTTTCTTGCCGGTTTGTGTGTAAGCTTATATGATTATTATCTTTATATTATATACTTATTAGACAAGATTTTTAGCATTCCCTGAAGTAATTGGCATTTTAGGATGTAATTTTGTGACGTCCTTCTACTTAAGTAGTTTAATTAATAAAAACATTTCTCATATATTATTACATTTAAGGTAATTAGCAATTAGTGACGAGAGGTCGCTTTTATAGTATTTTGTTTTTTTTGTTCACCTTTCCATATTCTTGCTTTACCAATATACGTGCCTTTAAGTTTATTTTGTAATGTTTTCCTTTTAATTTACTTTTATAACACTGTCCATTTTCACGCTACTTAAATACACACTACTTTGCATTATCGTGTGATAATTTTGAGCGCTCAATTTCATTGTGTAAGTACTTAAGTATACGACATTTTTGTTTGATCATCTTAAATTAAGTAAAATAGTTAAACCATGCACAGCTGACAGGTTCATTAATTAGTACTTAAAAAACTTATTTTAAGATACCCAATTTCATAGTGAAGTACTTAAAATGCCTTATGGTTTTAGTATTTAATGCAGTTTTATACTTATTATTATTTAAAGTACTTAGATGATTTTATTATTGTGCCGTGAGTAGTTAAATTGTGAACTATATCTTGAACTAAGTAGTACTTAATATAGGTTGCTTTGAATAAGAAATGTTCATTATTATTTCTATTAAAACACTGGGGCCTTACCATGAGCTCTTATTGCCATGATAGTTTCACTAATTTATGAGGCAGATGTACGTGACATGTATACATCTGTCACTTTCGCACAACTGAATTATAATTTCAATAAGAGCTCATGGTTGGGCCCATGACATCCAGAGATAATTTTGTGAAACTTTAAACTCCAAAGCGCAGCAATGCAGCTGCTACATTTTTCTGTAATGTATTTCAAGGTCGAGTAGTCCGCTTCATCATCTCCCTGGCCTTATCCCATGTATTTGGGGTCGGCACTTGATTCAACCCGATGTGGCTGATCACCTGATTTTTATACGAAGCGACTGCCATCTGACCTTCGTAACCCCTTTTTTTAGAGGAAAATCGGCAATCTGGGTTAAACCAGTTGCCAGACTTTTTCAGGCCTCTGACTGACCTGTAACGATTGCCAAAGATGTTAAATTGGCAACCGGGACCGACGGCTTAACGTGCTCTCCGAGGCACGGAGGAAACTCGGGCGGTCACCCATCCAACTACTGGCTAGGCGTATGGTTGCTTAACTTCGCTGATCGAATCATATGCGCAATAGCAATTGTGCCACGAGCTCCACGAGTAGTCCGCTTCAATCACAAGAAATTAGCACGGAATACATACACCATAAAGTACAGTTTCCTATGTTTTAAATTGATAAATCTACGTCGAGCTCGCCGTCGAAATATCTTACAGACTAACGGAGCACAACACTAATCAAATACTATTTCATATCGAAAATACTGTTTTAAAACTAATCCAGACGTGTATATACTTTCGGTATAACTAATGCGCAAAATTAATTTTTTTTTTTTAAATTTTCAAAATTGTTGTCTGAAGTATAGATTTTAACATGTTTTTACATATACGATATTGCCTGCGTATTTTCCTCATTTTGTATGGGATTGTAAAAAAGCGCCCCAAGCGGCGAGCGTAGGAAGTTTTACGTCTCCATACAAAAGCGTAAAACGCAAAATCAAGCGACGGCCAACGTTCGAAGATGTCGAAACCTATACATAGGACACAGACGAGTATTTTCGAACATTACCTACCTCCCACACACATACTTCCAAACATTACCTCTTAGTAATTTTAGTCGTTAAAAATGCTACATTTTCCAAAAAAAATCTTATTATATTTCAAGTAATTTGGTCTTCGAAAGCAAGTCCGTTTCAGATAAAATGTTTGAATTGTTTTTTTTCGTGTGACCACAGTGTAACCGTTCGTTCGTGTTTCATATTGTTCATATTGCTACTAGCGTGTTTATTGTGAAACCTTATAATACCTCTGGGAATGATATGAGACCGTGACATACCTACACATTACTGATACATAATAAATATGCTGATTTGTTTAAATTTATTGTGAAGTTTTATTCATAAACAACCCCAACACGTTATTTTCATTTATAGTGAAAATTGGCTGTAACACCTTTCACTTCACTTCACATACTGTAAACATTTGCTATCGGCACTGTCACATAAAACACTTTTAAGCCTTCCGTTCCTGTTCGTTACAGAAAGACTTAGGCTAGTCCTAAACGATTTCTGTAACGTTTTCTTTTGGAACACAGAACATGGCGTAGTGAAGACTATATATACCTACTAAACAACCCGGAACTAGTGTCTCCAGCACACGAATTATAAGGAAAACAAAATAGAATCTTCATGAAGATTACCGATGAACAAAAGGAGTAAGGTGCCTTAGCACATGGCTCGTAGCCCGTAGCACGGGACCCTAACAAGCATAACAAAAGGTACTTACTGATTTTTATGGTTTATTATATTATTAAAACAAATTGATTAGTACTTACACTCGTTCAAGTGATATGCTTACATGTATTCTGAAATAGTATAAATTATTATAAAAAAACTATTATGTATATTTATTTTTATTCTTAAGATTATTTTATTTTATTTCGAGGGTAGTCATCGTCAATAGTATATGCCATGTTTTGGAGGAAATTTGTTATCTTTGCCTTCAGAAGAAAAAAAAACAAATAGCAGATATACTTTCCTTTGTTTCATTAGGATGCAAGCGCATCTTATTTTAAGCAATATATCAACGTGAACTCCCCGTGCTCTCTGTTGGGGGGAAATCGGGCTTACGCACTCTGATTTGTACGTCAATACGTGTGTATGACTATTTTAATTTCGCCGCGGCATAATCGCGCCGGCTATTTTCGACTTTTTATTTTGGCGTAGTTCGCGTGTGGTCGACCCGTCATGATCTTTGGCGGGAAAAGCCACAGTTGTGGACAGCCATCGGTGCAGCGGTGGTCACTTGCACTCTTCATTCAATGCACAATAAAAAGATTAGTTAAATTTAAGTACCTTGGAGCAAAACTTTCCAATTCCGTGCTTCAAAACAACAGGGAAATATTATGGTATGTTTTATTCCTACTATTTTTTTTCCGATCTAAATACCTACGACTTTCCAATTTACCTACAGTATTCACATTTTTTTATAATTTCCTGTAATATAAATTAGCACGGGCGTACTTGATGCCACAGACCAGGCATTATAAACCAGTCAACCGATTGGTGATGTAGAGACTATTAGTATGTTTAAGTACTTATCTTGGGCTGTATTATTTTATGGAACAGATAGATTTAGGGCAAAAGAGCTTTTCCACGTTGATGTATTTTAGAGCATTATTTCCGCCCTTGCATTCATAAAAATAAGAACGCAATTAATGCACGCACGGATTTTATTTGTCTTTCGTTAAATAATTTTGTCCAAACGTAACACGCTCATGGGACATGACCATGCGTAACGCGTGCATTGGATTAGACAGCTATTATCGCTTTATCTCTGATCACGGTTATCAGCGAAAGACATATTATGTACGTAAGTACCTAGGTATTTCTAAGTATCTTCGTAGGTAAGCAATACGCATCAGATTTGAGCTAACTCTATCTGCCTAGGTGTGTTAATTGAATTTTACCTTAGTTTAATTACTTATACCCACCCGAGAGTCTATCTACTTAAGCAACAACAAGGTTGTAAACGTTTTGGTTATTTATCAATACCTAAGTTATTGAGATTTATTTTTATCCTTTCATTTATAAATATAAGTTGAGATAAGATTCAAAGTATTTATTAAAAACTGAGAGCTCGGCTACAAACTGTTAAAATAGATAGGTGGTACCTACCTACCTACCTACCTATATGTCATGCTAAAAGTTGGTAAAAATCGCCACAAATTCTATAGATTGCTAGTACACGCAATTATTAATTCCCCGTTTCGACCCTTGGGGTTAAATCTATATTATCTATATTTTTTTTTGTAAAATCGGTTTAGCAAGATCACCGTCAGAAGGTACCTAACAGTAGCACAGTATCAGAGAAACCATATTTGCCCAAAAGATGGCGCCACACGTTGGTTAGATCGCATAATTAAAACATTTTCTTAAGTCTATATTTTTTCCCCATCAGACAACAGATCATCGCTATTTATAATATTACCGAACATGGATTCATACGGATATGAATTGTAAGTGGAAATATGGTGTAAATTGGAGCCAACAGTGTTTGTTAGCCAACTTTGTTACACAGACGCGTGTACCGATAAGGAGTAACCGGTTGGATCCAACCTCGTGAACTGTCCGCCTGCCCCCACCGGACTTTGTGATACCCACTTGGTAAACACATCGCCAATGACGACACCTATTGGAAATATACTACTAGATTGTGAAATACCTACTGTCTGGAATCACCGGAAGGAATCACCTACATCTTGTTTTTGGGATCATTATACCTACTTACGATCATTTGTCCAGCAGTCCAGATGGCCTATTATGTTTAGAGTTTCTATCAAGTTTCGATCATAATATATCCAATGGATAAGCATGGCGTACATATCATGTTTTATTATATATTTTTTAAATTTTAAGTATTAACAGAACGTGCTTAATGCATATTTATATATGTATTTTTGAATCCCTGTTTCCCTAGAGCTCACATAATTTAGAAACGACTTTACAAATTCCATTCATCTTTTAATAAGAAGGTTCTTTCGGAAAGGAAAATGACTAGGTAATGGGGAGCAAACACCGCGGACGTAGATTAACCATCGATATGAGAAATACATCTTACAAGGACTACACAAGTCCTCTCTTAAGAAGGTGGATTTTAAGATGGTTTGCCATCTTAGATAAAAAAAATGTAGATAGGTAATAGTACCTACCGATACTTCAGTCTCTCTCAAAGTATTAAATCCTAGTTATTTAAAGATCGTTTAATTAAAATCCTCAATCAATAAAATAGGCCAATTCTTATGAGTTTGATCTCATATCAGTAATAAATAAGAAATTGCATGATTGAAGTTTTAGTTGATACCTATATCCATAAAAATTTCCGCGTGCTTAAGTTAATTTATCAAAACCATACAAGAGCAAAAAATATCAGCAATGTGGTCATAATCAAGAGTAATGTGAGAAACGTGCCAAATATAGCATTATGTTGAGACCTTCATTAGCTGGCGATATAAGAAGCAGGCGGAGACGACAACACTGATAAGCGAACCGGCAATAACCAGCGCGCGGCCGCAGGGGGCCGACAGCGCCGCACACATTCACACTACATAATATTATATTATACTCAACGAACACACACAAACACAACACTGATAACATAATCACACTTATTCGCTCCAACTAGCATTCTGACGCACAATTTTGTGGCAAGTACCTACCAATACAAGTGTTTGCTCCCACTGTAAATGCAAAATCTACACGCTTCGTCATGTCACTTTTATGATAATGAAAACCTAACAGATGCGGAATTATGCCGCGAGTTCATTCAAGCATTTGAAGAATATTTTCTCAGTGTTTTTTTTAATACCTAGACATACAATTGTGAATGACACCTAATGGTATCCTAGGGATTAAACGCATGTAATCGCTTGCAAAACATAATATGTTTCTCTCGTTGCAAACCTTCTAAGCATGGGAATTCGGCATTCTTAGGGTAGGTATTATTCCCATTTTTTGTCACGCTAGATCCCCTATGATCAGACCCTAGTTTAAATAGATCAGATTTTCGCCAGATTGCGTTTTTGGGAGAATCATGATATGCCAACGTTGATGAAGAGTGCGCATTCGTGGACCTAGATTATATGGTTCACGGACCTCACGTGATTCGATAACCGCAGCACGGCGCGGTTCGCTTCACTAAGTGTAGGTACCCGTGCCCGGCACTCGTATATCATCCAAATTTTTCCAATCGCTCCTATCTTATCTAAGGATAGATAGATCTGTCTGCCTTTGTTAGACTTTGTATTGTAAAGCCTGTGAGTCTAAGGGAATGACGATCGGTACGCAGTGCTCCCCCTTATTATAAAAACATGGTTCAAACCAAGACTAGATCAAACTCGGGCTAAAACTATGTTCATCCCTTTTTAAATCCGCATCACAGAAAGAGTTGTAGATATATTTTTAAACCAAGGATTATCTTGGTCTGTTTTGTAATAAGAGGGGTAAGGTTTGGTATCTAAATTCTACATAGTTTAATTCCAGCATTCTACCTAGACCATGCTTGAATACATAATCCTCATTATCAAAGAGTCTGTAAGTCATTCAACATCACTGAATACGAGAATGATCATACCCTCATGATCAATGACACTTTGTAGGCATCTTATCGTATCTAGGTACCAGTTTAAGAGCAGTATCTTTGTGTACTCGCTAGACATAGATTAGGTAAGTATTACTTACTTTGTACGAGCTATCTAATCTGAGTCTAAGCATTCTTCTAATATAACTCTATGTATACCTAACCAGGTTATGTACTGTGAAGAAATAGGTATACATGCATTTTGCAAATAAAACAAACAATGTCTAACTTTGCATTCTGCACTATTGGCAGATTCAAGCATTGTTAAGCACTGTTAAACCTAGGGGCTGCGGCCCTACGATTACCAACTCATTCTAGCCACGAGACCACAGGGTAGCAGTTTTATGCGCAGTTCAGCGCTTATCAGTCTCGCCATCGATAATTTTATCTCGTTATCGTGTTACTTCCGTGTTAAAACTCACTTTGATTCCATAACGACATGTTTTTCGTTGGTACCTATTTGACGCCTAATATGACTATCCAAATATGAAATATCGGCCAAATATTTAGGGCAGTCATTAACAAGTAGACGCTAGATTTAAGTTAGGTACCTATACCCATTCATGGCACTAAGCATGATATAAGCCACCCGTGCAATGCAATAAATTGGTTGATTCTAACTAGGCCCCAATACACATAAGTGTTCGTAAATAAGAACCAGTAAGAGGTCGCTTCACACCGACATCGCCATATCAGCCACCTATTGAACCGCAGTCTATCGTACCGGTAATAACTGGACAGCAGCCGCGGCAAGCGGCTCCTGATAACGCTACTTACTACATGCACACTAGTGCCATGTGATGTGACCTACTATTGCCGCGCTAAATTGCACCTTATCACCTTTCTTTTTCATATTTAAAAACTATTTTCTACCTCGATAATAGGTGTAACCGTTAATTATCACTACTTCACCGATGTTATTTTTTGTCACGATGACGCGAGTCGAAACATCGTCGCGGGGGACTCGGCCTCTTATCAGCGCGTTGTCACTCCGAGACGTTTTATAAGTAGGCGGCGCGAGCGCCCGCCATCATTGTCCGTGCCGACCGCGCGGTGACCACAACCGATTTACCGACTTCTGTAAATCGTAGTGTATTATTATACCAGTGTAACGATGTTGGTGTTTCCGCATTGGAGATCGGAAACTATGGCCGAAGGGTGCCGGGTTCCCAGATGGATGCCAGCAGAGAGGTTCGCGCCATATCTTGCGCGGCCACTGGTACTGCCACCGCGTCCACCACAGGTGCTGATCTTTTTTAAGCAAAATTTTAGTTTGTACCAGGAAATAGTATTTAACGTGGGTGGTATATTTCGAGCGAATATTAATTTGACATGTATTTGCAGGTGGAAGACGAGGAGTCGTCAGGAGGCTCGAGTCCGGAGCGCAGTACAGGCGAGGGCGAAGGTGTAGAAGGCTCGTGTGGATGGCGCGGGTGCGGCGCGCGCTTCCCCAGCGTGGCGCGGCTCTCCGCTCACGTCGGCCGCGCGCACGCGCACCCACACGCCGATGGCCTCTTCTACTGCGCCTGGAAGGGCTGCACCAGGCCCCAGCGCGGGTTCAATGCCAGGTAACGCATTTTAAATATTAGTACCATAATCACAACAATCCAGAATGAAACCAATTCATTCTACTCTCTACCTTTAGCCTTTTTTTACCACGACTCACTTTGTTTTCCCATTGTTTTCAGGTACAAAATGCTAGTGCACGTGCGCACGCACACAAACGAGAGGCCACACACGTGCAATCAATGCAACAAAAGTTTCTCCCGAGCTGAAAATCTGAAAATTCATCTCCGCTCACACTCCGGGGAGAAACCTTACATTTGTCCTTATGAGGTGAGTGCACCAGAACTACTTTCAAACATATATTTTTTTGACAGAATTAGGTATAATTTACACCAACAACAATAATTTGTAATGTAATGAAACTTCAGTCGTCATTCTATTTACTTAGCGTATCTTATGCGAAGTCATTATATAAGTAAATACTGGCATAACAGTTTTGAACTAATTAAAACGTGTATGTATTGTCATCAGGGTTGTGGCAAGGCGTATTCCAACTCGAGCGACAGGTTCAAGCACACGCGGACGCACGCCGTGGAAAAGCCATACTGCTGCAAGGTGGCGGGGTGCAACAAACGGTACACCGACCCCTCAAGCCTCCGAAAACACGTCAAGACTTACAAACACTTCAGCGCGGAGCCGACTAGATGTGACTCCTCAGATGACCACAGTGCTGACGCCTTCTCCCCATCGAACAACATCCCCCCTTACACCACAGAGCCCGCCTCCCCTCGCCACGCGCGGGTTCCCTACAACCCCCCCGCTGGCGCATCACCCACCGTACACTATTCAATATTATCAGACGGCACTCGATCCCCACCTCGATACACGCCCGACCAAGTCACCTACATCACAGAACCAAGATATCCCATGAGAGTACCCGCGAACGAAATGTCGTATATGGAATACACGCAGATGTATGAGCACGCATACAGGAATTATTACTCGAGTACCATCAGTTACCCAATGTTGAGGAGTCCTATCAGTGAGAAGGTATACGCGTACGAAGCGCGGGATGACGTCACAATGGCGCGCATCGGGGAAAGTCCAGAAATGTACCGAGACGAGGAGATGCCCCTGAACCTAATATGCAGTAAACGGCTTGAATGCAAGCCCATCGAAGAACTAGTCAGACGCTCGGACTTGCCTTTAGATTTAAGTACTAAGAGTTAATTATAATTATTTATATCAACAAACTACTTTTATTTAAATTCATCTATATATACTTTTAATATATATAGATGAATTTTAATATATATACTTTAAATAAAATTGAAGAGTCTGCTTCGGAATTACAATCCAAATAATCAGTCTTTCACTAAATGTATATGAAAGTATAGATGGTATGGTTACCTACACGTAAAATAAAACAATTTAAAAAATAATCTCTGTTTGTCTGTTTGTTACGGCTAATATATGTAACGGCTGTACCGATTTTAACTGGCAGATAGCAAATGTTACAAGGAGTAACTTAGGCTACTTTTACTTTTACACCCAAGAAATAAAGTCTACGCGGGTAAAACCGCGGGGCACAGCTAGTACACATGTATGATAACTTTATCTGGAACCTGACTGAACTAAAACCAGCACTATAATCGTGCAGCACAGTTTAAATTTCCTGCACACAACATTATCAATAGCATATAAAGTTCAAAGCTGTGTAGACTCGTGCGAGTAATGAAAACAAGATCTAACCAAATATTAGCACTAGGTAGATGCTATTCATTCCACTCAGCACATTGTTATCAATGTGCACACATTGAACATGACAAGACATAGTGGCACAAATCTTGCGTCGAAACAATGCCAAAGCTATGAACACTTTGAAGGACGTCGAACTGTGTTGCACATAATCTTATCCGAGGGTGAGTGAGTAACCGCTTTGTGGCGGATTACTTCAATTAGATAAACATTATATTACAGAACCCTACCTACCGGCTACATTCTGAGAAGTACATATATGATGAAAACCGCATGAAAATCTGCAATTTTTTTTTTAATCCGTAAATCTTCGCCAAATTCATATTTTAATTGGTAGCTAGTATTGATAGAAAGTATAGAAGTATTACTGTGATAAAACTACTAGTTATGTTTTTTAATCTACATTTTGTTGGGACTATTTTTATATGTGGACTATCCCCGCTATTGTATGATGTAGGTTCTTTAGTAATAAAGGTTTCAAAAGTCAAGAAATTAAGAAAATACTTTATTCGTACTAAAACACAAAATACATATATAATTCATCCTTCCTCATGCATAACCGTCCGGTGATAAACAGATAGAATTTTAGACAATAATACATAACATAAAAAAATCAATTTGGTTTCTTTCTGTGATATGTACTTACGAGATGAGCATAATTTGAAACTATGTATCTATACTCCTCTAAAACGCGAAAACGTTCGTCTGTCCTGTTCACGTCTAAACAGCAGAACCAATTTGGCTATAATTTGGAATCTAAGGACATAGGGTAGGCAACTTCAAAATCATTATGTCAAAAATCGCGGGTGATAGCTAGGATGTAGTATAAGGACACGTAGTTACACTCTGACGAGTCGAGACATTCCCTCGGCAATAGTGTTGAGAGCATCGAGGTCCTTACGCGCCGTGTCCAGGAGGTGGGCCATACCACGCTGCTGCAGCGTTAGGAACTGCTTCACGTCTTCTTGTGCGCCTGAGGGAGGACCAGTCTTTACACATTACCTGAATATGGCTTTAAATACACGTAAAGAGAGGTAGAGAAACGGGATTTCCCTTCGAAATTCGAACCTGCCCAACTGATGTACCTTAGAGTACAATTTTTTTTGTACGTGGAGAATTCGTTATGAAAAAAAAGCCTGTAAGCCTAGACAAAGTAACATTATACTTACGCTTCGGTAGTAGAAACGATATAAAATGTACGGGAATGACACATGTCACTGATTTATGTAATTTCCATACATTTTGTACTTTGTCTACAGGTGAGTACGGTCGCCAGTGCTCCATAGGAGGGGGAATACTAGTGCCACTATGCCTGCTATAGTGGGACCCTATCGCATCGTCTCTTATCACGTTGGCACAATCATTTTATTATTCACCCACTCATATTATCAACAAAAAATTCCTTGGCTTGTGTCAGATAATTTCTTACCAGGATCAAGATGATAGCGTTCTTGCGTCGCGCCAGCACTCGCGCTGCGTTGTAACCGCACCGCACACAATAATTCGTTCAGACGACCCTATAAAAAAACATAAGTATGACAACCAAGCACTTATTACGAAAAAAATTAACAATGTTTAAACTCGGAGCACGCTTAAATCTTCCTTTTAGATGTCATAGCGACTAATTGTCTCAACGGATGCACAAACGAAAATAGACCTTATTGATAAGACTGTCATGACCGACTTTACCATATACATACTTTCTATACATTTCCAAGGACCCCTATGGCTTGTAACAGCTGGTGTAAATCCTACATTTACTCAACTGAAAATGAATGAATGACGCTACTAGAATATTTTTGCGATACAAGACCACCTATTTATTATAGACCAAGTTCTGTGATGCAAATTATGCGTTTCGAGCATCAATAAGCTACGGTAATCGCATATCAATATATCTATAGTTAATGTTACCACCTCAATACTCTGCAGTACATAATAGTAACTTTTTGTGAAATCTTCCATATTTCCATACATTTAATATCTTTATACATACATACATATGTTCACGTCTGTATGCCATGGGGGTGGGTAGGCAGAGACCACCGTTAGCCTCACTCTACATTATTAAAGTATATGTTCTTTAATCTGATCAAGCAACTCATCTAACCTCTCAGTAAAAATATGTCTGCTACAAAATATAGGTAATTGGGTGGACTTATTTCTTTACGACCGATGTTTAGGTACATGTAAATGACTTCGTCGAGACGTGATAGTGACAATCACTCGTACAATAAACCAATCAGTAATTACTCGTCACTAATGACATTGTCCTCACGAACTGGATATAACCGGATACACGATGATATACAAGTTGTAAGTACATAAAAACCTGTAGACATTACGTGCACGCATTGTTGAGGTGCTCAGAAAAGATCGTATAAGGCATCATCACCTTGGCCTGATCCAACCCTATGCGACTGATCAACTATTTTTTTTACGAAGCGACTTCCATCTGACCTTCGTAACCCCTATTACGAGGAAAATTGGTAATCTGGGTTTTTTAGGCCTCCTGACCTGTAACGATTGTCAAAGATGTTAAATTGACAACCATGACCGACGACATAACGTACTCTCCTAGGTACAGAGGGAACTCGGGCGGTCACCCATCCAACTATCGGCTTGGGTTAGGGGTTGATTAACTTAGCTGATCGAATGATACGCGCGTCTTATAAAATATTGAGCAATAACCACCAAAGTTATATCGAAAGTGCACACCGATATGTCATTGTGGATTCGTCATATGACACGCATATTCCGCGTGTAAAATCCGCCTGATCCGCACGCAAACTTGGGATCCGGTTATAACCAGAATTTGAAATGATAATCAACAAAATTTACGACATAGATTACATACAATACAGTGTCAAGATAACTTTTGGAAGTATGGGAAAATTTTCCTATTCCATTTGGCTTTTTATAATGTAACTATTTATGTAGTTTGTTTTTATAATTATGAAGATGGCAAATATTACACAGTCTGATTGTAAGCAGTTACTGTAACCTGAGAGCATACCTTCGGTATCGAGGGTGAAACCTACGGTAGTAAGAGTTGTCTTCGCCTTCCATACAAAACAAAATATATATTGAACGCTTAGAAGAGATATATAGACTACTATTTTATCGGAAAGAAAGGGGTATGAAGAGCTATGAAAACGCGGGCTTATAGCTAGTAAATTCTCAGGTACGTACTCAAAATCAAATTGTGTGCGCTATCTAAAGATAGCACAGGTTTGGTGGGTATAATTAGCGGCTTATCATTGCCACCATAACGGCGTTATGTGCGTGGTTTAGGCCAGTCTGGCGTCTGGCGATAACAGGCGATAGTAGCCGATAACGGCTATGTGAGCACGCGTAGGGCGCGTGTTGGGCCAGACAAGGTCGCCAGGTATCACTGATACGCGGTGATACCTTCAACGTGTGTTCATTAATACCTGCCAGACACACTATCTACATGAATGGCAATTTCATAAATATAAATCTATCGGAGCACGCTTATCACGCGAGTAAATTTTCTTCCTCCACTTCATTTTTTGTTGACCCTAAATTGGGATTCGAAAACACTTTAACACTTCAAAATTCAATATCATTTCCATTTAAAGCTTATGCCACTGTAATGATACCGATGTTCTCCTAAAAGTAAAATTACTCTAGTGAACATTGTTAGATCCGACAATAGGCTACAAATGACCCTATCGCAGTGTGCGGGATACAAATATCCAAGATAGTTGTAAGTAATAAAGTAGTTCCAACTTACATTGTATAAGGGCGGCGCGGCCAGTTGTGAGGCCAGTTCATGTAGACGCGCCCGCGCAGCTTCCTCGTCCGGGGTCAGTGACGAGCCCACGCGCCCGCGAACTTCTTGACGTCCAACCACCTGTAACAGATTTAAACTATAGCACACGCAACACATTAATTATTTTTACTCTAAGAATGTGGCATATAAGCAGGGGACACCATTATCGCTTTAACACATTCGCTGCTGAAATTTCGTCTTCTTCGTAAATTCTCTAACAGTTGGACGCGCAGGTGCGTCCTTAGCAGCGAACGCGTTAAGCAGAGTATATTAAGAACTTCTGAGTTTTGAGGATAACTTTGGTACCGTCAAATTAAACGCCAAAGCTAAGAAGTTCTTAATACGCGCAGCTTAAACGATCATAGTTGGCAACCTGATCGTCTGATGTAATCGAAATGGGAAATTATCCTTGGGCCGCGACTACATCCTCATGAAAATCAGTCATCCATCTTAATACAAATATGCTCTCAAGCGAGCTGCCGTGCGCAGCTCGGATAGTGATCCCTCGGCGCGCCGCAGCCAGCTGGCCTGCAGTCATTGTTGTAGTTACCTGCAGCAGCGAGTGCCTGAGAGTGTGCAGCCTGGCGGCGAGCTGCGCCAGTCGTGCGGTGGAGGCGGCGCGGCGCGTGCGCAGCTCGGATAGTGATCCCTCGGCGCGCCGCAGCCAGCTGGCCTGCAGTCATTGTTGTAGTTACCTGCAGCAGCGAGTGCCTGAGAGTGTGCAGCCTGGCGGCGAGCTGCGCCAGTCGTGCGGTGGAGGCGGCGCGGCGCGTGCGCAGCTCGGATAGTGATCCCTCGGCGCGCCGCAGCCAGCTGGCCTGCAGTCATTGTTGTAGTTACCTGCAGCAGCGAGTGCCTGAGAGTGTGCAGCCTGGCGGCGAGCTGCGCCAGTCGTGCGGTGGAGGCGGCGCGGCGCGTGCGCAGCTCGGATAGTGATCCCTCGGCGCGCCGCAGCCAGCTGGCCTGCAGTCATTGTTGTAGTTACCTGCAGCAGCGAGTGCCTGAGAGTGTGCAGCCTGGCGGCGAGCTGCGCCAGTCGTGCGGTGGAGGCGGCGCGGCGCGTGCGCAGCTCGGATAGTGATCCCTCGGCGCGCCGCAGCCAGCTGGCCTGTAGCGCCGCTTGCTCTGATTGTCCTCGTGCTCGGAACTTTATCTGCATACAAATGGTCATTACTATCTATCAATCGGAAACCACACTTTAATTTTACTTCAACACGAAGATGGCACACAAGCATACGGCAGTTTGATGAATCCTCGGAATATCAGAAGGCTGCTGTCATTGAATGGAATCAAGACGTATGAACATTACTTACACTTGTAACAAGACACTCACCTCAGTGAAACCAATGATAGGAACAGGAATGTAGTTGTTAGGGTCCGGATTGTCGGCTTGCGCCTGCTTCCACAGGCGCGTGTCCATGCCTGCAATAAATTACATTATAGTATGATATGAATTGATGAGAGCATATTTGTTTTGATGAAGTATGGTGATTTATGGACCTGGAGGCGGCGTCTGCAAGTAGTGTGCCAACATTTGCGGTGAAGGTCGTGTGACGGCGGTGACGGCGCCGCATCCCGCGCCGGTGAGCGCCGGTCGCGCCGTCCCGCCGTTAAGGAACGCGCTAAGCTCACTCGCCGACACCGCCGCGCCGCTTGCCGACTTGTCCACCACGAATATTATCACCTGCACACACAATGTAAATACTATTTATAAAAGAGCCGGGGGACTAATTATGATCTTTTTGAACGGCGCGTATTCAGAACCCAAAATCACAATTCAAACCACAAAAGATCAGTACTTTGCCGTTTCATTGTGGTACCATACAAAACGTTATATTTTAGTGACAACTTGCGAAAAGTTTGACTATCTCCTAAGTAATTTAATTTCCTTGCTTTTTTTTTAACTTATGTCAATTTAGTGTGTAATTTACTTGAAATAACACGTGAAAATATCGAATTTGTGGACAGTGCACCAACAGGCGAATAGTATGTTAAGTAAATAGTACATACCTGCGTTTTACTCTCAGAAACAGCTTTGATACATTCAATGTTAACAACCAGATTAGGCTTGTTCCCCAGGAGTCCACTAAGAGATGTTGTCAGGGCTTGTTGGTTGCTCCTGGAAATACGATCAATATTATGTAACTTGTTCGAAAGCCACGCATGATTTGTTCATAAGTTTACATACTTTGCGGTGTATGCTCTAACTGTGGGATTCTTTAAAGGGTGTGATGCCTTTGGTATTGCAAGTGTGATGGAATGACAGAATTTCGAACCAAATAATCTTTTCGCCTCAAATAAATCATTAAATTCATTCATTCGCGAAATACAACCCTCATTTTACAAACAAAGCAAGCAACTTGTGCTCGCTACCAAATGAAAATTAGATTGTTTTCCCTTTTAATACATTGGCCTACATGCGTCTGTCTGCCACACATGTATACCATATGGGAGGCAGAAACCACTACATAACACATAATTCTTTTACTTCGTCCACATAGATGCACTTCTCCTATTTAGTAGTGGAAAAGTTCTATAGTGGCGGTCTTACTTGATTTCCTGTTCAGCCTTATTGAACAACAGGGCGACATGTCCGTCTTTGTCTTCCTTGCCTCCCAGCCGCGAGTAGCCAACCGCTTTGAACCGGCATAGAGGGTTCTGTTCATTCAACTCCAACGCTGGGGCATTGCGGCTGTAGTAGGCTTGACCTGAAATTCATGTGAGCAATATTAGCATTTACCACTCTAAAATTTAAGATTTAAATTAATTTGCATCTCATAGCAACATGGTTGTTATTTGCATATCAATGTGACCTGTTTACAAAAATAAATGACTTTTATTTACCAGTGCCCCATTGTGCTTGCAACAGGTTCCATTTGGCGAGCACTTGGTCCCGCTCGTCGCCAAACACGCAGCAGTTAAAAACGGCCGCGACTAGAGCCTCGTGCGCCGACGCTGGCCCCGGTTGCTGTTGCTGCAGCTGTTGTTGTTGTTGCTGATTCAAACATACATAAAATAATTAAATAACTATGCATCTCATCTAAATCTCATCATCCCAGAAGGGTCTCCAGAGGTAAATTCACTCCATTGCCGTCTCAGACACCATACAAATACATGAGTTTGAATTTGATTGATTTGCTGAAAATTGGGATAGGCTTCAACAGTTAAAGTTAACTTTATGTTTGCCATTGGGGTAAAATTTTTAATTAAAAATCACTTGGCTGTCAAAGTTGCTGGTGAAAGCTGTACATCATCTCTTGGTGGAATGTGTATAGAAAGTCTTAGCGGTTATGTATCCTATTTTCAAAGCTGGTTAATTTATTTGAAAAAGATTACTGATTGCTTATAAAAAATTACTAACCTGTGGTTGTCCAAATGGAGCAGTTGTTCCTAATCCAGTACCAAATCCACCGAAACCAGTATTAGGTTTGGCACCAAATCCTGTGCCAAATGTAGAACCGGTACCAAAAGTGGATGTACCAAAGGTGTTGGCACCCAAAGTATTGGTGCCAAATGCTGGGGCTGTACTAGCAGCAGCAGCTGTACCGGTGCCAAACCCACCAAATAGACTACCAGTACCAAATGTACTTTGGCCAAAACCTGAAAGATAAACAATAAATAAATGGAGTAAACAATCTAAGAGGATACCGGAAACATAGGAATCACATACCTATTCTATGTTAATGAATGTAATATAATGGATGGTTACAAGTAGAGAGGAAGATCTTAAAAACAATGGATGGATTGTGTGAAAGATGATATAACTACAGATAAACAGATATGACAGCTGATAGAGAGAAATGGAAGAGAAGAAAACATTACCCAAACAAAATGATAATAAGGTCAGGAGGATGATGAAAGTAAAAGATCAAAATAATTTGATGTATATATTAATATGTGTTACATTACTTAAAATACCCAGATTAGAATTATTTTTTTTTATTAATAACCTGTTGGTTTTGCAGCAGTAGCTCCAAATGCAGAGCCACCAAAGAGAGATGGGGCAGTGGAAGCTGGAGCAGCCCCTATCCCACCAAATGGTGTAGCTTTTGAAAAAAAGAACAGAACACACAAGTGAATGAAATAAGTAAGTTAAATAATGGTTCCAAAATGACTCAATACAAATTTTAACATTTTAAGTTATAAGATATCCATATGATGGCCAGGTAAGCGAGGTAGGGTAAGGGGTATTGTTGTATACTGTGGAGATATTCCATTGCAGTACCAACGCATAGTAAATACTGAGCAATAAATCAAACTATAATAGTTGTTAAAAAATATAAGTCAATCAGTGTTGTTGATTTTTAGCCTGAGTACCCATAGTGGCCCTCCCAGAAAAAATCTTGGTTCCACCCTTGGAAATAGTAACTGAAATGAATTATATATATAGTTTTACATACCTACATGTCTTCATGCAAATGTCTCTAAGCATATGCCTAGGAAAGAGAGCCAGTGTACTCTAGCCTTACATATGACATTTGCTTCATCCTCATTGACAAATCTCTTCATACATACACAACAGAACCAACTACAGTTCAAATTATAACTCACCTGAGCTAGTTGCAGTTGAACCAAAAGTCCCAAGCCCAGAAGATGAGGTGGTGGTACCAAAGCCACCAAACCCAGCACTGCTAGTTGTAGCCGTGTTTGTACTCCCAAACGAAAACGAAGCTGGCAATGAAACATTCCCAATTAATACGCGTGACACCTAATGTCATTCATAATACACAATTAATTAATGAACAATGAGTACTCACGTTTTGCAGCACCACCAAAAGCGGAATTCTGCGTAGTTGCATTTGAACCAAATGAAAACGACATTTTTTTAAAATTTTTTGTATTATATTATTTTCATACTTCACTACAATAAATGTTTTATTAAATTATCCGCACCGTATCACTTTCACTAATTTACATAAAAGTTTCAATGTAGTAATTTATAACATTATTATTGGCTAGCAGAAGTTTTAGGTTATAGACTTTGTTTGTAGTTTGTTTCCTTTGATGTCACTGTCTCTTATTGTGTCTGACGTCTGATTACTGACCTCTACTATACTAGTACATGGACTGTTGTTCTGTAATCTGTTCAAAATTTTTTAATCTGTACTGAATACATACAGATAAATAAAATTGAAGTGTCTGTTTGTAATTCCAACATAACAGTTTTTTACTAAATGCATATGAAAATATTTACGATACTGACCTAAAAAAACAAATTTACAAACGATTTCTCTGTCTGTCTGTTTGTTCCGGGTAATCTCTGAAACGGCTTGACCGATTTTAACGGGACTTCACTGGCAGATAGATAATGTTACAAGGAGTAACTTAGACTACTTTTATTTAGAAAATACATTTATGGTTCCGCGTGTGTAGAAATTAAACCTACATTTTGTGTCGATCTGAAGCGCTCTTAGAGAAAGGTTAAAGAACCGGGACTAAATTTGACGTTTTTATAGAGAAATTTCTTGAGTTCTATCCCTCTCTATCAATAGTACCGAGAACTCTCGCTTCTTGCTAGCCAGTCAACAGCGCCAAATTGGCTCTAATGAAACAGGCACAATAGCCAAAACGTCAATGGCTGTATCAGTCCAGCCAACATACTTGTTTATTAGTCAGTAAGCTCTTATCCATCAATCAATCCATCTAGTCTATATATGTAATCCATCTAGGAACCACCTTTAGCAGTAATACTTTTCTGTGGCCTACAACATAAAATAAAACTTAACATTCAAGACTCTTCCAACTATGTGGACCATTACAGTCATGTAATTTTTTTTTATGTCTATGATTCTAGGTAGCATTTTTCCTTTCTGGAAATTGGTTATGCTCTGTCAACAAAGGCAACTGCTATTATACCTCTAATACCACAATACCTTTTATAGGTACCTATCATTACCCTATTACAATGAGAATGAAGAAAAAAAAAATATTATTCAAAAATGTCATTGCTAAAAACAATGACTTGGCATTAACTTGTTAATCAATATCCTAACACTAACTGGAACACAATAGGAATAAAACAATGGATTGCACATAACCCAAATTGGGTCAATTAGGGTATTGGGTTACCCAATGCCCCAATTGTCCTACTCTGTGTGACATCCAGATTGATAATAATAAGTATAAAATAATAGTGATCATCTTACGATATTCTTTTAGAAAATTCTGTATCAAAATAAATCATTAAATAGAATACTGCATTCAGAAAATATGTAAGAGCTGAATGCAGGTAGAGCATGAATAAAATATAATAAAAAGAAACTTGACAGACATTGAATCACCTGAGATGGTTGTATTGACGGTAATCAAATTAATAAACATGTGTACTGTCTAGTGTCTAGATCAATATTGTGCAATAAAACATAACATTAGCCATACCTATTTTATTGCATATCACATTAAATTCCACTGCCAATGATACATTTTTTATACATGTTTTTCATGGTGGTAATCACAGACGGAGAGAACATTCCAGAGGAAAATAAATGCTATATTACTATATTGTGTGGTTTCTGTTAGGAATACATTAAATTTAAGGTACACATTCAACAGAAAAGAATAGATAGAACTATTATGCAATAAACAAATCGGAGTAAAGTCTTCGCCTCCTAGAGAATCCGTTATTGCTTCCCTCCAGGAGGCTGCAGCGGTTGGCCTCTTTCCTTTCCACGAAGTTTTATTCCAATTGCCCTTTCGATTTTACCTAGTACAATGTTGTTTGGTATCCCACGGCCGGCTTCGTAATCATTTACAATCTGAGGCTTCTCGCATATTTTTGTAGCGAGGTCTTTCTGGCTCATACCTTTGGATTGACGTCCTTGCATTATAAGTTTGCCCAAATCAAGTGGTATTTTCTCATGACGCAACTCTTCTGTCTCTCTGTCCAACTTCGCAGTGTTCTTTGTAGTGCCATGTTGTTTATTAGTTCCTGCACCGTACTTTTGTTGAGTATCAACTGGTAAACCTTGACGGCGTGCAGCATTTACAGCCTGCTCAGTCTTCAATGCTGATGCCTTAGGAGGCTTCTTGCGAAGAATTGTTACTGTATCCCAGTCGGACATCGTTTCGTTATATAAAATTGGTATATTCACAAAGCAAAGAAGAAATTCCTACGACCACGATGCAATTTTACCAAAATTTTGCTGCTATTCACTTTTTCGTCAGCGCTCTCTTTTTTCTTTTTCTTTTTAATTTATTTATAGTGTCACTTGAATTGTCAGGTATTGAAACTAAATCATACAGCCACCATGTCATTCTCGATATTATTTAATGTTAATGTAAATCACAGACTAGATATTTGATGTTTTTTCTCATTGATTAACTGTGTGAGTGTGTATTCTGTCTGTGGGATAGTATAATGTAGTCATTAGCTAACTGTCAAAGACCAAAGTGTCAAAACAAAAAACAAATAGAAAATTGGAAACCTTTCTTGAGTTGGGTATAGTTTTCATTGTGTGGTTCTTTTCATTATTTTCTAGGTAAATATTACAGAAACGCTCTATACTTAACATTACTTGACAGTTGACTCTGTTTATGTAGTTCAATAATGATTACCGATAATAATATTACATTAAATTTAACCTACGAATTACTAAGCATCAGCCAATGTTCAATTCAACCAGAAGTGTGAACCCATCGCCCAAACGAAGCTATAATATACCCGTCCCTCGCCCTAGTTTGCTTGTATTTAATTCCTCTTCATTTTACCCCCTAAGAACTTATCCATTGCGCATTGTATGACAAAAACAACATAACCTAGTATTATCCTTAGACTAAGAGCTTTTTGAACAATATGCTTGATTGATGCAAGATTTACAGTTTCTTTGGGTTGAGTGTGTTATATAAATCAAAAACTTTATTTCAGCCAAAACCCATACAACATTAACATTACTTAGGAATCCAAGCATATAAGAATTATTTCTTATTCCATGAAAACAAAGTATATTTCCATATTGACAAATCACACTTAGATAGGCCATAAAATAAGATGAGTGCGGATACTGCTGAAGCCTCCGATTCTGAAGAAGAAATTCTAGTCTATGCTGAACTTGAAGATAGTGTAAATATAAATAAATACTCGAGCATCCACATTTTAGGAGCCAATGGAAAGAATCCAATTATTCAAATGGATAGCACATTCTTCACTGGTCTGTATTTTGTCATCTACTTTCTTAATGTCAGTTATCCCTACTAATATTATAAATGCAAAAGTAACTCTGTCTGTCTCTTATGCTTTCCCGCTTAAACCTCTCAACTCATTTTGATGAAATTTGGCACAGACAATCTTTAGACCCTGAGAAAGGACATAGGCTACCTTTTATTAAAAATATTAGGGTTCTGTGACAATAAGGATGAAACTAAATCTACGCAGGTGAAACTGCGGGGTACAGCTAATCTATACATATAAAATTCAAGACCTGACTGAAATCAAAAAACAGCTTATGTTGCTGGTGGAAATTTTTGAAGGGAGTTTTTTTAAATTCCACCTATAACAGCCCATTAACACAGTCACTGCTAAAAATGTATCTTCGTAAATTATCTAACAGTTGGAGCGCAGGTGTGTCGTTAGCAGTGAACGTGTTAAGGGTGGACTCTCAACCAAAGTTTGTATGCACAATGTTACTGGGATGCAGGCTAAGTTGCACGTAGAAACTAGTGTCTTGTAATAAAATTGTTTTGTAGAATTCTTGTCTTCTCTCTCAGATTGGGCGGTTGTTGTAGCACCTATTTTGCAGTCCTAACAATTTGATACACAATTTTTCTTTTTCAGGTAAATATGAGAGTGCTTTAGGCACATACATGTTTTTTGAAGAGGACCCAAATCCACAATGCATGGATCCATTGTTTGACAAATTGCCAGATAAAAACTTGAGATATTTGTTCAAAACTAGAAAGTTGTTGAACATGGAACATGCTTATGTTACTCCTAGAGAAGGAAAAGGTAATCCAATGTTCCTACAATGTTTACAACTTAAAAGGTTTATCAGGTAGAATTTTATGCATAGGCATGATGGAGAAACGTTTATTAAATAATGTTTTTAAATATATTATTTAGTGTCAAACAAACATGCAGTCCACCATACTGTGATTTGCTACTACAGCCTATGAATGGGACTGATACCAGGCTGTCACTTGCGCATTACCTACCATATAATGGAATAACTGTACCAACTTAGTAGAGAATGAATAGCCCCTCCAAACCTTGATAAGACTGACTTTTGTCTATGCTCTTGTCATAAGTTTCTTTAACTATATATTTTTTTTATCTTGTGCATGTGTGGTGTTCAATAAAGAGTTTATATTCATCATGACTGCCCACTGGATACAGCATAGAAACATCTTGATACATAATCCAGGGGAAGTATACATTGTTCTAGCATAGAAAAGTAGCTCAATATTATTTACTAGTCCTATATTTGTCTAAGTCTATGTATTATTTATTCTGGTATTCAATATCAATGTGTTTTTACATACTACTAGCTGTGCCCCGCGGTTTCACCTGCGTAGATTTAGTTTCATCCTTATTTTCCAAAACCCTAATATTTTTAATAAATAAAAGTAGCCTAAGTTACTCGTTGATATATCAGCTACCTGCCAGTGAAAATCCCGTTAAAATCGGTCCAGCCGTTTCAGAGTTTATCCGGAACAAACAGACAGACAGACAGACAGACAGACGGACAGACAGACAGAGAAAAAAATTTAAACTTGGGTTTTCAGTGTCAGTAGCTTGTACACTTTCATATGCATTAAGTGAAAAGCTGTAATTTTGGAATTACAAACAGACACTTCAATTTTATTTATCTGTATAGAGTATAGATTTGATTGTATTTTTTAGAGGAAGATCTTCAAAGTCAACTTCAACAGCATGAGGATGACATAAAACCTGTAAACTTCAATTCTCTGCAAGAAGCACTGGAGGCATTTAGATTAAATTGGAACACTATTGGTACTGCTGATCAGAAATCTGAACCAAGTAGCAAGGAACTAAACACCAATTGAGGACTTACCACATGATGGGAATGAATCGTGTATTCCCGTTCGTCCCCTAGACTTCGTCCCCCGAGGGGGACGAACGGGAAT
Organism: Watsonalla cultraria; assembly: GCA_964035505.1. Classification (NCBI taxonomy): domain Eukaryota; kingdom Metazoa; phylum Arthropoda; class Insecta; order Lepidoptera; family Drepanidae; genus Watsonalla; species Watsonalla cultraria. The sequence goes on along the minus strand of OZ037717.1, from coordinate 4,296,374 downwards.
TCGTTATTTATTTTCCCGATGGTCCCTCAAAATTTTTTGGGGGGACGAATGGGAATAATTTATTAATTCTTTTTTGGGTCTATTGCTCCCACTAAATAATATAAGACTGGTGGTTTTAATTGGTAAAAAAACAAAATTGAAATAAAAATCAGTCTAACTACCAGAATCGCCGGCGCTTCCCGTCAGAGTTGTTATATTTAGTGTAGGTAAACATAATGAAACAATGATAAACTTAGGATACGTTTTATAATTCATAAAAAAATAGAGAAGAATTTTGTAAAATAATGATTAAATCTAACGAAGAAACTAATTTAAAAGTAAACTACGAAACATCGAATAAACATATTTTCTGCACAAATCTTTTTAGTGGGACGAATGGCACTAATCGAAGAACATATTCCCATTCATCCTCTCTTGAATTAGGATTGGGACGATCGGGAACAAATTAAATATTATTTTTGTAAATTCCCGTTCGTCCCCCTCGGGGGACGAAGTCGAGGGGACGAACGGGAATACACGAATTTTTTGGGGGGACGAATGGGAATAATTTATTAATTCTTTTTTGGGTCTATTGCTCCCACTAAATAATATAAGACTGGTGGTTTTAATTGGTAAAAAAACAAAATTGAAATAAAAATCAGTCTAACTACCAGAATCGCCGGCGCTTCCCGTCAGAGTTGTTATATTTAGTGTAGGTAAACATAATGAAACAATGATAAACTTAGGATACGTTTTATAATTCATAAAAAAATAGAGAAGAATTTTGTAAAATAATGATTAAATCTAACGAAGAAACTAATTTAAAAGTAAACTACGAAACATCGAATAAACATATTTTCTGCACAAATCTTTTTAGTGGGACGAATGGCACTAATCGAAGAACATATTCCCATTCGTCCTCTCTTGAATTAGGATTGGGACGATCGGGAACAAATTAAATATTATTTTTGTAAATTCCCGTTCGTCCCCCTCGGGGGACGAAGTCGAGGGGACGAACGGGAATACACGGAATGAATGATGCGGGGATTAATATAGATAAGTTAAATTGATAAAGGTTGTAATGTTTTCATCATTTAAAATGCCTTCTCAGGGCAATGAATAAAAAACAATATTCATTTTTATTAATCTGTTCTTCAAATTTTGTTGTAGAAGTCGCCGTTTCCTTACAAAATTAATTTATCTGCTTATTTTTCTAAACTATTATGTAAATAATTATAGCAGCCATTTATTAAGTATAAGTAAATATAAGAAAAAGATAATTACGAGTTCTGATCAAATCTGATCACAATAGAAAATTTTAAATGACAATGACACCCCCTTTATTTATTCCCATCATCTTCCTCCTTGACCTTGAATTGAAACTCATCGTGTATTTCTGTGTCTCATTATTTTCGCAGAGCGCTCATATCTCATGACGATACCTATCCTTTCGTTATTTTGAGGGGTAATCCCCTCTTTTCTATTCCGTGGGGCCTCGTAGTTCTAAGAAAATGAAACGGTAGGCATGGGAATCCCCGGAAATATGACATGTAAAGTTGCCATATTAATGCAATGTAAAATGTGTGTAATATATTTTTTATCCATTTGCTCAAATTGTGGTTTTTTTAGTGGAATCAACTTTAAGCTATGCCCAAGTGCCTACTTTGATTTCTTTAAAAATAAGAATCCAGATAAAAAAAAAATTAACACTTTTCGTAGATAGTTAGGCTAGGCATGTTTGGTGGTTTAACTCAAAATTAAAGACATCAATGATTAATAAGTAAGTATCCAATTTACGCAAAAATCATGAATTTTTCGCATTAGGTATAATAAAGTAAGTACCTACATATCCTATCATATTCTTTTAAGTGAATTATATCCATGTTTGCCTATAGCTATTACCCATGGGTGCCTCTTTATATACTTACTGTATTTTTTTCGTAATCCACGGGTACTCGATATGTCACCATGATAAATGTTTGTTTGAAATGAATAGTTACAATGTACTTAGATAGATTTAATTTTTACTACTTATGTAATATTATTTTCTAAAGCGATTTTGTGTATACATAACCTAATAATAGGTACCTACGACCAGTTAAACTACATTTTTATATGTATATAAATCTCTGAATTACTGAAATTATCAATGTCATACTGGTAACCCAATTTACTTAAATTGGTTATATCTAACTACTGTGGGACTTTTCCAGTGTTTCAGTCTCCGCAGAGTAGCGGAGAATCTAGACGTGTTCAGTTTTTTTTATTTATATCGTTACAAGTGCCGAAATATATATTTATAAATAAGTGCAATGCACTGTGCAGAGTAAGAAAAAGTTAGAACTATGAAGCATTGTGTTTACTTGACGAATATTGAGAAAGAAGGAAATATAAAGGTACACTGTGATAAGCATTATATTTGAAGACTGATTTTGCACTAAAAATACTATTAATCTATTCTTTTAAGCTAAGTAAATAAAGCCTAGAAAGCTCACCACCGGTTAGTTGGCTTAGTATCAATTCAATGTGGTGGTGTTTGTTAGTTAATCGTAAGTGTTCGTGTTTCCGTAGTTAATAGTGGTCTATAGATGGTGTTCGTGGTGTTAGTTGTGGCAGACTCTGCTTTATTAGTTTACTACTAGCTGTGCCCTGCGGTTTCACTCGCGTAAATTTAGTTTCATCCTTATTGTCGCTGAACCCTAATATTTTTAATAAATAAAAGTAGCCTAAGTTACTCCTTGAAACATCAGCTACCTACCAGTGAAAGTCCCGTTAAAATCCGTCCAACCGTTTCAGAGATTACCCGGAACAAACAGACAGACAGAGAAACATTTTAATACTTGGTTTTTTAGTGTCAGTAGCGTGTATACTTTCATTTCACATGCCTTTAATGAAAAGCTGTAATTTTGGAATTACAAACAGACACTTCAATTTTATTTATCTGTATAGATGTATAGATTTGTCGTCTATGGTTAAAGTTTTCTGTGGACAGATTAACAGTGGCAGCGAGAGTAAATTATCTATACTAATATTATAAAGCTGAAGAGTTTGTTTGTTTGTTTGAACGCTCTAATCTCAGGAACTACTGGTCCGATTTCAAAAATTCTTTCAGTGTTGGAGAGTTCATTTATCGAGGAAGGCTATAGGCTATATTTTATTCTCGTAAAAATTAGGGGTCCGTAAGAAAATTGCGAATTTGTAACCCAAGGTGTAAAATTGAAAACCTATTTATGCGTACGCTGCCAAAACTATTGATAATAGAACAAAATGATGTACTACGGAATTGTAGGTCTTATTAAGATCTACAAAAAAGTCCGCGAGAGCATATATCTAACTATCATAGTTTAGTCACAATAACCGCTTTTATGTTCATAAAAAATATTAAATCGTCTGAAGAAATAAACTACGTTAAATGTGTATCTTAATATTCATTCTTATGCGAATTAAGCATTATGCTATCAAGGGTATTCATGTAGAAGTAAAATACCGTTTGTTTTATTCCAATCGGACATTTGGTTGAGAAATTATCACGAGTATAAAAACGCAAAGAATTGGTACCTAATAATGAGTTATTTGCCAAAGATTAATCTCTGAAACGGCTAAACCGATCTTAACGGGACTTTCACTGGCAGATAGCTAATGCTACAGGGAGTAACATGTGCTTTTTATTTAATAAAGAAAATTTAGGGTTCCGCGGTAATCAAATTAAATCTACGCGGGTGAAACCGCAGTCTGTCTGTTTGTTCCGGGTAATTTCCGAAACGGTGGACCAATTTTAACGGGACTTTCACTGGCAGATAGCTAATGTTGCAAGGAGTAACATAGGCTACTTTAATTTTAAAAAAACATTAGGATTTCGCGGGACACCCATGAAACTAACTCTACGCGGGTGAAACCGCGGGGCACAGCTAGTGTTTTCATATAACACAACACTGTCACCTGCAGGTATTCATTCAACAATTAGCTGTGCCCCGCGGTTGCACCCGCGTAGATTTAGTTTCATGCTGTTTTTTTTTTAATTAGTCTAAAGCACTCCTTGAAACTGCAGCTATCTGCCAGTAAAAGTCCCGTTAAAATCGGTCTAGCCGGTTACATATATTCTATTTTTTTTTCATGCCCATGATGCAATACTATTCTAAACATGAACTCGCTATCTCGCTAATACCTATTGGGCAACTTTATCGTCTCATTTGAACCTGCTTTCATTCGCGGTTGGTTACGACGACGAAAGGCAACACTCACTAGTAAAAATTTTTTTGTTGTCGTTACAATATTATGATTGCTTGCGTTTTACTATTTTACACATCTTTTATGACATTAATGTTTGTTGCAGATGCTGAAACCAAACGTCAAAAGTTTAGAAGAAATATTTTTAGAGATAATTCAAAGAAAAGTAAGAATCAAAAAACGTGATAAAAAGTGCAATAATATTATCCTCTACTCGGTACTAGAAACTCTATTGCAGATAATGCAAAAGTGTGACCCTTTGTTTCATAGTTTAAGACCTAATTTAGCATATCTAGGCAGCTATTTTGATCGTCTACGCGTTGGTCATCCGACTGAATTCGATTTGAATGTTATTCTTACTCTTCCACTTAATTATAAGAAGGTAAAACTAAGTTCTGCGAATGTACAAAATGGTTATACAACTATTGAAATGCCTTCTGAGTTTCGAAGATTGTATAAAACACCAGCTATGGCTAGTAAAGGGTTTAAAGACACAGAACTTTGGTGCGATAACTTACATCGCTTGTCTGTTCAAAAATTTCGGTCATGGATGCAAAGAGTGGTTGATGCTGCATTACGTACTTTACCCAAAGAAAATGGACACAGAGTTCTGAGAGTAAATAATATTTCATATATTATATCAGCTAAAATGTCCGGCCCCGCTAATACAATTACTATTTGTGAAAGCAATAACAAAAACTATAATATTGACATAGATTTGGTTCCAACGTTGGCTTTTAGTCTTCCTAAGGAACCAAGTAATACTAAAGTAGACTTTTCAAAAGTTCGATTAGCTAAACTTAATGAATATTTTACTGTACCAAAGCCATCTGAATATGATTACAGTTGGAGATTAGCGTTTCCTTTCCAGGAAAGATTTTACATTAGGGATAGGAATAATCTTAAAAGTACTTTAAAGCTATTAAAGTTACTTAGAGATGTACAAGGTTTTAAGAAATTAGCAAGTTATTTTATTAAAACTGTTTTCTTATGGGAATCTGCTAATACTAGTGATGAGTTTTGGAAACAATCGTTGTCTTTTTTAGTGCCATATATGCTGAGAAAATTAAAGGAATGTTTAGAAATAAGTACAATTCAAAATTTTTGGTGTCCTGAGCATAATTTATTGGAAAAAGTTAAAGGCGAAACCTGTCGAAATTGGGCTAATAGATTAGATCGTATAATTAATGATATCAATAAATATCAAAAAAATAATCCTAGGGAAATACAAAAATTTTTCATTGATAAGTCCGAACAAAATTATAAGAGCTATTGAAATTGGTAATTTCATGAGCTCTATGCATAAGTGGGTTAGTACTCGTATTAAATCATGTTGTTGGGTCTTTATGTATATACTTAATCGGGATTTTTGGTTGAAAGAAAGCTTGTGTTTTTACGGTTGTATTTTTTTGTATAACTGACATAATGACATTTATTTAAACACATATTTTTACATAAGTTTGACGCTGGCCTTAATGGCCAGCATCAATTATTGACACACAACATGCCGCCCACCAAAGGGCTCATAAGTCCTTTAAGAAGACTGAACGAAACATTCAACTATAATAAGTTAAATCTTAAACAGGTGCATAACACAGAAAAAATAATAGTGATTCTACACAAACTTTGAAAATAAATTATTATTTGTACTTAAGATTCCGTATTAATTGGCAGTGGACACAATTTGTTGTACGGTCTTCTAATTATGCTATCTCCACTTTTAACACTGTACACCCTGGTAACGTTGTCATCGCCTGGATGCTTGGCCATAATTCGTCCAAGTGCCCATTTTCCTGGAGGCAGGTTATCTGTCTTTATGAGCACTATTTGACCTATTTCAAATTCGTCAACCTTCTTGAGCCATTTCGGACGTTGTTGTAACCTGCTTAGATACTCTGTTTGCCACCTGTGCCAGAAATCTTTAAGTAATTTCTGTTGATATTGCCAACGAGATAAGTGGTTTATTGCCACATCGCTCAGGTCTGGATGTGGTACCGTAATAGGAGCTTCTCCAATCAGAAAATGTCCAGGTGTTAGAACTGCTATTTCTGTGTCATCGATGGGACTCAAAGGTCTCGAATTCAAACATGCTTCTATTTGACACAGTAGGGTCGACATCTCTTCATAAGTAAGATTGGAGGATAAAATCCTTTTCATGTGGTGTTTCATTGACTTAACTCCAGCTTCCCAAAGTCCACCCATGTGAGGGCTGTACGCTGGAATGAAATGCCATTGAGTTCCATCTTGTGCTAGGGAATCGGCCATTGATTCGTCGAGTTGGAACTTTGCTTCTGCCCATGCTTCTGTTAGTTCTTTATTGGCTCCAACAAAATTCCTGCCTTGGTCACTCCACAAGTTGGCACATTTTCCACGTCTAGAAACGAATCGTCGGAATGCTCCAATAAACGATTCAGAGGTTAGATCGCCAACTAGCTCCAAATGTATTGCCTTAGTAGCCATGCATATGAAGACAGCAACATAAGCTTTACTAGTTTTAATTCCTCTTCCCTTAGACATAAGGATCTGATATGGTCCCGCAAAATCAACGCCGCTATTTTGGAACGGTCTAGCTGGCGTTACTCGTACTCGTGGCAAATCTCCCATAAGTTGATTTCTTGTTACAGCATTATGTCGGGCACATATCAAACATTTATGAACTTTCGCCTTAACTAATCCTTTCGCTTTCAGTATCCAATACTTCGATCGAAGATGTCCCAACATTAATTGCACTCCACCGTGCAGGGTTTTCTGGTGAGCATCTGCTACTATAAGAGCCGACAGATTGTTCGTGCTGTCGAGTATCATAGGGTACTTGCTGTTCTCCTCTAGGTTGGCGTGTCGCAGTCTGCCGCCCACCCTGAGGATGTTTTCACGGTCAAGGTATGGTTTCAATAACTTTAATTTACTGTTTCCTTTTACATCCTTCCTTGATTTCAGATCATCAATCTCTTCTTGAAAACATTTCCGTTGCTCTATTCTAATGCATGTTTTTAATGATTCTTCTAATTCCATTGTTGTCATAGCCGTGCTTTTGTTTCCTAGTTTATTTCCTCGGAGAAATCTTTTGCAGAAAGTAATTACTTTTAATAGTTCTGTTAGGCTTTCAAATTCTGCAAACTGGTGCTCTAAGCTATTTTCTTCTATGTTTATATTGACTTGTATGGTTTCCTTTCTTTCTAGATTTGTCCTCAAATTGTTAGGTCTGCTGAAACAAATGGTTTCCTCTTTCAACCAGTCCGGGCCATTCCACCATTTCTTATCATTTTTGAGATCTACGCTGCTCTCTCCTCTTGATGCGGTGTCCGCGGGATTATCTTGTGTTTGCACATGATACCAACTGTTGTTAGTATTGTCCAATATTTCAACAACACGATTCCTGACAAAGGTGTGCCACCTCGTGGGATCGCCAAGCAGCCACGACAGTACAATGGAGGAGTCAGTCCACGAAAATATTTGATGCTCAGGTAACTTCATGGCTATTCTTATTTGTTTAAGTAATCTTGATAATAACAGAGCACCACATAATTCTAAGCGTGGGAGTGAGACTGGTTTCACGGGTGCCACCCGAGTCCGTGCAGCTATCATCGTTATTCTTATTTCTTCATCTTCACCCTTGATTCTGACATATGCTACAGCCGCATATGCCTTGTTAGATGCGTCACAGAAGCCATGAACTTCTATGTCCCTTTTCATGTATTCTGTTGTATTAAGCCATCTAGGCATCTTTATTTCATTGAAATATTTGAAACTATTCCTTAGTTTCATCCATGTTTCCTTGACCGTATCGCCAACTTCTTCATCCCATGATAAGCCTTGCAACCATAGTTCTTGTATCAGTAGCTTAGTTGGTAAGATTGCAGGTCCCAACCAGCCGAGTGGGTCGAAGAGACGCTGGATATCAACAAGTATTGTGCGCTTTGTAATAGACGCGGTTGAAGAAGGTAATTTTAGGTTATATTCAAATACATCTTTACTCATATTCCATCTTAAACCTAAAGCTGTGATGATGTCATCAAGTCTGATATCCAAGCTTACATGCGAGCTTCTTTGCGATTCGTCAAATTGTTTCAGGAGCTCAATGCTGTTTGAACACCATTTATGTAAAATAAAACCTCCTTTCTTGAGTATAGCTTCAATGCCCTTTGCTGCTTCGATTGCTTTCGGTACTGTATCTTTCCCAGACATTAAATCGTCCACATAAAAGTTTTCTTTGATTATTCTCGCGGCGTCTGGGTTGGCACTGCCTTCATCATCAGCTACTTGTTGCAACGTGCGTACTGCTAGATACGGAGCGCATGCCGTACCGAAGGTGACTGTTTTGAGTCTGTAATCCTTTACAGGTTCGCTTGGGTCGGTTCGCCACAAAATTCTCTGTAAGTCTCTATCTTCATTTGAAACTAAAACTTGTCGATACATTTTTTGAATGTCGGCGACGAAGCAAACCTTCACCATGCGCCATTTTAATATGAGACTTCTCATGTCTGTTTGTAAGGTTGGTCCTATAAGAAGCTCCTCATTCAAGGATATGTTGTTGCATCCCTTTTGTGAAGCATTAAAAACAACTCTGACCTTCGTAGTTTCCTTGTCTTCTTTAATGACCGCATGGTGCGGCAGGTATACGCTTGGCTTGTGAATTTTGTCCGCAGGTACTTCTTCAATGTGTTTCATATCTTCATATTCTTTAATAACTTTTATGTATTCTTGTTTAAGTGTAGGATTCTTCTGTAGTCGTTTCTCTAATTGATATAATCTTTTTAATGCTATGTCTCTAGTTCTTCCTTGTGTTGATAGCAGCTCCTTTGCTTTGGTCGGTAGTTTGACGATATATCGTCCATCTTTTGTTCTCGTATGTGTAGCTTGATATATTTCTTCGCATTTTCTTTCTTCTACTGTGAGTGTGTTCACTTCATCATTTTCTAGCTCCCACATCGACTTTAGCATGTTGTTTAGGTCAAGGCTTACATGTAAAACCATAAACTCCTTCTTAACTTCTTCTTCTATGCTCCCAAATAGAATCCATCCCAGGCTGGTTTTTTGTGCGCATGGGGAACCTGGGGGACCCTTGATTAGATCGTTCATCATAATTTGGGCACATACTTCGACACCAAGTAACATGTCTACTCTTCCGCTTTTATTGAACGCTGGATCTGCTAAGACAAGACCTTCAATATGTTTCCATGTGCTGCTTGGTAATGATTGCGATGGCAATTTAGTAGTGAGTTCATTGGGCATGATGTAGGCCTTTACTTTGATCATAAACCTGTTGTCATGACGCGATAGTAGCTCTATCTCGGCTTTCTGTTTGATGATAGTCTTGGTAGATCCAACGCCCGTGACTGTTCCGTGAACTGGCTGTCTGTTCAATCTCAGCTGTTGAGCAGCGCGTTGACTAATAAAGGTCGCTTGCGATCCTTGGTCAATAAGAGCTCGCAATATGGTCACACGACCCGCCATGTCTCGTACTGGCACTAGAGCTGTAGCCAGTAGAGCTGTTGACTTGCTCTCGGTAAAATGTGAGGACATCTGGTCATCCAATTCTTCGCTTGGCTCCTGTACATCCTTTACTTGGTGGTTAGCTTGGAAATTGCCTGGCTGACTCGCATTGCTTGTTGTCTTTGACGTATATTGATGCACCATTGTGTGATGTCGCCTTTGGCATATACGACACGACATGTTGAGGCGACAACTCTTTGCTGAGTGGCCTGAAGTCAGACAATTAAAGCATAGATCGTTATTCTTGACATATTCGCCTCTCTCAGCTATTTCTAGCTTCGTGAATTCCGGACAGTGACATAGCGTATGGTTCTCTTGACACATGATGCAACTTCTTGGTTTGAATGTATAAGGTGTAGTTGAAGTGTGGACTGTATTATTGTATTCTTTGCTTCGTGGTTTCTCATTCGACGGAGGAGTAATAAGTTCCAACGTACGGAATTTGGTTTGTAAGAACTGGACAAGATCATTCCATTTGGGTAGTTCATCTAAATTGTCCTTATAAGCAAACTCTTCCCAGGCTCGGTGCGATTCTGGGTCTAGCTTCTGCACCACCAGATAAATCAGTAAGGGACACCATGATTCAGTAGACAACTTCAAATTGTTCAGGCTGTTGATGCATTCACTTGTGGTATCCAACAAGGACTTGATGTTGCTAGCAGTTTGTGTAGGTATTTTCCTTTGGTTGAACAGTTTCTTCATAATGGAATTTACTATTAGTCGCTTGTTGCCATAACGGACCTTTAGAAGTTCCCAGGCCTGATCGAAGTTGATCTCGGTTACTTGAATATGCTTTATCAATGCTTCCGCTTCACCAGTAGTACTAATCTTTAGATAATGCAGCTTTTGTACCTTACTGAGTGTAACATTTGCGTGTACCAACGATGTAAATAGATCGTGAAACGCAGGCCAATCTTCATAGATACCGGAGAACGTAGGTAGTGGTATCCATAGGTCGCTGGTTCAAATCCGGCTCGAAGGACCATTATGTTGGGTCTTTATGTATATACTTAATCGGGATTTTTGGTTGAAAGAAAGCTTGTGTTTTTACGGTTGTATTTTTTTGTATAACTGACATAATGACATTTATTTAAACACATATTTTTACATAAGTTTGACGCTGGCCTTAATGGCCAGCATCAATTATTGACACACAACACATGTATTAAGCTTAAATCAGTTTTATTGTCTTCTTATATATAAAAATGAATCACCACTTTGGTCACGGCATCACGCGTAATGGATTTTATCGGGACTTTCACTGGCAGATAGCTGATGTTTCAAGGAGTGTTTTAGACGAATTATATTTTAAAAAATCAAGGGTTGCGGGCACCCATGAAATTAACTCTACGCGGGTGAAATCGCGGGGCACAGCTATTTGTGTTTAGAATACTATTGTGTAGGCTCAAGATCTTTTATGAATCAAAAGCTGGATGCCTAGGTCTATGTAATATATTATAGACAGTTATTAAAGCCTCCTTATTGCATAACTACAAAATCTTTTATAACTTATGTTATTTTAGTCCGATTGTGGTATGAAATAAATTGTCATTTTGATTGCTAATTGTGTTTCTCTTTTCTATTAAGTATAAAACCCGGCCCTGTATATTCGTTTGAGAATTTGAATAAGCTAGCTAAGGAAGGAATGGACTATCATCACTGAATAAGAATGAATTATTTATATTATAGCTTCGTCTATGGTTCCTTTATATAAGTTTGTATGACTGACCTCAATTATGCGAACTAACAAAATATTTAGAAACATTAATTATTACGGCAACATTCATATACTTTCAGCTCGCTCTGGCTTGGTTGGCTGGCCCCCTCCCGCACCCTCCCTGTCCCGCCCTGTTTTCACCTACCCGCTGGCCGCCATTTCATTGTATCGCCATTTCATTTCTCTAGTGAGATGGAGAATTAGACAAAAAAGTGAGACAGAAATAAAAATAATCTGAATCCTTACGAAATTTACAATTTATCAACTTCTTTAAAACAATACATTATCATAAATTGTTGAGAGGTAAGTGAAAGAAGACTTTAACTTGCGTAGAATGCGCCTAAATATCTTGGAATGACAATGACGAGCGTCGGTTGGTAGCTGAGAGTACAATGGCGTCCGTCCGTTTACTCGTAGCGCGTATGGATATTCCGTCATCCTTTTCTTGCACATATCGACTATTCGCAGGAGACAGACACTGCTTTTCTAACGAATGATCTTTTTACGAGCAGACTAGACTGATAAGAAATATTCCCCGTTACCTTCGCACTTTGTGTTTTGGAGTTATTGCATCGGTCGGTGTACAATTAACCGCGCTTTTGAAGTGATCCGTCATTCGTCAATATGTTTGAGATTATCACAAAGAGCTACATTTTATTGTTTTGCAGATATGCACTATGTGTAACTGAAGGGAATATTGGAATGAGGTTGTGGTTAATTTAGCGATATGTTTACGACAAACGCCGTTCAGACCGGCAGTGTGCCCACTCTGCAGTACCAAGAACACCCACAGAAGTCGCAGGGGAAAAATATCGAGAACGTCCAACAAAAGAATGCACAACAAACTCAACAACAGGTAATAATTTAATTCTATATGTATCCACACCTACATATTTTGCTTACAATTTTATTAAACTTAATTTTATGTATGACAGCAGCCTTATTACTAGTCACTGAGTCTTTACTTATGCTTATTGTAAATGAACCATACCTATCATAATACCAATACTTAATAGTTTTAGTACTGCATTGATGGTACATGATGCCTGGCTGTGTTTCTTGCCGGTTCTTCTCAGAAGGCTAGTTTCCGAACCGGTGGTAAATTTTCGACAATCTTAAGTGCCTTACCAGGCCCAAACTGAATAAATATATTTTCATTTTCAAAACTTTGTGTCGAGCCAATAGTTTTGAATATGCCTTGTTTTTCAGGAGTTCCCCACATTTTGTTATACTACCAACGTGAATATGATAGGTAAAATTGGCAATAACCCAACGAGTGGTCCGGCTGGGGCAGTCAATATAACACAGCTGACCACCAGCGATGACAAGACATGCTACATCGCACAACCATTCTCATACAACTATGCACTGGTGAATCAAATGCAGATAGCACCTAATGGCATCCAGAATACTATATCAAACATCAGTTTCAAATGTGATGTCTGCGGGCTCATGTTTGGTCACCTTACTTTGCTCAATGCTCATAAAAGGATACATGCACAAGACACAGGTAATTAATTTAATTTAAAATATACTACCTATAAAAATCCTACTGTTTCGTTTTTATAAATTGAAATCTATCGTTCTTTTTAAGTTATGTATGAATAATTATAAGAACCATGCAATTGTGTTTTATTGTTATTTTATTTATAAATGTTATTTGTTCAAACTAACTAGCTTGTATAGTTGATATTGGCATAGAGTGCCAGTAGCTGATGAAAAAAGAGGAAAATGTATGGCTATAGAAATTTATTAATGATTTGTATTTGAATTCCAGAGAGTAACATAACAGTAGTAGCAACTGGTGTGAGTGGTGGCAACGAGGTGTCCATGCCCCCGCACATACAGATCCTCTCTTCAGACCCCAATGAACAGCAGCAACATCATGTACAGATACAAGATAGTAAGTTTTCAATACATATTTATTATTTACTAGCTGTGCTCTGCGGTTTCACCCGTGTAGATTTAGTTTCATGCTTTATGTCACGGTACCCTAAAATTTTTATGTAATGAAAGTAGCCCAAGTTACTCCTTGAAATATCAGCTACCTGCCAGTGAAAGTCCTGTTAAAATCAGTCCAGCCGTTTCAGAGATTACCTGGAAAAAACAAACTGACAGAAAAAATTTACAACTTTGTTTTTCAGTGTCAATAGCGTGTATACTTTTATATGCATTTAGTGAAAAGCTGTTATTTTGGAATTACAAACAGATACTTCTATTTTATTTATTTGTATAGAGGTATAGATCGAGTTTTTCTATCTGTAATTTCCTAGAGTAGCCCAGATTCATATGGCAATAGGCTCGCCCCCTACTACATGGGACTTAAACATAATATGAGTGTACTATAATTACAAATATGCCTACTCCTCAGGGGAATGCAGGTATGAGCATGTGTACACGTACTAGTTTTTACATGTGACTTCAGTCTGTGTATGTTTTATGAGCTTTTTAAGTACCCAATGCCTGTCCTTGAAGTCAAAGCTAACGTGATACTTAATATCAGTTAAATTGATTCAGTGGCAGCATACATTTGATATGGTCAGTTATTGCCTTTTTATAGTAAATTGGGCCATTTTATAGGTGTTTGTATTGTTGTCATAATTTTTTGCAGACTTTGGTACAAGCACAGCAACACAAGAATTTTAGATATTACACGAAACTTATTTTACTACATAAATGTATTCCCATGTGCAGAAAGACATCTGGTTATACATCTATGCAAATTTTGTTTTTATATCAACAATTTTATTGTAATCTATGCCAGCATAATTTGAAATCATAGTTAAACCTGTTTTTACTTTTCAGCTAAACCAGTAATAATAGACAAAGTACAGAAATGCATTACATGTGGAGGACCAATTTCAATCAATCCTAAGAGAAAGGGGCCCAAACTAATTAGATGTGAAAACTGCATTGCACAAGATACCATTGATTCACAAAGTAAGTAATTGTACATAAAACTTACTTTCAACCTCCATTTCACCCTTTTACAGGTCGAATTTCTGAGAAACCTTTTGTAGTAACTTACATATTACCAAGAACCACACCCTCCAAATGTCATGTCTCTAGAACCAGTGGTTTAGGCTGTGCATTGATATATAAGTCAGTCAATAATCCAAAGTGAAAACATTGTGAGGAAACCTGCATATTGACATCTAGATTCCTGAATGATAATGGCTGAAAACAATATCGCTCTTGGATGTTACTAACCATCCGTTAGGTATCAAGGAGGGGGCCCTAAAGGTTAGTCGCCGAGACGGCATCACCGTGAAGCATGTGAAGACATAGCACATGCACCACTTAGCGACCAGAAGGAACACCGTGGAGTTTAGTCGGAGTCCAAAGTAACCCTTCCGCTGCCCCCGCGGCGGTTGGTGTAATCATAACAGTTTTCCACGTAAAAAAAAGGGATACTAACCTTCTGAAATTCATTTTATTTACAGTTTGCAGTGTTGTAAGCCGTGTTTAGGCAGAGAACCATAGCCCAAAAAAAAAATATTGTACACTAGATTAAAATGTAAAGGTTGCCATTGACGACATTGAAAGAGTAAAATATTTTGTTTCAGCAAATGCAGCTCAAATTTTTGTTGCTTCTGAAGATAATGTAAAGTTTGAAGTTGGTGGTGTTAGTACACAGGCTGCCAATGTGGACCCTTTGAGCACAAACCCATTGTCTGCCACACAGAACAACCAACAGAAAACTTGTGAGTAATATTTTTATTTTATTTATTTATTTTAATTATAAATAGATGCAATACAACGAATATGATCAAATTCATTTCATTTTCGATAATTTAAAAGAACCTATTTACTAAAGCATTGTTGTATGCCGTGAATGTAAAGTAAGAGTGGCATGGTATGGCACTTTCTCTGCCACTATAGATAAATTCACATTTAAACAAAAAAATAAAAATATATTCATTTACAGTTTTCTAAATTCATGTGGAAATTAAAAAATGTTTATTTTCAGTACCTGGCCACCATCCAGTGAAAAAAAGAAACCTACAATCTATAACCAAGTGTCAAAATTGCAACGGTTCGGGAATAATATTTGTAGGAGGGAATAAGAATAAGTTAAATAATTTGGACAAGCCATTCCATTGTAATATATGTGGAGGCTCGTTTTCTCGGTACTCGTCATTGTGGTCTCATAAAAAACTTCACTCTGGTGAGAAAAACTTCAAGTGCGGCATCTGTGGCATAGCATTCGCCAAGGCTGTGTATCTTAAGAACCATTCAAGAATTCACACTGGGGAAAAGCCTTACAGGTTAGTTAAAGTATTCCTACATTACAGGCGCCGTCACGAATTATGAGTGCTGACCTCTATAGTATAGTACAGTAGTTATTTTATGAGTATGACTGTCTGTCTGTATGGTACGTAAAATAAAATACATGTTCAATTATCCTACTATTTTCGCTAAGCGCTTATAAAATCGTGACGGCAGCCTAATGGGTGTTTCTTAAGTTGGAAACAACGCACAAAATCTAAGGAATGTTAATTGAGCCATGAGTATGATGCAAAAAGTGGATATGCTAGTTCGATTTGTATACCGATGAAGTTGATCCAAAACAGTATCGAAATAAACACATAAATGGCGCCAGGCGAATAAAATCATGCTCAGTATCACCACTATTTTTCGCTGCGCGTTGTTTACTCACGACGGGTCAGTGAGCTAAGTTAGCTCACTTTTTCTTAAATTAAACAACAATAATTCGAAATGTATTTCAGGTGTAAAACTTGCGGCATGCAGTTCTCTCAGTCGCCGCATTTGAAGAACCATGAACGAACACATTCTGGAGAGAAGCCTTATGTTTGTGAGGTAAATATTAGGCAAAAATTGGCTAAGTGCGAGTCGGGCTCGCGCGCCGAGAATTCCGTACAATATTGTATTGAGGATCAAACTTAATTTTGTCATTGAAAAACTCTGCTTCATACCAGAATCTGACTCGCAAGGGAATCAAAACCTATATCCCATTATTACAAAACAGTGTTTAAACCATGACTAGACTAAACTCGTACTAAAACTACTTATGACCAGCCCTTAAGAAATCTATATATTACAATAAAACAAGATTAAAAATACATTTTGATATGTATGGTGTTTACCATACATATCAAAATGTATTTTGTTTAATCCAGCAACATATTTTTAATGGTACATTAATTCGATTTATTATATGCAAATCTAAATTTTAACGAGTTACATCCCCTGCTAGACAAAGTCCCGGTAAAATCGGTTCAACCAATTAGCCAGGAGCCAGGATAAATGGACCAACAAAAGGACCCAATCATAACCATTTTTCGACCTGTGCCCTAAGTATAGCCTGTAACAAATGTCATGTTTTAACGTTGGTGAATTCTTGTACGTAATGTTGTGGCTGAAAATGTGAATTAACGAAATTGTCAACGTTTAAGGTTTCAAAACCTATACTTGGGGTACTGAATCGCCGTTAAATTTATTTTGAACTAGCTGTCCGCGGTTTCACCCGCTTAGATTTAGTTTCATCCTTATTTTCGCGGAAACCTAATATTTTTAATAAATAAAAGGAGCCTAAGTTACTCCTTGAAAAATCAGCTACCTGCCAGTGAAAGTCCCGTTAAAATCGGTCCAGCCGTTTCAGAGATAACCCGGAACAAACAGAAACATTTTAAAACTTGGTTTTTTGGTGTCAGTAGCGTGTATACTTTCATATGCATTTCGTGATAAGCTGTTATTTTGGAATTACAAATAGACACTTAAATTTTATTTATCTGTATAGATAAAATTTAAAAGATGACAAGGATTGTGCCCATAAGAGGCGAGAGTGTCGATTGCTCCACCGACAAGAGCAAAACTCTTAAAATTTAAGAAGTATAAAATTAAAAAAAATTATGTCATTGTGTGTGCATTTTGTGTCAGGTATGCGACAAAGGATTTGCGCGCCACGCGACCCTGTGGAACCACCGACGCATCCACACCGGCGAGAAACCTTACAAGTGAGTACATCACATAGCCACTAATGTGTTTGACCTTCTACGCACGTTTGTATTGTTTGCACATTTTTTCTTCATCTGGATAATATTTATTATTCTTACTGAAGACTCAAAAGTTACATTGATTGATTGGGATATATAGGGAAGCTTCTTTTATTTTATTTTTAAATTGATAGGTACCATCAGCCGATGCTCTATTCCAAAATATGCGCCTAAAAAGTCTGGACACTGCATGTATTCCATGGAGAGTGATATAAGAGGAGAGACAGGCAATCATGTGTTATCAACATCATAACACATGATGATTAATACATTCATTTTGAACACTAAATTAAAATCTCTTTGTGTATGCAATACCAATGTCACTATCCTATTTATCTATTTAAACTGGTGGATCACCAAATGTTAGACGGTTCTGAGTTAAATTGGCAGCTGACTGACCGACATGTTCTCCTAGACACCGAGGGTACCCGGACTAACTTGTCCAAGTACTGGACTGGATAGGAGTATTCACGTCATTATCACGTCATGAGGTCCTCTGTATTATTTACCAATGTAACTAGCATAATAAAGGATCTATCATTCAAATTCTTAGAAGGGCTAATTTTAATGAAGTTGATCACAAAGTGTTCAAATTGGAGGATCAGAAAGAAGAATGTGAAGTAAATGTGCCGTCACAAGTTATCAGCACTCAGCTAGAATAGTGGAGGGTGAACTGCGCATGTATTTTATTCACGTCGCGCCATACAGACAGATCGACTTATGAAAGGACTACTGCACATTCATAAACGCTCATAACATGTGGCGGCACCTTTTATGTTGTAACACATAAATAACTGTAATGTAATGTTTAGGTGTGAAACGTGTGGCTCGGCGTTCAGCCAAGCCGCGCATCTCAAGAACCACGCCAAGGTTCATTCGGGCGAGAAGCCGTTCAAGTGCGACATATGCACCGCTGCCTTCGCTGATAGGTTCGCGCTCAAGAGGCATAGAGGGATACACGAGAAATATGGTGAGTTACAATAATCAACCCTTTACTTTGTTCGCGCCCTCGGACTACTATTAAATGGAGAAATTTACCTCGTGCAAAACTCTCAAACTAGCATACTGGATTTATAATTTGCACTTGAATTAAAAATAAGAAATCTTACTCGTACTGTGATTATGTCATGTCTTGTTGTCACGTAAATAAATATGATTTCGGCAGTTATCTAAAGATAACAGATGGAAACATTGAATTCATCATTATTTTTTTTCTTAACAGGACAAACAGCGCCACTGCCCTCACGAACGCAACAAAACCAATTAGAGCAACAATCACACCAACCCGCTGACCAGCAGAATGCACAACCCGCAGTTGAAGTAGTTATAGAACACCACCCCGAACAGACCATTTCAATTCGGAATAATACTCCAAATGTCTCATAATAATTAAGGTTGAATAAGGCAGCACGTGGACACTTAATATGACAGTGCTAAGAGGAGGAAGCATTTGCTTTTGCAAATAATTGTGATATTATGAAGGGACAGACTATTTATTTACTGGTCATAAGCTATTGACACTGCCAATCAGCACCATTTGTATTAACAGTCATAATTGCCAGTAAATAGTCACAATAATATGCTCCAAAACGCTTAAATTCGAATGTTTGATTAAGAAAACATAGTATCATGTTGAATGAACTGTTATAACTATTTATTTTGTAAAATAGATCAACCGATTATTTTTTTCTTTATGCACTGAGGTTTGTATTATAGACTGATTTATTTTTTCTTGACTAATCAAATGCATACTTTAAACCTTGAAGGGAAAGGTGATAATTCTTATTTAAGCTGGTTTCTAGTACTACAATTTAATATGATTGGCTGTGGCTGGTCACTTGTGTAAAACAGAGTATTTTGTCAAACCCAATTGGGTATGGTACTAGAAGCCTATGTGATTTAGTATTTTCGCATATCCAATGACTTAATAAAATGTTAATATTTTAACTGTGGATGGGAAGAACTTAGCAATAAATTATGGACATGCAAAGTAAGGTTTATTTGGCGTATTTGTTATGCAGTACTCTTATAACACCTGTCTCTAAATACATTTGGTATTATCTATTGCTGTAAGTTCATCCAGGTTAGCACTTTTTGTAAGATTAGACCTTAATTATGGAATATGTTGTAATTATAATATAGTCAAATTTGTCTAGAACTGTCGTTTTTATTTATCATTCACTACTGATAAACGTGTGTATAGTGCCCGAGACGGCGATGGACTTATCGTCTATCCCGCCGGCACTTGAATAATTTTCGGCAGAATGTTGACTATTGTAAGACCCAAATTTTTACCGAAATGGCGGGATGGCGTGAGCATTTTTTTTCTACGACTGATATTCGTGATACCAGTGGGGATTGGTAGTAATTTATTTTTCGATCTATGTTTGAACAAGTGTTACCGAGCATAGAACATCTCGACATAAAAATATTGTATTATTTGTCTTTAAAATGGTTGACTAATTTATAAAAATAAGTCTTGGTTATCCGGCAAATCTAACAATAAGTGGAATGAACTTACTTAGCTATATACACAAAATATTAGTAATCTGGTAAAACTAGATGATGCAATAATTAATTTTAGGGTCAAGACGGTATGGTATTCCTAAGAACAAGTTTTACTAGGTATATAAAGTAAAATGTGTCAATATGTGGATACTTTACTGTGAGGAATCAATTTTCAATCATCGATACTAGATGACAAAGTTAAAGGTCAAAGGCATATTATTTCTTATCTTTACAAAATAATACCTTGGCAATGAATTTATGAGGGATCATCCGACTGAGGTCAAGGTTAACTGAGAATCTGAGATGTGGCAGTCACATCTCAAGATGTTATTGTATTGTATTGCAAGTAGGTAAATAACGAATTAATAAATACATTTTTATGTAATTCATATTAATTTATACTATGCTTATAAACATAAAATCAAACGAAAAGAAATATGTTTCACGTTTTATTCTTAACAATGTAGGCATAACTTAAAAATGCATAACCTATACCCATAACATGTGGGAGGTTATAATGGAATCAATATTTCGCGACAATGTGATTTATTCGTACACCCACTTCTCGGCTGCTGGGGTCCAGCCGACGAGTTCTTTTTCCGTGAACCAGAGTGCAATCTCTTTCTTGGCAGAGTCGACGCTGTCCGAGCCGTGCATGATGTTACGGCCAACTTCGATGCAGAGGTCGCCGCGGATTGTGCCGGGTTGGGAGTCAGCTGGGTTTGTAGCACCGAGCATCTGGCGACCGGTCTTCACAACGTTGAGGCCTTCCCATACCATGGGTACAACTGGCCCAGAGCTCATGTATTTCACTAGACCGGGGAAGAATGGTCGGGATGCCAAGTCACTGTAATGCTTCTGCAGAAGTTCTTCGGAGGGCCACACGAATTTAAGGCCAACTAACTTGAAGCCTTTCTTCTCAAAACGTTCGATGATGGTGCCAACGAGTCCGCGTTGAACACCGTCAGGTTTAACCATGAGGAAAGTCCTCTCACGTTCTTCAGCCATTATTGAACTTTATTTTGTGAGAGGGCTACGTGTGACTTTGAAATAGGTTATGAGTGAAATGAAATAAAGTGAGAGAAAGGAAGGAAGTGGCGTTCATTAAATGAATGAATGATTAGTCAACTCAAAGAGTGATATCGAACGGCTATAGACTATAGAACAATATATACACACAGAAAAAGTAAACATAAAACTACAGACCCACGAAAACAAAATTGGTTCCCACAATACGACCATTTATTTCGACTTTTTCAGTAAGTATATTCACTAGCCACCAGA
The DNA here is from genome assembly GCA_964035505.1 of Watsonalla cultraria. NCBI lineage: Eukaryota > Metazoa > Arthropoda > Insecta > Lepidoptera > Drepanidae > Watsonalla > Watsonalla cultraria. The sequence goes on along the minus strand of OZ037717.1, from coordinate 4,275,149 downwards.
ATTGCCATGTAATGGCTGAAGTCGTGGCCCATTGTGTGATTTAAAAAAATATAACAATTCAGAAAATGTATCCAATTCACCTTCCCGTATCTTCTATAGTTTCAGAGATAATTTTATGCAAAGGGTTTTTGCAAGAATATCGTGAATATTGTAACATGATCACATTTATCGTGATATAATATTGATATAGTTAGATTTATATCTCTTAGAACATATTTTCTTAAAAATCATTAGGTACTCTACTCTACTATGTAACTGTTATCTGCTTACACGAAGGAGCTTTGTGTACTTAACAACAAATTGAGGTATTTTTGCTTAAAGTCTATATATGCATTTCTAATAGGAAATATATTCATTCTTTTAGGTGGTTTGAAATTTTAATAGCGTTTGACATTATGTAGGCGGTACCTATTAAAACAAGTGAGCTTTATTCAAGTCCTTTAATCATATAAGCTAGGAGTATTTATGTTAAGATATCCCGTACATATAAGCCACTTTGGGCCGCCATATACTTTCGCTAGTGGTGACTGATGATTACATCGATGTGGTTTGATGTACCTTCGAGTTTCAGGTCCGGTGACTAAGCTCTTCATAATTCGTATGTTATTGTCACTAAGAACTCCATCGGACAGTTGTTGCAGGAGCGGTAAATATTCGGGCTTAGACAATTCATTAGAAATTCGTGTCATCTGAGGACAAAACATTGAAATGGTTAAAAGCATTTTGTTATACAATGGCGAATATAGTTTCGCAAACAGTTGATATTATACTCACGACAAGTTTTAATTGCACATCAGTTAGAGGTGTAGAGATTGGCCCAAGCAACAAAACGCTACTATTTTTGGAAAGACTTTCTGGATCCACTGATATAATATCCTCACTACCATTACTCTTAACTTCGTCATTTAAGATCAGAAACATGTGTTCGCTTTTCATTTTATTTACAAATTGTTTTGAAGGATTTTGAGCTGAAGTGTAAGACTTTGGTAATGCATCGCGGGTAATTAAATCATTCAGCAGAGATTTGAACCGATATTTACTAACATCATTTTTCTTTAGGTTACTCTTCTTGCAACACAGAGTTTTGAGTTGCGCGACAAGCAAATCAAATAATAATTCATTTTTATCATCTTCGTCTATGTTTTTATTTTCATTTTCATTGCGACTGTGTAATAAATTGCTCAGTTTTTGAACTGCAAGGTAATTTGCATTGGCGCTACTATCATGGTTATACGGTTCTACTTTCTTGTGATTCAGTTTAAAGAAAGCTCCGTTAGAGTTATCAGTTTGTGGAACTAATTTAATCCTTTTGTCAAGGTTGTTTGGAGTATCGTAATTATTAGATGATGCCATTAGTGTCTTTGGTTGTACAAAATCTTTTACCATAACATTATCTGAATTGATGGCAACTTTTATTATATCTTGTAAATCGTATTCACTCTTCTTCGGTTGCTCATTCAAGAGCTTTATTAAGTCTTGATCAGATAGTTTTGATAGTAGATAAGTTGCATCGTTATCTGAAATACAACAATAACAATACAAAATTTCTTTTTTATCGTTTAACAATAATAATAATTTGATCGAGTATGTTGTTACTTACCGACAGTTTTGGCCGTTGAACTTTTCAGTAAATTTTTGACGCGCGGCAGATATCCCTTTGAGGAAATGTACTCCGCTAAATCCGATTCAGATGCTTCGCCATCTAGAAATATGGCTGGAGGGTTCAAAAGTGCCATTGGGCACACCATTCGTATCTGTAAATCGACACATTACATTTCATCATTAGGAGGATGTTGTTTAGTGTAAGAAGGTACAGCGATTAGGTCAGTCTAAATCTCGGTTGTAAGTAGTGGTCTAAACATTTTATCAACACGTTGAAGCCGAACTAAAGTATTAAAATGCGCTAGGTCTAGCCGTTCTTAGTCACTGTCAGTAAATGAATTCATCATCAATTTATTTATTCTAAACATTTTTTGAAATGAACACAAGCTTTTTATTTTTTAATACCTATTTTTAAGTACATAGAAAACGAATATAAAATAAAGAAACTTACCCAGACTGTTATAGTAGTGAAAGACCATATATAATTCAAATGTAATGCCATGTTTTATTATCAATTTCTTAAAGCAGTGTACTTAATTTCATTTCATGGATGAATGATCTATAGAATCTTTCTCGTAAAGAGTAATACTATTTCCTATCTCGTTAATGTTTATGGAAATAACAATGAACAAACGCTCGTAAAATTTTCGGGTTGCGATAACATCTTTCATTGAGTTTTATGCCTAGGAAGTCACTGTACAATTTTTTTTTCTAAAACAAGTATGTAAGTGCCTAATGGGAACATTGAAGTCTTGTTTTTGATGTGAAACATATGTTTGTTCAGTGCTAGAGTCCATGCATCGGAAATAGCTTACTTTTCGAGATAAAATCGTACCCATAGAAATTCCGTACTCATCAAGAAGTTAAGGTCAGGCAGACTGATGCTTGCTAAACTAACTTCGTAAAAAAATGAGAAAGCAATTTGAGTTTTAAACGCAGGATAAGTATCCAAAAAACCTGTCCTATGACTTGGATTATCTTCATGAACATCAAAACAAGAAGTATTCAAAGCGTACTGCATAATGAATCAACGTGGCAAATATTAAGGAGTACAATTATAAAAAAACAGTTATAAAGGTGCGTCAGTATGGTACACATGGGTTATGTGTGGTTGTGACGTACGCCTCAAGCTATACCCTACGTGCCCAACCAAATGCACGCGGCCTACCGCGTGCTTTGATGGCTGCCACCAACAGTGCAGTTACAGCGACCACCACAACAATTTAATAGAAAAATGTTTATCATCCACTTGTTAAAAATAAAAAGTATAACATCTGATCCTAGCTGTATTGCAAACGTATCGCTTAAACGTATAAGCTGAAACTCTATGCAATGTCGTTTGTCAAAATTGTAAATGGTTAGCTCATATATATCATATTGATTGACACTTTGAGTATTGACAATTTGACAATAACAAACCAGTAATTTTCTTACAGAAAAACCTTGATAAATACATGGTCATTTGTCTAATATAAATAAATCTCTATTAGTTTAACGTAAAAGTTATTTGAGAAAAATATTGTATCGCGTTTGAGACATGAATATTCCTTTCCCAGTCTTATATCCGCGTTTAGTGGATCCCAAATGGTTCTGTGCTGATAGCCCTTGTGATGAGGAATCAGAACTAACTGCTTTAGAACAAGCTAATCAACACTGGGTAAGTTATACACTTAACACTACCTAAAAAAGTAACACATAGTTTCCTAAAATAATGCCAAAATCAAATAATAACAAGTGTGTTTTGTAAATATTTACAAAGTATCTCTTTACAGTTGAATTCAATTGGCCAACAATACATGAAGCGGGCTCCTCTGGGTAAGACTGATCCTGAACCAATGGAGGAGGAAGCTGATACTGATGAGGAAGAAGGTATGAGATAATGAAATGATATATTATATTATTTATTTATAACCATATATTAAAATCATAGTTGGCATCAGCCTACTATGTCAATACGAAGTAGATAATATTTCGTATAAAGCATGTTTGTTGTAAATAGATCAAAAACTTAGAAATATTGACATTCAAAGTTGGGGGAACTAGAAAAAAATTAAAAATCCACTCTTCTTAGTCTGAAATCACTTATTTAAGTGATTTCTGACTAAGAAAGAAGTACATACATAAAAAATGTTCTCACTTTAACCCAGAAAGGTATCCCAGTAAGTTATTAGAGGTGTAACAATAACACCCACTTTCCCAAACAGGACAGTTGGTACAATAAAATAAGTACCCTATTAATAATTGAAAATGAAAATGATATATTCAGTTTAGGCCCTGGTAAGGCACTTATGAATGTCGAGGAATTTACCACCGGTTCACAGACATAATAATTTGTTGCAGGTAATGATGAATCTGATGATACAGAAGATTCTCATGATGAAGACGAGGAGGAGGATGTTCCCACATCATACTCCCCGACACGAAACAACAATGAATTAGAACCTGACAGTTTAGATGATCTTAACGATGCACCAGACCTTAACACATCTGATCAAAGTGCTCTGTGGCCTATACAGTAAAAAAATACGACATTCAAAAATTTTAATGAACAACATGATTATATGGGTTTATAAATTTGCGACGGGGTTCAGTAAGTTGCGTTTACTGCTAGGAATTCATAACAAACTCCGATGAATTCATCTCCCCATTGAAGTAAAATCCAACATGAAGGGATAAAATTAACCTAGTCAATATAATCTATGGGGATATATACTTATAATATAGTGGAGTAAAAAGGTCAATCAATTTGCATTTGAATGGCACTGTATCATGGGAGTTTGGAGTGTATTGTTGGGCTATTAAGTATGCATGATTGAGAGCAACCTTTCTGTGACAAGTATTAATTTGTACTGTAATGTTCACTTAAGTACTATAAATAATAATAGCGAATAAATTAAAAATGCATTTATTTTGTAAAATGGGTTTTCATTAAAATTATTACTTTATAACTTAGTATAATAAATTGGAAGTTCTACATTGTTCCAGCCATGTTTCTTCTTAAATATATCCAAGTTGATAAACAACATTAGTCGAAATTCACAGAGAAAAATATGTAAAGATTGAAGGCTTTATTTTGTTACAAAAGACTAGAATGAAAGTAGTTTGCCATGCATGAAGAAATATTATTTTTAGAATGAAAAATAATTTAATTGAATCCTTCATAATATACATTTTAAGAGTAACAGACATATTGCCATGTCTTTTGTCTTAGAGACGATTTCGGTTCTTACAATATGGAAGGGATTGGTTATCTACCTTGTAAAATAATAATAATAAATAACAATAAAAACACATAGGATTACCTTAGTGTGAATAGGGTTCCCTGTATGAGATACACAAAAAAGATAATGCATTACAGTTTGTCTAACAAACAAATTTAAAATGGAACATAATTCACTAATTTGTTAGAGACTAACTTCTCAAATTAATACAACTGGGCTGAGAAAATATTTACAGCAATACTGACTTAAAATACATTTGTTACATCCACAACAATGTTTACAACTCTTGTTAATAATGGTCCGATATTGTCTTGTGGTACTGTATACCATTTCTGGGCCAAGCACTTTTCTATGTTACTGTGGCGGGTAGACTCTTGATCTGAAAACAATTATCAAGTATATTAAACTATATCATAGTGCACTTTTTTACTCTTGTGATCTTCAGACAATGTCCTACTTATCTATACTAATATTATAAGAGAAGAGTTTGCTGAAGAGTTTGTTTGTTTGTTTGTTTGAACGCTCTAATCTCAGGAACTACTGGTCCGATTTCAAAAATTCTTTCAGTGTTGGATAGTCCATTTCTCGAGGAAGGCTATAGGCTATATTTTATTCTCATAAAAATTAGGGGTCCGTAAGAAAATTGCGAATTTGTAACCCAAGGTGTAAAATTGAAAACCTATCTATGCGTGCGCTGCCAAAACTATTGACAATAGAACAAAATGATGTACTACGGAATTGTAGGTCTTATTAAGATCTACAAAAAAGTCCGCGATAGCATATATCTAACTATCATAGTTTAGTCACAATAACCGCTTTTATGTTCATAAAAAATATTAAATCGTCTGAAGAAAGAAACTACGTTAAATGTGTATCTTAATATTAATCCTTATGAATATTAAGCGTTATGTTATCAAGGGTATTCATGTAGAAGTAAAATACTGTTTGTTTTATTCAAATCGGACATTTCGTTGAGAAATTATCACGAGTATAAAAACGCAAAGAATTGGTACCTAATAATGAGTTATTTGCTAAAAAGTTTTATCAACACGTCTCTTTATTCCGGGTAATCTCTGCATTTATATGCTATTTAAAAAGAACATTTGGGGTTCCGCGGGAATTAAATTAACTCTGCGCGGGTGAAACCGCAGGGCACAGCTAGTTTTTAAATAAAGTTATGTAGTCTAATAATCTGGTGGGGTGAGATATGATTAGATTCCAGACATATGGATGAGGGCTCCACTTTTACTCCATAGACATATTCATACAATTATAAACTCGAAAGTCTTTCACGCATAAATTAAAATACCTTATATTTCAGAATAACACATGGGCTATAATTTATACATAAGAAAAGTTAAATCCTACGCAAACGAAATCGCAGGCACCAGCTACTAATTAAATAATTACCTGTGCTTTTGTAACATTGGGCCAAATTCAATGTGAAAAATATAGCGCTTTTCCTTGCCAACGGATCATACTCGTCGCAGTAGTAATGGAATGCCATTGCAAGGGATGATGGTACTTTATCAATATTCTTGACTAACATCACACCAGTTCTAGTGACCTCATCGCGGTACTTCATTACAAGGTCTCCATGCGTTTCCATGTCGAGTTTTGAGCCATCTAATGACAGATGATTGACCGATGTACTGTCATTACCTGGAAAATTTCAAAATTATGCAAAATTAACAGGTGCCGTTAAAAATATAAAATAATTGAGGCTAACTGGGCATATATTTTAGTCACAAAATGACTACACGCGCGCATTATAACTAAAATATAAATAAACATGCAAAAACAGACTAACATAAGTAAAAGAGATAACTATCATATAAAACCATCCCAATTGGGACGTTTTCTAGTCTTCACTTTACGCGCGCTAGTGTCATATCTGTCTATTTAGTTGCGATATCCTTGTCAACAGATACATCATTGATTAATTTACGCCATTTTATGACTGCAGATATTATATACTTACGCAAGTATTTGGCAGCAGTAGAAGCTATTTCTTCAATGAATGTATTAAAGGAATTGTAGTTGAACTGATCCCTCTGGCCATCATACACAAATATAAATGAGCTGGTGTCTCTTCTTTCTGATACGGATGATATTCCTAAAATTTACATTACTATGAGCATAAAGAATTATATAATGTAAGTAGTTTTAGAAATGAAATATTTCTTACCACTCTTTACTCTTAAAATTGAGTCATCACTGATTCTATATTTCCGTCCTAGATTATTCATATCTTTGTAAAAATTGTTTTCATCGTAATATATTGATTGATGCCCTTCAGATACTTTGAAGATACTTTTGTATGATGGATAAATAAGTGCTAAAGCAATCACTAATATAGGTAACATTATTGTATATGACTTTTTACTCTCATTTTGCTTGACTCCATCTTGTAAACTAGAGTTGTAATGTAAAGAATTGGATTCATTATTCTTATTAGATGTGCTTTGTCTTGCTGCTGTTAAGGATCTCACCGAGGCACTGCTTTCATTAGACATATTTTGCCATCTTCCAGATGCATTTCTGTAAGGTGAATGTGATGGGAGGGCTGCAGGTAAAGATTTTGAAAGCATGTTGCTGCAAAAGACATTACCAATTCAACTTTAGTTCCACACACATGTTTAACCAATTCACTAGGTAATAAAGAGAATTATGTTTGATGAAATTAATGATGAACAAATTAATGATTTAAGTATCAGTAATAAGTAGCAATAGTAAGCAATGTGAGAGAATAAAAAAAAAAACAGTGAATTTAGTGTGCATGTTAGTTGAGCTGGTAATGTGTGTTATAATTTTATGATGGGGCTGAGTCCAGCAAAATTATTTGATCTTTTATGAAACAATAAAATTAAATATAATATCACAGCTGTTCTACTGTGATTTTGTAATCATATCAGAACAAAATGGCTAAATAATAATATTATAAAAACGAAAAATTTAATTTTTTGTATGTTTTTTATTTTTATTTAACTGGAGTACTTCTCAACTGATTAAAATGAAAATCCTTCATCGTTAGTAATCTAAAACTTCAGCAAGTAATACAGGCTAGGTTGTTAATCAATAGAAGCAGACTAAAGCAAAAAAAAATTTAATGTTTTCAGACCCTTCCCCAACATGATAAATAGATGATATAATGATAATATGTTCTCAATTGTGGAAACTCACTGACTGTCATCATCAGATTCGCTATCAATGTCATCAGATAACTGTACATCGGGAAGGTGAGGGGTATTTGAAGAGTTTCTTCTTTTTTCCAGATATTTTGTTGGAAGATCATTTGTAGTATGGGAAAATTTACTGGAACATACATGAAAATAATATTATTAAGTAATCTGTGAACTGAAAGAGTTATGAATGATAAAATCTAGTTTACTCTTAAGGCTAGAGGTCAAAAATTCTGCACTTTATAAAAATACACCAAAGCTGCAAAGTTAAGCTAACTGTCTGATGATAGTTTGTTGGGATGTTATTGAGCTCCATAACCATAACCGTAACTGAAAAGGCTGGAGTCTAAATAAAACTACATGTTTCATGAAACCTATAAATACAACCAAATATTTTGAACTATTTTTGTTTATATTATATTTCAATCTAATATCAGCCACTGAAACTATTCCAAAATAGCAGATAATCCGAAATCATTACATATGCATAAACAATTATATGATTTGGATCACTTTTTAATTGTAAAACAAGGGTTTTAATCTAACTTACCCAACCAATTGATAAACTATTCTCGGTAATATTAACCACTGGTTCAAATAATTATTTCACTAACTAAGATTTATTACTTTATCTCATTCATAATAATTGGCTGGCTGAGTTTCTTGCCGGTTCTTCTCAGAAGGCTAGTTCCCAAGCTGGTGGTATCGATATTTACAAGTGCCTTTTCAGGGCCCAAACTGAATAAATACTTTTTATTTTCATAAACATTACTTAAAGGGTGATGTGTCATGAGTTTAGAAAATTATAAATCACCTGAAAACATTGTCCACCTCATCAATGCCATCTGTTTGAGGGGCAGTGGGACTTCCCCCAGCTCGTTTCTTATTCAGTCCATACCTTACCATTATCTCAGTGCTGGATAATGAACTAACGCTGTGGCTATGTATACTTCTACGTGCCGATGGTGTTATAGATGCCCCCCTATTATCCTTAAAGGAATAAGGAAACAACTTTAATATTACAAGCTAGATAAATAACTCTGATTCATATTGACTGGCAAGGCAACATATGTACGTACCCCCTCTTTCTTGTCGCTCATTTAATTATTTTACTTCGCAGATTCACGGAAATTTTTAAAATAAATGCTTTCTCAGCAAATATTTATTTGTTCTTGAGTTGTTCTACGTTGATGAGATTCACGTAGTACTATCAATATATTAAATTTAATTGCAGGCAAGGCAAAAATATTAGAATTCATTGACTTGACAGTTGACATTTCTTTCTATCTGTCAGATTTGTCTATTACCATATTTTTTTGCAACGCGAATACTTTGTACTTTTTTATGTTTATGCCCTCAAAACTACCATACATAAAACACAGACGATTTAGTTACACTATTATTTGAAGGTGCAGACAATATAATCATATCGTAGGTACATTTTCCCCATGAGTACATCATTGACTGCCCGGAAGGATCAATAAAGCTTTGCTTTATTGACCGCAGACGTTCCACAAACTCTAACCAGTAGCTCCAAAAATGTATTACATGTGGCGTCCACACCCCAGGTAAACCGCGTGTCTCACGGGTTAAACCTCGTTGAGGAAATGCTATCAGGCTCAAAAGCTTCCGGCTAGCTAAATTCAAGAAGTCTATTTTGGTGCCGATGGACTGCCGAATAGCGAGGCAAGGAAACCTTTGCCATTCGTATTGGTTTACCGTTGCACTGGATCAATGTAAGGCAAACACGAGCGGATTTGCACGTTCACTTTTTACAGTTGTCTTCTGTCACTGGCTGCTTCGGTAAAAGCAAACCCTTTGGAGTTGAAGCAGTCGCTGTGCCCGAAATTGGCCAAGAGCTCATCATCGTATTTCGATAGCCAAATAATAAAACAAGTTATTAAATTAGTTTTTATTGTAACCAGAATTTTTTTGCAGCAACTATATTAAATTAGCACAAATTAACAAATACATTGTTAGAAATAACAGCAAAACAAATAAATAAAAGTGATATAAAGAGGGATATCCGTATGACCGACACCACTGGACATTTTATGAATAATTTCAGGCTCCGGTCTGACGGGGTATGCTACTAAAGCCACAGGCTCTTGCTCCTCATTTTTCTTAATCTTTTCTTCCAGCCAAGCTTTAAAGGTATATGTTGGTAAAAAATCTACCATTTTTTTATTCACCGCATATGTTGCTGACATTTCTTTAGCACATTCATCTTGGCCTTTGGCTATAACTCCCATAAGTTCATTATTAAAAATTACGGGGCCGCCGGTATCTTTAAAACAAGTCAAAATCTTAGTCTCTACACAGTCAAAATATCCCCTCAACATGTCTCCCGAGTCATAAGACAATCTATTTTCCAATCCAATGTATTGCAGGTCCTTCGTTTGACCTACTTCAGCATTTAAACCGAATCCTATCGCCTCTATATCAACAAGACTTCGGGAATTTGTATAATTACTCAGCTGTATTTTTGAGGCTATGGAGCTATTATGTTTTTCTGTATATATAATGCCAACATCTTTAGAACTTTCGCTTCCAGTATAAATGGGAAACTTCTCAGTTTTAATAATATGCAAAGATACAGCAGTGTCTTCTTTTTTATCTCTGGTAGTATTGAGAAGAACATAGCTAATTGGAAGCTGCGTACACTGGGCGGTGGTGAGAACTAATCCATTTGAGACTATCGATCCTGAGCACAAGTATCCATTTTGATGTGACATAACAGCAACCATGAATGGAAATTGCTTATGTTTTGCGGAGAATATTTCATGCATTAGGCTATTTTGTCTTCTGGTGCACGTAATATTCGTGGGTTCATTTTCAACGGGGATATCTAAGGATTCGTCTTTTGCTTCGTCATTCGTTTCTCCATTATCATCTCTATTATCGTCAACACTTTTCTTTACATTCTCACTCGCGCAAATTGTTACAAAGCTAACTATTGATATCACTAGTACAAGAAAACGCAATAAATTAATTTTGGACTTCATGATCAATTAGTTAAAATTTCGTGTAACGCAAATTCCAGTTCCTTCTTTGATTCTCTTTTGCTTCTTTCATATTTGGATGATTTTTCTTTTTTCGATTAGTTTTGTTTCTTTGAAACCAGAATTTTTTTTGGGTAACTACTATTAATCTCCTTTTAATTCGATTTTTATAACTCTTTACACTAAGGTGATTTATTCGTGGTGATATTAATCTTATTTCCCGAGGGTAGGGATGAAGGATTTCATAGGCATTTTTTTTATAGCAAATAATATAATATTAATATTGTATTTAATACGTTAACTTGTGAATAGGAAGAGATCACTTGAAAACGCCCCAATTGCTACCAGTGAGCTAATTCTTAGCTTTCTACGCAGCTAGAAAACATTTGTTCCAATATAAAAATATAATCACGCGATTTTAATTGAAAAGCTAATTCTCTCACACAACGTTCTCAGGGTTAAAGAGGTTACTTAAAACACATTCACTGCTGAAATTTCGTCTTCTTTTTAAATTCTCTAATTTCTTTCTTTCTCATTCTATATAGCTAACATTTTACAACTTCATGCATTGGAAATGCTTCTCAAGAGTGCTTCGTGCAAATATTAGTCTGAAAGCTCCGGCCCCTAGAAATTCTGATATTTTGTAGATGATCCTGAGAGGTACTCAAACGCCATGAGAAGTTATAAGCTGTTTATGTTTCTATCTGTTAAGGGATTACGACTGAAAATAGGGAGGTAGTAGCAGAATATTGTAATCCATCCTTCTCGTACCCTGAAATATGTTATCAAAGAAAAGTTCCTAATAAAAAGATTTTACTTACTCTGTTCTTTTCATTTTATTGATGGTAGCAAAAGTTGTCGGCTCACGTAACGCAAGCGACTGTCAATAATTCTGTCACAGTGACAAATTTGTCTGTCATTTCACTTCGTTTTCGTTCGTACTTTTCTCATCGTATCGTAAGTACTAGCAAGCAACCGACTGAAGTAGTAGGTAAATAATTCTGTAATTAAGTGTTGTCATAAAAAAACTGCGTACGTAAAAAAACAAATTAAATCATTTAAAATGTCGCATAAAAAAAGAGGCAATAAGAAGAATCAAGATTTGGACAATGATCTGGAAGAGAAAATTACTGGAAACGATTCTCACGATATAACCTCAAAAAGTAAGGGCAAATGCAAAAAGAAAGGCAAAGGAAATGCTGGCGATTGGAGTGACAGTGACGAGGAGGTGCAAAAAAAGACCCAGATATCTGACGATGAAGATGTTAAGCTTGGTGCTAAAAAGTCACAAAAGAAAGGTAAGCTTCGTCGAAGTATTAATTTTTTCCACGTCAGACTGCCAACAGATGTTTAGGAATGTACGAAGTAAATATAACATATATATGACTGTTCCATCGGATTTCATACTCCGAGGGTGCCTCACTAATACAGGTTTCTCAAACAGAGAGACAGATGCAATATTCATCCTATCATACCTATCATAAAAATGTAAATGGTATTAATTAGAATAAAAGGTTTTTGTAAATCAAGTACCTAGTCTTAAATATCTATAACTCTTGGTTGAATTACAGCAAAGAACAAGAAGAAAGAGGCAGAGTTATCAGATGATGATGGGGATGACAGCAAGTCAGTCATGAGCAATGCTACTAGTTCAGCATCCAAGCCTGCTTCCAAGCCTAGTAAAAAGAAAAAGGGTAAGTACTCCAATGAACATATTTTTTAAGTAAATTTAAAACCGGTAGCAACCATATCAATGTGTATGTCTAGTGTGTAAATCATATATTTTCTCCATGCATGATAACAACAAAACATTGTTTAGCCAAAAAGTTTCAGCAGCTTAACCATGAAAAGGTAGCAGACAGACAGTTTCCTATTTATAATATTAATATGGATGACGCTGAATTTAGTAGTATTGATATGGTCTACCACCGTTTGCAGTTCAAACTATTTAAAAAAATATGTAATTTACTGATTCAGCTATAACTGAAAGCATATAATTAGCAAAGTGCATACATCTAGCATTGACAAATTGTTCAGAATAACAGATATTTTTTGTTTGTACCAAAGCAATGAATACTTTTTTTATTGTTATGCAATATTGCACAATTGATTACACATGACTGGAAAGTCAATTTTCATTTTAATTTAATAAATTGCAGGCAAAGGTAAGAAGGGGGATGATTGGTCATCAGGGGGCAGTGATGTTGAGCTCAAAGAAATATCTGATGATGACATTGCAAAGCCTGTTAGTAAAAAGAAAAGTAAGTATTTCTGCCAATTGTATGAAATGTACAGTATAAAAATCAATAATATTAAATATATAGATTTCTGATGCACTCACAAAATGAATGAAAATAATGTTACATTTGCAGTTTGTCACTTGTCAAATAGGTAGTATAAAAACTTGAGAGTATCCGAAGAAAAAGGCTAGAGTCCTGACTACTTTAACGCATGATAGTCACTTATGTACCTCTTTTAAAAATTAAATTTTAATTTTAATTAAATTTATATCAGATGGAAATGCATAAAACATTTTCACATTATAAGTGAAAATGTTTTATGCATTTCATGTGTAATATATTTGTGTGAGCACTTACATAATGTTTTTGGAGATCATCCAGTCAGTAATCAACGAAATGTGGCTTTCTCTTATTAACTCCCTTTGTAGCCATATTGTCTTTCGATCTATTTAATATAAAGTATGTTGTTTATATTGCAGCAAAGAATAAAAAGAAAAATCAAGCAATAGAAGACTCAGATGAAGAGGATCACGATGACTCCAAGTCTGTAGTGAGCAATGTGTCCAGTAACACAGCCAAGCCAGTAGTCAACAATAAAAACAAGAAAGGTTTGTACTTTATGAACTGTCTCTATGTATACTAATAATATACATAAAAGATCTGTATTTTGCATTAGTTGGTTCAAATGCTACTAAACCAAAATTGTAAAGTTGTATTCCCTATAGTCTATAAAATGCAAATGAAGCCTGGGATGCAAGCTAATTGTTAATATTTTACCCTCACTCATGTTGTTTGGACAAAAAGATTATTATTTCAATAATGTATGATTGCTTCTTTGGTCTAGCGGTTGCAAACACTATGGTGAAACACAAGCTCCTGGGTGCAATCCCTGGGTTGAGCAAAATGTTGGGATTTTCCATTTTAAAGATAACTGGTGAAATGTCCGTGTACTGAAAGTATGTCTTTGCTACCACCTCAAGGAATACAGGCTTGCACATTTATTTATGTAAAACTAAGTAATATTTATCTTTCTATTGACAATAGTTTGAGATCTCTGATTGAATATAACTGTAATTCTCACATTGTTTTTTCAGCTAAAGGTAAAAAAGAAGATTGGCCAGATGATGAAAGTGATGTGGAAATTAAAATGGAGGCATCTGATGATGAAGACGAACTAGTCATACCGGTTAAAAGTAAAGGTTTGTTTTCAAAACCCCAACTAAATTTATCATTGAGGTTTCTAAAACTGTTGAATCACTTTGAAGATGTTTGTGTTTCAACTCTTTTTTATAAATGGTTCGCAATCTCCAACCCTCTTTTATGATACCACTTTGACCTCTTTGAGCGACATGACACTGATTTTTTCCTTCAGCTGTTGAACAATTTTTTCCACCACCATAATCTAATGTGATGTGCGGGTTATTGTCGTGTGGGGAATTAAGTCCATTGTCTCAAGTCTATCGAAGGTTATTGTCTCGCTTCAGTCTCTTCGCCGCATTTACAGTGTCAAGCAATATTGATACGAGGGGGTTAGGGTGAGGGGGTTCAAGGCATTCTCGATAAGACCTCTTCAGGTGTTCAATCTCATTGTAGACTGTTGTTTGAAACATATGTTACAGATATGTTAATTTAATATCTGGTATATTAAATTAATTATTGAATTTCATATATAGTGTCAATTGCAATATTGTGTATGAGGGGGATGCTTAGAGATGTAATAAATAAATTATGTTCATTTCTGCAGGTAAAAAGAAAAAGAAAAATAACATGGACGATATTGAGGCAGAAATTAAGAAATTTGAAATAAAGGATCCCACACCAGAACCGGAACCAGAACCTGAAATAGTACCTGTAAAACCCAAGGTAATTAATTATAACTTTTACAGATTCATCAAATTACACGCTTTTCAAGATGTCAATGACATGATATGACGTAACTTTTGAGGTACTTTTGAGAATGCTTGTTTCTGAACGAACCACCGTCGGTTTTATTCCGATATTTATAAGTGTCTTACAAGGGTTTATAGTAAATAGATAATTTGCATATTGATTGGGCTTGAACTTTCACTGACTATTTTACTTTATAGTGAGGGTATATTTAAGAGTGTGAGTTTTTAGTTCATTTTTAAACTTCCTTTTTTTATTCAGTTAATTTTGGAGCAAATTTTGTATTTTACATTATTTTAGAATGCAAATTAGTTATAGTATAGTTTGGCTCCTACCTGTTGCGTAATTTTAAAGAAAATATTCGCATTTATCGAAGTGTGGCCACTCCAGCTATAATTTGTGTGATAAATCATTGCAGGATAAAAAGAAAAAAACTAAGGAGGTAGTATTAGAAGACAAACCAGTTATCGAAGGGGAGGATGATGAGGAAGCCTTGAAGGAAGTTGATGACCAGGTAACCTCGATAAATCTCTTTAGACCTAGCAAAATAACACAAATAGCTATCTGTATATTATTCTAAATGGTGGCAAACAAGTGTGTTTTCCGTCTGATAGTAAGCGGCTACTGCATTTCCTATGAATTTCACTTACACATTGCCTACCTTATATAAATAATGTGAACACTGTACAGACATAGAAAATAATCCCACTCAAGTTATCCCAGTAATCCCACTCCTAACTTCCCATGGAAAATCTATACAGATAAATAAAATTGAAATGTCTGTTTGTAATTCCAAATTATCAGCTGTTCTGCAGTAAATGTATATGAAAGAATATATGGAACTTAGATGAGAAAACCAATTTTTGGTTTTTTATTGTCTGTTTATTTGTTCCGGCTCATCTCAGAAACGGCTGAACTGTCTGAAAAGACTTTAATTGGCCGATAGCTGATGTTATAAGGAGTGACTTTGGCTTCAATTTTTTTTTTAAATTAGTGTTCTGCGAAATAAAGCCACTCATGAAATGAAGTCTACGCGGGTGAAACACTACTCTAGGGTTTTGTGCTACTAAGGTTAAATGCTACTCTAAGGCATTTAACACTTGTTTCGTATATGAAGGTAGCCAACTCTTATAAATCTTTTAATCCAGCCCTCAGAGCTGATAGAGGAGGAAGTGGAGAAGGAAGAGCCAGCAGAGAAGAAGATGAGTCACAAGGAGAAGAAAAAACTGAAGAAGCAACAGGAGTATGAGAAGCAAATGGAGTTGTTGACTAAGAAAGGCGGACAAGGACACAGCGAACTGGACGCTAACTTCACAGTCAGTCAGGCGCAGAAGTCTGCTGGTAAGATATACAGTGGAGGCATTTTTTCTATTAAAGTGGGATAGTATCATGTTTTTCCATATTACCCAAGCAACGAAACCCAACCAAGCAGCCATTAAAAAAAAAACCTTTTGTGATTCCACATCAAATGCTTCAAAACATAGTATGCAGATTTATTATCTATCTATTTATTAGAAAAAAAAAATTTTACGTATGCTTAGTGCCTAAGAGGGCGATGGACTCACCATCTGTCACATTGGCACTCATACAATACTCATGAGAAAAGTTAGTGTACTAACACCTCTGCCTACCACTTATCTATTAGTCTTGGATGGCGTGATAAATTACTATGGCTATATTCTGTCTGATTATAAGCGATTTCCGAATTTTCGAGTGGAACAAAAGCTAATTTGAATCTTATATTGACTACGGGAGAGTAGCTTTTACACTAAACTTTTTTAATACTCAGGTCAAATGGCAGCGCTGGAGAACGCGGTAGACATAAAAGTGGAAAACTTTACGATAAGTGCTAAAGGAAAGGATTTATTCGTGAACGCTAACTTATTAGTCGCGAACGGTCGTCGGTATGGTCTGGTCGGCCCTAACGGCCATGGGAAGACCACTCTTCTGAGGCATCTGGCCACTCGTGCCTTCCCTCTCCCACCTCATATAGACATACTGTTGTGCGAGCAGGAGGTCACTGCCAGCGACATGAGCGCCGTCGATACCGTGCTCGAGTCTGATGTTAAGAGAACTGGTAAGTTCTGTATTCAATTCAATAATATCTTTACCTGACTACATTTTTATACACTTCTTTAATAATAACTTGTTTCTGATATTTGTATACTGATATTTTACATGTGAAAGTGTATCTGCCTGTCTGACTGTCCCTTACCTTATCATTTTTGATTTGGTTGAAATTTGGAATTAAGATAGTTTTTACTTAAAAATCACTTCGCGGTTGAAGTCGTGGGTAAAAGTTAGTTCTTATATTTTACTTTGTTTCTTGAACTAGATATAATTTTTCATATTTGGTACTTAACAATACTTGTAATTTACAATATACGCAATTAACACATTTAAATTATAAAATGTTTAAGGAGAAATAAGAATTACCTAAAAAGCAATATTCTATTTCAGCATTGCTGAAGGAGTGTAAGGAGCTTGAGACTGAAATTGAAAAAGGAAATATGAAAATACAAGAAAAGTTAAATGAGGTAAGGTTCCATATAATTATCCTTAAGTGAGTCGGCCCTACCTTATTGTCAAGACATGTCAATTGTCAGTACAGGCTCCGTCATGTTTTGAGCGCTGGTCTTGAATGCATAGTAGTCATACAATAATAATGATGGTAACGTTATATGAATTGAATTGTAATTAATAATTGTTTACTTATGTAATGTAATGAATGTAACAGCTGAGTTACTTGCCGGTTCTTCTAAGAATGCTAGTTTCCGAACTGATGATCAATTCTTCGACAGGGCCTAAATTGAATAAATTTCATTTTCAGTATTTAATGAGTTTGTATATGGCGCGAGTGCAAAACAAATAAAATCTCAGTTTTCCCTACTTTTAGCTTCTGGTCTGATTCTTGACAGCACTTGTACATGTATATTGTTTGTGTAAGGTATACGCGGAGTTGAAAGCGATAGGCGCGGATTCTGCAGAGCCTCGCGCTCGCCGTATCCTAGCCGGTCTGGGATTCAGCCGCGACATGCAGAACCGGGCCACTAAGAACTTCTCCGGAGGCTGGCGGATGAGGGTCTCATTGGCCAGGTATAAGGAGATCCTAAGGATAAGACTAATCGAACCCATATATGTTTTGATACGAAACATTGTATTACAAAACATCGCCAAACATTTTTCTTGAAAATAGTTGGTTTTAAAGTATTTTCACCTCTACTTGTGATAGGGATTATATAAGGGATGGACACAGTTTTCGTCGGAGTTTGGTCTAGTCTTAGTTTAAATCATGTTCTGCAATATGTGGGTTTTAAGCAGATTTGCCACTACCAAACGAGTCCACTCAATTCTGACACTCCTGTTACAAAGTGTTTATGAATACAGCCTATTTTGGCCTATGCAATATACCAAACTATTATATAAAGATATTAAACGATCTTATCTTTGATTATCATTATATGAGTCGCTTTTTATAAAAAACAGGTGTAAATAACAATATTTTATTTTGTTCGCAGAGCTCTCTACATAGAACCCACGCTGTTACTGCTTGACGAACCTACCAATCATTTAGATCTGAATGCTGTCATTTGGTTGGACAAGTGCGTAATTAATGCTTTTCTTATACTACGTTTATATAAATGGGCATATAATATTAAGTTTGTGTGTGAGTTTTGATGCAGGATGCATGACTTGGGCAGTATAGGTATTGACATGTTTGAAATGAGTTGATACTTTTTCGGAGGCGGATTGTGGTTGAATTCAAACATGGGGGATCAACACTTTTCTAGCCGCACTAATACGCGACGTTGGAACATGTCAAAACCTATACCTTTTTTTACTGATTCGACATAAATTTTACTAACGCCATCCCAGAAAGGGGAGGTGGATGGAGGTGTAACAACAGCCACTTTTCATCGAATATAATGAAGTGCCAACGTGGCAGCGGGTGATTTTATCGCCGTCTTAGGCACGTTTCCTCTCGATGTTTCCCTTCACCGTAAAGCATGTGGTGTGAATTTTATCTTTTACTAGCTGTGCCCCGCGGTTTCACCCGCGTAGATTTAGTTCCAGGCTGTTTTTTTTAAATTAGCCTAAAGCACCTTGAAACTTCAACTATCTGCCAGTAAAAGTCCTGGTAGAATCGGTCCAGCCGTTCACGCGTGATGCCGTGACCATGGGTAATGGCGATTCATTTTTATATATAAAAAGATGAATATAAGTAGGTTTAACACAGTCCTAAACCAAGTCTAAATTCAAATGATGTAATATCAATATCCAGCTACCTCCAAGGCTGGAAGAAGACCCTGCTAGTAGTATCCCACGACCAGTCTTTCTTGGACAACGTGTGCAACGAGATCATTCACCTCGACCAACAGAAGTTGTTCTACTACAAGGGCAACTACTCTATGTTCAAGAAGATGTACGCGCAGAAGAGGAAGGAGATGATCAAGGAATATGAGAAGCAAGAGAAGAGAATAAAGGAGTTGAAGGCGCACGGACAGTCGAAGAAGGCGGCCGTGAGTTCTATTTTGTATCCTTGACAGTGTTGGCTTATATGTGAAGAATCTTCGTAAGTGTTTGTTAAACTATGGATAAAATAATTGGTTGTATCAGACAATGGACCTGTTAGAAATTGAATCGATTAGGGCGAAAATTAATTATCCATCATCATCGCCATGGTGACTAACTCGCGAAATTATTAATTATCGTACGGAAAAATTTGGAATTCTTCGGAATTTAATGTTGAAATAATATAATGCCTGAATAGTAGTGCTTTACCTACTTATTACTTTACTAGGTAAAGTAAACCTAGTGGTAATCAATGGTCAGGCCAATAACATTTTCTATTCATCCTTGTGGAATTCCATGCCGAACCCGCTTGAGGAAAGCACCTAGACTCGTCAGAATATCCATTTCCACCACCACACCCTGAGAGTCCAGGGAATGATTTTTTTGGCGGATCCACTTAATTTTAGGGATTTTATTAGTTTAGTAACCAAGGCAATTACTATGTATAATAGCTCATATTATGGTACTTTGACATCGGCCCCGGAGTCATGAGTCAAAGGTTAGGCTTAGGAACGTGTGCGAGACGTTAATTACACAGTGTTTCATTAACTTTGTATAACAGGAAAAGAAGCAGAAGGAAGTATTGACCCGTAAGCAGGAGAAGAATCGCACTAAAGCGCAGCGTGAAGACGAGGACGGCGCAGCTCCCGCGGCGTTGCTGCAGCGGCCTAAAGAGTACATCGTCAAGTTCTCCTTCCCAGACCCGCCGCCGCTGCAGCCGCCCATACTAGGACTGCATAGTAAGTCACTTGAATATAAGATGTGCCTCCCCATTCTACATAGGATAATTAATTACTAGCTTCAGCCCGCCACTTCCTCCGCGTGGAATAGTTACTTTGGGCTGTCGCTAACTTTAACCCTCGATTGGTCTTAGCGTCAAGATGAATTATACAAAGCCAAGCAAAAATACAAGAAATTTATCCTTATAATAATTGTACTTATAGTTTAGTAATTCGTAATTCGAATACTTCAATTCCAAAGCACATATCATATAGTATGTTTCACTAGTGGTCTCTTTTGAAAAACTATTTAAGAAATTTTACGGCGAAATATGCAATAACTTGTGTAAGTAATATGTAGTTTATAGTAGCATTTTTTTTTTCTTTGGCCTCTGTAGTCACTATATTGTATTGGGGATTCGAACCTCCAACAATAATTAAAAAAGTTCACACAGTTTTTCACCAGTTAAGTGTTCAACGTGAGCACAGCACAAACATTTAACGACACCAATTTACAAGACTGATTCCTTCTAGAACGAAACAAACGAACGCCCATGCAGCGTGAAGTTTGCGTCTACATGTTTTGCAAATATATCAATAGATGGCGCTACATTATGAATTTTTCGCAGATGTGGACTTCAACTTCCCGGGTCAAAAGCCTTTGTTCAAGGGCGTAGACTTCGGCATAGATCTGAACAGTCGTATCGCCATCGTGGGGCCCAACGGTGTCGGCAAATCCACCTTCTTGAAGCTCCTCGTCGGAGATTTGAGCCCTATTTGCGGAGAACTTATTAGGAATCATCGGCTGGTAAGAACACAACTCAATCTTGATGTTTTTTATCAAAAATTTCCAGTTGGTATAAAGTCTTACTTGAGACTCTAATAATTGTGTGGATCTAACCATTTTGCCACGCTAACACTCGCAGCATCTATTTTAGCTAGATCCACAGCTGAGGACTCTAAAACTTTATTTATATATATATTTAGTCGAATGCATTTAAATTATAATAATCAATTGAGATTATTCTTCGTATACATGAAAAGTCCCTTTGTCTGTTACTTCTGGGACTCTTGGTGTTAATAATATCCTACTAATATAAGTCGTGTCGCGGTGCTTGTTACCAAACTCCTCCGAAACGGTTGGACCGATATGTATGTCATTTTGCGTGCATATCAGGTGGTCTGAGAATCGCCCAACATCTATTTTTTATACCATTAAATGATAACGGTGATCCACCTCAAAAATATGTCATAACAACCTTTCCCGGGCACAGCTAGTGAACGAATAAAATTACAAATATATTTGTATGGTTGCGTAGAGGATAGGTAGGTTCGACCAGCACTCGGGCGAGCATCTGACGGCGGAGGAGTCCCCGGCGGAGTACTTGCAGCGGCTGTTCGGTCTGCAGTACGAGAAGGCTCGCAAAGCGCTCGGCACCTTCGGCCTGGCGAGTCACGCGCACACCATCAAGATGAAGGACCTCAGTGGAGGGCAGAAGGCTCGGGTCGCACTCGCCGAGCTCACACTCATGGCGCCCGATGTTGTTATTCTGGTTTGTATACTCTGTCGTCATCCCGATACAACAGAATTCAAGATGTCAGTAAATCAAATGTATCATTTATATTTTAACGCGATTTTATTTTTCTCTTGGTCATTTTCACCTCTTGGAAGGAAGACAGCAATAGTAATAGGAGTGTAATAAATGATGACGATGTATTTGTGTAATTCAGGACGAGCCCACAAACAACCTGGACATAGAGAGTATAGACGCACTGGCGGAGGCCATTAATGACTACAAGGGCGGCGTGGTGATCGTGTCCCACGACGAGCGCCTCATTCGAGAGACTGACTGCGCGCTCTACGTCATCGAGGACCAGACCATCAATGAGGTAACTATAAGTTTAACTATCTAAGAATACAGGGAGTCAACTATCTTTCTCCGAAAACGAACGAAAATCTAACATGGTTTCATGTTATACATGAAACATGGTTTTTGTAATAATGCACTAGAGATGCGGTAATTTCTTAAGAATACTGTCATACAGGCTAGGCAGGGATAAAATTACGATTGTATTTTATGGTCGCCGATGCAACAATTTTTTTTGAGATCTCTGAACGTACCACGCGTGGTGTGAAAGTGCGCCCCATGCACACCGTATACACATGCACGTGCACACTTCGAAGTTGGTAAACCAAACGTATGTGTAATTGTCTATCAAAAATAACATTGTCTTGATGTTTCAGGTGGACGGTGGCTTCGACGACTACCGTAAAGAGCTTCTCGACAGTCTCGGGGAGGTCATCAACTCGCCTTCGATCATCGCCAACGCGGCTGTACAGCAGTAAATAAACGACACTACACCTTAGTTAGGTGTTGGTGTCGTTTATTTACGTCACAATAACCGCTCCTTACTATTATCAGCAAATTAAAAATATATAAAAATCATCTTTTTCTGTAGAGCTGGGGGCCAACTATGATTGCCTTGACATTTCATTTTGGTACCGTGAAATGAAACGTCAAGGTTAAGAAGTTCGGTATTCACGCTGTTTGAAACGATCATAGTAGGCCCCCATTACGGATTACTACTCAGTTATTATTATTACATAGATACTTCTCCCATGTTTCTGATTGGTCAACCTAAATATAAGTATTGAGATTTTGCACAAAAATGTAATGTATACATTTTGCATGTGGGGCCTTTGCGTCATAAGTACAGTCAAGTTCACTAAGTGCCTGTATTGTCTGTATCTGCATCACCACTTCCATTATCGTAAGGTCTATGTTGTGTACATATGTATGATAATAATACAATTTGAATTAACATGTTATATGAATATTCTATGATTGTTAACAAATTTAATTTGTGTAATTTCCGAGGATTATTTTAATTTTACAAAATCATTTATTGCCTACACTTTTTTAATATGCTAGAATACTAATGATATACCCACTTTTCTGCAGTTTTATTAATGCGCCTAATAATGTATTATGTGCGTAGATCATTATTTATTTTGCGATCATCGCAACGTGCTGAATGATGTTTAGTGCTCTTCATTGAATTAGTGTAAAATGTTGAAAATATTTATATACCTTAATAAATTTTTGTTACAAAATGAATTATGATGTCTTTTTTTCATAAATTATGTGCTCAAAAGCTCGGCAGAAATGCAAAATGAGACCGAAATGGTCACGCTTTCTTTTCAGTCGGTACGCTCTTGTCACACCGGTTGTAATTCCAAATGGAATAATACTCCGATGAGGCTATTACAGATATCGAAACTTTTAGAAAAGAGGTTAAACATTCCCTGTCATAGAGATCTGTCTGTATGGTGCGACGCGAAGAAATTATTATATGCGCACTGTGGGTACAGGTGCTGTCATGAGATATGAGCGCTTAGCGAAAATAATGGGGGGGGTTCCCCATTATTTTCGCCCTATAGAATCCACAGTCCTATAGAATATTTATTCTAAAGGGCTAAAAAGGGCATTAGTTAAGCCCCCAGTCGGGTAGCTTCGTAATTCGAACGAGTGATATGACAATTTTTAAGCGCTGACGGAAAAACCTGTTATATGTTTTTCTTAGAAAAACTCAGATAGGAACCGGTGATAATGCTTTGTAGACGAGGCGACTACTACACAAACCACCACGGGTCATATTATGAAGAAAATGAAAAAGTTTTTAAACAAAGCCAGGCGAATACTGATGCGATGTTATGTATAAAACCAATAGATGGCGTTAGTTACCTATTTTGCTGCAGATATTCATCATCCCATTTTTTGGAAACGTTCATATACATTTATATATTATACTAGCTGTGCCACGCGGTTTCACCCGCGTAGATTTGGTTTCTTCCTTATTGTCGCGGAGGCCTAATATTTTTAATAAATAAAAGTAGCCTAAGTTACTCCTTGAAACACCAGTGAAAGTCCCGTTAAATCCGTCCAGCCGTTTCAGAGATTACCCGGAACAAACAGACAGACAGACAGACAGACAGACAGACAGACAGACGGACAGACAGACAGAGAAAAATTTTAAAACTTGGTTTTTTAGTGCCAGTAGCGTGTATACTTTCATATGTATTTAGTGAAAAGCTGTTATTTTAGAATTACAAACAGACACTTCAATGTTATTTATCTGTATAGATAGTCGAATTTGATGAAAAAGTTAATTATGTACGATTGACTGACTGTAAAATTTATTTTAAAGATATTTGAAGAGCATTTCTAATAAAAGAAGTTCTCGTGGGCCGAGTGTTTGTAATAAAACTCCTCGGACACCGACTTTTATGAATTTTTATTTGTGGATATGATATAAGTATCTGAGACTAGGACGTAAACAATTTTTCGTATCCGTAAGTGATAAGGATGGTCCACCCGAAATTATGTAAAAACGGAGTTTGCCGGGCACAGCTAGTTAACTTCTTTGAATTACGTGGTAATAGCAATAGGTAACTAACCTAACTTACCTAGGTCTCGGACCAAGGACCTAGATAAATACATTTTTGTACCTAGGTGTTTGTAAAACTGAAATATGGATAATAATCAATCATATTAGTAGTGAGTTAGTATAGTATAGTAGAGTAGTAATGAGCTAATTGAGAATAATTATTATAGCACGGTAAATATCCAGCAACCATCCAGTAGGTAGATGGTAACGTAGCGAAGTGGATGGGTAGGTCCTTAAGAACTTCCGTCGCGAGTTTTTTCCTCAATTTGGCCGCAGCCTTTCGCCCCTCCATTACAAACTTCTCAGCTTTATTAGAGGATTTAAAACGCAAATTTCCTTTTCGATTGTAACTTTTTTCCATTTCGTGAAAGGAAGCTTCTTTTAAACTTAAAGAAAATTAGTCTCTTTCCCTTTGAGGGGCGAGAAAATGTTTTAAGAGACTCGTTTGGATACTCAACTCAATCTGCTGGAATAATAATGTTTCCGCAGGTGAGTTGATGTTGAATTATTTTGGTACCTAACTACCTACCTACTGTATTGTTTAGAGGCATATAATATATAAAATAAATAACTATCGTATGTATATGACGTGATATAACATACATAGGTTAGCATAGTACCTAATTAACTACGTTAGTCGATAGGGAGTTATTTGTAGTTATACGATATTCTATAATATGAGGATTATAGGCATTTATTTCAACCGTAAACCTAGGTTATAACTGCTTTTAAGGTACCTATGTATTTCTGTGCTTATATTCCGTTATAATAATATTTATTGCAATAATAGCTCCGATCACAATAGTTGCATAAAACATTAATCGAATAAATCCAACTTGTGTAGACATACCACAAACAGATTCCCATAGCCCGTCGCTAAATGCATTACTGTGAGTTACCCACTAACAAGCCAACAATGTGAGGCTTGCCATCATCCTAAGAGCCTATTACTGTCTAGAGAGCATCCCCGCCCTCCTTGCGTCATTCTCATCCCCTGTTACCTTGTCACACTCGCTCCGTGCTCGCCTCCGCGGGCATTGTGAGGAGAATTGAACGCTATTGTACTGAGTCAGGGTTGTAAAACTCCCGACTAGAATAATTTCGCACAATGTGTACACAATGGAAGCGATTATACTCTCCCCCGCGACATGATTTTATTTGTGCAGTTATTGCGTCGCCGAAGAGATATTTAAATTTCATTAGGTTTGTTTTACACTTAATTTGTGAGGGGAGTGTTGTATTGTATCGAAGGGGTGGATCGCTCAGTAGCGAGCTTACCAACTTGTTTCAAATTGCCCTTTGGATATTTCGACGGCGATTTGAATTTAAGTAGATAGATACATCAGATAGTCACCCTATAATAGTGTTATCATTCGATCTACTGATCACTTTTACACTAAAGATTACTTTTAACAAATGGTGTTACAGTTTCAAATATCAGTTGGATCGCTAAAAAGTGGACATATGGATGGAAGATTTTAAGCCATGGTGTGTTATACATATGCTGAATCAATAGGTACCTAAGTCTAGTCCATTAGGATCGTTTGGGCGCACACAAGGCGGGTCTCTAGTGCTGTAAGTGGGCACATTTCGCAGACGCAGACTCCATTAGCGCTGTGCGCCGGACTGTCACAATCATTTTTCTTTCCCGCTGCCGCTAATTCCCGGCCGCGCTTCGCTGAGCACACAGTCCGTCAGATGCCTCTTGATCCTTTCTACTTAAAATACAGTAATGGTAAATAAAAAAAAATTACGTACACACTCGGGTACTTTACATATCAAACAAGAGTATAGCTTCAAAAGTACATAAGGTTTAACACAAATTGACTAAATTTTAATCAGTGATTGTGCTAGCTGCTAGTCTTTTAACTGCCTAGATTAGGTATTAAGTGCCTCGGACCTAGCTCGTAGCTAGTAAAAGCAAGGTCCAGCGGTTACTAAGTACTTTAAGGTATACCTAAAGCTAATATTTAAAAAATTTATACATACAGTCTATAATATTGAAGAGTCTGTTTATTATTCCGAAATATACCTACGGAACATAGATAAAAAATATATTATATTAATTGTTTCTGTGTCTGGCTGTTTGTTCCGGCTAATCACTGGTGGCAGGTATGAGCCTGACGAGACTTTCATCGGCAGATAGCTAATGTTACAAGGAGAAACTTAGACTACTTTTAATATAAAAAATATCTTAAATGGTAAACGCGGTAAAATGTACAGCTAGTAACTTAAAAGTAAACTTGAATGTTTTTCTCTGCCTTTTTTAACACTGCTGTATACTAACTGTGTATGTAGTGAACTGCGAATATACATACGTTTATTACATAAGTTAGATACGTTTCTAATACAATAAACTAAAAGTATCAAGACCATTTGTGTGTCGGTCCGAGTTGATATCGACTTTTATTACTGTGGAGGGGTTGGTCATTAGCGGAATAAAGCGGCTGCCACCTGATAAAGTGCGTTTTGTTGCTCACTTGATTATTCCTATATTCTCGAGCACTCCATGTTACAGGGTTGAATTTCGGTTTATTTGTATTTCACTGGAGTACTACAACTACTTAGGGCTAAAAGTGAGAGTCGTATAAATAATGAAATAAGACGAGAACGAAAGCCGAAGACTATTCTTTGTTTACAAAAGTATACAGTAGGCATATGTTTGTAAACGATTTATTTAAGTCATAATATCTGAGTCATAGAGAAGATCTAATCAACATCAACCATGTAGTTCTCAAGCCCTAATGAATTATAATATTATACAATATTCATACCTGAGTACTCAATTGATTCAAGATCGGCTTTATTTTAATTACTACTTAAGGGTATATTATTCAAAAGTTCTGTTTGGTTCATACAAGTATGACTTTCAACATTTTGCATTATGTAAGAGTATTTCACTTCATCTCAAAAACATTAGTGACATTATAATTATATCCCAAGCTACGCTATATGCGTCGCGAATTCAGTTCTAAATAATGAACAATAGTGGTGGTAGCGATTATTAACACTTTGCCCGGCACCCCGTTCCCGACATGATTGATGACGCCCGGCTCGTACAAATTACTAATAGAGCGCCGCACACATATGATATTGGTTACCGCAAACCGCTTCCAACCAAATACCTTCTATGATATAATACATATGACACTCAATTAATGTTGCTTCCAACAACGGGCTAATTTTGCACTGCATTGATGTAATTCCTAACGCAGACCTTATTTTAACTATACAGAAACTTAAATGTACTAAAATAAAATAGTTTGAGACGGTGATATCATAACGAAAAAATTTTCCATAAGCAGTTTGGCATGTTTTTAAAAATATATGTAGTATAAAAACTTGAGAGCAAAACTGAGGACAGGGGCTGAAGGTATGAGTTCTGACAATTTTCTCGCCTCAATTTCAGCAAGCTATTGACGTATCTATTACACTCTTGTTTTGGTGCCTAATAATGCTGGTGCTTAATTTAACAAGGATAGAGGATGTTTGTGACAGCACAAATTGATTTAAATTAAATAGTGATCAATAAAATATTGATCACTATATAATAGTTATTTGTTATACAAGAGTGCAAAGTTGCTTTTTAACCGCGTGTTCAATTTTGATGACCGAGCAAGCGAAGGATTCTAAAATTAGAATCCTGAGCGTTAGCGAGGGAATCAAAAGAGCACGAGGTGAAAAATCTTTGCACTCGGGTGCAACACGTAACTTTTCATTCCACCTCAGCGAGGAAATGACTAAATGCAAAAAAAAACGTTTACAATCACAAGATAGGTACACTTTTATTTCAGTTTAGGTATTAATTACTACATTATGACAGGTAAGTATTACAGAATAATCTTTAAATTATACACGATGTTCTAAATTCAATTTACTTTATCATCTAGAGAATAAAAACGGCTTTTCCACTCAGATATTGAAGATTAAAAATACTCTTTCCGAGATGGTGGGATGAAAAATATTTTATATAAAATATTCAAATGAATTTATCTGGATCTGATCTAGTAACACATACATAAGTAGTACCTTTATGTTAAAAGATTCAAAGTTTAGTAATTCATTAAAATATCAGTCCGTATTCGCTTCACTACCTATTGACCAATGCCAATGGGTAGTGAAAATAGAAATACTTTTATTTCATTAGCTACACACTTTTTATGGACCTAGGAATGGAGAAGAGCTCGAGGTAAAGATTGTTTACTGTGCGCGGTGAATAGTTGTTTTCGCTACAGTGGTAGCTGGTGTAGGGGCCTCGGGAGTGGTGTGGGCAGGGTCGGCCCTGAGTGCCGTGGGGCGCAAAACCCCGGCTCGGGCAATAAACGCGATTAGACAAACATTTCCTGACGCGCGCCACTTTTTCCAAAACTTACCAAATAAATCAGATCGGTGGTGCGTCGCAGTTTTCTCGTCTTGCCAAATTTATGTACCGATCGGCCCTTTCGTATGGAGATGTGGTCCGCTATTTACATATAAATACCTCGATTATTTGAATTATTCAATCGAGAGGGGGCGGCGCTGACAAATCACTTCCTCGGGAGATGGCACAAGTCAGTGGGCTCGACATCACTTTCACGTGATCTGGATACACTGCCTGTCGTCCCTCTAAGTTTTTATGATATAAGTACCATCTACTTAGCATTCCCACATTTTTGGGTTATTTTCTTTTAGTTAACCTCTCGTGAAATCAAAAGATTGTTTTATTACATTCCACCCCCAATATATTATGCTATGTTTTCAATGCTTACTGAATTTTATATTTGTTTTCTTTCTGATGAATATTTATTTCTGTTTTCCACTTAGGAAGTATTAAGTATAGGATTATAATTTACTGCACAATATTACATATAAGTATATAAGATACTAATAATATTATGTCTGTATCCAGTATCCCGTAATATGGTTAGGCAAATATTATTAACTCCGTCTGTCTGTGTTCATTTACGAATTTCCAAATTCTAAATAGTTTAAGACTCTATTGACTCTTCCACTGACGTTAGCACTAGGTCTGTTAATCATCTTCAGTATTACCTTATTAAGTATAATAATATGGTTAAAGCATTTTATCATATTTAATTCAATTCTTTCTCTGCCTCTTACCACAGAATTCCTGATTTCATCTTCTGTTTATCATCTCTGACATGACTGCATATACCGACTACGTAGAGAACGCAAGAACAAGGGGTAAAAGGGTAACATAATAAAGAAAAGATAGTAAAATAAATAGCTGGGGGTATTTTCCCGGAGTTCTATACATCCTCTCACGTGCCATTTAGTCCGGGAAATAGAAGTTTTTGTATGTAAATCGGACGCACTAAACTTCCGAGGCTCGGCTGCGCTCTTCCTTTTGTTGCTATGTAACGAACTCATAAAAGTTTATCATTCGGATGTAAAACGAATTCCGATATTTTTGCACGATATTCAGTAATGTTGCCCT
This sequence comes from Watsonalla cultraria, assembly GCA_964035505.1. Lineage (NCBI taxonomy): Eukaryota > Metazoa > Arthropoda > Insecta > Lepidoptera > Drepanidae > Watsonalla > Watsonalla cultraria. The sequence continues at coordinate 4,244,838 of OZ037717.1, read as the reverse complement.
AAAAACTGTGGATTTTCAATTTCAACTTCAAATCCAACGGCGTCGCCCTAACAATATCCATAGATAAGAATCGGCAAATTCCGCAAAATCCCTTGTTGAGGGCTCTTGTTACTGTACTTATTGCAGTAATCGTGTTATTGTCTCTGGTATGAACATTAGCGATCGGGTGCGAGCAGCCGTTGCATCAGATAAGGCCATTTGATATGCTAATAGTGTAGCAAATGTTCGGGTAATGAGCGTGCGACGGTTTAGCGCCCGCGATACCACTACTTTGTGGTGCATGGCCTTTTGTTTTACCAATTTCACAAATTACAGGGATTCTAAAATTAAGTTTACCATTGTTTTCATGTTTGCAATCAAAAACCTATTGAATTAAAATTTCCGTGAAAAATTATGATTGGGACATTTGGGGCAAACCAATAGTTTTGCTGCCTATGACTTTTGATGATTCAGCTTCAGCTCATTATCACATCACATTCGTTTTAGCTTTAAACAATGTAGTTTTTAGTATTTTAGAAATTAATCCTCATATTTAAAGATTATGTATAATGGAACGGGCGTTTAGTGTACTTTTAGTATAGACAAAGCTGCATTGAGGGGCGACTAATATTCGCGGATTAAGATGTTATCGCAAAGGACTTGACGCACGGCAGCCCGCGCAGCCGCTGATCACAGTGCGATCATCAGTTAACCGCTAATGCGTCGTAATGCCCCCATTGTTATTGCCTACTTCATATGAATTGTATTTTGGACGTTAATGTAGCCTATTATTCCTGTGTTGATCTTTTTCTTGTGCTGTAAGGTTGTAGAGCTGTGGTTTAGGTACACCTTTAATTTAATAAGTAAGTTACATTCAGCTTATATATATATATATATCGTCGCTAGTATTAGCCAACCAAATAATTATTAATTACTTTTGAATGGCTTTAAGATGTTGTCGTACATCCGCATAAATATTTGAGATTACTTCCAATCACTTCGGCTATTGATCAGGACCAAATCTCTTGGGCTACTTTTCCACCCTCTCTGTAAAGTAAATCGCATTTACAACGTTTCAACCTCGCTAACATGTTAAAACAGAACTAATGGACATTCGCTTCAGTCTCCGCCCGCAGGAGACGAATAATACAAGTAAAATGGTCCCATCTCTACGCTTCATTAATTTTATTGCCCCGAGGCGCTCCAGGCTCAAGTCGGAGCGTTCCGCCGTACCGCCGCTGGCGAAAACACGACATTATTCTGTGCTGCCAGTGACTTAAATTAAATAAACACAGGCCATTATGTGTACCTATTTTGGTATGCTAGAATCGCTATTCTTTTGACTATGGGACAACTGTCAACATTTTGGAGCGTAATCCTTTACTGCTTATACAGTAGATGTAGCTACGAAGTACGAACACAATGTGGTTCTACACTAATGTAATGGAGATATTAGCGCGAAAGCGTAGCGGAATAATTCAGATATGGTTTTTTTGTATACGTGCGACACAATAGGATTATTCTCCATTGATCATTGCTTATTATAAGTAGCTACTGAGGGTGGATAACATGAAAACTAAATTTGGTTTATCGGCTATTATGGAAAGTAGGTGTTAATGTTGAAACAGTTATTTATGGTACGATCGTGACTTCAACATTCCGAATTACGTTTCATGGTTTTACTGCTAACATGTAACACTTTTGTTTATAAAATATTTGTAAAATTACTTATTCGATAAACAGTAAGGTACTTAAGTACCGAAATATAGTTTAGCCAATTAACAGTAGTACACGAGTTATTTAACAATTAATAAATGAGAATATATATGTAGGTACTTCATTACATAAATGAATAAATAAGCTGTGATGTATTTATAATGAAAACTTTTGGGTAAAGTAGTATTTAAATGAATGAACACAAATTATGTGGCACAAAGAGTTTCTTGATTAAAGAGGCAAAATATAAAACAAACAAAGGCAACGAGGGTAAATGGCAGTTAGCTGTCCGTGAACTTAGGAGGATGGCTGCGGCGGCGCGCGGAGGCGGTGAAAGCGGATTTTCACAATACCCTCAACTACTAATGTTTACTCAACTCGGAGCGCGACAAAGGGCCGGAACTATTGTTTGTTGGAAAAGCTTTATTTCGCTACCCTCGGCGCTTGCCGCGACAATAGGTTACCCAACTTAAAAATATATTATATCTCACTTGACTTTGGAATAGTATGAACGTTCCCGAAAAGAAATAAGTTTTTATCAACTTTTTTATAAACAGTTATACTTATTGGTTTTTATACATTTATATTTTTTTTGGTAATTACTGTTACGTAAGGTTTTCTCTTCACAGTATAAATTGTTCTTCCAAGTTAAGTGGTTTATGTAAGCAGGTAAAAGTACCTACAGAGCAAAATAAGAGTATGTAAGTTCTTTGACTACTGAAACTCAAAGAACTTTCTTAATTTATTTTTTATTCATATTATTTCTGTTCGTATCCTTATAAGTCTTACATCCGGGTTGAGCGAGGGCTCTGGAAAGTTGAAAATTATCCTTTTCACGAACGACCTTAAGCATAATAGAGAAAGCACTTAAGCCATTTTCTCCGCCTTTGAGTGGCGTAAGCGCGGCCGTTTGCCGGGGCTACATCTCGTGAGCTAGAAAATCAGCCATTACACTCAAATACACCACAAGTCGTATCGCATGTACCTACGGTTTATACAGGGTCGGGGGCGGGCTAGCTGCGCAACGTTTTAGCCTAATGTGGCTATTGGGCGGCGCCAGCAGCAATTATGCTACATGCGAGCAAATGGATTGTGCATTACCGACGACATAGATTGATTTATTAACTAACCGAAGAAACCGATACCGGGCCTTGCATTTAAACCGAGTGTAAACCTCGACCAGCTGGGACGATACAGTCATTACGGAAATAGGCATCAGTCAGCTGAGTTAATTAAATGCCTTCCATAGCGTGACCCGGAGTCGATTGCTTGCCAATAAGCCGTTAGCACAGTGTTGCATTAAAGATTGCTTTCCAGTATGAAATTCGAGTAAAATTTTCAATAACCGAAATGAAAACTCATGGAAAACTCGAGTGGCCGTATTGAGTTGTCACGCGATGGAATCGCTCACTTTTGTCAATCCTTGAGGAGATTTTTATTACATTCGAACTATCGTAAATTGGATTCACATGATCTTATAATAAATTCATGTCCCTTACAATCATGCTCTTTATAATATCGCCTTCACGATCGCCTTCATGTTTTTGATATGCCTTCACGTAAAAGATCACATCTTTTAGTGGCCGGGCATCTAGCTCCGCCTTTGAATAATAAATGTGTCGAGCTAGCCGATTGGGGAAATTGAATTTTATAGTTCGTAACACATTCGAGGACAGATGTCACGAAATGGGTGCTCGCCGGCGGCTATGTGGCGCGTAATGGAAATGTCAAATAGAAATCAAAATTAGGTCGATTGTAGTGTTAATAATTAAATAACGAGGAGCTGGATTGGATGGAGGCGGCATGTGTATTGTGGACATTACCGGGGGACTCGTCTGTGGGGAAGGTGCGAGCTTCATTGTGATTAACGGAATTACTTCTGTTTGCGTGGACAATTATCGGTCCATTACCAAGAGCACACAATGACCGGCTTCCATTAAATTATTGAATTGTATTTTATTCAAGTGTCATTCGCGTTTGATATGTGTCGGTCTGACCACGCAATATGATACATTACCTTAGGTATTATGGTGTATTTGATGCCATTAATGATGACCAGCAAACGATATCTAAGTATACATTTCCGTATAACGAGAAAGCGCATAATATACTAAATAAATATTTATTAATCTACCTAAACAATGTGGCTGTTTCTCTATAGTATAATAATTACTTCAAAACCTTTAAGTCAAAATCTAATAGAAGTTCAAGAGTATCAAGAAACATGTCGTAATAAGCCAGAATTAAATTTGTTCCACTATTGATAGATATAATGTCGTTAATTGATTCCCCTCAGCGCCCAGCTCCCCGAGCGGTTCTGAGTTATATAAATTCGCGCTATCCGTTTACATCATTAAATTTTATTAGTGGCAACACAATAGCGGGGTTATCCGTGCGTCTGCGAGAGAGGGACTTTTCCGCCGGCAATAGCGTCCCCCGCCAATTCGTATTTCCTTTTGGCACGAATTAAGCAGGCTATTAAGCCGGCTTTGAGACGTACATGACGAATCGTAAAGCTAGCTGGACAATAGCGACGCATTCACATGAAGATTCCGGCAATTTGGGATAAAATAAGCTAAGCATTTAAATGCCGGGGTCACGTTTTTGCTTTATACAGCAATTTCCACGCGTTTTACTACGCGAATCTATTTCCGCAGGATCTATTAATATATCAATTGGATTAATTGGTATTACCTGACTCCAATAAATACAGAAACATTCAGAATCGGTATTTTTTATACTTATGACTAAAAACGTAAGTTGGAATACCTATATTATGTCTTATCACACGGTGTAAATAGCTAATGAAATAACTAGGTAATCCTTTATTTTCAATGTTTATTCTATTTCGACCTTAAAAAAAACTATATAGGTACTTATTAGGTGACATTAAACAACAAGTGTTTCAAACTTTGATAGAATTTAAGCCGTTTTTAATAAAACTATGTAAGTACCTACTTACTTAAATAAAATTATATTGACAGGCGTAGGTAGATAATAATTAAATAGATATACATACTTAAATATTGATTTTGAATAATATCAATCAAAGAAAATCAGCCGCGTAATTCATTAAGGTTTTTCAGCTTCGAACTCGACGACAAGCGTTGGTTTTAACCATAGTAAATTGATACATAATACGTAGAGGATACGGTTCAATTTCGTATCTTTAAAAACGACACTCGACGAGTGCGACCCTGAGAAACCTTAGTGAATAACACTGCAGGCCTAGTGAGGCCCATTATGTCTGCCGCCAAATAAGTGCCGGCACTCCTTTTAATAGTCAGTTAAATTATAGATGAATAGTCGGATTTTCGGCGGATATTAGGTACCTATAGGTATACTTAAATCATGTTCTATTCTCTGAGGATAGGTATCCCGTCCAGTTTGGTGATTTGCTGCAGCCGGTTGGACGCTTGCGTGCGCCAAGTTTCCACATCCGGCTGATTGTCGAACAGCGGGTTACCAACGAAAACCAAGTCCCTCAGGGAAGGGCATTCCTGTGCAAGAAATAATAATGTAGAATTACTACTACGAAATTTTTTCTCCTTTATTACAAAAATCAAGTCTAGACCAAACTCGGAGTAAAACGATATCCATCCCTTTTGAAATCCGTATCACAAATAGAGATGGAACTATTATTAAACCAAGGACTATCGAAGGCGATGTTACTGCCCCAAGTATTGGTTTTACATTGGTTCGAAGCTGGCGAATTTCGTTGCATAAATATCAAAGTATAACGTGACACGAAATGTGTTCCGCCGCGCTTCATCATATTCCACCACCCATGTTTTGTTGTGTTTTTCTCTGCCGTTTCTCTCTATCAGTCGTTAATTAGATTCGCCTACGTAACAAAAAGCTTTAACTAACTTACACGCTTTAGATACCTAAGTATCTCATGGGACTATAGAAGAGAGAGTTTTCTGATTAGGTACAACAGCAAGTACTGCAATAATTCTAGTGGACCTCGGTGCAACTGATGTTAGTTCTTAAACAATAGTGACATGTACCTGCAATCTATTGAATTCCACCCACTCCTTGACTGCATTGTTGGACATGTAGAGCACGCGTAGATTCTTCAACGTCCCCACACCCTTCAGTTTGTCAATGGGATTGTAACTGATCCACAGCTCTTCGAGAGTTTCTGATACTGTTTCCTGTTTTTTATAAAGAACAATACAATATTAGCCACTTGGAATTGTAACTTAAATACTCTACCACAATTTGACAGTAGGTAAGTACTCACCTTATTGTATCTAAACTAAGTTATCATATGTATGGATGTCAATAAATAAATATACCTATGGGTATATAGGTATCTAGGATCTATATAGGATCAGGGAAAAAATATAATGTCCGACTTACGATTCCCGCCAGTGATTTGATATAATTTCTTCCGAGTGACAAAATTTTTAGACTTCTCATACCAGCGATCCCAGCTATTTTATCAATCATATTTGTTGACATGCTTAGCTTTCTAGAAATTAAATTTAAATTATTGGGTTGGGTTTTGAGAGGGATGAGAATGTTGCATCGGATGAGTGTAGTTGGGTACCACCAACGCTTCAACCCCTGCCAGCACCACAGCCGCCTCCGTCGCCGTCATCGACTCCGCCTTTTCCAACTGTTACAGATGAAGATAATGATCCCACCACGGCTGTGGCGCAACAAATAGATAACTCAGGGACAGAGAGAGAGGAACAAAGAGCGAGTGTCGTAATACCATTACCGGAGGCGAGCTCGACTCCTAATGTTGAAGGGCCATTAGATTTAAATATAGATAGAGAACAGCCACCTGTTCTACCTTATGAAGGACCTACGTTAAGACCTAGACATAAGAAAATAGACTATAAGCATTTGACTAGACAATAATTAAATAACACTGTTTAATAGTACTACTTAGGACCAAAAGGATTAATGAGGAAGGAGTGATGTGTATTTAGTATTCAGCCTAAATGTAGATACTAGTTTATCTGTGACGAGATCTGAGATGGCGCGTAAATGTCTATGGTATAAATTTGTAATAGGATTATTGGAGGCAAGATTGGAAAACCAATAAACGTAAATTTCTATCCGGGACGGTGTTTACTTATTTATCTATATATTCAGACTTTTCAATATAACTAAACAATATAACATATAGTCCGTAATGATGAATAATGTTAATGATTGTTCAGTAAAATCTGTAGTTTAAGTGTGATTGAAAAGCACGTCGCATTCTAAAGATGCACTATAATATTTATTCATACAATACACAGCGCTAATAGCAGTATAAATTGGCTAGATCATCTTCAAATGGAAATACGTACTTACTCTCTATTATCTAACTACATTTGGTTGGTTATCATCTTCAATTACTTTACAGGTCAGGCCCAAGAACACTTAGCCTGAGGATGCTAGCTAGGCTAGCTATAAGCTAGGTACCGAAGACTTACTCGCAACTGACGAGAGTGGAGAGTGCTCCGTCCATTTTCTCTATAGGTGGCCACTGGAACTGCAGCTCTATCACTTTGGCGTCAGCAGCCACTTCCCCTTTCTCCTTCTCCCAGCGAGCTATCGCTTCCTTGCATGTCGTGGGTTTCAAGGCCATTTAGGTATGAATTACAACTTAGTAAATATTTAGATTTTTATGTTGAATGTCGTGGTCGTTGTTGTGATGTTTGTGTGACATTAAAATAAAATTCGAATTTTCTTTTAAGAGGAGGTCTGTGAACAAAAAGTTTTGTGGCAGGTCAATGGATAAAATAAAGGACGCAAGGTACAATTATTGCCTACCTAAATGTGCATAGGATGAGTAAAGTTGGTCTACCGATTGCTGTAATAATAGGTAGTATATTATAGACATATATTACCGCATATAATATTACCGCAACACTGAGATTAGGGACAAACTAACGAAAATTTGTCTTACCTATACCGTTTTATGATCAGCTTAGGCACTATCTCTATTGTTGGTCTAACGAAAAACAGATCTAGTTAAGTTGAGTCGTCTTTTTCATATGACGCTTACTATAGGTACATATTATATTTGATTAGGTATTTTTATCAGTAGTGAGTCAATTTATCGCTTCATGGAGGCAACTGGATTAGTCTGTAATCTTCAATCTGTGCATCGCAATCATTATTCGATTAATGAAATTCAATCTTACAGCCGTCGTGTGTTACTTGCGTCATCTAATAGATAGATGGCGTGTGCTGTAGTTATTAGTGTTACCAGAATCATAATCTGTCATAAATGTCAAGCGGCCGAGCCGAAGTGCTGCTATTATAACGAATATTATCATCATTTCAATTCCTAGCTTAAACAAGTGGTTCACTATCGGCCATTGTTACCGAAAGTGTCACGCAATCACAGCTCCAATTTGGTCCTACATAACTTAACTATTTTTGAAGAACCGTGACGCTTTGAATAGAATAGTTTTGTAATTGTCGGATTGAAATGATGTATAATGATAGAAAATTGTCTCAATTTCAATGCCTGATATTACCACGGAGCTACGTAGGTACACTTACTTTAGACTGTCAGTCGAGGGTTTCATGAATTAGTCCCTAGTAAATAGGTATATGTAGCTTGCAGCCGGTACGGATGAAGCCTCAAGCCAGGGGCCTTAACATACAATCTTATTGACATGATTAATCTCATTATCATTGGCCATCTATGATGGCAATAAGAGGTTATGGAATGGCAGAGCATGCTCCGGGCTGTGCATTCATGTGGAAAAAGATGGTACCAACTTTCTTAAAAAATTACTTAAAACTAGGATAATGGCAAAACTAAGGCTCCATTTAACATGAAGTTGGATATCATTAGTTCAATAGGAGCAACGGTTTCCATTTAAAAAAAAAACACTTTATGTATGTAGGTATAAAGCACGTGCACTTGATCTATAAGGTAGGTAGGTCCTAAAAGTTGTCAGTATTCAATTAAAGTGTGTTTATAATGCAGACATATGACAGCTTTACTTCACATATATTTTTAAAATATGCTTGCAAACCAAAAGTATCAAAAACTATTCTATGGTTAGTACCTAGAACATGCGAGCATCCATGGATATCATCAATGCTACTTACTGGCAAGGAAATATTATGTAGCTATTAACAGATTCGGTTGTTAGATTGGTAGATCTAAAAATAAACAGTGGTCACGTGCATGGTAGCCGGGAAACAAGGGTGGTTCCCGCGGGTCGTCCCGGTCCGACGCCGGTAATCACGTCGCGCCCTCACACCTCGCCCTCGTCCCTTTGTGTACCCAGCGGAGCACCCACTGAATTTCAAGTGCATGGATTTGTTTGGCGGACATTTTTGTCCTAAATTACATGGGCTAGGTATATTTTGAGATATGTTAACTGTTTCTATTTTTGTTTATTCATTGTAACAACCGAAATCTAGGTGCGTGCACAGCCGTGCGCTGAATTAGATTTAAGAACATTGTGAAAGGAAAAACTAAACGAAAATTTAAGAACAATCACTTACATATTTTTATAACAAAATATACTAAGTACAACTTATTTGATTCATACATTATTTAAATAAGAAACACCAACCATTTCAGTTCGTACTTACTTACCAACCTACGTGTAGGTAGGCATATGCACTCCGCGGGGATAGATCCTACGATCTTAGCTTGCTGAGGCTTCAGATAGTACTTAGTTAGTAAGTATTCCTTGTAACTTGCGTCCATAAATTCAACCCTTATCTTCCGATTTAGAAAAATATACCTAAGTAAGAAAATAACTGGTAGTCAAAAATAAAATTTGATATTCCCTTCTATTTCTTCCTTCGGCTTGAAAAATTTGAAAACTTTTCCCATACATTTTGTAGGGAGATTTATTCAACATCACTTCACGGTAATTTTCGTAAAGAAGTAAATTATAATTAATGTTCTTCCGCTGCGTGTAAACATCCCTATTCATAACTAATGAAGGGGATTAGGTAGTTCACATAAACATGGCTTTGTAGATTACAAATATTTATTCCACCCCATAGAAGGCATAAAGTAGTACTTAGTCGGCACGTGTCGTCGCGTGATGCCGCCGAAATTTGGGTTCATAACACGTGCTCTCAAGCACTATGTTCAATGATCACGAAAGAATCACGACATCATACATTACATTACAAAACATCCAAAATTACAATATCGAATGTTTTAAATTTCCCTCGCCCTTTTATATACTGATCACCAAATTTTTACTAGAGTCCTTGGTCCTACGGTGCTAGACGACGTTTAATCAAATAATGTCATCCGATGGACTATCAATGGGTCGAATTTTTGTGTGGATTAAGTACTTAAGCTTAATTTCATGATGTTTGTTGTTCTTCTATGCTATTCGTTCTGTGACTAATTGCGTATATTAAAGCATTCATACGTAGCGCATGCATAAGCATACGTAGTGGAAGATTGCGTACCCAAACTTAATTATTGACGGCTATATAGCTGACCTATATTGCAATAAAAGTATTCTTAAATTTCTGGTGAACTAGGCTAGGTAGGCTGCAATTAATTATAAAATCTAATACATCGTTTATTTTAACACTAAGATATGAATTCATACAATTTCATAAAATTGTTTTTGAACGGACTTATAAATGTCAAAATGCCAAACTTACTTGTCAATGTCAAGTGTGTGAAATGAAAACAAACGTGCATTGCAACCTAACCTAAAAGCAAAACATTTATTTGAATTCTTTCGAGTATGGATGATTTACAATTAAATATCACTGTTAATAAAAAGGTATGTTACGTCTAAAGTCCAACGCATATTTTCTAGAAGAACCCATTCTAATGTATTGTGATATTTTGTAGAGTAACAAGAAAGCTGGTGTGAACCCAAAAACCAATGCTGGAGAATATAAATTTACGTCGAAACCCAAGTTTTCTGGGTCCGTGATAGCAAGGAAAAGACCTCAGCATCTAGGACAAAAGAGTATTTCATTTAAAAATAATGACGGAGAGCCACAGAAAAAGGTGCAGAAGTTGTCAAACAAGGCTCCAGATAAACCGAACGTAGAGACTAGTTTACGAGACCTAGCTGAGAATAAGGGAAAGTTTAAAGGCCAGAATTATCAGGATTTAAGTGATGATATACAAGTGAAGCAGAAACCGAGGCCAGGTGGTTGGATTTCTTCTTTATTTAAAAACAATCCCGATGTGCCCCGCATCGGCCAAAGAGCAGTCAAACCCATTGTTGAAAAAGTGTTTACTGGCAAGAATTTCTCAGACTTAGACATACATCCACATAGTGTTGCCAATTTACTAAGTCCCATGGGGCTGAAGGAGATGATGACAGTGCAGCAAGCTGCCGTCCCTGTCATACTACATGGACGAGATGTTCTGATCAGGTATTTGTCTTTGAATATTCATAAAAGAGCTTAAGTCTCAATATATTAATTACTAGCTGTGCCCTGCGGTTTCACCTGCGTAGATTTAGTTTCATCCATATTGTCACGGAACTCTATTTTTTATAAATAAAAGTAGCCTAAGTTACTCCTTGAAACATCAGCTACCTACCAGTAACAGTCCCTTTAAAATCGGTCCAACCATTTCAAAGATTACCCGGAACAAACAAACAGACAAACAGACAGAGAAAAATTTTAAAACTTGGTTTTTTAGTGTTAGTAGCGTGTATACTTTCATATGCATTTAGTGAAAAGCTGTAATTTTGGAATTACAAACAGACACTTAAATTTTATTTATCTGTATAGATTTTCTGTTTCACCTATATTTCTTATGGCAGAGTTTTGTAACAACCCCCAAAGATAGTTTATGTGATATGGAGCTGCTTTTTTGTGTTTCTGTATGTAATGTATCTTTTACAATGTAAGGATAAACAGAATTCAAAAGAGAATAGTATAAGCTTAGAAATATCAACTTAGAGGTATATGTTACATGAATTTATACATTACTATCAAGCAACCTACATGAGTCATTTTTTAACCCTGTATAGTTTTTAATAAAGTACCTTCCAGATAAATAAAACATTATCACTTCTATATCTGCGATTTGTTTAGGTCCCAAACAGGCTCAGGAAAGACGTTAGCATATGCATTGCCAATTATAGAAGGGCTGCAGGCTATTAGGCCCCAAGTAAATAGACATGAAGGAATCAGAGTTATTGTTGTTGTTCCTACGAGGGAGTTGGCTGTGCAGACGTATGAACTGTTCATCAAACTGGTTAAAGTAAGTGTCAATTTATGTTTTTTTTTATAGTGGGTCGTAGAGAATATGTTCTGTTTTTCATCACAATATTACTAAAGTGCAAGTGTCTCAGTAGTGGTATTTATTTAATCAATTTGTGTAGTTTATCTTCAAGCTGAATCCCAGATGTGGCAGAGAGAAATAAACTAAAATACAAAATTACAGAATTGTTATGTTTTTTCTAATCATCATCTCCCTGGCCTTATCCCATACATTGTTGGGGTCGGCACTTGATTCAACCCGATGTGACTGATCACCTGATTTTTACACGAAGCAACTGCCATCTGACCTTCGCAACCCCAGTTAGGAGGAAAATCTGTGATCTGGGTTAAACCAGTTGTCAGATTATTCTTAGGCCTCCGACTGACCTGTAACGATTACCAAAGATGTTAAATTGGCAACCGGGACCGACGGCTTAACGTGCTCTCCGAGGCACGGAGGGAACTCGGGCGGTCACCCATCCAACTACTGGCTAGGCGTATGGTTGCTTAACTTCGCTGATCGAATGATATGCGCAATAGCAACTGTGCCACGAGCTCCTCCCTGTTTTTTCTAATCAATCAAAAACATAATAGTAATATTTTTCTTATAAGCATTCCCAGGAATTTATTTAACAAATAAGCAATTTTCTTTATTTTTATAAAGATTTATGTAGGAAGCTTTAGTAAGGAAGATTCCCTTTATATTTTTTTTATATTAGTATGTAATTTGGTGAAAATATGTTTAGCCATTCCAATGGATTGTACCTGGGCTACTAAGCGGTGGTCAGAAACGGAAGGCTGAGAAAGCAAGGCTTAGGAAGGGATTGAGTGTACTGGTTGGCACACCTGGACGAATTAATGATCATTTGAGACATACCAAGTCTTTGAACTTTGCCAAGACCAAGTGAGTAATAGATTTTTATTTCATCACAGTTCAATTCATAATGGACATTGCCTTTTAAGTGTGTTTTATATCTTTAGTATGCAATCTGAGTAATATCCATATTAATCAACCTATATTTTGTTTTATCTGATGTCAAGAGTAAAAATTACTTGGTTGTGTAACAAGAAAGAATTAGAAAGAAAAGGAGAGAGAAAGAGTTGTTAATGTGAGAGAGATCCAAAACATTCCTTGTCTCGTCAAATATTTGTCTTTTGGTAGTAAATCATCAATATCATTTTGGCTTATTTTCCTTGCAATTGTCGTTTGTTATGGCACATTAATGAGAATAGGACTACATCATGAACACGGCTTAAGAGGTATTTTGTTGTAGTTGTTTAGTTCTTGATGAAGCTGACCGTCTCCTGGATATGGGATATGAGAAAGATGTGGCAGCTATTGTGAAAGCTATTGAAGATCATAAGAAAGCTGCTACATATGATCCTTTAGCACTAATTAAACAAACCATGAAGAAGAAAATTTCTAGTGATGATGAAACTGAACCAACTGAAGTACCTGTAGACAGTACTGAGAAGACTGAAGTCAAACATCATCTTACCGAAGTGTTTCTGTCTAAAGAGAGGCAGACTATATTATTATCAGCTACGTTAACAAAGGTATGAAGTATTGTAGTATCTTTAATAAATTACCTTGTGAGTAACTTTATAATTAACATAATGTTCTGTTCTCCCACATTCTCTTAGGCAGTGGAGAACTTAGCGGGAATCACAATGATAGATCCTGTATTTGTAGACACTTCGGAAGGTAGAGCACTTGTTAGTGATTCATTGAAACCAATAAACATAGATGTCACCAAAAAAACTGAAGTTGTAAAATCTGAAAATGTCAAACAAAAATCTAAAGAAGAAGTAAAGACAGCTGAAGAGATTCCCAATGTTAAAAGTGAAAAGGGAGATAATGTTGAAGTAAAAAGAGGTAAGATTGAAGGTTGTGTGGTCTTTTTTTTTCCCTTATACAGTATGGTTGATTTGACACAATATTGTTCTAGGTTTAAAATCATTTATGGGATCCAATCATAAAGATTTATTTACAAATGAAGATACGCCCATCAAAAAGAGTCCTGCTAAAGTTGTATCGAAGAATAATACTGAAGACAGTGACAGTGACTCAGACTATGAATACTTTAAAGTGCAATCAGAGCTGGACGCCAGAAAACCAGTAGATGAAGATACTGAAGATGTTAAACCAGATAAAGTTGAAAATTCCTTTGTTGATGCTCTTAAAACAGCTATTGTTGAAGACGAATTGGTTTTACCAGCCTCTGTCAATCAAACATTCCTGATTGTTCCAATGAAACTGAGACTGGTCACTCTATGCTCACTTATTGTAGAACATTGCATACTAAACAAGAAGGGTGGGAAAATGATAGTATTCATGGCGACTTTAGAAATGGTGGATTACCATTCGGAGTTGATTGAAACAGTGTTGACTGGTAAGAACATGAAAAATAAGAAGAAAAACCAAGAAAAGACCCAGAACTCGAAAGCTAAGAAGAGAAAGGGTGGCGATGGGAGTGGGGATGAGGTAAGTCTAGTAAACAAATTGAAAAAAACTACTTTCAAAAATATATCTTGGTTTTCAATGCCCAATACATGATTTTTACATGAGATACAGAAAATTATTGACACCAATGATTTTGATGAGTGATCAGGTAGTATTAAAACCAATATAGTATTTAAGTATTATAGCAATTTTTAAGGGCAACACGTCTTCAGAGTCGGATGAATTCAATATAGAGTACGAAGAGCCTTCAGAAGGCGGGTTGGTGCCGATGCCGCTGGAGATGTTCAGCCTACACGGGTCCATGCCGCATGAGCGACGGATGGAGGTGTTCAAGCAATTCCGAGCTGCAAGGAACGGAGTCATGATTTGTACCGTAAGTAACATAATTTATACCATGTATCTTAAAATTTTTATACTTCTGTTGCTAAATTACTTGTTCTATTTTGAATTTGCTCAGGATTTTTAAGTAGTTGGAGGACTAGATAGTGATATAAGCTATTTTTCTCCGGATATGCTTGGGAAAATCTATTGAAAAGTTTTGATTTTCAATATCTGCAGATAGACTTACCACTCATACTTTTTCTTATAGTGACTGTGTGTTAGTTCAATAACATTCAATAGATAAAAAAACACGCATTGAATAACGGTAAACGCATATAAATATAAGCGAATCTGAGCAATAGTTAAATAATTACGTTATGAATCGAAGACGAGAGCAGGCCGGCGCTGCCAGCAGCCACCGGCCGCCGCGGCCTTTGTGCGTAGACGGCGCATTGTCGGCCGCCGGGCTATTAGCTGGCTTTCAGCCGCCTGTGTCGGCGCGGCGCGCGGCCTCCTACCCGACAATGGCTCGATTAAATACCATTATCTGTATTTATTACATCTATCGCCGCCGCCGTCCGTCACGGTACACACCGAGAAAAACTATAAATTGTTATAATTCTATCGTATAAATTATATTTTGTATTGCGTGAAAAGCAATTTAAACCTAATTGCGACGTGTGAATATGAACTGATTGATGTTGAGATCTTGCGGTTGCAAAAAATTACACTTAGATAAGCGATTCTGGAACTTACATATGATCAATATCAGAGTTCAAAATTATACCTACAGATTCAGTCTAGATAAATGAATGATCTACTAGGTACATTGAGATGACCTTTCTGATTTCTAGCACTTTGACTTCCCAGGTCACCTATTGATAGAATTCGGGATCGTTTACGTAGGTTTTATAAAGTTGCGTGTCGGTAGGTACGGTATTTTAATCGTATTAATACGGCAATCCAGTGTTCTTTGTGGTAAAAGTATACACAATATAGGCGGCGTGTGAGATCGTACCGAGTCCAATCAATCTCGCGGCGGGGGCCGCTACCACCACAACACTCGTATTACTAACCTATTCACTCGCTCAAGCTTCTGTTCTTGCCTCCAATGCACCGACTCAGACACGAAAATCATCTTTATATTCTTACTAGCGAGCGTCACGCGGTTTCATCCGCGTCGTTCCCGTTCCCGTGGGAGTAAGGGAATAAAATATAGCCTATATTAATCAGCGATAATGTAGCATTCAAATGGTTAAGGAATTTTAAAATCGGACCGGTACTTTTTGAGCCAGTTCGTTACAAACATACATACAAATTTTATTTCTTTCCCCTTTTTATTATTAAAATTGATGGTGATGTTCACAGAAAAAAAAATACGCAGATAAACTATGAAATATGTCACGTCAGCTTATAATCCAACAGTAAAGTACATACATAATATGCGCGAGCATGTATCATATGGGGTTAGGCGTAGAGACTACTGTGCGCCGATCATTGCATACTTCTTTCGCTTTATCTATATTCATGCATCGCTTCATACACTTGCTTCGGTTATGAGTGCTCCGAATTTATCCGAACGACGTTTAATTTGGTTTTCGTATTGAGATGCGTGGGCGACGTGCAAGTTTCATATCGCATTATGTAAATGTTACAGTACATTCTACATCAATATTCGTTAGTTAATTGACGGAGTGTAGTCCTAATATTTTGATGGATAGCAAAAACTGTAGGCGGTACAGAAACAGAAAAGTGTAGAGGTAATTTTAAGGAATTTCCATCTTTAATTGATTGATATGTGTAGGATGTAGCCGCCAGGGGGATAGACGTTCCACGCGTGGATCTGGTACTCCAGTACTGCGCCCCGGCCTCCGCAACAGATTATGTACACAGGTAATTATAGGCTTATTTTTTTAGGGTAGGATATTGTGCTAAGTGATCGTTGCATGGATGGAATGATGAGTGCGGAGAAAACTAATTGCTCTACAGGAAAACCTAATATACTTGCTCAAACGAAAACTCCTTTAAAGTTGATAATTTACCACTTTCAATTTATAATTTGAAAGAATTCATGTATACAAATGCATTAAATTTTTGGTGTACTTATATATCCCAGGTAATTCTGTGTGTAGGATATTATTACTTGTTTCGAATGATCTCGAAAGTTTACATTAATATTTTTCTATATTTTGTAAGGATACAAATTCTAATTCTCATTTGTCGTAATTACTTACACGTTACAGAACTTTGTATTAAGTAGTATTTTTAATTTAATTAAATTGACCTTCATGAATATTTAACATAAGAAATGTCCTTTAAAAATTTTAAATCTTAATTTAACTATAGAATTATGTATTATTAAATTTATTTCCTAATTTTGTTAATGACCGAATAGCCTACAATAATATTATAATAACCATTACCTTATGTATGGGACTTCTTTTGTTAAATATTGTCATTTTAAGTTACGCGGAAACAAAGATAACCATCTTTGTACTTAATTGAGTGATTATGATAGCGAATTAAGTTAATTGTTTTGTTGACGCTAAGAATTCGGCCAATTAGAGTCCCATTGTCACGTAATACCAGTCTGAAATACGTTTATACTATAATGAGTCCCACCAGTGCTAAATAACTCATTGTTTCTATAAGGTATTACTTATAAAAGATTATAAATAAACTGTTTATCCAATGCCAAATATAGAAGCTATACTACGATCTACGATGATAATGTTATACAATCCGCTAAGAATCACACGTGATAAAGCGTAATGTTTGAATATTTTGGAGTTATATTGTAATCGAAAACTGAAGTTGAAAAACTTTAATCATCACTGTGTCGACAGCGTTACGGTCAGATCTTTAGCAATCGCCTTACTGAGTCGGGTGTCGAGATTTTGTCAATCTTAAAATATCCATCATGTGGGACACTCAGAGCATTCGTTGAACGTCATTTTCAAAGCTAACTTAGCCTAATATTTACTACTAAGGTCATGGATATGCAAGTTGTCAGTCAGTCGGGACCTCGAATATTCTTCTTCTTAAGGAGCCTCTCCAATTAACGAAGGCTGACAGTCAATTTAGAGTATTCTTCTCTATTTCTGGCGAGGCGAAAGATTTCGGCTGTACTCGCTATCCCTGTCCACTCGCAGATGTTACGCAACCAAGATTTTTTCCGCCGACCGACACGTCTTGCCCGCGACTTTTCCCGATAATCGAATATTAAATATATATATTTTATTTTGTTACCAGGGTAGGTCGCACCGGGCGAGCAACGCAAGTGGGCGCCGCAGTAATGTTCCTGCTGCCCAGTGAAGCGGAGTTTGTCAGACATCTAGAACAAAAGAGAATCAGGTATTTCCCATTAAGTACCTTCCTTGCTAATGGCGCAACACCAATCTGAAGCACTTAGTTTAATCAGCTAAGGTGATTGGTGACCGGACATTGCATTAGACGAATATAGTGGGAGATCAGCTGATTACTTAAGATACGAACACATTTTTAGCCATAGCTGAAGTTTTGTACATCTGATAGCTTTTTGTATTTACTTACTAAAGTAGGTATTACTTTTTTTTGAGCAATTGCTCTTGCTATTAGTACAATTAAGTTCTGAAGATAAAACTTAAAAGCATATTGCTATGAGTGTAATGAGACCTACACGAAATGGTGCCAGTATGACATCCAAAACATGACGGTGCGTTATGGAAATACAGTATTTGCGGATGTCGGCGCATCAAGACTTACAGTATCCCCGTAATCATTTATTAAAGATAAGAGCTTAATAATTTGCTACCCTTCCTAAACGAAAAAGAGTTTTATTTGAATGATATGTTAATTTTTAGGAAATTTCATTGGTTTGGTTCGGTTTTAACATGGCTCGATGTTTTAGCATGTGATGATACTTTTGGGATGTGGGTTGTGGTTGAATTACTTGGGATACAGACTGGCAACTTGGGCATTTATAAGACATAATTGTGGCGCTTGTTTAGACAGTTATTTCCGGTAGGCTCCGTCAAACGGACGAGTCGAGAGCGTTGGAAGCACTTCGAAGTGTGGCACCGAGTGCGACGAGTGCGGCGCGGGCCGCCGTGGCCGTGCAGTCCCGGCTCGAACACACCGCGCACACCACCAAGGACTGGCTGGCCAGGGCGAGCAGGGGTGAGACTTTGTTTTTATTCTTCTAAGGTGGTAAACAAACATGCGGCGCACCTGATGGTAAGTTGTTACCGCGACTAGGTCGCTTGTAATACCAGCGTCACGCGTGCGTTGCCGACTCTGTAAATATCTCTACGCCCTTCTTGATGAACCCCATGCTGTACTCGTTTGGGAAAACTACGTTCGGGAGTTCATTCCAAAATTGTTCGTCCGGGGAAAGAAGCTCCTATGGAAACTAGTAGTACCGAATAAAAAACTAGCAATACCGGTAAACTAGCGAATTTCTAGCCGATGGTGAGAAGTGCGATGGTAGCAGGGGGCAGCGCGCATAATTACAAACGATTCCTCGGAACTCCGCCTACTGTACGTATAATAACATCTATACTAATATTATAACATTGGAGGCTGTTACATTCATGGCTAAACCGATTTAACTGAAATTTGGTAAAGGGGTAGCTTTGATATCTAGAGCGGATATAAGGTACACAAATGTGGAAGAAGTCGCGGATAACAGAAAGTTACATTTGATATCGCCCGTCTGAATGTTGGCTACTAGAGTAACTGGTTACATATCATCATAGATACTTCATACGAAATGCAGCTTGAAGTAACTAGCAAGCAAATATATTTCAGATTTGTTCCCTGTGTGTGACATCTATGTCATAAAGTTTACTTAGGTAACCTTTATACTCCGCTCTTATAGTTTTGTGAGTCATACCTATCTTTCCATGTATCGTAAATGTTATTATTCTGTGCATAGCTTATACATCATGGGTCCGTTTCTACGCGGGCTACCCGCGCGAGGTACGTCAGTGGCTGGACGCGAAGCAGCTTCACTTGGGTCACGCAGCCAAAGCGTTCGCCCTCAGGGACACGCCCGCAGCCCTCGCCAGAAGGGCCAAGGCCGACCCCAACTTGAAGAAACACGTGCCAGTTAACAGACTCACTGTACACGAGGAAGAAGAGAAGAAACGACCCGGGTAAGTCAGCTTTTATAGGACTCCATTTATTTTGTTATCGCAATCTGGGAAAGGCATTTCAAATTGTTGATTCGTATATTACAATTTTCCACGCCTTAATAATATAATAAATATAATAAAACTACGCCGCAAAAACCTTTCATTTTCTGCGTGGTATTTTAAGGAAAATCTAATTTGTCATATACGTTTGTCGTTACACAGGTTCCCGAAGGTGAAGCTAGGTTTCACCGGGCGAGTGGTGAACAAGCAGACCTCCATGCACACGGCGAGTGAGTTCGACAGCGGCTTGCCACCCATAGAACGCACCAAAAGGAAAAAGAACGCATAATGTAACTTTAATTAATTGTAAATAAAATAACACATACGATTGTGTAGTTTCATTCCAGCTCCGTAATTGACCAATGTTTTTGTTAAGCTATTTGCGAGGAGGCAGGATGAAAGATGGACCTCGTCCAAAATTCTAATCGCGACCCGAGTAGAGTTAATGGAAGCGCGGCCGATGGCTACCGTTTTCATATTTCTGACTCACGAGTGACTCGAATGAAAAATGATTTTAAACCATTACCGTGCCCCGTCCGGCCTTTTGATATTTAAATTTTTTTCAAGCGCCCGTCATTATGGCGGAATGATTTGCGAATTTCGCCCCAGTCCGCGGTTTTTGTCAGACTCTGAACGAGTTTTTTTGTCGCTCTCATTTACAATGTTTTTATTGCTTCATAATGACAAATTAAAAGAGTATTGTGAGGCGCTTTCATGGCGCGTTCGGTCGCCCTTTCAAGGTTGAAGGGATTTCCTCTTTGGGAAGTGGTTTTGATGATGCATCCAATGTTACTCTTAACACCTTTGTTATTGCTCAATTCAACACGATGATCTTCAAATATATTTGGAAACTTTTTTATGCAACCATTCACGAATATATATCTGTATAATTATATATAAGTGTTTTACACCTACCTTACCCGCAGAATAGGTACCAATCTGCGATCAGATTACAGAGGCTACATCAAGAAAATAGTTTCAGTCGTTCGATAATTCGTCAACAAGTTATAATAAAACCAGCCCGGT
This sequence comes from Watsonalla cultraria, assembly GCA_964035505.1. Lineage (NCBI taxonomy): Eukaryota > Metazoa > Arthropoda > Insecta > Lepidoptera > Drepanidae > Watsonalla > Watsonalla cultraria. The sequence continues at coordinate 4,223,982 of OZ037717.1, read as the reverse complement.
GGACAGAACTAATTTCTTATATTGGATATAAATAACAACACCCACTCTGCCTTTACGATTTTATGTTTACAAAACGGTTGAGACTTTAGAAGGCCTTATTTACGAGTAGTTTTCGTTCAATCTTGATGTTGTTTGAAGAGGCGAAGTGTGTGTAGTAAGTAAATATGTAGAGTGGGACAAGTATGAACAACGCGTGTGTAATGCGAGGCTTGTTGTGGCCAGCGGTGTTTGTGTGGCGCGGCTTCGCGCGTCATTACCCGCCACATTTGCATGCCGCCCGGCGCCAAACCTCGTGAAAATGCCTTTTCATTAGCATCAGCTCTACTGAAAAATCGTTCCGCGAACCATTGGTTCCAACCATCTATGGACTCGTAATGCCAAATAAGTTTTTCCAATTTGTGTAACAATAAATATTTACTTATACTTTTTTTGGGTCTTGAATAATTGTGCGTAGGCCGTAGATGCTACGAAGTGCTACGAAATATAAAGTATTTGTGTACACGGCTGTGCTATATTGTTCTGCGTTGTTGTTTGAATGAAAACTATTTTCTTCGGATATGGATTTACTATGTTTCGCGTATACTATAGAACCTAAAAATAAACCGATCCATTCATAATTGAATCGAGGTATCGGCGCGTGTTACAATAGTACATAATACATTTCCTTCAATAATTCGATATGATTTAGTAAGTGCGTGAGCTCCATGATTGATGTGCAAGGAAACGTATCAGATTAAATAAATTTATGCTGATATAGTAGCTGCTTTCACGGCGAAGAATTCTTTTCAAAGAGTCAGTCAATTCGGAAGTACAATGAGTAGCGCCGAGCTCGGTGGCCTTGCTCTACGCACTCACGCTAACTAATGTAATATGTTGTGTATTGCCTACGCTTATACAGCCTCTGTGAGTCTATTAGAAGGAGTAGCTTGTTATAGGAGGAAATCTCGCCTCGCCAATTCATTACATTTATTTATTGTTTCATAGTATGTGGTAAATAGAAGAGTTTTTTTAATATTCCATTTCGGTCCAATAGGAGTATAGAATGCTACAGCTTAATAATACAATGTTTAAATTGGTTAATCACTCAATTTATTTCAAGAATATTATTTAACTTGGTTACTTCTGCGAGTTGGTACTATATTCAATGATGTCCGGCTACTTCCTAAACGAGTGTTAGCTTATGCATGTCTGTTGCGTAGCAGTTGGTCTATGCGTTGGTCGGCGGAGAGTCAAACGCGCCGCGTCACGACCCACCGAATTATGAGCACAAAGCGCCGTTGATACCGAATATTCCATATAAATATTGAGCTAATCGCCCTTTCAATGAAGCGGCCCGCTTTTTTATTAATAATTGATCGCAGAGCGGCGAGTCATGCGCCGCCGTATTGTGTAGACGAACATATTTTTTGCCGGAGCCCAGCTCATTAATGAGCGCGGAGAAGGCACATGACGCTGCGACGGCGGAGCGGACTGGCTGCAACTACTTGCACCACACTCATCCTGCCTAACATGCACCTTCATTATTTGGAACTAATTTTTATTTGAGCATCCCATAAGCGAAGATTTTTTCTGTGTTTCATTGCTAATAGATTTTATAAATGCGAAAGATTGTTTGTCTAAACAAAAGATAGTTATAGTTCCTGTCGGTGGGGTAGTGGACCGGGGAAATTAAAGTTGTTGGAAAGTTTTACCTTCACCTTTATGATATAAAACACATGCATTGCAACCTCGTAAATATTTAAATTGAGTTTCGGATCTCTACGTGCAATTAAGAGTTGAGATGATACCTACCTAAATATGATCTCACTGAGCAAAAACTTGTGCATCTGCCTGCCATGTTTTATGAAGAGACGTAAAAAATATATGCAGTCACCTAATATTTTTCGACATAACAGGATCTCCCCTTGGAATTTCGGAGTTGCTCATCTTGGGACTGCACCTACATTTTGCAGAAGATCACAGCCAAATATCGTTGCCATAGAGTCGTTTTGTACCCACGGTGAGCTAGGTCGCCAGTTCTCCTTAGAAGGAGGGAATAGGGGTAGAGTTGCTGTGCTGGCAATAGTTGGTACTTGGTATTACTTTAACACAGCGATTGCATTTTTATAAAGGTAAGGAAAATGCCAATTTCATTGTTGAGCGTTCAAAGGCTGCCAGTAGCCGCTTACCATCAGGCGGAGAATTTGCAACTTTAGTAAGTTACTAGATTCAAAAAACGAATGCGAAATACAGTAAGTACTTAAGCACAGTTTTAGCGTAAACGAGCTCTGTTTATTAATTAATTGCCAAACTTGAGAACTTTTTGAATAATGATCTTGCGTTAAGTTGTTTCGTTTCCACGATGTTTACGTAGGTGTCGTCACTTTCATTGGACATAATAAGTTAGTTCCGTTTATTCCACTTATTTAATTAAACATTCTCACACGTTTCATAAAACAATAACTTTTAATTTTTAAGTATTATAGGTGCACCGCTTACAGGTTGTTAGGCTAACAGTAACAGCGACGTGGGAACTCGGTTAAAAGCCTAATGTGACATCTCTTTGATACAAAACTAGGAAATAAAAAAATATATAAACGCTATGGCATAACAAGATCATCCTTTTGAAATTCGAAGACATCGACTGGGGATTATACCGTCACCTTTCAATAAATCGCAGCCAAATAATGCTATCTACCATTGTGATAAATATATTAAAAATATATACTTTATAGAGATTGCGTTTCCCATTAAAATAATATTTTTAAAAGTTTTTATAACTTATATCCACACGCATTTAATGGCCTGTAGCTTTAATTACGTAGTCTTGAAATCACTTAAATAGACTGCGAAATATAATAAAAGCGTTCGTGGGCAGAGGGCGATAAAAAGCCTCATTTAGTGCTTATATTATAATGTTTAACGATTGGAACTAAAGGGAGAAATCGTTTAATATTCAAAGTAGCAGTGCAGCGCTTAGATACAATGTTGAAATAGGTTTTAATTCAAACGTGTTAATTAGAAAGCGCTGCATATAGGTACTGAACTTAAAAATGTTTAATATTACCTACTTACTTATTATATTTTTCTAGAGGTGGGAAAGCAATTAGTTTACATTGGCAACAACTCCATAATGGTGTAATAAGGTTATGCTGTCAACTTTGTGTTCAAACGACTAGAGGCACAACTCCATTCGTTTTGAGACCACATCCAGTGTCACTGGCTGTAGAAATACTTCTCTAATTGGAGTACAATGGCATAACATCTAGGTGTCTGATCGACTTCTAATCATCGGTGTATGAACATCATCAGTCTTAAGTGCTCTCCACACTCCACGGTCCTTCGACATAATCACTGGAGTGTACTAATGTTGAGCCTATAGTTTGTAAATGTGGATCTCTAAAGGATACATTGGAACTTCATATATAATCAGGTAAGAAATTGGTACAAGGTATGTCCTCCTACCTGCTTATTACAAAACCTGGTTTAAACTAATACCGTGGATAATGTAGTTGGCTTCATAATAAGTAAACTGTACATAGCATATATAAGAATTTGAATTGTATATTATGACGCTGTTTGTTTTCCCTAATAAATAAAAAAATAAATGTCCATCCTTTATGAAATCCGTATTACAAAAAGAGATGTAGGCAACTTTTAAACTAAGAATTATCTTAGGCTATGTTTTGTAGTAAGGTGGCTAGACTATACATATTTGTTTGTAGTTAATTATATTATCAGAAAGTGACAAACTCATGGGCACAGTAGCAAAGCGCGGTGTCATTGCTCGCGAGATGTAGCCATCTGATTATCGTATTGTTTCAAACCGGGAAACAGCCGACATTCACTCCATTTAATATAATTGAGTGAATGAGAAAACGTTATCAATTATAATTGTTGTGCGGCTCTTTAGTGCTGTATATGCAACAATTATCTGTGAATGGGATTAAGTGTTTGTTCATTTAATTCTTGCTCCTAATATAATTTCCTTGATGTTTTTTTCGTTGTGAAGAGTTACTGTTACATAACGACCGCTCAGTTAGTTGATTATCTGTGGCTTTTGTTATATTAAAAAGACAAGAAGTATATAATACATTTTAAGGCAAATAGTTTGTTAAATAGAACCGTGGTGGCCGAGTCATCTGCTAGGCACGTTCCAATTCCACTTCACACATTTTAAAATCATAAGCAGAGGAGGAACAGGTTAATGTGAAGTCAACTGCGATGGAAAACATGGTGAGGAAAGGTTTACTTATTTATCATTAAGGCACATTATCAAATTCCTTCACATGCCTCAGACGGTGATGGACTCACCAAGGTATAGGTACAAGGGGTTATCAGTATGGCAATAACATGAGGTCAAATGATAAAAAAAAAGAAATTATCAGGAACTAGGCGTAGTAACATACATTGCAATAAAACGCGTGAATTACGATCCGAATTGATTAATTATAAAGTAACGAACTACTTTACGCATATTACTTTACTTTATGCAATGAATAATAAAATGGCAATTGTAGCATATCTAGGAATATCCGTGTCTGCGTGCAAGGCGGCTAATGACGCGGAAACCTATCAAAGTGCTCTTCAATTAAAAAAAGTCTTTATTAGTTGGAAGAGTCGCTTTGTAAAGCACTAAATTATGGTAAAAACAACCGTTTTACGAGAAATAATCTTAGTGTAGATTGCAAAAACAAGCTATTAATGGATCGCAAGCGGGACACGTAGTTACTATTCATGAGCGTATTAACGCCGATGCTCTCACACTAACCAGCGCTATATAAACACAAGCAAATAAACACATTAAGGCGCGGAAAAACTAACAATATTTCCTACAGTCGCAGTTATAATTACACCTCGTTGCCATTTTGATTGAACATTAACGCAAACACTCACTGAATAAGTACCCGGGAGTTAATAAACTCCAGCAATATTGAACAGTTAAACAAATTCTTAAGCAATAGCTTGATTACTTCAAAGGTTGAAAGGTCTTTTCTTATATCTTATTTAGGTAAACAGTCGTTGCATTAAGACATGGAGTATCCTCGCAGTCGAATTGCTCTACATTAATTAAAATAAGATTAAAAAGTAGGTAGGTACCTACTGTTATTATCGAACTGTATCGAAAGGAATTTAATCGCAACACATTTTATAGAAGTCTCTGCTTTATAAAGTAGTAACCTACATAATGTACATTTACTTGAGGTACCTACTAGTAGGTAATGAGTTGCTAACTCTATAATAGCCAAATAAGAATAAGAAGTGAAGTAACAAATAAGAAGTTCTTACAGTAATACGGAACCCAATAAAGTGCCAGAGCAGAAGCCAATGGGGCCTTTACGAAACGATTTCACTGAGGGTAACCCGAGCCTGGTATCAGCTGAACGAAGCCTGCGGTCACACGACGATACAAACCAATGCAAAATTGCGCGGGCGCATAACCCGTAGGATACACACATGTACGCAGGTTAGTGTGTAAAGTAAAATATGTAAATTTAGTAAATGTTAGTAACAAATGCGAAAATTGTTACATCAGGTTCGCTTTATTTAAATGGTTTTATCTCACACTTCTCACAGATTTTACTCGTGACTGTATACAAACTTTATCAAATTCTTGCAGATGTTTTCCTTTTTCCTGGGAACAATCTAAATACTTCGGTGTACTTACAGCGTGTAAGTATAAAAATAGTAAAATCTGGATGTCAAGTATAAGTACGTATAATGTTCTAAGTATAAGTTGTCTGCGTTCACATAACTTATGTTCATGTGTGTGTTCGTAGCCGCACGGAGTCGTCTTACGCGTCATCGATACATTAACCAATAGTTTAACTTGATCATATCCGTTTACAATTGCACAGTTAACGTAGCTTCACTGCATTATTATTTAAATAATGTTTTTTGCGTATTTCACGGCTTTTCAAGAAAATATTGAATAAGCCGTTCAGGAAAGCGAGCTCCACCTGTGGCCATATCTAACACTTTATTTGAAACAAGCTTTTTTACCGCGAGAATATCGGAGTAGTATAGTTTATGTCCACCCTGAATGTCTACTCGAAATATTGGTGAAAAGTTCGAAAATTGGACTCTCTTACATACTTAACTTTATATCTTTATAGCAAGTGAAGTAAGTTTAAATAAATTTAATGATTAGGTAGTAACATTAACTGAGTTATTTTGCTCCAATAATTGTATTTTCAAATACCGACATAGATTATCCTTAATTAACACACATATTAAGATCACCTACTTGAGACGCATTAAGATTATTTTCTAAATCGAACCTCACTACTCCAATATTACTCTCTAACCACACAGCATAGGGGGTGAAACGGCAGTTGATCAGTGTTTAGTCGAGATTACGTCCGTTTACCAAGCGAGCCGCGGCAACCGCAAGTGCACACATACGCGCAACAACTAGTTTGTATTCCATCTTTATATACAGTAAGTAGGGACACACATCGTTACAAATAATCACGTGACATCGATCTACTAAGTACCTAGAGTATAATAAGTAAGACTCGATTGATAGATACTTAGTAGTATGTAGGTACATTTATTTTATCCGTGTAAAGACGCTGAAAGTCAACCTCATTGCGAACTGCATTAACAAAAATGTTTATTCCATAAGCATAGCTTTTCCTTATGTTTAGTAGTTTAAGCACAGCTTCGCCAACATGGCAGTAAGATTTCACACTGGGATTGAAAATTTGTTCAACCCCTATTTTACCCCCTCAAGAGTGAAATTTCGGAAAACCCTTAAAATTTTATGCCTCATATGAGATTGGCCAGTGAGTCAGTCAGTTAATCAGGACTTTTACTTTTATATGTATAGCTATAATGCGTTGGTAAGTATCATATGCATTTTTGGTTTTCTTAAGTTGCCTAAGAGTCTTGGATACTTACTAAGTACCTTCTTGTTTTCGAAGTAGATTTTGACGTAACATTGAAATTGATCGTCACAACAATTCCTTTTATTTCTGGAACTCGAGCCACTCTGTTCAGTCAACTGCGGACAAGGATGTAAATACCAAAGCAAGTATAAATAAGTTGTGGTCAGCCGGCAGTCGTTACACATGCTTATCGTGTGTTTAATAGGCTATGATATCAGCTCTGAAGGAGCCAGCTGGCTTCTCAAATCATTGGTTTTATGAAGGCATTAATTAGATGAGACCATTCCGTGGTCAGCTGACACTGATTGTATTGACAAACAAACATCATTTAATCGAATAATACAAACGCTTTGTCGAATTAAGGCTATCGTATTTTTTAGATTTTTAAACGTAATTACGATACCCTTTCCTGTTACTTTTGCCTGTTATTTATTGAAAAATACACACCAACAGTAAATACCTATAGAATCTGGTAGGCACTTATGACAGTATAAAATTTAATTTCTTTGGTATTTTCCGTTAAATAACCTGAATTTTTCTAGAATACGTACTTAATTACTTTATTTAAATAAATTGCCTTAGCATTACCTGAGCAGCACGTCATCGTGCTTCGACCGAGTTAAATCTTAAATAGGTAACTAGGTAGCTACCTGCTATAAGATGTGTTTACTATCATTTGTTCTAAAATAACATCCAAAAAGAGCTATTTTGTCATCAGTTTTATCCATTCGTCTCAAACTTTCAAATAATTGGAAGGTAAATTGAAACTAATGAGACATTATATTATAAAAACAAATGACAAGCTGATGTAACTAGATCCCCGCATGAGAGCGGTGTCGTGGTACGAATGAGCACGGGGCGTAACGTGCGTTTCGCGCGCCACTGGCCGCGGGCCTAAGCGAACGAAAAATGTGACATTGTGTAACCAACACCTCGACATCTCATACATTCGATATCATAAATGTTTCTGAACATGTCCAAATACGGCTGAATTAACTTTGGATCGGATTTGTTAAAGCCTGCCTGCCCTGGCTTCATGCTATAAGTAGTTTCAAAATAAATAATATTTTATGTTATAACGTCGCGCATTTAAGATGATTTTATAAGGAAGGGAAGTTCCCTGGATGCTTTGCTTCGTCTTGCAAGTTAGAAATCTAACTTACATACCTAAATAAGGATTTAAGTGCTATTGCTCCTCCATCCCCGACCTATAAGTTATTTAAATATTTTTTTTTAAATCATAAAGCTTGTCACAATTTAAAAGATTTCACATAACGATTGATAGTAGCAGTGAGTAGATAGTAAGCATGAGAGGTAATGTGAGTCGCTGAGAGCGGCGCGGCGGCGCGGCCAGCCGAGCGAGCGACACCTCTTCCTACTTCTCACCTTACTGCGAGATTCACCAAAACATTATTGCATAACATTACATCCGCTATTCATGTAAACTCTAAGATTTATAGATGTTTGAAAATCCATTGTAAATCAATTCTGTGAGGAAAATTTACTTTTACAAACTTTTCCAGAAACACTTGCGTGATCGCGTTGGCGTTCTTTATACATATTAAGCTAAGCACTTCTCATAAAATCTGCTATTTTTTCTCTTGTACCTACGCATTTTTGAGTCCTAAAGTGGAAACAAAATGTTATTTGAATAATCACATTTGATCCTACCTCACTGGAGCTTATACGATATGATAAAATCTTTCACAGATATACATATAATTGAATATTCATGTTATATTTCAAAATGACTGTAGATGCTTACCGGGCCGAAGTCAATAAAATGAACGCTTTCATTTACAAGATTTGTAAACATAAAAGGGTAAATTTACATTTTGATATTCGCAAGTGCTTCGGGGAGCAAAGTGGCGTTCGCGCCCTAAAATTTTAAAACATCCATTTGCATATGCTTTTGAGTACATAAACGACACTTTCTGAAGCACTTTCAGCGGCGGGAGGAGTGTCGATGGTTGGAGGGGGGAGGGAGGGATGGGGGTGAGGGGTGTCACTACTACCGTTAATGTTGTCACCACTACACATTACGTATGTTATACAATAAATATTCAATAAAAGATATGATATGACTACAATAACAATGCGATGCATATGTCACAGAAGAACTGAATATCTACAAAGTAAAATTTGGCTACCTTAATGTTCACCGTTGTCATGTAGGCGCATATAACAAGTAAACAAAAAAAAATTGATGGAATATATACTTCTAAGAATATTTGTCTAAGAATTATGGGAAAAAAATAAGTCCTTACATTCAAACTCACAACTCAATCTCAAAAGAAAATATATAACTAAACAATTCGCAAGTAGAATATCCATTTGTTATAATATGTCAATTTGAATACGTTTACGGCACTTTCTCACAGATACGGGACGGGTAGGCAGAGCGGCGAGGGGGTGGGCCGAGGGTGGGGGGAGTAATCAGCGTAATGCCAATCATGCAAATGCCGAGATCCAGCTGAAAGCCTCAACTGGCTTGTTTCAGGAGTTAAAATGGAGATCCACTTAGCGGGCTACGCAACTCACATACGCAATTGATGGCGGGCCAAAGAGTATGGAAATAGATTGGCCACTGAACGTGTTTGGAAATATATTTAATATGTAACATATATTATCAGTAATGGTTACTAAAGACATAAGAACAAACATAACAAAAAGCGTTGGTGCATTTTGTTTTTTGAGTAAATGTTTTAAAAATAAAAAAAATATTATATACTAAATAGTAAATTAAATATAATTGAAATGATACTATACTAGTTCAGTCAATTTTTCAAACAAACAAATATAATATAAATTTTTCAAACAAATTTAGCTGTTATTGATGCTAACGCTATATATGGGATTCTAGAAGAACCCTCAAAAAGGGAGCAGACATTTAGACACTTCGCAATTTATAATACTAGTTTTTTAGATGTGTGTATATTCTAAATTAGCTATTCTATGACCACCGTCGTGAACGAACACAACATTGCCCTCTTGTAACGAATTTAAACGCCGGCATAAACTGAGGTGTATGCTCGTTAATTGAGGATTTGTATCACAACTTAGGTACTTGGTTTGAGCAACTTGATTCTAGCCTTTAGGTACATTGATTTCTTAAGTAGGTAATCGCAATTATTAAAACAAAATAATCATATTCAGGTTATTATCAAACAACGCAATATCTAGTCCTATGGTGTAATACCTACTGTTGAAAATACAGAACGCCAAAATATGACTGCGCCACTTAAACTTTACTGCTGTAAATAAAATAAAAAAATTCATTTGATATTTTATCATATTGGCATCCAATAGTGGCATTATGAGCATAAAAAAGCTCATGGGTCGAGAAAACTACTCCACATTCCTTCTTATATATAGTTTGTTTTGTAAATATATACAGTAAGTACTTAAATACATAGAGAAGTAATATACATACCATGCACCCATACTCAAGGAAATTATACCTAAATGTTCACCACATAAATGCTAAGAAATCGAACACTATTCGGTTACATAGACACAATATTCGTTTCTTAAATATATATGTTGAAAATTGTGTTCGGGAACTCTTGGGAGGAATAATCCCAATTTTCACTTAATAATGGTGTCACATAGATGTAAGGTTCCTTTAATAATAAACGCCCCCATCAACGTGCAAAGCATCTTAAATCACTTCGTAAAATATCAATTCGGTTCATTTACACTTTAATCAGTATGGTGCGTTTTATTCTCAGCAATTTTCCATTAAAGGGTGCTAAAAGCAATATGGCCGCCTTTTCGCGCGCTTCTCGTTCTCATTATGCATTCAGAACGTGGCAACACAGAAGAGCGGGCGTGGGTTTAATGTTGTCACTTTTAAATATTAAAATTTGATTATTGTATCGCGAGAGAAGTGTCGCAAATTGGTTCTAACTACTTTATCATTGAACCAAACTTGGGGGGATGGAGCGGATTTGATACTTGTTTGTTTAAATGAACTAACCAGGGAAATCAATGTGCTCGACTGCTATGTAGCCAGTCCGTCTTCAGGGTTAAAGCTACAGTAATTTTATAAAATACTAGCTGTGCCCTGCGGTTTCACCCGCGTAGATTTAGTTTCATCCTTAGTGTCGCGGAACCCTAATATTTTAAATAAATAAAAGTAGTCTAAGTTACTCCTTGAAACATCAGCTACCTGCCAGTGAAAGTCCCGTTAAAATCGTTCCAGCCGTTTCAGAGACGGGCAGACAGACAGACAGAGAAAAGTTTTAAAACTTGTTTTTTTAGTGTCAGCAGCGTGTATACTTTCATATGCATTGAGTGAAAAGCTGTTATTTTGGTATTACAAACAGACACTTGAATTTTATTTATCTGTATAGATATAGATGAAACAAACAGACGTCGTCGTTTGTATTTTTCTCCAAAGCACAATAAGAAGTTAATCAAATGATTTTGTACTTAAACACGTGCCTAGGTTATAATTAAATAACCTATAATAAAATAAAACTTATAATAACCATGCTGTTCTTATATCCAAATATACATATGCAAACTACAAACTACACTATTATTTAAGTTGTGAATAAATATTTTAAGCATACATAAAATTGAGGTGGCCGTTTTATAATTTCAAAATAACAGCTTTTAAAAATTAAAAAAAATCTCTGCCTGTATATCTGTTTGTTCCGGTTAATCTCCGAAACAGCTGGACCGATTTTAGCGGAACTTTCACTAAGCAAATTTAGCTACTTTTATTTTAGATAAAGTTTTTATTATTAATCCTACGCGGGTAGAACTGCGGGGCACCACTAGTTTTAAATAGGTTGATATCTTACTTGAGTAACTTTTGCAGTATGCACTATCCTCGAGATAACCCGGAAACGCACACGTGACAACTTGTAAAAGCAGCGAAAAGGTGCGAATTATATGAATTAACATATCAAACGCGCCTTCGTTACTCGTACAACCCTACTATACGGCGATCACGGGCTCTTGGCACTTGCATTTAAACATACTATGAGTGTATACGTTATTAATAAGTTTGATACTAAATTTTTACGAAAGAATCGTAGAAAATAAGTAGTAAAATAGAGTACAGAAGATAAAATGATAAATTCAAACTATCTTTATTTGATTAGACTTTTAACAAAGTAGGTACCTACTTTCAATTCGTCAGAACGACAAGAATAGAAGTACAGAAGAATAATAATAGGTGTTTATTAGAAAGAGTCTATGTAGAAGTATTTGTACGTGAATATCCAATTATAATGGATCCATCTTTCTGAAAAAATCATGACCACAAATTACATACAACTAGTTAACGTAGACACGTCAGCTTTTTCGCTTGTAATATAATGATATACCTTCACGTGTGTGATATGGTCATACATTTCCACAAATAAATGACATTTTAAATTGGTAGAGTGCAAGAGTGCCGTTGAGCTATGTTGCCTGCTAAGTGACTGCACGTATATTTATTTAACAATTCTCAATGTGATAATAAACATTTTATTTGTTCGAAAAAAGTAATTTGTCTGGATAACCGGACCAAGATGAAAGTAGGTGCCGTCAGGAGCTATGAGCGCTATATTTTATTCGCGTCGTGCGCCATATGGACATACTCATACACACTCACTGGCAGTATTAAAAACATTTTCTCTTTGAAGATCAATGTACGGTACTAAAATGAAATGTCAAAGCTCAGAAGTTCTTAATACGCCCTACTTAAACGGATGGTGGTAGGCCCCTAGCTCACTTCGGAGAGTTAATGCATTGATTGAGCTAAAGCAGGCATGAATGAAAGGATGTGGTAAGAGATAGTGGTAGGTTTTCTAGTACTGGTAGTAATTCTCCCTATTACAAAACATAACGTAAGATAATCCTCAGTATAAAACTAGTCCATCTCTTGTGACGCGGATTTCAAAAGGGATAGACATAGGTTTAGTTTGAGTTTAGTCTAGACCTGGCTTAAAGTTATGAATGAATAATGAGGATTGCTTTTACGGTGTGATAATATAATGAAGTTGATATTAGGCAATTATAAAGGAAATTTAAGGAAATCGTCGGTTATGCGAAGGAAACCTTTTAGTGTCTCCTTGACACGCTTTGTATGTGAAACTGATCGATTATTCAAAGATGACCTACAACTAATAGATCGATCATAAATTATAATTATACAACATTTATAGATTCACGCTATCAGGGGGTAATTCTTGTAAAAATGTTCAATTCAAATATCGTTGTAGTTCCAACTTCGTTCGATTGCAGTCCTACCAAGACTTGGTATTCACGTGTTTTCCGATCGCGCTTCGATAGGACTACAACGAAACGCTAAAACTTGAACGCAGCTAAGCTATTACTCAACGATTTGTTGCCAGTACCATCATCCTATTTCCTATCAAGTAATTTTAAACATAATTTAAAACGATTTAAGCACAATTTAATTTAAGTGAATACGCTTCAACGACACTTCGACCGAACGACTTTATGATGAGAATACGAAAATACTATCAGCGACCAAGTCGCTACGATATCGTAACGGTTTTCATTACGAGAATTAGCGTTCTGATATACACTATACTTGAAATCCCTTGTTTTAATAAGGTACCACATACCCCTTTACCTCACAGGCGAATTCTACTACGTGAACACTTGATTTTTTACAAACAAATTACTTATTTATTTAGGAACAGTTTTTCAACCGTGAAACTTACACACGTGCTTGGTTTTTTTAAGACTCCAACAGTGCCTTTATATAGAGCAATTTACCTCTTTCCATATTCTATGTGTTTGTAACGGCCTAAGACCAATATATTTCATGTTAAATATATACACGGGGCTTTTCCCTCGTGGGTGTGTCCTCGGCACCTAGATTCAACTTTGTTAAACGCTCGCTAAACGTTTGGGCGGCCCGCCCTACGCACTTGGATATGACATAGTTCCTATTGAACCCCTACGTTCCAAATTTGAACCTAAAGCCGTCGCTGTTAAGGTAAGTATTAACGGTGGAAAGATTGATAGAACTCGGTCACAGTAAACGCATGCTAATGTCTCTACGTATAACTTAAACGGTTTACTGTACCTACCATTAGACAGGGCGTTCCTATTTCCCTTTTGATACCTACTTGGTGCCCGTGGCTCATCGTTGTTATAAGCATTTGATGTAGCCTGCTTTCTATAGTGATATTGGTTTTAAGAATTGTTAGAGTATATTTATGTGAGTTCTGGTACATCCTAGTTTACACACAATTTTTTTAGGAAATTAATCATGAATAGATTTTCATAGAGACTTTTTTTATAAACTTTGTATTTTACATATTGGTCTATATTTTTATTTATTTCCATAATATTTAAACTGCTAATATTCTTCTATTTAAATATGTAATGGAATGTAACGAACGTAGTATAGTGACCGTGCAACGGTTCGGTAGTCGGGTATAGTTGTATAAAAGCTCTATTTACGGCGAGGGCCCGGCCGGCTAAGTGTCGCCCTCCCCGACGATTAATGACCTCCCGGGAAAAGTTATGGGGCCAGGGTCGAAGCTGGGAAGCTGCACTCCCCCGGACAATACTTAAATGACAACATAATTATGAAATTACTTTGTTCACGCTTAACAATTTTGTCACTTATTATAAGAAATAATAACATTTTTATTTTACCTACCTACTGCATTCAGTTATAAATTGATATAAGTTGACAAAGAATTCCGACATATTTTTTCGAAAAACGATTTTGCAGACAAACTGAAAATATTTAAAGTTACTCGGGACTTATCACGATATTTTGCGCATTTATACAGTCTGTTGGCGCATAGCCCATAGCCCATTCGAAACGTCGAGGTACGTTGTAAAACGATTTGAAAGTACTTTTATTTTAATTCTTGTCAATGTCATAAAATAATATAATAAGTCACAAAAAAAACGTTATGAAATAGTCAAAATATTATCGTGATAAATCGCGAAGGTTTAAGAAATATTAAATTGAAAGATATTTATGTTGATTCTCATAAAATGTTGTATTGGACTGAAAATAAAAAAATTACGTTACATAAATATCATAATATTATAAAAGAACATTTGGAGTAATTTATGAACATTTCTGTTTGTTTGAAGAAACCATCGCATATAATATTTCCTGAAATATGCTGATATAAATTACAAATAGGTAATAAAACAGGATTTCTGAATCCGTGGAATAGAGTTATATTAACGAGATCAACGAGTACACTCCGGCTCTGTTATTTCCCGCCCTGTAATACTCTGGCCCCTGACTAGATACGATTTTTTTCATTAGTCAGGTGCTGTGTACATTTTTAAAACATACATTAAATGTAACTTTATGCATAAAACTCATCTATAACGTATAAAGAATAAGTAGGTATGTCTACATAGAAAATTCAAATTAGAGTTTTAGTATATTTTACTGATAAAGTATATCAAAGAAAATTAGATTTGCATCAATGAATTTATTTATTGGACACTCACTGAGACACTTTATTTGTAATAAAACCCTGCAGCACTCAATATGAATTTTAAAAGTGTTAAATTTAGGAAGTTTAAATATAAAGTAAATCTTCATAGCGAAGGTTAACATCCAGTCATAATTTGCAAGTTAAGTGTAAAGTTTTAAAGCAACGTAGAATACCTACTCCTACTGAAAAGAGATTGCATCAAATAAAGAGTAAAGGTTGCGCGCCCCTGTGGCGTCGATTTTTTGCACGCCTAGTTAATAAGCGTCTACTGGCTCGTGAAATATTACAAATTGCGATCCTCCCTCCTCCCCCCGCAGTCTACCAACCCCCCAGTTTTTCTGTTTTACTACATCAAGGGTACTCGATCATCAAGTGTTAAACGAATCTGGTTATTTGACGTGTTTCGCTGCTCAATATTTGAATAAACGAAAAGAGCTTCCATGTTTTTTGACTGTTTCATTAAGTATATAAATAGATCTGACATATTTTGCTGATTTCAAAGCAAAAGCCTTTTACCTTTTTTTTTCTTTATACAAGTTAAGTCTAGTTTGGGAAACACTGGACATTCTTTCTAACAGTTCTACTCTTTCTTCACACCAAACCAAACCCACCGTATTATTAAATTAGAATGCAGGTATATATAATCTCATGTTACTACTAATGTCTAAACTCATTCAATAATATGCAGCTCTTATAAACAAAACATTAGATACAAATATTAAATAATTTGTTCACATTACGAGCTCTTGTTTTACATAAGGGAATTACGGAATTAGTTTAAGTTACAAAATGTATGGAATATAAATTACATTGCATGTTTATGTTAGCGAGCGATATATTCACAATTTCATTACACTGCTAAACCGATCTATGTAATATTGTATCATAATGTTATTATTACGTTTCCTTTGGATTAATTTCAACTTGTTATTAACGCTTCCTCGGGTATAATAAGTAATTGAATTGATTCATTAGAAAATCAGTAACGCGGTAGGAACCAATCAATTCTCTTAAAGGATAACTTTATAAAAGGAATTGGGAAAGTGAATTAAGCGCCCCACAAACTGGTTATATCAATCATAAACTTATTCGATTAATTACGTTTTGCGGAGTTAATAGCGACATCTAATATCGGTCGAAGTGCTGTCACTTGTCGATTATTGTTGTCGATATATCGCAATCCTCTCGTTCTTAATGGAATAATGGAAACGTTTTTGAATAATCGCCTCATCATTCATAAAAAAATTATGTATTTTTACTTGTACCTATACATTGTGTACTTAGATAAGCCTTAGATAAAATTAACTCTGAAGATACTCAAGCAACTAAAGTACAATAACAAAAAATATTTTCTTTTTGTTCAAGACAGCTGATTGAGACTGAGATTTCGATACGGTTAATCACTGATTCTATAAATTCTAGCCATATTATAAAACATCGTCTGTCATCCTTGGTAAAAGTAGTTCCATCTCTTTTTCTGATACGAAGTTCAAAATGGATGCACATAGTTTTAGTTCTATAGTTTAGTAGCCATGTTCTGTAATAAGGAGGTAAAAGATTGGTATGCATTTTGACAGGTAAGCATAGAGTGAGCACTCTTATACATACAACTTGTAACATCACTATCGATATTCAGACTAATATCGATAGCAGAGCGACCAAGCTTACGGGTCCCATTTCGGTGGTGTCATTAGGCAGGCTGCGTTAATGATTAATGCGGCGCCGCACACACGAGCCCTCGCCTCTCGCCCCGCCAAATAAAACTCAAACCGACACTTAATCGACCTACCCCTTTTGATGGAGCGCTGTCCTCCATGTTACGAGTGCTACGAGTGTTTTTATTTGCAATGGGCTCGTGACTAGACGCGCCGCTCGCCGCCGCGCCGCTGGCCGCTGGCTGCTGACCGCTAGGCCGCTATAGCCTCTCGCCGCTGGCCGATGATCGAGTGGTTAGCTTACGATCGCTCCTGCACGATTTTTGTATTGCATTAAGTGCTGGCGTTTGTTGTAATGCGTTTTTTGTTTAGATTATGCTCGGACTCTTTGTACCACTAATATTATTAGGTTTTTGTGCGGTTTAATAATTTTCTTTTCGACTCTTATGCCTCCGATGCTAATTTGGAGACTAAGTTTGAGTTTATTCACTTATAATATGTTATTTAGCTATAAAGCATTGTATATGTACAATTATTTAATATCTTTCGTATCTATCCACGTCGTAAGCACACAACTATATAGGTAAATCTTTAAAACCGATCGATGAATCGGGTTGCACTAAATTTCCTTCTTACTTAGTACCTATTTGTTTTAGTGGCAAATTTTGAACAAATATTAATCAAATTTCTTTATAACCTAGACTGTATCTAGTAGAACATATAAAATTCTCGTGTCGCGGTGTTTGTTACCAAACTCGTCCGAAACGGCTGGATCGATTTGTATAAAATTAAGTGTGCATCGGATAGTTTTGAGAAACGGCCAACATCTATTCTTCGTACCCCTAAATGATATGGTTTATCCATCCCAAAAATATATACATAACGGCTATGCAACGTTTACCGGGCAAAGCTAGCTATCTATAGCTATAATACCAAGTCTTATAACATAACTAAAAGAATCCTTGTCATGTACAATTCCGTACATAAAACAACCAGTCAGTAAACTAATGCACCTAAGTTTTTGTTGGTCATTTTAATTCTGCAATCAAGGCGAGTATCTCGCAAGCAATTATTGGTAACAACTCACCTCGACGGAGTATAGGTCGTCTGAGGACGAATTAAAAGGATAAGAGAGCCGAAGCAAGGTAGCAGGCAATTAGTCGCCGCGGATGATGGATGACGCCTCGCCGATACCTCTGATGGACACAAAACGACCAATGAAACCACCACATAACTCATTATACGCCGATGATAACGCTCGCTATAAACTTGTACTTAGATACGGAGTGGCGTGATTACCGCAGTATCATGTGAACGAGATTACATTTTAAAGGGAACTCGGGTGCACCCGACGGTTTCTCTTTGCTCGCTTCCTTTTATGAGCCACTCATGTTTTTGGTCGCGTTATGTTTGATTTGATTATGGTGGCGTCTTTATTACATTAACTGATGTACCCACGTCCCATTTCCTCTTAATTCGTGTGAGCGTTTCTTTTATAGTTAACTGTAACATTGATTTGATTTTTATGATTTATAAAGTTAATGATGTCATTAGGGTGCGATAACATTCAAAGAATGGAGTGGCAGTTCCAGTTAAGAGAGTACTTACACTTACCTACCTGTAATATTTACCCGGTCTTATGGCTGAAATTTGAGTCGTGCTACTAGAAATATTCGATCAAATATCAGGTAGATAAAAACGTGTCTTATCCATTTTCATATCTACACAGTAAAGAAGTCTCTCACATTCATACAAGTAATCCCAAAATCGGTTGCAATATAAGTGGAAAAATGTAATGATTACAAACGTCTTATGCATTTTTAACATAGCTCTCAAAAACCTAATTATTAATTAAAAAAATTGTCGCCTTGGTACTTAGTAGGGGGTAGTAGTGAAGGTCAAATTATGTAAACATCTACCCAGACAGAGTAGACATCCATGTACGTTGGATGGATATGATAAAACTTCTATTACGTGTGTTCAACAACCGTTTTCACATAGACGCATAAGTACAAGTAGACAAATGTGAAGCCTACAATTCGAGCTGGTAGTTAGTGGTGAACACAGGTACATGTATGGCGTGGTCAAGTCGGTAGGGCGAGGATAAGTCGAATCTGTCACGGCTGTAGCGTAAGACAGTGCCATTAGAGACATTAGGCGCGGGCGCAGGTGTCGCCGCGTTAGCCACGCTACTGTAGCTACCGGCAGCGGCGGTTGGAGGCGGTGGGAGCGGATTGGTGCGCAGCATGTAGGCAGGTCTAATATACCTACTTCACTTAAAGGTTTCTTGTAAGTACGTTGTAATATTAACACAATTCTATGTTAAAACTTCGGGTCATTGGAAAATGAGTTGATTTTCTTTGTTTGGTGGATTGGAAACGACGAATTGGAACGTTAGAAAATAGATATCACTCACAAATGAATATACATTATAGGACTGCAACAAGATTGAGTATTTATTGTCAATCTATCGTTGCGATCACCAAAGGAACGATCAAATGGCTCCAAACCCACCTAATGTTTGGGGGTAGACTTAGTTGTTTAATAGAAATTCTATTGAATTAAGAAAAATCATACACGATTTTAGATTAAGTTTAATGATTTAGCAATTATTTGGCTACAAAACATGCGGATTGATCGTTAGATGCGCAAGCGCAATAAAGGTGCTTCGGCTCCCACTAGCCACCCTAAACATTTCTTACGTGAAAATGACGCGTGAATAAGCGATGCGCTACGACTTTGTGACCGGTTACGCGCTTAGAACGTAAGCTTTACAATAACCTGTCTATATCTACTTACGCCTACGCTTAAAGATACTTTATGTAGGTGCCAGTAAGGCGCTTACATTTTAATGAAGTTCAAATTGATCCGAATTAGTTTACATTGATTTTCACTCCTATTAACGTAATCCAAAATCTCCTTATTATCCGGCTACTTATAATACGCCATTGAAAAGTCCATGAAGATTGTATTTGAATATGTATAGGTAAGGAGATATTTATTTCTCTAGCACGTGGATGATACAACTAGACCAAATTAATACGACTAAGTACTAATCCTTTAAAAAAAATGGATAATTGAACCGCGAATCCTTGTTCACAAGTAAATTGGTCTTAGCGTGATGATACAGCCTATACGCAGCCTCGATAAATGGGCTAACACGGAAAGATTTTTCAAATTTGAGATTAGCGCGTTCAAGCAAAAAGCAAACATTTCAGCTTGATATACTTTATATATTATATATTGTCCTGCGAGTGATAAGATTAGGTGAGAATTTACAGATTTAAGGAAACGACATCATTGTGTGATTCTAACTGACGTGTGGCGCCATCTTGTGGGTAAATAAGTTGTTTGTATGATTTTTCACCTTAGCTTTGAACCCTGTATACCTACATAGAAAACGCTGTATTAAACCACATATTTACGAGTATAAAGTAAATTTTGTATATGCGCAGTTTCAGCAGCGGTATGGTAGGTACTGCTAAGTGAAGTAGATAATGTGGTGTTGGCACGCACATCACCATACTTACAATGTGACGCAACGGGGACCATTAGACTGGAGGCTCATTACGGCGGTGTATTAGTGCAAGATCGGCCATTTGTCATGTGTACCAATATTAACGTCACACTTTCACCCAATTTGCCAGCGGTTTTGTTACGCGACATTTTGATTGCCCTGTCGCTTGAATTACCGTCGTTCTTTTGTACATTTATTTGTGACTATTAATTTTAGTTCCATTTGACAGGAAAATTTGCTATATTTATCTAATTTGCTCACAAGAAATATAATGTACCGAAATATACACTTACCTTGCAAGTATTTTGATGTTGAAAAAAGCTCAGATAATGTTTTGTTCTTATAAAGAAGTTCGTGACCTGAATCGCGATACTTAAGTACTTCACAGTTTAATGAATTGGAAATCATCGATCTCTTAAACACGTTTAACGTTTTACTTCTTATCGTCCGCGAAGCGTTTCGACGGATAACAAGTTATTGTTAAAATTTAATCAGAATCAAGTGTTGTTAAGCAGTAAATTGATAAAGGAGGAAAAACTGTGTAGATTTACCATTATTCACACGTGTTATCTCGGGGCGAGAGTGCACAAGTCGGTCCGGCGGCGAGGCGATACAGCCTGCGTGCCGTACGGACCCTACCTACTAACCTATACGTACTGAGTGAGTACTAATACGTATACGTACGTATACGTATAGAACAGACCCAGCGAATACAGATTGTGTTCTGCGGTAAAGCGATAATTCAGCTCAATCTATGTCGTGAGCGCTCGCGCTTTGTTTTATCCGCTGGCTTCTGTGCGCCTTTATTTAGAAAATTGATGAGAAATGGTTTCCATTACGATCTACCGCCTTATAAAAGATATTGCTGCGCCGGAATCGCTCTACGTTTGTTCCGAGGGAAAGGAAATGAACGCAAATTTGTTTTCGTGATTGCGTACTTTGAAGCGAATATCGAATTGATATCGATATCATTTTCTTGCGCAATCGTATTTCTCATTAGATATTTATGTGTGACCCGTGAGAGACCCACTCTATCCGTATTCACGACTCTAGCCTGTATGTATACGTAAGGTAAATTATTATGTTTACTTACATAGCAACTCATTGTAAGGATATAATAACGCTATTTAAATAGATGATGATAAAAAGACGAAGTACCATGATTTTAAACTATTACAATAATATACACATTCGTAAGTATGTCTTTCATAAGAATGCAGCTAAGTAGTAGAAGTAATATTGATTAACCACTAAGTACAAAGGTATTTGTCAGAAGTATTTCATATGAATTGCGGGAAGCGTGATCTAAAGCGGTCATTAGGTAGGTATGCAATGCAGTTACAGACAGGTACTAAGTACTCGCCGAGGCCTAAACACTCCGGTTAGTACGTGCATAGGGCGCGTCCAATTTGCGTGTATTCGCATCTCGCCACGGACAATCGCTCGCAAATTGCCCGACCACTGATTGCCCGCCGACGTTTATCAATATTGTGGCAATAAAGCACTTCGGCTCGACGCCTCTCTATCCAGGACCTACCAAATGATCGATCGAGCTCGCTACAGGATAACGGCAGCTTATGAAAAATTGGTCGCGCGTAACTGTTCCGTTGTCGCCTTTGTTGCTGATAATTAAACTAATCATGCTGCCACAAAGAGTGTTCCATCATTAATTAAGTCGGTCTGTTTTAGAAATATTGAGCATTCACCAATAACCGTGACCTGTTATAATCAATAATTACAAAATGATATTATGTAGAGGCGGAACGAATGTCGCTGCTCGCGCGGGAGTCAAGTCAACTGCGCGCAGCAGGCTGCCGCGCGGACAAAGCCGGGGTCATCCTACACAATACGTCACGTTTATCGACGTGTCGATGCCGAGCATTCAAAATCGATACCGAAAAAAATATCGATTTCCGTAAATAAGTGAGTGTGGCACATTTATAATAATGATGAATGGAGCCATCGGGTGTTGTTCGCGCGTCGATATTGCGTATCGAATCGTGCAACCGCTCGGTCGCGACGCCACTCCACCGATATTCATTGGGTGCTAATTGAAAACGAATATTATCACAAGGCGTCCCACCATAAATCTAACATAAACTGGGGCGTACTCGTATCGGTTCTCGTATTTATTTGTGGTTTGCAGTTGTAAATCATTCCATTCATAAATCGGAGCTCGGCCACCCGCTTTGAGAAATAACTGAGAAGTCGCAACCTGGATAGTTAATCAGCTCTAATATCGATTCTTAACCAAAACGTTTAAGCTTTATTTTTATGGTTCAATACAATAACAATCATCAGATTTTTTTGTATCAATGATCAATCAATCGTGAAGACACAGAGAGACGAAGAGAATTCTGAGAATTTAAATTATTTATTCTGTTTAGCTCCTGGTGAGCAATTATTATAAAAAGTCACATAATTGCCTTAAAATAATAAGTAAATATTAATAGTTACCGGAGGATATTGAAATAAGTATTCATTTGTATATATATACAGAGTGTTATTTATATCTATACTAAAATAATTAGAGTTGATCAGAGGTGTAGTAAATGAGGTATGACCGCAACACACGCGGTCCTCCGCGCCAAATGTCGGTGGCGAGCCCTCGGCGAGAGCGTGACGGATCGCCCGATCAACTATAAACACATACTGATCTAAAACTCACGTACAAAGCCTCTACGTCAGTGTTGGTTAAAATATTATTACCTATCAGTAAACACTTTAATATATAAGATAGAAATGTTTAATGGCGAATTTGTTTGAGTCAAATAAGTTTTATTAACAAGGGTCTATAACAAAGGGTGAGTCGAGACTATACGTCTCAAGGCGAAAATTCAAGAAAGAGGTTTGGACGTGGTGGCGATTATTGTTCTTCACAGAAAATTATTATTTCTTTATTAGAACTTTGTAGGAAGAACAGTTACAACGGAGCTTAGGAATTTGTGTCTGCATGCAACAATTTATATATTTTGTATTTGTATTTAAAATGTTTGCACCAATAATAGTTAGGTTAGGTTAATAATATTGGATTAATTTTTTTTTATTGGTTTTGCTGACCAAATTATTGAATGTTAATACTCAGTTTACCCAAATCCAGCAAACGTCAGTTAATACTTTGATACTTATAAGGTACCTATTCAGTCGGAATTCTATTACCTATTTTCTAGTTTTGACTAATTAAGTACATATCTAGGCAGGATAATGTTGCTTTATTATCAATTCATATAATTAATACGAATGAACCTAGTATTTAAAATACATTTTTAGCTAACACATTGCGGTTTGATTATCGGTAATATAATACTTACGAGCTTTTCCGCAAGGTGTGTATGTGTAGGTAGAGGTTTAACATCAACGACTTTTTTAGGCTTTTATTTTAAACAACTAAATAGGTAGTTATGTAAATAGCGCGCGTAAAGTGAAGGCACGAATGTCAGATGATATTACGCTTGTATCATTTAGATATTAATTGGTCAACATCATCTCCCTGGCCTTAATCCCATGTATTTGGGGTCGGCACTTGATTCAACCCGATGTGGCTGATCACCTGATTTTTATACGAAGCGACTGCCATCTGACCTTCGCAACCCCTTTTTCGAGGAAAATCGGCAATCTGGGTTAAAACCCAGTTGTCAGACTCTCTTAGGCCTCTGACTGACCTGTAACGATTGCCAAAGATGTTAAATTGGTAACCGGGACCGACGGCTTAACGTGCTCTCCGAGGCACGGAGGGAACTCGGGCGGTCACCCATCCAACTACCGGCTAGGCGTATGGTTGCTTAACTTCGCTGATCGAATGAATTGCGCAATAGCAACTGTGCCACGAGCTCCTCTTAGATATTAATTGGTATCTCCCAGTAATACACACACCTAAGTCTTTGTATTTCTTATAAGAAGATCAATCAGGATGTTTTCCTTCACCGTTACGCTCGTGGTGTGAAAGTAGGAAGTGTACTTATTTCGTTATGCACTCAACATATATGACGTATATAAGTCTGTCAATGTCACACAGTGGAACTATGATGACAATAAGAGCTTATGGTAAGGCCCCTGAACTATCGAACTATCTAGAATGTTTGCTACCGTTGTAATGTAAAAAAAACATGCACTTTACAAACAGAAACAGAAGTCGAATGCTGCATTTTTCCCCTAACCTATTAATATTCATGCTAAGAACTAAGCTGCTAAATTATAAATTGCAATGAATACTAATCAATAAATAAAAAAATCCATCGCAACATTGTAACGTTAGATCGTTTATGTAAAAAGTTAAAGTTGCAATAGTCAACCGAGAAAGTAGCAACAGCTGTCGCATTAAACTATAGTCGCGCGCGCAGACTGGCGAGTACGGACAAAAGGGACCACATCGTAAATGCATTTCCAATTCATCGACACTAATTACGTAATTATGGGGGAGAAAGGAACAAAATGGCGAACCTGCAGCACGCTGGACACATTAGCTCACGACATTTCTTGCCCTTAACTCGTAACGTTTCATTTTTATGAACGTCACTCATGTGATTTTGATAAATGGACAAATGAATATTACATACTGTAAATTAATTAAGGCAATATACTATCCAGTATAGTAGGGTTTTACACGTTACTTTTAAGTAATGCAATTATTTCATGTTGCACTTATAAGTAAGTACGTAGGAATCTCCCTCCTATAGATATAAATTAGGTAATGATTGTTATATAACGACAATTTATTAATGACTTATAGGGTAGGTATATTTTAAATTTACGGGCTGTTTTTCTTTGTGTGTGTACAGATGACGTAATAATAACAAAACTTTTTAAAATTTATGACTATATTTTGTCATAATGTAGACGTATCATAAGTATTAACTATTTTTGTAATATTTTACCTAGTCCTTAACTCACACATTAAACTCTGTGTTCGGAGGGCATAATTATACTAAGAATGTGGCGATAATAAAAGTGAATTGTGGTCGTAATCGTGGAATCAAAGACCAGCTAATTACCAACAGACACCGGCCAACAATATTGTAGTGTTACATGTTTTAATATATCGTAGTGTGTATGTAAGTGACACACCGACTCACATTCGGTACAGTTACTAACAAAATTAAGGTGAAATAAAGAATTGTATGCAGTCGCTCTACATTTCATATTTTTTATGTTGTATAACATATTTCAGTATTGGTTGCATTCAAGCACCTTAAGTTAATTTTAATCAATGATCTCCAATACTGCTTAATAGTCTACTAAGGCATTTGAAAACAACTACTTTTTACATTTTAAATTAATTTTCTCTATGTATATCTAAATTACTTTTTCATCCCACCATCTCGGAAAGAGTATTTTTAATCTTCAGTATCTGAGTGGAAAAGCCGTTTTTATTCTCTAAAGGATAAAGTAAATTGAATTAAGAACATCGCGTGCACTAAGTTTGTGAATTAAAAAAAACATTAAACCTATTTACTGCTACCTCTATGGTGCCGAATATATCATACAACTTTTTTTTAATTTGTTGAAAACTCAGACTCGGAACCATCTTGGTGTTCTTTTTTCAATTTGCTTTGTACGCGGTTCTTTACGCGGCATTTTTTCACGTCATTGTTAAACCTTATATTAAAAACAAGAAACTTGAAAACAAGTGAAAAAACTAAAATGAGTGATTCTAGCGACGAGGAAGATTGTTTAACGCCAACAGAATTGACTGAAACTGTTAATAATGCGCAAATGAGCTTTCTCCCTCAACAATCACGCGAGAAGTATTTAAAACATATGTTCAACACGTGGCGACTAGCAAAAGGAGCCAAAACTTTCTCAGAAAACGTTTTGCTGGCATATTCTGTAATACTTACCTGTCAAAATGTAGTAATTAATACCTAAACTGAAATAAAAGTGTACCTATTGTAAACGTTTTTTTTTTGCATTTAGTCATTTCCTCGCTGAAGTGGAATGAAAAGTTACGTGTTGCACTCGAGTGCAAAGATTTTTCACCTCGTGCTCTTTTGATTCCCTCGCTAACGCTCAGGATTCTAATTTTGAATCCTTCGCTTGCTCGGTCATCAAAATTGAACACGCGGTTAAAAAGCAACTTTGCTTTCTTGTATAGAACAAATAACTATTAAAATTTTGATTTAAAAAGTGAGTAAAGTAAAGCTTAAACTTGATATGTAGATCCAAATACATATATCACTTTTGCTTTTTTTTTTTTTTTATGATATGGTCTCTCGCAGTTGGTAGGGGGGAGTTACCTCCACTGCTTAACCGGACTATAGGGCGAGACCCAAGGGCCTCCAGCCGAGCTTAAACTTAAATACTAAGCAACACAGCTAAGGGCGCCCCGGTGCGGGGCTCGGACCTCGGCTTAGGGCGTTGCTGGGGGATGAGCTAGGGAGCTGGATCTGAGTTGTATTATTTAGGGACGTGTTTGAGGCTAGTGGCTCGGCGCGCGCCGGCCCTAGCAGGGGACGGGGGGGACGATGACGTAGAGTTCGCGACGAGCCTCGCCGGCGAGGACGGAACAATGGTCGGTTTGGTGTGTGCTTTTGAGACATTGCTTGCTGAAGCAATGTGATATCGTCGTCAGGGTCAAGGAGAACGTGCCTCGGACGGCGTCGGGAGGAGATACGAGATGGGGTATATCGGGCGGCCGATACGATTAATGGGTTCGGGTGTTTTTCGGCAGATTCGAAAAAGCGCTTAGAGGCTCTTTTCATAAACTGCTTGATGGTGGGAATTTTGAAGTCTACATGGAGTTGACTATTGCGAACATACCACGGGACTCCCGCGGCCTTTCGCAAGAATTTGTTTTGGAGGACCTGCATTCTATGGATGTTAGAGCTGGCCGTGTGTGCGAAAACAACACTGGCGTATGTCATTATGGGACGGATGCACGAGAGATAAATTCTCAACTTAGACTTAAGTGACAATTTGCTCCGTGCATTTAGTAGGTAATGGAGTCGACCAAGGGCAAAGGAAGCACGTGACCGTACTTTCTTTGTGTGGGATGCAAAGGACAACCTTTGGTCGAGGATGACGCCTAGGTACTTGGCCGTGGATTCCCAGGGAATCGGCTGGCCGAACATGGTTACAGAAGGCGGAGGATCGTGATATCGGTCGCCAGAGCGGCAGAAGAGGACAGCTGCGCTCTTATCTGGGTTGACTTCAAATCTCCATTTCCGAAACCATTTGCCGAGGGCATTGGCTGCGGTTTGGAGATGTTTGGCGATCGTATGACGGTCTCTGCCTCTATAGTAGATAGCCGTGTCATCGGCGAAGAGAGCTAGATCGGCATTGGGACTCTTGGGGATGTCGCTGGTGTACAGCGTGAAAAGGAGTGGGGAGAGCACGGAGCCTTGGGGGACTCCAGCACGAATACGACGAGGGGAAGATAATGAGCCCTCGATGCGATATTGGAAGGTGCGATTCGATAAGAAGTCTCGTATGATGAGCACGAGTCTGTCAGGCACACCGATTTGGTAAAGCTTATATAATAAGCCATTGTGCCAAACTTTATCGAATGCTTTCGCTATATCGAAGAATAGGACGCCGGTTTGCTGTTTGGCTTGGAACCCCGCACTTATGTGTTCAACGATGCGGTGCACCTGTTGAACACACGAGTGCTTGGTTCGGAAGCCAAACTGCTCATTCGGGATAAGTTTGTGGGATTCAGCGAAGTCCTTAAGTCTTTTGAAGATCAACCTTTCGTAGATCTTCGCGAGAGTTTTAAGGAGACTAATGGGGCGATAACTAGAGGATTCGGATTTGGGTTTACCAGGTTTTGGTATCCCTATGACAACTGCTTCTTTCCACGATTGTGGGAAGATGTTGTTTGAAAGGGCAGCGTTAAAAATGGCTGTCAGGAAGACAATGATGTGGAGGGGAAAGAGTTTGACAACTTTATTTGTTATCCCGTCGGAGCCAGGAGACTTCCTAGGGTTGAGATCTTTGATGAGGGATTGAACCTCATCGACTGTAACTACTGGGAGTGGATTGTCTGGGTCCTCTATTGGGGGCTGCGCTACCCTTCGTTCGACCTCGGCGTCCACCTTTGTGAGATGGGCCATGTCTACTTGTTGGGAGCTGGGAGAACATTGGGATTCTAGATTGTCGGCTAGACATTCGGTCTTTTCGTCGTCGTCGAAGGCGGGACTACGGCCAGGACGATTAAGAGGAGGGATGCCGCAGGCTTCTTTGACTCTGAGCTTGCGTTGCAAGTGCCAGAAAGCCTGGTGATTAGGGGTAAGGTTAGCCAAGAAGTTGTCCCAGCGAGCTTCCCTCATTTCATTCATGCGCCTTCTTACTTTGGCTTGTAAGTGGTTCATGAATGATCGGTTGGCTGCTGTGGGGTAAGTCCTGTAGGCTCGGATAGCCGCGTTTTTCTCCGTCACCAGTTCGCGTACATCGTCCGGCAGCCTCCAGCGATGGTCGTCCATCGCTGGGACCTGTCGGGAGCAGTTGTTGACTGCTGATTGTACGCGACTGGTGAGGGAGTCAATTGCGTTCACCGTATCTACAATGGAAGTTGGGGTCGGTTCGGGGAAGGGCAAGGGAGTAGACTTGAGGTTTTCCTCTAGTTTCCTCCAGTTAGTTGCCGTTTTCATGGGGGTGGGAGTACTCGAGTCAGGGGGACCTGTGCGGGGGGTAAGACTGAGTACAACAGGACGGTGATCGGAGTCAAGCTCGTCTATCGATTCCATAGAATTTAAACGAAGGTTTATATTCTTTAGAATCGCCAGGTCGAGAACGTCCGGACGGTGGTCTATAATAGCTGGGTAATGCGTCGGATGCATAGGAGCTATAACGTCAAAGTTATGGATGCTACTGAGGTAATTGAGTTGATTACCTCTGGAATTTCGAGTGCGGCTATTCCACGACTCGTGTTTGGCGTTTAGGTCTCCTGCCACGATGACAGAGTTGCCTAAGCTAAGAAGTTTTACGATATCAGGAGCGATATCGCCTTGTTTGTTGGGTGCGATGTATGCCGAAACTATTATGATTGGTTCGTGTCCAGTCATGCCTAGCCGACATATTGATGTCTCGATTTGAGAGAGGTTGGGGGGATCCATAGGAATGCAGTAAAGAGATCTTTTATAATAGATGAGGGTGCCTCCTTTGGCGGAGTGGGTTCTATCGTTGCGTACTATTTGATAGTTCGCAATTTTGGGATCGCGGTTGGAGGGTTTGAGGAAGGTCTCTTGGAGGAGAAAGATGTCTAGTTGGTGTTGACGGAGGAAAGTAGCGATCTCGTCGCGTTGGGTGTTAATGCCATTGGCATTAAAGAACCCTACTTTGAGGGACCTGGGTTTGATTTTTCCTCCTAGGTTGTGGTTCTCCATTATTGGACCGTATCAAAGAAAGAAGTGAGGGCTGTGGTTACGTGAGCGAACTTGCTCATCGTAGCCATGACGGAGGCAATGTTTCCGCGTGAGGCGCGGAGTTGCTCGGCCATCTGGTTCAAGCTATGGATGTCAACCGCATGGAATAATTGGCTCAGATAAGCCATATTATCGCCGGTCGCGGTGGCTTCCGGGGCTTGGGGAGAGGGACGCTTAGGGGTGGGTGCCAGAGGGGCTGTTGGCGAGCGTGAAGTTGCCGCGGGAGGAGGGCCTTTTGGCTTAGGGGGTTGTATGGTGGGGATGGCCATTAATGGGGGGATAACCGTGGACTGGGGAGCTCTCGGAGGAGTGAGTTTGGGGAATGCGCGCTGATGGTTCAGTGCGTTCCAGGGAGAAGGTCTTTGGGGGCTTAGGCGCTCGGGGAGAGCGGAGGAAGGGAGGTTTTCCCTGGTGTTGCGAGCTTGAACTCGCTTTACCATTTTGGGGTGAGGACGAGGGGCTTTTGGGCAGCCGCGATAATTTGCAGGGTGGCCCGATTGGCCGCACAGAACGCAACTAGGTGGCTCTGTGCAGAGTGAGGTGTCTTTAGGACGGGGGCAATCGCTTGTGCCATGGTCACCTAGGCACTTAACGCACCTGGGTACCGCAAAGCAATTTCGGGAAGAGTGGCCATATAGCTGGCACTTGTGACATTGGCCGATTTGGCCGCGTTTGTTGGGGGCTTCGACCTTTAAGCCAGATAAATGGCATACGGTCTTAATATTGTATATGCTCTTTCCGGCGGGGGAGTGCTTACATACGACAAAGACCATGTCGTATATGGTACTGTTGCGGGCGCCGTGCATGCGGTGCACCTCGAGGGCGGGGATGTCTTGCGATTGAAGATCGCATAAGATAGATTTTTCGTCTATCTCTTTAGGGATGCCGCGGATTACTACTCGGAGGAGACGGTCCTCGGGGAGGTCATATGAGTGAAAGGCTACTTTCCTAGCCTGTAGCATTTTGGTAAGAGACCTGAAGTCGGTGGAAGTAGGCACCGTGACTTTAATACCATTTGCGGTTGTTCGGGCATTTGTGTAAGCAATGCGATTAGCATTGCACCATGCCGAGACGTCGGTCCATTTTGCCTTATCTTGGATGAAGATAGGCGGTGGGAGGGGTTCTTTCCTCGAAGATGAGGCTACGGACTGAGAGGGTGTGGTTGCGACGGAGCGGTTTTCCTCCGAGGGAGAGGCCGCCTGCGCAGATTGGGAGGCTACGGGTTTGGCGGAAGTCTTGAGAGACTTTGCCGGGGTCTGGTCAGAAGAAGCTTTGGTCTTGAGAGACCGCTTCTTCTTGCGTCCTAAGACGACATTAAAGTTTTCGTCGGCGGAGGAGTTGGAGTCCGAGTTGGACTCAGAGGGCATATCCGCGTCGATAATGACGGGACGGCTGGGAGGGCAATCGGGACTTGCGGGGGACTCTTCGAACCTCATTGGGTTCGGTTTGAGAGGGACAGAGGGCGCCGCAGGGGCGTATGTGGAGGGCTCGATGGCCGGGGAGGGGCTTGGTTCGCCGCAGAGGTTGGCGAAATCCTCCGGAGAGAGGACAGAACTGGCTACGGCCTGGTTGGCCGGGACTTTGAGCAGGGCCCGAAGGAGGGCGCGGAGAGTGGAGTCGGCCATTTTAGGAATGGCAAAACAACAATTGGGGGAGCAAAAATACCACGCGGTATTTTATTTATTTATTTTCGCGCCTAATCCCCAGGTTGGACTGGCCTGGGGTTGTGTGCGTGTGTGTTGGTCCCTTCACTACCGGGGGTAGGCAGTTAGGGTTGAGTAGGGTGTGCCCTAAGCTTGTAATCCCGCTGCCAATCTTAATGTGCAGACGGGTTCCTAACAGCCTTAGTGCAGAGGAGTACTTTTAGCCGAAGCTTAAAGCAACCAAACAACACTAAGGAATGGGATGGTAGGGAAAGGGTAGGGTGGGAGGGAGGAGATGGCTAGCGTCGGCGAGGGAAGCCCCCAAGGCCGGTGGTTCTAGCCCCGTCCGATTTGTATATCACTTTTGCGATACACGTTTTGATTTTGTACTTGACTGTCCCGTGTCAAAGCACAGTTCTAGTTGGAAAACAATTCCCTTATAAATGCATGTGTGTGTGACAAAGCGGTCGCACACAGGTGCACAGCGTCACCTGACACTCGGAACTGGCCACTTCCACCGGACGCCACAATTAGTGATACACATACTGGGGTGACACGCTCGCCGCGATTAAGATGACGCTAATATAATTACTTTTTAAGTTTACTCTAGTTTACTCACGAAATCTAATAAGAAAATTAGTGTCAAATATTTGTGTTCCACGTAATAATTATGTTCCAAGTCTTGGTCTAAAAGACTGTATATTCCAGAGCATAATGGAAGAAATTATGTACTAGTCTGACATAAAGAGCTGCCTTTGATATTAATTAGTACCGCTAATAACTTAAACTTAATTATAACTTCAACTTAATGTAATGGGTAACATTAGGCACTACGTACATTTAGCGAATAAATTATCATACCTAGCTCGTTAATTTAGGTCTAATATCTGTGATAAGTCTGTCTTCAGAAAATCTACTTTTGGCTCTTGCATTTTTCACATAAAACTCGAAGATGCTGAATAGAAACCTACTTGTATATTACTCTTGGTTTGTTTTGTATTCCTCCTAGATTTTACCAAAATATTTCTTACCCTATTAATTTCGCAAATGAACGCGCAATGAAAAATAATTATACATTTTATTACGCTTACTTGAATAATTGTATATATTTAGCGTGTTAACTAAATAAATTTAAAGTAATATCGTTAACTAATTATGCCCCACACGGTAATTATGATCAGTTTTTACGAAGCTCATTCTCTGGACAAAAGCTCGCTTATCTGACAAGACGTAACGAAGCTTAAAATCCAAGTTCATTATTCATAATTTAAAACTTTGATGCGTGAACGCAGAGCTAAGAATTAAACCTGTTTGTATGATAATTATGACGGGTAAATTAGTAGGGAGAACCATTGTTCTTGTTTCTTTAAAATGCCTATCAGGCTTATCAATAATAACGTTTTAGTTTACTTTTGGAAAGGTAATACGCAAGTTGTTAGCAACTGTGACGTATTTTATTCGCAGAGCGGTTAAACCTGGTTATAGAAGCGGTACTTAGTTGATTTGTGCTTCTTTGGATCGTTTCATCATATCAGTAAGAATGTAGGGAATTGGTAACGTATAAATAAACCCAGTTATACCTTGAGTATTACAGTTCAGTAGACCACCGTGCCAATGAGTCTAACTCAACTTTTCTTTCCGTCGTCTGTAAGACTAATGAGATTCGATTCCTATAATTAGATTTTACCTCTAATTGAACGTTGTTGCCGTTACCTTTTTAATGCAGTCTCCAAGAGAAGATTAACTACTAATTAATAATGATTCGTAGCAAAAAGGTATGACGTCAGTTGTCGCTAGCTTGGAGTTGAACGGGCAGTGGAGCAGTGGTGCGAGAGTCCGGAGGGGGCTACGGTCCGGTGAGGCCGCGGGCGCGGGTCCGGCCGTGGTGGCACTTAATAAAAACAAACAACAGGTCAACTCACATACAACGGTGGTTATTGGCGAACGCACACATATACTCAAAGTTACGAGCGGTTCGATGGAATTAGCCCGACATAATCCAGGATCATCGTGCGAAATTTTTTTTGACTACTATGACATTAATTGCTACGCCAAGTGCGTCCAACATACGTGTAATATCTGCTGCAAGCCAAAAAAAATATGTGATGAGTATTTGTACTTTACAATACTTTCCGTGACTGAGTGTTTGTTGTGTATTAAAAAAAATTATATGTATCTCATCCGTTTTTGGTGTACGTTTAACATAATATTTGTTAAGTTTAGGAAAATGTTATGTCCCAAATTATTTATTTATGTGTGCATGATTCGATTTGCGGAGGAGGATTGAGGAGCTCGTGGCACAGTTGCTATTGCGCATATCATTCGATCAGCGAAGTTAAGCAACCATACGCCTAGCCAGTAGTTGGATGGGTGACCGCCCGAGTTCCCTCCGTGCCTCGGAGAGCACGTTAAGCCGTCGGTCCCGGTTGCCAATTTAACATCTTTCGCAATCGTTATAGGTCAGTCGGAGGCCTAAAAATAATCTGACAACTGGTTTAACCCAGATCACAGATTTTCCTCCTAAAAAATGGGGTTGCGAAGGTCAGATGGCAGTCGCTTCGTATAAAAATCATGTGATCAGCCACATCGGGTTGAATCAAGTGCCGACCCCAACAATGTATGGGATAAGGCCAGGGAGATGATGATTCGATTTGCGGCATATATAAGGAGCCGCCCTTCTGTGTATCTATTATGTGGTGGTGGCGGCGAGGGGCGCCGATAACATCGCGATTACGCGCTACAAAACGCCTGATATCGCGCACTCATTACCAACACAACTTAGCCGCATAATGGATGTTTACTGGACTTCGTTTTTTAAAACGAACGCTATAAAACAACAGAGCGCTATGCATCATTTGGTAAAGTTCAAACATTTACTTACAAATGCATATTTGTGTTTCAACGGGACTTACAATATATACGTATGAAGAGATTACTATCCATATATATTCTTAAAATCTGCAAATATAAATATAAAAAATGTTTTTATTAAATATAAACCAATTTAGTCGTTGTAGCTAATTAACTTGCATAATAGAAACAAAATGCGCGAGCCGCGCCAGGTGCTCGGGGGCAGCTAACCGCGAAACGTCCATTTCATTTATATAATTTCACAAAATGGCTGATTAAAATCCGAAAAGCGCTGACAATCGCGCGACTGTGGCAGAACAATGCCTCCGACCGCGTTTCCCGTGCATTATCCAATTTGCTTGTCAAATGGTATGCGCGCGCTCATGGTACTACTGTGGTTTTAGAACACTATACCAAGGCTAATAACAAAATAATCATCATAAACGATGTCCCTTTGTGACAGCCAGTATACGTAACGTGAAACACCATTGTAATACCTTCATATATACGTCGTTATAATTACATAATCATATTCTACGTTTAGATTCAATTTGAGATTTGAGTTGCACAGAAGACATCGTGAATCAAATGATAATAACAGAATAGCTGGAGTGGAACAGTTCTTACATCATTCACACATTGGATCAGCCGGTTTATTTTTTCAACGCAGGGAAATAATATTCTCCATTAGATGAAATGTAAATTATTTTTTATTTTAGTAAGTATTACCTACTACTTATTTTTAATGTCTAAACAAATAGGCGACCACAGGACTAATAAAACGTTACAAAACATGTTATCAAAAAGGAAAATGCATTGAAACAATCAACCTGTGATAATACACTACGAATCAATCGATACTGGGAAATTAATTACAAAAAAGTGCATACAAAGCGTGCAGTCCAGTTATCGTGTCGGTCAGAACGCGGCGACTAAAATGAAACGACTAATTACCCAGTGGTCGCGCGATAACATCGCTCCCATACTGCGCGCCACTGGTCGCCCGCTGGTCGCTGGTCGTCGGTCGCTAGTCACAGCGGTTTTAAACCACACCGTTAATAATTACACCATAATTGAAATATAAGGAAATATCCACAAATTACAGATATCAGACTCGCGCTCCGACCTCCGCCCCGTACGGACGTCTCGAAGCGCTCTCCTGCCGCGCTCCGCCGCTGCCCATTGTCCAGTCGCCGCCCGCTGCTACCTGCGTGCTGCTACCTGCGCACCGAACCCTTCGCCGAACTTGCCTTTTTCAAGGCGGGTTTCGGCCATCTCTGTTTCTGTGTGAGACAAGTCTCGCTAGTTGTGACCCTTAAGGTAAAAACCACTGTTTGGTGGTCCTCGGTGGATACCTAGCGGTGCCAACGAAGCCGAGTGGGGTGTGGACCCGATACACCCGTTTTTGCCCCCTCAGGGCAAAAACACAAATCGGACGGGGCTAGAACCACCGGCCTTGGGGGCTTCCCTCGCCGACGCTAGCCATCTCCTCCCTCCCACCCTACCCTTTCCCTACCATCCCATTCCTTAGTGTTGTTTGGTTGCTTTAAGCTTCGGCTAAAAGTACTCCTCTGCACTAAGGCTGTTAGGAACCCGTCTGCACATTAAGATTGGCAGCGGGATTACAAGCTTAGGGCACACCCTACTCAACCCTAACTGCCTACCCCC
This sequence comes from Watsonalla cultraria, assembly GCA_964035505.1. Classification (NCBI taxonomy): domain Eukaryota; kingdom Metazoa; phylum Arthropoda; class Insecta; order Lepidoptera; family Drepanidae; genus Watsonalla; species Watsonalla cultraria. The sequence continues at coordinate 4,187,974 of OZ037717.1, read as the reverse complement.
GGTAGTGAAGGGACCAACACACACGCACACAACCCCAGGCCAGTCCAACCTGAGGATTAGGCGCGAAAATAAAAAAAATTAAATACCGCGTGGTATTTTTGCTCCCCCAATTGTTGTTTTGCCATTCCTAAAATGGCCGACTCCACTCTCCGCGCCCTCCTTCGGGCCCTGCTCAAAGTCCCGGCCAACCAGGCCGTAGCCAGTTCTGTCCTCTCTCCGGAGGATTTCGCCAACCTCTGCGGCGAACCAAGCCCCTCCCCGGCCATCGAGCCCTCCACATACGCCCCTGCGGCGCCCTCTGTCCCTCTCAAACCGAACCCAATGAGGTTCGAAGAGTCCCCCGCAAGTCCCGATTGCCCTCCCAGCCGTCCCGTCATTATCGACGCGGATATGCCCTCTGAGTCCAACTCGGACTCCAACTCCTCCGCCGACGAAAACTTTAATGTCGTCTTAGGACGCAAGAAGAAGCGGTCTCTCAAGACCAAAGCTTCTTCTGACCAGACCCCGGCAAAGTCTCTCAAGACTTCCGCCAAACCCGTAGCCTCCCAATCTGCGCAGGCGGCCTCTCCCTCGGAGGAAAACCGCTCCGACGCAACCACACCCTCTCAGTCCGTAGCCTCATCTTCGAGGAAAGAACCCCTCCCACCGCCTATCTTCATCCAAGATAAGGCAAAATGGACCGACGTCTCGGCATGGTGCAATGCTAATCGCATTGCTTACACAAATGCCCGAACAACCGCAAATGGTATTAAAGTCACGGTGCCTACTTCCACCGACTTCAGGTCTCTTACCAAAATGCTACAGGCTAGGAAAGTAGCCTTTCACTCATATGACCTCCCCGAGGACCGTCTCCTCCGAGTAGTAATCCGCGGCATCCCTAAAGAGATAGACGAAAAATCTATCTTATGCGATCTTCAATCGCAAGACATCCCCGCCCTCGAGGTGCACCGCATGCACGGCGCCCGCAACAGTACCATATACGACATGGTCTTTGTCGTATGTAAGCACTCCCCCGCCGGAAAGAGCATATACAATATTAAGACCGTATGCCATTTATCTGGCTTAAAGGTCGAAGCCCCCAACAAACGCGGCCAAATCGGCCAATGTCACAAGTGCCAGCTATATGGCCACTCTTCCCGAAATTGCTTTGCGGTACCCAGGTGCGTTAAGTGCCTAGGTGACCATGGCACAAGCGATTGCCCCCGTCCTAAAGACACCTCACTCTGCACAGAGCCGCCTAGTTGCGTTCTGTGCGGCCAATCGGGCCACCCTGCAAATTATCGCGGCTGCCCAAAAGCCCCTCGTCCTCACCCCAAAATGGTAAAGCGAGTTCAAGCTCGCAACACCAGGGAAAACCTCCCTTCCTCCGCTCTCCCCGAGCGCCTAAGCCCCCAAAGACCTTCTCCCTGGAACGCACTGAACCATCAGCGCGCATTCCCCAAACTCACTCCTCCGAGAGCTCCCCAGTCCACGGTTATCCCCCCATTAATGGCCATCCCCACCATACAACCCCCTAAGCCAAAAGGCCCTCCTCCCGCGGCAACTTCACGCTCGCCAACAGCCCCTCTGGCACCCACCCCTAAGCGTCCCTCTCCCCAAGCCCCGGAAGCCACCGCGACCGGCGATAATATGGCTTATCTGAGCCAATTATTCCATGCGGTTGACATCCATAGCTTGAACCAGATGGCCGAGCAACTCCGCGCCTCACGCGGAAACATTGCCTCCGTCATGGCTACGATGAGCAAGTTCGCTCACGTAACCACAGCCCTCACTTCTTTCTTTGATACGGTCCAATAATGGAGAACCACAACCTAGGTGGAAAAATCAAACCCAGGTCCCTCAAAGTAGGGTTCTTTAATGCCAATGGCATTAACACCCAACGCGACGAGATCGCTACTTTCCTCCGTCAACACCAACTAGACATCTTTCTCCTCCAAGAGACCTTCCTCAAACCCTCCAACCGCGATCCCAAAATTGCGAACTATCAAATAGTACGCAACGATAGAACCCACTCCGCCAAAGGAGGCACCCTCATCTATTATAAAAGATCTCTTTACTGCATTCCTATGGATCCCCCCAACCTCTCTCAAATCGAGACATCAATATGTCGGCTAGGCATGACTGGACACGAACCAATCATAATAGTTTCGGCATACATCGCACCCAACAAACAAGGCGATATCGCTCCTGATATCGTAAAACTTCTTAGCTTAGGCAACTCTGTCATCGTGGCAGGAGACCTAAACGCCAAACACGAGTCGTGGAATAGCCGCACTCGAAATTCCAGAGGTAATCAACTCAATTACCTCAGTAGCATCCATAACTTCGACGTTATAGCTCCTATGCATCCGACGCATTACCCAGCTATTATAGACCACCGTCCGGACGTTCTCGACCTGGCGATTCTAAAGAATATAAACCTTCGTTTAAATTCTATGGAATCGATAGACGAGCTTGACTCCGATCACCGTCCTGTTGTACTCAGTCTTACCCCCCGCACAGGTCCCCCTGACTCGAGTACTCCCACCCCCATGAAAACGGCAACTAACTGGAGGAAACTAGAGGAAAACCTCAAGTCTACTCCCTTGCCCTTCCCCGAACCGACCCCAACTTCCATTGTAGACACGGTGAACGCAATTGACTCCCTCACCAGTCACGTACAATCAGCAGTCAACAACTGCTCCCGGCAGGTCCCAGCGATGGACGACCATCGCTGGAGGCTGCCGGACGATGTACGCGAACTGGTGACGGAGAAAAACGCGGCTATCCGAGCCTACAGGACTTACCCCACAGCAGCCAACCGATCATTCATGAACCACTTACAAGCCAAAGTAAGAAGGCGCATGAATGAAATGAGGGAAGCTCGCTGGGACAACTTCTTGGCTAACCTTACCCCTAACCACCAGGCTTTCTGGCACTTGCAACGCAAGCTCAGAGTCAAAGAAGCCTGCGGCATCCCTCCTCTTAATCGTCCTGGCCGTAGTCCCGCCTTCGACGACGACGAAAAGACCGAATGTCTAGCCGACAATCTAGAATCCCAATGTTCTCCCAGCTCCCAACAAGTAGACATGGCCCATCTCACAAAGGTGGACGCCGAGGTCGAACGAAGGGTAGCGCAGCCCCCAATAGAGGACCCAGACAATCCACTCCCAGTAGTTACAGTCGATGAGGTTCAATCCCTCATCAAAGATCTCAACCCTAGGAAGTCTCCTGGCTCCGACGGGATAACAAATAAAGTTGTCAAACTCTTTCCCCTCCACATCATTGTCTTCCTGACAGCCATTTTTAACGCTGCCCTTTCAAACAACATCTTCCCACAATCGTGGAAAGAAGCAGTTGTCATAGGGATACCAAAACCTGGTAAACCCAAATCCGAATCCTCTAGTTATCGCCCCATTAGTCTCCTTAAAACTCTCGCGAAGATCTACGAAAGGTTGATCTTCAAAAGACTTAAGGACTTCGCTGAATCCCACAAACTTATCCCAAATGAGCAGTTTGGCTTCCGAGCCAAGCACTCGTGTGTTCAACAGGTGCACCGCATCGTTGAACACATAAGTGCGGGGTTCCAAGTCAAACAGCAAACGGGCGTCCTATTCTTCGATATAGCGAAAGCTTTCGATAAAGTTTGGCACAATGGCTTATTATATAAGCTTTACCAAATCGGTGTGCCTGACAGACTCGTGCTCATCATACGAGACTTCTTATCGAATCGCACCTTCCAATATCGCATCGAGGGCTCATTATCTTCCCCTCGCCGTATTCGTGCTGGAGTCCCCCAAGGCTCCGTGCTCTCCCCACTCCTTTTCACGCTGTACACCAGCGACATCCCCAAAAGTCCCAATGCCGATCTAGCTCTCTTCGCCGATGACACGGCTATCTACTATAGAGGCAGAGACCGTCATACGATCGCCAAACATCTCCAAACCGCAGCCAATGCCCTCGGCAAATGGTTTCGGAAATGGAGATTTGAAGTCAACCCAGATAAGAGCGCAGCTGTCCTCTTCTGCCGCTCTGGCGACCGATATCACGACCCTCCGCCTTCTGTAACCATGTTCGGCCAGCCGATTCCCTGGGAATCCACGGCCAAATACCTAGGCGTCATCCTCGACCAAAGGATGTCCTTTGCATCCCACACAAAGAAAGCACGGTCACGTGCTTCCTTTGCCCTTGGTCGACTCCATTACCTACTAAATGCACGGAGCAAATTGTCACTTAAGTCCAAGTTGAGAATTTACCTCTCGTGCATCCGTCCCATAATGACATACGCCAGTGTTGTTTTCGCACACACGGCCAGCTCTAACATCCATAGAATGCAGGTCCTCCAAAACAAATTCTTGCGAAAGGCCGCGGGAGTCCCGTGGTATGTTCGCAATAGTCAACTCCATGTAGACTTCAAAATTCCCACCATCAAGCAGTTCATGAAAAGAGCCTCTAAGCGCTTTTTCGAATCTGCCGAAAAACACCCGAACCCACTAATCGTATCGGCCGCCCGATATACCCCATCTCGTATCTCCTCCCGACGCCGTCCGAGGCACGTTCTCCTTGACCCTGACGACGATATCACATTGCTTCAGCAAGCAATGTCTCAAAAGCACACACCAAACCGACCATTGTTCCGTCCTCGCCGGCGAGGCTCGTCGCGAACTCTACGTCATCGTCCCCCCCGTCCTCTGCTAGGGCCGGCGCGCGCCGAGCCACTAGCCTTAAACATGTCCCTAAATAATACAACTCAGATCCAGCTCCCTAGCTCATCCCCCAGCAACGCCCTAAGCCGAGGTCCGAGCCCCGCACCGGGGCGCCCTTAGCTGTGTTGCTTAGTATATAAGTTTAAGCTCGGCTGGAGGCCCTTGGGTCTCGCCCTATAGTCCGATTAAGCAGTGGAGGTAACTCCCCCCTACCAACTGCGAGAGACCATATCCTAAAAAAAAAATTACAGATATCACTCGCGCTCCGACCTCCGCCCCGTACTCACTCGCGCTCCGACCTCCGCCCCGTACGGACGTCTCGAAGCGCTCTCCTGCCGCGCTCCGCCGCTGCCCATTGTCCGGTCGCCGCCCGCTGCTACCTGCGTGCTGCTACCTGCGCACCGAACCCTTCGCCGAACTTGCCTTTTTCAAGGCGGGTTTCGGCCATCTCTGTTTCTGTGTGAGACAAGTCTCGCTAGTTGTGACCCTTAAGGTAAAAACCACTGTTTGGTGGTCCTCGGTGGATACCTAGCGGTGCCAACGAAGCCGAGTGGGGTGTGGACCCGATACACCCGTTTTTGCCCCCTCAGGGCAAAAACACAAATCGGACGGGGCTAGAACCACCGGCCTTGGGGGCTTCCCTCGCCGACGCTAGCCATCTCCTCCCTCCCACCCTACCCTTTCCCTACCATCCCATTCCTTAGTGTTGTTTGGTTGCTTTAAGCTTCGGCTAAAAGTACTCCTCTGCACTAAGGCTGTTAGGAACCCGTCTGCACATTAAGATTGGCAGCGGGATCACAAGCTTAGGGCACACCCTACTCAACCCTAACTGCCTACCCCCGGCAGCGAGGGACTAACACACACGCACACAACCCCAGGCCAGTCCAACCTGGGGATTAGGCGCGAAAATCAATAAAATAAATACCGCGCGGTATTTTTGCTCCCCCATTTTGTTGCCATTCCCAAAATGGCCGACCCCAATCTCCATGCCCTTCTTCGGGCACTTCTAAAGATCCCGGCCAACCAGGCCGTAGCCAGCTCGGTCCTCTCTCCAGAGGACCTCGCCAAATATTGCGGCGAACCATGCCCCTCCCCGGCCATTGAGCCCTCTACTTACGCCCCTGCAGCGCCCTCTGTCCCTCTCAAACCGAACCCAATGAGGTTCGAAGAGTCCCCGGCAAGTCCCGATTGCCCTCCCAGCCGTCCCGTCATTATCGACGCGGACATGGCCTCTGAGTCCAACTCGGACTCCAACTCTTCCGCTGACGACAACTTCAATGTCGTTCTAGGGCGAAGGAAGAAGCGGTCTCTCAAGACCAAAGCTTCTGCTGCCCAGACCCCGGCGAAGTCACTCAAGACTTCTGAAAAGCCCACTGCCTCCCTGTCCTCGCAGACGGTCACTCCCTCAGAGGGAAACCGATCTGACATCATCCCACCCCCTCAGTCCATAGCCTCATCTTCGAGGAAAGAGCCCATCCCACCGCCTATCTTCATCCAAGATAAGGCGAAGTGGACCGACGTCTCGGCGTGGTGCAATGCCAATCGCATTGCTTATACAAACGCCCGAACCACCGCCAATGGCATAAAAGTCTCGGTGCCTACATCCACCGATTTCAGGTCTCTGACCAAAATGTTACAGGCTAGGAAAGTAGCCTTCCACTCCTACGACCTCCCTGAAGATCGTCTTCTCCGCGTCGTAATCCGCGGCATCCCAAAGGAAATAGACGAGAAGTCTATTCTCAGCGATCTTCAATCGCAAAATATCCCCGCCCTAGAGGTGCATCGCATGCACGGCGCCCGCAACAGTGCAATATACGACATGGTTTTTGTCGTATGTAAGCACTCCCCCGCCGGAAAAAACATCTACAATATTAAGACCGTATGCCATTTATCTGGCTTAAAGGTCGAAGCCCCCAACAAACGCGGCCAAATCGGCCAATGTCACAAGTGCCAGTTATATGGCCACTCTTCCCGCAATTGCTTTGCGGTACCCAGGTGCGTTAAGTGCCTAGGTGACCACGGCACAAGTGATTGCCCCCGTCCCAAAGATACCTCACTCTGCACAGAGCCGCCTAGTTGCGTTCTGTGCGGTCAATCGGGCCACCCTGCGAATTATCGCGGCTGCCCGAAAGCCCCTCGTCCTCACCCCAAAATGGTAAAGCGAGTTCAAGCTCGCAACACCAGGGAAAACCTCCCTTCCTCCGCTCTCCCCGAGCGCCTTAGTCCCCAAAGACCTTCCCCCTGGAACGCACTGAACCATCAGCGCGCATTCCCCAAACTCGCTCTTCCAAGAGCTCCCCAGCCCACGGTCATCCCCCCATTAATGGCCATTCCCACCGTGCAACCCCCTAAGCCAAAAGGCCCTCCTCCCGCGGCAGCTCCCCGCTCGCCAGCAGCCCCTCTGGCACCCACCCCTAAGGGTCCCTCTCCCCAAGCCCCGGAAGCCACCGCGACTGGCGATAATATGGCTTATCTGAGCCAATTATTCCACGCGGTTGACATCCACAGCTTGAACCAGATGGCCGAGCAACTCCGCGCCTCACGCGGTAATATTGCCTCCGTCATGGCTACGATGAGCAAGTTCGCTCACGTAACCACAGCCCTCACCTCTTTCTTTGGTACGGTCCAATAATGGAGAACCACAACCTAGGAGGAAAAATCAAACCCAGGTCCCTCAAAGTAGGGTTCTTTAATGCCAATGGCATTAACACCCAACGCGACGAGATCGCTACCTTCCTCCGCCAACACCAATTAGACATCTTTCTCCTCCAAGAGACCTTCCTCAAACCCTCCAACCGCGATCCCAAAATTGCGAACTATCAAATAGTACGCAACGATAGAACCCACTCCGCCAAAGGAGGCACCCTCATCTATTATAAAAGATCTCTTTACTGCATTCCTATGGATCCCCCCAACCTCTCTCAAATCGAGACATCAATATGTCGGCTAGGCATGACTGGACACGAACCAATCATAATAGTTTCGGCATACATCGCACCCAACAAACAAGGCGATATCGCTCCTGATATCGTAAAACTTCTTAGCTTAGGCAACTCTGTCATCGTGGCAGGAGACCTAAACGCCAAACACGAGTCGTGGAATAGCCGCACTCGAAATTCCAGAGGTAATCAACTCAATTACCTCAGTAGCATCCATAACTTCGACGTTATAGCTCCCATGCATCCGACGCATTACCCAGCTATTATAGACCACCGTCCGGACGTTCTCGACCTGGCGATTCTAAAGAATATAAACCTTCGTTTAAATTCTATGGAATCGATAGACGAGCTTGACTCCGATCACCGTCCCGTTGTACTCAGTCTTACCCCCCGCACAGGTCCCCCTGACTCGAGTACTCCCACCCCCATGAAAACGGCAACTAACTGGAGGAAACTAGAGGAAAACCTCAAGTCTACTCCCTTGCCCTTCCCCGAACCGACCCCAACTTCCATTGTAGACACGGTGAACGCAATTGACTCCCTCACCAGTCACGTACAATCAGCAGTCAACAACTGCTCCCGGCAGGTCCCAGCGATGGACGACCATCGCTGGAGGCTGCCGGACGATGTACGCGAACTGGTGACGGAGAAAAACGCGGCTATCCGAGCCTACAGGACTTACCCCACAGCAGCCAACCGATCATTCATGAACCACTTACAAGCCAAAGTAAGAAGGCGCATGAATGAAATGAGGGAAGCTCGCTGGGACAACTTCTTGGCTAACCTTACCCCTAATCACCAGGCTTTCTGGCACTTGCAACGCAAGCTCAGAGTCAAAGAAGCCTGCGGCATCCCTCCTCTTAATCGTCCTGGCCGTAGTCCCGCCTTCGACGACGACGAAAAGACCGAATGTCTAGCCGACAATCTAGAATCCCAATGTTCTCCCAGCTCCCAACAAGTAGACATGGCCCATCTCACAAAGGTGGACGCCGAGGTCGAACGAAGGGTAGCCCAGCCCCCAATAGAGGACCCAGACAACCCACTCCCAGTAGTTACAGTCGATGAGGTTCAATCCCTCATCAAAGATCTCAACCCTAGGAAGTCTCCTGGCTCCGACGGGATAACAAATAAAGTTGTCAAACTCTTTCCCCTCCACATCATTGTCTTCCTGACAGCCATTTTTAACGCTGCCCTTTCTAACAACATCTTCCCACAATCGTGGAAAGAAGCAGTTGTCATAGGGATACCAAAACCTGGTAAACCCAAATCCGAATCCTCTAGTTATCGCCCCATTAGTCTCCTTAAAACTCTCGCGAAGATCTACGAAAGGTTGATCTTCAAAAGACTTAAGGACTTCGCTGAATCCCACAAACTTATCCCGAATGAGCAGTTTGGCTTCCGAACCAAGCACTCGTGTGTTCAACAGGTGCACCGCATCGTTGAACACATAAGTGCGGGGTTCCAAGCCAAACAGCAAACGGGCGTCCTATTCTTCGATATAGCGAAAGCATTCGATAAAGTTTGGCACAACGGCTTATTATATAAGCTTTACCAAATCGGTGTGCCTGACAGACTCGTGCTCATCATACGAGACTTCCTATCGAATCGCACCTTCCAATATCGCATCGAGGGCTCATTATCTTCCCCTCGCCGTATTCGTGCCGGAGTCCCCCAAGGCTCCGTGCTCTCTCCACTCCTTTTCACGCTGTACACCAGCGACATCCCCAAAAATCCCAATGCCGATCTAGCTCTCTTCGCCGATGACACGGCTATCTACTATAGAGGCAGAGACCGTCATACGATCGCCAAACATCTCCAAACCGCAGCCAATGCCCTCGGCAAATGGTTTCGGAAATGGAGATTTGAAGTCAACCCAGATAAGAGCGCAGCTGTCCTCTTCTGCCGCTCTGGCGACCGATATCACGATCCTCCGCCTTCTGTAACCATGTTCGGCCAGCCGATTCCTTGGGAATCCACGGCTAAATACCTAGGCGTCATCCTCGACCAAAGGTTGTCCTTTGCATCCCACACAAAGAAAGTACGGTCACGTGCTTCCTTTGCCCTTGGTCGACTCCATTACCTACTAAATGCACGGAGCAAATTGTCACTTAAGTCTAAGTTGAGAATTTATCTCTCGTGCATTCGTCCCATAATGACATACGCCAGTGTTGTTTTCGCACACACGGCCAGCTCTAACATCCATAGAATGCAGGTCCTCCAAAACAAATTCTTGCGAAAGGCCGCGGGAGTCCCGTGGTATGTTCGCAATAGTCAACTCCATGTAGACTTCAAAATTCCCACCATCAAGCAGTTTATGAAAAGAGCCTCTAAGCGCTTTTTCGAATCTGCCGAAAAACACCCGAACCCATTAATCGTATCGGCCGCCCGATATACCCCATCTCGTATCTCCTCCCGACGCCGTCCGAGGCACGTTCTCCTTGACCCTGACGACGATATCACATTGCTTCAGCAAGCAATGTCTCAAAAGCACACACCAAACCGACCATTGTTCCGTCCTCGCCGGCGAGGCTCGTCGCGAACTCTACGTCATCGTCCCCCCCGTCCCCTGCTAGGGCCGGCGCGCGCCGAGCCACTAGCCTTAAACACGTCCCTAAATAATACAACTCAGATCCAGCTCCCTAGCTCATCCCCCAGCAACGCCCTAAGCCGAGGTCCGAGCCCCGCACCGGGGCGCCCTTAGCTGTGTTGCTTAGTATTTCAGTTTAAGCTCGGCTGGAGGCCCTTGGGTCTCGCCCTATAGTCCGGTTAAGCAGTGGAGGTAACTCCCCCCTACCAACTGCGAGAGACCATATCCAAAAAAAAAAAAAAAAAAAAAAAAAAATCCGCCCCGTACGGACGTCTCGAAGCGCTCTCCTGCCGCTCTCCGCCGCTGCCCATTGTCCAGTCGCCGCCCGCTGCTACCTGCGCACCGAACCCTTCGCCGAACTTGCCTTTTTCAAGGCGGGTTTCGGCCATCTCTGTTTCTGTGTGAGACAAGTCTCGCTAGTTGTGACCCTTAAGGTAAAAACCACTGTTTGGTGGTCCTCGGTGGATACCTAGCGGTGCCAACGAAGCCGAGTGGGGTGTGGACCCGATACACCCGTTTTTGCCCCCTCAGGGCAAAAACACAAATCGGACGGGGCTAGAACCACCGGCCTTGGGGGCTTCCCTCGCCGACGCTAGCCATCTCCTCCCTCCCACCCTACCCTTTCCCTACCATCCCATTCCTTAGTGTTGTTTGGTTGCTTTAAGCTTCGGCTAAAAGTACTCCTCTGCACTAAGGCTGTTAGGAACCCGTCTGCACATTAAGATTGGCAGCGGGATTACAAGCTTAGGGCACACCCTACTCAACCCTAACTGCCTACCCCCGGTAGTGAAGGGACCAACACACACGCACACAACCCCAGGCCAGTCCAACCTGAGGATTAGGCGCGAAAATAAAAAAAATTAAATACCGCGTGGTATTTTTGCTCCCCCAATTGTTGTTTTGCCATTCCTAAAATGGCCGACTCCACTCTCCGCGCCCTCCTTCGGGCCCTGCTCAAAGTCCCGGCCAACCAGGCCGTAGCCAGTTCTGTCCTCTCTCCGGAGGATTTCGCCAACCTCTGCGGCGAACCAAGCCCCTCCCCGGCCATCGAGCCCTCCACATACGCCCCTGCGGCGCCCTCTGTCCCTCTCAAACCGAACCCAATGAGGTTCGAAGAGTCCCCCGCAAGTCCCGATTGCCCTCCCAGCCGTCCCGTCATTATCGACGCGGATATGCCCTCTGAGTCCAACTCGGACTCCAACTCCTCCGCCGACGAAAACTTTAATGTCGTCTTAGGACGCAAGAAGAAGCGGTCTCTCAAGACCAAAGCTTCTTCTGACCAGACCCCGGCAAAGTCTCTCAAGACTTCCGCCAAACCCGTAGCCTCCCAATCTGCGCAGGCGGCCTCTCCCTCGGAGGAAAACCGCTCCGACGCAACCACACCCTCTCAGTTCGTAGCCTCATCTTCGAGGAAAGAACCCCTCCCACCGCCTATCTTCATCCAAGATAAGGCAAAATGGACCGACGTCTCGGCATGGTGCAATGCTAATCGCATTGCTTACACAAATGCCCGAACAACCGCAAATGGTATTAAAGTCACGGTGCCTACTTCCACCGACTTCAGGTCTCTTACCAAAATGCTACAGGCTAGGAAAGTAGCCTTTCACTCATATGACCTCCCCGAGGACCGTCTCCTCCGAGTAGTAATCCGCGGCATCCCTAAAGAGATAGACGAAAAATCTATCTTATGCGATCTTCAATCGCAAGACATCCCCGCCCTCGAGGTGCACCGCATGCACGGCGCCCGCAACAGTACCATATACGACATGGTCTTTGTCGTATGTAAGCACTCCCCCGCCGGAAAGAGCATATACAATATTAAGACCGTATGCCATTTATCTGGCTTAAAGGTCGAAGCCCCCAACAAACGCGGCCAAATCGGCCAATGTCACAAGTGCCAGCTATATGGCCACTCTTCCCGAAATTGCTTTGCGGTACCCAGGTGCGTTAAGTGCCTAGGTGACCATGGCACAAGCGATTGCCCCCGTCCTAAAGACACCTCACTCTGCACAGAGCCGCCTAGTTGCGTTCTGTGCGGCCAATCGGGCCACCCTGCAAATTATCGCGGCTGCCCAAAAGCCCCTCGTCCTCACCCCAAAATGGTAAAGCGAGTTCAAGCTCGCAACACCAGGGAAAACCTCCCTTCCTCCGCTCTCCCCGAGCGCCTAAGCCCCCAAAGACCTTCTCCCTGGAACGCACTGAACCATCAGCGCGCATTCCCCAAACTCACTCCTCCGAGAGCTCCCCAGTCCACGGTTATCCCCCCATTAATGGCCATCCCCACCATACAACCCCCTAAGCCAAAAGGCCCTCCTCCCGCGGCAACTTCACGCTCGCCAACAGCCCCTCTGGCACCCACCCCTAAGCGTCCCTCTCCCCAAGCCCCGGAAGCCACCGCGACCGGCGATAATATGGCTTATCTGAGCCAATTATTCCATGCGGTTGACATCCATAGCTTGAACCAGATGGCCGAGCAACTCCGCGCCTCACGCGGAAACATTGCCTCCGTCATGGCTACGATGAGCAAGTTCGCTCACGTAACCACAGCCCTCACTTCTTTCTTTGATACGGTCCAATAATGGAGAACCACAACCTAGGTGGAAAAATCAAACCCAGGTCCCTCAAAGTAGGGTTCTTTAATGCCAATGGCATTAACACCCAACGCGACGAGATCGCTACTTTCCTCCGTCAACACCAACTAGACATCTTTCTCCTCCAAGAGACCTTCCTCAAACCCTCCAACCGCGATCCCAAAATTGCGAACTATCAAATAGTACGCAACGATAGAACCCACTCCGCCAAAGGAGGCACCCTCATCTATTATAAAAGATCTCTTTACTGCATTCCTATGGATCCCCCCAACCTCTCTCAAATCGAGACATCAATATGTCGGCTAGGCATGACTGGACACGAACCAATCATAATAGTTTCGGCATACATCGCACCCAACAAACAAGGCGATATCGCTCCTGATATCGTAAAACTTCTTAGCTTAGGCAACTCTGTCATCGTGGCAGGAGACCTAAACGCCAAACACGAGTCGTGGAATAGCCGCACTCGAAATTCCAGAGGTAATCAACTCAATTACCTCAGTAGCATCCATAACTTCGACGTTATAGCTCCTATGCATCCGACGCATTACCCAGCTATTATAGACCACCGTCCGGACGTTCTCGACCTGGCGATTCTAAAGAATATAAACCTTCGTTTAAATTCTATGGAATCGATAGACGAGCTTGACTCCGATCACCGTCCTGTTGTACTCAGTCTTACCCCCCGCACAGGTCCCCCTGACTCGAGTACTCCCACCCCCATGAAAACGGCAACTAACTGGAGGAAACTAGAGGAAAACCTCAAGTCTACTCCCTTGCCCTTCCCCGAACCGACCCCAACTTCCATTGTAGACACGGTGAACGCAATTGACTCCCTCACCAGTCACGTACAATCAGCAGTCAACAACTGCTCCCGGCAGGTCCCAGCGATGGACGACCATCGCTGGAGGCTGCCGGACGATGTACGCGAACTGGTGACGGAGAAAAACGCGGCTATCCGAGCCTACAGGACTTACCCCACAGCAGCCAACCGATCATTCATGAACCACTTACAAGCCAAAGTAAGAAGGCGCATGAATGAAATGAGGGAAGCTCGCTGGGACAACTTCTTGGCTAACCTTACCCCTAACCACCAGGCTTTCTGGCACTTGCAACGCAAGCTCAGAGTCAAAGAAGCCTGCGGCATCCCTCCTCTTAATCGTCCTGGCCGTAGTCCCGCCTTCGACGACGACGAAAAGACCGAATGTCTAGCCGACAATCTAGAATCCCAATGTTCTCCCAGCTCCCAACAAGTAGACATGGCCCATCTCACAAAGGTGGACGCCGAGGTCGAACGAAGGGTAGCGCAGCCCCCAATAGAGGACCCAGACAATCCACTCCCAGTAGTTACAGTCGATGAGGTTCAATCCCTCATCAAAGATCTCAACCCTAGGAAGTCTCCTGGCTCCGACGGGATAACAAATAAAGTTGTCAAACTCTTTCCCCTCCACATCATTGTCTTCCTGACAGCCATTTTTAACGCTGCCCTTTCAAACAACATCTTCCCACAATCGTGGAAAGAAGCAGTTGTCATAGGGATACCAAAACCTGGTAAACCCAAATCCGAATCCTCTAGTTATCGCCCCATTAGTCTCCTTAAAACTCTCGCGAAGATCTACGAAAGGTTGATCTTCAAAAGACTTAAGGACTTCGCTGAATCCCACAAACTTATCCCGAATGAGCAGTTTGGCTTCCGAACCAAGCACTCGTGTGTTCAACAGGTGCACCGCATCGTTGAACACATAAGTGCGGGGTTCCAAGCCAAACAGCAAACGGGCGTCCTATTCTTCGATATAGCGAAAGCATTCGATAAAGTTTGGCACAATGGCTTATTATATAAGCTTTACCAAATCGGTGTGCCTGACAGACTCGTGCTCATCATACGAGACTTCTTATCGAATCGCACCTTCCAATATCGTATCGAGGGCTCATTATCCTCCCCTCGCCGTATTCGTGCTGGAGTTCCCCAAGGCTCCGTGCTCTCCCCACTACTTTTCACGCTGTACACCAGCGACATCCCCAAAAGTCCCAATGCCGATCTAGCTCTCTTCGCCGATGACACGGCTATCTACTATAGAGGCAGAGACCGTCATACGATCGCTAAACATCTCCAAACCGCAGCCAATGCCCTCGGCAAATGGTTTCGGAAATGGAGATTTGAAGTCAACCCAGATAAGAGCGCAGCTGTCCTCTTCTGCCGCTCTGGCGACCGATATCACGATCCTCCGCCTTCTGTAACCATGTTCGGCCAGCCGATTCCCTGGGAATCCACGGCCAAATACCTAGGCGTCATCCTCGACCAAAGGTTGTCCTTTGCATCCCACACAAAGAAAGCACGGTCACGTGCTTCCTTTGCCCTTGGTCGACTCCATTACCTACTAAATGCACGGAGCAAATTGTCACTTAAGTCCAAGTTGAGAATTTATCTCTCGTGCATCCGTCCCATAATGACATACGCCAGTGTTGTTTTCGCACACACGGCCAGCTCTAACATCCATAGAATGCAGGTCCTCCAAAACAAATTCTTGCGAAAGGCCGCGGGAGTCCCGTGGTATGTTCGCAATAGTCAACTCCATGTAGACTTTAAAATTCCCACCATCAAGCAGTTCATGAAAAGAGCCTCTAAGCGCTTTTTCGAATCTGCCGAAAAACACCCGAACCCACTAATCGTATCGGCCGCCCGATATACCCCATCTCGTATCTCCTCCCGACGCCGTCCGAGGCACGTTCTCCTTGACCCTGACGACGATATCACATTGCTTCAGCAAGCAATGTCTCAAAAGCACACACCAAACCGACCATTGTTCCGTCCTCGCCGGCGAGGCTCGTCGCGAACTCTACGTCATCGTCCCCCCCGTCCCCTGCTAGGGCCGGCGCGCGCCGAGCCACTAGCCTTAAACACGTCCCTAAATAATACAACTCAGATCCAGCTCCCTAGCTCATCCCCCAGCAACGCCCTAAGCCGAGGTCCGAGCCCCGCACCGGGGCGCCCTTAGCTGTGTTGCTTAGTATTTAAGTTTAAGCTCGGCTGGAGGCCCTTGGGTCTCGCCCTATAGTCCGGTTAAGCAGTGGAGGTAACTCCCCCCTACCAACTGCGAGAGACCATAAAGATAAAAAAAAAAAAAAGGCAACTTCACGCTCGCCAACAGCCCCTCTGGCACCCACCCCTAAGCGTCCCTCTCCCCAAGCCCCGGAAGCCACCGCGACCGGCGATAATATGGCTTATCTGAGCCAATTATTCCATGCGGTTGACATCCATAGCTTGAACCAGATGGCCGAGCAACTCCGCGCCTCACGCGGAAACATTGCCTCCGTCATGGCTACGATGAGCAAGTTCGCTCACGTAACCACAGCCCTCACTTCTTTCTTTGATACGGTCCAATAATGGAGAACCACAACCTAGGAGGAAAAATCAAACCCAGGTCCCTCAAAGTAGGGTTCTTTAATGCCAATGGCATTAACACCCAACGCGACGAAATCGCTACTTTCCTCCGTCAACACCAACTAGACATCTTTCTCCTCCAAGAGACCTTCCTCAAACCCTCCAACCGCGATCCCAAAATTGCGAACTATCAAATAGTACGCAACGATAGAACCCACTCCGCCAAAGGAGGCACCCTCATCTATTATAAAAGATCTCTTTACTGCATTCCTATGGATCCCCCCAACCTCTCTCAAATCGAGACATCAATATGTCGGCTAGGCATGACTGGACACGAACCAATCATAATAGTTTCGGCATACATCGCACCCAACAAACAAGGCGATATCGCTCCTGATATCGTAAAACTTCTTAGCTTAGGCAACTCTGTCATCGTGGCAGGAGACCTAAACGCCAAACACGAGTCGTGGAATAGCCGCACTCGAAATTCCAGAGGTAATCAACTCAATTACCTCAGTAGCATCCATAACTTCGACGTTATAGCTCCTATGCATCCGACGCATTACCCAGCTATTATAGACCACCGTCCGGACGTTCTCGACCTGGCGATTCTAAAGAATATAAACCTTCGTTTAAATTCTATGGAATCGATAGACGAGCTTGACTCCGATCACCGTCCTGTTGTACTCAGTCTTACCCCCCGCACAGGTCCCCCTGACTCGAGTACTCCCACCCCCATGAAAACGGCAACTAACTGGAGGAAACTAGAGGAAAACCTCAAGTCTACTCCCTTGCCCTTCCCCGAACCGACCCCAACTTCCATTGTAGACACGGTGAACGCAATTGACTCCCTCACCAGTCACGTACAATCAGCAGTCAACAACTGCTCCCGGCAGGTCCCAGCGATGGACGACCATCGCTGGAGGCTGCCGGACGATGTACGCGAACTGGTGACGGAGAAAAACGCGGCTATCCGAGCCTACAGGACTTACCCCACAGCAGCCAACCGATCATTCATGAACCACTTACAAGCCAAAGTAAGAAGGCGCATGAATGAAATGAGGGAAGCTCGCTGGGACAACTTCTTGGCTAACCTTACCCCTAACCACCAGGCTTTCTGGCACTTGCAACGCAAGCTCAGAGTCAAAGAAGCCTGCGGCATCCCTCCTCTTAATCGTCCTGGCCGTAGTCCCGCCTTCGACGACGACGAAAAGACCGAATGTCTAGCCGACAATCTAGAATCCCAATGTTCTCCCAGCTCCCAACAAGTAGACATGGCCCATCTCACAAAGGTGGACGCCGAGGTCGAACGAAGGGTAGCGCAGCCCCCAATAGAGGACCCAGACAATCCACTCCCAGTAGTTACAGTCGATGAGGTTCAATCCCTCATCAAAGATCTCAACCCTAGGAAGTCTCCTGGCTCCGACGGGATAACAAATAAAGTTGTCAAACTCTTTCCCCTCCACATTATTGTCTTCCTGACAGCCATTTTTAACGCTGCCCTTTCAAACAACATCTTCCCACAATCGTGGAAAGAAGCAGTTGTCATAGGGATACCAAAACCTGGTAAACCCAAATCCGAATCCTCTAGTTATCGCCCCATTAGTCTCCTTAAAACTCTCGCGAAGATCTACGAAAGGTTGATCTTCAAAAGACTTAAGGACTTCGCCGAATCCCACAAACTTATCCCAAATGAGCAGTTTGGCTTCCGAGCCAAGCACTCGTGTGTTCAACAGGTGCACCGCATCGTTGAACACATAAGTGCGGGGTTCCAAGTCAAACAGCAAACGGGCGTCCTATTCTTCGATATAGCGAAAGCTTTCGATAAAGTTTGGCACAATGGCTTATTATATAAGCTTTACCAAATCGGTGTGCCTGACAGACTCGTGCTCATCATACGAGACTTCTTATCGAATCGCACCTTCCAATATCGCATCGAGGGCTCATTATCTTCCCCTCGCCGTATTCGTGCTGGAGTCCCCCAAGGCTCCGTGCTCTCCCCACTCCTTTTCACGCTGTACACCAGCGACATCCCCAAAAGTCCCAATGCCGATCTAGCTCTCTTCGCCGATGACACGGCTATCTACTATAGAGGCAGAGACCGTCATACGATCGCCAAACATCTCCAAACCGCAGCCAATGCCCTCGGCAAATGGTTTCGGAAATGGAGATTTGAAGTCAACCCAGATAAGAGCGCAGCTGTCCTCTTCTGCCGCTCTGGCGACCGATATCACGATCCTCCGCCTTCTGTAACCATGTTCGGCCAGCCGATTCCCTGGGAATCCACGGCCAAATACCTAGGCGTCATCCTCGACCAAAGGTTGTCCTTTGCATCCCACACAAAGAAAGCACGGTCACGTGCTTCCTTTGCCCTTGGTCGACTCCATTACCTACTAAATGCACGGAGCAAATTGTCACTTAAGTCCAAGTTGAGAATTTACCTCTCGTGCATCCGTCCCATAATGACATACGCCAGTGTTGTTTTCGCACACACGGCCAGCTCTAACATCCATAGAATGCAGGTCCTCCAAAACAAATTCTTGCGAAAGGCCGCGGGAGTCCCGTGGTATGTTCGCAATAGTCAACTCCATGTAGACTTCAAAATTCCCACCATCAAGCAGTTCATGAAAAGAGCCTCTAAGCGCTTTTTCGAATCTGCCGAAAAACACCCGAACCCATTAATCGTATCGGCCGCCCGATATACCCCATCTCGTATCTCCTCCCGACGCCGTCCGAGGCACGTTCTCCTTGACCCTGACGACGATATCACATTGCTTCAGCAAGCAATGTCTCAAAAGCACACACCAAACCGACCATTGTTCCGTCCTCGCCGGCGAGGCTCGTCGCGAACTCTACGTCATCGTCCCCCCCGTCCCCTGCTAGGGCCGGCGCGCGCCGAGCCACTAGCCTTAAACACGTCCCTAAATAATACAACTCAGATCCAGCTCCCTAGCTCATCCCCCAGCAACGCCCTAAGCCGAGGTCCGAGCCCCGCACCGGGGCGCCCTTAGCTGTGTTGCTTAGTATTTCAGTTTAAGCTCGGCTGGAGGCCCTTGGGTCTCGCCCTATAGTCCGGTTAAGCAGTGGAGGTAACTCCCCCCTACCAACTGCGAGAGACCATATCCAAAAAAAAAAAAAAAAAAAAAAAAAATCCGCCCCGTACGGACGTCTCGAAGCGCTCTCCTGCCGCGCTCCGCCGCTGCCCATTGTCCAGTCGCCGCCCGCTGCTACCTGCGCACCGAACCCTTCGCCGAACTTGCCTTTTTCAAGGCGGGTTTCGGCCATCTCTGTTTCTGTGTGAGACAAGTCTCGCTAGTTGTGACCCTTAAGGTAAAAACCACTGTTTGGTGGTCCTCGGTGGATACCTAGCGGTGCCAACGAAGCCGAGTGGGGTGTGGACCCGATACACCCGTTTTTGCCCCCTCAGGGCAAAAACACAAATCGGACGGGGCTAGAACCACCGGCCTTGGGGGCTTCCCTCGCCGACGCTAGCCATCTCCTCCCTCCCACCCTACCCTTTCCCTACCATCCCATTCCTTAGTGTTGTTTGGTTGCTTTAAGCTTCGGCTAAAAGTACTCCTCTGCACTAAGGCTGTTAGGAACCCGTCTGCACATTAAGATTGGCAGCGGGATTACAAGCTTAGGGCACACCCTACTCAACCCTAACTGCCTACCCCCGGTAGTGAAGGGACCAACACACACGCACACAACCCCAGGCCAGTCCAACCTGAGGATTAGGCGCGAAAATAAAAAAAATTAAATACCGCGTGGTATTTTTGCTCCCCCAATTGTTGTTTTGCCATTCCTAAAATGGCCGACTCCACTCTCCGCGCCCTCCTTCGGGCCCTGCTCAAAGTCCCGGCCAACCAGGCCGTAGCCAGTTCTGTCCTCTCTCCGGAGGATTTCGCCAACCTCTGCGGCGAACCAAGCCCCTCCCCGGCCATCGAGCCCTCCACATACGCCCCTGCGGCGCCCTCTGTCCCTCTCAAACCGAACCCAATGAGGTTCGAAGAGTCCCCCGCAAGTCCCGATTGCCCTCCCAGCCGTCCCGTCATTATCGACGCGGATATGCCCTCTGAGTCCAACTCGGACTCCAACTCCTCCGCCGACGAAAACTTTAATGTCGTCTTAGGACGCAAGAAGAAGCGGTCTCTCAAGACCAAAGCTTCTTCTGACCAGACCCCGGCAAAGTCTCTCAAGACTTCCGCCAAACCCGTAGCCTCCCAATCTGCGCAGGCGGCCTCTCCCTCGGAGGAAAACCGCTCCGACGCAACCACACCCTCTCAGTCCGTAGCCTCATCTTCGAGGAAAGAACCCCTCCCACCGCCTATCTTCATCCAAGATAAGGCAAAATGGACCGACGTCTCGGCATGGTGCAATGCTAATCGCATTGCTTACACAAATGCCCGAACAACCGCAAATGGTATTAAAGTCACGGTGCCTACTTCCACCGACTTCAGGTCTCTTACCAAAATGCTACAGGCTAGGAAAGTAGCCTTTCACTCATATGACCTCCCCGAGGACCGTCTCCTCCGAGTAGTAATCCGCGGCATCCCTAAAGAGATAGACGAAAAATCTATCTTATGCGATCTTCAATCGCAAGACATCCCCGCCCTCGAGGTGCACCGCATGCACGGCGCCCGCAACAGTACCATATACGACATGGTCTTTGTCGTATGTAAGCACTCCCCCGCCGGAAAGAGCATATACAATATTAAGACCGTATGCCATTTATCTGGCTTAAAGGTCGAAGCCCCCAACAAACGCGGCCAAATCGGCCAATGTCACAAGTGCCAGCTATATGGCCACTCTTCCCGAAATTGCTTTGCGGTACCCAGGTGCGTTAAGTGCCTAGGTGACCATGGCACAAGCGATTGCCCCCGTCCTAAAGACACCTCACTCTGCACAGAGCCGCCTAGTTGCGTTCTGTGCGGCCAATCGGGCCACCCTGCAAATTATCGCGGCTGCCCAAAAGCCCCTCGTCCTCACCCCAAAATGGTAAAGCGAGTTCAAGCTCGCAACACCAGGGAAAACCTCCCTTCCTCCGCTCTCCCCGAGCGCCTAAGCCCCCAAAGACCTTCTCCCTGGAACGCACTGAACCATCAGCGCGCATTCCCCAAACTCACTCCTCCGAGAGCTCCCCAGTCCACGGTTATCCCCCCATTAATGGCCATCCCCACCATACAACCCCCTAAGCCAAAAGGCCCTCCTCCCGCGGCAACTTCACGCTCGCCAACAGCCCCTCTGGCACCCACCCCTAAGCGTCCCTCTCCCCAAGCCCCGGAAGCCACCGCGACCGGCGATAATATGGCTTATCTGAGCCAATTATTCCATGCGGTTGACATCCATAGCTTGAACCAGATGGCCGAGCAACTCCGCGCCTCACGCGGAAACATTGCCTCCGTCATGGCTACGATGAGCAAGTTCGCTCACGTAACCACAGCCCTCACTTCTTTCTTTGATACGGTCCAATAATGGAGAACCACAACCTAGGTGGAAAAATCAAACCCAGGTCCCTCAAAGTAGGGTTCTTTAATGCCAATGGCATTAACACCCAACGCGACGAGATCGCTACTTTCCTCCGTCAACACCAACTAGACATCTTTCTCCTCCAAGAGACCTTCCTCAAACCCTCCAACCGCGATCCCAAAATTGCGAACTATCAAATAGTACGCAACGATAGAACCCACTCCGCCAAAGGAGGCACCCTCATCTATTATAAAAGATCTCTTTACTGCATTCCTATGGATCCCCCCAACCTCTCTCAAATCGAGACATCAATATGTCGGCTAGGCATGACTGGACACGAACCAATCATAATAGTTTCGGCATACATCGCACCCAACAAACAAGGCGATATCGCTCCTGATATCGTAAAACTTCTTAGCTTAGGCAACTCTGTCATCGTGGCAGGAGACCTAAACGCCAAACACGAGTCGTGGAATAGCCGCACTCGAAATTCCAGAGGTAATCAACTCAATTACCTCAGTAGCATCCATAACTTCGACGTTATAGCTCCTATGCATCCGACGCATTACCCAGCTATTATAGACCACCGTCCGGACGTTCTCGACCTGGCGATTCTAAAGAATATAAACCTTCGTTTAAATTCTATGGAATCGATAGACGAGCTTGACTCCGATCACCGTCCTGTTGTACTCAGTCTTACCCCCCGCACAGGTCCCCCTGACTCGAGTACTCCCACCCCCATGAAAACGGCAACTAACTGGAGGAAACTAGAGGAAAACCTCAAGTCTACTCCCTTGCCCTTCCCCGAACCGACCCCAACTTCCATTGTAGACACGGTGAACGCAATTGACTCCCTCACCAGTCACGTACAATCAGCAGTCAACAACTGCTCCCGGCAGGTCCCAGCGATGGACGACCATCGCTGGAGGCTGCCGGACGATGTACGCGAACTGGTGACGGAGAAAAACGCGGCTATCCGAGCCTACAGGACTTACCCCACAGCAGCCAACCGATCATTCATGAACCACTTACAAGCCAAAGTAAGAAGGCGCATGAATGAAATGAGGGAAGCTCGCTGGGACAACTTCTTGGCTAACCTTACCCCTAACCACCAGGCTTTCTGGCACTTGCAACGCAAGCTCAGAGTCAAAGAAGCCTGCGGCATCCCTCCTCTTAATCGTCCTGGCCGTAGTCCCGCCTTCGACGACGACGAAAAGACCGAATGTCTAGCCGACAATCTAGAATCCCAATGTTCTCCCAGCTCCCAACAAGTAGACATGGCCCATCTCACAAAGGTGGACGCCGAGGTCGAACGAAGGGTAGCGCAGCCCCCAATAGAGGACCCAGACAATCCACTCCCAGTAGTTACAGTCGATGAGGTTCAATCCCTCATCAAAGATCTCAACCCTAGGAAGTCTCCTGGCTCCGACGGGATAACAAATAAAGTTGTCAAACTCTTTCCCCTCCACATCATTGTCTTCCTGACAGCCATTTTTAACGCTGCCCTTTCAAACAACATCTTCCCACAATCGTGGAAAGAAGCAGTTGTCATAGGGATACCAAAACCTGGTAAACCCAAATCCGAATCCTCTAGTTATCGCCCCATTAGTCTCCTTAAAACTCTCGCGAAGATCTACGAAAGGTTGATCTTCAAAAGACTTAAGGACTTCGCTGAATCCCACAAACTTATCCCGAATGAGCAGTTTGGCTTCCGAACCAAGCACTCGTGTGTTCAACAGGTGCACCGCATCGTTGAACACATAAGTGCGGGGTTCCAAGCCAAACAGCAAACGGGCGTCCTATTCTTCGATATAGCGAAAGCATTCGATAAAGTTTGGCACAATGGCTTATTATATAAGCTTTACCAAATCGGTGTGCCTGACAGACTCGTGCTCATCATACGAGACTTCTTATCGAATCGCACCTTCCAATATCGTATCGAGGGCTCATTATCCTCCCCTCGCCGTATTCGTGCTGGAGTTCCCCAAGGCTCCGTGCTCTCCCCACTACTTTTCACGCTGTACACCAGCGACATCCCCAAAAGTCCCAATGCCGATCTAGCTCTCTTCGCCGATGACACGGCTATCTACTATAGAGGCAGAGACCGTCATACGATCGCTAAACATCTCCAAACCGCAGCCAATGCCCTCGGCAAATGGTTTCGGAAATGGAGATTTGAAGTCAACCCAGATAAGAGCGCAGCTGTCCTCTTCTGCCGCTCTGGCGACCGATATCACGATCCTCCGCCTTCTGTAACCATGTTCGGCCAGCCGATTCCCTGGGAATCCACGGCCAAATACCTAGGCGTCATCCTCGACCAAAGGTTGTCCTTTGCATCCCACACAAAGAAAGCACGGTCACGTGCTTCCTTTGCCCTTGGTCGACTCCATTACCTACTAAATGCACGGAGCAAATTGTCACTTAAGTCCAAGTTGAGAATTTATCTCTCGTGCATCCGTCCCATAATGACATACGCCAGTGTTGTTTTCGCACACACGGCCAGCTCTAACATCCATAGAATGCAGGTCCTCCAAAACAAATTCTTGCGAAAGGCCGCGGGAGTCCCGTGGTATGTTCGCAATAGTCAACTCCATGTAGACTTTAAAATTCCCACCATCAAGCAGTTCATGAAAAGAGCCTCTAAGCGCTTTTTCGAATCTGCCGAAAAACACCCGAACCCACTAATCGTATCGGCCGCCCGATATACCCCATCTCGTATCTCCTCCCGACGCCGTCCGAGGCACGTTCTCCTTGACCCTGACGACGATATCACATTGCTTCAGCAAGCAATGTCTCAAAAGCACACACCAAACCGACCATTGTTCCGTCCTCGCCGGCGAGGCTCGTCGCGAACTCTACGTCATCGTCCCCCCCGTCCCCTGCTAGGGCCGGCGCGCGCCGAGCCACTAGCCTTAAACACGTCCCTAAATAATACAACTCAGATCCAGCTCCCTAGCTCATCCCCCAGCAACGCCCTAAGCCGAGGTCCGAGCCCCGCACCGGGGCGCCCTTAGCTGTGTTGCTTAGTATTTAAGTTTAAGCTCGGCTGGAGGCCCTTGGGTCTCGCCCTATAGTCCGGTTAAGCAGTGGAGGTAACTCCCCCCTACCAACTGCGAGAGACCATAAAGATAAAAAAAAAAAAAAGGCAACTTCACGCTCGCCAACAGCCCCTCTGGCACCCACCCCTAAGCGTCCCTCTCCCCAAGCCCCGGAAGCCACCGCGACCGGCGATAATATGGCTTATCTGAGCCAATTATTCCATGCGGTTGACATCCATAGCTTGAACCAGATGGCCGAGCAACTCCGCGCCTCACGCGGAAACATTGCCTCCGTCATGGCTACGATGAGCAAGTTCGCTCACGTAACCACAGCCCTCACTTCTTTCTTTGATACGGTCCAATAATGGAGAACCACAACCTAGGAGGAAAAATCAAACCCAGGTCCCTCAAAGTAGGGTTCTTTAATGCCAATGGCATTAACACCCAACGCGACGAAATCGCTACTTTCCTCCGTCAACACCAACTAGACATCTTTCTCCTCCAAGAGACCTTCCTCAAACCCTCCAACCGCGATCCCAAAATTGCGAACTATCAAATAGTACGCAACGATAGAACCCACTCCGCCAAAGGAGGCACCCTCATCTATTATAAAAGATCTCTTTACTGCATTCCTATGGATCCCCCCAACCTCTCTCAAATCGAGACATCAATATGTCGGCTAGGCATGACTGGACACGAACCAATCATAATAGTTTCGGCATACATCGCACCCAACAAACAAGGCGATATCGCTCCTGATATCGTAAAACTTCTTAGCTTAGGCAACTCTGTCATCGTGGCAGGAGACCTAAACGCCAAACACGAGTCGTGGAATAGCCGCACTCGAAATTCCAGAGGTAATCAACTCAATTACCTCAGTAGCATCCATAACTTCGACGTTATAGCTCCTATGCATCCGACGCATTACCCAGCTATTATAGACCACCGTCCGGACGTTCTCGACCTGGCGATTCTAAAGAATATAAACCTTCGTTTAAATTCTATGGAATCGATAGACGAGCTTGACTCCGATCACCGTCCTGTTGTACTCAGTCTTACCCCCCGCACAGGTCCCCCTGACTCGAGTACTCCCACCCCCATGAAAACGGCAACTAACTGGAGGAAACTAGAGGAAAACCTCAAGTCTACTCCCTTGCCCTTCCCCGAACCGACCCCAACTTCCATTGTAGACACGGTGAACGCAATTGACTCCCTCACCAGTCACGTACAATCAGCAGTCAACAACTGCTCCCGGCAGGTCCCAGCGATGGACGACCATCGCTGGAGGCTGCCGGACGATGTACGCGAACTGGTGACGGAGAAAAACGCGGCTATCCGAGCCTACAGGACTTACCCCACAGCAGCCAACCGATCATTCATGAACCACTTACAAGCCAAAGTAAGAAGGCGCATGAATGAAATGAGGGAAGCTCGCTGGGACAACTTCTTGGCTAACCTTACCCCTAACCACCAGGCTTTCTGGCACTTGCAACGCAAGCTCAGAGTCAAAGAAGCCTGCGGCATCCCTCCTCTTAATCGTCCTGGCCGTAGTCCCGCCTTCGACGACGACGAAAAGACCGAATGTCTAGCCGACAATCTAGAATCCCAATGTTCTCCCAGCTCCCAACAAGTAGACATGGCCCATCTCACAAAGGTGGACGCCGAGGTCGAACGAAGGGTAGCGCAGCCCCCAATAGAGGACCCAGACAATCCACTCCCAGTAGTTACAGTCGATGAGGTTCAATCCCTCATCAAAGATCTCAACCCTAGGAAGTCTCCTGGCTCCGACGGGATAACAAATAAAGTTGTCAAACTCTTTCCCCTCCACATTATTGTCTTCCTGACAGCCATTTTTAACGCTGCCCTTTCAAACAACATCTTCCCACAATCGTGGAAAGAAGCAGTTGTCATAGGGATACCAAAACCTGGTAAACCCAAATCCGAATCCTCTAGTTATCGCCCCATTAGTCTCCTTAAAACTCTCGCGAAGATCTACGAAAGGTTGATCTTCAAAAGACTTAAGGACTTCGCCGAATCCCACAAACTTATCCCAAATGAGCAGTTTGGCTTCCGAGCCAAGCACTCGTGTGTTCAACAGGTGCACCGCATCGTTGAACACATAAGTGCGGGGTTCCAAGTCAAACAGCAAACGGGCGTCCTATTCTTCGATATAGCGAAAGCTTTCGATAAAGTTTGGCACAATGGCTTATTATATAAGCTTTACCAAATCGGTGTGCCTGACAGACTCGTGCTCATCATACGAGACTTCTTATCGAATCGCACCTTCCAATATCGCATCGAGGGCTCATTATCTTCCCCTCGCCGTATTCGTGCTGGAGTCCCCCAAGGCTCCGTGCTCTCCCCACTCCTTTTCACGCTGTACACCAGCGACATCCCCAAAAGTCCCAATGCCGATCTAGCTCTCTTCGCCGATGACACGGCTATCTACTATAGAGGCAGAGACCGTCATACGATCGCCAAACATCTCCAAACCGCAGCCAATGCCCTCGGCAAATGGTTTCGGAAATGGAGATTTGAAGTCAACCCAGATAAGAGCGCAGCTGTCCTCTTCTGCCGCTCTGGCGACCGATATCACGATCCTCCGCCTTCTGTAACCATGTTCGGCCAGCCGATTCCCTGGGAATCCACGGCCAAATACCTAGGCGTCATCCTCGACCAAAGGTTGTCCTTTGCATCCCACACAAAGAAAGCACGGTCACGTGCTTCCTTTGCCCTTGGTCGACTCCATTACCTACTAAATGCACGGAGCAAATTGTCACTTAAGTCCAAGTTGAGAATTTACCTCTCGTGCATCCGTCCCATAATGACATACGCCAGTGTTGTTTTCGCACACACGGCCAGCTCTAACATCCATAGAATGCAGGTCCTCCAAAACAAATTCTTGCGAAAGGCCGCGGGAGTCCCGTGGTATGTTCGCAATAGTCAACTCCATGTAGACTTCAAAATTCCCACCATCAAGCAGTTCATGAAAAGAGCCTCTAAGCGCTTTTTCGAATCTGCCGAAAAACACCCGAACCCACTAATCGTATCGGCCGCCCGATATACCCCATCTCGTATCTCCTCCCGACGCCGTCCGAGGCACGTTCTCCTTGACCCTGACGACGATATCACATTGCTTCAGCAAGCAATGTCTCAAAAGCACACACCAAACCGACCATTGTTCCGTCCTCGCCGGCGAGGCTCGTCGCGAACTCTACGTCATCGTCCCCCCCGTCCTCTGCTAGGGCCGGCGCGCGCCGAGCCACTAGCCTTAAACACGTCCCTAAATAATACAACTCAGATCCAGCTCCCTAGCTCATCCCCCAGCAACGCCCTAAGCCGAGGTCCGAGCCCCGCACCGGGGCGCCCTTAGCTGTGTTGCTTAGTATTTAAGTTTAAGCTCGGCTGGAGGCCCTTGGGTCTCGCCCTATAGTCCGGTTAAGCAGTGGAGGTAACTCCCCCCTACCAACTGCGAGAGACCATATCCTAAAAAAAAAAAAAAAAATTACAGATATCACTCGCGCTCCGACCTCCGCCCCGTACGGACGTCTCGAAGCGCTCTCCTGCCGCGCTCCGCCGCTGCCCATTGTCCAGTCGCCGCCCGCTGCTACCTGCGTGCTGCTACCTGCGCACCGAACCCTTCGCCGAACTTGCCTTTTTCAAGGCGGGTTTCGGCCATCTCTGTTTCTGTGTGAGACAAGTCTCGCTAGTTGTGACCCTTAAGGTAAAAACCACTGTTTGGTGGTCCTCGGTGGATACCTAGCGGTGCCAACGAAGCCGAGTGGGGTGTGGACCCGATACACCCGTTTTTGCCCCCTCAGGGCAAAAACACAAATCGGACGGGGCTAGAACCACCGGCCTTGGGGGCTTCCCTCGCCGACGCTAGCCATCTCCTCCCTCCCACCCTACCCTTTCCCTACCATCCCATTCCTTAGTGTTGTTTGGTTGCTTTAAGCTTCGGCTAAAAGTACTCCTCTGCACTAAGGCTGTTAGGAACCCGTCTGCACATTAAGATTGGCAGCGGGATTACAAGCTTAGGGCACACCCTACTCAACCCTAACTGCCTACCCCCGGTAGTGAAGGGACCAACACACACGCACACAACCCCAGGCCAGTCCAACCTGAGGATTAGGCGCGAAAATAAAAAAAATTAAATACCGCGTGGTATTTTTGCTCCCCCAATTGTTGTTTTGCCATTCCTAAAATGGCCGACTCCACTCTCCGCGCCCTCCTTCGGGCCCTGCTCAAAGTCCCGGCCAACCAGGCCGTAGCCAGTTCTGTCCTCTCTCCGGAGGATTTCGCCAACCTCTGCGGCGAACCAAGCCCCTCCCCGGCCATCGAGCCCTCCACATACGCCCCTGCGGCGCCCTCTGTCCCTCTCAAACCGAACCCAATGAGGTTCGAAGAGTCCCCCGCAAGTCCCGATTGCCCTCCCAGCCGTCCCGTCATTATCGACGCGGATATGCCCTCTGAGTCCAACTCGGACTCCAACTCCTCCGCCGACGAAAACTTTAATGTCGTCTTAGGACGCAAGAAGAAGCGGTCTCTCAAGACCAAAGCTTCTTCTGACCAGACCCCGGCAAAGTCTCTCAAGACTTCCGCCAAACCCGTAGCCTCCCAATCTGCGCAGGCGGCCTCTCCCTCGGAGGAAAACCGCTCCGACGCAACCACACCCTCTCAGTCCGTAGCCTCATCTTCGAGGAAAGAACCCCTCCCACCGCCTATCTTCATCCAAGATAAGGCAAAATGGACCGACGTCTCGGCATGGTGCAATGCTAATCGCATTGCTTACACAAATGCCCGAACAACCGCAAATGGTATTAAAGTCACGGTGCCTACTTCCACCGACTTCAGGTCTCTTACCAAAATGCTACAGGCTAGGAAAGTAGCCTTTCACTCATATGACCTCCCCGAGGACCGTCTCCTCCGAGTAGTAATCCGCGGCATCCCTAAAGAGATAGACGAAAAATCTATCTTATGCGATCTTCAATCGCAAGACATCCCCGCCCTCGAGGTGCACCGCATGCACGGCGCCCGCAACAGTACCATATACGACATGGTCTTTGTCGTATGTAAGCACTCCCCCGCCGGAAAGAGCATATACAATATTAAGACCGTATGCCATTTATCTGGCTTAAAGGTCGAAGCCCCCAACAAACGCGGCCAAATCGGCCAATGTCACAAGTGCCAGCTATATGGCCACTCTTCCCGAAATTGCTTTGCGGTACCCAGGTGCGTTAAGTGCCTAGGTGACCATGGCACAAGCGATTGCCCCCGTCCTAAAGACACCTCACTCTGCACAGAGCCGCCTAGTTGCGTTCTGTGCGGCCAATCGGGCCACCCTGCAAATTATCGCGGCTGCCCAAAAGCCCCTCGTCCTCACCCCAAAATGGTAAAGCGAGTTCAAGCTCGCAACACCAGGGAAAACCTCCCTTCCTCCGCTCTCCCCGAGCGCCTAAGCCCCCAAAGACCTTCTCCCTGGAACGCACTGAACCATCAGCGCGCATTCCCCAAACTCACTCCTCCGAGAGCTCCCCAGTCCACGGTTATCCCCCCATTAATGGCCATCCCCACCATACAACCCCCTAAGCCAAAAGGCCCTCCTCCCGCGGCAACTTCACGCTCGCCAACAGCCCCTCTGGCACCCACCCCTAAGCGTCCCTCTCCCCAAGCCCCGGAAGCCACCGCGACCGGCGATAATATGGCTTATCTGAGCCAATTATTCCATGCGGTTGACATCCATAGCTTGAACCAGATGGCCGAGCAACTCCGCGCCTCACGCGGAAACATTGCCTCCGTCATGGCTACGATGAGCAAGTTCGCTCACGTAACCACAGCCCTCACTTCTTTCTTTGATACGGTCCAATAATGGAGAACCACAACCTAGGTGGAAAAATCAAACCCAGGTCCCTCAAAGTAGGGTTCTTTAATGCCAATGGCATTAACACCCAACGCGACGAGATCGCTACTTTCCTCCGTCAACACCAACTAGACATCTTTCTCCTCCAAGAGACCTTCCTCAAACCCTCCAACCGCGATCCCAAAATTGCGAACTATCAAATAGTACGCAACGATAGAACCCACTCCGCCAAAGGAGGCACCCTCATCTATTATAAAAGATCTCTTTACTGCATTCCTATGGATCCCCCCAACCTCTCTCAAATCGAGACATCAATATGTCGGCTAGGCATGACTGGACACGAACCAATCATAATAGTTTCGGCATACATCGCACCCAACAAACAAGGCGATATCGCTCCTGATATCGTAAAACTTCTTAGCTTAGGCAACTCTGTCATCGTGGCAGGAGACCTAAACGCCAAACACGAGTCGTGGAATAGCCGCACTCGAAATTCCAGAGGTAATCAACTCAATTACCTCAGTAGCATCCATAACTTCGACGTTATAGCTCCTATGCATCCGACGCATTACCCAGCTATTATAGACCACCGTCCGGACGTTCTCGACCTGGCGATTCTAAAGAATATAAACCTTCGTTTAAATTCTATGGAATCGATAGACGAGCTTGACTCCGATCACCGTCCTGTTGTACTCAGTCTTACCCCCCGCACAGGTCCCCCTGACTCGAGTACTCCCACCCCCATGAAAACGGCAACTAACTGGAGGAAACTAGAGGAAAACCTCAAGTCTACTCCCTTGCCCTTCCCCGAACCGACCCCAACTTCCATTGTAGACACGGTGAACGCAATTGACTCCCTCACCAGTCACGTACAATCAGCAGTCAACAACTGCTCCCGGCAGGTCCCAGCGATGGACGACCATCGCTGGAGGCTGCCGGACGATGTACGCGAACTGGTGACGGAGAAAAACGCGGCTATCCGAGCCTACAGGACTTACCCCACAGCAGCCAACCGATCATTCATGAACCACTTACAAGCCAAAGTAAGAAGGCGCATGAATGAAATGAGGGAAGCTCGCTGGGACAACTTCTTGGCTAACCTTACCCCTAACCACCAGGCTTTCTGGCACTTGCAACGCAAGCTCAGAGTCAAAGAAGCCTGCGGCATCCCTCCTCTTAATCGTCCTGGCCGTAGTCCCGCCTTCGACGACGACGAAAAGACCGAATGTCTAGCCGACAATCTAGAATCCCAATGTTCTCCCAGCTCCCAACAAGTAGACATGGCCCATCTCACAAAGGTGGACGCCGAGGTCGAACGAAGGGTAGCGCAGCCCCCAATAGAGGACCCAGACAATCCACTCCCAGTAGTTACAGTCGATGAGGTTCAATCCCTCATCAAAGATCTCAACCCTAGGAAGTCTCCTGGCTCCGACGGGATAACAAATAAAGTTGTCAAACTCTTTCCCCTCCACATCATTGTCTTCCTGACAGCCATTTTTAACGCTGCCCTTTCAAACAACATCTTCCCACAATCGTGGAAAGAAGCAGTTGTCATAGGGATACCAAAACCTGGTAAACCCAAATCCGAATCCTCTAGTTATCGCCCCATTAGTCTCCTTAAAACTCTCGCGAAGATCTACGAAAGGTTGATCTTCAAAAGACTTAAGGACTTCGCTGAATCCCACAAACTTATCCCAAATGAGCAGTTTGGCTTCCGAGCCAAGCACTCGTGTGTTCAACAGGTGCACCGCATCGTTGAACACATAAGTGCGGGGTTCCAAGTCAAACAGCAAACGGGCGTCCTATTCTTCGATATAGCGAAAGCTTTCGATAAAGTTTGGCACAATGGCTTATTATATAAGCTTTACCAAATCGGTGTGCCTGACAGACTCGTGCTCATCATACGAGACTTCTTATCGAATCGCACCTTCCAATATCGCATCGAGGGCTCATTATCTTCCCCTCGCCGTATTCGTGCTGGAGTCCCCCAAGGCTCCGTGCTCTCCCCACTCCTTTTCACGCTGTACACCAGCGACATCCCCAAAAGTCCCAATGCCGATCTAGCTCTCTTCGCCGATGACACGGCTATCTACTATAGAGGCAGAGACCGTCATACGATCGCCAAACATCTCCAAACCGCAGCCAATGCCCTCGGCAAATGGTTTCGGAAATGGAGATTTGAAGTCAACCCAGATAAGAGCGCAGCTGTCCTCTTCTGCCGCTCTGGCGACCGATATCACGACCCTCCGCCTTCTGTAACCATGTTCGGCCAGCCGATTCCCTGGGAATCCACGGCCAAATACCTAGGCGTCATCCTCGACCAAAGGATGTCCTTTGCATCCCACACAAAGAAAGCACGGTCACGTGCTTCCTTTGCCCTTGGTCGACTCCATTACCTACTAAATGCACGGAGCAAATTGTCACTTAAGTCCAAGTTGAGAATTTACCTCTCGTGCATCCGTCCCATAATGACATACGCCAGTGTTGTTTTCGCACACACGGCCAGCTCTAACATCCATAGAATGCAGGTCCTCCAAAACAAATTCTTGCGAAAGGCCGCGGGAGTCCCGTGGTATGTTCGCAATAGTCAACTCCATGTAGACTTCAAAATTCCCACCATCAAGCAGTTCATGAAAAGAGCCTCTAAGCGCTTTTTCGAATCTGCCGAAAAACACCCGAACCCACTAATCGTATCGGCCGCCCGATATACCCCATCTCGTATCTCCTCCCGACGCCGTCCGAGGCACGTTCTCCTTGACCCTGACGACGATATCACATTGCTTCAGCAAGCAATGTCTCAAAAGCACACACCAAACCGACCATTGTTCCGTCCTCGCCGGCGAGGCTCGTCGCGAACTCTACGTCATCGTCCCCCCCGTCCTCTGCTAGGGCCGGCGCGCGCCGAGCCACTAGCCTTAAACATGTCCCTAAATAATACAACTCAGATCCAGCTCCCTAGCTCATCCCCCAGCAACGCCCTAAGCCGAGGTCCGAGCCCCGCACCGGGGCGCCCTTAGCTGTGTTGCTTAGTATATAAGTTTAAGCTCGGCTGGAGGCCCTTGGGTCTCGCCCTATAGTCCGATTAAGCAGTGGAGGTAACTCCCCCCTACCAACTGCGAGAGACCATATCCTAAAAAAAAAAAAAAAAAATTACAGATATCGTAATACTAAGTCCTTCGACGAAATTAATTATTATCTGCATTTATATATGCGTATGTTTCCAAAGATTTTATATATTTTTATATTTAAATACTGCAGTCAATATTATTATAGGTATTACATATTACAATGCGGTAAAGCAACGGGTTTTACCACTGATATAGGTATGTGCATATGAAATGTTTATACAGCAGATTACCTTCGGAATTAGTCATACAATTAAAAAATATCAATGATTATGTACTTACCTAGACTAGACTTTTAGGTTTCGTGGGTCCACCTCGTGGGCAAAAAGGCTGGAGAAATCTACTGAATAATAACTTTGCTCTAATGTATCATACGTTAGTTAATAATGTCCTGGGTATTAAGTGCTGTCGTGAGTTTTGAGAACTGGACTAGAATGCGCAATATTCATGTTATTAGAGCTGGCTTTCTATGTGCGGTAGTATTATATTAATAACGGAAGGTTATCAATTCGACTGTATGTTTTATTTACACTAATTTCGCTGAGCACTCAAAACTCGTGACGGCACTTGTAATATAAATGTGTAGCGTTTTGAGCAAACGTGGGATCGTTTACAAGCGAACTAAATGGTACGCTTAATTACCTCCGGATAGTATCGGCATCGCGTTCGTGTAAAATAAAAGTTCGCTTTGCTATTCAAATCGCGCTGGCTGCTCAATTACGTATCTTAATGGCGAGACACTTTTATCTATGCATTTAAACTAAGTACAACAGGGAATATGGCGTGCAACGCTAAATTACGTTGGACTCGCTTTAATTTGCTTCAACTGCGAAATCGTCATCAAATTACCTTGTGTTACCTTTTATTATATTCACATCCAACAGTTTCACGAATGGATATTTTTATATGAAATATTATTACAATTTCGATTAATGTTTTAATAATAACAGTATTTAATACGAAATATAATTTGCTTTAGATACATCCGAAAGAATGCCCAAAACCCTTTTAGACAAACTATTATAATACCATATTCGTATTATTATTATTTAACGTAATAAAACAATGTTCATTTGAAAATCGTCATTCTGGTTATCCCAATGAGAACATTCTAACATAATATAGGTAGCCTTAGATTTATACTATAAGGTAAAGTTAAAAGGTATATATATATATATATATATATACCTATCGAAACCAGGATATAGCAGTCCCAAGTCAAGATTTGCAGGAAAAAAAATTCATGTGAGGTAATCAAACACAACTTTTTTTTCAAACATATTAACATCATCGTGTAACATTTTCAACTATGCAACAATCAAATCGTTGATTTTCTTATTATTTGTATATTACAAAATGTTATAAAGTAAAAGAAATATAAATAAAATTATTATATGTCAAATTAAGAGCCTTCAAATACCACTTTAACTATTTTACGTAACACATTCTATTATTTTTTTTAATTAATGCTATAATCCAGCAACTGCGCATTACAATTGACTCGTTTTTAAATGCAATCGCATTATTGCATTGCAATGTTAAATGTATTTAATATTCATTTCCGATGCCTGAGAAGTACAGTCACGTTGAAAATTAGAACATTACGTCCGAGTTAATACATTAACTGCATACAATATGAATAGTTTAAACGTTTTAATTGCTTCCATTAGGTGCATTCGCGCTAGTGCACATAATTAATATGCAAATACACATTAATATTATTATACCAATCCGCTCCGAATAAATGCAGCTCGGCTACTTTCACGTTTTGCTAACGATGAAATGTTATCAATATAATTTGTGACTAGCTTGCTGTCTGCTGCCATATCTGAGTACACTCACGCAAAAGTCTTACTACAAAATATCGTGAGTCTTTTTTTTTTTGGCTCATATTGTTTGAATTCCAATTTCTCAATTTTTTTAAAATTGTATGTACAACGATGTCACACCATGAGTTACCTTTATCGTGTAATGTCTGGTGAAAAGTGGGCATTCCTCTACCAACCCTTTCGGGTCCCGAAGACCCGAAGATATGAATTAATTTTAGTATGGAAGAGTATTTTAGTATATAGTGTATAGTAAGAGGTTTTGAAATTAAATTATACAAAGCAATAATACTTATTAATTTAATTATTTATAGAACATATAGAGTAAAAGAACAGATCTTTAAACTTAATGAAAGATGGACATTGTTAAAACTGTATCTGATAGACAACCTTAGAAAGAAAAGAAATATAAAGACACATTACATTGAAATTTTTCACAGGTGTGAAAAATTTAAAATATAAAATTTCTTGTTATAATAAAATAAATAAATAAAATGTAAGTAATAAACTAATAAATATATTTATTTACTGGGAGCTTCAAGTCAAACTAGTCAGTTGACATAAAATATATTATTATTATTTGTGTTAAATAGCGAGCTAGGTGACCATCAGGGTGGCAGACAGAGAGGTTAAAATCAGCTATAATGAGTAATTACGTCGCGGGAGCGGACGTAGATACAGATCTACATAGGACAGGTGCGCCGGCGCCCATTGACTCAGTGCTAAACGTTAATCGCTTGCTTTATAATATATACAAGTAAATAGCACGTACAATAATATAAACTTTACGGTTTTGTTGCCTTTGTACATGCTATTACTGGTTCCAGATAAATAACGGTCTTTTGGTTAAGGTGTCGCCTAAGGTCACGCCACGGTTGCACGTGCCAGTCTCATGGAGAAAGAGCCGCGTGTTTCAAATGTTATACAACTCTTCAAAGGTGGTAGACGCTGTATTGATGCGTATAGTCTGTCTGATGTCAAAACTGAAACCTATTAAAAAGTAATTATTTTTATTTCAATATCCAATTGAAAAGACATCAACGCGTTGTTTTTTCAAAAATATTATAGGCATCAAAAATATTACGTAATTAATCATAAAGTCGCATTAATTAACACAATATTGCCAAACACATTCACGTTAGAATATTATCACCATACATCAAAATTATACAAATTATCTATTACCAACCTATTTGTATTTCGAAATTTGCATAAATAATGTGTAACAATACAAATTGCAGTTGTAAAATTAATAATTACTTTAGGAAAACATATTTTGCGTTATGTAACTTACGCAAACCGTAGGAAACATTAGTTTGCACCCGTTAATGTGAAATAGGTATGCGAATTGAGGAAACTGAAGACCATAATTCACTCAATTAAACAATCTTTTAACAGCAACAATGCAATGTTAGGAAGTCGTTTAGCAAACTGACCATATCTTCGTTTTTATAACACGCGTTACATTGCTCTTAATGAACAGTTGAATAATATTTAATTGTGTTTTATGTACTTGTTTCATACGTTTTATGTCCGTGGAAACATAGTTCCTTGTTTGTTTAGGCACAGACATGCAACGCTGGCATTTGTCACCATTTATGTTATATTCGTAATATTGAAATCTTCAATATTTCGAATCAACCAACTAACCACATAGCAGAAACAAAAGATAACCTTGTACTGTATACCTAAATAACTGCGATAAGTGTCCCAGGTGCGATCAACGCGTCAGACATTTTAAGAAAACAAATATATTTAAAAAAAATATATTGCATACAGTCCCAAAAAATAAAAAACGAAAACCTTACCTTCAAACCCTGAATTTCTTTTAAAACGGTCAGTTACATCCCCCAAAAGACCACATTTAGACCATCAACACAATACACTTTAAAACATCCAAATCGGTTCAACCGTTTTCGAGAAATCCATGTTCTAACCTTCATAAAAAAATCGAACCTCCTCGTTGTTTTAAGGCGGTTAAAATCACCCTGAGTATGAATTTCATAGGAGCGAGCACAAGAAGTATTCGTGTTGATTGTGATTAAGCAGCGTTTAACCAACATGCATATTAATCTCTGGTACCGCTGGACGTCTGCTTGTCGTGTGGTGTACGCTGCATGCTCTTTGCATACAACTTTATTGTTTACTAGCTGTGCCCCGCGGTTTTGCCCACGTAGAGTTAATTTCGTGAGTGACCCGCGGAACCCTGATGGTTTTTTAGGTAAGAGTAGCCTAAGTTACTTCCTGTAACATTAGCTATCTGCCAGTGAAAGTCACGTTAAAAGCGGTCCAGACGTTACAGAGATTACACGGAGCAAACAGAGAGACAGACAGACGGACAGACAGAGATTTTTTTAAATTGTTATACATTCTTAGCGTATATTTTTATATGCATTTAGTAAAAATCTGTTAATTAGGTATTACAAACAAACACTTCTATTTTATTTACCTGTATACAATAAATAAAAAAAATAATGTATAGATATTAATATGCGTATTTGTACATAGAGTATTAAATTATATTTCAATCTCAATGTATTATCGGCCAAAAGTTAGTGCTGCTACGTAATAATATCTATCTACCTCTGTAGGGATTCTTTACGAGAATTAATCAAGCAGAAGAGAATAATGTGAAGCCTTTAAGTAATACAAATTTTTAGTCACTCACATTAAAATTGGCACCCAGCAATCGCCTATGATGATATCCGAACGGCGGCGAATTACCTATAGTTGATATACCTGTTGTTGAGTGTCACCAGGGTGCAAAACATATTTGTTATGAAGGTTCGATATATCTTCGCTCGAGAGTTTCTATATCGTGGGTATAAAAAGCAGTAAATCCAGTAAACGTAGAGTGTTTTACATAACTTTAATCGCACAGACGGATCTTTACTTCTGTTTGTGAACACTTAGAGCTAATTGTACATTTTAAATGGTGAAAGGTGTGTTACAGAGAATGGACTAGAGCAGAATTATCTATTAATTTCGGAAGAGGGTTCGCTCAGTAAACTGTACAATCGTTCGCGTAATTCACGTGGAGGTATAATCTGTTACATAACTTTGCGTTTCTGGTTAAGTTTGTAGTGAAGTTATTGTTATTGAGTGGCATTGTAACCTCTGACCGTCACGGCACGCAATAGTTTGTAGAGGCGATTCTAGAAAACGGTCGTTTTGCGATTAGATCAGCAGGACCGGACTCGGGTGGGTGGGGGCGCTGTTAATTGCTCCGTTTTGTGCGCCGTGGCGTGCCCCGCGCGCAATCAGCGCCCCTGACTGATTGCTTTTTAAATAGGTTTTATGCCCGCTAAAATTTTTTCGTAGGAAATCAAAGAAAGCCTCCCCCGAAATTCGTAGGGTGGTTGTAAACACGCGCGGGGACAAGTTGTTTTATATAGCGCCTCTGACGACCGTGACTGCTCAACATGTAATGCTTCTATTGCCCAAATTATTTGTGACGCTAACGACGTGCCTACACGATGCTAAACTTACATTTAAATATTATGTATAAACGCTTCGTATTTTTTTATTGGCTGCTAAAAACTCCACACTGACGCCAAACGAAGCCTTGCATTAAAAACTACGCGTAAAAGTTAATTGAACTGAAAATAATTTAGCACTTGTAGACTGCAATTACAAACCACTTGCATAATAATAAGGATACGTTACTCAAACATAATAAAAACGCAAGTAATGCAAAATGTTTTATCTACCGTTAACATATGCATTGGTAAGTTAACGGAACCGCGGCTGCAAATGGAGATAGCACAGACAATTTAACACGAGCCGGCAGCATGCGGCCGATGGCGTGACAAGCCGGAGTTAGCCGCTGCCGCGCTACCAATGCTCGGTGTTTGTTACACCTATTTAGTACTCCAAAGGATACATTTAATGCATTTTAATTTAGATTTTTTGCTTTTTATTACTGGCAACACTACTCGCCGCAGTGCCATGGTATATTACGCTCATGTAAAAACAAGACTTAACAGCTTAGATATTTAAAAAAATTATAATTAAAGTTCACAAGAGAACCAGATCTATTACGTTATCTCTATCGATAATAGATTATTTTTACTTTTAATACTTATTAGTATTATCAGGTTTAAATGCAACTTATTTGATGATCCTTAATGAGGGATACACTGAAAACCAGTGCTGACAGTCTGACTATCAAGTCTGTGACTATGGCAGAGTGATGGCTTTATTCGCGATAATTTTGTACGACAGTCCCGATGGAGCAACATATTCGACTCAATCTATAAAGCTACACTCTACCTATCTATGCATCTAATTTTGTTGTGCTGACAGTCATTTTGCGTATGAACTTTTCATTGTTTCGTTTAAATTTTGAACATGATTGCAAAAGGCAAGCCTATGTTGGTGATAGAAAATATTGTAGGCATTCTAATCGTAGTTGGATTACTAACGTGTTTACTAAAGTTAACTAGGACTAGATCATAGAGAATCAAGAGTGACGTGAATCGCGCTCTCTACTCTCACGTGGACTTGAAATACATAGTACATATATACATAGTACGTGGAGTGTTATACAGCTACAATACACAAGTAATATAAATAATAATAAATTATATGATGCTGACTCAGATATAGATCGATGTTTGTAGATATTAATAGTCCTTGAGTCACAACTTATAATCATAGTCAAGTCTGAAATTAAAACCAATTTGCCTCTGCGCATTGTTCTTTAATGAAAAAAACGTTTCATAAAATTTTACTTTTTTGTCCTTCATCCTCTTAAATATGTAAAATTATCATAAATATATAAATTAAACAATGGTATGAGATTGCAGTGAAGTAAAACAAATGTTATGTTTTAATTGACAACATTTTAATTACAAAACACCACAAAATCTATCGGACATAGAATGTCGCATCTCAGATTGTTTATTACATCGCCATATTTTATATTTCATTAGCATACGGTACTTTATTACATACATATAATATAATACTTTTAAATCGTGTATTTTATACTAACAATACATAAGTACATCGTATAGGAATAATTATGTAGTATTTATATAATAATATTATACAGTTTATTTGCACAATGGTAAGTCGATTTGTTTATAATCGACTATAAATTTAATCACTAATATTATACAAATTAAGCTTCAGTGTCGTATTTTTATGATGACATTTGAATGTTGCAATAATGTGTTTTAGATGTCGAAAAACAAATATTTTGGTCAAGGTCGTTTTGAAATTTTTAAACTACATATTCGTAGTTATTTTTTTTATTTATGTCGTGCGCAATGTTGACACTGAAGGAGTGAGGATCGTTCCACACGGGGAACATGTTAATTATAAAATTAAGATCAGCAACGGAATATTCCATTTTATCTAACTATAGTCACTTACAAAGCTTGTGTTCCTAGCAGCTAGTTAATACGTAATTAATTTAACATCAATTATTATACACGTACTTATATCATATCTGGGCTTATAATATCACATATTTTGGACAGTAGTGTCCACACCTCACGAGTACAAGAAGAATCAGTGAGTAAAGTCCCATTTGAAGTGCGAAACGGAAACATCAACGAATACGCCTACAGTAACTGGAGTTTAAACCACCTGGGGTCTCCGAACCGCAATAAAGTGGTTTTTTGTAACTCTACCTTATCTAAGTTCACTTTAGTTTTTCACTTTGAATAGTCAATATCGTATTTTAATCACAGTTTAGACGTGTATAGGTTCGTCATCATCTTCATCATCAGAGCGCCTGTCGGGGGAGGGGTCGCGGGGGGAGCGCGGTCGAGGTGTGTGGCTCCCGGGGTCCACGTCTGGGGATGGCGTCCGTCGCGCATGCGCGTAGTAGCCCAGCGCGCCCAGCGCCGGCGCACCCAGAGACCCGAGGTGTGCCGACGGACCGGGCAGACCCAGGCCTAGAGGCGGCACACCACCCAGCGATGCGCCTGGATATAACCTGTTGGGAAGGGAGGTTATGTTACTTATAGGTACAGATTGCATACCTCATCCCTGTATTCCCTGAAAGTTTAGGCAGAGGTGTTGTTATAAAAACACCCACTTTTCACCGAAGATGATTAAGTGCCGACGTCACTTTGTACCGTCGGTACTGTACCATACATATTGGTAAGAGCAAGGTTATCTAAACACTGACCAAATAGACACAGATTTGTACTGAACAGTGTCGAACTGCAAAGGTTATATAGATACTTCGATGTTCCTTACCGATATGGCAGCGGTTTCTGCAAAGTGTTCGCTGAGGCAGAGGCAGCTGCAGCAGCAGAAGCTGCCGCTTGTCGGTAATACAGATCTGCTGCTCCCTGCGCTGGCTGCGCTGGGTAGGCAGGTACGCCGGCCCAGTAGCCGCCGTACAACCGCTGGAAAGCGGCATAGTTACCCGCTTCTGCTAGTAGTTCCAGGCCTACAGCAGTTTGGCGCTTCCATTTCGTTCTGGTAACAAAGAGCAATATTCGCTTTAAAACAATATTCGTATCCTTTTATAGTTGTAATTAGTGGGTAGGTATGAATGAAATAAAATGCGTTGACAAAAGCATCCAAAAACTACCTTTACTTTTTTAATTTGTATTCGACAATAGCATTACGGTCCATTAGTATATCAAATAAATCGTATGTGACGGTTTCGCGAATCCCACAAGAAATTACACAAAAACGATTTATGCCACATTAGAAACTTAAATCGGCTCTAAAATTCTCTAAACTATCGTTTACAACCCCAGCAATAGTTCGCTATTGCCATAGATCACCAACCCTACGCAGCTTGTGACCCCAGCAGTCATCAAATTTGTCACAGACCACTCGAGATAACAATGAAGATGCCGCAATGAAACGACTAATAAAAAATATAAATAAAATAATAAATTTGACAAAACGTCTTGGGCACTCGCGTGTTCACTGGAGCGCGGTCGAGTGCTTTAATTTGATTTATTTGATTTAGTTGGGAAAGGGTGAGCTCTATAAATTACGTTTATTACTGCTGGGGACGAGACAGTTCTGCTTTCAATTATACCTACTGGTACACGATGTTAGATGTACCATAACTCTGAGGTTTTACATGATAATTACTACAGCCCCTAATGTAGCAAGACTGGATTCTCTTGCTAATGCAAAATTATCAACCGTTTCATACATAAGTATTCATCCACCTGCCCTTTTTATTTTTTGATCTTAGCGCACTTCATTTCTATCAGAATTATTTTAGTATCCGTACACTAAATAATTTAAGTTTTATTCTAAGCTGACTTTAGCTCACAAACTCTCACATATTTCTCTCATCTGCTACTATTACGTGTTTACCTACCAACATAGGTTAGATATAAAAACATTCATACGATTTAGTACAAGCTAATATTCTTTGCAAATTATCCGATTGGCAGCTATCCTGTATCCGTTAGTATTATTTTGCAAAGCATAATTTCAATGAATTCAAAATAAAAAAATATTTTAATAGAACCACCAACGGAACAATAAATACATCCCCTGTTTGAAAATTTAATTTAATTTGGTTCGCGAGTCCTCGATTAGTTCCAAAGTGGTTGGTTATTGTCATTGAGTGAGGTTTTTATTAATTCGTGGGGTGTTGTTATATCGGCGCATCGTCGTTGGTATTATTAGTGCATTGTGCGCGTCCCGGAGCTGTCGCTTCACTGGCCACCTCGTTAATTAATTTCTATAAATGGATCATTTAATTTTATTAAATGTAAATTAGGGGGAGTCCGCGTATTCTGTTACACGTCTTCCATTATATGATTTATTAGCTCTGAGCGTATTTTCCATTAATGGGAACATGTCTGTGCCTTCTGTTATTACAGTGTTCTTCACACGACTGTTCACAGAAGTGATAATATTAATTACTTAATGCATTTATTTATTATATTCAAATATGATAATAGCATTACCTACCTATATTTATAGTCAGTCAGTCACGTCAACGTATGATACTAATATAAGCTACATTGCTTTAATATAATCTTTATCAAGTAGTCATTTAAGTCGAATTGAACTAGTGCTTAATTTAAATAGCACACCTTAATTATCGGTAGCTGACAATTGATCGATAGAAAGCGGTTGCTCGCTCATAAATCATATTATTATGACGGGTGTTCTTACGGCACGTCACTCAAGAGCACTTATTTAATTGTCAAGTGCTGAATAAGGAGCAATCTGCTCAGTGACACTATTCTTTTTATTGCCGCCGCGGGCCACGGATAAAAAGCTCTTGGTGCGCACTTAAATTTAGACTTCTATCTCAAGTTGACTTGTTCAACGGACCAATATAATTGTCTCTGTCTAACTTATGTGTACGGTTACAAGAGCGGGTTTGTTCCGTCTCTGTCGCGCGTCCCCCGCCGGAGTCTGAGTACGCTCCGCCCAGTGGTTTAGTGATTTGATGCTGCGTGAACTGATTCAATTGTTGTTCGAGAAAGCCCCATCCGAAAACCCGCCTTAGCATATCAAGCTAAAGACGAAAATCGTCCGGTAAAACGATCTCGCTTACGACCTCTCTGAGGGGGAGGTTGTTTGTCTCGATTTGGGTTTTTGGACGACGTGATGCGAATTCGGTTTGTATATCCGGCAAACAAAGAGCACTTTCATCGATCGGAAGAGGTCGCGGCCAGCGCTTACGCCCTTCGGCCACCGCGCCCGACGACGCTTTTTCAGCTGGATCCAGCGTTATTTATACGCGCTGCTTACAAACTTTCAGTAACATGTTCGTGTGAGGGTTCTTATGAGAATTGTTTGGAGTTTGAGCGCTTTTATTGTTATAGACAGGTATTATGTTTGTGCAACTTTATAATCATAGTATTTCTCCATTTTAGTTATCGAAGTACTACAGGAACAATAATTTGACGAAGGTGATTTTTCTACATATATTTCTACAGACTGGGATTTACATGACTATTTCGGTGATTCAAGGGGAACATAGTCAGATGCATTAAAACTATTTACTTTATCTGATATCATCTAAACGTACAGTGCATATTATAACTAGTTTATCATAAAGCAACAAATAATATGAGTGATCAAATGTTCGGTCAGCTCGGTCGTGCAAAACGAGCAGTGCGCCGGAGTTGCGTCACGACCGGCCGTTAGAGCTGGCAAATTACTGACTGCCAATAATCTAACTCGGAATGCGCTTATTAAAATCCGACCAAAGCTGAAATGCCATTTGCAGTATAATGATTAGTGGTTTAAATGATAAGCCGCGCGACCGGACCGTCCTTGGTTCG
The DNA here is from genome assembly GCA_964035505.1 of Watsonalla cultraria. NCBI lineage: Eukaryota > Metazoa > Arthropoda > Insecta > Lepidoptera > Drepanidae > Watsonalla > Watsonalla cultraria. The sequence continues at coordinate 4,143,236 of OZ037717.1, read as the reverse complement.
AATCCCGTGTCCCTGCGAGGTGTAATTTGGCAGGGTTCGCTATAAGCGATTAGCCTGTTTCTCGGTAGCTACGCCAGTTTCGAGTAGTACCTGCGTATTATGTCATTAGCCGTGCACACATGTGTGGAATCTCAATTCAATATCAATGACTATGAAATATTAGGTCGTGTTTTCGAACTATTAAATGCCTACTTTCAAGACGCGCGACGGACTGGTGAAATAATTTGTTTAACACAATGTAACTAGTGGGTAAAGTGTGGGAATTGTTCAATAGATCATTTTAATGTAGACGAAGCGAATAGTGCAATAAAAAGGTTTGTTTTAAGGCATTTGTAATTAGATTTACAAATAATTTTCACAGCTTGTGTGATGTGATAAGTGTTTACACACACATGTTCTTAGAATAAAATACCTACCTATATTCTTTTATCATTTTCTCTTTTCATTATTTTTCTCAAATAATTATTAAAATATTGCCAGTGTTAGTACCAAGGTAGATAATAAGTACTTATATACGTTTGGATTTAGTTTCAATCGAATAACTTTATCGCACAGAATGAAATGACAATACAAGTAAGTGAATCTGGTGAAGTGAAGCAAGTAATCTATATCATATCACTCCTGAAGTATCATACAAAAAGTATATAGAGACATGGCTATAGTGTCCGTGTGTCATTACAGAGTGCATCATTAGGTAATCGTCGGCGATTACTAGTTGCCGCCGACTAAACGTCGATAAACGCCGTTTCGATGCCAGCCCCGGCCTATTACGAATTTACGACGGAACAGTCGCAAAAGAATTATAAACTTTAACGATCGCGTTAAATTCGTTGCAATTTCAAATGCATTCAAGTAATTTGCAATTTGCTGTGCAAAACGATGTATTGCGGCCGTGAATTATGCGATAAGTACTAAACTGTAATGTATCTATATACATTATTCGTAGGTACTTAGTTATTTCTATGGCTACAGTGAATATTCAAGATCGATTTACTAGTGTCGGGGTCTATTCAATACAAACAAATAAACAAACCTTTCCTGTTTATAATATTAGTATGGATAGATACATACATAATACATAACAAACGCTCAAGCATGTATTCTCCTAAGGGGTACTTATAGTACACCCACATTTCGCCAGTTATATTTAAGTCCCATGTACCTAATAGGAGACGAACCTATTGTCATCACCGAGGACTAATCACAGGCTCCGGCTTGCTATTGTGAAATTACAAATTCAAACCCAATACTGCTTTACCCGACCCCTGGATCGAACCTAGGATCTCATAATCAAAAGCGCTTTGCGATCACTAGATCAACAAGGTAGTCTTTTATTTTACTTCCACTTAAAGCTAACAAATTTATTAAGATACCTAATTGCATCTTGTAATTTAAAGTAATATGTAGGTATGTAACTAATTAACTAAGTCGTAAAAATGTAAATATATAGCCAGGTATGTTTTGGACAAAATTTTTAGAGATCATGATATTCAGTGATAATATTTACTTGGAATCAAAATGAATCACAATAATATATGGTAGAAGACATGCCTAAAACAATCAGTGGTTAAAATATCCGTCGGGCGGCAATAATGAGTAGGCTGCGCAGGCGCCGGCGCGCCAGTGACTTGCACAGATCCAGTTCACACGTCCCCTCTTCATTATGGAGCTGAGTGCCCACTGAGCTACTGACTTGCCCATCGATACATTTAATAACCAACCCATTATTTATTTATGGGACTTTATTCAACATAACGCATGTTAGTTTTGTAAATAATTTTCATATTTATATTAGCGTTAAGTACTATGAAAAAGGAACATTTTTATAATGTGTACGGATGCTATCACGAGCTCTGTTGTTGTTGTGTTAGAGTGCGAGTAATGTACCTACATGAACAGTTCTTACTCTCCTTTATTTTCATTGAGCGCTCAAAATGTATGACGGCATATGTACACATTATTAAGTATAACTTTTTCATAGTAAGTACCTAGCTTTAATATCAATATGAAAATTATTAATTTAGCCTAAGCCTTGATAAGGCATTTGAACGTCGCATAGAACACCTGTAATATTTACAGCCAATAAGTACTAATCGGTTCTTCATCAGTCAAGCGTCTTATTTTACTCTGGTAAAGTAGTTCTAACACCGAGCAGTGCTAAGACCGACCAGTCGTCAATATTACCTAAATAATGTCGCCCGTCTTGTGTAAAGTACGAAATGGTACTTAATTGTTTGCCATAAAATATCAATTTAATTATGCATCTGTGATTATTTATGTACAACTACCATTAGCCGGAGTCACGTATCCATTTGTCTACGTGACTGCCTGGCATTATTCTCAACAATAAGAAGTAATTTTAATATCATTGAACATACTCTGCAATGGATGCTAGGTAAAAACTTTAAAATGGTGGTCTATTATACATATTTAGCTACATTTACTTCAGAGAGCCATAAATCTTATCTCGCTAATTACAGTTTGTTGTAACTAAACTAAATGAGCAATGGTTGCGTAATATGTAGGCAGATGCATGGCTAGTTTTTGTCATGTTTTTTGCCACTTTACAAATGATTCTTGTGTTAGTTCGGCAACCAGTGGGTGAACACGACTATACTTTAGACTACCTTTAAACTGTTCGCTGCGGTACTCAAAATGTAAATTGTTTTCATTTAATTTGTGTGCAGAAAAATCACTAATTAAGTAGGTAATAGAATTTATGTAGGATGGTAATTAATTTTATTCATAATTACTGAATACGCAAACGGCATGTCTTGTAATTAAAATTAATTGCACACATCAGTTAAAGAGCGTTAATCATTTTTTGCTGAGTTACCATACAAATATACATACACAGGTACATGGTGTATAATAGTCGAACGGTCGCCCGCTATAACCTTATTTAACTTGAGTATTGGATGATGGACTCTGTCGGCATACAAACAGAAGAAAGTGACCGCACACAAAAGCCATTACATCCTTCAATTAACTCCGATTTCACACCCTTTCACGAACCGAAAAATCGAAGCCCAAACATTAGTTTAACCGATATTATGGAAAATCAACAAAAAGTGAGGCAAAAACCACAAGGCGACGACGCCCCGGCGACACGGGGTGAGTGACGTCTACTGTGGGCCGACTATGATCTTCTCGATAGTCGAACACTCACGTCTCACGTCACGCTTCAAAGATGTCCTGCTTTGTCATAGCTCTAGCACAGGTGTTTCAACATTAGACCACTAACAAATTTTTTCCAAAAATTTTTTGGCACTGATAGAGAATCAAAAGATGATTTCCATTAAATTTTTTTGCGATTGATAGGTATTTAAAATAATAGAATAAGTGTTATTTCATGTCTATGGTAACTGGTGTGTGGCTTCAAAATGCCTGTACATTATCTTTAAAAAAATGCATCCTACATAGCAGTAACTAATAATAGTACTAGATTACTTACTGCATGCTGCATTTCATAATCAACTTTAAAGTAGTAAATAGACTGATTTAAGTGAATATAAATTACATAGACAGTTTTAATAAATGCACGACCTTGATTAAAGAGATAGAATCGGATCAATAGAAAATTAGTATAGTTTGGTTTTGGCTACCGTAGTTTTTTGTAGCGGAGGTGCGCGGCCGGCGGCGGCGGCGCGGCGGCTGCCTAATTACAAACGTTTGTTTTTGAAATAGCCGCCCCAGGTACTGTCGGTGATAAAACTTTTTGATGATATTTAATAATAATAAAATTATATTTAAACTACCGAACCCGTAGCTTATTGACTGTAGATCTTAATTTCATGTTTGTTTAATTAATATTAGTTTTCCAACAGTATTTAAATTGTGTATGTGTGTAAATAAATGTATTGAGCGGTAGTAATATTTTTGAAGTATTTCGTTTTAAAGCAAAATTGATATTTTGTTATGTCTGTATAGTTATCTACTTACTTAAGGAACTCAGAGTCTAGATGTAAATTTTACAATGATAAATTTAATTCAGCTCTAAAGTGAAACATTTATCTATCAACTATTAAGTACAGAAATAATAGGTCTCCAATAAAATGTTTGTAAGCCATCGAGTGCACCATAGTCGTCCTCGCCAGTAGCACATCTCGTGTAATACCGCTGACTCAGCACTGCTTTGTGTTACTGCCGCCGCTCTCACGACGTCACGTTATGCCACAAGGCATAGGAATATACGATAAATTATAGTATTTAATTCAAATACCACTAGGTCAAGTCAAGGTTGTTTCCTAAATACCCGGTGTTACAAAAAATCAAGTATTTTATGAGGCACATGTTTGTTTATATTCTGGCCCGGTACCCAGTGCTCATAGTAAAATAGTGACACGAACAAATAATTTAAAATTCCATGTTAAAAATTCTGATCACAGACCTTCCTCGTAAGACAATCAATTATATGGTGAAAACTTCATTTTAATTTATAGATTTTAATATTGCAATATAAATTGTAACCCACATTTCGAAAAAGTCTCTACCCGCGTAGTTTTTATTGGAAATATAAATGTTTTTTTTTCCTAAAATAGCTCTAGCCTACGTTAGTTCCTTATAAGGTCAGTTATCTTAATTTTCAAATTTTTTAAATTCATATTCGTACCTAAGTATCTAACGTAAGTAGGTACTTTCACTTGAAAGTACTAATAGTATAAATGCTTATTTTTGCATTTAACGAAAAGCCGTTAATTTGTAATTACAAACAGACACTTTAATAGTATTTATCATTAAAGATAGTACAATCGGAGCTAACTCTCGCTCGTAGCTTTCCATTTGGGCCATACGTCAAAATGTTGGATAATTGTTTTCTTTTGCTGGTGTTTTTTTCACTCGTATTATTTTTAATTCCATTACGGCGTAGGTCAAAGTACTGTTGCTAAGACGCTTTTCTTCATTTTCATGGATATTAAGTCCAATAGATTAGTCATATAGACTTATTGGACTTAGTGAAATGTATTCCAGATATTTGTATGGCTTAGTTATACTGTTTGGTTTACGTAAGTCACAAGTGGTATATTTTATCGTAAGTCTTCTTTAAATATTTTGTCCAGACGATTAGCAAATTATGTTTCTGAAATTACCTGATTACTTCTTGCCAGTAAGGCAAAGTTAGTTAACTAACTACTAAAACTATTGGGAATAGGCATGTATCTATAAACACCCAAATACAGTTTCTTAGATAGAACATTAGATATTTCTGTTATAAGATTAAGCTTAATTTTAAGAGTGCACGAGTAGAGACCGCTTATTTTTATGAAACAAATTCTGGAACTTGAATGGTAACTCACCTCCGATTTTGGTACCAGGTCTTGACCTGTGTGTCGGTGAGTCCTAGTTTGGCAGCCAACTCCATGCGGTCCTGGACGCTGAGGTACTTCTGCCGTTCGAAGGACTTTTCAAGGGTTTGTAGCTGGTGGTCCGTGAAGGCTGTGCGGGCTTTACGCTGCTTCTTGGCCAGAGCTGAAGGGTCGCCGCCGCAGCTCTTACTCGACACGTCATCCGAGTCATCCTTCACTCCTGTTTGCAACAAACAATTGACGCTCAATAATGTGATGCTTACACACGTGGTGTTCAGTCCTATCTTGAAATAAAGAAAATCGTAATGTTTATATCTATACATCTATACAGATAAATAAAATTGAAGTGTCTGTTTGTAATTCCAAAATAACAGCTTTTCACTAAATGCATATGAAAGTATACACGCTACTGACACTAAAAAACAAAGTTTTAAAATTTTTCTCTGTCTGTCTGTCCGTCTGTCTGTCTGTCTGTCTGTTTGTTCCGGGTAATCTCTGAAACGGCTGGACCGATTTTAACGGGACTTTCACTGGCAGGTAGATGATGTTTCCAGTAACTTAGGCTACTTTTATTTATTAAAAATATATGGGCTCTGCGACAAAAAGGATGAAACTAAATCGCGAGTGAAACCGCGGGGCACAGCTAGTTTACTAATAAAATTGTTTTATGTTTTTATTTACTACCATGAAATAATTGGCGATCTCATCGCAGGCTATTTATTCAACTATAATTGGAAATAGAATAAAAAGTCAATAAACTCAGGGCGATGTCCCTTCCAATTCAAAAACAACTACCTACTATCTATAGTAAGTATGAGTAGGTAGTAGTGTTCAATAAACCTCAAAGGTGTATTAAGATGGTGAAGCCCTCGCGGGGCTTCTTGTGGTCATCATGCCTGGTCGCGTTTCCTTCGACGTCGCTTGCCCTGTACCTACACCACTGCGCACGAGCACTTGGTATTCTGTTGCCATTCGATCCTTTCAATAACTTGCCATTTAAAAAGTTTATAAGCATCAGTTTGATGATCCAGATAGCGCAGCCAGCTGTCTGGCCACCATTCTCGCAGACAGATGTAAATTCGGTTTTTAGAAATCATTTTCTTCAAGTACAAATATAAACTTTAGTTAGTTCTTATTGAAAATAATAAGAAATATATTTAGAATGTTGCCAATATTATCTATAATTAACATAATTATGCAAATAATTCCAATTAATAGCTCCTTATTAATGGTCGAAACTTATCGTTTGCTCTTGATAACTTACCAAATAATTATAACTTTCCAGGAATAAGTAAAATTAACCAAACAAGTTTAATTTATCAATTCAATTGTTAAATTGAAATATCAATTAAATAAGCTGATAAGTATATATCTAGCGGGTTTTGCTAAGGAAATAATATAATCAAGGAAATTAAATTACTTTCCTTAATTTGGCTTAAAAGTAATTCTCCTATTCTAATTATACATTGTAACAATGCACAAACCATATGAGTATAGCTTATTGTTTAATATAAGATAACTTAATCATTTCATTGTTACCTGTTCGAACAGCAAATTTAAGTATTATTTGTACGATATTCATTAACATAAACTCTGGACCGGTGGTGAAACGTTTACATAAATATTACAAAAATAAATCGTTTTATTTTTCGACTAGCGGACGTCACGCGGTTTCACCCGCTTAGTTCCCGTTCTCGTGGGAATACGGAGTTAAAATATATCATATATTAATCAGTGATAATGTAGCAAACGGTGAAAGAATTTTTAAAATCGGTCCAGTAATTTTTGAGCCAATTCGTTACAAACATACTTACATATAAATAATTCCTGTTTATAATATTAGTACTTATTTTTTTAGTCAAGTTACTCCTTATAACATTAGCTATCCGCCAGTGAAAGTCCCGTTAAATTCGGTCTAGCCGTTTCGGAGATTAGCCGTAACAAATTACAAAGAACCTTATTTTTCTATGTCTGTACTGTGTATACGAGTACTTACATATGCATTTAGTCAAAAGGTGTAATTTAGGAATTACAAACAGACACTTCAATTTTATTTATCTGTATAGATATAGATTATTGTTGTAAGGTATTTCCAAATGCGTCGGTCCCCTAGCTGGTGCTCATTATAGAGCGCGTAAAGGATTAGTGCAGTGGCGTGGTGCGTTGCGGTTTGCCACCCATGCGCTCGCGGCCACTGGCCAAGCCACTCTTGTCAACTTATTTCAACAACTTATAATAAATCTGTAACGAGACCTTCTCTGAACATTCAATTTTTAATTAAAATTGTAACGGTTGTAATTGTAATTTAATTTGCAGTCTTTGAAGGCAGCACTTTGAACGATACATTTTAAAATGTGGAGTCGCTACATGAATTAATTACGCACTGAAAGACAATATGACTGTGAGATTTGTTTTGAATTGTTGAATAAATATTCAAATAATATTTGTTTATTGACTATCCGATTATCCAATAAAGTCTGAATATGCTTATGTTGTCTATGAGAGACCAGAAATGGGCAGCGCTTATAACTCCTAAGTAAGTAGGTTATATATTTTCTTAATTGCTTCTTAACTTTTATACGAATGTTATGATCGACTTCAATTCCTAGCATTTTCTATCGATTACACTCGACATAGATTTTAAATTATCCCAGTCACTGTATCACGTAAGTTAACCGTCTCGTAAAATAGTCAACGGTAAATATTTTTTCAAAAATGTTGCTGAACTTGTACAATGCAATATGAACACAGTGCTGGTTTTGAACCAGCATAACGCTGAGTTGAGGCCAATTTGTGTATTTTTCACGTTGATATTACATGTGATCTTTATTTTAATGTTTGTTCATATGTTACTTATGCAAATAAACACACATATTCTTTCTAATAAACCGCGTTTTTCCTTCTGCTAGTTGATTTTCACAACAATCAAAAACAGCTTTGTTTTCAATTTGCCGGCGGATAAAGTGTTTACATGTTCCGTATTTACGTATTCGTAATAACGTGCCTTTAATAAACGGGCTCATTTTATAAATTGCTTATTGTTGAGTGCTGATTTTTTTACCAACGACCCTTTCGTTCACAACACGGAGTGTAATTATGAACGGGAAGCCCATTAGGGCTCACCGCTGTTAATTTATTATAATAAGGACCAACTGCCGCCCGGCTTTACTCGACCGTGAAAATTATTATCATCATAACACAATGCATAAAAATATACTACTATGCTCTCAGAGAATTATTCAAAAACATTTAATCCAACGCGTGGAATAACAAGACAGTTAACTGAACAAATTGGCCATGCAGAATGGCAAATCAAGACATTCCACTGTGACTAAACTGCTTAGCTGCCAATGCTTGTGTCCAATGTTTGTCAAACAAAAAGCTACTGGCCGAGGTCGTAAATTTAAGGTCCTAAGTTGTTGGTCATTAAATAATTTGGCTAATCAACAAATCTCCTCAATAGCAGTTTATGATTGTATTTTTTTGTCGACAGCATAATAATAGTTTCGACCTCTATGTTAAGTGGGACTATGAAACAATGTGCGTAGGTGCCGACTCGCTAATACGTTTATAATTGAAAATTATGTTTTAGCGACCTCGCTTGTGTCGCGCAGGCGTGGAGGACGACTATCACACCTGTTTGATATTAATTGAATATTAAGTTACCAAAGTGACTGTGTCGTGATTGATTTCAAGCTTGTTCTAATTGCTTGATAAATACTTCGGTCACTAGATTAGCAATACTTGGAGGTCATTACAACAAAAAATATATCTTTACCTGTACAATCACTGTGCATTAAAATGTATACATATGTTAATTGTGCAATTGATAGAAATAGTCGTATTTCTGAATAAGTACAATATTGAAATACTGTTTTTAGCACAACTATTTCAGGATTTACTAGAATGCCGAATAGCATTCATTCATACAATACATATTTTCCGAACAGATGATCAATTTCCTACCACAAATTAGTAGTGGTTTTTGAGAGTACTAGAGATAATCCAGTGCTTCTATACATTTGAAAACCTAGGGCCTAAAATAAACGGTCAGGTACACTAGACATACGGCGCCGTCAATACTTTGGATTCGCATCGCTACCTTTGATTTTACGATTTTGAATGCTATAGATTTGAAACATGTAAGATTTATGATTGAATCTCAAACATAAACAGGACATAAATATTGCACGACACCACCCAAGAAATACAATTGTAGTTACCCCAAAGAGAGTGTTTACTGAGTGCCTTCAATATATTAATTAATTAAACTGATACACATTTTCCTTATTAGCTATTTCTATATGTTTTTCCTAATTATATATATATTTAAATATAAAATTTTAGCTAAGTAAGTATGAGATCATGTGATAATTCTTGAAACATAACAAAACAATTAGTCGAATTCCCGAACTTTCGAATGCGATTCCACCAGGATGTTTTTCGAAATTACTGATTGGACATACCTATATAATAATTCATATTGTATACTTAATTTTATTCTTAATTTAACCTGTTTGCGTTTGTAAATTTCTAAGTGATTATTAGTAATTAATGGATATTTACAAGTGTGATGCAATTTACACAAAAGTTGCAAAACTTGCAAGGTTGCAACAGCCCCAGGCAGAGTCGTAAGATCTAAAATTAATATAGTATAAGAAATAGCTGTGCCCCGCGGTTTCACCCGCGTAAATTTAGTTTCATACAAACTTTGATGGTTTTTCTATGTTGACAAAGGTCTTACCATGGCCTAAGCTGAATAAATAATTTTCATACTATATTGGATTCAAAATCGATCACAAAACTCATTCGACATTCATGTCCTCGTTAACTGTACAATTATGAAGCAATCTTCTATAGGAAATTCGAATAACAGTAGATTGTTCCTACTAATATTTGATAAGCCCCTTCGCAATGTGAATTTAATTGTTTCCGTTAATGGGCATCATTTTCTATTCATTGCTGTACTTAATAAGGATGTTAATCAAACAACCGCGATTACATTATGTTGGGGTATTTCTTTCTAATCATTCAATATATTAATAATGAGGAGCTCGTAGCATAGTTGCTATTGCGCATATCATTCGATCAGCGAAGTTAAGCAACCCTAGCCCTAGCCAGTAATTGGATGGGTGACCGCCCGAGTTCCCTCCGTGCCTCGGAGAGCACGTTAAGCCGTCGGTCCCGGTTGCCAAATTATCATCTTTGGCGATCGTTACAGGTCAGTCAGAGGCCTCAGATAGTCTGACAACTGGTTTAACCCAGATCACAGATTTTCCTCGTTACAGGGGTTGCGAAGGTCAGATGGCAGTCGCTCCGTATAAAAATCAGGTGATCAGCCACATCGGGTTGAATCAAGTGCCGACCCCAACAATGTTTGGGATAAGGCCAGGGAGATGAATTCAATACAATACCACATTATGATAGCTTAGGTAACCATGCAGGAAGTGGATGTTAAAACTATAACGTTAGGGTATGTCGAAAGCGTATCGTATTTTGGTGAAATTACGTGCATAAAAATTACAAACTTGTTGCATTACCTATATGTAATACAGGCATCTAATCTAGTGGCAATTTAAATCTAAACCGGTAGTAGCGAAATGGTAGTCCATTTGCCGCTTATACAATTTGCCTAATTACTGTAACGTAAAAGGTACCTACAAGAATACGTTTTCATTGTACACCGATTCGCCGATAGCGATCCGAGATACGTTTCGCCGAGCCGAGAATGCTGATGCTGATTGGGTCTCGGACCCAACCCTGTTATAATTTTTTTCCAGAAATGTATGTTAACAAATATTGCACTTTTTTATTGTCTAATCATTTGGACAACCACTATATTAATAACTGTAAAAGACTCTGAAGACGGTTGAATGGTGGACGGACATGTACGCTAATAAGTCCTGGTAAGTAATTTATGAATGTCGAAGAATTGACCACTAGTTCGGAAACTAACCTACTGAGAAGAACCAGCAAAAACTCAGCCGGCATCATGTACATTTCATGACAGAATAAATCATTATTAGTTAGAAAATAATATAAATAATTGTTTTAAAATTCATATATATAATATAATTAATGGGATATGGTAGCTACAAATTTAATCGCTTTCGCTTTATGTAATGTGTCCAAAATTTTAATGAAATTACGTATACAATGGCGCTGGGGACCGTGTGAGCAAAGATCGCGGTGCAGACGCAAAAGTAAAAAGCTTGATGGTATAACAAGTGTTATATAACACGACTATGAGTAGAAGACTATAATCAGTTCAGCCTTGGTGAACCACTTACATATCTGTAGCCCGGTTGGTCTAGTCATTGAAGCAGTTCACTACACCTTCATAGTCGCGTGTCTATTTAGCAAACAAACAGGTATTTGATTCACGTTTGTGTATCATCCACGGTAAAGAAAATACCAAATGAATGTTCAATAAACCAAAATATTCATTCTATTCTATTCGAAACTGAACTAAATGACGAACCCGTGTTATATGACTTTGTCTGTGAATTTAACTATTTTAATTGTTCTAGATACACAACATTAAGTTTTACCACACAGAAAACATTGATACAAAATAATTATTGAATTTAAAACTTCTAAATAAAATGTGCAAAAAAAATTGAGTACGTAATTATGTTCTTTGCGTAGTTGGTGCGATGGCAAAAATGTCCCAACACTATTATTAGCGGTCACGAAGATCTTTTAAGATATAATTGTCTTCCTGCATCAGTGCAAATATGTACATACTACCTAGATGTGTTCGGGGACAACTTTTTAATTGGGCCAATTAAAAAACACAAATCAAAGGTCAACATATTAAATTTAAATATACACTGATACTGTTTCAATGCAACAATGTTGTACTTTAATGATCAAGTAAGTACATTCTATAAATAATGATTGGTTAAAAAATCTAGTTCTGACTTTTTCTTGAGACAACGTCGTGGCCATTAAAATTGTCCGTATGATTGGAATGTTTATGGAACATGGTCAGCTTCGCCTGCGTCCCAGTAAGATTTTACAAACAAACTTTGAACCCCCATTTAACCCCCTTAGAGATACAATTTCGGGAAACCCTATCTTAGTTTATACCAACACTTTACCAAAAACCCAGCTTCCAAATTGTATGTCTCTAGGATCAGGGGTTTATGCTTTGCGTTTAAGTCAGTCATTCATGACTTTATCTATACTAATATTATATAGACGCAAGATTTGTTTGTATAGAATAGGCTCGACACTACTAAACCGATCTTGTAAATTATTTCAGCAATGGATAGCTACGTCATCAACGAGTAACATAAGCTATATTTTCTATATTTTATCCCCGTACTCCCACGGGGACGGGAACTACGCGGGTGAAACCGCGTGACGTACGCCAGTATTTTATAAATGACTAGCTGTGTCCCGCGGTTTCACCCGCGTAGATTTAGTTTCACCCTTATTGTTGCACAACCCTAATGTTTAAAAATAATAAAAGTAGCCTAAGTTACTCCTTGAAACATCAGCTACCTATCAGTGAAAGTCCCGTTAAAATCCGTCCAGCAGTTTCAGAGATTACCCGGAACAAACAGACAGACAGACAGAGAAAATTTTTAAAACTTGATTTTTTAGTATCAGTAGCGTGTATACTTTCATATGCATTTAGTGAAAAACTGTAATTTTGGAATTACAAACAGACACTTCAATTTTATTTATCTGTTTTTATTTATCTGTATAGATTATTACTATGCGTCACTGATTAACCACACTATGATAAATCATGTTCCCATAATTAGGAATCACGCACACCTTAGCCAGCTCACATCAGATCCGAATGGTAACAAAGAGTGGTTTTGCCAGCATTACCTGGAACTGTGATTAATTTAATCGTTCAATTACATGCAACTCAATCAATAGACAGCATGTAGGTATAACAAAGCGTTAATTGCTTTGAAAACCTTTACATATTATTTAATTAAAGTACATATTTAAGCAGTTACTTCACTTAACATTAAATATATAGTATGTAAATTTAAACATATTTAAATATGCGTGAAAAATGAGGTATTGTAAATAACATTAGCTAATAGTTAAGCAAAATAATATCATTCATTCGGATATAATCTTCATAATTCTGCGATTAATCTAAACGGCACACCAAATTAACATTAATACCGACACGTTTGTATAGTTTATTAATTAATAAATTATTAAAAAACATTACAAATTATCTAAACCGAAATCCATTACCAAAAATATGGGATTTAAATAATTTAAAAAAATATTATTATATTGACTGCTTAAATGAATACTTAGCAATTGATTAAATGGGAATTAGAACAGCAGAACTCTGTCACTCTCATTTTATAAATGTGGCATTCATTCAAAAATAGTTATCTTCCTTACAGGTAAAAATTGACAAATCGACTAATGTTTTATTTATTTCATTGTTACCTACAATACATATTTTATCAACTCAATTTTACAAGAGTAACTCCACAATATAAGCCTTTGCATTCTTTGATATTATTATTAATGTGTCTGACTGCCACGTTGGTCTAGTGGTCGCAAACAGTACTGCGGAACATAAAGTTCGATCCTCGGGTCAGGAAAAGTGTTATTGGCGTTTTCCATGTGTAATTTCTTCTCGGTAGTAACTCGGATTCTGTATTTGTGTCCGTTTAATGGCAATAGACTAAATGTGGATGTTGGTACTATAAGTACACCTATATATCTCTTTATGGGAGTACAGACGAGAGTGTATACTTATGTGTGTTGAAGCATAAAATGAAACGAGTTTCTCTACATATAGAATAACGAGAGTAAAAATTATATATAGATATAAATTTATTCAATCATAAATCAAGAATTTAAGATAACCAGACTCAAAAGGACCAGATTCTTAACTGGATTCACTAAAGTTGGGATTATATTTCGAAAGAAACCCTACTAGCACGCTCACTGTACCGTACCAGGAGAGATCACTGTTTGAAGGCAATGAAATATTTATACGTCACAACGAAAATAAACTCTATTAACGTTTGAGTTACCATAATATACAACGGGGTAATATTGTGAAATGTATCGAAAATTATAAGTTAAGATATCTATGCCTCAGTGTATTGGGCCTGTCCATGTGAAATCAGATGAAAAATTATGCATTTTCCGATACTTTTGTGCGTACAAGTGGTCTGAGAGGCTATTACACGGTGTCTACACACGCCTATCCGTTCAGACGACACAAATAGAACGCGATATCGAGAGAGGAGAATCTTTAAGAGTCAATAAATTAGATAATTCCCTCTGTTATCTTACATTTAGTGGTGCCTTATCGACCAAGTGCTTGGTATTTATGCTTGTTCGAACGCTTGTCAATACAAAAATGATTTTAATTAAACACTAAATGGGAGATAATGAAAGTAATCAACGAGAGGATGTTCAAAGTATCACGCGTTGATGTCCCTATTAAATGTAACGAAATACTAACGTGACAGCTCGAACATTAGTACAAACCAAACAAACTACAAATAATCTGTACTGATGAAAGAAACTTTAATCACAGTCTTGAGACGGACCTTTATATTTTAAATCGAACCCAATTTCACAGCTCGCATCGCCTGTCAAATGTGACACAAAGCCTCCAATACGAGCCGTATTATGAGAGAATTCAAACTGGCCCTATTTATATCAATGGTAATCTATTTATTGTGACAATAAAAAGTTTTGATGTTATCAAGTTGGTGCGATGAAAGAATTGTCACCTTCTCGCCCTTATCGCGATGCTAAAAGTCATGCAGGATTTATATTTGTTAACAAATGAGAACTTTACTTATATAACAATAAAGTTTATTTTCGTTCGTAGCAAGTGCTCATAAAAGGTATGCTAAGCAGCTTAGCGAAGCAATGGTGCGCATTTGAAGCTGCGTTTGACGTCTGGAGTATCGAGTCCAGCCGGTGGCATCAAATACTAGGTACTGTCGGGGACAAAGATCAAATTATTTTGTAACTCGCTATAATTGGCTTTTAATACTGTACTCGTAAAATAAATAATCAGTATTTTAATTGGTTACAGAGTCCTAAGTTTTAAATTGTTTCGTGTGTGTGTGAGTATTACCATCATTACGCTTAGATTAATTAGTTGGTTAAATTGTCTTGTCTTGTATGGCCACTAATTACTGTAAACTTTGTATTTATTTTTCACATTAGACAGGAACGTGGGTTTTTACAGTTGCATGAAACGTTTAATTGCGGCAAACGGACGTTAAATACAGTAATTGGAAGTAAAATTCGTAAGACAGCGTACACAATAAGGAAAATTAAACGATAAGAGGTTTTTTTAATTATAAAACGATAAGAATTTATACACGCATAATTACTTTAATGTAAAAACCCCCTAAGTTTATATTTAAACTATAAATATGACGCATTGACCAAAAAAATGAATTATGTACGTCACTGTACTAATATCGTCGTCGGATCTTTTGGATTTCGGTGAGCTATTTTAAAGTTTAAAATGTGATCGCAGCTTGACATTTGACAAAAAGCTGATTATGACGTCACTTTTTTCTTTTTCCCCCCCGAGTAAAGTCGAGAGTCCTTTCAGCCAGGATTAATTTGGTGAGTTTTATAAGGGCTTACTTATCTCGGAGCTGAGTTTTACCAACGGGTTGTATTTATCACTAGCCATTATACATTTTATTATTTAATTTATTTAACGCCTTGGGTTTATCGGCTTGTCTATTAAATTGTCGAAGGGATAATGTGATCCCAACTCAAACATTATTTAGTATTAGATATCTAAATTTGTTAATTTATTTGGCCATTGATTTTTTAAATGTTTTCCTTAGTGGTAGGTAATAAAGGATGACATCATTTATTTTTAAATGAGTGTTATTGGGGAATACTTTGTAAGTGTTCGACTTGCAAGTATTCTTGTTTCGAAGGTATCAAAGAGTATCTAATAGATTGTAAGTTAGTGTTCTCTAATCTAGCCGATGGAAGTGATTAGAATTAATATAGAAAGTTACTTCATGCAATGTATCTTTTTAATTCCTTATATTTTACAAGTAGCACAATTATATTATACTTAGGTAGGTGCTATCCAAAAAGTTTTTTTAAATAATGTAAACGTAAGTAAATAAGTTACATACATAATTTATAATTTAACTATTTTATTCAATAAATTTTTATTTTAACAATTTTTATTGAAGCAGTACTTAAAACTAATTAAAGGTACAAACCTTGTCCCAAGTCGGTGTCTCTCGGGATCGTACCAAGAAGGCTGGCATTGCCACGTTGAATAGCAATGCTGATTTTCTGAGCGAAAAAGCCTCAGCTCTTTTGTCATTTAATTAATTTATAAAAATAAAAAATATTTAATTTATAATGAATCTCACCAGTTCCTAAGTTATTCTAAGCCCTTACAGAGCTAATTATAACCGCCGTTAATATAATCTTGATAACACGCATTTGTCCCGGAGTATACTAATTAGTCCACGGCTAGTCGCCGTTTAATATTAATGAAGGCGAGATTACACGGGCTTAGCTTTAAATTAATAAATGAAAATCATAATGCGCCTTCATGTACCGCTACTTACTTATACACATTAGAGGGACTTAATACTTTGTTGGTTTTAACTTATAAAAGTACTTAGCACCTATTCAATATTCTAAGAAAAAAGTGTTGAATCTACTTTTATGAGAATATATTTTATATTAGAAAATTCGTTACCACCGATGTAGTCTGCGAATTATAGCAGTGTATTACTGAGTCCTGAGACGTATGTAATGATTTGAAAATTTATTAGAAAACATGGTTTAAAAGAAAACTAGACTAAACTTAGACTAAAATTATGTCAGAAGGAGCTACTTTTAAACCAAGGACTATCCATGTTTTGTAATGAGTTGGATAGTATTTTATGATAAAGTATTTAACTTAACAGACCGGAAACTCATCCATGTTTCTAAATTGCATAAGAGTGTAGCACGCAACAAATAAATTGTCCTACCATCATTAATTAGTAGGACAAAGTGAACTTTGAAATATTAAACATTGCAATTTGTCATCAGTGGACCACCTTGATGGGGCAGAATGAAAAATACTTTAGTGTTTATAATTTAAATACGTAAATAAAAATGTATTGGCATAACCAGGTATGCCCCGTGGTTTGACCCACGTAGATCTAGGTTCATGCTTCATTTCGAGGAACCCCAATTTTATTTCAAAATTAATTATCCTTATATCTAATATCACCTATCTATTTCACATTTTAAATGTATATATATTAGCCTCAATTACTTCTTGAAACATCAGCTATCTGCCAGTGAAAGTCCCGTTAAAATCAATCCAGCCGTTTACGCGTGATGCCGTGACCAAGGGAAATAGGGATACATTTTTATATATTTATATATATAAAAATGAATCCCTATTTCCCTTGGTTACTTGGTTAAGATTACCTTCACCTTACTTTTATACCTTAATGTTATGTTACGATTAATAACTTGAAATATAAAACAAAGACATAACAAAACATACAAATCTCAGGATCTCGAAGAAGTCACACAAAATTAGGGATGGTCGACCGCTTCCGAGGGACACAAAGGCCTTGTATCGGATCGGATTCCGGACACACCTCGACCTCCATGACGTGAGATTGTAACTTTTAAACACTCACTTTTCTTTAAAGTATCTACAAATACATTTTTTATGTCAAACATTATTTGTGTGACATTTTAAAATAATACCTACATTAAGTGGAAGAATTCGTCAATTAAAATACTGACGTATTTCTCTTTATTTATTAATTGAACTAGCTGTGCCCCGCGGTTTCACCCGCGTAGATTTAGTTTTATGCTTCATGTCGCGGAACCCTAATATTTTTAATTAATAAAAGTAGCCTAAGTTACTCCTTGAAACATCAGCTACCTGCCAGTGAAACTCCCGTTAAAATCGGTCCAGCCGTTTCAGAGATTACCGGGAACAAACAGACAGACAGACAGACAGACAGACAGACAGACAGACGGACAGACAGACAGAGAAAAAACTTACTCTTGGTTTTTCAGTGTCAGTAGCGTGTATTCTTTCATATACATTTAGTGAAAAGCTGTAATCTTTTAATTACAAACAGACACTTCAATTCTATTTATCTGTATATGTATATATATATATATAGATATAGATTTAAGAAATAAATATTTCTTAAATAGGTAACGAATAATTAAGATACCTTGAGGGTATTATGTAAAATTAAGCTAGTAGAAACAGCATGATTTATTTTTAAATAACTGTAAGATCAAACACATCTAATCAAATTAGACATTATCTAAAGAATAGCTCTATTAAGGAGAAGTCAGCTTTACTTACAATCATTACAAGAAGGACCAATCATCTATAATTATAAATTATAAAGCGGAAAGGTGTGCATGTATGTTTGTAACGAATCGACTCTACTCTAAAGTAACGGACCGATTTTAAAGATTCTTTCACCATTTGAATGCTATATTATCACTTATTAATATAGGCTATATTTTATCTTCGTACTCCCACGGGAACGGGAACTACGCGGGCGAAACCGCGTGACGTCCGCCAGTACTAAATACAGTGTTAATAGTTGATAGCTTATATACACTTAATATAAATAAAAGAAGGAACCTCTAGTGACTAATTGATCCAAAAAACACCAGTTTCTATAGAAAGGTCCGCGGGCGAAGTGTAGGTACCGTGAAAATTGATAAATTTTAATCACTTGCTTAAATTTAAAATATGTAGGTTGATAATGAACTGGGTTGACAAAATTAACATATCTATCTATAAGGACATCTATTTTGTTAAAATGTTTCAAATTAATGCAATACAAAAACAATTCAATAATAAACTTTTCACAATGATTCATAGATATAAGATCACTATTATAAAAGGTAGTTTGAAACAATAGTATCTGTAGCTATTAAATGTGTTTTATACACAATCATTGTAATTACCTGCAATAAACTGCATTTATATGAAAAATATTATCAGACGCTTTTTATGTGCGAAAAACGGTTGCATAAATTGCCCTAGTTACTGAAAATTTTATCTCGACAGCAAAGTTGTAACGTATAGATAATCCAAACGATGTAATATGTGACCAACTAATGAGATATCAATCGAAAATCTAAATTTAAAAGTTACTTCAATCACCTTAGCCTCCATATTTATACATCTAAACAGATAAATAAAATTTAAGTGTCTGTTTGTAATTCAAAAATTACAGCTTTTCACTAAATGCTTATGAAAGTGTACACGTTACGGACACTAAAAAAACAATTTTAAAAAAAATTCTCTTTCTGTCTGTCTGTTTGTTCCGGGAAATTTCCGAAACGGCTGGACCGATTTTAACGCGGCTGTCACTGACAGGTAGCTGATGTTTCAAGGAGTAACTTAGGCTACGTTTATTTATCAAAATTCCGGGTTCCACGACATGAGGCAAGAAACTAAATCTACGCGGGTAAAACCGCGGGGCACAGCTAGTTTATTTATATAAAAAGATATCAGTCTGTGTACCTATTTATAACTAATACTTAAATAATACTTAAATTTAATTAAAAAGTTACGGACATGTTCCATTAACTTTAAGTCTTATCTGTTACTAAACTGGTTTCAATTTTGTGTAGCAACATGCAATAAGGAACAGTGAAATGTTATCTTATTATCTCCATTATAACACAGCATTAAGACGGCGAGCTTGCCTATAGCGAACATCTAGTGCGTCGCGTGACTGTTTATCCGCGTTTATTATCTTCATTCCCACCGCTTCAAGTGAAGCAAATTATCATTATCTCAGTTTGTTATAGTTTTTAATGAGCACTCGAACGAAATAATCGTATGAACGCAACAGAATGTGTGGTAAATGTTCATCTGAGGACATAGGTTGTCAATGGACGTGTGTGCTATGCCGTTGATGTCTTTTCTTACGCGCTACGCACCTCGTAGCCGCAGTCTACGTATCATCTGCATATACAGTTATTAGCGATCTATTAGTTCAAAAAATAGTTTTAAAGTACTTTTAAGGATATACTCAAATTAAAACAAAAGTGTTAAATGTGTTCTGTTCCATATCTTATTCTAATAGTAAAAGCCCTACCGGGAAATAGCCGTTGTAGCAACTAGGTACCTGTCTATTTCGTATGTAGTATTAAATTTATGGTATGCTCAATTTACCATAGAACAGGAAACAAACCTATGGGAATTGTACCATAGGTTTATTTCCCGTCATACCTTCATGCACGGTATCTATTGGTCAGTTAATTGATATTACCATCTATTATACGAGTAACAGTCAGCTCCACACAGCCTAATTCATTGAGCGTACCCGCTCGGTGTAATAACAATATGTTGGTGTTGGAAGGTGAACTGACCTGGTGAATCAGTGGCGGACCTGTCGGAGTCGGAGTCCCGGTGCGCGCTGAGGTCCCTTGGAGGCGCGTCGAGTATGTCCGTGATCATGAACCTGGTGCGAGGCGCGCGCGCGTCGCGCTCGTCGCGCTGCACCGTCATCGCCAGCGCGCCGCCGGCGGGCCCCGCGCCGCCCGCGCCCCCTAGCGCATCCAGTGCGGGGGCGCGCCACCCCCGCCCCACGCTCAGCACCTCGCTCGCACCCAGCTCGCTGCGCCCGTCACCGCACCAGATACATCACACGCAGCAAGCACACCCACAACGAGTTACTGATCAAACTGGAACCACTCGGGCCAACTGTCGCGTGCTGATGTAGAGTCTCTTCCGTGCGCGCATCCCGCACGCGCCAGCTGATCCCCAATCCTCGCGCACTGTTCAGTTAATAACTATGCACTGGAACTGGTCACGCGGTTAGTTCGATTATATCCAGGCGTAATATACCAAAACAAAGGTAAATGATAAAACGACGCACAGTTATTTAAAGTTCACAAAAGTTATTATTTGCGGGGGACACAGAGCGTGTGTGAATGCACGAGCGTCGTGTCGCAATAGTGTTGTCGTGAGTGGAGTGCGGTAGTGCCGCGCGCGCGGTCGTGCAGCGTGTGCCGCGTGCGGAGTGGAGTGTGGTGTGTGGCGCGAGGCTCGGCGCGGCGGGAGGCGGCGCCGGCCAATGGGCGCGGCGGGCGCGGCCTGCACCGCGGCCGCGGGGCGGGCCCCGGCCATGTTGCCGCGCCACACATTATGCTCTTTTTGCCAACAGCCGCGCCGGGAGAAAGCTCCGTGAGGATTTAAGCTTTTATATGTGGATAAAACGCTTTTATAGGAAAATAAAGCGTTCTCGCAGCGGGATGTCGCACTTTATGACGGCGGCTGTGCTGAAAGTTGGCGACACTACAGTAATTGCTTCAGAGCTGCTTAGATGAGACTAGTATCGTCCAAGCTTATGAGCTCTGAAATTATCTAAATAACGTTTCTTAATTAACTATTCCAAATGTATTTTTAAAGTGGTTTTTGGATAGCAAACAAAAAAATCGATTTACTATCGTGATACAGAAACTCTTGGGTTTAGCTGAAAACTTATATTAAACTTACTCTTCGCAATCTGTGACAAAATATTTTTCAGAAAATTAAAATTAAGACCTAACATTATTATTGTCTGTTTCCTTTGCCCACATCACGCTGAAACTATTGGATGCATTTCCAAGGGAATAATATTTGATCATTTATGAATAGCTATAATTGATATTATTGACAATATAATTAATAATATAAATGATTTAATACTTGAAGCGAAAAATGTCTAGGTATTGCATCAAGATAATTATGAAATGTAATTGTGTAATAGTAATTTGAACACTCACATTTCACTGAAGATACCAAGGTGATAAGTCGGTACTTATTTCCAAAACAGATAATGTACATCGCTGCCTCTCTGGTACCTACTAGGAACAGGCGTCCATTACTTACCTATATACGAATCAGAAAAATCGTTTCACTGTAAATATGTGTCATATTAAGTAAGTAAGTACAGACTAGTGAGTTGCGCCTAATGCCATACATATAGATAGACTCATAAAATGCCTACTGCGCATTAAGATATACTCTTTCTTAACTCCGTGAGGGGGCCTTAAAAATATAAAATATATTAAACGTAAAAAGTGCACGCAATACTATACTTGTAGTACCTACTTAAGTAGTCAGTTCGAGGTTTGCGTAATTGTTTTACACAAGTAACTAAATGTTTAACTAAACCGAAACGAAATTTTAGCTGGTTCAAACTACCACTAGATTTACTAAAATTATTGAAACAACTCCAACATTACCCTAGTCATTTATCATTCCTAATCAGATAATTTGTACAAGTTGTAGAACAATCACCCAAGCGTACAATCCATAAACAGCACTTATTGTCACAGACAAAAAGTGAATTAAATAGTGCAATCATGCCAGTCACACTAGGCCGACTGCAGTCCCATCGGACTATGAGAGTGAGGGAATGAAGAGTGCACCTGTGTTTGCGCACACACTTGTGCACTATAATATCTCCTGCGCATATGGCTGATCCTCTTTCTATATGTATACATCTATAGGTACCGATAAATAAACTTGAAGTGTCTGTTTGTAATTCTAAAATAACAGCTTTTCACTAAATGCATATGAAAGTATACACGGAACAGATATAGAAAAACCAATTTTCAAAAATTTTCTCTGTCTGTGTGTCCGTCTGTCTGTCCGTCTGTCTCTCTGTCTGTTTGTTCCGGGTAATCTCAGAAACGGCTGGACCGATTTTAACGGGATTTTCACTGGCAGGTAGCTGATGTTTCAACGAGTAACTTAGGTTTCTTTTATTTATTAAAAAAACCGCGGGGCACAGCTAGTTTTTAATATTATTGCTAGACCGACTACAGGGGCCCTAACCATGAGCTCCCATTGCCATGATATTTTGAATCATATTATGAGACAAGTGTTAATGACGTTTATGAATCTGTCACTCTTGCTCAGGTGAACTAACGTTGCATTACGATTCACAATTATAACCGACGATGTCCGAATGATAAAATTAAAGTTCATAAATGTCACACATTTATGAACTTTAAGTCGGCTTTTATAAACCTTTATAAAAGCTGGTCATAAATCGTTCGTGTTACTGTTAATTAATGTATGAACTCATATTACCGTATCACCTGTCTTCTGCTCGACCTAGTCTAAATTAAATGGGGTGCGTGCAAATAATAACATGGATAAAATACCTCGTAGGATTTCGTTAGCTAAATCCATACTTGAGGTGAAATTTACAACGAATTTCAACAACATTTTAGTAAGTGGTTTAGGAAAAATCGACTTAAAATATTTTCCATTACATAATAAAATAGTGATAAGTTTAAAATTTGCATTAAACATGCAAACAAAGTCAAAAACAACAGTGCTAGAATGGTTCCTTTATCCTATGTAGTACCAAAATATATTAGTCCATAACATAACACAGTGGAACCTCGTGAAAGTCTGTTGCTATAGTGACGTAGAGGATTCATAGATTTAGATATTCAAGCAAATGCTATAAGTAAAATTTACTTTATTTAAAGAAATACCATTTTTTTTAAACCGCAATTTGACGTCAATTACTGACTGGAACTATGGGACATTATTTCTCCGTAGCATGTTCATAAGCAATAAATAATCAGTAATAGCAATCCCTGTAATTAGCAATACCCTATTGATAATAGTTTTAATACTTAGGTCAAGGGAAACATTAAATGAGTTGTGTTTGTAAAAAGTATTTCCAACGACTGTAATACGACATTCGAATGTTCATTTCACGCTCGCGTGGCGTCTAACAGAATGTAAGGCTATTTATGATTACAAATACCCCTAAGTGCTTGTTATTTGCATTACCTATGCGCAAAGTGTTCACCGTATTTACAATGGAAATAAAAAAGAACGTTTAATGTTTTAAGGTCGCTATTTTACACGGTTTTATAGGAATGGAATAATAACATTCGAATTTAATTAAATTGATGATTGAAACATATTGCTACGGATATTGCTTTTAGTAACATACCTTTGTAATTTTCCCATTCAGTAGTACCGGTGAAAGCGAATAATTCGACAATGATGACGACTTTCAAACAATTACAGTAATAATCTTTCCCTATTGAAACTATAAGGTATCTAAATTACAGAATGGCTTAACTGTTCTTAATATCTGTAGTTTTATTCGTGAGATTATGATGCTAAAGTAATATCGCTAATTGGATATATGTAGTTACCAGGGGCGTGCATTGGATTTTCAGTGGGGTAGTTATAAATAAACAATAAGTAGATAGGTAGGCAGGTTAAGTACCTAACTATGTGACGCGGCATAGGTACGTATGTTTTGGTAAAGATACACATACGAACATAAACACACACTCACGACACGAGTGTATTCAGTGTATTCAGTGATCACAAATTGTAACTTTTGCTTACCTGCTTATATGCAATGCACGCCACTGGTAGTTACTAGTTACTTCTTTATCGAATAAAAGTAACAAAATTTACTCATAACTATGTTAAACCTAAGAAAATTTACGACTGTAAAAACATAGACACGGGCTTAGAAAATATATGGAGAAGTATGAGTCGCGCTGGAAATGGTCGCAGTAATTTCACGGTGCTCGCTGCGCGGCGATGAAAAACTCTTATCACACCACTTTTATGGAGACCGCTCGCAATTTATGTAACAAATATGATAATTTTAAAATCATAATAAATTTATTAGTCGCCTGTGCCTCGACGAACTGAAACGTTAATCGAGCGTTTCCGTTCTCGGTATCGCGTCGTGTATAAGTAGTAAATTTTTTGCTATAGATTTCCAAGGAATAGTTGTTTAATTATGAATGTAACGTTTCTACACTTTCCGGTGCGGCGACCTTTTATGTACGAGCTGAGATGTAAACTCGGGTAATAGGTACTTAGTAGAGCAATGACCAAAATCGGGATATTGGCGTGTAGCAATGTTATCACATCCGCGTGGACGAGCTTCCGGCACCAACCACATCATTAACAGTTCTATTGTATTGTGCTCATTAACCTTTGACATACACATTACATACAAGTTAACAAGCAATTCGTAAACTTGGTTATAGCAGGTATAAGTAGTGGAGAAATTTAAAAAGTTAATAAATAAATGTAAAGCTATTTATGAAATCCTATTAAAATTATAATCGCGAAAGTTTGTAATAATGTAAAGACGTATGTTCCGGATGTTCGGATGTCAGGCAAAGTTTTAAAGTGATTTTTCCACCTATAACTTTCCGGAGTCTGGATTAGTGCCTAGTTAGTGAAAATAGACTCGCCCCCTATTACATGAGACGTAAAGATATCTGGCGAAATGGTTGTACTATAAGTACACCTCTGCCTACCCCTGCGGAAAATACAGGCGTGAGAAAATGTATGCATAAGTAGTAAAATTACGATGACTCGAACTAACTTAATTAAAACGAACATCACTGCAGAAGACGTTATGGGGCTAATTTCCGCGTGAACGATTGTTTACGAAGATCTAATCTATTCTCACGTAATCGATGTGCTTGGATGACATAATTGTGTCGTGGTGTACGCTTGCGCCGCCGGCTCTCGTAACGATAGCAAACTCTTTCATTACCTTGCTGTTTGTCTAATCACTGGAAAATTACTCGCAATTCCTTACCACTAGCGATTAAAAACCATTTCCAACGCATTTATAAAATACATTTATCGTGATGGATGAAAAAATGCAATTAAAATCAATAACTTTTTGCGGATTCAGTTTATAGAATCAGACATTAGATTAGATGCTTGTTGAATGTAATTCAACATAGAATAATGTTTTAACGTATGGGTATCACGATATCTAATCCCAAACTAAAACGCTCGTAATATGGGTAACAGATAACGACTAGAATACTTCTTTTTTTAAGAACAAAATTATAATTTAAAATTCTAACCTAACCCAACAACAAAGCAAAGACAATTTTCTTCACATAAAATAATTATGTTTGCAGGAATCCATCCCGCAACTCCTAGCGTAGTAGCCAGGTACACCAACTACTAAACCAATGGACCCGTCTAATTAATTTCAAAATTAACTATAAAAATATATTTAATTATTTTAGAAACAATACGAAATTCACAACAATTTACAATCAAAGTAACGTAATACCCGTCAGTTGGCCGCTGACTGTACATTAATTGCAATAATTACTCATTATCAGGAAGCTGGAGGCGCGCATTAATTTTGCGAGTGTTTTTACACATAGCAAGCTTAACAAATACTTATCTAATTGCTCTAGTCTTTGTTCTACCGCCGTTACTGGGTGATGCAACCGTGGGTATTGCTGCAGATTGATCAAACAATTTTGATCGTTGTGCAAACATCATCTCAAACAAAGAGTAAAAAGTACATGATACTCAGTGAGAGAAAGATCGCGTGTTCGCTTACCCTTAATCAGATATCGCTTGTTATGAAGCTAAGGCCCGGGTTATAAGCATCCGGATTTTTCTCAGCAAAGTACCTACTACACTTACAAGAAAATTCATATTCCATATCAATCTTTTCAGATATATTAAATTAAAGTGTCTGTTTGCAATTCAGAATTAACAGCTTTTCACTCAATGCATATGAAAATACACGATAATAAATTACCATAAAAAAAAATCTGTCTGTTTGCTGCTGACGTGTGGCGACATATTGTGATTACATCGCAGAACAAATTCTGCTGAATATCGGAATAGATCTAACTTTAACCCCAAGAACGGGCATCGGATACTTAAAATAACTATGACGCGGACGAAATCGCAGGCAAAAAGCTTGTCTGTACTATTTGATATTTAAAGTGGAGACGAGATTAGATAATCGGATGGCATGTAGTAAAGCGGATGTATATTGCGGATGAGTGGGTGATAAACCGTTATTGCACAAAATATTTATTAATTTAAATATATTGTACAAAATAAATATTTTGCTCGAAAGACAGTTTGAATCTAGATTTATCAGGAGCAGTGTTCTTATCGGTATGGAAATATTCCGTATACTTATAACCCGAGCCTAAGATGAGACGGCGAACCAGACGGAGCGCTAGACTAGTGCTGGGCTAAATTGTTAGATAACGCCGATGTTCTTACGTCCCATTATTGCCTGTTTCCTTGACAGTTTAATAGACTCGTACGCTCTGCTATTCATTTGTGAAATGCAAAAACGTTTTTAATCAGACATAATAGGTAGAACGCTTCTCTTGCAACATTCATCTTTCATAATGATAATGCTTGCATTATGTTGGTTTTAAATTTAATGAATTATAGTCATATTGAGACATAAAGCTTAGCCTGGTCCTAGGTTGCATCAACTGACTTACGATTTAACAATTTGTAAAATGATGTACTGGTTAGACAAAAATAATGTTGCACCAATTTAAAATTGTCAGATGACGTCATGACTTTAACTATTTCACTTGTTTATCTGTTTAAAGATTGAGGAGCTCGTGGCACAGTTGCTATTGCGCATATCATTCGATCAGCGAAGTTAAGCAACCATACGCCTAGCCAGTAGTTGGATGGGTGACCGCCCGAGTTCCCTCCGTGCCTCGGAGAGCACGTTAAGCCGTCGATCCCGGTTGCCAATTTAACATCTTTGACAATCGTTACAGGTCAGTCGGAGGCCTAAAAATAATCTGACAATTGGTTTAACCCAGATCACAGATTTTCTCCTAAATGGGGTTGCGAAGGTCAGATGGCAGTCGCTTCGTATAAAAATCAGGTGATCAGCCACATCGGGTTGAATCAAGTGCCGACCCCAACCATGTATGGGATAAGGCCAGGGAGATGATCTGTTTAAAGATTATGGTAAATTTCCAAAAACATACACCAAAAGCAAAATTGGCTAAATGACAGCGTAATTTAATGTTAAAATGAATATCTAGATTTCTTTTAAAAACGTTCAATTAAAACCTGTACAGTTTTTAGTCGGTCAGGATTTGATTCAAACTACTTCACCATAAAGTCACCAACTCAACCACACAGTCCATAAATTTATACCGACGGTAATGCATTCATATTTTATTGAAAACAAAAACATAATGTCGTGTCATTTGTCTGTTTGATCGATTTCTTGTGATACTCCAATGAGGAAGGTCAAAACAGTTAATAAAATTACATTTGAAAGGACAACGTTGCGACGATGCATTTGAATGAGGTCGTTACAATGGAACTAGTTCAGCTGGAACGGTCATCGATAAATACATTATGTATGTACATATTACACCAGTCACAATACAAGTTCACGAAGCAATGCATTCCAAGTGTGTTTAATATGTCGGTATATTTTCACGTCTACACTCAAGGGTCGAATACATAGAGGTGTATATTTTCAGGTGAAAATATGATAAATTATGAATATTTTTCTGCACATTTAGCATTCAAGGATGACTTCTTATCAGACGTATGTATCTTTATTTTGTTTCCCCTCACTCTTAAATTCGTGTGGCAAATCCCTGTAATATTATCTAGGCTTATTTTTTTTTTTTTGAGAAATTTTTGTAATAATTTATTCTTTACACCAAGCCATGAATATAAATTCAGTTAAGTTAAAAGTTAATGAAATCTGTCATCAATAATATATGGAAAAACAGCAAATGACCAACGTCATTCCTAGAAATATAATGAATCTTGGTAGTCGATACTCGGAGACGATTCTCCTTCCTGGGGCCTTACCATGAGCTCTTATTGCCATGATAGTTTCACTCATTTATGAGACAGATGTATGTGACGTGCATACATCTGTCACTTTCGCACAACTGAATTATCATTTAACAATTACAATAAATTATCATTGCAATAAGAGCTCATGATTGGGCCCCTGTTTCGTGCATCAATTCATTTTGCGTCAACTAATAAATACAGCACTTAAATAAAAATAATAAAAAAAATTTAGAGGTTTAAAAGGTCAACTAATAACTTATAAATAAATGTATTTTGATTTGCTGAATCTTTTTAATGTGGACGTAGAAATAGTAGATGTTGCAATATAAGAGCTGCAAAATAAAACATATATTACTCTGCTAAAGCTTATCTACTCATATACCTAATTATATTATTTTATTATGAATATTTAGCTTGATTCAGGTCTAATGGGCTAATACAAAGATTTACATACAGACAATAAACAATGTAACCAAGCAGTTGCTGTTAAATTTTAAAGTACCTAAGTTTTTCTACATATTTTATACTTAATATGTTATGCTATTTGGAAATTGGAATTAATCGCATAGTTAGTAATTATGAAAAACCATTTATATATTTGTGCAAATATATTTATTATTCTCTAGCATATTACTACAAATCCAGATGATACCGAAATGAACGTTCTAATTTCACACCACGTGTTTTACGGTGAAGGAAACATCGTGAGGAAACCTGTATATGTCTGAGAAGTAATTCAAAAGACCTGAGACGGCGACAGACCCACGAACTATCACGTTGGCACTTAATCATCTTCGGTGCAAAGTGGGTGCTGTTAACACCTCTGCCTACCCCTTCGGGGAATACAGGGGTGAGCATATTTATGTATGTTCTAATTTAAACTGATCAAATCTCCAGAAATACTAACCACGTTCAAAAAAAATCGATACTCAGCAGCCGGGACCCGCGGTTCTACCTGCTCTATAAGATGTACCTACAGGAAACTTGGTAGGCAAGGCGGTCACCCATCCAATTACTGCATTGGAGCTAGGTTGTTTAATGTCACATATTATTTTATATTTTGTTACATACTTCACTGATGATAAGGAATAGGCATGTGAATGAAAATACTTACTCATTATCCTGTAAAGTCATACCATTTAGAAGTATAAGTTTTATACCGAGTAGGTACACCATCGTAGCAAGTTCGGCAATTGTTGAGCAACCGTGTCTTGGAGCGTGAAAATATAATGGCCTGTATGTATGTGCACGCCGAACGGCGGTAATTGCTTTCATTGCTCTATTGACCGCCTGTGGACTCTAGTGGTCGTTATTGGACGAGGGATTGTTTTAAAACATTAATATTTACTCGCATATTTGATACCTGAATGTCATTTAATTAGTCCGAATTTCGTTACTTCAATTCAATTGAAATAACGAATTTCGGACAAATTAAGAGCATTAGTGGTTTTTTAAATACAAAATTTACGAAAAATTTATGAAAAACACACAAGAAAGAACATTTAAAAAAAAAATTCTTGGCATCATAAACTTTTCATAAAATATTATTTTCCAATATCCGTAACTTATTGTTTAGCTACGAACAAGGACAACAGTTACAAATAACAGAAAATTAAGATAATTTATTCGGTTATTGTGCAAAGTTTTAAATCAATGTTAATAAGATCTACAAAACATAGCTCATATGAACAGATATCCAAACATACAACCGTGTATTATAAAGCAATAGTAATTAAAATAATGATTACTTATACCGAAATCCTTTCCGCACTGCGATGTTATCTAATCGAGCACTATGTTTTTGACTGAAAATTAATTAGAACGATTCTCTAAATGGAATGGCTTACGTATGAAATCAAACAGGCACATGAGCATAAAATTGTTGTTTAGAAGCGGCCGGAAGCGACATAGACACGTATAGCGCGCAACTAAATAATGAACAAAAGTCATTACAAGTGGCATGATGCGCGATAAGCCGACGGTTAGAATAAACGCACTTTTTACGTTAATTAAACTTACTTCTGTAAACGATGATGGTCTCATTATCTGCATTAAGCTGCGCCCGCGCGCGTCTCGGTGCTTTTTACGCAACGTTGCGCACACCATCGGTCGTCGAGCCGCTCCGTGCCGTGTTTAGCGGTCATTTTGACTAAATATACAAGTCATATTGCAATTGCGTATTTAACAATTTTCTCATTTAAGTAAATATTATACGGTTTTGTAACAGCTTCATGCTTTCTTTGATCCTAAGCCTGAGCGCCTAGTGCGAGTCTTAAAATTGCAGTCACAAATCATCCTATTACGTACATATACAAATCTGACGGTGACTTGTTGCGGCGGCAGTGAAAAACTCGAACTAGACCATAAGATCTCTCTCCGATCATGTCAAATTGCCGTCCCATCAGACTATGAGAGTGAGGGAATAAAGAGTGCACATGTGTTTGCGCACACACTTGTGCACACAGTTGGTTCCCCGTTTAGATTACCCGCCGTGACCGAATTCGGTTAGGATATCATCATCTTAGACTTGGACTTAAATAAGAAAATTCTAATTGAAAGTGAATAGACCGCTTAGGAATAGTCCAGTCTTATTAGAAGTTGTTTTAAAAGATTGTACCTAATAATGATTTCACTCATGTTTTACATTATTATTACATCCTAAATAATATTACAAACTGTACCTTTTTTTTATTAGTATAACGAAAGTCGTACATCTTTGTTTCTTTGTCATTCGTTCATATCAGTTTGGAATTGGATTTCAAAATACGTATTTAATAATTTGGCTCACGTATTTGGCGACCACACGGTCAATAATAGCCCTCGACCGCAAAGGACAGAATGACAAAAAGCCCATTATATGCTCTATGACAATTCCTCTGTCATTTATAATGCTATTTATAAAATGATAGTCCGACATTACATTATGAATTTAATTTAGCATCAAACGCACATTAAATGTCATTTTATCGGCAAAAACGACGTAACAACAATCGTTTTGTTATTTTTTAATGACAATATTTATTTGTGCATTAGACTCTGCTATAAACATCCGCATTGTCTCTAATAACCTTAATTAATGTTCCATTGTTGAAATTTTTCCATAATTCCATAATTATTTCGTTGCGATTATAAGCCTTTAGTTTCTTGCAAATGGATTACATGACGTAATTGCATTGAAGTTCCTTCTTACTGTAATTTAGACTGACCGTGGTCATTTCAATGTTTCCCTTCAGTAATGTTATCGAGTACTTAGGTACTTAGCTCTTCCTATTGGAAGTGATTCGATCTATTAAGATTAATATATGCTGAGATGTCCAACCTTCTACAAATATCAATTCAATACTACCTGATTATATTATATTAGTAACTCGCTTTTGCTGTCATAAACAAAAAAAAGCACTAGCTGTGCCATGCGGTTTTAACCGCGGTGACTTAATTTAATAAGTGGCTTTATTTCTCGACACCCTGCCTTCTTTAAATAAAGCCTGAGTTATTCCTTGCAACGTCTGTTATCTGCCAGTGAAAATCCCGTTAAAACCTGAATGAATGAACAAAAAAAAAAAAAAAAATCATGTACGTATGCATACTTGCCTATGCAAGTTCTAAGTTGATTTAATAACATTTTAATTACAAATATACCCCTCAATTTTATGGATATGAAGTACATTTCTTAGACGTAAAATGCTTCAAATAAAACCACTATTTATGTCGTAGTGCTACTGCTAAATCATAGAACATTTAAAAATACATAATTCGTAACTACACCACATCACATCGCTCGATGAAATTCCTGATTGCAGTGAGCAAAGGGCTAGATAGAGGGATAAACATGAAATGTACTTATTACTGGCGCGTTAGTATGCATGGGCTGGGAACTGGCGGCATAATGCGGCTCCGAACGAGGCCTCGCTTACACTCGCCGGCGCGGGCGCTCCCACCCTCCGCAGACACCAGACGGACTTCATTTACAACTTGTTACGTGCTCATTTCCCACTTCTGATATTGCATTTCACTAGCCAATGGCATTATGCTAATTTACTTTAGGTGGCTGTCATAGCATTATTATTGACAATCTAGCATCCATCCGCGGCTTTGTCCGCGAGTCCGAGAGACTCGATTAATAAGAAAACCTATGTAACTCTATGATAATGTAGCATTATATGTATTAGAGAAGAGAATATTCAAAATCTGTCAGGTAATTTTTGAGTATATTTGGTCATAATTTGTTTTTAATTTCACATATTGGTTGAAATTAAGAAGTAGTTAGGTACCTACTTAAGATTTAGATTTTTTCAGAATGCCACGGGATATCTCTCAACATAAGACTTTATAAAATGCTTTGGAATGATGTCTCTCTTTGACCATATTACAGTAAAAAACGTTACTATAACGGTATGTCAATAAGATTGTTAGTTTACAAAGTTGTACGTAATGCAACTAGACGCAATTATGTTTGCTAAAACATCCTTTATAGCTGAAGTGGACATTAATGAAATGACATAATAGATACACACAGCCATGTTAGTAGGTACATCCACTTTATTATATACATAATACGAAGCTATATTACTTAATGATAGCTAAAATGATCCACAATCCGCCATTTGTGAGCTATAAAGCGGACATTAATACAAAAATCGTGTCTATAAATACTGTAATTCCATTCTAAAATTTTCGAAATGGCCCATTTCATTTGTACAGAGTAAAAAACCGAATAGGTTGACATACCGACATTTTCTCAGGGACATTTCTACAAATTAGAGTGTTATTAGTTGGCGATCATGTCGTAGGATGCTTTTAATATTGAATTAGGGGCCCCTGTGGTTACAGCGCCCTTAATCGCCCCTGCGGCCGTATTAACGTTATATCCTCACTGAGTGATGGCGTAAGTAATAATAAACCCCAAATGACACAAAATATTGTCAAATTATAGGTTCTGAAAGCATGAGTAACCACTTACAATGTCTGCCGGTTGATCCATGCCCGTAGCGTCAGAACAAAAACTACAAATAATACATTCATGTATAAACAGCTTACTAAAACTACATGTGTTGTAAGGTGACCCCTTAACATGCAAAATAAGGGAAGGAAAACATGAGATGAGGACACCAGTAGCTCAATTGGCAGAGCATCTGCGCAGTTTGTGGGGGTCGTGGGATCAAACCCGACTTTGGTTCCAATTTTTCCATAATATTTTAAGAAACTAATTACAATATTGTATTGTAGAACCAACAGCAGTGAATAATTATGGCTGAGCTAATTAAACCGAGTACATTCTACTCCATATCCATTATAATATCGATACTAGAATACTTAATGTAATTGAAAGCTCACAAGCATCACATTTAAAACCACTCCACATTGCGAATATAGCATTTATCTGCTCCATTTGAACAATTTAAACACGTAATTCGTACTTCAATGACGTTAATTACACATTACAAGAAGGGATTTTATCGATTAACGATCAGAGGAAGCAGGTGTGCGGTGAGACAATGCAAATAAATATAATATAATCGATACCTCTCGTCGAATTATGTTGCCGCCGTTACATACAAGACTGAACTTAATTGCGGCTATATAAATAGTTCTCCTTTTTGGGCAACGTAAAGAAGATCCAGAAACGGCTGTGTCATATTATTTTAGTGGATGACGCCGAACGCAACTAACAGCTGCAAGTCGTCGCTGATTGTAGTGTTTATCCTCGATACGAATCGATTTCATACGATTTGTATCGAATGATCCAATCGTAACCTAATAGGAGCGATCCGAGTATATTTTTCGGTTCTCTGACTGATCATTTAGTTCGTACGTGACGTGCTTACATGGAAAATAAAACGTTTGATTCACATTATAGTCATTCGTATTATTAAATGTTCAATTCTGTGAGAATCTTTGATTTGAACATCGTGTCGGAATGTAAGGAAGGCATAGAATATGAGGACAAGAAGGCCATTTTAAACAAATATTTTTGATTAGGTACAACGTGTAAACAACAATCGTAACTTCTTTGAAATTGATTTAAATGCTTTATTAGAATTTCTAAGTACAATACATTCGCATTTTATTTGTATGATTATCAAGGTGTGGTAACGATAGAGTCGAATTGTTTACTAGTTCCGGTTATATCTGGCTCACTCACACGCGCCTCAGATGCTAATTGGTTAATTAAGGTCTTTATTAGACTTATAACAAATTAATCCGAGTTGATCTCGACCAGCTAATCGGTTAGGCGCCTCCAGCTATGTCGCTGTTCAAATAGGGATACGTACGTCGAAACCATTAAAATATCGTAAGTGTTAACAAGCCATTATTCATTAGCCGCAAGTTATTATTTTGATATAATCAAATAGCATCTCCATTATATTCGTAACTAGCTGTGCCCCGCGGTTTCATCCGCGTAGATTTAATTTAGGAAATTGATTGTTATATTACGCAAAAATTTTGTTTAAAAAAAATTGCTTGAGTTACTTCTTGTATCATCAGCTATTCATTTCCGAGATTAGGTTTTTTTGACATAGATAAGTACTGTAGGTATGCATTTAGTGTAAAGCTTTTGCTTTGGAGTTACATACAGACACTTAAATTTTATTTATCTGTATACAGGAAAATTGCTTCACCGACAAGAGCTTAGCTCTTAAATAAATGATGATACAAGAAGCAAACTCTTTAGAAGGGTCTTAAGTTCTTTGTTGATAATTTATCCGGTATACATTTGAGAACCTTGGAGACGAAAATTCATCGATAGTCATATTGTAATCTCAAACATAAATTCATTACCGATTATCCATTGTGCTATCCAATAGTGAACCCACTTAACATCCCTGATCGATGATCCTATCCGGACACAACATCTAAGGCTATCTCAGTTCCAACAAAAAATATTACGACATAATTCGTAACCGAGATAGTCTACCAAAAATGCAAGTCTCCTAGTCGGACGAGGTACCCAAGTAGAGCGAAGGACCGGTCGAGGTGTCACAAGTCGGGATTGAGATAATTCTCGCCAACTTTATTACACCACACAAAAGCATACATATCATTTGAAATAAGACTCTATGTGCTACAATATAAGGTTTGCATCGCATGATATGTATCG
This sequence comes from Watsonalla cultraria, assembly GCA_964035505.1. Classification (NCBI taxonomy): domain Eukaryota; kingdom Metazoa; phylum Arthropoda; class Insecta; order Lepidoptera; family Drepanidae; genus Watsonalla; species Watsonalla cultraria. Next base: position 4,107,205 of record OZ037717.1, on the reverse strand, counting down.
CAGATTTTACGTGGTAGAGTTAAAGGTACTTAATGATACCTGGTCGAGGGCACGATGACATCACACGCAGTATTGTAAATGCAGAGATAAAGGATAATTCAATAGTTATCAATGATTTTTTGGTGACACAACCTTTAAGTGGTATACTGCATGGCAACCAAAGACGGGGGCTTACGTCAGTATACCAAATGTGAGTGACATACAAATATTTCTCTATCTGAATACCCTTTAGTATTATTTTCAACGAGTTATAAGGCATATTGAACATGTTGTTTATTAAATAGCTGCTTATATTTATTCACATTTACCTAGCTATAAATTGTCTCTTAGTAAAATGACTATTTTACTAAGAGTAGGTAAGTAGACTTTGATGAAATTCTATGATTTTAGTGATGGATAGAAATTGATACAACCTTGATATTTTAAATCTGAAGGAATTTCTTAACAATATTTAACATGAATAATATTTGTCATTCCATTAAAACTATAAAAATATGCAGTTAGTATAGAAATACTGCAAGCGTGTGTGAATGTCGTAGAAAAATTATCCCGTGCAAATATAACGAACCCTGCCGATTTATCGTCAGCTCCGTCGAAACAAAACAAATACAATATTGACATTGGTAGTGACTGATCAAACAACATTGTCCTATATCAACAGGCTTCGAGCAAACACAATCATTGCCTACAAGGTACTCAGGTCACGAGACAAAAATGATTTCGATATGGAAAATTACATCGCAGCTACGTCTGTGCATGTCGTGGTTGACTTCATTCCTAATAACAAATAATAGGCTCTAAGAATCGCGTAATCATGCGAAAATCATTACACACAACATTGATCATTACAAGCAATCCATAAATGTAATTATACTACAATTATGTGCGATGAATATCAAACTGCTAGGTGTGCGATACAATCCCCGCATCTCAAAACATGTCACCTAATGAGAAGGATTTGTAAGCTCGTTACAAATACTTTGCAAAAAAATCATCGTTCTCTACATATAAATTGGCCCATAATCAGTTGGCAAATTATACAAACGCTCTTTCAAACAACTTAAAGCAAAAAATTTAAAACCACAAATAAAATTTGCCAAATCACCAAATAAATTACCAAATTGTTTCTATTAACCGCGGTAAAGGTCAAAAACATGAATGGACACTAAATAGTCATTTAAGGCCGGAAATGATCCCTTCGGCAAATAAATCAAAATTGCACTAGGAGGAGTAGGGGTGTTATTAGGCGACTCTGGGAAAGGTTTAGAGAAGCCGATGACGGCACCGGCCATTCATTATACGGAGATGCCGAGGTGGCCAGACACACTAATTGTGCATAATTTGCCAACACTAAGTCCTAATATAACGCGTCTTTGCTATTCATTGTCATCGAAATAGGTCGGTGCCAGTTACCTTGAAATATTCGTATATCCTTTACTTATATCAAATTATGTGTACACAGTGAATGTATCTACAAAAGCGTTTTTTTCTCACTAGCACCTGTTCTCAGACCTAGAACCTCAACCCCATTATGATAAAACATGATTTCAACAAAGAACATACAAAACCTATGCCCGCCGCTTTTTAAATCGGTATTGCATAAAGATACGTATCTACTTTTTAACCAAGGACCTATGTTTTCAAGTCTATGTTTTGTTATAAGTCCTACTAAGCTTGCAGCCGTGTTGCCATTTCTTGCAGCCTTGCTTCACGTACTAAGCCTGCAGAACACAGTCTTGGTACATTTCTAATTCAAGTGGAATCTAAATTTATAAAACTAATGATAAACAATGATGTGTGTTCGCCGACAGTGGCGATCAAACTATGCCATCACCCATCGGCGACATCACAACTTTCCAATGTTCGTGTCAAGCTTTTAGCCCATTCATAAAATGCTAATAACTTTAGTTCCGCATTGTTTTTTTCGTAATTTATAGCCCGAAGCTATGGATCTAGCAACCTGTTAGGCCTGTCCAATTAATTGCATAATTAACACCTAGTAAAAACATTTAATTATGCTAATAAGGAATAAGCACGCACCTCGATGCTGTTATAATAAACATTTTTATATGATAATAATTTAAGCCGAAGTGCTAATGGAAACCATATAACTTAACTATCATCCAATAAATAAGCAAGTGGGCCCATCTCCGAGACGACACTCTGATATCTCTCTAAGTGAAATGAAAACGGATATCCAAAATTGGTACAATAAAACGCTTAGGCCCAATAGGTTTATCGCGTCCACTTCCTACAGCGGGGCTAATAACCAAAACAAACAACCACGACTCACACAAAAGGAGTCAAATAAGTCCAAAAAGTGCTAATATAAAAAAGTGTGCCCGTTTTTGTAAGGCAACGAGTAAGTGTGAGGTCGGAGCGAGGAATGTTGGCGCCTGTCTGAGTACGTATACCTGTCCGTTTATCAATGGAGCTCGGACAATGAGATGAAAAAATACAGAAAAAGTATCGAAAAAGAGCTTCATCAAACCGATGCGTCCGGCAAGGGTTGTCGCTTAATGTGATCGGATAACTCTACTAACCATTGTTGTCAATTAAAAGTGTATTTCAATCGCACCCATTACACTCAAATTACAACAAACCAAATCGCAAAATTTAAGCACACAAAAAGACAAGTCAAGTTCGTATTTTTCCAAAATAATCAGGCATTTTGTACATTTATTCAGGTGTAACTAGTTGTATATTATATCAAAACAAGTGTGTAATGTGTTGGAATAGGTTGTATGGTGTCATGAGTGCAATAAGTTGCCGGCATTGTCGCGTGTAGGCCCGGTCGCCACCCCGGGCGGCTCGCCGTCGGCCGACACGTAAATATCCCAAGTAAAGCCTAACACAACTCAAGATGAACACGACAAAACTGATAAGGACCCGCCACGCCTCGCCAAGACATCCCAATTTAGTGCCGGCCGAGAGATAACGCTATTATACAGCTTTTAACTATACGGACGATACGCTAAATGTGTTAAAATCATCTTATTGTGGACGTTTTAACCTTAAAAGGTCTATGTCACCAGTATTTGTCACCTGCGTAGGATTGGTTCAATACCGGAGATATAAAGGCTGGGTTAAAAGTATTTTGTGATAAGCGAACCGTGCAAGCTCTGTAGGTGTATGCGCTAAATTATCGTGAATTTAATTAGAAAGTTTTATTGCGCTCATAACTAATTTACATAACAGATTTGACAAGACAAGCAGATATGAAAGTTGGATTTTTCTTGTACATTTATATGAGCATAACGTAGAAGAGCATAAATTACGTTCGACATAACTTTTTAATTGCATGATGAGAAATCTATCACAGCAACATCTTTAGATACCGATTCAGTTACATCTCATTGGCCACATACATACATATATCATTTCATACATAACAGACTAACTATAAGAGTATAATTGATGGGCACTTAGCTGTTATATAGACTAAACATTTCCAGTATATGGTAGATCAGAGAACCGTCTCACTTTCAAGTGAATAAAATTTTAATCACTTTACGTTATATGATCTATGTAATTGTTTTCGATTATTAACTTGGTTTAATACACACAAATATCACTATCACGATTCACGAGATATTTTTGTTTTATAGGTATTTTTCCTGCCTTTCCCTGGTCGGTATTAGGGGAAAATCTTAAGCACGGGGCATCGATTGTTGGTACATATCAATTTAAAAATACGTATAAAAATCCCTTAAATGTTTAATTAAATTTTAATAAGTACGTAGCGTACTCAAAAATAAGTATTAAGTAGGTGGTAGTATATTGAGAAAAAAAATGTTTTTTTATACTATAATTTGATATTATGTAACTACCAACAGATTTTGCGCTTATTTGCCCGTTTGCAAATTTTCGCCTAATAAGTCTATGCCCTAGATGTAAAACACCAACGTGATAGTAAAGACTGTCGCTATCTCTGCAGCAAAGTTTCGCTTCAACAACATGCTCCTATTCTGACACATTGTTGAATATTGTCAAGAGCACTGAATAAGTAACAAAACAAAAATGTATGTAATACTTCGCAGTCGTGTGCCAAGAAGATTGACAGCATTGCCACGCTGTATAACAACGGTAACTCCTTGAACTAAGTAAAATCCAGCCCTCTTGTCACCACGGGAATCAATCATACGACGTGAGACTTCACTGTACAGCGGAGAGTCTGGAGCCCACTTAGTAAATTGTAATAAATATAATTATCATGTTGGACAATTTCATCAGATAATTAGATAGTGTGATTAACTAGCTCTTTCTGTTATCAAATGAAATGATTAAATGATATGTTTAATGTACTAATTATGAAGACAAGTTAAAACGCCTGTCGCGCTAGCCGGCTGACCGGTTATTTATTCACTATACAAACACTTACCCAATCCATTTACATAAATCTTAATTTTATGAGTGAACAAATTATCTCTACATAGTTTATTAGAGTTGAGTATACACATAATGCTGATGGGAATATGTTAAAGTGCCGTATATCAGGGGAACATTGGCCCGCCGTGTGCGGCTCGCAGGCTCGGGTTTCCGTTTAACTAATTGAGCGAAAACAACACGACCAACGCCATTCAAAGCCCAACTAATGAATGGCCCTCGAAAAAGCCAATTTGTAGTTTTTTTAACACTTCAATTTGTGCCTTAAACTCCGAAGAGACTCGACCAAAACCACAATCGAATTAGTGTCCCTTGTTCCGGAGATTAGAGGAGTGTCCACCTCTTATCTCGGTCGTTCGTTATTTTATTGGCTTGTATAGAGTAAGTCGATAAACACGACGCATAATGGTCCATAATGAATCGTCCTCGCCAGCGGGTTGACTAATCATAAAGGTTTTATGGGTGTCGTTTCTGAACACTCGCTTTATGACGCGCCGTGGCTTTCCCTACTCAATATCACTTTACTTGCATAAACACTCTATAAAACTGTCATCGGAATATCAACACGCTCGCTGCTCTAATGAATATATGTATGGGATTGTTTCTCTCAAATAAACGTTATTAGCATATTTAGAAATATGTCTCGCGATTAGATAGAGCTAGAGCTGTATGTATTTAACCTCAATTATATTTATTACATGGAATACATTCTAGGAATATATTATGTACGAATAGAATTGAAATATATTATATACTTTACTGTGTACAACATTTCAGCAGAATCCTCTTTTACAGTTACAACAGCCAATGTTGTATTATCTAATAGATCTAAACTAGCAAGTTATGTTCTGTAAGATGTTGCATAAAATTAACGACACACTTAAAAATGTTAAATTTGGAGCAATTATCTTAGCATACGTTAACCATAATGAATAGAGCAATGTAATTAACTAACATTTGTTACGTTACGTCTTAATTTTCATTATAATTTTACTGTACAGAAACAAACTTAAGTGTTTACCACAACAGCGAAATAGCATTAGAAATTATTAGCAAAGTTGATAAAAACTAGTTAGTGGTTGGTAACACGCTCCAAATAGCACTTATTGCTACAAATTGTTCGTCTGTCACTCATATGTACAGACAAGTAGAGAGGTAAGTTAGAAGTAGCATATAGCATATAGCATAGCACAATAGTCGGAGAGACCGACAATGGGTGAGGCTGGACACAGAACACGTGTGTGTATGCATGTACCCGCGTCCTTGTACATAATGAACGACATTTATACCATATTAATGAACACAAATGATGTACAAACCGCGTAAAGGCCTATTCATAAGTCGAATTAGAAGTGTATTAAAATGTCTGAAATGTCAAAATTAGTGGACGCAGGCTTATTAGCGGTGACTCTGGACGGGTGCCTATCACACCGTTGTAATGTGTAACGTCAATAATAGGACAAACATTTGGAGATCTACGCAAAAAAAATATAAAAAGTATGTGTATAAAATACAAAAAGATATGGCAACAATTTAATAGATACATTTATTTTGCCGCAAAGTACTACCTGGATACATTTACAAAAGTAATGTAGGACATAACAGGATTTCCTTAGAGAAGATCACAGTCAAATAATGCTCACTTTGATAGAGTCGTATTGCGTTGCTGTGGTGAGTATGGTCGCCAGTGCTCCATGGGGGGTAGGGCAAGGGAGGTGCGCTGTCTAGCTATGGGACTCTTTCATAGCTGAATATGTTGCCACAGTAATCCAATTCTTTATATTTTCATAGTTCTTAGGCTGCAGTACCGTCTTACTATCAGGCGGACTGCACGTTAGTTTGCACCTTGGTAGTATAAAAAAATTTAAGAATTTAATTACTGGAACTTTTAACAGTTCTCTAACTTGGGTTAATGTATGAATATGAACACTCGATTAACTCTTAAGCACTAATATTAACATTTTACGACGTTCGTATTGTATACTAGCTGTGCGACGCGGTTTCACCCGCGTAAATTTAGTTTCATACTTGTTGTCGCGGAACCCTAATATTTTAAATAAGTTACTCCTTGAAACATTAGCTACCTGCCAGTGAAAGTCCCGTAAAAATCGGTCCAGCCGTTTCAGAGATTACCCGAAACAAACAGACAGACAGAGAAAAAAATGTAAAACTTGGTTTTTCAGTGTCAGTAGCGTGTATACTTTCATATGCATTTAGCTTTTCAAGCTGTGATTTTGGAATTACAAACAGACACTTCAATTTTATTTATCTGTATAGATATAGATTCTAGTCATTAGGTACACGTCGGTGTAAACTGGGCCCATACAGCCGTCGGTTCTCGTGAAATAGATGCCGCTCGCCCGCCACTAATGTAAATTCCTGTATTTTTTCATACGCCAATTATTTCCCGTGGGTGAGCATGGAAGACAACAGTTTTATCAAGCGTTGTCTCAAGTCTATTCGATTTAATTTGATACCGCTATGAAGTGTGAGCTTATTTGGGGTTCCCCTCTCACTATTTTAAGGGAAAATCGACCCCATTTTCTGCCCATCCATTTGAAAAATATAAACTTATGTATAGGTACATACTGTTTCATCATTAGATCATTCATATGAACCAATTCTTAGGAAATCTGCTCATAGTTGGTAATAGAACGCATACGAATTAACACAACGTATAAGAGACAGATACGGAAAAGCTTGCTTTTAATCGGGCTATGCCTACGTAATCAAAAATATGTTGACGTGACATTGATTACTGTTATTCCTGAAGTTATCTATACAGATAAATAAAATTTAAGGGTCTGTTTGTAATTCCAAAATAACAGCTTTTCATTAAATGCATATGAAAGTATACACGCTACTGACACTAAAAAACCAAGTTTAAAAATTTTTCTCTGTCTGTCTGTCCGTATGTCTGTCTGTTTATCCGGGTAATCTCCGAAACGGCTGGACCGATTTTAACGGGACATTCACTGGCAGGTAGCTGATGTTTCAAGGAGTAACTTTTATTAAAAATACTTATAAGGGTTCCGCTACAATAATGATGAAACTAAATCTACGCGGGTGAAACCGCAGGGCACAGCTAGTAATAAATAATGATAAAAATGTATATATAATGACTCTTATAATAATCGCTACGGGACCCTAGCGCTTTTCTATGACAAGTTTTTTGACGACAATACCCTCACGTCACATGATTCGCTGATTTGGAAACAAATTTACAGATTACTCATATTGTGTTGTTTTATTTAATGAGTGTGTCTTAAATGATTACAGTTTTGCTTGTCTGGAAAATCTTATGGAACGTATGTAATATTAAGAGAAATTGTATGAGAAGAGAACGTAGAGTCAACTTGTCTCATATGCTTTTTTGATACTACAAAATGTTACTTAAATTAGATGAACGATCAAATAATAAATAAACTACAAATCCCTACTAATATTATAAATGCGAAAGTAACTCTGTCTGTCTGTTACGCTTTCCCGCTTAAACCTCTCAACCTATTTTGATAAAATTTGGCACAGACAATCTTTAGACCCTGAGGAAGGACATAGGCTACCTTTTATTTATTAAAAATATTAGGTTTCCGCGACCATAAGGATGAAACTAAATCTACGCGGGTGAAACCGCGGGGCACAGCTAGTAACATATAAATACATGATGGTAGGAAAAACATATTCATATAAATCAAAAGAACTTTCAAATTAGTGGTAACGAATAGGGCACATACTAGCTATTTCAACACTTATAGACCAACTCATCGTCAACTTATTTAACTGTTATTTTATTGTTACACATCCGATTAGCTTAACTAATGTATGGATATTAAAAGTAAGACGTACTTATCAGGAGTCATAAAATTTATCAGATGCTCTGGGATATACACTTTTTGGAACACAGTAAATGAATTATAATAAAACTGCGGCGGGCGTCATCGGTACAAATGTGTTGTACGTGTCGCGCCCACGCCTGCGCCCGCGCCGCTAGGCGATCATCCATACTATAACAACACAACACACTTTTATTTGAAAATAAAGACGTGTAAAGATATTTACAAGAACCTAGGTATCTGTGCAATGCAATTCATATAACCATGTAGTGTTCTAAAGGTTATTGGTAGTAATGTGCTTCTTAGGAGCTTTGTATTAGTTATAACGCCAATTTGCACAAATTAACAGGAAATTACACGCAAACGTGTATGTACGGACACAGTAGGATTACCAACCCTACCTGAACTTCAGTGTCCAATATGCAATCTCAGTCAGTATGCAATATGCGAAATTCTTCATGAGATTGAAACGATCCCATCCTGGCGGTACAAATATCCTTATCGAATTATTATTCCAATCGGTTCCTAAGAACTTGGAACCCTCTAGATGTAGCTACCAATTTTTTTAGTAAAACGCTCACTTACACATGAAAACCACAATGCTATTTGAAATGCAAAAACTAAATAAATTAACTGGTGAACCGACTATGGGTAATTATACGCCTGAGGCTATGGAAGACGACATTAAATTCAAGACAATTTCGTTATACATATAAATACTTACACCAAATTATAAGCGTATAATATTATTATTTTTATAAATTATTTTCAATGCGCAGTGCCAAAAAGGCTCGCGTTTTACTCAAAAGCATTTAAGGGTGAACAAAACCGCAAACAATTATGTTTATTGCAGGAAAACAGCATTTAAATGACATGCGGTTAACTCCGTCCTTATGAACCCAACGTTCAACATTTGGCGAATGTTAACCACATTTGACACAAGCTATGTAAGGCGGCATTGGTATGACATAGGTATGTGCATTTGCAATAAGCTTAATTTTTATCAATATCAAGCAACGACTGCCTTGATGGTCTGTAGGTCTAAAAAGACCACTTTCCGAGAATCATAATGTGATCCGAATATGATTCATCATAAAAATGACAAAATGGTCACTTAGGTGCAATGCATATTTATGATTCACGAATGATTACAATAATTGTAGATGTTAGTCCCTAAGTAACTTTTTATGGTTCTGCTATTTGTCACAAAAGCAATTAAAATTTGGTGGACCATTTTATGAATCTTCATAGAAAAGTGTCAGACAGGTGAATTGCGAAATATAAATCATTCCTGAATCATATTCGGATCACATTATGATTCTCTCAAAGTGGCCGTTTTAGACCTACTGGTCGCAAACGTTTCTGCGTAACACGAGCTCTTGCGTTCGATCAAAGCGTTATATGATCTTCATCTGTAATTTCCATTTTCCCTGTAGCACCTGGAGTCTGGATTAGTGAACTTTTAATGGCAATAGACTCGCCCTATTAAGTGAAATGTAGGTGTACTCCAACTACTGCTTACCCATTTAGCTAATAGTGAAATTATGTGTTAAACCTTAAAAAAAAGGTCTTATGGTCCACGTTGTCCTATGAGAAAATTGTAAAAAGCGTTTTTTTCAATCTATGTTTCATATAATATTGCATAATGTGATCATTGCCATATTTAAAGATACATTTAAAATATACAAGTCTTGTATCTATCAAATAGGTTTTGTATGTAACGAAGTAATCCTTCTCAAATATAAATAAATCTCAGGTCGCAGATCTGTCGTTGAAGTGATTCTTAGCAATAAAAAAAAATACCGAATGCAATTTTTCTAAATGCAGCTATATTTTTTCATGGATTGGTACCTATAGGTACCATATAATGATGTATATATGAGAGTACATAATCAAGACAGTTTTACAAAAACTATCTGGGATCCCTGAAACGCCTCATCCAAGACTATGTACACATTAATTGTAGACATTTTACAAAATTGCTCCGTCTTATAGAACGATTGACACTAGCATATGGTATTATGTGGTGTTTCTATAATGAGTGTTGATGGCGGTGGATGGTCGGCGAGCGGGCACGTACGGCTAAATGAAGCGCCGCTCCGTGCAGCCAGCTCTACGTGACTGCAGCTTGCAATCCAGGTAATGCAGCTAATGCCGCACTATCGATACTACGACTATGTTTTCTATAATAATATTATAAAGAGGAAAGATTTCTATGTAAGTTTGTAACGAAAAAGTACTGGACCTATTTTATAAATTCATCAATTGAATGCTACATTATCACTGATTAATATAGGCTATTTTATCCCCGTACTCCCTCGGGAACGGGAACTACGCGCGTGTAACCACGTGACGTCCGCTAGTACCTAATATATAAGTCTCGTGTCCCGGTGTTTGCTACAAACGGCTGGTCCCATTTGTATGAAATTTTGTGTGCATATCGGGTAGGTCTGAAAATCTGCCAACATATATTGTTCATACCCCTAAATAATAAAGGTCCTCCATACTCCACTCCAGAATAATGTATGGCAATACAACGTTTGCCGGGCACAACTAATCTGACTAAAATATTAAGAAGTGTTTCTATTCTCCTGTCTGTTTGTTATATACATTTCTGAGCCGATGTAGGTGTTGATAGAGATGAACTTCTTGCATCCCGAAGAAAGACACGATTTTGAGGACAGGAGCTTTGCAACATGGGTGCTGGAGTCAGAGTCGGATGTAGTCAGCCCCAAACTTATGCCCGATCGTTTTGATACTAACCATGATTGGTGTGAGCCCAAATTTGTTGAATTCAGCTCTGCCTATTGCCAGAACCTGTGTGTGTTTTTTACGCGATACAAAAGTGAAAAAAATAATCTTTGGAAATAGAAGATACCGTTTCAATATAATATCCATCAAGCTAGTCTAGCATGTCAATAGGTAATTTAATTTCAATGTATGTAATTTGACCACCGAAGTTTTATATGCCTACACAATTATTTCAATGTACAATTTAAGTACAAATGGATGATTACATTCAACTTCTAGGCTCGCATTTTAATTTCGTAACAGCTTTACGTCGGTGGTCCGCCATGGTAATGATTAGACGATTGGATCGATAATGGCATGGCTTGGTTTCAAACTATTTAATAATAACTTTGAACTCTTTACGAATGTGTACATCATCATCAGCCGGAAGACGTCCACCGCTGAACATAGGCCTCCCCCTTGGACCGCCACGCCGAACGACAATGCGTGAATGTGTACGTATTAAGATATATATATTCGAAAAGCTCAACATCTGAAAAATAAAGGAGAGTAGTAGAATAACAATGAACGAGCGGAGTAGTTGTATAATTAGGTTATCTGGCGCAGATCGCGGGTAACGACGCAGCCGCAGTGCGCGCGCGCATTGGCCGTCGCTGCGCCAATCGCCTCGCAGCGATCACCGATCGTTAGACCATCGATTCTTTTTGGTTATTACAATAATTCCGACACGATTGCATCTAATTGCACAGGTTTCCGACGATCGTGGACCGAGCACAAGGAATTACCGATAAATTTATCTACGCAGCTACACACTTACCTACGTTTTAGATTATTATGCTCGGATTGTTGGGAAATAATCCTTGTTGAAGGAAATATCATATCGATAATCATCGTTGTTAGCCATTATTCCACAAGACGTGTTTTCCAGTTCTTCAGTACTTAATTCGCGACTAAGTATACCTATATCGGCAGTTGCACTGCACATCTCTAATTTGTGCGATTGCGTACGTGACCACATATTCTGTAAGGCTAACTTTATAAAAAACATGACTATTATTATATGACCATCTGCGTAGGTAAATGTAATGTAATGTAAGTTTAAGCCCTTATAACAAATTTGTTTTGTTACATCTATTGCTCAACGAGGACGTAGTGATAATTCAATAAGCCCAGTTACCAATGTTAACAAAAAATCTAAAAAAAAAATTCTTGTGACTGCGAATGTGCATGAAAAACGATAAAATAGTAGTCAGTTGCATGCCTGAGTAATCCAAAACACAAATTAAAGTGCCACAAAAAAGTTCCCTTGGATAATGTAGGGATACACCACTACCTATACTTTCTCTCACTTTCGAATTAGGGAAAGCGAAAAAATAATAAAAAAAATTCTAAGCTACCCTCCTAAGTTGTTAATTTTCAGACGTGCTTTGCTACGTATTACTTATCGTAGCAAAGCTCCAGTAAGTCGGCATCAAAGGCGCCTAACTGTCACCTAACAGCTAATTAACTACGTCTCAGAGTCGTAGCAACTTGCTAACTACCCGCAACTTCCCACTAACAAGCTCCATAACTTAATATGAGTTCCAAACAGTTCACACATACTAATATAATGTAATAAAATATACTCTACATACAATAAAACCACATATTCAGCTTTAGTCGAAAAAGCGCCAAGTCCCAGTTTCGTTAATCTCTTTTGACCATCACAAAAAGTAAGTAAATTGTAACAATAGCTCTCAACATCAACTCAATTTAGCAACGGAAGCTCAAAAACTACCATCGAAAAACATTTCAGTAATGTTTTTACCGATGTTTTATAACCGCCGCTAGATGGAATAGAGCCGAGGTACATAATCAAACCACATGCGGGGCGGTAATTGCCTCTATATTCAAAGCCTCGCTCACATCACGCCGTATAATGACAAAAATAGGCCAAAAAATACCGCCGCATATGAGATATTTTTTTCAGAGTTCGCGCGCTCACACCGAGCTAAATTACGAAATAAAAGATTAAGTTAAAAGATCAATAAACTTAATAAATGATCTCAATAATTGTTGTATTACGGACACAATGGAGCGGCATCGTGAAACGTCATTAAGGCGCGAACATCATTAATTTTATTCGCGGCTTTCTGACGTGAAGGCAATGGCGTCTGTCAGATTTGAAAAGCGGCGCTGCTGCCACCTGTTGGTAGCGCGGTGAATTAGAGGTAGGACCCCGCGGCGTTCCACTTGATACTGCCACCGAATGACTCGGCCGAACCTCACCAACCATTCAATTGTACGCGATACCATACAATACACACACTTTCAATGTATTCAAATCACAATACAAATACCAGACCAATCCACTAATTAAAATTAAGATTAGCTCTAGGACATAATATTATCAGTTAAATCTCGAACGGTAAATCAATCCTATTTTCATTGAAAAGCAAGTCAATTCTAGTTTTTGTCAGTACTGACTAGGTACGCAATTAAAACACCGGTCGAGCACCCAATAAATACCGAGTATACTTATTCCGGAAAATCACTTTAATAAACCCTGTAAACTTTATCAATACACAAGAAGGGCATGTATCGGCACTAGATACAAAATAAATAATTTTCGTGGTCGTCGGCACGTATTGTAGCCCAAGTCCAATGAAACCAATTTTCTTTTGAAACGATGACATGACATACATGATGGATCAATCAATCAGCGCCAACTCGTTGTCCTAAAAGCTTTAATACTAAAGTGTGACCAAAATTTGTACAGACTCATGATCTATTATTTCAATCGTCAATGTGGAACACATAATAAAAAACATGGCCGTCAAAAAACCGAAGCCGCCTCTAAGATTAGATTTCTTTTTGGTAGCTAATTGCGTTTTATCAAATTAAAGCAATTCTGCCTGCGGCGCGGCCGCAGCAGATGATTGATAATGTTTGACGACGTCCGTTCCCACTAGTTTTACAGAATAAACTGTTTTGATTCACACTAATGCCTCACATTAATTTGGAGGACCTTGTAGAACATCCTTACGACTGAGATTTTTCGGTGATTTATTTTTTCTAAAGTAGCCTCTAGCTAGATATATTTTAGATATAAATCCGTCGAATTCATTATTACTATAATTTCTTACATCATAGGCTTCAATCATAGTCTAATACAATAATAACAAAGGTTTTATAATTACAGCCTAAAGTTTATAAAAGGCAAAGCAACTCGGGTTTTCAGTAAGCGTGGCCGCGGGCTAAATACTTTTAGAACTGCTACTGAATCATATCTATTTTTTATATCAATCCACATTTTGAATAAGCTGTATGTAATATATCAAAACCTTTTTTGTATCTAATTATCTCTAACAAGCACATGAGCACTGTTATTTATAATTATTTATGTATGTAAATATATTTAAATTCGGAAGAGGAGTTGTAGCATACTTGGCATTAACAGATTGATCGATTGGAATAGAAAAATAAACTATGTCTGGACTTTTGAACTGGTCAATGAAGTTCCAATCTAAGGAGATGACAATGACAAAATCCTTTTAATTTCTGCTTTTTTAGCTTCTCAGTGTTCCAAAACCTTTAGGATCACGATAAGGGAACTTTACTATTGGATATTAATTTAAGGTCAATTTGAGTTGAATAGTGACGACGACGAGGTTAGTTTTGCAGTACATACAAGTAGCAAAGACCTAAGCACTTTTCCGGCTATCTATGATATATTATTGTAATAGTAAGATTCCTAGGCCATTAAGCAATACTGTGCCCTGGTACTGACCGTCAAGGGTTGAACCAAGCGCAGCCGTCATTTCAATCATTAAGAAGTTCGGCGGCATGCACAAAGCGGTGATTGATGCGCCCGTTTACCGCCGCGGTGGCACAGGTACCACTAAAAAACGCTTAATTAACTCGTTTGGCACCGCCGCTCATTAGAATTATTAATCAAACCGAGGCGGAGCGATAGCGCGAGTATGATGTATCGAGCTTTGATTACATTAACGCATTCGGTCGAGAATAATTAAAACCACGCCGGGATGTCTGAACAAAAGCTGGGTCGCGCACGTTTTACCCATTTTAATTTGAGTTTAACAGAAAGAAAAATGATTTCGCTAATTTCATTTGGCAGGTGGTGTCTCTCAACCTCGTGTTTATTTCATTATAATTATTGGAAGAATGTATAATGGGTAACGTATACCTACGGTTTAACAGTTGATCTTCGATTGAAGGAATGTAGACAATAATCTACCTAAGTATAGGTATATTTGTAAAACAAGAATAAGTATCGAATGTGTTAACATAAAACGAACAACCTGTATAGGTGTCGCAATATAAGAGAACTACCCTATTGTTACTGTTATAAATCGCTGAGATCTCCTTGAATCGGGCGGTACATGGAAAAACTTCTTCAAGTTTATTTTGTGCTACTGGATATGTTAAAATGATTCACTTGTTAATATTACTTCTAATAAATAAATAATAAATGATAGTAATGGGAATAGTTATAGATACAGATGCCAAAATACATAATATTAAGTTCTATAATCTTGAGCTTGAATGATGTCTGAAAAATTCCAAGATGTCTAAAGCAGACAAACTCTGATTGTAATTCCCCATTAATAACACAGAGCATTACGCCCACAAAAACACAAAATTGTTTACAGTCATGAGTTGAAGCAACAAGGAATTGGTCCGATTATCGAAAGATCGTTTATGAGTGGCTGCATTATGGACCATTTCATTATATCGAAGATAAAACGAGGGTACATGGACGTTGGATTATACGGTGAGATCGGTACGGCGGAGGTGGGCGTAGGTCTGCGAAATTACAACGCTATCTAATCTCAGAGATAGTCGGGGGTTATAAACCAGCTAGTTATGTACGGGCTGACGAGCCTGCGACCGAGCTTGAATTACAGATACCTCGATGGAACACTGCCAGCAGAATATTCCACGGTAACAATTGACTGCACAAATACAGCTCATGCTAGCACATACCTACCTCTGATATAGGCACCTACAGACTGCAACGGGATACACCACAATCGAAATCATATTTAAAATGTTAAGGTATTTCAATATTAAATTGATATATCATCTTCACTGAATATAATTAAATGAGGAACACTCAGTTTTATTTTAGCTCAGTGCTGGTGAAAGTGCAATACTTAGGTACTTAATACGTTTGTTAGGC
The DNA here is from genome assembly GCA_964035505.1 of Watsonalla cultraria. Taxonomy (NCBI): domain Eukaryota; kingdom Metazoa; phylum Arthropoda; class Insecta; order Lepidoptera; family Drepanidae; genus Watsonalla; species Watsonalla cultraria. Next base: position 4,091,053 of record OZ037717.1, on the reverse strand, counting down.
AGGTAATTTTTATAAAAAATCATGCAATATAACGATCCTTTATGACTGTGAATGTTACTGGTTTCTCATAAAAATATTCTCATGTACAATCAACTACCGTCAAACCTGCTGCGGTAATCTTATTCGATGTTTCTCTACTCTATCAAACTGTGTATTTTCTTGTTTTTATAACTAACCAAAACATTAGGCTTTGATAGAAGTTTATTGGATATGAGAAAATCTCGTGCAAAGCGTTCGATATACTATTCATAGAGCTACATTGTGATCGAGGAAGTGACAGGTGCCACATCAACAAAGGATCCTTCGAACAAGTACTTACAATCAACACGAGAAGCGCGTGCGCCCTAACCGCATCACCATGCATTTGAGACTAAAGTCATCCGCATTCGCACCACATGCTAAAATTAACTTTCCCTACATTGTAATAGTGATAATTTTAAATAAAACAAATGCTTAAGGAGCAGTTTGCACACGTCCGATACCAATGCAAGAACAAAGGACACGCGTGTTTTGTCTTTAACCAACGTTTAACCACACAGGACGTACTGAAAGTTTGCGGTTCAACGGTAATGTAATATTGTATGCGTTTAAACATCAGCTCTGTGACGACATACACTTGAAGGAATTTGCGGACTCCAAATAATTTACCTACTATAAAGTTGTTCATAAATGCTCAATAGATTCCAAGTAAGGTAATTCCTAATAAAGATTCAATTTTTTTTATCTCCGCCCAGGAAGCGCTTATCCTCGTTTTATCGTTCTTTAATCCATTAATTAAAAAAATACTTAAATAAGTCCAAAGGATCTAAGCAATTAGCATGTTTCATCATATGGTCGTATCATTGCACTAACACAATCACTTTTTACTTTAAATGAGCATGTACTTCTTCCCGTGGTATATATCCCTCTCAAGATACGTAATGTAGGGGCACTCTTTGTCTCCCAATTGAGAGGGCAAGCTTTATTGATAAGGTTTAACAGATTAGTAGAATTATAATGTCAATTTGTTAAGGACGGGAAGTAGCTGTTTATTCTGTCTGCAGCGCACTCATCGGCCACACCAACGCACTCACAAGGCCCTGGGATTCATGTGATATGGACCTGCCTCTCATTCACATTCTCAGCGTCACATTCGACGTCGAGTGTCGATTTCAATGATACGAAATTGAACTTTACCGTACATGTATTTTATATCAATTTCCTATGATTGAACCGACGCTCGACGTCGCTGAGGAACCTTACAGAATAATGCGGCATCTATCCTTGGCCATACATTAACTTACGCCGTATATTGGACTCAACGAGATAATACCTTCTACTTACTTAAATTATATAATATACGTTTCTAATTGAGGTTTAAGGTACTGCATCTTAACTGTTAATTAAAAATGTATTTATAATTCACAAGCGATATTATATTGAAATTATCCTCCTTATATGAATGAACGCCTTTCACAGGTTCACACGCCGCCGTATCTTCCAACTTTCGAACAAGTTTTCGGATTATAAGTAGGAAGGTACTGTGATTTATCACATCGAGAGATTTTTTTATATGGAAATATCACAAAGTGTTGTAGCACATTACAAAGAGTTAGGCAGAAAAACGTTATAGAGCACCATTTTACATAGTTATGTGATGTTTCATCGCAAACTATATTCTTCTACATGTCCATTAAATTGCCAACTCCATTAATGTGTCATGGTTCCAGGTTACTGCTAATCCGCGGGCCTCGCGATCTTTACGACAATCAAATAATTCAGTTCATTACCACACTTGGCAGAGCAGCAACTCAACATGGCTTACACGCTACATTTGCTTGCAGGTAAATATTATCTCTCTGACAAATATTTTTTTGGGTACCAATCTTTGCAAGTCAAGCAAAAGTATCTAAACTTCATCGCTAATCATGGAGCTGTAATTCCTGATTTTCAATGACAATTATTAAAAATATGTAAGTACCTATTGTATGTTATTGTTGTGAAGGACGAAACCGACTTGAACGCCAAATTATGACACCATAATACTTATTTTATACATTTTCTTTACAGTGCTTTCAATAACAAGTGTCGTGTTCGCCGCCCCCAAAGTGCACGACAAGCAGCATTCCTGCCAGGACTTCACACAGGGCGTCACCTTCAACGACACCCAGTCCTATGGCTCCTGGCATCTCCTGCATTACAAGACTGAGAAGACCAACGGCTCTGGAGACCCACACTGCGTTCGATTTTCTCCAGTGACTGACGAGGTATTCATAGCTTTTGTGTCATTTATATGTAAGGGACAAATTAAGGTAGCAAATGGCGATATACGGGAACGATATAATAAATAGGCTCGTCTTAATGAAGGCCAATATTTCATTATCTTGTTATTCTACTCTCTTAGTAGTCTAAGGGAGTCCCCATGTCTAAGGGTTGTAAGGCGGCCAAAGCTAGCTCAGCCCTATGCCATGACAAGGTTGATAGGGATACAGAACACGGATAGTCGTTGATAGAACAATCAACATACTTTACATTGAAAAATATTTTGCTTCTACTTTGAATGTAATAGTTATTTTCTATACGTTTTAGGAACGCAATAACCTAAACAAAGTAATTGGAAAATATGTGGAAAATCTAAAATGGGATAAGCTCTCGTTGAAGATGCAAATACCCTGCGAAGGAGTCATAGCAAACAGGACCCGGGACTATTACCTAGAGCAACTGGAAGGAGAAGGCTCCTTCAGGACTTTGCAGATGCCACCTCCAACAGGTAACCTCATCAATTTATTTATATATTATTATATTTTATTAAATATACTCATTATGAACCAGCTGTGGCCCGCGGAGCTACCCGCGTAGATTTAATTCCATGGGTGGCTTTATTTCGGGGAAATTTTTTTTTTACTCTTTGTATAATTAGCTATCTACTGCACTAAGTACACATACCCTAATGTAAAATATTAACAATGGGTGATGTATGCGCTGTACCCACGGAATTAAAATTCACAGCGGAGCGTAGCCGTTTATTAATCTATGGATGTATCTATAATTTTAAAAAATATCAATATTATTTTTTGGAAAAAAGAAGCAATAAATATCGAAATAAATATATTTTTTCTTCTTGTTATGTCTACGTAAGCCAAACTAGACCTGGCGGAATTCCACCGCTACCCGATGCGGCTGAAGGTGATCGAAGGGGAGTACCTGGGCATGATGGACTGCCACGAGAGGATCGTGTTCCTGTTCGGTAGGCAGCCAGCACAGGGCGAGCTGGACGAACGACTCAAGAAGATGATCGATGGCTATTGGCAAGACGACGAGTAGATCAATTCTTTACGAGATACACCATTGGACATTTATTATTTTATTTTCTCAATTTATTAGAATATATTATTGTAGCGATGACAGTAAGTTTTGCCCTCATAACTCTAAATTTTAAGGATTTGCAGAATTGAAGAAAAAAATTAGGGTAGAATTTTTGTGTAATAATAAAAACAAATAGATGTTATCAAATATATAGAAATTAAATTTCCTTTGCAAATAATTTGTATTTTGTACCTTAAGTAAGGCACGTAACTGAGAACAATAATTAAATACAGAAAGTTAATAGCTACACTTCCGGTAGTTTAACAGAAATTAGTACAAATATCAAAATAATCACAAAATCAACTGAACCATTACTTTCCACCCCATCGGAACCAACCCCACGCGACGTTAAAGCACCACTCAAATTAAGTGTGGTTCGATCAACAGTCATTTTCGGTTACAATTAACCACACATTTGAGTGAAAAGTCAACCACCCACTCCAATTGATTTATTGTGTCCTACGAGTTCCGCCATTTTGTGAACACACCAATTCATTGCTACTGGAAGAGGAATGTCGTAGCAGCTAGTACATGACCAAAATACATTTTTTCATAAGATTTCTTATGAGCACTTGCAAGCACCAGTAGTTGCGGTGAGTAGTTGTACAATTCGCAATTTCGACAGAGTAAGTCGGCAGTAAATATACTAGTATGTCTGTGACCACTGCCCTAAGTATAGGTTTTAACATTCGCCTGCGTATTTTCCTGATTTTGTATGGGACCGTTTAAAAACGCCCCAAACGGCGAGTGTTTTAAGTCTCCATACAAAAAAGCGCATAACGCAAGGTCAAGCGACGACGTTCGAAAACGTGTGTCAAAACGACGTGTCAAAATCTATCGCACTTGGGGCACATATTCCAGAAGCCTGTGAAACATATGCATCGCAAGAATTCTGAAAACCTAAGGGCAGCGCTAGTGCAAACAGAAAATCTATTTGTGCCCTTAATTTTGAAATTACGCGTATACACCAATATTCTCTTTATTGGAACCCAACTCTATAAAACTTCTAAAGATATTTATCTATCGAGCTGATGACCAAGTAACCTACAAAAGGGTGTCTCTTCCATAAAAACTATAACATTATATCCGGGTGGCATGGCGTGTGCCGCGTAGAGGGTGCAGCGCTGTTCATTTGTCTAAACGCAGTAACATTTTGAATGGCACTCCAGTCACTGAGGGCTGGGAAAGTATTGCACTTTACAAAAAGTTAAAATGCTTCGCGACTATTCAAGTAGCGCTGCTATTAACTTTTGTTCTTATTGTTTGTAGCCAAGTGGCTAAATGCACTTCACCAAATAAATTATACGCTTTGTACTTGTACTAACCTAGGTTCTAATGGGAGATTTCTAAGTGAAATAAAATTGTGCTTGTATGTTCAATAGTATTTTATGCAAAATTTCTTAATTTTTTTACCTAACCTATCTATATCAATTCTACATTTCGGTAAGGCAGATCCAATATTTAATTCTGGTTTGCTTATAGCCCAGATAAACTTATATACCAATACTAAATTAAGTGTAATTCTCAAGTAACTTTTAGCAAGTTGTATTATTACGAAAGAAATCCATCCAAAAGCCTCAGAACTCATTATTAAAAGTTCAAATAGTAATAACAGCCGAATAAATCCGATACGAACCACGAGTCAAATAATTATGAAAGAAAATGTAATTTTCGGTCCTTTAGCGATCCTATCGCTAGCAAAGTTTTTCAATTACCGGTAGAAAGTGACGTCCCTAATTACCGTGCCAGATATAATTATGGGGTTGACCTACAGTCAACTTGCTGCGATCAAATGAGAAATTAATGTGTTCTATTTACTTTTTCTTCCACTTGGTTTAGACTCCATCAAATACATTTATTGAAGCTAGGCACGCGAAACATGCTTTCGAAATCTTTTAGCGTCTTTTATTATTCTCTCAAAGTACATCATATTATTATTATTGCTCAATTACACATACGAAAGTAGAGTAGAGAAGTTCGTTTATACCCATTAGATTAGTGGAAGTGGGTTCCGTTGGATGGTTTTGAAAAAACTACCACTTATTTATTGAACTAGGTAAGTAGGTAATGTTCGTAAATATTGAAAGAAAAATAAATAGGTAAATAAGAACGAAAAAATAAATACTTTTTACCAGCTACTTACACTCCACGCACATTGCACGATAAATTACAGTGTTTGATGCGCACAGCTGTTGTACGGAATATGTACCTAGTATGGTGGACCTATAGCGTATGGGTGGATGTATGGTACTAGTGTAAGTTAGTAGTAGCGTGAATGTCGTGATTGAGCCGCCGTTTACTGCATGCTACACACCTGTAATTACCACATACGGCTGAGCCTCGCATGTTAATTGTTGGGAAATTCGGTACGTAACAAGCGAGGGTGACTTTCTGACTTGTGGGAACTCGCCGATTGCCAATTAAATTAGACAACTGTTTAATTATTATACAACTACCGATTTCTGTTCCCGCCGACGCGACTCCCTTGTTCCAACGAGTGTCCGCCGTCTATGTCACATGTCGCTTTCTAATTAGGATGGTTATCAAGATATAATAACGCTTATTCCGTTATTACTGGAGTGATTTAATAAGTCCAATTTGTGGTGTAAAATAAGCAACTTATTTTGATCTAATTAAAGATAATTTCTGACAAATGGTTTGGTAAAATGCTAGTACATAATATATTCTGGCCTTAACAATACATAGGAACGTAAACCTACCTACTTTCTTACCTATACCCAGGTGGTAACTACGAACGTATTAAAAAATAAAAGCCGAATAATTTTATAGGTAAATGGACAATTAGTACTTAGATACCTATTAGTAGCTGTGTTGTGCCTAGACTACATTTCTTAGGTGTTGATGTTTTTCATGGAATCCTAATTATTTTGAATTAATCCTTGTACCATCAGCTTATAACCATCCAGTGTAGATACCGATTTCACTTCAAAATTAAACTAGCGGTTTCGGAACAGACAAAAACAAATAAAAAAAATGTGAGCGATGAATGAAAATCTGTTATTGGAATATATTTTGAAATTACAAACAAGCAACTAATTTTATTTATTTGTCCGTATAGGCCCGAATAGGTAATATTAGTACCTACAATCCGTTATCCGTACAAGCAATATGAATTACACCGTGTTAGAGCTACGTTGGAAACAAAGTTCCGTACATAATGCACCGTTTAGCGGTTGGAGTAAATTCCACGGATTTGCATAGCTAATCGGCTGGTTACACGCGGCGAGCGATAAGGGAAATATGCTGTTCAATGATTTACATTCGTTACTGCGCCGTGCCTACCTACTACATTTATTAAACCTAAACGAGACGATTTATAGCTCTCGCGATAAATGGAAATGGAGCACTATAAATAAGATTACCCCCCCGTACTTACTTACCTACGGGTTACAGTAACAACAATAGCTATTGTTAATGTTAATCATAAATTAATAATATGGAGAATAGACGTTGAAAGTTGATACAATTATAAAATGTAGGTATACGTTTACACTTATTATTTGAAGGTGACTTGCGTAGATAGTGACCTATAAGTACTAACATACTTAACTTAACATTTAGATGGGAAAACAATATCGCGAAGTTAAATTTTATAGAATAAAAACTTAATTAGGTATATATACAAGGAACAGTACTTAAAATTTGATTATCAAAGCTCACATAGATTTGGATTATATCTGAAGAATACAACATATACCATTGCCGTCCATAGACGTAGGGTGTACCTACCTAAGTAGGTATTACAATGTATTTGGTAGATATCACCTAGGACTTGTTTCTGGCTTCCCAGGCCATAGAGATATCGTCATTTTGACTGTCTATTCCTGGCCTTATCCCAAACATTGTTGAGTGTTGTGGTCGACACAACCCCTATATTAAGGCTGTTTACCAACCTGCTTTTTAGAAGAGTCAAATATCAATCGCCTTCACATCCATCTTTAAACAGAAACCTGCAGTAGGTTCGTATGTAGCAGAAAAAGTGAAATAAATATCATATTAATATACAGAAATCATTTAAGGATAGACCTTAGACCTACCTGCAATAAAATATACGTAGTAGGTAGGTTCTTGTAAGTCGGCAAATCAAACACAAATGTCTCCAATCTTAAGCAGATTACTGAATAAGCTACTAACATAGGTAGATATGTAATGTCCAAGGACAATTTATCTCTAATGTTGTTTAGTAATAGCATATGAATTACAGCGTACAGAGTAACAAACCGAGACTAAGTGCGGCCGAATGTTTCCGTTCGGCTCGTCTCCGCGGCCATTACAGCGGAGAGTCGACGCCGATACAATTACCGGCCACTGAATAATTTGATAGGGGAAATGATTGATACAACAATCACACGTAATCAGAATCGTGTCGGTGCGATTAGGCCCCCGCAGCCCGCCACTGAGGGCGCCGCACACTCGACAATTGCTCACCGACGATTTAATCAAGTCCCCGCTACTAATGGCTTTCTCTCTTCATTAAATTGTAATAATGCTCACTGTTTTTGTCTTCTGCGGTGTGCGTGGGGCGTGGCCGCGGCTTAATGTGGCTAATGATCTATCTATACCTACCCACACGCATCAGCTGAAACATGGCGACATTACTGAGAAACATTTACCTACGTTAACATTCATACCTAAATAAATAATTACGATTACAAATGACTGATTAGTCAGCTGGCTAGGTTATAGGTATGCAAATATGTATGTAGGCATTTTGACTGAAGATTTTGAGGGGCACCAATTCCATTCAAATTAAGTCAGTAGCGGGTGTCAGGAAGCAAACTTTCATTCATAAACTACAGCAGCCGCTTTCAGGCGGGGTGTTACGTTACATTATAACTATTTTGTGTACATATCTGCTACATTCATTTATTAGCCTAGCTCATGTAGATTGTATCAGATTTACATTAGCACCTAAACACAATTTACATCACAGCTATTATAATCTCGAAGTAACCTAATTTGTAAAGAAAAAGTAGCTTGTTTTCGGAAACGTTTTCACGTAGTTAAAAGCGTTAGTCGTCATGCAATTCGACAATTAGCGATCGAGGGACGAGGGTGCCGCCGATATAAATAAACTTTCCACTCGCTAACAATTAATTGACCACTCAAAAAGTCGTTCGTTTTATATTTGGTACCTAGGTATTATACCTACCGAATCATAGTACCTACAAGTCAAAATGTTCCATACTAGACACATTACGTAAAATACTTTATTCGTCCTTACCAACCAGAATCCCTGGCGATAATTGCAGGAGCATTGTTCTCTTTTCAATATGAAGTAAGTTTTAAGTGAGCATGGTAATGGGTCTTCAGGTGATCAATCTTTATTCATTTTCCAAATACAAATGTTGTTCAACTTATCATTTTTATGATACACTTATATCGTTAAGTACAAACTTAACCCATTCGATGCCATTAGCAACCCTATGCCATTTTCCCTGGCAAGTAAAGCCAATATTAATATGACGTATGGGCAACGTAAACAACAATATTTTATATACACGTTTATTACAATTGCATACAACAGTACACATAGTATAAACAAGTAGTAGTAGGTAGGTATTCAATATTATACATCTATATACATTAAAAGTTACCTGACTCGAGAGCAGCGAAGCCTAAGGGAATGTATGAAAATAAATAATAATACATGCGACTCGTTGTCCATCATTAAGAAAATACGTCTTTTCTTGTAAAAAAAAATATAAAACAAATACATTACTTTTTGACTAGTCTTCAGCTATAGTACCTATATACCAATAGGGTTATATTTCTGTGCTATGTTTGTGTATGCAGACAGTAACTGAATAAACTGTGCGTTTAAATTACACTAACAGGAATACAAAATAACATATTTCCTTCGCTGCACCAACATAATCTCTCAATCGTTATATACGCCTCGGTGTTCACGTGCCAGGCTGTAATACTAAATGCCACGTTAACACGATTAATATACGGTACAATCTCTATTGAAGGCGCGCCTACAAGAGTTCCATTCTCTGTCGGAACACCTTCAGCTATCACAAACATTCCTACAATAATATCAGTCGAGCTTAGCGACTCACCATGCATTCACTAAACTCCACAAACCGCCATATTCCTAACATCCAAATATCTTTAATTGTGATAAACAATGTGAAAAATACAATTAGGTACATTGAACATACACTGTTTAAAATGTTGTTAACAAATTAAAATAGAGTACGTCCGAGCTAAAACTCAGCGCCTCTCCATCCCTTTCCACGAACAAACATGAAACCATAGTGCGAAATTACGTGGAGTGGCGCATAGATCTAGCTCAGGCGTTCCCTACAAGTAGTTCTAACATCCTATAAAATATTGTCATAGTTTCGTTTGTGTTATTACATAACACGCAAGTAGTAATTATGCTGCCAATTTTTCACTGTACTGTTAGTAGTTCAGAGCTAGACACACGAATTGTTGTATGTCAAACTGCTTAAATACTAACGTACTCTAAAGCAAGTATAAATTAATTAGGTTTTCAGTATTTGGTTAAATTCACTAATAATAGTTCATAAGGTTTTCGTTTGTCAATAAATATAATTACCTATATTACATTTTAAAAGTAGCGTTTTGATATTATTAAACTATAATATCTCCTCTCCTCTCTCTTATTCACCACATGTAATATAGTCCATAGATCTCCCTGACGCATTACATTACACTACAATGCTAAGCATTAAATATTTTAAGCAATATACATAGTAGGAGACATAATATTTACAGTAAAGCGTATCACAAGATGGCGGCGAAGAAAAGGCGCGTTCAAAATGGCCGTCCGTTCTGCGGTCGCTCGGGCAGCTTCGGGGGCACGTTGGGCACGGGCCGGCTATCGAAACAAGAACATATTAATACACATTCAACGTTATAATTGCAAAACGAAGTATGTACAGTGCTCTCTAATGAAGTCTACGCACTTTGAAACTTCGGGCAAAGAATCTGAGAGTGTATCAAAGTACACATAGAAGCGTGAAACAAACGAGTGCAAACATGTGACAATACATATTCAAATAACTAAATAAACGTAAATAAAATAATATCGTTGCATACATGCAAAAATATATATTCCTACACACATGTTGAACATCTACTCGACATGACAGATTATCATAATGAAATAAACGATGGCCTAATATTCACTAATAATACATATTCCAGAGACCTACATAGTAAACATGCTGACTAATTTGTACTAAATGGCAGTACCTATGACTTTTGTGATAATTAGTTGCATACAGCTGTAAGACTCATGCACCACGCCCAATATGACACCATAAACACAAGCATACCGTTCCGTAACCTCACAATACTTCAATAAGAACATATTTTTATTACACGCGCTAAAAATAATTTTCATACATAAAATTATACGATTGAAATATTTTAGCATTTAATTTCTTATTGAAATATCGGGACCATAAATCAAACTCAGCTTACCTAATATTAAATCCGGTAGGTAACATTATCCAAACAAACTGTATGTTAGTAGGATATGAAGCCAAATGACATTTGTAATGCATAAACTACTGGAATAAATTAAACATCTTTAGTACACATATAGCATTTAATTACTCTATTTATACAGCATAAGATTAACAATATTCATAAACTATATCAAATCCAACAATCACTGCCTATACCTTTTTTTTCGATGGTACTAACGCTATTAACAAGAGAGAGCAAAAATGTTGATGATTCGTGTATAATATTCGTTAATATTGATAGAGCAATGAGACAGCGTTAAACACTTCATTACATGTAGGAACTCCGTTATTGGTGCCCTCCATCATATCATAGTGACATCTCCTACTAATTGTACTCCTGGATTGGCTGATCTAATCACGTTCCAAAACATTGTATAACGACTCGTAATGATATTACTCGGAACAATAATTTTATTAAGGGTCATTTGATACATTCGGGTCATTTTTCAACTACTACATAGACATGAATGAACGATGTAAAGTTAAAGAGATGGGTTAGTATAGTTAGAAGAGTAAAATACCCACAAGCTTCATTGTAATATTTAATAACGAATTCCAATGGTATCACCATCAATAAAACATTCTAATAATTGACCAAAGGTATTGCTACCAGCAACAATATAAGAGACAACTGCTTTGGTCTTAGCCTTTATAAGTACAATTAATTTTACACAATAATTTTATTTATCAATAGTGAAAATTTCATAAGTAACGTCTGGCTACGTCAGACGATGCTGACTCTTTATTAATATACGTTAACTACCAAGCTGGGTAACACCTGGCGTAAATGCATAAACTGGCCACGCTTCGTCGCTAACTGAGACGGAGAGATACATTAGGTACGAGAGCGCAGTTCTAAGCTACTGGAACACCTAGACACCGAGGTGGGTACACGTGGCAACAACTGTCACTACGCATCTAGCTCTACGCGACGACTGTCGAGTGCGGCAACATTAACAAATAAACGCTCTCGTTTACGTCTAGCACATGACACATACAAACTTCATGATATGCTCGTTGGCCCAACTCCACTACGCGGTCAAATACAATATACACCTATCTTAAAAGCCACTGAAAATAAATTTACAATTAATAATACCATTAAATAATTGTATTACATATCCCCTTGGTTACGACATTTGATTAAGTTTATAACCTAAGTACATAACAGTGCGATCTGACTGAATGCATTTACGTAAACATTACATAGGTAGTGAAGTCGGCGACAACGACTTCGCTCACAATTTAATACTGAATATATTCGTATAATTTTATACAAAATGTTCTATCCTTTGTATAAGATTAGTTAAGAAAAGTCCTAAATCAAAACGATTGAAGTGTGTCATTACAATAATGTTCCAATCTACTTTTAAACATTAACCAACATTATATTATAGGAAGCTAAATTGGAATGTTGAAAATAGGATAGGTTCATGGAATTATCAAGAACTCAATAGCCCCATGATGTGTGTGACCTTCGGAACATTTTTATTAATTAAAAGGGCACATTATGAACAGAACAGATGTTTCGTGGAAATGTTTTTTTTTCCAATACAACTAATAGTTAAATCATTAAAATGTCAATATAATTACATTACTCTACGGTAACATTGGTTATGTATCACAAGCAGTGGGTACATGTACGTGTGCGCAACAACACATGTTAACACATTCGCTGCTGAAATTTCGTCATCTTCGTAAATTCTCAAACAGTTGGACGCGCAGGTGCGTCGTTAGCAGTGAACGTGTTAAACAGACACTACAAACATTTTGCTCTGGTGGGATACAATAATCCCGTGCACTATGAAACAACAGTTCAAGAAATGTTAAGCAAATAGACAGGAGAAAATATTAAACCATATTTCAACGTTAATAGGTTTCATTTTTAATTCGGTTATGTCGACAATGGATTAATACAGTAACACAATGTGCTCCCTAATTTTACACGTAAGTAAACAGCTTTAAAGACAATAAAGCAAACTGAACTTACATCGATTGACACAATTGCTTACAATTGTAGCAAAAACGTCAAAACCACAAGTTAATACCAGCATATGTAAGCAATGTGCCAATAGAAATAGCACACAATTTAATTGGGTAGGTCTTCTGCCTCTTGTTTTAAGACTCACTGGGCGTTTTTGGAGACAGAATCCGAGCTACTCGCGAACATAGTCACTTCAATCAACACTTTAATTGGGGATCTCGCGCTCTCGCGCGAACTTGTTAGGGTGCGTTTTCACTAGGGTGCGTAGGGAAGGATCAAATACGTCCCTCACTACGCATCCTCGCACATCTCCGGTGAAAACGCTCCCTTAACGTTGCGAAGTGACCTAAGTCGTATCGGTGTGCGTTGCGTACATACAAGTGTTGTGTTAGAGGTAGAGTTTACTTGAATCTGGCGAAGGCGGAGCTGAGCTCGTTGATGGCGGCGTTGGTGACGGCCTGCCCCACGGCTTGGTTGATCTGGTTGCGCATGTGTGGCGGCAACTGGTTCATCGCGCCAGCAGCTCCACCCGCGCCGCCCGGCCTCCTATGTTGGCGGCATTGCATTACCATTATATTCACATCTCAAATTTAACGTGAATTAACCTCCCCAGTTATATATCCTCGTATCGTGACGGAAACTTCTCAATTTGTCTCAGTGACAAGCCCTTTTTAATTTAACTCGCTCATAGATGTCCCCTTTTTAGCAACTGGTTACTCCATTCACCCACCTGTAGTACTAGACGTATGGCGATAAAATATATGAGTACATCAAACTTTGTTTATATGCCGTAATGGCCTTGGCGTGATTTAACTCTGTATGTAACTTCAAATAAGAATGTTTTATAACAATGGTTCAATTTGCAATCTAGATAGAGAAAAGCCTAACAAAGCGGCAATCATACATTCAACTTTGAGCTGTATGTACATATTGCGTATTAAAATTGAAAAAATTTAATGTAGACTGTTAATCTGAAACTGGATTAAAATTTTATACCATGTGGATATATGGTGTAACCGTAAATGCGTAATTTGTCATTCATTTAACAATATAAATATGAACTAGTTTCAATCAAAACCATTCTCACAGCTTCTCTGTAAGACACGCCGAAGTGCCGAAGTAACGTAACTGCCATAATTTGAGTGTCAATACAAATACGTATGTATAACTTCAGAACATAGTATTCTTACAGGGCAACTGTGAATTACAGAGTCACACTACAGTTATTTCCATTATAACACACGTATTTAAACATTTACTTTACTTTGTAGAACACACAAATAATATAATCTTAGTAAAGGACAATACTGACAAAAATTTACCACTAAACAATAATTAGTTGGAGAATAAAAAAATATAATGTAAGAAAGAAACCAGAAGGTCACACACACATACATTAGTGCACAATAACTAACATGCAGTAACTATAACCTATCATGGGTTAGACAAACATTAAAAATCCCGAAAAATAAGTATATTGGCATCATAATATGTTAGCACAAACATTGAGAACCCGAAAGTAGCTGTATTAAGTCCCTACACATCATAAAATAATTCCAAAAATAAAGTGTATCCCAAAAAGAGGCAGATTGTTGTCCCTTAGCTCTACAGACTACACATGAATAATATGTAAATGTACAACAAGAACCGGCGCAGATTATATAGTTCGTATATAATGTGTATATAAACATCGCTGGTCGTGGGCAGCCTGTACTGTTCGATGAGTCCACAACCACTATCACTTTCGCCATAAAATATATCATTGGGAACATTTCAGTAAGTATTATAAAAATAATATAGTTTGCGTGTAACGCTCAGTTATAATATAACACTTCAGTATAAAATGACTTTGTATAATCCGGCTGCCCACTGATATATTTAAGCAACTCTATGAATATTGATTATGGTAAATTTCACTATATTTTATTTAATAATTTACGGAAGCAACATTCTTTCAGACGTATTATAAGTATTGGTAATTTACATGACTAATAATATTGTATATAACATATGTATAATATATTTATAAACTTCCCGACGGTTGTTAACTTACTACAATATTGGAAATTAACGCAGTGCATACATTTGTAGTGTAAAAATAATTGTAACATTGGTGACTTCGACGAATGTAATATTTGTCGATCCCGTTGTAAGGTAGGTAAAGTTAACAAAGCAACATAATGATATGTGCGCAGAGCATACGTCAAGTGTACTAAGTTAACAGCTCATCAGTATTAGTACCTCCATGTTCGTACGTAACTTATGTTAGTTAGTTAGGGGCGCGCGCCGCGCCGCACGCTTAGCGCCGCCTGCGAAAACAACCACACGCTCAATCTCTACCCTCCCACAGCCTGCATTTTGGACTTTATCATACGAACATTAAAACAGAAAATACCTTGTTATAGCTAAATTTATATGAAAGTACCATGAACCCTGTTTAACCAAATAAAATGTCATAATAAATGTTATCCGTCAAATATACTAAGTACTTATATAGATATAAAAATACAAAAAGCACAGTTAGTGAACTACAAATTATGGCCGTTACATCACCCACACGATGCTCCTGACAGACATAAGCAAAGCTCTCACACCAGGTAAGCGTAGTGCCTACTAACGATACGGGAAGCGCACTCGTTGTACACCAAAACAGTATCAATAACGATGCAGACATATTATAATATTAAAACACAAAAATCGGATACAATAAAATTTAAGTAAACTTTTCAGTCTCACATTAAAAATGTCTGACAACTGGTTTATAAATTGGATTCTAAATGACGAAAATTTAGTAATTAAAATAGTCTCAAGAGAGTTATATTGAGGTACGAAATTAAGTATACGTATGTGCCTGGCAATTCGTTTGTGTGTGCCTGTGTGTGTGTGTGTCTGTGTGTGTGTGTGTGTCTGTGAGTGTGCGCCTGTGTGCGTGTGGTATACTCACGTGGGTATGAGCGGTGCGGGCAGACCGCCGGGCTGGGGACGCGCGGCGGGCGGCGGGGGCGCGGCGCCGCCGGGCCGCGAGGGCAGCGGGGGCGCCGGCCGCCCCGTGCCCGCCGGCGGCGGGGGAGCGCCGCGCTGTCCCACCGAGCCTACACACAACAGACCATTATATCTAACTACCTACATTTTATACTGCGCATCCCGGCATCGAAGTCCGAGCTTTTGATCATATGGACATATCGATGATGTAGGTATACAATTTTGTCTCCAACCGCAATAAATTGGCAATCAATGTCTAAGAAGTTTCCTTCCCTGGACGCTCGGTTGTGGAATGAACTCCCCAAAGTTCTTAAAAAACGAGTACAGCGTGGGGATCATTAGGAAGAGTGTGATGTCCCTAGTATTGGTGACATAAAAAAAAGCAACCACAGAGTACGAGACCTTACTGCCGATGGCAAAGGTTTCGATGGAATAATGTGACCTCAAAATCTTATAATTCTTCAGAACACAGCTGTTTGTCCAAGCGGACACAAGGACTATAAAGAGGCAAAATAAGAGCATAATATTATAATAAACAAACCCTGTTGCTGCGGTGCAGCCCGACGAGGTCCCCCGGGCGAGGGCGGCGAGAGGCGCGGGTTGGCGTCGAGTCGCTCGCGCGAGCTCTCCAGCCAGTCGTTCTTGACCGGCGGTGGGACTGGCGTGCTCACAGTGGCCATCGACACGTCACCTATTATATGCAACGCCTCCTTGCACGCATGATACATGCGCAACATCTCCTCGCGCTTCAACGCCTCCTCCGGAGACTCTTCCATCATCTGGGACTGAATTATACAAGTATACATTAGTAAACCCATTGCTATATATTGCATAGGCACGACTACATGCAGAAGTTTGTGTAGTCGTGTCTATGACGTTGAGACTCACACTGTTTCGTATGACTTTTGTAATAAGTGGATGTTATATCAAGTCTTACTCTACCTCTACCTCTTAATTTTTGTCGGATGTAGGATACTACAATAATTTATTGTATAATAATTCACTCATGTTCATTAAAAAACCAAGGTACGTCACATCCGTAAAAATCAACCATTAAAAGCTACTATAATTATCAGGGTGAAGTTGAGTTTATTTTTAGATCGTCAAAAAAAGCGAATATTACCTGATCCCCGGAAGCGTAGAGGTGTGCGAGGAGCTCCCCGTTAATGAAATCTTTGGCGTTATTGATGATCATCATCATGATGGTCTTGGGCACGAGGTCACGCGTGGTCTTGGTCACGATGCGCATGTAGGAATCCACCAGATTACGGATGGTCTCCACTTGCCGCTCCAGTTGAGGATCCATGCTGCTTGTGCCCGCGCTGTCCGAGCTCTGTAAACAACCTCTACGCTTACACTACCCACATTGATAACAATCATAACAAGTAGAAAGGAAACTCGCCCGATCCTGCTCGCTACTACGACCGGCTTTGGTTCCCGTCAGATTTTAAAATAAGCATTCGATTAGAGCTAATACCAATTCTACGTAGATTTCCTTTCAACCAAAGTCGTTGTTTCTTAAAGGGAAGACAAATATTTGGCCGGACAAAGTAACATTCTCTCGCGCTTGCGCTAATAGAAACGATAAAAATGTATGGAAATAACATAAATCAGTCACGTGACATCCTCGTACATTTTGTATAGTTTCTACTAGCGCATCATGAGCATAATGATACTTTGTCTACAGGCCCAGGGGCTCTACCGTGACCTCATACTAAAAAATATAGTAAAACTCTTATTATGAAAAGACGTATATGGAGTGCATGATAAGTCTGTCACTGTCACACAGTGGCACTATCATAGTAATAAGAACTTATGGCAAGGCCCCAGATCTGAGTAAACATTACGCTTGTTGATCGATATTTCTAATATATTTCCTTTAGAGATACAGGGCTATGGTAAAAGTAAGCTGGTCTGACTATACTATATTAATCTCAAGTTATAGTTGATTATAATTGATACCTATAAGTAAACAGTAAGGCTCAATATCATATGAAAAGCTTCAAGATTAGGTCTACGGCTAGCAGTCGCTGACTTTTAACATAGCATTTTACTCAGCATATAAGAAGTCTACGCAGAGGTTCCCTTCTACTAGTTATTACATTATGCTTACGCTAGCATCATCATGTAGAACATTATACAAATAGAGTTGGGTGGAGATGAAAACCCTGCTGCATTCAACTGGTACACGACACTCGTGCTTGGCAATAGGTAAATGTTTTATATCACAAATCACAATGCTCTACGGTATCTACAATGATACTATGTATGATGAGAACGAACTATATTGCAGCTTTCGTGGTTGTGCAAATGTAGCGGTTTATCTTCAAAACTTACTGAAAATCAAATTAGTATGATGGTACATTTTTGAATGAATCTATGCAACAGAATATTAATGTACTTAACAGATGACTATGCTATTTGGACAATAACTTCGTGAATGGTTTATTTATGAAGGAATTTCGTATACTGTGTATTTCTTCATTACGGAAGCATGCAAGACCTGGGGCGAATGTTTGACATTTGTCAGTTCACTAGCGATTAGTAAGCAAATCAGAGCAGTTTTATCTACTGTATCATTTAAAATATATTAGTTAATATGCAATACAGGCTATTACGAGCAAATATCAAAGATCACTCATGTTACACGGCGAGGTATTAGTATTTGGAGATTATAGAGTCAATAAAATTGTAAAAATCTGTTTTTAAGAGTTGAGCCTCTTAATAAAAGTGGTATCAGACACTCAAACTCGAACTCAAACTCAAAAATATCTTTATTCGATTAGACTTTTTACAAAGAACTTTCAAATCGTCAGAATGATATAATTATACAGGATTATACATGCCACCGCCAGGTTCGGAAGGTTGCTTTTACTGAGAAGAACCTGGCAAGAAATATAGCCTATAAAAGCTTACCTCTTAAAACGTGATAAAAATTAACAAAATGAATTGTGTTCTCTATTGACTATTACTATAATAACTTCATTACTCACCGACGTCCCGTGAAGCTGTTAGTTATTGTACAAATAAATATACGAATTAAAACCGTGCTTAGTGAGCGAATGAACCAACCCAAACCAAAACAAATCAACAACCTCGCACTAACAACAATATTTTTATTTAAAACGAATCGCACATGCAGATATTCATGATACGAAAGTATTTGAATCTAACGCCTATTTATACTGCATATCACCTGTAAACCATTCCACAATTCAGCAAACAAAGCCGTAATATACGATTCGAGTGACTTACTCTTGTCTTATTCCCCAGGGAAGGCAGAAATAACTAAAAAATAAAAACATAAACATGCTAAACAAAATATAAAAGAAGATGGGATAAAAACATAAAACAACAATCCTGGTTAATATGAAACACATCTAGTAACACCGTATATACATTGATATGATACTGTTAAAGTGATGAGAAATCCGTTGTTTGTATGAGTTGTTAGAGCGAAGTGGATAATATGTTTAATGTGCGTCACAATGAATGAGATACTAACATCAAATTGCAATATAGCTCTCTACATGCCTCATGCTGCGCATTATTAGCCAAACCAAAAGGTTATTCTAACACAATAACTAAGTATAAATTATTATAATTTTCTTTAAATTCAATTGTATTATGTTTATGTCAAAACCAACATGACTGAATTGTGATTTGTGTATTTGTATGGAATGTTCTGTGAATCGAGCATAGACAAACCTCAGTTCCTTCACTCTGAATAGCATGACAAAACAACAGATTTTATAACATGTTGACATAAACACTGCTAAAAGGGATTTTTACCTTATCATAATTATATTTCAGTAGAATTATTAAGCAATATAATAATAAATAAGCTAGAAAATAAAACATATACCAATTTGGACGGTAATGTAAATAATAGAATAAAGAAAATATATAAGAGGAAGGTAAAAGATCGGAAGAAGTCAGGCAGTATAACCGTAGTGTATATAATAAATGTATTGAATGGCTACCTCGTCACCGTTGGCTGCCTCCGAGGTCTTCTCCGGGTACACTCCGGCGCGGAGGAAGGACGCCTTCCACGAGTCCACGTCGTCCTGGTTCTCACAAGACAATTCCAACTGCTTGTAGTCCTATAACGACACATTTAACACTACATTCAAAGTTCAAATGCTAGACCTCGTTTTCTGGTTTCGAACATTCTAATATTTGACTCGAAGTTAAAGGGCTACTCACTCTAGACCTAGCTGGGTCTGAGGCGATCGTTGGGCTTAGGACGGTCAGCTAATATTAGATACATTTTGTATGGACACACTCTGCTATACCGAGCGGGAATCGAGTGAAGGCCGAGCAACGACAACGGCCTTAAAACTGCCAAGAAATATAATTATTATATAATTCCGTATTATTTCTGTATACGCCACATAAGTTAACGGAACCGCAAAAAAATAGAGCGGCATTCCTCTATTTACTCAAAGACCAGTTGTGCCATAGTAATATCACACATAGGCTTCAGGATATATACCGTATTTTACTTTATTGGCACCCTGATTACATCCTTTATAAAGTAGCCAACGCGCGAGACATAACCGTAGTTGTTTACTATCAGCAGCCTGTAAGGTAACGACAAATATTGCTAGCACAGCGACTCCACTCCTACTCGCTTAGCATTATTTTTCCGTGATCTTTTGTAAGGTGGAGGTATAGTCCCTAGGGGGGTTGCTCCAATCAGCACGGGAGATCCCGTTATGCCCTACCTCTCAATAAATGAAGATGTGTGTGTAAGTGAGCGTACCTTGTAAACGTTCCTGCCCTCTGGGTTGAAGAGCGCGAACATGTGTCTGCGCGACATGAACCCCTGCTCGAGGTCCCTCAGCTTGAGCCCGTCGAGCGGCAGCATGTACTTCTTCTCGCGCTCCTCCTCGTCCTTGTACCACGAGATGCTCTCCGACGTCAGCACGAACCAATAGTCGCGCGAACCACCTGCCACCCACATTCCATTTCTAGTCTCTCTTATTCTTGGGGTGCCTTAGATCCAGCTGTATACAAAGTCACTGCCGGTATCACAGGTTGACCACACCTGATTCGTAAACACTGACCGATTCACAGTCGCTTTCCAAACCGAAACGTTCTCGTTTTGGAACGTGACTTCCTGAGCGTTTTGGAATCAGGGATGATCGTCTTAGACTGTTTTTAATTAAAACATTACCTTTCATGATTCCCAAATTGTGTATGCACATGTATCCTTTCCTGATAACCTGGTTACCGAGCGCACGGTGTCCCGATTTCGTCGAGTTTTCAGACTGATTCTGAGCACTGGAAAATAGATTACTTAATAGTGTACCAATAATAGATCAAAACACGAGTGAATGCAGCGTGATTTGTAGACTAGTTGTAGGTTATAAGCTTACTTGGCGAATCCAATGAAGTCTTCGTGGTTGGTGTTCATGTAGGCGAGCTCGCAGTCGATGAGCAGCACTAGTTGATCCTTGCAGCTCTGCTCGCGGGAGCGCACGTGCGACATTATAATGCGCTCAGTCTCTTCGCGCAGTCGCGGGTATCGGGACATCTGCGCATGACATTATCGATTAAATTTTAATCCCTTTATTATAATAAAGCAGTTTTAAATAATAACAAGATACGATAAACCAAGACTAAACCAAATACGGACTAAAATTTTTTTTTTTTTTTAATCCTTATCATAAAATGAGGTGAAACTACTTAAAACCAAGCATTATTTTATGCGATGCTTATTGATAAGGGGGTAAGTATCTAGATTGCTCAACCCTACGGGAGCCTTACTGTAAAGGCATGGCCTTACATACGCACAAACACTCACACACTTATACTTACCCTTTCTGAAGAGAGTGGCACCTTTAGAACAACACCCATTTTTACGGAAGGTAATACGAAGCCTAGTTGAATCTTTTGCCAGTTACTTCTCGATTATTATTAGAAATATGTATTTTTAATGAAAAGCTGTTAAGAAATTACTCTAAGAATGTATGACTGCGTGAAAGTAACAAACCAGCAAACACGTTGATAACATTCGTGGAACATACCATACTTCAATTCTATAACATTTGGACATGCTACCAATCATTATGGTAACCAGAAACAAAAACGATCACTTTTGATTAGTAACGGCACAAATAAGCGTGCTGAAATTTGCATGCACGACGTCGCATGACGAAGGAACATAACCCCCACTTTGGGCATATCAAATTCCGATCGTTTGTGATACGACTTCGTAAAGTTTCACGTACAAAACGTAGTAACTGAAACGTCAGCGTCTAGTCTAGTAAATATTGTTGAGCTAAACCCAGCATAGAGTTTCCGTGTAAATAATATTTTATTCATTATGGTTTATATTTTACTCTGTACTGTTCTCTTTTGTTTGTTCTCGTGTCACCTATAAAATACAGACGTATTCAAATTTATATTTGCGTTTACTTTCAAATATGACTTACCCTTTCAGTACAAATGCGCACAACGTTGGACAGCTCCTGTACGACGAGGTCGACGCACTTGAGGCTGGGCTCCTTCAGGCGGGAGATCTGTTTCTTCACTATAGCCTCGAATGCCATGTCAGGAGTGAACAAACCCACCTACATAATAAAAATAGTATATCTTCTACCCGAAACATCACCAGAGTCGATTGAAAAAAAAGCAGACTTCATTTCATCGGAGACAATGCAGCTTGACTTCTTTTAGTGAATATTTTTTTACAAACTTACAAGATATTTTTTTGAACTTTCCTCTCGCAATTTTTAAACGAGCAATACTTGTTTATATGTGTATATACATATGATCTGACTCTCAGAAAGTCGTAAAAATCAATATAATAAAATACCGAAAAAATTTCGGTCATCCATGTACATTAAAATAAATTAAATACAATCTTATGAACGCTTCCCTTACCCTGATACCGTGAATATTCCTGATGGCGAAAGCAATTTCCCTGCGCAATTCTTTTTCATCAAACTCCATTTTGACGATCTCGAAGGGGAACCGCTCATGGAAGAGCCGGTTGATCTTGGCACCTCCCGACAGCTCGTTGGTGTTGATCTGGGCAGATCCTGAGCCTTCGATGGTGCGCTCGAAGTCAGTTTGCAATGTTTGAATCATTCTGGGGATAAACAATTAGCTAGCCTGATTTTCACACCACGAGCACATGACTCAGAAGGAACCCAAAGACGTATGTACGGTGCCTGAGACGGCGTCGGACTCAGCATCTGTCACGTTGGTACTTAATCATTTTCGGTGAATAGTGGATGTTATTATTACGACGCCTCTGCTTAGCCTTTTAAAGACCCTTCTAGGATGGTGTGAATATATATACTTGACTGATGTAAACAACCTACAGGTAGGTAGGGATGTGTTCCCTTCCCTCACTCACTACGAAAAATTGTTATAATTCATTATTTTGAGGCTACGTAATTATGCCTGACAGATAAAGTTTTGAACAAAAGCAAACTTACAAGGCATGGTTTAAACCAAGTCTAGGTAGAACTCGGACTAAAACTATGTCCATAGGCGATGTTTTGTAATAAGGGGTCTGATGCTGAAAGAACTTGAGAGGAGATCGGCTACATAAGAAGATAACTATTATATTTAGCACACAATCAGGCTGTTCAAAAGATCAAGTATTCTATATTGAAGCATAGGTGGTGTGAGTGTACTCACTGCAGCATAGCCTTGGTTTTGATGGAAGGGTCATCAGGTCGGAAGTGCTTGTACTGGTCGACATCCTTCTCGAGTGTGAGCAGTTGTTTCTGCAGCTTGTCCCGCAGGCCGGGCAGCGTGTCGCGGATGTGGTTGGTGAGCTGTTGGTTCAGCACTCGCTGCAAGTACGGCGTGCCCAGCCGGTCCGCCAGGTGGCGGTACGATGGGTGACTGCAAATTTTTAATACAACGTATATAAGTAAAAGGGTTCTTTTCCTTTTAATGGGTCTTGAGGGGACTCGCGTATAACTTGTTATTTACCTACATGCAAATTTCTCGAAAACTATTTACCTTTCGTGGTTGAAGTAAAGAATAAACGAGGCTTGTAATAAACTATCATATGGCCACAATTTAAATATAAGCTTTACAACCAGTTAGGAAACTAGAAACAAATCATTCAAAATGACACCCTCACACAAACTACGAGACTATACGCAGAATAGCTGTAGTGTCAACAAGTGCTGTCACGTCGTGTAATCAAGCATATATTTAAACATTTGGCTTCAGTTTAACTACTTTATACACCGGCTTTACATACAAAAAAAAACAAATCAAACATCGGATGATAAAACGAGTAGAAGGGCGCTTAGCATAGCATAAGTGTATACCTGAGGAAGAACTTCCTCTCTGCGGCAAGGGCGGCTGCGATATCCTTGCGTCCGTCGATGTCTTTCTGCGAACGGTTCACGACGCCGATGTACCCGCGGCGCAGTGGCAGCAGTTTGTTCTCCAACACATCGCGAGCATCCGTGCCTTCGTCCATCAGATCGAGCTTTGTGATCACACCGATGGTACGGAGACCTGGAACAGGATTGCACGATTTAACACAAACATTGGATAATACAGAATAATTTTATAGTCATCTACGCACTTATTATAAGAGTTTATTTGGAAGTTACACCAATGAAGTAATCACTCCTTTAGTTTGCTAAATTTTATGAAAATATCAGAAAGTAAATTCGAAACAGAATACACTACAATTACAATACATAACAACAGGTAAAAGTGACTACAGATTCTTAAATAACAACATAAGAATTAAATATAAACTGAGGAAATAGGGGAAAATAAATATATAGCTAGCATAGTTACTTTGCAAGTGCTTACCTTGTGGGTCGACCTCTTTGGCCAGTTTGAGCGCATCACTGTTAGCCAAATCAGTGTTAGCGGGTGTGACCGCGAGGATGAGGCAAGACTCGCGCCGGATGAACTGGAAGATCATTCCTTTGATCTGCTGCTCGATGTCTACTGGCTGGTCGCCGATGGGCACCTTCGTCAGACCCGGCAGGTCGATCAGGGTCAAGTTCAGGACTAAAGATTAAAAACTTTTCATTAGCATTATCTTACTTACTTTAGGAACGTAGGGTGGAACTGAAGTTAGATCTGCCAGATCTGCCTATCTGGGTTATATTCAGTATCTTGCCATGACCTCTTATTGCTATCATGCTGCATGAAGAGTTGTCTAGGATATTTGTTCCTAACAACTACATACGCGGCCGGAGACACAATTTATTAGCAGTGGGTACAAGTCGCACAGTGGCGCGCGCTCACTCGCCAGTCCCCCGCACTCTCTCCGCCCTCAACGCTCTCTTGGACTCCAACCCTGATTGTGACGTGTTCGCGGATGAATGGCAGACGATAATGTCAGCATGCCTGGAGTATTGTGAGGGGAGCGAATGAATGTGTTTTTTGTATATATTAATATTACTCTTAATTAGTGTAATTGGCTTTTAGCCGTTCTAATTAATACATGTATAAATAAATAAAATAAATCATGAATTTGCAATGATTATGAAATAGATGTATGAAACGTGTTTAAGTCTGTCACTATCACACAGACAAACTAACATGGCAATAAGGGCTTATGGTAAGGTGGGCTTCGTTGCCTCATAACACTGCTGTTTATAGTGTAGGGTATAGGTATAAAAAGTGCTTTGAGTAAGATTAAACTTCGAGTAACTAATTGTAAATAAGCAAAGGTTATAAACCATCTTTGTAGTAGATAACAAAAATGTTCATGAAAGATGTAAATATAAAATCATGAATCAAAACAACATTATTGTGAAAAGTTACAGGGTAACACTACTGCACTTTTCGCAGAATTTTGTTAAAGTTTACATGAAGTGTCTACGCACATACACGTATGAGTAATACTAATGTTATCACAACTTAAAGGAAGGACGTTGGTACTTTATTCCAAAAATTGTTACAAAATATGTAATCGTTGGTGAATGACTAATGCGTGCAGTTTGGTATGTTTACGGACGAAGAAAAACACAAGGTCATTGTTAACCGACCGACAATAAAGAGCAATATCAATATTGCTTGTTATTCGCTCCCTACAGTCAATATTACCTAGTGGCACAATGATATCTTCACAAATTCATAACTATATGCATATCATGACCCCAATAAACGATGCGATAATTGAATAAAGTTAATGTACCTATCTGCGTACATATAGATATATCATATTCCATATATGTGCGTATTCGTACATGCGTAAATCAATGCACCTAGGTAGGTAAGTACTGATAAGGTAAGATTTATTACGTCATTTTATATGTATTTTAGCTCCAACTTGGTGAGATAACCGTTTCCATGAGTAATCATCATCCCGTAAAGCCAGATGTAAGCATATAATTACTTATACATATCTAAACAGACCTATTATTATACATACTTACTTCGTTCTTACTACTTTACTTCGCATACCTATAAACCGTAGCCAGTTTATATGCAATGAATATTATTCACGAACACTATGGTAAAGTATATAAATCGCAATTAGTAATTAATGTTTGCAGATTTGCTCGTTAGTCCCTCTTTAACTCTGCAAAGGAATGACGATAGATTGGCATGATTTTTTGCATGGAAATAGATAAGAAGACCGGTGTTAAATCCGGAATAGGCGATTCCTGTCGTATAATAGCATCAACCGCAAGGGACCGCGAATTGCGACTTGTTAGTTGTCTTATGACTTACAACACCCAAAAATATATGAAATATGATATTGTTGTGCTAGAAAGCAAGTTCTTATTATAAAAAAATAAACATCGCACGCGCCTGTTAACAAGCAATGAACAGACATTGGGCATGTAGGTCAGTATCGGGCGACTTGTGCATCGCATTACAAATAGGCAACGTAGATTGATCTAGCATAATTGAGTTCAGATTAACGATGGGCCTTATTCGGATATCTTAACACTATATTTCATTATTCTCACTATGTACAAGTAATTGTGCGATACGAAAATAATTACTCGTTCGCTATCCACACATACAAGGTCACGTGCGCTTTGTTTTTATTCTCAATCGAAAAGTGGGTTTGCACAAGGTCACGCATCTTTATTCGATAGTAAGTTTTCCCGTACAGATAACATTTTCCTCTACGGAAGTTTTTCAAACCACACTACATACAATTGTCATGGGAAGGATACAGCGCGCGCATAACACTTAAAGACTTGCTCCAAATTTGGTGAAAGGCTTTTTTTAAATTCCTCAGAATGGTATGAAAAGATTCAGCAATTCAGTTGTAAAAAAGGAACTAACAGACAGTTTACCTACAAAACGGCGTATTTACAGAAAATTTTAATTGTTAATTCTGTAAATACTCTCGGCAGAAATACAAGTAAAGTGTAGACCCATTTGATAGTGTGCTAAATCCCTTATCTATTAACAGTAGAACTACTTCTATCTTAATAGGTGACAATAAACTATTTATTCAAGGGGAGACTGTACATGATGAAACTTCTATTGCGAACCACCTAAACAAATTAACTTCGTTAGTGAAAATTTGATCTGTCAATGTGAAAGGTCACTCGCCTATGAGTGGAGTGGCAATTACTTCAATATTCAATCGTCACATACGCTAACCTAAATACTCGCCTAAGTAATTATAATTTTTAATGATTTTATTAACAACGCATTATTAATAAAGCGATAAGATAACTCGTGCATTTACAACGTTAACGACATTTGCAATACATTACACATATTTATCGCCGCATTCATATGTGGCTTACAATTTTTCTCGTACATTGTCTCGTGATACTCTAATTAATTATTATTCTACTTAATAACTGAGACTACCTACTTATAACGAAATTATCACTTTTACTTGATTCCGTATGTGTGTTATTAATTCTACTCTCATTCACTCTGTATTGCATTATGCAGTTGAAGATGAAGTTAACAGATAAATGATACCGAAGAGAACGGAAAGAAAGGATCAAGCCCTTTATTCCGTCTGTTCCGTATATTTGTAGTCAGGAACAATGTCAAAGACAATAACACATAAATACACGTATAAGATTATGCTTACCATTGGGCGAGTAAACGCGTAGGTTGATGGGCACGGGTGATATCCCTTTGTTGGAGCCGGTGATCCGGTCCGTCTCCCCTTCAATCTCGCTGCGGACCTCATTGAAGTCCACGAACTTCTTGCCCTTGCAGTGAAGGAACTCCGCGTATTCTATTAACATAACATTACATATGCATTCTAAATATCTTTTGAATTTGTATACTGTTTAATCAGTGCTTAAAATGACCCTAGGGTCCATAATGTTGTTCTACTGTACACGTTTTTATTTCAGTATAATCATCTTTGCCATCCATATTCACACATATTATATCCAGTCTCTCGCGGGAGTCACGGGGAATACTGAGGTTGAACTGCATTCATAAATACATGCACGTCTGATTTCAAGAACTCATGGTTCTCCATTAATTATACAATCATTTGTTCAGTCGTACTAAGGACTTTACTTAAACACTGGATCCACGTATTCTTTTTGTAGAAGGCTGTTACTGTTTTGTCAATCTTACATCAATAATTAGTCTTTCTAACCAAACTAACGTAGCAACCGTAGCATGTCTTGCTATATTACTTTACCAATATCATCCATAAGGACCTGAACGATCGTTTATTGATAATAAATCATAGTGTAATACGATCGGTTTGGTTCTGTAATATCAGCGTGTAACCGTCTGCTAACAGGAGACTGCTATCAGCTTAAATGAAATAGCAGCTTCCCAGCCGTGACAAGTCGCAATTGTCGATCAAGCCGGAAGGCTACTGACCTATACGTGACCGGAAAAAAATATCACAAAAAATAAACAGAGTTCATTGTCACAAATTGTGCTTTTTGAGACAACCCGATAGTTTTACGTAAGACAAAAGGACGTATAGATACTTGTAAGTTCAGTAAATATATTACTTTATTCATCTTTATCGTACTGACATTTTCTTAACAATTGGCATCTAAATAATCTTTTCCAATAGTGAGATCATTAGACCGTAACTATTAACTTTGACTACGTATCTTTACGCGAAGATAAATAAATACCTATACCTAAGCGATTGCCGGATGTCCTGACCTCTGCAACCTCGTCTTAAAAGCATAAATAGAATTCAACATCACGATGGCAATTACGCGAATATCCGACTATGGTACACACAAACATTACACAGGTACATTTTGTAATGACACGTTATTAGTAAGCCAATTAGTTGCAATTAACATCCAAAATTCCGTTGAAGGTCAGTGATGCAGTGTTTAAAATAACTTATACTTGCGAGGAAAATTCTCAAACTAAAAATCCTTTCTCCCTCACTTAACAATTTATGCTCAAATATTGTAATGTAGAATCGCAAAACGGCTACATAATTCAAGGTGCTGATGCGCCATACGTTATAGCGTTGGTACCCTATATATAAACAACTTCAAAATATGTTACGAACATAGGTACAATGACATAGATAATTTAAAAATTCTACGTACAGGGCCTGTGAGGTGTTCCGCCCCATAAGATAATGAATAAAACTAGCACTACAATACTGATGACATATTATTATTATGAGCCTGTTGTATCCCACTTCTGGGCAAAAGGCACACTCCAGTGTGCTATCCACTGTCATAATTAACGAATTTGAGCAAGTTAGCAGGTCCCTTCTGGAAGACATGGTTTGTCCGTATTGTGAATTTTCCTGTTCTTTTCTAACTTGTTCATATTCCCATGGCTCTTTTTTGATGCGGAATTATAAACTGATAATGGTATTTATAATAAGGGGTAAAGACTCTAAACATATCTCTTTTTTTTTTAAATGAAAAATTTATAAAGAAATATCCCGTTTTAGAAGCATTTGGTGCTTCTAACACGTTGGAATCCCTTGATTAATATGAATCTATACAGATAAATAAAATTGAAGTGACTGTTTGTAATTCCAAAATAACAGCTTTTCACTAAATGCATATGAAAGTATACACGGTACTGACACAGAAAAAACAAGTTTTAAAATTTTTCTCTGTCTGTCTGTCTGTCTGTCTGTCTGTTTGTTTGTTCCGGGTAATCTCTGAAACGGCTGGACGGATTTTAACGGGACTTTCACTGGTAGGTAGCTGATGTTTCAAGGAGTAACTTAGACTACTTTTATTTATTAAAAATAGGGTTCCGCGACAATAAGGAAGAAACTAAATCTACGCGGGTGAAACCGCGGGGCACAGCTAGTAAATAATAATATTACTCAACCTACCTGCATTTGCATTTATGAGCTGCAAAATCAAAGGGCGCCGCGTCACTATTCCGGATCCTCTGGGCAAGAAGTCCCTAAAACAAACATATTAAATTATTATCATAGCCATCCAATACATACATACACATGTATATTACATTATTATAACTACCATCAAACTCCTCATCATCATTACCATATCCAAAATACGCATGAAATAGTGGTGCCTACTGGTTTTAAATCCATTATTTTGTAAGTATTTCTGATATTCAAGCTTTTCTTGTCTACTATGAAGACTCTTTAGGAATAAATCAGGCATATACCTAAACTAAAATAATTTATAGTTCAAAGAAAAAATAATGAAAACCAACAAATGTTGATTTTCATACACATTTATGACTCATTGTCTAATTCCTTGATGATTCACTCACACTACTCTGTGATAATTTAAATATATTATAGGTAAGAACATTGTGTCAACAGATCATCTGTTATGCTAAATTACACAGAATTATATTGATTAAATACACAAGTTGATGAAATATACAATTGCAAAACACCAATATTATTATAATTCTTAGAAGTATCATATTCATCTTGCATGGTTAGCCTGAGCATTCCTCAAGCAATGATTTGACAAATTCAGTTGTAGTTTCCAATCTTTATACAATACAGACTCAGTGGTAGAGTGCCCTTATTATTGTATTATTTAAAGAACTGGCTAATTTCTTATCAATACTTTCTAAGGCAACTGATAGGTAAGTCACACATACATATAGGTACACAACTGATAAAAAAAGTAATGTTTACTCCGTGATTTTTTTTTTTAAATCTGAAAATTTGCAATTCTATTTCACAGTCACATTGGCCACCTTATGGATCCTGTGCCAAAATAATTGAAGTGACTTGTAGCACAACTCGAGGAAGGTAACACTACTTAGAGGTAGTGCTATTTGGTTGCAATTTTGTATAAATATGAAAGGGTTAGACCATAATGCTTTCTATAATACACCAGGCAATCAGGTGTTATTTAATTATCCAGAGTGCTTGACGGACTGCATTTATATTTCACCAAATGGACTTGATCTAAAAATAAATATTACATAGCAATATTGAACAATTAATTAATGAATTTGCTTTGCTCTAAAGAGAAAATCAGGCAAGCAACCTTAATTGCAAGCAGTAGATTGATGAATGGCTGCAACTGCATACCAAGATATCACTGCGACTCCCAGGGCAAGTTATGCCATCAGTCCTGTGCCTGTAGACAAAGTAACATTATGCTCTCGCTTCACTAGTAGAAACAATACAAATTGAACAGGAATGACAAAGCATGTGACTGATTTATGTCATTTCCATACATTTTGTATTGTTTCTATTAGTGCAAGCAAGAGAGAATGTTACTTTGTATAATGAACATCTTTGACTGATGCTATCATTCTGTCTTAAGTGTAAGTAGTCAAGCAACCGGTTGGTGTTTGCCACATGTTATGATCCTCACATACTTCACTTTACTAATGTTCATGCTTCTCATCATTCAGTTATTAGTTTATTTACAACTAGCTTCCAGCTGCAGCTTTGCCTGCATGTTATAACAAAACCTTAATTAACCTTGATAAACTAAATTAGCTCATATTGCGTGAAATAATTTTTGTTTCTTTATTCTAAGCCCTACAGACAAACAAACAAAGCCTTCCTCTTTATAATAGATATTTTTTTCAATTACATTTATCTACACACCATAACTTACTGATAAAATTATATAATATTATTAGCCCTCTAATTTAATGAAAGGAGGTTTACATAGAGCAAAATACTAATGCAACATTCACCATTGTCACAATGACAAAGATCTAAAGAAATAGCAGGGTTTTTATAAATGTTGTTGTTGTTCTTTGTGTGAATTCACTATTGTTTATTTTAATGTAAGTTATATAAATCAAATTTTAATCAGACATGAGTCATGGTGTAAGTTTAAGAGAAGCAAAGGTTATGATGATAAGAAAAGAATAGTAGCTAATAGGGTTTATAAAGGGATATATTCCATTACCCACTTTATTATCCAGTAAACAACCAGTATGACACAAAAAAAGGCTTCCTAGAACTGTGGTCAAACTTGAGCATCGTCATAATATGGTTGTCTATAATCATTTCAACATAATAATCTCACCTGCCGACAAAGTTTTCTAATACCGAGCTCTTCCCTGCAGACTGACCACCCACAACTGCAATTTGTGGAAGATCTAGGGACATGTGCACGCCCATTTGCACAAATGCATCTTGTAATTTGTTTACAATGGGGATCAGTTGTTGCATTCCAAAATTCCCAGCCATTTTTTCTAAGATACATTAAAATTTCACGCTTGTTTATCACTAATAACACTTGCTCATCATCAATTCATCATCGATAAACTAATTTATTTTTCAATATGGAATGGAGGTGGGTGGCTGGCTACGTTACTTTCGGATAAATACCTAGCGTCAAACAAAGTGTCAAATCAATCAAATGACATGGAAAATGTTAGTATGTCAAATACTTGTCAAATGTCAGGGCAAGGAGAAAAATGTTTCTGATTTTATGAGAAAAATTAAGCAGGGACACACACGCGCTTAGCTTGCTTGGTTCACCTATGTCACTTAACTACGCCGGAGGTTCACTTTTCTTTAGAGCCAACTACTAAAAAAAGTTCTAAGAAATTAATCGTATATTCATTCAGGCGTCAGCAACAAAAACTAGTAAGTAGCAACTTAGCTACTGTTGTACAAAAAAAATTGCCATTTGGTATAAGAAACTTGCTAGAAACTCACTGTATTAGTTGAAGTGTTGAGCCCATGGTGTGGTTCTCTACATGTGCATTATTATTATGTATTACATACTCGGCTACAATGACTACTCAGCATGAAAATTTCCGGATATGGAATTAGCAAGAAATAATCCACTGATTGACATATTTTATAAATGTTATAAGTACCTACGCTTTGTATTTATTACTTATTTTAATAAATGTTTCGTTTTGTAGTGAAAGTGTGAAAGCATGTCTTCTATGATATAGCCTATGTCTTCTATGGCAGTGATAATATGAATCGTTGCTCAAAATAATTCATACTTATTGTAGTGTACTGAGAAAGCTGAAAATGTTTGCGACACTTCGAGTTTGTATGTGTAACAATCAATAGTATTTGACATGCGCACTAAATGTAGGCCACTGTATACCAAAAATGTAGTATCCCCGAACTAAAAACGTTTATTGCTGTTAATGCAAATCGATAGAAAGCGACAAATATGAAGAAACAAAATTTGTTGTAAGATAGTTATACTTAATGACAAAACTGATTAAAATATTTTTAAATAAATTATTTATATTTATTATTGCAATTTAAAGTGTTATTTTTTTGTTAATTTAACACAGGAATAAATGTTCGAATCAGTCATTTGTTAATATCTGCTTTATGACCTATACGAATAATTACGCCACACAAATGTAGGTACGTAGGTACTTACATGGTATTGTTATCCCTACCCAGCCCCAAAGTAAAATTAGCTAGACCTCGGAGAGTTAATGTTAACCTGGTTTTATTTTAATGCTATTAATATTGATGCAAGTATAACGCACTAAGAAATAAATCAAAACTTACCGCCCCACAAAATTTTCTAAAACTGAACTTTTGCCAGCAGATTGACCACCCACTACAGCGATTTGCGGTAGATCCAACTGCATATGGACACCCAGTTGAGTAAAGGCATCTTGAAGCTTATTTACAATAGGAATCAGTTGTTCCATTCCCATGTTCCCGGCCATGGCTGCCGGTTTTCTCAAACACTTCTTGTTCTATGAGCCTCTCCGCAGATCGTCGCCTACTGATTTTTCTTTCATCAATATACTGCAAGGCGGCAAACAGCGCATGCGTAGCTGAATAGATCAACACATTATTTCTGTCTCCTTCAGAAAGCTATTAATTGAACGTAGTTTAAATATAAGTTACCATTGAAAAATCAGCAATTTCTTAGCTGTTAATGAAAATAAAATGTAACTATTTAAACAACACATAATCTATCATTAATCACGCAATGGTTTCGTTTTCTTTAAGTCGTAATCTCCTCGTCTGACATCTGGTAGGACACATTTCTTAGTTATAATAAAATATGTCTGAAATGAAAACTACAAAATAATTCATACTTCTCGCATTCATGTGCAAAAAGAACTAGTTTGGATTACATGGGATGTTGTAGTGCTGACTGAGTAGAATCCAAGGACAGTGATGTCGGTCTCACTGTCCCTGGTACCTTCATCATGCTCTCGGCAAAACTAGCAATGCCAATTTTGTGATGTCGGCTCTTACGATAAGCACGGAGATCATAGCCTAGTAGGTACACGATAAAATTAATGAAAATAATTATTATCGTACAGTTTCCGTTGGAAGTATAATAGTCAACAAAGGTAGTATTTTTTATTTTCCACCTTATTCCACTTAAGGGAGTCACAGACGGTACTATACTATACAACAAAGGTTGGAGCCGGCTAAGAAAAACTGGTTAAAATCATCCGAGAAGCTTATTTATTTAGTTTTTTGACTAACCGGTAGATTTCATAACTAATTTGTGGTGATCACGGTGGTGATATCTAACTGAATGTAAGATGAGTCGGCAGTTAACGACTGACCACTATCTAGTATTTGCGCTACATATATCCTGTACATGATTAATAATATGACATACTTTTAGTCGTTTGAAATGAGAAATCGCTGCGGGCCAAAGACATATTAATATAAATTTTAAACAGGACAAGGTATATAGCATCTTCAATTTATTCAAAATTTTACACCGAATATTGAGATTTTCAGTTTTATAATGTAGGTTCTCTGTGATACTGTTTACAGAACTATGTGAGACTGGCCAAATCTAGCCAATGATTCGAGTTTTTGCTTTTTTTTATTTAGTTATATTTTTCACCGCCAGAGTGAGCTGTGTTGCGTCTTTGTGACGTCACGCTATTGATTGTGAAAAGAAAGGAGATCGTCTTTTGGAGACGCCATCTTAAAAAAAAGTGATATAAGTTTTTGGTAGGGTAGATTATAGTTAAAATCCAAAGTAATCTTGTTTAAGAATTTAGCAATCGAGCTTAGATAATTTTAATTCCGTAGTTCCAAGTGTAACGGACCAAGGTATACATTTATTTTGCTTTGTTGTTTCGTAGGAAGACAAAAATTCGTTTATTTACCGTTCTTCTTGTAAAGTTCTCTCTAGTTAGTACCGTTATTTTGTGCTACATATGACTCACTGCCATTAAAGAATAGGACAATAATGGAAGCTAAACGATCCAAGTGCTAAAGTATATAGTGTAGTCATCGATCGAGCGTACATCCGACGGATGTAACACGTCAATAAACTTCAGAGGGCAGGGCTCGAATTTTATTGTGCTACCAGTGCTGTGAAAGTGTTTTGTGATTATTAAGCAGTGTTTCATATAATCTGTTCCGTTGTTATATGAAAAGAAACGTATAATTGAAGGACAGCTGCCTACGAGTGGACAAGCTAACTTATTTCCTTGTCATTGTCCTTAGTTACGCGAGTTGATAGAAAGTGTTCCCTAGTGTCGCGCTGATTGCAGTTGGTGGTCGGTGCGAGGGTAATCTCCTGATGGTGTGTACATCGCAGTATGTCTGCACTCTCAACGCCGGGCGGCGGTGGAACTACGGCGCAGAGCAAGCCGACGTCCGGCAAGCAAAAGTATCAGAAGTTGGACATCAATAGCTTGTACTGCGCCAACAGAGTAAGTGCAAGCCACCTTTTTAACATACGGCCATATGTAGGTTGTTAACGCCCACTAAAATGTCTGGCTTTTCTTCATGTTCCTTTTCTAAATGCACTGATCATTGCTAAAGGGTAGGTTCAAGTGCATTAAAAAGTGAAGGAAGGAAGTTACTACAGTAAAATATTGTTAATTCAGAAGAGCTCCACATTGTGTGGTTGTTCCAATTCACTAAGTTGACCTTCATAATGCTAGGTTTCAAGGGAACTACAGTGAATTACGTTTGCAGTTTATACTAAAAATTAAGGAGTATGTATTTTGTACTTTTTAAGAACTTTCTAAGCACCTTTATGAACTTTTGTCTAGTGACACCAATCATATAATTATTGATAATTTTATAATCTATATATATATATAGCTAGATATGACAAAGAGAAGACCTTTTCTAAATGAAACTTAAAGATTTGCCCCTATTTCATGGCTCATTACTTAAACCATGACAGTGCAGGATTTCTTTTACCTTTTTTATAAATTTTTACACAGATAATTAAGAAAACATAAAAGTTCCTGCACACATTGATTGATTTGATTTTGTTATTAATAATTTATATATTATAGATGTATGTTTTGTATGAAATTTTAGAATGAAAACTCAGAACCGTCATCAGTGAAATCTCAACTAAGCCGTAAACATGGAATGCAAAGTCTTGGGAAAGTTCCTTCAGCTAGGCGACCACCAGCCAATTTGCCGTCTTTGAAAACTGAAACTGGTCAAGACCCTAATACTATGTATGTTTTTACCTTGTATTATTGTTTATAATATTTTTTTCTCTATATTTCAAAAGTAGGTATTAACACATTTACTGCTGACATGGCATCTTCTTCCTAAATTATCTAGCAGTTGGACGCGCAGATGCGTCATCAGCAGTGAATGTGTGAAAAGATTCATGGAGATATCACCATTCCCATAAGACACAGTACATAAAATTCATTCGCTTTTTTTTTCTTTTCATTAATTGTTGAATCGGTTCACCTATGTGCATTATGTACACTTTTAGTAAAGTTTATACACCTGGGTGCATGCGAGGCTCAATTACAATTGTTACATTGACATAATTATCACTGAAAGCCATTTTCTAGAAATTTACAATGACTTTTTCCATTTAGGGTTCCATACTTATTCATTGAGTAAATAAAGTTTACTTTTAATCTATACATCTATACAGATAAATAAAATTAAAGTGTCTGTTTGTAATTCCAAAATAACAGCTTTTCACTAAATGTGTATGAAAGTAAACACTTACACTAAACTTACACTAAAAAACCAAGTTTTAAAATTTTTCTCTGTCTGTCTGTCTGTCTGTTTGTTCCTGGTAATCTCTGAAATGGCTGGACCGATTTTAACGGGACTTTCACTGGCAAGTAGCTGACGTTTCAAGGAGTAACTTAGGCTACTTTTATTTATTAAAAATATTAGGGTTCTGCAACAATAAGGAAGAAACTAAATCTATGCGGGTGAAACTGCAGGGCACAGCTTGTTATCACTATGTATGTGCCTTACATTGTATGACAAATGGGAAAGGTGTTTAATGTTTACAACTTGTATGCTTAATGCACCTAGGTGAATTTGTTCTGGTGATGTTAAGTTTATAAAGCAATAAGAAATAAAATTAATAGTTATTAAGTGACCTTGTACTTTCAAAATTGTTATTCTTTTGTAATTGCTCTTATTTTGTCTGCGGGACCCTCAGGATAGGTTCCAGACCCATGGTTGGGAAACTGATATAGATTGATGTACATGTAAGTGGCACTAAGTGACTTTTATGAATGTTTCAGCTCTGTATCTGCTGTTGCCACAACTGTATCTACTACACCAACATGCACCTCTCAGACAATAGTAAGTTACATAATTTGGGATAAAACTATGGACAATAGTGTACTGATGACATAATTGAAATATTTTTAAATGAAATGCAATATTATTCAGTTGAATTTGGTATGCAGGAGAGAGGAAGTATTATAAAAAATGCCAGTTTGCTTGTGAAGGTCTTTGTGGCAATTAGATTGTTGGTTTGTTTGCTAGTATTGAAATGTGTTCTCAAGTGTACACACTTGAACATTCAAGTGAATTTGTCACTAACAAAAGAAATGGTAACAGCCAGACACACTTGCATATAATCATTTTATTATAGTATCAATAAACCTGGCTCAAGTGTGTACAATATTTCTATGCAATAACAAAAATACAAAGAATATAATTGTTTACATGAGAGGTTATCAACATTTGCTAGTCTATTTATTGACACTTGTTTAACTACTATTGTTAATATTGCTCATAATCTAGTATGTTCTGTCAGCTCTTTATATTTTTTTTGTATGTACCTACCACAATAACAGAGTAAATCTCAACTCAGCCATGAAGGGAACTCATTATAGGAGGAAAAAGGTTGTAGGTAACTGTTTTTGGTAGTAACATCAAAATGATTCATAAGCTGACTCATATTTTCGATAAGGTTGGCAAAAAATATTGATTACTGAATAAAAAAAATAAATGATGATATTTGCAGACTACAACAGCAACGAGCAATGTGGTTGCTGGTACTGGTCCCGGCGGATGGGTGGCCCTGCCGCCGCCGTCGTCTCCACACTTCCGCACAGAGTTCCCCTCGCTAGAGGCAGCTGCTCAGCCATCACACCGCTCTGCAGAACATCCAGCCCCTACACTACTTCAACTCAGACCACAAAGTAAGCAATAGTTATTCAACTTAATTGGCAATTTGTTGGAATTATAATTTTATGAAGATAAAGATCACCAAAGATAAAGAAACAATAAAAAATGCATTAATTCATTTCAACTGTTTTATTCTATAGTTTAATAACCCTCACAAGACTGCCTTTACATTTAATTTTTTATCGGAAAATTTTCTTGGAGTTTAATTATTGATTTTTATTCAGTTTTTTTGTTTGAACACGCCTTTAGTGCAGATTTTGAAATAGTTCATATACAAACTGCACACGGTCAACATTTAAGACTTTCCTGTTGCCTAGCTACCCCACATTCCCTTCATAACTTGTGACGTCACCTGTACTAGTTTTCGTGACCTTAGTCCGATCACGTGCCCTGTTTGGATGTGCAACTATGGTATAATATGATAGTGTGATGGTGTATTGTGTGTTGTGCAGCCGAAGGGAGCTGGACGTCCGGTGGCACGGCCGGGGTGCGCGACGCCGCGCCCGCCGCGCCCCCCGCTCCTGTGGCGCAACAGACGCCCGCCTTCCGCGCCATC
This sequence comes from Watsonalla cultraria, assembly GCA_964035505.1. NCBI lineage: Eukaryota > Metazoa > Arthropoda > Insecta > Lepidoptera > Drepanidae > Watsonalla > Watsonalla cultraria. The sequence goes on along the minus strand of OZ037717.1, from coordinate 4,051,970 downwards.
CTGCCATCCTTCGTAAGTACACATTTACTACTCGCACATTACTGCTGCTCATTACCATTGAAAGCTAAGAAAAAGAAAGATTGAATAGAATGGAACTGTAGGTGTACAACCGGAGTTAAAGTATTGTATACTTTTTTATTAAAATTTAGTAGATATAACCTGATTGTACATTCAATATACATAATTTTGTGTTTTAGACTTGTTTAGTAACGAGAGTTAATATAATCAGGGCCTATACCAATGAGTTTTTCTAAAAAAGCTTAAGTACAGCGATTACACACCACGTGCTTTACGGTGAAGGAAAGAATCGTGAGGAAACCTGCATATGTATGACAAATAATTCAAAGACGTATATATGTAGTGCCTGAGACGGGGATAGACTCGCCATCCGTCACGTTGATACTTAAACATCTTCGGTGAAATGTGGGTGTTGTCATTACCGCACCTCTGCCTACCCCTTCGGCGAATACAGGCGTGAGCATATGTATGTAGTTAATATAAGGACATGTATGAGTAGAGTGCCAGAATGGCAGTTGAAAATAACAGGATTGTATTTGTTATTCCAGTTGATGAAAGGTAGCAGTGGGGGTGGGTTCGGGCTGAGCACGCTGGGGTCGCTGCGCGAGCGGGGTGGCGGCGGCGGAGGGGGCGGTGGGGGAGGCGGGGGCCGCTCGCGTGCGCCCGCCGCGCCGCCGCGCGCCGTCGAGGTGCTCACGGCGCGACCCATCCTCCGCGACGAGCAGATCTCCTCCCTCGATGACATGTCGCGCGACGCCGGCTGGGCGCAGCACGACGATATTGACTATGAGTATGACACACACTATCTGCCGTGCATTCTTGGAATACTGTACCCCCTAACAAGAGTTTGCCACAATTCTCCTAATCTATACTCGCTAGCATCTTTGCCTAATTAGCGGTGATGTCAATAACTAACATCTCGTACAAATATTGTGAGTGAGTATAGATTATGAAAACGGTGTAAATTTTTTTATATGGGTAACTGTATAAACCAACATTATTACTACCCACGTTATCTCTTCGCAGTCAAAAATTGGACTTTTCCGACGGGGAGTCGTCGGCTCCTAATAAAGGGAGCAAAAGCAGTAACCGGGCCAGTATTGAACATGAACGCGTGGACCGCAAAATACGAGAGTCCGGAGATGAGGAGCAGCTATGGGAAGAGAGGAGACAGAAGCAAAAAAACGAGGTTGATCAAGCAGTTGCACGTGCCCGGTTTATTAAAGAGGAAGAGCACCGACGGCAAATGCGAGATGCATCTGCTCCAGTGCAACCCATGTCTAAGGACCCTCGAGATAGGGTGGATAGGGAAAGAGATCGTAATGAAAACAGGGAAAGGGAGCAGGATCCTAGAGAAAAAGAAAGGATCGATAACAGAGACAGGGAGCGCACAGATCCCAGGGACAGAGATCGTATTGATAATAGAGATAAGGACCGTAATGATCTCCGAGATAGAGAAAAGGATAGAGTAGATAATAGAGATCGAGATCGGGTCGAGAATAGGTTTGAAAATAGAGACCGCGATCGAGATGGCCGAGATCGCGAGCGGGATCGGATGGATAATAGGGATAGAGGTCGAGTAGAAAACAGAGACCGACAAGAAAGTGATAAAGAGAGAGCGGACGTGCGGGACCGGGACCGTAACGACCGCGACCGTTATGATCGTGACCGAGACCGTTCAGACAGAGAACGTGATCGTGACCGAATAGATAGAGAAAGGAGTGAGCGTGATAGAGATCGCGAACGTGATCGAGATTTCAGAGACCGAGATCGTGACTATGGCCGTGATCGTGACCGTGATCGAGACCGTGATCGGGACCGAGGCGAACGCGACCGAGGCGAACGCGACCGTGATCGCGATCAATCTAATCCTGCATTTTCAAAAACCTTCCAAGCCAATATACCGCCAAGGTTTTTAAAACAGCAGCAAACTAGACAACAGGAGGAACAACATAAAGGATGGGCATTTGCTGGTAAACCGGCGCCGAGACGTCAGGAACCGCCTTCCTATAACGCTCCTCGTCATGCGCCGCACAATGGCAGACGTTCATATTCAAGGTAAATAATAATCGCAATATATTTGGTAAAAGTATGCGCTTTCTATGGTGCTATTTGTAATGAAATATAGTAACCTAAATTACTTATTTTGTGTATATCGTGACATTGCTAGTAGAAGATCTAAATTTCTATACATTTTCGTTAAAACCTTAATCTCCCTTGAATTTCCAAGAGACTTGTTTTTCAGTTATCTATAAGTTCAATCTGGTTTCTTATTACAGAGATTATTCCGATCGCGAAGATGATTTTCGAAGAGACAAAGAAGGATCAGGGCCGCAATGGCGCTCAGAAATGCAAGATTATGAAAGGTCTACTTCTAAAGATTATGATTACAAAGACAGAAGAAATGATGGTGATAAAAAGTCTGTCGATAATCCTATAGAGCAAAGTAGTAGAACTGCTGCTGATAAACTCACTGAAGTATTTGAAAGGAAAAGTATAGGAGTTGCTGAATCATTTGTTTCTTCTGATTCATCATCTCAACCACAAGCACCAGAAAGAAGAAGCACCCCACCTTCGAATTCGCAACGGGAGTCCTCTGAAAGAGATTTTGGAAAAACTTCATGGGCCGAAGTAACTCAGGATGAACAGGCGAACTATACTGTACTAAAATCTACTTTGGAAAAGGTGCTTTCCCCTAAGGACACCGAAACAAATATCAAAAAAGATTCAGTTGAGACAGAAAAGGAAGACGTTAAGCATAATTCTCAGCAAATACAGCCACCTCAGGCAACAAATGCAGCTGGTATCATAGCTGCACCCATAGCTCAGAATCAACCCCATAAATATCACAGTAACAATGTTACAAATGTCCAGAACTTTACTCACAATCCACCATTATCTCAAGCAAACTCCTTTAATTCTATTCAATCACAGGCATCTGCTCCTGTCAGTCAATCTCAAACTTCCTTCTCTGATAGTATTCAACCTATTTCTAAGCCAATTCATTCTTCAAAACCTATTATTCAACATGAAAGTACACCATCGCCTTGTCAGATACAAAAACAACCATCTGTAGAACATATACCACAACATAATGTCGTGAAACCAATATTTGCATCTCAGAAATCTGAAAAGGAGCTCTCTGAATCTGAATCTATAGCTTCTAAATCTAGCACTGATCCTTCAAATCTGACTGGCGTTAAAATTAATGATACATATTCAGTCGAATCTCTTCACGGTGGTACAGATTTTCAAAAGCGTCCTGGTGATGATAAAAGAAATGAACGCTTCAGCAATGAGCAACCCAATAAAATTCCAAGCAAGGAGCCAATTGAAAGAAAGTCTAGTGGATCTGGATCTGAGAAGAAGGGTAGAGGCTACGGAAGTGGTGGTTATGCTGTTTTCAACAGAGGTTGGGGACCAAGAGAATCTCGTGGACGGCGTTCACATCGCAGCTCGCGTTCTAATAATAGAGCTAGTGAATCTGACGGGTCTACCGACGGTGCTCCGAATATGGAACGCAAAGAACGACGCAGAGCACCCCGCAGCCCTCGCGGTCCTAAGAAAACTGACCGGCCTGAAGATACCAATCGTTCTGCAGTGGATGGCTTACCAGTTACAGATGGTTTGGAAAATAGGGAACCATTTGCACCTAGAGGACAGCCATCACGGCGAGGTAGAGGTGGATTCCAAGCTACGACACGCCCACCTGCGCCCGCCAAAAGAGTAGCTGGCTATGGACCACCTAACACTAAAAGTCCTTTCAGTCAAACAAATAGAGCGGTCAAGGACAACGAGGACGCGAAGGATAGCGCCATGTCGGATGATAAAAGCAAAGGAAACAAGCCACGTGCTGGCTCATCAACAGGAAGGGGCCGCGATCGCCGCCCAAAGGGTGCCAGTGGGCTGCACAGTGGTGAGGATGAAAATTGGGAGACTACGTCTGAACATTCCGAAGGTGGTGGTCGTAGACGACGCTCTGTTGCTGGAAGGCAATCTGGTCAATCCCAGAAAGGACAAGGGCGCAATCAAAACTCTACCAACCGTCAAAATATGACTCGTAATCCCCAAGGACCTAAGAAAGATGCACAAGGTGATAACAAGACAGCTGACATCACCGAGGCTATGACTGACTTAAAAGTATCCAGTGGTAATAAAGATGAAGAAGTAGTCGACGATGGGTTCCAAGAAGTGCGAAACAAGAAAAATTCCAAGGATTCGAAGGGTCCTACGAAGGACAATGAAATTAAGCAGCCTAGATCTCATTCTAACCAGGGCGGAGGCCGTAATGGCTCGACATCTAGAAGTTCGAATGATAAATCTAATAATGGGCGAGGATCAGCTCCAGTTTCCAGTAAATCGAATCCCCAATATGATCGTCCTCGTCAAGCTAACTTAGCACCGCGTTTCGTCAAACAGCGGCAAAAGCAAATGGGAATTGTGTCTGGTTTCGGTCCAGACACAGGGGCAGCGCCACCCCCTCCGCCTGTGAATGCTTGGGACAAACCTATATCGCAAACATTGCGCGCTAATGCTGAAGAGCCAGTGGAAGCTATTGAAAATAAGTCTGGCCAATCGAGCCAGCGAAGCACTCCTGCAGATGCTCAAAACGAAGCAAAACCATCCCCATCGTCTTGCGCTCTGGTCACAGATAAAACCGGAGTTCTAGATGGGACCACTCCGCCTGTAGAAACAATAATTTTCGAAAACACCAATTATAAGACTGCTCCACCAGAAGAGGCCTTGCAACAAAAGTATCCAATTAGTGCTAGCATTGCAAAACCACAAGCAGACGAAATAGCTACTGACTTGGAAGCTCGTCCGCTCACATTCAATGGGGATGTAAGACCACGGCCGCGATCTATACAAGATATCATAGCCGACAATAATAGACCCGTAACCGATAGCGATAATTCATTAGGTCTACAGATGTCCTTTGACTCATCACAAAAAACTGAAGACTCATCAGATATGAAGCTCGATTTTGCCTTCGATTCTGATCTCGGTCAGCTAACCGAGGATAAAACTGGAAAGTCGTTAGGTTTGCCACGTAGTGTACATATGAGTACTTCGAATACAATATCTCCTCTGGCGGCCGATCTCAATTTGAAAATCGCTAGTGTAAAAAAGGTTTGGGAGATGCCTGCTGTGGCCGAAGGCGGTGAGGAGCTGCAGTTCGCCGGTTTCGAAGAGAATACTACAGAAACGGGAGCGCCGCCAAACGTATGTAAAGTGAAGCCGACGCAGCAGTTGCAGTCGCCGCCGCCGCAGCACTATAACCACGTGGGCTACCAGGGCGGGTACGGCGGGCTGTCGGTGCCGTCGCCGCCCGCGGTCATGTTCAACTCGTCGCAACAGCTGCTGGGCTCGTCGCAGCAGCTGCAGCAGCAGGGCGGCCTGTACGGCGCCTTCCTCGACCAGAGCCGCGGACAGTTCGGAGGCTTCCCCGGGACCCCTTACGGCGCCGGCTCCGCCGCTCCATACAACTACCAACCTCCGCCAGATATGTTCCAGAGCCTCCCGAGCCAATATCGGATGGTAAGGACCACTTTAATAAGTGCATATTATTTCAATGATTGCACAGCACAAAGAACTTCTTTAATTCTTGTTAATCCTTACAGGCGGCAGCAGCTGGTGGTGGCGCAGCATTCGGTCAGTCCGGTCAACTGGGGAACAGTCCCAGTACAGTTCTTATCTCGAGCACTTCAAACTCTTTGATGTCGGCTACTGTTAAGCCTTCCAGCCAGCAAATCGGCGCGATAGGTGTGTACATTATTTACTCTTTATGTAAAAACGGTAAATCTATTAACCTAGTATTTAAGGAATAGTAAATTGTGTTGTACTGATGTCTTTTTTGGATATAAAAAAGGTCCACAGATTAACAATTCGATCTATTGTGTCAGAATTTTATAGGCTTCGGCAGCTGAGACAAGAAGGTGAGTTATTTGCATTCATGCTACCGTGAGTCGATGTGGATTTGTTGACTGCTATTTCATGCATGTGTAGAGATAGAATGCTTGTGACTTGGTAGTCGAAAAATTCCTTAAGTTTATTGATGTTTAATGTTTTGATAAGATATGCAAAATTCGATTGGATATGGTTATATTAGTGTACTAAAGTGTCTTTATATGACCTAAGTGTACATAGTACCCCCTACACCTAAAACACATCTATGATGTTTGTATGTCCTTTATAGAATCGTAAATTATCTATCTCTCATTTGTAATACCCTTGGAATTGCATGGAAATTACTTTACTCACAAATTCCCCCGAATTTCCGAGACATTTTAAATGCAAAGAATTTTTGACTGTTGTTAATTTCACATTTTAGTCTTATGATAAATGCAATATCTTTTAAAGTTTAATTAGCCTGCCTTGAGAGGTCGTCTGTTCGACCCGAGCGGAGCACAGAGTAATAAATTTGCTGTTTTGAAATCTTGAAATGATTTTGAATGATTTTCAAATCTAGGACCTCTATGCAATGGACGATCGGGCCAGTAGATAAACTTACCCGTTTGCTAACGAGCGGATCCACTAGTATTGATATAAGTATGATACTTGAATGGCTTTGCTGAGTTTGGGATCAACTTGGTGTGTGTACGATTGTTCAAAATGATTATTTAGTATTACACGTATTATTAGTATAGCTGCATGTCCATTTAGTCGCTGTCGTTGAGTTGGGTACAATTTGTATGTGTGCAGGCAGCAAAGGCGGTGGCGTCGGCGGAGTGGGAGGTGTGGGTGGTGTGAACACTTACCAGCAGCAATACCTGGGCTACTCGGGGCCCGTGGGCGAGGGCTACTCGCTGCAGGGGCTGCTGCCGCGGCCCGCGCCGCCCGCCTCCTCCTACTACTCGCCCTACCAGCCGCCCGCCGCGCCAGCGCCCACCTACCCACTGCAGTTCACGCAACCCGCACAGTCGCCCGCATTCGGCTCGCAGTTCCTCTCCTCGCAACTGCAAGTCGCCGCCGCCGTGCAGCAGATGCAGGTACAGCATGATACCATATTGATGGCAAATAATTCCTTCGCCCTGTATTGTAATCGGGTCTATTCATAGTTTTACCATCATTAAAGCATACTATTAAAGTGTGTCTTGTTATGTCTAACAGCAACAGTACAGAGCACCACTGCAGCAGCAGTACGCACCGCCGCAGCCGCGCGGCCCCCCGCAGCAGCAGCTGAAGAGCCCGCTGCACGAGCACGCCAACGGGTTCGCGCCGCTGTGCGAGGCCGCCTCGCCCACGCCCAAGGGCGCGGCCAAGCCCCAGAAGCCGCCGCACTCGCCGCCCCAGCACAAGTACCACGCGCCGCCGCCGCACCCACCGCCCGCGCATACGCCGCATCAGCACCATCAGCAACAGGTGCACTACATACTACCCGCCGTAGATACACCTGTGCGTTACACTACACACTAGCCCAACAACTAATTTATGAAATACTTCCGCTAAAATATTGGCACACTGAATATGAACAGTGGCAAACTGCAATCGTGATATTCAAGAGAAATGAAATGGAAAGGGACCCTGTACGAACGACATTGATATTTGAAATTAACCAAGTGAAAATGTGCGTGTATGGTGTCAGATGGTGGGCGGCGGCAACAACGGGCGATGCGGCGGCGGGTCGGCGGGCGGCGGCGGGCTCCCGCGCGGCTCGCTGGCGGCGCCGCGCGGCTACCCGGCGCCCATCCAGCGGCCGCTGGCGCCGCACGCGCCGCCGCCGCTCTACCGGCCGGCCGCGCCGCGCCCGCACCACGCGCCGCGCCCCAACATGTACTACCATCACCACCGCAGTTAGTACCATGCTCCCATGCCATGCCGCTCTCTGTTGTCTGCACCTGCCTCGTACCGAACCGGAGCTTGCCCGACAGACGGCGGCGAGCGCGCGGCGGAGGGCGGCGAGGCTTCCGGCGGCGCGGAGGAGGCGGCCGAGCCGGCGCCGGCGCCCGACGCGCCGTCCGACCCCAAGCCGGAGTGAGCGCCGCGCCCAGCTGTTCCACGCGCACCCACCTCGCCCGCTTTACGTTTTCGGTATTCTAATTAAATAAGACGTAAATTATGGAAGTGATTTTAAGATGTTTAGAGTGACGGGTCGAGGCGCTTCTCGGCCGGCCCCGGTGGCCGCTGTGAGTACGAGAGGTGATCCGTTTGAATGTAAATAGATCGATCGGACGGACGTCCGGCTAATTGACTGTTATATTTAAGTATATAATTATAGACGCGAAAGGTCGGCGGCCTCGCTGCGACCGACCGAAGTACCGCGAGGACGACACAACCGTGAGTCGTGACCGATGCTGCCTCGAGACCTCTCATTAGTGAATATGTAGCGACGGTTGTTGCAGAACGAATGTCGATGCAATATAAATGAATAATAAATGTAATTTTTGGAGTTAGACGCTCTGCGTCTGTCGACCGATGCGCGGTAACACTCCATGTATCATAATCAATTATTATATGCGAATAAAATTATTATGACCGATTCCTGTGTTTAATTTTATGTAATCATGGCATTACGATCTAATTTAACATCAGACAGAACACCTATAATCACATTCCCCGTGACCCCACTGCTCGGCATTCACCGGTTTGGCGACAAGTGAAAAGTTAGGTACGTTACCCTATTAATTCGGTAACGTTAATACGTTACCGAATCAAACACGAACCACAAAAAAACAGCATTCCTATTAGGCACAGAAGCTCTATGATGATTGATCATGATCAGAGTTTAGGAATGTCTGTTAAGAACCGCTATCGGTTCGCACATCTGGTGGATACGCACGCCGCCCTAGCGTTTAAGAAGACTTCTAAATTCTGTGCCTAATAGGAATGCTGTGTGGTTTGTGTTTGATTTTAACGTACTGGGTATCCCCTGTATCATAGTAAAATAAACTACATTACCGAATTGTAAAAAAAAAGTAGAGTGCGTTACCCTAGGAAGAAAGTGTCTCCCAGAGAGATGCGAGTGGTACAACCAATAATGAGTGCTTCATCTGCTGCGCCAAATATAAAATTTGTACGTCTTGTAGTTTCGGAAATAAAAACAAAAAACGATTTTGCTAGGGTAACATTCTTCTAGCAATATGGATGCATCATCATTCTTCGTACCAATTTTATTATTACCTATCAAGTGAAAAATATAAATATTTCACTTATGCTCGAAAAAATTGCTTACTGGAGGAGAAATCTTTTTTTTCGGGTCAGAGCAAATTATATTGTAAAGCGTTAGTTGTTTATACTCAAAATGTACTTAAATTACTTATTACGATTGATAATTATTAAATTAGTGGTTAGTAAATTATGAATTAGTTTATTATTGTGGCACCATAATCAATAGCGATTAACTTTAGGTACACGTACCTTTATTATAAACCTAGAACGTGTTTTGTAAAAGGGACACAAGTAGACCAGTCTGAATTTGTTCTACATAGTAGTGTGAATGGTCGGGATGCACAGTAGGTACGAAAACAACAGATATATTGTATTCCGACCTTTTGCAGTCCATAACGTGGTAAAACAAAATATAAAAACGAATCCTTGATTCCAGGCCCCGGCGAGATTCGAACTCACGATCTCCTGTTTACTAGACAGGCGCTTTAACCAACTAAGCCACGGCGCCTCTGCCGTTAGCTGCTAAAATGTAGTGCTAATTGATCTACGTATTAAATTTTCGAAATTTAAATTGTATTATGTTTTAATCGGTGCAATTAAATTATATCAGACTATTTATGTAGGTATGTGACATTAACGGATAAAAATTATATTAACAAAACCATTGTTGCTGACTTCGTACTGTACATAGTACCTACCTACATCATAATATATTGTCGTTCAAACTGTTAGATTGCCGGACGGCCTGAGGTTTTTTTTTGTTGTAGTATGTACTTACACATACTTATCTACATAATAACTATAGAATTCGGCATTTAGTAATTTATTTTTAACACGCTATTATTAGCTTCACCTGTATGTATGTATGTAACCGACCCCTTTGAGCTCGATTTTGTCCTACTTTGTACGATCAGATTTAATTCAAACTTTGCACACCTGTCAAAAGTCGATGACAATGCAATAATCCGATCGAAGCATCCGATTATCCTAATTAGATTCGCCAGGATTAATTAATTTCTTTCCGCATCCTTTGCATGCGAGTAAGAGAGATAGAGCTAGTGCGGGCGGTTTGTGGTATTGAGGGCGGTTGATAGTTAGCCAATCGAACTAAATAAATAATAGTTTAAAAAAACTAAAAAAACACGCTTTCATAAAAAATCCAACTAAAAATCAGAAAATAAAATTTAATAAATTTGGATAAAGAATATTGTAAATTAGAAATGAATGTACATTTTTGTAAAAAAGCGTGGGGTGTATTCAATGCGCTTTTTAAGATATTATATTATCAAAGTGATGATTCTTCTACTCATTATCTGTCAATAAAATGTTTATAATTATTAACACTATGCACCCCACGCTTTTTTACAAAAATGTACATTCATTTCTAATTTACAATATTCTTTATCCAAATTTATTAAATTTTATTTTCTGATTTTTAGTTGGATTTTTTATGAAAGCGTGTTTTTTTAGTTTTTTTAAACTATTTTATAACACTAATCTTTATCTTTACAATATATAAATTTATAGGTACCCATTTCCCATGATCACCGCCTCACGCGAAAACGGCTGGGTGGATTTTAACGGGACTCACTGGCAGATAGATGTTTCAAGAAGTGACTAGGCAAATTTTATTTAGAAAACATATTAGGGTTCCGCGAAGAAACTAAATCTACGCGGGTGAAATCGCGGGGCACAGCTACTATATACTATAAACAAAGTTTGTTTTCGTATCAGCTTGTTATTTATTCACGATCAAACAGCTGGATGGAGTTAGATGAAGTTTGGAGTGAAGTTCGCTATAGGATCCTAAATATAATAATATTTATTTCGAAGACTAAGGTACGTATAGAGTTCTGAAAATAAAGTGTGGGTAACTCTTTCTCTACAGACAAAGTAGTTATCGAAGTAAGTAAATACCACATAGGTATTGTATACTTACTCTGCTTCGCATGGTATGCTCCTGACGGTATGGGCGAGATATCAGGAAGTATTTCTTAAAAAAATTTAATCATCTTCAAGTCGTCATTCAATGTAAGTATGTAGTTACTTAGGTACCCTATGTCTATCTACCTATAATCTGCATTAGCAACTGTATAAGCTTCCCAGGGTCAACAGCCAGACGGGGTACCCCTGTACGAGCGAGAAAACTTGTTTGAAGTCCCAAAACGATATTATAATGCCTCTAGTATTATACCGAGTGTTCATAATACAATGGTATGAGGGGCAGATTAGTTAAATACTTAGGTATTTCGTAGTTTCAAAATCTTACTGCCACGCAGGCGGAGCTGCGGGCGGAAACTATTATCATCCTTTATAAAAATTGCACTCCCATTTTCAAACTCAGACATAAATATTCGTAAAATAACACAATGACATGTTTGCGACGATAGCCCCAAATAATATTTGGCTATGAGCCAAAATAACTGCTCCCCAACGGAGGAGGAAAGGTACTTCGGGGAAAGGACGACAAGACGGCGCCACATTGTATTAGGTCCTTTACTATGGGATTTTATTTTATTTGGATTTTATACTCTTATCTATCACAATGCCGGTGCCGATTTCCTCGAACATAATATTTTCCTTTACTGCAAATTGTGACTGATCACTGACATATTTATGTTCAGGAAAACCCATATGAAGACGAGTATACGAGGTACCTGTAATAGGTATACAAGTACTTAGGTACGTATCCCACTACTAGATAATAAATGTCTGGGACGGTAAATTTAGAGTACCTACACCTCCACACATTGTTTGTTGGCGAGTAGGATAGTATTAAAGAAAAATACTGAAGTCCATGTAGTATGAGCACCATAACAAATCAACCCCAACATAGGACTGCGAATAATAGGTACTTACTTATACATGTGACGATTAACTGAATGCCTTTATTTAAATAATAAGTACCGGTGAAAGGTTCATACAGGGTCAACAGCCAGACGGGGATGCTGTGAAGGCGCTTTGTTCAGAGCCGGCTAGATCGGCTGGCCGTTTACCTCCAATAAACACTTCCTTTGTTTCGGTACCTTTGCACCGGTGCGACACGTCACAGGAAAACAATCCAAATATATGTTTTAATGAGAAAAAACAAGTAACTTAATAACGGTCGATATAAACCACGTTTTTTAGAAGTAACGCAACTGATTGACACTAACTATGTTAGTGCTCTGCTTACCCCGTCGGGGACGCTTCTGGGATGGCGTGAGCATATATTTTATTTTATTTTCTTTATGGTAGTTTAGAGGCTTGGGAACAATGATTTTCTCTCATTCAGCACTATTATCAGTGAAATTCCTGACTACATTGTTAACTTAACTACACAGGGTCACTTTGATTAGGATATCTACTTACACGCAGTTAACAGAACAACCTAAATCTTAACCATCATCCTTACTTTATATTGCTTGGCAGCAATCCGTATTTTTCCTGAGAAGGTACTAGGTAGAATAGCATAACTATCGCCAACTAGTGTCCCGTTAATGGCAATTTAAACATAAGTAACTGGCGAAATGTTGGTGTAGGTAGGTAGTATAAGTAAACCTCTGCCTACCCCTTTGGGGAACACAGACGTGCACATGTATATGTAATGTAACAAACGTTTTTTAGTATGTGATAAAACCGGTTCCATTTCATTGAAGTATTATCAGTGGGGAATTCCTGGGCTACCATTTACAGCCCTTATCAAAATGTAAATTAGACATGTTACTATGTTTTTATCAATGACGTAAAGGTATGTACGTTTTATTGCGTTTGCTGGAAACCTACTAGGTGTCTATATAATTGCCAATATGTATTGGTAGTTACAGGTCCCGCAAAAAGTTATGAGATCGCAGCGAAAATAGTAAGGATACTGCGCTAATATTTTATACCACGTCATTTGTAGGCACGCGCTCATAATTCGTGACGGCACCTGTGTCTGTGATTTCAATGGGTGTAGGTACCTAGATAGGGTAAGTACCTACCTATTTAGGTATAAACAACTGAGTGTTTAAGTAGATATTGCGCCCAACGGGGTAACTACCTACCTAGTTAATCTGCTTCCCAGAATTGGGTATGACTGCATATTACTTTCAAAGAATTTTAATACAACAGTAAAATCGGTAATATGTACGTATTTTTGTACTTACCCAAACATTATGACATAATTTTCCTACCCAAATATAGGTACATTTAATCCAAAACTTTGCTCCTGCTTACTAATAATAATCAATAATAATATTGCAATAAATACCTAGGTTTGGAAAGGCAATTAGTAATACTTAAGTAAGTACCTTAGAGTGAAGGACATAAATAACACCATTATTTTTACGAACACAAATAATATTTTAACAAGAGGATATATTTAGTATCTCCTTCATGCTGATCCAATCAACTAATTGAGCGTGTTGTTGCTCTAGATAACGTAATTTCCTCGTCGTTAAGAACGTTAGATGGTGGTTTGGTACGACAGAGGACTGAAGACAAAGTCAAACTTCTTTTGTGTAGTTTCAATTTGATTGCATTGTGTTGTGTATGATGCATACAACACAGGAGACGAGACAGGCAAGTAGCGAGCGAGCGAGTAGCGTGAGGGCGGCGCGGAGGAAGAGTGCTGTGAGTTGTGACTAACTAAACTTAACGCAGTTCAGTCAGTGCATACTAGACGAGCAGTCCGCGAGCTCGTCGCGCACTTCGGCCTCAAAACGCTTCGACAAACTTTCACTTTTGTTTGTTAATAAATAAACAAAAATCCGGAACCTCGATCGAAAAACTGATACTTTATTTCTTTACTTATAGAACTACATTGACGGTGCAGTAATTAAAGTTACAGTGTTACGCTTAATATAACTAGTGCAGTGGTTTAATTACAGTGCTCGATTTTTGTTCCGCGCTTTGTGAATTGAGCATAATACAATACAGCTAAGCCGTTGGCATTGTTATAATAATATAATATTTGACGGGTTGTTCCTACAATAGAATTGGATTTAACGTCAATTATCACGATTTGATTAATTAATGTTGCAGAGTTAAGTGCTCAAAACTACAGACAGAAAGATTTCATACTATGGGGAAAGAGAAAGACTATGGTGAGTTCATTAATGTTAAACAACATTATTTTACGCTAGAACAGATTCTTATTCATATTATTATTACAAGAGTGTAATTAATAAAATATTAAGAAAGTAATTATTACTATTTAGTTAAATGCCATCATCTTATCTTAATTGCAGTAGATGATTTTACCGCTTTTTTGCTGGTGTGGTGTGTTTCAAATGAGAACTATTTCGAAAGGCCTTGTTTCCTATCCTTGTGCTGTGTGATAAGCCTATAGATGTGGTGCAGTATGTTTTACCCTGAAACAGACCTTGCCCACATGAGTCTGAGTAACCGCTTATGAAGTAATATTGTGCCTTAACTGTGTGAGGTCGAGAGTAACTAGCAACCAGTGGTTACAACGCAATCGGTATCCCGGTTGAGGATGCCGACCTTCACAAAACTTGCACAATAATATAAAATGCATACACATAGGTATACCTGCTAAGTACATAAATAAAGTCGCCAAAATGTATTAAATTATAACGCCGCCGTCTCGTTATAATAAGTTAGTAGTGCCTCTCCAATTAGGCAATGTAACTTTATGTTAGGTAAGCTAATGAGCGCTAAGCGAAAATAATGGGGGTAACTGCGCATGAAGGTATTTTATTCACGTCGCGCCATACATATACATATAGACATACCTACTCATAAAATTACAACTGCTAATTCAAATTCAGCGCTCGCAACTCTTGTAGTGCCGGTGCAGTCCTTTACTGAAACATTAAATACTAACTGACGTCACGTGGTTTCACCCGCGAAGTTCCCGTTCCCGTGGGAGTACGGATATAAAATATAGACCATATTAATCAGGGATAATGTAGTATTACAATATTGATAGATTTTTTTAAGTCGGTTCAGTACTTTTGAGCTAATTCGTTATAAACATACATACAAATCTTGCCTCATATTTTATTATTAGTTTATATTTATTAGTTTAGATTAACGCATTATTTACATGAAATAGGTAGGTACTTAAGTACCTAGTAGATCTTCGTTCCAAGAATAGTTATTGAAAGTGTAAAAAAGAGAACCTAGGTAATTATAGACAGCCTAGCTAAACATTAACAATGCGTGAAATCATTGGATTGAATGGCAAAAAATATGAAATAAATAAAAAATCTTAATTAATCGTAAATTATTCCATTTAATCGGCTGCTTTTTTGTAATTGTTATCGTCACTTCAGTCGCAAGGTATTTTCATAAATAAGCAATTAAACTAAACACTTGAGTGAGGTACACTTTGGCTTTGGATAAATTGAAAACATGTCAAAATAATAAAATTTGGTAAGTTATACCTGAATAGACAGAATTTGAAATTGTCTCGCCAGAATTATTCCTTTCTTCGTCACCAGCACACCACACTATACCATAGATACATTATTTTATAAAGGTTTTGCTAAGTCTGGGACTAGATGGCGTTGTGTCTGTGAAACATGGTATTATTTGCTAGCTGTACCAATATCATGGGTGTAAAATACATCGTTCGATCGTTCGAAGTTCTTACTCACTTTTTGATATGTAGATTTCTAGTTCAGTTTTTTGAAGTTTTTCTTTCCTGACTATAAAAAACACAAAAAACAAATAATACGTCAAGCCGTTCCACACATGATGCCGGGACGTGACCAAGGGAAGTGGGGATTAGAGATAGATTATGACTTGGATTTTATTATGTTACTAGCTGTGCCCCGCGGTTTCACCCGCGTATACTTAATTTTATGGATGGCTCACAGAACCTTAATGTTTTTAAAATAAAAGTAGGTAGCTTAGTTACTCCTTGCAATATTAGCTATCTGCCAATGAAAGTCCGTCAAAATTGGTTCAGACTTTTTGGAGGAACAGATAGACTGATGAGCAGATATACAGAAGGAGAAAAAAGTTTTTATCTTGTTATTTTATGGGAGTACGCTCAATTAATCAATTTCTGAGTGGTTGGTTAGTCACAAACTAATGCAAGTACCTGGTGGTGTAGGTACCTGCATTTCTAGATTTTTTTGGTAAGTAGGTACTTAGGTTCTGTAAGGCCTCAACTATACAATTCAGCCTTTAAATATCATTGAACACTATGTACCCCAAGTAGGTTCACTCTAACCTCGACGCTATTATTGTAGAGGTAACAATAATGTAGTACAAGTGAATGGATTAAATAAAATATACCAATCCAGTTTTTGAAACAAAATATTCGAATTTAATCGATTTTGAAATGGACATAAATTACGTTAGCATAAGTCGAGCGTCACACCACATCACCCGCCATCTACTATTAGAATAGCATAGATAAATAGTAATTTGGTGTTATTTGCGGCGCGGACACATCGTCCGCGACCACCATCCTCCGACGCGAGACGCAAATATACATAGCTACCGTCATCGCCATTCACAGTTTCACACTACTGACTTAAGGCGACGTCCACATCAAACATAACATCTATACAGATAAATAAAATATAAGTATCTGTTTGTAACTACAATATAACAGCTTTTTACTAAATGCACATGAAAGTATATACGAAACTAACAGGAAAAAAAAAATTAAATTTTTCTTTAATTTTTTTTTTTCCGGCTAATCTCCAAAACGGCTGGACCAACTTTAACGGGACTTTCTCTGGCAGATAGCTAATGTTACAAGGAGTAACTTAGGCTACTTTTATTTAAAAAAACATTAGGGTTCCGTGGGCCACCCATGAAATTAACTCTACGCGGGTAAAACCGCGGGGCACAGCTAGTCAAACATAATATTATATAAATAAATACTTTAATAATACAAGATACTTACTAAGTATTCCTAGTATCCAAACTACATGTAATGCAGTACGTACTCATAAACAAAAAGTTCAGGCTATGACAATATAAATATTATCCTTATCACGTATGATTCATTAATGTATGCATTCTGATAATCTAAATAATACATCTATGCAGACAAATAAAACTGAAGTGTCTGTTTGTAATTACAAACTAACAGCTTTTCACTAAATGCATATTAAAGTATATTATGGTACGTAGGTAAATGTACCTATTTAGGTGCATAAAAAACATGTTCTTAAAAGTCTATCTGTCTGTTTGTTCCGGGTGTTCTCTGAATCGGCTGGACCGATTTTAACGGGACTGGCAGATAGCTGATAACTTAGGCTACTTTTATTAAAAACAACAGAGTACCGTGAAGAAATGTCACCCAAGGAATTATATATCTTTATAATTGTCTTTTGGCAATTAGGGCGGACCCCAATGTACTCGTACATATTAAATTTCTTATCCACCAACTATGTAATATAATTTCCGAATTAGGCAGTCCAAATCATGTTTTGTTAGTTATTCTTGGTCCGTAGAATCTAGGTAGGCCCTAGTACAAAACAAGGAACTTATTTTTGTAATACAATAGATCATCTAGGTTGTAGCATGTAGGTAACATGAGTCATTAGTGAATACAATTAATGAGGAAAAAAGTGATAGGGAAAACCTACCTATACATTTTCGGTTTATTATGTATCCTACACTTACTTACCTACAAAGAATTTACACACACACAATTTTTTCACAATTTACACACAAATAAAATTGGAGTGTCTGTTTGTAACTGCGAAATAACAGTTTTTCACTCAATGCATATGAAAATATACACGCTACTGACATTAAAAAACCAAGTTTTAAAAATTTTATCTGTCTGTCTGTTTGTTCCGGGTAATCTCTGAAAAGGCTGGACGGATTTTGACGGGCTTTCACTGACGGATAGCTAATGTTACAAGGAGTAACTTAGGCTACTTAGATTTTTTTAAAACATTAAGGATCCGCGGGCAACAATGAAATTAACATCTACTCGGGTGAAACCGCGGGGCACAACATGATATCCAGTACTTATTTAGTCAGTATTTTCGAAGTTCATTGCTATTGTACTGTGTGAGTCATGTGAACTCTGCTTTACACAAAGACGGAGCAATTTAACTTCACACTAGGTAAAATACTATGACCAACGATGTGGCACACACAGCAACGTTCATAATCTTGGGCAGTATCTATCAGTCTACAAGGTGACTTTATACTGTGCACGTGTCTTAGGGAGATTTCATAACTACCGGTTTTTAAATATCCTAGTCACGACGCTGTATCGTAAACACTGGGGTGACTCTAGTGTTTGTATTTATTCATCTGATAATTTGTGTTGTACTGTGAAAGTGAGCGTTTATCACAACTAAACATCTTTTTAATCCTTTGTTAGTGGAAACACTGTTATCTATAAAGTTGTATAACGTTAATATTATAAATGGCCGCAAATGAAGTATGAATATAAGTGATATGATTCGCGATATCAAAGTAGGTAGGTGAGATATAATACACGTATCAAATTTACTACTAAGGTAGGTACGTCAAACATTAAATATGTAAATAGAACTATCATAAAAAAACTGATTGTCAGAGCGGTAGTTTCAAGGGAATTAATTTACCATCCGGATCTTTGTGTACTCAGTTTGTGGAATTTTAATGATAACATAGCATAATATGTATGTGACGTAAGTAAATAATTGGACTTAGTTACCAACTTCTAATAAATATTGAGAGCGATACCAATTGACTTATCTTTGTTTATAAGAAATCTCGATTATGATACAAAAAAAAATTATGGCTACGTTATGCTCATGGATTTCGAGGTACCAAAGATAAGTTTATAAAATATTGCCCCTACCCAAGGGAATCCCAACCTAGTGCGCCCCTTAAGTAACAAACCTTAAAATAGAATTAAGGAAAAGAAAGAACTACAAAAAGGATGTAAAAAGTCAGAGACCTCTCTGTCCCTGGACAGAAAGAAACTAGAAAGGGGAAAAAAGGAAGGGGAACCTAGTGCGCCCTACCGCCATATAAATGAACTAGCTGTGCCCCGCGGTTTCACCCGCGTAGAGTTAGTTTTATGGGTGTCCCGCCGAACCCTAATGCTTTTTTGAAATTAAAGTAGCCTATGTTACTCCTTGCAACATTAGCTATCTGCCAGTGAAAGTCCCGTTAAAATTGGTCCACCGATTCGGAAATTACCCGGAACAAACAGACAGACTGCGGTTTCACCCGCGTAGATTTAATTTGATTACCGCGGAACCCTAAATTTTCTTTATTAAATAAAAAACCCACGTTACTCCCTGTAGCATTAGCTATCTGCCAGTGAAAGTCCCGTTAAAATCGGTCTAGCCGTTTCAGAGATTACTCTTTGGCAAATAACTCATTATTAGGTACCAATTCTTTGCGTTTTTATACTCGTGATAATTTCTAAACGCAATGTCCTTTTGGAATAAAACAAACAGTATTTTACTTCTACATGAATACCCTTGATAGCATAATGCTTGATTAGGATAAGAATTAATATTATGATACACATTTAACGTAGTTTCTTTCTACAGTCGATATTTTTTTTATGAGCATTAAAGCGGTCATTGTGACTAAACTATGAGAGTTAGATATATGCTCTCGCGGACTTTTTTGTAGATCTTAATAAGATCTACAAACTCGTAGTACGTCATTTTGTTCTATTGTCAATAGTTTTTGTAGCGTACGCATAGTAAGGTTTTCGATTTTACACCTTAGGCTACTAAATTGCAATTTACTTACGGACCCCTAATTTTTATGAGAATAAAATATAGCCTATAGCCTTCCTCGATAAATGGACTATCTAACACTGAAATAATTTTTGAAATCGGTTCCTGAGATTAGAGCGTTCAAACAAACAAACAAACTCTTCAGCTTTATAATATTAGTATAGATATTTACTAGCTCTCATGGTTACTACGAGAAGGTAAGGTTTACCCTCCCATGCTACCGGTATTGTTGAAAGAAGGTGCCACAACAAAAACTTAATTATGACGTAGAAATTACGTTCGCACTTATTTATGAACCTTATATCTAAATAAAAAGATTAAGATCTAATTTCCGAGTAAGTATATGATACGATATGTATTTTAATATTTAATACCTATTTGCAGTTATACATATAAACGAAATTGTTTCTGATTACTTATCAATGGGTATTAATAATGTAAGGGCAGTGACATTTTAGTTATTTGGTAATATTTTTCTATATGTAGATCAACTCATTTATATACCTAACTTTAGTAAGTACATAATTAGCTGAGGAGTTACACACCTACCTAAGTACTAGTAATTAGTTGAGCTGTACTCATTGCAGTTAGAAAACCTATACCAATGGCATAAATTACGACTGTTGCTACTGTATATACTTACTTTATTTATAGGTAGGTTAGGTACCAACCGTTACTACTAACTACGTTACGTCACTTACAGATCTGTATCTACTTAATTTTTTATTGACTTAGTACATGATATCATCGAATCTTCAAATATGTTTATAACGCGAGGTTAACCTCCATTGTACTCAGGTAATAAGTAGCTAATATTTTACTATGGTTTATCTTAGTATTAAGGGTATAACGAGTTCTCTAGTTCGAAATTCGGTGCTGCCCAACTCGGGATACCTTTCTACCTTGACCGGGAGGTCTACCTCCTCCACCTTAGGTACCTGGAGATTCTTGATGGAAGCCTAGATGAGATCGCTGCCAAATAATGGCTAACCTAGGGCCCTACCATGATCTCTTATTGCTATGATAATTTGACTCTTATTATGAGATAGATGTATCTGACGTGTATAAGTCTGTCATTGTCGCACAGTGCAACTATGATGGCAATAAGAGCTTATGGTAAGGCCCCTAGTATTTTGTTGCGGTGAGTAAGATGGTGGATGTCGGGTTCTGCTTACTATGGCCGACTGTACGATTATTAGAAAACTATGTAAGAAGTTTATTCGATCAAAAAAATATTAATATTAGGTAGATATTTTATGCTAGTGCTTACCCACTTAGCTAAGTATTGGTTGTGTATTAGGTACTCCTACGAGTACGAATTAAGCAAGCTCCAAGGACCTACTAACACGCATCTTGACACGTGTTCAATTATAACAATAGACAGTTTATAATGCCTTATGAAGGGAAAAACCAGAGGGATAACCTTCAATATTAGATAGTTTATCTATGTAAATACAGATTTCTTTTAAAATCACGTGGGCTCCATATTCATTTTACGTTCGCACATTCAAATTATTGAGATGTTTTACGTAGGCTTCAATTTCCGCGTCCAACGGCCGCTTCAATTTCATTGTACAACACACAAGGTATTATACATACATATGGTTAGCAGAACCAGCACTGACTTTATCAACAATATTCACGATAAGGCACGCGGGGCGTCTGTCTGATACGGAATCAAATGAATCCAACCAAAATTATAAACATACAGAATGGAGATCGTCCTTGATAAATATGAAAACTAGGTACAATTAGGTGTATAAACAGTGAGATTACAATTATTGTAACTACTTAGTGCTGAAATGGGTTGTTGTGGGGATTGCTGTGTGCCTCCGAAAGAATCCCGTAAGTTTCAAATTATATACTTACATAAATACTTAGATTTAATATCAGTGCCCCTAATAAAGGTTTTGACTCGTTCGAACGTCATCGCTCAGCGTTTTGAGCTTTGTTTGTATGGAGACGTAAAACTTCTTATTTATTTACATATATCGTTACAAAATGAGGAAAAACGCAGGCGATATCGTCAACGTAAAAACCTGGGAAAACATACTCGGGGCATAGATAAAGTAATCCAGTTTTGCTATTTATGACAAACCAACTCTCTCTTGAGAAATTGTGACTTATAACTAAGTACCTACTTAACTGTAATATGCGTTGAATCGAAAAATACTTACCAAAAAGTAAATACTTAAAAGCAAGGTTTTTAATGTCTGTAGGTGAGAGGTCGGCATTTCGTAAGTATATACTCAGGATAGGATCTATGCTTTGCTAATTATTATTTAATCTTATCATTCTGTGTATCATTCCTAGAAAGTAGGTAAAAATAACTAGAATAGTAACTTTTTTAAAGTCTCAAGTGTATATATTGACTTTGACTATATTGTCGTGTGATTTAAGTTACATAGGTGCGCAGTTGTTTAATCCCCGTTGAGATTGATAAGTTGAGAAATTCGGTAGCAGTTCATTATTATAGTCAACATGATAATTTATCGCAGGAGAGCCAATCAACTACGACCCGACGTTCAACGGGCCGACCCACAACCGGTCGTGCACGGACATAGTGTGGCTGATCCTCTTCATCCTCTTCCTCGGACTATGGGGCTACGTCGCCTACTACAGTGAGTTATCCACATTTTTTATTTCGCACATTTAACGCCACCATTATCAATGATTTTCCCTATTTTTTTGACTTTTTATTTGCTTACATAGGTACTTATTCTTATTTTTATTTCTTCTAAATTATTAATTTTGTTCATAAGACTTAGTAAACTGTTCACACCAAAAACACGATGTGTACTCGTATATACCTAGGTAAAAAGACAGTTGGTCCCATGCTTTAAAAATGATATATTTTTGTACTTAACCCTTGTCAATAAAAATATAAAAAATTATAATTTGATAAAATTGTCAAGGACCATGCTAAACATTGCAGGTATGACGCACGGTAACGTGCAGCAATTGTTGGCGCCGATGGATTCGGGTGGGTTGCACTGCGGTTTCGACTCCGGGGTCGCGGACAAGAAGTACCTGGTGTTCTTCGACCTTACCAAGTGCCTGTCTGCTGCTACACCTATCGTTGGATGCGCCACGCACCAGGTAACATACCCTCTCATTTCAATGACCCGAAATCTTTCCAGCATAATATATATCATGGAGATTCACACATTAGAATCCTTATAGTTTTATGTGTAACAGGTGTGCGTGAAGCAATGCCCGACAACGACGCATCTATTTGAACTAGAAATGAACGCAGCCAACTTTGAACAGCATAAGCAACACTTGGTTTGTATGTACGACATCGTGGTGGACAGCCTCGACTACATCACGGCGAAACGGTACATCGATGAGGGCAAGTGCGCCAATTACGTCCTCAAGAGTCAATCAGGTAATTTTATCACGTGTACAATTCTAACATTTTGTATGAATATATGTGATTTCATGAAGTTTTGATTTAACTCATTCGAGGAATCTAACATAGGTATATCTGAGTGATGCTTCATAATTTTGTTTATATTGAGTGTGTGGCTTGGCACTTTTGAGAACCCAAATTGGCTATAGCCAAATTAAATTAGCTCAATGAACGAAACGCTTCAGTGCTGAATCGGTGCATCGGTGATCTATCGGCCATGCAATGCAAGGGTTCGACGACGGAGCGCACGGCCAGAACGGAGGGCGAGGGCCCCAGTTGCTTGCTTAACCCGCGAGAGAAGCAGAAAGACCTACTCAACAGAGTGACGGCCCTCGACTCGTACATTGGTTGGATCGCCGCCAGCGCAGTCACCTTCTTCTCGGGGAATGAACGCGAAACCCAAGTCGTAGGTAGTCGTGCGATCACCTCGCACCAATCCCGCCCTCCATTCATGCACGCGTAGCGTAGCTTTATACTAGCAAGTTCGCAACACCCTAAAGACATACTAACAATATTGTATGCCATCCCATAATGTCGCATGACGAGGATAATCTCCTCATTGTACTTATTCGTCTTGTGCATGTATGTAATGTACTAACGATACCTGCACAACCTATATCGAAACTAATGCTCAGTAAATTGATTCACAACTAACTTGGATCACTGTGGTGGCTGGTGATGTCGGTGCAGTGTTGGAGCGGTGTCTGCCGGATACCAGCGAGCTGGTGGACAAGATGCACGAGATTGCTGTTAATTTGACCGGCCTCACCGAGACACAGATAGCTAGCCAGGTCGCCGATTTAGTGCGGTTCAACCAGGTATAGTGCGGTACGGCCACACCCGCGACACACTTTAATTACTACAATGAAACATATTCATACCTTTTATAACAATATTTGAAATCAATGCATTGCATGTATGCACATAAACACTTATTTTTATTTTACCCTATCTGTGATAGTACATAATTTAGGCAAGTAAAACCGCGGGGCACAGCTAGTATATTATAAATATTAACATGCTGACACGTAATTACACTCAGTCAAACTACACCACGCGAACATAGTCGAGACTAGAGTAGGTATTTACTTGTTATGAGAAGTCGCCGAAAGGTGGTACATATGAAAATGAAAATGAAAATGAAAATGAAAAATATTTATTCAGTTTAGGCCCTGGTAAGGCACTTATGAAAGTCGAGAATTTACCACCGGTTCGGTGGTAAATTCACAAATATAACACTAATTCTTTCGATTGTAATCTCGAATAATACCTATGCTTTTCTAAACCTGTATCCCCTTATTTCAAAACATCGCCTAAGAAAAGATAGGTTCCTTGGTTTAAAAGTAGTAAATTTTTTTTGCGAGTTGGATTTCAAAAGCGACGGACATAGTTTTAGTCCGAGTTTGGTAGTCTTGGTGTAAATTATTTGTATTGGGGGTTTGATATAGCAAGAGGAAGGCGCGTCCGAATTTCGGGTGTTGAAAGTATGAAATATAAACTGTAAGGGGCTCTATATCTACCAAAATATGTACACCAACCTATCACCCTGAATCGACACACATTTGTCTTAAACATGCCACGGACTGGCGCCTTTATCTGTTATATTAAATCCCTTATGTGCATGAGGACAATAAAATTGACGAAACGTAATATCCTAACTCTAACAAACTATGCTTTTATGAAACTTACCCTAAAAACTTATTTAAAGTCTTGAACTACAACTTTAAGCCGAAAGGTTAATAATTTGTGTTATAGAATATTTGTGGTGTCCATTTACCACCTACCATAAGGTTATGGGTCATTATCATAAGCCTACATTAAGTTATAGCGCTAGACAAAAGCCTTCCCGTCCATACCTCACGGCTTGAAAGGTGTCATCCAAGACTTACTGCACCTATAATAGCAAGTGGACAGGGTGTGTGTCAGGGGCACTTTAAGACAAAAATATATGAAAGCATTCTACTATTCCTCTGACAATCCGTCTCCGGACGCACGCTCCTTTCTCTTACTATAACAAGTCTCTACAGATTACAAGTAGATTGGGCGGAATGGTAACTAACAATACCAGCATGCGCATCTATTATAAATAACTAATACACTTGCACAGCGACAGTAGTGCTACTCTGATATCTCGAAAGCCGAATCCGTCATTTTATGACGAATCAATGTAGGATTCCGCTCCAGAGATTGTTTGATTAGTGGTGAGTAACGCGTGTGTTGTGTTGTGCAGCTATCGTCGCAGATAGTGTCAGACCTGGTGCAGTCGCGCTGGTACCTGGCGGGCGCACTGGCCGGCGTGGTGGTACTCTGCTTCCTCTACATCCTGCTGCTGCGCTGGGTGGTCGGCCCGCTCGTGTGGCTCTCCATCGCCGGCTTACTGGCCCTACTCGCATTCGGTACAATATGATACATGTTTCGGAATATTCCACAGATATATTGAAATCTGGACTTTATCCTTACTCCTTCAATTAACTACTGTTAACTGAGGTTTTCTTCTACCTATGACAATCTGGTCCATTCACGTGGTATTGTAGCCTACACGCTTGCAGTGCAAGGGTTGTCACTCGCACGCTTATGCCTCACATTGGGTAGAATTGTTGGATGAACAGTAGACGATCAAATCCTCTACTGTCAGCAAAATGTCTCCCGAAAATGCTAATGAAACCTTACTCACTGCGAAAATAACACAACACTGTAATAGAGGACGGTCATTTGTAGGTGCTTTTCTGTTCCGAGCAGGTGACGCTGGCCGGCCTTGTGTCTTTCTAAAAATTATATATTTCTATAATAATGACAAGTCTATGTTTGGTATGCGTGTATTACAGCAACATACCTGTGCTACAATAACTACGTTTACTACCGCGCGCACCCGGTGACGCCGATGGCCACGACCAACGTCGTGGGCAAGCTGCGGTCACTGCTCACCATGAAGGAGACCTGGATGGGCCTGGTCATCCTGGTGGCTGTGGTGCTTGTTGTTCTACTCTTGATTGTCATCTTCCTCCGGGCGAGGATCACCATTGCCATAGCCCTCATACGTGAGGGAAGCAAGTAAGCTAACGTTATTGTAGCTAAAATTCTGATTTGACTGAGATTGTAGTAGTAAAATTAACAAATCTTTTAAAAAAATGCGTTTCAATTAGTATTACGCCTATTAAATTGATTATTACAAAGTGTATATTTAGTGGTAAAACTTCGACGCTTTTACGTTCCCATACAAAAAATACATGAAAAATTCGCATCGATATAGACAATGTTGAAACATGTTTTATTTAACCTATACTTGGGGTGCAGGCTCATATAAATCACCGACCTACACTGAAGACATAAGGTTACTTAACTATATTAATCGGTGTCCTCTTATTTCAGGGCGGTGACGGCGATAAAGTCAACAGTACTCTTCCCAATATTTCCATGGATTCTGCAATGTGTCGTTATCGCATTTGGAGTGGTTGTCTTCATGTACATACTCTCCATTGGAGATCGGATGTTCAAAGTCATCAACCTCAAAAACGACTCACTATGTATCTGCTCCCCACAGAGCGTTTACTCGGCGAGAGAGGTATTTACAACAATATTATTAACTATTGGTATCTATACAGATAAATAAAATTGAAGTGTCTGTTTGTAATTCCAAAATAGCAGCTTTTCACTAAATGCATATGAAAATATATACGATACTGACACAAAAAAGCCAATTTTTAAAAAATTTCTTTGTCTGTCTGTCTGTCCGTCTGTCTGTCTGTCTGTCTGTCTGTTTGTTCCGGGTGATCTCCGAAACGGCTGGACCGATTTTAACGAGACTTTCACGGGCAGGTAGCTGATGTTTCAAGGAGTAACTTAGGCTACTTTTATTTATAAAAATATTAGGATTCCGCGAAATGAAGCATGAAACTAAATCTACGCGGGTGTAACCGCGGGGCACAGCTAGTTGATGAATATATTTGCTCGATGATTTATTAATACATACCTACATAACATGCTCACGTCGTCACGCATGTATTCCCCGAAGTGGTAGGCAGAGGTGTTGTAATAACAACACCCACTTTTCACCGAAGATGATTAAGTGCCAACGCGACAGATGGTGAGCAAATCGCCGTCGCAGGCAATAGACATACATACGTCTTTGAATTCCATTTTTCTTCTTACTTTACTCAGACATATGCAGGTATCACGATGTTTTCTTTCACCGTAAAGCACGTGGTGTGAAATCACAGCACATAAACTCATTGGTACAGGTCCTGCTAAGATTCGAACTAGTGTCGCTTGCGTTAGCAGACGAATGCTACAACCCCAAGGCCACCACGGCTCTTCATTAGTCATTTTCTTTCTTTACAGGACTATGTCAGTTGCGATCCGTTGGCATTTAACATGGAATGCAGGAACGCAGCGGGCGGGCCGTGTCCCCAAGCGAATTGTCACTTCACAGGTCTCGATAGTCCTCATAGTACTGTGTACCTACACCGTGAGTACTTACCTTTATAACCTTCCATCCAAATGTCAGTGTATATTGATTGCTTGTACATTATATTGTTGCCTTTCAGTTGTAAACCTACTAGGCTTCTTCTGGACGATGTTCTTCATCAGCGGCGTCTCGGATATGATACTGGCCAGCACATTCTCTAGCTGGTACTGGACTTTCCACAAGCGAGACTTGCCATTTTTCACCCTCACCAGGGGCATTTTCAGAACTTTATGGTGGGTAACATTCCGCATAGACAATATGAATTTAAACTTGTAAGGTGCGAATTTTGGCACAGGGCATCGGTAGATAGTAGGTACTTATCAATTGAAATATATAAAAAAATCCCTTAACCTTTTTTTCCGTCCTTAAGCTTATTACTTATTTTTGTGGTAATCTATAGTTGTCAGTGCTTATTTAAAGTTCGATGTTGATTGGGTCGGAACATAAGGCAATGCTTATATTCGTTGTGATATGAAATTCTAAAAACAAAACTATCCCAAATATAAATAAAATTAAGGAGAATTTTAATGTGGAATTTTTATATATGTTTAAAATGATACGTAACACCAACCGAAGCTCTCTGCCAAAAATCTTCGCTTATAAAGTCTAGACCCTACATATCCCTCACCATATAACGTAATGCCATGTTTATTATAAAAACATCATATACAATTATTCGTAGGTACCATTTAGGCACGGTGGCGTTAGGTGCGCTCATCATCGCGATAGTTCGTGTGATCCGCGTGATCTTGGAAGTCATCGACCGCAAGTTGAAGAAGTACGATAATCCGTTCACCCGCTGCGTCCTGTGCTGCTGCAAGTGCTTCTTCTGGTGCCTGGAAAACTTCCTCAAGTTCATCAACAAGAACGCGTACATCATGTGCGCCGTACACGGCGGGAACTTCTGCAAGAGTGCGAGGGACGCCTTCTCCCTGCTCATGAGGAATATTGTTCGGGTCGCTGTCCTGGATAAGGTAATGTTTACTTCATCGGGAGTATGATTTATTCAATACTTAATTTATATCATCGAATCTTTTTATTCGAGCAAATAATATACTTGATGAACATCTGAACCCAGTGTATGATAAACGTATTACAATTATTTGCAGGTGACAGACTTAATATTCTTCCTATCGAAACTGCTAATGTCCATCGGCGTGGGATTCGCGGTGTACTACCTGCTGCAGTGGAGCGTAGTGTATGAAGTGACGAGCAGCGAGCGACTCAACTTTAACTACGTACCCGCCGTCATCCTCAGCGTCGCCACATACCTCATATGCACATTATTCTTCAACGTGTACGCGATGGCTGTCGACACACTCTTCCTTTGCTTCTGTAACTATTTTTACTCTTGCCTTTGATATTTAAAATGATCTTCACCACCCTAACGAGTGACTATGTTTCAGTGGAAGACTGCGAGAGGAACGACGGCTCCCCTGAGAAACCTTACTTCATGTCGAAAAATCTTATGAAAATATTGGGAAAAAAGAACAAGCAATTTTAAATGATATGCCAAATACCAAACCTATCAAGTGTTGTGACTTGTTTTTACAATATTATATTTTTATCGATTTATTCTATTGTCAACATTTTATCTGTAATCAATGTGTTTATAGATTTCTATGTTTGCTATTGGAATATTTCCACTCGACTTTAGATCTTTTACATTCGATTTGAAGTTGTGAAATGCCAAATATTGTATAGATTATATTATAGTTGTAAGACATCACTTATGATTACTACTCAAAATTATTAACTGTATGTATACAATTGCGGTCAGTGTTGTGATGGATACAAGAGAATTTATGCATGACTGTAAATTTTATGAAGAGTCTATAAGTGAACAGAGATTTTTATAAATTATGATTATAATCTTTATAATAACATACTTACATATTGATACAGTTACACAGTAAGATTGATTTTAATACTAAAATCTTATTGATTATAACTTTTTTTTAATTAAGTAAATTTATAATTAATAAATACCAACTGCCAAATAAGTCTTCGATTTAAAAGATATACAATACACTGCAAATGTGTTTAGGGTACTAAAAACTAGTTAACTAAGATTTTAAATGCAAAAATAAATCACATACATTTACATCTCCATAACTTCATTTATTCTGTGCTGGGTAAGAAAAGCGACATCCAACATTGCTTCCGGGTCCAACAGTTCTTTGACATTGTCGTACTTAAGGCTCTCGTCGTAAGCAAACATAATACTGGTGTCGTCCAACATCATCTTGGAGGCTACCAGCGCAGCGATGCAGTTCTTCACGCGTGCCATTGTCTCCCTATTCGACCTACTCACCGCCTGGAAATGCAATATATCATACGTCAAATACTATTGAGAATCGAAAAGTACCAAATTAAACACATTTATTTCATTAATAACACTTTTAGCAGGGGAGTGCATTGGATTTTCAGAGGGGTAAGCATAAACAATAAGTAGGTAGATAGGTAGGTTAAGTATATACCAATGTGGCGTGGCATAGGTACATATGTTTTGGTATAGACACACACACACATGATATGAGTGTATTCAGTCATCACACGGTAAGCACTGCTGTACTGTGTACTGTAGGAATCACACCTAAATTGTGAACCAAACTCACTTGCACTTAAGTGACCATTTTGTCATTTCGGTGATGAATCATATTCGGATCACATTATGATTCTCCCAAAGTGACCTTTTTAGACCTACAGATTACGAATGGTGCACAAATTGTAAAAGAGTGTGTTACTCATAATTTCTTTTTTTTTAAATAAGACATAACTTGTCTAGCCTATTTTGAAACTTACTTTACCGAAAACTAACTTTGCCGCTCGGTTTGACCCACGTAGAGTTAACTTCATGGGTGACCTTCGGAACCCAATTTTTTTTTATATACAAGTAGCCTAAGTTACTCCTTGTAATATTAGCTATCTGCCAGTGAGAGTCCCGTTAAGATCCCCGGAGATTAGCCGGATCAGACAGAGAAAAATTTTAAAATAGGATGTTTATTTCGGTACTGTATATACTTTCATATAATGCATTTAGTGAAAAACTGATAATTTGGAATTCCAAACAGACACTTAAATTTTATTTATCTGTATAGATTTAGTTTACAAGTACTTTTATATAGATAACACAGCTTTTGTAGACTAAAAAAATGCTCTATCCCACCTGCATATCATAGTTGTCAATGTCATCTTTATTGCTTTCAAGCATCACATCCTGCCGCTGACCACTGATCCAGATGTAGCCATTGTTCCCAATGATAACAGACACACCGCACGGAAGGTTGTGGAAGTGGTTTTTTCTTCTTATTATAAGCGATGGAAAGACCTTTATCAATATTCCTTGTGATAACTGGAATTGTTTTTAAAGTTATTAAATTATGCAACTAAAATTGTGTCTGTGAACACAAATCTATTTAAATACAAGTATTCAATGAATAATTATCTTAGATTATTATTATATGTATAAGATATTAAACAGTTATATTTTTTTAACAATAAACATTTTTTTAAACCGAAAATATATATCGCTACCTTCCCGTATTTGAGACTCCTTGTATGCAGAGAGAGGGATCCATCTGAGGATACATTTTGCACTTCGGCACTAATCAAATCACCTTCTTGCAAATGCTTTCTCATCATTTGCTCATCCTCTGCTGATCTTCTTCTCTATCAATAAAAAAACAAACTGTAATTGATAAAAACATTTAAATACAATGCACACATTCAACATTAGGATGTATTATTTGTGTGTTATATGTGGTCATTTTTTAATAACAAATAAAAGTTCGTACCAATTCTCCTCCTGGTAAGTTAACTGAAGATAGCTGCAGGATAGAGTCCAGTCTTGAGTTGGTCTCTACCTTCCACCGCCGCTGCTGCACCTCGAGCACCCTGCCCACCACCACGTCACCAATCTCACCGACATATCGACTCTTCAATGGACGGATACAAATCAACTTATTTACTTTCTGCATCACACCAGCAACTGACGACTTTAGGGAGTCATCTTCAGCATATGTTCCGTGACCGCTACCATGTGTAAAATGGAAAATTATGTTCAGAACTTGAGCCAGCCAGTATACAGCTTACGGTTTTAATTTAGAAACTTACCGCATAAAATCTTGCATACCACTTATAACCTCGCCAGGAGTATAAAAACGAGGTAGCTCATTGTTAGAGGCTACACAATGGTTTACTCTTTCCGATGCTAGCCTAATTGCAACATGACCCGTCATCTTTAAAGATGCAAAACAGAAAACACCACTGAACAAACTGAGTTTACTTATTAATTATTAATAAAAACCATGAAGCCTAAAAATTTTAAACTAAATATTATTTGTTTGATTTAGATTTGAATTTCTTAACTTTCTTTGACATTTAGTTGTCACTGTCAATTTTCTTGTCATGCAATCGAGCATAAACAAAGATTAACAATTTTATTACCTATCTAAATTATGGTCATCAACGCTGGATACCGATTGGATACCGGTTTTTTGAAAAACAATGTAGATTTCCACTTTTCATACAACATCTGTGTATAATATATTCGAACAGTATATATTGTACCTGTTTATCTGACTGCACTGACATTTATGACTATGTCAACTTATTTAGTATCCTTGTCATATATTACACTATAAAACTCGTAAATAATAAAGTTATGTATGTTTTAAAAATTATTTGAATCAAATTATTTACTCTTACTCTACTCAGCATGTCGACTGCAAATGCCGCTCCTATTACTGCAACGGACAGTTTATCACAGGCTTTGAAAGCCAACATAATACCTAATCAAGAGTATCTTCTTCAGGTCCCTAACTACACCATATTTAAACCCAATGAATAGAAACTTGGTTCTTGCATTAAATTTACATTAAATGTATTTACACATTCTTCAATCTAACTTATTATCACTATGTTCGTAGGGTTCCGTCCTAGATTCTGCTGTGGAAGTGTTACTTCATCGACTACGTGGTCTTTGCGACAATGTTGACGCAGGTCCAGAGACTTTTGACGACCAAGAAGTTTGCTTTAGCTTACGAGATCCCAATCAACAGGTAGTACGCCTAATTTCACATGATATTGCAATGTTGCATACCAATCAAGGTATGCAACATTGCAGTATAGTATTTGCAAATTCTATATGTTATTTGTGTTACTCAATTCCTTGTTTTTCAGACTGCACCCCTTATGCTACGAGTAAGGAAAGCGCTGGATGCCCGCGACATGCCATACCAGCTGCGTTACATAGGACAGCCAGACCTGGGAGACAAGAGCAGACCCACTGTGGTGCGCTCAAGTCTAGACATAGCTTGCAGTGGCATGCTGATAGAATTCCTTAATGAGTTGGGATGCAGGATTGAATTTGAATACAGTGTT
Organism: Watsonalla cultraria; assembly: GCA_964035505.1. Lineage (NCBI taxonomy): Eukaryota > Metazoa > Arthropoda > Insecta > Lepidoptera > Drepanidae > Watsonalla > Watsonalla cultraria. Next base: position 4,018,930 of record OZ037717.1, on the reverse strand, counting down.
AAAGGTATTTTTATAATAATTATTTTTACTAACAAATGGACCCACTCAATCATGATAGATTGAATTTCTTAAGGCTAACATCATCTCCCTAGCCATTATCCCATACATTGTTGGGGTCGGCACTTGATTCAACCCGATGTGGCTGATCACCTGATATTTATACGAAGCGACTGCCATCTGACCTTCGCAACCCCGTTTAGGAGGAAAATCTGTGATTTGGGTTAAACCAGTTGTCAGATTATTTTTAGGCCTCCGACTGACCTGTAACGATTGCCAAAGATGTTAAATTGGCAACCGGGACCGACAGCTTAACGTGCTCTCTGAGGCACGGAGGGAACTCGGGCGGTCACCCATCCAACTACTGGCTAGGCGTATGGTTGCTTAACTTCGCTGATCGAATGATATGCGCAATAGCAACTGTGCCACGAGCTCCTTAAGGCTAACAAAGCTAGATGAATTCTTGGTAGTTAATCAAAAATTATATTTTTGTTGGATTTTTCATTTCTCAACTCTAGGTGTGGGTGGAGCATTTAACCATAGATCGGGCTCCTATCTTGACAATCATAGAAATCTTATTTAAATTCATTATTAGACTATACCATGGTAGTGGTGTGGGATTACCATGGTGCTATTTTTCAAAAAAGGGAATAAAGCTACTGACTGACCCCTTAAAATCACAATTATTATATTATCTTTTATTATGCATCTTATTGAATGGTTACCTAAAATTATTTTACAGGTTACATGTTCAGAAAAGGCCGTATGAAGATTACAGTTGCCAAAGTGTTCAAGATATCACAGAACTCCATGCCTCCTGAACCAATATCTCAAAGCTACCTAGTTGAATTATCCGTAAGTCATCTTTAATAACAATTCAAAATTGAAAAGCTTTTATGCCTCTAATAGATATAAAATTTGGTAACCAATCATCACCTTTGCAGTAAGATAAATAAATGTGTTTTTCGCCTATCTGTCCTTCTAACAACCCTCAAATTATTAGTTGTGGCAAATTAATTCAATTGGCACAGCCCATTGGCAATAGACTATATGAGTATTTGAAGTTTATTTGTTATGATTAATTTCAGGTGCTCGCCCCTCACGGTCAAGACGCGATTGCGGAGGACATGCGTGCCTTCGCTGACCAGCTGAGGCCCCTCGTTCAGCTCGACAAGATCGACTACAAGAGACTTGGCCACATGGCCGTCACATAGCCTCTGCTCCACTACAGATGCTGGACAGTTCACATAATATGTACATGTAAGATTCATTTACTTATGTATTAGGTTTACCTCTTATTTCAAATAAACAAAGGAAGTTTATTTAAACTGATCATTTTTAAATTCTGCTTGCCTACCTACAGCTATATTTTTTTGTAAATGAGTTCTCAATATACAGGGTGTCGGGGAAATCAGGACAGCCCTTAAAATATGTGATAGGGTATAATTTTAGGAAGCAATTAAAATTATTATGACAAAAATATTTTCTTCCGTTTTCGAGTAATTGATGTTCAAAGTTGACCATATCAATACCTTATTTTCGGATAAAAATCAGCTGTAATGTAGAGTTATTCACGTGAAATCTAACTACGCTTTTATTTTTTTTCTCCCACTAATAAATCCTGAAATAATCCCATAAAACAATTTTTCGAAACCATTAACCTTCCCCTTAATTTAAAAAGTGTAATGACCGCGTACGGAATGTAGGTAAACGCAGCCGCGCGTTCATTCAATCGCTTAAGGCCGCGAGCTTTTCGGCCGTAGCCTATAACTACGTTATCGTTGGAGCTAGATATTTTACGATTTCAATATAGTGATATATTCATAAAACCCTGCAACTTCTAGAAGATAACTGTTCCTTTTTCTCCGACACCCTGTATATAAAAAATATATTATTTTTGTGTCAGTCTCAACAGTAAGCCCAGGCAAAGTAACAATATTCTCTCGCTTATAGAAGCGATACAAAATGAATGGGAATTACATATGTCACATGCCTGATTTATGTCATTTCCATACATTTTGTGTCGTTTCTATTAGCGCAAGTGCGAGGAGAATTTGTCTTTGTCTAGGCCTGCAGTTTGCTGATGCATTCTACCATTAGAAAGACACTCAATGGATAGGGAAGTCAAAACAGAATTAACTGTATAAATCCTGCTTTAAAATCAGTAAGCGATTAATAGCGATCGTAACTTATTTGCAAATTTTTGGTATTATTGATTTTATTTATTCCATGAGAGCAAATCAGGGTTCTTCTTAACGGATTTGATGTGTACGTGGTCATCGCCGTAGTCGAGATCTTCGTATTTGTAGCCGTGGACGTATGCGAAGTTGCCGAAGTACAGGCATTGGTCGTATTGGATAGTTACGAATCCTGCATGAATAATTGCTTGTGAATAAATAGTTTCAGTTCTTTTTATCAATACATACTATATTACAGCTGCGTGCGAGTGTGAACAAATACATGCGCAGTTATTCCAACTATTTTCACTAGGAGCGCAACGTGACTCGTGTCGTACCTGTGGCACCTGTTCATTACGATACAGTGGCAAGAATCATCATAGTCTTAATGAACTGTAATTATAACAATGGTATTGGACATGAATTTAGTTAAGACTAGCCGTGCCTCGCGGCTTTACCCGCGTAGAGTTAATTTCATGGATGACCCGCGGAACCCTTGTTTTTTTTTTTTTTCTTTTTTTGTAATAAAAGTAGCAAGTAAGCAGTAACTCCTTGTAAAATTATATTAATATAATAAAATTATGATTATATATAATCCTATCTACCGGTGATTGTCCCGTTAAAATCGGTCCAGCCTTTTCGGAATAGACTAATTTCGTCCGCATACTTATACATTTACATACGCATACATTTTACCTACATTTGATCTATAAAAATATAGCATCAGTAGATTTAACCGTGTATAGGTAACAGACAGACACTTTTCCATTTACAAAATGAATAAGGATTGTTACAGCATGATAATACCAACCAGTGCCTTCCATGCAATTGTACAAGTCCATCACACAGTGGTTGTCAAATATATACGTGGAATTTGTTGAGAAATCAAATGCGCAGATTTTTTGGAAGTAAGTTGGACACACTCCACATCTGGAAATAACAATGACTACAAACCAAGTCTAAGTCCGACATAGACTGGAGATGGGAGATCATTCGATTTATGAGACTTACTATTTTATAGGCACTTACTCCTATGTTTTGTACATTGTTCAAACAAATAATGGACTATACTCGAAGTAAAACAAAGGACTATCTTAGTCTGTTTTGTAATAAGGGGGTTAGAATATGTCTATTTAAGTTAACATTAGCGAAATTTAAGCCGCTCGCGGCTTCGACCACAACTCTATTCTGATGTTTTTGCTATATTAATCAAAATTTTCATTAAAAAATGTTCATTGACTATCTTCAGCTTTACCTGTGTCCATCTGGAGCCGGATTCTTTTTGAACTTTAGAGCCTTCCTTTCAGGGTAATCAATTCCCGATACATCTGCGTCTAATAAGTAATAATTATTACAACACATTACTTATACAATGTTACATAATATTAAATAATATATTATGAGGAGCAAAACAATGTTACTTACACAAAAATGGTAAAACAATCCACAACGTCCGCCCAATAACATGCATGATTTAATCCTAAAAAGGATTTTATTTCAAACCACTGATTAAATTTCTTATTATTTTAACAATATACCTATGAGGAAGTTAAATCCATTTAATTGAATTTGCGCCTAGAGCTGGTTTAACTGATCAAATCTTAGACTTAATCATAAATGTTCGAGTTACTTGAGGATTTAAATTACCGTTAGGATAAAACTACACTAAAATCTAATTAAAATTACATATAGTAAGCACGTACTTACGCAAGCAGGTTTTGTCTGACGGTATAGTAATCACTTAAATATTATGGTGTAATTCCTCGGAATCCTGCGTAATTTAAGTACTTACTTGCCTATTGTGCTAGTTCTTGCATTTATTTACTTACACTTATAAAAAATATTTCGTGGTGGTTCCCGTAGGAGGATTGTGCCTACTTTAGGAGTAAGTACCTGGATGACCGGGCATTTTTTCAACATATTCCTTCAATGAAACCTTGGTTACCTAATAATTTTATGAGTCTGACAGACAGAGGTGTGTCTGCATGCGCAGTTACCTCACTACTTTCGCTGGGCGCTCGTAACTCGTGATGGCACCTGTATATTCTAAGCAGTTACCAATTTTTTAAATATTTCTAGGTTTTGTTGGCAGTCAAGTTATGTACCGATACCTTAGTCTTTTGTGTGTTCCTGCGGTCAGTAAGGTCGCCAGTAGGCTGCCTGTGTACGAAAGTGATGTTGTTATGCATAAATATTTCGTGCCTTAGAAGGTATAAAGAAGGAAGAGGTATAGTATATTTAAGAGCTGCGCGATACGTATTTGATATGCACAACATTGTGTAATGGTCAGAAAGTGTAGATGTGGCTACATAACGACAAACAACAAAGCAGAAGCGGCGAGTTCCTATCGTGTCGACGACGTGAGTTGTATCACGATATTCGCGATCTGTGACTCAGCGCGCTCCCACCTAGCGAACCAATCCAAACGTTTCTCATATAATTTCATCATCATGAACCTATATTATTCCACTGCTGGACATACGCCTCTCCTAATAAGTGTCATAGCGCCCTTTATTCAGCTTGCCGCATTCAGCATCTACCTGCAGTTTTTCTCAGATCGTCATACCACCTGGCCGGAGGGCGTCCTATACTACGTTTACATAGTAATAATTGTAATATCTAATAAACTTAAGCATATAGTATATATATAGTATAATAGGCCGTCATAATCCCTGACCCCAAAGTACTGATAACAAGTCCTAAGTCCTTTACTTATATATTTACTAGCTGTGCCCCGCGGTTTCACCCGCGTAGATTTCGTTTCATCCTTATTTTCGCGGAACCGTAATATTTTTAATAAATAAAAGTAGCCTAAGTTACTCCTTGAAACATCAGCTACCTGCCAGTGAAAGTCCCGTTAAAATCGGGACAGCCGTTTCGGAGATTACCCGGAACAAACAGACAGACAGAGAAAAAATTTAAAATTGTGTTTTTTTGTGTCAGTAGCGTGTATACTTTCATATGCATTAAGTGAAAAGCTGTTATTTTGTATTTACATACAGACACTCCAATTTTATTTATCTGTATAGATTTTCTTTCCTCCTACATTTGAAACATATGCAAGGGTAAAAAAGATATGGCATCTATTTGAGCAGAACGCTATTTCAGCTGACCTAATGTAATCTGCTAGCCTTTGTCTGTTCTAATCTGACATAGATGTATATATATATATATATATATATATATATATACCTACCAGTCTACGAATAGGTATATGCCGCGATAAACATCCGCGTAAAGTGAAACTAGTTTATTATGTAAATTTGCATTTCTCAGTGATTCTCTGAAATCACTTAGGAAGAGTAGAGCGACTTTATTATAATATGTCCTTGTATTTCGGTAAGTATTCCCTAAAGGATTAATCACTCACATAATTCATAGAATTATCTAGCTTCTTTGGGGAGGGCTGTTTGGCCCTTGGTACCTATTGATTGATATTGATTCGCTCCAACTCCCAACAGATGGCAGGAATGGTTTTACTTGAAAACCTTACATATTGGCTACTTACCTAGGTATACATTTAATTGTTAACGTACTGGGGCCTTACCTTAAGCTCCAATTGCCATCATAGTTCCACTGAACAGCGACAGACTTATACACTACATACTCATTTGTCTCATAATAAGAGTTAAACTATCATGGCATTAGTAGGTAATGGTAGGGCCCCAAGTAACTGCCAAGTGCCAACCTACCTACAAAAAATGTTTTTTGGGTGCCAAAGAAACATAATTAATAATGCATTATACGTAAACACATGCATGTAGCGAATGTGCAGGGCGATCGGTTACGTGTTACGTGGGCAGAATGTGCGTCGGGCGCGGGCCGCGGGGCGAGGCGCCGCCTCTACCAGACTCGGTGGCGCTTGCGCACCCAGTTCACCTTGACGTTCACCTACCCTGGAAAGCTCTTGGTCTCAATAAATCCATCTCCCTGGCCTTATCCCATACATTGTTGGGGTCGGCACTTGATTCAACCCGATGTGGCTGATCACCTGATTTTTATACGAAGCGACTGCCATCTGACCTTCGCAACCCCATTTAGGAGGAAAATCTCTTGGTCTCAATAAATACCTACACGATATGTTAAGTCGACAGTTAAGTATACACAGTAAATTTAGCCGAAGATTTATTTATTTTAAACGTTTTCTTTGTAGTAGATACCTACATTTTATTATTCTTATGGCTTCACCTAAGGGCTTCACTTCAGACAACAAATAGGTTCAGTTTACATTAGAATTTTCGACTTTTAAGGTAGGGTAAACCCATAAGTCTTTTTGGGTTTACCCTTCATTCATGCTGACGGAATGATACTAACACATGACTTATTATGGTATAGTACCTATTATAGGTAGGTACGTATTCTATTGTAGATGGCATTGGTAGGTATGCATTAGTCAAGCAGCTCATTTGGCGCGGTCACCATTGCATATGTAGGTATGGAGAGTACCTACTCGTCCTGAATGCATGTGGGGACCCGGACACGCGTTGTATGTAATGCAGGATAAGAGGATGTGGGAAAGAATCGACAAGGTTTTATTGGTGTATCTGATAATTATGTGTGTGTGCAAGAATGTGTAATTGTGTGTGTGTGCGTAACATTTCATAAAAATAACAACTCTACTTATGTTGGAGGCTGGTCATCTCAAGCCAATTATATAGGTATCTACACATATCTTAGTAGTAGGTAGGTACTAAATAATTGCTCTGTTTTAGACCAGTGTTAACTACTAAGCATCGAGGTTGAACCTAATGGAATGAGAAAGCGAAGCTATCATAATAGCAGCTTCACTTCATGAAAACTTATCCACGAAAACGAAGTAGCGCGGAATAGGATTGCCAATGATATTCCGATCCGATTCTTGTTACTCACAGGAAAATAACAAAGCACTCCGTTTAAATAAGCAGTTTCTAATACCTACTACTAGCTGGCGCAGACTGATCGTCGCCATTGTAAGAATGTGTTGTTATGTTCGCATGTTCATATGTGACCACGTAACATGAGCGCTTGACCTTCAACGGTTCGCTGACTGCGTGCTTGCACTTAATAGGCTCGCTGTATGCCCTTAATTATGCACACAAGTTATCTCCTTAAATATAACTGATACATATTACAAGTTCAATAAGTAAGTACTTAGGTAAATCATTAGCTTTGTTTCTATTCATCATTGAATAGGTAGACTGTTGAACCGACGCGTCGGTAGCATGTATCATCCTGTATAATTATATCGTTCTGACTATTCGAAACTTAGTAATTAGGTACTTTGTTAAGAATTAAATTCAATAAAGATATTTAGCTTTATTCAATTTTATATAAACACAAGCTGTGGCCTGCGGTTTCACCCGCGTAGATTTAGTTTCATCCGTATTGTCGCGGAACCCTAATAGTTTTAATAAATAAAGTAGCCTTAGTTACTCCTTGATATATAAGTTACCTGCCTGTGAAAGTCCCGTTAAAATCGGTCCAGCCGTTTCGGAGATTACCCGGAACAAACAAACAGACAGACAGACAGAGAAAAATTTTAAAACTTGGTTTTTTAGTGTCAGTAGCGTGTATACTTTCATATACATTAAGTGAAAAGCTGTTATTTTGGAATTACTAACAGACACTTCAATTTTATTTATCTGTATAGATATACAAATGCCATAGGAATAATGCTACAGCATTCGTAGGCTACAATTGTAGCTTACGATTTCTTTTCTCCATCCTTCATCGTAGCTCGTATCTTTTTTCCCTCAGATTTAAATTAGGATCGTATTATACCGATGTCGCAGGTCAATCGGAACAGATCTAATGCACTTATAGCCACATAAGATATCAGATTTCATGGGATTTCATATAGATACCTAGTAGGCCTACTAGACAAGGTAGGTCACATCAAGCCCAATCAGGCTCAATGTTTCACATTCATCATTAAATTGGTTGATTATGCTAACCATGATTAAGTACCTTAGATATAACATAACCCTAACATTGACCTTAGACCATCAGTATTGTTTTAGTGAAATAAATTAATAGTTGATACTAGATACTTACAGTAGAGACACGTTTTTTAAACAATTTAAATTTTAAATTTTATTTAGGTAACAAAACACAACCAACTCTGCTGTGAATTTACAAATTATTGTCTATACTAATATTTTGAAGAGGCAAGGTTTGTATGTATGTTTGCAACGAATTGGCTCAAGAAATACTGTACGGATTTCAAAAATTATTTCATCATTTGAATGCTACATTATCACTGAATAATATAGGCTATATTTTTAATCTCCTTACCTACTCCTTCGGGAACGGGAACTAGGCGGGTGAAACCGCGTGACGTCCACGTTTTTAAATAAAGAAAGTTATACATTAGTGTTAAACTAAATTCAACTCAGATTTCTAGTGGCGCCCAACGGTGGCGCCTGATGTGGCAGCAATGCGCATGCGTTATGAAATAGATACGAATGCAAGCGCCACTTTCATTGCGCACGTGCCCCTTGATATGCTGCCATCTCGTTCGTGCCAACAGATAAATAAACCGCTTATCGCTCTATACTTATTACAATACTCTATAATAATTTTACCAACTGCCGGTCAACAACCCATCAAATTGTTTTATTACATATTACATAATATGTAGTAAATGAAAACAGTAATACAAATTATTAAAAGACGTAGTTTGATAATATAGTAAAGAAATAAGAAACTACCGTCCAAACGTTATTAGGTCTTTGGAAATAGGTAACTAATAATAGACTTGAATAATCAATAAACGTAAATTACCAAAACCTTGAATTTTGAGGTGAAAACAGAAAACTGTAAAAACTACTGCGTCCACCACTCTACGTTGAAATGTTTTTCACAGGTCCTCGCATAGATAAGTATACATCGCATACAAAAATTAAGACTTATTTTATATAGTTTCGTAGCATTCACGTTAAAGTTGAGTAAGTTGGTCTCAAATACTGAAGTAGATACAAATTGAATCGTAAGTAATTTGTTATCGGGCTTTATGATACCACATGTCAAGCTCTACTCATAGTGAGGCAAATGCGTCTATAAATAACACCTTCCGTGTAAGGTAAGGATAACATCATAGAAATTGGAAAGCGCTTAGAATGCACATAGAGCTAATTCTTTAAACGTCCATTAGTCATTCAGGAGAAACCTAGGGCCAATGGTAATTTATTCAGTGGATTAGACAACTCTCCATATAAAGTGCGACCTAGCTCACCAGCCGGCCTAGTCGCGGCGAGCGGTGGTTCTACGGTGCTGCTACTCGATAAATTATCTACGCACACTACACGAACGCCACTCCTACTTGGATGGACGAACCTATTTATGCGTAAACACCGATATGCGATATGCGTGTGGGAGTGTTGTGTATACGTCCATGAACCAACCTCACCACAGTCACCACTCATTTCCTTTGTGTTGATGACTACTACCCACTCGACACGATGGAAACGTATCGTCGATTCAATCACGGATGCGAGGATGCTACGAACATTTTGCTACGTGAGAAAAATCTATCACGGCTTTTTTTTTTTTTTTTTGATATGGTCTCTCGCAGTTGGTAGGGGGGAGTTACCTCCACTGCTTAACCGGACTATAGGGCGAGACCCAAGGGCCTCCAGCCGAGCTTAAACTTAAATACTAAGCAACACAGCTAAGGGCGCCCCGGTGCGGGGCTCGGACCTCGGCTTAGGGCGTTGCTGGGGGATGAGCTAGGGAGCTGGATCTGAGTTGTATTATTTAGGGACGTGTTTAAGGCTAGTGGCTCGGCGCGCGCCGGCCCTAGCAGAGGACGGGGGGGACGATGACGTAGAGTTCGCGACGAGCCTCGCCGGCGAGGACGGAACAATGGTCGGTTTGGTGTGTGCTTTTGAGACATTGCTTGCTGAAGCAATGTGATATCGTCGTCAGGGTCAAGGAGAACGTGCCTCGGACGGCGTCGGGAGGAGATACGAGATGGGGTATATCGGGCGGCCGATACGATTAGTGGGTTCGGGTGTTTTTCGGCAGATTCGAAAAAGCGCTTAGAGGCTCTTTTCATGAACTGCTTGATGGTGGGAATTTTGAAGTCTACATGGAGTTGACTATTGCGAACATACCACGGGACTTTGAATTTGAAGAATTTGTTTTGGAGGACCTGCATTCTATGGATGTTAGAGCTGGCCGTGTGTGCGAAAACAACACTGGCGTATGTCATTATGGGACGGATGCACGAGAGGTAAATTCTCAACTTGGACTTAAGTGACAATTTGCTCCGTGCATTTAGTAGGTAATGGAGTCGACCAAGGGCAAAGGAAGCACGTGACCGTACTTTCTTTGTGTGGGATGCAAAGGACAACCTTTGGTCGAGGATGACGCCTAGGTATTTGGCCGTGGATTACCAGGATATCATCTGGCCGAACATGGTAACAGAAGGCGGAGGATCGTGATATCGGTCGCCAGAGCGGCAGAAGAGGACAGCTGCGCTCTTATCTGGGTTGACTTCAAATCTCCATTTCCGAAACCATTTGCCGAGGGCATTGGCTGCGGTTTGGAGATGTTTGGCGATCGTATGACGGTCTCTGCCTCTATAGTAGATAGCCGTGTCATCGGCGAAGAGAGCTAGATCGGCATTGGGACTTTTGGGGATGTCACTGGTGTACAGCGTGAAAAGTAGTGGGGAGAGCACGGAGCCTTGGGGGACTCCAGCACGAATACGGCGAGGGGAGGATAATGAGCCCTCGATGCGATACTCTATCACGGCATCATAGACAGGGTTATAAGAAGGTAGTTCGTGCATAGATATCTATGCCGTTATGTATCTGCTACGTTCTTACTTAGTCGGCCAAAAATTGAGACTTGATTGAAATGATTAAAACATTCTGGGAGAACATGTCAAAAATTTATTCCGGGTAAATTAAAGCTAAGAAATTATTTTCTTTACCGAATTGGTAGTAGGGCTTATGTTTCTATAGATTATTGTCCTCTTAAGTGGGCTGACTTAATTACTAACTCATAACTCAAAGGCTTTGTGTAGGCTATATTATACCACTCCAAATCTGAGAAACCCAAAACTGTTAATTTTATGCTTGCCACACGAGATTATATTAAAGAATCGTTAGGTTGGCACATCATAAATTAAATCCTGCTGTCAAAGATAGCGCGTTCTAACTGCCACCTTCGTCTGTATGTGTGCGTCAGAAATATTGGTGCGGAGCTTTGGTGGTATCGTTTTCTGAGAAGTGTCGGCGCAGGCGCAGCGGGCGAAGCGAGGAACGCGGGCGGCGCGGCGGCGCGGCACGTCAGTCTTGTAATAACCTAGCGGCGCGCGGGCAGCGGGGCGCCGCGCCGGCCGGGCCAGACAACTAGTCGCTGTCCCCGGACACCGACGCCGGACCACCCCTCTCCTCGCCCCGGCTGAGCTCTCTCAGCAAATTACTTGGCGCACCCAACTTAACCAACCAGTTCCACCTACCTACGAATGCTACAAGTATATGAATTTGGGCGTCGTCGATAACATCACACGAATACAGTCCACGTAGGTTGGCATGTGAGGCCAGGATAGATAACTTACTTAATTGCCGTTCTGTTTTGTGATGAGCGATGTACGAACTTGGGGAAAAGTTAGTTCAGTCAACATTTATTTCTGTAGTGTATGTCACTGGGCCCTGCACTTCCTAAAGACCGATTGAAATAACTTTTTGTTGTTTGGGTCCCTAAATAGTTTCTAGTTAGGAAGTTTATTGGACCCAGATCGACGACGCTGTGATGGAGTCAGGACACCGTTTGTCGAATCCTATTTCAATAAATACTTATAACATAAATAAGATAACTATTTATAACGTACTAGCTTGCGCCCGCAATTTCGTAGTAATATTCCGTATAGTTACAAATTCTCAATACCCATTAAATCTCCCTTGGATAAGGTATTTCGGAATAAAAACCCCATCTCATTCTTACCTGCACCTCATCAAGAACACACCCTTTAAATCTTATGTCTAGTTTCCCCAGCGGCTTAGGCTGTGCTTTGATTTGATTGAAGTCAGGACTTGTATGTGTGAAGATGTACTTGTTAGTAAGTCTTGTCAGTGTATTGTCTTAGAAAGTATAGAAAATAACGGAAGCAGTCTTCCTAAAAATTTGTGCGTAAACGAAATACAATAAAGAGCAATGTAATAATGTTTGTATGAGGGGTGATCGATCATACGTTAGAGTGATATGGTTGACTGACTGCACCATGAACAGTGTAAGTATTGTCATTTATAAGCATGTTATATAATGCAGTTAGTCGTACATTATTCTGCAATGATAGTAAGGTACGTACTTTGAGTCATTTGTGTAAACTAGGTCATCGACTTTATGTGGATTTGCCACAAAATGATAAGAGCTACTATTTCGTAATGTAAAATCAGTGGAGCTCTAGAAATTGCAGATTAAACATGTGCTTTTTCTTGGTCTATGCTTTGAACATACCCAAGTACCAGGTTAGGTACTTCATTTAATAAACAAAGCTAGAGGAAGTCAAGAAACCGAACCTACTTAGTTTGGTAAACTCGCAATATATTCTGGAGACAGGAGAGATTAATGCAGCCAAACAAACAGATTCGGTTAAGCTATCTTAAGAGGATTTAAGGCTTATCGCGACTTTAAGCCGCATGCTAGGAATGATCCTTATTGCGCCACTGCTATTTACGACATCGATTACAGGAGTGAGGCAGCTCTCGGGTGGTCCGCGCCGGGTGGCGCTGGCGCACAATCAGCTAGAGTTTATCGGGAGGGCAACCGTCAAAACTTAAAACTTATGAAAAGTCATGCAAGCCCGTTTTAATTATCGCTTCAAGTAACACTAACGCTCCACAAACATAAAAATATGTTGGTTTGTGTCATTCTCTACTACTGTAAATTATAATAAGATATTTATATCTCGGCTCGTTGACGTTACGTAGGTTACAATTCCCACAAAAAGATATGTGGCAAGTAATTTGTGCTTTCCTTGGCACCGGCTACATTTGCGTCATGGTCGGTCATCGTTCCTGAAAAATGGGGAGTGTCCACGGCCGCACCATTGACCCCTGCCGTAAAGATGAACTTATTAGTTATGTAGCCGCTTATATCCTGAGTTCATTCAGTGTTTCCATACTTTACTACTTTTCCCAATCCAACAGTATCTAATTTATTTCCCTGTTTTTCAGTAGCGTCCCAGCCCAATGAATTATGAGGTACATTTCTTGGTACCTTGTGGTTTTCCTCAATAAAGGCCACCAATTATACCGTTAGTACAATAAATTGATGTATCTTTTTTCTCATTACCTGAATAAGTATATTGATAAAAGTTAACAAAATGGATATCACTTCTAGTTAAAATCTGAAAGCGCCAAACACGAAGGTTAGGTATAAGCCTACAAACAAATTACACAATTCAAGGAAACATAATATTATAATTGGGGATGCTCTAATGGTAATACTTAGGTAAGTACTCCCATTTGGCCCACCTAACACTGAGTTCGTAGAACCCACCACAGTTTGTAGACTTTTGCAATAATAAGGCATAAGTCGCGAGTTACCTTCCATAAATTACGCAAATAATATAAATAATTCACTTCACACCCATATTCAAGCACTCCATGTCGTAATCACTCTGTTATGTCATAGCAAATGAGATTTTCCTAGTTTTAACGCGCAGGTTGATATCTCAGCGGTGATACCTAGGGCATTATTTAGCCTGCACATAGACATAGGTAGATATCTATGTCTGTGCTAGTCTAGCTAGCGTTATTACCTGATCTCTGTAGTTTGGACATAAAATCATTTGCGGTTTAATTCCACTCTGGAGTGAGGGCTGTTTGCAATCCCCTATATATGTAAGTATATATGTCTGACGTAATTATCAGTTCACGCTGCGCCGCTATCAGAGGTGGTGTCGGCTTGGGTACTCCGTAGTATCGGGCGGTGTCAAAGGGCGCGCTGATTAGGAACGCCAACACTGCGCACTAGTTGTTACTTGTGGCACTAGTGTTAATATAAAGGCGCCGATTGTATGATATATTCTTTTCATCTCACCGATACTTTAAAATGTGTTCATAATGACAATTATTGGCCTCAGAATCTATCTGGGGGAATTCTGCAAATAGCTAGACGATAAAAACACATAGGTATATTACGAGATATGATAATAATATTATGGTGTCTTGTGTATGCCGCAATGACACAGGACAGGATATTCGGAGCGCAGAGCGGACAGTCGATCCGAGCTCGCTGAATGTTATATTATTAGTCGAAGTCGGCGTGAGTAATGGCGTCGGAAATAACACGCGGGCGGTGCCGTTGGCGCCAAGCGGAGCGGCCATCGCAGAGTCAGCGTCATACACAGATCACACCACACGGGCGGCCAGTGGCGGCCGGCGCGGCACCCCCACTCGGCCGCATCGCATAGCCTAGCCGCGCCGTCGCGCCGCGCCGCTGCCACTTGCCGCCGACACGTCTGTCTTGTGACTTGACTATTTATAAAATATAATGCTACAGTATGAATGACGTGACCACGACTTGATTTATTTCAGAGTTCTAGGGAACTAAAAAGGTTGTTATGTTATTAGATAGATAGTGTTGTATGTTACAGCGGTAACAGTCTTACCTGCTTGCTTATAGGCTGAATATAAATTTTATTGAAAGCGGTAAGAATTTAAGTTGCCTATTGAATAAATATTGCTCACGACATTTACAGATATGCAGAATATTCTGAATCTGAATTATCACCTGCTAATGATATAGGTACTGTAATCCAAACTTACATTAAAAAAAGTATAGGTAATGTTTTACCCGGGCAGGCACTTTCAATAAGTAGGTAAGTATGTACATACCTAAGGTAGGTAGGTATCTATCTACAATTGAAACTACTAACCATAATAATTTGATAAGTTGTTTTCAAATAAGCCCATGTTTAATAAAATATATGATGTAAGTTATGATGTTTTTAAACAAAGGTGAAAGGGCAGCATTCCATTCCGCTGAGTCGTCCGACAGGCCACTGAGCTAAGCTGATATCTTTGAGAGATTACGCCGGTCAGGACTGGCCTCCGACATCAAAGCAAACCATATTTGAAGTGAAGCCGGCATAACTACAAACAACTTGCATGTAAAGAGTTTTCTGGAAGAGGCAAACAAAGGTATAGCAGCGGTTAATTAGTCTCTGTTTGTGCTAAAGAAACAAACTGGGGACTCACATTATGCAACGTTTGAAGATATTGAGAACGCACAACATCGAACGAAAAGTGTTCAGCAAAGCAAAATAAAGCAATACTCATCTAACTGGGTGCGATACCTTGGTTTCACCTCTATAATTAATGCTACCTGTTAGACCCGACGGTAGAGCGCGATCTCTCACGTTAGCCCTTATGTCCTTCGTGTAATGTGACGGGTATAAAATGTACATTATATTATCTATACTTTTATACTATCCCCTTATGAAACACTTCTGCCCACGACATATAATAAAATGGATATACGACAGTGCTTTTTATCCATTTTATTATATTGCACTTATCGACCACAAACGTATTCCCATATATAAAAAAACGTGGTTTAAAACTAGAATTAACTCAGACTAACAGTATGTCCACCCTCTTTTAACTCCGTATCACAGATAGAGATGAAACTACATTTAAGCCTAGGCGTATCTTAGTGTGTAATTTGTAATAACCGGGATTATGATTTGCTTAAATTTTTCTTAGTACTATTTCAGCATTTGCAAATACCCATCTAGATGGGGATAGTTTAATTTGGTAGGTAAGTTTGAGCGATCGTAAAACTAATTGAAATGTCTTCTCTCTTGTATAAAATATGAGATGAAACGCCGACTGTTACAAAATATGTATAACATTACTATAGTCAGACAAAAATATATCGGTGGTTTAATGGTGTAGGTACTGTATTTAACAACCCGTACGCTATAATACAGAGAATATGCAGTTGCTTTATGAGCCAAAAATATCGTTGACATCATAGCTCTCCTGGTGCTCCAACTTGTGCTTTATGGAGCATCACGCTCGTCCGCCAAGGGCCGTTAATATCAGACTCACACACCAGCCTTCCATTGCCATCTGCGACTGAAACAAGTACTTACTATACAAACCTCACTGAACATTCATTACATAATTCTATTTACTTTGAAACGCATTGTCACTGTTTATTGGAAAATATGGCGAAATTTTCCGACACGTCAACCACACGTCATTAAAATTTGTCGTCAATCGTCCCCGGGCGAGCACCAAAATACTTCCAGAAGCCCTAGTGTATGCATATTTTTGCTTCGAGGTAGTTATGAAAAAAAACCTACCTAGTGCACCTTTTTTATGACGAATATTTCCGTCGCTGACTAAGTATTATGTTGTATTTTGGTACAAGGGGCCAACTATGATCGTTTAAGCGCGTATTAAGAACCCATCTTTGACGTTCAATTTTATGGTACCCAAATGAAACTTCAAAGTTCGGAAGTTCTTCATACGCTCTGCTTGAATCGATGATGGTAGGCCCCCTGGTCGATGCATTATGTAGTTAGTTCAAAGTTTATCGGTACGTCCAAAGCATATTGTTTGTTAGATTTCGTAATATTAATGACTAACTAACATACTTTAATTGAGTAAAGAGGCATGTGGCTTTTTTAAACAATTAACTACTTTTTAACTGTGTTAGGCTTAATTGATTGTAACATTAAGTAAAATTTTTTATTGTTTTATTAGTTTTTATTATCAATCAATTTTCTATTAGCAAACGACATCAATTAGATAGTTCTTTTTGCTAGTTATTTTTAAATCATCGTTATACTTACCAACCATAGGAAAATACTTACCTACACATAAAAAATACGACCACAACACGTAAACCGATTAAGAATGGTCATTCATTAGTAAGCTGTTTGGTGTCATACATCCGGTGAAAAAAACAAGACTTGAAACCTTGGCTATGCATTCGATTTTATCGTTTGCTGATAAGAGTTTGTCGTTATTGTACGTAGTTGAATTAACAATACCCACCCGACACGATCCTTAGTATACCACTGCCATACAGCTCTTGGTAAAATATGAATAGATTCGAGATTTGAGTGGGTAGTAGGGGCAGGGCTGGTTACTATTTTGTGGAGCTACCGAGCCCGGTTGGTGCATCGGTGCGTGCGTAGGTAGGGCTGCCAAGCAGGTGCATTGCAGATAAGCAGTGCTTACAATTTGTGATGACTGAGACACTCGCGTTGTGTATGTGTGTTTATATGTGTGTGTCTATACGAAAACGTAGGTCTGTACCTACGCGGCGTCACATAG
This sequence comes from Watsonalla cultraria, assembly GCA_964035505.1. Classification (NCBI taxonomy): domain Eukaryota; kingdom Metazoa; phylum Arthropoda; class Insecta; order Lepidoptera; family Drepanidae; genus Watsonalla; species Watsonalla cultraria. The sequence goes on along the minus strand of OZ037717.1, from coordinate 4,001,472 downwards.
GTATGTACTTAACCTGCCTACCTACCTACTTATTGTTTATGCCTACCCCTTTGAAAATCTTATGCACGTCCCTGTTGCCAAGCGTCCGGATAACGCCGGACATAGTTAGGCTTTTTGGTTGTGTGTCCGCCCAAAGGGAAAAGTAAAGGGTGTCCCGGCTTTCGTTAGGGTCTTTGCATTTCGCGAAGAACAACCGAGCGCCGAGATGATGACTGACGGATTAGTAATAAAGTACTTGAACTGATTTGGCATTTGATGTTATTTACATTTCAATTGAAATTAACAAGATTTATAGTGATAATTAAAAAAAAATTGCTTGATTTTTTAGTCGTACCTATTAATACCGAGTCAAAAATTTCAATAAAATAGTCTGTCCCGCCGGTTTGCCCAAATGTCCGACCAAAGTGGCTGGTCTGTCCGGCTATTTGGTTTGGTGTCATGGCAGCCCTATACGCAGGGTATTAGACGTATCCGTCCGTATATCGCGCCGTATTTCATGGTGTGTAGAGCGCGGCCAACAAAGCGCGCACGCGCAGCCCTCGCCCGCCACACCAGACTGCACGACGCCATTCCACATTTCTGCCACATAACTATAATTATTATAACATCTTCTGATATCATATCACACACGAATCGCATACAGAGGCGGCACAAGTATTGAAATACTTAGATATCTTGATATAATCACGTGAATTGATTTATAGCAGACTATTCTTATTAAGTAAATGGTAAGGATTTTCGATCATAGAATTTGAAAAAACATTTAAAAAGAAATTGAATGAAATCTTATGTTATATAAGAAAACTATACTTATTGAGAGTAAAATCACTTTCAATTCACTTAAGGTAAATCAACTATAATAATATATAATATATCAAACTGCCTATCTTTTAATTATAATATTTTCGGTTATAGTGTTAAGGCTTACTGTACAGATCTTAATAACTCAAAAACTTTGATTTGAAAAATTATTACTTAAGTAGGTACCTAGTTTTTTGATAGTGTTAGTTATTTGATTAAGAGTATTACTATTTGCATCTTTAAATTGTTTGAATTTATGATTCTTATGAAATTAAGCAGTTATTTTGTTTTAATTTCAGAAGAATCATAAGTATTATCATTATAATATTATGCAGGTAGACAGTTAGGGTTGGGTATGGGATGGCGCCGACGGTGGCGCTACCTGCTGGGCGAGGGTGAATGGACATTTCACAGAGACAGTTGCTTTGAAATAAAATGCAGGTATAGTAAACAATTGCTTTATTATACAATATAATAATAATAGTTATAATCTTCATAAATGTAGGTGTGCTTCATAAACCCCACATACAAAAATACATTCTTATAATTCTTTCATAAAATAGTCTGTCATCTCAGAGGACTTCATAATGCACTATGGCGGTGTGAACGTTAAGGCACGGTGATGGAGGGCTACGCCCCGGGCGGCGCCAAGCGGGCGTCGGCGACTAGATCACAGAACAAACGGGGCCGGACCCCGGCGGCGTGTTCTCATCTGAGCGGCGCTGGGAATGAAGGTACGGGAGAACACCATCGTGTGGCGGAGCATGCGGTCAGCGCACATCCACCGGCGCTCTGAACTGGCACGAATGCGGATACATGAATCCCACTTGACACGGGAAGTGAAGCCAAAGCTGGTCGCTTATCTTCTTCATCTTCTAAAAGGTACGGTCGAAACAGTTTGAAAGGTTTTCTTTGCTGTCCTTCTACTGCAGGATGTGCATATGTTAAGTGTGGCACGGATTGTGGTGGTGTTATTCTACGCACAGATAGATCTATTGGCTCAGCTACAGGTATAGGCACGGGACCGGGCATAGGGACCGGCAGAGGCACGGGGACCTGAACTGGAAGTGGTGTGGGCAGCTGCACAGGTGTGGGTATCACAACTGGAGGAGGTGTAGGCAGGCGTGCGCTCTCGGGAGAGCCTGCTGCATACGGAGGCGGTGAAGGTGCTGGTTGTGGGGCTCGTCTCAATAAAGCCGCTCGTAAGGCAGGTTCTGCTTGTAGCCACTTTTGTATCTGACGACGATGTATGCCAAACTTCCTGGCCGTGGCTCGTTGGTTTCCTCGGCACTGAGCGTCGCGTCTGTACGCTTCTAGAACTTGGAGTTTGAACTGCGGTGGGAAGATACGTCTTGAACCGGCGCGACCCTCTGTGCGGCGTTCGGAGGGCGCGGGGGCCGTTTGCGTGTGGGCAGCGGCCATTCTGTAGTTAGTGGAAACGTGTGCGCGTGGCGGTTGTCGGCGCCGAACTGACTGCTCGCCCAGTAAAGCGCGGCGCGCGGATGTTGATGGCGCGCCGCTGCTTGCCCGATGTGCGTGAGTGTGCGACGCGAGCCTCGTATACCTACCACTAAAGCCCTATCCACAATGGTAAGAGAAACGAGTCAAACAGGTCAATTGTTTTTATAACAACTACTATTAGGATCATAATAACATTATTAAAAGAGTAGGTAACACAAAAAAGACCGCATCAATCTAATACAATAAGATTATATCCCTACTAATATTATAAATGCGAAAGTAACTCTGTCTGTCTGTCTGTAACGCTTTCCCGCTTAAACCTCTCAACCGATTTTGATGAAATTTGACACAGACAATCTTTAGACCCTGAGAAAGGATATAGGCTACCTTTTATCAAAAATATTAGGGTACCGCGACAATAAGGATGAAACTAAATCTACGCGGGTAAAACCGCGGGGCACAGCTAGTTTTTATAGAAATTTCTAATAATACAGCGCTACACCTACAGTCCCAAACTAAGTTAATCTCATATTATCGGTTGGTACCAACCAACCCATAATTTAATGTACCAACACCAAATAATATCATCTAAATCTTATATTACGATCCAATCATATTAACACCATTAAGCAGGTGCCATTATACTTCCGGCTCAGTCAACTTCTATTAGCTCATTACATACGCTTACGCTTCATTCGTTTTGGACGTACAAATATAATCTACATGAAGATAAAATACATAGTTAACGTGCATACTATATGAATTTGACAATAAAATAATCAAACTAAGTAAAACGTTTCTGTAGTTTAAACTTACCCTAAGTCAGTAATCTCGCCTCATTCTCGGCGTGAAAAAATGCCGCAAGTGGGAGCCGATAGCACGTAGCGCCACTATTTCTATCTTTTTCTAGCCCTAATATAACTCCAAGATAGAATAAGATAAAAGATCATGCCCTGCCCCGGTCGCTGCCACATCCGTTTACGAAACAAGTTTGCATGCGGCGTTGCCACTACATGCGCGCGGGTGGTTCGTGGGCATGGGAGGGGTGCGGGCGGATAGGAATGTGCACGAAGCGGCAACGCCACCGTCCGCGGCAGACAGGGTGTCGCCGACTTGCCGCCGTAGACAAGCCGTCGCTCGGCGGCGCTAGCCCCTCTTACACCCGCACCGCCCGCAACGAACCTCAACAAGTTATTTCGGCCCAACCTTTAGCGAGGCTGTAAGATCTTAAGTGACATGGTAAAGACAGGCGCTTGTGACTTTTGGGCGTAGAATTATAACTTAGCGCCATCGCTGTTTCGAGGAAAGTTGTTTTTTTTGTGGAGCGACGGCCGCCTGCTGCGCCTGCCTCGCTTGCGTCCGGCGCGGCGGCGACCGTGAAAACACCGATCCGACTCCCCTTTGCGCACAAACTGTTTTGTTATATTAAAAACCCTAAATGTTTTAATAAAAATTAATAAACAACACAAAAGAAAGTATGCATCTCAACATCTTACGAAATTGTAGTTACCCTAATTATTTTATATTCTCGGCACAGACTCTGATGAATAAATTAAGCAGTGGTTAGTTTTTATATGTTACTTTACCTGTTACCTACATAATTATTTAGTCTGAAGGCACAAATTAAATATTGGTGAATTTATTTCTCTTTCTTTGACTCCCAGTAAAGGTTTTAAATTAAAAAATAAAGAGATAGGTAAGTAGGTAAGCAAGTTCCACGCATTGCTGTCTCTCTGTAAGATTCCTTTCCAAAACAATCAAATGGTCGACCTTGAGAAACTCATAGTACATAGATGCTTAAATAAGTAAATACATATGTGGGATTTCCACAGTGTAAATACAAAAACATTGAGGAATATATTTGATAGTGTTTGAGTATTGTGATTTGAGCTTTCGAGATTCCTATTTAGTGGTTGTTTTCAATATTTTTTGTATGCTTATTAGGCAGGTACATAACATAAAATGTGGGTGGGTAATCTCTGAAACGGCTTGACGGATTTTAACGGGACTTTCACTGGTAGGTAGCTGATGTTTCAAGGAATAACTTAGGCTACTTTTATTTATTAAAAATATTAGGCTTCCGCGACAGTAAGGAAGAAACTAAATCTACGCGGGTAAAACTGCGGGGCACAGCTAGTCTATATAATATATGTATAGATTTGATTGACAACAATGGCAAAACAATACGGCAACATATTCGTTGGACAACTTGATAACTAACTTTTTCATCCCACCATCTCGGAATAGTTATTTGTTATACGAGAGTGCAAAGTTGCTTTTTAACCGCGTGTTCAATTTTGATGACCGAGCAAGCGAAGGATTCTAAAATTGAATCACGAGCGCAGCGAGTGATTCAAAATTAGAATCCTGAGCGTCAGCGAGGGAATCAAAAGAGCACGAGGTGAAAAATCTTTGCACTCGAGTGCAACACGTAACTTTTCATTCCACCTCAGCGAGGAAATGACTAAATGCAAAAAAAAACGTTTACAATCACAAGATAGGTACACTTTTATTTCAGTTTAAGTATTAATTACTACATTATGACAGGTAAGTATTACAGAATAATCTTTTTAATTCACAAACTTAGTGCACACGATGTTCTAAATTCAATTTACTTTATCCCCTAGAGAATAAAAACGGCTTTTCCACTCAGATATTGAAGATTAAAAATACTCATTCCGAGATGGTGGGATGAAAAAATCTTAGCACTCGAGTGCAACACGTAACTTTTCATTCCACCTCAGCGAGGAAATGACTAAATGCAAAAAAAAATAACGTTTACAATCACAAGATAGGTACACCTTTATTTCAGTTTAGGTATTAATTACTACATTATGACAGGTAAGTATTACAGAATAATCTTTTTAATTCACAAACATAGTGCACACGATGTTCTAAATTCAATTTACTTTATCCTCTAGAGAATAAAAACGGCTTTTCCACTCAGATATTGAAGATTAAAAATACTCTTTCCGAGATGGTGGGATGAAAAGTTACGTGTTGCACTCGAGTGCAAAGATTTTTCACCTCGTGCTCTTTTGATTCCCTCGCTAACGCTCAGGATTCTAATTTTGAATCACTCGCTGCGCTCGTGATTCAATTTTAGTATCCTTCGCTTGCTCGGTCATCAAAATTGAACACGCGGTTAAAAAGCAACTTTGCACTCTTGTATAACAAATAACTATTTTGGCGTGGGGCAGTGGTAGCGCTGCGAGCGCCGCGGCTCGGCGCCGACCGCGATGCCGCCGCCCGCCGCCGTTTATTCAGCAACCGAACCGAACACACTTGATTGGAATTAATCCATGCTAATATGAGGCCCCTCCAGGCGACAACGCCAAAACAAGTTATAGACTCGTTGTAGACGAGAGCTAAGCTGGCTTGGCGACCACATTAAGAACACAAATAAATACATTGTTATTAAGTGTCAGGTTCTCTGTTGTATGTTACTATGTACTTAATTGATGCAAATTACAAAAAGAGCATCCTTTACGATGTCGATTAAGTGGAAATATCATTCCATTCGACATCAGATTGATAGAGGACCAATGACACCCCAGGCATACCACCTGACTGGCTGTATAATGAATTATGGTTGTATATATTATACTTCCACAATAAGCAATATTCATTATTGATTGTTAGGCGCTCAGTATCTAGACCTACTTATGTTAGTACCACTGCCTAACGGACATAGCCTAGTAAAAGCGATTATCAGATTATAAGATAAAGTTATAATAAGTGTGGCAGCAACGTTGCTCGTAGATAGGCACCTAATGGGTGGTATAATAACATGTCGACTAAGTAGGTACTTGCCGTCAACTGACAAGCAAGGTCATAGTACTCAGTAATATAATCCACCATGACATCATGGTGTCCGCGAAATATTCCATTGGGCTTGAGTTTTTACATGGTGTCGAGAGAGGTTGAGTGCGAGGCCGTCTTGTAACTACTCTCCGTCCTACGCACAACTCTATCAATGTGACTTTACCAAGCATGCTTTTTTCACAGCTTTTTTTACAACCATTATTATCTAATAGGTACTTATTTTGATCATTATTATTATTTATCTTGTAGGTATCCTCCTTTCTAAGATCAAGTCTCAGGAATATAATTATTTTAAAAAGCCATGAATATTATAATATTGTTTGGTGTAAATTCGTCTCATTTTTTAAACACCAAAATATTTAAATTAAATTCGTTACAAACAGTAGTTACTTTAGTACTTAACTTCTCGGAAGGGTCCCGACAGTTGTGAAATACTGAGCAAAGGTGTAGTGAAATGTAGCGTAGCCTTCCCATAGACTCTAAAGGGTGCGCTTCAAGTCCAGCAGTGTACCTAGTTAAAAAACATTTCACAGGTCATCACTAGCATTTTGATTCGAAAAATTTGTGATTAATTTGAAAGAAAGTTGAAACAGGTACCTTTGTTGAAAAACTACTAACCGCTTACCGATAAATCACGCTCTCAAAAGTATGAAAAAAGAAATGTTGATGACTTTGAGGGTTTTGGATTTATAACCCTCCATTTTGCTTTGCCGTAGTCGGGTAAAAATAGATTGTTTTAACTTAGCTTCAAAATGTGCCGTCAGTTTATAATGCCGGAGAATGTTGTGAGCCTATAATATCACCGTGTGTCAGAGAGACAAGCGGTCGCCGCTCATAAAATGAGCTAATCAGACCCACAGACACATCGACGCCGCGGCCTGCTCGCCATACCAATGACTTCGACGATACTTTAACGTGAGCACGAAATGACTTAACTACCGTCACTCGTGTTTCAATAATACACCTTACAGTTACTCCTTACGCTTACTTTTCGCTTAAGCATGGCTGGAGATATACAATAATCCAGTGGTAACCTTATATCAGAACTAACAATAACTTATACTCGAACAACTGCATTAAAATATAGCTCTTTCTGTTAGAATCATAAGGTTGATAATACACTGATGAGGAGCTATCGAGGCTAAAGTGTGAAGCACACGTGCGTTCGACGCGTCACCCAAATGGGGACCAGTTGAGCTCCATAATATATCTCCAGAGATCGTTGCGATGATAACTGTATCAATACAGGCCTCTGTCGGATCTTAATGGCCTCTTGGTTGCCTCCTTGGGAATTCGATTCTGTAACGTGTAACTTGAGAGTTGAAGTGCTTTGGCGATAAGCATGGCCTTATTAAAAGGAATTAGATAGCCAAAGACGGAAATATATATGAAGTATAGTTGTAATATTGTATTAATTAAGTCTTGATATGGACTGAGGCTTAGATTTAAGTTGTTTGGTAACACACCAATCTATTCAAATAATTATACTACTTACACGTAAACGTAAGAAATTTAGAACAAGCGCATTCAATGACAAGAAGGCTTTTGTCGGTCAGATAATTGCTATTCAGCGTGTCAATGCTGCCAGCCTTCTTAGCACAGTACCGAGAGACATGGATATAGGAAATGTTTTTAAACTGTATGTTAGTAATAATTTTGAGTACTGATTCTTGTATGTATATAAACTAGTTTTATCCAATTAAAAATTTATCAATTTTTCAATCTTTCTCATGCCTGGATGTTTGGTCTCGTTCATGGTCTTGACCATTATGGCCCTTAAAATCACGCATTGTGTGTTATTTTCTTTCAACTATGTTAGTAAGTCGGTATGTTATCAAAGTATCAGCAAGTAATAATTCAAATTATAGTATAGTAAAACAAGCAGTAGCCTCATCTCGATTCTGCACTATGCAGCAATTGTAAATGCAAAGCATAACCACGAGTCACATAAAAAATGCTATGCGTGTGCGCCGATGTTGTTTGCCCTACCGATTAGAGTCAATAAGCTGTAAGCAGTCGACTTGTGCCACTGTTAGCTTTGTGTTAATTACTACTATTACTTATCTGCCATTGCAGGAGACGGGCATCACTCATTATTTCGTATACTTTTTAGATCTCCTCTTCGGTCCATATATACTTACCAACCTATGAAATTAAAGCTTATACTGGATGATTGACTAATTCATATGTCTTAGAAGTCTATATCCGTTTAGATGTTAATCTTCAATTGACGTTATCAGTGAATATATCACGAATGAATATTTTCAGTGAACATCGTCTAGCACCTCACCAGTCTCTAACCCCAAGGAGTTAGGTATCTCTAAACAAAATAATCTAAAGGGTAAAAGGTATCCAGACAAGTTAGACAAACATACTTTACCATTTATATAATTTAGTTTTCGTATAGATTCCAAAAGAGTATTGATGATGATACAATAGGCGGACGCTAACGCTAACGCCAACGCCTTGGTTCACGATCCATGTAGGTATACTATTAACATAACCAGTTAAGATGAAAAAGATTATTTGATGGAGCCGTGTTTTGGAATCAAACGGCCGAAGCGTTGGTCGGCCAAGTGGGAGACGGCCAGTCGCTGCTAACCGGTTTGTGGTCATCTCACCTGCGCGTTTCCTCCTCGGTGGATACCTACTTACAGAAGTGTTGTTCGCCTCATTTACGACCACATTAGCTTTCTACGACTCATAAGGAAAGAAAACGTTTACGTCCGATGTTAATTTGCTGTCATCAATAGCGAACAAAGCTCTATCATTGCTCATTACAAACTTACAATTGAAAATTATTTTGCTGGGTTTTTAAATTGGACTTAATCATATCTTGGGACAGAAAAATATAGTGTGTGTCTTATTTTCAAACATATCAAATTGTAACCTGTTATAAATATTACGTTATGTACCAAGCAAGCGCCTCATTTCAAGCTACAAGAAGTGTAATACGGCCACGAGTCCGAGCCAACATGTCTGACATGTCCGTGCGTCATCAAAGTGTATTTTATAACTTGATACCGACGACATAGTTGAAAAGTAAATAGATTACGGGTGAACTGTGTAGTCAGTTAATGTTATTAGTAGAGATGCATTGCGTTATAGATATTATTGCGCCGTGTTTAATACCATATGCACATACCTATTAGTATGTATTATTAAGTTAGTTTATCAGTCGCCAGTCCACTGCACTACAGTTAATCATAGATAATACGCACGCACTAACATAGCTATACTACCTAATTATCTATACTGTGCTTTTGTATTAGCACGCTACACTCACTGACCAAGTTGGGACCGTTATCTAATTATCCACTCTCAGACAATTGCTACTTAACATTATCTTTTACCTAACTGGTACTTATAGAATCGATCTGAGCTAGGTTTCGTTCCAACACAAGTGTTATATTCGCTCATAACTGTAGGTTAATTAGTACATGAATATCTATGTTTCTAAGTGATACGGCAACAACGCAGCACAGTCAGGTGTGACGAATGAGATCATAGGCAACGCCAGCGCGTCAAGTGCGTGCAATATCAATATAAAATGATCCACTTACATAATATAAGGATTTTTTTAAAATCAGAGCACGGACTTGTTACCACAGCATTTCAAAATCAAGTCACAAAACGACCGTTTTAAAGTTGGACCGGACCTTGATAAAGATTTATTCGACCTCTCAGTGAATGCGTAACAAGCACAGATTAGATCGGAGTGACTAAGTATCTATCTATGGAGATTTTTCTCGTTTCACTGGTTTTTAGCAACTTTGCCACTGAGTGCTAAATAAATTTGATCAAAGTTGTGCAATATGAAAACTTCTGTTGCGAAAGGAGCATTTTAATATTTTTTTTTGTACATCGCATAGGTTAGATCTCGAATTCTTGGGTACACTACAACACAACGGTAATGACATGACACAGGCATCACTTGCACGTGACGTCTCCTTCGAGCACGTTGGTGTAATTTGCTACCAAACAAATGTTTGCGTTTCAATTTTGCAGTCATTCACCGCGAACTGACGATACATTCGCCATCGCGCGATTGCATCACCTCTAAATATAGAATTGTGGCGTTATACTTACTTATACACTGATGAGGGTACAATTTATTATCGTGTAATATTTACCTACAAGACTAGTGGGTTTATGTGAGATACATACAGCGTGCTCCTCAATTACACTGCGGTTGCGGTTAACGGCATGCTCAACTAAACCACGATGAATATAGATTACGTTTAGTTACATTGAATAATGTTGTTTGCACACTGGGTATTGGTTAATATTTATTGCTCATAGATGTGCTCGTAGCTTACACTGTATATTTTATACAGTACCTAGAGTCAGTTAATAGCGAGCGGCCCACTGATAGTCCGGTACTTTTATGGCTAGAGGAGGCTAGGAATCTAGGACTGTTCATACAAGTTTCTCGAATCTATGATGTAGCCAAAGTAACTATCTAATCTGCTTGAAATCTAGTAAATAATCTAAATGTTTTGCTATTGTAAACAACCAACAGATGGCAAGTCAATACGGTCGCCATGGACCGACACGATATTTCAGTAGAGCATCGTCATGCAGAACAGAAAGTTAGTTAAATTCTAGAAAACTAGCAAAATTCATAATTCATATAACATCTAATGGTAAAATGAAGTATGATTCAATACAAGAGAAACCTAATCTAACGCACCTGAGTGCCAAGTAGACTGAATGATTTCGTATCACATCGAATAACAAACACATAACTTATGTCGGCTGCCTACGTGCGCCAATACGCGTTGCCAATAAGTGTCGTACCTCGTGCCTACTGCAAATTTTATATTATTGTTAGCTACACAGAACAGGAAAATCACTACACACACAATCTGCCATAATAGGAAAAGTGGGCATTAGCACCATCTCAGTGTACTCTGTGCAGACTTGGTCCTTTGAGCCGGAACGACAACACGAAGCATTGCAAGTAGCTCAGGCTATCAGTTAAGATTGTGATGGAAAATACTAATCAGACACAGTGAGAGAGTTAAATATGTGACATGGTATTTATTCTGTTTTGTAGTCTAATTTATATATAAGTGAAAACAATATATTGAAGTACGTACCTACATACATGACACGACGGAATATTATGATTATGTAGGTTAATAACTACCTAAGTACATGTAATGTGTTAGGTCAGGTTTAATTTGAATCACTCAAAAGTATACTGTACGTATTCAGCTATACTATCCATTAATTTATAAACTTGATGAAATATACTTACACAGGTACTTTACCCAATGATGTCTATTAGACTGTGTAGGTACGTACTACATACACAGTTCAATGTACTGATAGGTCAGTATTTAAATTACAGCAGTCAGGTTAGTCTAGTTAGGTTAGTTAGGAAGGTGGCAGTGCGATGTGGCTCGCGCTGCCTTGCACAGCGAGGTCTCCAGGGGCGGCGAAACAGCTGCCCCGGGGATGTGCCCGGCAAAGTGTGGGGGGACACCGGTGCGATCTATCGAAGTACCCAGAGTCCCCCCTGAGCACTGAGGATAGCCACCGGGGTTGTTTAAGTGCCGTTAAAATCCCACATACCTGCCTCTCCCAGGACCTTTTGAAGGTTAACCCCTCGTCAATAAAAAAAATTAATAAAAAAAAGTATAGAATGAAGTAGGCCTTGGATAAAAAAGAGTCTTCAAATAATTAAGTGTACTAGGAAAGAGCCTACAAGATTGTATTGCACAAATATGCCAAGTAATAGTACAACAAATAATGGAAAGCAAGCATTGGGCTAAGGCACTCTAAGCAGCTCGTAGGATGTGAGTCAAGGGAAAAAGCTGCTTCATCTGATAACATACTAGCTAAGACAATACTCGCAAGAACTAACTGTGGGCCTACCATCATCGGTTTATAGCGTATTAGAACTCCTGAGCTTTGACGTTTCATTTGGTACCGTAAAATTAAACGTCATGGCTAAGAGGTTCCTAAAAGACGCTGCTTAAACGAACCTAGTTGACCCCCAGGTCACTATTACACATAAGCACATCTACGCAAGATAAAGTTACCTGAACTGTTTTCAGATACGTACTTAGGTAGGTTCAATGTTTCAGGTTTCAGACTGAAAAGATGTTCACCAAGGGCAGATTTACCGGAATGTTCAGGGAATACGTATATGAGTAGTCAGGTTGGTAGAGAATGAAATATAGAGGGTGGCATAAAGGACCAAGGGTCGGTCGACGTTCAAACCGGATAAGCTTATAATATGCCACATACCTGTTCAAACTCAATAAGAATTCACCCTTCAATGCTTTTATGAGCAAAAGTTTCACTCATTTTGTTTTCGTAATTAATCTTCTGTACGTAAGTTGGTGTAAGTGACAGCAAAATGAGTTAATCGAGTTATATATCAGTCACGTACGTGTGTATTGTTCTCTGATGACGTGTAGGTACCTATAGTATACAGCATCGCTGAGAAAATAAAGATTATCACCAGATACGTCATACTAACACTACTCTCACTCGCAATTTATCGTTCTCACTTCATTGAATCGTCCGGGTGAATATCCAGAAAGCTATCGAGTGAGTTCCAACCGTGGATTATCGTATGAACGTTGAACGTCATCGGCCGTATGAAATACGCAACGAGGCCGCTGCGCTGGCGCCGCCTGCTGTTGCAATTGGAACCGGAATATTTTAAGCCTGTGCAGGTATTTAATTATAGTGTTAGTATAGCAACCTAACGATGCAATTGAATATGCACTTGTATTCATGCGCATATCGAATTAGCATTTTAGCATTAGCTTTTTACAACAGTTATGTAAGTTAAGTAACGTTACGTAGTTACCTTTATTACCTACGTTATATTAGGTATTGTCGACCTATTAGGTAGTGTCATGCTATCTAGCGGTTTCACAACTTAATACATGACTAATGTATACGCTAAAAAGATAGGGTACCTACGTATTGTTCAGTTTAATGATGAATGTTGATCTCACCACTTTCGGCTCCATAGCACTTTGCTCCACTCACATTTTTTACAAAACTATTTTGCGTTTTCGCGGAAACCTTGCGACAGCTATTCTCAACTTCAGTTTCAGTCGATAGATTAAAGATGATTCGAAAATCAGTGTTTAGAATAGATATTTAGTAAGTGGTGGCGAGCATTTTCGTCAGCTATCACGAAATAAGGTATTGTTTTTTTATGCTGCGTCTGTAAGATAGAAATGCTTTGTGAATGCAGTCGATTGTGCAACGCGCTGCGCGGGCTCATGGTATTGGCGGTCGATGGCGCTAAGCCAGCGGACTGACCACGGCCATCTGAATGCAATCAGTTATTTGTGGCCAAAAGCTGCGCCTCTTTCGTTACGACATACATCTTGTCACCTTGCTACCCACACATAGGCAGCTCTTCGCCTATTATACTGCAATTTGTTGGTCAATATTGCTAGGTCACCGCTCGGTCTAGGGCAGTGAGTACGCACCGCATTTTATTGGACTACCATCGCTACTACTCATAATATCCTAACGTTGACACTTGATACGTAGGTAGGTAGTGTGTTGGAAATGGCAATTTGTCGTTCTTCCAATGCTGGGAACGGCTCAGACAATTTTTTGCGAAATATAGGAGCTCTCATTTAAATGTGAGAGGTTGTAAGTGTGTTGCAAACTTATAAAAATTGTAGACCTCTACCTATCATCGGAGGCAGTGAGATGATTTGACAGAAGGTTCATATTCAAACAAATTTTACGGATTTAAATATAAGTTTTTTTAACAGACTACCTAATATTAACCAACCATAGGTTATTTCCATGCTTATTATTAGAACATAGGTACATATCAACACATCTAGGTGCGGGGGTTAAGTTGTCACTACAAGTTAATGTAAATAAGTAGGTAAGCAGGTACTTACCTTACCTACGTTCTGTCTATAATCTATTATTATACATATATCTTATCACAAAATATCTAATCTTTAAAGCAGCATTTTAAAAGTGTCTTACACAGTATGCTGCATTTTATTCGCTGTGAGGCAAAGAATTTGGTATGTAGATAGGTAGTACGTTAATCTTTACAGCACACGTAAGTTTGCTCAATATGTGTCACGAAGACCCCACAGGCGGATGTAGATAAAATTTCGCTGTGTTGACATCATACAAATAAAGTTGCATTTGAAACTCAATGTGGTCAGCTCTCTACGAACGAACGTGGGAAAAGTGTGGATGGAAATTGACTACCTACTTGGTCCGGTATATACTTAACTACTATATTATAATGAATACTATTATATTTATAGATTTGTAGACCTACCTATTACTCTGATCAAAGAAGAAAGTGGGTATTTCTTATTGGTCTTATACCAAAACACTGAGATAGAGGTACAAGTAAGTAGACGTACTACTTAAACAACTACACACATAAGATACTTAGAGCAATGTGCATTAAGTACAATCAAGCGCTTGTAGTCTTTACAAGTTTTGCATACAAGTATATTATTGGTAACTACATAGGAATGCTCAATCAATTACTTATGTAAGTAAGCAAGTTACTAAGTAAGTAGTTATGCATTTAGTGTATGGTTAGGAATTAAGTTAGAATCTCTGAAGCGGCTGGACCGATTTTAACAGGACTTTCACTGGCAGGTAGCTGATGTTTAAAGGAGTAACTTAGGCTACTTTTATTTATTAAAAATATAAGGGTTCCGCGACAATAAGGATGAAACTAAATCTACGCGGGTGAAACCGCGGGGCACAGCTAGTAGTAGGTACCTAAGTATGTTATATATGTACAATATGCGTTATTTATTTCAGAACCAATGGAGAAATTGTTTGGTACTTATAAGTTGGTTAATAATTGGATAACCTTACATCATGTAGGTGTTAGGTAGTTGTATTGTTGGTGCGAGCACGGGTATAGGCCAGCGGTGAACGTGGCGGTGAGAGGAAACCTGTTTGATGGAGTCGTCGGTGCCGCCAGTGGCGTGGGCGCCTGCCCCTCTAGCTCTGCCGCACCTAATGCCCACTATCTACACCAAATTATATTCAAACCACATCAAACGCTCTAAAATGCGCTGTTTTCAATATAATAGTTAGCTACCTACCCACCTATTAAAATCTAAACATGCATCATACATGTGCGCCATATCATACCATACATCAAAATATTTCATAGGTTATGTAAGTAGGTACTCGGGTAAGTAACCATTTCGGCCCTTACATCACCCTTTGTAATTAACTAAGAGTTTTTAATACTAAGCTCATAAAGTTACCTTTACTTAAGTACCAACCTTATCTACAAAGTGTGCCTCAATACATTGGGTACTTACTTATTTATTAGGTAGTACTCTATTAACACTACAAAACAATTTATTTTATCATCATTAAAAAAATGGTTAGAAAAGGCGGCGAAATTTTCTATGAAATTAACAGGTTCTAATATTTTGTTAGAACTCGTGCATCTTAAGGTGAGGGCAAAAAATTGTAGCCAATAAAGGGACGGAAACCCATTGTTTGAGTGTCATTCTGGAATCAGGAATTTCTTAGAAAAAAACGATAGAGCAAAGGGTCCCTTGTATAGCCGGGCGGCGACGAATACAATGAATCCTTTGTGCGCAGGCGCCGAACGGTCTGGCATGGCGGCGCGGCCGGCGCAGGCGCGCGTCGCCGCCTCGTCTGGCGTGCTCCGCGCACACTCGGATATTATGTGTACTTGGTAATATTGGGCGCTCTTTGTCACGCACGTCCGCGGCCGCATCCCAATATGGCAGCGGATGGCCGCCGCGGCATACCCTTGCTTGCATTCTATAATACAATGCCACGCTCAAATCACAACTCCCGCGCCGCGCACAGCTCATTCACGCCCTATTTTACACTTTAACAGTCCTGTAAATTGATTCTTCCAAATAATTCATATCGGCACTCGACTTGACCGGGCCATTCCTCCGATTCCTGACTCGCGTAAGTTGGTAAAAAATACCTATATAAAGTTATTAATTCGTCATAAATCATAAACATACCTAAATTAAATTATTTTGTGGGCCAATAGGAGTTTATTGGAAAACTAAGCATGGAAGGATATGTAGGTATCCCGACAATATCAACAGGGCGAGGTAGGTACAGAACTAACACAATGGAATTCATAATCATGGCGTAAATAGTACCTTAGTACCTATCGACTACATTGGTGCATAACTACGTATTAATCACACATCACGCCACCTCGACAAGACACTTGAGAAAAACAAACCAAAAGTGACTCATAATCATAAAGTGCAGCATGCCTTGCCAGTTGTGACGCAGCAAATACCTATACCACATTCCACTTCCTTACATGATAAGCCTTGCCTATGCTCCATAAACAGACAGACATACTTTGGAGCATGCAGCCAAATAACGCGTTCTACTCACAGAAAAGCGAATAGATAGAGACTGTACTTTCTGTGGCTCTACTGTTCAAATTCTTTATTTATTTATTGTAGTAAAGTACACAGTTAACACGATGTAAGTACGAATGCAGTTATGGAATACACTGCACACACATACACACCCTGTAGTAGAACCCAGCAATACGAGTAGCTCAGCGCACTGTTGTAACTGTTATGTTGGGTCCTTACCCTAATTATTGTTTCCAAACAAACTTTTGAGGCTCTTGGTTTAGCCTTCGGGAATCTTATAATGACTTATTGTAGGTGCCTTTACCTGATTACGTAAGTACCTACAGGTACCGTCACAAACTATGAGCGCGCAGCGAAAATAGTGTGGATGATTCACATGTTTTTATTCGTCTGGCGCAATACAAATAGGCAGAGACAAACTCATAAAATGAGTACTGCGCATTCAAGATACGCGCTCATAACTCGTGACGGGATCTGTACTGGCACAATTCTACTCAACCCTCTTTTTAAAATGTCTTATATTATAGTACTCACCATAAAATTCCGTCAGTAGGTAGCACGTCGGGAACACCTACTCATTGTAGCCACACTACACTAAGGCATTATGTACCTATTTGTCAGATTTTTGAAGGTGGAGACATATTCCCCATACGGACAGTCCTCAATTACAAACGGGAGATTTCGTTATGGCCTAGGTCTGTTTAACAGTAGAAAATACGATATTAGGGATTAAACATTCTATTGATCCAAACGCGCAGCGTAGCTAACACGCCACAGATAAAATACAAGGCGAAGCAAGCAGGCAGCCAATCAAAAAACAGAATTTTCCGTCTGTTCACTGTTAGTTACCTATTCCTGTATATTTTCCGAGAATTGCCAGTTTATTAGATTAGTGCGATAAAAATTACAAGATACCTCGACTTAAATCTTAATACATTACCCAATTTTCCAAGAAATGTATTGTAAATGGTAGCACACACTGCCTAATCTTTTGATGATACCCGATTATAAAGATTTCCCTGTTCGGATAATTTGAACACCCAATCACAATTGAGCATAATTATACATATTTTGACTGTTTTTCTACTTTTATCATCAAATTCAATTCAATCGTTGAAAATTGCCTTGAGCAAGAGAGGGTATCTACCTATTTGAAATCTATCGATCGAAGTTATGTATTCAATTAATTATAAATTAAACAAGTATTACTAGTTGCTCATTTCATTCTATAACATTTATTGTAGCATCTTGACGATCTATTTCGTGAAGGGCGTGCTTTGTGTGTAGGTACAGCTTCATTCACTTATGCAAAGCGTGATGAAAATCATCAAAGCTTTTTCAGCATACTTACTTATGATACTTATCACTATCATTCAAATCCCAAAAAAAACATTTAAGAGAAGTGCCTACCTTTGAATTATGCACTTGTCGCCGATTCCCTCTACGCCGAGTCTTTACTTAGGTACATCTGAAACCTGCACCAGTTACAATTCCAATATCAATAAAAAAAACAATAGGGAAAACTTGCGACAGGTAGGTCCGGTTCCGTTAACCCGCCGCCTTTCTAGGCTAGGCTCGTCGTTTGGTCATTTTTATAAGAATAATAAGAATAAGAATAATTTATTTCATGTAAAAATATGGTTACAAAAGATGGAGTTTAAAATTATAGGTACATAGCATATTTCACTCATTTTGGGTAAGTAAATATTAATAACATATTTAACATTTTGTCTACCAACAACATGGCTCTAATACCTTTTTATTTAATTTTATAAAATTCGCTCTCTTGGAGTGCAGTCCAACCCTGATTGTGACGTGTTCGCGGATGAAGGGCAGACGATACTGTTGGTATCAAAAAATATAAATTACATGCAGGTATCTAATCTACACTTGGTACAAAAGTATCTAGGTACTTATAATTAAACTAAAAGCTCTATCTACTTACTCAACCTAATCTAGATAAGTATAATTTCCCATGCAAAATTGACGGTTTTTTTAAATATTACGTAACCATTTTATCATTGTAGGTATACCATGACACAGTTAGGCATCGGAATTAACTTGAGATTATACGTTATATTAGATACTAAACTAACTATAACTATAGTGGTGAACGGAGTAGGTATGATGACTATGAACACATTCCATAGTTCTCGCTTGCCCCGCCCTTGCTTGCATTCCGTTGAGACGAGATTCCTACTTCAAAATGCCCAAACGTTTAACTAACGGATCAAGAATGCGAACGTTAACAAAAAAAGAAATTGGTGTTCACACCCTTAGAACAACTAGGTAGGTAGCTAGCATACCATACGCATCACTCATACGACGATGAAATAATCTTCACACATCACACGCCTACCCACGATAAGTATATCAGAACTTCACACATGGGTAATGAGTGGTTGCACGTTATTAGTTGACAGTTGCTTAAGACTTTAGCTTTGACGGCTAAATGTATTGAACTGAAGTTGCACCAAACAACGCTGTCGATTGGCAAATTTTGCAGTCAGTATCATTTTTTGTACGTAAAAGTAATTTTAGCAATAGCTTTAACCAGAAAAACATGGGCGGTAAAAACTAATAGTCAAAGTCGTGACATCTTCTGACAATTTTGAGATGATATTTTAACTAATATTTTGACTAGCCAATGCTTTAACAACATTTGATAGCTAAAGTCGGCTTATAAGTATAACCCAAGCTGTGTGTGAAAAGTTGTTTAGGCTTTAGCTGTCGTCAGCTTTATGTCTCAACGTCATAATATAGACTAGCTCGGTTACCTTGTACCTAAGCATTTGTATAGGTACTTACCTATACCTAGGTTTTGCATGTACCTACACTACAACTAACTACCCACTAGGTGATATACATGATGATGATGATGTATTGTTCCTATGACTAGACCTACTTTTTGGTTGTCGACTAACGGCCGTATTCAATATTCTATCTTTCATTTAGGTCACTAAAGATAAACAAATCTATTATGTCCTTACTTTCATTCCAATAACTTATCGTTAGTTAACATTACATATTGTAATTGAAGGTATGGATAGATCAAATCTGACAGATAAGTAACTGGGGATAGCAATCCATTCGTACACTTTGATAGGATATTGAAAATGACCTTTCCTAAGTACATAGCTACCTTGTATATTACAATAGATACTAAGTAATGTTCGTATTGTATATAAGAAGTTAACTTTTTTAATAGTCATATGATCCGTCGTCTTATAAAAATTTGGTCTGGGGTATTGTGCACATAAGAATCGAAATGTGTTTTTATTTTAGAGACGACATGAAAGCGTTGCGCCTTGCGACAAAAACCGGCGGGCAACTAATTGGATATTTGTCGGGGGACGCCATGCGCCAGGATGCTGCTGCCACTAATTTGGCGGATGTTGCACGTTTCCGCTCTCACTTTTTGCAAAATTATTTACTCACACATTTACTTTGTCAAATTGCTTGACTTTAGTAGTAGGCCTGCACCTGGTAAAAAGTTAGGTACACATAAAGGATACAACTCATATGATCATAATATAGGTATAGCTTGCAGCACTAGAAACCGCAGTCACACAGCTTCGCGCAATAGAACACTACGATAAAACTGCGAAAAAAGGCCATACAGCCATAGGTGCAGTGTAGTCGTTTATCGCTGTACTATCAGGTGAGGCTATCCATCAATCTTCAGGAAGTCGTGGGGGACAATGCCAGTTATTTGGTTTCTATTACCTACTGATGATATCGGCAACTCGTTTATTCGGTGTCTGGTATTACAGAATGTAAAAAAATATGATCCGATGTCTGTCTCGCGTGAGATTTCTCTTTTTGACTGCTACTATAGGCCTCAGGGATCTGGAATAGGTTTCTGTCAGCAAATGTGTCAAATGAGTGTACAGTCCGCATGCTGGTAAGGTAAGCGGCCACTTCAGCCTATGGCCTCTTGCAAGCTTTCCACCTTGAAATTTAACTATATGCAGGAACACACTACTTCTAGTTAGGTACGATACTTGGTAAGTAGCAATATTTGGCTGCAATCTTTTGTTATAGAGGTACAGTGCCATCTTACAGAACGCGTTGAATTCAGACCGCTCACAGTTTTGATTATATTTTTTGTAATTTGGACAAATATTATTTTTTAGATTTAAATTAAATAATTCCAATTTTGAAAAAAAAATGCTTATAATATTATGTATAGAGAAGACAAAGAGTGCCATTAATAATGAATGTCATTGACATAAAGAATGTCATTGACTTTGTACAAATGGAATTATAACTCAAATTTAGCTTAAAATAATAAAATCAGTTGTGTTAAACTGTATTTTATTCTTATACTAAACAACATTCCAAACTTCTTCAAAAGCTGAGCACAGCTTGGCACAGGTGAGTGCTGCCGATAGTGGGTAGTTGCTGATTGATATAACATCTTCTGAATAGTCCACCTCCACTTTCCCATGAGCCATGGCCCCGATCACCATCACTATCGGCTCATCCTTAGGAACCAGCTCTCTACAGCTCTGAACCACTTTAGAGCTAAATGACATTGTCACTTTCTTCACTCCCACTGGCAGATGTGACGTCACAGGGTTTTTGATTACTTTTAGCAACTTCATTGGCCCATCAGATGCCCTAATCGCGAATTTGTGCAGCAGTTGGACTAAAAGAAAACAATGGTTATTAGTAAATATAATTGTATACATAAGTAAGTTTTTATTCTATAAAAATTCTTACTCATCAAAAAAAAACCCAAATAAGGTTTACATTTATTTCTGGTGGGTTGAGTGAACCATTTAAGGCAGAATAATCAAATAGTAAACATTATTTTATTTTATTTTTATTTTTAAAACGAGTAATTTGCTGAATATATCTTACTGGTGAATCTTACTTATATTCTCAAATCGGAACCTATTTAGGTTTAAATTAAATAAACGGGAATAGAGGAAGTAAGGGGAAATACACATGTAATAAGTGGCTAGTTTAAATCACTAGATGGCTCTAGTTAACATACTTTTTTTAACTATAAATAATACTCATGTAAACACAAAAAAATACCATACCATACCATTTAATAATACCCAGATTATAGTAAATATTTATTTTTATATAAATACTATTATTATTAAATAAACCACCAATTAGCTTGTAAGTTCTTTAGGACTGTGCTACTACTGCCATCTACTGATATTTTTCAGAACTAAAATACATTAATTATTGTCTAATTTCTAAAGCAACAAATAAATGTAATTTTATTACCTGCTATTTTGATATGAAAATATTTAAGAACTGATATTTATTTATGCTCAAAATTGTATTACACACCTATTAATCCAGCAAATCTTTTGAAAGTCCTTGGAATTCTTGTTTGTGGGTTGATTTCAATCAGAACATTCTTCTCAGTGTGAATATATACTTGGAGAAGTCCTGCCCTGTTCAATGGGGAGTCCATTAACATGAGAAGAGACTGATGTGTGATATCTGGCCGGCACGAGCCAGGATCTCTGTCATTTTTCCTCAAGATATTAGCATGGTCATCACAGTTCAACAATTCAAAACTGTTCCCAGCCTGAAATAAATATAAGAATAGTGTAGGTTTATATCTTAGAAACACTACAGTCATATTCAGAACTTGAAAATATAATAACAGTGTAGGTCTATATCTCAGAAACATTACGGTATTACTCTGAACTAATGTTCATTGGTTGGATGTTCATTCATGATTTTGAAGGATGAACATTTAGTAAAATACAACAGCAAACTGCTTGATCAAACATATCAGACCAACCATGCTGTATGAATTTGCAGCTGCTACATGCTATTCAGAGTGTGAGATCTCAGCTGTTATTCTGTAAGGTTTCTCAGCATTGCACTTGATGTGAAGTATTTGATTTCAAAGATACAAAGTTGAACTTTATTGTCTACTAGCTGTGCCCTGCAGTTTCACCTGCATAGACTTAGTTACATGCTGTTTTTTTAAAATAAAATTAGCCTAAAACACTCCTTGAAACTTCGGCTATCCGCCAGTAAAAGTCCCGGTAGAATCTATCTAGCCGTTCACACATGATGCCGTGACAGAGGGAAATTGGGAATCATTTTTAATATATAAAGATGTATTGTATATTAATATATGATAATTTCGGCCAGCGTAGCGTATGGGCTTAGACGAGTCATGCAGTAGTTGAATGTGTTGGTTAAACTTATCTTAACTTACAAAATCCAGATAGGTAACAACTTCTTTCTTATTATGTAGCCTTCACAAAGAGTCTGAGATACTTTGTTATGATCCTAGCAAAAAAAACTTCATTAGTTAATTATAGAAAATGATCTTTGTTCCTACTTCCAAAGTTCTATCTCAGGTTGTGCGCCTATGGAGTATGGACAAACGTGTTGTGCAGCCACGCTCATCTATTCAATTTATTAAAATTTACTTTAACATACCTTCACAGTTTCCAACTGTGCGTTTTCTAATATCACTATGAGACGTTTCTCTTGCTTTTTTATATGAGAAGTAACCAAATGTTTGGGTATCGGATCGAATTCAAATTCGTCATCTTTTGCACCAAGTTTTCTTTTCTTACCCATAATATTTCAAACTTTTTCGCGTATAAGTCTTTGCTCACGTATTAGCCCTCAAGCTTGAAATCAAAATAACATAGAGTGTTAAAACTGTTTAGATTACTTTAACAGAAATGTTTTAACTAACAATTCCCACACGTGTTTTTGACATATAAATAGAAATAAAATAAAATTAATGTCATGCTCATGTCAAAAATTTTCTTTTCCAGTCAAAGATAGACGAATTGTTTTCTTTATCTATATTTCCAGCTAAACTCCAATTTTATCTATGTTTCCAGCATTTTTTTTCTTATTCCGTGACCCCAAAAGACACAGAATTGTCATATCATCGCTTCTCTTAAGCCTGGAAACCGGGTTTCTGAACAAAACTGTTTCTGTGCCTCTAATTTCAGCTTAGGTTCTGGTTACTGTCATTTGATCAAATAATAATGAAGTGTACCGGTTTATCACCAAATCCACGATGTGATGGGCAGTTAACAGGTAGTAGTAAGACTTGGTAAAAATGCTTAATCTATGGCAAATTCCTGACAATACTGACAGACAAGGCACAATGACAGTGACAGAAAATATAATTACACTCGCTTTGTTTATTGTATTGTGTTAGATGGATGCATTGGATTGCATGTTTTTCCGAACTGCATGAAAGATTTACCATTTGTATATCTATCATTTTCGTGTTTAATATAATAATAAAAAAATTAATTGGAATCGAATCAAAGGCCCGGCATTACTCTGTGTTAAAAGTCAATGAAGACGGGATAGATCTCAACACAAATGGCTAATGACAGAGAGGTTTTACGAGAAATATGGGACGGAAAACTGCCTATATGTTTCCAATTATACCAAGAAGAAATAATGGAAATACAACAACCAGACCCATTTTATGTCATGGTGCCCAGGCTCAGTTATTTTCCGCTGGTAACTGACAAGGTAAGTGCAAAAAATCACATGATACAATACAAGGGCCATGGCTTTATTTTGTTTTATTTATATTTTGCTTATATTTCCAGATGAAAAGGCACTTCCTACGCTATATATCCCAGGAAAATGCAGACAATGAAATGTGGCTGGACTACAATGGGCAGCCCTTAAAGTGGCACTACCCCATAGGATTCCTATATGATTTGTTCTGTGGGAACGATCCTCAACTGCCTTGGACTCTTACTGTGCACTTCACAAAGTTCCCCGAGGAGACTCTGCTACATTGCCCAAACAAGTAACAATAATAAAAACATAATCATGTTCAGTATTTACCTGCACTAAACTTAACCATACCTACCCTAAATCAAACAATATAAAATTGAAATCTATAAAAATTCAAACCATAACTTGCCTACTAAGTATTTATATGTTAGTTGTAGTAATTGAAATAATACTATTCTAGATTAAGAAATGATTGTAACTAGGTAATAAGATTACTTCTTCACATCAAAATTTTCAGGGAAATTGTTGAAGCCCACTACATGTCTACTGTGAAAGAGGCAGATGTACTGAAGCACAGAGGCCAAGTCATGTCTACAATGCAAAAAAAGGACCACAATCAATTGTGGCTAGGCTTACAGAACGGTATCTCTTTTTAAAATTAATAGACTATTCCAAACATTATGCAAAAAAATTATGAGTCTACTGTGAGATTGAAAAATCATAAATTTTACTGAAGATGTATTCAAGAATGCTACTTCATGCTTCACAGATAAATTTGATCAATTCTGGGCAATCAATAGGAGACTAATGGAATCACATGGTGACAGCGAGGGCTTTAAACATATTCCAGTAAAAATATATTCCGATGATGGAACATGCAATCAACGTCTGATCACACCAAAGAACAATGATGGCACCAGGAAAGTACTGAAGCAGATGACTTCAGAACTATATCCTGACAAAGATAATGGTTTGTAAATTTATATATTCAGGGTTCATCACTGAAACATTGAGGTCCAACCATAAAAATGTTTTTATACATAAATATGAAATAAGTACATAACAATAAAAAAGTATAAGTAATAGTAAAAAATAGTTTAAATAAACTAAAAAAACACGCTTTCATAAAAAATCCAACTAAAAATCAGAAAATAAAATTTAATAAATTTGGATAAAGAATATTGTAAATTAGAAATGAATGTACATTTTTGTAAAAAAGCGTGGGGTGCATAGTGTTAATAATTATAAACATTTTATTGACAGATAATGAGTAGAAGAATCATCACTTTGATAATATAATATCTTAAAAAGCGCATTGAATACACCCCACGCTTTTTTACAAAAATGTACATTCATTTCTAATTTACAATATTCTTTATCCAAATTTATTAAATTTTATTTTCTGATTTTTAGTTGGATTTTTTATGAAAGCGTGTTTTTTTAGTTTTTTTAAACTATTATTTATTTTTCATTTTTTAGTTAAATTTTTTAAACTATATATTATTTAGTTCGATTGGCTAACTAAGTGTGGAACTGCACGCATGCGTAGTTCGCGCACTAGCTCTATCTCTCTTACTCGCATGCAAAGGATGCGGAAAGAAATTAATGAATCCTGGCGAATCTAATTAGGATAATGGGATGCTTCGATCGGATTATTGCATTGTCATCGACTTTTGACAGGTGTGCAAAGTTTGAATTAAATCTGATTGTACAAAGTAGGACAAAATCGAGCTCAAAGGGGTCGGTTACATACATACATACATACAGGTGAAGCTAATAAAAGCGTGTTAAAAATAGCTTCAGCCTGCAATTTGTCTGCTTGGTTTATTAATAAAAAGTAACCTGTTCGCAAATCACACTATTCTAATGATTAATAACTATATTACTGTAAAGTTTAATTAAAACCATTGAATAGTTTTCATGCCAAAGACTTACAAATGTAAACAATTATAATAGTAGGAAGAAGTAAGATGAGATTGCTCAAACTAAACTATTGTTACTACTCTTCCCATTTTTTTCCTATCTATCTATACAGATAAATAAAATTGAAGTGTCTGTTTGTAATTCCAAAATTACAACTTTTCACTAAATGCATATGAAAGTATACACGCTACTGACACGAAAAAAGCAAGTTTTAAATTTTTTCTCTGTCTGTCTGTCTGTTTGTTCCGGGTAATCTCTGAAACGGCAGGACGCATTTTAACGGGACTTTCACTGGTAGGTAGCTGATGTTTCAAGGAGTAACTTAGGCTACTTTTATTTATTAAAAATATTAGGGTTCCGCGACAATAACGATGACACTAAATCTACGCGGGACACAGCTAGTATGAAAATATAAACGTTATCTCTTGTAGTCATCTTTATTATTATTTGCAGTGAACTTGCGAACACACGGAATAGTGATCCCTCCCGACACTCCGCTGCAGTGGCTCTCAGAACACCTCAGTTATCCAGATAATTTTCTACACTTATGCTTGTGCTAAAGTACTTTATTCAACATTAGTATGATGTGATAATCTTTAGTAATAAGTTAAAATCACTTATTTTAATTTACTGTGAATAATCAAATTAAATACATATTTATAAATTTTGTTTGTCTGACGTAAGCTCTCACTAAGGTATTTATTTAGCAACTGGAAAATCTAAAACAACATAATAAAAAAAACAGTTTTAATTACAAATGAAAATTAGTCATGGAAGGAAACATGATTTAGTAGGTACAAAAAATACTTAATTTTAATCACAAATAACCATTTGAACAATTCATTCATATCTTCACACCATCACAGAAGGGGTAGGCACAGTGTATATAAAACTTTTCACGTTTTATGTTGGTAACATTGTCCATAGTAGTATATAAAACCTGACATGGTAAAGTGTAGGAAGACAGCTTTATAGCTGTTATTATTAATAACTCATAATTTGTGTAGTTGCTTTAAAAAATAATACCCATTCTTAGACCTACATCAATGCAGTAAGATCAATGTTCCCTGTACTAATGTAATTAATTATTACTTACAATTGGAGGTTCTGATATATTACAAAGAATTACATTACCTGATAAATTATTTATAAACAACCTATCACCTCAACTTAATCTAAAACCACAGACATAGATAGTATCTAAAACTAGTAAGTATCTTTTTAAATAGTCTCAAGGTTTCACTGAACATCTAAGATGTAAATCATTGTTTCTAATGCATATCAATAGTCTATTTCCATAGTAGTATAGACACTTGTGGTACAGACAGCCTCAAAAGTATCTTATAATTCATTAAGTGTTTTATTGCACTTTAAAACTAAAAACAATTTTCTTGACATGCACAAGACTTGCAGCATTAGTGAATCCACCCTGCTGGCTCAATTTCAGATTAATGCGATTCACACATTAGAAATGCAGGCAAGGCCCGAAAGAAATCCTGATGTTTACCTTCATGGAGGTTTGTTTGTGTAGTAGTAATCCTCAACTACACAGACTTTTGTGTTTTACTACTTACTGTGACATATGTGTTCCTAAGGAACAAACAAGCACTTGTTTTAATATAACAGGTACAAAGTTACAAACATTATTATGGACATTTTATGGCCAGCAACATAACATGCTACAGCTTTAAGCTAATAAAGATATTCAAAGTTCAGATTTCGGTTTATTTTTCTGTATCACATATGGAATGTGTCTGGTAAATCTTTTACAGCCATTGTTTGCGAAGATAGGCTGATCTTCAGTTGGACCATATGTTACAACGGTCATTGCATCCCTGTAGAAAATAATAACAATTTAATAACACACATTACTTAATGTTACTTAGTAATATCACATTTTAACCATATAACTTACTCCATCATCTTCTCGGAAGGATGACAAATGCCGTGGGAACGAAACTCTGCTAGTGCGCACATTTCTACGTGGTTTTGTTCTAATGGCAGGAACGGTACATAATGATCTATCAGGTGATGCGCTATTGGAGCGGCTTTCTCAAAACCACCTGCAAAATATTATTTTAAAATATCATCCATATTATGCCTGTAGTAGTATAAACAGTAAGACAGGGCATAAATTCAGGAAAATCCAAATGGTTCTCCTCCAAATACTAACCTTGAAAGTATGCTGTTCTTCTTATAATATGTTCAAAATCGTGAAATTCAACATTATTCCTAGTCACACCTTGCTTATATAGATCTAAAAGATTTGTAGCTATTTCTTGCCCTCCAGTGTTTGAAATAAATATAAAGATACTATCCCTAAAACAACGAAAACAATTAAATGTCACAATTTTATCAATTAAGACATTATTATAATAATCTTTAGCAAATATTGTTTTCAAGATTTGTATAGGACTTATACAAAATTCTAACCTCCCTCCCTACAATGATAATCTCGTTAGATGCCTTATATCAATTACATGACATTTGTTTGATTTAAACATAATATAGAATATATTAATTAGTTGAGTCAAAAAAAAACTTTTCACAAAAATAAAACACTAGGTTCACCAATAGTACTCATTGCCAAAAGATAGCATAAAAAAATGTTCATCTATTGCCATTATCAATAAATGAATACAGAATGTTTATATATCTTTTTAAGGTTTTTAGTTTATAATTAGGTGTTTAAATATAGTTAATAGATTATATTTGTGAAGTACATTTATCATATATATTCATGTAAATAAAATATATTGTCCAAGTCAGACTATAAAGTATTAATAAATAAATCAAGGAATGACAAACACACACACTTATAATATTATAGCTATTAGTAAAAGTACCTGTAATCCACACCATCAACAGCATAATGGTGGTCCAGCATAGGTTTTATGGCATCTAGAACTGATGGGCACATGTCATGGATCTCATCAAATATAATTACAGATCGTGGACACTTTTTAACTAGTGCATTAACAGTGGCAATCAATTCCACCTGCAAATTAAAGATATACTTATAATGCTCAGAATAATAAGATATAATTTCAATAATTCATAATTAAATTAATTTTTCCTACTTTTTTCCTTTGTAAATCAGTGCAATCAAAATCCTTTTTTCCCATAAACACTTGAATGTATTTACTCTGCATTCCTTTTTTGTAAATAGCTTCAACAATCATGTTAGCAGCATGGTTCTTCCCCACACCGGACCAACCATGCAAACTTAATACTAAAGCTTTTTTGTTTCTTTTGTTCTCATCTCTCAAAGCCTCTTTATGTGCTTTCAGAATATTGACTATTTCATTGACTAGAGGCTGCCCAAACATGCGTAGGGAAAAAGATTGCTGTAATTCTGAAAACAAATAAGAAAACACAATTGTAATTCAACTTAAGTTAGCCCACTGACTTAATACTTAAATACTGAAATAATAGGCTTACAATAATACCAAAATTAATATAATAAGTACCCATTATACATTAGACTACATAATACCTATATCTATATTTTTTTACATTTAATGAAATGGTTGATGAGATAGTTACTGAGATTTATGCTATTCAAGTTTGTTCACGACCAAAACAGCTTTAGCTCTCCACAACCCTAGGACAAAAGCAGATGGTATGAATGCAAGTCAAGCCCCGATTGGCCAACGACACCTTGACTATATGACTACTCCAACAATGAAGGTCCTTCTCAATAATAAATAGGAAAAATCAGTTTGTAATAATATATATTTAAATTGTAAAACACAATTTAGACTTACTTTCGATGTCATACGGTATATATTCATCATTACAGCATTCCGTGAAGCGACAGACTGTTTGGTCCTTCAGTGTATCCCATTTATACCAACCACCAGCAAGAAAAGCTGATCCGAGAAACGTAGCCGTGATAAATTCGGCGACAACATAACTAACACTGAAATTGAATGCTAGTAAACATAACAATAAAAAATGTTTACTCGACCACATATTGAGTGGTTGGTACAACATGGATATTAAAGTTATTTAAATTTAAAGATAAAGCTGAATAGCTGATAAATATTACGTTCAAACAAAATGTTATTAGGTTCTTCCCAGATTCTATCCCGAAAAATTATAGAACGAAACTGTCAGAACACTCGCTGACAAAACTATCAATATAATGTCAGTTTATTGACATCCGATTTCCAAAGATAAATATTTTTTTCTTTATCTATGCTGAATTCCAAGTGAGCTAAAACAATTTTTTTAAATATCTATGGTCAAAGCAACGCAATGACTAAAGATTTTATATTCATACAAAGAAATAAACACCAAGATAATTTTATCTATTAACTAGTTTCGTTCTCATTGGATAATAATTTCTATGAAATACATAAGCTTTAACATAGACATTGCCGCCGCCCAAGATTCCTGAACAATATTTTACGATTATAAATAAAATCATAACCTGAGAACTTTTGCTACATGCTAACTAAAAAAAAAGAGCGCCGAAATGGGGCCAACGTGAACAATTTGATGACAACCTCCTTAAATCGTATAAGCTGTTTTATTTAATTTTTGGGGCAGACTGACTTAACCATAGACTTAAATAACTTTATGAACAGTGTCCAAAAAATAATTTCCTATTTATACCTAAAGAGCGTGGCGGCAGTTTGACTTTTGTTTAGTTCGGATGGATCAGTAATTTCTTAGTATAACTTCCCAATCACCTTTATCACCAACTGAAATTTGCTTTATAAAATAAATAACTACAAGCGAAGAAACAATATGAATACTTCGAAGTTTAAGATGGAATCAGGAATACAGTTATTAGCAAGGTTAAACAAGAAAACCGAAATAAGAAACTTTTATCCCAACTTATTCAAATCCGGACCAAGACAAGGAGATATTATTGAAATGTTCAGTGACACCAGCACATCTGTTTTAGTTGCGGATATAATTTGCGAAGCTTTAATTCCCGTCAAAGTTGGTGGTGTAGAAGCAGGAGTACTAGTGTTTGATGTGGACGGTAATTTCAACTATGACTATTTTATCAACTTGCTAAGAAGAAAGTTAATATGTCGTCTTAAATCCTACGTACATTATAATATTGAGCCAGACAGCTTGCTACATGAGACACTTTGCAATTTTCATATTGTCCATATATATGATGTCTCTCATTATTACACCACCATACATAATTTAGAAAACATTTTGATAGACCATTCTAACATATCGTTGATTATTTTTGACACATTAACTGCTTTTTATTGGTCTGAACAAAGTTTTAAAATAACAAAAATGGATTTATACATAAAGAATTTACTTCATATCATCCAGAAAGTGACTAAGGAACATAAGAATGTGATTGTGTACACCAGGCCAGAGTATTTTAGTTCAACCAATGATGTGATTCACAACCTTGAACCATGTTGTGAGCACCCAACACATGAACAACTCAATTACAGGATACAAGTCAATATGAATCAGCATGATGAAAGACACACAGTAAATATTATCTCATACAATGATAATCTTATACGGCAATTTCAAATCATAAACAGTGGAATACAATGGCTGAACAATTGATCAATTTACTAGTTGGACAAATAATTCAACATAACATAATCAGTAATTTAATTTTATTGTAAAGTTTTAATGCTAATATAAGTACTTATTAACGCGTTCGCTGCTAAGGACGCACCTGCGCGTCCAACTGTTAGAGAATTTACGAAGAAGACGAAATTTCAGCAGCGAATGTGTTAAATTATAATATATTTCTATGTATGATATAACATTAAATTGACATAATGGAAAGTGGCAGTGGCAAGAGTATTATAGTGTGATTCATCAATAAAAGAAAACTATAAAGCTAGTTAAGTCACTTGAGTATCCCTATATCTAAATTAACTGTCACTTTTAGGAAGTACAATAAAATACTAATGCTATACTACTAATGGTATTGTTATTGTACTTAACTATAGTCAACTATTAATATTTACCTAATCAAGCAATTATTGCAGTTTTGTTCTGTTTTAATTTCAACCAACTTCTAATACTGAAAGAGATCACAATATTCCAAGAGAATAGATTCAAAAAGTGTATAATATAAGTAAAAACCTTAAAATTAAAATGAGACTTAATCTTATCACATCATTAAATATATCACATACATAAAAGCTGCAAAACCATGACTGAAATAATTAAGGTTTTCCCATTTGCTTACAGTATGAAAGTATGAATAACCTGATTCTTGTACAGAGAAAGACGCTTCAAACATTACCCCTAGATAAGCCAGATGGGTGATTGTAATTATTGAAAATAGTGCATTTGTGAATATGGCAAGTACACTACCTTTCTTATACTTGTGTTCACATTGTTTGACACAAGGGTTTGCTAGACAACATACTTCTAGAGCTGACGCTACTTTATAACGCAAGTTATACTCTATGTAAGAGAATGTCCCTATACTGAGGAGCACTGCAGACACTTGGAAGTTGAGACCATGAAGCAATGATGAGACAGCATATGTTACAAAAATAGCTGTAAACTGCCCATAAGGCTGACAAGTTTTGAATACATAATTTTTTAACCACTGATGCATTGGGATATTCCAATAAATTACAACTTGAACTAAAGATCTTGGTATTTCAATAAAAAATGGCTTGGTAATTTGCAGTTCAGAATGACAATCATTTGTCAATCCAAATCCAGCACTTATCATTGACACCACAGACATACTGGACACAAAATAATGGGACATTCTAAATGCCTGTGCATCTCTGTACGCCAATAGCCACTTTGATGATTCATCATCAATATACCATGGAACAATGCAATTTGATAACACCAGGAAAATCATGGACAAACAGAGATTCACTATAATAATTTTTAACCACCTCCTGGTCAGAAATTTTACATCCAGATATTGATTATAAGTGTGGAATGATATCCATGGCCCCAGAATACAATTAGCAGGGCATAATATGTATCCTCCAAATTCCACTGGATTCAACATACTTTTGAACAAATCTCTGTCCAATTCTATGGCTACTGAGATGATCTTCATTGCTGCTATCATTTGAATGCCTCGAATTTGTTGCCACATCTTTGGATTCAAAACATAAACTTCGCAAGACAGTAGAAATGTTATGATGGAAACAGAAATCACTAAACCTCTCCATTTTTTTGTGATAAACGATAAAAGTATAATTAATATGTAGGACCCAGTAGTGAGACCGACGGTCCATAAAAAAGCTGGGCCAATGGAATAGTATAAAAGGAAACTTCCTATAACTAGGCATAAACTGTGCCGCACATTATGAGGTAATGTAATGAATTGTATAATAGCACGTAAAACAATGTTGGCAATTATTAAATCCTTTGCGAATCGTATTCCTTCAAAGAACGTTGGTTCGGCGCACAGTGAGATGTATGTCCATGTTGCTTCCGAATATTCCTCTTCGTCCATTTTTTCTACTGTAATGTTGATAGTAAGTGAAGAATTATTATATAGAAATTAGTAACTCGTACATTATGAAACAATTTCGGGACGACAAGCAATTAAAACAACTTTTGTTGTATTGTTTAATTTCTTCATTTGAAATCGGTAAATATTTCATGTAAGGAGATGGTTGGTTGGTAAAGCTAGCTAACTTAATAACATGCTTGCTCTGACATAAGCTGTCATTATTTTGTCAACTAGGTATTTGATTAACACCGAGTAGCATTTTTCCACGGTCTCCACAGACGAAGAATTACTATGGAGTAGTGAAAGTTTTTAAAAGGTTTACTAGTGTTGCTACAGCGATTCTTATTTGTATCATGCTTAAATTTATGATATCTATGGTTTAGTTTATCGATGATTATAAAAAAATGTCTTTGGTTGGCATCTAGTACTTAGTCTATGGCTTAGCTTTTTTTGTAGTTTGGTTTGGTTGGATTGGAGAAAACCAAAGAAGTTATTAGAATTTTGCTTGTGATTTCACCATGATTGAGTGAATGTGAATGAACACTATTGTTTTGTAATTCGTATCAATTTTATTGCTATTCCCATTTCAAGAAATTGCAATTCAATTAGCCTGTCCAACTAAAGTGAATGAATCCTCGCCAAGTGAAGTGTCATTTTCAACGCCACTAATAGGGAAAATTCGTACCGCCATCAGACGTGAACTAAGTTGGAGTTGTGATATGGACAGCTATAGCTAATAAGAAAAAGATGGCTAGTCCGTCTCCTCAGAACAGCCCCATGCCTCCGCCACAGGCACCGAGTCCCATGGGGCCGCCCATACAGAGCCCGGCGCCACCGCAATCGCCGCATAGTCCGTACAGTCAGCAACACGTTAATGGACCGCCACCCTCTCATCCAACTGGAGCTGGGCAAGCTCCTATGCCCAATCATATGTCTCCGTCGGGAGCCTCGCATGCTATACCTCCAAACAGTAACGGTCCTCCAGGTGTCCCTCAACAACATCCTGGCATGCCGCCGAGTGGGCACCAGATGCCCCCACACATGGTGGGCCCACACATGGCAGGGCCCCCAGGCCATCCTATGCCATCAGGAGGGCATGCGCCAGGTCCTAACGGCCATCCCAACATGCCTGGTGGTCCACAACACCCCAATATGCCAGGCCAGGCACCTCCACATGGATATATGCAACATCAAATTGGACACATGCCTCCAGGACAGGTAAATATTTAATTTGATAAGAGTTAGTCAAGGCCTTTAAAACTCTAGCATCTTGTACAATATTGTGAATACAAATTAGTTTTATTATTTTATTGATTCTTGTGTGTGAAAGTTTTATTTGTAATGCTGTCAATCTGTAGTAATATTATAAAGAGGAAAGATTTGTTTGTATTGAATAGGCTGCAATGCTACTACACCGAACTTGAAAATTATTTCATCAATGTATACATGTACATCATCAGCGAGTAACATAGGCTATAATTTATACCCTGACTCCCATGTGAACGGGAATCACGCAGTTTCAGCACCACTACTGCTAGTTTTATATATAAAGGCTGTTTTTACATTGCATGTATACAAGAAAAAAATATATCTTATTTCTTTGTTAGTATAGGAAGAGTTTTGATATTTGATTGTTTTGAATTTATTGAATACAAAATGTAAACAAATTCTTATCAACTTATTATATGTAGTATGATACATGATACCAATATCAAAGCATTTGGATACTTAACAATATAAAAAACCTATAAGTAATAAATCCTCCATGTCTTCAGTAACCAAACCATGGCATACCTCCACTTAACTATATTCAATACTTTGATTCTTTTGATATAAGTTCATGAAGTCTGGTTTAGTTTTGCTTAACTAATAAGACTACTGTTAATTTAAAATGCTGTTAGATTTTCTGGAATAATTCTCAGATTTAATCCTAACCTAATTTACAACACATAGGCATTGCATGTAAAACAATGCAAAATTCATATAATGGTTTGGAACATAAACACAAGGTGGGATTAGAAGTGATAGTTTTTATGATAAGTAGGTACAATATCTATATTCTTCTCTAATAATCTATTATGTTGTATTTAATTAGATAATAAACAGGAATGAGTATGTTGTTTCCAAATTAGGGAGGTGAAAATGAGCATAAAAAAGGCTTTGTGTAAGATGCTATTAACCTGACCATTAAACAGAGGATGATAGATGCTATGTGCCAGGATCAAAGTTCTTTTAATGATAAGGATAAATTGATCTTTCAGAATGGATATATGACGAGCTTGAGGGACATAATAATCCTTGTACCTTAAGTACACTGTGTACACAATAGGAACATTTAACTTCTTCTTCACCCAATCGGCACAATTGCCAGTGGCATTAACTGAAACAATGCAATAAGTATCTATATTAAATTATTAATCAGTTTATTCCCTGGATATGGCACTTATGATTGTTGGAAAATTTACCACCAGTTTGGAAACTAGCCTTCTGAGAAGAACCAGTAAGAAAATCTGCTGGCATTATTGTACATTTCATTATACACTTTTTGTATTAGAAATAATGTGATTGAATGAGGGGCCAGACTTACACATGCACAAGCCAGGATTTATATTGTTATTATAGATCAGACTTACAGAGGAAACTTGCAGTATTTCCATAGTAATAAGTGGCATTGAAGTTTTCTTGTAGTTTCTCACAAGTTGATGTCAAAATTTCAAGCTGACAAAAAAATATATAATGTAAACAATGTGAATACTTCCATGTATACAATATTATTGTTATTGATAACATTGCATTCACTGAGACACATGAGATGTTTGAAAGCACCTCAAAAGTTGTTGGTCCCATCTTTTGTTTAAGAAGAATATTAATTGTTAATACTTACCAACATTGCATAGTTACTTGTGTGATCGGTGTAGTCAGCATATGGGAGAAGAATCAGCCTATGAAAGCCCCTAATGTTTACGAAAGCCATTAAATTTGGAGCTAATATATTGAGAAACTGAGACACGGCTTGGGGTTCAGCTTCCAGTAGTGATCTCTTTCCAATGTATACAGGGTCACATTCAGCATGCTCTACTAAAAGATTAAGGCATATATACATGTGGAATATACACAAATTTATTATGTTTTCCATCTGTAGCAAGTTGTAAACTTATGCCCCCTTAAACACAGACTAAGACAGTCTTGGTTTAAAAGTGGTCTCCTAAGATATCATCTCCCTGGCCTTATCCCATACATTGTTGGGGTCGGCACTTGATTCAACCCGATGTGGCTGATCACCTGATTTTTATACGAAGCGACTGCCATCTGACCTTCGCAACCCCATTTAGGAGGAAAATCTGTGATCTGGGTTAAACCAGTTGTCAGATAAATTTTTTTACAGTCTCCGACTGACCGGTAACGATTGCCAAAGATGTGAAATTGGCAACCGGGACCGACGGCTTAACGTGCTTTCCGAGGCACGGAGGGAACTCGGGCGGTCACCCATCCAACTACTGGCTAGGCGTATGGTTGCTTAACTTCGCTGATCGAATGATATGCGCAATAGCAACTGTGCCACGGTCTCCTAAGATATGCAATGACATAATATCTAATTGGACTGAAAGGTGTTAAACTAACTAGTGTTCAAATTTTGGTATATTGGGGACTTCTTTGTATAGCAGTCATGTAAAATGTGTATAATATGAATATTTCAAAGTTATAACTTACATTCCATTGTATCACCAGTAAAATACCAATTTCTATCTATATTCACCCCAATGGGTATGGTTTTATTCCGGCAGTTCTTCTCATGGAAAAACACTTTTCTATTTTTTTTCCAAAATGGGTCCTAGTGAAATACAAATTGGTTGTAAAATTGCCTTAATTAGCCTTAGTTATTAATTCTCTATGGCTCTTCTGGCTCAAAAATATTTGATAGTTAGAGATACCTATCTCAAAATGAATTAGATAAATTGGTGATTTTTATAACATTAAGATTATAAATATATAAAAGATAAATAGATGAAAAGTAGAAGGGAGGAGAGGAAGAGGAAGACCAAGATTAACATACATGGGACAAGTTAAAGAAAAGGTGTCTGTCATGTCGTATAAGGAGGTCAAAGAGATGGCACTGGACAGAGACAAGTAGAAAGAGTTGCATCGGTTACACCGACAAGAGTCTCATTACTCTTAAATTCATGATGATGAAATAGATGGATACAAAAAAGCATCTAAGATAATATTTGATCCATTTATTGCATATTATTTCTCTTACTGCAATGATCTGAAAATTGTACTCACATAGTGCATACTATATTCATAGCCATCAGGGTTAAAGACTGGTAGTATGTAAATATTGTATAAATCCAGCAAGTTTTGAAGCCCACTGTTGTTTTTAATAATGTCATTGATAAAGCTGAGCAGTATCGCTGGGGAGTGCCAGTCTCTGCCCTCCTCGCCACCCATCAGGAACACTGATGGCTCATTATTACCAGTTGATAACCTCAACACAAACAATTCTCGTTTCTCATATGTATGCCCGAGTACAATCTTCTTCAGAATTGGATGCCTTTTTTCTTTCAGTGTCACCCAATGTTCTATTTCTTTCCACGTAAGGAATCTTTGTGTAAAATTTGTGAACC
Organism: Watsonalla cultraria; assembly: GCA_964035505.1. Taxonomy (NCBI): domain Eukaryota; kingdom Metazoa; phylum Arthropoda; class Insecta; order Lepidoptera; family Drepanidae; genus Watsonalla; species Watsonalla cultraria. The sequence continues at coordinate 3,963,532 of OZ037717.1, read as the reverse complement.
TTGTTATTGAATTAACATCAGAATCTGTTTTTTTGCTGCAAAGAATAGTAATTTTGATATATCTAAATTCATACTACTACAGATTGTAAGATTATATTTTCTTCCCCTAATACAGAGCATACTTCGAAATGTTATCTGATTGAGATTGAAGATATTGAATATGTTTTCAGTTTCTTATACTTAATATGTCTCAAATGTTTCTGGGAGGATTTTAAACGAAGGAAAGGGGATTGCAAATCATAGGTCCAATGTTGACTGATAAGTTACTTACATTGTATAGTTACGAACATGTAAAAAGTTATATTCTATATCGCGCTGTCGGAGTGACTGTTCAAACAACTCTCCACAGCAATCATCGACGAGCACGCGCATTGGTAAAACCGCTTCATTAGTTATACTACTCAAGAAACGTAATATTCGATTTTTTACATCATAGTAATATAATAGATGTCTTTCTCGATTATTAAAAGCAGTAACTGAATACACATTGTAAGTGGCATTAAAATTGATAGATTCAGAACTAGAATACACTAAATTTGGTAAGAGTGTACAAACCATTAAAGCAAACATTTTTCATTAATTACAAGGCTAACTTAGGTGAAATCAGGTGGGCTATGGAAATAAATATAAATCATAAAATTATGAAAACTTGGATTGTTTATAATGTTCAAAACTTATAACGTGGTGAGGTGGTTACCAACATGCAACCAATCGTGTATAATTAAAGGGAGTCCTATTTTAATTATAAGTATATTTCAGGGTCCACTAGCAATGGGTGGAGGGCCGCCGCCGGGTAACGGTCCCCAGGGAGCGGGCGGCGCAGGAATGGGACACCCGGGGCACCACTCGCTTGGCTACGGCGGAGGTCCGCCGCCCGGGGCAGCCCCGCCCGGCGGGCCCCCGCAGCACCCGCCCGGCGGGCCGCCGCCGCACCCGCCATCCGCGCAGACCCCGCCCCACGCTCCACCACCCTCAGCCAACGGCGCGCCGCCCTCCTCTTCGCCGCAGCAGGGCTCGCTGCCCGCCTCGGGACCCGACAACTTGAACGCGCTACAGCGGGCCATCGACTCCATGGAGGAGAAGGGCCTGCAGGAGGACCCGCGCTACTCACAGTTGCTCGCGCTCCGGGCGCGCTCCAACCCCCAGGACCCCAACAAGGGTCTCTTTTCCAACAATCAACTCTGTCAGCTTAAGTGAGTAGCTACATCTATGGGGCTTCAATTTGTATGTTTTGTTTGGAATTAAATGTAGATACCTCATCCAGATGGAATTGTGCCCAACAATTGTAAATCTATGTTGCTAGGGCGCAAATATCGGCGTACCGGAGCCTCGCTCGCAACCAGCCGCTGTCGCAGCAGCTGGCGCTGATGGCGTCGGGCAAGCGCACGGGCGAGGCGCCGCCCGAGTGCCCCACGCCCCCCGCAGCCTACGGCGACGCGGGGGGCAAGGCGGGCCCCCCGGGCGCCGCAGGGGACGCTCCGCGCGGGGGAGGGGGCGCGCCGCCCACTCCGCTGCCCATGACCGGACAGATGGCGCCGCCCACACAACTCACACCGCCACTTGTCAATCCGGTAAGCACTCAATATCGCTCCCAATTTCTCAACTCCGTTAAGGCTACCTAAATGTTGAGTAAGCCTTGTAAACGACTCGAGTTCTTAGTTTCTAAACGTGTGTTATTCCCGCAGCCGCCAGGAGCTCCCCGCGGAGCAGCACCGAGACCCCCGGGTCCCGCACCGGGGTCTCAGCAGCACCAGGTAACTTCTTCTTACTTATCACCTAATCTTCGCACTCGTATTTTATTTCTTTTTTAACAATATTTTGATAAAACTAATGTTGATTGATTGAAATGATTAAAAATGTATGATAATGTTGCATCTCAGCCAGGAGCGCCTATTCCCGGAGCCAAGCAGAATCGTGTTACCAGCATACCAAAACCAGTTGGGATTGATCCACTTCAAATATTGAACGAAAGAGAAAACAGGTATTCATATTATTTTTGCTAAGAAAATCTACTTCGGGTCTTACCAAGACCCAAACGAAATAAATCATTTAGATTTTTAATTATTATTTAAACGCACGAACTAATAGCGTATTTTTTTCAGAATTGCGGCGCGTATTGCCCATCGCATCGAAGTACTCTCCAGTCTACCGGCTAATATGCCCGACGATCTTCGACTGCAGGCTCAAATTGAACTGCGAGCTCTTCGCGTTCTTAACTTCCAGAAACAATTGAGAGCCGAGGTAATAAATGAATATACCTTTTGACATTAGAAAAGCCTTTTATATATTTTTTCATTAGAGAATTTTTAAATTAATATTTCTAGAGTGTTCCTATCAGATAAGTTTTTGAGAGAAACTCGACATGTTTTTTCTGTAAAATATGCATATCCTCACGCCCGTATTCCCCGATGATGAGGCACAAGGTGTAGGTACTATAGGCGAGTCTATTGCCCTTAACAGGGCACAAATCCAGACTCTGGACTGGGAAATTACACACTTTGTCCAACAAAGGTCCATCCAGTCGTAGGCAGACTGTAAAATATATTTATTGTATCGCGTCTCGTATTCAGATTTTGGGTCAAGTACGTCGCGACACGACGCTGGAGACCGCAGTGAACATAAAGGCGTACAAGCGCAGCAAGCGACAAGGGCTACGCGAGGCGCGAGCCACTGAGAAATTAGAGAAACAACAGAAACTAGAGGCTGAGAGGAAGAGGCGGCAGAAACACCAGGAGTTCCTGCAGACTGTCCTGCAACATGGTAAGCGAAAAAATATTACACCCCATTTTGTTCAGGCTTTCTCTATATGTGTGTGTAAGTAATTTATTTTTGATTATTGTGTTTTCTAAAATCTTGGGCCTCCTGTCAAATTTCACGAATTTGTCTTACTTTTATAAAAAAAAAACCTGGTTTAATGTTTGATCCTCATGTTTCTAAATGGGTTTATATAGAATACCAAATCAACTTAAAGACTGATTCAAGTCTCGAAAAGAAAATGTAATCCCTCCACAAAAATACAGATGGGTTAATGTAACATTGCTATCATATAATACTCTTACTATCCTTCGTTTTACTTTACTTACAATGCATTTGTGTGTGTTTTTAGCCAAGGACTTCAAGGAGTACCACCGCAACAACATCGCGAAGCTGGCGCGCATGAACAAGGCCATCATGAACTACCACGCCAACGCCGAGCGCGAGCAGAAGAAGGAACAGGAACGTATCGAGAAAGAGCGTATGAGACGGTAATATTACACACATCATTATTTCCCTCCATTTCAATATCGTAGTCTCAAAAGAGGCTCTTTCTGAAGAATTTTATGCGTGAAGCGTCTATACTTACTTTATGCACTACACAACACATGCACACACTCATCCCTACTATGTTCCGATACATCATATTAAATCTATATATTTAAAAGAAAGTCACGTTAGTTACACTATTTATAACACAAGAACGGCTGAACCGATTTGGCGGTGGAGAGGTAGCTTTAAACCAGGAGAAGGACATAGGATTGACTTTTTACTCGTTCCTGTCTAACGTGGTATACAATAAAGTCTACGCGGGTGAAACCGCAGGGCACAGCTAGTTAACTAATATATGTACTACACATACATTTAGTGAAGTATATTACCTATTTGAAACTAACGCGGTAATTTCATTACAGTTTGATGGCAGAAGACGAAGAGGGTTATAGGAAGCTTATCGATCAGAAGAAGGACAAGCGGCTGGCGTTCCTTCTGTCTCAGACCGACGAATACATCGCCAGTCTCACGGAGATGGTGAAACAACACAAACAGGAGCAGCGCAAGAAACAACAAGAAGAAGAACGCAGGAAAAGGGTAATTTAATACCTCACCCTAATCGTTAAAGCAGCGCGTGTTAAGAACTTCTTTACATTGACGTTCTTAAGATGCGTAGCTTACAACAATCAAAGTCGGCTTTCATAACAAGTATTAGACACAGCTGAATTCACCTGTTTGTTTTTGTACAGAAATCACGGAAGAAGAAGCTCTTGGAAGGCGGCGAAATTGATGCGATGGACGACAGCTCCCAAACATCTGACTCGCGTGTCAGTGTGCTGGACCCGAAGACGGGCGAAGTATGTATATATATTTACGTAGTATGTATAGTTAATAGTTGAATCTTATTCGTATATGTGACTTCCTCTGCAGGCTTCTAGGAGCCGTCAGTCTTCTGACGACCTTTGGATTCTTAATAGATTTGTCAGCTTTAAAAAATTTTTGGCTACTAGTAAACCCAAATCCCAACTACATACATAATATAGAATACAGTAAGGACAATGCTGATTGGACGCTGACCTCTGCTATATAACTTGTATAATCAAAGAAGGCACTATAAATTTACGTCTATAGGCAATTCAGCATAGGTCAGTGATGGAACTCAAATTTAATATTGTTATTTTATTGTAGATACTGAGGGGCGAAGATGCCCCAGTGCTGTCTCAACTCAAAGATTGGATGGAAAAACATCCTGGATGGGAAGTGCTCTCAGACTCTGAGGACTCTGGGGATGACAGCCAAGATGATGACGGTAAGATACTTACTTACTTTACTATACATATTACATACATATGTTCACACCTGTATGCCATAAGGACAGGCAGAGATCAAACTTTCTGAAATAGAATAATAATGAAGATATAATAGAAGAAGGTCGAGGCAGTAATCAAATATTTTTTGCAAAATGTAGAAATTGTTAATTGGAACTAAACATTACAGAGAAAAAAGAGAGAAAAGAGAGGCACAAAGATGAGAAGAGCGAGAAAGAGAAGCTGGACGAGGAGAGCGCGAGAGACATGATCAAGAAGGCCAAGGTGGAGGACGACGAGTACATGACTGAGGAACAGACCTATTACAGGTACACTTATTGACGATTTGTAAGGGTAGATCCTTGACTAAACGCTTACCTAAACTTAAAGGCGGCGAACAAGCGTACACGGGCCCTACCATGACCTCGTATTGCCAATGATAGTTTACCTCTTATTATGAGACCAATATATATGGTATATATAAGTCTGTCACTGTCTCACAGTGGAACTTTGATGGCAACAAAAGCTTAAGCTAAGGCCCCTACTCACGTTATGTTAAGCAGTGTTGTGAATGCTTACAACATGTGTTATTCACGAATTTATGATTTTCTGTTTGTTGGTCGTATATTCGATATTTTACATTGAAAGAAAACTGGTACTTTTACGGTCGTATTTTTATATATGAGTGACATAACGACATATCTTTAAACACACATTTGACATTAGTTTGACGCTGGCCATTCATATGGCCAGCATCAATTATTGACACACAACATGGTTTGTAATGGACTATTGAAAATTTGATTGTATATTAATTAAGTGACTGTTTTTTTTTTCAGCATTGCTCATACAGTCCACGAGTCGGTGACAGAACAAGCCAGCATTTTGGTGAACGGCAAATTGAAGGAATATCAAATTAAGGTACTTCCATGTTCAAAATATATTTTCTTCAAATACTTTCTGATGATAGATGTAATAATGTTTTGCATTTTCCTCCAAGGGTCTGGAATGGCTGGTGTCATTGTTCAACAACAACCTGAACGGGATCCTGGCGGACGAGATGGGTCTGGGCAAGACCATCCAGACCATCGCTCTGGTCACCACGCTCATGGAAAAGAAGAAAGTCAATGGACCGTTCCTCATTATAGTGCCTCTCAGGTATGTATTACACCTTTTTCTACTTCAAGAATCCTGTATTTTGTATGAGCAACGTAATAGCATGCTAGTAAACTATTATCCATTGATTGCTGCCTTGCCAACAGGCTTTTCACTTACAATTTTAGGTTCTAATAAATCCAGCAAAAGCTGGCTATTCCCGATATCCATAATTTGTTTTTCATTCGTGTTGAAGGGCTAATGAAAACAAAGATGCATTGGTGGTTTTTTTCATTCTCTCGTCATAAAATGTTGTATGTATTTGGATAGCCACACATACGCAATAATATTGTCAATGAAGTGTATATTGACAATAATATTGTGTGTGTGTGGCTAGCCTTAGGTAATTGTCGTCTCATAAGTATAAGAGTGTGGTATGTGTTTAGTACATTGTCGAACTGGGTGCTGGAGTTCGAGAAGTGGGCGCCGACGGTGGTGGTGGTGTCGTACAAGGGCTCGCCGGCCTCGCGCCGCCTCGTTCAGACACAGATGCGCGCCGCCAAGTTCAACGTCCTACTCACCACGTACGAATACGTCATCAAGGATAAGGGCGTGCTCGCCAAGGTGAGAAAAATATTTTCTTTTTTTTATCCGATGACTAGCTGTGCCCCGCAGTATCACCCGCGTAGATTTAGTTTCATCCTTATTGTCGCGGAACCCTAATATTTTTAAGACAGACAGACATAGAGAGAAAAATGTTAATGCTTGTTTTTTTTGTGTCAGTAGCGTGTATACTTTCATATGCATTTAGTGAATAGCTGTTATTCAGGAATTACAAATAGACACTTCAATTTTATTTATCTGTATAGATGATATTCGGTTGCTGCAATCTACTCCAATAGTGCCACTCGCATTTATAAGCAAGGGATACACGACCAAAATTAGAGTAGAAGAAAGTAATATTTAGTGTTCTGGTTTGTCAGATATATTGCACAAACAAAAAGTTGATAATCAAATATGAATATATGACAGCCCGTAAAGCGCTATTGAAATCCAATAATTTAGCTTTTATTTTTAATTTAGAAATCAACATAATGTTATAACAAAGAAAAGGTGCCACCAGGTATGAAGACCACGAGCGGGTATTATTATCATTGGCAGAAATAACTACCATTCGTCAGAACAGGGGCCTTACCATGAGCTCTTATTGCCATGATAGTTTCACTCATTTATGAGACAGATGTATGTGACGTGTATACATCTGTCACTTTCGCACAACTGAATTATCATTGCAATAAGAGCTCATGCAATGTTACATGGTTAACAAACCATGATTAATTGATTCCAGTTGCAATGGAAATACATGATAATAGACGAGGGTCATCGTATGAAGAACCACCACTGCAAGCTGACGCAAGTGTTGAACACCCATTACATCGCGCCCCACCGACTGTTACTGACGGGAACACCTCTTCAGAACAAGCTGCCCGAGCTATGGGCACTACTCAACTTCTTACTGCCCTCCATATTCAAGAGTTGCTCCACGTTCGAACAGTGGTTCAATGCCCCCTTCGCTACCACTGGCGAGAAGGTATACTCACTTATATTTATTCGAGGGGTCACATTTTCCTCAAAAATCCAAGTTCCAAAGATGGTCTTTATGCATTCAATGAATATGCATACAATAAGATTCTAAATTGTATATGCTGTGACTTATTGGCTCAGCATTTGTATTTATGAACGCTGCCATTCCTAAAAAACCAGGAACTATATGTTTCGTCACGTTTTTATTGGACCATTAAATTATTGTATATAATAAATTATTGTAGTTCAAGATTAGTTTATAATATTATGTTGAACCTCCCGCCTTATTACAAAACATGGTTTAAACCAAGACCAAAGTCAGACTTAAATTAAGTTCATCGTTTTTTAAAGTTATAACCATGTGTGTTTACAGGTGGAACTGAACGAGGAAGAGACGATCCTGATCATCCGTCGTCTGCACAAAGTACTGCGACCCTTCTTGCTGCGACGACTCAAGAAGGAGGTGGAGAGCCAGCTGCCTGACAAGGTGGAATACATCATCAAGTGCGACATGAGTGGACTACAGCGCGTCTTATACAAGTATTCTATTTTTCTAATATAATAGTAGCAACAAGCAAGCAAGTGTGATGCATAGTGAAAGATTTTGATCGCGCTCCCTTTTTTTATATACCACTAACTACTAAGACTGTAGACCATGACACCCTCATTATAAGAAGCAAGGTTTAGAAGTAGCTCTGTTTCTTTTTGTAATATGCATTTCGATACGGATGGACATAGCGTTTGTCCAAGCTTGGTCCAGTCTTCACTTAACCATGTTTAATAATTTGTAATAAGGGGGTGAGAGACGTTATTTCGACTTTCACTGGCTATTTGTTAAGACAGATGCCTTGACATTATTCTCTCCGCTAATCCTATTTATTCCTTAACTTAATAATTTTGAAAGTTAGTAACGAGTGCATATGGCCGCACTATACGTACATTGTTTGCGTCAGACACATGCAGTCGAAGGGCGTGTTGCTGACGGACGGGTCAGAGAAGGGCAACAAGGGCAAGGGCGGGGCCAAGGCGCTCATGAACACCATCGTACAGCTTCGCAAGCTGTGCAACCATCCCTTCATGTTCCAACACATCGAGGAGAAGTTCTGCGACCACGTCGGCTCCGGCAGTGGTGTTGTTAATGGGTATATACATTTCCTAACATGTTCACTTGATTTGGATATAGGACTGTGATTTGGATATAGAATTGAACTATCTTACTTACGCGACGTCAGCATGGAATAGTTACTTTAAGGTAACGCTAAATTTAACCCGCGTTTGGTCTTGGCGTGACGCTATATAGCATATAGCTTTCCTCGATAAATAAGAAGGCTATACATATATCACTGAAAATCTAATTGGAATAATTTTTCAAATCGGACCAGTTGTTCCTGAGATCAGCGCCAGCGAATAAGCTTTAGCTTTATATATTAGTATAGATTCACATATTGTGTTTACTAATATTATAAATGTGAAGGGTGCCTACCATCATCATCGGCTTAAACAGAGCATATTAAGAACTTCTGAGCTTTGGCGCATTTTGGTACCGTAAAATTAAACGTCAAAGCTAAGCCGATTAAGTCGACCGAAACTAGTATGGAATTGAGTATAATTGTTTCATCCATAGGCCGGACCTGTACCGCGTGTCTGGAAAGTTTGAGTTGCTGGACCGTATCCTGCCCAAACTGAAGCAGACTGGACACCGCGTGTTGGTATTCTGCCAGATGACCCAGTGCATGACCATCATCGAGGACTACCTCTCCTGGAGAGGCTTCCTTTACTTGAGGTAATATATATATAAAATAAATTTGTGTTAGTTTCACTATTTATTATTGAAGAACGACTGAACCAAAGGATAGGACATCTCGTCCTGTGGAACGTGACGTAAAACGTTGAAAAACACAATAAAGTCTACGCGGGTGAAACTGCAACTCTTCAACTGTTATACTGATTGACTTATTACTGTGACTGATGTACACCCGAAACCTCTTTTATGTCATGCTATCTAGGTTACTAATATGATTTCATTGAACCTCATGAATGTACTAAGATGACATCTTCAAATATGGTCCCTTTTCCAAGGCGCGAGTGATACATTGGCTACTAAGTGACATTGGGAATGTTGTGCAAGTGGTATATTGTTAGACATAATCCTGTTCCTATCATCATCATCTCCCTGGCCTTATTCCATGTATTTGGGGTCAGCACTTGATTCAACCCGATGTGGCTGATCACCTGATTTTTATACGAAGCGACTGCCATCTGACCTTCGTAACCCTTTTTTCGAGGAAAATCGGCAATCTGGGTTAAACCAATTGTCAGACTTTCTTAGGCCTCTGACTGACCTGTAACGATTGCCAAAGATGTTAAATTGGCAACCGGGACCGACGGCTTAACGTGCTCTCCGAGGCACGGAGGGAACTCGGGCGGTCACCCATCCAACTACTGGCTAGGCGTATGGTTGCTTAACTTTGCTGATCGCATCATATGCGCAATAGCAACAGTGCCACGAGCCCCTCCTCCATCCTGTTCCTAAATCCTACATTATTTTCTCGACACATTCATAATACTATACTATCACATGCTTAGTACCTCACCGCGTTTTGAGTACTGAGCGAAAATGGTGAGGATAGCTGCACACGTATTGATAGTGATACTGCTATACTCTATTTTCCAATACATGATGATAGGTGATTAATCCTGTATGTGTGTTCTTAGATTGGACGGTATGACGAAGGCAGAGGATCGTGGGGAGTTGTTGAAGAAGTTCAACGACGTGGGCTCGGAGTATTTCATCTTCCTTTTGTCGACACGCGCCGGCGGTCTCGGCCTCAATCTTCAAAGCGCTGACACTGTCATTATCTTCGACTCTGATTGGAATCCACATCAGGTATACCTACAAAGCTACTAAAAAATTGGGTGTTCGGTCTTGGGATATCAAGAAATACCTTATTATCTAAATATATATAACTCAAAGATGACTGACTGATTGACATAGTGATCTATCAACGCACAGCCCAAACCACTGGACGGATCGGGCTGAAATCTGGCATGCAGGTAGATGTTATGACGTAGGCATCCGCTAAGAAAGGATTTTGATTAATTCTACCTCCAAGGATATCTCCTTCAAATAGGGGATGAAAGTTTGTATGAAACTAAATGTACGTTGGTGAAACCGGCACAGCTAATTATTTCCATATACATGATAATTTTAATAGTCGTTTGTTCAGCTGTTTTTTTAGACTGACTGTACCATTACAAATTGAAAAATCTGGTCCGTCCCAAATCCATTTGACCCATATCTATATTCTATACAAGTGATTAAAGTGTTGTGCCACTCTTACAGAATCAATTGTCACACAGAACAAATGTTTAAGTATATTCCTACGAAGCCCTTATTAACGCAATCGTAATTCAACTGAACCACAGTGAATTATTGACTTTATATAATTTTCTGGGTATACAGTAAGTTTAAAATTGTAGGATCTGCAAGCGCAAGATCGTGCGCATCGTATTGGTCAGCGCAATGAGGTGCGCGTGCTACGGTTGATGACCGTCAACTCTGTGGAGGAGAGGATATTGGCTGCAGCCAGGTACAAACTACTATCTAAATATTCTATTTTATAAAATAAGGGTATACCAAAAATCAATTTCGAATCCAACTACGACGTGCATCGTCGACGGAGATTTCGCTTGTTTAAAAAAAACGTCACTTTTGAGCACCATACACTCTAAACATAGAGAATATAGATTTATTTCCATTTTCTCTGAAACAATTCACAATGGCTACATTATTTATATTGTGCAATTATATTTTTAGTTTTATTTTTTTACTACACTATTTGTAAATAAATATTACTTTCTCATACTAGAGAATATTACTAATAATAACAATTGGACACAGATACAAGTTGAACATGGACGAAAAAGTCATCCAGGCGGGTATGTTCGATCAGAAGTCTACGGGCTCTGAGCGGCAACAGTTCCTTCAGAGCATTTTACATCAGGACGGGGATGATGAAGAGGTACGAATATTCACTTAAGTATGTTGACTAGTTTTTAAAAAATACTTACTCATCATGTGTGCATACAATTTAAAATCTAGTGCGAGTTTTTCACTGCCGCCGTCACAAGTCGCCAAAGTAAAGAGCCAATCGGCTAATTTCGGCTTTGTAGATCGTTATCTCTGTCGCACTACCTGTATGATATTTCCAGAGGTCAATGTGCAATGTATATCGCCAGATACTTTCTATTCTCACAAGACGAAACATTTTAACCATTTAAAAAGGCTTGAAAACTTATTAAATTAATATCTGCAACAAAGAACTGTTTGGTCTGATGATATTAAAGTATGTGTACTATATTATGTTAGGAAGAAAACGAGCTCCCAGACGACGATTTGATAAATGAAATGATAGCGCGCTCCGAGGACGAACTGGAGATTTTCAAGCAGATCGACATCGAGCGCAAGAAGACCGAGACGCATTCGCGGCTCATCGAGGAGTCGGAGCTTCCTGACTGGCTCGTTAAAACTGACGATGAAGTCGTGTGCAACAAGGTAACGCGTTATATTTATTTCCACTGACAGTACATTTTTCAGAAATGACAAAGCCACTTATGTTACCGAAGGAAGTGTTGGAAGAGATGCATGAATGTTGGAGTAGCGAATGAAATATGTAACGTTGTATGTCGCAAACTGGATACAGACTTGAGCATATTCCCTTTATTGCCCAGTTATACCATTCTGGGAAGCATGGTATTACATTATTTTTTATATATTTATTGAAGTCTTATCACAAAATAATTTCAAATGATTACGAAAAGCTAGATGTGTGTAACAGTCATTCAATCACGTGGAATGGAACGCCAGCCAGTTCTTCTTAGAAGGCTAGTTTCTGACACGGTAGTCAATTCTTCGAAATTCATAAGTACCTTACCAGGGCCTAAACTGAATAAATCATTTTAATTTTCTGTGCAATAAACAATAATATGTAACACCAGGGCCAAGGCTGGAATCTGGACGAGGATGAGATCCTGGGCCGTGGGTCTCGGCAGCGTAAGGAGGTGGACTACACCGACTCGCTCACTGAGAAGGAGTGGCTCAAGGCCATCGACGAGGAGTTCGACGACGAAGAGGAAGACGACGACGATGACGAGGTGCTCGACAAGAAGAGGAAGAGGGGACGAAAGCGACGGTAAATACTTCAATCATTATAGAGCCGTCACGAGCTATGACAGCGCAGCGAAAGTAGTGAGGATAATGCGCATGTTCTTATTCGACAGATACATACTCATAAAATGTCTACTGTGCATTCAAGGTACGCGCTCATAACTCCTGTACGTGTCTTTATTGAAAGTTTTTATTTTTCAGAAAGAAGAATTCTAATTATATTTCGTATTTTTTTTATATCTTGTTCAAACTAATATGCAGTAGTATTTTCATAACATATTTCGCTCGACAAGGGTGGCTTTCTTCCATATTTATGGGGCGGTAAAATGTTTAAAACATGAGAAACACGTATTTATAAAAAGTTAACAAATGTCTATATGACTTGGTTTGTTTAATTGAGTTACCGAAACTTATTTGATTTCAATGTTTTCAGCCGCAATGAAGAATCAGATGAGGAAGAAGCTCCCAGTTCGTCTAAGAAGAAGAGTAAAACAGAGGTTAACCAGACCAAGAAACGATTAAAAAGTATCATGAAAAAGGTTATAGAATATACGGATGAGTGAGTAAACATTCATCATGCTCATTTTTAAGTAAAAATAATTAACTATTCCATTTGATATGCTGAATGAGAACTTATTATTGTTTTAAATAGGGCTAATCGTGTTCTCTCCGAGCCGTTCATGAAGCTTCCATCGCGGCGAGAACTTCCTGACTATTACGATGTGATCAAGAAGCCGTTGGACATTAAAAAGATCATGAATCGAATAGAGGATTGCAAGGTGAATTCTAGTTTTAAATGACAATATTTCTGGGAAAAGTCGCATGACACTATAAAGTTTTATTGTTCTTTTCACAGTATAACGATATAACGGACCTTGAGCGGGATTTCTTCACATTGTGCGCCAATGCTCAAACGTACAATGAAGAGGCGTCATTGATCTACGAGGACTCTGTGCGGCTGCGTAACGTGTTCATCGAGATTCGCCGCCGTTACGAGAGTGGCCAGAATTCGGACGAATCTGATGATAATGATAAAGGTAATTTCTTTATCCTTCTTGGTATCTTGAAATAAAATTATGGGTGCCAATAGAATAAAATAGTCTATATGACATATGAGGCTAGGCCAATGTAATTTAAAAAAAAGTTTGCATTGCATAAGCATTGGAATTGTGTCAATGCGCTTACATTCATGAGATATATTGTAACCATTACAAATTATAACAACAATTTTTGAAAAGTAATTGTGAATTTCTTGCTGGGTCTTCTTCATCAAAAACAGCCTTCCAAGCCCAGTGATAACATTTGTACAGTGTAATTTTTTGTGTCCTGCCGATTTGAAAGTACTTTGTAAGAATACTTGTAAAAAGATAATTTTGATTTTATAGATGAGGAGGACTCTGACGGAGAGTCGAACCGGTCGGTGAAGATGAAGATTAAGCTGAAAAACAAAAGCAAGAACACGCCCACTAGGAAGCGGAAGCAACGCAAGTACATCTCCGACGACGAGGACTATGAGGAGGATTAACAATGTATACAACTAAAGTCCGATCTGAATTTCTTAACAAACATCTTAATTATTAACATAAGGTATTGTAGCGTCACCTTGCAAATGTGGTCGAGATTCCATTCAGTTTATCTGATACATCAGTTAGTGTAAGTCTTGATATGTTTAGAGGGTGATATGTATTGTAGTGGTGAAGATTAACTTTGTTTGTGGGCATTATGTCAGATTATAAACTTTCAATTTCTAAAAGTCTAATTTGACTTGGATTTGCATCTTCACTACCTGTCGTCTGTTATTATCGTCTGAGAAGTGTCTACCTAAATAAATAATTAATTTGGGGAATGAAAGTTGGAAAATAAATTTGGAGCGTGCAAGAAAAAAAAATTACTAATCAAAGAATCCAAACTTATGATAGTTTAATGTACTTCTTGAAAATTATAAAAATAAACTAGATGTCGAGACTTGGTGACATAATGTCCACTTAAAAATTTTCGGTTGTAGGAACTAGATTTTATTAAATTGATATTGATGTAGTTTCTTCTGACATAAACAGGTAACAGTTTTTACTTCTGAACTATTCATACTTAATGTCGTAAATGATACATTTTGATATTGATTTGTGTAGTAGCATAAGATATAAATTATTTCATTTTAATGAAGACATAAAATTCAAATTAAGTACTTATAAGACGAATATTTTTATGAGCTAGCTCATTAAACTCCTAAGTGATGTTTATGTAGTGCTGCTAATGTAATGCTTTGGCATGAATAAATCAATTTTTATGTGTAAATGTTGTTTTATTTATATATTACTTATCCTCAGTTATCTTCTTTTTCCTGGTTTCCTTGCATTTGTAGTCACCCCATTTATAAGTAACTCCATGCACCGTGTGCATGTGTTTGTTGAGACTGGTGCTGTGCATGAATCGCTGAGCGCACATGGGGCAAGGGTATGGCTTCTCCCGGGTGTGCACACGACAATGACGTCTCAAATCCCCAAGTGTGTAGAAGGCTACCTCACAGTTTTCACATTTGAAGGATTTATTACCAGCATGCCTGAAATAATTTTTATAAATAAATTATGATTTTTTCACAATTCTGCATGTGTAAAATTCATAATTTTTCCTATAATATATATGTAACCTGAACCTTTTGATATGCACAGTTAAGTTTCTCTTTGTATGTGTCTTATAACCACACAAGTGGCACTCCAGACACTTATTAGAGCTATGCTTCTTCCTGTGGTTCAACAACTCTGCTGAGGTTATAAATGTGTCCCCACATTCTTCACAGTTGTAGTTGTAAATGTTATAATGCCGATTTAGATGGCTTCGGAGCGACTGTTTGGACTTCAACACTTTGTGGCAGATATTGCAACCAAAACTGCCATCATCATGCACTCTTAAATGGGTTTTTAAAGCAAAGGCATGTTTGAACTGCTTTCCACATTCTGAACAAGTAAAATATGTAGTTGAACTGTGAGTTTTTCGGTGAGCTGTGAGACTAGAGGATTGTGTGAAAGATTTGCCACACTCACAATGATAGGGTCTCTCCCCATTATGTCTTCTCATGTGATTGACTAGAGTCTGGCTGTGCGGAGTTGAGTATGAACATGTGGTGCAGTGATAGCACCGAGTGGCTCCAAAACCGGTCACTTTACCAACTTTTTTTCTTTTTTCATGCATTGATGCTTTGTGCTTTAATAGGGAAGCCAAGGTTTTTAAAACTTTATCACACAAAGAACATTTAAAGCACTCCATAGTCATACTCGGACTTTCTTCTTCTTCAAGATTCTTATCAATCCATTTGATATCTTCTATTTCTGGATTACCATCAGACTCACAGGTATCCAAGACTGCTTCCTGACTACCTTTGCCTTGAGAATAATTATTTTCAATTCTGTCTTCAAGATTGCCACCATTCAATTGTAATTTTTCATGAAACTCTAACAACCTTTCCTCAATAGTAGCGCACTTGATACGAAATTTATCTGCGTTATTTAATTCTTCAGTACATTGTTCACAAACTATAAACGGAAAATTTTTTTCAGGGTCGATGACTATTTGAAAACACGTGTAAATCTTCTGTATAATACTATTTGCTCTATTTATATCCATTTCAACTATATCATTGCAGAAGCAAATTTTACAAGTTTGTTTATTGTCCATAATCAATCTTAATAAGACTCATTCGAACACTATTGTAAGAAGGAAGTTTTGTTTGTTGGTACAAACCAATCAACAACCATATATCAAGAGATTTTAATGGGTTCACTCGCTCACCGTGCCGGTTCCGTGAACAAAACTTTAAATTAGTAATATTAATTATAATCCTGCATCTTGTTTTGTTATTTGTTTGTTGTAACTGTTATAAGTAGACAGACAGATGTCATTCATTTTAATACGTCACGTGCAAACCATAGACTAGAGTTCAGGGTCGGGCGGGAGTAGTAGCATAGTCTTAAAAAACTGTTTTATTTGTAGTGAAATTTTAACACGATTTTATTCAATACATAAGGACACTGGACTGTATGCCTCATCCATACATAAATCACGTGCCTGATTTAATTAATTCCCATACAATTTGTATCGCTTCGAATCGCAAGCGCGGGGATAACGTTACCCTCCTCCCCTATTCGCTATCTTTGTTGTACACTCACAATGGGTATAAGTCGCGAAGTTTGCACGTCAAAAAGTGCAAAAGTACACTAAAGGAAAGTCTAAATAGATGCTGGTGCACCTCAATCTTGCATTTTCTCAAATAACTGTCCACATTATGAGGATTTTACCAACCGAAACACAATCCATTTAGCTCTCTCTAGGTTTTGCTACTTTTTAAAACATAGATCTTCACTATTTTGAAGGGAAATAAAAAAACAAAACCTTAGGGTTTTGAAGTGGATTGTCGACTTCGGAATATTTGTGCCATATTTTATTTTATTTAAACAAATTCTTTGTATAACCTATTCAGTTCAAAACAGCAATTAAAAAAAAATATGTTATTTCATTCATAACCCCCTTTCCTAGGAATAGCTTTGCCACGTGGGTCTCAGCTGAGAAACTATAACCCCCATTTGATTGACTGCCATCTTATGTTTGAATCGCAGAATTTGTAACGATCATTTGAGCTTTGATTCCATAGATAAATAAGATCTTAAATTTCCTAGCATTTTCAATATGGGAAGTCTACTAGAAATATGTAAAACAGTAAATAAATAATTTTGATATAAAAATTAAAAAAAGAAATGTTTACACCAAAGGCTTTTATTTCAGAATAATTGCCTATGCCTCCTGAGCTTGAGCCTGAAGTCTCTTGACATAAGAGTCCTTCTTCTGCTTGATTCTGTTCTTCCTCTCGGCGAGTGTAAGTTTGCGTTTGTTCCAGCGTTTCTGTTTGGCTGGGTCCTTCTTTGGATCTTTCTTCTTGTGTGACGGGTCTGCGCGGATGGCCTCGTGCGCCTTCTTGTATAAGGTCTCAATCTGTTGGACAAACATTGAATTAACAACATTCAAGAGATATAAATCAATAGTGAGTTAAATACCTAAAAATCATTGCCTTCAGAATCAGATGAGTTAAGGTCAAATAATTTGTTGCACTGAATGAGACCTTCAAAAACATTAGCTCTCAAAAGTTATGTATAATGCTAAATAATTTTGTCCAACTTCGACACTGTTCTTATTTTGAGACAAGAACAGTAATTTGTTTGGACGTTGTAACTGAACAAGTGCAGATAGAAGGGAGTGAAATACTATTTCAATACTCACAGCATCAGCATTTACACCTAATTTGATGTATTTGCCAAACTGTCTCTTGAAGGAGTCTTCGTCTTCTTGTTCGAGGTTACGCATGTACTCTGCCACGTGAAGACCGAAGATGTGCGCTCTGTGTAAGAAAAGATAACAAATTGTATTTCAGACAACAGACATAATGCAAAATCTGAATGTATATATGGGCGCGCTCAACCGAGCTGCCATCTAGTTTCAATTGTAGGAAACAAGTCTCAATTTAAAATTGAGACAGGAAACAACACTAGCTACTTTTCGTAATAATGTAATTCTTAAATTTAGGATAATAAATTGTAATTCAGATTCTAGAATTAATTAAAAGTACTAACGAAGTAGAATTTCCTATTTATATAATTTTGTAATGTAATATGAATTAAGTGGGTCACTAATGTTTTTGTTGTGTTTACACTACTGTATGACTTCCGTATGTATTATTTTAAGAAACGAGTTAAGTTAATTATGTAAAATTAGAAGTTTAATTAATGTTTCATTATTATCTAATATTGTTGTAATTATTGAATAATTTATTTTAAAATACAATTATGATTTACTTTTGTAACAAAACTGTAAACTTTATAGGGTGTTTCCGGTTCATTTTATATTGTTATTTAAAATACCTAATTAAGCTAATTAAGATGTATTTCGACTTTAGTTAACATAAAAATAATGTTTTATTGTTTTTAGAATTATAAAACCTTAATATTAAATAGTTTTGTAATAATGTGAAACACGTGGTCTTGTAATTAATAATTAAATAACTTGGTTAGTCGAGGTTGCAGTAGGTGGCATTCTTTCGCTGATCGTTGAAGAGTAAGGTTGTTAAAGAAATATAATTATTTATCCTGCTGTGTTCCTTATTTTTCTTGACGATTATAATGGATCCTGGGGCGAACTCCGGTGAGGCGCCGACAGCAGCGGTGGGATCGCAGCCCGGTGATCCCGGACCACCACGTCAACTGGAGCCAACTTTCACCATGGAACAGGTCATGAGTCTTGTTAATTCTATTACGAAACAATCGGCAGCTAGTGCTGTGACCGCTGCCCTCTCATCTGGTTCATTGCCATCGCGTCACCATCACGATTTTTACTTGCCGCCTTTCGACCCCGATGAAAGATCTCATGATATTAGGGATTGGTGTGCTCACGTGGACGAAACGATATCAAAATTCAACATACCTTCATACGAGGCCCGCATGAAAGCTATTTTACAACTAAGAGGAAGAGCAAAAACATGGGCTGACACGTGGTCGCTGAGTTCTACCACGTGGGACCAAGTTAAATGTGAACTAATCCAAACGTTTGGCAGGGAATTCCGGTACGCGGACGACGTTCAGAAGTGGAGAGCCTTCACTTCTGATCACGCGTCGAGTTACGCTGAATACGCTACAAAGGCCTGGACGCTGTTCAAGCGAGTCCGACCTGAGGCTTCGGATGCGGAGGTGCTTGATGCTGTGGTGACAGGTATTTTTCCAGAATTTATTCGCTCAGATTTATTACGTATTACGCCAGAATCATTGCCCAAATTAATTTCTGTTTTGAAAACTTATCGCAAACGCAAGCTAGAACCGTCCATAAAACCAAGTATCGATCATCATGACTGCAAAAAACCACGTTTTGCTGAATACAGTGTTTCTAAAAGGGATCATGTTGTTAAATGCTATAACTGTAATAAGGTGGGTCATGTGTCTCGTGATTGTAAGGAAATAAGGGTGGTCCCTAAGGCCAACCCAGTGCCGATGCAAAATAATAATAATCAACCCAATAAACCAGGTCCTTCTAGTAACTCGAATATGGCTAAAAATATTGAGTGCAGGTATTGTCATCGTCCAGGTCACGTTGAAAGGAATTGTTTTCGTCGGCAGAATGATGAGCGCCTCAAATCAATAAACAAGTCTGTAAACTATTGTCAATCCTTAGAACGCAGTCTGATTACTGTAGAAATAGGTGATAAGGGTTATTCGTGTCTTTTTGATACTGGTGCCGACTGTTCATTAATTAAAGAAAGCGTTTCTCTTTCTGTACCCGGCAAACGTAAATGTGTAGACGTTACCTTTTCGGGCATTGGTGGTTCACCAATAAAGTCAAATAGAAGCATCACCTCTGTAGTGAAAGTAGACGGTATTTATGTAGAGCTAGAATTTTATGTAGTTGGTGATACTCGCATGAAATTTGATATCCTTATCGGATTCGACCTTTTGAATGTGCCAGGTCTTAGCGTGACACTGAAGAAAGACAGTATTTCTCTAAAGCGTGAGCTTTTTATTAACAACGTTTTGCTTGATGTTGACCCGACTTTGAGTCTTGATACTGATATAAGCGATCCCCAACAACTTAAAATATTACGGGAAATACTTACTAAATATAAAGATAATTTTACAAGTGGGAATCGCGTTTCACAAGTGAAAACTGGATCTTTACAAATTAGATTAAAGAATCCGGACAAAATAGTACAGCGACGACCATATAGACTGTCACCTGTGGAACGTGAAAAAGTTAAAGAAATAGTTCAGGATTTGAAGAGTAATGGCATCATACGAGATAGTTCATCTCCTTACAGTAGCCCTATTTTACTAGTCAAAAAAAAGGATGGTACTGACAGGCTCTGTGTCGATTTTCGCGAGCTTAATGCCAATACTCTCAGAGATCACTTTCCTTTACCGCTTATAGCAGATCAGATCGATAAGTTAGGAAAAGCACGCTATTTTACCTGTTTAGATATGGCTGCAGGTTTTCATGGTATTCCAATTTCACCCGATTCGATCGAAAAGACCGCTTTTGTGACCCCCGATGGTCAATTTGAATACTTGCGTATGCCTTTTGGTCTCTGTAACGCGCCGTCGGTTTATCAACGTGCTATCAATTCGGCATTAGGAGAACTTAAAGATAATATCGCGTTAGTTTATGTTGATGACATTCTGGTAATATCCGAAACAATTGACGAAGGTTTGCATAATCTAAAATTAGTACTAGATCGACTAACGCAAGCTGGTTTTTCCTTGAACGTTGCCAAATGCTCTTTTCTTAAAACGCAAGTAGAATATTTAGGAAACCTTATAGAAAACGGAACCGTTAAACCTAGCCCACGGAAGATCCAAGCCTTGGTCAATTCACCCATTCCTAAGAGTCCCAAAGAAGTCCGTCAGTTTAATGGATTAGCTGGATATTTTCGGAAATTTGTGCCTAACTTCTCCTCGATAATGGCTCCCCTGTACGAGTTAACAAAGGCGAACGTTCCTTGGCGTTGGACAGATCGTCATGAACTTGCAAGACGCGAGGTCATTAATCGGCTTATATCTTCTCCCCTTCTGACTATTTTCGATCCCTGTTTACCCACAGAGCTTCACACCGATGCCAGCTCTCTGGGGTATGGCGCCGTGTTAATTCAAAGACAGGATAAAAATCCATTGGTAATTGCTTATTTTAGTATGCGGACGACTGATTGCGAGAGTAAATATCATTCGTATGAATTGGAAACCCTCGCAGTTGTAAAAGCAATTAAACATTTTCGCCATTTTCTACACGGGAGGGCTTTTAAAGTCGTGACGGACTGCAACTCTTTAAAAGCTTCCAGTCATAAGAAAGAGTTGACTCCCAGGGTACATCGATGGTGGGCTTATTTACAGAATTTTGATTTTCAAATTGAATACCGTAAGGGAGACCGCCTTGCTCATGCAGACTATTTCAGTCGCAACCACGTAGATACTGAAAAATCCGTTCGAACTGTCAGTGTCGCTCTACCACCAAAATCGCCTACTCAGGCCTTAAAATTCCTAGTCAACTCGCTTGACCACAATTGGCTGCTCATTGAGCAGAAACGCGATCCTATCTTAAGTAAAATTGTTGATCAATTAAAAGGAGACTCTATTCCCAAATCTATTGCCGATACTTACATCATTACCCAAGATAAATTATTGAGGCGTAAAGTCCAAATTGATAATAAAACTCATAAGCTCATTATTGTCCCTGCTAGATACAGATGGAATCTTATCAGTCACCATCATAATTCTCTTCAACATTTTAGTTGGGAGAAAGTTCTTGCTAAATTACGTGAACAATACTGGTTCCCAAATATGTCGCGGCTGGTCAGAAAATTTGTAGAGAACTGTGTTAGTTGTAGAGTTCGGAAAGGTGTTTCGGGTGCTCGACAGGTTACGCTACATCCAATCGACAAAGTCCCAATTCCTTTCCACACTGTCCACGGCGATATTACTGGACGAATGAATGGCCAGCGAAACGTAGCGGAATATGCTTTTGTTTATATAGATGGTTACAACAAATACGTTCACATGATCTATACAAATGACCGCACTACGGAAACCGCAATTAAGTGCTTTCAAAATTTTATATCTATTTTTGGCACCCCTACGTTATTTATTACTGATCAAGATAAAAGCATGACATCCACAGAGTTCAAAAGTTTTTGCGAACGTTATGGTATTCAGCATCATGTGGTGGCAAAAGGCGCTAGTAGGGCGAATGGACAGGTAGAGCGCCTTATGAAAGTAATTAAAGACAATATGTCGGTTGTAGAACTTGATATGCCTTGGCACTCGGCTATTCAGGATTTACAATTAGCTATAAATTGTAGTGTATCCAAAAGTACCGGCAAAAGTCCACTGGAAATTTTACTGGGAAAGAAATGTTCACCACCGAGTATTAAGTTATTACAAGTTGATGACGATGTACTAACTGATGATCTAGAATCAATGCGAGCGGCTTGCAAGGATAGGATGGACGAGCGATCCCTTCAGGATAAGTCTCGTTTCGATAAAGGTAAAGCTAAAGTCAAACCTTATAAAGTTGGCGACTTTGTTCTACTTCGGCGCCATGAACGCCACACCACTAAACTCGGTCCCAAATTTGAAGGGCCTATGGAAGTTTTAGAAATCTTGCCCAATGACAGATACAGACTAAAACATGTCAATCTCCGCGGTTGTTCAGAAAAAATTGCTAGTCATGATTCCTTGCGAGCTGCTCCCCTTGCACAATATGACCCTTTTGAAAGTGACTCTGACTCTGAGCAGTCGGCCGTATGGGCGAATAACGATAATTCTGGAGTACCTGTTGAATCACTATCTTCCGCCACTGCATCCGCTAATAACTGTGGGAACATACCAGTTAATTTGGGGGCATCCACTTCCAATAATTAGCCCCTGCTTTATTTTATTGTTGGTTCCTATCCAAAATCCTTCCTTTCGCGCTGGCTGGCCACCATGCGCATCCTTTATACCGGTCTTAGAGGCTATAGCCCAAGAAGGGTGATTGCCTATTTTGATGATGGCTAGACCCCAGGATGGGTGATTGCCTGTTTTGATGATGGCTAGATCCCGGGAAGGGTGATTGCCTGTTTTGATGATGGCTAGATCCCGGGAAGGGTGATTGCCTGTTTTGTTGATGGCTAGATCCCAGGATGGGTGATTGCCTGTTTTGGTGTGGGTAGATCCTAGAATGAGATTGCTAGTCTCAAGAATGATTTATGTTTATGAGTGTCAAAGTATTGTTTTTGACGAAATGTTTACTAATTAATCAAGGCTGTAAAGTTACCATATTATTTGTTAAGTTATCATTTACAAGTTAAGTGTTTATCCTTAAAACAAAAGAGAACCTTGTTATAAGGAAATATGAGATTGGTTTGATTTGATTATGTAATTGTGTGTACATGCAATCTTATATGATTTTCAATTCTGTCAATGATTTTCTAAATTTGTAAGCGCAGAGAACGCGCTTGAGTCAGTATGGCCGTATGGGCGCGCTCAACCGAGCTGCCATCTAGTTTCAATTGTAGGAAACAAGTCTCAATTTAAAATTGAGACAGGAAACAACACTAGCTACTTTTCGTAATAATGTAATTCTTAAATTTAGGATAATAAATTGTAATTCAGATTCTAGAATTAATTAAAAGTACTAACGAAGTAGAATTTCCTATTTATATAATTTTGTAATGTAATATGAATTAAGTGGGTCACTAATGTTTTTGTTGTGTTTACACTACTGTATGACTTCCGTATGTATTATTTTAAGAAACGAGTTAAGTTAATTATGTAAAATTAGAAGTTTAATTAATGTTTCATTATTATCTAATATTGTTGTAATTATTGAATAATTTATTTTAAAATACAATTATGATTTACTTTTGTAACAAAACTGTAAACTTTATAGGGTGTTTCCGGTTCATTTTATATTGTTATTTAAAATACCTAATTAAGCTAATTAAGATGTATTTCGACTTTAGTTAACATAAAAATAATGTTTTATTGTTTTTAGAATTATAAAACCTTAATATTAAATAGTTTTGTAATAATGTGAAACACGTGGTCTTGTAATTAATAATTAAATAACTTGGTTAGTCGAGGTTGCAGTAGGTGGCATTCTTTCGCTGATCGTTGAAGAGTAAGGTTGTTAAAGAAATATAATTATTTATCCTGCTGTGTTCCTTATTTTTCTTGACGATTATAATGGATCCTGGGGCGAACTCCGGTGAGGCGCCGACATATATTAATGTACCTTTTAGGAAGTACTGTATGCAAAACCGGTTCAAAAAATTTCAAAATAAATTCTTTTGACAACCAATAGCCTTGCTTATCATATTGCTCCAATATGGCTGTCCAATCAATAGTCACAGCTATTGTTTGGAGGATGAAAGGAGCTACAGTAAAAATTACAAGAGAATTGAATTATGTCAACTCACCTATGAACTTCAGCATTGAATTTCTTCGCTTCAGCATCATAACCGGGGAATCTCTTGATAGAGTGAGGTACATTGAGACCGCCATCAACGGCACCCTTCATTGCTCCAAACACACGGGCGCCGGTTGTGGTGCGTGCAAGACCAACATCAAGGTAACATCTAAAAAGTATAGAAAATATTCAGAATGCAGTCCATAACATCACATATGGTAGATAGTTTTTTTTTTAATCAGCACATTACGAAACAACATTCTTTTTTGGCATTGTACTTGCTTTCAGACCGCCCGTAATAACTTCATCATATTAACCAGAGATGTATTTTCTGCCCACTCATAACTAATCTTGCTACTTAAATTAATTATGCTAAGTTATTGTCTTCATATCAAAGTGTAACATTACCTGAAGGCACCGGGACCATTGTCAACAGGTTCTACATTAAATTCATCGCCAGTAATTTCAGTGGCTCCAGTGTACAGGGAGTCTAGTCCCAGTCTCTGCAGCAGTCTTCTGGCGAGGAGCAGTCCAGTACAGTAGGCGGCAGCATAGTTTGTCAGACCAACCTACAACAACACTTTATTTAGGTTCAGAATAAAACTGATTGATATTGATTAACACAGGTGGTTAATAAGTAATCAGTATTGAACATAGAACAACATGGGTTTGTGCGTTTTGTACAGTCGCTTCAGACCGCCCGTTCAAAATCATCATTTTGTAGAGACAATTTATAAAAAGCAAACATTTTTAGAAATTTTGAAATACAAAGTTATGTGTATAGTTATATATAGCTTTATTTCTATTCTTTGCTAGTTTTAGTATATCTCTACAAAGTTAAACTTATATCGTTTTAAATATACATAAAAAATATAATAGCAAAATACCTTGATTCCATAATGGGGTAGCTCATGGGAGTATGCAGCGCACACAATGTGGTCTCCTTCAATACGAGAGTATGCAACCTGGCAGGTCACATCCTTGTTGGACAGACGGACAATCAGACGGTACTTGGGTGTGTTGTACTTATTTTTGTCCTGAAAGTGTATATTAGGAAGTTAAAACCTGCTAAAGATATAAACAAGGTAGATATCTAGTGAAAAACATATAAGTATTAACTATATTAAACTTGAATTTGTAGTTCTTTGAGCAGTATATAGGTAGGTATATAAAGTGCATATCAGTTACATACCTGCACAACAAGACGCTTGCGAGCATAGTAGTCGGTTTTACCCTCGCGACGCCTCTTGAATTTAACTTGGTACCTCTTGAAGTATTGCTTGTTCTTCACGACTTTCACGAAACCCTAAAACACAAGACCGTTTGGTTAGTTCCAATCGTAACAGAAAACATACATAAAACATAATAAAGACTGTTTATCAGAGACACTTTATAATCAGAAATGCCGTTTCAGAGGTCAAAACAGACTAATGCAGTGCACATAAAACATGGCACAACACGCCTATGATGGCTCTTCGACGGCTTCAGATGACGCGCATGTGTCGGTGTTTCATCATTTAGGTTATAATTTTTGATTACTGTTAAAAAAGATAGTATTACACCCTATTGTGCTCAAATCACTAACATAATAGCACTTAATAAAATTCTACCAGTGTTACTTTCATGTAAAGTACTCGGTGAAAGTTTCATTACATTTGAACGAGTGACAACAGCTTTGGAACATCAAACATTATTTTGGACATCGCCAAGTACTCTCAAGAAAATCCATCACGAGTACCTCAAGACTGGTTGAATAATTTCGAATCAACATTTATTTCACAAAACGAATACTCACCATTTTAATTAAAACCTATAAATATCACTCGGGTATCCTACGGAGGACACCACCGGAAAGAAAGAATTCAACTTGACAGCAGAGCACAAGTGTCAAGTGACAAGAAGCGACAGCTAACCGAAATATTGCTAGCATAATATTATATACGCCACAGATTAGTAAGCAGAAACTGTTTGAAAAAAAGGCGACCTTTATCCGATTCCAAACCGATTTCTGGGCTGGAGCTAGGGATTTCTCCTTTTGAGTCCTTCATCAAATGAGAGATGAATATACGTGTTCTGCGGTACGTAAAACAACAAGAGAATCTACCGTTATACATTATTGTATGGCCCGATGTACACATATGTGTAATAACAAACTTTCAGGATTTCTGCACAATATCGCGACACTTTAAGTATACAAATTGTGCTAAACAAATTAAAAAGCTAATTTATTCTGCATTTGTCAGATAGAGGTACCTCTTCCTAAATTTCAATAAATGAAATCAGTTGTGATTTGGGCGGCGCCGCCGCTAAAATGGTAGCAGACAGAAAGACATCATATATGGAATGGGTATATTTTTTGATTAAATATAGTCCTTTTCTTATCTCTGATTTCATTCTATAAGTATGTTTTTTTATGTATGGTAGCACTGTTCATTAGTGACAATTTCTTCGTTATGGCTTCCTCCTATTCATATCCTGAATTATTTTTGGCGGGTTTTATATTTACCTTGCCCTTTTTGTATGAAAAAAGTAATGTTTTTCGATATTACTTGAAATTTTTCCTCTATTATGCATATGTACTAATTACGTGTACGGTATTATTACCTGTAGTGCTATTCTATCCTCGCGACGTAACAAATCTAATGTAAGTTATCGATTATTATTTTCTTTCCTTGCGCGACGTTGTATGATAATTTCTGTGAATGAAGAACACTTTTATATCAACGTTCTATTTTTCTGTGGCAGAGTTGCTTCCAGATTTTGCCGATATGCCTCATATATAGTAGGTATAGATTGGGAATTGCGCGGACTTGAACACTGGGATAATGACCAGTGTTATATCGTGATATCGAACCATCAGAGCTCCTTAGATATTTTGGGTAATCTTACTACTTAATAAACTACTCACATGCAGTTTATATAAGGGCTTCTATCTATATTCATGTTTTTTTTTCATTCAGGAATGTTTGAGATGTGGCCTCGCATGAAGCGGTGTACGGCAGTTGCCAAAAGGCCGCTGATGTTCACGGGAGCCTTCGGGTTCGGTGCCTGGCTTTCGGGACTTGTGTTCATTGACCGGTTGAAAACTGACAAAGCTAGGCTACTTATGAGAGAAGCCACTGAACGAGTCAAACAAGATAAGGTACCTACAAATACTTTTTAATTTTTCTTTAATTATTTCTCTCTGTGACTTATTTACTCAACATCATATTTTCAGACCAAGTTGTGGATTTTCCCTGAAGGTGCAAGGTATAATAAGGGCAGCATACAACCTTTCAAGAAGGGTGCATTCTATCTAGCCATTGATGCACAAATTCCAATAATGCCTGTTGTTTTCAGTCAGTATTATTTCTTAGATAATGAGACCAAAACATTTGAACCAGGTATGTGATAAAAAAATCATTCAATATTATGTTTGACTCCACTTTTGCAAAGAATTAATCATATAAAATGATAAACTTACAGGAAAAGTGGTGATAACCACATTACCTCCTATCCCCACCAAAGGTATGACGCGGAATGACTTGGAAGCCCTCTCTGACCTAGCTCGTCAGCAGATGATTGAAGTTTTTAATGAGTCCTCAAAGGACCTTGTAGTCCAGAAGAAAATTGCTATCTAAGGACAAAAAATAAAAATAGAAAAGAGGATCTATTTGAACTTTCA
Source organism: Watsonalla cultraria (assembly GCA_964035505.1). Classification (NCBI taxonomy): domain Eukaryota; kingdom Metazoa; phylum Arthropoda; class Insecta; order Lepidoptera; family Drepanidae; genus Watsonalla; species Watsonalla cultraria. Next base: position 3,935,502 of record OZ037717.1, on the reverse strand, counting down.
CAATAATACAAAATGTTGTTTTATATTGCATTCCAAAACATTTATTTGGACATGTTCTAGTCAGTACCAAATATTGTTGTTAAGAGGCTATATTTTCTCACTATAATAATCACATATAATTTAGTTATCTTAATTAATCAGTGCTTTTTACAAGTGCTGTCATCCATTAGATAATGTTTTAAGTATTTTTAGATACCTATTATCTTTAGTTTGTAAGTGCTAAGAGTTACCACTCAGGTTTAGATAGGTCATGTCATTGTTATATATTTGTTTAGTTGGCTAAGCCACAGGTTTAGATCACGCAATAAATGTTATGTAATTTTATCGGCTGTGTTTTTAGTAATTTTAAATTAAGTGTCTTGAATAGTGAGGTTGTGAGAATGATTGCGTACAGGTGAAATAAGGGCTAGTAAATTTAAATATAGTTTATGTAAACATTTCGTTTTCAACAAAATAATTAGTTTTTAATTAATTGTGTACATGGTGATTTTAATTAAATATTAAATAATAGCATATTAGTATTGTGAACTTATAAAATCTTAAATAACATTGCACATGAACTCACAGGAGCTTGACATTAAATAATTAATATAACATGCAAACCATATGTCATAAATTCAAATTTGTAGGTAGTACATTAGTGGATTGTACCAATTGCAATAATCCAATCACATATCATGTTTTGTGTATGAATAAAAATCGTCAAACCTTTACTACACCCACACTTATGTAAATGGCGGAACTTTGTAAATATAATAAATATACAAGAAAAGCTTTCAATTCACCTCCAAGCATTCATTTTGTGATAATTTACTAATGAGAATTTTAAGCGTGTACACATTGCCCATAATAAATACTCAATATAATTTATTGCCTTTTAATTTCCATTAATTCACCATAATATTAATCGTTCCAATTCTCGCCCCAACCCTCGTCCTCATCCTGGCCTTCATTGGGAACAAAGTTTAATTTGCTACTTAAATTCGGTTGAGCAACACTCGCAACTGTAGCCTTCTCGATGACTGGCGTCATATCCGCAAAGAAATCAAATTCATCAGCATTTTTTTTTGAGTAATCCATTTTTTGATTTTTTATGTCTAATTCTGATATGTCAACTATGTTTTTCTTTGCTGCAATAGCAGCTTTTTGTAATAAAGTGGTTCTGGCTGTTGTGCTTGCCTTGTGATCATCGGGAGTAGATTTAATTTCAGTGTTAATTTCTATGTCGACACACTTATTATCAGTAGAGCAGTCGTCGTCCATGATATTTAAGATATGTTTTTGTGATGTCAATTGTTGCTGAGTTTCCCAATCACTCCAGTCATCTTCACTATGTACTCTGTTTGCGTGTGACTCTTCAATAATTTCTTCATCAAGTGATTCACCACCAACAGGAGAAGGTCTTTCATTTAGAGGTATAACCTTTTCATAAACAGTCATGTCACCATCTCGGCATTCAAATATGTCTTCAGAACATGGTAGTTCTTGTAATGACTTTTGTGTCGTAAATATATGTTCCGGGGATTTAAGGGCACTTGTAAACAATTGATTGGGTTTTGAATTTGGTCTACCATCAGAGAAAAATTTTGACCGTTTGCCTCCTATAACAGTATCTGCTCCTAAAAGTGGGACCAATTCACTTAAACATACTAATGTTGAAGCCACCAATATGTCGTCTAGATCCTTGATACCGAGCAGCAACTGTAAAGTAATAAAATTATATTTAATATTAAAGATAAGGTATGAGCATATAATGTGGCCAACACAATAATAAAACTTGACACAACATTGACAAAATATGGTAGGTTTTCAACTGGAAAGTGTATAATGGCTTTTCTCATACTATCGAGAACACTATGCATTTACTATGTTGGTTGATATAATACTTATAGTTAAATGAAATATAAATAAATGTTCACAGTATCAGCTATTACCTCTGGCAGAATGTGCTGTGAAAGTTCTTCATGTGAGAATGCATGAACAAATTTAGAAAAATGTGTCAGCAGTAACATCCTTATTTGACTGTCTCTGACTCCAAACAGTTGCATCAATCTAGGTTTAACATGCTCTTTAAAAATACCTAAGCTGAAAAATCCTGTGGTCTCACCATTTTGTGTTCTTTCTGGAAATGGGTAATATTAGTTATATTATTATATTTTATCCTCATTGGGTACAAACAAAGGGTGCATATCAAAATCAATGTATTTACACAAAATTGAATTCAAAGTTCCATAATGCCTAAGTTGATATAAATAAATGTATAACAGTTTATTCTTTCTCTTGAAACTTTATAAAAATATAGTACTGCAATTGATAATTTGCAGACTCCTAATTACAAACAGCCAAAGACCTTATGCTTCTGTAAAACATATTTTTGTAAAATGTTTTCAGCCTTACCATTTTTAGGTTTGAGGATAAATGGGATGACATTCCTCCTTGCTGTTTGATCCAACATTGTGAGCCTAGACAGTAATAATCCACTCAATTGCTTTGCTACAGTTTCTTCATCATAACATTTTAGACTGTCCAAAATATTCGAAAAGAAGTCACTTCTTTCATCTTCAGATTTCAAAGGTAGAAAATTGAGGAATTTGTAAATTGATATGAATTCATGATTGAAGAAATTATGGTGAAGAACTTCTGATAGACTTGGTCTCTTCACAGAACTTTGATGTTGAAGTGTGTCTTTGCAATATTTTTTAAATTCATGCAAATGTGGTACTTCGTCTGAAAAATGCAAAATAACTTGATTACAGGCAAATAGTTATAACAACACTAACATACACAGAGCTGGATTAACTCATTCAGAGTCCCTAGGCAATGCAATACTTGCAGCCCCTTTCCTGAAATAAAATATTTCCCCCCACTTTATTCCCGGGCCCCTAGGCTGTCTCTTACTCAACTTTAGGGATAATCCTTCATCATTATTAGAATGTTTTATAACATACCATCTCTGCGTCCTTTGAATACATCCTCCACTAAGACAGCAAAGCCATATTGGTCCACTTTTGTTGTAATCTCATATGAATCTTCATTGGGATCTACTGCCTTATCATATCTGTAGTAAGGAAATAATAAAATGATATATCACTCGGAACCCATATCCATTATTACAAAATAATCCTTATTAGATTGGTTATGTACTAAAATGTCCGGGCAGTTCCATTAAAATTGATGGGTGGTAGGTATTGAGAGCAACAAAAAGTTAAATATAAAACAAAATATATTCTTGCCAGCCATTCTATTCTACAATTGTCAGAGATCACCAGGAGTGATAAGACTGCCATTTGTACCCAATTTTAATACTGTAATGACATGTAAATTATAATTGTGTACAAGTCACCTATGAATCCTTGCATGTTTCAAGTAAGCAGGAGTCAGTTCACTGAACGCACACAAGTACTGCAAGCCCCCCAGCTTCCACTGTCCATCACCAGACACATAAGTTGCTGATAAACTCACATTGTTGTGGGACATGCCAGCCTGGGAAGAGCACATAACACTAATTGATTACATTTGTATTCTAAAGAAGACCTTGATTAATAGTTATTTTTTTATGTAGTAATAAAATAGCCTCCTTGGTAAACTTATTATAAGCTCTTGTAGCTTGGGTATAAACACTATTAAGTACTGTATTAACACATTCGCTGCTAAAATTTCGTCTTCTTCGTAAATTCTCTAACAGTTGGACGCGCAGGTGCGTCCTTAGCAGTGAACGCGTTAAGTAACTCTAAATTATATAGGAATGAACTTGAATGGCACTTACTTGTTCATGTAGAAAGACTAGGGCTCTCAAAATGTTATTCAACCCTATACATATTTGCAGTGGTGTTTGTGAACTCAACACTTGAGATAGTGGTTGAATATACTCAGTAGCTAGATGGAGTGTGGATCGCTGTTGCCATGCTGATATGTACCGGACAATGCATGGATGGCGATACTTTAGAAGATTCTATAAAGACACGTAATACATTACATTTATGTAAACAAGGATTGTTTTCAAAGAATTACAAAGATACCCACGTTTGAAAACTTTTCTAAGGGTGTCGAAACTGCCCACAGAGGACCAACAGCTGCTTCTCCTTTAAAAACTGATACTGAACCATCACTCTTCAAACTAAAATACCTGCAGCTATCATTAATTGTAGCCTGATAGTGGCCCCAAAAATCAGTTATCTCAACTGCTTTTTCTTCGATCTCCAATCCACTTAACTGTGAGCTTTCGTTGCCCATCATATCATATTAATTACTATATTTATTGTGCTCTAATTACATCGCTATAGAAATGTATTCCCGATACGTAGATATTATATTCTTTCTTAATCTAAAACAAATCCACAACTCGAAGTGACATGAAATGAAAGTCCACTCTGTCCACTAGGGATGGCGATCTGAGATCGATTAATCGAAGAATCGATTTTTCGAGCCAAATAAATCGATTTTATAAATCGATATGTAACACTGAATCGATTCAGTGAATCGATATTTCACCCTAGAGAATCGACACTCGATTTTTTCTATACACAACACGATTTTAATCTATTTAGTAGTTTTAGAATTAAAATTTGAAATCAATATTTTTTTTGTTAAAATTATTACTTAATATAACAAATACATTTAGAAAGTAGAATTGTGTCTTCTTTTTTACCTGATACTTTCATATTGTTATATAAATGATTGTGATCATCGAATTTCTTGAACTAAAAAAAATCCCTGATTTTAATACTAAGTGATCGCTTATTATGGTATCTTGTTTTTCATAAAATGGATTTATATTTACATTGTAAATGCAGACTCAAGAAAAAATCGATTTTTTAGAAATCGATCTTTTTGACCTCGATTTTTTTATGAATCGATTCATCAAGTTACGATTCGAATCGATTTAATAATCGATCTTTTTTGGGAAGAATCGCCATCCCTACTGTCCACTCCGCCTACTGACTGACAAACAGGCAAGGACACGTCAAAAATGTGTCAGTCGAGTCAAATAATTTTTATCATCTTTTTATGAAATAAATGTTTTTTATTCAAGACTCGCCCTCGTCTTTTATGGCTAATATCTTTATATCTTTTCATACTTCATACTGCGTTATCTTTATTACTTTCTGTTAATGTAGTTCAAGAAACCGGTTTCTGGCTAGTTTGATAGATAAAATTCAGAAATTATCTAAGAGCAAAACCATTTAACCATTTGTCAGTCTGACGTGACATAATAGACATTTGACATATGACTCTCTGTGCACGCAGCTGAGCTGAATGAAGAAAACACAAATTATCTATCTACTTTCTCGCTAAAAATGGCATCTTCTTTAATAACAAAGGCTATATTATGTAATCCAAGTAATATTAGAAAGACGGCTGCAATATTTTGTAATGCTGCACGAAACCGTAAATACTTTATAGTTTAGGTGTTAAGATGAGCTAAGATATTCCGAATAATGTTGTGATAGTTACGTCATTGTACACTTTTCAGACTGGAATTACCAGTACAAACCTGGTCCGTATCCTAAAACACCTGAGGAGCGCGCCGCATCAGCGAAGAAATATGGGTTGACCGTGGAAGAGTACCAGCCCTACCCAGAGGATATGGGATATGGTGACTATCCCAAGATGCCTGACATTGGTGCCGACTCTAAGGACCCCCACTATCCGTATGATTGTCCAGAGCAGAAGAGGAACTTTAATGAACCTGTAAGTTAATTTCAAGTCCTACTTCATACTTCTTATTTAAGTTTGGGACAGGCTCACCTTTTTATTTATAATACAAAGGTATATCAAAAATTATATGAAACATGTGTACAGCCTACCTGCGGTAGAGCCTAAGATTTCTTTCAACACTAAGTGTTTGAGTCCCTCTAACATTGCCTGCCTTTCAAGATCAGAATTGCTTTTCCCATACTGAAGGACAAAATCCCAAAAAACCCTTTCATCATTCACAGTTTGCACCAATGTGTAGCAGGGTGAGCTCACGAGACAATATCACTTCAATCTTATTATCAACCTAATTAACTGAAACATTAAAAAAGTGTATTATTAATTTTAGCTACATGCCATGGCTGAGATAATTGGTGGGGACCGTTACGACATCAGCATGAGGCCAAGGTTCTCCCTGACGCACCAATGGCTGTGGTTCCTTGGAGTGATGGGTGGTTTCTTTTCATTGTACTTCTTCTTGGAAGATTACAAAGTGGGGAGGCCTGTGACTGCCAAGCAATATCCAGGACAGGGAAGCCATTATCTCTTCTCAAAATAATATGGATGTTTTATTTATTACAATTTAATTATGTAGTTGTTGTCATCATTAAAAGGAAATAAGAATAGACTTTTTTTATATTTTATCAGTTAATTAGTTTGTGAAATTTAAATCAATAGTGCATTTTTCAACTAAAAATAATCAAAGTAGATAAAATAAAATACTGTCTCTTTATCAACTGGAACTGTATTACCTGATATTATAGTTATTTTGCAAATTAGTCACTCCTATAAACCTTTCTGTTTCAAGTGGAATATGCAAATAAAGAAAATCAACCTACAAATTACCTTTACCAAGTATGAAATGAAATTTTCTGACCATCCTTTTTACAAGCATACAAAAAGGACCTCCAGAATTATTCCAGAAGTCTCCTATTGAGACAACTGGTTGAAGATTACCTAGTTCCACAAAAAGAGGTTTGTACAAAAAAATCTGTGATGATGAATGAATGATTTACACAAATCTGTACTTGTAGAATATTTATTTATAAATACTAGTAAAGTATTCATCTTCTAAATCATACAAATCAGCAGCAATATCATCACGCAGGGACATCAGTTTCTGGTCACACTCCTGTTGTTTAGTTCTGAAGAGTTTGGAGTTTTGGGTTATGGCTTCATTGACTGATGGGAAGTCATTCAATATTAAATACTGCTTAATATCTGACACAAGCTTCATAAGTGATTCACCGGCTCTCACTGCAAAACAAAATATGATCTTATTATATGCTATTTATGGAATTTTTCACATATTAAAATAACAGAACTAAAAGGTCTCTATATACAGGGGGTCTATCATCATGGGACAAGCTTATTAAGAATTTCTTATCTTTGACATTTCATTTTCTGATAGCAAAAATTAGTAAGACATTACTGTTGTAACAATGATAGTAGGCCCCCAGTGCTGATTATGCAATATGTGTGTGAAAACTAATTATAAGAATATCACACTCACATTTTCATGTTTGCCGTGGATATATTATATTTCCCACAACAAACATGTTAAACTAGTACTATACCATTGATATCAATTTTAATAGAATTTTTCAATGACTATAAAGTCAAAGACATTAATAACAATAGATAACAATTATACTTATATAGTAATCAGGATCGTAATTAAATACGCTTTATTTAGTCATTGCCTAATTACTATTTTATTTAAAACTCAATCGAAAAACACCAAATCTTTTCTTTTAGACATCTTGTGTCAAGTCGACATTCGTAAATTAAAAACAATAAAAATACATTTTATTATAAAGAGGTTCTACCGCTACACCACCCCCCTCCAGAGCCCGTCCCTACGGGCGATAATAGTCGGGAAATCTGACCCTACGCCCCGATCTAGTTGTCCTCGCCCCAACAGCTCTATCCTCTGCCAAAACTTGTTGGCCAGTGATGTTATGCGGAGATTGTGTAGATGGAGATGCATGTGTGGATGAGGATGCATATGTGGATGAGGATGCATGTGTGGGTGGTGATGAGTGTATGGTATGTGGGTAACTGAGCATGTACGCAGGCTTAATCCTGTCTATAGACACAGTGACAGCTTTACCCTTCATCTCAACTTTAAAAACTTTGTCACCCCGTTGCAGCACCTTGAATGGTCCTGTGTAAGCTGGTTTGAGTGAGCCAGCCACAGTGTCATCACGAAGGAAGACGTGGGTTGACGTGGCTAGGTCTGCAAACACAAATGGGGAACGACTACTGCCATGACGTGTGGCTGGCTGTGGTGTTAGGTTGGTAACGAACCTGTGTAACCGGGCCATTAAGTCAGTCATGTCAGTTTGTTCAATGTCTGATGGATAAAAATATTCTCCCGGAAGACGCAGTGGTTCTCCATATAGGAGTTCTGCCGATGAAGATTTAAGATCTTCTTTAAACGAAGTACGAATGCCTAATAAAACAAAGGGTAGTGAATCGACCCAGCTACTATCCGCGTGACAGGTGATGGCGGCCTTCAGTTGCCTGTGGAATCTTTCCACCATACCATTGCACGAAGGATGGTAAGCTGTTGTACGCTTATGATCAAAGCCAGCTAACCTCGATAACTCTTTGAATAAGGTAGACTCAAACTGTCTACCCCTATCTGTCACAATTTTGACCGGGCATCCGTATCGAGATATCCAACCACTCACTAAAGCTTTTGCTACAGTTTCTGCCGTGATATTTTGTATCGGTATAACCTCAGGCCAACGCGTAAAGCGGTCGATAGCTGTAAGGCAATATCTATAACCTTGTGACAGTGGTAAAGGACCGATCAAGTCAATGTGTATATCCTTGAATCTGCCACAAGGAAGGTTATAAGTACCTAACGGCGAATGAACGTGCCTGCTTACTTTCGAGCGTTGACACGCTAAACAAGAGCGAACCCACTCTCGACAATCCTTGCGAACACCCGGCCAAACATATCGGTCACTGACCAAACGAACAGTAGTCTTGGCACCGGGATGGCTCAGAGAGTGTGAGCTCTCAAAAACTTGTCGTCGGAGATGCTTAACGACATATGGCCTCGGCACCGCACCACTAACATCACAAACAAGTTCTGTATGCGTGCCAGGCAATTTGACTCTATCTAACTGCAGTGACGTATTGCCGCTGAGAAGCTGCTGCAACTCTGGATCGGAAACCTGAGCAGCTGCTAGCATGTTCAGGTCGAGTGGCTGAACTATTTCTGCTACTCGAGAGAGAGTATCCGCGACAACATTGTCCTTACCAGATATATGACGTATATCGGTACAAAACTGAGAAATAAAATCTAAATGACGAAACTGTCTAGGGGAACAATTCTCTTTTCTGGTATGAAATGCAAACGTTAATGGTTTATGGTCGGTATAAATAACAAAGACTCTACCCTCGACCATGTGGCGAAAATGCTTAATGGCCTCATATATCGATAAGAGTTCTCGATCGTACGGAGAGTATTTTGTTTGTGCCGGGGAAAGTTTCCTAGAAAAGAACGCTAGAGGTTCCCAAGCGTCACCTTTCAACTGCTGCAAAACCGCACCTAACGCAGTGTCAGAGGCATCGGTCACCAGAGTCAGCTGTGCATCGTTGTTGGGATGTGCCAACATAGCGGCCTGACACAAACCTTGTTTGCACAGCTCGAAGGCCTTTAGTTCAAGAGCGCCTAGAATAACTGGATGAGAACCTTTTACTGAACCAGTCAAAAGGGCATTCAATGAAGCTTGATCGCGGGCCGCGCTAGGGATGAACCGCCTATAAAAATTAAGCATACCTAGGAAACGTCGTAGCTCACGAACGGTTTTTGGTGGATTGAAATTTTTTATAGCTTCTACCTTATCAGGTAGAGGTTTTGTACCTTCTGCAGACACGCTATAACCTAGAAATGTTACTTCCGAAACACCTAATACGCACTTGCTTGTGTTTAAAATCATACCGTATTCCTTCAATCTGGTAAATACCTGATGAAGATGTGCTTCGTGGGTTTTTTTATCTGTGGAAAATACCAAAATGTCATCCAAATAAGGATAGACAAAATCAAGTCCCCTCAATATCTGATCTACAAAACGTTGAAAAGTTTGCCCTGCGTTACGAAGACCAAACGTCATGAATGGAAACTCGTATAGCCCAAACGGTGTCGTAATCGCGGTTTTGGGAATATCATCAGGATTGACAGGTACCTGGTTATAAGCCTTAGTCAAATCTAGAGATGAAAAAACTGTACTGCCAGCTAAGTTATGCGCAGTCTTGGATGTTGCGTACTGGGTATCTGTCAGGGATTGTACGAGCATTCAACCTACGATAGTCACCGCAAGGACGCCAACCATTTTTCTTAGGTGTCAGGTGCAAGGGGGATGCCCAGGATGATTCCGAAGGTCGGCAGGTACCAATCTGTAACATAGCCTCGAATTCCGCCTTCGCAATTTTTAACCTATCAGGGGCCAGCCGGCGAGGTGTACAAAACTCCGGAGGCCCCGGTGTGGTACGAATGAAGTGAAGTGTATCGTGTGTAGGTGTTGACTGTATACCTTGGGGACGGGTGATTTCCGGATATTGTGAGAGTATGTTGTGATAAACCGAATCACCAGCAGACATAATTCTGACAGAGGATACATCGTCAGCGCAATTGGCAAGTAGAACCGCGGTCTCAAGCGTGGTATTCGCGTCCGTAAGGCGTCGATTCCGAATGTCTACTATTAAATTATAGTGTGATAAGAAATCCACGCCTATAATCGCCTGATTGACATCGGCTACAACAAATCGCCAAGCAAAGTTACGACGTAAACCTATATCTAAAATAACATTCGCATAACCGTAGGTATGAATAACTGAACCGTTTGCTGCGCATAAATCAAAGTCTGTTTTCTCACGCCGTTCCTTCAAGGACGAGCGAGGGAATACACATAAATCACTTCCAGTGTCTATTAAAAACTGCATCTTAGAACACCTGTCGGTAACAAATAGACGACCAGATTGTGGGCAGCCGCCGGTCGTCATCACGGACTGCCCTACGCTTTTCCCGAGTAATCGCATGGTTTTATACACTTGGACGCCTTATCCCCGTACCGGAAGTGATACCAGCACAAAGGGTACTTCCGGTGCTTTGGCTGGGATCTGGTGGTACGAGATGTTGATCTACTCCGACTATTTGGGAACTGCCGTGGTCTGGACCGGTCCCGACAGTCAAGTCGAGAGGAAAGCATCTTCATCTGTCTGGTGAGCTCCGCAACTTGAGCTGCCATCTCTATCGGCGGGGAATCCGCAGACGTCGCTGCTACTTGCGGAGTAGCCGGTACGATGTCCAGCAACCTGTCTGCTAGCTCTGCCACCTCCTCGAGATTCAGCTTTGCCTGCGAAGCTATGATAAACTGCGTGCTATTGGGTAGTCTACTGGTCCATATATGTCGCAGGAACTCCTCGGGCACGCCTGGACCGGCCAAGCGTTGGAGATGTCGTAGGAACTGAGATGGCTTCCGGTCTCCCAGCTCTTCATGTGTGAGCAGTTGTCTCACCTTTTTTTCTCATGACGCAGATAACCTCCTAATCAACTCCGTCTTCAATTTAATGAATTTGTCAGCGTCAGGGGGATTAATAATTATATCTTCAACCTCTGCTGCATATATCGGGTCTAATTGTCCAGCTGCATAATGAAAACGGGTGGAATCTGCTGTAATATTCGCTAATGCGAACTGGCTCTCCAACTGAGCGAACCACAACCCGGGCTTCTCGGGGTAAAACGGTGGCACTCGCACACCAACTCGACTCACATGCACATGCGTGGAATTGGTATCTCCGTCCTCAGCCATCTTGCGCGTGTTTTATCGGGGTCACCAGTATAGTAATCAGGATCGTAATTAAATACGCTTTATTTAGTCATTGCCTAATTACTATTTTATTTAAAACTCAATCGAAAAACACCAAATCTTTTCTTTTAGACATCTTGTGTCAAGTCGACATTCATAAATTAAAACAATAAAAATACATTTTATTATAAAGAGGTTCTACCGCTACACTTATAAACAACCCTTACCAATGTTAGCTGCTCGAACTTGCATTTCAAATGTATCTTGTTCTATCTGTGTCATTCTATTCAGCTGGGATTCATTTTCCAGTTTGGCTAGTTTAATGATTTCTGAAAGGTAATTTTACAGAACTATGAAAGTTTGACTAATACCAGAAATGGGATGCACTGTAACTAATATGATCTTTACATGGGATAAAAGCAAGTTCCTTGCCTTCGAAATTTTCCAGCATACTTTTTACATCTTCCTTCAATCTTGTTGTGTATGATTTCAGTAATGCCTCTTTATTTTGAGGCAGACTTCTTTGCATTTTGATGGTTAAAGGTACTCTTGTGGAATTGATGCAAATGGAAAGTAGTATATTTCCGTTTCAGTAGTACGAAATCAGAATATTGTATCGCGTAACAAACATAATTTTACATATTCCAGTTTCTATAAACTTTAGTGAGAAATTAGACTGTCCGTGCTGTTGTTTTCTTCAGTGACTTCGAGCGAGTGGACACAGACTTATGAACTTCCACAACTCGTTAAAACAGTTTTTGCAGATTATAAATTTTATCAGTACTCAAACTTTAAGTAACAAATAGTATTATAAAATAACATGAATTTTGTATGTAAGTAAATAACTGCAGATAGACAGACTACGAAACACTGACAGACAGACAAGTCAACTCTGACTGACAAAGCCTCAATCAAATCAAAAGTTGTCAGTTATAGTATAGTAGAGATCAGTAGTTCTCTACTTGGAAACAGGCTAAGATCATTAGATTTTACTGCCATTTATTTAATATGCCGTGTCTTTAGAATCATTTCCACAGAAAATAATAAACAAGTGAATACTTCTTTCTGTGTTTATATGCCATAAAAAGTGCATATTTACGAGGCTTGATGGAGTTTTTGGAGGCTATCCCAAGCAGTATTAATTTATAAAATAGGCCTCTTGGCCACAATACACATCACAATAAAACAAAACTTGGTTTTTACAGTATCGATGTAAAGTGGGCTTCCAGGCTAAACAGATATACAGATAAATAAAATTGAAGTGTCTGTTTGTAATTCCAAAATTACAGCTTTTCACAGCATATGAAATTATACACGCTACTGAGACTAAAAAACCAAGTATTAAAATTTTTCTCTGTCTGTCTGTCTGTCTGTTTGTTCCGGGTAATCTCTGAAACGGCTAGACAGATTTTAACGGGACTTTCACTGGTAGGTAGCTGATGTTTCAAGAAGTAACTTAGGCTACTTTTATATAAAAAATATTAATGTTCCGCGACAATAAGGATGAAACTAAATCTACGCGGGTGAAACCGCGAGGCACAGCTAGTATATACTAAGAAAAGACGAGATCCAGCATACATTATGTACATCCCTTCGGCCAGGTAAGTAACCAACCGAGTGTGCGTTTCCGAATTATTTACCTAAGATTTAAAAGATTGGTGCAGAAACAATCTATTTCTCATAGATTATTTCTGCACTATCTACGTAATTCACATAGCCGTAGACAAATTCTAGTAGGTATTTTTTTAATAAAACCATGCGATAAGGATAAAATATAAGTCTTTAATATATTATATTGGCAGTATGAAGGACGTACCTAACGTAATAGGTGAATATTTTTAGTTGTTCTGAGCTTCGAATCTGGCATATTCCTTGAGTCTCAGCGCATGTATGTTAATAAACCCAGTACTGTCTTCTGGGGTAAATCCTCCAGCAATGTCCATAGATACAAGTTCTTGATTATATAGACTGGTTACACTCTTCCTCGCGAGTACCGTTACTGTAAAACATCAGGTAAAATAATAAAGTATGTATGTTATAGGTACCTATATCTTGAAATTGCTACTTGCCTACTTTCGCTACCCTAAGAACCACTGTTAAAAGTTTCTACTACTTTTGTATAAAAAGTCTCTTGTGCGCTATATTTTACTTATTGTATAAAGTATTTGAGTACATACACTAGTATTGCAGCCGCGTTATTCACTTAGGTTTATAACGTTATTCAATCATAGGAAATTGATACTTAAACTTCAATTTCGTATATTTAAAACCGCCATTCACCGACTAGTGCGCTGAGAAACTGCCACACACAAAGAGGCTGTGCATTTAAGACCCAAGAATCTTGAATGCACAGTAGACAAAACCAGCGCTCAAAACTCGTGATGGCACCTTTAAATGTGTTAATCTTACCATTGCCTTTGTATAGTTGCACGGTGACCAAACCGTTAACAGTTTCTTGGGATAGCTCCAAACATTTTCTTGTAAAACTTGCTTCAGGTGAGAACCAGAAGCCATTGTAAACAAAATCGGCCATTTTGTCTTGAAGTTGTTTTTTGACTCTGAAATGTGGTTACCTATATTATTATTACTGTTTAGTAGGACTCATTTAAAACAAGCTACATTCAGGTATGCTGAGCCGGTTTCTTTTGGTAGTTTGCGTTTGCATCTTGACAATTTATCCATTTAGATAATTAACGTGAATTATCGATGTCACAAGTACTATTATAGGGTACAAATGTCTCAAGTACTATATTATTTACCTTAACACTTCTCTATCCAGAGCGTAAGCCTCTAAATCAACGTGAGCAATGTGAAGGATCGTTCCCGCTGGTGTCTCGTAAAGTCCTCTCGACTGTAACAATATTTTTCAATTCAATAAGAAATAAAACATTTATGAAAGAAAGAACCAAGTAAGTATTGGGTTGTACCTTTAGTCCAAGAAAACGATTTTCAACGATGTCAATGCGACCAATCCCATGTTGTCCACCCAATTTATTAAGAGTCTCAACCAAGGAGAGCGGTTGGCAGATCAGCAGAGATTTCTCGTGTCCACTTGGGATACGCACAGATACAGGCAACCCTGAAAATATAGATCTTTACCATTTTTATAGTAAAAATATGTTAGATCTTTTTCCTTCGCTTGCCAGGCTTAATCCAAACAAATGACAGAACTGAGTTACCTACATAGTGAGGACCAAAGTTGATTTCTCGATCTTGATGGAATGCAATGCAGTGAGGCAAGTTTTACTTTATAGTTTTTACCAACCTTTTTCAAAATTGATGTCAATCACGCTTGGAAAGTCTTCAGTGTGCTGAATGTTTCGAGTAAATTTGAATATACCATTGGGTGGTATTGCAGCGGGATCTTCAAGAACTCCTGACTCGTAACTGTAAAAGATAACAAGATAAGCTTAATCACGCAGATCACAGATCTTTACAAATCATGTAGATTGATCAGACATTATTAGAGTGCATGAGATCGGGACAGATAAACCTAGAAACTGTTCTTAGCTATACCGATAGAGTAAATATAGATAAATACACGTAAGTGACAAGTGTTAGGTATATATTTTTCTTACCTAATATGCATAATGTTTTCATCAGTAGACCAAGGTTCTTTAGGGGTTGCTGACACCGGAATGTTCTCTTTGTTAGCGAATTCTATTAGGTCGCTCCGGCCTTGGAATCTCTCGAAGAATTCAGGCATGCGCCAAGGAGCAATGATCTAAGTACACAATAAGCGATTAGGGGACTAGCCTAAACATACCTGAAGTAAAGGGGTTTGTTACGTGTAGGCCCTACACGCCTTACTGTAGGGCGTTGAGGTTGAAGGGTGGAAAGTCAAAGCTCATAACATGTGGAAAAATGATCTTTCTTGATACGTAAATAAGTATTACTGGCTGGTAAACAAGCTTTCTACTTCTAAAAAGTCTATCAAACTATTGTTTTACGTTTCGTCAACAAGCAAGATATCAAGTTCGCAGGTCAAAAGTTATAATAGATAACAAATACTATGCATGTAGTATGAATTATAACATGCATAAGTACCTATAAGAAGTAAATAATGCTTTATTTATCACCTTTATAGCGGGCCACAGGGAATATGCGCTTAGTTCAAATCTGACTTGATCATTGCCCTTGCCGGTGGCGCCGTGGGAGATGTACCTGGTGTAAAAAGAAATTGCAGCTTTTAGATAATATTTTTTAGAGAGATGGTAGGTATTGGGGTCTGACGTACTTAGCTCCCAACTTCTTAGCAGCTTTGACAAGTCCGACAGTGATGCAGGGCCTCGCTAAAGAGGTACCGAGGTAGTATCGACCCTCGTAGATCAAACCCATTTGCACAGCAGGCAACATGTAGTTTGAGACAAATTCATTACGTAGATCTTCCACAATCACCTGCAATAAAAAAGTTATTTGCTCACCTAGCATTTAGTATTGTACTTTTAATATTTTTTAATTAGGTCATTAACTATGTACTATGTGCCTACTTACCTCCTTAGCACCGATCCCTCTCGCCTTTTCTTTAGCTTTCGTGAAGTCTTCATTCTGCCCAACGTCGGCCATGTAGCAAACGACATCGTAGTTCTTTTGAATCAACCTGAATAGGTATAATTTTCATAAAATATAATTTATCAGAAGTTTACAGGTATAATCATATAATATATGCAGTGGTGGCCGTGGGGTTTCAGTAGTCGCCTGTTATGCAAGCGACGCGAGTTCGAATCCTAGATGCCGAAACCAATGAGTTTTTCTAAAAACTTGCGTGCAGTTATTTCACCCCACGTGCTTTACGGTGAAGGAAAACATCGTGAGGAAACCTGCATATTTCTGAGAACTCACCATATTTCTGACGACACACCATCTGTCACTTAATCATAATCGGTGTAATGTGGGTGTTGTGATTTCTATATCTCTGCTTATCCCTTCGGGGACCCTTCTCGGATAACATGAGAATATTTATGAAATAAGTTCTCATAAACGTATTAATAATGTATCGATATCTAAGATCATTTACCTAATAGGTAGGTACGTACAGTCAGACTGAAAAGTAGTTGAAATGGTATGTACATAAGTACTTACCATTTCAGTATACAGCTGGTATCCAGTCCTCCAGAATAAGCAAGAACAACAAGATCTTTAGCCATCGCTGCAGTTTAACGTCTGGAAAGTCGCGAAACTGACTGAACTGAGTGTGAATTTATTTGTGTAATTTACGTCTATTATCCATTGTGATAACCTTAGGTCAGCATCAGTCCAGTCTATAACAAAGTCGTTGCGGCTTGTAGGTACTACTTAGTGAGTTTGTTTGTTATTAGTTTAGGGTGACATAAGGATGTCATTTACATCTTATATCATTATGATTGGCTAGAAATGTCAGGATACATTAATTAATTTGACTCTTCGATGCTTTTAATACGTTTACAGGTACGCGTTAAAATTTTACTTCCATAATAAGATTCTTATTATGAATTATTAATATATTTTTATAATCTCTTCTCACGAGGTAGGGAGAGCGCCACCACAATCCACTATATATAATTACAATCTTCAAGTAGTGAGATGAATACCGGTTAACAGATCTTAAGAACTCCTTAGTTTATAATTATGAATACCATCAGTCTTGGTATTTCCATTACACCAGCTATTAACAACAATACTTACCAAAGTAACAACGATAAACGATGTTTATTCATATATATGCAGTAATTTTGCACTAATTGTGTCAGTAAGTTAGTCAGCATGTTATAATGTAAGTATTTTATTGCATCGATATGAGCTGCATACAGGCTGCGGTTATGCATTGGTGTCATATATACACAGTTCGGTATATACATTGAGTAGAACCTAAATCGGTCATAAAATTATAGTTATATTTTTTAAGGTTGCTACGAGCAAAAATAGCGTGCTCGGCCGGCTGGCTCGGTCTCTGAACTCTTTTTTCTACGCCTATAATTTTATGATTGATTTATGTTCTATTCAATTAATATACTTACTTTCCTCCGTAACACCCTGTGTATAATATAAATATAAAGAGTGAATAAAAATAAAACAATTTTATATATACTTTACGATTAAATATTTTATTGAAATTTTTATCGAATCGAATACTGATAATCAAATGTTACTGAATATTCTAAAACACTTCTACATAATTGCACGATCCATTATATTACTTTAATTAGATATTGATGTTGTACTTGTTTTTGATTTACATCACAAATATTTTTTAATAAATTACATAAATGTATAATGCATGTATGAAAGCGCCTTCCGATGAAAAAAAGAACCTTAACTACTTCCAACCAAATGGCATGTCCACAACATTCCCCATCGACATGCCTCAGCCCCTGAGATAAATGCAAAAGCTCATATTTTCCTAAAAGGATTCCGTTGCTTACGTTTCTGTAATATCATACAATATTAAAATGGTGTCAACTGTGACATAAAGACACTTTAGGTGGAAATCAGGCGACTGAGGACAGTAACAATTATTTTGTAATAAAAATGACTTGAGAAATGCGTTCAATGTAACGAAGTTAATGTGAATCGCTGATCGCGACAGAAACGCAACTTTATAATTACACATCCAGAAAATACAATATTGGAATGTAAACGTAAAACATGCAGGCAATTACTATTAATTATAACATCATGATGAAGAATAAGAATATATTATCTAATAGTCAGGCCTAGAATACTAGATTAGTCCAACGCTAGCGAATTATGAACTAGAAATATATTTGATGGGTAAGGGTACTGGAGTTTTGTTCGAGATAGTTTCACACGCTTATCACAATACTAGTAAAGTCTAGCTTTGGTTTTAACAAATAAATCAAGCGAGATTTGCTGAGATATCATCTTTTTAACGATATTTTTTGTTCACGACTAAGTTCGTGACAACATTTTGTGATTCTTGATTTGAAAACAGTAGTAATCCTTCATCAGTCTATGAAATTAACTTTTAAAAAGCTTCCTTTAATTAAATACCTCCGCTTAAGACAAATTAAATTATAATTAAAATTAATAATACATTAGTTAACAACTAAATAAACCACACTATACATATTTTAAGCTTAGTTAAAACATCAACAATATAAACATTCCCAAACTCAAATATACATTACGATGAAGATATCAAAAACATTTGAATAAAATCTAGCACATTGCAAGAGAAAATATTTTTACATTTGTAATTTTCCCAAACGAAATGTATGTGATAACTAGAGCAGTACATAAAACTAGTTTCTAAACAAGTCATTAACAATGTAAGTAGGATTATATCACAATATATGGTTGAACGGTAAAACATACTAAGATTAATATTAGAATCTATTCTTTGCAAAGCACACATTGCAAGTAGGTGTTACTAAGGGCTCTATACCACGATGTCGTATTGCCATAATAGATCGGCAATGATTATGTGATAGATGTATGATGTGTATAAGTCTGTCACTGTCACACAGTCAAACTGTCATAGCAGTAATCACTTATGGTAAAGTCTCTCTAGCGACAATATGCGCTAGAGAGACTTTACCATGTAAGAGAATTGAACTTTGCGCTTGTAAACATATAGTTCTGACGTCTCCGGAGCAATCTCAATAAATAAGGCAAGGAATAAAACAACCCCCAAAAATTTACATCAGACATCATTTGCGATTCCTTATTAATATTGAAACGAATTGTTAATCTTCAAGAATTGCTTCCAAAATACACAAATAAATTCATGAAATATTTAAATAAGTATTTAATAATTTAAAAATAATAGGCAAACACATTCTGGTTAAGATGTGATACTTTAGCGATTCCACTCTTCTGACATTCCCCCAATTCTCGTTTCCAAAACATTTTGTTCAAACTACAATCTCACCTAGTAAGTCAGACAATCTCAAGAGTCAAAAGTATTATCTAGTTTCGGTCTACGAGTCAAACAAAAACGAGAATTGGCCCCCAGAGTTAATTTTAATTAACGCAAAACCTCTTGCATATAGCGCTTTTTTAAGAACTCTATGGTAACAATATATCAATGGGATTCTCACGAAGTTCCGCACTGAAATGTGTACATACCCTTACTATGAGTTTGCAATCGTGTCTTCAATCTACACTCACCAGCGTCACCTCATTATGTTTTTATGGGATATTTTCGTTCTTAAAGTATCTCATACGAGTATTATGTGATGACGCTAGCGAGTATAGAATTGGAAAAAGATGGTGAGTTCGTAATAGCGACACTGATTGAAGAAACACACGGAAATATTATTTAGTAACTCAAAATTGATAAACACAGAAACGAAATGCGAGAGGTTTTAATTTAATTGTAATTACCTCTGTGAATAGTGTTGTTAGCGAGTCCAGTGAGAATATTGACTGTGGTATAGTTTAGGCGGTGAGAGAGCTGAGGTCGGAGAGGAAGTTATCCGGAGTGAGGATGTGCGACGAGCCCACGATCACCTCCCAGTTCTTCGCCGCGGCAGTCACTTCGTACGCGCAACGGATCTCAGAGAAACACACGCCTGGAAACAATAATATATCACTTTGATATTTTTATTCTCAACTTCAGGGCTTGTGAACAGTAACATTATCCTCGCGCTTCGCTAATAGAAACGATACAAAATGTATGGGAATGACATGTCACATGCCTAATTTACGTTATTTTTATGCATTTTGTATCTTTACTATTGTAAGTGCGAGAGAATGTTACTTTGTCCACGCCTACAATACATAATTTTAAATCACGTTTGGATAAAAAATTTTTTTAGGCACGAAGGATATTCTATACAAATATTAAAAAGTTTTTTGATAGGTTTGTGCGTCAAAATATTCCGCAGTGCTGTAATATTAATTGGATGATTACGCAGACAATATCTAGATCACACACACTTGACGTAAAGAAAGACAATGTTATAACTCACCTCCTACGATGAAAACGATGAGACGCGGCACATTTTTAATAGTCTGCTGAGCCTTGTCTTTGTGCCAATGGCCGTAGCGTACACTGCAATGGATAATATTATGGTAATTTAACTACCATTCGAATCTCAACCGTATTACTAGCAGTACTAGCAGTATTCTAAAGTTCATATTAAATTACCTGGTGGGTGCCTGGTAGCCAGAGGTCTGGGCGCGTCCAGCGAGGAATGGGAAATGACGCTGGTCCAGTTTGTCCTCAATGGCATCCTCCATGATATCCTAAACATTTAACATTTTGTATACTTAATGAAAAGAAATATCAATTTAGTTTTGGCCCTGGTACGGCACTTTGATAACACATTTTCCTTTTCCTTTAGGTTTCTGACAATTCTAAAGAAATTAATTGGCCACTGGGGCATATTATATCTATACAGATAAATAAAATTGAAGTGTCTGTATGTAATTCCAAAATTACAGCTTTTCACTAAATGCATATGAAAGTATACACGCTACTGCCACTAAAAAACCAAGTTAAATTTTTTTTCTCTGTCTGTCTGTTTGTTCCGGGTAATCTCTGAAACGGCTGGATGGATTTTAACGGGACTTTCACTGATAGGTAGCTGATGTTTCAAGGAGTAACTTAGGCTACTTTTATTTATCAAAAATATTTGGGTTCCGCGAAAATAAGGATGAAACTAATTCTACGCGGGTGAAACCGCGGGGCACAGCTAGTGCTCATTTAATATTTGAAGAACAACCAAATTGTTTTGATAAAACGTCATATATCATTGACAACTGCTTTATAGTTGATATAGATTACTATATCAACTATATTGCAGTTACATTAGTACCTTCACAACTGGCGTCCATCGCGACATTTGATATGTCTGTTCAGTGATTCGCTCCTTGCGCGGTATTTGGTATTGCTTCTTTCTGTTACCCTGCGAATAATAAACATGAAATCAATTATTTAACACGTTGGCTGCGGGTGGAATGTTCGCTTAGGCGAGATCAGAGTTCAAACCATGTGTAATTTGGGTACACATGGTAAGTTTTTTCGCTGCGAAAGATGGTTTTCATAATTTTATTCGTCTTCAATTATCAAGTCCATGTTGGATATGATGAGATATTTATCGAGTACAGACTTTAAAAAAAGTATTGTAAGTGTCCATATACCGCGAACCACCTTATAAAAGCAAAGAAAAATATAATGAACTTTGATTTATAGATTATTTTGAAATAAACCTGAATTTGAAGATGTGTAACATCAATCATTATTTATCAAAGCCTAGCTATGTCCCGCGGTTTCACTCGCAAGTGCTTAATTTCATGGGTGTCTTAATTTTTTTTAAATCCGAGAAGATAAAGAAGGTATACGTACATCGACGACGACGTTGAGTCCGAGGTTGGCGAGGTTGAGCAGCGTTTGCTTGTCGGAGGGCTCGAGCTGCGCGTGGGTCACCAGCTTGTTGAGGTTCTCCTCCGAGATGCCGTTCTTGGACATTATGTACAGCGCTATTATGCGCATCTTGTTGAAGTTTATCACGCCCTGCACACATATACATACAATATAGGTAAATTATCAGTCGCTAACACTGGGTATTATCTGAATCAATATGCATTTGATGTTGCACACATAAATACCTGTGCATTGCTCATAGTGAGGAACTTGAATTATTGTCAGTAAAACTAACCTGATCCAGAAGAACTGGAACAATGCTTCTCATGTGATCCTTGATCTTCTCACCCTCGGCATCTGTGCCCATTGCAAGATCCTAAAACATATTATTTATCAAAACAAATATCACGTAAATCGGTTCGAAAATCTTCGAAAAGTTGCTAATTTGCATAAAAAAAATCTTCAAAATATAGATATGAAAAAGCTGAACATTTGGTATATTGTCAAAATGTTTGACCTACATTTATTTCCCTATAGAGAACTGTGTGCCCCTTATTATAAAAATGGGTTTATCCAAGATTAAACCTAACTTGGACTAAAAATAAAAAGATAGGCAACTACTTTTAAACCAGTACCCCCTATCACGGCTTTGCCACCGTTTTCGTAATCTATACTCGCTAGCGTCTCCACGGAATATTTATATGAGAAATTGTACAGCGTCTCCTAGCGGTGACGTGAATCACTAAAATATCTCATATCAATATTGCAAGGGACGGTATGAGTGTACATTACGAAAACAGTGGCAAACCCGTGATAGGGGTACAGGGATTATCTTGGGCGATGTTTTGTAATAACCTGTTCAACTCTGCACAGCTTGTCGACGTATCCTTGGTAAGCCTTCATGCAGTCCTCGGCGAGGCGCAAGTGGGTGGCGTACTTGGACAGTTCCTTCTGGTACTGCGGCATTTTCTTGATCATCTGGGACAGATCGCGCATGGACTGCTTGTCACCTGCGCAGGAGATTAAATATTGGTTCAATGAAACCATTTTTTTATTTTTTATTAAATGTATTAATTAGAACGGTTAAAAGCCAATTACACTAATTAAGAGTAATATTAATATATACAGAAAACACATTCATTCGCTGCCCCCACTATACTCCAGGCATGCTGACATTATCGTCTGCCATTCATCCACGAACACCACAAAACCATGATACATACAGCTCATTAGAAAGGCACCTTCATTGATTATGTGATGCCTTATTCCGTATCCATTCGATTATACAGTTTAGTATATTTTAAGTCTATTTATTTTGATTTTATTATCACACATGGAAAATATGTGATTTAGAATATCTACTAGGGCAAGTAGCATAAAAGGCAGACAGATATCCCTAATAAATAATAATGCATGAAAAAATTAAAGAAAATATAAAAACATACAAAATAATTAGCTGCGTTAAGCACAAATCCCATTTTTCTAGTTGCCATTTACATATTAATGAATTATAAGAAGCTATATTGTTTTAATCGTTTACAGAACTCACCACCTCCCATACGCTTGGACTCCGTAAACTTCTTCAGGTTCTTGGTGACCGAGTTGGACACGACGGCGATGTGTTGGTGACGTAGCTCCACCCACAGCTCATCATTCTCATCCAGCAATACTTCCTTCATCTGCCCTTGGGATGCTTCATATCTGGAATTTGCAGTAACATTTAAAACCAGCACATCACTATCAAGGGTTACATGTAAATAAATAAATTAATTAAAAAAGTTGATTTGCCAGTATGGTTCCCACTATTTTGTTCATTTTGTACCAATGAGATTCCAAATTCTAACATCCTATTTAAATTTGTGTTCCTAAATTATTATCACTGCAGTAGCATTGTTAAACCTCTGACCAACCCTTATTGTGATAAGGCGCGATGGTATTGTGTTTATAAAATGTATAAACAAGATCGAATGAAATATCCTTACTTGTAGACATCATTTTCAATAGGCAAGAGATCATAGCCCATAGCTTGTAGAGTCAGCTCGTGCAGTAAAGGAGAGACGCAGTCGAAGCCGCGGTCTAGCACGAGCAGCTGAGATCGGGCCTTCTCTGGCCCTTCGCCCATTGTTGGCTCATCAGCCTACATGGACAAATTAATAATGAGAGAGATCAGATTGCTACATAAAAATAGGTTTGTTTGTTGTGTTTATATTTAGCCCATTATATTGAAAATGAAAATGAAAAATATTTATTCAGTTTAGGCCCTGGTAAGGCACTTATGAAAGTCGAGAATTTACCATTGATTAAGATGATGAATAACTAGTTGAAAGTAGTTTATGATTTAAGCCCATATTTTTTTCTTTGTTCTTTAGTGACAGAGACATTTAGGAATGCATATTATTAAATACCTGTATGGAAATGTTTTGCAATGTTAGATACCAAATAAATTCTACTAAGTCTAAATAAATAGAAAATAGTTGTAATTATTAGTGTACGTATTCAGCAGCGAGATTTCTAATAAATAAAACTTAGCCATACCTTGTAAGCATCCAGTTTTTGTTGGATAAGTTGCGCAAGTTCCACGTTGCGCTCCCAATCACTGTATTAAATAAACAAACACATTAAATAAACTAAGGTTAAAGTGATTTCCTCTTTTCATATAAGTACTAAAATGTTTGTAAGTTACCTGCGATATCTAACTGAAGGGTACTCGCCGAGAGTGGCGCAAAGCGTTGCAATTTGTTCAGCAATGCGCTCCATGTTGGCATTACGAGTCTGCGCCAGCGCAGGGTTGTACATGCATTGGAAGGTCTCAGGAGAGTCCAGGGAGAATACCTATAGCATTCAATATTATTAGTACCTAAAAACAAACCTTATTAAAAAACATTTCCTAAGAAAAACTTTGGGAAGGCTTAGAAGTAGATCTGGCTCTTTCTGCAATATGGATTTAAAGTGAGATATACATAATATATATAGTCTAGATTTTTTATTGATGCAACCATGTTAAGTAATAAGGGGGATAAAGGAAAATCTAAACTATTTTACTAGAATTTTTTTGTAGAGATATATTGTCACATTGAATAAAATAAAATAATATGTGTGTGTTCTATTATTGATATTCACCTGACTCTCATAAGGCAAGAAAGCAATGTTGATCTCCTTTAATGTTTTGATCTTTCTTGCCGCCGATGACTTGCAGAGTTCATTGAACAACTCCTCAGGACACACTAATATATGGCAGCGTGCAAACAATTAACAAGTTTGTATGTAAGTTAGCTAAGTACCAGTCAATGCACAGTTTGCCTAACCTAAAGAGGGCATTGACACTAAACAAGATCTCTTTGTGGGAAAATACAAAATAACAAACCTGTTGTTCATAAGGAATGAAAGCAATGTTGATTTCCTTTAATGTTTGGATATATTTAGATATTCGATTACGAGACAATTCATCAAACAGAACATCGGGACAAGCTGCAAAATAAAATTAAAACAGGAATAAAACAAAACATTAATAGCAGAACTAATAAACAAAAAAAAACAAGTTAGGATCACCAAAGAGTTTTTATTGAAAATAAACATACCTTCAGTGAAGAAGACATGTGCAGCTTTGTACATGACACGGTTACCAACAGAGAAGTCATTGATGAGGGCATGCACTGACTTCTCACACGGGGTGATGAGGTAAATGCCATCCATGGTGCAGAGGGGCTCTCGCTTCTTGTGGATGTCTTCCACCACTGGAAATTTTTAATATTCATCCTTTCAACATATTTACTTTAAAAGTGTACTATAAAACCATTAACCATAATAATGTTACAATGTATCCATACATTGTATTTTTCGTCTTTTTGAAATGATCTTATTACTGCTATCTGTCACCATGGTGGAACAATGAGTGGTATGTATGGCATTGTCAGAGAAAAGCTTGCCAGGGGATGGACCCTAATGCAATTCTATTGCAGCACCTCTTGAGAGTTTGAGCATTGTAAATGACGTCTCCATTATTTGAAGAGAAAAACCAGATGTTAATGTAATTTGATACTATTCGACTTAGTTCATTTTCCAGCTGTAATGCGATATGTAAGGTACTTATGTGTGAACAGAATGTACATTATAATAAACTCTTTTCACTCATATATAAATCTCAAAACAACATAAATTTGTTTGAAAATGCACTGGTTATGACTCTTCCAATCTTACTGCAAGTGCTGACTATTTGTCAACAAATTTTCTTCATTAACAGTATAAGGAAATAACTTACAAGTGATGCCCTCAGCAGAGATGTCATGCATTTTGCAGCATGCGGAGACCATGCGCATAGACAGCTGGTCCACAATTAAGATCCTCCATTCTATGCGCTGAGACTCCTTGCCTTTGGGACCGCGATAGCGGATCACCTCATTCATAATCTCTGCAATTAATATTGCATAATGATTATTCATTATTGCTGACACTTTTTGCGATTAATTATTGAAGACAAAAGATTACTCTAATACAAAGTTTGTAACTTTTTTCTGGAATGTTTACATAATAGAAATAATAATAAAATTAATTAAAATATTGACCTAATGGATCTTATGGTGTAAGGCAGGTAGATTCATACACATAAAGATCATATTCATTGCTGACATTAACTTGTATGTTAATTGTATAAATTTGAAGCTTGTGTGTGTATTGGGTAGTGTATTTTCTGTCCAAATCAAGGATTACATTCGTATGGAAGCTCAGTAAATCAAGATAGTCGTATTGCATGCAGTTCGTGTGACGTACTTGTCCCCACCCCACTGGCCACAATGACATAAGAAAATCAATAATTTACTAGTTACCTCAAAAGTTCGACTAGTACGTCAATTTGGATAATGAAAATGTTAAGCCAAGCGTACAAGGATTGGTACTGATAAATATAATTCTCAGTGGGTGTGGGGCAAATGTAATACAATAGGTCTAACAACAAATACGATACGGGTAATATGCGATGTCTTGTTTGGACAAAAGTATTAGTTATAATAGGATAGGTATAAAATAAATCTAGTTATATTATTTCAATATAAATTCACAAACGACACCATA
This sequence comes from Watsonalla cultraria, assembly GCA_964035505.1. Classification (NCBI taxonomy): domain Eukaryota; kingdom Metazoa; phylum Arthropoda; class Insecta; order Lepidoptera; family Drepanidae; genus Watsonalla; species Watsonalla cultraria. The sequence goes on along the minus strand of OZ037717.1, from coordinate 3,908,607 downwards.
ATACAGGGAAGAAAGAAAATTATAATAAATAAACAGGATTAGTCATCGAACAAGTTGACATCACAAATTATATGCGGTGTCTAAGAGCGCAGACATAAAATATGGTAGAATTTTTCATGTATTGTAATAGTAAAATAACATAGCTGTAATAAATGTATATTATAGAGAGCGAATAGTTAGAATAAATAGTTTCAAATTAATATTTTCAGACTTACTTTGCCCGACAAGTGCTTTCAGAGCCATCTTGGACCATAGACTAACCTAAGAACAATTGAATTGTCAAAGCTCACGAAACGTCAAGTTTTTTAAATGTGCCATTCCTATGACATATCATCTTTTTAATTTTGTAGGTTTAATTTCAGCTTACATTAAGAATTCAATGAAACACGTTTCATATACTTATGATATATACTGGGAGATTTGTTAACTTGATAAATATTATGCGAACCCACGACAAATCCAGATTGTATCACCTATTTACACCAACCTAGTTTTGTCTATGGTATCATTTGGTTATACATATATGTATGGTTTAACAAAATTATACGTACAAATAGTTACACTTTTATTGAATAGAAACAATTGTTTATATAAATGTATATAAGTGCAAATTAAAGTAAAAAATATGAAACAATATTTTGAAGTAGCGAAACGTTATGCTGCGCACGCAATAAAATGTTGGCGGGTCAATAAAGTGTGACAGAGATAGAACATACTGGTATCGCATTCAGTTTATCACAGAGTGAGTAATGTACACAGAGAGGAAACAGAATGAAAGGAACAAAGTAAGCAATTCAGTTTTTTGTATGCTTGTGTCGGATGTGGATGTGTTATTTGATTTGTGAATTATCAGTGTTATCACGTGCGCGCCTTAAGACTGAAATGAAATATTAATTAAGGATTTTATTCAATTTATTTTTGGAATATCCGTCACTTATTTTATCGTAAGTTTTATTATTTATTATTTCTATGAGGGTAGAATGTAATTTAAATGTTGCAATTTCTAATGTAAGTTGAGTTAAAGTTTATGTGTAAAGTTAAAAAACTAAAAAGTTAGATTTTAGGCATATTTATTTACATGATTATTTATTAAGTAACCGACCTATTTACTTCTTAGTTTTTTGCAATATCATCAGAAAAGACAGAAAGCAAACCTGATCAACCTGGAAAGACTTCATCGACTAAGTCTAAGGCTAAGTCCCAACCGCGGCTGTAAAGCCTCTAATGGTCATTTGGTTCATTAAAAGATGCACGTGTTTGCGTGTAATAATAATAAAATCGTGATTATAATAAGAGATGATGCCGTAGTACATCTGCCGAAATCGAGGGTAAAAAAATTGTAAAAAATAATGAGCTCGGATATCCCGAAAAAGTTGAATTTTGATATCGTCATTTGCATTTAAATATTTTGAAGTAAAATGATTAAGTACTTTATCCAAACAAAAGTAAGCCGTGGTGGCTCAGTGGTTCGAGTCGTCGCAACGCAAACAACACACGTTCCAATCTTACCGGTCCAATTAGATTTTATGATATTATTAAAACACACGATTTCAGCTATACTAATTACCGTTGAAGGTAAACATCACGAGGAAGCTAAGAACTTGTATACCTGTCTTACACATTGGATTTCATAAAATACGTGGTCCATCTTCTTTAAGAAAACATAAATGTGATCTTAGGCATAATTTACAGGAGTCAATGATATATTGTGTAACTTGTGTTAAATATGACAAAGTAAAATATTGGATTAGAAAATCACTCAGGTTCTAAAATTATGATATTAATTATTCAATTGAGCTAGGTAGCTCCCTAATAAAGACCTTTTTATTGGTTCTTTACGTAACTGAATCATTTAAGATGATTTATTGTATACCTTCGCATTTTCAATGATTAACATAGTGGTGTTTTTTATCGGCAGTTGGTGAAAGTGAGGTGTGGCGATCGAGGAGGCTAGTTCGTGCTTGATCTGCCGCAGCCGAACACTTCGGGCCGTCAGTAGTGTATGGACAGTGAAATGCAAAGTGGCGATATATGTTGTGCTAGTGATTTGTTACTGAGTGCAACATGAGAAGCGGTGACCGGATGGTTGTCATCCCATTCCCCTGCCGAGTGGAGGGTTGGCTTTATAGATGTGGTGAGTTGCTTTTAACTTTTTCATAATAGTCCTGAGTTTAGACTTAAACACTTAGGTACATATAATATATATATATATACAGAACAAGCTAACAGTGTTCGGTATATATGTACTTACATACCGAACAGCAGCGTTAGCAGTAAAATTAATATTTTTATTGAGTGAATATTGACGCAAATATTGTCAGAGAAACTGAGAAATACAGACGATCGCTTTTTTTTTGCACTTAGCACCTTATTTATTTTTATAGCTTACCTAATAGTTTGTTATTATGTTTGGAGCTAACTCAAACTATTTCATCTTGAACATGATCTAACCGATAAAAAAATAATAAATACAAGTTACTTACTTTTGGAACCACATGTATTTCAACATCCAACTTGACAACCTCTTTCCAACCAACAAAATAATATTACCTGCTGTAATGGACGTACTTATGTAATAAATATGCAAATATCTAGGTACCTATCTATTCTCGGTTAATACACTAAGTATTGGTGTTGGGTTATTTGGGGCATTTTACGTAGGTGCGCAATCAGTGACACGGTGTATAAATGTATGCGCGTGAGCAAATAAAGGTCGAATACTTTGGCAATTACAGTACGTACGATAACAATTTCAGCGCTAACGGTTGTTTTATATATGAACTTTTTAACATATAATTGTGTATTTTCGTGTGAAATTCATCACTAGGTACCGCTATTTATTATATGAGAAATATTTTTTTTTTTTCATTGTGTATTCTGTATAAAAAGGAGAGAACTTTTAGAAGTCTTTTATTATCTAATATTATTTTGTCTCTTTAGTAAGTTATTGATAGTGCCTTGGTTATCTGGGTACCTGCATCTAGTATTCCAACCTATTGATATATATGAAGAACTTATTTGTTTAACGTTATTAACGTAGTTCAAAACTGATTTCCTGCAATTAATGAATAAGCTTTTATGCTTATTTTTATTACACTAATATTAGTCCAACCAAATTGGTTTTGATTTGTGGCCCCAATGTTGTGATTGTATTTAATTGTAGAATTGCACAACAATGAGGTCTGGCCGGCTCGGGAAGTGGCGCAGTCCATACCCGCCCTCAGCGAACAATTACTAGTTACTTGACGCCAGTCACTTTTAATTGTTTAACTTTTAAATTGATCACAACAAGCCACGTGTACGCCTCACGCCGCTTAGTCATTGGGAACTTCTTCAATATGTTCATACGTTTAAAATAAATATACTCTCATGTTAACCACAGACGAAAGTTGTACCTACACTGGTGTTTCCTCTAGTCGAGCAAGAAAGATGCAAGACTGGGTAAACTGGAAAATGGAGAGGCCTATGCCCAAGAGTGGGAGAATATAGGCTGTATTAGATTTGATTAGGCACAGGCATAAGTAAAACGTATCACATAATATAAAATCTACATTAGGATTTCAATTTTGTGGAAACTTTTTAGAAAACTGCACTAGTACCAGTGGGTAGTTCGCATGGTACATACAAACATTAAATGAATACAGCAGATAGCGTAGTTATATTAAATCAGTAATTATAACAATGGGCAAGCGTTATCGTCAAGAGAGTAGCAGGTCGTTCGCGTATGCCCTAGTTACAGTGAAAACTATACGGTCAGCGTTGTGGTTTCTATCGAGTTTCGGTCCACCAGTCTGGGACCAATCGATTCGCTTTCTAGCCTCTGCTAAGGGTCCACATAAATAATACCTACTAATTTTTCTTATAATTCTTGCATAAATTTGATTATTATAAGCTGAAAATTGAGCAGTTCTTTAATTGACTAGGTAAATAAGTAAACATTGAATTTCATTTATTATTAGTACTTACGTAATTTAAAAACGTATTAATATCCACATTTAGCTTAGCTTACTTTAAACTCTAACAGGAAAACTTCTACTGAGTAATGACATCATTGTTCTTTTGAAGAGTAAGTATTTGCACTTGTACTCATTGATGTTTCTATTAGGCAAGGCTAAAAAATCTTAGAAGTTTTAAGTTTTCCTATTTCATTGTTAGTAAACAATGACATACGGCTTATTCTTATATTGTTTCCAATTTGATCTGATTTATTATTAAACCGATAATACTATTCTAAAGCAGAACACCGGATGTGGTAGAAAAAACCGAGATTAACTGCTGTCTAAATTTACACGAATATTAAAAGAATTGGGAGACTAACCGTTCGTCTGTCGTAGACGTTTTATAGGAGCAGTTTAGTGAAATTCACTTTCAAGCTATTTAAGATGATTACACTACTAAAACTGATTTGAATGAATTGAGTCGAAGATTTACAATTTGGTCCACAGAATTAACTGTGTATTGGTAATACATAAAATTCTTGTGTCGCGGTGTTTGTAACCAAATTCCTCCGAAACCGCTGGACCGATTTGTATTAAATTTTGTTTGCATATTCATTGGTCTGAGAATCGGCCAACATCTATTTTTCATGCCCCTAAATGATAAGAGTGATCCAAACAACTTTGTCCAACTTTGCCGGGCACAGACTATTTCAGACTTAGGACTTGACGCAGAATTAATTTAATTCCTTTTTAATTGGCCAAAACAATTGTATTTGATTGGATTAATTACACGGGCCAATTCGCATTCAGCATGATCGGCATGTCTAGTGATGTGGATCACTATTGCAATTTCCATTCCTCATTAGAATGCCTAATTACTTGTGGCCATATTACTTTTAGATTTATCGGTACACACCACACACCACACACACATATTGTAAGTTAAATTATTCAAAGAATGTTGTCATAATTTCATGATTTATTTGCATTCTGATTATAACGCAATCGATTCAAGTTTTAAGTGTTTCTTAACTCATAGATTATTTAATAACGATTTGATGATTGCTGTGAGACCTATTTTATGTAATCTCCGTACTTAGAACTTGAATGTAAGATATCGTCTAAGTAAGTAAGTTTAAGTTACATTTACTCTTTTATATCTAGTATAGCCTTGTAGGTATCACGCTTGTTAATTGATGTTGGTAACAAGATTTTTTAGACTATGATAAACTATACATTGCTGATCAGGATAAGTTATGTTTACTTTCAATACAAACGCAGGTATAAGTGATAATGTTACTTACCATATACCATGATTATTTTAAATTTCACCCGCTCCATTTGCTTAATATAAATGAACTTGGAGACTTATCCCTTTAGTACAAAACATGGTAACGAAGGTTAGACTAAACGCGGACTAAAACTATGTCCATCGTCTTTTAAATCCGTATAACAGAAGGAGATGTTTTTTAATAAGGGGGTTTGTGTCGTTACCTTAATTAGGTAGAATATTTATATTTTTAGAGCGATTATTACCAAACACCTACATTCATATGAACACTTATACAATTAATTAGATTATAATATTTATAACTGGTTTACGTGTGGCCTGAATCGTGCACTTCCTGAGATTGATTTGACATTGAGGGCATTTTATAATCCTGTTCATCGTTATATACGTAGAGATTATTTTAATAATATAAATATAAAATTACTTATTTAGAGATTTTGATTTGTGACACTATGGATTGTCTATTGAATAAACCAAGCAAACAGTCCCTCAGATTTGATCAGAAATCGAACGTGTCTTATTTAGGTTGACTGAACGAGTGCATATATGTATTGTTACAATATTAACAACAAAATGATTGGTATGCCATTGGCTCTGGATGTATGTAAACATAACGTTGGTAGTATTGTTACACGGGTTTCGTGGAGTAATGATGTCATGTTCCTCGTAACTCGTATTGGTGCGAGGTTGTTTCGGCCGGTAGTCACGTCGTCTCCTGCCATGGTTTCAAAATATATCAATACATATTCAATTACATTGTAAACACCATGTTATGTGATTGCATATTTTAAGCTAAATGTAGATAGGGGCTGCTGTCATTGTCTTGTTTGATCCCACAATGTATAGATGTCAGATTTCAGCCGAACTTTACCTGTAGGCCTAGACAAAGTAATATTCTCTCGCGCTTGCGCTAATAGAAACGATACAAAACGTTACGATACAATCCGGTAAGTATATTTTGTATCGTTTCTACTAGCGAAGTGTGAGGATAATGTTAGTTTGTCTACAGGCCCTGGTCCTGTATGCGATACACTGGCTGGTAGCCTTAATTAATGCAGGTATATCTAAATCGAACGTAACGAATATCTGTACTGTTACACAGTTCATTATAAACAGTCGCTTACACCAAATGCGTGACGAGAAAAGCTCCGTTAGGTATCCATTAATACAGTCTTGGATGTGGTTGAGGCCCAGCACGTGCCGCGCCTGCCAATGACATCGGTAGAAAGTAAACTCTAGTCGCACTCCTGCCAAGTGCCAATCGCCTTGACAGTTGACACCAGTCAACCTAAACCCATTGTTTTATCATCTAAACGTAACAATTTTATCTCCACAGAATATTTCAATCTACTTTCTTTTCTAAACTCGCTCTTTAAAAGCTCTTGCAACGTAACAATGAAAAATATTTGAAATATTTTATTATTTTTTTAATGACGTATTCAATCCACTTTTCGCATCCGGAATTATGAGACAATGAAGTAAAGAACTATGTAACTGTTTCAGAAAATTCATTATTTGTCTCTAGAAAGTTGGACAGTCTATGTATTACTAATTCCCTTGCTTATATTTAATAATAGCTCTCATCACATCTGGGGGATGCCAGCTTTTTGACTTGTTTCTTAAGTGCTGTCCCAATGGTACACATTAAACGTAGAAATAACTATAATGCTAATAAAGTATGTGTTTAATTGCCAAGCTTATATTTTCAGGGCTAAGCATCTGAACGGATTTTGCTGGAGCTCGGTATGGATAGAGACTATACCCTCCTAACCAACACAATGAAATAAATCTATGTCAATTCAATAATTAAAGCTAGAATGAAAAAATTGGCTATAAACTGTGATACAGCTCTAAATCTACAAAGTAATTTGAATGCAATTATACAACTTAAAAGCTTAATCTGTACCGAAGTGTCTTGCGATACACTCACAATGAGTCGAATGGGGCGAGTGGTACGAATGTAATGAATGCGTCGTAATGTTGGGGACTATTCGGAAAATTGTGGAGTGGTGAATGTACGTCACCAAGGGCGGCGTAGCTTATCGGCCTCGGGGACTTTCAGCTATAAATCAGACTAATCACTCTGCGAGCTTGATAACGCTACCCTACAATCGAGCTGTCTTAACAATCCAGATTGCACTCATCAAATATTCATGTTTCAGTATCTATGAGTCAAAGTAGGCGAGTGTTAGTATTGTCGTTTATGTTAATCTATTGTACATAGGCGCGTTAATAGCATAAGACAAACTGTGCACACCTTACCTTCTTACATCATGCATGAGCACATTTTGGTGTTGCGCAATCCGACATTTCTAAGTAGAAAGAAGTCAAGCTGTGTAAATACGAGAATTATTAGTAATTTGTCCGTCGATTTCTTCTTGTCTATTGTTTCTGTACTTTAATGTATCTTGCAGACTATTTATTTTATACTTTCTTTCGTACACATTATTTTGATCGAATGAAATTTCAAATTTAACTGTTCTATCAATATATTGGGTATTGATGGAACAGTTAAATTGGAAATGCCACTTCGATTATCGGTAATCGATCGGGTTGTTTTAATTCAGAGCCGCAGGACTCATGTTCACAACGTAACATGACGTCCACTCGATATAATAATAGTGTCGCAAAAATAAACACGCGTTTATTATAAAAGTACTTGTACTATGCAATATTTCTTACATTTTTGTAATCTATTTCCTGTCTTAAGTGCAGATAGATAAGATATAATATTGATAAATGTAGATACAATTATCTATGAATGATGAGAATCTATAATTGAGTTCGCAACGCTCGATGTAGGAGGGATCAAGTCAAATTTGTCTTCATTGTGCTTGCTCACCGCCCGAAAAATACATTATCCATTTGTATCGCACAATGTGACGGAAATTCACTCTGTATTTATATACATATGTTACATATAAATAGACTACCGTATCGTGAGATCATCGATTATTATATGCATTACAGATTTAAGTAATTACATCGCGATTATAAAGATATTAGCAGTCGAAGGTTAATGATAAATTTGACCAAGTTAACCAAGTCATTCAAATTCCTACAGTAGGAATTCTACGTCTAACATTCGTACTAAGCACGTTTCCTTGGACACGAACAAAAACTATACCGAGGTGGTTGAACCAATGTTTTAGCTGGAATTAAAATATCATTAGACAAGATCAGATGGGGGATATAGACGTGGGAAATATTATCTATGCCTCATCTGACTTCATTCATAGACTTACTGTTCTTTACAATTTATCTACGCAGATAATTTTTATGTTAGATAATCTGTTCTGCCTGCACAAAATACGCAACACGCAATTTACCGAAATAGATTATCTAGTTTGATAATTACCTGTTTATTTATCACAACCATAATGCACGTAATGTATTGATTTAAAAAATAATACTATTGATAGTGAAAATAAATCTTGGCAAGATAAAGAGGTCAGTTTACCATCACACATTAAATAATATTTAGACTTCTGCCGCCTGCCAAATTACCAAAATCATTATTCTTCATTCGTGAATCATCAGAATCATCTCGGTTGATTGTCGGTTACACAGAATTGAGGTTTCCTTAAATTATGAAGGCGGGTTTCTTACAGCGGCTATAATCGGCTAACGCCATTTTACTTAACACGTTGAACTATGTAAGAAATTGAATGATTAAAGTGATGTCCTGTTAATTCTAAGATATTAACGAATACAATGATGAGCTTCTGTAGCAATAAAGCCGTTAACTGATTGAGAAGTTGTATTGTAATCAGAGATTCATTCAAACCAGTGTTAACATATTAGAACGCTAAATTAGTGAGTACATATATTACGCCTACCTAAAACACAACTACGTTTAAGAACAGCAAATTTGTAGAATATAAATACATTTTTGAAACGGATATAGTTAGGACATTGTTCTGACAACGCGTAGGAATGTAAAGTGAGTAAAGTAGCGATATATCATTCAATTAGAGGAATAGAGAGGTCAGGGAATCATTCATTCCTCCCACGATCGGCATGGTTATCAACAAAACTGGACCGGGGTCGCCGGACACCTCACTACTGACCGACCGCTTCAAATCATATACTTAAAATACATAAGTAAGTGCCTATGTATTCAGTGTTTTTCTGTGGTTATATTCACATTAAAGTAACAGTATATGTTGGACATAAATGAGGTACGTCAGAGATTGTATGTATCATAAGACGCTTGTCTTTTATATAAGCTTTTGGGTCGCGTTGTTGGACGGTAGCATTTTAGTTAGATTTGGTTATAATATGGCAATTATTACACCACGGACCAATGAATGTAAGTAATGGAACATCGAAAAGATAGCCTGTCACTTGTGTTAAAGTCAATTCATACATAAGCTCACGCAAAGACCACCGTTTGTCACATGCTACGATTCTAGTTAGTCAATTCAATGCATAGAAATAATAAGTAAAGTAGTACTTATTATTTCTATGATGCAATGTGATTAGCGAAGTAAAGGAACTTCATATTATAAATGTGTCTGCCTGTCGGCTACTTTTTCACGGCTAAAGCACAGACCTCTTTTGCAAAAAAAGTTACGTTAGTTATAGGTACTTAAAAATAATATAATGCTATCTAAGTCGCTGGTTAAAACTAGTAGTAATATTTGTTCATATGACACTAGAGACAAAACCGGATGCTTTTACTTCGCCTTTGTAGGGATAGAGATGTAGAAATTTACATACAAGAAAGTCGATGAGCCACATTTGCTTACTTGGTTTTCTAACGTCGTCCGCAAGTCCTCAGGATTTCTCTTGGCTTCATTCCCTCAATCAAGATAATTTGAACTAGTTTTATTTCATGGTTGAAAGTGTTAAAATACAATGTTGCTGGTGCCAACAATTGGGTAATATCTCAAGATGATATCGGATTCGCACATTGTCACAGAACATCTGTTGCATGTCACGTTTCAACAAATTCTCAACTAGCAGTTTCCCACAGTTGCATCCGCGTAGACAATTTCGGTGATAGGCTTATAACACGGAACCGATTTTTTTTAAATTATACATTTGTAGCCTACGTTTTTCCTTGTAAGATCAGCTATCTGCCAGTGAAAGTCCCGTTAAAGTAAATCCTGCCGTTTCAGAGACAAGATAAATTTTTTAGATAGATTTTTTTAAATAGATTTTTACATCTACTTACTTACCGTTTATGATACTTTCATAAATGTTTTTCGTAAATAGCTGTTTGTTTGGAATTACAAACGGACATTGAAATTGTATTTATCTGTTTTGAAGACTAAAGAAATAGAAGATAAATTCACAAGAAACGCAAAGAAAATACTTTTTCATTTAGTTTTAGAATTACTGAGCACTTACCTTTATATACGAATACAACGTATTTTAAAGTATAGACGACTATTGATTACGGATGCATTATTATAGTTTCGATTGAACAAAGTGAGTTGGTTTGACAGGATGGACGAGGAGTGAATTTTTAATTGGGACATTATAATTTTACGACTTCCATAATTATAAGGCAGTTTGATTGGAGAACAAAGATGTTATTAATTAATTCAAGCGCACTTCAAATGAGTGGGTAGATAGGAATGCTCACTGCATTGTAGATATTAAGCATAGATTATTTGGATACGTAATTTTCAATGATCCTTAAGAATAAGTTCCTGTGCAGTGCACCACTCTATATCAACCACGTTATTCTATAAGGTATTTTTTTTTATTTGTCGGTTTTAATCATAAGAAATTGATGCATAATACATAGACGATAAAGTTCAATTTCTTACCTATGAAACCAACTCTCGGCGTAGTGTGACGCTGAGAAACCTTACAGAATAACGCGGCGCCTGAAATAACTTTATGATATATTTATGAATACACAAACAAAAAAGTGTGAATACTACTCTACTTGTGAAGCATTGGCGATGTGCGATTTTGTAAAAAGAATAAAATGTGATGTTTAAATAGCTCAACAAAGGATCTTTTATTTTATGCCTGTACCTATTTACGAGCGGATAAATTTAGAAAGTGGGCACTGTGCTGCTGATGTGGGTAATTTGGCGTTAAATTTGCTAATCGCTGATTAGTTGCCGACACAGTAACCGGTGCCTAGACAGAAACGCTTTTAACCTAACCCACTAACGCTTAAAGATAATTATCCAACAAAAATATTCAATGTAAAATAATTTCTCCAATTCTTATAGCATTTGAAAGCAGTGAAATGTAGATCGTGAATTCGTTATTCAATAGAAGTACTTAAGTATAAAGTATTTTCATGGTTTTAAAGCTCAAATTAGATTGCAACTAGATGCATTAAATAAAACAAGTAAAAGTGCGATGGACCGAGACCGCCGTCTCAAATAACACTATGAGAAAACAATATAATTTAATGACATTTAAATTTCACAGTTAACCTCCTCGCGTGGGAGATTAACTCATGTTTTATGATCTTCTTTGTGTTCTCAGCCGTATCATATCCCAAACGTTACTTGAGAAAATATTCGCTAAATTACCCGGTTCACCTTATGTGCTTCATGCCGCAAAAGTTGAACATATTCATTATGAAATATTTTTTTCAACTGGCCGCATAAAAGGACAAAGGGTTTGAAGAAGTCTCCAGTTGCATGCGACATCACGCTTCTTTGTGCTTGTTTATACGCGATTAAAACAGTGTAGGGTGCTAGAATCCATCCCACGTGCCACGTATACATACACCCTTGCATAAATCCCAGACAGCAGATCTCTTTCGCTTCTCGCCCTACGACCCTCCACGCAGTGTAGCCGGGGGCAGCGACCGTCATGAAGGAAGCTCCCTCGTCGCCATGACAACGCCTCTTCCCGCCAATATTATTGACAGACGCAACTACCCTCGCACAGTACACTCCCTGCATACATACCTATTTTTACAATAATTAATCGCCCCACAATAACGTGTTCATTGCCGATAAGCAGTCTTTGCCTTTGCAACATTAACGACGGGGAACTTCATTACAGTGATTTCAAGCGCTAATGGTCGCGGATTGTGTTATAAAATATAGCTTCATGTATTGACTTGTTACGAACATTGTAACTGTTAAGTAACCGGTGCCGATTTGTTATAAAGAAGCACTTACGAATGATCAAAAGAATGGAACGGATGAATTTTTATTACAGAACCATTATTTAAAATGTGCTTTGGGTTTGGGCGCGGGCTTCGGGTTACTTCCCGGTTGCGTATTCATTCACATTGTTTGATGCACGGGTGCCACTGCGCAGACTTGTCTTGTCCTACTTTATTAGTTACAACATTCTGCGTGTTTTCATAGGGATTAAAGTATTATTTTCGTCATATGTTAGTCTATAACTAAAAATAAGCTATACTTTATTTGTTGGCTATTCTTGAAAATGGCTCCACACATTCGATACCACAGATTCTAGGTGTATTAGTTTCTTACTATGTTCTATCCATAGTTAATAGTCGTCTGTGCTATGTTCCATATTCAATCACGTAATACCTTTAATTCGGAGTTTCTCAAACACGGGGGTGATCTACTCTGTTACCAATTTCACATTTGATGTACTCACCTTTTACGTTTCCTAAACTTTCTTCCATCGCCATCAAATTCGATACAAGTTCGTTGGTTTCTTGAAGGATAGGAACTTGCACAAATAAAAATAAGCTAATATTTCCAATTAACTGAAGTGGCATTATTAAAGATTAATATGTCGATAAATCAATATCACACGGCGTTCTAGGTTACTGAGGTGAGACCTTGGCACAGATGTTGGAGAGCAGCTTAGCTCAAAGTCAGGACTGGTTTGTGAACAAACAGCGCTGCGTCAGATGATGCCGAATATGGACATGAGACGCTGTTCTTACTCCTATATTTACCGCAACAATATAAATATAACATGCAAAGATGTATGCAGTAGAACGAAAACGATCAGATTTAATAAATGGGCGTTGGATCAAGGTGCTAAGTGTGTTGAATCACGCGAAACGTCTACATCTTCATTAACAGTGATTCGTGATTGAATATCGATTGTGGAATCGAATCCGCCCCTGCCACCGGCTGTCGTATACGTAAAGCCAATAGACGGAAATGTCTTTAATACGGTTTCCCTAAATGAGCGGTCGTGGCCTAACAAATTACATAAAACGGAAAGCCTTGCAAATCTATACAATTGTATTTTGTCATAGTTGTGTCTTGTTTCGACAGACAGACATTTTATTTTACTGTTCATTGTTATACTGGATTTGAGATATTTTTATCGCATGTTATCGTGAATTTATTTGAGTGCTATGATATAAAATTGTAGAAGTATTTTTTTATTTTTAACTCACATCACGATGTGTGTGTGAATGTATAGACACAAAAAAACTTTGGTTTCATTAATAATCGATAAAAAGGAAAAAATCTGAAACTAGGTAAGAGTTATGGAGCAGAAAATGTATTGCATGAAATGTGCGGGCAATTTCCATCGTACCGGATAGAATGCAGACAGGCAGCCTGTCCGGCCTGCCGTGTAACTCAATTTCTCCCGGGTTGATTGCTCTCCCTCTTCCACCCTCAACGACACCCTCATGCAACATAAAATGCATAACATTACGCAGACAGGTTTCAAACAGACCATGATAGACTTTTCATCGATTAAGTACCTTTCAGAATCAGTTTGCTTCGCGTGATTAAAATTTTCACGAGTTAGTAAAATCAAAATGAGATTTCACAGATAGTTACTATCGCATTTGTGATACTAACGTACAAGTACCTACGCACAATCATAAGATCGTGTCATTAAATAAACTTTATTGTCAGTTACGTAATATACGGCCTGTACCACATACACGTCAATAACACGTCGGTACTTGTGCAATCAATTAACCACGCACTATTTCACGAAAAGATAATCAATATTAATCTATAGAATGTATGGAAATGGCTTTTAAAATTAAAAAGCCTATTGACAGCGGAATATGGGGCAACCATGGCACGCAAATGTTATTTAATTATAAGGTATGAATAGGCTGTATCCTTGACGAACCTTGCTGATATACCAGTTTCATTAACCAAAGTCTTAAATTCGTCTCCTGCAGCAGCAGAAGCCATTTTAAAAATGCATGTGGATAAATGTAACGTTGCATTTAAGTTTAAAACTGTTACCCCGAGAGACATTGTCAAAACTTTTGAAACGCTAGATATGAAGAAGTCAGCTGATTTATGGGGACTTTCTGTTAAAGTACTCAATAGTATTATTGATATTGTTGCTACTGATCTAGCTTTATTATTTAATGTTTGTATTGAAAGTGGTGAATTTCCTGATCAAATGAAGTATAGTAAAATAATTCCTTTATTAAAAGCTGGTAGTATTAACGACCCTACGAACTTTAGACCTATATCAATACTGCCAATTTTCAGTAAAATTTTTGAAAAACTAATACTTAATCAACTTTTAGCCTTTTTTAATGAACATAATTTGATGCACACTAAACAATACGGTTTCACAAAGGGTCGCTCGACTACCGATGCAGGTGTCGAGCTCATTAGAAAAATTCTTGAAGCTTGGGAAGCTTCACAGGATGCTCTAGGTGTATTCTGTGATCTATCTAAAGCCTTTGATTGTGTGCACCATGAAACGTTGATCAGGAAGTTAGATCACTACGGTGTAAGAGACCTGGCTCTAAAACTTATATCTTCATATCTAAGTAATAGAATACAAAAAGTCGATATACATGGCGTAACATCTCCGGGGTGTCCAGTAGAGATGGGTGTTCCACAGGGTTCAATTCTTGGTCCGTTTCTCTTTTTAACTTATATTAATGATTTACCTTACATGGTAAGCAATAAACACGATATTGTATTATTTGCTGATGATACTTCTCTGATTTTTAAGATAGACCGGCAAAAAGCTAACTTTGACGATGTGAATAATGCTCTCTCTGATGTAGTACATTGGTTCAGCGCTAATAACTTAGTACTCAATAGTAAAAAAACGAAATGTGTCAAGTTCACTATGCCAAATGTGAAACAAGTGCAAACCAATGTACTTATCAACGACGAAGTGTTGGACCTTGTTGAAACAACAGTTTTCCTTGGAGTTACATTGGATCATAAATTGCAATGGGGGCCCCATATAGCTGGATTGTCGAAAAGACTCAGTTCTGCAGCATTCGCAGTAAGGAAAATTAGACACCTAACTGATATAAACACAGCTCGGTTGGTCTATTTTAGTTATTTCCATAGTGTTATGTCTTATGGCATCCTTTTATGGGGAAATGCTACTGACATCAGTTCTATCTTTGTGCTGCAGAAACGGGCTGTTCGTGCAATCTATAAACTCAAATCTAGAGATTCTCTCAGAGAGAAGTTTAAAGAAATAGGGATAATGACTGTGGCATGTCAATACATATTTGAAAATTTGATATATGTAAGAAAGAATATAGATAGTTTTAAGAAAAATAGTGATATGCACAATATAAATACACGCAAGAGGGATAAACTCCGTGTCCCTGTGACTAGACTGCACAAAACTAGTAACTCTTTTGTGGGGCAAAGTATACGCCTTTTCAATCAACTACCATTAAAAATGTGTGAACTACCATTTTTAAGTTTTAAGGCAAGCATCAAACAGAAACTTTGTGAAAAAGCATATTATAGTGTAACTGAGTATATTGATGATAGCCAAACATGGCAATGAGTTGCTCACTCTTCCATTGAAATGTACTTAAACAACCCTATGTATATAGAAGGGACACATGTAAAAAAAAAAAAACCGGGGAGTTTGTTTCGCCGTTTCTTCTCCTGACAGGCTTACTTTTGGAAACGGTAGTAAATTAACTTAAGTTAGCGTAAGAAAAATGACGTTCAATAAGTGTTCCAAGTGTCCCTTATGTTGAATAAAACTTTTTGATTTTGATTTTGATTTTGAACTTTAATCAATATTTATTGAAAAAGTAATTCCTAATACAATAGCACTAGCATTTAATTTCAAACAAGACAATTCTTCCGCCTTGTAAGCTAAAAATACTTAAGTGTATGTATTTCTAAACCAAACGAGTTTGTTGAATGCTCATATCCACAAATAGATTATTAATAAACACCTCTAAATGTATCCAGGGGTTGCTTTATAGACTCGTCGACTCATTTATAATATCAATCTGTTCTTGTTAATTACTCTGATTTCCCGGAAAACATACAACTATCTGAAATGCACTTCTGTACAGAAATTACACTAGATTGGATTGGAAATATTGTTGCCTGTAATTTGCATAATATGTATAGTTCCATGCTGATTTTGTGACATAAAGGTTGAATATACATTACAGGGTTAGGCATGCGAATGGCGCAACCCGTGCCCGGGGTCATCAAAGGCTCTCACACTAATTTGAATAGTGGCGCAATTTGCGTATTCAAAGTTGTTTATTGCGTGACGTCCACTAAAGAGTGAATACAAGATAGCTGCTACTAGTGAAGCTTATCACCTCTTCTAAGCATACATAATTAGACCCATCAACAAACTTGATCTCAGAGATTTCCTGCTCTTGGACAAAGCAACGATTTTTTGCCTTAGTAACTGGTTTAAAATGTCACTGTCTCGTTATAAACGTACGTTTTCACAGAAATACGAGTAGTCAAGGCTCTGTGTATTTTATTTGTGTACCGTGTATTGTAGTAAGACCTTGTAATAAGGTCTAACATTATTTAGAGCCTGTAAATAATTCATTATTTTCAAATACAGTATTTTCGTTCACAACGCTTCATTTAAATTGTTGACCGAAAATTACTGACGATCCAGTCGACAAATTTGTGCGGTTCAACGAACTTATAGAGTACCTATTTACGACGAAAGCAGTAACGCTTGAACCCCAAAAAAAGCCTCGAGGCACGATGTGCAAATAAGTTAACGGTGGTGTCGGCCGAGGTCGTGTGATGGAAGGAATGACGAGGTGTGACCTGCGTGCGCCTGGACTCGCCACTATGGTCGGCCGGAAGCTTGGGACTTGGGACACTAATAAGGCTTAGGAAATCCATACTCAAGCACATAATTAATAATATTGATACATATTACGGCTACAAAGCCGTAATAAAGTAAATAAAATTACAAAACTCTAAGTATACAGATTATGTTCTCTGCGGCTCTACAACGTAGAGTTTTCGTTAACTTTATGAGAATCACGACATCTAATCACTTCATCATTCTCAGGCATTTTCTACGTTTTCCTTTTCTGAAATGATTAAGTACCCCTCTTTTCCGTTCCTCATTTCCCTGTCACATGAAGAAGCCGTGTGATTTGTTAATATAATCGACATATAACAAGGCAAAAAATCGTGAAGAAAAACTTACATATATTTAATTTCTTATCCTTAAATCCCTATTACCCCTTTGTCGATATCTTTACTGAGCTAAAAGCGGTGAGCTCATCACATCTAACGGTCGCGCATGCAAAGTGCGCACAATGACATGCCGCAGCTTTGACACCTGTTGTATTTTGTCTGTACATATTCGACGAGGAAGCCTTGCTTATTGAGTCACCATTTAGGGCCTTCAATACATACCAAAAAATATACTTGAATTGTTCCTTTCAATTCTATTCAACGGTAGATTTCCAAGTGTCTTTTTATCCACACTTAACTACTTAATATCTAGGTTAGTTGTAAAATAGTTACCAACTTAATAAGTTTTTGTTTGCACATATTTTTTAGCAGTAACTGCAATTAATATTTCTTTCTAAGCAAGATGATGACACAGCGAAGAGGTCGAAGCGAACCATCCTTTTAAACATGTATGTATACTTTATTAGTCACGCAACCGCAGATTATATCAGTCTCAAGAAAGTCTCAAGTGTAGTGGATTTATAATATGGGAAGGTCTTCCTCTTGACATTTCGGAAACATTGGTCGGGTCGGGTCGTTCAATTAATCCGCTTAATATACCCACCCACTTGATATGATTGAATCAGTTTGGTTTTAGGTCTTTGGTATAATATCTTGGGTCACCGATTATCGCAAGGTCCGAAAAATAAATGTCTCATAGAAAGCTTAAACATCTTTATAAATTTCCTATTATTCAATTAGATACAAAAGAAACTTCCCACGACTTTTAAACATTTAATAATAGATAAATTCTATAAAAAGTGAAAACAACTTTCCCTTTCACACTCAATTACAGGTTTTCAATATTATCGAACTTGTGGAAAACTTGTTTCAAGTTAAGGTAAAAGAAAATACATGTCGTATACCGCCATCTAGTGTTGGATAGTAATATTAATCGCAGTCGAAACCTCTGTTTATAGCGCCAAGCGTATCTGGTGCAAAATGTATTCAACGTAGTATGTACATGTGGCCATTGTACTTCTACTACTTGACGACAGATGGCGGTATTCAGTAGAGTCAAAATTTATTCACCTTGTAGAGTAGATTAACTTCACTAAATGTTTGAATATAACAATAGGCATTAGGAATAATAATAAGTAATTGAAGAGGACGAATATTTATTTCATATGGGTAAATTTACCAATAACTTTTTAATCCAGACTGTTTTAGCTCTCATCCATTGCCAAATAGATTCTTCTAATAGTCTATCCTATTTTAGAGCGTATAAATGTACGGTACATTTATTAATTACAATATAACCAGAGTCACTTTCAGGAATATGTTTGCCACATGTCAAATAATTGTTGGTAAGATCAGCACATACATTTTGAAGTTCCATCGCCCACAAGTGAATAGGGTCGACGACTCCACATTTGATTTGATTACTCCAGAGCGTGTTCAGGGCATGTGGGTGTTATTGTTCGCGTTAATTGCTGCAGGGTTGAACAATTTACAGCTTGCGATTTGCGAAACAACAATGTTCATCATATCTCCATCCTACTTCTCTTCCTTATACGTAGGATGATAAAATGAAGCTTTGCAAGTACATTCATTCAATGAACATAATTTATCGCTGTAATAAATGGAGGAAATAGTTCAGCTTAGTTCTTGAGCTTAAACTTAATGAGTATATAATCTGTGGCTCATAATTAATGAAGGTCCATTAACTGCATAACGTTGCTCGCTGTAGGTACACTTATTGTATGTATCTTGACGCTCCGGCAAATGATTCCGAAGAGGATGGTAGAGTTACGAGTATATGGTGCCGTTGACACAACACGGAGTCTTGTGGCTTTTTTACTAATAAAAAAAAACAAAGATTATATTCTTTCTTTTTTCACTTTTAATATAATCTGCCAAATTTGCGTTCTGTAAGTGAAATAATGGTAACCAACTCATCTTTGACATCGTACTGCCATCTGCCTAGGAAACGTGTGATAATAATGACTTCCCGTGTGAATAAGCTTTAGTCCTTGAATGAGCTATTATAGTCACCTATGATGTGCATACTTTGTAAAGGTATTCATGCAGCAATTTCTACACCGGATTCGAAAAAGGATTCGAAAGGCGTACCGCCTTTAATTACATGAAAATTCCTTAAAAATCTACTATTATCATTGTATGTTATTTATGACTAGCTGTGCCCCGCGGTTTCACCCGCGTAGATTTAATTTCATCCTTATTGTCACGGAACCTTAATATTTTTATAATAAGTTACTCCTGGAAACATCAGCTACCTGCCAGTAAAAAGCCCGTTAGAATCGGTCCAGCTGTTTCAGAGATTACCCAGAACAAACATACAGACAGAGAAAAATTTCATATGCATATAGTGAAAAGCTGTTATTTTGGAATTACAAACAGACACTTCAATTTTATTTATCTGTATAGTTATAGATAGGTACGTGTGTAATCCAAAGTCTACATTCTGGTTGAGAAACTTCGTAACCTTGTAGACTGAAATTAATATGTATAGTGGACAATTTCAGATAATATTGTCAACACTAATATTTCGCAATTAGTGAATGTAGATTGCGAACAGCTCGTGATGCCCCCGACATCGTGTACACGATCGTTATGGTACAATAATGGCCCAAGATAAGAGACCTTTGACTCTTCAATTAAGCTATATTAAGCAATACAACAATAACTTGCACAATTATACTAAAAGCTCGGGTGTGAAATAACATGCGCGTTTGCATACGTTTTACTGAGTTGTTCACCATGCGATTTGAATATCGTTGGTAGCTGGGGTCTTCTGTACTATTTTTATCCTCTCAACTTGCATAGCATGCTGGTTGACTCTTTGAATTGAATCCCAGTGGAACGACGGTTTCTCAATATAATAAAATACATCCATCTGGACATCGGAATAAAATTCAACCGGTATTCTCCGGACACAATCCACTAAGGTAAAGCTAACACTCACTTGTAAATTGGCACCATAGTACGACATTTCTTGATATTTGTCATCAAATAATGTCTTTGTTTAACACCTTTTCTCTATTTGGGATGTGAATGGTGATGATCGCATCAACCCTCCAGATTATGAATATAACAATGGGACAAAACACATAAAAAAGGGACAACTGAGGGTACCCTTGGGAATAAAAATAGTACCCCGGTTGCCCCCGTATTTTACTAGTTAAACTGCTTGTCTATCCGTGCAGTGGTTTAACAACTGGTCTGGCAACAGTGACGACATGTAAACTATCATTTGGTAGATATGATTCAATGGCACACCTTTGTTGTGCGCTTAACGTGTTCGTGAATGCGGAGCGCTATTTGTTGGTGACATTAAATTGGTGTCCCTCGTGAGTGGTAACGGTTAGGTTGGTGCCGGCGGCTGGCGTGGTGGCGACCAGCTGCGAGCAGATGAGCGACTTATATTATCGTGTGGTGCGTTGAACGGGCGCCCTCCGCGCCGCTACTACTTCAGTCTCCAGTCGGGCCGAGCACGAACTGGTACGCGCACCTCTATGCAGCGCGCGGTTATCGAAACGAATAAATTAATCGAAACATTCGAATTAAACCGTCAATGCATGATCGACAGACCAAAGTGACTAGTCACAGGGATTGTGTCCAGTGTCAAGTGTTGTGCTACAGTGGGTAGGATGCGTTGATTTGCATTGTTTATGTTTACTTCGGTCGGCGTCCACAATTTTCACGTGTTGCTCCTAACAACCAAACTATCGATTTATGGAATCAATACATGTAAAGGGATCATTTATATGGTAATCATATTTAAGTGTTATGAAAGATATTTGAGTACATTTAAATTTAAAGTATTATGTATCAATTCCTTTCATTATCATCGGCTTTTCAAACTTAGTTACTACTTTTCAACTTAATTGTATGCAAAGATAACTCTGACTCAATACGTGCAAGTATTAATAGATGGGTGTGCCCACAAGGTTAAGACGAAAGTTGTAAGATATCGATTAATTACTCGCCAATATATAGAAATGCTAATGAAGAAGCCAATAGTATCATAGAAAATATAGTTACGAGAAAGTTCAAACAAAACAGTAATAGTGCTACTTAAATTTAACTAAAGCTATAATGTAGAAAATCACAAAATACATATGCTTAACGTTTACCAAAACGGTACATGCAGGACATCTTTTCACCACATCGATGTCTTATTTTCATGGGTGGTTTGATTTCGCTGAAACCTATTTTTTTAAATGAAAGCAGTATTTTATAAAAAATTGGTTTCTCCTTGTGACATTAGGTGTCTGTCAGTGAAAGTCCTGCTAAAATCGGTCCAGCCGTCTCACAGATTAGCCGGAACAAACTAACAAACAGACAGATAAAAAAATTAAAAAAGAAATATTATGTTACCGTTTTCATATGCATTTAGTAAAAAGCAATACACATCAATTTTATTTATCTGTATAGATGTAAATTGTACACTTTATAAGCAATTTTTATGATATTGATATTTTATGTAGGTGCGTCGGACGTCAACAATAAACCTGGTTTATAATCCCCAATACTGGCTCTCACCGCTACTTACCATGCCGCGTCGTTGCCTCCAAAGCCTTCGGGGGCCTTTTTCTATGTTACACGAAGGAAACTGCCCACAGAGAGTTCCAAG
Organism: Watsonalla cultraria; assembly: GCA_964035505.1. Classification (NCBI taxonomy): domain Eukaryota; kingdom Metazoa; phylum Arthropoda; class Insecta; order Lepidoptera; family Drepanidae; genus Watsonalla; species Watsonalla cultraria. The sequence continues at coordinate 3,886,437 of OZ037717.1, read as the reverse complement.
TCAGTTTTGAACGCCATTGTTTTAATGTACTTTGAGCGACAAATGAAATGGGACTGTTCTTAATAAGCTTGAGTGGTTCGCTTCGATTTCTAAGTAATTTGAATAAACTTGGTATTCATTAAAGAAACAAAAAAATAATAGTCATGTAAATCTCAAAAGATTCTGCGTCAAACAATAAGATTTTCTAAACTTGCAACTCACTGTCAATCCTTTTATGAATAAAAAGTAAGTTGGCTCTAAAATTAACTGCGATGGTCTCGTCTGCGACACTCATACAAATTTGCAAGTGACTTATGATAATGTTACTATCTCATAGTGATGACAAACCCAGAGCGAACAGGGGCCTTACCATGAGCTCTTATTGCCATGATAGTTTCACTCATTTATGAGACAGATGTATTTGACGGGCATACATCTGTCACTGTCGCACAACTGAATTAACAATGCAATAAGAGCTCATGGTTGGGCCCCAGTGCTTTGAGTAAAACGTCAGAACATTGTAATCGTAAAAGAACGTATGAAGAACTTTTGAGCTTTGACGTTTATTTTAGTCGTTCAAACGTCAGAGCTAAGAAGTTCTTAATACGCGCTCCTTAAACGAACATAGTTGGCATCCTGTTGCGTTATTCTGTATTACAGGATATAGAATTGTATACTTATTATATACTAGCTGTGCCCGCGGTTTCACCCGCGTAGATTTAGTTTCTTCCTTATTGTCGCGGAACCCTAATATTTTTAATAAATAAAAGTAGCCTAAGTTACTCCTTGAAACATCAGCTGATAGGTAACCAGTGAAAGTCCCGTTAAAATCCGTCCAGCCGTTTCGGAGATTATCCGGAACAAACAGACAGACAGACAGAGAAAATATTTAAAACTTGGTTTTTTAATGTCAGTATCGTGTATACTTTCATATACATTTAGTGAAAAGCTGTTATTTTAGAATTACAAACAGACACTTCAATTTTATTTATCTGTATAGATGTATACAGATAAATTTTGTATGTTCGAAACCGACAACTCGTCGCCGAGCTCGCCGTCGAAATATCTTACAGAGTAACGCAGCACAAGTGGAATCCACCCAGATACAAGAACTAGTTATGTTACTGAGGTCTAATTGACTTAACTGATTAGTTAATGTATTTCAAATTTGTACTTTCAAGTTATTTAACCATCCATCATGTCAATCAACATGTTACATGATAGGTTGAATTTCCACTAAACAAACAATGCAATAATTCATGTTTTAAAATGGCAACCCGTTTATGTCTTTCCTAGAGGTATAAAGTTTCTGCAATTGCAAATATAAATAAAGCACGTGATACGTCTTAAATTGGTACTTAATTTTATCGATACACATTTTAGATTGACTCCGTATATTACATTGCATGCAACTCAAATGAATTCGCGAAATATAACATGGACATAACGTGGCGAGTGGGGACTGTAAAAACATCTTAAAAAATCTGGCATGCGAATGGAGCTTCGCTTTCGTGCGTGGGAGTCAGATGTCACAAACATCTTTTGGAAAACCGTGGAATTTTAGAAAACCCTTCCTATGAGTATATATATACCTACATCGCACTAAGAACCCTCAACTAATAAACTATTTTGAACCAAGCTTACTGTGTACACCAACACCTCACACAGAACACACTAAGATCAGCAGTTAAAACTGTGCGTTCATATATAAGTCAGTCAATCTGGACTTTGAATTTTATATGTGAAGTTTCCCTTGTAGTCCAACTAATTGGTTGGACAACTAAAATAAAACAATAGAAGAATAAATGTAATAGTTATCGTATTCGGGGTACTCCGAGTCGCGGGGATCAGGGTACTCACGGACTTACCCAATGGTTGGAACGGTTTCGTCATCTATGACAGTTGAAGTCAGTAAGTGATTACAAGTGAAGAACTTTAAAATGTAAATAATATAGGAAACGAAATAGAACATTGAACAATTTGTGCAACAGTTGAATCGATACTCACTCACTGTATGATTATACCACAACCAGTTTGATTGAGTTTTTACGGCATCACTTTTTGGATCTGTCATAGGGTAACTTATACGCTGGGCAAGGTATAATGATAGGTAGAGTATCTGGAACCAGCTCGGTTATTAAGTGGTTATTTTGGTTCGTTGACCGTGGTTTGTGGTGTTTTTGTCCATCGTATTCCACGTCCACGGACAATGGGAGCACGTGCCACCACCGCCACGCTCTGCTAAATATAATTCACTATCAGATAACTTCTAAAATAGGTTTAATGTAAGCCTGTGTGTATTGGCACAACATTTTATCATAGTACTACGTAGTATTGATATTGAATTATTCGCAGAAGTCTCATACTGTAACGCATGTGTTTCATGATCTTTGCGTGGGGTTGTAAGTGATATCTGAGTTTCTGAGAATTGGACGTTATATTCAAAAGCTCATACTATTATTATATTTTGAACTATTTGTTTCTCTATGCAAAATATGTGAGGTACATGAAAATATTTATGGTTGCTTCCCATCAAACATGCATTTTGGGAAAACAAGTGATGGGGTATGATACTTACAACGTGGTTACTTAACTTTATTAAAAAATTCGTAATTAACGAATAGCACAGAATTAAAGTACATCTTTCTCTGAGCCGTCAAAAGATAGATTAGGGAGATAACAGCGAATAAATAGTAGTTCTACGTAATTGGATGAACTTTTTTCTAAATGTGTTTTATAGTACAGCACTGGAGCGGACTCGAAGCCTCATCTGTTATTATCAAGCCGCTTTGCCGCTATAACAATTTCAAAGTACTTACAAAATAATTGCGTTTTCTGAGCACGACTCCCAGCCATTGACCTTTCACTTATGCAAGCTCAACTTTGTGGTAAAATATATTTAAACTTACCGGGGACTCGGTCCCATCGCGTCCTCAATTTAATATATTGAACGCAGGAACAGATTGGCTTCAAAAACTACTTTTTTTATACACACATACATACATATGCTCACGCCTTTGTCCCCATGGGGGTAGGCAGAGACGTTTGCCCCGTTTAACGATCCTAATGAATAATTATTTTTTATATTAAGTATTATTATTATTTTCAAACACTGCGTATAACCGCTTTCTTTGGAAACCAAGGCGAAATATTAGAACTCTGACTATAGAATATTGAACAATCTTTATGATACGCCATCAAAGATAATTTAACATCTGATTAAACAAATTTTATTCTGTACAAGAACCAATATTGTTAATTAATAAGGAAAAAAATATTGTCTAATTAAATAACGTATAAGGTACAGACAGGCTGGAGATTGTAAGAAAATATGCCTTGAGAAGACACTCAGAAGAATATATTTAATATAAGACTGTTAGATTCACTCTCAACGTTAGGTACTGGATTTAGGTTTTTTGTAGAATAAACTGACTGATATTTTGAGTAAAAATAAATAAAGCATTAATTGATAACACGCTCACAATATAACAATTACATGACATCATCTCCCTGGCCTTATCCCATGTATTTGGGGTCAGCACTTGATTCAACCCGATGTGGCTGATCACCTGATTTTTATACGAAGCGACTGCCATCTGACCTTCGTAACCCTTTTTTCGAGGAAAATCGGCAATCTGGGTTAAACCAATTGTCAGACTTTCTTAGGCCTCTGACTGACCTGTAACGATTGCCAAAGATGTTAAATTGGCAACCGGGACCGACGGCTTAACGTGCTCTCCGAGGCACGGAGGGAACTCGGGCGGTCACCCATCTAACTACTGGCTAGGCGTATGGTTGCTTAACTTTGCTGATCAGGGTGACGGGTCGCTCACTTCCCTCTATAATGGTTGAGGAGGGCGATGGCTGGCATTCTCGTCATACTTGTGAACAGGTGCTGCTTGTGGGGGCTGGTCATCTCAAGCTACGCATTTAGATATAAATAGAACTACTAGACTTTTCTATATGTTAATTTTTATCGACATTTGTACATTGGAACTGTGTCCATGGGCTTACATTTCTCAAATGATTTATTTTGTTTTTTTTTAAATTGTATAATATTTTTGAAAAGAGTAATTACTGAGTTTCTTGCCAGGTTCTTCTCAGTAAAAGCAACCTTCCGAACCTGGCGGTAGCATGTATAATCCTGTAAATTGTGTCATTCTGACGATTTGAAAGTGCTTTGTATAAAGTCTAATCGAATAAAGATATTTTTGACTTTGACTTTGACTTTGATCGCATCATATGCGCAATAGCAACAGTGCCACGAGCCCCTCAACAATTACATGACAAACGAACGATATTCTGTGAATAGCTCAAACGATTTCAATTCAATTACATTATTAAGATACGGGTCACATTCTGCTCCTGATATTTTTTAAGAAATTCCCAATGAGCTTATTTTTTCTAACGGCTCTATATTGTTAGCAGAGAAAATAAATTAAGTAATTATATCAGTTTTTTGTCCACTTCACGAATCAATTTCGACTTTTGCTAATTAAATTGATATAATGGTGTTCTGACGCTAATTTAATTTATATTTGATATCGGAGATGCCGAAATGGTCCAATCCAAAAGTAACGGAGCGCTTCTGGTATCGCCAAGTCGATACCGTAATGTACTGAACCTGTTGCCAGCAGATATCTACAACCTGTCTCGCGAATACATCCGCCACTCTTGTTTTGTTATAGCTCTTCTATCGCTATTTGGTGCTGCTCTTTGGTATTTAGGATTAAAGGTCTGTTGGGTCTAAACGGCGCCAATCCTATCAACGACTTGTTTACCTTAATAACTAATTACTCTTAAAACAACATAATCTATTTAATTTTAATTTTATTTGTATGCTAACTACATTATAAAGTTAAATTATTGATTGAATATTTATTACGTAGAAAAGAAACGTTTCATCATATGACTTGATAAGACGGAAAATATTATATCGTAATGTAACCTAAATTCTGAGCCCTAAAAACAATTGCTCCGAGCCTCCAACTATTCCGTGTTAAATAGCTACTGCTGGTGTATAGTGAATACCGTATAGTGTTTCCTTTATAGCGTGGCTCTGTGTAATGTAGGTTAATTTGCGCCATTTAAGGGTAGGTATGTTACAAATCCTGTAGGAACAATATTATTTACAGTTAAAGACATTATCTTTAGGTGTATGAACAAAGCAACTAATAAATATACTAGTATACATTAGAACTGGTTTTAACCTACCACACATTAAAATTTATCAAATAAACTCGTATTGATAGCTGTAAATAAATATATTTGACAATTAATTAAATAAAATTCTCTGCTCAAGTAGAGCCTTAAATAAAATGTATTTGAACAACTGTGGACGCTGGCCGTAGTGAATAATGTTCGGGCATTTCCTTCAGGTTATACTATGTGTGACTCAATCAGTGAAAAGCTAATATTATGTTAGAGTGACAGTTCAATGGGTCCAATATTGTTAAGTGTTTGCACGTAATGTTGTTGGAGAGCGATGCCGGACTGGCGATACAACGTGTTGTCGACGAGCGAGGCGTTCATCGAGGCGGAGGGCCCGCCGCGCGACCCGCTCGCGGCCAGCTACCCGCGCCGCGCGGACCGTACCCGGCCCCAACACACCTGCCCATACACAACCCTGTTCCTCGGCACTCGCTCTCATCACACTCCATTCAGGCTACAGACTGACTCAGCAGACCCATACGCTGACGTATACTCCGTCGACCGCTCGTCCAACCTCACTGACACTTCCAGCTTCGCGCGGTATGAGGACTGCCGCCCGCAAATAGAGGATATCCATTCTGATGAAAACAGTCAGTCGTATCCTAGCGACACACAACCGGACAATGTGACACTCCAGAAAGTGCCTTATTCATCAGGAGTATTTTATCTATCAAACAAAACGGATTCCATTCACAAGGATGTTATTCAGAGCAATAACGTGTTTTTAGTAGAAGGATCCGATTCGGATGCGTTATCGTCGTGTACGTGTGATAGTTTTGAACGATGTGAGTTTGACTGTAGGGACTTTGAACCGTTTTCTGATACGTGCTGCTGCGATCCTTTGAGTGACGGGGTGTGCAGTCGCAGCCCAAAAGATGTGGACTCTCCGGAACACTTCTGTGATCGGGCGGTCGAGGAGGACGGGGTGTCGGCGCGAAGCGATATGGAAGGGCTCGACTTGACTTTATTTGAGCCAGCGCAAACTGATGCCAATGAATGTGGAAATCCGACGACAGGAGATAAGACTACGTCTGCCTCAGCTACTCTCCGTGGGATTTTGTACGCATTACCCGACAAAACTGCTGGTAAGTGTTGATTTAATTAATGTTGTATCAGCTTTTCAGTTCTAATATGGTGATACCGCTGAATTATAGCGATTAGGAGCACGGAGTCATAGTGTGGGCAATATGGGTTGCCGTGTGGTCTACGCCAATTGGACTTGTATCGGATACGAACAACGGTGTGCAAGAAATTACTATCGCATCAATCACCAGCAGTCATTGTCATACCCGCAGTAACCGACTCACTTATCGGCTAGCGCACAATAAACCATAACATACTTAGTACTTATAAAGTAGTTCTGACATGTTTTGCGATGTCGCGACTAATGATCTTGATCTAGAATTGTAATATTCGGACAGTTTTTCAGATATTTTTGCCATTTTCTACGTAACTCACACAATTAGAGCGCCTTGATTTAGTTAGGTTCATGATATTTAAGACATGATTAAAAGTTAGTAGTGGCTAGGGTACGATCGCATTTAGAGTTTCCTTGAATAAATAGATAAAATATTACATATTCCATTTCAATTGCTATAAGTAAGCTAAAAAAAAAAGGTTTTGAATAGCTATGAAATGCGGAAGTCCACTTTTTATTCGTATTGTAGCGCTACATATAAATTGCGTACCGTTATCCGCAAGTTTCTAATTACAAGCGGAGATAGAGGGCGATTGTTAGATCACATGCAAATTCGATTGACGAAGAACAAGATAAGCGGTAACACAAAAGATAGTGTCCGTTAATATAACTGGATGTTTATTTATAACCGGCGTGTTAGAGTTTAAATGCGATGTAGATAAGGGTCATCTGAACTATGAGATTAATCCACCGTGTTTCCTATTTCTAGATATCAAAATTTGATACATACCTAGAATAAATATTATTATCATAGTATTGGAATATCTCAGGTAAGTGCCTTTTCCCAAAATAGTTCTTGTAACTTTAAGGTAATTTTCATGTGAAAGAAATAACGATTAAAATATAATATATTATTTACACATCTATGTGCTTGTAAATTATCTATTAATAAACTTTATCTCATTACTAACTTTCGAATAATAATTTCATAGCCATATAAATTAATGATTTATAATACGCGCCTTTCAACTTAAAGTTACCAGATAGGTAGGTTCTTAATACACACCATATCCGTTGCGTATGAATGTGGAATGGCTTTCAAGATTATACATGTCACGAATGTGCGTTGAAAATGTGAACTTGGCTATGTTTTGTGGCTTCGTGGTAATATATGTGGGTAAGCAAACCTTGGTAAGGTAACAGGGTCAACTGTGTAAATATTTAACGATGTGGCCACACAGTTACCGCATTAACTGGTCAAGCTGACACGCGACTTATGTATAACTAGCTGTGCCCCGCGGTTTCACAGGCGCAGATTTTAATTTCATGGTATCCCGCGGATCCCTAATGTTTATTAAAAATCTTAAGTAGCCTAAGTTACATCTTGTAACATTAACTATCTGTAAGTCCCGTTAAAATCCGTCCAGCCGTTGCGGAGATTACCCGGAACAAACAGACAGACAGACAGACAGGCAGACAGAGAAAAAATTTAAAACTTGGTTTTTTATTGTCAGTAGCGTGTATACTTTCATATGCACTTAGTGAAACGTTGTTATTTTGGAATTACAAACAGACACTTCAATTTTATTTATCTGTATAGATATAGATGTATAGATATAGAAAAATTCTTCTGTATAAATCGACGAGATAAATCTTTTTCCTCAGACGTTTACATCCAAGGAAGAATAATGTGCTGATGATATTGCACCTTACATAAAAATAGCTAGGTTTTATTTTTTTCTGTCTTACTGTTTTATTATAACAGGACTTTCGCTTGTATTCACCTGATGTTATAATGAGTAACTGAGGCTACTCTTATTATAAAAAATCATTTAGTTTTTATTGTTAAAATCAACTATATCATTTTGTTTCGTTGATTCACAAATAATTAAGGATAGGTTATAAGGTTTACAAAGCTCATGTTTGACATAAAAATATGGTGACGGAGACTTCATGTAAAACTGCGTTATGCGTCTTACGGATTAGCATTGTTTAAGGCTTGTAAGTTAAACAGTTGACAGTTTCACCGTGAGAGCGATTGCGTCGTAAATCAACACTACAGAACGCACGTTACAACCCGGTTTCAACCCAAAACAAAAATCGCGACGGTTTGTAAGGCATTGTGCAAAATATCACTGTTCCTTTTCCTGGCTTATTGCGATGGTGACTCACCTGTGAATCACCTTTAGCATATGCAATTTGGATGTTTGGGACCATAGCAGGTTTCACGAGGTGTAATTTTAAATATCTATCATTACCAATAAGCACTTCTTTAATAACCTGGAATTTATTGATAAATTGCGTAATATCAAATGAATATAATTTATTTCGTTGTGTAAAGTAATGTAACAGGTTAAGAAGTTCAACGCTCTTATGGCCCTTACGGTGTATTTAAGACGACTCCCGACGTATATAGCGAATCATATACTACTGACTACAGGGTACTAACCAGGTACAGATGGATTCTTGCAAGATTCCGACATATAAGGCATCAGAAGTAATAACGTCAGGGGTCTACTCTCTTTCTTCGAAAACGAAACTTCGCACACGAACGAACGAAAATCAAACGTAGTTCCAGTATCGGTTCGTTTTTTTACAAACTCTAGTTTTCGTTCCTTTAAAAATTTAACTTAAGTTGGCGTAGAATATATAAATGTTACAGACTTTTGTTATTTTAGAACGAATCAGAACCATGGTAGGAACGTTGCAAACTTTCGGCCGAAGCTTCGTTGTTCGGAGAAAGCGAGTAGGCCCCGAGTAATCTCAGTGGAGTCGATCAGGGAGTTGCACATCCTCTTCAGTGATGTGTACTTTACGTGCTTGACGCAACTGACTATTTATACTTTCAAATGAGTTAGGCTGCCCTTCCTGTAAGTAGCCTCTTGCGCCGACAGGAAGGCACTTGCGTGCTCCTTCGTTTAGCACCTAGCTGCGCAATGCACAAACGGAGACTCATTCATCATTTCCATCGACTCTAAGCATAACGCAATCTCATTCAGCAACTATATTTCTACATATCAGTGAATTAAAATTCTATGAGCTAGAATAACAATTTGGATCATTTTTGTCGAATTGTAAGATTATCAAATTACTCGCCGTGGTGCCTAATACTGTATATCTTCTATTACTGTATATCTATTGTATATTAAATTATTTCCATGTAGGTAAGTGTGCCATAAAAATCAACAGTTTAGAAATATTTTATAGATGGCATTGCGAGTTTTTTTTAATGTAAATAAGAAAAATAAAGAATAGAGCCAAATTCGTATTCATATATTATAATATTTTTAACGGTTGTTTAAAGTCCACTTGATGACATTTTTTTTAAATATTACCAAGTTGTGCAATAAAACATAAATAAATAATAATCATTCGAATAAAAGTGCATACAAATGTTGCAGATATGTTATCAGCAAAATTTTAAATTATACAATTTGGCATGTAAATAGCTTAGCATATAATGTAGCGCAGTAAATAAAACATTACAAAAATGTGCAGTTAGAATTGAACGATGTATAATAGCACAACTGCCATTTGTGTGAGAAATTTGCAGACAATATGGGCATGGAATTGAGTTTACGGTAAATAATTACCTCTGTCTCATATTGGAGTGCGGTTTTGTGAGTAGAAATATTTAGCAACGTTCTTATTTCATATCAAATGAGAATGATCTCTCTTCATTGATTTTTTTCTTTCGGATTCTATTGAAAATATGCACTAACCAGCTGTGCCTGTGGTTTCACCCGCGTATACTTAATTTTGCGGAACGCCTATGTTTTTTTAAAATAAAAGTAGCCATACTTACTCCTTGTAACATTAGCTATCTACCAGTGAAAGTACCGTCAAAAGCGGTACAACTATTTCGGAGAATAGCCGGAACAAACAGACAGACAGACAGAACGGGATTTAAAAAAAAAAATAGGTTTTACCGTATATACTTGCATATGCATTTTGTGAAAAGCTGTTATATTGAAATTACAAACAGACACTTCAATTTTATTTATCTGTATGGATGTTGCCATTAAGTTTTTTTTTCAAGGTTAAGAGTTTGCATGCTTACGGCGTAACTACAGGAGCAAGCTATTTATGAATAATATCAAGGGAAGTTGTATTTGTTGATTGAAATCCGATTTGTTCGACGAAGTGAACGCCCTATTTGTACTCCCTGTTAGTGTAAACATTCGACTTGAGATAACCTTTTCTGGTGACATTAAGGACACGACGCTACTGCAGATATGATAAAAATGTTTAGAATTAAAATTATAGTGAGTATCTCATGCAATATGCATTACAAAATAATGTTTGGCACTAATATGCCAACAGGTTTTAATGTAAGAAAAAACAAGTAAATATTAATTAGTTGTAATTTATATTTCATGCTAGTATTAAGATTATTTTATGTAAATTATAATTTTAAGTATTTATATCACTGTTTATATGTCTCTCATTATGAAATTAATTATAGTAAACCGCGTGCATTTGTTGCTTTTTAAGTTATTGAGAAAGTAAGCCCATTAAACGCATTCGCAGTCTTTATAAGCGTGAATTATCAAAGGAAATAGATTTGAAGGAATGAGAATGAAGTTAAATTCTATGAAGAAATTGTGATGCTCTAAGAAACTTTTTATTATTGGAATAGGATGACTGATTGTTTTAAAGCTAGATCTATATATATAAAAAAATCGTGTGTGTTTGTTGTACTTCTCCGAAGCGGCCAAACCGATTTTGATGATATTTATATTCACACTTGGTAGGTCTGAGAATAGGCCGTTATCTATATTTCATCCCCCTATGTGATAAGGGTGCTTCAGTCTTCACTTCAAAAAAAATATGTTGGGTACAGCTAGTTACTATATAATGTTATGTTTTTAAAGTTCAGATAACTCGCTCTCTATTGTTCGTTATGAAACATGCCACATGATTGATACTAATTCGTACAACTTTTCATTTGGATGCAATCAGCCTTCATCGCACATCACAATTGTGCAATGTTAGGTAGGTACAAGAACTTTGTTTCGCGCCTATTATGCATAGACTGTCTTGAAAAGCTCATAGGCTTTTTATTTAGTAACATACAGGTCAATTTGCGTTGGCTGCACATAAGGTCTGTTATAATGAATCACGAATACAACTACCTATGTAAATAAAGCAGTTTTCTCCCGTACTTGTTATTTCAAATCAGAACGTGTCCTGTTAGTTATGGAATACGGATACCTATGGCGAGTGGAAATATATTTTTTATGTAAATGTACCTTTATTTATAGTCATTGTCAAGGCCTTTACAGGAAATAGCGAATTGGTTTATTTAAATAGGTTCATTCCCATATCAACGTTCTATCAGTGTCTCAAGTATAGGTTGATACGTTCGAACGTCGCTTGATATTGCGTTCTACGCTTTTTTTGTATGGAGACTTAAAACTTCTTACACTCGCCATTTGTGGCGCTTTTTAACGTTACCATACAAAATGAGGAAATTACGCTGGCGATATCGTCAACGTTAAAATATGTTAAAACCTATTCTTGGGTTAGAGAACATAAGGGTATTACTTTGACTTCTGCATATATCGGTTTCACATTTCGGAACTAGTATACTAAATCCCTCGAATTATATTAAGTCTTTTAGCTGTCAAGACTAGTTGCTACTTTAGCATCAGTGGAAATTGTTGAAGGTATATTTGTGAGCCCACGCAATTAAATGAGTTGCAAAAGTCAAGTATCCATTAATACACCGGTAATCACTCCCATCTTGCACGGTGGATATTGCATGAAATATCGATATGATTGAGGTTGTATTTAAAAGTTGATATCTGAAGGCCTAAGAGAAATATAATATGGACACATAATAAGTGCAGATCCCATGTAAACAAAGCAATCAAATATGGTGATCGTGGGAATGGAGCGCGTGCAATAAACCATCCACTCAGGTTACTGATACAGATGTACACATGTGTGTGTATCATGTATTCAGATATAGGTCGATGCAATTGGTATTCAGTACATATTAGGTAATCCGTGTTTAACAAATAATCAAAAATATATATCACTAGCAGACGTCATGCGGTTTCACCCGCGTAGTTCCCGGTTCCGTGGGAATACGGTGATAAAATATAGCCTATGTTTTTCGACGATTATGTAGCTAACCATTGCTGAAATCATTTTCAAGATCGGTCAAGTAGTTTCGGAGCCTATTCAATGCAAACAAACAAAAGAACAATAAAATCTTTCTTTTATATGATATTATTAGTACAGATTAAGCCTCCCTAGCAGGGTCGTCTCGATAGAGTAAGGGACAACACCAACCATTGATCTCGTTGCCAATTTGATAGAGTTTCGCCGTTACTCTATCTATTTTATTTTTCTCGCATACCCTTATAAATGGTGACTAAGCATGTAAATAAACAGGCCATGCAATGCTTAATTGTAAATTAAATAATGTTGAAATGCCGGTGAACGGTAGGCAGCTGATGTCGGGCGAGCACGCGTCGCCACACCTGTACCGCAGCTACCACTGGCTAGTCCAGTTCTCCCAGTTACTGACGTCACCAATGTCCAATGCTCTGCTACCCAAAGTGATAGTTTCCAAAAGTCAAGGCTAAGCTTATACCACCACCGCGTCACCTACGCCTGTCACTTTGAGTCATTGGCACCTGCCAATACCCATTACCCACAGGCCTAGTTGTTTGTTAAGTGTATGTTATTAATAAATGTAAATTTCTTTCTTATCGTGGCTATTGATTTGTTTCGTAATTTAATTTGCATATATTTGTGTAACGTTCCAACAGTTACTAGACACAAATACTAATCGAATAAACAGCCAGATTATTTTTAAGGTCACACTATGTTTATTCGTGGATGTTGGCTTCGTTTCGGAACGTGGTCCTCATTCAAGAACCAGTTTATGTTCATTATTTTATTCAAACTTTATACAAGCAACATGACGTGACGAGATAAGAATACGTAAGTAATTCATTCATTTAGAATTGCTTAGCTCAAATGCTACTTGCACGAGCCCTGACGAAAGTTACGTCTTGCATTAGAATACACTTATCTGACATGTAAAGTAACATGACTTAATTTACATAAGAGTTATATAAAGTAACGCTTACCAAGAATCATATAAGTACGTACTTTTCATATTGTTTTAACAAAATAGAAACTTTAAGTGAGGATACACTGGTAAGTGTAATTAATAGCAAACATTACGCACGCAAGTCACTATGAATATATAAAACTAGTGAATTAGGCGTTTTAAGACGCTGTTGTGTGTAATAATTTGAATTAAATTGTAATGTGAATGCAAATGTGCTTGTTTCTTGTGATGTATGGCAGTGAAATCTGAATAACATTTTATCTCGTAAGGTTCTCGGTCATGTTTATTTTTTGGGTTCAAAAGTTTCGTGCCTTCGAACTTTTAGGATGTAACGGATTCGCTTGTGCGAAGTTGTGCACATATTAAATTATTATTGTTCATTCATAAATTATTCGTTGCTGCAACACTTGCAACATTCAGTCTCGTCTCGAAGCATTTAGGTCGTAGCCGAACATATGGGGTACCGCTTAATCCGATTCCAACGCGTGTGAATAGGTTTATACTTGGACGGTGTCAAAAGATTACTAGGTATAGTAATTGCGATAACTCGGCAGTATAGCTATTGTACGACAAAATAACGGTCACACATTGAATTCGTGATTGACTAGAACTTGTGAACAGTTGATTTCACACATTGCTCACTCGTATTCGTAGGGCATTCACAATTGATTTCTTCTCATTTCAATAGAATTTTGTAGAGGTGACCTCTTTTGGACTCCGTACTGTTTGATTCAAATTTGGTTACAATTGTATAATTTTATCAGTAAGTAGTAAGTTGAATTTTAGTGTATAATGTAGAGCTATGAATTTATTACATTTGCTTGTCCCTCATGAAATAGACACACAGAATCAACGCACTTTTCAGTTGCTTTAATTAAGTGTCGAAAGTGTATACTCGAAAGTGAACTATCAGTTCGGTGGCAAAAAAACGTATGTATTTAGGTAGATACAATCCATCCTTTTAACCACGTTTACATAGTAATGTGAACTGAGGCTGTCGCGATGTTGGTTCATGTAAAAGCAGCGTCAAACACTTCCGACGTCAGGCGGAGCAATCAATAGGGAAAGTTGTCATCTCTTCTTGACAATGCTTATGGCATCACCTACAAGTTGCATAATGTGACAGCGGAACAGTTTTTATGCGATATGTAGCCTAGGAAGAGTTATACAACACAATTATATTCTTGAATACTACAAGTATGTGTAAGTACTAAAATAAGTATTTCTTTTTCCCAACAAGTGGTATTACTAGCTTTCTCCAGCGACTTTGCCCGCGAAGCGATTTTTAATCATATGTTTAAAATTCTTGCATAATCAGCTCTTACGTTTAGGTGTGAAAAAGTAACATACAGACAGAGACACTTTACTATTATTACGTACGTTATATTTGTGTGAAATTTTCATTTATGCACGAAGTTGATTCCTAGGTCTTCATAACATAAGACTTCCGTTGCATTCTGCAATAAATAGAGTGATGTTATCCAGTGATGTATCTGTTCTGCATCACATCAACCGACCAGTTGCGGGAACTATTGAATTCGCCAGTAATTATCACAGCATTGTTTCGCTGCCGTTTCTTGGTAACAAGATCTGTATTGACTATAAATAAATGTTTAAACTTTTTCATCGAGTCAATCGCTTACATCACGATGTCTTCTTATGTCAGCCATTATTCGTTTGCATGTGATGTCTGTTTACTGAATCTGTTTATTAAATACATGACAATAATGTGTATCACTTTACATTTTGACAATTTTATTGTGTTCTTTTGCAAACTCTTGGGTTCCAATCTGACAACATTAACATAAACAGTTGATGAATCGTTCTATCAAACACGACATGGTTCCCTTAATAGCTGGTAGTATTTTAGGTGTGGCTTAAGCTAATTGTGTCACACCAGAGATCGTGCCACTTTCTCCTGAGCAGGCCCGCAGCCGCAGCACGCACTCGGCACTCACACTTACACGCCCGCGTTGTTGCACTGTTATGGTAAATAAGACATGGCCCTTAACAAATCACAAGTACATTCCCCATAGGCCTTACAACTCTGTCTCAACAAGAACATGAATGGCCGCTAATAACAACATCCGATCCGATTCAATCTCTGAATGTTAATATATAAATAGCCTATTTAGACACTTCTGATGAATAAAAGCAGGAGAGGAATGAATGACTTCGCTGAGCTTTGAATCAGTATTCAAATCACGGCGTCTCATCGCCGCAAAGTTTAGTCAGGCCAACTCGTGCGCAGTGTGTGAGTGAGGAATGCTCAACAGCCTGCCTACGTAATGATCTGTCAAAAGGTCTACGTACATTTTTATCGCGCAACAATGCATTACAGCTTACAGCGAGATCGGCGCCCACGCAGCAATCAGCTTGACGGAAAGCTTAGAGAATAAGTTTCGTCAATTGCCACTTCTACACAGCCACTATCTATGCATAAATAAATACGTACATTGACTATGAATGAATAAAAACGCATTCGCAGTTTCACTGATACGTGGAAAATTGCATATGATTACAATTCCCACGATACAATGAGGTAACTCGTGCACTCACTGGTTAAAATGTACGCGTACGTTGACGGGAATGTATGTAATTATACAATTAGTGCTTGCAGAGTGTGTCGGGACACCTGACATGTATAAAGGTTGGTATAATTATAATTGTATCATGTATCAGTATAAGGTAGAGCCGCGTCGATGGTCGCCGACCTTTACAGCAACTCTACAAGTGACCTTTCGCTCCACTAGAGAATCATTATGTAGGAATCCACGCTTTTTCTAAACTTAATTGAAGGTCCAAATGTTCATGGAATGACATACTTTCCCCACATGTTAATAAACATGTAAAAGAAACATTATTTTCTGTAATGGCTGATGTTCATCATTTGGTATAAGTAAGTATGTAAGTAGATATAAATAACCCAAATCATACTCGTTACTATAATTACGAAATTACGTCTATAATGTTATGTGCAATATACATATGCGGTTCACGCCCACGCGCTTTTTTGCGAGGCTATCGATATTTTAAATACTTAATAAAAAATACTTGCAGTTTGACCTGACATTTAATAAAATTAATAATACCACAACGACATTGCTTAACTGATTAAAATATTTGTCAATGAAATGTGTTGAACAAGTTGATAACCTAGCTTGCTCGTAATATCTGTCCGCGGTCAAAAAGGAAACAACTGCGATTGTATCTCATGAATTAAGTAAGGTTAATGTAAATATCGGATCAAATAATCTTAATGACCTTATATATTGTTTAAGTACTAACAAAAGCGGTCTGTCTGTGTATCAATTTATATAATTAATAATTAAACATGTATATAATTATAGGCTATAAATATTTATTTAAAATTATATATTTTCGTTTAATGACGAATCCTGCCAGAATTTCGACAGTCAAAGTATTGGATACCCAGATTCTAAGCTCTATATATATAAATCTATAATCATATTTTTATCCCATATAATGTGTGGAGACCTAGAAAAACTTCAGCATATAGAAACACTTGAAGATCAATAATGGTGCTGTTGTTAATTAACCCTAACGAAACATTTGCGTACATAGACTAAGATTATTAGTTTGATTGTTATATGTTGCAAGATGCTGGCAGTGTTTGTTGTATAATACGTAATGTTATGGAAGATGTGCCCTCGTCTTGTTTGTCTAGCCGGTGTATTGTCGTTGTGTTTATAAATAAACAATTGCCTCGCCAGCGATGCTCACTTGCTTATTCCAGTTCATTGTTTTACTTTGGCTATAGGGCTCATTGTTTATATAACCCTACCACAGCTCGCAGCTTTACTGCATACGACTGGAGTGCAATGTGTTGATTTAAAATAGAAAATTTTGCAATTGATGTCAAAAACCTTTTGATCATCACATCGATGTAACCTTACATATTTTCAGTTGTTTTTCCTTAATTTTTTATTTTATATCAGAAATAGCTGAGTGCTCGCTAAGCGTGATTAGATTTTTCAATATTTAAGTATAACGGTGACATTCTATTTGTACCCTTTTCTATGTCTATGTAATCTTCGAGTTTGATCTCATTTCATCTCGGCCCATTTCATCTCAAGTAACTTCATCCCGACTCGAGCGTTCTTCCATCGTCCGCCCACACACCGTTCAGCCCGTATTTCGTTACTAGAGTTATTTTCGATAGTGACTTAAAAGCTCCTTCACATCATTATTGACTTAAGATTTAATGGTGATATTTCACTCAGTTTTCAAAAGATGTTTGCTTAGTTACCTACTTGATGTTTACATCTCTCTAATTGATCCAGTAAGTCGGATAAGGTAAGCAAGCAATCTCTTCATATATTTATTAGTTGGTTCATCGTTAATTGGTGTTTGTTATGATGAATAACTACTATAGCTGGCTGTACAAAGGAGAGGCATACTTTGAAATATACAACGGTGCATTGGGAACACGATTGTATATTGGTATTTGCATCTTGCAGGCAGACAGACGAGTCTTTCGTGTTAAGATGATGACTTGCAAACAGTTCGTTAAGCAGTCCAGCCCGGAGCGCAGTTAACGAGCTTGGTACAGTTGCTACCGCATTTGCCACCCTGTTTATCTTAACAATTATCTGATTGGTATCGAAGGACCTGTAAAAGTGGCAGAACTGCTTATGGCACGGTTGGACCTCGACTTTTGCAATATTAACACGACACGACTTTGTCATAATGAGCGGGTCTGTATGTTTTATAAGCTGGTTTTCAAACTGATATAAATCTCATCTCCGGTTTACTGGAGTTTGTGTAGTCTTGATTTCTGTTAAAATTGCTGGACTGATATAAATCGGAAAGCGCATAACTTCTTTAGCTGGATATTGATGCAACACTGGGTTATTTTTATAAAAGAGTTTCTAGGGTGGATCGAGTGGAATTTTTTTCTTAACGGGTGTATCTTTTTAGTTACACAAACAAAGATGGGCCCTGCGGGATTGATTGGCTAAAGTGCAAATAGTTTGTCTTTTAGGTAAATTTTCGTAGTAAACTATTTGGATACCGTGGATAGATTTAAGAGTAAAGGGTCAGAGCTTAGTAATGTTCATAGAACCTACATCACTTTGTCCAACCGCATTAGGTCGAAGACTTTTGAGCGTGTAACTGCTTTAGTCACGGCGCAAATCTCGTACCTACCTAATAAGTTATCATTAGGCCGTAAACGGTTCGGTCGGCGGGTTATTTAGTAAACATATCGGTGCTGCGTTGCGGAGCTCGTGCTTGCAGCGATTTTGAGGCGAGGGTGCGTGACTCCAGCCGAGATGCCCACTGCGATAGCCGCCGGCTATTTCCAAAGCACGATGGGCTTGAGACGGTAATTCTTAGTGCATGCCGCTTTACTATTCTAAAGAATATAGGCGAGAAAATTTTTTGCTTGAAAAATAAGTAGGTAATTTTGTTGCTGCTATTATTTAAGATAACAGGTCAAGAGCGAGAACATGTTCTCCGAGGGTTCGGTACCCCAGGATAATTTATTTATACTTCTAATAACAACCCCACATAGGTAAGTTGCTTATGGTCCTATGTAAATTACTAGAACAAAAACTATTTCTAATTTCCAGTCAATAACTTATGCAGGTCCCGAGATATAAAGGCGTCATAAACGTACAGACAGGTGGACCATAGAAAGACTTTTATAATCTTCCATTTTTACAATTTTGATACGGAACTCTAAATATATAATCAGTCCTATTATAAAAGAACCGGTGTAGCGTAATATTTTTTAATATACAGCCTGGGAACAGGTTAACAATAGCTAGTGTTAATTGCCAAAATTATGATAATGAAGAGAACAAAGAACCGCGAATGCTTACTCATTCAGACTCAAAGTAAATTGAATAAGGTGTGACTTTGTAATCCCTGACACAGTAACAAATTAAATGTATACAAACAGGTTATACAAGAAATATCTATAATTTTTACATACTAAGGTCATATATTAAGAAGTAGCAATTAAATCAATTTAAAAAGAAAAATTAATAACCTCATTTAACATTAGTCCTATCACAGAGATTTGAAAATATATTAAGTAAATATTTCTTGATATGATATTGAATAAAAAAGTAAGACGAAGAAGTATTATCAATTAACGTGCTAATAATCTGAATCAAGGTAACGGATCCAACGATTTTCATAGAATTTAGTCGACAGGGGTAAAAAATTGATCTATCCAGGATTCAGTTTCAAAGCTTATAGTCATACCTAATGTACATGAATGAGCTAATGCGATGAGCCTGATTGTTGATATGTCAAAATATGCATTGTCTTGCTTTCACTTATTGGAAAAGTCTCAATTAAAAAAAGGACAAAATATATGAAACCTATCGAAGTCTGAGCAATGTTTATGAGTAAGTGATTAAAGTTTTGAAATGAGTCAAGATACTATGTTGCGTCATGTTGCGTGCGCTGCGGATTGTCACCAATCGCAAATTGATCAACATTAATGTAAGCCTCTATCTCACAATGCACTCAGCTTTTTATGTGAATAAATCAAGTGGGCGTAAACAAATGTGCTTTCTATACAGTAAAGTATTCTCGTGTATTCAATAAAACTCGCCTGGAGCGTTTTATGTTCGAGTATTGAGAGACGATAGATCACGGCAAAAATTTGCAACTCTAGCTCTTTCTATCGCTGAGTGGGTGTTTCTTGTTCGTTTACAATAATATTATTAGTTGTTATTGCATAAAAAGATATATAATAAAAATAATAAAGCCATTTATTATTTCCCAAAGTGTTTACAAAGATTTTATGTACTTAATTACTTTAATTTATTTTGGGTACCCAAATTTGGGCAAAGGCCTCCTCCATGCATTTCCAGGCTTTTCTGTTGTTTGTGAGTCTGGTCCAGGTAGGACCTGCTACTCTGACTATATCATCATCACTCATCATCAGTCATCACGAGTGATGACATAAAAAGATAGATAGATTGAAATAATGGTCTGAAAAGTGTAGTGGAACCTTTCAAAGATATGTATTCGGGTGATAGCTACGATTATTTCCTTGCACATAACTGAGGCTTAGGTTCAAACTTTTAAGGAATTCTCCATAGGTTACGAAAACTGCTTACTGCTATATGACATATATGATGGTATAAAACAGGACCCTAATACCATGCAGGAACGAAAAATTGCCGTTAACCAACGTGACTCACTCTGGTCTAATAATAACCGAAAGATGGTTTTGTAATCAGATGTTGGGTGTTCGAAATAAACGGTATGTACAGTCAAAAACAAAAATCTTTTCCGTTTTTTTTTTTAATTCATACTTTTATATAATTATACTAGCTGTGCCCGCGGTTTCCTGCATCGTATTAATTTCATTAATCAGGCTTTATTAAACAGAAACCCTTTAAAAATAAATAGGATAGCCTACGTTAAGCCTCCTGGTAACATCATTTATCTGCCAGTGAATGTCCCGTCAAAAATCGGTCCAGCCGCGGACAAACAAAAAATGTTTTTTTATGGTAGTAACGTATATAAATTCATATGCTTTTAGTATTAAGCTGTTAATTTGAAATAACAAACAAAACAGACACTTCAATTTTATTTATCTGTATGGATGTGCCTAAAGTTGTTAATATATCAATTTTGATAAATAATGATGGCCAGAGAAATTGATGTCAGTGAAATGCCATATTGAGAATGTTTTATTAAATTTGTTTTACTTTTTTGTATATTTTTAAAATTTCTCCTTTGATATTTCGCTTCCATGGCGTTAGATGTAGAGGTTTGAGCTCAATACGTAGCACACTTACTTATGGAAATAATTTAATGGGGTCGCAGCTTAAATGGTATATATCAGATGCAGTAGCAGAATTATTGTCCATCGTGTTTGCACCTGACTTGACCTTGAAACAAATTCATTCCTTCTCATTGATTTTTATTTATTAATTCTTCTTTTAAATAATTGAATTTTATGTGAACAAAATTTACAAACACAAGTACAAAAGGTTGAGCTTTCAATACAAAGAGAGTTGACTAAAATAGCATATTGATATAAGCATGTTATAAATACAGTTGAGTGTATCTGAGTCACTGTTTAATAGACTAAATGGAACGCATTAATCCAGCGAGCGGAGCTCTCCGTATAGAGGACTTTTATTAGAGTCAATTACTTACAGTATGTGCTTTTAAGGGCTATGTATAGGACATTCATCTTTCGATTGAATAAGTTCATAAAAGAGGTATTTTTAAAGAAGGTTCTACATTTTGAAAAATGAATCCTACTGTAAGTAATGCTTAAAGTAGTATTGTGTCCCTGCGGTGAATTAAAAGTTCTATAGGGGGGAAGTGGAAAGTGGAACTCTTTCGTCACTTACTATGACGGCACAGTAATTCCATTAATTATAATGCAATGAAAATGGAAATGCTATTTTATTATTTAGTTGGAAACTAGTCTACTAAGAAGAACCGGCAAGAAGCTCAGCTGACATGATGTCAGTACTTTTCATCAATTCAATAAAAAAAAGTAAATATTGGAACAAAATAGGTACACCAAAATCAATGCGTGAGTGACACTAGTGTTGGTTATTTGTATAGGCTGTAAGTAGCGGCTTACCATCAGGGGGACTGCACTCTTGTTTGAAACATAAGAATATATCACTGAAAATTGTGTCTAAACTAAATTACGTTACAAGATCTGGTATTGGGAACAGAAAGCAATTTATGACGAATTGAACTATCAGTCCAACAACCTGACTTATAGGCGATTGAATCGTTGTTTTTATGAGTCTCTACCATTTAAGTAGGTAGGTATGTTAGATTGGACCGCATTCCTTAAATGAGCCGGTAGTACCAAAAACTTTCGGTATGTTAGTTGTATGCTGTGGTCTAGTAATCAATATGTAAACCGCAGTCATATTTAGACTGAGAGTAACGTCTTATAGTGGAGAGGTTTTCAGGGGGCCAAATATGATTCTTTTATAAAAGCAGCGAGTTTTATTTATGTCTTAACGTTATGGACGCAAAATGAACAGTTAAAGCTAAGAAAGTGTCAAATTTTGCTTTTAAGGTGTGTTCATTTTATTTTTACAATAAATAATAAATTTAATAAACAAGTTCATAATACGCGCTGCTTACCTGATGATCATAGTTGGGTGTTATCATCCAGAGAGGAAAATTTTATAGCTCTAATGATTCTAATCCGTGCCCCAGAGAGTTTGTGCAGTATACCAAATGAACATTCTTATTAAGTGCCATAGCATTTAATCAACAACCCTATATAAATACATTCTCAAATCAATTCATAAAACTTTAAATATTGAGTCACTACACAAACAGTCACTTAGTATTGACAGTCGTTCATAGAATATACGAACAGAACAATTTTGTCATGGAATTTCTTTGATTTGAGAAACTATGGCCTGATTTCCGTTTTATTTCACAAACATTATAGCCTAAATACCAAACTCTTGCTATGTATGGTAAATAAACCGATTTAATCAAAGCAGGGGTATGCTAATAACATTCATAGCAGGCTCCTTGTATGTAAGGCTTGGCTACGTTTGAAATGCCGAAATTTTAATGCGTTTTAGATTTAAAAAGCCTCCACATATTATATAATACATTATAATAATATGTTATACATTAATCAGATAAGAATTAAGTACCTTTCACTTTGTGTCTAAGTACGTTACGATGTCTTTTTGTGTTTGTTACATTAACAATGTTTATGTTTTCAATCAAGTCTAGCAATTTTACTTAAATTCAATAAGTACTTTGACAAGAAATATAACTTAATTTTTTTTACCTCCTATACGTAGAGGTATAACGAATATTATATTTATCAATTCGGAATCATTGACTAACTTGTATTTAGCAGAAATAGGAATTCACGTAACAATAATCGTAGCCCTAAATACATTTACCTCATTAATATAATGCTTTCGTAATTATAATCATAAATATAATATCATTATAACTAAGATAGAGATTTAAAATCTGATGGAAAAATACCTTCGAAGGAAGTTTTATAATGACATTCCTAAAACCTTTACTACCCATACTTAGTAACAACTTAATAATTAGTTACTAAGTACGGGTAGCACTTAAAGTTACTAGTAAAATTTTTATGACAATCTTTATCTGGGATGATACCATGGAGTCCACTTATTTATATTTGTATGATGTTGTCCACAGACAGTGCCGCATGCGCAGTGAGCGGCGCAGCAGCAGGCGTCCCTCTGTCCTGGGAGCCATTCTACTGCGTGTTGCAGCAGGACAAACGAGTGCTCACTGCGTACACCAGTGAGGAACTTGCTGTGAGTATACTCTACATTTTTAAATTACCTATGTCTTGCGAGGTGATGACGGAGAATGGGTCTAATGAGAGACAACTGTTGACAAACTAACGAAAATCAAACGTAGTGTCAGTATCGCTTAGTTTTTATCAAACTCGAGTTTTCATGATGTTAATAATTTCATGAAAGTAAGTAGGTTTAGAATATAGAAACGTCAAAGAATTTCTAACACACCACGTTCTGACGTAATTTTAGAACGAATAAGAACCGTGGTAGGAACTTTGCGAACTTTCAGCTGAAGCTTTGTTTTTCGGGGAAAGCGAGTAGGCCCCTTGGAAAAAGCAATGCACTTGGTGGTAAAGATTAAATAATATGTAACGGTTACCATTTAGAACAAAAATCTGTATCTTTAGGTTTTCACTAATCGTTTCTGTACAGGACGTAAGGTTTTTTCTACTAAACTAGGTATGTTAATGAGTAGTTTTTGCCGTCAATACCAATCGTTTAATATCCAGCTGGCATGGGTCAGTAACTAGTGCGTTCATGAAGCCATTTTTTCTATTTAATCGAGCCCGAAACCGGATGTGTTGCTAAATATGACGGCAATAGAGCGTAACTTAATGCTGAACTGGACAAGTTTGTGTGATATAATAATCAGGTAATATTTATTATTGATTTAGAGCTGACAGGTAATTTATTTTCCTGGTTAGATTTTCTGGATCGCTTTTTTTTCGTTTGTACCAAATTTAATTATGTTTTCAATCCTGCATTCACTTATCTACTGCACATACGGCTGCTCTGAAATATTTAAGAAGAAAATGGTCTGCTAGGCCTTCAAAATCCACCTAGTGTCCCATTATTACTAGATTACACCAAATTATACCAACTTTCCAAAATGTTCACATACATTTGACTTTATAGCTTCGTCAAATTGGTAGTTCACATATTATTTCTTGCTTCGTTTGTTCCGCTTTCCTAATCTTGTTATAGTTACTTTTCATTTTGTATTTGACGTATAACTGATTTAATCAACTCTGCATACGAGTACTGCAAGTCACGGGCAATTTCTAAATGACATAATTTGATGAGTTGATTTTTATCTTGGTGTATATTATATACATAATAGTTTCTGTATACTCGTAAGTACGTGTACAAATTGTTATGTCATTGATAAAATTATAATTTTATGTTTTAAGATGTAAATGTAAGTAAAAATTATCTTCACGTACTTATCTCGTAACCAACTCCCTAATGAGAGTTTATTATTTGATCTTAATTTTTCGTCTGCTTTTTGGTCCAAACTGTTGCCAACGTTGTTTTTTGCGACAAAATGTAAAGATCTATTTAATAATATATATTTTTTGTGCTTATTTCTGTCTATAACCTTGCAGTTAAGAAACTAGTCTTATATTATTCACGAAAATTTATCGATATTAATTAATATCAATGTATTTATCGTATTTATTGTTCAATAAAACAAAGATATAATGATTCAATTAAAGGCTACGTTTATCATCTTCGATTGCGGTGTATAAACTGTAGTCTCATTACGTTTGAGTGAAAGCAGATTTGTACCGAACTCTTGCGTTGCTCACCGCTTTACTTTTGATTATCATCATTATTGTAATTATGGGCGTACAGAATTAGACTTAATTACATCAATATAGTTTGTCGTAACGCGTAGCGGTTAGCTCAGTGCTTGGTTAAACTGCAAGTCGTGTAAAGTAACGGAAGGTAAGATTGCACTTAAGTGACATTTTTCATTCCAGTGACTTGTTATTACATTATACTGGGCGTGCACATTGAAGCCAATAATTCGTTTAAGCTCATATGATAACTGCGGCAGTCACGAATGGAGTCTTTGTGCGCACAATTGGAATCCTTAAACGGAATAAGCACAATGTAACAGCTTCAATAAAACGCATCTTATTGTCCACAATGATTTCATTGTATTCTTTGTAGTTCTTGTAGTCGTTAAAACTTTGACTGTTTTCAAATTAATTTGAAGCATATTCTTGAATGTTGCGCACAGTAAGTTTATATAAAAGCACCCGCTTTTGTCTCAAAAAGGAGAAAATTATTAGAGACGCCATTGCGCCGGGAGCAAATAAACAATCATGATTCGCGATGCGTAGGCGCAGGCACCGGTTCTGGATAAATCAAAATTAAGCGTGCGACGCATGGGAAGAGATGAAAGATAGGTCTGAAAATGTATTAGAGACATAATTGGGGTTAGTACTTATATGAGAACATATTTTAAAATTGTATCTCGATAAACTCTTTATATTTGCAAATATATGTGCAAAGGATACCTATTAGGTAATAATGTAACAGTATCAAACTGATAATAGAAATTAGTATCATGGAACTTTAAAGTCAGATGTGTGTTACATAGAGTACGTTGTGATTATGTTTTATCTGTGCTTAATGGCCTTGGAACTCTGTGGATCAATGTCAATTTATCGACATAGAATACGAGTATCTGTGGAAACATTATGAGGATTTTTGGTACGTCTCAAGGGCCGTTACCGAAACGACTGTGTGCAATACCTTTCTGCCACTCCAAATTATATGATCACAGTACTTGTTCACTATAATATCGTGCTACAATAAACGTTCTACAAGTCGACATCAGTCTCCTCATTTCAAAATGTGTTAAGGTATCATTCTGGCTTAATCTCTCTGACTCAGTCAGGAAGAGGTGTCCAGAGGTTGTCATATATGGATGACATCCTAATACCAAGTCCATCCTACGTGGTGCTGTTAATCAGAGGCAGGATGTCTTCGAACAATGAGAACGGAAACGCAAAGTGTGTATGTTCCGCTTCTCACGAAGATGAACGGGTTTTTAGACTTCGCTATTACTTGATGGATTGTCATCATACATGAGGTTATTACATAGAGATTGATGGTTATACAACGGTTATAATTTACTATGTATTTGTTCTAAAAGGTATAAAGGAATCCATTTAAGTCCGAGCTGTGGAGGCCTTTGGGCTTGAGCAGTTGCCTGCTACGCAAGCGATGCGTGTTTGAATCCCAGCGGAGCTTGTACCAATGAGTTTATCTAAAAACTAATGTACCGACACTGATTTTACACCACGTGTTTTATGGTGAAAGAAAACATCGTGAGGAAACCTGCATATGTCTGAGAAGTAATTCAAAGACTCACCATCTGTCACGTTGACACTTAATCGTCTTATGTGAAAAGTGGGTGTTGTTATTACAATATTTAAAGCAGGCTCTAAAGAAGATCCTTCTGATTATAGACCTATATCGATTCTTCCCGCGCTTAGCAAAATATTTGAAAAAATTCTGCTTAATCAGATGTTAGCTCACTTTAACGTACATAACATCTTGCACGATCACCAATTTGGCTTCACTAAAGGTAGATCAACAACGGACGCGGCAGCAAAATTAATAAAACACATTTTTGAGGCTTGGGAGGGCGCCTATGACGCAGTAGGAGTCTTCTGTGACCTTTCTAAAGCTTTTGACTGTGTGGATCATCGTACGCTACTTCTTAAGCTAAACTATTATGGAATTCGCGGAAATGCTCTCGACCTTTTATCCTCGTACCTATCAAATCGTCATCAGAAAGTTGGCGTCGGTGGTGTAACATCCAAGGGGTCAATAATCAAAACAGGCGTGCCGCAAGGCTCCATACTAGGCCCATTCCTGTTTCTAGCGTATATCAATGACCTACCACTTGTTGTAGAAAATATCTGTGATATTGTTCTATTTGCAGATGATACATCTTTAGTTTTCAAAGTGAGTAGAAAAGACAAAGATCTTAAGGCACTAAATGAAACTCTAACATCTGTTTCAAAATGGTTTGATGCCAATAATCTCGTTTTAAATTCTAAAAAAACAAAATGTATCCGATTTTCACCACCTAATACATCGCAAATAGATACAAATATATCATTAGTTGGGAGTCAATTGGAGTTGGTCGAAAGCACAGTATTCTTAGGTCTTACCTTAGATTCTAAATTACAATGGGGCGCCCATATTGAAGCATTGTCAAAAAAGCTTAGTTCAGCTGCGTTTGCGGTTAGAAAAATTAAACAAATGACGGATATTGATACTGCTAGATTAGTCTACTACGCTTACTTTCATAGTGTCATGTCATATGGCGTATTGTTATGGGGTTCCGCAACAGACTTAGATTCAATTTTTATACTTCAAAAGAGAGCCATCAAGGCAATATACTCGCTGGACCCCCGAGATTCTCTTAGAGATAAATTTAAAGAAATAAATATTCTCACCCTACCGTCACTGTACATTTATGAGAATTTGCTATACATGAAAAAAAATATTCATCTATTCAATTTAAACTCGGACATTCATTCAATTTCAACACGAAATAAACACAAAATTGTAGCTCCTAGATTCAGGTTAGCAAAGGTAAATAAATCATTCATGGGGAATTGTGTTCGTTTCTACAATAAAATCCCACAGTCAATAAACGCGTTAAATTATGATAAATTTAAGACACACATTAAAACTGTACTGATGAAGAAAGCTTATTATACAATTTCGGATTACATAAATGATAAAGACATATGGAATTAAAACTCTGCACAAGTAGCTCCTGGCAATGACATGGTATGCAAACATGATATTATGTAAATCATTTGGTATTGTTTTTACGTTTTTAATTATTATTTTTTACACATGCATGCTGATACAATTTTCACTATTGTGAATAATTTATGATGTTTTTTTTTTGTAATTATTATTATTTTACTGTGTAATGAAATGTACATGATGCCAGCTGAGTTTCTTGCCGGTTCTTCTCAGAAGGCTAGTTTCCGAACCGGTGGTAGATTCCTCGACGTTCATAAGTGCCTTACCAGGGCCTAAACTGAATAAATCATTTTCATTTTCATTTTTTCATTTTCATTTTCATTTACAACACCTCTGCCTACCTCTTTGGGGAATACAGGCGTGAGCATACGTATGTATACTGAATTCCTGAATGCTCTATTAGACAATTGATGAATGCTGTAATCTTAGGCTTATATAAGCATTTTCAAGGAAAACTTTTGATCTCGTTAAATATTTAAGATTTATGTTAACTAATCTTAAAAATGTTTTCTCTAGCCAATAGTATATTTAACACTTTTAATCTATATCTATACATCTATACATCTATATCTATACAGATAAATAAAATTGAAGTGTCTGTTTGTAATTCCAAAATAACAGCTTTTCACTAAATGCATATGAAAGTATACACGCTGCTGACACAAAAAAAACCAAGTATTAAATTTTTCTCTGTCTGTCTGTTTGTTCCGGGTAATATCCGAAACGGCTGGACCGATTTTAACGGGACTTTCACTGGTAGGTAGCTGATGTTTCAAGGAGTAACTTAGGCTACTTTGATTTATTAAATATCTTAGGGTTCCGCGACATGAAGCAGAAGCTAAATCTACGCGTGTAAAACCGCGGGGCACAGCTAGTAATCAATAAAATATTTAACACTTTTACTTCGCATACATTTTAGACTTTACATTCTACTTATATTGTAAGTTAAAAGCTTTAAAGTTGCATAAATATGAGGTTGATAACTATGCGTTCAATGTTATGTTTCACAATCTGTACAAGGTTCCAATGACAAAAACATTTCTACTTGAACCTGCAATTAAAGTGTACACATATTGATATGAATTTGTATTGTTCCACGCTGCCGGCCAGTCGTTCCCGGGGTTTTATGTGGACACGAAGGTAAGGTTTGCGTTTATTGCATTTTGTATATTACTTTACCATTACATCTCACTCCAATAAATGTTAGAGTTTTTACTGTGTGTCTTCGTTAGCGAGTTCACTTTAGTCTCACACATTTGCACATACATTATCATTTCGCAGAAGTAGACCTCGTATCATGCTGCCGCGTTATTCACTAAGGTTTCTCAGCGTCGCACTCTTCGTCGAGTGTCGGTTTTAAAGATACTAAATTGAACCTTATCCTCTATGAATTATGTATCAATTTCCTATGATAGAAACCAACGCTCGTCGTCGAGTTCAACGCTGAGAAACCTTAGTGAATAACGCAGCCGATCCTTGGAATAAAGCTTTTTATTCATACCCTGATTTAAATTGAAACAGATTTGGTGATGTCACGACCGTGTATGTAGCCACATGTGCGCCGGAGCATGGTGAGACGATTAAAATCCAAACCAAACACCGCATATAGTTGACCTTTCAATTCTCTTATACTTATTTTGTATAGACATTATCACGCAATATAAAATTGGTGACTGTTGTGAAAATCTGTATCAGGTAATTGGGTTACCCTGTTCATTAAAACGTGTAACGTAAAAACAGGTCAAGTGCGAGCCGAACTCGCGCATGCAGGGTTTCGTACCACTATTTATAAAAAAGGCAATTTTTTTTTTTTATTCTTAGTATTTTTTTGTAATATTGCAAACGGAATTACATCTCCTGTGAAAATGTCAACTAACTATCACGGCTCATGAGTTACAGACAGACGAGTCTTAGTAATAGGGTCCCGTTTTACCCTTTGGGTACGGAACACTAAAAATGCCGATTGTAATAGGTAGTTCACCTGTTGACCAGCGCTCGTTACAATTTAATGACCTCCCTCGACGGTACAATTGTTCCGTAATAAACCCAGCAGTGGCCGATTAAAATAAATGCTCTACTGGCTAATATTGCTCCATAATATCTATTATAACAAAACAGGAGATTATACACTCAAACAAAACTAGTTTGGAAAAATAATTAGCACAAATAAACTTAAAAAATGCTCTCATCTAAATTTCAAATCCAATCTATATTCTATACGACTAAGTACTTTTTTTTTGAGATCGTTTAAGAAGCGCGTATTAAGGACTTCTTAGCTTTGACGTTTAATTTTAGGGGACCAAAATGAAACGTCAAAACTCAGAAGTTCTTGAACTGATGACGGCCTTTCGTTCAATGATATGTACATATCTAGTTTTTATAAAACAAAATCTGACTGAAAACATAATCATAATTAATTAAAAATATTTATTTACTTCTATTATTCCTATATCAATTCAATATAATTCAGGTTACTGATCAACCATAATCTTAATTCTAATAGAGAGGCAGTAAGACTTTTACTAGTGGAGCAGCGTATAGTAGTATAACACTATGAACTCTGTGGGGCATAGCTAATTTGGAGGGACATTAAAATCCTATATTTATAATAATTGATCTGAATAAGTAATGCATTAGTGAATTCAGTGCAAGCAACTTGAATATTTCCTTGTACATAAAATTGTTATGGCGCTTTTCTTAGACTCGGGTCAAGGAAATGCCGAGGCTAAGAGCTTTAACCTTATTGTTCACAATCCCCTATTCAGTCTCATGTAGGTAATCTAAATCTATTCGCATAAATATAATTGACTAGCTTCTTCGCGAATTCGTCCGTGTGGAATAGTTAGTTTGGTGCTAAAGCCAACTTCATTCCACGATTGATCTTAAAGTGACGATATATAGCCTATTCCCTATAGCCTTCATTGATAAATGAGCTCTCTAAAACTGAACGATTTTTTCGAACCGGACAGTAGTTCCTGAGAGCAGCGCGTTCAAGCAAACAAACAATTTTTTCATCTTTTTAACTTAGCATGGTGACAAAAAAAAACAATTTTAAAATGTTTTTCTGTCTGTTCCGGCTAATCTCTGAAACGGTTGAACAGATTTTAACGATTTTAACTGGAAGATAACTGATGTGATGGGTAACTTAGGCCATTTATTTTAGACAATAATTTATCACTAGTAACATTGATTTTATTGTTGACCCTAGGCGGGTAAAACCGCGTGGCACATCTAGTTGTAAATACATGGCTATAACGGAATCCAAGTAGCGGATGATGTTTGGATCGTATCCTATCGCACGTGTGCATTATGCAGCATTGTATTGGCCATTGTTCATCTAGTCGTTGCTAGCACTTCCTTGCATGCATATCTTGTGTGGCTTATCCCAATGCGTTGGCATTTGTTCCTTATTTATGTATAATATGTGGCTATCAATTGTCTATAAATGGGGTCTTCCAATGTCATATACTTTGGACTTAGATATTAGCTGTTGATTACGAGTATGTAACGAAATTATTGATGTATTGACTTTTATATAATATGTATACAATTAAGAGTGCAGTGGGTTTTATTTTAGACTAACTGTGCCCCGTGGTTTTACCCGCGTAGATTTCATTTATGGGATGACTTTTTTAGATAACAGTAGCCTAAGCTACTCCTTTTAAATCGGCTATCTGTCAGTGAAATCGATACGCGACCGATAAATAAAAAAAAATGTTTTTTTAATTACCTCCGTATACTTAATGGTTAAACGAACTTACCTGTAAGTGAAGTTCTATCATAATTATACGAGCGCCTCGTCCGAAGAGATTAGTATACAACTTGTAGTAACGCGTAAGTGTTACCACTCCAGCACTTATTTGAGAGATATTTTATACCTCCTTTTGAAAAATATTATTTATTTTTTACTGTCGGGTAGTTTGTTCACCTCTGTGTCGTCCTCAGTTTGTTACTCATTTAGTTTAGAGCCTGGAAACTGAAACTGTAAGCGCACATTATACACAGCACTTTGCTTTAAGTAAGTTATTCAATTTTTTTTTTTTTTTTTTTTTTGTATTTACCATTTTATTTTTGGAAAAAAAAGGATGGGAGGAGTGTACACCACCGGGAGGGTGGGTTTATACTAATCTCTTCGGACGAGGCGCTCGTATAATTATGATAGAACTTCACTTACAGGTAAGTTCGTTTAACCATTAATTATACTTCGCGCCTCGTCCTCGAGATTAGTATACAACTTGTAGATTTTGAGAGCTTAAATTGGAATAACGTTAATGAATTAGGTACATAATAAGATTATTTGCAAATTTCAAATGAATCACTTAAAGCAAAGTGTTATTTATAAGAACAATCTTAAAAATAATTATTAGTGTCCTGAAAACGTACAATAATGATTCAAATCTGAATAAATTCAAAGAACAAAAAGTAAGACCTAATTATAAAAATAATTAAGTACAATTTAATCATCAATCTGGATTAATAGCTTTTTGTGAACCTGTTTTAAAATGTAGTATATAGATATTTTGACAGTAATATTTGAAAAAAATCTATGGTGTCTAAGTTATTCTTACCTGGTAAGAAAATAGGAAAATATTTAGACTTTACCCACGGGATGTATATTTCCAATGATATACTACAGTTAGCAAATTTAACTTGATAGGAGAACCAGATGTTATGACTTGATATATTTAAAAGTGTGAGATCACGAAGACACGTCTAGAGTGGTTGAGCACTAAAATGCGAATGAGTAACAAACTGAGGACGACACAGAGGTGAACAAACTACCCGACAGTAAAAAATAAATAATATTTTTCAAAAGGAGGTATAAAATATCTCTCAAATAAGTGCTGGAGTGGTAACACTTACGCGTTACTACAAGTTGTATACTAATCTCGAGGACGAGGCGCGAAGTATAATTTCTTACCATGCTTACACACGTATTGTGTGAAAAGCTTTTAATTTGGCACGTTAGCACTTAATCATATTCGGTGAAATGTGGTCGTTGTTGTTATGACAACTTGTCTGCCTACCCCTTCGGGGATCCTTCTGGGACGGTATAAGTGTATTTATTTAGTTTCAATTAATGAGAAATTTCAAACAGACAGTTAAATTTAATTTATCTTTATAGCGCATTCAAAATTAAAATGTAAACGCGTTAAAATAAAGGTCATATAATTATCTGTTAGTAGCCTATAGTACTCGTAAATATTGGTTCAACGAATGGAAGTAAAGGTAACGAGTAATCCTTGACCAAGTCATTTACACAGAGCACTTGCTGGTCATACGATTATGTATTTATATTCCCATGGCTTTGTTTAACAATAAATCATTCGTTTTACACACGTTTTCGGAAAGGTAAATAAGGAGAACCGAGTAAATAGCTGACTCCGACCACTGACACAATGCAGACATTGTTCCAGTGCAGATGCACGAACGTAATAAAAATTTAAGGGTTGATGTTTCTATAGATAAAAATACATTGCTCAGAGGGTAACTACTGCAGTAGATAGATAATAATGTTGAGTGTTACTATTTGACTATTGTAGTTCCACTAGTATCCACCATATGACCGTTTGTGTAACAATACCGCGTAATTCCTATTTATTTTAGAAACACCCCTATGCTATAATATATACATATTTTAAATAAAATATAATAATAATCTCTAATCCTTATTTATATATCTATACATATATTTCAAAATAGCCACTTTTCACTAAATGATATAAAACAATGAATTAAAAAAAATATCGGTTTCAATTCAAAATTCAATTGTTCCGGATAATTTCCGAAACGGCTGGAACGATTTTAACGGGACTTTCACTGGCAGATAGCGTATATTACAAGAAGTAGTACAGGCTATTTTTTGTAAATTAGGGTTGCGTAGAAAAAAACCACCAATTAAATTAAGTCTACGAGGGTGAAACCGCAGGGCTCAGCTATTTAATATTATAAATGGGAAAGACTATGCCTGTCTTCTTTTCACGAATAAGCCGTTGAACAGATTTCTCCGGAATTGGGATAGCTTTAACTTAAAGACTAACATTACTCAGATGATTTTGTAAGTATTTAAAAATTATTACGCGAACGAAGACGCGGATAGCCAGAAAAGAACCGATGACAAACGGAATAAGACGTTTATTTTTACAACTTCCAACTAAAGCTTTTCAAACTCACGTAGACATTGCAAAACACGTTCACAGTGTTTATAATCGTATTCAAACTTGTTAAACATGGGGCAGCCATGATCCGCTGTCATTTCAAAGGGCCGGCCGCGTTTCTAATTTCATGCTTTCTCTGACCTATTTATAGAAGTGTCTATTACTAGGTGCAGTGCCCGCTTGTATTGCATGTCATATCGTAAAGTTGGGAACACACGTTTACTGCTATATGCATGTGATACAACGCTAAGAACAAAATAATTACTAAAAATAACTTACTTTTCATAAGAAAATGTGTCGTGTTGCGTCCGGTGTGACGAATGTAGATCTAAACTTAGCTTTTGTTTGGTAACAAGGAAGCTTCCATGTAATTAGGTCATATTCGTTGTGTTGTGCTTGTCGTCGTCAATTTAATGATGTACTGTGTGTTACTATGTTGGCTTTATTGCGGCATGCGCATGTTGGCGGTTGCTAACGTTTAACGTACAATATTCCCAGAGTTCGAATGACAGGATTGTATTATGTAAAAAAAAAACTATAGGTACTTTACATATACGATCTTTACGTATAGATGTATACTAGTAACTACCCTTATATACACATAAATAAAAGTGAAGTGTCTGTTTGTAATTCCAAATTAACAGCTTTTAACTAAAAGCATTCATATATTACTTATGCGTAAAGTACTCGTACATACGAAACTTACTTTTTTTTATTTTTATCTCTGTAATGATTGTCATAAGGAGAAACATGGCTACTTTTATAGTAGTTTTTTTTATTAGTAGTTAATTTAATGAAAATAATTTTTATATTTAATAGTGCGCGGGCAAAATCACGAGGCACAGTTAGTTAATGTTATGATTAAAGTATAATATACCTAAGTTAAGCGTCTTGAGTAAGATGAGGTGAGATTTAAGAAATTTCAATCATCATGATTTAAATGCTGTGTACATAATTTGTTTGAGAATATTATTTAATTTTTGAATAGAATTATTATTCTCTTTCCGACTGAACCACGGAACCCATTTCGCCAATATTTAAAAAGAGTCTAAGTAAATATACTTATTCAAAAATGTATTTATTAGGTCGAAGTCGCGGGGAAAAGCCAGTAAATTCATAAATTATTATTGCACACATGTAGCTAAAGTTCTTTGTCTAAATGGTGCACATGATAATAACAATAATTGTTTTAATTGAGCATTTCCTCCATAAAAGGAGTAAGTCACGATTATAGGTTACAGCTTAATAGCTTGGTTAATGTTAGTGGCTCCTGTTACTGCCTAGTGCATATTATTTGTATCCTTCAGATACGTTTCACATGAGGTTTAAGACCTTAAAAGCCGTAAAATCTGCGTATTTTAACGTACGCTCAAGATTATGTTTACATATATTATTACACTAGCTGTGCCCCGCGGTTTCACCCGCGTAGATTTTAATTTCATGACTGTCCGCGGAAACCTAATGTTTAAAAAAAATCTAAGTAGTAAAAACAACGTTACTCCTTGTAACATAAGCTATCCGTCAGTGAAAGTCCCGTCAAAATCCGTCCAGCCGTTTCGGAGATTACCCGGAACAAACAGACAGACAGACAGAAAAAAATTAAAAATTGGTATTTCTGTGTCAGTACCGTGTATACTTTCATATGCATTGAGTGAAAAGCTGTTATTTTGGAATTACAAACAGACACTTCAATTTATTTATCTGTATAGATATAGGTGTATAGATGTATAGATAAAGTATATAACTTATGACTGGGGCAGTCATGGGGGTAGGACCACTGTTTGCCACATACTATTTTTATCTCATCATACATTTTTTTTGGTTATAATGCTCCAAATTTAACCTTCAGTATATTAACTTTGTTATGATTGCTTTTCATTCACATTTACGCTTTAAATATAATCTATGTCCATCTTTACATAGTATGAGGCTCTTCCGTTGTCTGTTCGCTTAGATCATAGATCATACCCCTAAATGAAAAGGGTGATCCACCCCAAAAATATGGCAATACGGCGTTTGCCGGGCACAGCTAATTGCTTTATAATAATGTAATTGTGTTGTTACAATCTATACAGATAAATAAAATTGAAGTGTTTGTTTGTAACTGCAAAATAACAGTTTTTCACTAAGTGCATATGAAAGTATACACGGTATTGACATGGAAAAAACTATTTTTAAAATTTCTGTCTGTTTGTTCCGGGTAATCTTCGCAACGGCTGGACGGATTTTAACGGGACTTTCACTGACGGATAGATAATGTTACAAGGAGTAACAGGCTACTTTAGATTTTTTTAGAGCATTAGGGATCCGCGGAAAACCATGAAATTAAAATCTACGCGGGTAAAACCGCGGGGCACAGCTAGTATAACATAATTTAATATTTTATTATGATATACTCGTATATTTGGCAAGAAGACTCTATAGGGAATGTCTAAGTAGAAATATTAAAAAAATATGTGCATATTTTTCAATTACTCACGAGGTTAAAAAGAGGACAAAAATTTAACTTTTAAAATCGACCAATATATAAACTAGCCTGCTCAACTCAAGCCTGCCTATTATAGTGTTATCGTACTCTGTTAATATTGAAATAGCTCCCCTCTTCCTGGTATCGTGTGATATATTGATCAAATATTTTTTCTGTTAAGTTACGCACCCGGCCCCTAGCTTCATAAATATTATAATGTAACTTAATCAAAGTCAAATGTCATGGCAACAACTTTACGCGGTCCGTGCGCTATTTGCCTCAAAAGCTGTGTACCTACTTTCAAACCAGTTTGTAAATATCTATGAACTTAGGCAAAAGTTGTTAAGATCTCGTCGATGAATATTCTCTCAATAACTAAGAATAAGTCGAATATTAAACTGAACGTAATGACATTATATACAATCCTTTGGTTGTCGAATATGTCAATAGTGTACGTAAAGCCGTTAATCATGCCGTGGTGGCCGTGGGGTTTGACCAGGCGACGCAAGTTTGAATCCCAGCGGGGCCTATACCAATGACTTTCTCAACCTATGTGCAGTTATTTTACCCCACAAGCTTTACGGTGAAGCAAAACATCGTGAGGAAATCTGCATGCATATGTCTGAGAAGTAATTCACAAACCGTATGTAT
The DNA here is from genome assembly GCA_964035505.1 of Watsonalla cultraria. Classification (NCBI taxonomy): domain Eukaryota; kingdom Metazoa; phylum Arthropoda; class Insecta; order Lepidoptera; family Drepanidae; genus Watsonalla; species Watsonalla cultraria. The sequence goes on along the minus strand of OZ037717.1, from coordinate 3,848,882 downwards.
AGTGCCAGAGACGGCGATGAACTCACCCTCTGTCACGTTGGCACTTAATCATCTTCGGTGAAAAGTGAGTGTTGTTATTACCTCTCTGCTCACCTCGGACCCTTCTGGATCGTGAGCATATTTTTTTCAGATCTATAAAATTATGAGTTTTTGCACAGATTGCACGCCACTCTTGTTGGTTACATTACTTAAAGGAAACGAATACAAAAATAAAACACAAGATCTATGCGTCTGATTACCCTTAACATAGACATATTAACATTCTTCATTCTTATCGGTGGAAAAAATCTTATCGCAATATTATATTAGAAAAATATCCATTAATTAGCATAATATGTTAGGATACCGTGGGATAATAAAAAATATTGCATGATATATAGGGTGGCTTAGCGTAAGGCGCAGATATGAAAGCTATCAAGTGACAATACCCACAGTCACGCGCCAACAATTTCCACCGTTCACATCGCCTGTCATTCTCCGGATTCCATCTATACTGTTATGACGGCATTGTACACTTATGTGCTTATACTTGTGTATCGTATTATGTATCACAAATAACTGTCTCCCCATTGAGCTCTGTAATAGCTGTCATTAAAAGTCATTTAGATAATTATATAGGTAAGACACTAACGTAAGTGTTATCTCAATGACTGAAGTTATTCCTTGGGTTAGGGTGGACAAGTTGATCGCGTGCAAGATATATAAATATAACTATGGGCCAACTATTATCGTTTAAACAGCTCGTTTTAAGAACTTAACTTTGACATTTAATTTCATGGTACAAAAAAGAAACGTCAAAGCTTTTTCTAAATAGTAGGCTTCCCAGTATATTGTCAACGCTGTCAATATGAACATAAAATAGGGTGTATTACACACAGGCCCGCTGTAATAAGTCCCGAATTCTTGGTGCCTTTTCATATCAGGCAGCGCACACGGGCTTCGCTTGAAACTAGTTGTTTTGACGTCACAGAAACATAATTTATAATATTCGAAAATAGAGTAATCATGCAGCAACAGTGCAATGTATGGGATAATACTGAACTGCTTAAATGTGAAACGTTGTGAATAGGTAGGTACTAAATTTAGAATTGGTCAATACCTGTTGCAGTATCGGTTCCTTTTACCGTCGCCGTCTCTCACTTTGTAAGAAGATATGGAACATTGAAACGGTCCGTATAAGGCCTTGCCGTGATCAATACAACAATCTAAATACCAATACACCTAGACAAGTTCCCACGGAAACCGGCCTATCAGCTTTTTAAATGTATTTTTCGTTACATGTAACACAACATCGCAGCCTTTTAAATTAAGAGTGAAAGCATGAATCATGGGGTTCATAACATTTTGTTTCGCAAGTTTTCAGTTGTGACAATGTTGACAAATATTTCGTTTGTTTTGCTTGATGTGTTGTAAATACCTCCTTTGGAATAGCTTTATATAAAAAAAAATTGTTGTTTCATTTGACAGGCCAACAATAACAACGGAGAGTATTCATCACGGAGTTTGCCCAGAGTGAGGCTCGACAGTGGGGGCAACGTAGGAAATGCCGGAGTTCGGCTCCGCTGTTGGGCTGCACCGCCCTCCATCACCGAGGAAGAAGTGGAAGACGACATCGAAGATGATGCCGTGTCACTACGAGCAGTACCAGCTCAAGGTAAGCTGAACATGATAATACACAAACTGTTTGCAATTAAGTTCTTTTTACAGATTTAAAAAAGCATAGCTGCACAGCGCCATCTTTCGCTCTAGCAAGGCAACTGGAAAGTACTTTGCTACTCGACGCTAGATGGCCTTGCACGTAAGTTTGGTTTATGGATGTACAGATGTCGCTACTAGTACAAATAACCTCGTCTTTTTATTCGTATAAATTAAAGCTCACTACAATGTTAGAAAGCGCTTGCTAATCTTATATTTTTATGACTACAACTTCAATACGTTTTATGAAACATGTTTGACTATTTATTATATCTATTATAAACGAGTTTGACTATATTTTTCTTCAGAGTGAGTAGGTAGGATTTGGAAAAGTAAATAAAGGTATATGAATGTAAATTCATATCTGGAAAGAAAAAAGTATCTATTCCATCCTATTTCAAGCCTTCCACCTGAAGTCAACCCTGTCTCATCCCTTTACATAGGAACATGATCAGTCAACCAACATTTAATCAAATACTTTGTATAGGATCAAATCGATCGTCGACAGTACGCATTATACTATTATGTTTTAAACGGTAATATAAATTCGTATAAATGTGTTATGAAAGGAACCTTATGGTATCGTTCTGGTAAAGCTGTTGTCACGAAGTAGTGTCATTAGCTGCACCAAGCCGGCGAAGGGCGGGCACCGTGACGCCCGCGCACCCATCCGGCACCGATCGATTACTCGGGTTTCACGCCCCTTCTGCATACTTGCTCTTACGACTCTTTTTATCCACTAATATTAGAGATTACAAACAGTTCCACATTTTTGAGATTAGTCGTTGTTTTGGTGAAGCCAAGCGCAACGGCGGCATAAGAAATGTGACTTGACTCATTGATGGATTTTTATTTAGATCTGGCCAGCTGTGGCCAGTAGCGTGATTTAGAAAACATTTTTTATCATGAAGATGAATGACGATTAATTAATCAAGTAAAAACGATTTTAGTAACATACTTGAAATTACACTGCTCACGTAAAATTACTTGAGAATGTGTTTGCATCAGATACGACTGTGTCCTTATATAGCATAAAAGTAGAAAAAAATCTAAATTATCCTCTTTTCTCAATTCTACTTTCTCTACGGGTGGTTAAGTGGAAACTCTGTGCTTTATTAATTATGTACCTGATATCCAAGTCTTGTCTTGATTGTTTATGACAACATTAGTGGGATGTTTAAAGTGCAAAAACAATACGGCCCTGGGGCCCAACCACGAGTTCTTATTGCAATGATACTTCAGTTGTGCGACAGTGACAGATGTATGCACGTCACATACGTCTGTCTCATAAATGAGTGAAACTATCATGGCAATAAGAGCTCATGGTAAGGCCCCTGCTCCCGGTCTGGCGCAATCCAGCTTAAATGGGCACAATTAGTGCCCCGGCCGGTTTAATTGACGTCGCTCTCTCCAGTCACACTCACAATCAATCTCTTTCAAGAAATGCGTAGCATTAGACACTTAAACGACAAGGGGCTACCATCATCGATTTAAGCAGAGTGCATTAAGAATTTCGGCCTACGGCTGGCCTAGACAAAGTAACATTCACGCGCGCTTGCGCTTATAGAAACGATACAAAATGTATGGGGATGGCATACGTGATCTTTGACGTTTCAGTTTTTACCGCAAAATTAAACGCAAAATCTAAAATTTTCTTAATACGATCATAGATGGTCCTAAGTTCTAAATTATCAACATTTCTATACTTCTACTTAAATACTGTAACTTATAATTAACTTGGCATTTGAATTTAGTTGGAACCGTACCATCCACTCAATAACTGCTTTAGCAGACGTTACTCGGAAGAAAACTATCCCTTCTTAAATCCGTATCACAGAAAGAGATGAAGGTAATTTTAGCAAGGTCTATCTTAGTCTATGTTTTCTTTTGATTTTGAGATCGGCCTACATACAGATACCGTCCCTTCTGGGATTTTACCTAGTCAGAAAGGAATGAGTGAAAAAGGAATGACTCATTAAAAGGGTTCATTCCTCATTCTCGTCTACAAAGCCGGAATGAGTGAGTAACATAAAAACCGCGGACATTTAATTTACGTCAATTGCACACGGTTTAATGAAACATTATTCCGCGAATAGAAAAAACTGGGATATAACGTGTTTTCAATTTTATTCTAAGAACAAGAAAGCGTATTTATCCCGTTCTTTGTATTTTCCACAATTATTCTGAATTTGGAAAAGGTGACTGCGAAAAGCTTATTCCAACAGTAAAATGAATTTAACGTGTGTATATGCAGTTAACTATTCCAGACTGAACTTAAAAAGAAATGTCGAAAGAGTTCAGATTATTTTTCACCTGTTTGTCAGCGACACGGCTTTGTCAGTTAGAAAGCGCTGCAGTCGATTGATGTCTCATAAATAGCGGACGTTCCCGAAAACTAATTCTGATTTGGTACAGGCGTTGTTTTGTTTTCACTGCGCTCCGTCATATTTTCGTTGTTCAGAGGAACTTGCATACACCTGCATCATGTGCTTTCAACTCTCGTTATATTTTAAACACATGCATTCCGCTTATTTTGCTCAAAAGGAAATTGCCCTGTAATATACACAAGCAGAATATAAGTAACGATTGATATGTACATTATATTTTCATTGATATTGTCTATCAAGATATTCGAGATTTTTCCGAACGTGTATATAATTTACTAGCGGACGTCACGCGGTTTCACCCGTGTAGTTCTCGTTCCCGTGGGCGTACGGAGATAAAATATACCCTGTGTTACTTGCTGATGATGTAGCTATCCATTGCTGAAAGAATTTTCAACATCGGTCAAGTAGCTTCGGAGCCTATTCAAAGCAAACAAAGAAACAAAATACAATCAAATCTTTCCTCTTCATAATGTTAGTGTAGGTGTACATGTAATTCTTCAAAATATATATAGATATAGAATAGACAGTTTAACGATACTCTTTTTAGTATTGGGACATACAAACATTAGCACTACTGTAGATGTGTATACAATACTTCTTATATATAATATTTATAACTGACATTTGAATTTAACGTCAAAATTTTCCACAAATTACAGCAAATGGGTGAATATGACACAGCAGAGTCAGTGTAGTATGTAGTTGTCCTGAATTGCATTATGAGGGCGATGCCTTTGATTCTTCGACTAAGCATGTGACTCACGAGGAACTAATATGGGAAGTGAGGCTTACACACCGTTCCTATGAACACCACCGAGGCACGCCCTGAATATTAAATACAATATTCAATCACCATTGTCTGGCTACCAACATGGCTTTTCCTTGTCCCAATATTGTATTCGTTACTTTATAAAATAATATTTTTGGCGCTACGGGAATACCTTATCCGCAATATACAAAATGAAAATGTTTTATTAAGTTTAGGCCCAGGAGTAAGTTGGAAAAGTGGAAGGGAGGCCTTTGCCCAGCACTGGGACACTACAGGCTAATAATAATAATAATAAGTTTTGCCCTGGTATGGCATTCATAAGGCCTGGCAAGGACTTTAAAACGTCAAAGAATTTACCACCGGTTCCGAAACTAGAAGAAAACGGCAAGAAACTCAGTACAAACAGGTATCAAGCACATTACAATAAATATACGAAATAGTTAGTGTATTTTTGACAGCGACAATGCTCGACTGAAAAGCTGCTTGAGGGAATGAAAATCTCAAATTTCTGAACATTTTCCACGTACAATTTTCTCTGGAATCGAACCCGCACAGTATAAGTAGTAAACATTAACACATGGCCTCAGACTAAAGATATTGTATAACAGAACATCCAATTTTAATAATAAAGTGGTATTTAGTCGCTGCAGGATTTCTATAGTGAATTAAAACTTGACGGCACATGGTCATGGCCTTAAAAGGTAGTCTCGTCTCTCAGACGAGCCTTATTGAACTTTCATGAACAATATTATGTATATATCTTGCAAGTCAAGAATACAGGCGTCAGACGTAAAAGGCATGCTTCACTGGCCAGAATATACACAAACATTAAATAGATGGGCGTTGTAAATATTGATTCTTGACTATCCGCATAAAGGAAACAATAAAATGCTTTATCTCCTCACGCCTTCCACAAGAGTCCTCGGAGTTAGAGGAGATTGTGAAATGAGGAGCCTGGCTTCAACTCGTAGAACGTTTATTGCAATACTATAATATTATAGTACCTATAAAAGTACTTTGAACACGTATATTAGAGTTGCAGAAAGGTATTGCACGCACAGTTGTAACAGTAACGCACTTGGGACGTTCGAAAATCCTTCGTAATGATTATATCTAAAGGCAGAAAATATTTAAAAAAGTATGGTGTTTCCACAGACACTACTGCTCTATATCGATAAATTGACATTGATCCACAGAGTTCCAATGGCATATTCACAGACAAACACAAACACAACTATTCGTTCTATGTTAACTCTATGTAAAAGATAAATATATCATACAGTTTTTTTTTACTAAAAAGATCGCAATTGTTTAGCCCGTCAGCTAAGCGGCAAGCGTAGTCCGCAGTAAGCAGTTACTGCAGCACATAAACAATAACAGGAGTGTCACTGGCGCATTGCATACCTTAAACTGAATGGAATCATGTGCTAACTGTCAACATAGTAAGATATACGAGTAAAAGTGCCCCACTATAACTATCACAGCGACTCCACTAACCCATGGTGCACTTGCAGACAATTAACTAGGTGTCATACTAGCGTGCCATATGGTGAGTTCAGCCAGTTCTTAAGGATGACTTCACATAATTTATTCTCAGACACAATATTGGTTTTCCATGGTGTTTCCCTACACCGCGAACCACAGTCGTGAACACTGAAGCTCGCTCGTAAAGCTCGCATTATAGTCAAGAATACGAGCACCAGACGAATAAAGCACGCTTCGCTGCCCAAAGAGAATGACACAGACAATAATAGGTATTTATTGAACATTTGCTTGGGGATAGGAAACGACAAATGAAAATATTTTAGCTTTTCAAATGTAACTGTTAAATATCTGGTGGTTTTCAATCCCATTTCGGTATTATTACTGTTCTTAATAAAAATATATTTGTAAAACAGTAGTTTATAGAGCTCTATTGCAAAACGAGGAGGGAGAGAATAGGGGCCCAACCATGAAATCTTATTGCAATGCATCTGTGTGTGACGTGTACACGTCATATAAATCTGTCTCATAATATGAGTCTAATCATCATGGCAATAAGAACTCGTGGTAAGACCCTAGGTCCCTCTTAGATAGAGAAACGTATTTATAACATGGCTGTAATTACTTGCCTTTCCACCAAAATGGCTGTCCCGACATTCATAACTGAAGTAAAGGACACAGACTTGTTAAATCCACAGATATAGAAAATCGATTTGTTATCATTTACGAATATAGTCTGTGGGTCTGTCAATGTTTCAATAATGGATGCGGATGCAGTTGCAGCGGCGTATCAGTCGACGCAGCTCCACTGATACTCTCCGATCTCCATTGTCTCTACGGCTAGGGGTGGCACACGACAAATTTATACAAAAAACTAAATTAGGCTCGTGGTTTAATCAAAGCATTAATAATGCAGCCTATTGCTCAGTGACAATGTAACTTTAGGGTAAGGTTTTTTAAATTTATCAGTAGTTTTTGAGTTTATCAATGACTAGCTCCCGTCCGTGGTTTTCCCGCGTGTTATTACGCATCCCTAATTGACCTCTATTAAGAATGTAGCCTATGTTACTCGCTGTAAATGTACTTTGCTAACGCTGAATAATTTTTTAGAAATCGGTTCAGTTATTTTAAGTTTATTCGTTACATACAGAAATACAAATCCTTTCTCTATAATATGATATTTTAACTCTATGGTAAAGATATTATGTATTTTTTAAGGTATTCGTATTGCTCAAAATGTAGTACTTTCATTAAATTCAATCATTCAGTTGCGAAAAACTATATTTAAGTAGGTAACTCCAAAAATATGGTATTGGTTTAAAAAGTTTAAATAGACAATGACAAATCATTATGTAAAGATCATTTTATAAATACTTAATTACCTTATAAAACTTAATTACTTTCTTAAACTGTTCATAATGTGCAGGTTGACATAAATATACCTACCGCAATAATTAATGGAACGGTTATTATAAAGTGATGGTTGATTTACTTTCACTAGATATTTGCCTCTCTATTGAGGAATATTTAACAATTAAATCGTGTTTAAATGCCTAGTACGATTTGAATGTTAATTGTTAACAGCAAGCGGAAAATTGCATACAATCACATTGTGGCGCCCCTACTTTTCTCGTGAGGCAATGGCGGGCGGCACGCGGCGAGCGCCCGCAGTGTGCTCTACCGCTTCCGACCTGCCACACTTCGGCAGCGAATACTTAATCCAAATTATAAAAAAAAAAACATTCATTTAAAATAAAAAAATTGTCGCTGCCACAACTTTTAGTGAAAAAAGTTTGAGTGCATTGCGTCGTGTCTCTGGTGAAATTTGTGATTGTAAAAGTGTTTGTGATCCGATCAGCTGTTTGGAATACTCAGTGATAAGCATAAGGTTTCTGTTGTAATTGAACATTGGCTTCAGGTAAATTGTTTGTGTTATAGTTTGTCTGCAAAACAGTAAACAAAATAAAATAAACATCACCGCTCCTTTACTTTATTATGTTCGCTTAAGGAAAACAAAATTAACAAATACATGGGTAATGCTAATAATTAATCACATTATACCATAATTGTCAACAATAATAACAAAAGATGACATCATACACTGAAGTTTGTTGACAAACCATAGATAATATTTACTTGAAAACGGTAGCTGGAAAATCTTGCCGAAACAAAATAATGGAGTAATATTATTGAGTCTGTAGTAACCAGCCGTCTTATTATTATTTTTTATTCGTAACAAGATACCCGGACCTAAAGCCCAACTTTTATGTATTTTTTTGATTTGATTTTATGATTATTTTTGATTCATTGCATTTACGATATTTTTTAAAACATTTATTATTCTAAATATCCAAACAAACAATATAAATAAATATAGTTTTATATTTATTTATACTTTCAGGATTATTTTGAATAGATTCTAGACCATTAATTAACGACGCTTATTTTAACTTCTTCATTCAGTGTTGTAATTACGCTATATTTAATTGTTTTCAACATCACTAAACACAAAATTACACCATCATGCCCAGTCTATTAAGATATTGATTGGTTTACTAAGGAAAAGGTTTTGTTGGTATGCAAAAACTTAAAAAAAAATACTCTTCAATAATTTTTATTATATATTCATTATTTAATTTGCGGTAATGTCCACAAATATGATGATGATGTGAAATCATGACATACATGTTTCGCCATATAAATGTTTGGGGTGGACCACAGTGGGTACGAAAAATTTGTTACGTGTTATGCTCAGCCTTTTAGATTGTTTATATCATCATTTAAATATCATAAAAATCAGTGACGCTAACCGCTTTGTTACAAACATTGTGACCAGAGAATTTACTAGATATATTTATATTGCATTTATCTAAATACCTTGTAAATAAAAGCATACGAAATATTTTTTCGTAATTATTAACATTTCACTGCAATCCCAATGTAACGCGGTTGTAACCACGGGTACGGCTAGTGTGTATAAGGACGTAGCCTTCACAACTCGTCTTGGTAAAAAATAAGGAACATTAATCAGAGACAGTCGGTGTCTTGATGCCATGTGGCGCGTAGGAGTCTGTCATAAGCACGTTCACACAGTCCCCAAGGAGATTCTACATTATCATCTCTTGATGTACTTGAATACTGTTTTTTTTAAATAACTCATAATAAGTTCTCATAATATACAGAAGCTGTTCGCCTTGATGACAGTCATTACGTTGTATCATTAACTAGACACATTCAGATCATAACGATTTATGTATTTAAGATACCATTCGAGAATTATTTCAATATGTTCATAACATGAATATAAATGTCGTGCAATATTGTGATTTGAAATGATGAATGATTTGAAATTGTCTCTTTCTGTTGGGTATAGACCGCATTAAAAAACTATTGATATTGAGTTCAAATTCAAAAAACGATCACTTAGCTAGGATCGTACATGCTTGTTTCATAATACATGTTGATAGAGTGTCACTTCTCAAATTACACCAATATATTGACACCACATATAGATATGGTTCGACGTGTAGTGACTGACACTCTTGTCTCAAAAAACTGGTGTCGGATGCACCGCGGAGTCACGTACCTATTTATATCCGACCATGAGGTGTTTTGTTTCGGCTGCAGTTAAATATTTCGACTTAAGACAGCCTCGTTGTGGACACGAGATCCTGGGTTTGATCCCGGGGTCGTGCAAAGTGTTGTTGGGATTTTCCATCTGTCATTTCACAATAGCAGCTGAATCTGGATTTATTAATTAATAAACTAGCTGTGCCCCGCGGTTTCACCCGCGTAGAGTTAATTTAATGTATTTTTTTAATAAAATTACCCTAAAACACTCCTTGAAACATCAGCTATCTGCCAGTGGAAGTTCCGTTAAAATCTATCCAGCCGTTTACGCGTGATGCCGTGACTAAGGGAAATGGGGATGCATTTTTATATATATAATAGTAAAAGATGGCAATAGGCTCGCCCCGTATTAATGGGACTTAAACATAACTAGCGAAATTTGGGTGTACCATAAGTGCACTTCTGCCTAAACCCCTTTGGGGAATACAGGAGCGAGCATATGTATGTATGTACATGTTTCGAAATAAATATCTGACCCTGGGATTTGAACAATCTAGTCGATTATCTAATCTGTCTTAGATACCATGTAGGTTTGGTTTAGTACGAAGAACATCATATCGTGAAAACATAAATTTTTTGCTTCACTGATTTGTTATACATTTCCAAAGATATTCTCAACCTTTTCGTGATTTCCCGCTACCAGTTGAGAAGGCAATTATGCATATCGGTTACGAGTATCAGAAAAATCTTTGTGCATGTATAACAAAAAGAGAACGCTCTTTTACTATGTCGGTTAAAATCTGACTGAACCGAAGGCAAATTCAATCAAGCGAAATATTTACTCAGCTTAGTTTTTTTTTAAATTTTGTTGACATTGACTTGAAACCTTATGTAATGTACATACACAGAATCACAGACTATTATCTATAATGACACAACATAATAATATGTATACAATTTATGCAGGTACATACATAGTTTTCCTGCAACCTCGAGTACAATAGTTCCCCGCACTCGTAATCCACTTACTAAGACATGATAAATATAGAAAATAGCTGTATTTATCCAACGTTACCTTCGTGAATAAACACAATAATAATGTATTCCTCTCATGGTCGTAATATTTGAGATGTCCAAAGAACATGGGTCCTACCATGACGTCCTATTGCCATGACAGTTTAACTCTTATTAAAAGACAGATGTATATTATGGCAGTATGAGCTTATGGTAAGGTCCCTGGCCTGTAGACAAAGTAACATCATCCGATTTAAACGAAGATTACTATGAACGTAACATTATCTAATGTTACAATATCATTGAGTATATATTTTTCACTACAGGGCATGTAGACAAGGTAACATTTTCCACACGCTTCGCTAGTAGAAACGATACAAAATGTGCGGGAATGACATATGTCACGTGACTGATTTATGTCATTCCATTAATTTTTTATCGTTTTTATTGGCGCAAGCGCAAGCGAATATTACTTTATCTAGGCCTACAGAAGTTCTTAATACGCTTTGCTTAAACCATGGTGGTAGGGTCCAGGTGTTTATACGCCATGGTAAGAATCTTGTCACTTTATGCAATAGGCACTTAAGTACTTGTAGAAATGTCTTGGATCACGGCGAATGTTGCGTAAAAATACCGTGCTGATCAACTTCGTGTCAAACTTCATTGGAATCTTTCCGTTAGCGACCGTACCACTTCCTGTTCTATGACGCAATAAACTAAATGAACTACTTCATCCATTCGTTCCGAGATTACTTTATTTTTTCCTAACTGACTAGAGTCCATATCAATTTCTATTGAAAGCATCTGCGGCTATCAGCGATGCGGTCACGCGACGGGTAATTATCCCGAGGGGCATACGCTTTCTGTATTTGTACGTGATAGCTGGCTTAGCATAGCGTTTAACGAGCTTGCAACCTTCACGGTGTTCTCTCATTTCACATCACGCAACTGAAAACGGTTATTTCTTACAATAAAAATAACAGTTAACTTTTTCAATCGTTGTTTGAAATCGCCTTCTTGATAGTCTTCGTAGCACGTACGTAGCATGTGTGTAATCGGTTGGTTGAATCTGCACAGTCCCTTCGTAGATGGCTGAGATAAAGTAGCCGTTTCCTCAATTTGTGACCCTACCCTGAACTTTACACCTCCTTAATCTAATGGCACTCTAAAGGACGTCGTAAATTACGATTTAAATTCAGTGTCTCATCTATACATCTGTACAGATAAATAAAATCGAAGTGTCTGTTTGTAATTTCAAATTAACAGCTTTTCTACGAATGCTGATACACAATATGAGAAAAACTGAATGTTTATGCAGTTTGTCTGTCTGTCCGTCTGACTTTTCCGGGTAATTTCCGAAACGGCTAGACCGATTTTAACGGGACTTTCAAATGTCAGGCAACTGATGTTACAATGAGTAACTTAAAAAAAAGGGTTCCACGAATTTAAGTCTACGCGGGTGAAACCGCTGAGCACAGCTAGTTTATACATATATACTACGTTTATCAGTGGTAAAAGCTACTAACAACGCCGTCATCATATTCATCTAGACATACGCTTAAGTGTCTTATTAAATTGAGCAATAAATTATATTCAACTAAATAATTAGTCATTAATATTAGCCTAGGTTCCGCCCGCGACTGCGTCCGTGTGGAGCAGTTACTTTTGGCTAACGCAAACTTTAACCCTCAATATCGTTTACGAAGCCTGATGATATATAAACTATAAACTATAATCTTTCTCAATAAATGGACTATCTAACACTGAATATTTTTTTCAAATCGGACCAGTAGTTCCTGAGCGCTCAGTGCGATTATCGCGTTCAAGCAAACAAACAAACTTTTCAGATTTATATATTAGTATAGATTACTAATTACTATTAACTGGTGATTATTGCGTAATAATCACTCACAGTAATTATCATATCAACGAGGTAGAACTTGTCAAACGACATTAATTTCTCGACAGTGAAACCTATCAGTAGCGAAAGTTGTGTTGATGCGACTCGTTATAAACGTGTATATTATGGAAATCGCGTCCTATGTTTTTCATTCACTGTATACGTCTTTGAGACCAATCTTGATATGACTTATGAGGAATTGTGAATAGAACTGAGATCTTTAGAAATCTGCGTTCACATTTAATTTGTCATTGTTTGAATAAATTACTTGCATTGTTTGTTTATCATTGCATTGTTAATTGCCTTCTGGGAAAGATTCAGATAAACTATGTTTCATAAAATTTCAACGGAACAAGATCAAGAATGAATAACACAAATCTCATCATCCCTGTAATGTCTGATTTATTTGAAAGCAACATACGTAATTATCTCTTTGATGAAATAATTTTATGCGTCATTAATTCCTCACCGCTTCACTTTGTTATGTGCGGGAGGGTGATTTAATAGATAGCCTGGCTTTTAAATTACATGCTCATCTTTCTCGAACCCTCTGATTTTGAACCCCTCACGATATTCAGTAGGCATTTCGCGTGATCCATAGGGCGACCTAGGCAAGTCCCCTTTGTGCAATGGATCTTACAGGGGGGTCCATACAGGCGGAAACCATTGAAGTGCAATAGAGTGCAATGGATTTGCGCAGATAAGCCGTCTGCTCAGCGCCAGTGCATTGAAAGAAAAGGGGCACAGATTTTACTGCTTCCAAAAAAGGTAGTCTGTGCAGAATTACGCAAGTATTGTTCCACCTTAATTAAATTTCCCTACGCAGTTTACTTAGATCTAGATTTCCGTCACAGATCAATAGGTAACTAAGGCTTAGCAGAGAGGTCAAACCAGTGCAACTTTGGCCGTAACCTGAATTTGTTACCGGTGACAATTGACTCCCTCGAGACTACCTCGTGCGTTACCTAGTGAATAGACAAAGCGAGGCTTTTTAAATAATTTATGTCATACGATGAGATCTGAATGAATGTAACGCTTAAGAACGCAAAATCGCAGTTATTTAGAAAATAATCGTAGTAGCGTGTTCGCAACAAACAATCTTGTAGGAGACCACAAAAAAGTTGTTTGTAAATAAGAGATTAGCAATACAATTCGAACAATCACACTTCAGTGGTTCTGCTCTTGTTTTTTCTTCACGGTGAAAATCAGTGTAATGGTGCTAAGTGTCAGGCTGGTAACGAAGCCAAGGCCTTTGGATCCTCATTATTGAATGTATATCTTAATTTTCTTAGGTGGCAATTAGTCTCACAAATAAAGGTTTTGTTTGAACAGTCGTCTTCAGCCAAACCTAAGTAGGACGTAGATTTTATGACGATTTAAACAAATTGTAGGTGTTAGTAATATAAAGGGCAAAACGCCTCAATTTTTTTATTATTTTTGATTATCGTATTGATAAACCGGCTCTGCAGGCTATCTGCATCTTGGACCTTTGACTTAATCACTTTATCAATTCTTGCATTGACATCGAGATAATTAAGTTATTAGCATGTTTTTGCTGCGTACTTGTATGCATATTCATTGCAATTGATACATACACCACGCACTTACTTAGTTCAAAATATACCTCGGACATTTACATACATAAAGTTGCTCGCGCCTGTATTCGCCGAAGGGGTAGGCAGAGGTGTTGTAACAACAACACCCACTTTTCAACGAAGATGATTTAGTGCCAACGTGATAGATGGTGGGTCTATCGCCGACTCAAGCACAATCCATACTTCTTCGAATTACTTCTCAGATATATGCAGGTTTCCTCACAATGTTTTCCTTCACCGCAAAGCCCGCTGCGTCATTTGTGTAGCAGGCGACATCTCAATCCCCACTGCCACCACGGGTATTTGTTTCGTAAAAATGCGTAGGTTTTACGCAAAAAGTGTTCCTATTCTAAAACAGTAGAAAACATGTAATACACGAACGTAATATCAACTACAGTGGCTGTGACAGATGTTGATAAGATAGAGTTATTACCCGGAACTAGTTTTTAGATCGCTTCTGGATTAGAACTAGAAACTAATATGAGAGCTGATTCTATAATGCCATTACGTAAAATTGGTCTTATTTTCTCATGAAGTAACTGTTATATTACGTTACGTGTGTGTATATGCGATGCATCTTTTTCAAACGGAAATATCTCACACCGCGTACCAGTTGATGATGTTCTCATAATTTTCCCATATAAAGAGTATCAAATAAAAAAAACAATTAATGTGCTCTTATAGAGATCTCACTCCAATATATGAAATAGGACATGTATGCTTTAGGATATTTCCAAATTATATTTTGCAACCTTTACGACTCAACATGAGCTTTCCGTGTTCTGCGAAGCCATGCACGGCGAGTAGCTCACTAAAATACTTCTTGCATGAAACTCATCAGTGTATGCACTAGCTCATATTATTATGCTGAAGATAGAATCAACACGTCTCATGTGTTTAACTTTGTGATCGTTGTAGCGTTGGCCGTCGCACACGAAGGCACGTGTTCAGCAAACTGATACGTTGTAACCGCACCGCATGCCGCGGGAGGCCCCACATTATTACTATATTTAAACATAATATTTAGAAGTCCTAACCATTGCTATAAAAATTTGTTATTTTCTACATCAAAATAAGTCACAATGTGATTGTTAAATTAAATCAGCAGACGGAGAGACTATTCCGTATATATCTAACATTTTATTCAAGCATATAGGGTTGTATATGTATTTAGTTTACTTAGCGTAAGAGATAAAATAAATTTAGGAGAAAATTTTATTCCCGTTGGATACGAGGGTTTAGCAGGGATTGTGTTGGTTACCTAGGCTAGTGGTAGAGCGGGGACGATAGCATCTACGACATTATAAAAAAGTATATCGTAGCCGATCGCGCATACGTCATCTACCTTTTACAATAAATTAAGGAGTTCATTTAAACAAACTTGAGAGACAAACAACCCTCACGCTCCTATAGAGTACGCGTTCCTAAAATGTGTTCTTATCTATACATCAGAAGTGTCTGTTTGTAATACCTAGCTTTTCACTAAATGCATATGAAAGTATACACGCTACTGACACTAAATCTTCCAAGTTTTAAAAAAAAACTCTGTCTGTCTGTCTGTTTGTTCCGAGTAATCTCTAAAACGGCTGGATAGATTTTAACGGGACTTTAACTGGTAGGTAGCTGATGTTTCAAGGAGTAACTTAGGCTACTTTTATTTATTAAAAATATTTGGGTTCCGCGACAATAAGGATGAAACTAAATCTACGCGGATGAAACCGCGGGGCACAGCTAGTTTCGAAATAAAGATAATGGTTTTTAATTTTCACGGTAATGAAAACCTACAAACAAGAAACATCACTGTCTTATTCCAATAGTGACTGCATCTGCATCTCTGTACGACCTTCGCTTATCTCATTATCTAGTCTCATGTTACATTTTGCGTAACCGACTATCTAAACTATTACGAATTGTTTTTAGGACTCAAAGATAAGATTTCCGCGTCACACGACGATAAATACGTAACTGATTTACGACTCATTTTTGCGTTTGTTGTCAACGTTCTAGCATAATTTATTTTGTGTTCTAACATATTTAGTGTAAATATACGAGTAGATACATACTTGAGTTGTTAATTTCGATTATTGTCATCCAAGGACGTTTGGCGTACGTTATTGATTACATATCACCATTTTATTATAAGGTGCGTCTTTAATGATGTCATTCCGATACCTTTTTAGTGCCATCGTCCGTCTAAAAATATGACTAAATTTTTTGCCCCTCATGGAATTTGATGATCGACCTTATAACCTACCAATATCTAGTTATAAGCCTGTTTATATTACATCACAGTATTCGTTGGTTAGTCTTGTTAATTGAGTTGTTTTAAACTAGCTTCAGAAAGTATTTGCTCGTTGTGGGCGGCATTTTGATATATCGCATTAAGTATGCTGTTACGCAGTTCACGTAAAAGTCATATCAGTGCCTCATCAGTAGGTGCGTAAGGTTCATTTAGTCTCCAAAACAGAGAATGGAAGTGAGAGTGAGAAAGATATTTTTTACACCACAGAGGTGGTAACATAGCAGCCTTATGTCTGCCTGCAACACCAAGGGAATTGAGATGCCGACTCTATTAAAATCTCTTCACATCCTTCTTCAAATACCTGATAATGTACTGAGGAGCTCATTCCTGATATTCATGTCTATTAAGCGAGTTAGTTTTTCCGTCTCTTTTCATAAACATTTATGAAATGTAATTGTTACTCGCGTGAGCAGCGCAATTTCGTCATCTGAGAGCTATTACACAGCCTTATTTCTGTTTTATGGCCATGGTTGGTGTAAACAGAGCGCTGGCAACTGGCCACCTGATGCAGATCGAACCAACGTCGACATAAACTCACTCAATAATGACTAACTCCTAAAGCAAGGTTAATGTGGAGGACATTATGTCGCTAATTCAAAGCAATTGTGGCCATTTAATAAACGGTAGGGATTAACCTTGTAATTATAGCGACTTATTTTGTCCTGTTGACTATTGTGCCTTTAATAACATCGCGTTTGTACTTACGCGATTATTATATTTCTATTTACAAATCATATAAGTAATTGTTGTATAAATGAGAAATTAGCTCCGCAATAGGGTGTTTTTATACGACGTAGGCGTTTATTAGGCGTATCGTTTGCGTAGTAAATATTCTGAAGGCAATATGCCGCAGGATATTTCACAAAGATGCCTGGAGATATGTGACTATACATTTTACGGAGTACTTACGCCCTATAGATTTTGTTTTGTTATTTCCATCTCTGAAGGCTAATTAAAATAGTAAGTTAACGATATTTGTTTGTAAAACATGTATTATGTAATTTAAAAATTTTCTTGTTTCTCAATATTATCTAAGAATAGGAAATAAATGATATAAACTTTTACAACTTAGGGGCCGGTAGGTATCTATTAAGTCTAGCTTAATGCGTTGCTTAGGTCACTTTATGTCACTAATGTCCGTATTCATATTAGTATACCCTCTCCACAATTAGCATACTAGGCTACACGTGTAGGTGATTTAGTCAAATCATTATAAAACATTTGACTTCCTTGTAATCTGGATTCGATTACTAAACTTTAATGCGGTTATTGTGGGATATGACTGCCTCGCTGGTCTAGTGGTCGGAAGCGCTACTGCTGAACACGAGGTCCTGGGTGCGATCCTCGGGTTGGGAAAAGTGATGTTGGATTTTTCCATCTGTGATTTCCCCGTAGCAGCCCAGAGTCTAGATTAGGGCTCAGTTAATGGCAATAGCCTCGCCCCTTATTAAATGAGACTTAAACAACTGGGGATGGGGATGTAGGTGTACTACAAGTACCCCTCTGCCTATTGAAACTACTTTCTTAAACGTCTATTCAAATTAAGATATTCGTGAGTTTGATTTTGGGTTAAACTTACTATAACAAACGTTATTTCTTCATAAACCTACTTATTAACAGGATACACTAGTTCTATATATAATACATCTGTTACTATCGAAATATATCTACTAATAATAGCTTTGAAGCATGATTAACTTAGTGAACGAAACGATGTTCCGTCGTGTGTGGGCTGACGTAGGAAGGTAAAATACTAAACGACTCCTCCACGTGCGATGCGCTGATGACTAACACATCTTAAGGAATAACTACATTGAACATATGTATTGTAAAGTCTGTGAAAACATATATATGCATTTCTATTTTTTTTGCAACGAAAAAAAATAATGAACATAATTGAATGTATTTTTATATTGACTGTGCGAGAACATACTAAATGATTTTTCTTACTTAAAACGGGCGCAAAAGTCAAAGAGCTATTTTAACTACTGCAACTGCAATGATGTAATATACCGAATCCGCTTATGTTATGTAGTTTATAATGATAATAAGTTTAAGATTTTCCTTGCTCAATAATTAAGAACTTTAACCGACTTCCAAAATATAAGTAGGTTCTCAATTCATTTCTCTTGTTAGAATGAGGTAGAGCGCCTGAGTAGTGACCTTTATAAAACAGACTGGTAATGATTATTAAAATTTAAGTAGAAGTTTTATTTTTAGTTCCTCGATTAGTACTTAAGTCACTGTGGAAAAAGTAAATAACGTTGCGATTTGTAAAATGTTGTCAAAAGATAAAACGTAATAATTTATTTTCTTATTAAGGTGTCAATAACATATAATAACAGTAAATTTCCAACCAAATAATAAACATAAATAACAGTCAGCAAATTAATTACTTTCATAATTAAAACCATTAACTTTGCATTAAGCTCTACCGATAAACAAATCAACTTTCCACAGTTTCATGTGTGGCAATCAGCTTTAATCACGTGGCGTGTGATAAGAAAAGATATCACCCACATACATCTTTTAAAAATCTTCGAACATACTTACATACGTTGAAGTGACCAGTCCTCACGCGGCGTAGTATTGTGACCGCTACATGATTCATCCTCAACCTAACTTGATCCATTGTATGCAAACATTTGTGACGTCTTAGCTAGATTTGGCAGAACAATGGCAAATTAGGGCAAAATATGGAACCATTTGTAACGGTGGTAGTGCGGTGCAGACACTCGACCGTTGCGATAAATTCCATCGTTGAAGACTTTTGTAAGTTATTATTAAATCACACAGGTTTATGTATGTAACTAATCAAAAGTCTGGTCTAAAGAATACAAATCCTTGCAGTATTGTAACAAATTTCGTAAAAAAAATTTTTATAAATTGAATTAGATCATGCCAAAGTTTTGTAGAATGAAAATGAAAATGAAAATGAAAATGAAAAATATTTATTCAGTTTAGGCCCTGGTAAGGCACTTATGAAAGTCGAGAATTTACCACCGGTTCGGAAACTAGCCTTCTGAGAAGAACCGGCAAGAAACTCAGCCAGGCATCATGTACATAACATCGAATAAAATAATTTTCTTAAAATTATTCTCAATTTTTGTTTGCGTACATGAAAATAATGATAATAAAATTCAAGAAATATTCTTTAATAGTCTAGTTATAATAGAATACATTCACTGCCTAAACAAGTATCTAAGCTGTAATGTTAAGTATGAATGAACGCTTGCGCAAAATTTGCGAAGTAGGCATATACTCCTACATCCCAGTATTGTTTCTAACACAATCGCGTCGAGCGTGATAAGTATAATTGTTGGCTTAATCTGTAATCGAAAATTAATAATATTTCCTGCGAACATATTATAATAATTATTTTGATGGGAGTTTCATGGGAATTTTCATTCAGCGGCGCTTTATACCTGGCGATTTTATCTTGCGATTTTATCACGTCATTCTTTTAATTAAAGCTCGTTCTTGGCACCAATCCAGGGTCCTGGGCAGAAACAGATTTGACCTCAATTGTTTAATTGCTGAAAAATAATTATCTGTTTTTAGCGGTGGGTCTTTAAAACTGCGATAATAAATTAATGGCTCCCTATGATTTCGCCGGCGTCTCTCGCGTGCGAGAGTTAAAGCTTTATCAAATTAAATAACAAGTAAGCATTTAAAATAAAAAATAATTGTAACGCCGTGTACCTTTCATTTGAAGATCTCAGGGGTCTAGATTTCCAATTTTTTCTTAATCTTTCTGCAACACATTTCCACAGTTGACCTTAATGCCATAGGTATACTCTGCCAGGGATAAACAAGAAATGAATACAAAGGGTCCTACTATCGGTTTAGGCAGAGCGGAGCTTTGACTTTCCATATTTGTACCGTAAAATTAAACGTCACAGCTAAGGAGTTCTTAATACGCGCTGCTGATAATGATATTTAGCCCCCAGGTGGTAACTTAACCTTTCTGTTAATTCTTCTTAGTGTTATTCAGGTTTTCCTATAGATTTTTTAATGTAACTGTATCTAAGCCCCACCAGGCCGTGGTTTGACGCTCACTTAGCACCAACAGCATGAAGATAGATTACTGTGCTAATTTAATTGTACTAAGTGTCACGCACAGTTATGTGTACCAATTTCATTGCACGCCATTACGTCCTAATATGTCTTACTGTACGTTATCCACGTACAAAGGCTGTGACCGCAAATACTATAATTGAACCTTATAAAATATACCACAAGGTCTTACAATGGCATCATCTACGCGAATAATTTAAAAGTATTAGTAGAAATAGTCTACTCATAATTACAAATAGAAAAATGTGTGGTTGATGATGTATATAAGGTTTTGAAAGCCTTCCATTATAGGACTATTTAGTCAGACACAAAGATAACTGAATATATTATGCTCACTTATATATAATATGTAGTTTCGTCTCAAATACCCAATAAAGATTGTGTTGATATTTTACCAAGGATTTAATAAGTAATAGTGGTTTTACGAAAAGCTCATAACTGCGATGCAAATCTATGGACATTCTGTCAGGAGCATATTAGGTATATATGAAATAAATAATTCCTATATTTCTATAGATTCGTGCCTATTCATAAGGAAGATATTTAGGTTAGTTACCCATAATTATGTATTTAACATGTATATGTAGGTAGAGCAGCGAATCATATGACAGTAAAGGAGCGAACTTACACAATAGAGTGTGTGATGTGACTGATAAGTAAGAGCGGAAGGCATCGCCCCTATGTTCATTGAGCGTTGTTAGACGCTCGTTGAACTGCCGTTCATTGATTTATGTGCCAATAAGTAGACTCTTCTTCCTTGTATTAAATTTCAACAGAAACCAAGTGCTTATTAGTTTTGCTTTTCTTAGGAAATGAGTGACAACCGAATGACATTTCCGCAAGCTCCGCAATAAGAGTTCCGCGTGAAAAGTGGCTTGAAAAGTGGAATGATGAGTTTACAAAGGGAGAAACGTCCCCGATTTAATATGTGGCGGGCCCTCATACACAGGAAAAGGAAATACAGTGAAGTTATTCCATGTGATCGTGAGTCTTACGCCGCCCTAGCGGCGATGCAAGGAGGTAGCGCTGCTACTTTACCGCCATCTCTCGATGCGCTGCGAGCATGTGAGTATTACGTAGTAGTTTTACTATTTCACGATAGGGGGCAGCAATGGTATCTCTACAGCAATATTAGTTTGGATTTCGTTTAGATCTTGATATAATAATATTTTGATGTTTGGTTAATAAAGATTAACGTAATATGTTTGTAAAATAATGTTGAAATTAATGGACATACCAATAATGTCATTGTTTTTCTTGCTGTGTTATTTTATAAGATGTTATGCAATTAACGCTTTTCGACGGTAGATGGCAGTAGTTTACTTTTATATTATGTTTGAGCGGAGAATCACATTGATAATACAACTTTTGATCACTTTTATTATGTAAACCCAAGACATGTCCCATAAATGACTGCTTAAAGCTACAATCTACAAGGTTATAAAATAATACACAGTAAATTATTTATTACGGAAATAATCATTGTTATGTTAGGCATTGTAACTCTATGCTAGGCATTATTTTTAAACGCATCGTAGTGGTCATTGCGTTGTGTCTTAAATTGTGGGAAAACATGATTCATTCCTTTGTGTTTACTACAACGACCGCATCAAACGTCGCCGCGTGCTCTGAATAAGGTTAATTTCGTGACATTCTGCTCTCCGCGTGACCTCCGCAGAAACTGCAGTTAATGGAAACGGTCAACTTTTTCCCATTGCTATGTATAAGCACTTACATTAAATAAAACATGTTTTTTTCCCACTATGAAATATAAGGCAATAAATAGCAGAGGTACAGGTATGACCTATGAGCGTTCAGTAAAAATCGCGGTATACTGCAAATGTTTTTATTCGCCTCGCGCGATACTTAAATACTTGTGATAAGTGACAGACGCACACATAAATTGACTACTGTTCTCCTAACAAGTTTGCCATCGTTTTCCTAATCTCGTGATAGGGGTACAGTAAAAAAAGTGAGGATACTGCGAATGTTTTTATTCGCTTGCGCCATACTTAAAGACAGAGACAGACTCGTACATAACATGATTACTGCACATTCAAGCGCCGCGCTCATAACTTGTGATGGCATCTGTATAAGCTATGGAATGTTTTTCCTCTAGATACAGTAAGGCTAGCATAATGCATCCCTGACCCGAAGGCAGTCGGCGAAGTAATGTCAACAACACAATGACACGATGCTTACACGCCCTGTCCCAGTCCTTACGCGAAACAATTGTCTTTTGTTCCAACAAAGTAAAAACGAAAGGACGTTGGCAATCCTCAAGTATTATGTACATTAACATCAAAACAATGAGCTCGCTATAAAGAGAATATGACACTAGTCACTCATAAATCCAAAGTTTCATGCAGAGGCCCTGCAGAAAATATGACTCCCACGACACAGTTTCCACGACTACGTAAATCCGCTAATTACTGAGCATTTACACAACAATACGTCAATATTTCCTCACTGTAGGTGGGTTCATATTTAATATCTCCATACAGGAAAATGTACAATTATTACGAGTACCACTCCAATTTTTTTACAATTTACCTTTAAGCTACAATTTGAGTCAAGACCTACTGAGCCCCCAATATTCGCCCCTTTGAATAAAAGTTGTAGATTCGGCCCATATATAGGTGCCTATTGGTCCTCCGAGAGGAGAACAGCCAATTATTAATATAATGTTTAAGATACCCATTCGTCTCCTGGTATAAATGTTACGTTATAATACGGACATAAAGTCAAAATACGTCAAAGCTACCTGTTTAAACTTCTGACGCCCCAGTTCTTTAGATAGATCAGGAGACGAGTGGTAGCCTCAAAAATTTAAGGGGACGAGTGGGTCCTGGTGCGACAATTTACCTCAATTTCTGCATAATAATTTACCCATTGACACAGACAAACAATATATAAACAAAACATAACAAAATATAACCGGGAAACCATTAAGCGTATAAATATTCGCCACAATTCTAGTAACTGTGTTTCAATGTAATTGAAATGCATTTTCCTTGTGTTATTATGTAAGGAGTTGGTGTTGGCAGCCAAAACATGTGTTATTTGAATGCCTCACAGTATTTGTATGTAGTTTGTTTGCACACGTGTGTGTAAATCCAAGTGGACGGTAGGTTTGAACTTTAGCCTAAATACCGAGCCTCAGGGTAGACACTCGGCTAGTAAACGCTCCTCTGTTCATAGACACGTATGCATAATATGATATTTTGGGTAATTTTATCGAGGTTTGTAACTGTCTAATCAGGGTCTGAACTGCATAAGTATAGGATAAGCTGTGTCAACTCGTAGTTTTCCCATAATTTAATTTTAGAGTTATATTTGAATATTGGTGTAATTTATGATCAATGAAATACAATTATAAATAAAAACATACAAAATCAAAAGTTTTTAAATTGGAATTTTCATTGATTTACCAATTTAATGTCATAATTGTAAATTATATTTCTTCTTATAATTTTGAGGTTAATGCGCGACCAACAAGAAACCTTCTGCCTGCCGTTTTCGTCCAGTTCCTTCTTAATTGTGTTTTTAATGGAAACTTGGAGCTCCTTCACCAGAACCATAGTGTTAATGCGCTTTTACATGCTTCATTGAGCCGATTTCCTATTAAAAAGGAAATAATAATTTCTGTGATACAATAAAGCACGAACTTTATAGGTTTGTTAGAAAAAATAAGTAGACAAATAAATAAAAACTGGGTGGCGACAGCACGTTAAGAGAAGTAGATTTGTGTGTTTTAAAACATAATACAGGCCTTCAAACTTTGTTGAAGGTTATTCATCTCGTAACGCCTGAGATTCGCGGACCATGTCGGTCGCGTCATGGATTGTGATCCAGCCTTTGTTTCTAAATGCGATAATAAAACGTTCCGAGAAATGTACATTTATTTTGTACCGATTTTCGAGTTTCTGGCTATATTTATTCCTGGTAAACACTCGGCATAAAATAATTCTTAAATCGTAAAATAAAATTCACTCTTTCTATTGGTCACAGTGAGATTTATAATATAATACTATAACAGTATTATATTATTACGAGAATTAGCCTACTGAACAAATTCAATTCCGATAATGGGGCAGGTAACATGACTTTGCTACTTTCATTACGATCGAGTGTGTGATTCAATAATCTAAGTTAAAATGAAATCATGTTTATTGCAACTTTTTTTATTAAACTTGCAATATTTTTTAATAAACTATTTTTACTCTCCATGCCCAAACTAAGCAATGCTTGTACTATATGGTTTACCAAGGATTTAATAAAAATACAATAAATTAATAACATTGCAATATAATACTGATTCCCTCGTTTTGTCGGCGGATCATGTGAGCTGTGCAGGTTAGAGCAAGATGTTTGCTGGAGGAACTTAGAAGATATTACTTGCCTATGAGATAATTCGTTTCCCCATGTAAAAAGGTTGCCATATAGTATCATCAGGGATCAGCCGAAGTGCACATACATTGTTTAGTCTGCTTGCACACCATGAATGGTAACTGACCTTATCTAGAGAAACTAGCTACTCTGCTCCATGTGGAAGTGAGAGCTCGTAGTTAATAAAAACTAGTTACGCTCTGAAGGCCATCATTACTAAATTCTCCATAGTTTTTACTCGGCTGAGATCTCGGAAGCAATTTTCATTGCGATCTTACCACGGAACGAAACCCATGATCCGTTTGGACCACAAAACGATTTGATGTACTTAAGTCATGTTAGTTGTTATATATTTCATTTTCGTTTGAAATTGCGTGATCGTTTTTGTGATGATGAAGTAGATATTAGTTTACACTTATCATGTTAGGTATCGGACCGCGACTTCTTCGAGATACAAGGGCCTAGTATCGCTAGCAGAATTGTAGGTCTAAGCACACATCGAATTTTATAAACTTTAATTTTTATTATTTATTTCTATTTATTTTATAATTTGTTATATTTATTTGTAGGTCAATTATAACTAAATGAACTTTATCAGAACTTCGAGAATGAAACGAAGATTCTATTTCGTGAGAGAAATAAAAAATACAAAGTGCATATATGGGATTTGGCAAGCGCAGCGACGTTATCTAGTAAAGAGATACAAGCGCCTATAATCGCTAGCACTAGTGTAGTAGTTGTGACATTTATGTAACTGAAACAAAATCCATATTCAGACCTGAAACACTTTAAGTACATCCTCAGATTATCCTCTATATTTAAGCTTACAAACACAAACTATAACTTAACCTAGCATAATTATATTTTATACACATCTTCAGCGTAACACGCGAATCTTTTGTTCTTAATATTTCCCGATTTCCTCATTAAAAGGATGAAGCCTTGATAGTTCCAGCACAAAATACAGTGTGGGCCATAGTAAATTGTATAACTTTTAATTATGCCTTTGGAAACAATGATTCAGTGGTGAAGTGCTCATTAGCGAGTGAGTCAACCATTGTGGAGGCCGGATTGCGTTTTTCTTATGTAGCTGTAGGCACGCTGTAGGTAGTAATTCACATTGTTATTGTCCTTCTCATCTGCATCCAGCTACATATCTTTATCTTCGTCTAAATTATTATGCCTCGATATAATATGTGGATGCTTATTACGTGAATATACCTATATGGCGTAAGTAGACAACACCGAAGATGATTAAGTGCCAACGTGACAGATGGTGAGTCCATTTTTACTTAGGTGACTATTCAAACCTCATGGCTGCCACGGCTGTATAGGAATATGTTCTAGAAATATCTCCTTTTGTTTCGTCTTAAAAAACTGATAGGTATAATTTAGCAGTTTACTTAAACTTACTTACCATTTTCTTTAAATTTGCCGTACCATAGGTACTGTTTTGCTCCTGGGCTTTACAACATAATAAGAATTTGTGACAAAGACATAGAAAACGAACTCTTTTTTTTAGAGCGTTATATATAGGTACGTTTTGCAGAGCGGTGGTATAATTACATGGGAGTGTAGGTGGGTCCTTTCTTAGGGTTTATGATTCACGTCTATACTTAGATATCGTTCTGACGTTGTTGGATTGTGGGGATACTGCGTTTTGTCCAGGCTTGTTTTAATAAATACTGTGGCCTTAAAAATAAGGAGCGCGTATTTAGTACTTCTAAACCTTGAATTTTATGGTACCCGTACCCGTTTAATTTTATGGTACAAAAATGAAACGTCATAGCACAGAAGTTTCTAATACGCTCTGCTTAAACCTATGATGGTAGGCCCCCTGTACTACCTATGCAACAAAATAGCTCATGTGAATGAGTGTGTGTACCAACCAGTACACCATAAATTGCATCACAGCTGATAACCATTGAACGCGTTGATGTTGCTCGACCTTCTTTCGAAGATATTACAAGTCCAAGTTAAAAAAAATAACATGTTCCATAGTTATTTGAAGGAATATCTTAACATAATATAACATAACAGCCATATAAGCTGTCACGTACAAATACCTTACGCGTATGACACAGTGCCGCGCCGCCGCGCTGTCGAGATGTTGGCATATTCTTACTTGGAATGGCTGAACATGTGCATGCTTCGAAAACAATGGCTCAGAGACACCCTGCTGGTTAATGCGTGAATAGTATTCTGCCCATCCATCATGGATTGGACAACAGGCACTCAATATAGACCCTAAACTAGGGATATCCAAATGCCACCAACGTTGATTGGTGTTAAAACTGGGTAACGTAAATGTCATGATGCAAAACCCTTTCAATGTTAGTGTGTTACTCTGGCCCTATAATGTTGTGTGACGTTGTGGCCTTAGAAATTCTGATGACACTGTGCCCCAAAGCTATGTCAGTTGATATATGCATCGTCCTGCTCATTACTAGATTAATACTTAAATATCTATTTTATTAATACCTATTCATGTTGTATAATTATATCATTTTGTTTCAGGTAAGTGTCTAAGCTGTTAAACTTTTATTACCGTTAATTATACGGTGAGTAATCTTATGCTTTTATCATCAGTGCAATCTGAATAGAAAGCGTTGAAACTGCGCTTCGCGTAACATTCAAAGGTCTTAATTTAATTCTCGTCTCGCAGACACACACAAGGTAGAAATTAAAAGTTTAATTCGTAGGTTTAATGTAATTGCTGTTGTCGTTGAAACGAAACTGTCTCTAGCACTACGTTGCTTACCCGAATGTCATTGCTAGATAGATTAACTTTTTTATGGATTATTCAAATGAATTATACTTCTATCTCCATCGCCAACTTATTCAACCACGTATTTTTGTTCATTTGTGATGAAATTGTCTGACTCTGTCCATCATCAGGGTGAAACGAGACATCGGGCATTGTGTATACTTATCAATACAAATAACGAAGCTCACTTACCGAGAATTAGCAACGAATGCATCTTATGTTGCATACAGAAGTGATCAGCAATTAATATGGCGCGACTTCTATATTGTACCGCGTGTCATTGTCCGGAGTTCGGCCGGTGCTGGCTCACCGGATGTAGGAATTAACGTGGATGCTGTGCATCAGAGCACCGTTACACCGCATCCGTTCGCACCCAATTCGAAACGTGTTCAACATTTACATGTTTATGAAGCTATTTCTGATCGGTCGTTCCGAGAATGCTCCTGTCTCCTGCTCGACCACGTCACCCTTTGACCGTTATTGAATCAGCGTTATTCAATTAACTGCCAATGTTATGCCACGTATTGATTTTCTGATCTATTATGATTATGTCAATGATTGTTTTCTCATAATCTTTGACTCATTCAAACAAACAGATGGGATTGTTCCTGAAGTTTATTTATTATTTCTAGGCCCATACACACTGTTGACGTTGTGCGATTAGTATGCTGAAAAAATCAATTATCAACTTTGGATGAGAGCAGAGTTTGCGGTCATTATATTTAATATATTATTCGGAGTTCTATTGCAATTATCTTCTTTAGCATTGGTGAACATAGTTAATGTTAAACAGAGAATATGTAGGTATTTTTGCTAAGACCAATCGTTCCGGGTGCGAGGATTTGGCCGGATTTTTAAACCACCGTGCCAAAAATATTATTCCAGTTCACATCGGCAATGCAGATGTGCCATTTCGCGCATACAAATTGGAACAGGAACTGTGTTCCATCGTTTACTGCAACTTTCACCGGCAACGTATATTCAGATACATTGAAACATTTGGGGGAACATATTCTGTGTAATGGACGTGAATTTATTTGAATAATTACGTTGAATGTATACTGTATCATTCAAACTTATCTCAAATTCTCTACCCACGTGCGTGAAGACTCGTAAATTTCTTTGTCTTTAATATGTACTGTGACTCCAAAAATCTTGGTCCAACGAACGTACGTTTAGTCTTTTAATTTCCTTTTTTGTATTGTTTACGTCTACGGCGATGATTCAAACTGTTCAAAGCTCCGCGTTTAATTTTAGCCGACAAATGTTTATCAATCTCTTCCGGGCGTTTGCTGCGATAAATCTGGCTGGGACGTAAACAGTTTCTAAATATCACCTTTCACTGAGCACGTCTTTATTCAGCCTGTCATTAATTTATATGAGAACAACATCAATGTAGGCGTTGATGATGAATTGTTGTGATAGAATTCCACTTTTATCTATACATCTATACAGATAAATAAAATTGGAGTGTCTGTTTGTAATTCCAAAATTACAGCTTTTCACTAAATGCATACGAAACTATACACGCACCTGACACTAAAACACCAAGTTTTAAAAAAATTCTCCGTCTGTCTGTCTGTCTGTCCGTCTGTCTGTCTGTCTATCTGTTTGTTCCGGGTAATCTCTAAAACGGCTGGACCGATTTTAACGGGATTTTCACTGGCAGGTAGCTGATGTTTCAAGGAGCAACTTAGGCTACTTTTATTAAAAATATTAGGGTTCCGCGACATGAAGCATGAAACTAAATCTACGCGGGTGAAACCGCGGGGCACAGCTAATGTTGTAATACGTTGGTATCACTGTTGCTCAATGTATTGCGCCGATGTAGTGCACATGGAGCCAAATCACTACGTTACTGATATTAACATAGTTATATCGATGCGTGGCCCTTCTGTCCCAAATACCCTATCGTTGTGTGTACACACGCAAAAAAGAAAACTGTTGTTAGAAGAATAAAATTATCGTCAGTATGCGTGTGGCCCCGTTTTAACTATCAGTGACAATTTACTTGGCTTCACATCGTGTGCATGCTATTTCATAATATAATGTGCATTGTTAGAGACACTATATCATAAACAAACATAAAAGTGTGATCTATCGTTGAGAAAATCAGCTGCTATAATAAGACGCATGTCTTGAAACTTGACACCCAGCGACTAGTAGCTTCGTTTTAGAGAGTGTCATAAACTTTGCGTTGTAGATAGGATTAAAAGTAGGAGGAACGCTGTGGGTAAATCATCTCTTTAAATCGCACACAAAGTAAGAGGATAATAGGACACGGGATAATAACTACCAGTTACTATTATACTGTCAAAAATAACTAAAAAATACAGTTGTATTTTCACTATGTCACCAATGTGAACAACTCTACTGCCGGGTGTACTTCCAAGCTTCCACGCGATATGACAAATCTTATCTGGCGGCCAAGTTTTTTTTATTTATGAATACAAAAAACTTTGGCTATAAAAAAAATAGGGTTACCAATTTCAAAAAATTATTTTTAATTTTTACTTCACCACTGAAGTTTACGTGTAAGTAAATGCACGTTGCACCACGTGCGTATTTGAGTAACTTTATTAACTTCCAAGTATTTACAGTTTAATTTCACCTAGTTAAAATAATAATAACAAAATAAAATCTCGTACAATGAATCGACAAAAAAAAATTGTACAATAAAACAAAAAAACGTTAAGTCACGAAGTTTGCATTAAAGCAGTATGTGAGTAAGATCCAAAGTTAATAAACATGATAGTGTCAGCCCTAATGGCTGGTGCACAGCACACCGGGCCGCGGCGCGGCGCGTTGGTAAACACAACAGTCGTCAGCAGGCCGCGATCGCGTGCGCGTTGTACGCTCCGTCACACAAACACCCTGTGGTTGCACTCGGCCTCTGCCAGTATACACAGGATCTCTGGTGACCAACTTTCCGAATTGTGACACTATCAAGTGAAGTGCCTTTAGTGGATTTTGTTACTCCATTGTTTGTGTATGTGGTGTTTTTTTTCACTAGTGTCTTTGTATATATGTGAATTTGTAGCATTTATAATATTTAAGAATAAGATCGACTACGTTTAGCCACAGCTATAGTGATCAACATGTGAATAACTTCAATCTCTTGATTGTATCAAGAATCAACCTACTGAGCTTACGTGTTTTTATGTTAAAAGTTCGAAACGTGGAAGCGCTATAAACTTAAGTACCTACCTACTTTTACTTTGGTTACGCAATCCTTATCACTTTATTCGAAATCCTATCTGAACTTTACGCGCCTCGTCCGTAGCATCTTATACTTGAAATATCATTCTTTTGCCCATGGATACCTGTTTAAATGTCACATTTCTTAACTAATGTGAGGTCAGTCGTTAATATTGACAGTGGCCCCTTAGTGCGGTGTCGTGTGGTACATAGATTACTGGCCATATTGATTGCCTCTAGTGGGCCAAGCGTATCACACGTCGTTGGTTCGCCACCGTGTGATCAGCCTAAATATAGCACAGTCTCCCTCGCTATACACTCATCCCTGCTGGCCTGTGACATCTATAAACATCACTTCTAATCGATTTTGCATAATCAACAACACGTCCACGCCTATGCAACTTGCTCCCATATTTGATAGGTTATTCCACATTTTTACCCGGAACTTTATTTCCCTAGATTTTTATCAGCAAACTTTATCGGTCACTTTGACCTTTATCTCTGCAGTGCTTTGGTTACCTACCTGTCTTATCGGTATTTAAACAGTTACATCGTACACTTAACAGATTAAAAGTTCAAAGAATATACCTTTTGATGTTGTTCTTATTTGGCGAATAATTCGGCGTACATCTGTTGCCGGCTGTAGTATAGTAGTTCAGTATACTTCACTATCGTCAATTGTGCACTCTCTTGAGGTTAAAAACAATTTATGATTACGATTTGAATAGTTGTTTTATTTAGAAGGAAACGTTTGAAAGGGTTTTTGAAGTGTTGAAATATTTGAAGAGCATTCCTCAAGTCTTGTTATTTAGTAGCGTGACTGAGAAGGCCAACACTTCGCGGTTCAGTTGTCTTCGATGAATAGACGTTTGGACACACACGAACGAATTCAGTGAGGTAGATCGTAGTCTTCAGAATTCAAATGTCATATTTAATTTGGAATTGCTTCCGAAGTCTAATGATCGAAATTTGAATAAAAAAAATATGATGCATCTGCTATACCAGCTGTCTCAGAATCACGCTCGCACATGTCGTGCCTTGATGTTGGTAGCGGTGCACGGGCCCACATTCCGCTACCTGCTCCACTGCACATTGTTCTCCAGTACCCCACTATCCGCCTCTACAATAGGGACCTGCTTACCCTGTTTTGTTCTACGAATCACAATGACACGCTGCATTGTCTTCAAGTACCTGCATCACCGCTGCTCTTGACTTAAAGGAATATTAACTTTATGAAGTTGTAATGACTCTCTGTGCATTATCCAATTCGACTAATTTTTTCCCACATTTGTAACAGTTGCTCAATCAGTAGCAGTATTTTGTTTCAGTGCCAATAAGGTAAATACCTAATTACCAGCAACAAATCAAGTACAGTATGTTGTCAGGCGGTTGCAAAAGTCTTGCAAACGTTGCCCGAATATTAACAACTTCCCTTGCGATGCAGGTAAACGATCCATAATGGATCGTGCTGTTTGTCAATCGGACCACGTTTTTCAATCGCGCATTTTTGTTGAATTTCAAAAGAATTTGATATGGGTATTCGAGTATGCTTAGGAATTTTAATAGGCATGCTTCTTGTTGAGTAGTTTGCAAAGAAAGTTAGGTTACGTATAAAATACTTTCAAATGCAAAGCTAGGTACAACCTTAGCATTCATTATATGATTGGTACTTGTATCTTTGTAACATTAACTCTGTAGTAATATGATTCTTTTCCTACCAACATCGCCCATATAAATTGCAATTGAGTCTCAGACGACAGATAAGGTGTATGGTTATCGTCACCGCACAGAAATCTCCGAGAAGCCGATAACGTACGTGAGAACAATCATCGGTAGGATAATCTGGGATTTTTGGGGAACCTCGAAGCCCAATAAACATAATTTATGTCAAATACGATAAAAGCTTTCCTTGCGTTCAAGGGCGACTAGTAAGTTAACACGTTACAAGTATTATCCATTTGATTTTGATACATAGCAGTGCTTACTATTCTTTTTCGTAGGTTTTTGGGTTATTTTTATGAATTAGTTAGGGTCTTAGCGAAATCAAAACGTAAGCACTTTCTAATAATGTTTTTCCTAACATTTTTGGTCGGGGCTAGACTGTTACCGACTGTTTAAACGTTCTCAGAATTAAGCTAATATATTTTCGTTTACTTAACTTGGTTTTCGGTTGAGATATGACCAGATCACCAGGTGGTGTTCTATATTCTGGTGGTCTCTTATATCCCTCTTGATTCCCAGGACATGTATATCCTTAATTAGAAACAGTTCACCGGAGTGCACTGAGGATCGAATCCCACGAACCAGTCATGTTTGAGTTTTATGCGACCCCACGTACAGTTTTATGGCCAATATGCAAACATATGGTGATAAATTGAAGGAAACTAATTGAGCATATCTGACAGTTTTCTATAAATTATCTTTTTATCGACATTATAAAAGGGCTAATTGAGCATAGAAATCATCTTAAAAAATTATACTCACGCCATTCCAGGGTCCTCGAAGGTATTGTAATAACAGCACCCACTTTTCTTTGATGCTTTAGAGCCAACGTGATAGACAGTGAGTCCATCGCTGTTTCAGCCACTATACATACAATATACATTTTTGAATGACCTCTTAGACATATATACCGCTCCCACACGATGTTTACCTTCACTTTAAAGCTCGTGTTGTGAAATCACTGTAATCTTCCTACTAGGTCTGAAAGTGCTAGTGATCAGCAAAATTTGCACTTGTACCTACTTTTGTAAAAAATATTATCTACTGTCTAAGAATATGTTTGGATGCCAACTTTTAAGTTTAGCGATGGGTTGAATTTCTGACCCATTTAGCGCCCACATAGTTATCGTAACGCGGTCAATATAAATTAAGGCGACAATTTTCGCAGCTCTGCCAACAATACAGCGATCGGTAGCTGGTGACGTGGGGTCATTCCCCCAAATTTCCGGTGTCTAACACTGTCGACCGGATATTGACGTGCACTTAGAGTACCTCTGTTGTGATTGTAAGGTTATTGAAGTGCCTGTCACCTAGGCAACTTGCGAATCTATGATTTGAAAGTACTTTGTAAAAAGTATAATCGAATAAAGATATTTCGAAAAACGGCCGAAAATTCCAACAAGAGAAAACTTAAGGAATACTTTATAATCTTGAACTAATGATAATCGCCGCATGATAATGACTTTTTCCATTGACATGATATGAGATAATTTGTTCAAGATAATACTCAGCGTACACCATGAAGTTGGAATGTCCATGGATTACATGGGAAACGTATTTAAATTGCTATAGAGAATCAGTCATTACTGACTACTGTTATTAACGAATGTTAAATGATATTGGGAAAGGTAAAGCGTAATGGGTAACTCTCACCTCTCCAAAGTAATATTGCTTAGCGAATTCGTTGTCACTAGTATTGGGCGTCATGTGACTATGAACATGAAATCAGTGTCCGTTGTAGCTTTTACTTGATCCACTTACAAACCCTTAGGTTCAAAGTATGCTAGACGTCCTTTCCATTTTAGCCTACTTCAATTGCACGGGGACACTTCACTTAGTACGCTCTAGTTTTTATTCCACACTTTTAACAAGCTTGTTTATTCCTTCTCTCCGGATTTGTCATTATTCTCATTCACTTCTTTAAATTAATGTTCATTTTCTATTGTGGATAGAAATAGTAAATTGTGTAGCCACTAACAATAAGAATTACGATAGATCGTGCCGTGTCTTACACTAAGTATATTGTTTAAGAGTTTACAGATAGTCACGAACACGATCTTGCGTTCAATCGTTTCCGTTCAATTTATTTTTACTATTCTGTACGGATTAAGAATGTGTTAAAATATTAACGTTGTAGCATTCGTATCGTGCTGCTCAATAATAACACATGTTTTTGATGACTAATACGTAACGCTTTGCAAAGTTTTGCCTGATTATGCAACCAAAACTTTCACTCCAACTTGTTTAAGCTCAGCAATGTATGAATCTTCTATATGAAAATTTTATTCGGAATCGTAAATGTGGAGAAATCTATACAATGCCAAACGACTTGCATATATTTATTTACCTATACGTGTGTGCAGCGTGTGGTATCCAATGTTCTGTCAATTATGAGACTAGAGTTGCACTTTATGGCTACATGTTCAACTTGCTGGACCGCTTGCACGCGTCCCACTTCACAAGCGAAACTTTCAAGACGCCAAAAGTTTTTGAGGTGTAATCGGAGATACCGCACATATATTTTTATTTCGCTTAAGCAGAATTCTCTTGTTACAAAACAGAGTAACATAGGCCTCGGTTTAAATGTAGCTCCATGTCTTTCTGTGATTTGGATTTAAAAAGGGAATGGGCTGAATATAGTTTTAGGTCGAGTTATGTGTATTCTCGTTTAAACTATGTTTTGTATGTAACGGTATGGAATTATTCAAACACGTTATGATTTCCACTTCCTCAATAACAGTTTCATGGAACATCTCTCTGTTCTCTCCATACGTCGTTAACATGCAGCTATCACGTTATTCGCTTTCAAGATCTACTTTAATAGTGTTTACGATACACAACAGTTACTGTAAAGCACTATAATCTGAACTGTTGTATTAATGGTAAAATCCTTGACTCGGTTGTTCGTTTATTATTGTTATACTATTTTTACTTTGATACAAGGATAAAAACGCCTCATGATCTAATTAGAATGATGGGATTTTTGTAGGTTATATTTAAAATGAAGATTAATATTATTAAATATATTGATCTAAAAATGTTACCTACTCAAATTTTGTTCATGTTAGGTTTTGTTCAGTACCCCTGTCACGGGTTTGCCACCGTTTTCATAAACTATGCTCGCTAGCGTCCCCGTCGAATATTTGTATTAGACATTGTACAGAACAAAAATATGTCATACAAATTTTGTAGGAGACGCTAGCGAGTGTAGATGAGGAAAACGGTAACAAACTCGTGATTGGGGTACTGTTAAACCTATGTGCTTAATTTTGGGACTAACTTGTTGAATACTTATATAAACTTTAATTTCACTACGGTGCGTTACCTTAAATTAACAACATAAAATAATGTTCAGATTCAGCTCGATCACAATCAAGACTGAGCAGTTCTCATGTTCACATTGAGTGAGTAAACGATAACGTTTCACTGAATCTAGATGTGCAGGATCGCAATAGCTGGCTTTAGTCCAAACAAAAGTATAATAGCTGACACGGTATACTGTGCCGGCGAGTCACCTAAATATTCTCCCGAAGTAAGCTCTACGTGCTTTTATCGCCACCGAAACACTCGCTCCGGATGCGGAAACTGTAACTGCAAACACATAGAAATGGTAGGCGATAAACTTTAAAATCTGTGCCGCGCATCGTACTCTAAAAATGGGTTTATTTTTTGTTTTAACGATACAGTTTTTAGGCTATCGATATTAGTAGTTGTACTTATTAGATTGTAAATTACAAAGCTGCTGTACTAGAGTAATTTTGTTAAATCTATATACATAAATGTAAATCTATTTCCGAATGTATAATTATTAGCACACCCCTTCAGAACAGTCGCATCCATTTGACTACTTCTTTAAAGTTGCAATTGTTATTATCAAAGAATAACGTAGACGAGTACATAGAACATTTTGAAACCAACATTTGTTAGGAAGTGGAGTATACAAGTGAATACTCAAGCAGTGATAGTGAGTACTAGGAAGGTACTAGGTTAATGCTTATAGTGCATGTAGGTACATAGCTACTGTGTTGCGTGCTTAATCTCTTCCGTTGAGCTCTATGTGACACACTGGATTCATTTTACACTACTGCCCTGATTAAGCGTAGCAGTTAGTGCAAGTACATGGTATACGTTATACGTGGTGAGCGTTCTATAAATGCATTTCAGATCAGATCCTAGCTACATCATAAATTATAATCGTAAAAGTCAGCAATTTTATTTTTATATGGTTACTTTAGATATATCCATATTGGTAGACTTCATATTTCATTGGCGAATAATTCTTGTTTATCTGTGATTTACCAAAACATGCATACTTACTACAAATGAAGATGATTGTAATAAATTAATTTTCATTTCACTAGCAGATGTTTGAGTAAAATTAATTAATATTTTCGCTACTTTTTCACGAGCTGTGATCCGTTGTAGTCCGCAGCACGTAGTCGGCGCGCACGCACACTCGCTCGCATTCTATTGGCACACTTATCTGTATCGAAAGTTCGTTATTTATTCTACTTTTTGCGCTTTCCTCGCCACGAACTGCTTCATTGATCCACTGTTCCAATAAACCGACATATTTGGTAATTGATCAATTGCAATTTGATACGTGTGCAATCGCCTACCAGCCAAATATCATAGATTTTTCATCAGTTCTGTCGTTTCGACAAATAAATTGTATTTTAGCTAATCAAGTGCTAAAATTATTTGTGTCTAATCTAACTGGCGAAGTGCAGTCGTTTAGCATAGAATCAGGTTTCCAAGCGTAGGTGTGCATTTGCACTCGATGATAAGTTAATTCCTTATCTGTAATTGCGTCTCGCCCGATATCTGTTTATGACTCTGCTTCATTTATTGGACAGTAGACTAACTTTAAATAAATAAATTTTAAGAATGTTATATGCGAAACGTAATTCTCATTTAACATTTGTGTTATTAGTGCAAATACGATTCATTCGAGTATTATTTGCGTTAAACTCAGCCAAACATTACAATTACTGTTAACGTCAGTTGTTTATAATTCTAAATTATGGTCCTCACCTTCGTAATATATAGTATAACATTTAGAAGGGCTTTGCTACGCATATTGCGCAAGCGTTGCCCGAGAGCCAAGTTCAGCCGCCCACAGCTGCGCCGCCCATACTGCTCCTACGCAATATTGATAACCAGCTCTGTTACTGCATCTATGAAGAACAATCACACGAGTCTAACACCACAATACCGATGACATTGGCCAGACTTCACAAGGTGACGATTCTGATCTTAGATTTTAGTCTGAGAATATTCTCTCAAGTTTTTGCGAGCTCATCTTGTTGGTACTCGTTATATTCTCAAAACGAGATCCCGCGTCCGTGAACTAGAGCTACAACGCTACAAGACAGATGTATAACATAACATTGCTCTCAAGGTCGACGTCTTGCTGTGCCACTTACATACAACAAACACATACATATACATACGAGGTTTGTACTGTACTAGCCTTCACAGTAATAATAAAGCTGATAGTAGCAGTTTTATCTACTTTGACTAATTGACAAAAGGTCACGTGACTAGAGAAGTGGGTGTTGACAGTTGACACCTGCATCTAATTAGGATTTGATGATATTAGCCTCGAAACTACGTGATTATACCCTTAGCTTTTTACGAATAAATAGTTTAATAGTCAGGTATATAGGCTTTGTGATACTTAAGGGTTCGGTTAAATGAAATAATTTAAAAAGTAACAATTGAATTTATACCTCAAGAGGTTTCGAGTGGTTCGTCGTACATTCCAGATAGTGTGGTTCAGTCCTTAAACATACTGTCGGCATTCCTGCCAGTCTCTGTTTGCTCGTCCTCGTCTAGCGGGCTTAAAATAATTACACAAGTGCGTTGGCGACCCACCCTCTCTAGTTCGATGCACTCACTTCCCTCACACCTTGCTTCCAAAAATCTGTATAGCAATATTTTTGTCAGGTAGCCTGTTTGTCGCAATTGGAGCTAAATGTCGGTGGGTAACTTTCACTCTTATAAGATTTATGAGATTGTCACCAGTTTATACATTATACTTCATCTTGGATTTGTTGGTTAGTTGGGCAACTGGAAGTCACACTTTTACTATGGCATTTACAACTGCCACTTCCTCCCAGTTGTTTTGTTTTTTTTCGACTTAGCTTTTGTTCTAGAATTTAATGGTGTTGTCGACTGATTTGTTATCTCTTTTATTATTGTTTCTTGGTGCGATCATCAATCCTATCGTAAGTTAAGTCTAGCATGAAGTCAAGTCCATATGCGCCATGTTGATTATTGGAGCACGTTCGAAATTCAAACTGTGAATAGTAAATAAACGGTCCGTCGCGTCGTGGAGGGCGCGAGGCATGTAGCGCGTACGCAGCTCTTGTTCGTCATGTAATGCGGCGCGGCTCAGTTTGTTGGTATATCTGAATGGAGACAGTCATGCGGGATTACAATTTTATTCTCTAATTACGTATCTTTAGACGTAGGTTTCAGATTAAAAGGGAATGTGTTCGTTTGTCATAATAAAGTTCTGTCGTGTGAGGATGTACGGTGCGCGAGTGTTAGCGGCTTGATTCCTCGATTATTACGTGTGTGTTATTTCTGTGCCGGTCTATTCTGGATGTGATTCTCTGTGCGTGAATAAACAGTATGCTTGCATGGGATTTAACATATTGATTTATTGAGGAAATAAATGTAAGCTGCGAGTAAGTAAGTAAGGTAGTAAAAGTCAACAGATTTTGTGATGACATCAAAGTTGTTATTTAAGTTACATTTGTTTACATAGTACCAGCAGTCTGGAGATTTAAGCCGGTACTCTGACATGGAAAGATACAAATTTTTTTTTTTTTGAAAACGTGTACTTTGAGTTTCTTAAATAGTCACTTACGAGTCCAACAATTGTTTCTGGATAATACTCATTACGAACAAAAGCCTGTAATACGTTTATTGAATTAACTTAACAAAAAAGAACTAATGACTATAAGTCTACCAACTACAAAGTATCCTACAATGAGGCTATTGTATACAAGTCGAGCATAGAGTGAGATTAATAACTCCATGAGCTGGGTTATTAAGGTTCCACACTCGTCACTCAAGACTACATTGCTCCACTAGTCCCAATGGCCATATCCGTCGTAAATCGACCGCTTCCTCCGACCATCTTCGCGCTGACTCGCTTTTATAAACATGATTTATACCTGACTTGTCATTAGTTAACATGTCAGCGATTGTCGCTGGCGGATGTATTTTATTTGCTCCAAGCTCCATCAGCCTATTCGAAGACTCTTACAGGAAATAAAGGTTAACTGCTTAAGAACTCGCACGGCTGTGAATCAGTTTCTACGCTTGCCGCACTTCACACAATCTTTAGCACTATACCTCCTTCGACAAATTACTGATTTAAGAGGTTGTTTGTTTAATAGATAAAATAATAAAAGTTATGATCGATCTGACTTGTCGATTAAGGTCACTGGCGACTATAACATTGTTTATCAAAAAAAGTGGTTATCAGATCGCATGAGGGTCTTGTCGTGAATGCCAAAACGAATGTGGTTTATTCATAGAGGATTTATGGTCTTTTACGCTGTGGCGTATTGTGTTATGATGGAAGTTGGCGTGCGTGCTTATAATCTTGCAGGTAAGGCAGGCCGCTGGTCGTAGCCCTGGTGCTCTTTATCTTGGGAAAATATCATGCTCGTGCCGGAAAGCGTTGGCCACTTGCCAGGCCTTGGCCTAAAACACGTTTCCATTATAGAGTTTGATCCGTTTGTGTATTTAATACGTGATTACCATTTCACGGACGTCATTAATTCAGCGTTTAGTCAATCACAGTGTCAGTTATATTTACTCAGCCATATAGGTATATTGGTCTATTTGTACGTATTTTTTATGATATTTATTCGTATATTATTGTCATCATCATCATCAGCCTATCTTAGTCCACTGCTGGACATAGGCCTCCCCTAATGAGTGTCATAGCGTCCTGTCTTCACCTTGCCGCATCCAGCA
Organism: Watsonalla cultraria; assembly: GCA_964035505.1. Taxonomy (NCBI): domain Eukaryota; kingdom Metazoa; phylum Arthropoda; class Insecta; order Lepidoptera; family Drepanidae; genus Watsonalla; species Watsonalla cultraria. The sequence continues at coordinate 3,808,017 of OZ037717.1, read as the reverse complement.
TCTATATTATCATATCCATCCAGAATCTATATATTATCTATATTATTGTACACTGTGTCTAATGCGATTTTAGCTTCCCATTATAGTTTGATATGTGAGACCATTGTTAGGTAGTATTTCAATGGAAACAAACCTATTATTACTATAGTATATTATTAAGTTGATTATAATTATTTCCGGTAGGTTAGAACCTTGGGAGTTGATGCGTCCTTGGAAACTACGAAATTATCGATTGAATTAGTCATTGTTGTATTCACGTGATTAAGAGCCCAAGCTATTTGTTCTTTACACGTGCATATTATCTTTCATATGATCACATGTTGACCTTAGATACCTATTGAATACAAGTTAAATTGTATGAAAGCCAAGTAGAGTTAATTCCGCAATTTTCTCCTCATTCTCGTCAGTTCAAAACTCCCACAGAGCTTTCTTCTGAGACAATGGATCGTTGATGATTTCACTGTTTTTGTCATCACCATCATGAGCAATCTCGTGTTAATTAAATTCAAATGTGACTCTTCCTAGACGCTCATCTCGTACTTGTATCACTGAATGTTATGCAAAAACACCAGAATCCCACACTGTGTTCTCAAAACTCCTTTGTCACGTAACCTTTTTTGTAATTTTGCCAATCGTATCCGGTTATTATGAAAGTAAAATCCCGGTGCAAACGTAATTTCCTTCTTTCCTGATAACTGCCAATTGTTAATGACTTCCAGTTACGTTTATTTTAGAGTTCTGTTTGCAAGACAGTTTATTTAATTACTGTGTGACAGACAGTCTTCGTTTATATCAAACATTGGATTGATTAAAATCGCTTGAAGAAATTAACATATTTCTTATGCTCTTTTAAGATCATTGTTTTTTAACTAAAATCAGTCAATGTATACATTGAAATTGGGGACTCCCATTTCAAATCGAAGTGTTTGTTACTTTGTAAATCTCTGTATTTTAACAAATTGTCATGGTAAAATTGTAGCGATTCGTTACGATTGTGTTTAACAAGGTTAAGAGTAATTGGGAAATACTCGAATTGCGTTGTGAATTTCAACTCAGGTGGTTTAAGATTTGTCTTATCGAATCGCAAATCAATTCACACGGAAAGCTTTACGTTGAGTATGCCAAGCTTAATAAGCATAACGTATTCTTGGCAAACATACGATTGGAACTTGTGGCATAAGGCACACAGTCGCAGGCATACGTGAATAGGGCCGGCGACGTCGGAGATGTGATGCCTTTGTTCGTCTGCCATTCATTAGCCGAATGTGGCTTTGGTAGGTCTCATTCTTCGGGAGTGCATTGAACCGGCGATTGTCATGTTTCCTGGTGCTGCATGTAACATGTTTTACGGGTTGTTGACGCGTTTTTGGTAACCCACGTAGAATGTCGAAACCATTTTTTTCATACACTTGGTGGACCTTTTCGCTTGTATTCGTTTGGTATTGAATATTATTTTGATTGTGTATATGTTTGCGCTAAATCGAGCTTTGGAATATGTCATAGTAATCTTTAAAGATGCAATCAGTGGCTTATATCAACAATATTAACTAAACCAACGTGATTTCTACGATTTTCAGCAATAACGTCGGATACAGTTCAATGGTCTGCTACTAATCCTTTAGTCATGGCTAGTAAGAACTAACTTCCCGATACTGAATATTTTATTGTTTATCTGCGTGGTTATTTGCAATGTAGTGGTATAGCCGTGGTGGTCGTGGGGTTTGAGCAGTCTCCTGCTACGCAAATGACGCAAGTTCGAATCCCAGCGGGGTCTGTACCAATGAGTTTTTCTTATAACTTGTTTGCAGTAATTTCATATCACGTGCTTTACGGTGAAGGAAACCTGTGTCTGAGAAGTAATTCAAAGTCGTATGAGTGCCTGAGACTCACCATCTGTCACGTTGGCACTTAATCATCTTCGGTGAAAAGTGGGTGTTGATATTATAACACATCTCTCTGCCTACATTTTCGGCGAATACAGGCGTGTGTATAACTATATATATCTATGTATGTATGTAAATAGCTTAGCAGTGAATGAATACTCGCTGTAAGTTGTGGCTCGTTAATGTTTCAAATCTCTTAATCCACTAGTGTTACGTATATTGTGGTTATTGCTCGTGGATTACATAAACCTACGCAACACGTACTTTAAAAAAACGCGGCATTTATACTTTTCTAAATTTCATCATGTCATTTCATTTCACCTTCCAGTTTTTGTTTCTTACTTATATATCGTTGTGGTATGATGTAGTTGTGGTTATTAAGATATATCGTTATGTATTTGTGTTGAAGACCGCGAAACATACTTTTTATTCACATGTAGATCACTAGCGCGGTGGATCATAATTATTTCAACAATTGCAGGGTCTTTAATATTATCGTAAAGATAAGGAAACAGTGTTATCATCGTAGAGGTGTGTCGTGCACGTATGTTCGGTTATGATTAAGCCAGCGTACACAGAATAATTTCTTGGATCTACAAAGATAGTTGACGACATTATGAAACTGGAATAGATAACGTCAACTCACTAAAAATGTGTAAGAAATGAGTCAGAAGCCTTGAACGTCGTGTCGTATTTAGATGTGCTGAATGAAAGTGTAATAAAGTGAATGAAAAATAAAATTGCCAGAGGAATTTAGTGGTTTTTTCGTGAGTGATAAAGTTTAATTTATCGTGGTGTATCGGGACATGAGTGAGGATGAGCACAGAGCGGCGTCTCTCGCGGAGCTTCCACTCCTGTCTGAAGGGCTCCTCGACGGAGGAGGGGGCCGATGAGGACGAAAGTTGCTACCACTCTCTGGGCGGCAGGCACTCCTTGAGCAGATATCCTCAGGTGTACGTGGAAGACCTATCCACACTCTCCCTGGCGGATTTTGAAACCACGCAGGATGAGATTGACGGTGAGTGTGCATTATGCTTTGTTGACATATCCATACATATACTCGTACATACAGGTAAATCAAATATATGTGTCGTATGGTAATTACAAATTAACAGCTTTTGGCTAAATACGGTAGGTAAGTGCTATTAAAAAAAATGTTTTTCTCTGTCTGTCGGCTCGTTAGGGCTTTCACTGGCAGATAGCTAATGTTACAAGGAGTAACTAAGTCGACTTTTATAAAGTAAGCATTGAAATGGTAGTTATTTCTATAACAAACGAAATATAAGGAAACTATTATTATGTTCTCATATTAATAAGGTATTATTCACTCGATTCACGCATATAATTTTCCTCTCTTTGACACATTGTCTTGGTAGCATTGTATGTTTCTGCCATACTATACATTTTAGCATGGCAAAAGTTTGTTTATTTGTTTGTTGGAGTTTTCGTCAAATCATAATCCAGATCAATCAATCCAGTTAACTAAAAGTAAACTAGTCTTTAATTTACATTTAAACTAGTCTTAATTACAGACGAAATTATAAAAAATATTTTTTAATTATCGTCCCCAAGCATAAAAAAACCGATTCAGCTCCGATAAAGGTCCTCATTGGTCCCGCGGTAGGAGAACGGTTAATTTTTTTATTGGCACCTACTCCTTACTGGACATATAATAACGTGACGTGCAATTAATTCCACGGGAGACGTCGTGATCGTAGAGTACACAAACAATTATTTTTAAACAGAAGTGTCTTCTTATTTTCTCTCGCTTAAAATTTAATTAACTACACATAAACTATGTATACATGTATTATGCTTTGATCCCGAGTATTGAATACTAATTTTGCAATAGACTTGCGCAATGAGTTGCATTGTTAAAAGGCACAGCACGAGAAGTCACGAACACTTTAATGTCTTTATAACTTCTCATGAGAACAAGGGGTCTATGGTCAGACATTCTCTTGGTATCATTTGTATCGTGCAATTATGTATTTATTTATTTGAGTGTCCACTTCAATCTCACTTTAGATTAGCGTGTTAATCTAAATGGTAGAACTAACGATCGGCAACTGACTTCGTTGGAAAACGATTGTGCCTGTGTGTGTGTTGTGTAGTTCTGCCAATAACAGGTAAGAACTATATAAAAACCAGCTTCGCTAACCTGGACCTGGTCTGGGTTGTAAATATTTATATTATTTAACCCTTATATTTTATTTAACACTGCTAAAAACGATTTCTTTAAGCTAAATGAAAGCAACGACGCAAATTATGTGTGTTTTCATCCTCTAGTTTACAATGTTTTTATCAAATACGCAAAAGCATTATAGCTGAGTACGTTCACGAGAGCTACCATAAGGAAGGATTGTGTAGGTTATGTAGCCCATGTATCGTCAGTGATATAACTGTTTTCGGCGACCGCGCACCGCAGAGCAATAAAATTGCCATATGTGGTGGTCTAGGGTTGCCATATATGTAAGTTTGGCTCTAGGTTCTACTATAACTTTACTCGTTACCCACTTCTGCCTTACCAATGTATTAAAATTTACACAGGTTTTGTTTTGTGTTTCATAGATGGCAAACAAGCACACAATCTCTACATAGAGTTTTATACCTATACGTACTTAACTTTAGGATCAATTTCAAAAGTGTGTATTATGCTTTTGTTGTGTGTGGTTAAATGGATTCGCTGACAACCCTAACATGATTATAGACATTAGACACACGTGTGTGACTGATGATCTCGGTTGACTGTTATATCATTTAGAATCATGGTTTCATTTCATTGCATACTCTAGAGCTTATTACATTAAATAGAGGATTGAGGTGATATTTACAAATTATGTTTTGCGACGTAGCGTGAAATGCTATATTTGTTGCTATACCATTGAACAGAATCAGTCGCCTTATTCTGTAAGGTTTCTCAGCTCACCGTCGCAATTGACGTCGATGGTCGGTTTCATACATACGAAACATCTCCACAAAAGAATCATATCCTTCAAATGCTAACTTATGATTTAATTTACATACAGATTTGCAACGATAATAAAATTCGTATTTGCTTTGCTTCGTCCGTCCGTAGGTGACTACATCCTTGAATTGATCTTGACATTGATTTTGTAATAAGAAGGTAAAATGACGCACACGACTGATAAATAGATATATACTTATAAGTACATAAGTGAGTACATGAGTCAATATATCGTCACAAGTAGCTAGTATTGATAATGCGTGGGGTCAGACGTCATTGGATGTTAAGGAACACAGGAATAAGGAACAACCCAAAATACATACCCTTATTGAAATTTTTGGTGGATGACTAGCTGTGTCCGTCAAACGTATTTCCATTATTTTTGGGGTGGATCACCCTTTTTATTTAGGGGTATGTAAAAAATGATGTTGGTTGGTTCTCAGACCTACCTGATATGCACACAAATTTCATACAAACCAGTCCATCCGTTTAGCAGGAGTTTGGAAAGAAACACCGCGACCGAGAATTTCATTAATAAGACGACGATGGATTCTGAATTATTTCTGTTTTCTCAAAAGCGTTCTTGAAGGAGATGTGTAAGAAGCATCCATAGATGACATAAAAACATTTTAGGATGGCTATCCGACACTGTCCTAATCGCCATTCGAGACGATTATTAAATTTACACTAAAGTTGAACAGCCTTACCTATAGTTAAATTTACCTGAAGATTAAATTGCCTATTCGTGGTAAACGATCAGATGGTTAAATACTTAAGTATTTACAAACGGTGGACATGACAAGACAAGGCTCGTGAGAGCTTTAACCAGTTGTAAATTGCGTGCTTCCCAAATTATTCTTCTCACGTATTTTGAAACCAAAAAGTGGCGTGTTTACTCGTGGTCACGTTTGTAGAGGCGTGTCGGCGCACCTGTGCGGCGCGAGCGCAGCCACCACGCATCCGCTTCCCGTTCTATCTATTTCATACAAACCCTTTTCGCTACCTGGCTGACTCTGCTTCCGTTATCATTATACATGTATGGAAGGATGCATTTACTGATATTCATTTCACCCCACGTACTATACAATGAAGGGAAACATGCGGAACCCTGCATATGTCTGAGAAGTAATTCCAAGACGAACGTATAGTGCCTAAGACGGCGATGGACCCTCTGTCACGTTGGCACTTAATAGTATTCGGTGAAATGTGTGTTGTTGTTACAACACCTCTGCCTAACCCTTCGAGGACTGTTCTGGGATGACGTGAGCATATTTGATTGATTAAAAAAAGTTGAGTTCAATTTTTTATTTCTTTTGAATATACATTATATAAGTTAGTGAAATTCCACTTCAATGGGTTGTTTCTTGATAGGTTGAAGCAGTTGTTGAAAAATATAAACAATTAAGATTTTATGTTAATGTTCGTGATTGTTCTAAAAAGCCGGGTGTTCGAACTAACGCTCGTACCTAATGTGTTGACTTAACACAGCGGGGCCGTGCCTGCCGGCTGTTAAATATATGTAAAAAAGGCACTCCATTTCAACAACTTCCTAATCAAAATTCTGAACCCTTCGTGAACACAAAGCTTGTAAGTACAGGTTACTTGATATTTCGTGTTTCCCACACGATTGCTTCTTGAATATCAGGTATCGAGGATAAAGTTATTTGTTAATTATTATCATCCGCTGCACGCTGGGAGTAGTCGACGACATCGATATTGTCAATCTAGTACGGCGACATTAACGTTGGCTTGGCATCTCGTTTGCGGCCGAGCTGGTTTTTGTGTACAGCTTCCATTACCGACGGCGGATGCCGAGCCGCACGTACCTCTACTCTGTCCCTTTGTTACTGAGGGACGCGACTTGAATGAAATTTAGAGGAGCCAGGAAATAGGCACACGTGCTAATCGATCTGATAAATATTTGCCGCGAGCGTCGCGAACCAAGTTTACTTTCTCACCGTGTTTTTATAACATTCCTTACGTCTTTACATCAGTCACGATATTATGTTTGCCAAAGATTGACAGTATCTATGAGACTTGTAAGTAGTTGTTTAATAAAGAAAATTGTGCCAATTAAAACGACGTTCCGCGCAGTCGCTTCGGATCAGTCAGGCCGTCGTCCATGAGATCACTCGTGAGCTCATCAAAATATTGCAATTATCGTCGTGCAGACACGAGTATGTTACTTACAATGAGATTACCATCTTATGAAGCAGTGTTGTTCCTCTGTACAGGTATCCGTGTTAATTATTCATTCAGAATAATGTAAATGTTACGTTACCTGCCTACAAAGTATCATAGCCGCTTGTGTCGCCGTCTGTACCCTGGCCATGAATATTCCAGTTATCAAAACTTGGATATACTCGTGTAGATATCTCGAAATAACTTAATTACTAATTAATTTAAATCAAGCGCCTATTATGTGTATGTTACGACTTCGCTGACTAAAGTTTTTTGTCGCGTAGATGAACTATAATATTCCCATTAGTGTGATAACACAGTTGTTGGCAGTTAATGAGTTGCTCTGCATGCAAAATCCGTAAAGAAAATAATATACTTACTTGGGTAACTTACCAATACAATCCTGAATTGGTAATTCAGGATTGTTAATTTTTTTTATAGAAAATATTACTTATGGTCTCTACTCTAAAAATAGAGATCTGTATTGATAAACTGTAGAAAAGACGATAGTATTATCTAAAAATAATAAATTGGCAGATTCAGTTAAATGGGTTTCAGTTGGAGAAAGTCAGTCAAAAAAGTCAACTGAGTCCGGCAGTGCACACCTAGCACTCGTCGCCAGTAGCAGATAAATGCTATGAAGTAGTTAGTAAAGTGTAATTATACAACTAACACAAGCTAGGTGTAATTACTGTGATGGGTACATGTTTCGCGTTATCGCATGTGGAGTGAAAAGTGTGCCGTACGCAGGAAGCGACAGTTCGTATGTAAATTTACAGTTGCTACATCGCCTGCCAATACACACTGACTGATTGTAGCAGGAACTTTGTTATCTAGGCACTGACATAATTTTCCCCTACTAGTGCATTATTATTTATGAATTACGCCTACACTTAAGTATTTACTATAATCTTCGAAATATTTTAAGTTTATGTTAAATTGTTATCATACTGTTCTAAATGAAATCGCTATTTGATGCTCTTAAATTAACGTAACATTCTATTTTGTTTCAGGTAAGTTCAAACGAGGTGAAAAATATTTTTAAATTTAACAACAGTGATACTGGCAGCGCCCTCTTTGTATATTAAAGGTAATACTTTTAGTTAAGCTACTCGACAGCAGATGGCGCTAGCCGCTCGTAACTTTCGCATTTACCAGCTCTACATGGACTACATGATTTATTTTTTGACTAGACTTGCTCTTCATCTGATACTAAAGTAAAACATAACGAATATAATGTATATTAGGAATATTGCCTGTTGCTATTTGGACTGTTGTAGTTACTAAATAATAATACGAAAAAAGGAGAGCCAATCAAATACGTTCCCGTCGCCTACAAACTAAAACAAGTCCAACAAAACAATTTGCATAAACAGCTTCCGCTTGAGCATTCTTATTTAAATACGATTTGAAGCCCTTGCCTTGATGTGAAGTAAGAACAATACTAGCGAGAACCAGTTTAGTAGGTTCATGACCGACGATCGCCTCTCGCATAATGCCAAGCCTTCGTATCGCGTCTTATACAAGTACTTACGCGTCCGTACCCTGCGGCGAGCAAACTTTTTGAGAAGCATGCATAATATTATAAGCCTTCTAATTACCACTTCTAATAACCACTATTATTAAAAATATCAAATTATGTAACATAATTTAATGACTTAATAAGATTGTAACCACCAAATTGTTGAGTAGCGATTGAGCATTAGCGTCCTCGTTAGGGGTTTACTGTAGAATATATAATATTTTAGATACAACTAACTGTTTGCTAAGCTACAAATAAATTTGGAAATTTTGCTATAGAGACCCATTTTTACTAATTTTATATTTGTTTGCATTTTTGTAAACAAACAAGTTAACGATAGCGGAAAATTGTGAAGTTAATTCTTAATTGATATTTTTATATTGATGCTACAATCCATGGCACCTAATTCCACACAATTTTTGTTACTTTACTTTCAGCAGAAAGCAAATAAACAATAATTCATGTGCGCATAATGTAGGACACTGCGTTGATACAAATACGGCCACATGTGCACAGCAGGCGCAAATGAGATTAGTGTATTTTAACAAGTTCGTCTCCTCTTAGAGTGGTAATTAGCATTACACAACGAGTTAACTTTACACATATAATTATCGGTAACCCAAAAACTTCCTTTTCGTCTTCGAAATTTACAGTTATCTACCGTGGTTATATTATTACTCATAATAAATAGTTATGGTTCCTCATAGAGGAGCTCGTGGCACAGTTGCACATATCATTCGATGAGCGGATAAAGCAACCATTATCCCAACCAGTAGTTGGATTAGTTGAATGGATGACAGTCTGAGTTCCCTCTGTGCCTGGTTGCCAATTTAACACTGACACTTGTCAATCGTTGCAGGTCAGTCGGAGATTCTAACATCTAGTTTAACCCAGATTACAGATTTTCCTTGTAAAGGGCTTTACGGAGGTCACATGGCATTTACTTCGTACAAAAATCAGGTGATTTACATCTGGTTGAATCAAGTGCCGACTGCAAAAATGTATGGGATCAGTTCAGGGAGATGATGAGAAATAGTTATGGAGCAGAGTAATTTTAAGTTTTAAAATCTCGATGATGGCTTTGCATTTTATACAAATTCAGTTAGTCAATTATTGCAAGAACTTAAAATTACACCTGTCGTCACCATCTCCATAATTATCTAGGTGCCATTTTAGCTGCAGTTGAAAATAAACATTCAGCTCCTACTGATTTAGCACATTTAGCAATATTGATATAGAGTACGGTTGTTTACATTAAATCGTAGATTGGGACATAAAGGCCTTTACTGAAGAAAGAAACAGTCTTTAAATTTCGCTATTTAAGCTTCAGTCTTTTTAGCTCTTGTCTTATTTGAAATAGAAAAAGTTTTTGAAAACAAAACATTTATTCAATTAATAATTTTAACGATATCTCTTATTATTATCTAGTTAGTGGTGGACTAACCAACTAGTCATTATAGTTATCTAATGCAAAATTTATAAAGAGAAGGGTTTATATTAAAAGGGACATGTAAACTGGGGGGCTGGACGGGCATAATTTGACCAGACTGTTTGATGCATGAGTAATATCAACAACAGAGTAGTATCCCCCCGAAGAAGCACGAAGTCTACCGGAGATAGCCGAAGGAATCCAATATGGCGGCGGTGGCGGCGGGAGTTCGGCGCGCTTGTCAACAAAGTTACTCGGTCGGTTCGGCGAGCTTGTCGGCTGCGCGCGGTTAGACAGCCTAAAAACAGTGCAGTGTCGTGCCGCGAATGTTAAAAGTGCATTTTGAGTTTCACATTGTGTTAGTGAGCAGAAAAAGCATTTGGAATTTATTTCCCTCTGGATTTGGCAATTTTATTTGATAAAAAGTGTTGTTTCATAATTCTTTTTATAAAGTGTAGTAAATACAGATAATGCACGGAACGAAATATCAGAATATTAACTGCTTGTCCATCGGTCTTTAAATATGCGGTTGAAATTATCTCTAGCTATTATGTGAGCAACTATTAGTAAATATTGATTGATGAATATGAATTAAAATGTTATCTATTGTGTAAATATTCATTACATAACAATACTTAAAGTTAACAATTACATCTAATTGGTTATTTAGACGTCCAATTTAAAAAATAACGATAAAATTTAAAACTAAATAATATATTTCTTTAATTTAAAATTACCGCTATGGATTATAAATCCTACCTTATATATTCTATCGGTTAAAAACTTTTACTTGAAAGTATTTATTACCATTTTATTTTATAATGCAAAGAACAATGATAATTATAAATAGTTACGTACTTAGATGATAATATGGTGTATGGTGACTTTCACCCAAACGTATCTACACCGCACCGGTTGCAAGTGTGGCCAACTATTAGCATACTTGGCTACTTGCACTTCCCCTTTACAAATAATGTCTTCAATGGGGTGCAACAAGAGCACGCTCCGAATTATTTATTTGTTTGCCTGCCATTATCAACGGCTTCCTCGCACGTGCTGCTCTGCCACAACTTGTTGCACAAAAACCTTTCTTATTATGGGTAAAAAGTATTGTCATCGGAACAATGAATCAGAATTATTTAAAAGCGACGCGTCTGTTTATAAGCATAAGTTTTTTTTATAGATTTTTATAAGTACGTAATTGTTTTGCGTCGTCTGAAATAATGTTTTTTATTAAGTACAATACAAACCAAAATGTATAATTTCGAAGGCAACAACCGAATGTTAATTCGATCCATAAAGATAAGACAATTGTATTTTATTATCCATCAAGTACTGAAATGATACAAAATATTATATGCACAATATTCTGTAATAGCCATTTAAAAATATCAAGGCTAGCGGTCATGACCAGCTATAAAAGGTCCAAAACATTCAGAGCGTTTGCTTGGATCGCTGCGAAGGATGCCATATAAATTCACAAAGCCTTCGTTGGGAGAGGGTTTATACATACCTAGTTATTTCACCGACAGATACCCCCGGAATGCCAAGGAAAGCTTGCGTCATCCCCAAGGATATGTCGATGACTATGCGTATTTGAACAGCTATTAGATACCGACAGAATTTACGGGAAAAATCACTTGAAACGTGACACTTTTCCAAAGTGCCTAGCAAGTTTGGTAACATAATAATGCGTGTTTGGACGATATTAAAACAAAATCGCTGGAATCAAGCTAAATTGTAGTTGAGAAAGGGTTAACGGTACGATAAACAACTAATGCTTCAGAACAGTATTAATTACTAGGCATTTTGATTCTAAGCACGTCCCAATGTCATTATGCAAATAGAAAAAAGGAGTTCGGCAATGTTTTAGCTTTCGCTGAAAGTCGGGCATTGTTTTCTTAGCATTTCATAAAAGGTTAGAAAAATATGTTATTGGTCAAATAAAGCATATTTTATATCGATAGATAAACCTTAGAAATAAATATATACATACATGAAAATACAGAAGTTCCTAATTTCAATTTCGTGATAGCGTTGATTCATTATTAGCAAAATCATGTCAATGTTAATTTGAGACAAGAATGTAATGAGCTTCGATCATAATAATATGCACCTTCAACATATTTTAAAAACGTGATGTGGGATGTGGTGCGGCATAAAGAGTATGTAGGTGTCGTGTAATCCTGTTTATCTAAGCACCCACGCCTGTAATATAGAAGACTTTCTAAACAGTCGGACCCAACAGCGGCAAACTGCTATTCAAAAAAGTTTGTGTGTTCCTATGAGTCACTGATTCGAGTCCCATCGTGGTCTGGGTCACATTCCAGGCTTGCCACCGCCGCCGCTGGCGCAAACCGGACCTCGCAACTCTACGACCACGCTCTTCTTATTTTTATCGAACCCTTAAAACTTATGTAATACTCTCTGCGAGACACGATATATCCGTGAACTATAAGGAAGCGTCTAATTGGAGTCCCTGATTATAGAATTATCTTATAAATGTTTTCGGCCCACTCGTAGACCTTGGTTCCCGGTCGACAAAAGGGGCGGCTGTTTTTTGTTCACCATCTGTCGTGTGCAGGTGTCTCTTTACATACTAAGCAGGTGATTTGAATTCGCTTTCCTGGGTTTCTCTTTGGTTGTTATACGATTATTTCAGTTTTACGACAGCTTCGATTTAATTTCTTACCCATAATAAAAGCTTTAGTTTCCATTCCTAGTCCGTGTGTATATGTTATTTTGAAAAATGATACGTCGTTTCTATATCCACAGACACACGGAAAGACGTTAGTGAATAATATTACTTGGTTTTAGTAATAACTGTGTTACAATTATAAACTTAACATTGATAAGTGATGTCAGAAACGTGTGGCTGAGCTTGTAAACAATAATATTGGTATATCGAATCGTTGAACAAAGCCATTACTGAATCATAATGGTTACGAACATTTAGTTCAAGTCGTAAAAAGTTGTAACAGTGACACAGATGATAACACCATGGAAATTATTTATACAGAATATGCGTCAATAATTTTTTTTAATATGAAACTTATAAAACCTATAGAAAAAAAAGATTTTTCTGAACATTTTCTACCCATCATGCATGACTACATCATCGTAAAATCTTAAATACTAATGTCGAAAACCGCATGAAGTCGGAAAAAGACTTACATCCAGGCAAGTTAAAGGCGGGCAACTTAAAATTTATATTCAGCTTTCTTAGTTTGTTTTAAATTTATGATAGTAATATTGTGTCTATGGGTTAATACTTATAACCTATATATAATACCTAGCCAGGTGAAATAAATGTGCATCAGTGCATTAAACATGTAAGGCGTTGTCCATTGTTCCACGTTACAGTCCATTTGAAGTGATGTCAATACACATGGGAACAAATTACCTGGATTGTGTGTCGCAAGGAAAATGTCTTTGGAAATTGGTGTGCGTGAAAATGTTTGTGCATATAAAATATATAAACATTAACCTTTCAAGCTTCTTTCCGAGCAATATTGTGATATTTTGGTTTTTTATTCGAACATAAGAACTAATACTAGGAATTACACCTTAATTATTAGTTCTTGATGATCAGAAGGCCACTTTGTAATTAGGAGATTATACGATGAAAAAATCTAATTCATCTCAATGTAATCACTGAGCAATGACCCTCACTATAGAAACATTCGACGGGAAGCCGGGTTATCTCAATGGCGACTAAACTGCCGTACATTTCCTTCCAATGACTATAAATTTAAAACAAATTTAATTAACTTATCATTCATAATGCGCGGCGGTTTGCTACAGCGTTATTGAAAATTAATGGCCATTCTATTAAACACGGCTTGAAGGACTTTGATACAGGCAGTGGTATGTTAAATACAATAATAAAATAGATATGCATTTAAATTACGTGATAATACTTGTTATAGACGCGAAAGTGTATCTAATTTTAGTTCTCTATTCGAAATAGATTCGATTCGACGTAGTTCTGACGCGGAAAAGTAATAGTATTATATAGTTTTTTGTGTTTATTTCTTGTTTACTTTCGTCTAACTTAGACAATGTCAGCTCCATTATGCTCACACATCACATCTCAACAATCATGGACCAGAGGGTCTACCATTATCGGCTTAAGAACAGCTTAATATTTTATCTTCGAGAACTTGTCTTAGACCAAAATTTTGTGATACCAAAATTAAACGTCAAAGCTAAGGTGTAAGACGTCACTGCTATGACGATGATATTAGGCCCCTAGATCAAACAGAGGCTGGCGTAGCTAACACGCCCTTTTAAATTGTGGCTATGCATTCTGGAAGACATTGATATATTTACTCATGACGTCTCCACTACACACGATACTCTTTGCGCTATGGAATAATCTATACATACAGATAAATAAAATTAAAGTGTCTGTTTGTAATTCCAAAATTACAGCAATTCACTAAATGGATATGAAAGTAAGTATACACGCTACAGACACTAAAAAACTGAGTTTTTTCTCTGTCTGTATGTCTGCCTGTTTGTCTGTTTGTTCCGGGTAATCTCTGAAACGGCTGGATGGATTTTAACGGGACTTTCACTGGTAGGTAGCTGATGTTTCAAGGAGTAACTTAGGCTACTTTTATTTATCAAAAATATTAGGGTTCCGCGACAATAAGGATGAAACTAAATCTACGCGGGTGAAACCGCGGGGCACAGCTAGTGTCACACGCACAAGATTGCATACGAATGCTATCAACGCACAAAATCGTAGCGAATATTTCGAAATATCCTAACAAAGCATTGAGTCATAGAAACCACTGTATGTAATCATATTAACGTGTTGATTAAATTCAAGTTCGACTCAACTAGCAGAATATTCCTTTGAATTATTAGCGAGTTAGTTACTACAGTCGGAACGTAGCGTAGCCACGGCTTACAATAAAGTTTTTACCCGCATTCCCTACCTTGCTATTTAACATACTACTCATTGCCCGTGACTTCGTCCGTGAAATATGTATAAATATAACAGACTAGCTGTGCCCTGCGGTTCACCCGCATATACTTAATTTCATGAGTGGCTCGCGGAACCCTAATTATTATTTTAATTAAATGTAGCCTCAGTTACTTCTTGTAACATTAGCTATCCGCAAGGGAAAGTCCCGTAAGAATTATCCGAAACAAAGAGACAGACAAACAAATAGAGAAAAAGTTAAGTCAGTACCATGTAAACTTTGATACCAGCATGCATTTAAGTAGTGAAAAGCTGTAATTTTGGAATTACAAACAGACACTTTAATTTTATTTATCTATATGTCTATTTATATAGTATAGATTTGAATTAGAAGACACACAATAAATACTTACATTACTATGGATTGTAGTTGTTTACTATAAAAGAACATGTTACATTAAAAGTGGCACAAAAAAGAATAATTACATACATAGAACATACCTAGCTTAATAGCCGATGGAGATTAACTACCGATCATTGCTTTGCTACTTTGTTAAAATAGTTTGTAGGCACTTAAAGTAATTGCTTTATTTAGTAAGTAGGAAAAGCAGCCTTAAGGGTCTAATTATTATGTAGTAGAGTAAAGTAAACATGACGGTGTCTTCTCTTTACGTCTCTATATGGTACATACATTTTAAGTTAGAGAATATTAAGATTCAACTTATTGATTGCACTGTTATTAGATCCAACGATATTAATCGTTCGAGTTTATTTATTATTTACAATAGACATAATGGAATCTCCCATTCGATTGTAATTAGAAGCTGATCGTAATTAAATTTATGTTCCTCAGGAGGCAGATACATAGTAATACATAAAGCCAGCTATTCGACTCTACATTTGAATTATCGTTTTTTGCTATAGCTAAAACCCGTAATTTAAAAGATAGTTTCTAGACTTCATGAATGAACTTACGTCTTGCGAAAAACGAACAGTATAAGCCAATTAAACCTGTAAATGGATTGAACAAGTTTATACAACATGCTATTGACCTTAAATTACTTAATGCAACAATATTATAGTAGGTAGTGGTAATATTAAAACTGTTCTGACTAGTCTGGTCGTGACCTTGTATGGTGAATGTATTGGACTATCTAGGACTCGCGCAAGCCTCGTCACGATTTGTAGGTACGTTTTGTTTGCTAATAACACAGTAAACATTTTGTTTTGTTTTACTTGTAAGTACATGGTACTTTGCAAGGTAGGATGTGTGTCGTTACAGTAAAGACGTAACTACTTATTTTATTAAATAAATCAATATGCTCACGCCATCCCAGTAGGATCCCGAAGGGATCCCAGAGGTGTTGTAGCAACAACACCACATTTCACCGAATATGATTAAGTGCCAACGTGACAGAGCGTGAGTCCATCGCCGTCTCAGGCGCCATACATACGTCTTTAAATTACTTCTCAGTCGTATGCAGGTTTTTTCGCGATGTATTCCTTCATCGTAAAGCACGTGGGGTGAAATTACTGCTTCTCTTGCGTAGGAGGCGAACGGCTCAAACCCCACGACCAGCAAGGCTCTTTTATTACATATATATTTATCCTTTTATAATTTTGTTGTTATGCAAGGATTGTAAAAGAAGCCCTTTGTAAATATTATGGATACGTAAAATCTCGACATTCTGTGTAAACATTTATCTCCACATTCTTTGTCCAAACACAGAACACAGCCTCTCGACTCGTAGCGTAGAAAATTGTTATTGCACAACGCGGTTGCCTTCAAAACACGTTTCGTTCGCACGCGCTTTGTTTGCTTGCATCATCCGATCCCGTTTGTCACCTTTGAACTTTTATTATGACTTCCCCTCAGTCTTTTTTATTCTTTTCTTAAGAAGTCTTTTTCGAAAGTTAGAAATTTCCAAAAAAAATCTGTTCGTTGGTGTGTGTTCCAGGTCGCGTCTCGTACAAATTGCACTCAATAGTCACGCTCTTGCCCTCGTTTTATTGTCTTCGTCGCCGGTGACATGCGCTGCTGTAACTAAGAGCTTTTATCTTGACCCACCGTCTGCCCTATATCCCGAGGGCGCGATGCTACTTCGTGTATTCCTTACTGCTCAGTGGACATGTCGGTAGTTCATTTGTTGAATCTTTTACCACCAGCCACATTTTAAAACATAAGTACAAAATTAAACGTTATAGTATTGATTCTATTGGTGTGAAAACGTAAAGCGTGCACACTTTATTTAAAGATTTCAATAAATCTACAACATTGTTTTCATTTAGGGAGTGAATAGCCACAGTTAAGAAGGCTGAAAGAGAGGAGTGGCTGAAAGTGGAAGAGGAAAACATATTAGCGTTGATGGCAACATTCACAACCCTGAATACCACCCGGATTAGCCTGTCCGACTGACCATCATAATTTTGGAGAATTATGTTAATTTCTCTGCATAGTATGAGGACCTTATATATTTTATTCGAATCCTCAGATTGGAAGTTCAAATCATTAATTTATTTAAACAAATGAGCGCAACACAACATTAATTACGCTATTATCGTATACGTACCTATGAGTAAGCAAGAGATTATGTAGGTCGGTAGTGTGCTCACTATTATAGTTTAGCTATGGTACGTTGTACTTATTTATGCTGTGGCGGTACTACGGGCCTACTAACAATGGTAGAACAAGTCATACTTGATTGGTTTAAGAGATAACAGTAACGTTGGGCAGACGAGCTTCGAGTTCGCCTGGCTTCAAAATCAAATCAAAGAGTTCTCTTAACGGGATTGGATTGAAGGTTTTTGCTTCGTTTCCACAATAAGTAAACTGTTCTACATAATGCCGAGGAGTGCTCGTTCAAATACCTTCTAAGATTCACCTCTGAGTCACTAAGATACTATTACGTTTACTCATTCTAGAACCGAGTGAGATGTGCCTATAAATAATATTTGCAGTCACGGAACTGCTTTAGTGTAAATCTGACGAATAATCATACAAGTTGCAAGGTAGCATTTAAAGAACCGGACCTGAGTATCATCCTTAATTGTATAAATTGAAGTTGCCATTTGTATACTAAAAATGTTTTCTGTAAAGAGCCGTGGTGGCCGTGGGGTTCGAGCAGTTGCCTGCTACGCAAGCGATACAAATTCGAATCCCAGCGGGGCCTGTATCAATGAGTTTTACTAAAAATTTAAGTGCAATAATTTCACCTTACGTGATTTATGGTGAAGGAAAACATCGTGAGGAAACCTGCATTATGTCTGAGAAGTGATTCAAAAGACAGACGGCGATAGTTCTACCGTTATTGTGACAACACCTCTGCTTAACCGAGGACCCTTCTGGGATGGCGTGAGCATATTTATTTAATTGTATTTTACAAAGACTTTTTCTATGTCTGTCATGTGTAGGAGCTAATTAATATAATGAAGAAAATGTTACGTAAGACGTCTGGATAACATTAATCCTACAAAAAACATTAAGTTGGACACGTCCTAAGTAATTACTTACACAAGCTTAGCATGATGACAAGTCTGATCACCCGGGATCCTTTGATCGATGGTCGGGCGCCTGTGAAGATGATAGAGCTTCTATTAATTACTTACCATTACTAACTATTAAGTCCCATAGTTCAATGAAATACTTAGTTTTTGAGTTGATTTAACAACAAAATGCAAATAAATCGATATTTAGGTATCTATACAGATACATACAATTTAAATATCCATTTGGGATTCCAAATTAATAGCTTTTCACTTAATGCATATGAGTGAATACAAGGTACATAAACGATCGTTTTTTTTTTCTTCGTTTTTCTCTGTGTCTGTTTATTCCAGCTAATCTCGAAAACGTCTGGACCAATTTCAACGGGATTTCACTGGCAGATAAATGATATTTCGTGGGGTAACATACTTGTTAGTTATTAAAAAAAAATGTACCGCGAAATAAAGCCACCTATGAAATTAAGTCTACGCGGCTGACACCGCGCACATCTAGTTTTCAATATGATATGAATTATAGAAGTAGAATCTAATCGGTTTAGAATTGTGATAGTCACAAAAATAATACTCTAAATTCAAAATACATGTATTTAGATTGTATGTAACGTGTGTGTGCCGTTGTGGTACGTATACACGGTATTCATATACTTATTAAATACACAAGCCTACCGGGAGCCGGTCGTCAATCCAGTATCTATCTTTCGTATCTTACATCTCGTTCGGTCGGTGCCAAGGAAGTGTACACATCCGCGCTACACTGTCGAGCTTTCTCTCGAACATTTTATAGCCATTTCGTCGATCTTAGCCCGTTTGTCATCATTGATTTTCCATGATTCAGTTAATGTTAACGAAAGGATGTAGTCAGATTTTATAATGTTCCTATAATTGACATCCACTCGTAAAACGCCATTTACAAGTGGATGTGATTCATACTTTTAATGCACAAAAACTTGATTTGATTATACACCCGTGTGAAATTATTAATGTACCACTAAATAATGATTGTTATGTTAAGTATTGGTAATCACAAGCGAAACATAACTCAAGGTTACGAATCTGGCTCGAACTCCTGGCACAGTGCTCACTTGGTCCTGATTTCGTATCTGATAGCAAAACATTATTTTAACGTTATTCCAAATTATTAAAGTTACTTACTTCTTATCATGAAATAATTACGTTTCTAAAAAAACATAATATTTTTGAATTTTAATGTAATCTACGATATTAAGTCAGAGCACAGTGTCATTTACATGAATAATAGCTTGAAGGCGAATACACTAATGATGGCTACTGTTTGATTAATGGCTTTTTAAATTGCACCTTAATATATTAATTTTACAAGAATAATTACGATGTATTAATTCAGAGCTATGAAATAATTTTCATCCCCATAATCTAAAAATGCAATATGCGTTACAGTTATTTTAAAGTCAGTTACTTAATAAGAAAAACTAGTGAAATCTACATATGATCTCAGCGTATTTGGATCCAACCTGCGTTTCCGTTAGGTTTTATAGCTAGAAAGGTTAATTGGTATCAATTTGAAGGAACGGTAGTACCTATTATTTTATTTTTATTTTATTTTACTAGGAAGATTTACAGCAACTGATCCAGTATAATGATCTTATATGTAAGTATATGCTAATAACAAATCTTCACCTATAAAAAATATATTGCATTAACAATGTCATTTTTAGTTTGTTATAATTTCGTAACTGTAGCGGTGCTGTGGTATTTGTTGCATTTGGCTAGCATGCGGTCGGAATTACTTGCGAAAGCCCAGAAGAAGTTTCGCAACTGTCTTAGTTTAGTTCAAACTGTCAAGTGCCTACCGTTGAACATTGTTGGAATATTCTTCAGCATAACACTTTCGGCAACTTAATATGGAAATATTAACTCAACTTCAGGTTAATAAATACAGAGATGCAACTTAATTTGATACTAGATGCTATTAAGATCGCATTCTGTGTGAATATTTAGCACGTGAAAATTATTGACAATTTCATTCGACGAATCAATATTAAGTAATTAAGTACCTATGTATGTTTTGTTTTGACATTCTGGTCACACCTGCAATTTGTCACTAAAGAGAGCAATATAAGTTATAAAACTAATAACATTATAGAAATTAAGACGAGCAGCGTGTAGCATTCATTATTCCATTCCAGAGTTGTCAAGCAAATTGCGTACATAATTCCTTCTTGGATAATTCGCGAGAGAGCTGCGTGAGAAAAATATCCTGTTGCTGCCATATTGAGATGTTTTATTTTCGTCTCCATATTTCACACACTCAGAGTTCACCGCTTGTGCGGTAATGAGCTCCATCGTTAAGTATTTATAATGTTGTTTTTCTCCTATCGGAGCTCAGTTTTCCTCATACACCCTAAATACTTCATGAACCATGTCCCATGCTCACTTTGCTCAGCATCTTTTATGCTTACACAAAATTCCTTTCACTTCTGCAGAAGACGTATCTAAATTCTGTGCCTTCTCTGCTTGTGACATTTATGAGACCATAATTTAGAGTCCTGAAGGGCTAGTTTTATTAGATGAATTGCTAAGCCCAAAACTGAAAAAACTTTCATTTTCATTTAAACTTCACTTTATGACCTAGAAATCAGTTTGCATAGCAAAATATAAACAACAAACAGGTTTTAGCCGTGCGTATTTATATTGCTTAGTGCTGCGAGATGCAATTGAGTTGAAGGACCCAGGCATGGTGATAGTCGCGATGGTCGTTGCCTTGAATCATGATTGTCCGCACGCGTTAGTCACGGCACCAGCCCGCACCGCCACCGCCCGCCACTGGCCAAGGGCTCAAGTTTCTCCCACCTCTTGTTTTATTTGAATCGTGTTGCTACTTTTCTCTGCTTTGCCATTATTATCACGTTTTGTTTGAATTGTGCAAAGTTGAGCGCATTGTACACATTCTTTAGGAGCCTTCAATTTTGAAATAATGTTTGCTAACATGCATTTTAATAGAGCTTTTATTATACGTTGTGCAAAGCCACGCTATAATTTTATCTCATAAATAGCACTATTACTTCGCAAATAGGCTGCGTTTTGTTTTGTGAGGTATATGAAATGTGTCTGTAACGCTCTGTACAATTGATTAGATCCTATATTCGTTTCGTGATTGCTTTGTGGGTAAAAGACTTATTAAATCAACCAATCTAAATATGGTTTGCTCGGGAACTCAAGTGTGTTTATTTAGGCCCGGAATGTAATTTCGTGCAGGGGCATAGAAAATCCTAGCGAATTAGCATTCCGAATCTGATCCGACGCATCGTTAAGAACCACATTCTATTTTCTAACTATATTTGTTCCGCAAGCTTTAATCGTACCGTACACTCAATTGAATTTGTTACGGTTAGCATACTTCTAAACGAATTTTGCTAATGAATTCTTTGGAACTGCTCCGCATCGGGCACTAAACTTTAAACATAGTTAGATTGTACTTTCGTTTACTAACGATTATTATATTACTGTGATATTTGAAGATGAAAGCATTCAGCTACTCTTGTTTGTTATTCACCAAATTGCGTTATGAGTTTCTGGAATTTAGGGATCGCAAACTTTGACAGAAATGCGAGGTAAACGTCTCTACGTTTCGTAGCGCATCAAATATTTATCAACCAACCTAAACAGGTAAATCATTGTTTCACCGCCAGCTGTTATCACTCGTGGTTTTTTATTACTTTCGATTAAAACGGAACATTATAATTACTTAGTTCCTTCTTAAAAATATACTTTATCAATGGACTAAAAAGTAAATATAAATGTAATTTCCATATGTTCCTATAACAAATCTACAAAAAACATAGGTTTAGGTGAGAAAGTTTAAAGATTTTAACATGAACATAGTTGCACGTAAATGTTTCCTTTTTATGTTTTCGCAAAAAATGTGAATAACGCACGCTTTCGTTAATTAAATTAACTGATACGCTGGTTCAACCGGCTAATTGCGTCCCCTGCGTGATGGCGAGCGACCTAGGGCGGCTCTAAATATATTCGCACCCACTCCCCACAAATATGTATGTGTAATTTTGCCCTAATATCACTTTCAACAGCCTTTTTGCTATAACATGACTCAGAAAAAGTAACGTTATGTGATTGAACCGTTCGACCTTATGCTTAATTTTTCATTTGATTTTGAATCAAATTTACTTGAGTCATTGTATGTCTAATATTGTTAAAATTAATTAAATATTGAGATTTAATATCTGATAGTCAACAACACCATTAATGTATTTGGCCTCTTTTCACCGATTCGATACAAGAACTCGATTGGTTACACTCGGAGCACAATCTTATCGGGCATTGATAAAACAAAACTGCTTATTTACCGATCAATATTTTGCTGTGTTTGTGCTTTTCACCTGTTTCAAATGTTTCAATTTGACATGTGTGAATTCACTAAAACAATTTGGTACCATACTACTTAGGTGCTTAGTTAATTGAATCATCGTTAATATTTCGGATATTGAACTTAATGGACAAGGTTAATAATCTTTCATTTCGTTATGCTTTTCTAAAGTGACTCCTAATAAAGTGATTATGGAATAAAATTACCAACTGTGAAATGGGAATTAAAAAGTGTAATTGGAAAGGAAATTGGTCAAAGTGAGACGAATGGCGGCGGCGGCAGGACGAGAAGACAACGTGGAGATCGAAAGGCGCTAACGCAGCGTACATCCTGCACCACGGCAATATGTCCAGCCCGCTGGCGCCCGCCGAAGTGGCCACCGACGACGAGTTGGCGAGACGCCGTTCCGTCTTCTACGTGCCACTCTTTGAGAGCTTTGAAAACTATTTGCCACTGACGCCAGAGGAAAAAGACGCTCTTATATCTGGACAAATCATAGACGGCGTTCGGGGAAAGAGTAAAAAAAGAAATGTGTCAGACTCTGGTAGACTTAAAATCCCGTCTCGAGGTGATTCATCCTTTACGGAAAGTGAAAGCGATATAAGTGTTTTCAGCCCGGAGCGTAGATTTCACAGTCGACGTCCTTTGTCTTCTACTATGAGCTCAAACGAAGCGTTGACGAGAGTAGGCCAACGTGATCTGACTAGCCCCAGGCTAGTAGCTGAAAATGCTCTCAGACAAACGAAACCTCGACTTCGCAGCACCACTTCATGCGAACCTCGATACGACAGAATATTCTCTCCATTAGGAGGATCTATTTCGGCGAATAAGTTAAATAACTCAACTACGAGCATCGGGAACAAGATAGCTGCAAAAAATTCAATAATGAACTCAAATTTATCCCTAATACCAGATTCTCCAAAACTTTTAACACCTGGAAAAGAAAAATCGAAGACACTGCCCCAAAATCTCAATGTGCCATCACCTATTAGATGCAGTAGTAGCTCTACATCTATATTTAGAACACCTAAGATAACTGTCACTCCAGATAGTCCTAATAAAAGTCCGGGCAAAATGACAGGTCTGAATTTTATTCGAAGATCGCGAAGCACAAAATTGTCAAGAAGTAATTCTTTGCTGAGGAGTATAACAGCGAGGCATATCGAGGTAGGGCTCGAAGAGCAGATGGCAGTTGTTGCAGATCTTATGGAGAATTATGATAAGTTTGTTGATAATAACGGTGGTGAGACGGAGGTAATCGGAGCTTTGATAAAGAAGCATGAATCGCAGTTAGCAAACAGTCCCCTTAGCATCAGGCGTGGATACCTCG
This sequence comes from Watsonalla cultraria, assembly GCA_964035505.1. Taxonomy (NCBI): domain Eukaryota; kingdom Metazoa; phylum Arthropoda; class Insecta; order Lepidoptera; family Drepanidae; genus Watsonalla; species Watsonalla cultraria. The sequence continues at coordinate 3,783,904 of OZ037717.1, read as the reverse complement.
ACGTCGAAGATGATGTGGCAGTACACTCGGGTAAGATTGTATTCAAGGTTGTTAAAGCATTGAACTGATTGTTATTTATTTCTTTTCGTCTCTCATTTGTTACCCATAATGTATTCAATAAAGCAACCGAGCCAACTATCACAGTCTAGTTGCGTAATATGAAATATTAAGAAGCTCTTCGTACAATTTCTGGCGTTGTTCGTAAAATAAACAGTTAATCAAAGAATCTCCCGCAACACAAGATCGAAGCTAATATTTACTAAGTACCACTTATATCTTAAATGTTTTAACTTGACACACATTCTTGTTACATTTCCTATTGTGTAGAATTTAATATGCTTTGTCCTAAGTAGAGCTCATTCAAACACACAAAGCCCTTGCTAAGAATTCTTGCTTAAATGTGGTGGTTTGCGTCTAATGTGGATGAGCTGACAGTTTTGAAGTTAACCGGATTCGACTATTCATTGTAGACAATGCTTGCTAATTGCAGGCCGAAGAACAAACGGGCTCCTTAACAAATGATATGTCGTTAGTTAAACTTAGCATTAAGGAAACTGGAAGTCATCCGGTTGGTAGTTATTTTGTCATTAATCAAGGACAGTACTTTGCGGTGTATGCGTGTTCATTTTATTACTGTAGCAACATTAAACAAAGTGCAGTATCCGTTGATCGTACTGATAGATTGACTCTCAATAGAAGGACAGACAGGCGATAGCATGTAGGTATACAGGGCTTTCATATTTGTCATGTTTATTTAAATCGAACATAGTATTTGTATGGAAAGGTTTTTTATCTCTCAATATATAAATTTTCTTGATTGCTACAAAATCAAAACAAATGACTATTGCGTTTTAAAATTGTTAGTTATAATTGTAAAAATTATGTTTAATGCACCGTCGCTATCAGAGTTTGTCGTGCGGCACTTCCTCGTGGGCGCTTATCGGCGCCTTATCGGAACGCGCGTAACGATTGCGAAGAACAACCTCTCTCAATGATACCACTTTGTCGAAACAACTAACCTTTATGGAACTTGGATTACTTGTATGGATTATAACTTAGAATGTTCTCAAGTAGATTCAGTGACTATTCTAAAATCATAGAATAACAAATAAGTTTTTACTTACTCAGTTTAATTCCATAAAACGTTCAGTAATTTATATGGTTTATGATATGATTATATTACTTACTTATGATTTTACATCAAGTCTATAATTACAGTGCATTAGCTTTTATAGGTCATTCACCTCGTCGAAGGGTGCAACTTTGCAGTTTTCGATTTTAACGGTCGTATTTTTATGTTTGCTTCGACGTAAGTTTATGCCAGTTACTTTGTAACTCATACGAAGAAATGAAGAAGCTTTCCCAGTAAATGATGTGATGTACGTTCCTAGTTATAGTGAGTGTCAATAGCGATCACATAACATGAAGCAATAACGTTAATGGGTTCGAAAGACCATCTGTTGCTTTCGCACGTCGCCGCGTCGTGTTATTGATGTCGTTGACTCTAGAAACACTTAATTACTTGTAATTTGAGGTGTACTGAATCCTTCAATACATCTGTGCTAATTGAGCTCAAATGTTTTTATTAAAGTATAAATCGAAATGCTGTTTGATCAACTGCGTAAGCAAGGATTTAAATATTTTTACTGTATCTACTGTTTTAGTATGCAAATCGATATGTATTCTTATACCTGTGAGTTAATAATGGTATTGTCCTTGGCTGGAGAATGTTTCTTGAAATGTTTTTGACATCGATTCGTGTGCATGCGCAGCGGTCACGGACGGCGTGCGCGCAACTTCCGGCGGAAACCACGCCATACACAGCGCCAATTGCTGTGCGCTGCGGTCGATATTATGTTACAAAACTATCCATATGACAGTGCAGCGGTAACAAATTGTCAATGTAACCTGATAACGGGCAATACTAATCACGTCACGGTCATTTTCTTGCAAGGTTGCCGCTAAATCAGTATCAATTGAGCAACTATCGTGGATAGATATGCGGCCACTGCGGCAGTATATTTACGATCCGTTTTTAGGATGCTTGAGTAATTAGAATTTACCACTAAATTTCATTTATATCGTTTCATACACGTGTGCATACCGCAACTGCCGCGATTCCTACAATGATTTGACTGAATTGGTCGATAACATTATGTTTCTTGTTCGCAGACACATCATACGAGAAGGCATGTCGGCGAGGCTCGGCGCCAAGCACACCGGTGCCGGGGGCTCAGCCGCAGCACAGCCCCTCGAGGCTGGCTTCCTTCTTTTTCTCCAAGCGGTCGTTCAGAAGCAACCCCCTCAAGAGGACAAAATCAGCTACGAAGTTAGAAAGGGAACGAGCCCTGGCGGCCGTCCCCACTCACCCACCATCACACGCACTGAGGACATCAAGGTACCACTTACAAACTTACTTTTGCGTACATATGATTATGGTCAAACATTATACCTACTATAATAAGTGGTTAATCCATGTAATATATGGTTTACAGCAATTATTTCGGAACAATGTCCTTATTAGAGGTAATTAATTATCTGTATTAATTATGTTTATTGTTGGTTATTCTTCGTTAATTACTAGAATAACGAAATCACCACCTTGTATTATAATATAGGATGGTGTTTTCGTTACACATTGATAATAATAAATGTTTTCTATTTCAAGAATATCCATTACTAATCTACCTTCTGTCTTCAAAATTATATTTACAAGGAATAGTACATAAAACAAAATTATTATTAAAAAAAAGTACTAAACACATAGTAATAATAAATACATAGTGTAGATATATTATAATCTGGCTTCTGGTAATTCCCACCCTCATCTTGAAGTGATCTTTATTGGGCAGTTTTATCTGCCGACGTAATTTATTCACATAATAGAAGTCGTAAAACGAGGGAAAGCTTGCTTGAGGGGCTTAAATGCCGAATTTTATTTCGCTCAGTGGTGAGAGCTTTTAGGTACATGAAAAGCTAGAATTGCGATTTTTTTCTACTACACACAATCATCGACTAAAGTAGAATCGAGATTGAAAAGATATTGTTAGTTATATTGTTTAATTTGATGAATTACGTAGAATATTGAAAATATTTTCAACATTTGTTGGACTATCTTGCCCATTCATTTCAATTCATTACGCATTTACGCATTAAGTTGCCCTAGGATTTTATTTAAAATAATTATATATCAGTTTCGTTGGTTATTATTAACATTGTTTGAAAAATAGCAACTCGTAAGGAGACCGTCTGGAAGTATCGGCAAGTTTTTTTCAACAGTTGTACCGTCTTCTCAGTGATCTCAACTGTTTACAAACGTACCTTCAGATGACATGTTATAAAACCGACCGATCAATATTAATGCTCGCATATTTCAACCGCAGCTATCACTACTCAAATTCTCTAATTAATCGTTACGTTGCGTATAAAATGTCATGTACTGGTTATATCAAATATCGTGACCGCCGGGCGTTATTGTAACACCAGTATTTTATGTGTAGGAGTGTCGCCCCGCCCCGTCTACGAGGCTATTTACTGAACACGTTAATTACAAACTTCCCCACAACAACTTTATTAGTAATCAAATACATTGCAATTAGGGAACGATAAAAAAATGTCAATTTTCTTGGTCCCATTATCTATGACGTTTGTAACCTAGATACTTACTAGTTAAGTACGCTATGGGGATAACTTGCATTTTGATAGCATCATTAAATTTATATAGACTGAGTTAAGTGGAAAATGGAATATTTCCAACTGAAATAGATGAGTCAGCACAATGTGCAGGTACCTATGTCCTAAAATGTCCACACTGTAAAATTTCTGTGTAATAAATACTTTTACAAATCGCTTGAATATGGATTGTTAATTGATTGTTTATATAAACTACAAATAATGCCTATGCAATCTTAAGCTTAAGGCTTGGGTTTATAGAAAGTCATATTCTGCAAGAAGAGACATAAGATTGTATATCTATTTATTGTATATTTCCTGCGATGCAAACATACATTCTTAATTTAGTACTTAGGTACATAGTGTTTTAGGCATTTAATTAAACGTCGGGAGTTGACATTTACTTAAGAGTTCTTTTATAAATGTTTTTTTTTACTTTGTTTCAGATCTCATGAAAGCCTGTTATCGGCACAGTCACCCGCCGTGTCTACTATGGACTTGGGACCACCGAATCAGGTATGTGTCTTATTTCAATAATTTCAATAATAATATATAATTAGCATAATCGTCATTTATGAATAACTAGCTGTGTCCCGCGGTTTCACCCGCGTAGATTTAGTTTCTTCCTTATTGTCTCGGAACCCTAATATTTTTAATAAATAAAAGTAGCCTAAGTTACTCTTTGAAACATCAGCTACCTACCAGTTAAAGTCCAGTTAAAATCCGTCCAGCCGTTTCAGAGATTACCCGGAACAAACAGACAGACAGACAGAGAAAAAAAATCGTGTGTGTCAGGATCGTGTGTACATATGCATTTAGTGAAAAGCTGTTATTTTGGAATTACAAACAAACACTTCATTTTATTTATCTGTATATAGATATAGAAGCAAATGAAATCGAAAAATGGGTCATGTTTATTTACATTGCGATACTTCATTATCATATTTGAGTCGTGTCTTGTAAAGTTTATTTATATTTTTTATCACACAAGTGACATTTTATGGTGAAAATATTACTGATTTTAATATCATCATAATTTATCTGTCTCTATATTTAAACGAATAATAAAGTGGTCATGATCTAGCCTAACTGGTCGAAAATTGAGGATGAAAATTATACATATTTATAAAGTATTACGTCGACTGAATAACAAAATACATCTTGATATAAAATAAGGAAAGAGGGTGAAACTTCGGGATATAAAATCATGTTTTTTTTAAATTAATTTTAGATCTACACCAATTATGTCATAGGCGAATATCAAAAAAGTGTAAAATGGGATTTACTCCCTTTTTTCCACTGAAATCACTGTGGAGGAAGGGAAGGCATGATATGACGATAAACATGATGGAAAAATTAAGACAGAATTAATGTCCTACATGAAATCAGTGACTGTAGATGAAGATGATGAGTTTGTAATTGCAGGTAGAAATACGTGCTCTTCACTCATCGGTGTTGGGCAGGCCGCATTGCTTCGCGCTCAGCGCAGAGAACAGGGCCCCTCGGTACTTCGCCTGTGCTTCACGGAAGGAACGAGATCGCTGGATATACAGGTATGTTACTACCCCATACTATTTAAGTACTTTATTCGCGATTTTGCGTAATTTTAAGTATTCCTTGTTCGTAAGGTTAACGTTCGTAACGCTAAACCTATACGAAATTTCAGCGAAACCGATTCAAGCAAGAGAAAACAAAGCAGGCAGACATACAGACAGACATTATTTTACGCAAAACATAGCGCCACATGTCACTTATGTTGGGTTAAATGTTTCCTTAGATCTGTAAATACTCTCTCCACCCATCTATAAAATAACATACATTATGTTCACCCCTGTATCCTATGGGGGTAGGCAGAGACCACCGCTTCAAAAACATCAATGAAATTGGATAAAAATCCGTTACATAAAGTAAATAATATTTGTATAATAAACGTATTCACAGCGTGATCCACATAATATACACTACCAATATATCGACATTATTATTATGGCGAAACTGCCATAACAACTTGTAAGATGATGTAATTATGAGGATACTGCATCCAATTTCAATAATTATAAATTAATTACCTAAAGGTACAATATATTGAATTTATTTTCACGCATATATGTCATGGCAAATATTTTGTTTACGCCAAAGAATGATGCCGTACACGTGTTGTGATCATGTTTTCAATTTGGTCAAGTTATGTACTCATAGTCACTAACACCTACTTTACAGTTACCGTTTCACTAGAAATATACGGCATTTTATCACTAGACCAGTCCAACTTGTCTGTCAATATCGAGGCGCCACGGTTCGTTCGTGATTGAAAGCACGGTCGATTCTCATAATCTCTTAAAAAAAATGCTTTCTAAATAAAAACAAAATTTCTGTAGTGTTAACAGTTCTAAATAATCATTTAACCTTTAACGAAAAAGTTAGTTTAAACTTTACTAATGTACATTGAAAGAATATAACATTTTATTTTCGTCATTAATGCAAATAATTATTTCTGTCAGGTGTCACAATACCTCTGCTTACCCTTCTGGAATGGCGCGAGAATATTCATTAAATAAATTAACGTATTCAATGTTTGAGATATTTTTTTTGTTTTTTTTTGTGGTAGTCCATTAAACATGCTTATTACAGGAGATAGCTCCTATATTCATCGTTTTCATTTTCAGCTTACGGCAAGCAGCGCGACCAGAGGAAATGCGCACGCGACGCTGCGAACGGACTGTCAAACTATGGCTGCTAGAGGCGAAGGAAATACCGCCCAAGAAGCGATACTACTGCGAAATACTACTAGACGACACGCTGTATGCGAGGTGAGTGGAGATCAGCTATAGAGCTACCAACAACCATGAAACTTAAAATGGTTAGGACATATACCGGGAACCCGAAACCTCCTGCTAGACGTTCAGTCACTTATCTCACCCCACAAGCCAATTTTTAGCTTGCGTTATTTTGATGTTTAAAAGCTGCCGTTGAATTATTTTGTTCCTGATAAAGGTATTTAATTTTTAGGACGCATTATTGCATAGAATGATAATGAAAAATGCTAAGAAATTTTTTTTGAGATATAAATTACGAAACATAACATTTATTACATTACCTAGAAGCTGAACTGTCCGGGTATCTTAATCTAAATATAATTTTGTATAAATACCTAAATACACGATTTAGCCCTTGTGACCTTTGCGGACCATCGTCCTGAGATGTAAAAGACAAGATCCAATAATAAAGGCAGATAAGACACGTATACTGACAGAGTCAGATACATTTCTCCAGTGTTAGAGTACATTAACTTAACGTAAACGCACTTTATCTGTTGTGACCAGCTGTTGACGCTGACTAAAAATATGTAAGGCACTACCTACCGTTAATAATAAATTAATAACCAGCTTATGGAACCACTGAACCATGGTAGCTTAACCTATTATATCTATCGTATCTACCTGGACAGTATAATATGTGGGAAAAGGTTTATTTTTATTATATACCTTGAAGTTATTCGCATACTTGGGTGGTAAGCACCACTGAATTTGCAAGCTACGTCAAATCTATGCATACAGACGGAAAATAGTGTAACAAACCATAGAAATATAATAATTTATGCATATGATACTGGGTCAGGTAAACTATGACTTAGTGTAACCAGGAAAATGGCAATTGAAACTCATATATAGATGTCGCTTAATTAACAATAAATGTATCTTTAAACCAACATTATTGAAATATAATTATGTAAGTATTTGGTGGCTACATAACAGTGATATAATATGTAAAGTGTTTTGGATCTCGGAGAATAATCTTGACACACACAGGGCCGTTTAAAGCGTCGCATATAGGCTTGCAAAACCAAGAGTATCGCTACTATTTGAGCATGGCTTGTCCTGTAAATGCCTTTGTTTATCGTTGTGGGAAAACCTAAGCAATACTTGTTTTGTTTGTTGGGGAAACGAGCTTTTCCACTGCATGAGTTTCCAATGGGTGTTAACGGGTTTTTGGGCTTCAAAGTTTCAATTATTAATTGTCATTTATCAGGTCGTCATCAAAACTGAAGTCTGAGTTGTGCTTCTGGGGCGAAGTGTATGAGTTCAGCGGGCTGCCGGCGATAGGCGCTATACACGTCAATGTGTACAGGGAGCCTGAACGACGCTCGCGGAAACGAGACAAACATGCACTTGTTGGTAAGTAACAAATAATTAAGTAGTTAACGAGAAGTTGACAAAACGATCGAGTGATTTAGAATAATCTTCCAAGAAAAAGTCAGGCTAGTTGCATTTTAAATTAAATGTCAATCAACTAGAAAGAGCCGTGTTGAGGTTTAAGCAGTGCTACGAAAGCGAAGCAAGTTCAAATCCTAGCAGCCTGTACCAATGAGTTTTTCTAAAAACTTAAGTGCACCCCACATCCTTTACGGCGAAGGATAATATCGTGAGGAAATCTGCATGTCTGAGAAGTATAGTGCCTAAGACGGGGTTGGACTTACTCTCTGTCACGTTGGCACACATCACAATTCGGTGAAATGTGGGTCTTGCGTGAGCGGGCGTGAGCATAATCAGTTTTAAAATTTTTCCATATTAACCCCAGTATATATTTTATTTTCTTATCTATATATGTGTGCTTTATCGTATTTATGTAAAACTCATTGTCTATCTATTGAATTGATTATAGGTACTGTCCGTATTCCTGTTGACGACGTATCATCACGGTATCTGAACGAGCGCTGGTACCCGGTGAGCGAGGGTGACAAGCCAGTGTCACCAGGCGGTCGTGCCCCGGCCCCAACTCCCGCACTGCGCATCAAGTGCCGCTACCAGTGCGTAGACGTACTGCCCCTCGACCACTACGCCAGATTCCTTGACTATCTCAAGAAGAACTACAAGCGGCTGTGCGAATATCTCGAGCCGGTTATAGGTAAGACCATTGCAAATAAAAAGTTTTAGAGTGTTAACTCCATTGATCGTGGTCACGAGTGATATCCTCAAACAATAGTTTTGTTCAGAATACGTTTCGTAGGATGATCAACTATGCCTGTCACTGCAAACTGTTTTCCCGGTCGTTGTGGATATTGATGGCTCATAGCCTTTTGATTGATATTAAAGAGATATAATGCTCACTTGTTATTGGCAGGCGTGAAAGCAAAAGAAGACATAGGATGTGCGCTAGTGCTGTGTATGGCCGGCGCGGGATTGGCGCCGCGGTACTTGGCTGACGTGGTGTCGCTGGACGTGCGCCGAACTGGCGACCACTCGCTCACCTTCCGCGGTAACTCCCTCGCCACCAAAAGCATGGAGGCCTACCTTAAGCTTGTCGGCGATCAGTACCTTCAGGTATATACCATTTTTAATACTATACAACCCGACTCTGCACGCAATCTCTCTATTACACGCAAGTTATTGTAGTTCTGGTTATGTTTTGGGATTCGAACCGGTTCATTGAGAGGTCTGATTCAAGATGACAAGAATTACTTATACTTTAAAATTATCCCAAACTAGCACCAACATGCATCTTTCTGCGAGTTCTATTATATTTGCATAGGTATCAGTGCATTTATGCGTTTAATTCATCCCGACGTAAAAGCAGGGCGCCTGAGTAGTTTTCAAACTTTTTCGGTGGATTTGCGCATCTGTGTCAACTCCAAGAACTGGTTTGCGAGTGCAATTTTACATTACAGCACACACATCAGTAAACAGTTGATGGGGATAGGATGCGTAACATGTGATGTGATATGGTGTTTAGGAGACGCTTGGTGCGGCGGTGAGTGCGGCGGCGGGTCGCGGCGCGGCGGAGTGCGAAGTGGACCCACTGCGTGCGGGGAGCGGCGCGGCGTTGCGACGCCAGCAAGCAGCCCTAAGAGACGCCGTGGCACTCGCCTGGCGTGCCATCGCACTCTCCGCGCCACGCTTCCCGCCACCACTCAGAGACTGCTTCGCCACTTTCAGAGAAAGGTCAGCTCATACTTTATTTCCCTCCACGTAGCAGTTATATTCCTTTACGTCACTACACTCAACATGACATAGTAGCCGATGGTTTTTCGCTCCATATAATGAGACTCTACGTAGCACCACGTGCTTTGCTATCCCATAGGTAAAATCCAAGAAAGAAAGCCTTTTTCACTCATTCGGCATTTGACCTATCTAGACGCACCAGAATCATATCGTGTACACTATAATATGCACAATACCACACTGCTTGGTATCTTAATCGTCTGTACACTTCAATAACCACTTACCATCGGTTCTTTTACTCACTTATCGCAGTTTTTTTTAAACACACCCTAACATGCAATGTGATCTTAATATAAATGTTATATGTTTACAGATTGATTGCTATGGGACGCGAGGATATTTCGGACAATTTGATTAGCGCTTCTATTTTCCTGCGTTTCCTCTGCCCGGCTATACTGTCGCCCAGTCTTTTTGGAATAACTCACGGTAAGAAAAACAACCGACATTTTGTAGTAACATACGATATTATGAAGTTTAGCAAACAAGCTATTGTTTGGATTTACCAAAATATAAATATGATAGACGTTGTTAAGAAATACAGATCTCTATCGACAAAAGTGTGCATATATACTTCGGTACAGTTGAAATAGATATATAAAGGATAGTTTTCTCAAGCTTGTTTGTCTTGGTCATGGAATGATGTCATAATGTTGGTATACAGAGTACCCGAACGAGCGCGCGGCGCGCAACCTGACGCTGGTGGCGAAGACACTGCAGACGTTGGCCAACTTCACGCGCTTCCAGGGCAAGGAAGCCTTTATGGAGTTCCTCAACGACTTCCTCGAGCAGGAGGCGCCTAACATGAAGGCCTTCCTTAGGGCTATCTCGGTGAATATATTTTTGTTTACAAGTCCATTTATATTTAGTGTCATAAGGAGTATGAATGTTTGAAGGAATGGAAGGTGGAGCTCTGATGGTCCGAAAATGGGGTTAACATTTCTGATTCAACTATTATAAGCTTGTGAATGGATATGTGGTCAGCTTAACAGAACCTTCCTAGTTGGCTACAAAACAAATGATGTCCTAATTGACTACAAGAGTCACTACTAATCTCAAATTATAATTGAACAATAAATCTAATAATTTGCAACATATCCAATGTTTATCACAGAAAATGTGTATAACTTCACTCATACTTAAAAAAATCGCTTTCAACTTTTTAGTAGATACAGCCCGGTAGGTTTGGGAACATGGGTGCACGGTAATAATATATTATTACAATTCCAGACGCGTCCGGAACAGCAACAGCAACAAAGCCAGCAACAGCAAATGCAGCAACAACAAGACGGCAGCAAGCGCAACTCTGCTACATCTCAGGCCTCAGCTGGCACTGAAGGTTCCAGGAGTGAAGCCGCGGTCGAGGCCGACCCTGAATGGGCCCCACATGTCGACCTTGGGAAACAACTGGCTACGCTGCACGCGTTGTTGGTTGATAGCCTTCCCAAACTACCCGCCAATAAGATGCAGGTATGTAAACTTTTAAACCATTTTTTTGGAACTTATATTATCTCGAACAACAAAAAAAAATTTATGGATGTGTCATAAATTAGGCACGTGACATATGTCATTCCCATACATTTTGTATCGTTTCTATAAGTAAAGCGTGAGGATAATGTTACCTTGTCCACATGCCCTGTAGTGAAATATATAGTACTCAATGATATTGTAACATTAGATAATGTTACGTTCATAGTAATATTCGTTTAAAATCTGGTCGCACGAATGAATAGGATAAGATATAGGATAATTACGTGTGTAAAAGAGAGACGACACCATACCATTCGAAAACGTCCCAATTGGGACAATACTCTCGCGTTATTGACATTTCTGCCGCATTGTATATAATATCATTGTTAGCAGGTACTGATATTATTTATGTACTCATATGAGGTTTTTTACTCAGCTGGGTTTTATTCCAAATAATTCAAACAATATTCTTACTTTTCAGGAGTTAGATCCACTGTCAGACATTCTGGGTGATCTCAGCAAACGGTTGGTGAGCAACGACAATGGACCTGTGTCACAAATAGCGGACAACATTTTCAGGTATAGTGTTACATGACTAATAATACAATCATATACAAGCCTGCTACAAGTATAGTTGACTCGAAAACGGGATGACGCGACGAAAAATAGTCATTTTATGAGTCTATCTGTCTCTGTCTGTACGGCGCGAATCGAATAAAATACATGTGCAGTTGATCCCAATATTTTTGCTTTTGCTGAGCGCTCATAACTCGTGAGGACCTACACTCTGGACTGGCTATTAGCCCCTAGTGAAAGGACCCTGAACTAAATGCTATATTTGTTAAGTTATTCAGAATTTCTCAATCAATAATTTTGCAGCCATTTAACTTACCTACTCGATTACAGGTTCAACGACCCAACATGCAACACACCGACGAAACAAGTTCCTGCTGATCTAACGACGAACGGCCAACTAAACAGCAACTTCGCTCACAGTTCTCCGATTATGAACAAGAATGGCGTTCAATTTGACGTCAGTCCGGCTAAGATAAGCGCCGATGAATCCAAGTACAAGAGTTCATATGTCGCCGTATCCAAGTCGCCTAGCTTTAACTTACGATCGGCAACGCTTCCTAGAAACGGCTATGGGTCAAGCCCAGTCAGTCAAAACGTTAACCCCGACCGGTACAGCTCACAGTATAACAACCAGGAGCATTGCGTCAACTTGAAGGTAGTGCAGATTGGCTTTGGCTCGGATCAGTATCCAAAAGGTATCAACAATGGCGTCAGCGAAAGCTTAGAGCGGAGATTCCAAGACAGATATAAGCCCAACAATTACAATCAGCAAAACCACTTCCATAATTCAAACTATAGCAGCACTGAGAGGTCTCCGAGTAGCGACAGCATCAACCACAATTACTGCTCTAACGATATGCAGACCATTATGAAAGAAACCGCGAACCTCGAAGAACTGTCTGACTTGCTGAAGTATGCTGATGATTCCGAATTAGTTGAAGATAAACTAATTATGAACAAAAAGAACTTGACTCACTCCAAATCAAACAACAATAACACGGTCAACGGGAACAAAATTAACTCGTACACGAACAATGGTTCTAATGTCTCTATCAGTGGTCTATCAAACGTCGCAAGCTCCGGCTACCAAAGTATCGCCACTTACAGCCAAAGTTCAAGTCCCATCGAAAATACGCCACATCACCACCAGCCTTACGAAAACGGCGGGCAGCCAATGAGTCGGTACTCACAGCTCAACTACCAAAAACAGAGAGAAAAACAGTATTATGACAATAAGAACGAAAAGTTCTACCCAAAGAGCCCAGTGCAACAGAAAATTGAGTACGACATACAGAAATATGGAATCCAGAATTTCACAACGGCAGACAATACGCAGACAAATGCGAACATGAACTCAAAAGTAGCTCCATTAGTGTTCACTAACCCAGTTTTCAATATGGAAGACAATCGTCAGGCTCAAGACAAAAAGAAGGAAAAAAATGATAACAGGAATTCCAAACGTTGTCCTTGTGGCTCATCCAGTTCATCGATAGATGAGGAGGGTTTGAGCACGGACAACGTTGAGACAAACTCGGAAGAGGGTTCTACTAACTTCAACGACGATAGTAGGAACTATGACCAACAGAACCGCAACAATACCCACCGAAAACTCACCAGAGATAATTGTAATTATGACGACGCGTACCAGAGGAGCAATCACAGCAACTCCCCTAGAATAAGGGATGATGAATCGTCAAGTAACTCGCCGAGCTTACGGAAGAGTAGTAAAACGCGAATGCCGCGAACAAACCCTATGCTCTCTTACTCTACAAATCAAAACCAACTCAACCTTAAGCATTTTGGACAAAGAGGTGAATCTTTATACGAGAGCAAGCCTCATCATATTTCGACAGACTCGGGATATCCTATGAGCAGGTCCGACTCCAACGTGGAGGAGGTGAATAAAGAAATGTACAGGTTACAGATATCACGAAGCCAGAAAGCTCTCTACAACATGGAGAACTCGAAGAATTCACCAGAAAAGTATGCCATGACAGACAACGGTATTCCTGAAACAAACTACCCGCTCGATCGAACGTATTCCGGTGCAAAAATGTCCGGTAGCAGGCTGAACGAGGAGATAGAGAGGCATCAAGAATATTATGGTGTCGGGGAGAGACGAGAGGCATCACCGCGTGCATTATTTGGACGCGAGTCGCAATCGAGTGAAGCAAGTGAGCGTGTGGCAGTGCGGAGTGAAGCAAGTGATCGTGTAGCGACGAGAAGTGATGCGAGTGATCGTGTCGCGGTGAGGAATGAAGTGAGGAGTGCACGTGATGGGCGCGATAAGCTTCAGCGACGTCTCAGCCTGGAGTCAGCGCGCGACCTCACCGACAGCTCCGACGAGCCTGAGGACACGCTCTATAGCACCACGGGACGACGACGAGCCGCCAAGCATCACAGGACCATTGAACAGGTAAGCATTGTTTCCAAGTCCATAAAAGAGAAATAGTTAAATACTAGCGGACCTCACGCGGCTTCACCCGCGTAGCTCCCGATCCGGTGGGAGTACAGGGATAATATATAGCCTATGTTACTTGCTGATAATGTAGCTATCCGTTACTGAAAGAATTTTCAAGATCTTGAAAATTCTCGGAGCCTATTCAATGCAAACAAAGAAACAATCAAATCTTTCCTCTTCATGATATTAGTGTAGATTCCACTTGTTAATTGGTATTTTTGATGACTTAGAAGTTCATATTTATTTGCTTTTTTTTACAGTATGAGCGTGAAATAGAGAGGCTAAAATGCTCTGTAGAGCTACTTCGAGGACGACTCGGACCTGCTGAACCTGGTCAAGATCACACAGACGCTAAAATGAAGGCCATCATATCCAGGTAAACAATAAACTATAATTTGCACGAGGATAGTTCTTGTTAGCAATATCTGTAACCAAAAAACAAGGACAGTTAAAGCTAATAGTTAAAGTCATTTTGATAATTTTAAAATGGTACAATTTACTGTATTTACTGCCCAGCCAGTACTTTAACGATTGGTTATTGGTTTGGCTCAAGTCAGATTCAACCAAGGCTGTGAATTAAACGTCCTTGAAATGGACTCAAAGTTTTAAACACCAGCGTGCCTAGTGTGAGTTTTTTTAAATCGCCGTCATAAGTCATCGCGTCGACGTAAACGCAAGATTTTTATGGGCTCACAATAGTGTCATCTTTAGGCCGACAGAGGCGCTGTTCCGATCCTATACAAATCTGCATTTACGTCGACGCGGTGCCTTGTGACGGTGGCAGTGAAAAACTCGCACTAGGCACTCAGATGAGGTGCTAAAACGTGATAGCGGCGATATTTTCAGACATGTTTCCTCATAATATAAATGCGATTATTCTTCAGGTTGATTTGCGTGGAGGAAGAATTGCGTCGCGAGCAGCGTAAGATGGCGGCGGCGTTGACGCACAAGCAGAGAGTGATCGAGGCGCAGGAGCACCGCATCGCGGCGCTGGACGAGGCCAACACGCGCCTGCTCTCCGCACTAGTTCACCTCCAGCAGCGCGCGCCGCACCAGCCTCCCCACCAACCGCCCCACTCACACCAGGAACTACAGATATAACCCACCACACCATCGTAGTAACGGCAAGAGCTGTATACGACGTACCACATTCAGATAAGGGGGACTACTCTTTTACTCCGAAAACGAAATTTTCTAAACAGAAGTTGAAAAGTTTCAGTATCGTTTTGTTTTGTCGACCACAATTGTTTGTTCTTTAAAATTTTACTGAGTTAGAATATATAAACGTCCGAGGATTTTCTCGCGGACCACGGTAAGACGTTTTTTTAGAACGAATAAGAACCGTGGTAGAGAACTTTCAACCGAAAGTTTGTATTTCGTTGAATAAGAGTAGGCCCCCAGGAGCTGCCGATACATTTAAAAAGCAGTAAAGAGTTCTGCAGATTTATCTGTGCACTAGACATCGTGTTGCAGATGTAACTCCCTATATTATCCGCCTGGTCACCGCAAGGTGGAAACACATATTAAATACGCTCCGCCAAATGACGCCACTTAAAGTGAATATAAAATCGGTGTAACAAATTTTAAGTGTCATGGCTTCGTCCGGTGGTGACAGATTGATGAGCTCTCAAAGCTCTTGGCATCCAAGTGTCTTATGTAATATAAGGATTGACTTGCCCTCGTTCCCCATAGCATACAGTGCAATTTCTTTTATTATGAGGTTTCACGTTGTATCAAATGTATGCTATCGCTTAGATTGTTCGCACAAATAAGATGTAACATTTCGTGTCCGTAAATAATTAATTTACTAATTTCTATGTTTAATACAAAAGTCTGCACATAATTTTAGTGTCGATAAGCACTCTGGGGTCCTACCATGACCTCTTATTGCCATGATAGTTTAACTTTTATTATGAGACAGATGTATATGACGTGTATAAGTCTGTCACTGTCTCACAGTGGAACTATGATGGCGATAAGGGCCTTTGGTAAGGCTCCTGTTTTATATCTCACACGTGGTTTAAAGTTGTCAAACCACATTGTAATTTCACTATTATGTTTCGTTGGTATTGTATTAACAGTTTATAGTTCACAACAGTTGTTCGTTTTGCCATTTAACTTTAGTTTTGTTACATTGTTTCATTAGTTTTAACGTGAAAGATGCTTTAAATGACATTAACATTTTGTTATAATATCAGTATTGTTGTGTTAGGTGGGTTTATGTTCGCGTCCCGTGTCGACAACGCCGCTTGTTTACTGTAACATTGATACCAAAGACGATTGAATATCCCTTAGAGGGGGGTCGCTGCATCCCCGGCTAGTTGTAATTAACATTAAACATTTTTACTTCATAAGACTTGTATAATATCTGTAGGAAATACGCTGAGTGAAAATTATGAAATTAAATTAATATTTTTAATACCTATGGAGTATTACTGTTTGGATTATATAGTACACCTTGATACTGGTATTTTTTAAGTACCTCTTCGTACACACATTCTACAACCTAGTTGTTCCGCAGTGAAATATTAATTTTAAGATTTATCTTCATGTAAATATACCTGAGTAGGTATACGATATACTTATCACATTAAATTATGAATTATGTATTTCTGACTTTTATTTCCTACAACACTAGAGTCGGGGTATCTTATCCATAATATGGAGAATTGAAATGTTGGGCATTATTTTTATTACTGTTTATGAGAACGTTGGTACTAGGAATTACAAAAGAAACTACGTAAGTAGGTACTGTATGAAAATTCTTTAAGCATTTACATTATCCGCGCCTGCAGGCGGACAAATGTAACGTTTCTTCAGCAATAAATTGTAGCGCTCACTTGCTTCTCTTGTTGAATAGGGGTGCATCAGAGTTAGTTCTTCGCGACGCGTAAACAAATATGAAAAATATATTTCTCTAAATTTCTTATTTGGAAATTCAGCCTGATACATCGTCGCCCACATAAGGTTATTAACATTAGCGAATGATCTATATAATTGCAGCTTGTAATTATCTGTAAACTCTGTAAATTTCTCATTCAACTTTTGTTTGTGTTTCCACGTCGTTCGACCGGAGAACTGTGGGTCACTTGCGGGCGCTCTATGTCCAAAACCTTTGTTTGTAAGGGAATGAAAGAATTGCCAGTAAGTAGTACTTTTTCTTTTGAGTTCCTCTTTTTGTCGAGGAGTGAAGGGTCCGTGTATGCGGCGACGCATCCACTCCCGGAGCTCGGGTGCCAGGTGCACGTCGGGTAGCCTCGAGGCCAGATTTTGGCGCCGCATCAGCCGCAGTGCACACCGCAAGTAGTCCGCCTCCTTTGGATTCTGGCCTAAACAAGTTGTTGAAGTTTTCTTAACAATTTTCTTATTCTGTTTATCTTTCTTGATCGTTCCGTCGACTTCGACGTCGACTTGAAGAAGGCTATCTGTTTCCCAGACCTTTTTGAATTCCTTGTCTATATGATTCTGTTTCGGGTCCAAGTTATATATAGTATTAAAATTAAACATAAATCCTCCTTTACCAGTTGGTTTTTCAAAAAATGGTACTTCATCAGATAAAAATGAGCCCTCGTTACCATAATCATAAAGGTGACCACAGTAGCATTTAGTCGTTTTAACATATTTAAAAACTGTTTCATGCCACTGCTTCATGCAATCACATGGTTCGGGCTTGGGCGGTGGTGGCCGCGCCCGAAACCCGCAATGTATGATAACATATTCACCATTAATGTATTTGTGACCGCCGTGTATTAAGTCACCATCCGGAGGTAATATTGTTACACTACCTAAGACAAATACTGTTTTATTATGAATTGTGTATACTCCATTTATCAAATATTGTGCATTGCCCATTCCAGTACTTGGTGCTACAAGCTTTTTTTTTCGCTTTGGTTTTTTGGTTGACGTCCCACCAAGGCCGTACGTTTTTTTAACCTCTAAAGACATTGCACGCATTCTTTTAACGCCACCTTGGCCAGCAGTATTCTTCTCGAGTTCTGTTAGTGATAGTTCGGGTCCCATGGACACTACACCAGCAATCTTGTTGCAAAAGGCGGTCGGTAGTCTGTTCTTAGGTGGCAGAGGCGGAGGTGGTGGTGGAGGAGGCTTTGGTATAACAAGTTCATCTTCTTCAACTGCTGTAGCAAGCTCGTTTAGTTCCTCCATGTTTGGCAAAGGGGGGACACGGTTAGGAGGTGGCTTAGTTGGATAATACACAACTGCAGCTGCCGGTTGCTGGAGATATGGCGAAGATGGAGGACGTACTTTTGGTTTTGGCTTAATCGGTGGTGGTGGAAGTTCAGGCTCAGGACGAAATCTTTCCCGCAACAAATCTATCATATTTTCCAAACCCAAATATAGTATGCTGGACAGTAGGATTTTACCGTTCAGACAGTAACTAGAACGTTTACCATCAATTGCATGGCCGTAGTATACCACAAACAATTGAGCCAACATTTCCTTTGGATCAGCACGTCCTAAATAATTGCAAGTCATGAGATCTGTGAAGGAAGGTCTCGGGTATATTCCGAGTATTTTTATGATTTTTGATGTACGCGTAGGCCGGTCTTCTAGCAGATCTTGATATATGCTGCGTTCTAAAGTATCTAAGGCATATCTTTGCGGCACGCTAAGGCCTTGGTACCACGCAGGGCCAACGCTTTTCTTGATATCCTTTAACATTTTCTTGTCCTTTTGTTTCCTATAGACTGTGAGCTCGTCGAAGAAGACACGTCTTTGCCTCGTCCTTCGCGCGTACACCAGCTGCAAGCGCCTGTGCTGGCGTTGCTCGTAACTCATGTCGCCTCTTTCACGCATTCAGCCTGTATCTCTTCCCGGCTCACAATGTAGCTATTGCTATAATAAACAGAAGCGATCGATTATATAGGTAATCGTAATTCGATGCAATATTTTAACTGCAATTTAGAAAAAAATAATAATTCAATTAATCAAAGCTTCAGTGAATTTGATTACAAAATATAAATGTGTCAAATATGTTTTTTTCACTACATGACACACGCTGCAGTCATAGATTTGCTTCAACTTAAAATACAGACACATTTTTCTTTTCACGTTGATAAAATTTAAAATAAATTTAGTTTAGGCCCTGCCACTGCGCCCTTGTATCGGTCCTGAACAGAGATAAATAATAATTATTATTATTAATAATTAATAATATAGCAATAATAGCTGTGTCCCGCGGTTTCACCCGCGTAGATTTAGTTTCATGCTTCATGTCGCGGTACCCTAATATTTTAATAAAGGTAGCCTAATATACTCCTTGAAACATCAGCTACCTGCCAGTGAAAGTCCCGTTAAAATCGGTCGAGATTACCCGGAACAAACAAACAGACAGACAGAGAAAAATTTTGAAAATAGGTTTTTCTATTTCAATACCGTGTACACTTTCATATGCGTTTAGTGAAAAGCTGTAATTTTGGAATTACAAACAGACACTTCAATTTTATTTATCTGTATAGATGTATAGATATAGATAATAATACTTTCATTGAGCAAGCGAACAATTTTCTTTAACTGTGGTCCTGAATCATCCACAGGTGTTCGAAACCCCCATTTTTACCTAACACATGCAAATTGATAATTTTTAAAATGAAACAATAAAATGAATAATAAAATGAAACAGAATACAGATACAAAAAAATTGTGATTGTGATTGGTGTGCGATCTCTTAGTATTAAATGAGGGTAGTAACATCTTTACCGAACTCTGCCGACTTAACACCGACTCATCAGTCTATCCGTGACCACGGTTATTGGAACGTATCTGAAACGTCGGGAATTAAAAAAACAGTGTTCAGAGGGAAAACGCAAATAAATAAATGGAAAATCAGAAATGTTCACTCACTTATGATCGCATTGCTTCTACCTCACTACAAATGATCAAAGTATTTATTTCCAAGTGCACAGTACTGCCATCTGCTATCGAGTAGATAGCACCATTAATTGTGGTAAGCTACTTGAGTCGAATCAAACAAACACATTATAAATCACAAAGAAAAATGGGCAAATAACGGTGTTCCTAAATTAAAATCAGTGAATAAATTTGTTAGTCATACAAACGCGGGGGCATTGTGACGTGTTTGGAGCAGCGGTCGGGCGATCAGCTGGCCGGAGTGAAACTCGGGCGGTCGTAGACCCGCACCCCAGGGTGAACGTACCGACCTCATCCATCACCTGAATTATTCCTCGCTTCATTCATTCATACACTCGTGAATCCCATCTCAATATTTATGTTCCGGAAACGATCGATCAATGGAAACGCCTATCAGCGATGCAGTAGTGGTTGCAGCACATGTCAATTTGAATATCCTTATGCGGTAAGTGCAGAATCGTTTTAAAGAGGTCTTTTTACGTAATAGTTACTTTAATTTACACTTTATAATTTTATATGTATGTATTGGAATAATTTGTGCCAAGAAAAGCTGTTATTTTGGAATTACAAACAGATACTTCAATTTTATTTATCTGTATAGATACAGATGTATAGATGTATGAGACAGCGATGATCACACGATCTGACATTGGCACCGAATCATATTCGGTGAAAAGTGGGTGATGAAGCCCTTGGTCTAACTTGGTCAGGAACCCTTCTTCTGTGTAGATACTTAACATAAAGGATCAATTTATCACATTTGTCTAGGAGCGTTGGAGGAATTATTAATAACGATTCTTATAATTTGAGTCGTGACAATGACACAACGTCTCTACATTCTTAGCTTCGAGCTGATTCATTGATCTAATAAATGTAGTTGCCCAGAGGAGCGGCAAAAGTAGTAATTGAATTAAATATGTTCTTTGGAAGTTTGTTGTAGTAAATCTAATAGAAAGATCAAACTCAAATCTCGTTCCGATAAAAAAACTGTAAGTATTTCACATGGAAAGGCTTAAGCAAATAAGTCTGGAAAATTGAAGTAAAGGCAGACATTAACTCTCTCTAACAAGATCGTGAGTGATTCGGCGGATTTCTCACGAACTCGGCTCGATATGGTTTTAATTTTTCCTTGAAAATATTGAAGCGAGTTTAATCGTAGAAGTCACTTGAATTTGTTTCACCGTATTTGCCTGTGATAGTAAACATAGCAATAACTTTTTTCGAGACTCCGATAGTTCAAGTACACGGCTGCGCGTACATTGACGGTAAACAACAACCATTGCAAACTATATTTATATGTATTTTATCGTGGACGATTGCTTAAATTAAGCATTTGTATGTTAATGGGAACTTTCTTAGTTTTCCATTGAACGTGAGATGTGTATCTGTAATACCTAGGCACGGGGCGGTGTCGTGTCTGACTCGGTGCTCATGCGGCGTTCACTTTCCACGTGTCAGGAAGTATCCGACCACTTTCACTCCATTCAAGATCACTGCTTGTTCCGCCTATCGCGGCTGCTCTAACAATAACTCCTCTCCATTGTCTACTAGTACATTTGCAATATTGCTGCAATTGCTTTATTTATTACACCATCTAAGTGCGGATGCAGATACTTGAATTTCACTTTTACTCTAGGTACTCACGGTACCAATATAGATGGGCTATTTTAATGTTCTTAGTGCAACCTTCAATAATGATTTCATGGAGCATTTTCAGGCGGTATTCTCTAAGGTCGTTGACCGGGCTTATCTGAGGAAACATGTGTGCGTGCACGTGGCGATCCGTGCGCCTGCGCCGCCCTGCACACGTACTAGTTACTACTATTCGTATTGTATTAGTGCACCTTATTATGCAATGCCTATGAAGCTTAACCACTAGAATGGTCGGAATCGCATCCATAATGTCTGAGAGACGTGATCAAGATGACAACAAAAAAAATATCTCAATGGCACGAAGATGTTATTACACCTCAAATTCCGAGGAATTCGAGGAAAGACAGGCACAGAAATCACAAAATACACGAATCAAAGAGTAAAACCCGCTTTAAACTTCAACGAAAAATGCTATGCATACATTGATGGTATTACAGCAATTATGTTAGCTATGTAGTTTGATAGCTTTTGTCATATATTCTAAGCGGAGGTAGCTACAAATCATCATGATTTAAGTTAGATAGTATTATATATCAATAATTTATAAAGCTCTTCTTCTATGCTTAAATGTTGTATATTTCGGATTATGTTCATTTGAATTTAAGTAGGATCGTCATCACTTCATACAATATTCAATAAAATACCTGCTAGCTAAATTCTCTATATCAGTTCAACCAACCCACAGCTATGATGCGATGGTCAAGTCGCATTTGTCAAGCAGACGAGTTAAGTACGCGCCCATGCCACGTAAATTGAGAATAGGAGCACCCGCAACAAGATTGTTCACATTGACAAATAGTCCTGAAGGGAGCAGGCGATGCCCAAATTATTGGGTGAATAACCTCTTAATGCGCGGTGGAGACATTTTATTTTTATCATACACCGTATCTACGACTTTCTGTGAACACTTCTGTTGAATTAAAACGCAACATAAACACGAAAATATCTTAGTTTTTTATAGATACAAAAGTGACCACCCACGCTAGTGAGTACACGTGATATCGGACTCATTGTTTTAAAATAAAACTAAATGCGTATTAAATTATCATTAGCTTGAAAGAATATTCTTAGTACAAAATCTATTCATTATACAGATCTATGAAAGACGTCATACTAAGAAAATGGAGGGGTACATTATGGGCCCAGTGAATAGGAAGTAATCTATTGTGAGATTGAATTGAACTCAGTGAAACGAATTTAGTATGGAAATGACATAAAATAATACACAGCTATATCCGCGTCACATTCGTCTGTCGAGTGACATCCACGCGGAATGTAAAGTACCTTCCTTATCACTATCAGCTCTAATTATAGCCGGCTAAAGACCGCGGTTGCTCGGTTCAAGGGTACGTTCACTCCTCTCAAGTTCAAAGGTCATACAGTTCACGGCTGAAACTGAAATAGCCGAGGCCAAAGCCTATTGTTTTTGCTGATACATTTATTTTGCACGTCGCGAATTTTGTCGTCGACGTTGCGAATCTTTATTGAAATATTTTTTTGATTGAAAAGCCTATCCTATCTAGTACACAGATTTTGCTCATGACTACGTTTTACTTGTATCTTTCTCACCACTGACAAGTAAATTTCACTCCTTTGACCATAGTATCAAACGTGTTATTTACCCATTAGAGTGGTAATTACTCTACGAATCAGTATCACAAAATTGTGACATTTCGACAATGGTTTTCCGGTTACGCTGTTGTGGTGTGGGTGACAGACGAGTTCACGTGCTTGCGCGTGCGTCGATGCAACATACGCATGTATGCGTGCAGGATCGCGTTACAGCTGAAACTCGGGGCGCCTGCCGAAAAGTTCGGTCGTCGACCCGGTCAGGAGTGCGGCCGTATAGTGCGACCAAACCGTTTTGATATTTTGAGTGATATGACACACCCATTTTGCTGGCGGTAAAAACAGAATATAAAAATACCATAAAATGAATTATATGTTTCATGCTCAGTTAAGTAAGTACTTTATCTCAATGTAAGGAAAAATTATGACATTTTATTTTCCCAATCGTCACTCAAAGACTGTGTATGTTAAGGTTTTATTTACCACTTACCGTAACTATGGTTCTTATTATAGTAGGCCGTCTTAATCTTCTTTTGAGAAGAGAAGAGAAGAGTAATAAAAGTGAATTAAAAAAATGATTTATCATGAGTATTCCAAATAAGCACAGCCAATTTTTTCACTGATCTGCCAAAATCATTGCCAAAATATCTTTAAATTTAATACGCCCTCTGTTAGTACGTGTGATATATTCATAAAATTATAATTCATAGTGTGTACTAAGTATCAAAACTTAGTGCGCGTGGTACAGCGCTGGGTGAAATATTTGGTGACATTGAACCGGGTCCATTGCCAACGACCTCGCTCGTCGGGGAAGCTCGCTGGTTTGCGTAATCGCTCCTGCGTACTGTAGACTGTGTAGACCCCAATACCACACACGCACATACCGCCTAAGTTGATAACCAGTCAATAAGACCTCTGATAAATACGTTGAACCTTACTGCGCTTTACCGTCGTCCACGATATAAGATGTCTCATAACATTGGCGATTTATTATACTGTTCCGTGAGTCACTACAGTGAATTAGATTACTGATAACGTTTGTTAAAATTACCTAATGTTTATAATTGGTACATGAAATTATTTTAAGCAGAATTAAAGGGTTTTTTTAATATTAGCTGGCCCTGAATGGTGAATCAGTGGAATAGTCCATTTATTTTTTCAAACATTCAAAATGAATGTTACCCCAGTCACATGAGACGAGAATCGTATTTCAATATGTTTTACATAGTTACTCCAGACACAAATTTTTATTCTGAGTTTTATTTATAACTAGCTGTGCCCCGCGGTTTCATCCACATAGACTTTATTACGCGGCTTATTTAAAAAAAAGTCTAAGTTACTCCTCGTAACATCAACTATATCAGTCAGTGAAACACCCCTTAAAATCGTTCCAGCAGTTTCTGCGATTATCCGGAAAAAACAGACAGAAACGGAAAACAAATTATAAGTGTAATTTTTTTAATGTAAGCACAGTATTCACCATCGAATGCATTAAGTGTAAGACTGATAATTTAGAATTAACTCAGACAACAGACACTCCAATTTTATTGATCTGTATAGATTTTAAATTTATTTTACTTGATTTAAGTTCTGGTTTGTTATTGTTATATTCAATCATAGTTAGGCATACAACACCTCTGCTTACCCCTTCGGGGACCCTACTGGAATGGCGGGAGCATATATTTTTTTCAATCACTGTACGTCTCTTATAAAATAAAATTTCATAGTTGTCTTGCTATGTGAGGAATTTCCTATGATTGATCTATAAGTTCGTAAGCTGAATCTGTTGCTTTATCTATGTAGGTATTAGTGCACCTATCTATGATCTAGTACTATACATAAAATAAATCATGTCGTTTTAGGCAGTGAACCAATGCTATTACCAAGGGTTAGGTGATTGAACTCCGGAAGTTGTAACTGTAAGGCAATTGCAAGTTCAAATGTTAGTAGGCACCTTATTAACGGTTCCCAACAAACAAATAATATTTATTTGACATTTAGATTGCGTAAGTGCTTTTCTTGTTTTGTCCATACTAGAGGTACAATCAGAAGAGTATCAAGAGACCGACTGCCGACGATCCCTCCATCTAATTGTCATCGCGTATGTAAGTGCAGGGGCCCAACCATGAGCTCTTATTTCAATGTTAATTCAGTTGTGCGACAGTGACAGATGTATGCACGTCACATACATCTGTCTCATAAATGAGTGAAACTATCATGGCAATAAGAGCTCATGGTAAGGCCCCTGATGGTCCATGTATTTGAGTATATACAAGATGGTGATCTAAATTTGTAGTTAATTCTCGGTTGTTTAATTTTTTTTTTTAATCCTTATTAATAACTAGCTGTGCTTCCAGTTTCACCCGTGTAGGAACCTTAGGAATACTAATGTTTTTTTTTATAAATAAGAGTTAAAGGAGTACTTTGTATTATTACCTATCTGTCATTGAAAGTACCGTTAAAATCGGTCCAGCTTTTTCCGAGATTAGCCGGAACAAAAAGATACAAAGACAGAAAAAAAAATTGTTTTTTATGTGAATGCCGTATATACTTTCATATCATCTAATGAAAAGCTGTTAAATTTGTATAGTAATTTTTTATTTAAATTTATTGTTGTTTTGATCTGTCCCTGCCACTCTTTTCCCTACCTGTCCTTCTAAATTATATTGATATTGGGGGAAGTGAGTGTGTCGTTGAACCCTTATCTTATTTTCCGTACTTCTTAGATTTAATAAACTCAAAGGAATGAAATAGATACCTTGAAAAATATAATTACGAGAACCAATTTGTGCTAGCAAATGTACTAAGTTTTCTCTGGTTGTAAATTACTTATCAATCATTCAGAGTTCCTGCAGTACGCAGATTGCATCTCCGATCGATCGTTCTAATCATCGTTGTAAAATAACTTTCTCGATAGAAAGATAATGGAGATGCTTCTTACATATTGCACTTGTATGTTTTCTGATAGTTGAATAGCCTTAGATTTCTGTTTTGCGAGTATACATTGAATGAGTTATGCATAGTGGTTACTGCTCTAAGGGTTACTACTTGAAACCGATTTAGCAAGCATTTACACCTTTAGTTTTGTAAGCTTTCAGCGTTGATATTAATGACTAGGTAGCCAGCCACTTACCATCAGGCCATTGTCTCTATTTTGACCACATTTTGTAGAGGAAAAGAAATGGAAGAATTGAAGTTGTGGAAGCAATTGGGACTACAATTAATTAATAATCAGCATCTTCGTGCTTGATCAGTTCTACCACTACTTTGTAAAGACTATGTATGTGCGTACGTGTTATTGTACTGGGCTATTATTATAATAATAGTTAAGGTACCTACCTAATTAAAATACATATATTAAACATACAATTTATATACATATACAATTTAAGTACCACGACAAAGTCTTAATTTTTCGGGTAAGTATTTCGAATAAATTTGATTACCATTGAAAATATTAAAAGATACAAAGGACATATGCTGTCTCGGTTTTTTCGTTGTTAAGAACTTTTAAGGGAAAAAATCCGATGATAAATGTTTTTTTGCAGGCAGCGTGCGCAACGGAAGATATTATATTTTTTGCCTGTTTAGGCAACATTTTCCGCATATTCGCTCTTATTGGTTGTAGCGTGGTGCTATAAAGCTTGAAGTTTCCTCGAAAAATAAATTACCCTGAGATTAGCACGTTCAAATACTCTTTAGATGTATGATAGAAGTTCAAACGCTGCAGCAAATGTCAATGTATAATGTACTGTATGTAACTGTATCAATGATACTGACTATAACAGCTCAAGGTCTCGCTGGGCGGAGGTGCGCTAGACCCGAGGCACGAGCACTTTCACTGTCGACCACCGCGACCAAAGACTGACGTTGATCGCTTGCTTGCACTTGCCATACTGAAAGTATACCATTATGATTCTATAGAATGTGCACCGAGCATCTTCCATCTACATTCATGTTTGCTATTATGTACATAACTTACATTTCTGTGTGCTGTTATTGGCATTACCACCTTTGAGGCACATATACGTATGACATAGATATCTATAGAACGAATACAAGGAAATATTATTTTTCTATGCTGATCTGTTAGACAAATCAACAACTTCTTAAGTCAACAACCTCTCGTTCGTACTTAGCATAAAAATATATATAAAATTTGGGCAGATGATGCGATTTAACATTAGCATATCTGTGTGCATGTTTTGTAATACACATGCCTGGAATTTAAAATTGCAGTGCACATATTTGAATTGCAGTGCGCAGAGATGAACGAGTTGAAGCTTCGATAGCTCCAGCAAATATTATCCAAACCTGTTGAGACAATGAAGCACAAAGATGGTATTGGAGGTGGTTAGCGACATGTGCGGTCGGGTTGCGTGTGGAAAGCGGTGGGTTGTGTTGGTTGCGGGTCTGAATCCCGGCGGAAGGCTCCCGGAGGAACCAGGCGGGGTGGCGCGGCAGTGTGCCGGTCAGTCACCGCTCTGCCGGCGCACCGTGCGCTCGTTGCTGTCGCCTCGCGTCTCATGCCGCGCTGCTATTGTTCCGAGTAGCCGCTACCTCCTATGTTTATCTGACGCCCTGGTACGCATGGCACGTCCCTGCTAAGAACTTGTGACGTGATCTCTTCACAGGTTTTCAGACTAGTGCACAGATTTCAGTGGATTGTGGCAGTTTATGTGTCTGATAGTGGATAGTGACTTACTATTGAGGATTTTTGATACTGAGGATTTCCTTGGGGATGCTGCAGAGGAATTTGCTTCATTAAATAAGACAGGTGCTTTTCATTTATTTACCGTAGTCCTAAAATGTAAGAAAAATATTTGCTGGAAAAATCTTTTCCTGGAGAATTTTCATAGATAAATAAAAATAAAACATTTTAAAGCAAAGAAGATCAATAAAGTAGGCAATGCCACTGCTTAGGTACTACGTAAAATTTTTGTAAGACATATATTTTACTTTTTCATAGAACAGTACAAACAGACGGACGGTATTTTCCTGAAAACTCAATTCTTTAATATCCACGTAAGCGGCTACATGCTTTTATTATTTTTACATTATGCTTTTTTAGCATTATTTATATATATCGAGTTACATTTTAATTAAGTTTCTACTTATAAATACACGAATTCAGAACATTTGGTTTTCGAACAAAAAGTCTTTCGCAACGTGCGCACCCTTTTATGGGCCGTTATTATTTCGTAATTAATTAAGGATTAAAAATGTGATAAAGCGCGCGACCAACTATTTGTCAGTAGCGACGATCATTTTCATCGGAAATGAGTTTTGGTAACATCCGTACATGAAACAGATATGAAATACGAATGAACTTTGCTAAACTAAAAGGAGCACTAGTAGGCCTCATTGACTTCTTTTCATGTTAAAGGCTTCATTGATTTATTTTCTAATGATGATATTTTGTCACTGCAGGGAAAAATAAATAATGAGACTAACCATGACCAATGATATGAATCCATTTCAATTAGTTTCTTTGAATTGATTAAAATTAATATACCTAAGTGAGCTATCGTAGAATGCGTTTCGTTCTTTTATTTTGACCTATGAACGTATATCGAAGAATTTCCACACCAGAGGCATTTTAACAGGCTAGTTAATACAGAACTAAAGGTGGAGCATGCATATGAAAGTATACACACTACTGATGCTAAAAAACCAAGTTTAAATTTTTTTTATCTGTCTGTCTGTTTGTTCTGGGTAATTTCTGAAACGGCTGTACCGATTTTATCGGGACTTTCACTGGCAGGTAGCTGATGTTTCAAGGAGTAACTTTTATTAATTAAAAATATTAGGGTGCCGCGATATTTAATAATAATATTTTAATTAATAATTAGTTAATAATAATATCTTCAGTTGTTTCTCATCGCAGACTACAGTAGGCCTCAATTTATTTGGCAAAATACCACACGTGTTTCACCTAAAACCACGTGCGAAGAGAAATTAGAATAACCTCCCAACAGGTCATGAACCTATTTGATCGTACTGAGTATGTTCATTGAAAGAATGCAAATCTTCGGAATTCTTGCTGCTAATTTATAAAGAATCTGATAATACAATAATCTGTAATAATTAATATTTATTAAAAAGTTATTTAAGAATTTAAAAGCGCATGCGAACTTTACATACTTGTTGTACCTTGTACCTATATCAGAGAAAATTGAAGTGGTATTTTTTTATTATTCTCGCAGTTGTGACATCGCCCTTCCTTCGCTTCCATTCAGCTGATATGATGGAAAAAGGTTGAGAAGATAAACGCGCGGACTAGGAATAACAATGTGAGTACATATTTAATATACATCCTACTAGATACTATACCTTACACCACATCCTCCTCGTTTGATCACCTTTTTTAGTCGCTGCCTGAAGTTTTCGCCTTCTCGTCGATACAACAGAGGATTGGTCGACTATCTTAATAACTTGTTTCACTTCCCTAACATAGAAAGTTTTGATGAGTCTGAGAAAGTATTGGCGCTGCTTTCATTTCATAGATGTTTAAAACGCCTATTATATATAGTATGAAATAATAATATAAATGCGAAAGTGTGTACGTCTGTCTGTCTTTCAGCTTTTAGGAACGAAATTTACAAAAAAATACGTCAGTTGCTTTATACTTTATGGAATCTGAATTAAAGTAACTATAAATTTAAATAAATTTGCATTATTACAAGTTCTTGATAATAACGGATCCTTGTGATTTCGTAGACTTATATCCCGGAACAGTTATATAAATAAAGAAAAATTTGCCGATGCCAGTACCAATAAAATCATACAGCCACGGTGTCTACGGCGCACAATCACGCAACTTCGTAGCGGCGCGTAGCATGAGTATCGGAGTGCATCGTAACAAAATTAATTTGTTTCGCGTATATTGGTGAATTATTAAGTTAAGGCTGAATGGCCTTTACCATATTGTGTTTTAACTCACTTTAGTAAAGGAGGTTCTCAATTCAAGTACATTTTTTTATGAATCCGTCCTCAAATGTGGAGGGCCTGCTGGGCGTGCTAGAGGCATGATGATAACTTGCATTTGTAATATTTGTGTAACCATTATGCCAAGAGAGAGATATGTGTGTGTTGTAAGACATAAGTAATAAAAAAATTATGAGATTAGGTTAATAATATTGCCTATCAACTATTTTCTAACTATGTTTATTTCAATACTAGCTGTGACCCGCGGTTTCACCCGCGTAGATTTAGTTTCATCCTTATTGTCGCGGAACCCTTATATTTTTAATAAATAAAAGTAGCCTATGTTACTCCTTGAAACATCAGCTACCTACCAGTGAAAGTCCCGTTAAAATCTGTCCAGCCGTTTCAGAGATTACCCGGAACAAACAGACAGACAGACAGACAGAGAAAATTTTTAAAACTTGGTTTATTTAGTGTCAGTAGCGTGTATACTTTCATATGCATATAGTGAAAAGCTGTAATTTTGGAATTACAAACAGACACTTCAATTTTATTTATCTGTATAGATTTTCCACGTGTATTCACGATAGATGCAATATTTTTGTAGCAATATTATTGAACCTTAAAATTCTGGCTTGTTTCGACCCTCGAACACATGTCCACGGATCATTAACTGCTCAATGAATGTGTAGCTAATTAATTCGCTGCAATATTTTAGTGACCACACGATACATTCAATTCATACATTTTCAACACAATTTATTACGACTACGGGTGTGAATGTGGTGCACTTTTTAAATATCATGTTATGAACAATATCAGAGGGATGTTGAGAAATATATTTCCTCATTCGAGATTGAGCGGCACCATTATACTCATAGGTATACTGCTTCAAATCTCACATATTATATCTCCTTGTTTTTAAAAGTGTGTCTTTGTAAGAGTGCTCTTTAGTAGTTGGTGGCTTAAAACCCATATCATTTATTGTTGGCAAAACCTATTCTTTGAAGTATTATTGCGATTTCATGAAAATATATATTATAGAGTCAAACTTAAAAATCAAAAGCTTATCTAAATTCAAACATCCAGATTCAAGATCCGCAAACGAACTAGACTTAGTACTAAACTTAATAAGCAAAGTATTTTTTAAGAAGTGTAATAAAAGGCTCGTTAAAGTCTATTCCTTTGCAATAGAAGAATTATAATAAAATAAATGATCTATTTTCTTTTTATCAAGTTGCATTCTGCAGTTTCAGTGTGCTACTACACAATATGAGGATATTACGCCTATTATAACGGGCTAAGTATCTGTCATACAAATTATTTTCAAATCAGAGCGGTGATACATGATTTTTACATTTTACATTTCTGCCTTTAAATCAGTTTAGAAGCTTACATGCTAGTAGCTAAGCAGTCAGATATTTGAGAAATCAACTGTGGATGTTCTTAATGTCAGAAATATTTCCAGCAACGCGTTGCTCCAAACAATTGATTCTACGAAACCATCAATGGCTATTCTAATGTAAATGATGAGACACCAGTCGAGTGCATTCTATTTTTTACCTATTATCGTAATAGTTAAGAAACATAATCGTATGATGCTAATCACGGCATATTGTTGCGGGAATAATGCACGGACGATGGCGGCAGTAGTTTACGAGGTCTTTCACCGACCGCGGTATATAGGTCAATTAGATTAGCAACGCTCCCGCACTTGCTATCGCTCTTAACTACACAACCCATACATATTTATATTCTCTACTTAATAGGCATGAAGTTAATTCCGTTCGAAAGCCAACTACTATGAGAAGAAATATCGCTAGACGATAGTATCGATGGATGTAAAGTTAAATCTTTCACTAGGTTGTATGATTTTCCTGCCAATATGCGTTAAGCCATATCCCCACCTAAATAAAAATATTACTAATCCTACTAATATTATAAGCTAGAAAGTTTGTATGTATTTATGAACGTTTGTTACTCTTTCACGCAAAAACTACAGAATGAATTTTAATGAAAGTATATAATAACACAGCTTCACCATCAGTATAACATTATTCTAGAACGAAATACGATTTGAAAACACCACATTATCAAGTCAATATTATTTAAATTGCAGTTAGTAATAAAAAAATATTTTTCAAGTATTTATTTCCTTCTTTGTGAGCTATAATAAGGTATCAATCTAGGCCAACGCCGCGGCACGGTAGGATGGGATGAGGGAATTTATTTGCCACTGTCTACTCTCTTAAGGGCTGACACGACTATCGAAGCAACCAATTTCTTCGATCGTAATTATTAGGCGCATGGCGTAATTTTGACATTCCTTCAATACTTTTCCAGATGACTCAAGCGAGTCGAGCTCATCGACCTTGCTTGAGACCGCATTATTATGTAGAATATGCCTACATGAAAATGAATTTGTTTATCTTTAAGGCATACTTACTAGGTTAATGATTTCCCTGGGTGTAAGTTCCTCGGGTCTAGTTGCCCTCGATACCAGAGGCATTGTTTGTTCCTTATCACATTATTATTGCAAGCATGTATAAGTTAGTACATTAGTTTACAGTTTTCACGTCCTACATGTCGCGCCATAAAATCTCACCGTGATTTATTACTCTTGCAGGCAAAGAAAAGGAATTTTCTGCCGTATCGCCATCCAATATAAACCTAAATCATTATTTACAAAACTTAAATACTTATTGGTATGTGTTTCATGCAACTTCTGAAGTGAAAAACTATCATTGGAAATTTCAAGACCATTTTCCTTTTATGTAATAAATAAACTGTGATTACGTACTGTAAGGTATTACAACAAAAATAATTTGATGCACAGAATTGTGTAAAGATGAGATATTGGAAATCGGAATGTCTTTTGTACAAAAGACGAGTGCATTGGCAACACAGAATCCTTCGCCAGAACATACAATTAGCAACAACAATCACGTTTGTCGGAATCCTTTGTAATTGTTCAATTCAGAAGTGAAGTAATCTGATGGCCAGATAGAACGGATTTATTTTGGAAATTGTCGTCTCGCAGGCCGCGAGACTATGCCCGGCCCACTTTCGGAGGTCGCCGCCCGAACGTGAACTCCGTACTCTGTATAGCTGTGCTGTGTTTTTGTTATTTATCGGACATGGATAACTTTACAGACTTCTTGCCCAATTGTTTAATGTTTCCTAGTATTTGGGGGCGTCAATTGTACTCAACTTTTTCGTTTTCCTCAGAATTATCGGAAAATAAATTAGTGTTAAGCTTAAAATAAAATTTTAATTTAAAATGCAGTGATTGACGTGCTCATTTAAGTTTCTTGAATTTAAATGCTAAATTCGATGAAAGTTTCGTCCGCCACCCCCTGCGGCGTGCCGAGCTCGTGATCTGCCTCGGGGTGTGTCCGTCACCAATATATAGGTCAACTGAAGGCGCCTTCTTGTCTGTATAATAAAAGCCTGTTCTCCCACTAACACTTAGTTGCGCGAATTCTACACTAACGACTTATAGAAAACTCTTTCAAAACTCGTTCCATTATAGAAAGACACAATTTCATTTTATTATTTCTTGACTCTTACGTCACACATTTTTACCACTCGGTTCATCTGTCGGTTGACATAACCAGTTAATTTGCAATGAATTGTATACATACGGAAGGGGTTAAGTTAAATTATAACTGGAATGAAGCGATACTGATATCAAATAATATGCAAAGCAAAACAGATTCAAAAGCGGTCTTGTTTAGAAAGTTAGTCCGTTGGTCCTTGTTGCAATAAGTTATAATAAGTTCAGCCTGATATTTTGCGGTAACAATAACCGCTATAGTAATGGCTAATGAACTGGTTGAAATAGGAAGTTCTTTCGCGGTTCTCTACATATCTGGTCGTAACCTTAACTTGAATGTTATATGTACCTTAATTCAAATGCTGAGCAGCTGCTACGCATCACGAGGCATTTAACCTCATTTGTTGGTTAACTGCATTATAGTGCGGCTGGTTTGTGTAGGCCGTTCGTTTGAAGCGTTAGCTAGGGTAATAGATGTATCTTGGTTTGGTAGGGTTATATTGATGCATAGAGCAGTGGTCGGCTGCTGCAAAAGGGAAAGTGTTCGGTGCTTCCTGCTTGCTCGCGGAAGTGTTTAGTTCACTATACGTAACTGCATTTCGCGGCGAGGCCGAGCGCCAATGGCAGCGTTGCACTCATCGTTGCAACATCTCTAATAAA
This sequence comes from Watsonalla cultraria, assembly GCA_964035505.1. Lineage (NCBI taxonomy): Eukaryota > Metazoa > Arthropoda > Insecta > Lepidoptera > Drepanidae > Watsonalla > Watsonalla cultraria. Next base: position 3,749,475 of record OZ037717.1, on the reverse strand, counting down.
CGTATAATGGGATGAGTATAGCTCGTTATACAGAAAATTATTTATGTTACACTGCATACACTTTCTCCTCCTCTCAATTGTTATTTATGTACACTAATATTATAATGTGGAAAGATTTGATTGTTTTCTTGTTTTTTTGTTTGCATTGAATAGGCTCCGAAACTACTTGACCGACTTTGAAAATTATTTCAGCAATGGATAGCTACATCATCAGCGAGTAACAAGGCTATATTTTATCCCCGTACTCCCACGGGAACGGGAACTACGCGGGAGCAACCGCGTGACGTCCGCTAGTTTGTTATAAATGCAAATACGTACTGTTTAGACATTGTTTTTTGTTGCTGCAGCGTATCATTCCAGTGGGAGTGAGTAGTGTTTTCAGAGCTCACGTAGAAAGTAGGAAGGAAATACATCTATTATTCCAAATCAGAGCTATTTAATTTGGTGAGGTTACAGAAGGTCGGTATCGTGTGGTACATAGCCTTAACAATGAAAAGTGAATTAGACGTCCGTCACTCCATCATCTACGGTTTTACTTTCAAACGTCACGCACGCTCTCACCGCTGCGTAGCTGCGTAGGAAGCAACGGGACCGACCCTAATGGACAATTTACTTGCGGGACTTTATATTGTTTATAAATGCACCACACACTGCGCGGTTTTACCCGAGTAGACCTAATTGCAGGATGACTTTAACTCGCGCAACCCATTTCTTTTAATTATTTTTTATTTGATTATTAAAATTACCTAATTTAGTACAAATATTTGCCAGTTAAAGTCCCGATATAATCGGTCCAGCCGTTTTAAAGATTAGTCGGAACAAACAGTCAGATAGGCAGAGGAAAATTTAAACATATTTTCATTCTTTCTTAGTAGATACCTAGACACAAACACATATGAGCACTCTAGGACTAGCGGTTGAGGCTGTGAGGGCGTTGATTTCAGTCAGTCGGATCTCAGATTTTTTTATGTATAGTTTTTTTACAAATATAACCAATGAAGTACTCACATGGCTTTATTTTTATAAAATGTTAAGTTCACGTAACAACAATTATGTTTGAAAATAACAACAGAAAACATGTTATGTTTCCGATTAGAGAAAGTGAGCATTATAATAACGAGACCCCGTCTGAAACTTCACTAAATGATAGAAGCTAATGGATCTATTTATTTCAATACATTATTGTCTGCCGCTGCGGATGTGTGAACAGGGGGCCAATTATGATCTTTATTACGTATTAAGAACTTCTTAGCTTTGACGTTTAATTTTACGGTACAAAAGTGAAACGTCAAAGCTCTAAAGTTCTAAATACGCTCTGCTAACCCGATGATCCCACCGGCCTAAGGCCGCACAGGCCTAAGGCTGCCGGTGGTGGGGTGGCATGTACTCTTCCGCGTTAGCTGCACTTTCTCCGCGTCCGCTGCACTTTGAATGCGCTGCGGAATATTGCTAGGAAATCCTCACCACGTAACCACCGCGAGAAATCGAATGATTCATTTTCATCTTGATTGTTATTCATTGTGCGTTGTAACGATTTGAATAGTTTAGTGGCAATTAAACTGAGCTTTAATAAATTGTTATGTGATCGGGACACAATCTACTTTGCCATCTTATCCATACAATAATCTTAAATGGTTGGAATATATTCTCTGATAATACCGATTCTTGTTATACAGTAGCAAAGCCTAATTCGTTTTTTGCGAGTAACCCGATTGATTAAATTTACAATGTTTATCTCCACGGTCTTATTGGAAAGCGATAACAATCCGTGTTCACCTTCGACAGGGCACGGCTTAGAGGGATTTGTGCCCAATCCCGGGATGGAGCGGGAGAGTCGACCCTCATGCTACGTAGGACTGTTACTTGGAAATGCATTGCGTGTCGTGACATTCAGCTTGCATCTTCCTTGCTTATGTTGACACCACTCATTAATATTGATCATACTCTTGACTCAGCAATCTGTCTTGCACTTTTCTATACTTTCATAGTATTGGTTTTCAGACCGAAACTGTTACTATTTTGGAAATATTAGAAACACCTATCAATGTCTCCTTAAGCGTAAGATGAAGGCAATGATGTGATGTGTTTTTACAGTGTCCATATATGGAAGCCCACTGAGTTCTTAAGACAATATAATAATATATGTGTTGAATATATTCGTGTCCGTCAAAACATTGCCCACCCCCGCCCGCTGGGCAAGGACCTTAATACTTCTGATGATCCACGTGTTCATGTAAGGTAGCCCTTACATAGCTCATTGATTCATTACTCGGTCAGTGACTTCCAGTGCCGGGATAACTTGTATGGTTTATTAGTTAAATAATATATTAAGTATTAAAAAATCAAGTATTTATTTGATTAGACTTTTAACAAACTATCTACTTTAAAATCGTACAGGATTATAAATGTTAGCGCCTAATTCAGGAGGTTGCTTTTTCTGTGAAGACCCCGCCAAGAAACCCTTGTTAAATAATTTTACTTAAAATTTTGAATAATCTTAAAATATTATAAATTGAATTTACCAAAATAAATCTCATAAATGTATATAAAGCCCATGGACACAGTTCCATTGAGGACACACCCCTTGATCCTCGTTTAAAGATGCTATTTATAACACCTTTACTATGGCGTCTTTACAAGTGGTTGCTGTATGTTACATGCATATTCAAGCACAGGGGCTAACTTTTACGATCTCTGCATTTCCTGACGACGGTACGGCGCGCCGTGAGAAATGTAATGTCATACATAAAACGGAAAGTGCTGTTGACCGTACGTACCCGGAACCGATACCAATGCTCTGAATGGTCATATAATAGTATCTTGCGTAGGTGCGATGACATGTGAGCGTAGACGCGCGCGAGACGGTGACGTCACGGGAGCGCCGGCCCCGCGGGTTCATCGCCTCGCACCGCCCAGGTACCACAGTTCACACTACACTACTTTCAGGCCGATCTATTAATTCCCCATTTTCCCCAAAATATTGTTACCATAATAGACATTCCCAATAATAACAATCTTGACCCAGAAAGTAGTAGCTTAGGTATATTTATGGAACATTATTTACATTACACTCTCCTACAAAACAATTTTCCTCTTCAATCGTAAACGTAAATATTTATGTAACAAGGATCTAGATAAAATATTTAAGAAATCTTGAAAGATATTGTAATGGAAATAAAAAATCGATCGTATTCAAGACGAACTCAACAGACTAAAATTAACAGAGGTTTCCAAGCTATAGTCACATAATCTAGTGGAACCAACATACATTTATAATTTTGATCTATTTTCCGTTTATGTAACGCTATGAAGAAAAAAATCATTTGAATAACAATTGCAATTATGTACATAATTAAACTAATTTTATATACCTAATTATTTAAATACAAAATGAGACCAATATGACCTTACTGTAATATTGATGAGTTACAATAGAACCCATTTCCAAAAGCTTCTGTTTGTACCGTGTCGCAAAGACATATAATCTGAGTAGATATTTTTAAAATAAGTCCCCATAATGTCCGTTAAAAATATTTTTGACAACAAAAGTCAAGGTGTTTATACCTGTTTATACCACAGCTAAAACCATAACATAATATCAATTTAATGATGAAATAAGGAAATGCCATGCATATGATAATAATATATAAATTATTAAGCACGTTGAATAATCTGCACATTTTATAGACTTAGTCACAATATCACGCTAATTCAACTTATTCGAAACGGATGAAAATCATTGTGCGATGGAAAGGTACGGTTAGAAAGAGACGGTTATAGTTGTGCGAGCTCCGCGCAGCTGTGCTAAGGACGGTCGTTACCCCGTAGACGGCCGCGAGTGAACTCCGAATTATCGTATACGTTATATTATTGTATACCGCGAGTCGGTCGACCCTTCCGATTATAACATAACACAAGCAGCGATCTCGGTGATTGATGCGGTCTACACCTAAACAAAGATTAGGATAATATTACTTATTTCTTATAAGTACCCACAACGGGCCAGTGTTTGTCATAAACCGGTAATCTAGGATGTTTTGTTTTCTAACTTCTGTGCCAAGTTTAGTGTTGCTAATTTTGTGTTAGTGTAAGTGAAATGAGTGTTTACTTGGGATTAATGAGTTGGAAGGTAGGTGAGTGGTCAAATATTTATTAAGTTATATGTATAATCATAAATTATTTTATTACGAACTAGTAAGAAAATTTTGTGAAAATAAAAAGACATAAAAATCTACAAATACTGAAATATATACTAAAATTATATTGCTTCAAAAATATAAGTACGTAAACATTTAACCTATAATTTTATTACATTTTAAACTTTTGTAGTAGTACAATTGCAAATAACGAATGTATAATTCAGTACTCAACAAATTATTATTTTTATTTGCAAACTATAAAAATTAACATTTTGAAGTAGGTGCCTAAACTTCTAGATCTTAAATCTGAAACCTAGATTTGATATGTAGGTGTAAGTAATAAGAAAAGAAAGCATGTATGGTGCCTATGTCTATGTAAAATAATAATTCTTATTAATCCATTGCACGTTGCAAAACCAACGCTGACATTGAAAACAACGTCATCGGTGACGTACCCTACATTCCTTTACAAATAGGTGTAAGTAAACGCCGGGTCATTAACCTTGAGCTATGACTGTGCACAGATACACTCATAAACATGACATGCGCTTATAAATACAGTAATAAAAGAAACAATTACAATTGACAAGTCCATACGCCGAATTCATACCTAATATGCGGCGTTTTTTATCGGTCATTCATACTTACATACCTATCAACTGAGGGCATTGACCCTGTGCAACACCAATAATGTTATGTTTAATTTGAAGCTATTGAAGTTACTATGAGATGCGTTGTTTATTGATTATTTTTTTCATGTGGAAAAACCAATTAACCAACCTTAATATTTTGATTTTTCACTGAATGAATAAATTATTCATTCAGTTGCTTGGCAAGGTTATTTTGAACGTCGAGAAGAATATAAAAAATAAAATACAAATATCTACCACCAGTACAATCCTCTTGACAACTACTGGCAAAAAAGTCAGCTTACGACACAAAATTTTACAACTAAAAAGTTTGTAGGCACCTATTCAATAACATTTTGGGTAAACTGTCCCTGAGTTTAATGTATGAAAATGTTTTAGCATTTACCAAATCACAAAAAAAGGCACAAAATGAATGTTTACTCTAAGCCCATCACTTGTTAAGTACGTTTTGCTTGAACCCAAATAATCCATTGTCAAATCGCCCGGACATAACACGTGTTTTGCATACCTATATCTTTATAGCGGTTTTGCCAAAATTATCTGATGCTACGTTATATGATAAGAGTTTTTTGACCTGTGTGGCATGGTTCATATCAGGGCAGTGGCCTTATATGGGCTAGGATGACGTATGGTTTACTATCTCACAAAGTTTCATGTTTATTTAGCAACAGTCGAGTCTTTTAAGCATCATCTAAATAAAATGTAGACGGATACTATATTCTAAAGATCAGTGTTTCCCAAAGAGGCGATAATGCAGCCTTGTAGGCGCTGGAGGACTAGAGGGGGTAAAGAACCCAGGATAAAAAAGGTGAGGGCTTTTCACTGAAATTAATTAAATCCATTTATTAGTTTTTATTTATAGCCTTTATTACATTCATTACATTGAATAAATATAAGATATTAGGCACTGCAAAAAAACAGATTTGGGGGCGTTAGACGTCATAAGTTTGGGAACCTCTGCTATAGATGGATACTAAATGTAGTTGCAGCTTCACACAAGTAATTGTAAACAATGATGTGATTGTACGGTTATCATTACATGTGTAACCGGGGTATCTGGAGACGGGTCCAGCGAGTCATTGTCACGTAGTCGGTGTGTACACAACGACCATTGTCGCGTTCGTGTTTACCGACCTTATCAATAACATGTGGCAGTTCGCACTCCACGCGTAGATATGCTAACCAAAAGATATTCTTATTGGGAATGCGTTGGTCTATAATTGGCCGGGATCTTAATGCTTTCTTTGTAATAATGCGTTCTGCAAAGCAGTGAATACTTATTTGAATCTAGAATTTATTAACCTTTCGTTATGCTAAATTGATTATGTGTTAAACAAAGTATACCGTAGTCACATACATTTAGATTCTTATATGAAATAAAAAAATATCGCAACTTTGTTATCGCAATTAAAAGTGCGTAAACGTGCGAATTGTATTATTTGATCATTAGTTATTTAAGCAAATTAATTATTTTTGTTAAACTGCAGCAATATAAGTATATCACAATACCTTATTAAGTACTTTTGTTATTTTAAATGTATGTTTTATTTGTAGTATAGCATATCTGTGTGTGTGCCACCGGACAGTCGTCAGCGGGTTCAAGTTCGGGCGGCAATGAACTTGGCCGGCCATGACTCATGCCACAACCATCATGTTACGAAACCATAAACAGTGCATCATGCGAATGCAACCGATTCACCGAGACACTTGACACGACCATTGTCCTACGTGCCCTTGATCCCAGCTCCTATAGCTACCAACTTATTACTGCTTCATTATACATATTTATTGCACATTATTATCGTCCTGGAACTATTTATATAATTGCTCGTCTGTTTACAATAGAGTGACCGTCTGGTAAAGTATTTATTGAAACAGGTTTTAACTGTTGTAATAATACTGTGGCTAAATACTTACGACTTTATAAGACAACGTAAATAAATACACCTTATTGATGAGTGTTTGACTCACTGAATTTTATTGAACTCAGACTGATATACGAACGTAGCTGTACATACATACATAAACGCCTGTATTCCCCGAATGGGTAGACAGAGTTGGTGTAATAACATCCCATCTGCACCACCCACTTTTCACCGAAGATGATTAATTGCCAGTCTATCACCTTCTCAGGCAAGTACCTGAGACGTTAGTAAAGTTAGTAAAGTTACTAACGTCTGAATGACTTCTCAGACATATGCAGGTTTTCTAACGATGTTTTCCTCCACCGTAAAGCACGTAGTGTGAATTATTACAGTGACGTTTTTAAGATTAGCTGTGTCTTCTGTAATATGAAATATTTTTTGCCCGGGAATCTTTTACTGCACCTTTCACCTATAACATGGCACTAAAACATATCTGGCGAAATTTGGATGTACTATAAGTACGCAGCTGCCTACCTTTTTCGGGAATATAGCCGTGAATGTTTGTATAGAACAGCCTTGCATGTGTGCGTTATTTGTACTCCAAAAAATCCCATCTCAACTTTATGTACGAGTAAATAGCCCTCCTAAATTAAAAATTCTCCAATAAATGTATAAGATTAAAATAACAAATCATAACTTTGAAGCAACTTCATAAAATGAATGTAATTCAACAGAAGAATGCTATGCAGACGGAGTTGCATAATGAGTTCATATCTCAAGGGCACGTTATCCTCAATCTATTCTCTTGCAACTTGAACAACCTTGGTACATTCGACAAGGTCAGTACTTGAATAGGGAGAATTTTAGGTTGATATCTTTGGACATACTACGAGACTACACGAAACTCACTTATTTCATGACACTGAACTTCGGAGAGGGTTACGAACTTATCTAGACGTTGATCTTCTCCCCTTAGTTTTTCCAAACTTTTACGAAAAAAATATGCGATCCTTTCCATAGGCCTGAAATTGCCTGTACCTATTATTTTACATGAGAACAACTAGTATCATGTCTTCTCTGACATGACATTGCGTAAGATAAAATACATTATTAAAGACGACAGTCAGAGAGGTATAGAGCGAACGGAATCTCCAGTTTGATATTTGGAGGTGCTTCACTTGGGACTGTACCTCTCTCTACAGAAGGGCGCAGTCATATTAAGCTACCTTCAAGTAGTTTTGAGTTCCTGCCAGTGCGTTGCCTGCCTTGCCAGTGCTACTACTACTACATAGGGGGAGGGGAGGAATATGTTAACTATGAATTCCACCATAGTTCACTCACTCACTCATTGATCTAAGTTCTGGGGGTAGAACCCTTTAATATTTTACTGTCTTGAGAGTGACACTCTGGTGTTGGTCATGTTCATAGGCTGCAGCAGGCTATAGGCCATCTTTGAAATAAAGCCAGCATCTGCACTTACAATCATACCATTTTCATTAACAATCTTAGACATGAAAATTAAATGAAGTGTCGAAGTCGATTGGATTCTGAAAGTTCGTCTCGTTTAATTCTCAAGCACACGATTTTGTGTCGACTTGAATAATGAACTTTGGACTGTCTAAGAATTTAGATTCTACTACATAATAATATCTAGATAAATAAATAAATAAGTCACTATTATATTAGGTACTATCCTAGTTGAGTAATTTTGAAACAAATAAAAAATTATTTCAAACGATAACTTGTATAACAAAGTCGTATCTTCTGAAATAATGTTCACTGGATTAATCTATAAATATATTTCGTATTCTGGGCGTGTGAGCAACACTTTGATATGAAAAACTAACGTTCTTTTTGCTCTTGTGTATTCAAAACACATTTAAATATAACGGAATTTTGACAAGATTCATTCTTAAGTTATCCGTCACAGTAGTAGCGAAAAGGGTTCGTAGATAAGGATTGTCCTTATCGTAGGTATATATTATGTACGTGCGTTCTTGTGATTTGCATAGAAGTTACCAGTTAATTCTGCCATATCACGTGCACATCTGCTAATCGTGATTATGAGTGTGTGCGTATTTGGTGTAATGTCATCGCTGCAGCATGATGTCATGTCGTGTCCAATGTCACGGCCAGGGAGACGGCCCAGCTGAATTGAATAAACATATTGGCTGCACTTATAATATTTTTGTTTGGATTTCCTGCGATACTTTGATAGTTGATACAAAGATGTCATGTGAGCGCATTTTTGTTATTACAATGGTGGGGACTTTATGCTTTGCTTACACTGTTTACATATTCTTAATCAAAGCCATTGTAGTCTTACCTTAGAGTATATACTTGCCAAGTTGAAACTCATACAAGACATTGAGGGACCGAGCTTCCCGAAAAACTTAAGTGCAAACCTCGGGCTTTACAATGCAGAAAAATATCGCGAGGAAACTAGCTTATATGTGAGAAGTAGTTCAGAAACGTACATAGGACCGCGCCAGACGAAGGCCTTTTGGGAAAATGAGTTGTGTACATTGATTTGCCATTTTTCTGGCTTCGTCATTTACATTCTGTGGTGTACCTATTGTAAGATTTTCCTATTTTTGTGAAGAACATGTCGAAAGCGAATAACAGATGAAGAGAAAAAAATATTTTATCGGAAAAACACAAACGGCCGAAACGAAACGAGAAGCGCCGAAGATGAGCGAAGGCTGCCGAAGGCTTCCGAAGGCCCAACAAGCTTTCCGTGGAAGGCGGAAAACATCGGCACAAGTTGAAAATACGGGCATTGACCCCGACCGCCTTCAGCTGAATCTACAGCTGTTGGTGTATCTAGCGGCGCATCTCGGGATGCGTTTATTTATGTGGCGCACACATGTACTACATTTATTTCCTAGATCGCATATAGATACATAGTCGTGATAGACGATCGTCAAATAGCTGGGAAGTGTCGCCTTTGATATATTTATTACTTCTGCGATGAAAATAATGTTCGAAGCATTCTCAGTCGTGATATAATTTAAATATTGTGAATGTGAATAACTATAATTTAAGAATGATTTAAGGTATCTTGTTTCAAAGTGTCAAAATCTGCAAATTTCAATAAGTGAATTTGAATATTCTTATTCCAAGAACACGAAATCGATAGATGATATTCAACAGTGAAAAATTACTGACATTATCAACTAAAATTATTAAATCTTATGACTGTATATCAAAAAGTGTAGAACAAATAGAATTTAACATATAGGTAATTTTTCCTGATTGGACTAAATAATTACTGAATATTGGATTTTTATTCATGATACTCATGTTTGTAGTCTAAATTCTTAAAAATGGTTAGTAAAATACGAGCACGAGGCGGGACTCAAACCCATGAACTCTGCAAACCGTGTAGTTGCTAGTGCAGAGAAAGATTTTATAAATACATCAAATAAAATAAAACTTGAGAAACTGATTGATGTTGCTAGTTTATTTGAGTGGTAATTACTTGTTGTATTGGAAACCAAATTCGTTTTACGAGCTCCCAACGTGTGAATGTGCCGACCGTCTTATCTAGATCACGGAAGAATTATGCAATCCCACAAGCTTTGGTATTTACTTACTACGTTGTTTGAGTTTAGTTGAATATATGTTTCTTATAATAGATCACACGTGGTTTCAATTTGCTTGACGGCCCAATATGAATATTTATTCAGGGATTCTTGTGCGAAGATGAGGTGATATGCAGATAACTATTACATAGATGTTGTACGATACCTTAAACTCAAATTACTTCTATCCATATTATCTGTACTATTATAGTTAAACAAATAACTAATATTTATCTACAGTAATATAAAGAGGTTTGTGGGTTCGTAAGGTTGTAGGGGGTAATCTCTAGATCTAAATTGATAGAACTGAATCGATGCTGAAAATTATTTTAATAATAGAATCCACATTTTTTGAGAGTGTCATAGTCTTTAATATATGTATTAACTCAAAAATCAAAAGACTTTATCGTCGTAGTAAAATTACACGCGGGTGAAAGCACGAGGCTTAGTGATAACTAACTTTGGTGACTTGTGCATGTTTATGATGTGGAAGAAAAATTATAAAAGAAAAACATTGCAGGTTAATTATCCCGGAAAACCCGCGCAATATCCCAAAACCGGGACATTATACATTATTCGGTCTAATCTCGTCCGGGAAGAGATTTATTTATCAAAATTTAAAGCCAATTAAAGTTGCGCTCCAGACGCTTCGAACCTGACAAATACGCATAAAGTAAAAGCAAAAGTTAATCTTTCAATGCTGCGAAAGTAACGAGGTATGCGCAAGCGGCAAGCTTCAATTGAATTTTTTGCGAATACTTTTTGTCTTAAGAATAGATAAAGAAATGTGATGACTGTCTTAAAGATACGTTAAATGATATTTTAAATATATTATAAAAATGGAGGGTTAAATAAAGGTATATGTCAGCTCACTACATTATATAAATACATAATATAATTCCGCAAAAATAGAGTTGATTTTATTTACATAATTCACATGCAAACTTTTTATACTTCGGGAAAATACACTCATATAATCGGTCTTCCGTTCACGTCAAAAATAATTTTGCTAAAAGGGTGTGCGAACTCGACTCAACCGCTCACTTAGTCACTTCATTAATTTCGGCGATGCATTGAAGTTGTTTCTTTAAATTTTTGAACCAACAACCAATACCGGACGTTCCTTGACGCCTAATTCACTTTGACTTTGGAATTATTTGTGTCAGGAGTGCGAGACATTAACGTCAATTTGCTCCTCTGTCGACACGCAAAGTGCCGTTTTAATTATTCAGTCATTGGCTCTGGCAATTTGGCCTCTTACGCAACTATATTGCAATGTAAATCATATTTTATGGTGAAGTGAAGCTTGTATGTAAAAATAATTACTGTCTAGGCCCTGGAAAGGCACCTATGAATGTCGAAGAATTGACCACCGGTTCGGAAACTCGCCTTCTGAGAAGAACCAGGCAGAAACTCAGATGTCTATACTATATAAATACATATGGGTAGGGGTAGGCTGAGACCACCGTTTCCCACATGATATAATCCTTACAAACTTCTATCCTATATATTATATATTGTTTGACTACTCTAATCGAAATAGGCTCGTGAAAACAAATTGTGCCAATGATATTTTTAAAGATATCAGTCAATCTGTGTATGCGTATATTGATTTTTAAATTTGCCATCTGGTTTTATGGATTTTGTTAGGGACGTCCCTTTACATCGTTTTTATCTTTTCAGTGTAGAGTCGGGTTAATATTGAATTAGTCATAACATAATGTATCGTTTTTAAACGGTGCATAATAATGATTGGTTGGATGTAGTCTATTTTTTAGCATTGACTCTAAATTGACACCATTAGGTACAGGATACTATGATTTACTGGGGTTTTTATTTTAAAATAAATAATTTGGGGTCTTTAAACAAAAAAATGTAAATGAAATTTTGATTTTGCACCTTTTTATTATTAAAATTACTAAAATGTCGTGTCTTCAGTTTTACCTTTCCAGTGTAGTTTTTTAAGCTTTTGTGTTTAAATAAACTCAACGTAAACCATTCTATGAAGTTCTCGAGTTCTTTTTGTGTTAGTATTTAATGCTGTTTAATTGACGTCATCAACAAAGATTTTAAAGGCTTCATTATGTTTTGAGGAATGTGTCATCGAAAATATTCGGTATTTGGTTAGATCTGATAATGTGCACAGGGAACTCCGGGAAGCTAAAGCGTTAGGGGGGTCGTTGAACCGAGCATAGAGTCAATGTCAACGACGGCAGGCGTGAGTCCAAGATTCGGCATGAACAGGGGTGCGTAGAGTTCCTGGCTCGGGGTAGCAGGGTGCAACTGTCGCGGGTAACGACCCGACCGGGGTCGACGACCGGCGCCACGCGGCCGCCCGACCGAGCCATCCGATTGATTGAAGCGGAATGGCACTACCTTTTCGTACCCTCATGATTTAACTACCCCCGTTTTTAACGGAGGAAATAGCACTTTGTTTCCAAACAGATAAGGTGTGATTCGGTTTGCCTTTGATCGACGATCGGGCTTTTGTCTTTCGAGGCGGGTAGGCGGTCGACGCACACAGCTGTGTTAGGGGAAGTAGTTTTGCTCAAAATATTGATTTTTCCGCGAGGCCTGTCAACGCTTGTGTGCGTGCTCAGTGTATGTGTGCATGTTCATCTATTTTCGGTAGAGCACGTGGTCGTAGTTGTTGCTTGTTGACATGCGTTTTTATTTTTATGGCGGCTTTACGGTCCGAAGGGTTAATTGTATTACATCACTGTGGATTTAAATAAACAAACGGCGTAACAACTAACTTTAACCGTAATAAAGTAAAACATTCAATTACTTTCAACAAATATACTTCAAAAATGTGAACATTCTAAATAGCTAGATTTAGCGCATTCCATAGCGATTTACAGCCACTAAGCTCAGTATAACAAATTTTCAAAGCAGTATCAGGCGGAAAAAAAATTTGCATCAATTTTAAAATTGTCAGGTGACGTCAAGACTTAGTGATTATTACTAAAGCTACAACTTTTCATATAATAAATAGGACACTGACAGACTAATTACTCAATTAACAGCTTAATTTGTAGCAAGGCACTCCGCAGTCAAAGCTAAAGTCATCCTTAACAACTATATTATGGTGAACCCACCGTAAGCTATAATATAAAACTTTTAAAACTCTTAGTACCTTACCTATAAAGTACCTACCTATTAAAGGAAATTATTACCATTTTATAGATGGGAGTAGGAAATATATTTTTATTGGAATGTTACGCTTAATAATATGCTGATGATAGATATAAAAGTATGGTATTGAGAAGCCAATGAAGATCGTTACTTCACAAACATAAGCAGGTATGACAGATATTTTGTCTAGGAGCTACTTTCTTAGCTCGTAACGTTCACTTTACAGAAGACGCTTCGACTGAACCATAATTATAATATGCACTATTATATCGATTTATGTAAGTGCTGTGAATTTCTTTGTGTGTGCTGGATTCATTATAATATTAGCTAAGATTATATGAGACTCACAACACACACAGCCAGTTCGCAGGACTCTAGCACACAAGCAAACGTTACCCTTGATTTTGCCAGCTCAAGGTCTCTACCCTCTGAGAATATGCACTCGCACCCCAGTACTCCTGCATAGGTCTATCCCTCTCTAAAATACGGACATTGCCGAATTTGCCCGAACAGGAGCTGAGGTCGACGACCGAGGACGACAAACGTATTGGTAAATAAACATTGCTTATATTACATAACGAACACTATAATCATATCAGAGGTATTGTGATTCGTAAAAGAATATTGATTTCGTGCAATCTTAACCAGACTTGGATAATTTGTAACTTAAGTGCATTGAACCGTAATTTTATCATAACATTGCAACTGCAGTCACGCAATATACCTATCTATCCTGGAAGTATTGTAATCCTTGTAAATTTGAATTATCTTAGTCAATTTTAAAATTCTCAGATATCCTCCTGAACCAATACTGACTGATATGATGTGCCATAAAGTCAGTAACTACTGTACTTACTATACAGTAAATTCCAGTTTATAGATATTCTCGTAGCGTAGTGGTTATTGTGTCTCTTACTCAAATTAACTTATTTTTCTTAATCCAATCAACAGTATTTTCCAGCGATATTTGTCAGACATGCCTATTTTAGTACAATTATCAGACATCAGGAACTTGTATATTGCTATCAATGAAAATATAAGCATTTTGGACAGAATCAAAAACAAAATTATACGCGTATTCAAATTATACAGGTTATTTTTACATGTGTGCATTTGTACAACTCTAAATTAAGTTACTAGCAACACTTTAATTGCTCTATTGAGCCTTCATACTTTTTATGAATCGACATAAGTGGTGTGTTGAGTCATTGATGTGGGAACCAACGAGATGTTAGCTAAGAGTTCGAACTTCTTGACATAACACTGTCTAATTACATATGCAAGTGAACTAAAGTCACGTTATTAACTAAAATCCACTCGAGTGCTTGAAAAACAACACTCATGTAAAGTGTAAAAACAGAGTGCGAATCCCATAGAGGACGGGCGTCCTGTCGCGTTTGATTATGCTGGTTATTGCATCGGGTGTGGGAGTGCCGACCTACCCTCCAGGACCTACGCCAACGATGCACCCTAGATGTCTAGATATCTAGATGTCTGGTCAGGCCACCCCACTCACACCCACTCACCCACACTTGCATTGCACGACGGTACTGCGTCTGTGTGGTTGCGACTGCATCTGTGTTGTGTTTCTCGATTTTTGCCATGTTTACGTCACAGGACTGTGATCCACCAATTTGTTTGCAGTCTAGTCGAAAACATCGCGGATTATTTGTCCTTATTTGTTTGCCTTTTCAGCGTTTTTGAAGATTGGCAACTTTACTCGTATGTGTGAGGTCTATTGCATACCATTGCATTACACATGTATTAGAGCACACATGATTAACATGACGTAATAAGTTGAAGACTATCGTAATACGCACCATTAAATATCATGGATTAATAAGAGGTGAAGGAAAATATCTTCTTCATATATTACGTGTATCTATCTATTTTATATTAGGTAATTAGTGCATTTTGTGTTTATTAAATAGTTTAGTTCTAACATATTTAAAACGTTACTTTTTGATAGTAAGCTTTTAGACCATGCATTTCATCATTATGGAAAGGGCCATCGCACACCATGGAACATTTGCGAGTTAACGTCTCTACTAAGGCAATACTTAGTCTGAACCTACCCTAACGTATCTGAGTGCAGTCGCACTAGCGGCCTAGACTTGTGTGTGCATCGCAGTGTAGGTACTACACTCATACAACCACACATGATATTTACGTGAACTTCAATTATACGATCAGGGATGGGGTGGTTCGCATTTCAGTCATATAATCTCTAACGAGATAAGTATTATATGTTTTAAAAGTAGTATCTCTTCTTTAAATTAAATCATTTAAAATCATTGTTTCGTTAATTTACAAGCGATATGAGCAATATATTCTTCTATATTATGCATTCACGACAAAATAAAACAGCAATTTTTATTTTATTGTGAATGAAATTGATTCCATATATTTAGGTTTGAAAAATCTAAAACTATCAATTAATTGGGTTGTTTTTTTTCCTCTATAATGGTTGAGGATGACAATGGCTGACGTTTACATACTTGTGAACTGGTTGCTTGTGGAGTTTGGTCATCTCAAGCTTCACTTTTATATATGTAGAAGTAGAAATACTAAACTTTATTCTACACATAATTTTTATAAACATTAAAGATAAGATAAGATCTCCATAGGCTTATATTTCTTATGTGATTAATTTAGTATTTACCAAATTTTATAATATTTTTGGAAAGAGTAATTACGAAGTTTCTTGTCGGGTTCCTATATAGTCACGTCATTCAGATGATTTTAAAGTATTTTGTAAAAAATAAATTAAAAGTATTTTTGAGTTTGAGTAGACCATACCACAGGAGTTGTAAATACATAAGCTTATATATAAATACTAGCTGTGCCCTGCGGTTTCACCCGCGTAGATCTAGTTTCTTGCTTATTAATATTTTTAATAAATAAAAGTAGCCTAAGTTACTCCTTGAAACATTAGCTACCTGCCAGTCCCGTTAAAATCGGTCCAGCCGTTTCAGAGATTACCCGGAACAAATAGATAGACAAATAGACAGACAGACAGACAGACAGACAAACAGACGGATGGACAGACAGACAGACAAAAATTGTAAAACTTGTTTTTTTTTTTTGTGTCAGTAGCGTGTATACTTTCATATGCATTTTGTGAAAAGCTGTTATTTTAGAATTACAAACAGACACTTCAATTTTATTTATCTGTATAGATATACTGACTGTGACCTTACTTACGGGTATAACCGTTTCTACTAATAACACTACATAAAACCATTGATGATTAGTTTTTCCGGTACTCAGATCGAACTCATCACTGAAAATAAATTGAAGGTTGAAAAATTTATAGCATTGAGTTTCAAGTCACGATCGTAGCATTTGTCTTGCTACGACTTTAGCAATTTCGTTTCTAGCGGACCAGTCTACGCCGTAGCCGCTACGAGCTGCTACGATATAATAGAGTCGTTGTTTTATATCTACGATAAAACATACCTTGCATTATTATTTTTGTGGCTTTTATTTAAAAACTAGCTGTGCCCAGCAATTTCACTCACGTTGACTTTATTTCGTACACCTTATCTAAAAAAACATAGTTACCTGACAGTGAAAGTCCCATTAAAATCGGCCCAGCCCTGAACGAACAGACAATCAGAATGACAGATTTATATATATTTGTTTTTTTTTATATTAATACCGTAGGTAGGTATATATATGCATTTAGTGAAAAACTGTTTATTTGAAATATCAAACAGACACTTCAATTATAGTTATCTTATTTTTAAATGTAATGCTACACTACATAAGTATTTCTACCAACCAGCCTTAGCAATCAAAGTTGTAAGTCCAACAAAATTACGTCAACAATTTCCTCCGATTCGCGCCACCAAGCGGTGAGCGGCAGTAGCGTTTGTTCAGTAATTCCACGACAGATGGCAGTGCAAGACATATTTCTATACCAACGGACTTATAGAATGCTATTGTATGTAGATTGCAGATAGACTGTTGGCTTATTAATCATTGTATGTAATAACGGACATTTTAATAATAAAGAATTAAATTATTGTTAACACTTGAATAAAGAAATAAGAAATACATTAAGTTAAGAATTACATTATTTATTATTACAAATTGCTTAAATTAAATGATTTATTTGCAGATTTGTGTTACCTAATACTTTTGTATCTTTAAATAAACACTTAATTAGAATACAAATTCATATTATCCATGTGAACTACCCAACTTCAATTGAGCTGTTGGACTGAAGTGAAGCGCTTTAAAAGAACTATTAAGTATTTATAGCTGCAGTAAGGAGTTCGGCGAATGATGACTAATTATATTTGGGCGATTTGCCAGTTTGTCGATTGTTTCAAATTAGGACGACATTTGCCACCTTACTCCCCAAAGGTTAGGCCTGCATGGCTTGCTGATGATTTCGTCATAAAATACGAAATACATTCGACATAAAATAGTCGTAAACGAGTCATACCGATATTTCATAACACTTCATTTAGGAATTTCGACCTATTTTAATACGACGTAATATTCGATGCAACTAAATGTTGAATATACTATTATATTATATTTAAACACTAGCCCCGCGATTTTACCCGCGTAGATTTAGTTTCTTCCTTATTGTCGGGGAACCCTAATATTTTTAATAAATAAAAGTAGCCTAAGTTACTCCTTGAAACATCGACTACCTGCCAGTGAAAGTCCCGTTAAAATCAGTGCAGCCGCTTCAGAGATTACCCGGAACAAACAGACAGACAGACAGACAGATGGACAGACAGTCAGAGAAAAATTTTTAAACTTGGTTTTTAGTGTCAGTAGCGTGTATACTTTCGTGTGCATTTAGTGAAAAGCTGTAATTGTGGAATTACAAACAGACACTTAAATTTTATTTATCTGTATATATATAGATGTATAGATTAAAGTTCAAAGCTTAGTTACGTACTTAGATAATCTGTGACGTATAAATATTCAATTATAAAATTGAATATAAATTATGACGAGAACAATAGCTAATTAAAACTTCATCATTTATAACACTAGAGATTTACGAAGGTCACTATAACTTTAGTAAACTAAGATTGTTGAATGGTAATCCGAGTGCTTATAACTTTGTATTTAAGATTACGAATATATTTTTCTCAGCGTCGTGTTATCACGTTTCGAGATCTCACCGCGTGGAAACAGCGATCTATCAAGATAACCCAATTTCTATGGGTGTTGTATGCTAGGAACACATACCTCTAGAATTTAGACCAAGTGACAAATATTGCACAAATTTTCAGTCAAACAAATGCAATATAACATAGTTCACCTAGCCCGTGTTGACGAAAAATTAAATACCGTTTCAAATTTAAAAATAAAACCTCTTCTAGATAACAAAGGCCTGCCACAGCAAATAAGATGTGAAAATGCAATTAGATAAAAAAATAATTAAATGAGATTTCCAGAAACGTTTAGAATATTTTAAGTTGTGTTTTGAATTGATTGCTTTCAATCACCAACTTCAAAATATGCAGAAAAAGTTTTTTAATCCATTTCATAAAAAGACAATTCAACAGCATTTTTTTGGAAACGGCTGAAAATACTTCGGTCGTTTAAAAACGGTAGGTTAACGATGAAACGAAAAGTAACTAACATTTTAATGGTATTTTTGTAAAGTGCTAAAAAGACCATTCCAGCGGTTTCCAGACTTTGCTTTCCACGAAGTTTGGAATTACTGAGAAAAGGCACTCTATCCACTATTATTCATTCATTCGTTTAAAATAATGGTGACATAAACTTTAAAATTATCCGCTCGGTCGAAGTTATGGGATAAAATTACCCGTTCGTTCTATAAAAAGCATCAACTTTATACCTCCATTTAGTTAAGGAAAGGACCTCGTCACTTGTATAATTCATAAGTATATTTAATTTTAGCTTTGTTTTTAAGGAACTTTCCGGAAAAAATATCTGGATTTCATCAGTATTTTGTTAATTTAACTAAAGTTATGTCAATAAATAATAATATATCGAGTGATCTCCATCGTATCCCGGTTAATGTTTTTTGTCCACTTGCGGATAAGCAGAAATCATAAATATGCTGTTATAAATTGCGAGATATCTTGGAAGAGCTTCCATTAATGCAACCTTCAACATTCCCATAAATACTATTTCAGGGGCCTTACAAAGCTCTTATTGCCATGATAGTTTCACTCATTTATGAGACAGATGTATGTGACGTGTATACATCTGTCACTGTCGCACAAATGAATTAATATTGCAATAAAAGCTCATGGTAGGGCCACAGGTACTATGCACAAAACATTAGCAGTAGTATTATTTACGACCATAATTGTCTCACCAGAGACGAAATTGAATAATGAATTTTCATTGAAATGAAAGCAAGTCTTGGTAATATAATAAATAAATACAAATCAAATCAAGGGTATGAAAAATGAGATCATTATGACGCACCTTTATGGTGTTTTATAAAAGTGCGCAATTTAAATATGGTGGCAAAGCGACGTTTAAAAATTTGGTGCGAGTTATTGAGGGTACTCGGGTTCACTCCGAGTTCTAGGACACAGTCTGTCGCAACCCGCAAGTTCGGACGGCACTTATCGCCCGCCATCGCGATACCACCTATTTTGTATATTAAGTGCGCATTACCCAGATACCATGTAACCTCCTTTTCCGCTACCTAAACAATAATTTACCTGGGGGCCAACTATGATCGTTTTAATAGCACGTACTAAGCACTTCGTAACTTTGGCGTTTAATTATACGGTACAAAAATTAAATGTCAAAGCTCAGATGTTCTTAATACGCTCTGCTTAAACCGATGGTGGTAGGCCCCTGTTCATAACATACATAGACCTAGCAATTAGTATACTTGACTGCTATTCTTGGTGTCGCGGGTTCGATGTTATGTAATGAACATTTGTGTTTGCCACGTGTTTGAGTATTTTGTAAATACTATAACTATACTAGCTTCTGCCCGTGACTTCGTCATCGTGAAAAGCGTGATAATATATCGCCTATAACCTTTCTCGCTAAATGGGCTATCTAAAACTGAAATAATTTTTAATCGGACCAGTAGTTCTTGAGATAAGCGAGTTCAAGTAAACAAACAAATTCTTCAGCTTTATATATTAGTATAGATATTTACAAAAAGTAAGATATAATAACAATAATGTTCGGTCATCATCACACAGCTCAATGTAGTCCGGAACTAAGAAAATTTTGTTCTATTGGTAATATGTAAAGGGTTATATTTATATTCATCTTAATTTTATTTCTTTAAGTTTGGGACTAGACGGCACTGTGTGATATTGACGGAACGGTATTTTTTTGCATACATACATAAATAATTATAGGCAGTACACGTGACGACTCACACTTTATATAACGCGTTACAAAAACAAAAGACGTTATTATAACATAACTGCTAAATGCTTGCCCATATTTAGATTTGATATATAATACACAAAATTGCATAAACATTAATTGAGCTGGCTCAGGACATAGTGTGTTAATATTTGTCATTAAATTGAAAAGTTGTAAAAAACTGAATTTTTTCGTTATAAAAAATAATCGCACCGAAATAATCTTTTACTGAGTCAACAGTCACGCCCATGACATACTTATTATTGTTAATTTACTGTCTTGGCGATGATTTTCGATCTATAACGCTACCGCGAGCGCATTCAGTACATCAGTTTATGTAAGCAAGCATCCAATTTAACTGTTTTATTAACACCAGTAGTCAACCCTAGGGCATGTAATAGAAATAGAAAACTTGTTAATGTGTGCGTGAATTGCACTTGTAGTGTGGTTATGTGTGCAATAAATACTTTGTACATCCATCTCTTTCCTTCTCGACATTTCACTGATAGCTACAGCCTTGTCTAGTCGCATCTAATGCTGGCGTTAGTCCGTTTAGACGCGGAGCCTAGGCTTGCAAGTCACTTGCCTGTTTACTTGCCCAGTTATAAGCATTAAATAGCTTATAACTATATATCCTACTTTCTTAATTTTATAGGTGGTATTATTGTAACACCAGTGACACACTCGATGTAACGAATTTTCAAGTGTACACGACCCACTTATGTCTAAAAATGCTGTTGTTTAAACAGACGTAGGTTACTTACTAGAACAAATTTTACGGTCATTGGCATGGTTATTAGGTGTATATGGAACCGTGTTTTTATTGCTATTAATACTAAATTGTGTTATCGTATTTTGTTTCAGGTAAGTGTTAAATTTATGGAATAAAGCAGCCATAAGCAAATGGATACCTTGAAGGTTTGTACAAACTATGCGTGGACTTATTAAGAACTAATAATAAATGATGGTTCCACATAGACATTTACGGATCTACATATTTTGTAATATGAAATTAAAGAATGAGTGCCACTTTCAGTTTCCTTTCTATATACATACCTATTAACATACTAACGTGATATTATGTTCACGCAACTGATTC
This sequence comes from Watsonalla cultraria, assembly GCA_964035505.1. Classification (NCBI taxonomy): domain Eukaryota; kingdom Metazoa; phylum Arthropoda; class Insecta; order Lepidoptera; family Drepanidae; genus Watsonalla; species Watsonalla cultraria. The sequence goes on along the minus strand of OZ037717.1, from coordinate 3,727,659 downwards.
TTTGCTAGAATTTTAACAGTAATTTTGACTAGCGTTTCCTAATATCAGTGTTTATTTCGGTCATCACTTGCTAGGTATACTTGTACGAGTGCAGTAGCTCATCAAACGCTCCTAATGTCCCTGTAGCGAGTGTTGACTGAGCCGGAGTGTTGACCGGTATGTAGGTTACACCGCGCGAACCGGCGAACCCCCCGCGCGTCCCCCACAGCCCTCTGCACCACGCAACTACTTCTATGATCTGAACGCTTTTCAAGCAGAATATGTCATATGCAGTCTTCGCTCCCCCTTTGTACGCCTTCACATGAACGCCGAAAATAGGTTGAAGGCTACTGAGTGTTCAAAGCAAAGAAGATACGAAGACTGTATTATGATTTAACGTTAATATTGATTGCGATGTGTTCTAGGTAATTTTATCGTAGTGTGTAATGCGCATGTTCTGTTTGAAATGTCAAAGTGCATTATGCACTGGCTCGTACTGTAGAGAGGCGTAGGCAACGGGAATATGGGTACTTAGATATTGGGACAGGGGATCTGAAAGCGGTAGCAATGTGCCGCCAATTCTATTTTTGACCGTGGACCTATTATATTTATATCAACCGCTCCCCGTGGTCACTGGGGCAAGTTCGCTCGCTTCTTTAAACTCGCAATAAAAATCGGACAAGTTCGTGCTCGAGACCGTGGCCTGTGTAAACAGACAATATTTTTATATTAAATTATTGCGGTATTTTTGCAAACATACGTTTTCGTCTGCCAATTTGACTTTGCTGATTTTAACAATTAGATAAGTACTATTATATTTATATGATGATATATATTAAACTAAGAAACACATTTGGCAGATAAATAAAGCAGATTTATATATGTCATTAAGACATTTTACGAGTAGATTGATATGGTATTATCATCACAAGGTAAAACTCGAAACAACGATAACAAAGTGACCATCAAATTAGGAGATCGACAACCGGCCGTGACTCTGTTTACATATTAATATTTGACAGACCAAGAACTGAAGGATTTCATGATAAGATGACACACTATTCACGCAAGGAAATTGTAGCGATGCATTGTGTCGCACACGCACGCTATTATGCTCTGGCCTATATTCTATATCTCCACTAAATTACTGCGCGAATGCGCTCTAGTGAAAGTGAGCTGAGTGCAGTAGCCAAGGTTTCAACACCTGCATTCGTAGCGACGCGCCGACTCGCCATAGAACTCATGGGCATGCGTCACGTGGAATGTTACACGCCAGTTTTACACCAATAATCTCAATTAGGACGATGTACTAGAAAACTAAAAAAATTATAGTGGCTTATTTGGAATGATGCCAGATACGGCGAGACAGCGCGCTTCAGTCAAACAATTTACAAAATGGCGTACAATGATCTCTCCTCATTACTATAAATTACCGCTACGAAGTGAAAACAAAGACTCGCTTTCGAAAGTGCAAGCGAAATGTGGTTCGGTTGCGATCTCGCGAGCGTATAGATCATCCAAGGAGAACATTAATGAACGCGGATGTATCGCAATAGTACTAACCGAACTGGCTGGCCACGCCGCTCAAATAATAGCTAAATCAACTGAACGCGCACCAATTACTAATTCATACTGCATGTGAGTGAGCGGTGCACATTCCTTGCACTCGAGTGGATGTGTTTATGATGCGGGGAAACACTGCCGAAGGTCGAGATGTCTATCAACATAATTAAATCATTAAATTTGCGATTACACTGAATGATGATTACTTTTTACGAAACTTTGAAACAAGCCTACAATACGTTGGAAGATCCCGTTAAATATTTGTAGCTGCCCGACTGGGGATAGTACCTTACAGAAGATCGTAGCCAAATGAAGCTACCTTGAGTGGTGATGTGTTCCTGCGGTGAGTAAGGTTGCCAGTGTATGTAAATCCATGGAGGGGAGGAGTAGGAGTGGAGTGACTGTAATATAGAAATAGTGGTCAGTATGCTAGCACAGGGATTCATTTGTAAGAAGTCCAATCAAATAAAGATATATTTTTTTTAAATACAAAGAAAATTTGGTAGTCCCAAACAAAGGCAAGCTCCATACACATGCGCATGCCTATATCCCATAGGGTTACTATGAGACTATTATCTACATAGTTAAACTATGTTATACCTATGGGTGTGAGTTCTCTACGAAGATATACCCATTTTAACCGCATTGAATCACGTAACGTGATAGTTTAATTAAACTTCGGATACCAAAGATCCATTCCAAATTTATGATGGATGACGCAATCAAACGCTGTACTCTAACGAATTATTTAATCCAATGCTAAGATAGTTTTGGGAATTATCTGGTAGGTACTTGGTTACATTTATTATCGCCGGCGTCTTGTATTTCATTGCATAAATAATTATGTATTTTTTTAAGTAGCGTGCTCTAAAAAAATATCCACGTGTTAACAAATGAGAAGCAACATTATTTCCAGCTCAAAACTAAAATAAAAAAGTAAACAATTTCGCCGAGGAGCGCATAATTATCTGCACCTGTCACTTGTATGTTAGGAGATACACTAACAGTTCTGACACACATTCGTTAGGAAGAGGATCTGATATACAATTCCGTGTCAAACGACATAGATCTTGATTCTTGAACCTCTGTTCTAAGAAACAATTTTTGTGTTGGCACTGCATGCGTCCGGAGTTTAAAAGGTTGAATGGTCTAAGTCACAGGTGACTTCACTATTAAGCGATTCTATACATATTATGTTCATGCTTGTATTTCTCGAATGGGTGGTCAGAGGTGAACACCTCTGTGGAAATGTGTTTTGATGAGAAATTTTTCCAGTTATGATTATGTCCTACGTAATACGGGGACAAGCCTATCACCATTAACCGGGCATTAACCCAGACCCCGGGTTGCTACTGGGAAATTACTGATGAAAACCCAATAACACTTCTCCTGACCCCAGAATCACATCCAGGACCTCGTGTGACGCAGTAGTGTTTGCGACCTACGAGGCAATCCATTTTCATGCAGTTTAATTCAACATACATAATTACCGGGTGGTCGCTGTATCTAATTTAGCTTGAACCCGGAAACTGAGAGCACGGATCATGCGCGTAAGATCTTGCCTTGTACGTGTACAATCAATCACCTCTGAATCACTTCACTACCTCATGTCCGGTCAGGTAACAGAGCTAAAACGTACAAACGGTAGCTCACGCCTGAAACCTGGACTAAGGGCTAAGGACTAAGGACGCTGTAGAAGATGACTTCCTTATTTCCATGATGTTAATGGATCTGTAAGGCACGCCTACCTTCTTAGAAAGCTTAGTCTCAAGTGGCCTGGGGCTTACCATAAGTTCTTATTGCCATCATAGTTTCCCTGTGTGACAGGGACCGATTTATGAACGTCGTATACATTTGTCTCATAATAAGAGTTGGCAATGAGAGGTCATGGTAATGTTCCTGGACATGTATCAGCTTAGTTCTCCTTGTTTACCAGTAATGACTATGCAAGGGCCGGAGAGACAATGAGTCTTACGACCAGCAAACCAGTTAAAGAGTTAAATTTATCTTCGATGTCAAAACATATATTTTATTAGAGTTTAAATAAAAATCTCAATTCGTCAGAATTACATGACCACACAGGATTAAAAATATTACCGCCTTCAATTTTACTAAGGAGCAGATGTCCACTTCTTTTTATCTTTAGTGTGGCAATATTGGGTCCGGTTGCCCCGAAACACGTCGTCCCTTGGGATCTTTAGTGGCGAGAAAAATGATCGACCCACCTTCTCCCACTATCCTGATACTGGAGCGCACCGCCACTGTTTATAAAAACCCCGTAGTCCAAGTCCACAGTAATGGCAACAATAGAATACATATACTAATTTGTTTGGAGATATCTATATCCTTCCTCCCAGCCCATCGCTCATGCCTTGTGACAGCAATCAGCGGTCGGCGGCCGGCCTAGTTTCGCGCTAGGAATAGGCGCCGCCCCCGCGTCGCGCCCTGTACAGCCAAGTACTCGTTAAAGGACGCACATGGACGCTTTTCATGTTTTTCTACACGACGAAGTCTCATTTGAAGCTCGTTTGAGCGGCAGATGCGATGTACTGTCTTGTCTGTCATACAAGTAATGGCAACGTCTTTACAGCGATGAAACCCGAATGAATATTTTGCACTGGCTTTCAAACGATGAATACGGATGGGAGATATTTTTTAATGTGTGGTGAATGGAACATCTCTTTGTTGTAAAACGTATTATAGAGCGCCGTTGAAAATGTGAACTGTCCTCATCTAGGTAGGTCCTTCATTCATGTGGCGTCACATGCAGCAATAAACCATTCACATACACGCAGCAATAGAAGTGAATGTTGTTGTAATAAATTTCAACTGTAACGTTGTTCTATCGCTACGTAACACTTAAATTGATTGAACTTAATACATTGTAAATTACACTAGTTGTCGTAAAATCCGAAGCGCATGCGCACAAAGCTAGTTGCATCACAAAGTGCTGTTTGAGTTACAACTCTACGGTCTCTATGGCTTAGGGCTGCTACAAATTTATCTTATTTACTTTACCTTGCGTTGAGTAACTTGATAACTTTTGAGTTCAGTTACAACTATTATTTAACGAAATACGATGTTTCGGTCAAGAGTTCGAGTTCCTACCACGGTTCTTATTCGTTCTAAAATTACGTCCGAACATGGTCTGCTAGAAAATTCTTTGACGGTTGTATGTTCTAAACATACTTTAGTTAAATAATTTAAAAGAAGAAACGTTTGAGTTTGATAAATACATAGCGATTATGAAACGTTTGTTAGCGAAGTTTCGTTTTTGGAGAAACAGAATAGAACCCTCCGAAGTTAAAGCTAAGTACGATACCGCGTATTACCGAAGCCTTGTCTAGTTTAATTGCTAGGCTTATTAAGTTTGAGGTCTAGTCAATGAGTTTGGATTTTTTCCAAGATATTGTTATTATAGCTTCACCATTCTGATACACCTTTCTTTTATCTCATTGCGTAGCAGTTTATAATGTCTAGATGACCGGATAGACCGATGGCTTAGCTCACCATTGTTTGAAGTGATGTTTGTATAAATATTGCTAAATAAATAAACGTTAATTACATGCAATGAAGTATAATGTTTATCTGTAATTTTAATAATTTGCATAATTTCGATCCTAAAATAGATGGGCTATTATTAGTACGTGGCTTTGCGCGTTTTTTTCTAAAAACTTCGAATCTCGTTGGAACCGTTTTCAAGATTTAGATTATATACAAGATTAGTCGTTAACGTGTATTATTATATATATTGCTGCCGCATTGGTCTTGTGGTGCCCGGAAAATGCCCGGAGTTTGGAAGTTGGCGGTGTTTACATCCCCGTGCCTCAGAAAGCACGTTAAGCCATTGGTCCTACGCCTGATCTCTCTCCGGTCGTGTCGGATTGCCGTCCCATCGGACTATGAGAGTGAGGGAATAAAGAGTGCACCTGTGTTTGCGTACACACTTGTGCACTATAATAACTACTGCTGATCCTCGTTGAGACTAGCTGCCGTAACCGAAACTCTGTAGGAGACCATTATAAAGATATATGAACGGCAGCAAAATTGTCTGTCACAGGTATTTCACATCGCCTAGGATATATATTTATTGTGTCTTTTAGTTTTACCTTGAGATAGTCTTGTCAACCCTACCATACATTTCACTCAGAGTTGTCCTTCGACTGCAATCTCTGTCCGTCATGTGTATTTGTGTGTAGCCCTGTTCGGACATTCGCACACATAGACAGACTTGTCTAGGCTCACTTATAATGAACTAAATTATTAGCAATTTCCTTCACATGTAGGTGTGCTAATGCTGCCTAGGAATTCGCTTTGGACTTTGACATACGACTGTGTGTTCGCAGTTTATTAGAGAAATAGCAAATTGAATTAATTGGTTTTGAATGACTTCGCTTAAATTTAAAACTATATATTTTTTATACTCGGCAATTGTTATTATCTAAGCAAAGTGCAATTCAGCTATTTGTAACCTATATAATTCGATTTAAGCTGACAGATATATGTAGCTATCCACGAAAACTCCACACGCCGTCCTCGTGAAGGGAGTTTTAGGATTATGTCTTGAATTTTATGACGTTGGTTCGTATTGCGTCAAACTCTAACTTCTCACTAGTATTGACAGTGCACGTTTCCATTACGTTTTTTTCTAGTTACAATGTTCACATTATAAAGCATCCAGACACCATAGTATAAATTGCTGTTCATGACTACCATTAATCTCGTTTGTCACCGCTAGGGTCAATGGGTAATAAAGTGGAGACACGTATCATCTAACGCGTAACATTATGACCAGATGGACAGACAAAAACATTAGCAAATTGCTTTTTTGCTGGAAGAACGCCTCTGGCCGTGGACTGAATTAGCTCATGATTTTAATGATTTTTGTAAAGGATATCTCGGACGCAATGTCAGCTTTCAGTGTTTTTTTGTGTTAGCAAGTTGGCTAACAAGCGTTTAGCTTGCCTGAGTGTGGTGAATTTATATGATAGCACGTTTAGGGGTGTCAATTTCGCGCTGTGATAGTGGAATCGTGCCAACAGTGTTTCTAGTGTTGGTAGGCTACAGTAATTTCATACTTACAGACAGGAACCACGATATGATTTTTAGTAAGAAGCCCTTAAATACCCCTTGTCCATTCTTGGGGTCAGCTTTGACTCCATTAATCAATATACATTGTGAATTTGTACCTGTTATCAAATTTGTTTTTGTATGATGTTTTATATTGTTTCGATGAAATGTACATGTTGCCTGACTGAGTTTCTTCTCAGAAGGCTAGTTTCCGAACCGGTGGTAAATTTTCGACCTTCATAAGTGCCTTACCAGGGCCTAAACTGAATAAATATTTTTCATTTTCTATTTCATATTTTTATAATTGTCACAATATCGTGTTAGAATTTAACCATGAATATTGAAAAAACTGACAGACGGTCCGATGGACAGACATACACATTCCCATTTGGAATATTAATTTGGATGATATAGGTTTCATAAGTACAGACAAAAGATTCATTTTCATTCTTTATACTGAGTTCACTGTGTATTTGTTAGTTGTTTCAACTGGTAACCATCGGCGTGGCGATTGACCCGCGGGGAGCTATCTTGCTACTGGGTCAAGGCGGCTTGTTCCGACATCATCCTGCTTTCGAGATATGACTAACGTTTTACTTTTAGTCTTCACATGACGCTATTCTAAAATGTTAGCAAAAGTGTATATTAATAGGCGTATTGTTTAAACAATTCTTGTAGATTGACCAAAATCGGTATCTTGTTTTATATATAATCTTTATGTTTTTAGGATCGCACTTTCCTAAGGAGGTCTTGAAGAAGTAGGTACAACAACCAGTTTTCACTTAAGATGATTAAGTCCCAATATCTTTGATGAGTACATCGCCATTTCAGACACTAAACTAATCATCGAATTTCTTCTCAGGCATTATAAAGGTTTCCTCACTATGTTATCCTTCGCCGCAAATCTCCTGACATCAAAGTTAAAATAAAATCATTGGTATTATAATTGATAACAGAAGGCCAACTATGATCATTTTAGCAGTGCGTAATAAGAACTTCTTTGCTTTGACGTTTAATTTTACGGTACTAAAATGAAACGTCAAAGCTCAGAGGTTCTTAATACGCTCTGCTTAAATTGTGGATGGTAAGCCCTCAGGTGTCTAATCAAAATTCTCGGCTGCCGTGGTAGTTTTAATTATAAATGTTTGACGGAAAATATATACTGTTAACCTAAATACCTAAACACGAAATAAGAAGACAATCCAATTTCAATTTGGAGACAACAGCTCGAAAGCAATTTGTTAAAACCCGACACGGAGTAAAGTAAATCTTGGAGGTGCTTCGTACCACGGCCAGAGTCCCTGTAACCTAAATAGCATTTCAAACAAAATTCGGATCAATACACCGACCCGTGAATAGTAGGGTACGTGAACAGTATCCCTTACTCGTGTAAAGCGTGAACTTCGACCTGGGTTTTGGAGGTCATTAACATTTGGGCGGACGGGTCGCGGAAGTGGGTCGGTGCGTCGTCGGGCTGCATCGTAGCCATGACGACGGCCGCCGCCGGCCGCCGCCGCCCGCCGCTCTGCCGCCCGCCCCAGACGCACAACAACATGGCCGCTTGTTTGGATAACACTCAAGCTATTTTCAGTTACTTTATCCCAATTATACATTTATGTTATGGAAATTCGGTTCATTTGACTGTAGGCGGCGTCGGTGGGCTTTTGTATAAAATGTGGGTAGGTATAATGAAGACATTCAACTGTAAGTAACTGGATACTTTTCAGTGTTTATTCACCTACAACAAAATGTGTTATTGTTAAAGTTTATAATAGCGTCTGCACCGATATAATTCAACACAATAAATATCAAAAAATATTCCTTTAATTATATCTTGTGATCCTAATACACACACGCGTTCAGCTAGTATTATTCCAAGTGTAAAAACACCAAGCCTCTACGCCTGCACTATGTACTAAACGGATTTCAATTCAACGTTTTCGTAGCTGTATATTGTACAATCGTATAACTACACGCGCACGGTTGCGTCACTGGCGTATAGAAGGGACCCGTAAATAGGTCAAAAGGGGGCCAAGCCACTGTCACTGCCACTGTATACGTATAGAACATAAAATCAATGATAACGGCACGTGTAGAATTCAACGACCTTCGAAATTTCGAGAGTTGATCTTGAGGGAAGGTACGGCTTCATTATATGGCTTCTTTTGTGGTTTGCAGCGTATCACTCTGACGGGTAGATGTGTTGGACTCTATTGTTTGTTCATAGACAAATATTAGGCTTCGATTTGTAAATTTTTTTGAGTATTTTATTTTAAATACATACATAAGATGATTAAGTGCAACGTGACAGACAGTCTATCGCCGTCTGAGGCACTATACATTTTATTTGAATTACTTCTCAGTCATATGCAGGTTTCCTCACGATGTTTCCCTTCTCCGTTTTTAAAAAACTTGGCCATTGGTGGCATTGGTACTGGCCCCGCCGGGATTCGAACTTGCGTCGCATGCGTAGCAGGCGACTGCTCAAAGCCCACGGCCACCACTGGTCTTTCTTTTTAAAATACAATTATAATTTAGTATAACTTTTGTGTCTAGAATAAGAAATTTTAGCTTAGCTTTATTTCAAACATATAAATTTGCCCATGCAGATTATCAAAGAACATAAACATTTTTGAAATTTTACATTAAATCCTTAGTAAATAATAACTAGGTACTGCCACAAAAGTTTTACATGTAAATGTAGATTTACAAAACAATATGCGATCTATTTCTAACGTGTAGCATTGTGTAGTTGACCTTAATTACTTTCGGCTATTCCACAAAGCGGTATCGTGTTAACAGCTCACTGTGTAAACATGAATTAATGAAGCGTTTAAAATATTAACCTTTACAAATATGTTTTCCTCATAATCATCAGCGTAAACTGCTCTTGTTTCTTGCGCCATCTTTCGGGCCTGTGTGGAAACTCTTACAGATCCTCCTACGAGCACATTTATCTGATATTTTTGTCTGGTATTCAATATTTAAATATTACGATTGAATGGAATAAGTAACAACTATACACCAATAATTATTACCAGAAATATATTAAGTTTAGTATTTAAAAAAAAATGTCCATTCTGCCAAAAAAAAAATCAATGAAGATCTTGCATGCTACAAAGAAAAAAAATCTTAATCATTTGCATTTTTTACTGTCTGCTTATTCAGTTCAAATATTTTTGAATGTTTTATTTTACTCGTAACAATGATAATACTAACTACTATTCACCTTGTATCTTCAGAGTTTATTTTGATATTCCCAATACAGACAGTTTGGTAAATATACCACAATAATCGCTTACTGCGGTGTCCCAATCTCGCCAAGACATAAAAAGGCAGATGACCCAAAACAAAAGAATAATTTTGTGAAAAGAATTGACAGTATATTTGTTTATATCACCAAATTTATTGTGCTTGGTGCTTAAAAGTTTATTAAACAAGAAAATGTTTTATTGTTACGTTCCTTAAACGAAGTTAAGCAACCATATGCCAGTAGTTGGATGGGTGACCGCCCGAATTCCCTCCGTGCCTCGGAGAGCACGTTAAGCCGTCGGTCCCGGTTGCCAATTTAACATCTTTGGCAATCGTTACAGGTCAGTCAGAGGCCTAACAAAGTCTGACAACTGGTTTAACCCAGATTGCTGATTTTCAAGAAAAGGGGGTTACGAAGGTCAGACAGTCGGTTCGTATAAAAATCTGGTGATCAGCCACATCGGGTTGAATCAAGTGCTGACCCCAAATACATGGGATAAGGCCAGGGATATGATGATGGTCTTTAGACGTAAATGGACACTTACTCCTGCCGCGATATTCTGTAAGTTTTCTCAGCGTCGAACTTCACGTCGAATTTCGGTTTCAAAGATACGAATGTGAACTTTATCGTCTATGTATTATGTATCAAAGTTGCATTTGGTATCTATGAAATTACAGAATAATAAATGCAAAACAACTTGGATGGATTGAATGTGAGAAGCACAAGTCACCCTTGAACTTGTATGAGACCAATCTGGCATTTAAGATTCTAAATATTTTGAAGCACGATCGAATAGGTTACTTTAATAAATACATGATCAAATTAGAATTATTATTGTTTTTAAACTATCTCTGACTAATATATTAATGTTTTATTATATCTTTAAATACCTAGCCATAAACCTTTTAAATACCACAAGATTTGCTTTATTTCAATATTTTAGATGGGTATAACAATTATGGACGTCTTAATTTTATTATTATGCTATTGATCACTCACTTTACTTTGGGTAACATTTTTTTCAGACTATTACAAAAAGTGGATTTTTCTCTACTATGTATTAATGTATTTTTTTAGCTAAAAGCCAATTGGAGTTCAATTCCAACACGTTCAATAAAACAACATTCAAACAAAAAATAATAAGTTTGTATGGAATTGGTTTTAAATATCATCGCAGTCAAACGGTGATCTAGATAGAGAAGAGGATATTGCAAACTATGACTTGTGATGTGGCACCGAAATCAAATACGCATATTTTGTTTACAAGGTTTCACATAGAGTTACTAATACTTATTTAAAAACATAGGGTTCTGCGAAATAAAGCATCCCTTGAAATTAAGTCTACGTCGGTGAAACCGCGTTACACAGCTAGTGTTTAATCAGTTCTAAAATATCCTTAACACGAGACTGATCATTAACTAGTTACTATAATTTGGGGCCTACCATCATCAGTTTAAGCTACGTGTATTAAGAACTTTTTGCTTTGACGCTTCGTTTTGGTACCATAAAATTAAACGTCAAAGCTAAGAAGTTCTTAATGCGCACTGCTTAAACTCGCACTCATAAGCGCAGCGCATAGGAGGCCAACTACTATCGTTTAGATCGTAGTTGGCGCCCTGTGCGCTGTGATTTCATGTTTCCCTCATGGCAGAAACCATTACATAGGTGCTCTGATGTCTCCTCAAAGAGGTGGTAGCGTCGAGTTGAATTTTATTTATCCTATTACAATGCTGTAGAGACAAAATTCTTAGGGCCCCTGACATTGGGCTCTGACCTCACTTCGCCTTTTGGCAGTCGCCTTGGCATTGCAACAGGGCCGTGTTCAAGTCTCGAGCAAGAGCTCAAAATGTACACTAAGTAATTACTACTCGAACAACATTTAGGCGGCCTTTACCTTCAGCAATAAATACCTCATGATTGCTGCCTTTATTTTGACTATTCTATTTATAAATCATTAATGAATTTCATATGCATTCGAATGTTAATTATAGAATTTGGCTCGCTATGGTCGCTTTGTTTGTTGCGTTGCGCTATGCGTGATCTCAAAGGTCAGTGGAGTTAATATCTGGATTGATCGTGGCGAGTAGAAGGGTATTGCGCGGCCAATGGGTTGAGAAATAAATAAAATAACAAAGAAATACGCTAATAACATCGGTAAGTATTTGTGTAATTTCAACAATTTATAAGTGCCAGCGAAAAACGCCGTGACTTAATCCATCGATTAATCTCGCCGATATTCCACGAATGCATTGCACAATTCCAAAGATTAAATGTCCTAAAACAGTATTGGTTTTATTGGTTGCAATATATTTGCAATTGACGTATTTGGTTTGGACCGCATACATAGACAGTTCAATGGGAACTAGGAAACGATATAATATAATATCGATGCTTGTGTAGAGTTCATGCAACGTGAGGTGAGACAGAAATACACTGCCAGGTTTGTCCGTAGATATACCTCCCACAGCAAGCGCTGTATCTCTGTATTGCGGTATTGATCGGTATGTTCAAATGTCAAACGATATGAAGTAGTAGGGGCGGAGTTGTGCACTAATCACCCCCTTTACAACGAACAGAAAAGCTACCGATGTCATACTGAGACCAAAGAGTCGACGAGACACGTCAAGTTGATTGTTAAAAATCAAAATGGAGTGTCAGAGAATGCACCGCGCGGCCGGTGGCTTCGCGCCTGCGCGGCGTCCTAGTTTCCAGTCGGAGGTCACGGGTTCGTTCCCCGATCGGTATTGATCGCTGCCTCGAGGCCGGAAGTAGGACTCCGGTGCAGCGGATGTCGATAGTGCAGATAATACCACCTTCCCAATTATCTTTTATTACATTCAGTGCTTTTGTATTCTGTGTTTTGACTGTTTCTATTACTAATCGAAATTCTTCAAGCTGAAATATATATAAGAAAATATATACTATTTGTTATTTACCTATTTAACAGATATACAAGATTAGCTTGTTATGATAAGCGAATAGGTGTCATTAGAATAGCCTAGTTACACTTGACATTGGCACGAAACTACTATGTTAGAAGGAAAACGGTTAGGTTTATACCTAAGCCCATGCTTTGGTTGAAACTTGGATCATAAACATAACGTCCTTAACATTATAATGGTGCTTATTATTTTTTGATTAACCAGTTTTTATACCATTAGCCCTTAGTATGGTTAATCATTCTCGTGTAGTTGGTAATAGTCTACAAGCTTTGAAACTATACACTTGATATATGTGATGTGTATTCATTGCGTTAGACCTTATAGTAGTAGTGTCGTATCTGAACTTTGGATAGTAAGATTAAGGTAAATTTTCCTAGCGCTATTTCTCAATGGATGAAGCAAATTTATGCTTTTTTTTAAATTGAAAATGCTTTTTTATAATGAAAATGTTTCTTACCCACCGATTTGAATAAGCAATTCGTTTATTAATTTGAACATCTCCGATATGAAAATGTATGTAAGTAAGTATACGTACTACTTATATATAGTATATAGTACCAACTTCTTCATTTCCAGACTAGAATTGACGTGAAAAGGCAGTATTCGAAGGCAGGTTTGTTTCCATCGAATGTACAAACCTAATAAACCGCTAGCACTATAAGTACCATATATTTTATGATTTGGTTTAAGCTAAATCACAATGATGCTAGAGTACCAAAACAAAGTAGATAATAGACAGTTAGGTACACAATATAATCAGCACGCACATCGGCGCACACATACGCATTCGTTCAAAGTACCGTCAGTTTAACATAAACACATCGGTATCGCGGGGGTGTTATCGGCCCGCTATAAGTAGGCCCCGTAGTTGGGTCAATGACGTTCGTTAACCCGCTGCAGCCGGCACGTGTCGGCCTCGCACCCCCGGGCCGGGCCACCTCGCCCCACCCAAAATGAATTATAACAGTTAACCTTTAACACTGCACTTCAAACATCCTTTTTTTGGTTTCACAACTATTTTTAGTAGCATAATATGTAAAACTACCACTACTACGCTCTTGGCGCATTTGTATCTCAAAAAGTGTTATGTTAATTGACTCGTAAATTCTATATAAAAATCATTTAAATCTTAGTCGGTATGTTAATTACATCATTTCTCTCTCGTCATAAAAACTCAATTTTCCCGCGACTTCGTTCATTCAAATCTATACGAGTATTTATATAAACATACATTAACGCAGTTTCTTACGTCATTATTAAGTATAATTATCGATACGTATGCATCTGTAGATCATTAAAAAAAACATCGCTATCTAAAAAGGGCAAAATCGTACCTGAATGTTCGTTGAGAGTGTTCTAGACTAACTAATAATAGCGAAGAACTCGCCTCTAATCAAATATTCAGTAGCAAATTTATTTCAAATTAATTTACCATTAAATATAACTATCTATTATAGAATACTTGAATGAAGTCAACACCCACTATGTATCGATCCAGAGGTTGACGCATGCAGTGCTCTTTAACGCACACATACCTGCTTCTTAGTAGCAGGTATTGAGCCATCCCAATGCCATATTCCCGGAGATCGCTATATTTATCAGTCTGGCACGCCGGGGGAGTGAGCGGGGGAGGGGGGTGAAGGGGGAGGGGCGTCGGCGCGCAGGTGGGTCAATGACGTTCCTTCACCCGATGCAGCCTGCGCGCACCCTGAAACTAGGGCGGCTACATACCCTCTATATAGCGTAGCAACCCTCTGAGCTCTACATGCATTAACTGCACTTCACTCCCCTTATGTCATGTCACACAATCCTTTGAAGCTTATACGTAGCTTAACACACACTTCAATAGACATTAGCGTCGACTAATTTACTTTGATGTTTTTTTTAATATAGCGTGAATTTGCTTAAAAGTGTAAAAATCCTTTCCTTTTAGCCAGCTTAACAATAACCAATTTGGTAGACATAGTCTCTGTGGCTCCTAAAGCAATTTATTCTGGGCCATCCCCAGGGATCGCTCTAGCATTATACAATTTACCCAGTTAATGGTAGATCCAAATATAATTTTAATGCATAAATTATATGCCCACATTTGCAAAATATGTATGGATTTAAGGATTTTTTGGAAATACATTCCGTAAGGATAGGGGAGGAAAGTTAATATGGAAATTCTTATCAGGGCCACATAAGTAGTTCTATAATAAAAAAAGCCAAGTATTTTATACACCACATAACCAGGAAGGTGTTAATATTGAATAATTTGAATACATAATACGTATCAAAATAATATCTTCCACTCTGAAGTAAACTATGATACTAGTATTTGGCATCACAAGTACATTATATTCTAATGTACGCACAGCAATAGAATTTTCTACGTAAACAATGCTACAAGTGTATCCATGTCAACAGGTAATCCAATGAAAGTGTTTAATAAGAATTAGAACGTTACTTAACACACACTACGCTGATGCTTGCTATAAACTTATTATATTGATTAACTACAGAGTACTCCTAAGTACCAAGTACTGGAGCCTTCGCCCATGTACCTACTCGTAAAAGTAGATAGAATGTCTAAGTCAGCCAGGCCAGTAGGAGCCAAGGCTAGGTTGTTCGACGACTTCAAGCGATTTTAAACTCTATATTCAGCTCGAGAGAGAAGCAAAGAGATTGCCGCAAGTGGTCAATGACGTTCGTTGACTCGAGCATTCGATGCCGGCGCAGTGCTGTTTTCCTTCTCCGTTTTCATGCATTGATATTAGAAACTATTAGAACCATTTTTGTTATGATCATACACTTGGTTTTACTTTAGAATTTTATAGATAGGCTAAAAATTATTAACCAAATATAGTTGACGTTAATGTTAAAAAACCCATTGGTTTGGCCTGCGTTCAATTAATTATAAACATCCATGACAGTGCATGTGGCACTAGACCAAGTATTCACTTATTATAATACCTTCGCAGAGGTGACTCATCCCAAATTAGTTTAACGGTATATTTTGTTTATCGTAGTAAAAAAAACGATTTCGAAAATCATATTTTAAGCATCCGGCGTATAACGTTAACATGAGCCGGGGTCCATAAAACCAACCGCAATTCCGCATTCGATCTATCGTGTTGTAACACATAGTTATTTTAAACGGCAGAAGGTTTATTTCATTTGTCGTCTTGCAAGTACAGCACCAGTGGTGGTAGAGCTATTCTGCGTCGCGCGTTCCTAGATATACGCGCGTCAGAGGTGGAATGTTGCGAGCCATCGGAGGTCTGGGTTGGCTGGTTGGTATACGTGAGGTGGCTCGGAGCTCGTGACCCAATTTCGCAGCTGCTGGTTTCAGCAGCGGTGAGGGGCGCCGGAGCGGGGGGAGCGCGGGCGGCGGGCGGCGCGTGTCAATGCCGTTCGTTGACTCGCAGCAGCGGCATCGACGCGGCCTCCGCCTTACATAACCACCGACAATGAGCGCTCGCCGAGTGCGTGCGATGTACCACGGCAACCTACAAGCTACCACACCGCACTGTTTCATATGTTCCAGCACCGCCCGAGCATGCCAATGTTACGTTGATACCAATAATAGGTACCGGGTTATGAATGCGCTTGCGATCACCTTTTGTTATGAAACTAGACACAGTTCAATTGAAGTACCGCATCGATTGTGTCCGGGGGCAGTTTGCTTTTATACTTGAATTTTAACCTTCGCACTTAGCGGTATGTTGTTCAACCAAATTCTATCACGACCAACTATGATCGTTTAAGCAGCGAGTTTGAAGAACTTCTTAGCTTCGACGTTTAATTTTACGGTACCAAAATGAAACGTCAAAGCACAGAAGTTTTTAATACGCTCTGCTTAAACCGATAATGGCAGGGCATCTAAAGTTGATGTCTTAGTTAGTTTTCGCAACTTTATAAGAAAATTATTTATTGCATTTGTATGTCACAAATCTCACAATTCGTGGAAGGTTTATTTATTTTATTTATTTAAAAATTTATGCACAAAGTACATAGGTGGACTTAATGCTAAAGCATTTTCTGCCAGTCAACCTTACTATACAGCACTAAACATAGAGGACAAGGTTCGTTTTTTACCATCATCAGCACCATCACCCAACAAAAACAAATCTTCCGAGAACTGTAAATCTGAGACTCTTACATTTTGTTAGCATAGCGATTCCATTCTGTTCTGGTCCATAGGCTACAGTAGCCGCTTTCTTTCAGGCAGGATGTATGTTTACTTGCCACTTTTGCAATAGAAAAATCTCCCAAGTGCGAGTCAAATGAGCAAAATAAAATCGCGTCTTTTATAGGAGGGAGCCCCTACAAATATTTGTGTTATTCTGTTTTTTATATTTATTGTTATAGCGGCAACAGAAATATCAGCCTGGTGACAGACGGACAGAGTTGTAATAGGGTCAAGTTATTTACCCTTTGGTTTTTCTCACGTTAACACGTAGTCCAGTAGCAGAGTAAGTAAAGCGCCATTTCAATCTATATCCACAAATATCCTTCCGTTCAACAACATGAATTGAACAAAAATGAACATACCCTAATCCTTTTTGTGATGATATGAATATCTATACAGATAAATAAAATTGAAGTGTCTGTTTGTAATTCCAAAATTACAACTTTTCACTAAATG
Source organism: Watsonalla cultraria (assembly GCA_964035505.1). Lineage (NCBI taxonomy): Eukaryota > Metazoa > Arthropoda > Insecta > Lepidoptera > Drepanidae > Watsonalla > Watsonalla cultraria. The sequence goes on along the minus strand of OZ037717.1, from coordinate 3,710,222 downwards.
CATATGAAAGTATACACGCTACTGACACTAAAAAAGCAAGTTTTAAATTTTATCTCTGTCTGTCTGTCTGTTTGTTCCTAATCGTAAGGTAATCTCTGAAACGGCTGGACGGATTTTAACAGGACTTTCACTGATAGATAGCTGATGTTTCAAGGAGTAACTTAGGCTACTTTTATTTATTAAAAATAGTAGGGTTCCGCAAAAATAAGGATGAAACTAAATCTACGCGGGTGAAACCGCGGGGCAATAATTTTATTAATATTTTACTCTACGCGGGTCAATTTATTTCTGAAGCCCATATACAGGGCTTAAAATCCATATTAGTATATATAATAAACTAGCTGTGCCCCGCGGTTTCACCCGCGCAGATTTAATGACATGGTAGCTTATATTAAGTTAAATCCTTTTTGTTTTTAAAATAAGGTGAGTAGTTACTCCTTCTATCATCAGTTGGCTGCCATTGAAAGTCCTGTTAAAATCGGTACAGCCGTTTCAGAGATTAGCCGGAACAAACAGATGGACACATTAAAAAAAAAATATATATATATTGTATTTTATATACTTTCATAAGCATTTAGTGAAAAACTCTTAATCTAGAATTACAAACAGACACTTAAATTGTATGTGTATAGAAGTCCTGTTAGTTGCCTAGTAACGAGATTTTTTCGGATAATCCACTAACATAATATATTGTGGGTATGTTGTGTGTCTGTCTGACTGGTACCATTTCACAGCTGAATCACTGAACTGAATTTGCTTTAGATACCATTAGCCTCACGAATGGGCATAGGGTACTTAAAAAATCAATACACGGGCGAAGTCGCAGGACAAGCTGTTATAAAGTGACATTTCACGTAGTTAGCTTGAAACCTTAAATTCTGAGCAAACAGTTTTTCTATCTAGAGTGGTATAAATACGATTTGTTTGCAGTATCTGACACAAGGTCGCATTGCAATATGCTAATGAATTTCTCTCATCTTATTTTAAAAACAGTAAGTAGTGATTTTGTTGTTATTGTCGTCCTTTCAAAGTGTGTTGGAGTGTCAGCAGTACTACAATAGGGGCTGATCACGCCTATAGAGTCACTATTTGGTGTTTGGGAGTCTAAACACGTTGGAACTCAAAACCTAAAACGATTAAGATAAGTGTTGATACGCGCCGATGGACAGTTGGAAATAATTGTTGGGAAAATGAAACTCTTCTCTGATGTGAAGTTACTTTTTCTTACATATTTCTCAAACTGTCAACAGACTGCTGTTGGTCTAGTGGTCGCAAACTCTACTGCAGGTCCTGGGTTTGATCCCCTCGTCGGGCAAAACGATGTTGGGTTTATCCATCTATAATCTCCTAGCTACCAGGAGTGTAGATTATTGCCCGGTTAATGGAAATAGGCTTATTACATGGAACTTAAACATAACTGGTGAAATGTAGGTACTATACCCGTAAGTTCATCTCTGCCTACCCCTTCGGGTAATAAAGGCGGAGTATGTATGTACTTTTGAAATCATAGCTTTGATTGAAGTAAGTTTACCTATAGGCTCTATAAGTCATGGAGTTTTAGACCACTTGTTCAATATGAATGGGGGTAGTTGTTGAGTGGTGGTCGAGCGCAACAATGGGTGCGTGAGGGCGGCCGGCGCGGTGGCGCGGCCGAAAGTGAAAGATGCGCGCAGCGCGGGGCGCGCGGGCGCGGGCCGGCCGGCAGCGCTGCTCGCGCTCGCTGCACCGCGCCGCAGCCTCACGCAAACAAAACTTTAGTTACTAACCTACTTCCGTGCGGGCGCCAACCGCGAGCGCGACTCCCGCTCCGTTGCATGCTCGCCGCCTTACCGCTACCCCGTACTACGTACCTCTATGACACGTTTCAGTGATGAACTATTCTATGAAAACGATTGAGTAGATCTCGCTCCGGCGAACTAAGCCTGCTATTTTTGAATGGACACGAACTCTTTAGACCACAGTGGACGACAATTGAACAAAATGTTTTATGGTGAGATGATGATAAGTCTTGTAGCTTTATGTTGTTTTTATTTCACGTTGGCATGCACTTTACAGTCGCCGTTTCATTCATACGTTAAGTATTTAATATTTGATAGGCACGCACACACCGCACGAAGAACACGTGTTTTTCTATGGAAATTAGGAGGATATTTTTATCGATATATATATAATCTTATTTTCAAATATTATTTACGTAAGCTTGTACTACAATACTACTTTCTTTTAGATTTTAAGCCCTATTTGACCTTGAAACTGTTCAGTCACTGCATGAAAGTTGTAACAAACTCATCTCATAAAAACTTTCGAGCGCATTTTGTCCATGTTGGTCTATTCACCTTAGCATAGTTAATTTAATTATTTTTAACACTATTATCAATTAAATACAACAATAACAATGAACTCATACAAATGAACTGTTGAACGTGAGTTCCAAACTTTCCAGCATTTTTGCTCAAGATAATGTATTGTTTACTATGTTCAGTGTAGTCTACAAGAATATAAGAAACCAGTTATTAATGAACATTGCATTTCAGTAACTTTTAACATTATAATTATTTATGAAGATTAAAAATAAATCCACCATTGGAATACGATGGAACATTCGCTGTATAGATTAGCCGCCATATTGGATTCGCTTGTGGCGCTCTCTAGCGTCAAGTTTGGTGAAACTATTTCTATTTATTATTAGACAGGTTACATACTGGAATATAATTGGATTTACGAAGAAACTTTCATATTTCTTTGTCTTTCGCGAATTCTACTTAATATTGCGAATACATCAAAATGTAGGTTATCGAGTCACTTTATCTATTTAATTCATTTGTTTTGACAAATTATCATTTTTTATCTTAGTATGAGACATTTTCCAAGCACATTTATTTGTGTTTTAATATATTAGTGTGCACTTATGAGTATAATATGGTAATGTTTAAAGATATTTATTGCTATGTTTGAAAATTCTATTGCAAATGCATTACGATATAGAAAGTCATTTAAAATTTCTCCTCCTTTTTGTCTTTGATGTATTTTTTATATTTACATCCTGTTTGTACTGGACATATACTTTTTTATTAAACTTTACTCTATATAATAAATCTGCAATACTTTGTGTGGAATATCTAACATGAATTGATCAACTTGAAAGAAAATAATGAAATAAGAAATATACCACACTTCTTACACATCTTGTTCTCCGTAAGACGTTTTCTTAAAATAACATTTAATGCTTTATTATGAATGAGATTTTGAGATAATTGACTATGGGCTTCTTTTATTCTCGACGTTTCTACATTGTACTTAACGCGAAGCCTAAAAATACTGCATACAATTATATTTAAAAATATGAAAATTGTGGTATAATATACAGTTTCAGTAAATCAATATTTCTGCTTCCCATCGAATAAGCAACATAAAAGTAAAGTCATCGTATGTGGAGCTTACATTTTCATCAACTCATTGATTTAATTAATCTTTTCCATATGTTGATATTTTTGCCGTTCTGTCGAATCGCGTCAAGATTAAACCACATGGTATGCTAGAGTATTATTTATAGTGGACGTGGTGATCTCACGGTTATAATTTTAACTGACGGTTCGCGATGACGAATTCTAACCGTCTCTTATCTTCAAATACTTGCGTTCATAGAAACTGAATGCATATTTTGTCGTATTGCTTTGTTTAGTGAGTTCTTTAGCTACCTATTCCATTTTTACAACAATGCCGTTCAAACCTTATTTGAAGGAAATAAGGTACTTCAACAAGTAGGTATAGTTCTCATCTAATATTACTACCCCACCACTTTTTATACTATGAAATTAGTAAACGCACAGACCGCGTGGTAAGTGGCTAACTATTGCAAAATCTTGCAATACCAAAGGTGATATTAGATTAGCAGCAAGTATCAACTAAGTTGTTAGTGCTAGCACAGTGCCTTCACTTCCACCTTCCTTCGAGCTCTGGTGAACTACTACTTGACTGCAGGATCAAAACACTAACGTACCATCTAGCTATATATTTTTTCCCCGAATATTTAAATGGGATACCGTTATATTCCTCTTTAAACTCCACAAAACTCTCCTTGTTATTAGCAAGTTTGTCCGAATTAGTTACTTAGTAGCCATTCTATAATATTTTGGTAGAAAGGCGATATCTAATAGAGTTTAGTTTTCATTGTAAAGTATCGAATTCAATCGTATATATAATATACATGGATTATTATTTATATTACTATACATATTTCCCTTTGATTTGAATTTAATTATTTTATTTTATATTTGCAACGTTTGTATGAACATACTTATATAAGTCACATACATAAATACTTGCTTCCATCGAGTTCACAAAGCGAAATGAGTTCGAGTATCGACAGTAGTTCCTCTAGTTAGGGTGTGCACAAATGTGCGTGGCGTGTACGTGCGTTGATGTGTGCCTGATTGAAGAGTTGCGTTTGTGTGTTTTTTGAGTAAAACGCAAGCACACGGGCCCGTGGTGTGGCTCGCGAAACTGGGTCGGTTCAGTGACCCATATGTTTATCTAACGATTGTGCGTCGCGGGCCTTTCGCGCCCGTAGCCCCACACTTATCGTTATCACTGCGTTCGCGTTTTCGTTTAGGTTATCTGCCGGGCAACCTGTCTCTTGCACTATTTCAATTGATAAAGTGCAAGTATATCGGGTAACCGTTATTTATATCCGTAACACATTTCAAAGTACAAACGTCCACGACTATTGTTAAATGTTTTGATGATTGGAACTTGTGCTCTTCTGTAGAATATAAATAAAATGTTAGACTTAAACATAAAACTGTGATATTTTTTCTGTGCAGGAATCATCATTCAAGTTTATCTGGTAATTAAAACAAATAAGTATAATAGATAATGCATTCTAAACCGCTGAAATCCTTGTAATTAAATACACCATGAATTAAATGGGTCATAGAATTTCCACAAATTTCACGTGAGTAGGTACCTGAACGTTTTTTCAAATATAGCGCTGATGATCAATAATGGCTTAATTAATAGTTTTAAATAACAAGTGGCGACCCTATTCATGGCTTATTTGTCACATTTATTTGTTTGAATTTCTTAAAGAATATTTGAATTTCTTTTCTATATTAATGTACACTATTTTCGCCCGTGGCTCAGTGATTTTGAGCTTGAATCGTGACTTCTAGGTCTTTGGTTCGATCCCTAGACAATAACATAAACAAGAGATTTTTTGGCTTTATTTTTATTTCATAGCTATTCAAAATATGCGTTATTTACTTTTTCATACCATTATAAGATATCAAAACACGGTTACGGATTTTATGTAATACGGATAACGGATATTTGTAGGTACCTCAGTCGCAATTTCTTGCTATCATCAATTCGCATTAACTACGCACAGTGAAAATCGAGATAAATATCTCAAATAGCTGCTTTTGGCAACGTAACACTTTCTCTACAAAAGTGTAATTGTTACTTTTAAATGGTTTAACTGCTTTAATGCCTGAGAGATAAGACCCTTCTAACTGTCAAACGACTATAATACCAATGAAGTATTGCTTAATTTGTAAAAAGAAATGCCTCATTTTACATACGTATTATTTAGCAGTTAAGTTAAGGTACATTCGATTTTCAACTTTCACGCTTTTCATTTAAGGTCTGTAAAGCATTATATGTATTGCAGGCGTGTTGGCTCTATTACCGCTTGCTCGCCAAGGACGGAGAAAGTTGAGAGAAAGGATGCAATGCTGACGTCACCAATCCCGTACATATTGTTTGGCTTTCATTATACAAAATGACTAATAGGTCTAGTCTCTATAAATATGCCCATATAGGTATTTAGTTTGTTTAATTGGAGTTATTTTCCCGAGATTTTCATAAAGTTATTTATATTTTAAAGTTATTTATTTACCTACAGTTATTTTCCAAATTACATTCATGATAAACCTTTCGCTATATTAGATAAAAAAAATATTTACGCCGTGACTCAGGGATGTTTCTGCAGGAGCAAGTTCGGATTATTCGCATATTTTTTTTCCTTTATTCGTTGATTTTGTGTTAAAAAAATGGCCGTCTATCGACTTGATTTTAAGATAGCTCGGCACAAGGAGTGCCTACTAGGGACCAAATCATTAACAGGCTGACGTCATGCGAATTTTAAAATTCCCAATCTCTGCTAAGTCGTAATATTTACAAACGTGAATTCTTAGCAATTAGTACACAATATAGGTCCGTTACCTTCAAACACTTGAAACGACTATCGCCCTTCATTTTTGTTAGAGCCGACCATACTTTACCTTTATGAAGGTGAACACTAGCTTGTATTAAAATCATCATTCGCATAGCTTCGTCTCTCTCTGAATGAATGCTAGATCAATCTGTGCGAAGGGGACACGATAAATTGGTTGTTGTTATTAGTAGTTAGTCTAACGCTTAGGCTTAAGGTCGCTTGGACAAAACGTAGATGCGTCAACGAACGCTGGCAAGGTGACGCATTGTCGCTAGGAATGTATTATTGTACGAGCTACGTGCGTACTGACTGCGTATAGATGCACGTTGAAAAATTCATGAATTACTTTATGTAATCGTAACGGGTTACGGTCTTGCATAGTTTCCATAGAGAGAAAAACTATTTGTCTATGTTATCTTTCTTACAAATGCGACAAATAAGCAAACATACAGCCCACCTCTTGGTGGGCGGTTACAGGTTCCTATGAACTCTAACAAGGGTATTGCTAGGTACGGTGGGTCGGAAATGATCCTGTAGCTAGTCCTTTATGTAGATAAAATAATAATTGCAAGAACCAGTAAGAGACAAACGTATCCCCTTAACTAAATCCTGGAAACCATACTTGCCGCGACGCACTCTACTCAATAAAACAAGGGGCCAACTATGATCCTTTAAGCAGTTCGTATTAAGAACTCCTCAGCTTTGACGTTTAATATTGACGGTACAAAAATATATATAATATAATAATAAACCGAGGATGGTAGGTATCATTTGAACATACTCTTCTCATTAAATCCCTACTAATATTATAAATGCGACAGTAACTCTGTCTGTCTGTTACTCTTTCCCGCTTAAACCTCTCAACAGATTTTGATGAAATTTGGCACAGACGATCTTTAGACCCTGAGAAAGGACATAGGCTACCTTTTATTTATTAAAAATATTAGGTTTCCGCGACCATAAGGATGAAACTAAATCTACGCGGGTGAAACCGCGGGGCACAGCTAGTAATCTCTATATAAAAACGGTCCACATTAGTATCCCAGTCAAAAATATCCCTTTGTACTCCACCTCTCATGCAATAAAAGTAGAACTAGTTAGAGCTACACTAGAAACCATATTCATACACTTGTACATGTAACGATGTAGTGCACTTTATCTTGATATGACAATTGCACACGTGATGTGCGCCATTGCAGGGCATGACGATAAACTCTTTCTTAGAACTGTGTCGTAATCAAACTATAGTATTACATTTGATGCAACTAATATTCTCAAACAATTCTGGAATATTACTTGCTATCTTAAAAGGACAATCTTAATATCCACACTTGGAAGTATTGTAAATTTTATATACTACTCACCCACAATCAAGTTACGGTCGTTTTCAATAACCTATCAAAGTTTACAGAAGCCTTGCTATCCCCAGCTATCTGTCAGATTTGATCTTTCCATACCTTAATTTTCACTATAATGTTAACTAGCGGATAAGTTATTGGAATAAAAATAAGGACAAATTCATAGATTTGTTTATCTTTTACAACTTAAATGACAGATGGATAGAATATTGAAAACGGTCTCTTGATTATACTAGCTACTCGCCCTTACATCGCTCACGATTTTTAAGACAGTTAGAAAACGTTAAACTTACCTGCTATATAAGTTAGAATTATTGTATCAATAAATTATTTCCACTTTTTTTATTCAACAAATGCGCGTGTGTGGTACTTATCGAAGCTTTATTAAGCTATATAAAAAATCCTATTGGATTTTTTTTCTAAATACATAAGTATACGTGGTTTTTCTGCTCTGTTGTAGAATATTTTTAGGCACAATTTGTAATTCTTTGAAATATGTTATAAACGAACGAATGAATAAGAGCACGTGGTCTGCCATCCATGTATGTGCAGATGGTTAGTCAGCCTCGCGCTTGCAGGAGGTGTCTAAATTAGGGTCAATGATGATAACACCGTAAACACGTCATCAAACATTGTACCTATATGTATTGCTATTTAAGTGTTCACCATTGCATACCGAAATGGAAATTGTCAGTTTCGGTGTTAGTTTTGTAGATTGCCCTTGATGAAATGTTATATTTACATTGTATTTTTCATTTAAGTATAAAAATTAAAGATCTTACAGTAAATTTTTACATTAAACAGTCACAAGTCACAAACAAGCTATTGATGCGTAACAAAAAGTCAAAGGTGAAAAATATTGCGTATTGCCAAATGCTATTTGCGTATACTTAGTTAACGTGGTATTGCCTTTTTGGACATGCTTAGGTTTGCTTAGTGTGTCATCCTCTATTGTCTACAAAAAGGCACCGGCCTTATCTCTAAGGGATGCGTAGCGCGAGTAGCAAGGAGGGCAGGATGTGTAGCGAGGAATATGTTTGTTAATAACCAATAGACTCGCTTCTATATACATTTCTTTAGGACTTAAATAAGCCTGAAATATGTATGGATAATCGCGCATAGAAAGTTTATCCAAATTTTAATAATCACATTAAAACAATCTTTGTACCTGTAAAATCTGCTTTAAAATAGAGCTTCGTATAATTCTCAATCGGAGGCAAAATTTTAGAACAAAGCCAAAAGCTTACAGTAGTTAATAGCATGCTATAAACTGATAGCAACTGCACGAAACAGTTTTAGTTACCTGCCTTAGTTAAGGACATTACATTTACATGAATCGTACTAGTTACTGCCGGATACAGTAGGCGATCGCCCACACTAGGTTTCATGTACTCAGGTGTACCGATGAACTACAATAACCCGCGTATGCTCCGCTGCCCACAATAAACAAATCATAATTACATAAACATTTAAAAGTATTTTGCAATACAATAATACATACAAGACCCGAGATCCTTGCGGGATGGTATTGGGCCTCGGCATGGAGAGTATAGTCTAACACTGGGGGTCTATCATCGTTATAGCAGCGACGTCTTACTTACTAGTATCACACTATGAAACGTCAAAACTAAGAAGTTCTTGCTCTGCTTAAACCAATGATGGTAGGCTTCCTGTATTCACTACGTTCATCATATCATCTATTCATGCAAGAGTAATTCTAGTGATTTACAGTAATATTTTAAAAAAATACCCTCTTTTTAAAGAGGTAGCTGACATTATAAAAACCGTAGACAATATAAATATATCTAAAGTTGTCCAATTAAAATAAGACTTAAACATTGTATTGGTACAAGAACACAGCTCGCAGTTCAATCCAATCGTGTGCGCGCTGTGCCGAGTGCAATGGTAGGGTTTCCCACGAAGCGTAGGCACATGGCCTTGCTGGAAAACCTCTGCGCCCCGCAATGTTATCGACAAGTCATGGACTTAGTACCATTGTAAATTGTAACTCAACATGTTTAGATCATGTATCTCTATTTGTATAGTTATAACGTTTATTCTTATCGGGTAACATTCGAATCGCAAGTCAACTTAGTACAAAATTGTGTTGTTATTGTCGTTATCAAATATAGCACCTATTCATCGGATAAAAACTAGTTTCCCTATGTATAAATTTATTATAATGAATTGTAATCTTGGAAATCGAATGCATTCATTCGTTTTAAGCGCATACAAATAATTATATTACAAGAAACTCAATCAAGCATCTCGTACATTTTATCAAAAAAAGTTCTTTTTTGTAGAGCATGCTAAGTACTATCTTTATAAGTCTCTTTATGGGAACACGTAGTCTAGTTTCATTATCTGTTTGCAGCTAATATTAAATACATCACTTTCTATTCTAGCCAACTAAGTAGTCGATTTTTTTCCGATACAAAGTTGTGAGACAGCTTACGGTAACGACCCACCTGTATGAAAGTGGTTGTTAGTTTTTATGGGAATAAACCTTCATCAGGAATTTATGCAAACAGGCTTTACGGAATATAAACCATATTATTTGCAAACTGTCTTAATTTTGTATCCTAAAACTGAGTAGTATTCTGTGCAGAACTATGCTGATATCAGTTTAAATTAAGCTTGACAGATCTCAAATTCTTCTTTTAAAGAAATTATGTAAAATTTTAAATACAAAACATGTCGTGTTTTGCAAGTATTCCGATGTGGAATATTTTGATCTCAAAACAGTATTCTCGAACACACTCACTCTTACATAATAATACTTCAATACAACAACCTCACAACCTTGCCCCTTCTTATTTAAAAGCTGTAAGTCGAAAATATTCAAGACGACAATTTATTACTGCATCCACGTGTCTCAACTCTAAGGTGAATGATCTTGAAATCAAAACTATCTCGAAGTCATTCTTATGGAAAGTGAACGTAAATGTCCTATAAATAGATAGTGACCTTTCGCTTCAATGATGCGTCAGCCCAAGTTAAGTGATGTAACAATACTAAGCACACACACACATTAATGCACGTGTAGGTGTACATGTGCGATCACCGACCATCGAAAGAGAAAGTGGTTAAGGTCTCAATAATACCTGACCGATGCAGTGCCCGGAACAGTGGTGTTGGTGACACTTTCGATATCGATGTTATAACAGTTAAATCTTTTGATAATCACTCGGATATGGAAAACGGATTTTACACTATGCACTTTTAAATACGGAGCAGGACTTCATTATTAATAAAATTTTGTAGTAAAAATATTAGTAGGATAAGTAAAAATATTATTCGGTTATGTCGATTCTTATCTTGTTCCTTCAACAACATTTCAGATTAATCCGATTTCTCTTAAGTCAGGTCACGTAACGTACATAAAACAAAATAAGTACTTCTAAAAAAATTAAGTAAAAATTTAGCAATAATTTTCTACCGGAATAAAACTTAATAACAGTCGGCAGTAGTTCTCGATAGCTCAACGTGGTGATACATCACTACTTTACGTCGGGAACAACTAGTCCCACGAGCAGTACCGCTACCTACACCCGGTACCGTTGTCCCGACCCGAGGCGGCCTGCGCCGGCGCATAGACGCGATTACTCTCGCTTTCGTAGCTTGCCCGCTTCTCGGTATCGAAACAATGAACTTTCTATTGAGGTATTATAATGTCTTTTATGTAATTTAGGCAATGGTACTATCATTGACAAAGCATGAAATTTGTATCATTATTAAATTAGTACAAATAGTTGTACACTATCAATAATCTTGATCTTGTTATTAAAGTAAATTATTAAATATTAAGGTAAGAAAGTCACATTCGACTCATATTCCAGACAATGTGTATCAAACACAAAAGCAGCTAATCATCTTTTTAGGCACAGGTTACATAACTACATAAACCTACACGAACTGTAGAGTTTGTAATTCACATAATTCAAATATAACATTACAATGGGTTTATATTTAAAACAGAAAAATATAAGAGGCTGGCTTAAACGTCAATCAAAACAGCTAAAACTGAAGATAAAATCACGTGAAGCAAGCACTCAAAAACATTTAAACCTTGACCACGGTGGCTGGCTGACATTAAACGCACGCGCCTTTCACGGCCCAGTCAGGTGCCGTTGTATAACTCACTTTCCATTTCTTTGCCACTAAAGCCTCTTCTCCATTTCAATACACAACGTGTTGTCGATCGAATTATTCCATTGAGAATACGTGAAACTAATAAAAAAAAAATACAAACAGAACGACAATAAATTTCACCGACACCATTTTTTCGATGAAAATATCATGCAAATATAGATTAGAGAGCAATCTACTAATGATCTCTTTTGCTATAATACATCATTAAATAATATATCAACCTGTTTGAGACACGTATACACAAAACCTAAATGTTGATTGCTGTTAGTGTATTCGGGCCTTAGCGCAGTATCGTCTTGCGAAACTGGCGGTCTCGCCGCGAGTTAAGGTCGCCAATATGTGGCAATTTTCCCATTTCGAAGAGAAGCCAAACCTTGACCTAGGAATTAAATTTCATTTCGTCACTCACGCTTTACTCGCTACATGTTTATTGCAATTTATTTGCAGAGTATTATAACATTATGTACAGTACTGTACTGGGTACCAATCTGGGTAATGCGGCATAGAGGCTAGCTGCTATAAAGTATTTGACCAAAGTGCCATATATTTCCCCGAACTTTTCCTCCCCTTATTTTATGAATGCACATTTTCGAAGATGTTATTGAAAATATCTTAACAAAGTGCTTTGGTAAATGGTATATGACATGACCGCGCTATGCTGTAGTGGTTTCATGTGAGTAGGTGCTTTTCAGTAGAGGATTGTGTAATGTGTCGGTAGATGGCGGTGCGCGCGGCACACAGTGGGGCGCGCGCGCATGTTGCGCCACACCGAGCGCTTTACGCAACGAGGGCATTCACCCCGGAAGGCGTTTTCCTCGCAGTTTCTTTAGCCAGTGTGTTACTGTGGCGAGCTCGCGTGACTCGTTCGCGTGCTCAATAACTACACTACACCTACCACCCTCGCCGCCGGATCTTAAGCACTCAAAACTCAACGGACCTAATTATCTTATCGCATGAGACAAATATGCAGCACACTACATGCATTACCTTCTGCTTTTAGAGCTGCTCTAGTTCCAGACGTCATTAGAAACGAAATGTTCTCCGGATCATTTTATAATATAAATGCACTTTGTCAGCAACATAGTTTGAGACCGAGATTTTTGCACATTCTCCTTAATGTTATAAAAACTTAAATTACATACTTACCACAGTCTGCGTTTCAAAAGCTGTTTAATTTGTTGTCACATTCATTAATCTTTCCGGCTGAACATTAAGAATATGACTGCAACAGTTTTGTCTCAAATTTTCCACGGAAAGATTTATTTTCATGCGAGGTGTTTACAGCATCGCTTGGTAGCATGTCGTTATTTATCAGTTTCTGACCGACTTACTCGTGTTTCTTTGAAATCAAATGATGTTAATACAATCGCTGTATCCATATTTCAGTAGGTTTAGAGTGAGAAGTTTCTTGTTTCAAAGTAAACAAGCATAGTTTCTGAGTATGAGCACGGCTCCGTATTGTATTTCAACATGGCTACAGAAATAGTCACGAGCAATAAATAGGGAAACTAAAACAACATTTTCTATTGAACGTGACGGATGGCGCCGCACAAATATCTGGTAGCTGGGTTAACGCGAGTTTGTATGAGGAAATTCGTTTTAGTGTTTTGGTCTCTTGGAAATTTCGTAACTCGCGCGCATTGCGCCCCGCTGTGAGTCAAGTGTACATCTGGCTATAAACAAAACAATTCTTGGACCTTATTAAAAATTTTCAAATTATTTTCACACGAGCTCTTAAATTACCTTTGTACGTTCCATCGTTGAGAATACCGGCGGCGTGAGATCTAATAATGATAACATGTTATTGGAATATAAAATACACTCTCCTACTGCACTAATAATACAATGGAGTAATAAGTATTTACTTACGTAGTTGCCTACCAAAATATGTTAAAAGGAAATTGCCGAGTAAAACGAAAGTGTAAGCGTAATTAGTTTAAAACCGACCAATAAAAGAAAGTTAACTTTTAAAAGCCTTATAAGTCCACGGAATGACCAAATACTTTACGGACAAGGTTGAACAAAGTGAACGCATAATGCTAGCTGACACTTACCACTTGTTTTGTAGAAAACTCTCGTGATTGACTGTCAAAGTCTGAGGTTTACATAATGTGTGATATTGCGCTTACGCAAAGATGCACCGGCGATCGGCGACCGGTTGCGAAAGCTTAGGACAAGTCTTGCATTGGGAAACTATGTTGCTTATAGATATAAGGAAAATAAAACTATAAAAATCCCGATATTTTTGTCGATGGATACTTAAAATCACCCCAAAGTATTTCTTCAGTATACTTTTTCTTCAGTGTCATGATTAGGTTTAAAAAATCTATACATACAAAATTGACCTCATCTCTGACAAATATATTGATTGTTACGTAATCTTAAGTATTATTTTATAATTAAAAACCATCCGTGCTGATGCTATATTTGGTTAGTAGAATACAAACGCTAATAGTTAAATAATGTAATCTCATCGTGAAAGTAAACTGTAATCTGTGCCAATGCTAAACCATTTGTTAACTTGTTATTCAAAAGAGACCAGATTAACTAATCTATATTAACTAATCTCTAGTATTTTTGTTACTTGTGATATTATTTAAATATATAGGTTTATCTATTTACTAAATTGCAAAAAAAAGTATTAAGCTTTAGCATAAACGGAAAAAGGCTACAGCTTTTGCACTTGTGATTTTAATATGGATTTGAAAGTTTGGTACATATGAGTAGGTACTAAGAGTTTCTCGTAATGAACCACCTTAATTAGTAATACGGCAATTACAGAAATAAAATAAGTAAAATTTTATCCAAATAGTAGAATTTAATTTTATACATTATAGTGTAACTTTATTTTATACGGGATACACGCAAGTATCGATAACATTATTAAGGCGAAACGTCGAGTAATCAGAATTATTAGATAATACTTAGGTATAAATACTCGGTGGTTCATATTCCATTGCGCTATGTATTTTTCCAGGTCCGTTATTACATTTCATACTCACATTGTAAAATTTCAAAAGCCACTATTTGACGATCTTTGAAAGTCATCGTTTCGCAATAAGCAAACTGTGACTTAGAACCGCTAAAAGCTATGAGATGTAATGTTGCTAAACGTAAATTGAAAAGTGATTTGAAGATGATCGTAAGCGTCATCTAGCGCATTGTTCGCCGTTACTCAACCACTGTCGAGTGCTAATACTCGTAAATTAAAACATCTCTTTAATATAGCTGTCCCAAATAAACAAGGGTAAAGACCTTTTACGTAACGTTTGTTACGTGTGGTGAGAGGCAATGTCAGCCTCTGCAATCGCACTGTTATTATGACAGGTAAGCACTTTTGATCCCCACACAATGCTTTGTTTTACAATTGGCGTGATTACAATAACGACCGAGTGCGAGATACGGTTTTGTTGCTTATTGCTTAGACAATAGATGCCGGGCGGAAAGAAAATGTTATTAGGTACTTATTTATTTATATTAAAACCTACTATTGCGTTGAATCACTTACGGGGTAGATAAAAGCTTTACAGAATTTGAGATTGCTTTCTTAATTTCTATTTTTTTTTTATTAGATTTAACGCTCTCATTCTAAGTCAAAATCTCCTATAGATGGCATAAAAGGTAGTAAACCTGCTTGCAACATATTAGAGGCCTCCATGATCTACCTTCATGTACTTATAACTGGTCTTACGATCATGCTAAGCTAAACCTTAACTATAGGTTTAGCATAATAAGCCAGAATGTCATGTAGGAATCCTCTGATTTATTTAATATACGCTGTTCAATATACAAGTATGGGCTGCTACTGGGAAATTAAAAATAGGAAAAGCCCTATGCCCGACCCGGGGATCGAACCCAGGAGCGCGTGTTTCGTAGTAGCGCTTGCAACCACTAGACCAACGAGACAGTCATTTATTCAAACTTTGTAAAAAAAAGTATTTTACACACTCGTGAGTATAATATTTTTTTTTTTTTGATGAAGTACATATAAACGACTGACAACAACAACTTGGTCTGAAAGATCCTAACCAGATTATTTTTTCCATGTTTGAAATGTAAAATGAAAGGTGGAGGCCGATTATAATCTGAACATTCAATTTGTAACGATTTCAAAATATTAAGTAACATAAATAAGATGTTTATTTCATGACTTCAAATACATAATATTAACAGACACTCGTTACAAGACGCTTGGCGTAATGAACCACTTCAAATAGTATTGAGTCCATCTTAACCGTCAGAATTTTAAACAACGATTAAACGAGATTTTCTTTCAGTCAAAGATACACCGCCTCTGAATGTTTGTAAAAGATATTGTGAAAAATCCAAATTGTCGAGAATTTGCCTAAATATCTGCTCGACCAGAGCATATAAGTACCTACTTATAAAATAGTTGAGCTCTAAAAGCTCGACGTAGCTCGACTAACTAAGGATCTAGTTGCACAACTCCAGGTAATGTATTGCAGATCAAGGTTCTTCTTTGAATCTAATAAAATTCAACTTTTGTTTCTCTAGTGTTATGTACCTAAAAAGGTCAATGAACAGCCTCGGTATTTCTACAAGCGTATTTTATACATCGTAACAGCATTTATCGTATTCAGTTGTCTTTGCAATAAGAGTACTAATACTTGCAAATAAGGTTCAATTTGCATTTGTGCGCTCGTGAATGGAAGACCTTCTGTTTTACTCGTGGAACTATGATGTGTACGGTGAACCCTGACGCAAGTTACGCGGTTACTACAATGCAATTTGAACTCAGCTACGTCGAGTTAGATGTTGAAATCGGTTGGCATGGAGAGGTTGTTTTGACGTATGTTGTTTGGCCTGGGTTTGGCAGTGACGGCCAAAATGTTAGTTTGTTTATCGTCAGCGTTCGTTCTTGACAGCGAAAAAGTGAAAACGGCTGCGGTGGCTGAGCGTTGTGATTGTGAAACCGGGCGGCGACGCGAGGCCTTGCGTCGATGGTGCGCAGTGCTTCGTCGCACACTCTTATGTAATAGGAAATGTGCAGGGCTCTACCCATAACGAGGACCACATACCAGCACTTCCGCCATATTGAATACGATCGTTAATAGCATTGCTCCACTGATTCCCAACCTACCTCCTTCATCACACGAAATAGTTTATTGTTTGAGATCGCCTGATCTTAAACTGCGCGCCACTCCATGATCTACCGACAACCGAGTACAAAAATAATATTAAGCTTAATAAGTTAAGCGTAGGGTCACGAAGTTTTACCTTAAGGTATATTTATTCATACAGATTCATCCCCTCATAACTACATCTCATCATTTAGTTTATGATGCCTCGAATAGTGATGACGGAACAATCTGAAAAATTTTACGTTATCCATATTTCCATGTAATTGATTTCTAATTAATTTGTGGTAGATAGCTAACAACTGGGTTTAACCCAGATCACAGATTTTCCTCGTTAAAGGGGTTGCGAAGGTCAGATGGCAGTCGCTCCGTATAAAAATCAGGTGATCAGCCACATCGGGTTGAATCAAGTGCCGACCCCAACATTGTATGGGATAAGGCCAGGGAGATGATGATGATGAGATCGCTAACAATATAGAAAAATATCATTTTAAACATCTTCTCAGTTAAATGGGTAGGTAACGTTCAATCTAAAATTGCTTATTTTAAACCAAACTTCACAATCGAATCCCAAGATTGTTAACCATCAACACAGGTTTTTAATGGTTGAATTTTATTGCGGATACCACTATTTTTTTTGTCAGATGACTTGCATGTCTGAATAGATGCGGTTACTCTAGCCTATTCACATTTGCAACATTAGAAAAGTCACTAGTGCGTTGCCGAAAACATACAACGAAACTAAAATTCTGGGGTTTGTTTGGCTTCGTTTGTAGTGATTTGGATAGGTTTATGTATTCATTGTATATATGGATAGGGTTATTGTAATCTGTACCCCTATCACGAGTTTGCCACCGTTTTCCTAATCTACACTCGCTAGCGTCTCCGACAATATTTATATGACATATTTTAGTTCTTCACGTCACCGCTTGGAGGCGCTGTACAATTTCTCATACAAATATTCGACGGAGACGCTAGCGACTATAGATTACGAAAACGGTGGCAAACCCGTGATCGGAGTACTGGTCATAGTGAATACTCCGTATATTGAGTGTAATTCACCACAGGTAATAAAATTATTATTATTATGGTGATATTTCGTCACAAACTCTTAATTAAAGCAGATATCATTGGATTTGGTACCGACAATATAGGGAAACCAAATTTATAGTTCACCTTTGTAATGCTTGGCACTATTCCTTGCCTCGCATACCAAACCCAAAAGCCATAAGTACAATAGATGTGTCATTTTGTAAATCCATTGTTCGCTAGCAGTGACGTACTTTTACTTTTGTACGAGTAAAATTAAGTGCATACCGTTTTAAACACTCTTTAAGAGCCGTAATGTTTTATCCAAGTGCATTTTTATTGAATTAAACTTGTTGGTTAAAGAATTTGATAATTATACTTGGCACTGCACCCGATGACACTCAGATGTCACGGCGAGCGTAGACGTCGAGGCCAATTTATTTTTATTTGAGAATCAATATATTATTTTTATTTTATTTCCTTGAATTGTAATTTAAATAGTAAGGGCGCGCGGAGGTGCTAATGAAGTGCAAGATTTTATTTGTTATTTTTTTCAATACTATACTAACTGCTGGGTCAAAGTATCGGGTGGGTAAAAAAAGAGAAACGAATTTGAAAATTTTCATGATTCTCTAGTTAAAGCTACTTATATATAGCTTTTCACGTATTGAGAATAAAACAAATTACAAAATATGTCACAGTATAATTTGGTGCAATACATTCCCCAGTCAAATCGTAGGTCATAGCTACTGTCATCGTCAAATTTGTCTTAAGCTGTAACTTTCATAGGTACAAACAAGTAAGAATTCATTAAAGAATATTAAATGAATTTCTGTGTTAGCCGACATTCACGGTCAACGGACAATTCAATAAAATGTAATTGCGAACGAGGAAACAAGCAGGCATTATAGTGTGGACTCATAATTAGGATCGCTTTGCCGGTGATGTTTACGAACAATCGAGGTCGTTCACATTGTATCGTGCGAATCGACATTAAAAATATCATCATCAAATATATCCGAAACGTCTACGAAAATAACACGTCACTATAATCGGTCAGGTGTGTGATAACAACAGACGCGTTATTCACTAAGGTTTCTCAGGAACTCGACGAGGAGCATTAGTTTGAATCATAGGAAATTGATACATAATACATAGAGAATAGGGTTCAATTTCGTATCTTTAAAACCGACCAACGTGGACGAGTGCGACGCTGAGAAACCTTATTGAATAACGCGGCTGGTCTTATGAGCGATTTCAATAACACTACTTATGCACAAAATGTAACCCGATCACGATTCGTGTCACGAAAAATTTTACATTAACATTTCCCAAAGAATCTTAATTATCTAACGACTGCTAGGAGAAGCCAATATTACAGGAGATCGGTATTTTTAAACAAGACATTCCTTCAGTTCGTCTTTAACTGTGTAAACAACATTTGATCGAGAAACCCAAATGGCCGAATAAAATCCGTTTTATTATTGAACTCCATTTAAAATACGTAAATAATTATTTTATTAGCTGTCGCTGCATGAAACAACTATATTATCAATTGCAGTTATCAAGAAACAAATGAGGTTTTTCAAAAAAGGCTGATTATGCAAGATTATCGACTGCCGCTTAAGGTAGGTCGTTCAACTTTTACTAGATCACCTAGTCTGGGCATAGCGTGTGAAAAATAACCCACTATCGACACAATGAAAGTCGATATGGCTCAATAGCCAACTGATAAACGATGAGAACTGTCACCGATTTTCTGTATTCGGTGAAGTGTTGCGAAAGGTTTTGTGTACCAACCTATACGGAGCTGAATACAAAGCGATCTGTTTATCTCGGATATCTGTACTTACTCGATATTACATCTTTCAATAATATCTAAAGTAAATACAATATTTTGGGCACGGCGATCGTCGGCTGTTGTGACAAAATTGATAAAATATGACTGGGGCCGGTTTCTTTCTGATATCGAATAAAACTTAAATTTTTATTCGAAAAAATCAAGCGGACAAAATAATCATTTACTCGTATTCACACCACATCCATGTTTTTTGACTCACAAACGTCCTGTTTTGTGTTGAAATACATTCAAACTAAATGTATGCTTTGCCTCCATTTCATACATTCGCGTCAAAGTTTCGGCATGTATCAATATGTTTCTGTTAAAAGTGTAACAGAAAGCGCTTACAAATTTTGTTCCAAGAAATATATTCACGTGGTATCAAATATTGCATGTGTTTCCTGTTTTCGCAGCTCCCGGAATGGGGTTATGCGGCTCGGCTCGCTTTCACCCATTCTTCAGATAGGCCATCCATACATAGCGCGTTGCGTCAATATCTCGAGTAGCCGTGTTTTGTTCAGGAGAATAGTTAACCCAGTTTCGGGTGTTCCTGGCTAAATATACGCCGGGCTACCTGCGAGCGCGCACGCTGCGCGCACCTTCATTGCTAATTGGCTCAGTGGTCATTATAACAATTATTTCATCTTACTTTTCTAAAGGCATTACCTAACTCATTTATCTACATTATCCATACTAAAAGGAAGTCTTCACAAAACTCTTAATATATATCATTAATTCTACCAGGAAAACATTGCATTCCCATATAGTTTTTTTGGGATGTATCACCCTTATTATTTAGAGGTATGAAAACAGATGTTGGCTGATTCTCAAACCTACTCGATATGCACTCAAAATTGCATGGAAATCGGTCCAGTGGTTTCGGAGGAGTTTGGTTACAAACACCGTGAAACGAGAATTTTATATATTAGATTTCGTGTCTAGACGCAACACTCCTCAGACAAACCCAATTTAAATAATGCGTGAAAGTACACATTAGGTTTCCAGTACTCATTGTTCACACACAATGATTCAGAAGCGCTATTAGATACGTACCTATGAATAATAGCTGAAGCGAATGAACTCCGTTTTAATGTAATCGAACACCGAAGTGTGCCATCGGCCCGCACAACCTTTCAGACAAAAAGTGGTAGGCTTTAATAAGCACTTTTTAGTCATAATGAGTAATAGTATCGGTATAACATTCAATCCAAAATGCACCTCGTCTATATCATCAGCAATGTGGATATTGAGATGGGGAATTTTACAATTTTAACCTGAGTATTTTTATTTAAAAAAGCATTTTATGGATTTTTTTCTAAGAGAGTTATGAAATCAATCGATAAATAGTAAAGCATAAGTAGGTAATGATGATAATGCGTGTAATGTGTAGAGCGGTCGTTACGCGGTCATGAGGAGCAGCGCGTGCGCGTGCGGCTGAGTGCTGACCCAGTTCCGAGGCGGCCGCGCCGGAGCTACACCGCGCGCTGCTCGCGCTACAACACATCCTACCCACTACTGAAACATCGCCAACGAACGAATAACCATACTGAATCCCTTTTCGGCAGTTCAACGACCCCGCTATCGAAATCCGCACACTCACACGCGTGTGCTCGAATGAAACGGCCAGATAAAAAAAAATGAAACAAAAAACATCTCGCGTAACTGTGAATGAGCACCAGACAGAGATAACTATATTTCGGCGGTACGCTCGTCAAGTAGTAAGGTCGCCTACGAAAAACACTGACGCAATTTTTACAGCGTACGTAATTGAGCACTGACGAAGCCAGCGGTGTGTGCGTGTGCGCCGAGAGCGACGCCCGCGTCGCCGAAACGGAGGCGGAATATTTAGGTGAAAGTGTTTCGAATTTCGACATGACGACATTCGCGCGCAGTCGTTATCGTGATTTTGCCGAATCTAGAGGTTCGGAAAGCGCGCAGCACTGGGAGCTGACCGCAACCACGCTGACCGCGCTTTTTCCGCAGGAAGTGCGCCGGACTCTGCATGCTGATCGTGTCTAGTGCTTGCGTTGGAAAACTATGCTGAGAGTTGGTGTCGCGAAAAATTTTCGTAGACGTAAATTAAAAAGGTGATCGGTGATTTGGGAACAAGGTGGTACTTCGAGTGATGTGCGTGCGCCCGCGCTGAGCAAGCTGTCGGAGAACGACAAGCTGGGGCCCGGAGAGGCGCTCGACGCCTCTGCACACGCGCTGCAACTGCAGAACATGACCTCAACCATGGGTAAATACCACACTTTATACCAACATAAAAAAAAGACAAATCAAATATTATTCGTTAATGTGTGATTTTATTCACACATTAAGTTCAATAATACTAAAAATAAAATAGAGTAAAATATTATATTTATATTTTTAAACAAAATTTTTAAAATATTTTTTTAACCTAAATTCTTACGAATCCATAAAAAAATTAAGTCAGTTTTGTTTTTCTTCTTAAACAACTGTTCGAATAGAGATAAAATAGCACGCTTGCTAGGCGCACCGTAGCTGCATGCTACGACGCTACGCAATTTGCTACGACTCGCTACGAGCCTTAGGCAAGGTAATGTATATTGTCTATCTACTTGTGTATTTCACATAAACCTAGCAAAATTATTATTACCGGAGACGATTAACAACTATTATTTTAATATTTATATTTAATATATATATTTATATATAAATATTATACTTAACTTACACTGAACTCTGTTAACACAAATGTGTATATCTAAATGAGTACAATTGAAATGTCCGTTTCAAATAATTCCATAATTTCAAAATTTACAATATTTCACTAATGCACATGAAAATATACACGGCACTTGCAGAAAACATAAAATTATAATTTTTTTCTCGGTGTTTGATCCGGCTGGATCGATTTTAACGAAACTTTCACCAGCTAATAGCTGATGTTACAAGGAGTAATATAGGAAAAAAACAGGGTGCCGCGAAACAAAGCCACTCATGAAATTAAATATACGCGGGTGAATCTGCGGGGCACAGCTATCTTAAATATATGTACACAGTAACGCTCACTGCATGGGCTTTAAAACTGCTTGATTTTCTTTGGCTATATTTTAAACTACTTTAAGACCTGGATTAAGAAAGGTAGATTGCACGTGAAAAGAAGGGAAATAAATACCGGCAGTTCAATCTAATATATTTTTAATGAGACTAGAGAAGTCTACAATCTAACATTTTTGTATGAAGTATGGATTTCCTAGAAAAAAGCCCTAACAGTTATTGAAATACTTTTTAATATAGTTAGCTCAGCGTTTCTACTCCCCTGCCCAAATGAACCTAACTGGCACTGGCAACCTAACTCACCGTAGAAACATGACAATATCCTAAGGTAGCATTATGGCTAAGTTTTTCTGGAAGGCCATCTCAAGCTGTGCAGGGCCTGTAGACATAGTAACATTATCCTCACTCTTCGTTTGTAGAAATGATACAAAATGTATGAGAATTATATGTGATTAATGTTATTTCCATACAGTTTGTTTTAGCGCAAGCGCGAGAGAATGTTACTTTGTCTAGGTCTACAGGTCCGAATATACCAAGGCAAGTGATGCAAATTCTGGTCTCTACCAAAGAGTTTCCCTAAAACCACATAGATAAGAAACCTGCGGAGTGAAGATATACATACGTTAAGTGCTAGAGACTCGGATGGACTCGCTATCTGTGTTACCAACGTGTATAAATTTAAGAGATGAATGTATTGTAAGTCGTCTCTAAACGCCATGGCAAATTCAAGCAGGGCCTGTTTGATTTTGCTACGGCGTTTACAGACAGACATGGTAATTGCAATACCTACAAATGCATGGGAACCATGATTTTATAAATGTTACGAAGAGATCGCACTTCGTAACAATTATTAAATGATGGTTGTTGTTGGTTGTTTATGGTTGCAAAACAAAGGAGCGAGGCGCCGTGTAACCGTGACATTCCGAATCATCTCGCGGATCGCAGTCGTGACTACGCCGGACAAACTTTTACTTTCGTCGCAATATGGCCGCCCTTTGTCTATGGTCTATGACTTGGGGTCGTTGATCTCCCGCCATTTTAGCCGTTGCCGAAATACGTTTTTTACGCTCACTTTCCAATGTGGTGAAAGCGAAAAGTGCCGAATGTCACTGGTTCCTTTCAAAGCATTGTAGTGGGAGGACCGAGTTCAATATTATAATGGCGCGCTGGTTCGCCTGTCAGAAAACACTATTGTTCGTTAATTTGAATAGTTAACGCGAACGTCCCATTGGCCCAGTGTCGGCGTGACGATTGGCTGCCGACCGTTTATACATAAATAACAATTGTTTCAACCAATGTTCAGTGTCCAGTCTCACACGTGGGACTGAAAAACTTGGTCAAGGGTTAATAATATAAATAGATGAAGAATGTGCTTTCAATGTTTTCGTCCCATTTGAACGTTTCTTTATGTTTGGAGGAAGGAAAATTTAATTAATCCTCGAGCACTGATCACTTTGATGGTCATTGGCATGCCTGTTTTAACATTGAATGCGCGTGCATCACTTATAATGTTTTTTATCGGATTCACCTTTCATCTTATAAACTGATAACAGACACTCGAATCGGAACAAAGACTGCACTGAGCATACATTACATTAACGTCCGTATCTTGTCAATTAATATTCTAAATTCCCCGAACGCGGAAGCTTTTATATCTAACGCCGCGCATAGGCCTGTCAATATGTTCTTAGATATTTAATATTTCATAATTAACACAAAATATCGTACGTATTTGATCATAATAGGAAGTAGTTGAACGGAAGTGTGGAGTTTAAAAATTTAACGTTTAGCTTTGTGAACACGCGCAGCCTGAATGTCAAAGCGCAGCGGTTGAGGCCACCAGTGAGGCTGTAATACAATTCGGAGCTCAACTTACTTTGCTAAGAACACAGTTAAAGAGTTAGCTCCCTGTACCTACTAAAGTAACTTTTTGTGTTACAAGTACAGCCAAATATTCTACCCCATATATTCTCGGTGTTGATTTTTACCCAAAGCCGCCATCAGATCCTTGCAACCCCTCTACAGAGCAAAATCAGTTGCCTAAGTCTAATAAGTTATTAGGCTTCATTTTAAAATTGAGGTAAGATCCTAGGGAATCTTCTCTTCATCTACCCTATTTAGACAGTCTTCACCTTCACATTTAGAAGACAAATAAACTCAAATACAAAACGCATGTGTTCAAAGGCCCGGTCGTCCTCAATGAAACGCTTCAACCCAAAACAAATTAATAGGATGTCTCGACATGATCGACGAACATGTATATTTCCATAAATTTAGATATTTATAAAAACAAAATTTTGAAACTAACAGCCAGCCATTGTTTACATATTTGTGAAGGTCTGGTGGTGATGATGATAAAAGTAATACCATTAAGTTGATCGCTGGGTCTGTTCATTCTAATGAAGTTACACTATACCAACAGAATCCATATTCGGTGCAGATAATTACAGCTGTACATATACTTCCTATTTCCTTCGGATAAAACTAGGGTTGCCTATAACAATGTTATTAATTAATATAACGATTTTCGGTAATAAGCCATGCATAGGATCATCTACCGCCAATTTTATTTATTTTTTTAACCCGAAGCACTTTTCTTTGTTTTTTATTTATTTTTGTATTAAACTCTTGAATTAGTTATTAAGAGGCAGCCCTGAAACATGTACCTATACCAAAACAAAGTGGTCGGCGGTCGTTGGCGTCAGCTGGGGCAGCCGGCCTCGCGGTCGGCACTGACATTGTGACCGGAACCGAAATACTTCCTTCATTTAAACAGCCTACACAGATGCCTCACATCCATACTCACTACCATTTGATCACGAAACCATCTTCATTTTAACAGCAACATATTTATTATAATCATCAAAATATGGACTCGTATAGATGTCAGAGATTCGCAATTTCCTCAATATGTTGATAATATAAGCCTTCCTGGTTTTATAATATAATCAGTTTTACGAATTCAATATTTTAATTTGTATTACTAAATGAGCTGCCGAAAGTGAATTTCATTAACATAAAACTTATATTTTATTTACTAAGATCACATTTATCACAAAGAAAACGAATTAAATTATTTACTTTGTATCTAAGTCAAATATACATAGAATGCAACAGTAAACAGTTTTGCATTTCACAAATGATTAGCCAACCAATCAATTCACCTTCAGTACCTGAGATGAACCAGTGTGACGCAACGTGGCCATTAGTAATTATAACATGATCTAACCTTGCCTCTACTCTTCAATTGATTTTGACTGGCAAGGTCCGATACATTCTAAATTCTTTTGAAACATGAGCTCTTCAAAAACAAAAATTACGTCATATTTAATAATAAGATGTTTCGAAGCAGGTTCATGCGTCGTAACCTTTATAAGTTTTCAAACTGAGGTGCTTGGCGCATGCAAGCACAAAATTTTGTGAGTCAAGTGTCAGATTTAACTCCGTAGGTTTTTCTGTAGATATATATTTATATTTACTTCTTTTGCTTATGTGAAAAACACGCTGCTGAGTTCGCATGGAGCTTGGATCGCAAAAAATTTAACTGTCAAGCCAACGTACACATGGTGGAATTCAGGTTCTGTACAAACTTTATTTCTGAGCGTTGCTGTAAACTTGAACCTTTGTATAAAGACGTGTACATCGATTAGTTAAACGTTTACGAAATGCGAATTTCCCAATTTTTTTTTAGTTTCGGGGGCACTATTACCATGGGGGCACTATAAACGTATGTCTACGCTAGTTTCCCATAGTGAGGATATATTAACACATAATTTTTTGACTACAAAAAAATATCTTTTTGCAAGCCGTTTTAGCGTACCACATGCAATGTCCTTTATTTCCTTACATATGGTGGCACTATTTATTTGGTACACGTAACTTGACGCAGACCAAAAAATATCTATTAGATCAGATATATTGTAATTTGTTATAAACTTCCCGACATTATCCATTTGTTTACATTTCACAGGTTGATTGATAAGTAAGGTAGTGCGGAAAGCGATCATGCTCTGTTGTGGCGACAGGGTGGCCGTGAGTGAGGTCATTTCCGACTCGGTTTCGTTAGCCCTTGGAGTGTACTAAATGTCATTACAAGATGGTGTTGTGATAAAGGGCTAGTACGAGTAATTGCAACCTTGGTACTTTATGCATTGAAGGTGATACTTACATGTATTAGTAGTATGTATACCACGTGCTTTGAATGAACAAGGATCAGAAATACATATGGTGAGGTGATACGAGTCTTCAAACCTCTACCCTCGTCATGAAATGGAATTTAAAATAATCTTTTAAGCTGTAGTCTGTAGGTCGTTTAAGAAATAATAATGAAAATAAAAACAGTTTTAGATTTAAGAAAATGGGAATAAAAGTCGCAATAAATAAATTAAATAAATATGCTCACGGCATCCCATAAGACTTCCCGAGTGGGTTAGCAGAGGTATTGTCACAACAACACCCACTTTTCATCGAAGATGATTAAGTGCCAACGTGACAGATGGTGAGTCCATCTCCGCTTTAGGCATCATATTACATGTCTTGAACGACTTCTGACATATTATGTTCTGACATGTTTCCTCGAGATGTTTTCTATCACCGTAAAGAAATTACTGCACTTAAGTTTATCCCAATAATTTGCTAATAATATTATTCAGCAATTCAGTATGTAATTCGGTAGTTCATTAACAAAACACGTGCAATGACACGGATAGTCCACGGTCATATCGAGTATTGTCAACAATTAAACAAAGCACCGAATAGTGGTGTCGAGTGACCGACCCTGGGTGAGGACAGGTGCAGCTAGCTTCCGCGTGACGTTGAAGACTACGACACGGCGATTGGTGCGCTATGAAATATGCTTATGATAAAAGATAATGAGAATATATGTATATATAGTAAACAGATAAATACAATTTAAGTGTCTGTTTGTAATTTCGAATTAACACCTTTTCAATAACTGCATATTTACGGTACTCACATAAATAAACAATATAAAAGAGGTTCCCGAGCAATAAGGCCACACATTAAATTAAGTCTACGTTAGTGAAACCGCGGGGCACAGCTAGTCTAATATATAATTTTGAACGTATCGCAGATTCATGTGTGATATGTATTTATAATTTATTATTAAAATAACAGATTCATGTAATATAAACTTGTAAGAAGTAATATAAATGAATATAGCGTTATTGTGAAAAAAATAAAGACTTATTTACTATGAAAAATTGAGGTGATTGCGTGACACCAATATTCCAACGCACCAACACAGCGACAATTGTACGACCTAGGGCACTAACTACCTCAACTCGTAGTCAGTTAGACTGACTCTCGAAATAGCCTGAACACGAGGAACTAACTGAGACATACTTATATAATATATTAAACTGTACATAGAAACAAAACATGCAACTTTTAAGCAAACATTGCGTTTGAATCATTTACGACGTAGCATGAAAGCGTGCTTTATATATATTATAAATTATACTAACTAGCTGAGTCAACGTGGTTTCACCCGCGTTGGAGTAACAATAAAAACTATGTTACTTAACGTAATTATCTAAAATAAAGTTCCGTTAAACTCGGTCCAGTCGACAGTCTGAAGGACATAAAAAAATGTTTTTGTTTAAGTATCGTATTTACTTGCAAAAGCTTTCAGTGAAACGCTGTTAATTCGAAATTACAAACAGACACTATATTATTTAGAATGTATAGAAGATGTATATAGATATTGATGATAAACAACACTATGTCCTGGG
Organism: Watsonalla cultraria; assembly: GCA_964035505.1. NCBI lineage: Eukaryota > Metazoa > Arthropoda > Insecta > Lepidoptera > Drepanidae > Watsonalla > Watsonalla cultraria. The sequence goes on along the minus strand of OZ037717.1, from coordinate 3,681,753 downwards.
TCACCGCCGCGGAAGTGAACAAACTATGACCTCGCCCTATGAAAAAATCTTACGAACGAAACGCCTCCGCTCAGACCTGCGAATTACTTTATAAAGTCGATTTCACGTTATCAAGGTCTTTGACACTCCGCTATTTTGGTGCTAGAGTTCGTTTATCTTGAAATATATTTTAAGAACATTGCACTCAAGTTCACGTCGGACAATTAACGGTGTGTGTTTTTATACTTAAATATTTATATACCAACAATGTTTATTCATTTTCACTGTGTTCTTTTTAGATTATAACAGGAACATAATTTATTTACTACTTATTACAGGCCTCAGTAAACAAATTACCAATATATAGTGACCCCTATTCTACCCTAAGTGGTAGTATATCAGAGGCCTTGAATACTTGGGTATCATAGATATTGGGTATAATAGTTACTATCCTGCAGCAGCATTTCAATATAATTATTAATAAACAAAAGTTATTTATACAAAAGCATAATGTTATCTAATAATACATGTTTTATTTATATTTATTTGTAATAGTGAAGGGTGGTGATCCTTGTGTCGATGTGAGCTATGTTGAGGGTAACAATCTCTCTATTCTCTTACTCAATTGCACCTCATAAACTCAATATTTTAGTGTGTGTACGTACATCTCACTCATATTATCAGGGAACTGTGAAGTGACGTGTGAATGACTCATTTCCTTATCATAATCAACGGAACTATAAACATTGTGCGCATTTTTTTCGCGCACTACGTCACTGTTACAGCACTACACTATAAAGACGTAAATCTCAGAAATGAGTCAACGTGTGTTGCTGTACGCGTTATTCTCTATGCACGTGTTCTACACCAGTTAATTTACCAAACATTTTCAGAAAAGACAAATTATGCAAGATACTTTAATGAACAAAATAATAAAAATTTACATTATTTTCAGATTTTTTATTAAGCCATGTTATTTCACTAATATATTTATTAAATTTAATACAACTTCTGATCTTAAAATATCTAAAGCTCTATAATGCCAACCCGACACTGGTGTTCTCTGCACATGCATTTAAAGAATACAATAATGTTCAGAATAAAAGTTTATAAATATCAAAGGAAGTTCATACACAAGGTTAATTTGGATTTTCACTTTTAACGTCATAGTGACAGATGTCAGACGTCAGATACTATCTGAAGAATATATAGTAAGGCTCTCTTCGAGAATATAGTAGGACGCTTAATAGGTCAACCATAATATCATAACATAATTAGAGAACTATTATATATTTTATGAAGGTATATATTGTAATAAACATTCTTATTAAACTTATATTCGAACGTCAAGAAAAGTCGTTAAAAATAAAATCTACAATATGTAACCAATTTGCGTATTAAATTAAAATTTAAAGTTGCAATAAACTTTTATTAAATTACATAACAACTTTGTAAATATACCTTTTGATATCTGAAATTCCTTACAAGACGTCATTGGTGTAGTTATGGTCTAACCAAGCGTGGTGTAAAGTTCGCACGGAAAGGACATAAATAAATGGGTGTGACGCGACAGAGCGGTAGTAATACACACACACCATCATGGATAGCACTGACATTGAAACATTGGTATTTTTAAAATTACAAAATGCAACACTTGCGCGATATGCAGATGAGCCCGCGCTGGGAACTCTACACGGATCAGTCTGACGTAGCACCCGGTTATAGTGAGTGACATAAATTCAAACATGTTAATATCATGATAGCAGAGAGACAGATCAATTTAAGGTTACTATGGAAATTATTTATTGCAAAAAATATCATCTTGTTTAATCGCGTGTGATTATTGTTTTAATAAAAAAACTCTGATGAACTATAGTCATAATGTCTTCGTCGTTTACAATTTCTTAGCTGAAAATCAGAAAGGATAGTACTTGGTACAAAGGGCCTACTATCGTCGTAATAGCTGTGACGTCTTACTAACTTCTTAGCTTTTACGTTTAATTTGGTATTACAAAATGAAACGTCAAAGCTAAGTTCTTAATACGCTCTGCTTTAACCGACGATGGAAGGCCTCCTGGAGTAACATGAATGGATATTTCCAATAATTCCGACCACGAAAACCAATCAAATATATACCTAAAAGTACTTACACCAAATAAGGGTTATGTTCGTATATTTATATTTGTTTTTGTTTGTTCGCAGGAATAATGACACTTAGCCGCGGCCCCTGTGACCTCGACAACATGAGTCTGTTCCAAGACCTCAAATTGAAGAGGCGGAAAGTTGACTCTCGATGTAGTAGCGATGGTAAGTTTGTTGATTTTGTATCTTCTTACTTAAAAAATAAATCACATATTTCTCTGTTTATGTAAATTTAAAGCACTAAGTTAGTTCTGCCATAATAGTCTTATATCCAATTTTGAAAATAAGACAAGATCAAAGGGCAAATTCAAGGGCAAACACGTTCCTAACGTATTTACCTCTTAAATAAAAAAGCAGTTTTAACACTCAGTCTAGTATAAAGGTGAATCTCGTTGCTATTCACGCGAGCATCTGATTGCGATACAGCTCACGGTCCGCTATCACTATTGACTGGACACTAAGCAATTTCATTTTCTTTTGTACGTGTTTCTACTCTATATGAAGCTAATTGTCACTATTGAAGATAGTAACATCTGTGCGTCTATACCAATTCTTTATCATGGATTAATTTTTATTATTTTATTTATTTATTTGGAAAACAGACAGCTTTTATATAAAAAAAGTAAATGTTAATATTAAAAATTTACAAGCCTTCAGTTTTCGCAGATAGGAAATAAAGATACAATTCCGTCAATGAGACAATTGTTTGAAAATTAAAAGTAGCATCTAACTAATATAAACTATATCTAAATTACAGGATCAGAACTAAATTTAGAACTTAACAAATATCGATCAAATATTGGATTGAGAGTCGAAGAAAGTATTAGCTGTGAGGCGGCGAATTTGTTGTTTCTTTGTGTTGAAAATATCTAAATTGTGTTCATCGATAAACTTATTGGCTATCTTGCTGGTGCGTAGAAACTATTATTAGAGACTCTTCTGTCCACGACTTGGTCCGCGTGGTTATTGTGGGCTAACGCTAACTTTATCCCGCAACTACGTTTACGTTGATATATTCTCGATGATTGGGCTATCTAAGACGCATAATTTTTCAAGTAGATTCCTGAAATTAGCGCGTTCAAGCAAACATACAAAAATACTCCTCAGCTTTATAAAATATAAATTATAGATATGCCCCAACTTCATAGTATAACATCATATTACGATACAATTTATACCCGAGCGAAAAAATTTAAAACCGCCATAAAGTCAGTTTGGAAACGCTACACCCTATTTTTCAGAAGCATGTGTTATTTATAATTTCACTAAAACACAATTGATAAAACAAAAATAATGTTCCATTTTAATAATAATTTAAATTAAACTTATGTAAAGGTTTTAACTTAAAAGAACCAAATAAAAAAAGTAAAAGTAACCACAGATCGAAGGTAAATAATGAATCAATACGACGAAATGAAAAAGTATAACATGCTGTCAATAAAACAACACATCAGGTTTGGTGTCCTAAACAGCTTGAAAGTCAAGTTCAGGTTCATTTTTTGATTGCCTGCGCGTTCAGATACGTACTTATATGGTGACACCGCATTCAAATTGTATCGATAACAAGAAAATGTATTTCACTATTCGTTACGCAATCTCAAATAAATCATAGTTCGATAATCGTCATGACGAGTTGAATAATATCTGCAGCTCAACATAATAAAGCGTGAGAGCCCCAACCAGTTCCGAGAAATGCCGTAACTTTCACTTACATTCATACAAAAAATCTCCCGAAATCAGATCCGGTCCAACGAGTCTCCGACTAAATACGCCACCGACATTGCCGCTGTAACGCTATGAATATTATTACGGTTATAATTTAATTAAGGTAATTGAATATTTATACCTAATCGACTGCGAGTCGATTAATTTTAAGCATGTCAACAGACTTCTTACTTACTCCAATGGACCGCATAGCTAGATGTTGCGAGATGCGCTGAGTCATTCAATGTGTTGAATAAATGTGCCGGAATTTTGTAACACATTCTTTTTTTTTTTTTTAATAGACGGGTGAAATAATGTTGCGGCGCATCCGCATGATTGATGTTAGACTACAAATGATTTACGAGTAAATTAAAATGCCCACTCTTCAATTAGCAGGCTAGAAAAGAGTTCAACGGGCGCGAGAAAAAAATATTAAGAATTTTGTATTATTCCATGCATTTGAAGTTATATAACAGTGACAAAGCACATGAAGTCATAGATAAAGAAAGTTTACGTAAACACACGAGAGGTGAAAGCAATAAACGCCGGTGCCGTAATTATTGCTATTGTAGCCTCATGAATAACTCATGAGAGAAAGATGTTCACTGTCACACAACGTAACACTGCCTGGAGCGCTCGCTTGAATGGAGACCTCCTTTTGACACTACCATGCCGTCAGCAGTTTTTCGTGCTGTAATTTTTTTCTACTAAATAAAACTTCTGATCTCATAAAGCTTTTCCTAAATTTTTCGGATACTAAAATAGCGGTATTCTTAGACTAAGCAAAGCTTACAAGACGATGAAAATAATACGTAAATACTAAATTAAAAATAAAATAAAAATATGTTCACGCCATCCTAGAAAGGTCCCCGACGGGGTAAGTAGAACTTTTACAACATCCAGTGAAATACTTTTTTAATAATTAAAGTAATGGTAAACAAGTGTTCATCATACAAATATTTTAATTGAGTTGGACCTGGAATACCAGTGGTACCATTCAGGTATGTAAGTCTCAAGACAAACGAATTAATATTGTTTATCTCATAGAAGACATAATTTATGCTGCGAGGAAATTTATAGATCCCAGAATATAAGATAATATTCATAAAATTCCTCAAAAACCTCGTAAACGTCTGGCCGTGACGACGCTGATAGTACTAGCGAATTCTTCACAAAGTAAACAATATCATTCACAGATTCGCGTATGAAGATAGCGGTTTCGTGTGGTCGGTGGAGGCACGCGACGCATATTGCGTTGGGGGTGTGACGCGCGCTGTCATCCCACGTCATGAGATGTGACGCACCCCTGGCACGCGCTCCGAGCGTAATAGATTATCACTCAAATGATGGGCACACAAACCCAAATTCAATTGTGATTATTCCGAGATAGTTAACAGATTTCATCCTCACTAAAATTGACGATTTTTCTATCGCAACGCGTTTTACATATTAATGTTCAACCTCTACTAGAAATATTTTTTATTTCAAAAAACTTGACCCAAATCGGTGTCAGTAAATTATTAAGCAATCCTACATACTTATAAAGAACACGGAAATCGATCCAGAGCAACTGTTATTTCCTTACATTTACTGCATTGAACGTCTAGTGAAAGTCGAACAAAAACTATATGAAATATTTAAATTAACTTCTACAATCGTAACTGTCGGTAAATTGAGCGCTAAGTGCTTTACACCTATATACATACAATTATATATTCGTGTTTGTAATTACTGAAAAAAGAAATAAGCCCGTTGAGAAAATATGTGCGTCGTATTTGTAGACCTTTGTAGATTATGATTATGAGCTTTCCCGAAATAGATGAGTGTAGGGCGCGTCTTGGGGCGGGCGGCGGGCGGCGCAGCGACACGTGGCGGGCGGCGGAGGTAGGGGTGCGACCTAGTTTCCTTGTGTCGGTGACCGCAACCGACCTTCGGGCTTGCACCGATCGAATATACGATCGCGATCATCCGCCCCGAAATAAAGGAGTTGCATGTTGCGTAATACACTTTAATGTCATGTGCATAGCGCGCTTGCGGATTGATGTACTGTAGCCATAACTATTTGCTTTGTTGCTTCCTCAGGGTTGTAAATGAATTACCGCTCATTTTTGACCCTAATGGATCAAAAATATGCAGCTTTTCAAGTCACTTAGATTTCGCGTGGAGCGAATAAAGTAAATTAAAATAGGTTAGACCAATAAGTCTATTTAGGGATTTTATCAATTGCGTCTTGAATGCGTTATATGCAACCGTATAGAGATAGTTGAGTACCGACTTGCCGACTGGGACATTTGTCTAGGTGCAGTAGGCACAAAGACCGTCCGCGGGCGGCCATTGCATCACGCGGCTAGAAAGATCGGTCCCCACCAATGATGTGGCAAAGGACGCGAAGTGAAATAGAGATCGTCCTCGAAGCGAGAGCGGTGCACGCGTTGCACTAGTCATTGTGCGGTTGCAGTTCGCACGCACGGCCGCCTGAGTGACCTAATAGCGCTGGAGGGAGGGACCGGGAAGGCGGGGAGCGGCGCCGCTCGTGCGGTAGGTCGGGCTCACTGCGCGCGCCCACCGCCCGCCGTCGCGCCGCCGACACTGGAAAACTTTCTTCGCGACTTTTCCCCGTGTAAACAAAACCGCGCAAAAATTTGCGCCCGCGACTCTACCACGCCGGTTACAAATGTCATTAATTCTCAAATTATACAATAAACGAACTTATTGTTACATTCTCTCAGTTTTCTATACAAATAATTGGCAATTCAACTGTCGCGGACAAATTATGTGAATGAAAAGAGATCATTTCTGCGAGTCATTGGACTGTTGACTGTGTTTGCGATGTAAGCGGAGTCACGTGTGAGGGTAAAGACTACGCCTATGGATTTAGTAATAAAAAGTCGGTAAAGTTTATGTTTTATTGATTTAAGATGTGTTTTTCCATATGTGTGGAACTATGTATTTACGTAGTTATATAGGATCGAACAGTCAGGACCCAGAGCATTCATTGCAGTGTTATCAACCAATGCAACTCTTTTCTATACTTTATACTATCTTACCTTATTGAGGCAATTTCAGTCACGATTGAATATAATGAATTGTACAATATAGTTTAATATATTGATAACTTTGCATTTGTTTGTAACACTTCATCTCATAATTTTATCAAATAACAATCCCTATATATTTTTTAACTCACAAATAAAAGCCGTACGACTAAGACAATAGTTTCTTGCATTCTTAAAATAATTAAGATTATCTTTTACGATAGAAAGCTAGTAGATATACAATTTTGCATATGAATATAACGCCCTAATTAGTTAATGGTACCAATTAATGTTACAATTGGTTGAAATAAATGAAAATAAACGTATTACGTAGAGCCCTTTGTGTCGGTGCGGTGCGCAGGCGCAATGCTTCCGGGCACCACATCTGCGCGCGCTGCTTTCACTTTCACCGCACGGCTTCGCCGAGCTACATCTCGACTCATGAACTATACAATATAGCTACATGCTCCCTACATTCTCCTTTAATACATTCTACATGAATTTAACCTAATCCTACACTTATAAAGGTATCCTTAATTCATTTAATTAAATTAGGTGCGATGTCTATAATTATATGGACACTTTATTTCATTTTAAAATATTTCTCAAAATAATTCCAAATCTGTCTTATCCATAAATATAAAAGATTAATTATCTATGTGGCTGGGGCCAGTACTGTGCTCACATCGTGACGCAACCGGCTAATCTAGTCGGCGGCGTCGGGAAGTGCAGTGTCGCGTCCCTGCGTCGCGCCCCGCGCGTTCTAACTGCGATCACGTCGTGCGGTCATTGACATTTCACCTAGTTTCTATTTGTCGCTTCTGAAAAGTCTACAGTGCTCTTTTTCTTCGACGCTCAGACCAGTGGTCGCCTGTCGTTGTTATTCACCGCAGTTTGTATGCCCACAGGCGAGTCGGCCGCCGACACGAGCACGTCGTCGCCGGACCCGGGCCCGCCGTCACCGCGCATGGCTGAGGCCGGGTGTAGCACGCCGCCGCACCCACCGCCCGTGTTCGACGGTGGCGGCTCCCCCTCGCCCTCACCAGCCTGCCATCCTACCGTCATCCGCTCTGCGCCGCCTTACTCCGTCATCAAGTTTGAAGGAGCAGCTGTAAAGCTGGAGAGCTCGGCGCCGAAGCATGACGTGTCTTCGCATTCCCAACTCTCCTCCGTGAAGATGGAGAGCACGCTGCAAGAACTACCGCAGCCGTATCGACCGCGTGCTATCGCGCCACCGCCCCCCACTTCGCAGCATTCATCGATGTCGCCGGGACCCTGGCCACCCGCTGCCTGTATCAATGGCGTAAAGCCCGAGCTTATAGGCGGACATTTCCCACCGCAACCTCACGACCCTAAGCCTGGAGCTCGAGGATCTACGCAATGGCGAGGTGCACCCGCCGTAATTATGGGTGAATCTGGAGGAGTAAGAACGATGTTCTGGACGCTTCCGGCGCCTTCTTCGGGAAGTGAACCTGCAGCCAGCGGGTCCCACACACCAACACCTCCCACTCCAGACCCAGCAACGTGTAGCGAGGAATCTGCCGCAAGATTGCTGCTAAATCTAGGAGAATTGAGACGACCCAGGGGGCCCCCGTTAAACATGGAGCTCTTGTGGGCAGGAGAGCTGTCCCAGCAACAGCAGATACATGCATTAAACCTCAGCTCAGGAGGGAACGGGCCAAGCACATCGCCAGTCGCTGGAGCTAGCTCGTTGACACTCCCGCGACCTGAAATCCGCACGTACGCTCCTGAAACTGAAAGAGATGAAGATGAACCGCCGATGATTTGTATGATTTGTGAAGATAAAGCTACAGGACTACACTATGGAATCATCACATGTGAGGGATGTAAGGGCTTCTTTAAACGGACTGTTCAGAATCGGCGCGTGTACACGTGTGTTGCTGATGGTGGCTGTGAAATCACAAAAGCACAGAGGAATAGGTGCCAGTACTGTAGATTTAAAAAGTGCATCGAGCAAGGAATGGTATTACAAGGTAATATATAATACATATAAATTATGAAGAATATTGTTGTTTTATAAATTATTACAGTATTTAACTTAATTTATTTTCTCATTCAGCCGTACGTGAGGACAGAATGCCGGGTGGAAGAAATAGCGGCGCCGTCTACAATATGTATAAGGTGAAATACAAAAAGCATAAGAAGGCTAACAAGGCGGCAACGACGACAAGTCGAGCATCTCCGCCCGCCCAAAAGCCCAAAGATCCGTTGCCGCCTCTCCCAACGCACTTCAACGGCACCATACTTAAGACTGCTCTGACCAATCCCAGCGAGGTAAATATTTATTAATATCATATTAACGTTCCCATTTTATCAGAATCTTAAGCCTGACTTTCAATATCTTCTTCTAACAGGTGCTACATTTAAGGGCGCGATTAGAAAGCGCTGTGTCATCGTCAAGAGATCGAGCCATTCCTCTAGAAAGGGCGTTACACATGATCCGGGCCCTGATAGACTGTGATGCAATGGAGGATATTGCAACCGTACGACATTTACCGGACCTTCTTCATGATACTTCGGAAATTGGCGACAAACTTTGCAAGATTGGGGACTCTATTGTGCACAAAATGGTCGCATGGACGAAAAAACTACCTTTCATCATGGAGATACCCATGGAAATACACTCGAAGCTATTGATGGAGAAGTGGCACGAGATCTCAGTGTTGACGACGGCAGCGTACCAGGCGATGCACGGAAAGCACGCGCACTCGCCTCCCTCGTCCGACCACGAGCAGGACTTTATGCAAGAGGTGAGTTTTTAATTACTAATATCCAAGACAAGATTCCAGAGTTTTGAAATGAAATGTAATTAAGTAAATTTTCCACACTTCTCATTAAACAAGTCCTAGATCTGCTCGTGTCACATTTGCTCCATAGACTTCCGCCACATGCCGAGTGCAGTTACGTGATATGCACCGGCGCTTGCGCAACCCGGTAGAAAGTCGCCGACTGACAGAGAACTAGCTGCACTCGGCCGCTTGCACACTCGCATAACCATCTATATTAGAATCGTAAAATAATGCAAAGCAACGAACAGCGAGCGTTTCTATTGTTGGCGAGCTTATCGACCGCATAGAAATGGATAAGTAATGAATTTCAATACTCAAGTTATTGTAAATGGCAAACCTTTATATACAAATGAAAGTTAACGGTTGCATAAGATTTACTGTTCAATTAATATGATATACACATATATAATAATGTATTAATACAAATCGCAGGAGTAATAAAATATAGTTAGATGGGTAAATAGATACGACCGCGGTTCGAGAATTGCACGTATTATATAAACGTAATACGGCGCTGTGGTAATATAATAGCGGTAGTTACATAGAGAGTATTTTTCATTGTCTAGAGCATTTCCTTTTATTGCTTACATACATGCATTATGTAAATAGGAACACGTACTCTCAATTACATTACGATTTAATGAAAATGTTTCCATTCTACAACCGTTACTTAATTATAACAAAATGCATAATAAGTTTTTGTTCAATAAAGTAACACAAGTGCATAATAATGATCTAGAAATAAACAATGTTATAGAAAATTACCCAAGAAACCAGCTAATTTTATTTTCTTTGTGAAGAAGTGTAGAATGGCCTGTCTTCTACTAGATGCGCTTCAAACGATTTCTCTTCCATCTGAAGACGATCATAAATATTTAGGTTTTCTTTTCTAACAAATCGGTTTCTCAGGTGAATGCAAACCTGCGAACACTGCAGAACTGTCTGACGTCACTGATGGGTCGGCCCATAACGCTGGAGCAGCTGAGGCTGGACGTGGGGTTGGTTGTCGAGAAGATGACCCAGATCACCTGCGTGTTCCGCCGCATCCAGCTCAAGATGGAGGAGTACGTCTGCCTGAAAGTCTACATACTCTTGAATCAAGGTAATTTCAGTTTATGTACTCGCTTTAGATCTATCACGCAATTCTTGTTTATTGGTTTGTCCGACACTTATTTTGAATACAACCCAAATTTCATTAAAATTGTAGTGGATCCTACGAATATCTTAAAAACGTGATTGATCCGAATAGAGATTTGTTCATATTAAATTTTGACGCCTTGGTTTCATTAAACCCTTGTTCGGACAATTCTACTGCTCCGAATTAGATTATATTTTAAACTAATTACAAATTTTACTGTTTAATGTGAAATAACGCTATCTACCCTATCTATTTTTAGCATAAAATAGTGATCGTTAATATCGGTATGATACTCAACGCCCTGCCCGCGCTATGCGCATTAGCAGTTAACGCTAAGTACTCCAAAATAAAATAAACTTATACCTCTTAACTACAAAACATCTATTGAACCAAAACTAGACCCAATGAACTAAAACTATGAACTTCGCTTTTAAATTCCCTATTACAAAATGACTAAAAGTGTTAGATTAAAATTAATCTATACAGATAAATAAAATTGGAGTGTCTGTGTGTAATTCCAAAATTACAGCTTTTCACTAAATGCATATAAAGTATACACGCTAGTGACACTGAAAAACCAAGTTTAAATTTTTTTCTCTGTCTGTCTGTCTGTTTGTTCCGGGTAATCTCTGAAACGGCTGGATGGATTTTAACGGGACTTTCACTGGCAGGTAGCTGATGTTTCAATGAGTAACTTAGGCTTTTATTTATTAAAAATATTAAGGTTCCGCGACATGAAACGAAATCTACGCGGATGAAACCGCGGGGCACAGCTAGTAAATAAATAAATTAGATAGTCGTGGAGAAGAAAATAAGTCCCACAATAACAGTGTGTGTGAAAGTAACAAATACAGTAATATCAAATTTCTATACACCTACGCTGTATGATTAATTGCAAGTTTGAATGAAATAACTTTAATGAAAGCACCTTGTTATTTATTATTATGTTGCTAAGTAAAGGAGGGCACACTCACACAATAGCTAAAGAATTTATAAAATGAACAGACAACTTCAAACAGTCAAATTTCTGATTTATTCGAAGGAAGTTCATGAATTTACTTTCAATTGTCGTCGCTTGGTGTAACGGAATCTTCCGTTTTAAATGGTGTTAATTGGTAATTGATAACCTTTCACCAAAGGCCAGCAGCCGGACTATTTAGGCTATGTCAAACTGTGCCGCGACCATTTCCTTGTTTTAGTAATAACAGATGAGTATTTTTGAGACTTATTTGCGACTAACCGAGTAATCTGCGAACAAGATAATTGTCTCTATAATCTAATAAGTAGAAACGCAAAGAGAAGCCGAGCTAAGAATTCTTTAATCTACGTTTTAATTATGTAAAGCTATTAAATTAAAATATGAAATAATTCTACAATGTAACTTTAATAAAGTCACTACAAAATAAGGTCGGAATTAATATTTAAACCAGTTCCCCCGAACGCAGCAGGGAGTAGACTTTATTACTGCAGTCAACGCATCACTTGTGTGCACGAGTAATCCAGTTATCGATGAGACCTAGGGTACATCGGCCGGCCATGTAGGTCAGTTTCGTTACGTGGCCTATAGGCATACTATGACGTACCTAACTCATTACTACACTCGTTTACATGACTCGATTATCCTTACGGCATCATAATAATGATTTACTCTATATTTACATTAGTGTAAATTTTTTATTTTGAAACAGTAAAATACAAATGGGTTAAGGTTTTGAAAATGTCTTCATCATGCACCTAGCTTCCCTTGGGTTTTTCGGTTTCATTTTGGTTCAAATCACTTAATATCGTGAAAATTATAATTTGAGTTATAACGATAATAAAATAAATGCCTCGAAATAAAGTAAAATAATATATAAAGGTATTTTTTAATTTCTCACCGTTTATGTATCAGAGCTTAGTATATAAGTCTGTTTATATAGTTAAATATTAAAATTGCACTACACTAAATATTATATATTCTGTACTATGTAATTTTAGTAGGTACAAACATATGAAGCTTACTTCTAGTAATAATCTGCAATAAAGTGCACGTGCAATGTAGTTTTCCTCATATAAGTTGTACTAACTAGATTTAAAAGCATAATAATTATGGATGCTAGATTAGTTCAGAGAACTCGACTATATCTACGGCCTTAGAATTCAAAACAAAACCAAATTAATTACACGTGACTTGAATGTACAAGCAACTGTCCCCACCAATGATTACGTTACGTCTCATGAAGATGGTGTTCTTAGCAAATTATATTTAAAATCAATTAGATATCATTCTTGGCGCTTTAAAGATAAAGTTTTAGTTCTCTCAAGTTCTCTTCCCTGTAACAGTTATTAGAGGGAAACAGTAAGTCAACTATTGATTTTTCCGCATTTAAAAATCTCAGTTATTCTCGGTAAAAGGACCCTTCCGAACGCTGGCGGTAACATGTATAACTTTGTTCAGTATAATTGGCGTAATCATTTTGGCGATTTGAAAATATTTTGAGTAAATTCTAATCAAATAAATATATTCAGAATAAGAATGCTGTCAAGGTGTAGGAACTAGGAAAACTTAACGTAGGTACGTAAAATCGTTGTAGGTAGGTGACAAAGTAAGCTCTAATATTTTCAGTTGCTGGCCGTTACCTATAAGTATGTACCTCTGGCTACACTATTTGGGAAACGTAGTATTTGATTCTCTACTATCAATATTACCCATCTAATAAGTACAAAGTGTGTATGTGTGAGAGTGGATAGTTGAGCAGTGCAAGTGTGGCTGTTAATATTATTATGATTTATGATACATGTAACCCAGTTGCGAGTGCGAGTGGTTGCGAAATCGAATACAATCGACTCCGGGACACTTCGATTACTATTTTATTCCGCTGGGACTATAATAACCTTGGATAAAACCGGGACTTTTTATGATATCAGGCTGTTAATTTGGAATAACAAACAGACACTACAATTTTATTTATCTGTATAGATGTATAGATAATTTCGTTTAGAAAGTTGATGATTAGCTGTTAATAAATTTTAGAAGTACTTACTCGTAACGTCTTTACTTTTATAGTCATTTCCGAAAATGAAATCTTGTATTAAACTTGCAATGTTAGGTTCTCATGGCATATATGCCCACATATTTGTGCACCCTAGATGTCCATGATGCATAGCATTTCCACTTTGTATTTAACGTAGGTGAATTTTAATGTGCACTTTCATTTTTAAACCTTTGTCACCAGTTGCATAGTGCAGTGTGCCTATTAGTGTACTAGCGGTAGGGAAACTATGACATCCTGCGTTATCGTGTCGTATGTAGGTCGCACGCACTAACGCTCTTTGAAAATTATTTTCACTGCACGCACCGGACTATAATTTATACTGAGTTCCCTGATAAAACGCGTAAAATGTTAGGATCATTTTTAATCGCGTTTTAATATATTTTATCTGTACATCTATACATACAGGTAAATAAAATTGAAGTATCTGTTTGTCATGCCAGTATAACATCTTTTGACTGCATTTTGAAATGCATATGAAAGTATACACGGTAATGACATAGAAAAACCATTTTTTTTTCTCTGTCTGTCACTGTCTGTCTCTCTGTCTGTTTGTTCCGGCCGATCTCCGAAACCGCTGGACCGATTTAAACGGGACTTTCACCAGCGGATAAATAATGTTACAAGGAGTAACTTAGACTACTTTTAATAAAAAAAAAATTTAGTTCCACGGCCACCCATGAAAGTCTACGCGGGTGAAACCGTGGGGCACAGTTAGTTATACATACAAATTCTCACGCTTGTATTCCCCAAAGTGTGAGGTGTTGTAATAACAACACTCACTTTTCACCAAAGAGTAAGATGATGAGTCCATCGCCGTCTCAGGCTATACATAAGTCTTTGAATAAATTAATAAAGACATTAAATTTAAATATGTTTTGTCTCTCGTGCCAACGTTTGAGACAAAAATCATTAAGTTCAGTGGCATCCCTAAGTCAGATGCATTAAACGTATTTATAATAACATTATTTACATACAAAAACGTAAATGATTACACTCATAAATTATGCCATGTTGTGACAAAATAAGAGATCTGAAAATCATTTTGTTTCAAATATTTTTGAATCGGGGATGACAATGAAAATGAAAAATATTTATTCATTTTAGGCCCTGGTAAGGCACTTATGAAAGTCGAGAATTTACCACCGGTTCGGAAACTAGCCTTCTGAGAAGAACCGGCAAGAAACACGCAAGGATCAAAGGATCAAATAACACAGGAATTTGTAATGAACCTACTATAAATAAACTTATCTTTTACATAGCTTTTTTGTGGTTTTGAAATAATCTTCAAACTATTATATAGGTACTTTAATAATCTGTAGGCAATCTTAAGAAAAAACAATTTAAAAGTTTCCAAGAAGAGTATTCTTAATTTTGAAATGAATTTAGAAATAATTCATTCGTATCAATTTCCCATCTATATTCATGCTATATAAGTAGAAATACGAATAATAAATGTTCGAATCTTGCTAACACTGCTATAAACGTCAATGGATAAAGCCATTAATCCTGAAGATTACATCCAAATGTTGTCACATCTTTAGATCTAGACAGAAACCAGTATTAGACTAATTAAAATGTGAAAGCGGGTTAGACTTCTCGGAAGCTTTAGACTAAAGGTACAGTCGGTAACATTAATACATTATATAATTTTAACTCGTTAACGCCGAGCACTTCAGTTCGAATTGGAAGTGAATCAAGTGAACTGTGAGGGAATTGGTTTCAAATTGATATCGTAGAATAGTTGTGAGATTATATCCGTTGATCAAGTGGGCACGGACTGCAAATGATGTGGGAAATCTTATTCGTTAAAAGTACAGTTTCCATTAAGCTATATCAATAATGTCTGTTTTATTGGTTAACTAGCTGTGCCCCGCGGTTTCACCCGCGTAGACTTAATTTTATGGTAAACCCGCGGCACCCTATTGTTTTTTAAATAAAAGTAGTGATATAGTTTTAGAGATCAGACGGAACAAACAGACAGACGGAGAGAGTTTTTTTTTTTAATTGTTTTCTTCATGTCAGTACCGTAGGTATATACTATCATATGCATTTAGTGTAAAGCTGTTATTATGGAATTACAAACAGACATTTCAAGTTTATTTATCTATATAGATATTATGTTAACTAAACAAATGTTTTCTGCATATTTCTTCAATATACGCATTAATTAACACGCGCAGTACAATATAATAGAGCAATGTCTAATTATTATCTATTGCATGATTTATATTCCGCTACCTAAATAGACCCAGTTCCGAATACCATTCCCCTGATCTCACAAAGTAGTATGACTTTCACAGCCTTTCCCCAAAACTGTAGCGAGTTAGTAAGACAGTGTGATTGATAATGAGTGAACCGAGCCGAGTAGCGCTAGTGCAGATCACGGTGAAAAGGAAAGCGCTTACACAACCACTGCGCCCGCGCAGCCCACAATAACCTTCGACTATACGTATCTAGGTATTTATTCTATAGCATTCTGGCATGCAAGTACCACTAAGTACAGTTTATGTATGAATAGGTAGGGGATTATTAAGATTAGAATGTTCATTTCAAAATAAGATTAGATAAATAACGACATTCAATTTCTTAAATAAAGCTAAACCAAAGACAGTTTTCACCTTAAAATACAACCCAGTAGGTATAAGTAATAGATCCAAAACATAAAACTTGTTTATTTACTCGATAGAGCCTCTTACTCAACACGACATTGCGTATAATAACGCAGAGATAGTTACGTCAGCAGGAACGGGACAGCATTTCACTCTCGCGGCGGAAAGCGCGACGCGGAAGGCGAACTTTCTCTTTTGCGCAGCGCAGGGAGCGACCGACGATTCAGCCGTGAACACCGCGCCTCTTTATGTAACTGACTGTACACGCGGGTCTATGATACCCCAATTAATACATCCAAAGATACAGTAAACTCATCCATAAAATGTATGCATACCAACACAATCCCATATCGTTAAGTAAAAACAAAATAATAATGTATCAATTAACGTGTCATGTAATTCTTTGCAATAAAACAGAACACAAATAAAAACGGTCGCGCGTACAAAAACAGTGTCGTGGAATAACGCGCGCTAGAGCGAGACGGGAGTAGCGAGTGAGGACGCGAGCAAGCTCGTGCGGAGGTCAACGGCTAGCCGCGGTCGTTGCCCCGCTATCGGAGTGACCTACTGAGCGCGTGACGTCACCGCCGCACCGCGCGTTAAATGGCATTGGTTTACCGCTGCCGCGTAGCGCCATCTGGAGGCGAGTAGATGACTCCGCGACGATAGTGTTGTATGACCACGATCAATGCGACTTTTTTGATAGCATCTGAACATTTTAAAGCCGTGTCTATTTGTCTTTAATTAATTGAATTGGCAATAATAATTATTTTTATTTAAATATAATATTTGTTAATGTATTAAATGTTAGGTATGTGTGGAAGAAAAACTTACCTTCATTCTATTGAAGATATTGGATGTGTGGTAAATTCAATCAAAGGATGAAGATAGGCATGTTGACATGTACATGCGGTATGTTAACTGTAGTGCGTTTGTTCCAGAAGTAGAGCTGGAAGGCATCCAGGACCGCTACGTGCAGGTGCTGCGCAGCTACCTGGAGCACGTCACCCCTCACCACCCGGGGCGGCTGCAGGAACTATTCGCACGGATACCTGAGGTAACTACTACTATTAAATATAATATTATATATACATTACATTTCTCAAATGATTTATTTTGATTTTTTTTTAAATTGTATAATATTTTTGAAAAGAGTAATTACTGAGTTTCTTGCCAGGTTCTTCTCAGTAAAAGCAACCTTCCGAACCTGGCGGTAGCATGTATAATCCTGTAAATTGTGTCATTCTGACGATTTGAAAGTGCTTTGTATAAAGTCTAATCGAATAAAGATATTTTTGACTTTGACTTTGACTTTACTTTAGTACAAGTTTACACTAAAATTATAAAAAAAATATTTAGGTTGCATTTTCGCTCGCCTTGCAACCTACTTCCAAGGACACAAACTTTTTGGATGACTTAGTAGAAACTTAGAACACATGGTGTCATGGCGTTCATTTGTATGATTGCAGATCCAGGCGGCGGCGAACCTGCTGCTGGAGAGCAAGATGTTCTACGTGCCGTTCGTACTGAACTCAGCCGAGATCAGATAGTACATGGCGCAGCAGGGCGTCTAGTTCTCGATGTACGAGCGCCAGACGACCTGCCCGCGCCGCTCCCTCGTCTTATGAACGCCGCCCGTGTGTGCCAGCCCAACCGCACAACTCCCGTACAAATGTTCCTAGACGCGCCGCGCCGCGCCTTCCCGCGCCGGCCGCGCCGTCCCGCGCCGCTCGCGCCGGCCGCGCCGCGCCGCCCTCGACGCCTCAGGACAGTGCGGTACTTTATACCTTCGTTGAGTCGATCAGTGTATTCGCTTATTGTTTAGTAGAGGAATTAAAACGTCCCAATTGACAGACTGATTTATTATAAAATATAGCTCTTATTTAAGGTACCAGGGACATGAATGCGTGTTTTATACGTGGTAGTGTATACTACTTAGTGTTAAAATAGAATAAAATATATATTATGTTACTATTTAAAATTTGTCAGTCGGAGAATCGCATAATATATTAACTGTGTAAATACAGATTATAATTTACAACATAGATAGTAAGACGTTGTTTTAAACAGAATTGTTTCTTGTAAATGAAATATTACTGTTTTAGTTTGCATTTTATATTGTATAGGATTAACCAGTAGAATAACAGCTGGGTGTGTAATATTGAAATGTTTTAACGTAATTTTATATGACTTGTTCGTACATAATAATGTAAGTAGCACTAAGTACCTACTCTCAGTGTTTACCAAGACTGCTTGTATACAACTATACTGTTTATACACTAACACGGCGTGCGCGGCCTCGCGCACTCTTCTTATAGTCACAACTTATGCATTTTTATTGCCAATATTTCCCAAAACGCAATACTGGGCATACGTTTTGATCTGTGTTTCACTTCTGATTCTGGTCTAACTAGATGTAAGTAATAGTAGGCTGGCGTAGCACGTAGCACGTAGCCCCGTAGCACGTAGCACGTAGAGCTGCGGTAAGGGTGCTACGAAAGAGCCGCCTCGACTATCCTCGTCACTCGTCTAATATATTAATACGCGTATTAATGTGCTATCGGGTTCTTTCCAGGGTCTGTAGACAAAGTTACATTATACTCAAACTTCGCTAGTAGAAACAAAACAAAATTTACGGAAATGTCATATTTCACGCGACTTATTTTATCGTTTCTATTACTGCAAGCGCTAGAGAATGTTACTTTATCTAGGCCTACAGAACTGACTTTACTTTGCTTCCTCCGATGTGTTCAAATGGAATAATTATGCTCAACATCACAGATTTTGTTTCCATCAACGATGTGTTGTTTACTACATGGAACTTTTTTTACTTACCTTTCAACGGAATTTGAATTTTAGAATGATATATTCAATAGTGAAACCACAACCCGTGTAACATTTGCCATCATGTCATTATTTTCATTGTTATTCATGGCATCATCCCCGTAGCATTCCTGTTCGTCCATCAAACCGTTATACATCAGAGTTCACTTAACCAATTCTAACTAAACCGGGGTCTTACCATGATCTTTTATTGCCAGAATAGTCTAACTCATATTATGAGACAGATGTATATTACATGTATACATCTGTCACTGTCGCACAGCTGAACTATCATTGCAATAAATGCTTATGATTAGATCCCTGTAAGATTTAAACTTTAGTTTCATAGACAACTTCACCTAACTCTTTCACCTTATGATTACTCAGCGTCAAAGTTGCGACCAATTTTCTATCATCAATTTAACACTTCATTTTGTCACTAATAAACTAATAAGTCATTTAATAGTCATTTAACATTTTAGGTATAAAATATAAAAAATCATAAATTCACCAAAAAAAGCATAGTAATTCTCTATAACTAATTATTTAAAAGACTTTAAACATAAACTGTCGGTAATCACTGCCTTTCATTTTTAATATTAATTAATTGCCGTTATCGTTAATAACTGTCGTATTAATCGTTAATGTTAAATTGTAATATAACTAAATAACGTTCCATCAACGGTGAACAGTTACCACTAGATATAGGAGGCGATGAAAGCCTTTTAAATTAAGTAATTACAACCAAAAAGTTCGTTCTAAGGACTTAGGTTCTATATAAATAACATAGTTTGTACCTTAGTTGTGATATCACGAATGTTGTCTCGTGACTTCATTCCTTTACAACTCATAATTATCAATACTATAGACATTCTCTCTTAAACCTCCCGTAAACTCAACCCTCCATGCCCCAATAAAAAGTCTTCTCAAGGGCAGGCAGAGGTGTAGCAACACCCACCCTTAAAAGATGATTCCTTTAATGCCAACGTGGAAAAAAGTGAGCCTGTGTTTCTCAGATTTAGAAAATAGTATCGATAGCTCTATGCTTTTCAGGCGTCAGTAAGTTGCCTATGTTCTGCTCATACGGAATGTATCCCCTATATTACAAAATACCTAAAATAGTCCTTGGCTTAAAAGTAGTTCCATCTCTTGCGACAGGAGATTTAAAAAGGATGGACATGGTTTTAGACCAAGTTTGGTCTAGTCTTGGCTTAAACCATGTTTTGTAATAAGAGGGTATAGATTCGTACCACCAAATCTTATTGTGACATTATAAACTCTAAAAGGCAGAGGTATCTGACGTATATCTGTCACTGTCATATAAACATCGCAATAAGTATTGATAGCAATAACCCAGACCGGAACTTGAAACCATTCTTTGAAGGCGACTTTTAAACACAAATGGCTTTTTCTACAAATAAAGAATAAATAAAGAAGAAGACAGCAAAGGGCGGGTTTTTCCGTAAATGAACAATCAATAAGAATATAACAAGTAAACGTTGGGTAATGATTTGACAATAGTGTTACCTGAATGAGCGACACACGTCCGTTCCTCGTAGTGTTACCATTAGTTAAGTATTAGCGGTTATAATATAATATGTGTTTGTATATTGTAGATAGTTTCGGATACAACCAGTTACGATACTGCCATCAAATGCCTAAATAGTTTTCTTTTTAATATTTGTTTTTAATTTACGCTTAAATTAAGTTTATGACATCGTCGGTGAAATTATTAGTTAATTGTGATAGTACAGTGATAGTGCATCGGGATACCGCGCGTTCTACAGTAGCGTTGCGTCAACGCATGCTATTCGGTCTCATTACGTGAATTCTTTACGGCAATTGGGTAACTATATTTATTTATTCATTAATTTTCTTATTCTAACGTTAATTATAAACACTTAGTTCATAAAATCACCATCAGAACGACGGTGTTAATCTAAAGTCTGAGGTAAAGATGCCTTTGTAGATTTTTAAACGTGTAATGTCGAAAATCGTAATTGTAACTTTAATTGCAAATCGTGCATCGTTCTACTAATAATGTATGTAATTGTAATGTATGTAAGTTATATTGACACTTATTTTGTTAGTAGAATAGAATATTGTTAAGCGGAAATGTCGGCACCGTATCAAAAATGGGGAATTAGTTTTTGTAAGAATGTTATTGGCGTTGTACAAAGGATAATATTGTTAGTAATTATACGATGAAATTGGCGCATTACTGGTGAGTACCTAATTAGCATAATACACCAAGAGCCCCTGAGGCTATACATTGTAAATACGAATAGGTGGCCACTCGCTTTTCGTTGCACTTTTAAAACGTTTGCTGCACTCGTAAGGAAGAGCTTTTTCGCCGTTTTATCTTAATTTACTTCAAAACTCTAGTATTCTTAAAACATTTGGACAAAATGACTGACCGGTTAATGAATAAATAATTTAATAATGATTTGCTTTCGCTTACTGTTTGATTTTATAATGTATTTTAAACGTGAGCCGGCGACCGTTGCGCGGCTGTAACTGACGTCGGAGTTACTCGTGCCTCGAACATAATGCTAGACAATATTAAACCAACAAAAGAGAATAGGTATGAAAACAACATTGTTTTCATAACTAATTAGCCAAAAGTGTAAGACTTCTTAAAAACATCTAGACACGAGTAATTGCGAAGTCGGTTCGTAGATAATACTGCGAAAATATTTTGACTGATGTAGTAATGTAAACATAATAAATGTTAATATATTTATAGGAGTGTAACAAAAACTTAATGCATTTCACAATTTCTTTAAAGTCCATAAGAGAATACATAATTAATTACATCTCTAATAAGATATTGTGACGAAATATTTTCACATTCATAGCGTAAGGTTTGTTGTGTATAAAAATAGCGTTTCAAGTATTTCGGGTAAAATGAAGGGTTCATTAAAATTTTGTGTACATTAGACATTGTATTAAAGTAGGTAGTTATGAGACGAGTGTAACGCCGTAAGAGAATATTATATATTTGGAAATGTTGATGAGTGTTTATTGTATGTATCCTACTAATGTACTGATATCACAGATGGATATTTGAACTCTATGTATGTACATTATACTATTCTATTCTACGTGTTAATTCATACTTTATTGAACACAGTAATCAATTTTGTTACGATTACACAAACACGTTTCGCTTGTTGTACTGATTTTTCATGTTTACATTTTAAATCCACTTTGTATTAAAGAAAATAGAATACTGTACATTTTTTACTTTTTCGTCACTTACATTGTCACTGAAAGTGCCTCAGAATCATTCACTCACAAAGGGATATGCATTATACATGTACCTACCCAGCTCCGGAATTATTGTGTTAAATGTTTAAGAGTTCAATGTGGTTGAGTGTGCTGTATTTCACGTATTTAGTTGGGCTCGCTCAATATGAAGACTTATCGCTTTCAGAACTAGCATACTATTAAGTATTATCAATACCATAGGATTCCATGTTTATACGTAGCGAATCACATTAGTTACTGATTGCTGTACTGTTCTGGATGGATCAAAGGCTGTTGTTATAATTCGACCAAGTTAAGGTAAACAGTGACTGTTAGTGGTACTCTGGAGTTTGTCTCGTTCGAGTGGTGCGCCGGGTGTTAGTCAATCGAATGTGTACTGGTTTGCCAAGAGAAGTTACCTACAGTTGTGTTTAGTTAGCGATGCATAACGTGTTTGTACTTTAATTTGTTTTTTAGTTGTACTCTTGGAAATCAATGGTTAATAATTTAAGAAAATAAAATGTATGTGAAATAAAGCTGGTCATTTTATTCCTTATCCAACCGCTATTCTACAACTGTTATGAAAAATATGCAATAATTTTGTATCATAGAATGTAGAAGCAATGTATGTCATTAAAATTTTCCGTTTGCGAAAGTTTGTACCCGTGGTTAATACTTTATCGTACTGCCATCTGTTGCCGAGTAGCCGTATTAAGAGCAGAGAAACGACGCTGAGTCCGCTAATTTTCGCGCCAACGGTTCGGACGCGTCATAGATATTTAACTAATGACACCTGAGCGTAGCGTAAATTTGTGATCTTAGAGAGAACTCAAAGACGAAGATAAAGTGTGATATTATCATAAATATTAAAATAAAAGAAAAATATAGGGTTTGAGGAATTTAAAAACGTCAGTGTCAATGTCAAACTATCTGTCAACAAATCTGCCTCTTTGTTTATGGTTTCTGTAATCTGTCATGTCAAATTTTGTCACCGCCGTGCCACATGCGCTAGCATAAATTTATTATTTTTTACACAAAATTCAAGGAAAAATACACCTTCAAAATGGTACGTATGGTGCTTCACTTACCATTACCAATTCCCAATCGTAAATTATCGAAAAATCGTTTTAGTATTCCTAGGTTAGATAAAAAACATCGGTCGCTGCACTTGTGAGTAAGCATCATTTTATTTCAGAAACCTCTTATGCTGCAAGGACATGAGCGTGCCATCACACAGATCAAGTATAACCGCGAAGGTGACTTGCTATTCTCCGTGGCGAAGGATTCGAAGCCTAATGTTTGGTGGTCCTTGAATGGTGAGCGCCTTGGTACCTTCAACGGTCACGGTGGTGTAGTTTGGTGTTTGGATGTCGACTGGCAAACCATCAATCTTATTACTGGCGGTGGTGACAGTTCCTGCAGGTTTGTGCACAATTTTTCTTACTATAGAGTTAAAATAGTGGGGAGAATGCGCATGTTTTTATTTGCCTCGCGCCATACGTACAGACAGAGACACATAAAATAACTATTACGCAAAGGTACACATTCTTAACTTTTGACTTGTAACTTCAAACCAATCTTATTACAACAACAGTATGTGCTGAACAACAAATGGTAATATGTACAATCAAAAAATTACACCATTAATCTAAAAAACAAGCTGTTACCAAAGTCTATTTGTTTTGGGACCACACTAGATAATGTGTTAACCTTCTGTTTTATTTTATTGTATTATAGTGTATTATTAATTATGTGTTTCCTGTTAATGCATTCACTGCTAACAAATCCAAATGTGAGAGAATTTATGAAGAAGATGAGATGTTAGCAGTGAATGTGTTAATATGCAAAGATTTATAATGTAGTAGGTTTTAAGATATTAACGCGTTCGCTGCTAAGGACGCACCTGCGCATCCAACTGTTAAAGAATTTAGGAAGAAGACGAAATTTCTGCAGCGAATGTGTTAAAGAATATGTAATAACACATGCTATTACCCATCATATTAACCATTGGCTATGTATGTGTCTCTACTAAATAAATGTGTATAATATAATTACCTTTTGCAGATTATGGGACCTGGAAACTGGCAAGAACATTGCCACAATAAAGACAAACTCTTCAGTGAGGACGTGCAACTTTAGCTTCAGTGCATACCAGGCTGCCTACACTACGGACAAAGCTATGGGACACCCTTGTGAGGTATGGACCACAGCCTACTACTACTTCCCAATGGACTTCCCATGGTATGAGTCCACAGTCCTTTTTGATTGTGAAAAAATATAATGTCTATAATTTTTTTTGTGCTACTCAAACAAGCATACAGTCTGCTTGATGATAAGCGGCTAATGCAGCCTATGAATGCTTGTAACACCAAATGTCACTTGTGTGTTGCCTAACTTATAAATCCTACCATACTGAAAGTATTGTAGCATGGCAACTCAACTCCTACTCAAGCCAAATTACTGTTTCTTTCTTCTGTATATTTATCATTCTCAGCCTAAGGATGCGACTAATTTTAGAGTGTTACTTGTGCATTGTCTAACCTATAAATCATGTAGCTATGGAGCACTGGTATCTCTAATCATCTCTGTATGTTAGTTCAGGCTATTTTCAGAAACAGCTGAACTGATTTTAATGGCACTTCCACAGCTAGCTGATGTTACAAGGAGTAACTAAGGTTCCTTTTATGATAAAAAAATTAAGTTCTGCTTAATTAAGCCACCCATAAAATTGAGTCTATGCAGATAAACCTAACCTAAACTGCAGGGCACAGCTACGCTACCACAAATTCAGAATATTTTACTAAAGAAGAAAAGTTTCATTGCTTCACAATTGTTTCAGGTGTTTGTGGTGGACACAAGAACTGTTGATGACTCCATCTCCAGTCAGTCTCCCATATTGAAGTGGGAGATCACAGACACCAAAGTGACCTCTATGGTGTGGGGTAGCCTGGATGAGACCCTCATCACTGGCCATGAAGCTGGCGATCTTATTCAGTGGGATCTAAGGGTAAATATTATCCATTTTTTATAATAATTTTTAAGTCGTCATTCACATTAATCAATCTTGGTAGACTTAAAATAAATATGTTAAAGCTGATTCTAAATCTTTTGCAAATACAAAATAGCTGTGAAGTGATATTCAGTAATCTATTTATCCATTTATTATAGGATATTGTTAAAGAGATTCTTATATTTATTCCACAGACTGGTAAGAAAGTGCAATCTATCAAAGAACACACACATCAGATCAACGATATGCAGCTGTCTCGCGATGGCACCATGTTCATCACAGCCTCTAAGGATCAAACCGCTAAGCTGTTCGACACCAGTTCCCTGGAACTACTCAAGGAGTACAAAACCGAGAGACCCGTCAACTCCGCTGCCCTCAGCCCGATCCTCGACCACGTCGTCCTAGGAGGTGGTCAAGACGCTATGGAAGTAACAACCACCTCAACCAGACAAGGCAAGTTCGACGCTCGGTTCTTCCACCTCGTGTTTGAAGAAGAATTTGGCCGTGTCAAGGGACATTTTGGTCCCATCAACAGTTTGTCATTCCACCCTGATGGCAAGAGCTATGCTTCGGGAGGAGAAGACGGTTATGTGCGTGTGCAGAGTTTTGATCAATCTTACTTCGATTATACCTTTGATTACAACAGGGATTAAGCTGACTTAAGAAAAAGATTAAAATATTGTACTAGCAACTTTATGAATAAATTATATGATAAACTTTTGATATTGTTGGTGATTTTATTTTATGTGTTAATTTATACCACAAATGTGTCAACAAGCATACCGGTAAAATTTCATCAATTTTGAGCTAGGACGCACCGTTACCGCGTTATTTCGGTAATACATCTATACCGATCATATATTTATTTGCTCCTTCTGTAATACCACAAAATTTTGACCTTGGCTGCCAATCCAAAATCATTCAAATTCCGCTCGAACTTTACAATTACCGTTTCCAAGATAAACTTCGGTTTTAATTTCAATAATTTTTCCTTCTATTGTTCCAGCTCCAGCGGAATAATGTAAATTTGACCTTGACCCCTAAATTCTTAAGTCGTCTATGCATAAACCTGACCCCACTCGAACTTTATATTAAAAGAAATTAACATTTTACACAAAATTACGAATTTTTTGGAAAAATCTAATTATCTCGGTAACGGTGCGTCGTAGCTCAAAATGGATGAAAAATTTACTCCCCTTTCAGCAACCCCTGCTCAGAATTCGCCCACGCACCGCGGGGTCAACCCCAATTTGACCTTGACCCCTAAATTCTTAAGTCGTCTATCCATAAACCCGACCCACTCGAACTTTATATTAGAAGAATTTAGCAATTTAACCAAAATTGCGAAATTTTTGGAAAAATCCGATTATCTCGGTAACGGCGCGTTCTAGCTCAAAATGGATGAAAAATTTACCCCCCTTTAGGAAACCCCCGCTCAGAATTCTCCCACGCACCGCGGGGACAACCCAAATTTTACCTTGACCCTTAAATTCTAAAGTCGTCTATGCATAAACCCGACCCCACTCAAACTTTATATTACAAGAAATTAACATTTAAAAAAAATGCGAATTTTTTGAAAAATCCAATTATCTCGGTAACGGTGTGTCCTAGCTCAAAATGGATGATAAATGTACCCTCCTTTAGGAAACCCCCGCTCAGAATCCGCCCACGCACCGTGAGGTCAACCAAAATTTGACCTTGACCCCTAAATTCTTAAGTCGTCTATACTTAAACCCGACCCCACTCGAACTATATATTAAAGAAAGTAACATTTTAAAATTTTTGTAAAGTCCAATTATCTATCTCTAATTATCTATCCCTTTCTAGTTTAAATAGCTCCTGCCGATATAATTTAATAATTCGTTTTTTCTAAAATAAACACAAACCTAACCTATCAAGAAATAGTCCTTCTATTGTATCCACCAGTTGGAAAGTCCAGTGGGTGGATGGGTAATCAACTATTTAACGATAGGGTAAACCATTTAAAGTATTATATTTTTATTGAAATACATTTTCTATGGCTACTTTTGCGGTCATGACTGTAAAATTCCAGCTGAATTTGAATGATTTCGCGCGGATGAAGGCGATCAAGCTGGCCGGGTCATAATTTGGTAGACCGTGCATTGCGTGGGTTATCCTAAATGGTTGTGAAATTTACATCAGTTTTGAGCTAGGACGCACTGTTTTCGAGATAATTTGGTTTACCAGAATTAATTCAACCAAACATTACTAATATTTTAAAATTCGAAATTTGAATGATTTTGGAATTGGCGGTCAAGGTGGTGTAATTTGATAAGCGGTAAGAAAAATTAAACAATTGCATAGAATGTAACAATTTATTATACAAAATTTGTCTAATATACAGTTGGGGAATACTTTTTATGCTTATAATATAACTCAAAGGAAATATGGAGTGGTGTGTTGCGGAGGTACTTCTCTTTCGCTGTCTGGCACTGCTTGGAATAGCTTCGCATTTCGGTCACTTACTGTCTTGAATTCAAGAATAGATGCAACATTACCGCAGCGGTAGCAGTAGTTTGGAGCTGACCAAACTGTTACCAACCGCTTGTCAAACATGTATTTGTATCCTGGAAAGAAATAAAAGTATTATTTTAGTAATAATATACTACTAACAAGCGGTCGGAGCTTCGCCTGCGTGCGGCAGAAAGATTCCACATACAAACTTTCAACCCCATTTGACCCCCTATGTGCGACCCCTTATAGGGGTGGAATTTCGGAAAACCCTTGCGTAGTGGATACTTTCGTATTACAAAAATAAAACACACCCTGCAATTTTCTTAAGACCAGCATGCATTAATATGTAAGTCAGTCACGACTTTTAATTTTATATGTATAGATGTATTGGATTAAATATATTTAAGAATTGCATATTCAAATAGGTCGATGAAATTAAGGCAGTGATGAGCGGTAGACATCACTAGGAAAACAGAGAGAAATGGAGTCAGTTGGAGTAGGCATTTGCTATAAGAAGGCACACAAATATTACAACCAAACAAACAACTAAAGAATGTAACCAATTGTAAACATATCTGCAAAAGGACTTACAAAAATATTCAATGAATAATTGGTACACACCTTCATTTACTAGCTGATGGGCTCGACATATTAGGTTCAGATTATTATAATCCATAAACAGCTCTGTTACATAGCTGCCAAAGAGCCAGCCTGCACCTCTGGGGCTCACCGACCTTAAACAAAGAAAGAAATAAGGCAAATGCAATAGCTAAACGAAATAAATCATGAGAAAAGACTTGAAGAAAAATAATTACATGGTTAATTAATATTTCTAAAGAATTGAAACAAACCTTTGTGTAATTATAGAGCTAATTTTGATGACATATTATCCATTGATCAAAAACTATTTCTGAGTGATTATTTTATTTTTTGTTTAATATTTATTTACATTTAAGTATAAAACCTTGAAAAAGTATAGATTACTTATGGAAGTTATAAAAGATAAAGGATATAATGTATTATAATAAAGATTTATGTTCTATTTTTTGGCACTTACCACATCTTGACATCTGCAGGATCTGACCACAAGAGATCACAGAATGCACCTTTGTGCGGTATTTGTTGGTTCCTATCAATGCATCTAATCTGATCTAACATTGATATTTCCGGTGAAAGTCCTCCGTGAACACATAAAACTGTCTCATCTATTAACTGAAAAGAGAAAAGCATTTATTGTCTGATTAGCAGAACATTTCCTATTGAGATAATCTGGTACATCTGCTATGAAGACAAGAAAGCTTTTTTTTACTATCATTACACCAACATCTTATAAATTGAATTCACCATTTCGATACAAAATTATTTTGTCTGTTTGAATGGATCATCCTTCTACGGAATCATAACCCAAAGTGAAGCAAGGGCAAGTCATTGTCTTTACTAATTTTATAGATGGTGAAAGTATCTGTCTGTCTGTCTGCTGCCTTTTCACAGCTAAACCAATATTGCTGAAAGCTGTAAGTCTAAGCACGGAGACATAGTACTCAAAGATACCATTACAGAGATATATACAAACATATGTCTTTTATACATCTACAAAAGATAATTTAAGCATAGTTTAGGAAGTTTTGCCAGGAATTCTGTCAGTGGCCGAGAAGGCAGATGCAGGAGCATTGCATACACAGTAGCAGGTAAACTCGACACTCTGCTATCAGTAAGTGGGTGACAAACTAAACTACCATATGTGAATTGATAAAACTTCAAATATACGTCCAGTAGCAGAATGTTATCTTATAGTCAAACAATATATTATATTATTAAAATATTGTAGTGAAAGATCAGTAAGTAAAATGATTAAATATATATCTTTAAATAGAATGGAGATACTCACAGCTGCAACTGTTAACAAGTCAAATACCCTACAGCAGTCTTTCCATGCATTTGCATTACCATATTTGTTGAGACATTCATCATAGAATCCATATACTTTTGTGATCTGACATGTTTCATGGTTTCCTCTGAGAAGTACAATCCTGTAAAATGATTTCAAGTATTGAATGAGTTTATAACATTTAAATGTTTTGCAAGCATAGACAACAAATTACGAATCATCAATCTGTAGAGCTAATTTTGCCTAAGGTATGGAATTTTTTTAATAATATTTTGTTTCTGGAATGAGTCTAAACTATTTCTTGTGACAGTAAAAAAAATTACACAATGCCATAATAGCATTAATTTTAATATATTTTTTTATTTGTGTGATAATACTCACAGCCGAAGTAGACCTAGTAGGTTAAGAAACCACAGGAGTAACTGAGTGCTTGCCATCAAATAGGTTGCATTCTTGTTTGACACCTTAGTGGTATATAATAGATTATGAGAAAATATTTACCTGTCTGGGTACCTAGCCTTTAGTGCCATGAGCAGTGTTAATGTTTCTAAGCTATAGTAGCCTCTGTCAACATAATCTCCCATGAATATGTATTGAGTGTGAGGCACTTGACCACCAATGTTGAACAACTCTTCCAAGTCATAGAACTGTAACATTTACACAATGTTGATGTCTTGTGACAACAAAGGAAATATTAACATGTAAGAATTTAATTCGGATAGAGAAATGTACAGGATCTGAAATGGGTTGTACTTTATTCAGAGATGTCTGTTTATTTTAAATATGATTGATTTACATACGCTTCGGATCCTTTTGATAAGTTTTTCTGTGTCAAATATAATTATTACGATTCTAGGTTATCATCACTATTTGCGCTGAATTTCGTCGCATAAAGTTATCAGGTCACTTTAAAAACACAAAGGGTCCGTATTCTGATCATAGGTATATGTTTTACCTGTCCGTGTATATCTCCACAAACGGTCACAGGCGTCTGTACCGGTTGAACATTAGGTTCCTCCAGGAGCAAGTCGCACACGATATTGCACAACTCCCGCAAATCATCTTCAGGAAGATATTTACACCGCTTCGCGATTTCTATCCACTTATCCACGTCATTCATTTTGTGAAGGCAAATTAGAAAAAAGGCGTTTTGTTTTCTCTGCTCAATCACGAATTCAAGAAAGAAGACGACACAACACAGGTGACAGAAAGCAAAAAGTCAAGTAAGTGACAGATGGCAGGGTTGTCAGTCAAACAGAAGTGTCAGAACAAACCCAGAGATGAAACGATTTCTTTTCTTTATTTGTAGATGAAACGAATCTATAAACAACAGATATATAAATATTATTTTATAGGGAAGTATTTATTGTCTGTGCAATGAATCTATACAGATAAGTAAAATTGAAGTGTCTGTTTGTAATTCCAAAATAACAGCTTTACACTAAACGCATATGAAAGTATACACGTTACTGAGACTGAAAAACCAAGTTTTAATTTTTTTCTCTTGTCTATCTTAAATTTTTTAAAAGTCTTTCTGTTTGTTCTTGGTAATCTCAGAAACAGCTGGACCGATTTTAACGGTTTTTCACTGGCAGGTAGTTGATGTTTCAAGGAGTAAATAAGGCTACTTTAATTTATTAAAAATATAAGGGTTCCGCGACATGAAGCATGAAACTAAAACTACGCGGGTGAGACCGCGGGGCACAGCTAGTAAAAAATAAGAAAAGGAATAATACTTTATTAATATAATTTTGTTAGGTCTAGACCTCTAGTATAGAACTATTATGTACCATATAACATTCTTCTAATTTGTCCTCGAGAAAACTTGTTTGGTAAAAAGGTAAAATATAATAACAAAGACGGTACAAATAAAAGTCATACGTTTATATACTCAAGAGTTTATTACGTGAAAACAAACATGCAAGTACATTTTTTAAATGATGTTACATTTTGTTATTAATAATGGTGCTGTTTTGAATGCTGCGGTGATATGGGTTAAATAATAATACAATTATTATGCCTAATATTAACTTAATACTATCATGTGTTTGAAATACAACAGATGATTTGCGAATGGGACGGCTAAAATGTCGTTACAAATTCAATGAAAAAATGCACTAGCAAGCTCTAAGTATTTCACTGCGAAACAGATTTGAATAAAGAAACTATAACGTAAAGTAAACAATAAAAAAAAGTTTTCCATTTTACGCGTAAACAACAACAGAATGGTCGATTTCGTATCAATAATTTCTATGACCTAAAACTACACAGTAGCCGCTTCCTTCAAATTTACTTACCGTTCGATTTGAAAGAAAACTGAGCCTAACTAATTAGCCATAATATCACTAAAGTGAAGTTGCCAAGGCATCGTTCAATCACAGAATGCATTTTTTTGAGATATAAGAAAGGGGCGATGCGGAACTATGACGCAATAAATAAGTACCTACAGTAGCTGAAAGTAACGACAACATATTACAACACATACCTCAACATTGAATAAATTAACGTAGCGTCTACCAACATAAATATTAGCGATAATATCTCAAAAATTATTACATCAAACAACATCGTTAAAAGCGTGTCTGCGCAATTTAGAGTAAAAGTTTTGAAAAAGTTAATTATTTTCACATACAAAATTACTTAAACCCGAGAGAGTACCAAGTGATCACAGATTCTGAAAGGTCCGTCCATCTATCAGTACAAAAGTAACCAACAATCTGAAACGGATTTTCCTAATAGCTAAGTAACAATGAAAGCGGATTCATGCCCTCAACTATTTTAGTTCACGCGGCCTCTGTCATTTAATGTACGGCTATAACATAGCCCTTTATAAATAAAGTGAGCATGTACCTGTTTTCATTTTAACTACCACAATACGAAAGATATGCTATTTTAATTATTAGTTCCATATATTCTAACGATATGTTTCCCAGCCAGTACTTCACATGAATAACAAATGCATGATTTACTTTGGCTATTATAAAAGTACATTCGGATATGCACAACCTTATAACGACATTCTCTATACTAAAGAAACATATTTATGTTAAAAATGTTTTTTTTTAAATCAATAATTTGAAAAGTACTGGCGTTAAACATATACGTGGAGGTGAAATTATAGACAGACTGTCGCACAACTGAATTAACATTGCATTAAGAGCTCATGGTTGGGCCCCAGGGTCAAGTTTTTGTTTGACCAAAAAGACCCTGTTACAATGGTTCAAGCTACACATCACCAAGCCGAACAATAACCTAGAGATACACACATTATACTTAAAGTAAAACAAAACAGAACACGCCATTGAATTAGATCAAGTGTAACAGGAACTAACCTAGACAAAATAATTCTCTCGTGCTTGCGCTAGTAGAAACGATAAACAATATATGAGTCCTACATAGATAGATGGATGGTTGTTACTCTTTCACGCAAAACCCACTGAATGGATTTTGATGAAACTTAACAACAATATAGCTTACACATAAGAATCACACATGGGCTATAATTTATAACAATATTGTGTGAATTGTCCAAAATATAGAGATAAATCAGTCACGTGCCATTTCATTCCTGTAGTTTTGTTTCTACTAGCTAAGCGTGAGGATAATGTTACTTTACCTACCAGCCCTGAACAGCGAACAATTATGTGAAAGTGAAACAAAACATATTTAATGTAAACTACGAAATAAAGAGGTACAGGACCCGCAACCAGAAAATACATTTGCGTAAATATTGTTTCTACGTATTGTGATAATATTATGCAATGGGACTACACTGCATTGATCCTATAATAATTAAACATAAAAATTCGTGCTCCTACCATTATCAATAAAGCAGAGATCCAAAAACAGAGTTAATACGGACAAGGTTTAAATAATATAATCGTTCGTCCTATAACTACCTATGTAAGCAATTACAAATTAAAATAACATGCAAGCTAAGATCTCTAGGTCAAATAAAAAAGTACATTCGAAGTTTCAAAAATCAGTTCCATTTTCGTATCAATTTCGTACGGAACACATCGCGGTACAATTTAGAATTTAGAAGTAACACAATTTTATTGTAAATACTGAGGTAAGAAGGTATTTTCGAAGGCGCATTATTTATTTCGGATAGTTGACGCCATCGAGTTATTGTCAAATCTAAAGGAAAATAAAGTTTAAATGGGTTTTGCCGTAAATTAGTTCACCGATTTTAACGGGATTTTCACTTGCAGATAGCTGATGTTTCAAGGAGTGACTTATACTATATTTATTTTAAAAAAAAATTAAGACTTCCGCGGGACACCCATAAAATGAAATCTACGCGGTTGAAACTGCGGGGCACAGCTAGTATAAACGATTAGAATTCGACCCAATGGTATCCCGTTTAAAAGTGGAAGATTAGGATTTTAGAATATATGGAAGGCGTCAACTAAAGAAAGCAAAAAAGTCAACCCATTTCGGGGCACGGCTACGCCGCAAGGCACTGAACCACGGCACGTGCTTCGATACTTCTAAACTTATACCATAGACAATTTGGCAATGAGACTTCTTAAAACCCAAAGCTAATCAGTTATTTATCAACCGTCACAGAAAAAGCCGTACCATTCCTTCTACCATTGTTTATTAAGTCACCGATGTTAATCGGGCTTTAGTGATCATAACCATATGTATGTACGTTTACTCCTAAGTATACTAATGTGAAAGTAACTTAGAAAAAATCTATCGGCACTTTTCATGCTAAAATATCCTTTGGATCGTACAAACATTAAACTAGTAACTTGCTCCATGGTCCCAGGCAAAGTTTCATCTACAACATTTTGAATGGGCAGTGAAACTTGGGAGTAAATGTAAGCGTACGTAGGTATCAGTGCGCCGTAATGGGTCGGCTGTGTGTGTAAGTTGGGAGGTTTCACTTGAACTGTCCTAGTACAAAGGCGTCGAGCAGTTTGGGAACGTGCTCGTCGATGCCGATGATGTCCAATACACCCTCGTGGCTGCCGTCCGTTGTCATCACGCGATGCGACGCTAGGTTTAATATTGCCAGTCTGGGAGAAAGTGGAAGTAATTGTTATTTTGGATAATTTACGACGTACCCAGATATGGCACTGGATAGAGCCGAATGGAAGAAATTGCATCGGTTACAGCGACAAGTCTCTTAAATTTTTGATGATGAGATTTGTTTTATTGTCGATCTGTTTTGTAACGTATTAGCGTGGCACGAAATGTGCTAACGTAAAAAATTACAACATGTCAAAACTTTGGGGCACTATTCAGCACCCCTATCACGAGATTGCCACCGTTTTCCTAATCTACACTCGCTAGCGTCTCCGACAATGTTTATATGACATATTTTAGTTCTTCACGTCACCGCTTGGAGGCGCTGTACAATGTCTCATACAAATATTATAGACGCTAGCGAATGTAGATTACGCAAACGGTGGCAAACGCGTGATAGGGGTACAAGTACTTACTTAGCGTGTTGCACTCCAACAGTATTCCTGTAGCGTTGCAAGGCACGGACGGGGCAATGGTCGACTAATTCCTTGATGGGCATCGGCGGCGGTCCGTACCGACCCGCCGGACCGCGACCGCCGCGGTCGTTGATATCCAACTCCATGTACCGTGTAGTACGGTCCACCATGTTGATGAACACGTCGAATTTCTGATTCGTCTTCATAGCCCATACAATCGGTGCGTCTAACTGGACGCGACCGAGGTTCGCTTTCTGTACGAAAGTTGAACATACACTAATTAGCTGTAGACATAAAAAATTGCTACCTAATAGAACCTTAGTACGTAGTAACTTAGGACGAGAATAAAACAGAATAACAACGGAACCTAGTCGTGTGGCCGAGCGACATTCCAGCGGCCTGTGGTGGAGTCACGAATTATGAGTGCAAACTTTGAATACAAAAAATACATGCGCTCACAGGTCGCGAATGTACGAGTTAATTATTCTAAAGACTTATGTTAAGTAATTCACGTATCGAGTTTTATACTGAAGGAAAAATTGGTGAGGTCAAAAATAACCAACTATATTGCAAGATAAAATTATGCATTATGAATTTCTGAAATTTCATTCTATATTGACTGCCACCATGACAAGCTTTTATTGATAAGATCACTTGTTACCTACCCTCAATAAAAATTCAGCGTCATCCATGCTTGAAAAGTTCCGTTCGATAGTGACCAGCTGTACTCCGTCTTCGGAAAACACCGCTAGCTTCACGTTACTCTCACGCTTTAAGATCTGGAGCGCGAGGACTATAGCTGTAAATATATAAAAGTGCAACAATTTACAGTAAATGTAGTAATAGGTTGGGCAGTGATAATAGAGCGGTAACTTGTCACGCACACACCTTTATTACAATAAACTACATCTCTGCTTAATTTCATCCGACGATTTAGACATCCTGCTAACTTTCACCATAGAGAGTAAGGCAGCTTATATTACATACCAACTTTACATTACAACCAATATTACATTGTATACCAACTTTTTGATATTTAACTGTACCAGGGGCCTTACCATGAGCTCTTATTGCTATGATAGTTTCACTCATTTATGAGACAGATGTATAAGAGCTCATGGTTGGGCCCCAGATTGTAGACAGAGATTGAGACTGGTAGGCACCAGCAACGGCTTAAGCAAAGCCTATAATATAAGAGTTTAATACGCGCTGCTTAAACCCTCATAGTTGGCCCCCTGGTATAGTATAAATTCCCTCACCAGCATGTCCGGGAGTGACGTTGGTGTGGTAGAAGCACTCGGCCAGCAGGTGCTTCTTGCTCTTCTTGTCGGTGTCAGCGTCACCGCCGCCCGCGTTGGGGGGAGCCGTCTTGGTCGCAGTCTTCTTACCCTTCTTAGGCACTACGTAGTTCTTGCTGAAGTGACGACCTTACCAAACAAATAATACAAATGCATTTGATGTTTAAAGGCTTTTTAGTAAACTCTTTAAGTTGAACTTTCATATTAAATATTTTAACATTCGAAATTGTTAATATAATTTTTTTTTAAAGATTAATTGTTGAATTTCATATCGGATTGTTCTCAGTAAAAGCAACCTTCCAAACCTGACCGTGACATTTATAATCCTGTATAATCATATTGTTTAAGTCTAATAAAATAAAATAAGATAACTTTGAAAAGTATAATAGGCAAATACCTAATAGAAAACATACGAAATATATTTGCAGGAATCTAACCTACGACTTCTACCAACCAGATGAGCGTTAGGTCATTTGGAAGTTTCTTGGTTACATAAATTTCGCGTTGACTTGTTTGAAGATATCACATACATAGTAAGCAATTTTTTTAAACAAAACAATCAAGTACTATTCAAAGCTAGTTAAAATTAATATACTCTCATCTCTCATCTTAAATAATCGGGAAGTGGTTCCAATACCTTTGAACATGTGGTGTCTCATGTCAAGCGTGATCATGTAGCGAGCCTTAGTGGGCGGAGTGAGCACCCACGTGAGGTCGACCAGCTTCATTAGAGCCGCTATCACTGCCGGGTTGGGGGGCAGATCTATACCTGCAACAACCAACCATCGCAATATATATAGTATAAAGTTGAAAAGTTTGTTTGGTTAAACGCGTTAATCTCAGGAACAACTACACAGACACGTTAACAGAGTCCCAGAGATTTTTTTCCTTTTTTTTAAAAAGTACCGAGTTTGTAGATTTCCATATGCATATTGTGAAAAGCTGTTTTAATTTGGATATTAGATTGGATATCTACAAAATCTGACAACTGACATTTTCCTATTAATATTATAATATTAATATGGAGTAGGTAAAGGCTGGTAGGCACCCACCTAAGCAACAAACAAGTCATAGGTTAAGTAAGTAAACTTGTAATGTGAGGCTTACCCAAATGCTTCATCTCCTTGGGATGTCTCCTGGTGTTAGTCCACTCCCAGAGGCCGGTCTTGGTGTTGAAGATCTGGCGAGTGCGGCGACGTTGCTCCTTGTCCATCGCTACCTTTGCCTTTTCATGCTTTATTGGCCTGCAAATGATAAATTATTATAAACTAGCTGTGCCCCGTGGTTTAACCTGCGTAGACTTAACTGCGTTATACCACGTTCCACAGATGATCTCCTGGTTCTAAGCTATCTCCCCAACAATTTTCAGCTAAATCGCTTCAGCCATTCTTGACTTATAAATAGTGTAACTACCACGACATTCTTTTATATATATAGTTGCGAAAGTGCCTCTGTCGTTACCGCGGAACCACTTTGGTTTAATTTTGAAATAAACATACTTTTAATTTAACTCTAGATGATATATGCAGATTTCTTCACGATGTTTTCCTTCACTGTAAAGCACGTTGTGTGAAATCACTGTACATAAGTTTTTAAGAAAAACTCATTGGTACAGGCCCCGCTGGGATTCGGACTTGCGTCGCTAGCGTAGCAAGCGACTGCTCAAACCCCGAGGTCACCACAGCTCTTTATTTCTTTTTCCTTTTGCGTTTGTGGTCTTAGGCGTCGTAACCCCTGAAACGGGACTTACTTAGTTTTCTTGTTATAGTTGCATAGCGTGATGTAGACGGCTAGTGCGGTGACCTTAGACTTGTTGATGAGCTCAGTGTTACCGAGCAAAGACAACAGTATTGCGGTGGTGGTCGAGTCACTGGTCAGGAAGCCCATGTTGTGCAGCCGTTGGATATGTTGGAGAAGCTCTTGCAAGCTCAGTTGAGGCATCACTGCGTCCCACACCTGGTAAAATCTCATTAATTACTATACTTTTGGTTGCCTTGCGGTTTCACCCGCTTGGATTTAGTTTCTTGCTTCATTTCACGGATCACTTTTTTTTTTAATAAAAGTAGTCAAGTTACTCCATCAAAAATCAGCTGTTTTCTAGTGAAAGTCATTAATTAGCCGGAACAAACAGACAGTTTTCTTTTAAATTGATTTTTTCTCAGTACTTTATATACTTTAATATGCATTTACTTTCAGAACGGGATTTTGAGCAAACTACATCCAACACCTGACCACAACCCTAACAAGCTCTTAATAATCATATTAAATTCAAAATTGTGATGAAAATGACAATGATTTATTCAGTTTAGACCCTGGTAAGACACTTATACATGTCAAAGAACCAACCACCGACTTAGTGCCAACTAAATACAAGTACTAGTTTTGTTTAGAAATTCGGCTTTAAATATTTATACCTGATAAATATTTATATGTAGGACTTATTATAAATTCAACATACTATGTAACAAAGCACCATACATTTGTGTCAATATGTGCCACACAGGAATTCCAGGTAATGTAATTTATTAATGCTCATAGAAAACTTGATAAAAGTATGAAACACATTTGCATAAAATATTACTGCAGTTGGAACAGCTTATAATTTTAGTACTAGCTCGCGATATTTCCCACACATAAACAATAATATAAATGAGGTTTTTTTTTAAATTGGTCAACTGAACATACAAAACCTTTTCACTTTATATTAATAAACTAGCTGTTTTTGTCGCGGAACCCTAATATTTTTAATAAATAAAAGTAGCCTAAGTTACTCCTTGAAACATCAGCTACCTACCAGTGAAAGTCCTGTTAAAATCCGTCCAGCCGTTTCGGAGATTACCCGGAACAAACAGACAGACAGATAGACAGAGAAAAATTTTAAAACTTGGTTTTTTAGTGTCAATAGCGTGTATACTTTCGTATGCATTTAGCTGTTATTTTGGAATTACAAACAGACACTTCGATTTTATTTATCTGTATAGATAATAATAATAATATAATCATGCTGCAAATCCAAGTTTTACAAATACACCTATCATACAAACTTAATATTATCTATGATGAGTGTAATTAGTTGATGTATACAGACATACTTTTTGTGAGGTGAGCAGATGACCAGGCACGTGGTCGAGCGTGAAGTGATTGCGTGCTGCGATGACGGCTGCGGCAGCGGGATCTTCACAGTGACGCATATCTTCCACTTTCTGGATGTACTCGAATATCTCCTTGGTGCCCGGCTTGTCCCCCAGTTGCTGTTTGGCGCGCTTCAACCCAAATATCGCGTATTTGATCACGGCGTCGCGTGCTGCAATGCATTACATTTCTTACTTTCGCCAATTATAATTTTTCACCGATATATGTTTGTGAGTTATGTTCAAGCCAATGTTTTTTTTCTAATTTGGAAAGAAGTCAATACCATTACCATTGACACATAGAATCTGTATATTAAGATACTACAAGAAAAGTGTTCTGTTGGATGTGGGGTGCCATCTTATATGAAAATAAATCGTCATTCTGCTTTATAAGACTGAAATCTATACAGATAAATAAAATTGAAGTGTCTGTTTGTAATTCCAAAATAACAGCTGTTCACTAAATGCATATTAAAGTATACACGCTACTGACACAAAAAAACGAAGTTTTAAAATTTTTCTCTGTCTGTCTGTCTGTCCGTTTGTTCCGGGTAATCTCCGAAACTGCTGGACGGATTTTAACGGGACTTTCACTGGTAGGTAGCTGATGTTTCAAGGAGTAACTTAGGCCACTTTAATTTATCAAAAATATTAGGGTTCCGCAACAATAAAGATGAAAATTAATCTACGCGGGTGAAACCGCAGGGCACAGCTAGTTTTAAATAGCTTTAATCCCAATCCATAGGGATTTCTGTATGTAGATATATACTTAGTCATGTTTACCAGATCAATGACATATGTATAGTGCCTGAGATGGAGATAGACGCACCATCTGTCACGTTGGCACTTAATCATCTTCAGAAAAGTAAGTTTTTTTATTACAACACCTCTGCCTACCCCTTCGTGGAATACAGGCGTGAGTATAAGTATGTTAACCATACTACGTAGACCATGGGCATGATAAGATATGACTTCAGAGTAACCTCATAATACACTTTGTTAAAGTCACAAGAACACTCTTTCAAAACTACAATGCCTTTACAATGTATTTGGTACTTATGCAAGTGTTATATAATACATTGTTTGTTGAAAGATAATAACACAGAGTAAATTATACAATATACTATACCCTATTATTATGTCATA
Source organism: Watsonalla cultraria (assembly GCA_964035505.1). Lineage (NCBI taxonomy): Eukaryota > Metazoa > Arthropoda > Insecta > Lepidoptera > Drepanidae > Watsonalla > Watsonalla cultraria. Next base: position 3,640,828 of record OZ037717.1, on the reverse strand, counting down.
GTATAGATAATGTGAATAATCTTTATTGCGATAAATCAACAGGTCAATGAACCATTGGTAGGTACAAGTTAAAATTAAGTGAACACTTACCATAATCATTGTCAGGAATTTTGATATGAGCTTTGCGAAGTAATGTCTTATGGGATCGTCCATGGCGTGCCCGAACTCTGGTCATTTCCTTGGCTAGCTCCATTGGTTCTTTGCTGGTGTACCAATCCTTGACATTCTTACACCAACCGCGGCCATTACCTGTTATATAACATTTAATATTATTGTTATTATACATATGCTCTCCCCTGTATTCCCCGAAGGGGAAGGCACAGGTGTTGTAACAACAAGACCCACTTTTCACCGAAGATTGTTAAATGCCAATGTAACAGAGGGTAGGCCCATTGCTGTCTCAGGCACTATACATACGTCTTTGAATTACCTCTCAGACATATGCAGGTTTCCTCACAATGTTTTCCTTCACTGTAAAGCATGTGTTGCTTTATCTTATTGGTACATGGCCCGCTGGGATTCGAACTTGCATCTCTTGTGTAGGAGGCGACTGCTCAAACCCCCAAAGCCATCACGGCATATAAATACTATCATACAATACAAGTATTATTACTGAAATGCTAAACTTTGTTACAAATTGTAAAATGAACCAACTATGTGTACACGCAACATGATGCTATGATTATATGCTTTTGCGATGGCCATTTGCAGTGGTGGATTTTAATAAAACTTTAGAATAATATTGCTTACACATCAGAATGACACAAAGGCATATAATTCATAATGATATTGTGTGAATTTTCCGAAATATAAGTCTAATATTGCCCAAATGAATGGCAGTCACAAGCTAATAGTTAATAAATGTTCCTTTTTTCAATTTACCTGTTTTCAATACCCTTGTATACTTATTGAAGAGCAGTAACTGTTCAGGAGTGATACATATCTGTGCAGCAGCTTTGTAAGTAGCTTCCTTGACACTATTGGAACCATACATCAGGCACTTCGCAAGGGCATACGCAATTGTGTCAAATCGTGTGTACCAGCCATCTTTGTAAGCCTGTAATTAATTTCGGCAATAAAATCTAGAACTTCATATTATGTCTATATGGATCAAAGAAAAACTTAATTTTTAAAAAAAATTAACTTATTAGTAAGAAACATTATACATATTATTGAATGCAATACAATTTAACAAACTACTACAGGGACACCTTTTAATAATATATTTTAGGTATCAGATTATATATATATTTTTTAAGGTTTTTAGTTTTTAGATTATTTTTTTTAAGGTTTTTTATCTGTATTAAATATTTATTAGATTAGACTTTTGACATCCCATTTAACAAACTTATACATAAAAATATGTTATATACATATACTAGCTGTGCCCTGCAGTTTTATCCTCATAAATTTAATCTCATTGCCCGTGGAAGCCTTAATTTTCTTTTACTGCTTATAACGTTTGCTATCTGCTAGTGAAAGTGCCGTTACAATTGGTCCAGTGGTATCAGACATTAGCTAGAACAAACCGACAGACAGACAGAGAAAGTTTTTTAATTTTATTGATTTTTATGTGAGTGCGGTACTCAAAATATACATTTAGAGAAAAGATTTATTTGGAATTACAAACAGACATTTCAATTTTATTTAACAGTATAGATGTATAGATTGCACACTGACGGTCCAACTTACCTTGAGTATAATATTAACAACTTCAGTATTGTTAGTCCCATTGGCCAGAATCTCATGGATAACAGGGAGTCCGTCTAATTCGAAGTACTTGTGGGTAGACCAGCACCCAGGGAAGTACTTGGGGACTTCATTGCCCGTGTGGAGGAACCGCGTCAACCGGTTGCAAAGTTGACTATTAATCCTCTCCGGCTCCGTCATTCTCTCCAATAAACTTAGCGGGCTTATAACAGTTAATATTTACCACAATACGAAACGTATTCGTATTAAGTATCGTCCAACAAAATTATATCACGACGTCCAAAGCCTGTGGACAATGCGGTGAGGAAAGGTAAATGCACTGTAAGATAAAACTCTTAACTTTTTTGTTGGTATTCAAGCAAAACATGTGCCACAATAAATTGAGGATGTGGCCAGAAAAAACAGACAATGGTGGCTGTTTAAACTATCCATTGAATCTATTGGCAAATAATAATTGGTACTAAATATAATTTGTGTTCTAGTATAACATATAAACACTAGTAAAACTAATATCAAACTCATAAAGAAATCTCCGTTATTAATATAGTACAAAATCTCTTCCTACCTTGTTCTCGTTTTCATTGTAGGCAAAATTGAATGATTTATTTGGAAATGTCTTGCTTTGCTTGAGTTGCTTGTCAGTTGTTTGTCTGATTTGATTTAAATTTTCTTTGACGTTTGACAGAATAGTGACAGCATTGAAGTCTAGCTGTTTTTTTTTTCAAAATACCAAATATCAAGGAAACGTTGCCCATAAAACTGTAATCTTGTAAATAAGATTGATTATATTCTTTCCATTTATAAATTTAACATCCATAAAGTAATCTTGCAAAATTTAAACACATGATATATATTTTATTCGTCTTTCCCCGGGGTTCATGGGAGCAATATAAACAGCAGTAGATCTGGAAATTCAGAACTTTATTATTATGTAGATATTATAACATAACATTCAAACGAAGAAAGAACGCACCACTTTAATATCTACAATGCCACGTTTTGGTGAAATTAGTGCAGAGTAAAAATATCTACCAAGTATTAAAAGGCTTGTATCACAGTGAGGAACTAGTAAAATAATTTAAAAAACATTGTTCTTTTATTTAAAATTACATTGACAGGCGGCAACACAACTCAGAAATAAGGATGTACCGATGGAAAGATCAATTCTTTAGTAATTAGGATTACCTTTTAATATAACGAAATTAAATATTTCATTGACATTGCTTCACATGAGCCTTTAATATTTCTGTCATATATGTGATATATGAAAGAAAAGTAATTGAGAGTCTAACAAGGTAACTTTTGTGTGATCTTGCAAATTTATAATAAAAAAATCGGACTGAAAAAAAATTGTAGACAGCTCATTATTATTGTTCGAACTGTTACTTATAAGTAATTTGTATTTTGTGTTATGAACTGGCCGAGTGCGAATCAGACTCGCCTCTCGAGGGTTCCGTATATATGTAATTTGTATTGAGGTCAGTGTACCAAACTGTAAAATAAGTTTATTGAGTTGAAATCAAATATTTTATTATGTTGTTTTTACATCTACGATTCAATTCACTTTTATATTCACATGGAACGTTGTTTTTTCTGCTCCGTGGACTAGAAACTTTAGAATCAAGTAGATTGGTACCTTGTTCAAGGAGTTGTTTGCTAATGATGTTATTCGATTCATTCGATTCAACTGACTGGTCGGTCATTATTCGTTCGTACATGCAAGCACAATGTATGTTTGTTTTGTCTTGCCTTAGATAGGTTTTTAATGTGTCATAATATTGATTATATTCTGATTCTATTGAATAATTAAATTGATTTGATTTTTAACCCAAGTACAAAGTCTACGATTCAATTTAAATAATTAAATCGACTAATAGTTATGTGAGTACAATTGATTGTAGAACACAAGATTAAAATCGAGTCTCATGAGTTTACATTTAGAAGAAGTTAACGAGACTCAACAGCTGATGCAGAATGAACCCGAAGACGATGAACACAAACCATCGCAGGCGGCGACGTCCCCAGTGACCAGCAACAAACTGTCCAGTGGGGCAGCCAGCCTCACCTCGCGGACTCCTGGTCAAATCCTTACCAGTACTGGCAATAACAGTGTCAATGAATCAACAAAGGTATCCTACGTGAGTGAACGGCGCTTACATCGTGATTTAATGCGTTCCAACTATAATAAACCACAGAAAAACAGACCTAAAGAAACTCCAGATGTCAAGCATATGGAGAAAGCTCTATTGGAACTTTTGGATGACTTCCACACTGGGAAATTAAGTGCATTTGGATCCGGGTGCAGCAGAGAACAAATGATAAGTATCAGAGACCAGCAGGAGAATTTGGCTCGCTTACATTTCCGTCTATGTGCTGATGTTGAAAAGCCTACTGAAGATAGCTTTGACAATTCTGCTGGGAGAGACAAAATGTCACAACTAGTTCAAACTCTAGAACAGTTATCCACTTCTATTGATCATTTACATTCTGGCGGTGATAGTAGTAATGCCGAGAAATAGTATGTAGCCCTATAGAAGTTTGGCAATATTTGTAAATGTTATGATACTACCTATAATTTTAAAGATGAATGTATATAGAAAATAAATAGCATTATGTAAATATTGTAGTATTGTTTTATTTTCATTCACATTGATGTTCACAATACACTAATTATTATTCCTAGACAATCAATACAATGACACAACCCGTGTGTTATTTTAATTTACCCTATGGGCATAATATTATAAGAAGATTAACACAAATGTGTTAAGACATGTATGGTTACACTAACTTATGTTAAGAAACATTCATGTTTCTAAATAATAATTATAATCCCTTGTAATAATCAAACTGGAAGGTACTTTGCAAACTGACAAATAATTATCGATGAAAAGTACTGTATCATAAATAATAATCTAATTATCACAATAAAATTACAATTGGATGAGAATCCTGCAATGTTAAAATTATCATAACATGTCAATGTGTTCTTCACATGTAATTAGAACACCTCTACCTACCCCTTTGGGGAATACAGGTGTGAGCATAAAGTGTATTTGCATAAAATTGAAAAACAAAATAAAAGTATAAACAAAACCTAACATACATTTAAAAGTAAAAATTACATGCATAACCTACCATAGATTTAGACCTTTTGGTGATGAATGATCTTTTAAATCATTCCATATGGTAACTAATCAATAAACACTTGTTTACCAGCTCTACCTAGTACTTACATCAACTAAGAGTAACCGGTGGGGACAGCAATTACCAAAGATACCTACAGATTTTTGTAGTTAAAACTGCATCTATCCAATACTTTGCCTTGTCATTATAACTTATAGGTAGAATGTAGCGGGACTTGTATGTAGAATGTAGTCTGTCTTATTACTATATATATTCCTACACACATCATTTTCATTTTAAATGCATAAGTCATATACAATGCTTTTACAAATTACAGTACATTTACATTAAAATATAAGCTACAAATTCCAATTACACATCATTATAAAACAATACAAATATTAATGCCTTGGATCTCTGTTGTTTGCTTAGTAAGTAAGTGCTAGTAAGCATTAGCAAAATTATTTTAGTTCAGTTCCTTGCAAACATATGCTTTTGATATTAATAAATTTTTGCAATATACATTTAACAGAATATTTACAGATAAGTTGGTAGATAAATATATAATGTTTAAAAGGTATTCCTTTTACAAGTAGAACTACATTAGGGTAGATATGGACTAGTTGAGAAATAGGGTCATATTATACCTTATAATATATGTATTAACCATTCATTTTGCTTTTAGGAATTATGAATTGCCTGATGATAGTAGTAGGAAATAAATTGACTTTAGAAAAACATCAATTGATACATAATTCTTGTTTTAGTGATAAATAGTCAGATTAAGTACTAGGGTACTTTAATATAATGCTTACATAATTATTTAATTATATATTTTAAATGAACAATGGATGGTAACCGACACCTCTCAGTGTCTTCCTGCAAGTGGGACATTTCTTCCCATTAACAGTAATTGCAGCTTTTATACAACCTAAACAGAATACATGACCGCACAAGGTAGATGCAATAGATGTTTTACCTATTTTATCCATGCAGATTGGACAGTCTCCAAATAACTCAGCATTTTTTGAATTTGAAGATTGTGGCGCAACAACATTGTTTCCATTTAAACAAGTTTTCTGTGTCATTGGATTCACAACCAGATTAGCCATTATAGGATGAGATTTTTGCTGACCCACCGAAGGGGGTTTCTGAGCGCGAGTGAAAGTCAGAGGTTTGGTAGGTGACCTGCCATCAGACCATCTTCCCAGTATTCTAAATGGTTTTCTACCCTTATAATGCACAGTTATTGAGCCTAAACCTCCATAAATTGGGTTAGGGGGTGGGGTAGTGGAGGGTGGATTGCTCAAATTAGAAGCTCCCTTTGATTTATTCCATCTATTGAAAAAGTTACTAACAACTTGTGAAAACATTTTCATTGTATCATAGCCTGAATATAACCCTGTTGTATTTGGAATTTTATTTGTACCTTTTTCACAGTTAGTACTGGCTGGTAGCCTGTCAGTGATATCAGAAGTACCACCTGGAATAATAGGGTTTACTGGCGTATTTTGAACATCACTTCTTGTATCTTGCACATTGAGAGTACTATTTAAGGTATTATTCTGTTTGTTACTGGTTTGTGTTTGAATTGGTTCAACCAATGTAATAGTATTAGATTTGTTTGTGTGGCGATACTTTTCTATAAAAGCATTATTTTCTGCTATTACATCATCTACATCTATGATTTCTCCATTATAAGGTTGTTCTTGTAATTTTATAGGACCGTAGAAGTCATCAAGATCTATTATATCCTCCTGTGTATTAGGTGTCTGTACCTCAATAATTTGAACATCATCATTGCCAATATTTTCTTGTTTTGGCATGGGAACTGAAGGGGTGGATTTAATTGGTTCACCAATCACAATGGTTTCACTGGGAGGGTCTATAATTTCCAAGTCACTATCATCACTATTATCATTATTGATAATACATTCGCTGAAGCGTTGATCATTTTTAAGGAAAGTCTCACTGTCTTTGGATGTGCTAGGTAGGGGTGAGAATGACCTACCATTTGGGGAGGATGAGTTATTATTAGGTGATGGCAAGTTAGGTGATGGCAAGTTATTATTTGAGTTTGATAAGTCATTATCAGGTGATGATAAGTTATTGTTAGATGATGGTAAATTATTATTAGGGGATGATACATTATTATTAGAGTATGGTAAGTTATTATTTTTATCATCATAATATGAAATTGTCTTATTGCTATCCGAGCTGTTATCACTTGAATAATCATTAGTTGTTAAAACTCTAGCAATTTCATCACTTTGGGCATTAAATATGGACTTTGATAAGTTTACCCTTTTTGATCGCTTTTGTCGCTTCTTAGGAGTTTCCAGATCTTCAGGTCCTGCAGCGTTAATGTCTACCCCATAGTTATCATCACCCTGGGCCCAGTTGGTTTTAGGCTTCCTTATAACTTGATCACGTTCTTTGCACCCTATTATGTAAGGTATACCAGATTTTTTGGGTTTTTTCTGTTTAACAATACGTGGTGGTGGTAGAATATTAAGAAGTTCAGCTGGGTAAGAAATATTCGAAAGAGATTCTAGGATGCGTGCAGCAAACATTTTTGCTTGTGCTGATGGAATTGTTTCTTTGTTTTCTTTGACAGCTGTTGTCGTCGTTTTATTTACATCTTCATCTTCAGAATCCTCAAACATTTTCTCCAAATCTGCCAAAGACGGCATTGGAGTACCATTTGGACATATTCTGGGCTCATTGTTATTGCGGCTACATTTTCGCGTAGTTTCACTTTTATGGGATAGTATCTTTGAAAGTTGCTTTGATATGGCGATACCATCTTCAACAGGATATGAAATAGTTTTTCTCACTTTTTTCGGTTTAGTTTCCTCACTTAGGCTTGAATTGTGGGCTCTTTTATCAGCCTCCTTTTTGTTAGGCGGTTTCTTGGACATGTTTCAGATTTTATGATCCAAACATCTAAAATGTAGTAATAATCAGATTGGTATTCACATAACCATGGACACTATACAAAGCATATGTTAATCTGCTTAACTCGTGATGTATTAGTTGCAGTTTAGGTCAGATTGACAAGAACACAAAATTTTACCAAGCAGTACTTATTCCCCCACTTGTTTGTGTTTTGCTTGTAGAGTATAAACGGCGTAAAAGGGGCATACTGAATTACGGCAAAATCAATATTCAACAACTTCTAATCAAACTTTGCTGAATGTCAATTTTTTGGAATAAACAAACAGTCAATCAATCAATCAAAGTCAAAAGTCACAGAGCCGTAGACAAAGAAAAGTTTTCGCCTTGTTGTCTTTGCTCAGAGTACTCTGCCCAAAAGATATTATTTTTTATCTATGACTGCAAGATAGTTTCAAAGTATAGATTATATTAAAGGCACTGTACAATGCATTTCATTAAATGTTTTTTTGTTTATAATCTGAATGTTCGTGCGTTCGTAATCAAAATATTGTTTCTCTATTAATGAAGTATTTTAACCTTATAAGTGCTCATGTAGCAATGTTGTGACCCTCTAGTCGGTCTTCACTGGCCACGTGTATATGACACGACAAGCGGGGCGGCAACATATACATATTTTTTAGTGCTCCGTACCCAAAGGGTAAATAACGGGTCACTATTACTAAGATTCGCTGTCCGTCATCAGGCTGTATAGCATGAATCGTGATAGTCTATTTCTATAGCCGCAATGACAACAAATATACAAAATACTTAGTTGCATATACTGGTAGCACTAAAAAACCACAAAAGTTTATACAAATAATGCTATCTAGTCGTCACATTTCAATAAACGAATGTTCTGATTAAATTCTTTTTATAATTGATAAATTTACAAAAAATCCAGTGTTTAAATTAACACCTTTTATATTTTCAGTATTAGGTACCAGGTACTTGACTTGTGGACCTGCCCGGCTACACATAATCACGTAAGGTAGTTTTAAGCGTTGATTTTAAAATAATTTAAACAGAAAAAAGACTGTTCGGTTTGGTCAGTTTATGTTCTGTTATGTTGGTACTTTTCGACGGATCATTCCAAGTACTAACTTCCCCTCTCCCCAAGCCCGCTTGCTGTTTAAAAGCAAAAAATACGTATTATAATCAACAGTTTAGCTATTCCATTTCAAATTATATCTTTATTCGTTGATATGTAATGCTAGTGATCATTATAACAGCGTCTGAGCCTGTAGAAAAAGTAACATTATCCTCACGCTTCGCTCATAGAAACGATACAAAATGTACGGGAATGACATTTGTGACGTGCCTGATTTATGTAATTTCTATAAATTTTGTATCGTTTCTAATGCTTATGCAAGTGTGAGAGAATGTGACTTTGTCTAGACCTACCGTAGGCTTTGAGCATACTTATAATAATAAAATTGTAAAGGGAGGCCTAAGGTCCAGATAACTTAAATAAAAAAATTGAATTAGAGTCACTACAAATAAAGGTGTCATGCGATTCATGAATACATGCCCGTACTTCCCTTTATGAAGGTGAACGCCATATCGACCTTTCCGGGATGAAATGTATTAAAAACTAAATAATTATCTACTTTCTGGTGGAGAGGATTCTTCTTGAGGCCAAAAAGGTAAGGCAATAAACAAAAAATATAAGTAACTAATTCGCTGACTTTTAACCGCAAATTCATCCGCACAAATTTAAGTACGTTGATACTACACGAAGTTTTTTTACATACATATGCTTAAGCCTGTATTCCCGAAAGGGTAGGCAAAGAAGTTGTAATAACAACAACACCCAGTTTTTACCGAAGATGCTTAAGTGCCAACGTGATAAATGGTGAATCTATTGCCGTTTCATACATACTTTGAATTACTTCTCAGTCATATGCAGGTTTCCTCGCGTTTTTTTCCTTCACCGTCAAGAATGTGGTGTGAAATCACTGTTCATAAGTTTTTAGAAAAACTCATTGGTACAGGCCCCGCTGGGATTCGAATTTGCGTCGCTTGCGTAGCAGACGATTTCTCAAACCCCACGGCCACTACGGTTCTTATATATTAAGAAGTACCTATAGATAAACACTCGTATAAGAATTTTCTAAAAATTCTGTGCAATATTAATGATTTTTTACTATTATTCCTATTAACAATTAAGTATAAACATTCCTAAAACACTGTAGCTTGCGTATGATCAGTTAACGTTGCGTATGGTCAGGGGATGCAATTATATTATATTAACTAGCTGTGCCACGCGGTTTTACCGTGTAGATTTAGTTTCATCCTCATCGTCGCAGAACCCTAATATTTTAAATAAATAAAAGTAGTCTAAGTTACAGATAGACGGAGAATTTTTTTTAATCTTGGTGTTTTAGTGTCAGTAGCGTATATACTTTCATATGCATTTAGTGAAAAGCTGTAATTTTGGAATTACAAACATACACTTCAATTTCATTTATTAATATAGATAGATATAGATATACTAGCTGTGCCTGCGGTATTACCCACGGAGAGTTTTATGAGTGACCCGCGGAGCCCTTATGTTTTTTTTAATTAAAAGTAACCTAAGTTACTCCTTGTAACATCCGTAATCTGTCAATGAAAGTCTCGCTAAAATCAGTCTAAAGATTTTAAAGATTAGCTGGAACAAACACTGTCTATACTTTCATAGGTATTTAGTGAAAAGCTGTTATTTTGGAATTACAAACAGACACTTAAATTTTATTATAATTGAAAATTAAAACTTACTTAATCATTGTGCAATCAAACTAGTGCCAACTTGTGAGTTTTTAAGGTTGAACCAACAAATTATTTTTCTGAAATTTGCAATAAGTTTCAAAACTAAGGACGGATTTACAGCTGTCGAAGTCAGAGGTAAGTAAATGCTTGTTTTAACATAAGGGAACGTAAAATAAATGTAATAATAGTTCGCAAGCCGTAAATAAATAAATAATAGCAGTTTCAATACTGATTCAGAGAGGATCATCTCATTCACATATGATGCATAGTGAAAATGCGTAAATAGATGATATGTGTAATAAACTTCTGTGAATTTGACGGTTAATATTTATGGACTTCATTTATATAATCTGCATTGGTTCATTAGAAACTTCAATGCAATTTGTACACAACTTACGATTCCTACTGGGAATGATCGAAATGTGACATCTTTTAAAGTGTTCAATGATCATAGCTAGAATGTCAATACGCGTAGCTTATATAAGTGGCGGGCGAACCAAAGCGGGCGATGTGGCCAAGCGTTTCAAGCAGTCGCGCCCGGCGTAGCGCGTCGAACGACCGCACCGCGACGCAGGACCACACCGACCCTGCCTCAAATACGAAACTATCTAACTAATTAATCAAAACATTATAAAACATGATATATTAATTATACTGTGGTAACTTATACGATTGTTCTAGTTTATGACAGTGGATTTCCGTTGATAGGTTTTGTTGTCGTATGCGGAAAGAAAAGGTAAAAGTTTTGAATATTGCATGAACCGCGAAAACGTTTATCGCGGAAATGTTCCGATGCTTGCATGATGGTGCTTATAAATTTGTCCGTAGGGTGGATATAGATATTATGTATTCAGATGTCTATATTACAGGCACAGGCTACAGGCTAGTTTAGCCATCTGCGGCAATTCCACATTATTCAATATTATTATAATAATTACCCATTGTAACATTTACCTATATGACTATGTGTGTTAACTGTGTACTTACTTACTGTGGCAAATAAATATTATTATTATTATATTCAAAGTTACACTTTGGTCTCGACCGAGGTCGGTAGTAGAGTTATTATTATTATATTCAAAGTTATACTTTGGTCTCGACCGAGGTCGGTAGTAGAGAACCAGGTACGGGCTTTATTATTATTATTATTTGATTACCTAAATTCTTTATACATAAACTAATCTCAATTTTCTGTATTTTAATATTATAAAATTACAACAAACCTTCTTAGCCAATTTAGTTTCGTATTCTACGATCACCATCCCAATAAATTCAGAACTGTCACAGGTGGAGAGAAATGTTGTAATATATCCTTTACGACTCGGATTTGAATATATTTGGACGAATAGGATTATTTATGGCCTATAGGTTTTCCATTGTAGGTATGTATGTACAACACATGATCGTTGTTAGGTCTCGGTATCAAAATGTATCATCTATCTAAAGGACTTTAAAGTATATCATTATAATCACGAGCGTCATAATCCACTAAATAATATTGAACCAGGGTCAGTTATTTTATTTAATACTAGCTGTGCCCCGCGGTTTCACCCGCGTAGATTTAGTTTCATTGTCGCGGAACCCTAATGTTTTTATAATATTATAGCTACAAAACCTCGGTTAAATAAAACATACATACATAACATTATTTAGTAACGTATTCATCCAAAATATCCACATATTTCAAAGCGAAGAGGAGCTGATTAGAGACTAAAATTAAATTGTGTGTAATTTCATGATTAGCTTTGTGTTTGATACTCGTTGTAACACAAAATGCGTAATATATTATTTATTTTTATATTTATTTAAATTATAATAATATGGATTATTTTTTTATTGAATAGTGAACATACGTACATGCTGAGTAACGTTACCAGTGTAGATAAACATGCATTATTTTTGATACACCTTTAAATTCATGGTTTGTCGTGCGTGCAAATACGCGAGTGACCAAAAACAAACATTTTATTGTTCGCAATTTATACCATTAGCTATAAACATTTTCGGTACCTTGTTGTCATCAATCGTGTTACTTAACAATCTTTATTCAAATATATGCCATCCAGCATAGTCCATTCATAGCGCTCCGCGATTTCACCCGCGAATAGTTAATTTCATGGGTGTCCCACGGAACCCTTATGCTTTTCTATACAGATAAATAAAATTTAAGTGTCTGTTTGTAATTCCAAATGAACAGCTTTTCACTAAATGCATATGAAAGTATACACGCTACTGACACTAAAAAACCAAGTTTTAAAAATATCTCTGTCTGTCTGTCTGTTTGTTCCGAGTAATCTTTGAAACGGCTGGACGGATTTTAACAGGACTTTCACTGGTAGGTTGCTGATGTTTCAAGGAGTAACTTAGGATACTTTTATTTGTTATAAATATTAAGGTTCCGCGACAATAACGATGAAACTAAATCTACGCGGGTGAAACCGCGAGGCACAGCTAGTTTTTAAATAAAAGTAGCTTAAGTTACTCCTTCAAACATTAACTATCTGCCAGTGAATCCCGTTAAAATCGGTCCAGCTGTTTCGGAGATTATCCGGAACTAACAGACAGGCAGACAGACGGAGAAAAACATTAAAGATAGATTTTTTCATGTCAGTATCGTGTATACTTTCATATGGATTTAGTGAAAAACCTGATATTTTTTAAATTAGAAACAGGCACTTAAATTTTATTTATCAGTTGTATGTATGTGTAATTTTGGTGAAATCAAGATTATAGAGATCTTCATCAAATCTTTTGGGACATACAATACCAATCTGTAAAAATCCTTTAGAGAAAAATTTGGAGAGTATGCTATGCTATCTTCGTAGATGCTACGAACAGCGTAGACGAGCTACGAACCGTAGCAACCGTAGCGGTAAACAATGCCCATTGTAGCATTACACTCACTTAGGTACTTGGGGGATATCTGAGTAAATACTTTTTATTTATGTCGTGAGAATCTTTGCATATGTCAAAGAATTGTTAAGTGATACGAATGCTAGGTATATAATTTTTTGCCCATTCTAGTAAAAATGTGAACCATAACTTTATAGATCATGTAAGAAGTAAAGTTTTCCATAAGTTAGACCGATGAATTACCAAATTATATTCTACGCTAGATCATGAAATCATATCTCGGGTACTGTTTTGATTCCATATACATTTGTCTAAAAAACTATTCGAGTTAATTAGCATCTGAAATTATATCTCAGGCTGAAATTATACAAAATACAATATATGTTAAATGCCAAAGACAACGGACTTTTTTTTTGTTTGCAAGGTGCAAGTAATGTTAAGAGGTTGGAGGTTGAGCTATCTTTGTAAACAATTATATGTCATATCATCGTGTAAAGTTACCACAGTTAGATCATTACATACTTAGTTACATAGTTGCGTATATTATCGTTAATGCTTCTCTTTGTAGACGTCGAGATGTAATGTGAGAGTGATTGTATTGAAATGGAGAGGCGAGTCGATGACAGCAGGCCACGAGGACTCGCGCCCTTGGAATCAGGTAAGTGTTTCTTATCAAATTTTTGTCTGTAGGTATTTATACATATAAATTACTTTATAATTCAATAATTTCGAAGGCTTTGTAGTTTGGATGTCAACTGTAAATGTAGCCCACATTTTCAGTTGACTTACTACACATCATCTTTTGAATTTGGTAAGGAGAAGATGTTGCAGTTATACCAAAGAGTACGTTTGTAATAATGGTAGGAGTAAAAGCGATGATCCTTAAAAACTATTTTTAATAAATTTAAGAATATTAAAAAAACGTGCTCGCACACACTGTTCATGATCGAAGATATGCCTTAGTTTAAGAGTTTGTCCACCTCTGCTTGTAATACGGTTTACAAAAATAATCTACATCGTTTTAGTCCAGGTTTGGTCAAGTCTAAGTTTAAACCATGTTTTGTAATAAGAGGGGAAATGTTTATTTAATCTACGAAGGTTACAATAACAAACTTGTCTTAAACTGTCAAGAATGTAATACCAATTATCACCTTTGTTAGGTGATTGGCGAATACAAGATATTATATTCGCAAACTTGTTCTTATCCTGGAACTGAAACCGATAGAATAAGATTAAAATAATAATATTTTCTCGATTATACTGGGTTAAATAGCTTATCTCGAGGAATTCCAAACCTACTAAAAATTTCGAATGAAACTGAATATTTAATAAGAAAAGTAAGCTTCATTCAATTGTTATGCCAGTAACTCCGCGCACTTCGTTTGTTTAAGTACTCTATACCTGCTCATACATACATATGCTCACGCCTGTATTCCACGAAGGGGTAGGCAGAGGTGCTGTAATATTAACACCCACTTTTCACCGAAGATAATTAAGTGCCAACGTTACAGATCGTGAGTCTATCGCCGTATCAGGCACTACATATAATGTATAAGACATATGCAGGTTGCCCCATGATGTTTTCCTTCACCGTAAAACACGTGGTGAGAAATCACGGCACATAAGTTTAGAAAAACTCATTGGTACAGACTCCGCTGGGATTCGAACCTGCGTCACTTGTGTGTCAGGCTGCTTAAACGCCAAAGCCACTACGGCTCATTATACCTGCTCTATTCCTACTCCATATCTTAATAATAATTTAGATAATTATTCAAGAAGTACATGTTGATATATCTCAGCTTGTTACTTAGCTAATATGATTAAACCCATTTAATAGTTGGGCAGAAACTAAACTGACACAAAGCCAGTTCGGTCCAAATAGACTTACCATGGATATAACTTAGAGACAACCATCCCAACTTAAGTACTGACGACAAAGCGTGTCGACAATCTAAACTATGTCGTACCTTTATTGTGTTAATGGGCCGGAATAAAGATAAGGTATTCTCCATAAACACGGTAGTCGCCTTTGTGTAAGTAGAGGATAGTAATAGGAATGATATATTGTCTATATTTTAATAAAACGTTTATAATTAAACGAAAAAAGACTTTGTTAAAGGTTTACTGAGGCCTTTGTATTGTTTGTCTTCTTTTGATGCTTTATTAATAACTATATATCTATACAGATTAATAAAATTGAATTGATTGTAAATCCAAAATAACAGCTTTTCACTAAATTACTGTGAAAGTATATACGGTGTATATATATAAGAAAACCAATTATAAAAATGTTTCTCTGTTTGTCTGTTTGTTCCGGCTAATCTCCCAAGCGGCTAGACCAATTTTACGGTAAATTCACTGGCAGATAGCTAATGTTACAAGGAGTAACATAGGCTACTTTCATTCGAAATAAATCATTAGGGTGCCGCGGGTCAGCCATAAAATTTACTTTACGCGCAATGACCCGCGGGGCACAGCTAGTTATAATGTATAATAGTTATGTTTTCATATTAGAGTAAAGGTGGGCAAAAGCTCAAGAGTTACCAAACCATATTGGGGAATCAGAGCGGTTATGTGAGATTTTTACTTACTATAAAATTCCCTTAGTGGTTATTCTCCGTCCATTTAGAAAGGCCCAGGGAGGTCTCGCGGGAGTCACCGGAGATCCAATTTAAATACCTATCTACCATTAAACCGTCCACAGTTTCAGACCCTTATTGTTCTGGCATCTACCACAACTAGTACACACCAAAACGAACTGGGGCCCTACCATGACCTCTTTTTGCCATGATAGTTTAACTCTTATTATAAGACAGATCTATGTGACGTTCATACGTCTGTCACCGTCACACAGTGGAACTATGATGGCAATAAGAGCTTATGGTAAGACCCCTGAATTTCGTCTACTGACTGGCTCCAATTAGAGAACGGTAGTAATTTAATTTAGTCTTAAAAATAACGCCTCAATGAGTGTTATATTGAATAAAATTATTGGAATTTTAAATGGAATAAGAGAAATAATTTCGTGTGAAAGCGATCCCCACTTTCCTCAATCGTGTTTCTGCTGATTGGATAACATTATCTTTTTTTTATCCTGCTCTCCATTGTCTTCGTCTACAAATTTAGTTGATATTATTCGTAGCTAGCTGTTCTTATTTTAATTAATTACATTGACACAAAGGCACGCGAACATTACGCTCATTATGGATATAAATTGTTTGTCACTAACACTAACTTTTGTCACTGCCTAACTGGGGATAATTGGTAGTGATTTTAATTTTAATAATTATGCTGATTATTCAGGCGCCTCGCTAATGAGTATAAAATAAGATGGACTTAAAAGTAAAAACTTTCTTTCCTTCTGAATATTTAGAACGTCTGCGAAGTGTACAAGATGCCTGGCTTAGTTTCTTGCCGGTTCAAGCTGAATAATTTTTTTTTTTTTTTATTAATTTAGTTACCTTATACTTGTCGTACAAGGTGCCTACCATCAACATACGAATACGAACTGCGTAATAAGAACTTTTGAGCTGTGATGTGTCTTTAAGTACCGTAAAATTAAACGTCAAAGCGAAGAAGTACTTACGCACTGCTAAAACGATCATAATTGGTCCCCAGGTTGCTTAACAAATGTCATCTTGAATTACGTCTCGCTGGCCTCTTATCACCGTCAATGTGCCGGTAATACTAGAGCCGAGAGGTATTTCACGGGATGATGGCAATGACTTTAGTTCCTTTGAGTGTTCCGGAAGCACCCTACCTAAAAGCTCTGTAAACGACTGGTTGGCTGGTGATCTCTGGTGACCGTCGAGCTGATTCTTGCCTTAGTCAGAGGATTAGTTTAACGATCTAACGAAGTAGCGCAGACAGCTTGCTGGGCACTAAACCTAGAGACACATGATTTACATTTCTGTGTTTTATTGGTAATTTTTCTTTTTTACTAGGTTTACCTCGCTTGTTACCTGACTACGATGACGAAAAAGATTGTTCTTTTTTTACTTTAGATGTTAAACTCTGTGAAACGTTTTTATAACGAATCCACTACTCGTACACTAACCATACTTTTATTGTTTATCTTATTCTGTTTAGTAATGTTTATGCGTAGTCTTAGGCTCACGCTACTACAATTCTAAATGTTACGTAAGGGTATTCAGTACCCTTACAGTATAAATGATTCGAATTATTTGACAAATTCGCTATCGGTTCAAGAACAATACACGGTTTTAGTTTCAAATACTATTATCAATTCCGCACGCACAACGCTCATTTATCTCAAGTTCGTCGAAGTGTAGATTGTCAATTACATTGAAGATATTATTGGATCGACACTTGTGTGGCTTTGTCGTATGCTTCCTCCACGTGAAAGGACTTTGGTACTCGTGCCGGATCACTAAACTTTGGGACACCAAATATACTTGACAAACGAGTTTTGGGTTGTTCATCAAGTTATTTCGACAACTGCCATTGATTAATTTTGTCATGTTATCGGTAGGTTTATTTATGGGGAGTTTATGGAACTCTTCTTCCACCTTGTTCTTACGTTGGCAGGGTTTCTTTTATTAAGCCTTCATAGTACGTATATAGACAAGATATTGACATGGTTTTTGCGATATCACGCTCGCATTTTACAATTCCAATTTGGTGACAACTCTTTGTCACCAAATTCAAATGTATATTAGGAATATCTCACGATTCTCTTGGGTTTGTGTACATTTGTTTAACATATACTACGAGTGTTTCTTTTGGAATAGAGGACTAAAAACTATAAGATATCGTCAAACTATTTGTCACAAAGGTGCTGCTTAATTGACCTGAATAGATCGCCAATGGAACCATCGACAATATTTACAGTACAAAATATTTCAGTACAAACCATTTGGTTACGTAAACAATGCGCTCTGACCGACAAGCTATTGTATTAATCTCCGGAACATGCACTATCTTTGTTTTCAATGTTCAAAGGATTCCCGAGATAGAACATCTTAAGGCTTGTCTTTCCAAGATGCTATGTTGTACATGGCTCTGCAATACGGGTAGTTATTATAAACCTACCAGCAGAGACGTTATATAATTTAAACTAGCTGTGCCTCGCGATTTTACCCGCGTAGTGTTAATTTCATGGGTGACCGCGGAACCTGAATGTTTTTTAAATTAAAATAGCCTAATTTACTCCTTGTAAAATGAGCTATCTACCAGTGAAAGCTTCAGCCGTTTCGGAGATTAGCCGGAACAAACAGACAGACAGACGGACAGACAGTCAGAAAAAAAACTTTAAACTTGGTTTGTTTCTGTGAGTACCGTATATACTTTCATAATATGCATTTAGTGAAAAGCTGTTATTTTAGAATTACAAACGGTATCTATATATAGATTTTCCCGTGCATTCAGTAAATCATTGGTGTTATGTTATTTTAATGATCTATCTTTGATCGTTGGAAAAATAGCAAACGCGTAGAAAGTATAGTGTAATATTTGTTGACTTTGGTAAAGTATAAAGTTTCCTGTTGATTTTCCTCTCTTTTTCCTTTAAGGCGAGCTTTGAGAGTTTCAGTTTTCCTCTAAAAAAACGTTAAGTTACACTATTATTTCCGAACAAACCTATACGGGTTGTTTGCTGAATATCCGGCGCGACAGAAGTTAAGATGTTTTCTTTATACCCACCTATACACTTTTAGAGCTATGTATAGTCATCTGTTGCTTCACCACTTTTTAAATACTAAGTTACATTGGACAAGATATTCGTCACTAAAAGTCGCAATTTCAAGACAAACATATCTTTGTCTGTTTCAACAAATCATTCATCTAGTCTAGAAACTACATTACGGATCTTGATACGGGTTTGAAAACATGTGGGAGTTGAATTTCTATGGGTTACAATTATATAGTAGTTTTAGTTTTAAGGTAGTTGATATAAACACGCCATTTTAAATAAAAAAAACCACTAGGACGGTTTCGCTTAGTGATGTTTTAGGTGAATACATTACTTAAATTGTATTTTAAGTGTCCAGTGTGGACGCCCCGGCGCTAGCAATGCGGCAACTACGATACAGTTAATTATTATGTTTTTAATTATTCAAAGTCAGTCAGCTAATTGTTGTGAGCGATAAGGGTAAGCGTTATAATTTGATTGTTAATTAAATAGAAATTAAACGGTTCTATAGATTTGAAAAAAATTTCGCAAATTTGTTAATTTAACTCACTGTTGTGAGCACTTTCAGAGAGGATGAAAAATATCAGTAATATTTGATATAATTTCGTTATTAATTAACTAGATATTGTAGGAAATTACTGGAAAGAGGTCAGGTTCTAATTTGATTAACCTGAAGTTATAACCCAATCAAGTAAATGAATCTCACAATTTAGACAGAATAAATAAATTGCCTTGAATAATTGTTAATTCTCAATTCAATTTATCTATCAGAATAATGTTTGATTTACAAGTTTTTATGAGTATTTACAGTATTTTTTTTACTTAATATTTAAGAGTCATATTCATGATACAATTTCTATTTTAAATTGAGTAGAGCTGGCTGTGCGGCCCTGTTGTTCGTGACTCTGTGGTACTCTTTTAGGGTCTGTGGTCTTCAGTCTGTTCAGTCAGTTATCCCCACTAATCATTGCTCAAAGTTCCTGATGACACCAATATACTTGACGTACTACGAAGTTCTTCAATTCACACTTTTGCGCAATGCAATGCTTTCGATGACTTGTAAACCGGTGTTTCCAAATTTAACCACAACATTATGATATGGAGCTCCCTATGCATATTTCGAAGCACAATCCCTGCTTTATTAAATCAATTATAATCTGATTCAATTACATCAAGTTTCCCATTCGCGTCACGTTCACCATTAGAACGGAAAGTCCCCTATATCAGCGACTCGTAAGTGACTTTCTCTATGTAGCCAAAGACCAAAAATCAACTTGCTTTTGCAGTGATAACATTTCCAGTTCTTTATACATGTTTTAAGAATAGTTACTTTAAACAAGTTTTTTTTCAAGGATATATAATTTTCATAGGGTCATTCACCGATGTTTACTTACACTTTTTAGTAAGATTAGACCAATCGCGAAAGTATAACTCTACAAATCGCCAATTATATACAGTAATGTCTGACTAGTGACTGTGCTCTATTTCACCTAAAAAGTCGTTGAACGATTAAGGTCATTCAATCAAAATCCTCTTCCAATGTGATGTTCTCCTGATTCGAAAACGTAGTTCCATAGAACTTCAACTGAATAGGATGTTTTCGCTTCGACGACTAAGTATGTTATTCCGTATATTTCTTTAATATAATGAATACGAAAACAATGTCGGCGACTAAGGCACTACGAAATCGTTACGGGTTTCATGACGTAAATCAGGGTTACTGCGGGCCTACCATCACCGGTTTACGTTGTATTTTGGAACTTTAAATTAAACGTCAAAGCTTAATAAGTTACGCGCTGCTTAAACGATCATAGTTGGTCCCCTGATATCTACTAGACACATTATATTATAAATATTATGAAGAATAAAGATCACTTGTCTGACTGTGGTATACTAATATACACGAATGTAGCATCAAAGACAAAGCCGTATGTGGGCTACGGGTCACGGCAGAGCTTGTCTGAAAACACTTGTGTCCGAGAGACGCGCTGACAACGGTCCGGGAGGTTGTATGAAAGCCTCTACGACGTCAATCTTCTGGGAATTGTTTGTATGTATTAAATAACACTTGTGTAAAATGGATGTTCTGTCGGACATACTCACATAGAGATATAATGTTCTTTGTGTAGTGTAGTGTATATATAGCTACGTGTTCAAGATATCGTAAAGGATATATGAATAATATAACTACCTCATTGCGAAAACAGTTACGAATATTTGCAGATTAAAAACGAAAAGCTTATATACATTATTGTATCTGTTTTACTTTTTATTAGAATTGTGCCGAGTAGTACTACACTACTGTGGATCGAAAGTTCTTCTTGAACATAAGTTTAAATAATAAAACCAAATCATTGTATGTGCTATTAAGCTATTATTGATTTGCAGTTTTTTTTTGTCATGATTCATAACAAGAAGAAGATCTAATAGTGTATTCGTGTATTCTTATTTTTTCACATAAATAAACTTAGAGCAATGAATCAGTCCAAGGTTTTGACGCTGAATAATAAATAAAATAGGTCTCGTTGGTAACGTCCTTCTGGATGAAAGCGATCATTCTGCGGATGATTTGCATTTAAAGTGGGGTAATTTGGGTCAGCGTGGACAAAGCCGTGATGTTTGCTCCTCTTATCCTCGCCTTCTGCTTTCACCGCCTTTATATATAATATTGTTTCACCGTATATTTACCTAGGTCTACTGACAGAAATCCGACTTAACATTTTGTTGGGTTTCTTCACTATGTAACGTCAAATTAGGTTATGTAAACTATAATTAACTTCCAATATCAACAAAACTACTTCTAAACAATGTTTCTTTACGACAAACACGTGGGGTTTATTGAAATTGATACTTATTTTAGTTTATAAATTTTGCCCAGACTCTCAATCACATACAAAATGTGTAGGTAAGCCATGTTTGAGTATTCAATGTGACTGGTAATTATCTGTATAGATTGGTAGTAGTAGCCGTGGTGGTCTTGGGGTTTGAGCAGTCGACTGCTACGCAAGCGACGCATGATCGAATCCCAGCGGGACCTGTACCAATGAGTTTTTTTTATAACTTATGTACAACGATTTCACACCACGTGCTTTACGGTGTGGGAAAACATCGTGACGATGCCTGAGAAATAATTCAATGACGTATGTATACTGCCTGAGACGGCGATAGGCTTACGATCTGTCACGTTTGCACATAATCATCTTCGGTGAAAAGTGGGTGTTGTGCTCTCTCCTCTGCCTACCCCTTCGGGGATACAGGCGTGAGCATATGTATGTATATAATGTATGTTAGTATTGGTTAATATAAGTAGGTTCTGCAATATCATTGAAAACAGTTAACTTTGAAATTCCATCTGATAAATGAACACTTATAAAATAAAAAGGGTACTTACGTAAATTTAAATGCGGAAAGGCAGTTATGGCTAGCGTAAGGGAAATAACATTGAAGTACGAAATCTTAAAGATCAATCTTGATTACGTGCCGTTGTTGTGACCGAGTTGCTACTACAATCGATCGATCACTCACTCGCAATGTAACGTTCACAATGTAGTTCATTGAACAAATGTACATTAATAAGTACCAAGCGAGGCGTGAGTACCCAAGAAGAAAGTGGAATTTATCGGTTATCTGAGTTACTTAATTCCGTTGTCGTTATTCTGGTTTCTGACAATTATTTATGTAATGGGCATCGTTATTAATATGAATAGCAACCAACTAATATGAGTTGCACGCACAATTCAATCAATTCTATCGATATGGCGATAGGCAATTCTAGTTTTATCTATGCCTTAAACTGCGACCGTTCTCTCAACTAGCTATTCACAAGCAAGGTTAACGCAACCTTCTTAAACTTCACAGATCTGCATGACCTTCTTATTTCCATCGTGAAAACAAAAGCGCATAAAAATTCAATTAAATCCAAATGGCTTGACTTTTAAGACACGTTCGGCCCATTTTATTTTCAAACGCGAGTGCACACTCTCATAAAACTGTTTTCAGGGGTTAATTGGCCCTAACACAGCCTACACTGCGTTTAGCCGAGGCTTAACTGATTTACATGCAAATTGAACAGTGTTCAATATTAGCTGACTCGATTTAACCCGTAACGATAGCACTATAGACTGGACGGATCGCAGAGGAAAGCAATGTATTTTTTGTTGTTATAATAGAATGGTTCATTTTTAATTGAGATGCTTTAATAGCTAATATTTTTGGGTTTGAAAAGATAATGCAAATAATAAGAACGGTGAGCGCACGAAACAATTAATATTATTTACCTTTTTATGAACACCAAAGGACTCTTATTTATTGTAATATTTGCTATGAAATTTTAGAGCGTACATTTTACATACTTTCGATGGATGGTATTCACTTTGTTCTTTTCTAGGTTGTGAAATAACTTGTGGTCTAACTTTTATATTTATTACACTTCTACTGAGCGAGAGAGTAAGTTTCTAGATGAGAAAAATACTCTACTTAGAATTCAGTAGTCAAGCGTCATGTAATAAATCTACGATGTTGTCTTTCCGATCTGTTTAAGTTGAATATCAACGAATGGCAAAATTCACTCAATTGTAGGTAATTAATTGCCCTCTGAGGATTTTTGCTATTAAGATGAAATTCCATTACAACAAAGTTTTGAGGGTTCTGCTCCGCATTAAGTAAAATGAAACCCTCATTAGGCCACTCGTGTATTTCTCCGTGTGTTGTACAGGCGTTGCTCATTTTGGAACTAGGTCAATTAGTTTGGCATTGCCTCAAAAAGTGAAAAAATACCAAAATGTTCCAAAAATTATTACATTATCATTCCTTTGACGCAGAAGGCGGGGATGTGTTAAATAGGTTTCTGAGCGAATGAAAATGAAAATAAAATTATTTATTCAGTTTAGGCCCTGGTAAGGTACTTAGGAATGTCGAAAAATTTACCACCTTGTTGATCATCCTAAGAATGGTAAGACAGCGGTTTGAATCAATACTCACTCGCGTGCATAATACATATATCTGTCTGTCCGCGAGTATTATAATAATAAGATCCTGTCGGTTGCAAGGCAGTCCGGCTTAATACCTCTTATTTATGCGGAACTCAACGTTTAGAACCCCCTGATTGCGGATATACCAAGAATGATGGTAAAAGAAAGAAAGATGGTATGAAATGGCATGGAATATCGCTCGCTAACAAATAATGAAATATACAAATAAATACTTATGTTATGTCTCAATAATTGATGCTGTAGCACGTGAATATATCGCATAAATATGTATGTATGAAAGTGTGGTTATTCATCTTGGTCGCTTGGAACAATAAATCTTCTGGTTCTAAGTAATGGATGTGTCCTCATTTATTAGCTCAACTGCATTGACTCAGAAGAGAGGTACACGGAATAGTATAAGCCACTTACTACATTTATATCTATACATATAAATAAAAATTTAGTGTCGTTTACAATTCCAAATGAACAGAATTTCACTAAATGCAAAGAAAAGTATAATATGGTATTTATATAAAAAACTAGCTGTGCCCCGCGGTTTCACCCGCGTAGATTAAGGTTCATGCTGTTTTTTTCACTATAATTAGCCTAAAACACTCCTTGAAACTTTAGCTATCTGCCAGTAAAAGTCCTGGTAGAATCGGTCCAGCCGTTCAAACGTGATGCCGTAACCAAGGGATATGGGGATTCATTTTTATATATAAAGATAAACAAAGAAAATGAAAAAATTAAAGTACATATTACAAATCAATTTTTCGTTTTTTCTTTGTCAGTCTGTTTGTACCAGCCAATCACTGTTGGCTCCGGCTGACCGGGTCTTTTAACGGGACTTCCCGTTGAAATCGGTCCAGCCGTATCGATCCATCTGGCACATAGCTGAAAATACAAGGAATAACTAAGGCTACTTTAACAAAAAAATTATACCACGAAATAAAACCACTCGTGATACGCGGAGTAGATGCATAGAAAATTGATAACTGTTTGGTTATGTAAGTATAGCAACCAAGTTTTGTGGGGATGTACAACGTAGTAAGATCAAGTTAGAATCACTTCATATTAAACTAATCTGAAGTTCGGTTTATCCGAATATTATATAAGACATAAATAGCAAAGGATTTTGGAATTATATTATACGTGCTCGAGTCATTTCAAAGTCGAAATGCAATTTGATTAGAATATACAAACCATAACGCTTATTATACTATACTCTCTGTTGAACACGTATACGTGAAAATATTTTTTAATGTACATATTCAGAATCAATTTCAAATAACATCCAGTCCTAGCGTTTTATCGTTATTGTTGTTTACGCCATATTATCGAGTCTCGATCTAAATATAATGTAAATATCGCCACGCAGAAGCGTAATTTTATTGTTAAATTTAAAA
Source organism: Watsonalla cultraria (assembly GCA_964035505.1). Lineage (NCBI taxonomy): Eukaryota > Metazoa > Arthropoda > Insecta > Lepidoptera > Drepanidae > Watsonalla > Watsonalla cultraria. Next base: position 3,615,428 of record OZ037717.1, on the reverse strand, counting down.
AATAACCGCGCTTTGCGAATACCTACATTTTCCTGAAAAAACGTTTTAATGGAACGGGATTTTTGTTTGTTTGCCCAAGATACTGTTGCTTGTTAGGGAATTGCTTTCTTACTTGTAAGTACATAGCTTCTAAGAATCAGAAAGCGTCGTGGAAATTGGTAATAGAAACTTGAAAGGTTATTTTACAATCTAATTGTATAGTAAGTCGAGTAAGTACTCAACAGAATAGACAAAAAAACAAGGCATTTTGAGTAGTTTTCTCAAGTTCGCAACTATGGGTAGTATCTTTCTCTACTGACGGTTCTCAAATACATTTTAGCGTACTAGCGCGCAATATCAAGGTAGCTAACTAGATAGACAAAGTACCTATACCGGTGTGCGAGTACCGATTATTTGAGTTAGTCGTCGTTTCGACCAAAGGTATGTCGTTCGAATGTTCGAGTCATCCCATTTCAATATAATTTATTTTTTATGGCTCGACTCGACCGCACGTACGAGGTACAGTCAGAGGTACAAAATAATCGAAGCCCGAATACTCGGAGCAGTCGTGGTTGGTCTGTTGGTAATTTAAGCAATAGGTTTTTAAGTCTTTCAATAAAACATTATGATACGATCATAACCTGTGATTATCACATTGCTTGGTTATAGAAGAGGGCCACGTGTAAGCAAATTACATCCAGATCGAAAAATTATTACGCAAAATGATATTCGTTTGAAGTTAAAGAAGGTTTGTAAGTCTGTAGAGGAATATCTCCAACCTGTGAAGGACTCGTATCAGATGTATGTTATGCATTTTGATATCTGAAGAGTAATGCATTTATAAAAGCTAGTCCAAGGAGAGACCTTGTCACTAGATAGGATAACAAGAAGGAAAGTAATCTGGATTCAAAGTCACTTTGTCGCCTCAGCGGCGGCGTCTTCTGTGCTAAGGAAAACTTGTTAGTGAAGAAACTTCAGTGAGATTCAAGGAGTTTCTGTTAGAAGTCAAGTTATAAAAAAGTTAAGAAATGTATCTGTCGGTCTATACTACTCGTATTTGCAAAGCTGGTTCGACAGAATCAATTTGGACGAATTTTCTCATACTTCAGAATCTTGAACCGTGATGGTGGAATTTGCCATATATTTTACGACATTTTATGCTGGGATGTATAATTTAAAACCAGAATTAATTGGTTCTAATGTTACTTTTACTCTCTTTTCCACCCTCTTAGGGGTAGATTTGGAAAACTTTTTCTTAGTGGATGCCTCACAAAGAACGTAACTTCCAAGTTAAATGTGGCTCGGAGAAGTGGTTTTGGGCGTTGCATTGAAATATATGAACATCAGTCAGTAAGGACTTTGAATCGTATGTGTAATACATACTATACACATAGGGCTGCCAACTATACTGTTTTCAAAAGTATTATGCTGTTTTTCACTCAATTATACTTCTTACTGTTGAAAAAAAAAAAGTATAAAAAATAATGTTTCCGTATGAAGTTTTTTAAAAAGTTTGTAAATAGTAAGTTGAGCGAATAGTTCTAAAAAATATGTATTTAGAACAATAAATAAATAAAATACTGTTATTTTTTCTAAAATATTGTTTAAAATTCACCAAAGACCTGAATATACTATATTTCATGTAAAAACGTTGGCAACCCTATATATACACCATACATATTATTGTTGTAGACTAGCTGTGCCCCGTGGTTTTGCCCGCGTACAGTTAATTTCATAGGTGGTCTAATGTTTTTTTGATAAACGTAGCCTAAATTACATCTTGTAACATAAGCAATTTGCCAATGAAAGTCCTGTTAAAATCGGCCCAGCCGTTTTGGAGATTAGCTGGAACAAACAGACAGAATGACGCACCGAGATTTTTTTTTTTATGTTAGTATCGTATATACTTTCATACGCATTTAGTGAAAAGCTGTTAATTTGGAATTACAAACAGATATTCAATTTTATTTACTTGTATGTATAGACTATATGTATAGATACTGTGCCTGGCGCACAGTATCAGTATTTACTTGGTCGATTTTTTTTTTCTGAAACTTAAAAGAAACTACCCCAGCCAGTGCGTCTTTAAAAATGTATAGATCTAGGGCGATCGCTTGAACTAGATCAACAACAGAGGCATTTGAAATGGAAGTGGTGTTATTAAGTAGTTACAGGTTTCAATAGAATAGGTAAATTTTCTTTCCCCGTAATATGAATAGGTGATACTTCTGGGTAATCATGAAAGTTATAACCCGGGCATTATGAATATCTTATTCATGACAGTTATTATATAATCCGAGCACTTCTGAATATCGAAATTGTATCAGATCAGGAGGCCTAGTGCTAGTTTTTCACTGCCGCCGTCACAAGTCACCGCGTCGACGTAAACGCGCGATCGGAACAGCGCCTCTGTCGGCTTAAAGATGACACTATTGTGAGCCCATACAAATCTGCGTTTACGTCGACGCGATGACTTGTGACGGCGATTTTAAGAAAACTCGCACTAGGCACTCAGAGGGTTTGTGTCAGATGTTGATGTAAGATAGAGTGATTCTGTGTTCATATTATCACCTCATTGTTGCTCGAAAGATTTACATACCGACAAGTACGCGTTCACGTTTATTGTAAGGATAGCCCAGCCTGAGAATGAAACATCTTCCACCGAAGTAACGATTAATAAAATTGTATATAAATTAGGAAGAATCGCTGTCGGTGCCTTTTACCTTTTCGCGACTGCTGAACTGATTAGGCTGGAATTTGGTATAGGGTTGGCTTTGAGAAAACTTATTAGTTTTGGTAATGGGGGCCTACTATCAGCGTTATAGCAGTGACGTCTTACTAACTTCTTAGCTACTTAGCAAAGCTAAGAAGTTGTTAATACGCTATGATTAAGCCTATGGTAGTATGTGTATTACTAAGTTAGCTACAAACTCACTGCTATTATCAGAAACAATCTAGTAACCGTGTAATAAAATAAAAGTAATGATTGCGTGGAATTTAATTGTTAAACGAAAAGCAGATTTAATTTAGATACTTAAATTAAGACCCGTTCGTAGGATTTCATGTTTTATTCGAAAGCAATACAGTTTAATTTGCAACAACGAGACACGTTTCCACCCGAGGCTCCTAAAAAGGTTGAATGCGATACCTGTTCCATATTCAAGGTATTTTCTTATCGCGTGAGATACGAAAGGGAATTCTAAAGAGTGGGACGCGGATACGACAGATCCTGTATAATATCACTGTGTCCACAATTCAGTGTCTAATAATTCTACGTGGACATTCAAGTCGGCAAATGTATGCCTTTGGATGAGATCGATTTGATTAAAATTTCGACAACGTTTTATTTATTTAGGATCTTCAGCGTTACGACTTCGGGGATCTCCATAGATATATGGGACCGGCTTGAAGACAGGTTTTATTGCTCTCATTGAGAGTGGCCCTAATGTTTTATTCGTAGGTATTTTTGACCTTTCCGTTGTATATTTGTCTGAAAGTAGTGTCAGAAAACTAAGCAACAAAATACAAAATAATTTCTTCACATCATACAGCTAAATACAATTGAAGTGTCTGTTTGTAATTCCAAAATAACAGTGGTCCACTAAATGCATATGAAAGTATATACGGTACAGACCCAAAAAAAGTGTATGTAAGTTTGTTTGTAACGCTTTCACTCAAAACCCAATCATCATAAAACTTTGAACACATATTTTTGTAGGTATTAGAACATAGGCAATTTTATATTTAAAAAAAATCAAATCGAGGGAAGCCACGGGTGAAAGCTAGTATTACATAAATGAATTTACAAACTTGATTCGGCCGTACAAAGTTTGCGTACTAAGAAAAATTTTATGTATATGTGTAAATTGAAATAAGGAGTAAACCTTTGAAATAAGGAGTAAAACAAATAGTTCAAGCAATTTGGCCGGCTTTACGTCTGTTGAGCTACGAACAGAATATTGGAGCAGAGAGAGCAATTACCTGCCTCGTGTGAACCCTACACAGTCGGCCGGTATTGGAACAAAGTGGGAATATTGGAAACAGAACCGAGTAAAAAAAGGAATAACGTGCATGTGACTATCTACCTTGTACTCGTAGTTACTAGACCCGACAGACGACGATAATAACAATGTGTTACGTGAGCGTAACTTATTCATTTTTATAATAAAAAAAAAATATGCTCACGTCAGAAGGGGTGAGCAGAGGTAACAACAACACTCACATTTCACCGAATATGATTAAGTGCCAACGTGACAGAGTCAGTTGAGTGATGGTGTGTCCATCGCCTTCTTAGGCACTATATTTACGTCTTTGAATTATTTGTCAGACATATGCAGATCTCCTCACGATATTTTCCTTCACCGTAAAGCACATGGTGTGAAATCACTGCACATAAGTTTTTTTTAGAAAAAGTCATTAGTGCAGGCCCCGCTGGGATTCGAACTTGCGTAGCAGGCGACTGCTCAAACCCCGAAGCCACCACGGCTCTACTTATATTTATATTTTAAGAAAAAATATCTAAAATATCCACGATTACATTGAGATATACTTTACTTTTTCCCCAAAAGTCCCGAAAGAAGTATTCGAGCAATAAATGTTGAAGAAATATTTTAGAACGCTAAGTATCACATCGCGTTACCACATTAATTCCATGTCGTTGCGTATTGGAAAATATTGAAGCATGACCTAATGATATGAAAACCTACTTTTTCCAAGCCTGAGGTAGTAACGACATGACCTAAGTAAGTGGATGACTTCAGTCACTAACACAAATAAATAACTTGATAATTTAAGTACTTTTTCAAAGGTGGCATTAAATATTAATCTGTTGAATTATTTGATCAATTGTACAGTGACTACTAGAATCACCACGGCAATAACTAGTGCTCTGTGGCGGAGGGGTTCAGTCGCGGAATTTGATTATCCCTCCTTGAGGTTTATTGCCCTTCCGCGCAGATGGAGTAATTTATCTATACATAGCAGACGTCCCGCGGTTTCACCTGCGTAGTTCTCGTTCCCGAAGGAGTACGAGGGTAAAATATAGCCTATGTTACTCGCTGATAATTTAGCTATTAATTACTGCAAGAATTTTTAAGATCTATTCAGTAGTTTCGGAGCCTATTCAATACAAATAAACAAACAAACATTTTTTTCCTCTTTATAATATTAGTATAGACTAGCTGTGCCCCGCGGTTTCACCCGCGTAGATTTAGTTTCTTCCTTATTGTCGCGGAACCCTAATATTTTTAATAAATAAAAGTAGCCTATGTTACTCCTTGGAACATCAGCTACCTGCCAGTGAAAGTCCCGTTAAAATCGGTCCCGCCGTTTCGGAGATTACCCGGAACAAACAGACAGACAGACAGACAGACAGACAGACCGACAGACAGACCGACAGACAGACAGACATACAGAGAAAAATTTTAAAACTTGGTTTTTAGTGTCAGTAGCGTGTATACTTTCATATGCATTTAGTGAAAAGCTGTTATTTTGGGATTACAAACAGACACTTCAATTTTATTTATCTGTATCTGTATGTATAGATTGGCATCTCAGTTTAAAAAAGAATTTTCGAATAAAACCACACCCTTTCATTTCACTGAAAGGAAATTGAATGGCTTCTTGGTAGAGGAAAGTTGAAGGAATACATTATTGAAAAATAACCACGATTTGTAACTGTATTTTATACAAGAGAAAAACGGAACTTGTCGGACGTTTTCTATGCTCAAGGGAAATTAAAAGTCGCATTGAGTCGTACAGAAAATGGAAATGCATTTTCTTGTAATGCCTATTGTAATAAAATGTTGCTGGGCTATTGTGAAACAATGGGTTTTATATTTTGCAATATTTAGGGACGTTTGTTTACCGTGCTTATTTTTCATCATCCCGTTTCAATTATGTATTAGCTTATCGTAGAAGGAATATTATGTTTATGACCACAGGTTTTATGACTAGAGGAAAACAGCTTATCTCTCTACATCGTTACATCTTTATCTTTACAGATAAATATAATTGAAGTGTCTGTTTGTAATTCCAAAATAACTGCTTTTCACTAAATTCATATGAAAGTACGAGTATATACGATACTTACATAAAAAATCAAATTTTTAAATTTTCTCTGTCTGTCTGTACATCTGTCTGTCTGTCTGTTCCGGGTAATCTCCGGAATGGCTGGAACGATTTTAACGGGACTTTCACTGGCAGGTAGCCAATGCTACAAGGAGTAACTTAGGCATTTCTGTATGTAAGTAGATGTATCTATTTAAACTAGCGGACGTCACGCGAACGGTGATAAAATATAGCTTATATTACTCGCTGATGATCGCTATCCATTGCTGAAACAATTTTTAAGATCGGTCAAATAGTTTTGGAGCCTATTCAATGCAAACAAACAAACAATCAAATGTTTCCTCTTTATAATATTAGTGTAGATTTGGGACTGGGATGACACACACAGATTAGCACATAAATAAGTACGCCTCAATATTACCATCAATCACCCTTTTTGTCTGCACAAAGGCTGTGAGCATCGTACGGTGAAAAGCAATAAACCCGCGCGAGCCTCGGAACCCAATAGGATTAGAGGAACTTCGTTAGCCCTCCTCATTGTAAGCTCATGTGTGATGGGAATTTTTATACGTCGCTATGCTATTGTAAATTAAAGACAGAATAAATGTCAAAAGGCTCCATACAGGCTGAGACACTTTCGCATATCTATGTACCTCACAACCGATAGTAATCTATAACTGTACTGTTAAATAAAATTGAAGTGTCTATTTGAATCAATATGAACGTATCTATTATACGATACTTATATAGTAATAGTTAACATTATTATAATTTATTTTATCTGAAACGGCTGGAACTATTTTAATGGGATGTCCTCTGGCAGATATTTGTTATAGGAAGAAGTTAGGCTACTTTTATTTAAATAAATAACGAGGGTTCCGCAAAATAAAACTCATGAAATTACTAGGGTTAAACCGCGGGGCACAGCTAGTTGCAAATATATCGGTAAATGGAAATCACTCCTAAGTTGTTTTACTATGCAAGAGAAGAGAAAAGCGAGTCATTATACCGATGTTACGTGTCACTCCCTCGTCCCGAATCATTAGCTATTTAGTTCTTGTTTCACCAGTCATCCACCAATTTTGTAGTAACTTTGTTTAAAGATTTTGTATAAGTAACCACAACGTTGAAGGCTTTATTAAGTAAACATTAATTCATCAAAATATACCTACTGTCAAGCAAGCTGTATGCTTGTTTGCTTCTACGTTATTCACTACGGTATCTCAGCGTCGCACTTGTCGTCGAGAGTCAGTTTTAAAGATACGAAATTGAACCATATCTTCTATGTATTATGTATCAATTTCCTATGATTAAAAGCAACCATCTTCGTCGAGTTCGACGCTGAGAAACCTTAGTGTATAACGCGGCTGATTGCCGGTTTTAAGAACAAAAAAAACATTAAAATAAAAAAGAAGCTACAGAGCTAATCGTGTCATTACTCATCACTACATACTGGTACTTCAATTCAAATTACGGAACAATCTGACACAGATGCATGGCTATGTCGAATTCAACTGAAGCGTGTCTCTTTCAAACGGAGTCCTGACTGAAATTAGTCTCACTGTCTGAATGTAAAGAAAGAGGGTATTTAACATGAACGGCCGGAAGCTTCCATCCGGCCTCGACGACGGTTAGGACGGCTGCTCCACTGGCGACCGAGAAATGACACCACTTATGTACTTTGAAATGATCCCACACAATGATATCTATAAAACGTACGTGTGAATGGGCGGAACACGTTGTCACGTAACCCGCATATAGGGTAGGTTAGAAGCGTGGTCTATGTAAATTAGGCTGAAAAAGTGAGTGTAAGGTAAAATTACGACACGCTAATGGGGTTTTGGAATTGTGTGTACCTTTCGTTAATTATATTTTACTTACATCGAATACACATATTCGGGAGATTGTTTTGAACGATAAAAATAAAATTGGAATCGAAATGGAAAATGCCTTCAACATAGCTGACATACTTAAAAAAAGTCAAATACATAAAAAGAAGTATCACGATATATCTATATTTAGGAAGGAGCTCGTAATATTTCACTTAGTAAGTAAGGTAATATTTATTTATTTATTTATTTATATATAATTTAAAATATATATAATTAAAGAAATATTATACTTGTCTCTACGGATACCTAAATAGAAAATAATATGATTTCCATTGGCTATGAAGAACTATATTTATAAATTGCATATCTTTCTGTACAAATATTATAGGACGAACTAGTTGTCGAGAAGGTTTTCATTGTGAAATTGAACTTGATTATTCCAAATCATTTATCAATATATACTTTCTTTTGGGCATACGTATTACACTAGTGGCAATTGTAGATTTTCCATTGTATTTCCACGACGAGAAAGAGACTATGACACCGACTTCTGTGCGTGGCTTTAAAGCCTACCCATTGTCCTTTTATTGGGACGTTCGAAATTTATTACAGCAAACACAAAAGGTTCCCAGAAATAGGTGGTAAATATAGTTATATAGATTTCATTCAACGAATCTACGTACGTATATATGAAAAGAAATAATATTCCAAGTAACTCTGTATGTATCACATTCTACACTCTACAGAGACATAAATAAATAAATATGCTCACGCCATCCCAGAAGAGTCCCCGAAGGGGTCAGCTGAGGTGTTGTAACAACAACACCTACATTAAACCGAATATGGTTATGTGTCAACGTGACAGAGGGTGAGTCCATCGTACTAACGTCTTTAAATTCCTTCTCAGATATATGCAGGTTTGCTCACGATGTGTTATTCACCGTAAAACACATAAGGTGAAATTACTGTACTTAAGATAAGTTAAAATTAGGTATACCGTGCATGAAAATACACTGTGCAGTGTGGATTTAAATAAATTATGCTAGTTATGGTATCCTTACGCTGCTTCAGTTCACTTCACAGTAAATACCGAAAGAATTTAGTACATACAATGTTTTGTTTACATATAACTGATATTACTTCAGAAACAACACGAGGATACAGGCGACTGGAACCACTAAGAACCAGGGGCGTGCATTGGATTTTTAGAGGGGTAGGCATAAACAACAAGTAGGTAGGTAGGCAGGTTAAGTACATACCTATGTGACGCGGCGTATGTACGTACGTCTTGGTAAAGATACATATACGAACATAAACACACACACACACGATACGAGTGTATTCAGTGATCACTATTTGTAACTTCTGCCTACCTGCTTATATGCAATGCACGCCACTGCTAAGAACTTAATACTGTCGTTTCAATCCTAAACACCACTAATAATGAGGGAACTGATGAACAGACATAGGTACAGATATGTGGTGAAAATCATAACCTTACTTTTTGCTTCGCCGTATTTTGCTCCGTCGTGTCACAAAGGATTTTTTTCAGAATACAAGTATGTTAAGAAGAAAATAAAGACTTTGCTTAAAGAAAATCTAACCGTACAAGGTGATGTTTGCTAAGTTTCGGGTAGGTAGTAAAAAATATTTGTTCGCAAACTTTGTCCCTTGTTTGGATAGTGCCAAAACACATCCGAACTTCAATCTCGCCGGCCTATCGCCATTTTATTGCCCTGTATATTAAGATAACCGGTGTTTACTCCTCGAAACTACCATCTAAATCGCACGGTGTATCCACATTTGTTAGTGATCAGCCATTCGCGTGTTGACGGTGATTTATTTCAAGTTAATGGCTTTTGTTAATTCCCAGCTCAATCACATTGAAAAACTTAAAACCTTTTGCATTGTATATACTGAGTCGAAACTTTTTAGGCGCATATTTTTGTCACAGAGCTTCAGCTGGTGATGGTTATATCTATCATCATCATTATTTTCTTCCTGCCCTTATCCCATGTTATTTGGGGTCGGCGCAATGTGTTCTTCTCTTCCATTTCTCTCTATCACCCGTCATATCTTTATTCACTCCCATTCTAGTCATATCATCTTTCACACAATCTATATAAAAATAAATTAAAAGTTCCTATATTTTTTAAGTTTTCGTTATATGACGTGTTAGTCTATCGCACAGTAGGGTATACTTAGTTTAATGTACTTTTATTTATATACTACTTAACTATTTTAATAGATGAATGAGAAAGAGGCTCCTATTCTCACACTATTATTTTTTCTCTGTATAGTTTTATTCATAAAGATAATTTGCGGTCAAATAACGTGCATAAGGTCAAATATAGCTATAAAAAAAGTGAAGTTTAGCCTATTAGGCTACGACAGAATCACTTCACGCCCAGCCTCAAGTAAGCACCTTTATTTGTTGAAAATCTTTATTGAAAATGCTGCACTCGCTAAACCCACGAGGGATGACCGTGAACTACGTGAAGGTAAGATAAGTTAAAAATATTCAAGCTTTGAATATAAATAATTTACGCAAGGAACCTCATTACGAAATCCTATTAATTTGGCGAGCGACGGTATTTCATATGCAAACCTCAAGCCGGAAACATGAGTATGAATAAATAAATTACGTAACCGTTTACAGCAATTATTTTGCACCAAACCACCAGGCAACCCACTTAAAAATTTATGAAAACGAAACGTTTTCAGTGTGGGCATGAATAACATGCGTTATGTTTAAACACAAACATAATCAGAACGAAACAATACATTGGTTAGGTGTAATCGAGATTCCCTTGCTCAATTGAAAAAATACTCTGGGAATGAAATTGTGACGCCCACAGACGACGCCGTTCAAATAAGTGTGTTTGTTTTTGTTATTGAAAAGTATCTATTTCAGGATAGTAAGAACCTGGGGCCTTACCACAAGCTCTTATTTCCATCAAAGTTCCATTGTGTGACAGTGACAGACTTATACACGTTATTTACATCTGCCTCATAATAAGAGTTAAACTATCACGGCAATAAGGTCATGGTAGGGCCCCTGTATCTTTCTTATCTTATTAATAGAACGTGCAATGTTTCCGAAAAAGAAGTACTTCTAAGACGTACTTTTATGAAGATCTGTGTTCAAGTATACGCGGTGGTCACCGGTCACATTGATTATTCAACTGAGCATATGTTGTAATATTATAATTATGTTCTCTATACCTGAGAATTCTTGAGTGAATAGAAAAAAGTATTTTTTTATTATAGGTCTTTATATCACAAGTCCTTTCAACGAAAACTGTTTATTGAATTAAAGGGATAACACAAATAGAAAATCATGAGCTTTCTTGGTGTTATAAGTATAATAACCGCTTAAGAGCTTACTTAACCGATAGAAATGTATCATCATTTTGAAATTGAATGAGTAGTTTCGAAGGTTACATCTTATATAAGACACTTACATACGTAAGTATATATCTACTTAAAACACTTAAGTAGGTAAGTATATACTTTATCTTTACTCCTTTATAACCTATGTATTGTATTTAGTTACTAGTTAATGAACCGCAAATGGGTTAATTAATAATAACGCCCAGTCCGCAGAGTAGTATTAGGTACGTTACGATTTCATTAAATATAATCTGACCCTTTTGTGCGAAGGACCGCTGCGCAGGGAATTAAGAACGACGTTAGAAACTTATAATAATATATTTACAATACATGTAGCATTAAATTAATATCGCAAAAGGTAAAAGAATATGACTGAAATCATTTTATGGAGGTTGAACATAATAATCGGCTTCATTAAAAAAAATTTTTTCAAAGGTACATTTAAATTTCCTAAATTTTCTACAATCAACTTAATTCCTTAATTCCATCTTATGTAGGTTGACATTTGTGTTTTGATCATGCAAATGTTGTAAACAGTGGATACTTTTACATATGCATTCGGTCCCCAACGGGGCCAAGAGAGGATATTTTATGGACAAAAACAGTAAAGCCTATTTTACATTTATAGCAGTCTGGCACAAAAGTACTTTTGGTGGTCTCTGCGCAACACTGCCACTGAAAGGGTTGATTTTATGGTCTATACATATGTGTCTAGAGCACTTTCTAGGGTCTGAACTGTTCTAAATAAGTGGAATCCTATAAACACTCTTATTATAAGTACATACTTTTTTGTGCTATCGATAAAAAAATAAGGTCGGACTATTATAGGATTAGTAGTGATAAGATGAATCAAGATCACCGCCGGATTTTTCCAAAAGTTTTGTGCAGAAATGTGTGTTATGGTGAAGGAAAACATCGTGAGGAAATCTGCAAAAAGTGCTTACTATGAATATCTCAGAAGATATTGAAAGACAATGTTAGGATAGCCTGAGATGCCAATGATGGATGTACCTATTATATGCCGCGTTGACAACTAATCGGTCGGTGACATCTTCGGAGAAAAGTATTGTAATACCTCTACACCTACCTCTTCAGAGAGCCTTCGGGAAGGGCGTGAAAATCTATACAAATTATAAAAATGATATATGGATAAAATTTTTCGTAATGCCTTATGAAGATTTTACTAACACCGCCTTTCCCACAACATGGAGCTGGGCCCGAATTCAATAAGTATTAGTGAAGCCCAAAGTACTAGCAATTATAATTTCAACATGTGTTTAATTATATAAATTCATCAGTTTAATCGTTCTAATTACTTGATCCAACATTCGAGGTCGACCACACCACAACTCATTCACAAAATTGGAGGTAGCTTCGTCAAAGTTTCCTAAACTGGGAGTCGTCTCGTAACTTTGATACTTAGTTTATATCCATACCTACATAATATTATGTGTACTTTACAATATCTCAATTTCTCTCCTTTGTTGTTGTTAATTGTTCAGTTTGAAGCCAAGTTTCAGCACAAAATTCCATTAAGTCAAAGAACTTTGTATACCTACTCCCTCAGTGTAATTTTGCCGAGATAAATTCTTGTAATTTTAACTCTACGATTGCTTATGGGGGTAAATACCTCGCGGAAAGCATTTTTATTATAAACATGGCTGTCTGACTAGGAAACAAGAGTTTCCTATAGTTTGTTTGATACATATAATTGAAATTCGCTGTGCTAGGAGAGTAACCATTTGTTAATCTACGGTTTTAAACATTTTCCGCAATTTTTTTTCTAAATATTGCAGATAAAACAAAAGCAAACGAATTGCAGCAATTTCAGGTCAAACCTGTTGCAGTTTCATTAAATGACCAAACATTGGCTGTAGTCTACAGACAGCTCGAGCCAAGCCATTCCCGGCAATTATAGTTGCCGCAAACACTTGTTTAAACCCCGCACTACACAAGTAAATACTCAATTTATATGCGATTCTCTTTTGTGAATAAGCACTTTCGTGTTCCAATTTATTCCTTACAGAATTTCATTTGAATAAATTCACAAATTACACTAACACGAATTAAGTTCTTCCGAAAATGACTTAAGTAGTAGGAAGCTTCATTTACATATCCATATTCCGTCAGTGTTTTATAATTTTTTTCTTAATTACTAGCTGTGCCCCGCATAGATTTAGTTTCATCGTTACTGTCGCGGAACCCTAATATTTTTAATAAATAAAAACATCAGCTACCTGCCAGTGAAAGATCCGTTAAAATCGGTCCAGCCGTTTCAGAGATTACCTGGAACTAACAGACAGACAGAGAAAAAATTTGAATACTTGGTTTTTTGGTGTCAGTAGCGTGTATATTTTCATATGTATTTAGTGAAAACCTGTAATTTTGGAATTACCTCTATAGATATTATTTAACTATACAGGTTAATTTTATTTATCTGTATAGATATAGATGTATAGGTAAATCAGCAACACGTAATTAGCAGTATGTAAACATATAACATAATCTTTTTTTTTTTGTGTTTTGCCCACGTAATAGGTTGCTATTGGAAAAACGCAATAATGCTTTATTAAGGTTGTTAGTGGTTAACCCCTAGTAAAGAAGATGTATGGAAACTTTACTCACTGCAGGAACACTACTCGACAATAGATCAAAGTAATTTGACTGCAATCTTCAGTAATGTGGAGGTGAATTCAAAAAGGTTTATTTTACACAATTAAGCCTGAATAAAATTATTATTTATGAACTATAATAGCCTTTATAAGGGGTTTTGTGGGAAATCTTTCGCTCTCCAATTGTTGGGAAGTTTAGTTTAGTATGGCAATTAGCTGCGTGAAGCCTTTCTGAATGGAATTTATAATATTATAGTAGCTTGCAATTAGACTGTGGCAACATTGAGTGTCCAGAAATGTGAGATGGAATTTACATATACCAACGGTATAATAGCAATTCAATCTCAATCAAATGGAAAAGTGTAGATTTTTGATCTCACTTCCTTAATTAAAGACTACACAAGAATTGTTTTTAGTAATTGAGTTGCAAACAAACTACATAGTGTACATTTAAAAGGTCCGAAATAGTAGTAGATAGCCGTGGGTATTGTATAAATGGGCATACAAAAATTAACGCGCGGTCCTCGCACCGATGGGCCATTAGTGCGGACTGGCTAATACATGTGGCGTAGCAAGGAAACTGGAGCGTGCTTTAATTTACTAGGGTCCGGCTGTTTTAATGTTTTTCGCTCTCTTTGTTAAGAATCGGTAAATGCTGAACACACTGATTAGGAAGACGGCTTGTCCACATAAATGAATATTAACTACTGGTTTGTGTTTGGTTGATGAATTAATTATAGAAATAAGTAGTAAGATAAAGTACTCTCCATTTCAAATAGAAAAATACTTTCCCAGAATTAGTCCTACATCGTACATGTTTAGATTAAACATTTTCATAATTGACAACGGTTTTAGGGTACTGGTGTTAAAAATAATCTGGTTTGATTACAATGCAGCCAAATTTAGAACGCACCTAATGAGCTTTAGCTCTATAAGAGTAATATGGACTATACGTGCCTTTCCTAATGAGTCGGTATACCTTCAAATGGTCGTGCAATCAAAGTTTACGCCTCAGGTGAGCTGTACTCAGGCCAACATCACCAAGTTAGAACCACCTGCGCACCAATTTCAAGGAAATTACACTCCTCGTGTGTATCTTTCACCTACTTCAAACTTTCTCTGACTCGAATATTCCATCATTATTTTAGAGACTTGAAATAAAGTTACAAAAGCGTATCCAAAACAGTTTCGTACATGGCCAAAATTTTATATAGTAACACTAGCTGTGCCCCGCGGTTTCACCCGCGTAGATTTAGTTTCATGCTTCATTTCGCGGAATACTAATATTTTTTATACATAAAAGTAGCCTAAGTTATTCCTTGAAACATCAGCTACCTGCTAGTGAAAGTCCCGTTAAAATCGGTCCAGCCGTTTCGGAGATTACCCGGAACAAACAGACAGACAGACAGAGAAAATTTTTATAACTTGGTTTTTTTGTGTCAGAATCGTGTATACTTTCATATGCATTTAGTGAAAAGCTGTTATTTTGGAATTACAAACAGACACTTCAATTTTATTTATCTGTATAGATATAAAATAGGTAAGTATTTAGTAAAACTAAATTGGGCATTACAAAACAGTAGGTATTATTCTTACCAATCTACTGGGCCCTTCGAAAACATAGCACTATCCACAAAATATTATTATTACCGACCCGCCGTTCATTTCGGGGTGCGATTTATTAAAACTGTAATACGCTGATGTTTCTCGACTATATAAATAGTTTTTAGCCAAAACCTGGAGTATTACTCCTACATACTAGTAACAACTGTATCAAGATCGTAACGTAGTACAGATGAACGACGCTTCGAACAAACATAATAATTTGGTATGGAAATGGCAACTTAAATTATTTGAAAATATACAGCTACAATTCCGATGCCTTTAAATAATATTTCATCGCCATTCCGTTCATCTTAAATATACACACCACACCGTATTAAACCAGTCTCATAATATTGTAATTCGTAGAGCAATTACGAATAATAGGATTACTTTTAGCAGGGTTCTGGAAGTGTCATACTTTTGTACCGACCTTGTACCGAAATGGTTAAGTAATCTTAGATGCTTCTTGTTTAAATAAACCTAAATTACTATCCCATCATCATTAAGGTGTTTAAGTAATCTACGTCGCGGCTTCGCACGAAATGTTTGTCCTATGACTATCATTTTCTAAATGTTTTCCACAAACAACGTGGAATAAGGAATTTTCATGAAAATATAAGGTTTTAATAATGTATACTACCCAAGTTTTGCATGTTACGACTTTTGTTATGATACACTATCACGTCATACACTTGTTTTACTAGTTTCTGCTAGCATTAGAAGAAAATAGTATTAATATTTTTTTCTGGTTAGAAATTCTTATGCTATTACATCAATAATTTAAACACTATGTTTTATTACATAATTATGAGGTAGGATGCACCATAGCTATACATCTATACAGATAAATAAAATTGAAGTGTCTGTTTGTAATTCCAAAATAACAGCTTTTCACTAAATACATATGAAAGTACTAGCTGTGCCCCGCGGTTTCATCCGCGTAGATTTAGTTTCATCCCAATTGTCGCGGAATAAGGATGAAACTAAATCTACGCGGGAAACCGCGGGGCACAGCTAGTATAATATAATTGAGTTTTGTGATGATGGTCATAGGATTTATAAGATGTATTATAAACAATTTCATAAACTTATCAGCAAGCAAAACCTTTAAAAATGTAATGCAATGTCCTCAAAGGATGAGCATAATCAATATTTTAATTTTACGGCACGAAGAATTTTGTGCTCTTGGAAGACATACCAATGACATTATTTTCACATCACATTGTTCCCAAGAGACGGGTAATTGGACGTGAAATAAGGGCATGACATTGTTACTACGCATAGAACCTTCATCAGAAATCGAAGAACACAGTTTTATATCGAAGTAAAGTAATACGAGCAAAAAAGTATGGTCCTGGGGCCTTTGTTATTTTTTTCCACTTGGTATCTATTTTGGATACCACACTCGCTGTGGGGGCAGCAAATGGCCGGTCTTTCACCGGTCTCCAACTCGCTTTTTGAGGTGGACACGTGATACGAGTCCTGGGGGCCTACTATTATCGGTTTAAGCAGAGCGTATTAAGATCTTCTGAGCTTGACTTTTTATTTTGGTACCTTATTGTTATTAAATTAAACGTCAGCTTAAACGATCCTAGTTGGTCCTCTGGAAATAGATATATCAGTTACAAGATAGCCATTTATATGCAAGGGGGATTTGGTAACATTCAAGTGCACCTACGAACTGCCACTCAATTAAGATACCACCGTATCAGGTTGTTAGTTACTTGGCCGAGTGCCAGCGCTCCGTTGCACGTGCCATTGTAGTTTTAAGCTATTTTTCACCATTTCCAACATCGACCCTTTGTTCGCCCGGGGCTTAAGTGACATACTTTTCTAGTTTCATGCATATCAAATCAATAGGCCACGTCACTTGGTATGTTATTTATTATGTGTATTGTGAATAGTAGAACGTATCCAGTCGGCACCTGACACATAGAAATTGATTGATGACGGGAAAAGCTGAAACAAGGGGACGGTAGCTTGTATAATCCTGTGTCATTTCATTCTGACGATTTGAAAGTACTTTCATTAAAGTCTATACGAATAAAGATATTGTTGAGTTTGTTTTCAAGGTACCATTGAAACTGTATAAAATCGTGCTGCAATATTTAGTTACCTATACGGTATAGAACCAGACATTCTAATTAAATCCTACCGTGCATGCATCCATCCACTGCAGGGAAAACATATAACTTTTTTGTAACTAAGAACATCAACAGATCAGAGACCAACAGACAATACCAGCTGGATAATGTACTCAACATATTTGTAGATTTATTTCATAGTGATTCAATTTAAATTTAGCAAAATGTGAATACGAGTTATTGAAGAAATTTCATAATGCAACTGAATAAATTGCCATGGTACTTATCTACGTAATTAGTCAGACTTTGCCATTTTATTGGCACTTATGTACACGTGAATAGATTTTTAAAAGCTTCATTTTATAAAGTGCTCGTTTATTTTCAAGAGAAACGCGAGTACTTCAGTACTTGGTATATATCTGTAAATAACTGTATCTATTAGTGTAAAGTGTTTCTCCGGCACTTAAAACTTTGTAAGATAAACATGTTGTGCGAATTATTATACTTGGAAAGTATTATAAATTACCTATTAAAATTTTATTAGATTTTCCAAGTTTTGTCTGGCCTATTTATTTACTTGGAAGAATAAAGTATTTTAGATTTATGAAACAGTACAAATTCATCGGTGCTTAAATAACGTATTCATCTTAAATCCTCTCTAGTCGATCCTGGCAGAGTTCAATAGAACATTCATACTGCATACATTATTGCACTAGTGCCCCACGATTTCACCCTCGTAGACTTAAAATTGATTTATTCAGTTTAGGCCCTTAATTTCATGGGTCCGCGAAATAAAGCATATTTCGCGGAATCCTATTTTTTTCTACCGATGGAAGGTCTGCTATCAGCCCAGGCGTTTCTGAGTTCAGACAGACAAACGGACAGAAAGACAGACAGGCGGACAGGCAGACAGATACCTACATTTAAAAATAGCATGTTTGTTATATAAATACTGTATATACTTTCATTTACGTTTAGTGAAAAGCTTTTAATTTAGAAAAACAAACAAACACTTTCTCTAGTCTTTTTACCTGTAAAGTTATCGTATAACTACAAAATCTAGTGTAATCATTTGTTTGTGAGGTTTGCCGTCTTTGTATATACGTAACATAACTCCACAGAACTGCACATTCGTTGTCAGCGTCCCTTATCTTGACAACTTTAATGACAACATTAATCCTAGCTATTGTTTTTCTCCCGTTGTTAAATGGAGTTTATCAGATGGTTGATATTGACGGTACTACGGTATAATGCGAGCTAGGTACAGATACCGTCTCGAGCTATGAACGTTCAACGAAATTAGTAGGGGTAACTCCGCATGTATTATTTTCATTCGCATCGCGGCATACAGATTGACAAAGACAGAGCTATAAAATGACTACAGCGCATTCAAGGTCGGCTCTCATAAACTGGTGGCGGCACTGGGGTCTAACTATGATCGTTTAATCAGCGCGCAATTAGAATTTCTGAGTTTTGACTTTTAATTTTGGTATCTTAAAATTGAACGCCAAAGCTGAGAAGTGATTTAATGTTAAGTGAGTTAATGATCATAGTCGGCTCTTTAAATGAATGTTTGTCGTTTCCTTTGTATAAAAAAGTCTAGAACTCTTTGTTGCTCTATGCCATTTCCCGTCCAAATATCAGGACTGAATACAATGAATAAAAAAGATCGACGACAAACAATACGATAGTTACTTCGTCAATAAGAATAGCTCGCTTTTCACAAGCAGTAGTCAATAGACTTATGATCATTTAATTTCTCTGTAAAGACTGTAATTGTCACCAAGATACTGAAGCATTCTCACTGGTCTTTTAAAGTGCCACTGCTCGAAATTTATTATCTACGGTCTATCATTGTTGACTCCTAAATTAAATGGGGAGTGAGTAGCTTTTGAATTATATTTTGATTTACCTTTTCCCTGGTAGAGGGTTATCTTCGAAAATGTTTTTTTTTTTTCTTGACAAAGGCCACTTTCTATTTGACTTGGGCTTTAAAAGCTGCGTAGCAATATTTATTTACTGGTTCGAAGTGGGTATACGTATCCTACTAAATATTATAAATATGATGAGGTACAAAGTTTGGATGTTTGCTATGCAATCAAGCATAAATTAAATAAGAAACGCAAATAGTTTAGTATCTGGATTAGTGGTAATTATACTTTAACTAGCTGTGCTCCTCGGTATCACCTGCGTAGATTTAGTTTCATGTTTAATTTCGCGGAACTCTAATATGTTTTCTAAATAAAATTAGCCTAAGTCACTCCTTGAAACATCAGCTATCTGCCAGTGAAAGTCCCGTTCAAATCCATCCAGCCGTTCACGCATGATGGCGTGATCAAGGGAAATCGGGATTAATTTTTATATATATATAGATATCTCAAAAATATGCGATTTCTATGCGATTATCACCAAACTAAGCGGGTGAAGCCGCGAGCGGTAGGTAGTTGAAACTATTATTATTTGCATAGTTTTGATAAAAGCGTATCCCGGGAAGAACTATTTTATGTGTGTAATTAATTAAACATATCAATTATATTGTATTGAAATTGCATTCTCGAATACCACAAGTTTAATTAACTATCAAACTTCCGTTATTACAACGTCTTTATTTGCGAGAGAGTGCAGCTGCCTGCACTTAAACTTAAACTTAGTCGTCAGCAAGTATTTCAAAATTATCTGTGAAGCTTCAAACGATTGTCTCGTGAACTTATCCTAGTCAGGAGGTTGTTGCTCAGTTAAGTTGTTCAAGGCAAATAGCAATATCCATGTTCCTTTAAACTTGCTAATGTCCGTAACTTCGTCCGTATCTGGGAGACTCTCTTTCTCCCAAACGACACTTCGCAACTGAACAAAGATCAATCGTAGTTTCAGTATCGCCTTGTTTTTATCAAACTCAAGTTTTCGTTTATTTAAGAATTTAATTAAAATAGGTTTAGAATATATAACCGACAAAGAATTTTCTAGCGGACCACATAAGGACGTAATTTTAGAACGAATAAGAACGCTGGTAGGAACTTTGCGAACTTTCGCCCTAAATTTAGTTTTTCGGAGAAAACAAGTAGGCCCCCTGGTTAGTGGCACCAACTATTGGTGGAAATAGGATCATTAACCTTCCTAGGAATTAGCACTACAGTTCATCGAAGATTCATTGTAATTGGATGAACTTTACGATAACACAAAGAAATCATATATATACACAAACATTTGAACCAACTTCGTGGAAATTATTAAAAGTAGAAATTATTAAATTATTAATTATTGAAAGTTCTTATAATCTAAATGTTTTGGAATGTTTGTTGTTTTATTTCAAATTTATCTCACTCACTGAATAACTGGTTTAGCAATTGCCAACTCAAACGTTTGCTAGATTATAAAGTCAATGTAGGTGTACTCTGAGCATTCTTTAATTAAGCACGTTTCTTAATCATACTTGCATTGGCATCATTAGGACTGCATTCCTAGTCAATTCGGACCTCAAAATGTCTGTACCTTAATATATATTCCACTCGTCTGCGTCCAAACGGTCACTTTAGTCCACTTTAAAAATGTATATCATAACATTTCTATTAAGTCGCCTGTAGGTGCAAGCTTGTCCTTACCTGAACAAATTATGCGAAGCATTCTGCTTCGTATAAATTATTCCGCCACACAAAACAGCTTCAACATTTGGATTCTGTTCCCGACTGGTGCGGCAGACTCGCCACGCATTGTACATTCCCGTTGACTCATGTTACTGAGCTGAAGTTTTTGTTTTCTATACAGAAAACAAAAACTTCAATGTATACACATTGAATACACGGAGGTCTATAGAGAGTTAAGTTGTGGATACGTTTTTTCCGATACATTATTGCTTATGTTTTTCTTTTCCTAAAATGTTGGGGAGAAATTCTACATTGTATTGAACTTGTTCTAAGAAGGAAGTATACAAATTAGATACGATTTTGAATATGCATAAATTTGGTAATTTTTATCCAACACTCTACAAAATCCATGCATTAAGCAATAGCGTCGCCGTATAGATACAACATTTTATAGATTTAACTTACGAACTACCGCACACAAAGTTGAGCAGAAATAAAACATCATAAAGAGACAAGTTGTGAAACAATGCAGGAAATATGAATGTTACCAAAGTTGTGGGTTTAACCGTAGCGTCACACGGTATTGGAAATAAATATAACGTATATAATAATAATAATAATAATATAGCCTGTTAATCCTAAACATAGGGTTACAGGATGTCCCTAAGTTCGGTGTGCCTTTTGGCATAGGCCTCCTCCAAATCCTTCCATTGGGTCCTGTCTCTTGCTACTCTTATCCAGAGTGGTCCCGCTGTTAGTTTTAAGTCATCTTCCCATCTCCTGACTTGACGACCCCTACGTCTTTTGCCATCTCTTGGTTGCCAGAGGGTGACTTGCTTGCTCCATTTGTTGATGGGATGGCGTAACATGTGTCCAGCCCATCTCCATTTTTGGATGTCTATGCGGGTAAGAATGTCTGTAAGTTTTGTTCTAGTTCTTATGTCTGCGTTTCTGACTCTGTCTTTGATTTTTAAACCTAGCATGCTTCTTTCCATGGCACGTTGGCATTTGGTTAGTCTCTCCCTGTGGTGAAGTGTCAATGACCAAGTTTCACATCCATAAGTAAGAACGGGTAGAATGCAGGTCTCGAACGTTTTCTTTTTTATGTCATTGCCTAGATCCTTGCTTTTCACTATTTCCTTCAGTGACCAGTATTTTCTCCATCCTTGGGCTATTCGCCTGTTTATCTCTTTTGTCATTTCATCTGAGGGGGATAGTATCTGTCCTAAGTAAATATATTCTTTGACATATCCGATCTTGTTGCCATCTACCTTAACATCTAATTCCCTTGAGTTTGTCATCAGTTTTGTTTTACTGTCATTGATTTCCAGACCAACTTCTCTACTTTTATTTGCTAGGCTCTGCATCATTTGTTCTATTGCTGCTGGGTTCTCTTCGAGAAGCACCAGGTCATCGGCAAATCTTAGGTGGTTTAAGCGAGCTCCATTAATGGTCAGGCCTAGGTGGTCCCAGTTTAGTTGTCTAAAAATGTGCTCGAGTACGGCATTGAATAGTGTAGGGGAGAGGGGATCACCTTGGCGCACGCCCTTTTTGATAGGAAATGAATCTCCTGGTGATTCTAGTTTAATTCTGGCATTGCTAGATTTGTAAATACTTTTTAGTATTTCTATGTAGTCGCTCTGGACCCCTTGTTGTTCAAGGCTCCGTCATATGTATTGGTGCCTGAGGCTGTCGAATGCCTTTGAGTAGTCTATAAACGCCAAGTAGAATTGTTTATTGTATTCGTTGTACTTCTGTATCAGCTGTTTTATCGTGTGAATGTGGTCTATTGTGCTGAAGTCTTTTCTGAATCCTGCCTGTTCTACGGGTTGGCTTTCGTTTAGTGTTAATGATATTCTTTCCAGGATCACTTTGGCAAACACAAGAACCCTGAGAAAACAAGAAAACCTATTGAAATTACATGTCTGCACACTGAATACTCGGACACTAAGAACTGAAGAAAGCCTTAAAGAACTAGAAATAGCCATATCCAACATAAAATGGGACATAATGGGCATCAGCGAGATGAGAAGGCCAGGAGAAGGGATAGAAGAGAGAAACGACTACATTATGTTTCACAAAGGAGAATACACCGGACAAAAAGGAGTAGGCTTCCTTATTAAGTCCAAGCTGAAGAAGAACATTCTGGGATTTGAAGGAGTTTCTGACAGAATTGCGGCAGTTCATCTGAAGTTTCCGGGTTACAAGAAAAACTGGGCCATCTTCCAAATATACGCCCCAACAGAACAAGCGAAGAAAGCTGACACAGAATACTTTTATGAGAGTATCTCAGAAGCAATAAAACCGCACTACAATAACAACATAATAATCATGGGCGACTTCAACGCACAGGTTGGAGAAAGGCAAACCGGAGAAGAATCCTCAATCGGGAAGTTTGGACATGGCAAAAGAAGCCAAAATGGACAAAGACTAGTAGAATTCATGATGGAAAATAACCTCATGTTAATGAACACGCAATTTTACAAAAAACATAAAAGCAAATGGACGTGGTCTTCCCCAGGCGAAAAATTCAAAACTGAAATTGACTTTATTATAACCAACAAAGCAAGCGCATTCACAGATACCAACATAGTTAAAAACCTCAACTTTAACACAGACCACCGTATGGTAAGAGGATGCCTAAGCCTAAACCACCCGAAAAGATCCAGGAAAAACTTAGTAAACAATAATAAGCTGAATCAAATATCAGAACACAATCAGTCCCGCACAGTAGAATCATTAAATGAAATTATTACCACCGACGCAGAAACTAGGATCAAATATAGGAGATTACAAAACAAACTATTAGAGATGCTAATCAGTAAACCCAGAAGCAAAGAGAGCTATTTAAGCAAAGAGACATTAGAATATAACGTATATAGTGTCGTAAATCAGGGCTCGATGTCAATGTATCATAACAACGAGGGTAGCCACAAGCTTCGATTTCGGAACGAATCAAACACCCTTAGCTTTGCTTTATAACAATAAAAATCTATGCGTGGATCTAGCTTGTTTTATTTATTTTTGATTATGATTTTATAACAAGAGTAAGACAAATCTTGACTCAACATTTTGTAAAGCGCAAATACATATAAAATTAATAATGTTTTCTTTGAAAACCTTTGTTACTACATCACTCTGGTAATTATTTTCTTATTGCTTTGTAAATAGTATATTATTCTAGTAAACAACGTTTGCCAGCTTAAGATTCCAAAAACAGGTTGAAAATGTTGCAAAAGTATAATTTTGTTTGTGTAGGCTAACAGGAAGACAATTTCAGCGTTTTACACCGTTTTACACCGTTGTAGCGCTCCTTAGAACTAAAGCACCAAATTACTGTGCTAAGAAAATTATGCAGAACAAGAAGCTTATCTGTGGCGAAAATGTCTCTTTCTCGAATTACTCATGCAGGAATTTTGTACAGGTATCAAGCAATCCTATCCGCATGTTGATAATAGCTACAAACTTGATCTTTGTAAAACACGAGAATCGTTGAGCATCGATATTATTAGCACGAATACGCTAAGCATAATCTACGTACACGCATACCGATAAATAAAATTGAAGTGTCTGTTTGTAATTCCAAAATAACAGCTTTTCACTATATGCATATGAAAATATATACGATACTGATATGAAAAAACCAATCATCAAAGAATTTCTCTGTCTGTCTGTCTGTCGGTCTGTTCCGGGTAATCTCCGAAACGTCTGGACCAAATATAGCGAGACTTTCACTGGCAGATAGCTAATGTTACAAGAAGTAACATAGGCTACAAAACCGCGGGGCATAGCTTGTATTATCTATATGGGATATTGCACACTGTCAACGCAAATCATCAACTCAATTTGTAATGAAAATGAACCTACAGATGAGTTCTGTTATAGAGCGAAATGGAATCGATTTGCTCGTCCCACGGTCACAACTGCAAATGAAAACCAACCGGCCCACAGCTCAGAATTACGCCAGTTTTCATTTGCTAGGTATTACCTCTGCACCACAACTGTGTCGGTTGGGTTCTCCACGTGCACGCATTTATCACTACGCCGCACCGTTGCCGCCGCTCCCATCGTATATTCAGGTAACACGTGTTACATTCTCTACTTCGACCCTTTCGCCCCTTTAATCAAATACGTGTTCGTGATCTAATTTATAAATGGCGTTCATTGACACTATATCATTAACAAAGTTTACTCTGTAGGTGATACTTACCCTTCGTCCCCTTCACATTACATTACGTTCGTTATTGACAGTTATTCAATATGTACCCAAAGGTCCTTCACATAAACATGTCTTATATCATAGCTGGAGTTGTTATCTAAGAAATTCTTGGCAAAACGGTCCAACTAAATGGAACACCTTCAACTAAATTTATTATTAAAATCTGACAAATTAATTAATTTGTCATGCATATTAATGTGTGGCAACACTGCCGTTAAAACAGTTTTGAATTTCTACTCGACTAATATACAAATTTAAGAAAATGATGCCTCACTTAACATCCGCCTAATGGTAAGCAGCTACTGCAGCCTATGAATGCTTGTAACACCAAGTGACATTTGCACATTGTTGCCAGCCTTAATAGAGGTACAGTCCCCAGTCGGGCAGTTCCAAATATCAAACAGCCCTTCCCCTCTGAAAACCTCGTCCTCTCTTAAACATACATAATGGCTAGAAACTTAACGTTACGGTTCTTTCTACCTGCTTAACTCATGTTCTTCTTACCTGAAAAATAAAAGAACGAATAAATTTAGTGTATTTACCGATTTACCAGGTATTTCGTGGTTACATAGGGTGACTATCTGATAGCGTGGTCTTATGTCGTTATTCTCACGTATTATATTGTAACGATCAACTTAAAAATATTCTCACGTATAATTTTCTAGCACATGTAATATTTTACAAGCCTCCATTATGTGCGTAATAAAATCCTTTGAATTAAAAGGCATGCCACCAATGTAGCCCACACACGCTACACCATCAAGGGTCGCTACTCGTTATATCCTTAAACATTTACCGTTTGCTTCCACCATTCTGCAATATTTCTACTTTAAAATCCACCTAACATACTTCTCATACAATATGAATGAACTCAGTGAATTTACATTGTATCTCATTTTACATTGTGCTGGCTTTGTTTTCAACCAAACGCTAACCTATAACTGATAGATTTTGAAAAAGAAGGCTGCATGTACTATTTTTAATTGAGTAGTCGAATCATTATAGTCTTGGATTTGGCTAATGTAAGCAAGAAACAAGATTTAGCTCGAGGCAAAATTTTAAGTTAACTAAGCAGAAATTTCAGGCAAATCTAATGTCTGGTGTGGTTTGATATGAAGCGTAAGTAAGCTGAGTCAAAACTGCGCTAAAATTTGAACATACAACTAGCCGTTAATAACTAGAGCTGTCCTAAGCAAACATGTCAATAAACACGAGGCACATGAGAATAGCAAAATTAATATCCAACTTGGCTCTGTTTGCCAAAGGTATAATATAAAGTTTGTAGTTCGAATTGAATGAACAAGAGCTGGCAGTGATTAACCTAGTATTAGATTGATTGCGGAGGCACTATCTTGTCGAGGACAACCCAGGTACAAAGTTCTGAATTCAGCCCAGTCTTTTCTTAGAATTCACTATTAAATTCTAACTGCAAAATATGCCCAAACATACTTGAAATTTCAGCATTCTGGAAAGTACAGAAACTGTCCTTGAAATAGTTCGAAGTTAACCAAAGTAATAAAACAAATGAAGGTCGGCTTCTAGTTGCTTAAGCTAAAGCGAAGATGGAAAGCGCGAAAATCGCCCCGAGCTATAATCTGGTCAAAGCTATCTAAACTCATGATTGGCATTCTTGTTAAGCCGACAATCTATCCGGTCAAATGCGATTTGATGGACTTTAGAGGTGACATTTAGCTTATATACTAGCATCTAAAAGTTACCAAACAAAATGCATTACTGATGCTCAATGCCATTTTGCTGAATAAGTAAGTTCTTCTCAATAAAAGCAACCTTCCGAACCTGGCGGTAGCATGTATAATCCTGTAAATTGTGTCATTCTGACGATTTGAAAGTGCTTTGTATAAAGTCTAATCGAATAAAGATATTTTTGACTTTGACTTTGACTTTGACTAAGTATATTACTATACTAGCGGATGTCACGCGGTATCTCCCGCGTAGTTCCCGTTCCCATGGGAGTACGAAGATAAAATATAGCCTATATTAATCAGTGCTAATTCAAATGGTGAAAGAATTTTTAAAATCGGTTCAGCTCTTTTTGAACCAATTCGCTACAAACGTACATTTTATAATATTAGTATAGAAAATAATGTTCTATATATGTGAATTATACATTTTTGTCAATAGTTTGTGGTAATCATTACACGAAAACATTCTTATTCATCAGTTTAAATTTGTGGCAAAAAGGACCCCTACGAATAATATATTTCTTTGTTCACCTACTTTTCACGCAGACTATAGTGTGTTTACCTGACCGTGGGATGCGGTAAGCCGCAGCAATTCTACGCTAGCTACGTCACAACCTACGTAGGTCAAGTAACATTTATATTTAGTGGGCTACATGTGGGAATTTCTAAATTATTAATTTAAACTAGGTAGGCATGTTCCCGAGTCAGAAAAAGCTACTGACCCCTGGTCAGTAGCTTTTTCTGACTCGGGATTACCTTACCATAAGTTCTTATTGCCATCATAGTTCCACTGTGTGACAGTGACAGACTTATACACGTCATATACATCTGTCTCATAATAAGAGTTAAACTATCATGGCAATAAGAGGTTATGGTAGGGTCCCAGTACCAATACAATTTTATTAATGTTGATTGCAGTGAGTTCACATGCTTTACGATGAAGATAATATTGAGAAAATACTTGCAATTGTCTGCAAAATACGTAATTTGCAGATGTATAGTGCCTAATACGTGAGACTCACCATCTGAACAGAAGAAAGAAAATCTGTTGAAAATTTTCAAGAGATCACCCTAAACAGGCGCAGAAAAGGCGCAGCGGGCGGCTTGAATAAATAAATCTTCTGTACGCCGACGGCGCAAGTAACACTTGGTCTACAGAAGCTACAGAACATGATGGATGTAACGAATGAGGCTTTTAAGAAGATAGGAATGAAAATTAATGTAAGTAATAAGAGAGTTATGGTGATAGAAAGGAGGATAATTATTTTAATATGAATGTAACATTATGATAGAAGGTATGAAAGTGGAATAAGTGAGATTGGGCTCTGAATTTTGATTGTTTAGTAAATATATTGTTATGTAAATACCTTGGTAAACATTGTAAGAACCCCTCCACGGGGTCCGTAGCTCGATAACAATTTTACAGGTATATTTACGGAGATTCTTTCTGCGATTATTTGCTTCGAGGTGATGGATTTTCAAACAAGTTTTGTATGTGGGAATTATAAAGGCAATTTTAAATAGTCACTTAGTAGCTTTTCTAGAATAAAGTGTACTGGAAGTGATATAAATAGGAACTTACACAAGGATAAAAAGTCACACTAATGTTGCATAAACCCTCAAATTATAAGCTGAAGTTAATTTAAGTTGAGCTTAGGTTTGTGGCAAGCATGTAATTAATCAACACTTCGCTAAAGAGACCGAGGATTACATGCAGGAAGATATATTATCTTTGTGTAAGTTCTCCTTTGTCTCATACTAATTAAGATATACTGCCTATTAAGGGCAATTTTAGTTTTCCATGGAGGTAAATTTAAAAGTTGAGTATTCGTCCATTTATGAATGTTGTAATGGAATGCTCATGAATATGAATTACATTGAAATATTGAAACGAATCAAAACTTTAAGTGGAACTGAGTACAACTTGTATTCTCGAACTCAAACGAATTTGGGGTGATTGAATAGATTTTTTTTTAAAAATACGAGCTGTGCCCCGCGGTTTCACGCGCGTAGATTGAAACCCTAATATGATTTCTTAATAACATTTAAACTAAAACACTCCTCGAAACATCAGATATCTGACAGCGAAAGTACCGTTAAAATCCATCTAGCCGATTACGCGTGATGCCGTGACCAAGGGAAATGGGGGTTCATTTTTATATGTAAGACTAGCTGTGCCCCGTGGTTTCACCCGCGTAGATTTAGTTTCATGATGTTTTTTTTTAATAAAATTTCCCTAAAACACTCCTTGAAACTTCAACTATCTGCCAGTAAAAGTCGCGGTAGAATCGGTCGAGCCGGTCACGCGTGATGCCGTGACCAAGGGAAATGGGGCTTCATATTTATATATAAGATTATACTAGGGTGGGTTGGAATACAGGTAGGAATCAATAGAACGTACCTTACCTATGCTCACTTAAAATAATATTTGGTGTTCAATGAAAGTTCCAGGCTATTGGGTGAGTTTCCTATAAAATCTGTTCTATATCGATCGAATACGATACGTTTACGGGAAATGGAGCGAGGGTATTGCTGATACACAGCCGGTGTAACATATTTTCTCTATAAACACATGGAAACGACCAAATACATTTTGCGTGAATATTCTCCTATATCAAATTCCATTTTGCTTATATTAAACTGCATTATATCAAACTGCAGCTTTGTCTGCGTGGCAGTTAAACTTAAATACGAACTTAGGAGTTAAACTTAAACATAGGGATGGGATTTTGGGCAACTCTACCTGACTTTTCCAAATTTGATGTATCTAAAGACAGCTTGATATATAAGGTAGTCAGGACTTTGTAGAAGTTCATAAAAATCTGGCAGACCGTATGGGAATAGTTTTGTTAAAAACACGAGAATTGTATTATGTTAAATTGTGTCGATGGTTAACCACTACTGCACTACCCTATACGTTTGCATCTCCAGAGGATGGGTTGTCACTCGAGCCCAACTGTATGTCAAATGCAATTGTTATACATGTTCAACTAGCAGTATAAGAGGTGATATGAACGCCCCAGAGTTAGCACTATAAATCTCGCTAAATTTCGTATATTCGATTCCAATATCCTATCATTCTAAGCAATTTTGGGTCTTGATTATTTACTACATCGCTAGTTCAATTACTTTAACAAAATAAAACATGTACCCCTTATTGTAATCCGTATCACAAAAATAGTGCATCTATTCTTGAACCAAGCCTTATCTTAGTCTTTGTTTTATGATTCTAAGAATAATGTTTTCCGAGATTAGTAGTCTCATTTGATACAATAGGGATGTTCCATGTATGGCCTGAGGCATTTTTGCTTTGTTGTTTCGTCAAAGAAAATATTATTTTTATTTTAATACAAAATGTACTAAAATAATATTACAACGAATATTGTCATGTTTTTGATATTTTGTACACCGCGGGCAAATTGTAAGCTCCGTAACTCCTACGATTGCTCAACCTACATGGCATCGTCTCGAGTTAAAACGAATGACTAAAATTAATCTCGCCACACAATTTCCAGTGTAAATTGTCAGTATATTTTTCTTAGCTTCAAGATGAACGAAGAATCATGATGTAGTGTTAGTGATCGCGGTTGATGGCTCATCTATAAATAAGTGCAATATAAACTAGTTTTTGCTGAACAACCAACAAACAAGAATTCGAAAGTTTGAACCTGCTTTCATTCCTGCTGTCTTACACGCGAGACTTGGAAACAAGGAAGGGAGACCAATGCCCAGTAGTGGAGCACATCGGGTTCGTAAACAATATTTTTTATGGACATGACAATATTTTTATTGTGTAGCAGAAGTATTTTAATTTCCCATCAGATATAAGAGAAATCAGGCCAAGAGACTCTAATACTAGGTTGAAAAACATTTTCTCTAATCATCCTCATTATATTCAGCCCATCTCTAATATCAGTGAGTTATGCTATAGGGGTCAGTAAAATTATCCTTATGCCTTGAGATATGCTGCAATTAGCAACCATAGAATGGGAAACTTGACTTAGTATAATTTAAGCCATGTAATCTTACATTATGTTTATGCCAATGAATGTTTAGTTAAATATATAGTTTAGGTGCTGGTCCATATAATTAAGAAGGGCTTGACACGGGTAAGCACCAGTATAAATGTCAAGTCATCCCACCACATACAACAGGTTGTTGGGTCGAATAGTACCGTCGAGACCCAAACTCGAGATTCGAATCTCATACGACTTCGATGATTGATATCTTTCCTTATCGGATAAGAACAAGCAAAACCGCTTCGTATTACAGATGGCAAGTAAACAGTATTTACTTGGGAATATCAAATAACTGTTATGGGCTTTTTACTTGAGAGTAAACGCTTCTGGAGAGAGCTTGAAGGCTTCTTGTAATACACGTTTTCTTGACCATTTTTTTCTTTGTTATTGACCCGCCTTTTCGGCAGATAAATTCGTTTATAACATAACTTTACGCACATAGTTATTATTTTTGTAGCCAAATGAGATTTTTCTTTTTATATTTATGATATAAATAAGTGTAAGGCGTTAAAGATAACAGTAGAGGTCATACTGAGACTCTCGTATTCCATATTTTGTAGGTATACAGTACTTTGGAGAATAGACTACAGTGTAAATGTTACAGTGTACTGCGTTCTTGTATTACCGTTGTGCAATAATAATGTTCCCGAGAGGAATCCGTAGCATTTTAGACATCTTAGCAGAGTACCTTTACACATTTATGGATACTTAGAATTTTACAAAAGCCTTTAATTTTTTCATTTTTTTTTGTGACAGCGGCCAAGGCTTCGGCGTTTAGACTAGTTGCACGTCTTATGTTGCTAAATTTCTCTTTTATCATAATTGGAGTTAAAGATCACGATGATACAGACGTGGTGGTCGTGAGGTTTAAGCAAGTAGCCTGCTACGCAAGCGACGCAAGTTTGGAACCAGCGGGGCCTGTACAAATGAGGTTTTTTAAAAACGTATGTGCAGTGACCACACCACGTGCTTTACGGTGAAGGAAAACATCGTGAGGAAACCTGAAGTTGTCTGAGAAGTAATTCAAAAGACAAAAGTATAGTGTCTCAGGCGGCGATAGACTCACCATCTGTCACGTTGGCACTTAATCATTTTCGGTGAAAAGTGGGTGTTGTTATTACATCTCTACCTAACTCTTCCGGGAATATAGGCGTGAGCATATGTAGATCTTGATGTCAAATCTGTAGCAACGTTTCCCCGCTCGCTGCATAGATGATTTAGCAATCTCTTGATGGCTACATATCTAGGTTTCTAACTAGAATAGTTACATATAGCCGCGGTTCGTCGGGTAAGCATTACACCCGCCTGAATGATAGATCCTCCCTTTGCTGGGGCTGAGCATAATCACTCGCTCGCCCCACAAATCCGTGTACTTAAGTAAGTTTAGGTAACCTTGTTGGTACAAAACTTTTCAATACTAAGAAAATGTTGATGAAAGGTTAGATAAACAAAGGTATGAAAGGGAACGTTCGTTGTAGTAATAATGCTTTTGATTACTCTCGTGTATAGAACGGATCTCTTAGTTTCTAAAGAAAGTTGTTAACAGAATACCTATGATAAATAGCTTGTCCGAACCAAACGGTCCGAATATTAGCTATGAAATTAATGATATCTTATAATTGTGAAGGTTTCTTTACACAGTTTACAGTAATATATTTAATACAAAAATGTTATATTACTTTTAATAAATTTAATTAATGGATGGTAAAAAGAATCAACAAGTTAAAATAGGAATGAACACATCCGAAAAACATTCTACTATTATAAAACATAAAACACTCTAAAATAATATCCAGAGTTTTTATATTTTTGTTTGAAGCTCATCCAATAGTATTTAAAACGGAAGGAAAATAATGTTCCATTTTTAACTACAGCCAGGGGCCCAACCATCAGCTCTTAGTGCAATGTTAATTCAGTTGTGCGACAGTGACAGATGTATGCACGTCACATACATCTGTCTCATAAATGAGTGAAACTATCATGGCAATAAGAGCTCATGGTAAGGCCCCAGTTCTGGGAACAACTAGTCAGTTTATTTTTCCCGAAAGAGGTTGAAGTCTTGTTTTAAATATGCACCACTTTTATACAAAGTATGTTTTGCCATGCCGTCTGTACCGCGTTTTAATTAAAATTTCAAGGCAGCTGTCATACTTTTAATCTTGCTATTTGAGAAAGAGCTTTGAATAATGGAGTAACTTCTAAAAAGGGTTCCCCTTCACTATATCTCTGCGATATGTTTTGTTATGAATGTTGACATTGGGAGAGAGCAAGCTGAAACCTTTATTCATAATTATTTTATTAGCATAGTTTTCATTTTGTGGGTGTGCCAAACTGTGCCAAGACTTTATACTGAAGACTAGCTGTGCCCCGCGGTTTCACTCGCGTAAATTTAGTTTCATACAAACTTTTATCCCCTACTTTATCCCCTTGGGGGTAGAATTAATCAATATCCTTTCTTAACATCATAACATCTACCTGCATGCTAAATTTCAGTCCGTCAGATCCGTCCAGTGGCTTGGGCTGGGCGTTGATAGATCATTATGTCAGTCAGTCAGTCACCTTTGAGTTATATATATTTAGATACAGCCTATTGCTTCCCTACAAAACGAATAAATCTTTCACACCATAGTCAGAAGGAATGTATGCTTGCAAGATTAAAACACGTTTAGTAGGGTTACAAAGTTAAGCGTTAAGCGTGAAGAATATTATTGCTTTCAGAAAAGATTTAGGTGAGGCCCAACATATTAAATGTGTAATCAATTGAGGCTGTTAAAAGTTTGTATAGAAACATATTTTCTCAGTCGGGAAAAAATCCTATTTAGTACCCTGTGAAACTTCACCTTTGTTCGAGTTGCTTTATAAATTCACGGTTAACTTTAGCACGTTAACAAAACGTTGTACCAACAAATTATTATGAATTATGAAACTTTCCTCCGCCTCGGTTGCTCTTTTGAGTGAAAAGTAGGAGCTGCACCTACTTCAGTTGCCTATAGTATCGTATTAAGTATCAAAGTAAGGCATCTGTCTAACTATTCATCATTGAGAAGTGCACACTCGAATATGAGTCGAAATTGGTATTAAATAATGCAAATCCGAGTGAATGCGAGTGTCACGACAGCGTCCAAAAGGGAACAAAAAGCGAAAGAATGTCACAAAGCAAGAACGTAGCTGGCAGATCGGACAACCGTTAAAAACTCTACGGATTTGACGATTATGTGAAATACAGAGACAGTGTTAATATTTAGGTCGATGGCGGCTTGACAGCACTAGACGAATCGCGACCATCGGATAAGTACGTTTTCACGAAAATTGTATGAAGCGAACTTACACTGCTCTGCCGTTCTACTCAAATTGTATACCACTTTAAATAATTCTAGACTAACTCCAACATTACTGTATTATTTTTTATTTGTCTCGTATAAACCTATAACTTGTTTTGTTCAGTTTGCCCTGAATTAAGTTGCTAAGCTAAAAAGTAAAATGTAGGCAAACTCAGCCTATAGGTCCCGCCGGGAGCAGAAATAGGGTTGTTAACGAAACAACTAAAGTACCAAGTACCTAGTCATGTAATAATTGTGTATAATTATCAACCATATATAAATATGTACACACAATTTCACCACCGTTATACTAAAAGGGGTTAATTTTCAAAACACCGCCAGCTTTACTGTAAAAGGGCACGAACTTTTTAGTCATACATAATAAATAAACACCTGTACGTAAGTGTGCAGTTTTTGTGCGTGAGAAGATATTGAAAGACGTACCTATGTATAGTCCCTGAGACGGTATGGACTTACCATCTGCCTGTTTTGACATCGATGGAAAGCGACTGTGGCGTGAGTCAATATTTTTGTATGGAGGTACCTAGTGATTAAAAAAGACTCTCGACCCTAGTTCCAGCTAAAGACAGCATATTTGCACGTATGGTAAAAAAAGTGTAATCAGAGGTGTACTTATGATCCACTCACATTCAGCCAGTTAATTTGCTTAAGACTCATGTAAGGGGGGGGCATGCTAATTACCACTAACCGGGCAGACTCTGGGCTGCTGGGAAATTACAGATAGAAAAACCCAATAATACTTTACCTGTCCCGGGGACCCCAGTAGGCCTAGACCAAGTAAATTCTCTCGCGCTTGCATGTATGAGAATGACATAAATCTGGCACGTTGCATATGTCATTCCCATACATGTTGTATCGTTTCTATAAGCGAAGCGTGAGGATAATGTTACTTTGTCTACTAGGCCCAGGACATCGTGTATCCTAGTAGTGCTTGCGACCACTGAACAAACGAGCCAGTTGTATTTTATATTATTAGTCCAAACGGCGGGTACCTTCTAATTCACTGTGCAAGTAACATAAAACCAAAAATATTTTTTTCTACGAAAATATACTAGGTATTTTTGAATCGCGTGGGAGAATAATATAGCTCCAACCACAAGGAATGGAAAATAAACGAATATTATAGCAAATTAATGATCCTAAGACAGCAATAGCAGAAAGGTCTGTTTTATTTAAGTATGTGTTATTCTGTGGAGAAAACAACACGAATATTGTATTTTTTTTTCAATATTACGATGTGGGAAAAAGAAACACAACTAAACTGAGACCTTGAGGCCAGATGCTCATCACATTTTAAAGAGGTTGGAGCCCTCTCGTGTCAAGCGGGCCGAAGCTTTTGTAATACCTCGCATATTATTATATACAATTTTGTTCAACAAAGTAAACGAACACGTCGACACTAATATAATTCGAAGTCTGTCTGTTTGATTCTTCCTTATTCACAGCTAACCCGCAAAACCAATTTTCCAATTTTTTTTAATAGATAACTTGATCCCGAAACTTACACAAAATCTGCTTAAAAATTTATACGCGAAAAAAATCAGGGGTAAAAGGTACTTTAAAATATTACAGGCTACCGCAAACTAGGAGTAAATCGTTATTTAGTACCCACGGGAGACTCGGCGTAATGATATCTACCTATGCATGTTACGGTTATTTAAAGCGAGATGCAGCCGTTATGTCACGAAATAAATTCTCATAGAAGACCAGCTTCCATAGAACTGGTAGTAGCAAACGCAAGCACATAAAGATGCATAAATTGTAATACTATCCATAATTTTTCCCGACGACTTGGTCCTAGATCTCGGTAAATACACGCACTTCTGAGTTTCTTATAATACCTACCAAAATTTTGGTTTAAAAGTAATACATACATAAATTAGCACGACTTAATCCTACTTTTTCTGTATAGTAGGTAAACGCGTCGTTGTATGTGCGTCGATTCTCGACCAATATAGAAAGCCGCTCCTCTGTTATTTTTTTATATTTTGGTTGTGTGGACAAACCGTTTACGACGCAGAGCTCGGCGGTAACATTTCCTAATTTCACTCGTGGAATTATAATTTACAACTACTGAAAATGTAGCTGGCGCTCTGTTTTCGTTATAAGTACACATTTATTATATTTTGCGATGATATATTATGCTATGATACCGTAAAAGATTCTGTTTCTATGTTCCATTCTACTTAAGATAGGAAAAATCTCGCTAACTTGAAGTTTTCTAGGCTTAAGAAACTTTAGAAATTACACAATTAATATTTCCACATGCTTATTTCTGTCTTTTGATTTTTTTCTTGTAGTTATAAAGCCATATAACTCATACATAACATAATGGTGAATATAATATCATATACTGCAATGTTCAGAATTGCTTGTGCTTGGTAAGTGCAGTTAGAAATTTTAGTCCAAAAACTGAATAAGTGCGGTAAATGGTCGCGCACGATAGCCTCGGTTGGGTCAAGGCTCGACGCTGCGAGAGATGCGACCCTGTGTGCACCAAATAAGAACTTACACAAGGTTTGTCTCCATATTGGGGGCATGAGACGAACGTACAAACGAAATAAATTGTTTAAATAAAATAAATATGCTCATGCTCACGCCATCCCAGAAGAAGGGGTAAACAGAGGTGTTGTAAGAACACTCACATTTCGCCGAAGATGACAAAGTGCCAATGTGGCAGAAGGTGAGTCCATCGCCGTCACAGGGTCTTTGAATTACTTCTCAGATATATTCATGCTTCCTCACGATTTTTTCCTTAACCGTGGGGTGAAATGACTGCACGTAGGTTTTTAGATAAACTCATTGGTACGGACCGTTAAGATTCGATCTTGCGTCGCTTCCGTAGCAGGCGTCTGCTCAAACCCCATGGCCACAACGGCTCATGAGAATTCAGCCCGATTTGATCGTGCATTTAAATGTATGTACATACATCTATTCTCGACCAATGCAAGGAAAAGTCAGTATATTGCCTTTCTATTGCAAAATAGGTGAGTTAATGTTTCTTCCATGGACATTGTTTTGGTGGTGTTTTTATCCGCCTAGTGATGATAATTTCATAATTATAGCCTATACCTCTCGCTGAAGATGTACCTAAATTTGATTTACCATTTGTAAAAGAATAAAAAAAATCGGGTTAGCAGTAGCAGCAGCTTGAGCTAAATTGTGTCTAACAAACAAATATTTTCTCTTTATAATATTTTTAATATAGACTAGTTTTTATCTGCAAATTCGTTGCTGTTTTCAAGTAAGTTTTTGTCCATCCTTTTTGTCAAAGCTTTTCCAAATCTGAACCTGCAAATTTGGTTAAGTGGTCCAGCTGTGAAACCGTAATAGGCAGAAAGTATGAAACACATTATGAACTCCTCAAGTGCACCATTACAATTACAAAAAAAAGCCATCAATCTCTTCATAATACGAAGTGGTCTTCGCTCATTTCTGCCGATCCCATGAGATTACGTTAAAAACCCCATTAGCAGTAAATTACTCTGTAAAACATAATGCATCGTTTCCCTGATTTTTTATTCGGTTTCCTCGCATAGACGGGAACGATAACTTATCGGTTTTGAAAAAAGATGAGCCTTATCCCAATAGATCCATTACGAACTTCTCTTGGCGCGTGTCTTTTATATTCGTAGATTTATTGTTTATCTGAAAGTAACTAGAAGTTGAGGAACACAGCATTTCGGCTCATTTTGTGAAATGTAATTATTTTGTAATCTGTGTAACTAAAAATATTGGACAGAATTTTATCTTGAGTTAGAATGACAATTGTATAGTTATAAACCAAGAGTAACAAATGAAAATGTACTCAAAATAGTTAAGGAAAAAAGAGTACTATGGAGAACAAATCAAAATCAAAGGGGAAAGATGATTG
This sequence comes from Watsonalla cultraria, assembly GCA_964035505.1. Taxonomy (NCBI): domain Eukaryota; kingdom Metazoa; phylum Arthropoda; class Insecta; order Lepidoptera; family Drepanidae; genus Watsonalla; species Watsonalla cultraria. The sequence goes on along the minus strand of OZ037717.1, from coordinate 3,577,117 downwards.
GCCACCTTGTGCGACATGACAGCTTCTTTAATAATATAATGGTAGAAGGGAAGAGAGGAAGAGAGGAAGAGGAAGACCAAGGATAACATACATGAGCCAAGTTAAAGAAAAGAAGTATGTTATGACGTATAAGGAGGTCAAAGAGATGGCACTGGATAGATAGAAATGGAAAGAGTTACACCGAAAAAAGTTATCTCTTAAATTCATGATGATGATGAGCCCAGAGTATACGTCTACGTATATTGTATGAACCACTAAAGACAATGTGCAAAGTAAAAAAAAATATCTATGGAATCTTGTCTAGATTTGAGATACTGCTTTCTGGCAGTAAGATAAGTAACCGATTAAATCTTAATCTGTGCATTATATTTAATTGCAGGAAGTTCCCCGTCGTGGGAGCAGTTCGTGCGAGAATCGTTAGTACAAGCGGCGTGGCCCGTGGCACTCGTGGCGCCCCCCAGGCGGGCCCTCACCGTCGACCACCAGTGAGTTATTACTGTTGTCATTGCTCCATGGGGCTCTTTTAGGGTGGGTTACACCAATTAACTTTAGCTATAACACATTTTTAATGAACTGATATTAATAGGCAAAAAAATAGATGCTCCATTTTTTAAATTGACGTGAATTTCTCTGATATAGCTGACTTTAGCCAATTTTAAAACTTCTTACACTTTAAAATTATTATTATTGTAATAAATAAAGCTATTAAATGAGCACTTTTAACACAATAAAAATTATACTAACAGCAGAAATATCAGTTAAAAAATAAAGTCAAACCTTTAACTTTTTTCTGTTGTGCAGCCCACCCTTAATACGAGAAAGATCTGAAAGTATTCCAGGTTCAAGTTTCATACAATGTCAATTCCATTTAAACTCATTTTATATATTTTCCATAACTGCATTTGGAGTGGTTTGCGCTTGACGCTAATTAATGGCATGCATCTGATGCGCTGCCGATACGAACTCATCTCGCACATAATGATGACGTATTCTATTCCCATTTGTTTTATTAGATCCCAATCTTCTGTTGATAGGATGACATGGAGGTTCACATGCTTAGTTGAATCAATTTAGTATCGATATTAAAAACAGAATATTGTTCCTCTATCAATATTTCATTCACGGTTTACAATCAGAATTTTATCAATATAAGTATTTTAAAAACTTACAAAAACATTCTAACGGACTTTTCACCTACCTAATCATTGTAGACGTTGAACGACATGAACTGAGTATGCTGAAAGTTCTTGAATGAAAAATATATATATCGTCATGTTAGAGCTTAGTGGTTTAAATAGGTTACGAGCAAGTCTTTGCTATCGAACTCTGAGATTATAATATGATGGATCATGAAGATGTTACAAAGAAGGAAATCGATGTCACTGATGAGCCTAGATTAAGGTTAGGAGGACGGTAACTATTCAGATATCTCTATGTAGATATTTTCTACTTTGAGATATTATGATCCTATTGCTGCATTGTTGGTGCAGGATTTATAGTAAAGTCTATGAGTAGGGTAATTATAAGAGCTAAGAAAAGTACGAATTCTGGCGTCGAGATGATAGGTAGAGGCAGAATAAGAAAAAAAAAATATAACCTTTTTAAGAAGTTGCAAATTCGATCTTGATTGAACGTAAAATAGAACCGATCTCGCTTCTATTAGCGTCACAAGACTATTTCAGTAAAGCCCTAAAACTTAACTTCGTTCCCAAACTCTGCGACCTTAGGTGCATAGCATGTCATTGGATTATGTACTGGTACAGTCACGAATAGCACGGAAATTAGGTGTCCCATAGACACGCGACGTGACCACTCGGTACACCCACGCATCGGAGCGGTCTTGCTAACCGTACACGTACAGCCGTAAACAAAACCTTTCACCAAGTTTATATCTTTGTTTGTGATGTTTACAGTTTACTGTAAAATACTTACATAAAAAGTAGGTAGGATACTTTTTTTTCTTCAGTAAGCTAAGTAAGTAAACACACAGACCGACCGAAGAAAATCCAAATAACTTGTTTCGGTTCTTTTCTGCGTCCCCGTAAAATGTTCTAAGAATAAGTTTATTGCTCTTTTAGAAATCTCACGAATCTCGTTTTTCATAGAGAAACAGGGTCCAGGCGGCCCTTTATATACGACACAGAGATACATTTATGCTTGTGTTTGTAATATTCACTAAAACAAAGTACAAACAACTACCTTTGCTCAAGGATCTTGTTCATAACTTGTGTAATGTCTTAAGTCAATATGCTTGTAGGTACCAACTTTAACTTCATATTCTTACGAGTAAACAAAGTATCTAAGACCAATAGACACCGATTTAGGCCAAATTTTTAAGTGTTTCATGTTTATATGATTACGTTTTTGTGCAATAATATGTATTATAAGTATCTAATATGTACGACTCACATATTTTTTTGTGATATTAAAATATATTGACAACATAGAGTTGCAGCTTACACATAATTTATATTTTTTTTATCGCAAAAATATTTAATAGGAAAAACTAGTAATAGTTGTATTTTAAGTGTACTTGAACTTTTCCCCTCCATAGTTATCCTAAGTTACCCATAACTGTTCTTCGCTACCAATAAAATATGGGAAATCTAAATAATAATTTGTATTTACAAAAAACAATATCAATAAGATTAACAAGAAACAACTCGATATGAAACAAAGACAATCTAAAAGAATTCGATATTTGAAATTTGAAGTATAACTTAATCATAATTCAGATGGCCAGCAGTAAGTAGGTCTGGAACTTCTTGGTTTGTATAACAAAATTGTACATACATTCACGACAGTGTGACATTTAAAGGGCAAGGGCTCTCTGTTGTAGTTTTTAAATATTTCGCGATGTGACAAATAAAAATCTGAAATCCTTGTAATTGTGCTTTATTAATCTTGCACCATAGACTAAGTATGATTCCGATCCCCAATTTTAGATTTCACACTAGATATATGTATAATGGACGGCAATGAAATCATATTGTTATATTATACGTATTTAAGTAATCAAAGTTCTAAACAGTGAGTAACGTGCTTATTTGAAAAAAATGCGAAACAGGCGCTCGTTATGACCGCAGCTTACGTTCAAATTTTACTTCATAATATTTTAAACTGCCAAATGAATTAATTGTGATTCTTAGAAAGGTCAACATCTGGCCATGGAATGCTAATGTAGCTTAGGATCGGATAAGAAGGATAATCCTTTAGGAGTGCCTTGCTTACTTTAGGTTTATTATCGGGGTAAATTCTGTATAAAAATAACGCCTTAAACCTGCTTTTGTAATTGAAACTAATCAACTCAGTATGTAAATAACTTATCTGCTGATATGTTATCGGCTGCCTCGTTGGTCTAGTGTTCGAAAAGTTACTGCAGAGAACAAGGGTTCGATCCCCAGGTTTTCGGCGTATTATTGGGTTTTCCCAACTGTAATTTCCCAGTAGAAGCCCGAAGCATGGATTAGTGGCAATAGGTTTGCCACCTATTATTACATGAAACTTAAATATGACTTGCAAAATTTGTCTTTGTTTATCCCTTCGGGGAATACAGGCTTGAGAATATATATGAACTATTTATGTCATTTTTACTGATTAATAAAGATATACGAAGGTAAAAAACTGCAGGCAGTTAGTAGTTGTATGAGCGGGAAGGATAATTAAATAATTTTGTTTCTTAAAAGTTTCGGATTGACTAGAGAACCTCCCCTTCACTTTTATGGTTTTAAAAATTTAAGTTTCTTAGATTTCATCGTTAAAATCGTATCATAGATTAAAAAAACGCTTCCAGTGAATTCAAATTCTATGGTTTATCCGGAATCTTTTCAGAGACCAAAGAAAGCTTCAGAAGTCTAGTATTAACTAATTAAGGCTAGCTGTTAAAACGAAAGAATTTAAATGATTGAATTAAAAGGTTAACACTCTGTGAAGCCCTCATCTCGGTCTTTACTAACTTTTAAGACCCATGTTCGGGTATTGTGTGTAAACTCGCTTTAAACAAAGAACATAAACTCTTTTCATAATCTCTTGTCATTGGAGGTAAAAGTTAAAGCCGAGTTTAATTAAAAACTGTGGCGTGGGCGTAACTTGTTAATACTTCAATTATGTCACGAGATAAAGTCTAGGCTCAACGAGCTAATTTACTTTCGTTCAGCTGATGGGAGCGCGGGGAGGAAGGTTTTTATGCCTTCGCTGACTGAACTTCATTCTAAGTACGTTCATGTACCTACTTTTTGTGAGACGACAATTTTTATATCATTAGAATCTATCACTGGATTTCAAGGGCTTTTCGTTCCGAGAAACTTGGAAAGTTAGTTTACGAACGAATGTTTTGAGAAGCTAATGTCACCTCTAATCCCTTCGCTGCTTCGTTTTTCTTTAATGTAAGTATCTCAGTGCTGAACTTGACGACTCAAGCATACGATATTAAACTTTATCGTGTATTTATTGTGTATCAACTTCCTATAGGTAGTTGAATCCGAACTTGAGGCATGATTTTCTTACAGTCTTTTGCGTGCAAACCCATCGCCTCTTACTATGACTGCAGTATCCACTACAGCCGTCATTTTGCGGGTCTAAAAAATACTATTGTGACTGTATCAGCTCAAGAGATCTGCAACTAAATGTATGGTGATGTCGATACCAGTTAAATCTATTTAATAAATTATCTCCACCTCACGAAATGTAACTAAAATGAATCTATACCTACTTACTAATATTATAAAGCTGAAGAGTTTGTTTGTTTGGTTGTACGCGCTAATCTTAGGAACGACGAATTGATAAAATGTGTTTGATAGTTCATTCATCGGAAAAGGCTTTTATAACATTAAGTAAATAGGAGCGTAGCATCAATGGAAAATGTTACAAACATGGAAAAATTATCACTAAGTAACTAACACACTTTTCATTGATAATCCTACACGCTAGCTAGGTATGTACATTATATAACCACAGAATTCATTTTCCAAAATCACAATTGGCCGTTTTCTTTGAACGATGTTAGGGTACATTAGCAAGCCTGGTTCCATTTTCGATCTTACAGCCGGTACATTCTCTGAAGTAGCAACGAACGAGGCCTATGGGAATATTAAAGGACGTGGCTTAATCGGTTTTTTCACCCGAATGTATCGTTTTTGCAATAAATTTGAAATTGCTTTTGAGAAATAACCACAGGTTTCTACTCTTACGAACAAATAATTTGGTCGGTGATAAGAAAAGGAATGAAGTCATGATTTTACCTTCAGATTCTTAAAAAAAGTTTTATAAGAAGACTACTCTATATGTATAGAAAAAAAAAGCGCGATAGTTTGCGGCAGTTGTTCTAAACTTCCCTATTTACCCGGCGGCTGTACACCGTAACGTGTCTGCAAAGTAAATAAGCTGATATCTGAAATTGTGTTCGAAACTTGCCCTCATTTCTTCCAGTCTGCGAGTTTGATAAAACTCGCGAGTGTAGTGAGAAAATCTCCATAATATAAATCGCAAATATGTAAAATAAGTCATAATATAGAATACATTTTAAAGCTTTATCTATAAGAATATTTTAAAGCTTAATAAAAAAAGTTTATTTGCTAGGTTGGACACACCAATAAGTTACTAGGTATTAGATGGTTTGAACTGAAAAAATATTTTTGTGTTGCATAGATTGAGGAAGGCTTTATAAAACCACGGTGCGAACAATAAGTAGTAGCGAAGCTTCAAATGAAAATGTTACAAAATCCGGAACGATTATCGCTAAGTAACATAGTGTTCATTGCTAATACGCGGGTAAAACAACTAGGCAATGCTAGTCTTTTATATTGGGAAATGTATTTCGGAAGCTCTGATGATGGTATAAACTACCTTAGTCTGGTACCTTCACTCCCTTAACCATACGATGATTCCAAACAATAAGATTCCACATCAGACTGTAAATAAAGTTCAATATACGAGTACTTGTACCTGCCGATTTGCTTACTAACCCTAAATAAACATGAAAACAAAACGATAAAGAACTACGTGTTTATCATTTCCACAAACAAACATCCAATATCCGAGCGTGTCTAACGGAATATTGCCGTATCAATCGTCCCTCGTTTGAATACTTCGAGAAACTATTGGGGAATTGAATTTGTTTCTATTGTTGTGAATTTCATATCTGATGTGTCATTGAATTCTACATACGTGTTTAGTAGACATGGTACGTGTTGGTATGTAGATATTATATTATGGACGTTAGGCAATATAGAAATTCTGCGAAAATGAAAATATTGAGAGTTTCATATTGTGCAAAGATCCAACATATCGAGTTCTATCGCTCTTTTGACAGATGAATATAATTTGAGAATGTGAGTTATTTTTGATGTTATGACGCATTTATGATTAGAATCTAGATATTAAATAAAATTATCTATTTTAACATCGTTTAAACCAAGACTAGGCCAAACTTGAACTAAAACTATGTGTATCCCTTTTGAAACTCGTATCACAAAAAGAGATGGAACTACTTTTAAACCAATTATCTTAGTCGATGGTTTGAAAGGGTCATGACGTTTTAAAACTTAGGAAGCGACATCTCAAACACCTCTTTAATATCAAACATTCCTGTTGTGTTTTCCTTTCCTAAGTAATACAAAATATGTCGAGATTGTCAATTTTGCGGACATGTAAGAGAAGACATTGAATAAGGTAAAGTAGATAAAGTTAAGCGGCCCGCAGTAACCCTAATCACGGCCCTCAACAAAGCTAAGTCATATCGAATTTCTAGGATGCCGGAAGGGACTCGGAAGGTATGGAATGACGACAGCTACAATTTACGATATTAAGCTTAGACGGGAGTTTCTCTGCACAATATTATTACTGTAATATTATAATAATAAAAGTAAATAGACAATGAAATGGCGGCGGCGGTTGGGACGATATGAAAGAAATGGAAAATAGTGTGTAACTTTTGCATATAAAATGTTTAATTTCGGATTACTCCAACGTTTTAAATGTAAAATAAATATTGGAAAAGTAAAAATAGTACTTAAATATATTTGTCTATGTGTAGGTATACAAAAAAAAAGCTTTGCCTACGGTCAGCCCTAAGCACTTATCATGGGATTGAACTCTTCTTCCATAGTTTAAATAGAGTACTATTTAAAGAAATTAAGTTACTATGGAAGAACCCGCTTAGAAGTATGGTGGCGTAGGGTAGACTTTGTACTTAGAAGTATATTGTAAAAATGTGAGTGGGAAATTATATAGTAAATACGACTGGTGTTTTATCTAGTATTGATAAAATGTACCTGATGCCTGGCTGAGTTTCTTGCCGGTTCTTCTCAGAAGGCTAGTTTCTGAACCGGTGGTAATTATCGACATTCATAAGTGTCTTACCAGGGCCCAAATTGGATAAATATTTTTCATTTTCATATCAGTAATGCGAAGAGTGCACGGTTGTGATTGAACGATAAGGTGAGACCCATCATCCACAATATTTTGTTCCTTTAAAAGATTAATTAAGAAAACTTTATTTTTATTATAATAGCTTAGAAAAGCTGCATAAAATATACTCACAGTTCACTAAACGATTCTAAAAATAACTTTCCGGCGAGTTGGAATTTATGTGAGCACAGTATATGAGTACATACTTGCTCACATGCTATGAATATGAATAAAGTATTAGCTTGCGAACCCTTTTATTTCGCGCGCAAACCTCCAGACACCGTAATCTTATTTGAGCTAATGCCCGCCCTCTGGGAATATCCCGGAACGATACAGTTTTCATTATATCCTTGACTCAAGGACACAATACATTTAATGGAAAGAGCTTGATTGCCATCGTGATTATTCAATCGTGAAGAGAATTTATTTATTAATGTCGTTTGAGCACTTTCAGCCCATATCCCGGAAGACGGATCTGTTTTGTAAAGTGTTTGCCTTCTATGTACAGTCAAGGGCATTTGATTAAAATATTTTATATTTTTTGTGATGTTGCGACGGTAAAATACTTTTATAGTCTCATATCTTTATATAATACTAAAATATGAGACGCGCGCCTTTTCAGTTACGCGAGTCGAGGGTAATTCTCGCGCATGAGAGATATACTTTTCATTATGTGTGACATATTTCATAAACAGCGTGGTAGATTTCGATTGATTTATAGACACGGGCGATCTGACAGGCTTAGGAGTTTTATATCTCGCTCTTCGATAGAAAATACCTGCAGAACTTTGTTAGCAAACATCACATTATGAAATCCAAATATAAAAAAACATCATGCATTTCATAATTTATTTGCACACAAATCGCATTACCCTCAAACAAGAGTGTGAATAACAATGTTATTTGCATCCTTTTGCGGATGAAACCCACTGAATCCAATAAAAGCGAGCTTCCAGGTGAGCACAAACAATGAAACGTAATTTGTCAGCTGATTTTGATCGCGCTATAGCATTAATTCATTTTGCTGTCACATCGCAAATAAAACGTGCCACGTGCGTGCTGGAGTGGCTTAATTCCGTCGCTTATTGAAGGACTTAGCTTGAACTATATAATATCAAATCAAATAATTTTATTCAATATACTAGCTGTGCCCCGCGGTTTTACCCTCTAATGTTTTTATATAAAAAAGTAGCTTAAGTTACTCCTTGTAAAATCAGTTATCTGCCAGGGAAAGACCCGTTAAAATCAGTCCAGCCGTTTCGGAGATTACCTGGAATAAACAAACAGGCAGACAGAGGAAAATTAAAAAAATAAAATGTTTTTTTATTTTTGTACCGTATATACTTTCGTACGCATTTAGTGAAAAGATGTTATTTTGGAATTACAAACAGACACTTCAATTTTACTTAGAAGAGTTATTAGTAAAATAGTTATGTCATCAATTTACAGGAAGAGGTAGTTTATTTTTCTTACTTGTATTCGTATTGCGCGAATCGTTATTTTCCTAAAAACTATCAATCTATTTTATATATTGTCATGATGATATAGACGCCAGATGGAAGTAAGTAGTACTTTCTATGTGTAAAGATTAATTTATGAAATCTTTCAAGTGCCGCTCACGATTAGGCGTAGCAAACTTTTCAAACTTCACGACCATCACGGCCTACCCATGAGTTATCTATACATCTATACTCTATATATATACAGATATACATACAGATAAAAAAATTGAAGTGTCTGTTTGTAATTCCAAAATAACAGCTTTTTGCTAAATGCATATGAAAGTATACACGCTACTGAAAAACCAAGTTTTAAAATTTTTCTCTGTCTGTCTGTCTGTTCCGGGTAATCTCTGAAACGGCTGGACCGATTTAACGGGACTTTCACTGACGGATAGCACATTTTACAAGGAGTAATTAGAATTTTAAAAAACATTAGGGATCCGTGGTCAATCACGAAATTAAAATCTACGCGGGTAAAACCGCGGGGCACAGCTAGTTGTTAAATATATGTATAATCAGCAAGTGATAAAACGTCACCCCAAAAGTATTATTATTTCATATCTCATATCTCACCGTGTCTCAAGAGAACATCTCAGTTTGATGTCGGCAATAAACGCATACAGTGCAAAAGTGATAAAAAGTATCGTTAAATAACAACAACAAACATAGGTATGTCACATTATGTTTCTGCAATATATTGGGCCAACGTTTTGAGCCAAACGCAAGTGTTGGCATTCGCTTATCTCTTGCAATAAGTACTACAAAAAGCCTGGAAAATTGTGCTTATTCTTTAAATTCGTACTAATGTATCTACACAGTCCCGCGGTAATGCTGTATAATTCAAAAACAGATTACTTATCTCGTATCCCACTTGCTAAGCTTGTGTTTTTGCATAAACAGCAAGCCGTGCTTTGGTCTCTTGGGGGACGGAAATTTACCGCGAAACTGTGACATTATGTGCAAATATACAGCAAATTTTAATGCATTTCAAAATAAAAAATAAAACAAAATGAGGAGCTCGTGGCACAGTTGCTATTGCGCATATCATTCGATCAGCGAAGTTAAGCAACCATATGCCTAGCCAGTAGTTGGATGGGTGACCGCCCGAGTTCCCTTCGTGCCTCGGAGAGCACGTTAAGCCGTCGGTCCCGGTTGCCAATTTAACATCTTTGGCAATCGTTACAGGTCAGTCGGAGGCCTAAAAATAATCTGACAACTGGTTTAACCCAGATCACAGGTTTTCCTCCTAAATGGGGTTGCGAAGGTCAGATGGCAGTCGCTTCGTATAAAAATCAGGTGATCAGCCACATCGGGTTGAATCAAGTGCCGACCCCAACAATGTATGGGATAAAGCCAGGGAGATGATTGAAAATAAAAAATAAACGATTTTGTACAATGCTATTCAACGTTTTCCACGGATTAATCGAAAATTCCATAAATAGCTGCTTTAAATAACATTACTGAAGGTTAGTTATTCAAGTAACGCACTTTCCGAGCGCAGGGCTGCTTTCGATTTCTTTACTAATCCAACTGGAATTTGGGAGCTCATAATGGTTTGGTGCTAAAATAGTTTCCACACACAAACATGTTTACGTTCGCAGCTCTCATTTCGACAGGGTCGCAGCATTTTATTCGTAAGTAGTAAAACTGTCTAGGCATAAAATACGACCTGTCTCCTTTGCCCACATTGTTATTAGAATAAACTAAGAGGATTTTGCTTCGTTGGTTATGAAAACTTATTAGGTACAAGATTCACAAGGTAACTGTAGGTACATCTATTCTATGTATGTATGGAAATTCATTTTCAACGTCTATTTTTATGTTCCGTATCGAATATATTATATACTAGCACGTAGCTAATGGCTGCCTACACCAACCCTATACGTCTACCTAAGTACGTAGCTATCATATACGAGTTTTGATCGCTGTAGTATTTTTTTCGGATTTGTATGCGAACGCGAACAAATACATGCGTAGTTATTTTCGATGAGCGCTCAACACTCGTGACGGCTTCTGTATGCATGTAGCTTCACCTGATTAAGATTCCTCCCTCTAATGGTTATGGCATGGAATTTTCTGCGTGTTTTTTTTAAAAACCAGTACATCGAGGTTTAGCAACGCGCACTTTATGCCCCTGGCATTACTAGCTCTCATGAGACATGAGACTGCGGGGTTCAGTTTCCATCGGGTTCTTGTGTATCATTTCATGGTAAATTAAATAATAAGGTGGGTATAGTAGGCAGTCTAGTGTGGTATGGTGCTCTTTCTCCTCTGCCTACCCTGCGAGTGGCTTTGCGCGATGCTAAATTACTGCACGTCAAAAAAAATATTTTTATTAATAAGTCTTAAGTACAAAACACAAGGTGCATAATATATTTTCTGTTCATAGTCCATTTAAAATGCGCAACGTGCAGACGCTCTTGAGAACTCTCAAACATTTCATTTGTTTGTCAGTGCAAGCATTGCCGCAGTTTGAACACGAGATGAATACATTCGCGGACTGTTTTAAAACTAATTTCCTTAACTTAAGAGCGTATTTGCACGAGTAAAGGCTTTCTGCCCTACAATAAACTGGAAACAAACGACGACCCGTGTAAACAGCATAAAAGCTTGTTCGATGGTATCACACTTTGACCGAATTTATGGTGCCGCAATAAAATATAACGATCATAAATATTTAACATTTAATGTGAGATTTATTGTTCAACTTCCCGACGCGACACTTTGATAGCCGGGCGTTGCAAAGCTTAATCGTGATCCGAAATTGGTCAACCCTCCAGTAAATTTGCGAAAAATATAATCTGTATGGTTCGGTTAGGACAAAAATAAACAGTTTTAAGTAAATTGTAGGTAGCAAGCTGTGTATAATTATGGATCATTTGTATTCGAGCTTCAAGACTAAGTAACATGTCTACAAAGCTTTTCAATTTCTTATGTTAAATGAATAGTTATTCTCGCGTCAGTGAATTGCTGATCTTTGTCTGAAGACATTAAGCTTTAAGTCAAACATCTTTTGAATTTACTCTATAATACCTCTTTAATACAATCTTAGTATTTATTCATATATAATCAAGACAATAATTAATCATAATTGAAAAGATACAAAGCCGGATACGATACACCTACAGAATAAGCCCGCGAGGGAAACATTACCCATTTTTCACTGAACAATTTCGGCTTGAAATATTAATATCCTTTGTAACTTTTGTAAGCCTGAAAATCCTAAATAACAAATTACATTTTATAAATTACAACAAATCATCTCACTACTCCGCGCAGAAAATCGCTTTACAAACAAACTTTGCGGCCCAATTCCTTACTCGTCGTAAAGCAAAGATAGATTACAATCCCTTTCAGAGATCCTTTACTTGCCTTCCTACTTAAGTATGTTTATAAATAGCTTTATTACGTATTAGGCTGGTAATATGTTCAAATTTTATTTAACTACATAGCTAGAAAATATTTATATATGTTGACATAGTATGTATGTGTAAGAAACATTACTTAATAAGTATTCTAATCCATACAGCTTTTCACTAAATACATATGAAAGTATATACGGTACTGAACTACTTACATGAAAAAACACATTTTAAAAAATTCTCTGTATTTCTGTTTGTCTGTCTGTTTGTTCCGGCTAATCGCGGAAACGGCTGGACCGATTTTAGCGGGATTTATGGGATGGTAGATTTTACAAGGAGTAACTTTTATTTAAATAAATCATTTGGGTTCGCGGGTCACCCATGAAATTAGATCTAAGCAGGTAAAACCGCGTGGCACAGCTAGTTACAAATAAAAAACCTGTGGTCAATATAGAGTCAAGAAGGCTGGTAGGATAAATTATAAAATGGCAAACAACGTATGTAAGTGTTTACACTTACAAGACAAGTTACTTAGGTATATAAAACTATTCTGGTTTTTTTTTCAACATAGCTAAAAGTTTACCCAAACAAAATTTTCCATTCTCTGTAGCATCAGGAAATAAATAACAATATTTACAGGACGTACTTATTAACATTGATGAATATTCCATTCTGGTACTCGGGTGAAATGAAACAGGACCGCGGATGGAATGAACAATACAAACAACAGTTCGAGGTGAATAAACACGGGAACTGTTGGCGATCGAGGTCGCATAACCACAACTCCACCACCGACATTTACATCGTCCCCAACAGATCTGTCCACAGAAAATAATAACGTATGAGGGTCACAATAGTTTTCGGTCCATACATTTTTTCACACCATCCTAAAGGCACAGTATAAATATAATAAGGTTTTGAAGCAGTCAGGAATCAAGGCCTATTTATTGAAATAAGAACGTTAGTTCCATTTTACGTGAGAGCTCTCTCAAAAAATTTCTGTCTAAAATGTAGATATTTGTTTTGAAGTTTTGGAATAAGTCAGTATGTAATGACGTACCTTTATATACATATTAGAGACTACTTCTATTCTGCTTATAATCTCGTAGTTGTGATATTTGTCAGATTGATAAAGGATTTGTTCCGAGATTCCTTTCTGCTTAAAAGCAGTGGAATTAGAAGAAAGGTAACACCCACTTTTCTCTGACAGTCACCGCCTCTCTCCACATATTTTCAGCCCGTGTTTTATAAAGTGTATTTTTCAATTCGTATGAAAGTTATGATGACACGTGTCTCGCTTATTTCGTTAGGATATGATAAAATAAAATCTGGCGCACATCGTCTGGTCCTTAGGGGAAAATAAAAATGGGGTAAAAATAATAGGTCGGTACGCGTTGGATGTTGCATGTATTCGATTTTTCAGCTTCAATTAGTGGAAGACAGGAAATTAGGGCGTGCTTACACACTACCTTGGATTCCATTAAGACAGGCTTTGTATGGCACACGTTTACACGTTTGTACATTTTTTGGTGAATTAAACAGACCATTGTTGAACCTCTTTGCGTATTACAGACGTAAATAGGCTCACAATTGTATCTATCAGTGGAGTCTTTTCAATAACTTTTAATGCATATTGACCCTTCATTTAGATAAATTGTATAGTTTGGTAGTTAATAAGTAACTCTATATTACACTAACTAAACGCATTAGCTACACGCGCAGAAAGACGGTCCTCTGAAGCTGATAAAGGAGGTTGTAGGACGTTCTTAGTAATCTGGGACGAGGACAAACATTTTCTTAAAAGACCAATAAGAGGGAGGAAGTATTTACTTGCACCTAGGTACAGGTCCCGTCACGAGTTATACGTGTACCTTGTATTTCATTCCGTCATTTTATGTCTGTCTGTATGGCGCCAGACCGAGACAGACTAGACAACGAGAGCACTTGAGAGTGGAGTTTAGTTGGTGCGAGTCCGAAATAACCCTTGCGCCTCTGGCTGAGGTTGTGATACTAGTGTTTTATGACAAAAATACGAAACGGTCGAAGACCCATATTAAGACGAATATCTCAAATGTAAACATCCCATCCCTACTCTTATTTTTCCCTACACCTCCTTACCTAATATTCATTGATCAGTAGCAATATTCCCAAACACATAAATATTAATGTGTCCATCCACTTGCGCACAATATCCTACTCCGGGGTAACGACGAGGTACCAATGGTACCATTAAATTTTATTGGGTTGTCTTGATTATTATTTTTATTTGCGATAGGGTTACTAAGGATATTTACAGTAAGTCATAAGCACTCTTTATGTTGATATCGGTTATAATAATAAACCAGATCTGCGGTCTTGACTAGGCTACGTTATATTATTCTGTGGGTGGAAGTTTTAAGTTGAAGATATTGTATGATTGAACGTACACTTTGATTATAAACAATGAAGTTACTGTGGGCCTACCATCATCGGTTTAAGCAAAGCGTATTAAGAACTTCTGAGCTTTGACGTTTTATTTTGGTATCATCAAATTAATAAAAGCAAAAAAAATTTATTAAACAAAGCTTAATTTTTTTGTAAAAAGCGCAGCTTACACTATCATAGTTGGCCCCCTGTTCGCTATGTTTCACGATTTAACTAAACAAGTGTTCGGTGAATCATTTGGTAATAAAGCTTTTTCAGTGAGTAAACTTAAATAAATGGATAGGTATCTATCAGGGAAGGCGGCGGTGTGAGTTATATCGATAGTAGAGCGCCTTGGCAGCATTTCTTTGGAGGCTGACAAATTTGCGTTCCATTTAATTTAAGAATATTAGGAATGCCAGTAATTTAAAACTACAGATATGTTATCCGAACAGAGCGAAAGAAAAAAAAACCATACGCTGTTTGTCACTTGTCAAATAAATGGTATGAAACTCTAGCAACTGAGGACAGAGGCTAGAGTTCTGACAAGTTTAACGCCTCAATTTAGGCACGCTAGTGACATTAGATATTTTAATATAAAAGTAAAGCTGTGCCCGAAAAACGTTGTAGTGTCATATATTTATTGGGGTGGATCACCCTTATCATTTATAGGCAAGCAATTTATGTTAGTCGATTCCCAAACCTAGCCGATATGCAAAAAAATTCATACAACTCCGTCCAGCTGCTTCGGAGGTAAGGAATACCGCGACACGAGATTTTTTTATATTAGATTGTATTACGCCAGTTAAGGCTGTAATCAAATCTGAAGCCTACGCGTAGTCGAGCGTGCATACGAGTGAGGCAAGAATATCGAACAAAAGGGGTAGAGACCGTGTGATGTGTTGATTTACTTTATCGTTACATCTGTTAAGGAGGTTACACGAGTGAATATACAGACATGAAGACTGGTGGAACAAGATGGAAGAGACAGGCAATCCCAAATAACGTGGAAATGGGGCCAGGGGATTATTATGACGGTTGCTTCTATGTTATAAAAGGATATTTTTTTAAATATCAGCAAATCAAAATTTTCACGTTGCTAACACCGCGGTAGTTAGATCCAAATTAAAATATCTTATGTTTTTCTTAATCAAATTATTATTGAACAATCCATTAGCTCTTTCAAATTAGCTTTTCGCCTATTTGATATTCATTAAGTCTCTCTGTCTGTTTCGTTCAAATAAATTCCTTGAATACAACCTTGAGCTATTCAGTGAATGAGTTACCTACTTGATTATTCTATTATCTTTTACTAAAAAAATATATTTTTAAAACAGATACCTAACTTATTCTTTAAAATAAACGTTTAATACTTCGAACCTCTGTGGAACTAATGTGAATGTATTTCTAACATAATTTCCAGTCGGACTAACCGATTCTGTATTTCATAAATAAAGTATGTAAGTATTCTTAGTAGTAACTAAGGAGGTTCTTTTTTTAAATCAACCTCTCAAGGAGTGACCCGTTTATTTATTACTAACACTACTCTTATTGCCATCATAGTTCCATTGTGTGACAGTGACAGACTTGACAGACTGACACGTCATATACATCTGTCTCATAAAAGAATTAAACTATCATAGCAATAAGAGGTCATGGTAGCACTGTATTTTGTTTATATGAAGCTTGAATCTATACAGATAAATAAAATTGAAGTGTCTGTTTGTAATTCAAAAATAACAGCTTTTCACTAAATATCATATCGCTACTGACACTAAAAATCCAAGTTTTAAAATTTTTCTCTGTCTGTCTGTCTGTCTGTTTGTTCCGGATAATCTCTGAAACGGCTGGACCGATTTTAACGGGACTTTAACAGGCAGGTAGCTGATGTTTCAAGGAGTAACTTAGAGTAGAGTTACTTTTTATTTATAAAAAATGTAGGGTTCCGCGACATGAAGCATGAAACTAAATCTACGCGGATGAAACCGCGGGGCACAGCTAGTAAATAATAAAGTGTATTGGAATACTTACCTGTACAACTACTACAGCTAGCTATAGTAAGAGCTAGAAAAAAAACGCTCATTACATTTGTATTCCACATCTGTAGTGAAACAAAGCAAACAAGGACTAGACGAAGACTTTGTAAGTACTAATACATAATCGACACCAATATTATATTTACGCATTCAAGAGACAGTCGTGTGTTAATAACCAAACAGACTGAAACTTATAGTTGCTTACTAGCGGTTTCACTCTCCAAGAGTTAATTTCACGGGAGACCCGCGGAACCCTAATGTTTTTTTAAAATGAAGTAGCCTAAGTTACTCCTTGTAAAATTAGCTACCTAAGTTAAACTCCCGTTCAAATCGGTCCAGCGGTTTCAGAGATTACCCGGAATAAACAGACAGTCGAAGTCGAAGAGAGAGAGAGATTTTTTTTATATTGTTTTTTTGTTGTTTTTACCGTGTACACTTTAAAATGCATTTAGTGAAATATGTATGGATATAGATGCTATATACAACATGTACCGAGATACAAGTTTAGTGTAAGACGTAGATAACGAGTAAGCCCAGGCTCTAGTTAAGTCCTAGAAACGTAAGTTATATTCTTTAACTAGGTATTTAGTGTAATTGCGTGCGCGGTTCTCACCTAATCTCCACTCTGAAGGCGACTTCCGTAATGAAACACGAGACTTTTCTCAAAGCCTTTTTCCTTGCAATTAGAACACATATCCAAGTAATGTGTTCTAGCTTTCAAATAGGTACAGCCGCGTTTTTCACTAAGGTTTGTCAGCTTCGCACTCGTCGTCAAGTTACGGTTTTAAAGATACGAAATTGTACCTTATACTCTATAGTTTATGTATCAATTTCCTATGATAAAAACCAACGCTAGTCATTGAGCTCGACGCTGAGGAACCTTATTGAATAACGCGGCTGAGATATTGATAGGTGAGTAGTTAATGTTAGATGATTTACTAAGCATATTCCTGGAGCGTTGGAACAATTGCCACATATGAAATGAGGTAGGTACTATGTCCTTATTCGTGTGTAATGTATTAGTAATCTGATATTGATATTTCTCACCCAACAATCATAAACAATTTGAAGGAGGCACAAGACCGGTCGTCGTGGAGATCGTTGGGGGAGGCCTATGCCCAGCAGTGGGCGTCTGTCGGCTGACATAATGATGATGAATCTTAAAACAATTAAACGCACATATCGAATGTTATCTATGTAGGTATATGTGCTATGTGCATCACTTTTGAAATCTGTATCATTTAAAAAGGGAGCTTCTATTAAACCAAGGATTATCTTAGTCTATGTTTTTTGATAAATAGAGTTTAATATTACTTAGAAAAATGTGCTTCCAAATAAAGTCACGTTTTACCCACTCATTAAAAAATACCTACTGACTATGTTAGTAAAATAGATATAGGTACATGCATTATATATTGTTTGTTGTTTTATACCTATGTATGTACATACATTGATTAATACCGCAACACCAGGGCTAAAAACATTTAATTTCCGTGAGCTTAATGAGCAGAGCCGTAATGCGGGCAGAGGTGTCCTACAAACACGGGATAATTGGCGACTCAGTGTGACACCTGACACCCCTACCACTTCCTACATGTGGGCCTTTGTGCAAAGGATTACGTACTAAGTGACCTCCGTAAAAATAGGAGACGTGGCTAAGACTACTAGTAGGGAATTTTAAAATAAGGTAGAAAAATATTAGCCGCTTCTTGAGGGTCAGGGAAACATTCCGTCTCGGCTTATTGACATACCTATTTACTTTCTACTACTTACACTTCGTAAAAGCTAGATCTTTACAAACAGAACTCCCATTAAAATCATATTTACATTGTCGGAGTTGTCACTCACACTTTATACCACATACTTCATCTCCCTGGCCTTAATCCCATGTATTTGAGGTCGGCACTTGATTCAACCCGATGTGGCTGATCACCTGATTTTTAAACGAAGCGACTGCCATCTGACCTTCGCAACCCCTTTTTCGAGGAAAATCGGCAATCTGGGTTGAACCAGTTGTCAGACTCTCTTAGGCCTCTGACTGACCTGTAACGATTGCCAAAGATGTTAAATTGGCAACCGGGACCGACAGCTTAACGTGCTCTCCGAGGCACGGAGGGAACTCGGGCGGTCACCCATCCAACTACTGGCTAGGTGTATGGTTGCTTAACTTCGCTGATCGAATGATATGCGCAATAGCAACTGTGCCACGAGCTCCTCTTACTTCTACTGTGTTATAACCTTCGCAACCCCTTTACTTGGAACATCCATCTAACTATTAGACACGAGTTGTTTAACTTCGCTGATCGAACGATATATCTACCTAGCAATAACTACTGTGCCACGAACCCCTCTATGATCCCAATGACTATTAACTCTTGGAAATAATAGGATCATAAATTTAAGTTCTCCTAAAACACCGCAGGTCAATAGTCTGATGTGTCAGCGCGGGCCCTGAGTACTTATCCTCGGGCTATAATCGTTTAGCATGGCCCATAAACCACGCGTAATGTTCGAACAAACCCTCAAAGTAAATAGCTGGTCGCAATGAAATTATCGGCAAGAGCATTTCTGCCATAAAATATATTTTAAAAGGTTCATGTAGGCATCTCAATATTAATGTATTTACCTATATCTATACGTGATTAATACCTACTTAAGTACTTAAAGCAGCAGAAGTGTCTCTGGCTATCCGTCTAACCAAATTAAATAGTATAAAATTGTAAGTGTGGAGCACATTAAAAGCTGTGATTTATACTGACAAGCATAAGAAAGTCGTCAACTTAATTTTTCTCACTGGAACTTTTGTAGCGATAGTATTTCTTTGTTGATTCAAATAACGCACAGCTTGTCATAAAACACAAGTGCAATATCGTAGCACGAAATATTCCCGGTCCCTCCGGATATGATATTTTTAATAAACAAACTATCCTGTTTGGTCACGTCCACGACTTGAATTATTGCATTGGCAGCGCTTCGCAGCTAAATCCATTTTATAAAATAGGTAGGTAGGTACCCCAATTCAATTTGATCCCACTGTGAAATACCTAGCTCAAGCTTAGTCGAGTAAATTACCGAATTTCTTCCTTTAACTTAACGTCACATCATTATGCCGGAATCTGAGCAATTTTCTGTCAACGATGAATAAGGCAGAGGCAGAGGTAGAACAGTGAGAATTATGTCAAGTGTTAATACAAATTCTATTCTTAACTTACCTACTCGCATTTCAGATGTACTTAGGTAGGTGTATCCTTATTGTGGTAGGTGTATCCTTATTGTAGTAGGTGTATCCTTATTGTAGTAGGTGTATCCTTATTGTAGTAGGTGTATCCTTATTGTAGTAGGTGTATCCTTATTGTAGTAGGTGTATCCTTATTGTAGTAGGTGTATTCTTCACGCTACCCCATAGGCCCTAAAAAGGGAAGCAAGTGTTAAGTATCGTGCCGCAATAGCGCCTTTCGCGCGAAAAACATAGCAGGTAGTTAGACTGTCGCGGCCATCTCTCAGTTATAAGAACTGCCTACTGTACAGAATACTTTAAAACAGACATAGTCAGAAGAGTCCCGCTCATGTATACCTAAATCTTGGAACCTTTTCGAGACAGACAGATGATTTCCCACGGCCATTACATGAGATAAATTTATTTTAAGTATGACATTTTTTTAAAACACCTTATCCACAATCCGGTTCTCCTCATAAATAGTTAGTTTACCTAATAGGGTATTTATTAAGTAAGAGTTGGTCTCATGATAACATTTATAGTCGATAATAAAGCCGGGAAAACGCCGGAGGGTTTTGAATAACTACTCGATGTGAAGTTGGGGTAACAGGAGCGCATAGTTCCGCACGGTTGTCTGGTCTGTAATAGAGCTGTGTGTTAACTCGGATATATTGTGCCGAACCTCCAATCCTTGATATCTACGTTTATTTATTTAGTTTACCTACTACATACTTTTGCTTCTTCTCGAAGTGCCTCTTCAGCTATTGAAGGTTGGCTGTCAGTTCTGTAAACCTATTTCTGTCCCTCGGAAGGCGGAAAAGCAAAGCACCACAGAGCTCTATTGGTTTGGTTTGGTTATTAAGTACCTAGGTAGGTATCTAGCTATTTACGTGTTCAATTGTTGCAGCATGGGCATCAAAGGAACCTATAGGCTTGGTCTTAATCAACGGGAGACTGTGTTTCGATGCGCCTCACCGCATTCAATCATAGTAATCTGAGAGACGGATAGGCTACAAAAGAAATACCCACAATCATAAAACTATTTCAGGCGCGTACCTACACCCTGCAGTGCACATGCCTATATATACTTAGCTACGTAATTATTATATACATATTGTTTATGAGTTTTATTAAATCACTAAATAATTAGTCAATAGAGTGTGTATTATATAAGTTACCAGCTTAGGTCTTACTGAAGTTAAATAATATTTATAAACGCGGAATCGATCTTATAAAGAAAGTATATTTGGACACTAACATACTAATAAATAGGTAGGTATCACTCACTACCAAAATGCATACATATGAATACAAACAAAATAAACTCAATGTATTATTTTCAGTGTATCAAGTCAAGGGTGGACCTAGGTGAGTTTAAAACAGTATCGTAGTGTGCTATGAATCACTAACACGCTTCGCGGAATGATCGATACTTTCACAGAATTTGAAGCCAATTAGAGTGAGAAAATGGCCTATAGGTGACACTTGTTAGGGGCGAAATTAGCTTGCTGCTTCGCGGTTACTGATGCATGTTTAGATGTGCGTGAATAGAAAGGTATGTAGAAGGGTTGTTTAGTTTGTAGGGCGTAATTGTTACCCTCTATCTACGTGTATCTAGATAGGGGTACAATAGTTGGGAGCAAGCCGTGCTCAGTGTTCCAGGCCAGTGGATCTTCATCAGTCGCCGCGGCCGCCCACTCCTAGCGGGACGTTAGTTAAACAGCTTGCTTGTGGTTTTAAAAAATAATCTAGATTATAGTTAAAACATGTTTCATGTGACTTATAGTGATATTTAGATTTTTTTTTTATTCATACAGAGAATATAAAAATGTGTAAAGAAAAACATATAAATCATATAGAGTTAATTGGAAATAATTCAGAATGAAACACCATAAAACCTTTAAGTTTTATTTATGTTCAAATAACAGGTTGTCTAACTGGTATAAGTCTTTCAGCGGGGAGCAGTCTCACAATACAATCAGTGCAATAATCAGTCCCAGTGTTATCTGTCCACCTTGCACCGAGGAACCCAGAGCTTTGGCACCCAACACACATGGTTTTTGTCTGATAAACAGGTGCAGTTTCATCTAACAACCTCTGTTCCTTCGCCTGCCTCAGCAACTCCAGCATGTATTTATTTCCACTTTTCCCATCAAAAGAGGACATACTCTCTTGTGCCTCACCACTGTCATAAGGATCGTCCATTTTAACAGGTACATGTAGTTTAGGGAAGAAGGTAGATTTCTTGTAGAACATTGACTTATTCTTATCTTTGCCAACACCCTTTGGTGCCCGCCCTGGTATAGGTAAGCCTGCTTTAGCTAACTTAGCGAAATACTTCTGTATTCTACTCATAACTTGTATTGGTGTCCGCGTGCCTAGAGCTTGGGCTATTTTTTTGTATCGCCTTGCTTCTATTGGTTCTTCAGGATAAATTTCGAGTAGCTCTTCAAGCCTTTTCTGTTCTTCACAAGACCATAGTTGATTAAATGTCTCTGGCTTGCTGTCTGTAAATTTACGGCCACGCACCTTAGTCGTGTCTGTGTCTTCTTGTAACTTAGTGTCTCTTATAACATCACTGTCCAGAGTTGCGTCAATATTGTATGAACTCCAATAAATGTTTGGTAAATCTGCAATGGTTTGTCGAGGGGGAAAGTTTATATTCCCAGACTTTAATTTTTCTAAAAAGGCAAGCGGGTTATCTAAAGCACATTTTTGTGCTTCAGCCAAGTCTTCAATATCTTTTAATGCTTGTATTTTCTGAGCCTCAAGTTTGACAATGTATTTAAGAATTTCACAATAATCTTTATTTCCTCTTAATGCGAGATGATCAGTTTCAAAGGCAAATTCATATTCGGATTCTGCATTTTCGTTATCTGCATCCATGATTATCTATAAAAAGATGACGACACCAGATTACTTGTGAACAATGTAAATTTAATTTTAGCCAATGTAAACTAGATAACCAACTAATGCGTGTGTTAAATTTAAATTATGAATGAGCGTTATGTCGAATGCTATTAAATTACCAAGTAGTCCTAAAAAGTTGAGTGTTAAAATTAAAAACAAACTTCACAATGCACAAGTTAAAAAATGCAAACCTGAGCACAGAAGCACTTCTCTTGAGGGATGGACGGGCCGGTAAGTTGTAGCTTAAATACCTACTACTTAATTAAATTCAATACTATACGTTTTGTGGAAACTTTGTTTTTATTTTTATATACATCAAATAATAATAAACAAAACAATGTATGCTTTGTATTCTGTTCAAACGGAGTTTTTTTTCTCCGCTGTCAAGTCAGTCATGTCAAACAAAATGTCACTCACTTTCGAAAACTAGATTCGCACAAGATGTAATTTCAGTTTTCACTAAACAACGCCCGAGTTATATTGTGTACATATGAGATTATATTCACTTACACTTCTCTTGCAATTAGAGTTGTACAATGAATTTTATTTAAATTAATACTGACTGTGACTCGTCTCGTGAACGGTATTGATCCAACTGTGAATATTGTGGACGTCAAATTTATGTTTGGGATTTCAGAACGCATAAACACATTTTGGTATTATTGATAGCGCCATCTAATGGTATCTTTGTAAACTACTATTGTACGTTTAGACCAACTCGTTTAATCGCGAGTAGTTACGTGAAAACATCCTTCTACAACGTTTCAATATGCCTACGTGAAGATGGCGTTGTATATAGTATTATGGCGGGTCAAGCAGATGGCGCTGCATTGAAGCTTTGAAAATGGAACAAAAGATGGAGCTGTTCACGAGCTCTAAGGGCTCTAATTATTTAGCGTTTGGTCCGTATATGTCTGGATTTCAGACATACATTGCTTAGGTATGGTATGGTTGGAATAATGCAGTGTACATGGCGCTAGCAGCTTAATTATAATTATTTTGTACGACAGAACATTCTTTGATGATTTTCGCTATGTGCATCCTATCAGAGTCAACGAGTTTGTTAAATAGATAGTATGGTTCGAAGTAGATTGTATATGGTAAATATAGGTAAGTTATTGTATATACTTTACTTATCTAAAGAACTAAAGTTTGGATTAGTATAAAATATTGTGTTTACTTAAAAATAGCTTCTTTGTACCAAATGACCGAAGTTGACTACCTAACATCTTTTCAGTTCACCCTAGTTATTACGTAGGTACTTAAACATAAAAAATCTTCGTCTATCTATCTACGTCTACTGTCTATCTTCTAACTAATGGTAAGGATTATTAAACTTAACGCGTAGCTATCTCTACTTATACTTCCAAGGGTTTGTCTTATTCCCAAATTCGATTTAACTTGGGTCAAAGCTGTCACGGCCAAGAGAAGGGTATGACGATTGTAATTTTATATTCATACAAACTTAACCCCTTACATTGAAGACATTTACAAGAGACAATTTACTTAAGCAACTATAAGTTAATACAACTTGTCCACAGTTATTGTGTGAGAATCTAATCTGCTGGCAGAAAATTATTGGGAGTAGGAAATTAAAACAAAAAAAAAACGTTGCACATTAAGAATTAAACTGAAGAATTAAAAAAAAACTTCTATTACGTAATTCAAATCTGGCTACCATGTCCCTAAGAATGTATGTAACTACTTAAATAGTAGGTAGGCAAGTGAAAAATGTCCAATCTGGGAATCCAATTTATTTAAGATTACCTACCGTTTACCGACATACGATTTTAGAAGTACCGTGAAGCACCCAGTTGGGGCAAACGGGCACATTAGTTTGGGTAGGTGCCAAGCTCTTGAGAATTGTCTTATATTAAAGTGAACTTACATGCGCTATACGAAGCTTGAAATTAGAAAAAGGTTTGCTTAGCAAAATAATATACCTACACATTTTCCCCTCACAGACATACAATACATACTTATCTTCTACTTACAGAACCAATATGAAATTCCCATAACTAGAAGGTACTTCGGTCTCTATGAAAAGATCGCATTAGAAACGCAATAGAAATGGAAAGTATTTTTTAAATCTCTGCATACGTACTTTAGCAGTTGCATACGAAATAGATGTCGAGACTGCCTATATCATTAACCGACTTTAAAAAGGAGGAGGTCCTCAATTCGATTGTATATTTTTTTAATCAATCTATTGATTCTTGCATTATCATATCTAAGTACATTTTACGAAAGCTTTAAATAGTTAGTTTCTGTAAAGTGTGTTAGTAAAAGATAAGTTTAATAAGTATGTAATAAAGCTGACGCCCGAAGATATAAAATGTTTATGGTGTTGCTTTTTTCAAATAAAAATAAGTAGTTCAGAAGAAAGTATCTACTACCTACTACTACCAATGAAATAAAGTACTACCCGATACTTTCGAACAGAGCAGGGGGCCAACTATGATCCTTTAACATCGCGTATTATGAAATTTTCAGATTTGACGTATAATTTTACGGTACCAAAATGAAACGTTAAAGCTCAGAAGTTCTTAATCTCTGCTTAAGCCAATGATGGTAGGCCCATTGGAAGTTATGCGATAAATTAAAACATAAAATTACATACATACATATGCATACATATGCTCACGCCTGTATCCCCGAAAGGGGTAGGTAGAGGTGTTGTAATAACAATATCCATTTTTCACCGAAGTGCCAACGTGACAGATGGTGACTCTATCGTCGTATCAGGCACTATGGCTACGTCATTGAAATACTTTTCAGACATACAATTTCATAATTGCAAATATACTAGGTACCTTACTGTACCTATGCAGAAACCTCATTATTATACCAATAATTGAACAATATACATTAGATTAAAGTCACCTAATAAACTAAGTAATTGTTTTCTTTGAATTAATAACTAGTCGCAAAGCTGTCGACGACAGCTCTATTATACAACAAAGGTCTATTAATGTTAAACCCAGGCTTTGGAGCTCTGCAAAGTTCTATCAGGTTCAATAAACTGGCTAATCGAATAGAGTATTATTAATATTAAGAGTAGGTAGGTACATGGATTCTGTACCTAGCGTCTAGCGTCTCCGTATATATTTGTATAAAAAATTGTTCAGCGCCTCCAAGCGGTGACGTGAAGAACTAAAATATGTGTATACTTGCTGAAGTGTATAAACTTAGAAAGGTTTTCGAACTTTCATCCCTACGGGGTTTAGAAGGGGGTCTGCGAAATTGTATTGTACCTTAAGCAAAATCTTACTGCTACGCAGGCGAAGCTACTTGCGAAATCATAAATAGCTCTATATTGAAAGCGATAGTAGTCAGAACTAACTTAGTAGCACAACATTAGGGTCGCCTGAATACTAAAGAAAATAAATATATGCTCACGCCATAATTTTTGTCAGTTTCAGGAATTAAATTTTATGTAACTAGACACTTAGTGTTACCATCATTAATACGCTGCAGTAGCCGTTTACCAATAACTTAATAGTACCTACATGTGAAGGGACATAAGCTATTTTATAACCACGCGGGCGATGCCGCGGGATTAACCTGTAGGCTAATTCTCTTAATGAAAACCGTTACATTATCGCAGAAACTTGGTCGAAGACAGCGTTTTGGTATGTTCATCCGTCAATCGGCGTCGATTGTAAAGTCCTTCGATCGAAATGTCGTTGGAGCGTATTCACGTACAGTACCCTAATTCTCGTAAAATCGCACAGTCCAAATATCGTTGAAGTCTCATAGCTGAATACATTTACAAAATGTTAAATTGATTATTTTTATTTTAATCGTTTCAACACCTGACACATGTAGCTGCAAGCGTGATATTATGCTTAGCAATGTATTTAGTTAGCTACGTGTTAGGTACATACACTTTAGAAGTATTTTACTGTCACTCTGAAGCGATACCACGCAATGCCTTTAAGTGCTACTAACTCCATCTAGGTTTCGGGAAAGCAGCTGACGTTTAAAAATTTAAGCACGGAACCTCGCTTTCTCTTCGAGCTTTTAGTGAGTATATGTGTGGCAGGTGATAATAGTTACGCAAACATTGAGATAGCGCGCAAACAGCGTTTACATGTTTAGCGTGTATTGTTCCCTAAATGATTTATGTATAAGTGCCTCTCCACACACAAGACAGTGACGTAATCAACAAACGCCTGCATTATTTGTTTGGAAAACTTTACATCTGCAAGCACCTAATGCTGTAAATAGCTGAATTGTCCATAGGTTGCATGAATATCGTAATGTTTTATAAGAAAATACACTTAAAACATGTCATGTGTTATGTATTTTAGTATCTTTTATTAACAAAGTTGCTGCTATACTTATATAAGCTAATAGGGGAATATTCCCCTAACTTTTAACCGCGGTTTCGCTCGCATTGAAAAAATATTTTTTTTATTAAAAAGTAAAACTAAACAAACTAACTTACATATTCACATTTATAGTATTATAATAGGATATATTATAACATGGTTTTATAAAACTCAACTTATTTAATGTATTCTGTGGTTCATACTAAATTCCATTCATTTGCATTACGCCTAAAATATATTTACACTAATAGTAGGTATAAATACCTAGGAAAATAGGTAAGTAGTAAGCTTTTACGGTCTGCAATAGCTAGGGAGTTAGCACCGCTATACTCAGAGGCTCTGCAACCAGTGGCGTGCATTGCATATAAACAGGTAAGCAGAAGTTAAAATTTGTGATCACTGAATACACTCGTGTCGTGTGTGTGTGGGTTTATGTTCGTATGTGTATCTTTACCAAGACGTACGTACCTACGCCGCGTCACATAGGTATGTACTTAACCTGCCTACCTACTTACTTATTGTTTATGCCTACCCCTCTGAAAATCCAATGCACGCCACTGTCTGCAACCTGGCAGTCAGGTGTAAATATTTACTGTGTTTCTGTTTGAGGCGCTACTGAAATTACTAGCCGTGAGATACTAAATAACTAATCGCTCAAGGTGACGTTTAGAGTGCAGTATTTAGTTTGTGGTTTGATCTAAATGTATCCAATATGTGCGATATCTGAATAGCTAAGGTGGAACTATAAAAAGTAAGTGGAATATATAAAGGTTTTATAGTATATAACGTAGACTCATGCCTTCTGCGGGCCAAATGCGAGTTTTCTTACAATCGCCCACACAAGTCATCGCGTTGACGTAAACGCAGATTTGTATGGAATCGAAACAGCGCCATGCATCGGCCCACAGTTGGAGCCATTCTGTTTCGGAGCACAAGTTTCTGAAATTATCCGGGACAGACAGACAGCGAAACAATTTAACAATTGGTTTTTCATCCCACCATCTCGGAAAGAGTATTTTTAATCTTCAATATCTGAGTGGAAAAGCCGTTTTTATTCTCTAGAGGATAAAGTAAATTGAATTTAGAACATCGTGTGCACTAAGTTTGTGAATTAAAAAAATATTACACTCAATTTAAATAACTGTAGCAACGTTACTTTAAAATTTTCTTAATTATACCTTAGTATTGTTATAATTTAAAGATTATTCTGTAATACTTGCCTGTCATAATGTAGTAATTAATACCTAAACTGAAATAAAAGTGTACCTATCTTGTGATTGTAAACGTTTTTTTTTTTGCATTTAGTCATTTCCTCGCTGAGGTGGAATGAAAAGTTACGTGTTGCACTCGAGTGCAAAGATTTTTTACCTCGTACTCTTTTGATTCCCTCGCTAACGCTCAGGATTCTAATTTTGAATCACTCGCTGCGCTCGTGATTCAATTTTAGAATCCTTCGCTTGCTCGGTCATCAAAATTGAACACGCGGTTAAAAAGCAACTTTGCACTCTTGTATAACAAATAACTATTTCTATGTCAGAACCATTTAGTGAAAAGCTGTAATTTTGGAATTACAAACAGACGCTTCAATTTTATTTATCTGTATAAAGATAGATACAGATGTATAGATAACAAATAAAGGTCTTTCGTTGCATAACTTTCAAGCTTTGAGATTGATAGAACCAGCCAAACCGAGAAATAACACCGAAATAAATTCCATAAAGGGTCAAGTTATTGATAGAGTACTGATTTATTTATTATATCCGCAGTATATGACTTTGATACATCGTAAAATGTATGCGACATCAAAGTGGCTGCCAAACCACATCCGTGATAGCAGGATGGTGTCAAATTGCAATTTATAAGTAAATAATAACACACTCCTACTTGCATATTGATTTGTAACAGGTCCTCTATCTCTCTCCTCGATGTATTTTCTTTACTTATCTATCTATATACCAACTTTATATTATAAAGTCTTTGAGCCAAAATTACTGATATACTTACATACAATATAATACAATACACACGTAAGTATGAGTTTTCACATGTTAACTACTCAACCGATAATTTAAAATGTTGTAAATCTTTTAAATCACACTATTACGAAGTAACGAAACGGCTAACTAAATGTTGGGTCCCAATCTCTGAAACGGCTGGACTGATTTTAACGGGACTTTCACTAGCAGATAGCTAACGTTACAAGGAGTAACTTAAGCTACTTTTATTTCAAAAGAACATTAAGGGTTCCGCTGGAATCAAATTAAATCTACGCGGATTAAAACGCAGGGCACAGCTAGTCAGTAATAAATGTACTACTAACTGCAGGAACATTATTGAAGGCACAAAAGATACTCGGAGGTGGCCTTCATTCTTATTCTGGCCGAGAAATATTTCAGCTGGCGTGTAACGAGAGGCCTCAACTAGATAGTAGGGAAACTCTTGAGAATAATGACATGATCTAGAAATAATTTATGCAAGTAGTTATAACTGTGTATTTACATATTTCTTTGTAGAGTCTATTTGTTGACGCAAAATCCAATCTCCGTACAGGCCGGTGAGATTGTATGGAGATTGTTGAGATTTATACAAACCTTTACGGTGAAGGAAAACATCGCGTGGAAGCAGATTTCCTCATAATTTTTCCTCGTGTCTGAGTAATACAACGACTTATGTATAGTGCCTGAGGCAACTATGGATTCACCAACGGTGGCACCAAATAATCTTCACAGGAAAGTGGGTGCATCAACACTTCAGCCAACCACTATGTTGAACTTTTGATCATAATAATATGATATCTATTTGCGTCTAAAACTATCGATGAGGTTGCATTTTGCATTGTTTATAGAGTTATTTTGAGCTGAGTTATGAGCCCGCATTAAAACAAGTGAGCAGTCGAAAACTTTAAGCGTCAGGGGAATAAAATTTTGAAAGGATCACAAATACAGCTGCGTACACATAAACTGTGACCCAGATTGTGAGGTCTCGTTGCCGGCTCTAATCCATTCTCTACAGTAACACCTACCTCTGTAGTTCTGTTAAAATTCAACTTAGTATCCGTTCCAAAATAACAAGCATGCCCTACTCACTTCAACATCTGCTCCGACACCGCAACTGAAAAAGAAAAAAAATAATAAGTACTCCTTAATTTTCCTTGTGGGTTCTTAAATAAAAGTGTGGCAGAAGTGTGCGAAGCGAACGCGGTGACTCTACCGCCATCTTTCAAGCAGGCTCACATAGGTCTTTGAATTTCTAGTACTTAGTACACCTTTGTGCGGACCTATATGGAGACAAGCTTCGTATACTATACTATTCCAAAAATCCATGTATCCATCTCCAATCTATTCTACTATTTTTAGACTGATTTGTCTACTTGTTTGACCAAACGAACCATTGTTGTTAACACAACAAAACAAACGCGTATAAAATAATATTTTCAGGTCTGCATATTTTCGTGGTTTCCTGAAATCCGAGTACAGTCGTACATTTAGCGGTTCCCGGCAAAATCCCCATGACCCCTACCGATCCCGCGCTTGCGGCAAACGAAGGGATTCAGATAACATCTCTATCATTTCCTACCTGAATTTATATTGGACGCCCAATATTCCATTGTGTATCCTGTACCTTTGTACTGGTGTAATCTGGCGTAATTCTTTCGATATATTTTATTTGTCGGGCTATTACACCGGCAGGAAAGTCGTATATTATCGTAATAAGGGACTTGAGCTCGATTTGAACAACACTTATAATATTGGAGCATGGCTTGATCGTAACGGACCACAACATGTTATAGCAGAGCTAACACGCGCAACCTTCACATAAATGATACTTCATCTGATGTACTATTTATATTGTACTTATAAATTTATTTGGTAAATTTATATGAGACAGTTAAATTGTTTCTAAAAGTATATCAAAGTTTGGAACATAACACGTGATGAACAATATACAAATTGTGACAAATATTATACTTTATTCTTTAATGTGCTGCCTCGAGTCAATATGCTATATCGATCAAGTCAACATTCAAAACTATAAACCATAGTCGAGTGGTTTATGTAGTCACCTGCAACGGTAGCGATGCGAGTTTCTATCGGACCGGTCTGAACAAATAATATTTTCTTTAAACTAAAGAGCAGTTAGCTAGCAAGGAAGTTAAACTGCGTACTTTTGACGTTTAGTGTCAGCGATGAGATGACAGATAGTTAGTCCCACCTGTCACGTTGGCATCTAATCATCTTGGATGAAAAGTATGTTTCTTAAACCTTTACACTACCCAAAAAAATATCTTATCTCTCTTCAATATCTGTTTCATCATTTGATAACACACTAATATAACTTATTGTGATATAAAAAAAATAATGAGTTGAGTGAAAGAAAAAGAAACAATGAGTAAGATGGGGCCTGAAAATTGTATCACAGTGTGACGGGATGATCAAAAGGTAATTTTAAACAGCCGCAACGGACAGCAACCTAATAAGTCACGTACACTGTCTTAAAAAATACTTTGTTCATGACATTTTTTGTTTTACGTTTAGTCTATAGGTACTGTAATATTATAAACTTGAGAATTTATTCGTTTGGTTGTACCTACTCGCTGATCTCAAAAACTATTCGTATTAACTGAAAAAATATTTTTGCTTTCGGTGGTTCATTAATTGAAGTAGTTTTAAAGTTAATAACATCACGCTTCATCCAAAAGGAGCAAGGCATTAATAAAAAATGTTACAAAAGCGTTTAATTATGTATTGAGTGTCTTGCTGGTTCTTCTCAGAAGGCTAGTTTCTGAACCACCAGGGCCCAAACTGAATAAATATTTTTCATTTTCATTCATTCTACATTGTCATTGTTAAACAACGTTAACGTTAAACCGCGAGGCACCACTAGTCTTTTATATCTTTGGACTAATCACATAGATTACTCAATTAAATACAATCTAATTTTCTTACCAGAATTAATGTCTAGTTATAGTTATGGAACTGGAATTAAGTGATACGTACGAGTGAGTTCAGAAATGCCATTGTCTTGTGGTTCCAGTCAGATGCATTATTTTTCATTATCATAAAGACAATTTCTTTCGAAATAAAACGAAGATCATTATATCCAGCCCCAAGTGAGCCGTGATTTCAAAATGAGCGGAAGTTTGGAGAGAAACGGACCAGAGGTAAATTTAATGATATACCTACACCGAGCCGTAGATAAATTCAAATATATATCCTTATTAAATTGTTGAAGGTTATTTGAAATCAACTGTTTTGTACAAAAGTTTGAGGAGCTTTTACCTACTTTATAATAGCTATTCCTTCAATTCATTAAGTGCTATTTACACAGGGATTTTTGATTGTTACATGGTTACCAATTTAAAATCTTTGGCAATAGTTACAGATCAGACGGAGGCCTAAGAGAGTCTGACAACTGGTTTTAACCAGATTGCCATTTTTCCTCGTAAAAATGTTATGAAAGTCTGATGCCAGTCGCTTCCTATAAGAATCAGGTGATCAGCCACATCGAATCAAGTGCTGGGGCCTTACCATAAGCCTGGGACCTTACCAGTAACAGACTTATATATGTCATATACATCTGTCTCATAATAAGAGTTAAACTATCATGGTAATAGGAGGTCATGTCGTGACGTCCGCTGGTATACAATATTTTCGATTTAAGAACTCAAAGGTAACGGGAAAACGTGTCGACTCTCCATCAATTACCAGTACCCCAAGGTTTGTACCTTATCTGTGGTCTTCAGTCGTATTATTTATTGGGCATCGGACAAAGCGTCCAAGGCCAGTGCGCCCTTCCTTATCGGTTGAGGAATCTCTGTCCTTCATACGTCACAACAAAGCCCTTCGACGGGTTGAAAAATATCGCAAATGGACTTAAATAAAGGTTTTACTTAATGGCTAATAATCATAGGTAATTACGCTTATAGTACAGAGTTCCACACAGTTTTATGTATGTGTCTTACTTTAAAGAAATGCTTGACTTTAAAAAAATAGCATGCAGTACATAGTACTCACAAAAAGTTTTGAGATTAATTTATTTTAGTAAAATCGAAAATGTATTAATAAATTGTTCTGCCACGCCGCAACGTAGCACCAACGTACAACGAAATTGAAACGAAATTTCCATAAATGAAAAGGCTGCAGAGTGACAAAGGTTGTTGGGGAGCACCAAGTCAGCTGTAAGGAAACTGCGAGTCGAAAAAACCAGTGAAATTAATTGTGGAAAAAGTCTGCGCCAATGGCACTCATTGCTTGTAAAATTTTACTGTTGATAAAAATGAAAGTGAGTGCTGTTAATGGCACATATACATAATCCACATATTATCTATACAGATAAATAAAATTGGAGTGTCTGTTTGTCATTCCAAAATAAAAGCTTTTCACTAAATGCATATGAAAGTATACACGCTACTGACACTAAAAAACTAAGTAATAAAAAATTTCTCTGTCTGTTTGTTCCGGGTAATCTCTGAAACGGCTGGACCGATTTTAACGGGACTTTCACTGGCAGGTAGCTGATGTTTCAAGGAGTAACTTAAGCTACTTTTATTTATTAAAAATATTAGGGTTTCGCGACAATAAGGATGAAACTAAATCTACGCGACGAACAATTTGCCGAGCTCTAAGTTAATAAATAATTTAACCGCATAGGAGCACTCTTTTACGTGAGATGTTACGTATAATAAGCTTATCTCCATTTTATATCTCATCTAAATCCATCCCGCTGGGTGAATAAGCAACAAACGAGCACGAAAAACGTTTATAATAATTATTAGCTGTGAGCGAGCTTCAAGAAAACAATCCACGTTCTATTATCAAGATTACAGCTGAGGCCACGCGTACGGAACGTAAATAATGCAACAAACACTAGTATGGAGCGAAGGCCCAGTTTTGGCAAAGCTATGGTGAATAAAGAGGACGTTGACTCGGCCGGCTGCGTTATTCACTAAGGTTTCTCAGCGTCGCACTCGTCGTCAAGTGTCGGTTTTGAAGATACGAAATTGAACCTTATCCTCTATGTATTATGTATCAATTTCCTATGATTGAAACCAACGCTCGTCGTCGAAATCCACGCTGAGAAACCTTAGTGAATAACACGGCTGCATTGGATCGAGGAGTAAACATCTGCAATGGATTCTATTGACTCACTACATTACTTTTACGACCCAGCTGACAGATATTGATTATCGAAGCTTAAAGAAATTAAAGGTACCTTAACATTCTTTTTTCGTCAAATAAAATACATCACAAACACTTGACATATGGCCTTCGATTTATTCTCCGCAAATGCAAGATTATCCAATGTTATCCAAAAACTCATTGATACAATCCGACTTTCCACAAAACTATGAGTTACAGGCGTCAACACAATAGGTTTATTTTTATCTTATAAACTATTAGAACGTGACTGACCGAACATTTCTAGTACTTCTTGACGTTTCTAAAAATGAAACCTAGTTGGATCAAAACCCCCTGCATGCTAAGATTATATATATTAGAATTGCACGTTTAAAGTCCTTAGCTACCCATAAAATATAAATATCATATCGCTTGAATGCGTGAGCAATAAAATAACATTTTATAGTAGTCACCAGGCGACAAAGTGATAAAGTCGTCCAGGAATAGTGCGAATTGTCATTCGATCGACAACCGGCACGTATTTCATTAGTAGCACAACAATCGCTTCAAAGCACTTGATATATTATTATGTAGATGTAGAGCAGACAAAGTATAGACCAAAATAGAACTCAAAATAAATGTCGCTTGTCTAATAAATGTTTAGGTGCCTATAAAAGACTTTTCATTATTCCAAACACTTAACTGAATTGAATGAATCATGTGCGTAATAAACATTTTCAGTGTTGAACATTGAATAGGTATCATAATTATATAAGGGATTAAGCTAGAAAAGCTAATTTGGTTCATGAATAAAGTTTAACCAAAGTT
This sequence comes from Watsonalla cultraria, assembly GCA_964035505.1. Classification (NCBI taxonomy): domain Eukaryota; kingdom Metazoa; phylum Arthropoda; class Insecta; order Lepidoptera; family Drepanidae; genus Watsonalla; species Watsonalla cultraria. The sequence goes on along the minus strand of OZ037717.1, from coordinate 3,542,000 downwards.
TTCCAATGAAAACCTTGTATAACAAAGTCACTGCGCGCATATGCGCCAAACGGATAGGGTGCCACTACGGTATCGTAGGACATGTAGGGGGTGCTACGAGCTCGCTACGGTGCGTAGCATTCCGCTGCTAACCGTCCGTTCAGTCGTAGTCAAGCGCCGGCCGCGGCACGTCTCGTCCACAAAGTCTCCCCGATCGCGGGAAACTTCAACCATAAAAACATTTCACGTACATTTCACCTCAAACTGTGTGAAACTCAATTCCAGTATTATGACGTGTGCTGGAAGCATCGAAGTTTAAATTAGGCCCGCGTTCTTATGTGATGTAACGAGTTGCCCTATTTACTAATACGATTGTTTCCTTGCTAAGTCAGACTTATCGCCGACGTTTGCACTACGATGAACAGCGTGTGATTTATGTGACAATCTGATAAAGTGCATGAACAGCTTGCTGTTAATCACCCAGACATTACCGCCCGCGATTGTTAGACAAATAACAATACGGAATAGAGAGCTGAGAATTGTTTTTAGGAATATTTTTTTAATATATCAATTGATCTGATTTGATTGGTTGAAAGTATAGAGTGCGTTGCGAAGTATGTAGAGTAGTGGTGTGAAGCGCGAGAGGTGTGTGGCCGGATGGTGTGCGATGGTGGCGCGATGTTGTGCTTGGAGTCGCTGATGGCGCGGTGGCGGGAGCGCAGTGAGCGCGCGGGCGAGCGGCGCGCGCGCTCCCGCAGCCTCTGCTCCTCCGCCGACGGCAGCCTACTGCAGCTACTGCACAGGAGAGCTAGCAGTGCTATGTGAGTACTTCAACATCACGACACCAGCTCTAATACTACTCGTAGTAAACTCGTAGTACACTGAGACAAGTGACGTTCCAGTTGGTGAAATAGAGGTAGCATTTGTCTATCACGTTAAGGTCGCCAATTTGATCCATGTCTATGGCTTGCAGCCTGTCTGTATTGTTATAATAGAAGTAGCAAATCGAACATTATTTCAAACAAGGAGTACGCTGGCCCGACTCCCTCATGTGCCTATTATTATTTATATTAATTTAAACTTATACTTGCACCTGACTTGATTCTATGTACACTACCAAAGATTAGTTGCTTTTTTACTTTTTTTTATTCATAACTCAAAGTATCCTTAATTTTTTTTTATTAATACTGTAAAAGTATTCAATTAAGGAAAAAAACCGTGACATAGACTTTGTATTTTATTTAATTAAATAGGACTGAACTCCCTTTCTCTGTAATAGGTACTCGAATGGCAGTAAAATACTCGAATAAATCTACCATTTAAAATTGCTAGATGCAATTCACAGGAGTGTATGACGTCACACCATCCATCTCTGCCACCATGAAATCAGAGCCACAAATCAGAAAAGCAAACAACGAATGAACTGGGTCCCAATAGTGTTGTTCACGATAGTTTGCATAACATAGTTGGTACGAAGGTCACCGGGTCAATACCCACATTCATTATCACTTACCTGCGTGACTCATGGCATAGAACAATGTATATCATAGTTTATAAATTGTCTAGCGTATTGTTGCTAATAAATAGGATACATTTCTTTCATGAGGTTTTAAATGCTACATATTTTTGGCCACGATGATGAATAGATTATTTGCTTTAAAAGAATCTCCATCATTTTCTGTGACACGGATTTAGAAAGAGACGAGTGAGTTTGGTCAAGACTTCGTTTAAACCATGTTTTGTAATAAGGGGATAGTGATTGTGAGTTAGCCGATTTTATTTTATGTACTCAAATAGCAGTGTTACTTTTGAACAAATAAAAATATTAAATATTGTGAAAAATGCTCGCATCTAGACGAAAGTATTAACGGCGTAGTTTTGACATTTTGATTATGCAGAAAAATATTTGATTTGTCATTCGAATCGTAATGAACGAATGTTTATTTTAATATTTAAAAATAATAAGGAATTATCATCATGGCAAAAATACGAGTCTTGTGTTGCATTCAGAAATAATTGGCTTTCAAAAGTCCGCTGCCAGTGCCAACTATAGTCAAAATCCCCTGAATTTATCCGAGATATTAAAAGTAATGCAGTTTCCAAATTGGCTTCTGCTTTGCTAAAATTGCATTTAAGCTAGTTGGGTATTTTTGATTAAAATTCATATAAGCTGACTATCAAAATTCATCTAACTTTTAAATAAGCATGTTGTCAATGAAAATGCTGTGGTACATTTTAACTTTAGTCCCTCCCTGAGTACACCGCTGTGTATAATGAAGATTCAAGAATAAATGTAATTTAAAGAGAAGTGGGGTAACATATCATTGATGGTCTATTAAAAATTCGGAACTGTCCGCCATACATAAGATCACAGCCAAATATGCTACCGTAGAGTAGTAGGTTCCCGTAGTACTCGAAGTCCCCCCTAAGCATTGAGGATAGCCACCGAGGGGTTTTAGTTCGGTAAGAATCCCACATACCCCGACCGGCCTCTCTCAGGGCGGCCGGGTACCTTTTGAAGGTTTCCCCCTCGCCAATAAAAAGAAGAAAAAAAAGTAGGTCCCCGTAGTGAGTAAGGTTGCCAGCATTGCTTGGGGAATGGAGGCATTAGACCTTTTCACTATATTGTCACAGTGACTCCGTTCTTTACAAGCTTGGTAAAGCCCTAGTTGGCGCAAGCGTTGCAGGCTGTTTACCACAAAGTATAAAACAATTACAAGTACAGACTATTTCTTGTTGAAAAGCAGTCAACGCAACCTTCATAATTAGGTAGTATTGGCAGCAGTGTAATGAGTTTGCAAAACCAATTAGTTACGCGAGCAACATCAATCGTACTGTGACGGCCAAATGAAAAATCACCCATCATTAGAGTCAAGAGTCGCGCCCTCGATGGAATTAACAAAAGCATGCACACACATTGTAACTTGGGCTTAATCAAAGCTTTGTTGGCATTGATTTGAATAACGATTTGCTATTTATACCGAAAACATTTATTTGATTGGATTTTACCTATTCACGCCGTCGTACAAGGGGCATACAAGGTTAAGCAAAGGACTTCAGCAAGATTCACCATATTTGCCGAGTTTCATCAAGATGATATTTCAACAATTAGATACAAACATGACAATTGGTGTGTTTCTTCGCTCACTACCACTCAGGAACATGACTTTTAGTATTCTTTCTCAGACATAAGCTCGATTCCTCGCAATGTTTTCACAAACGTAAGCAAAACTATGGTTTGCATCTTGCGAAAAATTGTACCCTACCTTTTAAATGTGAAGTAAAATATAATGAAACGTCAATGTTGTTTATCCAAGATGATGGATGATAATTGCATTCGGATGCACTCTGCATTCTAGTTTTAAACTTTAAACTCAAGATCTCTGATTTGATAGTATACAGGCTATTGACACTGAAAAACCAAGTTTTAAATTTTTTCTCTGTCTGTCTGTTTGTTCCGGGTAATCTCTGAAACGGCTGGACCGATTTTAACGGGACTTTAACTGGCAGGTCGTACTTTTATTTATTAAAAATATTAGGGTTCCGCGACATAAAGCATGAAACTAAATCTACGCGGGTGATACCGCGAGGCACAGCTAGTAATAAATAATAATGTTTACTGAATATGGTATGAGGTCTATATGTTTTAACATAATGGTATATTTCTACACATGAGGGAGTATGATATGTATTTGTATAATCTTACCTACTGTAAAAATCGGCGTGCGTAGAACGTTGTTTTCTAGTTATTGTATTCTAGAGCCTGTTCAAACCACGGTCGAAGTATTATGCAACTAATTTTTACATAGAGTATATAAAACTGAACGAATAGGTGAGTTTGTGTTCATCTGTGGATATGCCATTGGCACTCTGTATGTCAGTCAATGTCTATGTCAATTGATCGATATAAAGTAGCAGTGTCTGTGGAAACACTCTATATTTTAAGAAATATTGTCTACCTTTAGATGGGTTTTTGAACGTCTCAAGGGCCGTGACCGTCAAGACTGTGCGTGCAATACCTTTCTGCAACTCCAACTTACGTGTTCAAAGTAATTGTATACTATAAACGTTCTACAAGTTGACACCAGGGGGCCTACTCGCTTTCTCCGAAAAACGAAGCTTCGGCCGAAAGTTCGCAAAGTTCCTACCACGGTTATTATTCGTTCTAAAATTACGTCCGGACGTGGTCCGCTAGAAAATTATTTGATATTTATATTTTCTAAACCAACTTTAATTAAATTATTAGACGAAGAAAAATTTGAGTAAGATAAAAACAAAGCAATGAAACTACGTTTAATTTTCGTTTGTTCACGAAGTTTCGTTTTTGGAGAAAGAGAGTAGACCCCCTGTCTCCTTATTTCACATTATTCTAAACTCAACATAATTTGTCACTTAGGAGTAAGTTTTCGTTTATTTAAAGCACATTTAATCTAAAGAGAATACTCACTTACTCTAGTAAATTTATTTGGTAATAGCCGTAAAAAGTTTAAAGGTTTCCCTCGACTTCACATAAAAAGCGTTAATAGTAACCACTTGATTAAACTTTACAGATCGTTTGAACAAAGTTTAAGGGGATAGGAAAACGTTTGTTATATTCAACGGAAGCAAAAGAATGAGGATATAATTTGAAACAACAGCGACCCACTTTGTAAGTTACTAAATTGGGTCATGCTGACAAAGGATTCCCATTGAGATGCATCCAGCCACCAACTTAAACTCAAAATTTTATGATCGTGAATATTTGTTGACTCGCATCGATATGTGAACGTTGAAATAATAATTCATAAAATGTACAGCCAATTCGTATTTTCGCTTCAGTAAGAGGTTCTGTAGTTTCTATTAAGTTATATTAATATTTGACGCAACGCTAACGACGAGCTTAATATCTTTATTTATATTATATACCTATATAGGTTATAAGGTACCTATTACATTGAAATTGCTTTGCATTGTTTTTTTTATGTTATAAATTGATTAAACTGATATCATGAGTTTCAGGTAATTTTAAATACAAGCATAATTTTCCTACGTTCAGGGAAAAAAACATGTGTATAATTTAAAATGATTTTGTACTAAATGATAATACTTGTAGATAAAGCCAGACAAATGTGTCGTAAGGCTCGTTCATTGACTTGTAACATGATTCGTAATTAAGTTATGGCAATATCAATTTAAACCAATATTTCAATTCATCGCAAAATATCTAATATGCTTCTCATAGTTTTTTAGCAAAAGAACTAATCCCTCGTCCTGAAATAGCAACCGCGGTCGCAACGCTCATAAAAATAATGTTTGCTATTTGTGTCACGTCCGTAATATAAGCGGATTTCAACTAGCTTATAAAAACTTTCAGACCCAGATTTAAATGCAGGTTTCCGCATTATATTCTACAGTTGCTTTGCTATTTCCTACTACCGTTTAGGCTACCGAGATATGATAACTTTAAATCCCTCGTGAGTATGGTAATGAAAGTCATGAGCACATTTAGCCTTTAAAGCAGTGATTGCCTCAAACTGTGTTCAATTAAAACGAGTCCTTACGCCAATTATGTTAAAGTTTAATTGACTCTTTAACAGTTCATTCATTCGTGAACTCAAAGCCCATTCGCATACACTGGGGTATGCTCAGTGCCGTAATCGTGTTTTCCGTAAAATGTTTACAGACTCGAACGCAGTATTCATTGACTAAACCGGTAATTAAAATGCGAAGGGCGGAACCGACCCATAAACTGTGTTACTACGAGACAATTGGGACCCAAAAGTAGGTTATTTGACCTACATATCCTACTTTTACGAGCCATTGTTGAATTTTAGTTTCACAATTGAACGGTGACATTGTGATTCAAGTGTCGGATCATAATGACATCACATAAAAAATGCACTCGCTATGAAGTTTGAATCTTGTTTGAAGTTTTTAGAATTGAAGTTACTTAAGATAAACAGCGAACTATTTTTATTTTTAAAATTATGTCGCTCGTCTTTGTAATGCGCTTAGGATAGGGATTTCCGAGTCTCGAAGATGGCAAATATTTTTCGGCTTTTCTATGAAGTGCTAGAATCTGGAAATGTGTTGTACACGTTGGCACTATCAATATATTTGATGTTAAGTTAGTAATGGTATATCTCTACGAATCTAATAACTTATATAATTATCATATCCTGTACCATATACGCTGTCACATAATTCAAGGCCAGGTGCAGTAATGAGTTTTGAGCGCTCATCAATATAGTGGGGATAACTGCGGCCCAAAAAATAAGATTGCGTATTCAAGGCCAGCGCTCAAAACGTGATGACACCTATATCTACTATGTAATAATCTTAAGTAATTATTATAATATTGTACATAATAACTTAAACGTCGCAAAACATGACTCGACCAGAATATGCATATTAGGTATACAAGAATTCTGGTGCGTGTAGCATTAATTACACCCGAAGTGATTAGCATAGACACAAAGCCCTAAGAATGTTCCATTAATTTCAAAATGGAACAATGCCTTTCTATTGCCGACTGATTAAAGCGACGGCGAAGTCATAGCATCTATTCTAGAATAGTAATTAGCATAGTAAGTAAAATATTATATTGTACGACCATGCACCTTATTTCGTGTGTATGACCGCATAATTTCAAATAACTGTGAGGTATGACAATGAAACATGGTCCTACTCTGACAGTTGGCACGAGCCATGAATTTACCGCCCCGCAAAGGGCTTTGGAAAGGGCAACGTTCTGGATTTCTTGTAGGTATTAAATGGTCCAACAAAATTTGTTTTTGCAATACCAACATATTATTATTAAAACGCGTTGTGTACATTTCAGGTGGATATATAACAATACTTGCATATGACCATCCATTATAATTAAGTTTATACATGTGTGTAAATGTAACTAACTCGTGCGATAAATATATGGATATGAATAAGAAACCTTGTTGATCAACTACTTTCTTTTTATCCTATATACTTTATGGAAAAAAAATCTTAGCCCTATTTATAATAATGCCATTTAAAATAACTTTATCGTAACGATGAAAATGTCGCTTCAAAATAATTCCGCCACTTGTTGTCCCCGTCTGTGGTTAATTTATGGAAGCGGTTTGAAAATAATTGCAAACGACACTTTATTCTGGAATCGAATTTAACGCTACGTTGGATGGAGATAAAAGCATCTCCCGACACTCTCCCAGGAGTGTTGTGGTGCTAGCTGTGATCCCACGTGCTTGGATTTACGACGATCTCTTTACACGCATTGTTTTAGTTTTTGTTTGTGATGGTTAAAAGTCGAACTCATTCAGTTCAGTTGCGTATTTGTAGCTATAATCATTAAAATCCAAAAGTCAAAAGGCGCATTTAATATACAGTATATTTATATATTGTACGATCACAGAAAAAAGACGATCAGCTTTTATACATTAGACTTCGTAGAGCGTTATCTATGTCGCACACAGCATTTTTTTGTTTAAATCACGCAAACCACCCTTGATGTCCGAACTTTTTACAGACATGCCCCTTACCATCAAATAGGAAGCTGTGATGATAAGCGATTGTCACCTATGTATTACAAAATTATAGTATAGCAGATTTAGAGTATAAATTAATATAATGAACACAAAACCCTACAAATTTATGATCCGGTAGTCAATTTAAAATTTAAGGGGGGTTCAGAAAATGCACTGAGAGTAAAAAGCTAATTAATAAAAACAATCGGGAAACTGGAGAGTGGCAGTCACTTTACTTCGCACTAACCTATTATCCCGCAGTCAGTACGCGTTAGCGAGGTGAGTGTAATTAGGGAACCTAACTCGGAAGTATCACGTATAAACACATATTACGTAACTTGCTGATATACAGAGATAAGAGGATTTCTGTACTTGCATACGAGTTACTTTACTGCCTGCCCTTTCATTTGCATAGATTTAGACGGCAGTCTCAGATTGCAGCATGCTCGTTCATTGTAATAATACCTTGTTACAAAACATAGTGGATTTAGACATCCATCTATGGATCCATCCATACTACACAAGCGACGCAAGTTTGAGCCCCAGCGGTTAAACTAATGAGAGTTTCTAAAAAACTTAAGTGCTATAATTTCACACCACGAGCTTTACGGTGAAGGCAAAAATTGTGGGGAAACCTGCATTATGTCTGCAAGACGCATCTTCCCGGAGACGGCGATAAACTCACCATCCGTTATGTTGGTACATAATCATATTCGGTGAAAGGTGAGTGTGTTAATACAGCACATCTGCTTACCCAAAAATTATTTCTATATATAACTTTATTATTGAAATTACTACAGTTTGCTGCCCTTATCCTATGTTATGTTACGAGTTGACGTGTTACTGATTACTGATACTTTAATGGCTAACATGGACACATAATACTACTAAAGTCTTGCACTGTTACACTTCGTGGGCATTTTTAAGTTTAGAGAGATTCACTCCACTTCTCTTTATTAATGCCTACCTACTCTTTGAAACATGTAAATACATTTTCGTGATAGGCAGGTTCATTAAATTGTTATTAAGCTCCATTGAAAAGAGATATAGGTAATCAATCTCAATTAATTAACTTCAACAATTGAGTTATCGCCATTGATAATACGTGGATAAGCGTGAAGTGAGCTCTTGTGTTTGATTGATTTTTTCGGGTTTCCCATCAAAGGAAATAGCAATATAATTTGTAATTCCAGTACATTTCCACGGTATTATTCCATTATCCGGATGCCTTAGTATATACTACTTATTAAAAGACCTGAATACATTTTATCAAATATATAAAAAGGCGTCCTTAAACTTATAATGTGATATATTATAATAGTTTGCTTATATTTAGTTTAATTCTGTATTTTGAAAGAATTATATACATCTAGGACAAAAAGTAAATGATTTTCTTAACGTTTCTTATCTAGAGAAAAAAGCATTTAATTATGTAATGCGTAATACTCAAAGTCGAAATTAATTCGTGCCCGTAAGTCACGCCCCGAATACGCAACGTAAACGCGACGACACACCGCTGCCCTTTACGATTCACCTCACACAACCAATCTCTTTAACGGTTGACTTGTACAGAAAAAGAAAATAAATAGAATTACACGACGAATTTGGGATTACAATTTGGAGATACGCGGATGTACGGATGTACGTATCATCCATTTTCATTTTGAGGTACATCTCACCATTCCCTTTTTTCTTTAATTAATTATATACCTGAAAAATTGGCCTGAGAAAGCCCTGGATCGGAAGGGATGGAAAGAGGGAAGGGAGGCCTTTGCCCAGCAGTGGGACACGGGCTCATAAAAAAAATAAAAAGAAATATATTACAACAACTAATGCTGTAATCTACTCCTTCTTTCTTCCATGGAGCACTAGCAACTGACACATCGCGGAGCACAAAATTACTTTAAGGCAGCATAATTTCACTATTATCTTCAAAAAGTCGGAGGCACAGTAGAGGATGCAGAGTAGAAATTCGAACGCGAGATCCAGTATCCAACTTAAACTCATTATTAAAACTAATACATATGTAGATGAACTTAAAACATACTTTAAACACAAATTATAATAAAGGTTTTTTTACACCTTAAAAAAATATCTTCGAATGTAATAACGCCTCTAAGAACGCCAAGGACGGAAACAAAACTTGAAATAAATTGTCGTCTTTTTTGCATAAACCAAAAGCAACTTAGCGGCACGTTTAAACGTTGGAACATATTTTAATCTTCAGAGCGAGTTCTGCAGCGCCTTAAAAGTTACATTTGAAGGCTTTTAAAAGTTCCACGTTAAGATTGATGACCGCTATTCGTTCTGGCGACGTACAAGCGCCTGACCTTCTTTTGCCAACCTTGGTCAATTTTCCATGTCACATTAACAGGTGAAACGTATACGACCCGAGAAAATCCTTCTAAGCATTAAATATAACCGGCATAAGTGGTCTTTAAAGCCAGATAAAATTTTGGAATGACATAATTTAAAGAGGAGCTATTTATTATGCTAATACAAAACTTTATTTGTATAGAGCTCTCGAGAAATTCACGAATAATTTTCAAACTTTTCATAAATCCTTTTGTAAATATTATACTAAAAACAAGGCAGGGTATCTTTCTTGTTCATCAAAAGACGTTAAATATTACAATATTTGGTTAGCAGTCAGCAAACTTTTTACGGGTCAACAACCTAGCAAAATAGTATTTGCATTTAAAAACAGTCTCATGCAATAAATCGACTTTCAAATATCACGATGCTCATTTGACGCTACTAACAAACACTCTCGAGAATGAGGTTCAAGTGTTAGCTCAATGATCTGTGTATTACGGCTGGCAGTTACAATGTTTACCATAAGAAAGGGTGTTGTGTTATTGCCGGGTCTTTACCACGGCGGCAAATTGACGCAAATATTACCGACCCAATTCGCGATTCGACAAGCTTATGACGCACACGTATAGATACGATATTGTCAGGAATTTGACGCTTACAAAGTGCTGGCAACATGCACAATGCGAGCGCATCACGTGAACTATGTGTGTACCAGTTAAAATATGGCAGCCATTTGTCATGGGTACACATGAAAGAGGCGGTTGTTAGCCAAAGTAAGTTTTAATGCATTTAGGACGGACACGATTTATACGTTACTTAGCTTTCTCTTTTTAAATTAAATTTCCAATGCCTTCGTTCATGCAGTATATACTATAATGTTTTTAATGGTTTTATACTAGATAACTTAATAACTCAATGTCCATTTTGGCAGTCCATTCTAAATACTGGCGAAACAGTTTAAGAGGCGTTTTAAAATCTTTACTTCTCACATACAACTGACAAATTGTATCTCTTCATAATATAAGTACTTAATCAAAACTGTCGTCGTAATACTGAGCTGAAACTAGTATGTGTCGCACCGACATTCATAAGCATTTAAACACTTGAGACACTTAAAATGTACCACTTAATACCTATAAAATTCAGTCAAGCAATTGAATTAATGATACCAAATATGACACTTCCTCAGTGGACACCGAAGACATCACAAGTGAGTAATTGGACATTCAGAGCAAAATTGGTATGACGACTTTCGGTCACGCATGACCTGCGACCCGAAACCAAGACTTATTACTTTGATGTTTTCCAACCATTCATAGCCCAGATAGTAAGTACATTAGCTTATTATCAGTTATTCTAGCACAGAATACTTCAGTGAGTTCGTACAAACAAGCTTGTTTGTCTCGCAATGCTAGTTAGGTCGTAACAAAATAGCAGTGAAATGCTGAGATTGACCAAACAAGTATTTGGGGCGTCCAATTAAGTATAGGATGTTTGTCTTCCTATAACGACTTTGGCCTTCAAACTCTTCAAACTCAAAGAATACTAATCTTTATAAGAAATAAGATTTCACACACAAACTTGCAACCCGCAAAGTGGAATTTGGAAAACACTTTCTTAGTGCACGGACGTACACCTCACCAAGAACATACCCTCCAACTTTCATATCTCTAGGATCCGAGGTAGGCTGTGCGTTGAAAGAGAGAGAAGTCATTCAGTCAGGACTTTGAATTTTATATGTATTCATGTTCTATCTCATACCAGTTATATTTAGATTGACACAAATCTGAAGTTTAAGATCGAATATTCCAATTAAAAACATCAGTAAGGCAGGCAAAGGAGTTCTCATCTTCCTGATAACAAACAGAAATATAATTTGTTATTTCAAGCAGATATAGGCGTGGATCATAAATCTTTAGCGTTCCCCATAGGAAAGGGTGCTTAGTCAATAAATAAACCCCAAGTATCGCTGACTTATCCCTTATCGCATATCCAATAAATATAAATTCGTTGTTTCTTATTTTTTATGGTATATTTATTGCCTGCTTAGTGACCATACCTACCTTGGTGTTGGTTATAACAATAATACCTAAAAGTCATGAAACTGACTGCATAGCCTTTGAAAGCACTTCCACGTATTTTCTATCCCCTATTTTCTGATTGTGGTGTATAACTCTTTATTTTCCCTTTTATTGTCTACAATCAGTCGCTTAGAGTATAATCAGATTTATGCTGAGTTTTGCGTTTGTGAAGCTAGCTTCAACATTCCAGCTTCCCTTAGTCAGACGACACTTTGGTTTTCTTGAAACGAAAAAGGTTAGGACCCAACAACATGTTACTTTTTAGTCGACCCTTGTAGGTATTTGTCAGAATAGTCTTTGGTGCTGTAATAATTTAAAAATAATTTCTTAACGAGTACGTACATAGTTAGTTTCAAACTTTAGCTCTTCATAACATGAGTTAGTATAGATAAATAATCAAAATCCGTGACTTTTACCAGTCTGTACTTAACTTCCAGAATTGAGTAGGTAACTTTTATATAACATATTACGAACGTGAAATATGGGCCTTCCTTTACTCAGTTATGTTACGTTGATTGATTGATAACCATTTACTAGTTTCAGTTTGGGATTTACGAGTTTCTTCATTTATAATTTTGTTTACGATATATTCACAGCTATGAACATTCTCATGTACTTTTATAACACTGCCTGTTTTCTGAGCTCTATATAAAGATAATTGTCACGCCTATATTCCCCGTAAGGATAGGCAGAGGTTTACATATAATATTTCCACATTTGGCCCGTTATGTTTCAGTCCCATGCAATAGAGGGCGAGCCTATTGCCATTAAACGGGCACTAATCCAAACTCCGGATTGGGAAATTGCAGATGGAAAAACCAATAAGCGTTTGTGACCACTTCACCAACAAGGCAGTCTCAATATAAATATGAATATTATGTAAGTCGTTTAGGTTTAGCTTACCGATACTTCTATACTAATGTTATAAAGAGGAAAGATTTGTATGTAAGTATGTTTGTAACAAATTGGCTCAAGAAGTACTGGACCGATTTTAAAAATTCCTTCATCATTTAAATGCTACATTATCACTGATTAATATAGGCATTTTATCCCCGTACTCTCACGGGAACGGCAACTTTGCGGGTAAAACCGCGTGACGTTCGCTAGTTTCATATAATTTAAGTTATGAGACTTCTCAAATAAAGTTTCTTGAAGTCGTGGAACACTTACTCTAAACGACATAAATAGCTCTGTTTCTATAACAACCGGAGCAATAAGTTAGGGCCGGAACACGATCGAGGCATTCAGAATCCGGACTGTCGGGTGAAATGCGATATTTACTTTGCCTGTGCACCGGTCACGTACTAGCTATACCTCGGAGCTACACTGATCAGTATTGGGCGCACTCTCATTATTTTGTGGATACTCTGCTATATTGAATCTCACCTTTTTTACTTGTTATAGGGTATACGGGGTAACCGTTCTCGTTGATATGAAAGGGTAATTTCTGCAGTCCATTTTGTTTGAAATTTTACCTACAAAAAAACTTTCAAATAAGAGTTATTCGGTAAGGAATTACCTCACACGTAGACTAGTAAAACGAGTATAAAAGAAAAATGTTTCTTTTAAAAACATGTAGCAAATTTTCTTATAAATTACAAGAAAATAGCCCTTTGTCTTGGGAAAAGAAAAGAATATCTTATTTTGATAGTGCTGGGTGTTTTCATAGTTTATCGTCTACTTATGTACTTCTGTGCCTCTGCAACGGTTCTTTCTGATTAAGCCCAGTAACATTCCATTGACAATATAGTCGGGTCGGGAAACGTAATGTTGGGTTTTCCATCTGTAATTCCCTAGTAGCAGTCTGGATTAGTGGCTAGTGGCTAGGCTCGCCACAATTACATGGGATTTTAAACACTACTGGCGAGACGTGGATGTTCTATAAGGCATCTCTGCCTACCCCTACGCGAAATACAGTCAGTTTATGTATGTATGATATTACAAAAAGCGAACTGAATCAAATAGTTATTGTTATGGCACAGTTAAACTTAAGAGCAAATATTAATATTATAATATATTAAGTTACTTCAATATTAATATTTGCTTTACATAGCGCCCTTAACACGTGTAACGTAATTATTAAGTAAAGCCGCCAGGGTGAACTGAACAACAACATATTGATGCTAAGTTAGACGATAATATAATGGTTCATCGATCAAGTTAACGTTAAGTATGTGTAGCACGTTCATCATAGAGGCAGGTTGGTTGTATTGATTGCGCCCACCGACCGAGCCCCGCATTCCCAAATGAAAATAAAACTTACGGGTGAACCATATGCGATATCGGAATTTTCATTAAAATTTTTCACACTTTTCAAGAATTTCCTATATTTGGCTTTAATGTCTTGGGGACGCGTATACCCTTTAGGCCAAGATACATTGAACATATATATTGTATAACTAGCTGTGCCCCGCTGTTTCACCCGCGTAGATTTAGTTTCTTTCTTATTGTCGCGGAACCCTAATATTTTTAATAAATAAAAGTAGCTTGAGTTACTCCTTGAAACATCAGCTAGCTACCAGTGAAAGTCCTGTTAAAATCTGTCCAGCCGTTTCAGAGATTACCCGGAACAAACAGACAGACAGATAGACAGACAAAGAAAATTTTTAAAACTTGGTTTTTTAGTGTCAGTATCATGTATACTTTCATATGCATTTAGTGAAAAGCTGTTATTTTGGAATTACAAACAGACACTTCAATTTTATTTATCTGTATAGATTTTGATGTACCTAACAGTGTAATAAAATTTTTGGCGCGTTGAATATACAAACTAGTTACATTAGTGATAGGCATGTGTGTAATAATATTTTAAAGTGTTTTGAGAAAAAGTAAAATATTCTCCAGAACTCATTAGAACTGCTATTTCTTGTCATGTACCTACTAAACAATTGATGACTTTATTTAAAAAATAAATAATTTTGAAGGTACAGATTAAGGTTGGAATTTAGAAATAGTACCTAGTGTGTAAATTTAGTCAATGGAAGAGGTTAATTTGAAACTAACTTCCTGACATGTCAAGCTGAAATATACAAAGAGTACAGGATGCGACCTTTACTTATAATTATGGTGCATCAACCATGGGGGCTATTACTACGCTTTAAAAAATAATAGTTTTGCACCTCATAAGCTAAAATGTATACCCAGCTGGGTATACATCGTATTTGAAGTGTTAAAAATGTCGCTAAAACACGTGAATGACGTATACGCGATCAGCCACGACGTGACACCTCTTACTACGCTTACTATATTCTCGTAGATGCGCGCGTCTGTGTTAGTGTGTCATTTCGAACGACTTGTAAATTAAACCTAAATTTACTGTTTGTAAAGCTGAAATTAAACTGTGTCGTATGTTTCCCCACTCCCAACGAATATCAATTAATATTTAAAAATTTTCATTCCACCCAGAGTGTGCACTGCGCCAAGCGCCCGCGGAACTTGATTACTCATGCCAAAATGTCATCTCTTTGTCAGAGAAACGAACAACCGTTTAAATTAAACCTGAAAATAAAACAATTAATTTTCGCATGCAATGTAATACGGAAAAGGTTGTCTTGCTTGACGGACACTTATTAAACATATTTAAACGACTTAAACGATATTTCTAAATTTGAATGTGTATTTCGAACTTGTTCTTAATTAATTAACAAAGTTGTGACGGTACTTCAAAATTAATATATTTGTCGGTGTATTTCAATGATTCTTATACTGTCGTATATTTGACAGACAATGTTCCTCAAATCTTATAAGTCCTGAGAATGAAGCTCGGGCTATAAAACCATTGGTGCAGCGGAATGTGCTCCTAAAAGTGGAGTTTCTTGTTATCTACCAGAAAGCTGCAACCAACATGACTAGAGATCGAATCTGCTAATGAATTCAATCAATTATTACATCTTACATAGGTTTGCTTTACTTGGTTCGTTGTTACTACAATGTGCTCCGTGAATATTCATGTTATTAACTTCAAGATGCGCATAATTCCCTGGTAATGTTTGCTTACTTTAAAATAATTTATTGCGTAATTGTATCTTTAGAAGTCATAACTAACTGTTCAGATTGTTATAATTGTATTTGTTTAAAATTTAACCTTTTCCCGTACAATTTAATTTTAAAAACTTAATTAAATTAAAAAAAGTATAATTTTTGTATGGTGGAGAATGGATGGTACTACCTAGTACCTAAATAATTAGTCTATCAAGCAGGGAATACAATGTTTGAATTTATTGTTAAGGTTCAGAAGGGTTCGATAAATTTACGGAAACCAACTGCATGCAAAATATTATCAAGAAATGGAATCATAATGGGTAATGTTTAGTAACGGTATAAAATAGCTTGTTTTCGTACACAATACCATGACTCCCAATAGCGCGATGCAAGATTAAGTAAACAAAGCCTAGCGCCATCTTGTGGTGAATAGCGGAAGTTATGTTACATTCAATTAAAGCTCATACTATCAATAAATCGGATTTGCGGTAAATTATATTTGCGTTGAAACACAATAATTAATATTAAATTAATACCATAACAATGTTAATATACGAAGCAGTGCAGAAACAGTTTTGGTTAATAATTAATTTAAGCCTGTCTCACCAGGTTATCATAAATGTACGTTACAGATCCGCTGTATTAAATTGCATAGTAATGTGTGGCTAGAAATTTGGAGAAAATCGTTTCGACTGTTAAATTATTAATAATTCGAGACAGGGTCACTTATCGGCTTCAAATACATAACAACCATTTAATAGCGGAACATTTTTAACAAATATTTTATTCACCATTATACCACCGCACATGCTATACATATGCTTGCAGTAAGTATATACAATTATCATATTGACCACCTTCAGGGATCAATAATGAAACAAATGATCGTCAGTGTAATTATAATAACACTACTTACTTATCACTCGGTCTTAACACGCCAAACTTCAATCTATCCGTCTATCATGAAATTGAACTTCCTCGTAACAACGAAATTCAGAGTAGCGTGTCAGGGTTATTGATAAGCAATTAGTTCGATAGTCCTAGCTTATAATAATGACATTGTCCACTATAATATAATCATTAAGGTAGATATTCAATTAGACACGAATATGAAGCAATGTGCATGTACGATCACGATATTAATCAGTGTACCTGACGAAGGTACATATTATACATCAGTAATTATACCATCAATCCAGCCCTTTGAGAAACAAGAATTTTTACATACGCTTTTACCCGTGACTTTGTTCGCTCTTTTCCCATTCACGAGGTCTCAAATTAAAATGTATTTTAATTATTGCATTTAAAAATTAAAAAAAACTTTTGTTCATATTATTTATCAAATTAAAAATACAAGTAATAAAATAAATTAATATTTATGAAAGTATCACCGACTAGTCAAAAAACATAAAATATGGCTCACAAACTTGGTTTGGTAGGAAGTTACCGCAGCAGGAGAAAATCGGTAAACGCCGAAAAGATCCCCCGCAAACGGCTCAAGGCCACGACTGCTTTTTCAAAGCAATATTTTATTATTCGTTATTCAATATTTTTATAGTTGTTTCATTACTAAGTAACACAATGTAGTGGATCCAACGTTTGATAAACATTCACGTACCATAGGTCCTGACTGCGTTGTACAAAGGCAAAATATGATTTGGACGAAATGGATTTTTAGAATAGCCGCAGTCACGCCACTCTACCCTTAGTCGCACATTCAACAAAGCCACTCACACAAAAATGTTTTAAACGGCCATCATTCATTTTGTGCTTTTATATTTTTGTAAATTGTCTACTGTTTTAATTGCATTGCCCAAAAATACATTGTCGTTAACGTAAATTGTTTATTTGATAGAATCAATACCAAAAAAGTGTTATTGGGTTTTTCCATCTGTTATTTCCCAGCCTTGTATCTGGCGATAAATGGGTGTTCTATAAGCTTTCTGGAAATGTTAAATGAAGTGTAAGAAAAATATATGCAGAGGCAAATTTTCCTTCAATGTTTTATAATTCTAACTTATTTGTATCATTTTCACAATACACTTCAAGTTTCCCTGTACACTAGGTGCCCATTATTATTAAATTTACTCGTGTATTTCAGAAACTAATCTATATATATAAAAGAAAGTCGTGTTAGTTACACTAACTCAAGAACGGCTGAATCGATTTGGCTGAAAATTGGTGTGGAAGTAGTTTAGAACCAGGAGAAGGACCCCGTTCCACAATATATAACACAATAAAGTCTACGCGGGTGAAATCGCGGGGCACAGCTAGTAGTTTATAAAATTATGATAAAATATGTGTTTGTCTAGATGTGTTGAATCGGGCAAACCGCAAAGGTAATTAGATTAAAGGTAGACCGTAATTAGAGAAACTTTATACTAGATACCAAGTACTTTATTGAACATTTTAAGTACCTAATTAATAATTGAAACATCATCCATGATGGCATTTTATCTACCTAAATAACCTAGGTAAGTAGAGACGTTTAAAAAAACTATAACGGGACTTTTGGACAAAACAATATGCTTATTATTTTTTTTCTCTTGTCATATTCCCAAACAAACATACAATAGTTTGTTTCTTTGTGCACTACAGCAGAGTGGATAGCACAAACGTATTTCATGTTTGTAGAGCCGCCTTGACAGTGTTCAACATTGCCCGCATCATGATAGCTCAGCGACACTTCGAAAATATTCAGTCAGTATTATCCACAGGCCCAACAAGGCATAACACTAGACGAATATAATGTTCAACTTGGCGACTTGATCTAATTCTAGAGTACCTATCGAACTTGAAATTGGTAGCCAAGTGTCAATAATTCGATCATGTGATATGAGACGTCAGAGTCGAATGACCGTCTCTATAGAAAACTGTAGCCATGATCAATTTTTGACAAGCGAACAAACACCGAGACCCTGTAGAAAACATTTAAAAGTGCTTATTTAAATCTGGAATATTGTACCCTCTCACGCCATCCCAGATCGGCTCCCGAGGGGTTAGAGATGGTGAGATCATGCATCTCCGTCTCAGGCACTTTACATACATCTAAACGTACGTGGAATTTCTTCTCAAACGTAATGCAGGTTTCCTCACGATTTTTTTCCTTCAGTTTAAAGCTTGTGGTTTACATACTGCCGTGTAAATTACTGCCCTTAAGTTTGGTAGAAAAACTCATCCATACAGACCACTGGGATTTGAACTTGCGTTGCAGGCGACTCCGTAATACTTAATACTTTGCGGTAGAAACTGTATTTTTTATCGATGTTTTTCTTTCTATGAATTTTTAAAATGATATAAAACTGACGCTTGTATTTACTACGCCCTCTGATGTATCTTACTACGACGGGAGTACATTTAAAATGTTTTTTCCGATTGTATAACAACACATCGTGGCCATATCGTAGATTTGCACATTTCATGGAATGTTGCAAAATTTCATGAAATGGTCGAGCATTTTATGACATGTGCAAATATACATGTAGCCTGAGGCGAACCAGCGAGTGGGTAAGCGATTCACCGTAATTTATTATTTCCAGTACATTATGCGAGTAAGGTATATTTATCTGTTTACTGTTTGTTAGATTCTTATTTCTTTATATCGAATATACAATGTGTTAATTGATATGCTACCCAGAAATTAAAATTTCAACACACGCAATTAGCAACCTTTCCAATAAAAGATACTATATATAAAAGACTTAGCCCAAATCCCAATTTTCGACTAACCAAATCGTAATTTTCGCACTGGAACTAAATGTTGCAAGTTTTTGCATGATTTTATTTATTTATTTATCACAAAATCCACAGCTCTTAAATAAATGAGATGAAATATGATAACAAAGCTATTTCATATGTTCATAGAAGTTAAATAAATTAAGTGTCACACGTTTCTGATAATTAAATATTTGCATGAAAAACTTTTTCGTGGTATTAATGAGCTCAAAGTATAAGCTCTTGAACCAACGAACCGAGTGAACAGTAATTAAAACGACATAGCGCCTCTTTGATCCGTACTTAGCAAAGTTCTTTGCTCTTTGTTTAGAGTTGCTAGTACTGGGAATTCTGCTTGATGACGGGATTTCGACGTGAAAAAATGCAGCTCGAATGAATTACATGCGAGAATTTCATAATGTAACCTTTCGTGACTATATTGCTGTTGTGTATGAGCACTGCCTAGGCGAATTTCAGCCTAGTTTGGAACGTTTTTTGTCTCATACTATGATATTAGCACTAGTGTTTCCATGACGGACTAGTTTCGGTCATCTTCATAGGAGGCATTAGTAGCTTACCATCAGGCGGACTGCACGCTTGCTTGGCAACTTTGTAGTATAAAGGAGTTTCAAAACCAAGTGGCGTGAATGACTGAAGTAGAGAATTTGATCGCCTAGGCTGTAACACAAGTTCGAACCAAATCTCTTTTAAAATCGATAAGGCATAACATATTTGGTATTGGTAGTGAAATCTATGACGTACCTAGTGTAATGTACTAAGCTACTTTAATTCTTGTAAGACGATAGTAGCCACGTAAAGAAATCGCAAGGGACTTTCTTATTAAAAGAAAGCTGACATTATCATGAAGCCTGGGTTGTTTACCCCTATGCTCTGTAGCTAGAGTTAGGTACTATAATGGAACGTGAGACTAGGCATATATTGAACATGCACCTGCTCGCAATTTATTTAAAAGGATTGTTTTACTAGAGAAACAAGTTGCAATAACCTTAGTAAAAAGTATATATTTTTAGTTTTATTAAAATTTGACAAGAGTGTAAATATAACCTATCCATAGCCTTAAACTAGAATTACATTAAATAAACGTTGTGCACGCACATACCTCCAAACCATAGGTAATCTATACTAATATTATAAAGCTGAAGATTTGTTTCATTGATTGAACTCGCTCATTTCAAAAACTGCTGGTTTTAATTGAATAAAGATTTTTTGTTGGATAGTTCATTAATCGCGGAAGGCGGTAAAAAATATCACTAACTATCATAGTTTTAATAGCTAATTCTTTGCGGGTAAAAACTTAAAATTGTATTTTATTTTCCTTTGACTTCCTATCAGGAACATGAAGGCAAATTGAAAGTTCACCCGCTACAATATCGATATTGCTTTGTTGCATAAATTGTTATCAAAAGGCAAACTTTGTCGGCCGATGCTTCTGGCACTCGATGTTAGAACACTGCTATATTTGCTGGAACCAATTTTCAGATAAACAAATTGTTAACTTCTTGTTCTTATTTTTTCGTTTCCCTGTTAAGGAGATTTTTTTTATGTTTTATTTATTGGTGTTCCTACTCGCTCCACGATTTCGTTTCTAATTATTAAGCTCCGACGCCTTGAATGAAGTATTTAGTATGTTTTACATAGCTCATAAACGAAGTTTTTGTGAAAACTTGTAAATGTGAAATTATTGCTCAAACATAATCTTAATTTAGTTCTGACTTATACTAGGTTAACAATATGGATACTGCGAGGAACGGCAATTTTGGAGAGAGGATTTACACTAAGTATATTATATTTACGTTTTACTTTAGTATATTAAATAGCTACTTACTATACATGCGACACGACGTGCGTTTTATAATTGCATTTAAAATTCAAACATATGATTTTAAATCTTTTAATAAAAATATATTATCAACGAAAATTCGTAAAACAAGCGGTATGTATTGTTTTTGGGCTAAAACAATTTGTTAACGAAACAATTAACTTATTGTTTTGACATGCGGCTTTTGCTCGTTTAAACAAGTTGGCAACAAAATGATATGTACATTTCGGTTGTTGAGCATAAAGGTGACGATTTAAAAAGTACTGCTATTTTCAATGTAAATTTCTTTTTCTTCCTAGGTGTCTACCTAAATATAACTCCGATTTGCATAACTTACTATCTAAGTGTCAAAGGTTGGAAAGTTGGAAGTCGCTAGTTTAATACCGCTTCGGATAAGGAAGTACGTATCTCAAAAGTATTCCACGTGGTATAAACTTATTTTGACTTCGTTCGTTGTTAGTAACTAGCTAAGTTGTTTTGGGGCGTTTATTACTGCGATGCCCCACTTTGCACATGCGACATGTAAATTTTGTCCACAATGTTTCATGAATACTAAATACAGCACTAGAGTTCAGATTTTATCCATCTTTATGTGAGTGTAACGTTACAAAGGGAATGCATAATTTGATAGCACATCTGTATCGGAAGACTGATTGCCCAATAACCCAGCGTAACTTGAATCTAACTGGCGAAGTTGGTTTTTTCATATTATTGCTACCCAATTTGAAATGTTAGATTGGCGGTATTACATTTTTCGTGTTTATTTTCTCTAGACATACATACAATAGTCGATGTCAGATTGTAATTCCAAGGCTCAGTTCCATCGTATTCTTCCTATCCATTAAGTTTTAATCTTGTCCATAGTATGCTTTTTTTTCGCCATAAATGGCGTGAATAAACTAGTTTAGTCCGCTTTTTGTCAGCATAACTTTTTATTCATCCAAGGGTCAATTGATATGAATAAGGAAAGCAACCGTTAGTTCCTAAAACTAACTCGTTTTGACTTCCTTTGGTCTGATTTTGACAAATTAGTTTATTTATACCCAAGATTTCCAATCTGACCTCAAGACACCCTTGAAATACGAGCGCGTAGATTAACTCGTGCGTTAAGCTATTTCCATAAAAAATGACTTATAAAATATATTTTCTCTCTGTGATTGCCACCAAAATAATTGAGGTTTTGCATGACACGGCGCAAGCCTTAACGAGACACCTGAGTCTGGCACTTATAACGTCTGGTTATATAATAACGCTACGAAACTAGAGCACCATTTCACACTAGACTTAAGAGACCTCACTTGTAAGTGCTTTATTCACGAACATCAATCTATCCCTTCGTACATGCCTTTATTGTTTGATCCAGAGGATTACTTCGGTTTTTTCTTCTATCATAAATCAATAATTGAGCTCGGGTGCAGTAAAGCGGTGGAATGAACTCTCCGACGTGGTCTTCCCAAGAGATTGACGGCATGGGGTTATTTAGGAACTGTATTTGCTTTTTGCGGTGTTGTTATATGTCTTGTCATTAAATAGAAATAAACTTAACATAAAAAAAGTGTGATATATGTTGTCTGGTACCCATAATACAAACGTAGCTTAGTCTGAGACTAAATGGCGCTGTGTGGAAAAGTCCGAACATTATTTATTTATTTATATGCTCACGGGTATTATATGCCGACCCCAAATAACATGGAATAAAGGCAGGAGGATGATGATGGGTATTATATGCTCCAAGTATACCTTTAACTTATCTCTGACAAAACTAATTTATTGCTTAGGTATCAAAAGGATAAATACGTGTTTACGTCACCGCCATTGGGTCCTCTCGATTGATCTTGCCTACAACTTTTCTTGTTAATCAATGAATTGATAACGTACAACCTTTGACAAAGTCAACAAGACCCATTATTAAAATATTCCTTTGAAGATTCGCCAAATTCATTAATACGAAACGTGATGAAATTTAATCGAATACCGTCCGGGAGAGTATCTCTCAAGGAGGCTTGTTTCAGATAATTAATTCAAAGGATTGCGTGTTAACTACCGGAGGGGACCTGTATCAGCACCATTTAACGTCAACGCATGTGTACAAAAATTTAAGATGTGAACGACTTCTTAAATTTAGTTCGTGTCTGTATCTTGTTTGATTAATTATGTTAATTAAACAAGTGAAGGACTCACAACAGCTGCTAGTAATAACCATAATTTTAACATTTAATTGTAAATCTCACAGCATATATTGTTTATTTTGGCAATACTGTTTTATGACGTAATGGCAAAGAAACACATTTTAAGTTCTAATTATTGTCTGTGGCAACATTCTCAAATGTCACTCATGCAATGTCAGTTGGTCTTATAAACATTATTGTAAAGAGGGTAGTTTGCTCCATTTTAGTAAACTACGAATCAAATACAAATAATGTACATAAAACTAAAGTCCAAACCACGGTAGTGCGGATCTAAAAATATCAATGCCAGTAAAACACTGTATATTTGAATTAACTAAATAACAAGCGCACACGTACTTACCGTCCGCAATTTCACTCGATGTATCTCCCAATTTATGGCACACATTCACTGTTAGTGAGCATAATGAATTTGGATTTATTTTGTAGTCCGATTTAGAATGCAGAGCTCTATGAGATTGTTACAAAAGGTCAGTTATGGACGTGGCTGAAGGGTTCTTCACACTCATTGTCCAGATATGATCTTACGCGTTACTTAAGCCCCTTGCTGTTGCGAGCGCAGAAGCCGAGACAAACTGCAAATTTCGCGTTTACGGATGACAGCTCACATGACAGATAGAATTTGACATCTGTATTTTGCTTCAAATTCGCCATTTGCGAAGGTTAAGTTAAATACATTATTGTGACGGAGTGAATAAAATAACCATATTTTTGTAGAATAAATAAAATACTCGTGTCACAGTTTTTGCAACAGAATTCCTCTAAAGCGGCTTGATTGAATTTTATGATTTTGCTATCTGTAAATAGGAAGTAATTAACTTTTTATACCCGTTAGTGATATGAAAAGTTATAAGTTATAAGTTAACACCAAGTGTTAACTTAATCAGCAGGCAAACTTAAGCAGGGCGGACTGCACGCTTGTCGCCTTACAAGTATTTAAAACTCCATTTTATATGTATATATCCGCGTGACGGCTGAAATAGTCACCGGTTACTAAATTAACAAAGATTGGTCAGTATAGCTACAAGGTACTTGCTAGTACGCTTGTATTTTCATTGTTGTCAAATCGGTTTTTAAATCCCATCTTATTTTTTTAGAGAGCGAGAGCGAAAGAGAGTTTACTACTTTTGTTATGAAAAAAACACAACTCTTATGCAGATGATAATTAAGTATGTACTCTAAATACATTCCTAAAGAAATTATGAACATAATATCGTAGTACGAGTTTTTTATATACAGAGGTGTTGTAACAACACCCACATTTCACCGAATATGATTAAGAACCAA
The DNA here is from genome assembly GCA_964035505.1 of Watsonalla cultraria. Lineage (NCBI taxonomy): Eukaryota > Metazoa > Arthropoda > Insecta > Lepidoptera > Drepanidae > Watsonalla > Watsonalla cultraria. Next base: position 3,517,117 of record OZ037717.1, on the reverse strand, counting down.
CGTGACAGAGGGTGAGTCCATCCCCGTCTCAGGCACTATACATACGTCTTTGTCGACATATTTTTTAAATCTTTATTCTATACTAGCTGTGCCCCACGGTTTCACCCGCGTAGATTTAGTTTCATCCTTATTGTCGCGGCACCCTAATGTTTTTGATGAATAAAAGCCTAATAAAATAGCCTAAGTTACTGCTTGAAACGTCAGCAACCTACCAGTGAAAGTCCCGTTAAAATCCATCCAGCCGTTTCAGAGATTACCCATAACAAACATACAGACAGACAGACAGCGAAAAAAATTAAAACTTGGTTTTTTACTGTCAGTAGCGTGTATACTTTCATATGAATTTAGTGAAAAGCTTTAATTTTGGAATTACAAACATACACATCAATTTTATTTATCTGTATGTATAGATCTATCGTATAATTATTAGTAAGTGTTACGCTGTCCGCTTCCATGATGTATTCGATAGCTAGATCGATAAATTAAGTGTATTATCATAACAAAATAAGGTATGGTTTTGAAAGCCCATGTTTTCCTATTACAATAATGTATCAATAAAATCCTTTTCAGTTACACATCCAAATTGCAATGACGAAAGAACATGGAAAGTCTATTAGAGATCAGTGTTCGCCTCTCCAGTTATGTTTCTGCTTCGTGGTGCGGTGTGACGTCACTATAATGTCGATATACACCTACAATGTAACATTATTCTCGACATTTATGTGCCACTTAGAATAAACGTGACATTATACGTTATAGATCATAGGCATCTACCAATTTGATGTCAAGATATTGGCTACAATATTTGTCTATTCCAGTATCTATACCTTATAATATTATGAACAAAACTTAAGAGATAGTGCAGAACGGAATCTCTCGTTTGAAATTCTGGGATAAGGGAAAGGCCTCCGGAGGGAAGGACTGGTTTACTGAAGTATCCCAAATACAGGTTTTTACATGTTCGACGTACAATCGACATAGGCGTCGTTAAAACGTATTGAAACATATACCTTGGGGTAAAGTGCAGTGCTGCCGCGGATATTAATATCCGTGATATACAAAAAATTATGAAAAATAAACCAACACTTAAAAAATCGCTTTCATTCGGAAATAATAATTTTTCATCATCATTCACTTATGATATTCAACATTCACAAATTATCTCTAATATTTTTTTTTAATGAAAGTGAATAATTTAAAAGTGTGAGAACACCATATCCGATCAGAGCTACTATGGTGTCAACGTGACGTTTTTCTTATGTAGGTACGGATACAGACGAAACGAAATTATATAATTTGAATTTAATCGTTATTAGAAATATTAAATTTATATAGAACGCGAACATAACCTAGAGTGTACAAATTTCTTCGAGACTTACAAATAGGTAAAAGACCTACCTTTACTTTAATTAAAAATGAAGCCTTTTAAGCCTGATATATTGGAGAAGCAATTTATATAACTCAGCAAATTTTAAATTGGCAACGAAGCTGTATAACTATTGTGAAGGATAGGCAAAACAGAACTTTTACTTTCAGTCCGTAACTGTATTAATTAGTAAATTAATGGTGTGTATTAGTAGAAAATATTCAACAAATTAACATTTTAATATTCAGTTCAGAGCAAGACAAGAAATACCTTATATTCAACGGTACTATCAGTTTGGAAATACACAACTCTGTTTGAAAAAGTGTGGAAGCAATGAAATTATCTTCATAATGTTCGCATTGCTACCTTCCTAAAATGTATGTAAAAAAAGACCTGGGGGCCTACTTGCTTACTCCGAAAAACGAAGCTTCGGCCGAAAGTTCGTTAAGATCCTAACACGGTTATTATTCGTTCTAAAATTACGTCCGAACGTGGTCCGTTAGAAAATTATTTGATGTTTATATTTTCTTAACCAACTTTAATTAAATTATTAGACGAAGAAAAATTTGAGTAAGATAAAAAAAAAGCGATAATGAAACTACGTTTAATTTTCGTTTGTTCACGAAGTTTCGTTTTCGGAGAAAGAGAGTAGACCCCCTGAACACTCGCTTAAATGACGTAGTTAAAGTGGACTTTGTACTTTATCTCAGTGAGTAAAACATAATGACGAAAAAATTGCTGAAATGTTGGTAAAATACTCCAATAACGTTAACCTAGAACGGAAGGTGTGAAACACAATTTTCTGTACAGCCCTCGACTTTCACGTAGTAGAGGATAGCGTCTTGACTCAAGGCCGGCGTCCATATTGAATTTGAGTAGTGTTGAGTGCCATTTGTCCCGAGCGAGGACCGAAGTAAGCGATATTTCAATAGCTCCACCCAAGAGGGCACCCGAGACCAATGCACTCCAAATTATTGGAAATTTTACCAACATCGAGTTTGTCTTGACTAAAACAAAACATTTGGAAAGCAGGACTCAGCGTCTGGGTACAAAGAGATTATTGAGCAAACCCAGCTGCTACCTAATATATGTTATGGGTCAGTTGTCCTTATGTGCCCTTACTCGGCATCATATTATTTTTATTTAGTGTACAGATAGATCTATATTTATGTCTGTAATGGTTCTTGTAAGTATTTCTTGGTCACTGAACCGCTGTTAATTAAATTTGAAATGAGATTCCATTTTAATATTAATTTCTCGTTTATTGTTGAAATTATAACAAAAGAGATTTCTAAGAAGCCTCTAATAAGTCTTATATAGATTGATGAAATGAAGGGCTTGAATCATCGAAGTGGAATTGTAAGCATATATGAATTAGTGTCCTACGAGTGCTCCAAGCTGGTCCTGTCTTCTATATCTACTGGTTTACGCTTAAATTTACCAAGATCCACAATCAACCCATCTGTAAATCCCAATGCCATTGATCAATCTTCCAATGAAGTAATGAAACGAAATCGCGTCTCGTAATGTTTTTAGATCATTTTCCCTTCGAAAAATCTCCCCAATTCAGCGATGTACCCAATCAATTTAAATTTATGACACAATGTAAATAGCTCAGTAAAAAATTCAATAGTCCCTAAACTTTAGCTCTAGTAAGCACAGTTTTAACGATGCAGACGAGCAAAAAATTCAATTTGCCTATTACAGGCACCTTTCAATCGAATTATATATAATTTAGGTACATTCACTATCTGAAACTGGGAGTTCTTCAGCTAATTAAAATGCAGGGAATTTTGGAGTTAATTTATATCCATACATAAATTCTTGATTTGTAGCTTGCTATTTTAAATACAAAATGTGCTAGATGAAATGCGAGCCATATTCATATTTTGCTAGATCAATAAATTTAAGATAACATTATCGTCACTAACATTTTTGAATTGTTTTGAAAACTTGCAAAACGTTTTAGGTTTTTATGCAAATACCTTTGGCGTTATTCACTTCATAGAAATGTTATTTTATTCTAACAATATTGAGAGGGAATATGCTACACTGAGCAGGTTTAATTGATGGGAATTGGAAAAAGAATTCGCCAAAAATTCAATACCTACAGCGAAAATATATCTTTAACAAAAATAAAAGCATTTTATTAAATTTACTTTACTTGGAGATCGAATACTGTAACAAATAATACAGTAGGTATTTATGCGTTGGAGTGACTGCTTTGCTTGCTATTCTTTAAGTTTTCATGCTCTGTGGAGATTTTCTTAAAATTTTATTAAATACTTTGATCTTCAAAAAATTACAATGGCGATAGAACTCTTGGGCAGATTAGAATCAAAAATACATAATGCATATCGAAATTGAAATTCCAGATAACTTAGAGATTTCGGGTGACTTATCAATAATGTGAGGAATAAATAATTATGTTCCCGCCATCCCAGAAGGGTCCCCGAAGGGGTAAGGTGACAACAACACCCACATTTCAACATACGCATTTAGATATAAGTAGAACTATTCGACTTTTCTTTATGTTAATTTTTATCGACATTTGTGCATTAGAACTGTGTCCATGGGTTTACATTTCTCAGGTGATTTATTTGTTTTTTTTTAAATTGTATAATATTTTTAAAAAGAGTTGTTACTGAGGTTCTTGCCAAGTTCTTCTCAGTAAAAGCAACCTTCCGAACCTGGCGGTAGCATGTATAATCCTGTAAATTGTGTCATTCTGACGATTTGAAAGTGCTTTGTATAAAGTCTAATCGAATAAAGATATTTTTCACTTTGACTTTGACTTTCACCAAACTTTGCCATCGTGAAAGAGGGTGAGTCCATCGCCGTCTCAGGCACTATACAGTATAGTGTCTATACAAGGACATATGTATGTATAGTCTATACATACATATGTGTATGAATTACTTCTCAGACATATGCAGGTCTCCTCGCGATGTTTTCCTTTACTGTAAAGCACGTGGTTTGAAATCACTGCACATAAGTTTTTAGAAACACTCTTTTGTACATTGGCCCCGCTGGGATTCGAACTCCCGTCGTTTGGTTAGCAGGCGACTGCTTACCCCAAGATCACCACGACTTTCTATCTATCAAAAATGTGTTTATTGCTAACATTTTGCTCGCAAGTATCCTAACATACTGGTTGCATTACATACCAATTTTGACATTTGAATTTCAATCAAACTCAAAGATGATTAGTTTGGCTAAAGCGTTGACCTTTGGGTACTATGTCAGCCAGATGATATTCGCAAAAGTTAAACTTCTGATGGGACAGATTGCTATTAATTGCACGCCGGAAACGAACCTTCACCTGACCCTACACTTGTCGTTAGTTAGTCGTCGAGGCTTTAAGGATGAAAGGGTAACAGGAAACTATCGCTGATTAATATGTCTGATTTGAACTCCTAAGTGAATATGCAGATGAATTGTTATTTCAACTTAAACTTAAAGAATTAATTATTTATAATAATTTAATCTTGATATTACCTACGAATGCGAATTTTTATTTGTTGCGCGCTGTTACCTACTGACCCGATCTTCTTCTTTAATTTAAGAGCTTTGCTCTTGTCGGTGGAGCAATCGCCACTCTTGTCTCTCTTGTGCACAATTCTTGACCTCTTGATACGACACTACACCCGCTTTCTCCTTAAGTTGGTCCATGTAGCTTCTCCTTGGTCTTCCTCTTCCTCTTCGATTTTTCCTTCCAGTACTAGTTGTAATAGCTTGTCGGATCGTATCAAGTGTCCAATAATTTTTCCTCTTCTATTTCCAATTGTTCTTAGCAGTGTTTTTTTCTTTCCATTCTTCTCCAGCACCACATCTCGAATGCTGACCCGATCATCACGAAATATTTCTAAGACATAATATACGGGCCTTTCATTACCATGTGAAAGTTGGTAAGGAATATACTTAAACAAAAACTTAACTTACCATAATATGTGTAGAGTACATAGTAGAGTAGTGAAAAATAAAACATATTTCGGTTTGACGAATACAAATATAAAGCACTCAATATAAATAACCCATCAGTTCATTTGACGGAAATATTCAGAAAAAATATTTGATAAATAGTTTCACGAACTGAATGGAACACGTGGAGTTTTTCATTAGAAAAATTCAAATGTGAATAGTTTTTAACTTTATATATTTACTAGCGACTCGCCTTCACTTCGTATTACGATTTTTGAAAGCAATCAAAACATTTTTTCTCTACTATCTTTAAATATAATAATGAATGGATCTTTTAAGCTCCTCGGAGATCAACTCCTACATAAACTACGTAAAAAAGTATTAAGTAACGTAGATTATAAAAACAACGCGTTCAAATAGACTAAATATTTTTTTAGAAATGGCGACTCCCATTTGTATATTTTAAGACACCCTTCAATAAAAGCAATAAATAAAAGTAAACCAAAATTTCAAAATTATTTTAATAAAACACAGGCCAAGCCGCACTGGGAAGCTAATAGATTAATATAAGTATGTTTTGTTTGTCCGCAGTTCATCGGCGAGTGAGTTGATCTCCAGACGGGGCGTGTTCTCCAGGCGCCAGTATGGATCCGTCGAACAGGTAAATGTAAGCTAACTTTCACTACCAACTTTAATCCTGTTATGATTGATTATCAAACACTTGAAAACTTCCATTACGCCACGTAGAATATAACCTCTTAACTTAACCACAACAGGTTCCAAGTACTTCAATCAAAGTTTTTTTTGTAAACGAAAACATCGTGAGGAAATCTGTATAATGCCCGAGATGGCGACGGACTCACCATCTGTCATCATCTTCGTTAAGTGGGTGTTGTTATTACAGCACATCTGCTAATCACTTCAGGCACTCTTGGGGGATGGCGTCAACACATGTTTTGTATATGTTTTCTTTTATTTCAATTATAATTATGTGTAAGTAAGTTTATACCTAGTTATACGACGTCAAAGTCGGTTTGAAGCTAGAATCATCGAAATAAGAAGAGCAAAGTTGAAAACTGTTTAATTTCAAAAAGCCTCGATGATGCCACCGGCTGAACAAACAGCCGTGAAAAGGTCAAGTAACCGACACATTGCACTCCCCTGCCTTTCAGTTTGCCGCTTCTAACGAGCCTTTGGGTGGCGGAAATGTCAGGCTATTTGAGTTGTTTCAAGCTGAAGTAACATTCATAAAGGTAGATACAGTGGTTCGAATCTCATATTAATTAACCAAATGTTGAAACTCACATATAAGTTTACTATTTAGTTTTACGTACTTTCATAACATATCTGAGTAAGTATCAAATTAATAAAACAATAACAATGCTCAACCTTATACTCCTCCAATATTATAGGAATCTCTAAAATATATAAAAAACTATATAATATATAAAATGTATTCTTACCCAGACAGAATTGAACCCTTGTTTCCAAATTCTATGAGTCTACTTTCGCTGTTGTTTTTTTCTTGCATTGCCTTTTGTATTCTATAGTAGCTGTACCCTCCTTGCAATATCAGCTATCTGCCAGTGAAAGTCTCTTTAAAATCCGTCCAGCCGTTTCAGAGATTACCCGGAACAAACAGGCAGACAGAAAAAAATAGGCTACTTTTATTTATAAAAAATATGATGGTTCCGCGACAATAATGATGAAACTAAAACTACGCGGGTGAAACCGCGGGGCACAGCTAGTATATAAATAAAATAAATAAATTAACCCTGAATCGCTTAACGACACGACCATCGGGATTATACAAAATGAGTCTCAGTGCTAGATTATTTTTTCATTAGAAACGAATAATGAAAACTTGTTTGATTCATTGTTCACTCCACATTATGTAACTGTTTTCTTTCACTCTTCAGACTGGCACAAAATCCTTTGACTAAGACTTCTTATTGTTCCGTTTTTCTCTCAAAGGGGAATAATTGTTTTTATGAAAGGTTTCGTAGCAATTTTATTTGTAATACAATATATTTTATTAATATTAAAGTAACGAGCACTTTTAACCTTAATTTTACATTAATAACATTAATTTACCTTAATTACAATAGTTATAGTCCGTGAAGAAATAATAATCAAACAGCGACACGCTTTTATTGTATAAGCACAATTTATGAAGAACGGTAAAAACTCTGATTACATTAAAGTATTTTGCACACATTTTAATATTGTGCTACATTAAGAAATATGAAGTGTGGTGTTCACTATTAATTTATTTGTTTACTTTATCAGTAGTCAGAGAAATAAAACAACTTTTACGATCACAACAACGCCGGTCCGTCCGTTATCACACATAGCAGTGTTGCTAGAACTATGTATCACAGTTGAAGACGGGTCGAGCACATTTAATTATTACGCACAGAACACTGGATGCCACATTAAGGAACCCCGTCAAAGGAGGCTCATGAATCTTCTACGCAATAAAAACTTATAGAGTAGGAAATTAGAGTAGATTTCGCGTCTCGAATCCTATTTATTTATATTGACACACATACAACAAACAAACGTATCATCATCATATTCAGCCCACATGCACCCACTGCTGGGTATAGGCCTCCCCTGTGACACGCCACTGCTCTCGGTCCCGAGTTAGTCTCCACCACAGTTTCCCAGCCGTCCGCGCGATATCGTCGGCCCACCGGGCGGGTGGTCTGCCCGTTAGTCTTCGCCCTTTTCTCGGCCACCATTCAGTTACCACTTTGGTCCACCTTCCGTCTTCCCGTCTCATTAAGTGTCCTGCCCATCTCCACTTTAGCTTGGTTATCCGTGTACCCACGTCGTCGACCTTGTATACTTGTAAACAAACGTATATACTTCAAGTATATAAGTATACCTCAGGCATGCAATAAGGCGTAAATCAGGAAATCAAACGCGGGTACACAGCTACAACTGTAGAACAACAAACAATCTATAACTACAGCTATTCCTAGTGACAAGTCATATATCCATGTTTATTCATTGACCAGACACGCGTATGCAATCACGAAACCAATCCATATATCAAAGGATTTTGCTTTATTTCGATCAAAATTGGATCAGTGCGGAATATTTAACTTTATCGGATGTTACGAAACGTGTGAACTCTTCGTCGTAAACTTCGTCTAGTTACATCTAGAAAACATAATTTATGCTATGATCAACTATGATCGCTCAAACAGCACACACTAATTCTTAAACGTTTTATTTTATAATACAAGAAATAAATATAGTAAAATAAAAAAATAAAAAAATAAATGTCAAAGGTCAGAAGTTCTTAGGTAGACCTCAAGAACAACTTTAAGGAGATAATTTTTTTATTATAAGCTAGCTGTGTCCCGCGGTTTTACTCGCGTAGAGTTAATATCAGGACTGACCCGCGGAACCCGAAAGTTTTTTTAAATAAAAGTATCTACTAGTGAAAGTCGCGTCTAAATCCGTCCAGACGTTTCGGAGATTAGCCGGAACAAACAGAGATAGAAAAATATTAAAATATTTTTTTCATGTCATATACATATACTTTCATGTAAATTTAGTGAATATCTGTTATTTTGGGAATACAAAAAGACACTTCAATTTTATTTATCTGTACAGATGTATAGATTTGCATCATCAAAATACAAAATAAACCAAATTATTTACGGTATCTGTAATCCACGTTAAATTTGTTGGAATTATTCCTAAATTCTGTATACATTTGTGCTCTTATATTTAGAACCACATTTAGAGCCATACTTCGTTGAAATAACAATAAACAATGACACGATATATCACATTTCAACTCAAATCAACACAGTAAATCTCTCCTACAATCGTTTTTATATTATACGGCACTTGAATGAGACTCTGTTTCCGTACCTCGGTGCCTGGTGCATCGCGACCGGAACTCTTCAAAGACATCACTTTAAACATCTTAACATAAGTTTCTAGGTTAAGTTTGTATTAAATTATCCGATATAGATATGGAATTATTTCTATAAATTTGAAAATTATGTCTACACACGAATATGACATGAAACTTGATTTTAAACACGGAAAAGGTACACAAAATGTAAGGACATTACTTACTATTTATATATTTATAAAGCAAATAGGTTTCTGAATGCAACCTTACCCATTAAATACTAGCTGGTGCCCGCAACGTTGTCTGTGCAGTATTTTATATTTTGGAGCTATTATTTAATAGCTTTATAAATGATAGCCTATTACCTATACAGATAAATAAAATTGATGAGTCTGTGTAATTCCAAAATAACAGCTTTTCACTAATCGCATATGAAAGTATATAATCTACTGACGTAAAAAAAAACAATTTTATAATATTTTTCTCTTCCTGTCCATCTGTCTGTTTGTTTCATATAATCTCCGAAACGGCTGAACCGATTTTTACGGGACATTCACTGGTAGATAGCTAATTTTACAAGGAGTAACTTAGTTCAGGCTACTTTTATTTAGAATAACAATAGGATTCGGCGGGTCACCCATACAATGAACAATACGCGGGTAAAGCCGCAGAGCACATCTAGTTTATGTTAAATATAATAAGCGTATAATATTGTAAGGATGAAAGACTAACAAAACGGTAAATACAAGCTTTCGAGTTTATTTTAATAGTAGTAGTAGAGAATCATTGCCTCCATTACGAGTTTTCCAAACTAAACTCGATATCGAATATCGATTCTATATCCTAATATTCTCCACTCTAACGTTAACTACGTTGAACTAAGCTAAGTGCTATTGCGGGCTTGTCGATGATTAAGGATGATATTTTAGGCGTATCGTACATGAAATTATCGCAGTTTAAATATAAGCTCTACAAGCAATTAGGAATCTAGGAATGAATCGTTCGAAATGACACACTCACACAGGCGCGCACCTACAAGAATATAAGCGTTATGACAGTAAGGCCGATCGCGTATACGTCATTCCACTGATATTTTTCAAAACTTCAAAGCGAAAAATCTACAGTATTTTGGCAGTATACAAAAAAGGATTTTATTTTTATTTTTATTATTTGTAACCCTCACGGTAAAAAAAAAGAAAACATTCTTATTTCAAAAAATAGGACTAGGTTCCTTACTGTCTGTAAAGCTTATATTTATATTGTGACATTCTGTTACACGATTCGATTTCAATGTGAGTTTTCCTTACCTGTAAAAACTGCATCTGAGAATAAATCCCACTCAATTTGGAAATTCGGAAATCGGTAGTGAATTAACGAAGTTGCAGAAAATTCAATTAAAAGTGTCTTTCGCTTTTTCAGATTATTAGTTCTAGTGCTAAACGCTTCGTTTAGCACTAGAACTAATAATCTGACGCCGTAATTAACAGAGTCAAAGTTAGCTGTGAACGGATGGTACGTTGACGTCTCGCGCTACTTCCTGGTATATAAACGGACTAATTAATCAAGTTCTAGATGTCATCATGTAACTTTGAACGTAGGAGTCAATTCGTAGGATTTTCTCCACCACGCTATGAAGATATATAGAACTAGCTATGCCCCGCGGTTTCACCCGCGTAGATTTAGTTTCATCTTTATTGTCGCGGAACCCTAATATCTATGCATCTACACAGATAAATAAAATTGAAGTGTCTGTTTGTAAATCAAAACAGCTTTTCACTAAATAAAATTAAAAAACCAAGTTTTAAAAAAATTATCTGTCTGTCTGTCTGTCTGTCTATTTGTTCCGGGTAATCTCCGAAACGGCTGGACGGATTTTAGCGGGACTTTCACTGGTAGGTAGATGATGTTTCAAGGAGTAACTTAGGCTACTTTTATTTATTACAAATATTAGGGTTCCGCAACAATAAGGATGAAACTAAATCTACGCGGGTGAAACCGCGTGGCACAGGTAGTTTTCAATAAATAAATAATATAAGTAGCCTAAGTTACTCCTTGAAACATCAGCTACCTGCCAGTGAAAGTTAAAATCACCCGTTAAAATCGGTCCAGCCGTTTCAGAGATTACTCGGAACAAATAGACAGACATACAGAGTTTTTTTTTTGTTTCTTGGTTCCTAAGTTTCAATAGCGTATATATTTTCATATGCATTTAGTGAAAAGCTGTTATTTTGGAATTACAAACAGACACTTCAATTTTATGTATCTGTATAGATATATCATTAATGTTTGATGTTTCCTCATAGCACTTTGTCTACTGAACCCGTCCATCTACGCACGAAAAAGTTTTTGAGGAAACACGATTGCTTTCTGCTTCCACAAATACATTATTACATGTACAGTTTATTAATCACACAAACCTTTTGATATATATATAAACTAGCTGTGCCCTGCGGTTTCACCCGCGTAGATTTAGTTTCATCCTTATTGTCGCGGAACCCTAATATTTTTGATAAATAAAAGTAGCCTAAGTTACTCCTTGAAACATAAGCTACCTACCAGTGAAAGTCCCGTTAAAATCGGTCCAGCCGTTTCGGAGATTACCCGGAACAAACAGACAGACAGACAGAGAAAAATTTATAACTTGGTTTTTTAGTGTCAGTAGCGTGTATACTTTCAGATCCATTTAGTAAAATAGACACTTCAATTTTATTTATGTGTATAGATAAAGGCGCGGGGTAGAAAAGGCTAACTTTAAGAATAGATTATTCCTTTGGGAAATGCCCACGCGTGTGGTACTACTAAGTGTAGCTAATTGTAGATAAAAAAGGTTCTCATTTCAAACAAGGATCTATTGAGAGGATTAATTTTGTTTTAACCCACGGATTTAATAAAATATCTTCGCTAATTAAGTAATGCAGAATGTATTCGTTGTTTTTGAAGGAGAACTATGCAAGACATGATATAGAGTCAGGTTTAAATACTAAATACGAGTAAGTGTTCAGTAAATTAATAATGTAAGTAAGTAAATCTAGGTCGCCGGTCGTGATAACTTATGATACCTGTGACCCGAATAGCGGCAGTAAAGTCACGCATCGCGGCTGGAAATTGACGAAGGCTGACTGTCACCTCTACAATGTCTAGGATAAATATTGAAGACTTATAAACTATTTATTTAATTACAAAACAGTACTAACTACAAGTGCTGTCACGAGTTTTGAGCGCTGGCCTTGAATGCGCAGAACAAATTTTTTTAGGTCTTTCATGCGAGAGCGCGAGTATTATCCTCACTTCTTCCGCTGAGCGCTTATAACTCGTGACGACACCTGTACATACAAGTCACACATTCTGCTGAACAAGTATAATATATATTATAACGCATTTCGAGACACGAACGCCACGTTGGATATTAACAAGGTAAATAGAAAGGCAGACATTAGAACACGAAAACATCGCGCTAATGAACGTTCCGACTAAAAAGGGGGAGAAAAAGCGTGACAATTAATTAGTCTGGACTAGTCGAGAGTAGAAAATGGACTAGATACCTGCACATGTAGAACTAATTACCGACATTTGTTAGTTTTGCTGAAAATGCATTGCCAACTTGTGTTTCAATGTAACTTTTTAATGTATGGAGTGAACACACACGAGTGTTTTATTATGTGCCTGAAGCTATTTAACATTAGCTTCCGACCACAGCTTCACACTGATATAAACTGAGTGAAGTAGGTGCATATCTATATAAACAAATAAAATTGAAGTGTCTGTTCGTAATTCCAAATTAACACTGTCACTAACGGCACTTGGAAGTATATAAGGTAATGTATAAGAAAATATTTTTGTCTGTCCGTCTGTTTGTTCTCGCTAATCTCTGAAATGGCTGGGCCAATTTTAACAGAACTTATACTTTGAAAAAAATATCACTAAGTAACAGTTTCTTAATTAGATAGATATGTTTATAAGTTATAAATATTATTTTAAGTTTATTCGTAATTTACCGGGAGATATGTGAGACATGCACACTTACAAAACATGTTCATGCTATTAGTATAGATTAATGAAAGTCGAGTAAAAGACGCGAAGAAGTGTGAAAAAATTCTTTAACTCAATATTCAAACGAAATCCTTCAGAAACATCGCGAAATCAGCCCAACACATCGTCCAACATGATACTGGCATATTAATTATGATGAATCACATTTGAATGCCCCAACTAAAAGGGGTGATATCAATACAATCGATCATATCCGTTGTTCGGATGTCGGAACAATAGCGCATTGTTCGTCAAACACACTGTGTGGTTTCACTGTTATAATTTTATGAGTTTGCGGAACGCCTTTACATGTTTTTATTAAATGGGTTTTTATTTGCCATACATACCATGGAATCAACAATGAAAATATGAAGGGTGCTCTATACACTTATGTTGTGTGTGCCAAGGCCTGCCTTCGGACAATCAATACTAAAATATAAAGCCGAAGAGATTATCTGTTTGTTTGTTTACAGACCGCGCTATTCTCAGGAACTACGTCAAAGCTAAGAAGTTCATAATACGCGCTGGCCCCCGGGTCCGATTAGATAAAAATAGTTCCGTAATAAATAGCCGATTTATGGAGAAAGGCTATAATAGGCTATATATGTATATATATCATCACGCTAAGACAAATCGCGAGTTAAAGTGTTAGCCCAAAGTAACTATTCCACCTGGACAAAGTCCCTGGCAGAAGCTAGAATTATGATAAAATATGAAAATATTTATACAATCTTCAAACTAATAGAATGAAATTAAAATTCTAATAAGTAACATATTAAATAATTCTTTGTATCGGTTTTTTGTTGCATGCCAATGTATGCGGAAACCAACAGCAGGGTTGAAAAGTAAATTTAAATCACGTATATGTCGGCGCCTCACCGGAGTTCGCCCCAGGATCCATTGTAATCGTCAAGAAAAATAAGGAACACAGCAGGATAAATAATTATATTTCTTTAACAACCTTACTCTTCAACGATCAGCGAAAGAATGCCACCTACTGCAACCTCGACTAACCAAGTTATTTAATTATTAATTACAAGACCACGTGTTTCACATTATTACAAAACTATTTAATATTAAGGTTTTATAATTCTAAAAACAATAAAACATTATTTTTATGTTAACTAAAGTCGAAATACATCTTAATTAGCTTAATTAGGTATTTTAAATAACAATATAAAATGAACCGGAAACACCCTATAAAGTTTACAGTTTTGTTACAAAAGTAAATCATAATTGTATTTTAAAATAAATTATTCAATAATTACAACAATATTAGATAATAATGAAACATTAATTAAACTTCTAATTTTACATAATTAACTTAACTCGTTTCTTAAAATAATACATACGGAAGTCATACAGTAGTGTAAACACAACAAAAACATTAGTGACCCACTTAATTCATATTACATTACAAAATTATATAAATAGGAAATTCTACTTCGTTAGTACTTTTAATTAATTCTAGAATCTGAATTACAATTTATTATCCTAAATTTAAGAATTACATTATTACGAAAAGTAGCTAGTGTTGTTTCCTGTCTCAATTTTAAATTGAGACTTGTTTCCTACAATTGAAACTAGATGGCAGCTCGGTTGAGCGCGCCCATACGGCCATACTGACTCAAGCGCGTTCTCTGCGCTTACAAATTTAGAAAATCATTGACAGAATTGAAAATCATATAAGATTGCATGTACACACAATTACATAATCAAATCAAACCAATCTCATATTTCCTTATAACAAGGTTCTCTTTTGTTTTAAGGATAAACACTTAACTTGTAAATGATAACTTAACAAATAATATGGTAACTTTACAGCCTTGATTAATTAGTAAACATTTAGTCAAAAACAATACTTTGACACTCATAAACATAAATCATTCTTGAGACTAGCAATCTCATTCTAGGATCTACCCACACCAAAACAGGCAATCACCCATCCTGGGATCTAGCCATCAACAAAACAGGCAATCACCCTTCCCGGGATCTAGCCATCATCAAAACAGGCAATCACCCATCCTGGGGTCTAGCCATCATCAAAATAGGCAATCACCCTTCTTGGGCTATAGCCTCTAAGACCGGTATAAAGGATGCGCATGGTGGCCAGCCAGCGCGAAAGGAAGGATTTTGGATAGGAACCAACAATAAAATAAAGCAGGGGCTAATTATTGGAAGTGGATGCCCCCAAATTAACTGGTATGTTCCCACAGTTATTAGCGGATGCAGTGGCGGAAGATAGTGATTCAACAGGTACTCCAGAATTATCGTTATTCGCCCATACGGCCGACTGCTCAGAGTCAGAGTCACTTTCAAAAGGGTCATATTGTGCAAGGGGAGCAGCTCGCAAGGAATCATGACTAGCAATTTTTTCTGAACAACCGCGGAGATTGACATGTTTTAGTCTGTATCTGTCATTGGGCAAGATTTCTAAAACTTCCATAGGCCCTTCAAATTTGGGACCGAGTTTAGTGGTGTGGCGTTCATGGCGCCGAAGTAGAACAAAGTCGCCAACTTTATAAGGTTTGACTTTAGCTTTACCTTTATCGAAACGAGACTTATCCTGAAGGGATCGCTCGTCCATCCTATCCTTGCAAGCCGCTCGCATTGATTCTAGATCATCAGTTAGTACATCGTCATCAACTTGTAATAACTTAATACTCGGTGGTGAACATTTCTTTCCCAGTAAAATTTCCAGTGGACTTTTGCCGGTACTTTTGGATACACTACAATTTATAGCTAATTGTAAATCCTGAATAGCCGAGTGCCAAGGCATATCAAGTTCTACAACCGACATATTGTCTTTAATTACTTTCATAAGGCGCTCTACCTGTCCATTCGCCCTACTAGCGCCTTTTGCCACCACATGATGCTGAATACCATAACGTTCGCAAAAACTTTTGAACTCTGTGGATGTCATGCTTTTATCTTGATCAGTAATAAATAACGTAGGGGTGCCAAAAATAGATATAAAATTTTGAAAGCACTTAATTGCGGTTTCCGTAGTGCGGTCATTTGTATAGATCATGTGAACGTATTTGCTGTAACCATCTATATAAACAAAAGCATATTCCGCTACGTTTCGCTGGCCATTCATTCGTCCAGTAATATCGCCGTGGACAGTGTGGAAAGGAATTGGGACTTTGTCGATTGGATGTAGCGTAACCTGTCGAGCACCCGAAACACCTTTCCGAACTCTACAACTAACACAGTTCTCTACAAATTTTCTGACCAGCCGCGACATATTTGGGAACCAGTATTGTTCACGTAATTTAGCAAGAACTTTCTCCCAACTAAAATGTTGAAGAGAATTATGATAGTGACTGATAAGATTCCATCTGTATCTAGCAGGGACAATAATGAGCTTATGAGTTTTATTATCAATTTGGACTTTACGCCTCAATAATTTATCTTGGGTAATGATGTAAGTATCGGCAATAGATTTGGGAATAGAGTCTCCTTTTAATTGATCAACAATTTTACTTAAGATAGGATCGCGTTTCTGCTCAATGAGCAGCCAATTGTGGTCAAGCGAGTTGACTAGGAATTTTAAGGCCTGAGTAGGCGATTTTGGTGGTAGAGCGACACTGACAGTTCGAACGGATTTTTCAGTATCTACGTGGTTGCGACTGAAATAGTCTGCATGAGCAAGGCGGTCTCCCTTACGGTATTCAATTTGAAAATCAAAATTCTGTAAATAAGCCCACCATCGATGTACCCTGGGAGTCAACTCTTTCTTATGACTGGAAGCTTTTAAAGAGTTGCAGTCCGTCACGACTTTAAAAGCCCTCCCGTGTAGAAAATGGCGAAAATGTTTAATTGCTTTTACAACTGCGAGGGTTTCCAATTCATACGAATGATATTTACTCTCGCAATCAGTCGTCCGCATACTAAAATAAGCAATTACCAATGGATTTTTATCCTGTCTTTGAATTAACACGGCGCCATACCCCAGAGAGCTGGCATCGGTGTGAAGCTCTGTGGGTAAACAGGGATCGAAAATAGTCAGAAGGGGAGAAGATATAAGCCGATTAATGACCTCGCGTCTTGCAAGTTCATGACGATCTGTCCAACGCCAAGGAACGTTCGCCTTTGTTAACTCGTACAGGGGAGCCATTATCGAGGAGAAGTTAGGCACAAATTTCCGAAAATATCCAGCTAATCCATTAAACTGACGGACTTCTTTGGGACTCTTAGGAATGGGTGAATTGACCAAGGCTTGGATCTTCCGTGGGCTAGGTTTAACGGTTCCGTTTTCTATAAGGTTTCCTAAATATTCTACTTGCGTTTTAAGAAAAGAGCATTTGGCAACGTTCAAGGAAAAACCAGCTTGCGTTAGTCGATCTAGTACTAATTTTAGATTATGCAAACCTTCGTCAATTGTTTCGGATATTACCAGAATGTCATCAACATAAACTAACGCGATATTATCTTTAAGTTCTCCTAATGCCGAATTGATAGCACGTTGATAAACCGACGGCGCGTTACAGAGACCAAAAGGCATACGCAAGTATTCAAATTGACCATCGGGGGTCACAAAAGCGGTCTTTTCGATCGAATCGGGTGAAATTGGAATACCATGAAAACCTGCAGCCATATCTAAACAGGTAAAATAGCGTGCTTTTCCTAACTTATCGATCTGATCTGCTATAAGCGGTAAAGGAAAGTGATCTCTGAGAGTATTGGCATTAAGCTCGCGAAAATCGACACAGAGCCTGTCAGTACCATCCTTTTTTTTGACTAGTAAAATAGGGCTACTGTAAGGAGATGAACTATCTCGTATGATGCCATTACTCTTCAAATCCTGAACTATTTCTTTAACTTTTTCACGTTCCACAGGTGACAGTCTATATGGTCGTCGCTGTACTATTTTGTCCGGATTCTTTAATCTAATTTGTAAAGATCCAGTTTTCACTTGTGAAACGCGATTCCCACTTGTAAAATTATCTTTATATTTAGTAAGTATTTCCCGTAATATTTTAAGTTGTTGGGGATCGCTTATATCAGTATCAAGACTCAAAGTCGGGTCAACATCAAGCAAAACGTTGTTAATAAAAAGCTCACGCTTTAGAGAAATACTGTCTTTCTTCAGTGTCACGCTAAGACCTGGCACATTCAAAAGGTCGAATCCGATAAGGATATCAAATTTCATGCGAGTATCACCAACTACATAAAATTCTAGCTCTACATAAATACCGTCTACTTTCACTACAGAGGTGATGCTTCTATTTGACTTTATTGGTGAACCACCAATGCCCGAAAAGGTAACGTCTACACATTTACGTTTGCCGGGTACAGAAAGAGAAACGCTTTCTTTAATTAATGAACAGTCGGCACCAGTATCAAAAAGACACGAATAACCCTTATCACCTATTTCTACAGTAATCAGACTGCGTTCTAAGGATTGACAATAGTTTACAGACTTGTTTATTGATTTGAGGCGCTCATCATTCTGCCGACGAAAACAATTCCTTTCAACGTGACCTGGACGATGACAATACCTGCACTCAATATTTTTAGCCATATTCGAGTTACTAGAAGGACCTGGTTTATTGGGTTGATTATTATTATTTTGCATCGGCACTGGGTTGGCCTTAGGGACCACCCTTATTTCCTTACAATCACGAGACACATGACCCACCTTATTACAGTTATAGCATTTAACAACATGATCCCTTTTAGAAACACTGTATTCAGCAAAACGTGGTTTTTTGCAGTCATGATGATCGATACTTGGTTTTATGGACGGTTCTAGCTTGCGTTTGCGATAAGTTTTCAAAACAGAAATTAATTTGGGCAATGATTCTGGCGTAATACGTAATAAATCTGAGCGAATAAATTCTGGAAAAATACCTGTCACCACAGCATCAACCACCTCCGCATCCGAAGCCTCAGGTCGGACTCGCTTGAACAGCGTCCAGGCCTTTGTAGCGTATTCAGCGTAACTCGACGCGTGATCAGAAGTGAAGGCTCTCCACTTCTGAACGTCGTCCGCGTACCGGAATTCCCTGCCAAACGTTTGGATTAGTTCACATTTAACTTGGTCCCACGTGGTAGAACTCAGCGACCACGTGTCAGCCCATGTTTTTGCTCTTCCTCTTAGTTGTAAAATAGCTTTCATGCGGGCCTCGTATGAAGGTATGTTGAATTTTGATATCGTTTCGTCCACGTGAGCACACCAATCCCTAATATCATGAGATCTTTCATCGGGGTCGAAAGGCGGCAAGTAAAAATCGTGATGGTGACGCGATGGCAATGAACCAGATGAGAGGGCAGCGGTCACAGCACTAGCTGCCGATTGTTTCGTAATAGAATTAACAAGACTCATGACCTGTTCCATGGTGAAAGTTGGCTCCAGTTGACGTGGTGGTCCGGGATCACCGGGCTGCGATCCCACCGCTGCTGTCGGCGCCTCACCGGAGTTCGCCCCAGGATCCATTGTAATCGTCAAGAAAAATAAGGAACACAGCAGGATAAATAATTATATTTCTTTAACAACCTTACTCTTCAACGATCAGCGAAAGAATGCCACCTACTGCAACCTCGACTAACCAAGTTATTTAATTATTAATTACAAGACCACGTGTTTCACATTATTACAAAACTATTTAATATTAAGGTTTTATAATTCTAAAAACAATAAAACATTATTTTTATGTTAACTAAAGTCGAAATACATCTTAATTAGCTTAATTAGGTATTTTAAATAACAATATAAAATGAACCGGAAACACCCTATAAAGTTTACAGTTTTGTTACAAAAGTAAATCATAATTGTATTTTAAAATAAATTATTCAATAATTACAACAATATTAGATAATAATGAAACATTAATTAAACTTCTAATTTTACATAATTAACTTAACTCGTTTCTTAAAATAATACATACGGAAGTCATACAGTAGTGTAAACACAACAAAAACATTAGTGACCCACTTAATTCATATTACATTACAAAATTATATAAATAGGAAATTCTACTTCGTTAGTACTTTTAATTAATTCTAGAATCTGAATTACAATTTATTATCCTAAATTTAAGAATTACATTATTACGAAAAGTAGCTAGTGTTGTTTCCTGTCTCAATTTTAAATTGAGACTTGTTTCCTACAATTGAAACTAGATGGCAGCTCGGTTGAGCGCGCCCATATATACATGCAATTACGTATCACATTCACATGCAAACTGCACTCGAATTGACTTTGATTGAATGCAAAATGAAACTGGGGCACTTGGAAGTCTTGGATCTAACGCCTGCCAGCTCCAATACTTCACTATAAGCTCTTGTTACCACGATAGTCCGGCTGTGTGATAGAGACAGACTTATACGCGTGATACACATCTATCTTATATTCATTGTCAATTGATGATTGCAATAAACTATCACGGTAGGGCCCCTAATATTCACTGCGATAGCATAGCACCTAACTGGTAACTTTTATGAGCTTATTTTGAACTTACGTTACTATCCAAAACGAAACAAAATAATTATTGTAGTTATTATTTAAAAAAAAGACAAAATAAAAACACTGAATTTATTTTCTATATGTAACGGAATAAATTTGAAATAAGCGAATATTATGTGTACACATCAGGAACAACAAATAACAAACGTAACATAATAACATAAGCAATTAATAGCATGATCCCGAGGGATACCGATTTAGGTCAAGTATTTATTTGTTATTAGTAATATTACTGTTTCTTGTGTTGTACGTGTACATATTAATATGAGTTTTTGTCAATAAATGTTACTTCTTTATAAGTAACTAAAGACCCGCCCTCGGTTCGCCTCGGGATACGATTATTATTATTATTAAAACTTTGACGTTTGACGTTGATGGGCTATATAAACCCATCGGAATCCATCTCGTACATGTAAGTTAGTTAGTCAAATAACATTCAATTATAAGGAAATGGAGACTTCCATTTATACTTAGGATCACCAACAGAAGATTATACTTTAAATCATCAAAAACGAATATCTATACATATAAATAAAATTGAAGTGTCTGTTTGTAATTTCAAAATAACAGCTTTTCACTAAATGCAGATGAAAATGTGCACGCTACTGACACCGAAAAACCAAGTTTTAATTTTTTTCTCTGTCTGTCTGTCTGTCTGTCTGTCTGTTCGTTCCGGGTAATCTCTGAAATGGCTGGGCCGATTTTAACGGGACTTTCACTGGCAGGTAGCTGATGTTCCAAGGAGTAACTTAGGCTACTTTTATTTATAAAAAATATTAGGGTTCCGCGACAATAAAGATGAAACTAAATCTACGCTAAAATTAAACAACTTACACTCAATTTCAAGTGAATGGAATATTATCGTTTTTCTATTATCATGGGTTCTTTCATCGTGAGCGGTTTATTGCAATGGCAAGTCCACGTGCAGACCTAATCAATCTATACGATGGGACAACTCCTGATCATCAATAGCGAGGTTCTTACCACGGTTCGCCGGATCACTCATCAATAACCCATCACATTTGATAAGGATCCGTACATATATGTACCTGTCACCGTTAACGAAGGGTCCGAATGATCGACGCTATTGTTAGTCTGATCAAAGACTTTAATATGTCGCCTACAACCTTTTTTGGATGTGCCCTGTAAATAGTTCTACGGACTCAAAGAGGAAAACGAATATTACGGGAATCGAGATATTATATCGTGTTCTATAAAATAAGGAAAATTATGCTTTTTTTTCACTTCATGATGTATGAATTTTGTCGATATACTATCAGATGGCATGGTAATTCAATATTTAAGGATTCGTAAAAAGTGGCATAATTATTCTGATATTATTTTTTAATTTCTGGCGTACGGAAAAACTCGAATGAGTTTATGCTACACCTTTAGCAGTAAGTAAACTATGTAAAATTTTACTGTAAAAATTAAATAAATAAAATAAAATAATTACATTATCGGAGAAATTTAATTAACGCTAGTTTGCTGAAAGCGAAAGGAACATAAACATTGCAGAGCAGAGCGCACTCATAAAAATGCAGACTAAATCAAATTGAAATTACTTGGAACTTGGAACATGCTGAAAAAAACATATTTCATACATGAAACTGGTAGGTCTTGTAACTCCATCAGCCAAATCACGTCTACAGCCACAAGGGTGGAATTAATAACATTTTCATATGCTCTAAATTTTTCAGAACAATGGCTTGTTATTTTCAATAACCAAATCAGGTTAATAACTTTGTGCTAAAAATGTGAAAAAAATACTCGAGCTAGACCGCAGCTGAAATAATATTTTATATTAGGTCATCGCATTGCAGTTATATGGTAAATCGTGTGTACAATACAATATGCAGATGAAAATATTACATTTATAACAAACAAATTAAACTAGGGGCCTACTATCATCGTTATAGCAGTGACGTCTCACAAACTTCTTAACAGTGACGTTTTATTGTTGTAACCCAAAATGAAACGTCAAAGCTAAAAGTTTCTTAATACGCTCAGCTTAAATCGATGATGGTACCCCTGTACACAAGAAGACAGACTGTGTGGGACTATACATAAGCAGCGTGGCCTTTGAAACTAGTCTATGTTAGCTATAATAGTTGATCTTATTAGAAAGGTACCAAATTTGACAGTTGGAAATCCCAATGATAAATGATCAATAATTTTGGACGACCCAAGGAAATAATCTTCCAAGACAGCTTCGGGCGGTTGACATAATTACATTGCCTGGATCTCGTGTATTATACATGAAGCGCCTTCGTAATGTAACGGGGTAAAGATCTAATTTCAAGATACCTACATGTACGCCCAGGCGCAAGCACGCGGCCTTTAATCTTTAATTTGTCAGCAACCCACGACATTTCCCGTAGGAGAGCAAATACACATCCTACTCCATTATTAATTTTTAACCCTGTAAGGTTGGCCGATATATTTTTAATTCGATGACATCAAATATACGCAGTAACCCCTTCCAATAACACAAGCTGCAATTGTTCTTATAATCGGAAGCTTGCAAAAGGCTCTTAATAGACACCTATTTACCGAAGACACTAGGCAGACTATTCGGGCAGCCCAATTTTGCTTAAATAAAATAATTGCCAAGTTCATTTGTAATTCAGAAGTCATGTAATTTTAATAATGTTGTTCAAGAAACACATGGATTGATAAAATAATGTAAAGTCATGTAATGTTCGATACCTAGCCGCATCGAGTTAGGTTGAGCGCTGATCCCCACATAGTTTTGCAAAACCAATCGGCAGCCTAAGCTGGAGCTTCGAAACAAAATATATTGGACTATAGAACTAAAAGACATCCAATTTTATTTATAACTGGGAATATTTCTTGCATATATTATTTATTTCTAAGACATACAATACATGTATTTGCTAATTATGAATATCTATTTATTAGTCCGTTATTATCTAGCTATTTGTAAAGTATTTTAATATAAATACCTTTAATATTACGACATTATATACAACCAAGTTGACATTATTATTAGCGTACATTATTTGAGAGCAAATACATACACAGAAATCTCAAACTTTATCCATAAATGAGTTTTATTTTCAAAATTCTTATTAATTTTTTTCTAAGCGTACCTCGCAATTTTTCCTTTCCGAAAATTATTAATTTCCTCACAGTACAGAGATAATCCGGCAATACATCCCACTGATACCCCTGTCGTGAACCTTTACACGTAAATCCTACCTACTCTTATTAACAACCTCTTTTTTCAAGCAGCATTAATACTTATCTAAATATTTTTACATGACCTTAATAATATAAACCTACTAGCTGTGCCCCGCGGTTTCACCCGCGTAGATTTTTTTTCATCCTTATTGTCGCGGTTCCTTAATATTTTTAATAAATAAAAGTAGCCTCAGTTAATCCTTGAAACATCAGCTACCTGTCAGTGCAAGTCCCATTAAAGTCTATCCAGCCGTTTTAGAGATTACCCGGAACAAACAGACACACAGAAAAAAAAAAAAAATTGGTTTTTTATTGTCAGTAGCGTGTATACTATCATATGCATTTAGTGAAAAGCTGTAATTTTGGAATTACAAACAGACACTTCAATTTTATTTATCTGTATAGATGTAATAAGCAGTTCCATTAAGACTTGATGTACTGACAGCCCGAGCTGCTTGACCTGAAATGTTGTTGTAGCTTGGACAAAATCCTAATGTTATCGTATTATATTTGAATGTTTGTTACTCAATCACGTAAAAGGCTGAGCACAGATATATATTACCGAAAAACAATTAGGTTAGGTTAAAAAACAATACTACGCAGTCAAAGCTGTAAGAGGATACCTGTTTTTCATATACCTACTTTTCTTAAAATTTTCTTGAACATGCATTAATTATGTTACTAGCAGGACACCGCAGTTTATTTTGCCTGCGAATTTTCATTATATTAGGTATGAATAATAATATAGTCAAACACCCAAATACCAATTTTAATAAATACCTGTTCAAAACTGAAAGCTTTTCATAGAAACTTCTAACCCATTTTAACACTTAACCCCTTTTGACATCAAATTTAAAAATCCTTTCTTAGTGCGCTACCCACACCTATCACGAAAAATCATCCTGTAAATGTCAAGTCTCAACGACCAGCGGCTGGGGCTCTGTGTTGATGAATCAGAAGTAACTTTATATATTATGTATAGCTGTGCCCTGCGGTTTCACCCGCGTAGATTTAGGTTCATCCTTATTGGCGCGGAACCCTAATATTTTTAATAAATAAAAGTAGCCTAACCAGTGAAAGTCCCGTTAAAATCGGTCCAGCCGTTTCAGAGATTACCGGAACAAACAGACAGACAGAGAAAAATTTTAAAACTTGGTGTTTTAGTGTCAGTAGCGTGTATACTTTCATATGCATTTAGTGAAAAGCTGTAATTTTGGAATTACAAACAGACACTTCAATTTTATTTATCTGTATATGTATATTATGTATAGATGAAATAATTAGAATAAGTAACAAGTTAAGACACTCGAAACAAATGGGCATGTATTAATATACATGCCCGTACATTAATGTTGATGAAAATGGATGACTTCGATGGAGGTCTTAGCAAGAATGTTAGTATTTCCTTCTGTTGTAAAGTAAACATTAATGTATGATAAAAACATGATAATTTATTCAGTACCAAGTCGTAAATATAATCTAAATAAACGATAAAGTCAGTGTTTACTATACTTTCGTAAAGCCCTTTATCAAGTTCCAACACTATTGTACGGTGACCTTTACAACTTTATATTAGTTGGTTACTCGCTGTGAAGGTTAATCTATTCGCGAGTTAGTTTGCGGCTGGCATGTAATAAAGCGGTTTTCCCAAATTGTTGTCTATCGGAACTGATAAAGAATCATTGTTGCTATTTGGTTTTACTACTTCAAGATTTGTTACTGCCGGCCTTTGCAAGTTGTGAGAAAGTTTAGGTTTTTCTTGACCTTGAGGGTACGACTCTACGCGCCTCGCGTTATACTTTATCGCGGTGTGTTGTGATGCTAGTGATATTCAACCTTAAATCTTATTACATTGCCACTTTTATAGAGTGCAGTGGCAGTATGATATATGCGTCGTAACTATAGAAAACAATCGACACTCTACTATCAAATCCTTGTGGGTAAATATTGAAAAGGGCCAAGGTATTATTTTAAACACCTTTGCTGAACGGTGTGAATGTGCAGGTATCATGTCCAATTTTGGAAAAAATCTAAGTACACATTTTATATATAGTTTTATATACTAGCGGACGTCACGCGGTTTCACCCGCGTAGTTCCCGTTGGGAGTACGGAGATAAAATATAGCCTATGCTACTCGCTGATGATTGCTGAAAGAATTTTCACAACAAACAAAAAAACAATCAAATATTTCCTCTTCATTAGTGTAGATTAGAGCATATTCGAAACATTAATCAATTTAAAAATAAAAGCTAAAAATACATTTACAATCCAATTTACAGTAGATGGAGGCAGAAGCTACCTAAAAATAAGATTAAATTGGTTTCGGCATTTACGTGACGTCTTCTTTTCGTATTTATTATATTAACAGTTTGTTTTCGCAGCTACTTAGCACTTTACGAAAACAATAAAAACGTGGGAGTGAGATAATGAACACAAGCGTGGAACAAAATAAATAAATATTTTCTTAAACGAATGACAGTTAGGTACTTATTAAAAGAAAAATACTTAAGTGGTTCTGTTTAAAAATGTTCATTATTTCAACACACTCAAATTTCAAACAGTTTCGGATTACATAAACGATAAAGACATATGGAATTAAAACTCTGCACAAGTAGCTCCTGGCAATGACATGGTATGCAAACATGATATGTAAATCATTTGGTATTGTTTTTACTTTTTTAATTATTATTTTTTCACATGCATGCTGATACAATTTTCAATATTGTGAATGTTTTTTATTGTAATTATCATTGTTTACTGTGTAATGAAATGTACATGATGCCAGCTGAGTTTCTTGCCGGTTCTTCTCAGAAGGCTAGTTTCCGAACCGGTGGTAAATTACTCGACATTCATAAGTGCCTTACCGGGGCCTAAACTGAATAAATCATTTTCATTTTCATTTTCACTCTATATCTAGTCGACTTCATCTGATGAACATTACTAAAGATTTTTGAATTTCAAGATATTTATCTTTATAAAGAACTTCCGCGAAGTAACTCCTCATTCCATGCAATATGACGCAAAAGAGGATTGTAATGACAATCAACCAAATTATCACATGCATACATGTGAAAACCTGGGGGCTATCATAGGTTTGAGCAGAACGTATTAAGAACTTCTTAGCTTTGACATTTCATTTTTAGATATCAAAATTTAATGACAAAGCTAAGAAGTTAGTACGTCATCACTGCTGTAAAGATGATAGTAGGCCCCCAGGAGTGTCTCAACTATCATGCTATAAGTCTACCATGATACATGTTCAGGTTTTGATAAATACAATGTAACTATCGTCAGATTTATGAGTCGGGGGGCTTATGCGACCGCTAGCGTGGTCTACAAAGGCAAAATAATTCATTTTTATTTTAATATACCATTAAAATAAAAATGAATTGTTTTGCCTTTAATGGTACAATGAGACGCTCGATCACAAATAATGATTAAATCCAAGGTGAGGTTGAGGTTGCTAAACTCGGCCGATCGAATGATACGAGCCATAACTAATCTATGCAATGTGCTCATCGATACTATACAAATGATTCGTATTGTTTGTCTACACTAATATTATAGAGAGGAAAGATTTGATTGTTTTTTTGTTTGTTTGCATTGAATAGGCTCCAAAACTACTTGACCGATGTTGAAAATTCTTTCAGCAATGGATAGCTACATCATCAGCGAGTAATATAGGCTATATTTTATACCCGTACTCCCACGGAAACGGGAACTACGCGGGTGAAACTGTGTGACTTCCGCTAGCAATTAATAAGGTGGCAAGATATGTCGCTGCCCTACATCTTAAAAAATATTATTTAGTCGAGAAATAAATAAATATTATTGGTAGTATGTTAGTGATCCCGCAAATGTAACGAGATATTATTGAGCAGGATATAACAACAAGCAGAGAAATTATACCAGAACGGACGTTTCGCCCCGGGCTTTCGTTCGCCCTCCTACGTCTACCTAAGCAAAGACTTTACTTTATTATTACGACCAACAACGAGTATAACATATCATTCATAAGACTAGATATAACAAAAAATAATGAATAATAAATATCTTCATTTAGGACATTTAACTGCCTTTATTTTATGACAATAATAATGTGGTGAGAACGTTAATCGACCGTTAACTTCTAGATTGACACTTCACCAGTTTATGTTGAGAGGTGTACAATAGGCTTTACAACATATTACCAATAACGGAAGCTGCATGAATGTGGCTCACTTTTATATCTCCCGCCCACCCGAGAGTTGGAATGTTTAATTCCATGCTTATTTTTATAATAGCGACCCACCCCAGTTACGCATGAGTACACTTTATATACTTAATTGTATTCAAAACTTGCGAACGAGCCCCTCACCACCTCACCACCCCTTATCGGAAAAAATCTATTGTTATTTTACCTCAGAAGGTTTCACAAGAATTTGCATTGTATTAAAAATAGGACAATTCTCGAGAACTTTCAAACACTGAAGAATTCTATGCATATCAAGATATAATGAGGTTCATGGTCGTGAAGCTATATTACATCACGTCACATCCTCAAGGCTTAAGAAATTTAAGTTAAGCTTTGTGTAATCTGATATAGGTCTGAGCAGTAAAACAAATTTTATGCCTGTCTTAATTCTAAGGCTTCTTTGTGTAGGCTAACAACGAGCCAAATAACATTTCAATTGGAAAATTAAGTAACGTAATTCCAAATCATGATTTTGTATGCCGTCCCCGAGTTGTTTATTATTCTACGATTTTTTTTCTTTTTGTTTTCACTAACAAACATTTTTAGCAGGAAAAATAGCCGTATTTTTGTTGTTAAATACGTATTTTGACTTAAAATCCTTCATTTAATCATAGAATAGACATAATTAAACAATCTTACTTTAAGAATGATGAAATCGGAGACTTATAACGAAAGAAGAGGCAACATTTTGCACTTAAATCTTTTTAACATTTTTTGTACGCACCAAAACAATTTCAAAATAGATGACTTCGCGGTTATTCGGGAATGTAACGATTAGCGTGACTCGACGGTTGATAATGTGGGATATAATGCTGTTCCTCGTGATAATGTAACATGACACCTGATGGATATTACAATACAAAGGCACATTGATCCATGAGGTCGTGGGTTTGGGTGGGTGGCATATGGATCCATATCCATACGTCAAAGGGAAAGACGACGGCGTCGCCTCTTGCTACCACGAGCCGCGTGACTCGACACTACGAACTGACCCTTATTATTTAGGCCGCCAGAAGCGCCCTAGTTTCGCGAACGGACAGCGTACACCCAGTGTAGCGGATATTTTGCAAATAACTTATACGCAAACACGGCAACAACCATAATATCCATGCTCTGGGGATTAGGGATGCGTAAAACGGAACGGCAGCTTCGGCAGCAGCAGGAAACATAATGAGAATTTACGCTCAGTAAAATTGAAAGCAACACACATAAGAATAACGAAAAATACTTCCCTTAAATTGTAATTATAAGGATCAAGTCCTAAAAGTCCAAGCAAAACATTCTACAACTTGGATACATAAATAAAGTGAATTAAAATCAATTTTCGATCAAACTTCAGCTCCAATATGTCACACACACTCTGTAGATAACTGACAGTTATTGTCGGTCGACGACAACGGCGTCAGTCTTTTGTTCACATGCTCTTACTAAAGTATTTCATTGAGAACGCCCGTGGATGTAGGTTACATAGAAACCAAGAACTATGAGCTATGGAACAATTTTGTTGACGAAGGTTGTTTTGTCTTTCTATTAAAATTATTTACTGGGAATAATTTAATTCCATGAAATTTTTGGTGACAATAGCGAGTTCAAATTGTAAAAATATTACACAGTTAAATAAAGTGCTACGGCGATTAAATATGTCTACGCCGTAGCACATGATAGTATAAGTATTATCTATTATCGACAACTAGTTCTTTCGTAACAATAACTACAATACGTTTAATATTCTCGTTTAAAATGCAATAAATAACAAACGATTAAAGTGCAATATTCGACATAAAAGTAAATTTCAGTAAATCGGAAGTTGTAAATAATATCTCGCTCAGAGAATCAGCATAGCTATTCAACGTGGCAATGCTGCTATCCTTCTTTTGCACAATCCCTAGAGACACCGATTTGGGCCAAGTTTTATTCTTGTAAATAGTTTTATGTACTGTTCCTATATAATTAAGTTTTATTCATTATAATCTAGTTCAGATCTTTAACGTAATCTATGAAAATTGGCCTAGACTTACTAACCTAGTAAGTGATTCAGTGTTCTTTGTATGAGGTAGGCATTCTATTTCTATCACTTCGCATGTATGGCGAGGGCTTGACTTGGCATTAAACATGTACATTATTTTACACATGTCAGGCTTCGTTTACTACGGCAACAATAAGCCAGGTCCTCTGGCATGTCTGCCTAATGGACGCACCTGGTATTTGATTTAATTAATCCAGCTTTACTTTGGGAACTTTGTAAACGGAAAAATAGTATATTGTACGGCGTTGTTATTAGATATAGCAATACATACTTTGACTTTTTTACTTTGATGATAATCTTCAACATACTAAATCAAAGATCACCCTTCTGAGCTGTTAAGTTTGAAACTCTTCAACTAGAAAGTTGGTAGAAGTCAAAGCCATTCATTCATATGCTCACGCCTGTATTCCCCGAAGGGGTAGGCAGAGTTCTTAACAACACCCACTTTTCACCGAAGATGATTAAGTGATAACGTGTCAGATGTTCACTTTGTTGCCGACTCAGGCACTATACATACGTCTTTGAATTACTTCTCAGGCATAGGTTTCTTCGCAATGTTTTCCTTCACCGTAAATGACGTGGTGTGAAATCACTGCACATAAGTTTTTAGAAAAACTCATTGGTACAGAACCCGCTGAGATTCGAACTTGCGTCGCTTGCGTAGCAGGCGACTGCTCCAACCCCAAGGCCACCACGGGTTTTATATAATTGAACGGCCATTCATATCATTGAATCAAATTAAGTGGGCATGCGATAAGATTTTTTTTCTTGGATACATGTACAAGTACTTTCGTACCCATTTCTAGTCTAGTTGTAAATATGCTCTTACGTATAGCTTAGCATTGTCTTAATTCTAAATGCAAAGTATTACCAAAGTTAAATGAATATCGCTCCCGGGATCCATAATCGGTGCGCTCTTTCATTTAAATTGAATCTCTGCAATCATGTTCCATAATCACTTTTTAATTTTGCACCAGTATGAAAACAGCCACAGCAGAAATAATCAAAATTTCAATAATTAATTTTATACTGGGTAAGCAATATTCTCTTTAAAAAATTGAAATCCCTTTGTAAACAGTTTCCAATATCTGAAGTATTATCTCGTGTCCTTCAATTTTCTACGGCTTTAACTTTGCCCTCGATTTAAGATGGAACGTTAAGAGATATTGTTTTATTAATAGGTAATTAAATTATTTGTCTTCATGTCGCGGAACCCTAATATTTTTAATAAATAAAAGTAGCCTAAGTTACTCCTTGAATCAGCTTGAATCAGCTACCTGCCAGTGAAAGTCCCGTTAAAATCGGTCCAGCCGTTTCAGAGATTACCCGGAACAAACAGACAGACAGACAGAAAAAAATTATAACTTGGTTTTTCAGTGTCAGAAGCGTGTATACTTTCATATGCATTTAGAGAAAAGCTGTTATTTTGGAGTTACAAACAGACACTTCAATTTTATTTATCTGTGTAGATTTATAGTTATATAGTTGTAACAAGGAATTGGTTACTAATATATATGTATAAGAAAATATGACTTATTAGTTTTCGTAAATCAATTTACAACTAGACAATTATAAAAGCAATAAAATGTATTACTTGGAACTTTCATAAAAAATATTACTCACAAAATCCCAAAGGAAAAGTCTTTATGTAAATGAATTCCGTTGGAAATCTAAATGAAAATGTTTTTCTGTAATTTGGGATAAATCTATTCATATTGTGCTTAATTGTTTAAATTGTTCGTTATTGTGAAATTCAATCTGGTTTGGCATTATTATTTAGATAGGGGCCTACAATGAGGCATATTTGATAGCATAATATAACATGAACTCCCTTATTACAAAACCAAACAAGATTAGTCCATGGTTTATAAGTAGCTCTATCTCTTTCTGTGTTATGGATTTGAAAAGGGTTGAATATATTTTTGGTCCGAATTTGGTCTAGTATTAGTTTAAACAATGTTTTGTATGTTAAGGTCCATGTCGATGTCAGAATATCTGATATAGATATTTAACATCATCATACATTTCCAATCAAATAACACCATTAGCTAGATATGTTCCTATGTTCTATAATCAGCAATTGAGCATGAACATTCGAGCAATATAATGAGATTGTTTTCGTCACAAATAATATAATTATAATATAAGATATATTTGTGTGATATAGTATGTTAATAGTGTGTACATTTTGCAGTTGTCTGCGAGCAGCGAGCCCGGTGGCGCAGTGGACGCAGTGGCACGCCGCTACCGACTCGAAAACGGAAACTCCCTCGGAGAAAAGGACGAGGTATTGTTAAAATGAAAACCTTCTTGATACCCTTTCACCTTCAAGGATAAGCAAAATGTATAGAGCGTCACATCATTCGTATCTTACTCACGCTCCCATTATAGCCACCAGCTAATCATTTTAAGTCAAAGAATTACAACTTCCACCTGTGCGTTGATGAAAGTGCCCTAAACACTTTTCGGTTTCCCGAAATATTATCAGTTGAGTAGTTTAGGCGTGAAATAGTACTCACATTTGCATTTATAATAGTTAGTTAAGTTTTGGTTGCAATCGTCTTCATGGCTCAGCTTTGCTAGACATTCCTGAACCTGGGACAGACCTTCATGTCGTCAACCCACATTTGGGTTATGATTGAATTATTAATGGTTTACTTTTTTTAAATGTTATTAGGTCACCAAAGAATTAATATCCGGAATGTATAAGAGCCCGGTTCCAGGACTTTCCAAATAATGGTTATATTATTATTCACTTCAAAACTCCAGAGGAAACGGGAAATTTTAATAAATTTCTGTTAATTACGTAATTCACACATTAAAAGCCTTTGCTCCGAGTTTCGATATTCAAATATATTCGCTTGGTATTTAGTGCCCATATAAACATTTTGCTTCCAATTTATATCCAACAACAGTATCATCGTTTGAACAAAATAATTAAATATTTTTTACGTATGAGTAATTTGTTATGACGCGTATTAAGAACTTTCGAATGAAACGTCAAAGGTAAGAAGTTGGCGTTGGTGGTAGTCACCCTGTAGACATAACATTAGTCCCGCGCTTCGCTTTTAGAAGCAATACATAATGTATGGGAATGACATATGTCACAGACCTGTCATTTCCACTCATTTTATATCGTTTCCATTAGCGCAAACGCGAGGAGAATGTTACTTTGTCTAGGCCTAACTGCAGTGTGTCTCAG
This sequence comes from Watsonalla cultraria, assembly GCA_964035505.1. Classification (NCBI taxonomy): domain Eukaryota; kingdom Metazoa; phylum Arthropoda; class Insecta; order Lepidoptera; family Drepanidae; genus Watsonalla; species Watsonalla cultraria. The sequence goes on along the minus strand of OZ037717.1, from coordinate 3,483,786 downwards.
TGTAATTTAACATAATCTCCATTATATTAGCGTAATCTCTCCTCCCACGGCAAGGTTATCAATGTTCAGATTGAAATCGTGATTGTAATTCATTACGAAGCAAACCGACACGTTATTATGATGAAACCGTTATTTTAGGCCATTTTTTTTTCGTTTCAAACAATTCCCCTCATGATATAAAACTTATTTCGGTAAATTCGTTTCAAATTTCCTGCGCCTCGTAGGTATTCCAATATTCAATTTTGTGGAGCTTACGATTTACGATTTATGAGTTAGAGAGTTAGCAAGTTTCTCAAACTTTTGGGGTTAGGTACCTGATAACGTCTGTTGTTGATATCTCTTAATTAAGTTTCTGCGGGATAAAAAACATCGAAGATTTAGGATGCATACAAAATAAATAGAAAAATATATTAATATATTCTGGAATAGTAATAGTAATAGTAATAGTAATAGTAATATCACCGACGAACATATGAAGGCATCGGTCTCAGCTAGGTGGTTGATGAAGTTTTTTAAAATTTGATTATATATCTATACAGCACTGGATCCCAAAACCCGCTGTAATATCTGGATTTTCGCAAAAATAATCTAACAAAAAATTTAATACACCTTATACAATACTTGATACAATGTGCTCCTTTGCTTAACAACTAAACATTTTCTGGCTATTCTGCGGTAATTTAGTGGAGCTTTTTGATAATAATTTCTTATATTTTGCAGTTATTCGGACCACCGAACGCGCCCGTCCTCGAGAACCCCGAGTTCCAAACAAGATGGTACTTCAAATATTTTCTCGGCAAAAGTGAGTACTTCCTTTTCTCCTCTTATTATTTAATGCTTCCGCCATAATTCCAGGGAATGCCGTACAAACACAGGTTTCATCTAGTAATATAAAACATAAAATAAGTTACTTATTACTTGAGTTACCTACCTTTATGTGTAGTAAAATCCATAATTACACATTCATATTTCAAATGGGAAGGCGTCTCTATTTGTCTTTCTGCTACTTTTTGAGGACAATCACCGATTCTGGTGAAATTTGGTATAAGGATAGCTTCGACCCCAAGGCCGAACATAGGGTACTGAAATCATTACGCATACGAAGTTGCAGCTAAAAGCTAATTTGTTTAGCTACTTCGTACAAACGTCCCCGCAAAGGGAGCCATGCCTACCTTCTCTAAATTGTAAGGACTATTGTTTATACGCGGTAGCATGTATAATCCTGTAAATTGTGTCATTCTGACGATTTGAAAGTGCTTTGTATAAAGTCTAATCGAATAAAGATATTTTTGACTTTGACTTTGACTTTGACTATACGTAGAGGTGTCCCTGAACGTAAATAGGTACCATTATCTCTCCTCACGTCGTTGTGTATTTTGTAAATGTTTTTGTTGTGCTTGCTTTGTACATTTAAGAAGATTAAATTCTCCTAAAACATGAGGCAGAAAGTATGAGTTTACCAAAATACTTAACTAAATACCTTTGGACAATATTATTCAATGTGATTCACCCACTCTTATCTACGCTGATATTATAAAGAGGAAAGATTTGATTGTTTTTTGTTTGTTTGCATTGAAAAGGCTCCGAAACTACTTGGCCGATCTTAAAAATTCTTTCTGTAATAGATAGCTACATCATCAGCGAGTAACATAGGCTATATTTTATCCCCGTACTCTCACTGGAACGGGAACTACGCGGGTGTAACCGCGTGACGTCCGCTAGTCTATTTTAACACAATAAGTACGTTACAACTCAAGGTGTATCATTAATTATTGAAAAACGAGAGAGAACATAATTTCCGCTTTGCATCGAATACTTAATAGCAGCGATTAAGGTTGGAAATAAGAAAATAACTTTCATTTACCAAGGGGTTTGAAGGTGCTACGGAAAATAACGAAATTTTAAATTTACCTTATTATTTCGTTTATATTCAATTAATTATCATAGCATTGCGATATTAGTAAAAAATAAACTACTATAAAAATATATATTTTGCACTTACACTTTACTTACATATCCTTATGTAGAGTCTATAAATGATAACGGTGATGGAAGCAGATTTCACACATTTTGGAACCGACATCATTAGGCAATTTTGCCACCATGCAATTAAGCATTTATTGGGACATGCAGTCACCTATTTGGCGCCGAGCCATATAGATATAGGTATCGGTAATTTAAGCTCAGTCCATTTAAACCGTTATTTTCACAACACAAAATTCGTCGCTCATATTTTTATTTACACTTACAAGTTTTATCGTAAACGATAGTGTGTCAAACTGTGGAGAAATATCATAAATAGAGATAAAGCTTTCAGTTATAAAAGGAATAAAGTATTATGCGTAATAATAACACATCTTAAGTAAGTGCGAATAAAATCCTAAAATGTGCTCAAACGTACGTATCTCACGGAGAGTTATTTACATAAAGCCTCTGAAGCCGTATTACCATAATTTGCGAACAACTTTTCAACAGTTTGGTATAAACTCAAAATATAAGTACTAGCTGCACCCCGCGGTTTCACCAGCGTAGAGTTAATTTCTTGATGGGCCGCGGCCCAACTTCTCAGCTTTAACATTTCATTTTTGTAAGCACAAAGTATAAAGAACTTCTTCTTAATACGCGCTGCTTAAACGATTTTAGTTAGACCCCTGGCGTCTTTACTCGCTGCAGAATCACAACACTAACTCTAATGTAGCATTACTTGGCTGCGATGAATGTAACGTCGAGATACAGTCCCCATACGGGCTTCGAATACTCCAAAATGCGATCGAGATATCCAGTTGCTTTACGTCGCTTTCTTTTAATATTATTCGTAATTGAGTAATTTTATCTTAGGCGAAATGAGAGCCCTCCCACAATTCTCGGTACCTACACATTTGTCATCCTAACACCTTTGTGATCCCAAAATGGAACACAGAAAACAGTTGTCTAACATCGTGGTGAACTATTAACTCGTTACGTAAGAGAACATTATATAGAGACGAAGCTGTGTGATAATTAAGTTGATACAGGTGTTTAGTGTGTGTTTGATGTCAACATGCCTGGAGAAACTTCTTAGAACCTACTAGCGTTAATATTAATATTCATTGTATGATATACATTTAAAGTCAAGTACATTGAACATACCAAACACTGTAACCTAGATAATTTACAAACGATTTTTTCTTCTGAGCCCCCGTAGTTCTTTCGTTTGTTAGGAACTTTGGATCTATACATCTATATCTTTACTATATATAAAACGATGGTGTATGTTTTTATTTCCGAATCAAATAGCTTGTCGCTAAATGCATATAAGAAAAGTAGATATAGGGTAACAATAAAAAAAAACTGTCAGTCTGTCTGTTCGTTATCTCCGTTTGGATAGTTGGGATTGGACTTTCAATGTCAGATAACTGATGTTTTATTTAAAAAAAAACAAGTGTACGTGGGTGAAGCTACGGGGCACAGCTAGTGCACAATACACTAATTTGATTTATACAAACTTTATACAATTCCTATCGATAATTTTCTTAACGTAAATAACGTGAATAATACAAAATCAAACTGAAATATTGTTTTGGAATAACTAACGATCAAACATTTATCCAACAAACTTGAGGGGGGGGGGGGGGTAGTTTTTATATTCATTGTTTTGTTCATACAACACAAGGAAGCACATTGGCCGAGTGCCCTCGGCAGATGTTTGCGACCCTTATTGCCAATGACATCGCAATCAACTATGTCTAAATATCCCATAACAACAAGGTTACTACCATACATATTTATTAAAATATTAAAATTTTGCGGTTATTGGGTTAAGTGTTATTAGGTTTTCAAACTAAATTAAAAAAGTCAACATAATTCCCAATCATAGCCCGGAGTCTGGATTAGTGCCCGGATAGTCACAATAGGCTCACCCAATATTACATAGGACGTAAATGTAACGTAAAATGTGATGTACTACAAGTCTGTAATAAAAACATCTCTGCCGACCCCTCCGGGGAATACAGGCGTAAGCATAATGTTTATATTATAGAAAACTAGCGGACGTCACGCGGTTTCACCCGCGTAGTCCCCGTTCCCGTGGGAGTATAGGGATAAAATATAGCGTATGTTAGTCGCTAATGATGTAGCTATCCATTGCTTTTCAGAATTTTCAAGATCGGTCAAGTAGTTTCGGCGCCTTTTCAATGCAAACAAAAAAAACAATCACATCTTTCCTCTTTGTAATATTAGTGTAGAATGCTCCTTTTCTCGACGAAAAGAACTAAACAAGTTATTTAGGGCTAATGTCAATACTAACAATAATAGTATATAATATAAAAAGATACAAATATATAAAAATAAGCTTTCACATGTCGTGGTGAGACGGATTAGTGATATAAAAGATTGGGTAGAATTGGGTAAATTGAAGGTTGAGTCGCGTGGTTTAGGCGGCGAGCGCTCCGGAGTTCGGTGACTTAAGCCTTTAAGTTTACTTTATCTTGTTTTGTTTGAATATACTTATACACTTAAGGGAATAGTTATAGATTCTGAAATAAACCTTATATCCACTTGTTAGAAGCCATTTTCATGTACAGCTCTGTATGTCCCGTCAATCAAAATGCAAACTTCGCAATTTATGGTCATAAACATAGATGTAATATCCAATATCTAATTAAAGCTTGTTCCTTCTTAAGATACCACTTAGATATATATAATATTTGTAATACATATGAAACACCCAGACGCAGACAGCCACAAATTCTGATCACATTAAATGTTTGCACTGACGCGGGCATTGAACCCGCAACACCTAAGTGCAGTGATTAACGATGAAGGTAAATCGTGTGAAAACCTGCGTAATATGCTGAATAACAATACAAAGACGTGTGTATAGTGCCGCCAGACGGCGATGGACTCACCTTCTGACACGTTGGCACTTAAGCATTTTCGGTGAACACCTTTGGTTTGGCGACCCTTCTGGATCGCGCGAGCGTATTTTTTTGTCTATGGCCATTGGCCATAAAGATGATGAATCTATAATAATAGTTATAAGCAGAAAAACACTTTTGAATTGAAAATTAAGTGAATAAGATCTACAGTAAAACCAAAGATTTCTAAAAGATGAAAGAAAAGTGCGAAGCTTATTATAAATCGATCTAATCCAAGAAGCAGCTTCTAAGTGATGCATTAGCAAGAAGTCATGCCATATTTATAGTTATACCATTTTACGAGTCCGCACTTACCCTTGCGTGGGCGATCTTTGAGGATTACGATAAGGATTACCACACCCTACTCCGAACTACAGATAGCATCGTTGCTACAATATTAGGGTTAAGTAAATGTCGTTTCCAATCGTAGAGTACTCAAAGGCCGTATTTCCATCAGAAAAGTCGAATTCTCTTTCCTATAAAGGTCCAATCTTTTTAATTGATTGAAATAAAGGTCGAGTGATTGAACCTTTAAATTTAATATTATTTACATGCTCAATACAAATTCTTATGAATTGTTAGTACTGATTCATTACTTATAGTCACATACCTTAATAGCCTTTGTAAATATAACCGCAGAAAAGCGAATAGTTCCTAAATATTATTCAATAAATATACATATTTCCAAGGACTTACACATCAAAGGTACTGCTGCCAGCCGCGCAGTCTCTATAATTTCCAATCCTTTCATATATTGGAAGAAATACGTTTCGTTCTTTCGTTTAAGCTGGGTAAATGTGGGTATTCATTGTGTTTATTTTTCGAATTACCAATTTTATGAAGGAATTTTATAAATATAACCCGTAGTTCATAAGATACCTCCGCGAGGTAGATATGGGTATCTATGTATGTTATGAAAACAATTTTCTTCGTTTATAACTTACCTCTAGGGATGCGAGTTTATTGCGAAAGAATCGATTGAATTAAAATCAATTTTACTTCTTTGAAGATTAATGAATTTGTCAAAAATCGATTTACTAAAAATAAATAATCGATTTCTGCGATTTTTTTTATTTTTTGTAGTTTTTAAAAGTCTCTACATGCTTTTCACATGCAAATAATTAAATCCTCTTCAATGCATCACGAGAGTCACGGAGATATAGGGAAATTATAATATGTATGTGGTTCATATGGTTAAAACTAACATTTTAATACTCCTACAGATATTTTTCAAAACATACAGCTAATTATAACGCGAGGCAGTAGGCGTAGACAAACAAATAAAACGTTCCAAAAACACTTCAATTCTCAGTCCAACAATCCATGTTGATTCTGGTAATTAATTAGTACACCCACAGGTTCCTGCGATATGAACTCGATTCACACACACATTGTTTAATTTCAAGCACGGTAACAAGTAATCAGAATTATTTTTATCCACGTCTTGGCTGGTATAAGAGATATGAATAAAAATTTTTAGTTTCATAAAAAGAGCGGACTTTTGGATTTCACATAAATTACAAGGGATTATTGGAACAATCCCATAACAGGTTGTCTAAACGTTTAGTTAATAATGTAAATCTGTCTTATTTTGAGGCCTCTTTATTATCGAATTAAAATGTTCCTCAGTAGAAAACCCAAGTCAACAAGTTGTTCACTGTTTTTTATTAGTTTTAGTTTAGGCACTTCCCTTGATTTGTTTACCCGGTGATGTTTGCCGTCTTGATAGAATTCGAGGTGGAGAAATTCTTGTGGATTTAGTAAAGTACTCGTAAATTGTTCACCAGATGAAGTTTCAGTGTAGTGGATTCGGAATCGATTACTCGTACTTCCTATATCAATCTTTTAGGCTAATTTCGATCAACAAACTGGACCTCAAAGCTACAGTCAAGCCATCGGAAGGTTTATTCCCAGATATCCATGATTAACAGGTCACTCCCTACCTAACTCACTAACGGCCATAGCTAATTAACTACCGGTTTGAGCCATTTGCTTTTCTATTTCCTACCTATAATTAAATTATTTGTTTCAGTGCATCAAAACTACATAGGAGTAGACGGTTCAAGAGAACCTTATCTATTAAGCGTGGTGCAGGAAGGTGGCGCAGGCCTTTTGCGAGCTATCCTCTTTAACAAAATGGTAAGACCTTACTTTATAGCACGACCTTGGTCCCAATCTAAATCCTTAGTTGCGTATCATGATTGTAACTTACATGATAATTACAGGGTGCACATAAAATATATTTACCACCGAGTGCTTGGAGTAGTGCGGGTGGACAAACTCCGACGCGGCCTACAATTAAACAAATTCTGGCACAATTCTCAGCCATGGAAAGGATGGACAAGATTCCAAGAGAGGTATTATTTTTGTATTCATTATTATGAGCCTATTATGCAAATTTCCTTCCACTTTGTTAGAAAGGTATATGAACCAAAAAATCTGGTATAAAAAAACATTTTCCTTGTGTGTTTTAAAGTAAAGTTAAATTTTCACGTTTTTACACAGATAACGTGTGCGGAGTTGCAGAAAGATATCTTACTCCTGGAAGAGCAAGAGGGTTCTGTAAATTTCAAGATCGGTGTGATGCTAATGAAGCCTGTACAGAAGACGGACGACGAAATGCTCTCCAACGGTAAAGGCTCAACCAAATATTAAAAGGAAGGAAATATTTTTATGAAGGGTCATTTAAATGTCTCGTAATCTTTCAGAGAAAGGCGACGAAAAATGGGACCGATTTATTTCACTTTTGGGCGACAAAATTCGATTAAGAGGCTGGAACCGATTTCGAGGCGGACTTGATGTTAAAGGTAACATTCCAATTAATTCAAGGTGAGTGTAAATGAATTCGTCTTTTGACGTTTTGAAAATTGTATATTGTACTTTGGCGTTTTGATTGATGGATTTCATTCATGCTTTTACATCGTTGTATTGTTTTTTGGAGAAAGTATCTTATTGTGACCCCTCTCTAATAAATTACCGATTTGATTAAATCTGTTAGAAATCAGTGATTCAGGCTGGAATGTAAGAAGCTCATACGGTTGGTCCCACAATTGCAACTTTAAAATTTGCAACTGCAAAATTACCACATAGGCAACTTAACTAAATACTTCTCAAGAAATTGTATCCAGTAGGTTTCAAGGCAAGCATATTATTTACGGAGGCAACAGTAAAAGGTTACATTGTAAGAAGTGCAATAGAAATAAAAGTGTAATATATCGAGATATATATCTTAATTGCATTGGTTGTAACAGGTGACATGACGGGCAGTCATTCCATTTATACAATGCATCAGGGCCACGAAATTATGTTCCATGTGTCCACAATGCTACCCTTTTCCAAAGAAAATAAACAGCAGGTAAGTCTGAACTCAAACACTAGTTATTTTAGGTAAATTTTGGACTTTGTAAGAAGATCGTATCTCATTACCCCGAGACGAAAAAGAACGTTATTTCACTTTATCAAATAAAATATAACCTTACTAAATCCTGTAAAAGATATTGCTCTAGAGTTCATGCTCCGTTTTGGTTTTTTAATGAAAACCCGTGATAATCTTGAACAATGAGGTGCTTTAAATAACCCGGTAGTACTAAGAGTATAAACGGAGTCGCGAAATAAACACCAACCGTGCTAAGTGTTGTATTATTCGTATGTTATTTGCTTACGAATGTGTTCATATTCCAGCTGGAACGCAAACGGCACATTGGGAATGATATCGTCAACATTGTGTTCACAGACGACTCGGTACACAACACTTTCAATCCGCAGTGTGTCAAAAGTCACTTTACTCGTATCCTTTTCAAGCTATACCTACTTACAACATGTCTTTACGTCTTTCTGAAAGTTTCTCCTAGGGGAACAAGGGGTCTACTCTACTACTCCGAAAACTAAACTTCGCAAATGAATGAAAATCAAACATAGATTCCGTTTTCTTTTTATCAAACTCAAAGTTTTGTACATGATTGAATTAAATTATGTTTAGAATATATACACGTCGCTGATTTTTTTTGCGAATCACGTTCGGACCTAATTATAGAACGAATAAGAACCGTGGTGGGGAACTTTGCGAACTTTCGACCGAAACATCGTATTCAACTAGAATAAGAATAGATTTCCATAAGAATGTTATTAGAGATTATTTTTATTTCCTCTGTTATCAGTGTACAAACTTAGTTCATCCTACAAAAATTTTAGGTCTATAACTTTACAGTCCAGCTCTACATAATTAAATGTGGAGGAGCTATTTTGAATGGAAAATATAAGGTTCGCGCGGGAAAGCAGTAAATTAGGGCAAATGTTGTTATTTATCATTTTACTTCATTAATACATTTCCATAACAAACAAAACAGATATATTCGCAGTGGTGTCAGAAGTGGAAGGCGAGGGGTACAGGCTGAGTGTGTACAGCGACGACACAGTGCCTCCCTTCGGGCCCTCACTACCCTGCCCGCCCATCTTCAATGACCCACAACTGTTCAGAGAATTCTTGCTGGTAAGTTCTTAACCGCAACCGAAACTACAGGTTTTGCTAATTACGCCCAACTAACACAAACTAGAGCAATAAAATTCAGGCTAATTAGGTAATAAAGTCGGTCGTGAATCATTAGGGTTCATTAAGGTTCTCAACAAAGTGCTTAGGTATAGGCTGGATACCAAATAGTAAGGTATACAAGAACGAAGCAAAATGATCGTAATTTTTCTTTTAGGTAAAACTAATGAATGGAGAGAAAGCGGCCTTTCAAACACCAACTTTCGCCTTGAAACGACAAAGGACACTAGATACGCTCATAAGGGACATATACGCAGAACACTGCTCCGACCATAAGGTGGTGAGTCTCATTCTGAGGCCCAACATTACATAAACGTATTATTTATACCGATAACACACAAGCTTGTCCCTAGCAGCTCCACTCTAGATTGTTGAGTGTTCTATTAATTTGCTATCACTCACACTCAGAACTGCTCATTCACTCTGCATGTCCTAATTAGTTCAATAGTAGATTTAGAGTTTTTCTTATTTAAGAGCATTACTCTTACTGTGGAATCAACTCCCTGTTGTGGTTTTCCAAAGAGAGTTAAACAATATGTTAAGAATTCTAACAGAGTCGACAACGCGCACGTAATACCCCCATCATTGCAAACGTCCACATCTATATCGACTACGCTGGTCGGCCACTTATTATATTTATGCAAAATATTCAAGAAAGATAGTAATAATGTTATAAATTCGATTTCAGCCAATGCTCTCTCGTCGTGCACTATCAGATGTGTGGTCTGGAGGCGCTGGCGCAGGCGGCGCGGGCGCAGCGAGGACTGAACGTTTTCTTCATGTAGGACAAGCACTTAAGCTAGACGCTGTACTGAGAGGCGATGCTCCCACCAGTCTTGTTTCTACGGGTAGGAATTAATATTCCTATTACAAATAACATTCTCAACCAAAGACTCGTTCGAATATGTTGTCTAAACATGCACAGGATGTGGTGGTTCCCGTCGAGCTCCGTGGGAAGGCCGCGTGTGGCGAGCTGCTCCTCTCCCAGCGACACCAGTTTGTGCGGAACAGTTGGCTGAAGGACGACTTTTACTATCAACTACTTCAAACACGTATATTTTAGAAGGTAGACTGATCGATAATCAGCAATCACTCAGCATCGAATGCGATACAAATTAAGAACTTGACATTTTTGCAGAGAGTGGAACAACTCGCGTAGTGTTAAGATGGGAAGGATGCGTAAGAGCAGCCCGTGTGAGTGAACGCGCAGGCCTATTCCGGGTTGGGACCCGGGTAGTGGCGGGGGGAGGGTCCACGACGGGCGGGGCGGGGGGAGCGGGGCTGTATGCACTGCCGGTGCACGAGCTCTGCGCGGGGGCTTGGGCAATGAGGCCTCTACAGGATTGCAAGCACGCGAGGCTCCCGCGGACCAAGACTGCACATTACTTCGATTTACTTGAAACTGGTACGCTATACCTACTAATATTATCACCATGTAACTACCCATCACCTCAGATATAATGGTAATCATGACATATAGATTTATAGGGAGCAAAATGTAGAGTTAAAATATTGTTTGAAGGGGAAGGAGGCAAAACTACTTTAGCGGTAGCGATCGGAAGGAGGGTAATGCTTATGATTGAAGAATCAAAGACTGATAACGAGATGGGCTTCGAATATACACATATCAAGGTAAGCAATAGCTTCGAAATTGCTTAACGACAATCCCACACAGATAACTAACGAATTAAGTGTTTTTCCAGGACATTCAATTAAGTGAAACACCTGTGCTAATAAAATTGATGGCCGGTGAAGTAGGAATAATGGTAGTTGGCTATAAACACCACTGGGAAGTTTTAGAATCTAATACAGGACAGGTAATAAACACCTCCATATTACCCTATCGTGTTATTTGAAGTTACTGTTGATACGAGTCATATCATAACCTCGGGTTTTTTCAGTCTGTAAAACGGGCCGAAAATTCTGAAGACAGTGGACCTCGTCGAGGAACACTTGTAAATGCTCTACGCATCGGAGATGAACGAGACGGACAAATAGTACTTTGCTATAATCGTAAGTATTGATGACGCAACTTTTCAGAAACCGAACATTCACTAAAAAACTAACAACAAAACATACTTAAAAAAATATATATACGGTCGAATTGAGAAATCTACTCGTACTTTTGAAGTCGGTTAAAAAATGATCTAAACTGCACCTATAAAATGAAATGATGCTCATCACAAATGCCCGAAATGAAAATGGCCAGCTGAAATCAAATTTAGCTTAATTAATATTCGGCTAAAATGTTAATCTCCAATGGACGCATGACCTTATCTATTTGCATATAATATTATGGATGAACAATGAACTAATCTAATCTTGAACATATTTCAGACACTTGCCACTTTGAAAGGTTAACTAGTAAAGGATTGGAAAGTGACGCAGAATACGATTTCCATTGGACAACTGTTCCAGCCGCAGTTGGTACGATCAGCTATTATTCTTAAAGTTCTTGACATATTCAATTGGAATCCCATTCACTCAGCGTTTTCATTTCAGTGTGCGCCTTCCCGTACATAATGGCCTTCGCTGAAGATTTGTTGGAGATACGTTTGGTCGCTAACGGATCTTTAGTACACGCCGCTTGTATACCTGGTTTAAAGCTGTTATGTGGCAGAAGAGTAAGAATTTAAAACAAACTTATTAAGAAAATATAATTCCTGTTGCCATCGTATCAGTAGCATTATTGCAGCTACTGTCCCAAGTCTAATTAAATGATGCAAAATAAAATAATCTCTATTTTTCTATTGTATGTATGTAGGCAGGCGTATTCTTACTTTCAGGATATATTCTACGTGGCGTGCGCTCCAGAGTACGTGCCGTTATCACGAGAAATCGATCCATGCCTGAGTCTACACGACTACGAATTAGTGAGACAGATGAGCAAATGTGGACCCTATTCCGTTGACGAAGATGACAGTAATGAGAATAAGTGAGTTTTCAACATTTTCCTTCTCAATTTATACTTATAGCTAGTAAAACAATTTGGTGAAATGATTATCTGGCGCATGAATGCACAAAGTTTATAAAGTACTAAGATTTTGATGTGATTCAACAGAAGTGAGTCTTGCAACCAAAACAATCGCACGCCTGAGAACAATTCGGCATCAAGCAGAAGTAGCTCAGTGTCGTCGGAGCAAGAAAACATCAGACCGCCGTTGCAACGTATGGCACCTATTTCACCACCGACGTCACCACAAGGTAAAGGTTCACTTCCAAAATCAAATCCAATTTTTTTTGAATTAACTCTACGATATTTGCTAACACCTCTGCTCTCTGCCGAACATTTTGGTGAACTCTGAAGGAAGGTTTGAAGTACCTAGCTAGGTAGCTAATAATTCTCTTAAAAGTTTGTATTAATTGTGTACGTATGGATTTGGAATGTTGATATGTATGTGTGTCTTTGGCAGTACTTCCGGAGAACAGCGGGCGCTGTGTGAGAATCTACAAGATCCCTCAGAGCAACCTCAGTGCCGGAGCGTATCAGCGACAATCGGTCTCAGCTGACCAAGTCGTCACTTCCTACTTCTCTGACAGGTATTTGAATACTTTGGTCTTCATAAAAAATTACGATCCCCAATATTTCAATAGAACCAATCACTTTTTATGTAGTTCCATTATAGGATCTAACAAAGGGTTGGGCCATTTACCCTATTCAAATTCTCAATTGCAGTTCCTCAATAACTCTAGAACACCTAGTAACACAATGGTCCGATAAAACTTTCCAATAGAAACGAACACCTAAATGGGGAAGAGATTTTATTATAAATCTATATCTATCCATATAAATGAAATTGAAGTGTTTGTTTGTAACTCCAAATTAAGAGCTTTTCACTGAATGCATTTGGAAGTATATATCTAAGTACTTGCGGTACTTACGTAAAAAAATAATTAAATTATTTTTACTTCTTAATTCTTTTCTCTACCTATTTATCTATTTGTTTCGGCTAATCTAGGAAAACTTCAATAAAAAAAAATAAGCAAAATAATTCCACCGTGAATTAAGTCCACGCGGGTGAAACCGCGGGGCACAGCTAGTGGTCAATAAGTTTCTACTTACCTACTATACTTTTGCAATATAACAGACAGTTGGTTGCCGTTATTTTAATGTATTGGTGCAAGAACCATTTACTTTGTATAAACCGACGCTTTACTAGCGTCACCAAGATTATGGTAATAATATAATCATAATTGCGTCTACGTATTTCTTTCAGGCCAAATAGCATAAGACAACGACTAGCAGAGCTAAGACTAGACACCAAGTCAAGAGGCGGAGGAGACGACGAAACTCTATAAAAATCTGTAATACCTTTTAATCAAACAGCACAGTACTGTGGTAACTCTTAAAATTTACAACTTGCGTACACGAATTGAATACTCACGATGTGATAGTATTACGAATGATAATGATGCCTAATGGTCCAGGATCTTATCATGAGCTTCTTATCGCCATGATAATTGATTCATTGTATGATGCAACTTTATTAATTGATAAATATGTCGACACGCAAAGCATAGGGTACAATTAGCATGGCAGTTAGCTCACGGTTCGGCCGCAGATTAACATTTTAATATATAATTATTGATTAGTATTATGACAAAAAATATTTTTATTCTGATTAATTCGTTGTTTAAATGTAGATTGGTGTAAATTGTCGTAGAAAATAGTAATTTATTGTAAAAAAAAAATGTTTTGACTAGCAGGTATTATTGTAAATTTAAAATTAATATAAAAAGTAGGTTCAGTGAATGTCCATATGTAAGGAAATCACTGATTTCTATAAATCTGTTGGTAAACTAATGTTATGAATGGGGAGATTGTGTAAATATATCATGAGCTAATTTTGAAGCGGTGTAACCGAGAGGATAGCATTTATTTGAATATTTGAAGAGAGTGTAAAGTGAATAGCCATGCACAAAGTGTATGCTCAAATTATTATCTATAAATCATAATATTATTATTATATAATGCAAGCCATTCGTAGTTGATTGATGTTCAAATATTACCTACTATGAAATAAATAAGGAATTTTATGAGGTAGCAAACATTTATACATTTTAAATGTACAATGTAGGTACCTACAGTGTATTTGCAAATATCTATAAATTAAGTATGTTAACTACATATACGTTTCATGATTATGAAAGCAGCGTTTCTTCGTGATAAATACGACCCTAATAATATTGATATATTAAAAAAAAAGCCTATTACCTACCTATATTGTAACGCTTCTCCGGCCGCAACATACTCAGATAGCGATATTCCCGACTCTCGCAAAAAAAAACAATCTAGATCGCGCTATGGAAGTATTCTGCGCACCTATGCAATTTTCAATTTTAAAATAAATTATGACCTTCCCTTGACTTGGACTAATTTCCCGATTATTAAATGAATCGACTGCCAACACTTACTGGGCTAATATAACTAAATATAATATATCTAAATAGGCTTGTAAGATGTCAATTTAGCAACCGCCTAGCGACAACGTGCTCTCCAGGGAAACCCTTCTAACTACTAGCATGAACAACTTTAGGTGTCGATGAACCCATGAATATAAAAAAAAATAGAAATAAATAAAATTAGTTTAATGGTATTTTGATACGTTATAAAAAATATAAATTACTACGTAAACAGCACATATTTCAATTGGATTGCATCCGCAGCTTCGCCTGTATAGCAGTAAAATTTCACAAACTATCGACCCCCATTTAACCCTCTTAAAGGTGGAATTTCAGAAAGCCTTTTCTTAGTGTGTATCTAACTTTCACCAAAAACCCTCTAAATGTCCCTAGAACCAGCAGTTGATTTGAATCAGTCAGATCTTTGAATTCTAGATGTATAAAAGAGTAGATACAAGTTATAGACACTAGAAACGCTGCTTAAATATAAACTACCTATAATTATATAAATTATTTTTAATTATTATTAAATTCTAGTCACAACTAAACTTGTGTGACATGTAAGACAAAAAGTGATGTATAAATAGTTCTCTCTAGGAGTAATGGAATAATGTATTGATTATTGTAAAGTTACTAAACTCTTTGAAAGTCAACTCGATCAGAAAAGAAGTGCCATCCAGTCATTTGGTTACCTTTCTAGACTTAATATTATCTGTAATATTTTGCGATGCAAGAGAATTGAATTATTATTTAAGTGTTGATACAATCTTAACTTCAATGTGTACATATGAGCATTGTAATTCTTAGAAAATTATATTATATGCTATGTGTTTAGAAAAACATCTGTCATATTTTGTAATTTAATTTCTTAATGCGTAGTTCGGGATTAATGGCGGATTGAATGTAGGCATTTTGGTGTTGTGGGTCTTTCTGTATAAAATTTAACCAAAGAATGAAAAGAACCAAACTGATTAATTAAGTTATTTTTAAAAGTTAACATATTTGAAAATTATCCTAAGCATAATATAATATAAAAGCGTAAAAATATTATGTAAAATTATGTATTATTATTATGAAATTATAGTAGAGGCGTTTGTTTCGATGTTTTAGATGTAGATAGTATGTGCAACTTTCGTGTTAGTATAAACATTGACGAAGAAGATAATTACATAAGTAATTTAAGATATGTAGCCCATTGTGTAATTGCTGTAATATTGGTAGAAACTTGGTTAAATGTATATTCACGGGTAACGTGAAATTAAGTGTAACTAATATAATATAATTAAAAAAACGAACCTAGGCACCAATGCCGTTTTGTAATATTGGGAAAATATGTAAAAAATAAAAAGTAAAAGATAAATATGACAGGTTATATTATGTTTAACACAGATTATATTAACATAGCACATAATAACTATACATTATTATTAAATAGTTATAATCATCTAAGATGTATTATGTAGTTACAGTTTTTTTACATCCAAACCAAAGTTAAGTACAAGTTGATGTGAGAGAGTCATGAATACCTCCAGCAAAATATATTTATAAAAAAAATTAAGTACATAAAGTGTATGTAAAAGTCCATTACTACATTTCTTGTTTCCAAAAATGTGATAATATAAGACGAAAAAATATTTAAAAACCAAATTATTAACTAAAAGTGGATATATTATAAAGTAGACAAAATATTTATATCAATAGCAGTATATTCTTAATAACTAACTGATGTAGTAGACAGAATAAATGTTACATAATAATATTAAACAAAGTATCTGTTCCAATGAATAAAAATAATATACCTACTTATATGAATGTAGGATTTTACTCTGTTATTTTCTCTGAGGTTTAAATAAATGTCTGTTCCAAGTGTGTGTTTCACTTTTCTAAATCTCCGCTTAATACACACAAATAACCTTTGTCATAAACCGACGTCATGTCCGCAATCTTATGTGTAAGTAAATAAGGTTCAAATTAGATTGACAAAATAATCGCGAAGAAAAAAGTAAGCAGAATATTGCTCGCTTATTCTATTGTAGCAGCCAAAGAGTCTCAATAATTAGAAGAGGTATATTAGATAAACCGAGAGTGCGAACAAATTTGTTAACATATTCCGTTCAGGTACTTGGCGTCTGGATATAATGCACATAAAATGTGTCATTTACAATTATGTGTGTAAATATAAGTCATGTACGCAATCTATACTAATATTATAGAGAGGAAAGGTTTGTATGTTCTTTTGTAACGAATTTACTCAAAAAGTACTAGATCGATTTAAAAAATTATTTCACCATTTTGATACTACATTATTACTGATTAATATAAGCTATATTTTATCTCCGTACTCTCACGGGAACGGGAACTACGCGGATGAAACCGCGTGACATCCTCTAGTAACATTATAATATCGTATACAAATCAATATATTAATAGGAACCGTACAATAGTGCACTTGTTAATATAAAATTACAATGAATGATCTAAAACGACACTCAGAGCAAAGTCTTACTAGTTTACGCACAAATTTTTGTTTGTCAGTTAGTTACAGAGTGCCTAGTGCGAGTTTTCTTAAAATCGCCGTCACAAGTCATCGCGTCGACGTAAACGCAGATTTGTATGGGCTCACAATAGTGTCATGTTTAGGCCGACAGAGGCGCTGTTTCGATCCCATACAAATCTGCGTTAACTTTGACGTGGTGACTTGTGACGGCGGCAGTAAAAAACTCGCACTAGGCACTCAGGTCTAAAAGTTTGAGTGACGTTTCACATTAAGTTTAGTCACATAAAATAAAATACAGTTAAAGATAATATATTTAGTATAGCATTTACAAAATAATCAATAATTATTATTATTAAAAGTCATAAAGTATAGTAACTATAAACAAATTATAGAATAAAAGCGCATCCCTACATCATTCTAGTTGATATCTGCAGCCAATTATTATACTATACAGGTATAAGTTCAATGCGGGAATCGAACCCGCAACTCGAACTTGAAAAGGTTTATCTTTGATTGTCACATACTCTTGTATAGAACCAGCGTATCTACACTAAGTGTCACCACAATAGGCTCTAAACTGGTTACGTCTTTGCATTTACAATAAATAAGGTATCTAAGCTAATTTTATCAAGCTATAAGAACTTAGGTTGTTGTTTCAATGCAGTTATATCTAAAAACCTTGGCATCTCACCTTGAGGCGCATTCGATGATTGTGGTGTACCTGTAATTGACAAATACCTTCATGAACTTTACACGAATATTTTTACCGAGCATCAATGTGTAATAAATGTCCTGAAATCTTTCTATATTAACGCTCATAGATGGCGCCACATGTACATAAACTTTAGCTAACTAGCTCAAACCCCCGTTTTACGAAACAAGGATTAGTTTTTTTTTAATTCGTATCACAAAAAGAGATGGAGCTACTTTTAAATCATGGATCATCTTAGTAAATGTTTGTGTAAACTCATCCTCCTTTATTACAAACTTTGGCAACCTTAGGTTTGTTGTAGGATTAAGATACCTTTCGGTTTACTTAAATTTACTACCCTTTCCATACTTGCCCGATTTCAATTACTCTTTTACGCTTCTATATGTTTTATTTTGGAAAAACTTACAGACTAATAAAAAATTTACAAGTTTAATATAAGCTTAGTACCTTGCAACAACCTGTGTCTCTCCATATAATTCCTGGTAGCGAAGGACATGTCAATGGGCGCTGCAGCGGGCTTGGGCGCCGGTCGATGCCCCATCGGTGATCCATTCTTCAAGTACTTGGCTGCCAGCTGGTTCATTTTCAAGCTCGTGTCTGTGGGAGCTGCGTAGATGTGCGGTTGGTGTATGCCCAGAGGGTCATCGCCAAACTTTACTCTGGAAATTGACAGAGAATATTTTAACTAGATATATTATTGAGACAATGCGGCAGGCCTCGGATGAGATGGTGAGATGAGCATGATGCTTTCAAGAGCAATTGGCAGCAGACTGCTGAGAACAGGAACGGTTGCAAAAGTGGAAGGGAGGCTTTTGCATACCAGTAGGACATAAAAGACTCAAAATAAATAATAAATATTTTTTGCAGTTTTTTTGTTGAATATAAGTACCTTTTTGTCATGCTAACATTCGTCTTGTCTATCTGCATCTGCATACAGTGTTGTCTTGCATTCCTACACATAGCACTTGCTGAGGATGGCATGTCTGAATCTTGCAACACGCCATTCACATGGGTCTAAACATGAAAAAAAACCTTCTTATAAAAAAATAATATATTTAACTTATTAAAATAGGCAGTATTTTCAATAGCTACAAATATTAACTCCATAAGTTAATATGGACCAAATGAATGAGTATAATTTTATTAGTGAGTAAAAATTTTAATTACCATAACTTTATTGTAGTAGGTCCATCCAACATTGGAATGGTCATCACTGCCTGAATCTGAACTGCAAAAAAAAAAGAATTTTGAAACCAAATAATTACATTTATTCATGATATTCTCAAACCCTAATATACTTACTCGCTATAATCCCTGACATCCAAATGCAATGTTTGTTCTGGCGACATCATAGGGGTTGTGGCATTATCTACTTGCACATTGTACAAACTTTGTTCATTCAATGTCTTCTCCTCACACAAAGTCTCTACTGGTGCTTCATTCATATTGCCATTCTCTACCATTGGCACTGACTGCCCTCGCGTAATACCATCTAAAAAATTCAAATTTACTGGACTTTTTGAAACTACTCCTTTTATGCTTATCTGAGACCTGTTGCACTGTATCTGTGCATTCTCACATGTTTTAACCACTTCTTTGTTGATTATTGTAGATGTTCTGACCATTTCAAAGCTGGTCATTACTCCTATAGAGATCTTATGCTCATTATCTATACTTTGTAGTATTTGCTCCGCGTAATTGTTGGTTGGCTGATTTTGGACTTTAGTAGCTGATATAAACTTGTCAACTTTCTCTTGAAGCAGTTGCAACTGTTCATTCTGTAGTTTGATTATATTAAACAAGTCTGATACAGTTGGCTCTCTCTTCTCCTTGGCCACATTAGTTTGTTTCTCTACTTCCATACACTCTGTCTTCTTGCATTGCTCAATCCTTTCTATTGCCCATGTTTTTTTGTCCACCCCATTTAGCTTTGGTTCATTGTTATTGCTATCATAATGTTGATGGTTGACTGGTTGTATGTGATGATTGCAATGAGAACAATTGCTAGGCTGTGGAGGCATCATACAGGGACATTGGTGATGCTTTGGGCTCACATTCATTGGGTTATTTCTTATGATTGGTGAATTAGAAGAACACACAGGAACATTCTTTACAACTTTAGGAATATGTTTAACACAGTGATGACAATTACAGTGATCCTGTTCATCAGAATAACTTCCTAGTTGTTGCAAGTATGTTGGTTTACATTGAACTTCTGGTGAAGAATTAAAAATGTTCTTCATCATCTCAGCTTTCTTGACAACAGGATTGTTTTCTTTACCAATATTTAATTTCCGAAAGTTTTCAACAGGGTTCATGTCAAGATGTATTTTTTCTAAATTGTCTCTTCTGATGAAGAACTCATGGTGCTTACTGAGGACATTTGGAGGAGTATCTATCTGATTCTCAATTGAAGATAAAGGTTTTGAATTTAAATTCTGATAGGGGTAGTTAATTTGATTCACTGGAGCACTTCTGTACTCTGAAGGCATGAGAATGGGCTTGCAAAAATTTGGTTTTCTAGGCTCATGACTCGATGCATCTAGCATGCTCAACTCCAAGTCATTAGATGGACTCCAGCTCGAGTCTTTCTCGAAGGACTTTAGACTTGTCTTCTGTATTAAAGGGTAAGGGCAACTATTGCTCGTCTCAAACCTCTGAATAGGATCATTGCTAAATGGCAATAATCTTGGGTATTCAGCACAAATATCAGGTTCCTTCGCTTCAATTTGCCTCTCCAAATACGGTCGGGGCGAATGGCATTCGTTGTCGCTCATTTTTGATAGAATAACACGGCGATCGGGGCTCTCAAACCTGACTTTCTTCATGAAGTCCGTAACTTTTATAGAACTGTATGAATTGAAACAGATTGGTTTAAATCACTGCATAAAAATAACTGAAAGCAGAAAAAGTTTAACCACCACCAAACAACAAAGCTAACTTGAAATCACAAATGAAACTAACTTGTAAGAGAATGTTTGAATTTGTTTTGTTTGCAAGATACGTTACGTTTACGATTGACTGTCTGTCTGTCACTGTCAGACTCACGTCAGACTTGATTTAGAAACTGTTTTTTTTTTACAGAAAGCCCCAACTCAGTCATATCAATATTATGTCATATATTATGTCTGCTATAAGTCAAAATAACCTAAACCTGAAATATACTGCGAGCAAAAGGTTATGAAGTAAACTTATCTTGTATTATTTTAAATTTATCAAACAGAAATGAATAGAAAGCTGCTTGAAATCGTAAGCCCTTTATCGATATTTACTCGGACAAAGGGCTATAAAGCTCCCGGTGGTATCCGATATCCAGGAGGTATCGTTTATTATCCCAGGTATGTTATGTACCGAATTAATGGTGAATTATGTTTTATTATTATACGTTCATAATCTAAGCACCATTCATATACAAATAACTATTGCAAGTTAGTTTATTATTACACACAATATAAACTTAATTTATTATATTGTTAATAATTTATAACTAACAACTCTTTTAGGGCCATTATATTCTAAGTGGCAAATAATTAAATACTATCTTTGCTTTGAAGATTTCCAGACCACAAGGATCCAGAATATACACCCAGTAAACTATTTAGAGTTGAGAGGATCAAATCTGCCAAAGGTTTCCCCTATTGGCAGAAGGAAATATTGAAGGAACTTCACATTCTTGAAGAGGTATAGTTGTGTGTCTGTCTATTACGTACTAGCGGACGTCACGCAGTTTTACCCGCGTATATCCCGTTCCCGTGGGACTACAGGGATAGAATAAAAATGAAGCTTATGTTCACCGGAGATAAGATTCACGGGAGAGTGTAGCTTCCCGACAGTGAAAGAATTTTTCAAATTGGTTAAGTAGTTTCACATTCAAATCTTTTCCTATTCTATGCTTTGCCTATTCAATGCAAACAAACAAAAAAACAATCAAATCTTTCCTCTTTATAATATTAGTGTAGATTTAAAAATGGCCATACATACAATGCCACAATGTACACAAGAACTAACTGAGGAATTCCACACATAAAATTAAAAATATTAACTAATGTTTAAAGCGAAATCAAATATTTCAGGATGGTGTTATATATAATATAATTTTAGATTGATAATAATATATCTGACACTAACTGATATAGTAAGTAATTTATGAGTATGTCAATAAGACAAAATTATATTTTATGTTCACTTTTCCAGTCAACAGTTTCAGTTGTGAAGAACATACCAGAAGTGAACTCCAAATTATGGAAAGTCAAGCACTTGGTCAGAATAACCCCAATAGTATTTCCATATGGTGAGCCTACTAAAGACGACATTAAACATACAATTTTGAAAGAAAATGGGGAGTGTGTGGTTATAAAGACCCTGGAACCTTTACCAGCACAAGTAGAGGCATTGGAAGAATTTGACAGTGATGTCAAAAAGATGGATTCAACAACAATCAAGAAAGATACACGGTACAAATGGAATAATGCTTACACGGGTGGATTCTAATACATAGATGTAATTAGTTATACATAGTAATACATAGTTGAAATAAAATAATGTTATAATAAAACAAAACTTTTATTGAACCAAGCATTTTAAAATGTGTTTCATATTAACAAACACAGATACTTGAAATTTCAATACACAGTAGGTAACTATAATAATCTACAAAATAAATAATAGTACACTACGCAGTAGCATTATAAATGATAGACACTTTATCAATTTTATTGCAAGACGCGCTCGCTGCTAACGACGCACCTGCGCGTCCAACTGTTAGAGAATTTACGAAGAAGACGAAATTTCAGCAGCGAATGTGTTAAAAGTACCTTCCCTTGCTGTGTTCTTTAATAGACTACTTTTAGACTATACACATCAACATTTTTACTACAATTTCTATTGACAACTAGATTTACTCTCAATTACATTAAACATTAGTCTTCATCTTTCATAGGGTTGTCACTTTTCTTATTCAATAAGTAATGAAAATATTCAGGTGTTTTAAAGTAGTTCTCTAATACAATAGCACTCTGATTACCCAAGTCAAACCTTGCATCGCTCCAAGATATAATAGATGATGACTTTATCCTTCTGAAACTGTTCAAATGGAATTTATGTTTCCGTATTGAATTAAACAAGCTACCTCTAAATATTGCTATGTACTCATCACCATCCTGATACATTCGTAGTACATATCTAGATACTAATAATTTCACAGCTATTTGGAGGACTATAAATGATCCTAGGTAAACCAAGCATTCTACAGGGCTGTTGGCAATGATGACATCATCCCCCAGTATTACAGGGTTATTCATTTCAGATTTTTTAAATACAAAAGCAGCATAATACAGTCCGCCCAAACTGACGGTGCTTGTGGAGACCGTAAGATACAACATCAGATAGTTCAGAACCGTATCCATGGGCCCTTTGTATATAAGCTGCCAGCGTTTAGATAAACCATCCCGTTCTCTCCAGCGGTCTTGCACTTCTGTAAATCTCAGAGGATGATGGGAAATATTTCGGAGTGCCGGGATCCTGAGAATATCGAAAGTTTGCCGTTCAGCAAAACGAAGCAAGCGTAAACAATTCATTTCGAAAAAACAACAGAATGTTCTTAAATAACGAACTGGTACTAGTTTGGATTCGGTTTCGGTAAGATTTGTGAAAAAGAAATGCTTAATTTGAATTACATGTTGAGTACATTGATTGATGAATTTTAGAATTAAGTTCGGTAATATTTTGAGGTTATGATAGACAGCTGATTTATTTTCGGAACTGGAATGAAAAAAAACTGTTTGTGGAAACCCATAGATATAAAAAAATATCTGTGGGACCGATGGATAGATGGTAAAATTGATTGTATTGTACGGATTTCAAAAGGGACATGATGGCCTTGATGGATAGGTATAGTTGCAGTTCGACTTTGGTCTAGCTTAGTGTAATCCATATTTTGTCATAAAAAAAGGGGATGGCAATTAAAAGTTATTGTACATACAAGGTATATACATTAACTTGTAAAAATACAGGGTATATACAAGAAAACTTTGGTCACATGGTCCACCCATTTTTTCCAGTCTCTAAGGGCCACCCTCCCCCCAGGCTGCTTTTTTATGCAGATTATTGATCAATTTCACGTTTAGTACAGACATGATACAGGACGTCGCGTCGTCGTGGGACGGGTAGGTATTAAAAAACACAGAAGTTGTAAGCATACTACACGGTAAGTTACTGTTAACCGTAGGTAAACGATGCAAGGCAATAGGTAAATCATAAGATTAGTCATCATACCAATAATAATAAAACAGATTACTTAGCTTTCACAATTTATTTATACTAGCTGGCTGGCTGTATTAATGTAATGGTGTTATAAACTACCAGCCAAACAATACTTTAACATCAAAATCAACAGTTATAGATATTTAGTGCACATAAAAACGAAATAAATTTAAAACTAAGACGTTTTATAAAATTTTGAATCAGGATTCGAAATATTTTATTTAAATTCCTTATAAAAATAGCAATAGGTATATTTGACATATTTGTATTATTTTGGTAGGAATCGGTATAACCAGTTAAATTTGAACATTTAGTTTAGGTATAAATTGTCTAAGCCTGATAGGATCCGGTAGAATTGCATAGATAACCATAGTATAAGTAGTAACTGTTAAGTAGACACAAGAAACGGTGATTCTGTAATTAAGTGCGTGATCCTTTCTTATAATTAAGCTAAGATTAAATAAACAGTAATACAATACAACATAACTATACGCAGTAAAATTCGTAAAACAACCAAAACAAACGCTAAACTAGCTAAACACTACCTATAATAGTACGGTGCCAAATATATATATAATACAATAAACAACGTTAAATAATAATTTTCTCCTTAAAATCGTAGAAATTTTAACATAATAATTAATTGGAATATATTACACTCAGATGTACATAAAATGTATAAATGAATATTGAGATCTGCTACATAACACTGTTGTATGCCTAAAAATATTTAATTTAAATTTAAGGTACCTAACTTCCACGAATTTAAGTAGATCCCGTGTGTATTGTTTTTTATTAGATTAGATTTTAACGTGTCACATATGACGCGACATAACACAATCGCAATTAGAGATATTTCATTCTATCTATACTTTGTTGACCAACACGGCAACAAGTTTTGGCTATCAATAGGAATGCAATGCACGTCACAGGATATTTACTCATGATGAGCATTTACGAGTTACGAGGACTGACCTTGTAAGCGCAGTAGTATTTTTTTTGTACATGCGCAGTTATCTTCGCTATTCTCACTGAGTGCTCATAGCTCGGGACATGTTACATTACATTACATGAGACTCGTCATAACGCTACTCGGCGTAAAGCGACTCGCTCTCGTACAATCTAAACTGGTAGTAATTGCTAATAGATTTGTAACAAGTAACAAAAACAAACTATATGCTTTTTTTTGTTTGAAGCATCTAGATGTGTGACCTAATGAATAATGTTTCAAATTATAATAAGCTTTGTTATGCTTTAATTTCAATATTGTTGGCACGACAGACATTTTGTGCGGAAGTTATTCCACTGTAATGAACACTGAACTACATGCAAATAATTATAGTTCCTCATTATAGTCAGTCTTCAATCATTACGCATTAACACGTAGCTATGTCGCTTATCACACGCCCAAATGAATGATATTGTATATGTTATGTATGACACGCTATTATAATATATTATGGACTATCTAACGTCACTAGAACTTAACTATATCATGTGGGATTCCTATTACTATTTTTTACCCGATTTTCCGTAACATTTTGTACTAAATTTGTTTTATTTGGCTCGTATTTTGATAACAGATATTGTGAGAAGGAATCGTCGGTATTCAAACCGTCCTTACGGGGTACCTTGCCTTTGATTGGATAGTTAGAGCCGTTACTGCTAGTATTTTCAAGAACATTAACGAGACTAGCATCGACATTATCTTTATTGCTCCTGTGGTTTTTGCTCTTATTCTCAGGCCTCGGGTGGTTGAGGAGAGGTGTGTTCACTTCTTTCGTGTGTTTCCTTAAGCTTTCTGGTAAGGCTTCTGACTTCAACTTTACTAGAGATGTGTTGACGACGGAGCAATCGATTTGCATTAACGTCACGTGACCACTCAGCAGGGAATCTGAAAGTCCCAAATTTTCTAGTTATTTCTCTTTTACTTACACTTTAGGTACAACCAACATTTTCTTACTTAGAAGGTATCTCAAAAGGCTAGTGGGTAGGTACATGCAAATCATAAGCATATCTAACTGCATCGGTATTTTTTTAATAGGCCATCCTATCTACTTTTACTTCCAACTAATTACTAGCAAAAAACTTGGCTAGTCCGAATCGGTGTCTCTCAAGATCGTGCTGCTGGGATGGCGTGAGCATAGTAATTAATATTTTATTTATATTTTAACAACATACCATTGCCAGTTCTCGCAGGCAGAATGAGCGCCATCTTTGGTGGGCGTGTGTCATTGTGCGAGACGGCGGGCAGCAACAAATGCTCGCCCTTCCCCACGCCGACCACATAGAACGTATCGTCCCGTCTTTGAAGCGCTTGGAGCAGAGCATTCCATTCCCCAAAGTCGTTCACATTGAAATCTTCAACACTTTTCCTCATCGGCTTGTACAGATTCTCGTAGTCAATGACAGCATTCTCCAAATCCAAATCCTTACTCCTTCTCAGACGTCGAAGTCGAGCCTTGTCTTTAGCGTTCTTGCTCGGACTCTTCACACTAGGGAAGTCTATGAGGGTATTGTCTATGTTCAATTTGTTGAATAACTTGTATGTATCTAGGAAACCACCTGGGAACAGTTTCATTTATCAATTGCAGATGTGAGAGGCGGAAGGTACTATGGAAAGTAATACAGCAAGAAAGAAAAAACTGCTTATATCATGTATGAGTCCAACACAGTTGTGTTGATGAAGTGTAAGCTACTTGAAAATAGATATGTTCAATGTTAGTTCGAAGCGTCTTTTTTGATTGTTGACTTGGACCCTCCTTTCTGACGAAGAAATGGAGTATTGAAACTACCTACTCTCAAGTTCCACCGCCCTTTTACTGAAAGTATTCAGTATTTCACATTTTCTTATTTCAGACCAGAGAGGCTTAACAAAATAAGTTTCAAAAATAATACATTAACACAATCAGTCCGATTGAAGTGCCACAAATATACTCTTTTTTTTTTCATTCTTCAAGGAATGCCATAAGTACTTACCATCAATCTTATCTTGAGTCAAGAAGTCCCTCCGCTTTTTTCTCGGCACATCGTATGTCCAGTTCAATGTCTTCCCGCCCCCGATCCATCTGTTCAACTCACCAGCTATCCTCAAACTTTCGTTTTGATTGATGTTCACAAAATCGTTTACGTTCACCGATGCGTTTTGACAGTCTGTGCCGTATGTACCATTATCTAATTGTTCGCCTAAAAACATTTATAAATATATTTTTACTGTATGCTGTAAACTATACTGATGTAAGGTATTACCTAGTATTCAAGCCGTCAGGGCAACCATTGCGCAAAGTTCATAAAGTCAAGGAAAATCTAGTACATACATATGGTCACGCATGCATTCCTCAAAAGGGTGGGCAGAAGTGTTCTTGCAATACACTCACATTCTACCAGTTATGTTTAAGTCCTGTGTAATAATGGGCGAGCCTATTGTCAATAACCAGGCACTCATCCAGACTCCAGACTGCTACTCGGAAAATATAGATGGATAAACCTAATAACACTTTGCCCGACCTAGGGATCGAACCCAGGACCTCATGATCCTCCTCAGTAGCGTTTGCAACCACTACACCAAACAGGCAATCCAATGAGGAGAAAAAGATTTAGCATCTCTATGGAAAGTCATAGTCAATATAAGTTATATGTTTCTACATACCAGATGTGATGATGTCAGAATTATCTTCAGACCATAGTAGGTGTCTGGAGCTTATATGAGTAGCTTTAGGTCCAACCAGAGGCTTTGCGTTCCAACTGGAATTGAAATAAATTCAAATAAATAATAATTTTTATTATATTGTTTTTAAAATATCTTCTAATTATACTGAGTTACAGTAAACCATAGCACATAAATAATAAAAATGTTATTATTTTTTGTTATAAGCTAGTATAAAGTGTTATTTCGATTATTATTCGTCTGGGCATACACGTCATCCACATCTGTCACTGACATTGAAACGAAATGTCCCAATAAGATTTGATTATTTGTAAAGCCCGCCGTGATTATCCGTTGATATCGGTTCGGCATTAGTTGCCGACTAAAGTGAAACTGCAAATATTTCTTTTATTTTTGTCAATTTTTAACAAGAGCCGTGGTGGCCATGTCGTCTAAGCAATCGCCTGCTATACAAGCGACACAAGTTCCTATCCCAGCGGGGCCTGCAACGATAATATTTCTAAAATTTTTATTTGTGCAGTGATTTCACACCACCTGCTTTACGGTGAAAGAAAATATCGTAAGGAAACCTGCATATGTCTGAGAACTACTGAGAAATAATTCAAAGACGTATGTATAGTACCGAAGACAGCGATAGACTCAACATCTGTCATTTTGGCCCTTAATAATTTTCAGTGAAAAGTAGGTGTTGCCATTAAAACACCTCTGTCTACCCCATCGAACATTACAGGTGTGAGACGTATGTATCTTTTAGCGTAGATGGCTGAATTTATCATAGCTAGCCAAAAATTTAGCCTACAAGGCTCTTCGAAATCAAAACTGTTAAAGTAAAGAAAACAATTTATTATAAACATACCCAAGGACATTCCAATTCAAAGACACCATAAACACCATGGCAAATAAGACTGCTATGTTCTTTTTAGGTATCAGCATTGACGCGTCGAGCCTCGGTATCTGTGCCAAACACTTGTATCATTACTGTATTATACAACTATCGACCCAGTCACACGAGCACTTGTATAAACCTACACTGTTTACTTTCAGTTTCAATACATAACATTAAATATGACAATACAATTACAGTTCATTAATAAGTAATTATGTGTGTAAATGTATCAATCTAATATAAAATTATAATTCTTATCAAATAACAGTCTTATTACAATTGACCTAAATATTATTTTACCTTCCTCCCCCTGCCTCCAGTATCCATCTGATCCCTCAGCAGCTTGTTTTCAAGCCTCAGCCGAGCTATTTCCTGATGAGCTTCCAAAAGTTGTTGTTCCAAAGCTGTGACATATTCTTTCTTTTTCTGACGCGACTGACATGCTGATTCCCTGCATGTGAAAAATATTTTTAGTCCTAATTTTAATTAGGTAGAGACCCTAGCTAGTATAGATAAGGAAAAGGTGGCAAACTTTGAAAAAAACTTTGTGGTAGCTTTGCGCTGAACCTCGTACCGAGAACCATATATAGCCTAGTCTATACAGATGTATGAGTATAACATTGAAGTGTCTGTTTGTAATTCCAAATTAACAGCTTTTCACTAAATGCATACGAAAGTATATACGGTACTAAAATAAAACAACAAATTGTAAAAAATTCTGTTATCTGTTTGTTTTTTCCGGCTAATCTCCGAAACGGCTAGACCAATTTATACGGGAATTTCACTGGCAGATATCTAATGTAACAAGGAGTAATTAGAGTAATTTTTACCACCCATTAAATTATGACTACGCGGGTGAAACCGCAGGGCACAGCTGTGAATATAAGTAATGTGTCTATCTGGAGATCCCACGATACGTTAAACTATGTGTAGTAAATTAAAGTTAGTTACCGATTCTTAATCATCCGTTGTTGTTTCTTAATAGCTCTAATCTCGGCTTCGCTGAAGTTAATCAGGTTTAAATCGGGACTCATTGGACAATCATTATCATTAGCGGCGCCATTTTGTACTAAAGGTGTTGCTGTGACTTGTTTCGTGACTGGATTACTATTAATTACAATGTTTCTTGTTGATTGTGAAACCTGAAATATTATCATAATGTCAACATTATTTTACAAACCACATAAAACCGAAACGGCTGGACGGATTTTGACGGGACTTTCACTGGCGGATAGCTAATGTTACAAGGAGTTACTTAGGCTACTTAGATTTAAAAAACATTAGGGATCCGCGGGCAACCATGAAATTAAAATCTACGCGGGTGAAACCGCAGGGCACAGCTAGTTTATAATAGTTAGCTTCCAACTGCTGCTTTCCCGGCGTTGTATTTATTATGTGTATAAATAGCTTATATCTACCCTGGATATCCGTCGGCCTGTTGTGAATTATTGTGAAGATTTTTTTAATCGTCTAGGTGGTACCTCTACATACAAACTTTATATTTTATCTAATAGGTTCAGGTCCCATCACAAGTAAAGCAAGTGCAGCAAAAAATTGTGAGGATACTGCGCATGTTTTTATTCACCTCGCGCGATACATGTATACAGAGACAGACTCATAAAATGATCACTGCACATTCAAAGGTCATTCTAAACTCATGATGGGACCTTTAGTTTTAGCATATTGAAAAGTGGTAACAATATTCTCTATGGCTGTAACTAACATCATATTTAAATATCAATAACTTAGCATGCATTGTTCGTTATCAGTTACCTTTTGTGTCCGATTTAATGTATGTACATTGCAAGGACATGTTGCAAAACTACTGACATAAAATAAAATAATGTTATGAAAAACTTTATTTCAATAAACTCACGCGAAATTTTTTGTACCTACAAGGTGCTTTCATGTAAACATACAGTATAATAAGATTTCAATGCATGAATAACATTAGTTGGTAAATAATATGTAGGTACAGTCAATGTCAATTTCTATAGTTCAAGCTGCTTTGGCTATAGTATAATTTAATTTTTTTAACCTTTAGGAAAAGAGCGTTAAAAAGACACTAACCTTTACATCAAACCCATTATTCTCGGTAGCACCAACAAATTTGTTTTGTGGCAGAGGGGATATGGCTATTTTCCCCTTCGCACATTCAGCTGGTAATACCACATTTTGAGGTTTGACAATAATGTTCGATGGTCTTTTTAATATGCTTGGAACTTTTTTCTGTTCCACAAATAACTTTATTTGATCATTAAATACTTGGCTCTCCTCCTTTATAACATTATTGTTGAGTGGGAAGTTATTTTCATTGATCACTTTGTAATAAGCATTTATCAGGTAATTGTTTGCTGAAAATAAAAAATAATTATGCATTTTAAGTATTCAAACATTCCTAAGAATTGAACAATTTGATAGTATTCATTCCGACATACCTTTTTGTTCATTGGGATTTGAGTTTAGCTTAGCACATTTATCTGTCTCAACTTTAACACCCTGAAAACAGAGAAATTCATTAAACAATTGCTTTTTTTATTAAAACAGTACTGCAAGGAGTACTTCAATCATAACATACCTTGATAACACCATTTTCAATAGCCATGACAGGCCCATTTCTTTCCAAGATGTTGACATTCTTTTTGTTGTCTTGTGAAAGAGGTGATGCTGGACGGGTAGCTGAAATTTAAAATAACATGTGATTGTTTATGGTCCACATAATTATACTACATGGTAGTTATAAAAACAGTACTCACTATTTTGTGCTTTCTTCTGTAAGAACAACTCAACATCTTCAAGGTTCAATTTGTTTGGAGGGTCATCATCAAAACTGGAAGTCCAGTCATATGGGGACTGTGAGGATTGTCGTACAGATGTGCTGCTCGAACTGCTAAGATATTCAAATACCATGGTTAGACAATGCATATTATGTTGAAAATTATCTTCACATAGATGAATAGTAATTTTACTTTTTAGTTGAGTCATCTTCACTTCCAGAATCTGAGTTACTGGTGCTAGGTGATGATTTGATACTCAGCACTGGTGATATAGGTGGCACCAGGACAGGGGCAGCATCAGCGAGGATCTCACTGGGTGATGCATCAGTCACATCCAGCAGGGATGACCATTGGTAATCTTTGATGAGTAATTGATCAAGAAAATCTTCATCTAAACCAAAACAATTAATATGTAAATAATCATAGCCTGATCAGAGTAAACAGTTCAAATTGGTTAGTAAATTGCCTGGAACAACAAAACTGCAAGAGGTAAAATCATTTTGTTATTACCCATGTAACCAACTATGTGCTTACTCAGCATAATAAACGTGGTAGAACAAAACAGAAAGTGCAATCAAGGACACGTGCTAACAATACATTTTGAGAGGTCAATAACTTGCGTCTTAACTAATTGGCAAGCAAATTGTTATTGCACTTAAATCATACAGAACTGTAAACAATAGAAAGCCGGGATTACCATATATGCAGTCTTTATTCCCGATCAAGATATCTGCATCCATTTGATTTGAGTACTTTATTACAGCGAATAATATGTAAAAACTCCCAATAATTTGCCTTTACGTTATTCAGTAAATTCTAAATAACACGTCCGTTCATACATGCCTGTTTTTTCTGAGGAAATTGTATTGGAATTGGATGGAAACGTCAAGCGAGTCAACGAGCCTGACTTTGACTTGGATTTGACGTTGACTGACAATAAAAGTGTTGGCTCGTGTCATAGATAAAGAATAAAATCGCTTGCTGATCATCCAAAGGAGAAAGGAATAAAAATGTATTTTGTCATTTGTTGACCCATAGATTAAACAAAGATATATCTTTGCTCAAGAAAGTAAGCCACGAGAATGCTAATTGTCCGACTGACAGTCTACTGTCTTTCTGAAAGTTCTCAACTGTCGTTATGTCTGGTCCGTCAGTTATGGCATGTTATGCATGTCATGTCAGCAAACTTCACTTCACTCTGTCTGTCGAGTCCGTCGAGTCGTTGTCTTTCGTCCGTCGGCTGATTGTTTGATTGATTCGGATTTTATTAAAATGCTAATTGTTGTATGTAATATGTACGCAGTGTTTAAATTACTATAACAGTTAAATCGGTATGATATTAATATATTTTTGTGATTTGAGATAGAAATGTTACCGAGCTTTCTTGTTAGAATGGATTGATAATTAATGTGTATCGAACGCAAGTTGCGAAAATGTCTAGCCCTGAAGAACAGGACGATTTCATATTTCGTCCGCAACACCACTTGGACGCTAAATGGTTAAACCCTGACTTACAAGAAGCTCTCCACAATCCCGAGACATTGGCGACACTGTTCAACAGTCTTCTGCAGGACAGAGAAATATATTTCGACGCCGGAAATGGACTCGTAAATGGGGCTGGTATAACAGCTAAACTTGGGGATAGTGGAAAATACTATTGTGGTCTGAGGGTAAGCTATTATTGTTCTGTTGTCAAATGTCGTATAAGTATATCTAGATTAGACCTCTGTCTAATAAATAGAAATACACAAAGACACATACATATGATTGTATGTTTATAATTTCAGATTTTGACATGCACATGTTGTGATGGCCTTTGTGGTCCTCATTCAGGGTGTGCCTGTGTGCCTTGCACCAACTTATCCATTGAGGAAGAACTTCGAATGGCTATACAGTCTAAAATAGTTTCCCCACTGCCATCCTTTCAAGTTATTGATGATCTGAAATGGAAACTAGATCCTGGTAGGTATTTGTTTATTTATTTAATTATTTTTAGAGATGTATACTAGATGTTATTTTAGAATTGTAATTCATTCAGATATACTTGCTATAATATTTAAAACTAATGCATAAAAAAAACTTTTATATTGATAATTAACAGTTTTCAAAGAAGAATAAATTGCTTGTGAATATTTTTATGCTATACATACTATCACTAAATAATTACAAGAACTGCAAGCCATTCATGAAAGAAGTGTTATACGCTCAACGACTTTGTCGCCATGGTCCAGGATGCTGACGTATTCGCAGATTCGCTGCCGTCGCTCATACAGAGCTTGAGAATCAATTTTTGTAAATTGTCTCTATTATAATTCTCTTTTGGTTTTATATATAAGCGCTTTGGCAATAGCTGTAAGTTTATATATTCAAATTATAAATAAATAAATAAATAAATAAATAAATGGAAATCTTTTAGAATAAAAGTAAGATATTAATAGTTATTGGAATTATTCATCTATAAACAGTGTGGCAATTGCTTCCTTTTCTACACATGTGTTTCTATGTGCTAATCACTCATTGCATCCATTTTACAATGTACACAATATCCTGTAATACCCAGTCATACTCAAGTACACCTCAAATTACTGTCAGCATTAACTAAAAGCATAGACTATATTTGGCAAGTCTAGATGTACCCTGTTTTTTTCATCTGGAAATCTTTTTAAAATATCACAAAATAATATAATCTATCCCTATGTATTCTAATCCAACCCATTTTTTCCCACATAATAGTGAACCTACTCACTAATATAAAATAATATTTATTTTTCTTTTCAATATAGGTCCTGAATGTCTACAAAGTCTGATGGAATCACTAATCTGGGAGCAAAGAGTGAGAGCAATTAACACAGCGATCAGTTGTCCATTCATAAATCAAATTCGCAGATTGATTTTACTGTGTCACAGACATCTTGTGGCTGTTATTAGGTGATTTATAATTATTTCTATATTCAAAGTTTTTTTTTGGTGTGTAAGAAGTTAATATGTAAGTAGGTTCTTGCTATCAGAAGGCTTGTTCCTAAATTGGCTGTAATTTACTTGCTGTCCCTCATATTCTTTACCAGGGCATACACTGATTAAAATACTTACATTTCCAATTTCATTGTACAGACCTTTTGTCCTCATTATAGAAAACAGCTAAAACAACTTACACACATTATTTGGAACATTAACAATAGCTAACCTAGAATGGACTGTGTTTGATATTTATAACGTAAATAATATTTGATACTTAATGAACTTTTTCAGAGATCAAAGCAATAACAAGGAAGTGAAGAAAGTGAAACTGGATAAGAAACCACCCCATGGTGTCAGTAATAGAGCACTTAGCAATGTTGTCAGCACTCTCAATACACCCATGGAACTATCTAGTGAGAGCCAGGAGGATGGGGACGAACAAACTGATGATTCTGAAAGGTTGAATTTAATTCATTTAATATATGTGCTATTGTTAAAATAAGTATGCTAAATAAACTTTAACACAAGTAAAGAATCAAACGAGGGCGCACATTTTAATTGTGCGATTCCAATATCTCGGCTGTTTGTTTCAACACACTGAATAAATAATTTTAAATTTCATGACACTAAACTTATACTTAAATTTTTAGGATAGTATGCAACTAGTTCATGGCCAATTAAACTTACTGTTATTTTACTTATAAACTATACTTTGCAGTGCTTTAGCTCGGGTAGGCGCCCGTGCAGCCCTTCGTCTAGCGTTATCCTTGGTGCGGCGCGCTTGGCGCTGCGGTGAAGACGCCGATGTGTGTTCAGCTTTACTTAAAGACGCACTCGATGCAGTACGCGTTTTGCCCGACGCAGCCTTATTCGCTGGTACAGGGACAACGCAACAAGCTCCGAGGTCTCAGAAAATATGGGCTGAGGTTGTTGATAGTGCTGCCAAGTTTCTTCATCAAGTTGTCGCAGGGTTAGTACATTATACATATACATTATTTATACAGATACATTATTTATACAGATACATTATTAGAAATCGTCCAATCAATGCACGATCATCCAAGTACTTAATATTTAATTTACCATTGCAGGGAAGTAGGCTGCAACGTTCCTTCGGGTGATTGGCGAACATCGCTCTGCGTGTGGGTTGAATTGTGCGCCCGACGAGCTGAACTGCCGGCTTTATTAAAAGCTGCAGATGTACTTGTTACATTACCTCCAAGGCAGAAGCGTCAACCTGACAACAGGCAAATACACTCACTTATTTACTTTACCTTCTTTGTATTTGTATTTAAGTATAGTTATTGGTTTTTTTTTTGCAGGATAACATTAGAAGAATGCACAGCTCCATTGGGACCATTTCTAAGAAGAATGGCAAAAGTTCCCGCATCTGCCCCCATTGTAAACAACGAGCCTTCTACTGATATAAACCCTACAGAAGTATTCCTGAAGTAAGAATATTCATATTTAAAAAATCCTCATTTACCAAATATAAGGTCTTTAATTGAACACTGTTTATTACAGAGAACTAAATATACCAAGTGGTGATGGATTGATGGGTGTGAGGAAAGCTGGTATTGCATTATTGTGCCATTTGGACAGACTTGGTGCGCCTTTACTACCTCCTTTGAAAGGTTTCGTCACCGTAAGTAAATTCAACCTCATCATGAATTTAAGAGTAATGACACTCTTGTCGGTGTAACCGATGCAACTCTTTCCATTTGTCTCTGTCCAGTGCCATCTCTTTGACCTCCTTATACGTCATAGCTGACACCTTTTCTTTAACTTGTCCCATGTATTATGTCAACATACATCAAATTATTTCTGACATTTGACAAAAAGGTTCAATTGTTTTTTAAATTTCAGTGTACAGAATCAGCGCAAGAAGTAATCTCGGTCGGTTCAGGTCCTCTAAATTTAGGAACATTGAGAATCCAGCAAATCGCATGCGCAGAAAAGGTTGCCTTACTTCTAACACACGATGGAGCTGTGTACACCTTGCCTTATGATAGCATGACTCCACAACTTGTGCCTGGTAAGTTATTTAACTATCATCGATAATCAATTATTAAATTAGACTAATATGATGTTCAACATTGGACAGAGAAGAAGACATTGCGCATCTATGACGACTTTGAAATTTACTAAATAAGTATAGGGAAAAACTTGCCATCTGTCTGTTTGACATCTAAATAGTTATGTTCTGTGAAATGTTAGTCTTTCAAAGTCTGTTAGGAAAGCGTTAATTTATGAAATCATAATGATCTTCCGGCCCTTGACATACGGCATTACATCTCGATACAGGTTACGTCACCGTTTTTAAGCCCATGTTAAATAGAGTTTCATTTCCACAGGCTTAGAAAGCAAAGTAATAACGCAAGTAGCATGTCACGCGGCCGGTCGTCATTACCTGTGCTGCTCGTCGTGCGGGAACGTGTGGTCTTGGGGTTTGGGAGAGGACGGGAGACTCGGCCATGGAGACACCGCTCCAAGAGATGCACCGGCCGCTATACATCACATGGCGCATCATGAGGTCATCAGGGTCTCTGCTGGAGTTGCATGCAGGTTAGTCACCTTAACACAATGGTAGTTACAAAGGACTGTATTATTACACTCAATTAGCTATATTATTATTTGTTTGAAAAGGTGCAATATTTATGTAACTACAGGTGCCTTCACGAGCTATGAGCGCTCAGTTAAAATTGTGGGGGTAACTGCGTGTGATTTTATTCGCTTTGCGCCTTGTATAGATAGACAGACAGTAGCAGACTCAAGTTCAAGCTCAGCGCTCCTAACTCGTGAAGGCATGTGAACGACAGAAAAGTCTAATAGAGACTAGAGGTAACTTCCAGTTTTTTTTTCTATTTTATTGAAATTATTTTAAACCATTCCATCATGAAAATTATCCTTTCATATTATTGAGTTGATTTTTCACTATAGTGCGGTAATAACATCACGTGGGGCGCTGTACACATGGGGTCGAGGCATCCAAGGCAGGCTGGGTCACGGCACCATCGAAAACTGCCTCACGCCACAGCCAGTGTCGTTCAACGCACATAATATCGAACGCGTGATCGACATTGCTTTGGGTGAGATATTTTTTATTCTAAACTAGCTTTTAAGTTAATTTAATGGGTGGCTTTTTTTCGCGCAGCACAATTTTTTTTTTAAATAATAGCCTATGTTACTCCTTGTAACATCTGCCTGTGAAGGTCCTGTTAAAATTGGTCCAGTCGCTTAAAACATTAAGTAAACAGGCCAACAGATAGATCTCCATTTATTCCATAATAAACATTTGTTTTTTTTTTTATACTTAAATACCGTTTATACTTTCATGTACACTTTATTAAAAGTTAATTTTAGTATTACAAATAGACACTTCAATTTTCATTTCTCTGAATTTTATTTATTTGTGCGTAATTTCTAGTAATTATGGATGTAAGTTTAGATAAGAGTGCTTTATTATTTCTCATATTAACATTTAGAGGACTCTATTTATGTACGTATACTTTTCTTATAAATGTGTGTGTATCAACATTTCGTAGGTTGGGGTGACGGCTTAACCCTCTGCTGCACATGGGAGGGCGCCGTGCAAGTATTTGGCGACAGTGAGGGGGGCGCTCCCCGCACTCTAACATCTTTATCAGTACTGAGGATCACTCGAGTTTATACTGGGGAGAATTGGCATGCTGTGCTTACGGATGGGTAAGGATTTATAGCAAAAAAACTCAAACTCAACACTCGCGTTTTGTAATTTTTGTCTTAATACTTTGATAGTGATGAACTTGTGAGGTTCACCTCATCACGGAAATAGTGTAAAAAAATGATTGTTTTTTTATTACTGCAGGGGTCAGGTATACACTTGGGGCACAGCAGATGGTTACCGTCTTGGTCATGGTAACTTAGAAAGTATCAAGATACCAAAGATGTTGGAAGGTTTGCAAGGTAAACAATCAAGCTTGCATTGTAATATACACCTTGTACTCTTGGAATAAGCTTAAATGTTTGGTAATTTTTTAGGTATTAGAGTAGTAGATTTATCTCTTGGAGCATCGCACGGCGTGGCTTTGACGGCTGAGGGCGCATTATACGCGTGGGGTACCTTTGAACACGCTCAGATCACTCGACCAGTGCCACAGTTGTTGCAAGTTCTTAGTCCATCCTTCAAAGCTAACGGTCAGTATTTTGATATAAGGTCAATAATCTCAGACGTATTTTTTTTATTTCCTTTCAGCACAAAAGAAAAACTAATATAATGTTTCTTTCATAATTGTGTAAGCATTATTGTGATTGTTACAGGTGTTACAAGTGGACCTAGTCAAATTATTGTATGGAGCGAAGAGAGTCCTAGAGATCTTCCGTCTTCTATGCCTTTTGTCATAGATCTGTCGGATAGCACATTCAAGTTAGTTCGCTTTATTTTTTTTTAGCCTGATATGAATATTAGAAATATTGGACATTCATTTAGAGACATATTTTTACAGGTTCCTGGAGCGATTGCTCAGACTAGCAGTCGAACAAAGTGCCTCATCTGCAACAATTAAGGAGAATGAATGTCTCGCCGTTGCGTGCTTAAATCTTTTGAGACTACAAGTAAGTAAAATGTGTGAAATATGCTTTACAGAATTCTAATTTAGTAGTCAAGAGCGGAGATGTACGCCGAGCTATATCGCTGTGTGATAGTGAGTGTGCGGTTAGCGAGCGGGGTTGCATGGCGCGCTGGTGTCGCTGTGTGATAGTTTGTGTGTGGTCCAGGTGTACGCATAGCAGTGTGCGGGTGGCGGGCGGAGGTATACGGCGCGCTGGTGTCGCTGTATGACAGTGTTTGTGTGGTCCAGGTGCACGCGTGGCAGTGTGCGGGCGGCGGGGTATGATAGTGTGTGTGTGGTCCAGGTGCACGCGTGGCAGTGTGCGGGCGGCGGGGTATGATGTGTGTGTGGTCCAGGTGCACGCGTGGCAGTGTGCGGGCGGTGGGGTATGATGTGTGTGTGTGGAGCGGTATGATAGTGTGTGTGTGGTCCAGGTGCACGCGTGGCAGTGTGCGGGCGGAGAGGTATGATGTGTGTGTGTGGTCCAGGTGCACGCGTGGCAGTGTGCGGGCGGCGGGTGCGCGGGTGTGGAGGAGGCGTGCGGGTGGCGGGCGGGGGTGCACGGTGCGCTGGTGTCGCTGGTGGAAGGCCGCGCGGGCCCGCAGGCCGCGGCCGCCGCCCGCCGCGCCCTCGCCGCCGCCTGGCCGCTGCTGCTGCCCACGCCGCAACTGCGCGCGCACCATCTCATCGCACTACTACCGCAAGGTACCAACTCCATTCTTGTAAATTTATTTTACCTATATGAAAGTCGAATTTGTACCTCAAACATAGCATAAACTACGCACAGTACCCACCTACGTGTGACTTTGGACGCTTTTAAGACAAAGGTTACTTTCGTCTGGAAAATCCCATGCTGTATTTACTGAAATAACCGACGTTGGTTGGGAACTCTTCCACATCCCGAGCGAATAAAGAAAAGAGTTCAATCAACAATCTCACAGTGCGATAAATTCTCAAGACCATATCTGCCAGCCATTAGCCAAACGAGATTCACTCGATCCCGATGAATTATAGAAATACCAACCACCTTTCCGTAATCGCATCGATTTATCTAGTGTTTGATTTTTGGTCAGGATCCGTGCCAGCAAGTACAGGTGCTCGATTCATGACGGAGCTTCTAGTCTGGTCGCTACTTGGGGGCGGCGGTTTGAGGGATGCTCTCAAAAACGCCTTACAAACACACTCAAACGACACTTACAATCATTTGCTACTTGATGCGTAAGTAATTTTAACTTGTTAGGCCATACAGGGTTTGATATTGCATTCGTGCCATATTTTACGGAGGTCAATATATTAATTGTATAGAACATAAATCAATCATAAAATTTTAATGATAGATGTATCTTTTTTAAGTTTAATACGAACAAAAAGAGCGTGCCCTGCCGGCCGGCTCGACTCACTCACAAACATACAAAAGCCTCTACTCTATTTCTCAAAGAAAAACAAAGCTATTTTGCGTCCTAACCTAAAAAAACATACATCTAACATTTGATGATTTATTTATGTTCCATACAATTTATTTTATCAGTCCCCGTAAATATGGCACAAATCCCAAACCACGTCTGTATATTGTTATTGTGTAGACGTCGTTACAAAATTGTAAAATATTTCTTTTCTAGGGATTACGACCAGATTGACATAGTAACTGGCCAACGGGGTCCTCAAGTTGCGGCGACCGGGGAGGACTGTGAAGCGGTCTCTGGTTAGTCTCTCTCTTTTGTCTGTAGTTCTCTTTTCTTATTCTGTCTGTACGTCTCCCTATCCTTTATTCTGTACTTTTGTAATACCGACCGTCTTAGGTGTATTTTGTGTAATATGCATTGTTCTTTTTAAGGTTGCACAGAAGAATACCAAATAAGTAATGCGTCGACATCGGATAAAGGCGCTTCAGTGCCTTTAATGCATTTGGTGCGTAATAAATATACAGTGCATGCAAAGTAATTTGAATTGGACTTTATTGACGTTGTGCTAAGATTTAAAATGGCTGTTTGAATAACATGTATCTCTTCAGGTAAAACACTTGATTCGCAACACGAGTTGTCAAACTCAAATGCACATAAATGGTATTATCAACGGTGATACAAGTAAGACTGATGATCCCAAAGGACACGATACAGTTAGCCCCAGCTGTGATTTACTTATACGTTTTCAAAGGTAAGTCAGGACCTTGAAAATTATACATCTACACATAAATTATGCTCACGCCTGTATTCCCCGAAGTGGTAGGCAGAGGTGTTGTAATAACAACACCCACTTTTCACCGATCACGATTATGTGCCAACGTGACAGATGGTGAGCCGTTTTTGAATTACTTCTATCACATATGCAGGTTTCCTCACCATATTTTCCTTTACTGTAAAGCACTTACTGTGAAATACTGCACATAAGTTATTTGGAAAACTCATTGGTACAGTAGCCCCACCGGGATTCGAACTTGCGTCGCTTGCGTAACAGCCGACTGCTCAAATTATATGAAAATTATATGAATCCTTATGTCACTTAGAATAAAGTTGTTAATTGAATACCCGTTTCATTCATAGGTTGTTATTCTGTGAGGCGATGTGTTGTCGCGGTGGTCGTAGCAATCGAGGCGGTGTTCGTGCTCTCATGACTCAATACATGGCCTTGTTAGCTGAACATGTGCAGTCCACGCTATCCTCCTTTACCTACGCAGTACATAAGGCTGATAATACGCAACTCGTAGCACTCTGCGATCTCATCAGTACTGATATTGTCGGTAAGTATTTAACGTTCTTCAAAAAGGAAATGGTTCTGAGTCTGTCGTTATAATTTTTTTGAGCTTAATTGTTCCGATTTTAATGTTTAACTCTATCACTCTTATTACAAACATTACAAGGCTCGTTCTGTGATGCGGATTTAAATAGGGATGGATATCTTGATTCACAGTTTAGCCTAGTCTTGGTTTAAACCATGTTTTATAATTAGGGGGTATTCGTTTGTTCGTAAGCTATAGGAATCACTTAAGTTACGTACGTGCCGATTGTTCATAGAATAAGGTAAAAAAGACCCACAGTTTTTGCATATCATCATTGCAATTATCTTCATACATATATTCCTGTGTTAACCAGCCTTCAGTATTAAGTTATTTTCGTCAACCAGGTCGCGTAATAAGCGAACTAAGCGCTTGGGTGTGCGCCTGCGCCACTCGTTCGCCGGCTGCTCTTACTGAGTCGGCGAGTTCTCTAGTGAAGATGGCGAGGTCTTGTGATGAAGCGGCGCGGTCTTTGCCCTCCGCCGCGAAGTTAGACGCAGATCTACTAGGGTGGCCTGGACTCGTCTCCAAAAAGCAACAACGTAACAATAAGCTTATACGGAAGTAAGTACATACATAATTTGATGAATCATCTGTTGAAATAAATGCTGTCATATTATATGTAATTAAGTAAAGGAAAAAGTTTTTAAACGTTCACTTAGAGTGTGAGACTGGTAAAAAAGGTGCTTTCGTTTTTCAAGCTAATTATTGTTCATAAATAAAACCATTTTGCATCTAGAGCATCCAAGATTTTCTTGTTACTCGAATTTAAGAACTTTAACTACAAGAAATTCAAATAAATATTTTCTAACTAGCAATACTTTTCCATAGATGTGACGTACAAAACCACATCAAAGAAGGCGGTTCTTGGATCATTGTAGCGGGCTATGTATTCGACACCGATGGCTTTGAATGTGACAACGCGAGTACTGTGGAATTAGTTCGCAAGTTGAAGGGATGTGACGCAACTGCAGCGCTCAGTGTGGATCCACACGCTGCATTCCTTGCCAGGATTACTGAAAAATGTATCGGGATGTACACAGATCAGCTATATGCTCATGCGTGTCATGTAAGTCTACATTATTTCAGTATACTTAATTGTTAGTGCATTTCGAATTTGCAAGGGTGTAACGAAAAGAGGGTTAGTTATATAGTAAAGGACAATTCTTTAAATCTTCTTTATTCAGAAAACAGATTATCCAAGTTCTCTAAACTTCCAACTGTAATTTTCCCTAAACGTGCTTCATCTAGAATTTTAGCTTTATTGGTTTAGTTATACATAAGTACTAATGTTACCGTCGCATTTCCTTTGACTCATAAAAATTGTTACTGCGACCAGAATACGCAAAACTATCTACACGATAGTATACTCAAGAACCACTGGACCGATTTAAAAAAATTCTTTCACCGTTAGAAAACTACATTTTCAACGAGGATGAGTATATTTGTTCTACTCAGGAAAGTGCCTCTAGTTTGAGCTGCTACCACATACTGTCGTCGTGCGCCTTCCAACTGGCTGTGGGTCTCTCGCAGTGTGGATCACGTCTCACCAGATCTCTGCCGACGCAGCAAGCTGAGCGTGATGCTGCGCCTTATGCAGCCGCTGTGTTCTTAAGAGGTGGATTGCAGGTATGATTTTGGATATTTTTTTTAGTAATAGCATGATATTGTGTTATTATATTCAAGACTAGCTAATCCATACTCTATTGTTATTGGCCTGGCATTTGCTTGCATACAGTCTATGAATGTGACCAACGCCAAGAGCGTAACTTAAAAGCCCAGTTAAGAGCGACTCCACTCACCCCCCAGTTATGAAGCACTGGCGACCTTACTCACCGGTGGAACACAACACTACTAAAATATAGCATTCTTTAATTACGATCTTTGAGATGGATGAGGTACAGTGCATCTCTTTAAGCCACCTCTGTTGATTGAGTATATTATGTGATTGATGGATAGCGATTAAAGCAATAAGTGTATTTCAGCATCTCCTACGCTTCTTTCCTGTCTTTTTACGGTAAAAGCGAATCACAGAACGCTTTAATAAAATATCTCTTCCTATAAAATAAACCAGGTCTCCCAACTAACCAATCCGTTCGAGGAAGAGAAGGCGGAAGCGCGCAGTGGTTCATCGACGGGTGGGAACAGTCCAGCGAGCGATGCACCTCTCCCGTCGCGATCATCCCGTCCACCGCCTCGCATCAACGTCGCCGCGTCTCCACCAAGAGCCGAATCATTATTGTATACACTTGCTGAACCTAAACTAACCGTAAGTTGGAACATGTGATGACAGGTTAATGTTAGTAAAAAGATATGAAAAATTTAAGATTTAGTCTAAAAGAGAATCCAGAAAGAGTCTTATTCAGAATCAAGTATTTTATTTCCCATGCTTGACGAATCTTGACATAGTGGGAGATAGGTAAATAGCTGCCTGTGTATAACCTGTTCTCGGTTTTATGCGACTTATTCAAACCTCTCCTAGTAAAAACTACGCCTAGCCAAAGCCCTCTGATTATTTGTGTCCCAAGAATAGACTCATTTTCCACATTAATACGTCATGAAAATTGTCAACGTGGAAACATGTCACCTGTAATTGGACTTATAACTGGATTCTGACATTAAAACGTTACC
Source organism: Watsonalla cultraria (assembly GCA_964035505.1). Lineage (NCBI taxonomy): Eukaryota > Metazoa > Arthropoda > Insecta > Lepidoptera > Drepanidae > Watsonalla > Watsonalla cultraria. Next base: position 3,439,191 of record OZ037717.1, on the reverse strand, counting down.
TATCTAAAGGGATTGAGGAACTTGGTCTTATTGATTTGGTATTTGTTTGTCTTGTCAGGATCCCCTAGCCCTCCACCTTTGGTGGGCGTGTGAACGGCGCGAGGGATGTGCGCCGCACTTCCCACCAGAACACCCTCTGGAAGAACTGAGAAGGGCGTTACTCGCTGTTCTATTATATCATGCTGGTTTGAAGGAACATGCGTTAGCGACCGCCACGGCTGGTAAGTATTTTAAAAAAAACTGTAGTACAAGCACACCAAGCAATGTTTTAAATTATAATTTGATGTTGTAGAAATGGAAAAAGGTGAGGTAAAACTATCGCCAGCGATGTCGGAGATCGTCAAAGCTGTTCAACAAAGTAAATGGACGCTCATGAGGGCAAGGCAGCAGCTATCTCGAGGCTACAAAGAGGTAATTTAAATTATAACGACGGCGAACTATTCAATGCAACTGTGTTATGGCAGTTGAGAAGTATAGTTGATTTCATAATTTACTATAATATTTTGTATTAGGTTTGTGCAGCTCCGCTAGAAAGAGCTCGCTTTCTTCTCCACGAGGTGCGGGCAGCGATATCGCCAGCTGTATCGGCTTTGCATACTAGACCGCCATCACGGCGACCTCCTACCGCTAAGAAGATATTCCAAAAAGTCATGCGAGCTTCCAAGATGCCCAGCTTTAGTAAATGGTAATTCTTTATCAAGTCTTATTTATACACATTTTTTAAAATAAGTAGTATTCATGTCAATAATATTTTACGGCCTATTTTAGTTTCGAAACAACGAAGGACCTTCGTAACAGACAAAATAGTTTGAGTAAGAGCATGTTCAAAGCAACGGGCAGTCTGTTACAAGGCGACGCCTTACTTATCAAATCTGCCATCGCCAACGCATCGAAATTTCCAGACGATATTCCTCCGAGCATAGTCGTAGAACCTTCTAGAGGGGACGGCAGTGGTGACGTCAGCAGTAAAGAACAAGCGAACCTACAGACAAGAATGAAACTGAAAACCAAAGATAAACCATTAGAGAAAGATCTGAAAAATGCCTCCAATAACGATGGTTTGCGAGAAACGCGTTGTGATAAACCTGATGATATTCTAGATAAGGATAATGACGATAAGACGCCTACGAATGAGATCTCAATTAGTTCTATAAACGATATGACTGATAATTCTATATTCAAGGAATCTATGGAAAGTGAGAAGCAAGTAATGATACTCGCTGATGATCTGAAGACTGATCTGATTATGGCTGATGAGGAGAAGGATGATGATACTTCGGAGAGAAATAAGTTTGTTAATGCTTGGGTGTCCAGGCTTGCTTGTGAAGAAAAAGGTAAGGATTGAAACACTATAAATAATACATTCTTAAAATGGTTACAAAAAATACGGACACTAAGTCCAACCCACGACATCTGCTAACTGTGTAGTGTGTAACTTAACTACTCGTGACTCCCACCTTATGCATCGAATGTTTCTTTTCCCTTGCCGTTAAGCTGCCGCCATTTTTTTTTTATATAAACATATTTACTTGGACGCCTGGTAGACTGATATGATTACTTACAGATTTATATTGGTTACTCGAAGAAGTTACTCCAGAGCAGCAACGTTTGACAATAGGAATAATAGACTTTGTAATGAATGAAGCACCCTGTGATATTGATATTTTGCGACGAGCTTTATACTGCCAGGTACACATTCAAGTTTATTTCCTGTTTGGTATTATTTTGTTGATCGAAATACGACTGCTACGTTAAAATAAACTTTATTTCCAGGCACAAAGGGCAGAAATAAGAAAGAATGGTTATTGTATGATTAATAGTATTCTATATTCATCTCAAACAATGTCGGAGAGTATAAGATACGCAACGTTAGTTGGTTTACTTGGCTGTTCGTTGTCAGACTCGGTGCCTCCCACGCCGTTGAAACCGACTTTCCCTTTAACACCTCCGCTGCAGGGAATCGAATCTGTGATACCTTATTCCAAATATATGGTGTTGTTAGAAAGGTCTAAAATAATGGACTTTATACTCATGGAATTAAAGGCGAGAGTTCAAGAAGGCGAGCAGACTCAGTCATTGCCTTTGAAGATGAGCGCCAATTATGGTGCGCACGCGTTGCTAAATCGACCTTCCAGAGCGAGGTAGGTTTCTTCTCTACACGACACGCTTTTCCATTAAGGTCGCCTAGGGGATATGTGAGTTGTTACAACATTAAGTTGTTACTGAAGATGATAAGGTTTTAATGCTGTGTACATAGGTTGTACGTCTGATAATTATTAGCTACATGCATTTTTCAACATCGAGTGCCTCTTTCATTTTACCTAGCTTATTAACAGTCAAATTGCTGTGCCAAGATAATGAAACCTACATACTTTAGTCATTATCATCATCTCCCTGGCCTTATCCCATGTATTTGGGGTCGGCACTTGATTCAACCCGATGTGGCTGATCACCTGATTTTTATACGGAGCGACTGCCATCTGACCTTCGCAACCCCTTTAACGAGGAAAATCAGTGATCTGGGTTAAACCAGTTGTCAGACTATTTGAGGCCTCTGACTGACCTATAACGATTGCCAAAGATGATAAATTGGCAACCGGGACCGACGGCTTAACGTGCTCTCCGAGGCACGGAGGGAACTCGGACGGTCACCCATCCAATTACTGGCTAGGGCTAGGATATACTACTATAGTCATTAACTACACTAATAATCGATCGGTCATTCTGTAAGGTATTTGTACAGAGCCCAGACAAACAGCTTTAATAATTCGAGCAGTAGAAGCAACGTGATGTCATATCCATTATTCTACACTAGACCTTATGTCAACTAGTCAAAGTCGATATTAAATAGGTACTTTTTATTTCTTCTAGGTTCCTGATCACTTTACTCTCTCTTCTCATAGAAGGATGTCAAGGCTCGGAGTTGGAACAGCTCATTAACGGTGGAGCACTAAGCTCATGCTTGACATTATTAAAACAAATTGGTGGAGATACATCTCAGTATACCTCTCTGATTTCCAATGGGCTGAAGTCGAAATGTAAGCAGTTAAATATAACCTAATAATGAATCTACGACGTATTTCGTTACTCATAAGGCTCATATTTCTATGGTGAATTTCAGCGGATTGTTTGATTATTTACGAAGACGAGAGGCTTGGTGCTCGTGCCAGAGGAGCTTCACTTTCAGGTCCTGAATTAGCTTCTTTGATGAAGATTGGTACACGAGTGGTCAGAGGCAAAGATTGGAAATGGGGAGATCAGGTAAGAAAACGCTCATAAAAACGGTTAAAAAGAAGCCTGTAGTTGAATGTCAAGTAAAAATTACCCTTATTAATGTTCAGGACGGTGTACCCGGCGGCGAAGGTCGCGTGATCGGTGAACTTGGCGAAGATGGGTGGGTTCGCATTTCATGGGACGCTGGAGGCACTAACTCTTATAGGATGGGTAAAGAGGGAAAGTATGATCTGAAGCTGGCCCGTTCACCATCACCTCCGCCGTCTGTTGATGAGACTGTGCATGGGACTGGTGAGATAATTTACTGTTATGTACAAAAAGTTTAAAATATATGGAGCAGAAGGTTCTCTTGTACGTAAATTTTCGTCACCGCGTATATTTTTTCTATCACCACGTATTACTTTTCTTGAGTACTTATTCTTAAAATCGATAATATTTTGTGTTTTAAATATATTTAAGTACATAATTTGTATGTACAATATTTCCCAGCAATGGACAACAACATAGAATGGTGGCCTGTTAGTGAAGTCCGCGCAGCGTGCACATGTGCCATCCGCGCCATTTGCGCCGGCGCGGGAGTATTGCAAACACCCACTAGCACCGTGGCGAGACGTAACGTGGCAGCCCTACAAAGGCGACTACTAACACTGGCGCATGCGCACGCCACTCCCCCTCCTACTGCATTCGCAGCGCATTACCACACTGCGCTTGCTTTACTCAGAGGTAATTTATTTATGTATGTAAAAAGGTAGCCGAGAATTTTAAGTAGTCGCCTACTAAGCATGTCCAAATCCCAACAGTCCGTAAAGTGCACTGATGTCTCAACATGAGCTTTGAAAATATGGTGAGGGAACCTGCATATGTCTGAGAAGATATTCAAGTCCAAAAATTTTTTTGGCGTAGCACTGATTTATTTATAAAGTACTAGCTGTGCCTCGCGGTTTCACCCGCGTAGATTTAGTTTCATGCTGTTTTTTACTAAATAAAATTAGCCTAAAACTCTCCTTGAAACATCAGCTATCTGCCATTGAAGTCCCGTTAAAATCCATCCAGCCGTTTAGGCGCGATGCCGTGACCAAGGGAAATAGGGATTGATTTATATATATAAGATAGATTTATATCCTACGATATCTTGTTATAAAAAAAATATAGACTTCAAAAATATTGTCATTGTTTCAGCGAGCGCTCAAAGTTCTGAGATGAGGATATCTTTATGTACAGACTCATGGTTCGAACTCTGCTACAGTATTATTTCAACGACAGACAAACCCATTACTCTAGACCATATTTATTTACAAGTAAGTCGGTAATACTAAGATTTCTATATACCAATTAATCTATCTAGTTATTGTTACGAATGTGTCTAATTTGTTTAGATCCAGTCACTGTGGCTGCTTCGGCGAGTACTAGTGGAACACACCGGTGCTTCTAAATGGCGTCAGACTGTGGGAGCACAGTTATTGGCCCTCATTGGTCGCCTGTGGCTTGAGACACACCCTTGGGATCCCGCGTTGAGGATCAACCATCAAGCCTTGGCTCCTAGCACTGATGAGGAGGAAGTCGGTATGTATAATACTCATTGCATTAAAGCAATATTTAAGCAATTTTTTTTCCTTCTAAGCAATAATGGCACCATTCTTTAATTATCTTATCCTGAGTGCCAGTGAGGTCGGCTGAGGTGAACTTGTAGCGCACCCAAAATTCGCCAGTCCCATGTAATGGGGGGCGAGAATAGTGCCATTAAGAGGCACTAGTCCATACTCGGGAATTTACTGATACAATAATGCAATTTTACTTTGCCCGACCCAGGCCCTCAGATCCCACAGTAGCGCTTGCGACCACAAGACCAACGAGACCTTACATTAAAATCTTAAAATATTGATCAAATAAGTTAAATAACACTTGGAGCTGATTCGCATATTGACTTCAAATTGGCGTGTATCGCCTTGACCAAGATTATGTTAATAATTGATGTATTTATAGACATAAGATGGCGTGCGCCAGCCACGGCTAGCTACACGGGTGCAACGTGTGCGGCTCTCGTCCAACTAGTCCGACAGTTGCATTCCGCACCACATTGGCATACCCCTATCACCACACTATTGCTGGACAAACTCCAGTTGGCTGCTCAGCTCGTAAGTCATATTCAAGAAACAAGGCTAAAGTCTAATAGTCCATTACCACTGATACTAAATACTGATTTCGTTTATAGGTGACAAGTGACTGGCACTGGTGGCCGCATACTAGTCAAGACATGACCCAGACCATAAAGCCTGCGCCACCAACCTTGGACACGTGTCTTATAGGTATCTAATCTTCTCTACATAGTATAAATGAAGTCGCCATTTCTATACTCTAATTAATTTTATGTGTTGGAACGCATCGTTTTTCTACGTTACAAATTTTGATACTGTTTTTACTATATGTAGGAGTAGAACTTCGATACGTTAATAGGTAAAAGATCCATTATGAATTTTATTTAAACGCTTTTCTAATGTCGATGTTTTGTAATTTTTTTAAAAATCGTAACGTGAAGCAAAGTAAGGACGGGTGCAAAATCGAATTAAATTACTTTTTTTTTTATTGTATATCGCACTAGCTTTCGGACTAAACTTTAACTAAATCGGATGATTAATTCCCAATACTACATACATAAAACTTTTACCTTTGTTACTTTAATAGATATGATAATTTTCAGCTGGAGCATTGGGCGTGATTGGCGGAGTCGAATGGCGTATCAGATTAGGGCAGCGTGTGTCAGCTGGCTCGCCTCCTCGGACTGCGATTGTATCACAATTGTCGCCTCGTGCTAAAGTTTCCTTGATTCACGATGATAATACTCTTACAAAGGTAAATGTTATTTCATGCATCATCAAAATGATAATGATTTACATATTCAGTTTCAGCCTTAGTCCGTGTCATTTATGAACGACGATAAATTACCACCGGTTCGGAAACGAGCCTTATAAGAAGAACGGGCAAGAAACTCAGCCAGGCATTTTGTACGTTTCATCAAATCCATTAGAATAAAAATTGGTTTAAATAATAAAATTAATTGTTTGTGTTTATCATAGGCTGAACTAAGTGGAATCCAAAGTGCAGAATGTGATCGACTCAGTCAATCGCTCGGTGGTGGGGAGAGCGCTTTACGTGTTTGCGCAGCTTTGCTCGGCGCTGGTCCTCAAGCTTCACCCATGCACCCAAATCATTTACCTGGTAATTTATACTTTATCTCCAAGCTATAGAGTTCAAATTTAAGAGATAAACTTAAAATAATACGTTTCATTGCAGCCGAAATAGATGCATACGGTCTCAGAAAACAACAAATGGAGTTGTTAACTCTATGTGCTGTGCGTGGTTTGTTGACTACCCGAACGCGGCTGAGAAAAGTCTTGATGCAACCGCCTGATAATCTTGGTAAGAAACATGTTCTTTAGAATTTTATCGTATTTTGTATCGTTCTAAATGTTTGTGTTTTGTTCAGGAACGTTAGAACGAAATGCAAACTCTCAGGGCACTGAAGGAACATTACTACGTCGGTTATTGGCTCTAGCCACCCGACCGAGTCCGTTATCAGCTTCACACACGCCGAAAGAACTCGCTGCGGCGGCACTTTGTATTGTACATCAGTTGGCTGCCCATGTTAGTGGTAAGATATTTATTGCATATAATTAGATGAAATGAGCTAGTGTATTTCGTGGTAGGTGTCTGTCCTAGAGAATGACGAGTACCATGTAAACACTAGTTTTGGCCGTCAAACGTTGTATTGCCACATTTTTTTAAGCAAATGAAAAATATAGCTTGGACGATCCAGAACTACCCGCTTTGCATAAAAAAATTCATACAAATCGGTTCAGCCGTTTCGGAGGAGTTTAGTAACAAACAGCGCGACACGAGAATTGTATATATTTGATTAACTAAACAGCAGAAGACTGGTTCTGCTGCAGGGATTGTCTATACGCCGCGAGAAAGGTTCGTTGAGCGCATTTCTCACTCTCACATTTTTTGAAAGTGCGGGGGATAGAGCGAGCGGGAAATTTATCTCGTGGCGTACATGCTAGACCTACAGTTATTAGCTTTACAATGATATGAAATATTGTTTTGACAGGAGATGAGAAAGACCACGAATCACTACCAGAAATGCCAATAATAGACAAGAGTAATATCTTGCAACTTTCATTGGGACCATCTACAAGCACGCCATCTCTATGTAAGTCTTGTGTATGCTTTATACGCTATGTAATAAGGTTCATTTTTAAGTAATGCTTTATAATTTGCAGCTCGTAAAGAACTTAACACGTGGGCAAACTCTGCGCAAGTGCAGCAAGTTATAGAAATGGGCTTCTCGAGACACGCCGTTTATGGAGCCATACAAGCTTTAGGTGAGTTTCATCAGATCCATCGTTTGAAAATATACTTTATTGCTTACTAAATAAGTTTCATTTCCTAGGTGGAACCAGTTTGCCGTCAGTGGAATCTCTAGTGGCGTACTTACTAGAACTCCCGCAACAAGGCATGGATGATACGTTGTATGAAATTAAACCACACTCGTCGAAACAAGAGAAGAAACCCACCCCGTACCGATGGCGAAGTTGTTTCGCTTCCGAAGATGAATACGCCCAATATCTTTCTGATGTCATATCTCCCGGGATGACTGTACGGTGTTGTAAAGCTTTTGAGGGGGTATGTATGGTATGCTGTTAATTAATTAGCTTCTTATATTAATCAATAATGGTTATGATATCACATTTGGTTATACATTTTTTCAGGTAGCGTTAGGTGACGTCGGACAAGTTCAGAAAGTCGAACGTGATATCAAACAAAACGTGTTTCTAAATGTAAGTTCTCTAGTGTAATATATGGTTCTTAGAACAACTCTTTTGGTACAGGCCGCTAGGATTCGAAATTCCGTCGCTTGCGTAGCAGAGTAGCAGAGTAGTGAGCAGTAGTGACTACTCAAACTCCACGGCTACCATGGCTCATTTGCCCACGCCGATATCTCATAGAGGGTAGAGACCACTGCTTGTCACGTGCTACGAAAAAAATATTGATGTACGTAATATTCTTCAAAAAATACTTATACTCCCTTAGGTGGAATGGCGAGGCTTAGGGCGTGTGGCAGGAGTCCGTGCAGTGCACGCGGAGGTAGTGTCGGGCACGCCGCCGTTCACGGTGGGCGATAGGGTGAGAGTGCGCGCCGCCGTTACACAACCGCGGTACAAATGGGGCTGCATCGACCACTCCAGCGTTGGCACTGTTACTGGTAACTCTTCCTGCATCTAACACTTGAAATAACTCTCTATCGACATGTCGCGAAAGCTTATTATTCATTACTCTTATTTAATCAGTGATATTATAATATCTTAAAAAAAAGTCGCGAACGTGGCCGAAGGGTTAAGTTTGACTAGTTGTTTTTGAATCGAAATAAGATGACTTGCATTGCCATTTGAAATAAAACTAAATAAAAGACATTAATGTCGTTCACAATGTTAAACTTTTTTACAGCTATAACCACTAGCGGTCGAGATTTGACCGTCGATTTTCCTCAGCAACCTGGATGGACTGGTCAAGTCAGTGAAATGGAACTTGTGACTGATAAATGTAAGTTACTATGACAACGAGGCTAACATTTACATTATAATACACAAGCGACAAACAAGCACTAAGTTCGGCTATAAAAACCTTTGAACGCTTGTAACACCAAGGTGTCGCTCGCGCGTTACCTTACAACTGTTACTGCCTCATTAATAGGCTCTCGTTATTTGGCTGCAATCTTCCATTTAGGTAGGTGCAATTCCTAGTAGGGCAGCTCCCAATATCAACCAGGATATCCCGGTATGCCCAATTCTTCTTCATATATATTTTTTTCTCGTGATGACATGTAAGAAAGTCCTACTTCAGTCTTTCAGAGTATCATCAGTTTTTTTAGAGTTTGTGAATGTAATCAACGTTCTAATATATTAGCGGAGTGGGGCGAAAGCGCCGGTGGTACTGGAGTGAGTTGGCGTGGAGCTGTGCGAGCAGTGCGGGTGTCTTCCTGCCGCCCTGGTGCGGGAGCGAGACGGCTACTGGATTCACAGCCACATACATATTGGCAAAGTTCTAGTGGCACAGGACAGGTATGATATTTTGACGCTTACTGTTGACGAATACTGCTACCATAGTGATCTTAAATTCTGGAAACCAGATTCATCTCGGGAACACAATTTCACTAATAAGTGTACTTAGCGTAAATTGATTGTGATACTAACCTAGTTAGTAAGCTCCAATTTTAGAACTACAATATTCATCCCTCTAAAAAATCTTGTCTTGCTCACCGCCGCGGTGAACACAACTTCGAAGTCTTTCGCGGGATCGTATTATTTGCTTACGAATATAAGATGAACTTGATAGACTTGGCCGTAAATTGTAGGCACTTATGGCTGAGATAGCATCTGGAATTTTGCGATACCTTAAACGTGGAATTGAGATTCTTTTGTGCACTAACATCGTCCAACAGTAACGTGCAATAAAGCTACGCGCTCCAGTAGCATCGAAATATTACACTGCCTGTTGAACTTGTACATGAAAATGAAAATTATTTATTCAGTTTAAGCCCTGGTGGTAAATTCCTCGACATTCATAAGTGCCTTACACTTATGAATGTCGAGGAATTTACCACCGGTTTGATGTGTGCAGCATTGGATCCGTGTGGAGATGCGCAGCGGTGTGCGTATGCGTCGGTTGGGGTTGGGTGTGGGCGGTGGCGTGCACGGTCCGGCGGCGTTGTGTGTGCGCGCCGGCGCCAGCTTCGAGGACGCCGCGCTCGCGCCCATCGCCTCCGTGCCGTGCGCACCCGCGCCCCCCGCACACCGCCCGCCCGCGCACCTCGCACAGATACAACTACTGGCCGATTGCAAACAGGTACTTACATTGTCTAATCGATGACGCAACTCTCGTACAATATTTTTGTTGAAGAAGTAAATTATGAATGATTTTTATACTACGCAAAAACATAATATATTTGAATTTTATTCTATTGGATCTAAAATCCAATAAAATAAAATTCAAATATGTACATGGAATTTTTATTTTGTCTGCGGGATTAGTGCCCAACAAGTTGGCTGCGTTACCTCGCTAGATCTTGATACAGACATGATTTGAGTCTGTCCGTATGGCGCGATGCGAATAAAATACGTGCGTAGTTACCCCTACTTTCACAGAGCGCTGACAGCTCAGTTAACAATTGACCTTCGATTAACCATTCAACAGATGGGGCAAGGCGGCGATTTGCAGAAGGTCGTGGGTTCGAATCCTACCTAGTATTCCTATATTTCCTCACCATTTTTAAGAATATGGATACAAAGCACTATGTATATCATGCATTCAATTCCTAAAAAAATATTTGATTTATTATATGTTTGGGAGCAGGTTATTTTATTCAAATTCTTCTGTCTCAATAGGCTACGTTTTGTTCACAGTACTACCCATGTATTGAGATTGGAATAAAGCAGAATCGTAACGTGAACGCAGATTGTCGTGTGCACGGCCTATACATAACGGGTTTTAGACCGAACCCGTTGTATACTGAAATTTTGATGGCAAGTACCTTACATTATGCAATTATTAAAAACAAAACGTATGGGAAGTAAGTATAAGCCTTAATTTCCATTCCAGGGTATGAATTTTGTAGCTGAAGATTGGATGGAGAAAGTAAATCCTACAGGTTCAATTTCAAATGATAACAATCCACCAGCTCTACCTAGTGACTGTCCTAAAGTAAGTACTAGAACTTTTCAATAATCAAACATATACTTTATGTCCATTTACTAAAGTAGCTTTTTGACTGCAGGTATACGTATGGGGATTGAACGACAAAGATCAACTGGGCGGTGTGAAAGGATCTAAGGTGAAAGTGCCAGTGTTTTCGCCGATACTCAGTGCCTTACGACCAGTACATATATCTGGAGGTTCCAAGACGCTGTTCATCGTTTCTCATGATGGAAAAGTAAGTGAAAACTAACGATCTACTTTCATAACTAAACACGTTAATTGTAACTATTCTACATAAACGATACTAAAGGCTAAGGCTCCTATTAACATTCATATTAACTAACCTCCAGACCGTAATTTGTGCCCTGCAGTTTTACCCGCGTAAACTTGATTTCATGAACCTTAATATTTTTTTTGTTAAAGTAGCTTAAGTAATTCCTTGTAAAATTAGCTATCTCCACTCCCACTCCTCCCTTCTATGGTTACCTGGCGACCTTACTTTACCTGACCCCGAAACACAACACTAATAGAAACAGTATTTGGTTCGATCTTATGTATCGTGAAGGTATTCTAACCAGTCGGGCAGCACCAATAATCGGGAGATCCCTTTGTGCCCTACCTCTCTTAAATTATGAGTTCAGATTCAAATAAGTGATCATGTTATCAGCTGTACTCCTGCGGAGAAGGCACCAACGGTCGTCTAGGCCTCGGTCACAGTAACAACGTGTCCACGCCGCGCGCTAATCCATACCTCGCGCACACACTCGTGCGTCGCGTCGCAGTACATTCGGGCGGGAAGCACGCTCTCGCCCTCACTGCTGATGGCAAGGTAATTTTAATCTATTTATTTTTGGTTTAATAGAAAAAAATATCGCGTTATGTTTAATTGCATAAAATTCTTTAATTAAAAGTTCAATTTGAGTGTTGAATGGAAATTTATATAATACTATGCGTGATAGTAAAATTTCACATACATATTTTCAACCACCATTTCACCCGCTTAGAGGTTGGATGTCTTCGTCATAAGAGGGTTATTTTATTTTTTTAGTTTCTAGCCCTAAGGGTTAGGCCTGTGCATACATGATATAATACATCAGTCAATCACTTTTACAAGTTTTTTAAAAGTGTTTGACTGTATTTTAAAACACACTCCAAAATATGCAACTGCAGTTTATTCCTTCTCATTTCCTACTGTCTAGGTTTACTCATGGGGGGAAGGTGAAGACGGCAAGCTAGGACACGGCAACCGCATCACCCTCGAAATTCCACGTCTGATTGAGACTCTCGCGGGTGAACGTGTGATTGGTATTGCTTGTGGATCGGCTCACAGCGCGTGCGTTACTGCCAGAGGTCACTTGTACACCTGGGGAATGGGAGAGTACGGGAGACTCGGCCATGGAGATGATACCACACAGTTGGCGCCGAAAATGGTACTTGCGTTGTTTTATACCTCGACGTGTAATTTTTTTTAAACTTACAATGGTAGATAGCAATGGCAAACACGCGAATCCGCCTAATGGTAAGCAGCTACTGCAGCCTATGAACGTGAAAAACACCACTGTCTCGCATTGCCTACCCTATAGGACATAGAACCGCTGTTGAGTAAGCGACAGAAGTTTCCCATTATAGCTCCCAACGCCTACGCTCCTCGAAGCACTGGCGACTTACGATTACTCACCGCAGGGTACAGTACTCTAAGGTGTATTTGGCTGCAATCTTCTGTATGCTAGATGTACAGTTCCCACTTGAAGAGCTCCCTGTGCCCTCTCATCATTTCTCTGTATACGTTTTATTTCTATAATGTACATTTCAGGTGGAAGCCCTAGCCAGCTTCAGAGTAATACAAGTGGCATGTGGCTCACGCGATGCCCAGACGATCGCTCTAACAGCATGCGGGAAAGTGTTCTCTTGGGGTGACGGAGATTTTGGTAAATTAGGTAACTTGAATTATTTGTTGGTTCTCTATACGCTTTGTTTGACTATCATTCTTTTAGGGTATTTTACGTCCACAGGTCGAGGAGGCTCCGATGGTTGCGCTGTGCCTATGAATGTTGAGAGACTGAACACTCTGGGTGTCATTCAAGTTGAATGTGGAGCACAATTTAGCCTTGCTTTAACTCGCGATGGAGAAGTAAGTAACTGTGGAAGTAAATACATTTGCTAGATCGGGCTCTTATGTGTGCCTATTATTTATCCTTTGAAGAACTTGGTAGATCTTTCCCGTAGGTAAGAAGGGCGTATTACTTAACCTATTGGCTTCAGATAGGCGTAACTCAGTATGTACGTTCGCCTTTTTAGATGTATGCTTAGCTTGTTATATTTATTTAATGTACATATGCATGTATTCTCCGAAGTGTTCTGACTCCGGGCTGCTACCCAATAACATGTTTCGCAGTAGCGTTTGCAACCACTAAAGCAGTGAGGCAGTGATATTCAATATGCATATGGTTTTAGGTATGGACTTGGGGTAAAGGTGACTATTTCCGTCTGGGGCACGGTTGTGACGCTCACGTCCGTCGCCCGACGCTAGTGGAAGCATTGCGCGGCCGACGCGTTGTACACGTGGCGGTTGGCGCGTTACATTGTTTGGCTGTCACCAGCGATCATCAGGTCAGACACTGATGAGCTTACCTGCTGCATTGTTAAATATATTAACTACTATCCTCAAAATGTATTGAATTGACTTTATTATTACTATGTGGTGACTGGGAGCTGTAATAATAGAGGTGACTGTTCGCATTTGATGCGCTTTATCACTTCTAACTAATAACCTAACTCTAAGATAAAGGAAAAGAGGTGTGTTAGCGACTACATATTGTTGACTAGGTGAAGTTCAAGGAATGTAATACTTGGACATGCAAAAGACTTACATAAGTCTAGACAGAAATGCTGGAGTATGCCACTTCCCTCATGGTGGATTTGTTATGAGGATATATTGTTAGAATACTTGAATTTACCAACTACGCATGACTCATCAGCTATCAGCATGAAGAGCACTTATAATGTGCCTATCACGAAACTGTTTTTAATTTTCTGGTTACTAACCGGTGTAGTAACTATTGACGGCACCTGTAGCTCTTTATAATGTTAGTAAGTTAGTATAAATATATTCTCTACTTATCAAGGTATGGGCATGGGGTGATAACGACCACGGACAACAAGGCAACGGTACGACCTGTGTAAACCGAAGACCAGCTCTAGTCGCCGGAGTAGAGGGCGTTCAACGCGCAGCAGCAGGGTCATCACACTCCGCAGCCTGGTCGCTAAGACCGGCCGCATTGCAAGCGGAAACATTAGCACCACATATAGCACCCCTGCCCTTCCCTACGTTGAAGGATCCTTTAGGGGCGCACAGTCTAGGTAAATAAAATTTATATTTACAACCTATGTTGACTTCGGCAGCTCTAGTCGCAAATTAATTGCATATAGCGCGCCTTCTTACTTTGAAGGCGCTTACTTTCTTATAAATGCATGTTAATATTACAATGCGAATGTTTGCCAGTTTGTTCAACTGCCTATATACCATGGGGGTAGGCAGGGACCAAAGTTTGCCACAAGCTGCGATCGTTACATACTTCTTTCGCTTCAGTTAGTGGAAGAATATGTGACGTCGATAAAGCAATGTGAGAAGTCCGAATATCGACCAATGCTGTTTTGTTAAAATGGCCTTTATCTCCATATCAATTAGGTCTATACTCAGAAGAGTGTGTGGTAGAAGAGTCTCAGGGGCCGCGGCCGTCGTTAGCCGCCGCTGCGCTAGCCCTGGAGCCGCCCGTAGCTGTTCAACACGCGTTGTCGCTCGTATTATTGGCTTTGCATATTACTCAGGTGAGAAACCACATTTATGAGATTACTAGCTGTGCCCCGCGGTTTCACCCGCGTATATTTAGTTTCATCCTTATGGTCGCGGAAACCTAATATTTTTAATAAATAAAAGGTAGCCTTTGTCCTTTCTCAGGGTCTAAAGATTGTCTGTGCCAAATTTCATCAAAATCGGTTGAGAGGTTTTAGCGGGAAAGCGTAACAGACAGACAGACAGAGTTACTTTCGCATTTATAATATTAGTATGGATTTACAGTCGACGGTCACTTTTAAGAGCGCTACAAAGATATTATTTGAGCTTTGTGGCTGATCATGTTTTAATGAAATTTTACTAAAGTATAATACTTTGGCACTGAAGAGTAACTCGGGACATTTTTATTAACGTATGGGATTGATAAAAAACATGTTCTATAGGATTCTGCTTAAGAGTTGTATTTTACTTAATCTCTAACTTCTGCGCTAAACAAAAATCTTGTTCGGAAATGTCACCATTTCTTACCCTCCTACCATCACTGTACAGGATCATAAATGTTACCACCAGGTTCGGAAGTGCTTTTGCTGAGAAGAACTCAGCAATTCCCAATTTCCCAATGCAACACTATCCAAATGCTTCTTTTGTTGTGTGTTCCAGGCGCGTAGTCTTTTAGTAGAAGCGTTGCGTGCCCACGAAGCGTGCGCGAGCGCAGCGCCAGTGAGTGCGGGGATCGACACTGAGGACGAGGACGGCGACGGAGACGCCCGCACCGGGGGAGGGGAGGCGCCCGCTGATAGGGCTACCTTACCTGTAAGTCATTTGGTTTATATCATACTGATTTCGCCATCGTGGTTATCTACATATACAGTAAAATAAAATTTAAGTGAGTGTAATTGTAATTCCAAATTAACAGCTTTTCACAATATGTACTTGAAAGTGTGTACAGTGTACATAAAAAATCTTTTAAAAAAATAAAACTGTCTGTCTGACTATTGGTATTGGATTGTGATTTTATTATTTTTATTTTAATTTGTAATCATGTTTAATGATTGCCTTATAACATCAGTTATCTGCCAGTGGAAATCCCGTTAAAATTGGTGCAGCGGTTTCAGAGATGAAAAGGTACAATCGGTTGTTCTTTTTACGTATAAGTACCGTATATACTTTCATATGCATTTAGTGAATAGCTATCAATTTGGAATTACAATCATATAAAAATTCAAGTCTTAGGTAGTTTTGAATTAAAGTATGCATAATGTTTATCAACCGAATTAGTAGTTCATTTTTGATATTTAACAGAGCGGTGCAAGCAGTCCTCTAAGCGGTTCTATATCGTCGCGACACTCTGCCGTGATGTCCTCGAGTGCGGTATCGGTCGCCGCTGCCACTATGACAGTACAACAAGCGGAGGCACCAAAGGTATACTCTAACACAATTACAAGTTCTAGTATATCCATGATAGAATGATGTAAGCATAGAGGGCACATAGAGACGTTAATATGTTACTAACTGCAAATGATAATCAAATAAGTTTTTGCATATGTGGAATTTATATCCATTCAATAATTCCCCAGGCTAAAGACTACCTCGTTGGTCTACAAGGTCCTGGGTTTCATCCCCGGGTCGGGCAAAGTGTTATTCGTTTTTTTCATCTGTAATTTCCCAGTAACAGCCCGTGGATTAGTACCGGGTTAATTACTCGCCCCCTATTACATGGGTTTTAACATAACTGGCGAAATTTAGGTGCTAATTAAATAAGCCTTTGCCTGCCCCTTAAGAAAGGGTGAGCAACATTATGATGTATGTATGTCATACGAACACAAAGTAGCAGATAATAAACTACATTATTGACCATAGACAATTTGTTTGTTTTAGATGGCGTTAGACGACTTTACATCCCAACTGGGCGAGTCCGATGCAAGAGCGCTAGTTGATTTACTTAAACTGGCAGCGGCAGGACGGATACCTGACGCCAATAATGCAGTTAAAATCATTACTGATGTTCTTATGGGTGAGTATTTAACGCTATGTGCCACAGGCTAATCTATTTATGTGCTCTATGCCGTACCGATGCGATTGCACTCTGAGTACCTATAAAATCAACTCCAATACAAATTGGTATTCTGTGTAGGTTTTCGTACTTATAAGGTTACGTGTTGTGAGTTTTACTTGTATTTAACTGACCCTAATGACATAACTCGGTCGTTGGACTACTAATCGAGTTCAGACCCTTGTAAGTTAAAAAACCAACACCCATTGATTGGACAAGGAATAATCGAGTTCACTTTCAACCGTGAATGATAATACACAAAATAATTTTAATGCGTTTTATATTTATGGTACTCAATTAATAGATTTTTATTACCTTACCTTAGCCCTATGCTCCAGTAAGCCGGCAGTAGCGGACATGGTGGTGGAAGTATGTGTGTGTGAACTGGAGGAGGCGGCGGCGGGCGGCGGGAGAGCTCCCCCACAGCCCGTCACTGTCGACAGCCCGCATCCTTATGCTGATGACACCGATATATCAGGTATTTATGGCTTATTCAGTACGAGCGACCCGAGGGCCCAGTGAGTTTTTCACTGCCGCCGTCACAAGTCAACGCGTCGACGTAAACGCAGATTTGTATGGGCTCACAATAGTGTCATCTTTAGACCGACAGAAACGCTGTTCCAATCCTATACAAATCTGCGTTCAAGTAGACAAAATAATATTATATGGAAATAGGGACTTCGATTTGTAGTATGTAAATATACTGGTATTTATTATATGCGCTTTATAAAATTATTGTAAACATAATCAATCATCATCTCCCTGGCCTTATCCCATTTATTTGGGGTCAGCACTTAATTCCTGATTGAACCCGATGTGGCTAATCACCTGATTTTTATACGAAGCGACTGCCATCTGACCTTCGTAACCCCTTTTTCGAGGAAAATCGGCAATCTGGGTTAAACCAGTTGTCAGACTTTCTTAGGCCTCTGACTGACCTGTAACGATTGCCAAAGATGTTAAATTGGCAATCATAAACATAATCAATGCAGACATTTATTCTGCACTACAATAATCTCACCCGAACCTCAATGTTTATTAAATAATAATTCATTACATAGTTTATCTCCACATATGTATGTCCACAGGCGTTGTAAAAATCCCCGGTGCGTCATCTCTACGGGTAGTGTTTGAGCAAGGTTGTTCAACTGAGAGACGCAATGACCCGCTCACCATTTCGGACAGTGCCGGCCGAGTGCTCGCCACGAGATCCGGCCGGGAGCCCACTGACTGGGCACAAGAGATAACGGTCAATGGTAACTAATTATTTCTATATAAATAAAACGCTATATATTTTGTTGAACGCAAAACTAGAGAACAGTTATCTACACGAATGAACGAATTTTACAAAACATAAATTTACTTACTATAATTTTTTATTGACAAATAAAAAAAAAAAATTCATGACCGAAAATTGCAGATCTACAAAAATAATTGAGTGAGATCGAATATGTTCACGAAATTGAGGTCGCGTATGGGCCACGGGGCACAGAATGCATAAAGATTATAAATATGCTTTCAAATATAGCAGTAACAAGTTATTAATTCATACATACCTAATAGATTTTCATCTTCACACATCCAGATGTAAGTCTTCGTACTTCTGACTAAAAATTTTCCGACTTTTAGGGGACGAATTACGTTGGCGATTCACTAGCGACGGGTCTGTCAACGGCTGGGGATGGAGGTTCACAGCGCATCCTGTCTTGCCGTCACAGTCCATTTCTGTAAGTACTAGGTACCTACTCATAACACTTCTAGAATGTTTGAAGAACTTGTGACACTTGCTTGCCATATTCGTAGTACGTAAAAATAGTTCTGTGACATAAGTTTACTTACGAGTGCCGTGACGAGTTAAGAGCTCTGACCTGAATTTTATGAGTAGTAAAACACATGCTCAGTTACCCCCACTATTTTCACTTAGCGCTCTTAATTAGTGATGGCACCTGTACTTATATTATTTATCAACAGGAAAGTGGATCCGACCGCTATGTGCTCTCCTGTCCGTCAGTAGAGTTGGCATGGCGACTGCTCGACGGCCCCTTACTGGCAGCTATATCAAACGATCACCAACTAGCCCCACGATTGGCCCAAGCATTGGCCATATGTGCACAGATGCCTACATTGTGTAAGTTATTATGAATGCGAAAGTGTACATGTCTATTTGTCAGTTAAGATTTTTCCGAAAATTGAGATAAGGATTGAAAAGAGTGTTGCTGTGTTGACCCTCATAATACATTACTCAAAGAGTCCATGACGTCATAGCACCAAATAATTATTATTTTTACATAAACATGCTTGTATATTCTACTAAACAAAAAAATCTAAAATTAAATAAAATCTAATTAATGAAATTGCAGACTATTCTTTGTGCACCATATTCTTTTAAGTCAGAGACGTACTTATAGTAATCGCATTTCGCTAGTTATGTACAGGGATTACGTATATAATGATTGTTTTTCTGTAATGTCAGCCTGGCGCGCCCGTGTTTGGTGCGTGCGTCGTCTCCGAGGCATTGTGTGCGGCAGTGGCGAAGCGAACGCGGGCACTCCTCCCGCATTGCAACATTTACCGCAACTGCTACAAGCACAATACGACCACGAGGAGCCCGCTTTGCGAACAGGCACGCACTTATTGCACACGCATTATTTAAAGGTATGTTAGTATTTTTATGTCATAGGCAATCCCTAATACTCTCGTAGCATCTATATAGATAAACTAGCGGACGTCACACGCTTTCACCCGTGTAATTACCGTTCCCGTGGGAGTACGGAGATAAATTAATCAGCATTCAAATGGTGGAATAATTTTTGAAATCGGTCCAGTACTTTATGAGATAAAAATTACAAATTAACAACTTATCCCTATATGTTTGTGAGAACGTATACGGTACGGTATATACATACAAAAACAATTGTCAATAAAATATCTAGATGTCTGTCTGTCTTTTTGTTGCGATTAATCTCTAAAACGGCTGGCCCAATTTTAGCGGGACTTTATTTCGGGAATTTTATACTTTAATTAAAACAAAAATTCTTCCATGACACAAAGCCACCCAAAAAATTTAATATACGTGGGTGAAACCGGGGCACAGCAAGTGTAATCTAAAGTACAGGACATAATTAACAGTTTTATAAACTTACTGGCCTGATATAGGCTAGATATAGGCCAGCAGTGGCAGAGTTAGCAGGTTCTATTCCCACTGAGAGAAGATACTTATGTAATTGGATTATACATTCGATTAATTCCGAACTACGAATTTATCCAAAAATATTGATTAATCTATTGGTATCCAGGAGCTAGCATGGCTGGCATGTGGTCTTCGCATGGACGCCCGCATATGCAGCGGACCGGACGCATCGCGATGGGCGTGGTTTAAGCGGTACTGCCTTTGCGTGCGCACCGCAGACGCGTTATTGCGTCGAGTGCCAATGCCATTGCCGTTCCTCTCTGACGTACGCAAGAGACTGTCGGATCTTGGGGTTTACAACATGGACGATGGCACAAGCGATATGCACTGGGAAGACAATACAAGATTTACCAAACAACATGATGAGCAGTTGCTGCATTGGGTTAACAAGTGAGTAGACATTCCGAATTACTACAAAATAGTCACTTTCTACATAATTTGCCTACCTCTTTGGTCTTGTGGTCGCAATCACTACTGCTGAACACCAGGTCCTGGGTACGATCCCCGGGTCAGACTAAGTGTTATTAGGTTTTTCCGTTTTAAATTTCCTAGTAGCAGCACGGAGTCTGGATTAGTGCCCGGTTAATGACATTAGGCTCGCTCCTATTACATGGGACTTATTTATAAGTACATATCTGACTGCCCTTTTGGGGAATTCGTGCTGGAGCATGTTTATGTATAATCGATAATTATATTTTATACAGCGTTATAGATAATATTTTAAAAATTAAAAGTTATATATTTATCGTCAACGCACGCGATTCATCTTACATTTCACTCGAAAGTTGCCTGTTACGACACCGTCACCTCAAAAAATATTGTAATCCAGGCGTCCAGAAGACTGGTGCGGTTGGTGGGGCGGCGGCTCCCGCGGGTGCGCGGTGTACGGCTGGGGACACAACCACCGCGGCCAGCTGGGCGGCGTGGAGGGCGCCAAGGTCAGGACGCCCACGCCTTGCGTCGCGCTCGCTGCACTCAACCCTGTGCAACTTGTGGGGGGAGAACAGACTCTCTTCGCTGTCACGCCCGATGGAAAGGTTTATGCTACTGGTGAGTTTAGAAATTTACTTAAGTGTTGTGAAAGATTTAAAACAAGTTCTGTATCAAGTACCTTTACGAGTTATGGTAGCTCAGCTAAATAATGGGGATAACAACGCGTGTTTTTGTGGTCGCATTCATGGTCAGCGCTCATAACTTGGGCTCAATTATCTCCCAAAATCTTATAATTTTATAAGGAGTTCTAGCTTAGCTTAATTTGTTCCATGTTGTGTAAAACAATGTATTGTGTACAGGCTACGGTGCCGGCGGTCGGCTGGGTATCGGCGGCATAGATTCCGTGTCACAGCCCACATTATTGGCCTCTATCCAGCACGTGTTCATTACTAAGGTAAATCTTCGTCATATGCATAATATGTATAATATACACGGTTATCGTTCCATACTGATTAAACAACGTATTGGTTTGAATTTTTGATCTACAGGTAGCCTGTAACTCCGGAGGCAAGCATTGCTTAGCGCTTTCTGTCGACGGTGACGTGTATAGTTGGGGTGAAGGCGAGGATGGCAAACTAGGGCACGGGAATAGAGTGTAAGTAGAACATAATCCAAATAACGTTTTTAAAACCATAGTTTATGCGTCTTTTGGACATCAATGCAGACTTCAATATCGTTAATGACATGACACGTCGTCCGTCACATTGTGTTATGTTAGTATAGGGAGCTAATACGCATATAACGATTATAAGAAAGACATTGAAAAGAAAACTACATTGCGCCGACACCAAATAACAAGGGCAGGAAGATGATGGTGATGAATATTAATTATTAAGATTTGTCCTTACTCACCTGATCGTTATAGAATTAGTTTAAGACCTATTGAAGATCTAGACAACTCAATATTTTTTCATTGTAGGAGTTACGACCGACCAAAGCTAATATCATCGTTGTCGGGCCTAGAAGTGGTAGCGATTGCTTGCGGCGGCGCGCACTCGGCGTGTTTGACGGCTCGCGGACGTATCTATACTTGGGGCAAGGGCAGGTACGGGAGGCTAGGGCATGGTGACTCCGAAGACCAACTTGTGCCTAAAATGGTGAGTATACTACCCACTAGAGACGAATATTGTTTTTTTGGTTAGAAACAATTTATAAGAATATTTATAAGAAATATAAATATAAATATTGAAGGCTGTATTTAGTGAGAACATACTTCAGACTCAGATATTTTGTTTTAAATTGGGTTATAAAATCGTGATTTTCTTGCTATTCGTGGCGTACTTGTCGAAAATCTTGTATAAAGTTCAAACAATCTAGTTCAAAAATATGTGGTAAAAACTGCACTTTATATAAGTTGTATTTCATTAGGGTCTCAAAAAGATGAATACATAATCTTTTTGTCGCAGGTCGAAGCCCTATCCATGTTCCGCGTCATAGAAGTCGCTTGCGGATCAGGTGACGCGCAAACATTATGCATCACCGACGATGACAATGTGTGGTCGTGGGGAGACGGCGACTATGGGAAACTGGGTATTTTTATTTTATTTTATCCTTCTATTTCTTCCTTTTCCACTTTCTCAAAACTGCAATTTAACTTCGATATATGTACATGTAAAATAAGATTTCCTCTAAGATATATTGGTCCCAATCAAAATAGGTATACAGAATTAGCTATAACCAGATATGATACCTCTATTATTTTTTTCTATTCAGGCCGAGGAGGATCAGAAGGCTGCAAGCTGCCAATGAGGATAGACTGTTTGAAAGGATTGAGGGTGATTAAAGTGGAGTGCGGATCGCAGTTCTCCGTCGCCCTGTGTCAGTGCGGAAGCGTGTATACTTGGTACGTACTTTTTTTTACAATTAAGAGTGAAACTTGTTGGAGCCTGTCGAATAATAGCCGCCTGCTACGTTAGGAACGCTAGCTCCGATCCCCCCCACCGATCAGTAAGTATATTTTTTTCTCAAAACATACAAGTACCTCTGTTGTCAGACCATCATCTTTACGTTGAAAGAATACATTGCTAACATATCGCTCACCTAGCAATATAATGGCACATTAGCAGTACATTACACACTGCAGATGTGTCTTAACAATTAGCATGTCGGTGAAGATATTGACGAAGCACTACTTGTCACGATCGCATCTAATCATCTTCTGTTAGAAGTGGATCTTAGCCTCATCTGGCAAGGTGTGAGCAACTTACATTTATTTGTTGGTAACTCTCACATACGTAGCTTTCTGTAGACTTGTCTAGACTCAATTCCAAAGACACACATAAAATATAAGTGTCTGTTTGTAGTTCCAAATGTAATATGTAAATGATATTGTGCAGGGGTAAAGGCGATTACCATAGACTCGGTCACGGTAGCTACGAGCACGTACGGCGGCCGATGCGAGTCACGGGCATGCAAGGGAAGATGATAGTGTCTATTGCTACAGGTAAATTAACCCTTTAACGCTATAAATTTAGGGACAACAATAAAGATTATAATACCTTAAATTGTTTTTGCAAAATCATAACATAAAGTTCTCAAGGTTGTTGCAATAAATAAGCGTGATGTAATACAGATAAGAAACTATAGGGTGGGCTGAGAGAGATGATCGCCATTCCGTAATCTAAGGCAAATGATCGTTCGCCTATTGAAGCTTGCGTCCCCTTTGATACTGATGAATACTGTATCCATAGGTCAAATAGAACTAACTACTCAAATCTTACAATCCTTACGCCATATTTATTAGTTAGTTAGAGTTTGTATTCTTAAACTTGTAGGAAGTCTCCATTGCGTAGCGTGTACGGAGACTGGCGAAGTGTATACTTGGGGTGATAATGATGAGGGACAACTTGGTGACGGAACTACGTTGGCTGCGCAAAGACCGCGGCTCTTGATGGCTTTACAGGTAAATTATAATCACCTCTTAATAACACTACCAATATAATATGACAATCTTTTTTTTTAATCTTTTCTCTTTACAAATATATACACGCGTAAATTTCCGTGTCTGTCTGCTCCCTTTTCAAATTAATCTATTTAACTCGTTCCGCGTGATAGGTCATGAGAAATCTTTTACTACGCAAGCGTAATCTACACAGATGACATCGCGAGAATGATGGATATAAACGTTCCTGGATTGTCCAAGAAAAAGTTTTTTAACAAAAAAAATCTATACCATTGCGAGTTGATATGCAATAATTCCTATGCAGCTATGTAGGTCTAAAAAGGCCACTTTGGGAGAATCATAATGTGATCCGAATATGATTCATCACCGACATGACAAAATTGTAACTTAAGTGCAATTCATATTTATGATTCACGAATGATTACAATAATTGTAGATGTTAGTCCCTATGTAACTTTTA
Organism: Watsonalla cultraria; assembly: GCA_964035505.1. NCBI lineage: Eukaryota > Metazoa > Arthropoda > Insecta > Lepidoptera > Drepanidae > Watsonalla > Watsonalla cultraria. The sequence continues at coordinate 3,414,814 of OZ037717.1, read as the reverse complement.
TGGTTCTGCTATTTGTCACAAAAGCAATTCATATTTTGTGGACTATTTTAGGAATTTTCATAGGAATGTGTCAAACAGGTGAATTGCGAAATATGAATCATTCCTGAATCATATTCGGATCACATTATGATTCTCCCAAAGTGGCCGTTTTAGACCTAATGATTATTATATAAGTATTTATTTGCAGGGTAAAAGAGTAACAAAGGTAGCGTGCGGCAGTGCTCACACAGTCGCGTTGTGTGTGGAAGCGCCTCGGGCTCCCAAACCGCCTCCGGCGCCTCCCCTGGAGTGCCATCTGCTCAGAGACATGACGCCTCAACTCATATGCAATCGACTGGTAACATTACCTTTATATATCTTATCCCTTACACTGTTAGGGTCGACACTTGAATAACATGTCGTTGGCCATCTGATTTTTACGTAAATCGAATACCGTCTGTCTTTATCTGAAAAATATTTAGTTCAGATATGGCAAATAACAAGCCTTATTTTCTAACTACCTATGCCCTGCTGTTTCCTCCGCGTAGACGTAATGTCATGGGTGGCCCGCGGTAATAATATTTATTAATCAAAGTATAGTCTAAGTTATTCTTTGGAACATTAGCTATCTGTCAGGGAAAGTCCCGTTAAAATCGGTGCAGGCGTTTTGGAGTTTAGTCGGAACAAACAGACAGACATACATACAGATAATTTTATTTGAGTACCGTATATACTTTCATACGCATTTAGTGAAAAGCTGTTAATTTAGAATTATAAAAAAACACTTCAAATAAATTTATGTGTATAGAATACTATAGTGGAAATCCCGGTAAAATGATGACTCACGTCAGACCGTGCCAGGCCCGAGCCGAGTTTCTGCCCTAGCTTAGGCCGTTATCGTTACTGGGCCGTAAGCCGTAACTCGATAAAGTGTGTATGGAAACCCATACAAAATATTTAAATACGAAGTAATTTAAAATCAACAGTATTTGTACTTTCAGGTGTTGCTGCATCAATTCTCCGAACTAGTATGCCCCAACCTGCCCCTTCTTATACTGGACGGGCCATTCGATCAATTGAGGAGTCTGTTGTTCTACAGCGTTAAAGAAGCGGCGTTTAGAAAGGTACTTGTTTCAGTCATTCGTTTTGATTCACTTGTGTAACATGCTCTTGCTATCAAACTACCCTCATATAATTATTTAACTTGGAAATATGTCGCAACGACAAGAGAAAGAAAATACCTACTTCTAAAGCCTTGTCGTCATATGGCTGCATCTAGGATATTAAAATCTCGCGAGGTTCGGGTTCAAGTGAGATCTCGCGAGTTTATAATAACAATACTGCGAGATCTCGCGAGATTGGCAATTCAGTGTGTATTTTTTGCAAATAATCACAAACAGGGGGGGTAACTATGCATCTTTTTATGCGCGTCTCGCTTTACAGACATACACAGGCTAAAATAAGACTTCGCATTCAAAGACAGCGCTTATAAATCGAGACAGCACCTGTATCTACGTATTTTTATAAAGTGCAATATAATTGGTGACAGGCAATAATAGCGACAATGGTCCGCGAGCGTCAACACGGGCCAGTGGTGGAGTTATCTCGAGTGGGCGCTCGGAGGGCGCGAAGGGGAGGATCGGGCCTAGCGGGCGCGGCCGGCATGCGCTCCGTGTTCGGACAAATGGTGGCCAGGTTGCCCGCTCTTACCCAAGACGCACTTGCCTTACCACATCGCGTCTGGAAGGTTAAGTTTGTTGGTGAGTTTCCATCACAGGGTCTTGTCGTAAAGAGAGTGTTCGTAATCCATGTATTAGTTAAGTTGTAGCAATTTTTTTAAGAAATAAGATTTAGTTAATAGTGCTACTGTGCTGTGATGAAGTGATTACAAGATGTGAAGATGAGGCGAAATAACATGATTGAGAGAGTCTTCCGACGCCTAGCTCTGTGAAATATGACGCGTTATAAATGCTGACTTTGATATCCATAAATGATATAAAAAACGACACTGTTTTGCTTCAGCAGAACTTTAATCCCCTTGCATGTTTCAACTTTTTATTATCTAAAAAACCTATTCATACTTTCTTATATACGGGGCTTTTCTATCTATATAAAATTCTAATACTTTGCAAAAATAATCTCCATGAAGATATTACAAGTGAGCCGTCTTTATTAGGTGAAAGCGTGGACGACTGCGGCGGTGGGTACAGCGAGAGTATAGCGGAGATGTGCGAGGAGTTGCAGAACGGGTCTCTGCCTCTCATGATGGCGACGCCCAACGGTCGAGGAGACGCAGGGGCGTCACGTGACGCCTTCCTACTCAACCCTATAGCGAACACTCCTTTACATTTGAATTGCTTTAGGTTCTTGGGTGAGTTTTGTTTATATATCGAAAATGGCAAATAAAATACTATCGCCTGACGGTTTCTGTAATGAATCTACATCCACAAAATTTACTTTTAGCCCCGTAATTTATGGCCTTATATGAAACTTGCCACACTTTTCTTGAAGGGCACGAGAACCCTTACTTACGAAAAATACGTACCGAAGCTCGCGTACAGTCACTACATAACTTAAGTTTTCGGGAAAATAAGTTCCTCTAGAATCAGACAGTGCGAGATTCGGTTCGAATCTATTTTACACACAAGAGGCCTCAATCTTTGTCACATAGAAACACTTTTTTTTCACATAGGTGTGTTAATGGGAATTGCAATCCGAACGGGGTCTCCACTCTCGCTGTCTGTGGCTGAAGGCGTGTGGCGTCAGTTGGCCGGACAACCGCTGCGGCCGCAAGACTTGGCCGAAGTCGATAAGGACTTCTTGCCTGCCTTACTCTGTATACGAGACATGACGCCTTTCAATAAGGTATAGATATGATCTTTGTCTTTACAAAAGAGAAAAACATGTATGCATCTCTAGCTGTGATGCTAGTAAGACAGATGACATTTTTATTAGTAGATTTTGTAAACAATTTATTTCATAACAACTTTCTCCTGACAATAACAAAGGCAAAAAAATCTTCAGCCGTACACGTAATGCTGTGACCGAGGGAAAAAGGATTGGATAAGGATTCATTTCGTATTTATATATCATATAGATTTGTCTATAATTTAATGCAGGCTAAAAAAAACGCTGATTTGAATCCATATCTTCAGGAACTGCAGAATCTCGAGCTTCCATTCTCCATACCGTCAGCGGCCGGACATGAAGTTCCTCTGTCTACCAGACACAAACGAGTGACGCCTGAAAACAAGGATGAATACGTGCAACTTGCACTGCACTATAGGTAAACTATTGTAACGATTATTTGATTAACCTGCTGATTGAATCATAATCTATTACTAATATATAAAGCTGAGTGTGCTTGCTTGAACGCGCTAATCTCGGGAAGTACCAGTCCCATTTAAAAAATGATTTATGTTTTAGATAGCCCATTTATCGAGAAAGACTATAGCTATATATCATCATCATCGAGTTAGCATGCACAACCCCCAAAATATATTTGATTCAAACAAAGTTAGATACATCTAAAGTAAATTAACCCTACGATTAGCAAATTTATCAGGACCTTCTTCTGAACCAGGATTGGTTCTGCAACAGTTAAGAATCACTTAATTTATGTGCATTGTTCAATTGCCACATAAATTTGACCTTAAACTGCAGCAATAAAGGCCATTATCAATAAACAGGCTCCACGAATTCGACGAGCAAGTGAAGGCTGTCCGTGATGGAATGTCGCGCGTCATCCCAGCGCCTTTACTTGCGTTGTTCAACGCTTCGGAGCTGGAGACTTTAGTGTGTGGCTCGCCTGACATTCCTGTGCAAGCTTTACGGGCATCTGCTACGTATAAAGGTATGTTGTTTTTATATAGTCGTTTACGGAATATAATCTCTAGGTTGCTGTGTTAAGGTTTAGACTTCAATGGCTTGTGTCAAAGGTTACCAGAACTTAGATGAATATCCAAAATTTGCTCTTGACTTCTTATGACTTCTGTTACGTGTCTGCGTTTTCCTAACCGATATTCGCTAGCGTCACCTTGTATGAGAAAATGTACAGCGCCTCTTAGCGGTAGCGTAAAGAACTAAAATCCCTAATAAAATAATAAGTGACATGAAGAAGCCAGTAATTCGCTAGATATTCACCTAGACATGCACTACCTGTGTAACTTTCTACAAGAGAGATTGGGCATAACGGGATCTGCCGTTGGATCTTTGAGTGCTCCATCGAGTGAAGTAGTAGGAGTGGAGCGCTGTGTTAGCGAGTGACACTGGGTGCTACCATTCATAGGCTGCAGAAGCCGCTTACCATCAGGCGGACTGTAAGCTTGTTTGTTGCCTTAGTGGTATAAATTAAACTTTTAACACATATACTGCCACTACGATTTTCATTATGGTCTTCTGCGATGCGGCCTACATATGATGTTGAACTCGCCAGGCGTCGCCGGCACTGGTATAAAGCTTACGACGTCTCGCGGGACGAGTCGGTGGCACTGGACGTGTTAAATAAATTTGTTACATCCTCAGGTGTGGAACCCAACGCGCCTCTAGTCCAGTGGTTCTGGGAAGTGATGGAAGAACTATCGGGCAGTGAACGAGCACTGTTCCTACGGTTCGTATGGGGAAGGACGCGCTTACCAAGAGCGCCTCAAGACCCTCGGCAGAGGGACTTCGTGCTACAAGTAAATATTGAACTTATTGCACGGGAGTAAAGTTGCAATTGCTTTGAGTCTATTTTAATTGACTGTATAAATTGCAGGTGCTTGATAAGTACCAGCCGCCAGATCACTTCTTGCCGGAGAGTTACACGTGTTTCTTCCTGCTCAAGATGCCAAGATACTCGTGTAAGGCTGTGCTCAGAGAGAAATTAAGGTATAGCAAAACATTATTTATTAATCAATTAATTTAACTACTTCTGATTGTGAAAATCATGGGGTAAGCCACTGTCCAAAGGCGAACAATCATCGTATGGTGTTCAGAACTTATATCCATAACCATAAAGGCAAACGAGTGGAGTGTTCCACACTTGAACGTGACGTCAATTGGTCCTTCGAGCTAGTATAGATCTAGATGTAAGACTGATTTGTGATTGTTTTTCAGATACGCCATCCACTTTTGTAAGAGTATAGACACGGATGAGTACGCGCGGGTTGCACTGAGTGCGGCTGAACGCGTGTCTTCAGAGGAATCCGACTCGGAGGGCGACGGGCCCCCCACTCCCGCCCCCCCGGCTCTATACTCACTCACACGACCACCTACTTGGCTCTGAACAAACTAAAATAAACCTAATGAATAGGTGAGAGGTTATATCTTACATTGAATAAATAGAGGTTCTGCATTATGTCCTACTAGCTCACACGACCCTCTTCTTAGCTTTGAGCAAGCTAAATTGAACCTTATAAATAGGTGAGAGGTTATATTTTACATTCAAGGAAGAGTGGTCTTGTAATAATATGTCCGGGGGAAAATCATACAGAACTGTTGATGTATCTTATAAGTGAATGGCCCTTTAAATCGGATTCCGAACACGTCTTAGTTTTGGGATTTGTTCTAAGATATATAATTTCGCTTGAATACTCATATATGTACTCGAATTGATATTTATTTGTAGCTGAACACTTTTTATACTTGATATTTCACGCGATTTTTATTAAGGCTTCTATTGTTAAATTTATATGAGTCAAAATTGCTTGCATCCACAAGCATTCCATCCATAGCTTAGTTAACGGTGCAACGCTTCAATCTGTTTACATGTTTTTCGACGAATATACTTAATTATACAACGAGAAGGCAACCACTGCCACATTCCATTCATGTCGTGTCGTTTAATAATGCTAGGTCTTTAATTGTAATATAAATAAGGTACAAAGCCTTTTAATCTTGTCTATTTTCTAATATTCTACTAACAATTCGGTTATATAAAACTCTTATTACATCACGGGCAGCTCTAAAATCGTCGATATTTTTCGATAAAAATAAAATCCCAAAAATTGTTAGTAAAGCCCAGTATTTTTGAGAATTAATTCAAGTTACATTATTTTACATTTGGCTATGTGTAGTTGTATGATTCTACTATAGTGGGGCAGGAATACAATTTCTGACATTGAAAGATGGGTCCAGATTAGAACTTCAAGGCAAATGTGTATAACCAACATAAGTAAGATGTTCAATTAAAGTATGTGCCGGCGTTGGCTTAGGATGCATACTACATATAAAAATATTTTCTTAATACCTGTTCCCTATTTATATTACAATTTGTTAATGATATAATTAGGTATAGTTATCTCCACTCGAACACTAAGCTTTTCGTTAAGTTTCAATAAATCGGACTGAATCAATAAAAATATTCGCGTATATGGTCAACTTTTAAAGATATATTGGATTTGCCTCGTTGGTATGGCTCGTAACTATCAGAAAATACTGTATTGAGAAGCATTTTACTATGATGTCGGTACGGAGAGATTGGTTTGATTAGATGGAAGCAAGGATAGGTGCATTATATAGAACAAACACTATTAACGCTAGTCAATCATCACACTCTAGTAGATAACAAGCTTGTCATGTTTATTTATTATATAGTTTAGTTGTGCAGACATTCGAAACATAAATATATTTATTTAATCACATTTTTATAAGAAAAAAGCAAAAATATTGTTATTTAATTCTGTTACATTGCGACATTGACTTCATTGTAGGCCAATTCTCGATTTATTAGACTGACATGTAGATCAGAACTATTATACTTGACATGCATTAGTTTCAACAAACTCGTCCGAATAGTAGCCAGATTGTGAAGATGGTTTGGGTGCCCTTCTTCAGAAGATAGCATTACCTAGACTACCATATGTTCAGTTGGAAGATGTCTTATGAACCTTTGAACAAATTTCAGAAATGAGAATTGGCTACCTTTTAATTTTAGTAGATAAGTATTATGAAAGGTGACGAGTGTCATTAGATCAGCATTATAGCTATTGTATACTCTATTTCTAAATATAACTATAGCATTATCTTGGTAGCTGCTTTGCTAGTGTTACTAGATCATACTGTTTGGTGCTAGTGCTTCATGATTAGTGTTAAATTTGTACTGAACAATGATTATTATGCACAACATGTATCACTTTATAATTTATTTATTAGTGTTCTAATCATTATTTGTATTATCTTCTAGTATTTTATAGTACCTATTTATTATTTGATCTCTTGCTAAAAAATGGATTGAATCATTCCTGTTTCATTCAATATTGGAGATGAAATTCTATTATGTATACATAAAACACCAAAGAATAAGAATGAGGTTTATATCTATGTTTATATAATCTGTACCATTGGTTGTTTATGTATGTGTGCTTATGTCAACCACAAGGGTATTCACCAAATGATAAATGTTCATGCCATTCTGAACTCTATTCTAAGATTAAAAAGATAAAATGTTTAATACCTACATTGTGATTGACCATATGAATAGATTATTTATATCATTATTGAGTTTCATTTGATGTACCCCATTTGAAATATATAACAGGATACCCCATATTTTGAAGCGGGAAAATTGTATTCAAACGAAGCAATAATAAAAACATGAACCTTTTACATGATTTTTAATCTCTACATAACTTATACATTGCCTTTACTGAAAAGATCAGGCTAAAAAATCATAAAACAAGACAGAATCGGTTATAATTTAGATCACGTGGACTTCTTGGGTTTCAATGTGTAGTACAAGATTAGTGCACCGAAAAACGCATAGGTTGCCTTGGCCGTCTGGAAAAAACAGAACACAATAAATATATACAATAACATAAACCCTTACAGGTCCCATGACAATTAACGCGTTCGCTGCTAAGGACGCACCTGCGCGTCCAACTGTTAGAGAATTTTCGAAGAACACGAAATTTCAGCAGCGAATGTGTTAAAGAATGTGCAGCGAGAAACAATGGGGATACTGGAGATACTGCGCATGTTTTATTCGCGTTGCGCTGTACATATAGACAGAGACAGGCTCATAAAATGACTACTCCAAGGTGCTCACTCTGAACTTGTGACAAGACCCATACTTATAAAAATATTCAACTTCTTGATTAAAAGTCACTCCTCATATTTCAAAACTTTTTTAAGTAAACTCGAATAGATTACCTATCAATCCTCTTTTCTACAGCTTATTTTTTTTTAAATAAGGGTTACAGTAAATACATTATTGACTTTTTATTTCCGCCAAATTGTGCATATTGTGACCTGGCGTCCCATATATGTGGATGCATCTGTATATATTTTATGGACGAATTCATTAATTTGATATGGTAAAATAGTGACCGTGTTTCAAGTTGAAGGTTACCATTTTAGAAAGATAGTGATGTTATATCATTTATGAACGTAACGACGAACGAGTAACGTTGATAAAATAAATTATACTTACATTTGCTCTGCCTTTGTTGGTCTGACTGTTGAAATATTTGCTCAATCCCTTGAGCTGGGATTCATCTACAGAGGAGTCTCCGGCCATCCTAAAATGTATAACAAAGCTCACTTAACACCAATCAATAAATAACGCTTCAAAGAAGCTTAGGTAAAATACTGGCACCTTTATTGTTCATATTGTTCACACATTACCTGATAATTTGAAATCTTATGTAACAAAAAGTACAGCTGACACTATCACAAAATGTGCACCAAGTAGACGGACTGTCTGTAATAATGTTGCCAAGTCTTACTGGTTTTGCCGTTGTTTAGGTAATAGTTTTCTGTACCAATTATACAAATAGTCAGATAATTGGGTGACCTAGAGGCTTTGCTGGAATACAACTAGATTTTTAGTCGCTGGTAGTCATAACAAATCAGGTTGGTATCTTTATTAAAATTCGATTAATAATAACAAGATATTTTATTTTTTTATGATTAGTATATGTAATATGATTTTATTTAATGTCAATAGCCTTTTTAATGAGCTTTTCAATATTTTCAGTAACCACCAGTAATACTTCGAAAATAGTCGAAAGGGCGAAAATCACTTTATAGTGTGGCATCACTTTAATAGCATGACAAGTTTGTTTATAACGTTTCGTTATTGCTCAAGCCAACTTTTTTGCAACCTGATAATTCTAATCGAAAGACATTATAGTTAGTTAAAACGGAAAAAATATAGCAATATGAATAGTATTTTTAAACGTTTGTTCGCGAACCTTTTAGTTGTTAGGTAAACGTCATTAGCCTTTTCCTATAGTATATTCAAAAATGAAAAAGGCATAGGTATCGCTGGCCATGCACCCACACCCTACATAAATTATAGGGTATAGGTTCCGTCACGAGTTAAAAACGCGTGGTGAAAAATAGTGGGGATACTGCGCATATTTTTATTCCCCTCTCACCATACTGTATGTATGTACAGAGCCAGACTCGATCATACTTTATCACTACTTTGTTATTGTATGACTTTATCTCTAACTACCCTCTATACCAGTTTCCTTTCATTGAATAAAATTAAACTTACCATGTTTGCATACTGGAGTTATTTTTTGACCGCAGGTGGTTTCTTTGGTTTGAATAACTTATAATATACGTAGTATAGTGCTACGAGACTTAAGGTAAGTTTGGATGTCTGGAAAATAAGATAGATCAGTTAGTCATGAACTGTAATTTATTTTAAGTTCAATTTGTTTGTTCATTGCCTGGGGATGGATTTCGGAGCTCAAAGCCTCACAATCCGTGCACACAACCCTTTGGATTGTGGTGAATATTTTTTTAAGATCTAAATTTAACGTAATTACTTACATTGGCCCGACCTTTGTTTGTGTGGTTATTAAAATATCTATGCAGTCCTTTTAAGCTTGGATCATCCTCCACTCCGTGGCCGGCCATTTAAACTATGTAGCTATTTACAGTTTTTTTATATAACGTGCTTACATTTAATTTGCCTATGCATGTCAGATTTTGACATTTATATTTTTTTTGTATATTTGGTCAGTCCAGGTTTTGGCTTCTTTCTTGTTGGTTTGGTCGCTCATGCAGAGGCGGTTTTAAACAATACGGGGTTTTAGAATTTGTATGAAATTCAAAAAATCCCACTACCCATCTATGTTTATAATGTTGAAGATGAGTACCTACATTTTTTTAATGTCTATGCTTGAGCAGTATTTATTTAGGATGGGTAGATGTTGCGGGCTCGATTCCCACGTCAGAAAGGGCAAATATTTTATATGATGAGCATTTGTGTTTGTAGTATATATCGTATGTCTACGAGTGTAATGGTTGTAGCAATATATTGTGCTGGCTTTGCATGGCATGTCTATACTTCTATTCTAATAGTATGAAGAGGAAAAAATTGTATATAAGTATATTTGTAAAGTAAATAAAATTACTGGACCAATTTAAAAAAATTCTTTCACCGTTTTATTGCTACATTATCACTGATTAATAAAGGCTATATTTTATCCCCGCACTCCCACGGGAACGGGAACTAGGCGGGTGAAACCGCGTGCCGTCCGTTAGTAGAAATTAAAAACAGAATTAAGCTTTTTTTTTTCAAATTGATTAGATATTTTTATTTGCATTTACTTAAAACACATCACAAGGTCTTAGATTACATAATATTGCTCAGTATTCATTTTTCACATTTCATCAGTCGTCTTTGGAGAACAAACACATATATAATAATTCTTAGTAACATGCCAATTGAAGTTTTCGTTATTTTAAACAATGGGTTAAATATTTCTAAATTTTATGGAGGATATAACATAATTATAATAAAAACGAAAATTATTATTCGGTAAATAGTGGTATCATTTGCATTAAAAGCCACCTCTTTTAACCACAATGGGGATTTTTAAATCTTATTTCCGCCCCATTTTCTCTAGTTCTACTAGGTTAGGGTGCGCAATGTCTGTCGGTCAGTCATTCAGTCGCGTACAGTACGATAAAATAAAGATAATAAGTGCCATTATGGTACGGGACTAAAATTAGCTCCTACAACTGTATGCTTAAACTATGAAGCCAATTTCTAATACATTATCATTACAACAGCAATGTTATCATTTCATATCATGTCTTTTGCCTCCACCAAATGGTTTTCAGATTTTAGACGTAATACCAACTTTGCACCAATAGAAAATTCATTAAGCACCAGATAAGGCTGAAGCCATTGACATTATTCTATCAAATTCCAATTAGTATATCACATAGTGTAATTTGCAATTGGTAGAAGTGACAAAGGCTTAAAGGCATGCATGTATGTTTTTAGAATAATACCAAATAATTAGATTACATTATGACCTTCTTGGTTTAAATTAAACTAATTTTATTAGTATCTATGCAAGAGAATGCAATTAAAATTGCATTTCTGTGTACTTAAATGTAATTAATACCTTAATATATTCATAAAAATGTTTCATTCCTACTGGAATATAAAAGCAATTCACTTAATTAGATGATGGACTAGTATTCAATACAACAGGATACATCAACACAATACCATCCAAACATTAAATATATCAAAAATATTATTTAAAACAATAGTTTAGAATTTAGATTTTTAAATATAATATTCCATTTTCTAAAATGAGTACCAAAAGTTTCTTTTACCATTTCAAGCGAAATATTTGAGCACATCAAAAAGATACAAAATCTGCTTGCAAACCAAATACTTATGACAATATTCATCACAAAATATTTCTAGAACTATATATTCACTACTTAATAAAATTCATGTTGATATAGTCCTCATTTTAGGTATAGATCACAGCTAAATTAGGACCAGTAATGCCATCACATATTGCACCATACCCATGACTTAAGCTCTCAGTCTCATCACTTCCTGGCCCTGAATGCATAAGTCCAGAGAGAGTTATTGCTCTATAGTATGAGATCTTCCTCCCAATCCTCCTTAACTCTCTCTGAGATAGAGATAGAAGGACGCGAAACTTGTTTCAGCTCATCATAAGTTCTTGGAGGGATAGGGTTGTCACTTAGATCTACATATTCAAGGGCGCGGGATCTAGCTAATCTGTCCACATCCACTTCTGCAAAGAGAAAAGTATACATTATTTGAAGGCACACAGATAAAGCTTAACAATTGTTGAAGTTTCTGTCTACATATTCCAAAACCAAATTTGTGTTTGTTACACAATTAATGCATAATTGCATTGATTACACCAACAAGACTTTAACTCTTTTTATGATGATCACTTGATGACTCAAAGAAAGAGAATACATTTCTAAATTCAAATTCAACACATTATATTATTCTTCCATACTCAAACTCATAAACATACATTGTCTCTACCTAATATAGTATAGAAAGAATAGATTAAAAATAAACATTGATCAAATAATTTTTAATAGTGTCACAGTAAAGCAGAAATGAGTGAACTTACCAATAATTTGATTGTGGTGTGCTAGGAGTGTGTGCAGACTGGGACACTGGAACATGATTTGTGGGAGAGCTACGAAGGTGTTGTGCGAGATGTCCAGCCGCTGCAGACAAGCTAGTGTGCACATTTCGTCAGGCAGCTTCGCCATTTGATTATTAGAGAGGTTTAAGTCTGGAAAAAGGTAAGAAAACATTTTTACACACATTTACTCACACCTGTATTATTTTTTGTTTAACACATTCGCTGCTGAAATTTCGTCTTCTTCGTAAATTCTCTAACAGTTGGACGCGCAGGTGCGTCCTCAGCAGCGAACGCGTTAAAAATATATTATTGCATGAAAAAAAAATGTTGGCAGGCAATTATTTGGCTTATTTTTCATGGGGCCATAAAAAGCACACCAAGCAGAGAGTAGGTATAGGAATTTCTATTTGTGGTATTGTACCCAAAATTATTGGTCTTAATTATGGATCTTGCAGTTAGAGTGACCTTGAAGCTCTCAGATAGCTTGTAATATATAACTTTTTATATTTTTAACATACCTGTAATTAAGTTAAACTTCAGGGCGAACTTAGGCGGAATCTTCGCAATAACATTTCCACTGAGATCACAGCTCTTCAGTTCTGTGTGTCGCATGAGGTGGTACACTGCATCAGGTACTTGCATGAGCTGGCATTCTGATAAATCTGGAATTAAAGGAAAAAAAAACAATTATAGTTTAGAAAACAACTAGTATGTAAAGAGTTTGATGAATGTAATGAGCAAAGTATGAATTAAGTTTAATTAAAAAAAACAAATGTAATCAGATATTGGTTAATTGTTACGTCATGCACTATCTCGTGAAATAACGTTCCTAGACTTTCTATTCTGGAAATGGGTTCTTACCTACCTAATACTTGTGTTTCTTGTGCATCTTCGCATCTCAAAATCACGCGAGTCACAGCAAGAGCCATGTTTTAAATACGTCACTTTGTTAAGCAAACCGTTACTCTTGCAGAACTACGGGCAGTTTGCACAGACCGCCTGTAAAGTTATTTATAAATTCATAAAATGATTCGGATTCTGTATGTAACACAAACTATTTATAACAGACGTATCATGTATTTTGATTGTAAGTCGGAAAACATGCACGTTCCAGAAAAAACATAACTTTCAAATGTAGATACGCATGATAGTCTTAAGTATATCTTCTTATACAAGATTATAAATTAATTTATAAACAGTAACAATAAGATGGTTTTTAATTTCCAAAATAAAAGTGTTTCATATTTCTTTTTTTGATTGTTGACGAAATTTGACAGCAGCAGAGTAAGTATGACATTTTGCCATAGACAAAAAAGCTGCCGGTCTTTATCTTTGCAAATGACAATAATTACAGATAAGGAACGGTGATATTTTCTTAATCTATGCAATAAAAGGTGTATCATAGATAATGAAAATTTTGTGGTGTGTGACTGACAGATTGGAAAAATTCGTTTACTGATCTCTGCCACAGAATGAATATAATCTTACGTATATTTATACTGTGCCACTACTGTACATTATCAGAAAAATAATATTATTATTATGTAAAAGGCGATTACTTACAACAACAACAACTTACTTACTTACAAATACAATTACCTATCTGCGTTACAATAAGTCGCGAAAATAGTGGACTATTATTTTTATTTGCGCCAAAGTTGCGCTATTAATGCAAGATGTTATGAGATGAACGTCCATCTCTCGCTATTGGCGCTTCAAGTTGATAGATTAGTTTACATTATAACAGTCAAAGTATCTAGTTCAAAGCATACTTTATAATAGTTATAAACAATCTGTTCTGTTCTGTTGCAAATTAAAAGTACCAATAAAGCAAGAAATAAATTGTCTAATTAAGTTATGATAGTACACTAAATATATTCATGCTCCAAAGCCTTAAGCTGAAATTGCATGCTTCTTCTACAATTCGGTTCGTGTTTTGCATTTGCAACAGGTACCCCTAATATTTTGTCTATGGTGCTATGTGATAAACGCACGCAATGTTTAGTATTTCTTGCTTAGGCGACAAGATAAAAGGTGGAGCAATAAGATTACACTGTAGGTACACACACGCAACAGAAATGAATCATGTGTTGTCCTACAAGGAAGTATACTTAACGAGCAGTGACCTCTCCGTCAGTAGTTTTACTTGTTATGGAATAAATTGGTTTGTTAAGGCCAACATGTGCACAAGCAAGTTTCATCTAGTCGGTAAATCATTGCGCATGAGTGCGTAAAGCAAGAGAGATGTTCTAAATCGACGCTTGATATATCGACACGTTTGTATTGTGGCACGCAACGTACTAGTAGGTATCCATGTGCGCTTGTCTTCCGCATGTTAACGCATGCATTGTGCCTATTCTTGCCTTCCGGGAGCATTATAAGGCTGTGGTTAGGTATTGAGAAAAAGTTTTGTTGGACTTATTGAGACGTGGATTAATGAGATAATGAGTCATTGTTATGTCGTCTTTTAAATTTGTGTAACTTGTCGGTCGCGCCAGTCATAATAAAATGTATAAGTAGATAGTTATTTAAGCTAAGTACTTACAGCAAACTACTACCTAAAGAAGATACTTAAATACCTATCTATCTATCGTGGATCGAGAGTGCATGGCCTACATATTCCCCAAGGAAAGTAATGTTCAAAAATCAGAAGTAGGTATATAACTGAAGAAAATGTAGGTTGTAGACGTATAACGATGTTACTTACAATACGGACATAGGTATTATAAATTAATTACAAGTAATTGATCATTCGTCCTAGTACTCAATGAAATTCGAACAAACTAACGGAACTAACAGTTTTCGTATTGTGATAATTTCGTTCGTTCGTTACCTCAATTTATAATTGTCTGTTAATATATCAGTGACGTGCGTTCTACAATCAATTACCCGCACGCAAAACTTTAAGTATTAATCAGCGGTTGAAACGCGGACTTATAACTGCGTAGATTTCACTTCTCCGAAATAACAGACTAATATTAGTTTATTGCGACTTCGTACTTGCTTCGTACGGCGATGGACAGCCAAATATAAAATTATGGCGTTCTGGGAAAAGTGCGCTGTTTGAGAAACAAATGTATTTTTCATGTTCAGTATTGTGTTGTTGTTTTTGTCATAGACAACATTAAAAAGCCAAAAATAGATAAGTCACAGAAACACGACTTTTCTACTGTCCTTGCTGAAATAAACGTTAGAAATTTGGCCCTCACGACACATATAACTTCGGGGGGTTTACCTCTCTCAAAACAAACTCTCTTAAAAAACAAATTGTCTAGGCATTTTTAGTGAAAGATCTACACTAGTATAACTACGGCATTTTATGTGCCCCATTTTTGACATGACTTTGCATTTTGAGTTTTTTTTTGTATGGAGACGTAAAACTTCTTACACTCGCAGCTTGGGTTTAACGTTCCCATACAATATGAGGAAAATACGCAGGCGATATTGGTAACGTAAAAACATGAGAACCTATACTAGGGGCAATGATGTCGTCCCTAACCAAGCAATGCGTTAATATTGAAACGTAACGTATCTAATGGGTTAAGGCCAGGGCGAGCTGATGAAACAGTGGAATTGCGTTATTACCTCAACGCCTAAGTTTATTGCAAAAAAGCGATTGTGTATCATACATAAGGAATTAATTAAACACATGAAATTAATCCGCGTAACAAAGGCCAGTAACACCGTTGCAGGTCGGCCTGGCCTCGACGGGTTTCACAATTTTTACACGATATCTTCGTTTACGAAAGCCGAATGCAACAGACACACTCATTTAAGTTACCTAGTTGCGTCAGCGGCATATTTCGCGTGATTATTCATTCGAGTTATCACATACGATTTGGTGCACTATTCTACGTGCTATAAGGCTGAATTTAGGTAAGCGCGCGCATCACATCTCATTGTTCATTCATCATTAAATCTTCAAGTTTCGAGCTGAGTAGTGGAAGCGTAATTCTATGGTAACGTAATGTGACAAAAAGTAGCGGTAGCGGAAAGTTTACTACGTAATAGAAAAACTTTATGGGGTTGGATTAAACCTAACATCGGGTGTCATTACATAATTATCTACCATTTGACTGACTGGAAAATATTTTGATTTTTTTAGCCATCAACATTTTCTTAGAAGTATTATATTTATGTATAGTCCATAGATGTGGCGTTTCACTTATTTGTAATTACTACTATTGCTAAGTTAAAAAAAATATTAGAAAAAATTTGGCGACTAAATTCCCAATTCATTCTTCAAGGTGCTGAATGACATGTCTATAATTTTGCAACACTTTACTTGTCCCGTTAATATTTGTATAGGTTTTAGAATTCGATAATTTAAGTAGAATTCGGTTGAGTTGGGCTCTGTCCAAATTTAATTTTTAGAGGTAACTTTAACATATTTTTTTTAAGTAAGAGCCCCTAAAAATATACACCAAGCTGTCACACAGATACTCATCACTTACTAGTGCTTCAGGCAGTATAATAATAATCTACGTAGGTAAGATAACTTTATACTAGGACGATGTAGGTAATATACGTAGTGAAAGACAAAATTGGCAATAAAGGAACTTTTGGCTATGGTTTCATACTTTCTATAGGTTGGGGGCCTGTGTTTTACCATCGATATTCCGTGATCAAGTTCAAATCTCCACCGGAATTATTCGTGCAGTATCATTACGATCTAGATTGAATGACTAAAAAATAAGTATCAATGAATGCGATAAGATAACAGTCACAAACAAAGAACGCATTGTTTATTGTTTGTGTCATCACTTTTGTATGAAGTTTAGATCGGTTATTAAATTTAAATTTTAGTAAGACGCTTGAGGAAAGTAAAGAATTGTTGACTTATTTCATTGTGAATGCCATTAATTCTATACATATAAAATTCAAAGTTCTGACTGACTGAAATCAACGCACAGCCAAAATCTCTGTTTACTATAGAGACATGAAATTTGGAGTGTCTTCTTGGTGAAGTGAAGGTGATGCACTAAGAAAGGGTTTGCCGGCAAATCCTTTCATGTGTGAAAACCTATGTGAAATCTTACTGCCGTGCGAAGTTGCAGTTGCAGGTAGTTTAAAAAAATATACTTAACTGTCTGTTTTTTATGTGATGTGACGAGGTGTGTATTTTGTAGCAGTACCCACCAATATACCCAATACCTAGTTGCATTGGAGAAAATAGAGAACCTTCGCATTCTTAAAGTTGGTTAAAAGATGAGCTTGTTGGCCTCTCTTTTATGTCCGGTTCTGAGTATAAAAGTGTTAATTTGTGTAACTGTAGATGCCGACTTATATCGAAGTGATTAACCTCAATGATTAATGAAGTGAATCAAATAAAGACGCAACATGTGATATAACATAGCATTAATAATTATTTATGTTTTCGACACATTTACATAGTTTAAAATTCCCAGTAATTAGATAATTAATATCTAGGCCAAATAGTCTATGGGTCATGGTCAAATATATTGGCCCGTTCTAACATTCAAATTCGGACCGGACCTAATGAAGCTGCAACCAGGCGTCTTACCATGAGCTCTTATAGACATGAGACAGATGTATATGACGTGTATAACTCTGTCACTGTCAAACAGCTGAACGATCGTGGAATAAAATCTCATAGTTAGGTCCATGTATGTTCACTACTGGGCTATGGACTTTACCTAATCAATGAGTAAACGTAAAGGCGTGACGCAACTGCCATGGACCAGGCGTGGCGTTTACGATACAAGCCTATTCATCTTAGTTCAGCGTCCTCTAATAATTGAATTGATCTTGCCAATTACCTAAATGCATCTGATTTGGAAAGGATATTGGGGAGAATTGTTAGCCTGGGTCCATCCAGTGGCGGTCGTTGAAAGACGCGTTGGTGTTCGTGCCCTGCCATTGCTTACTTAATAGCCGGGTTCAACCTGGGCTCATTAGGAGGGGCCTGAAAGGCTCATCTCCGAGGTGATCACGTTGAAGCATGTGAAGACATATCGCGTGCGACCAGGAGGAACACAGTGGAGTTTAGTCGGTGTCTGACATAACCCTGCTGCCTCCGCGGCGGTTGGAGGTTCCATATTGAAATGAGGGATAAAATAAAACAAAAAGGATCCATTCAGGGGTTGAGAGGATCAGATGGAAATCACTTAGCGTAAAACCACATGTACCTTGGGTTGATTCGGGTTATTAATAAACTTAGGGTGATGTTGGAAGGTATACGTAGGAGTGTATCGCGGTCGTGTATATTTCTTTTTTATGTTAACTTACTACCCTATTATCCCCACGTGTTTATCAATCCCACACCTACGCAAAACATCTCTGATAATTCGGCGTGTCTATATGTTTAAAATAATGTTTAGATTCAAATAAAGCTGGGAAAACTGTTAGGTGCAAATTGTGCAAATTAGATTTCTGAGTTTAGTGAACTCTTGTAGATTTTCTCAATGGGAATACATTTATACAGATAGTATTAGAATTTAATAACCCACTTGTTTATTTATAGATGTTGTGTACTTAATTATAATAAAGATAATGCGTAGATACAATAGTATGTCTAGTAATAGGTTATCAGTTAGAGTACTTCCAGTCATACAATCGTACAAATCATCAGAGTAGGTTCAGTGTATAACGTTTGCAACCCAATATATTTCTAGGTGACTATGTTGGTAAGTAGGTGAGGCAAGGATATGATTTTTATGAAGTAACAAATATACTTAATGTCTTTACTGCGTAGAGATGTTCCAGCGACTAGTAGAATTTGGAAAACGTTAGCCAAGTAAATAAGTACTGGGTTGTTAAAGAGATTACTCTCCTCTTTGTTTTGCTTTGTGTGTTCACTTTGGCTTTAGAAGGCAGTACAAGTGCCGTCACAAGTTATGAGTGCTGACTATTATTGCACAGTTTCCCTCACTATATTCACTGGTATAAGGGCGCGCAGTTTTAGCTTAGTCTCCAATTAGGTAGGTTTTAGTAGTTGTTTGTTTATGATGTTGATGTAAGTAATTTTGTTGTCAAGTCGATCTAGAATTGTGTACGTACCAAGTTGGCTGTTCTCCTGTGCATCTTCGCAGCGACCCACCACTCTGATGATGGCCCGGCCGGCAAGCCTGGCGCAGATCATCATCGCTGGTGCCCTCGGGTCACCCTCCTCCGCCTCGGCAGGCATCCCACTGCCATCATACTCCGACGGGGGCCTCATCACTGCACTTTTAATCAGTCACTGCACTATTATATTCCCAAGTCCGATAAGTCACTGGCTGATCCTTTTCCACGTTTGAGCTACTTATGAAAACTTTCACGAGCTGAAAGAATCCTGTGTCATCTACCACCGCACCGAAACGCACTGCGCCTGGGTCCACGGCAGCACTCTGGTAAAATTCGTGCGCCGCGTCCGCAACCTGCCTTTATATCGTTGCCAAAACAAAGAAGCGTGTTGTTAGATAGGGAGGGCAACAACAACAAACGGCCGACTCGCTCGCACTGTCTGCTGCGCAGTTGACGCAAATTGGCTACTAGCAGGCACGCGGAAAACTTGCGGGATCAACACCCGTCACGCATCCTGTCACAAAGGAACCGCAGCTTCCCGCTTGAATAAACAACCCCTATTCGTATTCAGTTAACCGTGTTGTCACGGGATCAGTGCTCATTGTGTTCCACAGGACCTTTGTCCAATTGCCTTGTTCGTTGTTGAATAAATGATGATTGAATATAGGCACATTTATTTTGTCACGTGATATACTCGGCCGTACCGTCGAACACGATTTTCCGGCCTAGTTCACAATGTGCCATCACATTCATGTCGCAATTTATTACGGACGCAGTGGATGCGCGGACCAAAGAAACTTTTACTGCTTACTTTCTGCCGACACAAAACAAATATTTCATATTTACTATTAGGTAAAACCATAGCCAAGTCCATACAACTGTAAAAAGGATTACCTAATCCGGTAATTTCTACCTACATGTCTTTGCATGATATCCATATGTTATTTTAACTTCTAATTATTCAATCATAGTCGACTTTCTAGTTCTAGAATGTAATCCAACCGTATCATCTGTTTCATAACAACCTTGGAACGGAATATTATACTTATTTTGTACAAAGAGCTCGTGATTATAGAAATCACTGCAAATCTCAAGAAAGTGTTAAACAATTCTAGGCTTTGGTACAAATCCAAGGATAGTCACTAATTGTGCTTGCAACCTGCATCTAGGCAGATATTTACTAAGCTAACACAATATATAGCATACAGTAACTCCTAAATGAGTAACCTAACCTATATTTAAATTGTTTAAATAACCAGTTTTCCCGGGAGCCTTATTATATGGTGGTATAGTATAGTATACAGCTTAAAACCACTTGTTCCCCCCATGACGGTCAGGTACCCATCGAAAGTTTTCCCATAGATAAAGATGAAAAGAAAGTAGTAAGTAATAATCCACGCAATGAAAGCAGTACACCTGCAATCAGGTGCAAGTTTGCAGGGTTAGGAGTTGTAATTCAGACCGGTCTTATTCCAGCCCCGATTTTTTTTTGCTATTTTTAAGTTATCTTGTCAATAAAAAGCTACTTTTTGTAATGGTTTTCAACTTTTCAAGTACGTGTCTACAATCCCAGGACTGACCCGGTATTGTCCCCTACCTAGTGCCAGCCAGGTAGTTTGTCAAATCGAAGCACCACATCATAGATTTCGCTTTCCTAGAGCCACTGTGACCTTAATTACTGGTGCGATAATTTATATATATGCAAGAAACACTAACACAGTGATAAATAGATTTAATCTAGGTAGGTATCCACACTAATTACATCTTTAGAAACACCTTGCGTCAATTTAAAAGTTGACGTTCGTATGTCGTCTGTTGACCGCAGTTAGAAGTCTTGGCCAAAGAGAGACGCAGATTTTCAAATGTTACCTTGAATACGTGCCAGAAACTATATTCTAAACTTTGGACAATCCCGTGCTCCGATTAATATTTGTACGGTTCCATTTATTGTTGGATATAAACAAACTAATTTACCCTAGATACACGGGCACTATAATACATTTGTAATTTTTTGCGTATAAAATAAATAGGAACGCTATAAAGAAAACAGTTTCCAAACTGGAAACAAGAAGACCCTACCAAAACACTTTAAAATTATACATTTTAAATACGCTGTTTGCGTGTTACAATGTCGTAAAGTTGTTTATTGTGGCTAATTTCATAAGGAAATTCATTTTCTTTGTGTTTTGCTTTTAATTCTGAAAAACGCAGCTGAAAGGCGTCTTTGTTTGGGTAAATGTTTATTTTCTCTCGTCATTAATGCCCTTTACCAGAACAACGAGTTGCTAATTATACTGCGGCGACCTCGGGTCTACCATTTCCTACTATCGTGACCTGCTTTCGGGAACATCTGCGTTATATTTTGGTATTAAGAAATTTATTGCCACTACTCGAGGAAAGTTTTGTTCAACCTACCTAGTTATTTACTGACTGACGATTTTTCATCAGTCTGCGATTTAGTTTGATGTGAGTAATGTGTACAGAGAATTTTGTCATTCTGTGATCCACGTTTTCGGGAACAAGGAAAACGAGAATATCTACCTAAGAAATATTTTATATAATTATAATAAAAATATATTGTTACACAATTTAACTATTTAGTACCTACAATTGTAGACATCGTAGCTGATATACTGAAGACCACGATTGGTATAGAAACTAAAAAGTAGGCTCTTTTTACTAACGGCCTGCCTTTTGGTCTAAATAACTCAAATTACAGGTGTCGGGGAGCAGATGAGTAAAGAAAGCGTAGAGAAAAAAAGATAGGGTACAGCGCAATTTTTTACAGTGACAGACTCATAAAATGACTACTGCGCGTTCAAATGTACTCGTTCTAAGTTCTTATGTCATGACGGGACCGTAAGAGCGCATTTAAGTGGATTTTTATTGAAGTCAGTCAGTTCGTTGGGTATTTTGAAATAACTCTAAAGCTCCTTGGTTTAGTATAATTTTAATCTCATTTCAAAATACGTACATCCGTGACGCACCAAATTTTCCAAGATCATCACGACAGCTGACATTTCGCATAACGTTTTTTCACCGAGAAAGTTGAGGTCGATCCTTTGTGCTATTTCAGGAAAATCTGGAGCCGAGCCAGCTACAAGGCAGTCATCGACGCAGTAGCATGCGCTCGTTCTTTGATCCCGCATCCTTCCACACGAAACACGTTCTTAGCTGCCTAGTAATAAGAGCTAACATTTCCAGCAAACACGTGGTTTTACATCTGTTTCAAATTCTGCGTACTAATATTCTTTGTTTATAGACAAAATCTAGATGGGAATATTGCCATTGAATAGGTAGGTACGCCACATGTTTCTTAATGAGGTTTCAACGTTTATTTTTAGGAAGGACTTGGCGTACATTTGAATATAATTGGATAATAATGATTAGTACGCGTGTAACATAACAGTAGGTAGCCACATAGTTAAATAATACTTGATTAAAGATAATATTTTTATTTATCTATGTATAAATAAATGTGGACCACTGTGTCTTAAAAAAGAAGTCTATGCATCTGATATATATTTGTACTATGTAAGATTAATGTCTAAAAGTCTATTCCTTTCTTCAGGATGATTAATTACTATACATTTAAAATTTTGTGTGAAAAAAAATTGCGTGTGTATGTTTTCCTGAAGCGTGTTTTTACAGTTTCAATTGGATCCAAAAACTTCCACTACAAAAATAATATATTCACTAAACTGCCGGAAAAACACCGAAAACAAGTTAATAAATTAGGTACTTGGTTGGTTTACATTCGAAAGCCAATCGTTAAGGGGCAGACAAAAATATTCTATTTTGGTAAGATAAATAGATTACGTCAAGCATAATTGTAGGATTTATTTTGGCCGTAGTTTTCTTATGAAAATATTTAGCAAAATATTGTGTTGATTATTTCACTTGCGTTTAAAGATTATTATTATAGCTACCTATCGATAAACCAAACCGATAGGTACATTAAACTCGTTACGTTTTTTATGGTCAGTTTGACCTCCTATTTGCCGTTACGGAAAATTATTACGAGTATATATTAAACAAATGTGTTGTTAATTTCTCAAATTGCGAAAAAATTGTGTTTGATATCTGTGCCCTAAGTAAAGGGTTTGACCTGTTCGAACGTCCTCGCTTCACCTTGTATCACGCTCTTTTTGTATGGAGACGTAATTCTCCTTTCAGATGCCGCTTGCAGCGCTTTTTGACGTTCCTATACGAAATAAGGAAAATGCTCAGACGATATCGTAAACGTAACTTCACGTAGCTTCAGTTCAGCGAAAAAAAGGACGTTAATCTAGAATGTGTTACTAAAAAGCCTGGACACAATGAACAATAGTTTAATGGTATCAAGAGTATCAAGTGTGCGGTGGGTCGGCGCGCTGCGTGAGTTGTGCCGCGGCGCAGCAGTGCAGCATGAGCGCGGTCAGTGCGTACGCGCGGCCCTCGCCGCTGCCTTCGCCGCTAGCGTCCTCCGCTGACAACTCCTCGCGGACGGCTAACAGCTGGAAATACATCTATCATAGAGCGAGCTCTACGGAAGGGAAACGTAAGGTATTTAAATAGTCCTGAGATAATTCGATAGAGCTACCATCCAACAGCCAGTTTTAATTAAATTACGAATACCAAACGGAGACAGTTTGGTGTGGAGACTGATTGGTATGATAAAGCTTTTTGGTTTCAGTTTTAGGCATAGGTGTGGTGATCAACGTGTAAGCTAACAACTACCCACCTACTAAGTCTTATTTTACTATCTTTTCGAACAACGTTCCATACTTATTAAGGGTCTGATTTACCCATTTTAAACTTAGGTCACAACTTCAATCACGATAAAACTAAAAACATCCTGTCTTAAGGAATCTTTCAACCAACGAAGAGCTAGTGTTTCGTCGTTGTTGATGTTGATGTTACGCATCGCTTGATGGACTAAGTTGCCGTTTCAAATCATTACTCGCGATAATTTTAAGAAACTACAAATATGTACCATTTCATGTATCTGCTGCGCGGAGAGTCTGGCAGCGAGTTCAGGGGCGGAGTCCCTGGCTGCCGCGAGGAGAGCGTCCGGAGGCAGCGCGCTGCGAAGGGCCGGTTGCAACATGGCGGCTATTCCTCCCTTCTGGAGCCACGTCACGCCGCACCCGGCGAACGGGTTGGCTTGCTCCAGCGACTGCTTCCTTTACGTCACAAGGGCTATCGTGAAAAGTTTTACAGACTCTGCTCACATACTTTGAGGCCAGTTTGCCAGTGCAAACACTATCTTAAGATTGAAAGAAGAGACACAGATTACAAATTCGAAGGAGTAAAGCTTAACACTGTAAGTAAAGAAATAGGTTACACTTATTTCAGTGTAATTTTAACAGTATCTAAATATTGCACTTCTTCGTATTCAGCACGTGTTTTGCGTTCCTAGTACTTGCTGATTTTTTTTGACTCGTAAGCTCAACCATTAGGCAGTAATGAAATCAGCACAACGAACGAGTAAATTTACTGGGTTAGCAGTGCTTATAATTGCTATAAGTTGTTAAGCAGATAACATTTGTTGGGATTTTTATAATGGGTTGGAGAAAAGAGCATGGTGCAATGTTTGCGAACTCGACGACAAGTTATCGTTTTCAAACATACGAAATTGAACTTTATCTTATATGTATTAAATATTCATTTCTTATCATTGAAACTTACAACTGGACGTCGACTTTGGTATCGTAATACCTTTCGTCGTGTTAAAATTATGGAAGATCGATCGGTCCGTACCATTAATCTATGGGACCATTTCGACATTACAAGAAAGCATTCACATTTCTGTGTATTGCAAGGAGTTCCAAATAACACATTGCAATTCATGAATAGCCGTAAATAATTTAACCATTACCTAAACGTACAAATTTCATTAACGTAAACATAAAGTTCTGGTAGAAAATGCGATCTCAAGATAGAAATAATTTATAGCTGGTAATTTGAACTGATGCAAGATTAAGTATAGAACAGTTGCATGATAAGATCAAGAGGTACTCAGGTAAAATTATTAGGCCGTATGCGTAAGAATGAAACCTATTTAAACTCTGTAACTATTGCAGCACACTGAGGTTTAAGACTAAAGGTACATTATATTATACTTAATCTGAATCTAATTGGTCACATCTTTAGTTACCTTCCATTGTGTTTTATTACTAACACTCTTATCATTTCATCGGAAGTTACAAAATCTATGAGAAATGTTGTATGCATTCTAAAATTGTTGATTTAAAAAGACAGAAGTTATATAAGAGTTGAGTGGTAACATTAGGTTAAAATGAACCATTGATAGATAATAATATATTAACATACCTGGGCGTATGGCTAGGTGAAGGTGGTAATGATCTTGATGAAGCACATGTTTTTGGAGCAGAAAGGGAATGAGCTGAACCAGCCCGTCTTAATCCAGCTACAAGTGCACTCATTGCTCCCCCACCTAGGAAATTATATATCTCATAACTGATTGAGCTATTAGAAAAAGGCTTAATAAATAATGGAGTTAGATAACAGACACGCATTAAATTAGAGTAGTGGGAAATCGTAGGAATAGGGACAATATTTCAAACAATGATTTCTTCCGAAATAACCAACTTTTTAAGTGCTTCGTAATATATTCCGCAATTCCAAACAAGGAAACGAATCCAGTTGCGATAATAAGACGTTAATTGGTATAGAATTTAGAATTAAATTACTTGTAATGCAGGAATGTGTAATAAGAGTTGCGTTGTTTTTGAGATTACGTAGTAGCAATCCTTGGAAATGAAGTTAGCAGAGCGTTAAAGGACACTAGAATTTCTAAGCCAATAAAGTTTCAAAGATGCGTAATTTAAGTCTAAAATTGCGAGCACGAATGGAAAAATAATTATAACCTTAATTAGCTTAATCCACTAATTCGGTTGGATACTGTTGAATTTCTACACAGCAATGATAGTTCTCACACAATCAATGATGGAGTTTCGCAATACTCGCTCAACAGTAATTTATTAAAGGAACAAAGAACGCATTTTTTGGCAAAAAACTAAGGGGAAACAAAAGACGATCTCGGGAGTAAACCAACGACTCATCGAAGGCAATCACCAAAGTGGAGTGAATAACTACAATGTGTGTTAAATACTTACAATTGTATGCGGTAATTTAGGAATATGGCGTCATCATTCCGTTAGATAATTTTAATAGATCATTACAAACTCCGCTTTAGTGGCTGCTTTAAACAAAGGAAAGTGTCCGGGAATAAGGTCCGACAAGGACATCGACATAAATAAACAATGATAAACCTGGATTCAACTGTGTCCGGATGCGCTAGATATGCATTAAGCTCCGTACGTCAGCATTCAAATAATTCGTCTGCGCACAAAACAGAAATACAAAATAACAAAGTAATTCAAAGTATAAATTAACCGATTACACCAGAAGAAGATAAATATAATTTCTTCACTTATGATGAAGATACTTCACAATATTTAATTTAATATTTATTGTGACGAGCTCCTTAATTGGTAGGTATATTTTGTGTAACTTATTGAGTTCGTTTCAATGCTGATGAAACTAGCATTTGCATTGAAAAAAGCAAAACCAGCATCAAGCTGGTACCTTTAAAATTTTTACGCAAGAAATGTGCTTTGCCATTTTTATAGTTCTTATGTTCTATATAAGTGTTTCGTTCTTACCTTCTTCCTGTACATCTAGAGAGTCCTTTCTCTCTGGTTCCTCGTCAGAATCAGGATCCACAATGGAATCAGCTTCTGTCATGATCAGTTCAGGAGGAGGACAGCTTAGAGTTGACCTCGAATCTGGCAAAAACTTTTTTATATTAATGCTGGGCTATGAGTTTATGTGAATCAGGTGGTTGGAGTAAATAACTATGTTCGTTAACGATTTATAACTTTTTTGGCAGGTTTCAGCGGATTATAGGTTTTGCTGATATGAGTCTAAGAGTGAATATTATTTTTTTTGTGAATTTACAGGCCTGATATGATCAGTTAAGACTGGTGTCTTAGTGCTAACTGTAATTAGTCACTTTAAGGAACCCAATCTCCAAGATTATGAATTGTTTTTTTTAAATGTAAGTAGATAAGTGCCTAACTTGCAAACGTCTTGATATGCCTACCAATGACTTATTTAAATATATATTTACTGCAATCTATTTCAAAGTCGTTATAGTTCCGTACAAATTACACGCATTATACCTTCACCGCGGCGACATATAAAAGTGTACAGTAATAGGATGTATTTATTAAACATCCAAGTATATTATTCTTAATGTCCATTACGTGTGTACTCGTATTGCATCATTTAAGATAGCAAGTGAGTTACTTTTGACTTTATTACATTACATTACGAGTGACTATTACTTTTATTACTTTAAGCCAATGTTTCCAAGTAGATCACGCAGTTCCGTGTCGACAGACATCAATTTCAAAAATGTATGTAATGGTATGTGTGTACTGGTATAATAACAACGCGTTGGAAAATTATTACGTCTTTGTAAATAGCATGTCTAGATGTTTTTTAATCATTTGCTGCAATTTCCTCGACAATATAATAAACAGAACTGACAAACCGTTTCAATTAAGTTTTGGTTTTGTATTCAATTTCTACACATTGAAACTATTTATATTGGGGTAAACATCTAAATAATATGTTGGGTGTGTTTGTTCGAAGCGTGGGCTGATGCATCAGGGCCTTACTACGAGCTCTTATTGCCATGATAGTTTCACTCATTTATGAGACAGATGTATGTGACGTGCATACATCTGTCACTTTCGCACAACTGCATTATCATTGCAATTAGAGCTCATGGTTGGGGCCCAGGTAGCAAGAATGAGTATTAATTTATATAACTAAGTATATGTAACTGTGATGTGATTGTAAATATAATTATTTTATATAGACCTTATTCGACTTGAAACATAAACACTGAAATTTCAGAAGTTCATTGACCGGAATGTTTATTAACAGATTTCGTTCCTGACGAAAAACATTTGGCGAGCTTTCAAATACATCGGAGAAGATACCACATATGCGTTCATTTAGTCCTTTTTTGCCTTACAAATCTAAAAAAGTATCCATTTGGATACGTGCGGATTTCAAGGCACTCTAAAAATATATGACTTTGAGACTTTGTTTGCGATGAAAGAAATACTTTGTTGATTAGTTTCTGACGGTTCCTTGCATTATTTAAAAACTAAGAGATGTTCTTTGTTGAATTTTCAAGCTTCGAACTACACCTTTAGTATTGAAACGAGAAAAAATATTACAAATGATTTCTGCAAACACTAATCCAAACTCAATCCTTATAAAAACAGTCCGACGTCGAGAGCAGCAAACGGAAAGTTATTTGTTGGCTTAATAAGTTTATTGCCTTAAAGTCAATGTTTGTTCGAAAGTTCGGAATAAAAATAAAATTGAATGCTGTGAAAGAACTGAGTGTTAATTAATCATGTTGCTGCGTTGTTTTGATGGGAAATTAAGCGAACTCACTTCAAAATGATCCCACTTTTTAATTTTAAACATCTACAAGTACAAATGAATATGTTGACCTAAAATCCGCTACGTTTATAAGAGCGTAAAGTATTTCTTTTGAAGCAAATATAGCTGATTCCTTGGACTAAATCCTATTTTCCTCATTCGGAAAGTGTTAATGTAAATATCACGCGAAATTTCTTATCGTTTCACTTTGGGAATTAATGTTTATCGGCAGATGTTTACCTTGTATTATGGTATTTATTTGATCTAAGTTGGGAGTTGCAAGTCGTTCATATCAATTCAAATTTCTTTGTTACAGTCAAATGTACATGGATATATTACAAATATTTTTTTACCTAGGTACACCTTTTGAGTTTTGGTGTGACTTCATCGATATTCAACCTTATGTCAAACATTTTCCTCCCTGCGTCTGATCTCATCGTTTCATTGAGGACCCGGCAAGAAGTTTTTTATACTCGACCTTTTACATAGAAATCCATCTCCGTTGGATATAATATCTTTCTCGGAAATCGGGTTGGTCCGCGGGTAGGAGATTGCTCGATGGGTTTTATTTTATTTGAGTATGCCTACTTATTTTATGAAGTTTAACTACTTGCAAGTGACTCAGCATTACTTTTCACGTCCGTGTTTATTTCGTGCGATGCAATCACATGTCCCTTAATGAGGTCATAGTCAAAGTTATCTTCAGGAAGTGCAATGTTTCCAGTGATTGTTACAAGATCTTGGCAAAAGGTGGCGGATACATTAACATTGAATATAGTAGTAAAACTTCTATCATATTTATTGACTTTTTTTATTAAAACGCTTAATACAAAAACAAGGTTTTTTTTAATAAACATTTTTCGCATGTTTGATACCCTATGCCTATTGCGTTTAAGTGGGAATATTTAGGTATTTAGCTTACTGCTTTCAGTGAATGCGTCATACATCATTAATCTTAATGCGGAAACGCAACGGGTAATTTCGGTTTAAATATAATACGACGGTAAAAAGGTCAACGGTTCCACGATATTGGCATGTACATCATCGCCCTGGGCTTGTCCCATACCATTATTATACGTAGGTACATTGGTAGGTTGGCATCTAGATCGGTTGCCGTCAAAGATATAAAGAATGAGGCATATAATCTGATTTCGAACTTATTTAAACGGTTGCAAACATATTTGAATGTATCTCTTCAGATTTATGTAGGTACTAGTTCTTGTAAGCGTTAGTAGGTACTTATATAGCTATATAAGATCTCATTTTGTACTTGTCGTTCTGAAGATTTGAAAGAACTTTGTAAGAAGTGTAATTAAACAAAGATATTTTTGATTCTGATTTAGCTGTTAAGACTGTGATCTATTCAATGTACATCGCCGTTTCAATTGATAATAATTAATAGTATAAAGTTTTTTTGTATAAGTAATAGGCATGATATTTGTTATAATACGATGATGGTAGCCTACAAGCGTAAAGTTCATCTGATGGCAAGCGGCTGCTGGAGCCTATGAACGTGACCAATACCAGAGTGTCACTTGAGCTTAGCTTACCATATAAAGGATCACTGTGCTACCAGAGTAAGAGATGAAAAGTTGCTTTATAGCTAGTACAGTGCCTTCATCACCCCTCAATGAGCACTGGCAACTACTATGGTAGTATTATTTGGCTGCGATCTTCTGTAAGGTTAGCCTCCAGTCGGATAGCTCTCGAATATCGAAAGGGAGATCCCACTACCTCCAACTACTTACGTGATCTTAAATAATTGTCAGTGAGTATAATAACTGTCCCCTGTCTGATCTCTACCTAACCATATCAATACGAATGCGAATGAAATAGAAATAAATAATGCAGTTTAGATCCTAATAAGGCACATATGAAGGTCTGTGGGTCTACCACTATGACTTCTTTGTACGAATATGGAATGGACAGACACGGAACACAATGACAAGGCAATTGTCTGACAACTTTCTTTAAACGATACGGATTTGTAAGGCTTAGTAACCAATTACATACACCATCAAAATGTTAAAGTACTTGTAAGCAAATCATAAAATCTGTGACAATCCGATGCTCCTAGTATATCTTATTTTACACATAGTTACGCTTCTGCCCCAAAGCAACTTTTTAAATGGGTCTTCTTAAACATATCTCAAGGGAATCTTGGTCAGAAATTATTACAAAAAATGTAAAGCTTACCTCTATCTTGTTTCGGTATACACTGCGATGATTCCTGGCATTTCGTGACGCATTTCTTGTGGCAGCACAGACCGCAGTTGCGGCATTGCATTGCATCTTTCAGCCATATCTATAGGGTCATAAAGAGACGTTAAGAAGGAAGATTCCTGAATCACATGATGGTAGGTATATCAGCTAAAATTGGGCTAAGTGCCTGATGGTAGTATATTAGTTACTTGCCTTATACATTTTCAAAGAAAGTTCCTATCAAACTGAATATAACATATCTGTCTATGTGTAATCTTTTGTTGTTAGTTTAATGGAAATTTTTCTTTCTTATGGTCTATTCGGCACATATTTTCCTATAGTTAATTTTGATAATATATTTTGAACCGTACCTTTTTGTTGCAAAAATCGCACTGCGTAGACCTATGGAAGTGAGTCCTGACGAAGTCATGTGTAGCTCGCGTGGGTTTGGGAGGTTTCGTAGTGACGGGGTCCTTAACTCTCGGAGCACTCCTGGTAGAGCCGAGTCCCTCCCACTCCCACCAGACCAGGGCGTCCCCGAAACACAGGCACGGCTCGAAGCCCGCGTGGGAAGACAGCTTGTGACTTTTACTAAAAACAACTCGCATAAGATATTTCTTTTATTGTCCCTTATAAGCGAGCTGACTCATCATCTCCCTGGCCTTATCCCATACATTGTTGGGGTCGGCACTTGATTCAACCCGATGTGGCTGATCACATGATTTTTATACGAAGCGACTGCCATCTGACCTTCGCAACCCCGTTTAGGAGCAAAATCTGTGATTTGGGTTAAACCAGTTGTCAGATTATTTTTAGGCCTCCGACTGACCTGTAACGATTGCCAAAGGTGTTACATTGGCAACCGGGACCGACAGCTTAACGTGCTCTCCGAAGCACGGAGGGAACTCGGGCGGTCACCCATCCAACTACTGGCTAGGCGTATGGTTGCTTAACTTCGCTGATCGAATCATATGCGTAATAGCAACTGTGCCACGAGCTCCTATAAGCGAGCTGACTGTGAGAAATTAATAATTTTGGATCTAATTCTTATGGATATGGGGTTTTTAAGAACAAATTCTAAGAGAGCCTTATTTTAATAAAGTATTTCTTAGCATCTATGTATCGCAAACTTTACCTAAATTTGATATCGACATCAGGCGGCAGGAACTGGTATCTCTTCATATGATGCGGCACCGTCGAATCCTGACATTCAACAAGTAACGTCGGTAACGGTATATTTAAGTACCCTAACAAAACTTCGTCTTTATCACCCGGGACCGTGGCCCAAACGTTTATGTTCAAATATTTGTGATTTTCATTCAATTTGAATTCTGTTTCTTCATCAAATGGAATGATTGGCTTTAGTTGGATGCTTTTGGTCCAAAACATTTGGCAAATCTCAACGTGTTCCGTTTGCCGTGGGCCGCCTGTTTCGAATATTTGTTCCTCTTCTGTCAGTGTACAGTCTTTTTCTGGTTCCTTGCATTCTGATGAGTCAGTTCTGATGATAGGTATTTCTTGGTGTTTATTTGGTTTGTTGGTGATAGTGGCTTGTTTTAGAGGAGTGCTAGCTCCGGAGGCGGGTGGGGTGCTGCCTGCGGAACTATCGGAAGACTTGTTTTCTACTGAACACCGTCTTTTCCGCAAGCCGAAGTTCCCGGCTGGACTAGGTTGCTCAGAAGATTTTGCTACCGGTTTTGCCGGCTCTGTTTTTGGCTTTGGTTGGGATTGCGATTCAGACTCACTTTGGGACTCCGCTGTTTTCGACGGCGAGTCCGATTCCTGGTAAATAAAATATATCGTTTCTTTATCATAGAAATTTGCCGTGAAGAATTAACATATCCGGAGGAAATATTTAAAAGTAAAAGTAAAGAAATTTAAGAAGTAATATTTATTGCGGTGCCTTAGAGACGGTGACCGACCTCTACTGAACCGCAACCCAACCCTTACAGGGTACCTTGTGGAAAGGTATGAAGATCCAAATAATGCTTTACTTAACTGTACACTACCAATAAATTGTTCACCTGTAAATTACTCTTGGATGCACCAGGCCTCATTCCCTGTAGCCGAACGCCTTCCATGACCTCAGAGACCCGTCGAAAAGAGAAGTTTGTCTTCATGCGTTTGGTGTCTAGAGTGTCGTCTCTCCGTCCCCCGCCACTCCCTCCGCCGCGACGCACGCGCACCGTCACCGCTCGACGTTCTACTAAGCGCAGGAGTTTGCCCACCTGGTGAGTTATTCTACTCATATATTCAAATGTTTACCGTCTACCTAGGTGATGTGGATTAAGATTGTTGCCGTTAAAAATACATTATAAGAAGATCAGTGCAAAATTACATAACAGTTATTCGGTAATACATTGGTTTTATTGTGGATATAGTATATTGAGACGAATGCAATTGAAAACCCTCCTCATTGGCCAATGTAGGTTTTCGCGTTTGAAGATGTCACAGCAGCCTTCAAAGTCAATAATTATTGAAGCCTTTTATCAACATATATGAAGACCTGTATTAAAGAGTAGCTACCTATACATATAGTGTCACCTGTGCAACATTGCTGATTGGTTTGTTGTCTATGGCAAGTACGACGTCATCTCTTCGCAGATCAGCTCTGTACGCGGGCGACATCGGCACCACTGTGTCTACTAAGACCACGCCTACTCCTTGACAACAGACCAGACCCAAGGGTCCAGACACTGTTGGTAACACCACGTCCAGAACTAGGACGCCACGGCGGAGGGACACCTGTGGATTGAATGGTACATTCAGCTTCAAAACAAGATAATACAACGTTAAAATAATCAGTAACATATGTGAGAATTTTAGGAGTTTCAAGCAAACATAGCCGAATCTTGTATGACAAGCATACAGCAGACCTGATGGTGTGTGTTTGTTAATCTTAGCTTATGGACGCTTGCAACACTGCTTTTGGAGAATATCTTTATTTTATTAGACTTTAATAAAGTCATTCGTCACCTTAATGACATCATTATACATGCTACCGCCGCGTTTGGGAGGTTGATTTGACTGAGAAGAAAATAATTAATTTGGGAAAATTCGTTTTGGGGAGTAAATGCTTACAGTCCATTATGTGTGTTCAGCTCACCCAAGCATGTGAGTCGACAGCTAAAGCTGCCCGCACAGATCCATTCCCTCCCGACCACTGTAACCTTGTGACCTCCACTAGTCTGACGGTGAGTCGTCCGTGTGGCGTTGGTCCATCCTCACCGTCCGCGCTCCCAGGCT
Organism: Watsonalla cultraria; assembly: GCA_964035505.1. Classification (NCBI taxonomy): domain Eukaryota; kingdom Metazoa; phylum Arthropoda; class Insecta; order Lepidoptera; family Drepanidae; genus Watsonalla; species Watsonalla cultraria. The sequence continues at coordinate 3,380,513 of OZ037717.1, read as the reverse complement.
CCGATTTGGGGAAAAATGGCTTGTACCTTAAATTAAAAAGTTTATAGGTATTATGTCGCAGGGAAAGCAAGAAGTCCAGGATTTACGAAAAGAATACCTTACCTAATTTTATAATTAGGGAGCGTATGTCTTTGTGCGACAGCCCGTCTGATGTGTGCAGCTACTAGTGAAGCCAGTCTAGGCTTGAGCTGCCTCCCTTGGAAGCGGCCTCGCACGCGGAGCTCAAGCTTCGGTGGTGCCTCGAAAGCCAGTGCCCAGTGGGTATATGGCGTACGGCGGAACATCACACGTACGTTACCGCTTAGACTTTCCACTGAAATTATAAGAAAACAGTTCTGACATGGAGACTATTATTCGCATCTAGCACTTAATCATAGTATTTTCAAAATTCCTAAGTATCAATGTAGATTGGAATTAATTTGTTAGAATTTGAATCAAATTAAAGTCTATCATAAATTATTGTTACTATTATTGAACGTACAAGTAGGTCGTGAAATGGCAATCATAATAAAAAAGGTATCATCTTTAGGTAGAGTCTGCTTATCACGCTCTGTGATCCAGTAATGTGTCACCTGTGATAGAAATATTAGCAATCTTCCCCAACAGCATGACTGCGTCCACGTCAATCCTGAAGTTCCCATCGTACGCCAAGTCGAACTTCAGATCCAAAGAGCGGAGCCGAGCGCTGTCCTCTTCCAACTCTCCACTGATCACACTCAAGTTGGTGATGCTCGGGAACTCACTACCCACTTCTAGGGAGCGGAGCTGGCAATTGAAATACATTTTTGTTAGGTACTAATAGTCGTTGTTAATCATTTAGAATCAAACGTCTGTAGCTGCAAAAGACTTTTGTTTTAAAACGCATCGTTACAATTTAGGTATGATAGGAATCTGCACATCAAACCTATTGAATTATAGGTACCGAACATTTGATCAAAATTATTACACACATGATAACGTTATCAATGGACAAGTAAAATATACAGAAATAGCTCAAATTAGTCGAACGGAACTGTCCAGTTCAACCATCCGTTTGGGATGGGCCTTTTCACACAAGCGGATCCTGATTACAGTTTAACCGTAAATTGTTATTAGTACGTGAGGCGTAAACACACCAAAGCAAACATATCCATTTAATGGCAGGCCCGGACGTCGACGGTCAAACTGGGTGATAGCCCCGGGCGACAAATTCATACATTTTGTTTTGTCAGTGTCATGTTTTTAACCCACCTCAGAAAATTTTACGTAATTGTGTACCTATTAATATATTTCTTCAATTAACCTCATAAAATATTCAGTGTTTGTATTGATCCTAGATTGAAAACCCTTATAACGTTGCCCCGTTTCCCAGTTGATTAATTTAATTCATGTCAAATAAACAGAAGTTTACAAAACCAAAATTTTCATATACATTCATAATCATGTCTAAAAGCTTTTCAGACGTCTAATTAAACCTTAATTACCGTTCGTTTTGTAAATTGTAACTTCAGCTCCTCGTAAAGCGGGGGACGGGATGATCCCAATGAAAAGATACTTACCTACCTACCAGTGTAATACCTAAGTAATTAATGTAACTGGGGTAATTAAGGATTTCACTAATTTTATTATGGAACGTCACGACACGTATAATTTCTATCTACTCAAGTCCTTAGTGTTAGATGACAAACACAAAATAATAAAACAAGTTAGTACATAACTAGATGCTAACTCACATCGTAAAATCGAGTTTATCGCCATTCCTGCTAAACAACTGCAAGTACCTTATTAGAAACTTCCTAAAGTAGAGAGTACCTACGTGTTGCATATCGATCTACCTACCTATTCCTGGCTGGCCCTTCATTTATGTAAGAAGCCATAGATACGACAAGTTATATTTTCTTAAATAACTTTCCTCAGATAGCTGTTAAAGCTAGCTAACAACTTACAGTTAAAGATTCAAAAATCTTTCCAGACGAAGTTTTGGCCAGCAGCTCTGCAAGTTCTGTCGCCATGCGTCTGCGCAGCCAACGGGTGTCAGCTGTGCTCTGTTGGAAGATGAACTGCAGCATCGCGTTCAGAGCTCCTTCTGGTGTGCTGCCTGCGCCTCTGGTCAGTACAGTCAGGATTTCCTAGGAATCATTTTATTATGGTTATATAATTAAAACTTGCGTCACCTTAATTTAGCTATTATGCTATTAAGTATTGCTCGCTTATATTCGTGCTATACGTTGTGACGTCATCGGAAATGTAGGTATTATTAAAAATGTCAAAGTTTGTTGGTATGTCGAGGGAATCACATGAATCTACAGAACGGACTTAGATGCAACGTTACAGGTGGGAAATACAATAAGTACCTAATAAATAGACCACTAACAAACAATAAATAATTTTGCTAACTGCAATAAATTATTTACCTAATTTAAAAAAATTCATTGTTTTTCATGTTAAGTATCTCAGCAAAATCTCAACAAATAATTTCAGCAAAGTCGGTGCTACGATTCAGTCCTATAGAGATAAAATGCCAATTCCTAAATCAACATTGTTTTATAAAAGGCCCAGATTAAGTACGTAAGAATGGTTATAAAGGCATATATGGAAATTGATTTTGAAATGGAATGGGCACATTACACGTTTTACTCTCGATAAACGTAGGTCGTAGGTTCGACCTTAGTCTCACGTAGTGTAGCGCTTGGTACAATCGATTTAGTATCAGGCACGAATGTTGTGTTTATCCACTGAATATTATTATACAGTACATAAAATAGAGTTCATGTAACAGAAGCACCAGCGTAGAATTCAATACAATATGTACCTACTTTGTATACCTATTGGATGAATATCGTAATATTGTTACAATTAGTGTACCTATGAACATAATAGGGTATTTAGGTCTGATGTCATAGGTAATTATTTACTTTCGGTTAGGATAGCATTTATAACTATCAATTTTTTATTTTACAAGATTTAAGATAATGCTTTATTATTTAACTTGATGATATGAAACTGTAAATAACAATTAAATAAAAAGGATAGCATTAGGTATGAGATATACCTAGAGCCGATCGAATAATTTTAGTTGTGAGTAAAAGTAACAGTTTGCTAATCTAAGATGGATTGCATTCCAAACGATACGTAGATTCGTAGATGTAGGCCCCTATTACCTATAAGTAGTTTTTTTCTATTAAGGTAGCCATACGTAATAAATAATAGTAACTACTACTGTCTACTATGCATACTGCTAACGTGTTAAATCTCTTTGAAGTATCTTGATAAGTACTAAATAAAAATATTTATAGAAAGCGACCTACTTTATGCATAATCACACGTGGTTTAGCATATTGCCGTTTCATTTGTCAACCTTCACAAAATGACCAAGCAGAAACCTTAAATACAAGGAAATTACTAATAACATTCACAGCAACGTCATCAAAACGTGGGGTCGTGTTTTATTATTGGTATTCCCAGGAAATAGGGGTAAACGTGGGAAATTAAAGGGCTTTATTCGGGTCAAGTTTCGGTGCCGGAATACGGACATTTACGTAAAACTAATTGTACTAGATAGCAGCTTGGTGACCACAGAGCTATTACGTACGTACTTTTTCCTTATTTCACACTACGGAAACGATTTGCTAAAGTTGTATATTTACTCGGAGTTCCATTATATATTAGGACATTAAACTGTTATTGAAATGTTACAACATTTACAGGCTTCATTTAAAATATCGTCAAACTCTCCTGGTGGGTGTAAAGTAATAAAGAAACGTCTCGCCCTGTTACGTGGTATTAACTATTAGCCATTAGGCCATAGGTATACCTAAACATATGTGATTTAGGTAAGTATAGGTAGGTATCAGGTTATTACAGGGTATACAACGCATTAAGGAGATTAAACAAATTGATATTACATTGATCAGACACACAGATTATTATAAGTACTTTAGTAGTTACGAATGAAAATAAGCCCACGCGGTGTTCCTATAGGTATTTTTGTCGCGTGAACGTAGTCCACATGAACAAGGAAACTTGTCCATCCAAATCCAGTCTAGTCAAAATGTTAAAATCGTAATCACTCACCGGCGGTAAAGTAACCGGTAAAGTTAATTCGTCACCCAGCGGCGGCTTCTTCTCAGAAGTCCTCAGGTAGTACATCAGCAAGACTAGTGGTATACTGCAGGCGGATACAGCTCCGAATAATGCAGCCAGAAGCAGCCACGTCCAGTCAGGCATGGTGGCTATAGATTTACTGGTGATCAAACACATATTATTAGACACGATTATATTAACTGTTTAGTGACAGCGAAATAGTACAGGGGCCTTACCATGAGCTCTTATTGCCATGATAGTTTCACTCATTTATGAGACAGATGTATGTGACGTGTATACATCTGTCACTTTCGCACAACTGAATTATCATTGCATTAAGAGCTCATGGTTGGGCCCCAGTACCCCTATCACGAGTTTGCCACCGTTTTCCTAATCTACACTCGCTAGCGTCTCCGACAATATTAGACAACACGAAACTCGTGATAGGGGTACTGGCCCGGATTTAGGGGCGAGGCCCGGGCGAAGTATTAGGGGACGTACAAAGTGTTTGCAAAAAAAAGCTTGCTTCACAAAGCTCCTAGCATCTAGCGACCATTGTTCTATGAATTATTCACGTGCCTTTAAAACGCCATTATTATATTTTGTGAGCGTTTTTTAACAATTTATGTAAATGTTGAGGGGCGCTGGTGCTATCAATGATATTTTAATTATCTTTTTTAAGCCTCTTTTTTAATAAATTTGGGGCGCTATTGGGTTTCAGCCTGGAGCTGTGTATTATAAAAAGGGTAGCTATCACTTAAATAATGACTTGTATGTATTTGATATTTGAGTGGCACCAATCACACCCATTGCTAAAATAATTATAATATCGTCGAGCCACGAATACATAAATTTTTATGAGTCCTTAAAAAATATAAATGTAAGTGAAAATATCTGCATCATATACCTACACCTAGTAAGTAAAGGTTAGCAGGTAGCCTACAGGTACCTTGTCAATTGTCATTTAGGGACAAAGGAAAACGAGCAATTACCATGAACATAAGAGGATACACGACAAACAAAATCCAACAAAGGCTTTTCTCCGACGAAACATCTTGGACTTAAGACCGTAACATAATGGCAGCATAACGATGAAAATATATTTGAGGAAAACTTGTTATATTTTCGTAATAGGGCCGTCCCAATAGTCCGAACAGTTCACATATGTGTATGTATCTAAAGTTAAGATCCCCTTGTAAGTAGGTACTGAAAATGTAGAGATGAGATGTGGAAATATCCTATTTAGATACTCTCAACAAGTAACTGAAGTCTATTATTTTTGCCAGCTTTATTCTGCTACATATTTACTTAACCATGATCACAGTATCATTTTATCATAATATGCTCGATATTGTTAGCCAGACGCGTGGTACTTATGTATAATTACAACGATAAATATGTAAGCTTTTCAAACGAGGTTTATTCAAACCTATTATCCATTCGTACCCGGGTGCTGGGTTTGTCCATCGTTGCTGATATGTTTTATATATTCAAATAGCCCAATTCTCGCATGTTCATGTACACTGCACGGTTATGCATTCCAGTTACCGTAAAATATTATAAATCGTGTTCCATAGCAACTGGAAATTCTAAAGGAATTTGAATTTTCCCACACTGGTACCAAGAGTTTTTATAAATATTAAGTACAGTGATTTCACACCATGTGCTTTACGGTGAAGGAAAACATCGTGAGGAAATCTGCATATGTCTGTGAAGTACAAAGACGTATGTATAGTGGCTGAGACGGCGATAAGCTCACCATCTGTCACGTTGGCACCTAATCTTCGGTGAAAAGTGAGTGTTGTTATTACAACACCTCTGCTTACCCCTACGGGAACCTTTCTGGGATGGCGCAACCACGTGATTACCAGTCTTGTGTATGAAAACTGGTGAGTAACGATTTAACATGAGAAAAAAATGTTTTCACCAAAAGCATATTACTCCCACAATTTGAATAAATTCTTAGCTGAACATCAGTTAATACCGGCTAAGCCCGGGTAGATCTTCAAAATAAAATACCCTAGCAATTACTAGTTCACAGGTTGATAGCTACTCTATCATAAGCCTTCTCTCGTGACTGGAGGCACGGTGAGCAATCGATCTTAATTTATTATTAAGTTAACTACGCTAAGAGAGCTCGGATAATAAATCTCTTTGGTCTGAAGTTATATTATATCAGGTACCGTGTAACTTTGTAGTGGAGAGTTTCGCTTCGTTGTTAGAGATGGTATTAAGCCGATTTAACATACCTAATTATAATGTATTAATGTTGTGACTTTCAATTTATTATTATCTAAAAGGATACCCAAAACGTTCAAAAATGGTAAAAAATTACAGTGATAAACTCACTCCGGTGTCTGTTTGTCTGTCTATCTATATATCACACGGTAATATCTCGGAAATAAGGACACGTAAGTAGTGCCATATCCATCTTTAAAAAAGTATTATATCATAGCCTGGAGGCCTATCTATATAGGCTACCTAACTGGAGCTAGATTGACGATGACCTGAAGATAGTGTCAAGGTTTCGCCGAATACGGAATACTATTGACCGGGTGCTATAGGGAGGGCTGAGACCAGCAGTTGAATTTGATTGATGTTTGAACTAGATTTGTTAATAAATCATCTAAGTAGTAACTTTTATCATACCCATAAAAAGGATTAATTCCCGAAAATCATTGAGATAAATGATACGAGGCGACAGCTAGTAACACCAACACCAGCGACTAAAAGGCAAACGAAACCAAAGTTGTCGTCAAACTAGGCTAGAAGTTAACCAGAAATTCAACGATAGAGAGGGAGTAGAAAAAAAAACATGCAGTTGAATTGATAACCTCCTCCTTTTTAAAGTCGGCTAAAAAGACGAGTTAAGTAACAAAGACTTAATTATATACGAGGAATGTAACTGTACGAGGACTGTATTTATTCGCACTTCTCTAGGAAAATGTTGAAATCGTTGTCAATAAAAGTAGAAAAATTAAGAGTCTGAAGTTGTTACTGGCTTCATTAAATCTTACAACGTTGAATTAGCTATTTATACATTTTCATAATTAGTACACGGTGTGTTAAATATTTCTTATTAAGAAGCTATATGCGAAATAATCGTTTGGGAAACTCATATTTATAGACGTTAGTATGGAAAGTATGGTAAATTTATCAATAAATTTAAGTAGTAGGGACGCCTGATAATTGGCATTCAGAGGTTTCGACACGAACAACAGTTAGGCAAAAAAAAAACGTTTTTCCATTTCAAGCTCAGAATTTGTGTTCGAGATACGAAATTATAACTTTGTTATTTAGATAGGCACATTCATATTATTTTAATATTTTCTTCTTATGTTAAAACATATATTTTAAAAATGTAATCGCTGAAATAATACACACACAAAAATACCCAATTCCTTTTCCTATACTTAATGGTAACGTTACGATAGTGAATCATGAAACAGTGTCTCAAATAAAAACAAAAGCAACAGTCATCAAAAATATGTAAAGCCATCACTCACCTGCTATGAGATTATCTACTTATAAACAACGAGAATACTAAAATCGATATACACAACAACAATTGACACGAAAGGACCGAGTAAACGCTAATATTGGTCTTGATATATGATAAGACTACACTATGTAGATGATATTAAATTCAACATTCTTGTCCTGCCGGGTGACCGGCACGGCAAGTACTTTACATCACTGACACTTTGCTATAGAATTAGTATTTTTGGTGAAACAAATCCGGGTCGCTACGGGGCATGCGCCAACCCTCGCCAATTGAACCACGCTCACGTTAGCTCACCCCTGACACTTCACACAGGCAAAGCGGTCTGAACACCTGTTACTACTACAGAAAATATGCATGTATTCATTTTGAGTTTTGTATGTGTGTGTTACTATCGTGGTGCCTGATAGGGGTAGGCTATGTTTCAGGCAATGACAAACGGACCACTATGAACTCTTATTCTCATGATAGTTTGGTTCTGGGATAGTGACAGCCACGTCATATACGTCTATCCCATAATCATTGTCTATCTTTGATGTTGATATGAGGCCATAGCCTACCAAGTCCCTACCTACCCCAGGCAGGGGATGTCGAATGTCGGTACCTACTTGACAATATTTAGTATTCTTTGACGTAAGGTTAAATTGGATGTCGATGCACCGAAACAGCTAAGGAGACCAAATCCAACCCCTTCAAAATGATAAAAGTGATAATGACAGACTGTTAGCTGGCCATTTTGATTTGTGTTTATAGCGATAACCTATAGAATACTATAATTTAGAAAAAGTTCGCGGGAAATAATCCCGAAGACGCTTGCGCGGAGGGTCGATCGATGAACGTGCTGTACTTTTCTGTGTGCCTAGGTACCTGTAGAATTGTAGCTACTTGCTAGCAATGCAACGTGTGCTATAACACTTAACGTAGAGGCATAAGGTACAGATTACAGTGGCATTTAGCATTATAGGCTCGTGTTCATTCATCGAAAAACAAATTGTTTACAAAGCAGATAAATGTCAATAAAGTTCAGTTTACCCTTTGCCAGGGGTTTTAATATTTGCTGAATAGAAAAGAGAATGTCCTTTCGCTTTGATGTTCGAATAAAGGTCAAATAATATGGGCTCATAGGTCTATTTCCATAGTGCGTTATTTATAGGCGTTTTTACCGATTCAGTCAGCATCTAGAACTAGATAAAGTATTATATTTTTTTAAATATTCATTTAGATAGAGTGTGTAATCTATACTAATATATTATAAAGAGGAAAAGTTTGTATGTATGTTTGTAAGGCTCAAAAAGTACAGGACCCAATTTAAAAAAATATTTCACCATTTGAATTATTAATTATTTATTTTATTTATTATTATTAATTATTAATTATCACTGATTAATATATTTAGGCTATATTGTATCCCTTAGCTCCTACGAGTACGGGAACTACGCGGGTAAACCGCGTGACGTCTGTTAGTATACCCATAATTACAATTCTGTATTATCATGTCATACTGATTTGAAAGTAAATACTCTGTCACTCTTATAAAAATTCTATATTTTATAAAATAATATAGAATATTCTATATCTTATAAAAACATGAGAATATGAGAAACACTGCTCCGCGGACCAAATTTTTAATAATAATTATAAATTATCTTTTAAACACAGGCAGCAGCATAAAGCTGAAGTAAAAATGCGTGAAAAGCCAGACGGGGCGACATTAAAGGCAACAGTAAATTAAATATTAATATTTGAATAAGTTTATTCAATGGCTGAGCGGGTAATGGCCCGGAATTAAAGGGTCTCTTTGAAGTCTGTTTTTATTAAAAAGTAAGCAGAACGCGGCCATGAATTAAGTCAACTGAAAATGTTAACATAATATGCGTCTTTGCTTGTGTGAGTACCTACTTACCTATGTAAGAGTTCCCTTAATACATGATTAGGCCGATATGAGTTGATAAGGGACCTCTATTAAATATAAGTTATTATTTCATTACCTTACATCTTCTCGAAAGAAACCTTTAATAGGTCCGACTACCTTGGGAAGTTGTCGGATTATGTGCGTTATATACCTGATCACTAGTCTCATCTCTGTATTTAAGGGGGTCCATGGACTCGAGTAGTACTAATAATCACAAGTGCATGGGTACCCTCCAGCAGGGGCGGATCTTGAATTTGTGGGGCCCTGGGCTAATACTGCTTAGGGGCCCTACGTAATTACTGAACTAATTGCCATTTTGACAAGAAACTGTTTTCTGTAGTGATTTCGGTAGGGGGCCCTCTGTATTCGCGGGGCCCTGGGCTGCACCCCAAAAAGCCTTTAAGTAGATCCGCCCCTGCCCTCCAGTGCCTTTGACTGAGCACATTAGCAATAACGCCGTTCCTAGAACACTCCGTGTTCCCTCTAGCCTAGGCCCATAGTCAAGGTTCTGCTGTGACCACCAGAAAACCCAACGGCCCCCTTTACACAAGCAGCTAATATGTATAGGGTCCGAAACTCGCTCGTGATACTCCCGTATTGCAAGCGACTATAAGCCGCGGTAACCACTTACCATCAGGTAGGCCGCAAGCTTGTTTGCCACCATTGTGGTATAAAAAACGGCAGACCGTCTGTACTTATCGATATATTATGGAACTTTATAGCTTTACAATCGAGTTAGGAAGGTTCGTAATTCGCTTTCCCTCAAATAAAATTCAATTTACTTTTTACGACCCCATCCTGCTCATACTTGAGGTCCGTTTATACATTACGGTTGCGTTCACAGTCATTTGATTAAAGTTGCCTTAAGCTAGTGATATTTCAAACCATATGTGGGGAGAGCGAGTTATAATGCTCATCCCCAGTGTAGGGAAGATCTTCCAGCCAGGCGGGTACCATGCCTGGGGAACTGCGGCTTCGAATGTTCTAGTTGGAAACTTGTATATATCCTGCAATGCGCTCGAAACCTGTTATTGCGCGATTTAGATTCTCGTGTATTTGTACTCAAACTTGGCAATTGTTAGCTACTAGCGCCATCTATGTAGCGAGCGGAGAAACGCTGCTACACACGCATTATATCGGTTAGCACTCGATTATGGCGTTATTTATTAATGTCGTACTGTGTAAAATCGTTTGAAGGAAATTCCCTTTTAACTTTTAAAAGTGGTAGGTTAATTTATTCGAAAAACAAAGAAATATAGATCAACATTTTATTTACGAATGTTGGCAATAAATTATCAACAATAATATTCGAAGCACACGACTAAGTAAACATTGTTTTAACTTAAATTATGCAGCTATACATTAATATCTCACTTCAACTTAATCAATAACATGATATAATTTTATAATCATCTTCAATTCGATTTCTAATTATACATTCAATATCGAGTATGGCAACATCTTAAGCATCGCTCAAGGCGGCAACACCGGGCAGCACTTTACCTGTGGAAATGAAATAGCAAAACTTATAATATTATATGGCTTACTAGCTGTGCTCCGTGGTTTCACACGCGTATTTAGTTTCATGCTGTTTTTAAATAAAATTAGCCTAAAACACTCCTTGAGACAGCAGCTATCTGCACGTGAAAGTCCCGTTAAAATTCATCCAGCCGTTTACGCGTAATGCCGTGGCCAAGAGAAATGGGGCCTCATTTTTATATATAAGATTAAGTCTTTGCAATGAATACCTGCGCCATTAGTTATTCATTACGTTTCAGGAAAATATTTATGACATAATGGACGAGTATTTGCCTTGCTTATCGACATACTGTTTCGATAATACTATTACACTCATATGTTACATTGAAGAGCGTAAATCATCTTCATACATGAAATACTGAATAAAAATACCAAAACCAAATGATATTAAAACACGGCTTACTTTTGTAAAAAGGGAATGGTCTGAAAGTTTCGAATGAAATCACTGTTATGATATATCTTCACACTTTATAATATTTTCGTGAAAAAACGTGTCTCAAGAAAACGTTTAGTTTGAAATGCACCGCATGCAAGTCGAAATAAAATGTAGTTGATGCCCAATTTTTTCACAGCGATATAGGGTCGACAATCTTTTAAAAGAGGCGGGTATTATAAGAAAAATATCATGGTAATATATGTGTTGTTGTGTACCTTCAAGCAACTCCAATGAAGCGCCACCGCCGGTAGACACGTGGGAGACCTTGTCTTCCGTGCCCCATTTGGCGCAGCACGTCGCAGTGTCACCGCCACCTATGATATGTATATGATCAGCTGATATTTACATATATTCATCTGCTCACGTCATTCATGGCTAAGGTGTGCGTATAGTAAACCCAGACTTCGCCAATTAAGTGCCATTAACTGGGTACTGATACATACTCAGGGCTGCTACTGGGACATCATTGATGGTGAAATAATACTTTGCCTGCCTCGTGGTGCAAACCAAGAGACCGCGTTTGTGGACTTTTTTTTAGCAATACATAGAATGCTCCATTTTCACTGACTAGCATTTAATATAACAGTGAATCAAGTGAAATTAGGATCCCTTATAACACGCGAACGAAGCCGAGGGAGGATGATAGATTAGATATAGATTTTTGGGGTAGGCACTTGATTCAACCCGATGTGGTGGTCACCTGATTTTTAAACGTAATACACATAAAAATAAGATAATTAAAAACTACTAAATAGGATTTTATTTCAGATATGGATTATCGGAAAAGAATATTTGAAGAATGCCGACTTTGACAGCCACGATAATTTCAGATTTCAAAACATTTGTCACTTACCAATGATGGTTACGGTTCCATTAGAAGTGGCTTTAACAACTCCATCCATAAGGGCTCGGGTGCCGCCGGCGAACTTCTCGAATTCAAATACTCCAGCAGGTCTGTCAAGGGAAAACATTCCATAATTCAATGTCTACACAGTACAATTTTGTATGAAAGTTTTGTTAATATGCTGTGTTTACCCATTCCATACAATCACTTTGGCTCTAGCAATGGGGTCAGCGAATAGCTCCCTGGATTTGGGTCCAACATCGAGACCCATCCAGCCGTCGGGAATACCGGACTCGACCGTTGCAGTACCAACCTGGTAAGGAAATATTTATATTAGTATTGTAAGGTGCTTTCCATTTTTAAATAAAATAAATAAAAGTCTTTGTAATAAAAAAGGTTCAATCCAAAATTAATTTGTCGGTTTTTCTGAATTACATTACGGATCATGATACGGTTTTTACTAACATGTAAGAGTTGAACTTCGATGGGTTCATAGCTAAAAAATCATATTAGATTGAATGTAAAGTCAATATTTTGTGACAGGTAATTTTAAAAATCGTAACCATATGTGATGTGAAGGTGGGTAGCAAGTAATATATAATGTGAAAATAATCATGTATACTAATATAAGAGGAATGATTTGTTTGTTCGTTACAATTTAATTGAAAAACAACTTAACTGATTAAAAAAAATCTTTCAAAGCGAGTAAAGCTTTTTTGCTTGAGTGATTTATTTTGTATTTTTAAAACTGTATAATATTCTTTAAAAGAGTAATTACTGAGTTTCTTGCCAGGTTCTTCTCAGTAAAAGCAACCTTCCGAACCTGGCGGTAGCATGTATAATCCTGTGTAATTGTGTCATTCTGACGATTTGAAAGTACTTTGTATAAAGTCTAATCGAATAAAGATATATTTGAGTTTGAGTTTGCTAATCGAGGTTGATTCTCTAATCAACCTCTCTTACGGATCTCTGCAACGTGGGCAAAGCCTCGGACGGAAGCTAGTAACATTATGATTATTATTTATTTATGGATTTATTATGATATTAGTAATATTATTGAATATAATGATTATTTATACATACTTCAGCATTCTCATCAAACTTGTCAGCAGTTGTGAAGTCAACGGGGAGATGCACTTTGACATTGTTCTTAGCAGCCTTCTCGAGGAGGTTTCCTACGATTTTAGCGCCTTCTGCATCGTACAGAGAGTTGCCGATCTAAATTAGTAAACAACACATGTTTTATTTGGACATAAAAATATTTTTCAGTAAGGTATATTAAATAAGGTATAATAAGGTAGAACTGATAACCGATGGGGAAGAAAAGTTCTCGAGTGGCGACCACGGACCGGAAGACGCAGCGTAGGCAGGCCTCCCACTAGGTGGACCGACGACATCGTGAGAGTCGCGGGCAACCGATGGATGCTAATAGCGCATTGTCGTTCGGCGTGGCGGTCCAAGGGGGAGGCCTATGTTCAGCAGTGGACGTCTTCCGGCTGATGATGATGATGATGATGATGATGAAGGTATATTTTGGATATGGGTATAAGAGTATAAAATGTTACAATGCTTTATTCCGCTATTATAGCGAACATAACCATAAACATGGACTTTCGCAATGTAACTCCTGATTCTATTCAATGTAAAATTTGAAGCTCTCGTAATTAAAGTATCCAACAGATCAATTTAAGTATTTTCGAAGAGATTTTTTTATGCATGACACACATATTCAAATTTCAAGGCGGCCCCTACAACCGCCGAAAACAAAGAAAGGAATGACGCATGAGGTGTGATCACTAGTAGAACAGTCTCGTCCCGCCTCGTGTTCGTATTTTCCTAACCATTTTTATGGTTCCTGGTATAGGCAGTCTGCAAGGAGTTGTATGTAAGATGGTTCAAATTAAACCTACCGCCATTCCCTTGGTCTCCTTGAGGAAGGTGTACGCCATTCCACCTCCAATGATCATCTCGTTCACCTTGTCCAACAAGTTCTCAATCAGTTGGATTTTGTCTGCTACTTTAGCTCCACCAAGGATTGCCAGGAATGGCCTATAGCAATAAGCAAAGACAAATATTAGTTTTTAATATATTTCTTTAGGCATTTGTAAGATCACCTTATCAGACTAGGTTAGGGATGCCATAGAGATGTTAATATTTTACAAATAATTGAGTATTTTCTTAGTATTCATTCCAATTATCACCTTTCTGGTTCATGAAGGGCTTTAGCAAAGTACTGGAGCTCCTTCTTCAGCAGGAAGCCACTGGCCCTCTGTTCAAAGCCTTCTCCCATCATGGAGCTGTGCGCCCTGTGGGCTGTGCCTGTTGGATTTATAAAGATTATTACTCATTTGGCAATATTATAATTGGCCGTGACATTGAAGTTTAACACAAATATATTGCTATCTATACAGATAAATAAAATTGAAGTGTCTGTTTGTAATTCCAAAATTACAGCTTTTCACTAAATTAATATGAAAGTATACACGCTAAAGACACCTAAATACCAAGTTTTAAAATTTTTCTCTGTCTGTCTGTCCGTCTGTCTGTCTGTCTGTCTGTTTGTTCCGGGTAATCTCTGAAACGGCTGAACGGATTTTAACGGGACTTTCAGTAGTAGGTAGCTGATGTTTCAAGGAGTAACTTAGGCTACTTTTATTTATCAAAAATATTAGGGTTCCGCGACAATAAGGGTGAAACTTAATCTACGCGGGTGAAACCGCGGGGCACAGCTAGTTAATTATATAATTTAAAACAACTATGAAAACCATATGATTGTTGTTCTAATAATTGTAAGTCCTTCAATCTTACCATAATTTATTTAAACTAGCTGTAAATTACATAATATTACTATAAATTACACTAATCATTAACATACCAAAAGCATCATTGATATAGACATCTCCAAGCTTTCTAAGGCTGTTTCTGAATGCTTTGACCTTCTCTGGATCGGCTTTAGCCTTTGCACCACTGGCATCAATGCCCTTGCCCTCCTCTTCAATGTGGAAGCGAAGGTTCTCCAACAGGATGATGGAGCCCACTGGTGGATCAGCACATGCACCCTCTACTTCAGCCCCAACACAGTCTGACAGAAAGGTCACATCCCTGGAAAGGGGTTAAGAAAAATATATCATATTGTCTTTGGTGTAAAATTTAATAAAAAAAAAATTATGAGTTTGTTTTTGGCTTTAATTTTCAGCAAGTTCCTCCTAAATATATTCTTTTTCACATATGATTTATTTGTGTTATATCATCAGTTTGATTTCAATTAATATTTTCAAACAAAAACAAATGGTGTTATTTGAATACAGATAGACATAAAATATGTTTGTTGTAACTGATAACTCAAAATGTTAACAAGATAAAAAAACATAAACACATTGATTATAACTTATCTCCAACCTTTAACCTCCTAGGTATTTTTATAACAAGGTAAGTATAGGTCAAATATAAAATAATATTAAAGACTTCTGTTTTGCATAAACAGCATTTATGATCTTCATTGATTTATGATAATTATACAGATACTCTAAGGTATCAAAAAGGCTAAACGGGAACTTACTTGTTGAGAAGTTTCTTGAGCTCCTCGGCGACCGGCTTTAGCGTATATTTGAGGTTGGCCTGGCCGTCCGGCCGCCCCAAGTGTGACATAAGCACAACCGATTTCGCTCCCTTATCCAAGGCATATTTTACTGAATCCAAAGCCGCTACAATACGTTGGTTGTTTGTGATCACGCCATCCTTCAGGGGTACATTGAAATCCACTCTAGAAATTGAGACATGAACCATTTAAATTCCATGCATTATTATCCTGCTTTTTAGTTTTATGTGATAAAGCGTCATGAAACACTTCTAAACTTACCGCATCAAAACACGCTTTCCAGATAAATTAAGAGCATCGATACTGAGTTTGTTAAGAGCCATGTTTCGCTACTTTTATAATAAATTATTTCCTAACTTCTTACAGCTGAGCCACCAAACCAAATTTTTTGTAAATTTGATTTGATTTGACAAATTTAACCTTCAAGATGTCAAAAAGGTCATAATATTCTTGCCTGTTCTCTTTATTGCAAAATCTTGGCTTAGTGTTGCACTATAGAACGACAGGCATGCCAAACTTATAATATAAATGACGTCAAGCCACAGAACTATAGATAGCGTCACTTCTCAATATATACATCTGTGAACCGAGCATACATACCATAGATGAGTAAAAGATAGAAGAAAGCAGGAGGGCTGCGGGTTGCGGGAGGGAGGGAAATTAAATGCTAGTATGTTGGTACTATTGAGTACTCTTCGCGAAATATGCACGCATTGGGACGCCCGGAATTAGAATGTTCTTTGAAAATCTACGTTGAAATTTATGAAAAAACTCGAGTGGGTGACAAGTTACGTGCGTTTACCGGTCATAAGTGTAACTCAACTTGTTGTTCATTGTGTATTTGTGACTGTGTTGGGTGACGAACAAAGAGTAACGTAGTGCGTCGAAAGTTGAAACATGGTGCCGCTAGGTCCCGGGCCAGGCCATCCTGCTGCACATCAAACACACGGAGGTCCCTCAACCAATCTATCCGGCCCAAATTCGTTATCACAAACCGCTCCGCAATCAAACAAGTCTTCAGTGGCGGTAAGTACAAATTTTGTCGTTACTGTTTCACTCGTTTGCGTCAGTGGCGGGCGGCACATGTTTATGTAACTTCAACTTTATAAGAGCACGTGCGAATTGGCGCTAATTTCGACATTGTGTTCCAGAAGCCGAATTACACACTCAAATTCACCCTCGCTGGGCACACGAAGGCTGTGTCCTCAGTTAAATTCAGTCCAAATGGAGAATGGCTGGCTAGCTCTTGTGAGTATACCGTTTGTGCCTATGAATAATGCATGAAATTTAAGTAATTACCTTATTTATTTACAACTGACTGGCCTATTTATTTACTGTACACTAGTGAAGCTCCTATCATTTCAGTTTAATAATGTACTCTGCATTAAATTGGCGTGATGTTCTAACACAATTTGATAGCAAAAAAAGTTTGGCCTTGAATCACAAATACTTCTGAGCCCAAAGTTTTTTTGTTCCATGTTGTTAGTCATGTACTTTTGGAGCCCTGATGTGTTAGAATACCACACCTACACAGTAATACTGTATTTCACAACCATACAGAGTATTACACAGTGTAAATTGTTAAGTTAAATGTAACTGGTATAAGAATAGCTGTAGCTACAATGTGTTAAATGTTGAGCAACACATGTCTATTTACAAGGGCTTAGTGTAATGTGGACAGCTATATTTAGTTAAATTGTTACCAAGCCTACCACAGTCTGAGAAATCTATTTCTAATGCAAACAAAATAAAGAAATATGCTGACCAGGAAATAGTATTGCTCAAGTTTCTATTATAACTATAATATATTCAGTACATCATGTTGACCTAGTATGAGACTGCATGGTAACAAACTGATTTGTCAATATAGCACTTAAGTGATATAGGATAAGGGTCAAAGTAGCATGCAAATGAAATGTTAAGCAATGATTTAAAGAAATACTGATTAGGTATTTGATATTGACAAATACATGCCTTAACTAAGGGACCTCAAGAAAAGAAATCTTTTTCTTTTGTTCCCTCCTAAATTTGGTAACATAATTCAAGTAGCAATATTTAAGATACTACATTTAAGTTAATTCATATAACATATAAATCAGGAATATATTAAGTATTTACTTGTAAATTCATCAAATGGTAGGAAAAACTGTTGGTTGTCAGAGGGATGCTTAAGCCAGGTCGTAATTTTCTCTCTCTCATTGCAATACTTTCTTGCCTGTAGTTATAGGTGCTCTCACAGTAGTGAGGGTGGCTAATAATAGCATATGAATTTAATTAGTGTTGCATCATACAGAAAAACAGACAGAATAATGAAAATGAAAATGAAAAATGATGAACTTATATCAAAACATAGACTAAGAAAGCCCTCGGCTTAAAAGTAGCTCTGTCTCTTTCTGTGATATGGATTTAAAAGGTTTATACATAGCTTTAGCCCGAGTTTAGTCTAGGCTTAAACAATGTTTTGTAATAAAATAAAATTTTAATTCTTTTTTTGTTTCTCATTGACTGTTTGTGTCTTTTTGAATAATAAAAAAAAAAATAACTGGGATATAGACAATTTTTTTAATTAGCTTATAATTTATGTATTGTATTAATTTCAGCCGCTGACAAACTTATCAAGGTGTGGGGTGCTTATGATGGCAAGTTTGAGAAGACAATATCGGGACACAAGATGGGCATTAGTGATGTAGCGTGGTCCTCCGACAGCAGACTGATAGTCAGTGCTAGTGATGACAAAACTTTAAAGGTACTTTAAAGATAGATTTTTTAAGATATTTACATTTTTAAATATTACTAGCTGTGCCCTGTGGTTACCTGCTTAGAATTAATGTCATGGGTAGCCTGTGAAGCTTTTTTTAGATTAAAGTAGTTTATGTTACTCCTTGAAACATTAGATATCTGCCAGTGAAAGTCCCATTAAAATTGGTCGAACCATGTTGGAGATTAGCGGGAACAAGCAGACGGGCAGTTTTTTTCTAAAAATTGTTTTTTTTTTAACATAACGTAATAGTATTTACTTTCATATGTATTTAGTAGCTGTTAGTTTGGAATTCAAACTCAATTTTATTTATCTGTATAGATTATTATTATGAGCCTAACTATAAAGGGAAGAAAGGGTTTTTCATTTTAAAAAAATGTGTAAAAGTAGTCAAAACCACTAAAAGTTCACACGGTGATTGAACTTTATCATAGTTGAGTGCACACAGATAAGAATGTTTGCTTGGCTTGGATAGTCTAGTAGCTACTATCTTAGACCTATTTAGGTGGTGGGACCACATGCCTTATATATTTTGGCAAGTTTGAACTGAATATTTTTGAAAATTATTGTTAGGTTTTTAGGAATTTACTTTGCATAAGAATATACTATAAATGAGATGCAGTACAAAGTATTAGAATAATTCATAACGTCTTTAGATTCGTTTTGTTATTGGATGTGATTAACTCAATATTAAAATAGAAATAATGGCAATATATAAAGCTACTTTATATTTATTAAGTGCCATTCGAAAATAAATGTGGGAGTGAAAACCTTGGTGTTGCAATCATTCAATAGTTGGCCATTTACCATCATGCAAGCATGTTTGTATAATAAAATTTTTGTTGTATACAAAAAAAAAAAAATTAAGTAATTAATTTGCATTATGCAGATCATTTTATATTTAGGTCACGCACAGAAATAGATAACAGTCTCAACTGATATTGTATCAACTTTAAGTCATCCCAAATATAAACTGGAAAAAGATTATTTGATTAATGATGCAAGTTTATGTAATTACAGTAATTGTAAAATTTGTATGTAATTATTTAGTAAGTTTTATTCACAAATTGATAGTTGTTATAAAATACTCAAATTTTGTTCCAGGTGTGGGAGCTGAGTTCAGGCAAATGTTTGAAGACGCTAAAAGGTCACAGTAACTACGTGTTTTGCTGCAACTTCAACCCACAGAGCAACCTTATAGTATCCGGCAGTTTCGACGAGAGTGTCCGGATATGGGATGTGAGGACAGGTAAACTTACCAACTGTCATATTACTACTAACATAATAAGAGTCACATAGTTCACTCCAAGTGATGACCACAATCCTCAGTCATGAGGGAACGGCTAGATAGAGAGAGAATAAGAGTCAAACTATCATGGCAATAAGAGGTCATGTTAGGGCCTCTGTTCTGTACACTCATGAAACTTACACAGCTAACAAAAAAAAAACTGAAGCAATATTGCTGAAATTTGGTGTCTATACAGATAAATAAAATTGAAGTTTTTAAAACTGTTTGCAATTCCAAAATAACATTATTTCTCTAAATGCATATGAAAGTGTACACACTACTGACACTGAAAAACCAAGTTTTAAAAATTTTCTCTGTCTGTCTGTTTGCGATGGGTTATCTCTGAAACGGCTGGACCGATTTCAACGGGACTTTCACTGGCAGGTAGCTGATACTTCAAGGAGTAACTTAAAACATGAAGCATGAAACTAAATCTAAGCGGGTGAAACCGCGGGACACAGCTAGTCTTAATTATCATTGTAAACCTAGTACTTAGTGGATAAAAAGTAGCGTTGCAAATAATTCAGTAAATGACAGCTCAAGTATCATTGCAAAAATACATTGTGGGGGTAACGGGGGTTGTAGTTCAAACAATATAAGAGACATTTCTTTTCATCAAATCCTTGTATGTTCAACAATTTTAACCCTACGCGGGTAAAAACGCGAGGCACAGCTACATGTAATTGCACATGCGTTTTATTCGCGTCGTACAGACGGACAGACCTATAAAATGACTATTGTATACTCAAATCAGCGCTCTTAACTCATGACGGCACCTAGAGTGTAATATATAACGATTTCTTATTATGTTTCATTCTCAAGGCTATCCAAACAATGAATATACATGAACCTGTCTGGCAGTTTTTATGTAAATTAATACTGGCATTTACAACAATAATGCAATTATGTCATATTATCTTGATAGCCTATCTACCCTTTGTGTACATCTGCCCGTATGTTTGCCTGTAAAGGGTTCGCGTATAAAAACTTTAAAACGTGTCTAGCTGTTTGTGTAATTTGTATGGCGGTTACATCGTAACGCAAGAAAGGGTGAATACTATCGCAACTAGCAGACAGGCTTTATTTATAACTAGTTTTTACTTTTGCTTTGTTTTAACCTGCGTCCTTTGGGGTACAGCTATAATAAATTTCAGTAACGTTTCGCGTAGATGTGAAAAGGACAGACAGTCAGACTAACCATTTCCCATTTTGTAATATCTGTACCCCTATCACGAGTTTGCCACCGTTTTCCTAATCTACACTCGCTAGCGTCAGAGGAGCTCGTGGCACAGTTGCTTTTGCGCATATCATTCGATCAGCGAAGTTAAGCAACCATACGCCTAGCCAGTAGTTGGATGGGTGACCGCCCGAGTTCCCTCCGTGCCTCGGAGAGCACGTTAAGCTGTCGGTCCCGGTTGCCAATTTAACATCTTTGGCAATCGTTACAGGTCAGTCGGAGGCCTAAAAATAATCTGACAACTGGTTTAACCCAGATCACAGATTTTCCTCCTAAAATGGGGTTGCGAAGGTCAGATGGCAGTCGCTTCGTATAAAAATCAGGTGATCAGCCACATCGGGTTGAATCAAGTGCCGACCCCAACAATGTATGGGATAAGGCCAGGGAGATGATGACTCGCTAGCGTCACCGACAGTATTTGTATGACATATTTTAGTTCATCACGTCACCGCTTGGAGGTGCTGTACAATTTCTCATACAAATATTCGGCGGAGTACAGATAGATTACTGTTCCCGCGGTATTGACTGCCAATTCCCTCGGCGTTATACACCATTTTCCGGTTAATTCTCCGGAGATGAAGATGCAATTACAAATTTAGCTTATTAATATATCTATGATACATACAGACACGCACATAAATATAAGTGTTATTACAACTAAATATCCATTATCCATCTGTGAATTGAACTGCTAATTTAAATCCTGCCTCGCCAAATCCATTAAAAAATCAGAAGACGCATACAGTTCGTTTTTAGGGTATTACTTATGGATCTTTGCTTTTAAATTTTATATCATAACTAGCTGTGCCCCGCAGTTTCACCCGCGTAGATTTAGTTTCTTTCTTATTGTCGTGGAACCCTAATATTTTTAATAAACAAAGTAGCCTGTTACTCCTTGAAACATCAGCTACCTGCCAGTGAAAGTCAGGTTAAAATCGGTCCAGCCGTTTCAGATATTACCCGGAATAAACAGACAGACAGACAGAGTAAAATTTTAAAACATGGTTTTTTAGTGTCAGTAGCGTTTATACTTTCATATGCATTTAGTGAAAAGCTGTTATTTTGGAATTACAAACAGACACTTCAATTTTATTTATCTGTATAGATCTTTATAGGTAATTAAGGTGTGTTTAATAATTCATAAATGTTTCTTTTCCAGGAAAATCTCTAAAAACATTACCTGCACATTCTGATCCAGTTTCAGCAGTACATTTTAATAGAGATGGAAGCCTTATTGTATCATCCAGTTATGATGGTTTATGGTAAGTAATTCTTTTTGTATTTGCAATAGACAGAATAGACTTTAATTATAGAGATCTTGGGTTCAATCCCCGGGTCTGACAGTCCTCAGGGAATACAGGCACAAGACGAATACATATTCTGATCACATGAAATAGATACATATATATGAACTTAATTTAAATTCAGGTCACAAGATCGGTAATGATTAGTCAATGGTAATTCTCGATAGGTTTTGCCATTATTTTCTATAACAGTTACTTGTGATGTTACTCATTGTGATAGGAATGAGATAATCATCAATATTCACATATACAAACATAAAAGATTAATAAAAAAAAAAAAAACTAAATGTTTTATTTTCCACATAGATGCAAATCAATCAAAAAGAAATAAACAAAAAAAGCAAACATACTAACTACTAATTAAAAATTACTGACTGACTAGTGACCTAACAATATTCATTAGGTAGGTACTATTTAAAAAGCATTCTTTAATGATTCTTCTACACCCTAGTTTAGCTAGCTAGTTTCCGAACCGGTGGTAAATTCCTCGACATTCATTTTAATTTTCACCCCAAGTAATGCGTTGGATTTGAAATAAAATGTTTTTATTTGTTCCGCAGTCGAATCTGGGATACAGCATCAGGACAGTGTTTAAAGACGCTCATAGACGACGATAACCCACCAGTGTCATTTGTAAAGTTCTCGCCCAACGGCAAGTATATATTAGCGGCGACGTTGGACAACACACTCAAGCTGTGGGACTACAGCAGAGGCAAGTGCCTCAAGACTTATACGGGACACAAGAATGAGAAATATTGTATCTTCGCCAACTTTAGTGTTACTGGGGGAAAGGTAATTAATTAATATCTATTTTAGTTTTCTTTTTATTCAATACTAGCGGACGTCACGGCGGTTTCACCCGCGTAGATTTAGTTTTATCCTTATTGTCGCGTAATCCTAATATTTTTAATAAATAAAAGTAGCCTACGTTACTCCTTGAATCATCAGCTACCTGCCAGTGAAAGTTCAAAAGTTTAGTTCTAAATTATTCTCCGTCTGTCTGTCTGTTTGTTCCAGCTACCGAAACGACTGGACCGATTTTAACGGGACTTCCACAAAGGAGTAACATAGGCTACTTTTATTTTTAAAAAAACGTTGGCGTTCCGCGGGTCGTCAATGAAATTAAATCGACGCGGGTGAAACTGCAGGGCACAGCTAGTAATTAATATGGATTATGTTTGAACGATATGTTAATTTGTTTACAGTGGATAGTATCGGGGTCAGAAGACAACCTGGTGTACATATGGAACCTGCAATCGAAGGAGATAGTGCAGCGACTGTCGGGCCACACCGACACGGTGCTGTGCACGGCCTGCCATCCCACTGAGAACATCATCGCCTCCGCGGCACTCGAGAACGACAAGACTATCAAACTATGGAAGAGTGATACCTAATATTTACTTAATGCATTTGTAAGTATTTTTTTTTATAATCAATGATCCAAAAATTACAGGATTGTTATACGTTTTTGTTTCTCTGGCATTGTACAGCTCAAAGAAATGGACCGAATCGAAAATCGAACCGAATCGAAATAATTCAGTTTTGGTCGAAACGTGATTTGTTCGAGTGTTTTTATTGATTTGAGAAAATTTGGGCAATCTTTCGATGATGATCAATCTTTTCTAGATGATGAAGAGATTTGAATAGCTTCCGCAAGTCTGATCGATTTGATGGTCGGGGGTTTTAAATTTCTTTATAAAATTTTTATTAATAAGGGTCACAGAGCACATATCAATTCGGTAGTCAGGGCAACTTACTATATATGTATAGAAGAATTAACTTTGCCATAGTAACGAAAGGCTCTCTATATAACTATAGCGGTCTAAACCACTACAATATTTTTTGTACAAAAACTCGGTTGAATTTCTTGCCGGTTCTTTGAAAGCTAATTTCTGAAGCGGTGATCACTTCTTTAATTTGCACTCATTAGTACGGACCGGTGGGATATGAACGTGCATCGCTTACGTAATCAGCACCCACTCAAACCAATCGGCCGCCACGACTTGTTTTAAATGTGTGTGTGTTGTTGCAGGCTCCCAAGCAGAGTGATATGTACAACGCGGCTTCATATTGACAGCCGAGGCGCCATTGGCTGTGTGAATACAATTTTATATTGGATACCCGACCGGGTACACTGAACTTCGAAAGCCGAGCATATTACGTTACTTCATTTCTATTCATTTAGTATATCACAGTTGGTATGTGTGCATTTTCGGTTGTTATAAGATATAAATATTTTTGTATCTGACATGCAAATGAGAAACGTATGAAATGTTTTAGCCATTATGTTTTAATTAAGATTTGAGTTAAGGAATCCGCTTAAGAATAACTTGTTGGATGCAATAAAAAATTTAGTAGTTGTATAAAGTCGTGTTTTCATTATTATTCCGGTAGTTTGATATTATTTCGAATCCCAACGATTCGTCAAAATCTTAAATAAACTGCAGTGGACATTCGAAATGTTTTCTTTTATCAGTCACTAGCTTCTGCCTGCTAATTCGTTCGAGTGGAAGAGTTACTTTGGGCTAATGCCGATGTGATGTGATGTGAAGCCTTCCTCAATAAATGGGCTATCTGAGGGATGAATCGTTCCTCAGATTAGCGCATTCATGCAAACAAACAAATTCGTAAACTTAATATATATTATAGTTAATATTTTGGTTCCTAAAATTTCTAAACCTGATTGCCGACTCATCAGACGTAGAAACCTAGAGCTTACTGATATTTGAAATCCGCTAGATTCTATTTTAAGTAAAATGGGCTAACAAAGGACTGACTCAGTCGCTTCATGTAACACTGTAAAAGTGAAAATTATAAATGATTATGTCTGAAAATAAAAATAACATGAAATTAAAATCACACTTGTAAATGAAAATCCATAACTTCCTTCAATATCATTTAGTTTAGGTCCTGTTAAGACTAAAAACTCCGTTTCTTCGAAGGAATAAGCAGAGGTGTACTACATCTACATTTATACAGTTGTACTTTGCACGGGAATCTCTAACCCAGGACCACGAGTTCCGCAGTAATTAAATCAAAATAATATTTTATTAATATGAACATATGGTTCACAATAACGGCTTAAAATAGGTAGAGACTCTTTCACAGTTCTTATCGGCAGATAAGAAATTGCATCCATTAATCATATTACGATGTAGTAAACTCAATAGGAAGCTAATATAATGAGGCCGTGCTAGAGTGGTGTAACATTATACTGGAAGAGGAATTAGGTCACCGCTCACCATAGGGATACGGTCCAATTAAAGACGGCCATTATTATACTTACACCAATCGATGTGGGTAAAAGGATTTTGCAATAAATTACTAGTGGACACTTGGGGCAGCTTCGTCCAATAGTACTCACTAGACATTAGTACTAGTCAAAGGAATATTATGATCTAATCTATATCTATACAATTGAAGTGTCAGTTTGTAATTTCAAATTACTGCTTTTCACTAAATGCTTATGAGAGTATGTTCGGTAAGTATTTAAAAAAACTATTGTTAAATATGTACTTTATTTTATTTCTCGGTATTTTAACGGGTAGATACCTGATGTTACAAGGAGTAAATTAGGCTACTTATTAGTATAAAAAAAAGTTCTGCGATATAAATCACGGGGCAAGTTATAAATGATTTTGGTATAACGTGTGTATGGGCAAGCAAGCCTCCACCGGTCACACGGCGCTCGCATGTTACACAATAATAAGGAATAACGGTAGGAAATTAGATGTCAAAAGATTTTAACAGGACCGCTCCGTGTTGCATGCTTTCGTAACCTACGGTTCCCACTTAGCAATCTGAGGGCCTAGTGCGAGTTTTTCACTGCCGCCGTCACAAGTCACTGCGTCGACGTAAACACGGATTTGTATAGGAACGGGCCAGCGACTCTGTCGACCTAAAAGATAAACTATTGTAAGCCCATACAAATCTGCGTTTACTTCGACGCGATCACTTGTGACAGCGATTTTAAGAAAACTCGCACTAGGCACTCAGGTGAGTTATAAGTAGGTACTGTTTGTTGAGAAGCAACCTACCTATAACTATAACACTAGCTTCCACATTGGGATGAGATATTTATGTCACTCTTTCCTCACATGGGCATCCGATGGGGTAGAGAAAGAGCGAGAGATTGGTAAAAATTATAGGTAGGTACAGGTGCGAACACGAATCATTATTCGTGCGTTTTACGAAAATAGTGGGGTTATGGGTGCCATCACGTGTATGAGTGCTGACGTTGAATGTGCAGTGGTAATTTTATGAGTTTGTCTCTGTCTGTCTGTACGGCGCGACGTGAATAAAAAGACGAGGCACCAGCAACGCCCTAAGCCGATGCCCGAGCCCCGCACCGGGGCGCCCTTAGCTGTGTTGCTTGGTATTTAAGTTTAAATTCGGCTGAGCTAAGCAGTGGAGGTAACTCCCCCCTACCAACTGCGAGAGACCATAAAGTAAAAATAAAATTTGACACATCACCTATTTCGAGCACAAAATTGTCATAGGTGTCGCGCAAGTATGTATTTGTTCGCATCGTGCCATAAAATACCCAAAAAATGCCTAGGTACTTAATTTTTTTTTTATTTATTTATATTTTCATTCAAGGTGCGCTCATAACTCGCGACGGCACCTATACATATACGTCAATACTTTACACCTATGCTTTACACAATATAATAAAGCGAAGCCCCTCGAGCTCTATTCTGTGAAAAAGTAAAATCAGGTAGGTATTATCCGGGCCCCTTTCATGTCCACCCCGCATTATTGGATCACGCGGCACTGGACAATATTGTAAGAAATTTTATTTGAGCTTACGTACACTATTGTGTGCTTTTGTATAGGGGAAAATCAATATTGTGAATCAGTGACGAAGCTTGCCTAAAAAGTTATCAAATAATCTGCCAAAAAACATTCCCTTACGAAGATATATTTCTACAGCACAAAACTATAGTTACACACACAGACGCTTCAATTTTATTTATCTGTATATTGTCTTAAAAAAATCAATCTAATTGGTTTCATTTCAAAATCTTAGTGGCCACTCTCCCTTGCGAGCACAGCCGAGGATGGCCTAATAATGGAAATTGTTCTTCGGTCGAAGTTAAATTGTGTTTCGCTCCTGTCTGTCAACGTCATATTGAGGCGGAATCAAATCCGTCAAAACTCGTTTAATTCGCTCCGAACAATAATGGAGGTAAATAGCCGGCGTGTTTGCTGTACCAGAAATTGATTCTTTTAAATGAAAGTGAAATGGATTTTTATTGTTTCGCGTTATCATTGTGTTAGGTAGGTAGGTATGTTGTTTTTGAGACGGATAAAGTCGAAACACCAAAGACATGTAACATCACTTATCTATTAGGTAGGTACTAACTTGAATCTGACCTACAACTAAAATTTCATTCTTTTGAGACTATTTTTTGGAGACCTTTCATTAATTAACAAGAAGAATAATAGTTATATTTTATCTCCTTACTCCCACGGGAACGGGAACTACGCGGGTGAAACCGCGTAGTCAAGTCCGTAGTAGTAGTGAAGTCGGCTAGCCATTAATATCTTGTTTTAATATGCGGGAATCTTGCAATTATCTAAGCATTGCAATATCTAATTAAAACGGTTATCGTCTCTAATTCGTTACAATGGGAGTACCTGTCCACGATCGAACCAGTTGGTAAAACAAGGCGTAATTTTGGTAATTTATAGCCTTTCTCATCGGCAGGGGGATCGTTTTGTAGCGGCTTAACTTTGGGAAATTAGCAAATGAGAAAAGTTTAAATTTACTTCTGTAGATTATTTTTAGATTGCTACATAGGCCCTTGTAACGGGTTCTTTAGGTATACGATTTTCGGGTTTTTGCCAATTAACAATATCATGCATACAAAAAGAGTAAATTGGGTGAGACCAGTTTGGTAAATGATTCCCTCGAATGAAAGAGATACGCGAAGTGCCCAATAAAATAAAAAGATTATAATTACCTTTACATATATCTATATCTATACAGATAAATAAAATTTAAGTGTCTGTTTGTAATACCAAAATAACAGCTTTTCACTAAATGCATATGAAAGTATACACGCTACTGACACAAAAAAAAACAAGTTCTAAAATTTTTCTCTTTCTGTCTGTC
This sequence comes from Watsonalla cultraria, assembly GCA_964035505.1. NCBI lineage: Eukaryota > Metazoa > Arthropoda > Insecta > Lepidoptera > Drepanidae > Watsonalla > Watsonalla cultraria. Next base: position 3,351,915 of record OZ037717.1, on the reverse strand, counting down.
TGTCTGTTTGTTCCGGGTAATCTCCGAAACGGCTGGACCAATTTTAACGGGACTTTCACTGGCAGGTAGCTGATATATCAAGGAGTAACTTAGGCTTACTTTTATTTATTAAAAATATTAGGGTGCCGCGACAATAGGGATGAAACTTAATCTATGCGGGTGACACCGCAGGGCACAGCTAGTTACTGAATAACATTAATGTGTATAAAGCTAAATAAAATTTACGAAAGTACGTACTTAACCACACAGAATATATACGTAGGTACATTCCTTAAGAAAACATAATTCTCCTCATTAGGAGAGAATTGCAAAATGTTTCTCTCCAAGCAACTGGGTACCTGAGAGCAAATTTTTATCTATACAAAATCCTTCAGCATTTTCCGGTTGCGTTCAACTTGATTTCAAATTCAAACCGCGATCGTGCTTCAGTCTGCAGACGGTCGGGTAAAAAAATAAAATCATATCTTAAGAATCGCAATAAGACTAAAGAAACTAAACAATACTACTACCTACCAACTTGAGTACCTAACAACTGGTGCTATGCTCAATTAAGTATATTGTAATTTGTAGCACTATGTTAACTTACATAGTATTCGACTATTAAAATATAATAATACAAAAAATAGCATCATGTACACAGGGGCCTAACCATGAGCACTTATTGCAATGTTAATTCAGTTGTGCGACAGTGACAGATGTATGCACGAAGAAAATATTTTTGTCATAATCATTTTAATTGCTTCCTAAAATTATACCCTATCACATATTTTAAGAGCTGTCCCAGTTTCCCCGACACCCTGTATAAAACAAAAATAAGTCAAAAAGATAATGAATACGGCGTGGTAGTGGTGTAGAAGATGTGGATGGGTTAGGCAACACTCAGCAGTATCGAAAAACAAGTACCGTATTACGACCATTAAGTATTGTCATTTGAGTGTGACATTGACAGATTTATGCAAGTTATTTTGAATCGTCTCTTTCGCTCGCTGGAATAATTGGGGTCATTACAGGTGCGTTATTCTGTAAGGTATCTTAGCGTCGCACTCGACGACGAGTGTTGGTTTCGAAGATACGAAATTTAACTTAACCATTAATGCATATGTATCCATTTCCTATGATTGAAACCGACGCTCACCATAGAGTTCGACACTGAGAAACCTTACAGAGTGGCTTAATTGTAGTTGGATCTACTACTTGAAATAGAAACCAAGACCTACGCATTACAGGAAACTAAATTCCATAATTTTATATGAAATGAAAATTGAAATGATTTATTCTGGTAAGGCACTTATGAATGTCGAAGAATTTACCACCGGTTCGGAAAATAGCCTTCTGAGAAGAACCGACAAGAAACTCAGCTGGCATCATGCACATTTCATTACATAGTAAACAATGATAATTACAAAAACATTTATACACTTACAATTATTATTATATGAATATAATAATATGATTTTACTACTTTCAGATGCTATATATATATTCTATATATTCTAATAAAAGAGTGCAACAATGTGATTTTTCTTGTAATATAATTGTATGCTTATATCAAGTTTTCTAATTGACCGTATTTTGTCCTCTCAAACGTGTTACGCTATTGAATCTATCTTTAATGGAATTAAAAAACAAATAGTTGACATTCACAAAGTAAGATTGAAATCATTCCCAAATCTTCCAATAAAGATGAAATTCCGTTATTGTAAAATGTTACGTGTCGCCAACTTGAGTCCGGATAAAGTACGCGCTTTTCAACTCAAGTCAATTTTACTTTTCGTTGACACAAACTTCCTAAATCAATATTTTCTTTTAATAAAATTCACGCCAGCGTCTCAACGAATTTTACGCCGTATCTACTTCCATATTCATATTACCTTCTGCCTGCGACTTTGTCTGCGTGAAGTAGTTATTTTGAGCTAACGTTAACTTTAACCCGCTATTGGTCTTAGCTGATAAAGTATAACCTTAAAAACCCAGTAATATATTAAATGCTGACAGGTAACAAACAAACAGAACGATTGGACCCTGAGGAAAGATATTTCAAACGAATATAGTCGCGGTTTTAAATAAAATCATAGTCAATTTGATAACCTTGTTTTTGAAGTCAGGTTGTAAAGGACGTGGAAATTCCCACAGTTAATATGTTTAGATCAAAGGATTTTGATACACTTAAATACTTGTAGCATGTATATAGGTATATGAAATCCGATTCATAAACCAAAGAGTAATTTTTGGGTGGCAAATCATCAATCATAAAGGTAAGCCATTGGGTGGATGAGGGACGTAGGCATTCGAAGCGGAACCATCTGGGCCCTTGCAAAATTGTAATATTGTGATTTATGACCGATATATATTCATTAAAACACAGTTTATGTATTGGGTTTCGTTGTCATTAACGTGATAATAATTTGGGAAAATTTTGGCACGTCAATGAGGTTTCGCAGCTAGTGTCACTGGTTCGATTCCGACTTCAGGGGCCTTACTACAAGCTCTTATTGCCATCATAGTTCTAATGTGTGACAGTGACAGACTGATACACGTCACATATATCTGTCTCATAAAAGAGTTAAACTATCATAGTAATAAGAGGTCATGGTAGGGCCTCTGACAGACAGAAAGTCAGGATAATGTTACTATGTCCAGGCCACATGTAGGTCTTGTAAACGATATAAAATGTATGGGAATGACATGTCACGTGCCTGATTTATGTCACTTCCATACATTTTGAATCGCGGCTTTTAGGGCAAGTGTAAGAGAATGTTACTTTGTCTAGGCCTACTGTTTGGTTAGTACCTATATATCTGACAGTTCGCATTTAAAATAAAATAGAGGCAAACATTAGTATGCATTTTAAACTCTTGACTACAATTTCATTGGATTAAGGTCAGAACAGAAGTTTATAATATGTTATCGGTAATGAACGGTAAAAAGATTAAGAATAGCATCTAGTCACAAATAATGTTGCGTCAAAAATAAAACAGATTCTAGGAAGGCAGATAAATATTTTAATCAATTACTTACATGATTTCTTGTCTAAGTAATTTACTAATAAAAAAATACGGTTTAGTAACTGAATAAGAAATGTAGGAATCATGCAGGAGGAACGAGCTTCACTTTACCGCGCTAATGACATTTATCTTTAGTTGTATAAAATATACTCGTAATTGCCATTCCACCCAAAATATATTTTGTGGTATTTGATATAATATATGTGGTATCATTGATTGTCAAAGATTACCATTCGCAGATTTACCATTACTGTCAGTGTCAAAAAAGATGTTATATATGACGTAAACAAACATTAATCCTGGGTTGTCACATCGTTTTTTTTAGATATTAAAGTACTATTTCGTTTTTAAATTTACGTTAAAAATCTTGAATTTAAATTAAATTACGTTGAAAACAATCTATCATTCGTTTAAGTTGTGAATAAATCTAAAAAGTTATTTAATGGATAGGATTCGTTATTTTAGAGATTTTTCTCACATTATTTCTTTTTACTGAGTAATTATGGTTCGTATTTTGTACAATACGAATTCATATAAGTATACAAATTTTGCACTGATGTGTCTAGCAGGTAGTGCATAGCATTTAGTGTACCGGATGAAGGTGGAGCAACAGTTGTACCACGCTTTTGAAAAGGTTGTATAGGATGAAAACTGCGCGAGTGCCTGGCGAGATCAGTGAGCGCCGCGATTTATGACTGTTAGCACGCCTGGCTGTACGGCGGCAGCGTGAAAAGGCGCGGGAAAATTAAAAAAAACACAATGTTCTACCTCCTTGCTGCGTTATATTTTTGAACTATTTAAAAAATAGAAATATCTGATAACGATGGTCGTGAACTGTCAGTGATTGATATTATTAAATAGTGTGTTATTTACGAGGATTCGAAGGATTCTTATGGATTTTTAAAGGGTAAGTTCTTTGTTAATTTAAATTACTAGTTTCGTTGTTTGTATTAAATAGCTATGCTTTTAATTATATTTTTTGGTTTTAGTTATATTCATTGTATTATTTTTGTAATTTTGTTCAATGGAAGGTAGATCGTATTTATTTGTCGATAGGGACGTACTTACTTGAAATTTGTTTATATTCAAATATAGAACATTTCTGCTTTACATAATGACAATAATCTTTCAGGAAGAATGTTTTGATTTTTATTTAACAAAAAAAAATGTAGCTGGATTTTTTATCAAAACTTAAAATTTTGATGGTAAAAATGTGAAAAATGCAATCGGAAACTGGAAAACGTATTTTTAATTATATAACTGATTATTTCCATCAAATTCATAGACAAGGTAGGTAAAAGTAATTTTCTATGCTTTTTAATCTAAACAAAAATGGCGGCGTGAAAGCCGACGGCGCGGCGCGGCGGCGTCACCGGAACGCGCTGATTTGGCAAAAAACCGACAAACTTTTAAAACGTTTCTTTCCCTTTGAGAAGGACTTCTACCAAGTGAAAAACGTAAATTGATGTTCTTCAACTTTCTTTGTGAGGTTCTTTACCAAAGTTTTGTTGTTTTGAACATAGGTAACATAAATACGAAATAAGCTCGTCTAAATGAAAAATATAGCGAACATCTTTAACAACCACACAAGGGAATACCTGTCCTGGGGCCTTACCATGAGCTCTTATTGCCATGATAGTTTCACTCATTTATGAGACAGATGTATTATCATTGCAATAAGAGCTCATGGTTGGGCCCCTGGTCAATTTGCACGCGCTTGTTATACATTTGTGTGGATTAGTTATGCATTTATGTCTATGTAGACTTCTACAGTTCTGAAGGCCCTTAGACCTACGGGTCAAGATTTAAGTAGGTACTATTCGATTTTCGCTTATGATTCGATTCGCGTGTGAATTAATTAAATAAGTTTATTTAATAATGTATATTTATTATCATAATATGTATGTTAGTAGTAGAATCAAGTGCTGACCCCAAATATGGGATAAGGCCAGGGAGATGATGATGTATGTTAGTATTTTAAGGTATTGATTATATTTGTAACATCCGCTGTCTGGTATCCATAGTACAAGCTATGCTTAGTTTGGGACTAGACTGCGCTGTAACATTTTTGTATTTTAAATTATATTTGTATTTATGAATAAATGAAAAAATGATTAATTCCGTGAAATTGCATTAACTTTGCAGTTTATGCAATTCTTGAAAATTCGTTCTATTTTGGGTGCTCATACATACATACATATGCTCACGGCTGTATCCCATGGCGGTAAGCAGAGACCACCGTTTGCCATCCTTACATATTTTGAGTGCGCATCTGGAATAAAGCCCTAAGTTGGATCAAAGGCCCCTCTTTCACCTTCTCCCTTTATCCTGTGACTGCCATCCACAACAGACTTTCAGCCTTTTTGCGTCATCTTAATCACTCCGAGTTTACTATAAAACAACCGATGCCTTTATAAGACTATCCTCGTCCTTTCTACACATACAAACACACACATGCAAGCTCACAATCGAAATGTGTCGATTGAATGCACTCACAGAGCTTACATCGACTTACCTTAGTACTGTGTGCATTAGCCCCCTATTGTCAGCTTTGTGCCTCCGTTTTTACCTTGCAACATCTTGTTACAATGGATGTTTAAGTGGACGGTCATTGCTTACGAAGTTTGTGGCTTTTTGCACTTGATTGTCAAACATTATGTTGTATTAGATTTTTATGCATGACACACATCTTAATAATCTTAATTCTTAAAATTTTATTTGGAAAAATACGAACATTATTCGGATCTCCAAAACACACGACCCCTGCAAACTGAACTACTCGTGATCACACCTCATGCATAGAAATTTTCCATCCCTCATTTTTGCGTATTTTACACCATCCGTGTTCACATTCCGTTATCGCAAGAAGGCTGCAGCAGACGTATCATTAAGTCGATTTTTATACGACTTTTACCGAAAGCGAAAAGCAGTTATCAGTTTGACCAGTATGTATATTCATATTTCCTCAGAACTACAAAACTACTGATCATAATTCGACAAAATGGACCACACCTAAATTCTGAACGTCTTCATCATCATCACTTGTTTGACAGTTTTTGAGAGCGTGATTTTTCTAGTAGTCTGGTTTTAGTTTTTATACATTTTTTATCCTCGTATACTTCTCATAGTTTTAATCATTTCAAAACGGTCCTAGATGTTTGGAGAGGTTGATCATCCGATCTATTCCAACATTCGTTTTAAGTAGATTTTCACATGAAGCGATGCCATCCAACCTTTGTAATCCATTTACTGGATAAATCGGTAATCTAAATTAGAGCGCATATTTGTTTAGGCAGTCGGTTCGTACCTTTTCGTCACAGGTTTCTCAAGCCTCATATAATTCGTTGATGAGAAAGTAATCCCGTATTCAAATGCCATCGTACATGCGAATCCTTAAAAATATTCGTAGTCATCAAAAAGCCATATCTACGCCTGTAGGAAACAAGTCGACAACCTGACGTAGCAATTATCATAATGCTTCCAAATGCCTCTCCCTCTAGCCTTGTGGTCTGAAATGCGATCAAATATTGTGACTTTTTTATGAGTGATTATGTATTTATGACAAGTGCCCCGCAGATTCTCTCGTGTAGATTTAATTTCATTGGTAGGCCTTTATTTCGCAGAACCTTAATTTTTTAATGTAGCCTAATTACTCCTTTGTAACATCAAGCTATCAATCAGTGAATGGTTGCAATCGCCATTTCAGAGATTAGCCACAACAAAAATAATAAAAAACGGACAGATAGACAGACAGAATAAAATAAAAAAAAATTGTTTTTAATTTTAGTACCGTATGTATATAATATACTTGCATTTTGTGAAAAGCGGTTAATTTGTAATTACAAATAGATTATGTAGTAGTTCCTAAAATCTAGGAACTTCAGTTTGGGTTGGGAACAGCTCATATATACTTACCACAGAAAGGTTCGAGTGCTTAGGGTAATAGACTACCTAGTAGTACTGCCGATAGAGAGGTTCACGCCTGAATACTTATGTCTTCTTCTCGTCACAAGTAAGCTACATCTGTTGCACTATTATATATTAATTCCTGTACTAAGCGGTTGTTTGGTGTGCGAAGTAGTACTTCAGAAGAATATCTGAAAACCTGTACATTTTCAAAGTGACCTCACGCGAATATAATGTCTGTCATCAATTTAATACGCATATAGTGACCGAGTACTTCAGATCAGACGAACAGCAATCGTATTTCTTTATAGTGAAGGTTCATTACTAGAGCGCACAAATAACGTCTTTCATATTATTTGGACCCTCGGCAGTAGCGTGGCCTCATGTGGCAGAGGGAATAGAAATTTTATACTTCATTTCTCGACAATCCGATACAAGGAAAATAAATCCACAACAGTGAGTTATGTTGGGGATATGTATTGTTAGTTCGTATTTCCAACAAGTTTGCTACACATTTCGTGTGTTTGGTCAGACACATATTTTTTTTATTACTCCCATATTTTACTTTTCTATAGGTACTTGTTTGTTAATATGTATCAATGACCTGGGGACCAACTATGATCGCTTAAGTAACTCGTATTAAGAACTTCTTAGCTTTGACCTTTAATTTCGGTATTACAAAACGAAACGTCAGAACTCGGAAATTCCAAATACGTTCTGCTTACCTACTCTAGCTTTAACCGACTTTAGGATATAACGGTCTGTATTACATATAGAGATAGATAGATAAATAGAGACAGAGGTGTTATAACACCCACTATTCACCGATGATGTTGAGGTCTCAAAGTCTCTCACGTTGGGACAATATCACACAGCGCAAGGAATATCTTGTACTGTGGCTACCAGACAACGGATATAATCCCAAATATCTATTTTTTGGTAATACATCTATACATCTATACATACAGATAAATAAAATTGAAGTGTCTGTTTGTAAATCCAAAATAACAGTTTTTCACTAAATGCATCTGAAAGTATACACGCTACTGACACTAAAAAACCAAGTTATAAAATTTTTCTCTGTCTGTCTGTCTGTTTGTTCCGGGTAATTTCTGAAACGGCTGGATCGATTTTAACGGGACTTTCACTGGCAGGTAGCAGATGTTTCAAGGTGTAACTTAGGCTACTTTTATTTCTCAAAAATATTAGGGTTCTGCGACAATAAGGATGAAACTAAATCTACGCGGTTGAAACCGCGGGGCACAGCTAGTACTTATAATGTATACAAAACACTCAGACACATGGAAAAAATTTTTAATCTTGACGCTTGAATATAATAATGAAAACATATAATAGTAGTCAGGCATACTAACCACTAGACCAACGGTGTCGTCAAGGTGGTGGTGGTGAACTCATTACAGACTCGGGTACTATTTCAATTACATCATTAATTTATCCTGAAGTCCTCACAATATTTTCCCTCGCCTTATGACTTTAGCTTACTGCGTTGCATTTAAATGTTTTTACAAATCTCATTGGTACCAGACCGGCGTCATTGTAAGCTCTCCAGGCGACTACTTACCCAAAACGGCCACAAATCCGTTTCCATTAATTAGTAAATTAAAGTTATTCCCTAATAATCCATAACGATCAAAATTAATTAGTCCCCTAACTCTTTCTACATAAAGTTGAAATTCTCCAGTAACTGAGCATAAAATAATTGAGCACTCTTTAGATCGGCTTTTATGAATGGGTTCGATTTATAACGTTTCCAATTTGGAGAACATTTGTAAGGGCGTTGTTAGCCCGCGGAGCCCCGGGCAACGATACGAAAATGCTTTTAATAACAGACTGTATTCTAATCTTTAGCGATTACGTATAAAAATGTAGCCATAATATTATGAGTCCTGAGATACCTGGGCTTAAATCTGTACATACAATTTGAGAACACTAAGTTAAGCCGTTAGAAGGTAAAAGGCAGGGAAAGACAGCTTAGTAAGGATAAATAAGAAATTAGATTTATTTATTCAGAATCCCCACATTCACTTTACATTAGGAGGTAAGTTTTTCACTATCAGTCGAGTCGATCAATAAATTGAAAGGGGAAGGCTCGACCATCCGGGCGACATCCTTTGGTCGTCTAGTTCTTTATACTTTACTGTAATTGAGAAATCATAATGACAAAAATATCATAAATACTCAATGAGTGCTATTGATGGATAGCTGAAGTTTACGCATTACAATTCACGAGGTATTAAAAACCTATTATTTATACATCTATACAGATAAATAAAATTGAAGTGTCTGTATGTAATTCTAAAATAACGGCTTTTCACTAAATGCGTATGAAAGTATATACGGTACAGATATAGAAAAACGAATTTAAAAAAAAAACTCCGTCAGTCTATCTGTCTGTTTGTTCCGCCTAGGCTCCGAAACGGCTGGACCAATTTTAACGTGACTTTCACTTGCGGATAGCGAATGTTACAAGGAGTAACTTATTTTACTTTTTATTTTATACTAGCTGTGCCCCGCGGTTTCACCCGCGTAGATTTAGTTTCATCCTTATTGTCGCGGAACCCTAATATTTTTGATAACTAAAAGTAACCTAAGTTACTCCTTGAAACATCAGCTACCTGCCAGTGAAAGTCCCATTAAAATCGGTCCAGCCGTTTCGGAGATTACCCGGAACAAACAGACAGACAGACAGACAGACAGAGAAAAAATTTAAAACTTGGAGTTTTTGTGTCAGTAGCGTGTATACTTTCATATGCATTTAGTAAAAAGCTGTAATTTTGGAATTACAAACAGACACTTCAATTTTATTTATCTGTATAGATTTTAGAAAATAATTAGGGATCCGCGGGTCACCCATGAAATTATGACTACGCGTGAAGCCGCGGAGCGCAGCTAGTAAAATATATTATAAAAACATATTCGGTATTGAAAATATACATATATAACCTGTACTATATTTACGTATGAAAACCTCATCGGACTTGTGGTCGCAAATGCTACTGCGGACATAGGGTTGGGTTCAGTCCCTGGATCGGGCAGAGCGCTATTGGGTTTTCCATCAGAGATTTCTGGCCCAGTTGATGGCAATAGGCTAGCCCCATATCAAATCGGACTTAAATATAACTGGTGCAATATCCTAAAGTATACTAAGAGTACACCTATGCTTACTGCTTCGAGGAATACAGGCGTGAGCATATGTATCTATAATTTAATTTAAAGACTAATCACGTACAGGAATAAGCTAATACAATTTTAGGACCTTAGCTATAAATAAGACAGGTAAATAAGCAATACATAACATAGGATATATTTACATCCCAGATTTTCCATCTCACAAATACATAGTTCAGTAAACAGTATATAATATGTTTCTAGCATCTAATGAATACGCCAATCACTCTCGCACGGCTGCTTGTGAAAAATGATAGCTCTGAGGAAATTCAAACAAAATAACTTTAAAGGAAAGTTCTCGAGCTTCCCGTTATATTTGTGTTGGTAAATTTGCTTACGCGGAAACTGAATCAGGTAGGTTTTGATGGAAATTAATTTGCGGCTCTATTAAGTTTGAGGCTTTAATTTAAAAAGCTTTCAACTCGATTTCAAGAATACTTGCTATTGATATGGATTTGATGGGTTTACTGTTGTTTTGACTTTCATTTTCGCCGTAACAATTGTATGGACTTATACATACAGATGAATAAAATTGATGATTGCCCGTTTGCAATTTCTATTGACAGCTATTTCTAAATGCATATGAATGTATATACGATAATCTATGTATATAAAAATGAATCCTTATTTCCCTTGGTCACGCCATCACGCGTGAACGGCTGGACCGATTTTACTGGGACTTTCACTGGCAGATAGCTGTTGTTTCAAGGAGTAACTTAGGCTTATATTATTCAGAAAACATATTAGGGTTCCACGAAATTAAATTAAAAACACGAAACTAAATCTACGCGGGTGAAACTGCGGGGCACAGCTTGTTACATATAGAAAACAATTTCTAAATGTTTTCTCTGTATATCCGTTTGTTTGATTGTCCGGGTAATCTCTGTAACGACTTGACCGACTTTAGCGGGAATTTCACTGGCAGACAGCTGATGTTACATGAAATAACTTGGGATACTTTTGTTTCAAAAAAATAGGGTTTAGCAAAATAAAGCCTTTTTGAAATTAAATCTACACGACTGGAACCGCGGGCGACAGCTAGTATGTATCAAAAACCATGTCGAGTTCTGTAGTTTCTTATCGAGGCGTTAATGATTTCCTTCTTAAGAAAGGCTGCGAAGATCATGGTCTATTCTTTTTCTCTGAAAACGAAACACCACAACCGAACAAAATGAAACGTAGTTTCAGTATCGCCTAAGAATTTTCTAGCTGACCACGTTAGGACGTAATTTTAGAACGAATAAGAACTGTGGTAAGAACTTTGCGAACTTTCGGTAGAAGCTTCGTTTTTCAGTTGTTTTGTGTAAAAATCAAGTGTTCAGCCAACCCTAATAATGTATGAGATGTGGCCATGGAATTTTGACCACAACCAAATTTACTGGTAAACAATAAGGGCGAACAATTTGGTCGAATCAAGGAGGCGTAATGACGTATTAGCACGCTCGGCGTGTCCGCCCGTTCACACAATTATGTGCGAAATTCCGAGTGTGCGGCGTACACATGTACGCCGAGTAGCCGTCGTACAGCTATTGGAAATATCGCGCCTGACTGAATTCACGTAGACATTGTTTGATTCTCCTCTCTGTACTCCTATACTATATCCTTTGAACGGAATACTGAGTCTGTTTTGTCTCATTAGTAGGTACCTTTATAAAATGAAAATGAGAATAGAAGACGAGACGGTGTCTAAGGAGAATCGGCAATAAACTCAGCCAAGCATCTTGTATACTACATCGATACTATAAACTAATATATATTTCTTAATTATCTATATCTATACACCTATACATATACATCTAAATAAAATTGAAGTGTCTGTTTGTAATACCAAAATTCAACAGCTTTTCAAACTAAATTCAAAACCAAGTTTTAAAATTTTTCTCTGTGTCTGTCTGTCCGTTTGTTCCGGGTAATCTCTGAAACGGCTGGACTAATTTTAACGGGACTTTCACTGGCAGGTAGCTGATATTTCAAGGAGTACCTTAGGGTTCCGCGACATGACGCATGAAACTAAATCTACGCGGGCGAAACTGCGGGGCACAGCTAGAGTCTGGCCAACGAAAGCTGTCCACGTATTATTTTCAGAAGTTTTGATATGGCAATAATTTAAGACTGTCAAAATTGACACTTTGACGTTTCGTACTTGAGTCATCTTCTGTTTACGTTGGTTTATGTGCATCATATTTTCATTGATTTTGTTTAAAATAATGCCGAGAACAATTAAAAGTTCGACGAGGAAGCTTCTATTTACTATGATTGACAAATATAAAGACATAAAAAGTGATTTAAATCAGAAATCTGCAGAGAAAATACTACGACTGGATTCAATCCTTTTACTTTCAGGTTAGTTTATTGAATTTCTAATGAAACATTTTGATACGTTTAGACTATTTAAGACAAATCGCAATATTTTTCATGGTGTATCTACTTTTCAGGAAGTATTAACAACGTGGAGACAAAACTTAAAATTGTGGAAGCAGTAAAGAAATTGAAAACTCTCGAAAAAAATGAAATGGCGACTTCTGAAAAGCTCCTATATTTGTACGGCTCCTCGGGGTCCTCGACTGTACATAAATAATGGATTATTTGAAAATAATAAAAAGACAGAATTAAAAGTAATCTTTTATTTGATATTCTTCATAATACATTCGAAAATTTCAACAACAGTTGCTAACAAAACAAAATTTTTACAACTCTAAAAAAATGTACTTGCTGAAAAATTAATAGTATCAACTCCGTTTATGCAGTGTATAGCCAGGGTTAACAGGTCTTGATTTTTTTAAATTCCCGCCTTTTTTCTTGGACAGCTTTCGTTGGCCAGACTCTAGTTTATGTATAAATATATCGTCGGGAGTTTTTAGGTGCACATTTTTGGCACAGACCATCGGCTGGTGGTACATATTAATTTAAAAATAGGGATAGGAACCTACTCCGTATCGGAGGCTATACTCTATCGATATAATTGTAAACTTGACATCTATATAAACTTGATATTTATGATAGCCACAATAGTGAAATATTTTATTAGTATGCACGAATAAAGCATAATAACGAATAAGTTAAATAAAAAGAAGAAAATTATAAATTGATTATGATTGATATGAGTTTCAAGTGGTATGAATATCACGATAATTTGAATGATGAAATTTAGGTAAAGTTATGTCCAGATCCTCTGAAGGCTAGTTTCCGAACCAGTGTCAATTTTCTATATTCATGAGCGACCTTTGGCTTAGAATGAATAAATCATTTATATTACAATATTCATAATTTTAATGTAGGTATTTTGATTTGATTGTTTTTGTGTTAGCGATGAAATTTATTGTATTCACTCATCCGAAATGTGGTAGAGCTGAATGCGATGATTTAATTAATTAATGATATCATATTTTGATATCATATTATGTGAAATTGATGGAATACATGAATAATTGAGTGATGGTTTACCACGAGCGTATGCAAAATGAGTCTGTTTTATTAATTTTCATTACAGCTATGCGACAGGAAAACAATGCTTTACGGTCGAGCCGATAACTAGTGCACCGCTAATTAAATTAACTGCATTCGTACGATACCTTGTCTCACAATAATATGGCTGTAGTCCATTGTCCTTTTACAGTTATTATAAAGAGAATGCTATTTTGCCATTTAGTCACGTTGACGGTGAACAGACAAAAGTATAAAGCACTCTTTTTCATCCTTTCTATCTTCGGTTAGGCATGCGTGAAGGTAAGTAATTAAAGGGTGATTGACCTTTACGTAGATGTATTTTCTAACTCGATATGCACCGTGATTACTCCCTTGTAGATTAATACTTGGGCCGCTGTGTTATGTTTTCATATAGATATATTTTTTTCCTTTCATACAAACAAAAACAACAAAAAGCTAGCTAAATAGATTGTTATGAAATGATGCTGGAACATAAAGTGGAGGCTATAGATATTTATTTATATAGAATATTACATAGATTAAGTATGCTGGTGAATCCAAATTCTCAATACTTCGTACATGGAAAGGTTCATGGCGCTGCGATTCAAAATGTATCGCCGGTAAAACGCTGCGCAGAGGTAATTGAAAGCATTTCTCATTATACGCCTGTTTGATGAGTCTCAGGGATTCCGCAAAGTATTTCAGGCACGATTTCTTGTAAGCCACAAGCAGAACTTCCCAAAACATCTTCGTAGTAAACAAGTTTTTTCAAACTTAGTTTTAAAAAAGGGTTTGCGAGATCAAACAGATCTCGTGCACCAGAGATCGTCCGATGTTGCCAGTTGAATATTTTAAGCCGGGAACGGGCTGTGAATTTAGTTCCTGAATTACCGGTCACGGATGGTCTCGCTCCGCGAATACTAGAGTGCTTTCGATGGCAATAAAATTATTACGGACTTGGAAACTAGCCATTCCATTAATTAGTATTCATAAATAATCACAAACTTGTTTAGAGCAAAAGATTTCAATATTGAAAGCAACAAAATGCTTTCACCATCACAGAAGTGTCTCCGAAGAGGTAGAGCAGAAGTGTTCTGACAACACCCACTGTTCAACGAAGATGATTAAGTTCCAACATGGTTTCAAAAGTATACTCTTCATAAAAAGGAGGAGCTCGTGGCACAGTTGCTATTGCGCATATCATTCGATCAGCGAAGTTAAGCAACCATACGCCTTGCCAATTTAACATCTTTGGCAATCGTTACAGGTCAGTCGGAGGCCTAAAAATAATCTGACAACTGGTTTAACCTAGATCACAGATTTTCCTCCTAAATGGGGTTGCGAAGGTCAGATGGCAGTCGCTTCGTATAAAAGTCAGGTGATCAGCCACATCGGGTTGAATCAAGTGCCGACCCCAAAAATGTATGGGATAAGGCCAGGGAGATGATGACGATGATAAGAAGAATAATTAAGGTTCATTTATAAATAACTGAATAGATCAGTTTGATGAGAACGTAATAAATGAACTAAACAGACTTAATAATCGTTTTGTTTTCCTTTACGTATGCTGCGGTTACAATAGTATGTAACACGATTACCTTCAGTTACAATATTTAAAACATAAATTAAAACCGCACAAAAATTAGCCGCTCGAAAATTATTTATTCACGAACTGTTATCCTTTGAATATCACTACTTTTGGATTTTGTTCTCTTACGGAATAAATTTACCATTAAATGGACTTCTGACAGACTTAAAAATACTACTTACGAGATTTGACAACACAACACGTGAACTACTACTATGATCGTTTCAAGCAACGTCGTTCGTTCAAAGGCAAAGATCCTCCTTTACCCAGTAGTGAAATCTGTCTGACTGACTAGCCAATCTATACATCTATACAGATAAATAAAATTGAAGTGTCTGTTTGTAATTCCAAAATAACAGCTTTTCACTAAATGCATATGAAAGTATACACGCTACTGACACTGAAAAACCAAGTTTTAATTTTTTTCTCTGTCTGTCTGTCTGTCTGTCTATCTGTCTGTTTGTTCCGGGTAATCTCCGAAACGGCTGGACCGATTTTAACGGGACTTTCACTGGCAGGTAGCTAATGTTACAAGGAGTAACTTAGGCTACTTTGAATAAAAAAAAATATAAGGGTTCCGCGGGACATCCATTAAATTAACTCTACGCGGGTGAAACCGCGGGGCACAGCTAGTTATAAATAAGTTAAGATTGCGCGCACGCCCACACTCTGCAATCGAATCTGTCAATTAATTCAAAATCATGTCAAACTTGAGGGAGTTCTCCCTCGCATACGGTAAGCTCCTTAATTTGCCCGCACCTATTTGCTTAGTATTTATTGGGTCACGGCCCATTCGACTCCCGTCGCCCACTGATGGGTGCTTATTTACGTGGATTTATTATTGGGTGTCGTAAACATCTATCACGTGCAGAATACCCTCCGCTAACTATCGTGGGTCTTGTTAGGCTTGTTTTGTTTTATAATTAGAATAAATATCACGCCTTCCTAGACGGGTCCACGTAAGGGTAGGGATGTTATTACACCCATCGTTCACTAAGGGTTATTAACTGCCAATGTGAGAGATGATGAGTTCATCGCTGTCTCGAATATATACGTCTTTGAATGTCTTCTCAAACACAATATGCAGGTTCCGATGTTTTCTGTCAAAGATAAGCACTTAGGTTTTTTTTAAAAAGAATCCCTCCACTTATGGTTTAAATAATAGTTTAAACAAACACTAGACCAATTCTGGACTAAATCAATGTTCATCTTTTTTAAATCTGTCTCACAGAAATAGGGAGAGCTACTGTTAAACTAAGGAATTCCTTAGGCCACCATAACTATTCAGCCACCACAGCTTGTTTTGGTAAAGAAAAACAAACCATTATTCTTCGATAATAATTTGTAAAATCAATTTTGTTTGATCACTTAGCCTTCATGAATAATTCAAAATAATTTTCAAATAAAAACAAGCAAGTAATAATTCAATGAGAAAGTTCCAAACTCACTTTCCTTTCGAAGTACAAATTAGAACGAGCTCGCAAGGGCTTAATGAGAGGTTTATTCACGCGAACACAAAATGAATGTGTACAAAAATGTGATTTTTATGTGCGTCAGGGAAAATCAATTGGGTCAGAGTGGAACTAATCAGGAATAAATTATTATTTTTACCAAATTCCACGCGGCACCTACTTTTAATTGTTAAATGATTAACAATCCTCATCAGGTTGTCTCAGGATTATATTATAGAATCTAGGATATGTCTGGGATTTGAAGAAGGAAACCATGGTGCTGTAAAGAATGTAGTTTTTTGAGGTATCTCCAGCCACCAACATGTTAGCGAGATGAAATATACACGAGTTTTTGATATTTGTTTTTGAATATAAAAAGTTCCTTTTAATCCTTTTTGTGCCTTTAGATGTTCAGTCAATGAGCTAATTAAAAAATATGTGGTCTTGGGTTCTAGGTCTACCGCTGGAAAAAAAGCGTTACACAAATAGGTCATGTGACTTTTTTTTAACAGGTTTCTTCAATAGGGATGTTTTTCCAATGGAACGTTTCGGATACGGGAATTTCCGCCCGATGCCAATCAAACATAAAACTAATATTTGTTTCTAAAGCTGGGCGGGAATATTGGTAAAATATAGTTCACACTGAATGAACGTACCGCTACACTGTTGCTATACAGATTTATTTTATGCTTTCTTTTACGAGAAAATAATCGTTTATATATTGTTTTCAAAGACAGTCCAATATTTAGTTCGCATCAAAAAGTACGTTGAGATTGAACTGAAGCTATGCGCATTTGATCACAGTTCGTGTGAAATATGCACGATGCATGCAGTACATATTCGTTTAATATTTATAATGCATTTAAAGGAAAACCTGTGAGATTTTTTAATATTCTGGAACATACAAGTTAAAATAGAGATTCTGCACGGCCTGCATTTTTGTCGGCTACTTTATTTTGTGGAGAGGAACATGAATATTTTAAAACAGCATATCAATGTCTGCCTCTGATCGCCTCTTGCAGTATTTCATTTGCAAAATTCCGAGTAGAAATATAATTATATTTTGGTATCTAAAAATATTACAATTTCAAAAATCAATTTTTCATACTCTTCATACAACTCCATACAGTACTTGCATAATTTAAAATTATTAATGTATTTATTGAAACTTACTGCTATATTGATAGATATTTGCATAGGCGGGCTTAACGCCATAGGCATTTTCTACCAGTCAACCTCAATTTAAAAGAAGTCAATTTGTTACCTTATTTTACTAAAGCTTCAAGGACACAAGTGTTGTAACCTTGGTTCTTTAAATAAAGATAAGTTTTAAATGGTACAGATAGGCACTCGGTATGTAAACCAAAGAGTTGGGGTAAAAGTATCAGTGGATAGTGCTAATGATCGCGCCGGTACACGCAACGGATAGATTAGATCGCCCCCATTCTTGGGGGTGCAATTTCCGTCCGATGGGCCCGATAGCTGCCTTTCACCTTAAGGGATATTCTGGGCGGCATGGCAGGATACCGTGACGATATCGATGCGTTGAGACTTTATAGAAAGTACCTGGATGACCGAAATATGCTCAGAATTTTTTTTATTAAACTTAGTTTAATAAATCGTTTTATCGCCCCCACACTAAATTTCATTGATTGAGCTGTTTTTCCAAGATTCAGTTCATTATATATCATATATCAAGAATTGGTCGTTTATGGGTAAAATATTTTTGATAGGAGAAAGCAAAAGAGGAGAGAAAGGTAGGGAGATAGGGAGAGAGTAAGAAATGTGGAATGAAGCAGATGTAGACTGTTAAGAAATGTGGAATGAAGCAGATGTTAACACTCTAACTCTGCTCTCTATTTCTAACTAATACTCTATTACTAACGAAATTAACTGAAATATACCCTTTTTAGTTGCCTATTGCTACTTTTAGATTCCTACAAATTGCATGTTACATTGGTTATAAAAACAAATGAATTACACAACATTAAAAAACAATTTTCACAAAGCCGCCTTGTTGGATCCAATTTAATAAAATAGTTCAATATAGAAGCTGCATTGAAAGGGACTAGAAGGTGGAAGTTAGTATTTTTCTCTGCAGTAGGCTTTCACATCTATTTTATTATTATCTCTTAATTTTAAGACGTGTGGTGCTTAATGCCTGAGTTTTAACTACAAACAGTGCACGTAGGTACACACGTTATCTATTGTCTATTATCTGTGAAAAGTAAGTCAAAGTCAAAAATAACTTTATTCGATCACACTTTTACAAAGCACTTTAAAATTTTCAGAATGACACAATTTACAGGATTATACATGCTACCGCCAAGTTCTGAAGGTTGCTTTTACTGAGAAGAAAAAGGTGTTGTAACACCTCTGCTTACCCTTTCAGAGATCCTTGTAGAAACGCGAAGATATATGATCATTAAAGAAGCAGTGTCAGTGAGTAATCGACTTAATTATTCGCAATTGCGAGGAATAAGACCAAAACAAGGAAAATTCAACACGTGTTTTGGTATTCCGCGGGCAATGTAATAGACGACAAAGTCCTTCTAAATCTAAAATTCTAAAATTTTTAAAAACTACTCGTTTATTTACTGTCATAGATTAGTAGTTTAGAAAAATGCCTGTAAAACACGTAAATGACGTATCCGCTTCCCTTACTCACATAATCTATGGTAGCCTGATTAAGAAATATTTTTGGAATCTCTTAATTATTTTTAAACAGTACAAAAGATAAACTGATGCGTACGCTCGTATTCTCCATCTTCTTATACGGCTCCGTAACATGGACGCTGAAAGCCAGGCTAAGGGACAGGATTGATGCATTCGAGATGTGGTTCTGGTGTAAAATGCTGGGACTGTCGTGGACTGAACGCCGCACCAATGCGTCAATCCGAAGCCAAATAAAAGTCCTCACTCCTCTCTCTGTAGTCTGCTTGCGGAGGGCTCTTTCTTTCTTTGGACACGTGGCGAGAAGAGAACCACACAGCCTAGAGAAAAATATAATGGTTGGCCGTGTCGAGGGAACGAGAAGTAGAGGCAGAGCTCCAACTCGCTGGACGGACCCTCTCCTAGAGGCCCTTAATAGTGGCATACAATCCGCACTTCATCAGGCTCAGAACAGAACAGCCTGGAGAGCTCTTACAGATAGAGCTACTTATGGTGGTCACGACCCTCAGCTATGAGGAAAACAACGAAGAAGAAGATTTTTTTTTCTTGTGATGACATTTCATACAAAGAGCGCGTTGATACCAGTGTTTAAATGTGAGTGTAGTGCATCATTAACGTTACAGGATCGTAAACGCTACAAAAAGGCTAAAAAAACCAACTTGTTTATATATTCCTTTGTACCAGAATAGGGCTACTTCAAGTCCCCTACGACCAAATACCAAGCAATAATATTGGAGATTGAAATACGCACCTATTTCGTTTCGAGTACGAACTTACACGCTTCATGTAATCTCAGCTATCGTTATGACTTCATTGAAGATTGTTTGAAATTAGTGGCCATACAAAGAATTTATACATATTGAAGTTGGTATTTTGATTTTAGATTATAAAAGTTACGAGACTTTTTTTTATTAATAATTGATTTCTTTCTTCGAATTTTGTATTTTTTGGAGAAACTTTTCTTTTTGAAAAAAATAATACTTGAAACGGTTTCTGGAAAACAATACACGCGTATCAAGTCCTAAAAATTTTCTCTGTCTGTCTGTCTGTCTACCTGTTTGTTCCGGGTAATCTCCGAAACGGCTGGACCGATTTTAACGGGACTTTCACTGGCAGGTAGCTGATGTTTCAAGGAGTAACTTAGGCTACTTTTATTCATAAAAAATATAAGGGTTCCGCGATGAAGCACAAAACTAAATATACGTGGGTGAAACCGCGGGGCACAGCTAGTCTAATATAAATTTGTACCATGAGCTCTTATTGCAATGTTTATTGTGAGTGAAACTATCATGGCAATAAGAGCTCATGGTAAGGCCCCTGAAGTTGAATCGATATTAAAATTGACTGTGTAATCGAATCGGTGTGACATAAAGTATCACTTTTTACCTCTAACAGGCATCTGATTCGCTGGACAAGGTATAAGGTTAACGATCTCTTAGTGACATCGTGTCACTTAAAACTCTGTTACTGGATAAGTGTTTATCATTGTCGCTTATAAATTATTCCGAATGATTTTGATGTTTCACTTATAAATTATGATTGGCATTTCAGAGTTTACCTCAAGCTTGGCATTACTAAATGATAAGCCTTGTTATTTGGTCATTTTAGTTATAACTAGCTGTACCCCGCGGTTTCACCCGCGTAGATTTATTTTCATGCGTAGTTTTCGCGAAACCCTAATGTTTTTTTATAAATACAAGTAGCCTAAGTTACTCCTTGTATCACCAGTTACCCGTCAGTGAAAGTCCCGTTAAAATCGGTCCAGCCGTTTCAGAGATTACCCTGAACAAACAGACAGACAGACAGACAGACAGACAGACGGACAGACAGACAGAGAAAATTTGCTTTTCTTTGTCTGTATCGTATATACTTTCATATGCCTTTAGTGAAAAGGTGTAGTTTTAAAATTACAAACAGACACTTCAATTTTATTTATCTGTATTGGTGTATAGATTTTAGCGTTACTATTGATTTGACAGAGGTGAGTGACCGAGCGCGTTCAGTAGTCCAAATAAATATTTCTAAATGTTGCTTAGTTATTCATTACCCTCTAACATATTAACAAACATAAAATATGAATTATTGCTAGTGTAGATAGGTATTTACATACAATTTGTACCATGTATTTGATTTGATGCAATAAATATTTCTTTGTCTGCTTTTTTAATATCGTCGAACAATTACAGTTATTCAATCGGAATACTCTCCCAATTTTCGCGACGACGACTGAGCTATTCAGTTTTTTATTTGATATTATGAATACGAACAATGTCAACGACTAAGTCGCTACGACATCGTTACGGCTTTCATTACGTGAATTGAGCTACAGTTGGTGTTTTGAAAGACAAACTCCCTTAGGAAAACATTTCTTGTCGATCTCAAATAGGTATTTGTACACAATAAGTCCTCATTTGCATCTCAATAAAAATATGTTGAGTATTGTAATGGATGGGAGATCCCCACCCGACCGCGGGATACATCCTTCATATTCAATCTTGCATTTTCTCGCACATATATTTTATATTCAACAGGTTCGCAAAATTGATTTGTTTACTTTTATTAAGATTTTAATATTGCTCACATTTTCACTTAGCACTTTTCCCTTCAATGCAAGGTAATTTCGAAGCTCAGGTGTCAAATATCTTACGAGCATTTGACTTAGTATACTAAGTGATTTTTCGGAAAATATTCTGGTAAAAATTTAATATTTAAAGAAGAACAAATGTTTCGAAGCATCACTCGATAGAAGTTGAAAATAGATAGAGTAGAGTTGATAGAGGTTTAAAACTCAGATAATTTTGATTCTGTCGGCTAGTGAATTATTAAAGCTAATGAAAACGGAATCAAAGCAGGAAGAATAATACTGTACTAAGGAGTTATTCAAAATATTAATTGATACAACAAGCATTGCAACAATTTGTCCAATCTAGGGATGCGCGATGGCGAGAGGTTAATCGCGATTATTTTCAATTGCAGACGATGGTAGCGAGTCTGAATTGCGTGTGGTCACCACTCATCGACAATCGGTTCCATTCGGTTAGACTCGTCGCGACTTGGACCAATCGCTTGTAAAACAATCGAAAAACCTCTCGGTTGTTTATCGCCAGGGCGAGTCGATGGAAAATTTGACCGATTCCGATTGTTTCCAGTGTTGAAACATCTCGTGATCGCGCATCGCTTGTTTAATCTAATAACGTCGATCAATCAGTATTGAAATGGCCCCATCGTTCTAAGCAATTTGATTAGTGTCAGAACCGCAATCCTTTAATAAAGGAAGGACGTAGAGTTAGGCTACGGAATGATAAAATATATTCTACTTCTGTAACTTTCTATTTACAAACATGTTTTTATTAAAATGAATAGGCACGTTCTCTCATCAAAAGGGTGTAAAACAAAATTTGAGTTCCGTGAAATAAAAATACCCATGTAAAGATGGTCATTTTTGATTTCGCCCGCCTAGGTCAAATCGAAGGATAGGATAGGGAAAATTGCTTTTTTTTCACCTGCCCATCCCTCGAGGGACTAGAAATGATCATTAACTCTCATCTAATTTAGTTCGAAACTCCCCTTAAATATTTTAAATCAGAATTCAAAGCTCCACAAAAATGATAATGAACAAAAAAACAAGATGTTTTGAGTTTCTTCCCAAACTTATCTAATTACTCTCTTTGCTAAGTTAAAAAGTAAAGAAATATCTTGTTCTCCTTCAAAATAAATAAAGAGATAAAGACGTTTTACGATTTTAGTTGTCATAAATATGAAATGTGAATAATTATTTCGTTAGAAAGAGATTTATTTACATAATTTTAATCCAAGATGATCAGGTGCCAACGTGACAGATGGTAATATGCCCATCTGAATTCAGGCACTATTCATACATCGTTGACTTTTATCTCAGACATATCGCAGTTGATTCACGATATTTTTCTACATTGTACTACACAAAATTAGTTGTGTTGGGCTAGAGGTTTTGGTATAGACGCGAGAAGAGCTTGCGTCGCTTACGTAGCAGGCAACTACTCAGCACTAAGTCACAACAATTTTATACATTTACTTTCGTATCTGAAACATGTTTGATGGACTGTCGAAGCGAACTGAGTATTTCATATCATATTCAGTATGTAGATCATCGTAATGCGCTGTACGTGGCTACGTGTCAAATGTTCAACAATCATATTTTATTTCAGTCAAATTGTACTTGATATGATAGCAGGTACATGATACAAAAATATCAGAAACTATGTAACGTATAATCATGTCATCGACTCGTAAAACATATTACTTAGATGCAACCACCTGCTTAACGGTGAAGGAAAACTTCGTGAGGAAACTTGCATAATATGTCGGAGAAGTAATTCAAAGACGTATCTATAGTGCCTGATAATGGCAATGGACTCGAACTCTATCACGTTGGCACTTAGTAATATTCGGAGAAAGGTTGTGTTATTATTACAACAACTATGCTTACCCCTTCGGATACCCTTCTGGGATGGCTAGCCTAGCTAAGTCAAATCCTGCGCAAACGGAGTCGCGGACCAGCTAGTAATCAATATGCAACTAAAAGGTTAGTAGTTTTTTGAGACAAACTCGAAGTTAGAGTGCACAAAATTGAATGAGGTATCGAAATTCCGACTGAGAGTCTCGAGCTTATTATAAGCTTCACATACACATTATTAAATCAGTATTACTGTAAAGAACGCGTAGTACAAGTAGTAATAGTCATTTTATGTGTACGTGTGTATGTAACTTCCTATGTGGCAGTGGCAGTAGTATCTTTTCCTACTGTGGTTTGTTTCGTGGGATGTCTAATTGCCGGCGGATTGCAGCGCGGCTTTAACGACTTGCTTTTGTTGAAAGCCGCACCATATTACATTGATAGTGAGGGAGAAGTCTTTGCCTTTTGCACGAAACAATTGTTGAATGTCTTATGAAATACTCATTAGTAAGTCCCACGATCATTGCAACTTTTAGTTCTTATTTTATCTTTTGTTGCGATAATATGAATGAATATTAGATTTGTATGCATGACACAGATGTTACTTTATGTTATATTCTTAAAAAATATTTTTAAGAATATTGAATATGAACATCTGTGATAAATATTTACATATTACATGATAATCGATTAAAAATTATAGTAACACTAAAAACCATAAAATTAAAATATATTATTAAAGGTAGTCCCTGTTCTTAAAAAATGTTATGAAAAATATGAACACGAGGCGGGTCTCAAACCCACAACGTCTGTAAGCCGTGCAGTTTCTCTGCCACCTGCCACCACGAGACCTCATGCGTCGAAGTTTTCCTTCCCTTGTTTTTAGCGGTTTTAGTAGCGCGGCCTGCGTAGAGTCTATTGGTTTGGGTTTTTAAGAATTATGAATGAAAGCAAAATTTTATCAGAAATCAAAATTCGCAGCTTAATACAGCAAATTTTCCGCAAAGTTGAAGTAACTTTGATAATTATTTATGCCCCTTGTCACTTTTTAATTCTACGGAAGGTAATTTTAATACGGATTTTCACTTTTCCCCGTAATGTATCATTGTTTTGACATGGGATAATAAATCAATGTGTAGATACTCCTCACCAACAATGGGGTAGGAGAGAGCAGGCTATTTTACAATAGCAAGAGGGTCATTGGAAACCTCCAATGTCCTTCTAAAGGTATTATTTTTGGCGCGAGCGTGAACGGGGCGATACCACAGTATAAATTAAACTTTCCAGTAAGCAATTTAGGCCTGTTTTTCAAAATAAGAACGTTTGTTCTATTGAGTGTGAGGGTTGCCAATCTTTAAGAATTTTAACTTTTTAATTAACTCTTTTAGTTACCGTCAAAATAATGTACATTTGTCGTCGTGAAGTTCTGAATATGTCCGTTAAAGGCGTAAATTATCTATACGCGATCGGACTCGACGTGACACCCCTTATTGACGCTATTGCTATTCTCCGTATAATCTTGTAGATGTGCGAGTCTGTCTAAGTGTGTCGTTAAGAATGATTTGTTCCTAGATTCCCTACTGTTTGTAAAGCTTATATTTATACTGTGGCGATACTTCGGGCCGGGGCAGATCAGTGTGGGATGCGACCTGTTGAAGTGAGGTTGCCAATCGTGCATTACTGCGCGTGTGCCGGGATATTTGAATTAAGAACAATAGCCGATATCA
Source organism: Watsonalla cultraria (assembly GCA_964035505.1). NCBI lineage: Eukaryota > Metazoa > Arthropoda > Insecta > Lepidoptera > Drepanidae > Watsonalla > Watsonalla cultraria. The sequence goes on along the minus strand of OZ037717.1, from coordinate 3,326,515 downwards.
ATTCAAATTTCAAACGGTATTCTATGTGGCGTGGTTTTTCTTTTTTTTTTCTTTTAAAGTGTTTGAAGCTCGAAGTGTCTGTGGATGGAACCGGGACAACCCGTATGTATATAACTTTTTTTCTTATTGCATTATTTTGTGCCTGAAAGCTTTGGACGAAAACCTCTTTTATTTTTATTGATGGGCTATTATTTTTGGAGCATAAACTTTTATATTGATTTGGGAGTAACTTTTATGACTATCGAATTTATGCAGCACTCAAGTTTGGAAACAATAGGTCGTTTGGTGACGATATAAAATACCACTGTGTCAGTTAATGGCGCGAGTGAATGCTTTGATTAATTGCTACAATATGAGTTTCAACATACAACAAGAGATTGTGTAAAATATTACATTTATCAATACAGATAAATATAATTTAATTAACAGCTTTTCACTAAATGCATATGAAAGTATATACGGTATCGGTATATATATATTTTTTTACTCTTTCTCCGCTTATCGGTCTTATTATATCGGATAATCTCTGAAACGGCTGGACCGATTATAATGGGATTTTCACTGGACACAGCTGATGTTAGACTACTTTGATTTTTTAAATAGGTTTCCACGAAAGCAACCAATGAAATTGATCTACGCGAGTGAAGCCACCGGGCACAGCTAGCTTATAATATGTACGGGGGTATAACCCACTAGCGCAGTTTTTATCTGATTTATTAGTTCCTAGGTTACAGCATTATACACCCAGCCTCAAAATACATATATACCACGTCTATGTTCAGGACTTGAATTGCTGCGCAGAAATGGAAACCGCGACCTTAGGCGTGGCTCGTCTGTCGCTTTACCGCTAGACTATCAGGTCAACATAAAAAAACATTAAGGCTAACCAGAATAATAATTCGGTTCTATAATAATACCATCTAGTTTATTACATCCATTTTTACATGTGTTTTAAATTCTAAAATGTAAGGAGAACACAAGCTATCACAAGTTGTTGTAAAAAACTAATGCGAAAGCGCTTTGCTTTTGCCCCACAGCTGACATCCAATAGTTTTCAAGTAATTGTTTATTCTTTCTAACTTACATAGTTTTTGTATAATATTTTTACTGTTTACAGCTAAAAAAAATACACAAAAAATGTGAATTCATGTTTTTTTTTATTCTGTTGGATTTTATAAAAAATTGAGCCGTGGTGACCGAGTGACTTAAGTATTAAAGTTGACACGTTGGGGCCTTATCATTTCAGAAATTTGATGTTTTACCTACGTCACCTTAAGGATGGAATTCGTTATATCTTTGTGACCTTTGGGTGAGCACATTTATTTAAAGCCTAGTACCAGCTACGTATGTTTTAAAACCAAATATTTTGTAATTCAAAAATCACAACATATCTACATCGCCGTAACATAATCCTACTATGTATAAAGCTTACATGAAACAATACAAAGTTACATGGAATACTCAGGTTCACGATAAATGTTGGGTAAATTAACTCTGTATCTAAAGTCCTTACTACAATCAGTTACGCTATGTACTGACAACGAACTATCAATATCCAGTATAAGCTGACCTCACAATTGTATAAGCATTCTATACCATGAGAGTGCATTTAATAGTGGATTATAAGCTTTATACGTGGTCGTATGTACCACAATGACGTCATTGAACATGAACCGTTAAAACACGAGATATGTTGTATGTGAGTTGTTCTCCGATAAAAGATAACAGTCAAGTGGCAGTATTATTATGTGCATTCATCGACTTCGCACCTTGTTAGCTTTGTGTTAGAGCTTGTATCCACAGGGAACATCTATATCTATACATCTATATATCTATATCTATACAGATAAATAAAATTGAAGTGTCTGTTTGTAATTCCAAAACGACAGCTTTACTTTTTGCATTTGGAAGTATACACGCTGCTGACAATAAAAAACCAAGATTTAAAATTTTTCTCTGTCTGTCTGTCTGTTTGTTCCGGTTAATTTCTGAAACGGCTGGACCGATTTTAACGGGACTTTCACTGGCAGGTAGCTGATGTTTCAAGGAGTAACTTAGGCTATTTTTATTTATTAAAAATATTAGGGTTCCGCGACACTAAGGATGAAACTAAATCTACGCGGGTGAAACCGCAGGGCACAGCTAGTACATAAATACATTTACTCAGGGGGGTAGGGGGAGAGTACCATTTGCCATACACGGTTCTTTTATTTCATTTCTATGCATGCTTTTAGAGGGAAGGAGTGGAGTCAGTAGTTGACAAATAATTATGTTTCCACATCGATCTTATTGTGTCACATGGCACATCGGTTTTATTCGGTAGGAAAGGAGTGTGTTTATAAGGTGAAGTAGCTGCTTATAATAAGCTTATAGTAAGATGGATGTAAGTAAGTAAACTTTGTACTACATTTGGAATTCAACTACTTAAACTAGGAGGCCTACTCGCTTTCACCGAAAACTAAGCTTCGGCAGAATATTCGCAAAGTTCCTACAACGATTTTTATTCTTTCTGAAATTACGTCCAAACGTGGTTTGGTAGAGAAATCTTTGACGTTTACATAATTCTAAACCTTTTTTAATTAAATTGTTAATTGGATGTAAACTCGAGTTTGATAAAAATAAAGCGATACTGAACCTACGTTTGACTGTCGTTCGTTTGCGTTTCGTTTTCAGAGAAATGAGTATTTTAGCCAAACCAATACGCAGACGAAATATGTAAGGGATCATCTCTAAAGGAGTAGGCGGAGGTGTAAAAACTTCCACCCACACTTTCACCAACATAAAGCACCGGTCATTGATTTAATGACTATGAATAATTACGTTATTCGTCTCTTCACTTCAGCTATAATCACCGAAAACTACGTTAAGTAAATAATCCTTATGAAAATGGTTTATTCCGTCGAAAAATTAACACCGGTTGGAAAACTAAACATACGTATGTATAGTGCCTGAGACGGCGATGGACTCACCCTCTGTCACGTTGGCACTTAATCATATTCGGTGAAATGTGAGTGTAGAAAATTACAACAACTCTGCCTACCCCTTCGGGGAATACAGGCGTGAGCATATGTATGTATGTCCTTTAAACATTAAAAATACATACTACTAGCTGTGTTCCGCGGTTTTACCCGATTAGGATTTATATAGCTAACTAGCTGTGCCCCGCGGTTTCACCCGCGTACAGTTAATTTCATGGGTCCCGTAGCCCTTATGTTTTTTAAAATCAAATTTGCCTAAAACACTCCTTGAAATTTCAGCTATTTGTCAGTAAAAGTCCCGCTAAAATCCATCCAGCCGTTTACGCGTGATGCCGTGACCAAGGGAAATGGGGATTCATTGTTATATAGGTATAAGAAGAAGATAGATATTACTTAGACTTTTATTAAGTCACCCATGAAATTAAACCTACGCGAGTAAAATCGCGGCGCACAGTTAGTAAATAATATCTTTACGTGTTATTGATTTATCATATGTGTGTGCCGTCTTCAGTAATATTGAATTATTAAAACATAAGTACAGTGAAGTCACACCATACGGTAAATCAAAATATCGTTAGTAAACCTGCTTACGTCTGAGACGGAATCAACCGATTTATGTATTAGTATCTGAGATGTTATTTACCATCTGGCACTTTTTAATATAATCGTCACCCACTTATGCCTTCCCGTTTTTGTAGGAAGTCTCCGGGAAGACTAAGCAAACATTTGATGTTTGCGATGATATAGGGTGACGATGAGTGGCCAATGACCATAAGTGGGTGACGATGGATATCTTAAGCTGTTACTTAGACGATTATACCTCCAAAAATGGTTTTTACCTAATTTAACTTACAGGTAAAATATATGTTTTCCGTCTTTATCTTAGACATTAATGTATCTTTGTGTCCGAAAGAGACAAGAACTACTATAAGCCAGAACGAAGCGATATCCTACAACGACATTTAATCCAATCAAATTGAGCCACTTATCACAAAAATTGGGTTTCATGACACGAAACAATAATGCGAGTATGAGTATCTAATATTATGAGTACAATGAGTGAGATACACTTCATAAAGTGTTGACAGTTCATTTGGTGTTGAGATGAAGCTTTTTGAATTAGGTAGTGTTGTGTTCCTGCAGTGAGTTAGGTCGCTAGAGCCACATGGTGCACAAAAAATGTCGGCAAAAATATGAATGGCGTGTGATTTTGCAACGAATTACAACTAATTATATTTAATGTTACATTAGTTATAATACTGTAAGGATATTAAAAATATTTTTCAATAAATAAACTTCCAAAATACACTATTCCGAAATATAAATGCTTTTACCTTTCAAAGAAATGCTACAAAATAAGCACCCAGTATGAAATTTACACAACATGTCGATGCATCATTCGATTAAAAATCGATTCCATCGCATGTGTCACCATACCATAACTAGTTTGTATCAAAGCGATAATCGGAATGAGTGTGTACATATAGGTGTGTCTAAGTACACAAATTTTACGATTACGACGCATTTATGACTGTCATATTGTGAGTAAGGAACACGCTTTTTGTTAAATTGCTTTTTATGAAAGTGTACGAGTACAAAGTAATTTGATTTTGTTTAGGTACTGTTTGAGCAATGTATTCTTCATGCAGTTTGAAAGTTATTCACATTTAATTTGTATACTTCAAATGCTTCAAGCGTACAGCCGCGTTATTCACTAAGGTTTCTCAGCGTCGAACTCAACGACAACCGTTGGTTTCAATTATAGGAAATTGATACATAATACAAATATGATAAGGTTCAATTTCGTATCTTTAAAACCGACACTCGATGATGAGTGCGACCTTAGTGAATACCGTGGCAGTTTTCCTGATGATAAGATATTGTAGCATCAAGAGCGTCACTCGCGTATTGCCTATTTTATAAAGGACGGAGAGTCTTTGTTAGCACAATGACTCCCCTCCTACTCCTCCCTCCGCACTGGTGGCTAAGCCTCAACTCCAGATATTTGTACTAAGGTACCATTGGATACATTCTTCTGTTTGGTTGTGGTACAGTATTTAATATATCGAAATTGATCGAAACTAGGTACAAGAAGCCTGCCCTGTATCTGAAATTTTTGCGGTTGGATTACTACATTTTGTAGTCATTAGCACACATAGACTAATAAAGACAGTCTTGAAGTACATTTTGTCTGAATGTTCGAGATTCTGTGAGCTTAATAGTATGTTTTCTTAATAGGGTGTTCACAAATTATGAATAGTGCAATTACAAGACTTTAGTTTCGAAATTCCATACTAAATTTTGTAATAGGTATGTCCGTATAATTTATTTCAAATAAATAAAATAGTTTAAAAAAGAAAAAAGCCTGTTTTGAGATTTTGTAGAATGTGAACACTCACTGTGTTATTGCGAAAGCTAGTCTGTCAATTTGCAAATTTCCCCTGAAAATACTTCACAGGTGATCGAGCAAAAAGTATAAGGTAAAACGAATTACGTCCCACGAGAGCCCGATTCGATTCTGGGAAATGTCTCGCGTGATTGTCCGGGGTATGATTAATCATGGTGCACGGGAACGGAACAATACCAGGGGAAAATAAATATGCAAAGGATTCCGATGACTTTCTAGCATAATATTGGAAATATGACGTGATATTCGATTTTAGTTTCGTGTTCATTGAGATTTTGTTTGAAGTTAATAGACAAAAAATACGCTTAATATTTTGTTACCTTTGACCTTCCCGCCGGAAAATAAATTGAGGTTTTATTTTAATTGAGTCACAGTTTTTAAAGACAGAAAATTGCGCTCTTATAATTAAAGCAACCTCTTTTTCAAGATTGGTATTTACAAATGATAAGGTATTGAGAGGATAGGCAGAGATATAACCTAAAATTTGTTGAACGAGACGCAACCGTCCGCAATTGTAATCCTGAGCATGTCACTTGGCAATGCTGACTGAAATTTCCAGTCACACACAAACACATGCCTTAAAATTTTTAATATATTGCCTTATTTTTTTCGTTATTTGTGCATACATATCTTTTTGCCGATTGAATGAGTCCAGATAAACACGAAGTACCCCCTAGTTTTTGATTCCCTTGCAAATATCATGACATAAACGCCCAAATCTTTGAACTCTTACGGCAAGGTTTCATAATGCGGCAATACAATTTCAAATCCCTCAATATAATTTTGTACGAAACCCTTTCCGATATTTTTCAAACAGCCGTTGATCCCTGCCTCTCTATCTCGGTCCTTTTGCCTCTCATACGCGAATGATAAAGATTTTCTTTGTTTGTTTCAGGTGTAAAGTGCAGTGCGAGATAAATGCAAGTGTTTGGTAAGGGTTGTGTTATAAAATGCGTACAGGTGCGTGAGTGCAGTGCAGTGTTGGCAGTGCAGTGGAAGTGACGGCGTGTGTGCTAAGTGTTGGTCGCCATGCCGCTAAGTTGACGACGGCGGTCGGCCGCGTCTCACGCCGCTCGACCACTCGCGAGACAGGTTAGTGAACACATTATTAAATACTAGCTGGTGTCCGCCACTCCATCTGTGCAGGATTTGACTTATCATTCTATTTTGGACAATACACCCTATATCTTTGTGAATTATTGCTCATGTGCCATTCTGATGTATAAGCTATATTATTGTATAGTTTCTTTAACATCAATTCTATAGTTTTTGCTTGAAAGAGTAGGTAACAAACATACATCTATCCATACATACTCATAAACTTTCACGTTTATAATATTAGTAGGATTTTAATACCTTCACTGATGTGTAATTGGAAGACATCAATGAAGAAATGAAGTTAGCTAAAAACATTTTTACTTAATCTAAATTTTTTTCTTAACATAAGAAGAATTTATAGAACACTTTTCCATAAATTATTGTTTTTCAATTGACACATAATATAACTATATTACTCAGAATAAATATTAGGCGCAATATAAACGTTATAAAGCGTATAAAATATATCAAATAAAAGATTATATTTCTTTCTTAAGGTTGCCAAGATAGATGACCATTCCACTGAGCTAGAACCAATATTGCAATCATCTCGGTTATGAGAAAAGTTTTGTTCATTAAAGTAAGCACAGACAGATCTAGAGTAAACTGGATCGGCCGTTCACCTTAGAAGCGTAGCAAAGGCGTTTCAACTTCCTACGTAACTTAAGTGCAAGGTTACTTTATATTATTTCTTCGTAACCAGTTACGTATAGAATAATTGTGTCCGATTACAATACTTATAAAAAAAATTACATGTAGCCATTATTTACACATATCGTTGTTATTACTATTTCAGTATAATAACACCTTAGTGACACTGAAAAACATTTACGTTAAGCTGCCCAAAGCTATTTATAATTATTTCGTTATAATGTTAAAATATTTAGTGTTAAATCATGGGAGTAATTGGCCTGATATTCAAGCAAGTAACTTGGTTTATAATTATCCGATGTATTGAAAACTTTAGATGATACTTGCTGAGTTTCTTTTCCGCTAGTTTTCGAACCGGTGGTCAGTTCTTCGACGTTCATAACTATTTTACCATCAGGGTCTAAACTGAATAAATCATTTTCACTTTCTATTTTCTGTTTCAATATGTCAATGAAAAGCTGGTAGCATGAGTTAATTTCATGCAATAAATTAAAATAGAGTGTTCGCGATGGGAACAATAGAAAGATTGGATACTTTGGTTTAACAATATAATTTTGTGACAATTTAAAGGTAACAGCAATAGGGTCCGAAAGGGGTAGAAAATAGGCGCTAGGTAGTTGCGTGCGAGTAGTTGCGGGGCGGACGTGGCTGTGTCGCGTAGACAGCGTGGCGCCGGTGAGAGATCCTCCGGCGGTCGGTCGCGTGATAGGGGGCTCCTTCCATTGGCTGCTGCCTGTGACGGTCTCGTAGCGAGCCGTCATTGGATACTTGCTAAGCAGCAGCGGGGAGCGGCGTAGACATAGAGTTTCCTTCAATTTCCCCGGCACGCCTTGCTCTCGAGTCTTCGCAAGTCATGTGACTTGCAACTTTACCACATAATTCGGAATGAGGTTGCCCCGGTCGCAACTTATTTGCCGCTAAACTGCTAAGGCGTGCCAATTTAATATATCGGAAAAGGTAAAGTATTGTCACCGGTACAGCTGTGCTGCAAAGCTAAATAATGTATGGGCTAGATGACTGGCAACTTTGCGTGGCAAGTTCGATGCATCATCGCCTTAGGTATAGGTCACAAGGTATAAGCACTAACGTTATTTCACTGCGCGCTTATAGGTCGTGATAGCACCTGGAAGTAATAATATCTTGTCTGCCGGATTGTATCGTATACTGCCTGATATATCGACGCACAGCCTCGATCGCTAGTGCTAGAGACATGAGACTTAGAGGATATGTGCGGTGTAGGTATCCGCTAAGAAGGATTTCCCAAAATTCTTCTATTAAGGGATTGTAAAGGTGAATGAATTTAGTGTAAAAAAATATTTCTGGATCGAACTCCACGCGAGCCAAGTCGCTCGTGGAAGTTATTTGATATATCACGCATTAAGAAAATAACTTTAAAACACAGCTGGAAGCTGAAGACATGGCGCTATGGCACTCATTAGGAGAGGCCTATGTCCAGCAGTGGACTAAGGTAGGTTGATGATGAAGAAAATCACTTCAAAACACAGCTGCAAGCTGAAGACATGGCGCTATGGCACTCATTAGGAGAGGCCTATGTCCAGCAGTGGACTAAGGTAGGTTGATGATGAAGAAAATCACTTCAAAACACAGCTGCAAGCTGAAGACATGGCGCTATGGCACTCATTAGGAGAGGCCTATGTCCAGCAGTGGACTAAGGTAGGTTGATGATGAAGAAAATCACTTCAAAATCCACTTCCCATTACACAAAAGAGGACGTAAAGCATGCAGGGGGCAGCGGTAAAATACTGTAAAATAGCCTGTGTTTATGGCGCCTCGTAAATGTTAAAAGGTGCCTAATGTTTATATATCGCTACGAGTACGTCACTGGACCAAATAGCCATAGGACAACGACTCTATGAACTTTGTAGTGCGTGACAACAGTGGCAATAATCAGAGATATGCTTGATTAATTTTTTAATCAAATCGAAAATCATTGGAACAAACATCATTCTTATGAAATTAGAAAAAAAAACAATCGTTCTATTTTCAATTTTATAATAATGAACTCATCGACATAATTTACTTTATGACGTATTTTGTTTTTGAAGTCCATCGAAAGACGTTCGAATAAAAATCATTCTTTCAGTAAAAAAAAATTACGTTCTATTTTCAATTGTATAATTATTAACTTATCTACATATTTCAGATAACAATATTTTTTTTATAACAAGTTTTGCCCCGCACTTTCACTAGCGTATACTTGGTTTGTATAATAGCGTGATTATTGTTTTTATGTAAGTATTAAGTATAAAGCTTTCATATGCATTTATTGAAAAGCTGTTAAATACAAACAGTATTTGTATGTATCTATATAGATATAGATAACAAGCTGTGCCCAGGAAAAGTTATTCTGCTATTTATTTTTTTGGAGGGTGGACCACCCTTATCACTTAGGAGTATGGTAAAATAGTTTACGTGCTATTCTCAGAACTACCAAATAACAGTCAAGATGTTTTAGAGGAGTTTTGTTACAAACACAATTTTATATATTGGATATGACTGACTATAAAGAAAGTCAAACACAAAGATGCACGAGCACTGTAGCACTTAGCGATCGTAGACTCACTACGGCGTAGCACTCGTAGACGTTCTACGGCATAGCAACTGAATCGTGATATTGCATAAAATAAAACATTATATCAGGATCATATAGAAGTTGAATCCTTTTGTGTTTCCTTGTGAATTGTCACAGTATACGTGTATTTGCCGTGTATTTCACTGTAACGGGTAACAAGAGTTTGCCAGAACTCATTATTTATGCACTATATCTATATTAACTACAATATAAATACATTTTATGTTTTAAGAGCATATTTTATGTCATACAAAGTGTTTGCAGGTGAATCATTCAATGATATGATTCAGTCTGAACTGACCCGTAAACAATGTATATGACTCGTGCGGTATGAAATATGGTTTTAGGGTTCCGTACACAAATGGTAAGAATGGGCTATTACTAAGACTTCAATGTTCGTCTGTCTGCCTGTCTATCACCAGGCTGTATCTCATGAACCGTAATTGTTAGACAGTTGAAATTTTCACAGATGATGTATTTCTGTTTCCGCTATAACAATTAATACTAATAAACAGAATTAATAATTTGTTAAGGCGGATCCCATACAACTTTTTTTTTTTTGCTCGTGTTTATAGATAACTAGCAGAGTCGCGTGGTTACACCCGTGACCCGCGTATAATTTAACTACCTCGAAAATATTTTTCTTATAGCCTATGTGTTATTCTGATATATAGCCATATTATCGTAAAGTTTCTTCAAAATCCATTCAGTAGTTTTTACGTGAAAGAGTAACCATCCATACTTACAAACTTTCGCGTTTATAATATTAAGTATGGTACAGAACTTTTCTTGCGCGAGTCCAACTCGTACTTAACCAGTTTTTTTGTTGTTAACAGCAAGCAAGTATACTATAGTTAAATATGAACGTGGATCGGGACTGTATAAGATTTCTTTCAAAATAACTGGATTTGTGTTAAGGCATTACGGTAGGTATATCGGGTGCTACATAACTTCGGAATTAAATATTCATCATTCCTCGGTTGCTCGGTCTTAAATGTTATCAATTTACAATACAGTTGAATAACATAGATATGCCTTAGCTAATTAATTAGCTTCATGGTTAAGGTAAACACACACATATCAAATCAAAAACGGATCGTCACCGCTGCGGTGCTGATTAATGTGCGTTGAAATAGCAAGTTCCTTTTTAAATATCTTTATTTGATTAGACTTTTATCAAAGTACTTTCAAATCGTCAGACACGATTGCAGAGGATCATACATGCTGCCGCCAGGTTCGGAAGGTTGCTTTTCTGAGAAGAACTTGGCAAGAAATATAGTAAATATTACTATCAGAATAAAATTTTTAATTTTTAGTAATACGAGTACAATATGAATCAAAAAATATATATAAGCCCATGGACACAAAAACATAACGCCCTGAGTTGAGACGATTCTGATCCGGTGATTCGAGAAACCTTTTTTGATCTTAGTGAAGTTCTATTGAACTACGGTTTTCGAATTCAATATAAACGAAATATTACGATTTGAATTGGCCAATTGATTAGTGTACGTTAACCTTTAGCCTTTCAAACCAATCATATTAAACGTCTACATCCTAAGATGTGCTTATTAATGTGATATTTCGTTTGAAAGGGGATCCCGTCTCTCCTTAATTGGCTCGTTACATTCACGTAATAATTTAGTTCGCAATCTGATTACAACATGTTTGTGCTTACAAAGAGGTTGGTTTGGAGCTACTTCGACGGAATAGAAGGGAAAGAGATAGGAACATGTATAGCGTCTTAATTAAAATTTCATGTATTATTACACGCGGTTTGATGATTTTGTTGTCACTCATTAACAGAATTCTGATGTTGTTTTTATCCGGCTCGAAGGACCAATTTTATGTAACACTGTCTGGGAGCCAGGATCAGTCGGAACAGACCTTGTTTAGGATGAAACACCGTAACTTGGACAGTCCTGGGTCTGTGGATAAAGTAACATTATCCTCACGCTTCGCTAGTAGAAACGATACAAAATGTACGGGAATGTCATATGTCACGTTACACGTGACTGATTTAATGAATTTCTATGCATTTTGTATCGTTTCTATTACCGCAAGCGCGAGAGAATGTTACTCTATTTAGGCTAACTAGTATGACACTTGACATAGGTCAACGAAATATATACACAACTAAAAGAGAATTTCAACATCGAGATGTAAAATAATACAACGCCATCTTGTGAAAAGATGGCTAACTACTTACAAATAAACGTTAGAGACATTTGTTGAAATAAAGTGCATTATCATGAAGATGTTCTATCATTATTAAAATCAGCGTAGCATTCAATGCTTCATATTTTAAGCTTGTGGCAATTTAGTTCAAATAATATTTTTAAAACCTAAATAAAATACCTATCGTATGGTCTCGTTAAAATTAATTAAAACAACATCAAATGCTGTCAGTGTAATTAAATGAGTATTAATTAATTTGTACTAAACATTTTCCTTCAAAAAGAGGCACGGTTGTGACGTCGCAGAACCCCAAGACTAATTGGCAAGTGTTTAACAAATAGGAAAATAAATGAATGTTTACGTCATTAAAAAGTATTTTTGTGTTCTTTTCATTTGTTTTTCGCCTGAAATTAATTAATATTAATTTTACTTTCCTTATAGGATGGTACTCATCGCGAGCATTTTTATTATTTCGCGAGCACAGGTACTTAAATTAACTATTGCGCGAACAAAAGTTTCTCAATCGTGACACGAAAGCTTTATACGCGAATGAATATAAATCCTTACGAAGCAGCAGTAAAGTTCAAACTATTTAAATTAAAAGAACTCTCACACTATCCCAGAACGGTCCCCGAAGAGGTAAAAAAGAATAGTCCTCAAAACAACCAACAACTGCAAAATCGATAAAATTTAAAATATTTTCATTATATTTTATAGCGGTTTTTTCACTGTTATTAATAAAATATATTATGGGGTAGGCAGAGGTGTTAAATACGACACTTCACCATTGATGACGTTCCTTCGCCAAAGTGACAGACGTTGTGTTCGTCTACGTTTCAGGCACTAATACGTTTTTGAATTTCTTCTCATACATATGCGTGGTTGCTCACGATGTCTGACCACACAAAAAATCTTATGGTGTGACAAAACTACAAAGTTTTTAGAAGAACATATTGTAACAGACAGTAATTCGAACTTGCGTCGCTTACGTGATAGGCGACATCTCAAACCTCAGGGCCATCACGACTCTTTAAAAGAACTCGTCTTTCATATAGCCAAATAGCAATTTCAAAGTACAAGAATTTACATTAATATACTGCAAATATGAAGATACGTCATAATAGCAAAGTTCATTTTAACTTTTGCTAAAGCAAATCTGGAATCCAATTCCAAGTGAACGTTTTGAGAGGAATTTGACACGGGAAAGCGGTAAAATTTTCGGCAGAACGTGAGTTGCGGAAATTCAAGTTATGAAAACTATAAGTTTGCATCCGAGCGGGTATGTCTATAACGATCCGTGATTACGCTACCTAGAAATAATTATGTATTTAGAATTATAAATTTGAACTCTCTGTTAATATATGGATAGATAGGTACTACTTAACAATTTAACAAAAAAAACCACCATATTACATTTATTCTATATAGTCTTAAAAAATTATAAGTACAGTCGAATTAAGAAATCTTTTTTTTTTAAGTCAGTTTAAAAGAAAGAAAACATAGAATATTGTATTTGCCCCGCAATTCCACCCTACTATTGGTCAAATTTAATATGCTTGAAATGAAAACATATTTAAAACACATTTATTTGAAGTACCGATGAGATTATAAATCACAAGTCCTTATAATCATTAGCTCTCCGGCAGTTAAAGCCTGGCAAATTTGGTTTCAATATTATTTTGCCATTCCTACATACATTTACGTTTTTAAACATACCTCAGCTACAAAACGTGTCTCATCACTTCGGGAAATCCGAACTTCGTGACAATTTTTTTATTGCATGGGCAATATGAGTCGTCATCAAAATATGACCTCTTATTGCCATAACAGTTTAGTTCTTATTATGAGACAGATATATATCACGTGTAGAAGTCTGTCACAGTCGCAAAATTCTCTCGCGCTTGCGCTAATAGAAACGATACAAAACTTATGAGAATTACATAAATCAGGCACGTGACATATGTTAGTCCTATACATTTTGTATCGTTTCTAGTGGCGAAGCGTTAGGATACGTTACTTTATCTACAAACATTATAACGATGAGATTGATCGATGTACCAACACGGCTACGGTGAGGCAGATATTGAGGTGTTCCATATGCAGCTCCAATAACGGACCCGTTGTAGCGAACACCTATAACAGTATTTCAATGCAGCTACTTTGTCAACGCACAATGAAGAACTGCATCGATAATAATCGATCGATGAAAGTATAAACGATACTGGCATAAAAAAATTGTCTGTCTGTCTGTATGTTCCGGCTAAACTCTGAAACGGCTGAGCGGATTTTAATGGAATTTACCATGAGTAATTTTGAGTATATTTAAAAGAAATTTCCGCCACATAGATCCATGAAAGTCTACTACTGAAAGTTTTAATAATTGGTTTTTTAATTTATTTATTTATTTATTTATTTATTACAAAATCCACAGCTCTTAAATAAAAACAAAAACTATCTTACATATAACTCTTACAGCCAACAAGGGATTTACAATATGTATAAATGTTATATAGTTTAGAGAGACAGAGAAAGAAAGTGAAACATCTTAAAAAGGTTGCATTTCCAATGCCATAAATGGATAATTATTGTCTTTGTATGTGTGTTTGTGTTTGTGTGTGTGTGTGTGTGTGTGTGTGTATGTATATGTATAATATGTATTCTATTCTAGTACTTTATTTTTAATAATATACTTTATTTCTAATGCCAGTACTTTATTTTTTGTATGTATATTTTTGCGGGCGATATCAAACTTTATCTACTGTTCTGCTAACTGAGCTATACGTGATCACATCTCATGCGTCGAAGTTTTCAACGACGAAGAAAACATTTAAAATATAAGTTTGTAAAACTAGTTACCAGCTCTAGGACTGTATTGGTTGTAGCGAGACGTGACGTCACGATCGTCTCACGGGTCCTTCACTCAAGCGTAGCTGATCTCGCATTCGTCTCAGTCCATAAGCCCACAGCACATACCTATGTTTGCCACATGAGTATCAGAGGAGCTGCATGTTGGCTCATATTGGTTCAAAATAATAATCTATATTTAGTGAATAGGCACATAAAGAAACGGCGGAAAATAAATCAACGATGTTCTGCTAATTATCCAGATCACCGTATTTAAAAGTTTTAAATTAAGAAGTTAAAACCAGATGATCAGCCGCATCGGGTGAACTCAAGTGCCGACCCTAACAATGTATGGGATATGGTCAGGGCGATAATTTCATATTTTGTGCATTAACATTATTATGATCTCGTCTGTATTCAAGGAAACCACTTTGTAGCTGTTATTCACATGATGTAGATGTAGCAAATTTTCGCAGAGAACTAAACACAGAATCCACTAGAGATAGAAGATCCCATAATTATGTACTCGACGTTCGCTAACGTCAAAATGAAGTCACATGACCACTAATAATAGAGTGGAAAGAACGTTACCTATTCCGCCTTATTACCTTTGACTTTTTCTGATGTCAACGTAGTTATTATGTACCATACAAAGTGTTTATTTCATTAACATTTGGGTACATATATGTGAAACTTTTCCTATAAAAAAGAGTATTTATTTAAATTTTGAATATTTACGGAAAGGGTAGTTTAGTGCTTATTTAGTTGACTTCACCTGCATAGTAATTATTAATGTTTATTTTGGCTAGTGTAGACGATAGCGAATTTAAACAAGATTATGATAGAGAGTGAAAAAAAGAAGCTGACATTACAACGTATAAATAAATTATGAAAACAACATTAATAACCATAAATAAATATAAGTTCCCAACAGCTAGAAACATTATAGAAAATATATATTTTTTCTATAACCATAATCATGGACTTCCGCAATGTAACTCCTGGTTTTATTCAATTGATTTTGTCTGTCGTAAAGCTATATCTCTATACCTTTATCGATAAAAAATCAGCCATTAAAAGTATATTAGAAACAACTTCCTCAGGTGATTATTGTTTATACAAAGCATAATTTCGTAAGTAAAGCAAAGGCCTAGAAATCAAAACTGACATTTACACAACTTGATAAAGTAATTTAAAGCTCTGAATAAATGGAAATA
The DNA here is from genome assembly GCA_964035505.1 of Watsonalla cultraria. Lineage (NCBI taxonomy): Eukaryota > Metazoa > Arthropoda > Insecta > Lepidoptera > Drepanidae > Watsonalla > Watsonalla cultraria. Next base: position 3,310,549 of record OZ037717.1, on the reverse strand, counting down.
AGGTTCATTATTCACGTTGGTAATAACGTTACACTTATTATCTTGGAATGGCGAGCTGTCGTGATTAGAACAGATGTCTATTTATAGCCCCTAAATAATATTACGGGCTTGTGAAGCCACGAGGCTGGTGATTAATCGAATATTGCCTGCGACGGGAAAATAAAATCGGAAATTATTTCAAGAAGCGATTTTTGGAGAATCGTTTGAGTTCGGATGAACGGGCTTATTTTTAATTTCCCCTTTTTGTTGTTATGTTTTTAACCTTTCCGAAACCTCTTTGCCCTATTAGATATATGTTCAAAATTCAAAATATATTTATTTGATTAGACTTCTTACAAAGTACTTTCAAATCGTCAAAAGGACACAAAATATTCATTTTACAGGATTATAAATGTTACCACCGGGTTCGGAAGGTTGCTTTTGTTAAGAAGAACCCGGCAAGAAAATCAACAATTAGTCTTGAAAAATACTACAATGTTTAATAGTTACAGTATACCTCATGAATGACACATGGACACAGTTCCAAATTGCTCAAAACCATAGATATGTTATCGATACGAATAAATAACATGTATGTGTTTTCAAGCCTTTATCTGTCTAATCGGAATTTATGAAAATGAAAAATATTTATTATTTTTACAGTTTGGGCAACAATTAAAATTGGGAAAAAAAACAAGTCGGAACAAAATGTTTGTTATTGATAAAGTTACTTCACGCAACCTTTAGGTATAACCTAGTGACTAGTGACGAGAAAATAGTTATGCATTTCTGGACAAAATAAACAAACACGTAGTTACAGGTCATTAGGTAAGTTGTGTTCATCCATGTATTGATTACCGATGACGTTCACTCCGTGTTGGAACGTTAAAAGGCTAATGCCATAAAAAGTGGAGGGCAATGAGGTGTATCGGATTAACTCGCGAAGGGAATGAGTTTGGTCTTTCAGGTGAGTATTCAACTAAGTGTTTGATGCAAATACCTGAGTATTACTATTTTTTATTTATACTTTTATAGGAATATTATAAAGATTTCCTTGTTTCGATTTAACTCAAAACAATTCAACAGATTTTAATAATTATTTCACCGTTAGGAAGCTGCATTTTTATCGAGTAACATAGGTGATAGGATATATTGTTAATCGGGGCTAATTAGGGATCCGTATTAACAAGCGGGCAAAGCCGCGGACTGAAACTAGTAATTTATGTGTTTGGATTGTGATTTTGAACGTATGCTCCGGCAAGCTAAAGAACATATTATATAAATTTAGTATACCTACTGAATGAAAAAATCCTTTTTAAGGGTTCTTTTCACCAAAGAACAATGACGACTTTTCCATACCATGTTAGGTGATTTTTTTTTCAACTGCAGATGACAAAAATAAGGGACTTTTAGTTTTTTTTGTTTAGGTGTCAAAATAATTTTAAAAACTTATGTTAAATTTTGGTAAGAGTCGTCAACGATCGATATTCGGCATTCTCCGTATATAATCGCCATGTTATACCTATGTATAAGCCTGTTACGAATCAATTAAACAGCTAACTGAGTATTCTTCACATGACCAGAATAGTTACATTTCATATTAAAATTCAAACTCCTTATAGACCTTTCAAAGTTTACAGATGGATTTCTATCCCCAGTTATCTGTCAGATTTGATACAACCTTCAATTTCACAATAATAATGTTAATTAGATACATTATTGGAATGAAAGTAAGGATTACATATATTTAGTAAGGATTACCTAAATGACAAATGGATAGAATATTCAAAATGACCGTAAGTCGATAACATTTCATGTAGCTAATAACATGGTTCTAACAAAGGGTATTATTATAGAGTAAGGTTACATGAAACCGTATTCGCCGAGGCTCGAGACCGTGTCGTAGGAGCATTGGCTGAGAGTTCACAGGCAAGCATACTGTGAGAGGCTTATATTGTAATACAATTACTTACATACCCGTGTATGAACTCGAGAGTGACATTCAACAATGTTATAAACAAAGAGATAATAATCTTATCTAGGAAAAATATTCTTTATGCCCTTGAAGATAAATCCCAAATTCCTTTTCATTCAATTCAAGTTACATGTCAGTATCCATAAAACTCCATATAAAATGACGGCGCGAGTTTTTTTCCGGGTTTACCCATTGTTGTTTTGTGCTCAGCGACGCATGCATAGGTATTTTCACCTTTGTAAGGGTATATTTGGGGGTTGTATTGAGGGTGGGTATATTTGTAGCTACATACATTTCACATCTCACTTATTTGCAAGTGACATTGTACTTACATATATACATACTTATGCTCACGCAAGGTTAGGCAGATGTGTTGAAATAACAACACCCATTTTTTACCTAAGATTATTGATACTTCCAACGGGAATGGTGAGTCTATCGCCCTCTCAAGCACTATAGATACGTCTTTGAATTACTTCTCATACATATGCCGGTTTTCTCACAATGTTTTCCTTCACCGTATAACACGAGGTGTGAAATCACTGCACATAAGTTTGAATTTATTTTAAAAACAAATTCGTAAAGTCCCCACTGGGATCCGAATTTGCGTCGCTGGCGCAGCAGGCGACTGCTCAATCCCCAAGGCCACCACAGTTCTTTACTTAGATAGTCAGAGTATTTAACAAATTAACGAAAACGTTCCCATTGTTTAATGCATGGCTCAATCTGATATTTTATATTACATAGTAATGAGTTACAACAGTGCAGATTATAGGTATGTGAGTGTGAGCAAATAATGTAGCAAATATTATTTAATGGATAATTTTAGCCACGAGAGCAGAGATTGGACACTTAAAAAATCATAGGGTGTACAGGAACGTAAGTAAAAACAAGTAGGTACTTAGTCTATAAAATTACACATAGAACTCACTGGCATCCGTTATTAATCCTCTAAAGTAGCATAGAAACATTACTTCTCAAGGTAATAAATGACTTGGCAACAAACTTCAGAGTACCAGAGAGACGGTTTCTAACAATTATGTTTGTTATCAGTTTCCCGCTGGTTTCTCGAATCCGAGATTGGTCGCAATCTCATCTCCTGTGGGTTTATTAGGGAGAAATTTATCCCGTATTTGAATTCGTTCGCCCTTTGAATAGCATCCCTTCTAAAATTGGGAGCAAAGGGTTTTTAAACGCAACTTCTCCAAATATTGTTAATTTATATTGAATTATTATAGGTCTCCGTAAACTTTGGTTTGAAAGACAAATTCTATTTCGGAAATTAAACATTTCCAAATGATACAACGCTGTACACAAAATAGATTACCATAAAATGTAAATTGTATGTTTTCTGTATAATTATTATCTACAGCAAAAAATAAGTGGTTTTTGTAAAAATATTTGCTGAAAACTAACGCCCTTATTACAAAATATGGTTTAAATGTTTTCCAGTTCTATTTGATATTTAAATTCCTGGTACTTACCTAAATTGTGATGTAATAATTTAAGAAGCATAATTTCAGTATGGTATGTACGTGACATTTAATTCCCCAAGTATTTGTTAATTAGTGGTGAACAAAGTCGCGGGAGGAGAGCTATTTCATGTTAAGGTGAGCTCACTCTTGTGCGAGCATTCGAAGCAGGTAATAAAGTTTGCTTCACGACGCTTCCAATTTATACTTGTTGGTTGATGAAGGTAATGTTTAATTAAGGTTAATTCATAATTTTAATTAAACCACCGTTATTAGAAAGGTTGTTGTTGTTTATACCTTTATTAAGGAGGTGATTACTTTGGCTACGTTCAAACTAAATTCGCGTATAAAAATATATTTTCTGTATTTTTAATCAAACTGATCGAATTGCCGTAGAGTGGTGTAGCACCACCCAGTTTTTACCGATTTTATTATTATAATTAGGTTACAAATAAATGCACTAAGACGTAAATTTGATTGAACAATTTAATATCTGTATAACATTGAATTGAAAATTCAAATATTACCTATATTTATAGCAACTATATGAAAAATAACAACGCGCGATAAGGAACTTCGCTCCAAAATTTCAAAGATAATTTAATATTAATTCACAAGACAAATGAGTCCTCATATTATATAGCTTACAAAAAAATCTCGAATAGTCGGTGGTATTATAATATGTAAAGTATAACTAAATTAAATGGCCCGCACCCTAATCTGTCTGCCAAACTATAGACGCCTGGTTAAGCAAGTCGCTTTTTGATTGCGTTGTTGTCAAGCCTAAAGGTTGTATGTAAATATAACTTTGCCTTTGTCGACTTCTGACCTTTAAATGTTAGGGAGTTTGTATCCCATCAAGCCTTTAGTTAGATACATTAGCAGGCTGTACTATGCGACAAAGTGAATAAAAACGTAAATAATCATATATACGTAAACAGACGTTTCAGCATTATTAAAACATATTTATTACTAGCTGTGCCCCGTGGAGACATTATTTGTGTGGAGACTTTATTTCATAGGTGACTTAATTTCGCGGATCCCTAATATTAAAAAAAAGAAGCAGCCTAAAATACTCCTTGTAACATCAGTTGTCTGCCAGTAATAGTCCCGTTAAAATCAGTTTAGCCGTTTTAGAGATTATTCAGAAAAAACTGACAGACAGAGAATAATATATATAATTAGCATTTTAAAGATGCATATAGTAAAATCTGTTAATTTGGATTTACGAACAGACTTCAATTTTATTTAAATGCGAATAGATTTTTACACAACTAAAAATATGAAGCCGAGTGAAGAAAATAGTATCCTTTATATTAAAGTACAAAACTAGCCGATGAAAATTAAATGATATTTGCTTTGCTTTTGATTCCGTGAATTATTTATTGAACTGGAAATTCTGAATATTAAATGTCGATACACCATGTCAGTCTCATTAAAAAATATTCACTAGAATACCCTTGTTTATTTCAATTCATACGCAACGTAAATTAGTTCACAAGAGGTGGTAATAAGGTGCTATATGCAAGCAAGAGTGTTCGGGCACAGAGCAATTATAGTTGGATAATGCACCCAACGAGATGGATTATAATGCACTCTGCGCAAAGCCTGCACTTGTATTGCCTACATCACGCAGATACTTATAGGGCTGGCGCATCGATTGAGGTATAGAAATTTGTTATATCATAGCTGATCCTCGCAGTTTACCCGGAACAAACAAACAGACAGACAGGCAGACAGATAGACCGACAGACAGACAGAGGAAAATTATAAAAATTGTTTTTTTCATGTCAGTACCGTATATACTTTCATATGAATTTAGTGAAAAGCTGTTATTTTGGATTTAAAAACAGACACTTCAATTCTATGTATGTGTATAGATTTGGGCTCAATTACCCTAACTGTATCAAATAGGTACCTATAAAGAGTTTGCGAGTGAGTGAGAAAATTCCTTGAGTACTAGCAAACCACTTATATCATTAATTGGCTATTTTATTATTTACATGCCAGCAAAAACCAAAGAATATGAAATTATGAAATATTGCAAAAGGAGCGAACAATATGAGAATATTACTTTAATATACGTCAGGCTTATCCTTGCTTTGATGTGAACATGAATGAGGATAATCGCAGGAAAAGAAGCGTAGCCTATACTTGTATATTTTTATACCGATGTCATTAAAAAATAGAGGTACGTACATTATGTATACGTTATTATGTACATTTGACGTATATTTAAAAGGTTTAAGGAATTAATAACCTGAGATAAATATATGGATAGACAGATGTAGATAAGTAAAATGTTTATTTGACACACACTTGCAACGAATAAAACAATAATTGCATGTTGAAATAAGTACATAAATAAGTTTACTTTTTTCTAGTAATATATTTATTCCTCGTACATAAATTTAAGTTTAGAATACATTTGTACCAATTTATTCTGTAATAGCTTTGGAAGAGCGGATTCTCCTAAAAATACAAGTAAATCATTGCTTAAAAGGTGAATCCTAACCCTGTAATGTATACATGTAAGTTACCGAATAAACAATTTGATTTATTATTTATTATAAATAGACTACTAAATTAACATTATAGTAAGTAATCAGGGGCCTAACCATGAGCTCTTATTGCCATGATAGTTTCACTCATTTATGAGACAGATGTATGTGACGTGCATACATCTATCACTGTCGCACAACTGAATTAACATTGCAATAAGAGCTCATTGGGCCCCAGTTATTTTCGCACTTAGGTCTAGTAATATGACATGCGTTGCAGTGGTGCAAATAGGCCATGGCTCAGTGTATTACTTTACACTTACAAGCAAAACACTGGTATTCTGCCACTACCCAAAAGGCGACTAGAATTATTGAAAAATATATTTTGGAAGAGTATGTTGTGTATGTGTGTGTAAGAATGTGCAAAAAATTAAGACTGAGTGCGTGTGTATGATTGATACGAACAAGCTGTGTCCAGTAGTTTCTCCCGCGTAGACTCACTTGTATATATTTTAAATTAGTTTCTTCCTTATTGTCGCGGAACTCTAATATTTTTAATAAATAAAAGGAGCCTAAGTTACTCCTTGAAACATCAGCTACCTACCAGTGAAAGTCCCGTTAAAATCCGTCCAGCCATTTCAGAGATTACCCGGAACAAACAGACAGACAGACTGAGAAAAAATTTCAAACTTGGTTTTTTAGTGTCAGTATCGTGTATACTTTCATAATATGCATTTAGTGAAAAGCTGTTATTTTGGAATTACAAACAGACACTTCAATTTTATTTATCTGTATGTATAGATGTATAGATAAACATAGCCTACATTTATTCCTTGTAACATCATCATGTCCCATCCAGTGAAAGTTCCATTATCCAGTCTAGACTGCAGCCAGCAATAAGACAGGACAGTCAGACACAAAATTCGTCATTGATTTTTTGGTAATGAATGACTATAGTAAATACTTTCGAATATCCTTCCAGTAAAAAAGCTTGGCTCCGCAAGTATTTTGGCATAGGCACGTCAATTTTATTTGTGTACTTGATTGTTTATTTCTCGAGTGTCAACCCTACGCAGCACGTCATACCCCGTCGGAACTTGCGTCTAATTTACTTCACCGACCATTGGCTGTGACGGCGAGACGCCGGCACTTCACTTTCAAATTGAAAATTAACTTACTACTTTCCCATCACATTAAATTCAATGGCTATTTTCTTCACATGTTTAGTTTTCCATACGGGTAATTCTTTTAATAAGATTTTTTTTATCAGATATCTAAAAAAATGTATTAACCGTGGTGGCTGGTTCGAGTAGTCGCCTGTTACGCTAGCGACGCAAGCTCGTTTAACAAAAACGAAAAAGTTTAGTCATTCTACACCACGAGCTTTACGTCTAAGGAAAACATCGTAAGGAATCCTGGGTTTGTGAATAAATTCATAGAGCTTGATAATCTTCTGGACACACCACCAACGTTGGCACTTCATCATCATGTTTGGGTGAAAAGAGGGTATTGTTGTCACAGCACCTTTACATACCCCATCAGTCATCCTGGCGTGATCATATTTTATGGTGTTTCATCAAAATTTTTTTTTTTGATTACATTGGCTACAGTCAGTGTTGTGCTGCTGTGCTATTCTGTAAGGTTTTTAGCGACGCACTCGACGTCGAGCGTCAGTTTCAAACATACGAAATTTTACTTTATCGTGTATGTATTATGTATCAATTTCCTATGATTGTAATCGTCTATCGTCGCTGAGAAACCTTACAGAATGACGCGGCTGAAACAAACAAATAATAATAATAAACCCCATCCCGCGCCGCACACGGGTCTAATTGACCGAGTAGTGGTTGACATTGCGCTGTCCTCTGTTTAATATTTAACCATCTCTCACGGCACCACAGTATATGTATATATATAAGTAATCTACTAAAGCCGGCGCCGATTGCACAGGTGTAGAGTTCCCTTTGTGATTTACATACACTATTCAAAGGTTTGTACTGTATTGTTTGGCTATTGGGCGACTTTACGGAGATAAAGTGTGCATTAAATATGATGTTGTTGGTAACAAATCAATATTTTAAGGTTTTAGCGCGATCCGTCTGTGGCAGTGACTACTTTAAACAAACATTGGGAGTTATATTTTAATGGGTGTCTATTTAATGGTTAATAAAATTTTGGAAATCAATTTAGTTAAAATAGGTGTAACTAATATGAGTAAAAGTCAGATGGCAAATTTTTAGGAGAGGCAAACTTAAGATTTTGTGTTTTCAAAGCTATATTGATCTAATCATTATTTATACCTACATATGCTCACGCCGGTATTCGCCAAAGGGGTAGGCAGAGGTGCTGAAATAACAATACGTCTTTGAATTACTTCTCAGACGTATGCAGATTTCCTCACGATATTTTTCTTCATCGTAAACCACATATGTTTTATTTTAGAAAAACTCATTGGTACAAGCACCGCAGGGATTTGAATTTGCGTAGTTTGTAGCAGGTGACTGCCCAAACCTCAAAGCCACCACGGCTATCTCATCACGATCTCCTCGTTATTATTCCACAAACAAAACATAAGCAGAAGAAAATAGGTACAAATTTATAACTGTATCTACCCCCGTAGCTATTGGCTAATTTAAACAATAAGCTGCGTCGTACAGTTCATTACGGAGAGATTTCATTAGAGAAGTCTTATAATAAACTTCCAGCGCTATAAAGCAATGTAGCGGTATCAAATCCAATACAACTGACGACGGAGTTTGAATGTTATTCCTGTAATACTGGCTGGGAAGACGTGGCGACGCTCTAAGCACCTGTTGCCTAGGCATTCGTTCACCCTCCTCCCATTTAGCCTCCCTTCTAGGGAGTCTCTAGGGATATTCAGTTTGCTCTTCCTAAGTTGGCACTAATATGAAGCTTAAACTTTGTAAGTCGGATTTACGTTTAAATCTAGACTGCAGTTAGTTGGCAAACGAGTTATCTAGTTGCTAGTCGGCCAGGGAATTTGATGGGATTTGAATGTTTAATAGCTTATGTTTAATGTGACGAACGGGAGTTGAAATAGTTTAGACTGGTGCTTATTCGACGTGTAGGTGGACCATTTTGTGTTTGAGTTTATATAAATACAAGAATATTTTATTTTTTCCATCTAGCCCCCTTTTACAACGCGCGATAAGGAACTTCGTTCCAATAACCATGTTTATTATAGAACTAGCTATGCCTCGCGGTATTAGATGAGTAGGTTGAACGTTAGGCTACTTTTATTATAGGTAACCTATATGCTCGTTAAAGTCTCGATAGAATCGGTCCAACTGTTTCAGAGATTAGCCGGAACATGACAAAAAGAGAAAAAAATAGTTTTCTTCATTTAATTATGGTATTTACTTTCTTATGTATTTAGTGAATAGCTGTAAATTTGTAATAACAAAAAACACTTTAATTTTATATATCCGTATAGATATAGACGTATATACATCTGTGTCGGGTGCCTACCAATAAGTTACTCAACCCTTATTAACTAAATATCAGAAAGTAATAATACTTGCTTAATATGTCCAGAAGTTATATTAAACGGTAAAGTCGTAGCATGGCATTGCAAACGTTAACGTTCACTGACAGGAACGTTGGTATTTGAGTTGGAGGCAACATTCAAAGTAAAGATTGCGAGGAAACATTAGGTCCTGCCGCGTTATTCACGAAGGTTTCTCAGCGTCGAACTCGTCGTCGAGTGTCGGTTTTAAAGATACAAAATTAAACTTTATCCTCTATGTGTTATGTATCAATTTCCTATGATTGAAACCAACGCTCGTCGTCGAGTTCGACGCTGAGAAACCTTCATGAATACCGCGGCGGCTTTGAGTGATATATTATACTAGTAGTTCCTGAGATTAGCGCATTTAAACAAACAAACAAACTCTGCAGCTTTATAATATTAGTATAGATTCGGCGTGGCGGTCCAAGGGGGAGGCCTATGTTCAGCAGTGGACGTCTTCCGGCTGATGATGATGATAGATTTGAGACATTTACCCGAGATCACGGAATATTTGTCAGATTTCTTTCGTAACATAGTAAATACTTGAATTTAAGAATTTATATTCATATAAGCTCCTCGCGGTTTTACCCGCGTAATTTCATGGGTGTTCCGCGGAAGCCTAATGTTTTTTTAATAACAGTTGTCTATGTTACTCCTTGTAAAGTTATCTGTTAGTGAAAGTCCCGTTAAAATCGATTCACCCGTTTCGGAGATTAGTCTGACGGAAATTTTTTAGATTTTTTTTATGGCAGTATCGTATATACTTTCATATGCATCTAGTGAAAAGCTATTAATATGGAATTATAAACAGACACTTCATATGTATGTATGTATAGATAAGGAAACACGCCCGTTGAAAGAAATATCCAGTTGAATTAATTTAACGCGAAAGGTAGTTCTGATTCGTTAGTCAAAATTCAATTTCGCATGAAAACTTTTTCCAGTTCCTGACACAAAGCTGGTGCTCGGTGCGGTCTAACAAACGAACTAATGCCACAGATAACATAGTACCTGCTGACAAGCACAGAACAAAATATACTCTGAAACCCCGCTACGAATTTGAATATATGCTCGTATTTTATTTGCTCTACTAGCTGTGCCCCGCGGTTTCACCCGCGTAGATTTAGTTTCATCCTTAGTGTCGCGGAACCCTAATATTTTTAATTAGACTTAGTTACTCCTTGAAACATCGGCTACCTGCCAGTGAAAGTCCCGTTAAAATAGGTCCAGCCGTTTCAGAGATTACTCGGAACAAACAGACAGACAGACAGACGGACAGACAGACAGGCAGAAAGAGAAAAAAATGTATACTTGGTTTTTGAGTGTCAGTAGCTTGTATACTTTAATATGCATTTAGTGAAAAGTTGTTATTTTGGAATTACAAACAGACACTTAAATTTTATTTATCTGTGTAGATATATATGTATAGATGTATAGATTTACCTGTAGTAGTAATCAGTAAGTGTTTTAACATCTCAAGATTTTTTGTTTTTGAGTTTTCAATAAATTTTTCATTGACTGGTTATGAATTATGAATATGTTTATATGATATTGTTTCTAAGTGACTGTGTGTTTTCCCAGTATATCCCTCCTCTTATACAGCTGGCGGCGGGGTCACCAAGCATAATTTAATTTGTCCCTAGCTTGGATTATGATGGATCCCGGTATTACTATAAATCCCTTTGTGAGCGCGCAATCACTAATGCGTGATTTGATTTCATGCTATTTATGCCTTAAGTATCGTTTTCAGACTTCGAGCAGAGTGTACGCGTTTTCATGCACTGTAATTTCTTTGGACTTATACGAACTTGGATTTATATATCTAAGTATTTAAAGCTTTGTGATCAAGATATTGAACACTTGAAGAATAGTGAGTTGTTTATTTAAAACGAACATTCAAAGTTTTAAGTTTGGGTTAAATCCCAGATAATCACGATGACTTATTTGACGACGGAGTTGATGACGAAGACAAAAACAAAGTCCATCTTTTTTTAAATTTGTATCACAGAAAGACATGGAGTTTCTGTTAAACCAAAGAACAACTAATGTTGTTAAGTGTGTCTAAGTTTAAACATCTAAATCTTTATTCACAACAGTTTACATATTACAGACTAGCTGTGCCCCGCGGTTGTAGATTTTAATTTCATGGATGCCCGCGGATCCCTAATGTTTTTAAAAAAAATCTAAGTAGCCTAAGTTACTCCTTATAACATTAGCTATCCGTCAGTGAAAATCCCATTAAAATCCGTCCAGCCGTTTTGGAGATTCCCCGGAACAAACAGACAGACAGACAAACGGACAGACAGACAGACAGAGAATTTTTTTACATCTTGGTTTTTCAGTGTCAGTAGCGTGTATACTTTCATATCCATTAAGTTAAAACTGTTATTTTTGAATTACAAACAGACACTTCAATTTTATTTATCTGTATAGATGTTGTTTTGTCTATGTTTTGTAATAAGTTAGTTTGTGCTTGTTACTTCTGATAGGAATGCATTCTGTTTAATTAAATCTCGCCCTAAAACAGCCCGAGGAAGGCTACATGTCGACCTACGTAGTTAAATTATCGTATAATGCCTCCTAATGTCAAAGCCTAATTAGTTTATGTCCCTATCTTACTGTACATATACGTTTACATCAAAGACTAATTTACTGCCGCCCGTAGAGAGTAATGCTCTTAGATAATTTGTCCTTAAGCCATAATGACAGACTATTACGTTATATTATTTACTAATTGGGCCCTGCGGTTTTACTCGCATAGACATTTCATGGGTGGCCCACGGTACCATACCAACTATAATGTTTTATCTATACATCTGTACAGATAAATAAAATTGAAATGTCTGTTTATAATTCCAAAATTACAGCTTTTCACTAAATGCATATGAAAGTATACACGCTACTGACACTGAAAAACCAAGTTTTAAATTTTTTCTCTGTCTGTCTGTCTCTCTGTCTGTTTGTTCCGGGTAATCTCCGAAACAGCTGGACAGATTTTAACTGGACTTTCACTGGCAGGTAGCTGATGTTTCAAAGAGTAACTTAGGCTACTTTTATTAGTTAAAAATATTAGGAATCCGTGACATGAAGCATGAAACTAAATCTACGCGGGTGAAACCACAGGGCACAGCTAGTTTTAAATAAAAGTAGCCTGTTTTAGGAACTCTCATGTTGTTTTTAAATATAAGTAGCCTAAGTTACTCCTTGTAGCATTGACTATCTGCCAGTGAAGGTCCCGTTAAAGTCAGTCCAGCAGTTTTGGAGACAGACAGAGAAAAAAAAAAGTTTTTTACCTATATACTTTCATGTGAATTAAGTAAAAAGCTGGAAATTTGGAATAACAAACAGACATTTTATTTATCTGTATAGATGTTTTAGTCATTGTTATCAATTTTATTTGTCAACGGTAATATAGGGCTACATTTTTACTGTTGAAATAAAATCACACAAATATGTAAGTATTCAGAATCAAGTCATACACGATAGCGAACTTTTTTGCCATTAGAATAAAGTTTACGTTCATTTTAACTGATGGATTATGAGGCGTGATATTCAACTTTATATTTAGTGTTGAAATATGCCCGCCTATTCTAAGCCTAGGCTCATCTGAGCCAGAATCACGGAACATTACACTTGATTTATTCTAACTCATATTTATCCGAACTTGTCTTCTTTATTCGGATGTCAGATTGTCATTTTTTTTCAGTGAAATTAATGTTTTTAAATATACGCGCGTAAAAAAACTATTACCGTTCCAATTTCGAAAAGAAAGTTCAAATGGAATCTTCTTTCTAAGAAGCCATGATAAGATAATCTTCGCTTTTCAAATAATGAGGTCCGAATAGAATACCTAAATTAATTTTATTTATTTAACTGAGTTATTCAATATTTTTTGAGTTCTACGTATCTCAATAGATGCGTCCTCTTCTCTATAATAAACTACTAGGAATTAATATATATATGTTTTATTTTGAAAGGTAAATGAAAAGAGTAATAGGTCTCTTTTAAGAATAATGCATCTTCTTACATTAATGTAACAACGCCCGCTTACAGCAAAATATAAACTTTAAAAAAAAAGCTTGAATTCCAAACGCTTTTTTAACCATACCTACATTTATATAGATAAATAAAATTTAAGTGTCTGTTTATAATTTGAAATTTACAGCTTTTCACTAAGTGTAAAAAAAAACTATTTTTATTTCTCTGTCTTTCCGTCTGTTTGTTCCGGCTAATCCCCAAAACGGCTGGGCCGATTTTAAAGGGACTTTCACTGGTAGATAGCTACAACAGAAGTTATTCAGGAAGAAGTAACTCAGGCTACCGCGAGCCACCCATGAAATTAAATTTACGCGGGTGAAACCGCGGGGCACAGCTAGTAAGTACACAATGAAGAAAAGCTGAAGTGAAAAAGTGACCACAATTACACTAAACACTTAACCGATGTGATTTAAATTTAGCGGAAAGTGTCCTTCGGGAAACCCAAAATACATCCGTAATGTGTTTTCTTCCCTCGGGAATATTAAACATGTAAATTTCGGGAAGCTAGTGAAGTGCCGCTAAAAGGTTTGCAAACGGAGAGATACTTCGTTGTAAGTCTCTGAACATCACCTTTCATCCAATTCAAACCTCTCTCTATTATCTCAATTTACTACTCACAAACAAAATAAATTTGACTACCGTAAATTGGCGGAAATAGACGCACACTCATTACGTGCTGGTTGGTTAATATACCTGGGGCCTTACCATGAGCTCTTATTGCCATGATAGTTTCACTCATTTATGAGACAGATGTATGCGACGTGTATGCATGTGTGAGACGATTGATAATCATTGTAGAAAGCCGATCTCCTGCTACCATTATGTATCTCTTTACTTGTCGCTTTACTAGACATGTGTATTGTGTCTTGGAATCGGTATGTGGGCTTTCATGTTCACTCCTTTGTCCGTCTCACGTTTTGATACGAACATTTCAATAAATAGTATTGTATTGCTCATATATTGTTCTGAGATCTAAGTGATTGCAGCTGTTTGATGAGTTCCCTTTGGCCACCTGTGAAAATCGGGGATCCAAAACTTTCTATCAAGGATTTCACCATTCGTGGGTGATCTAAGCATGACTACATTTCAAATCCCTACTAATATTATAAATGCGAAAGTAACTCTGTCTGTCTGTCTGTTACGCTTTCCCGCTTAAACCTCTCAACCGATTTTGATGAAATTTGGCACAGACAATCTTTAGACCCTGAGAAAGGACATAGGCTACCTTTTATTTATTAAAAATATTAAGGTTCCGCGACAATAAGGATGAAATTAAATCTACGCAGGTGAAACCGCGGGACACAGCCAATAATAACATAAACTCTACGCGGATGACACCGCAGAGCACAGCTAGTACATAAATAAAATTCAAAACAGCATTCGTATAAAACAGGTTTATGAGCAGAATATTATAAGTTCTGGGAAAGCTATGGTATTAACTTCCCAGCGTAATATTAGCTCTCTTGAGCTCCTTGTATTATGTAGGTTTCATTTTAATTAAGCTTTGCAAAGGAATATCTGCATTGAATAAGAACCACCCAATAGTTTTGAATCCTTGCGATATTTTTGCCGTCACTGACAAAAAACAAACAGTACTTTTAATCTTGGAGTTTTGCATATATGATATGCTAGCTGTGCCCCGCGGTTTCACCCGCGTAGATTTAGTTTCATCCTTATTGTCGCGGAACCCTAATGTTTACTAGGAAGCCTAAGTTACTCCTTGAAACATCAGCTACCTGCCAGTGAAAGTCCCGTTACCCGGAGCAAACAGACAGTCAGACAGATGAAATTTTTAAAACTTGGTTTTTTAGTGTCAGTAGCGTGTATACTTTCATATGCATTTAGTGAACAGGTGTTATTTTGGAATTGCAAACAGACACTTAAATTTTATTTATCTGTATGTATACATGTAATGTATAAACGCAAGCGACATCGTAGACTGAAGCTAAAACGCGTAGTTATATCACTGAAAACACACGAGTAGATGTAATATGGCTACGCTTGTGTGTACTAACTTTATGATGGAATATTAAATAGTTCCGCTTATTTGTGTGTTTGTAGTAATTGAAATGTTCATCAGCAGCATAAATTTTGTGCCGTCAGTTATGCAAAGCCTCGTCCGAATAGTTCTAAGCTGCAATTCAGAGCCTGCATTCATTTAATCCTTTGAAATGCTTCCCAACTTTATATACCTGTACAAAAGCTTCGTTCTGTATACCTCTATTGTGTTAAAGATTTATCAACTAGAATATAAAGTTATCTGTCATTTCCACCACACCAGTGGTCATTTAAAATGATGCTCTCGGAGTTTCAGAAAGTTATAATACGTCTACTCGCTATCCTAGCAACACATTATAGAACTTTGATTCTTATCTGTAAGTTGGTGAAAGTTATGATGTGTATAGAAGTGTTTCATACAGTATCTTGATTATATCATCCTGTTGAATGTTCTATTGTTGAATTTGGAACAAACATACAGATAGAGAGACCGACAGACAGACGGAGAAAATTTTAAAACTTGGTTTTTTAGTGTTAGTAGCGTTTATACTTTCATATACAGTAAATAAAAAGCTGTTTGGAATTACAAACAGACACTTCAATTTTATTTATCTTTATAGATTTGGATTTTCCTGGTGAAAAGATGAGTCAACATTGAGATAGGCATTACGTGTTACGTTGGTGATACCTGTTGCCTTGCTCGTGATCCCCTCTTAATTACCTCTCATCTTTTTGTAAACAAGCTGTTTTGTATATCCACAAGAGCTTATATAACGTTTCAAAAATATAAAAAGAAAAAGGCTCTTATTTAGATGAAAGTATGTGCATTTATTTAATGTGTTCATCGAGGAGCCGTGGTCGCCGTGGGGATAGAACAGTCGCCTGCTACGCACGCGACGCTAGTTTGAACCCCAGCGGGACCTGTACCAATGAGCTTTTCTAAAAACTTATGTGCAGTGATTTCACACCACTCTCTTTACGGTGAAGGAAAACATCGTGAGGAAAGCTGCATATGTCTGAGAACTTAAGACTTATGTATAGTGCCTGAAACGGTAATGGACTCACCATCTAGCACGTCTTCGGTGAAAAGTGAGTGTTGTTATTACAACACCTCTGCCTACCCCTTCAGAGAATACAGGCAAAAGCATATGTGTTTATCGCCAATTTACAATCATGCTAGACAATTTTAAACTAACGGTGTTCAAAATAATACGGTGACATATACAAAATGTAGTATATTCGATGCTTGTAAGGTCGTTCTCAGTAATGTTGCGTACAATTCAATTTGTTCATCTTTATCAACTTATGATGTCATTTGTTACGGGGTTATTTGATCCATTAACAAGCTTACTGGCTGTTTACATCCCTATTCTCGATAAATTGCTCGGCTGAGTGCTGTACTGGATCTCGGATATGCATGAAATCTCTAAGGTTTACTATATTATATAACAAACTAGCTGTACCCCGCGGTTTTTCGATTTAGTTTCTTGCTGTTTTTTTTTAAATAAAATTATTTAAAACACCCCTTGAAACTTCAGCTATCTGCCAGTAAAAATCCCGTTAAAATCGGTCGAGCCATTCACGCGTGATGGCGTGACCAATGGAAATAGAGATTCGTTTTTATATATAGAGATTAATGTCGTCCTAAGACGAGTAATCCTTAGACGTAAAAGTGTTTTCTAAATTTCTTTTAGATGGCAGAAATGCTTACGTTACGGCAATTTTGTGGGGTCACTGTTAGGTCAGTCACAATTAAGATTCTATTAAAATCAGCAAAAGGCTTATCCATATCTATAACTAGAAGAAAATATGTATGTTAAGCCGCTTAGAGCATTTTTAAGAGAGACAGGGTATAAGGGGTGGTTTCTACGAGAGGTTTAAACTTCGCATCCGCCCGACTGAGGACTGTGTCTCTTCTACAGAAGATCGCATTCAAATAAAGCTATTATTGTATGTAGTCCAGCAATTCCATACATCGTGAGGTGGCAAAAAACATGGCAACGTTCGAGTGATGCCATTAGTATTTCTAGCGATCATAGGCTGTGCTAGCCGCTAACCGCCAGGCGGACCGCTTGTATGTCGGATGAAAATAAAAAAACTTAACCAGGCTTTCGTAATTTCCATGGCCATAATGTTTGTGACTTGTGTAGTACTTAATTACTTCGCTATTATACCTTTCTATTGTGCACGATGTGTGATTATTATCCAGGTAAATTATTCGAATAACTCTCATTACATGAAAGAGTCGATGCCCTAATCAACAACCATTCGATAAAGACGTGCGAATTACTTTCATTGGACTGTAATCATCAGATCATAATAAAAATGGCGGCATCGTAAACTAAGGATTGGCTTGTCGGTTTACGAGCCAAATGGAGTGCTTGGGGTGAGTTAGGCAGTGTTTTCAACGTAGAGTACCTTGGGAAGAATGATCATTGGGTACTTAAGATGAGATAGATTTAATGGAAATCTATATCTATATAGATAAATAAAATCGAAGTGTAATTCCATAATAACAGTTTTTCACTAAATGCATATGAAACGCTACTGATACTGAAAAACCAAATTATTATTTTTTTCTCTGTCTGTCTGTCTGTTTGTTCAGGGTAATCTCTGAAACGGCTGGTCCGATTTTAACGGGATTTTCTCTGGCAGGTAGCTGATGTTTTAAGAACTAACTTAAGCTACTTTTATTTATTAAAAATATTAGGGATCCGCGACATGAAGCATAAAACTAAATCTACGCGGGTGAAACCGCGGGGCACAGCTATTAGATAAATAAAATTGAAGTGTATGTTTGTAATGTCAAATGAACAGTTTTTCACTAAATGCATGTGAAAGTAAATTCGGTACTTAATGGATGAAATCGCAAGGCACCACGCAGGCTTGAATGCGGGTGGAAGGTTTTATTTGGTTCTAGCTTTGTTCAATAAACGTTGAAGCCCCTATTATCGGATACACTTTGAATGTTAAGATACAATCAAAGAGGAACGTAGGCAGTTTAAAGATCAAAATAATCTCGAACTAGCAAGAAACAAAAGTGTATGAGGGACTTGGTGCGCATAGAAGCCATAAAAAAAATTTGGTGATTGAACTCAACGATAATATAAGTTTAGATACGTTTTGCGCTCGCAAAATGAACGAAGAAATGTTCCCTACGCAGTTTGTCATTTGACAAATAAGTAGTGCAAACGATAGCGAATTTAAAACAAGATTAGAAGAGAGAGCAGTGAAAAAAAGCAGCTAACATAACAACGTATTTATTTGACAACTTAACTTCTAAACAAACGAAAGATAAAAAAGGCTAAAAATAAAAAAACATAAATCATAAATATATCAAAATAGTTTCCAACAAGTAGCATAAACATTTGAGAGTAACTGAGGAACGCACCTAGAGTTTCAACAACTTTATCGCCAAAATTTTTGCACACTAGTGACATATCTACGTCTTTAAAAAAAGTTTAATATCATTGAGTGAACTTATAGAAAAATAAATGGTAGTAAAGTCTTATCACATTAAAAATCTCTTCCAGACAAACTAAGTGTAAGTACATGTGAACCGTGTAGGCGAGAAAATACGGCTTACAGTTCGTTAATCCACTCTAGATTCCTTCGGGATACTCTTGCTGATAAAATCTATCATGGGATTAGTGTAAAGTATAGTCAACAAGAACTACTTTTTATCAAAGACTAGCTACTGCTCGCGATTTCGTCCGCGTGGAATAGTTACTTTGGGCTAACGCTAACTTTGTCCCGCGACTGGTCTAAGCGTGATGATGTATAACTTATAGCTTTCCTGCTATCTAACACTAAAATCATTTTTCAAATGAGATTAGCGCGTTCCAGCAAACACACCAAAAAATCATCAGCATTATATATTAGTAAAGAAGTATGGATAACCACTGATTTTGATTCGCTATCTTCGATATGCAACCATAACCCACCTCCAAGGAAGTATCAACACATTTTGAGCCACTATAACACAAGGTCAAGTGACGACATTTGAACGTGTCAATACATCTGCTCCTCTACTTCGTGGGACACTGAAAGTATTATGTATTTATAAGGTTTGACGTTACAAAGTAAAAGGAACCAATCGCGGCTTTAAGTTATCGTTAGCGCATAGTACCTAACTATTCCACGCAGACAGAATCCATTTGGTTAAATAAAAACGCAAGCTCGAGAGACGACGTTTGAACATTTAAAACTTCTAAAAACATTGGGATAGTTAAATAAATACATTCTTAATCTGATGTCAAGCTTAGGGGGTTCATAGGGCTATTCCACTCATTCGTTGTAAATACAGCGAAAATGAACTCTATTTAATCGGTGACGGAAGGAATGGAAGTATTCTCGCTACTAAATCAACCGTAAAATGGTCAACACAATATAATCGTAGATGTATAGAGGTCAATTGTCCTCAGCGGTACGGTCTAATGGGCCCTCTCGACAGAGGTCCTTGTACAGCTAGGATTCACTTTACCTGCGATCGTACGTGACTGGTTTAGCGTACGAGTCTAGAATGTTTCCGAGGGGGGTTGATTTTTTTTACTTACCCATGCTTTTTCAGGGGTGAGATAATTATGGTTGTTCGAATTGTCGTTGAAATAAATGTACGTGTTCTAGGATGTATGGAGAATATTGTGTGAGATTATTATTTTATGTGATGTTCTGGTAAAAAACGGATTTCAAAGGTGCTTTTAAGATGAAAATTCAATTGATTTATAGACAATTCTTATCGCCGTCATATGAGACGCTTAAACTATGGAGGTTCAAACATTATTTCTTCAACTGTGCCTGTCGCAGCTGCAGCTCCGGGAACTACTGCTGCTTGACACTGGCGATACTTAGAAAGCCTCCAGCCACGCACATATATCAACCAAATAACGCTGCCCAAGTAGTATTGTGTTTTAGCAATCGCAAGGTCACCCGTTATGCTCTGTTACTCATTTCGTTCAAGTAAAAAAACCGTTAACCGCTTCGTTGGTCGCTATTTAGTTAATGATTTCGAACGCTATTAAAAACACGAGGTCCTAGATTCGATCCTGGGTTTTTCATCTGTGATTACAAATTAATGACAATAGGTTCACTCCCTATTAAATGGGACTCATAATTGGTGAAATGTGGGTGTATTTTAAGTATACCTCTGCCTTCCCCTTCAGGGAGTATAGGCATGTGTTTCTATGTATTGACAATACGAAAGAAATTTCCACATTCTAGCGACATTAAAAAACCAATCAACGCCAACACGTACCTTACCATAGTTTCTTATTGCAGCTCGAACAATTTTATCAATGAGGTTAATAGCCGAAGTATCAAGAAATGTCTGATGTAAAAATCAATGTCCATAATATTACAACTAGAACACCAGGCCAACGATTTTAGTATAGCCTATCTACTGATCTATCTTCTGTCTGTAACAGAAATATTTCCAATAAATATAATATAATAGAAATTATAATTTTAATCTAAATTGTAAACATATTTTTGTAAAGAGTAATTGTTGAGTTTCTTGCCGGGACCTTCTCAGTAAAAACAACCTCCCGAGCCTGGAGGTCACATTTATAATCCCGTATAATGTAATTGTTTCCTTGTCCTTCTGACAACTTGAAAGGAGGTACTCTGTAAGAAAACAAATTAGATTTTTATGGTTTTAAGGTGATTGCTTTCCTTAATTCATTATCGGTTTCATTTTCCAAACTGATGACCCTGTGGTATTACCAATTTAATTCAGTGTTTATAACGGGCTTAATGCATCGACTGGTCCTAAAACGAGTATGTACAAGATTACACAACTTTAATAAATAGACCTGAGAGTTATATTATAACTAGCTTCTGCCTGCGACTTCATCCGCGTCTAATAGTTAATTTGCACTAATGCTAACTTTAGCCCGCGTGATAATATATTCTTCCCCGATAAATGGGCTATCTTATATTGAAATAATTATTCAAATTGGACCAGTAGTTCCTGACATTAGCGCGCTCAAGCAAACAAACAAACTCTTTAGTTTTATATATTAATACAGATATAATCTTACGTTCAGAAATAAATTGAGGATTGACGCGTCTTAAAATTTTATATTCCCTGGCATAAAGCTTAATGGATTAATCAAATTATTCCTAACAAGGGATCATAAGTTTTTTAATCCGAACTAAATCGCACATGACAAGGTTGGGTGTTAGCTTAAAATATTACTTCGGCTAATCCCCTTATCATAGACTGTTATAATGAACGGATAGCATTGGTATTGACTTAAGACATCTGTCATATTTTTTTACTTATAAGTATACTGTTGCTAGGTGTTCCTTCTATACGATAGACTGGTGGCTCATACATTTGGTGGTGTAATTTAATTACTTGTCTATTTTTGAAGTCATCACTAATAAAGCTTTACTACTCCTAGTATAGTATAGTATGCAAATGAAAAAGAAAAATATTTATGCAGTTTGAGCCTTGGTAAGCACTTATGAATGTCGAAAATTTACAACCAGTTCGGCAACTAGCCTTCTGAGAAGAATCGGCAAGAACGCTCGACCAGGCATTATGTACATCACTAAGCACATATATCGCCCGTAAAAACCTTGACAACCTAGAGAAGCTAATATTGGTTGGCCAGGTCGACGGGAAAAAATGACTTTGTGGAACTACTCGGTGGTCAGACCTAATAATGTCGACGACTGGCCTTCCAACAACCAAAGGTCTTAAGACCGCCGAAGACAGAAATGCGTGCAAAAGCATGACGACGAGAGTAGATACGACAATCAGCGGGCCAACTATGATCATTTAAGCAGTGCGTATTAAGAACTACTTAGCTTTGACGTTTAATTTTACGGTACAAAAATGAACGTCAAAGCTCAGAAGTAGCATAAACTCATAATGATAAGACTGAGAAGAAGATGTTTCATACGAAGAAGGTAATTAATATAATTTCATAGAGTTTCGACGTAAGTGAATATTTGAGAATTGTTCAAATAGTAGCATTCTTAGCCCGTCACCCTACGGCGATATATAACTAGCCAAGATACAGAGGTGTTCAAAAGAAAGTTTGTGTGTATCTGATTACCATGGCGACGCGGACAGGAAACCAAACTTTACGATCTGTTACGACACTTCCAAGTACACCCCTAAACATAAAACTAGTAATTTAAGATACTTGAGTTTGACTGTTGTTTTTTTTTATATACGGAACATTAACAATAAGCTCACATGTATAGTTTGAAATTAATCTACTCTTTTCATGTGTGTACTTGTTATATTATGGAATCCAGCAAAATGGGCGAGGATAATGGAAACAATCTATACATCTATACAGATAAATAAAATTGCAGTGTCTGTTTGTAATTCCAAAATAACAGCTTTACACTAAATGCATATGATAGTATACACGCTACAAACACAAAAAAACCAAGTTTAAAAAATGTTCTCTGTGTCTGTCTGTCTGTATGTTTGTTCCGGGTAATCACTGAAACGGCTGGACCGATTTTAACGGGACTTTCACTGGCAGGTAGCTGATGTTTCAAGGAGTAACTTAGGCTACTTTTATTTATTAAAAATATTAGGGTGTCGTGACAATAAGGATGAAACTAAATCTACGCGGGTGAAACCGCGGGGCACAGTTAGTCCTAAATAAGTATTAAATTTTAATGTACAACGCGTTATTCAATAAGGTTTCTCAGCGTCGCACTAATCGTCGAGTGGCAGGTTTAAAGATACGAAAATGAACCTTCTCCTCTTTGTTTTATGTATCAATTTGCTTGTGATTAACGCGGCAGTTGGACTCATTTTATTAAGAGCTAGCCAGTTGTTACAGATGCCGTTGAAGAGTTTTGAACACGCAACTAATAATATTGTATTTGTTCGTGTTAGCTCCATACAAGACCCAAAAAAATACGACTTTGCATTTAAGGCTTACGCTCAACAATCGTGACTGTGAGAAATAACTAAAGTGGTCTCAACTCGTAGAAGGTTTATTCTAGTAAAATATTATATTGTACAAGTATTGACCATGTAAGTTGAAGTTGCAGAAAGGTTGCACACACAGTCGTTTCGGTGACGACACTTGAGACGTTCGGCAAATCACTCGTAATGATTCTATCTAATGGTAGACAATATTCTTCACTAGTAGAGTGTTTCTTTACACGCTACACTCTATATTAATACATTTACATTGATCCACAATGTTCAAACACATCTTGGTACACTCTATGTAACAGACGGTACTGTAAGGCCTCAGCCTTACAAGCTGGTTAAAACCATTTTCGGTTTATACTTTTAATCTTTAAGAAATATATTTAAAACATAAAACGAAAAGAATTCGAAATAAGAAAAGAATAGTAGTTGTCAGAAAAAGAACTAGAATGGAAGCAAAAGAATAAAAAGTGAAAAACAGTTTATTAATTTTATTTTTATAGAAAATAGTATCGTATCCCGGAGACGAGGGACCCCAAGTCGGGGGTCGCTCGCCACAGTACTTTTAGAACACTCACTTTTCACAGAAGTTGATTAGGTGCCAACGTGATAAAAGGTGAGTCAGCCATCTATAGCACTACATTCTTATTTTTTTTCATTTACATATGTCAGTCAGGGGTCCTTCTGTTTTCCTACACGGTAAAGCATCGATGAATGAGGTGTGACATCACTGCATTGAGTTACTGATCACTTTTCCATATTTTACAACCCTCTACGAACAGTTAATTACGTATGACAAGGTAACGTAGATAATCTTATTCGGTGCCACTCCATTTTTGTATTCAGCCCGCTTAAATTACTGAACCAAATCAATTCAATTCAATGGATTCCATTGTCGCTCAAGAGTACTTTTACAAATCAATATTCAAATGTAGAAAATGGCTTTCAATTCTACTCAAATGGGTAATGTGACCTCACTTACTTATTACTTTTCGTATGGATACAAACTAACAGTTTTTTTTTATTAAAATCTTTAATATCTATACTCATACGCTGAAGAGTTTATTTGCTTACTTGAACGGGCTAATCTCAGGAACTACTGGTCCGATTAGAACAATTCTTTCAGTGTTAGAGAGCACATTTATCGAGGAATATATCATCGCGCTAAGACAAAACGTGTTAAAGTTAGCGTTAGCCTATAGTAACAATTACACGCGGACGAAGTCGCAGGCAGAAAGCTACCACCTAGATATATCAAGAATGACGATAGACAGGTCGGTCGGTTTGCATTATTGACCTTAATTTTATGCCTTCGGTATGTT
The DNA here is from genome assembly GCA_964035505.1 of Watsonalla cultraria. Taxonomy (NCBI): domain Eukaryota; kingdom Metazoa; phylum Arthropoda; class Insecta; order Lepidoptera; family Drepanidae; genus Watsonalla; species Watsonalla cultraria. Next base: position 3,285,826 of record OZ037717.1, on the reverse strand, counting down.
TTTTGCGACGCAATATTAATGGAAAAGGGACTTAATATTCCAGACAATATTTGTTTGAAGTATAACGTGGTGGATGGGAACGGCACACAAGCTTGACTATTATAAATTACTAGCTGTGCCCCGCGGTTTCACCCGCGTAGATTTAGTTACATACTGTTTTTTCTAAATAAAATTAGCTTAAAACACTCCTTGAAACATCAGCTATCTGCCAGTGAAAGTCCCGTTAAAATCCATCTAGCCGTTTACGCGTGATGCCGTGACCAAGGAAATAGGGATTAATTTTATATATATAGATATAGATAAGATAGATAATATATATATATAGATTTTAATTTTTAATAATATTGTGTCTATGACACTCGCAAATACCGTTGCTTTCTTTTGGCGAAAGAATGGGCATTATACTAGACTCTCGGCTGCTACTGGGAAATTACAAATGGAAAAACCCAAAACACTGCCCTTCTCTGGGATCAAACTTAGGAAGTAGCGCTTGTGACCACAAGACCAACAAGGTAGTCGCCACAAAATTATGTAAGTAAATATATAAAGGTTTATTAAAATCAGACAGAAAATATAATTGAGTTCATGTTTATTAACAGACCCTTAAATTCAAATGATACTTAAAGTACTTGTCTGAGTTTCGTACACAAAAACAAACAGCGCAGTTTTATTGTACTGCTGTGCAATTCAGTTATAATTAACGTCATGAAAGCGGCTATTTTTAAAAAGTCCGGTCGGGTTTGGATCTCTTATGTCGAGTAACGTCATTTGACGCATCACAAAATTGAGTTTACCCTCAATGTATTTTATCTAGCTCGGGCTTTTGTTCATCTGAACGGGTGGAATCCATTTGCGACCTCAATTTGCTAGCGAATAAGCTTATTTTCGCGTAGCAACTGTTGCGTCGGTAAACGTACTTGCGAACGCAACAGGTAAACGAAATACTTTAATAAATATCGTATACTGTTTGTTGGGAGCTGTGGATGTTGTGAAAGCTTATTATAGGTTATTGTCTCCCGTCCTAAAACGAATATTTGCTACTTTTGTGACTTACATCGTAGCTTTGAGACATATGTGCTTTATTTACACCAAGCAACGTAAGTAAATGCTAGAAAAAATATAGTTTCACTCAGAGGGCTTAGTGCGAGTTTTCTTAAAATCGCCGTCACAAGTCATCGCGTCGACGTAAACGCAGATTTGTATGGGCTCACAATAGTGTCATGTTTAGGCCGACAGAGGCGCCGTTCCGATCCCACAAATATGCGTTAACTTTGACGCGGTGACATGTGACGGCGGCAGTGAAAAACTCGCACTAGGCACTCTGAATAGTAAAACCTTAAAATGTCTTTCGCACTAAAAGTGACAAATGGTAAGTCCATCGCCATTCCAAGCACTATACGCATATGGATTGCTTTTTAGACGCTAGTTTCCTCACGACGTTTCTCTCCTTGTAATTCTGAATGTCAAATATCTGAAGTTTCTACTAAGACTCATTGGACTCCACAAACCACTGTCATAACGATTCTCTTTTAGAAATTGGATTATGAATTGTGTTTCAATGACTTTCAACCCAATTTTCTGTGGAAAGACAAGACGGGAAAGTATGATCGAGTTATAAAAATAATGATTACTAAGCAATAACTAATATTGGTAGAAAAATATTGTATTTGAAGTGCCTTTCCAGTCTAAATGGATTGAAACTTGTTTGACATGTAGCCCTGCAGTTCTTTATTTACTTTATATTAAAACATCGCATTGGATTTCTGGTTAAAATTGCGGATGGTGCCACTCGCCTGATGATAAATATAAATAAAAACTAATCGGGCATCTGGGAACGCGGTTCCGGTTAGCTAGCGGTCCCAGTCGCCTGAATCCTTTATTAATGACAGGCATAGAATTCGAGAATCGCTGCGTAGTGGTTTTTCAATCAATGATCATACGTAGGCATAAATACTTACAATAATTACTTCTTTATGTCAGATGCATGGATAAAGGTTGGTTCGCCTTATATTATTAATATGAAAGAAAAGTAATTGGTTTTTGCCAAACGAGACTCTGGCAAAGGTAAACGTGGTTTGTGAGTTTGAACAACGCAATATGAATTTATGTAAAGCAAAAGTTCGAAAACTCTCACAAAATGTTGATCGAATGATTGTGTGTCAATAATAGGTTATTAGTTTTCTGCAATCGTAGTAGGTAAGTAGGGTCTTGAGCCCCGGGCGCTAAATAAAAATTATACTATACAGAAGGTTTGCTCTTATGCTTTGGCGGCTGCAGATTCACGCAATTATAATATAATAGTTATCAAATTGATTAATAAGATTTAAAAAACTTTCCCGATGATCAATTGGTGCAAACACTAAAAAAATTACTAGAGGTCCTGGGATCGATCCCGGGTCGGGCAAAGTGTTACCGAGTTTTCCATGTGTCATTCCCTAGTAGCAGCCCGAATAATGGCAATAGGCCCCCTATTACCTATATATAAAGGTGGGTGTACTATATATACGTACATGTCGGCGCCTCACCGGAGTTCGCCCCAGGATCCATTATAATCGTCAAGAAAAATAAGGAACACAGCAGGATAAATAATTATATTTCTTTAACAACCTTACTCTTCAACGATCAGCGAAAGAATGCCACATACTGCAACCTCGACTAACCAAGTTATTTAATTATTAATTACAAGACCACGTGTTTCACATTATTACAAAACTATTTAATATTAAGGTTTTATAATTCTAAAAACAATAAAACATTATTTTTATGTTAACTAAAGTCGAAATACATCTTAATTAGCTTAATTAGGTATTTTAAATAACAATATAAAATGAACCGGAAACACCCTATAAAGTTTACAGTTTTGTTACAAAAGTAAATCATAATTGTATTTTAAAATAAATTATTCAATAATTACAACAATATTAGATAATAATGAAACATTAATTAAACTTCTAATTTTACATAATTAACTTAACTCGTTTCTTAAAATAATACATACGGAAATCATACAGTAGTGTAAACACAACAAAAACATTAGTGACCCACTTAATTCATATTACAATACAAAATTATATAAATAGGAAATTCTACTTCGTTAGTACTTTTAATTAATTCTAGAATCTGAATTACAATTTATTATCCTAAATTTAAGAATTACATTATTACGAAAAGTAGCTAGTGTTGTTTCCTGTCTCAATTTTAAATTGAGACTTGTTTCCTACAATTGAAACTAGATGGCAGCTCGGTTGAGCGCGCCCATACGGCCATACTGACTCAAGCGCGTTCTCTGCGCTTACAAATTTAGAAAATCATTGACAGAATTGAAAATCATATAAGATTGCACGTACACACAATTACATAATCAAATCAAACCAATCTCATATTTCCTTATAACAAGGTTCTCTTTTGTTTTAAGGATAAACACTTAACTTGTAAATTATAACTTAACAAATAATATGGTAACTTTACAGCCTTGATTAATTAGTAAACATTTCGTCAAAAACAATACTTTGACACTCATAAACATAAATCATTCTTGAGACTAGCAATCTCATTCTAGGATCTACCCACACCAAAACAGGCAATCACCCATCCTGGGATCTAGCCATCAACAAAACAGGCAATCACACTTCCCGGGATCTAGCCATCATCAAAACAGGCAATCACCCATCCTGGGGTCTAGCCATCATCAAAATAGGCAATCACCCTTCTTGGGCTATAGCCTCTAAGACCGGTATAAAGGATGCGCATGGTGGCCAGCCAGCGCGAAAGGAAGGATTTTGGATAGGAACCAACAATAAAATAAAGCAGGGGCTAATTATTGGAAGTGGATGCCCCCAAATTAACTGGTATGTTCCCACAGTTATTAGCGGATGCAGTGGCGGAAGATAGTGATTCAACAGGTACTCCAGAATTATCGTTATTCGCCCATACGGACGACTGCTCAGAGTCAGAGTCACTTTCAAAAGGGTCATATTGTGCAAGGGGAGCAGCTCGCAAGGAATCATGACTAGCAATTTTTTCTGAACAACCGCGGAGATTGACATGTTTTAGTCTGTATCTGTCATTGGGCAAGATTTCTAAAACTTCCATAGGCCCTTCAAATTTGGGACCGAGTTTAGTGGTGTGGCGTTCATGGCGCCGAAGTAGAACAAAGTCGCCAACTTTATAAGGTTTGACTTTAGCTTTACCTTTATCGAAACGAGACTTATCCTGAAGGGATCGCTCGTCCATCCTATCCTTGCAAGCCGCTCGCATTGATTCTAGATCATCAGTTAGTACATCGTCATCAACTTGTAATAACTTAATACTCGGTGGTGAACATTTCTTTCCCAGTAAAATTTCCAGTGGACTTTTGCCGGTACTTTTGGATACACTACAATTTATAGCTAATTGTAAATCCTGAATAGCCGAGTGCCAAGGCATATCAAGTTCTACAACCGACATATTGTCTTTAATTACTTTCATAAGGCGCTCTACCTGTCCATTCGCCCTACTAGCGCCTTTTGCCACCACATGATGCTGAATACCATAACGTTCGCAAAAACTTTTGAACTCTGTGGATGTCATGCTTTTATCTTGATCAGTAATAAATAACGTAGGGGTGCCAAAAATAGATATAAAATTTTGAAAGCACTTAATTGCGGTTTCCGTAGTGCGGTCATTTGTATAGATCATGTGAACGTATTTGCTGTAACCATCTATATAAACAAAAGCATATTCCGCTACGTTTCGCTGGCCATTCATTCGTCCAGTAATATCGCCGTGGACAGTGTGGAAAGGAATTGGGACTTTGTCGATTGGATGTAGCGTAACCTGTCGAGCACCCGAAACACCTTTCCGAACTCTACAACTAACACAGTTCTCTACAAATTTTCTGACCAGCCGCGACATATTTGGGAACCAGTATTGTTCACGTAATTTAGCAAGAACTTTCTCCCAACTAAAATGTTGAAGAGAATTATGATAGTGACTGATAAGATTCCATCTGTATCTAGCAGGGACAATAATGAGCTTATGAGTTTTATTATCAATTTGGACTTTACGCCTCAATAATTTATCTTGGGTAATGATGTAAGTATCGGCAATAGATTTGGGAATAGAGTCTCCTTTTAATTGATCAACAATTTTACTTAAGATAGGATCGCGTTTCTGCTCAATGAGCAGCCAATTGTGGTCAAGCGAGTTGACTAGGAATTTTAAGGCCTGAGTAGGCGATTTTGGTGGTAGAGCGACACTGACAGTTCGAACGGATTTTTCAGTATCTACGTGGTTGCGACTGAAATAGTCTGCATGAGCAAGGCGGTCTCCCTTACGGTATTCAATTTGAAAATCAAAATTCTGTAAATAAGCCCACCATAGATGTACCCTGGGAGTCAACTCTTTCTTATGACTGGAAGCTTTTAAAGAGTTGCAGTCCGTCACGACTTTAAAAGCCCTCCCGTGTAGAAAATGGCGAAAATGTTTAATTGCTTTTACAACTGCGAGGGTTTCCAATTCATACGAATGATATTTACTCTCGCAATCAGTCGTCCGCATACTAAAATAAGCAATTACCAATGGATTTTTATCCTGTCTTTGAATTAACACGGCGCCATACCCCAGAGAGCTGGCATCGGTGTGAAGCTCTGTGGGTAAACAGGGATCGAAAATAGTCAGAAGGGGAGAAGATATAAGCCGATTAATGACCTCGCGTCTTGCAAGTTCATGACGATCTGTCCAACGCCAAGGAACGTTCGCCTTTGTTAACTCGTACAGGGGAGCCATTATCGAGGAGAAGTTAGGCACAAATTTCCGGAAATATCCAGCTAATCCATTAAACTGACGGACTTCTTTGGGACTCTTAGGAATGGGTGAATTGACCAAGGCTTGGATCTTCCGTGGGCTAGGTTTAACGGTTCCGTTTTCTATAAGGTTTCCTAAATATTCTACTTGCGTTTTAAGAAAAGAGCATTTGGCAACGTTCAAGGAAAAACCAGCTTGCGTTAGTCGATCTAGTACTAATTTTAGATTATGCAAACCTTCGTCAATTGTTTCGGATATTACCAGAATGTCATCAACATAAACTAACGCGATACTATCTTTAAGTTCTCCTAATGCCGAATTGATAGCACGTTGATAAACCGACGGCGCGTTATAGAGACCAAAAGGCATACGCAAGTATTCAAATTGACCATCGGGGGTCACAAAAGCGGTCTTTTCGATCGAATCGGGTGAAATTGGAATACCATGAAAACCTGCAGCCATATCTAAACAGGTAAAATAGCGTGCTTTTCCTAACTTATCGATCTGATCTGCTATAAGCGGTAAAGGAAAGTGATCTCTGAGAGTATTGGCATTAAGCTCGCGAAAATCGACACAGAGCCTGTCAGTACCATCCTTTTTTTTGACTAGTAAAATAGGGCTACTGTAAGGAGATGAACTATCTCGTATAATGCCATTACTCTTCAAATCCTGAACTATTTCTTTAACTTTTTCACGTTCCACAGGTGACATTCTATATGGTCGTCGCTGTACTATTTTGTCCGGATTCTTTAATCTAATTTGTAAAGATCCAGTTTTCACTTGTGAAACGCGATTCCCACTTGTAAAATTATCTTTATATTTAGTAAGTATTTCCCGTAATATTTTAAGTTGTTGGGGATCGCTTATATCAGTATCAAGACTCAAAGTCGGGTCAACATCAAGCAAAACGTTGTTAATAAAAAGCTCACGCTTTAGAGAAATACTGTCTTTCTTCAGTGTCACGCTAAGACCTGGCACATTCAAAAGGTCGAATCCGATAAGGATATCAAATTTCATGCGAGTATCACCAACTACATAAAATTCTAGCTCTACATAAATACCGTCTACTTTCACTACAGAGGTGATGCTTCTATTTGACTTTATTGGTGAACCACCAATGCCCGAAAAGGTAACGTCTACACATTTACGTTTGCCGGGTACAGAAAGAGAAACGCTTTCTTTAATTAATGAACAGTCGGCACCAGTATCAAAAAGACACGAATAACCCTTATCACCTATTTCTACAGTAATCAGACTGCGTTCTAAGGATTGACAATAGTTTACAGACTTGTTTATTGATTTGAGGCGCTCATCATTCTGCCGACGAAAACAATTCCTTTCAACGTGACCTGGACGATGACAATACCTGCACTCAATATTTTTAGCCATATTCGAGTTACTAGAAGGACCTGGTTTATTGGGTTGATTATTATTATTTTGCATCGGCACTGGGTTGGCCTTAGGGACCACCCTTATTTCCTTACAATCACGAGACACATGACCCACCTTATTACAGTTATAGCATTTAACAACATGATCCCTTTTAGAAACACTGTATTCAGCGAAACGTGGTTTTTTGCAGTCATGATGATCGATACTTGGTTTTATGGACGGTTCTAGCTTGCGTTTGCGATAAGTTTTCAAAACAGAAATTAATTTGGGCAATGATTCTGGCGTAATACGTAATAAATCTGAGCGAATAAATTCTGGAAAAATACCTGTCACCACAGCATCAACCACCTCCGCATCCGAAGCCTCAGGTCGGACTCGCTTGAACAGCGTCCAGGCCTTTGTAGCGTATTCAGCGTAACTCGACGCGTGATCAGAAGTGAAGGCTCTCCACTTCTGAACGTCGTCCGCGTACCGGAATTCCCTGCCAAACGTTTGGATTAGTTCACATTTAACTTGGTCCCACGTGGTAGAACTCAGCGACCACGTGTCAGCCCATGTTTTTGCTCTTCCTCTTAGTTGTAAAATAGCTTTCATGCGGGCCTCGTATGAAGGTATGTTGAATTTTGATATCGTTTCGTCCACGTGAGCACACCAATCCCTAATATCATGAGATCTTTCATCGGGGTCGAAAGGCGGCAAGTAAAAATCGTGATGGTGACGCGATGGCAATGAACCAGATGAGAGGGCAGCGGTCACAGCACTAGCTGCCGATTGTTTCGTAATAGAATTAACAAGACTCATGACCTGTTCCATGGTGAAAGTTGGCTCCAGTTGACGTGGTGGTCCGGGATCACCGGGCTGCGATCCCACCGCTGCTGTCGGCGCCTCACCGGAGTTCGCCCCAGGATCCATTATAATCGTCAAGAAAAATAAGGAACACAGCAGGATAAATAATTATATTTCTTTAACAACCTTACTCTTCAACGATCAGCGAAAGAATGCCACATACTGCAACCTCGACTAACCAAGTTATTTAATTATTAATTACAAGACCACGTGTTTCACATTATTACAAAACTATTTAATATTAAGGTTTTATAATTCTAAAAACAATAAAACATTATTTTTATGTTAACTAAAGTCGAAATACATCTTAATTAGCTTAATTAGGTATTTTAAATAACAATATAAAATGAACCGGAAACACCCTATAAAGTTTACAGTTTTGTTACAAAAGTAAATCATAATTGTATTTTAAAATAAATTATTCAATAATTACAACAATATTAGATAATAATGAAACATTAATTAAACTTCTAATTTTACATAATTAACTTAACTCGTTTCTTAAAATAATACATACGGAAATCATACAGTAGTGTAAACACAACAAAAACATTAGTGACCCACTTAATTCATATTACAATACAAAATTATATAAATAGGAAATTCTACTTCGTTAGTACTTTTAATTAATTCTAGAATCTGAATTACAATTTATTATCCTAAATTTAAGAATTACATTATTACGAAAAGTAGCTAGTGTTGTTTCCTGTCTCAATTTTAAATTGAGACTTGTTTCCTACAATTGAAACTAGATGGCAGCTCGGTTGAGCGCGCCCATATACACTTCTGCCTACCCCTGGAATACAGACGTGAGCGTATGTATATATCTAAGTATTTATAATAACGCATTAGGTACTAGGTTCCGCTTTCATGTTAGCCGACTTTCCCTCATTTCACGTCTTTGGGATTTCGAAAAACCTTCTTCAAAAGTGATATTTTAGTAAAATTCTAACAAATTTTGTAATACTACAGTTAATACTACCTGTTTCAATTTTCTTGTACACATTCGTCTGTGTACATATGACGATTGTCGACAAATGTAGAAATCAGTCTTCTGTTACCATACAATTTTATGGTATTAGGTAAGTGAGATCGTGAGCCGTGAGCCCCGGGCGAAGGCAATTAGAGAGACCTTTTCTGTTTATTTAAGTACGGGTGCTATAAATATAGCGGTGTTTACTCCGATATCGATGGATTTATTGACAGGGCTACTTACTTATACATATATGAAGATATCGATATAAAATATTACGAGTACACGAAACGTACTAGGCTTAAGTGGATATGATGTCGGTAATACAATTTCTAGATTATGTAGGTGTAGCCAACATGTAGGAGGTGTGATGTACTAACTAACAATGACGAAGGGACTATATGACATGGGTTAATAGTATCAATCAGATTCCAATGGAAAATCAAGTTGATTCTTTATATTTTTTTGTACCTTATTGGTGTGATAGAAGACAGTCAGACAGAGAAAAAAATTAAGATACATTTTTTTTTAATGGAAGAACCGTGTGTGTTTTCCTTTAGTGAAAAGCTGTTAATTTGGAATTGCAAACAGACGCTTATTTTTTCTGTATCGGAATGTAATATAAATGTGTAGATTTTCTCAATTAGCTACCTAACTCACTGCAAAATACCATAAATCCTTCTCTAAGGCATTATTTAGCTGCCCCAGTCAGGCAAAACTCCAAATTTCGAAAAGAGAATCTTACTATGCCTTTTTGAATTTTAACCTGCTCTGCCAGTAATGGAGAGATCTCTGCATGGCTTAACTATTTTTACTTTACATTCATTTGTGTTTGATTTGCCCATTGAAGTTTCACCACACTACGCAATAGGTTTCATGCAACTCAGAAAATTAAAGCGTAACTTGAGATTTATAGACTGTGGGCTGCCACAACGCCTTCGGCATTTAGCTCCCGGTAAAATTATTCAGATTAGCTGCGAATAAGCAATTGGATTCGCCCACAAGTTCTTGAACGTGAAATGTCAAAGTATGCATTAGCATATAAAAAAAATATTTCAGGTTTGAAATTAAGACGTAACTAACAGGAACGCCGCAAGAGTAGTTCCCTCTGTTGAATGGAAGTTCTATGCTGATAGTATCTTTCAATTATAAATCATTATTATAATCTTAATAACCTTTTATGAACATCATTATTTGAATGGCTATCCTGCATTGACTCAATTTAATAAGTCTAATTAGTTTGCGCAAAAACGTAACATTTCATCCAAAATAAAAGAAACATAAGCTATCTGACAGTGTAAGGTTAAGAGATTAGTCGTAGCAAATAGATAGAAAGAAAGATATATTAAGAAAAAAAACATTTTCGTTACTAATTACTTCTGCACGAAACTAGTAAATATAACAGTCAACTTAAGACTAATTACGGAAAAGGCAGTCTTGACCCCAGAAAATATCAACATTTTTATTGAAAACTCTTCGTTATTTCACAATTGAGACTGAGCCATAACTACCTCTTCGGACTCTGAGCCAAGCTCGCAATAACTTTACCTATTATATTCAATTCCATTTAGGGATGCCGTCGTAAAGATTAGCGGATTACTTTGTGTAAATGGGTCTTTGTATAAATAGGCTGGGAGCTAGTAGCCACTCATCATAATCTTTCTTACTTTATCTTATTTTATTGACCACTTACTTAGTGAGCAGTTTTCTAACGTCGTTCTATTGAATAAATCATTGCAATGATTTTCATATAATAATTTGAATTCCATGATTATTCATGTTATTGTACCCATGTTCCAGTATAATTACTTTTCTCTCGTAAACCATTCTGATATCAGATAATATTGGCCCATTCAAGTCTGTATTAGTTTAATTTAAAAAGTTTAAATGTTAAGAATGTAATTCCTCACTATACTTGTCTATGGAAATGTAATTTTTTGTCCTTCTATTCATACAATGGAGTAAACCCTACCCAAGACTATAAGCTCTTCCTCATGGGCAAGATCTGCCGGCTTGTTCAGGGAGTATTTGAGGAGTCAGGTACGTAGAGTATCAAGGCAAGGGCGGCACAAAAGATACCAAGGGTCGACGTGCTTCCGGGCAACCGGACCCAATAATGCCACAACAAGATAAGATAAGATAAGATAAGATAAACCCTACCCATCCAGATTATATTGAATGGTCAAATCAGTAATAGTAAAATGGTCACCACCATTAATAGCTTATTAAAATAAAAATAATAAAAATAACTGAGCCAAGATTGATCTTATCAAAAGGACTACAATCACAGACTCGTCGTCTAAGTGCTTTGTAAGAGACAAATGAATTCATAACAAAACTCACGTAATTGAATTTCAAATTGGGCCATGAAAACACGTCGCACCGTTATTTGCAATAATTGCCAGTTGCTACCGACAGTTCCTATTATACTTGCTAAACTCCGCGATGCCATTATAAATGTGGCTTTTTATGCTATACTTTAAAAATTTCTAGCCAAAAATATAAATAATAAATAAGCTAGTTATAATATAAGACAACGGTCAAATGACATAGACTCCCGGTCTATCAAGTTTAAAATTAATTGTGAATGTTTAGTATGATTAAGTACATACTTCAATTATTTCATCATCACATAGAAACAAGTATTTGCAAGTAAGGAATAAGGAGCATAAACAGAAGTTTTGTCATGCTATTTCAGACCGTTCTATGAGACAGATTTTTATGACGTGTATAATTCTGTCATTGTCACCGAATCGATAATAGCAATAAGAGCTGATAGTTGGAGAGTAGACGAAAAATATACTAACTAATAGACTATTGGTTGCTTAATTAATCATATCAAGTAGGATCATAAACTATTGCGCTGAAATCCCAGACGAAAACTATTTTGTTGGTCAACAGTACATTCTCGATACGTAATGTTACAAATGTTATTCAAATGTCGTGCCTGCATTATGTTCGTTAGTTATGTTAAATATACAAATAGATAAGTTCCTTTCCACTAATTACACAGAGAATAACAATTGCAAAAGCTTTTTTATTCGGTACAAAAATATAAAGAGTTTTTGCATAGTTTGTGATGTAAAGGAAACAAAAACAAAAAAATTCAAATTAACTCTTAACAAAAAAAATTTAAAGCATTTTTTTTACATTCGCGTACAGTGTAAACGTTTTTTTTACATACAGCTTAAAATAGTTTTAAACTACTGCATTTAGGTAAAGCTTTTTTACTATTTCCTTGCTAATAGCCTATTGTTTTGTTAATTTTAATTAACATACGACCGAGCTCAAAGGGACGAAACCAATCAATTACCTGGTTCCATCAACCACAGGTTTTGCGTTCCGCTCATGCACTAATGGAGTCGTGGTACAGACACAGGGAAAAATAAAAATAGTAGAATTTGATTCAGAAAATAGATGGATGTGATTCTAAATGGATGTGAGGGAGTATTCTGGTTATAGATGTATTGGCCATGGTCTGATTTGTGGAATTGTTATTGGGTATAAAATCCCTATCTATATAAAGATAAATAAAGTTGAAGTTTCTGTTTGTAATTTAAAATTAAAAGCCTTTCACTAAATGTATATAAAAGAATATAGGGTTATAAATTTAAACAAATCTCTCTATCGGTCTGTCTGCCTGTTCTGTTTGTTCCGTTTAATCTCTGAAAAGAGAGTCTGTATTAAATACAGCTCGATTTTCTAATACGTACTTTATAGCAGATGAGAGACTGCATTATCAAAACAACAAATAATATATCTGATAAGAAAATTTTCATACGTTTGTACAGAACACCGACCGTCAAATAATCTATATATATAAAAATTAATCCCCATTTCCCTTGGAAACGACATCACGGGCGGGACCGATTTCGATAATATTTTTTTTGTTGTGTTCGTTATTGTCAGGAGATGGTTCTTATGAAAGAAAAAACTAAGAAAATTGCTTGGAAAATTTGAAAATTTAAGTATACTTAACCACCATATAAAATGTCTTTCTTCTTAAATCTAACCTTAGCGCTTTGGACAGTAAAAACTTTTTGATGTAACCTTATGACGTTTGACATAGAATTGACAGAATACGTGCTGCATTCTCATAATTAAGACAGGGCAACGTCTGTCGGGTCAGCTAGTGATCGATAAAAGTGTATTCTAACGGTCTTCTTATTCGGAAAGATATCCACTACTCGGTACTTTCAAAACGCTTAGAAACACAATTTTTTACATTAAATTCTTACAATAAACTATATACGGTGTCGGAGAAAAAGGAACAGTTGTCCTGTAGAAGTTGTAGGGTTTTATGAATATATCACTTTATTGAAATCGTAAAATATCTAGCTCCAACGATAAGGTGGTTATAAGCTATATCCGAAGAGCTCGCGGCCTTAAGCGATTGAATGAACGCGCGGTCGCGTTTACCTACATTCCGTACGCGGTCATAAAACTTTTTAAATTAAGGGGAAGGTTAATGGTTTCGAAAAATGGTTTAATGGGATTATTTCAGGATTTATTAGTTGGAGAAAAGAAATAAAAACGTATTTAGATTTCACGTGAATAACTCTACGTTACAGCTGATTCTTATGCGAAAATAAGGTATTGATATGGTCAACTTTGAACATCAATTACTCGAAAACGGAAGAAAATATTTTCGTCATAATAATTTTAATTGCTTCCTAGAATTATACCCTATCACATAATTTAAGAGCTGTCCCGGTTTCCCCGACACCCTGTATAGTATGGTTTGGTATTATAGCACGCAAACGTCCCTACAGGGATTTAAACTACGCCTACAATGTAAGGTAGTTGACACTTGCTTCGTGTGAGTCGAAATGCATGTAATATTTACATTCAGGTATCTATGGCTGAGATTTACATTTATATTGGGGTCGTCCTCTACTGGTAGGGAGGCCACACATTCAGTTATAATATATATATATCTTGTAAATAGATATGTAATTCTAAAATAATGAACTTCTATAATTAATTTTTCACTAAATGCACATGAAAGTACATTTATATGAAAGAATCTATTTAAATAAAATCTCTGTCTGGAATGGCTGTGCCGAATTTGACGGGACCTTCACTGTCTGACATCCGATGCTATAAGGAGTAACTTAGACTACATTAGTTTAAAAAAAAATGTATCACTGCACAACATATTCTTTATTGTTAATCCTAGGGTGAAACCGCTGGGCACAGCTAGTCCGCAATATAGGAGGCAGTTCTAATATGAGTCGCGAGATTCTATGTCTCTTGTTCCACCATCCAGATGATTTTGTATTAAAAAAAATCTTCAGAACTAGTCGATAGTGTCGTTTCAGTATCCACAACTGAAAATTATCGTTGCCACCCTACACTTTGCAGACATTTTGTGATTGACGTGTGTAAACTCTACATTGTGCGATGTTATTGCGCTGGCCTTTGTTACTGGCTTCCAATTGAGGACGCTATTTCCATTACAATAACGTTTATTTTACTAAAGCACCGATTAAAATGACGTCGACTATACTAAAAACTCAAGCGTAGAGGTGTCACGCCACGATCTTTGTTCCAAGTATAGGTTTAGACACTTTCGAACGTCGTCGCTTGAACGTGAAACTTCCTACACTCGCCGCTTGGAGCGCTTTTTAACAATCCCATAAGAAATAAGGAAAATACGCAGGCGATATCGTTAACGTAAAATCATATTAGAATCAATAGGGGCACTTTATCGTGAAGGAAATCGTTAAGAGCCCTGATTCACGTAAAACAATCAAAGGAAATATCATTGAACGATTAAAATAATGTAACCTTTTTTATTTTAGTTCCGTATTAATAAACGATATACAAAAAGACGCTTCAATTTTATTTATCTGTATGTATATAGATGTAAGTGGTTATAAAAGTCGTTGAACAATGCCTTACTAAAGTAATACTCTTCAGTAAATGTAAAATGTTTATTTTACGGTCTACAATTTAAGAGAAATTGATTCCGAGATAACAAGACTAGTTGAATTCCATTTCATTCGAGTTTCGTTTGGTAATCTGATTATTTTCATTATGCTTTCCAATAATTGAAATGGATTTATTGACTATTTACGTACTCGACAATTTGTAAAAATTTGTGTTTTAATAAATATGTACGTATCTATTTAATTTGTATCAACATTTTTTGTAGAGGATTTGTATGTGGTTACTTTTACATTACGCCCATAATATTTATATATATATACTTACTATTTTATATATTATATTAATATTATTATAAAGCTGAAGAGTTTATTGGTTTGGATGAATGCGCTGATCTTAGGTAATACAGCTGCGAATTAAAAAAATATATTTTTTTGTCTAATAGTTTATATATCAAGGAAGGCTTTATAACATCACGCTTTAATCAATAAATGTGAAGCATCAATTGAAAATATTACAATAACGGAAAAATGTACATTGTCGTGGACGAAATCACGGACAACACTTCGTAATGTATGTGTATCAAATTGTTGTTCAAAATAGCTAAGTGCCATATTTAATTGCAGAATACTACTCATATTTTTTGTAAGGAGTTGAGAGGAGAATGTTTTTGTTCCTACAATAGTTCCCGAGGGGTTAGGGAACAATATCCACTTATCGTCGAATATAATTAGCTGTCAACGTAACAAACGCTAAGCCGTCTCTGCGGCACGATTTCAAAAATATCCCAGATATTTTCTCAGATTCAAGAAGGTTTCCAGTTTATTGTACTAGTAGAGAAACCGAGACTTTCAAAACCAAGCAATTACATTGCAGTTGTACAGGCCCGGGCTTTGGGGAGGGTAACCGGGGCCACAACCCCGGGAATCCACAAAAGAGGGGCCTCCACAATAAATACTTCGGAAAAATCATTTGTATTATAATTTAATTTGCAAAAAAATAACAATTATTTTCCCCCAAGGCCTCCAGATCTCTTAGTCTGTCACTGAAGTTGCAGGTTACTATTAAACCATAAAACCAGCACAGCCCAAACAAACTAAATTAGCCCTGTTTTAAAATATGCGTAATAAATGTATGAAACTGTTCCGAGGTATAAAGTGACCCATAACTAATACATTAAGCGCAGCGCTTGTTATTCGAAACATGTCTAAAGTTGGAAACTACTACATTGTATTACGGTGGTAAGTTTTAAAACTAAAGTTCAATCAAGTTACCGTACGAACGTCGTACGACACGCTCGCTCCACTTATGTCGTAGCATATTCGTAGCGCACGCTCGTATCGCGTAGCATCTAGGCGCTGTCGTAGCAACTTTGTAGCATGTACATGACGTTTATGTAGTATTTTATAGAACTAAACTTTTCATTTTCATTATATGTGATGAATGCTTGATACTAATTATGGAGTATACAAACAGTATCCTATTTTATCCCTCTTGAGAAATAAATTCATCATTGTTGAAAGATATTTTTACATACATACCTTCATACACTTCTTTCGGTGATGAATGCTCCGAATTTAACCTTTGTTAGTTATTATTATGTGCTAACGTGACCGCCTCAGATACTATCAATACGTCTTTTGAATTTCTCTTCAGACATAATATACAGGTTCTTTTACGATGTATTCCTTCACTGTTAGGATCGTGGTGAAAAATCACTGCGATTACATTTAGGAAACCTCATTGGTGCAAACTGTTGGGATTTGAACTTAATTTGCTTGGGGCACAGACTGCTAACTAATTGGTCACCTAATTTTAAAAGTTTTTTAAGTACTAGTTTTCGTCCGTGTTTTCGCCTGTTTGGTCGTAAGATTTTACATTTAAAGATACCTGCATCTTATAAAGAACATGCCCCCCAAATTTCATGTCTCTAGGCCTAGTAGGTTAATAAAAAAATCATGAAAATCACCTTATTTTTAACCATATATATACAGTAGTTAGTGTTGTTTGAACAATGTGAACGAGTGTGTGCTGAACTGTGTCATGCAAATAATGCTCAAGCGGTGGTGTCAACTAGTGCTATTCATAATGAGGATATCTTGGGCTTTCGTTAGCAAAGTGCTTTGTTTAATAGTTACAATGTATTATGTACTAAATGTATTACTGTTTACTGTTTATTTAAATGTAACGACTAGATAGATTCGTTTATATACCTTTCTGGTTTTTTTGTGTAATTTACAAAAAAATATATTCATTAAAAACTTAATTATATATATAATTAAAGGTAGAAAACTTGTACCAAGTCGGTGTCTCTCGGGATGGTGCCAAGAAGGCTTGCTACAAAAAAATATTTATTACGTTTATTTAAGCGATAAATAATTTGACTACATATAAGATAAAGTATTTTCAACAGACTGAAATACAGTTTTACTAAGAAAATGCTTTTCTAAATATATTATATAGTGACTTGTCCTGTCTAACTGTTTGACTCATCATCCAAATATTTGTAATATCGGTAGGTACTTTTTATCTCGCACGATCTAGAATATGTGCTGAAATAAATCAGGCCTTTCTTTGAGTCCCTCAAGGGGTAACAACGCCTTCCATCAAAATATATCTTCGCAGCAATTTTTATTTGAATCCGCATCTATACAGATAAATAAAATTGAAGTGTCTGTTTGTAATTCCAAAAATAAAGTTTTTCACTAAATTCATATGAAAGTATAAATGCTACTGACACTAAAAACCAAGTTTTAAAATTTTTCTCTCTCTGTCTGTCTGTCTGTCTGTCTGTTTGTTCCGGGTAATCTCTGAAACGGCTGGACGGATTTTAACGGGATTTTCACTGGTAGGTAGCTGATGTTTCAAGGAGTAACTTAGGCTACTTTTATTTATTAAAAATATTAGGGTTCTGCGACAATAAGGATGAAACTAAATCTACAAGGGTGAAACCGTGGGGCACAGCTAGTTTCCTCATGATATTATAAAGCAAAAGCAGAATTCTTTTAATTTCAAACGCACGAAGTTACTGTTGTATTAATAAAGCAAAGTTTGGGATTATCAATATGTATAGTTTTCAAGTAGATTGTACTTGTTGCTTCACGGTAATACGGTCTCACTGTTCCATTCAGCACTGGAATACGTTCAATCTTTACTCTAGTTTGTTTCAATATCGTATATGAATGTGTTCGTTTGAAACTTTTGTCGGAACTTGTACATTATATTGTTGAATAAACTGGGTGCTAGAATCTGACTACGGTATATTCTTCATTCTTTGTTATATTCTACAATTTGCATTAGGTTTGTAGTTTGAACGTTTGTGGAATAATCTGGAATACAGATAAATAAAATTGAAGTGTCTGTTTGTAACTCCAAAATAACAGCTTTCACTAAATGCACTGCATTTGAAAGTCTTAATAATTTTAAAGGTACGGTATGGAAAGAAAAAACATTTTTTTTTAATTTTCTCCGTCTGTCTGTTTGTTCCGGCTTATCTTCGGAAAGACTTGACCGATTTTAACGGGACTTCCACTGGCAGGTAGCTAATTTTACAAATAGCAGCTTATGCTACTTTAATTTTTTTTTAATATTAGGGTTCCACGGGTCGCCCATGAAATAACTCTCCGCTGGTAAAACCGCGGGGCACAGCTAGTTGAAAATAAATAAATAAATATGCTCACGTCATCCCAGAAGGATCCCCGAAAGGGTAAGCAAAGGTGTACCTAAGAACAACACCCACATTTCACCAAATATAATTGAGTGCCAACTTGACACAGGATGAGTCCATTGCCATGCGACTTTGAACTTGTCAGACATATGCAGGTGTCCCTTCGACGCACGACATTTTCCTTCACCGTAAATCTCGTAGTGTGAAATCACGGCACTTACGTTTTTTAGAAAATATCAATGGTACATTTAGCTGGGAACTGTCGTCGCTTGCGTCATCATTAATTGTTTTAGTGTTTAAAATAATACAAGCATAACATAAACTTAAAGGCCCAAAATGGATATCTAACCCAGCCTTAATCATGGCATCCAAAGGCTATACATACCTCTATGGTGCTGATGCATATTGGCATTTGGGTTTATCGAGGTACCTACGACGCGTTCCATTCTCGTAAATGGTGTTATCGGGCCCTTTCATGAGACCCATGGGTACACTCTAATGAGATATATTGTACGTGGTTGTCTACATTTTCATGCAGTTTTATTTCTTTAGAAATAAGTGCTTCGAAAGTTGAGTAAGAATTAATGAACTCTTGCATTTGGTTCCTATGGGGACCTCTCACTGCCATCTACCTTCATATGCACTATGTGAAAAGCTGATAATTTGGAATTACAAACAGACACTGCAATTTTATTGATTTGAGTCGTAATAATAACGTTTAAATTAACTTATTGTTTTCAACCAGTCCTCGCGTCGTCATCCTTACTGCCGAGGATCGTGATACTCCGAGGTTATCACCTCCTAGTTGATTTGTCAGATAAGGCACTTATAAACGTCGAACGGTTCGGAAACTTGCCTTTCTGTGCCAGGCATTTTGTATATTTCATCAATACAATAAAAATATTTTATTGGTCTAGTCGACGGTAGTGCAGATTTTATCAGAACATCGTGGGGCTGCGGCCTCTTGGAAGCTTCTCCTCTAGCTTCCCAAAGACAATAATTATTTCCTGGTTGTCACTGGTTGTCACTACTCTTCCTAGTGAAGTGACCAGAAAACTCAAGGACTTCTCGCAGACAAACACTCTACAACCTTGTCTTGAACTTTGATTTGCGCAGGGTGGATAGATTTGTGACAAAACAAGTAACATTATCAAAAATGGTCGAGTTTAACACGAACCCAAGGTACTATTCAGATCCCGACCTCTTGCAAACCGTGCTCTGTCAACTAAGCTCTCGTTCTTACGTGCGTCGCTTGGCGAAATTTAAGAGAGACTTTTTCAAAAAAATTCTAGCCATCCTTTGGCTAGAATTTTTTTATTATTTTTTGGTTTGGCAAACCGAACCTGTATTTCTGAGCAAGTCCTTTATAAGAACGTAGAAGCAGAACTTGTGCATCATAAATAAAAATGATATGAAATATACAGTAATACTTTAAGAATAAATCTTTGCGTGGAGTACTAGCGAGCTGCAAAGGAAAAAATATGAAAGCATTTGCAGTGAAACGTCTTGGAGCGAAGCATTCAAAGAAACTTCAGTGAAAAGGATCTCGATAATGATTTACTAGAACTTTCCACGTGAGTTCAACTTTAGATGAGTGCAGTGCATATTGGTATAATGTGTATTTCGTGGAGATATTAAAATATTAAAGTGAGTTTCTAAACTTTAAATCAGAATCGAAAAATAAATTTCTTTCCGTGATAGTGTTTTAAACACCTAGTAAATATAATGTGTACACTTAGATCAGTTTATGCAATGCTTTATCAACGAGAGTTCAGAGAAATTTTGATAAAATAACACGTAGCTCAATATGATCAGGGTGCCTGCCTACATAATTGGTTTCAGCATAAAAAGTACTTTTGAACTTTGACGTTTCATTTTGGTACCGTAAAATTAAACGTCCTTAATTAAGAACGTGCTGCTTAAACGATCATAGGTCTGGCTTCATCATCTATATCTATATCTTACAGATCTATACATCTACACAGATAAATGAAATTTAAGTGTCTGTTTGTAATTCCAAAATAACAGCTTTTCACTAAATGCATATGAAAGTATGTACACGCTACTGACACTATAAAACCAAGTTTTAATTTTTTTCTCTATTTGTCTGTCTGTCTGTCTATCTGTTTGTGCCGGGTAATCTCTGAAACGGCTGGACCGATTTTAAAGGGACTTTCACTGACAGGTAGCTGATATTTCAAGGAGTAACTTAGGCTACTTTTGTTTATTAGAAATATTAGGGTTCCGCGACAATAAGGATGAAACGTGGGTGAAACCGCGGGGCACAGCTTGTTCATTATAAAATTATTTCAATTCAATATTGTTGGTAATAATAACGTGATGTACTTACCGCACTCACATTTCACCAGCCGCATTATACTGCAAGGTTTCTCAGCGTAGGTTCAATCATAGGAAATTTATACGTTTACTCTTAAAAAATAAGGTTAAATTTCGTATGTTTAAAACCTACACTCGATGACAAGTGCGACGCTGAGAAACATTAGTGAATAACGCGGCAGTTATGTTTAAGTTCTACATAACCGGGCACTATTAAACTTCGGGCTGCTATTAGGAAATTAATCATGACACTGCCCTTTTCAGGGAACATACCCATGACCTCTTATTCCACAGTAGCTTTTGCGACCACTCAACCAACAAGGCAGTCATCTTTTCCTTCATCATAAAGCTCGTGGGTTGGCATCATAGACCACTGAGATTTGAACTTGCGTCACATTCGTAGCAAATTACCACCGGTATCAGGGGGGCCTACTATCAGCGTTATAGCAGTGACGTCTTACTTACTTCTTAGCTTTAGTATCACAAAATGATCCCACAAAATGACATCTCAAAAATCCCGTGCCTCGGAAAGCACGTTAAGCTGTTGGTCCTACGCCTGATCTCTCTCCGGTCGTGTCGGATTGCCGTCCCATCGGACTATGAGAGTGAGGGAATAAGGAGTGCACCTGTGTTTGCGCACACACTTGTGCACTATAATATCTCCTGCGTACATGGCTAAGCCCCGTTGAGATTAACCGCCGTAACCGAAATTCGGTAGGAGATCATTATTATTATCACAAAATTAAATACCAAAGCCAAGAAATTCTTAATACGCTCTGCTTAAACCGATGATGGTAGGCCCCCGGGTCTGTTATGTATAAGTCAAACAAAATCATCAATTTACAAGGAAGAACACGCAATATGATGTTATTAGACAAGCTGACGGCACCATTCATTATTTTATTAAATTATTGCATGACAGCAACGTTACATAAAATTCAAAGTAGATCGAGATTTTCGCCCTGGCGTTCTTAGCATTAATTATTGTTTTCCGGCGGTGTTTTTATGTAGAATCTGATAAGCTGATTGATGAATTTAATCTTAACAGTCGAGCTTTTTTTGTTGTTGTGGAGGATTTAAATTGCATTCAGTAACTTGAATTTGATTTTGAAAAGAGTGTTTGCTGAGTTTCTGACCGGGTACTTCTCAGAAAATCAACCTTCTGAATCCGGGGTTGCATTTATAGTCTTGTATAATGTATTTTTTCGATTTTACGATTAGAAAGTATTATGTTAAATATAAATTAATTTTTTGAAAACCAATCGTTGACGACGCTACTTTATTTTGTGATTAGACATGAATTAGAATTACTATTCAATTATCCTTATTTACCAATTAATTGAAGGATACATAGCTAATGCGTAATACGAAATCGAAATGTACTTATAATTTTGATCCTACAAATAAATAAATCACAGGAAATTCTGAACACAAATATAATTTGAAGAGACATTAATCATTTCTGTAACTCCCTTTCCCTATATTATTAAGTGAACCAAAATACTTAGGAAATTCCTTTTACCTTTTGGGACAATAGGTACTTATAACCAAGTAGGTATTGACATTATTACGGGTAGTGATGTGATGTTGTAAAACGTTTCAACCGAATAAGCTCCAATTAGATACATTTTGTGTTATCGACGCACTCAGAGAGAGTAATTTGTGTAATTCAGTCATATAGACTCTTGGATAAGCTAATGCAATGCTATTTAATCCTATTTGACATTTGAGAAAAAAAATAGAATTAGTATAATATTAAAAATTACAAAAACATCGACTATAGTCACCAAAAATTCAATATGAAAATGACATTTTACGTATCATCTACCTACGGTACTTTTAAACTAAACTGACTTTTAATTGAGTTTATCCAGATTAAAAAATAGGTACTCAGTCAAAAGTTGAATAATAAATAGCCTTCCTCCATAGTGGGAATCTGACACTGTTTTTTTTTCAAAGTGGACTTTTTCCTGCTATTATCCTGCGCATTCATGCGAACAAACTCTTCGGTGTTATATAATTGTATAGATTCGGCAGCAATTTTCTATAAGATACTACTTATTCTTCAGGATAACATCCGTTTTCTCCTCAACGTTATGTGACTCATATATCCGTTTCTAGAGTATATAATATATGAAAGGGCAATCGCACCCGATAATTATTATGTGAACAATTATTTGATACGCTTGATCAGTCTTAATTAATCCCTTTGTCAACATTAGATATAATGACGGTGCTATCCTTTGAAGATGAGCCCGATGTTTACCTATCTATGCGAGTATTAATAATATATTTGCTTAATACATATTGAAGCTTCTATATTAAAGGAACTACGTACCCATTTGTAGTATATTTTAGTATACATTTGTTATTTAGTAATTTTATATCGGTACAAAAACAGTAAAGCTTTTGAGCACAACGTTGCACTTAATATATAATGCATATGATTTTATAATCATACTAGCTGACCCGACAGACGTTGCCTTGTCTTAATTATGAGAATGCAGCACGTATTCTGTCAATTCTATGTCAAGCGTCATAAGGTTACATCAAAAAGTTTTTATTGTCTAAAGCGGTAAGGTTAGATTTAAGAAGAAAGAAATAATTTAATATGGTGCTTAAGTATTCTTAAATTTTCCACGCAATTTACTTAGTTTTTCTTTCATAAAAACTATCTCCTGACAATAGCGAACACAACAAAAAAAATATTATCGAAGTCGGTCCAGCCGTTCACCCGTGATGTCGTGATCAAGGGAAATGGGGATTCATTTGTATATATATATATATATATAGATGAGTAGATTTGACAGGTAGCTTCCTAGATACAATTACACACACCTCTCTAAGAAGCAGTAAGGATTACTACAATGGTTTTGAATACCAATAATAAATATTTTAATGCGTATTCATTTCAAAGAAAGTTGCTTTATTTTAGAAAGGAAAATGCTCTTAAATTATTTCCAATAAGAGTATCCAGAGTATTCATCGATGACGCCCATTCGATTTCTTTAGAAAGTGTGCTCGTATAAGCACATACGCACGCTATAAGGATATAATGTCAATAATCTTTACACATCAAAGCTGAATTGGCACCTGAGGCTTGCTCATTTCAACCATCATTATGTCCCAGCTCATACAAAGTACACTCAAGAAAAATACAAGTAAATTTTTGAATAAAATCTAAACCCACATCAAAGTAAAGCCGGGTATGGAGGCAAGATGAGTGTTTACCGCATAATAAATTGGTTTCTTTAGCGAGGGGATGGAACCCTTATAAATAAACGTTTTCCAATTACTTCCTGTGTATATTTTGTTACAAATTTTAACGGTCTAATTATGAAAGTCGTAAATTATTACATCTCGGTGTATTAGCATATATAAAAATAAAATTAAAGTGTTTGTTTGTCAAAATAACAGATTGCTTTTTACCAAATGCATAAGGGGTGTAGGAAATATTTTCATACATACGTTTCATTCATTTTGTACATACATAAATACATAGTACCTTGTGTTCCCCCAAGGGGTAGGCAGATGTGTGCTTTTAGTACACCTACATTTCGCTAGTTCTGCTAAGTCCAATTTTATGGTGGGTGAGGCTATTGCTATTAATCGGGCACAAATCTAGACTTCCAGTTGTGGGGCCTACCATCATCATTAATCAGAGCGTATTAAGAAATTCTAAGCGTTGAAGTTTAATTTTAGTGCCGTAAAATCAAACGTTAAAGCTGAGAAGTTCTTAATACGCGCTAAGCAGCGCGACGATCATAGTTCTCCCCTGTTTCTGGGAAATTTAAGATTCAAATACCCAATAGCACATTTCCCGACCCCGACGTGTAATAGCCCAACCGCAAAAGTAAATGTCTAGTACATTTAAAACCGTCTTAACGAAGTAGAGTAAATGTTTGATAAGTAGTAATTATCTACTGCATTTTACCAACAAGGGGTCCGAATTAGATCTTGCACCCTAAGGGCTTGTTTGTTGTTTGAAGTTCGTATCGCGATAAACCCAAAACATTTCCATCTGAATACATCTAATTGGGGTTCTGTATATTTGTATTCAAGAAACTTAGGTCGCCATTGTTCGCGTGATACTTGAATGATGAGTTACATAAACGAGGTTACTCAAGTCATGATCTTAACAACGAACCCAATATTATTACTCGAAAATGTTGGTTGGTTTTGTTCTTTTACAAAGCAGTTAATTAAAGCAATAGAGCCGTGGCTGAATGGTTTGTGTAGTCGCCTTCAATGCTAGCGACCCAAGTTATTTTTTTTATATCTTAGTGCATTTATCTGCTTCATCAAGAGCTATGAGGAAACGTGTGTCCGTATAGCTAGCGTACACATGGTGGAATCCAGGAGCGGGAGTAGTCTTAAAAAATAGTGCCTAAATAGTGCCTAATTAGTGCCATATTTAAAAAAATAGTGCCACAATATTTAGGGAAATATAGGGCTTTCTTTTTGGTACGCTAGCTTGACGTCAAGCTAGCGTACACATCCTAGATCTCGATAACGGCTTGCACTAGGATGATGCTTATACTGCCAAAAAATAGTGCCTAAATAGTGCCTCCGGAATGCAAATTTTCAGAATGATTGCTCCACGGAGAGCTTCACAAATAGGCAAGCAACTCAAATGACATTCGTCCCATCGTCAAGCTAGCGTACACACGCTGTTCATAGGGAAAGGCGATGGCACTAATTATGAGGAGTATACCAAAAAATAGTGCCTGAAATAGTGCTTCCAGATCTGCAAAAATATACTGGAAATTCGAAGAGGAACCGTTTCAAAAATCGATGTAAACTTCTACATACAAAATGACTTTTGTACAGTCACGCACAGCAAAAAATCATTTTTATTTTACAGAGGTGATACTTTGATCAGACTGTATTTTTATCATCGTTGTATTTATTAGTGTGCAGTAATAATAATAATAATAATAATAAAAACTCACCTACCTCACCTTACAAAAAGCCGTGGTGCTAAATACTTGCTGAATTACAGCAAATTGACCTCTCACTACACGTGCTCACCACACAATTCTATTAGTGATACTCACTTGGCCCGTGAATATGTAAAAAACCATGAAAAAGGAAATAACTTTATAATAATAATAATAATAGTAACCCTCCAAAAAGGTATAATAGTACCAATCTAATAGTGATCTCTACTACTGGGGTCATACCCAAACAACTACATCAGTCTCTCACCACCCTGAACTTGCACCAAAACTTCACCACCTTCTACAAAAGGCAGCCATCCTAAATACTTGCAGACTAGTAAGAAAAATTTTTGGAGACTGATCAAAGCCAGCATGTACACCCAATCGCAGAATTAGCCTCACACACAACTTATTTAGACTCACCGCTTGATGAACACTTGACCTAGGCCCGTGCCATCAGAAATCCGGTTAAAAGCCGAGAATGATAAATGAAAAAATGTATAATAATAATAATTTTATTTCAGTCACATTAGTAGCCAAAAAGGCCGACAATTGCCATCTACATCACAATGCTAACACGTTAATGATTATTTTTCGAGCGCTATTTTGGTTTTGAAAAGTATTCGCATGTAAAAATACTGTGCCAGTCTCAGTAGGTACCTACTACTCACGGGCGTACCCAGATATTAGTTTCGGGGGGGTTCAAGAAAATAAAACCCGACCAAGTGCGAGTCGGACTCGCGCACGAAGGGTTTTGTAACATCATCTAAAATCCCGAGCCAAAGCGGTAAAAATATATGGGCCAATTTAGATTTTCGCGAAAACTTGTAGAAGTACCAAAATTTTCTTATTTCTAAAAGTACCTACAAGTTTTTGAATTTTCTAGAATGTTTCCTTTATTTTTGCTCTAAGACCTAGTTCAAACAAGGTTCCGAATGTATTATACAAAAAATAGAAGTATGTTTTATAATTATTTGGATTTTTACTCTTAAATACCTTGAATGGACCCACAGTGGGTTAATAGCAGTGGGACCACGATTAATATCTCAAAATGACTAATATTTTTTAATATTCATTAATAATTTATTAATTCGGGATATTAAATATAATCCATCATAATGTCCGCTTTGTCGTCATATTTTTGTCGGGTACCACTGTGGAACTTATGGTTTTTTTTGTAATTTCTCACATATCTAGTAGCTGATGACATATGTCACATCATCGATTACCTTCCTCTCTGTGACGTATTACCAATATAATTTTAATCACTTCTTGACTTGCCAGTACCTTCACTATGGTAGAAGTTTACATAGATTTTTGAAACGGTTCCTCTGCAAATTTCCAGTATATTTTTGCAGATCTGGAGGCACTATTTCAGGCACTATTTTTTGGTATACTCCTCATAATTAGTGCCATCGCCTTTCCCTATGAACAGCGTGTGTACGCTAGCTTGACGATGAGACGAATGTCATTTGAGTTGCTTGCCTATTTGTGAAGCTCTCCGTGGAGCAATCATTCTGAAAATTTGCATTCCGGAGGCACTATTTAGGCACTATTTTTTGGCAGTAAAAGCATCATCCTAGTGCAAGCCGTTATCGAGATCTAGGATGTGTACGCTAGCTTGACGTCAAGCTAGCGTACCAAAAAGAAAGCCCTATATTTCCCTAAATATTGTGGCACTATTTTTTTAAATATGGCACTAATTAGGCACTATTTAGGCACTATTTTTTAAGACTACTCCCGACCCTGGATTCCACCATGTGTACGCTAGCTATACGGACACGGAAACGTCGTTTGAAACCTACATTAGAAGACGTAATTATGTGCTAATACGGTAACATTCTTACCATCTATCACATTCGCACCTATATTATATTCGGTGGAGAGTTGTTGTAACACTCCAGCCAGTCTCTTTAATTTCAACCCTTCCTTAAGGTACATATATTTAGAGTGCCACATGCGAGTGCACTACCGACGTTAACCGGAGTTGAAGCGGTCGCCATGGCCGAAATCGGTCGGACCATCATCATCATCATATTTAGAGGAATGCTTTGACAGTAGTATAAGCTATTTAAATCATGAGAACTTACATTCTTAAGCTAACGCCTATATCTCTTGAAGGGGTAGGCCTATTGCTATACCGGGCATATATAACTGAGCTCACATGAAAAAAATACAATAAAAGTATGCCCGGCCTGGAGATTGAAATCAGGACTTCGTGTTACTCAGTAGCGTTACGCGACTATTAAACCAACGAAGCAATCAACTTATGACACACTCACGGACGTCACGCGGTTTCACCCGTGTAGTTCCCGTTACCGTGGAAGTACGGGGATAAAATAAAGCTTATATGAATCAATGGTAATGGTGAAATCTTAAAATCGGTCTTTTGAGGGAATTCATTACAAACATACTTACATACAAATCGTTGCTCTTTATAATATTAGTCTAGATTATATTTGATCGCATCGTAATAGGATTCTTTAAAGGGATATTAAAGCTAAAACTGCTCCAGTTCATTCTAGACTTCACGTTTTGTTTATAACCGTGTCGCTCGTTACGTCCTCAATCATATCCGGCTTAGCTCTCCCGGTCAGTTTTATATACCAATTATAGGATGCGAACAACAAGTTTGCATCGGTTTCAACCCGGCTCGTGCCGAGTTATTTCCCATTGCCGGGGCAAAAGTGGGCCACTCTATTCACGTGCTTTTGCAAAGACTTGTGTAAAAGGGCCTCTCTGCAATTTTGATGAGATCCCAGTGCCTGGAACCAAATAGTATTGTTTCGAAAGTGGTAAATTAAAGGTCTGTTTTAAAGAGACTAGGAATTCATCTATGAGAAGCATGCGCCTTTAAGATTTCATAACCATTTGACTCCGTGAGGGGTGGAATTTTGAAAAAGCCTTCTGAAATATTTTTCACTTTCAAATTTCTTGTCGTCAGGACTAGTGTTTTACGCTGTGCGTTGATATATACGTTGGTCAGTCAGCAGCTATAGTAGAACTTTTTCTTTCTCTTTCATCTCTTACAGTAATTGGTATGGTAGGCAATGCACAAGTGACACTGGTGTTGGGCACGTTCATTGGCTGAAGTAGACACTCCGACTTTGTGGTTGTTTGCTACGATTTCTAAATGTGTGTTACATTATTTTTTTTGATTCGTTGCACTTATTTAGCACATATTTATTCATTTTAATTACAATCTTAGACAATCTTAATATTCTGCATGCAGTCCTTAATATTTCGTATTAGATAGAAAGTTTTGATACGCCTTTTGAGTACATACGTATAGCTCAATATTAGGGCGACCCATATCTTGTAACCCTGTGTTGTGTTTAATCAAAGGAGTGATCCTATCAGCGCCAATAAGGCGAGAATCAATTTGGTTCATTAGCCCATTGTTTACCGTCAGTCAACGTGAACTACATAATTATCATTATGTTTTTACTCATGTGTACGCGAACGTCTACGTCTTTTATTTATGTGTGTTTAACTCACACCGATGAAATCATAATACATCGATCGACAGTGTTACAAAACATAAAACTGTATTGTGTCGCAAAATTTTTTTAATGTATGGAAATTACGCAACTCGTCTTTGATATTTTAAAACCCAGAATTGTCCCCTTAGGGGTAGCAATAGATGCTTCAGTTACTTTTCACAGAATTTAATATTCTCAGACACTACACATATACTTCTAGTTTTTAAGTATTTTTTCCTGCAGAATGCATATTGTTATGGATGTAGCCGGCAATGAAAACAGAGAAAGAAAAAAAAGGTATCGAAATGAGGTGCAACATGTGATAGCAAAGCATTTTAGAGACAAGCCGCTTCCATACATTTTGAGTGAAAGCTACTAAAGTTATACAACCTATCTTTATGAAATATAAATGTAACAGAAGAGCAGCTTCCTTAATTAGTCGAAAATATTCGCAGACACACAGTGCTTGTGATCTCGTATCAAGTCAGCCTATTTTTAAAGTAACGTTCGTAACTTTAGTATTCGTGTATATACTACGAGGGTTGTCCTTCTGTTATTTTATATTTTGGTGATTCTTCCGCCTTATGCCATGCAGTGACGTGTTCAACAATTGGTAAGCAGCGCACGTATTGTAATTTCAAGTACGAATTGTCAATCAATTGAGGCGGCAAATTTCATTGGTTAGAGATATATACTGTTTGTATCTTAGGTATTGTCGATGTGGATTGAGTTTATTTCTATTTCAATATATACAGCAAGGAAAGTGCTAAATAAACGTACAAGGTAAATTATAACAACGAAATAAATGAAATAATTACGGATACCTACAAATGTATTTATAGAAACTGCGATTAAGATAATAGCAGAAACAGAACATGGAGGGGTTAAATTTTACGGGGAAAGAATACAATTCATCAGATTTGCAGACGATATTGCAGCTTTGGCAGAAAACAGATCAGAACTAGAAAAATTCATAAACGCAATGAACAATTTCTTCAATCGATTTCAATTAAAAATTAATATTAACAAAACCAAAACACTAACCACATCCAAAATACCTTCAATTTCAATGCAATCACCCATCAAACTTAATAATAATTCGATAGAGCAAGTTAAACATTTTAAATATTTGGGAAGTATCATCTACTGTGAGTCCAGATGCAGTCAAGACATAATAACAAGAATAGCTATAGCAAAACAAGCATTTAACAATAAGAAACACATATTTAAATCCAAGATAGCAAAGAAAGTTAGAAAAAGATTCATAAAAACATATTTATGGAGCATCGCACTTTATGGATGTGAGACGTGGACACTCACGCAAAGAGATAAGGAAAGGCTGCAGGCATTTGAAATGTGGTGCTGGAGAAGGATGGAGGGTATAAGTTGGACAGAGATGGTCACAAACGAGGAAGTATTAGAGAGAGTAGAAGAAGAAAGAATGATAATCCGGACAATAGAAAACAGGATGGGCAAGATGATTGGACACTTATTACGACATGACGCCTTCATTAAAAACATCATAGAAGGAAAGATAGAAGGAAAGCGAGGAAGAGGGAGACCAAGGATTAGTTATGTACAACAGCTGAAGGAAAAAGTCAGCGCCATGTCGTACAAGGAAGTCAAAGTGTTAGCGGACAATAGAGGGTTGCCGATTGCTTCACCGACAAGAGCCTAGCTCTTAAATAAATGATGATCTACATACCGTAATTATTTCGTTGTTTCCATCCAGCCATTCTTCATTCTAGCCATTCTAGTCATTTACATAAATCCTTAGGTAATCCAGTATCCTACAATCCATTCATATCTAATTACTACATTATTATGAGTACTTGTCAGCTAAACGTCATTAGTATAGTATACTGCCTGAGACGTCGATTGACTTGTCATCTGACACGTGTTTGTCACTCTCCCATGTATCACTGGGTAAATTTAAAACAACTTTTGTTCAAATTAAATTAAACCCAAATCCCCCGAGCATAGATTTGAATATTCATCAAATTCCAAGTGGTAGGCACTCTAGACGTCAGTGACGGTTGTAAATCGATCCAGGAATAGAGGAACGTTTGACAGGAGCCAGTGACGACATAATGGCGAGTCTGGACCCTCGTCAATCCCGTTAGTCGTATCCATTGCAAGGGCCTCGGAGTTGTTTGTTGCGCAACGTGCACATCGCAGATTTCACCAGTTATTGTCGTATTGTTTTGCGATTTTTGAAAATTACCATTTAAAATGATAGATGCTGAAACTTCGTTTGCAAAGTTTTGTTTTCAGAGAAAGAAAGTGTTCTTCTTAATACTTGTACGAAAAGGTGAAATACTTTGCTGACACACATGAAAAACTAATAAATGCACAAGCAAAATGCATGTTTGCAATCCTACATCTAGCTGTAATATCAACAGTCATGTAAGTTTTTGTTAATATTAATCTTATTTAGGTACATCATTGTTAGCAATGCTTAATACTCTGTCCTCAAACATTTCACCCTTCAAACATTAAAGGGAAGCTTTGAATCAATCCACTCTCAAGCAATTACCGAAGCTTTTAATTCCTACTAGTCCATACAATACAGTTTTCGATTTTCCGTGAAAATCTCCGTATGAAATTTAAAAGCCCGTAGAGTGCTTTCAGTGTAGATGAAAAAATATATTCGCATTTCACGTGAACGGAGCGCAAACAAATATAAACCTTATGTGATATATTGTTACTAACTTACAGTCGTAAACTTGCATAGCTTTTAGAAACTTATTTTTATACGGTTATTATGCGTAAAATTACATTTAGTCAAGAAATTAACTGATTATATATTATAACAAATAATTATTTCTTAAATTGTTGTTTTTATGTATTTATGTAGATGTATAGCTACGGTTAAGGGCGAAAAATAATCATTTAAGCCAATAAAGGTATCCTCCTAATTTAAGATATCTTAGTTTCATACTCACCTTTCAAGTAGGATATCGATTGAACTAAGCTTAAGTTACCGTAAGTTGTTAAACACGAGAAGGTGTAAAACTAGTTAATTTCCACATTCACACTTGAGCAATAATGAAGTTTAGTAGGTCCCTTGTTAATGGGCCTTCGTCACTGAAGCACCGGCTGTAAAGAGGGGCTCCGAGTATTTTATACCCTTAATTACATACTATTACTTAATTCAGTAATTACCATTTATTTTCTTTGGCGATATTTCTTTGCGTTGTTGTTGTCTTTTTGGACCTGGCAACATTATATCATTAAGCCCTTCTACTTATGCAGCCCCTGTGCTAAATCCGATGCATGTAAAGCAACCTTCCGATCCCGGCGGAAACATTTACAGTCCTGTAAAAATTGTTGTTTCTTGGTAATTCTTATGATTTGAAAGTAACTCGTAACAAGTATAAACAATGAAAAACAGCAATTTTCAAAATGTATTTAGTTTCAATTCAGATTTTAGAGTGACCGTATCATCCTATTCTTAAAGTAATCCTTTACATATTATTACAATTTCAAATTATTGTTGCAAATTCTATCGAAGCCGCGATTCCAAAAACAGACAAATATATTTTTTCCGCAACTTCAAACTTATTGTAAATTTTATTTTAGGAATTCTGAAAATGTATGAATTGCTTATTACATATAACGTGTATTTTTATTCTTTAACTAGTACAAAATCGTGACAAAAACAAGTAGTTATTTTATTGATCACTAACTACTCAACAAGTAACATTTCATTTGCAGAAGCTATAATATTACCGGGGGTTCAATTTAATTCCGATATTGCTCCCCGGGGATGCCATAAAGAAGCAATTTCCCGTAGGGAGACGAGCCCAAGAATTAGAAACATCTTTATTTGGCGACGCTATAAATCGAACTGCGGGACGAGTTATAGCACGGCCGGCAACTTATCGGTCACACGTGGGATATTATTAAGATAAGTTAGGAATGGGAGAACTTGAAAACACCACATTTAAATAGGTTTCGATTCTATATCTATACACATAAAATTCAAAGTCCATAGTGATTGAAATCCACACAGACTAAACCACTTGTCCTAGAAAATTGAAATTTCGAAAGTGCGTTCTTCATGCAGGTTAGGTACAAACTATTTAGAGATTTTTTGTTATTAGTGAATCTATACATCTATACAGATAAATAAAATTGAAGTTCTGTTAGAAATTCGAAAATAAAAGCTTTTCACTAAATGCATATGAAAGTATACACGCTACTGACACAAAAAAACCAAGTTTTAAATTTTTTCTCTGTCTGTCTGTCTGTTTGTTCCGGGTAATCTCCAAAACGGCTGGACCGATTTTAGCGGGACTTTCACTGGCAGGTAGCTGATATATCTAGGAGTAACTTAGGCTACTTAAATTTCTCAAAAATATTAGGGTTCCGCGACAACAAGGATTAAACTAAATCTGCGCTGGTGAAACCGCGGGGCACAGCTAGTAAAATATATATAATGTATTCTATACAATATATATTCTATACAGATAATTCTATACATTCTATACAGATAAATAAAATTGAAGTGTCTGTTTGTAATTCCAAAATAACAGCTTTTCACTAAATGCACATGAAAGTATATGCGGTATCTCTGTCTGTCTGTCTGTTTGTTCCGGCTTATGAAACTTCAGAAACGGCTGGAACGATTTTAATGGGACTTTCACTTTGGCAGGTAGCTCATATTTCAAGGAGTAACTTAAGCTGGAATGCTTTTATTTATTAAAAATGAAACTTAATCTACGTGGGTGAAACCGCGGGGCACAGCTAGTCTTGATATATTAGAAAGTTTAGCTATGTGACGAACCGGCCTGTTTATAAACAAACAATCAGGCTTGATTAGAGATTTGAGTGGCTAAACTATTTAAAGACCTGCAGTTAATGTAAAGGTCAGCGAAGGTCAATCAAGGAACCAGTGTCTGGTGGACCATAAAACGTGCTATTAAGGTTATTTATGGCGTGTACGCAGGAAATTAGAAAGCATAAATAACATTTTAATAAATTATAATAACGATAACACTGTTATATCATAATCTAAGTCTAAATATGTTTCGAAGAAGGAACTGTAGCTTGCTCATAAATTGTTCGTTTACTCATAAACAGTTTAGTCCGAAACTTCATTGCTATTGCGAAAACGAAACAGAATATCTTTGCACGCAACCTGTCATTTTTCAAAAGTATTTAATTTTTATTTTTCTCTCAGCTCAAATCCTTCTTTATTTTATTGCATGGCACTAACATGGTAGCCTTAATAACTAAATAAATACACATTAGATGGTGCGGCATGAAAGTTCGATCAAGTAATAGTTACTTACTTAAATTATTTCCTTAAATGATCTTCCATTCGACACAAGTTGCTAATGGCTTTTTAACACCTAAGATGGAAAAATAATATATCATGAACAAGGACATAAAAATAATAAAACGTCCGGTATCTACCCCTCGGGATTGAGCCAAGAATCGGTGGTAATTCTTCGACATTCATAGATGGCTTACCAGGGCCTAAGCTGAAAAAATAATTTTATTCAGTTTAGGGCTTTCTTTGAATAGCAATGCTGTCTCTAAAATATTAAATGAATTAGTAAATTTTAGTTAATTTTACTTTAATTGTATGTCGTAAGCGGTGTTCTTTGCATACCCCCATGGGATACTGGCATGTAAATTTTTGTTAGTCCAATAATTTTGACACCTACATTTAAGATAATAAGTAAGTATTCATTCATAGTTTTATGAAAAATCGTATTTGCATTTTATTGCAATCCCGTACATAATTGTAACAAAGCCAACAAACAAGTTCTAAAACAATACAAGGAGTCCAATTTGAGCCACAATGGCTATCAGTAGCCGCCAGACGTTACATCCGACAAAGACTTCCCTTTGAATTGTTACTGTATAGACCAGTCGCTATGTATTCTGGGCTACAATAGCCGCTGTTAGATATTATAATAACTACGTACTTACAAGTTGTGGCGTAGTTGTGGTTCTAGTGATTCGAACTCAAAATATCATTATTTGATATGACTTTTAATAAAGTGCTTTCAAATCGCTAAAACGACGTGATATCATAAAGTTGCTTTAGTGAGAAGTAGCCGGCAAAAAACCCAGGGATTTATCTTTTCAAAACGATTTGTGCAAAATAAATTACATAATATGTCTATGCCCATGGACACAGTGCCAATGCACAAATGTCGAAGATAAATAGTAGAAGCACTATGTACAATTGTGTAGCTTGAGATGTCCGGCCCCCTCAAGGTGCAACTTCACAAGTGAAGAGACCTGGGGGCCAACTATGAACGTCTAAGCAGTACGTATTGAGAACTTCTTAGCTTTGAGGTTTAATTTTACGGTAAAAAAATGAAGCGCTCTGTTTAAACCGATGATGGTAGGATCCCTGTACTAGTCATACATGAGTAGATAGGTACTGTGTCACATTCGGAAAAATATTTGTTAGGTATCTCTTTATATCATAACCTTTTTTTTAATTCATTGTATTCGATATCACACACATGGTAGGTAAGGGATAAAATACAGCAACTCTTTGAATCCAGCGATAATACCACAAACAAAGGTATTTGCTGTAAGCTTTAAAGACATCGAATTCTCACAAACTGATCTACCTGTTGAGCTCTTGAGCATGAGCACTTTGTGTTACATAAGTTTCTTCTATTATGTTATTGTCTGATACACATAACTAGTTAAAAGAAAATGGTTCCCTCTGTTGTATAATAAACGTAAAAAAAGTGATAGAGTCATTTGCTACGCAAGTTTAAATCTCAGCCTACCTACAGTAATGAGAATATGCTCACGTTGTTGCAGAAGGGGTAAGATATGGCTTTATACATACGTCTTTAAATTTTTAATTTTTATTATCATTTATTATTAAGATTAGTATGTATAGAGCACCTTCACCTACTCTGTTGCTACGCATAGACTAAAAATCTTACGTATTTTTTTGTTTCCGTCCAACCCTTGTTCTGCTTGCATTGTTCCCACCCTCCTGTTAATATTTTCACGCCACGACCAACGGTACCCAAACTGCCCAAAATAAAAATAAACATTGTGAAAGAAAATTATTTCGACTTTATCGTTGTTAAGGTTCCAGCTACTGACATATTTCATTAGTAGAGCAGGCGTTATTTGAATTAAACTCAGCGCCGCTCACTTGACTCGCTTGTGGGATGAAGTGTTGCTTATTTAAATAATGTGATCCGAATATGATTCATCACCGAAATTACAAAATGGTCACTTAGGTGCAATTTATATTTATGATTCACGAATGATTACAATAATGATAGATGTTAGTCCCTTAGTAACTTTTTATGGTTCTGCTATTTGTCACAAAAGCAATTCATATTTTGTGGACCATCTTAGGAATCTTCATAGGAATGTATCAACAGGTGAATTGCGAAATATGAATTATTCCTGAATCATATTCGGATCACATTATGATTCTCCCAAAGTGGCCGTTTTAGACCAACAGATCTTCTCTAAATTAGGCCTTTAAAGTTTAAGTGATTTGTGATCACATATTTCATTACTATCACACTATAATTTATGTTCATGCCATCCCAGAAGGGTCCCCGAATGGGTAAGCAGAGGTGTTGTAGCAACAACACCCACATTTCACCGAATATGATTAAGTGCCATCGTGACAGAGGGTGAGTCTATCGCCGTCTCAGGCGCTGTCTTTGAATTACTTCTCAGACATATGCAGGTTTCCTCACGATGTTTTCCTCCACCGTAAAGCACGTGGTGTGAAAGCACTGCACATAAGTTTTTAGAAATCTACTCTAAGATCGCACTATTTGTTATAAATATTTTCCTTCTTTAATAGCGGGCATAATAAACTTTTTCACTTGATAGTAGCAACGATTATAGTTAGTGAATGCTCTCTCGTTGCCTACCTTATTAATAACGTGACAGGGATATTTTAGATTTTTTACAAAACCTCATTCAAACAGACCGTTTTGGACTGGCGTCACTTTCGTAGTAGCCATATTCAAACAACTCGGTCACCACGACCCCAAGAAAAAATACTCGATTATAATTTCAAGCCTAATTTAAGTAAAATATTTATTGAATATTCAATCCGTACCTTAAGTCGTAACTGAAAGTAAAGTAGAGTTTAAATTAGGCGCTAAGTAAGTAAAGTCGATTACTGGGAATCTCAAGGAAGGTCTATAATTACGGAGGCGCTCATTGGCCGCGGTCATTTTAATTAGAAACTTGGACTTGGAATGGTATTACCAACAATTTGTTCGAAATACTCCCTTCAATTTCACTAAGAGGCTTCACAGATCCAATATCAGTTACGTTTTGAGGAATAAAGCATTTCTCGGTATTTC
Source organism: Watsonalla cultraria (assembly GCA_964035505.1). Lineage (NCBI taxonomy): Eukaryota > Metazoa > Arthropoda > Insecta > Lepidoptera > Drepanidae > Watsonalla > Watsonalla cultraria. The sequence goes on along the minus strand of OZ037717.1, from coordinate 3,248,189 downwards.
TTGGACCGATGATACCATTTTGATATCGAAAGCAAATGCTTTTGAGATATTGGATTTTCTTTAATTATCTTGTGTAAGCTTACAATTAGAATAACCTGTCGCGTCTGTCTATCCAACTATACCGCGGTGTGATACAGCTTAAATCAACAAATTTGTCTATCAATTTCTTATTTTATTCCGGTATAAGCTATTTTCATTTCAAATTGCAGCATAATCAGGTAACAAATAGACATACGGGTGTGGAATGTGTTTGTTAAAAACCAATATAATCAATCATTGAATAGCCAGGTAAATTAAGTAATTCTGTTGGTTCCTAACAAACACATGCATAGTGAGGCAGGTGCGTAGTGACGCATCCCCGCACATCTCTGGTGGTAACGTACTTACAACTGTAGAAGTATGGAGGCGTTTGTACGGAGTACAATAAGGCATTGAGATAGTTATAGGATGATGAACACTAACGGCTCTACATTAACATGTTTTTTTCGTTTTTGCAGTATGCTGGGCGGCGTGGGAGGGCGGCATGCGTCGGTGCGGCGGCGCGGCAGCTCGCCGGGCGTGCGCCGCGTGGCGGCGAGCACGGACTCGCCGCCCGCGTCGCCGAGGCCCATGCGCCGCCGCCGCGCCGCCCTCGCCGCCTCCGACCACAAGACATGCGCCCTCATACACACCAAGCTCAAACTGGGCGATATCATGTGAGTTACCATATAATCTTAAAATTGTATCCAGCATTGGCGGATCGACTGAAACATTAATCGCCAGTAAGCTACTTAACATTTTGCCGCCCTTACCAATATTGACAATTCGATACGATTATACTCTTTTTAAACATGTCTTTGTCATAGGAGACTCCTATCAAACTACTTACACTGTAGAGAAGCGAATTTAATCAAATAACGCAAAACTTATAAAAATAATGGAATACCTAATTAAAATATATTATTAAAGGAGTCCCTGTAAGTAAGGTTCCGAAGATTCTGGCAGCATTTCTCCTTCCGAGGTAGCTGCCAGCTCTTCAGTCTCCTGTGATACCGACGATCTTTTTGCAATTTTTTAAAAAGCCTTATAGCGCTCGGACCCATGTTAAATTATTATAAGTCCTAATAACATCAAATTGGTAACCATCCATTGTTCAGCAGCGTTATTGCGAGAAAATGTCTAAAATTGAATAAAAAATAAATAAGCCGTATGGTTCAAGTTCCAAAAAAAATGTGAATTGAGACTTCACTGTATCCTCCGTATATCTTGTAATTTCACCACAGCCTACTACAGTTAGTGCGTTGACATTTCCACTTGTAAATTTATCTACTTAAAAAAATATAGTAACTAACAGAAGTGAAATAGAACATTTTAGAGCCTACGTCTTATTTAATTTATACAGTAAGACTGGTGGCGCCCTCTGTGCTTTATATCCTGTACTACATAATTCAGATACCACACTATTTATATTCCTTGAATGAATTTTCAGCCAAGCGCAAAGAGCGCCACCACTGCGGGAAAACTGAGAACTAGGTCAACATCATATAACTAACGCCCTCTGTCGGTTACTTTGAGCGGTAAGGAAAACCCGTCGGGAAAATCAAGTCAACCAAATTTGTTGTGTTGAGGTTTTCGTGAAAGTTATTCCTTATGACTTTGTTATAACATGGCGAGAGATGGCGCTATGGGTATTATTAGAAATTAAATTCAGATTGCGTCTCTTTATTTTTCCTTCAGCTAATGATGGAATTTTTGTAAATAGTGCGATAATTATTGTTATTATTTCATCACAAGCTTGTTAATTTGTCTGATTGAATTACGTCTGATGTAAATTTAAACTCAAATTAATTCGACTCGTATTAAAGGGCAAATCAACCAAATATACAGCTTGATGGTACTTGATCGAAATGTTTAGCAAAATGCTTAGATTCAATTTTGTAATAATGGAGCCATGTCTGTCTAAGTCATTCGCTTGCGACGTTTGGCCAATGTAAATGGAACGACTTTACGAGACTCGCTTCCTGGCCCCACGTGGTGAGATGCCATTATTGATTTCCGGCGCTTGAAAGAGACAACGCCATACCACGATTTGTTGCACTATATTCCCTCTCGCTCGTCCGCCAATATATGACCTATTTTTATGCCACTTTCCCTATATTAATACAGGCTAAGTAATTAGGTGAAAAGTTTGTTTGCGCAATGTAAACCTGGTCGTAGTTTTATTATAATTATAATTATCATGAGAGTATAATATAACTATATAAAAGATGTAAAGCATTTAATAACGTTTAGTTTAATTATGTTTCATAAGGTTCTTGCGAGAAATATTTTTTTGTCTAGATGTAATAATTTGGCTAATAATGTATACATTATAATTATATTTCGTTTGTCTAGTTATCGCAAGCGCTTGCGGAACACGATACCCTAGGTTTGATTTTCCGGTTGGGTAGTATTATTGGGTTTTTCCTTCTGCAAGTTCCCAGTAGCAGCCCGGAGTCCAGATTAGTGCCTCTTAAACCTAGCTGGCAAATGTATTCCAAATGCAACTTGGCTATCGTGAATTCTAATCCTGCAAAATACAAGCGGTCTCCATGACTTTCCTACTTTAACTTATGGTCATCATAAGTCAAAATTTCAAGAAAAAAATCTTACAATCATAAGTCGAAATTTAAAAGGTAAATGTCCGAATATTTACATACTTAATTAGAAAACCGATACATTACAATTAAACGTCGGGTTGTAAATCAAAGGATTAACTCCAATTCAGTGGTAACAACATCTGCAACCAACACCGCGGATAGGCTTAAGCAAATAAATACGGTGGCTTAACACCAACGCTAATTGGATTGGGTCAAATTTGATACATTCTACCAGTTTTATATGGAAAAATTCTTACATTATTTATATTTACATGAGTTAAATTAGGTCGAGTAGCTAATCAGATGTGGTGAAAATCTTTGGGGTAGGCCCTGTGTCTTCAACGTAAATTTTCTTACGTCTATGTAATTATGGAATACAATCTCAGGCCCTGACATGATAGATTGAAAATGTATGTGATGATCCTCTTCACATAAATCCTCTTCGATATTTAGATCTGCCCGACTGGGGACTGTACCTCCACATTACAGAAGATCGTTGCCAAATAATGTTACCTTTGAGTAATGTTGTGTTCAATAATTATGTGTACGGTGTGGGTGTATTCGAGAGGTCACCAGTGCTTCAAGGAGGGTAGGAGTAACATTGGAGAGTGCTAGCAATAGTCATGTGTATGTTGGACACAGGGATCTAGTCTATACATACTGATAAATTTATATATACATACATACATACAGTACAGATAAATAAAATTGGAGTGTCTGTTTGTAATTCCAAAATTACAGCTTTTCACTAAATGCATGTGAAAGTATATACGTTACTGACACTGGAAAACCAAGTTTTAAAATTTTTCTCTGTCTGTCTGTCCGTCTGTCTGTCTGTCTGTCTGTCTGTCTGTCTGTTCTGTAGAGACAACTCATCTATACAGATAAATAAAATTGAAGTGTCTGTTTGTAATTCCAAAATCCAGGCACTTTCACTGGTAGGTAGCTGATATTTCAAGGAGTAACTTAGGCTACTTTTATTTATTGAAAATATTAGGGTTCCGCGACATGAAGCATGAAAAAATCTCTACGCGGGTAAAACCGCGGGGCATTCATTATAAGATAGGCACCGCGCGAGTGGCACTTGGTGTTACAAGTATTTATCCGAAGCCACTTACCCGAATGAGTAAACAAAAACTAAAATTATATATATTTTAAATGCGCAGGCGTAATCTACACTAATATTATAAAGAGGAGAGATTTGATTGTTTTTTTGTTTGTTTGTTTGCATTGAATAGGCTCCGAAACTATTGATGGATCTTGAAAATTCTTTCAGTAATGGATTTCTACATCATTAACGAGTAACATTGGCTATATTTTATCCCCGTAATCCCACGGGTGAAACCTTGTGATATCCGCTAGTATCTATTAAGTCCGTTACATTTCATTCTCAGAACTGAAGACAAATCACAATATCGAATTATTCGTCTTCTATTTCATTTATTTTAGGTAACCTCGGAGCCATTTTAAATGCCTTTAAAATGAATGTCTCCATGATTGCATAAAATCCATAGCCAAGGGACTGTGTGTTCTTCTACCCATACTTGATTCAGTTTTAACGTAAGTGAAACTAAAAAACTCTTTAGCCAACAAATAACCCCTGTCATCTCTATGCAGAGAGCTAAAACTTAATTATTTTTTAAATATATCAGCAAAATATTGCTAAGAGCGCGAACGTTGTGAACAAAAGAGTATCGTTTCGAGTGGGTTGATTATAAACCTCGGCCAGATCTCAGGCACGAATTAAATACATACAGAAGGCTAACTCCCATACATTAGTACTAACAGGCTTACACACATGTGGATGCACTCCTCTCGCTCTTGAGTTACTACTGGGGCCAACCATTATCGGTATCATCAGAGCGTATCTTCTGAGCTTTGACGTTTTATTTTAGTACCGTAAAATTAAACGTCAAAACTAAGAAGTTGTTAATACGCGCTGCTTAATCGATCAAAGTTGCCTCTCTTGTGATAAATCGTTTACACGGAAGATGGCTCTACGCATCAATTAGATCGCGCTATGGTAAAATTTTTAGAAACTGTTAATACTCTTTTCTTCTGTTCTGCTGTTTGTAGTCGATTAGACTGTAGTTAAATATACATAAAATCCAAATATCTCACTTCCATGTTAGTTATATCTTTCTTCTCACTCTGCACATGACATAATATGACATGCGTATGCCGACTAATATAAGGGCCGCTCTTTTGTTACCTTCCTATTTAGTGTCTCAGGCCCGAAGGTCAAGTATCGCCAGTCAGACGGTGCCGGCGTGTCTACCACTGCAGCGGTATCTGGGTCAAAATATCTGGCTCAGAGAGCCATCGTATTGAGATTATGGGGTGAGACTCTATCAGGAGATTGCCCCGGATACGTTTCTATTATGTACTTTACGGTTGAAACGGAATAGAATAGAAATAAGGACATCGTTGACGTACCGAAGATTGTATCAATATAATCAGTATATAAAATGCTTACGTTATAAATATTCATTAAAATCAGGATTTAGTCATGGGCGCCCAACTAGGGACTTTTGAAAGACCCAAGTTGGGCGCCCATAAATATACTTAACATGCAGATATACCCAATTTATAACTGACTTGGAGAAAGCTGAAACTTTGTCTGCATCTGTAATTAATATGTGATTTCAAAATATCTTGACTCTACAGACATCTAAAATTCTACAGTTAATAATAAGCACATGCACATTCAAGTATGAACTACTTTTAGTCAAAACTACGAGGTATTACAAAATGAATATTTAAAAAAAAAGTAGGTATTGTGTAAAAACTACCTCTTTTCTCTGGGGTCAAGAAATCCTATTCAGTATTAAGGCAATCTAGGCTCCAACATGCAAGAATAGCACAATCTATTTGAAAGCGCGCTCTCTTCTGTTTCATACATTTTTGTATTGAAAAAGTATTCGTTCATTGTTACAATATTCGCCTGAAGTATCGCTGAATAATAGGGGCGTCCACAATGCAGAGCATCGGTTTGTAGGCCATCAAGTTTTTGCTTTGTATGCGCTGCTGTGTGACTACTGGCACAGTGTAAATGCACACTTCAAAAGTTAACCACACCGCACACACATCGTACTGCCGTCTACTATACTGAATTACTGTCGAAACTCACTCGATCTTGTGTCGCAATGTGAGTTGCAGTATTTTTTGGAAATTTTAATTTTAATTAGTGTCTATTTTATTGCATCCTTTCTATTATAGTTAAATGAGGTAATGTGACTTAATAATTTATATGTCTTTGTGTTTTACTTATATTTGTACCTGTCTAGTTTTACTCACAAGATCCAGTTTGAACTGGATGATAGAGTCATGAGTATTAATTCATGCCTTACGTCTAGAGTACCAACTGGAAGAAAATCTCCAATCTCTTTTCAATTCAAATTCAATCTCTCTTTCTATTCATAGAAATTTTATAGTACCTGTGTAAATGTATTTTTTGTAAGTTGATTTTTTTAAGGAATTATTGAATATAATAATAATAAAACAGACATACTACCTAAATTCAGTAGTATAAAAAATATTATATTTTAAAATTAATAAATAAATTTATTCAATAAAAACTTAATTATATATACAAGGAGCAGTACTTAAAACTAATTAAAGGTAGAAAACGTGTCCCAAGTCGGTGTCTCTCGGGATCGTGGCAAGAATGCTGGCAGCATTGCCACGTTGAATAGCAATGCTGATTCTCTGAGCGAGAAAAGCCGCAGCTCTCTTCTCATGAGAGGCTTCTACCAGACGACGTGCAAGCTCTTTGAAAAGTTGATGAGTATCCGAACCCCAAAACCCCAGAGCTTCAACCGCAAACGCAGAAAATATGTATCCTTGACCAATGCAAGCATATTTCCGGCGCTTGAGGCACTCCTGCTGAGCAGCAGCAGCAGCACCGGCCGCCACAGCAGTGCCGGGGAGATGGGACGGAGCCAACGTATCGACACACGTGGCATCCAACACCAGCGGCCGCCCCAATCTCCACGGCACCAGCGACATACCATCGGGTCTCCGGCCATCGCCGCGCGCCAATCCTACTGGTTCCAGTACAGCAGGCACGCCGGCGGTGACCAGAGCCCGCCGTATTAGGTCATTGATGGAAGAATGACGAGATCGCCGACCGGCGCTGCTGACGCATGACAATCCATGTCGTCCGAAGATGTCCACAAGAATAAATAAATATATGTTTTTGCCCTTTAATCTCTAATGATAGCATTAGAGATTAATTTAAAATAATTTTCCGTACGATGGCTAGTAGATAGCCATCGTTCGGAAAATCATCCAAACATCGTTCATATTTATAAATTAATGAGTTGTCTTTACCATTGGTAGGTCTTAGTAAGGTCTTAGTAGTGCACCAATATATATGAGATACACGTCCCCTGTATAAACTTATTCAACGTGTGGTATAATTTGCATACAGACTAAAATACATCCACAAATACAATGTTTGGAAGGAGTCCACGGCTTGTATTAACGTTATTAGTTTTTATGATCGCTTTGTGTGCATGCCACGGTGTTTGTTTGTTCCATCTTTATCTCGGATCATAGAAATTAATGAGATAGACATTTGATAAAAAACGCACTATATGTAGAACTATTCACGTATGCCTATTCACACACACGCAACGTAAAATGCGTATGTTGAATATATTGCGGATGGGCAATGCAAGTTTGACCACCCTTTTTTTGCGGATGATAAAATCTGCATTGCATAAAATTGTTTGGAAATTTAAAACTATGGCCCGCATTTTCACCCGCGTAGACTTTGTGTTACGTATTTTTTTTAAATAAATGTCTGACATTACCCGGAACAAACAGACATACAAAGAAAAAAATATAAATTGTTTTTTTTTTACACAAGTACCGTAGGAATGTACTTTCATATATTAATTTAGTGGAAAGCTGTTAATTTGGAATTACAAAAAAAACATTTAATTTTAATTATCTGTATATATATTAATAATATGAACGTTCCACGTAGATTAAAATATTCAAGCTAAGATAATAAGGTTATATTTTCGCTTTCAAAAATTTTATAAGGTCCCTATCATTGCTTAACGGGCTGCATACCTACATGTGAAATTAAACCCTATATCTATCTTCCTTAGGTGTAATAAGCCTTACACGTGTAACTAAACCCCGGTTTAGTGACGGAGATGTTAGGGCACGTTCGCTCGTTTCTAGGTTCGCGGGTCAAATGCACAGCAGGGCGGGTGCATCGGCCGTTGAACTCGGTCACTAGGTCAGCGCAGCTACCGCAGACACCTACCTACACTTGAACTTTTTAATTTGCGTAAATAAATTAATCGTAATATTGTTTAATAGCTTTATGCCTTCGTAGGCTCTTTTTAAGTACCCTATGTCAGCAGTTGAGGTCAAAGATGAACAACATTTTAGGAAATTCCGTAGAGTGGTTTGACTATGAAATGTTAGAGCTAGTAGTCAAACAGACAGACAGACTGTCACGTTCACAATGTTAAGATATATTTTTAATTCTATGGTGTTTTTGGCTGAGCGTAATCTCGTAATTTTAAGGCCATTTGAGTTACACTTATTATGCTCACGTATGTATCCCAGGCTGTCACAAAGACATTTGACTTGTAATAGAAAATGTGCCTTACTCACTTAGCTTTTTATTGCCGTTGTGGTAGATAACCAGGTTTTGTGTAAAAATATAAACATTGTCTGTGTTCACCGAAGGGTTAGGCAGAGGTGTACTTATTCCCACCCAGATTTGATTTCGCTAGCTTGCATAGCATTTAACTCCTTTGTTATTGAGGACAAGCCTGTTACTATTAACCGGACACTAATCCAGATTTCTGGCTACTACTGGGATATTAATGTTGGAAAAACCAAATATGAATATGCCTTACCCAGGGATCGAGCCGAGGACATCGTGTATTAAGAACTAGATTGTATTAAGTACAAAAATGAAACGTCAAGCTCACAGCTTTGACATTTCATTTCTGAACCGTAAAATTAAATTCTTAGACATTCGTAATACTGCATAAACGATCATAGTTTGCCCAATGGTGGCAGAACAATAGCGTCCTACCTAATCAATACATTTTTATAAAATAAACGTAAAAGAACGTACTGTTAAGGCATCGCAGCATTGGATTCCAGTTAAAATGTAGCAACTGGATGTTGCATTTACAGTTATTTACAACTGATTCTCGCAGTAATTTGACCCAGATGCTGCCTTACCGTGCGATTCCGACAAATTGCCCTGCATTACCTGGAATCCTTTAGGAAAGTAAATAAATAGAAATACGTGTAGTTTCTACGCTCTACGTGTTTACTGATTTTTTTGAGTAGAAGACAAGAGTTGTTGAGTGACTGACCTTTATGACTTGTTTTTAACCACAATAAGTGTATTTTTCGCAGTGTGCCAAATAAAATGTTTCGAGTATTTGAAGGTCCACATGGCACAAGAATGTCTATTTGTTGATAAGGTACAAATTTGAAGGTCCTTCGGGAAGGTAGCCTTACTAAGAGAGGTAGGGTATAACGGGATTACAGGTTCGATAATCTGGCCTTTCCTTACAGTAGATCGCAGCCAAATAACATTTTAGAGTATTGTGTCCGCGTGGAGAGTATTGGTCACCAGTCGATATCAACAGTTCAAAAGCCACGATAGTAATAGGTTAGCAAAGTGATTTCATTCCTAAAAGTTTGGCAACACGCAATTATAGGAACTACTTTTGTAGTAGGTATATAGGAAAACAAATTCATTGAAAAAAAATATAACTATAGTTAACGCTTAACCCAGACATAGTTCCAATCTAAAACCTGGAAATAAGACAAGTATCCTATACCAGCATATTATAAATAGGTCTATGGATATGGAAAATAGGGGGAGAATGGTCAGGAGGCTCATATGACGGAAATATTTTTTTTATGCATTCTATGCTTCCCAACTGATGGTAGGTAACTAACGCAGCTTAGAGTCGCTTGCAACACCAGGGGCAGCACGCGCGCGTAGCCGACCCTGTAAATATCTCTTCACACCCTTCTTGAAGAGCCCCATGCTGTACTCATTTGTGAGAACCATGTTGGTTCTCCAACAAGATTCAGTAAGTGTGAGGGCCTTTCAAGAAGAAATACGTTATTTTCTTGAAAGTTTTCAGGACGTAACATAATTATGTTTTATTCCATCTTAGCGATGGATAATATATTCGTGAAAGCTCCCTCATTTCTTTGTCCGTCCAGTGGCATAGTTAAACGCGCGTACATCAGCGGTAATGGTACAACAGACCACACCCAGCAAACATTGCACCCGTGATGTGCCACTATCAACGCTGCATTACACGTACTGGGTGAATCTAAATAAAACCTATATTATTATATATTACATTCAACTGAGCGACATATCGGTGTTTAGGCAATTCTATACGCAGATAGCTATAAAATTTATGTGTCTGTTTGTAATTCTAAATTAATAGCTTTTCAATAAATGCGTATGAAAGAAATTATATACGAAACTTGCAAAAAAACTATTTTAATTTTTTTTCTTTGCTTGTCTGGCTGTTGTGGCTTATCTCTAAAACGGACTTTCACTGCTAGATACAAGCTGGTGATAAGTCAAGGAGTAATTTAGGCTCGTTCCTCGAAATATACCTACCTAGATGAAACTAGTCATGCTATAAAAGTAATAACTATTCGTAGGTATTAGATAAACTATTCATTTAGTATCTGCTCTTTATATTTCAGAGATGTTGTCAGCAAAGCTGCAATAAAAATATAGATAATCACAACCGGCTTCCACCCGTGACTTCGCCCGCGAAGTGAATGAAAGGCTTTGAAATCGGATGAGTAGTGTCAGAGAATATCTTCTAAATTCAGACTTACAACCTAGCAAACTTTACCTCTTTATAGAATTTAAAGCAACACTGAAATACCGTTTTAACTTAAGCAGAATCCTCTATTTTTAAGGCCTGTGAAAAAGGGCATTTTTGTGTCTATGGTACGTTCTTGGTGCCTGTAAGCGCGACCGCAGTGCATCCGCTCTAAATAAGGCTTATCCTGCAGTGAGATGAATAAAAGTTATAATACTACCTTTTCCATACAGATGAAACTGTTACAAGCGTTATTGAAATAATAATAATTATGTACTATAACGACTGTAAATATTCAAAAATCTATCAAAGTTTTCCGATGGATTTCTATCCCCACTTATCTGTCAGATTTGATCCATCCATCCCTTCAATTTCATTATATTGTAAACTAGTGATAAGTTATTGCAATTAAGTGAGGACTAAATTATGGATTTGTTTATCTTTAGTAACCTAAGTGACAGGTGGATAGAATATTGAAAATTTGGCTTATTCCCATGATTTTATTGCCATTACCTCCACGGCTTTTGTTTTGGTATCAAATGAATTCTCACGACATTCAAGAAATATATAGTATAGTCAGCATGAACAAAGTTTTGATGATTGAGATACGGACGGTGCATTCAATTAAGAACGATAGCTCATAAACTCATACCCTTTTAAAACAAAAAGTAGCTAAAACAAAGAATAGACCAAATTCGAACTAAAACTATGTGCATCCCTTTTGCAATCTTTATCACAAAAAGAGATGAAACTACTTTTAAACTAAGGATTATCTATGGCGATGTTTTGTTATAAGGGAGACAATTTCAGGGAAAATAAACCATGTTTTAAAGCTCTTTAAGTTGACTCTGAGTTGCCATTCTACCTCCTTGTAAACTGTAGAGTAAACTTGGAGTGTCTCTTTTTAATCGTGCCAAAAGTGGAGGCCTGTGACTAACAGCCGCTGCTTTGTGAGCCGTTTGCTCATATCTGTGTCAACCTACCCCGGGATTTAGCACAATTAGCTTGAAATTAGAATTGAGAACACCATATTTTTTCATAAACCCGTTATTGTAATCTTTTTAGTATATGCTTCAAATTGAGGCTGGAAATGTTGTTTAAGGAATATTAAAAAAAAATTCCATGTACTTTTGAAAAGAAGCAAGATACTTGCATTTTATAAACAATATAAAGAAATACAAAATATCCTCGTTACATTGGACAAAGTACTTTCAAATCGTCAGAAGGACACAGAAAAAGTTACGTTATAGAGGATTATATACAAAATGTTACCACCGGTTCAGAAGGTTACTGATAAGAAACTCAACAATTAAAATTTTCAAGTAAAATTGTAATAGTCAACATCTCATGAATAATATCCCATGCTCATGGTCAAAAAACAAATATCTAATAGGTATTAGACAAAATACAATAGTATCTATGTCTAGACAAAATTCTAACAAATCATGAATCAATTCTCAGGATAGGCCTAATTTGAATGATAACTTTTCATGACCGCAGCTTCACTTTGGTAGTTTCACCGACACCTCTAATACCTCATAATCACCATCATTTAAGAGCTAGGCTCTTGTCGGCGAAGCGACCAATCGCCTATCCTCACTATTGTTCGCTAACACTTTGACTTCCTTGTCCGACACGACGCTGACTTCCACCTGTCATCCTATGATGTTTTGATGATATTCCTATTTTCTAAAACCTATGATATGCTACCTATACATCATTTTAGGTTTAAAACCAGTCATTCAATATACGTTGTAGTGAAGGTCATCTAATGTATTTCTCAATAGGTAGGTTGCTATTGTTATCAACGTATAGTGCAAGTCTAGCCCTCTCGAAAAGGGCGAGTGACGCGTACAATCAAGGTTAAGTTTACGTCAGTTGTGATGATTCCGTAAACAGGACTCTGTTTTTATCTTATAAGTAAGGATGATGAAGTTTCGATCTTTAATCTCTAGAAATTCATTGATTTTACACATTTGGGGCATGTGTGGTGGGCAGTGGCAGATTTTTTGTATTTGCATCAAACTCGAGAAACGTTACTGGCAGGTAATCTCAAACTTTTTGTTTGGTATATACGAAATTAGGCTGTTGATTTGACTGACTTTAACTGTCCACTTTACAGAACACTATCCTACGCCTTTGAGGAGTGTTGAGTACCTGTGTTTAGTATAGTAGTGCTCCATGGGGGGAGGAGTTGAGGCTTGCTAGCTGTAATATTCTTCTATTTTGAACGAAAAATAGCGATTGCATCTTCAATAGCTACATATATTATATCTATGCATAATTGAAGTGCCTGTTTGTAATTCCACTTATTATTTAATTAACTAATTTTAAAAGTTTTTTTCGTTCTGTCTGTTTTGTCTAGGTAATTGTTTCTTCATTGACCTTAACGAGACTTTCACTGGCAGATAGCTGATGTTACAAAGAGTACCATAGACTTCTACTTCGACTTAGACTGTTTTTTTTTTTTAAATAAGGTTCTGCGAAATAAAGCATCCAATGAAATTAAGTATACGCTGTTGAAAGCGCGGGGCAAAACTATATAGTTACATAGAAAGTTAGTATTACCGTCAATAGTGTATCATAATGACTGATGCTACATGACGTCACGGTAAAATTCTATGCTTTTATTATTATCATGGCCATTAGGCCGTTTACGACCTTTCTAAATGCCCTCATGTCCTTCGTCTCACTATTGGCGCCAACAGTTAATGGGTTCCTCAAAGCTATGGAGAAAACTGACATTGTAGAGAATATTGTGAAAAATATTTACTTTGCTCGAGTGCTCGGATATTTTTGTACTCTAATTACACATATTGAGCATATGATCACACAAACACAACTTAGTGTGTTTGTCTGTGAGTCGTAGCTTATACTTATTCAGAGAAGACAAGCAATCATACATACGTTTATAATGTACTAGATCTGCCTTGCGGTTTTACCCGCGTAGAATTGACAACAACTATGTCACTTAGTGATTATATTAAAAATAATAAAAGTAGCATAAGTAATTCCTTGTAATATCTGCCTGCTAGTGAAAATCTCTTTGAATCAGTCCATCGGAACAGACGGACAAACAGATAGAGATATTTTTTTTGTATTTATCGTACATAACTATGTATATAGTGAAAAGATGTTAATTTGGAATTGCAAATAGACTTCATTTTGATTTATTTGTATACGGACGATCGAGGATCGATTAATTGATAACTGATTGGTAACTGTAACCATATCACGTGCTCTCCATGTAGAGAGTACTTTTTGTGCAATCGGTGTCAGGTGATATAGTCATACGTTACAGGCCTGTCAGTAATCACACGTACTATGTGCCCTGCAACCATGATTCATGAAAATGTTACAATTGGTCTGATTTAGGTGTCAGCTCTATCAGGTATTGCCTATAACGGGGATGTTAAGATCAGTTGACAATATTTTCGTTTAAGAACTGGTGGTATCCCTCATCATGAAAGAATCTTGTTTTGAATTCTGAACTTACAGAGTGTGACATTCTGACAGTAACCAAATAACAACTTCATTTGAGCATAATATTATTACCCTTCAAAATGCACCTCGAGAACAGCGACAACTCGGTATATTAGGTATGTTTCAGGAGCTCCTGTAAGCTATTTGTAAATTGCACGGGATGGATCACTGACATCTGTGAGGGCCGGCTGTTTGCCAGCACTGGAGTGCATATTGGCGACCTTTCAGGAGGTGCGAATGAAAGTCCACAATCGATAGATAGCGTGTGTTGTGTTGCGTGGGTGGCTGGTGTCGGTGCACGCGGGTGCAGGCCGCGCGGAGGTTGTCGGCTGGGCGGCGCGGCGCGGCCGGCGGCGCGGTGCGGGCGTGCGCGCGCAGCCGGCGCGGGCGGAGCGGGCGGTGCGCCCTCAGTGGCGTGCAGCGCGCGCCGCGGACGCCCGCACCGCAGTGTCGAGCAGCAACCCGCCATGCCCGGCCCGCGCCTCTCCCGCGCCGCCTGACAGCATGGCCCACCCGACCGCCACCATCACACGCAGCCACGCTCTGACGACGGTACGCATCACAGTGACTTCCCCCAGGCGCACCTTTACCAGCGCACCTTCCGTGCCCCGTGCCCTTTGACGCTGACGTTTCCCCGCGTCGTTTCCAACAGTGACAGTGTTGCCGTCGCACGGCCAGTGAGGGTCAGTCAGCGCAAAGGTTTCGTCTCGATTCGATCGTCCGCAGACCGAAAGGAGTAGGCGCGAGTGGCCGCCGCGCGCTCCGCTAGATGGCGCCGGGAGTCGCTCCTGCGGCGAGCGCCTCCGCCCGCGCCCCGCTGTCGCCGTCGCCGTCTTTTGTTTCGCGCCGTTCGTGTACATAAAATAATAATTGTCAGGCCGGTGGTGAGCACCGCCGCTTGGCGCCGCGCCGTCGCTGACGTCAGCGGAGCCCGGGCTCGCACCGGGCCGGCTCCCGGCTTCCCCGACCTTCCGCCACCGCCGTCTACAGCTTGCCCGACATAAGACACTGACACGTCAGGACCCACACTTACCCTCCGCCCCTCTTACGTGCCAAATTCATTGCAAAATCTTTCGTTTACTCGACTGATACCTTAGGACAATTTACAAAATAATAATAATAATACGGCGTTATTATTTTTAATGAACCTACTTACGAATATTCTGTCACTGACGTTGGTAGCTATGACGTACCGAAATTGTGTAGGTTTCATTCATGTAACCTACAAGGGTTTGCGATTGATCTGCACTTAGCAACAACGGTGGCGATGAGAGCAACTATCGTCTGAGTCGTTAGCTTTATAATACGGTGAATTTAGAAAGAAAATGGCGAGAATAGAAGCAGTATATAGTCGTGAATTGAATTAGTTAAAGGAGTGCGGTGGTGAGCGACGCGCCGCGCCCATGCCCTTAAGTCTGGTGAGTGCTAGCTTGTAAGGCTTCTTCGTAACGTGCCATTTGTACGAGAAACTCGGCGTCCGTGTATTTGACCAGAATAAGCCAATAACATCAATGTTTTCTTACAAAACTGTACTATAATACTGGAATACTTACACAAGCATTCATAGTTACGACGAATTTCGTTGCTAGAGGGTCGATAGCAGCCATAGAATAGAAGAAAAATGTATTTAATGTCGATAAGTCGAGTGAGATTACAATTCAATGAACTCTAAAACGTTACTGTGATCCTGAATACTGATATCACAACATGTAAATTGATGCAATAGGTACATAATTTTTAGATAATCCATTTTCTTTTATCGTTGGTATTGTAATTAGGATCAGAATATTAACTAGAATAGAAAAGTTAATCTAATGGACGATATTAATTTACTCACCTTGTGACTGATTTGTGTTTCATATATCAGGAATGACTAATATCCTTCTTAAACATGTTTTTAGGTAAGAGACCAACTACATTTTGTTTACAATTCATAAGAAATCCACGAAGACGCGCTAAAATTTCTAAGAATTCAAAAGCAGCGTAGCTGTATTGATCCTGATGATAAGCGTGGAACCTTGCTCGGTACTCAACTGAACATCTAATTGCATAGAATATGTAATGCGAATATGACTAAAATATTAAATTTTATGCTGAACAAAGCGTCGCTCCTTTCGTTATACTTTCAACATACTCTACCTGAATTAGCTGACTATGTTAAGTTTAAATATATTTAGGCCAAGTCTCTTCCTTTTGCAAGAAGTTTGAAAGTAGCAGTAGGAGTATAATTTGGAACTCTATTCACTATAGTTCCTGGTTCGTAATACTTTGGTTTTCTGGATGATTGCAAGAAGTATTGGTATATTTTCCTGCAAAGCTTCCTAAAAAGTAAGCAGGCTTTAATACTGTCATTGTGTCAGGCTCACAAAGTTGGAACCATGTTTGAATTCCCATCTAGTGTTTTTGCAAGGGCTTAAATTTACGACAGAGTGAAACCACTTTGCTATTTACAAATTTTTCGCAAGCTTAATTATGAGAATTGTATTACTCTTCTGAAGTTCTTTCAAAGTAACAATCATCTTCCGTTTTAATTTGTGTGAAATATGTATGAGATTCTGACGTCTTAAGAACACTTTTTTATCTCTTGTATAGTCATGATTATATGAGTTGAAGTTTGAACATAAAGCGTCTCAATGTCCCCCAAGACACCCACTTTGACTGGAGGAAGGCTGAATTATCATATTGTTAATGATCTGCGTATCGTGTCATTCATATTTGAATGAAAGAGATGGGTAGCTATATCTTATTTATCTTTAAGGATACCGACAGACAAATAGGCGGCGCGTCAGAAAGTGATCTTTTAGATGTGCTATCGTCATTCTAAGCCTTCCCACACGTTTCAGCGAACAGAGGAGTTAGAACACCTAGTTTTCACCGAAGATAGACGTCAATCAGAAAATAAAAAACCTATTTGATTTGTTACAAACATATCACACATATGCTCATGCCTGTACTCCATGGGGATAAGTTGAGACGGCAAACATTTGGGGCTACTGATAAAAATATTATTCAGTTTATGCCCTGGTATGGCACATGAATAATTAAATCAAACATTACCAGTGATCTGCTAATGATGGACCAGTCAGGTATAGTTTCCGATGGTTAATGATCAGATAGGTGATCAAATTACTTTGATCAATATGCACTTGTTTGACAATCCTTAACCTCTTAGTGAAGCCTGAATATCCAACGCAAGTTCAATATGTAGAATTGAAATGTCACAACGAGACAAATCATAATACATGTGTTATCGCCTGTATTCCCTGAAGTGGTAGGCAGTGGGTACTTATAGTAGACCCACATTTCGCCAGATATGTTTGCGTCCTAATAAGGGGAAACTATTTCCATTAACCAGGCACTGATCCGGGTTGACTCCGGGCAGATACAGGTGGAAAAACCCAACATCACTTTGGCCGAACCGGGAATCCAACCCAGTATCTGGTGTTCCAACGGTAGCGTTTGCGATCACTAGATCAACTAGACAGTCAAACAAAGACAAATCATATACTAAACCTACAGGTCTTTCGTGTGTTTTTTCATTTGCATTCATTGTAGGGAATTAGGGATCTTCAAAAACAAGTTGGTCGGCCCTCCACCAGTCTGTTTTGCGTCCCTTGAAATGAACGCCGAATATTATTGATTCGTTGTCAAAACACAGTCGGCCGGTATTCGTCGTATCTGAACTTAGCAGATATGCTTGCACAGAAGGTACGGGAATATCTTTGCGTCGCATAATGACATCGTTGTATGGCTGCGATCTTCTATGAAGTGGAGTTATAGTCGTACTGCTACTAAATTCAAGCGGAAAATCGAATTGTTACCCTATAATGCGGCACTCTATTCTATATGACTTGTTAGTCTACTGGTTGGAAGTGATACTGAGGAACACGAACACCAGAGATCGAACCCCAAGTCGGGGAAAGTGTTATTCCGACTGCAATTTCCTAGTAGCTAGTCCGATTAATGGCAATAGACTCGCCCCCTATTACATGGGACCTAAAATATAACACTGGCTTTATGGGTATTATAGGTACACCTCTGCCTGCCTACCCCTTCGGGGGGCGTGAGTGTATTTATATATGTACGCTGATTTCAATCGATGCAGTGTGGGCCACCAAAAAAAAAGCAAAGAAATGTATTCTCTGTCGTTAGCAGACTCGGTTAGCTTTATTGACATATTTCGTAATTTAAGCTATTATCGAGGTATTTTCAGTTTTGGAGTCAGATTTTAGGCCACATTGGAATGGGGACAAAATACAGCCTTTGGAAATTGGGTCAGCTGAGTGCTATATTCTGTGTGTCAAGAAAATGGAATGGCTATGGCAATTCGGCCGTTTTGGCAACATCCACCGCCATTGTCATGCTTAGTAATTTCGTGGTACATTTTTATATATTCTATTTTTCTTTTTTGCACATATTCTATACCATCAAAATTTTGTCTACTTATTTTTTTTATCAGGCTATCATCATCATGAATTTAAGAGTAATGACACTCTTGTCGGTGTAACCGATGCAACTCTTTCCATTTGTCTCTGTCCAGTGCCATCTCTTTGACCTCCGTATACGACATGACAGACACCTTTTCTTTAACTTGTCCCATGAATGTTAGCCTTGGTCTTCCTCTTCCTCTCCTCCCTTCTACCTTTCCTTCTACCAGGCTATATTAAAGTATAAAAATAAATATGCTCACCCCATCCCAGAAGGGTCCTCGAAGTGGTGATCAAGGGTGTTGTAATAACAACACCCACTTTTCACCTAAGAAGATTAAGAACCAACGTGAAAGAGTATTAATAATTAATTTTATTGATAGTGCATCAGAGTACTTATACTTATCTATGAGTTTTTCTTTTAGTATCGGCTTTACATTTGACAATACTGGTTTGCCGGTGGGCTGTGGCCCTTATTGCTCAATGCAGTATTATTGTTTATTTTTTTTGGCATTTGATCATAGATTTTATGGAAGCATATTATATTATGCTCATTATTGCTCATAGATCGATAACATTGGTGCAAAGTTACAATCAATTGTAGTACTTGTTGTGAATTTACAGTGCAGTTAAATATATATTAAACTCCCAACACCTGTTAAGAATATACCGAATTATAAATTAAATTAATACTTCGGTACTGTCCGTTTACTCTATGTATATTTACCAACTTAACGTTACGTTAATTCCTCTGAATTGTACCGTATTCCCGGTTAAATAGAGTTAAATATAGGTTAATTTATGTTTTACAGTAAAAAAATTTACTGTCGCGATGTAAAAGTTTGTTCCACACAAGTGCACACATTTTGGTGCCTTTGTGCGGTACCGCTTAAGGGCTCGGGTTTTCCTGCTGCCTTTTTGTATTAACGTTTTTAATTCACTGTTTTTTTATAAAGATAGAAACACCGGAGCTGTCATACGACACTTTTTCATTTTTTTTTTAACTTAGAGTAGGTACGTCTTCTTCTGAATTTCAATTCTCTATACGGGAGTTTTCTTGATCTGCTGCTGCGTGAAAAATAGACAATCCAATTAGTACATAAAAAAATTGAAATGTACAAAGCCTTACTATTATATTCGTGCACGTTTTACAGTTCCGTCCCCAAAGGGTAAAAAATACCATGGGACTAATACTTCACTGTCCGCCTATCCGTTTGTCTGTCCGTCAGACACCAGGCTGTATCTCATGAACCATGATAGGCAGTTGTTCGAGTCTAATTTATTGAAATTTAATTTCTGTTATCTAGTGCAGTGGGTCTATAGGCAAATTATCAGAGGGATCACCCGTGGACCTGCACAAACTGTCAGATTGAAAAGGATAAATCAAAACTAGAGCAGTGTAGGTCTAAGGAAAAAAAAGTACCCGTGGACCCACTGCGGGTCAATAGCTGTGGTACCACTCATTCCATCATGCATGACGAATGCAATCATTATTGTTATTGGATCAAACAAACCGTCGGCTTCAATGCGATGATTGACCTAAGTGTTAAATTGCAACAACAGGATAGCATCAATTTGACAACGGTGCGAAGTTCGGCGCCTTTAGTGTATTATCTAGATGTAATCCACCGTGTGAAGTGTTAGCTGCAATCATGAGGGAACCAAACATGTTTATTTGCTGTTATCAACAGATTAACTCAGATATTATTGGATATTTGGCATGTTTTATATATTCTCGCGCGCTAAATATGACGTCGAAACATAAATTATGATGTTATCCTACATCAACGAGCCGTGGTGGCCGTAGGGTTTGAGCAGTCGCCTGCCACTCAAGCATCGCAAGTTCGTATCCCAGTGGGGACTGTACCAGTGAGTAAAACTTACGTGCAATGATTTCACACCACGTGCTTACGGTGAAGGCGAACATCGTGAGGAAACCTGCATATATCTGAGAAGTAATTCAAAGACGTATGTATAGTGCATCAGACGGCGATAGACTCACCAATTGGCACGTTGGCACTTAATCATCTGCGGTGAAAAGTGGATGTCATTGTTACAACACCTCTGCCTACCCCTTCGGGGAATACAGGAGTGAACATATGTATGTATGTATGTTATCCTACGTGAAGTAGGTACGTTAGGCATGTATTTATTTAGTTGACCTTTGTCGCTTAACTAGCTTAATTCTGCGGCTTAACCTGTTTCTACTAGCAGTGATCATTTATTTATACACGACTGCACACGATTTTAAGCGGATGGAGCTATAGTAAATATTTGAGCGATCATATTACGTACTAGCTATTCCTCACGGTTGTACCTTTCGGTGATTTTATTTCCATTAAACGGAGCCATTAAATAAAATAAAGCTATGTTACTCCTTGTAACATCGGCTATCGGTAGAAACGACGGACAAACAGAAAAAGAATAAAAAAATCTTTACTTCTTATGCAAATACCGTATATACTTTCATATGCATTTAGAGAAAAGCGGTTTATATTAAAAGATTAGGATCACAAAATAAAGCCGGTGTAACCACGGGACACAGGTAGTGTACTGATATGAATGTGTGCGTCATTTGAGCATCAAAAGGTAGCTATTTAATAAATACACCTCAGAAATGAACGGCGGTGATTGTAATAAAAACAAAAGATGCTCTGGTGTTTTGTTGTTCAACTAGCCAACTCGTAATTAATACGATTGTTTGTGTCAGATTTCATTTGACGCCCGGCTTCATCGCTGAGACAACTCATTCAGTAAATTTATTAAATAATCGTACATTTCTATATACCCTGGTGTGGACTTTTATGTATTACAACGACCTCATGTTGTTTAATCTATATTATTACTCTGTTGTTACTAACGCATATACCTCCTTATTACAAGAGTAGCTGTGCCCCGCGGTTTCACCCGCGTAGAGTTAATTTCTTGGGTTTCCCGCGGAACTCTATTGTTTTTTTAAAAAAAAATTACTCCTTGTAAAATTAGCTACCTGCCAGTCCCGTTGAAATCGGTACAGCCGTTTCAGAGATTACCCGGAACAAACAGACAGAGAAAAATTTTAGAACTTGGTTTTTAGTGTCATTAGCGTGTATACTTTCATATGCATTTAGTGAAAAGCTGAAATTTTGGAATTACAAACAGACACTTCAATTTTATTTATCTTTATAGATATAGACTATCCCCGCAGTTTCACCCGCGTAGATATAGTTTCATGCTTTATATCACGAAACACTTATATATTTCTTTCTGAAAAAAGTAGCCTAAGTTACTCCTTGAAACATCAGCTGTCAGACAGACTAATCTTCGAAACGGCTGGACAACTTTTAACGGTACTTTCACTGGCTACTTTTACTATTAGGTCACCCATTAAATTAACTCTGCACGGGTAAAACCGCGGGGCACAGCTAGTTAAAGAATACATTATTTAAACACGCTTAATGCTAGGAAACAGGAAGCATCAAACTGAATCACATCTCAGGGAGGTTCGAAAATGTCACCTGCAAAAGTAGCCATTTACAAATTGTACAGAGACGTACAAAGTTTATGCCTTTCTCTATACCTACATTTATTTTGAACCGTAACCCAGTTTCACGGTTTACGTAAGTTACCGACGGTCGTATTTGGAGTCTGAACGGATTGAATCTGATATGGATTTCGGTTTAGTTATAATTTAATACTATCTAGAGACAATTCTGTACAAATTGACCGAATGCCAAACTAAGCGGAGCTCGTACATTATTACTCACTGTGCCTTGCGATTTCACCCGTATAGTCTTAATTTTGTGGGTGACTTCATTGTGAGGAATATTATTTTTGTAAATAAAATAAGTAGCCTAAGTTACTCCTTGTAACATCATATCAGCTATGTGCCAGTGAAATTCCCGTTAAAATCGTTTCAGCTGTTTTAGAAATTACATAAACAGAAACAAACAAACAGACGTAGATTGTTTTCGTGATTTTTGTTTCGTATATACCGTATGTATTTTCATAAGTATTTAGTATAAAGCTGTTAATTTGGAATTACAAACAGACACTTCATTTATTAATCTGTAAAGATTTGGATGGATGTACAGTTTGTCTCCATATTAACAAACTTACAACTTAACAAAATATTTTGTATGTGAATTTTAAATTATTCCAGAGATTTAGCTGGGTCGGGACCGGAACCGAATTCCCTCTACATAACATACCGGACTTCGTATCTCGGACTGTGAAGATTCCAGGAGCCTTAGGCTAATTCCTTATTGCTTCTCTGAAGACGGTACTTCATGTTCACATAATGTAGTATATTGTCTAACAGAGAGCCGTGGTGGCCTTGGGGGATAGCAGTCGCTTGCTACGCAAGCGACGCAAGTTCGAATCCCAGCGGGGCCTGGTCATGAGGAGACCTGCATATGTCTGAGAAGTAATTCAAAGACGTATGTATAGCGCCTGAGACGGCGATGATGGACTCACCCTCTGTCACGTTGGCAATTAATCATATTCGGTGAAATGTGGGTGTTGTTGTTATAACCTCTGCTTACCCCTTTGGGGACCCTTCTGGGTTGGCGTGACCATATTTATTTGTGTAAGAGACAAGTAGGTACAAGCTTTCTCAATTGTGCAATCCCCAGTCCCACATAACTACTGAGAATATAAGATTTTCTACGAATTTATAATTTACATATATGAAATAAATAACCTAAGATTTGCAGTGCAGATCCAGCTCTAAATTTTAATCGAAAGCGTAACTCGGGCAAATAGTAGCCGGTGTAAGTTCAGACCGCGTTTAATTTAATCCGGGGGTATCGCTCGATAATTGCACGGGTCGAGTCGGTAGCTTCAGTCACGTTATTCACTAAGGTTTCTCAGCGTCCAACTCGACGACGAGTGTTGGTTTCAATCATAGTAAATTGATTGATAATACATAGAGGATAAGGTTTAATTTCGTATCTTTAAAACCGATACTCGACGACAATTGCCACGCTGAGAAACCTTAGTGAATAACGAGACTGTTCTCTCTGTGTTATTTTAGAGAGGTTGTGCATAACGGAATCTCCCGTTTGAAATTCAGATCTATCCAACTGGGGACTGTCACTCCACCTTACAGGGTTACCATGACCACTTACTCCCATATATATATATAAAGTTGCCAATTTAACATCTTTGACAGGTCAGTCAGAGGTCTAAGAAAGTCTGACAACTGGTTTAACCCAGATTGCCGATTTTCCTCGCAAAAGGGGTTACGAAGGTCAGATGGCAGTCGCTTCGTATAAAAATCAGGTGATCAGCCACATCGGGTTGAATCAAGTGCCGACCCCAAATACATGGGATAAGGCCAGGGAGATGCTATATATATATATATAGTTAGATAGTTTGACTTATAAGATAGATGTATATGAAGTCAGTCACTGTTACACAGTGGAACTATGATTGCAATAAGAGCTTATGGTAAGAACCCAGGAGATTAAACCCGTGTTGCGCTACGTAAATGTAGTTTCTTTGTGTTCCTGCGGTAGAGTCATCAGGGGCCTTTCCATGAGCTCTTATTGCCATGATAGTTTCACTCATTTATGAGACAGATGTATGTGGCGTGCATACATCTGTCACTGTCGCACAACTGAATTATCATTGCAATAAGAGTTGGGCCCCTGCGCTGCGTAGGATCATTAATATTATAAGTATAGATAAGTTATGCGCTCACAAAACCATCGAGAAACATGTTCCGAACGCAATGATTTAGATGTCACATAAATAGTTTAAAAACTTAAGTCACCGAGGAAAGAGAGTTCTGACCATTTTAGCGTCGCCATTTCGGCACGTGACCCATATCTTCTTATTTTTTAGAAGATCATAGAGTGGATAGTTATAATTTGATCATTATTTCATCATCTATATTACTATTAAAGGGGTAAAGTTTGTGTGTGTGTGGACAACCGATCTTGAAAATTATTTTACTAATAGAAAGCCACGTTATGTATGTGTGTCATATGCTATATATTTATCCGAAAAATTAAAGCACTTTTTTATAGTTAAATTATACGTGGGAGAACGCGCAGGGCTCAGTTATTAATAATATAAAAATCGAACAATTCGCTCTTTTCCTAGTTACATTACTTCACTACCTGTTTCATCATCATGAATTTAAGAGTTATGACACTCTTGTCGGTGTAACCGATGCAACTCTTTCCACTTGTCTCTGTCCAGTGCCATCTCTTTGACCTCCTGCTTAATTCCCGTAAAATAAGCTATATTTAGTTCGAGACTAGGTCAATTTGCGTGGAATTGTCCAAATAAAAGTATTCGAACTCGTAATAAAAGTACCGTAACGACTTGTGATACTTCAGAAGTCATAAACCAGGAACAATGCTGGTTAGCATTATTTATCTTCACATTTACATACTCAATGACGCCTCATTATGTTGTAAGGGTATGTAATAGCTTGGCTTCGACATTCCTTCCACTAGATACGAACTAATTAGCATTGGATAAGATTGTATGGGCTCTGCATTTTATTTATTATTGTCCTTTAAGTATATTTCGACACTAAAGTAGATTTCTGTATTTAGGTATTGTTTCTTAATAAGATTTATTTCGTACTTATTTATTATTATCGTGTCGATGATAAACATTTTTATTTTTAACTAGCTGTGCCCCGCGATTTCAGCCGAGTAGATTAAGTTTCATCCTTATTGTCGCGGAACCCTAATATTTTTATAAATAAAAGTAGCCTAAGTTACTCTTTGAAACATCAGCTACCTGCCAGTGAAGGTTCCGTCAAAATCAGTCCAGCCGTTTCAGAGATTACCCGGAACAAACAGATAGACAGACAGTCAGACAGACGGAAAAACATAGAGAGAAAAGAATTTAAACTTTATTTTTTAGGTTCAGTAGAGTGTATACTTTCATATACACTGTGAAAAGCTTTAGAAATTACAAACAGACACTTCAATTTTATTTATTTGTATAGATGTATAGACTAGCTTTCACCCGCGACTTTGTGTGGTGCTTTTAATAATCCGAGTCGGGATCTGTACATGACTATATCTGGTTTATATGATTAGTTCAGATATATTACAATATTATTTACATACATATTTATTAATTTATTAATATTATACACATACACACATACGTACCTATGCTCCTATTCGCCTGTATTCACCGAAGATGATTAAGTAGCAGTGTAGTAGGTGACTCAAACCGCAAGGCCACGGCGGCTAATCCCTACTTTAATATTATAAATGCGACAGTAACTCTGTCTGTCTGTTACGCTTTCCCGCTTAAACCTCTCAACCGATTTTGATGAAATTTGGCACAGACAATCTTTAGACCCTGAGAAAGGACATCCATAAGGATGAAACTAAATCTACACGGGTGAAACCGCGGGGCACAGCTAGTAATATTATATATCCAATAAAAGTAAAAGCTATAGACAGGCGGTATATTTGCGCAATTAAGCAGGCTTATGAGTCAAGATACACGTATATACCAGTATGATTCAATTTACTAATAGGCAATGGGGCGCGGCGTTACCTGACTACATCTTGACTGCTTTCTAGTAATTAAACCTTCTACGAACCACTTATTACGGCAACAATGGCGTATTGTATTGATGCATTGCATATTATTAACGCCTTAATAATCATAGGTTCCTACTAGCTGTGCCTCGCAGTTTTACTAGCTTTTGATATATACATACACTAGCTGTGCCCCGCGGTTTCACCCGCGTAGATTTAGTTTCATGCTTAATTTCGTGGCAAATTATGCATGCAAAGTCTCAGCTCAATCGGTTTAAAATTGACAAAGTTTCATACAAACTTTCATCCCCTATTTTATTCCCTTGGGGGTTGAATTAATCAAAATCCTTTCTTAGTGGATGACTACGCCATAACATCTACCTGCATGCCAAATTTCAGCCCGATCCGTCGAGTGGTTTGGGCTGTGTGTTCATATATCACTATGTCAGTCAGCCAAGCAGTCATCTTTGAGTTATATATATAACTCTATCTATATATATATATATATATATATAGATTTTCCCCAAAGAGGTAGACAGAGGTGTTACTGTAATAAGAACGCCCACTTTTCACAGAAGATGATTAAGTGCCAACGAACCGATGGTGAGTCTATCGCTGTCTGAGGCACATACGTTTTTGAATTACTTCTTCAGATATATGCAGGCTTCCTCACGATGTTTCCTGCACTGTAAAGCACGTGGTGTGAAATCACTGCACATAAGTTTTTAGAAAAACTCATTGGTACAGGGATTTGGATTTGGGATTTGATTGGGATTCGAACTTGGATAAACATATATATAATAAAAAGCATGTTACTTAGATATTTTTTGCTTCTTATCTTAAATTAGCCTAAGTTACTCTTTATTATATCAGAATGCCACTGAAAGTACCGAGAAAATCGGTCCAGCCGTTTCAGATACTACCCGAACAAAAAATTATTGTATGTATATACCATGTAAGTTTACCTTTCATGCATTGGCTGAAATATATATAGCTGTTGATTTGGAATGACAATCAGGCACTTAAATTGTATTGATATTCCGTATGAATTGTATTTGTATAGAATGGTACGCTAGTTAGTATACCTGACCACTACACTACGTGTCGCGGGTTGATTCGGGCAAACATTTTATTTCATAAACATTTTGTTTTTCTTGGGTCTGAGTATTTATTTTAAGTATATATAGAAGAAATAAGAAATGTCAGTTACTTCTATCCATATAATAAGTTAAGTTAACGACCAGATGGCCATGTATGATAGTGTAACAGAACTAAGTAATACAAAGCCCCTCTCCCCGTATGCAAGTTTATTATAACCGGATTTTTTCTTCAGGGGCTTACCATGAGCTCTTATTGCCATGATAGTTTCACTCATTGTTGAGACAGATGTATGTGACGTGCATACATCTGTCACTGTCGCACTACTGAATTAACATTGCAATAAGAGCTCATGGTTGGGCCCCAGTAGTGCTGTTACTCCTGCCGCGCGTTATTCACTAAGATATTCTCAGCTTCACACTCGTCGTCGAGTGTCAGTTTTAATGATACGAAATTGAACCTTATCCTCTATAAATTATGTATCTATTTCCAATAATTGAAACTTACGTTCGTTGTCGAATTAAACGCTGAGAAACCTTAGTGAATAAGGCTGATGAGTGTCAAGACGTAGGCAACCTCAATATGATAAATATTCACAAAATAACAGCCGCTATGTCAAACCAACTTATTTCGGTTTTCATAACAGAATGTATCTAAATACTTGTATGACGTCACGAACCCACTATTTGCCCGTCCACACCAATGACGTATATGACCACGGAATTGATTAATTGAGTAGACAGAGGTCGTAAATAACAACACGCTAATTGAATGAAGCTAACACTGAATTGTTCCAATGAACGTTTATTATAAGTATTAGCTGTGCCCTTTGGTAAGCCGACTTAACTCCCCATCGGGGTGGAAAGTTGAAAAATCATCAAAAATCAGGTGCACAATGAAGCACCTATATAGCTCTCAATATTATTATGTAAGGTTTCTCAGCGTCGCATTCAATGTCGAGTATCGGTATAGTAAGGAGATACAATCCAACCTCTATAATTTATAATTTAAAGTAAAAAAGTAGAAAATGCAGAAAAGAAATGAAGAGATGTCATGATTGTCATTCACTGATAAAAATACAAAAAAAAATATGATTGAAATAATCCCCAATAAACAGTTTAATTCTAAGAATATAAGATTCCATCTAGAGCTACGCCGCCACAGTATCAAAGATACGAAATTGAGTTTTATCG
This sequence comes from Watsonalla cultraria, assembly GCA_964035505.1. Taxonomy (NCBI): domain Eukaryota; kingdom Metazoa; phylum Arthropoda; class Insecta; order Lepidoptera; family Drepanidae; genus Watsonalla; species Watsonalla cultraria. Next base: position 3,220,021 of record OZ037717.1, on the reverse strand, counting down.
TCTGTGTTTTAAGTATCAATTTCCTATGATTGAAACCAACGCTCAACGTCTAGTTCGACATTTAGATACCAGAATAACGCGGCTGCCCATACTCATGCCTTCTCGGAACTGTTCCGATAGGGTAGGCAGTGTTACAACACCTTTTTGTGTCCAAAGTCTCGCCCACTATAAATACGTTTTTGAACTTCTTCTCAGTTTACATAAGCAGATTTCTTCAGGATATTTTCCTTCACTGTAAAATTGTTTGACGCGAGATGATTGGTGCAGATCAGGATGATGTATCCCATGGGGTAGGCAGCAACATGCTACGATCCTTACAAACCTCTTTCGCTTCATCCACATTCATGCATCTCTGCATACACTTCGGTTACAAGTGCTCCGAATTCGACCTTTCTAAAAATATTATTAATTTATTACGGATTACGGTGAAGGAAAACATCGTGAAGAAACCTGCATATGTCTGAGAAATAATTCAAAGACGTATGTATAGTGCCTGAGACTGAAACTTTATATTATTACAATACTTACTCATATATTAAAACATAATATAGCCATGTTTCAATAGTGTAGACACTGAAGTGTTGATAACAATGTTTTATAGCGAAGATAAATAGCATGTACGGGTTATACAAAGTGCTACATTGCCTGGACGCTCCTTTACACATCTGAGTAGCTCCTGCCCGCGACTTCATCCACATGGAGTAGTTACTTTAAGCTAACGCTATCTTTAACCCGCGATTGGTCTTAGCGAGATGATAGCCCTTTGCCTTCCTTGATATATGGCCTAACACTGAATTAATTTTTCGAGTCGGACCAGGGGGCCAACCATGATCGTTTAAGCATCTATTACGTTACCAAAATGAAACGTCGAAGCTCAGAAGTTCTAAGTACCCTCTGCTTAAACTCGATGATGGTAAAGTTCCCTGTAGTTCCTGAGATTAGTATAGCTTTTACCAAGAAGGCTTATCAAAAATGAATATGTGATGTATTAATAATCATTTAAAATAATTTTGCCCTAGTTTAATACGAACCATTAGTAGATTCTGAGAACATGAACAGTGCCATCAATGTTTTCCTTTGTAATAGCACTTCAGTCTGATATGCCGTATGTTGCCAAACAAATAACAATCCAAACATCATATATTTAAAGCAAATTTTTCCATGCAGGTCAATGTAACAAAGAAGTTGATATAAAAATCGATAATACACAACGACCTGCTTCCCAAAGAGATACCTGCATTGCAATTATAACACGTAACTTCTAAGATATAGTGTCCATATTACCTTGTCGAGCAAGCGAGTCTGTTTGCTTTGTTGAGTTATGCTGAAGTTCTAGTATGAGCTGATGAAATCCGAGGCAAGGAAACGGTGTAGAGAACTTGCTAAATAGGGTGAAAATAATTCGTTATCAAACTCTATGAGTATATATTTATAATTACTTCGGGCCAACGCTTACTTTAACCCGCTATTGATCTTTGCGTGATAATATATATCCCAGAGCCGTCCTCTAAGATTGAAAGATTTTTTTCAAATCGGACTAGTAGTTCCTGAGATTAGCGCAAACTTTTCAGCTATATATATTAGCGAACACAGGTGCCATTATGAGTGGAATATAGATATAGAGAGTGAAATATATGATTTATAAGAATGGCTCGTTTAAAGATATTAGATATAAAAACGCATAACTGGTGCATATCAGTCGACATTCGCTCGACTTGTCAGGGAACTTGGTCAGTCAACTAATGCATTTAAAAGTACCACTCCATTGACGTCAATCACTGAGTTGAAGCTTCAATCGCGCAACGGATTGTATACCTATGTGTATATATACACACGCGCACGTGCTAACATATACCTACGACTTTTATGCTGAGAAAACCGTGGTGAAGGTTCCGTCAAAATCAGTCCAGCCGTTTCAGAGATTACCCGGAACAAACAGATAGACAGACAGTCAGACAGACGGAAAAACATAGAGAGAAAAGAATTTAAACTTTATTTTTTAGGTTCAGTAGAGTGTATACTTTCATATACACTGTGAAAAGCTTTAGAAATTACAAACAGACACTTCAATTTTATTTATTTGTATAGATGTATAGACTAGCTTTCACCCGCGACTTTGTGTGGTGCTTTTAATAATCCGAGTCGGGATCTGTACATGACTATATCTGGTTTATATGATTAGTTCAGATATATTACAATATTATTTACATACATATTTATTAATTTATTAATATTATACACATACACACATACGTACCTATGCTCCTATTCGCCTGTATTCACCGAAGATGATTAAGTAGCAGTGTAGTAGGTGACTCAAACCGCAAGGCCACGGCGGCTAATCCCTACTTTAATATTATAAATGCGACAGTAACTCTGTCTGTCTGTTACGCTTTCCCGCTTAAACCTCTCAACCGATTTTGATGAAATTTGGCACAGACAATCTTTAGACCCTGAGAAAGGACATCCATAAGGATGAAACTAAATCTACACGGGTGAAACCGCGGGGCACAGCTAGTAATATTATATATCCAATAAAAGTAAAAGCTATAGACAGGCGGTATATTTGCGCAATTAAGCAGGCTTATGAGTCAAGATACACGTATATACCAGTATGATTCAATTTACTAATAGGCAATGGGGCGCGGCGTTACCTGACTACATCTTGACTGCTTTCTAGTAATTAAACCTTCTACGAACCACTTATTACGGCAACAATGGCGTATTGTATTGATGCATTGCATATTATTAACGCCTTAATAATCATAGGTTCCTACTAGCTGTGCCTCGCAGTTTTACTAGCTTTTGATATATACATACACTAGCTGTGCCCCGCGGTTTCACCCGCGTAGATTTAGTTTCATGCTTAATTTCGTGGCAAATTATGCATGCAAAGTCTCAGCTCAATCGGTTTAAAATTGACAAAGTTTCATACAAACTTTCATCCCCTATTTTATTCCCTTGGGGGTTGAATTAATCAAAATCCTTTCTTAGTGGATGACTACGCCATAACATCTACCTGCATGCCAAATTTCAGCCCGATCCGTCGAGTGGTTTGGGCTGTGTGTTCATATATCACTATGTCAGTCAGCCAAGCAGTCATCTTTGAGTTATATATATAACTCTATCTATATATATATATATATATATATAGATTTTCCCCAAAGAGGTAGACAGAGGTGTTACTGTAATAAGAACGCCCACTTTTCACAGAAGATGATTAAGTGCCAACGAACCGATGGTGAGTCTATCGCTGTCTGAGGCACATACGTTTTTGAATTACTTCTTCAGATATATGCAGGCTTCCTCACGATGTTTCCTGCACTGTAAAGCACGTGGTGTGAAATCACTGCACATAAGTTTTTAGAAAAACTCATTGGTACAGGGATTTGGATTTGGGATTTGATTGGGATTCGAACTTGGATAAACATATATATAATAAAAAGCATGTTACTTAGATATTTTTTGCTTCTTATCTTAAATTAGCCTAAGTTACTCTTTATTATATCAGAATGCCACTGAAAGTACCGAGAAAATCGGTCCAGCCGTTTCAGATACTACCCGAACAAAAAATTATTGTATGTATATACCATGTAAGTTTACCTTTCATGCATTGGCTGAAATATATATAGCTGTTGATTTGGAATGACAATCAGGCACTTAAATTGTATTGATATTCCGTATGAATTGTATTTGTATAGAATGGTACGCTAGTTAGTATACCTGACCACTACACTACGTGTCGCGGGTTGATTCGGGCAAACATTTTATTTCATAAACATTTTGTTTTTCTTGGGTCTGAGTATTTATTTTAAGTATATATAGAAGAAATAAGAAATGTCAGTTACTTCTATCCATATAATAAGTTAAGTTAACGACCAGATGGCCATGTATGATAGTGTAACAGAACTAAGTAATACAAAGCCCCTCTCCCCGTATGCAAGTTTATTATAACCGGATTTTTTCTTCAGGGGCTTACCATGAGCTCTTATTGCCATGATAGTTTCACTCATTGTTGAGACAGATGTATGTGACGTGCATACATCTGTCACTGTCGCACTACTGAATTAACATTGCAATAAGAGCTCATGGTTGGGCCCCAGTAGTGCTGTTACTCCTGCCGCGCGTTATTCACTAAGATATTCTCAGCTTCACACTCGTCGTCGAGTGTCAGTTTTAATGATACGAAATTGAACCTTATCCTCTATAAATTATGTATCTATTTCCAATAATTGAAACTTACGTTCGTTGTCGAATTAAACGCTGAGAAACCTTAGTGAATAAGGCTGATGAGTGTCAAGACGTAGGCAACCTCAATATGATAAATATTCACAAAATAACAGCCGCTATGTCAAACCAACTTATTTCGGTTTTCATAACAGAATGTATCTAAATACTTGTATGACGTCACGAACCCACTATTTGCCCGTCCACACCAATGACGTATATGACCACGGAATTGATTAATTGAGCAGACAGAGGTCGTAAATAACAACACGCTAATTGAATGAAGCTAACACTGAATTGTTCCAATGAACGTTTATTATAAGTATTAGCTGTGCCCTTTGGTAAGCCGACTTAACTCCCCATCGGGGTGGAAAGTTGAAAAATCATCAAAAATCAGGTGCACAATGAAGCACCTATATAGCTCTCAATATTATTATGTAAGGTTTCTCAGCGTCGCATTCAATGTCGAGTATCGGTATAGTAAGGAGATACAATCCAACCTCTATAATTTATAATTTAAAGTAAAAAAGTAGAAAATGCAGAAAAGAAATGAAGAGATGTCATGATTGTCATTCACTGATAAAAATACAAAAAAAAATATGATTGAAATAATCCCCAATAAACAGTTTAATTCTAAGAATATAAGATTCCATCTAGAGCTACGCCGCCACAGTATCAAAGATACGAAATTGAGTTTTATCGTCTGTGTTTTAAGTATCAATTTCCTATGATTGAAACCAACGCTCAACGTCTAGTTCGACATTTAGATACCAGAATAACGCGGCTGCCCATACTCATGCCTTCTCGGAACTGTTCCGATAGGGTAGGCAGTGTTACAACACCTTTTTGTGTCCAAAGTCTCGCCCACTATAAATACGTTTTTGAACTTCTTCTCAGTTTACATAAGCAGATTTCTTCAGGATATTTTCCTTCACTGTAAAATTGTTTGACGCGAGATGATTGGTGCAGATCAGGATGATGTATCCCATGGGGTAGGCAGCAACATGCTACGATCCTTACAAACCTCTTTCGCTTCATCCACATTCATGCATCTCTGCATACACTTCGGTTACAAGTGCTCCGAATTCGACCTTTCTAAAAATATTATTAATTTATTACGGATTACGGTGAAGGAAAACATCGTGAAGAAACCTGCATATGTCTGAGAAATAATTCAAAGACGTATGTATAGTGCCTGAGACTGAAACTTTATATTATTACAATACTTACTCATATATTAAAACATAATATAGCCATGTTTCAATAGTGTAGACACTGAAGTGTTGATAACAATGTTTTATAGCGAAGATAAATAGCATGTACGGGTTATACAAAGTGCTACATTGCCTGGACGCTCCTTTACACATCTGAGTAGCTCCTGCCCGCGACTTCATCCACATGGAGTAGTTACTTTAAGCTAACGCTATCTTTAACCCGCGATTGGTCTTAGCGAGATGATAGCCCTTTGCCTTCCTTGATATATGGCCTAACACTGAATTAATTTTTCGAGTCGGACCAGGGGGCCAACCATGATCGTTTAAGCATCTATTACGTTACCAAAATGAAACGTCGAAGCTCAGAAGTTCTAAGTACCCTCTGCTTAAACTCGATGATGGTAAAGTTCCCTGTAGTTCCTGAGATTAGTATAGCTTTTACCAAGAAGGCTTATCAAAAATGAATATGTGATGTATTAATAATCATTTAAAATAATTTTGCCCTAGTTTAATACGAACCATTAGTAGATTCTGAGAACATGAACAGTGCCATCAATGTTTTCCTTTGTAATAGCACTTCAGTCTGATATGCCGTATGTTGCCAAACAAATAACAATCCAAACATCATATATTTAAAGCAAATTTTTCCATGCAGGTCAATGTAACAAAGAAGTTGATATAAAAATCGATAATACACAACGACCTGCTTCCCAAAGAGATACCTGCATTGCAATTATAACACGTAACTTCTAAGATATAGTGTCCATATTACCTTGTCGAGCAAGCGAGTCTGTTTGCTTTGTTGAGTTATGCTGAAGTTCTAGTATGAGCTGATGAAATCCGAGGCAAGGAAACGGTGTAGAGAACTTGCTAAATAGGGTGAAAATAATTCGTTATCAAACTCTATGAGTATATATTTATAATTACTTCGGGCCAACGCTTACTTTAACCCGCTATTGATCTTTGCGTGATAATATATATCCCAGAGCCGTCCTCTAAGATTGAAAGATTTTTTTCAAATCGGACTAGTAGTTCCTGAGATTAGCGCAAACTTTTCAGCTATATATATTAGCGAACACAGGTGCCATTATGAGTGGAATATAGATATAGAGAGTGAAATATATGATTTATAAGAATGGCTCGTTTAAAGATATTAGATATAAAAACGCATAACTGGTGCATATCAGTCGACATTCGCTCGACTTGTCAGGGAACTTGGTCAGTCAACTAATGCATTTAAAAGTACCACTCCATTGACGTCAATCACTGAGTTGAAGCTTCAATCGCGCAACGGATTGTATACCTATGTGTATATATACACACGCGCACGTGCTAACATATACCTACGACTTTTATGCTGAGAAAACCGTGGTGACCAAGTGGTGTGTAATTCTAAAAACCGGCCAAGTACTTGACCGACACGCACACGAAGGTTTTCGTACCATTATCAATAAATCGCCAAATTAACCACGTATGTTGTATTAGAGCCGCCTTAAATACGCATTTTATTCCGTTTTTCGCCACATACATGATCTGTGAAAATTTCATCTATCTAAATATCACGGTTCATGAGATACAGTCTGGTGACAGATGACCAGACAGACGGACGTATAGCTGAGTTCTTAGTAGTGGGTAAAGAACCCTACAAAGCAGCACTGTAGCCTGACATGGCGATAGTTAGGCGTTGTTAGGTAATTATCTACTTACTCATCTTTGAATGTGTGTTATATAACACCTCGCAAACGACTTCAGGGACCCTTCTGGGATGGCGTGACCTTAAACTTATGTATGCTTAACTGAAAACCAAAGATTCAAATGCGTGCGAACACGTTTAATGATGCAAATTTCGTAGATGCATTGATGGAGATGTGTAAATTTTCATATAAGACACCGTTGTTTCGTGCGTCGCATTAAATTCTTTTGGTATTAAGGAGGTACTGCATTTGTTCAATTCGTCAATTTCCTTATACACTATAAAATGCGCTACGAGCGTTAATTAAGAGTATCTACATAAACATATGCCATGTTTAAAAATAGCCATTGCAGTGACATCCATATCAATCACTGCAATCGCCAACTTTATTGTTATGTCAGAATTCCAATTTTTAACTCATCAGGGCTTTAATCGATCAATAGTGCATGCAAATTTACTTACATTTCGAAATTGCTTCGCAAAGCGAACACTACTGTGTACTGTGAAATAAAAATGTATTTTGTTTAACTAACTGGTTCGTAAAGTGATTCTATTATTGTTATAAGCTTCTAGAAAAAAAGTTACCTTAATCCATTAATACTTAATTTCAAATCAGATATAATGAAATGCTGCATTTATTTAATATTATTTATTTATTCATCCATGTATTGAAACCGTTATTCCCAGTTGACAATTTATCATCTTTGGCAATCGTCACAGGTCAGTCGGAGACCTAAGAAAGTCTTACATCTGGTTTAACATATATTACCAATTTTTATCGTAAAAGAGGTTATAAAAGCCAGATGGCAGTCGCTTCGTTTAAACATAGGTAATCAGCCAGATCGGGTTGAATCAAGTGCCAACCCCAACAATATATGGCATAAGGCCAGGGATGGTTCATCCTCTAGTGAATTATAATTTTTAAGATATAAACTTTGTAACAGTCAAGGCCAAGCGGTGATCCCTGGGGAACACCAGGAACAAAACAGAGCTGAAGAGAGAATTTAATGTAAATTCTCCTAACAACGCAATATACGAATGATTCTTTGATCTGCTAAATCTATTATATATTGATTTCTGTTATGTTGTGGTTGACAAAGTCTGAAGCCTTTTCAAAATCTAAGCACAGGAGGAAGAAGAACAAAATATACCAAGTAATTCTTATAGGTACTCCTCATGTTCCACATATACCTTAATATTGTAACGTGCTTAATATTGTTTTCCAACAGAAAAATGGAATAATTGTATCTGAGCGTTAATTTCTTTATATTAATTTCCCATATTATGTGCATTGCAATTTAAGCGATCTATTTTGGCTGTATCACCACGAACCACCTGTTCAAATTTAAATTGCAATATCTGCACACAAGCCCAATTCAAAAGTTTAATTAAATGGTCCATTCAATACAGGAAAACATTAAAATAATTCTCTTGTTAGGTTAGCAGCTGAAGCAATGCGATATAACGCTTATATGATATTTGTCGGTGCAAATTCGCATCATGACGTGTGAATCGGGATCGTCAAACATGTTTTCGAGTAAATATCAAACTTTATATTAGGACAGTCAGTATAATCAATAACATTATGTTCTTTATGACGTATGCCAGCTTTTGGTAACTGGTGTACTTTTCAACCTCCAGCCCAATTTAACTTAAGGCCCTGCTCATCCATGTTGGTGCTACTGGTTTTTCGTACAATTCTTTGATTATAAAGAAGCATTTTAAAGAATTTTAAAAGAAGAAAGTTCATGTTTTCCATAGACCCTATCTGAAAAAAATAATTCTTACGTGGTTTTTCAAACCTTGAATTAATGTTAACGTAATAATTAGCTAAACCCTAAATCACATTACATTTAAATTATGTTTGGTTTACACTTGACACAAAACATTTAACTCCCGGCTTATCGGGATATTTAAATGGGTAAAAATCGAAGTAGCCCCGCGTCATGCGATTGCGTGCTAGTGCGTACACCTTCCTTATTTACAACAAGGAAACACTTGCTTATACCGTCTAATGAAATTAATATTTTGATGGTATGTCGCTTGTGCTTTGTGCTTTGGCAAGTGTGTTAGTGTGGGTTGCCATGTGGCTTTGATCCCGTTCCATCTTCCTGGTGAAAGGTACCACGGTGAGTATGCTTCAGGCGCTTGTATCAATCCAGAAAACATTTACGTGTCTTGACTTTGGGACCTTTGCTTACTATCTTTAAAAATTATAAATCGAATTTTCCTTGATTGTTAGACTCAACTTTGCTACCTATCTTTTGCGTGCCAACCTTTCGTGGCACGAGTCCGAGGATTAGGGTAATTTTTTAATAAATTTTTTTATAAATTGTTTTGATTCTACGTATATAATACGCTCACGCCTGTTTTCCCTAAAGAGGTGGGAAAAGGTGTACTTATATTATAGCCACAATTAGTCAGTTATGTCAAAGTTCCAATGTTTACATACTATTCATACATTTAAAGTGAAAAAACGAGAGACAGATTGATTCTTACATTTTCATGTAAATTTTTAATCCGCTGCCTTAATTGAGAGAGATCCATAATATCATATTTCTAACTGAGGTCAGTAAACCTTAAGTCAATGTTTTATGGGATTTTTATGTAAACCAATATGCTTGCGGTTTTCACGGTTTGTTAGCTTATTTATACTTTTATCCGGGGTTTATAAAGGGTTCCCTAAAGGTAAAGGGAGCGGTCTGCGGGATTGTCGGTAAATTTTTAAATGTGTATATTACTTCACCAATTTTTACTTTTCGAATTCATGGAACACAGGTGGTTGGAAAACTTGTATTGTTGACTTATTCCCACTTTCCAACCAAGTATTCCACCCAAGTATTCCACCCTAGGTAGAGTTGAGAATTGTATGTCCTAACTTCCATTCGTAGGTTGCATATCAGGAATATACTCGTATACTAGCTGTGCCCCGCGGTTTCACCCTAATATTTTTAATAAATAAAAGTAGCCTAAGTTACTCCTTGAAACATCAGCTACCTGCCAGTGAAAGTCCCGTTAAAATCCGTCCAGCCGTTTCAGAGATTACCCGGAACAAACAAACAGACAGACAGACAGAGAAAAATTTTAAAACTTGGTTTTTTAGTGTCAGTAGCATGTATACTTTCATATGCATTTATTGAAAAGCTGTTATTTTGGAATTACAAACAGACACTTCAATTTTATTTATCTGTATAGATATTACTGTTCCGAATCTTTTTGGAAGATTAGGTTGGAAGATGGGAATTAATCAATATGTTATACATATAATTTGTAGCGCCATAAGAACGTTTTTCACTGACAGATAGCTGATTTTCCAAAGAGTAATCATGTCTAGTTATTATTAGAGTATCTAATCATGTCTACGCCGGTGAAACTGCCAAGCACAGTAATAAGTCTGTTATGAAGCCTGTCCACCGTACTTTCAAAAGTATTCATAACAGATTAAAAAATAAATTGCAACACGTGCATATTACAGCAAAATATTGTGTAAGCCGAGATTGTATAGACATCAAAAATGAACAGAAATTGTTAGTTACGTGTGTACGAGCGTTTACCCATGTGTATTTGCACGGCTCAATTAGAATGCGTGCGAGCGCCCCCTATCGCGTTTTAAGGGTTTTACAACGCAAGCCGACCGGACGTGTTTAAAAATTAAACTTACGACGCAATCTCTATTATGTGTACACACCGTATGCCACGGTAAAGTCGGGAATCACTTAGCTTTTACTGTGTGTAAAAAAATGTTGACTCTTATTTATTGATCGTTAAATAGGTATAGCCTTTATAAAATACCTACTAGGTTACTTTGTTCGGAAATGTGTTCGATAATCCTGTTTTCAAAATCATGGCCTTAATTCTATCGTGGATTTTTTTGACACTGAAAGGCAGTTCTAAATATTGGGAAAATTTTTTTTCAAAAATGATCTTCCTCTTATAAACTTTAACTCTCTATATTATTAGCATAGATCATAATTTAAACACTTCTCTTTTTTCAATTATATGATTTGTTTTTAAAGACTTGCAACACCTTTTTCTTAACGACATATATCTTAGCCGTGGAGGCCGTGGGATTTGATCAGTTGCTTGCTATTCAGCTATCAAAAACCTGCATATGTCTGAGAAGTAATTCAATGATATGTATAGTGCCTAAGACTTTAGTTTTATCCTTATTGTCGCGGAACCCCAATATTTTTAATAAATAAAAGTTACTCCTTGTAGCATTAGCTACCCGTCAGTGAAAGTCCCGTTAAAATCCGTCCAGCCGTTTCGGAGATTACCCGGAACAAACAGACAGACAGACAGACAGAGAATTTTTAAAAAAATTGGTTTTTATATTTCAGTACCGTGTATACTTTCATATACATTTAGTGAAAATCTGTTATTTTGGAGTTACAAACAGACACTTCAATTTTATTTATCTGTATGTATAGATGTATAGATTAGTCTCTCAATAAAATATGGTATTAAAGAATCTATGATAAGTAAACAAAAAATGAACATATATAACTTACAAAATACAAATGTAGCAAAATGTTCATTTCAGCCGTACAAACCGGCATTGAAATCCCTACACGGTAAAGTTGTAACGACAATATTGCATATGGCTCGCTACGCCGTAGCTGTAGTCCGTAGCCGCGTAGCAGCGTAGCGCTACGAACATTCATATCGTTAAGACGCCTTTGGATGTTAGTATTTGGGTAATTTTACCATAAATTATTATTCTATCTTTGATTTACCTTTACAAAAAGTACAACTTTAAATGTTTATAGCAAAGATTTTATTTTTATTTGTGTAAAAATTTTAACTTTTATTTTGGATTTCGTATCATTATTTAACCGTGGAATATAAATTGAATGAAATTTCATCATTATAATAAAGGTTATTTGGCTCGTATTAAACTATGCATTACAGTTAATATTCGCTTGTCAACTAACTCAAGCGAAACATTGTATCGAACCGATAATGGTTAACATTCTATACAAAAATATAGTGACAATTCCTTGAACCGAGTCAAAGATGACGAGACGGGCTTGTGACGTCACTCGACCGGCACTCTGCGGCTGCGGCTATCGATCGGACAAGCTCGGCACGTCTCTTTCACTCTCGCTACTACGTGTATGGGTGTCTCGCTCGCACTTGTGGCTGAGGTGGTTCACAGAAAGGCTGCGTTCCAAAATACGCTACTAATATTTATTTTAACGCAACCGCCCGGGCCTCAACACGTGGTGGCTTCACGGACCACGCAGGGCTCCAAATGTTCTTAAGGGATTCCATTTCGAACTACTTGTATCTCTTTGTATGTAGATTAAAGACATCATATTATATTATTGAAGCAAATAAGAAGCTAAATTAACTGCCAGTATATGTAACATTATTTTGGTATATAATTACTTAATTATGTTTAAAATTGGACGGGTTATATAGCCAACAAAATCAGTACCTAAAATAATTTTAGTAGCATCGATAAATATACTCGGGAATTGATAAGTTTGACCCAGATTGTGAGATGTAATATTATGGCGCTTATCACCATTGTTATAAGGAAGTTAAGTTTATAGATATGCAAGTTTATATAATGTACTAGCATCAGCCCACGTCTTTGTTAGCGTTGAGTTTAGAATTGAGTAGTACCTTACAGTTTCTCTAGTGGGGTTACTTAAGAGAATATCGGAAATAAAAAGTACTTAGGCAGGTGTGAAAAATATGTTAGGAATGCAGACGAGACGTTAAATATAAGATTTTATTGAATATCGAAGATGTTATCAAAATTGCCGTCTGTCATGTCGGCACCTAATCATCTTCGGTGAAAAGGAAGTGTTGTAAAACTTCTGCTCACCCCTTAAGAGACTCTTCTAGTAACGTGTGAAGATATTATATACTAGCTGTGCCCTGCGGTTTCACCCGCGTATAATTAGTTTCATACTTATTGGCGCGGAACCCTTATATTTTTAATAAATAAAAGTAGCCTAAGTTACTCCTTGAAACATCAACTACCTACCAGTGAAAGTCCTGTTAAAATCCGTCCAGCCGTGATTACCCGGAACAAACAGACAGACAGACAGACAGACAGACAGACAGACAGAGAAATTTTTTAAAACTTGGTGTTTTAGTGTCAGTAGCGTGTATACTTTCATATACATTTAGTGAAAAGCTGTAGTTTTGGAATTACAAACAGACACTTCAATTTTATTTATCTGTATAGATATTAGTGATTTCATTGTATCATGTATGATTCTTCTCTCTCGACTTCTTTCAACTCTCTCGTCTTCGTCTATACTAATCTAACTTTTTGATAAGACGAACTACAAAGTTAGGTGACTGCAAAAATAACTGGAGTACGTAATATTTTTTGAAAGTATAATGCAAACGAGGCAAGCAAAATTTCGCCAGTCTACCCACCCTAGGAGGTCAAATGCTAAGAGTTTAACCTTATATCATTGTAGCTTTAAAAACTTTATTTCGTATATACGGAAGTAAAAAGAAGACAAAATAGAAATTTGCGGCGAAGCGTATTTTTTTTCTATGGACGAGAATGGACGCTTTCCCACTGCCACGATATCGTCCGCTACTTGACTACAACGACACAGTGTGAAAGCGTTCAGTAGTAATTATAACAAACTATTAGTCCGACGATATCGTGTCGTTACCGTTATCGTCCAATGTGAAAGCGCCCAAATCCTGATAAAATAATTGATATGTCATTTGAACGATATTTCCATGTCAATTTTAGAAAGTATCGCTTTTAACTTCAACCGAACGAATGCCACATACCCGTGGCATCTCGTCTAAATCCAGATCAAAATGTCAGCGGTCAGGAGCATTTTTGATTGCAATTTTTCGGTTTGTTGCTTGCTGGTGAAATGTTTATTGGATTGAAATTGCATTTTCCATTTTACGACGGCAATTTTGACTGCAAAATTATAATTTATTTTGACTGTAAATAATAATTGTCTCGTTGGTCTTGTGGTCGACGCTACTGCGGAACACTAGATTCTGGGTTCGATCCCTGGGTTGGGGAAAGTGTCATTTGAAATTTCCTAGTTGTAGTCCGGTGTCTCCTCGGAATCTAAACATAGCTAGTAAAATGTGGGTGCACTATAAGTACTACTCTGCCTACCCCTTCGAGAAATATAATAATACATAAATTAATCGTTAGATCATATTAAAGTCAATAAGTTAGATTGTATTAAAGTCCTATATACAGACAGAATGTTTGAACTTTCAATAATATTATTGAATTCACTGACCGATCACTGTTGTTATAATATATTTAAAATATCATAATTAACCTGCATATGTCTGAGAAATAATTCAAAGACATATGTATAGTGCCTGAGACGGCGATGGACTCACCCTCTGTCACGTTGGCACTTAATCATATTCGGTGAAATGTGGGTGTTAAAAATTACAACACCTCTGCCTACCCCTTCGGGGAATACAGGCTTGAGCATATCTTCTAAACCTACACATAACATAAACACAATTAAATACAAAACTTAAACACACACACACACACATACACACACACACCAACACACACACACACACTCTCTCTCACACACACACACACACACTCACACACACACTCACACACACACACACACACCTCACGCTTACTAACATAATAACAAATTTACTTTAATTAAATATAAATAATTGTTGTTACTCATTATTGCAACTAACTTTTCTGTCATACATTTCTGTAAACTACTCCGTAGGTGGGCGTTGCCATCCGCAACACAGTTTATAACTTCTGCGGATGTCATCGATAGCTAAACTGTGCCATAATGTATGCCAAATAAACAAATTTATTATTATTTATTATATGTATGTATCATAATTATACATAGCTTTATTATTAATAGTCAGATGGAACCTTTAATAGACAGTTATAAAGTTGAAAATATTCCAACAACAGTATACAATTATTATGGTGGGTGTATTTACAGATCTAGAATAATAGCATGTTATTTATATATTTCCACGAAAGGTTGGTGGCCGATGTGTCTAGTGTAAAAACGTCACTCGGTCACGAATTCTTTCCAAATAGGTAGAGATTATCAAGTTATTTGAGGTTTGAAACAGAGTTCGTGGACTAAAATCTACTTAAGGTAGGAATAATCCTATAAAAACCTACGTGCATCCAGATTCGGGTACGTATTTGTACCTATACCTACATAAAATAGTTTTACTATTTTTGATATACCTAGACAGAGTTCTTTGCCGATTCTTCTCGGAAGACTAGTTTCCGAACCGGTGGTAATTTATCGACGTTCAAAAGTGCCTTACCAGGGCCTTTACTGAAAAAAAGATTTTTAATTCCATTATCTATACATCTATACAGATAAATAAAATTGAAGTGTCTGTTTGTAATTCCAAAATAACAGCTTTACACTAAATGCATATGAAAGTATACACGATACTGACACTAAAAACCAAGTTTTAATTTTTTCCTCTGTCTGTCTGTCTGTTTGTTGCGGGTAATCTCTGAAACGGTTGGACGGATTTTAACGGGACTTTCACTGGTAGGTAGCTGATGTTTCAAGGAGTAACTTAGGCTACTTTTATTTATTAAAAATATTAGGGTTCCGCGACAATAAGGAAGAAACTAAATCTACGCGGTTGAAACCGCGGGGAACAGCTATCGTATCTTGATATCGTTTTATTTAGTGAACTTTTCTAAACTTGATCAATATTGTAATCACTGCACATAAGTTTTTATAAAAACTCATTGGTACAGACTCCGCTGAGATTCCCCTTGCGTAGCAGGCGAATTCTCAAACCACACGGCCACTACGTCTATCTTTTGTGTTGTCATATTGATATTTAATTTAGGATAATATGCGTAACAAACACAAGTGAACAAATTCATTAGTGTAGTCGTCAGTTGAAGTATGCTGACGTTTTGATGACGACAGCAAGCGTGGCCTTGCAGCTCTATCGGCTTTTGAAGTAACTGCTTTGTCCGGTATAAGAGCTCGGGGCTTCTTTTTATAAATATTTCATAAATTGGTTGAACATTTTGAACACATTATTTACTTCGTGCTAATTACTGATTAATTAAACAATCAGAATTGACCGTTTCATATTAGAATCTGGTATTACAATTCGTAAGAGACGAAGAGCTCTAATATCAGATAAGTATTTGATCTTCGCCCTATTACATGGGCTTTTAACATAACAACACATCGAAATATAGGAGTACAATAAGTACCTCTGAGAGGCGAGCAATGTATGTTTATTAAGAGACCAAATTGTCCTATAAATTGATATAATAATACATTCACATTTTTATAAATACCAGTAAGTACTGGTTCGGCTCCACTAAGTATTAAAAATGCTTATTCGACCTTGAGATTGAACTCAAACGCGCATGACTACTGCACCACAGAATCTATTTATATCTTTATAATTTAATATTAATATAGAAGCATATGATGGGATAAACAACGACTAACTAATCTACTTACTACATACGTGTATATTGTACCGCTCACCTGATAGCAACAACAACTTTGCAACGTGCATCTAGTATGTATGTAATATACCTCCAATTATATTATAACACTAAATACGTTATGTTCATAGCAATCGACGTTTAAAAGTTGGTCACGCGGCATATAGTGTATCAATAGCACAAAAGATTAGAGAAAAACATAGCCAACATTTAAAAGCGTCCAAATTGATACATTTTCGTGTCATCGCTTTAAGTGTGTCCGTCTCTTTAGTTGTATATAATATCATGGACCTACACATATTATGCATACTGCGTATGACGTCATGTAACACGTTTATAGTGAAGGGAAAGTTATCTACTTAGACTCGTATAGGATTCTCGAACGGGTAGTTACCTACCCCTTTCTACCTTACCTAACTTTCCCTTCGAGAATGAGGTATGATTGTCATATCTACCAACCAATTTTTACTGTAAAATAAAATATAACAAGCAGTTGAAATTCAAACTTAGTTCTTATTGGTTTTTAAATAAGGCTAAGTATAATTTTTTTCTGTAAAGGGGCGAAATTTGGAGCTGTCTGACTGGCAACTGTACCTCCACCTTACAGAAGATCCCTGTCAAATATTTCGACCGTTGTGTTGTGTTTCTGCGGAGAAGTGGATGGGTTGTGTTGTAATGAAATTAGCGACTCTCTTGGCATTCATAGCTGCAGTAGTGGCTTACCAACAAGAGGTGTCTACGATTGTTTGCTACCTTGCATATCCAAAAAAAATTATCGCAGCATTCCGCTTACACCAGATCACATCGTGCGTTCGTTCCACTTACTCCTGGCCCTTTTTTACGATTATTTTATTTGCCTGTTACACGTGTAAACTGCCGGATTAGCTCGGAATCGTGCCTTAATGTGACAGTTTCGTGACAAGCTCCTGTCAATACGGGAAGCTGTAACAACCCTATTAGGCTGTGATAGTGATTTTGATCTTAACATCTCTTTTTACACTACACAGATGTACATGGTTAGTCACGCTAAACACTTACTGCAACTTATGAATGCTTTTTACTACCGGTAGCGTAAATCTTACGTTGGAGTTTTTCTGTCTATACTTATTGTAATAAAAAATTAAGTGTCTGTTTAATACTCCAAAACACAGCTATTCACTTAATGCGTATTATGCATTTGAAAATATATACGATACTTACTTAAAATAAACATATTTTTTTCTCTTTTTGTCTGTCTGTTTGTTCGGGCTTATCTCAGAAGCGACTGGACTTATTTTAAGGGACTTTCATAGAACAAATTAGTTTTCTGCGCAATAACTTATGACGTGTCTGGGCGACCGCGAGGCATAGCTACTTATAATGCGCCACTTCTACCTAAGCCTTCAGGAACCTTATTGTCATTCAAATTACTTCAGAGTAGAGACCAACGGGTCCTCACGTTCAAACAGACTATAAAAAATTGCCTGCATTTAAATAAATACCACCATACGTATACGAGTTTTAAAATCCTTTTCTAAAAACCTGTCCGTCCATATGACACAGAGTAGCGTAGTGCAGTAGATAAAGAGCGCCATACATCGTTCGCACTCAACTCCGGCGTCGCTTTGACGGTATCGATAGCAACTCTGTGCCGGTCATTTTAGTCGGGAAATTGCCCTATATCCGATCACTACCGTAGCTTCGTTTTGTCGGACATTCGGACGAGCGCGGATCGCTCTTTGCCTTCTTTTTATAGTTGTAGCTATCAACGTAGCTGCCGTAGCAAGCTCGTAGGCGTTAACTTTAAAAACCATTAAGGCAGCAATAAGTTATTTATAAGAAATTGTTTTTTCATAACAAGCTTCAATGAACATGTCCTACCAATTATCTATACATCTATACAGATAAATAAAATTGAAGTGTCTGTTTGTAATTCCAAAATAACAGCTTTTCACTAAATGCATATGAAAGTATACACGCTACTGACACTAAAAAACCAAGTTTTAATTTTTTTCTCTGTCTGTCTGTCTGTCTGTCTGTTTGTTCCGGGTAATCTTTGAAACGGCTGGACCGATTTTAACGGGACTTTCACTGGCAGGTAGCTGATGTTTTAAGGAGTAACTTAGGCTACTTTTATTTATCAAAAATATTAGGGTTCCGCGACAATAAGGATGAAACTAAATCTACGCGGGTGAAATCGCGGGGCACAGCTAGTAGAAAATAAAAATTCTTCTCCTCAGCAAGCTCTCCTTCATTTGATATCCTAAATAACTGGTCCGCCATCTTAGATGATCCGCCATATTGGAAATCAGACCAACCTGTGTGGTTAGCTATATGACTTCAGTCTGATGTCATATTTTTGTCATTCAAAATGCTTGTTTTGGATGACAATCAGTTAACATTGATTAAATTATAACTGATTGAAAATTTATTTACATGATTCCACCCGAGAGGCATACCACAATGCAATTTAATAAAAATCTTGTGAAAGTAAGCATCAGTGGCGGCTGAGGGGTTTAAGTCGCCTGTTACATAAGTGACGCAAGTTCAATTCCCACAGGTTTTTTTCTAAAAAGCTGCCAGGAAGGAACGTTAGCTATCTAACCTATACGACCGTTCGATGCATAATGTCTCAGTAGTATTCGATACAGGTGGATCACATTTCACGTATGCATAAAATTTCTTAAACAGCCCAAATATTATCAAATGATTTCTCATTGTAGATCCTCAAGGCTTCCAATCTTCGTGTTTACAATCAGAGCCGTAGCGTGTTACTGCGCAATAAGTCCTACCTAGCTATTCATTCAATGTTTATACTTTTTTCATACTACAATGGTGGCAAACAAACGTACAGCCTGTTTGATGGTAAGTGGTCATTGTTAGTTATGGACGTTTGCAATATATGTACTTATTGCGCTAGCCTGCCTTACAATCAGTAACATAATTAGTTTCAGAAGCCAAGAAATACTTTTAAATTCAATTGTTTTTTTTATTTTTCGTAGATTGACTTTACTCGAGATGACCTCGGTCAAGAAATCAAGAATTTTAATGTTTCTTATTATACTACTTACTGAGACCGGCGGTTATACCCTCGTAGACGTAATTTCTTCGTTGGTTTTGGATGGTCTTTGTTTTAATTATTTTTACTCCTTGTAATATCAGCTACGTGCTGTGAAAGTCTCATTAAAATCGGTCTAGCCGGAACAAATAGAGATACAGGCAGAGGTTTTTATTGAATAGTTTTTTCCTATAAATACCGTTTCTACTTTCACATTTCAGTGAAAGGCTGTTATTTTGGAATTACAAACAGACACTTCAATTTTATTTATTTTTATAGACACATTAATTGAGCTGGCGTTATTGTGTAAAATTTGGTAACACAACGTTGTAAAACGGTCCTGGGGCCTTACCATGAGCTCTTATTGCCATGATAGTTTCACTCATTTATGAGATAGATGTACGCAACGTGAATACATCACATCTGTCACTGTCGCACAACTGAATTATCATTCCAATTAGAGCTCATGTTTGGGCCCCTGATATTCAGTGATTCGTTAATTTGAATTCTTAGACCAAAACAGCAGCTACCGCCGTTTCCTAGTACAACCGTGCTTACATTTAATCTGACCCAGTTTAGAGGGTGCTGGCACGCAGGCCAATTAAATATACTCGTTAAACATCTATTTCCTCAAAAATGTATATTCCCGTGCCAACTTTATTGACTTTTAACTACCATTTTAACGCTAGGAATGGCCCTTTGGTGTTGATGGTTGCGTTTTGGTGTGATTATTTAATAGGTACTTACATAATACTCATGCGTCGAGCGGTCAATCCGCCAAATCTATACATCTATACAGATAAATAAAATTGAAGTGTCTGTTTGTAATTCCAAAGTAACGTCTTTTCATTTAATACCTGAGAAACATATACGGTACTGATATAAAAAAAAAACATTTTTTTTTCTCTTTCTGTCTGTCTGTTTGTTGCGGCTAATCTCCGAAACAGCTGAACCTATTTTAGCGGGTCTTTCATTGGCAAAGTAGCTTAGGCTTTTATTTAAAAAATACATCGCAAGACTTTTTTTTTAATTGTTTTTTGTAAGTGCCATACTTATATACATTCATATTCTGCATTTTGTGAAAAGCTGTTAATTTGGAATTACAAACAGACACTTTCATTTTATTTATCTGCATAAATGTATAGATATTTACTACTAGCTGTGCCCTGCGGTTTCACCCGCGTAGATTTAGTTTCATCCTTATTGTCACGGAACCCTAATATTTTTAATAAATAAAAGTAGCCTAAGTTACTCCTTGAAACATAAACTACTTGCCAGTGAAAGTCTTTTCACTGGCAAGTTTTCACTTTCAGATTAAGAGATTACCCGGAACAAATAGACAGACAGACAGACAGACAGACAGACAGACAGAGAAAAATATTAAAACTTGGTTTTTTTGTGTCAGTAGTGTGTATACTTTCATATGTATTTAGTGAAAAGCTGTTATTTTGGAATTACATACAGACACTTCAATTTTATTTATCTGTATAGATGTATAGATGTATAGATATGGGTTCCGTTTCTCCCTTTTGAGGTAGAGAAACCCTTGACATTCTAAGAAGTTACGAAATGACGAGGAAAATGTATAGAATCTTATAGAATAACATTCAAATTATAAGATGTATGAAAAGGTCATATTACTTATCTTAACCTTGTATATTGGTATTTATAATTTAACGAAAACATAAAGCATATTTGTGCTTGAAAGCCCTTTAAGTGCAATATTTACCTTAAAGGCGCCGCTTTCAATATAATATACCAAACGATGTTAAATCTTGAAAGACAGTAATTTTCAACAAGCGTGCATACTTTTAACGTCTCAAATTCTTCCATATACGGAGAGGTTGTGTGGAATTTCGTTATGCTTTTAAAAATATTCAGTAAAATTTTTACTCAATTAAAAAAGCCTTTAGGATTTACACGTTACATTATATCGTAAGTTCGCGAAAAAGTAGTGTCAATAATAAATATCAAATGTTTATTTATACAAAACTAGCTTCTGACCGGAATTTCGTCCGCTTGAAATAGCTACTACTAGCTGTGCTCCACGGTTTCACCCACGTAGATTTAGTTTCATCCTTATTGTCGCGGAACCCTTATATTTTTAATAAATAAAAGTAGCATAAGTTACTCCTTGAAACATCAGTTACCTACCAGTGAAAGTCTCGTTAAAATCCGGAACAAACAGACAGACAGACAGAGAAATATTATAAAACTTGGTTTTTCAGTTTCAGTTGCGTGTATACTTTCATATGCATTTAGAGAAAAGCTGTAATTTTTGAATTACAAACAGACACTTCAATTTTATTTACCTGTATAGAGTATAGATGTATATATTTTACCAGTTGTTCTTAAGTTCTCGCAAACAAACATACTCTTCGCCTTTAAATATTTATATCGTTTTAAATTACTTATCACAATCGCTTTGCACCAGGCTGTGAGCTTACAAATCGCAGTGTGCGGGCTTGTAATAATAACGACTGTATAAGTGTATAGCCAACAGCTTAAGCTATAAATAGACGGGGTCGTTTAACCATAGTAACACGGTTACTCACGGCTAACTGGCTATCGATACAAAGCTGAAAGCTGTAAAGATGGATGCACACTGTATCCACCCCGTTTATTCAATACACTATTCTGTAGTTTTGTAACTCGAGGCACAGTATATTTAGAAGCTTTAAGCAGTTAGGAAACTAGGAACAAATCGTTCGAAATGACACACTCACACAAACGCACATCTACGAGATAAGTACCATTTCTGTAACGACGACAAGGGGTGTCACGTTGTGTCCGATCGTGTCTTATACTTATACGTCTTGCACGTGTTTTACTGACTTTTTCCAACTTTAAAACTAAGAATTACATAACTTTGACATTAAAAACAGTAATTTTAAACCATTAAGATTGACAACCACACACACAAATGTATAGATCTACGAGATTATAAGCACCATAGCTGTAGCGACGACAAGGGGTGTCGTCGTGCCCGATCGCGTATACGTCATGTACGTGTTTTACCGACATTTGACACTTTGGCAGTAAATAAACAGTATTTTAAACCTTTAAGATTGACAACCCTCGCGCTCATTGGAGCAGAGCGCCAAATTGTGGTAAAAAAAAAACCAATTATAACGACTGAACAAAGGTAGTGCCCCTGACTGGTGTCGAGGTTCTTGGATGATGAACCTACATGCATGAAATGTTGTGTACCTATACCTATACCTACATACTATATTTTTAGCTATGTTATATCACTATAGGTCCCGTCAAGAGTAAAAAATGCGGTACATTTTTTTCAATCGATAATTTTATAAGTGTGTCTATGTCTGGCGACAGACAGACTCGTGACGGGACGGAAGTACGTTTCTTCTAAGGAATAAAGTACACGTTAAGTCGTTGGTCCTACGCCTGATCTCTCTCCGGTTGTGTCGGATTGCCATCCCATCGGACTATGAGAGTAAGGGAATAAAGAGTGCACCTGTGTTTGCGCACACACTTGTGCACTATATCTCCTGCGCACATGACTAATCCACGTTGAGATTAGTTGCCGTAAACGAATTTGGTACTCTATTATTTCTACTGCCTTGTTGGTCGCAAGCACTGCTGCGAATCACTAGGTCTTGGATTCGATCTCGAGTCGGTGAACTGAAATTGAGTTTTTCCATTTGTAAGTTCTCAGTCCATTTGTAACAGCCCGGAGTTTGGATTAGTGCCCAGATGATGGCAATAAGCTCGCTCTTTATTACATGGGACTTAAACATATCTGGCAAAATGTGGGTGCTCTGTAAGTACATCTCTGCCTACCCTACAGCCTACATACAAAATTGACTTTTATATCTTAAAGCAAACTGCTTGCTAAAATGAGTCAAGACTACCGCGTTATTCACTAAGGTTTCTCAGCGTGGCACTTCTCGTCGAGTGTCGGTTTTAAAGATACGAAATTGAACCTTATTCTCTATGTATAAATTTCCTATGATTGAAACCAATGATCTTCGTCGAGTTCGACGCTGAGATACGTTAGTGAATATCGCAGCAGGCGTGAGCATATGTATGTACGTTAATTCTACAAATCACACTTCAAGACCTAACGTTTTACTCAAATTATTCTGTCAAAACTTATTCAGCCCGCCCACTGTCGCACGAACTGCAGTGACCCAGATCGCAGTTCAACATTTGTAACTCGTGAAATGAGTAATTAGTGGCGAGGTAATGGAAACGTTGATTTAATGAACATTCGTTCTGTGTGTTGGAATGAATTGATGCCGTTTTTCAAGTCTCCGAGTAGTATTTCATTACATCCTTCTTTTTTTAAAGATTTACAGAATGTATTAATAAAAAATTGCCGGAGACTTAATCTACGTCCAAATGAAATTCGAATTCACTTTAGATTGGTACTGTAAAATCGTGATATCTTGCTCGTGATGCTGTAGCAAAGGTGACTGTTTGTAATTGGAAATGAACAGCTTTTCACTTAATATACATACGTTATGGTAGTACATACTCACATAAAAGATCGACTTTTATTTTTTTCTGTCTATCTGTCTGTCCGTTTGTTCCGGTTTGCTCTGAAACGGCTGGACCGACTTAAACGGCACTTTCACTTGCAGATAGCTAGCAAAAATTAACTAGGTACTCAAGCGCCACGCAGACCAGCAATATATTGTCACTCCTAATATCGACCATGCGTTTTGAAATAAAAGAAAATATTCAGAAAATCCTATAAACGTGCAGAATACGCAGCAAATAAATTAGATCCCACGAAATGAAGACAGGAAGGGCACAGCTAGTAAGATGTAATATTAATACACAAGATGCCCTGGACGACCTCGTCGCGGTCGTAACTCCATGGTTGTTTTGCAAGGCGCCGCGCCGTCGTCTCCTTATCTGCTAGGACGAAGGGCGCGACTCTGGCGACAGTCCAAACGTTACGTAAGATATGTTCATTAACAACTTTGTCACTCGCCGGCCCGTTCACACTGGTTATTTTTGTACGAGTCTGCTATCGATTGCTTAACTTTGTCGGGATTTAAGTTTATCTAGTTTTGTTCGACAATCGCGTACTCTGAGAAACAGTTAAATTAAAAGTTTGTATAAATTGCCGCGGTTTCTTCTGGATTTTAAAGTTCTTTGAAACGTTTGCATTAATCGTTGTCGCGATAGTAATATATATTTTATTACACGCCATAATATTGCACCGACTTTTTTAATTTAATTATTACATTTAAATACTCACAATATAATCGTATCAAGTCGCAAGAAACTACATCATACATCTATAAATCATCTAATACCAAATTGTAATACCTAAATAACAGCAACAAAAATTTTCTCTGTCTGTCTGTCTGTCTGTTTGTTCCGGGTAATCTCTGAAACGGCTGGACCAATTTTAACGGGACTTTCACTGGCAGGTAGCTGATATATCAAGGAGTAACTTAGGATACGTTTATTTTTTTTATATTAGGGATCCGCGAAAATAAGGGTGAAACTAAATCTACGCGGGTGAAACCGCAGGGCACAGCTAGTAATAAATAAAAAATAAGAGACTGCTGTAATCCCAAATTAACAGCTATTCACTAAATGCCCGTGAAAGTATATACGATACTTAGGTACCTACGTAAAGAACCCTTGTAATTTTTTTTCTAGTCTATCTGCTTCTTCAGGCTTATCACCGAATCGGCTTAGACTTATTTAAGCTGAACTTTCACTGGCAGATAGCTGATGTTGCACAGAGTAGGTAACTTATGCTACTGTAATATAAAAAATAGGCTTCCTTCGAATATAGCCCCACCAATGAAATTATGTGTACGGTAGTTTTACAATACAAGTTTACGATAACCAACTTCAGGCAAAGGAATAATCTAAAAGAAGCTATCTCCTCGTATCTATAAGTACCAAATCATACAGAAGTGACATAATACACTTTATATCGGAGTTTATAAGTCACTTTGTCACTTTTTATTGATGTTTACGTGGAAGCTTGGTTCATAAGTTATTATAATCTGGCATCTCATTGATGGCGTCTCGGCTTCCCCGAACCGCCCGCGCCCCCGCCCTGCGTCACAAACACTCGCCAATTCGGCTAACCGGATCGTGTCATTCGTTAAGTTTCTTACGGATTGTCACGGATATAAAAACTATCTGGAAATTAACATGGATGTCGTATTTGTTTTTGACTAGCTGTGCCCCGCGGTTTCACCCGCGTAGATATAGTTTCATTATTATTGTCGCGGAACCCATATATTTTTTATAAATAAAAGAAGCCTAAGTTACTCCTTGAAAAATTTGCTACCTGCCA
This sequence comes from Watsonalla cultraria, assembly GCA_964035505.1. Classification (NCBI taxonomy): domain Eukaryota; kingdom Metazoa; phylum Arthropoda; class Insecta; order Lepidoptera; family Drepanidae; genus Watsonalla; species Watsonalla cultraria. The sequence continues at coordinate 3,194,098 of OZ037717.1, read as the reverse complement.
GTGAAAGTCCCGTTAAAATACCCGGGACAAACAGACAGACAGAGAAACAATTTAAAACTTGTTTTTTTAGTGTCAGTAGCGTGTATACTTTCATATGCATTTAGTGAAAAGCTGTTATTTTGGAATTACAAACAGACACTTAATTTTTTTTATCTGTATAGATAAGGTACAACGGTCTACTATGGATACGGGCAACGTGGTTTTCCCAAGCGAGAATTGAGAAATTTAGGTTCTGTAAAGAAAAATTTAATGTTCTAGTTGTGGACAGACTTCATTATCACCATTTTTAGGGACAAACTAAACTTATTTGCTTGGCCTGGGCATCATCGACTTTAGAAATGACCATGCAATCTTATATATAAAAATCAATCCCCATTTCCCTTGGTCACGGCATCACGCCTAAACGGGACTTTAACGGGACTTTCACTGGCAGATAGCTGATGTTTCAAGGAGTGTTTAACTTAATTTTAGTACTTAACTTATGCACATGATATTAACTCTACGTGGGTGAAACCGCGGGGCACAGCTAGTTAAGGAAAACAAAACGAGAGTAAGAAAAAAATTGGTTTATTAATAATATTAAGTAATTCATAATTTAATTCACTACGCATATTGATCGATAAAAACTCAATCCAGAAGATATTTTAAGCGCATACCCAATAGTATTATTATTACAGCTACCTAATTTTACGGTGGCCGTAAGTATTAAATACAAACTTACAACACAAGTAATTTTATTTTTTAACCTTGAATACATAATTTTATTGACGGTTCGTTTCATTCATACAAAGCTGAGGTGACGTCACAGAACGCAAATCGAGAACAAATGGGAAGGATTCCCTAAATGACACGTTAATGCCAAGGCACAGGATAGAATGCATGACGCTCTGTACTGACATATACTAGCGGAAATTGCGTAAGTTCACGCCTTCCTAGAAGCGTCCTCGAAAGGGTAAACAGAAGTGTTACAACACCCACTTTATATAGAAGATGATTAGATGACAACATTGTGACTTCATCGTTGTGTCAGGCAAGTCAAACATCTTTGTATTTCTGCGCAAATATTGCGGGTTCCTTTAAGATTTCGCTGGAACAACAAACCATGGAATACAGTATTTACAGAGCATCTGAATCGTATGTTCAGCATGGTAGTAAATAAGGTTTTTATGACCCTAAATATGTAATTATGGATTGTCTTTATACCTAAGTTAATGTCGGATAATGCCTACCTATATGTATTTTCCTTACAAAAGTCATAAAATGTAGGTTAATTACAATTGAGACGTAGCTTATTATATCTTAACATACATTTTAAAGAGTGTTTCAGGACAATATGTAAAAGTAGTCTGTAATAATGCGGTGTTCGTTCGTCCTAGATGTAAGACGGCGCCCCGCAGTCGGACGGCGGGCGGCGCCGCCATGTCTCATCGCCCAAAAACCAGATATACTGGCGCCTTGGAACTCTCCCAGAACATTTTTTTGGCTATTGATGTAGGCAAGTCGATCCGCCCGTTATGGTAATGAAAACCTTATGGACTAGGTATTTACGCTCATAATTTGTCAGTGTCAAGTGTTGGGTCATTTTTTTTCAGTTTTTGTTGAGTTCGTTTATAAATAAGTATACTTATGTATTTCCTAGCTTGGCTCTGAAGTTTCACTCGCGCTTAATTTTAAGGGAAATTGGAGCGCTATATCGACTAACTTAACAAAAAAATCTTTATAGCGTAATTATACTAGAATATAAATGCAATATAACTTTTATATGCACTTAGTGAAAAGCTGTTAATTTGGAATAACAAACACTTCATTTTTATTTATGTGTATAGGATCACTAAGGAAAAGTCTCGACGCAGGTTAATCTTATATATAAAAACGGCATCACGCCTTAACGGCTGGACCGATTCTATCGAGACTTTTACTGGCAGATAGCTGATGTTTCAAGGAGTGTTTTAAACTAATTTTATTTAAAACTAGCTGTGCCCCGCGGTTTCACCCGCGTAGATTTCGTTTCATGCTTCATGTCGCGGAACCCTAATATTTGTAATAAATAAAAGTAGCCTAAGTTACTCCTTGAAACATCAGCTACCTGCCAGTGAAGTCCCGTTTAAATCGGTCCAGCCGTTTCAGAGATTACCCAGAACAAACAGACAGACAGACAGAGAAAAATTTTAAAACTTGGTTGTTCAGTGTCAGTAGCGTGTATACTAGCTGATAAGGTGTAATTTTGGAATTACAAACAGACACTCCAATTTTATTTATCTGTATAGAAAAGCAGCATGAAACTAAATCTACGCGGGTGAAACCGCGGGGCACAGCTAGTAATAGATAAATAGTAATCTAATAATATTATATTCCGCTAACGCCTCACTCTATTCGATAGTGATCGATGAAATAACGAGGTTAAGCGACCATCATGGCGGCTAAGACTTAGGTCACTGTTGCTGGTTACTTGTTTGGCTTCCGACCAACGGTATTAGAGTGCTAATATTATCAATATCTATACTGATAAATAGCATTGTAGTGTCTGTTTGTACAATTCCAAATTAACAGCTTTTCTTTCTTTATTTTACTTCTCTTCTTATTTTTCTTTAGGGTACAAAAACAACTTTTTTTTCTCTGCTGTCTCTTTGTTCCGGCTTAATTTAAACTGGCCAGTGCTAATCGAAAATAATACACCCCAAAAAATAGTAAAATATTGTTTTTAAAATACAACTTAATATGTTATAAATTTCAATTTAGGCTACTTTTATTAAAAACAAATAGGGAAATAAATCCACCCATGTAATTAAGTTTACGCGTAGTACATTATCCATTAAGAAGTTGTAACTCGTCGTTAGAAAAAAACATTGTTTTTCGTAGTGCTTTTCCATGTAAAATGGATTGAATCATACTTAATAGTATGGTAGATTATATATTTAACTAGCTGTGCCCCGCGGTTTCACCCGCGTAGATTTAGTTTCATCCTTATTGTCGCGGAACCCAATATTTTTGATAAATAAAAGTAGCCTAAGTTACTCCTTGAAACATCAGCTACCTACCAGTGAAAGTCCCATTAAAATCCGTCCAGCCGTTTCGGAGATTACTCGGAACAAACAGACAGACAGACAGAGAATTTTTTTAAAACTTGGTTGTTTTGTGTCAGTAGCGTGTATACTTTCATATGCATTTAGTGAAAAGCTGCTATTTTGGAATTACAAACAGACACTTCAATTTTATTTATCTGTATGTATATGTATAGATGTATAGATATGCATCTAAATAAAGTGCAAAGGTCAGAGAGCAGGTCAGAGGCCATACCATGAGCTCTTATTCCCATGATAGTTTTACTCTTATGAGACAGACGTATATGACGTGTATACATATGTCACCGTCGCACAACTGAACTATCATTGCAACTATAAGAACAATAAGAACTCATGGTTAGACCCCAGTTAGTTTAGAATATTAACAATACGTTTCGGCTTAAATTAATGGAGCATTAAACTAATACCCTATAATTTAGGTATAGCATTGTTTACATTGCCACATAGTCGGGTGAGCAATCGCGTTATTGAACAGTTCACTGAACTCAAGGTGAAATTTACCTACAAGATTGATTGCTTCACGCAAAATATACCTTTACTCATACCTTAACTATTGAATATCAGCTGTGCCCCACGGTTTCACCCGCGAAATATATTTAGACGCCAGTGAAAGTTCCATTAGTCTTTTAAAAATTTTCCGAAACAAACAGACAGGCCGACAGTCAGAGAAATATTTAAAATAAATGTATTTTTTTCATGTAGGGACTAATTCTCTTACTATGCAGTTAGTGAAAAGCTAGTTAATTTGGAATGACGAGTGATGGTTGTTACTCCTTTTTACAATTTACTTCTTATTTTTCTGTCAAAATACTGCTGATTTGTCATTTAAAAGTTTTTTAAAATAGCGGTAACACACGTAAATATCGTATACGCGATTCGTCGACGAATATCATAATAGATATCAAAGATGTGCGCGTCTGTGTGAGTGCGTCATTTCGAACAATTTATTTCTAGATTCCGAATTATTAGTAAGTTTATAATATTATGTACTTTATACAATAATAAAACATCTATATCTATACAGATAAATAAAATTGAAGTGTCTGTTTGTAATTCCAAAATAACAGTTCTTAACTAAATGTATATGAAAGAAACACGCTATTGACACTGAAAAAACAAATTAAAAATTTTTTCTCTGTCTGTCTGTCCGTCTGTCTGTCTGTCTGTTCGTTCCGGGTAATCTCTAAAACGGCTGGACGGATTTTAACAGGACTTTCACTGGTAGGTAGCTGATGTTTCAAGATTAGGCTACTTTTATATATTAAAAATATTAGGGATCCGCGACAATAAGGATGAAACTAAAACTGCGCGGGTTAAACCGCGGGGCACAGCTAGTAATAAATAAACATAAAACTATAAACATACTGTGGTATGGTGAAATAAGGCAAGCCTTGGCAAGTATTGTAACTTAATTATGATGTCAGCCCGTAGATAGATTTACTGTTCTTGCAATTTTAATATCATTGAGTTATTATGAATTTGTAAATTAATACAAGAATCGTTTAAAAAAATCTTTTATTTGGTTAATTTTTAGTACACGTGAGAAATACCAAAATATAAAATGACGATTTTTTATAAAATCTCGCATAGTTTGCTAATCCTTATTGCCTAATCATATTTAAGCTGCAGACAAACAAATTACTCCTTGCACATAAAATAAAACAAAAATTTTAAAGTATCGTATTAACGTGTAAACAAAAGGCGGTCTTATCGCTAAAACGATATCTTGCAGACAGCCAGAAACAACGAGAACAGGGTAATAATTGAATATATTACCATTGGAGTTTGAAACAGACTATATAACGTTGCACCTTCTCGCTGCGGCAACTAAGCCGAGGGTAGGAGTTTCAAATTATTCTCACAAATAGGGTAATTAGCTAATTGTTTTGACAATTTGACTGTCATATCACTACTAATATGAGTTAACTATCGCAAGCATACGTAAACAAAAAGATAATAAGAGTAAATGTTATAGTATTGAGCAAATCATAATTTATTGCTCGAATTCGTCAATGACTTGGAAACCGGAATGGATATCATATCGTGAGTTACTTTCCTCTCTTATCTGTAGTACAGTGATAGGTTAAATGATTGTTAAAGTTATACGTGTTTTGAGTAATTGAATCAATGTTCCGATAGTGTTCAGTGAACGCGCATTGCAACTATGTCCATGGGCTTACATTTCTCAAGTGATTTATTTAGTTTTATTTAAATTGTATAATATTTTTGAAAAGAGTAATTACTGAGATTCTTGCCAAGTTCTTCTCAGTAAAAGCAACCTTCCGAACCTGGTGGTAGCATGTATAATCCTGTAAATTATGTCATTCTGACGATTTGAAAGTGCTTTGTAGAAAGTCGAATCGAATAAAGATATTTTTGACCTTGACTTTGATATGTAAATAAAAGTGCATTAGTGAGTGTGGTTTGACTAGGAGATTCATAATTGATTAAGAGTGAGCGACATTATCTGCGTGAAATTAATATCGTAATACATTTTACCGCTATGGGTAGAAAACCTGCAATGTCTGAAAAGAAATTCAAAGTGTATGCCAGAGACGGCGATGGACTCACCTTAGCACATAATTGGCATATGTACTAACATACATACATGCTTACGTGCTGTGGGGAGCAGGTCGATTCCCGAAGGAGTAAGCAGACGTGTTACAACACCGAGGTATTTATTCACCGAAGTTGATTATGTATATATTTGATTTTGATTTTGATTTTGTATTACGATAAAGGTTACCCATTTATCGTTTCAAAACTAATCATCCAAAATTCAAAAATGTATTACACCGATATACCTAGAGAACTTACTTTCAAGCGGGACATAAGCTATGAACTCGATGGATATTGCTATATGTTTCATGAATTCGATTGTAAGAATGGTAGACTGTAGTTAATATAGGCTATTATATACACTTAGTCGTGGCGAAAGCTATTGCGCATAAAAAATGTGTGTCACATTCTGATACATGGCTAATAGATGTAAAATTGAAGGGCAAGATGTGCCGTTTGTCCTCAGTCGTCACTCGACCTCACCCCGTGTAGGGTATCCACCCTCCCCCGCCCCCTCGCCAAACACCCGACAATGAGTTGCGTGATGTGATATCAAATTTGTAATTATTCACTATGCAAATTGGAGCAAATTAAAAAGTTTACTTGCATTAATTACACTAACTTTGTGACGTTTTGCTAATTGCAAATGATCGAATTTTATTTGTTAAGAAATTAACTTTTGGATTATATTTTAGTATGGAAGTGACCTACTTGTTCAAAACAATGTACCTATGTCTATACATACAGGTAAATACAATTGAAGTGTCTGTTTGTAATTCCAAATTAACACCAACAAAAGTTTATGCGATACCCTGCTCATATAAAAAAAAACATTTTAAATATTTTTTGTCTATTCTGCCTGTCTGTCTGTTTGTTCCGGCTAATATCCAAAACGGCTGGACCGATTTTAACAAGACTTTCATTGGCAGATAGCTAATATTACAACGAGTAACTTAAGTTACTTTTATATTTAAAGAAATGGGGGTTCCGCGGACCACCATTGAAATTAGATCTACGCGCACAGCTAGTATATATAAGAATAAATCAAAGCAGTTACAGCTTTATCAAGTGAAGTAAAGGAGCGATATCGCGGAGTTATTCCCGGTGTGCACGCCGGTGGTGACCCAAATACACGAGGCTGGGGGTCAGAGACAGCGACGCGGTCGGGGCACTCCCAATTCGGGAATATATTGCGGAGGGCGATACACTAGGTTTTTTCACTATAATATACTAGCTTCCAGCTTGCAGATTCACTTGCGTGGCCGATTTAAAATAGTAATCATAAACTTTTTCTACCCTTTTTATACATACATACAAACATATGCTCAAGCCTGCTCCCCGAAGGTGTAGGCCCTCTGCCTACTATGTTGTAATAAAAACACCCACTTTTCACCGATAATGATTAAGTGCTAACGTGACAGATGGTGAGTCAGACATATGCTGGTCTCCTCACGATGTTTTGCTTCACCGTAAAGCACGTGGTGTGAAATCACAGCACATAAGTTTTTTAGAAAAACTCTACAGGCCCCGCTGGGATACGACTTGCGTCGCTTGCGTTGGAGGCGACTGCCACGGCTCTTACCCCCATGTAACCTATATAATTCCACATGAATAGGGTTATGATATACAAAACAATCCGACTGGTATTTACAGAAATGATTGTGTTTAAACAAACAGTATACAAACCAGTTGTAGAAGCACTTTCACTGTAAGTATTTTATACTAATGGACGTCACGCGGTTTCACCCACATACAATATAGCTAAGATTAATCAGCATTTAAATGTTGAAAGTTTTTTTTAATCGGTAAACAAATTTTTAAGCCATTTCGTTACAAACATATGTACAAATCTTTCCTCTTTATAATATTATTATTATATTATTACTAGCTGTGCCCTAAGGTTTCACCCGCGTAGATTAAGTTTCATCCTTATTGTCGCGGAACCCTAATATTTTTAATAAATAAAAGTAGTCTAAGTTACTCCTTGATATATAAGCTACCTGCCAGTGAAAGTCTCGTTAAAATCGGTCCAGCCGTTTCGGAGATTACCCGGAACAAACAGACAGGCATACAGACAGAGAAAAATATTAAAACTCGGTTTTTTAGTGTATACTTTCATATGCATTTAGTGAAAAGCTGTTATTTTGGTATTACAAACAGACACTTCAATTTTATTTATCTGTATAGATATATTATAAAAAAATACACTCGATAAAAATCGATATATATTTTAAGCACGAATTAGTTAAAAGCATTTCCATATAAACAAGCTCACCGTTAAAGCGATATATTCGCGACAGTCCCACGAGGCTATGTTACTGCGTCGCGTATACATAGGTGTTGTTATTTTAATCCTTCGCTTCGGATTAACATCAAATAAGCGGGAGGAGGCAACGTATTTTCATATCTATACATCTATACACAGATAAATAAAATTGAAATGTCTGTTTGTAACTCCAAAATAACAGCTTTTCACTAAATGCATATGAAAGTATACACGCTACTGACACTAAAAAAACAAGATAACAAAAACTTCAACCTTAGATACGCCAGACTGTACCTATAAACGTAAACGTAATAAATACTGTATCAACCTGTATAGAACTATTAATTAATCTAATGCATTCTCGTTGGCTCCCCTTTACACGGTCATGTAGCTGCCCTACATTCGGAGTCTATTCAATTTAGTCGCATAATAATATGTCGCGCAATAAGGGTTGAACCAAATCAGAGCATCGTTAAATTACTGATACCTTTGAAATTGCTAATTCAGCAACCATCGTTTCTAATTGTGATTTATCTACATATCTATATAATTGTATTAAAACTATATGTATTAATGGGTTTTTCTAAAAACTTATATGCAGTCATTTCACACCACGTGCTTTACGGTGAAGGAAACCTGCACATGTCTGAGAAGTAAGTCAAAGATGTACGTATAGTGCCTGAGATGACGATAGACTAACCATCTGTCACATTGGCACTTAATCATCTTCGGTGAAAAGTGGGTGTTATTATTACAATACCTCTGCCTACCCCTTCGGGGAATACAGGCGTGAGCATATTATTGTATGTATTTATTTCCCTTGGTAACGGCATCAAGCGTGGACAGCTGGACCAAGTTAATTATTATTTTTTGTATTTGATGTATTTTAGATTAATTAACAATAACAACAATTATACATTAATTAATTAATTAATCTAGAAAATCTAAGAAAATATATAAATAGAATACAGAATTTGAATAAGTGTCTGCGGGAATGGTGTCTAGTAATCTGGCTGTGTTACCTCGCTGGATCGCTAAACTGATCCTCTGACCGAGGTAAGAACCAGCTCGACGGTCACCAAAGACGTCAAAAGGTTCTTATAAAAATGTCTAAAAAATTGAATTAGAAAGTCTACAGCACATATTTATATCAAATTTTGTGTGTACGTATATCGGGTAGGTCTGAAAATCGGCCAACATCTATTTTCCACGCCCTTAAATGATAAGGGTGATCCACTCCAAAAAAACATATGGCAATGCAACGTTTGCCGGTAAAAATTAATAGGTATATCTATATATAAAAGAAAGTCGTGTTAGTTACACTATTTATAACTCAAGAACGGCTGAACCGATTTGGCTGAAAATTGGTGTGGAGGTAGCTTAGCAGGAGAAAGACACTTTCACTATCCCGTATGACGTAACGTGGTATAACACAGTAAACCCTTCGCAAGTAAAACCGCGGGGCACTGCTAGTATTTTTATAAATACAAGGAACAGTAGTTAAAACTAATTAAAGGTAAGTAGGTAGGTATATATGTTCAATACTAGAATTTTAACAGGAAGCAATTTCCAGTGAGCATAGTTTTAGATAGTTAACAGGCACATTAGAAAGTTAATTGTTAATGATATTATTAAACGCTGTACCACGCAGCGTTAATGTTATCGAGACACGCTACGAGTGAACTTTATATTTATGCCTCGTTTAGCCTGCTAAGCGCTTATGATTTATATTATTTTAATTGTCCCCTCTGTGGCTCAGAGGTATAGGCTTAAATAGTCATAAAGACTCATGGTTCAATCCAGCAATTTGTTGATCGAGGAGCTCGTGGCACAGTTGCTATTGCGCATATCATTCGATCAGCGAAGTTAAGTAACCATACGCCTAGTCAGTAGTTGGATGAGTGACCGCCCGAGTTCCCTCCGTGCCTCGGAGAGCACGTTAAGCTGTCGGTCCCGGTTGCCAATTTAACATCTTTGGCAATCGTTACAGGTCAGACGGAGGCATAAGAGAGTCTGACAACTGGTTTAACCCAGATTGCAGATTTTCCTCGAAAAAGGGGTTGCGAAGGTCAGATGGCAGTCGCTTCGTATAAAAATCAGGTGATCAGCCACATCGGGTTGAATCAAGTGCCGACCCAGATACATAGGATTAAAAGGCCAGGGAGATGATAATGATGGTTCAATCCAGCAATTTGTCGATTGTTGTATACAGCTAATGCATATTTTGCAATTATTACAGACGGCTAAGAGTTTTTGAAAAAACAATGCTATTTAACTACTTTGTCTTTTAGTTCAAAGTTTCCTTTTAATAATATTAAGGAGTAGGTACTCACTCTTCCATAAAGAAAATATTTCGTGTATGTATTATTTAGGCTTAGCTACATACCAACAGGCCTACTGTAGGCTTAGACAAAATAGCATTATCTCGTGCTTGCACTTGTAGCAGCGATGCAAATGTATGGTTTTGACATAAATCAGGCTCGTGACATATGTCATTCCTATATCTACATTTTGTATCGTTTCTATAAGCGACGCTTAAGGATAATGTACTGTAATTATGTGTAATACTTTGTCTACAGGCTCAGTGTGCATAGGTACAGTCCGCCTGTTGGTATGCGTGTAGCTCCCATGTGACTCTCACGCGTTACCCTTATAAACAATGAAATCGCTATACAAATAAAATTACAACTAATCATTAGCACTGCGATTCTACTCCTAGGTACTCCTCTCCCCATGGAGTCTTATCGACATTACTAACCGCAGGAACACAATACTACCGAAAAGTAGCATTATAAGGTTTCGATCTTATGTAAGATGGAGGTACAGTCCCCAGTCGGGCAGCTCCATATATCGAATGGGAGATCCTGTTACACCCTTCATCTCTTAAAATCGTATATTACGTACGTTATGTTAATGTATGTAATAAATATTATATAATTAATAGACGAATTGTTGTGTTTATGTTTTATTCGTGGATACGAGTATGTCCTTTGAACTCTGTGAAACAATGTGCATTTATTGATACAAAATGTGTCTATTGATGCAAATAGTGCCTATGGAAATATTTTGCAATTTTTAAAATATTGTGCACCTCTACGAGTATATGAAATATTCCCGTGTCGGCGATTCCCTCTAGGTACGCCGAGTTGCTTAGCGGCGAATGGCGTTAAACGATCGCCTACTACATAATTTCGAGTATTTAGTGTTATGAAATATAATCATTACGATGAACGTTTCAAGGGCCGTTACCGAAACGACTGTGCTTGCAATAACTTTCTGCAAGTTACATGTTCAAATGACTTGCAAATAATAATATTTTACTACAATAAACGTTATAAAAGTTGACACCAGTCTCCTCATTTCCTAGCTAATAAAGTATTTGGTACGTTTCAGGTTGGCGGCAGCGCAGGAGGCGGCGGGCGCGCAGGCTCGCGCGGCGTCAGCTGATACCATGGGCGGCGCGCACCAGCCCGCTACTCCAGGGCCCACTTCACTCTTTATATTTGCCGACGAAAATCCTATTCGGAGGTACGTAATTTTACTATAACAAAACAAACTGTTAAAACTATAAAAAATACTATTACAAAACAAACTGTTATGGATCTATTACTGGTTCGACGGTAATGCATATAAAAGCATTAACGTCATATTAATAGAAGTTACAATGGTGTAAAAATCAATATTAAATAGATTTGCCTAGGTACTACTCCTGTAACGGATTACATTACCGTAATAATAACTATGAATTTAATGGATTTATAATGTATTATAATATTTAATAAACAGTTTCAATTAGGTTAGGTACATGAATCGGTGGTGAGAAATCGCGAACACATGTATACATATCATATACATCTGTCTCATTATATGAGTCAAACTATCATGACAATAAGAGCTCATAGTCCCAGAACCTAGTCTTATACAAAACAATAATTTGATACAAAATATTTTCCCAATAAGATGTTTAGCAAGAAGCAATGTACAGACTCAGTTTCACGTTTCACACAAGTAAGCTATGCTATACCCTTCATACATGGTCAGAGATTACCTCGGCATCCGGGGCAAGTCATTTGCGGGGCGAGTGTACTATTGCCTCCCTTATAAATATTAAAGCAGCACCTCGTTTGCCCCCTTATGCATTTTGTAAACAAGCGAACGTTCTTAGCTCGCATCTTAGTTACGGCGCCCTGCTTCTACGGAATTTTGGGGCGTTGGGATCATTTGAAGACTTTTGAATTCAGTGAAAATTCTAGCTAATTTAAACTTGAATTTTTATAATAATTCTTCTTTTCATCTTTGTGGAAATATTTATCCTTGAAGGATAAATATTTACCTTCATAAGTATACTTTCGCCGCGAAAATTGACATACCAATTTCTGACCTAATTTTTTTTTTTCTCTTTGATTTTGTTTTATACTGACCTGCATGCTAATACAATATGTCACTATTGTGAATATACCTATTATCAAATTTGATTTTGTATGATTTCATATGATTTATATTGTTTCGATGATATGTACATGATGCCTGGCTGAGTTTCTTGCCGGTTCTTCTCAGAAGGCTAGTTTCCGAACCGGTGGTAAATTCTCGACTTTCATAAGTGCCTTACCAGGGCCTAAACTGAATACATATGTTTCATTTTGACCAAGAGGTTTATTTATTGTGATTTATAGTTTTCATTTGTTGTGCTATCCACAAAACTACCCAAAGTCTTGACCAACTGATTGACTTATCAACGTCTACACCACTAGCCATAAAGACATGCAATTTAGATGCTGTTTTTTTGTGAGGTGTAGGTTAAGAAGACAACAGCTGCGTTATTCTGCAAGATTTCTTAGTGACGCACTCGACGAAGACGTTTTCAAATATACGATATTGAACTTTATCGTGTACGCATCATGTATCAATTTCCTATGACTGAAACACTCGCCGTCGAGTTTGTTGCTGTGAATAACGCGGCGGTTTTCGAAAACGTTACCGGGTGAAATGGGAAGGTTTGTATGTGAAATCTGACTGCCATTCAGGCGAAGCTGAGGGTAAAAGCTAGTAGTAGGATAAAAATAAAACGCACTATTTGATACTACTTGGGGTCCAGGACTTCGTCGTTTTAATCCAAGCCTTTTACCGCAGAGCCATGAAAGACAGAATAGGACAGATTAAGAAAAGAATGTGGCTCGAGAGCGGTATAAGAAAGGATGGTTCAATATGCGTAATAGCGGGGAAATACACACCGGGTGCGGAAATTCTATTGTGTATGTATTGGTACACATTACCTCTCTGCTAAGCGAGATTTTTGTAAAACCATCTGCAATTCAGCAAGACTTACCCCCGGTTTCTCGAAGGCTTGTCCAAATCAGAATCAACTATCATTTATGTCAGTTGACATTGTAATCAAATTAAACTAGATGATCTTCCTTCTAGCAACCCAATTCGCACTTGACATGCCGTTTGACCGATGATTAGTAAATTTTTGACTTGACATGCCTTTCGGAAACCGGGCGTTAGTCTGTCAATCTATTTGATACATATTACGTAATCCAGTCATACCTAATCAAATAGGTCCATTAAAATACCATTTTTTTTTACTTATTTTAATTATATTCTTTTAAATTAATCTATACCTATTATTATATAAAGCTGAATAGTTTGTTTGTTTGCTTGAACGCGGTAATGTTGTTTTGAATAATTATTTCAGTGTGATAGCTTAAAGTTAGCGTTACCCCAAAGTAACTATGCCACGTGGACGAAGTCACTAGCAGCAGCTAGTAACATAAGCTCATAAAAGTGCACACACATTTCGGTGATATACGTCATTATAGGTGCTAAAACGAACACTAGTTATTAAATAAAAAAACAAAATGAATAAATAAAAAAAACAACTAGGTGTACACAACAATTAGAGGCTTTGGCTACATTTAATTTAAAGAAACAGCAGATACATACTGTTCGCTTGCTTCTTCGTGTCGTCACGGAAGATATTCGCTTTAAATTATGTATATAGGACGGGTCGAATCACTACAGGGATGTTCCTAGTGCAGCCATATTGTTACGTAATACCAAATATTTACAGGAACCTTTCAGCCGAGTTCAAGTTTTGACACGGAGTTTAGGAGTTTAGCGTCATGTTGAAATCCTATGCACAAAAGTGCAAAGGTGGACTTAATACTATAGCATTTTCTACCAGTCAACCAATTATAATATAATAAAAAATATAGGAGTGGGTTGCATAGAGATGGAAAAGGACATAGGTATCAATGAACTTATACACGGTTAAGATACAATATATATAAGAATTATATAATATATATGATTGTCAAATAATTCATAGTTATAAGAAATATATACATATAGTTTTCACTTAAGTTTAAGTAGCAAATTCGATAGGTTCGGACCCACGCTTCACGTAGTATCTCCATGTAATGTGAAGCACGAAGTATGACCAGGGTCTCGTGCTACAACTCCTATTAAGTACAGTTATACGCAGTAGTGTCGAAAAGAAACTAAAATTAATATTGTACGTGAGCTGTTAGAATGCCAGTCAATCAGGCGCGAACTGGATCTCGTCTCAATTTGCTTACATGTCACGGAAAAACTAAACCTTTGTCATACGATTATCACTCTAATTGACCTGGATTATATGTAGGTAAACAACAAGTTTAGTTGGAACATAGTAACCCAATTGATAAAAGAGTAATGAGCTTTTAAGGCTGCATTTGCGTTGTATACAATATGTTACCGTAACTTCATTATCGTTCCAATAATGTTGTGCATCGCTCGTGATATTGCCTTTATATTATCTTTTTAATAGAATGTAAGCGCTCTAATCACATTTTGATACGATGGATACAGTGTTATGCAAAATTAATAGAGTTTCTATCGGTGTTTTGATTATAATATAGGAACCACTATCAATTTTAGGATAAAGAAGGGTATTGTCGATCACTTAAAAGGAAATCACAATAAACTAGAAAATAATCCTGGTCTTTCATCAACGAAACTTAACTTTTCTTCTAAAATTATTATTTTAATGATTGCGAATCGGGTACCTAATGGAATGTTTGATATAATTAACATGTGACAATATAAGTTCGACCGGTATAACACATTCACGTGTGTTATACCGGTCTCGGCGTAATGAACAAATTATGAAAACATTGTAATGATGACATCCGAAGACCTATGTTGAGTGCCTGAAATGGCGATGCACTCACTATTTGTCAAAGTGTCTTCGGGGATTTTTTTGAAAAAGCGTCACCATATAATAAGAAACGTTATAAAAGTATAAAACTACATGCAAAACTGTTCTTTAATTCCAGGTATACAAAGTTCATCATCGAGTGGCCACCCTTCGAGTACGCGGTGCTGCTTACCATCATCGCCAACTGCGTGGTGCTGGCGCTGGAGGAGCATTTACCCAACGGCGATAAGACCATCTTAGCACAGAATCTCGTAAGTTGAACTTTAATCTGTAAGCTGTAGACGTCATTTCACTTTGCTTCTACACGACTCTCTATGACTAATAAGTAAAACAAAAGAATGACTGATATGGGGCTTAACCATGAGCTCTTATTGCAATGTTAATTCAATTGTGTGACAGTGACAGACGTATGCACGTCACATACATCTGTCTGATAAATGAGTGAAACTATCATGGCAATAAGAGCTCATGGTAAGGCCCTTGAACAATGTGAGAGAAAACCCCTTATACGAGGAAAATAGTCTGGGTTGAATCAGAAAATTTGTTGATGAGAATAACTGGCATACATTTTACTTGTCAGACAATTTAATGTGCTCTCCAAGGCGTGGAAAGAACTTCGAATGATACGCTATATCTCTGCCACAAGCCTGTATATTCTTCATATGAAATGTAATGTTTTCTTTTTGTTCCAGGAAAAGACCGAGGCGTACTTTTTAGGAATATTTTGTGTAGAAGCCTCGTTAAAAATTTTAGCCTTAGGTTTTGTTTTACACAGAGGATCGTATCTTAGAAATATTTGGAACATCATGGATTTTTTCGTAGTAGTAACTGGGTAAGTTGCACACACTTTCCACTTTATTACTTACGTAGATATTAGTTTAATTTACAATTTATATCTACCTATGTACCCCGTAATGAGTCAACTCATCGGGTCTACGGGTAATTACGTTTTAAATGGTTACCTAAAAAAACGAGACATATAATTTCAATATAGATATTCGTGATTTTTACGTAGCCATTTCTTATTAAGTCGTGCCGGATCAAACTACCGCAAATTTGTTTAAAACTAAAGAGATGAAATTGATACATTTCTCACTAAAACATGCAGAAAAGTTGAAGCTTACTTTATGAGATCGACCTTAATCCAAGGTAATAAACACTGTTAAAATGTTTGGTTATTGACGCGGCACGACGATCTAACTTATATTCTTTAAGGTCTGACGATTGGTACACATTTCAAAAGAGTTAGGGTCAGGTAACCTAAGCCTTTGGGCTAATCTTAACACTACTGAATGAGCTAACGAAAACTAGGTCCATGACGATATTCGCCGAATACAACGTGGACGTTGACCTGCGGATGCTGCGCTCGTTCAGAGTGCTTCGCCCACTGAAGCTCGTCTCGCGGATACCAAGTAATTCACAGTAATTGGCGAGAAGTTCACATAATAATAACCTTATTTGTTCAATAGAACGTTCGCTAGTTTCCAATTTTGAATTCTTCTTTAGAATAACGCTAGTTATGTCAAATAGAACTTTTTTGAATTTGTTTTAGAAAAAAATAACGTAGCACTGTATTCTCGATATGTTTAATGGCCAGTTTCTTAATAGACATGTGTGATTTTTAACTAATAATTGTGATTATTATGAACATATTTTAACTAGCAGCTACGTGTTGCATAATAGTAAACGTTTTGCTATATGTACTTACATTTTTTGTGTATTGTGTAGGTGTATTAACCAATAAAAGTGCTAACACGTAAGAAATTAGATAAAGAAAATGATCTAGGTGTGAATAAATATGGTGTATTTAGATTAAATGTCATAAATATTACTGTTTAGATGATAAATTAGATACACGATATTTAGACAGTAGACATTACATTTTGAATTTTATGAAAGGACTGTGCTGTGTTTAATTCACATACTATCACTATACAAAAACAAAACAATGACATCCTTAGAATGGTCACATAAGACAAGGCAAAGAAGTTGCAACGCGTAAAATCTTTAAATCACCCCCACAAATTATTCACGTGTCGTCGATTCCCTCTACGCTGTGACGTTACGCCGAGTGACGTTACGCCGAGGGGCACTACGCCGAGCGTTACGTCGACTCTCGTTATGTCGAGTCAAAAACAATCGGCTACTGCCTACGGACACTCAACGACAAAACGCGCGACAAATTAGTCTTAAAGGCCCATGTAACGGGTGAAAGTGAAAAGCACAGTCCTCCGTAGATGTTTTATAACTAAGTTAGCTGCTAGTTCAAGCTATAGTACCGAGTGATATGTGTTTGGCAGTATCATCACGCAGCTGCCGGTCGCGCCCGACGTCGACTTCAGGACCTTGCGTGCCATTAGGGTGCTGAGGCCCCTTAAATTAGTATCGGGCGTTCCTAGTGAGTTCTAGAACATTCTTAGTCTAGTTATATTAGTTGTACTATTAGCACTGGCTGTTGTATATTTTTTATCAAATTATTTCTTATTTATGCAATAAAGAAAAAAAACATCATCAAAACCATTATATGGACACAAAGTCTTTTATAAAAGCTGATCCATATATCCACTGAGTTATTAAATGAAACACTTTTCTATTTTTAGCCTTTAGAAAGCTTACTGCAGATACCACATAAACTCTTTTTACTAGGTATAAAGTATACAATATCGAAAGAATTGTATTTCCTAATAATTGGCAAAAAAATATACAAATATTGATACAAAATATACAACAGCCTATCCATTACTTCTGCACGACATCTTGTTAATTTGTTTGTGTATAAAACTATCATGTCTTTTGAGTAGAAACTCAGTACTACTTCATTACCTATAACTTTGGCATTGGTCATATACATATTGATATTATGCAAAATATCAAGTATTCTTTTTTATTATACAAACTTACCTTCTTGTTAATAATAAATAAATAAATATTATAAATCTTTTTAAATATGCCTCCTTGCTCCATTTCTACTTAGATTTCCGTTCTTGCCAAATATCATCAATATCAGCTTACAAGTAATTTTTTTCTAGTCTTTTATCTGTAAATTTGATCGAAAAACAATGATTTCATAAGTCAATGTCACAAATCTATACAATCAAGATTTAATTATTGTAATTACGCTGAGCTTCCGGCAAATATTTTATCAAACATAAAATTTTGACAGATAATTCATTATAATAACAGACAATAATCATACACCCATCAGCTGATAACATCAGAAATCATATCACCATTATATGATAACATCTAAAATCATAACACCAGAGATCGTATCTGATGATCATTACAACTATCATATAAGAACTGATAATCATTCACCCATCAGATGATGACATCTGTAAAGTAAAAGGACAACCCCAATCGAGGCTTAATTAACAAAATACTATAAGAATCCTAATTTAGTAGAACAGGAGGCCGACTATTATTAGTTATTAACAGCGCGTATCTTAAGAAATTCACAGCTTTTACGTTCCATTAATAAACCATAATATGAAACGCCAAAGCTAAGAAGTTCTTATTACGTACTGCTTAAACGATCTTAGTTGGCCCCCAGGTCACGTAAAAGGTGTTCAAAGGTTGACGATTTTCAAATATTAATACGAGACGAATATCGCAGGTCTGCAAGTGGTGTTGAAGTCGATCATCAAGGCGATGGCCCCGTTGCTGCAGATCGGCCTTTTGGTGCTTTTTGCAATCGTCATATTCGCCATCATCGGCCTCGAGTTCTACTCTGGGGCGCTGCATAAGACTTGTTATAGTTTAGAAGACATTAGTAAGTACTAGACCATTTATTGTTGACCAGATATCTAGTAGGGTAAAACAGAGGGTTTACAAGAATCCTAAATGACCAGACTAGATTTTGTATGAAAAAGAGTAACACCATTTTTTTTTAATTACATGCGAATGCGAAATGCGAATAGATACCTCGACTTCTTATGTTCATGCGGAGATTATATTCGGAGATGCTGAAATCGCAGCTATATAATGCTACTTTAGAGTAGTGTTGGGTTACTGCGATGATTCCATATGGGAGGAGGCTCGCCTCTCTCATATGGAATTCTGTGGATGGAGAGGCTGTTCTAGCTTATGTGGAACCTTTTTTCGGTTACAGCTAGCAATATTTACTGTCATTGAAAGTCGTCTATAATTTGTATGATAGGCAATGAGCGAGTCACTTACCACCTGGTGGACTATAAGATAGTTTCCCACCTCTAAAAATATATTATTCAACAATAATGATGTACCAGGTGAAATAGTTAATGACGGCGACTCTCCCACACCGTGCAACGCCGATAAAAAAGAGCTAGCGCCCCACGGGGCGTACGTGTGTGGTTACAACAAGAGCACGTGCCTAGAGAAGTGGGTGGGGCCGAATAGAGGCATAACCTCGTTCGACAACATCGGCTTCGCTATGCTCACCGTCTTCCAGTGCATCACCATGGAGGGCTGGACCGCCATCCTCTATTGGGTAACAAATTGTATTACTAAAATAACAGCGTTACATTTCATCCCGTGAGTCTAGTTACAAGTTTGCCACCGTTTTCGTATTTCATGCTCGCTAGCGTCACCACACAATATTTGTATCCATAAATTCGGAAATGCAGCACAATTTCTCATACAATCATACCAATTTAGGAGACTCTAGAGAGTATTGACTTAGAGAACTGTGCAGAACTAGATCCAGAACAAACTAGTATATATTATTTGCTCCCTGCAAGTTCTTTCTACCAATGAAAGTCACAACTGCTTTGGTCGTTGTTTAGACTAGTGCTAGTAGAGTGCTAGTTGTATACTTCACTACTCCATCTCACAGACGTACTGATAATTGTAATGAAAGTATGCTGCTCAATTCTATCTAAGCTGAAGATAAATACATGTAAAATCAACATAAACATTTGTTTCAGACGAATGACGCGCTAGGTAGTGCGTTCAACTGGATATACTTTGTGCCTCTCATAGTATTGGGTTCATTCTTCATGCTCAATTTAGTTCTCGGTGTCCTTAGCGGGTAAGTCTATTAAAAAGTCATATACGTTCATTAATCTTCAACAGTTTAGTAAATTAACCATGGTACCACCGAATATTTTTAAGTTTTCAAGCAATTTCAATCCTTGCCTCCATATATTGATAAGTTGACTTTTTCTTTGAACATAATATTTGTATTTATTTTAATTGAAATGTCCTTGGAATCCAGAGAGTTTTCTAATGAAAGAGGACGGGTAGAAAGACGGGCCCAATTCCAAAAGGATAGGGCTCTGCAAATGTTCAACCAAGACTTCACCGCGTACCTCAGCTGGATCACAGAAGCAGGTCTGACAAGGCCGAATGCTTGTAATCGTATCAATGCTAGTTTCAATGACTTACAAAACTAAGCTAGATATAGATACTATAAAAATACTTCCTGGGAACCAACTATGATCGTTAAAGCAGCTCGTACTAAGAACTTCTTAGCTTTGTCGTTTCATTTTACGGTACAAAAATGAAACGTCAAAATTCAGAAGTTCTTAATGCGCTCTGCTTAAACCGATGATGGTAGGCCCCCTGTATTTTTAAGTTTAGAAATATTGTAACAAGCTAATCTTGTCCTCATGCTACATGATTAAGAATCGGTTGTTATAAGTATCGTTGTGCTATTTAATAGATAAATGTATGCTAGATTACCACCTACACATTGCTATATTTCCAGTGAGTTCGCTAAAGAAAGAGAGAAAGTAGAAAATAGACAAGAATTTCTTAAGATAAGAAGACAGCAGCAGCTCGAGAAAGAACTCAATGGTTACGTTGAGTGGATATGTAAAGCAGGTATGGTCGGTTATGTACGCCGAAAGATACATTGCCCCAAGTATAGGTCTAATAGTCAATCATCGTTGAATGATGTTGCTTTTTAGCGTAGTTCAAAATTGTGTTGATACTCTAACGTACTCTATGTTAAATTTGCAGAAGAAGTAATATTAGCAGAAGAAAGAACAACAGAAGAAGAAAAAATGCACATAATTGAAGGTACTGTGATTACCTACCCATTTTTTATATTATAATTAGTCTTAATACGCGTATTGAATCGGTAACTAGTGATAATGGAGGTATACAAACAACGAATAAATTGCCAAAAATACATTTAAAAACTTTATAAATTATAAATTCGCAATAAGGAACATTCTTGATCTGAAACGAATACTAAAGCGAAATAAAATTTTAAAGTTAAGTTCTTCTATATAGCTATCAAATCTATTCTTAGCGATGACAAGTTGGTATCTCAAATAACGTACTAACAATTTTTTGTACAAACTCATCAAACGAAAATCATGACCAAGTCGACATTAAAATGTTGTAGCATGGTTCTATTTTGATAGTGCAGATTTAACCGGTTTCATTATAATTATTTTATTAATTGCAGCAAGGAGAAGAGCAGCAGCAAAAAAGAAATTAAAAAACCTTGGTAAAAGTAAAAGCACAGATACAGAAGAGGAAGAGCAGGACGAGGACTGCGGGGATGACGGTCAGTACTTGATTCTTATTACAACCCACTTGAATGTTATGTGTTGTGTGTATCTCATCCAGTTTATTGAATTGTCCAATTTGTTCCTCTGTTCATTTGTTTTGTACTCTCGACGTTATCCCCTCGAGTGTAACGTTTATTTTAGAATGCATGCTATTTAATTCTCAACTATTATGAACAATATTATATTTTAAATGAATTCTTACAAATTACGTACCCTTTGAATCAGTCTTTTAGTTTGTTTTAGTACAATACTCATGACTAATGTTAACGAATGTTGCATGATGTGTATTTAAAACAATCTTTACACTCACTTTCATATTCATTACGTATCGTACTCTATCTGTGTGTTGGTTGTTTACAGTTCCAAAGAAAAAACAAGGTATGGGATCAAGAGTGATTCTGGTAGAATATTCCTTTTCATCTTCTAGTAGATGATATAGAATAGAAATAGATTTAGGTACCTATAGTCGTCCTTTACTCTGTCTCCCTCTTTGTTAAACGTCTGTACGTTTAATTTAAACGTTTCAAATATATAACCTTTACTAAGAGTGGGTTGCACCATCTAACACTAGCTATAACCAATTCATAAAGAATTATTATGTGTTCCGTTTGACGTCCGAAGTCCATTATGAGAGAGTACATCGTCTGATTTCCGGTGCGGGTCGCTAATTATGTCTACTTCCGTTTCCTAAGCCGCGCCTAAAGCGCCCCCTATAAATCTTTTCTGGAACTAAGCTTACATATAAGTAAGGACAAGCCGCCATGTTCGTCATTGTTGCGTCGTTTTTTCAAACGTGCGGTCGTTAAAATAGTTAAAAGTTATGTTCCATTAACGATAACGATTATTATATAGTGTTAAAATTGTTTATACACAACTTTCGAGATTTAAGTAGAAAGTTAATTTCAAACAAGTATTGTTTGCCTTCCGTTTCAAATACCTCAAATGCTCAAAAGATGAGTGACAACGAGGTTCGTGCGCCTAGTCGTAGTAGGTTAAGTGAGGATAGTTCTTCGAATTCGTGGGATAAAGCATCGGACTCTTCGGAAAATAAAGAAGAGGATCCTCCAAGGAAACTTCGAAAGCGTGACTATTCGAAAGGACTAGAAGAAAGGTTTGACTTATTGTCATAACAATTGGTAAGTCATGTTAACAATATTTTTGACTTCGAAATATGTCACTGCATGTAAGGCACCGACGGTACCGTCCTCAAGCTTGTAAACTCCGGCTTGAACCTCAATTCAAAAATAATATCGATAGCCGACGAACAGTTTTTACGCCCGCAGGTAATAGATGCGGGTATTATTGTAATTTAAGTGTTTCTGTAAAGGAACCTACTGTACCGAAAGTAATTGAAACACGTGTCTATATTCAATAATTTGACTCTGTAGTCTGGGACGCCGTGCGCTGACGGTCAGAAAAAATATGCGATGTTTTCAGCTTTTACTAAATTAGGAGTAAATGAGGAGCTTCGCGGTCTTGAGGTCCCCTTTGGTCCGTAACGTTGATTCCAGATGGAACGTAGTTTTGCTGCATTATCTAATGTCTTTATAGCCCAAAACGAATCGGTTTATATTGCCATACAAAGCCTTGTTGACTGGTTACAGACGTTCAGCTTAATTCTTCCTCTATTTATGAAAACTTAAAACAGCTGTTTGGTAATGAGTCGGATTATAAAACTGTATCTCATGACGAAGTATTGGAATTAGGCCGTAGGAATTTTTTAAAGAAATAAAGGAAATGTAAGAGAAGATTTAGAGAAAATAGCGAACGCGATTATATGTTTAACCCCGCTTCATTATCAAATATATTCTAAAAATTGGTGGTGTTGATAAGTTGCAAAAATAGTCACTATCTAATGCTCGCCCTCTGCCAAAATCGCCTGAACCGTCTACCTCTGCTGCTAATATAAAACAAAACAGTTCGAAAATAGGGAATCCGAGCGATTCTACTCCAATAACACCTCAGCGACGAAATTGGGGGAAGGGGACGGAAACACAAAGGGGGGAGGAAGTCGGGTAGTAAAAATAAATGACTACAGGATTTTCAGGCGGATGTCTAAAACTCTATCAAAACACCTGGACTCTCTTTAATCCACCTTGGGCAATATTGAAATTAATAACGGGTATCTGAATTCCTTTCAACAAGACTCCTCCTTACGGTACTGCCAACCTTGGAGGTGTTGAAAAAGTTTCAAACTCCAACGTCACATTTTATGTCAACCAAAATTCAGAATTTAATTAAATTGAGTCTTAGAACCCGCCCGAACTGCATCTTACATCCCACTTTTCATAATTCCCAAAGCCAAAACAATATTCAACCTGAAAGCTTTAAATCGGTACATGATTCCACATCACTTTCATCCGTTCCACCATCACCGTGTACCCAAGTTTTTACAGCAAGGATACTGGATGGCCGTGCTGTACCTAAGCCAGGCCTACTTGCTTGGGTCTAGGCTTGGGCTTCTGTGTTGCTCTTTTGTCATCTGCCAATAAAAGGGAACACGGAAGGTTCCTCCGGATTATTTATTAGGGCCGTCTACTTCAAATACCGCTCGAATTAGCCGCAGCACCGCGGATATTTGCTTCGGTAACAAACTGGAAGGCCAAAATACTTCGGAAGAAAGGCCTAAGACTAGTGGTATCTGCTGGTACACCAGAACAGATGTTCTCGCAGCTCAAGTAAGTATGGCCATTCATTTTCTGAACAGCTTGGGTTGGTGGATAAACATGGAAAAATCGATTACGACACCGCTGAGATCAATCGATTTTCTGGGCATTGCATGGGACACCAAATTCAACACCAAGTCCCTGCCCTCGGACAAAACACCAAAAATTTTACAGAATTTATTCGTGAGGCTTGCGGTCGGCAGTTGGAACCTAAAGCAGGCACAGCGCCTCTTAGGACACCCCAACTTTGTGACCTTCATCACCCATCGGGGAAGGTCACTTTGCCGGACGCTGCAGATTCACAGCAACGAACTCGGGAAATGTCCGAAATTTTTGAAATAGTTTCCAGGCGAGTTGCGTAAAGGTCTGGAGTGGTGGTTAGAGAATATTGGTCAGAAGACCTCAATTCATCCCCAGAGAATGCCCATGAACCACGTCATCACCGACGCGTTGGACATTCAATGGGGAGCTCTGGTAAACAACGCAATGGTGCAAGGACCATGGGAGGACTGTCAGAGAAAATGGCACTGCAATATGAAGGAGATGTATGCAGTGATAGCCGCTATATCCTCCAGGACAGCGTTATTCAGAGACTATTCCTCAGAGCGACAACAGAACAGTTGTGTCCTATATAAAGAACGAAGGAGGAACCCGTTCAAAGCAGCTGCTAGATTGGACTCAAAAACCACTAACCCTAGTAGACCACCTCAACGTTGTACTCCTCCCTCACCACTTGCCGGGAGTGTACAACACAGAAGCGGACCACCTCTCGCGAAACCGCGCCGGGTCCGAATGGCATCTCACAGACGAAGCAACCACGAGGTTCTTCAATCTGTGGAGAACACCAGACATTGACTCGTTAGCGTCTCGGACCGCCCATGTCGTAACAAACTTTGTTACTCTCGACTTGCTAGACTGGAAAGCCTGCTTTCACGACGCCTTTAGCAGATCTTGGCACTACCAACTGGCATGGTTGTTTCCGCCGCCCAGTCTAATATCCAAGGTACTAGACCACCTCAACTTTGCCTCAGGTCGGTACATTCTAGTGGGGTGCCACTAGAAGTGGAAGAAGCCCTTTTGGAGACTAGACTTGAAGAGTTGGGCTCTAAAACGACCAGTGAACCTCGGGCGCATGAGAGCCACAGACTCTGGTGGGCACAACGACTATACTACCGCCAGCTCAAGTCGGCAATCTACACCTGGAAGCTTGGCTCATTTCGGGTGGTACACGTTAACGAGAACATGGACATCACAGGAGAAAAAGTTATTATTATCGTGCTGGAGACGGTCTACGATAAGGACATACGCCCCTATTTGAAAAAAGTGGGTGCGGTTTTGTCAGGAAAATAGAATCAATTCACGGAAACCTCAACCAGCAAATTCTGTATTTATCTCATGGTCTCTCGTATCGAACAATTCTAATTCATAAATCGGTTATAGCATCCATTTGCGAAACTATTTCTGATATAAAAATAACGCCATGCCCAATTAATATACTTAGTTGGCAATTTCTGCGCCTCCTTCACCAATATGGGATGCAAGAATTTAGATTATTACCGACTTTAAATAGTTAAGTATGCAGGTATACTGCAGCTATTCTGTTACTATCTTCTGGTCGCAGAGTACATGACCTTACTCCTTTGTATGTAGACAGTGACCATTTTATTTTATTGATAATAGAGATTCTATTACCTTGCAACCCATATCTGGTTCAAAAACGGAATCATCACAATCGAGTTGGACGTTTATGGTTGCTCCTGACCGAAGCATCGATGCAGTGGATTGGCTGCGTACATTACCAAATTTAGCACAGCAATCTAGAGAAAATATCAGTAATATATTCTTAGCCACGAAAGGCCTTACAAAGCCGGCTACTGCAGCGATGATTGGTGATTGGATAAAACGGCTTCTAGCTGAAGCTGGTAGTCAGGCCTTAGCTGGCAGTTGTAGAGCAACGGTATCATCCTTAAATTGGGTAGAAAATTATCATATTAACGATATTCTAGCTAAAGCCAATTGGCATATAAGTATTCTCACCCTCAATCATAAGGGCATTATAGAAAAATATGATTATAAATCTAATATATTATACTGTTTTTAGATTTCTTACCTAAATCAGGTAGAGTATCTCTATTTCTACTTACTTAAACTTTGTGGTGTAATATACAGTTTCCATCAAATCATCAGAATCACATTGTTGCATGTTAAATAAATACCTATTAATTTATACAAATACAAGCCACCAGAAGATAACAAACAGTCTCTCATAATGGACTTCGGACGTCAAACGGAACACATAATATAAAAATTTTACCTTCCAATAAAATTTGTATTATGTTTCCATAGACGTCCGAAGTCCAGATGATGCCTTTCTGGTGCTTCATCATTATGAGCCGAACAATGACGAACATGGCGGCTTGTCCTTACTTATATGTAAGCTTAGTTCCAGAAAAGATTTATAGGGGGCGCTTTAGGCGCGGCTTAGGAAACGGAAGTAGACATAATTAGCGACCCGCACCGGAAATCAGACGATGTACTCTCTCATAATGGACTTCGGACGTCTATGGAAACATAATACAAATTTTATTGGAAGGTAAAATTTTTATATTTAAAATTTTAAAATTGTCAGATGACGTCATGAGTTAAACTGATTTAACTTACTATAGCTAAATAAATTTTTTCTCAAATTAAACATAGCACTGATAACTAAATTTGCCACTTAGAAAATAGGTATAGCTTTAACAACTCTAATCGGGCAACCCACCCTAAGTATAGAAAATGTGCAATTTAATATAATTACCTGCTTCAGTTAATAATTATACGTACAGATGTTATACCTTCTGTCATCCCTTGCTAGCCCAGTAGGTCCAATACACTTTCCGTGCCTTCTAAAGCTTAAAGTGCGTGAGCTTTCGTTAAAATGTTACCATAAAACGTAACTTAAAACGTCTTGGCGATAAACACTACGGTTCTCCCGAAAGAGGGCTGTTCAAACGAGCCATGTATCTGATTACGTCTCCGATTGAATTACGATACCTCACGGGGAATTCAGCCCAATTACTGTATGTCACAAAATTTACGACGTCGAATCCCGCTTTGAACATGCTACGCATTTGATCGGAATAAGGTACCAGATATAGTCAATAACTGCGCTATGAATTTAAATGCTAGATTACGTTACTGATAGTTGAATGTTGACCCAGCTCCTTTAGTAATTGATAAAGAACAGGCTTGCAATTGAATTATTGCTGGCCTAAAGTTAGATATAAATGTGGATCATAAAAATATTGGTCGGTTCCAACAGGTTTCCTGAAAAGCAAGTCACGTTCAGTCGGCAAATGTGCGGATTTTTGGAGAGCAGAGAAGAGATTTCGATTTTGGATCAGACACGCGGTGAAGACGCAATACTTTTACTGGTTCGTCATAGTTTTGGTGCTCTTTAACACGATATGTGTGGCTGTAGAGCACTATAAACAGCCGCCGTGGCTGACTTCATTTTTATGTAAGTTTCCTCTTCTATTTGCAATATCAATATGTATTTAGGCTGGTAACCTCCAAAACCAATAACCATAAAGGATATTTAAAAAAATACATGTTACTTACAGTGTCTGTGACGGCGGGTGATCATATCATCTGCACATATACAATTCCTGACTGACCAACTGATATGCTATTAACGCATAACCTAATCCGTTGGTCATAAAGACATGAAATTTGGAGGGACTGTTTATCAATGGGATTTAGGTATCCACTGAGATGGTTTGCCGAAATTCCACTCTCCAATTAAAATGAAGAGTTGAATTTTCGGTGGAACTCTTTATTCTCTAAGTCAAAAACCACGAAGAAGTTATATAAGAAAGATTGCAGCTTGTGCCTTATAAACAAACAAAATCATAATCATAACTTTTGTGATATGTTAATGATTGTTTTAGACTTTGCCGAGTTTGTGTTCCTGGGATTATTCATGATGGAGATGTGGGTAAAAATGTATGCATTGGGGCCACGTATCTACTTCGAGTCCTCTTTCAACCGCTTTGACTGCGTGGTCATCTCCGGCTCCATCTTCGAAGTGGTGTGGTCGGAGGTCAAAGGCGGTTCCTTTGGTCTATCTGTTCTAAGAGCTCTAAGACTGTTGAGGATATTTAAGGTAAGGTCTACTACTAACAATAATATAAAATCTATAAGTTTATATTATAGTTGAACTTTCCTGCCGCGAGCTTTAATGTATGGATGGAATATTTCAAATGTTTACTAATGCTTGTTTAGCATATTTAGGTTTCAGCATGTTAATAGCGAATATTTTGTTAAAATTATCAGAACTAATTTTATTAACGTGTTTTGTATTCCAGGTCACAAAATACTGGGCATCCCTGCGGAACCTAGTGATATCCCTCCTGAACTCGATGAGATCCATCATCTCTCTGCTGTTCCTTCTCTTCTTGTTCATTCTCATCTTCGCCCTTCTTGGCATGCAGTTGTTCGGAGGACAGTTTAACTTCGAGGACGGCACTCCACCTACAAACTTCAACACATTTCCTATTGCGTTGCTTACTGTCTTCCAGGTAAACAATTTATTTAATAATTTGCCATATGTTTACGCATCAAATTTAAAATCCTGACTGACTGTTTGACAAACTAAATTATATATCAACAGATATTAAGCTGTTGGTTAGGGTTGAAAGTTTGTATGAGAAACCTTACTCTGAGAAACTCAGGCCAAGTTGTGGACGGAATCTAGTTTGTTAATTAAACATTTTTATTAGCATTGTTTGCTCTTACTGGAATGGTATAAATATCGACATATATGTCAGATATTTGGAATTATTTGTTTTCGCTGCATTGAAATCTATTTATCCTAAATTATTTGTCTTTCATCTTCAGATACTGACAGGTGAAGATTGGAATGAAGTGATGTACGACGGTATCCAATCTCAAGGTGGAATTCAGAAAGGAATGATATACTCATTGTATTTCGTCATTCTGGTGTTGTTTGGCAACTACACTCTTCTAAACGTGTTCCTTGCCATCGCCGTCGACAACTTGGCTAACGCCCAGGTATGTGCTATTCCAATAATTCTAACATTTGCATTAATCGACCAATATTACCCAAATCAATTCCATGTTTGTAAATATGTGTCTCAAATTGATTGGTTTGGCGAATGGTCAATTAATGCAAAATGGATATGCTATTGATGTTAAAGCAGATGAAAAAGCTTCATCTGGGAATATGTCGTTGTGAATGTAAACACGCTGACTTGTAAATCTAATGCCGCTTTTCGTGAAAATGTTGCGATTATATCATTACAGGAGTTAACGGCGGCTGAAGAGGAACAGGTCGAGGAGGACAAAGAGAAACAGCAACAAGTAAGTTGTTAACTTCGGTCGTTCCTTACGCTGTTACATTAGATCATCCTCTAAGGCTTTGGAGTTTAGATAGAATCACTGTTTCAAAGGCCATAGCATGTTCAACCACTTTTCCACTAACTCGAGCATTACCTTTCGGGCGGTTTGTTGTATGGATTGGATCCTGTTGCTTAATAATTGGAGACAAAATTTGTATTACATACGGCATACCTCTTTTCCGGCTAATTAGGAATTGGAGAAAGAGATGGGTGCATTACACGCGGTGGATGGGACCCCACCTGGGGTAGACATAAGTCCCTCTTCACCAACGAGTAGGAAGGTAAAAGTTCGGCGTTGATGCTAAGCTGTGCTTCATGGTGTGCATTGGTGTCGGCAACTTAAAATATTGTTGATACACAAACATTTATTGCCTTGCTGATCGTAAATTCTTCACAACTTCATCGAAACGCTTTCATGCACATTGCATGCACACGCACGATACATCTAACTTTTAAGTCTTCATTTTCTTTTGTTTCATCTAATATGATATTTCTATCTACACAGAGTTCAATATCAACAATATTTTAATACCGTCGTCAATATCAGTGTCGCTTCTGTGGGCCGAATGTTATGTTAGGTGTTTTGGAAAATATTCTTGATTTTTTCTATAGATGGCTAATTTTATTGGTGTGAATAGAATATTTTACCAAATTAATTTAATTTAAATTGTGTGGCTACAGTCATCGAATCAAATCATGAATCAACTGTAGGAATAATATCATGTTTATCAACCTTCCTGTTTTTCTCTGGCTTCCCTTAGAACTTGAGTTACATCAAAGTGACTACTACCTTGTGTCACATAATGTTCACTCTATGCAGCATGACTTCTATCATCAAATACATACTTATGAGCTTGTTCATTAGACTTTTTACAGAATTTGATGTGATTTTATTCTTGATATGTACTTTGCTAGTTATTGTATTTATTAGAAATACAACTAGATCGTCACGGGTACAAGATACTTATTATAATTATCTAACAAGCTCGTTTATTTACCAAGTAGATGCCAAGAGTCCATTCTGTTGACTTCAAGCTCTGGTCATTAAAATTATTCCGAATTATTTCAGAACAAAAAGAAAGAAGAAGCCAAAAAAGAGGATGAAGAAGAAGTACCAGATGGACCAAAACCAATGCTGCCATATACGTCCATGTTTGTTTTGTCACCCACTAATCCGTAAGTGGCAACACTTTTGAAGCCATACATTCAAATTTTATATTTAAAACATTCCTAATGTTGCATTTTTCATGTTACAGAATTAGGCGAGGCGCACACTGGGTTGTAAATTTAAGATATTTTGATTTTTTTATCATGGTAGTTATATGTATGAGTTCCGCAGCATTAGCAGCTGAAGACCCCGTAAACGAAGATAGTGACAGGTAATTGAATATTATTGATAATATTGAGGTCAAAATCATTGTAGATGAAATGACGTAATAATTACCCGCAAGTCCAAAATAAAAATCACAAAAACACCTCTTCAAGAAAGGATTTATCTCATCATTTTGTTGCTTGATAACATACAAACGTAATGTAAAGAGTTTTTAGACCATAATATTTGCATGCTTATCGTTAAAATCGCTCTTTCCACCAGGAATAAAATCCTCAACTACTTCGACTACGCCTTCACCGGGGTGTTCACAGTAGAGATGTTGTTGAAAATCGTCGACCTGGGCATCCTGTTCCATCCAGGAGCGTATTTGCGCGACCTTTGGAACATCATGGACGCCGCGGTCGTCATTTGCGCCCTTGTCAGTTTCGGATTCGAAATTGGGTGAGTACAAGTACCTGCCATCTTCAGAAATTAGGTCCAACCCCTGGTATAATTCAAAAACAAGTGTTTAACAGAAACTCATTATTTGTAATTTGGATGATTTTCATCTAAGAAATGACTACTGCTCACGAGCACTCACACTACGAGTTTTAGAGTTCAAAGACGTATGTATAGTGCCTGAGGCGGCGATGAACTTACTATCTGTCATGTTGGCAGTTAATCTTCGGCGAAAAGTGGGTGTTGTTGTTGGTCTGTCATCTGTCATGTTGGCTTACCTCTTCGGGGACCCTTCTGGGATGGCATGACTATATTTCAAATGAATGACTGTGAAGTTGCTCAGACATCATGCTGCCCAGAATTCTAATGCAATTAAGACAAAGGCGCTAATATTAATGAAAAATTAAATAATTCGTGATTGACTTAACTATCATTAGTTATATCGTATGTTATCTATTACATGATTACTATTTACCAATTATTCTTTCTGTGTACTAAATTCTAATTGTTTTATTTCAGGGGTATTAAGAAGGGGGCAGGACAGAACTTATCTACAATAAAATCGTTAAGAGTGTTAAGAGTGCTCAGACCGTTAAAAACTATAAAACGTGTTCCGAAGCTAAAAGCAGTGTTTGACTGTGTTGTGAACTCTTTGAAAAATGTCATAAACATTCTCATAGTGTATATATTGTTTCAATTCATATTTGCTGTAATTGCAGTGCAACTTTTTAATGGTAAATTTTTTTTCTGCAACGATATCAGTAAGAATACACTTGAAGACTGCCAGTGAGTATATTTATAATATTATAATATTCTTTAGTTGTAGACACTTATTTGAATGTAAACATGTTTCTTGCATTTCCAAATGTAATGTTTATCTGAGTTTGAAACCATTCCTTTTGACCAACCTTCTATATGATTTTTTTTTAAATTATAAAGTTACCCATTTGATTTACCATTAAGTATCGAATATAATATCGGGAATAAAGAGCATGTTAGCCCTAAGAGATGTTTATCTAGCCTCACATGCAGCGAAATCTTATTTCACTGAAATGTAACCCTTATACCAATTTACAGAGGGTCGTATTTCGTGTACGAGTCAAACAGCTTGCTTCCGCGAGTGAACAAACGCCAGTGGACGACACAATCCTTCCACTACGACAACGTTGCGCTGGCGATGCTCACACTGTTTGCCGTGCAGACGGGAGAAGGGTGGCCACAGTAAGTACCTCCTTACAAAGTTTATTTCGTCTGAAAATTACGTTCAGACATCACAGAGCGCCATTTAGTCTTACACTACGCATGGCTTGATCTATGGGCTCGGATATTATACCTAAATTATTTTTTGTCACGGGGACCATACATGGGAGAGTAAATTTGCCGTATCCATAGTAGGTGTTCCAATATCGACACGATATAAAATATTACGGTGTAGTAATCTATACAGATAAAAAAAATTGAAGTGTCTGTTTGTAATTCCAAAATAACAGCTTTTCACTAAATGTATATGAAAGTATATACGATACTGAACTGAAAAGCCATGTTTTAAAAATTTTCTGATTGTCTGTCCGTCTGTCTGCCTGTCTGTCTGTCTGTTTGTTCCGGGTAATCTCCGAAACGGCTGAACAGATTTTAACGGGACTTTCACTGGCAGGTAGCTAATGTTACAAGGAGTAACTTAGACTACTTTAATTTTTTTTTAAAACATAAAGGTCCGCGTGACACCCATCAAATTAACTCTACGCGAGTGAAACCACGGGGCACAGCTATTGCAAACATAAAAATAAAATATTCTGGATTGTATCTGGATTCTCCCACAAAGCATGAAAGGCCTGAAAAACGGTAGCCAATTGACTTAACTGTGAAATCGTTACCAGTCAGAAGCCTGCAAAAGTTTTGGCAGATGTTTTAACGTAGGTTACCGATTTTCTCCTTAAAAAGCGTAGGTGATTATATAGCGATCGCCTATTGTCCTTCGCTCTGTGTAACAATCAAGTCCAGGACCAGTCACATGGGCTTGAATCGTGTACTAAATCCAAAAAATTATGCGATAAGGCCAGGGAGATGATGATGCTAAAGATAAAGAATTTTAAGCGTATTTTTTTTCCTTTTTCAGAGTATTACAAAATTCAATGGCTGCCACGTATGAAGACAAGGGACCCATACAAAATTTTCGAATAGAAATGTCCATATTTTATATTGTTTACTTTGTGGTGTTTCCGTTCTTCTTTGTTAACATATTCGTAGCTCTGATTATTATCACGTTTCAAGAGCAGGGTGAAGCCGAATTGCAAGACGGTGAAATTGATAAGAATCAGGTAAGAACATTAAATATGTACACTCTAGAACAATAAGTATAAAGAGGATTAATATTAGGTAATTATATGCAGAATCTAAAGGACAATTATTTTTAGATATAATTTCACTAATGCGAAGCTATATTTCCATAAGGTAAATTCCGTATTCGTGGGTAGAAGCTAAGCGATTCCTGATATGGTCAGGGTTTGATATTAACAAGAACACTATGTGTACCGCAAATTTGTGTATTTTGGTCTTATCTCTGTGTATTGTTTGAGATTCAAATTTTGCGGCACACAGGCTTCAGGGAACTTGGTGTGTTTCTATTCTTCATGTATTGTTAGATCCTTGATGTAAGGCTTTGAGTAATACGTGATAATTATTATCATAAATCAGAGCAGGCATCAGTTATTAATTTATCGTTGGCTCTTAATTTTCTAAGGTCCCATGTTCGTATTCTATTCCTTGTATTTGGATGTTCACTAACAAATATATGTTTTCAGAAATCATGTATAGACTTCACGATAGAAGCGCGACCTCTCGAGAGGTATATGCCAAGTAAAAGGGCAAGTTTTAAGTACAAAGTGTGGAGAATAGTTGTCTCCACGCCTTTTGAGTATTTCATCATGACCCTTATCGTCCTCAACACGTTGTTACTCATGATGAAGGTATGTATCGCCTTTGCTTACTAGTATTAATATTACGATATGACCTTCTCAATGGTTCACGGAAACATTGAAGGCTCAGAATGTTGTGACCCTGGGTTCAAACCCCAGATTTGCTGAACCAAAAATGTCGTCACAATAGGCGTCAATATATCTGTATTTACAGACATGAAGATAAATTAAGATATTAAAGCAAACACAATAGTGTTCACAAAATACTAACATACAAAACAAGTTGAAGCACATACATGTGGAAGTAGAACATGATCACATATTGAGGTAGTTGCTGAACTCATTAGCCTACATCACAAGGCACAAATAGGTCAATTTAGATATTAGTGTCCAAGTCCCTGAATCACTTCAGCTTGCACTAAACCTTTACTGGGGTGACAAAGTATGACTCCCAGTTGATTGTAACGTGACCTTCAAATGTCTATGTCGAAAGCACAAATAGTCCTATTTAGTTAAATCTGCTATATCACCTGTGTGCCTGAATATGTATTTATAATTTTAAATGTCGATATGTCAAGCTAGGTATTTCGAATTAATATAATGTAAACACACACTCATATAAACACATCAACACACACACTCAAATAAATTCACTACCTATATTCGGCGTCAGTATACACTGCATTGGAATGCGCCGTAAATTGAAATGACTGAGCCTAACCTGTCAAGTGTATCGCCAAATTGTTGTTTTCTGTTCATCCTATTTTAGTTGAGTTATCCTTTCGTAACTCCTTGCTTGCTGTTCATTATATATGTATATATGTGTTTTGTGCACGGTATACCTGTCCTTTTACGCACATTATTTTGTGGCACAAGTTACACTAACATTTTATCCGGTTATTCGTGCTTGTGGATACACAAGATCTCTGGGGTCAATACGTGGCATGGGCCATCGATGTTGTTCGTGTTGCATGACCTTATTTAAGAAATTACTCATTGTTTTGTGAAAACTGCATGCTTGGTGGAATGGCCTACTGCCAGGCGTGATGTACGTGGCTATGGGCTGCATTCATTTTATTGGATATTGAAATTTGGCTTATCATCTTATGAACTAAATTTTTAACCAAAAATAATGATGAGATCTATATTACTTATAATATGATGATCACCATACATATCGGAACCAGTCCTCTATACTCCAGTTTCATTTGTATCGCGAACATAATTTGTGTCCCATTTCGGATCTAGAGCTTTCATTTCACTGTAACCCTGTTTTGTTCCCCTATTAACAGCATTTTATGCGAATAGCCCACACCCCTACCAATTTTATTAGTCACCACAATCCTTCTACTCTGTCATCCAATAACATTTATGACCAATTATTTACATTTTGATTTGAACTTAACAATTTTCTGTTCGTATATTACATTGACATTATGTATGTGGTAATATGTAAATGTATTTTCATTGCCATGGGCCATGCCAACATGTTTATTCCTACGCCCGGCACTTCATCACAAAATGGCAGTTCTATAATCAAAATGACCTCTACGCGGATGTCCTCAAGTATTCGAATATGGGGTTTACCGGAATGTTTTCTGTGGAAACGGTGTTGAAAATCATCGCTTACGGTGTCAAAGTAAGTACACATACACATAGTGAGAAGCGACATATAGGTATACAGTATTATCTTGACTTGTTCACGAATATAGGTACAAATGTACTCTTTCTGTTATTAACTTTGTTATTTTATCTATTTACATGACTGTATTGGGATTATGTCCAGCCGAGTAAATGTCATTCCTTTCCAAGTATCCAGATCTAGATTGTCTCAAACATGTAGGATAACGAGATGAATATTTATTTGCAAATAATTGTTGAGCATGGCTTTTTTTTATAATTTATCCTGCTGCATGAAGCACTTTTATGTGGATACACGCATTGATAATGTTTCTCTAATCGTATACCACTGTGAAGATGTGTTATATCCTCAGTGAGATTTCAGCTACATGCAGTCTCAGCCAAGCTAAGTTCGCCAGTTCCGAAGGTCAGTAACCCAATGACAAGCGTATTACTTATATGTGTCGTCAAAGCCGCCTTAAAGCATGTATGTTTTGAATAAGCATGCCAGCACGTGCACTACGTCTCACAGAACAATTACATCATTACCACACAATTTGACGTCGTCACCATCATGATGACAATAGACATAATACACGTACACATCCGACACTCACTTACGACAAAGTTAATTTGATACATTGTTATCATTCACGATCAAATACAAAAATTACCCCAATTTTCTTTAATTTAAAGTTAAATGCTAGAATTATAAGAGCTGTTATTTAAATCAATTCTAGCGTTAATGGTTGGTTGATTGATAAATAAACAGCAATCTTGCATTTGGCTTTTGTATAAATAAATGTAGGTAATATTAAGGCTAAAAAATATTGGTATTGGTTTGGTAGTTTCACGAGGCTCCACTTCTACTCATGGACACGCTAACACTCATGAACCTCGTCTTTACGACCTTCTTCCTTCTCGAGACCATCCTGAAGTTGATTGCCTTCGGGTGTACGGTAAGAATTTGATACATTTGTTATTATTAGCATAATCAGAGAAGAGTTCTTAAGATTTTTCTAACACATTATGTTTATTTATGGCAGTTTGTATTTAAGAATGATTGCCGACAGGGTGTACATGTGCAATATGCAAGTGAAGATAAATCACCGTAGAAAGAATATATGTACATAATTTTAATATAAAACAATGATATTCTATTTGTTTAAATATATTAACATATACACCCTCGTCATTTATGAATATTTCTTAGATTAGCGTTAATATTCAATATGGACATGAATATATCGAATTAGATATCATTTATAGAAAAACAATACTAATATGCTTTA
The DNA here is from genome assembly GCA_964035505.1 of Watsonalla cultraria. Taxonomy (NCBI): domain Eukaryota; kingdom Metazoa; phylum Arthropoda; class Insecta; order Lepidoptera; family Drepanidae; genus Watsonalla; species Watsonalla cultraria. Next base: position 3,156,826 of record OZ037717.1, on the reverse strand, counting down.
TAAATTTTAATATCAAGTCAATTTAAAGGTAAATTATAGTTTTAATGGCATTGATTTTTAGATTTGCAAGCGAATACATTTACCGGTCTCATAGATACCATAAGCATAAAATAGTAATACGTTCTAAGCCTTTAAAGAAACTTTTTCAATATAACCTTTTTTTTTATATTTCAGAAGACTTTTATAATTTTAGTATAATAATAAATATAAAACAGTTATAATTCTATATTATAGAATGAAAATTCCTATTCTTATGCGTATGGATAAAATATATAATATAAATAATAAATTATCTTACAAATATTTCAATTTCAGACGAATCCTTTTTCCTTTTCCTAGACATGAATCCTTGATAACAAAATTAAAATAGAAAGTGTACATTTGTATAAAGTCGTCTCTGAGTATAAATGCATATTTTATAATCATATTTATATATACGTATAATTATAGCTCACTTATAAAAGTATTAATTATGTTTACAGAATTTTTTCAAAGATCCATGGAATACTTTTGATTTCATAACGGTCATTGGAAGTATTATTGACGCTCTCATTATGGAGTTTGGCGTAAGTACACTTTTATTAGACCATTTCTTAAGTTTTTTACCGCTTTACACGATATAAAGCATAGTTTTCTACTATCCTATAAGTTCAAGGTTATGAAGGCTCAATCGAGCAGCGTCATACATGAAATAAAATGTACATATTTTAAAAAATAGGTATGTTTCCAATATTATGCTTTATATCGCGAAACTAATGTTTTACGAACATATACAACTCATCTTTTAACTAATCTAATCTCCCTGATACTTTTACCGTCTTCAAATGTATTGTTTAGAACTTTCAGCTTGACTGAATTAAAAATTGCTGTAATATGTAGGAACGCCGTTTCGATTTTGCAAAAAATAAATGGTTTGAATAGTTGAATAATAAGACTTGAAATTTCAATTAATTCTCTTGAATGTAATTACTTTATTAAGACGAATTTGGCGTCCTTCTGCGATTAGGAACCGTGTCAGTATATAAGGATGTAGGTAGTAACATTATTTTGTCTACAAAATGTATAAAGGAAAACCCTGATTCCAGAATAACCTGGCCGAAAATTGTGCTGACATATCCTGTCAGCAGGTAACGAATCAAATATTAGCTAGGAATCTTAGTTGTACCTTACTGTTAGACAGTGTGTTTTTTACAGAAAGTGTTCGATAAAGTAGTTTTAGAACATATTTAGAATTTTTTTAGGATGTTTAGTAGTGTTAACGTAAGTATACGTTTTATTGCTAGGAATATTTTTACTAGGGTTGTTTTAGACTTTCCTATGATGGTTCTAGTTTTCGAATTACCTAGATGGTGTACAGCTAAATGCTAGATTAATATGATAACTAACTCATGGTGATTATTATTATGTATTTTATATAAAATTATACTGTGTGCTAGATGAAGTAGTGTTCTGATATAAGAACCGTAACCACGAGATATTTTTTTTTCGTCTGAATATTAGTTAATATTATCGTCTATATCTGCTAGTGTTTATTTTCTAACTAGTGAAAAATAGAAATGTTAGATACATGTCTTGAAATTGGCTTTCATGAATTTCATAACATAACAATACTTAGGTTTCTATAAACAGCTTGTCAACCATTTTTTTTATATCTAAAAAAAAATATTCATAATTTTCAATGTGAATGTCATCAAATCATTCTCTCATTGAATTTTTTTTTTATAATGAAATAAAAATATTTATTGAATGTAGAACTTGTTTTTAAATCAATTTTAAATATGATTAATAAGTCGTCACATTTTTTTATCATAGATTTTGTCTTGATGTATATACCGAACTATTATCCTAAGTGCCTATTCTAAATATAACACTGTAAATTTCAGGAGAACACATTCAACGTCGGTTTCCTTCGCCTGTTCCGAGCCGCGCGACTGATCAAGCTGCTCAGACAGGGTTATACCATTCGGATACTGCTCTGGACGTTTGTGCAGAGTTTCAAAGCCTTACCCTACGTGTGCCTTCTCATCGCGATGCTATTCTTCATCTATGCCATCATCGGGATGCAGGTCTGTGACGTCATTCTATCAGTATTCTTTGTTTTAAAAGAGTCGAACAAATATGTCTTATTCATTTGGGGATGGCGAAGAGAAATGTTTATGCATATTTATTTATGAGTTTTTGTTAGACGATATATTTTATTTTATTTATTTACGTTTTAGATGGTTTGCTATTTATTACGTAGATTATTTATTATTACCAGATAGTATAACATATATATATTCTGAAAATTGTATCGTTATAAAGATTATAACATAATTATTTTACATCACTTAGAAAAAAAGTGCATAAATTTAGACCAAATTTAGAATTTGAACAACATAAATTAATATTGGCATTGACTTATTTCCAATGGCAGGTTTTTGGAAATATGCAATACGATCCAGCCAGTGCCATCAACAGGCATAACAACTTCCGATCTTTCGTGGGAGCTCTCTTACTGCTATTTCGGTGAGAGCCACGCTGAGTGTAGACACTGATAGATACACGTTGTGCCTCGCTGGTGTAGCCACTGAACAAGGGTCCGCAACCAAACCATAGAAAGCATGGCACTTGGGTGTTGCATTCCGCCAAGTTGATCCTGAACTGTCGCCAACCAGCACAACATCAGCGATACAAACAGCAATTTGATGTAGACATAGAAAATCCCTAGACACGTTGTCCAAAATTATGTGCCGTTATTTTGCTTTGATATTGTGCTGATGCAGAATGCTAGATAGTATTATAGGTAGATATCGTCACTGGGGTTATGCATAGGATGTTGAGGTACCACGTACAATTTGCACACGATGCTGACAATGAATGTTATATCTGCTTGACACAGGTGTTTGGCAATATAGAGTTAGCACCCGATTCAGATATGAACCGACACAACAATTTTGGAAGCTTCATTCAAGCACTCATGCTATTATTCAGGTAAGTCATATTAGTAACCTATGCAATAATTACACGCCATGCAAATGTAATAATGGTAAAAGTTCAAATTATACAAGATGCAAGAGTTGTAGATATAGATGAAACATGCTTTCGTGAAAACAGAATGAAGTTGACTTAAATGCAACCAAAAGCACATAGCTACACATGCTATGAATACTTTTAAAATTAAGAAATTGATAAATCATTCGATTCATTCACTGCCTTCTTTAGGAAGTATCTAAATCGTTGTACGCTACTTAACCAACATAATGAGACAATAGAGAATAACAAAAACATAGGCAAAGTAAATTATATAGGAGTAACTCTAGAATAACCTTGTAATCGACTTACAATTTGGTGCATTGACACGACGCTTATGCTAGTATTCCTAGCATAAGGCAAAGATCGATCCCAGTGATCACTAAAATTATTTGACTTTAAATTCATTACAGTATGTATGGATTGTATCATTATGTTGATTAAGTAGGTACATAGCCCAGAGCCAGAAACTGTGAGTCACTATATGTTTAGATGCGCGACGGGCGAATCATGGCCCAGCATAATGCTGGCATGTCTAAAACCTGCGAGATGCGAGAAGGAAGCCGGGAAACCCCCAAGCGAGCCTTGTGGAAGTACACTGGCGTACGCCTACTTCGTATCGTTCATCTTCTTTTGTTCCTTTCTTGTAAGTATTATTGTTTTCATGTCCTCTTTCTTACGGAGAATAATCAGGATTTTATTAGGAGCAGTTCTAGTTCACAAGCAGAATCTTTTATCCTTTTTTGTTTTCTTCAGTCAAAATAATTGGTAAAGATCACCAAACGTGAATAATCTTTCCATCGTTAACAGCTTTATAGGTATTTATACCAACTACTGGAATTAATGTATTCATTGGGTTGAATTTCAGATGTTGAATTTATTCGTTGCCGTCATCATGGATAATTTTGATTACCTAACGAGGGATTCGTCCATCCTCGGCGCGCATCATCTCGATGAATTTGTTAGAATATGGGCAGAATACGATCCAAATGCCACGTAAGTATTCATATATAGATCAATAAAGCTATACTATATGATCTGTGCACAAATAGATAGAACTGCACATGCTCGCAAAATTATTAGCGATCAGTGAATTTATTGTTATAAATTCGACTATGTCACCTTACTTCTTTTTTAGAGGGAAGATCCTATATACAGAAATGTATGATATGTTGAAGAATATGGATCCTCCGCTGGGGTTTGGCAATAAATGTCCGAATAGACTAGCATATAAGAAACTTATTAGAATGAATATGCCACTAGACGACGAAGGAAAAGTAAATTTTACAACAACACTTTTTGCCTTAATACGAGAAAACCTGAACATCAAGATGAGATCTGGTAAATATACACACTTTACCTTCTAATTCATAGTTATTTAGATCCAAAATAAGGTCTATACAACAAATGAAGACGACGGTTTCGGAAAAGCTTCAACAGCGCAAGAAAAAGCTTACAAAAAAGCAAGAAAATTAAAAGCGATTCTTATTCCAGCTGAAGAAATGGACCAAGCAGATGAGGAATTAAGAGAAACGATAACTCACATATGGCCGCTACAAGCCAAGAAGATGCTCGACTTGCTGGTGCCTCGAACTGATGTACTTAACGCAGGAAAACTGACGGTTGGGAAAATTTACGCAGGTCTTCTAATATTAGAGAGTTGGAGATCGACAAGGTTCGGTCGAACCAAACCTCAAGGTGTCTCGGTAAGTAAAAATATGCACAATCTGTCTACAATGCACAGTTTATGTTTCGTATTAGATATAATACGCCTAAACTATATGTGTAAAATAACTCTCTGTCAATTACCTTACAGTAGGGTGAGTAGACTTATTTGAAGCCAGAGTAAATTTGTGTGGCTTTTGCCAAATGTATATACTGTTATATATTTTGAGCCAAATGTAAACATTATGTGGTTAGGCTCTACACGTTTACAAGTAGCTGTATGTTGATGGCCCCTTATCGTTCCCCACATTAGATTACAATTGAAACATTATAGTTAGTACTATAGAATTGTGTTGTCTACCCGTGGATGTATTGTTGTGTGCAGCGAGATCATTAAATTTACAATTGGATAGTTTGAATGAAAGTCTTTAAAATAATGAAATTGGCTCTTTATTATTCGAAAGATCAAAACGAAGGAACAACAATACAGAGTCACTTTAGTCAAATCGACTCTAACGAGTCGACTACATTGGTGGTTTACTTTTCAGGCATTCAACGAGAATAGCCCTACGGCCATTCAGCCGGTAGTATTAAAATATTTTACGGATCGAACTTTGACTTATTTTTCTTGCACTGTTATAGATATTTTGGTTTAGCGTAAATTTTCTTCTCGCATCGTGTTTCAAACTAATGATTTGATCATAAAATAAACTAAATAATACACGACAATCACATAAAGCAAAGATGATCGATCAAAGTAATACTTATGTATTGCTTTGACAACTCGTCAGTTTAAAAGTAGATTAGTAATTTGAAAGGATTTCAATAATAGATTTAGTTAATAGTAACGCACATGATTCCGCTGATAGTTTGGCAATCGTGTGCGTATGCACATGTTTGTCTAATAAGTAACCGTCAGGGCTTCGTAAACCACATCATAGTGAACTGTCCTATAGTTGCAAAATACATTTGTAGACAAGTGTGTGTGTGATTGATGATCTATCTCGTAGTTAGCTTAACCTTTGTAGATTATTTTCTTCTCTTGTGTCGTTTTTGGATTTATCCCTTCTTCTGCTCGCTATCATTGTCTTGAAATACGTTTACCTTTTCTTTGTAATTTGTGTGTGATCTTTTAAAATCCTTTGTGATAATATTTGCATGTTCTGATATTTATCGAACAATATTAACATTTATTTCAACTTCAGTTTCAGTTTGTGATAAAGCTATATTTAATATAAATTTCAATTACATTTTGGCTCAACTAAAATTTTAACATCTTAGACGCCTGGTGATTTAAAGGTCAGGTTAAAATGCTTTCCTGCTACGCCCTTATTTGCCTCCCACTGTATTTTTATATCATAGCCTAAGTTAAATATTAATCATGATTCTAAAGTCTGCGCATGCTGGAGAACAAGTCTTCGATAAATACTTGATACTATGAATGGCGACAATGTTTGACTCTTCTAAAACAAACCTTTTGCCTCTGGCTTCAATCCTACTGCACATAATTTGAAATATAACGCTTTGTAATTTGCAGCGCAATTACCTACATAATTACAGATACAGTATTCTCGACATGTCTCCAACATATACAGGATCATCGACTCAAACATTACAATAACGTGTACCAAATAGCTGTTTCTCAGATACGTAGCCGCATTACCCTCTCAGACATACCTACACATGTTCCCCTTATGTCCATACGTTGGATTTCTGTATTCCGTACACACGACATATACACACGGTAATACACAATTAGAAAGAACTCCAGCATGGACATGATGTATGGGATGTTTGCGCAAACTCATGTAGGCTTTAGCCGTTAGCGTCGAGTCCTTTGGGACGTTGTGTGACATGAGCATGCGCAAGAGTGCGCGGGGGTTGGTTGACGCGGGGTGTGGTGCAGAAGGCGTCGATATTTAACTGCCTGATGGACGTGGCGGCGGGACTGGGACCGGGCTCGCGCGCCGGCTCCCTCACCCATGATGGACTGGTCACAGCCACAGACGGACACGGAGACGACTCACACTTACTAGCCAACCTCGCAAGACGCAGCACCAGAAAGTCACTCCAGTGAGTATATCAAGTTAATACATCAAGAAATATAGGTATAATATGCTAGTTAAAGAAAGAAATAAATGTCCCGATTCTATTGGAAAATTGACATGGGGCATACCTCGAGAGCATAGGGAGAAAAGCTCACGATTCCACAAACTCAAGCCTTTGTCATTAATTCAATATAGGCTGCTGCCTATTTCTATACGTTCCTACTGGATCGTAGTCTGTCTTCCTTTTATTTGTTTAGTATAGCTTAACATGAAGCCTAAAAACTATTTCTTTTGTTACAGGAACAACAAAAAGGTGAATACCTTTTCCGAAAGGGTGATCGTAGCCCATTGTTGTACATCCAATGAAATGAGCTAAATAGATAGTAAATGTCCAAATCGATGTTCCCACCATCATACCAAAACTGTCTAAAATCGCTAACATTTTATATGGATAGTCTGTGTGGATAGAAAACCATTGTGATGTCTAGTTGAAAATCCCACGGCCTAATGTGTGTGCCCTTTAGTCGATGCATTCACATTTGTCATAGATTGTCAATGTTGTGATTATATTTTATGTTGAATTTATTTGGGAGATATGTGTATTAGGTAACAGTGAAATGTTTGTTGTGTATACATACTTTATAGTACGTAACGAACATATAGGTTGTGGTAAAGGTATTGAGAGCCTTAGGCTCAACATAGCTAATTGTTTAAATAATTGTTGTACACTATACTATATTAACCGTAAACGTTTTAAAGTTTACAGATGGTTGTTGATGTTTAGGTAAAGTTAAGTTTTAGATCATTGTTTTCCTTTAACTTGGATTTTGTAGTCTAATTCAATTATTATCTCGAGATAATTAGCGAATGAATTTTAATGATATTTTTGTGATAGACATCCTTCTTTTATATATTAGACGTACTCGTAACACAAAAACGGACAGTACATGAACATATACATTACAGTCATAATATCTAACAAGACACTTACATCATATCTCGAATGTTTATATACTTAGACTTTTGCATGTGCGTATCCACGGCATGATATTTTAGCAATAATTAATATTTCTGGTAAGTACATATCAATAGCAGCACACGCACGTATAGCCGCATGGATTGCAAACTCCTACACTTTGTGTGCATGACTTTGATTACGATACAATTTTGTAAATATGGGACAGCAAGGTCTAATTAATTAGTACTATAGATCCATAGATTAAAAAAATATTTAACCACATTTGTAATTTTGAGTCGAAACTTACGAAAAATTTATTGTAGGTATTGGAACTACAAGGATCACATCATGCGTCTATGGAATCACTTGACGAAGGTAGACTGGATACTGCGCCTCACGCATACCAGAATGGTCACCATGGAAGGTCATCTAGTTTAAGGTAAAATCCGCATTGTTACTGACAAGACATTTTAGCCTCTTCAATGTTAAGTTTTTATTTACTTTTTTGTTTTATAGTGCCATCGAAGAAGAGATTGATCTCAAAGTTATCATAGTCAATGGTATGTTCACGATGTACGTGGTAAACTGTTTCTACTAACCAGTTTCATACGCCTTCTAACTAGGTTATTGACTCCTTTCCCATTTCTAAACTATCCTTAAAGTCGCATGGATGGAAATACGCATGATGGATGTAAAACGTAAGTTTTATTAGTTCTAAATGTAATGCTGAATTTTACAGACGAACGCCCAGTCCGAGACGAAGAGGTCAATACGGGGGCTACCACCACGATATTGGATTCTCCGACACAGTCAGCAATGTCGTCGAGATAGTTAAACACGAACATCAAAGACACGGCCGTACTCACAGGGCTCCGCACCATTACCACCCACATGGTAGGTTCTCTTCCTTAGTACAAGCCAGAATTAGAAAATCAAGATTATCTACTTCAAAGATAAAAATAGCCGACAAATTAATGCGTATTCCAATCTGCTGATAACCTATTGACGAATCGAACCTAGATTAATGTAGATAAAATACATTAGTTTTACTTATTAGATGGTTTTTGTGGTTTTCTTAATATTATAGTAGTGTATCAGCAGATTAACAACAACTTTTCATGGCTTGATGCTATTTGCAAAGAACTAAATGACTTCGATTTAACCTAAGATTATAATCACATTGACATTGTCTAGCCTTTTAACGAGCTATATGCCTATAATATCTTTATTATATTATTTTTCCTGTAGTATTACATTTATTTTTAAACCCTAACATTAACTGTCAACTTTAGTTAGCTTCAAGTACTCTATTCCAAAACAGTTTTGCAAACATTTTTCTTCTCATAAAGGTACTCTGAAAGTTTTGTGAGGAGATGGGAAATCTAGCTTAAAAGTAGTTGTAGATACTCATGTTTCGTAGATGTAGTTATATAATACAATGAGCGAAGCAGTTGTGCTACAAACTACTATTCATGACTTAGATGTACTTAGATTGTTAATTTTAGTAATAAATATATTGAATATATTTATGAAGCTAGTCTTGTTACCAAATTCTGTAGCTGTTTAACCAAAAACTGCTCATCCATTATGCTCATAATTGTCAGCAAGTGTCATTATTATAATATCAGGCCACATTTTAGACGTAAGCGCATCATTAATTGATCACTATGAATACGAGCCACTACGATAAAGGAAATGTGATATTCGAATTGGCCAATGTGTTAATATTGAAAACATAAATTTTCAAGAAATAATTTCAATTGTCTGCTGCATGCTGAATTCAGTGCCCGATACTGGTTCTGCTCTTTTGCACATAGTTAAAATTGCTTTCTCATGAGCCCCTCAAAGTGTTGAGGTGCAAGACCGCATGCACTTCAATCTCACTATCATGCAGCATGCAAGAGCTTAATAATTTTGTATTTTAATTTTGTATTTTCTGCAGTAGTTGGCTGTAGTAACACAAAATGACTTCTTAAATTATATTAATACCTATGGAAAATTGTACAAAAACTATTCTCGAGTATTTACAATTTGTAGTTACAACCTTGGACACACTCATTCCAAACTGAGACCCTTTCCTAGTTTCTGAGTCCACGTCCGATACCTATACATCTAAGACCACGTGAAACAGACACCCAAAACTTTTAGAGTCACCTTTGTGAGTAAGGAAAGTTGGAAAGTCGGTGGGGGTTAGGGTAAAGCGTGGAAGATACATGAAGGTATTCCTGACAGCAGGGAAGGAGTGGAGGGCGCCGCACCCCACCACCAGCCTGAGCCAGCCCTCGCGGTCGCCCAGCCCGCCACACCACACCTACGGTGAGGTCGCTCGCCACACATCCCGGACGCACCACCCCACATACATACTACGTGCTCTACTCACATGTAACCTAGGCTCCACTCAAGCGCAAGCACTCAAACCTCTATTCGAACATACTACCCACTTTTATTTGAAAACTTCAAATAACTAACTATTAACACACAATTGTGTGTAAATTTCAGTACTTGCGCTTTTTAATCAAATAAGGATTTTGAAAATAGAACATTTGAAAGATATATCAAATACAGACAGATTCTGTCTGAAAAGATAATCACCAAAAATTCTATGTCATAATTTAAACCCCAACTTTTGTAAAGCAAAGGGTCTGATTGAACAAATATTTGACGAAAATCTGTTTAATTGCAGACGCAAAGTAGACCCTTTGCTGCAGTCCCATACATACATAAGTCCATAAGCATTTCACTCTATGTTGATGCAATTTCGGCTTTGCATGTATGTAGACGAGTGAAAGCGGCGCGAACGTAGACGGGGAGCGTGATGTTATCCATAAGAAAATTGTTTGCACATCTGTTTTAATAATAATCCTACTGTATGTTTTAATTACGATCCCTGTTATTTTCGTTAATTTAATTGGATTACCGGATAACGTCTTTATTTGTAGCAAGTCGAAGTTTATAGTATAATTTAGTATTAAGTTAACGTCGCGATCTATGTGGTCGGAGAACAACAAGGTGATTCAAAGAGCAGTTTGGGCCCCGATAGGTGGTGAGAGAGACCGCGAGTGGCGGGAGTGGCGTGACCGGTCGTGGGAGCGAGACGGCGCGCGCCGCGGCCGCGGTCGCCAGCTGCCCCGCACGCCCACCAAGCCGTCCACGCTGCACGTCAAGCACCAGCCACCCTTCACCAGAATCAGCCACAGTCCCTCGCACGTAAGCACCCATCCGCTATCTATCCGAATACACCGAAAATCGTCTACTAACGCCATACGTTGCTGATTTCAGTTGTCGCTGAGGCACACGGTCCGAGAAGCGGTCGAACCTCTCCACGACGAGTACGAGTACGGCCGAGAAGTTGAAAGACTGATACACCGAGACTATAGATCTAGGGAAAGGTACGTAGCGCATTTTGTAGACATGCTCCTTTTCAACGCATACAAGTGTAGTTGAGGGGTCTCTTATACCCTACCAAGTCGTACCCACCCAGAGCTATTAACTTAATCCTGGCAGATCTCGCATGCTGCCAACCGTACATTGGGCGTAGCAGGAATCACGAGTCGCAAGAGCAAGTCGCACTACTATACAAAGTAGTGTTGCGCTCATCTAAGACAACGGAGGGTAAGACATGAGGGTATGTTGTCAGGCGAGGCAGAGGCTACGAGACGGAGGCGAGCGTGCGGCCGTACGAGTCGCCGCTGTCGTACGAGGCGGCGCTGGAGATGGGGCGCGGCGGGGGCGCACGCGCGTTGCCCTCGCCGGCGCCGGGCGCGCCCGCCAGCCGGCTGCCCAACGGGTACAAGCCGCGCGCGCGCCACTCCGACTCGGACGAGGACGACTGGTGCTAGCGGTGGGTCCCGCAGCGGGCCAGCCCGCCGCCGCACTCCTTCTGACGCGCCTCGCCCGCGCCCTCGCCCGGACGATCTTGTTTTATACTCGGCGAACGTGTGTACATAGACGACTCTCGTTGCTCAGGATTTCGGACGCCCCCCCCGGGTCGGTCGCCGCCGCCGGCCCCCCGCGTGTCGCGTCCCGGTTCTAGTATTTACAAAGTTTTGGAAAATTTAATTTTTTATTCGCTAAAATTTTACTCTTTGATTTATATTACGGTTAAGGTAATAGAAATATGAAACGGTGCCAGACGACTCGTTTGCGCTAGGATTTTTACATAAAATGAAATTATTAGTCTGTATTGTAAAAGTAAACTTTCTATATTAAATGTGCACTAAAGTCTACGTTATTGCGCCTAGTGAAAGGGCCGGGCGGGCCGGCGGCTCCCCCCGCACCGTTTCATATTCCACTTCTTTAGACGTTGGGAGAACACTAGCAATTCATCGTCAGACAAATTAAATACTAGTATTGTATAAAATATTTACATAGCAAATAATTTTTACTTAGTTTAATATATACTAAATAAATAATTAAACATTTTTATTGAATTTGCTGTCCTTCCCCCAAGTGCTTTATACCTACGTTATTTAAATTTAAATACGATTAACTAAATAATGATGTATGTAAACTTTGAAAATATATTTCTGCATTAAATGATTATCCAAATTGTTATATCGTGTACTGAATATTGTTTAAATAGATTTTGTAGCCTGGGGCATGTTTCACATAACGGATTCTCCTATCGGATATTATAATTTGAGCATTTTCCATGTAATTGTGCTATAATTCGAATGCGGATGGTGTTTATCTAGTTCCCTGGATATAATTATAAACACGCGAAAAGAAACAAAGGATCTCATGTTTATAAATGTATGAGAAAATACAACAGTTTACATTTGGTATCTAAAGAATTCTTTAAAAACCTATCGATGGACTTCCAAGCCTTCCTATATTTCTTATCTCTAACAGAGTAATAACACAATATTGTAGAAATATTCTCAAATAAGTACAAATTAATTTGGGGAAGAAAGCCTCCGGCTAACGATATTTAATTTGGAAGTCCATAATCAATTTCTGAAATTTTGAAATGTGATATATTTACCTATTTGTCCAATTCCGATTATGAAATTGTTTAAATATTTTTAATTTTAATAAAATAGTGGAATCCGTTTATAAATCTGCGTATTTATGAAACTATACCCAGGCTCAAAACCTAAATGTAATAGGAGTGCATTCTACTTCAGAATCTCCAATATTTAATTTTAAATTTTAGTTAATAAACAAACGCTGGTGTTAGATATATTGATAGTTTATAAATCCGTTGACGTCTGCACCTCAGATATCCGATCCTAGTCCCATTCGATACTATGCCATTGTCACTGTCACTGTCAGACACCGTTAGTTATTAAGATACAACTACTGCAAGAAAAGTTGTCAAGTTCACTTAGAACTATTGAGTACCCTGAAAACCCAAAACTTGAATTAATATCTTTATATGATTAAACTATTAAGAAAGTACTTTCAGATCTACCGCCAAGTTCGCTCGCTCACCGAAAGTCGCTTTATTGAGAAGACATCGATCAAAATTAATATACAGAGCAAAAATATTAAGAAACTTATGATTACTAAGGAAATTGTTATTCTAAAGATATGTAATTCTGGAAACTATTACTCGTGTAAAATTAAAGTAGGTAAATAAAAAAAAACTGCAATTTTGTTGCAATTAAAAATAAATTTTTTATCCACTCTTTTTCCGTTCGAGTAAAACAAAATGTTGAAAAGAAGGAACAAAAATGTATAAATAAATAACAAAATTTGGCAACCAGTATAAGGACGATACAAAAGTTACTAAACCAGTTAGAGGGACAATTAAAAGAATTATATCTTGCAGTAGTCGTGTCTTGCTATGTCGTTCAAAGTCATCTAATACATAAAAGTTGCTAAACATGTCGTAAGTAACGTACGTCACTTTAGTACGACAAAATTGTAAATACATGATTTTCTGTGATAACATGAGGAAAAATGAGGATAATATTATTAGAACTGTGTGATTGCATAGGAAAGTTGTTAATTTTTCTCTTGGCGATGCACCGCGTGTCTGAGAACGTATCACTTTGACATCTATTACATTGTAATAGAGAATATTTTACGATAACGCTAACATAACTTCCTGCTTTAGAAGTTAAAGTAAAAAAAGTGAATTCTATTACTATCCACTTTATCTTTAATGCTAATTGACAAAGATCTTAATCTTATTTAAAAGAGTAAAAAATTATCGCGACGATTAACTAATAAAAAAAAATCTCTGTACGTTCGTTCTCAACAATAATGTGTATTCTATTGTTAACAAACCTCAAGAATACTAAAAACGAAGACGATATAAATGTAATTTGTAAAAGTGATTGGTTTATGTCTCCGACGCGCGGCGTATCGATACGTAGTCTACCTATAGTCGAATCGGATATTACTACTCTCATAATATTTTGATTGTTGTTGTTTGTCGCAAGGGCAGGTGCGGGTTGTTTAGCTTTTATATTTTACCTCTGTTATTTAATAGTTATTAGTACAAATGTCTACGCTGTTGAGAGCAACGCGCGTCACATCCATATAGTCCGTAACATAATACTTTAATTAAAATACGCCTCTAATTCCGTTAAATGAAACTTGTGTACGTAAAGTGATCATTTGAACATATTAAGCGCTAATCTAGTCGTAATAAAACCAAAGAATTAACATTGTTTTCGAAAGTGTTCGTTAAGGAACGTGTCCCACAATAAAATAATAAAAAAAATCTTGTTGCCCTCGATCTCAGAGTGTTAGATTTCTTCTACGTAGTTTTTATCATTTAAAAGTTTACTCATTACGAATATTTATATCGTTATTGTATAGAAGTGTCGGTATTTGGTTGTATAATTTGTGAACGGGAGGATATAAGCGGCCGATGGACTTTCGATGACTGAGCGGTATTAGTTATATGAGTGCGTCCTGCTTCAGTGTTAGAACGTTTCACAGAAACATACGTGTTTAAGATGTAAATATTGTATAATATAACGCGACTCGAAAGAGGTCGCATGTGAAAATGTCTAGTGACTAGTTAATGTTAGCTAGGTAATCTCCCCCAACTGTCCTTGAATTTAAGTTGGGTGTTTCACTGCCTTATAATAATGAGAATATTCGATGTAATAGTTATCATAACTACTACAAATAAGTGGCATTTCGTTTATTCTTAAATATTTATATGATTTATTTGATATTCACGTTAGAATTTATGACATGTTATGGATTCATTTTACCGCATATAAGTTGGTATTACATAATTTATAGATTATAAACATGTTAAACACGACATCGGCAATCGATAAACAATGTTAGATAATGAAATAGTTATGTAAATTAATGACTTTTGCAGCAACTCTCTTAGCTCACTTCCCTTCTTTCAGCACTCGTAGTATGGGCGTTAAGACAAGACAAGAGACTGTCGCGTTTTCTCGTGGAATTGTCACGAGCACGCGGTTTCCATTATTAAATATATTTTAAACCAAGATTTTAATACTAGTAAACAGTCTGCATCTAAAGTTTTTATGCAAAAGATTTTAGCCCAGAAGTTTTATTAGATTATTTTAAGAATAAATTAATCAAGCTCGTAGCCCTAAAGTACAGCTTCTCAGTGCTTTTAGTACATTGATTCCTGACTTACTTCTAATAATGCATAACATTCAAACCCAGCAAGGTATCGTGAGAAAGCAATATTTTCGCGGATTGGGACAAAATAGGTGACAAATGTCTCGTCTTAATTGCCCATGTTTCGAATGCAACACGTAGCAGACGAGTAAATGGAGATTTTTTGCAATAAAACGAGTGCATTCAACAAATATAATGAACTAAATAATAATGTATTCATAGCTATACAATGCTCGTATGCACGTTGTTATAATAATTATAAAATATAACATGTGAAGTGAGATGAGAAAGTCTGAGCCCAATATGACATGCCTGCCTTGTATCTGTGTAATCGCTTCATGACGATCATATTTATAATTAAAAAGTTATAATTATTATTGTATATTTAGCATAGAAAGTTCATCGGCGTCGAGAGAGCACCATAGTATGTTTTTTGGTACGTTCCAATAACTTTACAGGATAGTGCAATCCTATTGATATTGTATTAATAAAGAACCAAACTTAAAATTAGTATTTAAGTAATTTATTATCCTAAAAACTAAAAAAAAAACTATACGCATGTTTTCACTATACTGGTAAAAATGGTTATGTACAATACGAAAGAGCTACTGTTTTATATATGAATTCTTGCTCGCCTGTAAAATTTTGCAGAATGAATCATATTATAAGATTGTACAATATGAATAAATGCAAAAAAGACATTTCCTCGATATATTGTAATTATTTTCCTACCCATGTACGTTTTGTATGTGCACTAGAGCGAAAGCATACAAGTTCTTACCATTGCCTGGTACTCATAGTACAAGCATTGCTTAATTTGCGAATATATGGTGCCATAATACTGATAATATTACCAATGCATGACACATGGCGTTACCGTTAAAATAAAGTAGAATATCGTCAGGTACAATAATTTATTGTGAACGTCAATTTATATACAACGAGCCTTCCTCTCGGGCACGCATCACTGTAATTTTCAACAAAACAATAATTTCGAATCCAATTTCGAAATGAAAACTGTAACCCAATATAAGAATAGTTCACTCCCAGTTCAATTATCCGATGAGTCTGGTACGTCCGTGTCTAAAGAGCTGACGTCCGCGTCTGCATCGCTCGCGGCCGCTTGTACTTGGCGTCTCCTTGCGGATTCCTCGCGGTTACTACTCATTGCCTCGGAATCCAGGCCTACACCTTCAAATGCAAACATCAAACTTACTCTTTGACCCTCTTACTTTTCTTAAAGTTCTATTCCGCAAACTATTCTCTATTTAAAAAAATGTTCAAACACCAATAAGTTGAAATATGTATTACTAGCTGTGCCCCGCGCTTTCACCCGCGTAGATTTAGTTTCATCCTTATGGTCGCGGAAACCTAATATTTTTAATAAATTAAAGGTAAAACCTATGTCCTTTCTCAGGGTCTAAAGATTGTCTGTGCCAAATTTCATCAAAATCGGTTGAGAGTTTTAAGCGGGAAAGCGTAACAGACAGACAGACAGTTACTTTCGCAGTTATAATACTAGTAGGGAAGTAGGGATGTCGTCACTTTCACAGTTATAGGTGAAACCAAGACAAAGATGTTGTAACGACAAAATTCTGTGCAGCTTGAAGTGAGATTTTTTGCTAATTAGTCAAGAGTATTTTGTAAGCAATCTATCTTTAATATAATGTAAAGAAGGGCGATTGTCGCATGCATCAGGTATTTGCTAAGGCACTCACCTTCCACCCTGTAGGTATTTTGTACGGGTTCAACGCCACCATTGTCATTGGCCACGCCTATTGTACTACCGACGGATTCACGCAGGAACTCAAACTGCGCCGTGAATGCCGACGGGTCGATTAAAATAGCCTGGAACCAAACATTTTCTGGATGAACGGATGATTTTTGGTAGCCACCAATTATTTTGATATACATAGTTTAACCTGAGGCGCAGAAAAGGCATTCTACGATCAAACCAGATTAAGCAAAATTTCAAGACGAGCGCCAGCACTCGCCATCAACACCTAAGTTTCAATGAAGTTTTACGAAAACTTAAGTACAGCACGACAGTTGTGGCGAAGAAAAACAATGTGATTGCATACGTCTGAAAAGAAATTCAATCGCATATATAAAGTGTCGAGACGGCGATGGACTTACCATGAAAACTCATGGATGCTTCTGGTCATATATGAATAAATTTAAAAAATGGTATTGCAATCGCATATCACACAAACGTCAAACGTTAATAACAGCAATATTTACCTCACTCTGAGGTCCAGAAGACATATCACTAGAGCTTAATGACGTGCCTCTTCCCGAGCTATCCTGCGAATGGTCGCTGTGTATTCCTCGACCATCGCCTGCGCCTGCGCCCACCCCGGCTCCAGTTTCCAATATATTCCCGTTCACATCGAACATAGGCTCTTGGGGAGGCATGGCTATCGGCAGCGGAATTAGCATTTCGGGGGCTTCCTCTTCTTCTTCCACCTTGGATATAAAGGGTTAAACAAACCTCTTTGCTAAATGATCACTAAATAATAAAACAAGCCTTGGAGTCACCCTTTTGAGTAAAATTACTGATTAGTTTTCAAGTAAACACAGAGAAGCATTTATAATAGATGCAGAAAATAAGCTACTTTATATGCATAAATATTTTCGAGTACCATATGTCTGTTTAACTTTGGTGCTAACGGTATAAGTTCATCCATGAAAAGATAACAGACATCTTATTTCATACCCAGGATAGAGCCACAAGGCATTAAGACCACCACCGCCGCACCATGGTTAACTGATAGGACACATTTTTAATTAATATGGGTATGAATACTCACAGCTTGTTGCTGACTAATGATACGGAACAGCCAACTTGGGACAACAGCGTCGTCGTCCATAAGGCATGATTCATAACTCCCTGATGATCTTCCCGAAATGAATAACTCTTCTGATGTCTATAGAAAAGTATAAAGATTATTTAAAAAATACACGAAGCCGTTAGTAAAATGAGTATTATTCGAGCTTTTGAATTGAACTACCCTCTTTAGAATGTATAATGAATCCATTTAAATAACACTGACATTACAAATTGACATCTGTAAATGCTGCCATCATAAATAATTGAATGTGTTCCTTTTTAATTAGAATGGGTTCCTTGATCAAACAGTATTGTTTTACATAATATTCGAAAACAAACCGTTAGAGAACACTCAAGCTCAAAAAATATAATTTATCGTCAGTTATGTGTATATTTTACGGTGCTGTCTTCCCAGACAGCGTCACCGCTATAGATTACGCAAATACATTAATTTTATTATTCATATACAGCGAGTTTATAGGTTTAAAGTGTTATAACGTGTAAATTACGTTTTTATATTCGTGTGGCTCGATATGTGATTGAATTCCAAAGATGGCGGAACAACACATTTCGGGCCACACCAATTAAATCAAACAGGCAAAATATTTTTGACAACATTGACATAATCTCCTCTAAACTGTTGGGGCACAGAAATAGGAAATTTGGAACTCACAGTTTGTCTGGCTATTCCAACGGCTAAGCTCCCAGTTTCCGAGTCCACAAGATTCACATGATCTGGCTGATCCCCTGACACGGGCTCGCCGTTTATTGAAAAACCACTGAACGCTTGTATCGCTAGAGCTCCATGTGGATCCTAAAGAAAACCACCTCATTATTTTCTTTTGCTCAGAGATCCCTATAAAAGTAGCTCAAGTCATTCTTCATAGCATCAGTTGGGTATCGGCCTTATAGGTCTAGCCTTTTAAGAGATTACCCGAAAGAAACAGTCAGACAAACATTAAAATTATCTTTTTCTTCTAAGATCCGTTCATTCTTGCTTTGCATTAAAAACTTAACTATTTATTTGCTTCAAAGTTTCATAAGATGTTTCAAATCGTTATTATAATTACCGGAAGTGGACACTGATCTTTCCTTTCGTATATACCTTGCACAGACCCACTAACTGGTGTTATTGCTTTTATAGAAGGTTTGGGATTTTCCAAATCACTCTCGAAAGTAAAATACTCAGATAATTTAGACTCAGAATTCGCAGACTGAAAAGAAAGATTATCGTCGTTCCCAATTAGCCTCGTGTCCATATAATTCGAGATACGTGCATAAATCTCCCCTGAATGTGAATCAAATGTCCGATTGAAAGTAGCTTCTATCTCATTAACCAAAGCATTCATATCATGTTCTTCGTTCGCTTTGTAACTTGAAGGTGACAAACTCACATTAAGACTTGAAAGTTTATTCTCATCCCGACTTAAAATAACCGTTTCTGAATCTATAGATTCATAGCAATCGAGCGCATCAATAAAGTCTAGAGTTTCTTCGACCAACTGCCGCATTGCATCAATAACATAACTAGTATGACTAGACACTATGTTATTTGAACTGTTTACCCACTGAGTTAAAATGTTATTCTCTATTACTGCGTTAATTTCTACAACTGACATATTATCAACGGGTGTTTCAGACATTGGCAATTTGGAATCATGTGGTTCAAGCACCAAAACCATATTCGACAAAGCTGAACTATCATCCGACTTTCCCGCAATGCAATAGTCACCCAAGGAAGTATCGGATATAAATTTTTCCTTTTTCGAATCTGATTGGCTAATTCGTATTATCTCATCTTTGCTTTCAACTGTTGGAATCCTCACATTTGACTTATTCGGTAACTGTTTAGAGTTGTTTAATGACGATTGAATATGAGAACTATCTTTTGACAATTGTGCCATATAGATATTTTTATGTCTTGCTGAAATGAAAACATTTTTACCGCTCGTTTTATCACTGTTTTTATTAGAGCCGAGTTTAACCGAAGATTGAGGTATTTTTTCTTTATTATCATATTCTTTATCATCGGTTTTCTTTGCAGTCTTCTGTCTTTTCGTAAATTTCTTATTTTTGTTTGGTGTTGTATTTTCTGATTCGCTATTAGGCATGCTATTTTTATTCGATGACGCCGAATGTCTTCTATTTGATGTTATCTTTGGTCTTGTTGACACTGCTCTCACAGTAGCAACACTACTTGGTGATGAACACGTGGAGCTATTTGGAGATTGAGGGCTTTGCGGTCGTTTAGCTGATCCTTGTCTTTTTCTGGGTGTTTCTTTAAGGGCTGGAGCTTCATTGTCAGTACTACCACTCTTCTTGTTTTCCAACTCATTGCGAAATACAACGTAACTGACATTATGCGGAGGTAAATTTCGAAGTTTCATTAAACCCTTATTAATTTCCTCTGTTTTTGATCTCATTAAAGGTGATGGTTGTTTCTCTCTATTTACTCTTACAGCATCTATGCTTTTATTTAAATTTGTTTTACAATTCGTCGGCGGTAGGGTTCTTTTCCTCAAATATGAAGGCAAATAACTTTGTCGTATGTATTTCGGTGGTTTTTGAGGATTCTCGCTATCTTTTTTTACAGCAACTGATGCAGATATGGCAGTTTTTTTGGTAGATAATGAAGACTTTGTTATTTTTGACGATATTGGACTGGAAGCAACACAAGTAATTAATATGACACAACACATTTTATTGAAAGTTCAACAATACGTATGCGCACTTACCCAATTATGATTTTTGAGGCAGCCTGAAACGTAAAATATTTCAATAATAATATGGGTATTGTACTGAATTTCTTGGCACAATTTTTTTCTTAGCAATACCTACCTTTGAAATATTTTTATTAAATTTGGTCTTTAACACGTTCGCTGGTACACACTTCATTTTGCTCGGTACTTGGTCAGTTGGCTCGTGGTTTCCTTTAATTATCTTCGGGGCACGTGACCGGACCGGTATTTTCAACTGCGTTCGTGCTGTTTTCTCTGCATTCCTATTCGATACTCTCTCCTTTGAATTCGCTTTCAATTTCTTAACACTGGCATCAGTAACCTTTCTTGCTATCACCGGATTGTAAACTTTCTTCTTCGCACATAGTTTTGACTTGTGTCGCTGCCACTCTCCTTGATAGATAACGTCTTCTGACACTTGCTTGTCCTTGTAACTATGTATGTGGATACCACCACGACTTAGCTTTGGCCTCACGTATTTCTTTGCAGTAATTTTTTCTAAAAAACATTCGTCCTTCAAACCAGAACATTCAATGAGAACATCACTGGTATTCTTAGGAGAGCTAGCACAATTGAAAGGGCTCTTCTGGGAACCCTCAACGCTCTCAAAAACATCTGAGCAAGACTCCTCAAATTCTAAATTATTCGTGAAAGGTTTGAGTAATTTCGTTTCAGTGCCTGAGGCAACATTTCGTGGTGTAATTACGGACGCCTGTAATTCAGTATAAGCTTGGGTCATAGTAGAACACTCGGCTCTACGCGATATATTAACGTCTGAATCTTGAATACGAATGCCAATAGATCTTATTCTTGGCGTGATCGTTTTGTATAAATTATCATAGTCGTTAGTAGAGGTCCCAAATTCGAATTGTTTTACCCTCATGTCCGTGATAGAATCCCCAATTTTAATCCCCGTCGAAAATATCGCCGGTGTTTTAGTCAAAGATGTGGTTGCTGAGAGAGCGGAGTAGGCTGGCACTGTTGCGTCTGGTCCACATTGAACATCCATACTCGTATGACGTATACCCTTAGATGTACTGGGTTCATTTATGTCTGCAGACAATAAAAAAACTCGTAAAGTAGTGAAATCTACTAATTCTATATTAACATAACTAATAAGTAAGTACCGTTCAAAAATATAGTCTGCGATTGAACATTCTCGGAGGGCGTATCAGGTGGACAAAAACCGTCGTCATCCACGGCACTGATACTTCCAATAACCATCTCATTTTCAATGATAGGATCATCGGCATCTGTTCCTATAGTACGCTGCAGTGCGATGGTTTCCTCTAAACCTTCCATTACAATAGTGATCATACAACTATTTTCAGTGGCAGATATAAATGAAGGTTCGGTATTCACTATTTCAATTACTTCTTTACTGTCATTCGTCAAATTGGAGTAAAATTCATTAACTATTTTCTTGTCTTCCAAATAATTCGAGTGACATAAATGCATTAGATTTTCAGGAATCTGAAAATTGCTTTAGTAAGTGAATGCTAGTTACGCAATGTTTGTCAATTTATTATTTATTAACTAATTACATATATTTTGTATGGACACACACACGCTATACAGAGTGGAGGAACCGAGTGAAAGCCGAGCTACCACAGCTACGGTCGAAGCTCGACACGATAAGGCAAGAGTCAACCTTAATCAAACTAATTCACAATAACTTGTATGAATTTTATGGTACATAGGTACATACAGGATTTGCAGCAGTTGGCCTCTGTTGGTCATTCTTCTTCTTCCTTTTAAAGTTAATCCCGTAATACCCATATTCAATCGAAATAAGTTTACTACTTGAATTTTTAAACAAATTATTGGCACTTGGCCTCCCACGTGCCGCTTTCTTGGAGATCCTCGTGTTACTTGTTTTAGTCTTATTCCTCTCATCTTGTTTGAGCTTATTGAATTTGTCGTACAAAATTCTACTCTTGGATCTTTTCGACAGCTTCGAAATAAGTTCATCGTTTTTTTTGTTGTCTGATGAAATTTTATGACGTTTGGAGAACCTTTTAAATCTATATCTCGCATCATTCGATACACTATGATCCGTGTCTCCGGAACTGTTATCGTGATTCGGATAAGGAACTACTTCAAGGTCTTCGTCGACCCATGCCTGAGTTCGTTCTAATTTATTCTCGTCTATCGGTTCAAAGGTTGGTTCCTTCAGATGTATAGGCAGTGGCGATGGTGTTTTCGTGGTCTCGATGTATTCATATTCTGTACAATGACATACTTTGTAAAACTATATTAATGTTAGCTGAATCAAATTTGAGCAGAAGAGCTGGCACACCCTCGTTTAAGGCGAACAAGTAGGGTGGGGTAGGGGAAGCACAGAGAAATTAACTATTTCACATGAGATTATGGGACGGCCAGTGAAATAGCGTGGACTGTCAACCCTCGCATTCACTGCACAGCTTAGTACCTACAGCGCTTTCGACCAAACCAAATACCTACATTACTACGGCTATTCGTACCTTTCAAATCCTCCGTGCTTGTAACACTAAGATCATCTTCAAGCTCCCAATCAATAAATCTATACTTATTTCGAGATTTCTTTTCGATAACTGAAAAAGTGTCGATTTTTTTACTCAATTGTATTACCTGATATTTACCTAATTAAATTAATTAGAGAATGATGGCGGAATACTTAGTGTGACGATATGCCGACAACATGTGAGAATAAGTCATTTTATACCTAAACCAGCGAGCCTCTCGGCTTCAGCCGCGTATATTTTACATTATTTTTCATTATATATTACATCATTATTTTACAGTTAAAAATAAAAGGGCTTTCTAATGGTAAAGAAATTACAAAATCGGTTCAGTAGAGCCAAAGATTACTTATGTAAACTAACAAACTTTACCTCCTTATAATATTATAGTAGGTAGGTACCTGCCTTAAGTAGTATAGATTATAAAAAAAAAATTGAAAATACCTGGAGCATTAACCAAGTGCTGATACTTATCGACAATTTTCTTTCTGAAAACCAAAACAATCGTAGGTATTTTTTATAAATTCAAATAGGTTATAGTATCTTTCCGGAAAAATAATAAACTTACACAGTGTCATCCGATCGTATATTTTTAAGGGCTAATAAATCTATTCGCTGGTCTTTTTCATAATCTGTAGATACAATTAAATATTACTAAATTTTGTTATAATGGCGACCCGCCCTCGCTTCACTTTGGGTTAAGATTTTTTTAACTATTACATAGCGTTGACTTTTCTTAACTCATACATGTGAGTTAAATTCGTATCAAGGTCGTAATCAATAGATAGTTTAGAAGAACGATACGTTCAAACAGACAAGGTAAATCAGCTTTAGGGATGGTTTCACCACGGTTTCACACATTTTTAGACACCCTTAAACTTATCTATCCTATCAAAAGCATATCGTTCGTGCCAAACTAAAACGCACCGTAACTTATCGCCTTTAGAGGATATTTCTCAATGAAATGCTTCTTCCTTCTATCTATAGCTTTTTCTGTGAGCGTCAGTAAGTCAAGCAGTTTGCACTGCATCCATCGCGTGGGCGGTGGCGTTTGGCGTCCCTTGCTCGTTCTTAAAGCCAGCTTCATAAGGCGACAGACGACTCGATCCAATTCTGTCGTTATGTCTTCATCTGCCGTCAACATCGATCGTAGCTTGCGTACTTTGTGGTCGAGAGCACGGCGTAGGCAACGACCTTAACAGAATTATAACAAAACTGCAGCAGTTCTCCACTCGCTACATAGATGGCGCTACTCGCTAACAATTACAAAATTTGAGTGAAAGTACACGAGAAAGAATAGAGTTTTTCAAGCGCATTGCAGTATATATACAAGTTTTGAAGCCGCGGTTCCCCAGGCATGACACCCGCCTGGCTGGAAGATCTTCCCTTTAGCTGCTAGGGATGAACATGATCACTCTCTCGCCCAACAATACTACACTTTCCTAACATAACTTCATGCCTTCGTACAAGAGGTAAAGGAATTCTTCCCACCATTTGGGGAATTTAATATTTCCTTCAATTAAGATCCCACTTTTAACCTAACAGGTATATTATCTGACATAATTGAGTGAAGTCCGTCGCCGACATGACCACGAACACCTTTCTAAATTCACAGACGTATGTCCATACAATGAATCAGTGGCGTGCATTGCATATAAGCAGGTAAGCAGAAGTTACAATTTGTGATCACTGAACACACTCGTGTCGTGTGTGTGTGTGTTTATGTTCGTGTGTGCGTCTTTACCAAAACCTATGTACCTACGCCGCGACACATAGGTATGTACTTAAACTGCCTACCTGCCTACGTATTGTTTTTGCCTACCTCTCTGAAAATACAATGCACGCCCCTGCAATGAATGGAAAATCCCTTCACGTTTTACAAAAAGTACTATGAAATCCATACCTATACACGCAGTAAGGCTCAATTTCGAATGACAAAATGGGATCCCTCGAACTCCGCTATTACATCACATTATCTTACCGAATCCTATGTGACCTAGATATATTGCTTGCGTGTGTAATGAATCAGAGTACAATTTCTAACCGTTTATATCCGGTAGTATTGTACTGCCATCTGACATAGAGGTGGAATGTATTTCCGTGGTATTATCCCACTGAAAATAGCAATATTATATTAAGTAAAACGTTCAAACTAAATAAAAAAATTAAAGGTATGTGTAAGCAAATACGTGAATATGCATCAAACTCTCTTTAATGTGTATCAAAATTCAAGTTTACATATCAAACTAGATACAATCTTACGCGCTAACAATTAAGGTACAAATTCGTTTAGACGGGGAACAGACTTACAATAAACTAACCCCCCCTTAACACAGACTATTGTTCCACATCACAGAAAGAGGTTGAACTATTATTACCTGGGTTCCTCTTAAACCATGTTTTGTGAAGGATAAGGTTGAAAATCGAACCTGCTTTACTAAATAAAACTTAAAATACAATATAATCAAGTATAGAATGACCGCAGGAGCCTTGGAATCAGGAAAAGGAATGGTAATATTTCACATGCGAGAATGAGAGTGAATTGTGTCGTTCCATACAAAGACTCGATACAAGCTGTACGCTTTAAACAAACATACGAATAATCATACTTAAAGGTGAAAACCATTTATATAATAGACTAGCTGACCCGACAGACGTTGCCCTGTCTTAATTATGAGAATGCAGCACGTATTCTGTCAATTCTATAACAAACGTCATAAGGTTACATCAAAAAGTTTTTATTGTCCAAAGCGGTAAGGTAGATTTAAGAAGAAAGAAAGAATTTAATATGGTGGTTAAGTATTCTTAATTTTTCAAATTTTTCACGGGATTTCTTAGTTTTTTATTTCATAAGAACCATATCCTAACAATAACGAACACAACAAAAAAAATACTATCGAACTCGGTCCAGCCGTTCACCCGTAATGTCGAGACCAAGGGAAATGGGGATTCATTTTATATATATAGATAAATAAATAATTGGTAAAAGTGCCTATGAATACAACAACGCACACGTCCAACTGAACGTCTCTAAAACCATCTACTTAAGAATGCGTCACATTTTTACAAACTGTGAAAGAACTTTCCTCGAGACTAAAAAAAAATAAAATAATATAAAGATAAATATGCAAAGGTACACTTATAGATTTAAACGCAAAGGCACATTGTAAGGAATCTCAGGTGTTATAAAGAATTAAGTGCCTAAAGTGGGGAGCGGCAAGGTAGATCACTGGGTAGGCTTTACTATAAACGTAATGCAATACTGGGGCCTTACTATGAGCTCTTATTGCCATGATAGTTTCACTCATTTATGAGACAGATGTATGTGACATGTATACATCTGTCACTTTCGCACAACTGAATTATCACTGCAATAAGAGCTCATGGTTGGGCCCCAGGCCTCTGCGGTCAAACTATAGAAGTATTGTTGAATACACTCTACACTTAACATTGTATTTAACGCCCAACGAACTACACGATAGAATTAATAAAATTTCGTTACGTCAGAATACGTATCGTTGTCCGGCCAGTCCTCGTCGTGAGTCAACAACGAGCCACTGTCTAATACAACGCGAGAGTGGATCACTACGTCATCGACCACTTCATAGCCGTTCCAATCAAGTAGTTCCCTGAAATAGATAAAGCATTGTTAACTGCCTAATCAATACCAAAGGCGAGCAACTTCAGTACATATTGACCCATTATACCAATATAGACTTTAATGTTATAACATTAAGACTTACTTCACCATCTCGACATCGTCAGTAATATGCTTCACCACCCTCATGAGGTGATATATGGGTATCTCCAGTTTGTTAACATCCACCGAGAATTCCTCGTCGTACTGTAGGTCTATCAGTCTGTTGATCTCGTCTGATATCAGATCCAAGATACGACTCTGGTCCGATTTTGTCTGTAAATAAGTAGAGTTGGAAGATGTCGCCAAATCCAAGTATTTATGGAACAATATTATGTTTCAGAAATATTTTAACAGGATTTAACAATCTGTCAATAGAGGGCCTAGTGCGAGTTTTATTAATATCGCCGTCACAAGTCATCGCGTCGACGTAAACACAGATTTGTATGGGCTCACAATAGTGTCATCTTTAGGCCGACAGAGGCGCTGTTCCGATCCTATACAAATCTGCGTTTACGTCGACGCGGTGACTTGTGACGGCGGCAGTGAAAAACTCGCACTCGGCCCTCAGGTATATGTATTACTAAATGTGGTCCGTGGTTTCACCCGCGTAGACATAATCTCAGAACGTCCCGTCAAAATCGGTCAAGCCGTTTTACAGACATACCAATCTAAGATACAAATTTTTTTTTGGAAGAAATATTATTTATGTACATACCGTATATACTTTTAATATGCATTTAGTGAAAAGCTGTTAATTTTGAATTACAAACAGACACTTCAGATTTATCTGTATATAGTATAGACGTGGTTTTGTCCACTTGTTTATAAACATGGCGGTACTGTGCGATGACAAATAAGTTTCACTACTACATAGGATTCTCAGTTACTACATAATTTCATTTCCCAAATTGGTGAGGCGTGAATACTGGGGTAGTGTACCTAACTTCTAAATGAAATAAAATCTCACCTCAAATGGATAGTTGAACTCCCTCACGATAGTGTAATACTGGTTCCAATAGGGTGCATTCTCCCCCCAGTTGATGTTACACCACACCGTCTCTGCCTCGTGCTGGTCCAAATTATCCTTATTGAAGTT
The DNA here is from genome assembly GCA_964035505.1 of Watsonalla cultraria. Taxonomy (NCBI): domain Eukaryota; kingdom Metazoa; phylum Arthropoda; class Insecta; order Lepidoptera; family Drepanidae; genus Watsonalla; species Watsonalla cultraria. Next base: position 3,128,775 of record OZ037717.1, on the reverse strand, counting down.
CAACATCTTGGTCAGATGACGGATCTCGTCCACCACTTCCCTTGTGTGAACTAAGGAGTCTAGTTTGTTCTTTGCCATCATGTTCTGGGTGGTCTTAGAGAACTTCGTCACTTGTAGTGTTGTGCAATTTAACCTGGAAATCGTTTTTACTATAGTATTTGTTACTGGTAGTGGAGAATAGAAAAGAAGCTAACGATGTGGCACTTAATATGGACCAATTTTTTGAATATGGCGAGAGGATTGTCACATTTTAGAGTTTTTAAAAAAAGTTTTAAAGTTCTGCTTTATTTACTGTCGAATAATGTCGATTTGTCGATTTGAAGTTTAGGATAAAATTCTGTAAAACACTTAAATGACGTAATCGCGATCAGCCAAGACGTGACACCCTTATTGACAGTACGCCAAGACGTTGAAGCCTACCCTATAATAAAGAATAAAATCACGGTGCCAACATAATGGGAGACGAATGTTTTTGTTTCTACAACGTTTGATCGAGACATTATGATATTCGATTTAATTCTCCTTTCAAATAGAAATTACATTTAAAATGTCAATAACCTGCTGGTAACATCTTCAATTTCATACACTCTGTTATGAATTTTCCTTCTGGGCTCGAGAACATTGTACAGAGAGCCATGGTCAAACATCAGAAAACCCTTCCCGTACTCAGAGTCAAGGTTGCACTGTGACGTCACATCTCTATATTCGAGGGATGCGACGGAAAAGGTCGGCGAGGCAATAACGATGGTCAGTCGGGAATTATTGTCGGATATTAAGAAGTCTGTGTAGGATTCTAAACTGTAAGGAGGTTGGGATTAGGCACTATTAGGAATGTTTTTATTAGCTCTCTGAATATCACTATGAATATCTATGTTCAGATTAAAATATCGTCTTGTTTCATAGGAATCTGATTTCACACCAGGTGTTTTTTTTTATGTGATAATTATTTTTTTATGGGGTCAAAGGGTTGTTGTATACAGAATATAAGAAGCATATTTAATACAAGCTTTATAAAATTAAAGGCAGTCCAGATATAGTTTCAAGGGTAAGTCCGAATATGTACTTACTTGCTCCGTGAACATAGCATGTTATTTTCAATGCGTGGAGATGGACTGTCCCAGCCTCCTAGTACATCACTCAATGTGTTTGGGCTTGGTACCTCTGAAAATAGCACTATTCACTTACTATTATGTTTTTAGGAACAAAGCATTTAGTGCATGCAATACTAAACATTTGTAAAAATTAATACTCCTATTAGTTATCTAAGTGAAAGATAATTTAAAAAAATCGTATTTTTAGCATTTTTAGAGTATTTTAGGGTATAGGGCATAGGGTAAGTATTCTTCTGTGCTCTACAATCAAGCATCTCATTAAACCAATACAATAAATTAGATTGATAAACTAAAGTAGTGTATTATATTGATAAAGGCAGATGTGCTTTTGATGTGATTATACCTTACAATATAAGGGGTGATATAGGTATCTAAGGATATTGACAGCCATGCAAAAATGTATCATACTTTGAACCAGTGCCAAGCTATTGAAGGTGAGATTCACTTGCTTATGATAGTCCTTGGCTACAAAGAGGGCCAATTGACTGCAGCAGCCAATGTGCAGTGTATCCGGAGGACCGGGACCAATGCCCTTGTAGGATACTGTGTATTGTGGGTACCTCGCTACTATATTACTGCACCTGTAATATAATAATATAGATTTGTATTATAGACTCACCATCTGTCACATATTGGCACTTAATCATCTTGGGTGAAAAGTGGGTGTTGATATTACAACACTGCTGCCTACCTTCGGGGAATACAGGCGTGAGCATATTATGTATGTATGTAGATTTGTATGTCTTTGATGGGAAACTAGCTTGCACTCAAGTAGAGGATGATCCTGTGCCAATGTTATCATTTATGAAACAGATTTTCCTAATGATACCCATCTTATTTTAAGGATTAAAAGAAGTGTCAGGAATGAGACACGTGCCAGATACTGTACAAAACCATGTAGCCTTGAGAATTTAACACAGACAGACACTATCTAATTTAAAATAATAGTAAGTTTACTTAAAATTGTTTTCATTTAATCCTAATATCTTTAAATAAGTAATTCTTGTAAAGGGGTTTAGTCAAAATAAAGCTTGGTCTTTCAGTTACTTAAGTAGCAATACTAACCAATCATTAAACTGCACTTTAGACCACTCAAAGAAATGATCCAATCTCCTAAGACCATTTTTTTCCAAGGACTTAAAGAGTACATTAAAGTCGCCATTAGGTGTTGTGAATATTGCAATCCGGGGCTTGATGAAACCAAATACCGTGTGCACAAGGCGGTCCAAGTCATGTGGTAGCATGTGTTCTATCATTTCAATGCCTATTACTGCGTCACAGCCTATCAGCCTGTAGTCTGGATCTGCAGCATTGCCTTGGAAAAGCTATAAAGAATTGTATTATATTTAAAAAGAGTTGTAGCGGCCGTGTTTGAGCAGTCGCCTGCTACGCATATATCTAAGAAGTAATTCAAAGATGCAGTTAATCAAATTCAGTAAAAGTGGGTATTGTTTTGACAATATGGGCAAGAGCACACATATTAAAAGATACTGACCTATTCCATTGGGGGCAATCCCACTCGCATTGCTGATCCTAGACATACCTCAGATACAGATATACACACTTTTATGCATGTATTGAGTTTAATACATAATTTTAAAGACATTTCAAAATAAGATAAGTACTATTTTTCTATTAAGCTATATTTAATCTTAGGGCAAATAAAAATATAAATTATCATATCATAATATTACCATGATGCAAAGAACTGAACAGTACTTTATCAGTAAACTAATTTCTTTCAGTTAAGTCAGTATACTTAAATAATTATTTCAGTTTAATACTGCTTGAGTGATTTATTTTGTATTTTTAAAACTGGATAATATTCTTTAAAAGAGTAATTACTGAGTTTCTTGCCAGGTTCTTCTCAGTAAAAGCAACCTTCCAAACCTGGCGGTAGCATGTATAATCCTGTGTAATTGTGTCATTCTGACGATTTGAAAGTACTTTGTATAAAGTCTAAATGAATAAAGATATATTTGAGTTTGAGTTTGAATCAACTCACAGTAATTTGCAAGGGGTGTTCCCTTTTTGGTGCATAATCATCACAGCTCAAAAGGTCGGAAGAGCAGCGGAGTGGGATGGACTCTAAGTCCACACCCAGTATGTCCTTCACCCCTGGTACCTCCTTCAAGTACTTTATGAAGCTCATGTCATGGTAGCCCAGGTCTACTACCTGCAAAGTCAATGATAAAGAAGTAGTAGTATTTGTCTATTTTGATTATTCAGCTTAGTATTTTTTTATTTTGGACTAGTGATGCCCCACAGTTTTAACTGCATAGGATTAACAATAAAAACTATGTTACTTAATAAAAATCTTTTTTCGAAAATAAAAGTAGCCTACTGTCCTGTTAAAATTGGTCCAGCCTCATTCCAGAGATTAGTTGGAACATACAGACTAAAATTAAAAAAAATAATAATTGTATGTAAATACTCTACCTACCTGTATATTATAATGTAAGTATATTATAATTTCCTAATAGACCGCAATAGATAAGCGGAGATATACTATATAAGTTATAAGCAGTTTAAGACTGATTCTAAATTCAAGTGGTGAACCAACTTTTTCCAGTTTTCCGCACCACCGCTCATCCATCAAACAGTCGCTGACCGCCGCGTAACGCTGCGCGTACATCGGCGGGTAGAACACAACCCCTTTGTCATCGTCGTAGTCTGCAAACACTTGCTCCTCAGACTCTTCATCTTCTGAAACGTCCCCACTCTTGCTAAATGACAGGGAAAAATGTTTATAATACGGCCGCAACAGCTGATCTAACACTGTGAGTATAGATTGCCGGAAGAAAATTAGCGCTTGCAATGCTATAATCATGATTCACGGTAAGGACTGGAGATTTTAAAATACATTTGCCAGTTGTTAACTTTATCTCCCAACGAAAGTGGCTGACAATTTCATGATGTTCACATGTTTATTTTCTTCTTTCTTTCACGACTCTTGTCTTGTTTTGTTTGTTTGTTTGAGTCATTTGACTTTGATTTGATTGACAGTTGATAAGTTGACAGTTGTTAAATTTGAGGCCTGCCAATGCCATGGCCATGTCACGCCGCCATTTTGTTATGTCTGCATGAATTTAGAGCCAGCCAGCAGCGCAAGCGGCGAGTCGCCGGCGTCGCCGCGTCGTTGTAGTCAGCGACGGCGCGGCGGCTTGTATACCTAATGACGTCATCAAAAATTAGGACAAGAATGAAAGTAATGATTTAGGTCTGTTAAAGACACCCACCGGGTCATTATATAGGGGTTTAAATCTATTTTCTGAGGAAAGCCTACAGAAAAACATGTTTTTCTACCAATTTTAAACATAACTTCGTAATCTTCCTTTATATAATAGTTAGGCTTGTTACATTATTTTTATCGTTCCTGTCGATAGAAAACAGAATTGAAACTTATTGAATCACAAAACCTAATCCAGATTAGCACAGGATAGTAACACATAGTTTTAGAGGATGCAAATACTCGGCACAAGCAGTGAGTGGAAATTATGGACTGATTAGATTAGATGATAGTGGACTCTGCCCCATGGCATGGGACACAGGCGTGAGTATGTAGATGATAGGATAGCTATCCAGAAATGCAGAAAATTGATACCTATATGATGCCACCGACGCCAAGAGCTTGGGTAAATAAAACCTATTCCTAGCTAGTTTGCCAAAATATTGGTTTGTGTGCGATTCCAATAAATTAAATGAAAAATCAATTAAAGATTACTTTTAAAAGTTTGCTTATATTTCGGTAAATTCAGACATTCCGAATAAATTTGCCGAACTCGGACGGAGCATCCGTAATGTTAACCCATAGATAGGATAAACATAGAACAAAAAGCAAATGCTGAGCTAAGCGTCATTGATACTCTATGGATGGAATAATTCATATTTTGGTTGTTGGCTTTGGATTCCAACAAATAAAGCTTAATTTCACCAATTTGGTTTGTTGTTTGTTGTACATAATGTGAGAGAATTAATAGAAACGTATTGTTCAAAAACTATTTTGTAAAAATAGTTACAAAGCTCACGTGCATGTGAGCGTAGTATGGGATTTGATAAACACTTCTACGAAGACCATTGTTATTTGGATGATGGTACAGAAGACAAAATTGCATTGAATGTTGAGATTATAGCTGAAAACATGGGCAGTAATAGTCAACAGTTCCAAAAGCTTGTTGCGAGGTGAGTTTTGTTCTAATCAGATTTATAAGTTTACGCCTTACTCTTGGGAGCTAACCTTGATTATATTGTACGTAAAGGCGCCTAACCTATTTGTAGTTTTCGTAACTAAAACTCGATAATTTTTCACTACTTTCATTTCAGCAACAATGAGTTTGCGTCACACAGTAATTACATTATTATCGAGCAAGAGGATACACAAACAAGTGATGAAAGAAAAGGTAATTAAATAACCATATTTATTTAGCGTCCTACGAGAGTACCTGTGGTATTTAACACAACTTTGCGCTTAAAATATGGGTTTAGTAACCATTACAATGATATGATTTCTACAATGTGCAGAGAATATCACCAGGAACCATATTTTATAATTTGGGGGGAAAAACAATTATAAGCCACAGCTCTACTCAAAACAAATAATATTACCATATGCTATTAGAAAACCATGGGGATATTTACATTTTTTACTTCTTATATTGACAAAGGCATGTTGGTCAAAATATTGGTCGATTTTGTGATATTTTTTTAGTTGTACATTGTATGGTATTTTTTGTAATTGCACCTTGTAGTCATTCAACCACAATAAAAAAATATGTTAGGAGAGCTTAATAATTTCTGAATAAAAATTTACTAATACTTAAAAATCACAGATGTGCAAGTGAGGTCTAGAACCATTTGCCCCCTTTAGCCTAGTCTGGAAAATAACCTCTTAAAGTGATTTACAGTAAACTTGTAATACATCTTGTAACCCTTATGTCAAAGTCAAAGTCAAAAATATCTTTATTCGATTAGACTTTTTACAAAGCACTTTCAAATTGTCAGAATTACAAAATTTACAGGATTATACATGCTACCGCCAGGTTTGGAAGGTTGCTTTTACTGAGAAGAACCTGGCAAGAAACTCAGTAATTACTCTTTTCAAAAAAATTTACAATTTAAAAAAAACAAAATAAAGCACTTGAGAAATTTATGGGTAATGGATTATGGATGATTACCCGTATGGGCCACACAACCTCATAGTTTTGCATCATCGGCTGTAGGGTGTTAGACCTAATTTGTATATACATACATAATAGAAATCTTGAAATGGCACTTTATGGTATCATAAAGTGCCATTTCAAGATTTCTACAAGTACTCCACCTCTATAATAATTATAGGAATGCTCCTATGAAATGCACACAATCATACCATATGGAGATTTATTATGGATTTTATGAATTGTCAATACAATTAGTATGCTTTGTGCTTTTTCAAAATCTTTCTGATGATCAGTCAATTGTCGCCAAAGTGTAACATTGAATCTGCGAATCTTGTCTCATCCATATCCATAACTTGTATTCAGCTTTAGTAATGTCACCATATACAAAATAAATCTATTTTTTTAAATTTGTATATGTTACAGTAATAACACAAACAATCTACCCACCAATAGCAGAATACTGCACAGAAGATCATGGGTCGTACCTACTTGACGATGACATGCTGGTCAAGCCAGGAGACAAGTTTGACACTCACGAAGACTTTGTACGGTACCTCAATGATAATGCAAAGAGGTGGTATTACTACTACAGATGTACAGATTCACACAAAGCAATGGCCAGTTATGAGTCATATACTTACAATTGTGTGTATTTAAAGAATAAAGACAAGTATAAGCCTCGGGGGATGAGGAAAAGGTATTATTATTACAATTAAAAAGTTAAATTTGTATAAGAAATGTGTAAGGTATATATACTTATCTATCTATATCATATCTATACTTTATGGATTGAAACAATGAAAATTAAAAATATTCATTCAGTTTAGGCCCTGTTAAGGCACTTATGAATGTCGAGAATTTACCACCGGTTCGGAAACTAGCCTTCTGAGAAGAAACGGCAAGAATCTCAACCAGGCATCATACATTTCATCGAAACAATATAAATTATATGTAATCATCATACAAAAATCTATCTAAAATATTCACAATAGTCACAATAGTGAATATTACAACCATTGCCAAAGATAATCCTTGGTTAAAAATGGGATGCACATAACTTTAGTTACAAAAAAATATGGTTATAGCCTAGACAGAAACCAAGACCAGAATTATTTATTAGGGAGAATAAGTCTCACTAGTTATTTAAGACTGTCATATCTCTGCATCAGCCAAAAGATGACTGGTACAGAATGCCTGTGGCATTAAGTCTAGTGGATGTTTATGATACACAAAGTTTAAATAAAAAGAAAATTGTTTCAGCACTGACTTTAGGCACAGTAGTATGAACAAATACATGGCATTCTGTTTATAAAATTTTAAGCTATAGCCTGTTTTATCCGATCCAACATCTGACACTTTTCAGAGGGTTTATGCTACCCTGTTGAACTTTTCCAAGAGGTTCAGCGGGTTCGGCAAGGGAAATTGTGACTCTCACATTCTTTCTGTTAAGAACACTGGCCATAAAATTCTTAAGTATAAAGTAAAAAAAAAATATTTTACAGAAACAACAATATGAAGACAGACTGTCCTTGTAAGATTAAAATAAGACAGTTGCCCAATGAGACTGAACTGACCGTGGTGTATGTGTGCAATCACCACGACCATAACTTGTCGGAGCAGGACTTCAGCAAGCTCCAACATGGCCGTCGGCTGCCACCACAAATTAAAGAGGAGGTAATTAAATACTTAAAATGTGATAAAATACCATAAAACCAACTATTGAAAGATTTATTTTTTCTATCTCCTATCACAAAGTGGTGAGTACAGGTACCGTCACGAGTTAAGAACGCTAAGCGAAAATAAGGGGGGGTAACTACACATGTATTTTATTTTCATCGCGCAATACAGACAGACAGAATCAGACTAATAAAATTACGAGTGCATTCAGCGCTCGTAAATTTTGCGAGACCTGCCCCCAATTAAGTATCAATGAACTTGATACTTGATAGATTATCCACTACTTAAAACATAGACTATACAGTGTCACCCATAAATTCGGAGTGGCTGAAATGTTTTTTGAATACTTTAAGGACTTGCTCCCACAAGAAAGTGTTAAGGGAATCTAGGAATATAAGAAATGGTAGTAAACATGTGAGAGATGCCCCGAGGCATATTAGAAGTATGATATCTGATACAGTGTTGAGTTCACAGATAATGGATATGCTGGCATTACGGGTAGACATTGGCAAAATAATGAAGTATGTGCAAATGGAGACTGGTTTTGACATGAGTCGACCATTTTTCTACACCATCGAGAGGAATATGAAAAATAAAAACTTGGAAAGACACATCTCCGAGGGGAGATTCAAAGAAATTTTGCAAAAAATAAGTGGTAAGGAGTAGTATACCGGGTGTCGCAGAAAAAGGAACAGTTGTCTTCTAGAAGTTGTAGGGTTTTATGAATGTATCAGTATTGAAGTTGTAAAATATCTAGCTCCAACGATAACGTAGTTATAGGCAATGAACGCGCGGCCGCGTTTACCTACATTACGTACACGGTAATTCAACTTTTTAAATTAAGGGGAAGGTTACTGGTTTCGAAATTGGTTTTATGGGATTATTTCAGGATTTATTAGATGGAGAAAAAAATAAAAACATAGTTAGATTTCACGTGAATAACTCTACGTTACAGCTGATTTTTATGCGAAAATAAGGTCTTGATATGGCCAACTTTGAACGTCAATTACTCGAAAACGGAAGAATATATTTTTGTCATAATAATTTTCTTTGCTTCCTAAAATTGTACCCTATCACATATTTTAACAGCTGTCCTATTTTCCCCGACACCCTGTATATCATACCTTGTGTTTCCAATGCACTTTAAAATAAAAATAACTTCCCCTTTGGCTATTGTTATTACATTACATGTTTGTTGTTATTATTTCAGCTGTCGATGAGGTCTACAAAGGTGAAATGGACGAAAGTACAGATGATCAAATATTGCAAGAAATACCTAAAAGAGAATGTAAGTTTAGATTCCGAAAGTCAAATAAATAGCTTACATACATACATATGCTCACGCCTGTATTCCCCGAGGGTTTAGGCAGAGGTGTTGTAATAACAACACCCAGTTTTCACTGAAGATGATTAAGTGCCAACGTGACAGGGTGAATCTATCGCCGTCTCAGGCACTATATATAACTATTTGAATTACTTCTCAGACATATGCAGGTTTCCTCACGAGGGTTTGCTTCACTGTAAAGCATGTGGTGCGAAATCACTACTTAAGTTTTTTTTAGAAAAACTCTACAAACAGCTTAATATTCGTAATTGATTAAAGATCCATTGCAATTAAATATTTGTTGGTTAGCTAATATTTTCTGTAGTATATGCTTTGTACAAGAAATAAAATATATGCAAGTTTATGTCTAGGTGACCCTGACACGCCAAAGAAAGTAAAAAGAATTTCAAGCATTGAGAAGATGACTACTCCGGTGAAGCGGCGTAAGTGCAACTTAGAATAATTTTGTTTTACAGGCCTTAAGTGGGTGTGTAAAACAATATATGAGATGAGAGAGCGAGATTTTATGATTTTTGTTTGAGGTTCTCACCAAAATTATAATCAAAAACAAATTTTTATGGTAAATCATTTGCCATTCAAATTTGGAAATCGCGGGTCATCTCCTTTTCCGATTCATAACTAATAATAAATAAATAAAATAAACTAAAAATAAATAAACAGGCAGTTCATAATAAAAAATCTTTTATTTATTTTTAAACAACCAGGTACAAAACCAATAAAGATTGGTCCAGACGGCGCTAAGAGGACAAGACCAGATTCAAGTCAAGGGTCCAGTTTAGATGAAACGATACAAAGTGTGAAACATTTGCAGCAATCTGTCAAATGCGAAACCCAAAGAAATCCTTGGATTTTGGACCAATGTGTTCCAGTGCTTGCAAATAGGTAAGAAAGGTTTTTTGCAAGAACTCTTGACATTAAGAGAATCAATTTTTGTTACTGAATTTATTAATCATTTGTAAGTTTAATACTAATTGTATGGTCTAAAGAAAGTATAAAGATAAACAGTTGGTCATCAAACCATCTTGACAATCGTGGGTTTGACGTGGGGGAATGAGTCTCCGAATAATTCTTACCACCTCTATTGTTCAGGACAATTTTTCAAAACAAAGTTCATGTTATATGTTTTCTCCTTCCTCATGATCAAATGAGTTGACCAACTAAAGAATAAATTAGTAGCTACTGTTATCTAAATCTTATTTCACAGGACATCAGAACCAGAAGGAAAACAGGAATTCGAGGAACCAATTCAAATTAATATAATCGAAACCGGTGCTAATGATAATAAGATGATAATAGAAAGTGGCAATTATGACAATGAATACACTATTCATTATTACAATCAAGACGGTGAAAACCAAGCTGATAATAATGAAAATGGAAGTCAGAATGAAGAAGTGGCTGAAAAGATTGTTTATGAGAAAGATAATACTAAACCTAACGTTAATATAAAACAGGAGACTCATGAAGAGAGTGCTCTAACAGAATACGCTGAAGACGACTCCCAATGCGATAGCATTTACTTCGCAGATAAAGAACAGGACATATCAGAATTTACTGACAGCAATAATGTTACGAACAATGAAACAGTTGAAGATAACACTGAACATGTCCAATATGTTAACGAGGAAGGCATACAATATGTTACAGAGGGCGATCATAACGTCGTCTGTGTATACGAAAACGGTGAAATTGTCCAATATATCCTAGACGGGGCAATAGAACAAGGTGATGAGAATCAAGAAATGGAATATCATCCAGAAGAAACTGAATTCAATGATAATGTTGAAACTAATTCAGATGATAATTCCAATGTCCGTGACATAGGAGTCCAGACTAATGACAAGACAGCTAAACCTGGCCACTCATTCACGCCAGTGTTTGACGTCTTTATGAAGAAAGGGAATGTCACCGGTTTCGTTATGAACAATAAACAAACGCATGTTGATAAAGAGGTGCAGACGAATCACAGCGCTAAAGATGGGTTAGTATAGGCTTTTGAATTCAGATTTAAATCTATAATTATTATAATTTCTATTATATATTTTGAGCATAGACATACAAATGCAGACACTTGTTTTTACTGTTTTTCTATATTAATATTATAATCAGGAAATATTTATATCTAAGTATGTTTTGTAATGAATTGGCTCAAAAAGTGCAGGGCCGATTTAAAGAATTCTTTCACCATTTTAATGATTCTCCCACGGGAACGGGAACAATCCGATAAAACCGCGTGACGTACGCTAGTATGCTATGTGTTATTTATCTTATACTAACTAATATTATATTTGGTTACCTTTTCACGAGAAATGTGGTACAGAGCGCGGTGACCTGAAAGTCGGATAATTATAGGGTACTTATAAAAACCGTAGACGAAGTTGCTGTCAATGTTTACGCATAATTTTACTTTCCAAAATTTACTTAATTACGACCAAATTGCAAATTTATGAGCTTTGACAGTTTTTATAGTCTGTAGTGATATTTTAATGATTTTACAGTTTTTCTTGTAATTTATTCATTTGCGATTTAAAGACCATTTTTTATTACAGTACCTCAGCTGCCTTAGATAATGAAGAGACACCCGTGAATTACATTTCCCAAGTAGAGGATACGTTAAAAAAGCATGAATATATACACAAGCTCAATATAGCCGAGTACATGTGCCGGTCGCATTTCCCGAAATATATCGACACTCTAGCCAAAAAAACTCGTACAGACGTGTTGCACATGCTTAAGAACATATACAGAGAAAAAGCTATGTTCAAAATGACTACGACACAGAAAGGCAAGGAGGGTAACACTATGATTTGGTACTTGGCTGACTCCGAACAAGTAAGGAAACATCTACGGCGGAGTTACGAGAAACTCAGCGGAGGGAAAAATCTAGACGAGGTGTACGCCCTTAAGGAAGAAGTCAAAGACTTAAAACAACAGAATAGAGAATTGATCAGACTTTTACAAAACCAAGAAAGCTTGGATGTTTCCGCTCAAGAAACACAATTTGAATAGATTAAATATACTTATTAATAACTTTGCCCGTTGTACAATCATGGCCTTTTAGGCGACTAATCGAATCTTAAGTACCTAATGACGTCACCGGAAAATAACTTCTATGAAGACGTATTATTTGATGATAAACATTCGCATTACAATGTGTGATAATTACGTGTTCATAATAATTTGCTTAATTACAAATGGCACAGGAGAGTATGTATTTAAAGTTTAAAATAAATAGTTATTCTTTAATTCAAGTCGTTTTTATTCATAGTGTCTTACAAATCTAATGTTTACCTACTAGCACTGTTTAAAAAATATAGATGAAGAGAAATATAAATATTTTCGCGTCTTTCTCAAAGAGTACCGACAAGCTAACGATATGTCAGAAACCATATTAACTCTTCCACAAATACCTTTTGATATATCACCCTCTTAGTAATGGGCTCCAGATGATGTTATAACCGAGCTCATTTCTATTGTACAGTTTAATTAGAATTACGCCCGTGTCTTCGATTCCCTTCACGCCGAGTCGCTTTACAACAATTGCTTGTTTCATTTCGAGTGTGTACTGTTAGGAACATAAGTATCTGCAAATTAAATTAATACCTATAAAACAATCCTTTCTTAAAAATTTTGAATGAAACCTTCCATCTATACTCTATACAGATAAATAAAATTGAAGTGTCTGTTTGTAATTCCAAAATAACAGCTTTTCACTAAATGCATTTAAAATTTTTCTCTGTCTGTCTGTCCGTCTGTCTGTCTGTCTGTCTGTCTGTCTGTTCCGGGTAATCTCTGAAACGGCTGAACCAATTTTAACGGGATGTTTCAAGGAGTAACTTAGGCTACTTTTATTTATTAAAAATATTAGGGTTCCGCGACAATAAGGATGAATCTAAAACTACGCTGGTGAAACCGCGGGGCACAGCTAGTTTTGAATAAACTTCCAGCTAGCTTGTTGAATTGTTTAATGACCCAAAGACATCCAAATTCAAATCAAAAACCTTCAAAGCAAGGTGATAGATTTGTGGTATGCCTAATGAGCATTTCCCGGTGCTAACATCTGTCCATTACTCAGGTATGTACGTTAATTATTCACAAAACAGCTACATTAAACGTGGGCTGACTGCATTGTTTATCACATAGCAATGGGGTGCAAACCTTTGGTACATAACAAGCATATCAAAAGTCCGTCTGATACTTAGTAGGTAAGCGGTTAGGTACTGCAGCCTATGTATTCATGCAATACAAAATGCTTCACTCGATCGCATCTCGCTATGTTCACTCACGTAGCCTTAATTCAATGGGTGGCTTAATTTCGCGGAACAATTTTTTAAAGTAGCTAAAATTGTATACTTACTTTTATATGTACTTAATGAAATGCTAACAGACACTTCAATTTTATTTAACTGTGTGTAAAGATATGTCTGCGTGATGGTAATGTATGTATGTGTTCTGTCAGGGTTTGGGAGGTTGCTTTTACTGAGAACACTAGAGGGCCGGATACATGTCGTACCTACTTATCTACGTTTATCCCGGACTCAAGCGGAATTGTCAATTCCTGTGGAATATAAAACCAACCTAATAGGTATGTCTAAACTCGGATAAAATCGCGCTACACAGTCTAAAGTCCAAAGTTTCAAGTTTATTATTAATCTTTAGATACTAGCTTAAGTTTCAATTTGCTACCTTTATTTTACTACCCATAGGTACTTAACCATACCGTCCATAAGATATGCTCCTGCGAACGAGCAATAATTTTTATCTTTATCTGTCCTTAATAGCTTCAATATTACGAACCCCTGTTTATAACAATGACTCAAGCAATTAATTTGACTAAACTGATACGTCATAGCTAGTGAAAGTATCTATTGTGCGAGCGACGCATTGTTTTGAGATCTATCTTGAGATCAGGGGCCCAACCATGAGCTCTTTTTGCAATGATAATTCAGCTGTGCGACAGTGACAGATGTATACACGTCGCATACATCTGTCTCATAAATTAGTGAAACTATCATGGCAATAAGAGCTCATGGTAAGGCTCCTGCGCGCGCGCTGGTACCGGTTTCTCTATGTAAATCACACTGATGGTTATGAAATTGATCTAGATGGCGTGGATTCCGGCCGTTTGTTAGAATGACAGTAAGCTTTATGTCTTGTATTAAGTAGGTTACGTCATAGTAACCCAAATAGGTAACTAATTTCAGTGGATATGGATGTAAAATAAAAATTGCAGCCTACGGTCGGTAAGTAATGGTAAACGATTTTGTTTTCAAAGCAAGAGACATTTTCGGGTCGAGTTTATACAACCATCTACCAGGCACCTGTCATCGCCTACTTTGATGTAATATTTTCGAACTGGTGTTAATTTTTTATACTTAGGTACCGCCTACAAAGTAGGTATACCTAGGTTCAAAGGTGAATCAAATATCAACATTGTTGCTAGGAAATTTTCATAAAGCTAATGTTATAAAATTGCAGATTACCCAAGTACCGTACACGTCTTTATCAAAGTATCAACGCCCCACTAAACCACTGGTTCTAGAGACATGAAAGGAAGGTATGTTGTGAGGTGTTGGTATCCACTAAGAAGGGAAGTGGATGAAAAGGGTATGAAAGTTGGTATGCAAAATCTTATTGCCACACAGTTAAGTTCATTGATGAACGTTATTACGACTAATTAGGTATAAGTCATTCTTTTGTCCCATTCGGTGTCGAGACCCTTGGTCCGTGGGGTCCTAGCGCTATAAGGCTATTTAATGAATCGAGACCGAAGAGCTGGCAGCTACCTCGGACAAAGAATTAGTTTAGCTATTCAAAGGGGGAATGCTGCCAGTATCTTCGGAACCTTGCCTACAGGGACTCCTTTTAATAATATATTTTAGGTTTTTAGTTATAGTTAGTGGTTAGTTGTTTATCTATATTAAAAACTAGCTGTGCCCCGCGGTTTCACCCGCGTAGATTTAGTTTCATCCTTATTGTCGCGGAACCCTAATATTTTTGATAAATAAAAGTAGCCTAAGTTACTCTTTCAAACATCAGCAACCTGCCAGTGAAAGTCCCGTTAAAATCCGTCCAGCCGTTTCAGAGATTACCGGAACAAACAGACAGACAGAGAAAAATTTTAAAACTTGGTTTTTTAGTGTCAGTAGCGTGTATCCTTTCATATGCATTTAGTGAAAAGCTGTTATTTTGGAATTACAAACAGACACTTCAATTTTATTTATCTGTATAAATAATTGTAATTTGTTAAATAAATGTTAATACTCGGACATACAAAAAGAAAAAAAACATTCTTTATAAATTCTGTATCAAACTAAAAAAAATCTGTATGCAGACTTAAATTCCCTCTAAAGGCTAAGCCTGAGACAATAATTAACACTTGGATACCTAAATACAACCTGCTTTACTAAAATTATAAATCAAAGTAAGATTTAAGCGCACATAAACTTAACTTTATTGTTCACAATCAAGTAGGTAACGCTTCCTCAATATCTTATTTGGTATTAATAAATGTCATTACTCTGGAGGTCATAGACCCAGAAATTCCTGATTTTACATCCACTAGTCGCGTGAAAGAAACACGAAACGAGAGACATAGGTAGGTATCGGAATTTTATTCACAATCCTTTGCATCGAGGTCACGCCCAGTAATTAGGACTGGCTTACAACAGAGATTGTATAAAAGTAATCAGCATATACCTACTTACATATTATATGTAAGTGTTGTCTATTGTATGTTCGAAATGTATTGAAACTATCTCACACGTTATGTAACTAAAGTTTGTTATATTAGGCAAATATGTTATTGCTTGCTTCCGCTTTCGATTTTATTGCAATTACTTTGTAATGTATGAAATTAGTGGCCGTGTTTGTATGGTAATGTGGGTGAAATGCGTTTTGTTTTTTAATGGAGGCACTTTGCTGTTATATTGGCTGCATTCACTCAATTTTATTATGAGTGTTATGACGGATAAGTGTCTTGGGTCGCGCATTCGATTTCCGCCCGGAACCAATGTGTCTACTCTT
Source organism: Watsonalla cultraria (assembly GCA_964035505.1). Taxonomy (NCBI): domain Eukaryota; kingdom Metazoa; phylum Arthropoda; class Insecta; order Lepidoptera; family Drepanidae; genus Watsonalla; species Watsonalla cultraria. Next base: position 3,112,456 of record OZ037717.1, on the reverse strand, counting down.
CAGAATCCATATGATAGATGGGAAAGTGTCTGTCGGTCTGCCACCAATGGACGAAAGTTTATGAATGTTAGTATAGAGCTTTGATCTCAAGTACAGACAGACCCGCGACTTTTACCGCGTAGGGATTTTTTAAGTAGGTGTTAGCTAGCTTTTTCTCTGTCTGTCTCTCCGTCTGTCTGTTTGTCTGTTTATTCTGGGTAATCTCTGAAACAGCTGGACCGATTTTAACGGGACTTTCACTGCCAGAGAGCTGATGTTTCAAGGAGTAACATAGGCTACATTTATGTATTAAAAATATTAGGGTTCCGCGACAATAAGGATGAAACTAAATCTACGCAGGTGATACCGCGGGGAACAGCTAGCATAAAATATAAGTAATTCTATGAAGGGAATATATGTCGCTACGTGTGCACACAACGACCTTAAAATGTATCGATATTAAAATGCACATCGTACTGGAAGCCTTAATTTTGGCAACGTACAGTTAACTACGCTAGAAACCTACAAGGATATTTAAAAGGCTCATGTATGTATGCAAAAATATTCTCATAAGGTTCTGTTCCGATTCTTTATAACTGTTGAAGAATAGGTACCTACTCTACTAGTTAGGGTTTTATATTGAAATTGAAGAAAACTCTAAACTAGTGTAGCGTATAGTATTTCTCAATATTATCATTACATATATACAGATAAATAAAATTGATGTGTCTGTTTGTAATATCAAAATAACAGCTTTTCACTAAATGTTATTTAAATTAAAAAACACAATTAAAAAAAAAACAGTGTCTGTCTGTCTGTTTGTTCCGTGTAATCTCTGAAAAGGCTGGACGGATTTTAAAGGGATTTTCACTGACGGATAGCTGAATGATACAAGGAGTAACTTATAGGCTAGTTAAATTTTTAAAAAACATTAAGGATCCGCGGGCAACCATGAAATTAAAATCTACACGGGTGAAACCGCGGGGCACAGCTAGTATAAAATATTTTGGAAAGAGTAATCACTGTTATTTGTCGGTTTCTTCTCAGTAAAAGCAATCTTCCGAACCCGGCGTTAGCATGTATAATCCTGTATAATCATATCGTTCTGACGACTGGGAAGTACTTTGTTAAAGTCTAATCATTTAATTATTTAAAAAAAAAAATTGTTTGAATTTCATCATTCTTCTCTACCTATATTTGAGGACTTCGGGGCTATACTTGTACTTATATTAATGCCAAATGAAGCATCTAATTCCGTATCAAACACCAACTTCTACAAGTTCTTAATACTCTCTACTTAATCGATGATGGTAGACCCCATGCGCAGGGGCGTGCATTGGATTTTCAGAGGGGTAGGCATAAAAAATAAATAGGTAGGCAGGCAGATTAACTACATACCTATGTGACGCGACTTAGGTACTTACTTTTCAGTATAGACACACACACAAACATAGACACACACACCGACAACATGAGTGTATTCAGTCATCACAAAATGTAACTTCTGATTATCTGCTTATATGCAATGCACGCCACAGCCCCTGCGCCTATTTTAGATATTAAAAAAGCAAGTAAGTATACGAAGACAAAGGTGTTAACAACCAAAGTGACATTTCCATTGAATGGCAGCCGGAGTCATCGGTCACGTAACGAGGCATTATGTAGCATTTGCATAACATGATGTTTGCTTCGCTTAACCTTTGCTGCCGGTGAATTAGACATTTATGATCGCTCTCGAGCTTGTGTGTTGATAGGCCACGCGAAAAGTGGTTTAGAGTCGCTTCATCTATCTACTCGTATATATATATAAAAATGGATCCCCATTTCCCTTGGTTACGGCATCACGCGTAAACGGCTGGATGGATTTTAACGGGACTTTCATTGGCAGATAGCTGATGTTTCAAGGAGTGTTTTAGGCAATTTTTTTATATAAACAGTGTGAAACTAAATCTACGCGGGAGAAACCGTGGGGCATAGCTAGTCTTATATATAAAAATGAATCCCCATTTCCCTTGGTTACGGCATCACGCGTAAACGGCTGGATGGATTTTAACGGGAATTTCACTGGCTGATAGCTGATGTTTCAAGGAGTGCTGGGCAAATTTTATTATGAAAACATATTAGTATTCCGCGAAATAAAGCATGAACTAAATCTACGCGGGTGAAATCGCGGGGTACAGCTAGTTTATATATATAAAAAGATAATTTGAAGTGTCTAATGTTAGAATATAGTTAAAATAATAGCTTTGAATATAATGCATATGAAAGTATACGAGTAAAGGGATTAGAAACAATTTTACTGTTTGTCAATTTGGGAAAATTTATTTGACGCTGGTGCGATAAAGTAACATTATCGTCGCGTTATTCTTTCTCGATTTAATGTTGTAGTTCTTAGCGTTTACTCTGTACATGTACAATCAGCATTAAAAATATTTGAAATATGATTTAATGTAATCTGCATGTGAAATGCGAAGTCCTGACCGACTGAACTCAGCGTACAGTCTGGTCCTAAAGACATGAAATATGAAGGATGAATTCTCTGTGAGTGAACACTACTAAGAAAATAAAGAGTTTTTAGATATTCCATCCATAGGGGGGAATGGGGCTAGTTACTTAAAACATTGATAAATTATGTCAAATATGATACATGATGTCAGCTTAGTTTCTTGTCGGTTCTTCTCAGAAGGCTAGTTTCATAACAGGTGGTCAGTTCTTCGATGTCCATAAGTGACTTACCAGAGCCTAAACTGAATAAATCATTCTCTTTTCATTTTCAATAAATCTGTCTATTAACTTTCTATTTACAACTTTGACCTGAGGGCCTACAATCATCGTTATAGCAGTGACGTTGTACTGACTTCTTAGCTTTGACGTTAATTTTAAGTACCGTAAAATGAAACGTCTACGCTAAGAAGTTCTTAATACGCTCTGCTTAAACCGATGATGGTTAGCCCCCTGTTTTCATAAATTGTAATATAGTATTTTAAGTCGTTTCATTGCTACCTTTGAGGCTATGAAACGAATCAAATAAAAGATCACTAGGACGTGGCTGACGGTACCAATAGATCACTAGAATGTCACAATAGATACAATTTCCGAGGAATGTGACGTTACCTTTGAGGCTATGAAACGAATAGATCACTAGGATGTGACTGACGGTACCAATAGATCACTAGAATGTCACAATAGATAAAATTTCCGAGGAATGTGACGTTACCTTTGAGGCTATGAAACGAATAGACCACTAGGATGTGGCTGACGGTACCAATAGATCACTAGAATGTCACAATAGATACAATTTCCGAGGAATGTGACGTTAACAACATCATCAGCTGATTTAGGGTACGCAACCGCGTAATGCAAATGGCATTAATTGTAAATGAGTATTGTTTCACTAATAGAAGAATTAGTTAAATCACGCCTAAGTCCTACCGGTTCTGTGCGCGTGCGCACGTCAGGTGAAGAAAAAGCGAGCGCAGCCGCTGCGGTCGTCAGTTGTGCCAGGGTCGTCGTGGGGATCGGACGAATCTAGTCATTTTAAATAAATAATACTTTTATTTTTTCTTGTAATATTTTTTTGAAAGGTCACATCATGAAAGTGTTTATCATTTTGGCTGCTGTCTCAGCGCTTGCGAGTAAGTGTTTTATTTTATTGTTTTAATTGTTGCTTAATGGGCTCTAATATAATATGTCAATAATATAATAATAATTATTGGAATAATTTAATTTTATAAATATCAAGATTTCAAATCCTTCACAGGATAGACAAATTATATTTTCACTAATATTCTAATTCATGAAAACTTTTTATCGCTTCATATATATCATATTACAATTCGTTTCAAACATGCCCTTAGAGTACCTTAAAATACTATCACGATTACATAAAATAATACATCAAAATATATCTAACTAACATTGCTAACGTTACAATCGTGTTAACGCAACGTAATAAAACTAGCCTTTTTTGTGAGACAATATCTATGAAATCACTCAAGTAATACGAAATACATTAAAGCAAAATATCAGGTCAATTGGAGCTAATATATATATTACATAAAGTACGTACACAGTTGCACCAATCACTTTGTCTAGCCACGTACTGTTGGCAAATCTTGCGTACTTTGAAGTAACACATTCGTTCTAGTCTGTCCATACAAAAGAACTCAACGAGCGCTCGCTCCTTTTATTATTTATTTTTACGTAGAAAATCTGTTTTAAAATCACTAATGCTTACTTTTACTTAGTTTTGCACCATAATAATAAGGGAAAAGTTACAATTATATGGATCAAATAAAAAATACTATAGATACAAACGACATGAAAGATCGTTACAATTAAAACTACAGTCTAATCCCCTTATCAAAAAACATTGTTTAAACGAAGACTAAACTTGGCCTAAAACTAAACACATAAACTAAATGTTTTTTTTTAAATTTAAACCTAATTTACGTCTTCTATCATTAGCTAAAATCAGTCCAGTTAAAATCAATCCAGCCGTTTTGGAGATTAGCGGGGACAAACAGACAGTCAGATAAATATTTAAAAAATTGTTCTTTTTATTTCTGTACTGTATATACGTTCATATGCATTCGGTTAAAGCTGTTAATTTGGATATACAAACTAACTCTTCAATTTTATTTATCTGTATAGGTTTATAGATTTCAGTAAGTTCACTTGACCATGAATAACTAACAGACACTTTCGTATTTTCAATACTTGTAGGCATAATTGAGAAGTTGTCACGGCATTTTAATGCTTATTATTTTGACTGGCGTTTTCAATCGGTATTAAACTCTAAAGTTATGTAATTTATTGCTAGAATGAAATATTCATTCTATAATGTCTCTGATTAAAAAGTATTTCAGTAATAAACTCCACCGTTACAAAAGTATTGTAATTGACGTTACGTTAGTATTATATAAAGCGGTGGTTAATTACTGTCGGTGCATAACGATACCTCGATTGTTGAATACGTCACCGATTTTCTCACGCGATTGTATTAAGAAATACTTAGAGCTTTGATACTGTATGACTTTTGAGTCCCATGTTAAGGAAATTACAGATTACTAAGGGTACCATATAGGATACCATAAAATGGAGCCTTTTAGTAGAACTCTAGATAATTTTCTCTTTCTTTCTGTCCGTCTGTCTGTTTGTTCCGGCTAATCTTTGAAAAAGCTGGACCGATTTTAACGAGATGGCAGACATCTGATGTTACAAGCAGAAACTTATTTTATTTTAAAAAAAACATTAGGGTTTCGCGGGTCGGCTATGAAATTAACTCTACGCGGGTAAAACCACGGGGCACAGCTAGTTTATCATATACAAAAATAAATATGTTTCGCTATTCAATTCCAAAATCTATTCCCCGCGTTATAGGGTCTTAAATCCTTTACTTATCTTTATAATCGATCCTGTTTGACAAATAAAGCTCAAAATATAATCATTGTGACTGTCTGTATGTATTTACAAATATATTCTATACTCGAGTCTAGAATAGACTATGAATTCATGTCACGATCTAACCTCCATACATACCGTTAATACATGTTAGAATGCACAAAGTATCAGTAATTGATACGAGGTCTGGGTACTAAATTGATAGTTTGAATAAAATCCAATTATACTGATGAGATGGGAGAATCCTATCCATAATTTTCATAATTTATTCATAAATAAATATACAAATATATAATACAAAGTTACAGCGCTGTCTATTCCCAAACTAAGCAGAGCTTGTACTATGGATATACCAGACAGCGGATGTTATAAAAATATAATGAATACAGTTATTAGTTTTCAGGTGAGCATTTATCATTTGATAATCATAATCATATCACAATCATAGAAATGTAATGCTCCATGTCGTGGCTAACGTAGTTATCTAAGCTCTGCAATGATAGTTCAGCTGTGCGCCAGTGGCAGATTTATGCACGCCATATACATATAGCTCATAATATGAGTCAAACTATCATGGCAAGATCTGTCTGAATGGCCGTACCATGCGTTCTTATTGCTCACTAGCTGTGCCCCGCGGTTTCATCCGCGTAGATTTAGTTTCTTCCTTATTGTCGCGGAACCCTAATATTATTAATAAATAAAAGTAGCCTAAGTTACTCCTTGAAACATCAGCTACCTACCAGTGAAAATCCGTCCAGCCGTTTCAGAGATTACCCGGAATAAACAGACAGACAGAGAAAAATTTTAAAACTTGGTTTTTTAGTGTCAGTATCGTGTATACTTTCATATGCATTTAGTGAAAAGCTGTTATTTTGGAATTACAGACAGACACTTCAATTTTATTTATCTGTATAGATATATGTTGCCTTTTCGCTGCTGAGACGCTGAAACATTTTGTTAACTTTGGTAATCACTTAATTTTGCTTGGTTTTTTTTAAGAATTTTGGCCATCAGCTACTTCAATAGGTTTGGGAGTTCAAACCATATATTATATAATGAAAAAACATATAATAACTTCAATCTCAAGGATTGTAGTTCGTTAGAATAGACATACATTTTTGATTTATTACGTCACGATCATTACGGTGAAAATAACATAAAAGGCTGTTTACGAAAACCTTCAACTCCGTACTTGTTTAAATAGTAAAGATAAGTTATTGTCCGTGACTTTGTCTGCGTGGAAATTTTTCGTGACACAAGGTCTTGCTTAAGTTCAAGTTATTTTCACGCGATATTGCAGACTGGTCCAACTTAGCCATGAAAAGTTATATTTTATTGAGTGATGTTTTATATAGACCTACAGTACTTTGTAAGTCGAATCAAATAAAGATATCTTAAATTTAATATACAGGGATGACATACGTTCATACACATGCTCACGCCTGTATCCCCTAAGGGGTAAGGAGGTGTTGTAATAACAACACCCACATTCACCGAAGTTCACTTAGGGATGAGCCACACTAATCAATCATAATAAACATAAAACTAAAACCTAGAAGTGCAGATGGACGAACAGCTAAAATAGTATTCGTTATACTATCGTACTAGCTGTGCCCCGCGGTTTCACCCGCGTAGATTTTAATTTCATGGTGGTCCGCGGATATCTAATGTTTTAAAAAAATCTAAGTAGCCTAAGTTACTCCTTGTAACAGTAGCTATCCGTCAGTGAAAGTCCCGTTAAAATCCGTCCAGCCGCTTTGGAGATTACCCGGAACAAACAGACAGACAAAGAAAAAATTTAAAAATTGGCTTTATATGTCAGTACCGTGTATACTTTAACATGCATTTAGTGAAAAACTGTTATTTTGGAGTTACAAACCTGCTTATATGCAATGCACGCCACTGACGCCAAGCATTACCACTGAACCATAGAGAGTATGAATGAACCACAATAGTAGTTGATACTTCACCCTCGAGTGATCTTGATGAAATTCGACATTGACATTAGTTTTATAAGAGAAATAAAGTGAAATACCTTCTACAGGATTGCATTCGATGTTGACATCGGCCATATTAAAATTTACGCAAATAAGCCTTTTGCAACTACCGAGGGAGTGAACCACAGCCCTATTATGTAACTTTAAAACCTTTAAGAAAACTTGTAGTTGAAGAATAAATTTCCGTAATATGTGTCCAATTATTAATATAGCTACTGGCCGCAATTTCGGCTGCACACTACTTATCATTATATATCCGCTATTGAACAATACGTTTTTAAATTTTAGCCACTGCCCCAACCATGAGCTCTTATTGCAATGATAATTCAGTTGTGCGACAGTGACAGATGTATACACGTCGCATACATCTATCGTATAAATGAGTGAAACTATCACGGCAATCATGGTAAGGCCCCTGTTTGTTTTTTCAATCTAGAAGCTATATTCTTGCAAAGTCTCACTAAAATCCATTCGGAAGTCTTTGAGTGAAAGAGTAGCAATAGCAAGCATCCATACCTTTTTTTACTTACCAATTTTTTTTTGCCTATCTTATCCCAGATCCCTTAAGAGTGGGTGTGTGAAGTAAAGTCTGGCTTTCCCAATATAAACTGTTTTAAATATAATTCATGGAATTTACGATCAAAATCAGAAACAACTTTACAATATTTTTGGTGTAACATTCAAAGCTCGTAGAACAGCGATTCGGAATAAAATAATGAATACATTTATCTTTTTATAGTAAAGGATTTAAATACCTACCAACAATGTATGAGATGAGGCAAGGAAGATGATGAGTACTGATAAATAATAATAAATTTCATATTCAATTTCAATTTATTGCTTTAACATACTCTTAACCTAGCACTTACAGGTATGGACAGTAAGACTTATCCTAGATTAATAATATGGACCCTGTTGGGCACAGCAATTTTGGAGAGAGGACTTACACTAAGTATATTATATTTACATTTTATTTTACCTTTATTTATGCAATTATATAATTTCTGTTATCACAAGCGGGCGTTAAATTAACACAAAATAATTAGCAACGAGTTTGAGTTAAATGATGCTCATTATAGATAAAGCTAATTTGTAATCAAACTGTTTAATGTTAAAGTTGCAAACATAAATCCTTGCTACAAGTTATTGCAAATTGCAATCCATCATCGTGCAGACTTTTGAGTATTCCAATTTCAAAAGAATATGCATATTCTATTATAATTAGGTTCATTTCAATTTTAAATTTCAAGGTATTAAAAGTATACACAATAATTCGAAACCTGTGAATATTCAAAAATCGTTCTAGAATTACTAAATATGTCCTCGCACAAGTTGTTTGACTCTTTTTCTTGGCGAATTGAGGAGGATAAGCTTAATTAATCGGTTCATTCAAATGTCTCAAAGATGTAGCTAAGAACTTCGATGTATTTTTTCGTATAGCTGTTGCTATCCCTCTGGAAAACGTGATTCGTAGATGGGCCAGTATTTTAAGCTAATCAAGATATAAGCAAAGATTGGCGTTGTGTTTGCATAAAATATCCATCTCCAAGTCAAACAACTCTAAGTTTACATAAATTTAAGAGCTGATTTCCATCCGATTCCAGGGGGCAACTTCAAACGGAACATAATATTTTTGTTGTTAAATTAATATTGGTGTGTAATTTTGTAGTATTATTATATATTTAAATTTTATTCAATAAAAACTTAATTATATATACAAGGAACAGTACTTAAAACTAATTAAAAAAGGTAGAAAACTTGTCTCAAGTCAGTGTTTCTCGGTATCGTGGCAAAGAAGGCTAGCAGCATAGTCATCCTAATATTTATTTTTATAAACAAAAAAACAAATGTTCGCCATTGGAAAAATAATTTAAACTTATTGAAACACAATACATAATCCAGGAGCTGGTAGCAATTTCCATCACCGTAAGTGTAAACTCCACGTAACATAAATGATAGGGTCAGCGGAGTCTCGACCCGATGCATCACCGGCATCAGCCGACGATGCACCGTGTCGTAAGTCGACTTTCACTTTTAGTTGCGTCATTGCGTATTGCGAGACGCCGCGCCGTCGATAATCATGTATCACACATTTTATTTTATCCCACGCATGAGGAATTTTAGGTTGTCTAGAGGTTACGAAAGAGATATTTAAGATTATCAAAGGACTTGTCGTGACCTCTTATTGCCATGAAAGATTGACAATAATAATGAGAAACATGTATATGACGAATATAAATTTCAAAATCAAATTCTAAAATATCTCTATTCTATTAGACTATTATCAAACTACTTTCAAATCATCAGAATGTCATTATTATACAGAATTTTATATGCTACCGTCATTAATAATTGAGACACAGCCAGAGCCAGATATCATGGCAAGAAGAGCTTATGGTAAGGCTGTAGTGCATTTATAGGGTCCTGGAGTCGTTTTACCTGAGTTATTCACCTTTGTAGCTTAAGAGAGCGATATGTAAATATTTGAAAATACTCCTAAAATGCTCCACTAGTTGCTTGAGTCGAAGATCTATAAATACTATTTTATATTGGAAGAGCAGATTTCTAGAATAAATTGATTTTGCCTTAGCGATGAGTGTAACCATGAGTTCTTATTGTCCTGATAGTTTTGACTAAAAATCGTGAAAGGTGATCAGCCACATCGGGTAACAAGTGCCGACCCCAACAATGTATGGGATTAGGTCAGGGAGGGGATGATGATGAGTTTTGATTAATTATTACTATGACGTGTATTTTAACTATTGAATAAGATCATTATAGAAAACCACTCATATATTTAAACGATACTCCTTGTAACAGCACTGTCGTCTTTGTGGCCTTGACTTTGGTTGAATATGGATACACAACATTATCAATGCTTTAATAAATAAATTATTGTAATTTGATAAAAATCTCCACAAATAAGCAATGATACGTTTATATGTTTTAAGCAAATTTTAAGTTGATGTAACCACCGAATCAGGTTCTGTGCTAAACTATTTCAAATAAAATGTCCTTTAAATAGTAATTATACATCGACCTTGACACTTCAACTTCATTAACAATTCAAATTTGGTCAAATGTCATACAATCGAATCCTTATTAGTAGTTTATTGGCGAAGTAAATATGTGCCAACCGAATACCTACTCTACTATATAACACATTATGTAACATAATAGCCCTGTTCTGGTTTGGAGCAACATGTATGGCATAGTGATTGCATTGCGTTATAGATATCGATAAATTCGATAATGTTATACCTAAGTGGAGTAAAAAATACATGTCAATTCAAATCTATCTTAGAAATTTGTAACCAATACCTAAGGCAAGTTGTTGCGGCCTTGTCAACATATTCTACTAGGTTAAGCTAATCTAGATTATTTTAAATAAATCATGTTAGGACGGTATCACATAGTCCCTGGGTCGGTCAAAGTAGGTATTATTGAGTTTTTCAATCTGACATTTCCTAGTAGTAGCCCGGAGTCTGCATTAGTGTCTGGTTACTGGCTATAAACTCACTCCCTAGTACATGGGACATCAACAAAACTGGTGAATTAGAGAGGTCTATGAGCATGGCTTTGCTTACTCCTTCGGTGGGATGCTCTGGAGACTGGGTTTAATTTCAATCGAATATTAAGCTATCCGATAAACTAAGAGCATTTCTTTAGTCCATATTATTGTAAAGTATAGATAGTTAAGAGAAAATTATGATAATGCATACCTGTGAGAAGAGGTAAGATCCTGATAAATTCTTCTTAGGAAGCGAGATTTCTTTACTCTCACGATTCGAAATCACTGTTTTCTGAGCTAATAATATACAACAAAAAAGGCTTTAAATCTAGATTACCTAGAAAAACGATCGATACTATAGAAATCTTTTTTATAGGACTGAATGACAAAAATACAAACTAGCACATTTAACTGTATCAGCTTTCACTGTTAGAACTAGTTCTGTTTTCGGGTGGGACTAGTCGGGGCGTAGTTATTGCGCAAACACTGTTGTAACACCTTATTATGTGTCCGTTTGTTTGCAATGTTGGCGCGAGCCGGATACTGGATATGTTATTGATATTAAATAATGTTTTATTCATGTATATACATGGCATCGGAGAAATAAAGTTGTAGTACGCTGACATAAAATAGGGTGTTTTTTTCTATTCACCATTTATACATATTATTCATACATTCATTACATGTGATACTTGACATTTTTAGAGTGATAGTTTTGTTCACTAACCAGGCGGGCAAATGATGGTTTAAGCAGCGCGTATTAAGAACTTCTTAGCTTTGACGTTTAAACAAAAATGAAACTTAAAACCTCAGAAGTTCTTAATACGCTCTGCTTAAACCGATGATGGTAAGCCGACAGTAAATACTATAAACATTTTCAAAATGTATGAGCTCTTTGCATTCAATAACCCACGCGTCATTGCCTTAGTAAGATAGTATCATACCCTATATTAGGGCACAGCAACACAGAGAAAAGGCTTGTATTAAATCCTTATGTTTCCTTCTCCACAGGCGCCCAATTCAAATGCCCCAACAAAGACGGTCAATACGAAGATGATCGTCAGTGTGACAAGTTCTACGAGTGCGTGGACGGTGTAGCCACCACCAAGCTGTGTCCCGACGGTCTGGTGTTCGACCCCACCATCAGGAAGATCAACAAGTGCGACCAACCCTTCAACGTTGACTGCGGTGACAGGACTGAACTTCGTAAGTTATTGTTTACCATTAAATGTTTATTTATTTATAATTAGCGGGCGTCACGCGGTTTCAGTCACGTAGTTTCCGTTCCCGTGGGAGTACGGAGATAAAACAGCCTGGTGAAAGATTTTTTTAAATCGGCCCAAAGTTTTTTGAGCCAATTCACTACAAACATACATACAAACTTTTCCTCTATAATATTAGTATAGATAAGATCGGCAATAACAGTTACACAGAAAACTTAATGAAGTACTAATACAAAAAACATGACATTATGTGAATACTTTATTATAGGCACCCACAACTAAAGTTGGGAGAATGAGAGCAAACCTCGCGCCTGCGACCAAAATCAAAGAGTAGTCGAGAGATGGCAATTCTCACCGTATGTTGTGTATTCAAAGTATAGTTTTGTACATATTTAAACGTTGTCAACATTCGAGACATTGGTGTAGCATGAGATGGGTTGATCCGCCATCTTTGGAGTTCAACCACAACCCGTCGCCGAAAAGTATCAACACATTTTGAACCTGGCCAATATGCAAAGTCTTTCAACAACGTTTGAAAATTTCAAAACCTTTAGACACTTGGTTGGGGCACTGTTCGCATATTGGTGTTGACGTGTTTAGCTATGCCTAAATCTTAGATATAAAATAAGAAGAAATAATAGTTAACTGAATTAAAATATCGACTTCACCAGAAATATAATCAGGAAGTCGCATAAAAATTGCGATTTCAATACGATGACAAACTAAAAATGTATTGCGTACAATCATGGTAATGTACTTAATAATATGTAATTTATGTGGCTAATCATGACTTTGAACAACGGAATTTCCTCACATTTCAAGAGAAACTAGATCGAACAATCCCCTTGAGTTCTAGTTCCTGTAAAGTGAAGGTGGCCTGACTACCTTTGACCGCCTAGGTCGGCTCACTGACTTTCTAGGCCAACTACTTCAAGTGACATATGTAGAGCACCTAGTATATTGTACATTGTACGGATATATACAACAAACAGAATTTAAAACTAATAACAACTAGATAATTTCCTACTCGAATTCTCAGACCTACATATTTTGGTAGTAGAAGTTTAAATTTCGAAGTGTTATACTCACCCACTCACCATAGTAGGTGAATATACCAACCACAAAGGATTAAAAAAATCTAAAATATCGGTCAAGCTGTTTCGCAGTTTTATTACGAACACTATGACGCGACAATTTTGTATAGTAGCAATATTTTCTATTTATCACACGCAATAGCTATTTCTGGTGAAATAACAAAAAAGTGTTCATTCTGTTGAAGTCGTTATATAAATATACAACGCGTATGCAACGTGGAATGCGTTGTTCGCTTGTTCATGACTTGAATTTCAAATGTATTATTACCATGTTTGTAAGTTTTCGAGCTTCTCTAGGTATTCGTTACTGTATAAATGTATAATTAAAACATCGTACATACGATAGCGGCTTTAAATTTCCAGTTTTGCTTACAAATAAAGTTGCTTTTAATGAGAAATAAGAAGCTATAATCGGCATCATTATATCTGAAGAAAATTTTCAAAGTACCTACCAATATTGCCTGAAAGACGTTGGGCTCACCATCTGACACGTTGGCATTTTATCATCTCTGGTGGAAAGTGACTGTTGTAACATCTCTGCCTACCTCTTCGGAGACACTTCTTTGAAAGCGTTAATACTAGATAAAGAAATTAATCAATTTCCTCAGGAAAATGTACTTGCCAGTTGCAAAAAAGAAATCGTTAGTGAACGCAACTCGATTACTCGTTGGGGGAAAGTGTTACAAATTGCGCACTTTACTCCACCGGAATCGAGTAAAATTAGTCACAACTCGATACAAATTAAAATAGTTACGCTTGGCGACAAATCGAGTGAAAGACTATGTTCGCTTCCTGTTCGCACCGAGAATAATTGCCATTTCCTAGAATAAACGACCTCAGACATCACAATCTCAAACCAAGGCCGATTGATAACCGCATACTACCACTTTATTATTCTTAAAAAAGCTATGAAATAAGTATTAAGTGGCTTTTATGAATAATATCGATTTAAAAGTGGTTTTCATTGATGCATTCAGCGATAAAATTAATGAAACCTGCCTTAAATCTGTGAACGTCAATTAATTATGACTTAATTGTTACTTAGTGAACAACCAGAAAATTATATTTTGCTAAAATATGCCACGTTTAATTCAACTTGCTAATAAGTAGACGTAAACTAATGCTTTTAGGGACTGTGCTGTTTGAATTATTAGAAGAAATAACAACGTCTATGATGTACCAGACATATGACACAAGCCGTTTCATATGCTTCTTCTAAATTGTAGTTTTATTCTTATATCAATGTTTTTTGACTGATGAGCATATGCCATCGTCAAGTGCGGATCCAGGATTTTTCTGGTACGGGAACAAGGGGCGGACGGTCAAAAATAATTGATAGTTAGATTTATATATTTTAACAATTCTCATAATTTGATTTGCGTCTAAGTATTTACTGTGTACGGTACTGTGATGGAAGTGGAGTAAACAGTATCAAAAATACCATATCCTACAGCAGTCGTGCATTAGCATTCCGCATACATTTGGACTCTGGGGCCCAACCATGAGCTCTTAATGCAACGATAATTCAGTTGTGCGACGGTGACAGATGTATACACGTCGCGTACATCTGTCTCATAAATGAGTGAAACTATCATGGCAATAAGCGCTCATGGTAAGGCCCCTGACACCATCTTTAGTGTTTAGGAATATAAAATGCTATCAATTTATTTTATCAGCAAGCAACACAGAGGTTGTATGCTTTCAATTCCAAATTCAAACAATTTTTCTTCCTTCCAGAACCCCCCAAGCCCAACGCCCAATGCCCGCGTCGTAACGGTTTCTTCGCCCACCCCGACCCTACTGTGTGCAACATCTTCTTCAACTGCATCGAGGGTGAGGTGACCGAGGTCAAGTGCACAGCTGGACTCCACTTCGATGAGTACTCCGGTACCTGCGTGTGGCCTGACACCGCCGGAAGACAGGGATGCAACAACCAGGAGAGTAAGTATTCACAATGAGATTATCACGTCGAATCAGTCATAGATAGACATAAATAGCCTTTTATGGACAGTCTTCATTTGCATTAATAAATGGACATGTCCATTTCTGTACATTTATAATTTAAGTGATTTGTTTAAAAAAGTAATTCATATTATATAAAATACTCTAAGGTCTTCTGCTATCATACTCCTATTCGTTAGATTCAGAATATAAATAAGTAATTTCACACCACAATTTACCCATTTATGTTTGGTATAAGTTTCTAATTCGCAACTACTTTTAATAATTTATTAGTCAACTAGTCCCCTTGAAACACTGAAAGCTAATCAAAAATATCTTTCTCCAGAGAAAACCAAGGATGGCTTCGAGTGCCCCAAGGACCAGGCACCAGTAGACGCTCAGGGTCAAGTGGTGGCTCACCCCAAGTTCCCCCACCCCAACGACTGCCAGCGTTTCTACGTGTGCCTCAACGGAGTTGAACCCCGTGACCTTGGTTGCACAGTCGGAGAGGTCTACAACGAAGAGACACAGAAATGTGATGCTCCTGAGAACGTGCGCGGATGGTAAGTAGTATTATCGTTTGGTAAGCGGTTACCGCAGCTTATGGCATTATATATAGAAAATACGTTCAAGGCGTGTTCCAAGTGCCCCTTATATTAAATTAATTTATTTGTATACTTAAGAGCTTTTGGAACCAATTGTATAAAAGATTCATAAAAATTTCAAAAATCAAAGAAAATTATTACTTCATAAAATGTGAATCAGAAGAGAGATTCTAAAAAAACATTATACTGAGTTCTTGAAAATTCTCGTTGTGTACTCATTTGTACACACCAATAGAACATTTTAGACCATTTTAATAGAACATTGAACAATTGTTGAACATAGACCTACAACACAGTTTCAATACATGCATACATATTGGTAGGTATGTGCTCAATGTATTTTGACCTCAATGGATTTAATAATATGTTTTATTTTTCAGCGAGGACTGGTACAAAGACTCGGAGGAAGCTGCGCCAGCCGCCAAACAGAGGTCCTAAGCTAGTGATATGATAATATAGTTGCATTAAGACTTAATAAATTAATAATTATAAGTTAAACCATCTTTCATTACTATTCCCACTTTAATATCAAATTAAATAAAAGCTACCACCTGTTAGTACCAAGAAAAGTTTTGGTTATTCCTACAATCGTTGACAAGGGGATGAAATCAAAAAAATTGACATTTCCATTAAATGCTTTTAAGAATTGTGCACACAGTAGTACCAAATTCTCACAATCTCATAATACGCTCTCTACGCTCACTGAATTTAAAACAATACGTAATTAAAATACAAATTGTAGTGATAGAGAAAATATAATATTAGCCTCCTAGAACTAAGGAATATGGTAGTAGCTTAATACGTACTATATTATGGAAAATAGAAAAGTTCTCATAAATTTTTTATAGTTTAATAATACATTTGAAAGTTCATCACTGATTTAGATTATCTTGTGAGAAGATCCGTGAAATGATTAAATTTACATCAATATTATACACACGTCAAATATAGTCTTCTTTTGGTAATGAGTGGTGAGTTCTCAACAATTTAAAGCCACTAGAATGTAATGTCTAAGATCGCACGCAAGTTCGTCGTACAAAACGTGCATTCAACACAGGCTTTGCAATACTTAGAATTGTTAAAATATACAAATATTATGTACATAACATATAGAGTACAATTGAAAACACTTGCTTTCAAAATGTTACTTAATTTTCGCAGAAATCGAAAGGCAACGCAACTCATTACGCATTCAATTCTTGTAACTGTTTTTTCCTTGTTTCTCATAAATGACAAGAGGCTGAATATATTTTATTGAAATAGCTCGATTTAGTATTCATAGCAGAGTCGGTGACAGATTAACCACGCCTAACTATCTTTGGTGAAAAGTGGGTGTTATTATACAGGCGTCACAACTTATGTGCACTGACCTTGAATGCAGTAGTAATTTTTGGAATCGGTCTCGGTCTATCTGTTTGACGCGGCGCGGATTACATATATGCGTAGCTATCTCCACTATTTTTGCTGAGCGCTCATAGCTCGTGAAGTCACCTATACCACTACCAACTCCTTTCGGGACGTTTGTGGCGATGAATTAATGATAAACTTACGTAACAGAACTATTGATAGCCAAAGAAATGTGACTGAAAGAAGTTTTAGCGAACTTCTTAAGTTCAATTCATACACTTCTCATTCTCGTTCAAGTTTAAATAAGATATGAGAAGAAAATTTGCCTTTCTAGAAAAAAAATCTTACGATTTTTCCCTTAGACACCCTTTTCATTTGGCGTCCCAAGATATGATTCTAATGATAGGCGAAATTGGGGTTGGCGAGGAAAAAACCTTAGACCCGGATTTGAGTGGAGAACCCGACAAGCTTTGACGCATCGAGAAATTTATGTGATTTATACCCGAACCACATATGTTAATATATTTTTCAGCTTCGTTACTTACTTTACCCAAATAACAAAATTAATTACAATCTGATTTCTCAGTCAAAGGCCAAGCATGTAATAGATCAGATATCTCCAACAATCATTAAACTCGATTGTTAATAAATTGGCTATCACGGAATACAAACAAGCATCCTGGTTCATACATTATGTGATTGCATTGTTGCATAAAAACTGCAGCTTTGAATTTGGTTTTATTTTGAAGCTTTTTTGTTACCCTGCTGTTTAATTTAAAAAGTTATAAATATAAAAGTTATAAATTAGTCTCTGTCTGTCTATCTGTCTGTCGGTTTGTTCCGGCTAATCTCGAAAACGACTGGATCAATTTTAACGGGACTTTCACGTGCAGATATCGAATATTACAATGAGTAACTTAGCCTACTTTCATTTAAAAGAACATTGGGTATCCGCGGATCACCCACGACATTAAGTCGATGGGGGTAAAGCCGCGGGCACAGCTAGTTGAAAATTGACATACAAACTTACAATGTAGTCTCTAATATAATAAATAACCTTTTTTTTTTTTTTTTTTTTTTATTGACGAGGGGGAAACCTTCAAAAGGTCCCCGACCGCCCTGGGAGAGGCAGATCGGGGTATGTGGGATTTTTACCGCACTGAAACCCCCCCGGTGGCCATCCTCAGTGTTCAGTCAGGGACTCCGGGTACTCTGATAGATCGCACCGGTGTCCCCCCACACTTTGCCGGGGCACATCCCCGGGGCAGCTGAGTCGCCGCCCCTAGAGACCTCGCTGTGCAAGGCAGCGCGAGCCACATCGCGCTGCCACCTTCCCGGGCCCGCGGCTCGGTGGTCAAAGCTCCCACCCCGACCACCGCCAGCAGGCCCTCCGGCCCCCTTTTAGTCGCCTCTTACGACAGGCAGGGGATACCATAGCCAAATTCTTAGACCCTGGCTATTGGGTGGATAATAAATAACCTATGTCAACTCTAATAGTTAATTCTAAATATTGGTAAAGGAGGTTTTGAAATCGGATGAGAAGTCTCAAAGCTATATACAGACTTACTTTTACCTCTTCAAAATATCATTATAGATGAACGTTCACCTAATTGCTGGCAAGTTGACATTTAGCCGACCTTTACCCGACCTCCGCGCAACCGATATACCCACAGACATAACATGCTATAGCGTGATAGAATATATACCTAGTTCGCTAATGCTTGCGAATATGTAAAGATAATTAGGATTTCATAGTTGGTATGTTATTGCATTACTATTAGTTGCAATCTTTCTGATTTTAACTGTAGTTACTTCACTAATGCATTTAGTATTCTGATTGATAATGTAGACAAGTTGGCAGAAGTTCCCCGAAGAAGCAAAGGTATTATAGCATCCAGTTTTCACCAGACAGACGGTAAGTTCATAGCCGCTTCAGTAATTCCATACGTCTTCGAATTACTTCAATCATCATCGTATTCAGCACACATGCACCCACTGCTGGGTGCATTATAACTTTAATGTGTTTAAATGTTTTCCTTCATTCTAAAGCTCGTAGCTAAGATTTTAGAAAATTTCATTGGTATAGCCGTGAGATTGGAAATCGCTGCATGCGTTGCATGTGACATGTTCTTACTTCTTTACAAGTCATCGTCGTTAATTTATTTGGTGATTTATGTTATATTAGCAAAATAATACATTGCAGTAAATTATCCATATTAAATGTTCATGTTGATTTTCATTGACATGAATTTCATGACGTGATAAGTAAACTAAGTTACTCATTTGTATTTATGGTTATAGACACTATGTTTTATTTATAAAATAGAATAGATTGTTTCCGTAATAGTACGAGAAGCAGAATTTCTATTTATATTCTTCGATATTGTACAATATAACCCCAACAATTTTTTTTTGATAATTTTGATGAGGAAATAAAAATATCAACCCAGGATGTCCGAGAAATATACTAACCAACCTTGACAGTTCGATAAGTAATAGACACGTGTCACTTCCCATCGACTTCCACTTTTGTATGTCAATCAAAAGAATTTAAATATTTTAACACTACCTAGTATCTTATTAGTGTTGACCAATTTCCTTAGATAATTTTAAGAGATCCGACTGGGAATGTATTATCACCTTATAGGAGATCGCAGCCGAATAATGCTAACTAATTAATAAATAGTACCTAATTAAATGTTCATTCAGTGATTAAGGTCACCAAATTTTAATTCAAATCTATATTATTATCTATACAGATAAATAAAATTGAAGTGTCTGTTTGTAATTCCAAAATTACAGCTTTTCACTAAATGCATATGAAAGTATTCACGCTACTGCCAATAAAAAACCAAGTTTTAAAAATTTTCTCTGTCTGTCTATCTGTTTGTTCCGGGTAATCTCTGAAACGGCTGGAAGGATTTTAACGGGACTTTCACTGGTAGGTAGCTGAAGTTTCAAGGAGTAACTTTTAATTACAACAAAGTAAGTACTTTCAAATCGTAAGAAAGACATGGTTATACAGGATTATAGGTGCTACCGGGTTCGGAAGGTTGCTTTTTCTGAGAAGAACCCGGCAACACAACAACAGGACACAGTTCCAATGCTCAATAGTCGATAAAAAACAATATAAACTAAAAGTAGGTACTACGTATATTGTTTAGCTTGAGATGATCAGTCCCAACAAGCAGCACCTGTTCACAAGTATGACGACTGACGAGACCAGGGGGCCTACCATCACCGGTTTAAGCAGAGCGAATTAAGAAATTCTGAGCTTTGACGTTTCATTTTGCAATACTAAAATTAAACGTCAAAGCCAAGAGGTTAGTAAGACGTCACTGCCTCGTTGGTCTAGTGGTTAGTAGGTTCGCCTGCCGATCACGAGGTCCAGGGTTCGATTCCTGGGTCGGGTCAAAAATATATATTGGGTTTTCTGTTAAGAAATTCACAATAAAATGCCCGAAGTATGGAAGTTGGCGGTGTTTACACCCCCGTGCCTCGGAAAGCACGTTAAACGTTGGTCCTACGCCTGATCTCTCTCCGGTCGTGTCAGATTGCCGTCTCATCGGACTATGGGAGTGAGGGAATAAAGAGTGCACCTGTGTTTGCGCACACACTTGTGCACTATAATATCTCCTGCGTACATGGCTAATCCCCGTTGAGATTAACTGCCATAACCGAAATTCGGTAGGAGATCATTATTATAAGACGTCACTACAATAACGATAATAGTAGGCCCCCAGTGCTCCATTGAGCGAGGAGGGGGATGGAGGCGCTGTGCCAAAGGATTGTTTTCGCAGTAGAGTCCACCCTTATTCTTGATTGTGTGATTCAAGGTAGCGGGAATAATAAAACAACCATATGGTCCGACAATATTGATTAACAATACAGTTTTACGACTTGAATAAAGCTTTATGGATTAAATTGCAAACTAGCAAGACCGGCCCATCCCTTAGACCTTGGGCTCCGACTCGTTTCTTTGGTAATTTAAGGCGACATTACGCACAGCGAAACCTGATTTTCGGATACCTACATATAATCACTTACCTTATTCGGATAATTTTTTTCGGCTTGTATTACAGGTATGCTCAGTATCTAGGTTTAAATTCTCATTTGGCTACTATCTCTACGTATGTTCAGTGAATTCTTCTTTGTAAAGTCTTCAGTCACGTGGGCAGCTGAAAACGAATGATGTAGCAATGCCATTGGTTAAAATAGTAAATTCGTACATTGCAAATCGTAATTCTGTAATAGTGCAGCTTCCGAAGTTCGTTGACTTTTGAATTTCATTACAGCCTAATCACAAGTATTTTATCGACCTCCAAACTGCTTCTAAAGCATTCACCTTGTAAACTGGGAGACCTCTATGTTCTTTTTTTATATTTGAAACGAGAAAGGTGTACCTGTGGTCGTTGTATCGTGATGAGATCTTAACGATAATAAATCTAGATCGTTGCTTGTTTTAAACCGTAATTAACTTGTTACTTATCTAGACATCTTAATATAAATAATAATTTTTTTTAACGTATAATTTATATACTGTAAGTAGGTAAGCTTTCTACAGCGGGGGGCCAAAGAAATATCAGAGCGTATTAAAAACTTCTGTGCTTTGACGTTTCATTTTTGCACCGTAAATTTAAGCGTCAAAGCGAAGAAGTTATAAATACGCACTGCTTATACGATCGTAGTTCGCCCCCCAGTGCTTAGGTATTGTTATTGATATAGATAGACTGATTGATATAGATGTTTAAATTCCATAGATTTTGAACTTATGTTACAACCCATGTTAACGCATAAAGCAATTACATTTCATTACAAAATTAGTCTTTTCAATTATACATAAGTCATTAAGTTCATATAGCCACAGAATTAACGACAATTTGTACGCAACGCTTAATGTTTTAATGAGTAATCTTTCAAACTTAATGCGCGTGCGACTGTAAAGATATAAAACACGTCTTCAGAACATCCATTTACATCTTAAAGGCTATTAAAAACTCAACGTTAATTGTTTTCTTTGCATGACCTTTTCGTTTTATAGTGTAGAGAATTATTAACTATTGTGTACGCTGGATCCGTACTTTTAAATTTTATTTCAGACTTACTTTTACCCTCGACTTCCTCCGTGTCATAATTACAATTTTTAAGAGCCGTGGTTGCCGAACTTGATTCCTACGCTAAGCTAACGCAAGCTATACCTATTTTAACGAAACTTTCACTGGCAGATAGCTTATGTTACAAGGAGTAACTAAGGATAATTTTATTTAAACCAACTAGTGTTCTGCGAAATAAAGCCATGAAAGTCTACAGCGGTGAAGCCGCGGGGTATGGTAGCTTCAGAGATTAATGAATAAACTGGTACAAACTTGTATAAATATAATATACAGTAGGCGTAGAGATAGTACTATTCTCCTCGCGCTTGCGCTAATAGAAGCGATACATAATATATAGAAATTACATAAATCAGGCACGTGACATGTCATTCGCATACATTTTGTATCGTTTCTACAAGCGAAGTGTTACTTTGGCTACAGTCTCTGGAAGGTACAATCCTCATGCTTCAAAAGTGATTGGCCCATCGGTAGTTATGTATTTTACAACACGAACTTCTAACAAATAAATCTAAATTATTGAGTACATAATGCGATTGTATGTGGTAAAAGAATTGATCAATTCACTTCTTGAAAGCTTTAAATTCCGGAACCTTTCATAATATTGTGACCGTAATTCGATCGCTTAACAAAGATGTTGTAATTTGCACATAATTGCGTTTCCTTAAAAAATATTTTTGATTCTATCATTTGTAACCTACCCTACTTCTTTTGGGCAGTTGTATAATGCTCTAGTTAAAGTAATCGTATTCGCAGTCTTCTATGTAATCAATATTCGGTTACCAATCAATGGGTACTTAGGTAAATGTTTAACAAATATATATTTAGGCTTATATTTATAGCTCTTAATTTTTATAAGCTGATTTCCACTCGATATTTTTCACCATAGAACTCTGGGACGTACGGACCAGATCCAGTTTCCTTTTAACTGGCCCTCGGGTTTGAGCAGTCACCTTCCACGCAAGTAACGCAAGTTTGAATCCCAGCGGGGCCTGTACCAAGTACTTAACGATGAAGGAAAACATCATGAGGAAACCTGCTTATGTCTGAGAAGTAATTCAAAAATGTATGTATAGTGCATGTTACGACGATAGATTCATCATCTATCACGTTGGTACTTAATAACTTCGTTGTTATTACAACACCTCTGCCTGCCTCTTCGGGGAATACAGGCTTGAGCATATGTAATGTAACGAATGAACGTATGTACGTAAAAATTATTTGGATTCTTCCAATAACAACGAGACCCCTAAAATGCTAGACACAATAAAAAGATGCATGTGATAGCCAAGCACCATAATTTGTGGATGTAAATTCATCAACATAAACGATGAAGAAAGTTTGTATTGCCGTATTCACATAAGTAAACACAGTGAAAGGATGCATACACTCGGATGCATCTGTTGAATATCTAATGAGGTAGAGAGTTAATAAAACATCTCTTAAAAAAGTAAGTTATCCGAAATTAAGCGAAGGAAGTCTTTGTTTTGAGAGTGGAATTAAATATTAGTAATACATTCAAATAAATAATGTTTGAACGTGATCGTGTCTCATTTAAGTAAAGCATGTTTTATGATATAAAATAAATAAATATGCTCACGCCATCCCAGAAGGGTCACCAAAGGGCTAAGCAGAGGTGTTGTACAACAACACCTATATTTCACCGAATATGATTAAGTGCCAACGTGACAAAGGGTGAGTTCATCGCCGTCTCATACGTCTTTGAATTACTTCTCAGAGCTATGCAGGTTTCCTCACGATGTTTCCTTCACCGTTCTGTGATATAGATAATGGATATGATACTTTTACACTTCCTCTTTGTAAAATACTTACATTATAGTAATTACTAGCTGTGACCCTGGTTTCACCCGCGTAGATTTAATTTCATAGGTGACTGGAACTGACGTGGAACCTCATTTATACTCGTATTGAAATAGTACATTATAGATACGATGACTAACATTCTTATAAATTCTCAGTAAAAACTATTACGCTTAATCAGGTATAGAGTCATTTACACAATAATCATTGGATATGCAATAGTTAATTATCAGAGAAGTTATCACAATTCAAGCAAGTCACTTAATGTTAAAAATTATCCCATCTATACTAATAAATAAAATGGAAGTGTCTGTTGGAATTCCAAAATAATATCATTTCACTAAATGCATATGAAAGTATTTTCGGGTTTTAGTTAAAAAACGCATTTTCAAATCTTTTCTCGGTCTGACTAATAATCTCTGAAACCGCTGGACCAAGCTAACGATACAAGGTGTAACTTAGGCTACTTAAATTTAAAAAAAAAATTAGGATTCTTCAAAAACAAGCCAGCAATGAAATTAAGTCTACGCGGGTGAAGCCACGGAGCACAGCTGGAAATATAATATTAATACAATAAGAAAACGTAACGTAAAGTTGACAGTATTTTCGTGTGAATGGAATGTAGAGATCCCGTGTGACAGCAGTCCCCAAGGTTCGACCTCTCACTTGCATACTTTGTGCAACCTTCTGCATGCAACAAATCGCATGTAAATACGATGCGGATATATTTAAAATATTATATATTTGGTAACAAGGAAAAAATAATTTCAATAATAGGGTATTAAACAGTTGCTTTTATAGCCCGGTGATGAGCTTGACTTCAGAGGGCCTAGTGCGAGATTTTCACTACCGCCATCACAAGTCACCGCGTCGACGTGAACGCACAGATGGCACTATTTTGATCCCATACAAGTCTGCGTTTACGTCAACGCTATCACTTGTGACGGCGATTCAAAAAAACTCACACTAGGCACTCAGTAACCCGCAATGTATACCGTAACGTTGTCGTAGCGACTTAGGCTTTGAGAGTACTTTCGTATTCAATATATCAAAGAAAACACAGGGGACTAGAATCATCGATTTAAGCATGGTGAATTAAGAACTTCTAAGCTTTGACGCTTCATTTTGTGATAAAACAATTAAACGTTAAAGTTAGGAAGTTATATAACGGTGATAGTGACCCCCAGTATAGCTCAGCTGCCGTCACGAAAAACGTCCTATTGCGTTGAAGTTCTATCGAACTACGATTTCTAATCGATTCCACACTGGGAGAGAATTTCAATCGAATAAATTTAATCGTTCAACGATATTTCGATTGTTTCTTTAATGTGCATTTTTGCACCGCATTATCCTAGTGTCACCCACCTACCCACCTAAATATGAGATATCTTAGTTCTTCGCGTTACCGCTAGCAGGCGCAATACAATACAAATTCTCATACAAATATGCGGCGGAGACGCTATTATTAGGAAAACCGTGGCAAGCTCGTGATAAGGGTACAAATGTGTTCGCTTTCAATCCATAAGTTGAACAAAATATTCATTGCTGATTTGGCCACAGAGTATAGTAACTTCATTTACAAAGACTTACGTAATAGGTGTAAGAACATTTAGAGTTTTGTGGTTTTCTTACAAAAATCAGAATGTTTGATGTAGCAACAAAGTTCAGCTGCCTTGAAGTTTATAAGTTAAACTGATTAATGGATATGTAAAAATCCCAAGTAATATTACAAATGAAATGTTGCACACATTTTGTTAGGCGTACCTTTTAGATATATGTATCAGATCATTTAGTACGGGTTAAGTTTGTTTAAAATTAACAAATGAATTTCGTCTCATGATTAATTTCATGTCAAATCATTAAACCTCATTGATTATTAAGTATTAAGAACACAAACACGAACAAAGATGGCTCAATGATATCTCATATTAATTGTAAAAAATTGCATCACACTCCCCAATGCAATAGAGATTTATAAAACAA
This sequence comes from Watsonalla cultraria, assembly GCA_964035505.1. Lineage (NCBI taxonomy): Eukaryota > Metazoa > Arthropoda > Insecta > Lepidoptera > Drepanidae > Watsonalla > Watsonalla cultraria. The sequence continues at coordinate 3,086,441 of OZ037717.1, read as the reverse complement.
ATAATAGATACAACTATCTAAATTTAATGAACACAAACATCTGATGAGTAATCTTCGCGTGTGTAAGACTGAACTCATCTATCAACATAATTATCTATTAAGATTAAGCAAGACATACGCCCAAATTGCATCGGATGGCGAGAGCCAGTAAAAATGTATTATAATCTATACAGATAAATAAATTTTAAATGTATGTTTGTAATGTTAAATTAACAGATTTTCACTAAATACATAAGAAAGTATAACAGGAACTCACGTAAAAAAATACTTTTTTTTATCTGTCTGTCTGCTTTTATTAAAAAAAGCATTTAGGTTCCGCGTATCACCCATGAAATTCAGTCTACGCGAGTGATACCACGGGACACAGCTTGGGCAGCAGCTTAACATATTGTTTATTTTAAGCAACTCAGGCAAGCTTGGAATTTTCTTGATGGTAAGCCTATTGACGTTTGCAACAAAGTCCCCAGTCTGGGAGCTCAGAATTCTGAACGTGAGATCTCGAGTACAAATATAAGTTTTATAAACAGTAAGGTATCTAGGCCTATTTCTTGAAAAAGAAAAAAGGTTGTCAATCTTGAAGATTTAAAAAATTACTCTTTTATTTACGATATATATCCAAATAATGAAGATTTGTTGTTTTGAAGTTTTGAAAAAGTCGATAAAACACGTAAGTATACGCGATCGGACACGACGTGACACCCCTTATGCTATTCTGGGGGCCTAGTGGGAGTTTTGCACTGCCGCCGTCACAAGTCATCGCGTTGTAAATGCAGATTAGTATAGGACCGTACCAGCGCGTCGGTCCTACGAAGGCACTTGATCCCAAACAAAAAGCGTATGTATGAATGTAATTTCGAATTGTTCTTAGATTCCTTACTGCTGTAGAGCTTATATTTTTGCTGTGCCTAGACAGTGATGTAAGACCCATGACATCTACCGATATCGGTAAGTAGGCGTACACGCTACACCGGCCGGGCGCCAAGCTAGTTCATACGCAGACAAGTTTTCAGTTGCCCAACTGTAATTGTTCTGCTAATGTTGCTTAATTTGACTTTATCATGCACTATATATCTAGGTTCCCAAATGAAAGTGGAATAAATTGTTACCCACTTTTGTTTACTGTATCAATTGAGTCATAATCCCAATAAAAAAAAATTATATCAAATCCATTATAGGTCTCGTAAAAGGGCAGGCAGAAATAAATTTCAATCAATTTTTTTTAAATGTTCAGGAAAAATACGAACACGAGGTGATCATGTATAAAAATTAAATATTCACTCAATTTGTTAATTCAAGTCGAGGAATTTTAATTTTCAAGACAATCTCGCGATTTAATATCATTAAAGCTGACGGTGCCAAGAAGACGAATCCAGGGGACCTACTCGCTTTCTCCGAAAAACGAAGCTTCGGCCGAAAGTTCGCAAATTTCCTACTACGGATCTAATTCGTTCTAAAATTACGTCCGAACGTGGACTGCTAGAAAATTCTTTGACATTTATATATTTTAATCCTACTTTGACAAAAGTATTAAACGAAAGAAAATTAGAATTTGATAAAAACAAAACGATACTGATACGACTAATTATCGATCGTTTTCGAACTTTCGTTTTCGGAGAAAGAGAGTAGACCTCCTGTCACCGTCTTTCGTGAAAACAAAAATGAAAATTATGTATTAGTACGACATTTATGAGCGTCGAAAAAATTACCCCCTGTTCAGAAACTTGCACTCTAATCTATACATCTATACAGATAAATAAAATTGAAGTGTCTGTTTGTAAATCCAAAATAACAGTTTTTCACTAAATGCATTTGAGAGTATACACCCTACTGACACTAAAAAACCAAGTTATAAAATGTTTGTCCGTCTGTCTGTCTGTCTGTCTGTTTGTTCCGGGTAATCTTCGAAATGGCTAGACCGATTTTAACGGGACTTTCACTGGCAGTTAGCTGATGTTTCAAGGAGTAACTTAGGCTACTTTTGAGTACAAATAATATTAGGGTTCCGCGACAATAAGGATGAAACTAAATCTACGCGGGTGAAACCGCAGGACACAGCTAGTCTATACTAATTTTATAAAGAGGAAAGTTTTGTATGTATGTTTGTAAGAAATGAGCTCAAAAAGTACATTTCTAATTAAATTACATCACTAATTAATATACGGGAACTACGCGGGTGCAACCGCGTGACGACCTCTACTCGACCAGTATTACCCGAAGGGGTAGGTACACCCGTATTTCACCGGTTATTTTTAAGTCCTATGTAAGGGGCGAGCCTGTAGCTTTTTTTTTTTTTTTTTTTTTTTTTATTGACGAGGGGGAAACCTTCAAAAGGTCCCCGACCGCCCTGGGAGAGGCAGATCGGGGTATGTGGGATTTTTACCGCACTAAAACCCCCCCGGTGGCCATCCTCAGTGCTCAGGGGGGACTCCGGGTACTCTGATAGATCGCACCGGTGTCCCCCCACACTTTGCCGGGGCACATCCCCGGGGCAGCTGTGTCGCCGCCCCTGGAGACCTCGCTGTGCAAGGCAGCGCGAGCCACGTCGCGCTGCCACCTTCCCGGGCCCGCGGCTCAGTGGTCAAAGCTCCCACCCCGACCACCGCCAGCAGGCCCTCCGGCCCCCTTTTAGTCGCCTCTTACGACAGGCAGGGGATACCATAGCCAAATTCTTAGACCCTGGCTATTGGGTGGAGCCTGTAGCTACTAACCAGACACTAATCCAGACTCCGGGCTGTTACTATTGTCCTTAGGGAGTGGGATCGAACCGGGACCAACGAGGCAGTCAAATATACAAACAGTTTGTTAGACTAGGACTCATAGGACAGTTACTATTGCACATAATCAAGTTAAGCTACAGTACTCGTGGCCAGTACTGGGATGCGTGACCGGCTATGCCGAGTTCCCTGCAAGTATCGGAGAAGTTAATCTGTTGCCTTGCTAAATAAGCATCTTTGGCAATCGTAACAAGTCTTTTTAAAGCTTATGAGTGTCTGACAACTGGTTGAACTGGGTGTTCTTTGTAAAGGGGTTTCGCAGTCGCTTCTAGTACATTTGGTAACCAGTTATATACGGCAAGGTACTATATACTAAGGTAAATGATGACGCTGAGTTTGCTTCGTATTAACTTTACGCCCTCATTAAGCCATGAGTTAAGAGCTTTCTGCGAAATTATGGGGGGTGGGTAACTGCGCAGACTCACTAAATTACTAATGCGCATTCAAGGTCAGCGCTTTTAACTCGTGACGGCTCATTTACCCGTCTATTTACATTAAGGTATATCTAATCTAATCTATATCTAAACAGATAAATAAAATTGAAGTGTCTGTTTGTAATTCCTAAATTACAGCTTTTCACTAAATGCATATGAAAGTATACACGCTACAGACACAAAAAAAATCAAGTATTAAAATTTTTCTCTGTCTGTCTGTTTGTTCCGGTTAATCTCTTAAATGGCTGGACGGATTTTAACGGGACTTTCACTGGTAGGTAGCTGATGTTTCAAGGAGTAACTTAGGCTACTTTTATTTATTAAAAATATAAGGGTTCCGCGACAATAAGGATGAAACTAAATCTAGGCGGGTAAAACCGCAGGGCACAGCTAGTTAATGATAAAACTGTCACGGGGCCAATAGTAGCTAAATATTTGTTTCAAATTTCAAAGGTACCTAATGTAAATAGCTTAGTAGGTAATTGTTTCGTATATGTGTCTTTGCATACATCACGCGAAAACACCTGAATGGATTTTGACTTATGTTGTCCGTATCATAAGCGACCCCTTGTCCCAAGAATGCCAAAAAACTTTACCAACATCAGGACAAATTTAATACGAGATTTCCATTTTGTATATTTGTTTATCATTACAGGTTTGTGAATGATGGAAAAATACAGTTACGTAGACTAACTTAGGTTACCGGTTTACTTTGTTATTTGAGCTGCAAAGGTCAGGTTGCAGATGTTATGTTAAACTACATTGGGAAACATTCTTCACAAGGATGTTTACATAGTAAAACATAATTAATACCGTGTTAACGGCAACTTAATTGGACACACACACACACACACGCATATATATATATGTATATATACACGATATAAAGCGGTAAATTTGCGATCATATGTTTAGCAGTCTCGGACTTAGCCTGTGAATGTCGATATAATTTGCTTTATTAAACTACCTTCAACTTCTCACTGTACCTACATTACATCAATATTCTATTTAATTTTTTATTTTAAGAAAATACCTACATTGTTTTTATTGAATTGTCGACGACACTGGTGTACGGTAAAACTCGAATGAGTTTATGCTACACCTTTAGCAGTAAGTAAACTATGTAAAATTTCATTGTAAAATTAAATTAAATAAATAAATATATATGATACGCCTGTATGTCCCTAATAGGTAGGCACAGGTGTATAGTACACCCATATTTCGCCAGACATATTAAGTCCCATGTAATAGAGAGCGAGGCTATTGTTAATTGATTAGTGGCCGGTAAATGGCCACTAATCAATTTCGTTAGTAGTTAATTAGATTAATTTCTCTAAATAAAAATAATTTCTAATGGGAAATTACACTAAAAACCACGCTTTGCCCGACCCGGGGATTGAACCCAGGGTCTCGTGTTCCTCCTTAGCGCTTTCGACCACTAAGCCAACGAGGTATTATGTGCATTATGGCTTAAGCTACTTCTCATAACATTAACTATCTGCCAGTAAAAGTCCCAAAACGGACAGACAGACGGACAGACTGACAGACGATATTTTTTTATGAATTGTATTTTTGTGTGTACATACTTTCATGTGCATTTAGTGAATAGCTGTTAATTTGAAATTACAAACAGACAGTTCAAATTTATTTATCTGTATAGACCTATAGATTTAAAAGAAACTCATTAACATACCAAGGAATATTATCAATTATCAACTATCCAAACGCTGTTACTGCCCAATACTGGTGCAATAAGACTAAATAATTACAATATACTAAACGGGTTGTAAACTGGACGACTTTAAGCCATGAAATTGACCATGACGGCTCCACCGAGGTTGACTTTGGACCTCGATGAAATGCACCTACATATACATAGCTAGTATGTACACACGCATACGTACATATACGTACATTCTAGTGCTTTTTCTTGACGACTTTACATTCGCTGTGAAATAATTCGTTCGCTTAATATTGGAGCGACTTTTACAGTCATAATAACTTAGCGTCTCATGCAGACGAATAAAAATAAAACTACCATTTATTTGTCTACGTGTAACTATATATAATATTATTAAAAAACGAAAAGGATTAAATTATACAGTAGATAATTTCACAATCTATCTTCCATGTTGGTTTTCTAAATCGTATCTAAGAGATTAAACATTTATTAAGTAAAAACTTAATCATAAATACTAGGAACAGTCCTTAAAACTATTTACAAGTAGAAAACTTGGCTCAAATCTCTCGGGATCTTTCCAAGAAGCCTGGCAGAATTGCCATGTTGAATAGCAATGCTGATTCTATGAGCGAGAAAAGCCTCAGCCAGCTTGTCCTATCTAAGAATTTTATATAAAAATAAAAACTAGCAGTGCCCCGCGGTTCCACCCGCGTAGAAAAGTAGCCAAAGTTACTCCTTGAAACATCGGCTACCTATCAGTGAAAATCCCGTTAAAATCGGTCCACCCGTTTCAGAGATTACCCGGAACAAACAGACAGACAGACAGAGAAATTGTTTAAAACTTGGTTTTTAAGTGTCTCAAGCGTGTATACTTTCATATGCATTTAGTGAAAAGCTGTTACTTTGAAATTACAAACAGACGCTTCAATTTTATTTATCTGTATATAGATGAAATAAGCTAACGATTAATATTCTAGAAGAACAGAGTGTTGAACTTTAAAAACAGCCGTAGAACAAAACAATATGATAATACACTACCGCTCGCCATGTGTCTAATGACACCTTTCTATACATTATAAAACGGCACAAAATTTCTTTTTTGAACGCACCTCTAATTACCGTGCAAGTGACGGCAAAGCTGCGCAAGCACAAGTTACAATGGACTCGACTACGAGCAATACTCAGCAACCTTCGGCGCAAGGCACACGTCCCGGAGAAATAATTTAATTTAATAATAATTTATTTTTTTAATACAACAAAATGAAGAGTATACTCCTCCTCGTCGGCCTAGCTATAGGTAAGTCGATTTAAATTCTTATTTATTAGGCGTTTAAGTGAATATTTGTTTGCGGCAAAGCAGCATTGTTTCGTGACTCATGTTTATTCAACTTGGTTTTAAGACTATTCTAGACTAGGGTTAGGCAAGATAGTGGTTTGAAGTACTTTTGGTCTGGAGAGATAATAGTACGTAGTTGTTGAAACGGAGCATTTAAGTATTTAGTACGTGAAGGCTTTGTGTATGTTGTGGACACGGTTTTTCTATTCATTTAACCATTTATTTTTATTGGAATTGAATTCTATGTAATTCTTCTATGTGTTTCAATTTAAATGTTCATAAGTTGGATTCTGTCGTCGTGTCGGTGACGAGTTTTATATAAAAGGCTTTCGTGGTGTTCATAGCGGAAGCGATACGTGCTCCGTATGAAATTTGTATTGAATATTTCGGCTACACAGTTACTTGAGTTCATTCGAATTTCTTTCTCCGTTCTTCTATACATTAAATTTGTTCTTATAAATAATGGATGTATATTTTTTCATATAAGTTTGCTTACTAATACTTATCAAGAATATAGTTTGCTGACAAATATTAATTAAAATGAAGTCTAATATTTTTTTAACCAACATTAGTTTTTTCTTAATTCGTTCATCATAATATAATTAAAATAAATTCGTTAATGATCAATAATGTGATTAGTACTAACACTAAATAACCTAGGTAACAACCTTGCCGATCTTTTCAGAGGAATTAATAAAAAATATATATTTTCTGGTAGTTAGCCAATATTTTTATCGCAAAGTAATTTATTTCTTTATTTCCCAACAAGTGAAGTATGCTGTGAATTGGCAATAACCTTGGTTCCGATGGCTAGAGAGAGTTAACGCCGGTCGCCGATCCGGATATTGACCGCGGTGAATGTAGATTAACTTAATTGAACAAACATTATATGTCATTCATCTTGTTTAGATCAAATTAAAAACGTCAATCAGAAAATATGAAGCCTAATTAAACAGGTTTGATAGGAGATAGATTAGTTATGTACTTTCTCATATGTACGCTGGGGTTTTTGTCCATATATCTACATGCACCACGAAAAAACTACTGTACGGATGTTGATGAAATTTTGTATGACGCTAGCTTAGTACAGTGATCAACATTTTTCCGATTAAAAATAAGTAAGCAGAGGTATTTTTTCGTGTTTTGAGGCGTTTAAGTAACAATTATGTCAGCTATATCAAAGTGGCTGTATCAAATATACGTGCTTGAATTGCTTCTCAAACGCATATGTCTAAGACGTAATGTACTTTACTGAATAGTTACGATACATAGACTCTACATATGTCGAGAAGCTTTGGGCTTTCTTCACTATGTTTTCCATCACCATCAAGATGGTGTTGCAAGTACAAATATTTTTTAAAAAGACATTTGTACTCACCGGTGGGATTGGAACATGCGTCACTTGTAGTGTGCAACTACGCAAACCACTCACCACGTCAGTGTTACCTGCTGTGTGATATTTAAATTCACTATCAAGATAAATAAATAAAAAAAATGTATTATTTTTCGGCTTGTCTATAAATCAATATACACTTTCACCTTCAAAATATTAAATATAGATCCAACTAACTACCTCATTAAAATACTGTTGCGAAGTAGACGTCCTTAGCGTACACCTTTGGAGAATGCGGTTTTGATACCGACTCACATTTCCTACGAAATATAATCTATACAGATAAATAAAATTTAAGTGTCAGTTTGTAATTCCAAAATAACAGCTTTTCACTAAATACATATGAAAGTATACACGTTACTCACACTAAAAAACCAAGTTTAAAAAAATTTCTTTGTATGTCTGTCTGACTGTTTGTTCCGGGTAATTTCTGAAACGGCTGGACCGATTTTAACGGGAGTTTCACTGGCAGGTAGTTAATATTTCAAGGAGTAACTTAGGCTACTTTTATTTATTAAAAATATTATGGTTCCGCGACAATAAGGATGACACTAAATCTACGCGAGTGAAACCGCGGGGCAAAGCTATTTAAGTTATACACTTACAATGCTTTCCGTTCAAGTCATGAACATTTTGTATGCTTGAATTTTATTGAAGTGTCGACCAAAAAAAAGCAAGTTCCATCATGTAGGTAACATCATCGAAGTTATATAATGCTCACGCCTGTATTCTCCGAAAGGGTAGGCAGAGGTGCTGTAATAACAACACCCACTTTTCACCTATGATGATTAAGTGCCAACGTGACAGATGGTGAGTCTATCGTCGTCTGGGGCACTATACATACTTCTATGAATTACTTCTCAGACCATTGAAATTATGTCTAGATATAGCTCGTTAGCTGTTTTAGGTAGGTATAGTTTTAACTTTAAAATATGTTATTCTAAACACACATCCAGATCCCCGATTCACGTAAAAGAAACAATAGAAATTGCGTTGAACGTATTAGTTCATCTTGACTTTAATAAGGCATTCGATCGAAATCCCCTCCCAATGTTGTATTCACGTGATATAAACTGATCTCACTATTCCGTTTTTCTTTGATATAACAATACGAAAGCACTGTCAACGACTAAATCGCTACGACTTTCATTACGAGTATCGGTAGTACTTAATTTGTCACAATACTGGGAAAGTATCAAGAAGAAGCGTTCATACGTCTGAGAGAAATTCAATTCAAAGACGTACGTGCTTAGCTGAATAGGTACGATATATAGACTCACCATTTGTCGCTTTGACACCTAATCATCGGTGACTTGTGGGTGTTGTAACACCTTTTTTGAGATCCTTGTCGGAGGCGTGACGATATAATTGAAAGGTTATCCAGAATTCAATTGTTTCAATAACAATTGTGATCGACGGAATAATAACATAACCTATAGTCTTCCTTTCACTCACGCGTCCCAATACTAAGGTATGTTGTAAGGACGTACGATCTATTTACTAAAGCAAGAGAAACAATGCAATTATTAAGTACATGTAGTAGGTAGTCAAGTTCAAATCCCAGCGGGGCATGCATCAATGAGTTTTTCTATAAACTTATGTGCATTGATTTCACACCACGTGCTTCACGGTGAAGGAAAACATCATGAGGAAACCTGCATATGTCTTAAAAGTAATTCAAAGACGTGTGTATAGTGGCTGAGACGGTGACGGACTCACCCTCTGCCACGTTGGCACTTAATAATATTCGGTGAAATGTGGGTATTGTTGTTACAACACCTCTGCATACCCCTTAGGGGACCCTTCTGGGATGGCGTGAGCATATAAATATATATATATACATATATATATATATATGTATTAGGTGGGTAGACGTGTACTAATAATACACCCACCAACACATTGCCCGACCCGGGGGAACAAACCCACATCATATTCTGCAGTAGTGCTTGCAACTACTAATCAGAGTTAGTAACATTATTAATTTTCTAATTTAAGACGACTATGAAAATGTTTTACCAGTTTTTACATGAATATGTTTATTTTACGATTAAGCAGAATTCAACTCGAGGGTCGATTTGGATTGTACTAGAACCTTCTTGTTAGATGTCGTAGCCACTATGTGTTATTGAATGTGCAAACGAAAATAGACGCTATTATCCTATGAGGTGCAAGCAATGTTTGATCTTAAAGTAGTAAAAGACTTTCAGAAATTAACTTACAAGATATACGAAGCATTACCTTATATTTTGTACTAACACTTGTTACATAAAATATACTAGAGTTTTTTTTATTTGAGCACATAGACAAATCGATAATATCCTTATAAAAATAAAATATGATAAAATTTAATTTTATAGTTAGTTAAAATCTCCCTACAAATTCAATTGATAATAGAATTTGTCTGTATGTTACGCACTCTCGTTCAGTCAACACAATTAAAATAGAATGTATTTTGAATGTTGAATTCCTCAGACAAGGTAATTTAAAACAATAATATTGCTACCTTTCCTGTTTCGAGTTAATATTGAAATTACACAAAGATATAAAAATTAGACTACGGATATAAGTGTTAATAGCTACTCTATAAAAAATATTACTTTATGCTTATTCTCGTTGGTAATGTAATAATAAAAGCAAATGACAATTTTAAGAAACCAATTAAGCGCCGAAAGCTCACATATTAGTTGTTTTGTGACCTTAATTTTGTACCAAACCCATTTGAGAGTATTCCAAGGAGAGATAAAACAATGGCTTAGAGCCAATTACAACATAATCGTGACTTTGAAAGAGCGTGCGACATTTCATTTAGCACTGTTTAGTTTTAAATATTTTATTTTATATACTTTGGTTGGTAACTTGTGCATTGTATAGCGTATTATGTTACGGGCAATGTAACTTTATTAACCTTACTAGCTGTGCCCTGCGGTTTTAACCGCGTAATTTTTTTGTTAGTAAATGAAATGTTTTTTTTTAAATAAAAGTATTCTAAGTTACTCCTTGTAACATCAGCTACCTACCGGTGAAAGTCCCGTTAAAATCAGTCCACCCGTTTCGGAGATTACCTGGAACAAACAGACATACAGACAGACAGACAGACGGACAAAAAGACAGAGAAATTTTTTAAAACTTGGTTTTTTCGTGTCGTTAGCGTGTATACTTTCATATGCATTTAGTGAAAAGCTGTTATTTTGGAATTACAAACAGACACTTCAATTTTATTTATTTGTATAGATGTATAGATTACACAACATGATTTAAGCAAAGACTACTCTAAACTCGGACAAAACTACGTCGATCCCTTTTTAAATTCATATCACAAAAAGAGATGAATCTACTTTTCAACCAAGGATTATCTTAGTGTGTGTTTCGTCATTAGGGGGTAGGAATATATCCGTGAAGGAAAATTTGTTGTGATTGTGATGTCATGGAGCGCTCTGAGTAGAGAAGGTTCCACGAAGGGGTAGGTAGAGTTCTCACAACACCCACTTATCACCGTAGACGATTTGTCTGAAGTTGCAGATGCTGGTTGAGTCCATCGCCTTCTCAGGCACGACAACTTTGAATTTCTCCATATGTTCTCCAGTTTTTTCGAGATGTGGAAACCTGGTAAACTTGGGTAACCTAGTAGGTGACTTTTCAAACCAATCGTTCATCACAACTTTAACGATAAAAAAAATTGGTGACAACCAAACATTCTCATGGTAAGCGTGTACTACAGCATCAGCCCATGAACCGGTTCATTTTAAATGTTGCCTCTTCTTAAAAACCTTATGAATCAAAATTCCTATGAAAAAAGCTTAGTTTTAAAAATCACGTTCAATGTTTACTAGGTATACTTAGGTAATATGATTTAGGTAATATTCAAGTGTAAGTGAACCAGTTCAAAGACGCAACCTTGACTAGCATTACTTTACTATCTTGTTATTGCTTCACATAAGTTTATTAATTACTCTCGGTCGCATGAGCATGACCTAAGCCGTATATTTTAATATATTGCTTACGACTCAAATTGGCATGTGTTTGTGATGTAACTTTATTATAAAACTAGCTTTGCCCCGCAGTTTCACCCGCGTGGATTTAGTTTCAAGCTTCATGTCGCGAAACCCTAATATTTTTATGAACTTAAGTAGCCTAAGTAGCCTTGAAATATCAGCTACCTGCCAGTGATAGTCCCGTTAAAATCAGTCCAGCCGTTTCTGAGATTACCCGGAACAAACAGACAGACAGACAGACGGAGAAAAATTTAAAACTTATTTTTTTAACTTTATAGTATCAGTAGCGTGTATACTTTCATATGCATTTAGTGAAAAGCTGTTATTTTGGAATTACAAACAGACATTTCAATTTTATTTATCTGTATAGATACATATTTTAAGGTTAACTTGGTTCCGCCCGCGGGGTCGTCAGCGTGTTATTTTATTTTAAGAGTTTAAATGGTAAAACGAAACCCTATTACAAAGACTCCGATTTTCATCTGTTCGTCTATCACTAGTCTAGATAGACGGACAGACTTATAAACGGTTGATGTATATTTACCGGGGCTCCCATACATCAATCGTGATCCGGTTTTTATTTGATAACTCATAGAAACCTAATATATTTCCGAATTAAAAGTAACAAAAATGTGATAATCCAATTTAAAAAAATTGTATACTATCTATGTGATACAATTTGTTAACTTGTGATCATCCATCCGAGTACTGGCTTAGGTTGAGATCTCATAATCAGTTTGTGAATCATATGGTTATGCGATAATAAAATATCGAATTGATTTTTAAATAATATATTTGAATACTTTTTCTTCAGTTTCAGCACAAGACTTCGACTGCCCGGACAAGAGTGGTGTCTACCCGGACCCCTACCAATGTGATCTCTATTACAAGTGCAGCAAAGGTCAGAATCGTGAGTGAAAACGTCGTGCGAAATGTTACGTTAACGTAACATGGGTGTATAGATGCTTATAAAATATACGAAAACAAGTTACGGTGTGAAATTCAATATAATAATGACATTAGTTAGCTCTGATTAAAGCTGAAACCGCGAGGTACAGCTAGTTAATATTACTATTGGGAGAGGCCTAATGTTCAGCAGTGGTCAGAATTACGCTGATAGATGGTTTATTCGAAACAGGCGGTTATCGAGAAAGATGTTCGAGAGAAAAAAAAAATCTTAATTAAGGACACGACGGTGATGTTATTACTACAACACCCCTGGGGCCCAACCATGAGCTCTTATTGCAATGTTAATTCAGTTGTGCGACAGTGACAGATGCATACACGTCACATACATCAGTCTCATAAATGAGTGAAACTATGATGGCAACAAGCAATAAAACTATAATAGGTCATGGTAAGGCCCCTGCCGGCCCCCTCGGAGAATGCAGGCGTGAGCGTATGTATGTAGTTAACCCCATTTGAAAAAAAAATTAAATTATATTCCATCCAGTCTAACGGGGGACTCACCAGACTGGCTATGATCGTTTTGAGTATCACGCATAAAGAACTTCTTAGCTTGGCGTTTAAATTTAGTACATAAATTGAAACGTCATAACTAAGATGTTCTTAATACGCACTGCTTAAAACGATCATAATTAGCACCCAGAACTCGTTAAACACTTACAACTCCAAGTAATAAATCAGCTAACGTCAACACAATACTAATACGAAAGTACATTGCTCCACACAATTTCGTTGTGTTTGGACCAATCTTGTTAGGAACGTAAATAGAGTGTAAAAATTCCCAAACGTTTCCACAGAGAGACATTGCGAAGTCGCCATGGATACACATGACTTCGTAAGGAAAATGTTCTAGGTCTTATTACCTAACTAGCTGTGCCCCGCTGTTTTATCCGCGTAGGGCTAACAATAATTATGTGACACGGTGATTTTTTTTCAGAAAGAAAAGTGACTTGTATTTCTTAAAACATCAGCTATATGCCAATGAAAGTTCCAATTAAAATGGGTTCAGTTGTTGTTGAGAGTAGCTGGAACAGACAGACGGAAAGACAGTGAACATGTAAAATTTTTTTTTTTTACGTCATCATTAATTTGAGATATAATAAAATTAAGAAGAAATAAGAGTATTGCCAATTTAACATCTTTGGCAATCGTCAGGTCAGTCAGAGGCCTAAGAGAGTCTGAAAACTGGTTTAACCCAGATTGCCGATTTTCCTCGAAAAAGGGGTTGCGAAGGTCAGATGGCAGTCGCTTCGTATAAAAATAAGGTGATCAGCCACATCGGGTTGAATCAAGTGCTGACCCCAAATACATGGGATTAAGGCCAGGGAGATGATACAATTATAAGAGTGACTCCTCGTCGGTGTAACCGATGCAATTTCTTCCATTCGTCTCTACCCAGTGCTATCTCTTTGACCTCCTTGTATGTCATGACAGACACATTTTCCTTAACCTTTTTTTTTATATATTACTGAATATTCATTAAATCGTGAATAGGAAGTAGATCAACATGACACGGTGACTTACTTGATATTATCGATATAAAACAGCAATTCCTAATTCCGTTGTTCTTTGAACAGTCATGATACAAAAAGTCGTGCCTCAGTTAAGTGAAATGGAACAGACAACCGTTTTGTATCAAAATAATGTTATTTTGCAATTTTGTTAATTGGTTCCCAAATTCTTTCAGAAATACATACTGGTTTTTAGCACGCAATATGTAGTCAATGATTTTTTTGCTTGATTATTGAGCAATCATAGACACGTGCGTATGACCTTACGTTACTCATTATTAACTAGTAAGAGTCTTAATAAATAACACGTATTGTGTAACAGAACATTTTTTAAGATTTCCGTTTACACAAACTATGAATATTTAAGTGTTGTAATGTTAATTGTAAGTCGTTAGACTGGCTCGTAATGCCGGTAAAACTGAGGAATGCAGGAATGTATGCGCTTTATCGTTTGAGGTATATTTGAAGTAAAATTATGGAGAACTTAATTAATATAAATTATATTATGTGTATTATTTTCCAAAAACGGCCTGGGAAAAAAAGTGACACTTTTGATCAAATATTTGGATATTTCCCTGGAAAATTTCCCATTTATATATTTTCTGATATTAACTCTATACATATTAATTTAAAGGTGTATAGTAGGTATAGATTGTCTCACCTTTGAACATTTCTTTATTCTTATATATAAAAATCAATCCCCATTTCCCTTGGTCACGGCATCACGTGTAAAGGGCTGGATGGATTTTAACGGAACTTTCACTGGAGATAGCTGATGTTTCAAGGAGTGTTTTAGGCTAATTTTACTTAAAAAAACAGCATGAAACTAAATCTACGCGGCAGAAACCACGGGGCACAGCCAGTTTCTTATAACATTACACTAAAATGTAATTGAGCCGACAGTATTTAATTCCTCCTTCAGTATACAACCTACAATCAAATAAAGCCCGGTTTTTGGCTGCTTAACTGCGAAATTTTCCCGTATGCAAATCTCACTAATATTAATGTATCATGCAACCCCTGAAGTCTTAATGCAAAGGTATTCAGATTGTAATCGTGTTGGATTACACTACAATTGATTATCAATTTCCAGGCAAAGCGGAAACCAAACTGTGTCCTGACGGGCTGGTGTTCCTCGACGAGAACCCCAACAAGGAACTCTGTGACATCCCATCCAATGTAGACTGCGGAGACAGGAAAGAATTACGTGAGTGACATCTGGATCATTTTTAAATAGTATAAATTGAAGTCGTCATTTGTTTAACCCAGATTATAAGTCGAAAGGGTTGTGAAGTTGCTCGTCAAAAGGGTTGTGAAGGTCAAATGTCAGTCGCTTCGTATAAAAATCATGTGATCAGCTACATGGGGTTGAATCAAGTGCTGAACAATGTATGGGATACGGCCAGAGAAATGATGATAAATTTAAGTCGTCATTTACCGCTCCTTAACTCAAGAAACAAAGAGAAAATCGATGCGTAAGGTGTGATCACTAGTATCTAAGTTGGCAGAGCAACTGCGTGGCTTGCAGAGGTCTTGGGTTTGAGTCCCGTCTGCAGTTCGTATTTTTCCTAGCTACTTTAAAGAATTCTGAATTATTTTGTGTTTCTTTTTCTAGACTACGTTACGGATTAACGGGATACTAACATTTATGAGTTGAGCTTCAATGGGTTGATAGCTTAACTATATAAAAAAGTGCCGAAATTGCGAAAGTTGTCAGAACTATAGCCTCTCAAATTTCTATACTAATTATTTGACAAGGGGCGAATTGCGTACCCACAGAATGCCAACTATGATCGTTTAATCAGCGCATATTAAGAACTTGTTAGCTTCGATGTATAATTGTACGGTACAAAATGAAATGTCAAAGCCCAGAAGTTCTTAATACACGCTCCTTAAACCGATGATGGTAGGCCCCGAGAACATTTTTTATGTCATAGGTATCATGTAACACTGATACTAAAGAGAAATCACGCTTACAGAGGAGCCGAAACCCACTAAAGACTGCCCTCGCCAGAACGGATACTTCAAGCACCCGGACCCGAAGGTACTGTTGCATAAACCACTTTTAACCTTTGAACTTAAAGTACATATTACGGCAACACTCGTTAAAAGGATGTTACATGATGCATGCAACCTAGTAATTTATGCATTTTTTTGTTACTGCGTTACAGGTACGTTGAGTGTTTGGAATAAAAGTATGACAAGAGTGGAGTAGAGTGTTATTACACGTGGTGGTAAGCGTAGTAAGCGGTCACCATAGGCATGATACTTGAAATATCAAAAGCAATATCATTGGATAATCTCTTCACATTATAATGTGTTCTTTTGAAAATTGCGGTTTTAACGTTGATACAATTTGAGAGTTACAATAAAAGTCCTGTCCTAATCTGACTCGATTTTTAGGATAGATATACAGACAGCTATACATTTTTTTTCAATCATAAGTGACAATGATTATGATAAATATTTACTCAGTTTAGGCCCTGGGGTCCTACCATGATAGTTTAACTCTCATTATGAGACAGATGTATATGACGAGTATAAGTCTGTCACTTTCACACAGTGGAACTATGATGGCAATAAGAGCTTGTGGTAAGGCCCCAGGTAAGGCATTTATGAATGTCGAAAATTTACCACCGGTTCTGAAACTCGCCTTCTTAGACCGGCAAGATACTCAGCCAGGTAGCAATAGAAGTACTTTCTGCCAACAGTCAAGTACATTTAACTTATTTGTATACTTAGAGAGATTAAAATTAGAACTAGGTTATCAGGAGAGTAAATAAATAAATTAATAAATCAAAAAAACATTTTGATAGACAACATTCTAAAATAACTCTATCAAGGTAATCAAATGCCAGTTCCATTATGGTAACTAATCATTTTAACAAACTTTGTTAGTAGTTAGGTGTGTACCTAGTTCTTTGACCTCGCGATCCAGTTCAATATTGAATTGTAAATAATAGAACAAGTTGGTTTTTGCATCTGGTTGTATGCTTTCTTCTTCATAATTTACTTTAACATCATTTTATTTAGATTTAATATAATGGTATTTAGTATAAGGGACGGAGGCATGGTTTTGCCTACGAAAGAATTGACTTATTTTAAATTATTTCGAACAAAATTTTACAATATAGTATTCTCTTGCGTGTGATTGGAAAAACAATTGCCACTTACTTGATAGATTTTCTTCAAAGAATAAAATTGTCCAAAGTATGAAGGAACTGAAATTTTCGCGTTTGCTTGGACAAGTGTGTCCACACAAAACAAGCCAGATTTACAGCCGTGGATAAAAAGGCTTGGGTCCAGGGCTTTTAGTACTTTCAACAAAAAAAGCACGGTAAAAAAACTTCACTGTTGAAAAAGCACATCTATCACGTTACCAAATATTCTCCAGTAAATAGTTACCATTTATCCACGCTACGGTCACTCAATTATGAATTTGTCGTAAAATTCTCCCTTTGTTTTTAGGCCTGCGACAAGTTCCTGTACTGCTCGGACGGTGTCCCCAACGAGCACCCTTGCCCTCCCGGCCTCATCTTCAACGAGGAGTCCTCCAACTGCGACTGGAAGGAGAACAGCAACAGACAGTGCGAACAACTCACTAAGGGTAAATTTGCCAACAAACATTTTTTTAAATATAATGATAAAAGTCCCGGTTTCTAAGAGTAATAACTAATGTAAGATGTATTGTATACTAGGTAAGGAGTCTGGCTAATGCGATTCCAGGCGCCCGACCATGAGCTCTTATTGCAATGATAGTTTAGCTGTGCGACAGTGACAGATATATACACGTCTATACATCTGTCTCATGATATAAGTCAAACTTTCATGTCAATAAGCACACCAAATTGTTCTCCTAACACTACATATTATATGAAAATTACTCCAAAATTAAAATAGGCTTTCACCTCACATAAAAATCTACACGCTATTTTAGCACTTACAGCCTTATTAATAAAATTGATTTTTCCAGACGTCCTCGACGACGGCTTCACCTGCCCAGACGGTGAAGTGATGGGCCCCAACGGTCGCTCCCTCCCCCACCCCACCTTCCCCCACCCCGAGGACTGCCAGAAGTTCTACATCTGCCGCAATGGCGTCCAGCCCCAGAAGGGCAGCTGTCCATCCGGCAAGGTTTATAACGAAGACACCTTCATGTGCGACGAGCCTGAGAAAGTTACTGGATGGTAAATCAAACGGTTTTTTTATAAAACTAAGGAAAATGAGCCAGACTTTTTGTCCTTCAAAAATTTGTTTACCGATTTGGATTGCATTTGGTTCATTGCCTGTCATTTTAAAACCGACTTCAAAACTAGAAGCGTATAAACAACATTAAAATCGTTTCTGAAAGTCAAAAAATGAGGGGCAATATTGGGTTAAGACATATTAATCAAACACGACAAAAGAGATTATCATATAACTTATAAAATAAAAACATATTTTTTTATGATAATATCATATTACTAATGATCAGTTCAATAGTTATTTGTTTTCTTATTAATCATACATTATTTGTTTCAGTGAAAACTACTACGAAGGGCAGACGCTTGAGAAGAACAAACTACCGAAGAAAGCGTAGACAGTGTCATAATTTAAGTTCAATTTAGTATTTTATTTTAAATAAATAATTATTTAGTAATAAACATGAATTTATTTTGAACCCTAATAAACATACATCAATATAAATAAATCTATACAGATAAATAAAATTGAAGTGTCTGTTTGTAAATCCAAAATAACAGCTTTTCACTTAATGCATATGAAAGTATACACGCTACTGACACTAAAAAACCAAGTTTTAAATTTTTTCTCTGTCTGTCTGTTTGTTCCGGGTAATCTCTGAAACGGCTGCACCGATTTTAATGGGACTTTCACTGGCAGGTAGCTGATGTTTCAAGGAGTAACTTAGACTACTTAGATTTAAAAAAAAAAATTTGGGATCCTCGGGCATCCATGAAATTAAAATCCGCGGGGCACAGCTAGTAATATTTTAACATTATCACACTGATTCATCTAGTCTATTCTGACTACAGATTCATATAGATCTAGTCTCAAACTACCCAAAATGTGTACTATGGTATACACAATAATATACTCGTATTTTTTTAAATACATATCATACACCCAGACTCGAGGCACACACAAATGCTCATAAAGTAATGTGCTTGAACTTACTCGGGAATCAAACCCACGACACCTAAATTGAAAATGTCTTACAATTAAAAACACCTAGGAGCTATAAGGGGTTGGTTTGACCTTCCCTATTTCCCCGTTACATAACTAATAAAGCTGTACAGGGGCCCAATTACGATCGTTTAAGCAGCGCTTATTAAGAACTTGATAGCTTACACGTTTCATTTGACGGTACAAAAATTAAACGTCAAAGCTCAGAAGTTCTTAATACGTTCTGCTAAAACCGTTGATGGTAGGCCTCCTTGTCCCGTCACGAGTTATGGTTTCTGTCACTGACCGCATACATGAATATTATGCTCACGCTTATGGTTGGCGTCTCCACCCATCCTCTTGTGGTAAACTTATTGGTTGGTTACAATAATCTTTGTTCAATATTTGAAACGATATAACTACGAGTTACACGAGTTTCTGAGTTTTGGTTCTCAAAGCTAGTAGCTATAGTCTGAGTGACCGCTCGGTGTAAATATTTGGTACATCGCCTTTTGGAAACTCTATATAAATAGATATCAGGAAGAGCCATATTATATTGATATTGTCGCAGTTTTTCATTGCCTGAAAACATGGTCAAGCGATGTTTTCTGAAAATGAACTGTAGCTAAAAAAAATATTGCTCCCGAGACGTGGGACACACAAAAATTCATCAAAAACTCCGAGAAATGCTCGTTTAAAGGTATTATTATATACATACTACACTACATACAATCAACCTTCGAATCCCTTGCAAATAGTATTGTCATTATAGTGCTTTAAAGTGTTAGACTGCAGTTGAAATCATAATCATTATTAATGCTGCAATATACACGCGTGAATCTTGTTGCTATGCATAATCTTTAAGGATCACAGAATTAAGTGTATACTTGTGGATTTTTTTGAAAGAATATAAATCAGGCGTTCGTTTTTGAGCTTTATTTGGGCTTTGAATGTTCCTTCACCTTACAGAATATCCCCTGAAATTAATTCAGCCTTAGGTAGTGTTGTGTTTCTGCGGTAAGGTTGACATATCCTAAAAGGTTGCTAGTGCTTCTTGGAAGGGAGGGGTAGAAGTAGAGACGCTGAGCTAGTAATAGTTAGCATTAAGATATAAGCGAGGGATAGTTAGTATTGAAAGCGTTCAATAGCTGCACTAGCCACTTACTTTTACTAAGAAAATAATTAGCAAAATATTACAAACATTAGGTAATTATATCATTAGTATGATTGTTGGCATGTTGCCTAGTAGTTTCCAGAAGGAATTTCTTTGCACTTCGGACAATATAAGGTCTTTTATGATCTTTTATAAAAATACTTTTTTTATTACTTAAAATATGTATTACATATTTATTGTTATAATAATAAACAAAACTTAATAATAAAAAAATCTTTGCTAAAAATTATTCGAGCGAATTTTACAAGATTGTCAGTCGACCGAAATTCAGATCAATTATGTATTTAAAGGACTTATATAAAATATAACAAATGAAATGCGTGTTCCATACAACGTATTGCAAATAACTTAGGGTTTAAATTGGATTGCATTGAAATTGTCTGTTATAGCAGTTTAATAATAATTGTTAAGTAGTTGCGCAAGCGCCTGCGGTACATTGATGTAAGAAAGCCGGTATAACTAGTATCTATTAGATTACAATGCACAGTCGGATCAAATGTACTCCAATGTGACATATGACAGTCAAACCATAATGATATGATCCGAATCGGGATACTGTCAACGTGTTATAGACATGTCGTGTCTTATTGTAGTAGTAACATGGTTCAAATTTGCATATTTTCGCATAGACTAGTCAGGTAACAGATTTTTTTATTGGCACATTAGAAATAAGAAATTTATATTCCTACTTTTATACCTCGCTGGTTATGAGCGGTGTGCCTAATGCGAGTTTTTCACTGCCGCCGTCACAAGTCACCGCGTCGACGTAAACGCAGATTTATATAGGATCTAAGCAGCGCCATCTAACGGACCACGGATGGCACTATTGTGTGTAAGAAAACTCGCACTTGGCACTCAGGCAGCGAAAATACTGCGCAATTTTTTATTCGCCTCGCGCTTA
The DNA here is from genome assembly GCA_964035505.1 of Watsonalla cultraria. NCBI lineage: Eukaryota > Metazoa > Arthropoda > Insecta > Lepidoptera > Drepanidae > Watsonalla > Watsonalla cultraria. The sequence continues at coordinate 3,065,113 of OZ037717.1, read as the reverse complement.
TAGTACTTATCTATCGTATTATAGTACTTATCTCATAAAATGACTATTGTGCATTCAGGGTTTGCGCTCATAACTCGGGACCTGTAACATTAAAACCCTGGGTGTATTTTTAAACACTGTCTTTCAGGACCTCATGCTATGTAAGAAGCGCCCATAGAATTTTCCCCTTTTTACTACCTACACATTTTTTATACGTACTTATTTGAATGGATAATTCGCAATGTACCATATCCATTTATTTTAAGTTCCGTGTAGTTTTACAACTCGGCCGCAAGTAACGAGTAAATGTTGTGTGATAACTGATAACGACTGGTTTTTGTCGCGTGTCGTGAGTCGTGACCGATTTGCGCATGCGCAACCCATTCTGTAAACGCAGCTTTTGATCTACCGACTGTAAGTTTTATGAGCCTTTGAATAACAACTGCGTTTAAAATACTTTTTCCTTGTGGGTCTAACACTTTCGATAATAATATATATATAACGATTTCGAAAACCTTTCGGACCGTAAGCAGAATAAAAAAAAAGCTCTGAATTTAAATCTCGATCCTCAAAAGAAACAAGCTAAAATTTCTTGCTTTATGAAAGTCTTTTCGAAATTGTATAAATGCGAATCTAAATGCTCCCAAAAGGTCATACTCCGAGCGATTTCCTCTAGCTACAACGATATTAGTGTACCTGCTGTCAGAGTCTCACCTTGCATAAATATAAGATACTGTAACGGGCGAAATATTCGCATGGTAAGCTACACACTCTGTGTAAAAATAGATTATTATTTGTTCAGATTAAAAAAAATAACAACATAATGATCACGAAAATATCAAGGTATTACAGAGCTGTCAAAGATATACGTATATATTAAATCGCATTTATGGCACTTGGAACAATCATTGAACGCCATTACTAAGACTATTTTGTGTAAATTTACTATTGTCTGACTACTGCATATAGCAGAAGCGGTAGGTAGCCCAGGCATGACATTAGGCTGGCTGGAAGATCTTCCCTTTCCTGTGGATGATAATTATCACATGCTTCACCCCACAGATACTATATATTACACATTCTTGCTCAACATTTCTCTGCATTATAATAAGATACACCCGTCACGCAAACATTCACATAATTTAGCCATCAAACAAACGAGGTACCATTCAACTTGAAGGAATCCATTGCAACAGTATATAAAGTAAACATTGCAATATAGAAAGCAGTAATTAAATTTGCATTGTTTTAAAGTGATTAGGAATAATTAAATTTTTTTGCGGACATTTGGTGGTTCAATGCGTAATATCAGGCGATCTGTATGCTTAAAAAAAGATTGTATTGTATTACAAACTCTATATAATTTTTGTATATTATTCTATCGCATATATAATTATACAGTAATAGATAATTGCAGGGAAGGTTTCTGATTAAATTGGATCAAAATGAAGCAACATTTCTGTAAGTTTAAAATGTACGAACGTTTCTCCAAATAAATGTGCTTGCGTTACTAAAATTTCAATAATTAGGTGTGTAGTACTACTATTTATCGTTACTAAGGTCTACATGTTACATCGCCAACACGATGAACGGATGCGACCCAGGCTGCAACGAGGACTACACTTCAAGCTACCATCCAGATGGCACAAAATAGAGAGGCATGGAAAGCAATGTTGGAACAGACGTCGCGCCATGATCACGTCCCTCAGTCATGAGGTTACGACTAAGAAGAAGACATGTTAGGGATATCAAAAGTCTGCAACGCAAGCGAGTTATAATCTGGTCTGTAGTAATTTCCTAAAATCTTAATACCTAAGAAAACCTGCATAAATATCGAAGAATGAATTCAATGAGTATGTAGTACCTTAGAGACACTACTTACGTATGACTACAGACTAACCAACTGTCATATGAACACTATTTGTAAGTAACTACAGTGAACAGAGGGCCATCATCGGTTTAAGCAGAGCGTATTAAAAACGTTTCCTTTTAGCACCGTAAAATTAAACGTCAAAACTAAGAAGTTCTTAATACGCGCTGCTTAAGCAATCATAATTGGCCCTCTGCTCACACTATAACACCTCATAGCCTATAGGGGATCTGAGACAGAATGAAGTAATATAATAGTTAATTTCGTGCACCAATTTATTTACAATGTATGTAACCCGAGCTTACAACACAGCTGAAGGATAATTATCTCAGTATTATCGCGGCTTACATCTCTATTGTCTACCTAATGTGTCTTTACAGCGGTCAAGTGTCACATGTATGATTGGTGACTTGTAATCTGCAGGTCGTGACGCCTAAATTATATGGTAGTGTAATGCTATCAATCATTTACGAATTGATATGTCATACTTAAACTTTTTATGACACAACGCATGTATAGGTTTTGATAAATCAAGCGTATTTATCTATCTGCCATAGTTGAGACACTTCTAGGGTGGTTTGAGTACTCGCTTCCACGCAAGCGATGAAAGTTGAAACTTCACCCGTCTATACCAAGTTTTCCTAAAAGATTATGTTTAGAGTGCCTAGTGCGAGTTTTTCACTGCCGCCGTCACAAGTCACCAAGTTGACATAAACGCAGATTTGTATTTGATTGAAACCGCGCCATCTGATCCCATATAAATCTGCGTTTACGTCAATGCGATGACTTGTGACAGCGATTTTAAGAGAACTCGCACTAGGCACTCAGTTGAGCGCCACAAGAAAATACGTTTGAGGAGATATTCAAAGACGTATGTATAGAGCTGAAGACGGCGATAGACTCACCGAGAGTCATGTTGTCTGGCACTTGACATTTTTTCAAAGAAAAGTGTTATTACCTCTGTCTACACCTTGACCGAACCTTCAGAAAAGGGTTATACTATATGTGGCTTTCTGTTCAATATTTTGTTTAAAAATGTTATAAACATAAAAGGTAATAATCAAATTTCCTTTCCTTTCTCCTTTTGTTAATGAATTTACATAAAGAAACTCATAACGAAACCTAAGACTTCCGCAACCTTTGAGAAATTCCATTATCATGATTTGATCGAATTAATGCAGCGGAGAGTAAACAACAAATTATTTCCTTCCCTCTTAATTTATATACATTAAAATTATCATCGTCTGCTTCGCAAGCGATGCAAGTTCGAATCCCAGTGGGGCCTGTAACTATGAGTTTTTCTAAAAACTTATGTACAGTGATGTACAGCTTTGCGGTGAAGGAAAACATCGTGAGGAAACCTGCATATGTCTGAGAAATAATTCAAAGACGTATGTATAGTGCCTGAGTCGGCGATGGACTCATCCTCTGTCACGTTGGCACTTAATCATATTCGGTGAAATGTGGGTGTTGAAAATTACAACACCTCTGACTACCTCTTAGCTTATGCATAGCATATGTATGTAAAATTATCATTAACTTGCGCGAGCTTATTCAAACTAAAAAGTTTTGCAAAATGGGTTTTGTTATATTTAAATAGGTGTTTAAATAACTGCATTTACATTTCACTAGTATTGTACCTACTACAAATTAATGTTTAATTACGCACAATATTTACTCGTTGATTGAAATTGGTTTTATTTACTTAAATAACTGTGGTCCTTAATTCCATGAGTGACTTTAATTTGCAGCCAAAAATTTTTTTTCAATTGAAACCAATACTTTCTGAGATTAGCGCGTTCAATCAAACAAGCAAACAAACTTTTCAGCTTTATAATATTAGTATAAAATATCTAGTGCAGATACAGTTTTTATAAAAAATATTAGCCGTTTAAGGATTGATATCTACTAGTACATAAGTATGTAGTTACTTTTCGTTTAGAGGTACCTTAAATAGGACATTCTTAAGCAGTATTTAACCTGCTATTTTGACATAAAAAAACAGAAGTTATTCTTTATTGCTTTTTTTTACAATACCAGTTTTAATATACATTTTAATCCTAATATAAAGTTTAATGAAAAGTTATTAGAATTAGTGCTGAACAAATCTAGCCTGACAGCATTAGCTAATGCCATTTGATTGCCTAAGAGTTAATAGAATACCATAAACTATGGATAATATTGAATAATCTAATAAGTTACAGAAGTTCTTTGAACTGTTACATAAAGAATCAATAGTTCGTCTCAGTCATTCACTACCTGATTTTATAGGATGTTTTTACATATCATTATGGTAATAAAGCAGTTATTTCTACCGCATCCAGCCATTTATTGGATTGGGTCAACTTGTCATACAAAGCACGCTCAGTCCGAGGTATATGGCCGTTTTCGTAATCACTATCTCGAACTCGATACTGACTATGTGCTCGTATCTATAGTATAGTGACGAAACTTGAAAAGGAAAACTTAAAAGCATTTTCTTGAGAAATTATTAATCGCCGCTGACTGCAAGTAGTCGCTTACCTGTCATACTCTTGTTCTTCACTTTCATAATATTATAAATGTACTCGTAGTCTTAGAGATATGACTCTAAGACAATATTTATGCTGTAATGATGAAAAAATGCAATAATATGACAAAATATGAGAACAAGAGTCATTGGCTGTTAATTGATAAATTACAGTGCAAAAATTATTCCGAGTTTCATAACATGAAATGAGACCCACAATAAGATATTTACTGGGAAAAACTGTAATTAGATGGCAAATTCCGGGGCTACGAGCGATAATGATTTCATTATAAATCATCGTTATTAATTGGCATCAAGTACGCTGCTTCTCATACAACAATGTTAATTATATCCCTCATATCTCCTTTCAGCATCTTCAAAAAACACCATAAAGGGGTAATAAAAAACGCATACTTTGCAATTAGTGCATAATATAAAACCCCATCCCTACTATGAATAGGAGCGATTGCAAGCACAGTGTCGACGGGCGCTCGGCGGTCTGCGCGCGCGCTGCCAGTATAACCGGGCCCAGTACGACGCCCAGACGTCGCGACGCTACAAACAAACAAACAAACCACCAAACATGCGGACTAGTGCACAAGTCACGTGGCTTCTCGCCTGCTTAGCGTATGGTGAGATTTTTTAATTATTATAAAGGGACGGATGAAAAGAATTGATGATGATGATGAACGCGGGAAACCTTAGTGCTAGTAAGAGTAATGGAAGGTGGTATGAAAGTACTTACTTTGAAATTCATGACTGGCAAACTACAAATAGACAAAAAAAAAATTTTTTTTTACAATTTATTATTCTTTATTTGAAATATTTAACATCCTGCGTTTAAACTGATAATACACAGATACTGGTCACAAAATACCATCCGTAAATTGTAGCGAAATTAAGAATTACATTATTGTAAATAACTTATTATTGTATATTAGATATATTCAATCAAAATACGAAAGTCCAAAATAGTGTCAATTAGACATTTACTTAAACATCGTCAGTTATCCAAAAATAATAACTTGTTTTTTGGTTAACTTTCAATCAAACGTCATTCAAAATCTAACAACTTATAAGTTGTTCGAACTTTTGATAGATGTAAATTGACTTTGACTTTTAGTACTAAACAAAACGTTTTTTATTCATTCATCAACTAGCTGTGCCGCGCAGTTTCACCCGCGTAGATTTAGTTTCTTCCTTATTGTCGCGGAACCCTAATATGTTTAATAAATAAAAGTAACCTAAGCTACTCCTTGAAACATCAGCTACCTGCCAGTGAAAGTCCCGTTAAAATCGGTCCAGCCGTTTCAGAGATTACCCGGAACAAACAGACAGACAGACAGACAGAGAAAATTTTTAAAACTTGGTTTTCCAGTGTGTTTAGCGTGTATACTTTCATATACATTTAGTGAAAAGCTGTTATTTTGGAATTACAAACAGACACTTCAATTTTATTTATCTGTATAGATGTAAAGATTACTAGTTTTTTCTCGTGAATTCGTTTTGGGAATTTCATGTTTGACTATGGGATATAAACATTTCTAACAGACAGCCAATAGAAACCAGTCTTATGAACATTGTATTCTTTTATTTACCTAATTGAGACCAAACTTGTAGGACCTGTTTCCAAATACCAATCAAACGTGTCACTAAGAAGTGGCTATATTAAATATGGCTTGACTAGTCTGGTGACATGATTTGGCACACAATTCAACTCAAAAATATCTTTATTCGATTAGACTTTTAACGAAGTACTTTTAAATCGCCAGAATGACATAATTATACAGGATTATACATGCTACCGCCAGGTTCGGAAGGTTGCTTTTACTGAGAACAACCTGGCAAGAAACTCAGTAATTACTCTTTTCAAAAATATTATTATACAACAAAAAACCTATGTCCACAGTTACAATGCATAAATGATAACTATGTGATAAGAAATAGGATATTTATAATTTTTATATTTATAGGGTTACAGTGAAAAATGTGAGTGGCCTGATTATGGGACTGAAATCCGACTACTGAGAAATCACGCTGTCAACAGTATTAACCAAGAGAAGTTAAGAGCTTAGCCGTGGTCATATCATCATATCTATATGTATACATCTATACAGATAAATAAAATTGAAGTGTCTGTTTGTAAATCCAAAATAACGGTTTTTCACTAAATTCATATTAAAGTATACACGATACCGACACTATTACCATCAGCTACCTGCCAGTGAAAGTCCCGTTAAAATCGGTCCAGCCGTTTCGGAGATTACCCGGAACAAACAGACAGACAGACAGACAGACAGACGGACAGACAGAGAAAAATTTAAAAACTTCGTTTTTTTGTGTCAGTAGCGTGTATACTTTAATATGCATTTAGTGAAAACCTGTTATTTTGGAATTACAAACAGACACATCAATTTTATTTATCCGTATTATCCGTATGGATGTATAGATTGTTAGAGTATGACTATGGCTATCATCTAAACATCACTCATGTCTTTCTATCTTTCTCTTCTCAAATTTGATACACTGACATCCATACGAATTTCCTTTCGTCATAAACAATATGATATCATTACACTTAAGTTCATTATACATTGCGTATAGTAATAAACCCCAAATATAGGTAAATTGAAACTAAAGAAACGTTCGTAATTGAATGCGAAATAAGCATTATTTATTATGCCAATAGCTAACTATGAAAGTAATTACATAAAAGCTTCTTAAGTCATTGTGAAGTTGCAATATCCTCTGAGGCCTATTAACAAACACATTGTTACTGGTGTTACGTAAGTGCGTACAGTGGTATGAACTTACACATTCACATAGTAAAGTAATTTTGTGGAATATATTTTGTGTCTTTCGAAATAGCAGTTTATTAAAATGGTTAGGAAAATATGAATTGATCAATTTAGGACCAACTGCACGGTTTGCAGGAGATCGTGGGTTAGAAGTAATTTTAAATGTTTTTGGAATGTACATTTATAAAAAATCCACGTGTTTCATGCTTACAAAAAATTTAACTATTTAACTCTGTTCACTAATAAATATCTTCATGCACTTCCTTCGGCTATAGGTGTATCTAACCCACCTATTCATACAATTAGATGATTATTAAAAAAATCTCCTAAAAAATAACTAGTACCAATCAAAATACAACTCTAAAAACACAGATATAGAATTCAAATTAAAACATCATACACAATTATCTAGTCCTGATTATATGTCCAATCAGGCGCTAATTAACCGGCGGCCTTAAGGCTTTAATCGTTGCAAATAGAAGTGTTTCCTTCAGTCAGTTTCTCAACCGAATGGAAAGGGAGCCGGAATCAAGACCGTTTGTGCGAAACTCAAGGTCCACACCTGTTCGAGCGACATTTAAAAATATATCATTCAGTTCGAACAAGCCTGTGATTTATGTGTGTTGAAACTAACACAAAAGAGTAAGCAATTTTATTCTTAATCTTATTTTTTTTAACATTAGCCGAAAGATAACAAAAGCCCAACTACAACAAGGGTTGGCGCACCGAACACGCCTTAAAACCAGGCCATATTGTACGGAATGCTATTTGATATTGTACAGGTTCTGTCACGAAATATGAGCGCTCAGTGAAGGGGCTTAATTATACTGTTTACTTTTATAGGAGTATGATTAGTCTTAGTGACTTAGTCCCACGCAGGCTTGGCATATGTAGCTGGCCTTCATGCATGGACTTCTTTGGCCAGTTGACTTTTAAATAGCGTAATATATCTTATAGAGTGGTATAGAGGTATCGAGGTAGGATCATATAGTGATGTACTTCTGTATTTCACCATGTATGTTTAATAGGTGCCGTTACCAGAAATTTACAGATACTAAACCTAATAACACTTTGCCCGATCCGGGAACCGAACTCAGAATCTACTTGTAGTTTCTGCAATTTGCAACTATGGGGCAGTTAATAAATTGTTCCATCCAGAATAACTTCAACTTTTTTTATCTCTGTCATTTGTTCCAAAAAGAAAATCACAAATAATTATGAAACTAACTTATCCCAAACTAGCGGACTCACCCGCGTAGTTCCCGTGGGAGTACGGAGATGAAATGTAGCCTACTCGCTTATGTTGTTGCCATAGCTGAAAGAATTTTCAAGATCAAGCCTATTCAGTACAAAAAACAAACAAATCTTTCCTTTTACAATATTAGTATCGATACGTTGATAATCTAAATTATCGGGTATAATCTGCAAAGCCTGCAAAACAAAGTCAAACTTAAAACATTGTAAAGTCATTTTATAAAGTTTATTTATGATTGTGAGAGGCATCCAAAGAATATGGAATCTATACATCTATATCTATATCTATACAGATAAATAAAATTGAAGTGTCTGTTTGTAATTCCAAAATAACAGCTTTTCACTAAATGCATATGAAAGTATTCACGCTACTGACACTAAAAAACAAAGTATTAAAAATTTTCTCTGTCTGTCTGTCTGTCTGTTTGTTCAGGGTAATCTCTTAAACGGCTGGACGGATTTTAACGGGACTTTCACTGGCAGGTAGCTGATGTTTCAAGGAGTAACTTAGGCTTCTTTTATTTATTATTATATATATTATTAAAAATATTAGGCTCCCGCGACAAGAAGGATGAAACTAAATCTACGCGGGTGAAACTGCGGGGCACAGCTAGTTTTGAAATATTAACAAAAAGTATAAGAAATAAGCACTCAGACATTTTTACTTTCTGACCAAGACATTTCGCAAAAATCTTGATCGAACAGTGTTGTCAGCAATAAAACAAAACGCTGTTATTTTAAAAGTTTAATTCTGTTACTCCATATTAATGCGAGTAACCCACATATCTCGGAGTTTAGTAATAGCAACTTGTCCGGAACTAATAGTTAAGGCGGAATAAATTATATGTAATAACTTACGTTCACTTACACCCTTACTTTGCCGCTTTAAGTTGTGTATCACTGAACTAAATGGGGAAAAAAATGTCAGAACACCTTTCTTACCTTCGGAACCTTGCCTACCGGGACTTTTAATCGATTATAATGTAATATGTAAACTGTTCTGAATAAAATCTATACAGATAAATAAAATTGGAGTGTCTGTTTGTAATGCCAAAATTACAGCTTTTCACTAAATGCATATGAAAGTATACACGCTACTGATACTGAAATACCAGGTTTAAAAAAAAATATCTGTCTGTCGGTCTGTCCGTCTGTCTGTCTGTCTGTCTGTTTGTTCCGGGTAATCTCTGAAACGGCTGGACCGATTTTAACGGGACTTTCACTGGCAGGTAGCTGATGTTTCAAGGAGTAACTTAGGCTACTTTTATTTATTAAAAATATTAGGGTTCCGCGACATGAAGCATGAAACGAAATCTACGCGGGTGAAACCGCGGGGCACAGCTAGTTAATTAATATAATTTAAACATAACCTCTTTGAGAAACTCTAGAAACCTTCACTTACATCCTACTATCCTATAGTACTTCCTACTTAATATTGTAAATGCGAAATTTTGTTAGATTGTATATTTGTTACTCTTTCACGCAAAAACTGCTGAATGGATTTTGATGAAACTTTAAAATAATATAGCTCACACATCGGAATAACACATAGGCTATAATTTATAACGATATTGAAGGAATTGTCCAAAATATAAATATAAGTTAAATACTGCGCAGGCAACTACAACTCAAAAATGTAATACTAGTAAACTTAATTTTGAATGTGAGATGATTATAAGTTTTCAAAGTAAATGTAATCATATTAATACAATACCTCTGCCTAACCCTTTCGAGACACTTCTATAAATAGGTATAGAACTATTAATTTAGATTATTCATTTTCTTCAATATGTTCTGAGGAATTCAGATTATCCTCACAGAGTAAAAATAATTCAACATATATTTTGGAATAAAAACTATAAAAAAAAAAAAGGAAAAAAACATATTTATTGATGCTAAATAAAATAAAATAAAAACTTAATTATATATACAAGGAACAGTACTTCAAACTTATTAAAGGTAGAAAACTTGTCCCAAATCGGTCTCTCGGGATCGTGCCAAGAAGGCTGGCAGCATTGCCACGTTGAATGGCAATGCTGATTCTCTGAGCGAGAAAAGCCCCAGCTCTCTTGTCACGAGAGGCTTCTGTCAGACGACATGGAACCTCTTTGAAAAGTTGATGAGCATCCGGACCCCAAGGCCCCAGAGTTTCAACCGCAAACGCAGAAAATGTATCCTTGACCTCACATTTATTATGCTTATTAAATACTCCAAATTTTACTTACAAACGAGCAAAGTCCCGAGCGTAAACATAATTAATATACAAGGCAATACAAGAATTTTAGATTTACATAGTACTTTATAATGTATGTTATTTTACTATAACACGCATAATAAGATTTAAATAACACAATCTCATAACACGTTACATACAAGATCAAGACAGTTTGTATGGTAAGCGTATGCCTTAATTAAACATGTATTATTATTTTTATCTCATTTTTATGGGCATAATTACGAGTATAGTACGTAATGTTGCAAGAGTGAAAATTACGACGATACATCTCATTCAAAAGAGTTCAACGAGCGCTATTGTATAACTTTACGTCAAATCATTGATTTATATTCTAATAGTTGTGCCTCGTGGTTTCACCCGCGTAGAGGTAATGTCATGAACCCTTATGTTTTTTAAAATAAAATTTGCCTAAATCACTGCTTGAAACATCAGTTATCTGCAAGTGAAAGTCCCGTTAAAATCAGTCCAGCCGTTCACGTAGATCATCATCTCCCTGGCCTTATCCCATGTATTTGGGGTCAGCACTTGATTCAACCCGATGTGGCTGATCACCTGATTTTTATACGAAGCTACTGCCATCTGAACTTCGTATCCCCTTTTTCGAGGAAAATCGGCAATCTGGGTTAAACCAGTTGTCAGACTTTCTTAGGCCTCTGACTGACCTGTAACGATTGCCAAAGATGTTAAATTGGCAACCGTTCACGTTTTTTAATTGAAACATAAACAATAAACATCTATTACTTTGCGAATTCACCCTTTTTTGACGGTATTTTATAAATCAACCGGAATAATATAATTAAATCAAACTTCTGACAACTTAATTCAAATTAATAAAAAGATGAATTTGAATGGCAGCTAGTTTGATTTTGAAGCAACGAGGTTTATATTATATTAAATAATAACTTCTATTTTTATATGTTATTATACTATATTACAGCCTTGATGACCGTGGGGTTTGAGCAGTCGCCTGCTACCATGCGATGCAAGTTCGAATCCCAGCGGGGCCGGTACCAATGAGTTTTTCTAAAAAAGCTTATGTACAATGATTTCACAAAGATTATAGGGCCTGAGACGGCGATAGACTGAAAAGTGGGTGTTGTTATTACAACACCTCTGCCTACCCCTTCGGGGAATACAGGCGTGAGCATATGTATCTATAATGTATGTATTTTTATATGTACCACGAGCCGATGATCTCTGACAAAAATGTGCGTCGACAAAGTCTCAACTCTGTATGCAACACAAAACCACGTAGAGTTAGTAAAATATAACATACTTTCATCCTTATTAGAACAAAGTAGGTAATGTTTCAAGACCGAATATGTAGTTGAAATAGTTATTTTTCCGCTAGAACAAAAGCATTCATAACATGTAAATGGCCGGGAAACCTTCAGGCTCGTTGCAGTGGAAAATCCTAATAATGACTGCTACTGTTGCAACTATGTAGAACGGCCATGCATTATGTGATTTTGAGACTATTCAACGCGTAAATCATTACATCTTCTATACAGATAAATAAAATTAAAGTGTCTGTTTGAAATTCCAAAATTACAGCTTTTCACCGTTTGGGAGATTACCCGGAACAAACAGACAGACAGACAGAGAAAATTTTTAAAACATGTTTTTTTAGTGTCAGTAGCGTGTATACTTTCATATGCATTTAGTGAAAAGCTGTATTTTTGGAATTGCAAACAGACACTTCAATTTTATTTATCTGTATATAGATTAATAAAATTGGGTTCCGTGAAATTAGAAACTAATCAAGCATCAACATAAAAAATGTAGCCACGTTACCCACCAGTTCATGTTTTTCTAGATAGAAAACCTCTAATGTTTTATTTACAAAGTTGTATAACAAATCGAGTATTTTCTCAGTAACCCTACTGGTTTCGTTTCAAACTCGGTCGGTTGCGCAAGCGCAGCGCATCTGCGACTGTTACGTGGTTTTCAACCAATAGCTTTCTTCGTTAACCTCTTGCTATTATAATAGATTCTTTATTTAAATGAGATCACTAGAGTGAAAGTTTTAAGGCCTGTTTATTTAAAAATACGCTCGAAGTCAATGTTACGTTACAATGCTCTTGAAATTTAATGTGAGTGAAATAAATGTATGGCAATATTTCAAGAATTCAAGAGTAACACCAGTTTTAGTAACGTTCATGGGCTTTTTTTAATCACCGTAGTAGTACATACATATGCTCACGCCTGTATTCCCCAAAGAGGAAGCAGAGGTGTCGTAACAACAACACCCACATTTCACCGAAGATGATTAAGTACCAACGTGACAGATGGTGAGTCTATCGCCGTCTCGGGCACTATACACACTTGAATTACTTCTCAGACATATACAGGTTTCCTTACGATGTTTTCCTTCACTGTAAAGCGCGTGGTGTGAAATCACTGTACATACGTTTTTTTAGGATAACCTCATTCGTACAGGTCCCACTGTGAATCGAACTTGCGTCAAACCCGACGACCACCACGACTCTCTTAACCCTATCTCATTACCATAAATATAAAAATTACCATATTACCATCATCATCTCCCTGGCCTTATCCCATACTTTGTTGGGGTCGACACTTGATTCAACTCGATGTGGCTGATCACCTGATTTTTATACGAAGCGACTGCCATCTGACCTTCGCAACCCCATTTAGGAGGAAAATCTGTGATCTGGGTTAAACCAGTTATCAGATTATTTTTAGGCCTCTGACTGACCTGTAACGATTGCCAAAGATGTTAAATTGGCAACCGGGACCGACGACTTAACGTGCTCTCCGAGGCACGGAGGGAACTCGGGCGGTCACCCATCCAACTACTGGCTAGGCGTATGGATGCTTAACTTCGCTGATCGAATGATATGCGCAATAGCAACTGTGCCACGAGCTCCTCCAAAAAATACCATATTACCATAGTATAAAAACAAATTATGACATTGAATTCGTAAGAATATTTTTTATACTATCTGTAACCTTTAGAACAACTTCAGGGAAGGCTCTATCCAATAATAATATTCACACTTTTTTCATCTTTACACCTAATCTTCACAATGCAATAGGTCCCCATAGATTTAGTAAATACAGATTAAGATCCACCTCTCCAACTATCTTTTACGTACATAGTAAACAGATATTACAATATCGTATACGTACAAACAAATTAACATAAGCAAATATATATTGAATTTGATATCAATAAATTAAAAATCAAGTAATGTTACGGTAACCAGTTATTTTTAATTAATGTAAATTAATAACTCACTTTCATTGTCACGTCCAATTTAAATAGTGGTATAACGACACCTTACCGGTGCATGTGTTAATGAAGATAACATTTTATAGCCCCTGGGTTTGGCAATGGTCTTAGATATTAGGGTCGTGGGTTCGAATATTCAGGGCCTGCAGACAAAGTAACATAATCCTTACACTTCGCTAGTAGAAACGATACAAAATGTACGGGAATGATATGTCATTCCCGCTCTTACGTCGGCTCGTAGAAAAAAAATTATTAATACTTTTTTTGTAGATAATTATATGGTCTACAATTTTTGTCTGAGGTATTTTTATAATAAAACTTACTGTTTTGCTGAAAATCGCGAAAAACTATTTTTTTTTACCTTTAGCCTTGAATATTTTTTTTCCTTACAGGGGAAAGATGGGAAACTTTCAAATTTTGTTTTTAATGATATTTTAAACAATCTTACCGATTTTCAGCTTGGTTAAATTTAGGTAACTTTACTCTTATTTTTTGGTCTAATTTGACCGGACTACCATTAGCGTAAGCGCGAGAGAATGTTACTTTGTCTAGGCCTACAGATGTACTATCTGACCGACGTGAGGCGTCGTCTTGACTGATCAGACACTTATGAACGTCAAAAAATTACCACTGAGGCGTGGGCATTATTATATATGTATGTCATATCATATTAATATTATATAAAAATAAAAAAATCGGTTACAACATACATACATAATAATGCCCACGCCTGTATTCCCCGAAGGGGTAGTCAAAAGTACACGTAATATATTAGTATACCCACATTTCACCAGTTATATAAGTCCCTTGTGTTAAGGGACGAGCGTATTGTCATAAGCACTATCTAGACTCCAGTATCGAGGAAATTGCAGATGGAAACATTCAATACCACTTTGCCCAACTCGGGAATTGAGCCCAAAACATCATGTTCAACAGTAAATCAGTTGTCTCTTCGACTGTCTGTTACCTCTTCACGCTAACTGCTGGGGCCTTACCATGAGCTCTTATTGCCATGATAGTTTCACTAATTTATGAGACAGATGTATGTGACGTGCATACATCTGTCACTGTCGCACAACTGAATTAACATTGCAATAAGAGCTCATGGTTGGGCCCCTGAACCGATTTAGAATAGAGGTTTGAATTCAATACTTCAAAAATTTATTCTGCGGATGAAGTCGCAAATTAAAATCGCTTTCCGTACTCCAGTCGTTTTAACCAGCTTAGAGGTATTTAGGAAAGTTAGTTTTGTATGGCAAAACACGTTTCTTATTGACTCATCTGAATGGATTCAACAGTACGGAAGGTGACGTGAAACTTGAGGAAACGATCAAATTACATAACGTGGCGTAAGCCCGTTGACATCTGCATTCCTTCGATAGACGATTCATGCTTGTTTACTTAACATACAAACTACATGGTGGGTTGGGTACAATATTGATGATTGAAGAGATCTATGACAGTCTAAACGGGAATAGATAGTGGTTTGAAATGTACCCCTATCACGAGTTTTGCACCGTTTTTCTTATCTATACTCGTCACAATACTTGTATGAAATATTTAAGTACTTCACGTACGTCACGCTGTACAATTTCTGATACAAACATTTGGTGGAGACGCAAGTATAAATTAGGAAAACGGTGGCAATGGTCATAATAGGGCCATGATATGCGTTTACGACAAAATATTTCACTGAAAATACTAAAATTTTGTTAAAGCCATAAACTTTGCCTGAAAGCCTGTTATACTACCTATACCAAAGTAGATTATAGACAAGCATCACAATGAGGTGCTTAAAATATAATTAATAATTGTATTAAATCAACCCCATTTCTATAACATAACTTTAACCTTAAAGTGATGGTGAAAGAACAACCGGGGAGTTTGTTTCGCCGTTTCTTCTCCTGGGAGGCTTAAAAGTTACATCAATAAGTGTTCTTAGTGTTTCGTTATGTTCAATTAAATTGTTTCAATTTTGAATAACCATATAACTGATGTATAGAACATAGTCTCTGCTGCGCACAAAGCCTTATCAAAGCTAAGAAAAGGAAAAAATAATTTACTTCGAATTTTGCCTTCGACCTTCGACCAGTCATTGTCAGACATACAGATATAATGTCGCGTTTGTAAATGCATTAAGTGAAAATAACTTAAACTAAGAATAAACACTTACTTGTTTTGAACTCACAAAATATATATGGGGTTACCCATAAATTAATGAATAAATAATCAAAATTAATTACGGCAAATATATCTTAATTACATCAAATATTCTCATTAACGATATCACTGTCTGTAATCTAATGTTGTATTATGATATAAACGCACCAGGCTTGAACACATCAAGGTAACCCACTATCAGTTACTTTCGCTTAAGTGTGAGCGCTAAAAAACCGCACGCTACCACGTATTTTGACAATTTTATTAGTTGTGGTGCTATTTTGTTTAATTGTCATAATAAAATATCAGTGTCAATATGAAAATGTATTTAGGAACTAAATTAATATTACTACTGAAAAACTGTTGATAATTCCATTGCATTATTTGACACTCGCGAGGGAGTTAATTGGTCATTTAGTTCGTTTCTGACAAACAACCGATTTCTACTAAATACATTTTAATTTTTTTACTATGAAAGAAATAGTGAAGTGGTCATTTTAAGTGCCCGCTTCGACAAGCTTACTCACATCGATAATTTACTAAGTACCGCAAGGTCGCGGAGAGTAGCGCACGAGTTACCACATAAATTAATTATGATAGCCCGATATCCCAGTGGTCCGTGGCCCCTTTCTACAAAGCTAAAAGTCACTAGTTCAAGTCACTAGTATAAAACATATCTAAAAACATTATAAAAAAATCCGCGTTCAAATAGCGAGAAATAAAATTATGCTATATGAAACTAGCTGTGCCCCGCGGTTTCACCCGCGTAGATTTAGCTTCATCCTTATTGTCGCGGAACCCTAATATTTTTAATAAAAGGTAGCCTATGTCCTTTCACAGGGTCTAAAGATTGTCTGTGCCAAATTTCATCAAAATCGGTTGAGAGGTTTAAGCGGGAAAGCGTAACAGACAGAGTTACTTTCGCATTTATAATATTAGTAGGGATATATTAGTTACTAAATTTTGAAGTTTTGATGCTACATTTGGCACCAACTTCTAAGTAATTAATTCATTTGGCATAATTTTATTTGTCTCGGATTTGCTGACAAATCAGATATGATATTCATTCATTCACTTTAGACATTGTGTCCGAATAATGGGCCAACATTTCAATTCGATCGAATTTCGAATCGATTCTATCGACAGAACCCTATACCTCGTGTTCTGCATAGCACTTGAAGACACTAAAGCAAATAGTACAGTTTGACTTAACAAACAATATAATAAGCATGCCATTTTAATCTTCATTAATTTATAGTATAGAACAATGCTCTCACACAGATGCGCTGCGATTGTCAGAACGAAAGTAAAAGTACTTCAGGTCGTTGATACTTCATAAGCATCTAGTTACAGAGTTATTTCACGATATAATACAATTGTGTAGTATTATTTGTCTAGATATATGTATACACATAAATAAAATAGAAATGTCTGTTTAGTGTAATTCAAAATTATTATTTATTCCTTTTGAAATATTCACAAAATAGGCACATAAACATAAAAAAAACGATCTTACATTTTTCTCTGTCTGTCTCTTAGTTTCTTATTTCTGAAACGCCTGGACCGATTTTAACAGGTCTAGTATGGTTTAAGGTAACATTTATCAATTAAGGGATTCTTGAAATAAAGCCTCCTATGAAATTAAATTTATACGGTTTTTTTATATCTTTACCCAATACAATGTAATGGATAGAATAGCCGACCATTTCAATCCAAGCAAGTGTTAATTGAGTCCAACCGACCTCGGTGGCTGGTTGCCCAACCGTTACGGTTCGCGAGCGATTACATACGTGTGTTTATAACGAAAGTGCAACCTCAAACTGCAGCTGTTAACCCTTCATTATGTACGCGATTAGTTTTGTAAGCACGGGGTTGGGTTGGTCTGTTGAAAGGGAAAACTGGTTTGTTGGATTTATAAGATAACTCGTATATTAGTCTCTTCCGTGCCCTTAGTATGTGATTTTAGGATGGTCTTCAAAGCAATGAGTTATTCCAATAATCCCCATTGAAAATCCCCACCAATGGGGAATAGTGGAAAAAAAGTCCAAAAATACCCACTGAGATCGAAAGCAGCTTGGAATGGGGATTTTTGGACAAACTCTCATTCTTATACAGTATTCTTATTCATATTAAACTTAAACCTAGAGGAGGTTTGTGGAAAATTTGTTCAAAAATCTCCATTCCAAGCTGTTTTCGATCGCAATGGGACTTTTTTCCACTATTCCCCATTGGTGGGGATTTTCAATGGGGATTATTGGAATAACCCAAAGCAATCTATGCTTATGTATGAAGCTGAAGAGTTAGTTTGCTTGAACGTGCTTCTCCGAACTACAGGTCCGATTCGAAAAATTATTTCAATGTTAGATAGTATTTTTATCAAGGAAGGCTATAAGACTATTCATGATCACGCTAAGGCTGATCGCGGGTTAAAACTAGTCGTAAAATCGACGTAAATTGGTCTCTTTGTGTACTCTAATTATATGAATTTGAGATTAGTCTTCTAGGCATAGTCCTTTACACCAGAATGTGAAAAAATCTGAAGTATATCGAAATTTATACAACAAGTTCTTCAGTCAAAGTAATTGGTAACTTTTATCCGACTAAGGTGAAACAAAAATGTGGACTATGACTTTGACGAATTAGGGTATGTTCATAACTTATAAACTTCGACGCTTCGAACGATACGAAGCGTCTTAATGAGTATAATATGTAGTTGTGATTAAATTGAATGTGACGAGCCCTCCACAATATGTATAAAATATCATAAGCAAAAAAATATTTTTCGATATTATTGTGTTGGGTATCTAATTCAGTATTATGTATTGTTGCTACGATATTACCTAGGCTACGACTTCTTAAGAAAAATATAAATCATAAGATGATTTAATCATATAATCATTAATTTGGTTTGGCAGAGAATTCTTAACACGCTAGCAAGCATGAAATATGTTAATCTAATTATCTCAAAAGCAAAACCAATTATTGTTCTAACTATCTAAGTCCAATTAAAATAAACAAATGATTTTCAAAGGTCAGCTGAATGAGGTAGTTTTTTTTTTAGTACAACATTAATTATTTCTATCAACGAATTCTTTGAGCAGTAAACAGAAGGCACTACTAGTTGTTACCTAATTATATCAAATGACATGTGATAATTATGGAATAAGTAATAAAGTAATTAAAGTTTAAGTTGACTTTTCCAATTAGTTGTCTCTAATAAGGATCTAGAATTTAAGTAATTGATGTAAAGTTTTCTTGCAGTCCGTCTAATTATATTTATGTACAGTTTTATTTGCAAGCCAAAACCCGTTGGGGAAACGAAAGAGACCTGGGGGCTAACTTTGATCATTTTTGCAGTGCGTTTCTTAGAAATATATTTTAAAAGTGAATACTTATAGCGATCATAGTTGGCCCCCTTGGAATGGCAATTTTCTCTTGTTACTAAGCATAATATGTATCTAAAGGTATTACATATGCTCACGCCTATATACAGGCGTAGACCTACGGGACTAGGCAGAGAGAGACCACTGTTTCTCTTTCGCTTCGTCCACATTTATGCATTTCTTCATACACTTTCACACTAAAGGTATTATCTTCTATTTCCAGCGAACGCAGGCATCCTTTTGGAACATGCTCCAGCTTGCCCGGAACAGTATGGTGTTCAGGTTAGTATAATTTTATTACCTTTTAGCTTCGACTTCTACCGCATTTTTGAGTACGTATGTTCGTCATAGTCAAAACTCTCGCATTTATAATATAAACACTTCTAAGTTGGGTCCAATCATAAAGTTCACCATATGTTAATTTGTTACCGTATCCTACGCACGTACCGTAATATGCAAAGAAATGACGCCCGCGCAAAATATTGACCCTGTAATCATTTCCGTCTTGAAAAACTCGTAAAATTTATTTATTTATTTTATTTTGTCACAAAAATGTCATCATGTTCCCCTATGAAATAAAAGAGAATGCTTAAAAAAAACACATGAATCTTATTCAAACATTCGATACTGCTTTCTTATTAATAAATCTCCGTGTATTGTGGATGCAGCACAAATAGTGGACTGTTATATAGCGAATTGTAAATTTACAACCAACAAGCAAACTCTAGGTAGAATTTTGGAAAATATTCTAAAGCAAATAAACTCGATACCAGCTGAGAGAGAGAGAGTGACATAAGTTGATTGGCAGATAACGGCAAGCTAAAAGGTCATGGACTCAACTCCCACCTTCCATTAATATTTTTCCACTTTACGTAAGTATTTTTCCCAACAAATTTAAGGAGTGTTTAAAATTATTTTCCTTGTTAATATTCCAGGCGTATGCCCACCCAGAGCAGTGTGACCAGTTCTTCCTGTGCACCAATGGAACGCTGACCGTGGAGACGTGTGAGAACGGCCTCTTGTTCGACGGCAAAGGCGCCGTGCACAACCACTGCAACTACATCTGGGCGGTCGACTGCGGCGAGCGGAAGGCTGATTGTATGTATTTTTGATTTTATACTTAATACTAGCTGTGCCCCGCGGTTTCACCCGCGTAGATTAAGTTTCATCGTTATTGTCGCGGAACCCTAATATTTTTAATAAATAAAAGTAGCCTAAGTTCTCCTTGAAACATCAGCTACCTACCAGTGAAAGCCCTGTTAAAATCCGTCCAGCCGTTTCAGAGATTACCCGGAACAAACAGACAGACAGACAGAGAGACAGAGAAAAAATTTTAAACTTGGTTTTTAGTGTCTGTAGCGTGAATACTTTCATATGCATTTAGTGAAAAGCTGTAATTTTGGAATTACAAACAGACACTTCAGTTTTATTTATCTGTATAGATATAGATTATAAAGAGGAAAGGTTTGTACATATGTTTGTAACAAATTGGCGCAAAAGGTACAGGATCGATTTGAGAAATTCTATCATCATTTGAACATCATCACTGATTAATAAAGGCTATATTTTATCTCCATACTCCCACGGGAACAGGAACTACGCGGGTGAAACCGTATGACGTCCGCTAGATATCAATAATAATGAAACGCTAAAGCTAAAAAGTACTTAATGCGTTGCTGGTTCAAGCAGTGCGTATTTTGTACTTCATAGTTAGCCCCTGTTTAAAAAGTCTCATATCATATCCGAAAACGGTGATGTCTATCTTAACGTGCCTTAAGTCATTGAAGGTAAGTTATGTTGTTCTCGAAATTCACGTAATCGCTAGAAATAATCTGTTTTCTCGATCGTTCGACGTTGTATGTATATAGCCATACCGGATAAACCAGGTCCAACGAAACTAGAATGCCAAGCTTTCATCGGTTTTTCTTTAATCGGTTATGCAATGTTACATCACTAGTATGCTATTCCTGGTATGTGACTTTTTTGTATATACAACAAAGTTGACAAGCAATCGTCCTGAGTTTGCCTGATTAGTCCGTTAGATAGTGGTACAAGCCCCAGTTGGGCAGCTCCGAATTTAGAACGAGAACTTCTATATAATTATGTATTTAGGTATATGTAGTTAAAGGCATATTACGAGAGAAATTTCTTATGTGTATGTTATGCAAAAAATTACAGATTTAATAACTTTACAATTAAAATGTATAGCGATTTAGTTCATATCTTGATATAGCGTTGGTTTCTATAATAAAATAATTAATAATACCTTTACAATTTAAAATTTCAGTAACCCCCCTATCAACCCCCGGCTGCGAGTATCAATTCGGTATCTACCCAGACAGCGCTGAGTGCTCCACCAGCTACATCAAGTGCGCCTACGGAATCCCCAACCAGGAGCCTTGCACCCCAGGCCTGGTGTATGATGAGCGCACCCACGGCTGTAACTGGCCTGATCTGCTCCAACCTTTCTGCAACCCTGAAGGTAAGGCTTCTTAGATATTGCTTACAGACCAAGCCGAGAATATCATAGCATAACTTTTTAGTTACTTCAATTTCTTACCCCTGAAAAAAACATCGTTCAAACGAAGACGAGACTAAAACTATGCCCATCCATTTTTAAGTCCGTATCACAAGAAGAGATGGAGCTACTATTAAACCATGGATTATCTTAGTCCATGTTTTGTACTAAGGGTTTGGGACTATGAACATTTCTGGAGCTTGATTTTGTCAGTGAGGAAGGAAGAACCAATAAATTAATAAATAAGCCAATTAATCAATAACTCGATCTCCGCTATGACTTCTGCTATCTGATACTTCTGTGGCATGAAAAAGCTATTGCATTCTCATACTTATGAGAAAAATAAAATTCTACATATATACATATGGACACACGTGAATTGCCCGAAGGGGTCGCCCGAAGGTTTTTAAAATATGCCCACAATTCGCTAGTTATGGTGAAGTCCCGTGTACTCTAATCCAGACTCCACGCTACTATTGGGAAATTGAAGATGGAAAAATCCAAAACATTTTGCCCGACCACGGGATTGAACCTAGGTCTTCGTATTCCGCAGCACTAGACCAACAAGGCACAGTTATAATACAATTAAATATATATTTGTTCCACAGCGGTTGTCGGTTTCAAGTGCCCAGCTAAAGTACCCTCGAACTCGCAAGCGGCCAAGTTCTGGCCCTTCCCCCGCTTCCCAGTCCCGGGCGACTGCCACCGACTCATCACCTGCGTCGAAGGTCAACCTCGTCTCATCACCTGCGGAGACGGACAAGTCTTTGATGACCAGAACCTCACTTGCGAAGACCCAGAGCTAGTTCCTCACTGTGCGTGATTGGTTGACAAAAATTACTGCAAGACGAAAACGAATACTGATTGAACTTAATGATACAGTAAATAATTATATGTTAATAACTATTTGATTATATTCCAAAAAATAACAAAAGTTAGGTTCTTTTTGGAACACATTAAAAGTGTTTGTAAGCGTAAAGAACTTAACTTTTGTTATTTTCATTAAAGAACATAATTAGCTGAAATATAATGTTCGTTTCAAATACCATATCATTAAAAAATGTGGGAAAAGGATTGACAATCACTTCATATATTAATAATATTGTGTTGTATGTCTGTGGCTAAACGAAATTTTCGTTTTGCAGTATTAACTCTTTAAAAAATACTTAATTTAATATCAATAGTGAAGAATTTTTGGATGGTATTTTCCACCGACTTCTATTTATTCTACTAACTGAATCCTAGCGATTTTTAAACCATATTGTTATGTATACAGAAACAAAACAAATGAGTTGCCAAATCAAGTCGAATTTTGAGTGATATTAGTTACCATAGAGTTATATATTATATTGTTACATACAAATACAGTTTATATTTTATTTCTCATAATATATTTCTGTAAATAATATTACTGTTTAAAAATGGAAATGTAAATAGAAAATGTGAGATAAATAAATATTATTAAATTGATTATTTTATTATTTTTATCTACCATTCCACAGAAACTATTGCTTTACTAAGTAAGAATAAAATATATGGCGTAAACATAATATGGCGGCATCGTTGGTATTCTTATAGCTTGTCCAACGAATAAAGCTTGCATCTCATCTAAGACATATACGAACCAAAATCGAATACCAATTTGATGAAGCTTCTTGCCGGTTCTTCTCAGAAGGCTAGTTTCCGAACCGGTGGTTAATTCTCGACTTTCATAAGTGCCTTACCAGGGCCTAAACTGAATAAATATTTTTAATTTTTATCTTTCAATCAAATCAATTTGACATTTGATACTAAAACATATTTGGCCTCTTACATCTACAGGCAGGTACTGTGTAATCAACTCGGTAAAGGGCATCGCTTATTGGCTATATGTCAGTGCAACCTCATTTAGATGAGGTTAAAATTCGTGTTTTTTATGTATTACACATGATTACTTAACGAAAAGGCAGCTAATATGACTGTACTTCTTTATTGTACAAAACAGACCGCAGAGTTATGTACATTCTGTTTTTAGAGGTCAATCACATAAAGAATTTTAGCGACTAGTGATTTACATACATGGGTAGGCAGAGGTGTTGTAATTTTCAACACCCACATTTCACCGAATATAACTAAGTACCAACGTGACAGAGGGTGAGT
This sequence comes from Watsonalla cultraria, assembly GCA_964035505.1. Taxonomy (NCBI): domain Eukaryota; kingdom Metazoa; phylum Arthropoda; class Insecta; order Lepidoptera; family Drepanidae; genus Watsonalla; species Watsonalla cultraria. Next base: position 3,041,011 of record OZ037717.1, on the reverse strand, counting down.
CCATCGCCGTCTCAGGCACTATACATACGTCTTTGAATTATTTCTCAGACATATGCAAGTTTCCTCACGATGTTTTCCTTCACCGTAAAGCACGTGGTGACTGGTGTGAAATCACGGTTAATAAGTTTTTAGAAAAACTCATAGGTACAGGCCCCGCTGGGATTCGAACTTGCGTCGCTTGCGTAGCAGGCGACTGCTCTAACCCCGAGGCCACCACGGCCATGTGATTAGCAACTAGTGATTTACTCGTACGCATTTAGACAATACAAGTATGTATATGGATAGATAGATTTAATTTTTACTTAAAGGCACTTCCGAGCTACTTATACTTCTAAGTAGGTAAGTACAGCACGCCTGATGATAAGTTATAGCACTCGCTCAATACAGCCGCTTGCAGAATAGTATTGCTTCTTCATGGAGCTCAATCCGATGTAGTCATTTGGGCGCCCTTTAATACTATTTTTTATTCATTTTCAGAAACAAACGGTCATTAAACAGAATATGTATGTTGTACGCATAGTACAATCAGACCTATACCTCGTTTATAATGTATACTTGTATAATATAATTATAAATACGATAATTCTCTGTCAGTCTATTACTATTTCTCGGTTTAGCAGGCTTAAGCTTATTAAAATAACATTTTGAATAGACAGCTTTGAGTCAAAGGGTGGATTGGACCCATAAAAATAATTACAGTTTTATTGTAGTTTTTACCTTAGAACTTACAAAACTAAACTCTAAATTATATCAGGTAGTTAACAGTATAGGGATATTTTTAATAAATTATGCGAGTTTATGTGATAAGTAAAATCAAAGAATACCAATAAAATCTTCGTTGACGTCAATAAAAAAACAAAAAAAGTACTTATACAATAATTTTATTGTCCTAACTATAGTAAATGCTACTCCTCCTGGGGTTCAACAGCCTTGCCCTTCTGGGGCCGCATGGGCTTACGGCGCGAGGGCTGGGAGCCGGCGGGCTTGGGCTTGGGCGCGGGCGGGTTCTCCAGCGCGTCCAGCTCGTCATCAGTCAGCTGACCCTTGTACCAATCAGCGCTGGAAACATAATTTCGATTTATTTTCTTTGATGGCTGTGTTACGGCTTTGGCTTACGGGAAAGATCTGTAAAACGTTAATCTACACCAAAATTACAAAGAGGAAAGATCTTATTGTTTTTTTGTTTGTTTGACTGTTTGCATTGGCATAGGCTCCAAAACAACTTGGCCGATACATAATTATCAAGTAATATAGGCTATATTTTATCCCAGTACTCCTACGTGAATGGGGACTACGCGTGTGGAAAAAATAATTGGGTTTCAGCGTGGGCCCCTCAAATAACGTGCCTGTTGTACAATTCATGACGCTACCTAGTATAATATAATTTGTTATTACATGAGAAAAAATATACTATTTTCATTTCTACAACCATTAAAAAGTCATATAGTTATTTAATTTGCTTTTCCCCTTGAGTGCAACCCGTCTCGCCATATCTTCGAGCTGAATTAACTGTGTGCAATAACTTCCTCACACAATTTGATTCCACTTAACATTATAATAGTCCGTCAGGTACATGAGTATACTCACCACTCAGGCACCTTCCTGGACCACTCGCACTTCTTGCTGACGTCATCGAAGGCCTGTCCCAGTTTGCATCCAGAGCGACGAGGAGTGTTACCATTGATGCACACATAGAAGAACTGGCAGTCTTCTGGGTCAGCGTAGCGAGGGTGGGTTAGACCGAACGTCTCGTTCACAGGTGGGCAATCGAAGTTGAACACTTCTGCAATTGGATAGAGTTTATATTAGATTAGCAGGACAGTGTTTTATGAAAAAAGGTTAACCTGTGATAGTCCATTTCTAAAATGAATATTTTTTTTTATCTCGTGTATCACCAAATTAAATATGATCTGTTATATACGAATATATTTGGAACAAACAAAGATTTCATGAAATTTCATGTTCTCATTTTGGAATTACAGAGAAAACAATGTACCTAATATGTAAAATGTACTTCAATAGTTTCAATTTCAATGTAATTTCAGTACTGAAATCAAACATTTATATATTTTTCATATCATCAGTTTTTGTTAAATTTATGAGCGTTTGTTTCGATTGCTTAAACATCTCGCGTATCGCCCTGAAATAAATAAAGACTATATTATTCTTTTCTTTACCTTGTGCACCGCACCCCTTCTTCTTGGCCTCATCAGGCCAGGTGCAGATACCGGTCTTGTCATTATACACCAAGCCATCAGGGCAGGTGATCATGTTGAATTTGCCATCCACGCAGTAGTAGAACTTGCCGCACTCCTTGGGGTCCTCGTGGGAGAAGTAGCCGTGCTGGCGCGGGCAGTGCAGTGCTGGGATGGGGGTTTCTGATGGAAAATAACACGCGTTAATATTACGTTATCCTTATTTACTTGTTTTAGTAATCGGATATTCGCTTTTTCCTAAAAATTGTTACTAAATTACAAAAATGTATTTCATGAAAAATTATCAAAAAACATTATGATAGTGACCTAGACGACACCACTAGCTTAAACTGGTAGAGCAACAGCACGGCTTACATGAGAACGAGAGTTGGAATCTCACCTTGACTTTTATGCATGAAACATATAAATAAAAGTCTTTAAAAAAGTATTAAGTGGTTGTATAGCTGTGATCCGACAGAGCGAAAGGCTCGCTTCCTACACATCGGTGCAACTAATTATATGCCGGAATATCTAGATGGATTCGATCATTCATACTAGCTATACATGAACAAATATCCTCTTACTTATTAACATTCAAACTGATATACTCTAAAGCCTCATTCGACGTTGAAATCTGCTGAATTTATCTAAAGCAACAAGTAAGAGGGAAATAATGTTTACTTCACTGCTTCATCTATACGGATAAATAAAATTGAAGTGTCTGTTTGTAATTCCAAAATCACAGCTTTTCACTAAATGCATATGAAAGTATACACGCTACTGACACTAAAAAAGCAAGTTTCAAATATCTGTCTGTCTGTTTGTTCCGGGTAATCTCTGAAACGGCTGGACGGATTTTAACGGGACTTTCACTGGTAGGTAGCTGATGTTTCAAGGAATAATTTTTATTTATTAAAAATATTAGGGTTCCGCGACAATAAGGATGAAACTAAATCTACGCGGGTGAAACCGCGGGGCACAGCTAATCTATACTAATATTATAAAGAGTAAAGATTTGTATGTAAGTATGTTTGTAACGAATTAACTCAAAAAGTACTCGACTAATTTCAAAAAATATTTCACAATTTAATTGCTACAGTATCACTGATTAATATAGGCTATGTTTTATCTCCATACTCTTACGGAAACGGGAACTACGCGGATGAAAACGTGTGACGTCCGGTAGTAAATAATAATTTATTGATTTCAAATTATATTATAGTTCGGTTGTTACGGTTCACAATACAGAGAGGCTCGCGGCTCGTGCCATTCAAGGCCACCCTTCCCTTGAGATTGGAAAGTTGTTTCAAGTTGCTCTGACCCCCGATATTTACCTATAATCAGTATTCTAGTGATGCGACGGACGTGTTACTACGACTGGCTGACAGGTTGTTGCTTGGTAAGAAGGTGACCTTGATCACACTTTTGGATACAAAAAAGACTTAATTCTCATGTATATAAGATCCTTTCCTGCTTATCAAAGAAAGTTTGTGCAGTATCACTATTTCCACTCTCGCAACTAGTAGGCACTTAATTTTTTCAGATAATGATTGTCAAACAATGATGGCTATATGGGTCATGATAGGTCCCTGATCGCCTGTTGCTATTCGTGTGAAACAAAACCAACAAAATATTCAACCAAACTTTATACTTAAACTGGTCTGTATAATTGTTTGAAACTTTGAATTATAAAAAGTATGCACACAACACTGCATTTTGAGAGACGACAAGTGATTCACAACGCATATTTTTGAAACTTTAAAACTAAGTGCATTTGAGACGCAGGATAATTATTTACTCACGCAACTTAGGCCTCTGAGAGCAATCAAGATTGAAGGGCAGGTCGCACTTCTCCTGTTCGGGACTGTAGTCGTTGAACACCATGCCATCTGGGCACAGCTTCTCAATGATCTCACCGTTCCTGGAAAACGTTAACATTCAATTATACTGTATGAAAAAAACTACGCAACGTAATATTGAAACACTGATATACAAATGCGTCTGGACTAGGGTATCTATAATCGTTTAAGCAGCGCGTATTAAGAACTTCTTAACTTAGACGTTTAATTTTACGGTGTGAAATTGAAACGTCAAAGTTCAGAAGTTCTTAATACGCTCTGCTTGAACTCTTGATGGTAAGTCCCACGCAAAAGTTTTTAACCGGCTTCAAAAAAGGTCTGACTGTATTTTATGTATCACAGAAATTAAAATAATTACGACCTAAATGTTAGTAGTTAATTCCACACAAGCAATTTCGTAAAAATTTTTTTTAAGTATAAAAAACATTAAGAAAAACGTAACTTAGACACAAAAAAAATTTGGAAAAGTTCAACTAAGTCGACTGCAATAGCTATAAAAGTCGGTAAAGATGCTTTTGTGTAGCCTACTGTTCTGGACGACGTTAAAGAAGACATCGTATCAACTCGTTATAACCATCACCCGTGAGCGCTAAAAACGCTTAATTATTTATGATTGTTTATGGGAAAAAAACATTTGCAAATCGTAAGTCAATATCCCAAAGAGGAAAACACTTTAACAGGTAAACAGAAATGTCTGTTACTCGGCAATGTCTCATTGGTCCGACTTTAGTGTATTACCGGTTATTTATCACGACGAACAATATTTAAGTCTGGTCGTAAATCCCTACTAATAGTATAAATGCGAAAGTAACTCAGTCTGTCTGTTACGCTTTCCCGTTTAAACCTCTCAACCGATTTTGATTTAATTTGGCACAGACAATCTTTAGACCCTGAGAAAGGACATAGGCTACCTTTTATTTATTAAAAATATTAGGTTTCCGCGACCATAAGGATGAAACTAAATCTATGCGGGTGAAACCGCGGGGCACAGCTAGTATATTTATAAACCACATATTTGCTAAGTTCAACTAAATATGGACATTTTGACTTAAAAAAATACATAAGTAAATGAGGTAATGTTTACTAGAGATTTCTAATACTCGTAGGTTATTTCAGAAATAACATATTCAATTTCACCAGTGAATGAAAATCGAAAAAGCAACATCCACTGGACTTACTTACTTTGATAACTTGATCATATAGTATCGTTTTCGACAAGGAATCACAATATAACACTTAAAAAGAAGAAATTAATAATAGCAGAGAATGACGTCACATAAAAGATAAACTCCGTCTCGATCCGTTAAACAAACAATTTAAGAAACTATAAAGCAGCTTCTTGGCAATTCCAATATTCTAGGATTTATTTCACATGAGTGTCATATTATGTTAAGTTTGTCTTTCAATACAATTATTCACGTAACTTATGTACTTATTGTTTAAACAACTACCCCCTTATTACAAAACATGCTTTAAACGAACACTAGACTACACTCGGACTAAAACTAAGTCCATCCCTTTTTAAGTTATTAAAACTGTACTGATAAGAAAGCTTATTATACAATTTCGGGTTACATAAATGATAAAGACATATGGAATTAAAACTCTGCACAAATTGCTCCTGGCATGACATGGTATGCAAACATGATGTGTAAATCATTTGGTATTGTTTTTACTTTTTTAATTATAATTTTTTCACATGCATGCTGATACAATTTTCCCTATTGTGAATAATTTTTGATGTTTTTTTTGTAATTATCATTATTTACTGTGTAATGATATGCACATGATGCCAGCTGAGTTTCTTGCCGGTTCTTCTCAGAAGGCTAGTTTCCGAACCGGTGGTAAATTCCTCGACATTCATAAGTGCCTTACCAGGGCCTAAACTGAATAAATCATTTTCATTTTCATTTCATTTTCATTTTTCAAGCCTATGTCACAGAAAGAGATAGAACAACTTTTAAATCAAACACTATTTAATTATATCTTTTGTAATAGGGGGCTACTTTGGAACTCACCTGCATTCATAATATTTGTCGCACTGCTCAGCATCAGCGAAGAATCCGTCTTCAGGACACGAGCTGGTGATCTCTGCGTCCCGTTCTCTGTCTCGCTGTGAATCGGCTATTGTATGTGCGGGGGGGTTGGCTGGCTTAGTCCTCTTGGTTTTGGGAACTGCTGACGATGCTAGTACTGAAAATAAAGAAAATATTGAATGAGGTGACTTCATCGGGCGTAATTTTTTTTTCACGACTAATGAGCGCTGCTCATGAATGATCTGAACTCATTTATCAGAATAGAATACATGCAGTAACCCCCACTATTTTTGCTGGGTGCTTATAGCTTGCCTGTACTACCTACCCTATGTAACACATCCTGTTTAAAATAATAGTATGGCGTATGACCTTGTAGCCAAAGCTGTAAAATTAGATAAGGTCCTTAGTCAGAGGAGCTTGTGGCTCAGTTGCTATTGCGCATATGATTCGATCAACGAAGTTAAGCAACCATACGCCTAGCCAGTAGTTAGATGGGTTACCGCCCGAGTTCCCTCCGTGCCTCGGAGAGCACGTTAAGCCGTCGGTCCCGGTTGCCAGTTTAACATCTTTGGCAATCGTTACAGGTCAGTCAGAAGCCTAAGAAAGTCTGACAACTGGTTTAACCCAGATTGTCGATTTTCCTCGCAAAAGGGGTTACGCAGGTCAGATGGCAGTCGCTTCGTATAAAAATCAGGTGATCAGCCACATCGGGTTGAATCAAGCGCCGACCTCAAATACATGGGATAAGGCCAGGGAGATGATGATAAGTCCCTAGTCACAAAAGTGTATCCTATATTCGATATAACAAACTTACATCGAATATAGGCTACACGTTGTCTCATGTAATACAGGGCGTGACTTTTGCCATTAGCCGGCACCTAATCCACTACAGATAGAAAAACACAATAATAATTCGCCTGACCCGGAGATTGAGCCCAAAAACTCGTGTTCCGCAGTAACGTTTGTGAATACATAGTACATACATGTAATAGATAAAAATGCATTGTCATTCAGTTAATCATTGGTGTAAAGTCCACACCACAGATTACAGTGACAGAGGGAACTTATGACTTCCTGACGCGTACGTCAACTATGCACAAAAGTGGTTCACATTGAATACACTTCCTGCTACTGATCTTGGGTAAAGCTGCAACCTTTATTTACTTTCCAAATACATTGCTCTCGTGAATTTAAATGAGTTATCGTAAAAAGTAGAGCGATGTATGCTAATGGCTTGAAGGAAGTGGATATTTAACAGTTTAGGAAGTGTTTTAGAAATAAGCGGAACTTTTTGTAAATCAAAATTTTTGAAAAGTAGTTTTATAACTTAAGCCTTACCTTATTATTCTAAAATATTTTTATAACTAGCAGTGCCCCGCGGTTTCACCCGCGTAGACTTAATTTCAAGGGTGGCCCGCGGAACAATAATATAAAAAAAGTCTAAGTTACTCTTTGTTACATTATCTATCTCCCAGTGAAAGTCCCGTTAAAATCAGTCCAGCTGTTTCAGAAATTAGCCGGAACAAACAGACAGACAGGCAGAAAAAAAAAATGCTTTTTTATGTGAGTTGCGTCTATACTTTCATAATTATGCATTTAGTAAAAAGCTGTTAATTTGAAATTCCAACAGACATTTCAATTTTATTTATTTGCATAGATTTGTCAAGTTCGTAACAATGTAGTTTACTATACGAAGCAGTTGCAATAAATACACCAGTATCACATTACTCCCTTCAGAATTACGAAGCGTGCTTCGGTAGCTAAGGTAGAAGGATTTAATTTATAGACGTGATTTGTATAGGGCGTTTACAACATCAAATATAGTTGTTACAATGCACAACATGTTGAGTAAAAGGTTGACCGAATATTGTATTGTCATACGAAACATTGCAAACAAACAAACTTACTTACTATAATTATGTGTTATTTAATTTTTTATTAGAAAATAATGTATGACTAGCTGTGCCCCGCTGTTTCACCCGCGTATACATAATTTCATGGGTGGCCCACGGAACCCAAATTTTTTGTTTTAATAAAAGATTTGATTAAATAATTATGCATAGCAGTTATGGCAGATAGCTGATATTACAGGGAGTAACATTAGCTATCGGCCAGCGAAACTCGTGTTAAAATCGGTCCAGCCTTGTCGGAGATTAGCTGGAACAAACAGACAGACAGAAGAATAAATGAAATAGATTTTTCTTATGTGGGTACCGTACATACTTTCTGATATGCATTTAGTGAATAGCTGTTAATTTGAAATAACAAACAGGCACCTCAATGTTATTGATCTGTATAGATTATAAACACAGTATTTGATACCAACACTCCGTCCAAATTCAGGGCAAATTTTTAGAGCACCTGAAGTATTCCGAATTCGGCCCAACCATGCTCTTATTGCTATGATAGTTTCACTCATTTATGAGACAGATGAATGTGACGTGCATACATCTGTCACTGTCGCACAACTGAATTATCATTGCAATAAGAGCTCATGGTTGGGCCCCTGTTAGTGGTGTGTGTAAAAGTATGAACACTAAATGGGTGTCGAACCCATGAATATCACAACTTGAATTTTACACAATAAGTTGCATACTATAACTCACATGAAATGCACTTTACTCGTGCTTGCTCAACTTAAATGTCAATAATAAATACTTCACAAAATAATCAGTGTACATCGGCATGTTAATCTAGTTTAAGAATTTTCGTAATAAAGCTAGGTTTCTTTTGTTTTGTAATACTTTTGGGGATCTTTTGTCAGGGGCCCAATCATGAGGTCTTATTGCAATGATAATTCAGTTGTGCGAAAGGGACAGATGTATACACGTCACATACATCTGTCTCATAAATGAGTTAAACTATCATGGCAATAAGAGCTCATGGTAAGGCCCCAGATCTATGCTAATCAAGTTTCAATATACCCGTAGCTGTAGTTCAGTAGTATGATTCTCACAAGCAAAATATGTATCAGAAATCTTAGATAACAAACACAAATTCTGTGGCAACAGTCGACAGATTTCTCTCTTACTTAACAGCCCGTGCTTTTTGTACAGAGTCGAAAGTCTGTCGGCGCAATTAGTACTTACATTACGTATATAATATATTAAATACATATTAGCGAGCCGTGGTGGCCGAGCGGTTTGCCAGTCACAAAAGCGATGAAAGTTCAAATCTCAGCGGCCTGTACAAATGAGATTTTCAAAAATGGAAGTTGATGTCTATGAGTTTTTACGGTGAAGTAAAATCCAGCATATGTCTGAGAAATAATTCGAAGATGTATGTATAATGCCTGAGGTGGCGATAGACTTACCTCAATCTATCACGTTTATTGTAATACATCTGCTTACCCCTTTGAGAACCTTCTGAGATGGCGTGAGTCTATTTATTTATATTTATTTACATATTAGTACATTACTCTACTGAGTAGTTCCCCAGTGGCGAAATAGCTTGAGTTTCTTGCCAGATTCTTAAACGCAATCTTCCGAACCCTATGGTAATATTTATAATCCTATATAATGTAATATGTTTATGTCCTTCTGACGATTTGAAAGTAGGCCCATAAGAAGTCTAATCAAATAAAAGAACTATAGTTTTTTGATGTTTCTAAAACTACCTTATAACATACAAACACCGTCTATCACATTCACTGCTAACATTTCATTTTCTTGGTAATTTCTCCAACAGTTGGACGCGCAAGTGCGTCGTTAGCAGTGAATGCGCTATAGACTAGATGTAGTATGGATACAAATAACATCGATTAATTTGAATAAATATAGACGCGTTTAATAAAATTCCATTGTTCCATTTAAGTACATAACGTCTGCTGTTCCGATGATACTAGAATGGATTTAGAAAGTCATTCGGTGACATTTACTGCGCACGCGCCGGCTCTCTACTTTACATGATTGATATGCAAAGTTATAACGAGAACCAATGATTATACACACTTTGTTTAAGAAACTTCAAGCCTTTATCTGTTAAATATCTAGAAATCAATACAGTCTTTATGCAAGATGTATTTGCTTTGAAACCAAATCGTCTACTAGAAATCCGAATGAATCTTCAACATCGATAAAGATAGATAAATAAAATTGAAGAGTCTGCTTGTAATTCCAAATTAAAATCTAGTAAAAATTCTCTGTTTGTTCCGGATACCCATTGCCATATAAGATAATTATGTTTAGTTGAAGAGCTCCTAATTAATCCATCATAATACCAGCTTAAAAATACCTTAATATTACCAGATAATACTTATTGTATGAATCAGTTATACACGCGACTTTTTCTATATAATATTTTTCTAAGTACCCTATGTTCAAAGCTTTTTGTATTCTAAATAACAGCCAGCTTTTCCAGCAACAGATATACAGACAAAAATACTTTCGCATTTAGTTTTTTAGAAATATGGTGAGTAACGACTGTAAAAAAAAGAAATAAAATATAGTGTAATGCGAGCACGTTGATGTCTTTTCTTCCAAGCGTTCGTACTTGTAAAATAACTAGCGGACGTATCGCGGTTTCACCCGCGTAATTCCCGTTCCCGTGGGAGTACGGAGATAAAATATAGCTTATATTATACAATGATAATTTAGCATTCAAATGGTCAAAGAATTTTTTAAATCGGTTCAGTACTTTTTGAGTCAATTCGTTACAAACATACATATAAAAATACTTTCCTATTCATAACATTAGTATAGATATCATTATATTATAGTTATGGCACTTAAAGTTCAAAATATGAACTTGGTGTCGAACCTATGACCTTTCTTAAGCAATTAATTAACATGGTCATGAATATGTAAAACATATTATTAATAATTTTCTCAATTTGTACGTAGTTTCAAAACTCTAATAAATTTGATACAACTTTAATAGTTATAACATTTAAATACGACGGGAATAATAAACGTATTCGAAGGTCATCAAGTTCCTTGATTGACAAGCAAATACATAAATACAAGTAATTGTAAGCTAGAGGTTACTAGATATATGTCAAGTTGGTTCATTAGAAAGCACATTTAGAACGATGGCATTGGTACAAACAATGACGATTAAGAACCGATAAATATCTAAACAAAGCTAGATAATCATCATCTCCCTGGCCTCCCTGGCGCTTCGCCTATTGAAGCGATACACAACGTATCTTCTTCTTCTTGTAGTACCTCTCCAGCTATTGAAGGTTGGCTGTCAGTTCGGAAAACTTCTGTCTATCCTTCGCGAGGCGGAAGAGTGCAGCAGCACAGCTGATGCCAGTCCACTCGCGGATATTGCGCAGCAACGACTTTCTCCTCGGCCTACCGGTCTCTTCCCAGCCACTTTGCCCATAATAATAAGTTGCAGCAGTTCGTATCTGGCATGTCTCATAATATGGCCCAGGAAACCAACCTTTCTTTGTTTGAGGGTTTGTTTAATTTGGCGTTTCTGACCAGCAGTTTACACAATGTATGGGAATGACATATGTCACGTGTGTTTGATAAATTTTGTATGGCTTCTATTAGCGCCAGAGAGAATGTGACTTTGTCTAGGCCTGCTGTCCACCGGCGCGAAGTGAGATGACCGAACGATGAGGGAGGTAAAAATGCAATATCATCTCCCTGGCCTTATCCCATACATTGTTAGGGTCGGCACTTGATGCAACCCGATGTGGCTGATCACCTGATTTTTATACAAAGCGACTGCCATCTGACCTTCGTAACCCCTTTTTACGAGGAACATCGGTAATCTGTGTAGCTGCTAGCTGAATGCTATTAACTAACAGCCGTTTTCAATAACCTATCAATATCCCCAGTTATCTGTCAGATTTGATCCATCCATGCCTTCAATTTCATAATAATGTTAACAGCTAGCGATAAGTTATTGGAATGAAGGTAAAGACAGAAGGATAGAATAATGAAAACGGCCGTAAATTTATAAAACTCATTGATCACTTTATTTTGCAATTTTTTTGTAACTTGCTGTATATATATTTATAAGTAAATAATATTATATATATTTATATATAAGGGCTTTCAAGGGCGATTGGCAGAAGACTGCTGAGGATAGGGATAGTGGGAAAAGTGGAAGGGAGGCCTTTGTCCAGCAGTGGGACACGACAGGCCTTTAATAATAATCATAAAATAATAATAATAGTAAACTTACCAACTAAGCATAGGAGCACGACTCCTACGCACGACCGCGGCGCCATCTTTTGTTCTGTGTTCACTAACTAATCAATCACTAATCTGAAGCTTAAATGTCACTTAAATGTGACCTAAGTTAGTGACGCTCGCGCCGCACTCTATACCACACTGACTTACTAACTTTTTGTCGACCATTCTTAGCTGCTCAGTAGCTCAGCGAAAGGTTACACATATCTATTTTCTCCCTCACTCTCGTTAACATTGTATATCGCCGTCACGTTCGTCATGGATCCTGTTATTGTTACGTGTTCCGCAAGGAAATTAGCAGAATAAAATGCAGTTAATCTACTTGGTAATGGCATAGAAATGCAATTAGTATATTGCTGCATAATTAACCTGTCAAGTACTTGTATTTGTTAATTGGTAATTTATTGCACCTGACTTTACTCGCCTTTAGTGGTGTCTTGCAGCTTAGTAGACTGAAATAAGCTGGTTTAAACTCATAGGCCTTATTGCCCGTTAAGGGCTACGTATACATTCGCAATAATTGCAAAGCTCGATTCTTGATTGATATAAACTGACAAATTAAATTCACTGATTATAATTTATTACAACTTCCAAAAAATACAAGAATATATATTGTACTAGCTGTGCCCTGCGGTTTCACCCGCGTAGAGATTAATTTCATGATTGACACGCGGAACCTAAATGATTAAAAAAAAATCAAAGTAGCCTAAGTTACTTCTTGTAACATTAGCTATCTGCCAGTGAAAATTCCGTTAAAATTGGTCTAGTCGTTTCGGAGATTACCCGGAACAAACAGACAGACAGACAGACAGAGATTTTTTTTGATAATTGATTTCTTTATGTCAGTACCGTATATACTTTCATACGTATTTAGTGAAAAGCTGTTATTTTGCAATTACAGACAGACACTTACATTTTATTTATCTGTATACGAGTCGATGTATAGATATATATAGATTGGCAAGTGCCAAAGTGCATAAGGAATATTTTTTCGTTTGTTTTCATATCATTGGCGGGCTTACGCTTTTTGTCACCTTTGCAGTATAAAAACATACGTTGTACAATATCACAATTCGACCGAATTCGCAACAATAGAGCAGTGTGGTGTCAGAATACCTAAGTGTCGAACGCGAATGATTGCCAACAAGGTCGTCATGATAATAACACAATGATATTATATTTTATAACTGAAATAATGAAAGTTGTTTACGAACTAGCTATACCTACTCTGTAATTCTACATGACTAGTTTTCCTTCACGGTAATCCTACGGGATATTTTTCTGGATAGACTATTGGATGTAATATTGACTAAAACGTTATTAAACTGGAAAGGCCGTTTGTGACTATGAAAGGCGTCAGAAATCTGCATTATGTTTTAAAGACGTAAATTTATATTGCCTAAGATGTTGATCTACTCACCATCTGTCATTTTCTTTCTCGAAAGGTGATATTATAACCCTTATAAACCCTTTAGGGGATGCTTCAAGGCAGGCGTTAGCTTACTAAAATATATAACTAGCTGTGCCCCATGGTTTTTTTTTTATTTAGTTTCATATAAATTTTCTTCCCCCATTTTATCCCTTTGAGGGTAGAATTAATCAAAATCCTTTCTTAGCGGATGCCTACGTCATAACAGCTGCCTACATGCCAAATTTCAGCCCGGTCCGTCCAGTGGTTTGGGCTGTGCGTTGATAGATCACTATGTCAGTCAGTCTGTCAGTCACCTTTGTGTTATATATATTTAGACAATATGTCTAGCCTGTATTCCGTGAAGGCGTAAGCAGAGGTGTACTTATAGTACACCCACACATATAGTTTACACAAGTCTGGGCTGCTACTAGGAAAGTACAGATGGCAAAACCCATCACTTTGCTTTGGTTTGATCCCCGGGGATCGAACCTAAGACTTTGTGTTCTGCAATAGCGACTAGTGACCACTAGATCCACAAGGCAGTCAGCAGTAAGCATTAATAAAAGCTACTTTATATTTACGACACATTTATAGACTTTCATCTAGGAAGAAATACACATCTCAATATATAATAAAAATAAAAGTATTTGAGATTGACATCTTAATACTATAATTGTCAGAACCTTTGGATACAAAACAAGTTAAAAAAGCTTAAGCTTAACAATGGTAAGATGTTTATTTTCGATGCATTATAAAGTTGGTCAATACATTACATTGATGCAATGCGTACTTATTACGTTCGACTATATAGCAAGCTATTCATATCTGTATCAAAGAAATAGTTGTATTAGTTTGTACATAGGATTAGAATTACTTACTAACACTTAAAAATTTTAGTTTTTTTTTTGATTTTCATAAATTACTAGCTGTGCCCCGCGATTTCACCCGCGTAGATCTAGTTCCATACTGTTTTTCTTTTTTTAAATTTAGCCTAAAACATTCCTTGAAACATCAGCTATCTGCTAGTAAAAGTCCCGGTAGAATCGGTGTAGTCGTTCACGCGTGATGCCGTGACCAAGGGAAATCGGGATTTATTTTTATATATAAGATTTTAGCAACAAATTGATATAATAATTATATAATTCGGTGACATATATGATCCCGAATAGTGAAATCTGGAAATTTTAAAGTTATTTGATACAAGTTTGATCATACAAAAATAATAAACTAGTTTCATTATTATACACGAGTGTAGTTCTTACTTAAATAATACGCAAAGGTTTTTCCCTTCTTGTCCGTTGAACTTAACTACCAATGATTTTTATCTGTGTAATCTTGACACCTGTTTAAAGTCAAATCCTGACAGGTCCTACCCACATCATTCAATAAGGTACTAGTAATGTTAATCACAGTCCAGTAGGTCTAAAACGGCCACTTTGGGAGAATCATAATGTGATCCGAATGTGATTCAGGAATAATTCATATTTCACAATTCACCTGTTTGACACTTTCCTATGAAGATTCCTAAAATGATCCACAAAATATGAATAGATTTTTTGAAAAATAACAGAATCATAAAAAGTTACATAGGGACTAACATCTACAATTATTGTATTCATTCGTGAATCATAAATATGAATTGCACTTAAGTGACCATTTTGTCATTTCGGAGATGAATCATATTCGGATCACATTATGATTCTCCCAAAGTGGCCATTTTAGACCTACTGAAATAACAAACACAAAAAGATAGAGAGAGGCTGGAAGCATTCGAGATGTGGTGCTGGAGAAGAATGGAAAGAATTAGCTGGACAGAGAAGAAGAGTAATGTGGAAGTATTAGACATGATAAATGAGAAAAGAACACTGCTAAGAACAATTGAAAATAGAAGAGGAAAAATGGTTGGACACTTGATATGACCTGACAAGGTATTACAACTAGTACTGGAAGGAAAAATCGAAGGGCGAAGCGGAAGAGGAAGACCAAGGAGGAGCTACATGGACCAACTTAAAGAGAAAGCGGGTGTAGTGTCGTATCAAGAGGTCAAGAATTGTGCACAAGAGAGACAAGAGTGGCGATTGCTCCACCGACAAGAGCAAAGCTCTTAAATTAAAGAGAGAGAAGTAACAAATAACCCACGACTACATATGGAATTAAACACAACAAAATAAAATAACGTAACTGAGGTGTAATACTATAATTGTTTGATATATAATATAATTGTTTGATCAGTCAGTATAATGAGTCCAAAGGCACTGAAAAGTATCAAAAATATTTTTACGTTGTTTTTTACTACATTTAAATGCTCAATCACTTAAAATAAAAAATAATAAAAATAAGAGAAAACAAATCTTATTTACAAAAGTCCGTCCGTATAACGTATATACGTTATTTTGTGCTTAAGTTGGACAAATTGGCCCAGTAGGCTAATTCTCGTAATGAAAACCGCTACGATATCGTAGCGACTTGGTTTTCGTATTCTCAACGATCGAATCGGCGTCGATCCGAAAGTTGTTCGCTCGAAGTGTCGTTGAAGCGTAAACTAAATTGTCCTTCAATCATTTAAAATGATGTTTAAAATTACTTGGTAGGAAATAGGATGATGGTACTGGCAACAAATCATTGAGTAATAGCTTAGTTGCGTTCCGATTTTAGCGTTTCGTTGTAGTCCTATCGAAACGCGATCGGAAAACATGTGAATACCAGGTCTCGATAGGATTGCAATCAAACGAGGTTGGAACTACAACAATTTTTGAATTGAACGTTTTTACGAGAATTACCCCTAGGATTAAGACTTAAGTTGTTTTTCGAGGGAATACGTAAACCGTTTTAATAAAGCAATAGCATGAGTAACGCCGGGAGGCAAGGATAGTATGCTAGTACAGAAGACGCATTAACAAGACAGTGGGTAGTTTAATTGGTCATGAATAAAAATGATGTAAATGGTTTCACGTATCGATATCGACATCCAATTAAGATTGTCATCTGAACACGACCGTTTATGGTTCATCATTTATGCTACATAATTGTACTATTAATATTGTTACTTGTTTTTTAAATGTACAATGATTACCTATATTCTATATCTAATATATAAAAATTAATCCCCATTTCCCTTGGTAACGACATCACGGGTAAACGGCTGGACCGATTTCGATGGTAATTTTTTTGTTATGTTCGTTATTGTCAGGAGATGGTTCTTATGAAAGAAAAAACTAACAAATTGCGAGGAAAATTTGAAAAGTTAAGAATACTTACCCCCATATTAAATTCTTTCTTTCTTCTTAAATCTAACCTTAGCGCTTTGGACAAAAAAAACTTTTTGGTGTAACCTTATGACGTTTGACATAGAATTGACAGAATACGTGCTGCATTCCCATAATTAAGACAGGGCAACGTCTGTCGGGTCAGCTAGTAATATAATGAAACAGTGGAAAAGTTGCTTAGCTTTAAACAAGGTGGTCTACCATCATAGGTTTCAGCAAAGCATATTATGAACTTCTGATCTTTGACGTTTCATTATGGTACCGTAAAATTAAACGTCAAAGCTAAGAAGTTCTTAATACGCGTGACTTAAACGATCATAGTTGCCGTTTTACAGTGCATGATACGGCGATGTTATTACGACACGTCTGCCTACCCCTTCGGGGAATACAGGCGTGAGCATATGTATGTATGTATGTATGTTACTTCTCAGACATATGCAGGTTTATCACGATGTTTTCCTTCACCGTAAAGCACGTGGGGTGGTATTATTGTACTTATTTTTTTATATAACCATTTAGTACAAGCTGCTGGGATTTAAGAGAGCTGTGTTGCGAGCTATATGATAATACTAGCTGTGTCCCGCGGTTTTACCTGCGTAGAGTTGATTTCATTAATGACCAGCGGTATGATGATTTTTTAAATAAAAGTTGCCTATGTTAGTCCATGTATTATTAGCTATCTAGCCAGTAAAACTCTCGTTAAAGTCGGTGCAGCCGTTTCGGAGATTAGCCGGAACAAACACACAGAGGATTTTTTTGTTGTATATTTCAATACCTTTCATATTAGGCATTTAGTGAAAAGTTTAGTAGTAAATTATTTTGGAATTACAAACAGACACTTTAATTTTATTTATTTGTAAATATTATGAATATAGATGGATTAAAACACGAGATCATGACGAATTGTATAATATTAAAGTGACCAATGATAATACTTCTAATCGCGTGTATCTGTTATTGCTTTCATCGGCGAGCGTAGAAAGTGATCTCACTTCGGAGAAACTTCACAATTCCACTGATTCATTGATCACTGTGTTTTATTGTGCTCGAGATAACAATAGTAGAAATATATTTTTTAGACCATTATATTCGAGATTTATTCGATTTTGTAATCCAATGATTCCATGATAAGTTCGGTAGCATAATCGAATGAAAAAATATAATGTGCGCTCGATAAAAAATATGATTATACTTGCTGTGCCCTCGGTGCACACATAATACATTTTTTTTCACCCGTGTAGACTTCATTTGCAGTGTTTCACTAGCTACCTGTCCGTGAAATTATACGGATCATAAAGACAGACAGAGCATTGTTTATATTATTTTACAAAGTTTCGGGATGTATGCTACATTCTTTTTAAAAATATAGTTTCACGAAATAAAGCCTAAGCAGGATTAAGCCAGTATATATACACATTCGATATATTACAGACATTGAGCCGTCTGCATATCAAATAAGCGCCTGGCGATCTCAACGTTTGAGATAACACAATAAGTTTAGGTTAGTTTGATTCAAAATAG
Organism: Watsonalla cultraria; assembly: GCA_964035505.1. Taxonomy (NCBI): domain Eukaryota; kingdom Metazoa; phylum Arthropoda; class Insecta; order Lepidoptera; family Drepanidae; genus Watsonalla; species Watsonalla cultraria. The sequence goes on along the minus strand of OZ037717.1, from coordinate 3,022,574 downwards.
GTTCAAAGCAATTTATATTCGTCGCACACAATTTATTCCACATAGAACATACTTATTAGAATTGCGTGCAAAAATAGATACCGATAAACGAATTCTTAGCTAAACTAAGTGAATAATTATGCAGTCCAGCGGGAAACGTGGGCGTGCGTGCGGTGTAGTGGTTAAGTAAATAAAATAAAATCACACGGGATCCTACGCACTCCGGCCGTAATTACCGATGGATTGAGTAAGGATTTCATTCCATTAAATTCTAGATTTAGAAATAGTTTTTTTTATATTTGTTAATACCCCCTTATCTATATCTATATCCATATAATTATATAAAAGAAAGTCGTGTTAGTTACACTATTTATAACTCAAGAATGGCTGAGCCGATTTGGCTGATGTTGTATGACACAATAAAGTAATAGTAGGTGAAACCGCGGGGCACAGCTAGTTTCTTATAAAATATGGTTTAAACGAAGAAGAAATCTATGTGCATCCCTTTTCACAGAAATATAAGGAGCTATTTTTAAAGCGCGCGGATCCCAAATGTTTTAAAAAAAATTAAGTTACTCCTTGTAACATTAGCTATCCGTCAGTGAACGTCCCGTTAAAATCCGTCCAGCCGTTTCGGAGATTACCCGGAACAAACAAACAGACAGACAGACAGACTTACAAGGAAAAAAAAAATTGGATTTTCTATGTCAGTACCGTGTATACTTTCAATTGCATTTAGTGAAAAACTGTTATTTTGCAGTTACAAACAGACTCTTCAATTTTATTTATCTGTATAGATAAAAGATAAAGGTAAGGAATATTCAATTTGCTATATAATAATGTTTTACAAAGCAAGAGAAGTAATTTATACTGGAGAGCCGACATAACTTCAAAAGGGAGATGTACATGACACCTGTGATTAATGTGCTACATAACGTACACGAGGCGTATCGAACATTGTACCAACAGTCAGGTGGTCAATACTAGCTTTATGTGTATTTATATCTGTTACAAATAACACGAACTTCAATCGAAAGCTTACAATCTACGTGACTAGTTTAAACCAGTTTCCATTCACAAATAAACAGTGATATTTTGAAGAATTTGGGGTACACCTAGCCATACTCTTGATGATGTCAAGACATCGTAATTACATAAGTAAGTTGATCGATTTAAAGATCTTCTCTTTAATATCCTTTCAAATAAACATGTATCGCCTTACAAACTACAGTCTATCTGTGACAGGATATTTCATTTTTCTTGCGTTGCGTTCATTACATTTTGACACAATACATTTATTTACATTATAAATAGATATTTTCTTAATTCAAATCATACCAAAAATTTTTTGGTAAACTATTTTGAAACAGGTATTTCTAAGATCATTAAACTTCTCTTTGATTTCCAACTTTGTAGTGACGAACCTCAACATTAGACGGGGTACAAAGATGTGTATCGGATCCTTTGATTAAGGGCAAGCAATCCGAGCTTCGTCATTGTAATGCTTTGTAATGCAGCTCGTAAATACAGCTTGTTATGTCACGCTCGGGAAGGATCACAAAAATGGCAGGCTAGAAGAATGATAGACAAGATAGATTTTTTTTTAATTCCATACAAATGTCACTAATAGAAACCTTTTGCTGAACCTCTGTCGATGTGTTTTTATGACTCGTCCGTTGCATATTTGTAGAAGATCTTCCAAGCTGCCGAACGGTGGTCTCTGCCTACCCCCATGGGATACAAGCGTGAGCATATGTATGTATCTTCCAAGCTTCTATTTGAAGTGTTAGTAAATTCAATTAAACGGTTTAATAATAAAAGAATTGACAAGACTGTCAGGCAGACAAATGTCCATTCAGCTAGTAATTAATTTGACAACCAAACAATTTTATTAAGCTAAAAGAAAACTACCATCGGCGGTTTAAGTAGAGCGTATCAAAAACTTCTGAGCTTTGACGTTCCATTTTTGTATCGTATAATTAAACGTCAAAGCTAAGGAGTTCTTAATAGGCGCTGCTAAGCGATCATAGTTGGTCCCCAGATCTTGTGAACACAATGAATATAAAACATTTCAATTCGTAAAGTATTCCACAACACAGACTGCAGACTGAGTTACTCAGACTGCCAGTGTACAGTTGTAGCAGCCCAGATAATACACTCTTCTCGTCTAGAATTCATAATGTTTACGAAGATATATACGCTGCTCGGTTTGCCTGGTAACATTCCAACTTATTCCTGAACAAAATCTACGTATTTTATACGCTTTGTATCAAAATTGAGTAATGTCATCTTAATCCACTAAACCCATGGGGTTACCTAAGCTATCTATTCCAAATTTCTGCAATAAAGACAGTAAAAAAACACAAAAACGAAACTACTTGCTATCTTTTTTGCTCTTTTTTAGTGACTTCAAGTTCCGGGTCGTAACAGGTATCATTATAAAATCTTAGTTAAACAAAGCATGAGCATCATTTTGCAGCCCATTTTGGAATACATAATAAAATATATGAAGCACTTACGTTCTTAAAAAATCTTTTACATCCCACCCAAAAACAGTAAAATATAACGACTATAAACCGCCGCTATTAAAAGCTAGCATATCCATTTAGGCTTTCCTTAGCATCCAGACCATAAGTAGAACCTACGTAGGCCTAGGTACCTACAGGTGTGTACTTGTTTTCAACTCGGCGCTATATAAGCTAGGATTTACTTTCAGCCCTGACATTGTCCTGCCGCACAGTAACAAGGATACACAATGATCAAGATTATCACTTTAACCGTTTTGATACTTGCTTATGGGCGCGGGGAAGACGTGGCGGAGAAGAAAAATGGAGGGCGACAGAAGAGATTGCTATGTGAGTTTTTTTTTAATTTACTTTAGTATTGGTTCAGTATGTCCTTATTTATTACCTCACGATCGTGCATTCGATCGCATACTATTAGGAATTCCTTAAAAAAAATATTATTGCCTATACTTAGTGATGTTCGTTAAGTAAGTGAAATATTTTTTATATTTAATACTAACGTATTTGTTTCTCTGTATAATAGTATTAGTACTGTACTACTTAAGAATCTACTACAGTACTACTTAAGGATCTGCATTCTTAAGTAATAAAATGCAATTTTAATACCTATGTATAAATGTACAAATTACCCGTGTCATGTCAAAAAAAATTAATTATTACATGAAAGGGCAATAAACATCTTTTAGCCTTCGGGATCGAAGTAAGAACCCGATCTTTCAATCGACTACTTTCAACGCACCACACTACACATGTATCAAGAAAAACAATACCTACTATGTGCTCTTATTGCCATAATAGTCTTACTCATACATATTATGACACAGATGTATATGACGTGTATATATTTCTCACTGTCGCACAGCTGTCGTAAGAGCTTCATGGGCCATGATCACTTTACTTAAAAATAAATGGAGCTATCCATGCAGTGTCTTTGAACCCTTTATGTGTCCATCGATCGCTGACTCCAAAACATTAATTTATTAGCCCCATACAAACGTCAATGTATGTATAAAGACGCACACTAACCTGAAGATCATTATTTATTGACCCCTGATGGGATTCTTGCAATTTATTATCCTTGGGGATGTTACATGGATTTGATAAGTGAGTTATTGTGCGCTGTTTATTTCTGTACTAGAAATGTAGCAATAATTTATAGCTGATGATAAGCGGCTAGCGAATGAACGCTAGCAGAAATAATCAGATCTACGGCAAGCGCATTACCTTTCATTATATATGGAATGCTGGAATACTCTATGTTAAATGAGGCATATTCTTTGGTTCTGCCAAAGAACATGCCACATTCAACATAGAGTAACCACAATTTAATAAAAGTAGCCAATTTTTTTCCTTTTTACTTAAAATTAAATAGTTTTTCTTTGTAAGTACCATATAAACTTTTATATGTATAATATCACAGTGAAAAGCTTATAATTTGGAATTGCTTCTCAGTTATATGTGTTTCCTCACGATTTTTTCTTCACCGTAAAGCACGTGGTGTGAAATCACTGTACATAAGTTTTTAGAAAAACTTAATGCTCCGGATTGACAGGCCCTGCTGGGATACGAACTTGCGTCGCTTGCGTAGCAGGCGACTGCTCAAACCCCACCACGGCTCTGTTACGTCTGTCGTAAGTGTTAGTGAAAATATGGATAAGTGCTTAATAATTGTTTATTACAGTCTTCGACGAACAGGGAAACCTGGTGAAGACGTACTCGAACCCGTACCTTCAAGACTGGTCGATGAATGTGGACAATTACCCTTTTTATGGAAACTTACATCCTTTCTACAGCTACCTACGAGTAAGTAACTATAGACACTATTAATTCCGTTACTCTTTCCCATTATTATATATGTCTTTTTGCGTGACTTAACTTCATGACTTTAATTTTTATTTGCGTGTCACTTCTTTATCCATATATTAATCTCAAAATAATTAATAAAATCTCTCCGTAACAGTATCAATCAGTCCGTGAAATTCCTGTGAAAATAAATATCAGTCATCCGTCAAAACCCGTGTTCAAAAACAGACAGACAAGCATACATAAAATCTTTGAAAATAGACAATAAACATTTTAATTTATTTATCAACTATTCGTTTAGTAGGTATTGTTTAGTATATGGTACCGTAAAATCAGATGGGCAGGAGACTTGACCACCTTAATATAGTAGAATAAAAAATCTGTACTCAACTTCCAGCGAGCTCCTGGTATAGGCGGTTCCATCGCAACGTACATGATCCCAGTATCAAACGACGTGATCCAACAGATAGACAGAGACCCGATCTTACAGAACAAGCTATTAATTAGCCCCAAGCAGGAGCCAGTCATTGAACCTAACCCTCTGTGTGCTGGCAAGAGGTCGCAGATACCATCCCCGATGCATTGTAATAACTTCCTTAACTGTTGGGATGGTTGGGCGGTCGAGCAGGAATGTCCAAGAGGGTTATTGTTCTCAAATGAGGGTTACTGCGACTATGCTGATAATGTGGACTGCAAGAATAGGAAGTGGGAGGGTAAGTATCTATAAGTACGGTGCAGTGACCGAGCCAAAATGTATTTTAGCCTCCTATAATAAACATCAACGGCATCATCCTTCGGCTCGGCCCCTGTCCCATTTTGTTTAAAGTCGGCGCGATGTGTCTTTCTCTTCCATTTCTCTCCATCAGCCGTCATTTCTGTACTCATTCGTTTCTTAGGTATAGGTAGATATGTTCTTTATGTATTTATGTTTATGTAGATATCTTCTTAGGTAGATATGCCCTTGTTATATTCATAAAGAATTTTTTTTGCAACATAAATGTTTTGATCTAGCATGGTGAACATAATAATAAAGTACAATAAGGTTTTTTCTATAACAAATATCCCCTTATTACAAAACAGAGACCAAGATAGTCCTTTGCTCAAAGGTAACGCCATCTCTTTCTGTAATACGGATTTAAAAAGGGATGAATGTAGTTTTAGTACGAGTTTGGTCCAGTCTTCTTTTAAACCATGTTTTGTTGGGGATAGAGTCCGTACCTCAATGGTAATAGGAACCACTTTAAAATTACTGCATACCATGCTAATAGACTTGTGTAATCCGTGTCGCCACAGACCAAATATATATAAATAGAAATGCTATATGACGTTACATAAATGCCTTAGTGACACTGTTACATAATTATGTGACTTGGCTGACCTTTATAATTTCGAGTTTTGATGGAACTGTGCCGGTCATACATTGCTGAATGAAATTATAAAGTGGTTTGTAAATATTATGAAACGTTTTGGCTAGTGTTAGTCTGATTATATCATTGTCTGGTGTATGCGATCAGAACAAATTGTCACAAAGAACATTACCCTTCTTTTCAGGCAGTTGAAAAAAAAATTGAAAATGATTTATTCAGTTTAGGCCCTGGTAAGGCACTTATGAATGTCGAGGAATTTACCACCGGTTCGGAAACTAGCCTTCTGAGAAGAACCGGCAAGAAACTCAGCTGGCATCATGTACATTTCAATACAGTAAACAATGATAATTACAATAAAAACATTTAAAATTATTCACAATAGTGAAAATTGTATCAGCATGCATGTGTAAAAAATAATAATTAAAAAAGCAAAAACAATACCAAATGATTTACATAACATGTTTGTATACCATGTCATTGCCAGGAGCTACTTGTGCAGAGTATTAATTCCATATGTCTTTATCATTTATGTAATCCGAAATTGTATAATAATCTTTCTTCATCAGTACAGTTTTAACATGTGTCTTAAATTTATCATAACTTAACGCGTTTATTGACTGTGGGATTTTATTGTAGAAACGAACGCAGTTCCCTACGAATGATTTATTTACTTTTACTAATCTGAGTCTAGGCGCTACAATTTTGTGTTTGTTTCGTGTTGAAATGGAATGAATATCAGAGTTTAAATTGAACAGATGAATTTTTTTTTCATGTATAGCAAATTCTCATAAATGTAAAGTGACGGTAGGGTAAGTATATTTATTTCTTTAAATTTATCTCTCAGTTGGTTAGAACATCGATTTTGTCTCTAATCAAAATTAATTTTTATTTTTTAAATTTTTGCAAGTATCAAGTATTTTTCATATACGTTTTCAAAGGGGTAATACAATCTGGATCCTAGACGCTGTTCCAAAGAATGATTGTATGTCAAATATGTGTAAAAGCGCGTAAAACACCATATTATATAGGGTTGATACTCGAAATTTCTTCTCAATTGTTATTTATATAATTTATTTTAATTAGACAGTATTTCCTTACCTTTTTTAGGACTGAAACCGAAACCTGAACCCCAGTGTGGGACTGACTTCCAGTCATTCCGAAGCGAGTCGTCGTGCAACGAATTCTACGTGTGTGTCGCCCGACAGCCGGTTAAATTCAAGTGTCCTGCTGATCTTGCATATAACCAGGTAATTAAAGACCTTATTCCAATATGTATACAATTTTGTATATATTGATAAAAAAACAACATTATGTAATTATGTCCTGGATTGGAATTATCCTTATTTTTGTAGCAGTAGTATTTAGACAGTATCTTTAAACATGTTAGCATTTAGTGCTTAGCACACCGATAAATAAAACTGAAGTGTCTGTTTTTCACTAAATACATATGAAAGTATACACGGAACAGACAATAAAACACGAATTTTAAAAAACAATCTCTGTCTTTCTGTCTGTTTGTTCCGGGTAATCTCCGAAACGGCTGATCCGATTCTAGCGGGACTTTCACTGGCAGATAGCTAATGTTACATGGAGTAACATAGTAACTACTTGTATTTATAATAGTTCCGCGGGACACCCATGACATTAACTCAACGCGGGTAAAACCACGAGGCACAGCTAGATAGATATAAGTTTCATTCCCATGCAGTAGTTTTTGCGTGATAGAGTAACAAAGATACATCCATACTTACATTTCGTGTTTATAATATTGGTAGGATGAATATTTCCACCCATCGCATTAAATTTCTTATAGTCACAGATACATTTTGTAGTTTTTATTGGTTTTACGATCTCTAAAACAATAAAGTTATTAGCTGTAAAGTTAATAAAATCTATAAAATGATTGTTATGAAGTTACTTTATGCACCAACTATGCACGCTCACTATGCGCCTACATATAAAATGACTTTTATATCTTAAAGCAAACTGCTTGCTAAAATGAGTCAATACTACCGCGTTATTCACTAAGGTTTCTCAGCGTCGCACTCGTCGTCGAGTCTCGGTTTTAAAGATACGAAATGGAACTTTATCCTTTATGCATTATGCTATATCAATTTGCTATAATTGAAACCAACACTCGTCGTAAAGTTCGACGCTGAGAAACCTTTGTGAATAACGGGATTGAATCTTATTACAGCTCCGAAGGTTGAACTTGTTCTTTCGAAGATCGTTGTTCAATTGTTTTTATGACTTGCCAATCCCTTTTAAATCGAATTATTTTTATTGGCTACCAATTTTACCTTAAGGCTGTAACAATATTATTGCAGTTTTTATCGCTCGTTACTTTTTGTGGCATCATTTGTGGAATTGCTTATAAGTTTAAGCATGTAAAGTGTTTATTAGGTAGGTAATTTAATCATAAAAGGACTTATAAACTATTCACTCGTGACTCTTTCCATCAATGTCTTTGGACGCAAAGCTTGAAGCTTACTCCAATGAAGATTTTTTGAGAATCCCACAACGTATAACCAAGAATTCGGGACTTATTTTAGTGGGCCTGAGTGTAATACAATTATTTTTTATTAATAGAAATTTGTTTTTTAATTTCAGATTCTTGGTGTGTGCGACTACCCAGACCGCGTTGACTGCACCACAACGGTGTCACTAGTCTACGTACCCCCGCTCATACCAGCACCTTCTCCACCTGGGTCTGCTTTTCCGCCACCATCACCCATTTCCCCAGAATTGCCTAGTCAACCAGCTGAACCTCTATCACCACCAGTTATATCACCAATACCTGATCAACCAGCATTAGAACCTGCATCACCAGTACTAACGCCCATTTCTATACCCAAGCCAGCGGATAGTGGATTGAAGAACTTGCTGTTTGATAGTCAAAGTAAGTTTGTCGATTTGTACTTTATGACAACGAGAATATGCTTTTCTGCAATTTATGTTTTGACATCTTCCAGGTTTTACCAGCGACATACTAAGATGCCGTTTAGCGTAATATGCTGGTCACGCAACGATTATTCGTTTTGAAGGGGTAATCGGGACCGTAAGCGTTCTATGTCCCATTGTACCAATTAAAAATAATTATGTAGACCAAAGGGACTTGGGGCCCACGCCCATGATCCCGATTACCCCTCGAATTATGAAATCCTCCTCAATGGTGCTCCCTACTCAACTAGTTTATGTCTGTGTCGATCATTTAGTTTTATCATGACGTATTAGTATACCTACGTGTATTTCAAAAGAAAAGTATTTTGTAAAAATTTCTTTGAAAGATTCAGTCAACCTATGAGAGGTCAGAATTTCGACTGCAGAGTGACAAAGTCTAGATACAATAGACTAACGAGGTAGTCTCAACAAGATATACCAATTAAAATGATTTCTCTTCAAGCATGTAATCAGCCGTGGCCTGCTCTCTACTAAATGTATATAAGAAATCTCTATAAGGCTAAAGATCCTTGTCTTGGTTGTACACTTTATATTGCGCTGTACATTCTACGAAGTAATGACTTAGGTGCTTCGCGCAAGGGTCCATAAAGGGGTAGGCTAGTTTTTTTTAAACCTCTAAGGTGGCAAATAAGCTTGCGGCCCATCTGATGGTAAATGGCTACCGCAGCCTATGGTCGCTTGCAATACCAGGGGCATCACGCGCGCATTGCTGTAAATATCTCTTCACACCCTTCTTGAAGAACCCCATGTGCAGGTTTCGTCACGATATTTTCTTTCACTGTTAGTAATTAGCATTAATTTTATACTTAACCTTTCCATTCCAGGTTGGATTACAACGCACGTCGCAATGTCTCGCCAGGATGCCATACGCCAACTGCAGCTTCATAGTCAATAAGTTTAGGGTGAATCCTTCATCCCTCTTCTAATGTATCGAACTCTATATTACTCTGTGTGTAGCCTTCCCCAATATCGTAAGCAAAATCATTGTGATCGTAGCTCTGTTTTTTAGTGATAGAAATAAATTTAAATCATCAACATATTTTAATATTGGGTTTTGGCCTCTTGATAAAATTTGTCTATGTGTGAATTGCTATGTTGGATTCGATTATATTATATCTTCTTCTTATTCCAAGAGGATGGAGAAAGAACATGAGTAAAGGAATGGAGAGTGAGTGACCTCTCAGACCTCAGTTACATTTCACTAGAGTTGGATTTTCCTTTGTAGAGGGATGGAATTTGCGCCATTTTAATGCTTTTATGTTCAAATACTTTGTGATTTGGTCTTGCTTTATTTTTATACATTAACAATATTCCAACTCAGTATTAGGTAACTGTAGCTAATTTCTAGGAGATCTATAAGTACTTGGCAATTGAAACTGCACTCTAACACGTAGGTATTTAACTGTAAAATCAATAGCTACTTGCATTGCTAAACTTTATGTTCATGACACAATCGTTATGTAGGTAGTTATCTCAACCCAATAAGAGTGCAATGTTCATTGAAAATTGTACCTTATGATTCATATGAAATAAAATTAGTTTATGAGCAATAATTGTAACAATATGCCGACTTTATCTAAAGGTGTTTTAAGATGAAATAAGTATATTTAAATATGTAATTTTGCAACAGCTTTTATGCTAATAAATCAAAAAGTAAGAATGTGATAGATTTATTTTAGATACCTATTTTTTTAAGAAATGCTTGCAGAGTGTTTTTGGGAAAAAAATATTACTAATTGGCTAATAAATGAACATTAGGAAAAAAACTACGATTATTAAAAAATATTTTATTTACATTTACGAATATTTTAAATGTTGACTAACTTAACTTACAATAACATTTATGACTTAAACTTTCGACACAGCACCAACACGCAAATGTTGGTGCCATGTCAAGGTAATCTCTGAAAGGATTTTCGAAATTCTGGCAACAATAAAAACATTACCAAAGTATGAGTAAATTACAGAACAGGCACAAAAAACAGTCCACATTTAGAACTCTGTCTGCCCGAGCGCCTCTTCAAACAGACCAATCAACAACATACGAAACACTAAATTTATCCAGTTCGATCCGATTCGAACCGGTTCAATGACATCTGAAGAGGCCTTTTTATATCAAGTCGTAGGGATTAAGTTTCAGTCTGTCCTTGGAGCCGCTCCTCGTCATTCAGAATCCCAGTTTCTTGAGCGCTTTGAGGTCCACATCTCCGTAGTAATCCTCACTGCAAATTATTCCAACCAATTTATTTATTTTTCTTTTTTGTTCTGCTTTAAAAGAGGCCAGTTTGTAATGATTTTCTTTTTTCTTTATTAATGATCAAATATTTAAAAATAACATTTAAATATAACTCACCAGTATTAATGTACATTCTCTTTTGGGTTAAAACAATAATATATACTCCCGAGGTCAGTGGTGCTACGGAAGAAGTTGGGTGTTACAAACCATATAATATGTTGAGATATAAAAGAACTAGAAGTACCAAGAAGTAGTTAAATTGTTATTAGAAAGTGAATGCGATATAGATATAGGAAACATAGTGGTTTGTGAAAGTGGAAATGTTAGGATAACGGTGCAACAGTGCAACTACACACATACAATAAATACACAACAACGGATATTTTTTTTTTATTTTTGTTTATTTTATCACTAAAAATAAAACTTAAGTATTACAGTTTCTATCAAAACAACAACACTCAGTCGCAGCGAAATAGTTCAGTACAAAAATATTATATTTACATGGTCATGTGTGTTAAAAATTGTTATCATTGAAACACTGATGTCCTATTGAGAGTTTTTCTTTTCATAAATGCAACTATATTATAACGCTCTAACTGCAACGAACTACTTTAAACATAAGACGTGGCAAACAATCGGTAATAATATAATATTATATTGGACACTATAAAAACTAAAATACAATATAAAAATAAATATCTATCGCTGCATGGTCAACTACATTTCCTAACGAAGCTGATTTGAAGAAAGCTACAAGGAGAAAAATGTATTTGGCAACTAGAAATGAATACATATTATTATTAATCGTTGCTCTCACTTAACATTCGAAAATTTGACCGTGGAACACGATCTCAGCGCACCATAAGCAATATTTTTTCAACTAGATTTTTTTTTTCTGGATATTTTTCTCTGGGCTACCAAATATGACAAATAGGCGGGGATTATCAAATTGATGGTTTTGTGTGGCTTGCTAGTAGTGCGCTAGAGGGTTTAACTATGTGAGTATTAGAAGGTGATGGTGGGAGGGGTTGTTTATTCCTTTGCGGGGCGGGGTCTGAGTTGCTTAGTGGTGTCGCGGGAGCTGCCGTCTTGCTTGAGACCAGCCAACAGCTCGCTCTTGCGGATCGTCTTCAAGTCCAAGTCTCCATAGTAGTCCTCGCTGAAAATGGACGCTCACCTTACTACCTCCCTCTACCTTAAATACTACCTTATACTACCTATAAATACTACCTTACCCTACCTATAAATACTACCTTACCCTACCTATAAATACTACCTTACCCTACCTATAAATGGCTATCACAATTTCTAGCAACTTTTACTGGCTGCCTGTGAATTGTGTAACATAATCTTGTTTGCAGCGACTAATAGTGAACTGCCTTGAAATGCCAACAACGACTTTGCCCGCTCGCTTTTCCAAGTAATATTATCTAACTTTTGTTTTTCTTTGACTTTAGAGCAAAAACTTTTAAAGAAACTGGAATGACCTTTGTATGTTGTGTTGCATCGTGACCGGCGCAGGCGCATCTTTGTATTGATCTCAATGGGATTGTTCAGGCCAGACAGACCATGAACCGGATACATGGTTTTGAAAGTCTCATTGTTTTAACTAACGACTACTTCTATAATGTTTGTTATGTATTATAATAGATTTATTTCTCAGTAATAAGAATAAGTATACTAAACAAACGATACAATAATGTGCCTTTTATGTCATAAACCACTAAGAATTACAAACAACGTATTATTCAGTATTTTTGTACCCACGTAATTGGTAATGGTAATATTTTATCAAATAAATTACAAAAATAACTAAAGTATTTAATAAAATTGTATCAATCCTATCATATATGTCAGTCTGCTATGAAAGCAATCAGTTAAGTCAATGACAAACTGCCTAGTAACTAATTAACAGCGCTCTACAAACATTTATAAACTATAATGAGTGAATAGATTTATAATTCAAAAGGCCAAACCAGCCAGCAGTCCTTTTATGAGACATTTCCTTTTCACTAAAGGCATTGACAATTCAACCTGTGTGCATGCACAGTTAGGACCTATATGTATAGATACGTGTCAGCAAATATTACCATACGTACTCCGTTACAGTCGACATTGACCACGGTACTGACACTATGACACGCATGACGCTATGTAATGCCTTAAGTCATGTTAATTTCAAAGCATGGCCTAAATATGTCGCAAGAGCTGCATGCCTACTCGAACTATTCCGGTGGGCGAACTGCTTAACAACCTACAGTACAATACCCATCTAAAATTCCAGAGTGCGACACTGTGTCGATACTATACATAGTTATATAGATAAGTTTTGTGTGCAGAAGAATTGTTAGTCACAGGGAACACATGAAGTGGTTACAGGGTCTTATTAACTGAATTTATTGTGACGAGATGCCATTAAGAACGAAAAAGATAAAAGAGGATCGAATGTTTTATTATTTCAAATTCGTATTTTTTTTTATAAATGTGTTAATGGCATCGCGTCACAAAAGGTACGCGTTATTGTACCCAATCGGTGAGTTTAGGAGAAATCTGTGTGTTCAAGTTGTTAAGTCAATTTCGGTTTACTTGAACGATGGGCATCCGTGTCTGATTGATTATACAGGATGTAATAAACTGATCGAAAACAAACACCCAGTATTTACAAGGAGAATTGAAAAAGGACTCACCATCCGGGAACATCTTCGGGGTCCTCGCAGTTACCGGTGCCGTCGGCGTCTCCGATCTTGAAAACGGTGCCGATCGGGCAACCGTACTCGCGGGCAACACCCTCAAGACAGATATAGTATTTACGGCAGTCCTCGGGGTGAGCGTGACGGCTGAAGGATCCAGCGTTGGACACTTCACCGGGTGCTGGGCAACCGAAACCGTTCGCTACTTCTGGGAAACACCAAAAAAGGTTACGTGAGCCAAGGGTTAGGAAGGCGAAACTGAAATGCAGGTCAGCGTAGTCGTGCTGAAGGTGAAGGATCAACTGTAAGTAAAAAATTGTGCACGAATAAAGTAAATAAATGGTGATGTAGACCAGATAGAACTGCAGCACAGATTGTGTACAAGTATCGAGTACTCCGAGCAAAAAGTGTTTCGCAATTAAAATACATTCAAGACAGGTTTCGTGTCTCCATTATTCAATGATAACATTGCATTTGCATTTGACTGCAAAGAACTCGTAACTAATTGCTTAGTCGATGCCGAGTTTGGAATTGTTATAAGCCTTTTATAACGACGATTTTAACTTCTTGTGTGTTTTTTTTCAGTACGTACCCTCGTTTTTGCACTCAGGCACCTGGTCAGCCCACATGCACACGCGAGATTCCCTGTCGTAAGCGAGACCAGGGCTGCATTGGTAGCGGGATGCCTCTCCGTTCCAGCAGTTCCAGAACACGTCGCATTTGGCTTCATCAGGGAAGATACCGTACAGCCTCTGGCAATGAGGAGTTGAGATCGGGGGCTCTGAGGACAAACGAAATAAAATTAAAACAGTCAAATCTAGCATCTAGCAAAATAATTTGAAATGTATTTATGTGTAAAATTTTTAATAAATACAAAATTAACTTTAGAGCAGATGTTCAAACGATTAGAAAAACTAATGGATTTTCAACGATCGAATAACAAATTCTGAGATGGATGGACTTAACAAAAAACCTGTAACTGACCATATTCTAAGAATAAAAGAATGGACGGCACTAGTTCAAGGTTAGACGGTTGTAATATCCTATTTATATTGTATATATTATGTGGAACTGGTCTTAGAGCGAGTGTGAGGCGATATTGTCATCAGGCCGAATATTCTGCGCGTTTGGCCTTCGACTACATCCTGGTTGGCTGGTATTCAACATAATGTAATCCTTTAAATTATGTCAAAAGCGATCTTCGACAGCCTTGAGCGTAAAATTTACTGTTACTAGTTATTCAACGTTGCTAACCATCTTTTTCCAATCACTTTTAAATCCTATAACTGCTTCCGTAAATGCCAGTTGGGCAAATTATAAAACTTTATTAGAATATAGGTAATAATGAACATATCTAACTTAGTCATTTGATTTGAAAATTTAAATCTTTTAATGAGTTTTCATGTTTAGTTCTCGATAAGGAACTATTTAATGCCGATAATTACCACAAGTTCAGAAACTGGTGTTATGAGAAAAATTCTCTAGTACTTGAACTAGCCCTTTTGGACTCAGTTGAAAACTTCAAAATTTTTACGGAAAGATTATTGTTTAATATTTAGTAGCATATCAATCGGTACAGAATAGTGAGAAGACCATATAAAGAGTTGTCCAACTGCATAAACTATTCTCAATGTAGAGGGTTACTCACCAAGCTGTGTCCTGTCTCCGCACTCAACATTGTGTTGGTAGTCGCAGTTCTCGGTTAGGTATTTGGAGTCAGTGGCGTCGAAGGCGAGTCCATTGCCGCAGGTCTTCAGCTCGGCGACACCATTGTCACACTTCCAGTATTTGTCGCAAGAGATGTGGTGGGGGTAGAAGCCGAAGTCGTCTGGGCATTTGAAGGATTCCTGACCAACCGCTAGAAGAAAAATTATGGGTTAGATTGTGGAAGAAATTACTTATATACGTGACGCTTTGCAATACAAATATTTTTAGCGTGATATAAACGAGTTGATGAAAGCTTTGGTCATTCAAAATAAGTCCTAAATAATTGAAATTAAAGGTACATTCAATGAATTAATTTATACTAAGCTCCGACAGTTTCTTAACATTCCCTCGCATATTTAAAAGAGGTGCTATTGCGATGCGTCGATGTGGAAAGAACGTATCAAAGGCTCGTCCTCTTGCATTTTAATTAAAGTTTCAAAATAAACAGCTGTGGCTTTGGTTTGGTAACACCTCGGTTGAGCTCTTTCTCCGAGAAATGTCGCGACTGTTTTGTAACTCACGAGACGACGGTTACGATCCAGGGCTCTAATTGTTCGTTAGCACGTGTTCCGAGTTCTTTGTGAAGTCTGAAGAACTCGATTACGATGCAATTGTGTCTGTCGTTGTTCATTTGTGGTTTTCTTTGTTGGCGGCACGAGTAATAGCGACTAATGTTGCCGATTGTTACTTAATGTTAGAACGTTAGCGATAGCGAATTTTACAAATGCGGTGAATATGTCACAAAGAATTTAATGCTTCCCTATTCTATCAGAATTCGAGAATAAGATGAATTAAATACTATCACACCTTATCGCTCACACCTCGTTTGCGTGACCAATGCGTAAGCGCAGGTTATGTCATGTTATGTCACAATCTGGTACCAGTTGACATTTGCGAAGAAAGTAACTCATCCGTGTTGGTTTACGACGCTATTTTGTAATGTCACTGAGTTATATTTTATCGTGACGATAAACATTAAAAAAATTGTAAATATGAGTATCTTTTTAACGCAAATAATGATGTTTCATAATATGTAATGAATACGCTTATGTAATGTGATGAGTTCCACAAAGAAAATTATTTCTACTGCATTAAATATGCATCAACTGCGTGCAAATATCTGTCTATTATTATCCATTTAATAGTTAAGCTTACAACATATACTACTGGTGTTGAAAATTCGTCTAATTACTTTATATAATAATATAATCGGCAATGTATCGCTTGGGCCACGACTCATCGCACTAACATCTTGCAAAATAATTGTTGCACCGCACTAATGTTATCTCCGACATCAAATTTTGACGCCTCATTAGCGTAATTACATACATTTGCTGCGTCTGTACTGAAAGTGAATCATTATGCGATTTCTTCACATCTATTCACTGAAATAACACAATGCATTCACAGAAAGGCATGTGAAAAAATGTGGCTGGCAATTATGATGACTTAGTACCTGGACTAGGTATGAACCAGCTACAATTTCGTTTGGTTCAGAAACACATTCCTGTATTAACTGTACACTGTAAGCCTAGATAAGGTAACATTATCCTCGCGCTTGCTCTAATAGAAACGATACAAAATGTAAAGGAATTACATGCACGTGACGTCTGGTTCAGGCAGGTCTGTCGCTTGCACATAGGATTCTTAACCGAACCTCGCGTCCGTAATTTGAAACAGACAATTCGAAATCGTCTATAATAGGCACTAAGACCTATTTTTAAGAGTAGGTACAAGATAAAAAAAAAAATAAGTATCATCTTTATTTTCAAACAATATAAAATGCCATCAATTGAATTAGTACCTAACATAAATATGCTTTGATTCGCAATTGCCTTGACTGAGTTCGAAAAGTTCATCTGCATAGATCAAGACAACCTTTCTTATTGAAATCAAATGGTTATCGAGGTGAACTGCAGTCGCTGCATGCCGCACATTCTTGGCAAGGCAAGCCTAGATATTTATGCAGATAGCTATGAAGTTGAATAAATGGGTATCAATTTCAGAGTTGGCAGATAAAATCTACAGCATATTTTCATATAAAGTTCTGATGTGATTGCTTTGTGAACTACCAAGAGGGTGATTTAAGGATATAGTGACTGAAGTCATCAAGACATATCTCGGTTTATAGTTCTCTACTAGCTCTTTTGGTAAAGCAATCGCCAACCCTCTCTATTGTCCGCTAAGTAGGTCTATCAGAAGGGTAGCTTAATTCTTGCTGCAGTAGGTATTAAGTCATAGATACCTTTAGGCAATGAATGAAATATTGCTGGCTTTTTCATTCGAATCATTTCGTAAGTCTAACACATGTCCGACACTAGGCGTAAAACTTAGCTCATTAAATATCTTAGTTATCTGATTTGTTGATTTATTCGTTAGTGTAGGTACAATTTGCTATTGCTTAATCAATTTTAAAAGCTTTATGTTTTAATTTTACTTTAGGTTTCCACACGTTACGGAATTTTAAGCAACCAACTTAAGCTCTAAGCTACCTGTATATTGATTTTAATGTAATAAGTTTTTAGTAACACACTTTTATCGCAGATGAATCATGACAACTGATCTATTAGATTTGAGATTTGTGTGTTTAAGAGAATGGTTGTTTAGGAGGAACTATTCTGGTTGAAAATTCATCTCTTTTCAAGCTGACTAAACTTGTATAACAAGCTTTCATATGCTACACTAACAAACTCATCGTATATGTTCACTAGACCATAAGTAAGTTTTTTTAATATGAGCTAGTTCCTACATTTAACCATTTTATTAATTGTATTTTTATTTATTTATTACCTTTTATTTTTTATAACCTCTTTGCAGTATCCTAAATAATGAAAAACGTGCGAGACTAAGATAACGTACGTACGAGACTAAGATATTCCTTAGGTTAAAAGAAGCTCCATCTTTCATAGCATTAGTCCGAGTTTGGTCTTGTCTTTGTTTAAGCCATGTACGAGTATTGTAATAAATAGGATTGAGACAGAAATATAACCTAAGCTCCCAAGACAAATTAATGTCACACGAGTGCGCGTGCGAGCAGCCAAGCGCGAGTTGTGTAACACTAGAGTGACACCACAGCCCTGCTACGACCCGCTGACATAATTATTGATTTGCCTACTCAACGCTGTCATAACGTGTTAGGCAATGTTTATCATGTGTGTCTATATTCACAGGGCAAATACTTACTCTCAAGTACGTAATTATCTAATACTTTGTAGACAAACAGACTAATACTGACGTCATCAAACGTTCAATTTTTCCTTTTTAAAGCGTCCTCAAACTACCATCTCGCATACGAACTTAGAGGATGCTCAAAAGACGTGAACATAGTTTTACGCCAAATAATGAGTGTTTATAACATTTAACTGGAAAGCTAGCGGAAATTCTTCATATATATCAAATATTAGTCTTCACGCCTTCCCGTAGTAGTTTATGCTCATCTTCAGGTTACTACTACAGGTCCCTTTTAGATAGATAGAAAGTACTCAAGTATAACCAATTGTTTTTATTCCTCACAAAATTGCATAGCAAATTGGTATCTAAAAAATATCCCTCACATCATGTACAACAACAAACAAAAAAATCTAGTACACACGTGTTACATAAACATTATCCAATAAAGGTCGTTAACTATTAAGTAATTCGGTGAAAGCACTTTTGACCTACAGAGCGATCTCGATCGTGGGTGCCTGAGTCGAGTTGGAGTGACTTTCAATTTCGTTGATGCTCCCAACCTCGTTGGGCAAGTCACGAGCGACCTTTACCGACGGATCTTTACATCTTATTAGCATAGAATCGTCGTATGAATGATTCTTTTCATAATTTATGTCATGAATAATAAATACTTTAATCGGCAAGTGAGGCCAATTTGTTAATTTATTAAAATCATGATCATCTAGATTGCGTTATGGCATTTCAAAATGTAATCTTATCACGCTTTAAATACATATTAAGTTTTTTATATTAAACTACTAGCTGTGCCCGGCGGTTTCACCCGCGTAGATTTAGTTTCATCCTTATTGTCGCGGACCCCTAATATTTTTAATAAATAAAAGTAGCCTAAGTTACTCCTTGAAACATCAGCTACCCGCCACTGAAAGTCCCGTTAAAATCGGTGCAGCCGTTTCAGAGATTACCCGGAACAAACAGACAGACAGATAGACAGAGAAAATTTTCTAACTTGGTTTTTCGGTGTCTGTAGCATATATAATATATACTTTCATATGCATGTAGTGAAAAGCTGTTATTTTGGAATTACAAACAGACACTTCAATTTTATGTATCTGTATGTATGTATGTATAGATGTATAGATATAGATTGCCTTCATATTAAAGATTATTTATCTCGATAAGAAATTATAAGATTAAAAATCTAAGTAACAAATCACTTTCTACCCGTCCACGGCGTATAATTCAAACTGCCGTATCATTCCCAAAATACATTTAATTGTGATCTTACAGTGATTACCGCTGACACGTGAACGGACAGACTGACGTAACATTAAACAGTATTAGATAACAGCCATTGTCGGGTACACATAGACGGTGAAAGTTCGTAGGCGGTTTTTATTTATAGAGGCAGGCTTCGCTTAATGAGAGTAATGGCTTTAACTTACTTTCGTATCAGATTAATGGTGATAGTACAAGTGTTCTGATTGTGGAGTTCAAGATACGAGAGTGAGTTTGAGTACCTATTGTTACAGACCAATGGCTTGTGCTTACGACTGTTTTATTGTTAGAGTATACTTGCATTCTCGTACGTGTTGCAGGTAACGCGATGAGAAATTTCACCTTTTGAGGGATAACGTTTATAGATTACAGTAACCACTTACATTCGGGCACACGTTTATTGTATTTAGATGATATAATAATTTGGAGATAAATTAAGTTTTCTAGATCAGTTATAAAGTTATGTAAATGTAAGAATGATATTTTAAGGTGTATCATTGTATTAAAATGTTGATTTATTATTGACAGATACTATTTTTATATTCAAAAACAAGAACTAAGATAAAAAAGAAAAGTAGTCTTTACCGATGTTGGACATAACGAGAGTTAAATTATATATTATCATATTTTATCATCACGGGATTTATAAATGTTCTTTCCATCCTACTTAATATTTTAAATGTGAATGGAAGTTTGTTTGATACGCTTTCACGCGAAAACTACTCAACCAATCATCATGAAACTTTGTACATATTAGAGGTATAAGAAGTAACATAGGATACTTCAGGGCGCGTCCTTAAATTACGTGAGAGGATTTAGGGGGGGAGGGGGTCGAGTCAAATCTCATATAATCTCACGTTAGGGAGAGGGAGGGTCTCGACAAATATCACGCAATTTTTGTTCTGATTGAAACGAAAAAAAAAATATAGTATTTTGGTCCATTCAATCCAAATTTTTATTACATTTATAACTCTCAGCAATATTGATTACTAGTATTAACTAGTCGGAAATAAAAGCACGAAGCAAATTGCTTTTTCTTTCTACAATATCAACCCAACGCGTTTACGTAAGAAACCCACATTCTGAAAAATCTCACGTGAGATTGGGGGATGGGGGAGGGGGTTGAACAAAATCTCACGACATCTCACCAACGGGGGAGGGAGACACAGAAGATTTTAAAAAACAACTCACGTAATTTATTGACGCCCCCTTATTAATGTCTTTTTCTTTTCTTTAAATGCGAGTGAAGCCGCGGGTAGTAGCTACTAATCAAATAATACGACATTCGACAACTCTAACGGCGTTACTTGCAAGAACTATCTAGTAACAAGTTTAAAAGTTATAATGTAATGGTCTTATAAACATCAATAAAGAATTCCCAGCATTTCTGGGCGTGTACGTAGAAGCAAGTTACGTAATTGATAAAACAATTTCGCCGCTACTTTAACATTACAAAACTGTATCGACAATTATCGATATATACTGCTATTATATACTTTTACGGAGATAATGGATTGTTACAAAATACGTTTTCTATTTGAGCATGAATGTGGACGAAGCGAAAGAAGTATGAAACGAAGCATGTTTCAAACGGCGGTTTCTGTCCCCATGGGATGCAGGTGAGAGCATATGTATGTAGTTTTGTGTATTTGGAACATATTTCACATGAATGTATGTACTTTTGTCTCACAGTATATACTCTTGTGTCCATCTTAAAGGTTCATTTAAAAATCAGTGAAAGATTTTTTTTAATTCAGAGGAGAAATTTCTAAGAAGGCAGGCCTACCTTGTAGGTACATACAAACCAATAAACGAACAGTCTTTACCTATTTCAAATAAGCATTAATCTAGAATGAATAGCTATGCTTGGAAATAATAATATATACAAACAAAATATCTCCATTTTATAAAAACAATTGACAGTCACAAAAAGGAGCCTTTTAAAGGAAACTTTAGAAAAGGAAAGCTGAATATTATTTCTTATACAAACGACTAGTCGGAGACAGCAAGAATGCAGCTTCCGAAAAACTACTTGATGCTAATAATAGCCTTGCTTGTAAACGATGGAATTTAAAGAGACAAGAAACTACAATGGGTAGGGCTGACAAGTAGTGGCTATTAATACCGCGATGGTCGAAGGACATACAGTCACCGATGCAGCCTGTACGGATGGTATAACTTAGTGCACTTAACTCATTAAATACTTATGTTGAGAAAAAGACAAACAAACGAATGCTATGAATAAATTGATGAGCTTTATGGAAGCCAATAGTTAATTTGTATGGCAAGATTCGAAATGTCATCTTATACATGTTAAGTGTTTTGGCTTGTGAATCTTTCAAAAAAAATATCTACTATACTAAAATTATAAAGAGGAAAGATTTATATGTAAGTATGTTTGTAATGTATTGGCTCAAAGAGAACTGCACCGATTTGAAAAATTCTTTCAGCAATAGATAGCTACATTATTTGCGAAAAATATAGGCTATATTTTATTCACGTACTCCCACCGGAACGGGAACTACGCGGGTGAAACTGCGTGACGTACGATAGAACGAGATAAAATAAAAAAACCTACCTATTTACAAAGGTGAATAATTTATCCTTGATGATGAAAATTTACTAGCAGTCTGATAATATTAGAAAAAATTATATTTAATAAGGACCATAGTGAAACCACGAGGCATAATTACATAAAAATAAAGATGAAGGCACATAGGTCATCCATTGTTGAATTAAACTTAAGATATCAGTGTAAAGTACCTATGTGAGTTGAGAATACTTCCGGCGCATTGTGGTCGCTAATTACTGACAACACGTTTCCGGACAGCAACCTTACACCTCTCACTTGCAAGGTTTCATTATTATTTATTTACTAGCTGTGCCCTGCGGTTTCACCCGCGTAGATTTAGTTTCATCTTTATTGTCGCGGAACCCTTATATTTTTAATAAATAAAAAAAGTTGCCTAAGTTACTCCTTGATATATCAGGTACCTGCCAGTGAAAGTCCTGTTAAAATACTGTCCAGCCGTTTCAGAGATTACGCGGAACAAACAGACAACCAGACAGAGAAACATTTGGTTTTTTGTGTCAGTAGCGTGAATACTTTCATATGCATTTAGTGAAAAGCTAATTACAAACAGACTCTTCAATTTTATTTATCTGTATTGACTGTATGAGATGTATAGACTACCTTCTGCCTGTTACTTCGTCCACGATGACTGTTGGAAGTTAAAATGTTTTCTGGTAATAAACTAGTATGCCAAATCGCTCCAGAATCCCTTCAGTAGTTTTAGGGCATTGCTTCAGGCATATGAATTAAATCCGGAAGATCTTCTTAGAAAGGTTTCTGGTCTTTATATACTGCTTTTATATGTGAGTAAAAGACAAACTTTTCTTTTTAATACTATTAAAATGTTTAGCCCGATTTGATAGTAAGCAGTTATAGCCTATGAAAGCTTGCAACACCAAGGGCTACCGGCCATATATTTTTTTTATCATATAATAAAAGATCAGTCAAGGGGCTTTACTAAGTCAGAATGAACAGGATTTCTAGAAGACTAACACCCCTATATTTACGTGTTTTAAAATTACTTGCACACAAATTATGGGCAACAATACTATTTTCTAAAGCCATACAGTGTAATTAACCATTTATCTATAACTAATTGGTCACGAAACGAAATCTTTCGCGTGACAAATAGATTGACAGAATGATCCGTTTAATCGCAGATTAGTAAGAGTGACGTAATTATCTAATTATTTCATTGTCATTACAGTAATTACGTTTTGTGAATGATTATTACATCTTCAAGTACGTAACCAAGTACTTTCATACGCAGAGTAAGAATAGTAACTATTTAAGGTGAACTATTTGAAAACCATTGGATATTTTTGTGTCAGTTATAAACATTTAAAACTTAATATAACTAATATCAGTTCCATATAACAATCTAAGGTCACAATTTTTTCCAAATACATTTTTTATCGTGCGAGTTAGATTGCCGTCTATTTGTTCACAAAATTGAAGCAAAAACATGCGGTCGAATTGAGAATCTCCTTTTTTTTAAGTAGGTTAACACGCCTAAAGGAGTAGCGATACTTTTAAATGATTGAATGAAGTCACAGCAGCATGCGCACTCAAGCAAGTACTAATTTCACCTTTTCTTCTCGTGAAATTCGCGCACGCATAGCAGTGTAACATAATTAGATATCTCCACGTACATATTGAATGTTTGATCGCGTGTCTGTACATAGCGACTTTAATATACTTACTATTTAGTTAATTGTTATTGAGAAACATGTTGTTGATTGAATAAAGACTCATATTCACAGTGAAACTTTTCACTTGACACGTAAATGTGGCATTTAACTATTCTGCGGATCTCAATAACTTAAATTTATGAAATACCATTTTAATCTTCGTGTTCCATTACTAGGATAATAACAAGGTAAAATCAACTTTATAGTTCAAATATCAATTCTAAAGCGAACAAGATACTAGCTACGAAAAACTTGTTTAATTTTATATTGTAGTCCTTTACAACTCATTCGCCAGCGAATTACTTAGTACCATAACATTATACAAACGATAGAAATCTCAAGTAAACTATTATCAAATATATATTGCAACTTGAACAGTTACCAACATTATGTAGGCAATTCATAGGTTTTTTCAAACAGCACAAATTATTGGCTTTTGCGCAAGCGACGGTCGTGAGAACTGGGTACGTGTAAGTAATCCTAAACAATTGTGAATACCACCAACGACTTGTACTAACAACTGAGTGAAAACACTCCTATCCCGTAGGTTCTTATTAAGAGGTTTTCTATACATACAGATAATTTAGTTAGTTTGATCGTTTTCCAATTACAACTCATTTCGGTTTAAGTAGGTACAAAGGTTAATTAAGGGACAATAGTATTAAAACCCTTATATTTCTCTGAGAAGGTTGGTAAGGAACTTAGAAGAATGTTAGTGAAATTACATAAAACTAATATTTTAAATTAAAAAATTATTGTAAGAGTTATTCAAGAAGGGATAAAAGTTGTAACTTAATACTTCAACAAAATTATAGGCTTGGTAAAGGAGAAAATGTACTTAGCCAATAATCCAAATGTACCAGCTAGAGTAACTGGGCTATAAACAGCTTTCTAAGGCAAGCTTTAGATATTTCATACAATTTATCAGTATCATGAATAACTCGTAAATAGAATCGAAGTACGAATAATCATGCACAATACAATAAAAGCAAAAGTGTATATGCTTTTAAGTGAAAATATGGAAATATAGAGATGACATTTTTTCTTGAATATTCTTGCGTTAAGGAACTATGGCATAGATTTGTGTAAAATGGACAGCATTTGGATATATTTATACTGGAGAAGTAAAAGGCTTGTAAGAAATATGTTAGAAAACCCAGGGAATATTTAATAATAATTATTAATGACAGTAATTACGACCCTTTAGTTTGAGGAAAAACTTTGCCCATATTTTTATTTTCAAACGGTCTTTCCCTTGTATAATATATGTGTGGAAAGAGAAAGAAAGAGCCGTGGTGGCCTCGGGGTTAGAGCAGTCGCCTGCTACGCAAGCGACGCAAGTTCGAATCCCAGCGGGGCCTGTACTTATGAGTGTTTCTTAAAACTTATGTACAGTGATTTCACACCACGTGCTTTACGATGAAGGAAAACATGGTGAGGAAACCTGGATATGTCTGAGAAATAATTCAAAGACGTACGTATAGTGCCTGAGACGGCGATGGACTCACCCTCTGTCACGTTGGCACTCAATCATATTCGGTGAAATGTGGGTGTTGAAAATTACAACACCTCTGCCTACCCTTTTACATATGTAAGTATGTATTGTTATGTTGTTAAAAAGAACCCCTTTTTCTAAAGCAAATCTGAGCTAGGTTTTATCGAATTCAAAAAATCGTAGTATTTATGGTCAATATGTTATTGTCAATTTCTCTGAATCGGTACGATACTAACATATTAAGCTCAACGCAAGTTCTCGAATGCAAATAAGTGAACAGCTATTGCATAATAAAGAGGCCGTAGACAAGAATTTTAAAATAAGTTCATTTACTTGTTCTTTTAGTTGTTCTTTTTGAGTAAACCGTGTAATTCACATTTGAAATGTTATTCAACATTTTGTAATGGAGGTAATTTAAGGGCTTTTCAAACACAGCTTATTACACTTTACAATATGATTGTGTTTTTATACAATTAAGCATTTGAAATTTACATAACCAACTAATTTAATATATAAAATTCTCGTGTCGCGGTAACTGTTACCTAACTCCACCGAAAGGGCTGTACCGATTTGTATGAATTTTCGTGTGCATATATCTGATTGGTTTGAGAATCGGCCAACATCTAATTTTCATATACATAAATGATAAGGACGATCCATCCCAAAACGCCAATACAACGTTGGCCGGGCACAGTAGCTTATAATTTTTTTTTTATATAATAGTTTTTTTAATATAAAAAAATAACAAGCTTTGATAGGCTTTCAAATCAATTTTCCACGTAAAAGCTTATAAATGACCAATGCTTTCAATCAACGGATGTAACAATTGCGCTGAACCTTAATGTGTCATTTATATGCAACTATATATGGCAGCATAATGCTAGAGGAAGTTTGTCCCCGCTTTCACACAACTTAAAATTATACGTTGAAGCAAACATTTAAGAGACAGGTCGTTGACATCAAGAAGTTAGACAGATGCAAGCGATAATGTGATACACTAGCGCCTTAAATGTAAAATAGAGTACCAATTGGTGAAATATCTAGGCTTTGTTGTCAGAAGACAAGAAGACCAGCCGTGTGACAAGGCCAGCCGTTACACCACATCATCGGTTGCATTGCACCTAACACTATTGCCACCGCCAGTTGCAACTGTGTGGAAATGTAAATCTATCACACTTCAATTGCTCTCAGATAGATGGCAGGTATTTTGATCGTCGTATAAAAACGGCACACGTGATATTGGTACACTGCGCACTGTCAGCCGCGCCCTAAATATTTGTGTTAGTACGTACCTACGCCAAAGGCGGCTGCTAACACTATTAAACACCTTGAATTCATGTTTGAAACTGTAAGTCCTTGCACGGTAGTGGACACTGTAACGTTCGATCACACACTGCGAGCGGGTGAATGGGTGTCAGAGGTTTTTATACCGGGTTGAGGTGCGCGGCCGCACGGTGAAAAGCGGTGTCGCTGCGCCCGCGCAAGCCTCACGCACCCCCCTCCGGTGGATGATTACCCCGACTATAAACAAACTAGTGTTTTATTGTTCTAAACAACTCTTCTTCACTTAAAATCTATGAGCATTTATATCCACTAATCACACAGGATGTAATAAGACACCAGATTTTAAGTACTTTAAACTTTGTCGAATATGAAAGTTTGGCTGAGAAATTGTTGATGTATTATAAAGTTAGAACATGTTTTACATGTGAATTATGAAACTATTGTACATGCAATAGTGATGTACATTCACACATTAGACAAGTAGGTCTCCGCTTATACATATTCAGGTGTAATCTTTTGACATTAATAGTGACACGAATTTGCATTTTCTAGAGTGATCTGCATTTTCAACAAGTTTTGTCCTCGAGTGATGTGTTTTAAAATAATAATAATTACCTATTATAATAATCTCTGAATGTAAAGCCTTAAAATAATAATGTACCCAGGAAGAAAATTGTGTAAATACTTATTTTATTATTTTGTTAACATAGTACGGAATCTTATTAGACCTGCGTGAGTAACAGTAGAATTGTTTTGCCAATATAAAAGTATTAAAATTTTATTTCCATTTATTTATTTGTACTAAGTATTACAATTATTTTTAAATCGGTTCCTGTTTACGTTGAATTTGTAAATGGAATATATAAATGAAGTCATGGTATAACAGTCAATAAAAAAAAACTTTATAGTTTATGGTATCCTGCATTCTTCCGCGCGACATCAATGTCATATCGATATAATTTTATAACATCGATTCAGTGTGGAATGATCGATAAAAGATCTTAGAGAGCGTCTACAGCGAAAGTGTTTGGCGAGATGAGTCACGGCACATTATATGATCGATGACCCTTTTATTATGAAACCTTGAAGCAAATATTACATACACTAATGCATAGGGAATACGTTTGTTTGTTTTGTAAATACAATTACATTAATCAATAATATGATGCAAACCTATTCTTCGATATATAAATGTACATGATGACAGCTGAATCTCTTGCAGGTTCTTCACAGAATGCTAGATTCCGAACTGATGGTCAATTCTTCGACATTCATACGGACCATACCAAGGTCTAAACAAAATAAATCATTATCATTTTCATAAAGCTGAAGAGTTTGTTTGTTTGTTCGCTTAAACGCTCTAATATAACGAAGTGATGGTCCGATTCGAAAAATTCTTCCAGTAAACTCATTCATCGGGAAAGGCTATAGGCTAATATCACGCTAAGAGCAATCGCAGTTATAGTTAGGGTTGGCCCAAAGTAACTATTCCACGTGGACGTTATCGCGGCCAGAAGCTAGTAATATTATACAATTATTATAATTATACATACACATAAACATATAGAGAGAGCACATGAGACCTAGAGTAGAGACCACCTTAAAACAAACATAGTTATTTACGTAAAGCTTAACCATTGAGACTGATGTAGGATCCGAGGATGGCTTGATAGGGTCTTCCCGATAGTGTCCTTGGAGAGGAGGGTAGGTACACATTTCACCGAATAAATCATTAAGCATAATTTAGCATTCTTCATGACAGACGCTTACTAACTTGCTGACTTCTTCAAATCTTCTTCTCCCCTACATCGCTCGATCTTCGGGATTCCAGACCTCGGGCCCTAACATGACCTCATATTGCCATGATAGGTTACCTCTTATTATAAGAGAGATGCATATGTCACACAGTGGAACTATTAAGATACTAAGAGCTTATGGTAAGGTCCCAGCTCAACTGGGGACTGGGGACCAAGATAAAAGAAGTAGCCTAATAATTGTTACCTTAGAGTAGCTAAGTTAATACCCTAAAATTAGATAAAATTTTGTAGCATATTTCACGTGAATGAATATTATTTATATTTCTATTTCTCATCATCATCTCCCTGGCCTTATCCCATACATTGTTGGGGTCGGCACTTGATTCAACCCGATGTGGCTGATCACCTGATTTTTATACGAAGCGACTGCCATCTGACCTTCGCAACCCCATTTCGGAGGAAAATCTGTGATCTGGGTTAAGCCAGTTGTCAGATTATTTTTAGGCCTCCGACTGACCTGTAACGATTGCCAAAGATGTTAAATAGTCAACGTAAATAACAAAGTTATGTTTCTATTTCTATTCCAAGATCATAAGGCGACGAATAAAAGATAGCAGTTAACATACTTAAAAAAGGAAGCTTATTATATGATACTAAAATGTCTGATATCTTTAACAATAAACGGGGAGTCTTTTAGATATAGCTTTGTGTATTATTGTCTACACACAATAAGGATGCAAACGCGTCTCAATTGGAGGTTATGAATTAACACGGAGACGAAATTGAATGGATAAGTAAGAAGGCGACAGCGTTCTCATAATTTTAACAGCAATTGTTACCAGATACTTAGTTTTGTTTCAAGGCTGGTAATATTGTAAACAGAATAAAAATAACTGCGTGTTCAATTTATTGTATAAATATTATTGTATTAATAAGAAGAAGGTCCAGACCTACTCAGTGCTGGCCATGTAAATAAAGAAAAAGAATTAATTCAAATATTGAAGGATGATAGATTGTCATTTGTTTTTTTTTAACACATTATTATTGCTATTGAATCTTCATATACTGGTGTTGTAAATGTTATTGCTATTGTTTTTTTCTCTAAATATAATATTGTTATTGAAAGTTGAAAAGCCTTTGAGTTGAGATTGACGAGTTGTCGATGTTGGCTAAGAATAACTGCAGCAAATATTCGTGAATAAACTTAGGGTTTATTCACTGCGTAACACGGTTATAGTCTGGATTTATGTGTAAGTAATATATTTTTTTAACTAGTTAAGTGTCTTAAAGAAAGTACTATGGACTTACAATTTCCCGAAACAAAATTTTGAACAGAATTGTGCATGCAATGGTGGAGGGAAACTTTCCTTATTTTTTTAATAATTAAGTTTTGTTTATTTCTATTTTTTTTTAGAAGAACTCATTGGCACAGGCCGCCGGGATTCGAATTAACATTGCTTTCGTTGCAGACGGCTCAAACCCCACGGCCACCAAGGCTCCCTCAAAAAATCAACCCCCATTTCATCCCCTTAGTGGTGGAATTTAAAAAAACCTATAACAGACGTGTGTGTAGCTATTACAAGTGTATACCTACACCTCACCAAGAACACATCCTCTAAAATTCATGTCTCTAGGATCAGCGGTTTAGGCTGTACGTTGATTTCAGTTAGGTCTTTGAACATGAACTTATTTTGACTGAAATTAATGCATATTCAAAATTTATAGAAGATAGTCGTTTCAAGCTATTAGTCATAACATTAAAGTTACGTCACGACATTATGAGCACCCCATTAGCTTTGAAAACGGTCTAATTACAGAAGTTAAGTGGTTTAACTAGCGTTCGTTACACAATACGGAATGTTAACATTTTAATCCGGCTATTAATAGCGCCATTAAAATGCAAAATTAATAAGTACTTGGTGCATAGCTCAGGTGTTTGTCATCGCACTAATTGGAACCAATATTTTCCTCATCATACACTCATCCAGAAATCCTCTAAATAGGGAGAACAATAATCATAATAAGGTTTATTGATTTTTTTGGACGGACACTCTACAACTGAGCTGGGCTAGAACATCTTAGCAATTTGAAACTTATATACAAGTACATATACATAATGATTGCTACGTGGGAAGACGGCGATAGACTCATCTCATTGACATCTTAATGTCTTCTACAAAAGATGGGTGGAGTACCTCTTAATTATGTTATGTTAATCAGTGAAATTTTAGCATTCAACTAGCTGTGCCCTGCGGTTACACCCGCGTTAATTTGGTTTCATCCTTATTATCGCGGAACCCTAATATTTTTCATAACTCAAAGTTACACCTTGAAACATCAGCTACCTGCCAGTGAAAGTCCCGTTAAAATCGGTCCAGCCGTTTCAGAGATTACCCGGAACAAATATTTTAAAAAACTTGGTTTTTTAGTGTCAGTATCGTGTATACTTTCATATGCATTTAGTGAAAAGCTGTTATTTTGGAATTACAAACAGACACTTCAATTTTATTTATCTATATAGATTAGTGAAAGATGTTTCCTATTAATTTCCAGTCTGAGTTTCGGAGCCCATTCGTTTCAAACAAACGATCAAATCTTTCGTCTTCACGAACGAACTTACTTTTTTAATCTCTTGCAGTAATTTCCACAAAATCATGAGAAGCTCAAAAGCCTATGCGTCATTCAGGACTATCTGTATAATACCCATTATTTCGTTTATTGTATTAAGTCACCGCATTTGTCGGCGCAGGTATGCGGAAGGACCGCAGAATCGTGACAACTACTCCGATAGTGTCATAATTAATTAAAACATAAAGCCTTTTGACACAATTTGCAACATTCACTACAATAGATGAAAAGACAACTTCTCAGGATGTTTTGAAACACATTTGTGGTGAAGATGCAACTGAACTCAGAAAATACAGACTTTGATGTACTATGAATGTATCTTACTTACCGCAGGAGCATAGTATTCTAAGAAGCTATATTATTTGGCGAGCTTTCGTCCCCATTCAAGCTGCTCTGTGAATTTTGAACTAGGTATGCCGTTTATCCGATTACTGGTTATCTCTTAGTAAAATACTTTGT
This sequence comes from Watsonalla cultraria, assembly GCA_964035505.1. NCBI lineage: Eukaryota > Metazoa > Arthropoda > Insecta > Lepidoptera > Drepanidae > Watsonalla > Watsonalla cultraria. The sequence continues at coordinate 2,990,974 of OZ037717.1, read as the reverse complement.
TGGCGGCATAAGAGACGAACGTTTTAAATCTGTCAGTTCATCACATTATTCGGTGACACGTATTCTGCACTCAGTGGAACCCATCTCATAATACATTTTTCAAGTTAGGGCATCTTACATTTGCATCGACGTACGTAGTTTCCACTCTATGATGTACTCGTCTTTGATGTTACATTCTAACTCACAGCTTTCGATACTAGCCCTTAATTACCCTAAAGCAAAGTCGGACTAGAACTAGGTCCATTTTAAAGCCTATAAAATAATACAAAAGTATATTTAAAAAAGTTGTCGATTCGCACGCTTCGAATGTAATTAGTGCGAAACATCCAATAACCCTTTTAAACCAAGGATTTATCTATTAAGAATGGTCTATGGTTTCTAATAATGTGTATTCGTTAAAATATAATAGTTATGGTAGCACCTATTGCCTGATAAGAGAACATGTAGCAACAGCTATATATAGCTTTACTAATAAGTTCATCAGTACACCATTGAGTACCGTACGGTACTTCATTTGCTTAATATTCATGAATCACCGACGACGCCTGCGCAGAACTGTATGTCGATGTACTTCCTTACACAAAATTCATAGCAAATATGTATATAATGACTTTGTAATAAAAACTATTATTGTGCTGCATATAAATGATAGCAAAGTACTGTGAATTAATAATATCGGAGCCACCAGGCAGCAAAATTCGTACGGTTCAAATCATATATGTCTGTATTCGTATTTTATTACTTCTTTACGCTCAAATAAATCAGAAATTGATATCGAGATAGCTCACACCTTGTTTTTACACACGCAAAATCGATACGATATAGTTAGAATTAATTATTATTATTTATGAAAAATACAAGACGCTAATTGAGCTATGTTACAGAAATGTCTGAAAAAAAGATGCTTAACGATTTATCTCAGAGGGCTCGTTTAAGAAACGATCGTTATTATTATCTACTAGCTGTGCCCCGCAGTTTCACCCGCGTATATTTAGTGTCGCGGAACCCTAATATTATTAATAAATAAAAGTAGCCTTAGTTACTCCTTGAACCATCAGGTACCGGCCAGTGAAAGTCCCGTTAAAATCGGCCTAGCCGTTTCAGACATTACCCGGAACAAACAGACAGACAGAAAAAATTTAAAACATGGTTTTTCAGTGTCAGAAGCGTGTATACTTTTCATATGCATTTAGCGAATATCTGTTATTTTGGAATTACAAACAGACACTCCCATTTTATTTATCTGTATTGACTGTATAGATATGTCCAATGATGTCTTACTAGAGTCTAAACAATAATATTTTTTTACACGAAATGACATCGAGTGGTTTACGTACCGCGAAAAATGATAAATACACATTACTAATCTTAACAAATTTGCTTGCATATCCAAAGGTTGACAAATCTATCCGCTTTCGTTAAGAATTACGAGTAAGACAACCACTTATGTCGTCAGACCAACAATTATATAATTTAATGAACTACAAGTAAACACATATACGTTGTGCTGAGTAGAAGTAGACCGACATTGCCAAATAGTAGAAAAGCGATCGGATATAACTTAGGTTAATGTGTATCAATGATAGAAAGAAATTAACGAGTCGCACGCAATGTGCGTAACAAAAACCATTTTCGTTTTTTATAACCTAGGTGGTACCTAACGACACATTTCCGATACAATTTTATTGTTATTAATGATTATTTACTATTTAAATGAAATGTACATGATTCCGGCTGAGTTTCCTGCCGGTTCTTCTCAGAAGGCTAGTTGTCGAACCGGTGGTAAATTCTGCGACGTTCATATGTGCCTTACCAGGGCCCACAGTGAATAAATCATTTTACTTTTCAACGTACCTACTACTGTCCGCTGAATGGTAAGTTCTGCAGCCTATGAATGCTTCAAGAGAGATGAAATCCTTTTTTGAAATAACTGTCGGTGTTGATGCATGTTCAGGGCATTGACACGACTCTTCCTACATAAAGAGGTTTCGCGTGGGATACGTGCAGTTTTGAACTTTTGATGTTCAAGCAAGCAGTCTTAGTCCTTTCTAATATTTCTAAACCATTTTATACTTAGAATTTAGGGTCCTAACTACCTGATTGAATGACTTATATGTCACACTAATTTTAGAGGGTGTGTTCTTGAAGAGGCGTAGATATACACTGAGAAACGGTTTTCCGAAATTTCACCCCTTAAAGAGATAGCTGGGAGTTGTTTTGAAATCATACATCTGAAGGCGAAATTGTGGGAAACAGTATAGTTATCACTTAATGTGAATTTCTAAGTTTTGCGGACAACAGTACTACTATAACATCGCTGCACCAAGTTTCATATCTTTATTCACAATGTTTTATTCGTATGTTCCTAGTACTTACACAACGGTCCAGGTGTTGCTATGAGTCACGGAACATTTGCTTGTAAGTCCGTGGTCCCAGTACAGACCCAAAAAGTTGGTCGTGTCACATAATAGGGCTATGGTTATATCTAACTTTATAAGCCATCTAGCTGTGCCTCGCGTGACTTTATTTCGCAAACTTCTAATATAAAAATACATGGCCTAATTAATAGTATTAGCCAGAGGACCAGCCACTTCAGAGATTAACTGAAACACACAAACCGACAGACAGACAAAGATATATTTTATTTAAAAAAAATATATAGGTATCGTATATACTTTCATATACATTTAGTGAAAAGCTGTTAATTCGGTATTACAAACAGACGCTTAAATTATATTTATAGTTATAGATGTGGTGATATAATAGGGCTCTGGTTAGAATATAGTAGGGTTGTGCCGCAAAATATCTAATTTAAAAGCCAAATTTCTAAAGTCAAGAGGTAACGCCTTACCTACATACATTTCCCAAGAATGTTGGTAGTTACACATAACTTGATATTTGCTGATGAAACTTCAAGTTACTAAATATTTAATTATCAATTTAAACCAGTTTTTTATTCATTCTCAAATGATCACTTTCAACCTTAACCTTTGCAAATACTATTCGCGAAATTTGTTCACGTGTATACCTATTTACATTGATTTATCGTTATAGTGTGGTTTTAGATGTAGGTAATATATTTAATTGTTTAATAAATTATAATATACTGAACCACCTGTAGCGTCATAAGGGCTTATTTCCATAAAGCATATTGATAAGATCACGCGTATAAGGAGTTAATATTCATTATTCATTTAGTCTAGCTTATTTTATTCAATAATGATGAATTTGATTCCGATAACATTTGGAACATATCTATGCATATCGTTGTTGCGCGTTCAAAAGTAGCTGTGTTTACACACTTTAGGAGACGCAGAAAATGATTATCTCGAAATATGACCCGATTGGCAAAAAAAAATTCTTACTATTGATACATATAAAAAATTTACATAGTTTTTTCTAGATTAATGTTGGATAGGTATTATTATTACTAATGACGAAATTAAACATTACTGAAAATTTTGACACAGAGTTCACGAAATACACATAGCGACTTTTGCACGCGCAACGACGATATATACATACAATCAGATAAATAAAATGTAAGTATCTGTTTGTAATTCCAAATTAACAGCTTTTCATTAAATGCATGAAAATAAAAAAAATAGAAAGTATACACAGTTCCGACATAGAGAAAGCAATTTAAAAAAAAAACTCTCTATGTCTGTCTGTTTGTTCCGGCTAATCTCCGAAACGGCTAAACCGATTTTAACTTTTATTTAAAACACATTATTTCTGCAGGGTCTACTCTAGTAATAAATAAGTTAATAATGCTACGTCATGTGTTTTACATGTTTTGCTTTCGGTGGTGCTTTCCGTTCTGAGCTGTTAGAAACTAAACTCGAAATACCTACCACGTACTACGACCTAATATCTAAAAGACATTTTCTCATAAGGGATGAAACCCGAACGGACTTACTACCAAAAAGAGCTTTTCTCAATATATAGTGATTTATTTTGTATTTTTTAAAACTGTATAATATTCTTTAAAAGAGTAATTACTGAGTTTCTTGCCAGGTTCTTCTCAGTAAAAGCAACCTTCCGAACCTGGCGGTAGTATGTATAATCCTGTGTAATTGTGTCATTCTGACGATTTGAAAGTACTTTGTATAAAGTCTAATCGAATAAAGATATATTTGAGTTTGAGTTTGAGTTATACTATTGTCAATATGACCCAAATTTAATAATGTGTTTAACGTGCTTAGTCGTTGAAAGATTTTTCCTATTTATTACCAGCAGCATATTTATTACCACGTAGATTTAGTTTAATTCTTATTCTCGCGGAACTCTAATATTTTTAATAAATAAAAGAAGCCTAAGTTACTCCTTGTAATATTGGCTACCTACCAGTGAAAGTCCCGTTAAAATCTGTCCAGCCGTTTCAGAGTTTACCCGGAACAAACAGACAGACAGACCGAGAAAATTTTTATAACTTGGTTTTTCGGGTCATTCGCGTGTATACTTGTATATGCATTTAGTGAAAAGCTGTAAAAATTACAGCAGACATTAATGCAGAATTACAAACAGACACTTCAATTTTATTTATCTGTATAGAGTATAGATGTATAGATTTATAGATATCAAAGAAAACGGAATAGCTCAGTTGCTGTCGCGAAAACGCTTTATTGTGTTAAAGTCCTATCAAACTGAGATTTCGGATCACGTAGATACCACATTGAGGAAGGATTTCGATCGTATTACTTTAATCGTTTAGTGACATTTCCATCAAAAACGGGAAACAATGGAAACGAGATAAATAATTAATACTTTCTACAATGCCCTTTCCTACTAGAAGTACAGTCAAATAATTACCAATTTAACACAATCACGGTATAATGTTAATGTAATATGATAAATAACACCATATGTGCATACTTTCATAGTTGTGTCGCTTGCGCTTAAATAATTACTCAATCACCTGACATTTAGTGAAGACGGCCCCGAAAGGTCACCAGTTGAGTAGGTACTCGGTCACTGACCTAGCCTGGCGGCATATCCGCATTATTCCACTTACGTACACTAGGTGGTTTTATCTGCTTCGATGCACTTCTATTACATTTGACTCAGGATCGTCAAAGGATTATAAGCGGCCCTTGCGCTAATAGAAACGTTAAAAAATGTATGGAAATTACATAAATCACTCACGTCACATATGTCGTACATTTTGTATCGTTCGACAATATATCTATATTAATAGATAAACTATCATCACGCTTCGGTAATAGAAACGTTACAAAATGTACGGGAATGACATATGTCACGTGACTGATTTATGTCATTCCCATATATTTTGCATCGTTTCTACTAGCGAATCGTGAGGATAGTGTTACTTTGTCTGCAAGCCCTGTAACGTTAGCCCAGCAAGCAATATATTTATATACTAGCTGTGCCCCGCGGTTTCACCCGCGTAGATTTTAATTTCATGGTTGCCCGCGGATCGATAATGTTTTTAAAAAATCTAACCTAACTTACTCCTTGTAACATTAGCTATCCGTCAGTGAAAGTCCCATTAAAATCCGTCCAGCCGTTTCAGAGATTACCCGGAACAAACAGACAGACAGACAGACAGACAGACAGAGAAAAATTTAAAACTTGGTTTTTCAGTGTCAGTAGCGTGTATACTTTCATATGCATTTAGTGAAAAGCTGTTATTTTGGAATTACAAACAGACACTTCAATTTTATTTATCTGTATGTATAGATAATAGTATTTACAGCTCTCGTTCGTTAACTGTTTATCCCTTCATTGCATAAAATGAACTAAGATAGTCATTGGTTATATAAAAATGAATTCCTATTTCCCTTGGTCACGCCATCACGCGTGAACGGGAATTTTAACGGGACTATCACTGGCAGATCGCTGATGTTTCAAGGAGTGATTTAGGCAAATTTTATTTTGAAACATATAATTAGGGTTCCGCGAAATAAAGCCTGAAACTTAATCTACGCTGGTGAAGCTAGTTTAGTATAAATATTCAATAAGCGATCTTACATATGTGTGGCGCCATCTCGGGGGAAATTAGCTGACTATATGTTACCAATTGACGGGTTTTGATGAAATTTAGAATAGAGCAAGCTTAAGCCCGTGGATGGACACTTACTCTTTTTTTTAAAGAGTAATTACTGAGTTACTTGCTGGGTTCTTCTCTAAATGCATAAGAAACTATATGCGGTACTGAAAAGAAAAAAAATAATTTTAAATTTTTTTGTCTGTTTGTTTATTCCGGGTAATCTCCGAAATGGCTGGACCGATTCTAACGCTACTTTCACTGGCAGATAGCTGATCGTTCAAGGAAAAACTTATTTCTATAAAAATCAAATAAGGATTCCGCGAGTTAAAAAATTAAACTAAGTCTACGCGGGTAAAACCGCGAGGCACAGTATAGTAATATTAATTACGATGGCCACGAACAGTCTGCAAAGAAGGTAATGAGAAATAATAAATTGTACAATGACCTCAATCACATATTTGTTTATTCCTCGAATCATTAATGAATGTATGTCATGAGCACCTTATGTTATAAACCTCAACGTATTAATATCACTTCCTTCTGGTCGACCTTTGGCAACGAATTCCTGATTTATTTGGTTCATTTGTAATGTTGGTAATCTTTTGCAAATTAAATAAAATACATACATACATACATTATGCTCACGCCTGTATTCCCCGCAGGGGTAGGCAGAGGTGTTGAAATTTTCAACACCCACATTTCACCGAATATGATTAAGTGCCAACGTGACAGAGGGTGAGTCCATCGCCGTCTCAGGCACTATACATACGTCTTTGAATTATTTCTCAGACTTATGCAGGTTTCCTCACGATGTTTTCCCTCACCGTAAAGCACGTGGTGTGAAATCACTGTGCATAAGTTTTTAGAAAAACTTATAGGTACAAGCCCCGCTGGGATTCGAGCTTGCGTCGCTTGCGTAGCAGGCGACTACTCTAACCCCGAGGCTACCACGGCTCTTTTAATAAATAAAATGTAAACAGTTTAAAAAAACACACGTACACACTTATAGTATACCAATATTCCACCAATGTTTAAGTCCCATGTGAGGAGGTGAGCCTATTGCCACAGACCGCTAATTAAGACTCCGACCTGCTTTCGCGATATACAGGTGGAAAAACCCAGTAACACATTGCCTGAATCGGGGATTTAACCGAAGATTTTGCGTTCCGCAGACGTCTACAAAATAAGTTAACCAGTTCCCAGTACCCTTATCTTGATTTTCAAATAAATTCAAATATAAATTCAAAAAACAAAAAAAAAATAAGTCCATTTCAAAATATGAATTTGTTCTGATACATAACTATGCAGAGAATATTTATACTGGCGAGCAATCTACAAAATAATTAGAATTCGTTAACAGCCTACGGCCTATTTCCGTTTCTCAAGCAGCCGGAGGTCGGATAGTACTACAGGTGTTTATTGTAAATTATCGCAAACAATCATTTCAAGGTCACAGTAACAAGTGACAGTTCCCTTATCTCCTAACCGATTCCTCACCATCGCATGAATTCAAAACAAATTTTGATTAGCACTAATTAGATAAAATTTTGAAGACTAGGAGTACTTACTTATCTTCAATAAGCAGCTCAGGAGGCCTAACATCATCGTTTGAGCAGAGCGGATTAAGAACTTCTGAGCTTTGACGTTGAATTTTTGTACCATAAGTTTAAAGGATTATAGTTGCTGCAAGACTGTTCTCATCTCAACGTCTTTACTCTTTCTTACAAAACCCGGAATAGCGTCCAAGAATGCGAGAATTATCCGATTCACTACATAGTTTGAACACCTAAATAAATAAATAATATTCGGTCATTACATCGCCATCGAGTACCAAACTAAGTAAGGCTTATATTACGGATACTAGACAACGGATATTATAATAAAATATACTTTTTTGTAAATACATAATATACACGTACTAATAGTACATTCCACACCCAGACTTAAGGCAAACAAAAATGTTTATCGCAAAAAATGTTTACCCTGATTCGACAATCGAACGCATGACACCGAGTGTAGCAGTCAGGTATACTAATCACTACACCATCGGTGTCGTCTAAAGACACGACTTTCTATGATCTTGGACAAATCAATTAAGTAATTCTAACTTCCGATTAGTTATACATAATCAATTTCAAAAGTAAATACTATATCCGCATTGTCATGCGTTTTAATTATCATATATGATGGATAAATAATTTAAATATCTAATTGCAATGTTTGAGGTCGCTAGCTTGTCAGGGTTTTAGGTACTACTAGCTTCTGCCCACGACTTCGACCGCATTTTTTACCTATATTTATATATTAGGGGCATATGACCACGCCGACTATCCACTGAACATCTCTCTTGTGTGATTTTTCAGTAGTCGGGTTTTAGTTTTGAAATTTACTTTCTTAAAAACTTTCTAAATTAATTTATAATCATTTCTAAATTCAAGTCAAGCTTGGCAGGAAAAGCGGTTCCAGAGAGTCCCAGAACTATATAAACAAAAATCTCAACAGTTTTATACCCCCTTCTGTTCTTCCCCTATTTTATTCTGTATAGTGGGTGATTCCAGAAGTCTTGTTCGTCTTTTCATGTGACGATATGCAGACACGCGTATATCTTTAATCTTATATATAAAAATGAATCCCAATTTCCCTTGGTCACGGCATCACACGTAAACAGTTGGATGGATTTTAACGGGATTTTCACTGGCAGATAGCTGATGTTTCAAGGAGTGTTTCAGGATCATTTTATTAAAAAAACAGCATGAAACTAAATTTACGCGGGTGAAACCGCGGGGCACAGCTAGTATTTAATATAAGTAAGTACCTACATAATCCCTACACATAACTGCATAAGTAGATCATTGTCACTGGACAATTGATCCACTGATAACTGGTCGCCCTTGAGCCTCAAGCCCTATTGAGGAATCGATCTCACCGCGTGAGCATTCGATTACTATTGATTAATATTATTGTTACTCCTCATTCGACGAATTAAAATATATTGTAGTACCTGTGTTTGGTATAACACAGCAGAGTAATTCAAACATGATTTTGAGTGAAATAGAAACAATGACGAATTTGAGATAAAACTTAAAAATAATGTTTTAAGAAGTGGTTCATAACGTTATAATCAGCTCAGAGGAGCAAAGAGAACTCAACAACCTGATGCTCAGAAGATATCGTAAGGGTGGCTGCAAGACAATGGGTGAGATTAGCACAGGAGTGGAAAGGGAGTGTGTTGGAGAGGTGGCCTGTGCCCAGCATTTTATTATTACTGCAAAGGTGGCAAGAAGAGTGCATTGCGTTACAAGAGTATTCCCTATTATCGTATAAACAAATAACTGGGACCCGCGGATTTACCCAAGTATAATTTAACTACCAAGAATAAGACACATTTGTGACATTCAAATATAACGTAACTTTATTGAATACAATCATTTTAGTAACTTCGTCTGCGAAGGATTTGACTTACCTTTATATTTAAGACAATTCACACAATACCTTTGTAAATGATGTGTATTACTTATATCTGATGTATAAAGCTATGTTATTGTAAAGATTCATTAAAATTTACTCACAAACTGTCACGTTCAAAGTTCAAAGTTCAAAGCATGTAAAGTATAAAGATGACCGTTTTTTCATATAGTGCATCAATGCAAATCTGTCGGTGGAGGCGTGATTATTTTACAAAAATACCTTATGTCTATAAATCATTATTATTATATATATTACAGGTTAAAATTAACATTTCAAAAGTAATAACATAATAATATAATTATCTACTTTCATTTTAAATTATTGCATTAAGTAAATCATTAACGGTGTAGTAGTATTTCCTTGTTAATATTTTTTTAAGCTGCCTCTGTTCATAATATTAGTAAGATAATAAGACGAAAGGACCCCAGTGCCTCCACTCCTCCTGTCCTCCGTAGAGCTCTAACAACCTTACTCGCTACTAAGGTCATGAGCGTCGTAAAGTCAAGACGATGATTAAATGTAAACCTTTTTCATGAAATAGTCAGATACACAAAAGTGGGAAAATATTTTAAAATTTAAAAGGTACCAAATGAAAACATCTGCCAATGTCAACGATATTTATATTCAAAACAATAAAATTTTCAGAATAATATGAGTTTATTATAATATATTCATACTCAGATGAGTTGATAACAAACGGCTATTAATTTTCTGATTCAGGCTAAGTTTGAGAATAAAATATTCTAATGATTCCGTATGATGATTCATCTATAAACGCGCTATAAGTTTATATATGTAAGTGTCGGGAACTATTGTGTCCATATCATTAAAAAATAATGGGGTTTGTAACCCACAAATTGAGAATGCTTCCTGGCTGGATACTAGCCATACCAGAAAGAAAGCCAATTCCAAAAGATTTTAAGGAAGTAAAAGAAATAACGTGACAGCTCGATGAGTCACTCACCATAATCTATTTGGTTTTCCAAGGAATTTAAAACGCTTATTTCCGCGTACATAAGTTTTTATATTACTAGTTCTTTTATGCAGTTTTACCAGTAGTAGGATTAATAATATAAACCATGTTACTCTGTGTTAATGTAGCATTCAACAGTGGAAGAATTACTAAAATCAGTCCAGTAGTTATTGAGTTTTTATTCATTACATACAATTTATTTTTGCTTTTTATAATAATTATAGTGAGCAATACAAATATTTGAAAAAATATAGTAGTGTTTTTTTCATAATAATTTTATCTACCTACAACATTTACCAGTTAAAATGTCTTATTAGTTAATATTAAGGATATCATTTCCTTACTAAATGCACAGCTTAAAATGTCAAGAATAATATTAAGTATTCAGTTATTAGCTTCAGCTAAGCGTCTAGGACATTTAGTACATAAATATTTTTATCCGATGGTTCTGTGACATGTTTTTTTCACAAAATACTTTACTAGCTGCTTAACCGTGACTTTTTCCGCACTAGTGTAGTCTCCGTTGTAGTCCATAATCAGCAAAATCAAATAAATGTTTCACCGTTGATAAAGTGACAAACAGACAGACAACTTATTTACCCACAAAATGGCGCCACGCATCCGTAAGATCGCACTAAGATTATCTTTTCTAAAATCTCTCTAACAATCGAATCTGACACTTGACAGGACACTTTTCCATTTTATAATATCGCGACACTGGCGAAATTATGGCAACCCTGCAGAAGCCATAAATTTGAAGTGAAGTGAATATGAGCAAAACGATTATGTTTCTTTAGTCTTATCTTTAAAATAGATATGTATTTTTTTAGCTATGAACCCATCAACAAAAACAACTATTCATTACATTTGAACCGAATCTTGCCCTGCCATTGATATATTCACAACAACGAATTGAAAGCAACCTGCTAACAATGAAAAAAAAATCCTTCCTTATTATTTTTTTAATGAATGTTCAGAGGACATTTTCCGAAGTCCGCCTTTGTTAGTCACAAAATAAATCAAATATTTGCGGTTTTCTTACAAAATGCGAACGTTTCAACAGTGGGTGCGTTACGGAACCCTAAAGAATATCTTATATTATTATTTGTAACAACGTACTTATGTACCTCCTTCATTATATGTTTCCATGGAATCTCAGAGGCCTTAAGCTGAGGTCAATCAAATGTTATAAATACTGGATACATGTTCACAATGAAAACATTTGCTGGTGGTGTTTGCGTAATCCAGACCTATATATTTAACGCGATGGTACAAATTACTTATATCAATACAGTTTACATTTTGATCTCAATACTGTGTATGCAGATAGTATTGACTGCAAAGTCTACTCCCAAACCCAACCTGCTGACCTACTACATACCAGAAAATCGTGAACTGAAAAAGCAGCTCGGCTATGATGAAGATCATTATTTTAACTTCACAGAGTTAGCGACAAAATACAATTATCAAGCAGAGGAACACAAAGTGATTACGGAAGACGGATACATCTTGACTTTCTTTAGGATTTTGCCGAAATGTAGTGAAGGGACAAGATCCCCAGTGTTATTAATGCATGGAGTACTCGACAGTTCGGACATGTGGATATTGAGTGGACCAGAAACGGGTATAGGGTACGTTCTAGCGAACAACTGCTACGACGTGTGGGCTGGGAACCACCGTGGGAACAGCTACTCTCGTCGCCACGTCGACTTAAATCCTGACAGAGATGTAGAATTCTGGGACTTCTCTTTCGACGAACATGGACGCTACGACCTGCCAGCTATGATAGACTATATCCTTAAAACTACACAGAAACCACAAGTGAACTACATGGGCCATTCTCAAGGCACCACGGATTACTTCGTCATGACTTCGCTCAGACCAGAATATAATGATAAGATCTGCATTTCCATTCATCTAGGCCCTGTGGCTTGGATGGGTAACATCGTTACACCCATTGCCAAATTGGCTGCAGAAAATGGCCCGTTCATTAAAAAGCTATTAGATTCACTTGGACTCAGAGAACTGACAGGTAAACATCAAATTGAACGTGTCATAGCTGCAGCCTTGTGTCAGTATGCACCAGAAGACGTCTGTGGAACTATTCTCTCGATCACAACCGGGTATAGAAGGGGAACTATATCATCACGGACTTTCAAAGTAGCGCTGGGTCATCTACCTAACGGAATATCAAGCAAAACTCTAGCACATTTCGGACAAAATGTTGTATCAAACAGTTTCAGGCGATACAATGAAGGAAGAAAAGGTAACCTAGTTAAGTACAATTCTACTAAGCCTCCAGATTATGACGTCACTAAAATAACTTCAGCTGTCGTGTTGATTTGTGCTAAAAATGACTGGTTGTCGTCTTTAAAAGACATTCATACTCTAAGTTCCAAATTGCCGAATTTAGTGGAAGAGTACGTGGTGCCTGAATCGTATTGGAGCCATCACAATCATATCTGGGGTTTGAAGGCACCTAAGTACGTTTATCCAAAAATAATATATTATTTAGATAAATACAATACTTGATATTTATCAGAGTATAATTTCTGGAAGATAATTTTGACACACTTTTTACTTTAATAGTTATTTATTTTATTATTTATTGTACACCATTAAGCCACAATGAGAATATAGTTAAAGTAAGAGAGTACAATTTGAGTTTGATTATTAAATTAAACCAATATTCAAAGGTATCATTAAAAATGGTGTTTAAGATCTGAGTTCCTTGCTTCTGCAATTATATAGTTTAAGCCTATCCTGAGAGTGCATTAATTAAATAAGCCAAATAATTTTTATATTTGATTTATTCGAAGATATCTCCTACAGATAAACTTTCAAATCTATACAGATAAATAAAAGTAAAGTGTCTGTTTGTAATTCCAAACAGCTTTTCACTAAATGCATATGAAAGTATACACGATACTGATACTAAAAAACCAAGTTTTAAAATTTTTCTCTGTCTGTCTGTCTGTTTGTTCCGGGTAATCTCTGAAAAAGCTGGACGGATTTTAACGGGACTTTCACTGGTAGGTAGCTGATGCTTCATGGAGTAACTTAGGCTACTTTTATTTATTCAAAATATTAGGGTGCCGCGACAATAAGGAAGAAACTAAATCTACGCGGGTGAAACCGCGGGGCACAGCTAGTCTATATATATAAATGAATCCACGTTTCCCTTGGTACGCCATCACCCGTGAACGGCTGGACCGATTCTAACGGGACTTTCACTTACAGATAGCTGATGTTTCAAGTAGTGGCTTAGGCTAATTTTATTTAGAAATAATATGCGAAATAAAGCATGAAACTATATCTACGCGGGTGAAACCCCGGGGCACCGCTAGTATAATATATATTTGAAATAAATTTCAAATCTTTGACGACATAATCCCACTAACAACAAAGCCTTTCCATTAAGATTTAAATAATCCTGTTACACCCGGCACAATGATTTGTTGAAAGTGGAAAATACCATAAACAACGAGAAGGCTCGTGACCTTGAAAACTAATATGCGTCTCTGAAAACTTTATAGCAACAAGGAAGCGCATGTGAACTGCCCAAGTAATAATTTGGACCTTGACTCCGCAGATTATTATTTAAACGCAGACTGTGATTTAACATATCTATATCTATACAGATAAATAAAATTGAAGTGTCTGTTTGTAATTCGAAAATAACAACTTTTCACTAAATGCAATATGAATGTGTACACGGTAATGACATAGAAAAACTAATTTTTAAGTTTCTTCTCTGTCTGTCAGTCTGTTTGTTCCGGGTAATCTCAGAAACTGGCGGACCGGTTTTAACGTGACATTCACTGGCAGATAGCTGTTGAGAATGTGAATGTTATATATAGAGTAACTTAGGCTACTTTTATTTATTAAAAATATTAGGATTCTGCGACATGAAGCATGAAACTAAATCCACGCGGGTGAAACCGCGGGGCACAGCTATTCGTAATATAATTCTGTTAGGCCTCGTAGTCTATTGGTTGCGAAAGTTTCTCCGAAACACGAAGTCCTGGATTCGATCCCCGGGTCGGGTAAAGTGTTATTGGGGTTTTTCTATCTGGAATTTTCCAGCCCGAAGTCTGGATTAGTATGCAGTTAATAAGCTCGCTTTCTATGACATGGGAATGAAACATAAATACAAACATAAATACAGAGGGGAATACAGACCAGAGCATATATATGTATGCACTAGCTGAGCCCCGCGGTTTCACGCGCTTATATTTAGTTTCATCCATCTTGTCGCGGAACCCTAATATTTTAATAAATAAAATGAGCCTAAAGCCTGCCAGTGAAAGTCCCGTTAAAATCGGTCCAGCCGTTTCAGAGATTACCCGGAGCAAACAGACAGACAGAGAAAAATTTAAGAACTTGGTTTTTTGGTGTCAGTACAGACACTTAAATTTTAATTATCTGTATAGATGTATAGATATATAGATATGTATGTTCACATTGCAGACGCTTTAAAGACATGTTAAATGTTATTGCTAATGTGTATCTGAAATGTTCAGTAGCTAATCGCAATTTAGACATACGCCATTATATCTCAAGTGATGTCTTAACATATTTCTTATGTAAGTGCAATACTAGCTGTGATGTGTGGCTTCACCCGTGTAAACTATATATTTTTTTAAATACTACGTTACTCCTTGTAACATCAGCTACCTGCCAATAGAAGTCCCATTGAAACAGATATTGCCGTTTCATAGATTACCTGGAACAAGCAGATAGACAGACAGACACACAAAAAAAAACTGTATAAACTTTCATAAGCATTAAGTGAAAAGCTGTACATTTGAAATTACACACAGACATTTAAATTTTATTTAACTGTATGTATATAATATGTAGACACGATAAGTGCAATTTCATACGCTACGAACTGGGGCCTTACCACGAGCTCTTATTGCCATGATAGTTTCACTCATTTATGAGACACGTGTATATAACGTGTATACATCTGTCACTGTCGCACAGCTGAATTATCATTGCAATAAGAGCTCATGGTTGGGCCCCTGTAAACTGAAAATGTCAATGTGTTAAAATGATCATCATAGTTGTGTTTGAAGATTATCTCAACACTTTGACGACTTTATAGTTCAATAACATTTAATAGAATTACAACATCGATTTGAGCTTGCGTTCAAATTCATAAAAACAGTTCTAAGATGCATGGCGAGAGTATTTGGGCAAATTGTATGTGTAATTACATACAATTTGCCCAAATACTCTCGCGATGCATCTACGCATTACGACATACGTGTCTCCATTACATATAAAATTAAAATAATGTAATGTTTTAATACTTTAATTATAAGATTATATTTTTTAAGGTTTAGTGATAGTACCATCGTCATGTAATACTTGATATGATGATGAAATATTCTGTCTTATATATAGGGTTTATACTTTTAAGCGAACATTTTTATCTCAGAGCGTCGTTTGAAGACTGTTGAAAAATACATATAAATTACATCTGAGTTACAATGAGTTAAACAAGTAGCAAAAGAAAAAGGGAAAACAAAGATCTCTCAAGTCAGACCAGAACAATCCGTACACGAATCTATACAGATAAATAAAATTGTAGTGTCTGTTTGTAATTTCAAATAAACAGCTTTTGCATATGAAAGTGAGCATGAAGCAAGTACTAACCAATTTTTTAATTTATCTCCGTCAGTTGTATAGTTGTGCTTATCGTCTGGTAAAATAGTTGGTTTTCCTGAACGTGCTTACGTCATCGACTGAAACCTTCATAACAATATATTATGTGACATTGGAATATATTATTTATATTCTTAGCTATCAGTATTGATTCATGTTCACCGTGAACTACTAGGTTAATGGCTTTTAAAAGGTGATCTTAAAATAATACATTCAATTATATTTTATTTAAGGTTAACCATGTGTTTTCCAATGAAACTGGCGGATATTCATGAAGAGATTAGGCAGTATTGGGAGCTCGATCTATTCCGCAGATCTATTCTTTTCTAATTAAAATAACTAATAACAATAGTATTTGTTTATTTTCGCAATAGATTTTCTGTTCCTGGGAGATACAGGTATCGAATGAAATAAAATATATCGAATAATACTCGTATAATATAATCGTATTCTAAGACGATAACAAAAACCTCTCTGTATAATGTTCTCTTATAAGAAAGATTCTTAAATGGTATGATTTTTTGTGTAATATGGAAGTACACCAATTTGTAACGTAACTCATCTCCCTGGCCTTATCCCATACATTGTTGGGGTCGGCACTTGATTCAACCCGATGTGGCTGATCACCTGATTTTTATACGAAGCGACTGCCATCTGACCTTCGCAACCTCATTTAGGAGGAAAATCTGTGATCTGGGTTAAACCAGTTGTCAGATTATTTTTAGGCCTCCGACTGACCTGTAACGATTGCCAAAGATGTTAAATTGGCAACCGGGACCGACGGCTTAACGTGCTCTCCGAGGCACGGAGGAAACTCGGGCGGTCACCCATCCAACTACTGGCTAGGCGTATGGTTGCTTAACTTCGCTGATCGAATGATATGCGCAATAGCAACTGTGCCAGGAGCTCCTCCTGGCACAGATGCAATTTGTAACGTAACTGAAATGAGTTAAATTGAGTGAGTCGCGAGTTAGACTATCGTTGTTATGTTGTAGTTTTTTGTGTCCAATGTTCATTGCATAAAACACTATGGAATTTGTGTGGAAGCCAAGGCGTATTGGTAAAGCACAAAATGTACCCTACAGGCTGTATTCCCCGAAGGCTAATGCAGAGGTGTTGTAATAACAACACCCACTTTTCACTGAATATTATTTAGCGCCAACGTGACAGAGGGTGAGTCTATTGCCGTCTCAGGCACAATACATACGTATTTGAATTACTTCTCAGACATATGCACGTTTCCTCACAATGTTTTCTTTCACCGTAAAGCATGTAGTGTGAAATCATTGCGCATAAGTTTTTAGGAAAACTCATTGGTACAGCGCCCGCTGGGACTCGAATGTGCGTCACTTGCGCAGCAGACAACTGCTGAAGCCCCACGGCCATCGGTTCTTGTAAAAATGTATTCTACATACCTTTTAAGGCTCTGCAACTCAAAAATAAAAGGAACCCTTTTAGGTCCACGTTGTAATTGCAAGCGCATATCCAAGTCGTACTTAGCCAGTTTATTTATTAAGAGTTATTGATACACTGTGTGAAGTAGTGATGTAACGAACGTTATTTTTTTAACATTCGCGAACGCGAATGTTAAAATCGCGAATGCAAATGTCTGGTACTGACATTCGTGGATGCGAATGCGAATGCGAATGTATAAGTTTTAATGAAAATTTAATTATAAAGTTTTATTGCCCAAAGTAAATAATGAATAAATAATATCAAATGATAAAGTGAAGACTGTCAATGGCCTTATGAGGTTAAGTTACTTTTTCTTCCATTAAAAACATAAGGTTAGGAACTTTTAGGATTATGATTTTATTATTCATATTCATATTCATTCATATTCATATATTTATTGCAATTAGTTAGTTACATGATACAACATAAACTTAATTATAATTGTTACATTTATGTGTAACCAACATAAACCCTGTTAGGGCGCAGCAGTGTGTGAGGCACTACCTACTTAACATTATATTATTATATACTTTCTAGTTTTTATTTCTATCATCTGTCTATATCATATTATATATTCATCAATAACAATATTAATTAATTAAACATATTTCACTTATTACTTTCTTAATATTAACCTACCATTATCATCAAATTGTTTTTTTTTTATATTCATATTCGCAAAACATTCGCAGAAATTTTGCGAATACGAATGCGAATACGGATATCTAAAAATAAGCGAATATTCGCGAATGCGAATGCGAATATTCGTTACAACTAGTGTGAAGTAAAGTTGATTTTACTATTCTTTGTAAAATGTTGTACACGAAGTAACTTATTTTAGTATTTAATTAAAGGCCATCTTTCCAAAGGAATTTTTCCAGCTAATAATATAAGAATTGGCTCGCATATGCATTTAAATTCAAGTAACATTGGACTAAAATATTACTGGCGAAATGTGGGTATAGATACTAAAAATACAACTACCCCTTTAGGGAATACAGGCGTAAGCATATGTATGTATGTTTACATATACGAACTAACAATATTTTAATCTTAATCTTTTAAACTTAGTTAGTTGACGAACAGTGGTTTTTTCAACCATAGATGTGTACTTTGCGGAAATCCATTAGGTAGGCACCTATTTAAGGTTTGTTGTTAGTTTTTGCTGTAATAAATATAATGTTGTTTACTTTTTTGTGAGTCGTACCTTATAAGGAGTCTCAGCTCAATGTGGACTTTTATGGACCAGTCATCTATTATAATATACACACAAAGAACCATGTGGTCTGAATGTGGCATGACAGTCAAGCAACTACTTCTACGGTAAAGGGAACACTGGGAGCAACAACTCAAATTTCTGAACTGTTGCAAGTTGAGCAATGGATAATACTCATTGCTCAACGAATCAGTTGATCATTAAGACATATTATGTGTACCTATATGTTACCTGAATTCTAAATTTCCAAAAATATTTCAAGTTTTGATCATCATCATTTCACTTTTGGGCACTTTCCTACATTTTCATACAATATTAAATTAGAATATGGATTGTGGGTTGAATGTAAATAGTTATCGGTTACAAAGCGAATGGAAGACCTAAGAAACGGGGGATGGATTGTGTGAAAGACGACATGGCTGAATGGAATTCAGATATGAAAACTGATTAAGAGAGAAATGGGAAAGAAAAACAGATCATTCTTGGATATATATCGAAAAAAATAATCGAATCAAAATCATGCGACACAATTAGTTTGGTATAATTTAATAATCCGTAACCCGATAAAAATATGTAAAGCGCTACACTAGAACCGTGCAAATATAGCAATTCTAAAGAACATTTCATGCTAATTACATTAGATAACGATGCACGGTCTCCGGACCTTGAATTAGAATCGCACTGTTCAATGTTGAAACACACGACAGTAGGTAAGAAATAATTATCTGTTATTATACACAAGACATAACTGCTTCGCTGGTCTAGTCTAACAAGCGCTACTTGTGTTCCACACGAGATCCTGCGTTCGATCCCCGAGTCGTAAAAAATATTATTGATTTTTCAATTTGTAAATTCCCAAAAGCCCCTTTGTAGTGTGGAATTGTGCCCGGTTTATGGTAATACTAGCTGTGCCCCGCGGTTTCACCCGCGTAGATTTAGTTTCTTCCTTATTGTCGCGGAAACGTAATATTTTTAATAAATAAAAGTAGCCTAAGTTACTCCTTGAACCATCAGCTAACTACCAGTGAAAGTCCCGTTAAAATCCGTCCAGCCGTTTCAGATATTACCCGGAACAAACAGACAGACAGACAGACAGAGAACAATTTTAAAACTTGGTTTTTTAGTGTCAGTAGCGTATATACTTTTACATGCATTTGGTGAAAAGCTGTTATTTTGGAATTACAAACAGACACTTCAATTTTATATATCTGTATAGATAATAGGATCGCCCACTATTACATAAAACTGAAACATGAGCGGCGAAATTTAGGTGCGCATAAACCTCTTCCTACCCATTAGGGGAATAAAGACGTGAGCATATGTAGTAACGATATAGCTTTACACCCACTTGAAGAACTTTCTGGAGGGATCAGCGACATAAATACATCAATTAGTTTCTTTCGTCAATGAGTAATTGCTTAAGTGACAGATGGTTAATCGTTATTTCTAAACATGTTTTAACTCCATTAACTACCAAACTGTAACCTTCTATGTCAAATTAAAAAAACTCGTGTCTCGTAATTTAAATGCATTGATTGTACATACATATGCTCACGCCTGTATCCCTGCTAAAGTTATGCAATTAATTTGTAGCTATGTGAGATATGTATATATATTAGTGATATGTTGTTGTAACTGTTGGTGAACCTTAATAAATAAATAAAAAATAAAATAAATAAATCTCATGGGGGTAGGCAGAGACCACCGTTTGCCAGATGCTACGATCCTTACATACTTCTTTCGCTTCATCCACATTCATGTATACACTTCCTTCAGTTATGACTGCTTCCAATGTATCGAAAGTTGACTGAATACGGTAAATATCAACAAAAGCCTATATCGTCAAGTATTTGCCAACATTTACAACAGTGCTCATCAAATGCAACGCAGGGCACAATGTGCTTATTGGCACACTGCTCAGTAGTCGCTACACGGCTGGTTGCGAGAACCTTTCATGAAACTATTTTTATTGTTATCTATTGTAATCATTTGTAGGTCTGTACTGTACAGGTGCTAGGTCATGAAGGACAACATTTTATACACTTTTACTAGGCTATGTCATCATCCCTGGCCTTAATCCCATGTATTTGGGGTCGGCACTTGATTCAACCCGATGTGGCTGATCACCTGATTTTTATACGAAGCGACTGCAATCTGACCTTCGCAACCCCTTTTTCGAGGAAAATCGGCAATCTGGATTAAATCAGTTGTCAGACTGTCTTAGGCCTCCGACTGACCTGTAGCGATTGCCAAAGATGTTAAATTGGCAACCGGGACCGACGGCTTAACGTGCTCTCCGAGGCACGGAGGAAACTCGGGCGGTCACCCATCCAACTACTGGCTAGGCGTATGGTTGCTTAACTTCGCTGATCGAATGATATGCGCAATAGCAACTGTGCCACGAGCTCCTCTTTTTACTAGGCTATGTAAGCGCAATATATAGCGTATATACCAACGGCGAATTGCCAATATCTCCTAACTATTGTCAAGATTCTGAAAAATTCTTAAAATCTATGCAATTACGATGTACATTTAGCGAATAATTAAAAATATAAGGTATAATAACTTAAAAAATAAATAAAATGAAAACATGTTAATTAAGAACGAATGATTTATGAAATACAATAATATTTATAAAGCAGATAGCTATGTATTCCTATGGAGAAGGTTCTCAGAGCACAATTCTTTAACAATCCAATTTTTTTGTTGATATGAATGTAGAGTCAGCATCATAAAGATTATTGCAGTCAAGATGATCAAATACATAGAAACTAAGCTGGTCACTATTTTGGAAACAACCAAATTATTCGGATCGCATATCTATCAAAAATATGAGTTCATTCTAACCATCACGTACAGAGAAGCAAAAACATTCTACAAGATGCTAGCTGGGTTTCTTGCCGACTCTTCTCAGAAGACGAGTTTCTGAAACAGTGGTATTTTTCAGTAGCAGCCCGGAGTCTGGATAGTGCTTGGTTAATGGCAAGTACCTGGTTGACCGAGCTGTGCTCGGTTTCTTTTTCTCACAAAAAACTAAACTTTTTCCCACAAAAGAAAAATACTTGACGTTTTCTCAAAAAAGCAAGTAGAAAAAAAAGGAACCAAAAGACAAAAATCGAACCGGTGAACGTTAGTCTACCGGTCAGAGTGCCTAGTGCGAGTTTTTCACTGCCGCCGTCACAAGTCACCGCGGCAATTTTTTTTTTTTTTTTTGGATATGGTCTCTCACAGTTGGTAGGGGAGAGTTACCTCCACTGCTTAACCGGACTATAGGGCGAGACCCAAGGGCCTCCAGCCGAGCTTAAACTTAAATACTAAGCAACACAGCTAAGGGCGCCCCGGTGCGGGGCTCGGACCTCGGCTTAGGGCGTTGCTGGGGGATGAGCTAGGGAGCTGGATCTGAGTTGTATTATTTAGGGACGTGTTTAAGGCTAGTGGCTCGGCGCGCGCCGGCCCTAGCAGGGGACGGGGGGGACGATGACGTAGAGTTCGCGACGAGCCTCGCCGGCGAGGACGGAACAATGGTCGGTTTGGTGTGTGCTTTTGAGACATTGCTTGCTGAAGCAATGTGATATCGTCGTCAGGGTCGAGGAGAACGTGCCTCGGACGGCGTCAGGGGGAGTCACCGCGTCAAAGTTAACGCAGATTTATATGGGATCGGAACGGCGCCTCTGTCGGCCTAAAGCTGACACTGTTGTGAGCCCATACAAATCTGCGTTTACGTCGACGCGGTGACTTGTGGCGGCGATTTTAAGAAAACTCGCACTAGGCCCTCTGTAGTCAGTACCGTCAGAACCGGGATACTGTAGTTTCGTTATCACCTCGTAAGCTGACAACCTCACCTCAGAGCTATCATAACTAGACAGTTGTCGGCGAAGTTTACTGTCGTAATGTATTGATATTTTATGAGTTTTCAGTGCATGAAAACATGGTCAAAACGATGTTTTCTGAAAGTGAAACCTAGCTAGATACATTTTTGTTATAATTTTTTTGTTAACAAGAATTGCTCGTTTAAAGATATAAGATAGGCTCACCCCCTATTACATGAAACTAAAACACAACTAGCGAAATGTGGGTGTACTACAAGTACACCTCTGTCTACCCCTTCGGGGAATACAAGCGTGAGCATAATGTATGTATGGAAATTTTCTCGATATTCATAATATTACCAGCTTCCAAACAAAATAACCATTTTCATTATCAGATATCACTTACCAACACTTCTTGTAACAGAGCATTTATTGAAAACTTGTTTTACGTACAATCTTACGTGTCTGTTAATATAAAATGGAAAGTGATGAAAGTAACGTGTTGATGTCTAAATGACTGTCAGACAATTACACATCAACGCGTTAACGTAATTATCGAAACTCAGCAATTATTTATAGTCATAATATCAGGGATTATGTTGGTATTCTAATAGGTCTTATATGTTCACGGGCTTGCAGTATTTTAATACTAGCTTGTGCTCGCAACTCGCAGCTTGTGATCCCAAGTACGGATATAAGTATAACTAAGTACATACATGCGTACTTGTTTACATATTATATGACAAAGTGAAGTGTTTGTAATTCCAAAATAACAGCTTTTCACTAAATGCATATGAAAGTATACACGCTACTGACTCTAAAAAAAACAAGTTTTAAAAAAATTCTCTGTCTGTCTGTCTGTCTGATTGTTCCGGAACATAATGAAATTAACTCTACGCGGGTGAAACCGCGGGGCACAGCTAGTAGTATATAATATACATTGATCGTTTTCGTATATCATAGACATGTCAAGGTTATAAATAAGCAGTGAAACGATCGTTAAAGGTAACAAAAACTGGAACGCATAATTAAATGCCTTCAAAATATAGTCCATTACCTAACGGTGTGTGACAACACACTGTGAATCAAAATACCACCGGACCAATGTGAAATACTGAACGTGATTTTGAATATTTATGCACCGTTCAAGGTTCAATAAATTCGTTTAACATTCTTAAAATATAGTTCAGAAACAATGAGCCTGCATACTATGCTATGCATTCTAAATATGTGTTGACGAATGTGTAATGTTTTGCTAAGAACTTACATATATTATCTAGCAAAGAGTTAAGGCGCCTAGAGTAGGCAATGTGGTTACTGTATGTAAACTTTTGTTTCCTCATATTGAAAATGAAAAATATTTATTCAGTTTAGGCCCTGGTAAGGCACTTATGAACGTCGAAAATTTACCAATGGTTCTGGAACTAGCTTTCAGAGAAGCAGCGGCAAGAAATTCAGCTAGGCATCATGTTATGTACATTTCATTGAGATAATATTAATCATATGAAATCATCATACGAAAATCAAATTCGATACCAGGTATAAATATACACAATAGTGAAAAATTAACAAATTGTTTTAGATTATACTTCTTATAATTTGAGACAGAGATAGAGAGAGAACAATACATATTCTAGGGGGAATGCTGCCAGTATCTTCGGAACCTTGCCTACAGGGACTCCCTGTAATAATTATATATAAATTTTATGGTTTTTAGTGTTAGTACTATATTTTTTTATCGATTATCATGTAATATGTAAACATTTAAAATATATTATTCTAGTATTGATATGCTGGAAGTCAAACAGACGTCCAAACTATGATCGTTTAAGCAGTATATATTAGGAATTTCTTTAGTCTTATAGTACAAAAATATAACGTGAAAGCTCAGAAGTTCTCAATACGCTCTGTTTAAACCGATAATATGCCCCTGCATTCTTAATTAACGATAAGATATATAGAGAGAAAACAACAATGAAAATGTATTTTGATGCTAACGTGATAAATGATTTGAAATAATCCATAATATTAAACAATCATCCGCAAACTGTTAATTGAAATATCAAAATCGATTTTCATAAATCATTAAAATTTATTGTATCTATAATATATTGCCGTGTCCTACAACATGTCAAATATTATGTTACCGATGTCATACAACCGGTTATCAGTATCGTTATTAATCTATACAGATAAATTAAATTGAAGTGTCTGTTTGTAATTCCAAAATAACAGCTTTTCACTAAATGTATAGGAAAGTATACACGCTACTGACACAAAATAACCTAGTTTTAATTTTTTTCTCTGTCTGTCTGTCTGTTTGTTCCGGGTAATCTCTGAAACGGCTAGACTGATTTTAACGGAACTTTCACTGGCACTAAGGCTACTTTTAGTTATGAAAAATATTAGGGTACCGCGACAATAAGGATGAAATCAAATCTACGCGGGTGAAACCACAGGGCACAGCTAGTATTAAAATAAATTTATATTTTATACAAGCAGTAGGCAGAGTGAATATTTAAACATAAATGCCGTAACTAGACCACATTATTGAATATATGTCACTCATTATACCTCTCCTTATGCAGCGTGTCGGTGTTTGTCGGCACACTTAACCTGACCCACTTAGCCAGTCCCGATGGGCAAAATGTCATAGTTATATCAGAATAGTGTAACGGAAGTGGTGTGTGAGCAGCCTTACAATACGCCTAAACAATTGATGTGACCCTGTATAACGGTGCTTCTGAACGCGGCCAGCTAAAGTTACAATAATTATGTTAGTGTTATAATTACTCCACTGTGGAAGTGAAAATAACCTCCTTTCTCTGGTTATTTTATGTCTTTATAAATATAAATACTAGCTGTGTAAATTGGAGTGTCTGTTTGTACTTCCAAAATAACAGCTTTTCACTACATGCATATGAAAGTATACACGCTACTGCAACTGAAAAACCAAGTTTAAAAATTTTCTCTGTCTGTCTGTTTGTCTGTTTGTTCCGGGTAAAGTCCGAAACGGTTGAACGGATTTTAACTGGACTTTCACTGACGGATAGCTAATGTTACAAGGAGCAACGTAGGCTACTTATATTTTTGAAAAACATCAAGGTTCCGCGGGCAACCATGAAATTAAAATCTACGCGGGTGAAGCCGCGTGGCACAGCTAGTATGTTTATATGATGTTATAACTTAATTCAAACCACTGTTAAAACTAAACTGTAATTTAACTAAAATTATTTATTTATTTATTTATTTATTTATTACAAAATCCACAGCTCTTAAATAAATACAAAAACTATCTTACATATAACTCTTACAGCCAACAAGGGATTTACAATATGTATAAATGTTATATAGTTTAGAGAGACAGAGAAAGAATGTGAAACATCATAAAAAAATTTAATTATCTTCATTTTCTTATTTCAGTCACATTCAGTTTACTTATCCGGTCAATATGCAAATCGCATGCAGGTGCGATAACTTTCAAAAACCAACAAGCGCATCCGCGTCTCGTAATAATGTAAATATTGAATCAGCAGTTACTTGTTTTTTTTTCCTTTTATTTTTTATTCTCCATGCTTGAATAATACTGTTTTTAAACATATTTTTATTCAACATTTTTACCGTAAATGTTTTGTTTTTCCGAAATAATTTCCACCAGTTTTGTCTAATATCACCATTTTTATTTTCCGTATATATGTTACCGGCCTAACCCGATTATCTATATCTATACATCTATACAGATAAATAAAATTGAAGTGTCTGTTGCATATCCAAAATCAAAGTTTTTCACTAAATGCATATGACAGTATACACGCTACTGACACAAAATAACCAAGTTGTAAAAAAATTCTCTGTCTATCTGTCCGTCTGTCTGTCTGTTCTGGGTAATCTCTGAAACGGCTGGACCGATTTTAACGAGACTTTCTCTGGCGGGTAGCTGATGTTCGAAGAAGTAGCTTAGGCTACTTTTATTTATTAAAAATATTTATTTATTTATTTACACACATACTAAACTAATATTAGGATTCCGCGACAATAAGGGTGAAACTAAATCTACGCGGGTGAAACCGCAGGGCACAGCTAATAGGACAAATAAGTGTGCCCTAGGCCAAACTAGTCTGGCCGAAGCCTAGGCCGAACTACATAGTTTGCACTAGTATATCATTTTAGTTTACTTTACTTTTATATCAGTGTAGGTATTTATAATTATAATATAACACATTGCAAAATATTCTTTTACATTAATATATATATATTTCTTTTACATATAGTAACCTTTATTATATAAGTATCTTTTTATTTTATTTTGGCCGACGTCGTGCGCCTCTCAGTGGGTCACACTGAAAATCTGCTCCGCTAGATTGAACTGGACTCCAGTTAGGTCTGCGGGTATAGTTGAGTAGTGGCCCTTTGATGACAATGTGCGGCAACACCCGATGTACTGGTGCGAACCACTTTGCACCATAAAAACACTACTTATTTCTTTTGTGTATTCCTTTTTGTATATTTTTTTTTGTATCATTTTGATTTGTTTTGTTGTTGCTTATTGGAATCAATATTATTATAGTATGAATGTTTACACTTTAAGTTCAGACATCAGTTCGGTATTCACAAACTATCGGTCTAGTCAATTCCTTCCATTCTATTTCTTGTTTTATCTATGGTTTTGAATACTTCCTCTAACCGTTAATTAATGCATAGGCTAAACTCTTTGCTTTACTGTAGGTCTAAAACGGCCACTTTGGGAGAATCATAATGTGATCCGAATATGATTCAGGAATGATTCATATTTCGCAATTCACCTGTTTGACACTTTCCTATGAAAATCCCAAAATTGTCCACAAAATATGAATTGCTTTTGTGACAAATAGCAGAACCATAAAAAGTTACATAGGGACTAACATCTACAATTATTGTAATCACTCGTGAATCATAAATATGAATTGCACTTAAGTGACCATTTTGTCATGTCGGTGATGAATCATATTCGGATCACATTATGATTCTCCCAAAGTGGCCTTTTTAGACGTACTGATCTATGCTTCAAAATAACTTGGCTTTTACAATTCACATAAGTATTATGGGTGTAACAAATTCAACGCTATAAAAATGTTAACGTAATAGTTTACCTGTTATTCAAAATGTTAACTTCTGACTTCCGAATTCATAAACGGTGATTTCATTTGAAAGATAATGGATTTGTACACGCGTAATATGTAGTTGGTTCCGACTTGTGTTATAAGAATTCGGCAGACTATACAGACGACATTTTGGTTTGTGTACAGAGTGCCTAGTGCGAGTTTTTCACTGCCGCCGTCACAAGTCACCGCGTCAAAGTTAACGCAGATTTGTATGGAATCGAAGCAGCGCCTCTATCGGCCTAAAGATGACATTATTGTGAGCCCATACAAATCTGCGTTTACGACGACGCGATCACTTGTGACGGCGATTTTAAGAAAACTCGCACTAGGCCCTCTAGTCAGTACTTGTGAAATGAATAAAATAAAAAAAAAAGTCATTGGAGTTTTCCATTCAAAGACGTATGTATAGTGCCTGAGACGGCGATGTATTCACCCTCTGTTATATTGGCACTTAATCATATTCGGTGAAATGTGGTTTATTTGACTTATTCTATAGATAGATAAATCATTATACACTTCCAGTTGAAATCCAACTTGAAACTTGAAACACAAGAAAACACAAAATTCTATGAAAAGCCTGCCAAATCGAACAGCCAATAAAGCAATTCAAATTCTATATGGATAATCGGAAAATACCAAGAAGATTCTTTGTTATGCAATAACTTGGTGATCGTAATGGTATTCCGTTATGTATTTTGTATTCTTCGTATATCCACAAATACGATAACATCTCGCCCACGGAAAAACGATGAAAGTTGGTACGCCTTATATGGGACGATAGATTGTGTATTCAATGAATATGTTTTTTTATCAAACAAGCTGTATGCCGTAGAATAAATATCATGGGCTTAAAAGAGTAACAGCATTTCAATAAACTGCCAGTGAATGCCCTGTTAAATTACCTGGAAATTTTGATAGACTGACATAAAAGAATCTCAATTTTATTTGACCTAGATACTGTTTATTAAAAAGGTAATTTCGTATTTAATAAAAATCCGTTTCAAATCAAAAAATCATCGTTCGCCATCAAATAGGTACTTACATCTAAACATTTTCGTTGAAGGTATTTTACCCCTTCTGTAAAATTCCTAACTTGAAGAGATCGCTCCGCGTTTGTGTCTAATGTGGTAGTAGTAATTACGATTCTTTCAATCTTCAAAATACTAAACAAATCGTTGACTATAAACGTACCCTATTGTATTGACTAAAATGTAAGGGTCACCGACCGTTTGACAAGAGTTCTTTATACGTGACGAGGTGTGCTCGTAACTCAGACTTTTCCTTACATAATACAGCAGCGTTATTCTGTAAGGAATCTCAGCGATGAACTCGACGTCGAGTATAGGTTTCAAATATACGAAATTGAACTTTATCATGTATGTATTATGTATCAATTTGACCTGATTGATACCTTACAGAATAACGCAGCTGGTGTTACGACAAATGCAGACGTGAATGAATGTACTTATCGATATCTGATCACAATGATAAGTACTAACGTTGTTGAAAAATATGTTAGACTAGCTATAACTTGCGGTTTCACCCGCGTAGACTTATAATGAATTTATTACGCGGGAGACCAAAAAAAAAAAAGATGTAACATATGTTAGTTCTTGTATCATCTGTTTCTGTCAGAGAAACTTGAACTCCCAGGCTGAGCAAAATAAGGTTAGTAATAAGTTACAACTATTGGAGCATAAGATAAATTCTGAGGAGTACCTTTTATGATAATTTTGTATTTACTTGCTCCGTTGGGGACCCTAGCGAAAACGTTTGAATAATATTATGAAGCTCAGGTGAACATATAGATTTTCGTTTATTTTAAACGTAACTATCCAAGTTATGTTTTAGCATGACGTGACTGGATGGATCGAAGAAGTCATTCTTAAGGATATAATATGGTGAAAAAAAACCTACATTTTCATCAATAAAATAATTCGTGATGTGTGAAATCTAAATTCAAACTAATTTTTTCAACCAATCTGTTTTGCGAAGTCATTTAAGATTTTTTTTATGTCATCCATAAATCATGTTTTTAAATAAGTCTGTACATCTGACACTTGCGAAACGACCCTGACACAAATTGTAAAGCGTATCGGTAATTTATGAACCCGTCGTCGCGCTAAATCTTCATAAGATGCAATTTATTTTTTAAAAGTGTATTGAAGAGTATATATAGATATAAGAGTATGTATATATCACATCACATAGTAATACGTTCTTGAAAATGTGACAAAACGTTACACACACCTGCAGACTTGTTATGTAGAATTAGCAATGTTCATGTTCATGGAATGAAGAATAGACAGAGGTGTACGGTGACACGGTGGACCTTTACTGCCGTTATTCACTGAAAAATATGAGGGTGTCAATATGTTAGATGCTGGATCCATCACTGTCTCAGATACTACTACTATACAGTTCTATTGACTTTCTTCTCCAGCTTTCTCATAATTATTTGCTTTATATATTATTATTATTATTAGCCTGTTGTGTCCCACTGTTGGGCAAAAGCCTCCCTTCCACTTTTCCAACTTTCTCTGTCCTCAGCAGTCCTCTCCCAATCGCTCCTGAAAGCATCAAGCTCATCCCGCTTTATATAAGTTTAAAAAAAAACTTATTAGACTTTGAGGTTGAAACTTGCATCTCTTTGGCAAAGCGGAAAATAAATAACGTATTATTTAAATTACCCAAGACGCTAGTAACACAACTATTGAAGACACATACAACATATTTAATGTTCATTACTTAGAATATACTGTAATAGTATTAATTAACTGGAAGCCTTGTAAAGTAAATAGGTCTAAACACACTAAAAAATGTTTGGAAATGACATAAATGAGTCAATTTACATATGTCATTCCCATACATTTTGTATCGTTTCTATTAGCGAAGCGTGAGGATAATGTTACTTTGTCTACAAGCCCACAGTACATTCAATGAAGTCAGCTATCGCAACAATGATCCCAGTGAGACAAGTCTACGAGGGCATTCATTAGGATCGTCATACGAACCGACAACGATCGATACCTAAACAAAAATCAAAACAACGGTAACACGACTGGGTTACGTCTCTCAAGTATTCCCAATTCGTTACCCCGTGAGCGACAATGTCCGCGATATGTGTCGATTTTACGGCCTCGAAGACACAAAGGAATACGGGTGCTTCGTCGAATCTGGTGTTTGGCGAGAAAGCTCCGCAGACGGCATGCTAAAAAGGCTTTTACGCAACATATAGCCGCTCTCTTACGTCATCTGTGCCGGGAGCATCGCTGACAAAATACAGACGTGACATTTATACTAAGTTGTATATATAGCTTTTTAATACAATCGTAAATAAATAGTGATTCAAAGCAATTTTATTATGTCACTAGCTGTGCCCCGCGGTTTCACCCGCGTAGATTTCGTTTCATGCTTCAAGTCGCGGAACTCTAATATTTTTAATAAATAAAAGTAGCCTAAGTAACTCCTTGAAATATCAGCTATCCGCCAGTGAAAGTCCCGTTAAAATCGGTCCAGCCGTTTCAGTGATTACCAGTGGAACAAACAGACAGACAGATAGAGGAAAATTTTAAATCTTGGTTTTTCAGTGTCGGTAGCGTGTATACTTTCATATGCATTTAGTGAAAAGCTGTAATTTTGGTATTACAAGCAGACACTCCAATCTGTATAGATATTGAAACAGGTGAGATCTAAATAATATTATCATTAAATAACTACTTATTTAGTAAAGTATATCGTAAGGAACATTAAACATCGAATATATTTTACTAGCTGTGCCCCACGGTTTCACCCGCGTAAATTTAGTTTCATACTTATGGTCGCGAAAACCTAATATGTTTAATAAATAAAAGGTAGCCTATGTCCTTTCTCAGGGTCTAAAGATTATCTGTGCCAAATTTCATCAAAATCGGTTGAGAGGTTTAAGCGGGAAAGCGTAACAGACAGACAGACAGAGTTACTTTCGCATTTATAATATTAGTAGGGATTGTCATTTACACTTAAATTTATAACATCGCAGAATAAACGAATTATAAATATTAGCATCACAATTTAAGAATGAAAGGACAACGTGCAAGTTCTATTTATCTTATATTTATCTAGAGTTTGTTTTATATATGAATCACTTTCATTTAGTACTGTGACTCAGACATTGATAAGCACAGGATATCACTACGCAATCATAATGTCATACTTACCTACTACAATAAATTCGTCATATTCCACCAGGACATACTCCTAGGTCACACTAATCGACTTTTAGGTACCATTCTCTTAGCAGTAACTGATTCACGAACATGTGTCAGCAGAGCTTTTTAATTAGGTAATTTAAATATTTACTGTAAGGTTTTGCGTTATTGTGTGCTATTCAAATTTGGAAACGGCACAGAGATACACATAAAGTCTCTAAAACATAATATAATACTTGCTGTAAATGTCACCTGCTACGCAAGCAATGCAAGTTCGAAACCCAGCGGCCTGTACCAATTTTCTAAAATCTTAAGTGCAGTAATTTCACCACGTGCTTTAAAGTGAAGGAAAACATCGTGAGGAAACCTGCATTATGTCTGAGAAGTATTTCAAAGACGTATGGTATAGTGCCTGAGACGGCGGATGGACTCATCACGTTGCACTTAAAAATATTCGGTGAAATGCGGCCGTTGTAGTTACACCTCTGCTAACCCCTTCGGATACCCTTCTGGGATGGCCTGGGCATATTTTTTTTAATTTAATTTTGTGTCATCTCTATTGTGTTCCTAGTCGACAACAAAGTGATGATCCGAGGTATTTAGGCTGCGCATGACACTCGTAATGAGATTGTGATGACTATTACTCGCCTTCCGCGTAATGTCACGATGTCTTGATTGTTTGCCTAGTTCAGTTTCTTAGGTTCTTGACACCAGGTGGTCTGAATTGGGCAAGCGTTTATTTATGTTTTTTTTTTGGTAAATAAATAAGGTGACAAGGTTTAATATGTAATTTAAGATCGCCAGACAGCGATTCTGGACTAGTCTTGTTTATTTTTTTTTTAAACTTAATATCCTCATGGAGAATGAAAAATGTATGCAACAATATTTCAAGGAAGTAATATTAAAATGAATATTCAATCGGGGTTCAGGGCTCATGTGAGGACTTACATATTACAATCTCCATTTAAAGTGTTTATTTATAAAAAAAAACATTAGGTCTGTAGTTGCGCTATATTATGCAAAATCTGCAAAAATATTCCATGTTAAGATTACTTCAAACCAGATAAACCTTCTATAAACGACCTTAGTACAACGAAATAAGATCTAATTATCATTATCACCTACATTTTCTTTAGGTCCAAGAATCGTGCTCCAATTCTCAGTAGCCCGAACTGTGGTCAGCTTCCTAATGACGTCATCCAAGCAAGGCCAACTGCATTTCGTACTGAATACTATGTACCCATGCTACTTACGACGTGCATAATCTTTTGTGATAATCCAAAAAGTTTCTTTTTCTATGTTTGCTTTTGTATTATTGGTTCTACCAAGTAATTTTTTTTTATCTGATCCTTTTGTAGACCCTTTATGACCTGCCTTGTTGGTCTAGTGGTCGCAATCGCTACTGCGGAACACGGGGTCCTGGATTCGATCCCCGGGTCAGGCAAAATGTTATTGGGTTTTCACTTCCCATTAGCAGCTATGAGTCTGGATTAGTGTCCGTTTAATGGCAATAGGCTCGCTCTCTAGTACATAGAACTTAAATAAAATTGGCAAAATTTAGGTGCAAGTACTATAAGTATCCCCGTAGAATGAGTTGATAAATAATCTAGTTCCACACTATCACGAAGCAGATTTGCTTATGCGGCAATGTACCGTACGAAAGTGTGAAATTACACCTATTATGCTACTTGTACAACTTAAGACATTGAAGAATGAAAACATATGATATAACAATAGCGGTGATAATGGCATACGCCCTTGCGTCGCCATTAGCTCACACCGAGCGTCTGTGGGTGTCCACACTCATTGTTTGGCACAATGGCAACTGTAATGCAAGCACTAAATAAAATAATAGAAAGGTAACAAAGGGACGGTTTCCTACTCTAGACTTTACTCACGTCACGTGTAAGAACTCAAATTGTTTCAACTTTTGACGAAGTACTTTCTGTTCATAGAAATGAAATGATTCCACAAAGTTATAAATGCCAGCCAGTTTCACAAAGTCGATTTTACTGAGAAAACCCGGAGGATCTGGATTCTAGGATCAAATCGAGCTAATTTTAATTCTAGCCTGGTCGTAATACTGAAAAATCACAAATTTTAATAAGGTCTTCTTAACTAATTAAAGCGTCGTCAAACTACAAAAATTCGCATCCGAAATCGAAAACAAAGTCCATCTCTGAGGAGATGCTAGCTTGGTGTTTAAATAACGTTTCTGTTTTATGCCGTGCATGCACCCTCGTTGTCGTCGCCGTCAATTTGTTGAAGCTGCCATTCTGTATGATTTTATTTTGTGACTAATATACGCAGTGATGTAGCCCAAGGATGTTACTCATCGCTCCGGAGGGTAGGTGGTGAGTGGGCCCACATAACCTTCGGGTTCGATAGGTCATTGAAATCAGGACTCGATTCTAGAGGCACGGTTTTATTGCCGCTGGATTTTCAGATGTTATCAATCACTAGCTTCGTCACTAAATTCTCCTATTTTATTCCACCTTTGTACTTCTGTGCATATGGTGTAAATAAATAAATAAATAAATAAAATAAATTAATGTTTAGACGAGCTAAAAAAGTATTTACTTTTCTACTTTCGATACATTATACAATATATGAAATTACAAACGCAGGCTTCAATTGAGAGCATCTATTCACACTTCAGTAGAGTATTAGTTTCAAATACACAGTTAAAGCACAGTTAGTATAGTTCACTTGCCCTAAACAGCGCGAGTCTAGACGTCGAAAAGAAATCTATGTCAGACCGATGTCGTTGCTCCTACGCATGCGCCGCATATGTAATGTCCCAGCGCGGCGACGCGTGCGACGACTCCAAGAAACTGTTACATTACTATTCTATCAAATAGTACTAGTTAGATTTACGACCTGTCATTAGGAAGGTGTATATCATGCGTACACCATGATGGTAGATAGTAGGCAAAGTATTAAAATCGCTGATTGTAAATCATTTTTAGGAATATCACTTCTGAAAACGGATAAAACGAATAGAACAAGATGAGATACATTGTCTAACTCAGCTTGTCCCTTAAATGGCAATATACGTAGTAGGTACTTGTAAGAAATATAAAAAAGAATCTCTACTACAGCATATTTATTACAACCATACATCAATACTCTCACGAGAAGAGCAGCAATGTTTTAAACAAGTTACATAACTTTTAAGGTCGGCAGGTTTGAACAATGAACAGGTTAATACCTAAAGGCCGAAATGACAGTGAGACCTTTCCCATCCCAAAGTAAGATAACCGCCCTCTTTGGGATCCACGATAGTATCCAAGGTCGATTGTTTTTGCAACCAATGATTAAGAATGAAAAATCTGAAAATACTTATTGTCATTTTGGATACAAGATAGTTTTTTATTGAACACT
Source organism: Watsonalla cultraria (assembly GCA_964035505.1). Classification (NCBI taxonomy): domain Eukaryota; kingdom Metazoa; phylum Arthropoda; class Insecta; order Lepidoptera; family Drepanidae; genus Watsonalla; species Watsonalla cultraria. Next base: position 2,955,655 of record OZ037717.1, on the reverse strand, counting down.
AGCTGTGCCCTGCGGTTTCACCCGCGTAAATTTAGTTTCATGCTTCATGTTGAAGAACCCTAATATTTTTAATAAATAAAAGTAGCCTAAGTTACTCCTTGAAACATCAGCTATCCGTCAGTGATAGTCCCGTTAAAATCGGTCCAGCCGTTTCAGAGATTACCCGGAACAAACAGACAGACAGACAGAGAAAAAATTTAAAACTTTGTTTTTCAGTGTCAGTAGCGTGTATACTACCATATGCATATAGAGAAAAGCTGTTACTTTGGAATTACAAACAGACACTTCAATTTTATTTATCTGTATAGATGTATAGATAAAGTTTCCTAGCAGCAATCGCTTATCATCTGGTAGATTGTATGCTTGTTTGCCAACTTTTTAGAAAAATGGAAAATATTTTACCATTTACTCGATATTCCTCAAGTTCATAGTGAAAAATGGTGCGCTTTAAGGAAGCCTCAGCGGCTTTTACGCTATCAAAATTATTGTATCAAGACATAGGTACTTACAAGTACTGCCAACATGCAGCAAGCTAATTAAACCGACGGCATTCCTTTAAACAACCTTCGTATGATAATGGCATTTACCTTGCTATTAAATTGGGAATTCTACTAATAATGAGGTGTTCAATGGTATTTACTTTTGTACATAAAAAGCACCGGACATTTCCACCCGTTGGATCCGTGATGAAACCAGAATGGCCTACATTTTGTACCTACAATTCCTATTTAAGGATGTTTGTATTCAACACTAGCTGTGGCCCACGGCTTCACCCGCTATATTTAGTTCGCGAAACCCAAATTTTTTTTCTGAATAAAATAAGCCTAAAACGCTCCTTGAAACATCAGCTATCTGCCAGTGAAAGTCCCGTTAAAATCCATCCAACGCGTGATGCCGTGACCTGAAATGAAGATTCATTATTATATATAAGAAACTAGCTGTGCCCAGCGGTTTCACCCACGTAGCGTAAAGTAGCAAATAAATTAACATTACTAATATACAGGTTTAGGTTTCCTTAAAGCTTATTTCGTTTTGTATGGATATACTCGTATGAGCATTGTTTGACGACCTTCCTCTCAGTGCATCATCTGCGAAATAACTGTATTTAAATGTCAACACGATCCCAAGCATAGTGACACATTCTCCCAAGAGTACGCGAGTGCATATTTTGTTTGTTTTGACCTCAACCCTCAAAGTTACATATAGGTATAGGCAGGTGTACATGATGCGTATGAGAAATAATAATATTATTATTCTTATTATTCTTTATTGAAACAATACTTTGAAGACGGTTTACCTTGTACTTGAAAGATGCTTCCAGAATTTCCGATACGTCTAAATTCCCAAAAATTCAACATGAAAAAGAAAATCATTTTTTAATCCCACCATCTCGAAAAGAGTATTTTTAATCTTCAATATCTGAGTGGAAAAGCCGTTTTTATTCTCTAGAGGATAAAGTAAATTTAATTTAGAACATCGTGTGCACTAAGTTTGTGAATTAAAAAAAATATTACACTCAATTTAAATAGCTGTAGCAACGTTACTTTAAAAATTTCTTAATTATACCTTAGTATTGTTATAATTTAAAGATTATTCTGTAATACTTACCTGTCATAATGTAGTAATTAATACCTAAACTGAAATAAAAGTGTACCTATCTTGTGATTGTAAACGTTTTTTTTTTGCATTTAGTCATTTCCTCGCTGAGATGGAATGAAAAGTTACGTGTTGCACTCGAGTGCAAAGATTTTTCACCTCGTGCTCTTTTGATTCCCTCGCTAACTAAGGATTCTAATTTTTAATTTTAGAATCCTTCGCTTGCTCGGTCATCAAAATTGAACACGCGGTTAAAAAGCAACTTTGCACTCTTGTATAACAAATAACTATTAATAATTAAAAGTAAAGTTGCTCTGCCAAAGGTTTTCGTATGTCGAACGGATTGCAGGCGATTCCGAATTCGAGTACTTACCACTTTGTGACTTTATGTATTAAAATAAAAATCTCTCTCGAATGTTGCCAATAGGTTGAATTGTAAAATCAAGCAAATCGTACATAAACAAAATTAAAATGCACATAATTCTTGCACTTTAACAGCGAAACAAAGAATAAGGAAGAGTTTCATATTTAGCTACGTTTATGATGTGTTAATCCGCTAGAATTGTTAACACACAGACAGACAAAAGACCATTGTTCTACTTAATCAGTTCCAGATTGCATCTCGCCTAGATTTCTGAATAACCTTGAACACGTATGAAGAATTGGTAAACATCTCTACATGGTAATGACGTAATAAAATATGGAATTAAATATTTATTCTTAGTTGATAGGTTAGGTAGTCATGTTTTAAGTGTGTAAGTTTGCAATTTTGCGTTGTTTTGATTTTAAAGAAAAAATCCTAGATAAGTCAAGGTATGACCTATAAGGTATTAATTTCTATTCCAGATTTGTTTAAATAACAGGATGAAGCATAAGCAACCTTATAAAGAGCAGGAACACATCACTCTATTCGCATTATGGAGGTGCTATCCCTATTTGATCAGTCAACTACCTATATTGAAATATTATGTATTCTTCATAATAAAAAAATTTGTACTAAATTCCTTCAGGAGGATATGAGCCAGCAACCGTAATGTATTTAGCCCCATGGCCCAAATGAGTAATCAGGCACCACATGGACAAAGTCGTGGACTGAAGCAATATTCAAATACCTACACAGCGAAAGCAATAATTGGAGCATGCGTAAAGTAATTATGTTTATAATGAGTCTATACTCCGTTATAATCGACTGAACCAATCGATAAAATAATTATTTAATCGACCACTTATCGGATCGTATCGATCCTAAAGTAAAGTCATTCTCTTTTGAACCTGAATTATTTTTATAACTTATCCAACGCGATTACAAAGCTATACTATCGCTGTAGTAAATTTACCTAAGTTAGCGTAAGAGAAATGACGTTCAATTAGTGTTCCAAGTGTCCCTTATGTTGAATAAAACTTTTTGATTTGATTTGATTTGTAGATTTGATGGTGAGTGATCATCATCAGTTAAAGCAGAGAGTATTAAGAAGTTCTGAGCTTTAACGTTTTGAGCCATTTTGTGGTTAGTCCGCCACTTTAGGTAAATACAAAAGTATTTATTAATATTTTCAACAGCTACAAAGATTTTCCCGCACCGTTCCTTCACGCCAAAATTGGGAGCGAAGCGTCACAATAAGCGGAGTATTAGAATGCACGCACGCCAGTAACGTTACCGTTACACAGAACACAATGAGTTGAATAGGATACTCCCGGGGGAACTTGCACCGAATTTTAATTTGATGACAAACAAATTAGGCCGTGTACGCACGCTATTCTACCATGCTAATTGATACAGTTTGCATGGTAACCAAACATGGAACCGTTTACATTGAACCTTATTTTCTAAGCCAAAGTGGCTAATCAAAAACAATTCTACGTATAGGTAATGTTAAAAAAAAACGAACGTCAGTCTGTTACGTTTTAACGACTGTAGGCCTAGACAAAGTAACATGCTCTCGCGCTTGCTCTAATAAAACCGATAAAAAATATATGGGAATGACATAAATCAGACACGTGACATATGTCGTCCCCGTACATTTTGTATCGTTTCTACTAGGGAAGCGCGAGGTTCATGTTACTTTGTCTGCAGGCCCTGAACCTTTGAATCGATTTAACTGAAGTTTGTGAAAGTATTAGCTTTAAAACTCGACTGTCTAGGCTACAAATTCAAAAAAGTATTTCGAAGACGAAAACACAGGCTATAAAACTATAGTCAGGGTTTAAAGCTAGGTAGATCTTATTGGCCACACTCCTCCTAATGGTACCTATTTACTTAACTATTTAAGAATTACTTCAAAAGGCTTTTTGGTAATGTTATTGAACCTAAATGAGTGCCGTTCACACATACAAATGATTCGACCACATTCACCTGCGTGATAAGATTAGTTACCATCTAATTACATTGGTCACGTAAAAAGATTCCAATCGATACACATTCCCTCTTGTCTTGCCACGTGAAAAGTAAAGAAAAATTATGTGCGTGTGAGCAAACAGAACGGTACAAGTTTGTTCATTGCCACATTATACCATGCCCAGTGAATAAGGTCTGCCCCGATTCACGTTCAAACAATATAAATATCGTTGAACGATTAATGTCATTCGATCTAAATCCTCTGCCATGGTATTCACGTGATCCGAAATCGTAGTTCAATAGGACTTTCATTCAATGTGACTTTTTTGCGACGTGGACTGAACTAAGTACTAACTTTTTATCTTTGATTTATTTTATTTTACCTTAAGACTTGATAGCAACTAAAATAAAAGGAAAGGGGAATGGATGGAATTGATATAATTATTAACAATAAATGAACATGAAAACACAGTCAACGGCATCACTACTACATCGTTACTGTTTTCATTACGTGAATCGGGCTTCTTGTGATGGAATCAATGCCCTATGCTGTACCGATTCGCTCTACGTAGTGAGTATCAATTACACCGAAGCCGGCTAAAAACGGTTTAGGCATGAAACAGTGCAAACCTCCAATATCTAATTTATAAGACATATTAGTAAGGGGCATGAATACAGCAAGTTAAGTAATACTTGAAACGTGCTCATGTTTTTAAACCAGCCGTGCAAAAGTTCATTGCAGTCAAGACAGACAACATCAATTTATATTCGCCACAAGTGAACTTAACCGCCATTTCTCGATACTTCCCGTGCAGGAAGTACCTGCAATGCAACATGGCTACCATCCGGTTGACATTGGCTCTTTATTAATACTGTTTTCTATATGTATAGCGAGGTCGTCCACTCTGTCTGTTCGTCACATTGAACGCCAAGACCTTAATATTGAGGAAGGATTCGTAGCACTGTCAATATCAATGCTGAGACGATAAAATTAATTTGAGTACATAAAATTAAATGACTGGCGGATTATATTGAAACGTCTTTCAAAACTATGATAATATAATTCTTTAATTTGTGTGTCCTTCTGTTATGTATGTGAAATTTTAGTGAGACAAAGTTATGAAGTTTATGATTAAGAAGTCCTTAAGACACTATTCGTATACAGAAATACGAAATACACGGATATAGAAAAAATAACAATTCGTTGTTAATTATAAGATAGCAACCGAAAAACAAAACTTTGATTTAGGATTATGATCCTGCTTTCAGTAAGGGTTCTAAAGAGGCCTACCATCATCTGTTTAAAAAGAGCGTATTAAAAACTTATGAGTTTTGACGTTTCATTTTGGTACTGTAAAATAAAACGTCAAAGCTAAAAAATTCTTAATACGCGCTGCTTAAACGATATATAGTTGACCCCAAGGTTCGTATTAGAATAATTTACCCCCGAGCCACAGAGTACACACAGAAAGACGTGTATGTATTGCAAAATCACTCTACTTTACGTACGGTCATAAAGGCGCGAGTGATATGGTTTTTATAAACATTCAAGAACCTACCACTTACGAGTATATCCTGATAGTGCGTGCTTCTGATTGCACCGTTATAGTCTAACTTAAGTTTTGTAAAGGTGTTATAGGTGCCGTCATGAGTTTTAGCGCTGGCCTTGAATACGCAATAGTCATTTTTGGGTCTCGTCCCACTGCTTTCACTGAGAGGACATAATTCGTGATTGCACCAGGAGTGAAAGAAACACAACTGCAATACACATTTGTATATTTCATGAAGGATTAATTAGTATTGTACTTACATTTTCTACTTAATTTAAATTTAATAATAAGTTTCGAGGATGTATCGAACGGCAGCGGCCAAGCAACCAGTCGCAACAGATGTGACATGACCGTTACATACGCCCCCAAGAATGGAGTGGTTATTCTTTGACATCACCCATTTGGGTGGTATCTCGTTCATGATGCTGATATTGACTGGTTTAGCTCTGAGTTTTACAAAAGACTGCGCGAAACAGCCGAGACGCGTCTGCAGTCGGAAGAGGTTGGCCAGCCATGAGCCCTGTAGGAACTGGGCGTGACCATCAATGGTGCACAGTGCAACTGAAAACGAAACAATTGATGAGTATTTCTTATATCTACACCAGTGATGGGTTAAGTACGGCCCGCGCGTGAGCTCCGACCTGCGAAAGCATTTAATCCGACCCGGCGACGGTCCTTCGACATGAATACTATATGACCAGATACAATTATATTTTAACGGTCTAGAAGTACAAAGCAAATACTACTTAGTACAGTGCTCTCTCTCTATTATTTAGAAATCGGGGCTCAAATTCTAACAATTCCTTCTTACCCTCACTAAGGAGAAATTGTTAGAATTTGACCCCACTTTTTCATAAGAGCACAGTTTTTCTGAACATACAATTCTGGCTCTGTTCTGAAATTTCTTAAATTTTCTGACCCCTCATTAAGCAAGTTTGCCCACCACCAATCTATTTAACTTTGGGAAAGGGTAGAGCTGTTACAACATCGACGTTTCCACCGAATATGACTACCTAATAACCCGATGGTAACATATATAATCCTGTATAATGTATTTGTTTCAGTAAGAACTCTAGTCAAAATAAAATATTTTGAGTGTCAACGTGATGACTGATGAATCTGATGCCTTCTGAAGCACTATACTTCAGAATCGTTTTTGAATACTTTGTCCGCATGTCAGTTTCCTCCGGATCTTTTACTTCGCCGTCTAGCCCATTTTGTGACAGTACTACAGTTAAGTTCTTTGAAAAACTTATTGGTACAAGTTAGTGACAATGGAACGTGCATCATTTGCCTAGTAAAAGGACTCAGTAAGAAAAAATATAGGTACTTACTGAATTCAAATATTAAATCCTCAAATAAATAGTTGTTCCTAGCGATAAAATCCGATTCAATGTACGCGCGCTGACAAAACTCGTAAATAAGGTCCCTGTCCTTCTTCGGGGAGAATACACTGCAGCCTCGACCAAACTTAGCTGATAAGAGCAGCAATAATCTAGAAAAATATAAATTGTTAGAGGACTCATGGAATTCAAGTAGGCCGTAAGTGTTAAAAATAATGTGAAATATTCTCAAAAAAAATCATTAAAGCATTTGTTAGGTATATGTGATTTCTCTCCTCTGCCTGCAAGGTCACAAATCTTTGCTAGTAATACTATTTACTAGCTGCACCCCTGCGGTTTCACCTGCGTAGACTTAATTTCATTAGTGGCTTTATTTCATGGAGCCACCATTATTAAAATTAAAGTAATTACTCCTTGTAAAATCAGCTATCCGCTATTAGCCGGAACAAACAGATACACAGACAGAAGAAAAAAATGCTTTTTTATTTAAGTACCGTATATGCTATCATATTCGTTTATTAAAAAGCTGTTTCGTTTTGTTTATTGTATGAAGGGGTTAATCCTTAAAACTTCATCTTATTTCAAAAATCTTTCGCCTATATTAAGAATATACTATCAGATCTGAAGCTAGACAAATAATTTGAGTTCCTATATGTATACATTAATTCAAAGCGCCTGCAAGAGATATCATGTTTAGATTATTGAAAAAATATGTTTGCTAAGGCTCACCTATGCGATAAAGGGTATCCAAATCCAGAGCCATTGACTGTGATGTACTTGCAAGGCTCTTCCACTGTACATGGCACAGGAGCATTGGAAGGGTTTATTTTGTTCCTTCCCATGGATGCGAAACATTTATCTGAAAATTAACAGACCTCTTTTCTATCGATCTTTCATGTAACACATCAATTTAATTCAAAATATCTTTATTTGATTAGACTTTTAACAAATTACTTCCAATTTGTCAGAACGATACGATTACACAGGACTATACATGCTACCGCCAGGTTCGGAAGGTTGCTTGTACTGAGAAGAAACTCAGTAATTATCAAATTCTTAGTCCTGAATGACTGAAATCGAAACACCGTCTAAGCCGCTGATTCTAGACATAAAATTTTGAGGTCGTAATCTTGGTGAGATGTAGGTTCATAGTTAAAAAGTAGCTCCATCTCTTTCTATGATACGGATTTAAAAAGGGATGGTCTTAGTTTTAGCCCGAGTTTGATTTATCACTTAAACCATGTTTTTTGCAACCAGCACCCGGCACCCCTAAGGGAAATATTGTTAAGCAAGTGTCTATTTAATAAAATTACACCCATACCCATAACGAAATACCCATACCGGATTGCATAGGATGTGGTATCCAGCGATACATATCTTCCATTTGATCCTTGTAAGCCTTTAAATGGAAGTAACTCTGAACGGGGTGGTCACGTTGGTACTCGAACAGACGAATGTTGAACTTGGCCAGTCTTTGAATCCAAGATTTTTCATCGAACAGCGACGTGACTGGTAGAAAGAAAAGTTTTTGGTTTAGGAACTTACTAGGTAGATATTCCGTTTGTTTTACTGTCTGTAAATGGTTGATTCTTATCTGGGTTTACCTATAAAATCCTAATGACTTTTTCGCAAAAGTATCTAATGTTTTCTTTCCCTGTATTGTAAGTTCGCTGTCTCTAAATTTTAAACTCGGCTGGAGGCCTTTGGATATAGAAATTTATCTACATATGCCTAGCATTTATAATGATTTTTATTATTTAATTAGCATTATAACACCACTCACTTAGTTTATTATCAATGTTCCTTGGGTCTTTGTCCTGAGACACCATGTCATCAAAATCCTTCAATATCTTATCGTTGTCATTCAGCATGTCTTTGATTTGGTCACGCACTGACGCCGGTAGAGCATCAGATTTCTCTCTCATAATTGGTTTTAAATGTACTGCAATACAATTTAAAATGTTTACTTTACTTTTAATGCAATCATTTGTGCGAGTACGGATGGAGCGGGCAAACATACATAGGTACATATGCTCACTCCCTAGATGTATCTCATTAATATATAGTTTGAGTATTCGCTTGCAACGCGAGGAAATGTACGTTTAAGCTTCGTCCGAGCACAGTAAAGTAAAACATCATACACAAGAGGTGCCTAAACAGACATCTGGGAAGAAACTGGCATCTAGAATCGTCGGTGAATATTGTGTGAAAAAAGTAAGTCCATAAATAAGTAAAGATTTGAGTATACATCGACTTTTTCTCGAATATTATTTAGAGTCCTTATCGCGATGACTACCTATAGCTTGTCTCATGCTAACTATCATTCATAATCATCGTCGAATTTATTCTCGTTTTTTAAGTTTCCCCGTTTTCTTTTACTTTACAAACTGTGGTATGACGATTCACATTGCCACTGCTACTCTTAAAATAGAGACTACGTTGTAAAAATATGCATACCATTAATCAAAAACAATCCAAATGCAAGATTCAAATCGATGGAGGTTTCGTGCCTCATACAAAAGTTGACAACTTGCTTCATAGTATCTAGGTAGTACCCCAAACTAGACACTACCGGTAAATTGCTTATTATCCGTTTCAATTCTTGATCCGACCCGTTATTAGGTGACCCAGTCACCGACGAAAACATGATATTAAATAAAAATAAAAGTTCCACATTTGTCAAGCGATTAAACATAATTGCAAAAATATTAATTCGTTTTACATTGCATTGTTTCAGTTTGAACCGAATTCGTTACGCGTCCGCGCTACAGCGCTTGAAACAAAACTGAAGAATTTTCCTCCTGTCTCAAGTGTTTATATGGAAATTGCGGTCCAGATTGTAAATAAAGATAAGTATCCTACAGACATGACCAAAGTTACAATCTATTTTCTAATAAGCCACGCGGGCACACAATGAATGTCTTGATCATTTTAAGAAACGGCATTATCTCATCATCAAGTGTGTCATTGATTTGTATTCAATTTGGAATAACTGTTTTATGGAAACATTTCCCTCAAACATAACAAATTATCGACATACCTACCCACACTGCTTCGTTGATCTAGTGCTTGCAAGCGCTTTTGTGGAACTCGAGATTCTGGGTTCGATCCCGAGCGAGCTTTTCCATCTGCGAGGATTCTGGAATGCCCAGTTAATGGCCATAGGCTCGCTGGGTGTACTATGCGTAGGTACACCTCTGCCTATCCCTTCGGGGAATAATTAAAAAGTTGGAACCATTTTACAATTAAGTACTATAATAATGTTCAATTTGAATTTGGGTAGGTATCATTAAATGATAGGGAAATATTTTGAGTAGGAATTTTATGAATATCTCTCTGTCCTGACCAATTACCCTCACTGTTTCCGCTAAGCTCGGATAATTCGGCACCTGTACTTATATGGGTAACATTTATAACTAATTCAGTCCTTCCCGATAGCTTCCCGGAGATGAGATTGCAACTGCCGTCGCCCGCGTAGCAGCCGACTCCTCAAACCACTTGGCTCTACAAAAATACTTGATATTTTTTTTATAATTGCGCTAATAAAAAAAGTCTAACAAAGCTTTGTAAGACCACTGAAGATACCATATACCTACATCTAGTTGGTAGGTACCACCTGAACGAATTCACAGGGAAAAGTTAGTCTATTTCAATAAAATTACTCATGATGCATAAACATAACCTGCGTGCCATAGTAGAGACGAAAGGGACCCACTATTCCACTTTCCTACCCAACTTCTATTTTAACTTTCGATGATCTTTCACACTTGACTCCGATATTATGTAACGTGGTTGTACAGTCCCCGATCGCAGTTGGGTAACCCCCGTTATTCCCTAGGTAAGTACCCACCTTCCACCCTGGCCATTTGACTAAAACACCTAGGTATCTACCTTCTCAACCAAAACAAAACACGGGCAATAACTTAACTTTTTATACGTAGGTGTAAAGCTCACGATTTATAATCTATTTCCGTCAGTTTTGTTTCTGTTTGAGACAAATCTATACATTTATACAGATAAATAAAATTGAAGTGTCTGTTTGTAATTCCAAAATAACAGCTTTTCACTAAATGGATATGAAAGTATACACGCTACTGACACTAAAAAACCAAGTTTAAAAATTTTTCTCTGTCTATCTGTCTGTCTGTTTGTTCCGGGTAATCTCTGAAACGGCTGGACGGATTTTAACGGGATTTTAGGGTACTTTTATTTATCAAAAATGTTAGGGTTCCGTGACAATAAGGATGAAACTAAATCTACGCGGGTGAAACAGCGGGGCACAGCTAATACGAAATAAATGTTTTGTAGGAAGGTATTAAGAATTAATTTAGACGTGCTGAAAATAGACAGCTCAAGTGATATTAAAAGCAACAGATCCGAGATTATTAAAATGAATTGTCCTTATTCCGCGACCGTCCGTGAGTTATAGCTGGGATAAGCCGAGTATAAAGTACTTCGCCGCAGGCTCCCGCCATGATTCACTGTCGACGCCGGAGCTATAAACAATCATTACCAAGATCCTGGAATGTATTCACTTTTACAGTGAATAATACTTTGAGCTTTAGCTTCAACCGAGGTAGATCACCGATACCTATGTAGGAAATGTACTTACGCCAGCTACGCTATCAACATGGATTCAAGTCTCATCAGTCTGTAGTCTGTTCTGTACCACACATAATTCGAAGGTATACCTTGCATACTAGGTTGCATGGTGCTTAAAATTCGGCGACAGACCCACTATTCAACTCCTCAGCTCCTAATAATATATTATAAATCCTGGTCAGATGAATATTGGCGTCTAGTTGTATTTTTTGGGTTCTTTCTAGACAGTAGTTAGGTTAATACTGCCAGTTTGTTACTGTTCGGGAGATACAAAAGCATAAATAAAAAATACCCCCGGGGGGGGCCCCAAGCAACACAGCTAAGGTTGTATTTTGAATATTTCGTGGTTATTTTTTATACCTAATTTACGGCCGGAAGGCAGAGACAAAAGAGCAGTCCTATTTTCCTTTGATTAGAAACAGGCAACCAGCACTGTCCAAATTGTTCGATGGCAACACTGATATATTCTGTCAAACAAAACAACCATTTTGAAGTATCATTCTCATATGTTGTCATTTCGGTTTTCGTGCTATTTATCGAATTTACTCTAGTAAATATGGGTTTGGCTACAGTTATTGAAAATGAAGCCCATTTCCAATCAGAAATGGTCAACGCCGGCACCAAGCTGATCGTTGTGGACTTTACAGCTACGTGGTAAGTGTGACAATGTGAATGTACTCAAAAGCTCAAGTCATGGTGAATTTAAGAATTGCTAATATTTTGTTTTGTTTAGGTGTCCGCCTTGCCAAAGAATCGCGCCGTTCTTTGAGCAGCTGCCGGCGAAGTTTCCGCGGGCTGTGTTCCTGAAGGTTGACGTGGACAGATGTGCGGAGACTGCTGGCTCACAGGGCGTCAGTGCTATGCCTACGTTTGTTTTCTACAGGAATGGGGTGCGTTTTACCCTTCTATCTTTCTCCTATTTATACTAATGTTATAGAGCGGAAAGATTTGTTTGTTTATTTGTATTGAATAGGCTCCAACACTACTAGACCGATCTTGAAAATTCTTTCAACAGTGGATAGCTACATCATTAACAATTTCCATTATATTACTACAAAAGAGAAACTGACATCTACAAGAAAGATAATGTAGAAAGATCTAATCAGCTACCAAAAGCTTCTAGTTAGGATCAACCTTGCATGTATTTGCTGCAATTTCTTACCAGATCAGAAAACCATACTTAGATACAATCTGAAAATAGGAAAATTTTACACGTCCAGATCTCCGATATAGAGCATGTGAATAACAATTCCAAATTTGCTTGTTACAGATTAAAATTGACAGGCTACAGGGAGCTGACTCTGCAGCGCTAGAGAGTAAAGTTAGGCAATACTATGGCACTGATGAGGCTGTGGATGATGATGGTGCAGTGGCTGGACATGTAAGTAAACAATCCCTACTAATATTATAAATGCGAAAGTAACTCTGTCTGTCTGTTACGCTTTCCCGCTTAAACCTCTCAACCGATTTTGATGAAATTTGGCACAGACAATCTTTAGACCCTGAGAAAGGACATAGGCTTTTGACCTTTTATTAAAAATATAAGGGTTCCGCGACAATAAGGATGAAACTAAATCTATGTTGGTGAAACCGAGGGGCACAGCTAGTTATAATCATAATTTTTCTTATATCGCTATTGATAGCAAGCAATAACTTTTGGTAAAAATCAGGTGAGCAGTTACATTCAGTTGAATCTATTGTCAACCCCAAAAATGATTGCCGTTGAATTAAAATGTATTTCTTCTTCTATACTTTGTTTAGTATAAGAAGAGTTCTGACAGCATTTACAACAGAATAGAGACTAAGATAAGCACATGGACTTTTTTATTGTCAACTTCTATTGTGACCAAATTCTGATCAACCAACTCATAAACATTATATAGATATCCAAGTATCTACCTACTATCTACAAGTAAAATATGAGTTCTCAGAACTTATGCTTTAGTGCTTGTGCACTCTTTAATTGTACCATTTTTATTGGTATTTTTCATTTTCATTTTCATTTTCAATTTTCTAGCAAACAGCTGACTCCATTTACTGGCACAAGACTGTCCCCATTCTAAATTTGATTAAAATGTGTCCTCTTAAGCCGACGAATTAACAAAAACACAAATAAACGTAAACAATCAACATGCTCACATCATTCCAAAAGGGTCCTTGTAGAAGAAAGCAGAGAGTTGTAACAACACCCATTTAGTCCAGAGACAGTCCTGATAAAACTGGTCCAGCCGTTTATGAAATAAGCCAGAAAAAATGGATAGACACAGACTTTTTTTCAATTGGTGTTTTTTATATAAGTACTGTATATACTTTCATGTGCATTTACTACAAAGCTGATAGTGTGGAATTACAAACAGACACTTAATTTTTTTGTATCTGTATAGATGTGAGTAACAATTTGAATCCAACCTCTTCAACAGATGGATCTTGGAACATTCATAACCAAGAGTGAGTGTGAATGCCTGAACGAAGTTGACGATCACCCCCTGGCCCACAGCTTGAATTCTGGCAAAGGCTTCCTGGCCAGTGATTGTGATGAACAGCTTATCATCAATATTTCCTTCAATCAAGTAAGATCTAATGTTTCTTAATGTGACTATAATTCTTAGCACTACAAAGATTAGGTCTTAGTACTACGAAGAATGCTTATAGCACCAGATGTGACAGTTAACAATGGATAACCAAAATATGTTGAATTTTTATTGGCAATATTACACCATTAGGTATAGCCATACTCCCCAAACACAACCTTACAAATTAGACCTCTTTTATTTGCTAACTGCAATATTTACCAAGGAATTTGGTGCACTGATAATTTCTTTTTGTTGCAGCTTGTAAAACTACACTCATTGAAGATCAAAGCACCCAGTGACAAAGGACCCAAGTTCATCAAACTGTTCATTAACCAGCCCAGAACATTGGACTTTGATCAGGCAGCCGGCAACTCATCCATTCAAGACTTGGAGTGAGTTCTTGAAAACATTGTTCAAAATCAAAAAGATCCAAAGAAAGGTCCAAAGAGTGTGTTTCTTTATTTGTGTGTGGTGTGTGTCCAAACTATCTTGAGATGACAGATGAATGAATTTATATAACATTTCTGACAGGAGACTTGTTGAAAAAGTTAAAGTTGAATGGTAGACACTAACATTAAATGATTTTTCATTCCAAGGTTAGTAAGCTTATTTAAACCAAGTAATAATTAATTTCAGGTTATCCCCAGATGACTTGGAAGGCAATCCCATTCCACTGAAGTTTGTGAAGTTCCAAAGTGTTCAGAACATCCAGCTATTCATAAAAGACAACCAGTCTGGTGGTGACGTCACGCAGATCGACCATCTCGCGTTCTACGGCTCGCCTATATCTACGACGAATATGGGAGAGTTCAAGAGGGTAGCTGGCAAAAGGGGCGAAAGCCACTAAGATGCTGCTTTCTCATACTGTAGATAGTTCACTTTTGTACACTTCTATACTTTTAGACCAATCTATATGCAACATTTTATCTGGTTTACATCTACCTGTTTGATACTACTTGAAGGACATTGAGAATATGAGCAGTTGATATCGTTTTTCATCTTGAATCACATCAACAAACCTGAATTATCTACATTATCGACACTATGACCAATCGTTTCTCAAAATGTGTCAAATAGTAAATGTGACATAATTTATAAAATATAACTTCATTAATATGCTTTAAGTGTAAAGGTCATTCCAAGCCTACAGTTTGTGACATGGTATTCTGAAATGAAATGAATCTGTATATTCAGTAAATAAAGACACATCTGTATAACTTATTTTATTGTAATTATTCCTTATACATAAAATTAGACCTCAGTCTTGTTTTAGTTCATATATTTGTATATAGGCTTCTGTAAGCGTAATCATTTGTGGTAATATACTGGTTACATGGAGATCTTGCATTTCATACCTGCAACAAAAAAATCGGTATATGAGTTTGACGGTAAGTGACTATATCATATCTAATGCATACCCACAAATCATCAGTGATATTTCGTAAAGGCTTCCCGCATTGTAATAATTATTATTTGTGTGACCTAATTCGAAATAAGAATACTATTGATACGAACGCTTTCGCATCAAGCTACAATCCAGTGGTAGCAGCCGGCGTCACATGTGTATCTCGGAGATTGGGAGCGCGACAAAATTTTCTCATGGTCCATTACGTTATCTTATACTGGGGAAATGGGGAGCTTCAAATCTCATATCAATGTGTATATGTTGAAAATATGTAATATGCACACTTACCACTGCTGGGTCGGTTTGTGTAAAACGTGCGCTCTGTAGGTACCCTTCTCAGGGGTACCGTCGTGAACAATGTTCCCGACCAACTCGTATATTGTCTTCCCGTTGTGTTTCGCCTTTATTTCTGGAGTGAGAATGTCGCCGAAATCCACGTTTCTGAAATAGTATGTGGTTTAGAAAATACTTTATTTAATAAATAGCTGTGCCCCGCGCTTTCACCCGCGTAAAGTTAATTTCACGGGTATCTCGCGGAATACTTGTTTTTTTTTTAATTAAAAGTAGCTTAATTTGCTCCTTGTATCATTAGCTACCTGCCAGTGAAAGTCCCGTTAAAATCGGTCCAGCCATTTCGGAGATTACCCGGACCAAACAGAGACAGAAAAAAATAAAAAATTGGGTTTTTTATGTCAATATCGATATACTTTCATATGCATTTAGTATAAAGCTGTTATTTTGGAATTACAAACAGACGCTTCAATTTTATTTGTCTGTATAGATGGAGAATATTGTCATTTGTTGGTAAAAACAATGGAATGCTTAGAGCCATGGCTTTCTAATTAGCTTGATATATTCATTTGGGATAGGATAACTAGAGTGTTCATTGTCTTAAAGCAGTTTTACTTACTTCACCGGAAAGTTAACGACAGTAGGATTCTTCTCCACAAAGAAGGTATTTTTGGTGAAACGTTTGATGTACAAAATCAAATACGGCGGCAATTGAGTGATTTCGAATCTTTTCAGGAAATTCTCTTTGTACGTCTTGTACTCTTTGGACGTCTGTCCGTTGAATTTTGATAGTAGTTGATAAAGATTTACCTGAAAATGAAAACACAATATATACAAAACATAACCCAAGATACTAAAATCTCGTGGATCTTCCAGCCAGATGGATTTCATGCCTGGGGAATCGCAGATCCAACTGTTCTAATTGCAATGCGCTTGAAAACTCTTATTGCGCGATTTAGGTTCTCGTGTATTTGTATTCGAACTTCGCATTTGTTAGCGAGTAGCGCCATCTATGTAACCGACGGACCTATCTGCTTGTGAGTCTGACGGACAGAATATGCATTGAGTGAAAAATTGTTGCAGTACACTTCAATTTTATTTATGTGTATAGACTTATTAATTATAGTAACTCACCTGTGGAATAATGTTTTCTCTAAACTCATCTGTAAACAGTGGCGTCGGTGGCAGATCGCATGTAAGGTAAAGGAATGGCGATTCCGTGATCATTTCATTGTATTCCTCGCTTGTCAGATCTACCTTGGCTGCGTCATCGGCATCGGGAGGCGGCAATTTTCTTTAAACATAAACAACTTCAACAATACACCTTTTTTTCTGTCCATACCAAACAGAAATGATTTCAAATATGATTTCTTTGATGCTCCTGATTAGTCCCTATTGCCTATCGCCATGGGTAGTGGGATATAAGCTGAACATATTATGTATGTGAAACAATAGCTATCAACATTTTAGTTTACACACCTAATTGTAATCTTATCAGGTTTAGCAAAGCATAGTAAATAGTTAGTATACATAGGTGTTTGAGTGTTTCTTGTCTATATTATGATTAACTAGCGTGCGCCCGCAGCTTCGCCTGCAAGGGAAGATTTCAAAACCAAACATTAAAGCCCCTCAGGGGTGAAATTTCTGAAATCACTTTTATCAGTTATGCCTCACCAAGAACACACCCTCCAAATTTCATGTCTCTTGGATCAACGGCTTAGGATGTGTGTGGATATGGAAATCAGATTGTTATATATGTATGTATAGATATATAATGTTATTATGCATTATATCAGGTGACTATATTGTTTAATTTCTATTTACCTTGTGTATATTCTCATGTGTCCAAGGAATGATTTGTAAATGATGGAACTGTTTGGTTTCTTCGTGCCATTCAGCGCCATGTGCAAGGAGTTGAGGAACCAGGACATAAAGTCAATTGGATCACCTGCAAAAAAGGTCGTGCGAGGCTTTTAAAAGCTATCATGCATGTTACACCCTTAGAACTGCAAGCATCCATACATGTGGTAATGACTTACAAGCTGTATGCTTATTTGCACTACAGTAGTAAAGAAAGAAGAACCGTGGTGGCAATGAGGTTAGAGCAGTCGACTGCTACGTAAGTAATGCAAGTTCGAAACGTGCTTTACGGTGAAGGAAAACATCGTGAGGAAAGCTGCATATATCTGAGAAGTAATTCAAAGTCATGTGTATAGTGCCTGAGACGGCGATAGATTCACCCTTTGTCAAGTTGGCACTTAATCATATTCAATGGAATGTGGGTTTTGTTGACACTACACCTCTGCTTACCCCTTCGGAAACCCTTCTGGGATGGCGTGAGCTTATTTATTTCATTTTATTTTAGTAGTAAAGAAATACTTCTTGCAATCTTACTTGTTTGTATAAATTGAAATCTCTTCTTAGACCACAGAACAACAGCCTGCAACATTTCATGGGGCGATACATGAGCTTTGAACGCCCGAGGGTTCCATAGCTTCCGTATCAGCTCTCCAAATCGCTGGACCAGCAGGAATGAGGAGTCTCCCGGTGGCCTCTTAACATCAGCATAGTTCTCCTCGCGTAGGAAGTAATTGCGGAGTGGTCTCACTTGAGATAGGCACTAGAACAAATTTATTAATGACTTATCTCTACAGTGTAGTAGTAGTAGACTACTTTGTAGTGAAATTTTATAAACAGTCAAAGTTTAAAAGTATGTAATACTCTTAGAAACTAACAATCCATTTAATAAATACACCAATACCCCGTCTAAAGCAAACGCTCAGCTTGGGCTTCGAACTAGCCTGGGTCATTCTTTACCTGTAAAATAACATTGCAGTAATCATTAGCCTTGATATTGTTGAGGCCCACAATTCCTGGCATGTACATGGTGCCGTCTATAGCTCTCGACATCTTGGTGTTCTCATCCAACTGACAGATCTGTTCCGGTGTAAATATTGGGTTCAGGACATACTTTATGTCATTGAGGGATGAATCTGCAAATTTTAATTGAATAAAGAAACTATGCTTAATGTAAAATACTATTCATTGCCACATGCTTTTACTAAGATGTACTTTAGGTACCTACATACAATCAGTCATACACTAAGAATCTCACTACATACATTTGGAAGTGTGTAAAAGTATGGATGGGTGATTGTTACTCTTTCATGCAAAAACTACTAAATGAACAGAACTGAATGTAATAAACTGAACTTAACAATAATATAACTTATAATATTTTGGTGGCAACTTATGCTAACTTACCTATAACTTCATAGTTATCAGGCAAACAATAAAACTTCAATGTGTGAAGATTGAGAAACACATGATGGCCATCAGCAACTGAGTGTGTATATGCATGGGTATTGGTACCTCTGCCCTGTAACAAATTAACTGATGAAAAAACGAGCCTGCTTTGGCTGGAGAAAAATATTTTCTTTACGTTCCTCCACAATAATGACAGACCCTCTACTACAGTGGTTGATATTTCTACAGCCTGCGACAAAGTAAACATTTTAGTAGAAAATAGCCTGAATTCCCAATAATACCTTGCAGAAGCTAGGCTAGGGTTGTCTGTGTCACTTTCATTTACACCAGCAAGAAAAAGGATAGAATAGTAATCTGTAATAAATTATATGTCAATTGACTGGTGGTCAACTAAATGATCCAAGAATATGAGACCACACTTTGTCCTATGAGGCCCATGACTAGAAAAGTGACCGACCACTGCTCTACTATATGAGAATGCAGGATGTGACACAACCAATGCATCTTGGTAGAATAGCCTGTAGCAACCAGTGTCTGGATTAGTATCCAGTTGATGATTCACCCCTCAAAACTTGGGATTTGAATATACTAAATAAAATTAATTAAATGTGTCAGTAAAGTAGGATGTACTATTAATATCCTTCTGTCTGCCTACCCTTTCAGTTAATACAGCGTGAGCATACTTTTGCGATTTATTGAAATAATTGGTACTCTCAACCT
The DNA here is from genome assembly GCA_964035505.1 of Watsonalla cultraria. Classification (NCBI taxonomy): domain Eukaryota; kingdom Metazoa; phylum Arthropoda; class Insecta; order Lepidoptera; family Drepanidae; genus Watsonalla; species Watsonalla cultraria. The sequence goes on along the minus strand of OZ037717.1, from coordinate 2,935,973 downwards.
TAACATTATGTATAGATATAAATTTAGTTACCTGGAAGTATTTACCGCAGACCAAACAAGCGTAAACATTGATTCTTGTTAATGAAACAGAGCATAATTTCTCAAAATCAAAGTCCAGGACATGTCGGTTTATTGTGTCCAAGTATGGGCACTGAATGTTCATAAACTTTGGCGAAGTTTCTAGAAACAAAATAAAGTGCAAACACTAAAATAGTGAACACAAGCAACATTTTTGAGGTTATTCAAAAGAAAAAATTACTTGAAGAACTAAATCATTATACCTGATGTATCGGAACCATTTTCTTCAATAATTTTTCGCTTTTTGGCTTTTGGTTCAGTCATTTTATGAGCTAACTACTGCAAAGAAAAGTAAACCTCTAAAATGTAAACGTCCTGAAACAAATTATATTATTTTATACGGCTTGTTTCACTCTTGTCTTGTTGACAGAACATCCACCCACAGATAAACAGAACGAAAGAAATTTATGTAATGTCAGTTGGTTGATTTGATGGGTGACTGACATATTGCATAAATGCCGTCACAAATCCTTAAAGAAATTGCATTGTTTATCTATGCCGTCTCAGGCACGTCTTTGAATTACTTCTCAGACATATGTAGGTTCCTCACGATGTTTTTCTTCCCTGTAAAGCTCGTGGTGTGAAATCAATGCATATACATACATATGCTCACGCCTGTATCCCATAAGGAGTAGGAAGAGACACATAATATTTTTTGGAAAAACTCATTGGTACAGAGTACAGGCCCCGTTGGCATTCGAACATGCGTCGCTTGCGTAGCTCAAAAAAAGGTGACTGGTCAAAACCCAAGGCCACCAAAGCTCTATGAAAAGAAATACAAACATAATGACATCTCAAGGGCCTTGTATTATCTGTTGACTGGTTCATGCCTCTTCTTAAAGAGAGATTTTTTTTAATGTAGGTTTTATTGTAGGGTCCAACTGTTGAGCCATGAATGCTATTGGGGCTGAAAACCACTGATACGATCTACAATTTTATTTTACGCTATGATCGAATCGACAAAAAAATTTTGTTTGTGCAGGTTTTGTTCCGCAACTGTGTGTTCCTACTATAGATAAAAAAAAAATTCGCTTACTCATTCTACATCTACATCTTTGGTTCCTACCTTGTTTTGACATTGTTGACTGACAGTACTTTGCTGTCAGTGTCAGCTTTCATATTGCCAAAATTAAATGATCCGTCGAATTTTCTGTGGAATCGAATCACTTTCTTCCCGAAAATGGCCGCTTCAGGAGGAAATATTGAATGGTCTACTACTGTTAAACCAATTCTAACAGCGCTCTACGGTCCGTTTTTTGATAAAAACGATGCCGTGGAAATCATACAGGCTATCATCAAAAGGTTTGTATTTGTAACACCTTTACTTACACAATAAATAAGCTGCTTAACAGTGTACGGTGCATCCCGTGATTATTTAGCATTTATTTATTTATAAACTGTTCGAGATGACATCTAGTGTATTTATTTTAATCAATGTATTGATTGTGTTTAATCAAAGTATTGTGATAGGCGCACGATTCCCTTGCTACACATTAACGTGTGGAAGAAAATAATCTACCTACATTTGCAATACCTTTTTGATCCATCCAAAGAATATTATTCTCATCTTCATATCCTCAGATCAAGAATGAAGTATTTACTTCTTTCTATCCTTCCCAGTGAGGACTTAGGACTGCTGATGAATGTGGAAAAAATCAGTAGTTTGATTAGGTTTCCTTGTTAGTAATGGTGTTTGAACTAATGTACAAATATTATCTGAACAGTGAAAGTGAGTTCCAAAACCATGAAGATATCTACGACTTGTTCTACACATGCTTCGCGTGCCTCTCGGCGCATTTCATCAGCATCAATGCCCATAGCTGTAAGTACACACAAAAATCTATATGTTATTTTCTTTTAGAGAATTAGTGATCATCTGCCCTTCACAACCCTAGTAACTTTGCAAGGCATCACTATGACCTGTATGCTAGAAATTCACAGTACCTAAGCAAAAACTTTGCAATAACTGAGCACAATAAAATTTGCAGAAAAAATACTCTATAGGCATATAGGTGCACTGTAAATGAAATTAAATCTTGCAAAGTCACAGTGCCTCATTGGTTTTGTGATTGCAAAACTGTGGAAAACAAGATGCTGATTTGTGTGTATTTGAGTTTTTCCATTTGTAATTTCCCAGCAATTAAGAGTCTGGTTAAGTGAAAGTAAATGGCAACAGGCTTGCCCCTATTACATGGGACTTAAACAAAATTAGCGAAATGTAGGTAATGTAGTTCTATGATTCACTTAGTGGATTCCTATAGGATTTACTGAATTTTGTAAGTTCATGTTTTTCTAGTGTTGGTTCCTCCTTAGTAAGTGTTCTCAAAGAGTTAGGTAGACAATGTACTGATGTACAATACTCACTTTTTATAGACTTGATCCGCTATAAAATCTACTTTTCTAAAGTCTACTTTTCTAGTAGTACTGCTACTAGTATTTACGTAAATAAATCTTTTTAAAACACACATAGGTAAGTATGGGTGGAGTTACTTTGATATCATACAATGCAACAGATTAGTCATAAAGACATTGAAAAACATTGTGAAATATTTGTGGTCATATCATTGTTAATTAAAGTATTACACACATACATACAAATCCTCATGCTTGTGCTCCCAAAGGGGTTGGCAGAAGTGTATTTATAATACACTCACATTTTGCCAGTTATGATCAAAGTCTCATAATACAGGGAGCCTTTGCCTGAAAACTAGTAATGCAGACAAAAACTGGTATAAGTACATTAGCAAGGTTATACAATGTTTAATTTGTTCATCACTATAATACACATTATTTTACATGCCACATATGGATGTATGACTTGTGGGATGACTAATACCTGACAGACAATAAGCCATTTTTTTTATAAGTAGGATTAAACAATAATAATAGAGTATTACGGATTGATACAAATTTATGAAACAATTCTTAGTTTTTTTTTATAATGCATCTTTCAGTACCACAAGATCAACTGAGCACAGCCCGAGATGCATTCAGAGTGATTCTCAAACAGATACTCAAGAAACTCTCGGAAGCCGGAGTTACCTGTGATGACAATGCTACTACAGCTGCACCTAATGTGTCTGTTAAGCAGGTGATTATTCATATGAGTTTTTAGGCTCTTTATAGACCACCTTTATAATGTGTGTTGATTTGAAGCATGGGTGCTATACATAAAGCAAGGCTCATCTATACAGATAGATAAAATTTAAGTGGCTGTTTATAATTCCAAATTAAGTTTTTAAACAAAATCTATAATTTTCCTTTTTCTGTCTCTCTGCTGTTTGTTCCGGGTGATCTCTAAAACAGCTAGACCAATTTTAATGAGAGTTTCACTGGTTACTGATGTTAAAAGGAGTAATATAAGGTTTTGTTTTGAAAAAAAAATAGGGTTCCATGGAATGAAAATGATTAATTCGGTTTAGGCCCTGGTAAGGCACTTATGAATGTCGAGAATTTACCACCAATAAAGCTACACAATGAAATTAAGTGAGTTAAAGCATGGGGCACAGGTAATCAGAACTAATAAATGAAAATAGGTTATAAATTTGATGTTCACTAAAGTATTGTTATGTTCCTTTTCACTCTACTATTAGTTCTATGGAATCTCCTAACATGCCCATAGAATAACGCTAAAATTATGCCAATCAAATAAGCACAACTATTTAAAGCCAGTCCAGCATATTTGTAGGTAGAAAGTGTACCTGTTCCTGCCTTCCATAGGATCATAGGGTACCATCTCACTAAATCGCTTGATGGGTAATCCAATCATTATGAGGACCTCTTGATGCTTAGGTCGATTTTGAATGTATTCCAACTGTACATATTTTTTTAGCTACTGCTGCCAATTGTGGGATTGTGTGGTATTGAAGGAGGTGGCTATCCCCAATCTGACTTAGTCATCCTGACTTCATTGCTGAAGAATGCTAAACTACCCGCACACATTTCTGTACCAGGTTTGTAGTTTTGTTACATTGTTTCTATTGTCTAACTAAGTAACTGTCAAGATTAGAAAGAGTTTAAAGGGTTAAGAGAAAATAGTTCCCTAAATATAACGCGAGCACAAACTAAAAAATATATAGAAAGATGTCTGGTCATTGTTAGATTAGGAAAGTAAACGCAAATATAACTTTGAATACGACTGTATTTTATAGGTGACACGAGAAGAAGTAAAACAAAAGAGTACAGTAAAAGAGTAAAATATAAACCATAAATAATAAACTATTATTTACATATATTTAAACTCTATGCTGGGTTTAGCCCAACAGTCATAACCAATTTTTTTTGTTAATAGATTCACAAACAACAAAGTCTTCAGTAATACCAAGCCCTATTACATCGCTGGCTTCCCAAACGACTGCAAGTGAGAAGCAAGCGCCGTCGACCGCCCAACGTCGTTCAGACGCCCTTTTAGAGCAGTTGACTGCGCCGTTGCGGAACCCAGTGTCGTCTATGACGTCATCGCAGTCCCCGGTACCAGCACCTGTGCTGTCTCCCGGGAGTAAGGATAGCTTGGAGTGCGCTAAGGATGGGAGTGCCACGCAACAGTCCTCTATTGATGTGAAGGTGAGGGGCTCATGGAATCAGTAGAGGAATTGTTATTTGAAAAAATATGCTTGAATATAGTTGATATGTTACTAAAAATTAAAATGATTTTTTCAGTTTAGGCCCTAATAAGGCACTCAAGAATTTTGATAAGTAAGTGGGCCTTACTTACTGCAGGAACACAATACTACTCTAAGGTAGCATTATTTGGCTCCGATCTTTTGTAAGGTGGAGGTACAATCTCTAGTCAGGCTCAGTAATCTATACTCGCTAGCGTGCCTCGCAATATTTGTATGAGATATTTTAGTTCTTCACGTCACCGCTAGGAGGCGCTGTGCTATTTCTCATACAATTTTTCGGCGGAGACGCTAGCGAGTATAGATTACGAAAACGGTGGCAAACACGTGATACTGTTCCGAATTTCGAACAGGAACCCCCCTATGCCCTACCTCCCTTTTTGGACATGATTTAGGTTTTTAATTTGAGTATTTTGTTCAGAAGTGGGTGGCATCAACATGCTCATCGCTGCTGATGGAGCTAAGAGCCGGCTCCGTGGTGCTGAAGGTGTGCGCGTCGCTGCCTTGCCTGCAGCGGTACCTAAGCCGCTGGCAGACCGCCAAGGAAACCGCCCTTGCACCGCAGTTCAATTCTGATGCCTCACTGTGAGTTATAATTTGGGATATGAGTTACAGTTACAGGTCCTGTGTCGAGTCAAGAACACTTGGCGAAAAATAGTGGGGATACTGAGTATGTTTTTATTCGCCTCGCGCCATACATATTGGCAGAGATAGACACATAAAATGATTACTGGGAATTCAAAGGTACTCGTTCTTAACTCGTGACGGTATCTATAACGTCATATCAACATCCTTGGTGGTAACACGACATGGTATAATTGGATATTTGAATACAATGCAATCTCTTTTAGGGAGATGTTTCAGTCTAAAAACGTACATTAGTTTATGCTTGTATATGCTACAAGTCAAATAGTTACTTTGACATTTTCATCAAAGAACCTTATACCGAAGTTTACCGGTTTCATGTTTTAAATCCTGGTTTCATTTTTGTTGTCAGCCTCCATTTCCTGGTAAACGAAGTGCACGTGTGCCGCCTGGCTTTGTCCCTTCCATGCCTGGAGCCGTTCACACCGGAGCGGATCTCGACGCTCAGTGACGTCAGCGTGGCTGCGTTACTCTGCGCTACTGCACAGGTGGGATTCAAACTTATTATAATCTATACTTTAATAATCACAAAAAATATGATAGCGTCTCTGTCAGTTTTCGTGTCTTCATGGCTAAACTACTGTACGGATTTGGCAAACATTTGCTTTGATTCCCTTAGAAAAAAGTTATTACGCGAACGATGGTGCGGGTAAAAGCTCGCACTATAAACTAAAATCTGAAGCGTTGTAGAACTCATGGTTGTTGAAAGATTGTTGTGCCTCTCAATCTGAATTCTCTTATATGTGCTTAGGAATAATGTCTATAATCATTTACCACAGGCATCACTCCACCCGAAGGACGAAGAATACGAGCAGCAGACGGCAACGCTAGTTGAAAGTGCCCTCAGCTTATACAATACTGTTGGCGAGACATTCAAGCAATCTACACGCGCCGGTGGTTATGTAAGATTTAATTTCTTTCTCTTCACCCTTCCTCAAATTCAAATTTCATTCAAAACATCTTTATATGATATTATATTTAGACTCAAAGTAGGCATTCAAAGTATTCATTTAAAGAGTCTGTCTCTACCTGTATTGCGTGACGTGAATAAAATAAATGCGCAGTCCCTCACTACTTTCGCCGAGCGCTCATGTCTCATGACGGCGCCTGTATTTCTTCGTGTGTGTTTAGGTGTACCAGAACCATCTGATGATCGGCGGCTGGGTATTGGTGTGCGGGCTGCACCACGCACTGGGTGGCGCGCCTCCGCCCGCTCGCAGTCCTGCCAAAGTCGTGCCTCCGCGCCCTTACAACCTCACGAAGATGTATGTATTAAAACATTATGAAAATACTAGCTGAATCCCGTCGTTTCGACTGCGTTTAATGAAACTACTGCAAAAAATATTTAAATTTTTTTTGGAGATATATAGCCATATCACATGCAAATAACGTGGCTTTTTATTGTAATTTTTTTTCCAAAATGGGTTCTAAATAACAGTTTGGTTCCAATTTAGCATACATTTTTTGTCCAGGCAAGCAGGTCTAGGCGTGGTATGGGTGGCCCTAGGCGGGCGGTGTCTCGCGTGGCTGGGCGCTCTATTAGCGGACGCGCGGCTCGAGCTACTTGGCGTCGGTGAAGTGGGGGACACTGCCCCCGCGCCGCTGCACATACTGGCTCAGCACTCCGCGCACCAGAGAGAGCTGCGACTGGCCTCCGCTGCACCCTTGCACCAGGTATAATCTATACTCTATACAGATAAATAAAATTGAAGTGTCTGTTTGTAATTCCAAAATAACAGCTTTTCACTAAATGCATATGAAAATATACACGCTACTGACACTAAAAAACTAAGTTTTAAAAAATTTCTCTGTCTGTCTGTCTGTCTGTTTGTTCTGGGTAATTAATCTCTGAAATGGCTGGACCGATTTTAACGGGACTTTCACTGACAGATAGCTGGTGTTTCAAGGAATAACTTAGGCTACTTTTATTTATTTATTTTATTTATGAGTTTTTCAGTGCATGAAAACATGGTCAAAACGATGTTTTCTGAAAGTGAAAACTAGCTAGATCAATTTTTTGCCCCCGAAACCCCCTATATACAACATCTTATGAAAATCGTTACAGCCGTTCCCGAGATCCAGATTCTATGTATATATACAAGAATTGAGATGTAATTTTATACTCTCTGACCATACAATTTTATGCCCAGCTTTTGATTAACTGTAAATGACGTTAGTTATTGATATCATGAGTTATTGGGAAATAATTTACACCTCAATTTGTAGATATATAGGAAGAATAATTTATTTTCAGGGAAGGACACCTTGTTGCCAAAATAAGTATTAAAATTAAAATGTTTTGTAACAGTTGCTAGTGGCGCTGGGCGTGGTATGTTACCGCAAGGCGACGAACCTGAAGCGCGCGGTGGTCCAGAAACAACACCAGGACGCCGACCCCGACCGCTCCGACTCCACTGTCTACTTCCAGGACATGATCCTGTGCTCTGAGGACTCGGAGACTGATGACGGTAGCATACACATTGCCTTTTACTACTTAGAATGATAACTTTCTCGACTCTTTTCATGGGGTATACTGAATGTTTTATTATGTAACAAGCTACCTGCATCGTCTTTGCACAGGTGCAATATAGATACTACTTAATATACATATTCCCCTTGAATCACTCTCTATTGCTGAAATTTTTTATTTTAAAATTAAGTATTCAAAAGCAGTAAGCCCTAAAATACCGACGGCTCAAAGCAGTCAAGATCAACTGCTTTGACTGCATAGCAAACTACAGTCTACTACGTACATACATACACACATAGCCCGCGAAGGAAGTCAATATACAGATGCATGAATGTAAATGAAGCGAAATAAGTTAAGGATCGTAGCATGTGACAAACAGTAGTCTCTATCTACCCCCATGGGATACAGGCTTGAGCATGTTTATGTGTGTTTTTAGCTTTACCGAATCTATAATTGGTATTTTTTCCACCAGAAGATAGTGAGCCACTGTTCGGTTTGTGGTTTGAATCGACGCTGGTAGCGCCCGATGCGACGGACACCAGCGGCCTCACTCGAGCCAACGGCGGCACTGACTCCACTGACAATACGGACGCCGCTAGCCGACCGCATCAGGCCATCGTGCCGGACAAATCTGAACCTTATTCTGTGAGTACTAAAGTATTTTGTTCGAGGAAGTATTGTTTGAGAATGAGAATATGCTTTTACGACTTATTTCGCTTATTTGATTCTTGCTATTTTACGACTGCTGTCAGAAACTTAGTAGCGAGAGTTGTCTGCAAATTATAGAGGAAAATACTTTAGTTTCGATCCCTTTTGCTAAGTGTGTTATAAACGATACACTTTGTGTAACTTTATATAGAAATAGCCACGCTGGCTTCCATTCGTATAAAAATTACTTATAAAGTTTAACTCCTGGAAAGGCTTAGGTTATGTAGCGTATAGTTTTGAGCGCTAAGCAAAAATAGTGGCTAGACTTGCACACGTGTTCCCTTATGCTGGCGCCGAATAGGCCCAAAAATTACAACTGTGCATTCAACGTTTAGCAGTGAATGTTCTAGAGGAGCCCTCTATACCCTTCCCTAGCTTACTCTATATTATGTTTACAGTACATAGCCCTGGCGACGGAGGTGTTCCTGGTGTTGACGGAGGAGATCATCAGCTCGGGTTCGGGCCGGCTCGGCGCTAGTGCATTGCAGTTACACGACGCGCACCAAGCGTTGCTCGCCGCACTCGCTAAGGACCTCGACAGAGAGACCGCACGAACTGACACTGGTATATAAATATTATTCCATATGACTACTCAAATGATAGATAGAAGATATCCCACTTTTGAACAAAGACACGTCTATTCAGCTTTATACGACGCTTTTGCGGTCTATTCCTTGTTTTATTGATGGAACTAATAGGACATTACAGCAGACATTAAAAGTCTAACTAATACCATAGATATAGTTGAAATGCATACTTGACGTTTTTGCTTGCTTTCCTTAAAACTGTGATTGATGATACAAATAAATAAATTTAACAGACTGTATTGTCCTGACATGTATCAGACATTCCAGCACTAATAAGCCGCACTACTTACTGGCCTAATAGTGTCTTAGGTAATTGCAAAATTGAATCGTTATCAAATTTGTTTTGATAAAGGCCTTGGTTTGCTAAGAAAAATACCTTATAATATAAATAATGCAATTGTATAATTCAGGAACAATATCGTCCTGCTTTGGGCCGCGTCTCGGCGCGTTATACACGGCATTCAGTTCGGCGTTAGTCCGCTACCTTCACAACTTGAGCGGCGCCCCAGCCTTCGCGTCCTTACAGCCAGCGTTGCACCAACAACTGGTGTCCGCTGGCTCTGAAAGAACCAACATGACGCCATTACAAGTACGTTATAAACATATCCTTTCTTTACGTTTACATATTGTCTGAGATGGCATAGTGACTGAGAAATTTATGAGTCATGGTATGGGTATATTTGCGGAGGGTTCACGACAAAGTAGCAAAAGATCTAAGGAACTATGCATGGATTGTGTGAAAGATGATATGGCTATAAAGGCACTAAATCAAGATATGACGCCTGAGAGGGAGAAAAGGACATTGCGTCGACCACAAAGAAAATGGGATACGAGTAAGATGATAATAAATAATTTTACATTTTACGTAGGTACTCTCATACATTTTGGGATTATGTATTTTTAAGAATGGTTTGATATTTCACAAATCCCTGTAACAGGTCGGACCACGCGTAGTGAAACTACTGGGTAGTATGGTCCTGAGCAAGCCGGCGGCGGAGCGTGAGAACAGCATACTGGCGATGTGGCACAAGATTGTGAACACACTGCAGGAGTGTGCTCTGCAGCCGCAACCCTCGCAGGATCATGACTATGAAGGTTTACATTAACTTATTTTTGACTGCCGAGATTTGATGTTCTAAGTTTTGACATATAACGTGCACTCAATTTGGCATGTGGATCTGCGATCCGACAGAGGTTATACGACAGTTAAACACATTGAAAAAAATCATAATTGGTGTTCTCATCCTGTCTTGCGGGATAACAAAGGATTTAACGTCTTTATACTGTATCGCTTGAAAATACACAAATCTATCAACGGATATGCTATGAATAATAAACAAGTCACGATTTAACAAGAACCTACTTACCTTTACCTTTTAGTACATTTTTTAACAATTTACTATCATGCCGCGTCCCCGCTCAAAGTGACGTCGTTATGTTAATAACATGATTTTTATTTCCAGATTTGAATGTGGAACACGCCCAACTATTGGTGTATTTATTCCACTCATTGACCCTCATGCAGAAGAAATCTGTGTTGTTGATGACTTCAAACGCTATTATCAAAGTGAGTTGCCAACGTGATTTGTTATTCCCCTTTTAGCAATGCAGTCACTTTTATACCTTAAAAATATTTATTTTTATTAATTATATAATTATTTTAGGTGGTGGAAACCCTGGCGATAAGTGATAGAAGGAAGGCGACGAACTTGGCACCGCATCAACTGATGCTCACAACCAGACTGATGCTTTTACTTGAATACCTGATGAGGCATCTGTACGACGCTCCGCAGACCTTACTCTCACAGGTAAATACCAAATTGTATACGATACTTAATCGGACCATAGTGGAAGCTTCCAGCCATCAAAGCCTACGGCCCGCCTGACGGTAAGCGGTATAGTAGCCCACAGACGCCTACAACACCAAGGATATTACTTACCGACCCTGTCTACATCAATTCACCCTTTTCAGGTATTTCAGCACACGATTTTGCAGTTATGACAGGAAATAATTAATATTATGATTTCTATTAAAACTGTTTTCATATCATATGTCGATGGATAACTGCTGACGTCGAAAGTTTGGTCAACCATTCCAAAATTATTGATATTCACACATTCCTTGACAAAAGTCCTAATACAACATGCTTTTTTCAGATCGAGTGGAACCTTGTCATAGCACCAGGATTAGCTCAGCCTTCAAACGTGGGCAACGTGAACATGAACACACAGACTTCAGCGAACAATGGGTTCCCCAAATCACGCATTTACTGCGAAGTGCCGCATATTGAGGCGGCTTACAGGAGGCTTTCGCAAGACGAGACTTCGATGAGACCCAAGTTCTACGCTCTCACCAATTCTGAGATCAATAATCAGGTGTGTATCTCATTTTTGTGGAAAGAATATTTTTGTTTCGTATCGTATTATTAGGACGTATAAAGAAGACACGTAAAAACTGCTAATCGATCCTAATCAAATTGCCAAATTTAATAATTGGCCAAAAAATAATTCAGATATATCTATATCTTAAGCCATACATACATACAGAAGGGTCCCCGATATATATTCTATTTCTATCTAGAACGTTTTTAATGAAAGTTAAAAAGAACAACAGATTTGATATTTAATGGTTAGAAATATATGTGCAGGAATGTTCACGTTATTATTTTTTTATCAGGAAAACCCCAAGTTCGACGGACTCGCATGCAATTTCGTGCTCGGCACGCCACACAAGCTGAAGTACCCTCTTTTATTGGACGCGCTCCTGGCTCTTTTGAACTCTGCGTGTATCTGCGACAACTGGGCGTATCACACGTCGCCCACGGCTCTCTCCGCAGCGCATTACTGCTACCAGACTGCTTGGAGGTAACAAATTATTCTGAATTAATATTGTCACGTAGGCCATTATACGTATTACGTTCTTTCATCATTTTTAACCTTAAAGTTAAATTATGTATGCCATGAAGGAATAGTCCTGAAAGTGGTAAGAAGACGGTAAAAGACCCACGTTGTAAAAAAAATTATTACGTGCCATCATGATGGCGGATCAGCATTAAACAAGAAACGAACAAAGATTATTTAAGTTTTAATATTTTGGTATTTGTTACACCGAACACACAGAAAAGGTATACTAATAGAATTAATAATATAATATGATGCTCTTACCCGGTATTCGTCTGTGAACGGCTACCACGTCGGTGAAACAGCGGATGGAAGTTAATGTTTTATATGTAATGCAAGATTAAAATAATTGCTTTAATAAATGCTTTTTTTTATTCCCAACAGACTTGTAATAAGCATGCCCCCAGCGACGCCACACATGGACAAGTTACAAATGGGCACGGCCGCTGACTTGCCCTCGCCGTTGCCTCTACACGCAGTCATTTGGGCGCCTCGAGCTGACAACAAGAAGGTCTTCAACCCTTGGTTGAAAGACGCGCTTGTTAAACAGGGAATGTATACTCAAGTAAGTGTATCTTTGATTGTACCTCGTGGTTTTACCAGCGTAGGAATAACAATAAAAAAATTAACTGAGTGATTATTTTTCTCGTTTTTTTTATTGACGATTCGGTCCTGTTGGTCGCAGCATCATGTTATAAAGCCTTCTTCGATTAATTATTCTACCCAGCAGTTCATGGGCTGAACAAACAAACTATTCAGTTTTCTATAGGCGTTATTCGTAAGGTATACTAAAATGAACTGTATTTCTAGTACGCAGAAAATTTGCTGGCCGGCGTCAGCGCGTCTTGTGATAACATCAAGTATACAGCGTGGCTCGCGTCCGAGACTATCAAGCATTTGAAGGATAATATTGCATGTGAGTACCATTATTTTTTATATAACCTGTCGTCTATATACCCTCTTTTATATCAATAATGTGGAGAAGAAACAGCCTGCATGATGGAAAGTGATTCCTTTTGTTATGCCAGATGAATCACGAGCGCTTTACCGATCCTGTAAGAATCTCTTCACGCTTTTGAAGACACACTTGAAGAACTGTGGGCCTACCATCATCGATTTAAGCAGAGCGTCTTAAGAACTTCTGAGCTTTGACATTTCAAAACGTCAATGTTAAGATATTCTTAATACGCGCTGCTTAAACCCCTGTTCTCGCTTGGAATAACTACGGGAAGCCTATTTTAAATTAGACTCCTTCAGGGACCCTTGTAAGGAAAGTCGCTCGTTACTATGTACAGCATACTGATTCACCATCAACCCCCTGCCCCATTTTATTTGGAGTACTGAGTATAGTTCATTTTGTAGCGAATGGCCTCCCATGTCTCCTCGATGTGATATCCTGTGACGTCGCCATCGTGAGGCTGAAGATCTGCCTCACAGACTCCCCGTCGCCAGCGGAGGCGCACCAGTTCATGCCTAATTTGCTGGATTTGCTCGAAACCGTCTTGGAATGCTGCCGGTAAGTGTATTTTTTACACATGTTTGCAATGAGATGATGTATAGGTTAACTATGTCCCGCGATTTCATTCGCGTATACTTTATTTCATGGGTGACTTTATTTCGTGGAATCCAATTTTTTTTAAAAGCAACCTAAGTTACTTCTCCTAACATCAGCCATCTGCCAGTAGATGTTCCCTTAAAAGCGTCAGGAAGTCGTTTCAGAGATTAGACGGGGAACAAAATTAAAAAATGTTAATAGACGCGTTTTACCTACCAATAAAACGCTTATTAAGCGGAATACCTTATTCGAAGCCTAAAATTAATATTTGAGAGAGCTATCCTGTTTCCGGTTCACGTGACACAATTTTACTGGTTCCTGATTGGTTCATGTCCCACCTCCTCCCTTCCACATTTTACCACCAGGGGGAGGTGCGCGACTCGGTCTCGCGCGCTGCTTGCTTCATTGGATCTCAAAATATTTATTTAAGTTATTTTTGACAATAACCACACACATACCTATTAGAAACTATTTAAATATATGTATATTATATTTTATCTATACCAAAACATTTAAATGCTTTCGGCAATGAATTACAATATTAACAAATTATTACTACGACAAGCAGTGTTGTTTATATTAAATAATTAAATAAAAATAAGTGTGTGTGTATGTGTGTGATCATAAAAACCAGGCAGGTATAAAAATGGAGGCTTCGAATAAGGTATTCCGCTTAATAAGCGTTTTATTGGTAGGTAAAACGCGTCTATTAAGCTCCAGTACCGTTATTCGAAGCCTAAAATTAATATTTGAGACCTGTTTGTTATCGCCTGGTGGAAAACAGACGCCAATGTGAAAGGGTATTAACTATATGTTATTCCTATAGGTTGAGATTCGAGTATAATATAGGTGAACTGTTAGTCATCCATTATATTATCAGTTTAAAAGTGAACGGTTAGGGTTCAAAGTAAGAAAGTAAAAAAGGTAAAAATAATATAAAAATAAGATCAAAATTATTGTATTAATAGTGTGCTTACACCAATCATAATGTACAAACGAATCAGTTCTAAGCAAGAATTCAAATACTTTAGTTTTAATTACAAGTTGTTTATATATTAATCACAACATTAAACATTATGTCTCATAAACAAATTAACCATGTTTGTTAATCAAAATAATTGTTAAATAGGCTGAAAACAACTACTGGTGGCTGAGAGAGGTTCCAAGGGTTTGATTAACCGACGATAGTATTTAGTAAAGGTATTATGTGAACGCCAGTTTCCCCGAGCAAGGATGTCTTCTAAGGAGCAGTCCTGAACCCAGTTCTTCGATGCTACGGCTGGTCGAACGCTTCCAGGACTGGCCTTAATCCCTGCATCACTTAGCACCTTCTTCACCCAATTACCGATGACCGTAGGAGTAGCCTGTTTGGGTGGACCACAAGTGGTCAAGAATAAATTATTAGATTTACAACAATTTCGCCTCTCTGTTGACAAAGCTAAAACCCTTTTAATCCATACTAAAACATCTAATGATCTACTATCTTTATTTTCGAGCAAACGCCATCCTGATTGGCGAGTGAAAAAAGAGTCCGTCTTAGATCCAAAATGAGGCCAAAATGTGATTGAGTTTTCAGTGATTATGCAGCTATCAGAGTCTATTGATAAAAGGGTTAAATCATGCAGACGTCTGCCCGAGCAAAGTAGTAATAAGATAGCTGCTCTTCTGGAACATTCATATAGACTATTTTCATTGACTGAACTGTTTCGTAACCAAGACACTAAGGCGTCAGTGTCCCATATAGGAGCTTTATTAATTTTAGGTTTATTGATTGAGATTGCCTTCAACACATGTTTGACTAGTACATGGGAACTTAACTTTGTATCGATATTAGGATCACAAAGCGTGGAAATAGCAGATTTATATACTAATATAGTTGAATATGACAGTTTATAATCTTGATGTAAATGTATCAAAAATCTAGCCAGATCAGAACCTGAAGGCTTAAATGGATCGACTGAATTACCTTTTGCCCATGCGAGCCACCTGTCCCATGCCGATTTATAAGTCCGAAGTGAAGATTGCCTCCAACTGGAACTCAGGAACTCCTTTTCCTTTTGGGACCAGTCCCTTAGGCTTTCTGACCACCCCCACATCTCCATACCTCTAGGGTCATGTCTTGCACTTGAGGTGGAGGACGGCCGGTCGTCGTGTCTATCAAGACGTCTGCTAGACTGTGGATCGTGAACGGCGGACCCAGTGCCCGATTCCGAAGGTCGGGTCTCCAAAAGACCTTGAGCCACCGAGGCGCCACTAGCAAGTAGACACCTGTCGCTGTATTTAGGTGGGTTAGAACACGTGGAATTAAAAATGGGGGAGGAAATAGCCATGCCAGGCTGTAATTCCAATTGTGACTGAACGCGTTGTGCAGATGGGCTCGATCGTCGGTAGCGTCCAGGGATACGTATGTTGGAACTACATGAGCTGTTGCTGAAGCAAACAGGTCTATCTGCGGGGTTCCCCATTTGCAGAAGATTGTTTCCGTTATCCGGGGTAGTAAATGCCATTCCGGTGCTAGGAATAGACGAGACAAGTGATCTGCCTCCGAGTTGAACCGGCCTGGTAGATAATGAATTTCTGTATGAATATTGTGAATATCTAGTATGCGAAAAATTTTGTAACAAATGCTCATCATTGCCACTGACCGTGTACCTCCTTCGTTTCTTAGGTAGGAAACAACTGTTTTGTTGTCGCTCTGAATCAGCAGCGACGAACTTGCCAGGAAGGGACCGCGATCGTCTAAAGCGTACAAAACTGCTAACATTTCCCGGAGATTTGAGTGCAGGTTTGACTCTTTTTGACACCACTGACCAGAGATTTTTAGATTGTCCAACTGCGCCCCCCACGCTACCTCTGATGCATCGGTTACAAGGTAGTGACATACGGGGGGATAATGTATCATGGAGCTGCCCGATATGTGGAGAGTCCACCATTTCAATTCGCTGAGTGCCGCTCTTGGTATTGGATAACGAATGTTTGGACAATGAAGAAGATCCTGGCAGAATTTTAAAAGGGCACGATGGTGGAGGCGACCTCGTCGGACTGGGAAACTGGCAAAATTTAAAGATCCCACCATACTTTGAATTTCTTTCAATGACGCAGTCTTTCGGTCTAATAATTTGATGATTTTCAGTTTTAGATTTTCGATTTTCTTGGTACTCAAAAACTTTTTGTTTGAGTGGGGGTCCCAACATATGCCCAGGAATTCGATAACCCTTTGCGGCACTAGTATCGACTTTTCGTAGTTCACTATCCACCCTAATTGCTCCATCAGTTGGACTGTCACCTGGCCTTGTTCCTCCAACACACGAGGGTCTTGGTTGGCCAAACAAAAATCGTCCAAATACACAACGATACGGAAACCTCTGTCTCTTAGCAACTGAGCCACCCAATTCGTGAGCGATGCGAATATTTTTGGAGCACAAGCTAGGCCGAACGGTAGGCAAGTTAGTTGCCATACTTGGTTTTTGTAAATAATGCGCAGAAAGCGCCTGTGCACTTTTGCAATCGAAAGGTGGAAGTACGCATTTGATAAATCTATTTTTATAAGCCAATCGTGAGGCTGTAGGAAGCTGGGAATTCTGTGCATGTTTATCAAGCGAAATTTCGGGACCTTGAGGTATTTGTTTAACCTTTTCAGGTTGAAGACCGGTCGAGTCGAGCCGTCTTTTTTTGGAATCAGGAATACCTGAGATGTAAAACCGGGACTGGCGTCCGCCATCTCTAAGACATTCATTTCTAATAGGGATTGAATTACCACCTCCATTTCCTTTGAATAAGGAGTTTGGAACTTTAAATTTGGGACACTCAAGGGCGGTTTCTGGCAAAAAGGAATTCGCAATCCTTGAATTATTTTTATAATTGGTGATGGGGCGCCTAAGGCTTGCCAATTGTGTACAAAACTCGCAAGTTGACCGGCTTGAAATGCCATGTAGTCAGAATTTACGCCTCTGTTGATCCCTGCGTGGGAAACTCTGGCCTGCGCTCTTGGGCTGACCGCGAGCGGCCGTTTGTTGGAAGCTATCGAGAAATGGAGCTTGTGAACCTCGCTGGCGCGAGGGCTTAAATTGGACATTTTGTCGAGTTCTTTGGAGGCGAAACTGGTCGCGCCCTCTTATAGCAAACTGCTGGTTGCTCTGTGTAGGCAGAGGCAACGAAAATCTAGGCATTGTATTGTAATGCCTAGATGGGTCAAGTATGCCTTGCGCAGGCACTTTATAATTTAAATGGCTAGGCCCTGCTTGCGCAGCAGGCTTATTTTGAACTGATGAACGAACAGGAAAAAAAATTTTTGAACTACCCCCATTTTTTTCAATAGTTGAAGCGAAGTTAGATTTTTGAAACAGAAAATCTGAACTAGGGGGGATCTTTCTTAGGGTAGCCTTTAAAAACGAATCTTTAACCGATCGAAGGATGCAGTCTCTTCGTTGTTGAATGAGATCAGCGCGATGTCCACACGCAAGTTGAAGTGCGTCGTTTGAAATTTTTTGAAAGTCCCCTTCTACAAACAACTCCTTAATTTTAGCGCAAAGGGATTGGGGTGTAAATTCTGTAGCTGACCTTGACCACGTCAAAAGGGAATCAAAAGAATTCTGTGCAGCCTCACGTTGCTTAATCAGCACTTGAGTTAGGGCTGCAAACCCTCGCTCTGTAAGGCTGAGGTTGCTAAACTTGTCAAACGGCTTTATTTCTTCATTCGCCTCAAGCTCCATAAAACCGGGGCGAGAAACATAACGTTTTTGAACTTCCGAATACCTCAGATCCGACCAGTCCTCCGAGTCAAAATGCTGAACTGCTTTTAGCAAGTCTACATACGCTTGCGCGGATTTGGGAACAGATGGCTCTTTCAATACTGTATTGAGGGATAATTTAAGGGAGTTTGGGGACTCAACAGAAGTAGATGGCCCTGCTACTAAGATTTCCTCGGGTAACGGCCCCTGCTCAGCGTCCTCATACAGATCCCGGCTGACATCAGCATTTAATTCATCGCCATAATCACTTGATTGATGTATGGGTTGGCAAAAATTTTCAAGGAACTTTACTATGCCACTAACCTGCTCTGTTAATTGATGAATTGCATCATTTCGTTTTTTTCTTGCGACTAGGTCCTTCCTTAGTTCTTTTAGCCTTCCTCTTCGAAGAAAGGGGCTCAGAGGGCTGTATGGGTTCAGAAGGCTGCGAAGTAGCTAACGGAGGAGTGGGACATCCGTCTTCTTCAGATGACGAACTTGAACTTGAACTCTCACAAGAGTTAGCCATTTCTGAAATCTAGTAAAATCGATGTAACAGTTTTACCAATTAAGAAACGACGATTAAAATCAATGTAGGTAACAGTTTTACCAATTGCAACGGAAAAATGACCGTTTAAACCATCATACTTTTTAAAATTTAAAAGTAATTAAAATAATAACGAACGGCAACGCCGTTTGAATACAACGTACCTTGATATGAAATTTCTTAAGAACAACCAGTAAAGCTAACACAAAAATTTCTTCGAGAATTTTTGTAGTTAAGTGTGTACGCGACGAAAAACAAGACGCCAATGAAGCAAGCAGCGCGCGAGACCGAGTCGCGCACCTCCCCCTGGTGGTAAAATGTGGAAGGGAGGAGGTGGGACATGAACCAATCAGGAACCAGTAAAATTGTGTCACGTGAACCGGAAACAGGATAGCTCTCTCAAATATTAATTTTAGGCTTCGAATAACGGTACTGGAGCTTAATACATTATTTTTTGGGATGATAAACTGACTTAAATTTTATTTATTTGTGTAGATTGAGTGCGGGTATAGAGCTGGATGGTCTGATGGAGAGCTCTAACAACCCTTCGGAGCTAGCGGTGAACAAGGCTCGGCTGATGGTGTGCGGTACATCTGGGCCGGTGGGCAACGCGGTGGGCAGCACCCCGCCGCCCGCCCTGGGAGCTTGGCTCCGGGCACATCTGCCCTCCAATGCTGCTGCTGCCTTGGACAGACTCTCCGCTCCGCCGGCATTGGCTTGTATCAATCTTGTAAGTTATTTTATGTTTTGTTAAAAAAATACTTGTTGTTATCTTTATCACACGTGCTTTATGGTGAAGAAAAACATCTCGAGGAAACCTGCATATGTCTGAGAAGTAATTCAAAGACGTATGTGTAGTGCCTGAGATGGCGATGGACTCGCCATCTGTCACGTTGGCACTTAATCATATTCGGTGAAATGTGGGTGTTGTTGTTATTTCAGCTTACCCCTCTGGATGGTATGAGTATATATTTTATCACAGTTATCTTTTTTTTTTTATTCCCATTCGGTCTATTAGGTTCAATTTCCGACATATCAGAAATCGTATCTCTGACGTCCATTTATACCAAGGTAGCAAATAAATATGCAGTCCGCCTAAGGGTAACGGTTACTGCAGCCTATGAACGTGATTGATACAAGAGTGTCACTCGCGCATTGCCTACCTTGAAAGGAATGGAATCACTGTGCCCACATAGTCATGAACGAGCCCCATTTAGTTAGCACAACGCTGCAGAGCCATGCAAATCATGTTTTTAATTAAAAAAACAATGTTTGAAAATTCACTTGTAAATCCACTATACCATTGATATATGATTGTTGCACACCTAAAATCTGATTTGTTACTTTCCCAGGCGTTCTACGCGTCCCACATAATACCAGCAGAGAGCGCAGTGCTGAACTTGGTAGCGTCTCACTGTGAGCTGATGAGCAACAACGCCAAGTACTCCATAGGGCCGTCGCTGATGATGCTAGCCTTCTCCGCCGCTAAGCTGATGGAAGTGGGCGCTGTGAAGCTCGCTGACAGCCCTGAACTTATGAGGCGGGCGCTCGATCTTATTGTACCAGCTTTGGTGAGTAATGCATAAGCCTGCTGTCGAGGAGTGTGATTTATGACGTAACGTTTCTTAAATTCAGTCTTCATTAATAAGTTGTATGTTGAGTTTAAAATGGCAATTCTTTAGTACCAAATCAATATTTTTAATACGTGCCTTTCTAGAAGGGGTAGGTAGAGGTGTCGCAACACCCCTTAACCATAAAGGTGAAGGTGATATCATTACACTTAAGTTTAAGTTTCGATGGGAACTTTGTGTGGCTTGCTTATTAGGCGACAAATGAAACCACTCGTTCCCTCTGCTCTTTTTTTTTACAGGCTTCAAAAATAAAAGGAGGTTCTCAATTCGACTATTTTTTTTTTAATATTGAATTTGTATTGTATTGTAGACCGACGGTCGCATAGAGTTCATGTCGGAGCCCCTCGCGGCGACTCTCAACACTCTGGTACCGCAAGTGCTGAGGGCGGAACAACTGATACACGAACACATCCTGAAGACAACGTACACCGTCCTTGTCGACCATCTGCAGCCTTCCACTGAAAAAACCCTCAAGCACATGGTGAGCTTAACTTTATTTCTATCGGAACTTACTGCATATCACGTTTATTCACAAGCAATTAAGGTGTTAAAATCCTCTTGTTTCAATGAACAAGGAAAGAAAAAAGAAGATATGGAAAAAAAAGCATATTTGTAATTAATAGGTAGTTGACAAAGTAATAAACAAACAAGTTACAACAATTGTGAAAACTTACTATTCATAATATTTTGCAAAAATAAAGTTTATTCATATAACGAAATCTGGGAGTTAGAATAGTTGTCTAGTCATCTTGTCTAATGAAATCATCGTGTCGCAGGTGAAATACTGGGAGAAGATACTGGACCGTCCTTCAGGAAAAGTAGCTTACGAATCGGTGTTTGCAGACAACACCCCCTACGAACTAGGGAAGATCCTACTCTCAGCTCCGAACGCTAGGAATCCTTACGCTGAAAAAGTTATCAAGTAAGTACACTTATTTACTTTTCAGGTTGTGACGTAACTTCTAAATGCTTTTAGTCTATGATCCAGGCCAAACGTGACGTGTCCGACATGGCAGTTACTGTCCGGTCGCTCTTTGTATTTGAATGCGCATCGCATGTAAGCTCTTGCATTCCCAGAAGGGGTAGGCTAAGGTTTTGCAATCCTTACTTTTCACCGAAGATGCCCATGTGATAGATTTTATCCATCGTCGTCTGGTTTCATCCCGATGTTTTCCTTCATTGTAACTCTAGTAGTTTAAGTTTTGAGAAAAACTCATTGGTAACAACCGGTGAGCTTGAAACTTAAGACGAGTGATTAAACCTAATTTTATTGCAGTAGAGTCGTAATACTTTGTATGTGTGTGTACTCGTAGTTGTTAGATTCTATTGTTGTGTTGTAGACTCTTCATCAAGATGTTGAGCGGCTGTGAAGGTGCAGATGTGTGCAGTCCACTTTGCGTGTCCGTGTGCAAATTCATTGGAGTCGCCGACTATCAGAAGTTGTCAGCACTCTTGGCCCACATCTGTCTTGGTGCTCCTGGTAAGTTCTAAATCAAGTAAATATGTAATTGATATTTCCGAAAACAGACTTTCTCTTTCCACCAATAATTTTGTTACAGTTGCCATGTTTGACCACAATGACTTATAGAATTGTTGGCACAATAAAAAGACGCAATTACATTTAGGATTATTTAGAATAACGTACACCCAAGCCTTGTTTCGGCTTTCAATCAGTTTCTTGCAGATTTACCTCATAAGGCTAGTTTCCGAACCGATGTCAAGTCCTCGACGTTCATAAGTGCCTTATCAAGGCTTAAACTGAATAAATCAGTTTCATTTTCTTTTTCAATCATGTTCACAATAATACTTTATTTCGCCAGCGTCCAACGGTACCAGCGGCACGGCTAACGCAACGCCCACAGAGACAGAGCTGCCCACCCCTACATCTTCAGCACCAGAGGCGGGTGCCAACCCTGCTTCCTTGGCACTACGCAATGCACTGCGCAGTGTGTTCCGTTCTGAAAGCGATGCGCAGAGGAATGAGAGCGCCGCCAACAGAAATGAACCTGACTTGCCCGTGTTTGATGCACCGTAAGTTTCATTATAATATTGTTTTTATATCTGGAATTTTCTTAGCATATACTTCACTGTTATGGTAATGTTTGCAGTATTATTTACAAGTTATTGTTTTTCAAAGGTCGCCAGCACCTCGAGCCCAATCAGAGACTGCCCAGCAATCTGGAAATTCAGGTAAGTCCATTAAAAATATTTTACAATTTCCTCCCAGTTCTTAGATTCGTCTTACATAAATCAATGTAATTATATGCACAGAAAGCTGCAGTTGGTCAGACGGAAGCAAGGAGAGCGCAGCGGCGACCAACGCCATCGCGGTCGCTCCGGATACTGCTCCGGCGCAGCTCGCCGACGCTACGAACGACAACGCCGCACTCTTATCTGCATTGTGCAAACACGTCGTGTTCCATTGGTAACTGCTTATTTTTTGGGAATATACATGGACTACATCTATACAGATAAATAAAATTGAAGTGTCAGTTTGTAATTTAAAAATAACAGCTATTACTATGCATATGAAAGTATAAATGATACTAACGTAAAAAAAACAATTTATAATTTTTTTTCTCTGTCTGTCTGTCTGTCTGTTTGTTCCGGGTAATCTCCGAAACGCCAGAACGAACTCACTGGCAGGTAACTAATATTACAAGGAGTAACTTAGGCTACTATATATTTAAAAAAATGTTAAGAGTTCCTCGGGTCATCCATGAAAATAACTACGCGGGGCACAGCTAGTATTTGACTATATACAGGAATATCACATTTTTTTGTTGTTGTAGTGGTCCGGATGTGAGCGAGCGAATGCTGGGCGCTTTGATTAGCGTATGTGGCGATAGTGGATGCTCGCCCCTACTGGCTCGGGAGCTGTGCCGGCTGGCCGACGCTCACGGCGGCGCGCATCACACGCGGCTCTTCCCCGCCGCACTGGCCTGGCTGGCTACCACGTAAGTATACTACTTATAGGCGCGGGAGATGGAGTAGGTACTACTGAAAACTAGCCTGGGAAGCGGCTACCCAGATATCATAGCACGAAATCCTTCCTTAAAGTGTTTTGAACAAGAGAGCTGTTAAAGAATAAAATGATTGGACTGTGACCAAAAGTATCATTAACATTTCAGTAACATTTTTTACAATACAACATAAAGAATCATACTTTATTGCACACAACATGAATTAAGAAAATACAAACAGTAATCTTAAGTTTACTTTTTTATATTCTGGTTATCTATTCCTGAATAAGAATTCAAAATGTAATGTTTTCCCCAGTGTTGACAGCCTGAGCAGTCAAGAAGTGTTAGACAAACTAGAAGAGGGTCAAGTGGACGGTGTGTTGGCGCCGCAGATTGAGTCTGCCTGCGTACTACTGTCCTACTTGGCGGACGCACTTCACGCTATCAACACTACACAACCACATAGTAAGTTTGATGGGATAAACTAATTGTATTTTATTCTAGACTCTCTATCTTATCTAATTCTATACCCACTATCTGTACTAACTTTATATAGAGGTGAAGCTTGTTTGTATGTAAATGTGCCGTCAAGAGTTCTGAGCGCTGGCATTGAATGCGCAGTTGTAATTTTTTGGGTCTTGTATAGAGCGAGCGCGAAAAAATTCATGCGCAGCTTTTCCCTACTATTTTTGCTGAACGCTCCACTGCACCAGTGGGAGGTATTCTTGAAAGAACTTAATTCATCTTACGGACTTTCGGGGTTGATATAGGTTATATAATGTATACAACATGCGGATAAAACAACGGGCGGGAGCTAGTCATTAATATGTTATATGGAATTTGTTTTGTATTTTCCATGATTTATGATCAGCATAATATCATGTGATGGAAATGTAATATCTTTCAGACTACCGTTCTGTGAGCCCTACGTGGGAGTCACCATCAGATCTCGGAATTGAATTTGATTACACCGATGAACAACAGGATGATGACGACACTAGCGCGGATGATTCGGTAAGATATACTTACTTTATACAGACTTCATTGTAGTATCTTAAACAACGTGAGTAATATTTCTTGGGCTCTTTAAGATTTTGTCAATGACGTACCAAGACCAACATTTTATGTAGGCAACGTATTATATATTATGCAAGGCTAAAATAAGCAAACACTTTCTGGCAGTTCCCCCATAATAGCTACTGCGATACCACGAACCGTATTGTTTTACTACAAGTAAATGTGTAGTAACCTTTTGGGCTTGGTTTCGTATACTTAAATTAACAAAAGCGTGGGTACTTATCTGTATTTAACGCACAACACCTACTTTCTTTAATCCTAGTCTACTAGTCTGTTAACGCATTTGTACTCTACATTGCATTTTGACTTGGCACTAATTTGCAGTTATTCCAAGGCAAATTTTGTTCATCCATTGCAGGATGAAGACGCAATGCTCCAATACAAGCTGTGTACGTTCACGGTGACTCAACGTGAGTTTATGAACCAGCATTGGTACCACTGCCACACGTGTAAGATGGTCGATGGCGTGGGTGTGTGCACCGTGTGCGCACGTGTGTGTCACCGCGGACACGATGTGTCCTACGCTAAGTTTGGCAACTTCTTCTGCGACTGCGGTGCTAAGCCCGACTCTAGGTAAGTGCTAACTATGAGGAATATATTACGTAGCGGGTTTTAAAAATAGTTGCTTTTCTCGATGTCGACGTTTAGGTGTACTTGAATTTAGTAAGGCAATCAAATCGTTTTGACTGCCATCCTATTCGGTAATATCAGGCCTCTGTGTATGTTAGAAGACTTCAATGTCCTGACTGACTGACTGATATTATATATGAATGCACAGCCTAAGTGTCTGTTTTCTGGAGGTTTCATATGTATGTTTACTTTTTATGAGATTTATACATAATACACTAAGAGAAGTTTTTCGGAATTCAGTCCCTAACACAGCAAACAGTACACAGACAGTACAGATAGATACAGTACTTTACAAATTATCAGTAAAGTAGGTGAAGTGTCAATATGCATGTATTGTTTTGGTCAGCTGCCAAGCGTTGGTGAAGCGTTCAGTGACTTTGGGCGGGCAGCGCGCCGGTAGCGGAGGCACGGAGGAGAGTCCCCCCGCGCCCTCGCTCCGCCGGCGACCCTCCAGCCCCACGCCGCCCGCCGTACTGGCGCCGCCCAGGAGGCCGGTGCTCGCGTCCAACATACAAGGTTGCTATTATTTGCAAGAGCTTGTTAGATCCTTGGGTTACATTACATTATCTTGTATTTGATTCTGAAGATTTTAAAGTAGGTAATTTTTTGAAAGTGTAAGTAATCCATCTTCTTTCACTTATTCAACCCGATGCGGCTGATCACCTGATTTTCATACTAATTGTCTGCTATCTGACCTTCGTAACCCCTTTTACGAAGAAAATAATTAATCTTGGTTATATCAGTTGTCAGACTCTCTGCCTCCGACTGACCTGTAACAATTGCCAAAGATATTAAAGTGGCTGCCGAAACCGACGGCTAAACGTCACTTTAAAAAAAACAATGATAGTTTTTAATTTGGAATATTTCATTTCATATTTATTCAAAAGCTACAGCGCTGGCCTTGAATTGGTAATTGTACACATGCGCAAAGCCTTCCCATTCTTTCGCTGAACACTTAAAACTTGACGATACCTACTTACAAAGTAGGCACCTAAAAAGTGTGTGGTAACGTGTTACGTATTGCAGGGTGTCGCAGCTTCCTAGCGTCGTACGGCGGCTGGTCGTCGTGCATGGAGCGCGTACGTCGCCTTCTAGAAGCTTTGAGCGGACCAGTCCGTGCCGCGTGCTCCCGCGCCGCTCCCACCGGAGCCCATCCGCGTGCACAGAGAGCGCTCGCCCAGCTTCACCTCGGCGAGAAGAAGTTCACGCACACTGACAACCTCATGCTACCTACCTTGGGTATGTTATAACTACTTAGTATTTAATACTAGCGTTTTTACTTTTTTTTAAAGTGCAATGTATGTTTGTCTGTGTGGAATCTTGCAACTGAATTTAAGATCGGTTATCTTTAACCGATTGAGGGAAAATTATGTATACACGCTAAGCTATGTGACGTCATTCTAATATCAATCATCATCATCCTAGACGGCAGACTAGATTTTGATTATTTGATACAATCGCTAAAAGCTTGTTTCGGTATATAATATATAAATATTATTTTAGCTGTTAGCTGCAAATGCTTGTTTTTGCAGCCCTGGTTTTTTGTATAAGTCGATTAATTATGGGTGTCCACTTACTGCATATCCGCGAAGGCATATACGCTTATTCGTTAAGATAGAAACAGTACCTACGCAGTTACTTACAGCTGCAAGGTGCCCTGCCATCTGCTATTGGGCATATTAATTATTTTTTTTGTAGTATGTGCATTAGTTTCTCAACAGTAATGCACTCCTCGGTGATTTTCCATAACGTTGAACAACACAATCCCACAGGTTCTCAAGAAGGCGCGTTTGAAAACGTGCGCATGTCGTATACGGGTGAGAATGGTCAGACCATTCGTCAGTTAATGACCGCTCATAAGCTACGACGAGTCGCTATGTGCTGCCTCGCATCGCCACAAGGCCGGAGACAACACTTGGCCGTATCTCATGAAAAAGGTAACTAACTAATAATGTTACAGGAATTACAGGACTAACAAATGATGACGTCATAGGCAAGTGCCTGATTTATTATCGCGTTTCAATTCTGTTTTCTGTGGACAGGCAAGAAGGAAGAATATGGTCTTGTTATAAATATAAAGATGAAATAATGTCTGATATTGGTAGGGTAAAAACATTGTTTTCCGTATTGATTTTAAAATGGATTGAAACTTTATCTTGGTGTAAAATCATTCTTAATTTATTTCAATATAAATTATTCCTTATCATATAATGTATATAATGTAAGCTTATACTCAAATGTCACCGTATAACCTATCTGAACATGAGCTAAAGGGTATTTCTGAATATCACAACAGCTACTAATGAAATTATATAGACGTATTTAGTATATTAGTACGTATCTACACAGTACAAAGTAAACTGACAGAAAGCTTTAATCTGGAAACATAAAAAAAACAATCTCCTTTCCTCCATCCAGGCAAAATAACAGTCCTGCAACTATCGGCCCTGCTCAAGCAAGCGGACTCGTCTAAACACAAGTTGACGCTCACTCGGCTGTCGTCAGCGCCCATTCCGTTTACCGTGCTCAGTCTCAGCGGCAACCCGTGGAATGAAGACCTACTCGCCGTCTGTGGATTGAAGGAATGCCATGTGCTTACCTTCAACAGTGGTGGTGAGTTACACTTTGGATATTCTACGTAAGGTTCCCTCTTCTATGGCATGTAACAAACTAGTGGATATAAATAATGTTGATATTTGAAAATGTTTACTATAATCTCACAAATATATTACTAAATCTGCTAGATTATATATCAGAGGCCCGAGGCCAATGCCCTTCTAAGCAAAAAAATGTTCGTTTTTGAAGTTTTTCACGGTATATATTGTTATGTATAACCTCGACTAAGTTTTCTTCACGTGGCATAATTGCAACTGATTGAAGGTAATCCAGTTCACATGCAGATAGAATACTAAAGTCTTTTTCTTTTTCCTTGATAAAACAGGTGCGGTAGCTGACCACTTTGTGCTGAGCACAGGTTTAGAAGCAAACAACTACGTCATCAAAGCTATTTGGCTGCCGGGCTCACAGACTCAACTCGCTCTCGTGACGTCAGACTTCGTCAAGATATTTGACCTCAGCAAAGATTTAAACAACCCCATGCACCATTTCTTGGTGCCAAGTGGGAAGGTAATGATCTCACACAAAAGTCTTACTGACCGTCAGTGTGACGTATTTAATGAATTAGGTTTACTCTTTTACCTAGCCAGTTGTTCATGTATTAAGTACGAGATTTCGAGAGACGTCGAAAACATTACCAACATTTTCATACATATGGAGATCTGTCAGTCTCAAAACTGTTTAATAAGCGTGTTAAATCAGATATGAATAAAGCGTGTTTTTCTAGGTCCGCGACGTGACGTTCGTGAACCAAGAGGACATAATGCACATGCTATGCATGAGCTCCGCCGGCCATATCTACTGGCAGCCGATGAGCGACGAGTCGCGCGCTACACTCGGAACTTTCTACGTCACTAACACGCTTGAAGTACTGCATCCTGAGATACAGGTACCCACATTTTACACATTTTTGGAGTTTATTAATGTGTTCGGAGTTTATCTTTTCTTCTCTTTATTAAATATTCAAAATTGTGTGTGTTTTGCGTTGCGTCTATGAATAGTTAAAGAATTATTGGGCCTCATAAATATATAGTATAATATTTAATTTTAAACAGTAATTGGGTTTCTAGTATTCACAACCGTCTGAAAAAAAAATTTGGTTATAAGAAGACATAATTTTATTTATGTTATTATAATTTATACAGGACGTAGCCGGTTTGGTGGGTGGTGGTGGCGTTTCTATCTACTACTCGCATACACT
The DNA here is from genome assembly GCA_964035505.1 of Watsonalla cultraria. Classification (NCBI taxonomy): domain Eukaryota; kingdom Metazoa; phylum Arthropoda; class Insecta; order Lepidoptera; family Drepanidae; genus Watsonalla; species Watsonalla cultraria. The sequence continues at coordinate 2,907,015 of OZ037717.1, read as the reverse complement.
GAAAATGCTGTTCTTCTCATATGCACAAGGGAAAAGCTTCCTGGCGCCACTCAATACCGTTGAAGATAGCGTCAAAGGTAACTGTTTTTTTTTGTATATATTCGAACTAGAGACAACTAGGGTAACTCTTACCCTCTTACTACTATCAAACATCGCCTAGGATAATCATTAGTTTAATAGTAGTTCCATCTCTTTTTGTAATAAGATTTTCAAAAGGGTTGGACATAGTTTTAGATCGAGTTTGGTCTAGTCTTGGTTTAAACGAAGCTATATTTTCCCCAGAACGTTAAATATTAACCAAGATATTTTTTTCAGGCACCGCAATGATCACCCTATCAGCGTCGTCGTCTCAAAAGGAGGGTGGTCGCGGCGGCGGCAAGCAAGGCGGAGTCCAGTCGTTGTGTCAGTGGGCCGAGGTGCCCGGACACCCTGGATTAGTAACTGCCGTCATGCAAGCCTCGAACAACCCTGTTGTTCTCATGTTGACTCCTACCAACATCTTCGTTCAGGAAATAAAGGTGAGTGGCTTTGGAAGCAACCATTTGATCTTGGCTCGAAGGACCATTTTGTACCGAGTTTTAGTTGTTTCGAGTGTAGGTCTGTGAGTGACTCATTTTTTGAAACACCCAGGTGGTGCCAGCCAAGGCGAAGATCACAGACATGGTGGCAGTGCGTCACTGGTGCGGCGGAGGAGGGGAACAGAAGAGCACTCTGATACTGCTGTGCGAGGACGGCAGCTTGAGGATGTACGCGGGCAGTGCCGAGCACACTGGCTACTGGCTGGCGCCCGCCATACAACCCACGCACGCACCGCGCCGACGACCAAGGCTGCTCACTCATCACTCTAAGGGCAAGGCGCAGCAGGTAATAATACTGGTGACTTACTATATTATAGCTAAAGAAACGACTTAATATCACATAATTTAGCTGAGAGAAGTCAGTAAATGTAAGTACCCTTAAGGCTGCGTCAGACTAGCACAATCGCACCTATGTGGTTTGGTTGCATGACCCTGCACAGATAGTGTAATTACTTCTAATTCAAATACTTACTTATTCTTGGCAGGTCTTTGCCACCTTAATATCTCACAACATTTGAAGGTCGACCTTTACTATTGCTTTTACATCCAATGTGATAATTTGTTATCATGACTCCTAACAAGAAGAATTAAACTGCTTCCAAATCGTAATTGTAGCTATTTTTAAATGATTAGGATTTGTTCCAAACTCCCTTTCTCCCACCAATCTGAAAGCACGTCGCTTATCCAGTAGAACTTATTATTTCTCTTTTAACTACATTAAACATGGATATCTTCATAAAACATAAAATTTGTTTTCCCTTAGGCTGCTATCAAATCCAGTGCAAATGGAGCGCCGCAGTTCCCGATCGACTTCTTCGAACACTGCGTCGCAATGACTGATATTGAGTTCGGTGGTAATGACCTACTTCAGGTGTACAACACGTCGCAGATCAAACACCGCCTTAACACTACCGGTATGTGTATTCAATATTTTACCTTAAAGTAAACCATTTAAGAATTGTATTTGAAAATATGTATTTTTGCTTACAGGTTTGTATGTGGTGTCAACAAAGATGAGCGGATTTACCATGGAAATTGTTAACTCCGATCCCGATATGGTCATTTGCGGTATACGAGTGCTGCTCGGAAGCCAAGATGTGGCTAGAACGCCTTCGTTTGTTGAGGTGAGTCTCCAATCAATTGTTTTCTTCAGACATTTTTATATCTTATAAGTTCTATCTGTTCCATTTTCCAATAGTCTGTGAAAAAAATGTACAATTGCCGCAGTAACATCTTGGTCCTTTTAGATGATATGTAAATTTTTGGTGATGACAGGTGTACGGCAGACCAGTTCAAACTCTAGTAGTGCGTAACCGCTGGTTCGACATTCCGATGACACGCGAGGAGTCGCTGCAATCCGACAAGAAACTAGTCATCAACTTCGGACCATCGCAAGACCCTGATGGTGTCACTATGGTGGACTCTGTGAAGGTATGATATACATTTACAACGAACCTATTTATATATGTACAGACACGTGAAGTGCTAAGTGTTTTAGGCTTTTTAGTTTTTGGGTTGATTACATTAATTTTGGGTGTGTATTCCGACTTTATACGTGTATGTAGAATGAATAACATTTGGTCATTTCAGGTGTATGGTAAAAATAAGGAGCAGTTTGGATGGCCAGAAGAAAATGAAGATCCTTCGGCTTGCCCCTCCTCCAGTAAAGTGGCTCAAGTAAGTGATTGACCAATTAATATTGGTCTAACACTTAATAAATCTAATGATTTTTACAACTTACCTACTTTCCCTCAAGGGTTGTAACAATAAATGGTGGGTCTATCGCCGGCTCAGGCACTATACATACGTCTTTGAACTACTTCTCAGAATGTTTTCTTTCACGCACGTGGTGTGAAATCACTGTCCATAAGTTTTTATAAAAAAAACATTGGTACAGGCCCCGCTGGGACTCGAACTTGCGTCGCGTGCGTAGTAGGCGACTGTTCAAGCCCCAAGACCACCAAATAGCTTTTTAAATACTAATAATGAATATGTACCAGGAGAGCGAAGGCAACGGTGGTGCATGGAAGCCCAGTTCGCTGGAGCGGCTGGCGTGCGGCGCTCTGGAGGCGCTGGAGCTGGCGGCGGGCGCGTGTGGAGCGGCGGCGGGGGCGGAGGGCGGCGCGGAGGCGGCGCGGCGCCTGCTGTGCTCGCCTGCTTCCGCCCAGTTGCACGCTCGCGCGCAGTGCCTGCTGCGAGCCGTGCACCACACCCACTATCATCAGTACAAGGTTCTCTTATACCTACTCCTCTACATATGCTGTGCGCGCATCATGAAGATAATTCACGGTGGCAAATTTAAACTGGTTTTTATTTTTTTGAGTGACTTATTACCACATGTTTTAAACGTAAACAACTTTTGTGACCTGATACAGCGAAATCTATGCGAAAATGTTTATCGATATTGTCTTTGTGATAAAGAAGTAATGATTTTGTCTTGACGACTTGTACCTGAAACTTAAATGATCATACAGTAATACGCGGATTTTTTTATGTAATTGAAATATATTTGAAATGTGAATACCGCATGTAACTTAACTCGAGTATTAATTTTAGTGTATCAAATATTTTCTTGTATTTTATCTGTAACAACTGTGAAGCAAGGAATGATTTCGTTGTGAATCTATATTTTCGGTGAACAATACATGAATGCATATGATTCAACCGCAAAAAAAACCTCAAGAACCAAAACTAGCCTACTCAGAAGAAACTTATCTTCTAGTATCCTCATAAAAATATGAACAAATAGTAATTTTCCTTGTGTTTAGGACCAAGCGATCCTGAAGTACGTGTGCACATCTCTCCACGAGTTGCGCGACACTTCGGACGCGCACAACATCGACCCGGAGGCGTTCTTCAGGCTGCTGCTGCTGGCGCGCGGCGTGGCTGTGGCGCGCCCGCACCACCTCGTCAAGTACACCGCGCCTACGCCACTCAGACCCGCTGATGGTAACAATCTACTACACTATTTATTGATGACTAGCTGTGCCACGCGGTTTCACCCGCAAAGATTTAGTTTCATGCTTCATGTCGCGGAACCCTTATATTTTTAATTAATAAAAGTAGCTTAAGTTACTCCTTGAAACATCAGCTACCTGCCAGTGAAAGTCCCGTTAAAATCTGTTCAGCCGTTTCGGAGATTACCCGGAACAAACAGACAGACAGACAGAGAAAATTTTTAAAACTTGGTTTTTCAGTGTCAGTACTTTCATATGCATTTAGTGAAAAGCTGTAATTTTGGAATTACAAACAGACCCTTCAATTTAATTTATCTGTATAGATGTATAGATTTACTTTTGACTGTTTCGTCGTAAGATGTTGTACATTGAAAAAATATTTTTTTCTTAAAAAATTTAATTAAAGTGTGGTGTTTTTAAAGACTTCTCATTTACTTTGTGTTTTCCTATACGAAGGTAACACAAACATAAACATATTTCCAAAAAAAAAAACCACGCTTATGCCTTTGTAGAAGGGGTCCTCAACCGGGTAAATAGATGGTAAGTTGGTGAGTCCATCGGCATCTCAGACATATATATCGAATTTGTGATCAACTCACTATTTGTCACATTGGCACTTAATCATCTTCGGTGAAAAGTGGGTGTTGTTAATTCAACACCTCTGCCTACCCCTTCGGGGAATACAGGCGTGAGCATAATATGTATATATGTTGAATTTCATCTCAGAATTTTTATTTTTAGGTCCAATATTGCTTACAGCATTTCGGTTGCGATACTCATCGACTAGCATTCAATGTTTATTTCAATTCGTCAGGCGACTGGTCAGCTCTATGGAAGGGTGACTATAGAGACGAGAAGGACAAGGAACCCCACATCTGCGCTCTGCTGACGAGCGTTGTCTGGCGTTTGGCCGCGTGTCGCACCGCAGCGGGCGGCCCGCCGGGGATCCTGTCGTACGGTCTGCGACACGTTGACCACACGCTACACGCACTAGCCGATACCATACACGCTTTCCAGCTGCACGCTGATCCTGAATGTGTACGTATCTATTGTTGTTGACTTGATTTGTAAGTTAAACGTATTTGGTGACTTTTGCCTTCTGCCTTCTGACATAGTTCTGTAAGTTAAAAATATTTTGGTAAGGCTAGTAAGCCTTCTGCCAGTTCTGAGGGAACATTTCTAGTACTGAGGGATGCAGTCGTGCTGAACTGTTTAGCCTGCGCGGTCTCCGTCTCCTTTTACCTATATTGGGTACCAAAGTGACGTGATCGATAGTAGCCTTACTTAATGTTTTACGTTGTTTTAAGTGTTAACGTTATTAACATTTTGTTCTGAATTTTCTTCCTTAGATTGAATTCGGCAACCAAATCTACTTGTCGCTCCTGTTGGCCGAGGACCAGAGCATAAGCTTCGGTGCCAAGGCGGCTTTGATGAGAGTACTCCGTCCGCGAGTCAAGAGGCGTCGTGTTTACATACCTTCACCTCCGAATACACCAGGTAATACACATTGTATAAGTGTGAATAATATTGTGCTTTAAATAGGAGCGAGAACGAGGCAAAACAAATATTTGTATTGCAATTTATTTAATCATGTAACATTACGGCTCGAAGGACCAACAAAACTTTTACTCTTAGGTGCTGGTTCATCGGTAACCACAGCTCAGCCGACGAACTCAATAACAGAGGCGGCGGTGTCCGAGTCCGACCTGAGTGGGAACAGAGACGAACAACAAGAGAACCACTTCATGGACGTGGACGACCCACTCGAACCTATGGTGCTGCTCGCTCCCGATGGTGGTAAGGGATATAAGATTATTAATGACATAAGTTTAGTTGCAATTGTTATTTTATTAAAATTATTTTTAATTTTACCACTCGCATGATAATGAAGAGATCGCCGGTAGCGATAGAATCGCCGTTTGGTCCAATTTTTAATACTACAATATCCATGATATCAATATTATATAGTGTGTATGTTACTACACAGCTACAAGAAGGCTTATAAAATGTACTGGGGCCTCACCATGAGCTCTTATTGCCATGATAGTTTCACTCATTTATGAGACAGATGTATGTGACGTGCATACATCTGTCACTGTCGCACAATTAACATTGCAATAAGAGCTCATGGTTGGGCCCCTGATGATGCGACAATCTCACGTCCTAGTGTGTTCTCAGTTCGAACTTTCTTTTTTCGGTTGAAAATATTGCTTTAATGATGGCAATAGTGCTGAATACGCAACTTGTGTGCGGAAAACACGTTACTTTTACGAAATAAATGTGTTAAGCACGATACATTCTGCAAACTTATACACTACAGTTAAAAATATAAAATTGAGAGCGCCTCGCTCTACTTAGTCCTAGAACAATACAAGCCAGCCGTATTAGATTATTATATTTGAATGGTGCTTTTCCCCAGGACTGGAAGCTCTTCTAGACATACCGCCAGACGCGGACGACGAGACCATGGTGGAGTTGGCGATAGCTCTATCATTGCAAGAGCAGCCGCGCCGAGCGCCGCCCGCGCCCTCCGCTCCGCCTCCGCCCGCGCCCGGCTTCAGCGACGCTACTGCCTCGCCGCCTGGGTACTAACATTAACTTTCTTCTTGCTTACCAGGTTTTTCTCAGTAAAATCAATCTTACGAACCTGGCGGTAGCATGTATAGTCATCTCATCCTGACAATTTGAAAGAATTTTGTTTAAATTCAAATCATATACAGATATTTTTGAGTTGAAGTTTTCACTATGTAACAAAAATCTAAAGTTTTTAAAGTGACCACATATACTATGGGATGCAATGATATCAGTATTAAAAAAAACATCCGATGAATTTGCCTCGGGCCTGGAACGGTATCCTTCTGCCACTGACAAGTAAGTTAACAATAATGACTCGAACGAAATCGTGGGTACGCTGGTATTATACATGAAAGTGGGCCTTTTTACGACTTAACCTCTGTCCCGAATATGTTTAAAAACAAGTCAATAACTTGACCATCACAACAGTTCTGACGACGAAGGCAGTACAGCAGCGACGGACGGCAGTACTCTTCGCACATCCCCCGCCGAAGCTCCAGGTTCCGCAGGCTCCGAGAGCGGTGGCTCTGGTGCTGACAGCATCGGCGGAGTGTCTGGACGCAGCAGCGCTTACGGTGCGTTTTATTACATCTATATCAGTTTCACGGCTTTCTCTATATAAAAAAACATTTATTTACTAAAACGTTAAATGCAATACATGGAAGGCGGTCCCTGTACTAAGCACCTGTGGAGTCCTTTGTATGGTTACTATCTTCTTAAACGTAGACTATCCCGTGACAAACAATTCACACTACGTAGTACTCGGTGGTGCATTCTACAATCTTCATGATCTTGGAACAGTCCAATTTTAGCGCTCTACCCCTCTTACTAATAACCAAAGATGTTCCATGGTTTAAAATTAGTTCCATCTCTATTTGTGATACAGATTTCAAATGGGATGGACATATTCTTTGTCCGAGTTTGGTCTAGTCTTGGGATATATGTTTTGCTATTTGTTGTCATTGTTTGAAACGTTTTTGGTCTAAGCTTCTGCCGTTTTTGGAGTTCAGTTTGAGATAGTATTTCGTCATTTGCTAAATCACTTGTTCAAGAATAATTTGCACGATTGCTTAACGAAATTCCCCCTAAAAAAATATCACATTCATTAAATTGATTGCAATAAATATTGCAGTCTATTCATAGTGTTCATTGGAGTTGATATTGAATGACAAATCCAATTTTGTAGGCGAAATGGTGTCTGCTCCCACAACGGGAACAATGCCTGCCTCCAATATCACCGCGGCGCCTGCGATGACAGGCTAGTATATTATGTGACAATTGTGTACTAACATCATTTACCATTCCTTGATGTATTTCATTCTCTCGTATCGCCATGAAATCATACTACGTCATTATATAGTATCTTGTTCATCAAATATCTCATTAGTTCATAAGCTTACGGTGTGGGTGGGGTTTCGTACTGTTCGGTAAATATAAGAAGAGTTTTGACATCTCGTTGTATTACGAATATTTTCAGAGCTTTCACTATATTATAAGAATTATATAAAAATTACCTGTCAATAACTATTTACGTCTCTGTTAAGTATATATTGCTCCCAAAAATGATCTAGATCCCCACCACAGCTCGTAACGACACCTTGGTTCAATCACGTAGCCTAGCTTTCACGAGGCGGATATACCTTGTATTTTTGTACAATGGTATATATCGATTTACATAACCTATATTTCATTCAAACCTGTCAATTCATAATAATAATATTCGTTAACACGTCGACAGCCGGCCCGTCGACATCGTCAACGCACCCCGTGGCGTCGACGTCGCGTACAGTGGAAGCGGAGACAGAGACCCGAAAGCTGCATGCTTTGCGACTGTCACTCCTATCGGCAGCGTTGGACGCATTGCCTAAACTGAGGAGTCTGCCTGGAGTGCGGGCTATACCATTCGTGCAGGTAATTTTTTTTTATTCGACTGTTATGTGGTAGTACTAAGTATGTGGTAAAATTGGTTAAATTTGGAATAGCGTTTTATCTAGCAGTAAGCCTGAACAGCGCCGTCTGGGAGAACTATGGATATCTTTCGACAAATTTGGCACACGACAATTTGGTGTATTGTACATTGAAGAACGGTTAGTAAATTATTATGTATTAGGCTACTTACACTGTTGCATTGGGAGAACCTGTAAGGACAGTGTAATTTGATACATAAATAAATAAGTAGTAAGATCAAGTACCCTTTATGCCGTCCCTTTCATTGATTTTGGTTGCGCTGTAAATCAAGGCTTTAAATTTAAGGTTATTTGGTCAAATTACTTGATTATGTATTTAGTATGATTACAATTATGTTCCTAGGTCGTCCTGATGTTAGCCGGCGACTTAGATTCAAACGTCGAAGCCGATCACGTGGTCCTCACCCGGCTCCTAGAGCTGCTGGTGTCAGAACTGGACATCCAACCCGAAGAAAACGTGTCTTCGGAGCAGGAACGCACCGACAGAAGGGAGTTGCAACTGGCCATCATGCGGCTAGAGTTACTAGTGTCGGAGCTGACCGAGCTGGATATGCACGGTGATGACACCAGCCCGCCTGTACACGAGAGGACTAACAGGAGGGAGTTGCAGCTGGTCATCATGAGGTTATTGAGTAAGTTAATACTCACATATAATTTTTTAGATGAGGCATGTTTTGAATTTGAATGGTGTACCCAGTAGCTTTTAGTGAAGTTATTCATCGAGAAATTACTTTAATGTTAAACACCATAAATGAATTACAGTGGGGTCTTAATGAAGACAAACCGATGCCAGTTGCATTAGTGTTAAGCTATGAGGTACCTTTCTTGACTACGATAAGCCGCGCCAAGTTACATTGCATTAGGCATGACTTTAAGCAGACATACGCCGCTGAAGCCGTCTTGAGGCGAATTGAGATTGAACATTGATGGACATCGCTTATCCGTAAATATGTGTACAGGCGTCCTCATGGCTCGCTGCAAGAGTGGGTCGAGTACGGGTACGGAATCCCGTGATACAGCGGGCGGCGCGAGCGCAGTGCAAGTGTCTCGGCTGGCCGCCGCCGCGCTGGTCGACGCCGGCGCTCCCAGACACTGCTACCGGGTGCTCGCTGCACTGCTGCCTTACTGGAAGGAGAAGGGCTCTGGTATGCTAACGATATATACTTACCATTGTAACGTTGCGCCTAGTACGCGGCGTTACATTTTATTAAATTATTAGTATTTTATATTAAAAAGGCTCATATTACTCCTAATTACCTATAACTATACCCCTACTATGATAATATCAACTGAATGACCTATAAAACTAACTTAAAAGCTAAAATTATCAAATACCTAAACTAATTACAAATTACCTATTTTCTTCTCGTATTAAACAATGAAAACTATGCTACTCAGTGATATTTTTTATTTTATTATGCAAATCGGACCAGTAGTTCCTAGAAGGACAAACATCAAACTCTAGCTTTATATAGATACGTGATATTGATACACGATTTAAAAGAACTTTGTAAAAAGTCTTATCAAACAAAGACTGCAACTTTACTTTAAAAACATCATACAATATCACACTTTTTACGAACGAAACATAATCCAAAATGAAAGAGCCGTTGAAATATAGACCTTTCTTTGTGCATCACTTACACATTTAAAATCCCTTTTGTATTTGAACAGGCGCCACACCCGCTGGACAACAATTACTCAAACCCCTGCCACCTCAACCACTTCCAGATATGCAGCCGTTCTTCGTCAAAGAATATGTCAAGAGTAAGTTTATCTCATGTTCCAATCTATTGTCTATTTCTTGTCATGAACGCTAAGAAATATTGTGAGAGTTTAATTTGCAAACTAAATACCGCATTGTGAATAAACCACGTGAACATACACAATTATGTTGTCTTACAAGATATTGCACCTTATTGTATCGATAGTAAAGTAGCATATTCATTGTCTCTCATTAAATTATTTGATATTACACAGGTCACGCACTGGACGTTTTCGACAACTACCCTCAGCTCCTGATGGAGATGGCTCTGCGACTCCCATGTCAGATATACAAGCATTGCGATCCCACGCATTTCGATGTGCGCTGGTGCACGCTTCTCTGCGAATACATGATGAACCAGCAGACGCCTCTGAGGTAATATTTATACCCGTTTGTTACAGAAATCACCTCTCCCATGAACTCAAGGGACACGCGTGTTTTATTCACTCACACACATGCCGTTTACTTAAACTACAAAATACATACTCTTTAGTTTCATTACGTTGTGTCATTCAATGTCAGGGCTTATGTGCCAATTCATTTATTACATACTATCTTTAGTTAGGGATCCCTAATTCATCTTATTTAACAATGTAGCCTAGTTACTCAGTGACATTTAAGCATTGTATTAGTGACTGAATTTTTAAAATCGATCAAAAATTCAAGGCTTTCCTCTTTATAATATTATATACTATAGAGTATTATATCCTGCATTATAATGAAGCATTTTTTCCTCAACAGAAAACAAGTCCGCAAACTTTTGCTATTGTTGTGCGGCAACAGAGACCGTTACCGTCAGCTGCGTGACGTACATGCGTTGGATACGCATTTGAACGCTGCGCGTGCGTTGCTTGCCACCGACCCCGCTTACGATAAGCTGGTGCAACTAATGGAGCATCTTAAGGTATGTTATTAAAATATGGATTTTGATTTTTAATGGAAAACCGTGACCATCACGGTTTTGTTCTTGTATTTGTTTATTTTAATTTAATTGTAGACGATAGCAAATTAAAATGAGGAGCAGTGGAAAAAAGCAGCTGACATATATCGTATTTATTTGACAACTTCACTTTATAAAAAACAATAAGAAACGAACACAATATAAACCATAAATAAGTATCAAAACAGTTTCCAACATTAATACTCGCAAAAACCTCTTCGCTGGCCAGGTTTTCCCAATTTTTCTTCGCATTTTCACGTCATCGAGTGCTCCGAATAGATTTTCTTTACTTGTTGTTTACAAAGTTGGACTAGAAAAAGAAAATTGCATTATATTTTTTTCCTACCAGGCTTGCGCGGAGATAGTGACCATTCGCACAGGCAACTGGCAGCACACGTGCATGGTGGAGAGAGACGAGGCTCTGGCGTGGCTGGTGGTGGTCGCCCGGCGCGTGCACCCCCACGTGGCGCCCACGGTGCTGCAGCTACTGCAGGCGGCCCTGTGTGCGCCGCCGCAACACACACGGCAGGAGACCAAGGTAACTGGTGCACACCTGCATGCTGGAGAGACGAGGCTCTGGCGTGGCTGGTGGTGGTCGCCCGGCGCGTGCACCCCCACGTGGCGCCCACGGTGCTGCAGCTACTGCAGGCGGCCCTGTGTGCGCCGCCGCAACACACACGGCAGGAGACCAAGGTAACTGGTGCACACCTGCATGCTGGAGAGACGAGGCTCTGGCGTGGCTGGTGGTGGTCGCCCGGCGCGTGCACCCCCACGTGGCGCCCACGGTGCTGCAGCTACTGCAGGCGGCCCTGTGTGCGCCGCCGCAACACACACGGCAGGAGACCAAGGTAACTGGTGCACACCTGCATGCTGGAGAGACGAGGCTCTGGCGTGGCTGGTGGTGGTCGCCCGGCGCGTGCACCCACCGAGACCAAGGTAACTGGTGCACACCTGCATGCTGGAGAGACGAGGCTCTGGCGTGGCTGGTGGTGGTCGCCCGGCGCGTGCACCCACCGAGACCAAGGTAACTGGTGCACACCTGCATGCTGGAGAGACGAGGCTCTGGCGTGGCTGGTGGTGGTCGCCCGGCGCGTGCACCCCCCGAGACCAAGGTAACTGGTGCACACGTGACGCTGCAAATTTAGACCACTCCGTTGGTCCAGTAGTTAGTGAACCTGATTATTGCACCAGATGATGCCGTTTGATAATGTCCGACTCATTTATTTATTTGATTGCAAAATTTAATGGTATCTGTCTTTTTGTTGATGATTAAAATAGCATCTTAATATATAATCTATATCTTAATATATTGTATATTGTAATCATGATATTGTTTTTCTTTAGACATCATCCGACTGGCCAGACCGCGAGCGCAGCTCAGAGAATGATACCTTCAACTCCGACAGCTCCAAATTCCAAGAGCAGAGAGTGGGACCTTTGGTTCAGCAAATACTTAAACAGGTATAAATGGCAACATACACACATATGAGTAACAAAATTTAAGTACAAGGAATTGTTAACTCTATTGATAACATAAATTGCTTTTCGCAGGTGTCGCAAGATGAACTGAAGTTGTTTGTGAAGGCGTTCCTTCTGGAAACTAACTCGACAGCAGTACGTTGGCAGGCTCATGCGCTATTACTTGCTATTTACAAGTAAGTATTTTCCTTTATTTTTAACAGTATGTATTTTTAAAATGATGGCTTGTGTGCAAGATTTCGTAATATCTATCTGCATATAGTTATAAATGTGTGTGTATTTCCTCAGTAACTGCTCCCAGGCTGAACAAGCATCCCTATTATCCCTCCTGTGGGGTATCTGGCCCACTCTCCCGCAGTACGGACGCAAGGCAGCTCAATTCGTAGACCTACTCGGGTACTTTACTCTCAAAACACCTGATGTCGACACCGAGGTAATAATTGCTACACTTCAATTGTATTTACTAGGCAGATATAAACTTTAAAGAGGTAGTGCAGATTCGAAATTAGAAGCTGACCCCACTGGGTACTGTACCTCCAACTTACAGCATCCTGCGGTGTGTAAGGTCACCAGTGCTCCATTGCGATGTGCTGGGCTAGCTTTGGTCGAAAAGTCTCTTTCAGCACTTTTCTATATTGGTACAGTGATATTATTCAAGGCAATGTGCGAGCGACACTAGATCACGTGAGTAGACTGCAGTAACCGCTTACCTAAGCGGACTTAAGATTTATATAATATAATTTAATTATTTTTATTTTTTACACAGAAATACGTGGGCAGCGCAGTAGACCTACTGCGCAATCAGAACAAGCTTCTGTCGTCCCATGGCAACGCGGCATTGTACGCCGCACTTGGTGCTTACGTCGAGTTGGATGGATACTACTTGGAATCCGAGCCCTGTCTCGTTTGTAACAACCCTGAAGTACCCATGGCTACACTAAAACTGCCTACTATCAAGGTAAGCTATGAAAAATTTCGCTTCTTTCAGCAGTTGTAAATGCCACCTCAGAAGGCTCCCCAACTCTCAGCGATAATTTAAAATTACATTAGCGAAAGATTTTTTGAAATCGGTCGAGTGGTATTGGAGCCAAACATTGCGAACAAACATTTTTTTTTCCTATTTATCATATTAGCATAGATCATAATCATCATCCTTCTGCCCTTATCCCATGTTATTTGGGGTCGACGCAATGTGCTCTTCCCTTCCATTTCTCTCTTCAACCGTCACATCCGTATTCACTCGCATTCTAGCCATATCATCTTCATCCATCCATAGTTCCTTAGGTCTTCCTTTCCCCTAGCATAGATGATGTTGAAAATTTAATTAACCTACCCTCCAGATTGACTCGAAATTCACAACGACGACTCAAATAGTGAAGCTAGTGACGAGCCACATGATCAGCCGCATCAGCCTCCGCATCGGAGACATCAAGCGCTCGAAGATGGTGCGCACGATCAACTTTTATTACAACAACCGCACCGTGCAAGCTGTACAGGAACTCAAGAACAGACCGGGTGAGAGATCTTTTGATTCTACAAAAGAGAGAGTCTTTATTCTATTACGATTATGACGAGTTTTGTAATCTATACTCGCTTCAGTATTAAATATAATTATTTTCATTACCTCCAGGAGGCCATTTGTAATACAAATATTCGGCGGAGACGCTAGCGGGTGTAGATTAGGAAAACGGCATTAAAATTAGGAGGGGTTCTGATAGCAATATAGGGGGGGAAATTGTGTGTGCGCTACACAATATCCCCCCGATTGTAGCCGGATTCTACAGTCTATGAACGCTTGCCAGATAAAGAGTATCATTGCTGTCTCTACTAAAAATATGCATTCTATATCCTTTCACATAGAGTTTATTTTCCATTGTCATCATAAACTATGTTGAATTGAACGCTTATAAGGATTTTTCTAGTCGTTATTTTAAAGCTTGTTTATTCCCTAGGTATGTGGCACAAAGCTAAGCGCGTTCAGCTTCAGTCAGGCCAGTCTGAAGTGAGAGTGGATTTCCCACTACCCATCGTTGCGTGCAACCTTATGATGGAGTACGCTGACTTCTACGAGAACCAACAAGCCACTGGTATGTTTACTTTTAAATTCAATAGTTATAGGAATGTGATACGTATTGGTACCTACTTTAAGTACGTTTTACAATATTGTTGTGGTTTGTAATAGGTGAATCGCTCCAATGCCCGCGGTGCTCACAATCCGTGCCCGCCAATCCTGGTGTATGCGCAAACTGTGGAGAAAATGTGTTCCAATGCCACAAGTGCCGGTGAGTGCCTTACACTTTGACCTTGACTCATTCCTATTTTGAAATAACTCGCTTCGCCATTTCCATACATAATCTTGATACGGTTTTTGCTAATATGTAGGATTTGAACTAGTTCGGCTGAATAAGTGTAATCCATATTACATTTGTAAATAGTAGAGAAAGTTCAATTATTTTTAATAGTTCTAAAAAAACGTAACCCGTATAGAACAATCATTCGTGTGACGTATTGGGGTAACTTTAAATAAGATGCGATTATGGAAATGGTTGTCCCTTGCGCCTATTACAAAGTTTTGTTATCGTAGTATAAGCACCACACCTCCTCAATTAGCCTCAATATGTATTTAATAATGCTTCCTACATTTCAATTTGCTATCTAATATGAAATTAAACTCCTCATTCGTATTGCACAGAGCAATAAACTACGACGAAAAGGATCCGTTCCTGTGTCATGCGTGTGGTTTCTGCAAGTACGCGAAGTTCGACTACACGCTGACAGCGCGCCCTTGCTGCGCCGTCGACACCATAGAGAATGATGAAGAACGCAAGAAAATGGTCCAGAACATTGGCGCTTTGCTAGACAAGGCTGACAGAGTCTATCGCCAACTGGTTGCCAACAAACCTGTGCTTGAGGTGATTATCTTACATCTGTACTTTTAGTGCTGTCACGAGTTATGGGCGCTGACCTTTATTTTGCAGTAGTTAGTAATACCGCGTGGCCCAGTTAGTATTGTATGCATGTTATATGACTTAACAATTAATTCTTGTTTTTATTCGATCCATTAGAACACTCATTGAACGTTATTTTTTAAAGCTAAATTACCTTAAAATTACAACCTTTTCCAAGTTTAATTCTGTCAGGAGAAGAAACGGCGAAACAAACACCCAGGTCTTTTCTAAACGTGCTCCCTTTTTATAAATGTGGTTGTTTTAATTCAATTGCATTGAAATGTGAGCTTTTACTACATTCTTCGCAGTTTCTCAATTCTTCTTACATATAATTCTTATATGCAATGTAGCTTACATGGTTTTATAACAACAGCTTATTCATCCTTCCAGTCCCTTCTGCACAAGATAAGCGAACACCGTCTCGAAGGTCGTACGGGCGACGAGAATAGTAACGCAAGCAACACATCGTTCAGCGGCGCGCATATCAACCGCGTGATACAAACTCTCGCGCACAAGTACTGCGGCGACAGCAAGGGACAGTTCGAAGACTTGTCCAAGATCATACAGAAGGTGCTCGCTTGTAGGAAGGAGTTGGTCGCCTACGACAGGTCTCAGAGTGAACAGCTGAAGGGTGATAACTTGCCGGTGTACGCGGGCCTGCTGCAGAACTATGATGGTGATCTTGCTAAAGGTGAGTTGAGAGCTTGTGGTCAAAGCGAATTCCAAACCAATGAATATAATAATATGTTAGATCTTGCTTTTGTTACTCAGTAACATCTAAATCATCATCAAACTTAGTAACATCAACATAAAGAACAAGTCTTATACACTACTAGCTGTTCCGCGCGGTTTCACCCGCGTAGATTTAGTTTCTTCCTTATTGTAGCTGAACCCTAATACTTTTAATAAATAAAAGTAGCCTAAGTTACTCCTTGAAACATCAGCTACCTACCAGTGAAAGTCCCGTTAAAATCCGTCCAGCCGTTTCAGAGATTACCCGGAACAAACAGACAGACAGAAAAAATTTCATAGTTGGTTTTTTAGTGTCAGTATCTTGTATATTTTCATATGCATTTAGTGAAAAGCTGTTATTTTGGAATTACAAACAGACACTTCAATTTTATTTATCTGTATAGATGTATAGATAATGCGCGTATCTTACGTAGTACATAATAAACCTAGTACATTGATTACTCTTTAAAATGGTAATATGTATATAGAGTCGGGCGGCGGTTGCTACGGTTGTTCGCTAGCGTGCGCGGAGCAATGTCTGACGTTACTCCGCGCACTGGCGTCCCAGCCGGAGCACCGCGCGCGCCTGTGTCGCTTCGGACTGGTGCAGGAGCTGGTGCAACACAACCTGCATCGAGGCACGCCACAGGTACCGGTTAGTTAGACGAAACTATACACACTAAACACCTAAGTGCCTAGTGCGAGTTTTTCACTGCCGCCATCACAAGTCACCGCGTCAAAGTTAACGCAGATTTGTATGGGATCAGAGCAGCGCCTCTGTCGGCCTAAAGATGACACTATTGTGAGCCCATACAAATCTGCGTTTACGTCGACGCGGTGACTTGTGACGGCGATTTTAAGAAAACTCGCACTAGGCCCTCTGTACGCTATCAACGGTATCCGCTAGAGATGTCAGTGGCTCTATTGTTTTTGTACAAGTCTAGTATAAGTCCTGCAATTTATTCTTTAAATTCCACAGATTTCGTGTCAGTAGATTTTCTAGTCCAGTTATGTTACACTACTTGTTTTACGGTTAAAAATATTGTAAGGAAACCTGTATACGTCGGAGAAGAAATCGAACACGTGTTTAGTGCTTGCGTTGACTATGAACTCACCACGTTGTCATGTTGGTACCTAATAATCCTCGGGAATCTCTCTCAGCTTACATACAGGGCATTACGTATTCATTGAAATATTGCTATTGCAGACATGTATATCGGATACCGCTCATATATGTACAGGCCTTAAGGGTGATATTCCATTGACTCTGAGATCTTAGATTAATCTCCTTTAAATCTTGGAGCAAAATTTATTATAGGGGCCCCTATATGCTAATAAATCTAACTTTTCTACGAAACGGAGAGAGGTTTATGATCATTGGTTGGAGAGTGATATAATAATGAACCGTCGTTTGTATTTCATTTGGATGAGATATAGAAAATGGCCGAATACTTACTATGGGCATACATACGCATTTTATATACTCATTGCAAGTATCAAAAGTAGTTTGTCTCAGGGATCCTAGTAGCTATGGATTGAAAAAGATACAGTAGTTGGTATCATAGATTGAAATGCTCATAAATTATATACAGTGCCAAGAAGAAGTCCGTGCTCTGATTTGCTTGGTCACCCGCGACAACCTGCCGGCGACGGAAACATTGTGCAACCTGCTGTCGCAGCGGATCACCCTCTCGCTAATGGGACATGCTGCTTCACAAGACCACAACAACTCCGTAAGTATCACTAATCGATTACATGATCTATAAATAATATTTAAGTGTTTGTTTGTGATTTATAATTTATAGGTGTAACTAAATGCTATGTAAGTAAAAAGAGAACCGACTAATCTCTAAAATGTCTGGAGAGATTTAACGGGACTGTCACTAGATAGCTGACGTTATAAGGAGTAACTTATTTAAGAAAAAACGATATCTCTCAGTAACATTGTTTTTATTGTTAATCTTACGCGTGTAAAACCGAGACCATAGCTATAAAATAAACTTCAACTTTATTCACGGTACTAATGTGGCTGTCATTTGTCAGGTTCGCCCACTAGTGCTGCTACTCGGCTCCCTGGTCAAAGTCCAAGATTCAGTAGAATGTTGGGAAGCAAGGCTTCGCTGCATCGTGAAGCTTT
Source organism: Watsonalla cultraria (assembly GCA_964035505.1). Classification (NCBI taxonomy): domain Eukaryota; kingdom Metazoa; phylum Arthropoda; class Insecta; order Lepidoptera; family Drepanidae; genus Watsonalla; species Watsonalla cultraria. The sequence goes on along the minus strand of OZ037717.1, from coordinate 2,888,938 downwards.
GGGTGTGGTGAGTATAAGGACAATAAATATTAAGAAAGTATTTTGCGATTCACCTTGTACGACATGACAGCTTCTTTAAGAACATTTTAGAAGGAAAAGTAAAAGGGGAGAGAGGATGAGGAAGACTTAGTTTCACATAATAAGCCAAGTTGAAGAAAAGGTGTCTGTCATGCAATAGAAGTAGGTTGAAGAGATAGCACTGACATAAAAATATAAGCAAGCCGACGTGGCAGTGGGCCGGCCATATCTCGCGTAGAACCGACAACCGCTGGGGTAAACGAGTTGATGATTGGAGACCGCGACTCGACAAACGTAGTGTAGGTCGCCCTCCGGACAGGTGGGATGACCATCTGCGAAAGACTGCAGGCAGATGCTGAATGCAGCAAGCTGAAGACAGGGCCCTATGGCACTAATTAGGGGAGGTCTTTGTCCAGCAGTGGACTAAGATAGGTTGATAAGTAGGTAGGTAGATAAATATTGAGAATGCAATAGATGCACCAATGTAAGATTAGCTTTTAAATTAAAATGAATGAGGTTCAAAATATGTGAGTGTTATAAGCGTTATACGTTTGTCGAAATAAAGAGAATATTATTTTGTTGTATACATCAGGTGTTGTCCTCAACTGACTGAAGTGGCGGGTATACCACCAGCGGCCAGTGCCATCCTGAAGCCTGAAGCTATGGCTGGCTTCCCGGGCATCAACACGTCATCGCCTAACTGTAAGTTATTTATTTCATTTGCTTATTGAGTAGGTACATCAAGCTGCCAAGCAAACTCCAAACAGATTCCAACTCTCACATACAATCGTCTTTCATGCTCTTGTGTATTCATCATTAAAAAAGACTATTATAATTGTAAACTACCTGTGCCCCACGGTTTCACCCGCGTAGATTTAATTTCATGGGTGTCCCGCGGAACGGTTATGCTTTTTTAAAAATAAAAGTAGCCTATATTACTCCCTGAAACATTAGCTATCTGCCAGTGAAAGTCCCGTTAAAATCGGTCGAGCTGTTTCGGAGATTACCCGGAACAAACAAACAGACAGACAGAGAAAATTTAAAAAAATTGGTTTTTTCATGTTCGTATCGTATATACTTTTATATGCATTTAGTGAAAAGCTGTTATTTTGGATTTACGAACAGACACTTCAATTTTATTTATCTGTATGTATAGATTTAAATTATTCTTTTAGCCACTTATGATCATCGGAACTAGCCTTCTCTAAAAATATAGCAAGAAACTGAGCCAGCAGTTTTCTTTTGTAGATTTTTTGAATGATATGTTTATTCCCCTATCCAGTAATGAACCTTAAATTTGTGTTGTCCATAATAACAAGTAGGTTACTACTCATATGCAAAATAGATATTACTACTATGTAAGTACTATAGACAATGTTTGAAAGGAACTGTTCCAGGCAACCGAAACTGACCCTGATTGACTGAGAAATTGGTTTTGTTTGTTCAGCTCACCAGTTCGCCCTGCAACAAGTGGCCTTGCCGTGTCTCCGATACATGCAGCAGTTGATGGCTCCACTCCCCGCTGCTCCATCCACTACATCTGCTGAATTGGAACCGCCTAAAGAACCGAAGGTAAGACACATTTTTCTTAGTTTACCATATATTTACATAAGGTATATTGACTCGCGTGATTGTGCGAATGTATTTGCCATTGTATTTTTATCATCATAAACCCATTTTAGTCCACTGATGAACATTTTATTGAAGTCATCACTAAGCTAGGTGCTAGCACATACACTCTCGGCCAGACATAGTCAAAGAGTCTTCATTCAAGGAAACATTCGTTTACGTCAACAAACATGATTTATGCTCTTGCTAATTTTATGAGCAGTGCAAATGTAGTCTTTCGGATCAACTCGTCATCAATCCTTTGTTTCAAAGACACTCCTAGCATAAGGGTACTCTTTTATCTATAACGGATAGTACACGGTGGTTTGAAGGCTTTTTAGGATGGACGGAAGAACGGCACCTCGGATTTCTAAATGATCAATTTGTGGTTTTTACTCAATCTGTATGAAACCTATTTATTTATTTAGGTTCTTCCAAAGACTCTCTTAAAAGTTCTGCACGCACATTTTTTTTTATTTAGCATTGGCTAGGCGTAATTTAAGCACGTATCATCGGATACGGTTTCACTTATGGATTCAACCATTTGTTCCAATGGCGATTGCATCATCTCCTCAAAAGTTACGTCGATATTTTCTGCCGCTCAATTATTGTCCTGAAAATGTTCATTGATGATCGTTTTAAGTCGAAATGTTCAAATTAAACTACTACTGGCCTTGTCCTGTGGTTTCAACCGATATTTAAAACAAATACAATATGTTCACACCCGTGTTACATGTTTCTAAAAAACTTGTATAACCCCCCTTTCAAACTAATTAATCCTTTCTTAATCCTATTGAAACACTAAAGTGTACAACTAGCGATTTAAATTATATTGTCAGTCCTCTCCATTAAAATATATTATGGATACAAATTTATTAATTATTAAATCATACAATCTGTAAAAAAAAACCTCAATTCGCCACCTCGTTGGCCTCTGAAAGTGTACTCATCATACATTTTATCATATACAAGACCATCGAGCGCCCACCGACCACGCTGCTTGGGTTGATTCAGCGACCGCCTGTTCCCATGGCCTCCGAACTGCTTACACCGAGCGTCGTAAAGGTATGCGCATGCGACGACCGGAATATTCAGCTAAATGATTACCAAAATGCTTCTGAATTTAAATATCAGTGTCATCTATTGAATGTAGCCTATATCAAGACTTTGTGCGTTCATTAACAGTACAATACAATTATAAAACAAGCAGACTTGTCGGTGGCGTTAAATTTGAGTTGTCGTGCATGTTGTCTAGCCTCAGTTTCAACTTGAAGTAAAATTTTCCACAATATTGGGTATGTCCTATAAAAGGCATGTTAAGATTAAATATAATTGACTATGTTCATATCTATTCGAAGCTAACATATAGCAATACAAAGTGGGGTTTATAATACAATTTGGAAGTGAATAGACATCTAATAAGACAAATACACTAACATTATTAAATTTAAATAAACTGAAGCTACAACCTAAACAGTCCCTCTTCTTTTGAAGTCTTCTCAAGTGTCCTGAATATGACATAACATTCAGGAGGTATGCTCACGTGACATGTGTACCAGTTTCGATGTTGTTGAATGTTGTCGTACAATAATTATTATAATTTGCTTTGCGCACGGTACGGATTTGCTTAATCGGACTTGATAGGAGTCATATTATACGGTGAAATTATGACGTTGGCTGAGTACTATTTGAGAAGGGTGCGTTTGATCCCGATAACCTTAGTCTTGGGATTATAAAAGTTTACAGCCTGCCATATTTGCATGAAAGGTACATTTAAAGGGTGACGCACGCTAGACCATGTTGAGACCGAGCCGAGCGTAGGCTTTAGCACGGGCAATTAATTAATGCATATATTTTGTATAGATACACTCACGCTATATAGAGCCGCAACCGAGTGACGGCCGAGCAACGGACAACGGTCTATGTTACGGCTGAAGCTCGATTCGGGTTTGGCACGGTCTAGCGTGATTCATCCCTTTCGCAGGAAAGTGTCTCGAATACGACGTATGTGCCAGTAAAGATTTAAATGTTCTATGCATGAAATCTGCTTTTAAAAATACACGGAATGAAAACGTCTGGTTCGAGCCCTACCTTGGGATTGTATTTTTCTGAACCAATAACCGTTTTCTATCAGTTTCGACGTGGTTAATTGTATTTATCGTCTTCATGTTGTCACTGTTGTCAGCAGTCGTACATGTGCCGTCACGAGTTTTGACCTCTCAGAGAAAATAGTGGGGATAATTGCGCATGCACCATACAAGACCCAAAAACTCGTGACGGAATCTGTACAATATATATATACTTCTATACTACTATTATAAAGGGGAATGATTTGTATTTTTGGTGTATGTTTGTAATAAATAAACTCAAAAACTACTGTACCGATTTCAAAAATTCTTTCACCATTGGAGAGCACAGAGTAACATAGGCTATATTTTATCTCCATGCTCCCGCGGGAACGGGAACTACGCGGGTGAATCCACGTGACGTCCGCTAGTGTGATATATGTAATAAGCGTTGTTTCGCCAGGAGAGTCCAACCCCGCCGCCGGCGACGAACGCGGTGAAGTCGGCGACCGGCAACGTGGTAGTGGACCTGGCCGCTTGGCTGTCGGGCAAGGTGGGCCACAAAGAGTGGCGCCGCCTTGTGGCCTTAAGAGGCGCCGCGCCGCCCGCCGACCACGGCCACCTGCCGCCCCGGGACCTGCACCTGGCGCACAAGTACCTCAACAAGTGGAGGGAGAGGGTAATTATACCGTTACTGTTTTCACTGGTTATGCCCAGAGCACAACGAAAATACTGGAGGTATCTGCGCATGAATTTTATTCGTGTCGCGTCATAAAGACGGACAGACAGAGGCAGACTCGTGAAATGACTACTGCTTAAGGTCAGCTCGTGATACCTGTACTAGCAATGTTATTATGAGTATAGATATGTTAATATCGCAAAACGATTGAAAATAATTTAGCGTACGTAGTTTGTCCCTTGCCACTATTTGCCTAAAAGTGTCCTTACCCACTCTAGGACTCATCCTCTAACAATCGTACAATCGATGAAATTACTATGAAGATACAAATCGAGTAATATATTCAATTATCACATTTTTTTCAAATAAGTTGTAGGTCAGGACTTCATTGTAGCTTACAATGTGCAATACAAAACATATTGCCTGCATATCAAGACTAGGTCTTAGCTTCATGCCACTATAGCTGTTATTATAATGTGTATAGATGATGTTATCCCACGGCATGCGGCCGTTGGCGCTGGAAGACGGCGGCTGGCTCCGGCCGGTGATGTTCGATCCGAGCTCTCGCATCGCTCGAGACACAGCTTGTCAAATGGTCAAGTCTCTGTGTGACTCTTATGAGAGGACCAAAGCAGTAAGTGAATTATTTCTTGTGTGTATAGAATATATCGCTATTCATTATAGTCTCATTAAATGTCAAAAAAGGTATTTTTGTTGTTATGCTTGCTAAGTTTTAATTCAAAATTCAAAATATACCAAAATTTTTTTTTATATTTACTTATCCCTTAACATGTGTAGCCAGAGTTTTGTACTAGTTCTTCTAATAATTACTTATCATAGATAAAAATAAATGTTTCTTTTGTCATTTAAATAAATTTTGGTGACAAATAGGAAAAATGTAACCCCCGTTATGATATGATAATGTGTGATATGGATTACAAAAGGAACGGACATAGTTTTAGTCAGAGTCTATGATTTGGTATATAATAATATTTTATTACAGGTGTTGATTTTGCTGACAAGTTTCCTGCCCGAAGTAGGTTCAGCCGGAGAAGCCAGCGAGCAGTTCTTGCAACTTTACCAAAGTAAGATTAACATAAACAAAACACCACTACGCACTCTTTTCTAAACCTTAAAACAAGCCGCTTATGGTGTGTAATTGCTTACAGCTCTGGCATCTGAAGCGCCGTGGAAACAATTCCTAGCTCTGCGTGGAGTATTGCAAATGATTGCCGACCTTATGACCAAGGAAATAGAGCAACTGCACCGTTTGGAGGAAACTACCCTCACCTCGGATCTTGCTCAAGGTAAGTTTATACATTGAATAAGTTTACTTATTGCAGGCTGCCACCAACCCTTCCCAGAAGGGTCTACGAAGGGGTACAACACCCTTTTTCAATGAAGATAATAATGTACCATCGTGACAGATAGTTAGTCACCATGTATTCTTTCACCATAAATCTCATGGTGTCAAATCAATTCGGCTTAAGTTTTTAGAAAAACTCAATGGTACTGACCGCTGGGATTCGAACTTACCTCGCTTGCGCATCAGCGACACGGCCGCGACATTTCTTTGCAGCACTGTCAATGTCATCTGTCATATTCAATTCAATTGAGTCTTGATTTTGTATACACAGGCTATGCCCTGAAGCGTCTCACGGAGCTGCTGGCGATGTTCCTGGAAGAGAGTGGTGCTCGTCGCACTTACAAGGGTCGGTTGGTGGGCGCCGTGCTGGGAGGGTACCTGTCCCTCCGCCGGCTGGTGGTGCAGCGCACACGGCTCACCGACGATACGCAGGAGAAACTGCTCGAGCTGCTCGAGGAGATGACCACCGGTAAACTACATACACACTTAACATTACAGTAACGATCACAGTGCCTAGTGCAACTTTTCTTAAAATCTGTGCCCGTGATCGCACCGACATGTAACGGAGCCGATAATATTATCTTTATTGAATTTACCTACCTTATTGCATCAGCTGATATTATAATAATAAAGTCACTCAAACCATTATAGTATTTAGCACTTTTTGAGTTAGAGCCTATTCACGCCTGGCCCTGGAGACAAAGTAACATTATTCTCATGCTTCTCTAATAGAAACGATACAAAATGTATGGGAATGACATATGTCACGTGCTTGATTTATGTAATTTTTTATCGTTTATATTAGCGCAAGCGCGAGAGAATGTTACTTTGTTCAGGCCTTAAGTAACTAAGGGCATAATTCGGTACCGCTGCGCTTGACTCCACCAGGTCTGGTATCAATCTCCACGGCTAGAGCAAAATTATGCAGTAGGTTCGTACCGTAGAACGCTTAGGTTTCAACAGGCATTATATCCAAATGTATCAATAATAATTTAAATTACTATTATTCCAAATAACAGGTACGGAAACAGAAACAGCGGAGTTCATGGCGGTGTGCATAGAGACTGTGCAGAAGTACCCGCTGCACGACTACCGCACGCCAGTGTTCATATTCGAGCGGCTCTGCTCCATAATCTACCCGGAAGAGAACGACGTTGGTGAGTTCTTCCTCACGCTGGAGAAGGATCCGCAGCAGGAGGACTTCTTGCAAGTAAGTACACACTTTTGACAGAAGCATATCCTCTTCTTCACATTTTAATGGCGACGAGCATGATTGCTGCTATTTGGTCAATGTCACGAGTACCTACAGCAATACACGTAGGAAATATGTATGGTAATGGTTATTTGAAAGTTCAGTATGCATGTGGTATCTGTCAAAATGTATAGTTGTGTCTTAGTCGGACTAATACAGCTATAAATTCACATAGTGGCTACTTTTAGGCCTGGAAAATAGTGATTCCAGTGAGTCTTCTAAAATGATCGAAAAATGGTTAAGTATTTTTTTTTGAGGAAATATACAAGCTAATATTTCGGAACCTTGTATCTATCAAAGTTACAGATACACTAGAGATTTTTTAAAACATCGATTATCAAGATATGAAATTCTTTTCGACTTCTTATAATAATTTTTCCGCCAGGGTCGCATGTTAGGCAATCCATACTCTTCCTTGGAGCCCGGCATGGGTCCGTTGATGCGGGACGTGAAGAACAAGATCTGCACCGATTGCGAACTGGTCGCCCTCTTGGAAGACGACAATGGTATGGAGTTGCTCGTCTGCAACAAGATTATGTCGCTCGACTTACCCGTCAAGGAGGTTTATAAGAAGGTATGTGATTTTTTTAACACATTCTGCGCTAGTGACACACCATCTGTGATCGAAAAAATCTTACTCCTAAACCAGTGGATACATATGAGTGTCATCGCAATTCTTACTCCTATACTATAGCAGTGCCACTCATTCATGACTGCAATAATTTAGGCCCGAATAAACTAAGGGTTCAATGGAGTGTTGCCGGGGCCGAATCTACCAAACTATTTGTAATTCCCAGTTTCTAAGTATTCTATGTCCGACATTTGGGTCAAAGCACTCTATATCTTCTTCAAAACGAAAGCGCAAAATTTTTATAAATGAGATTACCACGTTGTGACCATGACAAGCTTAAATTTCGCTATGGATGTGTTCGGCGCATTTGAGTACATATACAATCTGACCAATTAGAGATGGAGCTGCAGTACCTCAGGGATTAAGTTTGCAGGAGCTAAGCATAATCGATCACGTAAGCAAGTTATAGATATATTATTTTTTTAATTTTCCAAGGTGTGGTGTACGTCCGGCGAAGGTGTGGACGCTATGCGAGTAGTGTACCGTATGAGAGGACTGCTCGGAGACGCCACTGAAGAGTTCGTGGAAACCCTGAGCCAGACCAACGCCGAGGCTGTGGACGACGAGCAAGTTTACCGCATGGCTAATGTGTTGGCTGACTGTGGTGAGTATATGCTATACCTATACTTATTAAATTTCAGTATTCATGGTAAGGTAATGAAGTTATACAGGTATTAAAGAATATCGTCCCCGACTGGCCGCTGGAGGTGACGCAGAGGCGGTGCAAACACACAAGATCATTTAAAAGAGGAACGTTGCACACGAACGGATTTCTTTGGCACTAAATTGAAAAAGGTCAATCATTATTGATTTATGTTCTATTCAATGACTGTATCAACCTCCGTAAATATGGCACCAATATATAATAAAAACACACCTACCCATGAGCCATAATAATAATATTATGGTATATGCGCAATAAAACCAAGGTAACTGATGCCATGGAACATGCACGGAAACTGAAGTGGAAGTGGGCTGGACATGTGGCTAGGTATACCGACGAGAGATGGACATCAAACATAACAAAATGGAAAGGTCCGCAGGGAACTAGAAATAGAGGTCGGCCAATCATCAGGTGGCAAGATGAAATAAGCGCAATCGCAGGCAAGGCATGGCTACAAATTGCAAAAGACAGACAGTTATGGCAGTCTTTGGAGGAGGCTTTTACCCGAGAGGGGTCCATACAGCACTAGAACTGCACTTTCCCTAATTATAAAGCATTTCAATTAGTTTTTAGTAATTATGAATTATAAACTACAATCAAATTTAATAAGGAACAAAATGAAATGCAATACAAATTCTATATGTTAATATTAATCGTTTTATAAATTATCGTTTAAGTTCATTATTATTGTAATTATTTATGTGCTTGTTCTTGTAATGAATGATATACTGCATGTATGGAATGAATAAAGCTCTATTATTATTATTATTATTATTATTATATGCGCAGGTGGTCTGGAGGCAATGCTGCAGCGTCTGGCAGCAATAAGCCGAGTGGGGGCAGCGCGCGCGCTGGTGGCGACGTTGCTGCGCCTGTTGTCGCTGTGCACGCGCGTGCGTCGCTGCGTGCGCGTGCTGACCCGCGCCAGCACGCGCGCGCTGCCCGTGCTGCTGCACGCGCTGCATCTCGCCGCGCAGCACGAGAAGGACATGCCGCGCGCACCGCTAGTCTACCAGCTACTAGAGGTACTGGTGCCCTCATGACTTTTGACCGCTTAGCGATAATAGTGAAGATCATTGCGCATGTATTTGTTTGCGAATAAATTACTTATGTGCATTCGAGGACAGCGCTCGTAACTTGTGCATGCGCTTGCGTCGCAACAATGAACACCTTGCGGACTTAGGCTTACATGGCGGTAAACAGTTTTGACAAGTACACAATTTTTGTGTCTCCACCCGAACGGTGGACGCAATATGTTGAATGGACACAGGTGTCTAAAAATGTTACTCTCACATTTTTAATATTTTAAATGGATGTTCTCCTAAGTATGAAGAAATTCAAACCCCCTAAAAGTTTCATAACAAATGTACCAACTTCTAAAATGCTAATTATATTACAGATTATGGAACGAATCCTATCGGTAGCAGCAAGTGAGAGCCTCGAGTCATTCTTGCAATTCTCGCTTACCTTTGGCGGTCCCGAATACGTACAGGCGTTGCTCAACTGCACCGAGTGTCCAGGTAACCATTTTCAACATCTACAATACATTCTCGCTTTCGAAATAAACCTTTGGCACTAATGGCACTAATTTAATATGTTTCTTATATTTGTTTAGGTATTCGCAGCAACCAAGTGGCTCTGGGTCATTTGACCAGGGTCCTAGCAGCATTAGTGTACGGCAACGACCTGAAGATGGCGATGTTAGTCGACCACTTCAAGCCTGTGCTAGACTTCGACAGGCTCGACTCAGAGCAATGGACGGAGGAGGAGTTCAGAATGGAACTCTTCTGTGTACTCTGCGCTAACATCGAGAGGAACTCCATCGGTGGCACGCTCAAGGATTACTTGATCTCGCTAGGTGTGGTTCGGGATGCGCTTGAGTATATCGTGGTAAGTACAAAAATATCAGCTCGAAGGACCACATTTTTGGACCTTCGAGCCGTAATTTTTTGCTCAAATTGGGGATTTTATAATTTATTCGCCGTCTATATGCGGAATTTATTTGTTGTTTACAGAAACATGCTCCATGCGTAAAGCCAACACTGGTGTGCACCGACTCTGACGAACTGAAGGAGTTTATCAGCCGTCCTGCTCTCAAATATATTCTAAGGTTCCTCACTGGACTTGCGGCTGATCACGAACCTACTCAGGTAAACAGGCTTAAGGGGGTCGCGTCTCTAGAACTACTATGCTGTGAAATAAAATGTATTCTAATCCTTGCTCTTTGGCCTTTTTAGATGCTGGTATGTGAGAAGGTGATACCAATAGTGCATCGCCTGGAGCAAGTGTCATCGGGTGAACACGTGGGCTCTCTCGCCGAGAACTTGCTAGAAGCGTTGCGGTCGCAGCCGCAGTGTGCCGCTAAAGTGCAACAAGTGCGGGACTTCACGCGGCAGGTTCGTATCACATATATTATGATGGTGATGTTCAAGAGGTCTGTGTTAATTTATATTAGTTTTAATAATCTTAGGTAGTTTTGACGTTAATGGGTCACTGCATTGTAAGAAGCGGCTTGTGACTGGGGGTTTTAGATTGTGTCCTATGCGAAAGTCCTTATTGTCGTCTTCCGAAAGGAACACAAATTTAGCCTGAGAAGACGTTAAATTCTGGTGAAGTCTCGATTGACTTGAGTAACATTACATATTAACGTCTTTGTATAGGAGAAGAAACGGCTCGCCATGGCTGTAAGGGAGCGACAGCTGGGTGCTCTGGGCATGCGCAGTAACGAGCGCGGCCAGGTGACCGCGCAGTGCTCGCTGACGCAACAAGTGGCCGACCTGGCCGAGGAGGCCGGCGCCGTCTGCTGCATCTGCCGCGAGGGATACAAGTACCAGCCTACCAAGGTACCATTACTACTGGCTCAGTAACGAGCGTTATGAATGTGTGGGGAGAGCGAGTGATCATGCTCATCCCCAGCAAAGGGAAGATCTTCCAGCCAGGCAGGTGTCATGCCTGGGGAACCGCGGCGCCAACTGTTCTAGTTGGAAACTTGTATATATACTGCAATGCGCTTGAAAACTCTTATTGCGCGATTTAGGTTCTCGTGTATTTGTACTCAAACTTCGCATTTGTTAGCGAGTAGCGCCATCTATGAGCGAGTGGAGAAACGCTGCTACAAATGTAAACAGTTTAGGAAATGCCACACAAAGTAACATTCTCGCGCTTCCGCTAATAGAAACGTTACAAAATATATGGGAATGACTTAAATCAGGCACGTGACATCTTTAATTCCCATGAGTTTTGTATCGTTTCTTCTAAGCGAAGCGTAAGGATAATATTACTTTATATACTGGCATTGGTTTTTTTGGTCGCAGAAGTCTCTTATCTTATAAAATTTGATGTTATTGAGTGGAGATGGAAACTACAAATTGTATGTGTGTGTCAGGTGCTCGGTATTTACACGTTTACGAAGCGGTGTCCAGTGGAGGAGTACGAGGTGCGCGCTCGCAAGACGCTGGGCTACACCACGGTGTCGCACTACAACATCGTGCACGTCGAGTGCCACATGGCTGCCGTGAGGCTCGCGCGCGCTAGGTAATATCTATACAGATGAATAAAATTGAAGTGTCTGTTTGTAATTCCAAAATAACAGGTTTTCAATATTTACATATGAAAGTATACACGCTTCTGACACAAAAAAACCAAGTTTTAAAATTTTTCTCTGTCTGTCTGTCTGTTTGTTCCGGGTAATCTTTGAAACGGCTGAACCGATTTTAACGGGACTTTCACTGGTAGGTAGCTGATGTCTCAAGGAGTAACTTAGGCTACTTTTATTTATTTAAAACATTAGGGTCCCGCTACAATAAGGATGAAACTAAATCTACGCGGGTGAAACCGCGGGGCACAGCTAGTAGTAAATATGAAGAGTTATTTGATAAAATTATTCGCGAGTGAAATCGCGGGGTCCTGTTAGTCCAATCAAAACCTCAGTTCATGCAAAATTTTATGGTTATCAGGGATGAATGGGAGAGTGCGGCTCTTCAAAACGCGTCGACACGGTGCAACGGTCTGCTGCCTCTATGGGGACCCCATGTTCCGGAGTCTGCATTCGCCAGCTGCCTTGCCAGACACACTACGTACTTGCAGGTCCTTATTTTAATGCATATAAGAACAATATTTGAGTGGCTGTAGATTGTTCATCGCAATGACGCAACACCTTGTCCAAATCATCAGAGACTGCCACCATTGATATAGGATGGAAATAATATTCAACCCTATTTTTCAAGATTCAAAATAAGTTTGTTTAAATTTCGAATACTAACCAATAGTCAAGTCAAATAATCCGCTACTCGCATTACTATTTGAAATGTAAATTAATATTGAAAATGAAAATTATTTATTCAGTTTAGGCCTTAGTAAGGCTACCATTAACGTTAAATAACTAACTAAACGCATTTATACACCGGAGGGTAGATTGAAAAAATATATATTTGAGTAGGAATGCACGGGTCACCGCGACATTGGTCACACGAACACGCTGCACGATTTGAAGCTGCTCCTACTGCGCTTCGCCCGCGGCCGCACGTTCCACGACGACACCGGCGGCGGCGGGCCGCTGTCCAACATGCAGCTGGTGCCCGCCTTGATACACATGGCGCTATATGTCATTAACACGTGAGTTTATATATTGGATCTAGACATTTTAAGCGCACATTTGGTATACATAAATTGAAAAAAAAATTAAAAAAATCAATAATTTAAAAATAATTGTCATTACTTATTTTTGCGGTAAACTGTTGTTAGAGGTTACATACAATAGGTTCTAAATAGTATATACCAAATAAATACTGTAATTATTGCTACAATCCTTGTAAGGTGAGAAGATTCAGCCATAGTAAGGACAGCGAACTCGAGATCACGTTATAACGTTCCTCTCTAAAATAGTAATTACTAAGCTTCTTGCCAGGTTCTTCTCAGTAAAAGCAACCATCCGAACCTGGCGGTAGCATGTATAATCCTGTATAATGTCATTCTGACGATTTGAAAGTACTTTGTAGAAGTCTAATCGAATAAAGATATTTTTGACTTTTACTTTGACTTTGAACCTTCTCATACAACTGTATGAAATGTATGGGAATTAGTGACGTCAATGATGTGTGTTTTAGTATTAGCTAGGCGTTATATACGTGTTGGTATATGCTTAGGAGTCGCGTGGCAGCCAGAGAGACGGCCGCACTAGAGTCGTCGATGATTTGGGCACCGCCCCGACTGCTGGAGTCCGCTCACGACGCCGAGGGACCGCTCTACTTCATCACACTCATGCTGATGCTCTACCCGCATGCCAAGTATGTATACCACCTTACTTTATATCTCAGTTATTCAGTATCTCAGGGGCCCAACCATGAGCTCTTATTGCAATGATAATTTCACTCATTTATGAGACAGATGTACGCGACGTGTATACATCTGTCACTGTCGCACAAATTATAATACCCATTAAAATTTATTGAAAACTTTATAGTAGATTCAGGTATATTGATTAAAGTTCCTATACAAAATCTAACTATAGTACCACTATCATAATTATTTAAAAAAATCGGAAATCAGGGGCCCAACCATGAGCTCTTATTGCAATGTTAATTCAATTGTGCGACAGTGACAGATGTATACACGTCGCGTACATCTGTCTCATAAATGAGTGAAACTATCATGGCAATAAGAGCTCATGGTAAGGCCCCAGCTCAGTTATCGTTAAGGTAGGGATATCTGCGCATGTATTTGGTTGCGCTCGTTCCATACAAGTACAATGCAGAAAATATTACTACTGCGCTCATTCAATGTCAGCGCTCAAAAGTAATGATAGTACATGTACATACAATTTTCTTAAATACTTTATTTTTAAGTAACGATTAAAAGGGACCCTGTTGATTCAGGCGTCTAACCGGATTTTGTTTTCAGAATTTCTTCTATATTTTCAAGTGAGGTCCCGTCACGTGCGCGTACCTAAAATAGGCAGTAGTCATTTTATGAGTCTGTCTCAGTATAAATGTGACACGCGAGGCGAATAAAAACATGTGCAGTGTCCCCATTATTTTTGCAGGCGCTCATAACTTGTGACAGCAGCAATAACAAAATCGATTAAATTTATAAACCCTATACTAAATGCTGGCCCTTTGCATTTCCTTTACGCTTTTTAAAATATATATATTTTCCCCCTTTACTCCCGGGCCCTTAGCAAGTTACCTAATGCATATTATTGCTTATCCAGCCCTGACTAATTCTGTATCGTTTCAAAACTCCTTTGTTTCCAGATGGCGTGCCCAGAAGGTGGATTGGTTGAAGCGGCTGTTGGTAATAGGTCACGTGCGCGGCTTGTCGCCCGGTGGGCCGGCCTTGCGTGCGTTGCCTCCCCCGCCTCGCGCGCCCAGGCAGTGGACCGACTATAAACCCTACGCCTTATACGTCGCACTCATCGATCAACTATACACTGTTATGTTCAAGGTATTTTACACTACTTGTAGTCTATTATAAAAAAAACGATGTCTTTATACATACATACATAATAATATGGGGGTATACTTTCTAGGTGAACATTTTTATCATAGAGCAGCGATTGGTGGTACATATAAATTAAGAATGTATAAAAGACCGTGAAATATTTTTTAAATTTTCGCCTCTTACTATCTATACAGATAAATAAAATTGAAGTGTCTGTGTGTTATACAAAATTACAGCTTTTCACTACATACATATGAAAGTATACACGCTACTGACACTAAAAAAAACAAGTTTTAAAATGTTTCTGTCTGTCTGTTTGTTCCGGGTAATCTCTGAAACAGCTTGACGATTTTAACGGGACTTTCACTCGCAGCTGATAAATGAATGAGTAACTTAGGCGACTTTTATTTATTAAAAATATTAGGGTTCCACGACAATAAGGATGAAACTTAATCTACGCGGGTGAAACCGCGGGGCACATCTCGTAAATATATAAATATTGTCTTATGTTCCATATATCACTAACATCTAACAACTACACTTTACCACAAGTTATCTTTTCATCTCTGTCTGTTTGCTCCGGAAATCTCTGAAACGGTTGGACCGATTTTAACGGGACTTTCACTAGCAGAGAGCTGATGTTACAAGAAGTTAGTCATACTTTACACAATTATTGTTGAGCGCTCATGTCTCGCGACGACACCTGAACTTACAAAAAGTGTACCTAATAAACAGTTACAATTAATAATGTGTAGTAAAGTAATATAAGTAGTGAGTAATATTTTGTCCGTAATCAATATTGAAATTCTCGTCCAACAGAATGTAAGCACAACATCAGTGGACCAGTGGCCGATTAAGCTAGCCGAATACATCCGCTACAACGACGAAGCGAACGCCAAAGCGGCCGAACGCATCGTGTCCACCTTCACTGACGAACTGCTCCCTTGCGCTTCCTTCGCGGAGTTCTGTGACGCAGCCGGCTTTCTTGAAGACATCCCTGAACCCGACGCCTTCCTCCAAGCCCTCATAGACGAACAACCTTGAGAAAGGCCTTACGTGCCGCAATGCCTCAGCTACAACGGATGTATGGCTTGCTAACACACTACGACCAGTTTAATTAGCATATATTTACAAGTAATTAGGAATCTAGGAACGAATCGTAATAACACACTCACACTCACTTATACGTCATTCACGTGTTTTATCGACATTTTTAAAAACTTCAATACGAATAATTAAAATTATTTTGACGGTAATGAAAGAGTAAATTCAAAAATTGGCAACCCTCATGCTCAATGTAGCAAACAGTATTATTTCGAAAAATAGGCCTAGTTTCCTAACTTCTTGTAAAGCTTATTGCAGTTTGCTGTTTCAAAGTAGTTTTGAATCTCTGATCATCATTAGTCGATAGTTAATATCTTTGCGTATTGAATGGAATACTGGCAACATACGATTTTTGGGTGGTTCAGGAATAGTTTTATGCAACCGCTCCTTTGATTGCTGAGGTACCTATTTCAAAAGCGTCCATTAGTCGCGGCATAAGGTTACCATCACGATAATTAAATTAACAAAAATTCTGAAATAAAATAAAGTTTTTCAACACCAAGTCCCATAAAACTATGTGGCAACTACCCAAGCTTACAGTGTATTAATTAATTTATCAAATTTTAATACTTGCCCATTACCAAAGTTACTAGGTAAGTGTTACTATAAACAGTTGCAAATAGTTCCAATTTCAATACGGCATCTTATTCACCGTTTCTATTGAGATATTTCGCTCCAGGCAACAAAAAACCAAGAGTGTGAATAGAATCAGGTTGATTTAATTAACTATTATGAATGGATAAGTATTCATCAAAACGTTCATAAGAACAGTTTGAAACGGTCCAATTTGTCAAAGTGTACGTTAGCAAGGTGAGGCGGCGCGTCGTCCTTTCACCCGGGGTCAAGGGCCTCGGCAACACACACATTAGTAAATGTCACACTACAATACTTAATAATTTATATACAATGTAATTGTAACAAATATTTAATCGGTTAAATTATTCATTAACTTTCTGTATTCCCACGCGTTAGGTGCTTTTAATGTAACCAGTAATTTTGCTTCTTCAATAAATTGTTTCTGCTTCAATTTGTGTCTTATTTTAAACTATTGGTGACTTCTTTGGTTATTGCTTTTGTGTAGTGATTTCAGACTCGTTTCAAAATTGTCTAATGTTAAAACACACATAAAATAATGTTTCTGATTATTATTTCGTAAATTTAAAGTGGAAAAAAATTCGGTATTTTTAGTCATGCCTGTCCACTGGAAACGGGATTGAACTGTGCATGAATCGGACTGACGATGGAAACCTTTCTAGCACATCAGCAAACAATAATTTTAGCCATACATATATACGACATCAGTCTTATCACAAACATACGCCTGTGGCTAACCTTTATAAATTGCGAAAATTCTAGTTACATGCATTTACCCACACTTGACAATCCTTGGCAATATGCTGTGTAGTCTGTTCTGTGGTTTTTATACTTAAAATAAACGCATGAGCACAATCAGCAAGCACTTCCAGTGATGTAGGTCGCTGCAGGTGCCGGAGGATGGGCCGACCTCGCCGAGTGTAATGGCATTGCGACGCAGTTGATATGTCGCTCGCTATTACTGCGGGAGTCACGACTCTTGCGCAACACGGCTATAGGGTCACCGGGTGATGGTGTACTCTACACACTTCTATGGAAAGATCTACACATGCTCTCACGAGTTTTGAGCGCTCAGCGACAATAGTAGGGATAACTACGCAGGTATTTGTTTGCGCTTCCGTTTAACAAAGCCCAAAACATTATCACTGCCCATTCAAGGCGGTATTCATAGCTCGTTATAGGACCTGTACATGCATTTACCTAGGTACAAATAGGGTACCTCATCAACGCGACGAATACCCCAAAAGGAGCACTATATTTCACTTTAGATTTTTCTACATACTTTAATAAAATTAGATAGGGAACCTACTTATATATTAAAGAACTAGCTGTGCCCCGCGGTTTCACCCGCGTAGATTTAGTTTCATGCTTCATGTCGCGGAACCCTAATACTTTTAATAAATAAAAGTAGCCTAAGTTACTCCTTAAAACATCAGCTACCTGCCAGTGAAAGTCCCGTTAAAATCGGTCCAGCTGTTTCAGAGATTACCCGGAACAAACAGACAGACAGACAGAAGGACAGACTGAGAAAAAATTTAAAACTTGGTTTTTCATAATTAGTACCGTGTATACTTTCATATGCATTTAGTGAAAAGCTGTTATATTGGAATTACAAACAGACACTTCAATTTTATTTATCTGTATAGATTAAAGAAGTCATGCCAAATGAAGGTAAGTGTTGGGATGTCACGTTAGTTGGTTTACGGCGAAGGAATCCTGTGCATATTATGTCTGAGAAAAAAATAATTCACGTGTGTTACTGTTCGAGCCGGTGGTCTAGATATCGTAGAATAAGACGTTGATACTTAATTATTTACGGTGAAATTTAAAGTGAGTGTTGTGTTATAGCACCGTTGCCTTTCCCTTCAAAGACCCCTCCAGAAGGTAAAGGCGTGAACGCATTCTTAGGCCGATTGGTGAATTCGTATCTAATGAACGAAGAATTATTGCTAATTTCAATAAATAAGATGGTTAACCCCCAATTTCTCCATTATGATGTACAGCGTACAAACTTACTGTATATCACAATGACTAATTATCATCGCCTACTTTTATGACACCGGACAAACATCATTTCTTTATTAGAAGTTTTGGGTCAAGATAGTATTCCAACGGTAACATTAATTTTTGGTAATAGCGAGATAAATTCCCTTCATTACTTTTCTTATTTTGGTTAAGAAATAACGTCATCAGAATCCACTTGTTTGTTTTACAAATGTACAGTCGGAGAAAAAACCTTTTGCAGATCTTTTGTCATATGGAGTACCTGCTTATTTAGAAAGAATTTTACCATTATTTCTGACGCTTAATTTAATCTGGATATGTTTAAGAGTAAGAGAAATTTCAATGCTAGGGAGGGGGGTTGTGGTATGGACGAGCTTAATAGATGTAGGTTTAGCCATTTACATTGGTAATCCTACCTACCTTTCTTGACTTTTTTAAAAAAAGCAACCCACAGAAGTGGTATATCGCAGAAGACCTTTTCTCGTCGAATGTACTCTGCAAGAAAGCTTTCTCTCGACACAATGTTTATCATAAATCATGTTACAAATGTTCCCGTTTAACCACACATCATGCATGACGAGTCTGATTAACTATTATGTCGAAACATTAAATAATTAGATAGGCACGTAGGTACAGTACTATACTGTAATTAGGATACTTTCTAACCTGCTGTGCTTTCAAAGTGTCATTATTTATTATATTTGCCGATAAATTATATTTGCGGAATAGAGCATTGATTTTACATTTAAAACATGGCCTTGGGCAAAGTAGGTAACTCCTGATTTTATTCAATTCTTTCAATAATTTGAAATGTATTGATTTGGATTCGCTTACCCATGCTCTGCTGCCAATCAATATTACTTACGTAGAATAATCAAAATTTCATAAATTTTTTAAATTAAAAAAACGCTACCTATTTGACGTATTTTTATTCTATGAGTGGAAAACGCTATCGCCAGAAAAAATTGTGTGACGGTTGACATGATGACGTCATTCGTAGGTAGTCATAGCTCAGTAACTGTACGCGGGTAGTTCGACATATTTGTCCGACTTGATCAACTTGGATGTTGATATTTTAATATTTGTGAGGTTTTATTATTGATCATACATTGTATATTATATTATAATGTATTGTGATAGTTTGTAATTGTGGTGTGTATAATTATGTGCTAAGAAGACATGACAGTTGAAATAATGAGAATCGGAGGAAAAAGAACAAGGTAAGGCACATATTCACCCTCCGAGTGGCTTCAGATTGGCAGCCCCATGATTGTTATAATGCATAAAAACACACACATGTGCGGATAAGCCGGTGTTCACCTACTACCTAGGTAGGTGGGTACTTTATATTGAAAACAGTTTGCTTGAATATCAAACCAAATTTTTTTCCTTCTTAGACCAACATTTTAAGGTAATTCTGATACTCACACACTGGCAAATTAACCGAGACTCACAGACGAGATAAAAAAATAAAACAAAAAATAAATTATAATAAATAAAATATTTATTATTAAAAATAAACATTTCTTGTGAGATATTTTGTTATTTATTAACTTAAAATATTAAACGATAAACATAACCATTGTAATCCATACAATAATCACATAATTGGCACAGGCACTCGAGTATGGATAATAAACCTTATCATCTTGTATATTAGGTCGGTTGTAGCAAGTCTGACATAAAAGAAGGGCTTCATATACAATGAGACAACGTCTGCATCAAGTCATACAATACAAAACTTTCTTCTTGATAGCATAAGGTCGAAAATCGATTTCCTAGTCGCATTACTTCGCCCAAACTAGACCAAAAATCTCATGTATGGAATGTGCATCGTGAGCGCTTTTATTGTGTACTTAGTCTTAGGGTGGGTTGCACCAACTAACAAATTTCTTAAAGTACTTTTTGAATAGGTATAAAAAAATATACACCATTTTAAATTGACAGATGACGTCATGAATTTAACTGATTTAAGTGAATATAGGTTAATATACAATTTGTCACATAATAAAAATAATATGACGGTTAGATTTGTTACTTGAAAAATAAAAACATGGCTTGCAACCCACTCTTAGAGTAATCGGTTACCCTAGCAAGCCACAGTGTTTGATGTACTTATTATTATAGGTACCTTACTAAAGCCACACTTACCACAACAGACCTTTAACAATAATATAAATAAACTTATATCTTCGTAATATCTAACCTAACATTATCTTATTATATCGATCTGTCGAAGTCTTGCTCGAATATGAAAAAATATACAATCATACTTTTCCCTTGAAATTAATACCTTTGGATTTCTTCATAAATACCGTATATCTAGCGAATCATTTCAAGCGGAACAAATAACAATATCAAGCAGGTTTAACTTAGCCCCGGTTGTTTGGTATTTCGATAGAATATGAATAAATATAGTGCATCACACATTGAGTGCGTAGCTCGTTTATAAATCGTATGAGTCTCCCTTGCCGACGCGGAACAGGAACTTGTAGACGAGACCAGCCAGCGCTCCGCCGACCATAGGGCCCGCCCAGTATACCTGCACAATAAATACACAATCATTTTATTCCCAGTTTGAAGGTGCATACCCACTGTAAAATCTATATCTATACAGATAAATAAAATTGAAGTGTCTGTTTGTAATTCCAAAATAACAGCTTTTCACTAAATGCATAGGAATGTATACACGCTACTGACACTAAAAAACCAAATTTTAAAAATTTTCTCTGTCTGTCTGTTTGTTCCGGGTAATCTCTGAAACGGCTGGACCGATTTTAACGGGACTTTCACTGGCAGGTTGCTGATGTTCCAAGGAGTAACTTTACTTTTATTTAAAAAAAACATTTAGGGGAATAAAACTAAATCTACGCGGGTGAAACCGCAGGGCACAGCTAGTTTTAAATATCTTTGTATGACTACTTGGTACAATTTCAATATTATTGTGCATGAAATTTGTAAATTGGTGTTCCAGACAGTGCCTAAGTAGTTTAAATCGCTGACTCTCTACTAGACCCTCAACCCCTATCTCGAGTTTGCCACCCTTTCTTAATCTACACTCGCTAGCGTCTCCGCCGAATATTTGTATGAGAAATTGTACAGCGCCTCCAAGCGGTGACGTGAAGAACTAAAATATGTCATACAAATATTGTTGGAGACGCTAGCGAGTGTAGATCAGGAAAACGGTGGCAAACTCGTGGTAGGGGTACAGAGCAGTAGCTGTGCACAGTAGTAAATTCCCGCGGCCACGCCACCTAGTATTTAATAACTTTTTTGAGGGGTAATCTGGATTGCGAGCTTCCATTGCCATATCCTACTTAATGATGATTTGCAAGGTAGCGTTGGGGACTCCCAAAAGCCTTTTTACTTGTTCTAATTTTTTTTTCTTCAATGCTCCCTTTATCAATCGACAGGGTCTATCAATACGTCCACAGAGGCTATCGAAGAAGGCATACACATATTAATCACACTAATGTTTGCCGGGAATCGAACCCACGACATTTAGAGTGGCAACCAGATCAACAGCCTATTACCAAATCCTATGGAAAAATTCAACATGAGAGCATCCAAATAGCAATATTACTGTAATGACTAAATGGGCTTTCAATTGAGTAACGTTAAGTGTTACCTCCCTTACGTTAGGCAACTTGCAACTGACTGTCTGCAATCTAGCAACCTGCAATCTCTACCTCAACGTGATATAAATTACACCTGTTACATAATCGTAGACTACGAATATACAAATGGTAGTTTGTCCGACACAAAGGGATTGAAAAACAGACGCTTCACGCTTTCTGAGACTGTTACAAACATGGGAAATACGCACAATAGAATATTACTGTCATTACATTCAGATATACAGAATACTTCCTTGGACATTACATTACTGACACCATCATTAAGTACTTGCGACCCTTTGTGTACAAATAAAGGAAAGCACGGTGTACCTATTGTTTCATTTAATAATAATGATATTGTTATCTCACATTATTTAATTCAATACTTTCTAGCTGACACGCTTTCCGGCTACATTACATTAGAATTTCTTTTCGGAACATTATGGATATTTAGGTACAGTGGCCGTCACGAGCTATGAGCGCTGACTTTGAGAGCGCAGCAGTCATTTTATTAGTCTGTCTCTGTCTGTCTGTATGGCGCGACGTGAACAAAATACATACCCCTACTGTTTTCACTAAGTGTCATCATAACATGTGTCGTGTAAATATGAATAAAATTGTGAAGCTTGACGGATATTCTTTTGTAAATAGGTCTGTGTTCACCCTGAAACTCTATAAAAATGAAATTGAGCTGCTGGACCTAGAGACATGAAATTTTAAGGGTTGCGAGTTGCAGGTATTTACTAAGAAAGGGTTTTCCAAAATTCCACCCCTGATAAAAGTATATGAAAAATCGTATGTGGCATTCTAACGGCCACGCAGGCACCACAAAAAAAAATTGGGATCCCATAAGGTCGCACCATGACAATCGCTTTGTGAGCTTTTCGCCTATATTTCTTAACTAGCTGTGCCTCACGGTTTCACCCGCGTAGATTTAGATTCATCCTTATTGTCGCGGAACCGTAATATTTTTAATAAATAAAAGTAACCTAAGTTACTCCTTGTAACATCAGCTACCTGCCAGGGAAAGTCCCGTTAAAATCCGTCCAGCCGTTTCAGAGATTACCCAGAACAAACAGACAGAGAGACAGACAGACGGACAGACAGACAGAGAAAAATTTTAAAACTTGTTTTTTTAGTGTCTGTTGCGTGTATACTTTCATATGCATTTAGTGAAAAGCTGTTATTTTGGAATTACAAACAGACACTTCAATTTTATTTATCTGTATAGATGTATAGATGTATAGATTTGGTTTGAAAACTTACTCACTATTAACTTCTAGAGCACACCTAAACAAACACTGATCGTAGGTAATCTAATCACATGCAAAGGCAATATAATTTACTCGTCTCATCTATAAATTAACTGTTGCAGGATCGTCACGTGCTTATGTTGAAGTGAAAGTATGTTAGATAATGATTATATGGCCCAGGCGCAGTGGGCAGCTATCGTTACACCAATACATGCAATTTTATGTGACTCTTATGCTAATGTATTGGCAAAGTTCGCATCAATTTTGGCGATATATCGATAAAGCTGCAAACCGTGGGAATTTTGCTATCCGCTGTGGTTATGGTTGGATTATATTTTCAACATTCTTTGAGTATTTTTAAGTTCATAATTCAACAAATCCCTCGTCGTTTGTCTAGGAGGAATATTTTTCCTTGTGAGCACTAGCATTTCGTTGGGTTAAGTTATGCTTTGTGTATGGGATCAGAAGGCAGTTCTACTTATGTGACCAGAGGCCTTACCATGAGCTCTTGGTTTATGCAATTGCCATGTTATTTTGTGTCATATATGACGTAAGTACTCGGATTTCGCTCGCAGATTCACCTGCGAGTCCAGTAAGATTTGACATATAAACATTCATATATAATCCGGATACTCACTTACATATATACACCGGGATCGAATGTCGAGAATCATATTTTAGTGGATATCTGCACACTCTAAATAACATGTCTGTCAGTCAGCACTATATATCACGCAGTCGAGGTATCATAGCTATTAGACTTCATGGTTGGGCTCCATAAAGATACGTTGGTGTAAAGGTGAAAAATAAAATAAAGGACTTACCCAATGCGAGGTCCATACGCTAACGATCACAGCAGGTCCGAGGGAACGCGCCGGGTTCATGCTGGACCCAGTCAGGGGAACCTGGGTACACACAGGACAGTCAATTTAGGGGACATGTACTTCAATTTCATTAGTCATTATTAATCAATAACAGGAGGGAAATAATATGACTGATAAGGGATGAATAAAAGGGGTTGACATAAAAGAGAGAAACATGGGACTAGGGCAGGATGATGATGATCATCTATCCATAACAATCAATAAGTTATAATGATGGAATACTGACAAAGAACTGAGGAATATAATTGACAGCACGACTCGATTCGTGAAGAGTTACACAAGACATTTTATAGCAGGCAATGATCACAGAACTGAATGCCTCTTTTGCCGAGTTCTATGGTATCTCTTGGCACTCACACAAGCAGCGTGGCAAGCAGTGATGCAGAGACCGATGGCGAGGGGTCGGGAGCCTTTGACGTCATTCCTGCACTTGTCGCACACTGCCTGCACCGTCAGCACCAGCAGGAAAGTGATCAGCATCTCGAGCAGGAACGCCTGGTATATAACACACACACAGCTATATAAGCTTAACTCTACTAACTTGTATCTACGTATATTGCTAATATCGTAATGAGAAAAGACGGGCAATGCTATCTATAGTAATATATTATAAAGAGGAAAGATTTTTATTTGTATGTTTGTAACGAATTGGCTCAAAAAGTACTGGACCGATATCAAAAATTCTTTCACCATTTGAATGCTACATTATTACTAATAAATATAGGCTATATTTTATCTCCGTGCTCCCACGGAAACGGGAACTAAACGGGAGAAACCGCGTGACATTCACTAGAGTTACAATATATTTACCTGACCATCGTCGATGTTGGCGGCAGGCATTGTTACCCCGAATCCTCCAACCTTATCAGCCGGTAGAGCCAACTGGAACAAAAGTATTTATTATATATTCTGGTAAATAGATACCGGTAAATCATAGTCATGCTCACGCAGGTGTCCCATGGGGATAAGTAGGCAGCTAGAGACTAACTTATTCGTGCACTCAGCAAAAATAGTGGGGGTGACAGCGCGGGTATTTCATTCGCGTCGCGCCATACAGATAGACTCAAAAAAAATACTACTACGCATGAAAGGTCAGCGCTTATAACTCGTGATTGTACCTGTACTTAAAATGTAGTTCAACGAATCTCATACGGTATCTGAGTCTGAGACAGCAATGGACGCACCATGTCACGTTAGCTAATCATCTCGGTGATAATTGGGTGTTGCCTTTGCTTACCTGTTGAGCCTTATGGGATGACATGGGCATATACAATTTTATTCTCTTTAGTGTGAGGGTCATACGCCGACTAACCCACACATTACCCATCTCGCAAGAGTGTGGCCTAATTAACATTTAGCTTTTGTATAAGTGAATTGATTAGTCAGTTGATTATTTAATTTGCGAAGTGTTCCACGTCGTGATACAGGGTAGACCTCGGTGTAGCTCGTTAGCACGACGTCGGTAAAATGTCGCTCTCGTTAATTTGTACTAAGGTCACAGTATCTACATCATGAGCTTAAGAGACGATTACATAAAAGCTTTGTTACTCATTAAATTGCAATATAGTTGTTATAGGTGTTCGTCCATATATAATAAAGCTATATTCTGTTCCCACTATAAATGTTTTTTTTTCTATCGGGGTGCATTTGTGCTGCATGATTAATGAGTAGAAATCTTTGTAGTGATAAATTTATTTATTTGTTTTATAATTATACCTTTTGCGTTAAATGCTGGTTCTACAGAAATTTAAAAAATATTAATAAAAAGTTTATCGCGTAAAGACAATTCCTTTGACAATAACAATAAAATAAGGGTTTATAAAATACCTAAAATTATTATGCGTGATTTTCACATGGACGCGGACATTTTTTGATGAACATAAGAACCATTTTACGTTAACCACGCTATTTATTTTTTTGACTGCGTCTAGAAAAACTTAATATTACCCTTGGATCAAGAGTTACACTACTCGCCATTGGGTAGTGAGAGCTCAAATCATTAAAATGTCATCTAAGTCATACATGTACAAAATGGCCTTTAGTTAGTTCAATGTTAATTAGCCATATGTTAATGCCAACTTATTTTTATAATTAGCACTTAGTGCACAAGATTGAAAAGAGCAATACATTCTAGGTTTGAGGCTCAGATAATTGCTGAGCGAATATTAATGAGAGGTCACATAAGTTCATTACATAAACAAACATATCAACTAACCATCACGTTTTGCTGGCGATGACTTAATTTTCATTAAAATTGTTTGACTATCTATGGTCAACTCTGTAAAAACAACTTTATAAAAAAACTAGCTGTGCCCTGCGGTTTCACCCGCGAAGATTTAGTTTCATCCTTATTGTCGCGGAGCCCTAATATTTTCAATAAATAAAAGTAGCCTAAGTTACTCCTTGATATATCAGCTACCTGCCAGTGAAAGTCCCGTTAAAATCGGTCCAGCCTTTTCGGAGATTACAGACAGACAGAGAAAAAAATTCAAACTTGGTTTCTTAGTGTCAGTATCGTGTATACTTTCATGTACATTTAGTGAAAAGCTGTTATTTTGGAATTACAAACAGACACTTCAAGTTTATTTATCTGTATAGATTATTATTATAATCTTTATTTATGAATATTATTACTGTATATTAATTAATCTGAATCGATTTACATGGATTTTTTTACTTCTGGGACAATAAATCGACATAGCTTTTTCGAGCAAAGCTTGGTCATTCAGGAACTTATTATAATAAAAGATAACTAACCATGTGCCCTTAGTATTTCATATTTGTAAGGGAGCTTTACTTTAGCGAACGACTACATATCCATCTCTGTAAGTACCAGATCTAAGTCAAGGGCAAGGATCTATTCCCATATGTGAACCATCAGTGTCAGGTGTCAGGGCGAGCGAGAGCGCGACAGTTTGTTACCTGTCGATCACTTATGTAACCACATTAACTACGTATATGTAGTGCAAATGTTGCTTTTAACCTAACGACCTTAAGTACAGTTTTATAACATGCTCACGCTTAAGCAGAAGGGCTTTTCAGCAATGACAGCCAACGTGACAGTTGAGTCCATCGCCCTCAGGCACTAATAATCAGTTTATCTACGCCTAGATTCTTTCCACAGACATATGACATATTAATAATGATTTTTCCTAAACCGTAGAGCTCGTGTTGTGTCATCACTGTATTATGTTTCTACACAAACTAATTTTAAAACTTCCGTAGGTTGCGTTTGTTTTATTTATGAAATTAGGTCAACGATGGTGCAACCCTCCCTAATTATTCCCCATAATTAAACACCCGTGGCTTTTAGCTAGGTTTTAGTTAGGATAGCCATTTCGCTGCCACCACAGTGGTTGGTGTATCCACTATGGATTTTCCACTGAAAAAAAAAGATTGCCTTACCCTGAGTAGTCCAGCGCCAGCCATAGCGCCGAGGACTTGCATGGCGACGAAGAGCACCGCCTTGATCAGCCTGATGTCTCCGGTCACCAGCAGGCCCAGGGTCACCGCCGGGTTGATGTGGCCTCCCGATACGTTACCGATGATCTGGGAACAACGAGAACATACGTTAATACTTACTCCAACGATCTATACTCTGGGTCACTGAAGTGGCTTTCACGAGATTATGCCTATATTCAAGAGACAAAGGGCATGAGAGGATCTCTTTTTCGACGAATTTCGGACCTCGAAACTTGTCTTGTAGGGCTTACCCTATAAGACCAGTTTCGAGGTCCGAAATTCGAAAAAGAGATCCTCTCATGCCCTTTGTCTCTTGAATATATTACAACCTTTTTATAGAGATGAAAAAAAAATACAGTGAAGGGAAATCACTAGGGAGTAAGGCTTATCACACACAGAGGAATAGACAAATGGTCGAAAATAGTGATGAACTGGTACACAGGGAACAGGAAAAGAAAACAGGGCAGACCGTTCAGGCGATGGGTCGACGAAATTAAGGCAATGGCGGGCGGTACCTGGACAACACTAGCCAAAGAAAGAAAACAATGGAGTCAGTTGGAGGAGGCCTTTGCTATAACAAAGCACACAGATATTACAAACGAAGAAAACAACTAAAGAACCGAACCAATCGTAAAATATCTGCAAAAAGGGCTTATAATAATAATAATAATAAGGCTTATCAACATTCAGAATATTCTTACTGGTTTCGAAACAAGCTTAGTGAAAAGAGAAAGAAAGCAGATGATATTATATACCTATGTCTTACTTAAGAGTATTAGAATGTGGCTTACTTAAGAGTATAAGGATGATATTATGTATGTCTTACTTAAGTATACAAGAATGTAGACAAGTTTATATGTTCAGTCTTAAGCAGTGGTAATAAAGCTTAGAATTTATTAAACAAACAAAATGTTAAGTTAATTTTGAAGCCGTAAGAATCATCGCTCATGATGTTAATCATTGAAGCATTAAGTCAATAAATCTGTATTGAAGGGAACTTAACCAACAATAATTGTAATTGAACGCCATAGGCGAGAATATCGGACGATTGATCAAAACTGCAGTTTCTCAAAGTTTATTTATTAGTTATACTGTTTTTATACCAGTAAAAATGGCAAACACAAATGCGGCCTACGGTCGCTTGCATAATCGCCAGGGGTATCACGCGCGCATTGCCGACCCTGTAAATATATCTTCACATCCTCTCTTGAAGAAACCCAGCTGTACTCGTTTGGAAATACAACGTTGGGGTAACTCCCCAACGTAGTTTTTTTTCTATAACCTGAGCGTCCGGGGAAGGATGCTCTTTTGTAAACAGTGCGAGACCGTTTAGTTTCCAAGGTGTCGCGAACTAACCGCTGAGGGCGAGAAGAGTTAGCTTAAGTTGTTGACAGGTTCTTGAGATAAATTGTCGTTTTGAAATATTTTTCGATATTTTTGCTTTTCAACAATATTCTGTAAAAAAATATAACAAACAAAGTATCAGACGTTTAGTTAAGGGTCTTGATCGAATGTCCTATTTAACGTTATCGTTCAACATTTTGAGAACCACTGCCAGAAACACGTCTTAAGCAGTTAAGCTCAGATTAAATTACTTAGTTGCGAAGCGCATGACTTCGACGCGAACGCACGAGCTTCAAGCGACACTGACTCATCCGCTCTACAAACATATGTCATAGGTCAAGTCTATATTACCTGCAATTAAAATAAAAAAGGTCGCAAGTTAACTTCGCACGATCGGCAATAAATCTTTTTTTAACTAGATCAGGGCCCCGTACTCGCTAATTGATCAATTTTATTGAATACACATTTTGGAAATAACGTAACGTTGTAATTAACTAAAGGTTGTGTTTAAATTAAATTTGATATAATAATTCAATAATATCCACATTAACATGGAAACAGTTGTCATATGAGGAGTATTTAAAGATTTGGAGAATATAATTTTTTATAGACATGATAATTTATACAAATTATATAATTGTTTGACTCGGCGCGGCCTGCTAGTAAGTTCAAAATTTACAAAAAAGTAAATAGTTTAAATTTAATGACAATAAGGGCTTATGGTATTACCCTACCCCTCATGATCAATGCCCCAAGTATAGCGCTTTTTTTGACTAGAGACTTAAAACTTCCTACACTCGCCGCTTGGGGCGTTTTCAACTTCTTTCAAATTGTCTTGCTTTCAATTGTCATTGTAATAATAATATGTTAAATGTATTGCCTATGTATATGCCTGTATTATAGGTATACTACAGGCATATAACTATTATATATGACAAAATATCTCCTGTATATACAATGTTATGTACATAAGGTCCAACTAATCGTTCCTGTCTGCATTTCTCACGTCTATCAACACTTTCTTAGTACGCAATTAACGCAACACTCCCACACAGTAGCAATTAAACATGTATTAATTAATTAACGAGATTGTTAGTAATTCGCGACTGTCAAGGCTTCGTGGCATTGAAGAGATGTTCTCAATGGTGAGCCGATTTGTATTAGACTAAATTGATCCATTTAGTTACGATAAACCTTGGATGTGATCGTAATACATCATGATCTAATATATATTATGTATGTATATGTGTAGTTTAATTAAAGCAGAAAACAATACACAATTATGTATCATAGTAAGTACTAGCTGTGCCCCGCGGTTTCACCCGCGTAGATTTAGTTTCATCCTTATTGTCGCGGACCCCTTATATTTTTAGTAAATAAAAGTAGCCCAAGTTACTCCTTGAAACATCAGCTACCAGTCAGTGAAAGTCCCGTCAAAATCCGTCCAGCCGTTTCAGAGATTACCCGGAACAAACAGACAGACAGACAGACAGAGAAAAATTTTAAAACTTGGTTTTTCGGTGTCAGTAGCGTGTACACTTTCATATGCATTTAGTGAAAAACTGTTATTTTGGATTTACAAACAGACACTTCAATTTTATTTATCTGTATAGAGTATAGATGAATCCCCATTTCCCTTGGTCACGGCATCACGCCTAGACGGCTGGATGGATTTTAACGGGTCTTTCACTGGCAGATAGCTGATGTTTCAAGGAGTGTTTTAGGCTAATTTTATTTAAAAAACTGTATTAAACTAAATCTATGCGGGTGAAACCGCGGGGCACAGCTAGTTAATTGATAAAAAAGTGAGATTTATAACCATTATGTTGTAGCATCGCTAACATTACAATCAGTTAGTTCTCTTTAAGCTGAGTTAAATGAATTAGGCTTTAATTAAATAAAGATTAAAGTTTAAGTTAATTGATCGGCCATTCTCCTCGTGCCATTAAGTTATTGACGCAACTCAATATGCATATAAAGTTCAATGTTCTCTAAAATTAATGACAGTTACGTGTCACGGACCGTCCACAAGATCCTGCAATGATGACAGCACTATTATACCATTTATACCACAGTTTATGAACTTACCACAGTATATGAGCTTCAAGCAGTTAGGAATCTTAGAACAAATCGA
The DNA here is from genome assembly GCA_964035505.1 of Watsonalla cultraria. Classification (NCBI taxonomy): domain Eukaryota; kingdom Metazoa; phylum Arthropoda; class Insecta; order Lepidoptera; family Drepanidae; genus Watsonalla; species Watsonalla cultraria. Next base: position 2,857,820 of record OZ037717.1, on the reverse strand, counting down.
TCGAAATGACACACCCACACACGATACGATAAGTGGAATAGGTGTAATGATAGTATGAGGTGTTGAGGTGTCACGTCGTGGCATATGCGTCAGTCATTATGTTTTACCGACATTTTCATTCAAAACTTCAAACGATTGTAGATTTCACATTATTTGACAGTAAATAAAAGAGTAAATTTTAAGTCCTCACGCTCAATGGAGTAAACGTTCTTATTTCAAAAAATAGGTCTAGGTTCCTTACTGGTTGTAAAGATTTATATATACTATGACTATAGCTTTGGACCAGTAAAACACACATTTGACTTGTATTTTGATTGATGAACACACTTGGCGTGTGATGACAGGTAAGTTATGTTTATTTCGAGTTCAAAGGAGCCGTGTTCACGTGTCCAGCGTATTATGTTACGTATGTGTGCGTGGGAATTTTGTGCTTTTGAAGGCTTGTCATCATGAATGGCAAAAAGCATTAGGATGTATTCTTGAAAAAATTCATTTGGACGGTTTGATTAATTGACTGTCGTCCAAATAAAGATTTGTTTTTGTTTTAATATTCTTTTATTAAAATATATTTTTAATGAATTTAATTGCTTATTATTTGCGTAGAAATAAAAATACACGTCCTGATAAAATATTAACTCTCTGCCTATTATGAGGTACAGCCCACCTGACTGACAGACCGACAGACCGCCAACGGAGACTTAGTAAAAGAACCCCTCTTTTACCATGTCTCATAAAAAGGAGGGTTCTGAAGGCACCCTTTTTAATTTCCCATGAAATAAAATGTCCCAATGAAAGCCTCAATCCAGCTCACAAAATTGGGTTACAATGTGACACTTATCTTTTCCAATTATTTTCACATAGCAATAGCAATTCTCACAATCAATTTATGACTTCTGTTCGACGAAACAAAAAGTATAGTTGCTAGAAAATATTGCGACTGGTATTTAGCAATTAAAGCCCGGATACCACACCCCACACATTTGGCACAATGTCTAATTGTAAAACAATCTCCTTGGTCCAAATTACTTTTTAAATCTTGTACCTTCGGCTTTTGGTATGAGATAAAAGGCCTTTTGGCGTTTGGCTTGGCATTACGTTTGCAGCGATTTATGAATCTAATAGTTATTCAATGTTTTTTTTTCACTTGCCACTTTGTGATAAAATTGGGTGTAGTTACGTTTTTTTACATTGAAAACTGGAAAACAATGCTTTGGATTATTAAAGAGCTTGCAATGTAATGAAATATGTTTTTAATAATAATCGCTATTATCCAATAAATAACCAGGCTATCTATACATTGTTAAAATTTTACAAACATATGACGATCGACATTTAAAATCCACGTGGGCGGACTACTACCTATTAAGATTATAAACATTGTATAAATATCCAATAAATAATAATGTAACGTATGCATTTTGGATATGAGAGCTTTCGTCATTACAATCGCGCGTGATAGGTGCGAGTGCATTGACCATATATCACGATCTACCGTCTGCGGTCCACACGCAGCGCGTGGGTCGCACGGTGAAGGGCGCCTACTATCTCTCACACACATGGTGTGTGTGGTACATATTATAACTCCTAGCGGGTTAAGTAGTATTAGCAATTACTGAGCTGTTTTTCTATACATTGTCATTGATAGGTTTGTGCTTTAGGAAATGCTCTGGCACGAAATCAGATTCATCAATTGTTGAGATTGCGTAATGTCTTATTTTGTAACCTTACTGCCTACTCTTGTGGTAAAGCGTTATTAAGATATATATACTATTGGTTTAAGCTGCAATATAAAATATTTAAAAATAAATATTGGGTAAATTCAATCTAAAATGGTGTTAACTTATAACTTATGCCCAATCTAAAATAGCCAACAGACATCAAAACACACAGTGTGTTTTCCAATACCTCCAGTTACGCACCGGATGTGTTAGACATTTTCCATTTAAATAATTAAATACCAATCACCTAAAAAATACGTTATTTATTTAAATAGTCTTGAACTATATATTATCGGTATTTATTTAAGTAATTAGATTAAATTGGTGTCGTAAATATATTTTGAACCTTCACTATTTCCGCGGATCGAGGTTGTTCATTAATAGATGAATTTTATTAGGCTGTTACAGGTGCCGTCACGAGTTATGAGCTCTGAGTAAAATATCTATACAAATAAATAAAATTGAAGTGTCTGTTTGTAATTCCAAAATAACAGCGTTTCACTCAATGCATATGAAAGTATAAACGATACTGACGCTAAAAAACCAAGTTTTAAAATTTTTCTCTGTCTGTCTGTCTGTCTGTCTGTCTGTTTGTTCCGGGTAAACTCTGAAACGGCTGGACGGATTTTAACCGGACTTTCACTGGTAGGTAGCTGATGTTTCAAGGAGTAACTTAGGCTACTTTTATTTATTAAAAATATTAGGGTTCCGCGACAATAAGGAAGAAACTAAATCAACGCGGGTGAAACCGCGGGGCACAGCTAGTATAGAGTATAATGAAATATTATAGTGAGGGTAACTGCACATGTACTTTATTCGTGTCACGCCATACAGACACACAGAGGAGGACTCATAAAATGATTACGGCGCATTATATGTCAGCGCTCATATCTCGTAGCGGCACCTGTTCCGTCGCTTGACATTACGGTTTGCGCTTTTTTGTATGTAGAATTTCCTACACTCACCGCTTGGGGCGCTTTTTAATGGGAACACAAAAAGAGGAAAATAGGCAGGCGACTGTGCTTACATAATTTAAATTTTAGTAAAATACATTGCCAGTGAATTTAAAACGTGTTATCGCAGTATGTGTGAAATTAATTTACTAGTGTTGCAACTCCGCTCCTAGGCTTCGCTCTTTATTGGCAATGAGTTAAGTGCATGAGCAACACCTTAAAACTGATTTCAATGGACCTCAAATGACTAATTATGTAACGGGAGTGTTAAATATCAAGACATTTTAATGGTCCTAAGAACTTATGTATCATATAACAAGTTGTGCCTTGTGGTTTTTTCCTGCATAGGAATATAGCCTATGCCAATAGAAATTAATGATTCCATTACGGAAATATTTTTTACAATACAACACCGTTTGAAAATTGTATTTTATTGTGAAATAATAAAATGGAAAATATAATTATTATTCTGTGCCAATGGAAAACCGCATGATCTAAGTAAATCATAAACCACGCCAAACCCATGTGTAGACAGGCATACGTACAGATTTATTAGGGCCAAGTCACGCCTAGTATCTGTATACCTAGTACGTATATACCTAGTGCATGAATACCTAGTACGCGTTTACCTAGTACGTGTATGGACACCTGCACGTGGCCGGAATGTAACATGTTAATGGCTATACGTACATGGTATTAAGGCTGATCTAGTTACACATTTTTGGAACCTTATAAGAAGGTTAATTTAATTTATTCCACACCTAGACCGAATATAGATCGTTTTGGTTTATCTTTAATAAGTGATTTTTTTGACATCACTGCAGTTACACCATCGCAAAATCATATAAAAAACATAAAATATAATTCATTTTACAAATAATATTAAAATATTATACTGGGCCCTACCATGACCTCTTATTGCCATGACAGTTTGCCTCATATTTCGAGATAGATGTATATGACATATATACATCTGTCACTGTCACACAACTGAAGTATCATTACAATAGTGCCCATTATTGGTGAATTTAAGTAAGTACCATTATGTTCGAATATGCCTTTTTCTTATTGTAAGTATTTGTGTTCATTTAAGCACTGTACTAACTAACTAAGGTATAAATAAATACGGTGACCGTTAGCTGGGCTCCTTGGCCACCGCGTAACTCCTGGCATGTAACTGTATTTGAAATGTTAACTTCAATGATATGCAATTCACTGCAATGCACGTGGTCAAATATTTAACAGTACCTACCCATGTTTCGTCAGGAATACTTAAATCTTTATTAATAACGTAAAGATTTGTATGTTTGTGACGAATTGGCTCAAAAAGTACAGGACAATTTTTTTAAATTATTTCATCATTTGAATGCTACATTATCATTGTTGAATATTTTATCCCCGTACTCCCACGGGGACAAGAACTACGCGGATGAAACCGCGTGGCGTCCGCTAGTGTTCTATAATCTAATAAAACGTAGGTATACTTCCATATGTGAAGATATTAATATAACCATTTATAATCGCTTAGAATAGGAGCGTTAAACTTTAAGATTTACGTAATAACAAGCAAATGGGATGTGTGATAAAAATAAACCTGTAATGTATTAAGATAATTTACATACTTTCACAATATGCATCTATGTGATAGTACTGCATTCCTTTTTAACGTTGGACATAATTTTTGTGATAAAAGTTCATAAAAAGACCATTAAAAGAGCAATGGTCTTAAGTACACCGGTTTTTCCATAAGCACAATCTTATAGCCTATTGAACTTATCATGACTTGCATGTGATCTTAGTTAGTGAGAGAGTTTGAATAATTTGTAGACACAGGGTTTTCCATATACATTACAGTTTTTACAAGCTTTTTATCTTGCAATGTATGCTTGTATGGGTAGAATCTTGTAACTGAATTTTAAATCATATGTTGAACCGATTGAGATAAAATTGTCATGTACGCTTATTTTGGTTGACAATGCAAGTTATGTGCAGTCATTCGAATTTCCAATATGGCGGATCATCCAAGATGGCGGACTATTTATTTTTCTGCTCCACAACAATATGTGTTTAAAATTAAGATAACGCAAAGATTTTTCTTGGCTTATTGATAAATTTTCAAAAGAGCTTGTTTTTAAGGAAAAATATAGAAATAACTTATTATAACTTGCATGTTGTGTTTGCTAAGAAAACATTAGCGGATTAGGTAAGTAATAGGCATACATATATTTGGGTGTTGCCAAGCAACAAAAAAGTTTTCAAAAGCCTATCTACATTTTAATTCATTACACTGACACGTTTGAACTATTTCACCACCATTGCGTAGCTTTATAGTAGATTGTCGTAGGATTTGCATACACAGTAATAATTGAATTAATTGGCTTAACTGTGACATTTCAATGGGTTTAGTTCATTCAAATGGCAACCTTATGAATATGGATGTTTGTATGCATTTGTATACTATTGTTTAGAGCTTTAGGGGCTTATATACGCTGCAATTACTTATGGTGTATCGTGATACCTTTACAGTTTAATTTCACCTCGCTTAATATTTTAATTATAACTAGTTTTTGCTCGCTACATCACCCGCGTGATATTTAAAACCTAATATTATTCCGGGTTTACATGGAAATTCTGTCAGCCTTTTTTTTTGTAATTTTGTTACAAACATTTAAGCTTTTGCATTATGTATATAAAATAAGTAGGATTTATACGACCGGTCTTCATTTCAAATTTTTACTTGGCTTTTAAAATTTGAAATGTATCTAATAGCTTATGTTTTGTTTTGTTTCTTTAAACATAATTATTATAATGAGCCTCTTGTATCCCACTTCTGGACAAAGGCTTCCATTCTTTAAACATATTTAAGAATCTAATGCGACAGATATCTAAACTTATTTGCATTTAACCGTACTACAACAGTAACAGTCACGGAAGTTCATTAGGTCAATTACTTCAAACGATTGCATTAATGTCCGATAAATCCTTAAGGTGACCGTTGTCCATCCCATTCAAACTGCTTTATTGCAAACAGCGCTTGTGCATTAGAAGTGAGTTAACTAAATGAATACAAAACAGGCAGAAATAAGTTCGCTCATATCGTGAGAACTAGAGAAAGAAAGCTAAATAAAAGATATCTTTAGTAGATTTGCGGTTTGAACACCGCGCGTCATATTACGTAGCATTTTCTAAAAACTTTATGCTTCATTATTTATTTTAAATTTAATCACATTTTTAATTATATTATAGGCATGTTTCAAACAGTTTAAAACCCAATTAAATGTAACAATTTGAATAGACTTTAACTTAGTAAATACTTTCAGTCAGACTGACATTATTATATAGGATTATAAATATTACCGCCGTTCGGAACGTTGCTTTTACTGAAAAGAATCCGGCAAGAATCTCAAGAATTATTCTTTCCTCCTTGGCATGTCTGAGACCCAAGCTAGAATATACGGTTAAGAAGAAAAGTGTTCTTGATTTGGGTTATTATATTAGTTTTTTATGTTATTTGATTCCATAGATTTCTGAATAGAGACTCTGAATAATGAGTTAAAGTGGTTGTAATTAAGACTAGCTGAGCCCCGTGGTTTCTCCGCCGTATAATTTAACTACTATTATAGTCTTCTAATTTTCGCGATAATGTATAGCCTATATTAACATACTAAAAAATAACATGGCTTTCTATTGGTAAAATAATTTTCTAAGGTTCATTACATCCAGAGATTACCCCCTACAACCTCACATTCTTTTTACAATTTTAGTATAGACTAGCTGTGCCCCGCGGTTTCACCCGCGTGGACTTAATTTCATGGGAGGCCCGCGGAAACCTAATGCTTTTTAAAATAATAGTAGTCTATGTTACTTGTAACATCAGCAACCTGTCAAACAGGCAAACAGACAGACAGACAGAGACATTTTTATCAACTGGTTTTGTTACGTGAGTACCGTTTATACTTTCATATGTATTTAGCTAAAACTGTTATTTTGGAATTACAAACAGACACTTCTATTTTATTTATCTTTATATATATAGATTAAAAACTATCTTGATGTTGTTTCAAAAACTGAACTGAAGCAAATTTTACTACTTCTAATGCAAAAAGTATTGACTATAAATCAACCCATTAAACGTATAACTCGATACAATGTTTCAATGTCATGTAATAGATTTATCAGAGAATCTTTATTCGATTCATCAAACTGATATTACGTTAGGTAACATTAAATTGAATGATATTACACGACTGAGTTTAATAGGTAAGTACCTAATTATTCTACCGTGCATGCATGCTGAGCTCATAAATTATTTATCAGACTCACAATCAGTGCAAATTGTTTCAGACGAAGTTTTGCAAATGTATTAATCATTCTAGTGCATCGAGAATTTAAATCGATAGGTACGTGAACGTTTAATGGGAACGTCGAAATTAGGCAACCGATTATTCGTGTAATTGGGCTATTAAATGGAAATGCAGGCCACATTTATATTAGGTTTTTGTTGTATGGACTAATATGCGTTTTACAATCGAAAATAAAACGTATCTTGGTACCTAATGAAATAGACTCGAGCACCTAGATATATCGAAAATCTTGAACCGTGAAATTAGCTATAATTATACTATTAGTACTTGTATTGTATCAATTGATTGCAACGTATATATGTCATGATGTATAAAAGTCCATGAGCCCACAGCGTCCTTCGCCTTCTAGAAAGAGCAATAAATGATCGGTATCTACAAATACATAGTCGAATCGATCAATCAGTATAAAAATACAATGAGACGTACGCCAAAACAATGGTATCGATAGATATTCATTTACACGTTAATCGATTGATTGTTTTGGTTACCAAACATGGAGACCTTTTATAAAGTTATTCGAATATCAACTCTACCTTTTATATCACAAGGACTTACGTCACAGTATTTTTTATGTGGAGCTAAATTCGCAAGTAGTTTGTCAAAACAATATTCGATTAATGATCGATTGTGCCGATTGGAACGCATACGAGTGTTATCAATAAGCAGCATCGTATGGGATAACGCGCGTCGTGACTGTACTGACACTGACATGCAAACTGTTACAAGTATAAAATAACATGCTTACTCACTCAATAAATTGCACACACATTTCGGCTAATTGAAAAATGATTAGTTGAATATCTAACTCGAAGTAACGTTGCACTAATAGTACTACAATAATTTAAATACTTACAAAATATTGCGAATTATTTGAAAGCAATCGATTTTCACTGAATCTATTTGTGAATTCACAAAAGCTGTATTTCAAAAACAAAGAGAAATAAAGCTAGATTTCCATTTCACCGATGCACAAAAGAATTAAAAAACTGGATTCGCAACTTGGTTGCAATTCTATTTAGTGAAAGTGTCACAATTCCTGCGGTGAAGCTGTTTACTTTCTCTATATTTCAAACGCTTGTTTTTTTTTATGTTACCAACTTTCATCTGGAGAGCCAATTATAATCTATCTACGTAGGTAGTTAAATGTGAATCGATCACAGATCATTTGGCCGAACTGAGACGAAAGTTTCGTTTAGTTACCCTATAGATAAATCATGTGTTATGGATTTTAAATTTGTTTTATCTGTGTACTGGTTGTTTTATTACATTTATTGTTAGATAAAATATTTATAATTAGATTACATTTAAATTAAAACTAAACTTAAATTTAAACTACAATAAAAATAAAAATTATAAGTAAAAAACAGAATTAAAATTAGTGTCTGCGGGAATGGTGCCCAGTAAGCTGGCTGCGTTACCTCGCTGGATCGCTAAACTGATCCTCTGACCGAGGTAGGAACCAGCTCGGCGGTCACCGGAGACGTCAACCAGGCGTTTTGCAAGATCCTTAAAAAGGATTTTCGCATTTGGACCCCATGGTCCCAAAGTGTCAACCCCAAACGGCAGAAATATACAATTATGACTTATGTCTGCATATTTCCGCCGCTTGAGGTTTTCTGCACACACTGCCGCGGCCCCAGCTTGCTGCGAAGTAGAATTTAAGTGGCAGATAGCAAGTGTGTCCACGCAGGTCGCGTCCCACACAAGGGGCTTCCCGACACTCCAGGGAACTAACGTCATCCCATCAGGTCTTCTGCCATCGTCTCGTGCAATACCGTTCGGCTCTAGGATTGCCGGCACGTTGACGGTGACAAACCTATCTAACCTGTTCCCGAGGTCTTCACTAAAAAAAATCCCCCCGGGACAGTGGCGCCCAACCCATGTGTCTTGTTTCCAAGCTAGTGGTAGTGTTGTTCTCGCTCAGCAGCTCTCAGCTCAGCCTCACTCTTGTAAACGAGGAGGTGACTTCGTCAGCGAACTGGTACGTACTTCTTGTAATTACTTGTATATTCTATGTTTTATTGTGTGTAATATATGTGTGTGTACCTTCTTGTTGCTATTGTGTTGTTATTTGTTACTAAATAACATTACTACTGAGCTAACTAAATAACACATACTTGCCTTTAGCTAACTGTACATTTTGTTTTGTGTTATATTATGATGAAGTAACTTACGTAACACTTATTTGTACCTATGCTGTGACGTAACAGTTCGCAATTTTTATTCTTATTACTTTGTGTTATTACTGGCTAAAACTAACTAAAAAGAAGTACTTAACACTTTCTCGTAGTAGGTATATTTGTGTAATAATAATTTGTACGAAACAAATTTATTTAATAATATTTTAATTCTATTCTTGTAAATTTAAATTTTGTTGTGATTCTAAATTCAAACTTTTATTTTGTTAATTTGTATTATTGTTTTATATTATTGTTTTTTACAATGGGAACTCATTCTATAAAATATTTTATGCTTAAAAATAATGAATTGGCTTATGAAGTCGCTATTCGTGGTATTGAACCAGCTTCTGATATGTTCGGTCTACGTAAACAAATGCACAGTGTACCGAACTCACCTATATTAAAATGTAATGCTGATGACATTAATGAGTCTTGCCTAGACCCTGCGGTTGACTGTGATGCTATATCAAATTCTATCGCCGATCTAAACGCTTACGTCACTATTTTAGATACAAGTAGCTATAACTGCGGTGATGAGTTCCGTATATCTAGCCGATGCTATACACTACATAACCATATTTACCATCGCTTGAGAAGAGTATGCAGTTCTGACCCTTCTATTGTTGAAAAGTTAAACCCTTTAAAAAATGATTTTTATTTGCTATCAGAAAATATGTATTGTATATTCTCAATGCTACGAAATGCATATTCAGATTTTGATTGGAATACTTTACTCACTAGCCTACCAGTGTTACATATTGAGTCTTCTTCTCCTCAGTCTAACGACCTACCTGAACCGACTAGTTCTTCACTCACTACTGACTTATCTTCTGATACTACTACTGACTTTAACATTGACGTTGTAAGTAATAACCCAACAATTCCACCTGCCTACTTATTTGACAGTCTACTACTAGACTCTATACCTAGAACTGACACTACTGAAAGTAACAACCCTGCTGTTGCTCCTTTCAACTTACCTAACTCTGACTCTACTGAAAGTGACAATCCTACCGTTGCTCCCTTTCTTATACCTATCCTCGACTCTCACTGCAGAAATGTCCCTAGTGACATCTCTACTGCCTACTGCACTAATGTGAAATGTGGTATGAAAAAACTGATTTTCCCTCCCATCCCACTACACCACTCTTACTTGACTCCTAAAAGACATGACTGCCCTAGAATGAACAACTATAGTTCAACTGAACGATATATTAGAGACTGGCTTTTGTTCATTTACTTTATTCTAATTTATATCTTTTACACTATATTACAGCCATCTTTGATAAAGGCTTTGTTATTATTTAAATTAATGTGTCTACACACTTTGTTTTTAATTTGGGTTCTATTTTTTTATATTTTTTTTCTAAAGTAATATTACTAATTATATTTATTTTACTTAGTATTCTAATAGTATAGAGTAAAGTAAGCAGACGGATTTTACTTTACTCAGGTACGCAAAATCCTACTCCTTGTCGCGCAGTACTGTAACGTTGCGCCTAGTACGCGCCGTTACATTTTATTATATTATTAGTATTTTATATATTTTCTATTAAAAAGGCTCATAATACTCCTAATTACCTATAACTATACACCTACTATGATAATATCAACTGAATGACCTATAAAACTAACTTAAAAGCTAAAATTATCAAATACCTAAACTAATTACAAATTAAATGAAACATAAAATATCTAGAATCGTGCACAATGACTCAATCCGAGCGTAGCATCGGGGACCGTCGGAAGCTTTCGGCAACATTGTGCGCTGTAGAGCTGCGCACCGCGCTTCTTTTGTTTTGCCGCGCATTCGCATCTCCCGCCACTGCGGCGCGAGGCTTGGTAGCGTGTGGTCACTCCACTCGCTGTCGGCAAAGCCCGCCAAAATCTACTTACTATGTACTAAACATACTAATATAAATTCTATTGTTGCCGATCCCGCTGGGGTGAGTTTCTATGTAATATTATAATATGCTAGCTATGTATTTACTGTGTTGTGTTGTGCCCATTTTTTTATACTGTTCTGTCTATCATCTCCTGGCTGAGGCTGCTTAGCAAAGACCAGGTGCTAAGGTTATAGGGTAGGATGCTGAGCTGCGACTAGGGCATGTCCGTGCATGGTCGAGCGAGCTAACGCCTGATAATGTTCATTCCAGGATCCGGTAACATTACTACTGAACACTAACAACTGGCCCGGACCCTACATCTGGTGCAGTTCCTACCTCTGGCCCAGAACCTACCCTGGACCAGTCCGCCTACAGTCCAGGCACTACCCCTGGACCAGGCGCTATCCACCTTCCTGACGAAGACCAGGCTGCTCCCAGCCGGATCCTTGTCCCTACGTCAGGCCAGTGTCCCTTCCTCCTACCACCTACCTCTACCCACCACCACTAGTGAAGGAAACAGACGTAATAAACCCATTTTGTATATTTTAACCACTCTATTATTTCTCTCCACTCTCTACCTATCTATCCTGTTCCCGAGGTCTCCACTTAAAAATTCCCCCCGGGACAGTGGCGCCCAACCCATGTGTCTTGTTTCCAATCGCTGGTGGTAGTGTTGTTCTCGCTCAGCAGCTCTCAGCTCAGCCTCACTCTTGTAAACGAGGAGGTGACTTCGTCAGCGAACTGGTACGTACTTCTTGTAAATTACTTGTATATTCTATGTTTTATTGTGTGTAATATATGTGTGTGTGTACCTTCTTGTTGCTATTGTGTTGTTATTTGTTACTAAAATAACATGACTACTGAGCTAACTAAATAACACATACTTGCCTTTAGCTAACTGTACATTTTTTTTTTGTGTTATGTTATGATGAAGTAACTTACGTAACACTTTATTGTACCTATGCTGTGACGTAACAGTTCGCAATTTTTATTCTTATTACTTTGTGTTATTACTGACTAAAACTAACTAAAAAGAAGTTGGGCGCCACTGTCCCGGGGGGATTTTTAGTGAAGACCTCGGGAACAGGTTAAGTGGTAGAGTGGAAGAGAGAAATAATAGAGTGGTTAAAATATACAAAATGGGTTCGTTTATTACGTCTGTTTCCTTCACTAGTGGTGGTGGGTAGAGGTAGGTGGTAGGAGGAAGGGACACTGGCCTGACGTAGGGACAAGGATCCGGCTGGGAGCAGCCTGGTCTTCGTCAGGAAGGTGGATAGCGCCTGGTCCAGGGGTAGTGCCTGGACTGTAGGCGGACTGGTCCAGGGTAGGTTCTGGGCCAGAGGTAGGAACTGCACCAGATGTAGGGTCCGGGCCAGTTGTTAGTGTTCAGTAGTAATGTTACCGGATCCTGGAATGAACATTATCAGGCGTTAGCTCGCTCGACCATGCACGGACATGCCCTAGTCGCAGCTCAGCATCCTACCCTATAACCTTAGCACCTGGTCTTTGCTAAGCAGCCTCAGCCAGCAGATGATAGACAGAACAGTATACAAAAATGGGCACAACACAACACAGTAAATACATAGCTAGCATATTATAATATTACATAGAAACTCACCCCAGCGGGATCGGCAACAATAGAATTTATATTAGTATGTTTAGTACATAGTAAGTAGATTTTGGCGGGCTTTGCCGACAGCGAGTGGAGTGACCACACGCTACCAAGCCTCGCGCCGCAGTGGCGGGAGATGCGAATGCGCGGCAAAACAAAAGAAGCGCGGTGCGCAGCTCTACAGCGCACAATGTTGCCGAAAGCTTCCGACGGTCCCCGATGCTACGCTCGGATTGAGTCATTGTGCACGATTCTAGATATTTTATGTTTCATTTAATTTGTAATTAGTTTAGGTATTTGATAATTTTAGCTTTTAAGTTAGTTTTATAGGTAATTCAGTTGATATTATCATAGTAGGTGTATAGTTATAGGTAATTAGGAGTATTATGAGCCTTTTTAATAGAAAATATATATAATACTAATAATTTAATAAAATGTAACGGCGCGTACTAGGCGCAACGTTACAGTCCCTACGAATGACGTCATTCAAATATTTTGTTCAATAAAAAAAAAGTTCTTAGCATATATTTAAAACCATCGTACTGCGTTTTATTTTATGAATGTTAAAAGTTATTATGATATTATGAAGATGGTGAATTAAATTTGCAAATTTGACGTCTCTCTTAGAAACTTCCATACGGAATTAAAAAATTCCTTAACCTATAGAAAGCTACAGTTCATGTTTGCAAGAAAATGAAGATTTTAGATGTGATCAAAGTAAAGGATATTAATACTAACGTATTGCACTTTGTATTAGAATTTGTAGTAGTAAAAAATACACTTAGCGACAGAATAAAGTAGAAAATACTCGAATAAATTTAATGACTCCTTCGAGAGAGTGCACTATCGGAAGAGTTCCGTACAACTAAATACGGACCGGTTCGATCTGGGTCAAGTGCACGCAGCGGTGGGCCGCGACACGTTACGTCAGTGTGAGAGCACCTTTATACCGATACAAACATTTAAAATTGGAATTGATAATTAGACGCTTTCTTGCGTTCGAATAATATTTCTTATTCGGTTGATATACTTTTGTCGATGAATGTACCTCAGTCTCTGAAACTCTTACGGAAATAGGTAGATTCCCTGATCCAAAAAACTATACATATAAACTAGCTGTGCCCCGCGGTTTCACCCTTGTTGACTTTATTTTGCGGAACCCTATTTTAAAACAAAGTTACTCCTTGTATCATTAGCTATCTGCCAGTAAATGTCCCTTTAACATCGGTCTAGCTGTTTCAGAGACTCGGAAGAAACAGACAGACAAAAAAATTATAATGTAAATAGCGTAGGTATATACTTACTTTCATGTGCATTTGATAAAAAGCTTTTAATTTTGTTTTAAACACAGACACGTCTTTTTTTCATCTATATAGATGTACAGATATTATACATGTTGAACCAATAATAACTTAAAATAACCAAATATACACCTAAATAGGCGAAGGTTTAACGTTCACTTTCCACCGTCCTCCGGCTAGATATAGTCCCAGGCCGTGTTGCGGTTATCAAAACATCAATAGTACTTATCTAGCTATCTTACGATGCCGTCAATACCAATTAAAAATGAATGTGCTAAAATTGACTGATGCTCGGCCTTGTTGGCTCACTGTTTATTTAAAAAATAATCTTATAATTAACGTAAGTACTACATATAATTTTAAAACCTGTGTCTGTTAGTTCTAGAGAGAAAAAAAAAATAGAACTTTTTTTATTCCTTTCAATCTGAAATCTAAAAAATTATATTATTTTTGACTGATTTCTAAAACAGAGGAGGTTCTCAATTCAACTTTTTGTTTATAAGGAATAGCGAATAATAGGTAATATGTGATCATAAATGGCAGGTTGCTTATACTGACTGAGACAAACCGGGCAAATATCTCTCTAAAAATATAAAGAAGTCATAGGCACAACACTAGTAAATATTTATGTATTGTTATATTATTTTGTTTTCATCTCTTGTTCCCTTATACAATGCACCTACTTATTTTCTCTCTGCACCACTCTAAGGTAGACTGGGAGACAATGCCCATGGCATTAAGTCCTCCTATATACTTTGTGTATATGAAGTTTTAATAAATAAATAAACTAGTAATGTTATAACATATTATATTACGTGTTGGTAGTAGCCGCAGCCGCGGGCCATAATTGACAATGAAGTTTATTGCATAACCTGTATCAACAGACGACTAACATTCGATCTAACTATTTATAATACTTTACAGATACCGATCAGCATTGAACACAGGTACGTATAAGATATAAGTAGGTACTATAAAATATATACCCCCGGTAAAATTTTTGATGATATTTAATCTAATCTCTCTCTATCTAGCTCCCTCTAGCTCTCTCTAGCTAGAAGATCAACAATAAAATAATTAAGAGTTCAGAATTTGATTATGACTAGATAATCCCAGTTTCCACATTAGACTGGAAAACTGGTCCACTCATATTCAACGAAATACGAAGTTTCTGTCTAAAGTTTCAAAAGTTCCTACCGTGGTTCTTGTTCGGTCTAAAATAATGCCCGAAACTCTATTAGGTTTACATACTACTTTATTTATTTACGAACTAAAATTTGAGTTTTCTAAAAACAAAACAGTTACTAAATTTCATTTGATGTTCGTTCATTTTCGGTGAAATAGAGAAGACCCCTAGAAGTTCAATGACTGGGAGTAGAGCCTAGCTGTGCCCTGCGGTTTCACACGCCTAGACTTATGACAAAAAGAACTAATGAGCTCCTACTATGGTAGGATCCAGCTCTTCTCAGCATTCTAGTTACTTTAGCTTTTAAATTTTATTACGGCCTAAGCTGATTAGATATACTAAATAAATTATATTCTAATTTTTTTGCTTGATATAAAAAAAAAAATTACAGGTGCAAAATATAAGTTTTAATTTTTTTAATATTGTTTACACCTCTGTTTACTCCTTCGGAGAATACAGGCGTATGTACTACATACGCTTGTATTCTCCGAAAATACATGTACTTACTTGTACATGTATATTCGCAGTTCCAATTTACAGACCAAAGTATTTGATACATACATATTCGTTTTAATTATTTCCACACGTTACAGAGCAAAATATATTCGGACAGACAGATTCTATAATGACCTTTTTCTTTTCTATATACCTACGAAACCCTGAAAACTGTGTAATAACAATGATTACATTTTTTTATCTAATAGGTGAGATCAAATGTCAATTGTAAATAAAATATTCTTTGTAATATTCATCATAACCGTTAATTTGAAAGGTTCAGCCTTAACAGACATTATCGCTGAATCCACATCAAGGAGTCATCTAACTAACGGCCAACGAGGCGTTACAGATGATGATTGATGTTAGAACCCGACAGTGCAGCGATACGCGGGGTCCCGGGTTCAAAGCTCAACACATACCTTCATGTAAACTGGCATTTCGTTTTCGTAGAAGGTTTTGTAGAATCTGATTAGAGGACTCTTTGAAGGTGAACGTCCATAAGTTGACATTATCTTTGAAAATCACGCGTTGTTGGCGCAATATAGGTAAGTGCGAAATTATTTTGACTATTATTACTCATCTCCCTGGCCTTAATCCCATGTATTTGGGGTCGGGACTTGATTCACCCAATGTGGCTGATTACCTGATTTTTATACGAAGCGACTGCCATCTGACCTTCGCAACCCCTTTTTCGAGGAAAATCGGAAATCTGGATTAAACCAGTTGTCAGACTCTCTTAGGCCTCTGAATGGCCTGTAACGATTGCCAGAGATGTTAAATTGGCAACCGGGACCGACAGCTTAACGTGCTCTCCGAGGCACGGAAGGAACTCGGGCGGTCACCCCTCCAACTACTGGCTAGGCGTATGGTTGCTTAACTTCGCTGATCGAATGATATGCGCAATAGCAACTGTGCCACGAGCTCCTCTTTGACTGTTATTACTATTAAATAAAAAACATTCCCTTTTTAAGCTCAAACCCTTATAAGGAAACAAAGACTAAGATAGTGCTTGGTTTAAAAGTAATTCCATCTTTTTCTGTGATACAGATTTAAAAAGGGATGGTCCATTTTTGTCCGAGTTTCGTGTAGTCTTCGTTTAAATCACGTTTATATACATAAGGGGAATAATATTTAAATCTAATCCAAACGAGTCAGTCTCAATGTGCTTAAAAATTGTTCAAGATAAGGTAATATTGACTTTTATTGACACTAAACAATAAAAGCTTTTATGTAGGTATAACTAACGGATATTAATAATCTTCATAATTTTCGTTAATATCTTAAATACCTCGATAAATATATTAATTAATATGTCATTCCTTTTAGAAACAGGGGCCCAACCATGAGCTCTTATTGCAATGTGAATTCAGTTGTGCGACAGTGACAGATGTATGCACGTCACATACATCTGTCTCATAAATGAGTGAAACTATCATGGCAATAAGAGCTCATGGTAAGGCCCCAGGTCTTAAGATAAGATAAAGGTATTCATTATGAATGTAAGTACAGTTAAGAAAACAAGTATAATTAGGTCATATACAAACAGTTTTTATTTAATTTAATTGCTCTTAAAGTTATGTGTTTCTCGATATAAAATTCAAAAGGACATGCCTGCATGATATTATGGGGCGCACTGCAGTGGTACAATCATTAAGAGAAGTGTTGAAATCGGAGCGGCAAATATACGTGTTTTAATCTTTGTCGGTCGAAAGCTTCTTTCGAAACTGATAAAAATGTCACGGTCGGACATCAAAGAGTTTCGGCAAGTGCATAAAGGGCAATTTCACTTGATCATGACAGTATTAAAAATGTTACGAGTTGTTTTTTCAAAACATAATGAAAATTAACATACTCGTAGGGAATATATTTAATTCCCAAGTAAATTTATTTTACACTTACTGAAATTAAGTAAGATGTAGAATAGATTTAGTTATATTAAATAATTTTTAAGAACTATTAAGAAGTCTGTCAGACTTCGTAAATAATTTAATACGACAATAACATGCTATTAAATTAAATCATATTATAAGACCACTTTAAACATAATAATTTCAATGTTACTAGATCAGTTCCACCTTATCTTTGTGATTCAAGGAGAAAATATTCAAACAGCAAATCCACATGTTAATTTAAATACTCGTAGGGCCATTGCACAATTAACTAGTTAAGTGACTCCAAGCAGTCTGTCGTCGCTCAAATAGTCGTAATTGAATCAAGTACGGATTGAATTGTTTATTCACGCGTTATACAGATGATAATAAATACACGCCGTTTAATGGCTTCGTTAAATTTGAAGGTAAATATCGTAACACGTTTTATTTAGTGCAGATACGTTACATTGTACATTTTGCGTCAATTACTCTTGATCAAAGCGACGCGATATAAAATAATGTGATCTACTTTTCACACTGATTGTACTTTCATTGAAAAGCAATTTAATGTTATGTTTATGTCTGTTATGAAAATTATTCGAAATATGTTAATTAAAGTATAGAGATAAAATAGAAAGATAGTGAATTTAGGATATATTTTTCTTGCTTAAAACTTTTCTCGAGACTGTATTTTTATTATTTTAAAAAGACTAAATTGTGTGCCCTATAAACTTTGATTCATGCATTAGTGCAAGTGTTAGATCGCGCTCAGATTACTCTTTGGATAGTTTGGCTTACGACCGTTTTCAATATTCTATCCATCTGTCATTTAAGTTACTAAATCTAAACAAATCTATAATTTGGTCTTTACTTTCATTCTAATAACTTATTGCTAGTTAACATTATTATGAAATTGAAGGTATAGATCAAATCTGACAGATAACTGGGGATAGCCTTTCTGTAAACTACTAAATAAACTTCAAAGGTTATTGAAACCGGTAATTTATGTAGGGCGCTAAGCTAATCGCGGGCGTTGAGTGTTTTATGTGAATGTGGTGTCTGTGTGTGTCTTCGAGATGTTTCTCATACCTGTACACAATTCTTACAGTGTTTTTGTAAGGTACGTGGCGTGGCATATCCACCATTATATCAGGTAGGTATAAATTATAGCAACGTTAATTATTTACAAAACCTACTTTTTACTCGCTTATCAATCGTTGGTATTTAAACATACGGGCTGTTCATAAGTATGTCACATTGAATTTAGCTAAGAACAACCTTACTACTCTTATTGCCATGATAGTTTAACTCTTATTGTGAGACAGATGTATATGATTTGTATAATTCTGTCACTGTCATACGGCATTTGAAGTATTTGTTTGTGATTTCAAATTAATAGCTTTTTATACATAAATTCCTATGCATTTAGCATAGGAATTTATGAAAAAAAAAATATCTCATTGTCTCTTTGCTCCGGCTAATCTCTGAAACTGCTGGACCAATTTTATTTTAACGAGTCTTTTTCTGACAGAAAGCTGATGTTACAAGGAGTAATTAACACATTCACTGCTGAAATTTCGTCTTCTTCGTAAATTCTCTAACAGTTGGACGCGCAGGTGCGTCCTCAGCAGTGAACGCGTTAAGCTAAATAAAACACCCCATTAAGTAAAGTCTACGCGGATGAAACCGAGGCACAGCTAGTTATAAAATATTTTATTACGTTTGGCAGAGTTCATTCTATAATGTTTGTATGGCCCTTTCAATGTCCTTTTCTAGTGACATCGTCTAATTACGGAGACAGTAATGCAGACCTCCGGAGCAGCCGCGGCGCGACTACCCCGCGACCGGCCAGCGACCGGTTAGCAATCAGAGTCAAGGTCGCCGTGATCTACCAGTGCGTATCGATCAATGATCTATTGGTAAGATATATTCGCGCCTTTACGGTGCGACTATGCGCCATATTTTTTGTTAGAAAAAATTATTCCCCTTTTTAAGAAATGTAGATTACTTACTTATTTAGAAAATGAAAAGGAGTTTACACAAGTCATATTCATTTAAAATCAGCAGTTACTTTTTTATAATTACCAAACATAAGGTAGTACCCATCTGTCATAACTGAACACGCCTAACCCACTTTATGACTATTTCTAAATGTTAATTGTTTCTGTCCACTTAATGAATTTCAAGCTTGCTAACTATTGCATTTTGTATTACAAAATGTCAACTTTTGTTTTGGCAATAATGTGTTGACGTTGAAGTATAGTTCAATTTGTCATTTATATTGAGTAATCATGTCAAAATCGCAAGCGCATTTACGATAACTTAGAGACTGTCAGATGCTCCTGAAATTAACTACTTAATTAACTCCACCTTTGATTAAGTTAACTATGTATATTCCTGTAGATTACGCTCTGCAATGTTTTTTTTAAATCTATTAAAAGATTTAGAAGACCGCATTATAATTTAGGGAATGGCCCTTAACATTGAACTCTCATTTTAATTACAAGCCGACCGGACATTTCGCAACGCAATCAACCAAACCTATCGGATTATGTCCAACTGCAATATGGTAAATATTATTATTAGTGAATTATTACATTATCGATACATTGTAAGGCCATTTGATGTACCGCTGTTTTAACCTCGGTATCGGTATTAAATTGTATCGATATTTTTACACACTTGATTGCTGTTTACGAAAAATATTGATGGGATTAGATTTTGCAATGACTGCAGAAGGAAAGTTACCTTTGGTAAGGTCCCGTCACGAGTTAAGAACGAGTACCTTAAACGCGCAGGTAGTCATTTTACGAATTTGTCTCTGTCTATATGTATGGTGCGAGGCGAATAAAAATATGCACAAAATCCCCATTATTTCTCGCTACGCGTTCTTTACTCGTGACAGGACCATAACGATTATTAACCACAGCCTATGGATGCAAAATGAATCTCTCTACACACCATTCCTAAAATACCCTACCTTTGTTAGCTTTTGCATTGACGGATCGGGAAGGAAGCCTATAAGAAAACACTCAGTGCGAGACCATTCAGTTCCATCGGAGTGAGGGGAGGAAACTTATACCCACCGCTAAAAGAAGGTACGTTGATACAAGGTAGTTGTTACACACCCAATAGCCAGGGTCTAAGAATTTGGCTATGGTATCCCCTGCCTGTCGTAAGAGGCCACTAGGGGCCGGAGGGCCTGCTGGCGGTGGCCCGGAAAGGTGGCAGTGCGATGTGGCTCTCGCTACCTTGCACAGAGGTCTCCAGGGGCGGCAATACAGCTGCCCCGGGGATGTGCTCCGGCGAAGTGTGGGGGGATACCGGTGCGATCTATCAGAGTACCCGGAGTCCCCCCAGAGCACTGAGGATGGCCACCGGGGGGGTTTCAGTGCGGTAAAAATCCCACATACCCCCACCTGCCTCTCCCAGGGCGGTCGGGGACCTTTTGAAGGTTTCCCCTTCGTCAATAAAAAAAAAGGTAGTTGTTACTATTGTAACTACATTTAGTTGGTACAGTTTACCTTACTACCTGTTATATAAATGTATTCATAAAAAACTCATTAAAAAAATTGTATACCTGCAAGAATCCGTTAAAAAAGCTGCAAATATTTTGACAGCTATAATTATAACGTATTAATTAACAAAGTACAGACGCATAAAAAGTATTTAACTTGGCATTACGTCTCTATTAGATGAGCGCTTCCTGAATACGATTTATTATACAAATTATACAAGTAACGATAATCGTGATATTGTGGCTGTTATTATTCGGTACATTTAACTATTTAAGACAGCCGCGTTATTCACTAAGATTTCTCAACGTCGCACTCGTCGTCGACTGTCGGATTTAAAGAAACGAAATGGAACCTCATGTTTGGTCGTTGTTTTTTTTATATATATACAGAAAAATAAAATAGAAGTGTCTGTTTGAAATTCCAAATAACAGCTTTTCACTAAATGCATATTATAAAAGTATATACGGTACTGAAAACGAAAACAATTCTTTTTTTTATTTCTCTTTCTGTCTTTCATTCTGTCTCTTTGTTTGGCTAATCTGAGAATATACCAATTTTATCGGGACTTTCACAGGCTTATTTTACAAGGAGTAACTTCGGCTACTTTTATTTTAAATTATGGTTCCACGAGTCATTCATTAAATTAGCTCTACGCGGGACACAGCCAGTAAAAAATAAGGAGTTCAAAAATAATAATTAATCGTGATAATGAATATATAGATTCTAAATTGTTTGCGTTTGAAATAAGCCTCTACATTCGCCAAAATTCTGGTGTAATAAGGCAATCAAACAGCTCTATTACAATAATACTATTTGTTCTGTGCTATTACTGAATAAATTTTGGATCAAGTTGCAGCCATCGTCTGTAATATGATTTTTTGCTTTACCATTATACCTACGTATTGAAATTCAATGTAAAACAAATATGCGACAAAAACGCTGTATGATGCGTCCGTTCGAGATGACTTTTGAATTGGGTGATTAATATTAGGGTTGTCTACTTTAAAAATGAACCTAAGTAGGACAAATTATAATACCCATTAAAATGTATTAAAAACTTTATAGTTGATTCAGGTATATTAATTCAAGTTCCTATACAAAATCTAACTATAATACTACTATCATAATTATTTAAAAAAATGGGAAATCAGAACTATTTGCTCGCTATTTTTACTATTTAAGCAATTCATTTTATTTTGAAATGTATATAATAGCTTGAAATTTAATGTAATCAGGTTTATATTAATATAAGATAATAATAGACAACCCTAATGGTCTCATTTTTAGGTTCGACAATGAGCAAGATATGACATTGTAATGATAAATACTGATCACAAAAAGTATTATATTGAGTCAGACAATGCGTTGTTAGGTATATTATTTACCATATCTCCTTACTTCTTCTGACAAAGAACACAAAAAATATTACCAATATAAAGATATAGCCATTGGTATAAGATATAGTATATGTACCCATTGAAATGAGCCATAACTATACCTATTTTTATCTACATGCAAAATAATGCGGCTAGTTTGTTATAAATATTTTTTGTGAGCCACAGAATAAATAGTAAATACGTAGTTTTAAAAAAGTAAATTTATCAAATATATTTTTTTATTAGGTACCTGCTTTGCGAATGTGTCAGATTTTATAATCAAACTACTCGATGGATTCGAAACTTAAAAATATTTTTTAAACTTTTTGTTCACTACTTCCGACAACATTGCCAGATAGAGAAAAAAATTAACGAAATCCATTTAATGTATAATCGTATTTTTTGTTATTTCTATTATTACATCTAAACAACAACTATTCACAATAGCTTTAAATAACTCACGAGCAGATAATTGGTGTAATTCAGCAACTCTAGTATATTTATGACGGTTAATGAACGCGGCATTACGGACAATTATGTGTATTAAAACTATTAGTTTAAATTTTCACTCCATTAAAATTAAAAACGATATAGTATGTGGAATAAATAATATCTTATTTATCACAAAATAACATTGCTATTGTTAGTCATGTGCAGTTAAAAAAAGAGTCGTCTCGTGTCACGCAATCCCATCGACAACACAACTCATTTATTTTTTTACCATTCCTCATTTGATGACGGTTCAAAGGCTTTTCGGCTGAGTACCGTTGGGGTCGATGTATCTCGCAAGTACTTATTTTGAGTACCAGACTTTTTGTGTTCTGTTTTCAAATTGTTTCTTTGGGCATTTATGTTTTTTAAGAAGTCCGTATCATGATTTTTTAATCTAGCGTAGCTAAAAGGCGGCTAAAAACTATTAGACTCATAAAAACTATTAGCTGCGGTCCATCATGCTACAGTGAAATAATGAAGATTAACTACTGGGCTTAAGATTAATTTGACCGTATTAGGTACCTCCTATAAATAGCATCGCGTGCTTGAAACAATTAAAGAAAATATTGATAAACGTGTGACTACAGAACTTGAAGCAAGTTAATATTAAGTTTTTTGGAACGAAGTTCCTTATCGTGCGTTGTGAAAGGGGGCTAGACGGAAAAAATTCTTACGAAAAAGTTGTAACGACACTTTTATTCTAAATTCAAAAGCAAATCATATTTTAATATCACAATATCAGAACGTATGTATTTAGCAAGCCGTGCGTGTACTAACCTATACGCTGTTGTGTTTACGAAGTCGAGAACTTCGTTCCATCCGGGTGTCCCTTGACACCTCTCAAGTTTTTATATAATTGGGATTCTTCCGAAGATACTTTAAATAACAACTATTCCACCTTATTCGATTATTCCTTGAAAATGTAGATAACTTCTATTCCCAGCGCCCACATTTTCAGAGCTGATCACATTGCCATTCGCTACTTAACATATTTTTTTATTTTATTACATTTTTGTATAGCATACATATAAGATTTCTCACACTAAATAGCTCATGACACTTGTGTATCGCGTATGGTATATTATCCGGCTGATTATTTAAATCATTGTCGCGATTGTCAAATACAACTTACTTTATTATTTTTACATAGAAAACATGTTTGACTCAATGATATTTTTACCGAATTTATCTGTTATACATATATAATTAAGTTTTAATTTAATAAATTTATCTAAACACGTTACTTTTGGTATATTACCATCTTCCATTTTAGTAATCATGATTCTTGTGTCTTGACTATGTTATGATCATAAAATGTCCATATTAACAAAAGTTAGGAGGTGACAATTGTTAATGAAATGTGCTTAGACCAACTTTATGACAATCAAACAATATAATATTCAAATTAGTGATGAGTGTGATGACTAATCTTAAGGTATGCTAGAGTAGAAAGATTACGTTACGCAGTTTTAATTCGTCTATGCGGCTTTTATAAAACAAAGACTTTCGTATTGAGTGATTCATTGTGGATGTTAAAAAAAAAACAAAAACAAAATAGATTCCTTGTTTAAATATCTGAACGCGCAAATTATCAGGAATTTCAAATGGGTATGATTCGAAATTCGAAATTAGTTTTGGCGCTCAGTGCATTTGGCTAAATAGATCAGAAAAATATTTTGAAAAACTGTGTAACGGCGGCAGACGTTTATAGCGAAATAATATAAAGAAATTATAATTTAAAATTGTAGATATTGTTGATAAGTTATAGTTAATGACTTGGGTAAAAAGTGAGTGTCTGCTAAATCTGCATACGGAGATGGTTGCGGGTCGGCGTATACTAGTGAGATTTCGAGGTTAGTTAATTATTATTACTCTCTCAACTAATTGGTTTGTAATTTATTCATTTTATTCACCGTTTAAAAAAATCACAAGGTATTTAAAGTATGCTCTTTGTTTTAAAGTCCCTAAGAATAAGCAGGAAAAGTTTGAGAACGTAAGAAATAATCTGTATCAATACAGATAAATAAATTTGAAGTGTCTGTTTGTAATTCAAAACTAAACAGTTTTTCAGTAAATGCATATGAAAGCGTATACGGTTCTTACATTACGAAGACAATTTAAAAAAAATCTCTGTCTGTCTGGAAACGGCTGGACCGATTTTACCGGGATATTCACTGGCAGATAGCTGACATAACAAGTGATTCAGTCTTTTAAAAAAATGGGTACCGCGTCATATAGCTACGAAATTAAATCTACGCGAGTGAAAACGTGGGGCACAGCTGGTCACAAAATAAAGCTTTTAATTAAGTATAGAGGTACACAAAAGGGTCTAGATGTGCACACACCCTTAAATAGTTCATTGAGGTTTACTGCATCATAAAACAAAACCTCTTTGGCACTTAACAGGTCATAAAACCTCGAACAAACTAACCTCACCCAATGTGGACATCCGCAAACAGTTGCAATTGTTGAATTAACTGCAAAATTCTCTAACGGCTTTATTATTTGACTGTTAAGGACTAAAATCGACCAGCATGGTACAGATAAATGTCTAAGTAGTGTTTGAAATGAGTTTAGCAATATTTGACTATAAAACAAGGTAAATAATTGTTTTCAAGTGGGAGATGTTAGGTTGTCACTAGTTTGTTGGGTAACTAGTTATTTATTTAGAACGTTTTATATGTAAAAAAAATATTTAAAAAATCTTTATTATAAGTGTAAATTACTTACTTAAAAATATATTGATTACTAAGAATTGATTGCCATAGGGCATTACCATAAGCTCTTATTGCCATTATAGATCCCCGGTGTGACAGTGACAGACTTATACACGACATATACATTTGTCTCATAATATGTATTAAACTATCATAGCAATAAGAGGTAATGGTAGGGACATTTTTGGCAATCGTTACAGGTCAGTCAGAGGCCTAAGAAAGTCTGACAACTGGTTTAACCCAGATTGCCGATTTTCCTCGAAAAAGGTTACCCCTTCGAAGGTCAGATGGCAGTCGCTTCGTATAAAAATCAGGTGATCAGCCACATCGGGTTGAATCAAGTGCTGACCCCAAATACATGGGATAAGGCCAGGGAGATGATGGTAGGGCCCCTGACTGACTGACAATAAATTTGATATTCAAAACATTGACCTTCCAGAACAAAGTAAAAACTATTAGCATACATCTAAAAGCCTGAAGCTACACCTCTTGCAACCTGAATTGGACGAGGATTTAAAAAAAAGAGCACAGTTTTTACGAGCAATATTTAATCACAGTCTACCAGACAATTAAGTCAGCTCCACCGTTAGGTTTGACTAATCGTGTTTGTCACACATTCTAAAACGTATATGGTGATTATAATGAGCGATACAATAAAGTTGTCACTCGCTGTGGCATTGGCCCGACGTGCGTGCTGCGTGGCGACACCGTGCATACATGTGATTCGTTCATTGTTCATTGTGATGGTAATCCTAGATTGACAGATGATGTTATTGTGCAACTGGATCAGAGTTTATAGAGAAATATATACTTTCAAAGGTCTTTGAAGTTACTCACACTCTATATGGTCTATTTAAGACATGGTACAGATCATGAAAAAGAAAATGATTTATTCAGTTTAGGTTTATATTAGCGAAGACAAATATTGCACTGATTCGGTAAGAAGCTTTTTGAGAATAACCGACAGGACTCAGCATCTTACGTTTAAACAAAACCAAAAAATTCGGTGTAAGGAGACAAAAATAGTCATCCCACTCATACTAAGTATCCTCATTGCAGTGTAATAACTTTTGTAGTTCCAAAATAACAGCTTTTCACTAAATGCACATGAAAGTATACACGATATTGACACTAAAAAACCAAGTTTTAAATTTTTTCTCTGTCTGTCTGTCTGTTTGTTCCGGGTAATCTCTGAAACGGCTAGGCAGATTTTAACGGGACTTTCACTGGTAGGTAGCTGATGTCTCAAGGAGTAACTTTTATTTATTAAAAATATTAGGGTTCCGCGACAATAAGGAAGAAACTAAATCTACGCGGGCACAGCTAGTTATAGTATACGTTTGGAGAGCCGTGGTGGCCGTTTGAGCAATCGCCAGATTCCACTTTCCAGCCACTCAATCAATACGCAAACGACATCGTCTAAGTGAATACTTAACATACCTTTACTTGGGATACAGACGTCTAAGACTAACATCAAGACTTTTTCAATATCAATCTAGTGTAGTCTAGCAATTGTAACAAGACACTTTTACAAATACTTAATGCCAACAAGCCTGCTACAGAGAACCGTTCGAATGACATTAATGAGCCGATTATTGCTGATAACCGAGTGTGCCGCCGCGCGTGTCTAGATACTATCAAATCTCCTGCCTATTACCAATTACTAACTGTAATGATACATGATACTCAAATAAGTATATATTCTCAATGCATACAGAGTGTAATCAGGCGTGTTATAATATATCATTATCAATTTGAATGTTATCAACATCTCTGACTAGTTTGACAGATTTTAATTTATCATTTGAAACTGATTGGAATAATTTAATTCCATTTTTAATAAAACTAGCCTTGTAATATAAAAAAATCATTGAGTTTTGATGATAGCCCTATCGCGCCGTTAAAGTAACAAAAAGTTAAGGTCTCCGCCGCGTGCCAAAGCTTTCTAAACGTATATAATATCGTTTTTACAATACATGCGTTTCTTTTAGAATTAATTACACAGGTAATTACTGTAAGGTACTGCATTAACCACCTATTGCAATTTAACCATCTTA
Organism: Watsonalla cultraria; assembly: GCA_964035505.1. Classification (NCBI taxonomy): domain Eukaryota; kingdom Metazoa; phylum Arthropoda; class Insecta; order Lepidoptera; family Drepanidae; genus Watsonalla; species Watsonalla cultraria. The sequence goes on along the minus strand of OZ037717.1, from coordinate 2,830,091 downwards.
GTAGATACCTACTTAGTGCATCACATTTTACAAGCAATAAGGAAATGCAATTATATATGAAAATTAACCATAAAAAGGTTGTATGCAAATTTAACAGTTGTTAGCACAAGGATTTCTTTGAGTCAATAGAGACTTTTTATCAACCCTTTAGAGGCGAAAGCGCACGTCCCACATTAATAATGCACGTTGAATTATAACGGATACATCTTCGTAATTTTTACGTCTATATCTATACCTACAGATAAATAAAATTGAAGCGTCTGTTTGTAATTCCAAAATAACAGCTTTTCACTAAATGCATATGAAAGTATATACGGTACTGACATATAAAAAAACTAATTTTTAAACTTATTCTCCGTTTGCCTATCTGTCTGTTTGTTTCGGCTAATCTCTGAAACGGCACTACCGATTTTAATGGGACTTTCACTGTCAGGTTGCTAAATAATACGAGGCGTAAATTAGGCTACTTTTATTTAAAAAACATTGGGTTTCCGCGGATCACCTATGAAATTAACTATACGCGGGTAATGCCGTGGGGCACAGCTAGTATTAACCTAAACTTGAAAATCGTATATTAAATTGTGTCAAGTATAATTCACACGTATGTTACCGTTAAGTACTAGATCCGATCACTTCGCGAAACGCCCGAGGCGCCGCGTGACATACAGATGGTTGGATCGTGACCGCGACTCGATTACACATACGCATGTTTATTTAAAGACCATAGAAAAATGTTCTTGGTAGGTCATGGAAGTTACATGGAAAGTGGGTGGATGAATCATTCAATTTATTATGTACAATTAATTACATAATATTAGCTCTTAACACCTTATTTAAAATATGAGGTCTGCTATGTTAATTTACAATGCTGAAAGAAAACCTATTTAGAAATAATTTATTCATTTTAAGCTCCATGTAAAGCGCTAATGAATATTAGTGAGGAAAACATGTGTTTTGAGAAGAGCCAGGCGTTTAGTTCATTAAGAAAACAGTACAAAATATACATCGTTTCATTAATAATTATGAGATCAAAAATCAGTTCTATGTGCTAAGCGGATAAAATTTTACGCATATCAAATAGCATGCACTAATTCGTTATCGACATATATTTTGTTAAAATTAATTTAATATCAGCACCGTATTTAAGATTTCTAGAAAATTGTCCGTTCACAATGGGGTCTGCTGTTGTTCACAAATATTAACTTTTTACACGCTAGAAATTTTGTTATGTTTTTAATTAGATGTCGATCGATCGATTGACCTATGAATAGATAATGTCACATACACACAACTACATCCATCTACATGTTTGAATACATTTAATAGATTAGCATACTGACTGAGTGACCTTTTATCTAAATTGTATTGAACGTGTGTGCTATATTTTACACATGAACGAGTCGGGTCTGTGCCCGCGTGGGAACCGTCAACCGAGACATTCGGAGATTTGTCCGTTTCGTGTTATTGTAAACAACATAGTGTAATCCAATCCAAACTAAGATTGTTATCTTACTGTCGGTTTGTTTGGCAGATTACAAGACTTTAACGAGACTTACTTGGATTAACAGATAGCTACTTGTATGTGTAAATAGGTATGTGACGTGAGTGTTTGAGTTTTATGAAATGGTTTCAAGTTTCGTGGGCTCAAGAAGTGCTTGAATGAAAGCTTCGGAAAATAAGAATGTTATATTGAATAATCTTTATTTCAATATTTATTGTAGTTTATAAGAACGGGCTTATGTGTAAACAGTCTGAGGTCACATGGTTTCCGTTCAAAGCTTTCGGAACCTAAATATTTTTCTAAAAATATTGTAATGTTTTGCTATACTTATTTACCGAATTGGAATTTTAAATGTTTTAGTCTTAAATTGTATGAACTCGCTGACGTACCTGACTGTTTTTTATTTAAGTCTTTTTGCTCTATTCGTCTGCATGCTTTGTTATGTAACTATTGCAATGAATCAGCCTCATTGGGGAGTTCGTAGAATTTGGAGACCAAGGCCATGTCACCTGTTACTTATAACCAAGAATGGTACAAATGTCACCGAAGTAGTCATTAATTACAATCAAGGCCTAGCATATAACATAATATCCCTTTGGGGCAATGAGCTATTATGGTGTGTTATTGATGAAATTAATAAGTGTTTACCTGAAAGGTAAATCACTTGAGTAATAGCACAGCTACTGTATGCAAAAGTTTGTGTGTCAAATAATTTATTACTTGTGTTCTAACAAGTTCAACAGCTTTGAATGGAGATAGTTCAAACCCTGATTATTTTAGCACATAGACAGAATATTGCCAGGCAAAAAAATTATTGTCTGTTTGTAATTACAAATTAACAGCTTTTACTAAATTTATAGGAAAGAAGATTTATGGCTTATTTTTTGTTCCTGCTAATTTCTGAAACAGCTGGATCGATCATAACGGGCCTTTCGCTGGCAGAGAACTGATGTAGCAATGAGTAACTTTTATAAGAACTAGGTTACTTTTGGAGTACTTGGCTATGTACTTTTATTTAAAAAAAATAGAGTTTACGACATAAAGCCACACATAAAATTAAGTGTAGGCGACACTAGATGAAACAGCGGGACACAGATAGTTTAAGCATGAGAATAAAGTCTCTATCAAAGTGTCCAGTCTAGATAATGTAGTGACTATTCAAGTAAATTGTTTAGTGCTTAAGTAAATATACGACGTTACCAAGAACTATCTACGTGGTGTTATAAATCACGTTACACAAAAAAAAGCGTAAATGACTTTTCACGTGTCTCCACGTGTATTGTTGTGAAATGAAGATGAAATTAGTGTGTTACTACCCATTGTGTGTGAGCCGTGCGACCAAGTCATGTGCGGTCACAAAAGCTGTGTCAACGTTTCTGTATAATATGTCACGTCGCTATTGTACTAACACATGACAGATGACAATAACTATTTTACGGGACTGTGTTTTATTTTGACATTCTACTTCTTACATCTCATTACTTAAATATCTACTAATATTGTAACGAGGAAGAAAATGTAATTGGGTGAATCAACTATTTTACCCACACTTTGCTGTCCCCGGCCATTTCTTATTTAAATACTCCATTTGGTTATATGTACGCACATAATTTGTATAGCTATAGTATCTATGATTATTAGGCATAGCGGGAAACTCGATAAACTTCTCGAAAATGGATAATTTCCGTGAAAATTTATGGTAAAATACGCTGATTGTCTGCGGAGTTACCTGTATACTGAGGTACATTAGCGGTAACTCCATAGACATTCTTGGTGTGGGTAAAAAAGTTGATTCACCCAATTTAGTTTACACTACGCGGATTAACTCTCGGATCGAGGCAGGAAGAATCTTCTTCTTATATATAAAAATGAATCCCTGGTGGATGGTCCCTTGATCACGGCATCACGCCTAAACGGTTGGACCGATTCTAACGGGACTTTTACTGGCAGATAGCTGAAGTTGCAAGGAGTGTTTTAGGCAAATTTTATTTAAAAATAGCAGCATGAAACTAAATCGACGCGAGTGAAACCGCGGGGCACAGCTAGTACTAGTACTAGATAAAAACCTACTTATGTAACCAAAGCGAGTGCCCTCTATGTTCATCGCACATAACATGGGCAACAAGTCGCTAGCGGTATGGTGGGGCCTTTCTTTTCTTACTATGTTAGCAATGATTCCATTTTTTATAAGGTATACCTAACTACAAAGCGCAGTGACACTGGTGTTGGAGCACAAGGGCAAGAGCCGCACAAAAAATCCCAAGGGTCGACGTGCTTCCAAAATTCAAAATATTTTATTTGATTGGACTTCTTACAAAGAACTTTCATACCGTCAGAAGCACACAAAGTTACAATGTTACCATCGGATTTGGAAGGTTGCTTTTGCTAAGAGGAAGCTCACGAGCAAGAAACTCACCAAATACTCTTTTCAAAAATATTTCACATAGTTTAATGGTTACAGTATATCTCATGAATATAAGCCCATGGACACAGTTCCAATGCTCAATTATCAAAAATAATAATTAAAATATTACCAATTTGCTAGCATGGCAAATTTCAGTCAGTAAAAGCAAATATCAAATTATCAAATCGATTTGATAAATTACCTGCACAATGGTAGCGACGAGTAGACCGAAGCTGAGGGCAATGCTGACGGTGTTGGAGCCCTGAGCGACACAGGAAGCCACGCCGAGGGCCACCAGCATCATGGTGCCTATCAGCTCCGCCAGCAGTTGTCGCCATAGGAGCTTGTTGTCTGTCACCTCTTCAACGCCAAACACCGTGCCTAGGGGAAAAGATGGAATTTTAAATTCTAAATATCGTTATGCGACTTTAAAATTTTTCACAAGCACAAGAATCAAGAATGTTACCACCGGTTTCGGAAGGTTGCTCTTACTGAGAAGAATCCAGCAAGTAGAAACTCAGCAATTGATTACTCATGTCAAAGAATATAAGTTTGCAATTTCAATTGTTTTAAAAAATGAAAGCCTATGGATATGGCCATAGTTCCAATACTCAAATGTCAATAAAAATAAAAATATAACATCTACACAGTTCAAACAAATTAATCAAAAGTAGCACCTGATCGCAAGAACTACATATAATTAAAATTATGTAAATGGCAATGCTTCTCTATAGGTGCCGTGCTCGTGGGGTGATCTGACCGTCAACCGTCTGACCATCGTGGAAGGCTGCAGTAGCTGTTTCACATCAGGTAAGTTGCATGTTTGTTTGCATGAAAAGAATATAGGTACTATTCTCAGTTTCCCTACGATCTTTGGTAAGGTGTCTGGTCATACTGTCGCCAGGTCAGCTCTGATTTTAAACCCGATACGCTGATTTATTGGACATCGGAGAATTTTCACATTTTCTAGTTTGTCATAGAAACTTGCTGTCGTTAGGAACTTAACTATTTGCATATTTTCACATGTGAAATGGTATGTCACGATTCAGTCGGAGGCATAGATATTAAGTGTAACGTCTCTAGGTATAAGTAACTAGAAAAACACTAAATAAATTGTAATATTACAATACAGACTCCAGTGAAAAAGAAAAAATATATGGTCTTTTTTTCTTCCAGAATACACTTAAAAATTCTAAACTGATGTTCAGTAATTTGGCGAAAATCAATTATTTGGAACAGGCAATCTGCAGACACCTTAATGTTATGTGAAGCCATTGAAAGCTACAATTTAGCCTCTCCCGTGTATGCATGCCATTTCACCGGATCAACTAATAACTAAGTAATAACAGTCATCCGAGAAACGCATGCGCAGTTTCTAATTCCATACAATTTGCTATAGCCACCGCAGGTAGTGAAATCAATTACGAATGTTTTCGCAAATTCAGAGAGCTTAGATATATTATGGTTACAAAATCTACGGGTTAATTTTGTAACTTCAAATTTATCTACTCAAATCAAGAATGTTCTATTGTCTCTGCCTACCCCAGGGTTTAGATATATATAGGTATAGAACATTCTTGATTTGTATTATTCACTTGCGAATGAAATCGTTATCGAAATTAGTCTTGAAAGTATCCTTGTTGCAAAAATCACTTACTAAGGAACTCTTCCTTTGAAGTGTAAGGAGGTACTAATGTGTGCATTTTTAAAACAAGCTGTTGGCCAGATTTATTCTAGGTAATAATAATATTCTGTGGTTTTTTGCCGATGCATTTAAAATTAGGTGTTTTATTTAAAACAGTGACATGGTCATATTAATTTAATCTAACTAATTCATTCATTTTTGTTTATCTAATCTGCGAAACCTGAGGAGACAAGTATTATTCTTAAAATGTATTTAAACATGTCACTAGTGATTTATCAATTCAAATAATATTATTTCCGCAAACATTATGATAACCAGAAAAGAATAAAAATGATATCATTCGTTGATCCACCCAAACATGATAGAGGTATTGGAAACTAATTTAACTAATAAAGTTTATTCTTTTATAATTCAAACACCACATAAGTATTTTCACAGTATTAATGATCGCCATTTACCTAATAGCTCGATTCTGTATTCCTGTTATTATAATAATAATTAATATATTAATTATATGACCGGTCTAGTGTTCGATTCGATTCGAGAAAATATATCTCTGAAACACTTTGTACAAACTTTGTCAGCCGCAGGCTTACCTCCAGTATTTGTAGCTAATACTTCTAAATATTTGTCCCCGATATGTACATTTTTAGCAGCAATGACAGTTAGCACTTGTATTCATAACCTAAAAACGAAACGCTAAAAAAATCCGGCAGATACTGTCCACGCAAAATCTAGAGCAGACAGACAAATCATAGCTATTTTAAATTAGATGATCTGCTTATATCTGTTGTGTCTATATAAAATATTATATTAAATAGCGTACCTACTTTTCTATTTGTATAGTCTTAGTGAATTAAATTTTTGATTAAATTAATCGGTACTAGTGTTTTACGACACCTCATATTATTTGTGTTCTGTTTTTTTCACATTAAAATATAAGTGTACCTAATATAGTGGCTTGTGGTTTGATACCAGAAAACCTAATCAACGTAGCACCTTAATATTTTTTATCTTGAGACAACTCCACACATTGACCTAGTTTCTAATTAAACAAAGATACGAAAGGCAAAAAAATAATAGACAAACTTATAGCTCCTTCGAAAGATATTGGGTCAAGACAATTATATTTTCATGTATGGTGATCAATCTATTTAGTACTTAATCGGTCTGTCGGCAGTGTTCAAAAAATAATAGCGCTGTAAATATCTACCATCAACGGAATAATTCCCGCAGCCCTAGTGGTACTAAGACTTAACTCCCACTCGGGTCGGCAAAAAAGATCAGAGGTAGTTAATCAGAATAAAAACATTGTTATAAAAGTAACAACCTAGAGAGCGTAACTCCAAGACCATTAACAGATCTGTTACGATTACAATATTACCAAACCGGTCATCGGAATAAGGAAGTGACCGGAACGTCTCGCTATCACGTGCAAAGCACGCATCGGAAGAGAAAATACTTTTGATTCATACAAAATACTTGTTGGAACAATACTTTCGTTTTTAGTTACTTTGTTTTAATTGATGCCTTATGTTATTTATTATTTATGAATAGTTTTATTGTTTACGCCCGGCCAAATCATTAAAAAAATAAATAAACATTTTGATTTGGTATAAGACATTTATTGAATTAATTTTTATCTATTGTTAGTATTTTTGTATATCAAATAAATAAAAAAAAATTGAGTATCTAATATACTTTCCTACTTATTTATAAGTCTTATAATATTATAATATAATTCAATCTTGTAATAAAAGTAATTTTATCATTAGCAATTCAAGAAACACTACATCGTTATTAATCCGCACGGTTAATAAGTGCGTCAAATTCACCGAACGCATGGAAATAACGGCATTACTATCATAAAGAGAGAATAGTTTTTAATCGGCAAAAATAAACGATTAATTTAAAAAAAATAACTTACTCTTCTGCACCTTCTCCATAGCGTATTCCGTCTTCATAATGTCAATTTGCAACTGTCACTTTCTACGGGACTCCTAGCCCTTTTGTCTTAATAAACAACAACAAAAACCGCACAATTTCGTCAGAACAATAAATGCAAGCACTATGCAAGTGTAATTTGATTTATAATTGAAAAATTCCGAAGTTCCCGTGAAGCTGTCGAGACCACCTGTCGTAGCCGCTACATGTACTAGAATGAGCCAGTCTTGCTGCCACTAAGATGACAGGTAAGAGATCGCACTTGTTTTTTTATTACAAACGTGTTTCGGGTTCATATTATGAATGTTTACAAATTATCTCGGTCTCCGTCTGAACAGTGCTACTAGATACCGTGGATGGATAATATATGGAATGATAATATGCAATAACAAATGTAATTATAAGTTTTGTTCCTCTTAGATTACTTCTGTAGAGTTGAGGGCAAAAGCCTCTGACCAGGAAGAAAATTATTTCAAGGTGTATTTTCTATATGAGATAGCTTTTCCTTTTTAACGAGGAAAAGTTGAATATACTATGAACAAGGTCGTTGAAACTCCTTCGAAAGACATTGGAACAAAACAACTAAATTTTCAGCTATGGTGGCTGAGTACAGTGATTCATCTATCTACTTCTAGTACTTAATCGTCAGCCGGCAGTGTATAAAAAATATAGTTAATTATTAGCTCAAATTTTCCCTTTTTTATGCCGCTTCAGTGGCAGACAAGCACGCGGCCCACCTCATGGTAAGTGACAACCGCAGCTTATGGTCGCTTGCAATACCAGGGGTATCACGCGCGCATTGCTGACCTTGTAAATATCTCTTCACACCCTTCTTGAAGAACCCCATGCTGTACTCGTTTGGGACAACCACGTCGAAGAGTCTATTCGATAGCCTTACCGTTCGTTTCTTAGAATCGCACATTTCCTATAGTTAATTCGATATTTAAGACAAAAGGTACCTCTATATATAAATTCAAATTATCTTTACTTGATTTTTAACAGAGAGAGAAGAAAATTAAATTATTATAAAAATATGTTTAAAATTTTGAACATTACAATAGTAAAAATATAAACATAAGCCAAGGATATAGTTCCAATATCATGAATAAAAATATAACCTTTCACAACATAGTCTACATCTATACAGATAAGTAAAATTAAAGTGTCTGTTTGTAACTCAAAATTACCAGATGCTTATGAAAGTACGAGTATATACATAATATGCATTTGAATACGAATTTTCGAAATCCGTGTTCAATACAAATATCTTACAATCGCAGATGGAAGCTACTTCGAAATGAAAGGGTTATTAATAATAACAATGATTAATTTCTAAAAGTCTATTAAATAAATAAAGATGTTACCATCTCAAACAACTTTGACATTTTGTTTAAAGACTTCTCACTTTCTATTCGTTGAATAACAAATGGCATAAAATAAAATGTGATTCCTTATCGAATTGGGATTGGTTTTGCATGCAAATAATATTACTCGTGTGTTTATTAATAGTTTTAATGGTGTATATCAAAAGCCCATCAGTCATAACGATCATTTTATTCTGCCTTTAGTATTATAGTAAGGACTTATATTTGGATCTGTGGTATTTATAAAGATAAAAAAAATTAAGGTTCATTGTATGTGTTCTTTAAAGACACTTGAATATTGATTAGATTGGACAATAATTAGTTAGTCCCGTTGGAAGCGTAAATGTTGCATTTTGGAACAATTCATTGATCTCCACACAAGTATATCAAAATACGAGTATGTATACATATTTCGCAGTTATAGAGTAAGCACGCACTCGATAGATAGATTGTTAGAGTAATCTCATAATCATATTATTATACCTGCATCAAATAATATACTCCTTATCCCGTCTATATCAATTCATATACATACATACAGTACATATAAAAAAATTAAGTATCTGTTTGTTATTCCAAAATTACAGATTTTCACTAAATGCACATGAAAGTACACACGGTAGTGTCATAGAAAAAACAATTATTAAAATTGTTCTTTCTCTATCTGCATGTCTTTCCGCCTGTCTGTTTATTTGTTAGCTGATGTTTCAAGGAGATGCAACTTTTAATTTTAGAAATAATTCCGCATGGGTTTCGCGGGCCACCTATTAAATTAAGTCTACGCGGGTGCAACCGCGGGGCACAGCTAGTCTATACAGATAAATGAAATTGAAGTGTCTGTTTGTAATTCCAAAATAACAGCTTTTCACTAAATGCATATGAAAGTATACACGATAGTGACAATAAAAAACCAAGATTTAAAATTTTTCTCTGTCTGTCTGTCTGTTTGTTCCGGGTAATCTCCGAAACGGCTGGACGGATTTTAACGGGACTTTCACTGGTAGGTAGATGATGTTTCAAGGAGTAACTTTTTTTTATTAAATATATTATGGTTCCGCGACAATAACGATGAAACTAAATCTACGCGGGTGAAACCGCGGGGCACAGCTAGTATATAATATACGCCCACTCCTATATTTTGCTCCTTTATCAGGGTTGGTGAACTGGTAGAAAATTATTATTTATTATTATAAAAAAAAAAAAAAAGTATCACTTTTACAAGTTACTGTCTCTTCACAATCACAATTACAATCCCCTTTGAAGTTGAAATGGTCCATAAATGATGTGAGGTATTTGAAATAATATTCAAAGAATTCAAATCGTTTGTGTAAATTTAAGACTTTAATCTATGAAGGAACTAGATTTCCTACCTCTACGTGAAACTATTACACAAGTTTGCAATTCAAATATATAATGCGTGCTACACATTAGAGAAATTATGTTACCCTACTTAATACATAATTATAACTTATGTAAGAAGATTCTCAACTTGCATTTGCATATACCTACTTAATAATTAAGTATATCAGTAACAAAAGATAAAATACAATTTATTTTTATATTGCACAACTAATTAATTATACCAACTGATTACGTCTTAAACGGAAATATCTTGTGTCTGAAACGTAAGTAACAGTACCTAGTCTCTACACATTATGAAGTATGTAAAATAAATAAGTAACAAAGAATTGGGGCCAACTATGATCGTTTAAGCAGCATGTATTAAGAACTTCTTAGCTTTGACGTTAAATTTTATGAAAATTAAACGTCAAATCTCAGAAATTTTTAATACGCTCTGCTTAAAGCGATGATGGTAGGCGCCCTGGACAGCCAGCCACCTTATTTTAAGATATCATTTTTATAATTTATGAGCAGACAGTGCCCCGACTCAATGTGGTATCCACGTGATCCATAATCGTAGTTCGATAAGACGATTTCGCGATGACAACTGAGCTATTCCGATTGTCTTTGGTATGTTGAATAAGAAAATACTTGTCTACGATTAACTCGCTACAACATCATTTCAGTTTTCATTACATGAATCAGGCTACAGATAACATAGTTGTAACAGAAATACATATCCATTAAGATGACAAAAGAAAAAATAAAGAAGTATCAGTATTTCTGACACTAATCATAAATATTCAACATATACATACTTGTTAATGACCATCTACTTGGAACGAAGGACGAACTTCATTCATCTAACGTACAAACAATAGGCGAATAGTTAACCTTGAAAACTGAAACAATATTTATGCTAAATCCTAAGGCATGTAGGTAAGGCCTTCGCGTAGATACGGAATATATTTACGAGTTAACGACCATTTTATGTACAGTAAAGTATGGATATTATTTATGGCTGATGGCCGTCTTATCAAAATTGTGTGGAGTATGTTTTGAAGATACGGCCAGCTGGTGTGTATTGAGAAAACATTCAATGTTTGTTCGCCACAGTTTCGCAGATAGGCTGTAATATAATGCTTTTACAAGTGTTTTGGAACGAGATTAAGTGCTTGCAATCACACGCTTCTGTAGGGATGTCAAGATGTACGTTTCACAATTGATTATGATGAAATTAAATTCGCATCTGAGGGCTTGGGTAACCAAAGGACTATATTGAATTTATTCGCTTATCTATGTGTGTAAAGAAACTTAAAATATTCAAAATAATATTCAATTTTACCAAAAATACGTTAAGGCTCGAACTCAAATTCAAATAAATTCAATGAAAAGTTACGCGTTGACACCTTTACTAACCCTAACAAGGATTATTTCATGAATTAATGAATATTTTGATAATAATATCGTATTAACCCGCAGTAAATATCATCTCCAGTTATATTAAACCAGTTGTTGGTCTCGATAGAGCCTCCCGACTGACCTGTCACGATTGCCAAAGATGTTAAATTCAACCGGGACCGACGGCTTAACGAGCTCTCCGAGGCACGGAGAAAATCAGGCGGTCACCCATCCAACTACTAGCTTGAGTTATAGCAACTGTGACATGAGCACATCGCTCGCTTTTAAAAAATAATTTTCTGATTAGGTCGTGCTCATGATGCATATTAAATTATCTTATAATCCGTTTTCAATTAGGTACGAAGCTCTATTTGTTTTAATTCAGTCCCCTACCGCGATTGTCTGTCTGGGCACGATTTTCACCGAAACTTCGGAACAGGCTTTCACTAGTGTTTCAGCGTTTGAATAACAACACACCGCACATACTAAACCGAATTATAATAACTCAAAAAATATAATAATACATACATGTGCTCACGCCTATACAGGCGGGGCTGCCTACCTCTCCGGGGAATAGAAGGGGTAGGCAGAGGTTTTATGTAATAACAATACTCACCTATCGCCGAAGATAATTAAATATAATAATGTTAATATTAACAAAATGTTATACTCTAATACTCCAAACAACTGGTTTTACTAACTGTGCCCCGGGATTTCAACCACGTAGAAATAATTTCATGAGTGGCTTTATTTTGCGAAACACACGTTTTTTTTTATTAAAATCGGTCCAGTCGTTTTGACAGACCGCTCGCCGTTCTGACGGACAGACACAAATTTTTGTTTTGATTTTTTTTATGTATGTACCGTATATACATCATTTCATATGCAATTAGTAAAACGCTGTTAATTCGGAATTACAAACAGACACTAAATTGTTTATTATCTATATACATTATTAGGACTATATAACATTTACGTGATGACTAAGCCCTGGTGATTTCATCTCATATCACAGATAATAACATAGTAACATTTATAAATCATTTTATAACCTGTCACGTTTATTTTAGTTCCATTACTAAATATTTGCCTTCTCTCGAGCAACGAATTTAAATTGAAAGGGTTAATATTTAATGGGTGTCAACTATGGCCATGATTGATTTAAATTTCAGAATTATATTCAGAGCATTCCTTATATCAAAGACAGCACCGCAAGCTTTCCAAAGCGCTATGACGCAGTACTTACGAAATACGCTGTTTTCCATGAAAATGAATTCGGCTAATGATAATAGCCGCTAATGATTATGGTAGCGAGTCGTTATCAGTATGTACATTGTGGTTCTGTTTGTTAAGTGATAACACACTAAAACAAAGTTTTCCTAATCTGTAGCTATGCTCTTTGTGGAACTTCTGTGCATATGCAAACTCACAAACATTATGATAAGAGTAACTACACTAAAATTATAAAGAGGAAGGATTTGATTGTTTTTTTGTTTGTTTGCATTGAATAGGCTACAACTTGACCGATCTTGCAAATTCTTTCAAATTCTATATTTTACCACCGTACTCCCACGGGAACGGCCTACGCGGGTGAAACCCCGTGACGTCCGCTAGTCATAGTTAAAGCGTTGACCTCTTACTAATTTCTTAGCGTTGACGTTTAATTATGGTATCACAGAATGAGACGTCAAAGTTAAGAAGTTCTTAATACGCTCTGTTTAAGCCGATGATAGTAAACCTCTAGTTTGTGGATCATTATGGTGTTAGACAATCCGGAAAGGTATACATATCCTATAATATATTTATAGGACCGCGTGAGTGTTTTATTTGCGTATTGGATTACCTTATGTTCGTATCTTAGGCGAAAGCTATATTTACTATGGTATAGATGATACTATATCTAGGTAGGTAGAGATATCTGTTTATTATTGATAGAAACTTTGTTTAATTAAATGTTAATCTGTGAGAAAACGAAACAATACGCGCGAAGACTCCACACTTCCTACAGCCAACTAAGGGTATAATAATCAACAGTATAGTTCCCTGAGAAGTACACAAACATTCATTGTATTGTAACAAGTAATTAAACGTATTTTATGCAAATCAGTTTCCATAGAATTGTAATAACATAGAATTCAAATGAAATCCAATTCAGCTTCATACGTTAATAAGACAGCCTGATTAAACAACGCGTTTATTAACTTGATATGTATCTATCTTAGGAGGGAATCATAGAACGTGATTTTCATCCCTTTTATTAGTTTATAGTGTAGGAAAACATTGTGAGGAAACCTGCATGTCTAAACATCTTTCGCGTCAGTACCTAATCATCTTGGGGCTGCCAAGTGCTAGTTTTCTTAAAATTGCCGTCACAAGTCATCGCGTCTAAGTAAACGCAGATTTATATGGGCTCACAATAGGCCTCTTTCTTTCTTAGGTGATCTTTAAGCCGATAGAGGCGCTATTACGATCCTATACATATCTGCGTTTACGTCGACGCGGTGACTTGTGACGGCGGCAGTAAAAAACTCGCACTAGGCCCTCGGATGCTGTTACATTTGCGACCCTTAAAGGGAGGTGTGAGCATACGTAAGTGCTAATCATTAATCCAAGTATAACCATCATCATACTAGTTCCTAGTTACGATGCTGAATTGTCGTCATCAGTAGTCATCTACTAGACGTTGGCAGTGGACATGGATAACAATAGAGTAATTAATCAATAATTACTAGACACATCTGCGGTCACTATTGAAAATTACATTATTTGTTTCTAGTATGGACCCATTGGCCTTGCCCAGTGTATACTTACCTATCTCGATCTGTTCATCAAGGCTAGCACTGAATAAGCCGATTCAGCTGAACTTGGAAATAAAGATGCGAAGCCTAAGTTATCAGGAAGTTCATTTCATTTAATAAAAATCACTTTAGCGTCTAGAAATGAACTGATTTTCAAACGGTTTATATTATACGGGATTTTGTTTTTCTCAAATTCACAAAGACACTTCAAAAACAATAAAACTTAATCAATATCTTTCCTTTTGTTAGTGAGGCATAAACTTAAAAATACTCCCAGGGAAAAGGCAGCTCAGAAGTCAGAGATTACGACTGAAGGGCGTTATCAATAACCATAGCTTACAGAATGGATTGCTATCCCCAGTTATCTGTCAGATTTAATATATCCCTTCAATTTCATAATAATGTCAACAAGCTATACGTTATTGGAATAAATTATATAACGATCGAGATGGGTAGACTTGGTTACTGCGAAGATATTATATGCATCGCAAAACTTGCGACGTTGAAAAAAAGCAGTTCGTTTAGCAGGTAACATGTGAATTATTAAATATATTTTATTCCAACAAGGAAACAAGCCAACATATAAAAATGCGAGTAATATTCCTAAGTGGCACGATGGGGGCACCTTCTATTATCACGCGTCTAACAACGACGGCAAACATCAAAAGTGGACTTTTCCAATAAGTCCCACGTCCACATATGCATTTGTAAAGTAATTTTCACCTGAAATAACTTTGTGTAAATTTATACGAAAAGGCTAATTATCTGGCCGTGACAATGGCGAGTCACGAAGGTGATAAATACACAAATTGGAGGCGTGTCACGGAATTACTAACTTACAATTTTGCTGCAGGTCTGTTCTGTAGGTATCATATAATACATATAGCTCCGACATATATTATGTTTACCCAAATCATCTTAAGTTTTCTATCGCAACTATAGCCTTTTCAGAAATCAAATATCATGCTGGTCCGTACCTTTAAAGGTATCGTAGATATTTGTCAGAGTAGAGCCGTGGTGGCCGTGGGGATATAACATTCTCCTGCTACGCAAGCGGTGCAAGTCCGAATCCCAGCCGCCTGTTCCAATGAGCGTTGCTAAAATTTCACCTCACGTGCTATGTATGTGCGTAAGTACAGTGAAAGAAAACATCATGAGGAAACCTGCACATGTCTGAGAAGTAATTCAATTACATATTTATAGCGCCTAACACGGCGATAGGGACACCTTTTGTCGTGATGGCACTTAATTATCTTCGATGAAAAGTTGGTGTTGCTGTTACAACTCTTCTGCTTACCCCTTCGGGGACCCTTCTGGGATGGAATGAGCATATTTTATTAAATATTTTTCAGCTGTTCATTCAAGGAGACAGTAACACGTAGTAAACAGAATTATCAAACTGCCAAACGCACAATCGTCCCAAATGCTGTCATTATGATACTATTTTTAACAGCAGAGTAGGGCCGTATGTTTGTATGTCAAATTATTTATAGTAAAGAAAATCTGTGATGACGTACAAAGTATTTGATACAGTAAATAAATAGTTATTATTAAAACGATAGACAATATAAAATGAACTTGCGGTCATAACAAATATGAATATCCTATTATACCTGAGTATGTTTTTGCCAGCTTTTTCCTCATGAACTGCAAGTTCACTGATTACCCGTTAGCAGTTTTGTTTTTGTATACATTGCGAACAAACATCTTTATCAACCAATGCAGCTTGTTGTACAAATATCTTTTGGACATTGAAATGAAACAACTTTGGTTTATTTCTCGATCACATCGCAATCCATCGGCTACAAGCTCACGCTTCGCCTTTATCTCACGGGGGCATCTGCTATTTTTTCTCATACTTACATATAAGAAATTATTTTGTACTTCATGACTAACTGTTTTCTTGTTTGCTAAAGTGTATTAATAAATTCGGTGATATCAAATTAATGAAATTTAACTGCTTCGAAAAATATAAAAGTATGCCACGTTTACGCCTGAATCCCATGGGGGTTGGGGAAATATTTACCACAATTATAATAAAAGATGTTGGCTCTCAAGGATAATTATTAGCTATCTGTAGTGAATAAATAACCTATGACTGATATACTACCTCGTTTATCTCGTGCTTGCAAAGCGCTGCTACGGAACATGAGGTCCTGGGTTCGATCCCCGGGACAGTCAACGTTGGGTTTTTATTCATTTCCCAGTAGCTCGGAGTCTAAATAAGTGCCCAGATTCCAGACACCTCTGCCTTCCCCTTCGGGAATACATGCGTGGGCAAAATTGTAAGTATGTGTAAAAAAATCTTCGTATTAGCGCGGTCAAGTTCAGAAATCCCCTCGGCCGTGACAGTGAATACGCTAACAACCCAAATTATCACCATCTGCAAATATATTACGTATTGTATAATGTAATCGTAACGACCACTTGACGTGTTGGAATCTGTGCCGCGAGTTTGTCATAATCATTCGGACTTTTGTATTTGGTAAAAATGCATGATCATTTACTTTCTTTATAAATCTTTTTAGTCCACATTATCTTGCCTTCAAAATATACGATTTTATAAAGATAACATACTCACAGCTCAGTGATAGCTCACGCCTGTATATCCCGAAAGCATAGGCAGAGGTACACCTCTGCCTATGCAGAGATACCTATCTGGCGAAATGCGGGTATACTATACATAGTATACCCGCATTTCGCCAGATATGTTTAAGTCCCATGTAATAAGGGACGAGACTATTGCTAGTAACGTACCTAATTCAGACTCTGCGATGCTACTGAGAAATAACAGATAGTGAAACCCAATAACACTTCCCGATTCAGTACCAGACCAACGAGGCAGTTGTAAAGATGACTTTATAATAATGTATAGTAATATTACTCGAACGGAACGAATATTACGAATTAGGCTTGTACCCTTAACATCACGTTCCACCTTAAATTGAATGCCAATGAAACCGCAGTTACTTCTAGCGTTAATGGAATATAAGTATTTCCGTTTAGCAAAAAACATAAACGCGATTTTTCACAATTAAGGAGGAAGGTCTCGATTCGCTATATTTTTTTGCGTATTATCTCATGAACAATATTTTCAGGAACGTCTGAGTGTTACCTAACTTAACCTAAACCTTCACGGCGGCAACCGTGTCCAAAGGCAACGTACAGCCTTGAACATGTTGTGTGGTACAAGTTGTAAGACGTTGACGGTCATTCAATATTATAATTTAAAATGTAATTTATTATAATTTTAATTTATTTTGTTATGGCGAAAAAATACTCATAACACTATTGGAAATCATTACTAAGCATGAGTTGATTGACATTTTAAAAGTCTAAAATTATCAGACAAATATGTTTTTTTTAGTCCGATGGGAAACTAAGCCGAGAAAAACTTTATCGTCATTGTTAGAGTCATGGTTAATGAATGAACTATATTTTTTTATGAACCTTGCTTAACCAAAGTATTAATTACAAGACCCGTAATCTCGTGCCAGCTACTTATTAGTTTATTATACCTTTCCGTCTGCCAAGTCAAACAAAAGACTTTCTGCGTTTATGTCATAATGTATGTCTATGTAAATAGTGAGAATACCGAAGACGAGTAAATTATTACTGCGTTGCTTTTTTATTGCTTGCTTTTTCCCTCTACCGCTTAAGCAACCGCCCTAGGTTATCACTTAGACCGTATCTCTAATGTTATACATGAACGGCGTATGCGCCTCAGACGTACGCGTGATACGCGTGAAAAATAATTATGCCATGCAATTTCCTACCAGTTGTTCAGTTGACGTGAGGAAAATTCTTCTATTGGCGTGCCAATCATATATTATGGTAGGATAATATAAGGCCGTACGAAGTTACACGGCCTGTGTGACAATGTTTCAAATAAGAACGTGATGTTTTATTGTCTGTATTTACCCTGTGACAGATTTAGCGTGATTATTATTCCTACTTGCCTTACCTTTAAACAAGCAATTCTTGTATATGTTTAAGTGTGTATGTAAGTATATGTTTATTTATATATAATCGTAAATGGCTCCCTAAGATTTTCATGAATAAAATTTTCATGATCTAGCTACTGAGGTTTCATTTTTAAGAAAACGTCAGGAAAATAACGAGCAAAGCTCGGACATACAGTTACTGCATTTAAAAGTTTGACTTGAAGAATTACCGTACGTTAAATATATTTCAGAGTACCCTCAGAGAGTATCAGTAGGCAAACAAGCATAAGACTCACTTAATGGTATGTGGTCACCACAGCCTTCTGACAATTGTATCATCAGCAGGCATGCTTTGCACACCCTTGTCTTAAAATCTCCTAATTTTTTTGCAAGGTGTTCATACACTCACGTCGGGTGCATGAGCATTACGCATACCATATTGTCTTAAGCACCTAAATCATAACAAGCCCCTACAACATTGTTTGTGAATTCCCAACGCTTCTTAAGGGTTAACTATTCAAACCAAGATTTGAATACATATGACTGACTGAGTGATTCATATCAATAAATCTTGCTATAGACAACGCCAATTTAAAAAATACAATGCTCATGTTAAAGCATAAATAAAGGTTTATTTCTAGTAATTTCTTTACATTGTGTCGTTGCCACAAGAACAAAGGACGTAACAAGACTTATATATTTGTCAGTGGAATTCATGCCAGTGAAATTAGATTTCATAAAATAACTGCAAACCCTTCTCACCCGTTAATAAACCACAGTTTAAAATAGTAAAGTATACTGAATTTCCTATAGATACCCAGATTGATATTGTTTGTTGTTGTGTAAATTTATTTGTACCTAGAGAGCCGTGGTGGCCTCGGGAGTGCCTGAGACGGCGATGGACTCACCCTCTGTCACATTGGCACTAAATCATATTCGGCGAAATGTGGGTGTTGAAAATTACAACATCCCTGCCTACCCCTTCGGGGAATACAGGCTTGAGCATATGTATGTATTTGTACCTGAATGGTTTGCTTTGGTCGGGGCCCAAAACCCCCCGACTCTACATTTTATGAAAATTGTTGGAGCCGTTCCCAAGATTCAAAAGAATTGCTCGTTTAAATACATTAGAAATTACTGCGTATTAGGCTGCTCTACCTAAAACTAACGAAGAAATAATTATTCATAAATAAACTTTGGTTTGTTCGCTTTGACACTTATCTTCTATCTTATAGTAAATCATCAAATGTATAGTCAGACTACCTGAACTTTTATTTATTAAAAAAAAGAACGTATCAAAATTTAAATAAGGTTAAAAATTGCACGTGCACGTAGGTATACGAGTTTATGGGCAAAATTTTTATGTTGTAGGTACACATACACAGCGTTGTGATGATCGCAAAGTACGATTAAAGTTGACACAGATTGTAAACTTTCTAGGAAACATACACACTTATACGTACTAATAACACATTTGAACTGTATGTCAAGGTAGAGAGTAATAGCAAGGACTTATACCTGTATTTTAAACATCAATGCAAAAAATTACTTGGTTTCAAATTTTTCGACGAACCCAAACTTCCAACCTTTTTAATTATTAGACTGTTAAAGAAAATATTTAAAACTTATCGACAACTATGATAAAAGTTATACATGTATGTATATTGACCATACAATAAATTACAATCTATAAATAAATTTGGTACATTAACATAATTTATGTTGAGCGCAATCTAAATGTGAATTCGTACTTTCTTTTCCGGTTGTGCCAGTTATTTTAAGTCTAGGACAAGTCTTTGAGTGTTTTAAACGGAGGGTATTTTCAGGTTAACCTTCCACGAAAACACGTAGGTAATACGAGGGTTTTATTGTATCTGGTTATCATCAGCAACTGTCACGTGCTTCCGACAAAATAGTGAAAATAAAAATATATTTTTCGGTTACTACACGTAGAGGCTAGTATTATAAAACCGATGAAATGCGAGTCGGGCTCGCATACAAATGCTTCTGTAGGTACCATTTTCTATAAAAATGGCAGTAAAATCATATTTGTTGTTGTATCTCAACTCTCTATCACTATTCATGAGAAAAGTCTGGTAACAGACAGACAGACAGTCGGACAGCTGCATCTTAGTAATAGGGTCCCGTTTTAACCTTTGGATACGAAACATTAATAATTCTGACTGTACTACACCAATTTGTTTGAAATTTGGAATTGATAGCTTTTAAGGACGGATACAGAACATAGATACGTACCAAGCGCGGATATCCTGAATACTATGTGTGTAGACGATAGCGAATATTAGAATTTAGAGATAGAGAGAGCAGTGAAAAAAGCAGCTGACATTACTGAATTTATTTGACAACTTACTACCTAACAAGTGAAAGATAAAAAAGACTAAAAATAAAAAAACATAAATCATAAATATAACAAAATAGTTTCCAACAATGTGACTGTTAGGGACAAGCATAAGTACCAAAACTAACCAGTGATATGATATTGTAAAGTGCCATTAAACAGCCACTATCACAAGACCGTAACTAAAATAACATTCATTATGTGGACTCCTACGCACATTCGCAAGTACACACTGAGGGGCAATGGCCTAGTTTTTGTTAAGCCATGTACATCGTTCTTCGTGATACTTGATAGTTGTCAGTCACTAATACATACAACATACAAACTGTCAAGCTTTACGTGCATTCTTCTCTACGTTATTTGGAAACAAATAGGCATATGATAACTGATGATAAGCAGTTATCATATAAATGCTGGTAACACAAGAGTAATCGGCATGTTTCTAATTTATCATCGTGATAAGAATTGTCTTTGTTATTGGCACCCCTCACAGGACCCGAAGAAGTAAACAGGGAGTTACAACACTCAAATTTTACCCAGTACCACTGTTACGTTAGTAATTAACAGATACTAGTACGGACAACTAATAGTTATTTGACTGTCATTCACGAGGTGTATGTATAACGGCGACACAGTCTTTTTATCCGGTCGAATGATCGATGTTATTCGCAATCTAATTATATATATTTAATTAACATGCCGTTACACTGTCAATCATGGCGCACGCGTAAGATTATAGTTGGATTTTCCTTCATTTAACGCCACGATTGTTTGGCGATGAGTTATGTCTAGAATGGACCATTAAGTTTATGCTTTTAATTTTTAAGGTTACCAACAAGGAAACAGGGGCCTTACTATAAGCTCTTATAGCCATCATAGTTCTATTGTGTGACAGTGACAGACGTCACGTGACGTTATACACGTCATATACATCTGTCTCATAATAACAGTTAAACTATCATGGCAATAAAAGGTCACGGTACGGCACCAGTCCGCCTGATCTTAATAGGGCTACTGCAGCCCGACCAACACCAGAGTGTCAGTACTGTCATTGCCTACCTTATAAAGAATGGAATAACTATGCCAAAAAGTAAGACACGAAAGGATTTTTTAAATTCATTCGAGTCATAACAAAATAGATACGAAATCTAAGTTTTTTTAACTATTGCCTAAAACCCACTTTTTATGGATCCAATTGTTTTACCAATTTTAATTGGTTACTGTGGTGTGTCTGCAAATTATCACACAATACTTCAGTGATAAACATTAAATAATATAATATATTATCTTGTAAAGTACCGCTAGAGCCATCTGTGACCTCACTATGCAAAGTATAAGAAGGATTGTGTGCACGTCTAAGTGCCACCCTACCCGCCCGGCCATTGCTACTCACGGTAAAACACATAAAGTAATTTGAGGGAAATTATATTTTTTCTCAGTTCGATTCAACGTTTAATTCAGACAGACATGATCATATAATATCACAAATCACAATGCACCTCTGTTGAATTCATAATTCAGAAAAAGCCCACTAGAATGATGCTACGTTACGTGATTCCTGAAATTTTTGTCCTCATTTTATTTAAATAAACCAAATTTCACACTGGCAAACTTATTGATTTAATGCGTCTGTGGCGGTAAGATAAGATTTTTTTTAAAGTTAAATTAATTGAAGTCTCAATGCACAGATATATATTACTCTGTCTGTGAAGCAGTGACAATATCATGTAGGTACGTTCAATTAAAACGTCACTCCTCAACACAGAGCGCTAGGAAGTGCCAAACCAAATTCAGTTACGTAACGTTATTATGTGGAATTGTTGTTCATAACGTGGGTCGTCGTTTAGTTCACGCTTCCTTCAGCTATTTCAAGCTCTGATCCAATACGGTTTCCTTTACTCAGTCACTAGTGAGTGGGTTCTAGATTTGGGAACTAGAATAGAACATGTCTAGACTGAATTCAGAGTGAATTGGTGTTTACATTTCTACAATACTGCAAGTCTTTGCAGAAAAATAAGATGTTCGTTCACAGCTCCCAATTTTAGCTCCGTTTGTATTTACGTGCCAACGTAACCGACAAAGTGATTCAATAAGATTCAATATTGTTATTGCAAGAAAAAATCAGCAAAAAGTCTAATAACCAATAAACGTCAAAGCTATAGTATCTTAAGCTTTAGAACTTTCGTATTCAATGCGAGAAGATGTAAGCTCAGAATCCCTACTTAATATTATAAATGTGAAATTAACTCCGTCTGTCTGTTACGCTTTCCCGCTTAAACCTCTCAACCGATTTTGATGAAATTTGGCACACACAATCTTTAGACCCTAAGAAAGGACATAGTCTACATTTTATTTATTAAAAATATTAGGTTTCCACGACTCATCATCATCATCTCCCTGGCCTTATCCCAAACATTGTTGGGGTCGGCACTTGATTCAACCCGATGTGGCTGATCACCTGATTTTTATACGGAGCGACTGCCATCCTAGGTTTCCACGACTATAAGGATGAAACTAAATCTACGCTGGTGAAACCGCGGGGCACAGCTAGTAATAGTATATGTTTACGAATGCAATCGAAAGCAATAAACCTTTACTTTTAATTGTATCGGTACATCACCATGATGTAACATATTACCGAACAAGTCACTCAAAGGGGAAAGGGAGACACTCTCTCAAACCCGATAAATCCTTTCACTCATCTCTTCAACTATATCATTGTATGTAATGTTACTTTTATTTACTGTAATGTACGGTGCATTTTAGCGAGTCGAATCGCGCTATCCCAGTATCGTTATAAAGCAATCACGGATTGATTATATTATTAACCTTTAGCTAATCGCAATTTATCTAAGAAGGGAGAAGCTCATCAGTAGATAAATAGTGAGAAAGTATTACATACTGCTAAACTGGCTCTTACCCGCGGTTTCGTCTGCATTTAAGAAACGTTTACTATAGTTTAGTAATTTAATAACTTGTGATTTCCCTTTCTCCTGCTACTCTAAGCTACGGTGTTAACCAATATCCCAAATACGTAACAAAAAAAATGTATTCTTATAACATAATTATAAACCAAACGACCAAATGCAGCTTTCAACGTGTTACCATAAACCCGTACATCGCGCAAATAAATTACATAAATCTTTAGTCAAGAGTTTAAATAATGGAGCTCAGATAGATTGGTAGTGCCTGCACTTTTTCTTGTATATTTTACGCTACTATATTTTAGTACTCTGAGAATGTACAATATGGCTGCTGTAGATAAGAATCGGTTGTAAATTCGCTATTGGTTTGTCGGCCATCAAATTCTTTCTACGGAACAGTTATTGCATGCAATAATAACATGATAAGTAAAGTTAAATATTTGTTCTTCTACTACTGTTTCAGTCTGTTACTTTAAACGGTGACGTCATCTATATACTTAGTAATTTTTAAGAAAGTCGCTCTATTTAATTGCAACTGAATCGTTTCGGAAGTTTAGCCGTAACATATAACAGACAGACCGACAAACAGATACAAGTACATAGACCTAACTGAGCTGTCTGGAACAGGATCTACCTTACCTAGATGATCATGCAAAAATTTGTATTTTGTTAATATTTTATATTTGGTCCTACTATGATTCTAAATCCTAATAACTATTTACTACGTAATTAAATGCACATGATGCTGAGTTTCTTGCCGGTTCTAGTCAATAGGCTAGTTTTCTATCCGGTGGTCAGTTCTTCGACCTTACCAGGGTCCAAACTGAATAAATCATTTTCATTTATATGTCTTTTGACTTTAATTTTGACTGTTTAATAAAATTCTCCAGCAGTAAGACAATCAGTTCAGATAACGTTTATTGATATATAATTAATTAATAACAATATAGAACACAAACACACAAGCAAGCGACAAGCATCACATGAAAAGCTTACATAACACCTGATGCTATAACTTATTTCAAATCATTATAATTAAGCTTCTGAATAACAATAAAAACTTGTTTTGCGGTATGTATCCAGACTACCTAGATTTTTTATTAGGTAAAATATAAAACTATATAATTATTTATATTTTTTGCATAATAATGCACGATTATTTCAATAATCACTCATCATCCACCAAGAAAAACTCAAGTAATGTAATTTTTAATATCTTATCTAGCTCACGCCTTCCAAATACTTTTAACATTATACGTGAAATACAATTAGAGTACTTACAATCAATTACTTAATTGATTCCGTACTAACATTACGAAATGGGAAGTACTTTGTATAAAGTCTAATCGAATAAAGATATTTTTAGTTTGAGTTTGAAAAGAAAATATTGCAAACTATAATACTTATTTATTAACTAGCTGTGCCCTTATTTAGATTTAGTTTCTTCCTTATTGTCGCGGAACTCTAGTATTTTTTATAAATCAAAGAGTAACTTACTCCTTGATATATCAGCTACCTGCCAGTGAAACTCCCGTTAAAATCGGGGTCCAGCCGTTTCAGAGATTACCCGGAACAGACAGACAGACAGACAGACAGACATACAGGCGGACAGACAGACAGACAGACAGAGAAAACTTGGTTTTTCAGTGTCATTAGCGTGTATACTTTCATATGCATTTAGTGAAAAGTTGTTATTTTGGAATTATAAACAGACACTTCAATTTTATTTATCTGTATAGAGTATAGATGTATAGATATAGATATAGATGTATAGAAGTATAGATAAATATTTTGTTGACACGTGACTAAGCAAACAGAGTTGCTAGAATTGCTAAGATTTATCTAGGGACTTCACATAACAATGCCTTTAGACAGTGTAATAAACAGCTTAAATATTAAATGGACAATCACAATGCAAGTACATAAATATTCCAATACATTTCCAAATTTACACCCCCATTTAAGTGTGTAATGACGTCACATCAAGTGCTAACATTTATGACGGAACTACTTAGAGCGCTAGACATCGCGAAAATCATTCATTGTTTACAATAGCTATTTTACTTCACTTATTAGTCAACTGAATACTATAATTGGACTAGGATATTCGGGTTCAGTCCACGGATCGGGTAAAGTACTGGGATTTTCTCACCTGTAACTTCCCAGTAACTACCCGGAGACTGGATTAGTTCTCAGTTATTAATGGGACTTAAACATTATTGGCGAAATGTGGTTGTACTTTAAGTACACCTGTTGGGGAATGAGCATAATATATCTTCTAAATATATATAACTCAAAGGTGACTGACTGACTGACTGACATAGTGATCTATCAACGCACAGCCCAAACCACTGGACAGATCGGGCTGAAATTTGGCATGCAGGTAATCTTATGATGGAGGCATCCGCTAAGAAAGGATTCTGATTAATTCTACCCCCAAGGAGATGAAATAGGGGATGAAAGTTTGTATGAAACTAGTTATGTTTGTATCACCATTCAAGACAGGTATTAAATTTTTATGTAATTTTAAAATCGTGTCTTTGCGCTTCAAAGTAGTTCTGTCATGAGAATAAGATAGAAGTAAGCAGTATACTAATGTCTTATTCTTGCTTCTCATGCCATGCATGTCGCTTACCCTTCGTGTTTGGTGGGTTCACGGGTGGCACCGCGGCTCCTGTGTTTATTTCCACACCTGAAATCATTCACTTATGTTAAAACCTCATCATGTTATCTATATCTACACATCTATACAGTTAAATAAAATTGAAGTGTCTGTTTGTAACTGCAAAATAACAGGTTTTCAATAAATAAATGCCATAGAAAAACCAATTTTTTTATTTTCTCTGCCTGTCTGTCCGTCTGTCTATCTATCTGTCTGTCTGTTTGTTTCGGGTAATCTCCGAAACTGCTTGACAGAGTTTAACGGGACTTTCACTGACGGATAGCTTATAAAAAAGGCTAGATTATAAAAAAAACATTAGAGATTCGCGGACTACCATAAAATTAAAATATACGCGAGTGAAACCGCGGGGGCACAGTTAGTTTCCTATATAATTAGATTAGTCAGAAATACGCGAGCGCTGTCACCGCGCTCGTCAACTCTAAGGAAATGTAAACTGTAAACAAAATGTGTTGTAATGATATTCGAAGCATGGATGTCTTCGCTTTTTTGAATTATGGCCAAGTTATATTTGTAGAATGTTCGATGTCACTGCTGTTTGTGAATTATTCAGAGTCCGTATTTTATCGTTGGGAATTCTTCCTTTATCGCCTTGCTAAGGGTCATATCAAGAAAGTAAACAATGCTAATTCAAATAAATCTTTATTTTATTAGCTTTAAAATCGTTAGCATTATTATGTTCTACAAATATTACCTAACGCTGATATCGAAAGTTTTGAATTAGGTCTGTAACGTACAGCAATTATGTAGGTTCTTTATCAGCGAAATGTTAAATACTTGATACGATAAATATTCGGGAGATTGTTGTAGACCGATGCACGTAATGAAAACCGTATTGATGTCGTAGAAGCTTAAGTTATTGACAGTATTTTCGTATTCATTATATCAAAAAATAGCGGACGTCACGCGGTTTCACCCGCGTAGTGCCCGTTCGCGTGGAAGTAAGGGTATAAAATATAGCCTATGTTACTCGCTGATGATATAGCTATCCATTGTTGAATGAATTTTCAAGATCCGTCAAGTAGTTTCGGAGTCTATTCAATGCAAACAAACAAACAAAAACGGAATAGCTCAGTCGTCGTTCAAGTAATAGTTCAAGTCCTATCGAACTACGATTCGGAATACTACATTGGCAGAGGGGATTTCAATCGAATGACTTTAATCGTTCAGCGATATTTCGATCGTTCTATTTTTTTTAACTGGAACAATACCTTCCTGGTAAATAGCAAATCAACTAATTATTAGAACAAATTAAATAAACATCAAAAGTATAAATATCCACTAATTGCGTTTTTAAAACTGGCGTTTGCGTCTTTTTCTACACAAAAACGTATATAATTATAAACCATTTGTAACACTAACATTGTGTTGAAGAATAAAGGATAATATGTATAATGTCAGTCAGTGGGCTTCCCGACAATTTACTTAGTAAAAAAAATCATTTAACTATGAATTAAAGAAAATATAAGAATATACAATTTAGTTCGCACGTCATAGTGTAAAAAGTGTATGTGTTAACATAACATTAGTTAAGCTGATAAAAAGTATATTATCATATTATAACAAAAAAAAAAGTTAGATTAGTATAAGTTAAAAAGTAAGGCTAGATGTTATTTTTTTAGTTATGTTACTGAAAAGTTTCATCAAAATCCGTTCAGTTTTTATGTGAAAGTAACAAACATCTTCACTTTCTCACATCTGAACAAACTTTCACATTAATTATAACAGTAGTACATTTTAGTACACGAGAAATAAACTTTTGAGTACTTACCTACTTTCTAAAGGCTTCGACGAAGCTTTGCCAAGTTTTTTTTGCGTTCGTGCAAAAGAGACAAATATTTTTATTCCTAAGTTTTCAATTTAAGAAACCCTTTCTGAGGTTAACGAAATACAAAGAATAGCTCGTTTAATAGCTCATTTTACTGGACCAGTTGCTGTAAATCTTCCTAGTAAAATAAAACAAAATAAAAAATAAAATTAATTAAGCGGTGTTATCATACCCCTAATATTTTACCAGAACAAGCTTCTGCCCAAAACTTAGTCCGCGTGGAGTAGTAACTTTGAACTAGCGCTAACTTTAACCCGCGGTTGGTCTTAGCGTGATTATATATGGGCTTCATTTAAAATGGGCTTTGCAAGACTGTTTTTTTTTTTACTATACTTTTTAAAATAATACTTACTATGCTACGTGCAAAAGAACAAATTTTCCTGAGATTAGCTTATTTTAAAGCTAACTTTTCAGCTTTATATATTCGTATAGCTGATTCTACATCCTTTTTAAAAATGTCTTAAATCATAGTCTATACAGATAAATAGTCTATATCTATATCTATATTCTATGCATTCTAGATTCTTTCCATACAGATAAATAAAATTGAAGTGTCTGTTTGTAATTCCAAAATTACAGCTTTTAAAGTTGAAAGCATACACCCTATAAACACAAAAAAAACAAGTTTTAAAAATTTTCTCTGTCAGTCCGTCTGTCTGTCTGTCTGTCTGTCTGTCTGTTTGTTTGCTCCGGGTAATCTCTGAAATGGCTGGACCGATTTAAACGGGACTTTCACTGGTACGTAGCGGATGTTTCAAGGAGTAACTTACGCTACTTTTATTTATTAAAAATATTAGGGTTCCGCGACAATAAAGATAAAACTAAATCTACGCGGGTGAAACCGCGGGGCACAGCTAATCGTAAATATGATGTTATGACATCGAAGCACATGTAAAATGTAGGTACATTATAATGTACAGTTCCTATTATTTTCCCTGCATAACAACAAGGAATGCGAATTCTTGCAATAGCATAAGTATTCGGGACCCTGAAAACCAATCTATATTAACGACAAAAGAATTAAATGAATGGATTCCTAATAGTTAAAATGGCGCGTCCAATTGATGACCATCGGTTTTATAAGACCCAGTACATTGGATACCACCTATACAGCATTTAATCAGTATATTGAAGCGTTCTATAAAATATGCTATGTAAAAAATAAACACTTCATTTTCTTCAGGGAAAGCACACTATTTATATCTATACATCTATACAGATAAATAAAATTAAAGCGTATATTTGTAATTCCAAAATAACAGCTCTTTACTAAACGCATATGAAAGTAAATACGATATACGATACTTACTTAAAAAAAAAACAATTTTTATTTTTTTCTCTCTCTTCGCTTTTTGACTGTCTGTTTGTTCTGGCTAATTTCCGAAAGGGCTGGACCGATTTTAAAGGAACTTTCACTGGTAGATAGCAAATTTTACAAGGAGTAACTGAGTACTTTTGTGTCCATGTGTGTGAGTTAATTTCATGGGTGTCCCGCGGAACCTTTATTCCTTTTTTTAATTAAAATTAAGCCTTAATTACGTCTTGTAGCATTAACTATCTGCCAGTGAAAGTCCTGTTAAAATCGGTCCAGCCGTTACGGAGATTAGCCGGAACAAACAGACAGAGAAAAAAAAACGTTATTTAGGAATTACAAACAGACACTTCAATTTTATTTATCTGTATAGATGCGTAAACCGACAACGCACCCCGCGTTGTCGGTTTATCCTTGTATGAAGCTATGAGTTACAGGCATATATTCAAAAAGACAAAATAAACGCCACAATTGGATAATTGCAATAGCTTCGTCACAGTCGACGGTCATAATTGAAAACAATGTTACCACTTCAAATAATAAAATTTTTGCAAATACAACATTGTTTGTCACAGATACAATACAAATACTTGTCATTCATACATTGAATGATCTAGAATGCCCCACATCAACTCTAGCGTTAAATTCTAAACGATCCTACGAGCATTGTGTTCGCTTTACATTCATATTCGTGAACGTATTTTTTTAAAAGAATACATTTAACGGTTATCAATTTGTTTTTCTACACTGTTCGATATGTATTTTTGGCAATTTTGCTTACTTAACTTATATTCAGTATGTAAAAAAATGATTTATTCAGTTTAGGCCTAGGAAGGCACTTATGAACGTCAAAGAATTGAACACCGGTTCGGAAACGAGCCATCTGAGAAGAACCGGTAAGAAACTCAGCTGGCATCATGTAAATTTCATTACATAGTAAATCATTATTATTATTAACTACAATAAAATTCGTAAAAAAAATATTGTATAACTAGCTGCTCCCCGCGGTTTCACCCGCGTAGATTTAGTTTCATCCTTATTGTCGCGAAACCCAATTTTTTTTTTTATAAAAGTACTCCTTGGAACGTCAGCTACCTACCAGTGAAAGTCCCGTTAAAATCCGTCCAGCCGTTTCAGAGATTACCCGGAACAAACAGACAGACAGACAGAGAAAAATTTTAAAACTTGGTGTTTTAGTATCAGTAGCGTGTATACTTTCATATGCATTTAGTGAAAAGCTGCTATTTTGGAATTACAAACAGACACTTCAATTTTATTTATCTGTATAGATGAATATTACTTTTGGCAAGAATTGTGAACTCTGAAAGGTTCGGATTATGTAGACAAAATTAATGAACGTGTTCACAAGTTTCAAATTCATCAACAAGAATGGGATAATGGTGTGTAATATTGTTCCTCTCGTATTTCCTTAATACTTACTAGCTGTCCCCCGCGGTTTAACCCGCGTAGAAACATGGGTGGCTTTTTGGCCTTTTGAAAATCAGTATCTGCCTGAAAATTCCATTAAAATCGGTTTAGCTATTTCAGAGATTAGCCGGGACAAATAGACGGAGGGATTTTTGGTTAAATAGTTTTTCATCACCATATATTCTTTCATATTTATGCATTTAGTGCATATGATACAAAAACATTCTGAAGCGATGCCTGAACATACATTCTAACAATTATTTTTATCGATATGGAATTAATATAGTAGTTATACTTGTGTAAACCAGGTTGAGAGTGATAAGAAAATGGTAAATTAACCTACTGATATCTTAGATTAGCAGATCAAAACATATGTTTCCAAATGCAAAACATGTAGATAAACGGTTACCTCCTTACGTATCAGGTAGATATACACTTCATGCCACTTAATTCAATACTATAAACTAGCCCCCGCCGCCGCCCGCAACATCACCTGCGTGGCACTTTTTTTTAAACGGTTTATTTTTTTTAAAGTAGGAAACATACAGTCAAATGCAGAGCTTTTATTTTTAAATCGGTAAAAATGAGGATAAAATTGAGATACTTACATTGAGTAGATTTAGAGTGTCTGGTACGAATCTTCTTAAAATCGCCGTCAAAAGTCATCGTGTCGACGTAAACGTAGATTTGTATGGGCTCATAATAGTGTCATCTTTAGGCCGACAGAGGCGCTGCTCCGATCCTATACAAATCTGCGTTAACTTGGGCGCGGTGACTTGTGACAGCGGCAGTGAAAAACTCGCACTAGGCACTTAGAGTGCCTGATATATTGATATATTTACAGTGAATGTCATCTGCGCAGTAGGTACTCGTAACTTTGAAGGAATTAGAGAAAACAGTAGTCATAAGCCTTAACAGATAGGGCTTAACCTGAATTGCATTAATTTGGTTTAAGGTCGCGACCCACATTATTTGTAAGTATTTATACTCGTAGCGCGAAATTGTTGTCGCAACACGTTTGTTAGTTCAAAATGTCAACGTTATTTTAAATAGATATAAATAAAACTGATGAATGATATGACATACGAACATGCGTGAACTAAAAATATTTTTCCGTTTGGTTTTGGTGAGATTTCTTTTCGTAGCGGTGATTCAATAAAATGTAGAGCCAAAATTCAATATTAAACTACAGCAACGTGACGTTGAGATAATATATAATATTGTTATATCTTCCAAAATACAATTATATTAAGTCCGTCAGAAAGAAAGATGCTCTAAGTTCTAAATGAAGAAGATTAGATGTCAATGTGATAGAAGATTAGTTCATTGCTGTTTCAGACACATGTCTTTGAATTGCTTCTTCTCGTTGTGATCGATGCACTAGAATTTTTTTGGGAAACCTTACGTAGATACAATCGGAAAAATTATTGTCAGTAATAATAACTACTTGCCCGTCTAGAACGGTAAAGAAAACTTTGAACTTTATACCGAATTGATAAGTTTTTATATTACATTTGTATACAATTAGTCTAATCTGATAGCCAAATACACTTAGCCAAAGTTTTATCTTAATGTGGATACATTCCATAATGGACACAAATATTTGATCAAACAATTGTCTGATAGCATTGTTAAACAGGAGTGGTCCAAATATTGAACCTGGTGACGTCACAGCGGCGTCAACCACTCCACTTAATACAAGTGGCTGGAAGTGGTATTTGTGCTGATAATTAATTTCAGGTACATATATGTATACATGTAAATTGTGTAGGACATACATATGCTCACGCCTGTATTCCAGGGGTAGGCAGAGGCTGTAATCACCGAAGATGGTTAAGTGCCAACGTGACAGATGGTGAGTCTATAGCCGTCTCAGGTACTATACTTCTTTGAATTACTTCTCAGACATCGTGTAGGAAATCAAGATATCTATGCGTCATACGTATATTATGTAATACATATATACTTGTTATTAAACGTTCTTATACGTATCATGATATTTATTTAATTTCTATGGTTCCGGAGGTCCGACCATCTGTTAAAATATAATGGCACTTGAATACCGTGTATACTTTCATATACATTTAGTGAAAAACTGTTATTTGAGAATAACAAACAACTTCAATTTTATTTATAATTTTTCCGTCAATTTCCATCAATTTTATGTATACACTTTTGAAAAAATAATATCATGCTGTATGTAAGAATCGTAGTCTATGTGGCAAAACGTGGTCTTTACCTACCCCCATGGCATTCAGGCGCGAGTGACCGTAATATGAATGTATGGTATCGTATGCGTTTTGTAACAAATTCCAAATTATTATAATCCCTCGAGAGCAATTACTAGTACGATATGTGTAAAATAAAGTCACACAATCTAATCACTGTTAACTTAGATATGGACTTGTATATCACTTGCTACAGTACAAAAATCCCAACGTACAAAGAACGACATGAA
Organism: Watsonalla cultraria; assembly: GCA_964035505.1. Lineage (NCBI taxonomy): Eukaryota > Metazoa > Arthropoda > Insecta > Lepidoptera > Drepanidae > Watsonalla > Watsonalla cultraria. The sequence continues at coordinate 2,796,760 of OZ037717.1, read as the reverse complement.
TCTGGGCAGATTGATAAGTATTTATTTTTATTCTGTTTATGAAACTCAATCTCATATATAAGAAATAGTACTTAAAACTAATTACAAGTAGAAAACTTGGCCTAAATCTCTCAGGATCGTGCCAATAAATATTATATTTACACACATACCACATATATTCACGCGGTTTTCAGTATATACATAACATGCTTATCAGAAGCAGTTGTATGACTGCATTACCTTGAGTTATAAACTGTATATTAAAAGACCTGCACGCAAACAATTACTTACACATATCACATTACAGCTTCTTCACCGACTTCGTTCGCGTGAAATAGATATTTTAGGCTAACGCTTTATAACTTTATGCCGCGTTTGATATGTTGTATCCTACTTATAATTTTTTTGAAATCGAACAAGTAGCTCCTGAATAAGCTATCTAATACTGAAAGAATTTTCCAAATCAGACGGGTAATTCATAGGATTAGCGCTTTCAAGCATGGAGCAGCAAGCAGTATTGACTAGTTATTGTTACTTAAACCAGCAATGTTCAGGATTGCTTTACGGTGAAGGAAAACATCGTGAGGAAACCTGCATATGTCTGAGAAATAATTCAAAGACGTATGTATAGTGCCTGAGACGGCGATGGACTCACCCTCTGTCACGTTGGCACTTAATCATATTCGGTGAAATGTGGGTGTTGAAAATTACAACACCTCTGCCTACCTCTTCGGGGAATACAGCCGTGAGCATATGGATGTTTAGGATTAGCTCGATTTACTTAACTGAGCAAATTGACCATACATTGTATGACCGCAATGTGAACAATAGACAACGCATACTTAGTTGAATGTTTGTAAAGAATTTACTACTATCAAATTAAAGCTTTGGGATGCAATACGTCCATAGACAGAAATATTCTAATTGGTTTCCCGAATTTATTTTTATAGAGTTGAGTACCTACATTATGGTATTACTTTTTTATAGCAAACTTTGCTAATGTCATTAAAAATAAAAATAAATTGCTGGAAAGTTCATTTATTTGAACCATGTTCCTAATTCAAGTAGTTAGAAGACAGAAGATAGTTTCGAGTTTCGGCTCACGATATCTCGATATTTCACTCGGCGCGCGATATACGCCTGGTATTGCAAGTGTTCGTAGGCTGCGGTAACCACTTACATACCATCAGGTGGACCGTAGTCTTGTCCGCCTTTAGTAGAATCAAAAGAAATGCCTTGCAGGAATAGCAAATAGTTAATCATGGAATCCTAAGTCATAAACTACATTCATTGAATACCTTCAATATTTATACCGTGATTCAGAACCCGCAGCGTGTTATTAAAGCAATTGTAATGCAAATTAAAACAATCAGATTCATAATGAGATAATGCATTGCATAACGTGTTAGATATGTTATTATTTGTTGTTATAGTCTGTTGATTTTTCGTGAGAACGGTTGGAACTTGATACCGTATGTTTTTCTTTAAGTTTTGGCAACGGAATAAATTATATTATACAGACACTAACGAATTTGGGATTTTAATAGATAAGTGTTTAACATTTTCATTACCCTGCGTCCTTAGGGGATCTCGTCTTAAAGATTACATACAAACTGTTTAAATTCTAAAAAGGTTAAGGGGCCCGCCAACATGCCATAGAGAAGTAGACCGCTTACCATCAGCAGGCCTAGATAATGTAACATTACCCTCACGCTTCGCTAGTAGAAACGATACAAAATGTACGGGAATGACATATGTCACGTAACTGATTGATGTCATTTCCATTCCTTTGGTATCATTTATATTAGCGCAAGCGGGAGAGAATGCTACTTTACCTTGGGCTACAGGAAAGAAACGCTTTGGTCCACAACACCATAGGTTCGGTCTACGGTTAGTATACCTACCTGACTGCTGACACTAGATGTCGCGGGTTCAATTCCCACCTAAGGGCAAACATTTAAAGATTTTAATGTGATGAGCATTTGTGCTTCACTTATGTCTGTGTTTGGTATGCATATATTATAAGTATGTATAAACAAATAAAAAGTATATAAGTATTAGGTATATCTGTTTTCTAATACCCATAGTATAGAATACTTTGTATAGTCTGGCACTAGATGACGCTATGTAACAAAATAAAAATCTAAAAAAAGGTATAAGAAAATTTTGAAAGGCGAACGCGCCTTTTTCTTACCGATATTTACGTCAACTTATAATTAAATTATAAAGATACTTTTTCGATAATAACTGAATTTATTTAAGTACTAATTTATATAAGTCCTAGTCCGAATAATTTAGATAAGTCCAACTAAATTATATTTGTGTATCTATTTATCGCTTGTAAATACATGGTTATTTAAAGTGATTAGTTAAATACCTACATTAGGAAAGATAACATGATAGAAAACCATCCTCTTGATTATGTATTGTGTTTCAATAAGTTGCAATTCTATTTTATATGAACAGGCACGGAAAAATATGATCTTGTCATCATAAAGTTAATGAAGTAATCTATACATACAGATAAATAAAATTGGAGTGTCTGTTTGTAATTCCAAAACAACAGCTTTTCACTAAATATATACTATACGATACTGACATAAAAACAATTTGTTTTTTTTTTCGCCGTCTGTCTGTTCCGGATAATCTCTGAAAGGGCTGGAACGAATTTATCGGGACTGTCACTGACAGATAGCTGATGATAGAAGGAGTAACATAGGTTACTTTAACTTAAATAAAACATTAGGGTGGCGCGGGCCACCAATGAAATTAAGTCTCCACGGGGCACAGCTATTACTAATATCGGTAGAATTCATTTTCCGCAGAATCTTTCTTCTGAATATGGATTGAATCTTAATTGAAACCCACCAAAATAGCCCCACTGGAGGATAAATGTTGAGCCCAAGTACAAATGATTTCCAGTGAAGGCGTGCATATTGTAATAAAATATTTTAATAATATAATTAATGTCAAAGTGACGCAATGTCAATTGATGTTTCAGCTGGCATATTTATTTCATGTTTAATCTAGGTGCAACTTAAACTTCTTAACAAATAATGAAATATTAAATTGTTTTTCGACGGAACAGTTTTTCAGAACAATATCCAATAATATACGCAATATATATATATGTGATTATGATTATATTGTAGAAGTTACCGATTGATTCCGATATTTTTTTTTAATTCAAGGCGTATTTTATTATTTAAATTTAAGGGGTTAAAGGAAATTGTACTCACTCTGCAAATTCTTAGAGGCCATTTTCCTGTAGTAACTTCGTAGGCACACGAACCGTCGAAAATTCGATACGACACAAAACGCGTACGCGACGGAGGCTCGTAGACAACTGCTACGCTTTTGCTACGAAACTCTTGCGCTGGTATTAATAGCAGAATATTATCTTAATACACCACTTCGATATTATTTATTAATAATATGCTTTTTTTTACTATTCTTTGACACGTCCGTACCGCGCGATGTATAGTCTGACAATGGTTTTGTTCCCGTTTGTATAATGTAGCGAATTATAAAATAAACACGCGCAAGCGCCTTTATGGTGATGGATCAGTCTGACAGTTGGTCAGAGTACTAACTGCATCTACAATTTATATGACAACAATAGGCGAACTATTTATTTCCAGATATCAACTATCGTTATCGTAATAACCTTTTAATCAGTTGTAGTATTCATAAATAGACCAGATTTCATTCAACCGTTTGCAAATATTTAATCAGTAAACACTTCGATTTGGTTGATGGACTCCAGTGAATGTTATCACTAGATACAATGCTATCGAGATATATTGTTTTTTTTACTTTTATATATCACATTAAGTAAGCGATAACGCATAGAGCAAGGTATATATTATTACTAGCTGTGCCCCGCGGTTTCACCCGCGTAGATTAAGTTTCATCCTTATTGTCGCGGAACCCAAATATTTTTAATAAATAAAAGTATCCAAAGTTACCCCTTGAAACATCAGCTACCTGCCAGTGAAAGTCCCGTTAAAATCGGTCCATCCGTTTCGGAGATTACCTGGAACAAACAGACAGACAAACAGACAGACAGAGAAAAAAATCAACCTTGGTTTTTCAGTGTCAGTAGCGTGTATACTATCATATGCATTTAGGGAAAATCTGTTATTTTGTAATTACAAACAGACACTTATGTACAGATGTATAGATGTCCCCAAGTTTTAAATTGTACACGCGTTTGCGTTTCAACTAAACCTATGTAAAGAGGAAAATTGAAAATCTATTCTCAATTCATGTTATTCTTATCGCATTTAAATTATTCTCCATATATTTTCTCCTTGTCGTGTATGAGACATGGCAACAATTTCACCATGTAAGATGTTGATTACATTACTGATACAGACTCATAAAATTTACATTGTACATTCTAGGCCGGCGCTCATAAATCTGGCCGTTTCGGACATTAGCCGGAACAAACAGACAGACAGAGAAATATTTAAAAAAATTTTTTTAGTCAGAATTTGTCATTTTGGTATTACAAACAGACACTTCAATTTTGTTAATCTGTATAGTTATAGAGGTATACGTATCACAAAATCTTTTTGAATTCATGAAAGTTATTGGATTAGCGGTGATTAATAGGTAACAAACATACACGACATGCAAATATATTGTCACAGTTATGACGTGTGAGATAAGCGTAGATGGATTGATTTGCGGTCACTAGGAACAGTACTAACCACATCAAATGACGTAGTATCTGGCATATGACGTACTTATTAAAAAAAAGAAAGTACCTAAATCATTTATGAAAAATGTCCTTGACTCCTCGTTGAAAGGCAATGCATCTATTTTTCTAAGAATACAAGTTTTTGTAGTTACTGTGAAGGAACAAAAAAGTCATCACAGACTAATTAAGAATTTTTTGACAGCAAAAAACTAGTGTTTTAATGTTAGACCGTGAACGTAAGGGGTTTTCCATTGAATTTAAAAATAACACCCAAATTCATTGCCACTACTACGAGTTTTGGCTATACTTTTGTAAACTATTATAGATAGGAAAAAATTGTATTTTTTTATATATAACAAAAAACTACTGGACCGATTCAATGCAATAGATAGAAAGAACTTGAAAACTAAAGGATTTAAAAAAAATATATAAGTACAATTTTTAAGTAAACACCTATCTATACTAATATTATAAATTTGCGTAGCAGGCGACTGTTCAAATCAGCCATCATATATCATCTCATCTATTTCAAGACAAATTACCTAATAACAATGAACCAAACAAACACGTGGACTGTTAACATTAAACGTATTAGATAATCCGCATCGCTCAATACTTAGTGAATAAAACTACAAAACAGTCAATATACTTGTTTTCAACTTGAAACTCAGACAAAGTTAATTAATTACATACATTGTACTACATTTCATTTACAAGTTATTCCAGTTTTCAATTCAGGCAGCCGATTATTTGAATTATATGGTGTAACGAAACTTGCATCAAATTGAGTTCAGACACGTAAATATTTTTTTAAAACAAGTTTTTTTTCTTGATTTAACGTACTATTTAAATGTACAGCAATGAAAATATTACATTAAAGCTACTTAAATAAATAGCAATTTGAATATTTATAAGGTTATAATAAAAGGTATCATGTCATTGCACTTGCATAAAGTACCAAAATAATCACTGGGCCGTTCATCATTCAGCCAGCGATCAAACGCATAGAATAGACGCCACTATCAACTGTCAAAAGTGCATGTTGTCTACGAAATTTAATTGGGAAAACAACCTATTGAATAGATGCACAAACGTTTCGTATTACGAACGCAGTATCACGGGACATTTTCCACCAATTTTCTATTCGTCGAGCGTGAGTCACGTGATATGCACGTGATATATGTCTCCTATACATTTTGTATCGTTTCTATAAGCGCAACCGCTAATGCGAGGATTATGTTACTTGGTCTAGGCCTACTAGACTGATCGGTCAGCTAGTTTTCATTAAAAAGTCGAACCAAAGATTAAACATCGTAGTAGAGGCGTCTGATCATGCAGATTTTTTGTGAGACAGAGCAAAAAATACGTAATAACGTGAAGGTGAGGTCGCATATAAAGGGCGGAAACAATAATTACAGTGACTCACGTCTACGTACAAAACTATCGATGTTTGTAATCAAAAGTGCACAAAAAACTGTGGCTAATTACCTGAAATTATGCCTCATTAACAATCTTTAAAATGTAACTTGATAACAGTTCATCTAGACGTATTTTTATTTGATTGTTTAGCATTGTTCTATTTTTAATTGAGTCTTTTACTTTTTACTATGGACCACAATCAAATTCCCCACCTTCAGTAATTGGAGAAGAAGAATGCAGATGATAATTGTACCGTTATTATAACTTTTATCAAACACAAAATATTGTATATTTTTTTCTGCATTTATTTAAACACTAGCTATGCCTCGCGGTTAGGGTTAACAATAAAACCAATTTACTTCGTGATAATTTTTCCCTTTCAACAGTTTCCATTAAAGCTTCGCTGCTATCGTAGTGTAATGTTATAAAGCCCAAACCGTTTCTCGATAAATTAACTATCAAACACAAAAATATTTTTTCAATTCACACCAGTAGTTCCTGAGATTAGCGCGTGCAATCAAACAAACTCTTCAGTTTTATCATATTACTAGCTTTGCCCCGCGGTTTTACTCGCGTAGATTTAGTTTCATCCATATTGTCGCGGAACCCTAATATTTTTAATAAATAATAGTAGCCTAAGTTACTCCTTGAAACATCAGCTACCTGCCAGTGAAAGTCCCGTTAAAATCGGGCTAGCCGTTTCAGAGATTACCCGGAACAAACAACAGACAGAGAAAAAAATTAAAATGGTATTTTAGTGTCAGTAGCGGGTATACTTTCATATGCATTGAGTGAAAAGCTGTTATATTGGAATTACAAACAGACACTTCAATTTTATTTATCTGTAGGTATGTAGGTATAGATATAGATGTATAGATAGGTATGTATGGATTTTTTTCTAACTGTATATCACTCACACATGAATATCATACGAAGTAGCGAACGAATAGGAAATATGGTAGAATCAATCTAGAATGGATTTACGGGAAATCTGGGGGCTTAAACTCACTTTTATTACTATAGGATTCGTATGAGGAGGTACCTCATGATCCTATAACAATAACCACATACTTTTTGATACACAATGCGTGTGCAGTAAGTTATGTATTATCCCATGACTGACATATCCCATAATTTGTCGTAAATATTTCATCAGTGACATGGTCATTCTAATGAGTAAGGAAAAATGCTTATTAATCAGACAATAGTTGGAAATTCCGTTCATTCCGATTACGTTTGTTGTTTTGGTCCCTGCTTATTTTCCTTTATACGAGTTTGGTTAAGTTTATATATGAATCATTTAATTCTCATAAATAGAAAGTACAAATGTTAGCGAAAGAATTAGAGAAAAAGAGGGTTAGCGATCGCTCACGCGAGTGTAGCTTTTGAATTTTATGACTATACATAAAAACTTGGTTTAAAGCAAATGTTATTTAATTTACTATTTCCGGGCATTTTTTTAAGCCACTAATGCGGCAAACAAGCATGCAGCCCACGTCTTTAGTGCAGTAGAAATTAATAAAATGTATCCCGAATTTAAAAAAAAAATGATGTCACATCGATTCAGGTGTCATATCGATTCAGACTATGATCCTATGATGACCTCAAAATAGCGTCCAATTTGCGATACTTATCTTAATGTATCTGACTACTGGTGGGTGGTTCATATTATAGTTGTTGGCTTCATATCCTGGTGTTATAAATGCGTTTATTGCTTGGACGGTGATGCGCTCGCGCCGGTCTCAGTATACCGAACATCAGAGAGAAATGTACCTATGCAAACTGAAACTCAAGAATATCTTCATTTGATTAGACGTTTAGAAAAGTAATTTCAAATCGTCAAGAATGACATGCCCAGTTTCTTGGTTAGTAAGAAAACATAAATGCCAGTAGACGTAATTGCATTCGTATACGCAGTGTTTAGTTTTTGACTTGTTGTAGGTACTTGGTTGAGTCGTGAGTAAAGTTTTAAATTTTATTGAAGTTAGTCCAAACGTAAGAATACGTACTGTTTATTTAATTCGAGCTTATATTAGTATTTTTAATGCATGACGCTGTGGTGAGCGAATTACATGGTATTAAAATTCAATGATGCCATTTACCGAACAAATTGTTTGAAAATCTGTGCCTGCTGTGTATATTTAAAATATTCGTTGCCAAATTGAACCCTATTTTCTCAACGCTAAGACCAAAAGTAAGCCGCCATGGTAAAGAAACAAATAGCTTATTTTATTAAACAGGTAGGTATTTATAATTAAAATGTCATCAAGACACGCAATCGATCGGAATAAGAAAAAATGTAGTATGTAAAAAAAACAATCAATAAAAATTTAAAAAAATCATAATAATCAATATAATATTTAGGTACTTATCGTTAACTATATTTAACGATTCAGATTTTTTAAATTTATATGGATATCGGTACAATTTTTTTGGACATGTGGGGTACATGTTGGGGGTGAAAAATAAGGGATTTTTAACAAAAGAAAGATATTACTCCGAAACAAAAAATCAAGTGTTTGAAACTTTCACTACGACACGACTCTTTAGCGTTAGTGAATCCACATGACGCAGTTAGTTTGCCATAACACCGCTGTTGACAAAATCGATCCTAATATTTATTTATCTATAAATACATACAGATTAATAAAATTGAAGTGTCTGTTTGTAATTACAAAATTACAGCTTTTCACTAAATGCACATGAAAGTATACATGGTACTAACAAAGAAAAACCAATTTAAAAAAAATCTGTTTGTTCCGGGTAATCTCCTTAATGGGACTTTCACTGGCAGCTAATGGCAACTAATGTTACAAGGAGTAACTAGGCTACTCTTTAAAAAAAGCATGAAGTATCCGCAGGACACCCAGGGAATTAACTCTACGCGGGTGAAACCGCGGGGCACTGCTAGTTATTTATAAATTGGATACCTACTTAGAGAAAGTATCCAATTTATAAGTATTATTTTCGTAAACCGGTACTGCTGAATTTGGGCAAGGTAGCTGTGACCGTAAAGACAAACATATAGGTTTGAATAAAAGCAAGTATACCTGGCGTCATAAGTTATGAGCGCTGACCTTGAAATCGCAGTTTTTGGGAGTTTATGGCGCGAGGGTGAACAAATACGCCATGTAAGTTCTCCATTTCTCGCCACTGTTTTCGCTGAGCGTTGAAAACTCGCAACGGCACACCACACCTCACAATACACAGGTAAAAACGGCTTGTGTTTGCCGATATTCAATTAATGAGGCGCTAATTATGTATTTGTAATCTTTGTTATCATCGTATTTATAACAAGTATTCCATGTAATTTTTATTTAATTCAATCTTTAAGATCTTAGCGGCGATAACGGTCTCTTTATATTTATTTACGGACGATGGACCATACATTCCGTCACACCGAATACTTTACGGGTAGACAGAAAATAGTTCTTATTATAAGTACTAGAAGATTCATAGTAAAGCCGATGATATACGTGCTTGCCTAACCCCATTTAAACCCCTTAGGAGTGGAACTTCGGCAAATCAATTCCTAGTGTAAACCTAAACCTTATCAACAACACCCTTCAGATTTGATGTCTCTAGGATCTGTGAATAAAGTGGAGCACTAAGGCAGAGTGGAGCCTTACTAGGCACACATTTGGTACAAATTATTAACCGACTTCAAAAGGAGGTGGTTATCTATTAGACTGTATGTTTTTTTTTGTTTGTTACAAAAAAAAACAGAAAATTATACGCCTTTTTAAAAAAAAATTATAGTTTGATATATACGTATTGTCTTGACCATGTCAGTCAGTCAGTCAGTCAGGATCTTGAATTTTATATACATTTGTATATTTATAAATAGCAAATTTATTTAGACGGCTAATAAAAGGGCATAGTTGTAGTAGACCCTGTAACATACAAGTCGGAAAATATAAAAAAAAAATATACAGTTACATAAGGGCCTGGTAAGGCACCGGTTCGGAAACTAGCCTTCCGAAAATAACCGGCATCTTCTACATTGCATCACAATAATAAAAGTATAACAAATATAAAAGCGATATCATGCAAAAAAGTATATTTAACAACGAGTGCCAACGTGACAGATGGTGCGTCTATCTCAGGCACTATACATACGTCATGAATTACTTCTCAGATGTATGCAGGTTTCCTCGCGATGTTGTCCTTCTCCGTAAAGTACGTGGTGTGCAATCACTGCACATAAGTTTTTAGAAAAACTCTTTGGCCCCACTGGGATTCGAACTGCCACCACGATAGCCATACATGTTCAATTCTCAACCAGGAAACGAAATATTTAGTCGGCATACATATATATTCGTACCAAATGTAACAATAACACGTATTTAATTTTAATAGCTCCCTGTAATGTGGGCAATTTAGTAGGTTGTTTGTCAGAACAGGTCGTCTCATACAACATTATAAGGCCATTATTATGCCACAAGCGTCAGCGATGCCACTGTACATCCTGAGGAGACATGAGCTACGCAATAGATGTGTGTTTCCATTGAACTATACCTATGTCATAGACGATAAACTGGAGGTCTTCTCCCTTTCTCCGACAACGAAACTTCGCAAACGAATGAATATCAAACGAAGCTTCAGTATCACTTTGTTTTTATCAAACTCAAGTTTTTGTTTCTTTAATTATTTAATTAAAGTAGGTTTTGAATATGTAAACGTGTGTATCTCACACTGGTAATTAATTGCCATACACACACATACGTAATACTTAAAATAAATAAATGTCATTCCATGTATTTATCGTTAGAACGATTCCGAAATCACATCGACAAATCTGAGCACTAATTGTATTAACAGTGACGATTTTGATAACGGTGTGAACAGATTTAATAAGGAAATGAACGAGATAGCCTGCCATACTATCGGTTCAGTATCGTTATCGACGGATATGAAAAGTTAATATTATAAAAGAATTCTTAATGAACATTGTGTTGAAGACAAACGAACAGAAATACGTCATGTTATTATCACTCCAAGGATTTGTATTGGCACCCAATTCAAGCCGATGTCACTGGTCATATGATTTTGACACGAACTTCGCCAACACCTTCACAGGAACAGGTACACTAGGGTTAAATGAGATGTAAGATTTATTTCGGGCTCCGTCAAAAAGATATTCAAAATTAAGACGATAGTAATACTAAAAAAAATTACGCAATGCTTCTGACATAATAAGCCTTGAAAACAAAAACGTATTACTTTGAGTGTTATTTTAATATTTTTAGTGACTTTACGAAAACAGTTTCATTCATTTTGTATTTTTTTGGGAATATTAAGAATAATTCCCTGAAAAATATATGTAAAAGTAGCCTAAGTTACTCTTTGAAACATCAGCTACCTGCCAGTGAAAGTCCAGTTAAAATCGGGCCAACCGTTTCAGAGATTACCCGCAACAAACAGACAGACAGACAGAGAGAGAGTTTTTTAGTGTTAGTAGCGTGTATACTTTCATATGCATTTAGTGAAAAGCTGTGATTTTGGAATTACAAACAGACACTTCGATTTTATTTATCTGTAGAGTATAGATGTATAGATATAGATTTAAATAAGGTCGTTTTAAAAAATATTTCTAACGTCTAAAGGAAACAAGACAAATAGAACAGTACAAAATGTGCAAAGCGTCTCCTCCGTAATTATGGAAGGTTCTAAGAACATGTAGATCGGACCAATTATAATGCACTCGGCGCTAGGGAAGCTCATTGTGAATGGTAATTTACAATCATAGTTGTACTTACCAGGCATGTCGTGCGATATTGTCTCCTACGCTGTGTTATTAAGGTGCTTTATTGTTATGTTACTAATCAGCAATCTTCAATCGGACGTCATTCATAGTTGTTAAGAAATAATTACATTGGTAGCTATATCTATTTAATCTATCTATCTATAATCTAATACCTTTAAACAAGCAATTCTTGTATGTATGTGTAGGTATATTATCTAAATATCGGTAATGGCTTCAACTATTTTCATAAAATTTTGTATTCATGGGGTTTCAGGGGCGATAAATCGATCTAGCTAAGCAAAATTTAAGAAAACTTCGAAAAAGAGAATCCAAACTCGGTCATTCTAGTTTGACTAGTCAGCAACTCAAGCGATGTAAAGTGCAATTTCATCGATTTGAAACAAAAGAGTCTTTCTAAAAACTTAGATGCTGTGATGTCTCAACATGATTTTTACGGTGACGGAAAATATGACTTCTAAGGCGTATGTGCCTGCGACGGCGATGAACTCGCGCATCTTTTATGTTGGAACCTTATCATCTTATGAGAGAAATGGGTTTTATAACCTAATACAATTCGTTAAATCAGAAGCAATCAGTGTAATAGACACTTCATTTTAAAAAATAAGACTGCAACGCACCTACGACGAACACATGTGGATGCGTAAAACAACAAGCAACGTTAGACCACTACTCTGCGTAATGCAGTGCGGTGTGCGAATCGCCTAATCCCCAATTCACTGCGTACTATTTGAAGAAGAATTGAAGATATAAATTACAAATAGGTAAACAGAATATAATAGATCTCGATTAATTAGTTTAGCTGAATCGTAGTTGTTATTATAAACAGTGACCACATAATTATTATTTAATAATAACAAGTTGCAGTAAGTCATACCGATATTATGTATCATATGGATTACAGCAGAATTGCATTTAATATTGCACTTTACTTCATGGCATCATCTCGGCAATTTATCCGGAATTGACTGTCATAATAGACATAATAGTAATATAACTATGGAATTGTACTCATAGTTATAGGAAAAATTATGTCAGAACTAGAACTTAGATCAATATGTACATACAAAATGGAATCCGTACATTTCCTGTACTGTAGAAGTCTATATCTATTATACACTAGCTGTGCCCCGCGGTTTCACCCGCGTAGTGGGGGTACCCTAATATGTTTTTTAAATAAAAGCTTAAAATACGCCCTGAAACATCAGCTATCTGCCAGTGAAAGTCCCGTTAAAATCCATCCAGCCGTTTAGGCATGATGCCATGACCAAGGAAAATGGGGATTGATTGTTATATATAAAGACTACACGCTATATTTCCAGCAATTTTGATGTATTTGCGTACTTCAGCTTAACACCGACAATATGTCTTTTTTCACACTTGGTTTGTCATAGATTATAAATTTTAATGCATGACACATGTTTATATTCTAAATTATTTCTACGAGTAACTCAGTTGGCAGAGCAACTGCACGGTTTACAGAGATCGTGGGCGCTAATCCCGCCTCGTGTTCTTATATTACCGAAAAAAAAATAAGAATGTTTTAAATATGTTTGTATCTTGATCGTAATGGACTGCATATTCAGACTAGAATATCTAAGTGAAAGCACCGACTTTCTAAGACCTAAGACACCAAAATGCGCACGCTAAATCGCCAGACGTAACAAGGTCAAAATGACGACGGTATTATAAAACAATGTTATAATACTTAAGTCAAATTGCCTTAACAATGTGGGGGTGAAAGTGATAAATGATAAGATACCGCTGAAATCTGATCATGATGTAATGTTTGGCGTGAAGACAAGTGTGACACGGCAGCGGCGCTATTGTAGCCTTATCATGGTGTTTGAGGAATAAACATTATGTTTACCTGATCCCAAGGTTGGCAAAAGTATTCTTTAAGATAAAGCAACAGCTTCTTTGAGCTGAGTATATTTAACGTGTCATGCAGTTATGTGCATACAAAATACTGTGTAACGACACGACATCGCGACAATGTTAATCCTGAAGATATTTTATACAATTATAAAATGTATAATTATAGTTCTTCTCAGTAAAAGCAACCTTCCGACCCTGGCGGTAGCATGTATAATCCTGTAAATTAATGTCATTCTGACGATTGAAAGTACTTTGTAAAAGTCTAATCGAATAAAGATATTTTTGACTTTGACTGTGACTTTATATAGTACTTACATTGTATAAGAAAATGAAGAATGTATATAAATCAATACTGTAATTAGCATAAATTGGGGAAACAAGTATAAAATGTATATATCAATAAAAAGTTACCTACGATTTTTCAAGAATTGAACGTTTGAATTGGACATTGGGACAACCACGCCAAAGTCACTGAAACCTGAGCGTCCATTAACTTCATTTTCATCATCAGGTCTTTGATTCAATAGAGGGATGTACTCCTCGATGCTGACTAAAGATATTAATATAAATAATATACCGGGAAGACATTTGTTAGTGTCAAATCTTCGTTACAATTTAATATGTGTTCGTGGAGATAATAATGCAAGTAACACCAAGTATGGCTCTAACTACATAATCAACGCAACTGGAACACCGAGGCCGAATGCCTGGAATTGGTTTACCATATTTGGGTGTAGTTTGTGAGGCGAGACTCATCTTAGGGGTTAATACTAAGGTGGATATTACGTAGGTATAATCTGCAGGATCTTAATGGAAGTATACTTAATGGAATTCTAGAAATTTGAATTCAATTTTTACGATATATAAAAAAAACATCTTATAACTAGACTTTAATGATAAGACGTTCTTATCTATACATCTATACAGATAAATAAAATTTAAGTGACAGTTTGTAATTCCAAAATTACAGCTTTTCACTAAATGCATATGAAAGTATACACGCTACTGACACTAAAAAAACAAGTTTTAAAATTTTTCTCTGTCTGTCTGTTTGTTCCGGGTAATCTCTGAAACGGCTGGACGGATATTAACAGGATTTTCACTGGTAGGTAGCTAATGTTTCAAGGAGTAACTTAGGCTACTTTTATTTATAAAAAAATTTAGGGTTCCGTGACAAAAACCGTGAGGCACAGCATAAAAAACGCTAAACAGTTTCTTTTTAAAAGATTGCAACTTTAATTTCAATTTCGATATACATCTCGAAAGTTGGTCTAAATGTATTTTAGACCATTTGCCTTCTTAAACCAAATCCTAAATTCGTCAAAGTACGTATATGTTTAGATGAAAGATTACGTGAAACATATGCACATCTAAGAACTTCAATGCGTAGAATACTTAGACAAATAACAAAGTTCAAAATTAAAAAAAAAGTTACGCAACTATACAAATCCAGGAATCTAGTAGAGCATAAAGGATTATTCTTAATCCGGTTAAGATACGTGCCGAGAATTTACATGATCTCCTCAATTTGTTTGTTATATTAACTGCGCCTTGAATTTTATGTTTTGTTGCGCATCTCGCTTATGGTATCGTATTTCTTGCTGCAAGAAGCCTTGTGATGTAAAATATATTATTAGGATCGTAATTATTATGTTGATTTACATGACGCTACTCGACACGATCCGTAATATTTTGACAGAGTGACGACCGAGCATTTTTTATATAAAAAAGTTCTAGCAGATTTTTCATTTATATTTTATTCATTTTTATTTGAGCGAAGATACCATCCTTTATTGACGTTAGTACAAGTAGACTAATGATCGTCAAAGATAATCGCAAAAGCATCACTAATATCGTTTCATCATTTGTAAAACTGAAGCAGGTTCACTTAAAGTAAAAATATCATTACTTGAACGTCTAAAGTCACTAGTAACTATTACAAAGTACATAACAATAGTTTCGACTTGGACTCATTCTATCAAAAGATATGCCTGCATTGGAATAGCCTATTCGACGCCTTTTAGGTTCAATGTCAGGAATAGTTCACATAATCTTCCGCATGCAAATAAGTTCCCATAAAGTCAGTCCATATCTTCCTGTAACGCAGTCCATTACAACTCATTAGCCAAATAACAGGATATTAATGTGAGGTCGTCATTCTCCCAACGAGTGCTAATGTCCTCACGAGGACGCTGGCTGCATGCTAACACAAAACATAAGGTGACATGGTTATCTATTATGATTTTAGCCTACCATCATTGGTTTAAGCAGAGCGTATTAAGAACTTCTGACCTCTGACGTTTCATTTTGGTACCGTAAAATTAAACGTCAAAGCTAAACTTTGAATATGCGCTGCTTAAACGATCATTGTTGGCCCCCTGATCTTTACTTATATAAGACACAGTGAGAGCCACTGAGGGTAATTTGGAGATACTAGCTTTGTTAACAACGATGATTAAGAGTAAGGATTATAAGATAGACCAATGCAAAGCTACAACTCCTACTCTTTTACGATTTTTTTAATTGTACATACCTTTACCCGCGACTCTTCATAAGCCAACTGAAGGGTCACTTTAAGATGGAGTCCGTGGTTAGTGGTACGTATTTGGTGGCTTCTCTCACAGGAACTTGGCAAAACAGGAATTTGAAAAGGGTACACTTGGATTTTTATAGGTAATCTAAACCATAGTTCTTACTCCCTCAACAATTTTTTTATTATGTGCCCTCATTGGCTCCTATACGTAGATACATAGGTATATAATAGCTGATTGTTTTTTTGCTCGACGTAAAGCGACTCGGCGTAGAGGGAAATGTCGACACGGGCATAATTCATATATCCTCTCGATATCCGCTCTTTACATATTTCATGAATATTGCCAATCTTCTTCGATCCCAGAACACACAATGGGTAGTATAGGATGAGGTTCGATTAAAAACACAATAGAGACGGAAATTAACAATCGGTTTTTGCAGTAACCTGTTGACAACTAAGTATTTACTATTGTGAAAAAAATCTTATCAATTTTATTTTGCGGCCAATACCAAAGTACTATACTTATTTTACGGACGTCGGAATAATCGAAATTATTTGAAAAACTGTGACTGTTTGCTCATCCCAAACTTATTAGTTTTTATACAATTTTATACAATTGTTTTGAATACAATACTGCTGGTATTCTCTTTAGTACAAACTTATGGTATCTGAATCATTTTACCTGCTAGAGGTGAATCCTCAATAGCCAATTTATGAGTTTGTATGGCACGACGTGAATCAAATGTACCTGAAGTTACCCCTACTATTTTAAATGAGCGCTAATGACACGTGATGGCTCCTGCCTCGTAATTGTAGGGTTTCTCAGCATCGCAGTCGATGTTAAGTGTCGGTTTCAAAGATACGAAATTAAACTTTATTGTCATTGTATTAATTTCCTATGCTTGAAACATCCGCTCGACGTCCAGTTCGACACTGAGAAAACTTACAGAATAACGCGTCTGTACATATTATATTTTATCTAACACTGAGTAACTTATATATGAAAAAGCGGATGCCACGTAGTTTTACCCGCGTAGTGTCCGTTCCCGTGGGAGTACAGGCATAAAATATAGCCCATGTTACCCGCTGATGATGTAGCTATCAATTGCTGAAAGAATTTTCAAGATCGGCCACGTAGTTTCGGAGCCTATTCAATGCAAGCAAACAAAGAAACTAATCTTTCCTCTTTTTAATATTAGTGTAGATTATTCAATAATTATAGACGCTAGGTATGGACTATGCTAGGTTATGTCTGAGGACATCAGAATGTTCATAAATCAAGGAAGATGTAGTTAATTATAATTATTACAGTAATTCTTTTTACTTTGTCTCCTATCATATACGTAATTGCCGACAATAGATGAACAATAATAATAGCTCACGACTACATTATACCGTATGATGAAGTAATTGCATTTTACTTAGTCCATACACACATATGATTAACATCTGAGCATTTTAATTAATTGTTTAGCTTTACTAATTAATTAATGGATTTAAATTTATTATGTGATGGATATGTCAGTATAATTTTGCAATCTTAAACTCTGTTTGCTTATCCACGTGTCAAACCTTCAAAGGTTAACTATAGGTATAAATATACTTACATACACATATTAATAACAAAACAACAGCTTACATTAACAATACTATATTAATATTTTGATTAATCATAAGTACGGTACAGGTTATAGCTACGGTTACGGCCGCCGTTATGAGCGCTGTCTGTCTGTATGGCCCCTCATGACTTGTGAGTAACGTCACCTATACTAAATTATATCTGTTTGTCGGCCTGTTTATTTCAACTAAACATCTGGATTTTACAACACACACAAAGAAAACATCTAACATGAATATGGTTCCAATGCATAAAATGTCAATGAAAAATACTATTGAAAGTATAAAATTGTTTGTAGCTTGAGAAGAGATCAACGGAATATGGACCTAGAATCTTTTAGCTTGGGTTTAAGCCTGTTTATGTGTCTACAAACCTACGTCTTACTTCACCATAATACTGAACAGGATAAAAACAAAGCCCCATTGCGAAGCTTTGTTAAAATTTCCTGCAAAACCGCAAATCGTTGACATTAAGTAGACTCCTATCTAACTTCGTGGTAATACCCTTATAGAACGGTAGGTACCTACTGAACTGCAACATAATACTGAGAATCCACCATGGCCACCACGTGACGCAGTACCAAGGAAATGTATTTATTATTTGCAATCTTAACAGTATTGAGGAAAACGGACCAGAATTCGTTGGTTTCAAAATATTTTTAAGAACCTGACTTGATGAAAACAGAATTGTCTGAAGTATAAAAAATAATTGAAATTAAATGAAAACTCACACAGGGTCGATTGTTGATGAAATGGAAGAAGGTTATATTTAGAGAGTTGTGGGCTGCGGTGGCCTAGTAGTAAGAACAGTCACCAGCAATGCAAAATATGCAAACTCAAACACAAACTTAAAAATATCTATATTTGATTAGACTCTTAACAAAGTACTTTCAAATCGTCAGAATGACATAATTATACAGGATACGTGCTTCCGCCAGGTTCGGAAAATGCAAGTTCCAATCCCACCGGTTAGACCAAGAGTTTACATAAAAACTTGATCCCGTGATATTACCAGATTTACAATGAAGGAAAATATCGTGAGGAAACGTGTATACGTCGGAGAAGTAATTCAAAGACTCAACATCTGACTCCTAATACCCTTCGCCGAAAAGTCACCACCATTCAGGGTAAAATTGTGGAAAAAAAAAGTATTTTTGATCAAAGTTCTTCGTGAAATTCCAATGTGACCGTACCGTGAATCCCCTATGGAATTAAAAGATAATCATGCAATTTGGAAAAACTTATAAACGTTATTGTTATGTCCAAAACGAGATAAAAACAGCACCTACCTAATGATTGTATGTTATTAAATGCCAAAGGACGTCATATTGGTGCATTTATATCATCGTCATTCAACCTTGGATTATGCTAGAGATTTCGAGCAACGGGTGTCGAGATCATTGACTTCTGCGAACATCAATCTGAATCGAATCTTTTTGTTATATCTTTAGTTACGGTCTTAAGTTTTATGTTTAAAAACTTTAAAAAAAGAAGAACACATTTTATAAAAAACGAGACAAAACTATATTATTGAGGCTTATTTCATGAATTCGTAATTAATAAACACGATCGAATTCTCTAGATGTAGTTACTCTCTGAAGTATTCAACGGATCGCACGAGAGTAAAAATAGAAACACCGCGCCGGCTTTGCTTGCAGTGATTGACCTAACACATTTCCATGTGCTGGCTGTGAAAATGTCAGAGGAAAACGAGGGATTCTTTAAGCAATTCCATGAAACTATCGACCATACTTTGGACGATGTAACGAAGAATAATTTCGCTAATCTAGAAACAAATGTTAAGCGGGTGTCCTACTTGTGCAGTCTTCCTGAAGTGAAAAATTATGATTTTAACAGTGAAGTGTCCAAATGTCAGGCAAATGGCGAGTTTACAGCGGAAAAAGACTTCGATAAAGCGAAACAATTGAAGGATGAAGGGAATAAAGCTGTTGTTAAAGGTGATTGGGCGTCGGCTCTACAACTCTACAACCAAAGTATGATCCTTTTGCCACGCAAAGAAAGTAAGTTTGATAATGGTGTCAAATGACATACAGTGAATTCTTGTGTCATTTGACACCAATATAGTTTTATGGTATTTTTCATGATACAAATAATTTCCGACAATGATCTAGGTTTCCCTTTAATGATTCGAGAGGAAATAAAAAATTCTTCAACAGATTCGCATAACACTTATAAAAAAATATTCCCTCGTTAAATATTTACATAGTGTTGTTGAAACTAAATCGTATCCTTCATTCATACAATCAGGATAATGATACAAATGAGCTGGCAGCAAGTAGGTATTTACAATCAAAACAATAGTTTGACGACCCTCAATGACCTCAGAGTGCAGAGGTATTTGAATTCTATTTACTTAAGGAAATCAATATTATCGAAACGTTGTACGTTGCTGGTAACAAGGATATTTATAAAACCATATTAATATAATTTTTTTTTTTTTTTAAATCTTTATTAAATATGAAAAGGGAGTTTGTTCAAATTGTGAACATGTCACTCCCGTAAGGTACACAAAGTAGAATGGACAATATTTCTTAATAATTATTAACTATGACTAAGATTAATATAATTAATACGTAAATTGTCCAGACAGTTTTGTTTTAGTCAGGTGAGGAGATTATTGATAAGGGCGAACTTCCTGACGTGAGATACCATCTTGTTGATAAATACATTTTCTATCTCTTACCTTTCGCAGCTGAAACAATGAACCGAATTCGTCAAATATATATAATAACAAAAAAGCTTTAAACTCCAAACACGGAAAGAAAATCCGTGGTGACCGTGGGGCTTAGCAGTTAGCAGCCGCCTGCTCATCCCAGCGGCCTTTACGGCGGGTTTCACCAAAAGCTTAAGTGCATTAATTTCACCCCATATGCCTTACGGAGAAAGCAAACGTCGAGCTATAGTGCCTAAGACCGTGAGGGACTCACCCTCTGTCACGTTGGCACTTAATCATCTTCGGTGAAAAGTGGGTGTTGTTATACGTATAACAACACCTCTGTTTACCCTCCGGGGCCGTTTTGGGGATGGCGTGAGCATATTAATTTTAATGTATGCACAGAAGGTACTATTGCTTCATCATCCTTGTAATTTATGTTTCTAGCCGAAGAAATGTCCATAGTGTTGGCCAATCGCTCGGCAGCATTGAACCATCTAGACCAGTACGAGGACGTATTAGCAGACATCAGAAGATCGCTAGCTCTTGGGTACCCTCGACATTTGAGGTACAAGGTGTACGAGAGGCGAGCTAGGGTGCTGCTTATCTTGAAGAGAAATAAGGAAGCCATAACTGCTTTCCAGTGAGTAACTAATCTCATCATTAAATAAAATAAAACTTTGACCTCCTTACATATATTTATAATAAATATTCCCTGTTTTAGAGATACAATCAGTGCACTAGACGAAGCCAATAAACTTGACAAAGAAAAAAGACAAAAACTACGCACGGACGCAAAACTGATGTTGGAAATACTGAACAAAGGTCTTGTCCTCGCCGGCAATCCGAAAGACCCAGAACCTTTGCAAAAGTCAGCACCAAGACCCAAATTGCCTGGCAAAGCTAATCCTAAATATCCTGCAACATCCGATGCTATCCAAATAGACCACGATGACGTCAAAGGAAGATTTGCGACTGCAACTCGGGATATAGAAGCGGGTGAAATTTTGCTCATTGAAAAACCCCACAGCGGCGTTCTATTAGCAGAGTATTCAAAAACACATTGCCAGAATTGCTTCAACAAGTAAGTTTCCCAAGGTATAACATTTCAAGTTATTGCCACTTGTACTTGTAGTGTACTTCATGTTTAAAATGCCTTAATCTTTCCAGATGCGCGATCCCATTACCATGTCCAAATTGCCCAAACGTAATATTTTGTGGTGACAAGTGCCTTGAAACAGCTCAGAAGTCTTACCACTCGTATGAATGCTCTATTCTCCCGTTATTGTGGAGTTCTGGATGTTCCATCACTTGCCGTATAGCGTTGAGAATGATTACGCAAAAGAAAAAGGAATATTTCACAGGTATCATCGAAGATCTGGACACCAAACCAACAGGGCCGTACAAAACGGACGATTACAAAAATGTTTACCATTTAGTTTCGCACGAAGATAAAAGAACTAAGCAGGACTTATTACACAGAACTCAAATGACAGTATTCTTGATGAAACTTTTGGAGATTAGCGGCTATTTTGATGGAAAACCCAGAAATAGACCGATTGAAGCGGAAGACTTAAAATCCATAGTAGTGAATGAGAAATACGAAGATGCTTTTGTTATTGGCAGCCTTATTCTGAAGAATCTACAAGTGCTACAGTTCAACGCTCACGAGGTGTTTGAGCTGCAATGTCCAAAGCCGAAAGTCGGTAAAAATATCATCAAACATATTGGCCAATCTGTATTCATAGCGGGTGCTGTTTTTCCGACGCTTGCGCTTTACAATCATTCTTGTGATCCCAGCGTGGCAAGGTAAGAAGATGATAGGTATTACTATACCACAAAATTTAAAAGAGGCACCTTTAAAGATGATATTGGAGAGTAAAAGTAAAGTTTTATTGAGGGGCTAGTTGAAATAGAGACTTTGCAAAACCCTTAAAATACTATTTCTACTCAAGGGAGCTAAACCAAATTCAGGACCAAACAAACAATACCCAACCCAAATAAACAACTTTCAGGTACTTCTGCGGTCCTTACATAGTGGTGCGTGCCGTGAAAAATATTAAAAAAGGGGAAGAAGTCTTAGAAAATTATGGGCCTATATTTACAACTGTCCCTAAGGAAAAGAGGCAAGTGGCGCTTAAAGATCAGTACTGGTTTGACTGCAAATGCATACCGTGCGAGCAGAACTGGCCGCTGTATGAAGAAATGACGGAGAATTATATGCGATTCAAGTAAGGACACCAGTATTTATTGCTTAACTGTAGGAAATATTATATTTCAACGTCGTTAACATGAACACAAGATTATGATCTGCGAAATATATTTTTTCCTGGGTCGAATAAACGCGATGGCACTTAAACACAGTTCAACAATAGTGTTTTACTGCTAGATCTTTATAATTATAACAATCAACCTAGCTTATTAGCCATAAAACGGTGCCGCCACTAACTGCTCGTGTGACGCCAGTGACGATTTTGATATCGCTTGATTTGATGTCAGATTCAGTCCCAGTCACAATTCCGTTCCCACAGGATTCTTATTCAACGTATTACGAAGTTTCGGAAGTTCGCATATTTCCTACCACGGTTCTTATTCGTTCTAAAATTACGCCCGAACCGAATCTTTAATTAAATTGTTTGAGGTTCGTTCGTTTACGAGGTTTCGTTGTCAAGAGTAGACCCCCCTGTTTCGGAACTTGGAAAGTAGGTATCAGTAAGTACTAAGCACTTCAATATTATCTTTTCCTTTGGCAGATGTGACTCGGACCGTCCTTGCCCCAACGTGGTGGCTGTTCCGTACGACTGCAAGGAGTTCATGGTGCAATGCGGCCTTTGTCAGCAGTACACTAACATACTGAAGGGTTTGAAGTCGTTGCAAGTAAGTGAACCTACTAAACCTACTTGATATCACTTACATATATTGTACAGTTGCCGAATGTTTTGACTATTTATTAGTATGCCTTAATATATATCAAAAAACTACACCAAAGTCACTAATACGTAAACGATGTAAGTACATCTTAAATAATATCAGCATCCCCATCAAGTTAATCTAGTGACACAGTACCTATTAGAGCGCGCTCTTTTTAACAATAAGAATTAATTGGATAATAGATTATAGTTTAGACGAGGTTATCCTCTGATAAACATCGAACGAGATCAATTAGGTTACATACGTATTACATTTATTTTTGTCCTAACATATTAACGGGTGATAGTGACAATTTATGAAATACAATGTGGTATCTCTATGTAAAATAATGCTTATTTAATATTTTTTTAGCCTCTGAAACTTTAACGGTGACCCAAAATGTAAACAGAATACACAATACCTACTTACCCAATTCAGTTATATTATACACTAGCTGTGCCCCGCGGTTTCAGCTGCATAGATTTTATATTTGCCCGCGGATCCCTAAGGTTTTAATAAAAATCTAAGTTAAAAGTTATGTTCCTCCTTGTAACATTAGCTATCCATCAGTGAAAGTCCCGTTAAAATCCGTCCAGCCGTTTTGGAGATTACCCGGAACAAACAGACAGACAGACAGGCAGACAGAGTAAATTTAAAAAAAATGTTTTTTTCATGTCAGTATCGTATATACTTTCATATGCATTTAGTGAAAAGCTGTTATTTTGGAATTACAAACAGACACTTCAATTTTATTTATCTGTATAGATAGGTAGATACAAGTCCCGTCATGAGTTAAGTACGACTACCTTTGAAATCTTTGAAACGCAATAGTTATTTTATGAGTCTATCTCTGTCTATATGTATGGCGCGAGGCGAATAATAACATACGTAATATCCCCACTATTTTCATAACTCTTGGCAGCAAATATACTTAAGAAAAACCTACCTAGGTACATACCAACATACCTAAATATGAAGGGAAATAAAATATTATCGAACAATTTTGAGAATTTATAATGAATACCGGTCACCAGTCTCGACTTATTATCATGTCTGTGTGTAATAAATAGTACATACACGACTATTTAGTTTAAATTATCACTCGGGTAGACAGAGTATCCGCGTATGTAAAAGGTATTATGTCTAGAATGATAAGTAATAATATGTCAGACTTAATATTAAATTAATATTAGCGATCGTGATCTAATTATTACGTAATATTATTTATTCTGCGTTGTTAAGTAGGTAGTAGGTAGTAGTATATTGAAAAATTACATACTCCCTGATAAAATAATAAAAAATAAAATAATATATAAAATAAGGTACTTTAGTACCTATTGTTTTAAAAATAATACATAGTTCCACACACCAAAACCTACATCCTGAGGGTCTAGTGCGAGTTTCTCACTGCCAACAAATCTTTCGCGTTTATGTCAAAGGGATGACTTGTGGCAGCGATTTTAGGGAAACGCAAGAGAGGGCTCTTTAAAAAAAGTTATCATTTAAAAAAAAATTTAAAACAAAAAGTGAAAAATACTTCAAAAAAATTTCTCCCTTTCAGGCAGTATTGACCATTGACCACATGATTGCGGTAGTACATACTTACAATTGATTTGCAAAAATTAATTTAAAATGAGCCAAAATTCAACTATCAATAATTCTGTAATTTACTACACAGGGTTCAAAAATTTATTTGATATTAAAATGAAACCAACTTCGAAGCATACAGTCACAACTTATGAGCGCTGATCTTGAATTCGTAAAATTCGTGACGACGCATAAACGTTTTTTTTTTTATCTGACGATACTTTTTTTTCATGTAAGTGGTATTAGGTACTTATATATAACAAAAAGATGTATACACCATTTGGTAGTATAGTTTTTGGCAAAATAACGCCTGAATGAATTTTATGAGATACACTGGAATGACGTCGTTTCTATTAATAGCTTCTAGGCGTTTCTCCTCTCCGCTGTTCGACAGTATCCTTATAAGCTTACTAAGCTGTGTCCTATTTGTGTAATCCCAGTGTACAATAAAGCTTTAAATAAATAAATAATAAATAAGCTGTATATCGTGAAAGTACTGTCCATGTCCGTGTGCTCTTCTGTTATAGTTCTTTGGTTTTATTAAACAAAGTTTTTGGAAAGTCACAGCTTTCCACATTACACACTTTCGAGAAAAAGCGAAGTTAAGCAACCATACGCCTAGCCAGTAGTTGGATGGGTGACCGCCCGATTTCCCTCCGTGCCTCGGAGAGCACGTTAAGCTGTCGGTCCTGGTTACCAATTTAACATCTTTGGCAACCGTTACAGGTCAGTCGGAGGCCTAAGAGAGTCTGACAACTGGTTAAACCCAGATTGCCAATTTTCCTCGAAAAAGGGGTTGCGAGGGTCGACCAAGTGCCGACCCCAAATACATGGGATTAAGGCCAGGGAGAAGTTGACACTTTCGAGAAAAAAAAACAATTTCGGTGACAGTTCAAACAATTTATTCCTTGAATTGCAATAATAAACCAGTGTTTGTCAAGCACACTGAAAGTGACATACATAGTGTAATACATAATATAATATTAAGCTAGTTTAAGCGCCTAGGTATTGTCAATCCTCGTACTACTAACTTTTTAGCAGACATAAGGAAACAGGCCGTTAATCAGTAAACTTTGTGTTTTTTAAATAAAATAAAATGTTATCGTTTTAATTACTTGCAAACAAATACATAAATCATTGCGAGTCAATCAGACCAATCACTATTATAAGTAATAGTGACTACGGGACCTACCATCATCGGTTTAAACAGAGCTTATTTAGAACTTCTGAGCTTTGACGTTTCATTTTGTTACCGTAAAGTAAAACGTCGAAGCTAAGCGCTGATTTAAACGATCATAGTTGCTCCCCTATGTCTCATAGTGCGGTAGGTACTTCCATAAGTGCATTATAAAATCCTACCCTCAAAATACCGCTACTTCCCCAAAGAGGGCTTAAAATTGTGCTAAAACACACAAACCATCTTGTATAAAACTAATCAATACATATAAACGCCGTAACATATAGTATAGCAGTATATCGTGTCGTTCCTATAGAGGTCGTAGGCATACTCATCAGTCTCAGGGTCCCAGATACATCTCTGCGCGCATTTCACACCAGCACCTTTCATTTCTATTATCGTTGATTGGGCTATTATTTTGTATCTGTAAATAAAATAGCTGTTATAACTGATAACCATGGGTCGCACCAACTACTTTAGCTATAACAAATTGTTATAGTACTGGTATGGAAAAAATTGTTGCACCATTCTAAAATTGTCAGATGATTTGCGCCACCTTGCGCTATTTTTCAATCAATATTTTTCAAAATAGCAAGCAAATTTATTCAAAGCATCTGTATACGTCTTATTTTCATCCTTTATTTATTTTTGATATAATCCTGGCAGGCTTCTTTTAAGAATTGAAAGGAGGAGCTCGTGGCACAGTTGCTATTGCGCATATGATTCGATCAGCGAAATTAAGCAACCATACGCCTAGCCAGTAGTTGGATGGGTGACCGCCCGAGTTCCCTCCATGCCTCATGGACACGGAGGACACGTTAAGCCGTCGGTCCTGGTTGCCAATTTAACATCTTTGGCAATCGTTACAGGTCAGTCAGAGGCCTAAGAAAGTCTGACAAGTGGTTTAACCCAGATTACCGATTTTCTTCGAAAAAGGGGTTTCGAAGGTCATATGGCAGTCGCTTCGTATAAAAATCACATCGGGTTGAATCAAATGCCGATCCCAAACACATGGGATAAGGCCAGGGATATGATGGAGGCTTCTTTTAAGAATTCATGTGGTCACACTTCTTTATGGGCCGCTTTGCTATCAGGCCACTTTGATTTCTTATAAGTCCGGTAAAAATATGTTTCAAGAATGGATACCTCTTCATATCAAGATCCTGTACCCTCTGCCTGACGCAGTTGGCTATGACCTTGGCCCAGCGAGGCGCCTGGTCGGCACGGTACTGGCGGCCCATCAGCTGCTCCTGCATCGTCGACAGGATTATATCTCGCACGTTCTGGGCTTGGAACCTGAATTACATACATACATATACACATACACGCTCATGCTCACAACTGTATTTCACAAACCCAAACTCCAGGCTGCTACTGGGAAATTCAAGGTGGAAAAACCCAATAACACTTTGTCCGTACCTGCAATCCAGGTGCGTTATTCACTAAGGTTTCTCAGCGTCGCACTCGTCGCCGAGTCTCAGTTTTAAAGATACGAAATTGAACCTTAACCCATATGTATTATGTATCAATTTCCTATGATTGAAACCTACGCTCGTCGTCGAGTTCGACGCTGAGAAACGTTAGTGAATAACACGGCAGGACCTAGTGTTCCGTAGCGCTTGCGACCATTAGACCAACGAAACAGTGAACAATTTCAAATTCATCACTAAATCATATTTTTTAAATGAAATTTAATCCCTTAAGCTTCTGGGATTAAAAACACGTTTCGATTAGGCCAGTGTTTAACGTATCTATTATAAAAACATATCATAACATAATCAGAGCCCCAAGCATAAGTTTCGACACGATCGAACGTCGTCGCTTGACTTCGACCTGGGGTCTTACCATGAGCTCTTATTGCCATGATAGTTTCACTCATTTATGAGACAGATGTATGTGACGTGCATACATCTGTCACTGTCGCACAACTGAATTAAGTTGAATTAACATTGCAATAAGAGCTCATGGTTGGGCCCCAGTAGACAAAGTAACATTACCCTCACGCTTCGCTAGTAGAAACGATACAAAATGTACGGGAATGACATATGTCACGTGTCTGATTTATGTCATTACCATACATTTTGTATCGTTTCTATTAGCGTAAGCGCGAGAGAATGTTACTTTGTCCAGGCCTACTTGTGTTTTGCCCTTTTATTATGCAGATGTAATACTTTCTCCACTCGAATATGGGGTTAATGGTACTATTCGAAGTTATAATAATATACGTACTTTTCACCGAGACCCGGTCGCACTTCATATTTGGGGGGTGCGAGAGGCCTCTCTGCCTCGACTGGGCTTATTTCAGTGTCACTAGCGGGCACTGCTACCTCCGCCTCTTCTTCTATCACTGGAAAAATTATTATTGTATAGAAGATAAATTGTATATGACCACTTAGACCTTAACACATACATTTGGTTCAGGATCCAATTTAACCATATAATACTGCACCAATATAAAAAAAGTCAACTAATAGAATGCATATTTTTTACTGATCTGTATAAATAAGAGATCCCTAATCAAACAAGGGCAAAACCACGGACTGTAACTAGTGATAAAATGATTTAATTACTTAATTGTTGCCCATACGGTCCTATACCTCTCTCTGTAGCGACAAATTTAATGAGTTTATGATGGTGTAACTGCTTTTAATAAATAAAAAGATTAATTTAAACAAATTACCATCTTCATCATCCGCCATATTGACTTACTCGTAAACTTCATCAAATCTTCTATCTGTAAACAAAATCAAAATTGTTAAAAATCTATCTGTCTGTTCGTCTGTCTGTCTGTTTGTTCCGGGTAATTTCTGAAACGGCTGGACGGATTTTAACGGGACTTTCACTGCCAGGTAGCTAATGTTTCAAGGAGTAACATAGGCTACTTTTATTAAAAAAAAAAACATTTAGGGTTCCGCGGGAATGAAATTAAATCTACGCGGGTGAAACCGCAGGGCACAGCTAGTGATGTATAAATTCAAATGCATCGCCAATCCAAATGTAAAATCTCACGAGTGCATTTGCACATGCATGCTTGCATATAATTTGTTTTGGATTGTCAAAGATACTTTGTTCATGTTACTCATTACACAATATCATTCACAGGACACAGAGATGATGTACCGTCTTGGACGCGCTGCTCTGGAGGAGGGCAAGTATGGAGAGGCATTGAAGAAGTTCATTGAAGTACTGAAGCTGTATGACACCACCCTTGCCCCGCCTTACCGTTCATATTACGACTGTGTCCAGGACTTGAGGCGCTGTTTATTGTCCATAGGCAACTATAGTATTGTTTAAATGTCAGCCTACATCGCACAGAATTACATAAACAACTACTTTTGCTATATATCCTATACCTAAAAGTCAGGCAGCTTCATTATTCTGTAAGGTTTCTCAATGTGGAACTCGAAATCATATGACACTGATTTATTAATTTAAAGTTTAATTACTTTGTTTAAAAATGGACTCTGAATGTCGAGTGTGACACTAATAAACCTCACAGAATAACATGGCTGGAAGAGATTGCTCTAGCAATGAGCCTGCCTTCTGTTACCATATTGTTTTAATTTCATTAGGTTACATACAATTTGTGTGTAAAATACTGTAGTGTAATAAAGAATATTGTTTTGTAAATTTCATCGCTGAGTTCCTTATAAAATTGTAGATAACTATATTACTAAGAATAATGCAGAAGTCATTTAGTATTAAAAATAGATCATAAAACCAAACATAGTTTGACAAAAGATATCTAACTGTTTTTATTATGTTACACTTTATATTTTGTAATAACCCACATTATATTCTAGATACTTAATAATAATGTCACTGAATAAAATATTTATCTGCAGATATTTTTGTGTTATATCATAGTACAACTTCCACAATAAAGGCTTTGAGTAGTCATCTGCTATGCAATCAAAGCAAGTTCAAATCCCAGTGGAGCCTGTCCCAATGATCTTTTCTAAAGACTAATGTGCAGTGATTTCACATCATGTGCTTTATGGTGATGGAAAACATAATGATCTAACCTGCATGTGTCTTTTAATTACTTAAAAGACATATGCATACTGCCTGAGTCTCACCATCTGTCACATTGGTACATAATCATATTCCGTGAAAAGTAAGTGTTGTTATTACAACACCTCTGGCTACCCCTTCGGGGAAAACGGACATAAGCATATGTATGTAGTACATTGCTCTACTTTATCTATCCTTAACATGGAAATGATGACACCCCTATGGGAATAATCTTTTTATCATACATTGTGATGAATACAGTCAGTCTTACTGAAATCATCATTAAGTAATCAGCTTAAACCGCTTGAAATTCTTAGTGAATTTTAGAGACAATAATAGGGGCACGAAGAAATCTAATAGATTGAAAGTTTGAATGCCTTCATTTCACCACAGATTTTAATGAAAATTCTTATGCAGTAAGCGTTTTAAGGTCCAAATGTACTAGTCCCCAGCGAAGAGGTCCGCAAGGTGTGAACCAGACAACGAAAGAAGTGAAACCAGCAAACATGTGTGGAGAACTCAGATGGAGAATAACGAATAGCACTCTTTGTCACTACATACCACATGAGGGATTCGGCATGAGTTATATTTTGTGAGGAAGGTAACAGAAATTATATCACTATCAAAAAGAAGTGCTTACACATTAATTAGTTCACCTAGATACATACACACCGGTAATAATAAAAACACTGTTGTTATGACAAGACAACATTGACATCTGTCATGTGTGGAGAACTCAGATGGAGAATAACGAATAGCGCTCTTTGTCACTACATACCACATGAGGGATTCGGCATGAGTTATATTTTGTGAGGAAGGTAACAGAAATTATATCACTATCAAAAAGAAGTGCTTACACATTAATTAGTTCACCTAGATACATACACACCGGTAATAATAAAAACTAGGGATGGCGATCTGAGATCGATTAATCGAAGAATCGATTTTTCGAGCCAAATAAATCGATTTTATAAATCGATATGTAACACTGAATCGATTCAGTGAATCGATATTTCACCCTAGAGAATCGACACTCGATTTTTTCTATTACAACACGATTATAATCTATTCCGTAGTTTTAGAATTAAAATTTGAAATCATTTTTTTTTTTGTTAAAATTATTACTATATATAAGAAATACATTTAGAAAGTAGAATTGTGTCTTCTTTTTAACACGCTTTTATTAGCTTCACCTGTATGTATGTATGTATGTATGTAACCGACCCCTTTGAGCTCGATTTTGTCCTACTTTGTACGATCAGATTTAATTCAAACTTTGCACACCTGTCAAAAGTCGATGACAATGCAATAATCCGATCGAAGCATCCGATTATCCTAATTAGATTCGCCAGGATTAATTAATTTCTTTCCGCATCCTTTGCATGCGAGTAAGAGAGATAGAGCTAGTGCGGGCGGTTTGTGGTATTGAGGGCGGTTGATAGTTAGCCAATCGAACTAAATAATATATAGTTTAAAAAATTTAACTAAAAAATAAAAAATAAATAATAGTTTAAAAAATCCAACTAAAAATCAGAAAATAAAATTTAATAAATTTGGATAAAGAATATTGTAAATTAGAAATGAATGTACATTTTTGTAAAAAAGCGTGGGGTGCATAGTGTTAATAATTATAAACATTTTATTGACAGATAATGAGTAGAAGAATCATCACTTTGATAATATAATATCTTAAAAAGCGCATTGAATACACATGATGTTTTTTTAGTTTTTTTTTTACCTGATACTTTCCTATTGTTATAAAAATGATTGTGATCATCGAATTTCTTGAACTAAAAAAAATCCCTGATTTTAATACTAAGTGATCGCTTATTATGGTATCTTGTTTTTTATAAAATGGATTTATATTTACATAGTAAATGCGGACTCGAGAAAAGATCGATTTTTTAGAAATCGATCTTTTTGACCTCGATTTTTTTATGAATCGATTCATCAAGTTACGATTCGAATCGATTTAAAAATCGATCTTTTTTGGAAAGAATCGCCATCCCTAATAAAAACACTGTTGTTATGACAAGACAACATTGACATCTGTCATGTGTGGAGAACTCAGATGGAGAATAACGAATAGCGCTCTTTGTCACTACATACCACATGAGGGATTCGGCATGAGTTATATTTTGTGAGGAAGGTAACAGAAATTATATCACTATCAAAAAGAAGTGCTTACACATTAATTAGTTCACGTAGATACATACACACCGGTAATAATAAAAACACTGTTGTTATGACAAGACAACATTGACATCTGTTATGTGAGGCAAGGGGAGCATTATTCAAACGAATTTTTAGGTATGTTAAAATATTGGCTACGAGCAGAGATAAATAAAAAAATATCTTTTGATGCGAATCGGACATAGATAAAAAAATGTTCGCTTATCAGACAGACATGTCAAGTTACATTACGATGTGACAGCGAAATGTCATGACATGACATTACGATGTGACAGCGAAATATGAGTGAAGTGAAGTTTACGACGGATGATAGATTGTGTTGTGTTTAGGGATGGCGATTCTTTCAAAAAAAGATCGATTTTTAAATCGATTCGAATCGTAACATGATGAATCGATTCATAAAAAAATCGAGGTCAAAAAGATCGATTTCTAAAAAATCGATCTTTTCTCGAGTCCGCATTTACTATGTAAATATAAATCCATTTTATAAAAAACAAGATACCATAATAAGCGATCACTTAGTATTAAAATCAGGGATTTTTTTTAGTTCAAGAAATTCGATGATCACAATCATTTTTATAACAATAGGAAAGTATCAGGTAAAAAAAAAACTAAAAAAACATCATGTGTATTCAATGCGCTTTTTAAGATATTATATTATCAAAGTGATGATTCTTCTACTCATTATCTGTCAATAAAATGTTTATAATTATTAACACTATGCACCCCACGCTTTTTACAAAAATGTACATTCATTTCTAATTTACAATATTCTTTATCCAAATTTATTAAATTTTATTTTCTGATTTTTAGTTGGATTTTTTATGAAAGCGTGTTTTTTTAGTTTTTTAAACTATTATTTATTTTTTATTTTTTAGTTAAATTTTTTAAACTATATATTATTTAGTTCGATTGGCTAACTATCAACCGCCCTCAATACCACAAACCGCCCGCACTAGCTCTATCTATCTTACTCGCATGCAAAGGATGCGGAAAGAAATTAATTAATCCTGGCGAATCTAATTAGGATAATCGGATGCTTCGATCGGATTATTGCATTGTCATCGACTTTTGACAGGTGTGCAAAGTTTGAATTAAATCTGATCGTACAAAGTAGGACAAAATCGAGCTCAAAGGGGTCGGTTACATACATACATACATACATACAGGTGAAGCTAATAAAAGCGTGTTAAAAAGAAGACACAATTCTACTTTCTAAATGTATTTCTTATATATAGTAATAATTTTAACAAAAAAAATAATGATTTCAAATTTTAATTCTAAAACTACGGAATAGATTAAAACGTGTTGTAATAGAAAAAATCGAGTGTCGATTCTCTAGGTTGAAATATCGATTCACTGAATCGATTCAGTGTTACATATCGATTTATAAAATCGATTTATTTGGCTCGAAAAATCGATTTTTCGATTAATCGATCTCAGATCGCCATCCCTAGTTGTGTTGCATTGCACAGGCCACTGGGTTGTGTTGTGTTGTGTGTGAATGTGATTTCAAAACCCCGTGAAAGAAAAAACAACAATTTAGAAAGTGGGGTTGGTTTGAATACATTCATAATTATTGAACATGGCTACTTATGACAATAAAATTTGGCTCCTTAAAAACATACGCGATGCATTTATTGCAACGGATGACACGGGTTTGTGTGAGATTGTTATGGCCGGAGAAGACTTCTCGAAAATATTCCAAAATAAAGCTATTGAGGAGAAAAAAAGCATCAGAGAAGGTAGGCTAAGCCAGCCGTGTACTAGTAAAGGTAAAGAAGGAATAGGGGATATATCCGAAGAGGAGTGTGAGAAGGAAATAGTTACACAGTTTGATCCATACCCTGACATGGATGATAGTGAAGACGATGATCCCATGTGCGGCAGCTACGTCCGCTACGAGGGGATTGGAGGCTTCAGGTGAGGCACACTTAACCTTAGTTTATTTTTCATAAACTGTGATACAGATAATACCTAGTTTGGCAGAACATAAATAGTGACTTTTTTTCTTTACTCCATAGACAGAGACCAAACGCGCCACAGTGGTTAGATAAGAAGGAACAAGCTTTAAAAAAGGCAGCTAAAATAAAAGTAATAAAATGGGAAGATCTGTCCACACCTCTGACCACAGAGCAAGTAGAAGAAATGTTTTCAAAAATGGAAGTAAAAAAACCAGAGAAAGCAAAGTCTTTGTTAGCGGAACAACTTGAGAACTGTCCGAATCTACCTCACCGTCAATATCTGGAGTATGCCAAGTATGATGGCACTGCACAGCTAGGAATGCCCACTAAGTTATTCAAGATCTTCATGACAATGTTGCCAGAGAAACAACAGAATTACCCGCTAGTTGTCTGTGTCATAGCCAGTGCCAAGATTAAAGATTTGATTGGTTTCACATGCTATAAATACAGGTAGGTTACAAACCCCTATTTACTCGGAAAGGTTTATTCATCAGTATTTTTTTTAGACAGCTGTACCGTGTTTAATAACAGTAAGTATATTTAAGATCATTTGGGTCATTGTTGGGTCTTAACTCAGCTAAGCTCAATGTGACTGGTCACACTTGCTCACCTTTGCAAAGTGCTTATACAGAGAAAATCTGTAACTAGAGATAAATCAGTACTTTTATACCAGTGTAATGTGACATATTATAGGGGTCTTCAGTTGGTGTTAAATGATAAATTAGTAGACTATATCTTCATGGGTTACAAGATAATTCTATCAAATATGTTCTAGCAGTGTGTCGCAAGCCAAAGAGCTCGCTTGGCAGAAAGCAGATTTTCGTATGTGCGCCTTTCGACCTAATCGACCTAATCTCTTCTGCCTGCTGCCCAGGAGAGTATTCTCGACACATAATTAACTAAAAATTTTAATTTCAGCATTCAGTATCCAGACATATCCCTTGGCTCTGTAAATGAATACGGACTTTGTATAGCAGATGATGATGGAGAGGTCGACCTTGGATTCCCTTGCCTGGATGCCAATGAACCGTGCTCTAAGTTTGGATTCACCTGTCTCGGACTTGTAGAAACAAAGAAAAAACCTGATTACAACTCAACACCTATTCCAATATCTGAAGACGCTGTGATGAGTGGACCGTTTCATGTGTTCCCTAAAGCTACGGACTCAGGGCAGAGCCATCAGATCTCTTCAAAGAACCATACAGGGGATAGTTCAACGTCTGAGGCAGTTATTAAAGCCATTATTGCTGTTAATGAAGGTATGGTCACCATATATGTACATAGCTTATGAGCTTTCTAGAAGGAGAATGAAATCTGAGAACAAATCATTAGAATTAAACATACACACAGAAGCTGTGATTATAAGCGATGCCTGTGTATTGCCACCCCATGGCCTATAGCATATAAGTAATTTATGTGTATTACAGACTTTTTTCTTAACAGTTTTTGACAGTAAATTAAGGAGTACAAAACAGTTTTTTTAAGCTAAGAGTGACAACCCTCACTTTCAATGGAGCAAATATTCTTATTTAAAATATTTGGCCTAGATTCCACACTGATAACTTTGATTAGGGTTCCACAAAGTTGAGCCACCTGTGAAATTGAGTCTATGCGGGTGAAACCATGTTTAGGAACCTAGTTTAAGAACAGCACTTATAGTATAATGCTAGCTGTGCCGTGGGGTTTCTCCCGCGTAGATTTTAATTTCATGGTTAACCTGCAGCAACCTTTTTTTTAGTAGCCTTAGTTACTCCTTGTAACATTAACTATCCGCCAGTGAAAATCCCGTTAAATTGGTCTAGCCGTTTCGGAGATTAGCCGGAACAAACAGACAGAGACAGAAAATAATTGGTTTTTCTTTGTCAGTGCCGTGTATACTTTCGTATGCATTTAGTGAAAAGCAAAAAGTAATTTTGAAATTACAAACAGACACTTAAATTTTATTTTTCAGAGTATATACATAGATACAGCAACTATCAAATTTCAGTAACTTTATATTAATTCATATGTTTCAGACAAGAAAGCCGCTGCAAAGGGTGCAGAATTCAGTAAGATAAAGTCTCACATGATAGCCACGGAAGCACCGCAGTACAAGGCTTACAAAGTGTATCTACTGAGGAAAGTGAGGGCCAACACTCCCGTACAATTGATTGTATCACTGTCCAGAATAGAAGTGGAACCACTTGTCACTAATAAACATGCATTTTGGGTAAGGAAGATAATATTATCCCTATTAAGGTATAGTGGACGTCACGCGGGTTCTCCCGCGTAGCTCCTGTTCTCGTGAGAGTATGGGGATAAAATATAGCCTATGTTATTCTCTGATGATGTATCTATCCATTGCTGAGAGAATTTTCAAGATCGGTCAAGTACTTTCGGAGCCCGTTCAATGCAAACAAACAATAAAACAATCAAATATTTCCTCTTTATAATATTACTGCAGACCAGTGAGATCTTACTGCCAGGCAGGAGAAGCTGTGGGCAGCAGCTAGTGTTATCTATAATAATGATATGCATTATATTTATTTCAGTCAAGATCAAAGTACTTCCTGCACAGCATAGACTCGGTGGCGTGGTGTCAGGTGCTTGAAGCCAAGGCGAGCAGGACCACGTTTAGGATAGTCTACTTGCCTACCTCTGGCTCAAGTCAGGACAAAAATAGTTCAGGTAAATATAAAAATAAGCATCCCCTTGATTTTTAGCCAGGAGTCTGAAGCCTTCGGTTATCAACCGGTATTAAATTTCTCGTGATCTCGCTCATGGCGCTCAAACTTAATCGACTAGTGCGTATAGAGCCTGTAGACAAAGTAACATTATCCTCACGCTTCGCTAGTAGAAACGATACAAAATGTATGGGAATGACATATGTCACGTGACTGTATTATGTCATTTCCATACATTTTGTATCGTTTCTATAAGAGCAAGCGCGAGAGAATGCTACTTTGTCTAGGCCTAGAGCTCCCGTCATGCATGTTTTTTTTCGCCTCGCGCCATACATGTAGACAGAGAAATACTCATAAAATGACTACGCATTCAATGGTTACCCAAAACTATTTCGGGTTGGTTATAACCGTTCTTTCGATAAACCGGTTATCAACCGGTATTTCAATTGAAATTTACCATATAAAAACCTATGTAGCACTAAGGAGCCTTCCTATTATAACACTCCTTCAAATTTTTAGGTAACTCAAATTTCTTTCATCCAAACGCATCATACAAGTACCATGACTTCGAATGTGACCACGACACTGCGAGGGAAATTGTTGAGAAAATCAACACGATATTAGATTTAAGAAACAGCCCGTGCCGACGCGAATACAAGACTGCTAAAGAGAAAAAACTACAAACTAGAAGAAGCTTTCACACACACAAACATATGAGCTGAGTGACGTAAGACTGTTTAGTATTATATTTTGTACCTATAAAAGTTCCTTACACACACAACACCCTGGCAAAGCGACAAAACGAAAACGACTCAACGTAAAAACCTTTTTCTACCAATTATTATTTTCAGTACGGAAGAATTTAGTACGTTGGGGTATATTCGGCGTTGTAGGTATAGACAAAGTAATATTCTCTCGCGCTTGCGCTAATAGAAACGATAAAAAATGTATTGAAATGACATAAATCTGTCACGTGACATATGTCATTCTCGTACATTTTGTATCGTTTCTAGTAGCGTGAGGATAATATTAGATTGTCTATGGGCCAGAACCATGAGCTCTTATTGCAATGTTAATTCAGCTGTGCGACAGTGATAGATGTATACACGTCACATACATCTGCCTCATAAATGATAAATGAGTGAAACTATCATGGCAATAAGCGCTCATGGTAAGGCCCCTGGTGTAAGAATGTAAGATGGAGTCGGCGCCGATATTACCCCTAATATATGTTCAATAATTTAAACATAATTATTAAATTACAAATGAAATTATATTTGTATAATGCCCGCAGACATTTTATAGTATATATGTATAGATATACAGTACAAAAATATTATCTTTTCCAATCCAATAAAATTGCCAAATGTTCTGACAGTTAAAATACAGTTTAATCCAATTTGATTAATATTTTACTTAAATACTACATAAACTCACAAGGCAAGGCTGGGTATAAATTAATTTGTCCTAATAATTAATTAATTTGTAAATATATTATAGATAAAATATGAAAATATGTTGATGTAAATACTTTATCATCATTCTAGTCTTCAAAGAGATAAGTATTTGAGTTTATTTTGTTGTTGAAACCGAAATAATCAT
The DNA here is from genome assembly GCA_964035505.1 of Watsonalla cultraria. Taxonomy (NCBI): domain Eukaryota; kingdom Metazoa; phylum Arthropoda; class Insecta; order Lepidoptera; family Drepanidae; genus Watsonalla; species Watsonalla cultraria. The sequence continues at coordinate 2,758,081 of OZ037717.1, read as the reverse complement.
TAAACATAATTGTTTAATATTTAAATCATGGGCGTATTATATTATGATGCGCCATGTTTTTAAAGACTTGCATTCTACACACCGCCACGATTAGGGGAATAAAAATTAGGCTGAAATGTCATAACCAAATGCCAGGGGCCCAACCATGAGCTCTTATTGCAATGTTAGTTCAGCTGTGCGACAGTGACAGATGTATGCACGTCATATACTCGTGTCTCATAAATGAGTGAAACTATCATGGCAATAAGAGCTCATGGTAAGGCCCCAGGTATTTAGAATTGACTTTTAACGATGATTTAACTGTTTGTAATAAGAAAATACAGTAGTTTAATTAAAGATTTCGTCATGGATTCGTAAAGAAAAACACGTAAGTATATATTGATCCGCTAATCGTGTCCGTGTGTATTTTAATTCAGTTTATTTTATAATTTTCACACATTTTGTCCAGCAGTGGGACTTATTTATAACCTAAACGGAATATGAGAAGAGCAATGGAGGCAGATTTTCATTGCTAACTAAAGCCACTAGAGCGGAGCAAGATGGCGGAGGGTCGAGAAAATTAATGGAAATGACACACGTGACATATGTCATTCCCATACATTATGTATCGCTTGTATAAGCGAAGTGATAATTACTTTGAAAACCGCCTAATGCTACGTTTTCGGAACAATCATTGCTGTCTTTGGCATTAGTTTATCTTATGTACCTAACAAATAAGGTATTATTAAATAAACTGTCACATTGTTCCAGTAAATATTACATCGATAGACTAAAAAAAGGCTTCCCACTGTAGATTTTATAAGAATAATATTAATAAAATGCAAAATGAACTTTATGCACTCAGATTTACCATTGAATTTTAATAATTTTGTATTTAGAATTTTAAGGAATAAAATGAACATTGTATGTATGTATGAAAGTAATTTAATACAGATTGTTAATTATTGTGTCTTATATTTAAGTTGTAATAACTTATTTTGTTTTATTTTAAGTCGAATTTAGATCGTACAGGATGCGATAAAAATTAATAATACCAGCTACGATATAAAAATTACTATGGTTCAATTTGCAATACGCTTGAATCATCTTGTTAGACGCTAAAGCGGTAACTGTCACATTTAATGTACAAACGAAAATGTACCTTGTTACCATAAGGTGCAAATTATAATGGCAGACTTTACACCTAATCTGAATCTGAAGATGTAAGTAATAATCTCAATCATATTCCTATTGAAATAGAACTGCATTTAGTCTACACTGCCATTGATAGCTCAAGATATTCTACTATTTACATGCATTTAATAGTTTGTGATAGTCTAATGTGATTACAAAAATGCGATATTATACTGTAGCAATTTAAATGTAGGCAATATTGAAATACAAACATATACTCTGTTTTGATGTTGAAAATAAATACCTATAATAAATTTGAAAATAAAAATAAAATAGTTCTCGGTCCTCGCAATGGATTATAATTTTACTACAATGCAATTAAGTGTTTAGATGCCTTCGGATGCATACTTTACAAACAAATAAAAACCGGAATCTGTAATTCGAGGATACTCAATATTTGTCTCAATCAGATGCGAGTATTATTTTGGTCCTTGAATAATATAATTCAAACCAAATAGAATTAAAATATTTAGTTTAAATCGTAAATGTATTAACTACACGCTAAGGACCGTTACAAATGCGAGTGAGTTCCACGGCGACCGTGCCGTGACATACTTTACACGGTGTGGTTTACCATGCAGTGTCACTGCTTCTGTAAATGACACTTGCATTTGTTTTAGAATAATACTCTTCTAATTATGTCCTATTTGAATCCGAATAATGTTGAGATACGCTGGAATTATAAATGATTTTGATATGACGTTTGTATGGGTAAGCAAGCCTCCGCAGGCCTCTTAACATTAAAGTTATAATTTTATTAATAAATTAATTTATTGTGATTCTGTTCTAATTAAGTAATTTGTATGTATCGAATGAATTATAAATATGATGAAATATATTGAAAATCATTGACTGTGGAGTTCATTTAACACTGTAATGAGATTAGCACATATACGGTGCCAACGTGAAATATATTTACCCGGGTAAATCCGGCTCTGCCAACGTGAATCTGTCACCTTTTCTTACATGCAGGGCAGAGGACAGACTACGCGTGCCGCTCTTTTTAGTCTGTAAAAAAGAACCTTGTAAACAGTACGAGTACGTTTTTTTTTTTTTTTTTATTCTTTAATTTTTTCGGAACTTTTGTCTAACATGCCACATCATAATTTTATTTTACTAGCTATCTGGGTCTGCTCACATTTAAAAAAATACTCATCGGAGAAAAAGGGAAGCAAAATTAAAACTCATAGTATGTTAGTATTTTTATTATTAACTTATGATATTTACATTAATCTATGTTAAAGTAAATGAATGCTCCAATTCTATTAGTATTAAATGGTTATTTAAATACAGTGAAGATAGGAGAAAACAGTTTTATAGTTTCTTCAAAAAGAACTTCGTACATAAGATTCTTATTTACATGTAAACAACACATATTTACATTTACACAATTCTCAAGTAAAACCTATATAATAAAGCTTTAACCAGATTAAATAAGAGTGCCTTACATTATTATGGCACCTCCCTAAAACCTAAGTAAAATGTTATTTTGATAAATAATTGCAACATTGACTTATCAATTTCTCAACATTCAAAGAATATATATTATTTTATGTGATTTTCCAGTGAATATCACATAAAAGTCAATGAATGCAAGTGCCATGGCCTAATGGACTAATGTGACCATTTCAGTGTATTGGCGTGGCTCAAAATGTGTGATACCTGAACCTTTATGGAGACAGGCTGTGATTTTGTTATATATACCAAACATGGTAGATCAAGATCAACACATTTCAAGCCACATCAAATGTCAACTACAAATAAATGTAAGCAAGTATAGATTTGGTCTTTATAAACCATAATTTATGACTCAACTAGATTTGCCCGGTTTCACCCGCATAGATTTAGTTTCGTGCTTTACTTCATGGAACCCTTAAATATTTTCTAGATAAAATTAGCCTAAGCTACTCCTTGAAACATCAGTCATCTGCCAGTGAAGTAAGATAGTCCTGTGAAAATTGGTCCAGCTGTGACATGTGATGGTGTGACCAAGGGAAATAGGCATTCATTTTTATAAATATAAAGATATAATTTTTGTTTAGAAACAGAACTAATTATAATCATTTAGCATTTGCTCATGACTCCATCGGTTCAACCGTGCTGTTTTCCAGAATGTGTTCAGTGATTTTATTAACTTTTTCTTCACAATAACTTAATATGACATTGTCCAGCTCATTGGCTCTCCTGTACAATGCCTGGGCTTCCTTCACCGACTTGTGTAGTTTCTGTTGGCTTTCAACAAGCTTGGACAAGTTTGGCTTGGCTTTCAAGAATTCTATATCTTCATTTGATAACGAGGAGTATGTGATTCTGGACCTACTTGGGGCTTTCACTGACATTTGGTATTGTCTGAAAGTTAACAAGATTATGACAACATTGAACAGTATCCCTATTATGAGTTTTGCACTGTTCTCGTAACTCACTAGTATCACCAAAAATTTTTGTATGAGATATTTTAGTTCTTCACATCACCACTTGGAGGGGCTTTACAATTTCTCATACAAATACTATGCTAGCGAGTATAGATTAGGAAAACGGTGGCAAACTCACAATAGGCGTACAGAAAAAATAAAGCAAATTCAAGTTTCTAAAGTAAGATACATACTGTTTTAAATCATGATATTTATTCCGTCGGTTATTCACTTCCCTTTTCCACTGTTCCTTCTCAGCTAATAGTTTGTCATAATATCTGAAAACATTGTGATAGTAACTATTATTGCAAAGCTATGGCAACATTTTAGTGCAGTATTCCTAATAAGATTAAATTTAGTGAAGCCAAGCTGTCAATTAATCAAATATATAAATACTAGTTAAATAAAGATAAACGGCAGTAAGAGGGTCTCTTACCTCATCAAATCCTGCGCATGTTTCTCATTCGTTTCTGAATTCGCTTTACACACATTTGGATCCACATTTTCAGTCAGTGTTTGTGGGACTGCAAAAAAGATTTAATTACATTATTATCAGTTTCAGGTCTTTCTGTTTTATTCATACTAGAAACTGTTTATTTATCAGAATAATAAGAATATGAAAACGACGCGGGGGTACCTATTGAATCCCGTCTTTCAAAAAATGTAGATCTTCTCCGCCGCGGTGGCGATCGAAATGATTGGTGTGCTTCTGTCTCACTAACGGAAATCTCCATTTTAACAACGCTTTCCTGCAATGTTTTTCACAAGAATTATCAAATAAACGAAGCAAACACTTAAATATTTTTGAAAACACAAAATGACGTTACAAACTACTATCAAACACTGCATGCCATAAACAAAACTTTTTATATGATTTTATTCTGGAGCAGGCTAGGGTCAACGATCATAACGTAGAGTTAATAGTGAATAGCGTATTGAAGTCTATCATCATCTCCCTGGCCTTATCCCATACATTGTTGGGGTCGGCACTTGATTCAATTGAAGTCTAATAGGCATTAAATATTTTTTGTTAATAAAAAGTATCTACATGTAATTTAGTGTAAATATGATTCTAATAAATTATGTAATTAATTAAATATATCAAATTATGCTACACCGGTTTATTTTCGCAACACTTTCGATATTAAATTTATACTAAGTTATCAAATAGTTTCGAAAAGAGCAATCCCATGGGTACTAAGTAGATTCGTTCGGTAGTAAGTACTTATTAATTTTTTTATTTTGATTACTAAAAAAATATTATTTCATTAGACAATCGTGCGCTGCTGGGTGTGAGGCATCGACGGTACTACATTTATGATCTTAGTAGCTACAAAAACTATTCTATCTGATCGTATACAAATGCGGACAATAGCAATTTTTTTCTTTGAATTTATTTACTTTGGTCCGGTGGAGCACCCAGTCATGTTAAAACCACACTAGAGATAAAGAATAAAAATGATTTGGCTAATCCATTGCCATTTCTAAGAGTCTAATCAGCAAGTGACATGTTAACGATAAAGAAAAAAAATTGACAACACAATGATAGACCAACCAATAGACATTGTAGTTTTGACATTACATGTCTGACGTTTTGTTTGCTACTATCAAACGAAATTCTACAATAAAAATCAATTCTTCACAGTAGGTACTAAAGTAAACTAGCCGCAATCGTATAAATAAAAGGCATTTACTCAATTATTTCCTCAATACACAAGCTTACGATGTTTTGTTCTCGCAAGAGAACCTGATCATCAATGGGTAAGAAATATCCGCAGTTTTTTCTTTATAAATGTTGTACGTACGAGTTGAATAGTGTCTTCAAGTGCAGCTATGTTTGTGAAATACATAGTTTTTGTCATGTTTCCTAACAGCATACAGTGATGGAGTTCAATGAATATCAAACAAAGGAGGTATTGGTCCCGGTAGATGTAGATTTTTATTCTGATCGATCACGCACGCCGAGTCCGACGCCCGTACTTACTACTAATGTATGTTGTGATTTGGAGGACATTTTGAGCGACGTAAGTATAGACCAATTAGTTTTCACGTATTTCATGGGTAGATTATGTTGAATACTTACAGTATAGTATTATTTAAAGTATTATTGGTATATTATCAATCTCTACACATCTGTAAGTGGTATTTGCAAAAAGTAAATACCATTATACAATGATTCTCTCATGCTAAATTTATAAGTATGTTTATAGCTCTATGCTAATATTATAAATATTTGTATTTTTGTTGGTATTGAAGAGCACAAAAAACACTAATTAAAAAACATTTTGCACTGAATCTTATTATTGAATATAACATAAATAGAAATTAGCCCCTTTTATAAAAACATAGACTATGATATTCTTTGGTTTAGCATTAGCTTCATCTCTTTCTTCTTTTAGTCTTCATTCATACCATGTTTAAACACCTACCATGTTAAATAGCACCCTATTCCCAACATGATGCTTTAAATGTTTACCTATTGACATATTACTTTTCCTGACAAATGAACAGCTTAGTAAACAGTGAGTCATATTAAATAGCCAGTTATAGTCAGGGGCATGCATTGGATTTTCAGAGGGGTAGGCATAAACAATAAGTAGGTAGGTAGGCAGGTTAAGTACATACTAATGAGACGTGGTGTAAGTACATACGTTTTAATAAAGACACACAACACAAGTGTATTCAGTGATCACAAATTGTAACTTCTGCTTATCTGCAACACAATTCACACCACTGGTTATAGTCATACTGTAAACTGTATTTATGTCTAGTACATCCCTACATTATCCTAGGCAATATCAGAAACTCTCAACGGCTCTCTGCGTGTGAGTAGAAGCCAGCTCATCGACCAAGAGCTCACAATCAGACCAGAAGCGAATATTGAGTCTAACGTTCCCGAGGGCCTGGACCTTTACAACGTGATATTTGAGATTGACAGCGACACTGAGGTTAAGATGGGAGATGTTGATGGGGCTTCAGTACCAAACAGCTTGAGTGATAAGGTTAGTATTAAGCTAAGTGTTTTTAAGGCATTTCTTAAATCTAGACACAAATTAACATTCTACTTTCTACTTAATATATAAACTTCTTGTGTCACAGTAGTTGTAAACAAAAATCATCTGAATTGTCTTGATCAATTTTATGAATTTTTTTCGTGATTAAGAAGGCCTGTGAATAAGATTTGCAAAAAAAATATGGAAATGAAAAAAATCTTGGGCACAAAGAGTAATAGATAGATTTGTTTGTTCTGATATATTTTTTAATCATCTTCCACATTAAAACAAAGATTGAAAGATTTAAAACCTAACTGTAGGTAGAATTATGCCAGTGTCTCAAGGCCAAGTTACTGTGAGGGGAATAATGAATGCAGATTTATTACACCCAAGCCATTGTAAACAAATGTTGTGGTTTCGAGACTCAAGCAATCCTGTTCATTTTATGTTTGAATTAAATTATTATGTGACTTGAAACTTCACATGCAAACTTACCTTATGTTATCAATTTTAATTGTTAACTAGCTGTGCCACCCGGTTTCACCCGCGTAGATTTACTAACCTTAACTAACTAACACTAACGTTTGTAATAAATAAAAGTAGCCTAAGTTACTCCTTGAAACGTCAGCTACCTGTCAGTGAAAGTCCCGTTAAAATCGGTCCAGCCAGACAGTACAGACAGAGACATTTTTTAAAACTTGGTATTTTAGTGTCAGTAGCGTGTATATTTTCGCATGCATTTAGTGAAAAGCTGTTGTTTTGGAATTACAAACAGACACTTCAATTTTATTTATCTGTATAGATATAGATATAGATATAGATAGATTGGTTCTTCATTAAGTATATATAATTATGCTCACGCCATCCCAGGTCCCTGAAGTGGTAAGGAGAGGTGTTGTAACAACAACATCTGCATTATACCGAATATGATTAAGTGCCAATGTCACAGAGGATGAGTCCATCGCCATCTCGGGCACTATACAACTTTGAATTACTTCTCAGAAGTAGAAATGTGTGTTTTTTTAATCAAATGAGTGTGGGTGTATGGGTGAGAGTGTAATAGTAATCCCTATTAGCCTTTTGGGTACGGTACCCTAAAATCAATGAAAGAATATCAAACACCCCTATAGTGGTCGTAACTCGTAACACAGGCCGTTAAGCTAAATGTGAACCGTAAAGAACTAAATTGGAACACCAATTCCCGCGCCAAATTGCTTTAACACAACCCGTAGACCGGAGACACAGTACACATGTAAGCTTACTGCCATCAGTATGGTAACTAGGAGCAAACCGTTCGAATTGACACACTCACACAGACGCGCGCATCCGTGTCCCGTTCATCCGTGTGTGTTTGGCCTACACTAGGCCGAGACAAAGTAACAGTCTCTCGCGCCATCACTAATAGAAGCGATGTAAAATATATGGAAATGACATAAATCAAGCACGTGACATATGTCATTCCTATACATTATGGATCGTTTCACTAAGCAAAGCGTAATGATAATGTTACTTTGTCTACATGCTCTGGCAGTTTATCATTTACGTGTTTTCTGGCATATTTATAAACAGCAAACTTTAATAATTTTTTTAATTCACTGCCATAGTAATGTACTTTGGCAGTTAATTAAAAAAAATTAAGAGTGACAACTCTCACTTTCTATTGGAGCAAATGTACTCATTTCAAAAGGCCTCCTTGTCATACTGCTTGCTTAATAAGCTTATTATACTGTGCCGGAGATGAGGCTTGTTGGCGTGAAACATACACCATTTATATCGACAATGCAATTTATACTGTTGTTTAGGTTAGGACAAATTAAGTACGTGTACATTGACCCAGTCCCAAACTAATGTAAGCTTTGACTATGGGAACTATAGTGGTTTTAAAGAGGTACCTAGAGAACAAAGGTTTTGTTGTGAAGGTCGGACAGTGTCGCCTCGTGTAAATCGGGTTTTGTCCGTACAACGACCCCAGGGTCACAGAATAAACTTTAATATCTTCAGAAACTTCCTAAAGGGTTAGCAGAGGTGTTTAAACCCCAGCTTTCACCGAATAAGATGCCAACTTTACAGCCGCGTTATTCACTAAGATTTCTCAGCGTCGCACTCGTCGTCGAGTGTCGGTTTTAAAGATAATCGAAATCGAACCTTATCTTCCATTCATCATGTATCAATTTCCTATGATTAAAACCAACGTTCTTCGTCGAGTTCGACGCTGAGAAACCTTAGTGACTAACGTGGCAGATGCTGAGTCTGTCGGCGTTAATCAGGCAATACATTATACAGTGCTGATCCGCCAACTTTGGCATTCAACCACAGCCCGTCTCCTGAAAAGTATCACACATTTTGAGCCACGCTAAAACGCAAGGTCAAGCGACGACGTTCAAAACCTATACTTCGGGCACTCCACACGATGCCTTCGAAGACGTATTTATAGTGCCTGAAACGCCGATAGACTCACTAAACATCTGTCATGTCACGTTGTCACTTGAACATCTTCGCTGGAAAGTGAGTGTTGTTATTAGAACACCTCTGCCTAACCCTTCGGGGAATACAAGCGTGAGCATTAATACAAGTCCATACCATTCATTCTACAATTATAAATTCAGGAGTAAATGTCGGTTAGCTTAACTACTGATTTTTACGATACCTTTGAGCCGATATTGAACTAACGAAGCCGACTATTTATTGTAGGTATCAAACAAAAGAATAATAAAATACCAAATGATTGCTTGTTAAATAATCCCATACATACTACACCTAGCTAGTTCGATACTAGTCGTTATAGTACGAGTATGTAACTCATTTTATAATGTTGTAGGAAAAGGCCGATTTTCTAGTACCTCAAAAGTTAACCATACCTTAAAACCTCTTGTTTTGATATATATATCGTGATTTTATTCAGAAGCATCTTAATTCAGTAAGAAAGCTATTTCTAGAACTACATCTGTGGCAATGTGGATGAAAGTTATATTTGATTAGATAGAGTAAGTAACTTTCGAAGTTCAAAGTACTTATATTATGTATTCTGTGGTTCAACGTCTGTCTGCGACTTCTCTTAAAGTTCAAGTGTTAAGTGAATTTTCAACCTTATAGTCGAGAAAGATTTTTCTGAATCGAATGAATTGTTTTGCACTACCTATAGTTAGACTCTCACGTTAACATAGGCTATATATGTAGTAGGTACTAGCTTCTGCCCTAGACTTCTTCCGCGTGGAATAGTTATTTTGGGCTAACGTTAACTTTAAACCGTGATTGCTTTTAGTGTGATGATATAAACCTTCCTCGATAAATGGCCGGTTAGCTAACACTGAAATACTTTTGCAAATGGGACCATTAAGTTCCTGATATTAGCGCAATCAAACAAACAAAGTCTTCAGCTTTATATATAACTAGCTGTGCCCCGCGGTTACACTCGCGTAGAGTAAATATCATCGAATAAATTCAAAGTAGCCTAAGGTACACCTTGTAATATTAGCTACCTGCCAGTGAAAGTCCCGTGAAAATTGGTCCAGCCGTTTCGGAGATTACCCGGAACAAACAGACAGACAGAATGAGAAAAAATTAAAAAAATTGGTTTTTTTATGTCAGTAACGTGTATTCTTTCATATGCATTTAGTGAAAAGCTGTTATTTTGGAATTACAAACAGACACTTCATTTTTATTTATCTGTATAGATGTATAGATAGGCAGGCAAAGCCGCGATTGGAATCTTTTTAAGTAACTTGCTTATACAATACTACAAAGTAACCAACGTGCTGGGTAAATATATGATGTTAAATAATGTAAACCTTATAAGTTAACATTGAGCACATCGAACTCATAGCGAGGGTAGGTCGGTGTCCTGCTAACGCCGCTTGCTCAGGTAATGCAATACTGGGTACCTAGATCTAAGATTTGTTTTACAATCTTGTCTTGTCTCGAAACTTGAAATATAAATTTACAAACCAGTATGTTACTTTATATTCTAAAGTTAAAGCAAAAGGGGAAGTTATTAACCGCTAAGCAGATTCAGAAAATAACACTAGATAATTATTTAAACAATATCTTTGTATAATAGTATATTCTGTACTAATATTATAAATGAGAAACTTTATATGTCTGTTGGTTACAAACCCTTTCAAGGCTTACTTACTGCTGAATAAATATTGCTGTAATTTTAAATAGAGACTAGCTGTGCCCCGCAGTTTCACCCGCGTAGATTTAGTTCTATATAATCTTTATTTTTAGTCGCGGAACCCTAATATTTTTTAATAAATAAACGTACCTTAATTCACTCCTTGAAACATTAGCTACCTGCCAGTGAAAGTCCCGTTAAAATCCGTCCAGCCGTTTCAGAGATTACCCGGAACAAATAGACACAGACTGACAGGCTGAGAAAAATTTTAAAACTTGGTTTTTTAGTGACCGACGGAGATTTTTTTTAATTGTGTGTTCTAAGTCAGTATCGTATATACTTTCATATGCATTTCGTGAAAAACTTTCATTGTGGAATTACAAACAGACACTTCAATTTTATCTATCTGTATAGATATAGATGAATAGTTTTTTTTTTATTAAACTCAAAGGACATAACCTGAAGAGAATAGTGCCAGAGACGGCGGTGGATTCACCATTTATCACGTTGGTCAATCATCTGATCTTACGTGGAAAGCTGGCGTTCTAATCTCTTCCTACCCTTCATGGTTTCTGGGCGAGCATGAAAATACAGCATAAAATACTTCACAAGCATAGTAATAAAAATAATGTAAGTGATCAAAACTAATTGATTTAATACCCTGCATGAAGGTAACATGTGTGTTCCACATTAGAAGGGCACAGTGGGGCGTTTAAAGGTCTTTTGGTATTGATTTGTAGCTGACTCAAATAGAGGTCCATTAGCAACCTTAGTAATGAGACCACTACGGTCTATGGCGTGCGCGAGGTTTATCGTGTTATTTGACTTTGAATTCAAACGGGGTGGAAAGAAAAGCTTGAGGGAAACATACATTATATATGAGTTTATATACAAGCAGTTCGGAATCTAAGAACAATCTTTCGAAATGACACACTCGCACAGAAGCGCACATCTATGAAATAATAAGCGGCCCCGGACCGAAGTCGTTAGTAAGTAATCAGAGGGCCTAGTGCGAGTTTTTCACTGCCGCCGTCACAAGTCACCGCGTCGACGTAAACGCAGATTTGTATAGGATCGGGACAGCGCCTCTGTCGGCCTAAAGATGACACTATTGTGAGCCCATACAAATTTGCGTTTACGTCGACGCGATGACTTGTGACGGCGATTTTAAGAATACTCGCACTAGGCACTCAGTAAGGGGTGTCGGTTGCCTTGCGGCCAATCGCGTATACGCCATTTACGTGTTTTACAGACATTTTCTTAACTTCAATTCGACATAACTTTGACAGTAAATTTTAAAATCTTTAAGGGAACCCTCCCTCCCGCTCGATTTATCAAACGTTTGTATTTCAAAAATTTGGTTTCGTTTCCATACTGCTTAAGCATAAACTGTGGTGCTAGTATACCCGTCCGGCTACGCACGGATAAGTGGCAATTCCGTAAAGTAATCTTTATTGCCCCTATTATAGTTGTTTTAATATAATATCTTATCTTTATTTAGACTCTTTTACCTGTACAATTTTGCATAATCGCCGCGTGTCGTCTGCACTTGTGTACACACACACACACGTGTATGCAAATATTCAAGATACCAACCTCGTATCAATTCTTGCTATAAATCGATTCGACGTGTATACAACGAATTGCCACAAAATAAAAAGTTACAGAAACTCGGCTCCCAAATACTGGAGATTTCAGCATGCACACATACGCATAGTAATAAGCGTGTCGCTCGCCAGATACTAAATGTCTCGCTCTAAAGTTCGCACTAGGGGCTTACTTTTAAAATGTTTCTTTTTAAACGTTATATGTAACTTAAATATTTGTAGTTTTTAATAAGTGCTGCTAAGCCCCGTTTTTCCTATAGTGTACTTGTAACACCGCACAATATTTGTATGAGAAATTGTCAAGCGTCTCCTAATGGTAACGTTAATAACTAAAGTGCCAATAAGGGTACTGGAATTATCCCGGCATAATCTTTGGTCGCACGCTCGTCTATGCTTGCGTACTATACTCGACTCAAATAGGAAGCCGACCTTTTCTGTTTTTTTTTACTGTATGGCCCTGTTAACGATAATTTGCCGGTTTGTTATGGTTTTGGCGCATTGTGTGACCATTGTAGCTTGTTGCGTCCACGTGAACGGTTGCTTCTACTTTGCGATAAATTTACGATTCGGTAACTCGATTAATCTCGATTTCAAAATCGATTCACTCTGAGATATTAAGTGTGTATGCAATTTTTATTTATGACGTGTTGGTGTATGTGTGAATGACCTCGGAACTCAGGTGTTTTTAAAGGAATGTGTATGATATCCTAATTTGTGAAGTCATGACCGCGGTCGTTATGAGGAGTGGGAAGGTAGGTTATGTTTGTTTACATATTACCTGCTTGTTTGATATTGGGAGTTTGGATTTTAATTGTTATAAGTTAAGAGTTATATTTGATCGAATATTCATTTTCAATGCAGGTATTTCATCAGTTTAACAACAACAGTCTAAATCCACCCACGTAGTGTGAACGAATTGAAGTTGTAATCTTTGTATGCGATGTTCTTGATCAGTACGTTAAGTGATGATTTAATCTGGGATTGCTAACAATCAGCGTTTGAGATTGTGTCTATTTGAGAGGATATTTAGAATTTTTCATGATTTTGTTTGTCGAATTAAAGCCCATTGTCTTTCGTTTGAAGGTGATAAGTATCTAGAAAAAGTGGCGAATTAGCACTCCTGGGGCCTTACCATGAGCTCTTATTGACATGATAGTTTGACTCTTATTATGAGACAGATGTATATGACGTGTATACATGTGTCACTGTCGCACAGTTGAACTATCATTGCAATAAGAGCTCATGGTTAGGCCCCTGTTCGCCTGATTATAATTTATGGCTGAATTTATTATTGCTAAGCAAATAATAACATTAAATATATTATATAATATAGACGTTCAGATCACAGACAAGCAAGTGAGTACAAAGAGATACAAATGGGACGTTTTTATGTTTACGCGCGCTAATGACATATCTTCCTCTTTAACGCTTTAGTCTATATCTACATAAATAAATAAAATTGTCTGTTTGTAATTTCAAATTAACAGATTTTCACCACATCCAAGCATACTCGTATACGACCAAACAAAAAATAACTATTAAAAAAAACCTGTCTATTCTGATCATAAATCTATCACGACAATAATTTAATGTAGGCAGAGTGCGAATTAAAGTGAAAAGATGCATATGGTATGCAAAAGTTATATAAATAATATTCTTATCGTTGTAAACCAGTTACTGCAATATCGATGTCAGTGTAATAGCTAAGTTTATTTTTCATGCATAAAATTGTATGAGGATGTCACGAGTAAGCATGATTCACAGGACTTGCAGTTCAATATGTTCAACCGTTCGCGAAAGACGTGTAACAGGAAAAAATATATAAATAAAAATATATAATATTGTACAATTTCAAATAATACAAAGTTTATGTACGACTGTTTTCATGATGACTTACGGAAAGCATTCGCAAATATTAAAAAAGGTATTTATGACATAATATGTCCTGTTTTATTTAGTTGTTTTAAACCAATGATAAATTATAATAAGTGCATAAAATGTACATATACTGTATGTAGATACATTATTTATAGACGATTAATTTAATGTTAACTTTTTGTTCAAGTATGAATCCTAGTGCAGTAACATTTATCTATACATCTATACAGATAAATAAAATTGAAGTGTCTGTAATTCCAAAATAACAGCTTATCACTAAATGCATATGAAAATATACACGCTACTGATACTAAAAAACCAAGTTTTAAAATTTTTCTCTGTCTGTCTGTCCGTCCGTCTGTCTGTCTGTCTGTCTGTTTGTTCCGGGTAATCTCCGAAACGGCTGGACCGATTTTACCTGGACTTTCACTGGCAGGTAGCTGATGTTTTAAGGAGTAACCCACTTTTGAGTATAAATAATATTAGGGTCCGCGACAATAAGGATGAAACTAAATCTACGCGGGTGAAACCACGGGGCACAGCTAGTTTATCAATAATAATTAACTAGCGTACGTCGTGTGGTTTTACCCGCGTAGTTCCCGTTTCCGTGGGAGCTTGGATGTAGCATTCAAATAGTGAAATAATCTTTTAAATCGGTCCAATACTTTTTGAGCCAATCCGTTACAAACACACATACTAACCTTTTTAATATTGGCTAGCATAGATTATCCATGAATGATGTCTGTGCATTACGCGAATGATGAAATATGTATTCGTATATACCTTGGATTGGAAATACCAAAAAGTTCTATTGTATCAGTAATGTTTTCGAAAATATTCTTTACATATTGACACTGTCTGTACCATTCCTCTTTTTACCTATATTCATATCAATATTGTTTCAAACTAACTGTGCCCCGCGGTTTTAACCGCGTAGGGTTAATTTCATGGGTGACCCGCCGAACCCTTGTTTCTTTGAAATTAAAGTTGCCTTAGTACTTACTCTTTGTAACATTAGCTATCTGCCAGTGAAAGTGCCGTTAAAATCGGTCCAGCCGTTTCGGAGATTATCCAGAATAAACATACAGACTAGTTTTGTATGTTAGTACCGTATTTACTTTTATATGCAAATATAGTGAAATGCTATTATTTTGGAATTACAAGCACTGATATTTTATTTATCTGTATGTATAGATAATTTTAAAATAAGGGCTTACTAGTTAGTGCTTAGCCTGTTTGCATAATAACCGCTAAGGTATCTATCTATCTTTCATTTTATGCAATTTAAATTAAGTACTCATGATTATTTGATTGGATCGCAACCTTCATATTACAAAAACAAACGATATACTATTTTATCTTTTCTGTGTTCTGCTAACATTTTCAATTCCCTAAATTGTACTAAAATGTTAGGAGCGGCACGGCGGCATTTGCGAGCTATAAAAGAAAATAAGCTATTGACATTTGCCAAATTATTTGAACTTTAAATATCATAACAATTGGGAGATATTCTCCATATTAGGTTGGGTTGTGGGTATCATCTATACATCTATACAGATAAATACAACTGAAGTGTCTGTTTGTAATTCCAAAATAACAGCTTTTCACTAAATTAATATGAAAGTATACACGCTACTGACACTAAAAAACCAAGTTTTAAAATTTTTCTCTGTCTGTCTATCTGTCTGTTTGTTCCGGGTAATCTCTGAAACGTCTGGACTGATTTTAACGGGACTTTCACTGGCAGGTAGCTGATGCATCAAGGAGTAACTTAGGCTACTTTTATTTATTAAAAATATTAGGGTTCCGCGACAATAAGGCAGATAGCTGATGTTACAAGGAGTAACTTAAGCTATGATTTTTTTATATATAATACTTTTATTACTAATCTACGCGGGTAAAACCGCGGGGCCCAGCTAGTTATTTTTAAGGAGAATTTAGTAATTTTAAGTTATTTTTAGTAGCACTAAGGCAAGGCATAAAGTTAGGCATCCTCTTATGTTAAAACTGAATGCGACTGAATGTGATTGATAAACAGATGTTTATATCTAGCTTGCGATTTTAAATTGTTTAATTATTTCAAAAAGCAATACCTACATTTGCATGTTGATGCTCTGATCGAAATTAACGTTTTAATTAGCTGGCGATGAATCGATTTATTTTATTCATTGATGCGTCGATAAAAGTTAACTTTAAGAATCTCAACGTCATGCTATTTTGGAAACACTAACTATTAGTTAAAACCGACGTGGGCGCCATCTTGCTGGTGAATAAGTTGTCGGTCTGTCTGTTATTTTTTTTTTACGGCTGAACTCCTAAATGATTTTTCTGACATTTTGAATTATTTTTGCTTTGCTTTAACTCCAAAGATGGTTATGTGGCGAGCGACCCTCGACTTGGATCCCTCGCTCTCCGGGATCACTACTATTTACTATCAAAATAAAATTGATGACCTCTTTTTCCTTTTTTTTATTTTGCTTCCATCATCGTTCCATTTTCTTTCTGGCAACTCGCACTATTTTCTTATTTTAAATTCTTTTTGGATTATTTTAAATATATTTCATAAAGATAAATTATTAACCGAAAAAGGTTTAACCAGCTTGTAAGGCTGAGGCCTTACAGTATTGTCTAAGGTATTTAAAAATCATAACCCGGTCGAAGTCCCTGGTAGTAACTAGTGTGTTTAATACATTTATTTCTTTCGTTGCAGGATTCGTGCCGACTAGTCGGTGGCTCGAAGTTCTACGAGGTGATGGATGCATCGGCATCCGCGGAGACTTCCACCCCGTCACCCACGGAGAAACACGACCACATGAAGCCTATAGACAGCGATGATGAAGGTATACATCATAGTATCGCCTATGGACTTAGGGACTCCCAAACTTTTTCAGACCGCGGCGCAGATTCAAATTTAGTATATGGCCGGCGCGTACCTCTATAATATATTTGAAAAAGATGCAATCGAAAGAAATTACCTACAATGATAGTAGTTTGGTTAAGCTACGAGGAGGAACACCTGTGGGGTTTTCGCCATTATGAGGCAAGTTCGAATCCCAGCGGCCTGTACCAACAAGTTTTTCTAAAAACTTGAGTTCAGTCTGAGAAGTCATTCAATGACGTACGTATAGTGCTTGAGAATACGATGGGTATTGTTATTACAACATGCACCTTCTGGGATGGCGTGATATTAATCAATGTCTCTGATTAAAAAAGGTTATGATTAAGATATAAAAGTTTTATGAATGTTTCTTACGTACACTCTTGTCGTCATTGTTTTTAAATATCAATGATACCTACGTCAACGTTTATAGCACTGCGCGGTGCCACTCCGTCACGCCATATCGACATTATACAATAACAATTCTGAAATGGTACCTTTCTGTATAATATACCTAAACGTCACACGATTCTTGGGCCATTTTAAATTTTTATTTTAGTTTATAAATTCAATACTCAATATTTCATACGACCTAGGAAGGGAACGAAAGTGAAAGAAACTCTTATATCCAGTCCTTATAATTTTACAAAATTATACGTTCTCGATCTTCCAATGATCCAGGTTCCAGCAAACAAATCGCATGATATCTTAAGGTCTTATAGCGTGAGTGGTCACCTATGCTATATAGGCTTTGGTAACCACTTACCATGAAGTGTGGCATAAAAAATACATTCAGGGTGATTAACCAGGAAAGTTCGTTAGAAATTTCATTAATTTAATTAAGCGTTCATTGTATATATAATATTAAAAATCAGATCAGCAGTTCCAGATACTTGAATATAATATACTTCTAATACCAAATAAATAGGTATAGTTTTCGTAATTATAATTAACCGCACTTAGATTTATACGCAAGTAATTGCACAGGGAAAATAGTCTTATTTAATTAACTATGAAATTATCCTTATGCACCTACCACACACCTCTGCTTACCCCTACGGAGACTCTAGGATTGCATGAGCACGTTTATTTTTGTATTTCTATCCACTTGCTTTTTTTTTTATTTTGTATTATACTTACTTGCATGCTAATACAATTTGTCACAATTGTGAATATTTATACCTATTATCAAATGTGATTTTGTATGATGATTTCATATGATTTATATTGTTTCGATTATATGTACATGATGCCTGACTGAGATGCCGGTTCTTCTCAGAAGGCTAGTTTCCGAACCGGTGGTAAATTCTCGACGTTCATAAGTGCCTTATCAGGGCCTAAACTGAATAAATATTTTTTATTTTCATTTTCATTCAAGAACGTCTAAACCTACTTTGAATTTCATAACATTATTTCAGTACCTGCTAAGTCCCCTAATGTAGGAGACCAACGTGGTGGTCAGTAAGTGTGTTTTACAGGGTAAACATGCAGCGGAGAGTCTCTCCTTTTTTAGTCCCTGAAAAATCAATTCATTTGATTTGAATTGTAATAGTTAGTTGATAGTTACAATTTACACCTCACAAAGAACACACCCACCAAATTTCATATCATTGGTACAAATCAGTCCCCTATTATGAGTTCTCGCTAGCGTCACCGACTACGCTTGTATGAGATATTTTAGTTTACTTTGCCGCTAGGATTTGCTGAAGAGTTTTCTGAGAGTAGCCTGTACGCGCTAATCTCAGAACCTTCTGGTCCGATTAGAAAAAAATATTTCAGTGTTAGATGCCCATCTACCGAAGAAGTCTATATATCATCACGCTAAGACCAAAAGCCGCCCATGAAATGTAATCTACGCGGTTACGCTAACGAGTATAGACTACGAAAAGGGTGCAAAACTCATAATAGGGGACTGATTTATAACAACGACAAGTACAGACACAGTCAGTCAGTCAGTCAAGACTTTGAGTTTGTTTAGTTTCAGATGTAGACCAAGAGTGCACAGTGTTCAGTGGCGTGAGTTACCTCGGCGCCCAGAACATATCCGACCCCAAGTCTGAGAGTGATATACAACGCATCATGAAGGAGCTGTCTTCCATGCCTGAGAGCCGGGACGGCATCGCCGTGTCGATATCGATACCTGTCTGCTCGCAAGGGTTAGTCGTGTGAGTATATCGATATTATTACTTCAGTTAATATTTATTCAATGCATTAGCTGTAGTCCACGGTTTCATCCCGTGGGTTTGATTTCGTGAGTATTTTTTAAAATAAAAGTAGCCTCATTCACTCTTTCTAATATTAACTATCTGCCAGAGAAAGTCCAGTTAGAATATGTCCAGCCGATTTACAGAGATTAACTGGAACAAACAGACAGAGAGATAGACATTTATATTAATAGTTTTTTATGTAAGTACCGTATATACTTTCATATATATTTACCGAATAGCTGTTTATTTGTAATAACAATATCATAATTCAATTTAATTTATCTATTTACACTATTAAACATTTAATAACATAATCCATTATGTATACGTACATTGCAAATGCAAAAACTGAATACCTTTTCTAAACTTCTACAAAACAGTCTATCTTTTCTTAGCCGACTTACATAAAACTGGATATTCCATACGTTCGACGCATTATTCTAATGTACTTATTCTTTCCATAGGTTATACCAAGCGGATACAAACAGCGTAATGACTCGTTACGCGGTGAATCGTATATCGTTCTACGCTCGCGGCGCCGCTGGCTCTCCTGTGGCTTCGTGCTTCGCCTTCACATGGTCTCACGGCGAGACGAAAGAGTCGGCTGTATACAGATGTCACGTGTTCCGCTGTCACATCGCCGAAGCTGTCAACCAAGTGTCAAGTGAGTTGATGTTTATCGTTTTTTAAAGTATATAATGTTGTCCTTCGACGAAAATGGAAGAGATCGAGAGGAATCCAATGGGTTCCTCTAGATATTTTTAACAATTTTCAAGATTTTCTTTGCAAGCTCATCGCCATTATAATATAAATAAAAGAAAAGTTAACCTTCGACTACCTCCCGGCGGTCAGAGTATTCATTACAGTTACTTTACCTTTGAATTTGTATGAAAATAACCTTTATTTATTAACCTTTATAACCTTGTTTAACCTTTATTTTAATACAGGAGGTGCAAACATTAAATCATTGTAAACGCAATCCACCTTATTACAAAACACAGACTAAGATGGTCCTTGATTTAAAAGTAGGCATCTCTTTCTGTGGTACGGATTTAAAAAGGGATGGGTATAGTTTTAGTCCAAGTTTGGTCTAGTCTTCGCTGAAACCATGTTTGGTAATAAGATGTAATGTGCCTACATTTTATGTTTACAATGACAAACATTAGCAATGTAATTTAGTCGAAAACAAAAACAATACTTACATTTATTGTTCGAAAATAATATTATTAAACCTTATCGGGGTATTCTTTTGTATGGCTGTTATTTCAGTAATACTCAGTGTATATTTCCCTAGTCAAACTGTGAAAGTCATCTTCAATCAAGTCCACTTCATTCAACCTCGTTGATGATGAATTTGAATGGTTGAACATTAAATCCTTTAGTGAATCTAGGTCAATTGGTCGATGCATTGTCACAGTTTATATTTTTAGAAGCTTTACAAGTAGTTAGGAACCTAGGAAAGAATCATTCAAAATAACACACTCGCACAAACACGCGCATCTACCGGGAATATAAGCGCAACTAGCTGTGCCCCGCGGTTTCACCCGCGTAAATTTAGTTTCATCCCCTATTTTATTCCCTTGGGGGTACAGTTAGTCAAAATCCTTTCTTAGCGAATGCCTACGTCATAACATCTACCTACATGCCAAATTTCAGCCCGATCCGTCCAGTGGTTTGGGCTGTGCGTTGATAGATCATTATGTCAGTCAGTCAGTCACCTTTGAGTAATATATATTTAGAAGATAGGCATAATGACAGTAATGGGTTTCACGTTGAGGCCAATCGCGTATACGTCTTTCCAACATTTTTGAAAACTTCTATACGATAAATTTCCTTTATTTTGTCAGTTAATAAAAGATTACATCTTTAATCTTTATCAACCCTCACGATCAGTGGAGCAAACGCTATTATTTAAAAAAATATGCCTATATTCCTTACTGGTTTTAATGCTTATATTTATACTGTGGCATTGTTCAGTCAATTTATAAAAATGTGTCATGTAATAGTTGTTCCGAATGTTGTGATTAAGAAACTATTCACTTCACTTAGAACACGCTGGCGAGCTATAGGGGTTCAATTCGTTTTCGTAATTTGTTTTCGCTAGGTAAGATTTATTTGCACTATTAAAGGCACTTGATAGAGACAAATGGAAAAAATTGCATCAGTTACACCGACACGAGTCACAATTCTTAAATGTATGATGATGATGAAGATTTATTTGATAAAAAAATATAATCAGTGTGTGATAGCTCTTAATAGTCTTTGGTGAAAAGTCGATATTGAAACACCATTCCTTACCCCTTTGGGGAACCTTCTGGCAGAGCGACGTCCACCTACTAATAAACGTAATTATAAGCTAGGCTAAAGTTATCATTAATCAATAATATCTGATTCAAATATAAATACGAGAGTGCATCTTTCAGTTAATTCTTTCACAGCAACAGAGCAACGCAGCGGGTTGTGATATTTTGTTTACATACATAAAAAGCGATAGAGTTAAAGTTTTTTATGCGGAAATGTAGATAGTTCTTTCGCAGTTAGAGCAGTATTATAGATGATATTTTGTCAGAAATTGGATGGGTATGCGTTAGCCATACATGAGTTCAGGGGCCCAACCATGAGCTCTTATTGCAATGTTAATTCAGTTGTGCGACAGTGACAGATGTATGCACGTCACTTACATCTGTCTCATAAATGAGTGAAACTATCATGGCAATAAGAGCTCGTGGTAAGGCCCCAGTCTGTTTTTCGAACTACATAATGAAAATTTCTTACTAATCATTTCTTATCCCTGCTAAAATGTATAGTAGTTGGTCTTGGTATCCCGGCTAAAATGATGCCAAAACCCATCAACAAGAGTTGCTAATCTTGTCAAATATTTAAAATGTAAACAAACACCACTTACAATTTTCATAACACGTACAGTCAGCGTCAACAGTGGCTGATCAATACCACTTTTATAGCTAAGATCGTGTGATTTTCCAAAACATAACCAAGGTATAATATTAGGGATTAAAATATTCGAAACAAGAGTTCAATTGACTTTGTACTGGCGATCCGATTCACGTAATACAATCGAAATATCGTTGAAAATTTAAAGTCAATCGATCGAAATCCGAAATCGTAGTTCGCTAGGGCGATGGCGACTGACCTACTCCGTTTTTTCTTTGATATAATGAATGCGAAAACACTGTCAACGATCACTTGGTATAAACCATTCAAACGATGATTTTATATTCTTCCAAAATTTTTAAGAACTCAGAAACTTACCGTATTTCTTGTATTAAAAACATTCAACATATTCTATACTCATAATAACGCGAGCGCTTGCTCCAAAATAACTTCACAATCTTATTTGAAAAGGTCAGCACTTACTTTTGATGCCCTCTGTACTTATCTAAGAAGGCGGTAATGAGGTGTGCGTTCTATTTTTACTAGTAAAATAAACAAATGATAAAACCGTAATCCTCACGTATTTTATCTCAGCAGCACACCTGTGTTGTCTCAGTGTTCGCGTGGTACCACACCGTGGGTCAATGTACTTTCCTGAATTAATTTCAGGCCTACATTTTGAGAGTTTGAAGCCGTTACTTTTGTCACTAACGGAACTGTGAACGTTAATATTGAAACAATCACACGTTCTGAAAAAATGAAAATGATTTATTCAGTTTAGGCCCCTTGTAAGGCACTTATGAATGTCAAGGAATTTACCACCGGTTCGGAAACGGTTTTAAAGTGTGTATTTTAGACAAAAACAATATAGTCTAGTTGCGAACTTTTCCATGATAAAATATTAAGCTGGCTCTATTCAAAAAAACATTTTCGTACATAATATTAGTAGGTGTAGAACTATGGATTACATAAGAAAAGAAAACATTACCTAATTTGCTTAAGTGCTTAGATATCGAGAGCGTATTGCATCGACAAGTATCTACTCTAACTTGAGAAAATCATGAAGGTCGCATTGCAAACGTTGAAAGCAATAAAGCTGATAAAGTTGATAAAAAACCTGGCTTAAAACAAAATAAAAATTAACGGAAAGCCATCCAATAGCATGCTTACGAGAATCAAGAACTAAAGTCTAGGACAGGATTTCCCAACATGGATTCCCCGTAAACCTAAATCATAAGATCCGCAAAAAAAATAATTAATAACAAAGTAAATAAAGGTATGAGAGTATTTCTTTTATTCTTTTGATAGAAGGTCCGTGATTCATAGTAAGGTGGCGTTAGGGAAGTAGTAGGGAAACACTGCTCTAAGATCTCTGGGTCAAATAGGGTTAATCAGTGGTAACTGTCCTTCGGTCAACGTTTTATTTTGTGTCACCACTGACCAGTGACTCACCGTTCCGTAACACGCAGTCATCGACATAGTTATGGGTACCTGATAACAAAGGTATTGTGTTCCCGGCGCCCTATTATTTAGTTAGCTATGTGAATTATGCCTAATGCTTCATATCACATTTTTCTTTCAATTTTGGAATTTGAATTTTATTTGAAAAGAACCCAAAGTCTCGTTAAAGTTATTTTTCTTTGGTCTTATTCAGTATATTACTGTTTCAATTTGATAGCATTACCACCGGTTCGGAAACTAGCCTACTGAGAAGAACCAGCAATAATCTTCGAACTTATTGCCAAACACTCGCTAATCACTTGACTCGGTCAAAACATAACAGCAACGATATCGCATCGCAACTGTGAGCACGTAACAGAATAACAGTAATTTTTATCGAGATGATAAACTCTTGTTTGTGTTTTCATTGAACCTGCCACTTTGTTAGCGAACGGTCGTGTCTCTCGCGTTATAATGTTGTAACTTGATACTTCATTTGTTCGCGATAGTGGTGTCTGTTCTGTGATAGCGAAAGGTGTGTCACTCCGTTTCCCGTGTTTCCACCTGAATGGTACATTTTGTTTGTGTTATATTGTGATTGTGTTATGGATTAGTGGACTTTTAGACATCTTTGTATGGGATTATTATTGGTGAGTATTTATTATGGTAATTTGCTTTGGTTATCGATTTGATATTTTGTTAAAAGACTTTAGTGTATATAGAAATAAGAGTGTATTTCGATTGCGCTAATATCAGGTGCTACTTGTCAGATTTGACTGTTAATAGTATATACGCCGTTTTGAAATAGTCCTGTTATTTTCGGTTGGGTTTACTATATAGAATAATGATAACGTTTCTACACAGAATCGTGTTAAAATCGAAGGACACAGGATTTAACATAACTTTTGCTTCACTGCGTAAAACCAATTTCCGCCCACTCTTGATGTTTGTCCTTCAAAGTCATACGGTTTGAACTATCTGCGTCGTGATAGCTCTTTCATAATGTTTGCTTTTAGGTAAAATGTGCTATTTATATTTAGTTTTGTGTGTTGTACTTGTAATCATCTTATGTTTACAGGGTCCCAGAGTTGACATGACATGATTTATGATATTTGCCTATAGATTAATTTCAGACAGGAATAACTTTTGCTCTTAATAGGGTATATTATATTAATTCAAAACAAGAGAGAAAACGCTGTCCAGAGATGGGTTATATTTACGAAACTGGTCCGATTACTAGGATATGTTATATCATTTTGGAATCCTAATTAAGTTCTCCAAATTTAAAGCTACGTGCCAAACTTTTTTTCTGTGTCAGATCGATAAAGTTGTCTAAGTATTAATTTAAAATACTTAGTTACGAAAAAAGTGATATTTTCTTCCAAGCTGGGGCAGTTGGGTTAAAAATGTTGGCAGCAATACATAAGAGCCTTATTCAGGATTACTAATGATAATTAAATTAAAGATTTGTAATAACAAAACGCTATCACAAGTCGTGGAATATTCAGTTTTGTTTCAATTCAAATATTTTGGATTTCGATTGAAACTTGGTTTTTTTTAAAATATTTTTGAGACCTATTATAACTTGGCTATAATTATCACCCGGATCCTTTTAACATCGGTTCGTGGGACACGATGCATAGGTACTATAAGTACACCTCGGCCTACCCCTTTGGGGAATACAGACGTGAGCAGAGGTATGCATGTAAAACATGTATGTCTTATTCTTGTTTTTATGATTGCAGGTTGTTTCGCAAAAGCCTTCGAGAGGATCCCTCGTTCGATGGCTTCGTCGTTGGTCGGCGATCTGAGCGCAGCGCCCTCTATGACCGGCTCACTAACAGAGAGTCAAGGGCCGTCCGCACCGCCCATGCAACTCATGCACGTGCTGGAATGTACCATTGATATTAAGGAAACTGATGCTAAGGTAATTTAACTCTTGAACACTATGAACTAGGGTATATATTTAAGAAAACCTATTTGTAGACAGAGGATATTTTTTTTTTGCTGAAAAATGTTAGGAAAATTCTTGTGCATAGTGTTTTAACTAAATGGAAGGATATTCTGATACATTGACATTTAAAACTAGTGTATCGGTTGTGTGTGTTTAAAAAATGACACACGACACATGGCGTTGAGTGCGTTTATCTTATTGCCATATGGTCATCAATCAGTTGTGTACTAGAGTTCGTGTAAAGTCGAGTAGGTATTTTATTTTTATCCGTTCGGTCTGGTTCAGTTTGCGAAAATATGCCCAACTAGCTTTCACACGCCTATTTCGCCCATTTTTTTTTTTCTAAAATAAAACTATCCTTATTCCTGGTAGCATCAGTTATGTGCCAGTGAAAGTCCTGTTAAAAGCAGTCCAGCCGTTTCAGAGATTATCAGGAACGAACAGGCAGACGGAGAAAAATAAAAAAAAGTTGTATTTTAATATTTCAGTACCGCATACACTACACTTTCCTTTGAATAATAATTGATAGTTCTAATTAAAAATTTCCAACAGGGAACATTCAGCCATGTACCAAAGGAGCGTCTCGGATTCAAGCTGCGAGGCGGCATAGACAAACAAGTCACAATCAATGTACAACAAGTCACAAATAACGTACAAGCCGAGTGTGATGACCCACAGGTAAAATTACTCTTATTTTCCTTACCTAAATGTCAATTTACAATAACGAGTATTAAATGGTATGTTATGTGCCTTTCAGTCGACCTACACCGGCGGATTGTACATTGAAAGATGCTTTGGTATTCTACTCGCTCCTGGAAGGAGTGTGAAGCATTCAGATATGAGACTACTTGAAATGGTGAGTTTATTATAATGTTCTTTACGCCTTTGTAAAATGGTACCCGAAGTGTGGTGCGCGGTGTTCTTTTTTTAAAGTAAAACAGATGGTTAGTCTCTGGCATGATTTTAATGTCATTATTTTTTTCTCAAACACATACTTTCTCACGTAGTTTTCCTCCACCGCAATGCTCGTGGTTTGGAATCACTGTGCTTCAGGTTTTAGAAAAACTTATTGGTACAGATCATTAGGATTTAACTTGCGACGCTTGCGCAGTAGGCGATTTCTCTAACGACTCTGCTCCGCGGCTCCTACCCCCTTATTAACAAAACATAGACTATGATAGTCCTTGGTTTAAATGTGGCTCCATCTTTTTCTGTGATGATTTCTATGATAGTACCCCTACCTAACACGAGTTTTGCACAGTTTTCGTGATTTATACACGCTAGCATCACCGACAATATTTGTATGAGATACATTTAGTTCTTCACGTCACCGCTGGCGGCACTGAACAATTTCTCATACAAATACACGGCGGAGACGCTAGCTTATACATATAGATTAGGGAAAAGGTGGCAAACTCGGATAGTGGTACTTATTTAAAAAGCAATGGAAATAGTTCTAGTCAGAGTTTGGTTTAATTTTCCTTGTTTTGTAATAAGGGGGCTAATATTTATTTATGATTGTGTATAAGGTGAGTGGTTCATCGGGCGGGTCTGGTTGCTCGGTATGTGCGTTGTGGAACGCTGGAGAGTCTGCACTGGCTGCCTTCAACGTGGCCAGCGGCGACGGAGCGCCCGCTTATATGTCGCTGGCTTTGGAC
This sequence comes from Watsonalla cultraria, assembly GCA_964035505.1. Taxonomy (NCBI): domain Eukaryota; kingdom Metazoa; phylum Arthropoda; class Insecta; order Lepidoptera; family Drepanidae; genus Watsonalla; species Watsonalla cultraria. Next base: position 2,730,876 of record OZ037717.1, on the reverse strand, counting down.
CTGGTTATAAGAGGCATACCTGACCCTTTAAGGTTAGTTACTAATCATCATAACAGTACCCCTATCACGAGTTGGCCACCGTTTTCCTAATCTCGCTAGCGTCTCCGTCGAATATTTGTACAGCGCCTCCAAGCGGTGACGTCAAGAACTAAAATATGTCATACAGGTATTGACGGAGACGCTAGCGAGTGTACATTAGGAAAACAATTGCAAACTCGTGGTAGGGATACAGTGCCCCAAGCATAGGCTAACGTTGACGAAATCGCTTGCGTATTTTCCTAACTTTGTATGGGAACGTTAAAAAGCGCCTCAAGCGGCGAGTTTAGGTGGTTATACGTCTCCGTACAAAATCGCAAAACGTATCATGTTTTCTTTGCAGGTTGGTCATCGAGACGCCAGTCAAAATATTCCCACCCACTGAAAGGTTTTGGTATTACTCCAAAAGGCCGTTAGTGCAACAGTTCTACATTAATCTGAAAGAGGTAAGAATTTTACTTTTAGATACATACATATGCTCTCACACCTGTATCCCATGGGGGTAGGTAGATACCATCAGGTTCTACTTTTAATTCTGTGTAAATGATCTCTTAATCTTGAATTATGGATTTAAAAACAATCTCTTTGGAATAGAAAAAGCTTGAATCCCAAGGAACATTGGGTACTTAAAAAATAACATAATTTTTGGGGTTGGCACTTGGTCCAACCCGATACGGCTGATTACTTGATTTTATACGAAGCTACTAGCATCCTATCTGACCTAAGTAAGCACTTTTACAAGTTTTCTATTAAACTAGCTGTGCCCCGCGGTTTCACCTGCGTCTCTTAGCGGATGCTTAAGTCATAACATCTACCTGCATGCCAAATTTCAGCCCGATCCGTCCAGTGGTTTGGGCTGTGCGTTGATAGTTCACTATGTCAGTCAGTCAGTCAGTCACCTTTCAGTTATATATAATTAGATTACGGTAGTGGTTCGTGGTTGAATTCAAAAGATACGGATGAACACGCTTTCCAGTCAAACCAATTCTCAACATCGAAACTTATACAGATTACTCAACTGAAACTATTGTTGTTTACAGTCAGTAGACGCGCTCGGTCAACTGCAATACGAAGTGGCCAGTTTGGAGACGTCTGGTGAACTGGATAAATCCAGATTGAACCTGCCGTTGTCGCTGTCCAGCCTCCTACCCTCGCCGCTATCGGCTGCGCCCGCACCGCCCTCGCCCTCAGAACCTGATTCAGGTAATATCATTATTTTTAATAAGTAGGTATAGAGAAAAAAAATATCCTCCTTTTTTGAAGTCGGTTAATAAGCCGCGGTGGCCGTAGGGTATGATCAGTCGCAAGCGACGCAAGTTCGTATCCCAGCGACATGCACCATTGCTCTTCTAAAAATTGAATCCAGTAATTTTACCTCACATGCTTAATGGTGAAGAAAAATATCACGAGGAAATCTGCATATGTCTGAGAAGTAATTCAAACACGTATAGTGCCTAAGACTGCGATAGACGCACCCTCTGTCACGTTGGCACTTAATCATATTCAGTGAAATGTGGGTGTTATTGTTACAACGAAAAATCGAACACAAAACGGGATATCGAATTAACTTTTGCTGCAGTATCCTGTAAAATCTGGTTAAAATAATATTCGTCATGATTCCCTCAGATGGCGACGAACCGCTCTTGAGTGGAACTGGTGAAGTGTCAAAGGATTGCGGCGAAGATGTGCTTGTCAACTGGGCTCAAGTGCTCAGAAGGTTAGTACCAATATAGACCCTAATGGTATGAACGTTTGTGTCGATTTTGCAATGTGCATTTTACAAATTTATCGCCTCTGTTTCTCTGACTAGTTTTAAACAAAGAATACATTGTGGGTCCTTGTTATCTGCACATTTCTCAGATGTTGATGTAACGAATTGGCTCAAAAAGTACTGGACCGATTATAAAAATTCTTTCGTCATTTTAATGCTACATTGTTACTGATTAATAAAGGCTTATTATCCCCATGCTCCCACGAAAACGGGACGTACGCGGGTGAAACTGCGTGACGTCCGCTAGTCTATTACATTTACAAGTGACTGCTCAAAATACTTCTGAGCTAGATATGTATCCAAACAATACCTTATTGCTAAAGTGGTAAAATTAAATTTCGTCTACAGCTGGACGGGTCCCAGACCGCGAGCGTTGAATCACCTCGTGCGAGTGGGCGTGCCGGAGGCTCTACGTGGCGAAGTATGGCTGCGCTTGGCTGGAGTCGACCAGAACGACAAACTTATGGAGACCTATAGGACTCTTATCAGCAAAGTGAGTATAGGTTTAAAAGTTATCTTGGCTGGGCTTAGGCTATTGATTTGGTATTTTAATTTTGTGAATGAGAAATATGCAGCTCCGTGGGCAGTCTCAAATTAAGTGTTTGTCGTGTCCCAATAAAGCAAATATATCCAGACTACCTGTTATCTATGTCTTCGTCAGGATAGATATTTTTTTAAGTACCCTATGTCCAGCGCTAGAGTAAAAATCTAATCCCAATTTTTTTGCATCTTAGTCGTGACTCACTTTCCGATCGATACTTGTGAAATTTAAAATTTTCACTGAAATTTACGTACAATCTAAACTGGTCCTAGATACATGATATTTCGGGAATGTGTTCTTGGTGAAGCGTATTCATATGAATTAGTTCAGAATATTCATATGTAGACTTTTATTGAATTAACCGTGGTGGCCCTGGGGTTAGAACAGTCGCCTGCTACGCAAGCGACGCGAGTACGAATCCCAGCGGGGCCTGTACCAATGAGTTTTTCTAAAAACTTATGTAAAGTGATTTCACACCACGTGCCAGGTGACGGATAATATCATTAGGAAACCTGCTTATGTCTGAGAAGTAATTCAAAGACGTATGTATAGTGCCTGAGACGGCGATAGACTCACCATATGTCACGTTGGCACTTAATCGTCATCGGTGAAATGAGGGTGTTGTTATCACAACACCTCTGCCTACCCCTTCGGGGAATACAGGTCTGAGCATATGTATTTATGTAATAAAATATTTTCCGTTCGCAGGAATGTCCATTCGAAGCAGTAATCCAGCGCGACATAGCCCGCACGTTCCCGGCCCACGATTTCTTCCGTTCAGCGGGCGGGTTGGGGCAAGACTCCCTTCTTCGTATGGCGCGCGCCTACGCCGTGTTGGATCACGAAGTTGGATACTGTCAGGGACTCAGCTTCCTTGCTGCTACATTACTTTTGCACGTTAGTACTTCGCCATCTTTAACTAGTAATACATTACTCTGTACGTTTGTACGCTTTTCTAAATCTTGATCCGATTTATGCAGACATGTAGCAATTGAACTCAGATGAAGCCCATGCACAGCTAGAAAAATCCGCGGAACCCTAATTAAAGAAATACCCTAAGTTACTCCTTGTAACATTAGCAAGCATCTGGCGGTGAAAGTCCCGTCAAAATCGCTCCAACCTTCAGATTAGCCGGCAGACAGACGGACAGAGAAGAAATTTTAATATTAGTTTTTAATTTGAGTACCGCATATACTTTCATATGTATTTAGTGAAAAGGCTGTTAATTTGGAATTACAGACACTTCAATTTTATTTATTTGTAAATATGTAAGTTTTTTTACATATAATTTAAACACGTGTACTATTAAACTTATCAGTTTTTCAGTATCATTCTTGTTACAAGAAATGTATCATCAGTTGTTTGTTCATAGATGCCAGAGGAGCAAGCATTCTGTCTGTTGGTGCGTCTGATGTACGGCTACGGACTGCGGGAACTGTACAAAGATGGCTTTGAAGCTCTCTACATGAGACTACACCAACTAGACCGGCTGATGGAGGTAATACTATCAAAATATTACTTATGTTCCTCGAATAAAGGTTCAATGATTCTGAAAGGAAAAAAATACAAGCCGAGTGCTAGTCGGACTCGCACATGATCGATCCCTTGTCTATAAAAACGATAAAAACATCGCGTTTGTTGTATGAAAGCCTTTTAAGATTTATATTTTACTAGCTGTGCCCCGCTGTTTCACCCGTGTAGATTTAGTTTCATGCTGTTTTTTTTTTATAAAATTAGCCTAAAACACTCCTTGAAACTTCAGCTATCTGCCAGTAAAAGTCCCGGTAGAATCGGTCCAGCCGTTCACGCGTGATGCTGTGACCAAGGGAAATGGGGATTTTTTATATATAAGTTTGTTAGTATTTGTTGTTATATTGGAAACCTACACCATCTGAAAATTTCAACTGACGCCTTATGAGATAAACTGGTGGCGGACGGACAACGAATCTTAGTAATAGGGTCCTGTTTTACCCTTTGGGTACAGAACCCTTTTTAGAATTAAATAGCTTGCAATTTCAATTTAATTTTCGAGCCAAAAATTTTTAAATCTGTTTATTCACGGAGATTTCGTCATAAAATACTTACCTTGCCAATAATATGAAATTAAAATTCCTTGAAATCGTGGAGTAATAAGTATAGCAAATTCCCGCGACATTGTCTGATACTTACAGATGGAGAACTATAACTTATAAGAAAATATATCGGTAATGTAGTTCTAATTCCACCGTAGTTTTTGCTGATATATATAATATATTATAAATGTTTTGTTTGCAGGAACAATTGACAGATCTGCGCGCGCACTTCCAAGAGTTGGGCGTGGAGCCACATATGTTCGCATCACAGTGGTTCCTCACTGTGTTCACAGCGCGATTCCCGTTGCCTCTTGTGAGTTATCTTATTTGATTTGTTCGGGTCTGCTAGTGAAAGTCTCGTAAATACTGTCCAGCCGTTTCGGAGACCATTCGAAACGGACAGAGGAAAAGAAATATATTATACACATCAACCGTACTGCGAATACTATAGTATATGATATATATATAGACTAGCTGTGATTTCTGGTTCATCTGCGTAGTTCTATAGTATAGTACTATCTATCTACTTAACTTATTATTTTTTAAATATAAGTAGCCTTAGTTACTCCTTATAACATCAGCTATCTGTCAGTGAAAGTCCCGTTAATATGGGTCCAGACGTTTCAGAGAACAAACAGACAAGATAAGCGGATAGACCGAGATTATTTATGGAAGTACCGCGTATGCTTTCATTGTTTCATTAGTGGATAGCTGTAGATTTGGAATTACAGACACACCAGTCTTATTGTATTTGTATACCTATATAGATGAGTGTATTTATAAACATGTATTTTTCTCCAGGTATACCACATATTAGACGTGTTCCTCCTGCAAGGCATGGACACGCTGTTCCAAGTGGCACTCGCGTTGCTCTCTCGCTACAAAAAAGACTTGTTGATGCACGACTTTGAAGGAGTACTCAAGTATTTTAGGCAAGCATTTAATCCTTAAATAATATTAAACAATCCCCCATACCGTAAAGAAGATTTTCTTTAATATACCTTTACCATTTTTGATAGTATGAAGATAGCGTATAGTTAGCCAGATGGATCTTGCATCAGTCTATGAACGTGATCAATACAAACCTACCTCCCTATTATAAAACATAGACTAAGATAGTCCTTGGTTTAAAAGTAGTTCGATCTCATTCTGTGATACGGATTAAAAAAGGGATTAGTTTGAGTTAAGTAAAGTCTTCGTTTAAACCATATTTTGTAATAAGGGGGTTAATGTCTAATAATAATGTGTTTCTTCCCTCAGAGTAACTTTACCAAAGAAATGCCGCGCCGAAGAGTCCTCACGTCAAATAGTGAAGCTCGCGTGTAGTATTAAAGTCAAGCGGCTGCAGAAATACCAACAGGAATATGAGAAATTTATTAAAGGTAATATTTTTAATTATTAGTAATCTTACCAATGTATATTTACCGACATATTTTTGTAACACACAAGTTACATAGTAATATAAATATAATATAGACAGTGCAACCTCGATATAACAAATCGGAGGGGAACAAGAAAATATTCGTAATATCAAGTAATTCGTTGAACTGAGGTTTGTTATGTTGAGGTTAGATTGGTCTAAAATTCGTTATAAAGAGGTAAAAGAATAGTTTTATTCACCTCAATATTACGTACTTATATGTATATAAATTCATATCCGGTTCGAAGGACCAAATTTTGGGTCCTTCGAGCCCGAACTCTTATTCTGTTATTTATTTAACCTTTATTGCTGCACACACATTTTAAAACATGAAATAAAGAAAATAAATGAATATCTCTTTACCTAATGTGATCGATGTCCTAATGTGATTCGTTACTTTAAATACAGAAACGGCTGAAAAAGAAAAAATAAACGTAGATTTGGAAAGACTCAAGGGAATAAATACGCAGTTACAACAGGAGAAGGAGTTACTCGATCACCAGCTGAATGATGTAAGTACATTGTCTTATTGGCTAGGAGGCACAGTGATTCCACTGTTTATAAGGTAGGCCCTGCTAAAATGAAAATACGGATGTGGGGGGAGCGAGTGATCATGCTCATCCCCAGCAAAGGGAAGATCTTCCAGCCAGGCGGGTGTCATGCCTGGGGAACCGCGGCTCCAACTGTTATATATACTGCAATGCGCTTGAAAACTCTTCTGGCGCGATTTAGGTTCTAGTGTATTTGTATCTAAACTTCGCATTTGTTAGCGAGTAGCGCCATCTATGAGCGAGTGGAGAAACGCTGCTACACGGATTTATTTTGTATAAACCCGAGGTGGATTATTACAAAACATAATTTATCGCCGACAAGATAAGCAGAGGTGTTGTAATAACATCCACATTTCACTGAAGGTGATTAAGTTACAACGTGATAGAGGGTGAGTCCATCGCCGTCGCAGACACTATATATACGTAATTAATTCTCAGACATATGCAGGATTCCTCACATTGTTTTCCTTTACCAAAAAACACGTAGGTTGTATTTACTGCGCCAAAGTTTATAAAAATGAATTGGTAAAGGCAGCTTGGACGCGAACTTGGGTTGCTTGCGTAGCAGGCGACTGCTCAAACCCCTAGGCCACCAAGGCTCTAGCCGGAACAAACAGACAGACAGACATATGGCCAGAAAATAAATTTAAAAAAGTTTTTTTACGTGATTATCGTATTACTTTGATATGATTTTATTGAAAAGCTGTTTATTTGAAATTACAAACAGACACTTCGATTTTATTTATCCGTATAGAAGTATAGTCTATACAGATAAATAAAATTAAAGTGTCTGTTTGTAATTCCAAAATAACAGCTTTTCACTAAATGCATATGAAAGTATACACGCTACTGACACTAAAAAATCCGGTTTCAAAAATTGTATCTGTCTGTTTGTTCCGAGTAATCTCTGAAACGGCTGAACCGATTTTAACGGGACTCACTGGCAGGTTGCTGATGTATGAAGGAGTAACATAGGGTACTGTTATTTACTAAAAATATTAGGGTTCCGCGACAATAAGGATGAAACTAAATCTACGCGGGTGAAACTGCGGGGCACAGCTATCTAGAATAAATGTGTAATGTATCGTGTTTGCGCAGGCGCGTTCATCTTTAGAAGAGCATCAAAAGGAAGCAGCGCATCACGCGGCGGTGGCGCGCGACTACCGCGAGATATGCGCTCGACTCGACAGGCAGGTGCATCAGATGCAGGTACGCATGTACCGTTATTTATATCTGTACTAATACTAGCTGTGCCCTGTTGCCAATTTAACATCTTTGGCAATCGTTACAGGTCAGTCAGAGGCCTAAGAAAGTCTGACAATTGGTTTAACCCAGATTGCCGATTTTCCTCGAAAAAAGGGTTACGAAGGTCAGATGGCAGTCGCTTCGTATAAAAATCAGGTAATCAGCCACATCGGGTTGAATCAAGTGCTGACCCCAAATACATGGGATAAGGCCAGGGAGATGACTAATACTAGCTGTGCCCTGTTGTATTGCCATATATTTTATGGGGTATCCACCCTTAGCATTTAGGGCTATGAAAAAAGGATGGTCCGTCCAGCCGTTTCGAAGGAGTTTGGTAACAAACCCCGAGAATTTTATATATTAGATTTCAAGAGGAAATATTTGTTGGTTTCTAAGGTATAAAATCCGAATTGAATTGATCGATTTAAAATAATTCTTTAGGTACTAATTATATATATAATGCAACGTTACCCACTAACATACGCTTTTTGTTAATCTACAAGGCGTTATGGTATAAGATGATACCATAACGCCTTTTAGATTTGGACTGGCGTTGGTTGCGTAGTAGGCGACTACTTAAACCTTTCTATATTGCCGAATCTAAGGTAAAATAATATTATTCCAGGATTATGTCAAGGACTGTGTCAACTGTAGCGTGAAGTTGGCACAGAAGGATAATAAAGAAGGTAAGAATACACATAGTTATTAACTTTTCAAGGCATATTGCTGAATATTGACGTGTTGTTTCTCTCTTCATGGACGTTCGTTTCATACGCAAATCGATAAAAACAACACCGCGCGAATCGAGTGGGCACAAATTGTTGTGTGCGACGGCTATGAACAGTCCAACGTAATAGACTTTTTTTTAATTCTATCAATGGCAAACAAACGTTTCTTCAAAGCCTTTTACTATCTATTGTAAAGTGTTTTTAGAGAGGATAGAAGAGCGAATTTAAAAAATAAATATTAGGGTAACTTTATCTTATAACAAAAATTTTACACCCCCTTTCTTCGCGCTCTTCATATATAGGCAGTTGCACTGACAAAAGAGGGGTGTACGTTTTAATATCTAACAGTATCATAAGTTAAAAATATTTGTATTTCTGTTATAGAATCTGAACAGGAAGGCAGTGTGAAGGAAGAAGTAGCCGAGGCCCGCTTGAGGCAACGCGTGCGCGAACTAGAATTGGAACTGGCTCAAGTCAAACTGGCACACGTACAAGCGCAGTGCAGCAATCAGGTACACTTATCTAATTATTATTATTTTTATTTATTTTATTATTATGAACCTCATGTGTCCCACTGCTGGGCAAAGGCCTTCCCTCTTTCCATCCCTTCCAATCCAGGGCTTTCTCAGGCCAGTTTTTCAGGTAGACGTTGAGTTAGTCCTTTGTTCGTACTTATCTAACGCATTATATTAAAAGCCGTGGTGTTTGAGCAGCTACGCAAGCGATGCAAGTTCGAATCCCAGCGCCCTACACCAATGAGATTTCCTAAGAACTTAAGTGCAGTAATTTCACCCTGCTTTACGGCGAAGGAAAACATCGTGAGAAAACCTGACTAAGAAGTAATTCAAAGACGTATAGTGTCTGAGACGGCGATGGATTCACCCTCTGTCATGCTGGCACTGAATCATATTCGGTGAAATGTGTGTTGTTGTCACAGCACCTCTGCTTACCTTATGCTTCTGAGAAGATTTTTTCAATCGAAATAAACGATAGCAGTTTTCTTCATATAAAAAAGCTATGTTAACTTAACCAGGAGCTGAGTCACCAACTCAATTCTGCGTTGAATGAAGTGCAATCCGCCATGAATCAAAAGCAATCCGTGGCTCCATGGCTAGTCCGCACACTTGGTAAGCAAAAAATACCCTTATTATATTGTGTTATGACTTAATCTAGCATGACAATGCCGACTGCCTTGTTGCGTGTTTTGTAATGAGAAATATAACGGATAAACAGAGATTAACCTCTCGTCTGCTTTGTCACGGATCCGTGTCGCGACGAAATACGTTGAAAAATGAATCTTACGTCAATTACTCTATTAGGTTCCTATTTACTAAAAACGTAAGCAGACACAGATCAATGTTTTTATAACGCTCCCACAAGCATGCATTTGTAAACCCATAAGCACGCTTCAACGCACGCCGCACGCGCTGTGCGTCTTTGTAATATGTTTTGATGTTTGATTTTTGTGTATTATGCGACTTGAGTGCCTAGTACGAGTTTTCTTAAAATAGCCGTCACAAGTCATTGCGGTGACGTAGACGCAGATTTGTATGGGATCAAAATAGTGCCATCCGTGGGCTGTCAAATGTCGCTGTTTACATTCTATACAAATCTGCATTTACGTCGACGCGGTGACTTGTGACGTCGGCAGTGAAAAATTCGCACTAGGCCCTCGGTGATTGTTCTGTTTCTTTATTTACGATATTATGTACTCAATACTCCTTCAGTTGCCTTTGTCTTGTTTGAATAGGTCGGTAAAGAGATGTCTAAAACTATCTAATATGATTGATAAATTGAATAAGGTGATTGAAATGATTATGTTTTCTTAAATCGGTTAAAGTTCTGACAGCTGACAGGACGCTTTTCCTAACTTGCTTCTGCTAGCCCATTCGTTTGTGAGTCCACTCTTTTAGAGGCGGAATCCACCTTAGTAACTCCTTGTAACTGGTATCTGCTATTGAAAGTTCCGTTAAAATCGGTCCGGCCGCTTAAGATATTAGCCGGCACAAACAGACCGAGGGATAATTTTTTTAAATATAGTTTTTTATGTAAGTACCGTATATAATTTCATATGCATTTAGTGAAAAGCTATTAACTAATAATTACAAACAGACTCCAATTTTACTTTAACTGTATAGATATAGATAGATTATAGATAAAGACATCTCGATACCGTCAAGTGTTATAAAATGTTTGTTTACTCCATTCATAGGTCATTAACCAGATGTACCAAGTCACCGGTGTGGAGGTGATTGCAATATTTCACTTTACTATACATGTTGTCTCACGCTTATTATACTATATATATATATTTATTTATATTTCCATTATGCAGAGCGAGGTTGCCAATTTAACATCTTTGGCAATCGTTACAGGTCAGTCGGAGGCCTAAAAATAATCTGACAACTGGTTTAACCCAGTTCACAGATTTTCCTCCTAAATGGGTTTAACCCAGTTCACAGATTTTCCTCCTAAATGGGGTTGCGAAGGTCAGATGGCAGTCGCTTCGTATAAAAATCAGGTGATCAGCCACATCGGGTTGAATCAAGTGCCGACCCCAAAAATGTATGGGAAAAGGCCAGGGAAATGATGATGATATGCAGAACGTGTTTAACAAGGTATTTTGTAAAATTGAAAAAAAAAACGTCACCTGTTTCAAATAACACTCTGTATATTTATATGTATTTATTGTTATATGCTTATATCCTCATACTGTTTTGTGTGAAGCTAGAAAATATAAGGATATTGGGGATAATTTAGTCTGTTTTTCTTAGCGAATTTTCTTGTATGTAGATTTTCAGTTTTCGTTATAAATATCGTCGTTGCGCGTTCAAAAGCAGACAATGATTTTCTCGAAACATGGCACGAGTATTAAAAAAATATTCTTACTATTGATACATATAACAAATTTACATATTTTTGTTTAGATTAATGTTGGATAGATATTATTATTAATAATGACAAAATTAAACAATATTGGAAATTTTGATACAGAGTTCACGTAATACACATAGCGACTTTTGCACGCGCAACGACGATATGTGAGTTTTTCTAATACGTAATGGGGTGAGGGTTTTCTTATATAGTTTATTTATCAAATTAATTTTAAAGGACAATGCCCATTCTAGGTTTCGGTTTGTGGATAAGTCAGATTTTATATTAATATAACTGAAAGTTAAAACCTTAAAATTCCTTTAAATATTCATATCATAAACAGAATGTAATTTTCAATTTCATGCTTTATTTGCATTCGGTATGGTTGAATTTCGCAATAACACTTGATATCAACATTTCACATCTTTTCTTGGTGCTGGTTTGAATCTATTTGTGTGTTAATGTGTGTACTGTTGTGTTTCCGTTATTTGTACTCTGTGTTCTTAACACGTCCTATGGTAAATTGAGCTTTACGGCGCCAGAATTACTGTTTGAAATACATCACTGACTTGTAAATTATCCAAAGGTTCCATCATGGAGGCAGCACAGAACCGGCCATCGTTCCAGACTTATCTTCCCAACATGAGTCAAGACCAACAGGTGCCAATGCAGAGACAGGGGTCCATATCCAGCTCACAAAGCCATGCCAACCTTGAAAGACGCGTGTCGGACCCGTACAGTCCCGATGTAGTTAGAAGGAAAAAAGATCTCAACGCCAAAAGGCATTCCATGCTTGTAGAGTCCACACTGAGCAAGGAAGCCAAGGATATCAACCGACGGAGTCATGAAGTTACTATCGTCAATAACGTTTCGATCGGTTGACGGTCCTATTTTATTAATTGGGTTTGTACGTGAATGCTTGGTACGCGCTACGCCAAAAGTTTATGTTTTATATCCCAGTGAGGGATACAGATGTGTACCTGTGTAAGCTAGCCTTTCGTATTGGCTCTGATGTCACTGACTTCCACTATACAAGACCACTTTACTGGCTAATAGTGTACAAAATTCCACCTACATTTTGTGCTGATTTGAAGAACCCCTAGCGAAAGGGTTTGGTACTAAATGTGCCGTTTATCTTCGAAAAAGCAATGTGGAGCGACTGAAAAAAAATTAGTTGACGACTATTGCTAGTCCAGCCTACTTGTATTGTAGAAATTAGTACTCGAGTGCCCACTGCCCAGTAAATAATTTAAATTACCTTTAAAACGCATGTTATGAAAAGTTGGGATAGCAACATCATAGCGTTCAAATGCTAAAACATTTATAATCTTGTCCACTGTCTTAAATTTTGAGGTATTTAAAAGGTTATTAGACCGGTAAAGGGCCTAAAATGCTGCTCGAGCAGTCAAGTTCAACTGCTCGAAGCTCCCTGTGAAGTCGGGACTGCTCGAGCAGGTCGTGTTGAAGACTGTTGCTATACCGTCTAAGCTTTAAGCAGTCGATCTTGACTGCTTGAAGCAGTCCCTAGAAGTGACTCCAGTTTAATTATACAGTAGTGTAAGGATGAACGCTGGACATTTTTCAGGAGAGTATCAGTATCTGATTCTCGTCCTAAATATATTAAAAAAAATACTCTTAATTTTTGATGGGAATACCTAATGAAATACTTAGGTAAGTCATAAACCACTCATTAAATTCAAAAGGTACTTCTTGGTAGGAAATACCTACATTGCATAGACCTATATTGCGGAATACGATGTATCACCGCCCTTTTCCTATGTATTGCATCAAAGATAGCATGGAGACGCGGTTTTCTTCGGCCCTTTTACTAGTAATTATGATTTATTGACTACTTGAGAATGTTCTTCGTTCATCCTAACATAGTGTAAATGTAGGTATAAAACAGCGTTGTAAAATATATATTTACTTTTGGTGTAGTGTGTTGAGTGCACATAGCCGTAACACTAGTCATATAATGTTATTAGAGCACATATATAAAGGTTTCAGAAAAGTATATCATATCGCGTTGTTTATTAAAGAGCCGAGCAACAGCAGTGTAAATTGAACTTTATTTGGTATGTATAAGAATTATAATTCCAATGTGACATTTAAGTAATTCGAATAATGTATAACTTTATAACTTTACGTAATTTGAAAATTATCCGATCATTTTCAGATTCAAATTCTGTTGCCAGTCATCATTCGATTGGACTAGCTTGTCTGCATTGAAAAATGTACCTTATTTGTTAGACGTTTTGATTTCAAATCTGAAATTGTAAGCCATACAGCGAGTGCCTATAGTGATTGCTTAGATGGACGGTTGTGTGATATTTCTTAATTGTATTAATTTCGCAATATTATCCATACGCTAGTTAACAATACACTATTAAAGATATATCAAAGGGAGGGAAAGTGATAGCGCGAAGGTGTTCATACGAGAGAATGGGACGGACATAGATCGGTGTGCTTCACCCCAAAGGGGCAGAGTTACGAAACGGTTGGTGTTGATTGAGAAATTATACTCTTTAATAGCTTCTAACTCTAGGTAAAAATGCTTATGAAAGAATTTTGATATTATTAAAATGGGACCTTAAATTGTATTATTTAAGTCCGCGATTGCGTTCAATTATGATATTTATTGAAAAAACATATATTATTTAATAATAATTCTCATTTATTTTAAATATAACTTAATGATTATGCTAGATTATATGGAAATTGTATTGTGAGGAAAAGAAGCACTGTGACAACACGCCTAATTTAAATTATTTATTACTGAGATGTAACTTGATTATCGATATGTGATTGTGAACAAATTGTATATCGATTAAAGAGTTATTATTTACGTTCGATAGAACGACCACTCTAAGATTTTTTTGTGGAAATTAAATGAATGTGTTAGAAATTTGCACAACAGCTTGTTTTCTAGAGACTTGAAACTGTTTTTTTATCATATTCGATTTAAAACCTTATTTAATACGCAACGAAGATCATAATAACAAACCAACTGCAATATTTAATTCTTGTTTTTATGTTTTATTTTATTTATTTGCATGTCTTTGAAAGGTCGGATCGGCATTAAAAATTTGGAAGCTATTTATAATTAAATACATTTTCACTTTTAATATAGTATGTATAGAACAAATTATAATAATATATAGTATTTATCTGGTCACGCGGTACGCATAGCTTTTATAACATACACGATTTAAAAGATAAGAAATTATATAAAAATTTATGATCAACATATTTTCAATATGTCAAAAAATATTAATATGTCGTTCGAGCCACAGTGGGACGGTTTCTATATCGATGATTTGAAATCCAATAATTTTAAGTTTTATTTGTCGAATACTTTTAGAATCCTGCGTGTAAAATAATGGCGAATAATAATGATATTTAAAAAGTACATTATTTACCTAGTAAGTGCATTGTTTAAAGCTTTCACACAGATGTATAGGTATTCCTTCTGGAAGAAGAAGCTAAACGTATCACTTTAGATTCATTTCTCTGGACTAGTGATGAACACCGCTCAAGGGCCAGGGGCCCAACCATGAGCTCTTATTGCAATGATAGTTCAGTTCTGCGACAGTGTCAGATGTATGCACGTCACTTACATCTGTCTCATAAATGAGTGAAACTATCATGGCAATAAGAGCTCATGGTAAGGCCCCAGCTCCGGCCGCAGACGGTCCTTCTATATGGCCCTCGATAATTATATTTTAACTGCCCAGAACGTTTAAAAGTTTCCACACAATATGCATTTTTTTCCTTATAATTCTCGCCCGCCTCTGAAATTTTATTCATTCATTTCACTACTCAACCATTCGAGGATTTAATGTTTTAAATATCTTGACGTGCATAAAACTACGATAACTGAGGTCTTACCATGAGCTCTTATTGCCATGATAGTTTCACTAATTTATGAGACAGATGCATATGACGTGCATACATCAGTCACTCTCGCACAGCTGAAGTGTTGCAATAAGAGCTCGTGGTTGGGGCCATGTTGCCTGTGAAAATCATTATGTATTTGAGAGCGACCTTTCGTTTTGTAAAATTACATTGTGTTCTATAAAACATTGATGCATTTACTAGTTAGATTGTTTGTATTCGTCTAAATTCTTATAATTTGAATCAGTACCTGTAGTTGTCTTATGATTTTATGTAAAGTTAACATTCTATAGTTGTTAAGGTTCTTTGCGCTTATAATTGGATCGACAATTATATTTGTTGGTGTGTGTGGATCACTCTGCGGTATCCGTTCGGCACGTTGAATGGCAAGGCCGCCACGATGCAATTACTATACAATATGTTGTATTTTACATTGCCGCTACTACGACTGAACTCTTATCAAGAGTTTGTCACTGTCGCTAGCGTCACTTACAATATTTTGTATGAGATATTTTAGTTCTTCACGTCACCGGTAGGAGGCGCTTTGCAATTCTTTATACAAATATTCGGCGGTGACGCTAGTCGCTAGCGACTATAGATTACGAAAACGGTGGTAAACTCGTGATAGGGGTACTGGATTTAATCCGTGGGTCGGGCAGTGTAATTTCCTAGTTGTCTGGATTTGTGCCCGGTTGCTAGCAATAGGCTCTCCACCTAATACAGGCGTCAGCATATGCATGTATTTATATTATTTGGTTATCGCCGATCGTTAAATCCGTTCGAACTAAGCCTCAGTTTTCATCTTGAAATAACTGCTTACGTAGCTATACATTCCAATATTATTTTAAAACTAGCTGTGTCCCAAGGTTTCACCCGCGTAGACTTATGTTAAAGGCATAATGGTATGATTTTAAATAAAATTAGCCTATATTACTCCTTGTAAAATTCGCTATTAAGTCCCGTTACAATCGGTCCAGCGGGAACAAGCAGACATGATGTAAACTTGGTTTTTTTATGTGGGTGTCGTATATAATTTAATGAAATGCTGTTATATGAAATTATAAACAGACACTTCATTTTTATTTATCTGGACAGAGTATAGATTTAAAACTTGCATAATCGGGTACCTAGAACTTTGGAAGCTATGGACGAAAACAAGTATTTAAAATATAAATTCAGTATTACGTTTATCATAGTTGTCGTCACGAGCTTTGAGCGCTGACCTTGAAAGCGCAATAGACATTTTTGGGTCTTGTATGGAGCCTCCCAAATAAATACAGGCGCAGTTACCCCACTATTTTCGCTAAGCACTCAAAACTCCTGACGGCACATGTAGCTGGTTTGAATTGAGGTATTGGCGTTGTGTTTGCAAAATAAAAAAAAAACATGTACGATATTATTTTGTTCGAATTAATTGTATGATTTTATAATTTGTGTGTTATAAAGATTCTACAATATATCATGTTAACTGTTTTATAGAAATTGATCTCTTATTTATTACAATTCGGCTAGTATTCGTACTTATGTATTAATTTATTTCATGTTAAATACTGTGAATATTTCAAAAGAGACCACTTTTAATAGAGGTGCCGTCACGAATAAAGAACGGTACAATTTGAATATACGGTCAATTTATGAGTCTGCATCTGACAGGCCCGGGCTTAGGGGAGGGCAACCGGAGCTACAGTTCACAAAAGCGGAGCCTCCACAATTTTTTTTATGAGCCCGGTGTGGCCCACTGCTGGGCAAAGGAGACCTCTGGCATCCATACCTTCCGATCCAGGGCTTTCTCAGATTTTCAGTTTTTTCAGAAAAAAAATCTTTTTATCCGGAAAATTATTTGAAAAACAAAAGAAAACAATTGGCCTTCACCACAGACCGGATTAAAAATCCGGCACTGGCGTGAGACAGTGACAGAAAATGGCCGAAAGGAAAACTAGTACCATGGTCTTAACTCGTGACGGGACCTACGGGACTTATTTATTATTTAATATATTCAATCCTCTATTACCCTGTATACTCAAATCCTTAGTGTTATGCCATTAAAATGCAGTTTTAATGACGTTAGCAAGTCTGCTTTCGGCAAATTGAAGGAAATATATTTTTACGATAAGACTTTAAACAATTATGTTAATATATTATTATGAATTATAACTTGATGCTCTAATCCTCTAAACCATCAGAATAATTAAAAATTTGTCCATAATCTCTAATCTTTAAATTTTTTTAAAATTAATCATAATCCTTTACCGTGCAGTCATAATTGTACAATCAGCAACAAAATAAGTATTCTTCAAGCTTATGTTTTAAAGATTCAAAAAAATATGCTCTTTTTGAAAAAAATATTATAAAAAAGTGTAATATATGAAAACACGTAATATGATAGGTCACGTTTGCTTAAAGCGGTATTGTAGGTGTAGGCGAGGATGTTGATGGTTTTATAACGATTATAATATGCATGGTTGTAAAATCTGTCACCAATAGATTGTGGAGTAAATAGAGTGAGTTGTAATCGCTGAGAATGTTGTTTTAGTCGTCATTTATGAAAATAAACATTTTATAAAGATTTATGTATTTTATTGATGACTAGCAACCCGCCCACAGTTCGCTTCGATTCACGATTTTAAGAATAATGGAAAAAGTAGACTTCTGGAACTAAATTTTTTTTTATAAAAATTATGAGTGATTCGGATTGGTCATTGTTTAGTTCTCCTTACATCATTGTCATCATCCTCCTGCCCCTGTCTCGTGTCCATTTGAGGCTGGTACAATGGGTTTATTTTCTCTTACGTTTCTCAATTTGTTTCCTATTTACGATGTGACTTTTTGACTTGTAGAATACACTTTATATTTTTTTAACCTACGCAGTACGCACTAAACTAAATCTTGAAAAGTAGGGCAATACCATATCTCGTTCGAATTTCGGAGTGGCCCGAATGGTGTATACTTCCACCTACAAAAATCGTAGCCAATTACACTGCTTTCTTTACATTTTCTACTAGGACTTAGGCGATTATTCTAAAAATAATATATGTTTATTCTTTTTGGTATACAACGCACAAATTGAGTACTGAATAATAATTAAAACTAATGGCAACATCAGTACAACATGGCTGTCATCGCTCGCTAAGTCCGCGGGTAGTTCATTATTTGTTGTTTGATTTGTACGATCTGCTAATGTTTTAATTTAAGAAGGGTTTGTATTAGTTTAAAAATAATTTAAGTGATATAGTTTGTTCATGTGAAAGTGCGGTGCTATGTTTAGGTGCTGAGGAGCAGGTTTTCCTACCAATAAGGTAAGATTTTACATTAATTTCTAGCTTCAAATACTTATGTTAAAATATTTTTATTTTACATAGGTTTTTTAATTATTTTTTTTGTCACAATTGCAGCATCATTATAATATATTTAATAAATTTACGTATGCATATAAGTAGATAGGAACGTGCCAATTTTATGTGAGACTGAAAAATGTCGCCTAATAATTGCTCACACGCTGACAGAGTATTCAAAATTGTGTGTATTTGTCGTATTGGGAATGGAAAAATACCTAAGAAGTTGTCGCCGATACTTACGTATACGCGGGTAGACGTCTACCGACGCCATGCGAAGCCATGGGTGGTAGCTACTCTATAACATATTATATACACGCAAGCGTTTTAAAGTAACTACCCACTTTCAAAAACAAAATAATCTATCAAGAATATGGTTTATTATCGACCAGCATTATTTTGGTACACGAAGCGTATCGTAACGAGCGTAAAACCTACGCATCTGCGGTAGCCAGCGTGTCGTGACGCAAAACATTTATTTATAAATACCACGTCAGTATTTTAAGACCAATCGACCAATTCAAAGACTTTCAAGGCAACAAAATCAGGCATTTTCACGGATTATTTGCCGATTGTTAAATATTTTTTTTATCGTAGACGGTTTGCATTAATATATTTTTAATCTTTGGAGAAAAGTGGCTACCAATTCTAACTCGGACACCCCTTCGGGGAACCTTCTGAGAAGGCTTGAACATAGTCCTAGCAGCCAGAAATAATTAATTTTACTAGTTTTGTAAGTAAGCAAATTTTGCCACTTTCATAGCTCTATGCTGTGAAAAGTTGGTATTGTAACATCTCTGCACACTCCTTCGGTGAAGATAATCTTAGCAGCCACACAATTAATTAATTAGTTGGTATGTCACTTTTATAAGTGAGCTGTGAAAATGCTGATAAATTTACTTCTTAGGTCTCATATATTAGGAAGTAATTTTAGTAGGTACCCTACCTGGCACTTATTAGGAAGAAAGAAATAACTAGTGAAATTTATTTAAACTAACGAAAAATAAATGGTAGGGAGTAAAATTAAGTTCTCGGTTCGGAAACAGGTGTAAATACTCTTAGGTATAAATTGATGTAAGGCAAAAACACCCCCAATGAATGTCCGTGGGAACGGAACTCATGTGTTCCGGGGTGCGGAACATGGGGCAAAAAACAATAAACAGAGGGTGTTGCTTAGGTAGCGCAGTAAGAACACGCTTACATGTAGAGCGTCATAAAAATAGGCAATAAGAATATGAATAATTGTTTTTTATTGATATAGCAACTTTTTTTGTTGTATAAAATAGTAAGTAGGTACACTATTATCTACTTACCTAAAACTTTATTTGAGTAAATACCTACATTGTTAGCTGTTTTGTCGCACGATAGAAATATTCAGATTAAATAAGATACTAGGGGGGTTTTACTGTATCTTCATTATAATAAGACTTCTACAAAGTACTTTGAAATCGTCAGAAGTACACAAAAAATACATAAAACAGGATTATTAAATGTTACCACCGGGTTCAGAATGTTGCTTTTGCTGAGAACAACCCGACAGGAAACTCAAGAATTGCTCTTGACAATTGACTTATGATTATCCTTAATGCTAATCTAAAAATAACTAACCTAAGATAACTTACCTAAACTATTTTAAAAACAGACCAACATTTCACTTCTGGACGGAAGTACACAGTTTTATGTAATCCTTCACATAATTGCTTTTATATTACATTAATAACATTTCCACTAACATTATTACTATCTAATCTACTGATCGAATGGCTGTAACAATAAATTAATAATCTCGTGCCATAATTCACGGCTTATGCAATGTTTTGTGCCTTATAAGGTACAATCATAACTTCGTTATGTTAACTTTCAAAAATGTTAGTTATCTTGTAACTATTAGAAAAGAAAAAGGGTTAATAGAATCTCCGATTTAAATATATTTCTTCTTCTCCGATTTGAATCTTCATCGATTAAAATACGTTACCTTATTATGTTATGTTCCATGGGCTATACGTACTCGTATAGTCCACAGGGTGCTATGTCATGTTATAGAATACAAATCTGTTGCACAGATCTCCAACCGATTTAATACGATCACGGAGGAATAATGAAAAACTCCTTAAAATTATACTTATTGATGAGAATATACATATACATATGCTCACGCCTGTATTCCCCGAAGGGGTAGGCAGAGGTGTTGTAATTTTCAACACCCACATTTCACCGAATATGATTAAGTGCCAACGTGACAGAGGGTGAGTCCATCGCCGTCTCAGGCACTAGGTATACATACGTCTTTGAATTATTTCTCAGACATATGCAGGTTTCCTCACGATGTTTTCTTTCACCGTAAAGCACGTGGTGTGAAATCACTGTACATAAGCTTTTTAGAAAAACTCATAGGTACAGGTTCCGCTGGGATTCGAACTTGCGTCGCTTGCGTAGCAGGCGATTGCTCTAACCCCGAGGCCACCACGGCTCTACTATTTGATGAGAATAATAACCAAAATTAGGTTATATGTAAGTAAGGAGAGTAAAATCGCCAGTACTCCATGAGAGGTTATTGAGTCAAGGTGGTTCACCACGGCGATACAGACGAGATAGTATATTATTTTAACCTTTTCTGTATAGACGAGTAACCATTAGGTGCTGAGGGGGCAGTGCACCATACAGACAGATAGAGACGGATTCATAAAATGATTATTGCGCATTCAAGAGCAGCGCTTATATGTCGTGACGGCATGTAAAAGACCTACATTAGATTTTATTTAAATGCAAGAACTTTTTCCCATATTCACACGCCGATGAAGTGAAACCAAACGGTCTTAATACAATCTTACTTTCGCACATCTCACTACACGTTACTTTATTGCAGTGAAAATTTCGCGTAAGTTAGTTATTGTCAAATAAAAAACTAGTTACATAACTAATTTCTCTTTCCCACGCAGTTATCACCAGTCTATTATTTAATTAAGCTGTTGTTCCGTCGGCTAATTAAATAATCTATGTATATATACAGATAAATAAAATTGATGTGTCTGTTTGTAAATAAAAACAGCTTTTCACTAAATGCATATGAAAGTATACACGCTACTGACACTAAAAAACTAAGTCTTAAAATTTTTCTCTGTCTGTCTGTTTGTTCCGGGTAATCTCCGAAACGGCTGGACCGATTTTAACGGGACTTTCACTGGCAGGTAGCTGATGTTTCAAGGAGTAACTTAGGCTACTTTTATTTATTAAAAATATTAGGGTTCCGCGACAATAAGGATGAAACTAAATCTACGCGGGTGAAATCGCAGGGCACAGCTAGTCTATTATAATATACATAACTTTATTGGCGTGTCCAAGCGTTCGGTAGCTTTCTACTTGAGGTTAGAGTTAAGACTATTGTGTAACTTACATATTGCTCGTAAGATTTAATGGCTATGAAATATAATTTAAGTGTCTATAATACCGGAATTAATGTAATGTTTTTTGCTCAAGCAAATTACTCGCACACTAATATACTTAGAAACCGTTGAAATTTTGAGATGAATTTTTAGGTCCAGCCCTGTTATTCACTAAGGTGTCGTGTGTCGAACTGGACGAGCGTTGGTTTCAATAAGAAATTGATACATAATACATAGAGGATAAGGTCCAATTTCGTACCTTTAAAATCGACACTAGCCGCCGAGTGCGACGCTGTAAAACGTAAGTGAATAACGCGGCAGTTCATCTGATCAATTTCGAATTACAAAGTAATTCCAAACGAATCTATCGGTGGTGTCGTTCTGGTGGTGTCGAGTGGAATGAACGAGGTCCCGAATGGTCCGTATACTTGCTTGCCATAGTAATGTTTGCATAATTGCGACAATTCTCAGCCAATGTAGGAAGCCGTCCAGGGGCCTTACGACAAGCTCTTATTGCCATCATAATTCCACTGTGTGACAGTGACAGACTTATACACGTCATATACATCTGTCTCATTATAAGAGTTAAACTATCATGGCAATAAGACGTCATGGTAGGGCCCCAGCTACCTTTTATGTTTCGCAGTAGATGCATATGAGTAACAAATAATACTAAGTATGATAAATAAGCTACGCATTTAGATATAAGTAGAACTACTAGATTTTTCTTTATGATAATTTTTATCGACATTTGTGCATTGGAACTGTGTCCATGGGCTTACATTTCTCAAGTGATTTACTTTGTATTTTTAATATTGTATAATATTTTTGAAAAGAGTAATTACTGAGTTTCTTGCCAGGTTCTTCTCAGTAAAAGCAACCTTCCGAACCTGGCGGTAGCATGTATAATCCTGTAAATTAATGTCATTGTGACGATTTGAAAGTACTTTGTAAAAGTCTAATCGAATAAAGATATTTTTGACTTTGACTTTGACTTTAAGTAGCACGACTTGAACGTAAATATTCATCATTACAATATCCGTAAAGAAAAGCCCCATCAATGATTTATCTACTTTCATTTCCTTTACATTTGTGGATCATGGATCTTCTTAAGAGTTTAGAATTTGAATCTACAAAGAAAACATGGTCATCAAATTAAGTACTTATTAAGGGGAACACAAAAATAACACCAGACAGACTTATCAAAGCTTTATTTCTTTATTTTATCACTGTTTATTCGTTTATTTGTAAGAGACGCCACGTCACTCTCAAAATAAATTTAACTTACGAGGCGCCAGGCGGGGAATGTAAAATTGCTTATTTTAAGTTAAATCAAAGAAGGAATTCACATTTTTTTTAAAGTAAATTTCTTAGCGGTTTTAAAATATCCGTCGAGACATAAATCGACGAATCAATTTTGATTGAAAATCACTCGCGGTTAGTAAATCCTTAAAACATATCAAAATCTCGATATTTCAATAACATCGGCTGTCTAACTGTTTCAGAGATTAGCCGGAACAGACACACAAACGGACAGACAGGCGGACAGAAGAAAGAATGATTATTCTTAAATATCAGTATCGTTAATACTTTCATATGCATTTGAAAAGCTACATATTTGAATTTACTCACAGACACTTACATTTTATTTATCTGCATAGATATGACAATAGTTGCAACAAAATCTTTCTACATATTGCTCATTGTTCGCAAAACCATCATCATCATCTCCCTGGCCTTATCCCATGTATTTGGAGTCAGCACTTGATTCAACCCGATGTGGCTGATCACCTTGATTTTTATACGAAGCGACTGCCATCTGACCTTCGTAACCCCTTTTTTCGAGGATAATCGGCAATCTGGGTTAAACCAGTTATCAGACTTTCTTAGGCCTCTGAGTGACCTGTAACGATTGCCAAAGATATTAAATTGGCAACCGGGATCGACGGCTTAACGTGCTCTCCGAGGCATGTTCGCAAAACCATCGACCAACAATGGCCATCACTTCGCTATCTCTATTTGTCTATACATACATACATAGTAGTACACGCAGACAGAGGTGGATACAATGCAAATCTGCATTGCAATCGGCACTTACTGCATCAGATACGCATTCCATTGCATATAGCATTTTGTGGTCTTGCTACTATTATAGCGAATTGAATGAGAAATGCATTGAATGCATCGAATGCAAATTGCACCTACGCTATATATGTGCCAATAAAGACTCGAATGTGAAACTATTAACACTGTTGCGAAATTAATTCGAAAATAAAAGAAATTATTTGTTTTTCTTTTGTATGAAATTTACAAGATGCCAGCTGAGTTTCTTACCGATTTTTCTCAGAACAGGGCTTTTTATTCCTGATGAAAAAAACGTTCAATTTGAAGTATACTCAAACTCAAAACTATCTTTGTTCGATTAGACTATTAACAAAGTACCTACTTTCAAATCGTCAGAATGACATTGTTTATGGTAATAATATAGTTTTTTTGTTGGATTAAGCTGAGCTGTAAGCAACCAACGGGGTCCACAGGTGGCGGATAGTGGAACGGCCACCAGATATGGTGGTTAGCTGCGAATATATTGAATAAGCAGTCCCCGACCAGCAGCGGCAGGGTCATAGGAGGTAGTGGGAAACCTGGTGGGACAGGTTTACCTATAAAGTGCTACAAAGCTCCTATGACGGCCTTGTGACATGGCGATCAAATGCCGCCAGTAAATAAGCATTCCCCTGATACGGGGCAGCAGCCGTATCAGTACTTTTATATGGCCGAAGATTAGTGATCTGGAAGGACATATATCAGATATCGAAGGACAGCCCTCTGACCTCTGAACTGCGGTGCAGAAAGCAAGGGGAAACTACTGCACAATACTCCCAACACATATAACTGATGCAAATGGAAATAAAAAATAGTAACGTTCTTGACAACGGGCTTCCGCGATGTAACATTCCGTGGCGGTCCGAGTCCGGCAGGAGTAGGAACAAGGCTACTCAGGTCGTCATCATGCGAAATCCTTGTAGCATTGGAACATGGAATGTTCGCACTATGTTGCCGGAGGGGAAGTTAGAAGAGGTCAAGCAGGAGATGACAAGATTAAAATTGGATATATTAGGACTGAGTGAAGTAAGATGGGAAGGTAGCGGAGATTATTGGAGCGATGAATACAGATTAATATATACTGGGGAAAAACAGGGATGTAACGGTACAGCTATAATTCTAAATAAGAAATGGGGTAATCTAGTTGAAAATACAATCCATCTCAATGATAGAATCACAGCGCTAAAAATTAAATCAGACCCAATGGATACATTTATTATCCAACTTTATATGCCGACAGGAAGCTATACAGATGAAGAAATAGAACAAATATACGAGCAAATAGACTCAGTCATGGATATAGTTGAAGAAAAGGATAATTTAATTGTAATGGGTGATTTTAACGCAATAGTGGGAGAAGGAAAAGAAGACAGTATAGTAGGAAACTATGGACTAGGAAACCGAAATAAAAGAGGAGACAGATTAGTACAATTTTGTAAGGAATATCACTTGACAATAGTTAACACAAACTTTAAACAACCAAAAAGAAGAAGATACACATGGAAAATGCCTGGTAACATTGGAAGAAACCAACTTGACTACATAATAGTAAAAAATAAACATAAATATATGGCCTTAAATAGCAAAACATATCCAGGAGCTGATCTCAATACCGACCATAATTTACTAGTCACAAAATTTGATATACGAACCAAAAAACTAAGGAAAAAACCAAAACCTAAAGATATTGATCTCAATAAGTTAAGAAATAACAAAAGTATACAAGTGCAATATAATAATAACTTAAATAATAAACTAAGCGATTATATGAAAAATAAATTAAGTGTTAGCGTAGATGCAAAGTGGTGCAATATTAGAGATATAATTAGGACTAGTGCAGAAGAGAGTTTAAATAAAGAGAAAATAAAACCGAGAAAAAAGTGGCTGAATACAGAAATAACTGATTTATTAGTAGATAGAAGGAAATACAGGAATAAAGAAGATGTTGATAGTATTAATAAGTATAGAAAGCTTACCAATATAATAACATGCAAATGTCGAAAACTTAAAGAAAGAGATATAGAAAGCGATTGTGAAAAAATTGAGTATTATATGAATAAAGGTAAAGTAGATATAGCATATAACATAATAAAAAATCTTCAAAAGAAACCGAAAAATAAATCAACGACTATTCTAGATGAAAATAGTAATTTGTTAATGAACAATATTGATATTTTAAACAGATGGAAAAGATATATAGAAGAATTATATAAAGGTGAAGGACTATCGAAAGAAGATATAGAAAATGTAGAAGATGTAGATACATTTCATTTGGGACCAGAGATACTTCGAAGTGAATTCGACAATGCATTAAATAATATAAAAAATGGAAAAGCAGCCGGTACAGATGGAATCTACATAGAATTAATAAAATACTCAGACAACGAACTTCTACTTAATGAATTATTTAACTTGACCAAAACCATTTACGATACAGGAAATATACCAAACGACTTTAAACTATCAAAAACAGTTACTTTACCCAAAAAACCTAACACTCTGAAATGTGAAGAACACAGAACCTTAAGTCTCATATCTCAAGTCTCTAAAATAATTCTCAAAATTATACAAAATAGAATTAGACCTAAAATAGAGTACAATTTAAGCGATGATCAGTATGGATTCAGGAGAAACAGAGGGACAAGAGAAGCCATCTTAGCTTTAAGACTAATAATTGACAGAAGAATGGAGGTTGGGTTGAATACACACATAGCATTTATAGACTTAGAGAAGGCGTTCGACAGGGTAGATTGGAAACAGATGATGAAAGTATTGAGAGAAATAGGTTTAGATTATAAAGATCGGAGGGTAATATATGAACTCTACAAGCACCAAGAAACTACAATCGAGATAGGTCTTGAAAAAACAAATGCTAAAATCAGACAAGGAGTTAGACAGGGCTGTTCACTCTCACCACTCATATTCAATATTTTTATAGAGGCAGCAATTAAGAAAATTTCTACAGTAAATAATACAGGGGTTAAATTCAATGGGGAATTAATACAATTTATAAGATTTGCTGATGATATAGCAGCAGTTGCGGAAACAAAGGAAGATCTGCAGACACTAATCAATGCAATGGATGTAATTTTTAAACAATTTTCGCTTCAAATAAATATTAAAAAAACCAAAGTAATGGTCACAACTAAAACTGATATAGGCACACCACACTTAATCCATTTAGATAATAATATGTTAGAAAATGTCAATAGCTTCAAATACTTAGGAAGCCTCATAACAAGTAGTTCTAGATGTACTCCAGACATAAAATCAAGAATCGCAATAGCTAAGCAAGCATTTAATAACAAGCGTCATATATTTACATCTCACATTTCAAGTAGAGTCAAGAAACAGTTCATTAAAACGTACATCTGGAGTATAGCGCTTTATGGAAGTGAGACATGGACTATGACAAAGAAGGATAAAGAGATACTGGAAGCGTTTGAGATGTGGTGTTGGAGAAGGATGGAGAAAATCAAATGGACGGAAAGAGTCACAAATGAAGATGTACTCAAAAGAGTAAATGAAAAAAGAATACTATGGAATACAATCCAGAATCGAAGAGGAAAGATGATTGGCCACCTTGTACGACATGACAGTTTCTTTAAAAACATACTAGAAGGAAAAGTAGAAGGAAAGAGAGGAAGAGGAAGACCCAGGCTAACATACATGAGACAAGTCAAGGAAAATGTGTCTGCCATGACGTATAGGGAGGTCAAGGAGATGGCACTGGATAGAGACAAATGGAAGAAGTTGCATCAGTTACACCGACAAGAGTCACAACTCTTAAATTCATAATAAAAATAGTTTTTTTATTGTCTATGAAAAAGATGGCGTGAGTAAAGTCGTGAATAAAAACAGTGTAAATGTCGGAGTTTTACTGGAAAATCTACAATAGAATCATTAAATATCGTCAACAGACATGAATATATAGAATTATACATGCTGCTGCCGTCTGCCAGCAGTTTAGCAGAGGTGTTGCAATAACAACACCTACTTTTCACCGAAGATAATTAAGCACCAACGTCTCCGAAGGAACCTATTAATGATATTCATGAATTCATTAAAAAAAGCAGCATTAGTTATCTTGGATAGTGACGTCAAAAATGGATTTTGTTTTAGTTAGTTTGTCAAAACGCACAACCACCATCTTTGTTTTTACGATTAATATGCAACTTGTATCAAACTTACAACCTGTGCTTTATAAAGTATAGAAATTCTTTGATTAATATGAAACCATAAAATTATATTAATTACAGTTTTAATTAGAGCACGACGTATTGAGAATTGAACAATCGAATTGTGGAGCGGAACTAGTAACAATGCATCGTAATTATATCAAATACAATACAAAGCTCGGAGCTTAGTTATTATCTACCCACCTCGGGTCCACTAGCATCTTATTGTTTCCACCACAAAATCTAACGGTAACGTATTGAGAGAAATTTAACGATAAAATAAAATAATATGCTCATGCCATCCCAGAAGGGTCTCCGAAGGGGCTAGCAGAGGTATAATAACAACACCCACTTTTCACAGAAGATGTTTGAGTGCCAACGTGACAGATGGTGAATCCATAGCCGTCTCAGGAACTATACCTACGTCTTTTAATTGTTTCTTAGAAATTGCAGGTTTCTTTACGGTGTTTTCATAACATAAGTTTAAACTCATTGGTCATCAGGCCCCGCTGGGTTTCGAACTTGCGTCGCTTGCGTAACAGGCGAATCAAACCCCAAGGCCACGGCACGGCAGGGCTAGAATAACCTTATTGTACAGGATTATGCAGTAATTTATGTGTTCATATAGCTTCAAGATAGATCTTACCATGAACTTCAATAATGATCCATTTCCCTGTCATTCATCTGTTGTTTACTCCTCATGTCTGCATCGTGAGACATTTCACGGTTTCAATTCGTGCCAGTCGTGCGCGTGATCATAATATTCTTCATAACAAGACCTGTACGCTACATGATACACTGTATGGTGTTTAAACCTATTGTATTAAGGGTGGTATTCCCTTGATTGAAGAGTTGACATTTAAAGGAGAGTTAATACTCTGCGTGTGCGGATAACTCCAACTCATTGGTATATGCAGCATTTTTCTTGCAACTTATTAGAGTCGTGGTGATAAACTGGTATGCGTGTGAATGTTTGTGAGAAAACTGAGAGGCGCGAACTAGTGTTTACATTACTTATAGCGTGCGAAAAAGTTTCTAGTTAGATATTTACTTATTTAACACTCGAATAAATGCATAAACTAAGAATGGAAGCTTCCCAGTATATGGTTTTCTCGATCGAATACAGAATGGGGGTCTTCAACATACTAGTGATGATCTTGGTGTTGCAGGCATGTATATATACTGTAATAGGAAACAGCCTGGTGAAAAACAGACGAACAGGCAGACAGGCAGACAAACAGCGGAGTCTTAGGAACAAGGCCCAGTTTTATCCTTTAAGTACGGAACTCAAAAAATTCAGCCTTACATTTTTAAATTCTAAGACTTTTATTTCCACCGTGACTATACTATTAATTCTAGAAAAAACATAGTACATTGTATCTAGTTCTAACAATGATCTAGAAATCGTGTCCAGACAACTTCACTTTGAATGAGTTCAATGTTGTGCCTTGACGTATCAATCAGCGATTATCTATGCGCGTGCGCAAGATACGTGTCGCCTGATCGACAAACACCATCGCAATATGAATAGCTTTCGTTTCTACTCTACCGCTACTATCTAGCGTTCAGGTTATTTGTGTCTCGACTTAGAATGGTTATTTGATAAGAACTATTCAGAAGGCCCGCTCCCATAACAGTCTGTAACAGCACGCACTAGCGCTGGGCGTTGGCGCTGGCGTTGAATGCGCAGTAGCAATTATTTGGGGTTGGTGCCAGTGCGTACAAATGAGCATTTATCATAACTATTTTCGCTGTGCGCTCAAAACTGAATGATACCTGCATGACTAAATATTTAAGAGACCAACCACATACAAGCGGCGCGCTTCAGCAAGGTAATTTTGTTAGATATCTCGACGGCGAGTGGTTGGTTTCGAGCATAAGAAATCTATATATCCCTTGGTCACGACATCACGGGTGAACTCGACCGATTTCGATAATTTTTTGTTGTTGCGCGTGCGCTCCGTCAGAGTACAAGCTATGGAGCAAGAGTAAGTACGCGGGGGATGCAGCGTATGTGTATGCACTTGAAGCGCGCCCATTGTGTTGTGTTGGAAACCGCCCATGTGTTAATATTTTATTTTATATAAATGGTGAATGTGGTATCAATGGTAAGGAAAGTAGGAATTAATGTCAATTGTTTCAGACAAAGCGATGAGAGTTTTATTGTCCATTAGCTTTTTGTCTTTGTTGTGGCTCAAGAGGCCATTTTCACGATGTGAGTGGTTGGGAAGTTCTTGAATAGATCGGTCACTTGCCATCTGATCTGTAGGTATAACAAACTGTAAAATATTGGGACCGCAGTACCTAACTACCTACCTACAAGTGCCGTCATGAGCTATGAGCGATCAGCGAGAATAGTGGTGGTACCTAACTGTTTTTAACACATTCACTACTAACGACGCACCTGAGCGTCCAACTGTGAGAGATTTTACGACGAAGATGCGATGTTAGCAGTGAATGTGTTCGCATTTCATTCGGACAGACACACCGACAGGACAGACTAATAGAATTACATCGCATTAACAATAACAGCGCATTGAGGTAACTCGTGATTGCACCTGTAATCTAAGCACATCGTTTTCAAATTTGTATGAGTGGCTGGAAATATGTTGGGTCCACCTCGAATGTAGTCACACCCGACTATGTCATATATGCCTATGTTCATGAAAGTCCAGTCCAATTCTTACTCTATTTGTACCCTTTAGGGACCCTTAAAAGACATAAAACCTCACATTCCTATTACAACACTTTAACGATATATCGAATAGCAAGTGGAATTCCGAACTAAGAACGATTCGAATAGGTACTTCATTTTATAGATGTTCCGATATCTCGTGTTACACTTAAGGTGGATCTATATTAAAGCTGGTATATAGAGGGGAATATGTACCTAAGAAACGATGGATGGATTGTGTGAAAGATGATATGACTAGAATGGGAGTGAATACAGATATGACGGCTGATAGAGAGAAATGGAAGAGAAGAACACATTGCGCCGACCCCAAATAACATTGGAAAAGGGCAGGAGGATGATGATGTAAATCAGCTGTTAACGTCAAGTTTAAGTTATTATATGCCATAAGGTTCTGGGGTTATATTCGGCTATATACCTAATAAGCATTATATGGCGTATTAAGTAAAATATACGCGAACTCTTTGTTACTTGATATCGGTATCTGATTATTCGAGAATAAAACGAATCTCACCGCACTTGCTAAATATCTAATTTGTACTCTTAAAGAATGTGGTTCCGTTTTGCTGTTTGTGATGTTACATGTAGGTATTATGTTACATATAGGTATTTCTTAAATTTTACCAATTTTGTTCTTAAGTAAACATACCTATAATATAATGTTGCTGTAGGTCTAGCGCACGTGCTGTGTCATAGGTCACGTGCCTGATTTATGTAATTTTCATACATTTCGTAACGTTTCTATTAGCGCAAGCGGAAGAGAATGTTACTTTGTCTACAAGCCCTGATCAATTAAAGTTATCTGTCATTTGCACGAACGCGAATCACATATTCAGGAATGTAATAATAATGGCTATACAGAAGCTAAATTACAAATTGCTGTTTGTCAGCACACGTTGCGCGTGAATAGCGTATGTCTATCTTTACGGAATCGATTCTGGCTACTTCCCACATGGAGAATCGATTACTGGCTAACCTTCCGAGGAAATAACGTGATATTGTCTAATCGATATGAGTTGGAACTCATGTTTGTACCTAAGTCAAATTACACCTAAATATATTTGCAATGTAAACATTTTGATACAATGCATTACATTTACAAATATACGCACGTGACTTTACTTCACGAATTCGTATACAAAAACATAAAATGTATGTAAATTGATTATTTGACAGTTCCGGGTCAGTTAACAATGACAGAAGTATTAAAATATCAATTTGCATCGATCATATTTCCAAAGAAGCTCGAAATTCAAAATATCTTTATTTTATTAGATTTCTTACAAAGTAATTTGAAATTGTCAGAAACACATGATACATGATTATAAATGTTACCACCGGCTCCGGAAGATTGCTTTTGACGGGTTTAGCAAAAGACTCAACAATTACTGTTTTCAATTCAAATTCGAATCTTGATAAAGCAAATCAAAATGATAAATCCTTATGACTTATGGTTTAAATGTTGAATGCATTCAACATTTAGATTTAAACAAGATAAAGGGAGAAGATACACTTTGGAATTTTTCTGGTTCAATCAGAAGGCCAGAAAGCCAGAACCCGTTGGGCTTAAGTGCAGCAAAAGTAAATTATCCTCACGCTTCGCTAGTGGAAACGATACAAAATGTAAGGGAATGACATATGTCACGTAACTGATTTATGTCATTTCCATACATTTTTATCGTTTCTATTAGCGTAAGCGCGAGAGAATGTTACTTTGTCTAGGCCTACAGTACGTATTGTATTACACGAAGACATTAATTAGACATATACACGTATTGTTTCCTTTCGTTACTTTCCTGTCCCTTCCAAGTGAAGATCAAAGTTATCAATAAACAATGTTAAGCTATCTATTCCCACAACATGTAAAAACAGCATTGTTTTAGGAGAGCGAAGTACCAGGCTCCCAGACAATGGGCAGCGGTCGCTCCTTCCTGTGTTGGAAACAATGCTTTGACGTCCGCTGTTACCATTTCACCAACCATATATTATGTCTGTTCCCACCGCGCGTGTTACACTAACTACGTGTTGTTCAGTTGTCATGTGATTTAAAAAAACCCGGCTAACTCGCGCACTAAGGACTCCGTACCAATACCTATATGTAGGACCGGGAAAAAATTACGTTTGTTGTACGAGTATGAGAGTCCCCGAAATTATTCATTATATTCTGGTCTTTAGTTGTTGTTATATATATCATCTGGGGAAATGTTATGGTGACAGGCGGACAGACGGACGGATTGCGGAGTCTTAATAATAGGGTCTCATTTTAACTGTTGGGTAAGGAACCCAAAAACCATTGACATTAATAGCTCATTCACACTCATACCTACCCTCTTGGATTGAGCTATCCACGAATGGGCAGTTATGGAAACTACTTTATGTCGTCTGGTATAATATAATGTCTGGACTGAATATATTTTCACTCTTTTTCATACATTGGACACCTTCTTTGCTTTCTAAACTTACCTATAGTTTCTATTCAGATGATACGTATTTCATAATCTCTTTGCTGCAGAATGAAATGACCATAATTATGAAGAATTATTTTGTGTCTATTAGAACACCAATAAAGACAGGAAATAAACAAGTTTCAAAAGTAAATTATCAAATTAACACAAATCTAAACAGGAAATTATCACATTCTTTTAATACTAAAATAAAATCTCCGAGAGAGTTACCAGGCGCGCATACAATGGAAGCAGTATATGTGCTAACAATGTCGCCTCTAACCATTCAATGCACAATGCACACTAATTACTGTTCACTGTTGCATTGTGCTGTACTCTTAGTCATTACTAATATTAGAAAGTACTTTAGATTATGTGCCTTATTATAAAACTGGCTTCTACTAGTGATCTCGTCCACATAAATCAGGCAGGAGAATAACCTCATAGAACTGTTATTTTTTTCTAAAACTTTTGATGTAGTGATTTCACACCACGTGATTTATGGTGAAGGTAAACATCGTGAGGATACCTGCATAATCTGAGAAGTAATTCAAGCACGTATGTATAGTGCCTGAGACGGCGATGGACTCACCATCGTTACGTTGGCATTTAACAATCTTCGATGAAAAGTGGGTGTTGTTATTAGAACACCTCTGCTTACCCCTTCGGGTCATACAGGCGTGAGCATAAGTATTTCCTTTCATATTTTAAATATTCTAGCCACCAAGTCGGTGCAGTAAAGGGTTTGAAAAAATATGCCTGAGGACTTATCTTTTTGCGAGTGGAAACAAGACTAATGACAATACAAGAAATTATCCAAGAATTCATCTGAAATGTTCCCATTTACTTAGGTCGTATTTTAGCGTTATTTACAATATTGGTCGGGATGATTTTGACTGGACGTCGAGCTGAAGTTCTTTATAGGACTATGATTTCAATGATGCATCATCAAAGCTCGATCGAATTGATAACGGTCGATTGAATCTCTATGTTCCCTGTTGGATGCGTTCCAAAGACGATCGGGCTCGAAGTCTCTACTCGCAAGATAAAAAGTACCTAATTGAACTGTTTTTTCAAATTGAAGCACCCATTCTACAGAGTTTAGTTACCAAAAAACCTAGTTAAAATTAATGATATACGTATACTAACCTACGTCATATTTTGTTGATATTATCATAGGTGTCTCGACTACTATATATTCTTGCCAAGATCGTTATTCGTTACCATCCCAACATTGGTGAAGAGCCAAGAATCTTTAGTGTTTACGGCTATTCGATATTAAGATAAATACTTTTTGTAACTACACACTTCATATCGAACAGCTTTTAGTTTTGTTTGAACTTGCCATTACTAGGGCCAGTATACATTTGGGAACACATTAAAATTTACTCACGCCATCCCAGAAGGGGTAAGCAAAGATGTTGTAATAACAACACCTACTTTTTCCCGCAGATGATTAAGTACCAACGTGACAACTATATACACGACATTGAATTACTTCTAAGAATATGAAGGTAACCTCACGATGTTTATCTTTACACGTGGTGTGAAATCACTGCATCTTCTTAAATGTTTTCAGAAAAACTCATTGGTACAGGCCGCTGGGATTAGAACTCGTCTCGGTTGCGTAGAAAGCGACTACTCAAACCTCACGGCCACTAGACTCATGTGCCTGAAAGTAAATTCTTTAGTAGAAAAGGTTAGTTAAGCAAATGCCGATTAATAAAATAATTCATGAGAAAAACAAAAACTACCACAATAAGAAAGTTGCTGTTAAAACTGATGAAACCGCAGTTATGAATGAAGCAATTTGCGGTTGTA
The DNA here is from genome assembly GCA_964035505.1 of Watsonalla cultraria. Taxonomy (NCBI): domain Eukaryota; kingdom Metazoa; phylum Arthropoda; class Insecta; order Lepidoptera; family Drepanidae; genus Watsonalla; species Watsonalla cultraria. The sequence continues at coordinate 2,695,791 of OZ037717.1, read as the reverse complement.
CGGCTAACGGAAGTGCACACAATGCAATTTTCCATAGGTCCGAGATTGCGTCAGGGTCCAGGAAGCTGGGTGATGTAGGTCAGTGGACTGTTACAGGTCATCGGCATTAGACAATGAGTGGTCGAATCGATTGTGATTGAAACAGTTGTAACGACTGAAGGGTACTAAGCAAGCATAGTATGTATTTAGTGTAGGGCTTCGATCGTTCTAGTTTTAAACGTATTATCTTATGAGAAATGTAATCGATCGTTGTGTGTGTGATATGGAAGAAATACCTTTTTTTTTTTTTTTTTTTTTACATGGGGAATCCATTTCGGATACGCACTCGCTGCGGGGGCAGCGAATGGTTATGCCGGGCTCTCACCGGCTAAACCCCATGGTGTTTCTCCAACTCGCTTAATGGGGGGGACACGTGATACGTTTTCACATGCTTTGCCGTGAACCCCCCCTGCGACCAGCCGCCCGAGGGCAGCCCCTCCTGAAGGGGAGAGATTACATCCCCCCTTGGCCTAAAGGCCGACTCCGAGCAAGGCTCGCCGAAACACATAAGGCCAGCCTTGACACACGACCTCCATGAGTGCAATGGCAGCCAACTCCCCCGAGCCAGCTGCCTGGAGGCCCCCTTACGGCAGTCTGGTGACCACCTTTGGCCGCAGGATAGGGAAGGGACAAACGCCCCCGCTCCCCTAGGCTGCAGCCCCTCCTTCACCGCACTAACTGTGCGGCCGGACACGCGGCACACCACATCCACCGCGTCTCCATATACAAGCCATGGGGGAAGGGAGGGGCAAATGCCCCCACTCCCTTCGCCCCGCAGCCCCACCATTACCACAACAGCGGTGTGGCCCCGCCGGGTCGCGGCGGATAGGGAGAGTGGCGCATCGCCATACCAGCACGCCTCTCCCGCCGCGATCCTCGGCTGCGGTGGGTAGGGAGAGCAAGAGCGGTGTTCCTACACTCCACCCGACCACTACCCCTCGCAGCCCCGCCCGCGCGTCACCGACCCTTCCATTCGGTCGGCGACGCTGTCGCTTACGCGACCCTCCACCAGGGCCGGCCTGCACCAGTGGCCCAGACCGCCCTGCACGACGCCGCCACTTCCCAGACGACGCCGCCGTCGCACCCTAGGTGAATCTGCCGGGCTGCAAATCACGCTAGGGGCGACCCCCACAAGCCAGCTTGCACCAAAGTGCCCGAGCCGCCTGCACGTCGCCCGCCACTTCCCAGACTACGACGTCGTCGCTCAAAGGGGCCTGCCGATGACTCAAAGCAGGCACCACTGACAGGAGCGACCCTCCTGGGGCAGCCCGCACTAAAGTGTCGGGGCCGCCGGGTTCCTCTTAGCTTCATCGTGTGGTGCCGCCACGACTACTAGAGCCCCCCCACCACGGCAAGGTGGGAACCCCCGGGGGGGATGGAAGAAATACCTACTTCAAGTATATCAATATACGCTTAGGGTTATCCAAATTATAAGGTCAGTATTTAGCGATTTAAGAAGAGTGTGACACCTGATCTTATGATAATTAAGTTGTCTCTGTCCGTTACCATTTCACTAATGTGCCATTCTTATTCTTAAACTAGCTGTGCCCCGCGGTTTCACCCGCGTAGATTTTAATTTCATGGTTAACCACGGATACCTAATGTTTAAATAAGATCTAAGTAGCCTTAATTACTCCTTGTAACATTAGCTATCAGTCAGTAAAAGTCCCGTTCATTCGGTCCAGTCGTTTCGGAGATTACCCGGAACAAACAGACAGACAGACAAACGGAGAGATAGAAAAATTGGTTTTTCTCTGTCAGTACCGTATATACTTTTATATGCATTTAGTGAAAAGCTGTTATTTTGGAATTACAAACAGACACTTCAATTTTATTTATCTGTTTAGATGTATAGATATCTGTATAGATTATTGCGCTATCGAAATTTACAACATCATCACCATTACCTGCTTTTATATCATGCCTAAAATATACAGGATACTTTTTGTTTATATATTTATTAAGGTTCTTCAACATTGGATACACATTACACGTTTTAAAATACTAGCTTAAGATGTTACACGAAGTACAGTATACAGTCAAGTCAATATTTCCCATTACACATCAAAACCGTGTAGGTAATGATAACCTTTGCAAACTCATTGAAAATTGCAAGCCTGAGTGCCTTGAACATTTCGTCAGTCAAATGAGTACAATACGCAGGTCCGACCTGCAATCTCGGATCATTTCATCACGACGCCCCATTGTTCACAATGTTGCAATTACGTCATTATATTTCATTGATACTATTTGGGGGTCGAAGATCTTAAAACATTTGTATTCAATCGGATTTACTGTTCAAAGAACCGCCACTGATATAAGAGCTGGGGCCTTACCACGAGCTCTTATTGCCATGATAGTTTGATTTATATTATGAGACAGATGTATATGACGTGTATACATAAGAAAATAAAAACAAATTTTTTGGACAGCCTGTAGTTAAATTATAAATAAAAATATATATCCACATACCCACATCATAGTTGTTATAAAAGTTGCTTGTTAGCTCGCCATTATCTCTATCTACCTACAACTATACTAAAAAGAAATGTATTAATTGTCTTCAACTGATTATTGCAGCTAAGTTATTTAGTTAATCACTCACAGACATTGGTACTTTTCTAATGTATAAGTAATTGTAATACTTACTTATTGTATATGTAGTATGTTAGCATTAAAGCTGACGGCATGTCGGACAAACCTCAGTGGTTTTTGGCATGCTAGGTATAAAAATTTGTCTCGTTCTTTGTGAAATAAATAAATAAAAAAATACTGTCACGCAGTTGAACTATCATTGCAATAAGAGCTCATGGGCCCCTGCCTCGTCTAGGGGCCGATCAAAGTGTAATATTTTTTTTCCATTTTTAATATCCCAATAGCAGTCAGGAGTTTGGATTAGTGCCCGGTTAATGGCATAGGTTCGCCCCCTATTACATGGGACATAAACATTACTGGGGAAATGTGGGTATACGAATACACCTTTGCGGAATACAGGCGTGAGAATACTGTAGTCTGTAAATGCATTTGTATAAAATATGCAACATTGATCACCTGATTAAATGAGAGCATCGATAAATATAATACCCAATGATGTGAGCTGATACTTGCATCGTGACAGCGCACCACGACTGTTTGATTAGATAGCGAAACGGCTTTATTCACTACATTGGTAGATATGTAGAATTATTCGTGTCCGTATAGCTAGCGTACACATAGTGGAATCCAGGGTCGGGAGTAGCCTTAAAAAATAGTGCTTCGTTTCTGGTGCGCTATCTTGACGTCAAGCTAGCGTACCAAAAAGAAAGCCCTGTATTTCTGTAAATATAGTAGCACAATTTTTTTTATATGGCACTATTTTTTGAGGCTACTCCCGACCCCGGATTCCACCATGTGTACGCTAGGTTTATGGACACAATTATCCACTGTTATTGAAACATGTCAAAATAGTTACTCATAATTATTTTATAGGATTCAACTTTGATTACGCGATTTTTTTCTTTTGGCATACCGTTTTTAAGCGACCATGTTGTTTTTCAGTTATAGCGAGAATTTCAAAATAGCAACTTTTCATTAATTTCATATGAGAGTGTATACAATACTTACACTGAAACATGTTTTTTTAAATGTTTTTCTCTGTCTGTCTGTCTATCTGTTTATCCGTCTGTCTGTCCGTTTGTTCCGGAAAATCTCTAAAACGGCTGAACGGATTTTAACGAGACTCACTGGTAGGTAACTGATGTTTCAAGGAGTAACTTAGGCTACTTTTATTAATTAAAAATATTAGGGCTCCGCGTCAATAAGGATGAAACTAGACCGATTTTAACGAAAAAAAACACAAGAGTCCGCGGGACAGCCATGAAATTAACTCTACGCGGGCGAAACCGTGGGGCACAGCTAGTAAATAAATAAAGTACATAATAAAGGTAATAGATATCTTCTAAATTGTCTGTTCCAAATCGAAGTATCTTCAACTATGGAATCATATAATACAACTAGCTGTGCCCCCCGGTTTCACCCGCGTAGATTTAGTTTCTTCCTTATTGTCGCGGAACCCTAATATTTTTAATAAATAAAAGTAGCCTTAGTTACTCCTTGAAACATCAGCTACCTACCAGTGAAAGTCCTGTTAAAATCCGCCCAGCCGTTTCAGATATTACCCGGAACAAACAGACAGACAGACAGACAGAGAAAAATTTTAAAACTTGGTTTTGTAGTGTCAGTATCGTGTATACTTTCATATGCATTTAGTGACAAGCTGTTATTTTGGAATTACAAACAGACACTTAAATTTTATTTATCTGTATAGATATCAATAATATTATTTATTTAATAGACTTTCAAATTTAACAGACCCGCTGAGATTACCGATTAGAATATCTTTATGTTTGCTTTTAGATATAACAAGATATAAAAGTCGCGTTTCTATTGTTTTCAAGTTACCAGTCATAATTCTTATTTTGTTGTAATTGGAAATCGACTTATGCAATAATCGCCACTTTCATATTTCAATACGACACCAACAACACGAAAACAAAACAGCGTCGTCTATTGTTCCGCATTTAAAAATTAAAGGAATGTTTTTTTTTTACTTTGTTATCTATGGTCCGGAGCTTTTACAGGTTTTTATTCGCCTTGCACCATACATGGGACTCATAAAATAACTACTGGGGTGCTATTCACTAAGGCTTCTCAGCGTTGAACTAGACGATGAGTGGTTTTGAATACGAAATTGAATTTCCTATGATTTAAAAAATTGCACGTCGTCGACGTCTCGACGTCTTTGTTAATGTGCCTTATATTATGGTTACTTTTAAATTTGTCTGCTAATTTACAGCCCACTTTTTCAAATAATAATATTGTCTAGTTTCAAACCTCAACCTCCCTTCTGAATAAATAACAGTGAATTCCATAAACCTCTGATTTTGACATTATTCTGTAACTAAATTGTAGATGTAAATTGCCAATCGCTCAATTAAAAAAATCTAATTAAGCCTTCATTATTCAAGTAAGTTATTTAAAATCGTACCATTTAACAATATAAAACGTATTTTAACCGCTTTACTTATTTCAGTTACAAATGTCTGTTTATTGATCTACAGGTTGTGATTTTGCATTGGTGCCATATTTACGGAGGTTGAATTATAAATTAGAATAAAATAGAACTTAAATCAATCATCATGTGAGCAAACACCATCATGTGATGCATGCATCAATGAGCAAAAGCAGCAAACATAAAAAAATCTTTTGCATTTGTCTTCTGTCTATTCGATAAATATATCAGCCTCCTTTAATATGGCACCAATGCAAAACTACACTCTGTATAGAAGATAGCGTATAAGTGCACTGAAAATAGTGCTAGAGCAGAGAAAAAGCAGCTGACATGTAATACGTTTATTTGACAACTTCACTGTGACTTTTAAAATGTATATAAAAGACTGACAATTAAAAAACATAAACCAAAAAATAATATTATTCTTTTTTTAAATAGAAAATAGTTTCTAACACTCTGCATAGATAACACTGGACCCTAAAACGTCTCTAAAATCTATAGAGATAAATAAAATTGAAATGTCTGTTTGTAATTCCAAAATTACAGCTTTTCACTAAATGCATATGAAAGTATTCGCGCAACTGACACTAAAAACTGTATGTGTGTCTGTCTGTCTGTCTGTTTGTTCCGAGTAATCTCTAAAACGGCTGAAAGGATTTTAACGGGACTCACTGGTAGGTAACTGATGTTTCAAGGAGTAACTTAGGCTACTTTTATGAATTAGAAATATCATCGTCAATAAGGATGAAACTAAATCTACGCGGGTGAAACTGCGGGGCACAGCTAGTCTATAATAACTACTTATAACGGTTATGAGGCTACGTTATCAGACCATCAAGATAAATGGTAAGTATTTTGAGCCTCGCTTTGTCTCAGTATCGGTGACAGCTGTCATTTTGACAAGATAACACTAACAAACCCGCGTGCTTAGGTAGCGTATACCTATCGAGATGTTATTTCGACAAGTCCTTTCACTTCCCGCTTCTTAAATCATATCTGCTTAAAAGATTAACTGGGTTTTTTGGTGGTATTTCTGGCGTTGAAGACCCCTTTATTACAAAACAGAAGACTAAGATAGTCCTGGGTTTAAAAACAGCTCCTTCTCTTTCTATGATACAGGTTAAAAATTAATGAATTTAGTTTTAGTCTGAGTTTAGTATAGTCTTCGTTTAAGCCATGTGATAAAGGGTCATGTTTTAAGAAATTACTAATTGTATTTGATCTCTTAAGGAGTTTCTCCACCGGAATTTGGCAAGCACCCTTAGGCTGTGGTAACGTGGCTGTGAGAAAAAAGTTTGCTGCCTTAGTGATATATAAATGAAACAAAAAAATTATTATGAATAAATTATGATGGAATTTATAGTGTGAAATGTATTGATCCGCCATCTTTAGAAATCAAACACAACCCGCCTCCGAAAAAGTATCAACACATTTTGAGCCACGTTAAAATGCAAGGCTAGGTCGATTTTTGAATCTTTTTATTTTACTAGTTTTCCGACTCTACCAGTCAAGTTCCTCAATACGTCTGTGCCCTAGTTTTAGCATGTTTTTACGTTGACGATATCACCTGCGTATTTTCCTCATTTTACATGGGAACTTAAGCGCCCCAAGCGACGAGTGTAAGAAGTTTACATATCCACACAAAAGAGCGCAAAACGCAAGGTCAAGCGACAGCGTTCGAAAACCTATAGTTGCTTGTGGCATGTAGTGAAAATGTCTTAATGTTACGAGTTTTCCGACACTACCAGTCGAGTTCCTCAATACATCTGCAAGCTGTTACCCAACTAACGTATTTGGAGTACATAAATGAAAGTAGAATAGTTTCCACATTTTCCTTTAAGTTTTTGCGGCGGTTGGAAACCTTACGACATAGCGTAAATGCTTCGGTGTACCACAATGTATCAGCGGGCCGGCCATTTCCTCGCGATTATGGCTATTTGGCGAGAATCAACACTTTTTCTTTGTTATATAACATTTACACTGCTCATGTTAATTTATATTACTTAGCGCTAAGTTGTAAGTAAGTGGGTAAGTGCATCCATTATTTTCCGAGTTCTGCAGATAAAGTTTTGGCGCAACAGTAGGTAGTAAAGTTAATTAGTTTTCTTAAATTCACTTGACAGGCTTTAAATCGAATCGTGAAATAACAACAAACTAGTACTAAAAATACTTTCAATGGGGGTTCCCAATCCCTTTGAATAAAATTATTTTAATTTGGAATTGAGTCGTTCATAAAGAATCAATTTGATTCTTCAAATGTAGCTTTTGTTGAATAACATACATACATATGGTCACGCCTGTATCCCATGGGGGTAAGCAGAGATCACTGGCCACATGATACGATCCTTACATACTTCTTTCGCTTCATCCACATTTATTTTGTTGAATAAGATTATTGATTTACACTATTCTCCTTTACTGTCTTTTTATATCTTAATTTTTTTATTTCTTGCTGTGTGGTGTACAATAAAGAGTTTTATTATTTACTAGCTGTGCCCCGTAGTTTCACCCGCGTAGATTTAGTTTCATCCTTATTGTTGCGGAACCCCAATATTTTTAATAAATAAAAGTAGTCTACGTTACTCCCTGAAACATCAGCTACCTGCCAGTGAAAGTCCCGTTAAAATCGCTCCAGCCGTTTCAGAGATTACCCGGAACAAACAGACAGACAGAGAAATAATTTAAAACTTGGTTCTTTAGTGTCAGTAGCGTGTATACTTTCATATGCATTTAGTGAAAAGCTGTTATTTTGGAATTACAAACAGATACTTCAATTTTATTTATCTGTATAGATTATGATTTGGAAATAGTTTTACATTTCATTTTCGAAAAGGCTGAGATGCAATGTTTAATTTACTTTTTTAAATCTATCCCGTCGTGATAAGTTTACAAAACAGTTGAATGATTAGATTGTTCTTTACCTACGGCGGTTGCAGAAGCACTCACCTGCAATACCACTTAATAATCACAATCTTCTAAACCTACTTTACACCGTGATTGCTGTAACACTTCGAATCAATTCTAGTAAACTCTACAATTTACTGGTTCGCTTTATTGCAGCGACGTCGGCGAAGCATGTGATAATCTTCTTATCAATGAATACTATACGAGTAGTGCAGAATTATACGCTCTCAGAACTGATAGAAATTAAAATATATGTTGCATGTAATCATGTTGATGGAAAATATTTATTTACACTAATAAATAAAATAAATAAATAAATATTTCAGCTCAAAATTTTGAATCCGAAAAAATCGAAACCAAATTAAAATCTTTGTTTAATTTGAATAAGTATCAGTTGGAACAGTTGGATGCGTAGAAAACAACATTCCAAAGACGAAAATATCTGACAATAGGGTTTCTACAGTATTTCAAACAGATTGTCTGGATTGACTGACATACAATCGTTGCAATACAAATAGGTACACATATATCACATCTATGCTAATATTATAAAGGTGAAGATAACGAATTTTCTCAAAAAGTACTGGACAGATTCAAAAAATTATTTCACCATTTGAATGCTACATTATCACTGATTAATAAAGGCTATATTTTATCCCCGTACTCCCACGGGAACGGGAACTACGTGGGTGAAACCACGTGACGTCCGCTAGTATTATCATAAAAAGAATAGCTATCTAGCAAACTTACGTAGGTATAGGTTTCCTTCCACAATCAACGGTACCAATTTTGTATCGCAGTAAAATGCTCTATGAACGATTACAACAGTTGTACATAACTAAATATTTACAAGTAGTTACATAGTCTTTCAATACACATGCGTAGAATATTTGAGAATCATAAAGCATACCCGAAGTACTTCGTTGGCCGCTGGATTCGGGCCAAATTGTTGACTACTCTATTGTGTGGGAACAGTAAATGCATCATAATAATGGGGTTGCGTAATTTATTTCTGTAAAATTTACAAACCTAACTGACCTCTCGGTTCAACGCTGGCTGATACGTGCACAAAAAAAAAGGTATCAGAAAGGCTGCTTCCTAAATTCGGCCAAACCATCATCGGCTTAAGCTTACGCAGAGCGTATTGAGAACTTCTGAGCTTTGACGTTTCAATTTAGTAGGTACCGTAAAATTAAATGTCAAAGCTAAGGATGTTGGTTAAATGCTCATAGTTGGCACCCAGGTTCTGCCACGAGCTAAAATCGAGTACCTTTGAATACGCAGTAGTCATATTATGAGTCTGTCTCTATCCATATGCATGGCGCGAGTGTGCGTTCTTTCCTTATGACGGGACCTATATTTGCGTGCTATGAGTATACATACATACATACATATGCTCACGCCTGTATTCCCCGAAGGGGTAGGCAGAGGTGTTGTAATAACAGCACCCACATTTCACCGAAGATGATTAAGTGCCAACGGGCCAGATGGTGAGTCTATCGCCGTCTCGCCGTATACATATGTCTTTGAATTACTTCTCAGACATATGCAGGTTTCCTCTCGATATTTTCCTTCACCGTAAAGCACGTGGTGTGAAATCACTGTACATAAGAGTTTTAGAAAAACTCATTGGTACAGGCCCCGCTGGGATTCGATCTCGCGTCGCTTAGTAGCAGACGACTGCTCTGACCCCAAGGCCACCATGGCTCGTGTCGTGTCGCCATAAGTATCAATATCACACTTCCTATCTCAGATTAAGTCTACTTCCAATAGTAATTTCAGAACCTGGCTGTTTTTATTTAGTATCTTCCGCCCGCAAGTAGTATTCAGTTGCGTGGTAGTAAGATGCCACATACTGATTTTCATACCACTTTTCATCTCCGTAGGGTTAGACTTTTTGAAATGTCTCATATAAAACAGTGAGATACTGTAACCACACTCGTAAGTCAGAAGGAAACCAAATTTCCGATTGTTTTAGTTCCGCATTTGGTTTTTGGCACTGTTCATGTGCACAAAGTTTTGCGATCCCTAAAATTTTTAGGGCTTAAGAAACCTTTAACAGATTAATATTGAACATATAGAAACAATACATTTATCGTCCACATCACAATCTAGTCAAAATCGAAAGATTTAATCTTGTGTAAGTGTTCGTAAGTAGGTGTAATACCAATTATTACACAACTGTAATTGAATGATTGTCTAAATTGTTTGTGTTCACACTATTTATAGTTCAAACTCAAACTCAAACTCAAATATATCTTTATTCGATTAGACTTTATACAAAGTACTTTCTAATCGTCAGAATGACACAGTAACACAGGATTATACATGCTACCGCCAGGTTCGGAAGGTTGCTTTTACTGAGAAGAACCTGGCAAGAAACTCAGTAATTACTCTTTTAAAGAATATTATACAGTTTTAAAAATACAAAATAAATCGTTCAAGCAACTATAAGCCCATGGTTACATAGTTACATTGCTTTTGTAATAGGATATGTATAGGTACTGTTTTGTATGAGTCACACAGAATCGTTATAAAGTTTGCAATGTTTATCGTTTACAGGCGTTTATGTTGGATTTACCTAATTCTAAACAATTAGATCATTGCTTCGTATCAGATACGTGTTTCGCTTGTTTATATCTATTATTTTAAGACGTGAAATTTATGGGATATAGTATTTTAATTATATTTTACTCTGTAGGTATCTTCGGCGTCTAAAATCCGACTCTATGGTTACAGACTTGTTTCATTCATTAGTATTCAAACATAGTTATTCGCTTTAGAGTTTGCTCTATGTTAAGGTGCTTATTATAATACTAGCTGTGCCCCGCGGTTTCACACGCGTAGATTCAGTTTCATCCTTATTGTTGCGGAACCCTAATATTTTTGATAAATAAAAGTAGCCTAAGTTACTCCTTGAAACATCAGCTACCTGCCAGTGAAAGTACCGTTAAAATCAGTCCAGCCGTTTCAGAGATTACCCGGAACAAACAGACAGACAGACAGACAGACGGACAGACAAGAGAAAATATTTGGTTTTTTAGTGTCTGTAGCGTGTATACTTTCATATACATTTAGTGAAAACCTGTTATTTTGGAATTACAAACAGACACTTCAATTTTATTTATCTGTATAGATATAGATTTTAAGGTTTCACACCACGTGCTTTGCGGTGAAGGAAAAGATCGTGAAACCTGCATTTGTTTGAAAAGTAATTCGAAGACGTATGCATAGTGCGATTGACTCGCCATCTGTCACGATGACACTTAATCATCTTAGGTAAAAAGTGGGTGTTGTTTTTACAACACCTCTGCCTATCCCTTCGGGGAGTACAGGCGTGAGCATATGTATGTACTTATTATAACTTTAATGCTTGCTTGCAAAATTTCGTTTCCATGAGGATTTTGCAATAACGCTATTAAACGTGAGATTTGGATCTATCAAGATTTGGTTTCTGGATCCGTATCACAATCCAGATTGCTATACGTAGTAACTACCAATTAGAGCAAGTGGTCTCAAGGTTATATTGAGTACCTAAATTACATAGAGTGGAAAAATCAAACGATCTATTCTAGTATATCTTGCAGTGCTTTTACTGGTATATCCCACAAGACTATTTAGATTCAAAATTTAAAATTAATTCATATCTTCTAACGATAATGATAACGATACTGGCTCATAAGGGCTCTTTTACTTCTCACATAAGGAACTAGCGTAACTCAAGGAAGAACATTAACAGGACGACCTACTAAAGCAAGTGTTTGACAAGTGAGCTCAGCCACATTAGCTTTTACCGCAAAAGGTCAAAGTTTATCAACACCAAATAAAGAGCAGCTCATTCAAACCCACGACATTACAACAGAAAGTAACACGCGAGTCGCCATTATTTTTACATTAACTTTTACGATGCAAATATGCAATGATGTTTTTATAATCACATGTTCTAAGGGCTTTTGTGAAGCAATAAAGCTAAATAGAATGTGTTTGAATCTTCTCGTGAGATCCGTATCACCATTTTCGGATGAGATGCATCCATTTGGTATGCGGATGCGTCTCTAAAAACGTTTATATTGCATGTTAATGGATTTAATAGAGCTATTAAGTATTAAACTGCCACCAGGACTTAAAAATATTCTGTTCTTCCACTCCGAAATAGTCGGATTAGAATTTAATGAATGTTGAATTTGTGAAACTATGTATTCATTGTTTTAGGTATAGCTTTCTTAGTATCTTTGGGCCATACCAACTAGGTAAAACATTATTATCTGCAAATAGAATAGGTAGAGTCAGTCAAAGCTTTTTGTACAGAAAATTAGGTTGTTGTAGTCTTATCTTCAGCTTAAAAGAGTTCAAGATGCTTTGAGTCTCAATGTGCGTGTGCACATGCCAGCTCATGATCTTCGACCAGTTTCATAATAATGTATGTATTTGGTGTCCTCATCAACTTTCACCCAATTTTGTTTTGAAAGTGCTGTAACAGCATGTAAGTAAGATAATCGTGATCTGTTTTGTGATGACTTACCTACTAATCGCCTTACATGGATCGAGGGGCATGTTAAAAATTCATTCGCGTAGTCTCTTTGTATGCCTCTGTTTTTGGTAGTTTAAATTTGTGGGGAAAGAACCGTTACCGGTGGACCGATGGATAATTTTGATATGTTTGAAATTCCTCACCCGTACTTGAAATGGTGTGGTTCTAAAATACTTGGACCAGACGATAAAAAGAAACATCAACGGTGACTGCAGAATTACTGTCTCCAGTCATAAGTCAATCCTGTTTCCACGGCGCCCTACAAACAGGACCATTTGTTGCCAAATTAGGCTTCCACTCCATGCTAGTGGCTGGTCCGGAACTCGTTAATCTAGTTTGGAGGTCGATTTAATTTCCGTTCAAGCAAACTGAGAAAATCAGTAAAAGCAGAGCCGCGGCGTGATGGCGTCTGGTTATGTTTTTTTGCAATAGCTGATATTGGATTGGATCGGAGAGATCGCAGCGCGCGCGCCGTGGCGGCCGGCGCGCCAGTCAGTCGCCGCTCCCCGCCGCGCGCGTGTGTCTCGCGGTGAAGTGAAAGGTACGAAGGTGTTCCCGACCACCTGCCATAGTGGCCGCACCGAATCAACGACCGTTATCGCCCCAAATGACCACCTAATGGACGAGCGAAGAGGTAGTCCATGCATGTGCTAACATAGTGTACTTACTTCCGTGGAGTGCAGTGTTGTGTTCATGTCGAAATGGAAGAGGTCCGCATTTCGGATTGGCCCGAGCCCCCTGGCTCCCATGCATGGCTCCCTGCTTATGGTTTCCAGCATGATTTATTGGATAAGGATGACTATTTTGGCACTAACGGTGAGTGCCGCTCAATGTGGCTTCTTCTTTTGTTCTGTTACTTCTAACCTATTCTATCTGCTGATGAGCAACGAAATAAGTGTGATACCAATGTTGTGTTTTGCTTGGTGTTTTGTTTGTGACCGTGATGTGATGAAACAGGCTGTATGGAATGTAAATGCAGCTTTGCTTGTGTTGTAAACTTTGTTAAGTGTGCAGCTTCACCAAATTAGCTCTACCCTGGCATATTCGCCTATGGGAGATATCATTTCAACCACGGGAACCTGGCGTAGTACGTAGATAGACCTGTTTATTGTTTTGAGAGGGTTCGAATTCTTGAGGTGGGCGTGTAGGTAGGCAGGGAAGGCTATGCTTGCAGTTTAAGAAGTGAGCAGTCTGGTTTGTGTTAGGTTTATTTTGAATTGCGATTTGACTTGATTTAACACAAACTTTTCTATGTAAACAATTTGATCTCTCTCAGTATCGTTCAGCTGGAGCCTTAAATCACAAAGCGCAAACTACTTGTCACGCAGCTTTAGTTCAGTTTTTAGCGGCAATTAACCTTTGGGAGTATTCCTCTCTCTCCTTTGATTATGTTACCATTGTGGTTTTTGATGTGACTGAGACATTGGTGCAAAACACGCAATACCTCCCATATTTCAAACATGATGCCTAACAGTCTATAGCCGAACTATCAACTCCTATATCATTAGTCCAACTAACTTTAAGGAATACATCTGTCACTGTCCACTAAGTCCAATAACCTTCGGAATATGAGCCGATTATTGATTGAGTTGTGAATGTTGTGATTGTCACATGTAAAGAATAATCAAAAACTTAAAATTTTTCAAAAATCTTTGATACTTTCTAAGTCAGGAATTACATTAATGTAAATACTTTAATAAAAAATATTTATTTGTAAGGAAGAATGATGTAACCTACAGACCTATCTATCCCAACAAAAATATAACCTTTGTTTGATACTGTAACAAAGTCTCGTTTTGTACTGGTAGGTATAGGTGCCGTCAAAAGGTATGAGCGCTGAATGCGCAGTCATATTATGAATCTATCTCTGTGTCTACAATAATAAATTCATGCGCAACTACCCCCACTATTTACACTGTGCGACGACACCTTCAGGTTAGGTACATACCTTCAACTTTGTCTAAATACTTATTATAATAGGGTACTTGCAACTTTTAATCATACCTACTTATGATGATCGAAGGACCAAGAGAACGTAAACACTAAACAGGTTGATACATGACAAACGTTTCTATTCTAAGCCATCATATATATGTAAAAAGCCTCGTATGAGCTCAATAACCTTATAAGATATGCATAGAATTACAAATTACAGACCCATCCATAAGCAATGAGATTTGTGCGGCATTGTCGTTCGCTACACTTTCCAATGATCCACGTTTCACTTTATATGCGAACATTATGTTATATACATGTCAACCTAAATGTTGTATATGTATGTATATAAACTGCTGTCATTTGTTTTTAACTGGATTTTGATACATTGAAATGTCAATACGTGACTCCTTCCAATATGTTCGACCAGTTCGATCAAAATGTATTTTTCATATAAGTAACTGTGTGTAAACATTGTATTGTCATATATTTTTTTGGATTGATCACTCTTAGCATTAAGGGTAAAATAGATGTTGGCACACAAAATTTCATACAAAATCAGTCCAGCCGTTTCGGAGGATTTTGGTAACAAATACGACACGAGAATTTTATATATTAGAGATTCATATTCCGCAATAGGTAATGTCAGTTTACAAACTTTCGCTACGGCTCGTATTTGGAATAAGCTTTTGAAAGCGTTAGCGAAATATATTTCCTTGCCTTCTTAGTCAAAGTGACAATTTTTCACATTCAATGCACAAACTAAAATATACCTTGTTATCCCACGAGGGTAATCCCCTTCTAGGCGCGAAATCTCCAACATCCAACTCTACATTAAGAAACATTTAAAGTTGTAATTTCAATAACGATATTAAATTCGCTTCATGTCTCGTAGTTATCTTGATACCCTTGAGAATGGTACATTATTGCGTATGCGCTTGAGTTCCCAGGCAGATTAAATAAATGTCTGAAGCGAGGAAGCTTGAGAAAAATATAATTAAATGTTGTTACATTAACTGTAAGATACATGATCGTGCTACCTCAAAAGCTAGTTGATTTTCTTGCCGGTTCTTCTGGGGTTAGTTTCCGAACCGGTGGTCAATTCTTCGACATCCATAAGTGCCTTACCAAGGCCTATACTGAATAAATCATTTCAGTTTCATTTTCATTTCATTTACCTTTTCAGTTACTGAATGTTTTAACTTATGCCAAAAGCTGCCCTTAGGTTATTTTTTATCTTGTGTTAATTCCTTACTTAAAGTTATTCAGTCAGTGATATATGTTTTCCCTGTGTACGTACCTATAGTGCAATGCCAATATAATAAGAAATGAAAGGGATCCACTACTAGCTAGCACTGCGCCTCCACTCCTCCCCCCATGGAGCACTAGCGACCTTACTCAGCAGGAACACAACACTACTCTAAGGTGATTTGGCTGCGATCTTCTGTATGTAGAGGTACAGACCCCAGTCGGGCTGTTCTGCATTTCGAATTGTAGATTCAGTTATGCCCTATCTCTCATACATAAAAGCTATTTTTGTATAATATTTGCTGTGGCCCGCGGTTTAACCCATGTAGACTTTTGTAGATTTAATTTTTCTTTGTCTGTCTGTACACCTGATGTTACTAGCAGCAATTTAGACAAGAAAATTTAATTAAAATAATTATTTTTATTTGTCGTGTATACTTTCAAATGCGTTAAGTGAAAAGCTGTTAATTTGTAATATCAAAAAGACACTTCAATTTTATTTATCTATATATGAATATATGTAGATATATAGATTGCAGCATGGTAAATGTCATGTACAGTTAATTGTCACACGTTTTGTAAATTCCTGTCGGGCCGGGCGACCGAGGAAGCATGCGGTCTGACCAGTCTCCGCCCTCTAAGGTCATGCCGTGTCCGCTAGCGACACCTTTACCTACCGTGGCTTTGTATGCAGCATCCCAATTCCTGTTTTAAATATATCGTTAATTATTCGTCGCGGGCGGCGACTCAGCTGCCCCGGGGATGTGCCCCGGCAAAGTGTGGGGGGACACCGGTGCGATCTATCAGAGTACCCGGAGTCCCCCTGAGCACTGAGGATGGTCACCGGGGGGGTTTTAGTGCGGTAAAAATCCCACATACCCCGATCAGGACGAAGTGATAAAGAAACATAAATAAAATAAAATTTACTTGAAACTTTAGTAATTTATCAAATCAAAGATAGATAATTATGTTCGCCCTTATCCCGTTTCATACAAGTAACTTTTTATTTATATTATTCATTCGTTTAAGAACTACCTGTCGTTAATAATGTTGTTCATACATCAAAATCAGTCAAGATAATTAATTGAGAGTCAAAGTCAAAAATATCTTTATTCGATTAGACTTTATACAAAGCACTTTCAAATCGTCAGAATGACACAATTTACAGGATTAAACATGCTACCGCCAGGATCGGAAGGTTGCTTTTACTGAGAAGAACCTGGCAAGAAACTCAGTAATTACTCTTTTCAAAAATACTATACAATTTAAAAAAAAAAACCAAAATAAATCATTTGAGAAATGTAAGCCCATGGACACAGTTCCAATGTACAAATGTCGATAAAAATTTACATAAAGAAAAGTCTAGTAGTTCTATTTATATCTAAATGCGTAGCTTGAGATGACCAGCCCCACAAGCAGCACCTGTTCACAAGTATGACGAGAATGCCAGCCATCGCCCTCCTCAACCATTATAGAGTCTTTCAAAGACCTCATGGTTAATTATATTAGGTATGGTTATTATTCGATGCGATCCTTGTTGGATTAATAAATCAACTTAATTTTATTTAAAAAAAAATATTTATCGACATATAAAAGGAGGAGGTTCTCAATTCGACTGTATATTTTTACTAATAAAAAATCTTACCACAGCGAAGTGACGCGAAATCGAAAAATTTCTTCAACACACTTGACTAAAAAATTGACTCAACACTTTATGATATCTGTGGCTTATCCGTGATACCTACTGTTTCTTATCAACTTTGATCAACCTTAACTAAGATAAATGGCGTCCTTGCAATGTTTCCTCTCAACAGATAAAATAAGCCGGACGATATCGTGCTGACTTTATACTGATACTAGCGGACGTCACGCGGTTTCATCCGCGTAGTTCCCGTTCCCGTGGGAGTACGGGGATAAAAATATAGCCTATGTTACTCGCTGATGATGTAGCTATCCATAGCTTGAAGGATCTTCAAGATCGGTCAAGTAGTTTCGGAGCCTATTCAATGCAAACAAACAAACAAAAGAACAATCAAATCTTTCATCTTTATAATATTAATGTAGACTAAGAATAGGTGCAGGGGCCAAAGCATGAGCTCTTATTGTAATGACAGTTCAGCCATGTGACAGTGACAGATGTATACACGTCGTAAACATCTGTCTCATAATATGATTCAAACTATATTCGTTCAATCAAAGACGCAGGGACGCAATCTAAGTCTTAGCTCATTGATTAGCAATATTGGGTGCCCTGAATGCGTATATAAGTACGCACCTAAAAATCCGAAATTCCACCTTTCGCTGGCGGAAGCTATTTATAAGATTTAAAGTATTGTCTCGGCACATGCGTAGTTTATGCAAGGGTCATGAAGTATAACTAATCCCTACATCATAGAAATTACAAAAATAATCGTGTCAAGGTTTTGGCTGCACTTATCATGAGTAAGGGATTGAGAAAGAGATATTATACAGACAGATATTAGATACAAATCTTTTGCACAGAGCTCTAACCTACTGACAGAAAAATTATAAAAAGGTCAGATAATTTTATTTATTGGTGATAATAATATTCAATATTCTTCATCTTATCGTGTCGATGACAGACATTTTAAATTATTGTATCCCAGAACTTGGCTACTTCAACAACAGTATTGGTGGCAGCCATTAGATCCCCCGTGCAGCTGGTGGGCACGTAGGGATATTAGTTGATATTAATACCTTCTCTCAATCTATTCCAGATTTTTTCACAATTTTTCTATGATTATGTACATTGAATGGTAACTACTTATGTGCAAGAGATTTGAACGAAGTACTCAGACCAATTTACTCCTTGGTCTGAGATCAATCATTAGATTTAATAAAACTGATATTGGTTCATATTTCTATAAAATACATTGGGAACTTACCTACAATTGCTTTACACATTTTAAACGAATAATGGAATTTGCGTGTAGAAAATGTCTTTACCAAATCGGTCGTTTCGGCACCGCCAGCGGTCAGTCGTCACGTACCAATAAGCATTTCAAAAAATCTAGAGGGTAATAAATCAAAGTAATTAGTTAAGCAAGTATTTTTTGATCGAAAATGTGTCATAATATGAATGTACAGTTAACCTAATATATGCACGCGAGCACGCAGTTTGAACGAAGGCAAAAGCGAATTGGATAATTGCCAAATAAGCCAATGATAGTTTCAAAACTGGGAAATGCCATGGATCTCAGACACTTATAATAAAGCGCTTTTTAAATAAAGATATTATGTAAATACAAAACACAATAAAAGGAACAATAAGTATTTACAAGGAAATTAGATCTATGGCATTATTCAAAAATAAATTAAAAAATCACATAATAAAAAACTAGCCATACAATATTTAAATTACTTTAATAAATCATTGAACAAATATACTAACTCACAAATAAGTAAAAGAGAACCAAATCCAACACGTAATAAAACCGTTGCTATCTGGTATCATGTTAATGCACACACTTGCATCGACGTGGTTGCACTATTGGACTTGTTTTATTTATCGCACTACCCTCATAATCTGTTACATACTTAATAACACAACCCACTTCACTTGTGAGATTATGCTTAACTATTTTAATAACGCCGTTACGGCACTTGTATGTGTTTGTAAATTATGTATACTATAAGATTCAAATTGTATTTCTCAGCTAAACGAAAAATGTATTCTTTTGAGAAATAAATATCTTTAACCACATTTACCAAAATTACCATATTAAAGCCTAACAGTACAAGTATTGAAACACCTCTGCCTGCCCCTTCAAGGACCCTAATGTCTACATACAACATATCTTAATTTAATTGAGCTACATAGCGACTCACAATAAACAACTGCACTCATTCGGCGAATTTCATATAACGATGTAAACCTGGATTATTATAATACACGTATTCAAAAATCTAAGACTGCCTCTGTGCAGTTGTCGAAAACGCTACTGCTAAACACGAGGTCCTGGGTTCGATGTCCGGGTTAGGCATAGTGGTATTGGGATTTCTATCTGTAATTTCCCAGTAGCAGCCCGGAGTATGGATAAGTGCCCGATTTCTGGCAATAAACTTGCCCCCTCTTACATGGGAGTCAATTAACTGGCGAAAAATGGGTCTACTATACGAACACCTCTGCCCACCCCTTCGATGAATATAGACCTGAGCATATATGTATTGAAAAATATATCTGTTACATTTATTTTAATTTGTCTCGACTCAGACAGTGCGATACACTTACCGGCTCATTATCGTCATAGATAACGGAACGAGCAAAAAAAATCACCTTGACACTACCCAATGACATCACTTTATCAGAAAGCAAACAATATGTAGGTAATGTTATTGGGTTCTTGACTCTAGATTAGACGGTAATTATAACAATGGCAATAAGTAATTGTATATTTCTACCCATTCCTTTCTGCATTAATATAATAAAGAGGAAAGATTTGATTGGTTTTTTGTTTGTTTGTTTGCATTGAATACGCTCCGAAACTACTTGACCGATCTTGAAAATTATTTCAGCAATAGATAGCTACATCATCAGCGAGTAACATGGGCTATATTTTATCTCCGTACTCCCACGGGAACTACGCGGGTGAAACTGCGTGACGTCCGCTAGTTAGTAAATCATTATATGATTTTGATCCAATCTCTATACACAATCTGACGGCTGATAGAGAGCAATGGAAGAGGAGCTAGGAATTAGGACCTATCTACACAAGAGATTTATGTGACTCATGATACGAATTAAACTAACCTTTCCATCGCCGAGACGATTGTGTAAAACCGTGATGACATGTGCATTACATTAAGCAATAATGAGTCAGACATTTCTCAGTAGCGAACAGGTAGTGATTTGCTTGAAGCTGGTATTGTGCCATTGACTTATGTGCACCACCCCTGTTGAAAATGCTTTTGGAAAATACATCACGGACAAGTAATCTAGGTATTTCGTTTGTTTTAATTATCCTGGTTGTTTGGGGGGTGTCAAACTATTGGACTTCCAAGGGTTGCAGGAACTAAAAAAAACAGGGCTTACAACCAAATTTTTGATATTACCTTCCTTGGATATAATAATGATAGCAAATATATTTATATAACGCAATACAACGTTCAATAGCGCGATCTATTTCACAACTTACGCCATCTACTTACAATTAGTGAAACTAAAACATTCTCTTAAGGGGTACAATTCGTACACTGGGTTTAATTTGAGACAACACCTTTCAGGTTCAAAGTGTATGATAGAGTACTTTAGTAGCATTGTAATACGAAGGCCTTGTGACTCCGACAACGTTATGTTCAGCTTAATTAAGGTTTATGTGAACGTTGTGGCATTTATCTAGGTTGCTTATGATAACTGGCATAACTGGGCTCGGTCCTTAATTATGCATAATTGAATCAAAATCGGATTGGAATATTGTGATTTTGGACTACTTGTCGGTAATTGTAGCATGTCATTGCAATTGCCTTTAGAACTATCTTGTTCTATAGAGTAATGAAGGTGATAATCATAGAACTTTATAGAAAAGTCAAATTAAAAAAAGTCCAGTTAAGGTAAAGTCACTAATGCTCGACAGTGACCTAAAGGATGACACTTACGAAAAAATGTTCTTGTATTAAAAACAATTTTGGTTAAATTACTCTTATTACAACATCATAGGATACCTAGTACCATCTATGAATTGTTCTCAAAAACTCTCACTCAGTTTCTACACGAAATTTCAAAATATCATCAGTTTTTGTCAATCATGTAACGGTGTGAGCACGCGTTCCGCAAATTCTTATTGTTTTGGTTAAGGACGGCGAAATTTGAAGGTGAGTTTTGAATCGATATTTATTTATAAAATAATTGTTTCTCATTTGTCAATGTATCAATGATTAGTTGCGATAGTGATAAGCATGCTTTTCTTGTGTTTGCTAATATTTTTCTGACAAATTATGATATGTCTACTATTAGTTCCTAAAAATACTGAATATCTAATAGATGACAGGCGTGTCATCCATTGGTGTTTCAAGGTATTACATTCTAATCTTAGGTTCGTTATGATTTTGAACTCTATTCCCAATGAAAAGGTTACTGTAGAGATATCAACAATTTTGGATCACTCTAACTAATGGTAGACATGGTGTCTATTATTGGGTATACATGATGTCTATTATTGGTTCTATTGCTCCAGACTGATAATTATGCCACCAATAAATGGACACATTTTTTTTTCTCTGAGGCTAATATAGAAGCCGCTATTCATGAAAGCAGACGAGGAGTGTCAACGTGCATTGCTGCAAAAAAATGAGTTACCTAGGCTAACTCTGCTAAATAAAGTAAAGGGTAAGACACCAATGAAACGAAGAATGGGATGAACATGCTACATTTCAGATTATGCTGAAGCTTTGCTTGGAAAGTGGGCTTTTTGTTGGGCATGCGATGGTATGCCATTATAGGCCATAAGAAAGATGTTCAAATAATACAGATAATATGGTAGTACCTACCTAGATTACCTAGTCCATTTCAAAGAACATTGTTTTGGCCAACTTCTAAACAAAACTCAAAAGGAAAAAGTAAAGAAAAAGTGCCATCTGTTGTATCATCTATGGAATGGCAAAGATACCACGAAAACATAGAGAAGAAAAAGACTGAATGAAGAGCTGAGGAAAGGAAAGAAAAGAAAGAAGAGACTGAAAGAGCACGAAAACTGATAAGAATTTATTAAATAAAAGTAAACATATTATAAAAATCTACTTACAAAGACTAAATTTTAGGGATGATAAGTATATCAAGCACACTGATGCCCTTAAAACTCCAACTGCATTCATTAAATATGGTGTCAACTATTAGTGCATTTGACTGTCTACTTATGGTGATATTCTTTTTTGGTGATGTTATCTATTGGTACTTAAGACAATATAATAAAAATAATTAATAATAATTAAAAGTATGTTGATTATTGTATATTTTATCATTTAATATAATTTTCTATGATACACTGCATTCATATAAAAAAGCTGTGATTGTTTTGTTTGATAAATATATAATTACTTTCATATAAACATAGTGATTTCCTTAAAGTGTCTAGCATTAGTGACTTTACCTTAATATTACTTCAATTTAATAAGGCCTACTGCAGGTCTAGAAAAAGTTATATCCTCTCACACTTGCGCTAATACAAACGATACAAAAATATATGGAAATGACATAAATCAGTAACGTGACGTATTTCATTCCCATACATTTTGTATCGTTTCTACTAGCGAAGCGTGAAGGTTACGTAACTTTATCTACAGGCCCTGAGGGCATCACCGGTTTAAGCAGAACATATTGAGAACTTTTGGGCTTTGACGTGTGACGTTTTCTTTTGGTACGGTAAAATTAGACGACAAAGCCAAGAAGTTCCTAATACGCGCAGCTTTAACGATCATAGTTGCCCCCTCGTTTGATAAAATTTCTATGTATTCTTCTGCAAGATCAGTTTTGAAAGTATAATTAACCCTACTACTACGCACAATGACAGTGAATTGAACATTGATGACGTCTGGGTTCAAAATCCTTTACACATTTACGTTACATTTTTAAACTACAACAACGTATTTTTGCAAAATGGTTAAACTTTTATCAGTCCGTACATAAAGTATTTCTTGTTCCTTAGGTAACCTTGAGTTTCAGGTGTTTTGGGTCAGTAACTTCGTTAGATCTGATAATACGACGCTGCGTCATGACATGACTAAGCCCCTAAAATAATTAATTTCTGTATGAGGTTTTTCATACTCCTGCATTTTATTCGATCGACTTAAATTTTAAGCCAATTGCTAGGGTAAGACTGATGCCCCTTTATTACAAAATATCGCCTGAGATAATCCTTGATTTAAATGTAGTTCTATCTGTCTGTTTGTTCTGGCTTATCTGCGAAGCGGCTGGACAGATTTTAATTTTAAGTTCCGTAATTTAAAGAAATCCATAAAATTTAAACTACGCAGGTGAAACCGTGGGGCACAGCTAGTGTATGTATAGTTACAGATTTACAAGACAATAGGCCAATACACTGCCATTGATAACACTGACCTTCTTTCCAACCACAAATATAAATTACATACCAACCTTGCAAAGTAAATTACCAAGAGAGACATAATAATCCCAATTAATTAGTGCTCATCCTTATCATGTTTGCCTGTACGGGTCACTAATGTGTACTTTACATTGATAGCGAAGAATAAGAACACTTGTCTCGTGTTTTGTTTGTTGTTGATTAATATTCATTAGACTAATGCAATGTATCAATGTACACGAATAGGAGTCGTGATGGGTTTAACCATGAATTAGATGAGTCTGTGAGAAAAAGTAAAAGGCGGGCATTAGACATTACTTCATGATTACAATTCATATGTACCTTGCGCTAAACTTTATTAGGAAAGAATATAAACTCTATCTGACTAGACTAGGACATATGTGTTTTATTTGTTTGATTTTTTTACTTAGCGTTTGTGTTGACGTGTCTCCAGCGATTTTTAGAAAACTCGCACTAGGCACTCAGAGTGACGTCACAAGTCATCGCGTCGACGTAAACGCAGATTTGTATGGACTCACAATAGTGCCATCTTTAGGCCGACAGAGGCACTGTTCCGATCCTATACAAATCTGTTGTCGTGGTCGCCGTGGGGTAGTCGCCTGCTACGCAAGCGACGCAAATTCTAATCCCACCAGCCTATACCAATGAGTTTGTCTAAAAACTTATGTGCAGTGATTTCTCAACACTTGCTTTACGGTGAAGGAAAACTTAGTGAAGTAGCCTCTATGTGTCTCAGAAGTAAATCTAAGACGTGTCTGTAGAGACTGACACGGCGATGGACTCACTTTTGTCACGTTGGCACTTAATTACCTTCGGTGAAAAGTGTATGTATGTATAGTACCTGAGACGGCGATGAACTCACCATCTGTCACGTTGGCACTTAGTCATCCCTTCTGGGGTGTCGTGAGCATATATATTTTTTTACTTAGTTATCTATTAAGAATAAACCTTTTTTTTGTGTCTTAACGTAGATATACAAAAGTAACAGCACCTTAACAAACTTCTTCGTCTTTCTCTGTTCTGTGGTAACATTCATTTTAATGTAGCGGCAACGATCGAACAATGGCCGAGCTTATTTTAAGTAGAGCTCAATGGAACAATCACAGGCGCCGTGAACATTAATTTCACGCGTGTTTACTTTGAGATAATAGTTCGCATTTACTCACTAAGTACTACCTCTTCCCCGCGGATGCAACCTCATGGACTTAGGGCCGGTTTCTCGAACGCTTGTCAAAATCAAAATCAACTAACATTAATGTCAGTTGACATTCTGATCAAATCAAACTAGATGATCATCCTTCTAGCAACCCAATTCGCACTTGACATGCTGTTTGATCGATGATTAGTTAATTTTTGACTTGACAAGCCTTTCGGAAACCGGGCGTTAATATCGTAATAAATTACTCCCTGTTTAATGTTCTCGAGCTATCTGCCAGTGAAAATCCCGTTAATATCGGTCCAAAAGTTAAAGAGATTTGATGAACAAACAGACAGACAGACTTTTTTTAATGTAAATATATCGTTTATACTCTCATATGCATTTAGTTTAAAGCTGTTAAGTATTTTGGAATAAGAAACCGACACTTCAATTTTATTTATCTGTATAGATTTAGATACACAATACAATTTCTTCTACTGTAAGTAAGTAATCATTGCTTTGTAAAATATTACGTAAATCGAAAGGGCTATTGCCTAATTTCGGGCCCAACGCGACGAGAAAAGGCTTATTGCGTAATGTGTATGATTACGTAATGTGTTAGTCTAGTGGTCGCAAGAAGCGCTACTGCAGAACATTTGGTACTGGGTTCGATCTCCGGATCGAGCAGTGTTTTTCACCTGTAATTTTTTACTAGCAACCCGGGCAGTAGCACTAAAATAAATATGTAAGTATTACAATAAATGCTAAAATATGGTTCATATAAGTATATTTATTCTCTGCCCTTCGCTGAATAATAATAGCCTTATGCATATGTATGTAAATAATTGTGTTTAATTAAAAGTGTTTGCATATACTAGCATACGAGTAAATATTGCAACCACTGTCCAAGCTTCATTCAAGCGGAGCGCTGCAGTGCACTCACACATAGATGCTGAGCTACGGGGTCACGTACGCTCCAACAAAGTTCAAACTATGGAGAGTGAGTACACGGGGGGCGTTGCAGCGCGTATGTGTGAGTGCCCTTGCAGCGCGCCCTGTTTACGGGGTGCTTGGTCTCTGAGGGCCTAGTGCGAGTTTTCTTAAAATTGCCGTCACAAGTCATCGCGTCGACGTAAACTCAGATTTGTATGGGCTCACAATAGTGTCATCTTTAGGCCGACAGAGGCGCTGCTCCGATCCCATACAAATCTGCGTTAACTTTGACGCGGTGACTTGTGACGGCGGCAGTCAAAAACTCGCACTAGACACTCAATTCTGGGGGAACCAAATATTTTATACCCTGTGCTAGTTGAATGAAAACATCCAGTCATCATTCAAATGACGCAATAAACCTTTCCTCGTGATCCTAGTATAACTCCAAGGTGAACTATCTTGCATGCGCCAACTATCTTGAGTTTGGTCTACCTTCAAAATTGTACTGACGTTTTACTTTCCCTCCATTTATTTTTCTAATAATCACCGTTTGTGGTCGAGAAACATATATTAACTAGATGTGCCCCGCCTTTTCACCCGCGTAGATTTAGTTTCATCCTTATTGTCGCTGAACCCTAATATTTTTGATAAATAAAAGTAACGTAAGTTACTCCTTGAAACATCAGCTACCTACCAGTGAAAGTCCCGTTAAAATCCGTCCAGCCGTTTCAGTGTTAGTAGCATGTATACTTTCATATGCATTTATTGAAAAGCTATAATTTTGAAATTACAAACAGACACTTCAATTTTATTTATCTGTATAGATGTATAGATAGTGTGAAATATTTACATAAACATACTTAAAGTCTTGAGAAAATAGCATATTTTAAGAAAAGCATATAAAGTTCAAAACACCATGAGCTTAGCAGTTCATTAACTTTTACGTCTTTTATTTCACGCCCAACAAGCGAATTTCTTTTTTTACAACGCAAGAAGTGGTTTTCTAAAGGTAAACGGTACGTAAATATACACTGTATTTAGCTATGGTGGCCTACTTTCCTTTAATTACTGGTACCTTCTGCGTGGGCTGTGTTTTGTTATAGACCAAAGCAGAGCCACAGTTTAAAATATAAACGTTACAAGCAGTTTGGAATCTAGGAACGAATCGTTCGAAATGACACACTCACACAGACTCTAAGAGAACTTTTTTTTAAATCTCAAAACGATAAATTTACAATATTTTGACGGTAAATAAAAAAAAATACTGCTCAGTAAAACATTCTTATTATGAAAAATAAGCATAGATTCCTTACTGCTTGTAAAGCTTGTATTTTATTCTGTACCAAAGTAGAGCTGTCTGTGGTTGTGTGATTCATGTTTGAAATTAGAACACAAGAAAATTTTGCAAATTAACACGTCTAGAAGAAAATAATATTTTTAGTAATACTACTAACAGTATTTTTTTAAATATGTAAGTACTAAATTTAAAAATGATTAAGTTTCATTCAGTATGTGCGTCGGAAATTTACCACCGGTTCGTAAACTAGCCTTCTGATAAGAACTGACTAGAAACTCGGGCATCATGTACATTTCATCAATACAATACAATTTATATAAAGTTGATTTTTATTCGGATATCAAACAATCTGATTCACATTTAAAATTAAGACAGTTAAAACTATTTACGCAAGAAAATTTTACCAGAAAAATACTTGCGTTGGGTTGCATGCAAGCTACGTGCTAATGAAAATATCCAAACTACGAGATACCAATACCTCATTTATGCAGCTAACAATTCGAGGTATCCACTCCAATATGTATCGACTGGCGACTCGAGTCAGCTGCACGGCATGTTGGAAAGTGCAACCAATCTATCACTTAGTAATAATTATACCTAACTTAAATCATTCGTAATTCTGAATTCCAAAGTATTTATTATGATTTGTACTTTTTCAGCGTAGGTTCCCGAAGTTTACAAAGTGCCTTTACGAGTTATGAGCGCTCACCAAAAGTAATGGTGGACAGAGGCCGACTCATAAAATTACTACTGCGTACTCAAGGTACCCGCTCTTAGCTCGTGACGGCATGTCCGTTTTAAAATCTAATATGTGCAAGCGCGGCTTGCGTTACATACGTCGGGCTTTATAATACATACACACCAGCTACTCAGCAGGAGTGCCTCGAGCGCCAGAAATATGCTTGCATTGGTCAAGGATACATATTTTCTGCGTTTGCGGTTGAAACTCTGGGGCCTTGGGGTCCGAATGCTCATCAACTTTTCGAAGTGGTTGCACGTTGTCTGGTAGAAGCCTCTCGTGACAAGCGGGCTGGGGCTTTTCTCGCTCAGAGAATCAGCATTGCTATTCAACGTGGCAATGCTGCCAGCCTCCTTGGCACGATCCCGAGAGACACCGATTTTGGACAAGTTTTCTACTTGTTATTAGATTTAAGTACTGTTCCTAGTATATACATTGAAGTCAATATGTTTTTCTTCGTAACAGATTTATCAATGTCATATCATTATGATATCTTTCGTGTAATCTTAATCTTTATGATACCTACGATAATGTATTCGTGCTGTCACTCAAACTTCACAATGTATTCATCAACACTACTCACAATTGTAAAGAGAGAGCCATTTCTAGAGTAATTTGCACATAATGTGAAGTAAATTATAGAGCAGAGCAAATAATAATTAATCATATCCTTAGGTAACTCTTACTTAGTCATTGAAAGAAAATGTAGACTTTTATTTTGATGTTGCGTTTGCGAAATTTTATGCAGCCAAGCTGATAATTACATCTAAAAATCATCAGGCCAGGGAGGCCTTATACCATGTAGGTATTTGGGCACTTGATTCAACCCGATGTGGCTGGTCACCTGATTTTTATACGAAGCGACGGCCATCTGACCTTCGTAACCCCTTTTTGAGGAAAATCGGCAATCTGGATTAAACTAGTTGTCAGACTTTCTCAGGCCTCTGACTGACCTGATAATTGAATGCTTCCTCTTATCTTATAGGAATAAGATTTGTGTATCATCTATATATATTTGCTATTTATTCAGCAATTTGACTGTATTTTTATGCGTGAACTGATCGGGATGGTTTTATATTTTCTGCGTCGTACAATAAAAGTATCGATGTTAAAAAGAAAAGAAAAATAACACGTAAATCACCAAAAAGTAGACCTCACCGCTCCGACTCGTCGCGACGATAAAGTCTAGCTATATAATAGGACTAGCTAATTGCCTTATTACACTCACATCGCCTTCCGAACTCCTTGTCAAGTTAGGTTAGTTTAACCAGTCCCGTATCTTATAAGACTTAGCTCCGACCATGACAATCTATCCGGCCATTAGCCGACTAGTGGTCGACTTCTTGTATATTAGCACAAACTGGAATGTTAAAACCGGTTCAAAGTGTTTTCGAATGTTTATTTGCATGTTTCCACCACTGATTTCTATTGCTACGATAACACAAGGATTTTATATCAAGTTTCTATCAATGATCTTGTATTTAATGCAGCAAATGGCGCCTAAGCTATTTGAAACGTCATTTGTGACTGAATAACAACTATAACTTAATATAATAACCTAAAATATATAATTAAAAGGAGTCCCTGTAGGCAAGGTTCCGAAGATACTGGCAGCATTCCCCCTTTGAATAGCTAAACTAATTCTTTGTCCGAGGTAGCTGCCAGCTCTTCGGTCTCCGGTGATGATATATTAGATTATATATTTCTTTTTAAGGCTTTTAGTGTATATAATAACGTGTATAAATAAATAATTAATGTACACTATAACTAGGAAAACATTCTTAGGGTAGGCAGTAGGCAGAGTGTAAAGTACCACAATATTTCTCCTATAATGCTTATACCCCATTTACTAGGACGTGAGCCTAACTAATAACCTTTTGACGTGAAATTCTTGTATACATATTATACATTTATAATCCGAATCTCGGAAATTATTCGAACGTTTTTCATGAAATGTTGTATGTAGCGGCAAATTTAGTCCCGGGGGCGGTAAATCGATCCAGCGAGATTTAATTTAAAAAATCAAATATATATAATTGTGCTAAGTTCGGTCATCCAGGTACTTGCCGTTGACCCGGTATCGAGCCCAGGGGCCCAACCATGAGCTCTTATTGCCATGATAGTTTCACTCATTTATGAGACAGATGTATATGACGGGCATACATCTGTCACTTTCGCCCAACTGAAGTATCATTGCAATAAGAGCTCATGGTTTGGGCCCAGGTCCTTTTGCTTCTGCAGCAACGCTTTGCGACCACTATTAAGCGTCTGTGAGAAAGTAAAAGAAAGATAAATAATCGACGTATCCCATGAGTATTTCCGAGAGATAACTTTGAAATTCAATGAGAGTATGAAATGGTATTGTTGCACTCGCCCTTTGTGTGATTATCAAGATTAAACGTCGATGGGTTCCCAGGCTGGTAGCATTGTGTGCATGGCTCCGTGGCTTCCCACAGACGATGTATGAACTTACATGGGCTTGGCTCAAAAGGTGTTCAATAGAATTTCAACTTTCTTCATAGCAACCACTCTCGAATATCGCTATACTCAGTACCCCTATCACGAGTTTACACAGTTTAGATATTTTAGTTCCTCACGGCACCGCTGGGAGGCGCTGTTCAATTTCTCATACAAATATTCGGCGGTGTCGCTAGTGAGTGTAGATTAGGAAAACGATGGCAAACTCGTGATAGGGGTACAAAATAGTGATTGGTGATTATTCGAAACAAGGCTGTACCTTCGCGTGCATAGCGCATACGTAACACCCACCCATGCATCAAGTCACATCGAATCGCCAGTCACAATCACCAGAGTTGAGAGCTTTTAGGCGCATACTTAGCACAGAGAATCTGTATATTTTTATTGATAAACATAAAGCAATACTATCTCCCATTTAACTAGAGTATTTGCTTACTAAAGAAAGAAAAATATGCATAAATATTCAATTAAGAAATAAATTTCAAAACATTTAAATGATAAAGGAACTACAATATACATGTCTTATAAAAGTAATCTTAAGAATAGTGGACGCCTAATGTATAGGATACACATTAAGCGTCCACCAAAAGGTATTTGTGCTTATAAAAACCGCTAAGTTGCCATATAAAGCTATGCGTAGGAGAACTTGTATTACAAAGGTGATATACACTTTAGAACGTGGCAAAGTATTTTAGAGTCCTGCGCATTCAATTTAGGCCCTCGTAAGTCACTTATGAACGAAAAATTTACCATCGGTACGGAAACTAGCCCTCTGAGAAGAACCGGTAAGAAACTCAGCTGCCATCATGTACATTATTTAAAACTAGCTTTGCTCCGCGGTTTCACCCGTATAGATTTAGTTTCATGCTTCCTGTCGGAACCTTAATATTTTTATTAAATAAAAGTAGCCTAAGTTACTCCTTGACACATCAGCTACCTGCCAGTGTCCCGCTAAATCGGTCCAGCCATTACAGAGATTACCCGGAACAAACAAACAGACAGACAGACGGACAGACAGACAGAGAAAACAATTAAAACTTGGTTTTTTAGTGTCGGTAATATCGTGTATACTAACATATGCATTTAGTGAAAAGCTATTATTTTGGAATTACAAAAAGACACTTCAATTTTATTTATCTGTAAATATGATAAAAATATGCAATCGATATCGTCAACTTTAAAACATATTTATACTTGGGGTACTGTTACAAATTGATTGTAATCAAGATTTTCTCTTCAAAATGTGCAATCATCACTTACTTCCTTATATTACTATTATATAACCCATTAATAATACACTTCGGAACTGATAGTACAATTATTATGAAGCTTCGTAACATACTTGCTTCCCTAATAACGTTCTCAGTAGCATCAATCAAAAAGGAAAATACATAGTTACTGATGCGTTCAGTAACTCACAAGTCAGTTTCGATCATAAACTAATGCGATATATACATACTTACATATAAAATATTATTCAGAACCAATCTACAATATATATGTGAAATTATTAAACAGTATGTGAACTGAACCGATTTTTGTTAATTAAGAATGTTTGCTCTGTGGGTTGCCCCTCTTAAGGGTTTTAAGTTCAGTCAATTGTCGATTTATAGTTTAGAAAAATACGTAAATAACATAAACTCTCCCCCCTGACTGACATAACACCAATGCCGCTTATTATATGGTTGATGCCCGCATCTGTGTGAGTGTGTCATTTCGAAGATTTGTTCCTACATTCCGTACTGTTTGTAGTAAGTTCATGTGTATACTGTGACGAAACTCTCAAAAGTGAACAAAGAGAAAGTTCGTTCAAAAACCGTGATGTCAGATATAATAATAAACAAACACATATGGGAATGGATTGTTAAGTTTCATCTTGTAACTAGCTGTGCCCCGCGGTTTCACCCGCGTAGACTACATTTCTTGGGTGGCCCGCGAACACCTTATGTTTTTTTAAACAAATTAGCCTAAGTTACTTCTTATATCATCAGCTATCAATATCGGTCGTTTCAGAGATTACCCGGACCAAGCAGACGGACAGACAGAGTTTTTTTACAAATTGTATTTCTTATGTCAGTTTATGTGTCAGTATCGTATATACTTTCATGTGCATTTAGTGAAAAGCTGTTATTTTGGAATAACAAACAGACACTTCATTTTTATTTATCTGCATAGATGTATAAGATATATAAGAATACAATTTGAAGAATAGAATTATGAAAGTTCTTGGGTAACGGATGAAGTAGTAAAATTTGATACAGAACACCTTTAGCCAAGATTCAAAGTTTGTATTTCAGTTGCGTTACGGTTATTTGCGGTTAATGAACTTTATGTTTTATTGTGGAGAATAATTTCAATGTGTTTTCTGGGTTACAACATCAGGCGGGCATCGTGCGATACTTACTATGTATTATAATCTCTATTAACTGTATTCTTTATTAACTGTAATCTCTATTATATGTATTGAGTATTTTTGTTGATCAGGCTCTGCAATAGGTATTACACATTAACAAGTTTTATTTCTTTACTAGCTGTGCCCCGCGGTTTCACCCGCGTAGATTTAGTTTCATGCTTCATGTTGCAGAACCCTAATATTTTTAATAAATAAAAGTAGCCAAATTACTCCTTGAACATCAGCTACCCGTCAGTGAAAGTCCCGTTAAAATCGGTCCAGCCGTTTCAGAGATTACCCGGAACAAACAGACAGACAGACAATGAAAAATTTTAAAACTTGGTTTTTTAGTGTCAGTCGCGTGTATACTTTCATATGCATTTAGTGAAAAGCTGTTATTTTGGAATTACAAACAGACACTTCAATTTTATTTATCTGTTTAGATTTTTCACTAGCGGACGTCACGCGGTTTCACCCGCGTAGATCCCGGTCCCGTGGGAGTACGGGGATAAAATATAGCCTATGTTACTCGCTGATGATGTAGCTATCTATTGCTTTTTATAATATAAGTGTAGACAAACAGATTGGGATCAGCAGAAATGACATGAACAAGGATACGATTATAGTTTTTAGAACTAGATAACAGTCCAGATTTTTGTGTAAACAGCTATTTTAAGAGTTTTTATAAACTTTTGTGACATTAACTATACTATAAAAATGAATCGCTGAATGTCCAAACCTCCAGAGAGCCTAGTGCGAGTTTTTCACTGCCGCCGTCACAAGTCACCGCGTCAAAGTTAACGCAGTTTTGTATGGGATCGGAGCAGCGCCTCTGTCGGCCTAAAGATGACACTATTGTGAGCCGTACAAATCTGCGTTTACGTCGACGCGGTGACTTGTGACGACGATTTTAAGAAAACTCGCACTAGGCACTCAGAGGTGCTCAACCGATTTTGCTAATTCGTTTTTTGCAATATTCCTTGATGTACGAGGATGGTCCTTAC
The DNA here is from genome assembly GCA_964035505.1 of Watsonalla cultraria. NCBI lineage: Eukaryota > Metazoa > Arthropoda > Insecta > Lepidoptera > Drepanidae > Watsonalla > Watsonalla cultraria. The sequence goes on along the minus strand of OZ037717.1, from coordinate 2,662,025 downwards.
GGAGAGTAAAAATTATCAAAAAAAAAATTAAAAGAATCGACTGTTAGGCGGTACGAAGTTCGCCTGGTCAGCTAGTTTCGAATAAATAAAGTGAAAGACCTTTATGGCTTTAATACATCTGTCCCTATCACTTATTCGAATAACAATCGCAATAAGAGTCGATTTGGATTGGTATTGTACTGTTAATTATTTTCCATTATTATTGATTAACAAACATCACCAATTATCACGTTTCTTAAAATACTTGCCTAATAAGGCTATTTCATTGAATTAAAGAACTTTCCTTTTCATTTTAGATATGACTCGGTCTTTTTTAATAAGCCCAAAGGACCCAAAACTTTACGACAATTGACGGTAACCTTTCGGAACTCATATAAGTTTTTATAAATTTGATCTTGTTTCTAAATACATATAATAATACCAAAAATGGAATACAATTTGCATCAGCGGTCATTGAAACAATTAGCAACTGGGGCCCAACCATGAGCTCTTATTGCAATGTTAATTCAGTTGTGCGACAGTGTCAGATGTATGCACGTCACATACATCTGTCTCATAAATGAGTGAAACTATCATAGCAATAAGAGCTCATGGTAAGGCCCCAGGTATCGCGATAGCTAATGGGTTTACGCTTACCGCAAAAAATACGTGGTCGTTCAAAAACTATGGTTATTTTGCAACAGACACGATACTGTTATTACAGAGCTTAACTGAATTATTATAGCTTTTAGTTTTAAAAAAAAGCTCTCGTTGAGTGAAAGTTTTTAGGCTGCGCTTCCAAAAGAATGTTAAAATTATAAAGGAATTCAAGAAGCGGTTCCTTAGTGATCTGCTTTCTTGACTTTCATATTTTATCACTAGCTTATATCCACGACTTCGTCCAAAAAGAGATTTTTTTAGTACTATGTACTGCTGTCGGGAACAGAGAGTCCCGTCAAATATTATCAAAATCGATTTAGACGCGTAAGGGTAGACAGTCAGTGTAGACTGACGAATAGGAGACGAATGGGAGAGTCCTCTTATTCTAATTGTTTGTATTTATTACTAGCTGTGCCCTGCGGTTTCACCCGCGTAGACATAATTTTATGGGTGGCCCGCGGAACCCTAATATTTTTTTAATGAATAGTAGCCTAAGTTACTCCTTGAAACATTAGCTATCTGCTATTGAAAGTCCCGTTAAAATCGGACCAGCCCTTTCTGAGATTACCCGGAACAAACAGACAGACAGACATACAGATGGACAGACGGATAATTTTTTTTAGAATTGGATTTTTCTTGTCAGTGTCGTATATACTTTCATATGCATTTAGTGGAAAGCTGTTATTTTGGAATTACAAACAGACACTTAAATTTTATCTGTATAGTTTCATTTGACAAGTCGTTGGACAAGACCTATCTCCAACATTATTCTGCTTGTCAATCTATCTCCAACATTATTCGGCTTGTCAATCTATCTCCAACATTATTCTGCTTGTCAATCTATCTCCAACATTATTCTGCTTGTCAATCTATCTCCAACATTATTCTGCATGTCAATCTATCTCCAACATTATTCTGCTTATCAATCTCTCTCGAAAGCAAAGAGTAAGTAAAGAGTATTTAAACTAGAAACCTGATTTAATAGACTTATTTTTATTGCATCATCCCGATCTCGATCATTTTCTCCGATCCTTCATCGAAACATCGACCTAGTTACTTTGGCGGTCTCCCAAATGTGACTTTTCCTATATTGTGTACTAGCTGTGCCCCGCGGTTTCACCCGCGTAGATTTAGTTTCATCCTTATGTCGCGGAACCCTAATATTCTTTTAACGCGTTCGCTGCTAAGGACGCACCTGCGCGTCCAACTGTTAGAGAATTTACGAAGAAGACGAAATTTCAGCAGCGAATGTGTTAACAAATAAAAGTAGCCTTAGTTACTCCTTGATATATCAGCTACCTGCCAGTGAAAGTACCGTTAAAATCGGTCCAGCCGTTTAAAAGATTACCCGGAACAAACAGACAGAGAGACAGAGATTTTTTTCAAAACTTGGTTTTTTAGTGTCATTAGCGTGTATACTTTCATATGCATTTAGTGAAAAGCTGTTATTTTGGAATTACAAACAGACACTTCAATTTTATTTATCTGTATTGATGTATAGATTAGCATAACAGATAAGTACACAATAATAAAACGTTCCTGGCCTCCTACGCCGCTAATTTACATAACAGACCATTAGATTCTGTGCCATTAGTGCGGTGGACGAATCGTACACAAACCGTCGAGCCTTGCTTTTGACACGCGGTCACTTGCCGCGCATATTAATAGACCACTGAGTGATTCACATCACTTGACTTCCAACACTTATGAGTTGAACGCGAGATATGACTTCGAACACTCGTCCTTTATCTCGATTATGCTCCGAAATCCGATTATTCGATGGAAATAATTCAAAAAACGAACACGAATTTTAGAGGTGCGTGCTTTATCGTAGTGATGTGATTGTTTTGTGCGTAAATGTCGAGTCGGCGACGATTAGGCAAGTATAACTATCATAGAGTAAAACTAAACAATTTTAATTTGACGTTTTAAAATTGGAAGTTTATTGTAACGGCATATTATGGTAAATTTAATTGCCTTCGTTTTAATAGCGTTGTTGGGTAAACTATTCACGTGTTACGCCATTCGCTTTGTTATGAAGTTTATAATGGCTCTATGGGACCAGACTAACATGTTATTAAAAACTAGCTGTGCCCCGTAGTTTTGCCCGCGTAGACTTAAAGTAAAAGTAGCCTAAGTTACTCCTTGTAATATCAGCTATCTGGCAGTGAAAGTCCTGTCAAAATTGGTTCTGCCATTTCCGAGACACACAAACAGACAGTTTTTTGTTTAGTTGATTTTTTAAATGTTGGTACCGTATATACTGTCAATTTCATGTAGTGAAAAGTAGTTAATTGTGAATTACAAACAGACATATAGTCCGTCGTGACTTACCAGATTTCGAGTACTAATTAGACGTTATCGAATGAATCTGTTAGAAGGGGAATTAGTATCAAGGAATGCAGTCACATTGTAAGAATTATCTTTTCTAATCGTAATGGCAGCGAGCACAGCCGGCGGCATTCCTCGCATGCCAGCCGGTATCACGAGTCAGTTGCCATTATGTTACGAACCGGTTCCACATCCTTTAAGGCCGTGCCTTTTGTTTATTTATTTTATATCAAATACATTTACTTTGAGGTTGCACGTGCAATTTTAACTTTAACAGGGTTTTACAACTTTACGTGCTATGTTTTTTATACAAACTCAATTTTGAATTCCTTATCTTCATTACGGTGCTTTGTAATAGTTCTAACAATTTGTGTTAGGAGCCGTAGTGGCCGTGGGGCTTGCAATTTGCGGGCCACCAATGAGTTTTCCTAAAAACATGTGCAGTGATTTCACACCACATGTTTGAGAAAAAATTCAAAGACGTATGTATACTGCCTGAGACGGCAATAGACTCAGCCTCTACCACATTGGCACTACTTAATCATCAGAAAGTGGGTGTTGTTATTGCAACACCTCTGCCGGAGAATACAGGCGTGAGCATATGTATGTTGTGTTATGATTTTGTTCGCTCCTCAATGAACTACGTTTTGTACTAAAGCGTTGACGTTTGACAGGTAAATGATAAATATTCAAGTCGCGGCGATTTCTCAACGGATTCCTGAACGCAGTTATAATGCAACCGTCATCCTTGATTGGTTGCGACAAGCGTTCGATTTTTAAATCGGAAAGTCAATAAGTATCGATGTTTAAAAAAAGTACATTAATAGATATACCTATCTTCTTTAAATTGGATTATAAGCAATAGTTGCGACAAACATTCGATTTTTAACCGCACTTTTTGTTCGAATTTTAAATCGGAAAGTCAATAAGTATCGATATTTTAAATAAAGTAAATTAGCAGATTTATCTCCTTAAATTGGCTTATAAGCAAAAGTTGCGACAAAAAATCGATTTCTAACCAGGTTTTTTTTCGAATTTTAAATCGAAATATCAATAATTATCGATATCTAAAAATAGTAAGTAAGTAAGTAGATATTATATCGTCTTAAATTGGATTACAAGCAAAATTCTCTAAAATCAAAGTTCATTATCCTCCTGCCCTTATCCCATGTTATTTGTGGTCGGCGCAATGTGTTCTTCTCTTCCATTTCTCTCTATCAGCCGTCATATCTGTATTCACTCCCATTCTAGTCATATCATCTTTCACACAATCCATCCACCGTTTCTTAGGTCTTCCTTTCCCCTTGTAACCTCTAAAATCAAAGTTAAATATAAAAAATCCCCTAGTCTCTACATGAACCGTGACAAGAACACGGATGCAGGATATTGGTTATTTGATATGCATGAAATACACACACGAAATTATCGAAATGTTAATGTTACGCTTACGTACGAATATCTATACATCTATACAGATAAATAAAATTGAAAGGTCTGTTTGTAATTCCAAAATTACATTAATTATAATTACAGCTTTTCACTAAAAGCAACCTTCCGAACCTGTCGGTAGCGTGTATAATCTTGTAAATTGTGTCATTGTGACAATTTGAAAGTACTTTGTAAAAGTCTAATCGAATAAAGACTTCGACTTTGACTAAATGTTAATTACTTAGCGCAAAGTTATAGGAATAAGAGTAAAAAAAAAATATGACATGCATGTCTTCATCTTAAGTAACCTAAATGACAGATGGATAGAATATTGAAACGGCCGTTAGAGAATCATTACCGTTTTGTTCTGTATTATTTAGGTTAATAATTGGCTGCAGTCTGCATGCTATGGTGAATTCTCACATTTATTCTTAGAATTTAATCAGAGCCGAACAAATCGCAATCGACAATTAAAGTGTTTGACGCATTCCGCGACCGAACAATTGGTCTCAAGGTGAATACAATTTGACTTCACGTGGAATATGATCGATTCTTATGAAATAACATATTTATTGGAAAAGTACCGAGTTATTTTAATTGAGATGTCTAAGCCCAACCCTAACATAATTCTCAGAAAGAATAATATCGATTTTTTTTAAATAATTTAAATTTCACATGTCGGTTAGACCCTCTAAGCCTAAGAACAAAAAACCCCGAACATCCTACCCCGGGCGCTCCAGTTGCGTTAATAAACTCCCCAACATGGTTTTCACAAACGAGTACAGCATGGGGTTCTTCAAAAGGTAATATACCCTGTTATTGCAAGATACTGCCTCGTTGGTCTAGTGGTTAGTATGGTCGCTTGCCGATCACTATGAGAGTACCCGAGTATGAGAATGAGGGAATAAAGAGTGCACCTGTGTTTGTGCACAATAATATATCCTGTAGGCATAGACAAATCAACATTATCTCGCGCTTGCGCTAACAGAAACGATAAAAAAATTATGTAAATGACATAAATCAATCACGTGACATATGTCATTCCCGTACATTTTGTATCGTTTATACAAGCGAAGCGTGAGGATAATATTACTTTGCCTACAAGTCCTGCGCAGATGACTAGTGAGATTACCCGCCTTAACGGTAATTCGGTAGGAGATCATTATTATTGCAAGCGACCATATAATAGGCTGTGGTTGGTAGTCACTTACCATCAGGTGGGCTGATAAAAAAAAATTGTTCCATCATTAGAGTTTTGCATTGTAACACCAATTCTAAATATTCTAACAACCGCCTAAATGTGCGTTGCCTTTCTTTTAGACGGTTGAGTTATATTAATGTTATTTTCATAAAAATAGACGACAGTGCAATAATAACTGTTCTAAATGACAGCCTCTTTAAATATTTTACCGCTTTATTGAGAGAAAGCAGGGTTTTATGCCTAAGTTAATATCTTTGATACATTAAGAGAACTTATCTTATGCCTAACTTGTATATTTTTTTATTGGCTTCGTTTTGGTTGCATGGAAAGTGTCACAGTGCTGACACCGTAATGATTTAATAGTTCATAAAGTTTTCTATCAACGAGATCCTACTTTTGTAATTAAAATTATCGTAAGCCTTTGATTGGGGTACCTACAGAAGTGTCATATAGAAGTGTGTATGTATCATACAGAAGTGTCTGTAATTACAAATTAACAGCTTTTAACTTAATGTATATACGGTACTTATACGAAATATTTTTTTATATATTTACTTCTGTCCGTCTGTCTTTCTGTCTGTCTGTCTGATTTTAGCGGAACTTTCACGTAACAGATACTTAGCTAGTCGAGTTTGTCGCTTTGGGTATCTCGACGACAAACTCGGCGTCAAGTAGCCGGTTTCAATCATGAGCAATTAATACGTAATACATACACGATTAAGTTCAATTTCGAATGTTTTAAATCTCCTACTCGTCGAGCTCGCCGCCGAAATATCTTACGGAATAGTTGTAAGTGTAACCCACGTTACCGCAGACCGTAGACCGTTCCATCTCCAGACCGTGACTGGGTAACGGTAGCGCGAAAAGTGACACTCAATATTTAGTCACTTTCTCAAAATGCGTATCTTATATCTTATTTGCGATTACTTTCATTAGTTGCGATATAAGGTTAGGTTTAAAGAATTTATCGATAAATTACTATGCTACGGCCCACTTTGTACGGCCTATTTTTTTTTTGTGAAATATAATATTTTTAAATACTTGGCGGATTCTCAGACTTACTCTATATGCGCATGTTATTTTACACAAAACGGTCCAACCAGTAGGCACTTGGCACTTAGTTAATGAACATCGTAAGACAAGTCACAGACGGTTCAGAAACTAGTCTTTGGGAAAGAACCGGTCGAAACTCTGGCCATGAGGATATTTTGCACTGTTCGAATTATATTATGGAACATATGAATAACGATAAGTGCGTAATGCGTACGCGCACGTGAGAACGCAGTTAATTAACATGGTATGCGGCAAATCGAACTTTTACAATGTCAATAATGTACATAATGCTTCACGTGTTTACAATTACATGGCCATATTAATTACTGTGATTAATATCAAAGAGTCGGGTTTAAAATTGGTAAAATTGAAAGGTTTTTTTTTTTTTAAATAAATTTCAATGGCAACAGGATTGAAAATGTATTTAACATTAGTCCATACTAATATAATGAAGAGGAAAGATTTGTATGTAAAGTATGTTTGTAACGAATCTTCTCAAAAAGTACAGGACATGAGAAATGATTAATATGGGCTATATTTTATCACCGTACTCTTACGGGAACGGGAACTACGCGGGTGAAACCGCGTGACGTACACTAGCATACTTATATGTTAGTAATCCAAAAACTGGTTACATTTCAATGAAAAAAATGGTTTTTTTAAGAGGAATCACTTTCATTCACCAAACAACTAATCAAAATTCAAAGACCCGTCTATACATATTATATAAATCGCTTTCATACTTTTCACGTAACACTATTTTACATTTCTCAATAATGTATTCATATCGAGTATTATTATTTCGATAAAATTATACTTTATCTTAAAATTATATATTTATCCCTAACTAGCGGACGTAATTCCCGTTCCCGTGGGAGTATGGGGATAAAATATAGCCTATGTTAGTTGCTGATGATGATGTAGCTGACTAGGGAACTCAGGATACTACTGATATATTACCCTTTTCGTATACAGAATAAGTAATAGTAGGAAGGACAGTCCATAAGCGAGAGCTAGACGTTTGGGATAGACTTATTTATAGGTTACCTCCTGGCATTAAGCTAAGAGGAATTTTAATATTACGTGGAAAGGGACCAAAAATATTTCAACTCACAAATATATATAGTATGCGCTTAAAATGATACCTTTACTTACATTAAGTTGGTGTATAAAAGTATTTTGAATAATAACAATAATATAAAATCCGACATAAAAACGCCTTAGAAAAAAAAACTTCTGGCAACATTGTTAAATAGCTATAAGTGTGTTGAGAAAGCGTCCGTTTCGAAATATCCGACATTTCGTAATGAACGCGTTCTAATTTAGATTTTTTAACTAATGGTTTGAAATTTGAATGTAGGTTCTAAAAATACATTTTACTATCAGATTCATACATATACATATGCTCACGCCTGTATTCCCCGAAGGGGTAGGCAGAGGTGTTGTAATTTTCAACACCCACATTTCACCGAATATGATTAAGTGCCAACGTGACAGAGGGTGAGTCCATCGCCGTCTCAGGCACTATACATACGGCTTTGAAATACTTCTCAGACATATGCAGGTTTCCTCACGATGTTTTCCTTCACCGTAAAGCACGTGGTGTGAAATCACTGTACATAAGTTTTTAGAAAAACTCATAGGTATAGGCCCCGCTGGGATTCGAACGTAGCAGGCGACTGCTCTAACCCCGAGGCCACCACGGCTCTACTATCAGATACATCATTTTAATAGATTATTTAGTATTTCAACTTACCAGTGAATTTCTAAATTGATAGTTTGGTTTTTAAATCGAAATACTTGAGTGAAACTGAGAAAAGACCAGTCTTAAGAACAATTTAATGACACAATTTCGGCACTAAAATAAAGTAAAATATTGCTTAAAATAAAAACAGTTGCGTGTACTTAAATTAGTTTATTAATAAAATAAAATACATTTATACGTTCGTTTTAAAAATATTTGATGAAATAATCACATTTTCATTATCATTAATCACAAATTAACATCTATTAATTAAATACATTACACACATTACATTACAGATAAATAAAATAGAAGTGTCTGTTTGTAAATCCAAAATAACAGCTTTTCACTAAATGCATATGCAAGTATATACGGCAATGACACAAAAACCAATTTTTTAAAATTTTCTCTGTCTGTCTGTCCGTCTGTCTGTTGTTCCGGCTAATCTCTGAAACGGCTAGACCGATTTTAACGGGACTTTTACTGGCGGGTAGCTGATGTTTCAGCTAGTTAAAAAATATTAGGGTTCCTTAAAATTAAGCCTGAAACTAAATCTACGCAGGTGAAACCGCGGGGCACAGCTAGTCTCAAATAAAATCTATCAAAAATATAAATAAATAAAACAACAGTCGAATGAATAACCTCTTGCTTTTTGACATCGGTTTAAGGAGTCCACGAGATTATTTCCATCCCTCCAGATACAAATATTGTTTAGTGATGTCATAATAAAATGAATGGCGTGAACATAACCATATCAGTTCAAAGTTTACGATAATGTTGACATGATACATAGGAACCACTTGTGGTAACGGCCCCAAAGTCTATTTTAAGATGTTTATGAAACGTATTATTGGTATGCGTATGCATCTTCTAACTTTTATTTCTTTTTGATACAAATATTAATATATGTACCTATTCCAAAAAATATTAAATGTGGTGCAACATATTTGATGTTTTCTAAACGAAGGTAACACGATACAGTACCCGGCGTAAAATATGGCACTTCGTAAAATACAGGCGGACAATCGGTTAATTTCGGGTTCGTATAGCGATATCTCGGTATTACAAATTTAATTATGCGTATACCACCTCCATAATACATCTGTATGTATGGTTAAAGATTCATTATTTTTATTTTTCAACTAGTTGTGCCCTGCGGTTTCACCCGCGTAGATTTAGTTTCATCCTTATTGTCGCGGAACCCTAAATTTGTTAATAAATAAAAGTAGCCTAGGTTACTCCTTGAAACATCAGCTACTTACCAGTGAAAGTCCCGTTAAAATCGGTCCAGCCGTTTCGGAGATTACCCGGAACAAACAGACAGACAGACAGAGAAAAAAATTATAACTTGGTTTTTTAGTGTCAGTAGAGTGTATACTTTCAGATGCATTTATTGAAAAACGGTTATTTTGGATTTACAAACAGACATTTCAATTTTATTTATCTGTGTAGATGTATATATTGACGTGGGCAATTTTTTTTTCTTTTTTTCTGTTTTTTTCACCTAAATCGACTGTTTACTTTTTGCACGTCATTCAGATATGTTGAAATACCAAGTGGTTATGAAAATATAATTAATAAATTGTGCTATGACGGTCATGTGGTACGAATGCGGACATCCGAGTACGATCACGATTGACCTCAATGAATGTACAACACTATTCATATTGCAGCTTCGATATATACGTCATGGCCCAACGTATAAAAACAAAACATTGATTTCAACCACGGCTGCATTTCGTTAATCACTTCTTCAATAATTGCTTATATCTTTGATGGTCATTTTTGAAGGCCACTGCTATAAAATAGTAATAATAATCATAAACGATATTTAAAACCTCAGAAAAATTTAATTCAGCTTTTGGTGTAATGACCAAAAAGCTGGCATAATCAACGGTTATAACTTACCAGCGGACGTCGCGGGGTTTCACCCGCGTAGTACCCGTTGCCGTGGGAGTACAGGGATAAAACATGGCATGTTACTCGCTGATGATGTAGTTATAAATTTCTGAAAGAATTTTCAAGATCGGTCAAGTAGTTTCGGAGCCAATGCAAACAAACAAACAAAAAAACAATCAAATATTTCCTCTTTATATTATAAGTGTAGATGGATTAAAATATTCCGCAGAAAAGAATTAGGAAACGCAGTGATTGACTTCACATGGCTCTAGGCTTTGGATGAATTGAGCTGCGCTTGAATTTAGTTCATTGTCCAACAATAAAGCAAAGGTCATCCACATCAACCTTCGTGTTTACATATTGTACTTTAACAAACACTGCCATGTAACTAACGAAGGGTATTCACATGAACTGTGTATGAGTAATATATGAATCTTAACTTATACCTGCAAGTTGACTTGCGTGGCAGTAAGATTTTACAAGCAAACTTACAAACCATTTTGTATTTTCTAAACTTATATCTTTTATACACATACAAAAACTATACCTGTTCTTATTTGTTTATTCGGCGCGAGCGCATGTAACAAACTGCGCATACATGTACAGTTCTTCCTGCTAGTTCTGCTGAGCGCTCAAAACTTGTGACAGCTACTATCCTCTATTCGCACGAAAGTCACTAGTGCCAGAATCTGAACACCACTACTATCTACACCAACATTTTGGTACTATACAAATTGATGCTCGAGACCTCGAGATGGCATACCGCGTCGGAAGACTCGAGACAAATTATTCACTTATATCTAACCGTTTATCGGAATCCCCCACGACTTGGGGGACAAACTGATTATCTTAAAAGTGGTATATGTAACAAACCATAAACACGCTTGCAACGTTATTAGACCTTATGTGCCTGTTCCCTTGCAATTAATTCCTTGCAGTTAATCTCTTGCAGGTAATTTCAACTTATCCCAGATGGCGTTACACGTCAGTTTCGTTTACTATAATCCTTACATTCTCCTCTTCGGTCAACTGACAGGGCGCCCCGTTACAACCCTTGGTACGGCTAACCTAACCTAACCATTGTCACTCAAATCTGGCTCCCTAGCTCACCCTTCAGCAAACCCAAAACTTAGCTTGGTCCGCGGCCCGTATCGAAGCGCCCATAACTGCTTAGTTAATAAGTTTATGCTCCACTGGAGGCCCTTGGGTCTCGCCCTTTTACCCGGTTGTATAGTGGAGGTTCTTCCTGCCGACCATATCGTTAAAAAAGACAGGACACTCCCCATTTATAATAGTAGTTAGTTAGTATATAGGTACCCAGCAACGATCGCCAAGTTTACAAGCGGTTAAATTGATGACATGCTTGCGGTTATAGTAACGTCAATCATTTCACAACACCTTGACGTGGCTTACATAACGATTGTTACTTTAGTGCTAGCTAAATAGGTTTTAATTTCGAGTGGTTTTGCAATGAGTGCCACAAGAGTGCACTTGTGATACCTTTTCAACTTTATTTAATTTTCACTTTAGAGTCATTAGAGAACAATGTACTGCTCTATTAAGTGCAAAGTTCGTTGCGTGGCGATGATGTTAGCTTATTGAAGAATCTGTTTTGAATTGTACCTAGGTATTGTAGCGGGCTACCCCGACTTGGGCCACCGGCTACCCGGGATCGATCTAATTTATCTATACACCTATACAGATAAATAAAATTGAAGTGTCTGTTTGTAAATCCAAAATAACCGTTTTTCAATAAATGCATCTGAAAGTATACACTCTACTGACACTAAAAAACCAAGTTATAATTTTTTTCTCTGTCTGTCTGTTTGTTCCGGGTAATCTCTTGATTCAACTCGATGTGGCTGATCACCTGATTTTTATACGAAGCGACTGCCAAACCTTCGTAAGCCCTTTTTCGAGGAAAATCGGCAATCTGGGTTAAACCAGTTGTTAGACTTTCTTAGGCCTCTGACTGACCTGTAACGATTGCCAAAGATGATAAATTGGCAACCGGGACCGACGGCTTAACGTGCTCTCCGAGGCATGGAGGGAACTCGGGCGGTCACCCATCCAACTACTGGCTAGGCGTATGGTTGCTTAACTTCGCTGATCGAATCATATGCGCAATAGCAACTGTGCCACGAGCTCCTCCTTAGGGCACTGTACTCTATGGTATAATAACCTGTATACTTATGTAGATAAACACTATAATGAAACCTAACAAAACATTTGACTCTCCCAAGTGGAACGGAACCTGTTCCACCTACCTGTTCTAGTTAGGTGTTATGGGAACACCACAAATGATATAGGGGGTCGACGACCTGTTATACTTACGTAGTAATACCATTACTAGTCGGCGTCGATTACAAATCGTATTACACCTGCCTACTTACCACAGATGATATAAAATGTATAGATCGGAGACGGAAATGCACACACTGGTACAAATTAAGGAAGCAATTATCCGGCGATAAATAATCCACACACTTTTTAATAGATTCTAACTAGCTGTGCCCCGCGGTTTCACCCGCGTAGATTTAGATTCATCCTTATTGTCGCGGAACCCTAATATTTTTGATAAATAAAAGTAGCCTAAGTTACTCCTTGTAATATCAGCTACCTACCAGTGAAAGTCCCGTTAAAATCCGTCCAGCCGTTTCGGAGATTACCCGGAACAAACAGACAGACAGAAAGAGAAAAAAATTTAAACTTAGTTTTTTAGTGTCAGTAGCGTGTATGAATGTATCATATGCATTCAGTGAAAAGCTGTTATTTAGGAATTACAAACAGACACTTCAATTTTATTTATCTGTATAGATTTATATAAAAACATAACGTGATTATCACTTTCCCGAATTCGATGTGCAATGTTTAATACCGGGCACTGTAAATGAGATTTTACCCGAATTTTATCCTAAAATAATTGTGTTGCTATTTAATATTATTTCTAAGGTTGAGAACATTATTTTGAGTGAATGCATTTTGAACTCCCAGTTTGAATTGTTTGCAATGTCCCATATCCAAATGTGATCGTGGATCAGGTATGATGTACGGTGATAGCGTAAATTTAGTTTAATACAAACTTTCATCTCCTGTTTTATCCCTTTGGGCGTAGAATTAATCAAAATCCTTTCTTAGCAGATGCCTACGTCATAACATCTACTTGGATGCCAAATTTGGCTTGTCCAGTGGTTTGGGCTGTGCGTTGATAGATCACTATGTCAGTCAGTCAGTCAGTCACCTCTGAGTTATATATATTAAGATGATTTAATTTCTGAAACATTCCCTATCAAATTTCTCGTGTTGTACAAATGAATACATGGTCTGTCTGTATTGCTGTTAGATTCCTATTTCTTATCGATAGAATGTAAACTGATCGCCCGGTTGACCGATGATGTTATTATTGATTACACCATTGTTTTACGGAGCTGTTTAGTTTCGAGCTATCGTTAGTGATTACCATGACGTATGTGTTGGGACTTACAAACTTACTAACAAAACAAGTCGTGATTTATCGGATCAATACGGGATTTATTACATACAGTTTAAACAACAGTCACAGTGACAGACACAAGCGAGAACAAGAATAGGATGAAGAATATCTTAAAAGATTAATAATACTGAATTGTCTGTTTGTTCAAAACAGCTTTTCACTAAATGCATATGAAAGTAAATATGGGAAGTATTGAGGTTAAAAAAACTTTTTTTTTATCTCTGTCTGTCCGTCTGTCTGTCTGTCAGTCGGTTTGTTCCGGGTTGTCATGAATTTAGTCTTGAAACCGCGGTGCACAGCTTCTTTAAAATAAAAGTCACAAAATTTTTATATTCTAGATCACAGCACCATATATTCAAAAAGCAGAAGGTGCTCTTTGAAGTCTTTAGAAAATACCTTTACGATATCAATTCCTTGGAAACAAAAGAACATATTTTTTACGTACATAGTTACGCGTATGACTTAGGTAATGAGATTACAATGGTGACACGGATTGGAACAGGTGTTCGCGACTAATCAAGGTTTCCACGTGCTGTACACGTCCCTATTATACATCTTACACTTCGAGGTGTAAACAGAGCTGTAAATTAACTATCTACCTACTTTATACTCTACTAGCTGTGCCCTGCTGTTTCACCCGCGTAAATTTAGTTTCATACAAACTTTCATCCCCTATTTTATCCCCTTGGGGGTAGAATTAATCAAAATCCTTCTTAGCGGATGCCTACGTCATAACATCTACCTGCTCTATCTATCTATTTTTTTTTAAATAAATTTAGACTTTATTTTTTAAATTTTTCTCTGTCTGTTTTATCGTCTGTCTATCTGTCTGTCTATCTGTCTGTCTGTCTGTTTTTTCCGGGTAATCTCTGAAACGGCTGGACGGATTTTAACGGGACTTTCACTGGCAGGTAGCTGATGTTGCAAGGAGTAACTTAGGCTACTTTTGTTTGTTAAAAATATTAGGGTTCCGCGACAATAAGGATGAAACTAAATCTACGCGGATGAAACCGCGGGGCACAGCTAGTGAAAGACCCGTTAAATCGGTCCAGGCCTTTCAGAGAATAACCGGAACAAACAGGCAGATAGACGGACAGACCGGCGGAGAAACAAAAACGGTGTTTTGTCGTATTTATGGATATGCTTTCATATGCATTTCAGTGTTTAATTTGGAATTACAAACATACGCATCAATTTTATTGATCTGTATTGATGTGTAGATATAGAGATATAAGTAGGTGTGTAGATAATCCGTACAGGGCTTTAAAACAAGCATTAAATTCCCTAATATGCATAGCGTGAGGTCGGTCCCGATACATAGAGGTCCCGTTAGCAGGCAACCCCGCAGGTCCGGCTTGTATCAGCATTCAGATCGCAGTTCGCACGGTGAGCCACGGGCCGGTCAGCTGTTAACACGTGTTATAACGGTCCCCGCGCCCGTAGCCTCCCATTCTACACACCTTGGATCCTTGGGACCTTTTTTCACCTAGATAACCTATACTTCTATATACAGATAAATAAAGTTGAAGTGTCTGTTTGTAATTCTAAAATTACAGCTTTTCACTAAATGCATATGAAAGTATACATGCTACTGAAACTAAAAAACAAGTTTTAAAATTTTTCTCTGTCTGTCGTCTGTCTATCTGTCTGTCTGTCTGTTTGTTCCGGATAATCTCTGAAACGGCTGGGCGGATTCTAACAGGACTTTCACTGGTAGGTAGCTGATGTTTCAAGGAGTAACTTAGGCTACTTTTATTTATTAGAAATATAAGGGTTCCGCGACAGTAAGGATGAAACTAAATATACGCGCGTGAAACCGCGGGGCAAAAATTATAAAAATTTGCTAATTTTTAAAATAAAATATTAGATTTTTATGCAGAAAGGACACGTGATCACGAGGCGGGACTCGTGTTCGTGTTATTCCACCAGTTCGGAATGTAACCTTCTGAGAAGAACCGACAAGAAGGCCAGGCATCATGTACCACAAATGTAGCTGTTTCCATACATTTTGTCGATCTTACTATATCTATAGTCTATATCTGTGTCGTGTACATTTCATCAACACAACAAAATTATTATATGTAGGTATAGGTGTATTAAGTATAATAATGATAGTTCTATGTACTATGTAGTCTAATGTGACGTTCTACTTCGTTGTCTATGCATCCGTAGTTCCCCCTGTCAGACATCATGAGTTCAATGACCCCATATATTGCATACACGCCTATACTAGAAAGAAAGCAAATTAAAGTGTCTATTTTGTAGTGTCACTCTAATAGATTTAAAAAAAATGCAAAATATGAAGTACTAGCTGTGCCCCACGGTTTCACCCGCGTAGATTTAGTTTCATGCTTCATGTCGCGGAACCCTAATATTTTTAAAGAAAAAAGTAGCTTAAGTTACGCCTTAAAACATCAGCTACCTGCCAGTGAAAGTCCCGTTAAAATCGGTCCAGCTGTTTCAGAGATTACCCGGAACAAACAGACAGACAGAGAACTTTTTAAACTTGGTTTTTTTGTGTCAATAGCATGTATACTTTCATATGCATTTAGTGAAAAGCTGTTATTTTGGAATTACAAACAGACACTTCAGTTTTATTTATCTGAATAGATAATTACGAAATTTTTTTTTCGAGTTTTACCGAATATTCGTTCCCGATAATTTTCGCATATACTGCACCGATTTTCAAGAAACTTCCATTGGCAGTTAGTTAATGTTATTACCTCTTTTAAGTTAGAAACATAGTTTGGGTTTGACGCAAAAAAATTCAAACCCATTAAATTTTAATCTATGTCAGTGTGAACTAAGGTTGTTGATGACAAAAAATATTTAAACAAAATATTGACTGCATATTAATATTAGACCTACCTACATACACACGTAACTACGTAATTAAAATCTAAAAATTACGTCACTACTCTAGTTACATTAACGAACAGAGAAAGCTCATTGTACAATGTAGGTACTAGGACTGTTAGCTAAGTATATAAATATAATAATTAATTCGCAGCTGAGTCATGCATCACACCCAGATAGTTTCAGGTTGTGCAACTAAGTTAATAAATTTTATTGAAATCAGGTTGTGAGTTTGACGTGCTGATTATGTTGGAAGATGATTTTAATTAATTTTCATTTAAATTTTCTATCTCTGTGATATTTATTACCAATTTTAGGAATATTTTACCACATTTGATAAGTTTTTACTGGCTCCATCTATCGTGAAGTATCAAAACTAGCATGAAGCTCTTTTATATTATCGTATCGTTATAAAGAATTTACTTTACTATTTATTTTGAGTTTAGTTAAATTTTACAGTATAGTATTTATTATATTGTATTTTGTTTGTTCACAGGTGACAATGGCAGCACTCACGCTTTATACCTCGAAACAATAGTCGAGGAAACGAGTGATGATTTGCGCTCTGAACGTTCATCCGCAGCCACATGGCTCTCGGACTCAGATGCAGACTCTGTTATACATGTGCGGGGCACGGCAGGTATATAATATTATATATAATTGCTTGCCTAAAATATACAGTAAAAATATTTTCCAGAGATGAAATTTTTGTTAGCTACAACTTACGCCATCTTGTGCTGAATAGCCAAACTACAAAGGTTAGAACTAAGCTTTATCTCAATATGATATAATCTCGTAATAGTTCTGGTAGTACTCCCGAGATGGCACTTTCAAAAATATTGAAATAAAGTTGTGATTTTAAATATACTTTGAAGTAATTACCAACGCGGAGATCATTTAGTGTAATGGACTAGATATTCGTTGGTCCTTCAACTAGAGATATGTTTCTTTCTGTATACGCTATACCGCAGTACCGCTATACCTTACATACAAAAAGGTGGAAAACAAGCATGCATCCCGTCTCATAGGCGCTAATAATGGGCTGATGGTAAGCGCCTTTAGTTTATGTTTAAGACATGACGCTAAGATTTTGGCAAAGACATACATTTGGGGAATTCATTTTACGAATCATTTGGCCCGTATCCAACTCTCTCAGTAATGAATACGCTTTCGTGTCATTGTCATTGTTGACGTCTGGAAAGCGCGACGTATCGGCTGGTGATTCGCTAGAGGTGTCACGGAAAGCTGATCATTGGTTTGTGCCAGGGTCGGAGTGCGACAGCGAGTCCGAGCGCGAGTGGGCCTGCCCGGCCAAGCGCCGGCGCCGGGAACGCGCCGCCTCGCCCACCAGCACCGGGTCGCTCTCGCGCTCCTCCAGCCTCGCGCAGTTCGAGTCGCTGGAGCGGTCGTGTGCTGCGCCCGCCTCGCCCAGCCTGTCGCCTGACTCGCTCGAGTCGCCGCCCGCCTCGCCGCCGCCCGCCCGAGCACCCCCACCGCGCACGCACCTATCCGCCGAGAACCTCAGCGAGGACAGCGGTTACAGCGAGCGCTCGCGACGCCCGCCCCCGCCGCCGCGCCGCCCGCCCGAAATAGCGCCGTGCTCGGGCGCCGCAGGCAGCTTGCCTTGCCTCGTCGCTTCGCCCTCGCCCAGTGCCGAGCGGCGGGCGAGCCGCGCCGCGCGCGCTCTTTCGCTGCCCGCCGAACTGGACGTGTGCGCAGAGCCGCGCCGCCCCATCGCGCACCGCGCCGCTTTCAGGCAAAGCTTCGAGGTTAGTGACCGCCTCACGGTCAGCGTGGCAGACCTCACCGCGCTGGATTACCGGGGAGGCCCGCGGCGGCCACGCCAGCCCCCGCCGCCGCCCCCGCGCGCTCCCCGCGTTCCTCCCCCACCGCCACCCGCTATCCAGATCCTCGTGCGGCAACCCACCGAATCCCCGGCCCGTGAACCGAGCGCCGGTAGCGACTCCACAACCGAATCGGAGCGGGCCTTCGCCCAGGAGATGGAGGCGACGGCCCGGAGGCTCGATGAAACCGCACGAAGAGCACTCGCCGACAGCGGGGACTACGACCGCGAGCTTTCAGTTCTGACCGCGCGACGCCTGCGAGACTCGTGGGGTGTTTGGGACGATGTACTTGACGAGCTACGCCGACGCATGGAGCCCTCGTCGGCGTCGCCCTCCCCTCCGCGGACCCCCTCGCCGGACCCGATCAGAGAACCCGCCTTCACTTCCACCCCGTTGCGAGGGTCATGCGACGCACGAGTTAGGTCGACCCCCGAGCTACGAGCGCGCTCGACGCCGCATCGCGAAACACCCGAGGAACTGCGCGCGTCGTTACAGCTGGTGGCACCGCCGCTACCAGGCGCCGCGCCGCCCCTTCGTTCTGTGTCTGCGGGATCGAAGGGAGTCACGTTCTCGCCGGTCGTAGCGGAGGTGAGCTGGCGCGAGACGAGCGCAAGCAGCTCCGCGAGCGAGACGACAGCGAGCGACGACGCGGCCGACGCGGAGGTAGTGGAGGTGGAGGGGGGCGGCGAGCAGGCGCGCGCGCCGCCAGCCTCAGAGCGCACCGCCGTCATGACGGAAGCGGCCGCGCGTGCGCCGCGCAGCCGCATAGCCGGCTTCCTCTCGCGATTTGCGAATTTCCGATTTTCGGGGCGCAAGGAGAAGAAAACAAGGGGCGCAGGCGTGAACGGGCGAGCCGGCGTGGCGGGCCCTGGTGCGGCAGATGCGGGGCCGACAGTGCGCGCGGCAGGCGGCGCGCCGCAGTACGTGCGCATCCCGCTGAAGGAGGAGGGTGTGTCGCCGGTGGCGGCGGGCGGCGTGGCGCACAAGCCGCCGCGGCCTCGCCCGCCGCCCGCCCCGGCGCCCGGCGTGCTGGAGACCGACGTGGACACCCAGCGCACCGTACTCCACGCGCGCTCCCTACTCGCGCTCGCGCCTCCTGACCACCGCGCGCCGCGCCCTCACAAGTCCATGGAGTTCCTGCTCGACAAGGACAGCGCCCAGACTATCCAGGTGAGTCCCTATTCTATGTCTACATCAGCGGTCTCCGTAGTATAGTGTAAATACTCATAATGACGTGCATGAAAATGACACCGGCAAGGTGCGAGTCACCCCACGCACACCGCCGCCGGCCGGGTAATGTTTACAAACAGCACGATCGATGCCGGCCGACCGACCGCCCCTATGCACTTTTATGGTCCATGTTTGCACTCGGAGCTTGCTATTTTGTGGAAAGTATATCAAAGCACATCATAATTTATTATCTTTCCTCGAACTAAAACCGCTGGCGAAAGTTAAAATATTATCACGTCACGCGCGTGTTTTAACTACAAAGAAGGGTGTTCTTATTCAGAAATAAAACTATTAACCAATGTATCAACTATAAAAGGGATATGTACTCGGTATGAATTAATGAGCTCAAAGCACGAGGGTCCTAATTGCGTAATGGACATAACCATGCCCATGGGGACTGGGTTGCGTGTACAACTCCCACATGAGTAGCAATTACCAAAGTGATCAATAGCGTAAATTCCATGTAAATAATCATAGAGCAGTCATACAGGGCACACGTAGGTGAAAGTGCGAACATCTGCACTAGCATTATGTGTTCACACCATATCCGTCACAATCAGCCGTGGGCGTATGGGCGTACTTTGTAGCATATACAGACACTGCTATCGATCACTTTCCGCTCTTCAACGTTCCAGATGTTTCCCGATTACATCCCGCAGGAATAGCTTATGCGGACTACATAGCTAATACGGGCCGGGATGCTCGCGAATAGATCTTTGAAATAACATTAGGAAAGAATTTTTTGATGATTCTAAAGACCTTTAGAATCACACGACTAATACATACGGTATTTAGGAGATAAAAATCACCTCTAAAGTTACTAAGATGAATGATAAACATCCAAGGTTGTCATTAATAATGTATGAAATGTAACTAAAAACATTAAAATGAACTAACGTCATTCCAAAGTGTTAGACACGACAATTGAAATTGTTTTCTCACGTTCTTTTCGAACCTTGACTTAGTACGTTCTCAGTGACACAGTGTTATCAAATCGTGTCCCTTTAAGACGTAATAATTAACTGTTGGAAAACGCCACCCTATTTGTGCATTCAACTGTTCTTTTGTTCACACACTTGGGGATTATGGTGTCATGGGCAAATTACTATTACGCACAAATCACGATGTCATAGTAATAATAAACAAGGCTTTATTTTT
The DNA here is from genome assembly GCA_964035505.1 of Watsonalla cultraria. Taxonomy (NCBI): domain Eukaryota; kingdom Metazoa; phylum Arthropoda; class Insecta; order Lepidoptera; family Drepanidae; genus Watsonalla; species Watsonalla cultraria. Next base: position 2,641,149 of record OZ037717.1, on the reverse strand, counting down.
CTTATATAATTCGATTTAATTATGTCGTAAGCACTTGCTTGTTTACGTATGATAAAACTGTTACGGGTCGACATCTGCAAATATTATTGTATAGGGGACATATTTAAATAAATTATTTGTTTTCCTCGTATACCGATAATATTTTAAAGTATTGTTTACCAAGTGGGGACAGGAACTAGGTAATTGGTCGCGACCACGATGTCATCCATGTATATTGATAAGTTCAGAGGCATGAATGAAACATCCTTCTGATAATTTGAATTCAAGATAATTTGAATGAAAGTCAGCTTCATCAGCTGACCCGCTACCATGTTTCGTTTGTAACGAATCGTTTCTATGCTTTAAATATACATCAATGAAGGAATCGTATTAGGTCTTCCTCTAACAATGATTCAAATAGGAATGAAATCCAGTAGGTATGTACATTTATTGGAAGAAGGTAGCGAACAAATAGCTAAACATGCATAATATTATTTAGAGAACAATTGGAACGTCTCTGAGGAATAATGATACTAGAATTTATTACAATCTTAAAAGATTCGAAAAGAAAATTAACTACAGAAGATCATATTTTCATCGTTTGTGACATGACATGCCTAGAAAAGGAAGTGATCTTTGGGACACAGTAAGCACATACTGTGTTTGAGAAGACACGTTTTCTAGAGAGGAATCACGTTTAGTACATAAAATTGCATTTACATCTTATGATAGAAAAAAAGGGGAAATATTTAATGATATGCATTGCATATGAGCAAAATAAATCAAAATGAATAAAATAAAAATAAAAATATTTAATAAAATATATATATGGTCATGCTTTTCCAGAGGGATCCCTGAAGGGAAAAGCAGAGGTGTTGTAACAACAACACCCACATTTCACCGAATATCAATAAGTGCCAACGTGACAGAGGGTGAGTCTATCGCAGATTCAGGCACTATACATACGACTTTGAATTACTTCTCTAACATCGAAATGTTCCTGAATACCTAATCATTACTGATTACAATGAATGTACATCGTCACATAAATCCATCGCTATTCTACTTTCCATTTCAATTGACCCGACTATCTTTCTCTTATTAACATAGAGTTACATGTCACAAGTTTGATTGATGTTAGTTTACGGAATTAGGTTCACGTTGTGCAGAAAGCACGATCTTTATCTATGGTCATATAAAGCTCTATGTGCTATCATTACCTATTCTTCTTCTTTAAACAATATAGATTGAAGTCGTCATTTCTATACAACATTATTTTGTCTATTTTTAACGCTTCGTTCAAAATCACGGATCTCGATACGTTATGCTTACAGATATCCACATTATTTATATATCTTTAAAAAATTACCCAAAGGGAAGCTAGGGCGGGTCGGTTTGTAGTTGCTAGGTACAGTCGCTAGTTCATTATAATTTAGTTACCTTACACCGACAACAATATATACAATGTTGGTAATAGTAACTACCCCAAGCAGGCTTAGACTATTTAATGTTGATAATCGAGTATTAGTGAGACTGGGAATGTATGTTTATCTGTCATCTTTTGAATTCAACCACAACCCGCCTTCGAAAAAGTATCAACAACAAAAGTTGACACATTTCTAAACCTAGGGTACTTTATCTAATTATCAGGTTTTACGTAATACTGAAGTCTTGCTTGTAAAACTTTTTAGACGCTAAGAATTTACAATGCTAAGAATTAAATTTAAATAATTACATTGTTATGTTCAATAGGTTCCAAAGTCGAACCAACGTCGTAAATTTATGGAAATAATTGAAATTCTTGGACTGTTCATTCTGAATGTTCTGTGTAAAAACAACAATAGTCAATTATGGGTAATTTCTGTTATGTTACTCACTATATTTTAACATTTAATGAAGTAAGTATTGTAAACAACCGTATCCGTGATAAAACAAATGAATTCTTAGAATAAGTACAATTTTTTTCACCAAAATCATTTATTTATAAATCTCTAAGCGCTTTTTTAAAAGATAGAAAATGGCGAAGATTCTTAAGGACTCATCCTTCGTATTGTAAAAAAAATCTGTTTTAGAAAAAACATTATTTTTCCGGATTGAAACTTTTTTGGAACCCGTATATAATAGGGGCTTCATGTACAGTAATCAGTCATCCTACTACCTTCATTATTACTATATAAATGTATATATCATTCCCGCATATCTCTCAATCTTTCTTAATTTGTAGTAACTCTGTAACGGTCGAAATTCGTGCCCTTTTTGACCTTTCTAGATCAAGGGCGAAGTGTTTAGGTCTCTCTAGCTAGGCTCATTCTTAAGAACAAATATCTCTTGACCTTGCTAGCTTGACCGCATTCGTACTAACCTCGACTCTCATTAGCGATAAGTCTCTTGCCAAATCGATCATGACATATTGTGCTTGACCTGACTAGCTGCATGAGCCTGAGTCATATAAATCTTTACCTTAGGGAATTTCTGACCCTATCAGAAACCCCAAATATAATGTAAGTAAGCTTTATATAATGAACTAGGAGTAGTTGCGTTAACGCAAATGACTTGTGCGTTTCTAATAAAACTGGTTAAAGCATTTCAGCAAATCTACCTAATCTTAAAACGAGCAATGATTGAATTCTATATATATTGTAAAATCTGAATCTCAGAATTCTCGGATCTCCAACGATTTTAATGAAATTTAGTACTAAGGGGGTATCGAGCGCGATAAATTGATCTATCTTGGTCTCATTTTTAGAAAACGTGAAATGAACGAACAGAGGTCGGTCATCTAAAATGTTATAATACTTAGTTACACCTCCCAATACGACTTTATTACTTCTTCTATCATTAGGTATATTAGGTTAGGGCTTAGGCAAATAACGTAAAGGAAGAAATTCTTATATATTGTTGCTGACCTCAAACCGCGTCAATGTTCATACCAGTACAATAAACAGGAATAATTGACATTGAAATGAATAATGTATTGTTTACGTAAGCTTGAATTACTGGTTTTATTAAGTCATCCTCATTCGTCACTTGCTTGTGTTACTGACCAAGGGATGTCCACATTCATTCGAAGATTAGTCTTTGGGTTATAGAAAGTCTGGAACTCAAACTTTTTAACGTTGACATTCTGGATGAAGATGATGAAGAGGGTTAAGCAAATGGTGATATGAGTTGAGAATAAGTAGAACAAATCACTCTTGGAGGTACGAGTTGAAATAGAAAGTGTGAAACTGCTACACTGATTATTATTAGTAACAGTATAAGAGAACAAAAATTGTCGCTGAAACTAACAGAAATAGCATCAATAAATACCGAAAATGAAAACGATAAAGCAAATTCACCAAGTCAAACTATACATTTGGGTAAACTGGGAGTGTCCAAAGGGTAGCCTACTTATGGTTCTCGTTCTTGTGTCGCACGTGTATGTCATGTAAATAATAATTACCTTATCTTAAACACTGTTTGTTCGATTTCTAAAATTGCGGGTCAATCGACACGTCGCGTGTAACCTATATTTAGACATTGAGATCTTAAGCATACTGTATTCTATGATGCATAAGCAATGACTCAGGCCCAATAATATGCCAGATTAAGGCTCACATTAGATAATTATCTAGTCGAAACCAGTACACAGAGATTTTATATGATACATGCCTGTAATGCCTGATACATATAGTAGATCCGCGTTTCAAGCACTAACCCAGACTCGGAGCTGCTAATGGAAAATAACAGATGGATAAACCCAATACCAACCCAGGACGCCGTATTCAGCAGTAGCGATTGCGACCACTAGACTAACGAGGCAGACCTAGAAATTTGAAAGGATTAGGTGTTTGAAATACCAGCCGTGATAAGGTGTGGTTGAATTTAATAAATAATAAACATTGAAATCGGTATCGTCACATCTCATCTCTGATGCGCGACCTTGCTGCACTCGACTGTCGTACACAATGATTTATCAATGTGTTTGTGTGTCGCTATTAGTGTGTCTAATTGCACTATGCTTAAAAAAGATAAAAACCTCAAGATGAAGGTTATATGCGAAGTCGAACCGCGATACTAGTTAAATTTATTAAAAGATACCGTTGAATTTTAATGTGACACAGCATTACTTACGGTTGCTTTACTTAGCTGCGATTTTATGTTAAGTGAATTTACGGAGAAATCCTCTATTTATCGTAATATTATTTGTTTAAAATAATAGTAAATGGTGTTTGTTCAATTCATATTGTTTTTATTGAAGTAAGAAAAAAGAAAAGAATACGACACATGTCAAAATAAAAAAAAATGTACTTGCCAGTACTGTCTAAACAAAGTTAATACATCAAAGAGTTTTTAACACTAAACATACCGGCCGCCAAGACCAAATATGGTCTTACACAAAGTTATATGTAAACAACAAACATAAAACACTACTTACGTTAGTAGGTAGAATAGTTACATATAACATACCAAATAAATTGTAACACATGTATTAATTAAGTTATTAAATATAAGAATAATTATGTCATTAAGATGTGCAAGGTAGAATTATCAACTTAAAAATAGGTCTTTTAAATAAAGTAGATTTATTTTTTTTGATCTAATTGTTACTACTCTAGTTACATTGTCAGGACCAGGGTGGTTTTGTTCGATAAGACCCGTTAGCCATTGAGAAGGGGGAATATTGTCTTCTTTGACTTAAACTAAATTTCCTACTTCTGGTTCTGGAGTAACCTTCGTCCATTTGTGTCTCTGATAAAGAGTAGTAAGATAATCTTGAGATGGTTAATAATAGTGAAAAGAGATAATAAAATAATCGGATGTTTGGCATAGTAATTTTCCATGCTTTGTTGAATACGACCACGAACTCTCATTATTCCATTACTGTCCAAAAACGGATAAAGATTTTAAGTTACTAGTCTGACGTACATGCAATAAGATTTTAAGTTACTAGTCTGACGTACATGCAATAAGTTTTTTTTTTTTAAACGTTTGATTCGTTAGAGAATGACATCATTTGACTGTTTTTGATACAAGTGTTTAGAGAGTCATTGTATTCTTTTGCAGATATTTATTTCATGGAATGGTTTGTACCATCAACAAATCCATGACAATTTTGTATAAAACGATAACATCCAAGCAACAACCTTAATTAATTTCTGTAGTGATGAAAATTTGGTCCATAGCTTAAATCATCAAAGTTACTAAATGACTTTTAATATTCTTCTGTTCCAATTCTGTAGCTAGGATCGAATTAGTTAGAATATTATAAAATGTATCATTTAATCAACTGGGACCATGGAACCACATGTCATGTTTTGACAATTCATTTGGAATAAGGCCCCTCGAAGCAGAATCTGCAGGGTTTTGTGTAGACTCTACATGAGACCATTGCTCGTTATCCAAAATGTTTAATATGTTCGATATTCTATTAGCTACAAACGTTTTCCATCGATTTGGCTGTCCTTTGATTGTCCCAGCTAAAACAATTGTGGAGTCAGTCCAAGCCCTCAATTTGTACTTTTCTATGTTCGGGACTGATGATATTTCATGCAATAAATTAGCGAGTAATTCAGCGCCACAAAGCTCTAATCGTGGAATCGATATTTGCTTAATTGGAGCAACCCTTGTTCTTGCGGCCACTAAATTAACATGTATCCCAGTAATATCTTTAATCCGTAAGTATACCACTGCAGCAAACGCTTCAGACGAAGCATCACAAAATCCATGAACTTCAACATCATTTTGAATCCTATTTAAATGTCCTCTCCACCTTGGCAATGTTATTTCATTTAGGTATTCTAGATGAGTTCCGACAACATTCCATTGTACTAATATATCGTTATGAATAGGTTGATCCCATATTACACCAGTAAGCCACAAACTTTGCATAAATATTGTTGCCTTGACTATAACTGGTGTAGTCCCTCCTAGAGGGTCAAATAAGCGCGAAATTTCAATCAAAATTATTAGTTTGATAATGACATTTGGTTGTAAAGGTAATTTAACCGTATATTTAAATGAATCTGAATCTATGTCCCAACTTAACCCTAATATTTTGATTATTTCATTATGCTTCGTCTCTTCGTCTTTATCACTATTCTCAGTTTCACTAATTATGTTCATCAATTTAACACTGTTGCTTGCCCATTTTTGTAGGGTAAATCCAGCGTTAGCTACTAATTCATTCATTTGATTATTCACTTCGACTGCTTCATCATCCGTATAACATCCAGAAATTAAATCGTCCACGTTATAGTCATTCAGAATCCGCTCACTAGCATGAGGGCAGTTTTCTCCTTCATCGTTAGCGATTTGTTGTAAGCACTTGATTGCGAGATATGGAGCTGAAGACAATCCGAATGTAACCCGTAGCATTCGATATTCGATAAATATACTATCAATAGTCTCCCGCCTCAAAATTCGTTGAAAATCTGTATCTTCCTTTGCAACCTTTATTTGTCGGTACATTTTAACAATACCGGAAACAAAATAAATTGGATATTGTCGCCAACGCATCAACGAATGTCTAAGCTCTGGTTGTAATCGAGGCCCTATTAAAAGATCTTCGTTAAGTGAATGTCCATTTTGACCCTTGCAAGAGCCGTCAAATACAACTCTTACCTTGATTGTAATCCTATCCTCCTTTACGACAGCATGATGTGGTAAGTAAACGCGATTAGAAAGATTAAGTTCACTTTTATCAACTATCTCTTCCATGTGATTGGATGCTTTGTATTCTTTCATTACCTTAGTGTATTGATTCTTTAGAGCTTGATCCTTGTTTAATCTATATTCCAGGCTTTTGAATGGGTTCAATGCAATTGTTTTAGTATCCCCATATTTACACATTGGATCACTATCGCGAAATGGAAGTCGAACCACATTATGTCCTTCAGAATCTCTAGTTGTATGTGATTGGAAATGTTTTTCACATGTTTCTTCATCATGAGATAAAATTGTATGTGGTTGTTCCATTTCTATTTCCCAAAATTTACGTACCAATTCATTTGAAGATTCATCTTGTACATGCAGACTGATTAAAGACACATTTGAAACATGATGTGAGGATGAGATGCGCCCTGATAAAATCCAACCAAACTGTGAGTTCTGAGCTGTAAGAGTATTTGATGGATTCCTAATTAAACCATCCATAAGAATTTGACCATAAATGTCAGCACCTAAAAGTATATCAACCCTATTTGGAGTGGCGTAGCTTGGATCGGCTAAAACTAACTCTGACAGTTCAGGCCAATTGTTTATGTGAACTCTTTTTTCAGGAAGAGTTGATGATAACCTTTTTAATACGTAAGCACGAACGTTACATGTAAATGAATTGCGAGTGGACTGTATGTTGAGTTTGACAGCATGTTTTATATTTATATTTGGTTGATCCCCTCCCAAACCGGAAACTACACCATTGACGGAAATCCTGTTTACGCCTAATACCTGTACTACATGTTCTGAAACAAATGAGGCTTGAGAACCCTGGTCCAACAATGCTCTAAACGTATATACAATACCATTATGCTCTACATTGACCAAGGCAGTAGCCAACAATACTTGACCTGGTGACATAATTGTATCTTTAGAAAAATTCGAAGAAATTTGAATAGGATTAATGTCATCAGACTCACAATTACTAATGGCGTTGTCTTCTGTTTGTGTTGTTGTATTCCCGTCTTGGTGCAGTAGTGTGTGATGTCTCCGATTACAGCATTTGCATGAAGTACGATTTCTGCATCTTGTAACAGGATGATTGTTGCCGAAGCAGTTAAAGCAAAGATTTGCTTCTTTGACGAACTCCCGTCGCTCATTGACATCTTTGCATATGAAGTCTTTACATTGAAATAAGAAATGTTCTGTTGCGCAGAAAGGACATGTAATATGGGTAGTAACTGCAAATACTCTTGATCTTTCGATTCGATCTTTATACCTTAACTCTTTTATCGGTTCCAAAAATTCCAATGCTCTAAATCGTGATTCCAAAAAACTATAAAACTCTTTCAAATTAGGCATTTCATCAGAATTATCACTTAATTTTTGTTCCCATTGCTTTCGAGTTTCAATATCGAATTTGAGGCTTATCAAATGTATTACAATTACATCCCAAGAATTGATGCTAATATCGATATTAGAAAGCGTGTTTAAGCATTCTCTTGTTGTATCTAATATTGATTTGATTCCGGTAGAACTTTCGGTAGCCAAAGACTTTTGACCAACTAATCGCGTAAGAATAGTGTTAGCAATGTAACGTCTGTTGTTGTATCTTTGTATTAATTGTTGCCAGCAGAGCTCGTAATTGGCGTCAGTGATAGGTATATGGCGCAGTAATTGTTCAGCTTCCCCAGTAAGATGAGATTTCAAGTAATGTAATTTCTGAACTCCAGCCAATGACTTATTATTGTGAATGAGATTGTTAAATAAGTCGTGAAATGTAGGCCACTCCATGTATCTTCCAGAAAAATGTGGCAAATCAATGTTGGGTAGTTTAATTCCAGATATGTCATGTAAACCAGGTGATGTTATGTTGCCAATACCGCTTGATGTTGCTACCGTATTTATTGTTAACTTGATGAGCGCTTCCTTCAAACTGCATTTATATTCAATGAAGATGTCTTCAACTTCATCGTAAACATTATTTGTGAAATAAGGATGGTCGTTTATATCTTTTTTACTTCCAAACTGCATAAGAATAACATGATGATTTGCTTCAAACTTAGCCCAATATCCATTCAATATTTCTAATCGAGTTTCGATGTACGATTCTGTAATTCTCGATGTAGGACTTTTCTTGAAATTTGTCAGTCCATTATTTATTTTGATGTGCAAATCGTTTTGTACCGTGATATAACCTTCCATTTTGATTGTTATTTGCAACATACAGAATAAATTGTAATAAGTATTGATTTAACAACAGTTACTAAGTTTGCTTGCAATTCTATTTTAATTGTTGTAATTGGGTAAAACCATCCCGAAGTAAGTTGAATTCGTCCAGCATATTTATGTATAAGTATGTAGGTAACTAATATGAATTACTTACAGTTTTCACCATCACTGAATTTAGAATCACTGATTACAATTAAAATTTGGCTTACTAAGGACCATTATATTTATCGTAATATTATTTGTTTAAAATAATAGTAAATGGTGTTTGTTCAATTCATATTGTTTTTATTGAAGTAAGAAAAAAGAAAAGAATACGACACATGTCAAAATAAAAAAAAATGTACTTGCCAGTACTGTCTAAACAAAGTTAATACATCAAAGAGTTTTTAACACTAAACACCTCTCTTATCTTTAAGCAATTTAATAGCACAAGTGCCACAAAAGACTACGAAAATTCTGTATGGATCAAAATGTTGGGCCACATCGATAACTGATGAAAGAAAACTGCATGCAACTGAGATTAGGATAAGGAGATGGATATGTGGAATCACGAGATTGGACAAGGTAAAGAGTTAATAAGGGAGAGTCCGAAAGTAGCACCAGTGACTGAGAAGTTGAAGAATAAACATTTGTCGTAGTATTATCATGTAATGCGGAGGAATGAGGATAATGTTGCCAAAAAAATGTTGGATTGTGTGAAAGATGATATGGCTAGAAATAGATTGAATACAAATAAGACGGCTGATAGAGAGAAATGAAAGAGAAGAACACTGCGTCGACCCCAAATAATATGGGATAACGGCAGGAGGATGATTTTAGAAGTATCAGCAGAACATGTAAACACACCAAACGCGTATCTCACATCTGTTTTGTTATAGATATATACACACATGGAACATTGATAAAGAACAACGCAATATCGCTAATGGTATTTAGCTCACATGACATGACGGTTCGTGCGACCTTAAACTTAGTTAGTATGCTGCACCTAGAACTAACACAAACAAACATGATAGGTATAATAATATGCTTCGTAAGCTTTGGCCTTCTTAGCTCACCTTTTACTAAGAATGACACATCAGCTCTACAGTTATCCTTCATCTCTATAATTCAATTCCTAAGCTTCTTTGCCTACGAATTGCACCAAAGGCCTCAGATAGCCTGCCTTCTTCGTGACTCGTGAACAATCTTGTTGGTATAGTTTCATGCATTATAAGTTCAAATCGCAGCAGTTAAACTATTAGTTTTTCCAATAATTTAAGGATAATGATGCCAAACCACAAACTTTACTGTAATAGAAAGCATCGTGAGGAAACGTGCATATGTCTGAAAATAAATTCAATGACGTATTAGTGTATGTAACGACAATGGGTTTACCATATGTTGCCACTTAATCATCTTCTGAAAGTATGTTGTCTCTGCCTACCCCTTAGGGGACCATTCGGGGAAGCGCATGGTCTTTACATACTTACACTTCCATTTTGTCCAACTCGAATGCTTTATCAACAATTGTATGACACTAATCCGTTTTGGAGACCCGGATTAATTCAATATTTCTGAATGTAGAATAAGTAGTGATAAAGGCACTTACTTACTATAGTGTTGATTAATCTTATCCCCGTAACCAATATGGGTTTATTATAATCACACTATAGAAGCTGAAAATGCCCACTTATTTCCTGATATTATTCAATCTGTCCCATAATATAATTTTTCGGAGTAATATCGTGCCATATTCGCCTATCGCACCCGACCGGACGTCCGCCAATACCTGTCCGGATAAAGCTGGTTAATCTATTACCTATATCCAGGATGTTATACTATTTTATGGGGTTTTGCTTAACCAGGTCCAGGCATGACAATTTGACGTGCTTTATAGATAATAATGGTTTGCAAACTCAGATATCATTAATAGATTCAAAAGATGCTTTAGCTTTCAGTTTATATATTTTTAAGTTTTACATAAGCACTACAAAAGTAAATAAGCTATGCTTGCCATCAGACCACTTTGTTCTGAGTTCAGGGAGGTCTATCAAAGAGAGGAGCTGTATCAAAAATAGATTGATTGCAAAGGATTGCAAAACTTCAAAACACATAATAATCTCACAATGATTCATCATCATTTTGACTACCTTATCATTGTATCGGTGAATACTCGGCCTTTCATCGTTCGGCTCACCCATTCATAAGTATGCAATATAAAAAATTGAAGTCCCTTTTAGTATAGCAGATAGCATTCATCTCACAGCTCAAGTGAATGACGTCCTACGTCATAATAATGTAAATCCCAGACTTAAGTCTGAGTTGCGGCTACCGTGACGGCTTAAAGCTCGCGATTAAAGGATTTAAGGCGCGAAGACAAGAGATCTGCTGTTTTTGTAAGAGCTGACCTCATTCACCATCTGGAAGCGTTGTTTTAGCCTGTGGTTTGTATAATCGCCCAGAATATCACTTCAAACGCATATGGGAAGCCTCATTAGGAAAGCAACAGTTAATTTACAATGACTGATTTTGAATAAATGTTTTTGTTTTACTGGTGCCCATTTTAGTGTTCAGGTCAGGGGGCCTACCAGCTCTTTTTGGCATGACAGTTTGCTGTTTGACAGTGACAGTCTTATACACGTCATATACGTCTGTCTCATAATCGTTCAATTATTGATGGCAATAATAGGTCATTGTATTGCCCCAGTTCGTTTTGATTTTGGTCTTTTATTGACATTACTGACACCCACTTCTTAGCCATGCCCTAGTTTAGGTCAATAGCTCCAAAGCTTCCAAGCATGAGTGTTGTGTTTGACTACGTCGATATCTGAAAGAAAGATATCAAATCATTCCGTCTATTCGCTCTTGGATTAACCTTGATTCTGATATGTAGTCATATTATAATTAGAATCATACTTACATATGCTCACGCCTGTATTCCTCGAAGGGGTAAGCAGAAGTGTTGTATTAACAACACCCAGTTTTCACCGAAGATCATTAAGTGCCAACGTGACAGGTGGTGAGTCAGTCGCCGTCTCGGGCACTATACCTTCACTATGACTTCTCAGACATATTCAGGTTTCCTCAGGATGTTTTCCTTCACCGTAAAGCACGTTGTTATTAGAATTTAGAATTTAGATTAGAATCAGAATCATTGGCTCCAAATCCTGAAAATATATCGTGATCCAATCAAAAGCTGATGCTTGTGGGGACATTATGTAACTGTTCTATACTATCAAGGGACAACCTACCTTTATTGACAGCACCTTTAAATAATACCGGGTATATCAGCGGCCTACTTTCCAATATAGAACGGGCTTATCCGGGCGATGTTATAAGCCGGTCATCTGTTACGATATTCATTATACTGTAGTATGATGTAGCAAGTATGCTTGGTGGATAGAACAATGTATTCGCTACCTTTTTTGATTAGCTATTTAATGACAGTAGGTCACCTCTTTTGCTTTGTTGAATGGGTGTTGATTAATTTATGATTGGTTGTTTTATGAGTTCAATTTCGACTTTATTATCTCTGAAATACATTTCAATATCCCATTATGAAATTTGGATCATTTCATCATCATTTCTACAATGGATTAACGTATTAATTTGAAAACCAATCGAATAGAAGTTCTGGCAATAAGTATCAAGCAATCTGGCAAATATATCGATATACAAGAGAAAGTGAAAAACCTAGAAGAGCGGATTTTATAACCGATAAAAGTAAAGTCAAAGAATGTAAAAAGGAAACTAAAAATTTTAGAAATGAATACGTGATCACAGGATATAACATATAAAAATAAGTTTAAAGTTCTAATTTAGAAGAGGTTTCTTTAAAAAAATATTTTTCTGCTTTAATGCTTAGCCTAGGTAAATCTAGGTCTTGCCCATAAAGTGCTAGATTTCGATAGGTATTCCATTCTCTTTGTTATTACCATATACGGGGGTGTACGTAGGTGCACAAACAACCTACGCACGGCAGGACTGTGGGATAAATGCTATGCTTGGTAAATTCTGTACCTAATCATTAAAACTAGAATTTCTCAATGTTTACGCTTTTGTATCGGATACAATGTAACAAATAGACTTTGTTCTATGTATAATTAAAACTACAACATTGCCTTATCGTCTTCATTATCATCCTGCCGTTTACCCATATTATTTATAATAAGCGCCATGTGTTTCTCTCTATCAGCTGTCATATCTGTATTCACTCCCTTCTTAGCCATATTATCATCTTCATCACGCAATACATCCATCGTTTTATAGCCCACCCCTTTGACATTGACTTAAATGTAGGCATTTCTGATTGCAGGAATTTACTCAATTACTTTAATCTTTAAAGACATTCGGCTCAATAACGGAGATTATTAACGAAATAAATTCACACTTTCACTCGTCTAACGAAGATTTAGTACCTCTTTGAAACTATACCGTAAAAGGTTTAAGTGGCAGTATCTTTATGAGTGTTTAACCTCAGGTCGTGTCAATTATCGTGGGAAGCGTTTACGAACAAAACTATCTAACAAGTCTCCATTACCAAGGAAACGAGAAACTTTAGTTTTAAATTATCACCAAATATAGACGGTCAGAAAAAGAAATTTCTCTTTTTAAAAATTGAGTTGTATTTTGAATAAACATCTATCTAATATATGATATGGTTTCCGCGCCTTTTTCTGACATGTCATTTGACTATAAATAGTGATGGCGGGAAACTGATTGTCAGTCAGCTGTCACGTCATCTGGATGTCGGGTTAATTTCCTGTAGTGGCGCCGATTTTGGAGCTGATTTCCATAATGCGGTTCGTCAAGTTGAAAATTAAGTCTAGTACCTAAGTACCGACATACGTTAGAAATTTCTTTTCTAACGCTTGTAGGTATTTTGTCAACACGCCAATAAGTTAATTCTTCAGTCAACGACTAATTACCTATTAAAATGTTTGTTGTCATGGATTCCATAACAGCATGTTTTGATTGAACAACTTCAAAGATGCCTATAACTTCTATTGGCGTTAGTTATTTCTGTAATACGTAATACTAAGCATTGTGTTAGGTAGGTGGTTCTTTCCAATTTGACTTGAAGACTCATCACTACGTGGGGCATAGGAACGTTGGCCCCCATATTGGGCGACGTTGGCGGAAGCGTGGTTAAATTTGGCCCAACATCGTATTCCACGGACGATCTACGAATACTAACAAACATACGTAACGTCTGTATAATAATATCTGCGATATTTGAATTCCATACGCGTCTGTAGGCTTATGGTGCCTTTCGAACGTAATTTATTGGGTCTGGAAGAAATATTACATTAGCGTGTGGGATGATGTCATGTATTACTGGTAAGATGTACGAGATTTTTAAAGTGCAGACCTATTATAACTATATCTATATATTGACTATGTGCATTGATTACTTACTCATCTATATACTAATACTATAAAGCTGTGTCTGTTTGGTTGAACGCGCTAAGCTCAGAAACTCCTGGTTTAAAATTTGTTGTTTTGTGTAGTTTTATTGTGTTGAATAGTTAATTTATCAAGGAATGCTTTATAATATCACGTTGTGACCAATAGGCGTGAATTATCAATGAAACTAGTTGCAAAAACGGGAAAAATTATTCCTTTTTGAGATCTCCCGTTGCGTGCACTGCAAACGCTGTCTATATTTATATAATTGACACATCAAATTGACATATCTAAAAACATGTTTGAGCCTATTATATTTAATATTCTTATTTTAACTTTCTTTATCACCTCCATATAGTATCTCCATCTGATTGCATTCATATAGTACCGACTCGTAAACAAATTTGTCGTCCATAAATCCAAATCTTTCTCACAGACAGAAACTACTAAATTCGATCTTCGAAAATCGCTCTCTGACACCATTCCATTGTGATCCAATATTTTTCAACTGGCAACATCATTTAGAGGAAGTTATTATTCAATTTAAGTCGTCCATTCCAAATTGCATGAAGTCCGTCACTTGGCCCGTGGATCAGTTTACGCTTATTAAATAAATGTAGGCGTTAATTCATCAACAATTGGATCCACTTTCGCCTCTCCTATCCAACGGGATCCAATGGGCTTTGTGAATACCTCATTGAGTTTCACATACGTAGCTTAAAACTTAAGTTTTTTTCATTGTGTGCCTCACAGGTATTCGTAGTCGTGCCAAAGTTTAATCGGTGAATCGGTACTTAGTCGATAAATTTATATTTATTTGGTAAATTTGATGTGCAAAGATTTATTAATCATTATTTTCAACCCTACCTCGTTTCTGAAAAATACACAACCACGTTAATATCAGTGCCAAAAACTGCCTTTGCCAAAGTCTGACTCAGAATCATAACGTTCGTATCAACGAGAAATGCCTACCACAGGCCACACTCCGTTCAACCACTTAATAATAAAAATAAATTGAGATATTCCAGCTTCATTACTCGTTGCAATTTTAAGTGCGGCCAGAAGAGTCCGAAAAAACAGCATAACAAATGGTTGATACATATTGCAACAAATATTTGAATTCGGTTTAGAATTGATAAAATCTATTTTTTCTTAGCATCAAGCAAGCAGCAATCTATAAGTCAGACTGGTCAGAATTTGTAAATTTTTGTAGATTATAATTGTTTACGAAGAGACTTCCTAACCGATCTAACCAGTTCACCAACTTAATCATCCAGAACTTCGTATTCAGTTTCAATGTATTTAACACATCACTCTTAACTGAATAACCTTTTAATCAAAATCATAAAACCGGTTATTGTCCATAAGATTTATCGTTCCGAATAACGATCTATCAATACACCATAACGTCCAATAAAAGTCCGCAGTAAAAAGCTAAACAGTCGCATAAACCCAGATTCTTCTCAACAGTTTCCAGTTTCGTCTGAAAGAAATGAAAGCATGGTTCAACAAATTGGATGCTTGAATTCAGTTCAACTGAGACTCTTTCTCTGTCCCATTTGTAAAGTTTTTACGCATTAACTCTAGCGCATGTAGAAATAGAATCGACAGGAATCGTTTGAATGCTGAAGGTTTGTCATTTATCTGAGACATGTCATTGGATATCAAGATTTAATTCACAATTATTAGATATTGTTTTTGCTTCATATGCATTTTGCGATTATAATGTTTCGACCTTTACAAAAAATATCTAATTTAGCCATGACGTCACTATATCTTACGTAATCTATGCAATATATCTCATGCCCATGCAATTTGACAAAGTCGTGAAACTACACAGGAACAAGATATTATAGAGCCTTGGTAAATTGCCAAGTTGCTAAATGGGTAATGGGATTTGCAATAGGTTGAGGGCTCTGGTGCACTGGTGTCCAATTTTCCACGTCCAAGCTTATTACATGAGAATGCTTATGTAATGCATTGTGCTGCGAGGTGGAAATAGCTTGAATGTAATGGTTTTATACTTAATAACTTGTACCACGCGGTTGAACCCGCACAAACTAATTTTTGTGGATGACTTTTTTACGGAGCCCTGATTTAATAAAACGTAAAAGCCTAAGTAACTCCTCGTAATATCAGTTACCTGTCAGTGAAAGTCCCGTTAACATCGGTCGAGTCGTTTCAGAGATTAATAGACAGGCAGACAGACAGACAAACAAACAGACCGATAGACAGATAGAGAAAAAGTTAAAAATATGTTTTTTTTATGTCAATCCCGTATATACTTTCATATGCTTTTAGCGAAAAGCTGTTATTTTGGAAATACAAACAGACACTTTTTTATTTATCTGTATAGATATGGATATAGAAAAGCTTGGACAGTTTGTGGATTGTGTGTGTATATAGTAGCTTCTAATCTGCATAGCGTGCTAGAATGTGCATTCGCGTCATAATGCTTGTTTGTAGAGACTGGTAATCTTCGAGGGATTAGAACTGACTTTTAACAAACTTGAAACTGAATTTTTAATTTCATTTGTCATCGCCATCTTGGCTGCTACCTGGAAGTCTTATCGTAGGTCTCGGTTTTGTTCGTACATTTTTGTGTTATGGCTCATCCATTGTATTGTTTGCTGTAGTTTGTGACTGTATCAGGAACTTTGATTATTTGGGTCAATGGTAGTGTACCTGGGATTGGATATGAATAATAACACACTTACGAAAAATATGAATGTAGACAAAACGAAGAACCTATCTATATTAACGGTTGTAGTAAGCACCCAGCCCCACATGGTAGGGAGATGTTTGGTGTTTGAGTTAGTGAGAATTAGAAAACTGATCATCACTTGTTTCTTATGGGAGAAAATAAACCACACAGTGTAATACAGTGTTGCAGAAGCAATCAATAAGTGCTAATTAGCTGTAAAACAACAGACTAGACTAGTTAATTTGGTTTCCCACAATCGTGATGTGCAATGAGCACATAACGTATATTGTCTAGAATTTCGTGGCTTGCAACTTAGTATGCATTATGTAATTCGATGTGGTTTGTTTTTGCAGGCTATTCATGTATGATAGTTATATTTGCATTTGTTTTGTAAGAGAGCAAATAAACCAAATTAAGTTTGTTTGTTGAGAAGAGTACGAACTGTTCCGATTTTCACCTTACCATCAGCTCAAAATGTGAAAGGTTCACGACTTAATTACTGGACCAATCACCATTAAATTTTGTAGGGTCTTTAAGAACGATGTACCATAGAGACCCATAGACATATATATACAGCAGGTTTCAACACCTACAGATCAGAAAATGTTAAGGATTACTTATAAACGCTTTGTGTAAGTTACCATATCAAAACAAATACACGATACACTTTTGCAATGTGCTTACATTAACTTTTACACATCCATTAAAACTCAGTTATAGGCTTAACAAATTATTAAACACATTAAATTGAATCAATAATTAAATTAGCCGTAACGTCGCCCATGGGCTCTGGCTCGTCTCCAACTATTTAATGTTTCAATTAACAATATTGAGGAACATTATGCAAGAGTTTTCTCATGTTTCATTAATGTTGTTCCACTGAAAGCATTATAATACTACTACCACAGAGTACATACCTTCTTCTTTATTATTTGGTGAAACCTCATCAAGAGTCAAGTTTGGTCGCTTTATTTCTGAGCGGAGCTATACTCTAAGTACTTACTTGGCCCCAGCTTTCTCTTCTTGTCTTGTAAGGATAATGATTTTCTTTTCTTCATACACTTAGCTGATAGCATCTTAATGATAGATCACAGATTAATTGCTCACGCATGTATTCTATTGGGGTAGTCAAAGACCACCGTTTGCCACATCCCCCGATCCTTACCTACATCTTTCGTTTCGTCCACATTAATGCATTTCTTTATACAGTTCCTTCGCTTACCAACTGTAAATATATTCTTTGTCATATCAAATTCCTTTAACAATGTACTTCCTCAACCACTCTCGCATGTTCAACAAAGCTCTAAATCCGTAAATGATATCAATATCGGTATTTGAGAGCAAACAAATAGTCTCAAAGATTCCATGCTCGCCGCAAACAGTTCCGTATGTCCAGAAATAGTTTGAATGTGGGATCGTCCGCATTCCATGGCAGTTTGCTCTTCGTGTTAGCTGGAACGTGAGCAAGCAGTTATGGGCAATGAATAAAAACCTTTTAAGATACCCTAGTCTTCCTCCATGGCCCAGATTTAAAGTTACTGGCAGCTGACGGTACGGAAGTTATAATTTTATGCTTCAAGACTTTTCGTAACAACCGGATTTGTTTATCATCTGTTCGTAATTTCAGCCGTGATATTAATGAGACTGGAAGTGTTCGAAATAGAATTTGCGCCGGTCTATTAAGCTTAAAATGTGACGTTAATTCTTCAAGACTCCAGGGGAGCAGATCATTTTAAATTCATGACGGATATGTTGATTATGAACTTTGTGACAGCGATGAATGATAGGAGTCAGAAAAGACCACGAATGAAAAATCTTACGACAATTTAAAAGGAACAAACAAATATTTTTTCTTAGAAATAGAGTTTGAAACTAGAGCATAACTCATTTTCTTCTGCTAACTAACTATTGGTGTTCCTGATTTCTTCCTGATTATCATCACCTTGATAATTTTATGTAATTTATTAATATATTTATTTATATATTAGACTTACAAGATATTTATTAATAATATCTTGTAAGTCACAAAGCATTCCTATTTATTAAGGTTTTTCATCAAATCAATTCAAAACGAATTGATTTGATGAAAAACCACGAGTATCTATTTCATTTCTGTTATTTCCATCAACTTACTAAAACGCTAATTCACCACAAAATTTCAATTCTTCATCCTTATTGATGCAGCACACAAATCCAGAATCTTATCTGAAAACTGAAGGGTGCCAAAGAGTTAATAGCAATTCAGCACTTACAGTTACTGTTAGTTTTATGATCATTCATAAAAATTTTGTTCCATTATCTTTTACTAGGGTTTTTTCATCATCTTAACTCGAAAAGGGTTTGTA
This sequence comes from Watsonalla cultraria, assembly GCA_964035505.1. NCBI lineage: Eukaryota > Metazoa > Arthropoda > Insecta > Lepidoptera > Drepanidae > Watsonalla > Watsonalla cultraria. The sequence goes on along the minus strand of OZ037717.1, from coordinate 2,621,865 downwards.
AGGATCATCTCCACTCGTCTGTATAACAATCCCTAATTATAAACACGTGTTTTTAACGACAGGAGAGGATAATGCACCTCTCAAGTGACCACCGACTGGGCTTCAAAGCCGTTTGAATTGTCAACACATGCGTGAACCTGCTTTGATGTTGCGCTCGATGTAAAGATACTAGGTGAGAGCTTATGTGCCTTAGATTAATGATTTGCTGCGTTTTATGGATATATCAAGGGGTTCAATCATCGGTTTACGCAGAGCGTATTAAGAACGTCTGAATTTTGACGTTTCATTTTGGTACCGTAAAATTAAACGTCAAAGCTAAGAAGATAATGCGCTGCTTAAACGATCATAGTTGGCCCCCTGTACCTTAAAAACATTCTATAATAAAACAATTGAATATCAGAGTACAGTGTCCTTATGCAACGTTTTGTCACACATCGCTTTCAATGTTAATAATGTTGTTACGGCCAAGTTTAAAAATGTTATTTCTGTAATAAGTATCTTCGGTTCATTTACATTGAATAAAGACTATGCTTGTATGCTTTTGTGATAATCTTTTGCAGTCTCCTCTATCAAGCTAGCTCATTGTAAAGTTGTTTGTAGAAAGCTTTGGGCAGTTTGTATTGCAGCGGTATCTTTTGTCGGTAGCTCTTAGGGGCTTGTAATGAAATGAATTGAATGATAGCCATTGTGCCCCGGAGTTCAAGTCAATTAGCCTCAATGGTAAGTAATTGGAGGAGCATCGAGGTGTTGTTTGTGAAAGAATTTCTCTCGGTTTAGCCTACCTACGAACAATTAATTCCATTTGATGCAGATTTTTATATTTCACTTGCATTATTGTGGTCATGTTAGTTTATCTGCTCTAATATTATAAAGATTTGATTGTATCTTTGTTTGTTTGTCCATTTGCATTGAATAGGCTCCGAAACTACTTGACCGATCTTGAAAATTCTTCCAGCAATGGATAGCTACATCATCAGCAAATAACATAGGCTATATTTTATCTCCGTACTCCCACGGAAACGGGAAATACGCGGGTGAAACCGCGTGACGTCCGCTAGTTTTCGGTCTGCTAAGAAGAATATAAATAGCAGCAGCAGTAGCCGCATACATAAAATTACATAATTATATCTTAATGCCTAAAATAGATAAATAATACCTAAGAATCCTAATCAACTTTAAGGCCTTCACTGTCTTCACGTCATTTCAAAATGTTATCGATAGAAATTTGAAATTATTTTCATTGAAAGTAGAGGCGCGCCGAAGTGCTTGCGAGGTCGTATACCGTTACAATATTTACCATCGGTCAATCGATGCAAATGAATCCAAACAAATCGATTGCATTTGGCATCGACCTCGCTCGCTGACCACCTTGATCGTGGAGTCTATTTGTGGTCCCCTCACGCCACTCGACTAACGTTCAATCGATTTTATTCGATTTGGCAACGGAATTCGAATTACCTGCTAACGATTTAGGGCCTTGTTTTCCGAAGTTTATGCGATTGTGAGTTAAATGGTTGGCATGCTAAGAATGCAATGGGCGTGTGCCTTAAAAAATATGCTACTAGGCAGTAACATGTCTGCCATCTAAACCCAGATATACGATATTTATAATCTGAATTTTAATTTACTGGCATTCTCAGATTAAACGTTTTCAAATATGTTCTTATTTCACGTGTCACGATTAAGCAATTCTTTTCAATAAGGCATTATTATTTAGTCTTCTTTTAGATTAGCTTGTGACCTCCGGCGTGTCACGTACCCGGCCTATCAGACTCCAATATCTAAAAAGTTGATTGGACAGTAGTTATACTGTACTTAATAATGGCTGTAACATTTGAACTTTGGTCTAAGGTATTCGTGTCTACTGATATAATATATTACAAAGTTTGCAATGTGTAGCCCGATGCCCAGTGTACGAAACAAGGAATGCTTTATTTATTGTCGATATTCTAAGAAGCTGGCTAGTGACCGTTTAGAATATACTTGGAACATCAAACTCAAACTAAAAAATATCTTTAGACTACTTACAAAGTACTTTCAAATCATCAGAAGGACACGAACAATTACACTGTACATTATAAATGTTACCACCCGGTAAAGTTGGTTGGTTAGAAAGTTCAGTAATTACTTTTTAAAATCAACTAAATATATCAATGTTACTGTAAAAATTTTGGAATTAACCCTTTCTTAGTGTAATATATACAGTCTACGCCATAAAGAACCCTTCAAATTCCATGGTTGATACCAGCGGTTGAGACTATGCGTTGATATTAGTTAAGAGAATCATCATCATGAATTTAAGAGTAATGAGACTCTTGTCGGTGTGACCAATGCAACTCTTTCTATTTGTCTCTGTCCAGTGCCATCTCTTTGATCTCCTTATACAGAGAGAGCTAAGAGAATTAATCCGAGTGAATTCACTTTTATATTCTTATCTTGTCTTATCTACAACTTATGTTTGTCCACTGTTGGACATAGGCCTCTCCTAATGAGCGCCATAGCGCCCTATCTTCGGCTTGCCGCATCCAGCATCTGCCTGCAGTCTTTTATATTTGGTATTGTGCAATTATGACCCATATAGTGATGTGTTGCGTCGTTGTCCGCACATGCGCCGATGCTTTATTAATAGCCAACAGTGGGCTCTGATCTGTGGCTTCCGCCATGGAGTGTTAACTTTCTTCCTCTACACCATACGTAACAGTTTAAAATGATTTATGTGTCCTTTCGTATTATAAATAGTTTGTTATGTCTTTATTTGGTTAGTTTGGTTTCAAATCCATATAAGTATCTGTACTATTTTGAAGGCGCTTAGTTTGTGGGCTAATGTTTGAATTTTTTTAATAACAAGTACTTGTTACTCAGTTTTATTCGATTATTAAACATTGTATAATGCACAGCTCTATTTTGGTTTCGGAATTTAAATCTTTACGTAGTTTAGAAACAAAGTAATTTCCGCTGTCTGTTCGCTTTGATCTTTTAAACTATTCATCGGATTTTCATGTATATTATTAATTATATATAGAATAGTATATGTTTATTATTAATTAGCTGTGCCCCGCGCTGTCACCCGCGTATATTTAGTTTCTTCCTTATTGTCGCGGAAGCCTAATATTTTTAATAAATAAAAGTAGCCTAAGTTACTCCTTGATATATCAGCTACCTGCCAGTGAAAGTCCCGTTAAAATCGGTCCAGCCGTTTCGGAGATTACCCGGAACAAACAGACAGATAGACAGAGAAAAAATTTAAAACTTGGTTTTTTAGTGTCAGTATCGTGTATACTTTCATATGCATTTAGTGAAAAGCTGTTATTTTGGTATAACAAACAGACACTTCAACTTTATTTATCTGTATAGATTAGCTGTGCCCCGCGGTTTCACCCGCGTAGATTTAGTTTCTTCCTTATTGTCGCGGAACCCTAATATTTTTAATAAATAAAAGTAGCCTAAAGTACTCCTTGAAAGATCAGCTACCTACCTACCAGTGAAAGTCCCGTTAAAATCCGTCCAGCCGTTTCAGAGATTACCCGGAACAAACAGACAGACAGACAGAGAAACATTTTAAAACTTGGTTTTTTAGTGTCAGTATCGTGTATACTTTCATATGCATTTAGTGAAAAGCTGTTATTTTGGAATTACAAACAGACACTTCAATTTTATTTATCTGTATGTATAGATTAGTGCAAAGCCGAGGCGGGTTGTTCCTTAATTTAAATTAATTTAGAATCTTTTATCTATTGGCTAGGATTGATTGCGATCAAAACGGTTCTTGAACCCATAAAAGTACAAACGCAAGCGTTTATCAGGAATGTTGTTATCCCGGACCCCCACGTCGTTATCAGCGCATTCCACGGGATTAGCTCCTAGCATTAGGTTATGGATGATGTCATAAATGCCGCTTACAAAGACCACACTTTGTCTACCATAATTGATTAGAATAATCGAGATGTGTGTATTGAATGGAGCACTAGAACAGTATCTTTCCTTAGAAGAACATTATAGATTTATTTTATTATAAGGGCTGGGTCACGAACACGTGGGTCCTAGGTTCGATCTCCGGGCCGAGATGTAAGTATGTACAAGTCTTCGAATATAAGATTAAGCAAATATTGTCTTATATTCGAAAAAAACCTTAATTTAAAAATACATAAGTAAATACTAGGATCTTTGTACAAAACGCGATATGACATCAACAACCACATTGTTAACATAGTAATCGGATCCCAATGTAAATCTTAACCGTATAAACTTTAAATCGATTGTGAACCTCCGAGGCAGGTGTAGGCGCCAACGCAATATGATTCATGGCTTTGCTTCAATAATGTTCCTAGTCGACTAAAGTGCTTTATTCGATCAAAATCGATTGATTTACAATAGTCGAGTGATTTACATTTTATTGCTTAATTGACTTGAATTCGTTTTGAACCAGTAACTAAGGATGATAGAGGCAGGTATTCCGTAGAGCATCCAATTAACGAAACCGACTATTTAATTAAGTTAACCCAACTACTAACTCCATTTGCAAATTATTAGCTGGCCCACTTCCCAGATTCCAACGTTTGGCTAATTTAATTATATTAGATAGTTTTACCCTGGTCGCCTGGTCATAGTCCGCGTTTTTATGGTACCCTACCTTTCTTCGCTTAGGGTAGAAGTTACCTTGAATCTAATCATATACCGGTTCTGGGATTAGGTTAGTAAAAAGGTAGCAAACAGACAGAGACAATTTTGCATTTATCTGTAGATGTACCTATACTGTCACGAATTATGAACGTTGGATGAGCAGTAGTAATTTGTAGGGCATTGTATGGAGCGCGAACAAAATACATGCGCAAATGTCCCCACTGATTTCGCAGAGCGCTGATAATCATCTGATTCATTAAACAAAATCTTTTTACCCAAGCTAACATGTCTAATAATACGTTTATTTTGTTTCAGGTAAGCACCCATCTCATCATCACATCCTGAACTTTTCAGTGAGTTTGAAACGCTATCTTCAACGTCGTCGCTCCGGTAATTGAATTAGTTCAACTATTTAATGCGATTAGCAGTCTCCTTAAGTGTCGCAGTTCAGTTGCACTGTCTACTTGTCTGGTAGTTGAGTTAAGCTTTGTGACACTACAGAATAATAGTAATACAGGTGCCGTCACTGTAGTAATATTTTATTTTAGTCTGTCTATACGTCGTCAACCCACACTATTCTCACTAAGCGCTTGTAATTCGCGACGGCGCCTGTTGGCTACAACATAATGACCAAGAAGTGGAAGGCCAAGGATTATATAAGGACTAAAAAATCGAGATTATTGAAAATGAGAATGATTTCTGACAGGTAGGGCGTAAGGGCCTGGTAACTAAATACTTGAAAATAACATAAAATAAGACGCCTAATTATAATCATAGAAACCTTTCAATGAAATTGCGAGAACAGTAATTCAGCTGCGAAATGAGATCCTATATTTAGAAAGGAATGTTAAACTTGGGGCGAATATTATGTTTCTTATTAAGTGAGAAAACCTAGATGGATAAAAATACAGACTCAATTCAACTTGGGCCGTAAATTCTGATAACCAGATATGAAAGAATATTTCTTCAAAGAGAGAATAATATAATATTTTATCAAGATATAGGAACGGCAACAATACCGTTCTTCTTCATACAAATTACATACATAAATCTCATGTTATACCCATGCTGCAAATACATACGATCTACGTTTGGATTTTATGGTCTAAGGAGATACTGAGAGTGTCTGAGATTGGACAATGAAAATCCGAATCGAATTCCGAAGGCGAATTTGTCTAAGCGGACTGAGAGTCAGTGTGATTTGGCAATGAAAATCTCAGACGTAGTCTGAAGCTAAATTCAGAATGCATTTTACGAACACCTTATAAGCTGCCGATGATGTCTACTGTTTGAAACTTAATGCTCTTTTTCCAAATCCGGTAACATAACTAGCTTCAGCCCGCAGCTTCGCTTGCGTGTCATTAAGATATCACACACAAAACTTGAACCCCAATCTCACCCTCCAAAGGATGGAATTTCGAAAAACAAAATATTTCCAAAACGTTTCACTCTTTTTAATACACAAATATCTAGTCCAAAATAAATCACCACGAAGGAGAGGAGGTCAGCCTTCAACCGCAAATCCTAAAGCCTATTCAACACAGCATTTGCTTTTCAGAGGACGTTGATTCCACGCTTTTATGCCACGCTAGCATTCAAAGGACTTCAATCTGTCCTGCGCTGCGAGACATCGCTCAATAATACTATACGAGTATGTCTGTTCTAGCTTTGTGGGTTGAGCTTTATACATTACTAGCTGTGACTGCGGTTTCACCCGCGTAGATTTCATTTCATGCTTAATTTCACGGCACCCTCATATTTTTTATTTATAAATTATGCATGTAAAGTCTCAGCTCGATCTGTTTAAAATTGACAAAGTTTCATCCCCTATTTAATCCCCTTGGGGGTAGAATTAATCAAAATCCTGGATGCCTATATCATAACATCTACCTGCATGCCGAATTTCAGCCCGATCCGTCCAGAGGTTTGTTTGGCTGTGCGTTGATAGATCACTATGTCAGTCAGTCAGTCATCTTTGAGTTATATATATTTAGATTTTCCATACTAAATCTTAGTCCTTTTAGATCAAACTTCTCTTCCGGGTGTCTTCTCTATCTGGTGTCTAGTTCTGACCGCAATATTGTCTCTTTAGGTTCACTATTTCTATATCAAAAATACTGTATCTTCTGTGTGCGATGAGCTTCATACTTTATCTTCCGTATTCACCCTTATCCTTTTAGCTCGAATTTCTTTTTCTGGTATACTCTCTGGTGCCTAGTTCTCATCGCAAAATTGTCTCTTTAGGTTCACTATTTCATTTCTGTAAGTTAGAATTGAATACGGTTGCTTGAATGATTGGCTGAAATTACAATTCGCGAGACTTTTGTCGTCTTTTGACTAAACTTTTCCAAGACGAATGTGCTGCAAATTGATACAGGAAATGTACCTAACAGACCGAAAGGTTTACGTTTGAATAATTCACTGGAGTTTTATGTCCAAACATGTTGCACTGCCACCGTTGGTCGCGTGCCAAAGAATGCATTTCTTTCTACCGAAAATAATATCACTAATAGTCTTAGCTTGTAATAACATGATTCTATTGTTGTTCTATGACATCATTTTGAGATTTGCTAAGTTTATCTGATTACTACACCAAATACCTTATATTTATTTATCCTCTAAAACATTGAAACAGACGATGATTTTGTACGTAACAATATTCACAAGCATCGCAATGAATTTAAATGATATATCACTCAAGCTTTGAATCAAATGGAATATCATATTTCTGTCGAGCAATCCACTACAAAATATATTTATGAACTGGCGCCACACTGAAACGTGTTTTATCCTCGAGACAGACTTTATGTACATTAACTTCTAACATCTTTATTAGGGTGCCGCGACGGTGACAGGTCACTTATATAAAAGGGTTTGTTAAGAACACAGTTATGCGAATTGCGTTGAAATCACGGGATAAAACTTAAACTAGTATTTTTGGACAACAACCTAAAACATAAAATGTTCGATCCTTAAAAAGAGTATTCTTGATTTATATTACTTCCACTCCGCAGACACAAGCATAACACCACGTAAGTATCAGAATTTATTTAGGACTGTCCAAAATTTGGAACAATCTTCGTTACGTCTTCACCTTTCACCTTATTAAGTGTTATTAAAAAATATTCTATTCTCTTCGCCTTTTCACTTATACTTTGAAATGTATTAAGAACGTCCAAAACACTTATTGAAAAACCTTAAACGAGCAATCAATATTGCCATATTCTGGCAGAAGACCGAATTTGAAGAGCATGCGCGCAGTGGTGCCAAGATAAATGTAAAGAGTACAGAAAAGGACGCTGTAGGTTAAATTTAAAGAAACAGCTTTTATCTTTGTTCACCGTTTAAATTCTCATAATGACGCTATTGCCTGTCTACCATTGTCCCAATAAAATATCATCCCTAATTAGATTTATATGGTTCTAACCAGGGAAAGCAAGAAGGGTCGGCAAACTGTACCTAGGAATTATTTTTTTGCGGGGAAGGGTATAATAATAACATCTTTGTACATACAAGTTTCTTTGAGAGCTATTTCGTTACAATGTGTTAAATCTAGTGTCCCATTTCAGAAACTCTGTCATTCCCCTTTGACTTAGTGACCTCATTCGCTTTATCCCCGTCATTTGTAGCTATATCTACATGTACTACATCTTTGATTTGGGAAACATGTGTATATAATCTCATCTTAATACCCTCGGGCAAATATTTGTGTTCAAAGCTATTCTAAGCATTTTATAAGATGGGTTTTATGAACGAATTCCTTTGGCTGCGTGCTTTCGTTTATTATTGTTAATTTGGAGATAGCATCTGGCCGTTAGAGCTGTTTTAACATAGTTTAAAAAATAACAAGTTCACTTTTCTGCTTCACGCGGTCAGCGATTATTTCTGTACGATCGATACCTTCGTCTAAAAATGATTCAACTGAACTGATAGTTGAAAGCGCATCACATTTTATAATATTGATTGAAGAGGAAGATCATGTTTGACTTATATAATATTATGGTGTTTTACAAGTTAAAGAAATGATATCTGTCATGATATGACTGAGGAAAATAAAGAGAAAATTGCATGAGACTCCGACTAGAGATTACTTATAAATGAATGATGATGAACCCGCATTGTACGTAATTATGTAAACCTTAACTGGATATAATAATATCTGCAGGCAGCATTAAATTTACATCTGCTTACCACATGACTATGTGCTACCGTTCACACAATGCATCTATTTTGAATATTATGCACTTGTCTAGCATTGAACACATCAGTAATAGTTACTAAAGGGGGGTTTACAAATTACTCCCCTAGACGGCGGTCAATTTAATCCAATTTAGCTTCGCCCGCCACCACTTTAGCTAGATTGCCTTGGACAGATGGCAGGATGCTTGTGGATTAGGCGCTGATAGTGCGTGAATAGTACGAAGTTATTGTACTATTATGTGTTGACTGCCTTAATTAGAGTCATGGCGGCAGTGCTTTCAGTAGTTGCCTGCTCAGCAAGCGACGCCAGTTCGTATCCCAGCGACCTGTACATAACAAAGAGTTTTTCAAAAGCTTTGGGCAAAATTTACACGCTTTTATTCAGCGTAAAACTACAAGCAGACCATTTCCGATTTCTGATTGCAACCCTATTTTTATCAGCCTTTTTTAATCATTCATCTACAATATTTTGAATTTAAAGCTTAAACTTTAGCGGGATTAGTTGACAAATCGATTTTATTTAGTAATTTTTCTTCACCCTTAAAGCAATATGTCACGATAATCCTACCTCGTCCTATTTTAATATCCGCAGCGAGAATTTAAGCTCTGATTACACTGAGGGTGTAATTCATAAGTCGTTTATTTTGGGGTTTTCTTCAAACAGCTTTAAATATTTAGTTCCCAAAACGTAAAATACGACTTATGAAGTCGCAACACGGAAATAAGGTGAAATATTAAAAAATGTCAAGCTCAAACGTGAGCGGTGCAAACGTGACAGATGGTGAGTCCGTCGCCGTCTCGTACACTAATACATACGTATTTTAATATCTTCTCAGATATACTAAATCTATACAGATAAATAAAATTGAAGTGTCTGTTTGTAATTCCAAAATAACAGCTTTTCACTAAATGCATATGAAAGTATACACGATACTGACACAAAAAAATCAAGTTTTAAATTTTTTCTCTGTCTGTCTGTCTGTCTGTTTGTTCCGGGTAATCTCTGAAATGGCTGGACCGATTTTAACGGAACTTTCACTGGCAGGTAGCTGATGTTTCAAGGAGTAACTTAGGCTACTTTTAGTTATGAAAAATTTTAGGGTTCCGCGTCAATAAGGATGAAACCAAATCTACGCGAGTGAAACCGCAGGGCACAGCTAGTAAATAAATAAAGACGAGGGTTTCAAATAATAAGGTACTATTAAGTCTGTTGTGGTAGTATAGTTCCTGTAACAGAATGCAGTTTGGAATCAACCTTTTGATTAGATCTTGTATGACAAACTGAATCTGACCTGAATTCATTTTATTTTGATGTAAAAAAATCTCCGGAAGACCCAATAATTTTGTATAACGTTTCCGAGTGCCTAGAAGTAACTGTGTCCCAAACTATATAGTTTGATACTTTCAAACGTCGTCGTTTGACACAGTGTGCCTAGTGCGAGTTTTTCACTGCCGCTGCCACAAGTCACCGCGTTGACGTAAACGCAGATGTGTCCTATACACATCTGCGAGATGCACTGCGAGATGGCACTATTGTGCAGCAGTGAAAACTCGCACTAACTAAACGTTTACATGATCTGGATTTCGTAAAGTTATAAATCAGTAAGAAACTATTGCCTATATCCTAAGTAGATCTAAGGAAGTGTACCTTTCTATAGAAAGGAAATTACTGCGGAATTTCATTTATGTCGATCCATAAAACTGCGGAAGCTGTATAATTTACCTTTATTAGGACCAACTGCGGTTCCCTTTGACTTTGCTTTCACAATGAACCGTTCAATTTCTTTGAGCCCAAACGGCGAAACAATGGGATTTACGAGGCATTTTATTACACCTCGTACATTTTCTAGTTCAGTAGCTTAGAGGTGATAAAGGCAGCTGGTATGATGCTCGTTCCCCTCCGTGTAAAGATAAGGTATAACGTTCTAGTCTAGTTAGTGGCTGATAAAACCATTAAGTCTATGTACTTACAAGCTCCCTTATAATGTTGCCCGCCTACGTGTTAAACTGTAAAACTTAACCTGTAAAAAAAGGCAATTTAAAAGCTAATTAATACCCAACTACTGGAATCACGCTCTCAAAATTATGAAACAATTGATGTTCAGAGGATAGCCGTAGTCATATGCATACCGGTGAAACTCATAACCCTCCTTTTTGCTTCGCCGTAGTCGGGAAAAAAGCATCGGATGAGCACTTGTGGGTTTAGGCTAGTAAAGAGCTAGTAAGGCGTCACATAAATTACCCTAATCCTAAACCTCCGGTTGTGTGTATCCAGTTCTGAATGTCATAGTTTAGAAAACTGCCTCGTTGGTCGAGTGGTCGCAAACGCTACTGCGGAACACGATGTCCTGGGTTCGATCCTCGGGCTCGATCTAGGGAGTGTTATTGGTTATTTTTCCATCTGTTATTTCTCAGGAGTCCGGGATTAGTGCCCTATTAATGGCAATAGTTCCACTCCTATTACATGGAACTTAAACATAACTGGCGAAATATCGGTTAATATTTACTTACTAGTTGTGCCCCGCGGTTTCACCCGCTTAGATTTAGTTTCATCCTTATTGTCGCGGAACCCTAATATTTTTAATAAAAAGGTTACTCATTGAAACATCAGCTACCTGCCAGTGAAAGTCCCGTCAAAATCGGTCCAGCCGTTTCAGAGATTACCCGGAACAGACAGACAGAGAAAAATTTTAAAACTTTGTTTTTATTGTGAGTAGCGTGTATACTTTCATATGTATTTAGTGAAAAGCTGTTATTTTGGAATTACAAATAAACACTTCAATTTTATTTATCTGTATAGAATAGATGTATAGATTTGTTTACAAATAAGGGCGTGTTATAACAACAAAAACCACGGCTTATTTTCTCCTCTTTCCACAGTTAAAACTCCATCCACCGCAGAACAATCTGTCACCAACATATCTACGGTACATAAAGTGCATAGGTAATAATGTTGGAGTGCAGCCAAAGCATTCAAACGTAGGAAATGAAAATTGTTGTGGCGGACGGCTGCGATAAAAATAAAGCACCCCATATTTACTGTTTGCGGACGAGGTTCCGTTAATATTTTGATATATAGGTAGCTTTTATTATAGGTACAGGTTGTGAGGTAGAGGTAGGTACGAACACTGGTTAGTACCCGGAGTCCCCCCTGAGCACTGAGGATGGCCACCGGGGGGGTTTTAGTGCGGTAAAAATCCCACATACTCCGATCTGCCTCTCCCAGGCACACTGAACACTGGTTATTTACTGTAAATTTCTATACTGAGGGCCTAGTGAGAGTTTTTCACTGCCGCCGTCACAAGTCACCGGACAAACAGATTTGTATAGGATCGGAACAGCGCCTCTATCGGCCTAAAGATGACACTATTGTGAGCCCATACAAATCTGCGTTTACGTCGACGCGATGACTTGTGACGGCGATATTAAGAAAACTCACACTAGGCACTCAATAAATAAAACTGAAGTGTCTGTTTGTAATTTCAAATTAACAGCTTTTCACTAAATGCATATTATTATAAAACAATTTTAAAAAGAAATCTCTGTCTATCTCTGTCAGTCTGTCTGGCGGTCAGTACGGGATAATATAAGAGGAAGTATCCAGTATGTTAAAAAAATATCATTCTATTGTTCATAAGGTCTAAAAACTCAGAAGTAAAATTTTATTATTTCTGTGTTTTAATTTCTGCAAGGTGAATACGATTTCGACCAAACATTTTCCGATCTTAACGATTGCACAATTTGCTCTGCCAAGCTCGTTAACTAGGTCATAATAAAACCTAGCTTATAGATAAGTCTAAAATGTATCACGTCACACTCTCGGAACTTGAGGCAGGTATCACAATTTGCGGTATTTCAAAACCACCGCGGTGGATGACTTGATTTTGAACGCAATTTTGTACTTAGAGGTAGTATTTAGACGTTTTCTTATTTGTTCCATGATGTAACTCTTAATTATAAGTTGTTGATTAGCAACTATCGTTTCCAAGGTCGGTTATGAGATGACTTGCGATATAAATACGTGAGACGTGATATTGTTTGCAGTAATTAAGTAATGTATAGTAAATATTTCTTTTTAAGACAATTATTTGAAAATGTTTGGCAAATTGTGAATTTAAGGTTTTCAAAGTATGAAGTTGAAAAGAACTAAAAATGAGGCAAAATTATCGTGAAAACGTATAGTTACAGCAATTTCTACTCACGTATCTGTATGATCTCTTAATGAACCTCTGAGTCATAAAGACAGGCGCTTTACCATTAGAGTTCCACTGTGTGACAGTGACATACTTATTCACGTCATATACATCATAACAAGAATTAAACTATCATGGCAATAAGACGTCATGGTAAAGGCCCAGTAGACTGAAATATCAGATGGAAATTATGAACACATTTTCAAGTACCTATTCTCTTATCTATCTGTACCTTTGAAGGGTACTTGTGAGCTATTATGAAAGGAACTGAATTCAACAAAGTTGAACAGTGACCTATGGAACAAGGTCAATAATATCTTGAAATGAGGGTAATTCCAAGTTGCTCTGAGATCAACAATGGACGAACTTCCATTCTTATCTTTGTCCAACTACTTAAATATCGGTCAGTCATGAAGTTTGAAACTAAGATTAAGAAAAAAAATTTTGAAGTAAAAACTGCAACCGCACTATTATTATACAGTAGACCTAGACAAAGTAACATTATCCTCATGCTTGCGCTAATAGAAACGATTAAAAATATATGGGAATGACATATGTCACGTGACTGATTTATGTAATTTCCATACGTCATAGAAGCGTGAGGATAATGTTAATTTATCTACAGAGTGCCTAGTGCGAGTTTTCTTAAATCGCCGTCACAAGTCAACGCGACGACGTAAACGCAGATTTGTATGGGCTCACAGTAGTGTCATCTTTAGGTCGACAGAGGCGCTGTTTCGATCCCATACAAATCTGCGTTAACTTTGACGCGGTGACTTGTGACGGCGGCAGTGAAAAACTCGCACTAGGCACTCAGCCCCGGGAATTTAAACGTTGTGCGATGTTGTATGAGAATGCATAATTTGTAACTAGCGCCATCTATCGACAGACCAGAAAACTAATAAGTATAATAGCTATGTTGCGTTCTATCGTGTGCGGGAAATTTATTAATTTGTCTGGAAAATTATAACAGCGCTTTTATTTCTCGACCTTAACGTAAACACTATTTGGGAATTTGTATACCTGTGACGTTTTTATACTATTTAAGTTATCGAATAAATTAGTATTAGAAGCAGTCTCATCAATCGTTCACTAGATGCAGTCTCATCAATCGTTCACTAGATGCCGCTAGTGGTTAGATATTTTCTTTTCTAGTTTTATAAGATTAGTTTAGATAGGAGTTAGTAGATAATTTTAGTCCGAGTTTTGTCCGGTCTTGGTTTAAGCCATGTTTTATAATAAGGAGTACGTGTTTTATTAAATATATAAGTCTTCCCTTCAATTTAATAAATACGCTCACGCCATCCTAGAAGGGTCCCCGAAGGGGTAAGCAGAGATGTTCTAATATAATCACATCGCCAGCGGAGCCACTATGCTTTAAAATTGCTTCTCCCTCAGACATATTATGTAGTCTTATGATGTTTTACTTCATCGTAAAACACATGGGGTGGAATTACTCCACTAAAATTTTTGAAAATCTCATTGGTGCATTCCGCTAGCATTCGAACTTTTGTCGTTTGCGTAGCAGGCGACTGCTCAAACCCCACGACCACCACGGCTTATCCTTCAAATAACCTACCTAGACAATGTGCATCGATAATGCAATTTGACGCGTACAAAGTGTCCCATGGCAATTAGATAGAATTACAGCAGGGGCCCAACCATGAGCTCTTATTGCAATGATAATTCAGTTGTGCGACAGTGACAGATGTATGCACGTCACATACATCTGTCTCATAAATGAGTGAAACTATCATGGCAATAACAGCTCATGGTAAGGCCCCAGGAACATGCAAATTGCTCCTATTAACACTAGACGTGTCATTTGTGACACATGCTGTTCGCACTTGTTGCATAAGTGACACGTTCAATAAAACCTATGTAGTCTATTTGTATCCTGCTAATTGAGTCTTGAGACAATTAAGGCAAGTATGTTATTTATTTTCCATTGGTTATAAAAAACTATGTGACGTACATTGTACATACATACCTCAAGATGTTTTCCATCATTATAAAGCACGTGGTGAGAAATCACTGCCCAAATCAAATAAGTTTTTTAGGAAAACTCATTGTTACGTAAGTTCCCCTCAGCAGGGCGTGCACCAATGAATTCACACCACGTGCTTTAACGTGAAGGAAACATCGTGAGGAAACCTGCATATGTCTGAGAAGTAATTTTAAGACGTATGTATTCCTAGTGGCTGAGATGGCAATAGACTCATCACCTGTCACGTTGGCACTAAATTATCTTCGGTGACAAGTGGGTATTGTAATTACAACAACTCTGCCTCCCCTTCGGGGAATACAAGCGTGAGCATATGTATGTCAACACCAGTTTATTGAATGTGGATTTATGTACAAGAACTAACCAGGTTACATACATTTAAAAGGTCACCGAGGTCCTACCTTATTAATGCAAGCATACGTACCTACACATTCCTTACAAACAATGGATACATTGGGTAAACTTCTACTTTCACTAGCGTTTCTAGTAAAATAAACAAAAACGTATTTTTATAAGAATACCGCACTGGGATCAGTAAAGTTTTGGTTACTGAAGTATTCTCTAGGTCAGCTGAATCGATTTTGGAAATTATTTTACCAATCGTTAACGTTTATTTCTGAGTGTCATAGACTATACAGGGTGTAGACTTTTAGGCGTAATTATCAATTATTTTTGTGGTGTAGTGTAGCAAGGGCTTATGATGATACGTGGAACATAAGACAATGCTTATTTTTGATTGTCAAATGAAATTTGAAAAACAAAACAAACCAAAAAAATTATAAAAGGAAAGTCAATTATTTTTAAAACGATAAGGGATTTTATATATTTTTTTAAAAGCCTTGTTTCAAAAAATTACCTCTATAAAATCTACATACTGTATTTTAACCCTAAATAAGAAAATATTATGTTTTCGTGACGTGATAAGTAGTTAAACGCGGGTGAATCCGTGGGGCACAGCTACTTATACTATATAGATAAATGCAGTGAATTCAAATATTATGACGTGGCATCAAAGGCATCGTGAAATATCGACCATAATATCCCTTTTGACGCATTATCGTGAGGTGGGCGAGGCCTCGTGTGTTATTGCAGCTGCTAAAACCAACATATATGTTGGTAAATTGAACAAACTAAGTCCAAATGTTTGTCTTCAAGTTATAATTCAGTCGTCAGATAGAAATAATAAACTTCACGACTTTATGAAAGCCACGCAATGTTTTGAAGGCAACTAAAATGTTTATCTCGCGTGTCGTGGCGACCTAAGCTTACTCTAATTTAGTTTACGTAACAAACAAGCAAGGGAAACATTGTGACTTCTTCCTCTCTACCTCTTCAGGGTCTGGAGACACATAACATGCACGCTTCGCTAATAGAAATGAGACAAATAGTATGGGAATGATACGAGTATATGTCACGTGAATGATTTATGTCACGTCCATACATTTTGTATCGTTTCTATTAGCGCAAGTGCGAGAGTGCTACTTTGTCTAAGCCTACAAGGACCCTAACTTGAAGCGTAAGTAGGAAAGCGCACAGTGCTCTAAGAATTACCATGCATTTTATTCTGGTTCAAAATGTGTTGATACGTTTTTGGAGGCGCGATGTGGTTGACTTTCAAAGTTGGTTTCGAGCCGTACCAATAAAACTAAATAGGTTCGAGATTTCGACAAGGTTTGCATGCACAAACCTATGAGTGAGTGTCGTCACGATATTTGAGCGCTCAGCAAAAATAGTGGGGACAATATGACCTCGTGTTCCGATTGGACGTTAGCAACCACTTTACCAAGAAGGCAGTCACATATAAGAGGAGTTTGGGTTTTATCACGATTCCTTAGAGTAAGCGTCAAGACTTCATAAATAATATGTAATGTTTTCCCTTTCATCTCATGATAATATTGTTGAATATTACGCTCCCGTTTGTGCTATGACGTCAAAGCCTCCTATCACGTGTCCGTCGACATTCCCTCGACTGCCTTTGACAGCAGGAACGTGCTTTGTCCCTTTTATAGGTCACGTTATTGCACCCTCATCTTCTCTGATAGCAATTTTATCGGGCTTGTTTTATACTAAAGCAATAAATGTCTGATGTGTAGCGATGTCAATGGCCATATTCCCCAAACAACGCAGGCACAAGTACGGCATGTATTCCCAAATGGATTTTTCCCACGCCACAGCGTTCGATATCGTGAACAATGTGATTTTTTTATTTTTTTTTTTATTTATTTAACCTTATAGAACGGCTTGAAGCCACTTAAACTAAAGGGAAAAAAAAGGAACACTTTCATGCAGTCTCCTCACAAAACTCCAAACATACAGACAAAATATTCTTCCATTCATCCGCAAACAAATCACATTCAGGATGATTATCCAGGAAAGTGTTGAATGCGGAGAGAGTGCGCGGGACCGGCGACCGGGCCCGAGCGACTGTGCGGCTCGCGGGCACACAGAATAACTTGTGCTTTCTGCCGCGCAAGTATTTATTTGGCACGTAGAGGCGGCACAACTCGTCATGAAGAGAAGGAGCATCAATGTGATATAAATTTGACATTACTATAAACCTAATTAGGTAAAATTACATCGCCGGATGCCCGTGCTTGGGGCGACATGTCACGCGATGGCACACCCTAACACAACAATGCTCGACGCGAACTGCTTCTCAAGAAATATAAGCCAGCTGGCCTTTTACGCCGATAAGATGCTTCACCACTTACCGTTCTACCTAAAACTCATCACCGCAAGCTATATAAGCTAAGAGCGCGTTATATATCTATGAGATTGAGTGGCGCCTATTATATCATTGAGATAAACAAAGCGGAGAAGAAGGTACGAATGCTTGAGATGGTGAAAGCCTTAGAAGCTGATAGTAAGGGTGTGTGTTGTGAGCATGCGCGGTGGCCAAGGACACGCGCCGCGCCTCAGTGTGGCGGGAGGCAGCGCCGCGGTCGGCTGTCCGAAAGCGCCCGGAGCGCCGCAGTGCCTGCAGCCCTACGGAACCCGCATGCCAGACCCACCTCGACCCACGGCCTCAGCCCGCAGAGCGACCCTTAGCTCCGAAGCCCCGCGGTCGCTCCGGTTCAGTCTCGTAATTGGATTTTGTCGTTCAATAAGCAACGTTGTTCTGATTTGATTGGCGAACGCTTTCCGCTTCGATATTTCTAGCTTGCTTCCTTCACTTCCTCTCGTGAGCTCTCGTAGCTTTGTGTGTAGTCGCTTTATTTGTTTTAAGGAGGAAAATTTAGTTTGTTATCGAGTGCGATACTGGAACTTACGTAACGCGGTGTTGCAAAGTCACTGGTGCATCACGATGCGATAGTATAATCAGTATTGGAGTGTCGAGCTCAGCAGACAGTTGACGTGTGTGTTCTGACGGTACTTAGCGGAGATGACTTGCTGGGAGAGCGTAGGGCTCCTGGGACCGTGCGCGCTGCTCTCCTCGTCTGACGTAAGGGTGAGTTTAGCCCCCAAAGAAAACTCCCACGTGTAAAACATGCTTTATACCAGCCGCTATCCCTCACAAAACCCCGAAAACCTTTCATAAAACTTCGGATCAAAAACTCAATCCACCTTTGAAATTATCCCTAATTTTCCGAACCGATGAACCGTCTTCCGTAAAAAATTGTTCTTATTTTTCCGATGAGTACTGTGATGTTAAAAGCGGTAGAATGTTATTAACAAATGAGATATTTAAGGTAGCGCAGATCTTTTAACTCTTAGTTAATAGGTGTGTTATGATGACCGAACGCAAACAGGTCGTTAGCTGATTGTTATGTGTAAGGAAGATAAATTAGCCCAAATACTGGTTGTTATTTAATTTGTTCAGGCAGGGATTTAGTCAAGGTAAACTGAGCAGTTTCAAATGTTATCACACTGATTAGGAACTAATAAATTAGAAAAAATTATGAGAAACATTGGCATAATCTCTGTTGTTTAATCCGTAAGTGCAGATCACTCCGCTCTAATTAGTGAATTGTGTTGTCTGAGATTTGTAAACATTAATTAAGAGATTGATAATTAACTTATTTTTATTTTAGTTTGAAAACCATTCATAGGGCAGTTGGTCTGACATTGTTGAGTTAGGAGGTGACCCATTTAAAATGTTACCAAATTTTCCCACAACTGAAGAGATCCTACAAAGAAATGCATTCTGGCACTGTTTGGATAATATTTGGATTACGGAGGAACTGGAACCTTTTGAGGATGTACAGCCTGAAGATGTCTTCGTAAAGCCTGTATCAAGAGACTTATATTACTGGATGTATCCTAATATACCGAGAAGCGATTCGGATGAAGAAATCTGTTTGACCCTCAAAGGATTTCAAGTGAAACACAATGAATGGCGAACGAAAGTTAACATGAAAAGGTTCCTCGCCGGAAAGCTGAGATCGTGCTTACGAAACGTGAAAAACACTCTTTCCTGTAATTCTTCGAAGCCGAAAAGAGTTACTTTCATAGAAACACCAAAAATAATTGAAGATATTAAAGATGTCAATGATAGAAAAATTCGAGATTTTATTAATAGAATTATAGAAAGCATTCCGCCTCCACCCATTGAAGATCTTATGGCATTGGATGTAAATGGAAAAGAGACCGCTCTTGATCCCAATAAAAGAGAAGTAAATTTGGAGGAAGCTCCAGAAGTAATAGTCAGCCAATCAAAGCATGCAGATGAAAGCGAAATTGACTTTTCTCTCATGGAACTGAAAGACGACGAAATTAGATATACTACATTCGTCATTTACAAAACACACGAAACACTGAAAATGTTTGACTGTATGAGTGATTCGTCGTCAATGATAAATATTTACTTTGAAAGTTATAAGGTATTGGTTTCAGAACCGAATTTAGAGCAATTTCCGTAGCTATTATGCATTCAATCATTCCAGGCATTACTTTAAAGTTTGCAATTTACCAATCTTTGAACACGATGTTTAATTTTTATTTTTCATTGTTTCAGCCTCCTGAAAACGAGTTGCAGAAGAATTCAGATCGAGTGCTATCAGAGCACGAGCTACGGGTGCAGAGGTCGTTGCAGAAACTCAATGTGCCCGAATGGTAAGCATTTATTCTATCGTATCTTTAACTTTTATTCTATCTTATATCAATTACAGGTTTCTTATAAAAAGTTTCAACCCCACATTTAACTCTAACCTCTAAGGGGTGGGAATTTGGAAAACAATTTATTAGTGGATATCTACACCTCACAAAGAATACACTCTCTCAATTTCATGTCTTTAGATCCAGCTGTTTAGACTATGCGTAGATATTTATATGTCATTCAGCCAGAACTTTGAAATTTATATGATTTTCACTGTGGGCGTAATGTACCTGATATTGTGCTTCCCGTTTTTGATGCTATTCTAAAATCACAGATCTCTTTGGCTTATAAATATCCCCATAAATCAATCTTTGGATGCCTGTTTTGTTTACCCTTAACTTTCTTATACTTAATTGATTGATCGATTTGACTCACAAAACAAGGAATAGGGGCAAACAAAGCTTAACGTAATATCTTATTAGTAGAATTCATTTTGTTTCTAGTCTTAAGACTTTAAACTTATAACTTTCTTGTATTGCATCTCATTGCAAAAATATGATAGATCTCAATTTTTAACCGCCAGCAACTCCGTCCGCATGATAAATTCTATCTATTCAACGCTTTGGGTGCGCCTTCGAATAACTCTAACGCAGTTAGATTTAATATTGTATTTTGGAATAAATCCTTTACTAGGTTCACCTCGACGCCGATAATTAAACCCTCCAAATTTGGAGCCTACGACGTTAAGTACTGAATTTAATATTACTTATAGGTATCTAATGTAATAGTAGCACGAATCAGTAAGTTGAAAACAGTGTCCAAACTTTTAAATCTATTGTTGTTAGTTGCGAAAATGTCAAAATTTGAGTTGATCAAATCTCATTTCTGCTCTGTGACTAATCGTGTCAAGGCTAACGGGAAAGCCGTGCGATAAATCACGACCACGAGTGACATTCTCTAGCCTAGGCTCTATTTTAAGACTGGATTTAGTTAGATGACTTGCTATTTAGACAGTAGATTTAATCTTTCTGTAAGTTTTTATCTGATCTAGGCTTTAAAATCGTGATGAAACACGGCTTCATTACGTAGATTCATAGATACACCTTTTACCTTTCATGGTTGGATGTTAAACATAATAGCAGCAATTTTGACATCAAGCGAAGGACTACGCGTGTTTTCTGATAAAAAAAATAGGATGAGGTTCTCAATTCGATCGTTTTCATTTTTATACACGTTTATTTTGATTCGCAAAATATTATTCAAAAAATTTTTTTATTCTTGCTTTATGGTAACTGGAGTTGGTTTAATTACTTATTGCTTATTTCATCAGCAAGTTTAAAACTTTCAATATCATGTAGTCAAGCCCGAATAAACCTAATATGCTTGTTCCAAAGCTAATTAAGCTTAGCTAGGAAGTGAAGTATCATCGGTCTCCCACGTTAATGAACGGTTGACTAGACTTGATTACAATTAACGATGTCCTAATTGCACCTCATGCGGCCAGCGTGACTTGATAGGATTACAGTCAATACTCTCGCTATGCATCAACAGTCACGAATTACCTAATAGTCCTGTGATAAAATACAAATAGAGTATTTGAACACACCATAAGTAAAGAAAAAATTACATGCAAATATGTAGTCCAACGTAACATGTGTGAACAAGAGGCGGTCTTATCCCTAAAGTGATTTCATCTAGTAGACCTACACAAAGTATAATTTTCTCGCGCTTGCGCTAATAGAAACGATACAAAATGTATGAGAATGACATTAATCAGGCACGTGACATATGTCATTCCATACATTTTCTATCGTTAATCTTAGCGAAGCGTGAGGATTATGTTACTTTGTCTACAGGCGCTTAACACCAAGAAACGGAGAGAAAAGATAGATTGTCTGATGTGACGACTAGGATAAAGAAATAAATAATAATACCAATAAATACAAAAAATACATAAATGTAGGTAAATTTTCTGAATTTATCAAATCAAATCATTTATCAAAGTGAAATGGAGTGATAATGTATAGATAATAAGTAGCTTTTTAAGGACTATGGCATATGTTTGAGCCATTCTTATGGAGTTCCAAAGACAAGGAGCTGTCGCGTTATTCACTAAAGATTCTCAGCGTCGAACTGGACGTAGAGCGTAGGTTTCAGTCATAGGAAATTGATACATAATACAAAGAGGATAAGGTTCCATTTCGTATCTTTAAAACCCACACTCGACGACGAGTGCGACGCTGAGAAACTTGAGTGAATAACGCGGCTGGAATAGTGAAGGATTTGGAATAGATTGAGGAAAAGAATAGTTATATTTATTAAAAGTTTGTGACGATAAAGTAACATTTAGGTAGCTACTATATGAATTAGGATGACAGGGAAATTTGGACTGTAAGTTGGCTTGCACGCAAGCCGAAGTTTAAGTTGACAATGAATGTTTATTACAAAATTGTTGTTCTGGACTTTTCAACTATAATTTGTTTTTTTACTAAACTAAGTCAATTTGTATCACCATAATCGATGTATGAATCATCATCTCCCTGGCCTTATCCCATACATTGTTGGGGTTGGCACTTGATTCAACCCGATGTGGCTGATCACCTGATTTTTATACGAAGCGACTGCCATCTGACCTATGCAACCCCATTTAGAAGGAAAATCTGTGATCTGGGTTAAACCAGTTGTCAGATTATTTTTAGGCCTCCGACTGACCTATAACGATTGCCAAAGATGTTAAATTGGCAACCGGGACCGACGGCTTAACGTGCTCTCCGAGGCATGGAGGGAACTCGGGCGGTCACCCATCCAACTACTGGCTAGGCGTATGGTTGCTTAACTTCGCTGATCGAATGATATGCGCAATAGCAACTGTGCCACGAGCTCCTCTATAATCTAATCGATGTATGAATACTTTTGTAAAATGTTTTCCTGCTGACCTCAATGAGTTCTTTTGTATGTAAACGATATTTCTTTATAGTGAAATTCAATTGAAAATAATACAATTAAAGCACACACTTACTTTTAATAGAGTTGTTCGAATGACCCATCTGGTTGGACATGAAACTGAAAGTCGCGTACTTAATAGTCAACACATGCGTTTCCAAACCAGTGGTAATGCTGACTGTACTATATATTTCTTGGAAATCGTGAGAATTCGTCTGATACCAAAATAAAAGCCGTGCAGGTGGTGGTAATAAAATCATGGATGTCTGGGAATATATCCACGTTCATAATTGCCTTACCAGGACCCTCAGCCAGGATCTAAGCTGAATGAGTAATTTTCATTATTAATTTCCACAAATGTAATATTATTTTTAATCTTACCCTCAGGTACAAAAACGCCCCAACACCTCGCGAGGGGTTCTTGCTGCGCAAGCGTCTGTCTGACGCATCATCGTCAGCGGCGCGGTGGGGTGGACTCAACTCGAAGACCACTTCGCTGGGTAGCCTCGGAGCCAACCAACCCCCACCGCCCCAACTGTCTCCCCACACCACAAGCTTCGGACGGTGGTCTACCAGCCGGCTTAATTCCAACCAAGTGAGTACCCCAAAAACTATCGAAGCTGAAGAGATTTTATTGGTTTTTGACAAACACTTCGTGGCGGAAACGCAGCCTAATAGCCTTATACACGTCTGCTTAAACCGGAGTAAACTAGTCTTCTACATACATACACGGTTGTCGAGCAGACGGGTATGGGGGCACTTTTTTAACGTCAAGAAACAATTATGGATACACCAACCCCTGAGAAGGCAGCGAAAGGGTTATGTCGGACTCGCACCGACTAAGCTCTATGGTGTTTCTCCTGGTCGGTCCATGAGGGACCATCTAAGCAACACTACGATCGCTCGTGAATTGCCAGTTTTGATTCTAGATGTTAGTGCAGTAAGTGTATTTCTTCACATTCTTCTAGCAGAAACAAATGCTAGTCGTCTGCGAAACTCACTTTCGGAAGCTAACTCAAAAATATTGGCAGCATGGGTATTGAGAATTATGTTGGGTGGTGTAACTTTCAATTGACTTCATAATAGTTTTTAGAAGAAATTTCTCTCGTTATCATGCATGTGAGCATCTCATATTATAAGCTTAGCCATTTCAGAATCATAAATCCCGAGATTCGATCCTCTCTGAAATACATAATGTCTATAATAAAATAACCCTAATCGATATATTGTCAAACGAAGATATAAAACTTTTATCTTCAAAATTTACCACTCGTATTCCGCACCATTCATAATGGTACTTATGTTAAGCTCTGAAAAGCTTTATCTGAAGTCCTTTCAAGTTGTCAGGCTTCTTAGCAATGTAATTTCCCTGCTTATTGGTTCATTCACCGATTTAATACAGTCACGGCCTTCATATAAACCTACTTCTTTGTGCTAGTCAGTTTTAATGTTTACTGAACCTTCGGCTCTATCGTGACTAGACAAAGTTTATTTTCGAACGATTGCTTCAAGTGATTGTCAATTCAGTAATCCTAGACTACTTAATACGTTTAAATCCTAGTTTGTTTTTTAAGAACATTGTATTTTAGCTGGTTATAGATTATATCCTTAGACACAGGTATCGGCCAGAGTTTTGGTTTTTCATTCGGCCATTTTATGAGTTTCTGACAGACAGACGGGAACTGGGGCCCAACCATGAGCTCTTATTGCAATGATAATTCAGTTGTGCGACAGTGACAGATGTATGCACGTCACATACATCTGTCTCATAAATGAGTGAAACTATCATGTCAATAAGAGCTCATGGTAAGGCCCCAGTACCTACATGATGTGGAATTTATATTTCTATCTTCTCTTTAAGTGCCTAAAGCTTAAGCAGACATTCAATTTGTCTGAACTGATGATGGTAGAACCCGTTTACATTATACATATAAGGCCAATTATAGGTTCTCACACTTGAGTATTAGGTTAGATAGACGGTACATATTTCTAATGAGCGGTCATAAAGTCGCTATTTAGCCTCGCAGATGTAGACAATTATAAACATCCTGAATTATTACGTAGGAAAAAGAAAAATATATAAGCCCAATAGTTTAACGCTTCTTATACTTTGAGTGCAAGCACATCAAGGGTAACATATTCCGTAGGTAATATTATCTCGGAAGCGGAATCCGCAATGAGATATCCGACATGTGAACTTAAACCTCTTAACCTGCAGCTATAGATATAAAACAATATATTAGATATCAACGTATGGATATTACCTCTCTGCGCCTTGGAATCTACTTACGAGATAAAGGACATTTAAAAACTAAATAGGGCAGAAAGAGTTACATACCCACTTTTCACAGAAGTTGATAAGGTTAATGAGACATATGGTGAGCCCATTGCCGTCTCAGGCACCACATGACTACCTTTATGAAATTCATCTTAAACATCCAAGTTTCCTTCACCGTAAACCTCGTGTTGTGACATCCTTAGCAACATTCGTTGGTTTTGTTAATAACTTAATTTGTTTTTTATAATTTGTGTTTGTCTCCACCCAGACGTCGCCGTGTTCCTCAACGCGCAGCAGTATCAGGGGCACCAGTCCTCTCTGCTCCCCTTCCACCAGGTCGTCGTTCAGCGCGCGACAGCCCTACCTCGGCTGGAGGAGTCAGGAGCGGCTGAACACCACTCCGAGAACACCTCATGAAAGGTACCCATTATATTACTTATTTCAAATTACGAACAACGAAAGGAAAATCTGTCATTTCAACGAACGATTTTTTGCGAACATGAAAATAACCTGTCGTTCACAGTATCGAACATTGGAAGAAATAAATATTATAACCTATCGGCTTTAAGCATATAATATACTATATTTGACAAATGAAAGAAATATATATAACCACGTGGTATTTATGTCTATGCCCTTGGCATGACCTCCGTCGTCTTGTTCCTTTATCTTGAAAGAGCTGTTCTCTTCCATATAAATATTATGTTAGGTGAGCAGCGAATTCACAGATTTAAGAAAAATATATCATTCTTAGATCTCACTGATGTGAATATATAAAAAGTTATCAGTCTGTTCTTTGACAGCTCTACCGCTGAACCGATTGGCCTGACATTTCGAGAAGACTTTAACCTTAGCCCCGTGGATCTTTTCACAATAGGATCCCAAGATAAAATTACTTTAAAAATAATCAAACCGTCTATTAAATAAAACATCGTCGTAACTCTATTCAGTCTACGATAGCTTAGACATTTATTTCCACAGGTTATTGCACTCTGAACGATTATGAAAACATCGTATCATGAAATTATATTATTATGTAGTAGTTTATATCCATTATTTATTGGCTCACCTGTATGACTAGTCATATTCCAAATGGAATGAATGGGCGATGATTCGACGGAAATTTACGAGGATAGGATACCCCAAGTCATTAAACAAGCATAAGCGTATCGTATGAGTAGACAACTTATCCAATTTTTTGTTTGTATACACATATTTATTTATGTTTTCCATTGATTCCAAGATCTATTCGAGAATGAATATAATTTTTTTTTAATTTTTATTATGAGCCTGAATTGTCCCACTGCTGGGCAAAGGCCTCCCTTCCCTCTTTCCATCCCTTCCGATTTCCAGGAAGGCGTTGAGTTCGTCCTGCCATCTTTTTCTCGGCCTGCCACGTCTTATGCCACGAATATTAAATGTTCACGGAAAATAGATTAGAACGCAGTATATGGCAAACAGTTGTCTCTGCCTGCACCTATTGGACAAGGCATATATTTATGTATGTAGCTACCTATGTGATCGTTTCATTGCCATCAACCTTTAGCAGCCTAGTGCTGGACAGTGGACAGGTAGACTTATAACGTCGTTCCCATTCTGCTATTCCCTTAATTTACCTAATAAAATCCTCTATCCAGGCTAGCATCGTCTCTCCTTCAGCAGTCAGCGTCGGCGAAGGCTTCGGAAGAGATCCAGACGTCGATAAAGGAGGTGACGTCAGCGATCGTCCATTACGTGTCAGGGTTGGAGCCGGCGAACGGTGACATAGACCGGCAGCCGTCTCCGCGCTCGAGTCAAAAGCTGTACTGGCTTGAGAGCTCTTTTGTTGGTGAGTTTCAGTAACTACTACATACTTATTGAATTGATCCTTCATGGTAGACACTTACAAATATCTTCACGAGATTTGTATCGGATAGGTTGGAGAATAAAAAGGCCAATTCCAGCTTACATAAATAAGCGATTACGTTGATCCAAAAAAAATTACTAATTAACTCAAACTCTATCAGGGATTGTAGCCTTATAGTACCGTTTGTGGAATTATATGGGTATAACTAAGTACGTTTGATAAACTGGGAATCCTTTTGACAGTTAGTTCTTAGTTTATAAACAAGGTGGGCTTGGCCGTCTTCACCACATAGGTCTAAAATGATGAAAAAAAAGATCTCTTACTTAGGTACATATCCTTGCTGTTGTAAAATATGGTCGTTTTAATTCCCAGGTACAAAGCCGGTAGAATCCCCACAGACGCCTCTGGTGGTATCAGAAGCGCTGCCCCCTCCGCACCCGCGGCCTCCGTCGTCCTTGAGGCTGGACCACCGCGCGGCGCCCGGTGAGCGAGCGTGACCACCACCGTGTACACTGCAGGCTTAGACTATGACAACACTACACATTCCCGTGCAAACCCACCAGTGTACCTACGAGCTGTTATTGCCATCATTTTTACTGACATTGACAGATGACAGATGACGTTTACCGTCACTCCGCCAAACAATAATGACAATAAATAGTCGTACGGCAGCGCTCACTAATATTACGCCTGCTTTTAGACTGATTTTTGAAATTGAGGCTAGCAGCCCCTAAAGGCAGTTTTGCATTTAAACTTGTTCCAAGTCCAAACCTGCAGTGGCACTTTGTTATTTTAATGTTACGTTTTAATACTCTGTGCGTTATTTTTTGTGCTGTTCTTTGTATGTAGGTACCTCGTAATTTGTGAAATGAATTTGTTCGGTTTCACAAACTGAATTAATTCATTTTGTGAAACATGTGTAATAGAGCTTTATAGACTGTGTGTAAGATTCAGGACCATGTTATTGTATAATAATAATATTATTATGTATGTCATTATTTTTGTGACATTTATGCACCATTTTTGGACTCCCAACTTCAATTATTTTTGTAAAAGTGTATTATTTTGCATTGTGAACAAAGCACTGGCTTGTAGTATGCTTATTACTTTTTAATTATGTGTATGTCACACAAAGCACAGCTACTTTTTGTTTCACTTGGCGGCCATTTTGATTTGTTTTTAAAAAACTTTACCAAGTGCTGCCAGTACAAATCAAAATTAACATCTGACAAATAACAACACCTGTCAAAATCACGCCAAGATACAATAAGGAAAAGAAGGTACATTATAATGAATGCAATATTATGAATTGTGCATATTAATGATCTTAAGTAAGGAATAACACTGTTGTGTAATTAATATATTACTTTCAAAATCTTCTACGTTTATTTTCATTTCCATTCTGGAACCTTCAACAATTTCATTGGCATTCGTCGGTGAAAAAGTCAATAATAGTTAAGCTACATAAATATATTTTTGTTTTAATAACATTGCCATAATTTTAAATTCAAATAATAATCAGACTCACATGAAATGAAATCCAGTTATTTTTCTACCAATTATCTTCAAACAATGTACAGACTAAATTATTATCGTTTTTGTGTTTGATTTTTACACAAACCTATAGCGGTATAATTAGATTAATTGCTAGCAAGTAATTATATAGTTTTGTAAATAAAATATTATTATGTTGGTATATTTTAGATTAGGTGCTAATTATACTTTCACTTATAATTTGACCAGACGTAATTGTCCAAAGCTTTAAATAGTCACAAACAGAACCAATAATCATATTAAAATTATTTCATATGGCAACAGTTATCAGAACCATTTAAATGGTGGTGAAAAGTGACATCAGAGACTGAAATCTATGGAATTTCAAGATCCTTCTACTTTAATCACCTCGTAATTTATGTTGGGACAGCGACTTGACCCTAAGTAAATTATACAGGTTCTGATTAGGTTAGAAAAAAAAACATTTATAAATGCGTTCCAAATTCGCACTGCCGAAAATTCCGAAGTACCCGTCACGAATTTAGTTTTTAGTCGACGACTAAACGCTTCGAAATTAAAAAGAAAGTTCTTGTCTACTGGCATGTATATGTAAAGAAGAATAAATAAATTCAGATAGCTCTCTATATGAAAACCAAAATCCATATAGTATCTAAAGAAAAATGTAATGTTATGAAATATATAGGTATATAGCAAGAAATATAGTTGTATTTTAATAGAATCTCGGTACCTTTTCATGTTATATTAAATCTATAAAAAATATAAGGATGTAACTTGTTTGTCTTCGTCAATATTACTTCAATCTTTGTACTTTTAGTTACGTTTTAATTATAATGATTAATGAATATATTCATTTTTATTTTATATTATTTTGTTTTATTTTTATTTATGTGTCGTTGATATATCACCGCTTTTTAAGTACGTATACCTACTTAAAATTTAAAAACAAAACAAAATTGATAACATCCTCTATTAAACCAAATTATACTCTAACACCTTTCAATAACGCCTGTATTTGATTACACATTTTGCTACTATTGCAATTTGTGCATTCAAATGACAATAACTACCACTGACTATTAGCTTTCAAAAAAAGCTTTACTACCTAAGCTTTATTACCTAATAATAAGTACACTTACGAATGTGAATAACTTTTTTAAAGTAAACATAAGCTTTTTTTATCTACACTCCTAACACAAAACAAACATAGCTCATGTTAATCAAAGCTGCAAAAGTACGGCATGTTTTATTTCTAATTATCTCCTGGCAACACTGCAGACTGGCAAGACTCCCAACGGTCATTGAACCTGGGAGCTGCGAGGCCATCTCCTGGCTCGACGACGTTGGAAGACGTTCTGGACTCATTATTGGGGCTGCCGTCGCAACCGGCGAGGATACCCACCCCCCAACCAAGTCCTAGGAAGTCCTCAAGCCCTTATTATTATATGGGAGGCAAGGTACATATTAACATTATTCTTAATTAAAATACTACCCTCTTATTAATAAACATGATGATAGTAAAGAAAAGTAGAAGTGTTCTTTTATCTCTTCTATAGATTCAAAAAAAAATATGTATAAAACTTTAGACGGTTCTAGGGGGTGTGAGTTTTAGATGAAAAATTGTGGAAACAAGGTGTTCTTATGCGAGTTCAACCTAGGTTTGTACCATTCCAATAAGTGTTTCCAAACTTTACCGAATTTTGGTTCTTTAATTTTGTTGATCACACACGTCACATGAAGAAATCGTTCGTGGAAAACTGGAGCAGGTAACAGAATTAACCCCTAATGGTGTGGCACTACCCTACCTACCCTTTTAATGCGAGTGAGCGTGCCAAAGCCTAACACGCAAGCGCCTGCGAGCCCAGTGCGAAGCGGTGGATGTCGCGTGTCCTGTTAATATTTTCCCGTATAAGTCTTACACAAGTTTGCTTCCGATGTTTTCGTACCAAGAAGTTTTTTATGTAGGTACTCTTTCCAGGTAATCGGAGCTAAGGTCATCTATATCTATTCCAAATTTCAACAAAATCGGTTCTACGGTTCAGCCGTGAAAGGCAGACAGGAAACTTTCTACCCACAAGATCGTCCGTACAATGATAACGTTTTCATTTATCAATATTTGAACGCTCGTCCCATAAGACACCTTTTCCCATTGATCATGCACTAGCCGTTTTAAAGAACTTGATGGTTTGGGCTTGAAATTAAACTGTCGTCTATATTTCCAAGTATACGTCTATATACCTACTAGACCACACTGGTCAGAACCTTAAAGGTTTTAAGTCCGCCCTCCATTTCCAGAGTCCTCGCTACGAACAGCTGGCGAGCAGTGGCCACAGCAGTGTCTCCCCAGCCTCGAGGTTCGTCAGCACCCCCAGTGAGGGGCCAAGCTCCTTCACTGCCAGTCCCGACCACGAGCGACCAGGTAGGAACGATATGTAAGTCCCAGCCGTTCCAATTTTTACTACCTACCTTACCTTAAGTAGATACGAACATTAGAAAATATAGATAGGTACATCAAAACGCTACCTTCTTATTTGAATTATTTGTATGTTCTTCCTTTTTCTTTTAAAGGATTATTTTCAGCCAACACATTCACAATACATTCAAGACACAAGAAAAACTATCATGTTTACGTTTACGATTACGCCAGTTGCTGTCGGTAGATGTTCCCATCCCCTTTAGCATGACTTGTCTTGCATTGTAGCATGATTGTTAGCTAGCTTTCTGTATATCTCAGAACAATGTCATAATGGTCCTGAATCTTAATATAGTCTAAAGAGATTTTGTGTTTATAAATGCTTGAGAATTGGAAAAGGTTTAAAATAAGCGTTTTCGTTGGTGTTTCCAGGCAAGGATACAGTTGATACTCCTGGCACGATGCAGGAGTCGAGGCGGCCGCGCTCGTCCCACGGCGACCACACCCGGCGGAGGAGTGAGCCTTTCGCCCAGCCCAGTGGCTCGCTTGCGCGTCGCACCAGTCTCGACTCCGCCGCCCTCCGCCCCAACGACACCCTCACCCACCACGACTCCAAGGCTTCCCTTGCTTCCCTCCTAACAGAAAATAGTACCGATGACGCTTTCGTCAAGTGCAAATATCCCAAGTGTCTCTCCCGAGCCCCTCTAGCCGATGCCAAGAGGCATTACAAGACGTGCCATAACTGTACGACTATGTACTGCTCCAAGGAATGCCGACGAGCTCACTGGGAGAAACATAGAAAAGTCTGTCTGCACTCCCGAGCAAGTGCGCTGTGCAGGCAGATCATATCAGCGGCCAAAGAAGACGCCGATGCTTTGCATCAAATAAGCACGATAGGTCACAAAGGATACCTGGCTCACGGGCGAGGCGTTGTCAAAGTTTACTTCACAAGTCCCGAAGCGGCTGAGAAGTTCACCACCCATGGCTATCAGTACCTCAGCGAGCCGGAGTTCGTAAAATGGACAGCTCTACAGCCCAATGAGATGGGCGTGGAGTTGTATACGGAGGTAGTCAAACTATGCAAAGCATACAATCCCGAGACGAGGGTGATATTGTACGTGGCTGTGTGCGTTATCAGTGAAGTGCCGACGAAAGGTGCCGTGAAGTGGGAGAGACAGATGGTGTCGAGATGTGCCAAATTGCGACTCAGCAAAACCGTAACCGTTGCCATACAGGAGCAGAATAGGAGACGTCATAGGAAGGATAGTAAATCCACTCCTGAAGACAGGGAAACGTTGATTCTCACTTCCAAAATGGGTTTATCGGGGGAAAAGAACGCAGCGACTGCACACAAGTTCAGAGAGATATGTTTCAGGAACATAATGAACGAGTTGGAAGGTAGAGGAGTAGTAATGAAAAAACATTTCCCTGAAGTTTACTCAAGACTAGGGGCGTATGTAGATGGGACGAGTGACAGATTCATTCCAATGACGATATACCCTAAAGACGTGACGAGTGGGAAATCCTTTATGTGCATAATAATGCCAGATAGTGAGGTGGAGTGTGGGACACCAGTAGACGGCAAAGTAACTACAGTCGACGTAGGCATAGATAGATCACGACACCAACTGTCTACTCCTATGTAGGAACATTTATAAAACGTAGTTAATTAGCGTTGCCATCACTGGTTGGCAGATGAAAGTGGTAGGAACATAAAAGACTAGGTAATGACGCGACATCGCCCGATGCGACAGAAATGTAATTTAATGCATAATAAATTAATGATCTACATTTCTGTGCCATTGTATATTCCAGTACGTTTAAATTTTAAATCTCAGATTGAATCTCGTTTTGTAAAATTGAAATGAATGTTAAATGTGCCCTTATAAACATTTCATATAATTATTTTATTTTTATATTAAGGCTAACAAGTAACATGCGTTGTAAATAAACGTAAATTATTTTTACTTTTAAACAGCTTAACACAACAAAAAAAGTTAATAAAGACCTTTAAACAAATAAATTCGTTTTTAATAGCAGCCCTACGAAATAAAATAAAAATAATTGTCTATGTCTTTGCTGCTATCTAAGTATCTATATTCAATTAACCACGGATATTGCTCATCTGTGGAAAAAAAATAAGCGTGGACCACAAAACCTCAATCTTTTCGATTATCGAACTACCTACCTATCATTCTTAATAAAGTAAATAAAAACGTGCTCTATTCGTTATTTTAGATACAGTAAGATGAATAATTACTTATATTATGATGTTGTGAATTTTGTTGTTAAAATAATATTTATTGTTATTATAACCTAAAATAATTTAATGCCTGACTAATTTATATTGGAATGTATTCATCACTCGAGTGAGGCAAGAGAGAGTCCTCATTTGTTTATCTGGCCAGGTTTTTAGTAGTCGATAATTTACCTGGCATCATTTCTGAAATTCGACTGTAAGTACAATTTATATAAATTTAATTGAAGACCCGAAGGCATATGAAAGCTTTTTGTGAAGTGAGAAGTCGAGAACGTTTGCTTTACTAGGAGTAATTTTATACAAATAAAGGCTTTTAAGCAAGCATGCGAACAACTAAGACTTTTACTAGTGTTTTGTCTTTTAGATAGATTATTCTAATTATTTTATTGTATTCAATTATATACTTAACAACCTACTTTAAGACCGATTTTTAGACGAAACCTCATTTACAGAATCGAGATAAAAATCTTAATGAGTCAGTTTGTTTTTGACAAAAACATTCCATTAAATTTAATTATAATAACAAACTAGACGCTCTGTGGTTGATTCTCAAAAAACTATCTATCTCTTGCAAACAGATAAAGTTACCTAATATTGTATTAATCGATACTTTGTTGTATAAAGTATTTGTGATGAATACCAAGTTTTAATATCCATTATTTTTATGTTGTGTAATTTCATCAAATGTTTAGAGACCATAAGTAAATATAACCTGCAATGATATAAAATTTAAAAGGAAAATTTTAATGTTCGCTCATTTCCATTTTTCTACTATTCTATACTTAAAATTTTATGAATACATTATTATTTAGACTTTTAAACTAATCTATTAAACATATAAATGCCTTTATATGATGATACATAATGTTGCCATATCGATTGTTAACATAGTCTGGAATATGAATTTCTCTAGTTGTCCCTTATGTAATTCAAATAAACAGCCCAGCTATTATTAATGTGTTTTATTAATTGCCTACCCAGAAATACTCGTGTATTAAGTCTATTCAGGAAAAGATATTTCTGAACGTAGGTAGGTATTTATAAGAAGGGTTAGAAACAATAGCACTACCTTTCTACCTACTATTGGCTCCGATTCAGGTTAAGCTATCCTGTCATTCAAAAAATGTATAAAAATAAATATATACTTATATTTTATTATAGAGATTGGAAATAGGTAAGTTTGACAGAAAATAGTATCAGTCTTATTAATACCTAAACATCGTACCTACGGTGATGTGGGTTGTGTTAGTGTTGTTACACTTCTATTCCATTACCATACCTTGTCCAATTAGTGCTACAGATCATTACGTATTTTGATCATTATCTAGTAATAACCTAATTGGACAGAAGGAAGTACTATGTTAAAAACAAATAATGTCATCATAACTAAATTACTTTGCAAACAAACTAAATAGGAAACACTTTGTATATAAACAAAGATCAATAAGATGATTCCTCATTACAACATTGTTTCATCCAGAGCTAACTACCTACCTACAGTTAAATTAAATATGGTGTCCGTTGTGCTTCTATCAACAGAAGAAGTGCTGAACAAAAATGGATTCTGGTATTGCTTAGACTCTATTTGGGTCACAGAAGAGATGGAACCTTTTGAAGATATTCAACCTCAAGATTTGTTCACAAAACCGCTATCGAGAGATTTCTACTATGCAAAGTTTCCAGAAATACCTCGCAGTGAATCGGAGGATGAAAATCCTATTGGATTCAATGGTTTTCAATTGAAACACCGGGAGTGGAAATCGAAAGTTAATGTCAAAAGATTCTACGCACAAAGGCGGAATTCAACCAATTCGAATGCAAGTGCTAGTTCCGTAAACTATAGTGCAAACCGTGATAAATCTAGAAAGCTAACTTCTTCAGTCGAGCTTTCAAAAACACAGCTAGCAAATGAAAATGTTACAGGCAACAGTGATGGCGAAATTAGCGATTACTTTCAATCTGTTAACAATAATTCAGAAAAAACTGCTACAGAAACAAATAATAATTACTGTTTATTGATGGATTCGATAGCTGTCCCTAAACAACATAACGATCTGAACGAAATAGATCTGCCAGATTATGTTGATTTCGAGAAAAATAAAATGCCCGGGGGTAATCAAAACTCGACAAATACATCAACTTTGAAGAAATCCAAAAGAAGAGTCAGTTTTAACTTGGATACATTTGCAGACGAGTTTGATCATCGAGAATCGTGGTGTGAGTCAATTTTTGGGCTCTCAAAATTAGATCATGATGTTGAAAAGGATTCGAGTAATAGAACTGAAGAATATATAAAAACCAGAAATTCGTCTAATATTTCATCATCAGACGATTATTTTTCATGGTCAGAAATAATTGACGAATGTGGTGTGGGTAACAGTTTACTCAGGAGCAAAGAATCTTTAACTCCTACGGAAGAATTAATTTCTAGATCCCACTGCTATCAAGAGAAAATGTTTGAATTGCCTTTAGTTGAAGAAAGTGATGACAATGATGAAATTGGATACGCAAGATTTGCTATTTACAAAATACACCAAACGCTGAAAATTACCGGCATAATGGCAGACTCCTCGTCGCTGGAAAATCTAAATTACGAAGAAGAAAGAACCACGCCCTTATATAAAAATAAGTCGTTTTTAGAAAATAGGTATTTCATAACACCAAATATAGCTGAATTAAGGAACTAACAACTTACTTTAATTGAAAAACATAATGTAAAGCTTGTACAAAATGTGTAATTGTATGCTAAATGTACCTATATAGTCTAGACTCCATCGCTTTAAGTCAACTATGTTCTACACTAAACATAATGTTGTGCATATAGCGAGTTAAATGTTGATGCTAATTGAAACAAAAACAAGTTCTAATTACAAATTCAAATCATATAATATATCTAAACAGGTACAATCGAAACAATGCTCTATTTGATTCATAGCAATGCAAATTGCAAGCCATTAATATACACATTATTAAAGTTCATACAATACATTATCATCGCCGTAGTGTCGGTAACGTAGTAGGTAGAAACAATAAGGTCTGTGGGTAGAAAGAAAAACGCAGATCTACATAATAGAATATTGAAGTCAAAGCTAAAAATTTTTTTTGAACATCTGTCATCAGTGTGGACACACCTTAAGAGGTGTTATTTTTCTGAACGAAAAAGTCTTTGACCTTTGATCAATGACACTAATGACATTGACGAAATGACTATGACTACTGCCTGACACTTGCCTGACGAAGCATTAGCGAAGAAAAGTTTCTCGGTGAATTATTATTTATTACGCGTACGATTTAATAAAATTCTGAAACCGGCTATCAAAAAACGTATTAACAATGGTGTCTATATCACAAACTCACATGATTTACGCGGCAGTGCCTATTTCTGTATTAGTCGCATTAGGTTTAATGCGTAAATGGAAGTCAAGAAATTGGGCAAAGTGCACGAGCAACACTTGTTTGAGGGGTAAGACGTTCTTGATTACCGGAGCGAATAGTGGGATAGGCCTGGAGACGGCCAAGGCCTTGGTGCGGAGAAAGGCCCGCGTTATTTTCGCTTGCCGCGACGTTGTGAAGGCGAAATCGGCCATCAACGAAATCAGAGAGGAACAGCCCACAGGAGGTGAATTGGTAAGTAGATCACAACTTTAATTCAAAATCAAGATTTATA
This sequence comes from Watsonalla cultraria, assembly GCA_964035505.1. Taxonomy (NCBI): domain Eukaryota; kingdom Metazoa; phylum Arthropoda; class Insecta; order Lepidoptera; family Drepanidae; genus Watsonalla; species Watsonalla cultraria. The sequence goes on along the minus strand of OZ037717.1, from coordinate 2,584,893 downwards.
TGGCTTTTCTTTGTATTACGTAACGTTTGGGAGCTAGGGTTAGGGTTAAATGACATGTTATCTTCAAATAATGATGATCTGGTTTCGTGGGCCTGCTAGGCTGTAAAAATGAAAAAGATTTATTCAGATTAGGCACTTATGAATGTCGAAGAATTTAGCCTTTTGAGAAGAACCAGCAAGAAACTGTAACCGGCTGAAAGTTGTATTCCCAAACTAAGGAAAACTAAAGGTTGTAAGTGATTGTGAGATTGAAATGTGTCAATCTATTTAAAAAAAATCACATAAAGGAGTAGGTTATCAATGTAACTGTACATTTCCTTTTTTATGTTTGTTACCCAACTTTTTATAGTACCTTTGCGTGATTGCCTCATTGGGCTTGTGTGGCAAATGCTATTGCGAGACACTAGGTTCAGGGTTTGATTCCCCAGTCGGGCAGTGCTATTGAGTTTTTCCAACTGTAACTTATATCCTTCTAGACTGATTAGTCTGACTGCTGTGCTAGGTGTCAGAAGGTGAATCCTCCCAAACATTCATGTGTCTGTTGGTGATGTCCAAAAATTTTTTATTATGAATATTTAATTGTTTACTTTCAGTTAAAAATAGCCTTTTTATCAAGGTAGACAATAAGGCTATGTATCATCACACTAAAAACAATTGCGGGTTACAATTTAGCAATTGCCCAAACTAACTTTTTTGAGAAGAGAAGCTAGTATGAAAATGATTTATTCAAGGAATTTACCACCGATTCGGAAACTAGCCTTCTGAGAAGATCCGGCAAGAAACTCTACATGTATGTACATGTAATTAAACTTTTTTGTTACTCATTAATTTCAGATACCAATGCAACTGGATTTAGCATCATTTGAGTCTATAGAGAAGTTTGTGGAAGTAGTCAAAGCGGGTTTCAATAAGATTGATGTGTTGATCAACAATGCTGGTGTGGTGGTGCCATTAAACAAAGACGAAAAGACTAAAGAAGGCTTTGAAATACATTTAGGTGTCAACCATTTGGGACATTTCTACCTGACCAACTTGTTACTTGATCTGCTGAAGAGAGCCACTCCTAGCAGGTAAACCATTACACTGAGTTATTTAAAGAAATATAGTTTTAAAATAATTAATAGCTCTTATCCTTTCTATATTTTGCAGTTACAAACAGACACTTCAATTTTATTTATCTGTATAGATATAGATGAATAAGGCAAAAATGAGGTATAGTAACCTGTTGTTTCATGAAATAACAGACAAACATATCTGTGAGGAATCACCCATAAGATCATTATGCCTATATTATACTGAGACACTTTACCTTCATAATATTTAGGAAGGTAAAGTGTCTCTTACTGCATGTCTCCCACAAAACCGTTTATGCTAAAATTTGGTATAGGGATAACTTTGAGCCCTGAAAATGAAAATGAAAATGAAAAATATTTATTCAGTTTAGGCCCTGGTAAGGCACTTATGAAAGTCGAGAATTTACCACCAGTTCGGAAACTAGCCTTCTGAGAACAACCGGCAAGAAACCTATGATGGATATAGGGTACATAAACATAGGGAGCTGTTCTAATTACTTTTTAAACAAATAAATAAATAAATAGCTCTGACTAACGTTAAAATGATGTTCCAATCTGAACTGTAGTTGCTTATGAGGGTGGATGACTTACTTTGAGTATTAATATGATAAAAAATTGATAAGACTCATGTAAATAATCAATTCATACATTAATCACAATGTTTTCGAAATGAATATATTGTATATTAACTTCTGATACAATATCAAATCTACTTAACCTTCAAGAAGTTGTTTAAAATAATATTATTCCACAGAATTGTAATAGTGTCATCAACCCTGCACGAGCGCGGTAATATCGACTTTGATGACCTGAACTTAAGAGCTGAAATCGAAGCGGCGAAGAATGGCAAAGGGGGTCGCCACAACCCCGGCTACTGTAATTCAAAGTTGATGAATGCATACTTCACTAAAGCGTTGGCGAATAAGCTAACAGGATCCGGTATTGATGTGAACGCCTGCTGTCCTGGCTTCTGTTACACGAATCTGTTCAGGTATAATAATAATGATCAACTACCAAATTTCGTTTACGGCGAGTTCAACGAGGATTAGCCATCTGCGCAGGAGATATTATAGTGCACAAGTGTGTGCGCAAACACACGACCGGAGAGATCAGGCGTAGGACCAACGGCTTAACGTGCTTTCTTAGGCACGGGGGTGTAAACACCGCCAACATCCAAACTCCGGGCATTTTATTGTGAATTTCGCGACCGAAACCGAATAAAATACTTACAACAAAAAAAAAACTTGTTGCAACAAAAACAATCAGTAGAAGTTATTAATTAATTGTCATGTTAATTGTATATTGGCACACTTAATCGAGTTATCATATACCAATAATGCCTCATTATGGAAAAGAGTACATACTCTTACACTGCTTAATTGATATTAACCGAACAGAGGTTTTCAAATGAAAAAACCGCATTGAAATTGGTCCATCCGTTGCAGACCTACGATTCCACAAGCAGATATAACAGCTTGTAACACCCCTCTAACAACTCTAACGACTATTGCGTAGCGGCTAGAAAATATATATAATGATTAATTGGTTTTTTTCAGATACTCAATAAAATGGTACCACTACCTCATTATGGCTCCAATAGCGCTCCTCTTCATGAGATCACCCAAACAAGTAAGTTATTTGATGACTAATGAAATTTATATCTAAATATATATAAGTGACCTATCAACGCACAGCCCAAACCTCTGGACGGATCAGTCTAAAATTTGGTATGCAGGTAGATGGTATGACGTAGGCATCCGCTAAGAAAGGATTTTTGATTAATTCTACCCCCAAGGAGATAAAATAGGGGATGAAAGTTTGTATGAAACTTTGTCAATTTTAAACCGATCGGGCTGAGACTTTGCATGCATAATTTATTTATAAAAATATTAGGGTGCCGCGAAATTAAGCATGAAACTAAATCTACGCGGGTGAAACCGCGGGGCACAGCTACTAATATAATATAATGGTGTGATACCCATATTATAATCTTTACTTAGTTTGGTACTAGATGGCGCTGCATGCATACTAATGTATTTATACCTTTCTTTATTCCAGGGTTCAGAAACTGTAGTGTTCTGCGCGACTGACTACTCGATCGAGGGTAAAACGGGCAAGTTCTACAGGGACTGCGCCGAGTATACATCCAAGTATAACTTTGATAGGGATGTGGAGAGCAAACTGTGGGATGTCAGCGAAGAGATGATCAAAGCCAGGAAACCGCTGTGAACTGGATCTGTTAGAGTACTCGATTATTCTCCTTTAGTGTCATATGTTTGACAAATTTCTTACTGATATTGTTAGTTATTTTAGGTTTTCTCACTGATATTTAAGACAAGCGACTCCTTCTGTGCAGAAAATTGCCCGACTGGTGACTGTACCTTCATGTTACAGAAGATCGCAATGCTACCAAGTGAATGCTGCTACGTGCCGAGTCACGTGTGTATAGCGCTGTTTTTGAATGCACAGTAGTAATTTGTTGGGTCTTGTGTGGTGCGAGCGCCAACACATACATGTGCAGAGTGCCTAGTGCGAGTTTTTCACTGCCGCCGTCACAAGTCACCGCGTCAAAGTTAACGCAGATTTGTATAGGATCGGAGCAGCGCCTCTGTCGGCCTAAAGATGACACTATTGTGAGCCCATACAAACCTGCGTTTACGTCGACGCGTGTGACGACGATTTTAAGAAAACTCGCACTAGGCCCTCAGATATCCCCTCTATTCTCGCTGAGCGTTCATAACTCGTGACGGCCCTTGTAACTTCATAATTATATTAATCCTGACTATCTCTTTCGGGTAATGGAAAATTTGTCAAACATATGTCACTTCATTCGAGTCAATTCTTATTTTAGTGCCATTTGTATATTATATTGTATAGAATTTCCAAATCACACAGGAGTACGCTCCTAACTAGAATAGAAATGACGTTTAATACTCTTAATTCCAATGAGTAGAGTAGAATTTTGTTCAACACTTCTAGGCGTAATCTTAGATACGTTTGTACCCTGTACTTGCACACTTAGGGTGGGTTGCATGACTATATAAAAAACTAGCGGACGTCACGCGGTTTCACCCGCGTAGTTCTCGTTCCCGTACGGGTATAAAAGATAGCTTATGTTACTCGCTGATGTAACTATCCATTGCTGAAAGAATTTTCAAGACCGGTCAAGTATTTTCGGAGCCTATTCAATGCAAACAAACAAACAAATCTTTCCTCTTTATAATATTAGTGTAGATGACAGTTCGTACCAGTAGACAGTTGCCACCATTTCGTAATCTACACTCGCTAGCGTCTCCGCCGAATATTTGTATGAGAAATTGTACAGCGCCTCCAAGCGGTGACGTGAAGAACTAAAATATCTCATACAAATATTGTCGGAGACGCTAGCGAGTGTAGATTACGAAAACGTTGCAAAACTCGTAATAAAGGTACAGTTAAAGCTGCGGCGTGACGTCACGGCCTATCACAATGTTTGACGCGTTATTGCTGTGTTGCTAGTCCAAAAAAATGTGAACAGCTGCACGCCCTTAAATCTAAAGAAGTGGCATTTATCTCTGATTTACTGTAAGGGTTCTGATAGGTAAACATATTAACACACACTACGTAATTATTTATTCCCACGTCTTTTTAGATTTGTGTGGTACGACAACATAATGATTTTGATGGCAACTGTATAAAAACGCTAAAATGTGTTTAGTTCTCACAAATGTGCAGAAGATGTAAATGAAAGAGTATAACAAAAATTTTTGGTGCTTGCTTTCAGATTGTAGCATTTTATTACATTCAAGCAATAAATAGTAAGTTGTCGTTATATTATTCACTTATGACTATACTAAATGTTGGGGCCAAAAGACCTGTATCCAGAGTGTTTATTGTAGATTGAGAATTGTATCCAAAGACATTTTGTTAAACGTTTTCTACTTATTTATTAAATCTTTATTGGGTAACACTTTCGTTTTAATCAGCTTTCTTCAATTTATGACCGGATATCCCGATATTTTTTATTTTCTTTTCCATTTTTAGGAGTATCTTATATGACTAAATCAACCTCTTCAAGCGTTCTGCAATCCTGGTACTTTTCAACACTAATACGCCCTTTTAAATACAATTTAAAACGTTTTTTAATTAATCAGTAGACAAAATGACTAAACCAACCTCCTGTAGCGTTCTGCGATCCTAGTACTTTTCATAATTTGCAGAAAACGAACGAACAATTAAAATAAAAATATCTGACATAATTAATTGTACTTAAAATTTCTTCGATTTTTGACCGGATATCCCATTTCAATATAATTAAATGTATTTCTATTAATCAGTATTGAATATGACTAAACCAAACTCCTCTAGCGTTCTGCGATCCTGGTACATTTCATCATTTGCCCTAATCGCACAAACCATAAAATTAAAAGGACTTAAACAATTCAATCTTTGATTTGTGACCGGATATCCTGTCCTAATATAATTAAATGTATTTCAAATTAATCAGTAGTTAATATGACTAAAACAACCTCCTCTACTGTTCTGCTACCCTGGTACTTTAAAGAGTATTTAACATGACCGATACTTGAACCATACTCGATACTTAATTTCGTGTAAAAAATAAAACAACACAAGCTTTTGTTAAGATTTTCTTTAATTTTATCAGATGTTTAACAAATAAATCTTGAGACTGCCAATTTGAAAATCTAGAGTTCAGATTGTGACTTCGCATCAATATAATTTGATTAACTATGAAAATATGGCCTGAAAATAACCCTTTATAAAAGTTAAAAGTATCTGCGATGGCTAAATAATGTGTCTGTGGGCGACATTGGCAGTCTGACACAGTTGCCAGATTTGTTGTTCGACTTATCATAAGCACCTTTAACATGCAATAGATCGGACGTGCCACTTTCGTATATTTGGTAGCGTCACTTCGATAAGAATTAGTTAGGAAACAAAAAGCATTAATGTTTTGAAATAAGGTCTGATAAAGGCCATATTTTCGTAGTTAGCTCGTGAGAAATTTTGTACTGATGCTAAAGTTGACAATAATATAAACACTTATGAGATATAGCTACCTCTGTCTAACTAACAAGCCAGGCACTTAGTGACATTTAACTTAACAATAGAAACGTTCCTGATTCTGTATCCATTAATTACCATAAATTAAAACTTTGCTATATTTAAAATTCTGTTTGGTTCACGAAATGTATCAAATATATATGAAGCTATAATTATACAAGTGTATACGTAAATGCGTTCAGAATCTTACAATGGACACAGAATCAGGGATACGTATAATCCATGATTTCGTGAGTTCATCTTCTAAAACTAAGTTTGAAAACACAAGATCCGTGTAGTATAAAAATATACATAACTATCTACAAACAAAGTGAGTGAAGTATAACAACGATTTGTCTTTACATTGGAATGGAACACGCGTATATACTAAGTCTATTTCGCACAATATACCGAGTGCCAAGAACGAGTTTTCTCGCACGCCGTCGCGTTAACGTAAACGAGAATGCTCTGCGTTTATCGTTGACAAAACTCGCACTTGGCGTCTATGCTTTAAAATGGCCCCATTGTACTCAAGGCTATCAATCGTTACAAGACCTCTAATTGTATGGAAAGCCTATTCAATTGCTAGGTCACAGAAAACAGGTGTGCTCACAAACGAAATTGAATCATAAAATGGACTATATCTTAGCTTTTAAAATCGATATTTGAGTGTAATCAGATGATACAACATCTGCAACTTTCAATGGCGATTCTACCGAATCTATGACACTCAAATATTGAATTAATACAACTGAAGATAAAGTTCAATATGGCTTATACACAATTTGGCTAACAATTCAATCATTCGGTGGAGAAGATTGTACTTGTAGATTGTTTGTATTAATAAAATATTATACAAGAACTGTAACATCTTTAAGCCTTACACAAATTCAGGACTTAATATTATACAAACATTTCACCCTATCAGACAGGGCCAGCCTATCTTTCAAACATTATTAGGGCTGAGATGGAATTTAAGGCCCGTTTCACAATATACGTTCTTAGTAAAAGCAACTTTTCAAACTCGGTGGGAGCTTTTAAAATTTTCTATCGTGATTTTTAAAGTTCTTTGTACTTATGTTATGAAGAAAAATTCTCAATTTATAAATAAATAAGGGCGTAGTATTGTTAACTAATCTTTATATATATACGTGTTATATGGACAGCCCCTTACGAAATTGCAGCGAATACGTATTTTATGTAAACGCCTTTACACCTATTGCAACACCGGATTTGCAGCGTTAGCAGAAAGAAGTATCATCGAACCCAAAGGAGGCCGGCGCCATCCGACGCCGCACTTTACTGGAACTTTCCACATTATTATATTTTAGCGTGTGAATCAATTTTACTTGCAATGTATAATTTTATATTAACTCTCTGTCATTCTTATTCTAGCATCGATAGGAAGTAGACTAGGTTTCTTTAACATTAAGTTTTAATTGTAATTTCAATTTAATTAAATATTATAAATTAATTTTGGTTTTTTTTGGGTCCTCCGGCGGCGACATCCATAATTGGCGCAGTCGGTAGGATACTTAGGGTAGCTTAGATTCTCATATCGAATTAATCAGCGCCCGGGTATCCAAAGAACCTGGAGTCCGGATCGGAGGATAAATCTAGACATCGATCCCAGAGGAACCAGAATGAAATTCATGTAAGTACACTCACAATTTTTTCTGTGCGTTGCTTTCCCTTTTCCTATTTTAGTGTGTTAATTATCGTGCAAAATTTTTCATCCTAAGCAAACTACCCCAAGAGGGCCTGCGCGTGCTATAGTAGCTCGTAGGCTTGAATTAGATAGAAATAGAAATATTAGTGTAGATTTAGATAATTTAGATAGTACTTTAAATTCCTCGTTAGGCTCGATAGAATATCAACCGACCGAGATGACTGACGTAGACACAATTTTCAAGGCCTTACGCCTAGTACCCGATTTTGACGGCAACCCCCATGTGCTCCCCCGGTTTATAAATTTGTGTGATCAAATCGTAGCCGAATATGTAACTGCAAATCCAGGCAATGAGTTAGCAAAGCTCTGTCTCATTAACGGCGTACTTAATAAGATTACTGGGCCAGCCGCACGTATTATAAATTCGAACGGCATATCTGAAGATTGGAATAGCATTAAAAATGCCCTCATAAATAATTTTTCAGACCAACGTGATGAGACCGCTTTGTACAATGATCTTATGTTAGCCACACAAGGGAATAGTTCGCCACAGGAATTTTATGATAAATGTGTTAACTTGTTCAGCACCATTATGACCTATGTCACATTGCATGAAAATGTCAGTACCACTGTTGAAGCCAAACGCATTCTTTACAAGAAATTAACAATGCAAGCGTTTGTGCGTGGTTTAAAAGAGCCCTTAGGGTCTCGCATTAGATGCATGCGTCCTGATAGTGCTGAAAAAGCTTTAGAGTTTGTGCAAGAGGAATTGAACGTTATGTATCTTCAAGGCCGTAATGATTTAGTGTCCGAAAAGAAGTCACAACCGTTTCAATCGCCAAAGCCAATGCCAATACCAATATACAATTCCTTGCCCGCGTTTAAACCATTCAATTCTTTTGCACGTCCTCCATTTAATTCTAATATGCAGCCAGTCCCACAAATGTGGAAGCCAAATTACCAGCAAAATGTGCCTTTTAGACCTGTGAATATGCCATCACGCACGCAACAAATGTTCCGTGCGCCGCCACAAAATTATAACGCTAATCAAAATAATTTCCAGCTTGCTCCTAGGAATGTGTCTCAATATCAGGGCCCTAAGCCTATGAGTGGTGTTAGCCACTATGTTGCTAGGGAAAGACCTATGGGAAACCAGTTAACTGGTCATGATTGGCGTAAGCATGGCAATATTCCTGCTTCAAATTATTTTAAAACTAAGGAAATGAATATGAATGAGTGTGACAGCTATGATTATTACTATCCTGAATTTTATACATGTGATCCTTATGAGTACTTTACAGCCAACGATTTTTATTATCATGAACCTTATTATACAGCCGAACCAATGTGTGATGAATCACATGAATGCCCTTCAGGCTACTCTGATGAGGTTCAGCCCTCTACCAGCTCTGCAGAAGAGCCGGATTTTCAGAAGCGTACGAAATCCGACAAGTTAAAATAGAATTAAATTTGCAAACTCAAAGGCAGCTTCCATTCATACAAATTGCAGATCCGCCCTTAAAATTACTTATAGACACGGGCGCGAATCAGTCTTTTATTTCTCCGAATGCCATTGAGAGTTTTTATTCACACTTGCCGCTTAATTTTGATCCATTTGAAGTAACTAACGTTCATGCAACATCTAGGAATAATTATTCGATTAATATTCCTTGCTTTTCAGAATTTGATGAAACTGATAACATTAAATTGTACATTTATAAATTTCACGATTACTTTGACGGTCTTATAGGACTAGATTTGTTAGAAAATTGGGAAGCCAAAATAGATTTAAAAGACAAAATTCTCATAACGCGTAATTCGACGAATCCTATCAGTATGTACAACTCGCGAAACGTTAACTGGTACGAAGATATTATACCGGCAAATTCATCAAAAATTATAAAAATTCCTATTAACTTACAAGATGGCGATGCATTAATTAATGAACAGACTATTTCAAATTGCTTTATTAATCAGTGTTTAACTACCGTTCAGAATAACCGCGGATTTATAGAAGTTATGAATCCGACGCAACACGACCTAATATTTTCGTTAGATCGCCCCGTCCAAGCCGAAACTTATAACGTTCAATGCTCGCGTACCCCTTTGATATCAGAGCGTGCGGACGAAGTTCTATCGCGTTTACGTACGGACCATTTGAATGCCGAAGAACGCGCGAACTTAGAAATGCTATGTAGAAAGTACGCGGATGTATTTTATATCGATGGAGAAAGATTAACCTTCACGAATAAAATCAAACACAGCATTAGAACATCGGACGAAATTCCCGTATATACGAAGAGTTATCGCTATCCGTATATTCATAGAGACGAAGTTAGGGACCAGATAGGCAAAATGTTAGATCAGGGTATTATTAGACCATCAGAGTCCGCTTGGAGCTCGCCTATATGGGTAGTACCGAAGAAGGCCGATGCCTCCGGTAAAACTAAGTGGCGCCTCGTTGTAGATTTTCGTAAGTTGAACGAAAAGACTTACGATGACAAATACCCGATACCTAACATCAATGACATTTTAGATAAACTTGGTAATTGTCAGTATTTCACCACCCTAGACCTTGCTAGCGGATTTTTTCAGATAGAAATGGAACCTGGTGATGTTCCGAAGACCGCATTCAATGTAGAAAACGGTCACTATGAGTTCTTACGTATGCCAATGGGTTTAAAAAATTCCCCGTCCACTTTCCAACGCGTAATGGACAATGTTCTAAAAGACCTTCAGAATACAGTTTGTCTGGTTTATTTGGACGATATTGTCGTCTTCAGTACCTCTTTACAGGAACACATGATTAATTTAGAGAAAGTATTTCAAAAACTACGCGAATCGAACTTTAAAATTCAAATGGACAAGTCAGAGTTCCTTAAGCTCGAGACGGCATACTTAGGACACGTAATTAGTAAAGACGGTATCAAGCCAAACCCCGATAAGATAACAGCCATTCAAAAATATCCGATTCCTAAAACACCTAAGGAAATCAAACAATTTCTTGGCTTAGTAGGTTACTATCGTAAATTTATACCTGACTTTGCACGCGTGACGAAACCTATGACGCAATGTCTTAAGAAAGGAAGGAAAGTAGTGTTAGATTCAGATTATATCAACTGCTTTGAGAAATGCAAACAGCTACTAACTAATGATCCGATTCTCCAATACCCCGATTTTTCTAAAGACTTCGTTCTCACTACAGACGCGTCTAATATAGCTATCGGTGCGGTATTATCGCAAGGTACCATAGGCGCGGATAAACCGGTTTGCTATGCCTCGCGCACTCTAAACGAGAGTGAAATAAATTATAGCACTATTGAAAAGGAACTCCTCGCTATTGTATGGGCAACCAAATACTTTAGACCCTATTTGTTCGGTAGAAAGTTCAAAATCGTAACAGACCATAAGCCACTCCAGTGGGTTATGAATCTAAAAGAGCCCAACTCTCGGTTAACTCGTTGGAAGCTCAAACTTTCGGAATACGACTATACTGTAGTTTATAAAAAGGGTAGTAGCAACTGCAATGCAGACGCATTGTCTCGGGTTCAAATCCATAACGAGGAGGCCAGTTCAGTAATTGCAAACGCATCCGAACACCCACCTACAGTAGACAACTCATCTACTGCATCCGCTCATACTAGTCTCGAAAACCCCATATTAGAGATCCCCATCGTAGCAGAACCATTGAATAAATTTCACCGGCAGTTAGTTATCACAGTTGTCGGCGACATTAAAAAGCGACCGACGGCTTCAAAGCCATTTGATACTCATACTAGAACCGCCGTACAAGTATCAAGTTCCAACTTAGAATCCGATATTATTGACGTCATTAAAGAATTTGTGAATCCGAAGGTTAAGACCGCGTTACTTATAAATCCACCTTTGGCACTTTATGACATTATACCTATCATCCAAGATAAATTTAGAAGCTCTTCCATGAATTTAGTCTTATCCAAATTCGAGGTCGAGAATGTAAAAGAGTATCTCAGACAACAGGAGATATTAAAACATTACCACGAGGGTAAAACGAATCATCGCGGAATTAACGAATGCCACTTAGCCTTGTCCCGTCGTTATTATTGGCCAAAAATGAAAGACGACATTACTAAATTTATTAATAGTTGTACTATTTGCGGTCAAGCAAAATATGATCGCAACCCCATCAAACAACAATTCAATATAGTACCGCCAGCTACAAAACCTTTCGAAACAGTCCATATAGATCTGCTTTCAATTCAGAATGAAAAGTATTTAACTATCGTGGACGTATTCTCAAAGTATGCACAGGCGTATCATATTCGCGATGGTACCGCCATTAGTACATTACAAGCGCTACTTAAATTCTGTACTCATCATGGTCTCCCTCTTACAATAGTTTCGGACAACGGTACGGAATTTACGAATCAATTGTTTAATGAATTCGTCAACTTACATAAAATACACCATCATAGAACTTTGCCCCATAGCCCTAACGATAACGGTATCGTTGAAAGGTTTCACTCTACGTTACTAGAACACCTTCGCATTTTAAAATTAAGTCACAAAGATCAAGACGTAATTAACCTTGTCCCCTATGCAATTTTGGCGTATAATAGTTCAATCCATTCCTTTACTAAATGCAGACCATTCGATATAATAACCGGTCACTTCGACCCGCGAGATCCGTTCGATATCGATATGTCCCAGCACTTAATGCAACAATACATGCTTAATCATCGCGAAAGCATGAAACTAGTATACGACGCTATCAATGAGTCATCGTTGAACACGCGCACTAATATTATAGAGAATTTAAATAAAAGTCGGGAACCAGAAACCGAATATCAACCCCAACAACGCGTTTTCGTAAATAACCCCTTAGCCAGCCGTCAGAAACTGGCACCGCGATATAGTCAGGATACCGTACTAGCAGATTTACCGATACATATCTATACGTCGAAAAAGCGCGGTCCCGTCGCTAAAAGTCGGTTAAAAAGAGTCCCTAAAAGTGCCCAATTGTTGCAGGGTGCTACTGGTCCTGACTGCTCGTTTGATAACGGCTCAGGAAATCAATCAAGAGATAACACTTGAGAGTCTTGATGATGGTCCTGGACTTCTACCATTCCGACTTGGAGCTACTAAGTTAATTACTCACTTTCATACATTTTTACAATATATACAACTTAAAGATATTAGCGATAAAATAGAGTTATTACAATTTCAGTTATCAGATTTCAAACATCAAATGAAAAATCATACCTACATGTTGTACGAACTTCAAATAGATTACCTTTCATCAAAATTAATACAAGTAATGAGTCACTTAGAAACGCTAGAACCAACGCGAGTAAAAAGAGGTCTCATTGACGGCTTAGGTTCAATGATTAAAACAATCACTGGTAACCTTGATCATTCTGATGCTACCAGATACGATAATGCTATTAAAATTCTTCAGGATAATGATAATAAGATTGCTAACCAGTTTAATTCCCATATTAGTTTAAATAAAGAGTGGATGGCCCAGCATTCTCATTTAATGACAGAGTTAGTCGATAACCAATCCAAAATTAACGATACTTTGAAACTCATTTTAGATGCCGAAGCTTATAGAGACTCAAGTCTTATAAAATATATGAAGTTTGCTCAAAACTTAGCCATAATTACAGAAAACATAAATGATATTTTAGACGAGTTAATTAGAATAGAAAATATGCTAGCTTTCATTCGCGCTTCAAGTACTCACCACTCTATGATTAGTATGACAGTTTTAAGTAATATGATTAGTAGATTAGTTTCAATTTATGGTAAGGATCATGTTTTAGACTTAGAACTCAGGCAATATTACGATATAATAAAACCCGGTTACTATTTCTCTGGTACTAGAATTGTAGTTGTCTTTAAATTACCTATATTTGCCCGAGATACGTATGATTTATATAAATTATCGGTTGCACCTAATAAATACCGGCAGGCCCTCATCCCTCCTTATCCGCTAATAGCAACGAACAGGAAAGGTTACGTGTACATGGAGGCAGAATGCCCGAAGTACAATCACTGGTACCTCTGTGGAGATAAGATGGACCACCAGCTCCGAGAGCAGCCGGATTGCACGCAAGATCTCATCATCAATCAGTCCCTGGACGACGCCTGCGAGATGACCACAATCACCCTCTCAAGAATATCACTAGAGCAACTCGACGAGCAGCATTACGTCGTGTCATTTCCCAACGCGACGAAGATACACATGCGGTGCGCACGAGATGACTACAACATCGTGAGCGGCACCTACCTGGTCACCATCCCAGTCAACTGCTTCCTTCAGACTTCAGAGTTCACAATCACCAATACCAATGATCGAGTTCAAGGACTACCTCTGAAGATAATGAAACTCCCCTATGACGTAGAAGCTCACGTGAACAATTCACCCCAGATACTTCTCAAATCGATTGATTTAAAACAGCTACATGAAACACAGAATCAACTTATGACGCAACCTGCCCTTCAAATTGAACAAGTCTCGTCGGATTATATCTACCACACGACGATCCCGTTGTACACCATAATCCTAATAGGTGTACTGATACTCGTTAGTGTGTCAATTATAAAACACTACGGGCTATTGAGATGTGCTACGAGAGAGATGCCAGCATCACCCGGAGAAGACATCTATGCGAAGCCTGAGAACTCTGGACCACATAAGACAGCAATATTCCATCATCTCAAGATGCAGAAATAGTTGCTGTTCTCAGGGGGGAGGTGTTATATGGACAGCCCCTTACGAAATTGCAGCGAATACGTATTTTATGTAAACGCCTTTACACCTATTGCAACACCGGATTTGCAGCGTTAGCAGAAAGAAGTATCATCGAACCCAAAGGAGGCCGGCGCCATCCGACGCCGCACTTTACTGGAACTTTCCACATTATTATATTTTAGCGTGTGAATCAATTTTACTTGCAATGTATAATTTTATATTAACTCTCTGTCATTCTTATTCTAGCATCGATAGGAAGTAGACTAGGTTTCTTTAACATTAAGTTTTAATTGTAATTTCAATTTAATTAAATATTATAAATTAATTTTGGTTTTTTTTGGGTCCTCCGGCGGCGACATCCATAATTTACGTATAATTCTACTGCAAGTGTATGTCACTGAACTCCTAAACGACAAGACTGATTTGAATTTTTTTTTTGTATGTAACCCATCCAGGCTTACATTCACAAATAGGTATGCAGGACACGTCTGTCGGGTCCGCTGGTAAAATATATATTTGGTATGGACACATTCACGTTATACCGAGGTGTGGCCGAGCAACGACAGCAGTCTAAATCACTGTACCCCACCCCTTTAAATCCGCTTGGCACAGTCCAGCATTTACCAACTATTGTAAAACAGGCCTTACTCTCATTCTCAGCCCATCTTACTAATAAATAACCTACGGTTAGTAACGTGTGCAAAACAAAGACAATAAATGTTTAATTAAGATATTGTGCTGAGATTATTGAATTACATACTCCTCGTTTAGCATTCTAAATTATATTATAACTTATTTTATTGATCTATCGGTCTGTTCAGGAAGAGAACCGTGGTGAAATGGATATTGTTAAGGCTTAACCATCTTCTATGTAACAGCTCGTTTAAATAATTTTGATATTTTCGAACTTATTTGTTAATTACCTAGTCGACAAGTGTCGATGACAATATCAGACCAAGCCTTTTGGTCGAATGGATCGATCTTAACATCCACTTTTGGTTCTCTTTCCAAATAGACTCCGACACCTGAAAATTTCACCCTGCCCTTATCCCATGTTATATGGAGTCGGTGCGATCACAACTTTAAACAATTAATAAGTGAAATATCGGTTAGTAAACAAAGTATTATGTTACTATTCTCTTCTTTGGTTACTGGTAACAAATTTAGCAAACACTTCATTTAGAGTTGCCATGATCCATTGCCAAGTTAACATTGACACGTCGACAACAAGGTCTATTATCGTTTGCACATTAAATGCGCGAGTTTTCGCTAAGACATCTAAAAGAAGATTCAAGCGATTTACAAATCTGAGTCGTAGCGTCATTTTCAATTACTTGGATTTGCTTTTACATCACTTTAATTGGCGACCAAAAATAGCTGGGGCCCTACCATAAGCTCTTATTGCCATGATAGTCTGACTCTTCTTCTTCTTATTTTAATGGTGGCGACGAGCTTGAGTGCAACTATTCCGCCAATATCACGTGGTTGTTGTGGATAAACGACGGAGATTGTTCGGTAGGATGAGGATTGAAAAATGCAACTAGGCTCAAGATCCCAAAGTAGATGTAGTCCAAAACAACTGAATTTATCTATAAAAACAAGTGACGTCACATAGTACAGACAAAGATTTTATTACAGACGGATAGTCTGACTCATTATATGAGACAGATGCATATGACGTGAATACATCTGTCACATCACAAGTTTCCAACTAGAACAGTTGGAGCCGCGGTCCCCCAGACATGACACCCGCCTGGGTGGCAGATCTTCCCTTTGCTGGGATGAGCATCATCACTCGCTCTCCCCACACTATTATTGCAATAAGAGTTCATGGTTGGGCCCTAGGATAATAGTCATATTAAAATCGAAACAATACCATATTTAAGTAATTTAGAACATAAAGATAAATCTCAAATAAACAACCATTTGTCACTCACAACCAATAATTTTGATGTTAATGTAAATTTTGCAACACAAATTTTGGATAGAATCTGAGACACACATACCAGCCGCGTTATTCACTAAGGTTTCTCAGCGTCGCACTCGTCGTCGAGTGTGGGTTTTAAACATACGAAATTAAACCTTATCCTCTATGTCTACATTTCCTATAATTGAAACCAACGCTCGTCGTCGAGTTCGACGCTGAGAAACCTTAGTGAATAACGCGCCAGAAATTAGTTCCTGAGTGCTACAGCTGTTCCAACAAACAAAACACCTTTACATTTAGCGACGGCTAATGCATTCTATAACATACCTTTATACTATATGTCATTTCCCTGGCCTTATCTCAAACATTGTAGGGGACGCCACTTGATTCAACCCAGTGTGGCTATACATAAATATATTATGATCATTATATCGCAGAGAGAATTGGAAGATCCTAGCTTTTAAATACCCATTTTAATAGTATAATTATCTAATGAATTTTATCTATAAGCAACCAGTGCGTATAACACAATTTTATTCTCAGGATTCAAGACAATTATTAATACAATACACGTATTTGTTCTGGAATCGAACCCGCGATCCATCCACTGGTCTATGAGGCTTACCCTATTACACAACATAGACATCTCATTCTGTGATACGGATTTACAAAGCGATGGACATAGTTTGAGTCAGTTTCATCTGGTCTGTTTAATCCATGTTTTGTAATAAAGGTATTTAAGACCTGTAACACTAATTTATAAACTGTGTTCAGACAAACAGTTGAGAATTATTTTGTCATTGTCACACGCGATGTTTAGTGAGCGAGACAAAAATAATTTTAACTAATCGACGCATACATACATAGTTTAAGTAATGATAAATCATAACACATCTAAAATCCTAATCAAAGCGTGCTTCCACTAAAGTTCTATATTCTTATTTTATACAAGTACGCTGTACTGGGGCCTTACCATGAGCTCTTATTGCCATGATAGTTTCACTCATTTATGAGACAGATGTACGCGACGTGTATACATCTGTCACTGTCGCACAACTGAATTATCATTGCAGTAAGAGCTCATGGTTGGGCCCCTGGATAATCCGTAAAAATAACCTTAATAATTTTTTTGTTAATTTGAAGCGCCCCTAGCGAGTGTCTCCGGAACTAAATGTGACGTTTATTAAGAACTGTATCCTTATCACGAGTTTGCCACCGTTTTCCTAATCTATACTCGCTAACGTCTCCGCCGAATAATTTTACAGTCAAGGTCAAAAATATCTTTATTCGATTAGACTTTTTACAAAGTACTTTCAAATCGTCAGAATGACATTATTTTACAGGATTATATATGCTACCGCCAGGCTCGGAAGGTTGCTTTTACTGAGAAGGCAAGAAATTCAGTAATTACTCTTATAGCGCCTCCAAGCGGTGACGTGAAGAACTAAAATATCTCAAACAAATATTGTGGGTGAAGCTAGCGAGTAAAGATAACGAAAACGATGCGAAAATTTGGATTTGGGTCCAGACATACGCTCGCTACATTTCTCTATAGACAAAAGCGCTCAAATGGCGCAAATGAAATAGGCACACTTTCTAAGGTTGTTGCTTGTATTAGTGTCTGTCAGTGGCGTGCATTGCATATAAGCAGGTAAGCAGAAGTTACAAATAGTGATCACTGAATACACTCGTGTCGTGTGTGTGTGTGTTTATGTTCGTATGTGTATCTTTACCAAGACGTATGTACCTACGCCGCGTCACACATGCCTACCCCTCTGAAAATCCAATGCACGCCCATGGTGTCTGTTCATCTTGTATCTAGATTCTAGACCTAACATATTTACAAATAGTAGTTAAGGAATTTGGTCAACAAGCTTCATGTTACTACGAATTATTGCACTTTGGAACATAGGTTGCTGTTAATTTACAAACAATATTTATATTTTAATGGAATCAGACATTGCTTTGCGGAAATTTACAAAATGTGTAACTGGTTACAATAAAAAAACAATTATATTTAATAATAAATAACTGTTTCACAGTATCCTACAAGACTACAAGAAACAAAGAATTACAGATAAAAGAATTACGTATATTTTACAGTCACAAGTAATAAATAACTTGGGAAAAACATTGCCAGGGTACTAAATTAATTAAATATAAGAGGTAGGCTGTAAGCCTAGTTAACTGTGCTGCATCAATTATAAACCATTTAAATATTTCTGGTAAATAATTCAATAAAACATACCTTATTTACTGCCAGTTAATATCGGGCAAGATAGTTCATACACTACTGTTGTCATCTCACTCTCACATATCAATGTGTGAGCAGGACAGAACACTCGGACTATCCCGTGTCTAGGATAATATGCCAAGGGATTTTGACTCATCCGTCTGTGAACCTAGAGCAGCAAGTGGCTCGGATAGTAGACGCAGCCCCAGAACCGTGCAGCTTCACAGTATCCGGGTGGTGTAGCATACCTAGTTCCTTTTCAGCTTTTTGCTCCAATTCAACCCACCTGGAAAAAGTTATATCTCAGTTTAAATTTCAGTGTAACTTTAACTTTCCATAAATGGTTACGTAGTAAAAATACGAACATGAGGCGGAACTAGAACCTACGACCTCTGCAAACCGTGCAGTTGCCAACTGAGCTACTCGTGATATTGCCTCATGCGCCATTTCATTCCATTGTTTTGCGGTTTAGGGCCCGTCTTGCGCCATCTCTTAGTTGGCAAACTCAACTGATACATCTAAAGTTACATTAAGCTACGTATCAAATCGATGACGCAACCCCGATCTTAATATTATATTAGATTTATTTTGTATTTTTAAAACTATGTATAATATTCTTTAAAAGAGTAATTACTGAGTTTCTTGTCAGGTTCTTCTCAGTAAAATCAACCTTCCGAACCTGGCGGTAGCATGTATAATCCTGTGTAATTGTGGCATTCTGACGATTTGAAAGTACTTTGTATAAAGTCTAATCGAATAAAGATATATTTGAGTTTGAGTTTGAGTTTGAATATTAGAGCGCGTCCATAAATTACGTGAGATGATTTAGGGGGGGAGGGGGTCGAGTCAAATCTCATATAATCTCACGTTAGGGAGAGGGAGGGTCTCGACAAATATCACGCAATTTTTGTTCTGATTAAAACAAAAAAAAAATACTATTTTGGTCTAATACTCAGCAATATTGATTACTAGTCTTAACTAGTCGTAAATAAAAGCACGAAGCAAATTGTTTTTTTTCTTTCTACAATAACAAGCGTTTACGTAAGAAACCTACATTCTGAAAAATCTCACGTGAGATTGGGGGATGGGGGAGGAGGTTGAACAAAATCTCACGACATCTCACCAACGGGGGAGGGAAAATTTAAAAAAACACCTCACGTTTTTTATCCACGCCCCCTTAGATGTTTATGCAGGCCACAGCCGATGACGCAAGGCGGTCCCAAAAACCGCAATTGAAGGAAAAATTCGACGCAAGAGATAAGAATGTAAACATGTGTGTTTGCTTATAAAAGAGATTAAAGATGTTACAGAGCTTCATTCCACTATTTTATAAGTAAACAAAAGACGTAGGTATGCTAGTGAAGTGCAGTCCAGTATGTGCTGGGGGTCCACCAGCCTGCGGACGTCCGTCTGATTTGCTAACAGCATTCCCTTGCTGCCTTCACCACCTGTAGACTATGTACTTGTACACAGTGTACTTGAACAGGTTTCCTCACGATGTTTTCCTTCACCATGAAGCATGTAGTGTGAAATCACTGCACATAAGTTTTATAGAAAAAGTCCTTGGTAAGCACAGACCCCCGCTGGGATTCGAACATACGTCGCTAGCGTAGAAGAGGACTATTCCAACCGGTAATATTATAAGTAGTATACATACCTTTGCACAGCCATTGAGAATGCTTCAACAACATTATTATCGTTTTTAGCAGATGTTTCTATGTAAGTACCAATTTTGTTCTCATCACACCAATGCTTCAGCTGATCATGTGACACTTCACGGTCTTTGGACGATACATCGGACTGAAAATAATAAATTTAATCTTTAAACAAAAGCATATAGGGCTGTGGGGCACGGTGAAGCATGTGAAGAAATAAAATGTGCAGCCCCCATAAGGGACCAGAATGCCTAGTGCGAATTATCATGCGACATAAACGCCGATTTGTATGGGATCAAAATAGTGCCATCGATGGCCGCCAGATGGTGCTGTTTCGATCACATAAATTCAAATTCAAAAAAAATCTTTGTTTGATTAGACTTTTAATAAAGTAATTTCAAATCATCAGAAAGACATGACTGTACAGGATTATACATACATGCTACGGCCTATTTGACACATGAACACTAAAATAAAAGCTTTAATAACTATAATGGTGCAACCAATCCTTAGTTAGTATAGATATGGTAAGTCATATTTAAATTAAATAAATTTCACGTTACCTTGTTCCCAACAATCATGAACGGAAACTTTTCTATGCCATTTTTAACTCCGGCGTAATGCAGGAACTCGTTCAGCCACATCTTGATGTTGTTGAAGGAGCTACGGTCATCTATAGCATATGCCAGTATGCATATATCGGACCCTCTGTAGAAGGGAGTACGGAGGGACTTGAACCTCTCTTGCCCTGCCGTATCCCATACCTGGAAAATGACAAACAGTTTTATAAATCATGTGAAGAGATTTTAACATAAGTACTAGTATTTTTAATCACAACATAACTCCTTGATAATACAAATGCTGAAACCCTGGGGCCTTACCATGAGCTCTTATTGCCAAGATGGTTTGACTCATATTATGAGACAGAAGTATATGACGTTTGTACATCTGTCACTGTCACACAGTGGAACTATCATTGCAATAAGAGCTCATGGTTGGGGCCCTGTTTAAAACTATGTCTATCACTTTTGTTTCCATAGCACAAACAGAGAAAGAAATAAGCTATTTTTTGGCTAAAATCCTAGTGAGTATGAATACATATTTTTGCCACATTTACTACATTATTTGGTATACCTAAATGATTAATAGAAAACTACCTATTTCAAATTTTTTTTTCCATGTACCAACAACAATGTGTGCTTGTGCTGCCTTCCATTTGAAAAAAGTTGGAGATGAGGGCAAATTCAGAGCACACTATTAAGAGATGCCCACATTAAAAAGTATGCTAGAATCATAGTACATAACTAGCTGTGCCCCGCGGTTTCACCCGCGTAGATTTAGTTTCATGCTTCATGTTGCGGAACCCTAATATTTTCAAGAAATAAAAGTAGCCTAAGTTACCCCTTGAAATACCAGCTAGTTGCCAGTGAAAGTCCCGTTAAAATCGGTCCAGCCAACTCAGAGATTACCCGGAACAAACAGACAGACAGACAGAGAAAAATTTTATAACTTGGTTTTTCTTTGACAGTAGCGTGTATCTACTGTACTATCATATGCATTTAGTGAAAAGCTGTTATTTAGGAATGGCAAACAGACACTTCAATTTTATTTATCTGAATAGATGTATAGATATGGTGCACAGTAGTATCTGCCTACCCCTATGGGATACAGGCATGAGCATATGGATAATATGTTTGTAGATATCTAACTATAAGGTTGCTAAATTTAAAAGGAATATGTAATGTAATATCCAAGATAATGAAGTTGCATATTTTACCAATTTACAGCTATTTTTATACATGTTTTATGTATTTAATGGCTGTAGTAATGACACACATTATCATTTGTAAAGTCCGCTGGTCATAATAACTGTGCAGTAATGGTATTGAGACATTCAGATTGCAAAATAGCCATACAACATTGATGTATGAAATATTGAAAAGTAGTTAAAGTACATACAAGTGTTGACATTGCAACATACTTCAAGGACTATATTATAAGCCTTTTATCATAATTTGAGGTATTGTGCAAACAACTTTATAGCCTGTTATCCTTTAAGATAAGATAGCCTTGACTTTAAGAGCAAGGTCATTCACTAAAATAGGCAACCTGATGAAAAAAACTAATTTATAATGCAATGAGTAAACCGTAAATTTTCCATAAACTGAATTGAACATATCCATTTGCTAGGCATGATCTTTGATGTAATATTTATTGAGATGATTCATGAATACTGTTTCAAATGTGGCCTTGATAATCAACAAGGAAGTTTCCATTGAAACCAAATCTAACCTTCAAATTCAAATTCAAAACATTTTTATTTTATAAGACTTTTAATTAAGTTCTTTCATATTGTCAGAACAACACAATTACACAGGATTATAAATGCTACTGCCAGGTTCGATAGGTTACTTTTTCAGAGAAGAACCTGGCAACAAACTCTGCAAATACACTTTTAAAAAAAGAACTTTATAATTTTGAGTAATACAATATAAATCATAAAAAATATATATATAAGTCCATGGACACAGTTCCAATGCACAAAAGTCAATAAGAAAAATATAAAAACTAAAAGTAGGTACTACATATAATTGTGTAGCTTGAGATGACCAGTGGCCACAAGCAATAATCTTATGATATATAAAAAACCTTATATACCTATCATAAGATTACACAGATAGCCATGGTGAAAGAATTATCTCAATATCCTGAAAACTTACAAAGTTATTCAATGTTTACTTTTGCTAGGGGAATTTCATTCTGTGACACCTCAAGTTCCTAGGCTTAGCGTAGTTACAGTTGTATGAATACACCTAGGTATTAATAGGCAATATAACATATTTATAATGCACTTTCCTAAGCAACCATAATTTTGTGTTGATTCTATATCTTTAGCCAACATATTGGTCTAACTACAAGTACTGAGTAGAAACTTGAGACACACATGTCGACAAAAGTAACATAACATTGTTACTGTTATAGATAGTAAATTTACCTAAGTTAGCATAAGAGAAATGACATTCAATAAGTGTTCCAAGTGTCCCTTATGTTGAATAAAACTTTTTGATTTGATTTGATTTGAAGATAGTAGATAAAAGATCACTAGGTCTCTATGGAAACTAAGTATTTTTTTTTAAATAACATAAAAAAAGAAACTACTTACCTAAGTAATTAAAACTTCTAATGGAACATATTGATTCTTTTTTTTTTTGATTTGATTAGACTTTTAACAAAGTACTTTCAATAAAATTCTAATCAAATATAGATATTTTAGTTAGCCTTATAAGATTGAAAGGTTGTTCAACACCTAAATATACATTTTGGAAAGTTATAAAAGTTAGTTGGAACACTTACTTGCAGTGTATATGGTTTGCCATTAACTTCTATAGTTTTGTTCATAAACTCCACGCCTATAGTGTGGAAGCTATGGTCATCGAAGTGGTTAGAAATGAACCTGCTCATCAGACAAGACTTCCCGACACCTCCATCGCCCAGAATAACAATCTTCAACAATGTATTTTTGTTAGGCGCTCTCCCGTAAGCACGTTCATTATCCTCCATTGTGATCTATCACATATTACAGTAAACCTGCCTCTATTTGCCACAGCCTTGAATACACGAATCTGCTGGCCGTTTAATTAACGAAATGACTCATTTTCTAATAGAATTGAGAGGAATTCCCTTCAAAAGAAACTCTTTAGCCAATTAGCTCTGCCTGTTTAGTTAGATGGTTGCAAATTAAACTTTTAGCACAAAAACACAGCTGTAATAATTACGTTTTTCAAATTCTTATTTGATAATATAACTCAAAGTAGGTATATGAAAACGACGATGAAATAAAGACGAGTGATTTGAGTGATGTGACGGAACGGACGGACGATTGTCACGAGTGAGTTTTTGTTTGTCTGTCAGTCAAGTCAAGTAAAGTGATGTGGAAAACGAATACAATCGTCACGTGTGTAGACAAATGTTAATCGATTCTCACATCGTCCTTTTTGTATGAGCCAATATCAAATTTTACGGAATTAGCTTCATCTATATAATATTAGAAGTCAGTGGATACAGCTCAATAATACTGAATCCTAAATAATATTCCCCAATTTATACAAAGCCTGTTATAGATATTTTGTTTGTTATGGTCACTCTTAAAATCTGTAACGTCACTAAATCCGAAAATATGAGGTTAAATTGTCAGTAATGAGTAACGGTTCTTCAGGCTAATTATTTGAGTATTTTATTGATTAGTTTTTACCCACAATTTCATCTAATTGATCCAGTATTTTTATCTATTCTTAGAATTAAAGCTTTCTTTTAAAGGAAATATGTTAAACATTAAGGCGCATAAATTGCTTTAGAAGTCCCAACCTAAAGTATTATATTTTATTATTAATATATATCTGTGATTGAATGAAACGATTGAGTTCGAACCAACAATAAAAGAACACATAACTCACAAAACGAAAACGAGTCGATTACTCGAATAAAGCTAATGACATTTCTACTTGCTCCTTACTTAAATATTATGCGCCATCTAGTGAACATATATTGTAAACTTCGATACCATGTTCATACAGTCCATGAAAAAATTTGTTTAATATCCGCCAGGTGTCGAGTCGATAAAACGTAACTTACCTTTTGTTTAGCCGCTACGCTGTGCTACTCGCGAGATGTCACGATCGCTCGCTCGGTCGTGTGGCGCGCTCGACTTTATTTTATTCCGCTTTGTTTTGCGGAGGTGAGAGGACACGACACAATAACAGCGTTGCGTTCGTGTATTGTGTTCAATGTTTTTCTTGTTAATAAAGTATTTCGTGTGAATAGACTTTTTGATAATAAATGAGAAATGTTTTCTTATTCGAATGAAGACTGTGATTGTGTTATATTTTACGAAAGATTGTTAGTTTTGCGCAATCGTTGGTGAGACTCGATGTCAATAAACTTGTCGGTTGTATTTTATGGGAAAGGTGTGCCGCGTCGCGCTTGTACCTGTTCGCGACGGGTGGGTGCGTGAGGCCGGGATGGTGTCTGCAACGGCCCCCGAGGTTGTCGGGTCGTCGAAGCCATGGTGTCGTAGCTAGAAGCGAGGTGAGTGGCTTTATGTTGGTTTTGGTGCCGCGGCGGCGCGGCCGGGGGTGCGGGGCGGGCGCAGCGTGCATTCACCTCTGACCCGCGCGCGGGGCGAGCGCCACTCAAGGTCGTTGCGCCGCCTGAAGGTCGCTCGTCACGTGATGCGGAGGGTGCCTACCCCCGCCCCTCGCGCCGTCCTTCGAGACCCTCGCCCCTTTAATTTCGTGTTTACTTTATCGTCGCGTACACAAGTCGTTCTCTTGTCATTTATTTTTAAGTTTTGCATAGATAACGGTATAATGGAGTGTGCTTTTTCACTAAAAGTTTTTAATAAATTTCATGATCAAGTGTTTGCTCGGACTAAGCGAAACCTTTCTTATCGAAAGTGAATAATGTTTGAAGGTGGGACATATAGTATCATTCATTATTCCTCACATTTTGTTAGATTCACAATTCGTTGAATCTGTATTACGCAGTAGATTTTTTTATTTTATGTTTTTAGGGCACAGTAACCGCGTGCCAGCAGTCGATTCCCTTTAATTGCTTACATAAACCAACCTTTTTGGTAGACGAGTAAACAAACGAACATTATTTCATTATGAATTAGCCGATTACTGATTTGAAGCACTTGGCAAGGCATTGTCTCATATCTTATTGCGTTCAGCTAAATAACGGTGAAAAAAAAATGCGATGAAACAGCCGATTTTGTGGGCAAGTTAGCCGCTATTTGTTTTTAACAACAATGGAATGATGGCAAAAAGGCGACACCAGGCGGTGTCACTCAGCACTCTTTAAATCAAAATAAATTGATCATTAGGTCAACTTCTTCATTAGAAACGGCACGCACATTTTAAGGCCCTCTTATTATTTAAACACGTCGCCAAATTAAATTTTCGCACACAAAATAGGTACTTATTAGGATTTATTGAGTTTGGTATGGATTTACTTACTTTTGACGATTCAGTACCTATCTATCAGGCCTAAGCTGTTCAATTCCTACTTATGTAGTTACCTAGTCCTGATTTTGAATCGGAGATCCGATGTGATGTGGCTCATTTCTCATTCTATAATGAGATCTACTCAGGACTTGATGAGGCAATACATATGACCGAATAAAAGATACCAGTAGTAACATTTGATGTCGGGACTTTGTTTGATCCTATTGCTCATTTTGGTCCATCGTGAACTAGATATAATTACAGAATGTATTTTTATCAAATTTTATATCAATTAATATTTATAGCATGCTTTGTTACCCATACCACTACACTGGTGTTAAAAGCTTTCATTCCATGGTACTGCTTTCTTTCAGGCGAGCCGTGTGCTTTGTTGTCACCTTAGTAGATACACTGTGTTTTGTTTAGAAATAATGGTGTCTCCTTACCACTACGATATATCCAGGGGCGTGCATTCCATATAAGCAGATAAGCAGTGCTTACCATTAATGATGACTGAATACACGTGTCGTGTGTGTGTTTATGTTTGTGTATGTATCTATACCAAAACGTGTGTACCTACGCGCCACATTGGTATGTAGTTAACCTACCTACCTACCTACTTATTGTTTATGCTTACCTCTCTGAAAATCCAATGCACGCCCCTATATCCACGGGATATATCCCCTCCCCCCATACATTTTCATTAGGGGGCACCAGACTACCCAAGCTTTGTTCTAGACATAGGTTACTATTAGTGAAAATAAATGCCCTAAAGTACACAAAGTCACTCAGCCTGAGCTTCCTGAAAAATTTAACCAACACCTTGACATTATTTTAGTCTCGTTGCGATAAAACTTGTTGAAATTACTTACCCCACGTTCCAAATGCTTTCCATCATAATTTATGCCAGTATTTTAAAATTTAACTGTCGGCTTTTTCGTTTTTGCTTTAGTTTTCGTTGTTCTGCCAGAATTAATAGATTGTCTTTTTGAAACAAGCTTGACAGTGGGGCCGTATAATAATTGCATTAAGAAGTTCAGAGCATGTGTTCGCCTCGGGGCTGCTTGATTCGTGTTCATCGAATGCCACTTAACTTGTAACCCGGGCCTCAAGACAACCTAAATAGCTATATAATCTACTATCCATAGGTTGATTCCTCGACAAAAAATGCATATCAATGCCGGTGTCCGTAGGTACTATTACGAGTTTTAGATGTTAGATAGACGCTCGATATCGCACTAATAATATAGTTCTAGATGAGCACTTACGCCTGTTTTATGTGTACACAACCAATTAAGTTTTTGATATACTCGCATTTACCCAGGATTATAATAATACTCGTAAAATCTATCAGCAAAAATTTTGGAACTTTTTTTCCTGGAATACTTCTTGACGCCCATTTAACTTAAACTATAAAAAATCACGATCACTTTTAAAATAAACTGTTTAACTGCTATTTTATAAAGTAATCTTATTATGTAGTAAGTACTAGGTAATTAATTACATGCACACATTAGTTCACGCCTGTTTAACCTGAAGGTGTCCTAGTAGTATAAAACACATTTCTCTAGTTTATTAGAAGGCATGCCTATTGCCATTAACTGGGCACAAACTTCGGGCTACTATTAGGAAATTGCAGATGGAAAAACCCAATAACACTTTGCCTGTCCCGAGAACTGAACCCTTCTTGTGAAAAGTCGTCATATTACACATTTGAATCCTCTAGAGGAACTTAATTGCAAAGTAAAAGTATTTTTACGTATGTACTATAATTGAGTTGTATATTACAAAGCTATTACTTCCTTGAGTGCTACACGCCTTCGCCGTAGTGTACACCGCTCTATTACCAGAGAATAAATAATGAACTAACTTACTCTGTGACACCACTAGTGATTTCGTCACAGAACAGTGGGTGGTAATTGTACTGCTGATCACTATCGGAGCTTAAGTAAATATAAGGTACTGTTAGATTTACATCTCATTAAGGTGGCCATTCAAGTTCATAAGACTTAGCGATTTAGTTCATATCATGAACTTTTTTCCTGAGGTATTCACACAAATGTGTCGACATTATTCGCTTAAAAAAAGTAATACAATTAGGTAATTATTGCCTTAGATTCACCATCAGTCATATGTCAACATTTTAATCATCTTTAGTAAAATGTGGGTGTTGTAATACCTTTGCTTAACCCTTCGGAGACCCTTTTGAGTTACTAGTGAACGAAAGATGAATCCTACCTCAACAATGATGGAATGGTATAGGATGTATTATCTGGCTCATTGTCTGCTAATTTGGACCGGATGGAATGAAACTGATTAAATTGTGATTAAATATAAAATTCACAGTTAGAACGGTCATATGATTCAGTCGCTGTGATCTAAAATATAGGCTTTATGAAACATCTGGTAAACCAATTAACTGGACTTTAAGCTCAATTGAAAGGAATCAATTACTTTAGGTGGCGTCATAAGTTTTGAGCGCTGTCCTTTAAGCAGCAGTAATTTTTTGGATCTTGTATGGACCGAACGGGAACAAATTCATGCGTGGTTTTTCCCATTATTTTCGCTGAGCGTTTATACTCGTGACGGTAACTAGGCCTAGACGAATTAACATTTTCTTGCGCTTGCGCTAATAGAAATGAAACAAAACGTATGGAAATAACATAAATCCGGCGCGTGACATGTGTCAATCCTATAGATTTTGTATCGCTTCTATTAGCGCAAGCACGAGGATACTTTGTCTACAGGCCCTGTACCTATTTTAATTTCTTATAACAGAAAGTCTTTTACCACCTCATATGCTGAAATGGGCTTTTAAAACCATTGAATAATTTACAACTTAAACACCCTTTGCTATTTCTTACCGACTTAACCTACGCACATGTTATGAAGTTGAAGTTTTTCATCCTCGTACAAATCGTCATCACATATGAATTACAAATATAATGTTTGTAAATTCCAATGCAATTCGTCATACCTTAAAAAAAGTATTGTATTGTGTATATATCCATTTTTTCTGGCCTTTCTTGATGCATTCGGCATGTTTATTGAACGTATTGTAATGAATGATGATAATTTGCTTATAGTAAAACTGAGCTAGACGCACTGTTCTACATACGTAGGTATAAATATCATTTCCATTGTAAATTGTAATAAACGCACGGCCTTGAAGAATGAATATACTTACCTACTTCTTTTTTTGTGTTCACTGTCTCGTAGTGTATGAAATCTAAGGTCGTCTCACCCCATCATTTTATTTAGTAAGGCGATAAGAAAGACTAAAATAAAACAATTTCCTGTTTCTTTGTAATGCAAACTCAAAAGAATATTTCGCATAGCCATTTGTTTTGTCGAAAAATGCGATAACTTATCATGTATCTTATCGCAAGTGCACTACCTTGTTATAACGCTTTGTTATCCGTAGATAGGCAAAGGTCAAGTTCGTTTTGAGATGACGATGTAGTTTTGTTCGCGCCGAATGTGTAAAATAATAAAGGTGATATTAAAAAACGTTGGACGCGATTGTACTCTCACTACTTTCACGTAACGTTGTGTGAGTGTGGTTTGTTGTGTGCGTTGCGGCCGGTGACCTTGCTATCAGGCGGAAGCGCGCGGCCGAGTACTAAAGTGTGAGTCAGCGCGCGTCTGCCGAGGGAGCATGGACCTTCATGTACCGTCTATTAGTCCACCACGTTCCATTGACTACCTACCTACTATAGGTACAGAGAGAAAACGTCTGCCATTAACATTGATTTTCACCACGCGTTATATTTCTCGCTCACTAGTCGCTACCATACGCTAGAGACACAGTTTAAATAAGCTTTATAAGCAGTTATGAATCTAGAAACAAATCGTTCGAAATAACACACTCGGACGCACGCATCTACGCAAAAATAAGCGGAATAAGCGTAATGACAGTAAGAGGTGTGACTTCGCGGCCGATCGCCTATACGTCATTCACGTGTTTTACCGACATTTTTCAAATCTTCACGAAAACGTAACGAAAAACACTTCAACGAAAAATCTACAATATTACGACAGTAAATAGAGGAGTAAATTTTTAAATCTTGACCGGCCCTACGCTCAATGAAGCAAACATTATTATTTCAAAAAATAGGCCTAGTTTCCTTACTGATTGAGAATCTTAAATTTATGTTGTGTTAGAATCGTTCAGTAATTTTCGCGGTCTAATTCGTTCTAAATTTGAATGAAAAAACCTACCATGGGTTTCTTTTGTTCGAAATCATTTTTAAACTTAACGTTGCATTTTGTGTTGCATGACGTCATCGAGGTCAAACGGTCGTACTAAAGGGACGTAGGTACGTTTGAAGGTTCCATGCTTACTTAGCGATGTTATTTTCTCCTTGTTTTTGACTTGTACGCATACAATAACAATTGATTATACTTCAGTATATCTGTTGGCTATACGTGTAGCCTTGATAAGTAGCTGGCATGACGTGTTGTATGGAAATTAAGATATAATAACCTCGTACGGCCGACCACAGGCTATGCTATGGTAATTTGAATTTTAGACACACCTTATTTGGTAGTAATAGTGGCTAAATTGGCAAAACTTTGCGGCAAGCAGTTTGCAAACGTGTCTGTAATTAAATATGCAAGGTATCTATCTACCTATAAACTATAAAACATAGGTATAAAACATTCATTTACATGATCATAAATAGATCTAATTTATGAACTGGCTTTGCTTAAGCCATGTTATTTGACGCGTAAGTGCTTAAAGCTATCGTTAAATAGGTTTAAGTACTTACATTAAGTTAGGAAATAGTGCTGGATGTGGCGAAGAGTGTATTTAATTTGGATTTTACTCCAAACATTTCATCTGACACTATTTTAGCTATTTATGCTAAAACGCAAGGTCATTCGTCGATGATATCTATACATCTATAGATCTATAATAAGATAAATAAAATTTAAGTGTCTGTTTGTAAATCCAAAATAACAGTTTTTCACTAAATGTATATGAAAGTATATACGACACTGACATGAAAAAAACTATTTTTTTAATTTTTCTCTGTCAATCTGTCGGTCTGTGTGTCTGTCTGTCTGTTTGTTCCGGCTAATCTCCGAAACGGCTGGACCGATTTTAACGGGACTTTCACTGACAGGGTGCTTATTTTACAAAGAGTAACTTAGGCTACGTTTATTTAAAAAACATAAGGGTTCCGCCGGTCTACCATGAAATTAACTTTACGCGGGTAAAACAGCGGGGCACAGCTTGTAAATAAATAAAAAATCTTTCCGAGATAGTGTCTGATCCCGCGACATGTTCTCCACCAGGCGACATAGATCGCCATGTCGCCGTATCGCTACGATACGATACGATCTCTTCCTACCTTTATATGACACCGTCATTTGTCTTCAATAAATACTTGTCACGGCTTTAGGTGCAGCTTTATATCAAAATGGGTGACTGAAATATTGTCTGATGCCCACGAATTCTGTTCTAGTCGAGGGGGAACATTTAAATTTGTATAAACAGAAACATTTCAATAATGGATCCATCGTCTGTTTCTAAGGAATTCAGTTTGCTTTTTTGATCAGCGTATGAAAGCGTAGCTCTACCAGGGGGCCTACTCTTATTCAACGAAATACGAAGTTTCGGCCGAAAGTTCGCAAAGTTCCTACCGCGATTCTTATTCGATCTGAAATTACGTCCTAACGTGATCCGCGAACAAATTATATTATGTTTATACATTCTAAGTCCACTTAACTTAAGTTATTTAACGAATCAAAGTTTATTATAATTAAATAAAACCGATACTAAACTCCATTTAATTTTCGTTCGTTTGCGAAGGTTCGTTTTCTGAAAAAGAGAGTAGATCCGCAGTATCGGCAGATAGGTATCTATGAACAGGAGAGCTAAAGGTTACTAGATAGAAAATGTGGACTACAGACGTCGCTGACATAACTATCCCCTGCCAAAATCATCTGAAGACCATGTCCGGTCTAGCAAAAGCATTCTAAAATGCCCCTACCAACAAATGTACCTTGCCTAGCAGCTACGAGCTTAAAATCTTGATGCTTTGCTATCTATTCATTGATCAATTAATAAAGCGAGTTTGTATTGTCCTTATTCAATCGGTCTTATTGTGGTAATTTACCTCATAACTGATCTTTCCCTACTGAGGTCACGAGGTCCATTAATTGCGGCAAGAGGAGGAAAATGCTGTTTAAAAATAAACAGCTTATGATTACGCAAGTGCGTCATAAAATTTTACTACACGGATCTTGCGTTATTTTAAGACTATGCCTCTCTTCTCCTAGGCTCCTATCATTTGGGGTTGTTTGTTATTCTTATCTAGGACTGTCTGTTCTGGGCGTCTACTCTCTTTCAAACGTAGTTTCAGTATCACTTTGTCATCAAACTCAAATTTGTTCTGTTAATAATTTAAGTAACGTAGGTTTGGGTTATAGAAACGTCGAAGAATTTTCTAGCAGACTACGTATGGACGTCATTTTAAAACGAATAAAAACTGTGGTAGGAACATAGCGAACTTTCGGCCGAAGTTTCGTTTTTCGGAGAAAGCGAGTAGGCTCCCAGGATCGTCTAAGATTCGAAGTTTTTCATATCCCTATTTACAGCCATACATTTCTGTTAGGATCTTTATCATCTTCGCTGCTATGGTAAATATAGTATACTTAGTGCAAGTCCTCTTTCCAAAATTGCCGTGCCCTACAGGGTCCATATTGTTAACCTAACCATACGTCTTCATCACTAAGAACTAGATTAAGATTATGTTTGAGCAATAAATTGAAATTGACACATATAAGCAATGCATATTAGAGTAAGATGGGAGCTTTAAAGCGTCTGCCAAGCAATACGGCCGCCGGAAAGTGTCTGGGAGTATTGGCGCCTTATTTTTAAGGATATTGCCTAGCACATACGTAAAAATCAGCTTGGAGAATTTACGTGAGTTAAGTAATGTTTTTACGTACCTTGATTACCTGATACCTTAAAATTGGCCGGCTAAGCAAGGTAGCAGGTCGGCATGCGTTCTTAGTACATACTAACACTACTCAATCGTCCACATTTCCTTCGTCAGAAAATATGTGACGTCTGGTGGCCCTGGGATCTTGGACTATATCCTCTTCATATGGTGAGCTGGATTCAGCCATCCAATACTGTGATCAGTTCAAAAGGATTACAAGTGCCGTCACGAGCTATGCGCGCACAGTGTAAATAGGATATGTGCATGTATTTGATCGCGCCGCGCCATACAAAACCAAAAAAATTACTACTGCGCATTCAAGGACGGCGGTCATAACTAGTGACGAGCGATGATTCCTTTCAAAAAGTTAACCTCGGTTGTTGAAGACGCTTTAAAATCAATGTCAAGCCTCGGTGCAGTGAACGTTTAATATGTAAAACAGTTAAGTAATTTAAATAATTACAAAACGCACCGCGGTTAAGTGAGGTGAACTGGCATTTAAATTTTCATGTGTTCGCGTTACATCTCGCTTGGGTCTAGTTTGACCCCACGCGTTACAACACTATTTAGTAATAGGATGCATGGCCGTCTTTTACGCATGCGCTATTCACGCATCACAATTATTTTTGTGACGCAAGGTCCATATCCTTAGTCAGCAGTCAATGATGAATTCCAACCGTCTGAAAACACTTCTATACAGATAAATAAAATTGAAGTGTAAAAATTGAAGTTGTAATTCAAAAATAACAGCTTTTCACTAAATGCATAAAACCAAGTTTTAATTTTTTTCTCTGTCTGACATCAAAATGATAAATCTACATTATTTTTTTACACTAAATAAAGTTAAATATAAGTTCTTATTTAAAAATAGGCCTAGTTGCCTCACTGATTGTAAAGCTTATATTTTGAATACCGTAAGTAAAAAAAACTACTATTCTAAACACATAAATAAAATTTAAGTGTCTGTTTGTAATTCCAAAATAACAGCTTTTTACTAAATGAATATGAAAGTATACCCGCTACTGACACTAAAAACCAAGTTTAAAAAAAATCTCTGTCTGTTTGTTCCGGGTAATCTCTGAAACGGCTGGATGGATTTTAACGGGACTTTCACTGGCAGGTAACTGATGTTTCAAGGAGTAACTTAGGCTAATTTAATTTAATAAAAATATTAGGGTCCTGCGACGGTAAGGATGAAACTAAATCTATGCGGGTGAAACCGCGGGGCACAGCTAGTTTAATATAAAAGTGGAGATAACAATTTGAGGGTAAATAAGCGCCAGGAAGCCATTAAAAACATTGCGTAAGAAGTTGACGCACAATTATTATTTATAAGATAAGCTGTAATGAAAATTGCGTTTGTACAATCACAGAAATAATAAGTGGTAACATACCGATACCAAATAGCTCTTTGGTATGGAACGAGATGGCTTAAAGCGAATATTATTTCCACAAGCTTAAAGAGACACCTTTGTTCAAGCAACAACTTTCTCCGAATTAACAGTTCCCACATTTCAAGACCGTAACGCGTCCAAATCACAAGGTATCCTTGTTGGTACATTTTGCAACCTTTTGACTTGAATTCAATTCGGTATTATTCTCTGAAACCATTGCGGTGAGTCACATCTCTGGTCTGGAACAGGTCTTGCCTTGCGACTTGCGTTAGGTAGGTTGCTTTGACTCATCGAACAACTATGTTTTTGTGATGGCTGGATTGAATTGTTAGGGCATGTTTGAGTGATGTTGGGATCCGAAATTTTGCTTCTATGTTGAAAGGATTGGTATGTAAGCTCTGCTACACCTTAAGTCCTCTTGCTTATAAGCTTTTTCTTTCCAATTAACCGTTGCCGTCAACTTATCTTGGCCTTCTACATAAATGCTTAGGCAGTTCATTAAACGGCGCGGTCTCAGTTCAGATCTAAATTGTATCAAGATCGAAACGGTAAAGCAAATATGATCACACAACACGGCAATTTCCGGAGCGTTTTTTCTATCTTTGGGGCCAATTAAATTGTTTTAATTCGGCACCGGAAAACTCAGCCGCAGTGACGGTTGGACCGGTCCGACTAGACGCATTTGTTGCGAAGGATATTTTTTACGCTCACAAATATCTACTTGGCCTTCTTTAGCGACTGGAAACATGCGCGTTGAATGGCTTATAAATTGGTACAACAGGTGATCTTTGCATTTTGGTATATAGAATTTTGTAAGCGATATCGCTTTAAAGGTTCTGTGGTCCTAGCAAGACTATAGCTATGATAGTTTAACTCTTATTATGAAACAGATGTTTATGACGTGTATAAGTCACTGTCACTCAGTGTAACTGTGATCACTTATGAATAAGAACTAAAGGCTGCGACTACAATTTTCGTGGATAGTTTTGTTGGAAACTTAAGGACTATAATGTAATGATTGTGAAACAAGTTATGTAGCTGTATGTAAGTAGTTCATGGCTTGTTTCCCGTCTAGAATGTTAGGAAATGCGTTGAATACTATTTCCATATTTCAGTCTGACTGCTTTGCGGTTTCGTAATACGCTAAAGGCCTTGCTGTCTGAATTTGTCTGATGGCTAATCGAAAAAATGATGTACACGTGCTGGAAGAGTCATAAATTCGTCCAAGAATTCCAAATTTGTTTGCAAGTTTGAATCTGTACATTATTAGTGACTCAACAGAGAAGACTGTCGTGATGAGTCAGGTTTTTTTGACGGAGCAGAGTGGGTCGTTTCGTCTATTTTTGGTTTTTGGAGACTTCCTTCGCAAAGCTAGATGGGTTTCCTGAGAAATATCAACGGTCGTGGAATGCGGCTGCGGCGCCCCATTTACCATGCCCCCTCCATAAGGTTCCCCGCAACCCCCCGCTCCCCCCGAGGGCCCGTGTCACCCAGTCCCACTGGTGGGAGTGGTGGGTGGATACCGGTCCTGCGTGCCCTCGATGTTGTGCGCCTGCGATTCCGCTCGGCGAAATTATTGTTCGAAAGCCGAGAACAACCTTCGACTTTTGTTTTTTTTTCTGGTTATTTTTGGAAACGATGCCGATGGAATTTCATTCTAATTGCACAGCACATTTATTTTATTTAGTATGTAGTACCTAATGTGAAGCACAGAAACGTAGAAGCCGCGGTGGCCTGGGGTTTGAGTAAGTTCGAATCTCAGCGGGCTGCGCCAATCAGTTTTGCTTAAAACTTAATTGCAGTAATTTCATCCCACGTGCGGTGAAGGTGAAGGAAATCATCGTGAGCAAATCTGCATATGTTTGAAACGTATCTAAAATATGTATGGATAGTGCCTGAGACTGCAATGGACTCGCCGTCTATCACGTTGGCACTTAATCATCTTCGGTGAAATGTGGGTGATGTTGTTACAACACCTCTGCTTACCCCTTCGGGGACCCTTCTGGGATGGCGTAAGCATATTTATATTTTAATAATTTGCACTAAGAGCTTGCAAATCGTTTAAAATCTGGTCACCTTTTAATATCAGTTTAATAGTTGTGATAAAAATAACATTCCAAGTCTGCAACAAAGTAAATGCCATCAAGTCAGAGACATTACGATGCAGGAATGCTATTAGATTTTTCGTCCAATAAATATTTGAGAACACGTTTTCTTATTTTATCTTTATTCGCTGTCGCAATAGGTACTTTTAATTGCTGAATATTTTAACGGATAAAAATGCATATTACCATCATTTAAATTATTTTGACATACCTTTGCAACTCCGTTATATACTTATTCTTATAATAGTATCCTACGTTTACGTAAGTACTTAGCATAAAAAGCTGAAATGAAAAATGAAATTTCGACGTATGAATTCAAAGTATATTTCAGAGTTTAAAACAATTATAGAAGGTGCGATGGACTCGTTACAATTAGTATTGACAGCAGACATAATGCCTTCCTTGTTTCTGAGGTATCCAAGTAGTGAGGCCGAGTACTTACCGTCAAGTTCTGTAACGGAATATGTTAATATGCAAGGAATTTCCTTTCTACATACCTGCAGTCCCAAGGTTGCTGTCAATGTGATTCATTCTATAACATGATTAATTAATATTTTGACCCACTATTTATCTGAGTGCAGCTAACACTCGCTCCACACCAAGCAGCATTCCACACGCGAATATTACAAGTTGATAGAGTTCATTTGCATATTTTGTACCTACTTGGGGACTTAGGAATTTGTCACACTTTATTTTTCCATTCATTATAATCTTTGAATTATATTTGATTTTGAAATATTTACATTACTATCTACTTTAGACTTTTGTATGATTATTGTATATCTCTTTAAATAGTATATAGTATTCTTTGTTTATATGTAACTTTTGTGTTGTATGTATATTATGTATTAGTACCTGGTTTCTTTGTCTCATAAAAAACTAAACTTCTTCCGAAAAAATATTGACGTTTTCTTAAAAAAACGCTAGTAGAAAAAAAAAACCAAATGAAAAAAATCGAACCGGTGAACGTCAGTCTGGAAACGGGGTACTCTAGTATCGTTATCACCTCGTAAGCTGACAGCCTCACCTCTGAGCTATCATAACTTGACAGATGTCGGCGAAATTTACCGTCGTATTGTATTGATATTTTATGAGTTTTTCATTGCATGAAAACATGGTCGAAACGTTGTTTTCTGAAAGTGAAACCTAGCTAGATCAATTTTTTGCCCGCAAAACCCCCTACGTACAAAATTTCATGAAAATAGTTGCAGCCGTTCCCGAGATCCAGATTATATATATACAAGAATTGCTCGTTTAAAGGTATACGATATTTATTTATACCTAGTCTCCCTTTCTTTGTCTCACACACCTGCCTTCAATATTCTTCAGGTTTACCCTAAGGTTGTCTGGTAGAGATCGCTTTAGCGATAAGACCGCCTTTTGTTACCATACTTTACTAATTGTACCTTAAGTATATATTCTGTATTATGGTGTGCAATAAAGAATATTATTATTATTATTAGTTTACAATAGATGAAATTCATGGTAAAATTTGCAGGGGTAACTGCGCATATATTTTATTCGTGTCGCGCCATACAGACAGACAGAGTCAGGCACATAAAATGACTACCGCGTATCCTAAATGCTCTTTGATCGCTCATTTTCATTTTCATTTTCCGAATAAATCATTTTCATACCTTTGGGTTTTATAATAGTAGAAAAGATTACAAATACACTGTCAAGTTACTCATACCATTGGCATGCAGCTTAAAAATAAACTTGAAAAAGTATTGTGAACTTAAAAATAAAAGTTATATAAGAATGCATAGTTGAGTCATTGCCATTGGTATATTAGGGGACACTTATTACACCTGTTGGTAGCTAGTAAATGCAACTTGGACGATGACTTTGCAAAATTTTGCTATACACGATTGTCATTATAAGGACGTCGTTACAGTATTAATATAAGCTTTATAAACAGTAAGGCCTGGGGCCTTACCATGAGCTCTTATTGCCATGATAGTTTCACTCATTTATGAGACAGATGTATGCTACGTGTATACATCTGTCACTGTCGCACAACTGAATTATCATTGCAATAAGAGCTCACGGTTGGGCACCTGTTGTTTGGGGGGATCAAACTGACCTTCCAAAGATTGCAGGGACTAAATAAAACTAGTATTCATATTCAACGGTTTGTTATTAAATGTCAAAGCAGAGAAACAAAACAATGATAGAATAAAATTCGTACACCTGTTTTTTTAACATAAGAACATATTTTGCTCCAATCCATCTATTTCGATCTTAGAGATATCAAAATGTATTATTTTATTTACTACTAGCTGTGCCCTGCGGTTTCACTCGCGTAGATTTAATATCATCCTTATTGTCGCGGAACCCTAATATTTTAAATAAATAAAAGTAGCCTAAGTTACTCCTTGAAACATCAGCTACCTGCCAGTGAAAGTCCCGTTAAATTCGGTCCAGCCGTTTCGGAGATTACCCGGAACAAACAGACAGACAGACAGAGAATTTCTTTTAAACTTGGTTTTTTTGTATCAGTAGCGTGTATACTTTCATATGCGATTAGTGAAAAGCTGTTATTTTGGAATTACAAACAGACACTTCAATTTTATTTATCTGTATAGATTAAAATAACAAAGATTTTAAATTTTCTAATAAATGTGAATGGCGTATACGCGATCGGCCACGATGTGACACCTTTTACTATTATTATAGGCACATTATTATCTCGTAGATGCGTATTATCTCGTCTGTTTGCATTTTGAACGATTTGTTCCTGGTTTAACCCAGATTGTCCATTTTCCTCCTACAAGGGGTTACAAAGGTCAAATAGGTAGCAGTCGCTTCAGTATAAAAACACGTGATCAGCCACATGAACCACAACGGGTTGAATCAAGTGCCCCAGCAATGTATGGGATAAGACCAGGGAGATGATGATCGTTATAATAACACCTGAACTACAAATTACTGAAATACTTTATCCTTTTTAAAGGCAGATAAAAACAATGTGTTACGTTATCAATTCAAATTAACTTCAAATGTGTATAATTCAAATAAGATAAAGAAAATACTATATTCGGTGCGCGTGATAAGCGATAGTAATTATGAGGTGCGGCGTTTATCTATACATACAGATAAATATAATTGATGCGTCTGTTTGTAATTCCAAAATAACAGCTTTTCACTAAATGTATATGAAAGTATACACGCTACTGACACTAAAAAACCAAGTTTTAATTTTTTTTTTGTTCCGGGTAATCTCCGAAACGGCTAGACGGATTTTAACGGGACTTTCACTGACAGATAGCTGATGTTACAAGGAGTAACTTAGGCTACTTTTATTTATAACAAACTTTAGGGTTCCGCGACAATAAGGATGAAACTAAATCTACGCGGGTGAAACTGCGAGGCACAGCTAGTAATATTATATATTTATATATAATTACTGAGTTTCTTGCCAGGTTCTTCTCAGTAAAAGTAACCAGGTTCGGAACCTGGCGGTAGCATGTATAATCCTGTAAATTGTGTCATTCTGACGATTTGAAAGTGCTTTGTAAAAAGTCGAATCGAATAAAGATATTTTTGACTTTGACATACATAAATGATAATACACATAAACTCCATTTTGCTTCGCAGTAGTCGGGTAAAAATTGAGCCTATGGCACTATTGGCACATTTAGAGTTCATAATATAATAAAAATACTGAGAGCCGTGGTTGCTGTGGGGTTTTAGCAGTCCCCTGCTACGCAAGCGACGCAAGTTCGAATCCCAGCGGGGCTGTACCAATAAGTTTTTCTAAAAACTTATGTGCAGAGATTTCACACCACGTGCTTAACGGTGAAAGAAAACATCGTGAGGAAACCTGCATATGTCTGACAAATATTTCAAATACGTATCTATAGTACCTGAGGCGGCGATAGACTCACCATATGTCACGTTCGTACTTAATCATATCCGGTGAAAAGTGGGTGTTGTGCGCCTCTGCCAACCCCTTCGGGGAATACAGGCGTCAGGTGTTTTGACTGCATATATATACGTATGTAATAAAAAAACTGGTGCATCCATACAGCCTATGTTCGATTTGTCT
This sequence comes from Watsonalla cultraria, assembly GCA_964035505.1. Taxonomy (NCBI): domain Eukaryota; kingdom Metazoa; phylum Arthropoda; class Insecta; order Lepidoptera; family Drepanidae; genus Watsonalla; species Watsonalla cultraria. Next base: position 2,544,049 of record OZ037717.1, on the reverse strand, counting down.
TATTTTTAAAAGGTTTGTAATGAGTGAAACAATACTGTCTGACTGATAAATTACAAGTAGCTGTATATTTTTACGTTTTCTTTGCGGAGACAACAGCTGTCCAAACGCGACTACGTCGGTAAATTAAATAATGTAAATATCGAACTATATTTCGCGGAAAATGCGTCATTGATTATTTGTCATTTACTGACTGCGATCATTATCGAACACGTTTTAAATAGCATCATTTACTTTTTGCGAAACTAATGTTAGCAATTACCAATACTTAGTCAGTTACAGTGCTGTCACGAGTTACAAGCTCTCATTCAAGTTCAGCGCTCATAGTTCGTCGACACGGTGACTTGTGACGGCCGCAGTGAAAAACTCGCACTAGGCCCTCAGACATATACAGATTCTCTCTGCCCATCTTCCATGGTCATGTTTATGCAAATCGTTCTGATAAAACAATTGGTGGAGACAGACATGTCTGATAATAAATTTACTTAAATGTAATGTGAAATCGGCCTATTTGCTATTGTAGTATAGAGAGTTTGCGAGTCTAGCTCACTTTGTACATAATCTATTGACAAGTTGGCTACAAACCAGTTAACGATAAACAAAGGGGCAGACAAGCCATCTATTGTTCCTGGTTATAACGAGCTGTTGTGCAACGATAATTTGTCACTTGATGTAATTTATTCAATACATAGAGAAATACAGGCGGTAAACCACGTGTTGTTAACGTGACGATCTAATAACATAAGCATAAATATAATATTTTTATGCATGACATATGATGACTAATTCTTAAAAATCATTAGGCGGCTTTAACCGCAAAATAAAGGCAGGAAAAAATCGACGCATGAGTTAAAGTAATAGTCAGGAAGAAAAATAATAAAAGTATATTTTTTTTCATAATCTATGCTAATTCTAGTGGTTAAATTTTTTTGAATAATCAAATAATAAACTTAATTATATTTACAATGTTTTAGCGTTAACCTAAATATGATCCGACTTATTATGGTCGTACTTAACATATTAGACAAATAGCTCTATCTTATACAATGACAACCTCAACGCTTAGGATACTGAAAATTATGATGAAATACAAGTTCTAATCCAATCCTAGCCACAACTCGTTGATTTGGATCTAAAACGGTTTCCTAGTATAGGTATAATGTGAACAGTTAGCTAACCCGATAGCTGCGCCGGCTCTGGCGACAAGTAAATGTTGAACACCTTGGCTCTCACTAACTAATATAATTGCGCTCCGACAAGCAGGACGCTTGCTAAAGCCGTTTTACTGAAACCTAACCTAGCTTAAGTGATTTATTTTGTTTTTTAAAACTGTATAATATTCTTGAAAAGAGTAATTACTGAGTTTCTTGCCAGGTTCTTCTCAGTCAAAGCAACCTTCCGAACCTGGGGGTAGCATGTATAATCCTGTATAATTATGTTATTCTGACGATATGAAAGTACTTCGTAAAAAGTCTAATCGAATAAAGATATTTTTGAGTTTGAGTTAGGTCCTAATAATTGACTGAGTATAAAGAACTCGTAGTATAGTGTAGGCAATCCAGAATAATTCTGTCAAACTGACTGCAAATATTTTTCCTTATGACAACAGCGAAATATTAAGAGCAAGGCCAATGTCGCACTTAACACTTTTATAGAAAAATTATAGCCGTCGTCATAAGCCCACCTGCTGGCGACAAATAATGGCCGTCATCACTCCTGTCGGAGGTCGGAAATCGCAATTTTTTTTCTATATCTATGGATCGCTACAACTGGTGTCTACCACAGATAAATAAACTCCTTTTGTATCTGTGGTCTGTAAACTGTCAATTGACATAAATAATGTTTTGGACGCATCAGCGCCGATTGACATAATTAAATAATGCTTGGATCAGGGCCATTTAGTGCCTCAGGCTATGCAAAGTTTGTGCAACGTACTGTGGCCAAGTGGTTTGAATAGTCGCCGGCTACGAAAGTGACTAGTCTTCCAATCTCAGCTGTCTGAATCAATGAATTTTTCTAAGAGCACGGTTTGATTTTGTCACACTTACCACGAGGAAAATATCGTGAGGAATATAAGGTTGCTTAAAACTTAAAGGGTGCTTGAGACGGCTGTTTCGATTAAGTTGGTATCTCTAATCATCTTTAGCTAAACGTATGTGTTGCAAACACATCTGCCGACCCCTTTGGAAGTATCTTAGAAGGCTTAGAGGTGCGGCAGTCGCGAATTTTGAGCGCTGGCCATGAATGCACGCACAGTAGTAATTTATAGGACAAGTATGGTGTGCAAATACATGCGCAGTTATTCCAACGCTGAGCGCTCAAATCTCGTGACGGCACCAGTAGGATAAAAAACATTAATCTAAAATATCCTCTCGATCTGCCTAGACGCTATAAATCAAGCAAAGGTGACGCCTACACATCGCTGCGACTTTCTTTTGCGAGTCATAATTTTAATATAACGTACAAGGTCGAAGACACTCCTTTATTTCGCATACGGCCTAGATTGATTCCTTCAAGGTTTCGACTAGAAATAAATGTCTGGCTCACAACACAACATATTTCGCTAAAAAAAACAATCGGCCTGCTATTGAAATGTAACGGGCCAATATAGGCAGTTCCGCATCACGCAAAAAAATATATTTTATTTATCGTGTTATTATTAAAAGCTTGTAGGATCCGGCTTAAAATTTAGTATAAAACTAGCTGTGCCCCGTGGTTTCACCCGCGTAGACTTAATATCTTGAGCGGCCTGCGGAACCCTAATCCTTTTGTGTATAAATGTAGCCTAAGTTACTCCTTGAATCATCAGCTACCTGCCAGTGAAAGACCCGTTAAAATCGGTCCAGCCGTTTCAGAGATTACCTGGAACAAACAGACAGATAGACAGACAGACGGACAGACAGAGAAAAAAATTTAAAACTTGGTTTTTTAGTGTTAGTAGCGTGTATACTTTCATATGCATTTAGTGAAAAAGTGTTATTTTGGAATTACAAACAGACACATCAATTTTATTTATCTGTATAGATATAGATGTATAGATAACTATAATATTGGAAATCTAGTTGTAGTAGTTATGTATCAGGATAATCATATCATGCTTGGAATATGCGTTTTGGATGTGATGTCTATCTTGGCTGAACACGTGTTTGTAAACGGCATTCTTACAAACATTTCGCAATTCTCCTTGAAATGTAACATGTAACTGTCTCGTAACTTTCCGCCATTTGCTGTTTGATGTTCATGTTTTATACGCTATTTTGGTTTTATTTATTTGGTTTCCGTTTGTTTGATAATATTTTTTATTTGTGTAGAAATTTATATCACAAAAAATCTACTTAATTGTGACTGCATTCTTACATATTCAAAATCTCGAAAGCAGTGCTCACGCACGGGAGTGCTCCAGCCAAGTTGAGCACATTTTGTAATCAGAGTTTAAAAGGTTGGTTTACTTGGTTTTTATATTTCTACAATAGATAGTTCACTACTTGGTGCTAAGAGTAAGTTTACATGATCACATTGTATCTTAATGTGTTCTCTTTGCCTAAATGATATTTTATAGAATTAAATCCAATACAATAAACTTAGTTTTTTTGCTCGTTATATCGCGAGTCCGATCGGCACTTGGCAGATTTTTATTTTAAAGTAAGCACGTGCCTCTTTAATCATAGTATAGTGATGCGTAGTTCATTGTTCATGGGATAGTAAATTGTAAGGAGTATTAACCTCGTCTATTTCAGCGTGGCGTGGGTGACGGGGTGCGTCGCACTCGGGGACACGACCTCCGCACAGGGTCAAGGATGGACAATACCTTTGTTAATTAACACTACTCGCATATCGCATGACATGTCTATGAGCTACGTTGACGTCAAAGTCAAAGTCAAAGTCAAAAATATCTTTATTCGATTAGACTTTTTACAAAGTACTTTCAAATCGTCAAAACGACATGGATTATACATGCTACTGCCAGGTTCGGAAGGTTGCTTTTACTGAGAAGAACCTGGCAAGAAACTCAGTAATTACTCTTTTAAAAATATTATACAATTTTTAAAAACAAAGTAAAACACTTGAGAAATGTAAGCCCATGGACACAGTTCCAATGCACAAATGTCAATAAAAATTAACATAAAGAAAAGTCTAGTAGTTGTACTTATATCTAAATGCGTAGCTTGAGATGACCAGCCCCCACAAGCAGCACCTGTTCACAAGTATGACGAGAATGCCAGCCATCGCCCTCCTCAACCATTATAGAGGGAAGTGAGCGACCCGTCATCCTGACGCCGCCGCAAGCAAAGGCATTTTAGTGAGCATGACGTTCCGAAGTAGTCACATAAAGTAACAGTACAACATGGTTATTAGAACTTGGCTACTGAATTCTACGATTAAGAAACGCCCCACTAAATTACGAACGTACATTTTACATGAATATTCACATTTATTATATTACTAGCTGTGCCCCGCAGTTTCACCCGCGTAGAGTTAATTTCATGGGTGTTTTTTTAAATAAAATTATCCTAAAACACTCCTTGAAACACCAGCTACCTGCCAGTGAAAGTCCCTTTAAAATCCATCCAGCCGTTTAGGCGTGACGCCGTGACCAATGGAAATGGGGATTCATTTTTATATACATATAAGATTCAGTACCTAGTACCTAGCCCAAGTATAGGTTTTATAATATTTAAACGTTGACGATACCAATTGCATATTTTCCTCATTTTGTAGTGGCGAGTGTAAGAAGCTTTAAGTCTGTGAAGTGAGATTAATGAACATTTTGATTGGTACCTATACCAATATCCAATATTCTATGGCACCGGACAATTCCTGAGTCGATACAGCTTATTCTATATCCCCTCCACGAGCTATTATTCCTATGATAGTTTGACTCATATTACGAGACAGATATATATGACGTGTATACATCTGTCACTGTCACACAGTTGAATTATCATTGCAATATTATGTAATTGTTATCGAACCTTTATTATACCTTTCCACGACTATCACAATGTATGGTGTCTACGTCACCGAGATAGTGCTGTGACCTTAAGATAATTATCGGTCGACGCCTCGTCTCACGGCTATCGATAACATAACCACAAGGACATCACTGGCCAAGCCTATTAATGCGTAGCATTGTGCATGTTATAAACGTGAAAGTTTGTGGGTATTGATATATGAATGTTTATTACTCTTACACGAAAAAACTGCTGAATGGATTTTAATGAAACTTTACATAAATATAGTTTATACATCAGAATAACACATAGCCTATATTTTATAGAGATATTGTGTGAATTGTCAAATCCTGCTTAGACGGAGTCGCGGACACAAACTAGTTCGATTTTCCCGTCCAATTTCCATGTTTGGTCTGTTTATAAATACATATAAAATCCTACATATACTATGTAAGTGTCTGGCTTTCTCTTATTTGAAGGAAGAATTCATTGACATTGTGTCATTTCATTTCAATTCGCTCGACGACCCGGTTAGTCTCATGCAGGGCATAATCTCAGGGTTGCCATTTTAATTCTGTTCATAACTTAACAGCCAGCAGTCTTTGTTAAGAATATGGAAGTAATTTTTGATAGCCTATAATTTTTGTGTGATACTCACAAAGAGTTCTAGTGTGGGGCTGTGATGAGCGATATATCGGTATTATTAACATGTAAAACAGATATAATATCATTATAATTATAACTAATTGCTTGGGGATGAGCAAGAGTGTATTCTATTCGCAAAATGTATATAAACAATTGGCCATTGTTAAATTATCCATAAATAAATGACAAACAAAGGCGTCTAGCGTACCGTACAAATGACCGGCCGGCCTTGTCTAGGCCACGAATGCCACGATGACGCCATCTCGCGTGCGGATGAACTCCTTTTATTCGGCGTCATCTGTTTCACTCTTACATGCGTTTTACATGTTGTTAGACAGAGACGGCACTTCAGTTCGATCGTACCCATTCGATTTAATAATAGAATGTTATAGAATATACGTCATAGTCGATGGTCAGGCATTTAATTTATAAAAAGGATATTGAAATACCTATATTCTCAATTTGAATATTTTTTGTTTCGCAATATTATATACAGTTGAGACTGATTACTAGTTTTTTTAATAAAACATGAATGACATTTATTGAAAAAAAATTTATTGGGATTGAAAAACTGAAGGCAAATTCCCTTCAAGTTTGATGAATAAAATGTTTTTTATACGCACAACATTAAAACGCTTTAAATACTGGGTGTGCTTTACAGAAACCAGTTAATAATATAGTGATTACAAAACATGTCTGCAAGCACAAGTAGGTACTGTATGTAAGCCGCCAACATTGTGTAATTGACAATTAACGTTACCAAGGCGACTGCGCTTGTCTGTATGCCTGATAGCGATAACTGACGAATGTCTGGGGGCAAGGGACTATTGGACGCTAATTGACGTGCCAGACGACTGTCTAACCTTACTTTTTCCTCGTGTCGTCATTCAGATGATTAATAATTTCAACCTTCTTACTTTGACCACAGTATAAATTAAGCTTTACTAACAGTAAGGAATCTAGGTCTATTTTTTCAAATAAGAACGTCTATCGAACGTCGATCGAACATGGATCGTGAGGGATATCAAAATAATGTAGATTTTTCCTTTTGTAGATTTGAAATGTCTCTAAAACACGAGAATGACTTATCGGCCGCGAAGTGACACCTCTTACTGTCATTACGCCTATTCTGCTTATTTTCTCGTAGATGCGCGCGTCTGTGTAAGTATGCCATTTCGACGATTTCTTCAGAGATTCCTAAGTGTCTGAGAGACGTTGACCCCGTCAGTCTCATTAGTAGATCTACGATGAAGAGTGGGTGTTGCTACAACTATACCCTTTTTGGATAGGCTTGAAGATTTAATTTCAAGTATGTATATCCAAGCAGTATATTGCTCAATATTGTACACTCATCTCACACGAGTATTGAGAACAGCAGTCCGCGCGAAAGGCAGGCGGCCGGTCGCCACAACCGGCTTCGTGAAGGCCGCTCACGCCCCTCCTCCGTTTGAGAGCTAGTGACTGTGCCTTATCGATAGCCTGACAGATTAGAGAAAACAAAAGATTTGAAAGTTGTAGCGACAGTTGGCAGACTTCAAACCAGCATCGTACGATGAACTCGTTGGTACTTCTATAAACTATTTTGCTATTATTCACATAATTCAGGATAATTATTTATATATTATGGTTGTGTAGTTTTTTTTATACTGAATTATTAGCGACATTTATAGAGTTACTCACTTCCAAATGTTGTGTCATCTACGAAAAAAATTCGCAATTTGAGATTTCTTAAAATATTCATCAAGAAAATAACTTTGCCTATAAATGTTTTAATCAAGCACGCAACATAAGCACACCTATAACAAAACCGTTCACAAATTATTTCCACGACGATGTAAAGTGTCAATTGATTGAGGTGACTGACGTTATCTGGCGAGCTTCGCCCTCGTAAACACAGTGCCAATGACACGTAGGTCGAGTATCGATAGCGCTATCGCACAGCACTGGTCGAGGCAAGGCCGCGATCGACGCGACTGTCCGTCCGTACACAAACACTGGCAACAACCGCGCGAACAGTTCAATCTTCATTAATTACTGACCTGTGAATTTTGAAGCTTTTATTCGTTGCAGTCATGAAACATTACCTTTAATTTGAATACTTTCTGTGCGTACTCTTAATTTCCTAGTGGTTTAGCAGTTTGATTTCCCATGACTGATAAATTTCTTTATTTGTTACAGATTGCCCAAGATGCCGGTTTCATCACTGGGCCTTAACTCTCACCATTTTAACCAGGCTACGAAACACACTCCATGGTCTTTCAGACACGGAAATTTTGCCAAAAAACGAAACAATGTGAAACGAAAATTATCGCAAGACTGAACCTCCTCGATGCCTTACACATGAAAAGCGATGCAAGATGATCAAAGAACATAACTTTTGGAATATATTTGTATTATAAATGAGAAAAAGACACAATAATTTTTGAGGAATATTTTCGCACCATATTTTTGGATTTCGCCTTTTTCTGACACGCACATTTGTGTATGGTGCTTTATAGTGTAGTGAGGTGATTATCGATAGGACAATATATCGATATAGTGGTGATGTGAGTGGTGAAACGATGTCGAGTGAAGGAGACGCTGTGAAGGTGGAGGGTGGGCACGTTTCTGTCACAACAATCAGCATGTCGGGACCAGAGACTAGTAATGGTAAGGATTCACAAAACGTATTTATAGTGTAGTTAATGTAGATAATATCTTATGCGACATCCGGCCACGACTGTTGCGACTAGTTTCGACTTTAAATATGGAAAAATAGCCAAGGTCAATGAAACTAGTCGCCACAATTATAGTTGGTTGTTTTCGTATTCCGTTTACATTCCGTCGTGGAAAACATTTGATAGAATAATATTACGGTAAAATGTATTGGGCCACAGTTTTATCTATACAGATAAATAAAATTGAAGTGTCTGTTTGTAATTCCAAAATAACAGCTTTTCACTAAATGCATATGCAAGTGTACACGCTGCTGACACCGAAAAACCAAGTTTTAAAATTTTTCTCTGTCTGTCTGTCTGTCTGTTTGTTCCGGATAATCTCTGAAACGGCTGGACGGATTTTAACGGGACTTTCACTGGTAGGTAGCTGATGTTTCAAGGAGTAACTTAGGCTACTTTTATTTATCAAGAATTCCCCGATAGTACGTATGTAATATCAAGGGTTCCGCGACAATAAGGATGAAACTAAATCTACGCGGGTGAAACCGCAGGACACAGCTAGTCTACAATATTATCTAAGTACCTATATTATAAAATAATGTTTAAGTCTAGTTGGAAATTATTGGACTTATCATCACAGAAATCTGATCATAACGTAAAGTTTTGCGTCAAAATAATTATTCTTTTAGTTTATCATTTCTGATATCGGTACGATGACCAACCCTATCCGCTGAAGGTTCTTTCAATTGTAGGGTTGTGATGCGAACAACTTTGTGAAGCTTTTATTTTTATACAGCGAGTGGCTAACATGCACGCAGTTCTGACGATAATCGATTTCTGTACCTTAAGCAAAGGTTTCTACATGTTTTAACGTTCACTGTAGCGATTGCATATTTTCTTCATTTAAAATGAGGAAAATTTGCAAATGATTTAGTCAACATTAAAAAAAAATTATAACATACGTACACGCGTTTACACTACAACGGGTTGACGGGATTACACGCGACCTTGACAGGCTCATTTAACGCCATATTGTGGCTTTATAATGATTAATAACAATGTAGTTATGTTATGTTATTATGTGTATGATTCATATTATAATAACAATGTGTATAGTGATGATATCGACAGGTCGACGCACTCGAGGGGGACAGTCGGTCATGTTTGAATGATTTTATGTGTTTTTGCCTTTTCGGGGGACATGAAATGCGATAAAGTATAAGGTATTATTCCGTTATAGTACATGTTTATTAGTAGGGTGGAAGTTTATTCCATTTCATTGGATACATTGAGCAGTGGTCTGTTATCATTTCCGAAATTATTAATTCACGTTCTCGTTTATAACTATGTATCGTGGGTTTTTAACATTAAGTTATTGTCAGACAACATGCACATTCTACCGGTGTGGCTAAAAGCCGGTCTTGAGTATTCACAGTAACGTAAACGAGACTACTCAGAACTTATGAGAATATTTCCAGCAAGGACTATTAATTCCAGGGCATAAGCAATGGCGTAGGCTGAGTAGATAGTCTTATTAAGTGACATTAATTAACACGATACACTTAATTGAACTGTTATTGTGAAGCCTGTACCCCAAGTATAGGTATAGCATGTTTTTACTTTGATGATATAAATTGTGTACTTTCCTTTTGTATGGGAAGGTAAGACTTCCTACTACGATAATAAAAAGGACAGATTTGTATTTTTGTGTGCATGTTTGAAATGAATAAACTCAAAAATTACTGTGCCGATTTCAAAAATTCATTCACCATTGGAAAACTCCATTCACCCTGATTAACATAGGCTATATTTAATCCCCGTGCTCCCACGGGAACGGGAACTACGCAGGTGAAACCGCTAGTATACTATATAAGTATTTACGTTCCCTTACAAAATGAGGCAAATTCCCAATCGATATCGTTAACGGCTTGTACTAGGGGTACTATTCCAATGAATTTCACACTACGAACCTTAAGTACCGCTGGTTAGAAACCTTCTTACGTATATTAAACTATACGTAATAGCCTCAGACAGCAATGAACTCACCACCTGTCACGTTGGCAATCAATCATCCTAGGTGAAAAGTGGGGACAGTGACAAGTTGGGAAACATTACAGATTCACTTATCGTAAGACAGTGACCCTAGTTAGGTTATTTACCTTACAAAGTAATTTGATTTCAGTTCCACTATTTCAAACTACCTAATATGAGGATATTGAGAAAATATGTTTGAATATAAATAATCGTTTGCGAATTGTGTGCGTTTACTAAGTTTTATTTATTTTATTCTTACGCATTCCCGGGTCCCTTCCGTAAAGAGAAGGGTTGTGGCAAAGGGACGGTGTTCGAAGGTGGCAGTCACGGACGTTAAAAGTGCCAAGCATGGCAGTTGGTAGAAAAAACAAACACACGGTAGTGTAACCGCCAAGTTATACAGGCTTTTATTACATCTCCAATTTTTATAATTATGATTCCTATTTCCTAGATAATAGAGTTGCTATCGGACAGTATTTTTCTTTCGACAGCCTGTCAACGCACTATAGGTTAGGTATATGTGAAAAAATAATGTTTACATAGGTATTGTAAATTATTTCAGGCCAGTTCTCGTACAGTTCGAGCGGCGTCCGCATCAGCGTTTCTTCGGAACCACACGACGAAGATTCAACTGATGCTGAAATCTCGAAAATTGACTTCACGCAACATCAATACGAGGTAACGAACTCATGAGAATATTTCAGCTATGAACATTAATTCTAGGGCAACGGCAATGACGTGTGAACTGATTAGGTTGTCTTATTTAATGAAATTACCACGATACAACTAATTGCACTGCCTATTAAACGCCTGTACCTTTAATATATAGGTTTCAACGCTGACTATATCGATTGCATATTTTCCTAATTTTGTATGGGAACGTAACTTTTCCCATAAAAATTCAGGAAAATACGTAATGGTGCTGGTAATTCTCTTTCAGTAACATATCCGAGGTTAGCGGAACTCTTAACCCCGTAAACGCTCGGGTGTTAATTAGTTAAAAATATAGTCTCTTTTTCACACGCAACATTTGCTGAAATCAAAACAAGGAACAGTTCAACAATACTACTTTTAAAAGGTATATGTATGATTATTTGTTGTTACCAGGTAAACATGAGAAATAAGAAGATGCGATCTCTAAGCGGTGCTCAATGCGACTCCCAGAGTGCAGAGAGAGAGCGACCCATGTCTTGGGAGGGAGAGCTGTCAGACTCGGAGATGGTCATAGACACTAGTGTAAATAATGGTAAGTTGACATACGAATATACATACATACATATGCTCACGCCTGTATTCCCCGAAGGGGTAGGCAGAGGTGTTATATTAACAACACCTACATTTCACCGAAGAAGATTAAGTGCCAACGTGACAGATGGTGAGTCTATCGCCGTCTCAGGCACTATACTTAGTCTTTGAATTACTTCTCAGACATATGCAGGTTTCCTTACGATTGAAGAAACGTAGAAACACGTATTGCTTTTTTAACCCATACATACATATCCAATAAGTGGAAATACTTATTAATTTCTCTACATCTACACACGTATAATCTTCCAGATGAGAACAGTAACTCGCTAGACCTACAATCATCCAGGGACTCGATAGACACGCTCCGCAATGTGTCCATCAAGACAGAACCAAGACCCGAGTGCTTCCAAAGTCTTGACGACCAGCGAGTCCTGGACTTGAAGTACACGGCGCCTCTGCAGCCGCATCAGAGAAGTCTAAGCATGAATAGGGTAAGCGTTGAATCTGTTTCACTATTACGTTTGTGTTAAATTCAGGACGGTTCATTAGAAATTAGTTTTTTTTAATTCCAACACTTCTTAACTACAAGTAGGTACTACTACTACTAGCTAACAAGCATACAAGCCCCCAGCTTATTTGTAAGCAAACGGGGAACTTTATCGGAATCTCTTAAGTCTAGAATGGTTAAAACCGTATTGTTATAACTATCTAGAGTATATTCCACAAGATCCGCTGATAATGAACATTCTGCTAAGGAAGCTATCTTTAATTGATATTAAACTATTTTGATATCAATATTTAAGTGTGAAATCCCGTTATTTCCAGATATCAGTGTTAACAGACGCATCGAGTCTCACACACCGGCCGCCGTCGCCGACGAACAGTGCCAAGTCTCTAGGACTGGGCGACCAGACCAATATTGCAATGATGCACCAGACGGGGCTGGGCGAAGTACAGAATCTTACTATTAAAAAGGAAACGCAATTGTCAGGTAAATAGATGAATATCAGTTTGTTTTGCTAGTTCTTCTCAGTATATAAGACCCTTGATCATTGACTTATCGACCTTTCTATGTCAAATATGATCGCGCTAAAAAAAAAATATTAATATTATTACAAATTTCTTTGGAATCCCTTTTAAAGTTAGATCACAGGCTATGTAAGTAAGGTAAGCTAGTTCGAACCGGTAGAATTATTTTACGATATTTATAAAGTCGTTTTTCAGGAAATATTCTAAACATTTAAATCTGGACGCATGGTAGTGTGGTAGCCAAGTCGAGTGTATTTTTACAAATCTTTTATATTTATTTTATTACAGAGTTGAAATGTGAGCCATCGGTGGGTATGGACAAACTGATTGGAGCCCTCCACGGTTCTCCACTTCTGGGAAGACTGCCCAGAGTCCAGTCCAGTGCGAGTACAGACTCGGCAGTGCACTCCATGTACACGCACAGGTATTGTATTAATTTATTCTACATGGTTATATTCTATATCACGAATCGTTGTTCAATTTACATACGAAATATGATCCTTTTATACCCAAATTCACTAGAATTTATATATGACTTTATATGAGCTTTGTTTCAATTATTTAGCCGTGAACAAGTAAACAGACTGACAGACACTGACACTTTTTAAATAACAATATTATTACATAACATATCCTTGAATGAACAAGTAATTTCATAACAAATTTCCTTTATTTTGCAGTGTATATAGCAGTCCTTCGGCAAGTCCACGCGCATCCAGACATTACACTCCTTCTCTGTCCCGCAACAACAGTGACGCATCACACTCATCTTGTTACTCGTACAGCTCTGAGTTTTCGCCGACGCATTCCCCTGTACAAGTGAGTATATCACCAAAACGTTCCTATTAGATTCATGAGTAAGAAATGTTAAACTTGGCTCAGTGTATTATCGGACTCCAAAAGTGGTCTTCAAACCAATGGAAGATTTGGTTAGAATAAAAATATACTCTCTTCCTTTTGTTATTGGTAATCTATACAGATAAATAAAATTGAAGTGTCTGTTTGTAACTGAAAAATAACAGTTTTTCACTCAATGCATATGAAAGTATACACGATACTGACACAGAAAAACCAAGTTTTAATATTTTTCTCTGTCTGTCTATCTGTCTGTTTGTTCCGGGTAATCTCCGAAACGGCTGGACGGATTTTGACAGGACTTTCACTGACGGATAGCTAATGTTACAAGGAGTAACTTAGGCTACTTCGATTTTAAAAAACATTAGGGATCCGCCGGCAACCTTGAAATTAAAATCTACGCGGGTGAAATTCCCAAATAAAGTAGTTTAGTTGAATGTATGACACTATTAGCTGCACTATTATTTAGGACAGTAAACTTTGGTAAAGACCGGTGAGATTCATGAATACTCTTAGGCTCACTCCACTCTATTACAGGCGATTCAGTACTCGAACGCGCAATTTTCTTTAATTATGATTAATGGAACACGTTGTAAAGAGAATTATGTGTATAGTCGCGTCACGGCCACGTAGTGTACCGCGAGGCGGTGTTCCCGGCGTCGCCGGCGCACGACGAGGAGCCCGACGGCGACGACCGCCTGCACCACCACCAGGGAGTCACACGACATCAACTCATCAACAGGTATGCAGTCGTAAACATGACTAGGAAATATACCTGCTTTTACTAAAAATAATTACGCTTGAATTGAGAAACCTCCTCCGTTTTTAAAGTCAGTTAACACACGAATACTAGCTGGGATTCGAATCGAAGAATATAGAAACAATTAATCACAATATCATAAAAATAGGTATACAGATATTATCATTCAATAGAGTTATTTGAGATATTAACCGTTCCACTGCTATTGACCCACCGTGGTCCACAGGTTTTTATTTTCTCCGTAGACCCACTGCTCTAGTTTTAATTCATCTCACAGAAACTGGCATATTAAAAAGGATAAATTAAAACTAAAATAGTGGGTCAATAGCAGTGGGACAATGGTCCACAATTGTAAAATAACCGTGGTTAATATTTGGATTATTTTACAACTTGGCTGTATTTACTACCGAACGTTTTATTATAGTGACATATTTATACATCATCATCATGAATTTAAGAGTTGTGACTCTTGTCGGTGTAACTCGTCTCTATCAAGTGCCATCTCCTTGACCTCCCTATACGTCATGGCAGACACTTTTTCCTTGACTTGTCTCATGTATAACCTGGGTCTTCCTCTTCATCTCTTTCCTTTATATTATACAATCTCTCTTAAATGAATGTGGCGTTAGGCGACCCAAGAATTTGATTCACAATATTTTAGTAGTTCTAACACCTTTTATCACATGGAACTAGGATGGGATAGTTCCATACCGGGCTTAAGCTGTTTTCGACAATTATTGTAAAACTGCACAACCCATATATAACCTGGTGATTAATCAGATTGCTTTTGTTGCGAAATTATAATTTAGACCATCTCTTTAACATCTATACTAATATTATAAAATAGATTGGAAAGGTTTGTATATAAGTTTGTAACGAATTGGCTCAAAAAGTATTGAGTCGACTTAAACGATTCTTTCACCATTTGAATGCTACATTATCACTGATTAATATAGGCTATTTTATCGCCGTACTCCCACGAGAACAGAAACTACACGATACCGTGTGACGTCCGCTAATCAGATCATATTTACACTCTTTAGAGAATAATCAATTTGTTCGTACCGTTTTCAAGCCATACATTGAGGGTAGTATTAATATTTTCGTTTCCCGTAGCCCGTGTCCTATCTGCGGGGACAAGATAAGCGGCTTCCACTACGGTATATTCTCCTGCGAATCTTGTAAAGGATTCTTCAAGCGCACGGTTCAGAATCGCAAGAACTACATGTGTCTCCGCGGTGGGAATTGTCCTGTTACTGTGGCCACTAGGAAGAAATGCCCCGCTTGCCGCTTCGACAAGTGCCTTAACTGTGGGATGAAGCTTGAAGGTAACTTTTTTATCTATATTCATACAGATAAATAAAATTGAAGTGTCTGTTTGTAATTCCAAAATTTCACTAATTGACTTGATTCATTTTAACGGGGATTTCACTGGCAGGTAGTTAATGTTACAAAGAGTAACGTAGCCTACTTTTATTTCAGAAAGATAATTGGGTCTGCGAAATAAAAGTCTACGCGAGTCAAAATGGGGCACAGCTAGTTAATATATATAGCTGAAGAGTTTGTTTGTTTGTTGAAAGCGCTAAACTCTGGATCTACTCTGATATTCGGATTTGAAAAATTCTTTAGATAGCCCATTTACCAAGAAAAGCTATAGGCTATATATCATCACGCTAAGACGTTAAAGTTAGCGTTAGCCCAAAGTAAACTATGACGAATGACTGACAAAGTCGCAGGCAAAAGCTAGTAACAATATATACGTAGTAAGGAAACCTAAATATGTCTGAGAAGTAATTCAAAGACGTATGTATAGTGCCTGAGACAGCGATCGACTCATCCTCTATCACGTTGGCACTGAAATGTAGGTGTTGTTACAACACCTCTGACTACCCTTTCGAGGAATACGGGAGTGAGCATATGTATGTATGTATGTGATGTTTATTACAGCCATAAGGGAAGATCGTACTCGAGGCGGGCGGTCTACATACCAGTGTTCGTATCCGCTGTCCGGCGCGGCCTCCACGGGTTCTTTATTGGCGGCGCATACGCCGGCGACGTTACGTCACGCCTCCAGTCTCACTTGCGTAAGTATCGGCTCGAAGGACCATCTACATAAGAATGGCCACCTTCTTCTTATTTATGCAGACCAGCGGATATGTTTCTATGACCTATGAATGCTTGCAGCCCCAGATCTAGGAGGAGCAAACCAGGGCACCATAATAATAATTCATATAATAATTGGTATAACAAGGCAGAGCTCGTGGCACAGTTGCTAAATATCATTTAAACAGCAAAGTTAAGCAACCATAACCCAAGCCAGTAGTTGTATGGGTAACCGCCCAAATTCCCTCCGTGCGTTGGAGAGCCGTCGGTCCCGGTTGGCAATTTATCTAAAATTGTCTAACTTCTCGTTTAACCCTGATTTTCTTCGTTAAAGGGGTTGCGAAGGTCAGATGGCAGTCGCTTCGTATAAAAATCAGGTGATCAGCCACATCGGGTTGAATCAAGTGGCAACCCGAACAATGTATGGGTTAAGCCCAGGGAGATGACTCTGGTATAACAAGGCATAATTGTCATAGTATTTGTGTTCGTGTCACAGGTGAACGGCCCCGGGTCGTACACAAGCAGAGGAGAGTCCAGTAACAGCCGACTGACGCCCGACATACCTCCATTATTACAGGTCAGTTGCTACAAACTATAAGCTCATCATCACTACCCCTCTAAAATTTATACAATACTAGTTGTGCCCCGCGGTTTCACCCGCGCAGACTTTAGTGTGTTATATGAAGATTTTTTTTCAGGTTTTAAGAGAACGGTATAAAGTATCCTATGTCCTTCTCCTGGTTCTAAGCAACCTACCAATTTTCAGCCAAATCGGTTCAGCCGTTCTTGAGTTATAAGTAATGTAACTAACACGACTTTCTTTTATATATACAGATTTTTTTATTTAAGAGGTAGTTAACACCTCAACAGGTAAAGAACAACATTCTGTATCTAAAATATAAGAACACAAGGTCGAATGGAATTGGAATCCTTGATCGAATTTAAAACAAAACATGTTTCATCTGCGTTTCTACGTATTGTGTGGTTTTATACATAATTAAATTAATACTATGTAAGTTCCTATCATATAAAAAAATGAAGGTTAAGCCACTGAACTGATTTCACGGATATACATAGGGTACCTTTTTATTGACGTGGAAAAAACCGTTACGGATACACCAACCCTCGCAGGGGCAGCGAAAGGGCTATGTTGGACTCCACGGTGTTCTTCCTGGTCGACAAGTCGAAAGTGGAAAGTATTAACGGAAAATGTATATATCGCCAGGAAATAATGGATGTAGAGCATCTATGGCAGTACAACGAGTCGGAACTGACGCGACTGGGCAAGTCGGCCAGTCCGTCCGCGAACCCTCTGCTCGCAGCCAGCGGAATCACAGCGCAGAACTCCTCGCCCGACTTCCTCGCGGACCTGTGCAACATTGCCGACCATAGACTATACAAGATCGTCAAATGGTGCAAAAGTCTACCTCTCTTCAAGAACATATCGGTGAGTTTCTTATGGCTTACATGACCTGAGGCCCTACCATGACCTCTGATTGCTATGATACTCGTAGTTATTATTATAGCATATTATGAGACAGTATATGACGTGTCACTATCACACAGTGGTACTTTGAAGGCAATAACAACTTATGGTAAAGCCCGCCTGGACTAAGTAACATTAAATGTATGGAAATTACATAAACCCGTCACGTGACATATGTCATTCCTATTCATTTTATATCGTTTACATTAGCGAAGCGTGAGGATAATGTTACTTTGTCTACAGACTCTGGGGGTCTACTTACTCTCTTTTTCCGAAAAAGAAGTTCGCAATCCATCAAAAATATAATCAAACGTACATAGTTTTGATATCAACTTAAGTTTTCGTTAATTTAAATTTAAGTAGGTTATAATATATAAACAGTAAAAAAAAAATTTCGACCGAAACTTCGTTTTTGGGTAAAGCGAGTAGGCCCCCTGTCCTGTTTAATAAATCATCATCATCCTCTTCCTTTCCTAGCCTTTTCCCGCGTTATTTGGGTTCGACGATATGTATTCTGGGACTACTTACATATCGTATATTAAAAAATGTTATTTTATTGCATTTTATATATTATATAAAAAATATATGTAATGAAATAATATACTATTTTGTAGCAGGTAGTAGAGTGCGGACTGATACATAGAATCGAAGTAGGCATATCGGTGGGTGCCATTCAAAACTGGTTACATAAAATACTCATCGTGGGAATTTTTTAGAGTCAGATTTTCTAAATCTGAATTCAAGCCAATAATGTCACCAGAGCAAATTGAAATTTAACAAAGAAAGCTGTAATTTATTACCTAAATATAAGCCCTGTGGCAACCGGTCACTTAATAATTGTACACGACCACTCTTATACTGTGACACAGCATTGGTAACACATGTGTGATGGCGGACGGACCGGCGTTGTTTTGAATGCAAAAGTTCTTTTTTTTTTCTCTAGATTAGTGAATAAATTAATAGTGAACACCACAAGCCCTAAAGACGTTAAACTAGGCTTAACCTAAGTCCCCCCCGGGGGTTCCCACCTTGCCGTGGTGGGGGGGCTCTAGTAGTCGTGGCGGCACCACACGATGAAGCTAAGAGGAACCCGGCGGCCCCGACACTTTAGTGCGGGCTGCCCCAGGAGGGTCGCTCCTGTCAGTGGTGCCTGCTTTGAGTCATCGGCAGGCCCCTTTGAGCGACGACGTCGTAGTCTGGGAAGTGGCGGGCGACGTGCAGGCGGCTCGGGCACTTTGGTGCAAGCTGGCTTGTGGGGGTCGCCCCTAGCGTGATTTGCAGCCCGGCAGATTCACCTAGGGTGCGACGGCGGCGTCGTCTGGGAAGTGGCGGCGTCGTGCAGGGGCCCTGGTGGAGGGTCGCGTAAGCGACAGCGTCGCCGACCGTATGGAAGGGTCGGTGACGCGCGGGCGGGGCTGCGAGGGGTAGTGGTCGGGTGGAGTGTAGGAACACCGCTCTTGCTCTCCCTACCCACCGCAGCCGAGGATCGCGGCGGGAGAGGCGTGCTGGTATGGCGATGCGCCACTCTCCCTATCCGCCGCGACCCGGCGGGGCCACACCGCTGTTGTGGTAATGGTGGGGCTGCGGGGCGAAGGGAGTGGGGGCATTTGCCCCTCCCTTCCCCCATGGCTTGTATATGGAGACGCGGTGGATGTGGTGTGCCGCGTGTCCGGCCGCACAGTTAGTGCGGTGAAGGAGGGGCTGCAGCCTAGGGGAGCCGGGGCGTTTGTCCCTTCCCTATCCTGCGGCCAAAGGTGGTCACCAGACTGCCGTAAGGGGGCCTCCAGGCAGCTGGCTCGGGGGAGTTGGCTGCCATTGCACTCATGGAGGTCGTGTGTCAAGGCTGGCCTTATGTGTTTCGGCGAGCCTTGCTCGGAGTCGGCCTTTAGGCCAAGGGGGGAGGTAATCTCTCCCCTTCAGGAGGGGCTGCCCTCGGGCGGCTGGTCGCAGGGGGGGTTCACGGCAAAGCATGTGAAAACGTATCACGTGTCCCCCCCAATAAGCGAGTTGGAGAAACACCATGGGGTTTAGCCGGTGAGAGCCCGGCATAACCATTCGCTGCCCCCGCAGCGAGTGCGTATCCGAAATGGATTCCCCATGTAAAAAAAAAAAAAAAAAAAAAAAAAAAAAAAAAAAAAAAAAAGGCTTAACCTAAGTAGAGTTTATTTTCCACCTAATCGTGATTTGTAAATGGTCCTATCGAGATTTAACAAGTTTTTGCAAGGGGCCCTGTAAAGTATGAGTACTAAACTAATTTAATTTTATGTATTTTGTAAAATAATTCCCAAAATGCCATCCTGTTGTGGAAGAGGTTCGATTTCAAACTTAGCTCGGAGTCGATGTCCAAGTAGTTAGTGGAGTCAGTGGTGTATGGCAGCCATTTCACTGGGAGGAGTTCACTCGTCTCTGGAGTTGGGTCACTGGAATTATACACAATTATATCATAGCTGGAGTAGAAATTACGATTTGAACCCGCGACGTCATGCTGGGGAATTATAATACCACAAATACCACATGGTCTTCGTGTCTTCAAATAACAAAACCATTGAACTTAAAGATGTCATCACAAAACATGGTTTAAACTAAGACTAGACCACATCCGCGGCACATAAAGAGATGGAACTAGACTAAGGACTATCCCAGGCGATGTTTTGTAATAAAATTGAAAAAATATGAACGAGAAGAATATTGTCAGATACCAGTGATAATAATATTAATATTTCTTAACCTTTCACGATTTAAATTCATTTTTTAAAAGTTATTCGGGACTTATCACGATCATATTTTGAAAATAACGTCGTTTCTATTGGTGTAACCCAATCGAAACGTCGAGGTAAGTTATTTTCAAAATATTATCGTGATAAGTCCCGAGTAACTTTTAAAAAAGATAATAGTATTTTCAATGAAAATACTATTATGATTTATCTTAAACCAATACACGTACCTGTACTTAACAAAGTTAGCCCATAGCGTAGTCATTCTCTCCATAATGATTTTATCTTTGTCAGACATGGGCTCATTCATGTAGGATATGTCGAACAGGTAGCCGAGCTCATCGCCGTGGCACGCTCCCGGAGCAGTCAAATTAAACAACCTCTTTACGTAATTCCTCCCACCGGAATATGAAAACATCGCGCTGTACAGCTTCTTAACCCCGATTCTCAAAAACTTTTTCATATCGCACTTCGTTAGATAGTAAAATTTGAAATCTGAAAGGAATTCTATCACGTGGGGTCCAACGCTGGTTGATACATTGTTGTCCCCGATGTAAAAATGTTTGACGTACTCTGCAGATTCTTCAAGTCCTGGTTCGGAGTCATTGAACATCATGCGCAAATTGTCTTTGAATATATTCTGATGGATTGAATCATTCATGTTTATCTTAGCAGACGCCACCATCATCTCAATATTACTTTGTTGAATGAGCATCGAGACCTTCTTGACATTTGATGGATCTACTAAAGATTTATCCGTCGTTATGAATCTTTGCACACCTGCAAATTCTTTCTCCACGCAAACACCATACTCTAAATGCAGTTTAACTGATGATCTGATCACGTCACTGGTGTTTTGTTTCGCTAGAAAACTAAGCGCTTCGTTTAAATTACGTGTTGCAAATCCCAAATCTTCGGCCAACAGGAACGGAACCGTTCTATTAGCTCCTCTGTAAATTGATGATTTTGAATATATTCCACTTTGAAGAATTACTTTATTGAAAAGTAAATTTTCTGGTCCGTGCAATAAGTGGATTTCTACGCTTGCCCCTCCACTACTTGAACCGCATAATGTGATCCTGTCAGGGTCGCCGCCAAAAGCGTATATATTCTGCCGAACCCATTCCATGCCGTACATTTGGTCCTTCAGACCCTGGTTGCCAGGTACTTCAGGCGTGTCAAGACACAAAAATCCGTAAGGTCCGACTCGGTAATTTATAATCACGAAGATTATGTCTTGTTTCATAAAGAACTTAGGCCCGTACATGTATCTGTTTGCAAAGCCTCGTTCAAAACGGCCGCCGTGAATGAAAACCATTACGGGGAAACGATGATTTTTAACCGAGTGTGGCACAAAGATATTCAAATACAGGCAATCCAGTGTACCGAATATACTTTTATTGTATTCTTCAAATTGCGGGCACATAGCGCTGTCGTCGTCATGGGCTTGGAATGTTTCTTTGAATTCTGGGTTTGGGATTGACAGCTAAAGAAAGAAAATAAATTGTACTCTATATTAGTACTTACTTAACTTACGGTATTCCCATATAATAAGCGCAGTATAAATATAATCTCTACATGATGTAAGAAGTCTAGGCCTACTTTCTGAAATGAGAACGTTTGCTCCATTGAGCGTTAGGGTTGTCAAACTCTTTTATTTACTGTCAAAATAATGTAGATTTCTCGTTTTGAAGTTATGAAAATTTTCGATAAAACATTGGGAAAACACGTGAATGACATTACGTCTATTCAGCAATTTTCTCGTAGATGCGCGTCTATGTTAGTGTCATTTGGACCGATTTGTTCCTAGATTCCAAATGCTTGTAAAGTTTATATTCAAACTGTGTAATAATGATACATGAAAACCTATAGTTCACAAACTTACCCCAAATGGATTATCCTTATCAACCACGGCGTAAGGCACTCGCAAAAACATAGTATATTCGCCATCATCCGCCAGAACTCCTTGGACTTTGCCAAACTTAGTCTGTACCACGAGGCTAGGTCTCCTGTCTAGTGCATTTGTGATCACCTCTATCAATATAAACACCAGTAATAGGGTAAACGCCGTACAAACGATTAAATGCTTAGTTATCGTTACATTCATTGTATTTAAAAATTACAAAGCATCTTCACGTCCTTCTCGATATGAATTCCAATTTCGATTGCCAACTGTTAACATTTTTCAAGTTTGCTAACATTAATTGTATTCATGTAAATACGTTCTGTTTTGTATTCTGATTCATATGATCAGCTGTTAACGCCGAACCTTGAGTACTTAAATCATTGGCTATGTCGTAAGTGTGAACATGAAGACTTTAAACTCAGTAAAAACTATTATTTTGAAAACGTTATTATTCTTATACCCGCGGCTTTGGTCAATATTGAAGTTAGTCAAAAGTGTCCCAAGTAAAGGTTTTGAGAAGTTCAAACTATGATTCAAAATATTTTAATACTTATTCGAAGGCAAGTTGTGGTTGAATGGCGGTTCAACACACTCCGAGTCACACCAAATACGCAATCGAATATCGACTACGTTGAAACATTAATATTTTTTTTACTTCTTCTCACAGGGCTAGTTTGCGAACCGATGATAATTTACATGACGTCCTGAACTGAATAAATAATTTTCATTGTTAATTTCAGATCGACGATCAGATCTGCCTGTTGATCAACAGCTGGTGCGAACTGCTAGTGCTATCCTGTTGTTACCGCGGCGTGAGTACTCCTGGCGAGGTGAGGGTGGGAGGCGGCCGCGGTATCACTCTACACCAGAGTGCCAAGTAAGTATAGGGATCAACTATGATCGTTTAATCAGCGCGTATTAAGAACTTCTTAGCTTCGACCGATCATGGTAGGCCCCCAGATACCGTCATGATTTTTGAGTACGCGCGAATAGTGGGGGGCATGCGCAGTTCGCATGTATTTACTAGCGCCGAACACCCAAAAAAGGACAACTGTGCTTTCAACGCCAGCGCTCAAAAGTCTACTGCTATAGGCTATTTTTTTTTATTTATTATTGTAACAATAAACATTTTTCAACACAAATTATTTGAAGAAAAGAATGTGCTGATTTTTGTTAGCGGTAACTTTTATAATCGTATCATATCAAATGCATAAATATATCTTGAACGCGGTGACAACTATGGTATGGTGTTGTGGGGATAGCGAGTGTTCATGCTCATCCCCAGCAAAGGGAAGATTTGCCAGCCAGGTCTGGGGAACCGCGGCTCCAACTGTTCTAGTTGGAAACTTGTGTATATGTATACTAAAATGCATTTGAAAACTTTTATTGCGCGATTTAGGTTCTCGTGTATTTGTACTCAAACTTAGCATTCGTTAGCAAGTAGCGCCATCTGTGTAGCGAGTGGAGAAACACTGTCACAGTGTTATAATAGTTTGTATTTCATTACAGATTGGGTCTAACGCCGTGTATAGAACGCATGCTGAGCTTCACAGACCATTTGCGGAGACTGCGGGTAGATCGATACGAATACGTCGCACTCAAAGTTATTGTACTACTCACTTCAGGTACAAATTACTTTAAGAAATCTGTAATGTCTGAGAAGAAATTCAAAAACGTAAGCATAGTGTCTGAGTTGGCGATTGAGCCACCATCTTTTACGTTAGCACATACGCATTTGGTGGCGTGAGCACATAAAGCGTTAATATTATAAATATTAAAAACAACCTGTATATTCTAGATGCGCCAGAACTTCGTGAATCGGAGAAAGTGCGCGCTTCGCAAGAGAAAGCGTTAGCAGCGCTTCAAGCGTACATCGCAGCGCACTCGCCCTCCACTCCAGCCAAGTTTGGGGAGCTACTGCTGCGTATACCAGAGTTGCAACGCACTTGCCAGGTGAGGACGTGCTTTATTTCAATACATAAAATACTATTTAAATACTGCTACAATTTTGTTATACGTAAATATGAACTCTGTTCACCTTATTTTATAAGTCTTGTGCTTTCACTCATAGAAATTGTTACGCGTGGGAAAGAGACTATTGCATGAGCAACGCTTATATTATCTTAGTAACACTGTTACCCAAACGAGTTTGATTCCGCGCCAGGGCAAACATATAAAATTTGCCAGTTAAAATTGGGATGGGTGGCCGCCGGAGTTCACTACGTGCCTCGGAGCACTTAAAGCCATTGGTCCCGGTTGCCACGAATGTCAGATAGCAGTCGCTTCGTATAAAAATCAGGTGATCAGCCACATCGGGTTGAATCAAATGCCGACCCCAACAATGTATGGGATAAAGCCAGGGAGATGATAACGTATATTAACAAAAAAGGATGTAACTAAGTATTATATCTGTGGTCCGGTGCCTAATAGTAGCCATGGTAAAACAACTTAGTTCGGCTTAATATGAGTGAGTGTGATAATATTCGAAGTTTAGTTATTTCAATTAAATTTGTTACTTAACCACAATATTAATTATGTAGTTTGCAAGTTAAGAATCTAAATCATAATCAATATTTAATGTCCACCATTTGTTCCAGTTTTTCATGCAAGTTGGCAAGGAAATGCTGAACCCTGCCAACAAAAGCAAGGACGGAGACGGACCTAGCTTCAACCTCCTCATGGAACTACTCAGGGGGGATCATTGACTTCACTATTATGTTAAGCGCGGACACAGAGAAAGGGTATAAGATTTGGGCGAAAAACCACATACAAATGATAGCTCAAAATAACGAGCCGCCACGAAAAAGGATATTTATATTACATAAAATTGTTATCGCACAAAAAATCCCTATAACGAATTTCCTAAATGATGGGTAAATTCAGTATCCGCGCGTGCGTGATATTACTTAAACATTAGGTACTCAAGATTACGCGATTATCAACCTTATTACGGTTGCATATAGTCGAACACGCCACATTGCTCAAGTAACTGCCTACAATGACATAACTTATAAGGATCGTTACATCGTGCTAATTGTAAATACGTACTTAAGTATCAAAATGCTCTGGACAATATTCAGGAACATATTGGTCTTAGCTAACGAAATTAAAGACTGTTGTCAAGTCATTTTGTACTCTAATCATTTTATCATCAATCATACATACATTCATGCTTGTATTCCCAGAACGGGTAGACGGAGGTGTACTTATAGTACACATTTTGCCAGTTATGTTTAAGTACCATGTAATAGGAAGCCTATTGCCATTACCATCAACATTTCTTCTTGAAAATACTGGTGCTTCCATTATACTTTCATTTAGAAAGCTTAAACTATTCCGCGGTTATCCATACAAATAAATGAAATTGAAGTCTGTTTGTAATTAAAAAATAACAGCTTTTCACTTAATGCATATTATGAAGTACATAAACAAAAAATCTCTCTTTCCGTCTGTCTGTCCGTTTGTTCCAGCTAATCTTTGAACGGCTGGACCGATGTTAACGGGACTTTCACTGGCAAATAGCTCAGATAAGTACTTTAATATAATAAAAAATGTTCCACGAAATATAGCCATCTATTAATATGCCTACGTGGGTGAAACCGCCGGGCATAGCTTGTTTATTAATAAGGGGATTTCATTTAAATGCTTACAATTATCTCACATTATAATACGACATTTTTGAACAGCTAATGTGTAGCCCTATATCTTCGCTGTGCCAATATATCTTATGAATTATGCATTTATTAATAACTATATTGCTCTCAATCTTCATTCTAAGTATAAATATACATAATTGTTACAGTATTCTTCTAAACTCTATTAATAGTTACAATACGGTTCATATTCTGTTGTACTTCAACAACATATTCATATTTTATCTCCATTAAAAGGTAGTAATACATTTTAGCTTCACTTTTCCCAGTTCAAGTTCCTAGTGTTAAAACGAGATAAAAGACATTGCTATAGTCGTTTCACTTAGATCTAAACGAACAGTTAAGTGTTAAGACTATTCGATACCGCGTATATAGATCAATTAGGCTGTTTAAGGTTCCTTACCAAGAAGTTTAAAATTAAAAAAAAACTGACAAAAATTTGAGAGATCAGGTTTTTTTTTTAAATATCGCTTTGTCCATCCGTACTTAAGCGCAAAAATATCAGATTAATCAATAGTTTTTGAGAAATCTACAAACATGGTATATCAACAATGAATAGTAATTTATCATGACCTGATATGAGCTTTGAAGCTATAAATAAATCGTGTCAGGGTCTTACACGTCACACTTGAACGGTTTTAGTATCTAGTATATAGCCAAAATTCAAACCTAACTGTTTGTCATGATGTGAAAGCTCAGCCAACTCAACCTTCCAATGAAATAAAATTAAATAAATAACCAGTATCATAGGTAACGTCATATTTTTATACTGAAATCGTACACTGCCTAGATGCTTTTATACATTAGTAGTATGTATGACTTAAATATATTTGTAAGAAATTGGGAACAATTTGTTGATTAAATTTACAAGTGAGCGGGTACTTATAAATATTAAATAATTGATTAGCGCAAAACTATATCATATCTTTAAGGGTATCATTTCACGCTGAAGCACAAAGCAGGGACATTCCTAGGCGTTTCGTGTCCGGGATCTTATTACAAAGCCCGTAAGGTTGTATTTTCAATGTTGACCTGACCTTGAATGCGCAGTAGTCATTTTATGAGTATGCATGCTGTATGCGCGGTAGCTGTATTCGTTGAGCGCTCATAACTCGTGACGCCACGATATCTTTCTCGCTTAAACGCTAATTAAATTATATTATTAAACTATAACATAATAGTTAATGCGATGGTGACTGATTCCAATAAACAAGTTACACATATACGAATGAATAAAAATTAGGCCGAATATCGTATAATCGTAGCATTAAAAGTTCTAACTGGCGTACAAATGTACTTACTATTTACTATTCATATTTAAAATCGCGCTACCCACATTCACAGACAAATGTTATTCTAGCCCATATAACATAGCTAAAATCGACATATTTAGCGCTAAAACGGTTTTGATGATAACATGTATGTTGTATAAGAGCTTTTTGCGATGATGTGTGCATATATAGCCAATTTATAACGAGCTTGCATCATTCAATATCGGGAATAACGACCAATAATGTCGGAGTAAAAACAAAGTATCATATTGATGACTTCTGTAAGTCTTACTTGTGCCCAAAATTTAGATAAATAGTTATAAGTGTGAAACATTCGGTAAAAATGACAATTACAGTCTTGCCTTTATTTTATTTTTATTTATTTTATTTTACTAGGAAGATTTACAGCAACTGATCCAGTATAATGATCTTATATGTAACTATATGCTTATAACAAATCTTCACCTATAAATGTTTATAAATATATAAGCCTTAACTAATCGATATAAACTTTGTTGTAAAAACACAACAAACAAACAAATGGAATATGAGAATCATGACATAAACAACAAAAAATAAAAATAATATGGCATATTAAACATGATAATTAGACAAATGAGATATGTATCAGGTAAGAAAATATTAAGAAATAAATCAAAATAAAAATAATGAAGGAAGAATCTAAGTGTAAGAAGTTATTAACTGATAAATACTTATTTAAAGTAGTTATCAGTTAATACTTTCTTAACAGACCTTAAATGTTAAACGTATAATGGAATATATATCTTTGATACATAATATACATTATCGTATTACATGTACGGCTCACGCTGTCATTGAAATAAAGACCTTATTAATAGGTGAATGAGCTTGAAAGTGGAGCTGTATTATATTATATTTTTTAATAATAATAATAATATTTTATAATTTTTAATTTACATTGAAACGTCAAAGTTTAGAAGTTTTTAATACGCTCTGCTTAAACCGATGACAAGCCCCCAGAGCAATGTCTATATTTTTGAATAATTACTTTTTTTACTGTGAAAATAAACGGTGTATCAAGAATGTTGGGCACTGTATTATTTTTATATTTATTTATTAAAATAAATAATAGTTAGCGCGAGACAAGTATATCATTGCCATTTCGTTTAAGATACTTAATGTTAGTCATAGATGTGCAGCTTAGCTCATAAGTACATAGGGTAGTCTGAGAGTGTAACTTTCAGTTTTATGGACGTTTTTATGAAAAACTTCAACAATGTATGTAAATATTGATATTAAGGAAGTAGATAAGTTTGTGTATTCGTTCGAGTTTTTAGATGAATGAAAGTAAGTGTAGTGTGTAGAATATCCGATGTATGGAATTATTTCTATTATTTTTATACGTATATATGAACGCACATTTGACGGGTAAAGGCAGTATCAAAATGATGTATTTTCATATAAATTATAAATACTATAGAAATAAAAAAATATCCGTGTTTGAACTTTTCAGAATTATTATACAAGAACCACCGCAAAACCTTAAACATATACAAAACAATGTTGAATATCAATTTGTACTTGAATTAAATCGATAAATCACTTTAAAATCGAATCAGACGCGTTATTCTGTAAGGTTTCTCAGCGTCGAACTCGATGTTAAGCTCGACGTTAAGGCGTCGGTTACAATCAAGAACTTGATACATAATACATACAAGATAACGTTCAATGTCTTATCTTTGAAACCGACACTCAACGTCGAGTGCGACACTGAGAAACCGTACAGGGGGCCTACTTTCTTCCTCCGAAAACTAAACTAAACAAACGAACGAAACTCTAAATTTAGTTCGTTTAATCATTTAACTAATGTCGGTTAAGAATATCTAACTAGGAACTGTGCGAACTTTCGGCCGAAGTTTCGTTTTTCGGAGAAAGCGAGTAGGACCCCAGAATAAAGCGGCGGTACGTCTTAGGGCTTGGACAAGGCATAGTATTTTTTAATGAGATGTATTTGTGTAATAGTAATTAAAGCATGTCACTTAATTAGTTTTGGTTATTACCTATTATGCCTCAAAAAATATTAGTCTTTTATATAGTGCAATACTCTTGCAACAAAATGCTTCTTGATATTTTTTCTTATTATAAGAGATAGTATATAGTATAGTACGTATGTATTATTTTTTTCTTGTCAAAAGCTTTGATAAGCTTTGTAAAACCAGTTGTTCACTGCCGTGTATTTATAAGACATTGCTATAAGCAAACAATATACTTGTTGCAATAATACTTATTATAACGTATTTAATATTATACTCTGAATTACTTATACTGTTTAGGTTTAAACGTATGTAAGATAAGTTTCGTTTAGTTACTTAAAATAAGGTTGTAGGCACATTTCATATTTGAGAATTTTGGTATCACTTTATACTTACAGGCCTAAGTAGAATGTGCTATTTATCACATCGGCTGCAATTAAGCAGATATTAAAAATTATATTACTGACATATTAAAATAAACTATCCTCTTATTACAAAACATGATTCAAACAAAGACAAGACTAAATCTTCTATACATCTATACGGATAAATAAAATTGAAGTGTTTGTTTGTAATTCCAAAATAACAGCTTTTCACTAAATGCATATGAAAGTATACACGCTATTGACATAAAAAAACCAAGTTTCAAAAATTTTCTCTGGCTGTCTGTCTGTTTGTTTGTTCCGGGTAATCTCTGAAACGGCTGGACCGATTTAAACGGGACTTTCACTGGCAGGTAGCTGATGATTCAAGGGGTAACTTAGGCTACTTTTAAAAGTATTAGGGTTTCGCGACAATAAGGATGAAACTAAATCTACGCAGGTGAACCCGCGGGGCACAGCTAGTTCATACAAAAACTATTTCCATCCCTTTTTAAATCCTTAGAACGAGATGGAGTTACTTATAAAGGACTACCTTAGTGTGTGTTTTGTAATAAGAGGGTATGTAATGTATTGTCTTGTGTGTCCGTCGTCAACATGCAACATGCAACGTTTGTAATTTTGTATTTAGAAGGTGTGACACACGATTTCAAATTACGAATTGCAGTTGACTGTCTGTCATGCATTGTGCGGGTAAAGCCGCTGACGAAAGCTAGCCTTTCATAAAATGCGATTTGGTTGGAATTGACATAATAAGTACTGGCGTACATTTGTACGTTTCCAACTTAATAAAATCAACCATTGAATTTCTCGTTCTTCATTTAATTGAAGTGGTAAAAATAATAAAGTACCTACATGTTTATGTATGCATATTTGAAATATAATTAGCTATAGTCTTTAATTAGATGTAATGCTTCTATTAAACATGTATTTAATTAAATAAATCATGACAATGTAACATATTCGTAGCGAATATTGTACCATTGTCGGTGGAAAAAAAAAAGATTTTGTATCGTAATTATTATGGGCACCAGTACTTCAATATAACCAGATTCGTTTTATATATCGTAAGTTTTGACGGGTGATCAGAAAATATGGAACAGCCGTTTATATGATAGGATACAATAATAGGAAGTAAATAAAAATTGCAAAACAAAAACTTCTTCAGTTTTTGCGACAGTGACTTTCGAAGTTGTCCATATTTAGAATATATTTTTCATAAAAGCCTGTTTTGAAGTGAGTACCTTGATAGACGTGTTATGACGTGACGCGATATGACGTATTATGTTTGTGAGTAACGTAATATCATGGTGATGTTCTTAAAACCCAAACCCCCTTATTACAAAACGTGATTTATATCAAGACTAAACTCGGACTTATACTTTATCCATCAGATTTAAATACTGATCTAAAAAAAAATTTATTAATTTTAAACCATTGACTATTTTACGGTAAGTTTTGTAATAAGGGGGTTATAAATAAAAGGTGATAACTGTTCCTTTTTCAGACATCCTGTATATTATTAATGTTAAAATAAACGTGCCACACATGTATAATCTATTATTATTTATAATGACTAACATTGAGATTTGTATAATTATAATATTCGCATCATTACAGTGAAATTGCCAATTAATTGATGTAATAAAAAAATAATAACTGGCATCTTATAGTAACGTAGATTCTTTGCTGAACTGATAGCGTAAGTATTAGGTGTAACGATGTAGTATATTAGGTGTAACAAATAAGTATATTAGATGTAACGTACAAGTATATTTTTGTATTCAGTAAAGTTGTGTGCTGGCTTGAGGGAGTGTAAGGTCCGAATAATTTTTATATTAAAAATTACAAGGAACGTGAGAATGGTTTGGCGTCCATATATTATTATAATTTTTGTATTTCAGATGTCTGTTACTTTTTTTTATATATAAATAAGTATTATAGTGATATTCTATTCTTCTTTTTATTTTTAGAATTATGAAAAGATTTTTTTTTATTTAAAGAGCGAATAATAAATTCAATTTTGATTAAGACTTGTATTTTTTTTTCTAAGTCCCTTATTTTGGCTAGAGCTGTGTATTTCCTTGTAGGTACACAGTTGAGTTTCGTTAGTTTACGAACAGGTGGTAAATTTTTCGTCGTTCATAAGTGCCTTACTAAACTGAATGAATCATATTCATTTTTATTTGCGCTAATATTGCGCTCGCGCTAATAGAAACGATACAAAATGTATGGGAATGACATTAATCAGTCACGAGACATATTTCAATCCCATAAATTTTATATCGTTTCTATTAGTGAAGTGTTAATGTATCTTTGTTTACAGGTCCTGGGGGTCTACTGCCTTTTTCCGAAAAAGAAACTTCGAACGAAAACCAACTTAGTTTCTGTATCGCATTATTTACATCAAACTCAAGTTTTCGTTTATTTATTGGTTTAGAATATATAAACGACAAATAATTTTCTAGCAGACCACGGTAGGAAGTAATTTTAGAACGAATAAGAACCGTGGTAATCTTTAAGTAACCTTGCGAAGTTTCGGCCAAAACTTTGTTTTTCAGAGAAAGCGAGTACGCACCGTGTTATTTGGGGTCGGCGCAATAAATAAAAGTTTGTACCAGTTGTACCAGTGTGTGTATGATATATCGGTAAGTATTTCGGTTGACACTTTTTCTCTGTATTGTGTCATTAATGCCCACTTGCACAGAAACCTTAAAAACTCGTTACATAAAATTAACAATACATAACGTTGGCATTTTTAGGAGTTAATTTTCTAAATCTGAATTCAGCCAATCAGGAGAAAGCTGTAGTTTATTACCAAGATGACGTAAGTTAGATTAAGCCTAAGTCTAACTTCTTTTCCACCAAACCGAGTTTTGTAAGTGGATATAAAGAGATTTAACCGTTTTCTGCAAGGGGCCCTGTAAAGTATGAGTACTAAACTAATTTAATTTTATGTATTTTGTAAAATAATTCCCAAAATGCCATCCTGTTGTGGAAGAGGTTCGATTTCAAACTTAGCTCGGAGTCGATGTCCAAGTAGTTAGTGGAGTCAGTGGTGTATGGCAGCCATTTCACTGGGAGGAGTTCACTCGTCTCTGGAGTTGGGTCACTGGAATTATACACAATTATGTGATAGTTGGAGTGGATATGTCACAACACCTAATATTTCCTTTAACTATACAGGCGCGATATATGCGTCGATTTGAATTTCTTCACTGGCATAAACAGTAACCCCAAGAAAGGTTGCCAGGAGCCTTACCATGAGCTCTTATTGCCATGATAGTTTCACTCATTTATGAGACAGATGTATGTGACGTGTATACATCTGTCCCTGTCGCACAACTGAATTAACATTGCAATAAGAGCTCATGGTTGGGCCCTAGGTCACCATAGCAAATAGCGGGATAGACAGCCAGTTTGGCCAGACATTTGGGCAAAAGCCTACATTATTCAGGATTTCATTAACCTTTTTTGATAATTATTAGATACCATGAATCTTGCTAAATTCTAATGAAGTATAAATTACGTAATAAAGGTCGTGAAGTGACAAATCACTGCGCTAACAATTTTTTTGAAGTAAAAAGTAACTGAATCATTCGTTACAAATTGAACCTCACTTACTATATTGGTGACTTATAATACCACATGGCCATCACGTCTCTTCAAATAAAATACCACCTAGCTTTGTATTATGTTTTCTGAAGCATGGTTTAAACAAAGACAAGACCAAGTCCTTTTTTAAACTATGTCCATCCCTTTTGAAATTCGTATCACACATACAGATGGAACTACGTACTTATAGACCAAGCGTACAGCTACGATTTAACAAGTTTATTATGTATTGTTATTTCAATGAAAATACTGTTATTATTTATCTTAAATCAATACACGTACCCGTACTTAACAAAGTTAGCCCATAACGTAGTCATTCTCTCCATAATGATTTTATCTTTGTCAGACATGGGCTCATTCATGTAGGATATGTCGAACAGGTAGCCGAGGTCATCGCCGTGGCACGCTCCTGGTGCAGTCAAATTAAACAATCTCTTTATGTAATTCCTCCCACCGGAATATGAGAACATTGCGCTGTACAGCTTCTTGACCCCGTTTCTCAAAAACTTTTTCATATCGCACTTCGTTACGTAATAAAAGCGGAAATCTGAAATGAATTCTGTCACCTGGAGCTCAACACTAGTCGATACGTTGTTGTCCCCGATGTAAAAATGTTTGACAAACTCTGCAGATTCCTCGAGTCCAGGTTCGGAGTCATTGAACATCAAGCGCAAATTGTCTTTGAATATGTCCTGGTGGACTTTATTTTTCATGTTTATATTACCAAACACTATCCTCTCAGTATTACTTTGTTGAATGAGCATCGAGACCTTCTTGATATTGGATGGATCCACTAAAGTTTTATCCGCTGTTACAAATCTTTGCACACCTGCAAATTCTTTCTCCACGCAAACACCATACTCTAAATTGAGTTTAACTGATGATGTGATCACGTCACTGGTATTCTGTTTCGCTAGAAAACTAAGCGCTTCACTTAAATTACGTGTTTTAAATCCCAAGTCATCGGCCAATAGGAACGGAATCGTTTTATTAGCCTCTCTGTAAATTGCTGATTTGAAATATATTCCACTTTGAAGAATGACCTTATTGAAAAGTAAACTTTCAGGCCCGTACAATAAGTGAATTTCTACGCATGCGCCTCCACTACTTGAACCACACAATGTGATCCTGTCCGGGTCGCCGCCAAAAGCATATATATTCTGCCGAACCCATTCCATGCCGTATATTTGGTCCTTTAGACCCTGGTTGCCGGGTACTTCAGGCGTGTCAAGACACAAAAATCCGTAAGGTCCGACTCGGTAATTTATAATCACGAAGATTATGTCTTGTTTCATAAAGAACTTAGGCCCGTACATGTATCTGTTTGCAAATCTCCGTTCAAAATGGCCGCCGTGAATGAAAACTATTACGGGGAGACGATGATTTTTAACCGAGTGTGGCACAAAGATATTCAAATACAGGCAGTCCAGTGTACCGACTATCATGTTATTGATTTCTTCAAATTGCGGGCACACAGCCCCATCGTCGTCTTGGGCTTTGTACGTTTCATTGAATACGGGGTTTGGGATTGATAACTAAAGAAAAAAATTTTGTACATTACAATTAGTAGTTTTTTTTCTTACGGTATTCCCATATAATAAGCACAGTATTAATGTAAGCATTTCACGAAGTAAAGAATCTGGGGCCCAACCATGAGCTCTTATTGCCATGATAGTTTCACTCATTTATGAGACAGATGTATGTGACGTGCATACATCTGTCATTGTCGCACAACTGAATTATCATTGCAATAAGAGCTCATGGTTGGGTCCCTGAATTTTTGAAATCAGAATGTTTGCTCCATTGAGCGCGAGGGTTGTCAATCTCAAAGTTATTTAAATTTACTCTTTTATTCATTATAAAAATAAGTAAAATACAATGCTCGTTTTGATATTTTAAAAAATGTCGACAAACCATTGGAAGAACACCTCAATAACGTATACGCGATCGGCCACAACGTGACACCACATACTGTCAATACGCCGATTCCGCCAATTTTCTCGTAGATGCACGCGACTGTGCGCGAACGATTTGTTCCTAGGTTCCGAATGCTTATAAAAGCTTATATTTATTTAAACTGTGTAATAATGATACGAGTACATGAAAACCTTCTATAGTCCACAAACTCACCCCAAATGGATTATCCTTATCAACCACAGCGTAAGGCACTCGCAAAAACATAGTATATTCGCCATCATCCGCCAGAACCCCTTGGACTTTGCCAAACTTAGTCAGTACCACGAGGTTAGGTCTCCTGTCTTGTGCATTTGTGATCACCTCTATCAATATAAACACCAGTAATAGGGTAAACGCCGTACAAATGATTAAATGCTTAGTTATCGTTACTTTCATTGTAATTTTCAAAAATATTTGTAAATCTCAAACGTCCTTCTCAGTCTGAATTCCAATCTCGATTGTCAACCGTTAACATTATTCAAGTATGATAACTTGACAATTATAACGCAAATACAAATGTTCTGTTTTGTATTTGTATTCCGTACTAGCTTCTGCCCGCGACTTCGTCCGCGTTAAATACTTACTTTGGTTGGACTAACGCTGACTTTAACCCTTGATTTAGGATTAGACGGAACTAACAAACAGACTGATAGGACTGATAGGCAGAAAAAATGATTTTTTTTACTGTAAGTAGGTACCGTATAAACTTAGTAGTTTTTGCTTCAAAGAGAAACGAACATATTATATCTACACATACAACCTTACAAACTTTCGCGTTTTTAAAATCAGTAGAATTTAAATGTGTATGATCATCTTTTATTATTATTAGGAACAGCGACCTGAGAACCTTGAGCACTTCAAACAATGGCTATGCTGTAAGTGTGAACGTGAAGACTTATAGAAAACTTAGTAAAAACTATTATTATTTAGAAAACGTTATTATTATTTTCACCGCGACTTAGCTCAAGTTTGAAGTTACCCAAAACAGTGTCCCAAGTATAGGTATTGACACGTTCAAACGTGGTTTTCGCTCGACCCTGCATTCAAATATGTTCAGCTAGCACTTGAAAACTCTTATTGCGCGATTCAGGTCTCGTGAGATTAAACTCGGACTAATTACTATATCCATCTTGTTTGCAACCCTTATCACAAAAAGAGATGGAATTAATTGAAACCATACGGTAATTTTGTAACAAGGGGGTAAAAAAATTATGAGCTAAATTTGTGGGTGAAAGAGAGATACCTAACAACTACCCAAAAATATTTTAAAACAAGCTATGCCTGCGGTTTTACCCACGTAGAGATAATTATATGGGTGACCCGTAGAACCCTAATTATACCCATTAGCTGTCTGCCAGTGTAAGTACCGTTAAAATCGGTCCAGCTGTTTTGGAGACGGACAAACGGCGATTTTTTTTTAATTTGTTATTATGTTTCACTAGCTGTGACCCGCGTAGATTTAGTTTCATCCTTCATGTCGCGGAACCCTAATATTTTTAATAAATAAAAGTAGCCTATGTTGCTCCTTGAAACATCAGTTACTGCCGGTGAGTCTCGTTAAAATCGGTCTAGCCGTTTCAGAGATTACCCGGAACAAACAGACAGACAGACAGAGAAAAATTTTAAAACTTGGTTTTTCAGTGTCAGTAGCGTGTATACTTTCATATGCATTTAGTGAATAACTGTTATTTTGAAGTTACAAACAGACACTTCAATTTTATTTATCTGTATAGATATCAGTACCGTATATACTTACATATTGGAATTACAAACAGATACTCAAATTTTTTTTTTTTTTTTCTAAATCCTTGAACACAAGTGATTCCGCAGGACATAGACAGCGAGCTATCGATAAAGATCAGTTTACCATATTTAATGATAAGTGTAATCTCACGAGATAAAGCGTGATATAAAATATGAGACGGGTACCTAAACGGTAGTGGTAAGAGTCATGTTGCGTTTATTATTGGTTCTGTGTACGGTTGGTGTGGTGATCGCCACGCCGGCTATTGTAAGGGCGAAGGAGGAAATCGAAGCCTTTAGACACTTTTTGGAAAGCACTAAAGACAGTGAGTAAACTTTATAAAACATCAATAAAATTGTACCCCGAAAGGCCGTGGTGGCCACGGTATTTTTTTTTTTTTGAGCAGTTGTCTGCTACTCTAAAGCAAGTTCGAATACTAGAGGCAATCAATGAGTTATTCCAAGAAGAAATAAACCTAAGAGATGTATCTACTTGCATCAAATTTGGTGTACCTATTTTGTACCAATCTGTATACCCCGAAAGGCCGTGGTGGCCGCGGTATTTGAGCAGTTGTCTGCTACGCTAACGCAAGTTCGAATACTAGAGGCAATCAATGAGTTATTCCAAGAAGAAATAAACCTAAGAGATGTATCTACTTGCATCAAATTTGGTGTACCTATTTTGTACCAATCTGTATACCCCGAAAGGCCGTGGTGGCCGCGGTATTTGAGCAGTTGTCTGCTACGCTAAAGCAAGTTCGAATACTAAAGGCAATCAATGAGTTATTCCAAGAAGAAATAAACCTAAGAGATGTATCTACTTGCATCAAATTTGGTGTACCTATTTTGTACCAATCTGTATACCCCGAAAGGCCGTGGTGGCCGCGGTGTTTGAGCAGTTGTCTGCTACGCTAACGCAAGTTCGAATACTAGAGGCAATCAATGAGTTATTCCAAGAAGAAATAAACCTAAGAGATGTATCTACTTGCATCAAATTTGGTGTACCTATTTTGTACCAATCTGTACAGATAAATAAAAGTGTCTGTTTGTAATTCCAAAATAACAACTTTTCACTAAATGCATCGAATACCAGAGGCCTGTATCAATGAGTTATTCTAAGAAGAAATAAACCTAACTGATGTAACTACTTGCATCAAATTTGATGTACCTATTTTGTACCAAACTATACAGATAAATAAAATTGAAGTGTCTGTTTGTAATTCCAAAATAACAACTTTTCACTAATTGCATATTAAAGTGTATACGTTACTGACACTAGATAACCAAGTTTTAAAAAATTTCTCTGTCTGTCTGTGTGTTTCGGGTAATCTCTGAAACAGCTGGACCGATTTTAACGCGAGTTTCACTGACGGGTAGCTGATGTTTCAAGGAGTAACTTTAACAAGGAGCTACTTTGATTTATAATAAATATTAGGGTTCCGCGACAATAAGGATGAAACTAAATCTACGCGGGTGAAACCGCGGGGCATAGTTAGTACTTAATATTTTAATACTGTATTGATGAAATGTACATGATGCTTTAGTTTCTTGTCTGTTCTTCTCAGAAGGCTTCCGAACCGGTGGTAAACTTTCGTACTTCATAAGTGTCTTACAGGGGACCAAACTGAATAAATAATGTTCAGTTTTATTTCCGTTAAGATTTATAAGTACAGGAATCACGTCCCACGTGCTTTACGGCGAAGGAAAACATCTTGAGGAAACCACCACAACCCGTCTCCGAAAAAATATCAAAACGTACCTATAAAGCCATACCCATCATCATCATCTCCCTGGCCTTAATCCCATGTATTTGGGGTCGGCACTTGATTCAACCCGATGTGGCTGATCACCTGATTTTTATACGAAGCGACTGCCATCTGACCTTCGCAACCCGGCAGGAAAATCGGCAATCTGGGTTAAGCTATTTGTCAGACTCTCTTAGGCCTCTGACTGACCTGTAACGATTGCCAAAGATGTTAAATTGGCAACCGGGACCGACAGCTCAACGTTCTCGCCGAGGCACGGAGGGAACTCGGGCGGTCACCCATCCAACTACTGGCTAGGCTAGTATGGTTGCTTAACTTCGCTGATCGAATGATATGCGCAATAGCAACTGTGCCACGAGCTCCTCGCCATACCAATACGCAAACGAAATGGTCACGTTAATACATAGAAAACTTTGTTGTTAGTAAGTAAAGGTTTAACGTTCCTACAATGCTTACAGCCAATGACAACTTGGAGCAATACCTCGCACGAAGCAGGATGTTCCCTGGCGCGAACCCTGAGGAGATCAGCGGCAAGTACCAGGGGGACATAGTCCTGGACGACTTCATCATCGAGAGAATGCTGCATGAGTACGCCATGGGCCGCAACGCCTACACCTGGCCTAATACCAAGTGGCCTAATGACACCGTCGTCTGGGAGTTCGCCGAGGGAGAGTTTGGTAAGTAAGATTTCCTAGAAGGTGATAGAACACTCACTTTTCCCCGAAGATATTTACCAATGATGAATGCCAACGTGACAGATGGACAGTCCATCGCCGTCTTCAGTTTTGTAAGGCCTTATCTATATCTATACAGATAAATAGTGTCTGTTTGTAATTACAAAATAACAGATTTTTTCATTAAATGCATATGAAAGTATATAATATGGTACTGACATAAGAAAACCAATTTTATGTCTGTCTGTCTGTTTGTTCCGGCTAATATCCGAAGCGGCTGGACCGATTTTAACGGGACTTTCACTGGCAGATACTTACTTTAATTTATTAAAAATATTATGGTTCCGTGACAATAAGGATGAAACTAAATCTACGCGGGTGAAACCGCGGGACACAGCTAGTCTATATATACAAAAGAAAGTTCTGTTAGTTACACTACTTATAACTCATGAACGGCTGAAAATTTGTGAGGCTTAGAACCACATAGGATACTTTTTATCCCGTGCCCGTGGAACATGACATAACACAAGAAAGTACGCGGGTGAAACTGCGGGGCACCGCTAGTTTGAAGATATATATGAAATTGGTGTAGGTACCTACGAATGTACTTAAAATTAAATGTTATTGGATTGACGTCATAATATATTGCAGTAATTACTCTTTGCATGGGCATTTTTCTAATGCGCAATACAATATAATAATTAAGTATGACGAATAAATTTCATTAAAATTGTTTACTTTGATAATAAGTAATCACGGCAGATTATCTTGCAATAAGTGAATTACTGATTGTAATACATTACATACGTAGCTATTTATATACTAGCGGACGTCACGCGGTTTCATCCGCGTAGTTCCCGTTCCCGTGGGAGTACGGGGATAAAATATAGCCTATGCTACTCGCTGATGATACAACTCACATCCAGCTCCCTAGCTCATCCCCCAGCAACGCCCTAAGCCGAGGTCCGAGCCCCGCACCGGGGCGCCCTTAGCTGTGTTGCTTAGTATTTAAGTTTAAGCCCTTGGGTCTCGCCCTATAGTCCGGTTAAGCAGTGGAGGTAACTCCCCCCTACCAACTGCGAGAGACCATATCTAAGTTTTGGAGCCTATTCAATGCAACAAACAAACAAAAATTTTAATTTTTCCTCTTTATAATATTAGTGTAGATAGATAGGTATAAATAGGTACATTGCCAATTTGGGCAAAACTTATCTTATTTTAAAACGTGGAATTCCCAAGATGGTACTTAACTAACGAAAACGAACGAACGATATTGGGTCACTGAACTAGTTTAATATTCACAGATAAGAAAACATATCCAATGATAAAAAACCGCATTTTTACTAAATCCTAATTAATCAATTCAATAATTACCTATCTGATAACCTTCTGATAGTGAAATAAAACTTGACACAAATATTAGTACTGATTGATTATTTTATAAATCTTAATGAATTAGGTACTTTGATAAGGCTGAAAATATTTTGTATATATTTCAAGAATGTATGTTATTGGGGATTTCCATCTGTAATTTCCCAGTGTCCAGTTAATGGCAAGAGCTCGCGCCCATTTTATGGGACTTTCAGGTTAAATATGGATGGACTTCAACTACATGTCTACATACCCCATCGGGGAATACAGGCGTGAGCATAGTTTTATTAGTATATCCGAGAAATAATTAGGTAATTTATGGCGTCTAAGTTTTTGTTTGCTTACAAAACTTTTATTATCAACCACTTAGATTGAAAGAAAGGTAATTTTTTCATATAAACACTAATAGGTACTTTGTTAGTAAGCTATATTAATTGTCTGTCTCTGGTGTTCGTAGGTCCTCTTCAATCGGCTGCTATTGAAGAAGGAATCGCAGATATCGAGAGACACACTTGTGTGAAATTCCGTTACCGCCAGCCTGAAGACACTAACTACGTGAGCCTTACTGTGAGTACCTTTTAACTAATCATCATGAACTTGAGCTAAAGTGATATGCAATTTAAGTATAAAGTACGTAGGGGTAAATTCTGCTCTGGGGCGCTACGTAAAATTCTCAAGCGCTGACGCTAATAGAAGCGATACAAAATGCCGGTTCTTCTCAGAAGACTAGTTTCCAACAATTCTTCGACATTCATACATATTAGGGCCTAAACTGAATAAATCATTATCAATTTTCACGCGGTCACCTCAGTAACGTCATGAATATAGTAATACCTCCTTTCCCTAGGGTGGTGCCGGCGGTTGTTACGCACACGTGGGCTACTGGGAGAGCCGTGGTGTTCATATCTTGAACTTGGCCCGTAACTACCCCGGTGTCGGGTGTTTCCGACACGCCACCATCGTTCACGAGTGGATGCACATCCTCGGATTCCTCCACATGCAGTCCACATACAACAGAGACGAATTCGTCAACATTGTCCAGGAGAATATTATGGATGGTGAGTTTTTTCATAAGTGAAGGCATGTCGTCAGGAAAAAAATTCACGATAACTTTTGCGCGAACTTCATTATTATTATAAATTAATGACTTGTGTACATATTTAACGGCTGGCCTCATTCATGTATACACAACTGTTCGTTTGATTTCATCTATTTTAGAAGTTGAAGTATGGTATGGTGTATCAAAATGGTTGGTAGAAGTCACGGCAAATTTCTATGCCGGGGCGCTTACTACAGCCGAGGGCACTTCAGTGTTAAAGGAATAAACTTAATTATGTAGCATATAGGTCCCGTCTCAGGAGTTTGATTTTTTCCACTCAATCATTTTATAAGTCCACTTATATCAGGTGCCATAAAGACAGTCAGAGTCGCACTCATAAAACAACCGAATGTAAAAAAAACCATAACTAGTGATGGGACCTGGTAGCTAAAGAAGAAGTAAGTACACTAGGCTTTAAGATTACTGAACTAATAATTTCAATACAATACAATTGTGAACAGGTACCGAACACAACTTCGACATCTACAGCGGTGATTTGGTGAGCAATCTGGACGTGGACTACGACTACGTGAGCTGCCTGCACTACGGACCTTATGCCTTCTCCAGCAATGGGGAGAAGACCATCGTCGCTTTAAGGGTAAGCTCACTACAATACAATTTGATAAGAAGGACTTATGTCTTTGCAAGGACACGGAGACTATACTTTGCGGGTTGTTCTGCCAGAACATGGTTCATCGCGCTTCGTTTAAAAAGCAGCAAGCGATTTTTAAATCTAAGCACATTAATTTATAGATGGTAAAAAGGTTGACTTGAATTTTTAAAAGTATGAGGTTTGCTCAATTTGGCATCTGCTACTACTTGGCTTACGAAGTAATTTCGAATACACTTTTAAGACGCCCGTCA
The DNA here is from genome assembly GCA_964035505.1 of Watsonalla cultraria. Lineage (NCBI taxonomy): Eukaryota > Metazoa > Arthropoda > Insecta > Lepidoptera > Drepanidae > Watsonalla > Watsonalla cultraria. The sequence goes on along the minus strand of OZ037717.1, from coordinate 2,501,256 downwards.
AGTTTATGTCGGCCGTGATCAGTACGAAATAAAGGTCGATTCCATTACGATTTATGCACGCTCAACGAAAATAGTTGGGAGTAACTGCACATGTATTTAATTTGCATCGCGCCATATATAGAGACAGACTCATAAAATAACTACTGCGCACCCAGCGCTCATAGGTCTTAAGTATTAAAACAGGCACAAGAGCTTTGCTAAAATTATCCAGTCCTAAACATAAATACGTTTTAAAAATTTAGTCAAAAAAATAGATCTTACTTTTGAGCGAAGTGTAACTTACAGCTAGTACATACCTGGAACATAGGAAATTGTACTTATTAACAATCCGTTTTCTTGTCCAGGAGCACGAAGGTGAGATGGGCCAACGCGAGTACATCACTGAGAAGGACTGGGAGCGTATCAACAAACACTACAACTGCCCTGGAGCCTGGGATTGAACCCCCAACACGACTGAACTAGCCTAATGATATTGAACTTTATATATTTTTTACTAAAGTACACTTTATAAGATTTTTGTAGATTTTGCGTTTAAATTTTTTTCCGAAACAAATTCTTATCCTAAGCGTAAAAAACTTTTCGTTAGAACAAGCCACTGTTTAAATATAAGTTTTACAAGCAGATATTAACACAAACACAGTCGCGCACATCTCAAAAAAAAACAACCATAGTAGCCGTGTGGTTTGCATAGTCTTACTACGCCAGCGATGCAAGTTCCAATCCTATCGGTCTGTACTAATTAGTATTTCTAAAAGCTTTAATGTAGTGATTAATTAATTGAATACAATAACTTTGTATGATGGCAAACGTTTGGGAACGAACGACTATGTGACCCCCCTGGCCCCAATACTGGATCCGCCTGTAAGCCTACCTACATCTTCGGGTACCTACCTGTTACATTTACGCCAATCTCAAGGCAAAGTTTGTATTTATATCTACGATGCCCTTAGACAAAAACTATAAATTTCATGATTTCTGGCGTAGATGTTCAAGTAATTTCCGAAGCCGATCACCACAAATTTCCCTTAAAACGACCCAAACACCAAAGCTGTAAATGGCGTACATTAACGACTTCGTAATTAAGATATCATATCCTGGAGTATTCGCTGCAAGGCAAAAGGCAAAAAACGCGCTCCCGTCGGCAAGGCAAACGAAGGCAAATGATATTATTTACAAAACACACAGTGTTTTTTCAAGAGATCCCCAAGGGCCGACAGCGACCTACATGTCTTAGCAACACATGACGACTTGCCAGTATATAAAAAAGTAAGTAAGTGAGCTTCTTTGATCTCCCTTGCTTGTTCAAAACTGTCGCACTAAATTCTGCTAAGACAAATTTCCAGTCTTTGAAATTGTCGAGTTAAACGCGGTCTTAATCAAATTTATTACGTTTTAACTACCAACATGAGTGATTGGTGGGAGTAAATACATGTTTTGATTGGGTTAGCGACGGCCGACGGCTGCAACAATTTGGAAACAGTTTCGTACGTATGAACAAATTTGGTTAATTTGGTACTTACTTGGTTGGAGATCGGAAATTTTCGAAAAAAAAACCTTAAGTAAACTGACTCAAAATATGTTGATACTTTTTCGCAGGCGGATTGTGATTGAATTCTAAAGGTGGCATGGATTTCGATTCACACCAATTTCACCAAATACGCGATCGAATGTCGACTTCGTTTGAAACATGTACCAACATATACTTGGGGTACAGACCCATTACCATGACCTCTTATTGCCTTGATTAGGTACTCATATTATGTACTAGCTGAGAGTTCAGAAACCTTAGTGAATAACGCGGCAGATCACGGTTGACTGACACGTCTGTCTGTTGACAGCCGTATCGCCGTCGGATCGCGCCAAAGATGCGCAAGCGCACTGAAACCGATACCACTCGCCGCAACCACAGGGTGGTCGGTTATTTAAGAAGTTTCGGGGAAATCTGCCTCACTTGCCGTATTGGGTTACTGTACTAGTAAAGTTGCAGAAAATAAAAGACACGTTTAAACGTTTCATTCATAACGTTTGGGCGCTCAAAGATGGCAAAGGTGCGATCAGGGGCCTCACCACGAGCTCTTATTGCCATGATAGTTTCCCTCATTTATGAGACATGTATGTGACGTGCATACAACTGTCACTGTCGCACAACTGAATTAACATTGCAATAAGAGCTCATGGTTGGGCCCCAGACGCTTTATGAGAAACGCAATAATAATTACTAGTTTGACCCATAACGTACTTACTGATATAATGTTGATGACTAACTAATAACACAAGAGAGACAAGAGTGGCGATTGCTCCACCGACAAGAGCAAAGCTCTTAAATTAAAGAAGAAGAACTAATATGTTATCAACTCTTAAGAGTACCTATTATTTACGTGAAACAGATTTCGCGGTAGAATGTTAATGTAGGTTTTAAGATTAAATTTATAAGAAGTGTTTTCTTACGACCTCAAGTCAATATAAGATAGCATCTTAAATTACAGGTCCTGTCACGAGTTAAGAACGCGCAGCGTAAAATAGTTTGGATATTTGTACATGTTTATATTCGCGTCGCGCTATAGGTAGGTAACTACATATAGATGGACAAAGACAGGCTCATAGAATGAATACTGCTTATACCTGTACTACCCTATATCTTATCTTTCACATAAAAGACAACAACGTACGGCTCACGACTAAATTTGCGTGTTATTATCTATTAACCCCTTAATACTCTTCTTGAAGAACTCCTACACGCATAGTGCATCATACTAACACCAAAATAAATTATTCCGCTAAATATTCACCTCATAAAAAAAAGGCCAAGCTACTTAGATTTTTTGCTTAACGCAGTAAACAAGAAGCTAAGCGGGACATGTCAAGTATTGAAGACTTGAAGACAGCATCCCGAGGGAGCCAACAGATCTCAATGACGTAGTAACATTAACACGCACTTAGCGATTTGGTAAAAAACAGAGGATTTTTTCAAGTAAAAAAGTGTCAAAGTTTAACGGTATTATCGGCCGCGTCTAAAAACAGCTAAAAAGCCGCCGATGCGTTTGCGTCTATTTTAGAATGCATGTTTTCAATTAAATCCATAATCAAGAGCTCACAAATTGATCGTTTCCTGAGGAAATACTTGATTACGGATAATTTTTATCTCGGTTTATTTGTAAGTTTACGAGTTTTGAGATAAGTTTCTTCATAGTTGATAAAAAAGTTCTTTAACTTTTAAAATATGTTCTCTAAATAATGATATTTTTTGATCTATCCGTAAGTCTAATTGTAAAAAAAACTAATGTAAATAAATGATGGATCCGGTGAACATCTTATCATGCCGAATGAGCCGGATTACCGGATCCAGTTTTCCGGATTGCAATCCCTATAGAGAAGATGGACATAGTTTGAGTTCGTTAATTTCTTGTACTTATACCTTTCACATATCTATATTGTGTATATATAGTCTGTATACATACCTACAGATAAATAAAATTAAAGTGTCTGTTTGAAATTCCAAATTCACAGCTTTTCACTAAATGCATATGAAAGTATAGACGCACAAAAAATCTTACTTTTAATTACATAAAAAAATCTAATTTTACAAAAATCTCTGTCGTTTGTCTATCTGTTTCGAGTAGGGTTAGGGCTGGATCGAGTAGACTGATGTTTGGGACTTTAGCTGATGTTACAAAACGTTAGGTACTAGCTTAACTTTGTTTAATAGGTGCTTTTGTTTAAAAATAATCGGATCCGTGAAATAAAGCCAACGAGGGGCACAGCTCATCATCATCATCAGCCTATCCTCCCGTAATGAGGACCATAGCGTCTTCAGCTTTTAAAAATTACTTTACTTTTTCGAGATTAAACTGGGTGGCGCCTACGCACCCACCCGACGGACGAGGGAACGCTCTTCCGGATGTGCACGCGTTCAAAATGTTCAAATTCCACGACCCGTTAGGCGCAGGAGTAATTAATTTTGCACAAATGTCAACACAAGAGTGCTCTGCGATGAGCCGGAACGACACAGTGATTAATTTTGACATTTTTTTGCAGCAATTTAATACTTCGAGGTAGTGGTTTTTTTAATTAGTATAATTGTGGAGTTTTAAAAGTAATTCGTACTTAAAAAGGTTGTTCTGATTTCTTAGTAAACCGCAATGGGCTAAGTGGTAAGGGTTATTATTTTACCTTCATAACGTATTTTCTTATAAATAAATTTTAAGGTAGAAGTATCAATATAAATAATTAATATCAAGATATATTTTTTTTAATATCTGTTTGTAATTTCTCATTAACAGCTTTTCACTTAATGCCCATATACAGTAAGTAAGTAAGTAGTGAAAACTAATTCTAAAAAAACTGTTAGTTTGTACCCGCTAATCAATGAAACAGCTGGACCGATCATAACGAGACTCACTGGCAGATGGCTGATGTTACAAGGATTAAATTACGTCTTTTAAAATTTAAGGTTCCGCCAAATGATGAAATGAAATGAAATTACGTGGATGAAACCGAGGGGGCCAGGCTAGTACATACATATAGGTACCGATCAATATCATAACCCTTCGTTTTGCTTCGCCGTAGTCGGATAAAATAAAGTGTGTATGAGTAAAATAATTACAACGAAATATTTTTATAAGTTTATCGTTCTATTTGCAGCGCGACAATTATTTTGAGCTTTTCGTGTAAGTGCTAAAATTAAAGTTAATTAATCGTCGGGCGCCCCGTTATTTGGATGCGACGTGACTGATGGCCATATTGAGTTGAGGTAATTGTCATGCGTGCGCGCAATGCGGAGGCCATGGTTTTATATGCATTTACGGACATTTTGTACTGTAGGTATTTAAGTCATTTTAACTTCCTGTACTTACAGTAGGCCTAGGCAAAGTAACATTCTCTCACGCTTGCTCTAATACAAACGCTAAATTTTTTTGGAAATTACATAAATCAGTCACGTGACATATGCCACGTACATTTTGTATCGTATCACTAGCGAAGCGTGAGGACTTACTTCGTCTACACACTGCCCTGAGGGCCTAGTGCGAGTTTTCTTAAAATTGCCGTCACAAGTCACCGCGTCGACGTAAACGCAGATTTGTATGGGCTCACAATAGTGTCATCTTTAGGCCGACAGAGGTGCTGCTCCGATCCTATACAAATCTGCGTTAACTTTGACGCGGTGACTTATGACGGCGGCAGTGAAAAACTCACACTAGACACTGTACAGCAAGTAACTTGATGCCAAAGCTCACGCACCTAAATAGTGAGATATGGCCCTATAGGTACACTAGCGGCCGTCTTGCGGTTTCACCCGCGTAGTTCCCGTTCCCGAGGTAGTACGGGGATGAAATATAGCCTATGTTACTCGCTGATGATGTAGTTATCCATTGCTGAAAGAATTTTCAAGATCGGTCAAGTAGTTTCGGAGCCTATTCAATGCAAACAACTCTTTATAATATTAGTGTAGATATTTACTAAAGTCATTTTTGCTAACTTTGACTTCCTTCTAAATTACACAGTGTTAATAGCAAGCAAAGAAAAATATGAATATTAAATTTGATGCAAATAATATCACAGTCGTCGGATATATTGTGTGCAATATTTTTTTTTGCCATCAACAAAATGGACTGGAAATGATACCTAGTTAATTGGAATGGAGAAATAATTTCTTAGTCCGCACACGGTTGGCCACCGCACAGGATGGTGTGGTGACAAATGGCTATGTTCACGGATTATTGCCGGCATCCCTACAAGATGAACATGTTACGCCTATGTAGACCACACCGTGGCCAAATTAATAACTGTGCCGTGTGTCTTATGGAAAAAATGTTGCCATTTTTATTATTTATTGCTTTCCAAATATTTAAATAGTAACATTCGAAGCATTTTAATACATAGTACGAAACAAGACAAATGATTTTCAGAAGATAGCCGTGGTCATATGCTACGTGCTCTAAAAACCCGAATACTGAGACATTACGTACGGTACGACTGATTTTGAAAAAAAATGTCTACAAATTTTGGGTCTTTGCTTCATCATAGATCTGAGTGCACTTAGGTTACTACGATTATACTCTATTAAGTATTTTAGGGTAATTAATAACCACACGAAATTTTACGTTGTATTTTAGGCACGTATTGATGGATAAAACCCATTCTCCACGTAAAAAAAAGGTACAAAACCAGTAACATTTTCGTAAATAAATTCTTAAAAACTGAAGCTGCAATTCTCTATAACGGCATAAGTACTTGAATACGAAAGATAAAATAATTTAGAATCTATGATATTGTCTACTTACCTAGATATATGTCTCTAATGTCTACCTATCTGTTCCGGAGCCGAGTACGTTCTCGTTACGCACAGGCGCGAACGAGCTGTCTCCCGCCACAAACGCTCCTGCGCCCGCGCCGTCAACTGTCACCCCCAATTATGGCCGCCATGACACTTTCGCACGTTTGCTTTTGAATTTAGAATATGGTTGGGCGGAATCTGTTCTTTATTATTTGTTTTTAAATTCCGATATTACTTAGACTTATTTTTAATTCTTGGCAATTTATAACAGTCGCCAGGTTTATTTGATGATTTCTTACATACTAGTTTATAAAAAAGTATGTATTTAGAGTAAGAGCGTGGATTAAAATATGTAAGAAGCTAATCGCTTATTTAGTTTCTAGCTAGTTTTCCTAATTTCTAAATTCGTTTATTTTCAAAGATATTAAAGATTACCTTCTTCGGCTTGGTCTCAGAGCCCGTGGTCATCTATTTATTACTACTTAAGTACTTGTTTTCTCAAGATAAAAAAAGCCTATGAACAACCCTCACCAGAGTACTATTACACAAAACTCAAGACAAGATTTTCCGAAATTTAAAAAATATTAAAACATGCAAATATATGAGTATAGTATAGGCACTACCTACCTACCAACCTACTTTCTCAGGTATCTATAGAGCGACGTAAAAGAGTCACGCACCACCGCTACAGGCGTTTTTCATGATTTTACACTAATTCAAAGCGACGGCTCGCCGGTTCTATTCCCGGCTCGACACTCCGCACCGAGACACTGACACACGTTGTACAACGGATGCAACACACATTATTATATTAGATATTTATTTAGTTGAATTGAAGATTGGAAAAACAACAAAATAATTATTTGCAATGCAAAGAAAAAAAAAACAAAATCAGTTGGTTTTTAAAAAGTCCAAGAATAAAAAAAAAGTATAGAGGTTAGATAGGTACCTAAGTACTTAGGAACCACAGACTATTAATTACTAGGTTCATTAAATACAAAGAATTTGATTAGTTACATTGATTAAATAAATTATTAAATAGATTAAGATTAAAATATGAGTAATTGCGATACCTTTGCGATTCTTTATTTTGTAAATTACAATGATATTAAGTACCCACATACCTTGCAATCAGCGATAGTTGCTTTTCAAACCCGATCGTCTCGATTCAAAACATGGCAAATATCGAAAGAACTTTCTTTAGATATTTTTTCTTCAGCTGCGTTTGTGTCTAATTCCGTTGATCGTAAAAACAATTTTCACATCCGCGCCGCACCGTTTCAACAACATAAACTTTTCAGAACCAATTACTTAAAAACTTTATATCAATTTTCAACTCAACGGTTATAAATAATGTTCGTTGACGTGTCAATTATTGCTCCAAATTGTTGCCCGCCCGAAACTTTTTTTTAAATTTTTTTAACGGGTGTGTCCAACGGAGCCACGCCTTTTGGTCTTTGGCATGATTTCGAAATTAATGCTTCATGAAACACCCAATTAACATGAGTCGTGCGATAATGAATTGTATTTCGTTCTGATAGAGATTATTTTTCAAACTTTAAAATATATAAATATTTGCTGCCCATGGTTTTTCAGTTTGAACTTTAAATGGAAGGAATAAGGGCTATGAGGTATTTAAGCCTGAAATGTGGGTGTGATTAGAAGGCGAAGTTTACAAGATATTTTCTCGTAGCATAGCACATGTTGTTATTTGGGATGTGGTACCGCAGCAGCCAGATCACGATACAAACTCCATTAGTTCGCACATTAGGATGAGTTAGTCGAATTATGTAATTTAATAAAGTAATTCAATAAGAGAGTGAATTAATAACAATTATTTTGTTTGGCGATGGTCGATCGAAGTTGCTTTGGACAAGTGATATAAAACGGTACTGACAGTGTTTAGGAAGGAATGACGTGATTTTATTCTTTAAATTCCGCGGCATTCTGTTTGGAACATGGATCAAAATAAAGGTAAGGCTTAAGCCAATTAGAACACCTATTAGTTATGATTTTAATCTAATTAGACTCCGCGGAGTAGCGAAGTGATAAGATTCAATTGAATAAGTAGTGACTGATTTTATAGAACTATAAGAAGAAGACTAACCTTCGAAAAGATGATTTATTGGCCAAGTACCTAATTGCCTTTTTCTGATTTGAGCCAAAGGTCACTGTGATTTGATTCCATAGTATCAAAATGCAATGTTGTTAGTTACTGCAGAAGATAAAAGGTAGGCAATATAGAGAGAAGCTAGTACCTAATTGTTTCATGTGTGGGTGGTTAGGTATGTAAATAGGTATTATCAAGACAAGTGCGGTCCCAGAAAAATCTTTTCATATTTTGAAGAAATTCATGTTGTTAGAGTCTGTTTAGAAATATATATGGGATGGGAGGGCGTTGCTGGGTTTAATTTCCTTCTTAGGGTTCCCTAAAGGGTAAATCGGTATACAGGTAAAACCTATTAATAAGACTCCGCTATCCGTCTGTCAGCAAACAAAAATACAATATAAGTGGTTATTTTCGCCGTTTTAAAATATGGTGGTACGGAAGTCTTCGTGCCCGAGTCCGATTCGCACATTCGCATTTTGATTTAGCTAGAAACAAAATAGCCTGTCTATATAAACTTAATCTTTTTGATCAATTTGATTTGTTTAAATGAGTTGAAATAAGTCTAGTGGGTAAAAATATTAGACCAACTCAGACGACAGGGATTGGTTTTCATGACAGGAGTTGGCAATGTGGGTGTCAAAACGTTATTTTACTTTTTGACCGCGACGGTTCTATTTCTGAACAGACTCCTACAAATATTTTTCTTCGTACCGAAGTACTATTTAGTTACACTTTGTAAATACCTAGCTGTTCATTGCATCACATCGTCACATATTTCATATATAACTACTAGCGGACGTCACGCGGGTTTACCCGCGTAGTTCCCGTTCCCGTGGGAGTACGGGGATAAAGTATAGCCTATGTTACTCGCTGATGATGTAGCTATCTACTGTTGAAAGAATTTTCAAGATCGGCCAAGTAGTTTTGGAATGCAAACAAACAAAAAAACAAATCTTTCCTCGTTAGTGTAGATGTAGATTAATTTAAGAACTTAACTTATGAAACGACATTTATTCATAAGTATGTCTCGTCCTCATGATTTAAATAATACTTTTGAAACTGGCGTAGGTAGCTCTATAGAGGAGCTACGAGATACGAGAAGTGCAATGTGCTACGAGGATAGGAACCTAGGTACTTTGACTCGGAAATATGCTAGTCGTCTAGAGAAAAAATATAATAACAAACCATACTCTTTTGTTCTTATTTATTTAGTTATAAGTGCTTAGTTTTTACAAAACAGGTGGATTCTTAACAAAAACTTTCGCGTTTATCACATTAGTAGGATTATTCTGCTGACTAAGCAATAGGAAATACCACGCTAAGCTTAGTTATGAACAGAACTAGATATTTATAAGATACATATTTATCTAAGGACCTTAAAATGCTATGATGCGCAAAAAGCTAACTCCACGTGTGTCGGTGTAACTGATAGCCCAGAGCTGCGCCGACGCAGCCAAACAATGACTTACTGATATCGCCCGCCCAGCCATACGGATTCGCAACTTATCGTGATTGGGATATACATACTTACCTATAGATACAGAAGTTATATTGTTATTGTATGTATGGAAGCAATTCTGCTCTGTATGGGCAGATCAGATTCATATTCTGGGGGCCAACAATGATCGACGTTTAATTTTACGGTACCAAAATGAAACGTCAGAGCTCAGAAGTTCTTAATACGCTCTGCTTAAACCAATGATGGTAGGCCCCCTGTTCCTCTTTTGCTCCCGACAAAACAATTATACAGCTACCCTGATCGTCAATTCGTTGACATATACCTTTAACGTAGGTACCTGGCGGCTAGCTATGACTTACCAACAAATACTTTACGTACATACATACCCTTACGCTGTATTTCACATGTGTTTTTGTTCTCAGACATCCCGCGTCAAATGCCGCCGAAAAACTACGAAACGAAACCGCAAACACCTGTCAACTACAATGTACAACAAGGCAATTACCCGGAGAACAACCACAACCTCTTCCAAATGATCAAGTGCCACGAGGATAGCTTGCTAAGACTTCACCATCTAACAGCTGGAAGACAAATAAACGGTGCATACGACACCAGCTACCAAAACGACTTAACATGGTACCAAAAAGACTTACAGCGTCCGTATATTAAACCCGTAGATTACTTAGCTTACGAAGATATGAGAAGAAAATACGATGAGGCTAAGACTGGGAAAGAGAAGGAATGTCAGAAGGAGTCTGAGGAAGAGAGAGACGGGAAAACTGATGATAGGAAGAAACCTAGAAGGAATAGGACGACGTTTACCAGTCAACAGCTGGCGGCTCTTGAAAAGGTGTTCGAAAAGACGCACTACCCTGATGCGTTTGTCAGGGAGGATTTGGCTGCTAGGGTTAATCTAACTGAAGCTAGGGTTCAGGTATGCTTAAAGTTTAAACCATATCGATTTATTTTTAAGGCTAATTAATCCAGAGAGTAAAAGAAGATATTTCGTATTTACCGTAACTTTTCGAATCAAATGATTTATCGCTTTTTTTCGTTATTAATGAATTCTTTAAATGATGTTCCCTTCACGCAATGATGCCTATTTAGGCGTAGGTATTAGCTACCTATGGGCTTTATTAACGTACGAATGATTTACCTAATATTGGCATTGATATAAATTTATCTAGTCTTAAATATCTATATTTCTACAGGTATGGTTCCAAAATCGGCGAGCAAAGTTCAGAAGAAACGAGCGGTCTGCACTAACTAGTCACCGAGGATCGACCAGCCAGAGTTCTCCAGAGCCAGTCCCAGTGCCAATAGGACTTTCTCACCAAGACCCAAGGCAGGACTTCACCCGGAATACCAAGGAACCGTGGCTACATCACTTCCAGACTAACAATTTAAACTTCGGTCTACCCATAAGCAATCCTTCTTTGTATCAGAACGATTATTCCCTAATGATGCAAAATGTTGGGAGCAGACAGTATGTGCCAAATTCCAATCTTATGGGTCAAAGTGTAGTCGGGTATGGGTCAAATGAGAATGGTTATAGTTCGTGTTCACTTATTGGTGGTTATAGTGGACCCCTCCAGTCCGCTCATCACAGTTCATATAATCTCAATTTAAGGCTAAGACCTCATGATTTTAGTATTAACAATATTACTTTATGAGACAAGCAAGTCTCATACACAAAACTTACACGCTATAATATTTTTTTATAAACGTGCATATTGTGTTCTTAAATCCTTAATCTAATAACACGACAAGAGACTTTAGGTTGTTGCGTTACTGTGAATATGTGTACTAGGTAAATAAATATATGAAAATGAGATTTTTGTTTTACTAAATACATCCCAAATCGAGTAAAAACTGTAGAAAATATTAAAATTTGTACTTAAAAACTGTTGCGCGATAATACGACCGAAGGACCTTGTATCCATGTGTCAGCCGATGACTACTTACTTGACAGATTTAATGACATGTGACACTGTGAAAATGTCAAAAAGCCGGATAAATGCACTATGCAAAAACTTATTTAAAAAGTTTTATTTGTTTCGTGTTTTAGTTTGAAGTAGATTCAATTATTGTAATTACCCATGTTGGTTTGTACAAAGTCATAGCCAAAATCAACAAATTCATATTGGTTTTGTGTGTGAACAAAAAACTGTTACACAAACTTTAAAAATGTCGATAAAGATATACAGCAAAAGTGTTGTGTTTTTACTACCATTCGCCTTAATTGCCCATGTTGCTTACAACTACTACATCAAGAAGAAAAAGAAGGAACCCCGTAATGAGATAAATGAAGTCATAATGTTTTCGCATGAAACTGGCGAAATGAAGAGAAGCAAGTATTCCCGTTGTATGATCACACAGAGCATGAATAGAATGCTGCATTACTTAAGTTTACCGCGACACTCTTTAGACATATGTATGTACGTGTTAACTAACTTGGACGTGACTAATGCCGTGTTAAAACTACACTGCAGAGGTGTGAGGATACGCTTGATAATTGATGCTGATATGGCATTCTCTAGTGGTTCAAATGTGAGGCGGCTTGAGAAGCAAGGTATACCGGTGCGTTGGATGAAGTCTACCAACATAATGCATCATAAGTTCTGTCTAGTTGACACGTCCGGTGAGGGAGCTATTCCATTTGTTATGGCGGGATCTTTGAATTGGACTAATCAAGCCTTGTATGGAAATTGGGAAGACGTACTGATTACGTCCCAGGAGACTATTGTACAACAGTATAAGGCTGAGTTTGAGAAGCTCTGGGTGCAGTTTAAGCCAATTGTTAACTAAGAGAGTATAAAGATGTTTTTTGGTCAAGGCCCAAAAAGATTAAATTACTTACTTTTAAAGCGTGGACCATAATTGTTTAAGTTTGTAGAATAATGTCATACATTAAAGTTATTTCTTGGCTAAATATTCTTAAAGAAACGGTAATGTTAAGAGTGCTAATAAATTTAGTCGTTTGTTGCTTAAAAGAAACATATTTCAAAGTTTAAAAATGTTTTTATAAGTAAAATTCCTTGGAGTTGTCTATTGTTTGACACTACAGGAATGAAGAGTCTCATTACTTTGTTATAGGTAGGTTTAAGTTTTGTAATGACTGTTAGTAAATATGTTCTAACAGATCTAGTTCTTAAGGAAAAAACAGTAAGTATTTGCTAAGTCTAACTGTGATCCTTATTTACTTCTAATAAAACTTATTTTGTACTATGCCTCAGCTATTTTTTCCCAAATCTATAATCATGTTACATACATTTTAGGCTATAATTAATTTTAAATGTAATTATGAATTAAATAATAACTAAAATATATTATTAAAAGGAGTCTCTTTAGGCAAGGTTCCGAAGATACTGGCAGCATTCCCCCTTTGAATAGCTAGACTAATTCTCTGTCCGAGATAGCTGTCAGCTTTTTGTTTCTCCTGTGATGTTGACTTACCTTTTTGCTATATCCTTAAAAAGCGTTATATTGCTAGGACCCCAAAGCAAGGTACTCTACACCGAATGGGAAAAAAATCTTGTAATAAATTGAGGATAATTATCTATTTCTTTTGATACTAGGTACCTACCTACAAAACGAATTGATAACATTATCTCTAATCCAAGTAAGAACAATTTCCGTCAGCTATTAATTATTATTGTAAGCGTGTGGCAAATCTTACGCATACCTATAATTCGAGACAAATTGTAAACGAAAGGGCTTTCCCGCGTTATAGTAGAAATTTAATTTGGTTGAGTATGCAACGTTACTTAAAGAATCATATTTAAAAAGCAAAGGTTTTAACCTCTGCGTCAGGCTGCTATACGTCAAACTGTCAGCTGTCAGCTCAGTCTAGTTGTTAATATGATAGGTTAGTATTGATTGAGAGGGATTTCAATTTTCACTCTCACTCACACCGTGTGATTCTTATCAGAAATGGTCAAAGTCTTTGAAATAACATTGAGAGTATTTTAATTTCATTGTGTATTAAACCTGACTGAAGATGGTATCCGGAGTCGTCACAGGAAGACTAGCTTTGGTAACGGGTGAGTAAATTTTATTAAGTTAATGATTCGATCACTTGTTGCGTTAATTGTATTTACCTAAACTTTTTTGAGTTTTAGCCACATAATAAGGGGGTAATAATAATTAACGAACTTTAAAATTTTTAAACCTAACCTGCCGTCTCACAACTTCACCTTAGGAACATAAAATAATTTACACTATCTAGAAAAAAAGTTTAAGAAATGTAGAGCTAATAATAAATTAAAGAAATATAATCATGTGCTTGTTGAAAAAAATACGGCCGAATTGAGAAACCTCCTTTTTTTGAAGTTGGTTATTAGATAAGTATGTATCAAATTAATTGTCGAGAAGGAAGGCCCCCCACACAAAGGCATAGCAGTGGAAAATATTGGGCACTAAAAGGTACTTGGATGTAATTAATAGTGACATATGTTCAGTCCCAGTATTCTTTAAGTATTCAATCCTTTAGTATTCCTTTATTAGTTGTCAACATAATACATGTTCCTAAGTCAGCAACACTCATATGCAACTGCAATAACATTACCTGGCATAAGTTAATGTGGGCTTACTCGCTTTGTCTGAAAACCGAAGCTTCCTTATTCAAATTCCACATTTCTTATTTGTTCTAAAATGATGTCCCAATGTGGTTTACTAGAAAAATAGCATATATTGTACACCTACTTTAATAAAATTATTAAACGAAAGAACCAAAACGTACTGCTACTACTTTTGATTTGCATTTGTTTACAAAGTTTTGTTTTTGGCGATTTGTGTCAATCCCCTGAACATGTTAAAAAAGTATTCGTGCAATTCTTGTTGATAAGTTTGTGAAATCTTCATCATACCTATTTTGCAGGTGCTGGCTCTGGAATAGGCCGTGCAGCCTGCCAGGTCCTCTCCCGGGAAGGAGCCACAGTAATAGCCACCGACATCAACTACGATTCAGCTGTGCAGACCATCAAGACTCATACAGCTTTAGCTTCAGGATCTAATGGTAATATCAGATCTGGATAAAAACTCAACAGTTGAGGTATCATCCTATTTGATACAGTCACTTCCGGGATACAATGCAATTCTTGCAGCCTTTTTCTAGTTTTTGAAATAATATATATTTTCCCTCTTTATTCTCGAGCCCCTAGGCAGTTGCCTACTCCACCTTATGGATCCAGCCCTGATTATGTTCTTTCAAAGCACTGCCTTTTCTGTCTGTCTGTGCAACTAGCTATAGAATAGCAGACAATTAATTTAGCTAGACTTAAACATTTCCTTTTGCTATTACAACATGTTATAGATGTACAGGATTCTATATATAGCCATTATCAAACAACAAGCAATCTCACCTATTTTGTAAAGAATCTGTGTGAGACAAATTTGCCGTTTTTTTTGAAAAATAAATCTTTTGGCTACTCTATTAGTTTGTATTCACTCAAAACAAGGGTGTCAGCAGCTAATAAGCTACTTGGCAGACAAGACCAGACATAAATCCCAATTTTTAGGTCCATATTATTATCCATAATACAAGCTAATTATGAAAATTAATAGATTAATTTTGTTTTTCAGATGAGGAGCACATGGCTGTAGAGTTAGATGTTTCAGACTCTATAGGAGTGAAGAATCTTCTAGAAAATGTGCTGAAACAGTACAAGAAGCCACCCACTATTATTGTCAATTCAGCCGGAATCACCAGAGATAATTGGATGCTGAAAATGTCTGAAGATGACTATGACAGTGTTCTTAAAATTAATTTAAAGGTAAAATAATTAGTTTAAGCACATAGTTAAAAAAAACCATACATTTGAATCGAGACCCTCCTCCTTTTTTAAAGTTGGTTAATAACATGGTTAAGACTAGACTATGTCCATCCTTTTTTAAATGCGTATGACAGAAAGAAAATCATCACATTAAAATTGCATTTTTAACTTCCAGGGTACATTCCTGGTGATGCAGACATTTGCCAAAGCCATGACTGAGGCATCAGTGTCCGGTTCTATTGTCAACATATCAAGTATAGTCGGAAAATATGGAAACATGGGCAAGTACTCATATAATATTATCAGAATGTCTATCAAGAGTTTTGCACAGATTTCGTAATATATGGCCGTGGTGGTAGAATTCGCCTGCTACGCAAGCGACGCAAGTTCGAATCCCAGGGCCTGTACAAATGATATTTTCGAAAAACTGATGTGCAATGGTTTCACACCACGTGCTTTACGGTGAAGGAAACATCGCGAGGAAGCCTGCATATGTCTGAGAAGTAATTCGGAGACGTATGTTATGTGCCTGAGATAGCGATAGACTCGCCATCTGTCACGTTGGCATATAATTTACGGTGAAAAGTGGGTGTAGTGTAATTGGCGAATACTGAATGTATGGTTACCGAATCGATATAAAAATTTACTATTATTATCTCCAGAAACAGAGTTATCAACAGTGGGTTCTTTTATTTCTATTACAACGCTCTAAATCCTCTGTTTGACAGGTTGATATCATATTGGAAACCGAGTCTTATGACACTGAGAATAAAATGCTTTTAATTTCAAATGAAGAGATGACCATGAAGATAAAATGCCATTGAATTTATATGATGTTTATCGTCATATTTTTATCAAATACCGAAGTTATGTAATTATGATATTCACATATGACTTCACCTTATGCTTTCACCACATAAATTATATTTAATATAATATTTATTTATTATTAAAAAAAATACGGTGGTTTGAGCAGTCGCCTGCTACTCAAGCGACGCGCGTTCGAATCCCAGCGGGGTACCAATGAGTATTTCTAAAAACTTATGTGCAGTAGATTTCATACCACGTGCTTTACGGTTAAGGAAAACATCGTGAGATGAACAAGGAAAATTGGTCCACAAGTAGGTAGGAGTAGAGACGAAGTCGCGCGATGCCATTGCTAGAATTGGAAATAAAAATTACATACATATCGGTTTCACCCGCATAGATTTAGTTTCATGCCTTATTTTGCGGAACCCGAATATTTTCATTCCGAATACATCAGCTATCTGCTTGTGAAAGTCCCCTTAAAATAGGTCCAGCCGTTGACGCATGATGGCGTGACCAAGGGAAATAGAGATTCATTTTTATATTATTAATGTGTAACTTGCAGGACAAACTAACTATGCAGCCAGTAAAGCTGGAGTGGTGGGCATGACCCAGTCGGCAGCTAAGGAATTAGGAAAGTTTAATATAAGGTACTGTTATTTTTAGTATCTATACAGATAAATAAAATTGAAGTGTCTGTTTGTAACTGCAAAATAACAGTTTTTCACCAAATGAAAGTATACACGCTACTGACACTAAAGAACCAAGTTTTAAATTTTTTCTCTGTCTGTCTGTTTGTTCCGAGTAATCTCTGAAACGGCTGGACCGATTTTAACGGGACTTTCACTGGCAGGTAACTAATATATCAAGGAGTAACTTAGGCTACTTTTATTTATTAAAAATATTAGGGTTCCGCGACAATAAGGATGAAACTAAATCTACGCGTCTGAAACCGCGGGGCACAGCTAGTTATTAATATTATAAATAGATAATATCAAGATATAAAGTAATTTCAATTATGTTCATATATTGATTTACCATCAGGCTCACTACACATTCCAATTTTCCAAAATAACCTTATTTACGTGTACATGATATTTTACAATAACTTAAACCTGTTTGCTTACTCTTAGTGGCCAATTCTTCGGCATTCATAAGTGCCTTACTAGGGCCTAAACTGAATAAATTGTTTTAATTTAAATTTTTCATTTTCATGTTTCAATTTATGTAAAATTGCAGGGTAAATGCAATTTTGCCGGGATTCATAGAAACTCCAATAATACAAACGGTACCTGACAAGGTGAAGCAGAGCATGTTGAAGATGATAGCTCTGGGCAGACTAGGACAGCCAACAGGTATGTAATGACTTTTATAAGTACTGCTAACACGAGTTTTGCAGTTTTCGAAATCTTCACTCGCTAGCGTCTCCGCCGAATATTTGTATGAGACATTGTACACCGCCTCCTAGCTGTAACATTAAGAACTAAAATATGTCGTACATATATTGTTGGTGACGCTAGCGAGAGTTGATTAGGAAAACGGTGGCAAACTTATGATCAGGGGCGTGCATTAGATTTTCAGAGGGGTAGGCATAAACAATAAGGAGGTAGGTAGGCAGGTTAAGTACCTATGTGTGTAAATACCTATGTGACGCGGCGTAGGTACGTACGTCTTGGTAAAGATATACATACGAACATAAACACACACACACACGACATGAGTGTATTCAGTGATCACAAATTGTAACTTCTGCTTACCTGCTTATATGCAATGCACGCCACTGCTCATGATAGGGGTGCAGAGGTGTGTATGAAGATTCTTGACCTATCTTCAAAATCAAAAAGCTTTCATTTGGTGAAGTGTATGCTATGCCTGTTCATTTTTACAATGCATAATATATATTTGTCTACAGAGATCGCGGAAGTAATAACGTTCTTGGGCTCAGACAAGAGTTCATTCATCACAGGAGCCGCGATAGACGTCACTGGTGGCTGGTAGAATAAGATTTAATAAAATACTTAGCATTTTTTATAAAGATTTAAATTTCATGGTTCAACCAAAATATCAAATTGCTTTTATGAGAATGTAATGTCTTCCCAAAACTGTGATATTTACTACAATTTGTTACATTTTAAATCGTTAGAATGTTTTGTTTTGTAGTAGAATTTATATTTTGTACTTACAATAAACTATTTTGTTCATATTTGTTTTATTTTTTTGATGCATGTTTCCATACTACTAGCAGACGTGGACGCGGTTTCACCCACGTAGCTCCGGTTCCCGTGGGAGTACGGGGATAAAATATAGCCTATGTTACTCGTTGATGATGTAGCTATACATTGCTGAAAGTATTTTTAAGATTGGTTTAATAGTTTCGAAGCCTATTCAATGCAAACAAATAATCAAATCTTTATACTATTAGTTAGTGTACATGAGAGAAAGAAATTAAATTTTACGCCCAGTCTGGAAAAGTCAACAAGAAACTCAGGCAGGCATCTTGTACATTTCATCTTACACATTTATTTCGACCACACTCATAAATCTCATACAAGCCCAATCATTATAAAATCATTGATTAATCTTAATAACTTTTTTAAGTAGGCATTAAAAATGCTTGAACTAGTACTAACTCATTTATTGCAGTTAACTCTGTGCTTTCTTCTTTGATTTTAGTTTTGTCTTCAACTCTGATTTATTCTTCTGCCTCTTGTCTCTCATGAATGTCCTGTACTCTTTCTTTCTCTTATCGTCAATAATCTCTACATATTTCTTCTTGTTGTACTTCTGGAACTCTGCATCAGCTAACAACTCTTCTACCATGGTCCTCTTTCTCTGTTTCTTTGTCAATCTCTCGTTCACATGGTCTAGTGGAGAATCCATAATGCGACCAACCTGAAAAAAAAATCAAGTGGTTAGATAAAGAAGATACTGGCAGCAGTCATAATTTTTGCATAAAGCAATAATTTCAATGCAGTAAGATTTCACATACAAACTTAAACCCTATTAAAACCGCTTAGGGCCAGAAAACCCTTATTGTATACTTACACTATACCAAGAACACACTTATCAAATTCCACTAGGACCAGCAGCTATCAAGTCAGATGTTTAGTCAGGACTTGAATTTTATATGTATAGATTTAACTTTATGCACCTAACATTGTCAGTAACTTATGGATACAGAATTTTTTTATTTTAAAGGAGGTTTAAGAGGTTTGAGGGTCTAAAATTACTTACTTGAAAGTATTTGGGCAACACTTCCATGTCATTTTTCTTGTAGAAATGCTTGGGGTCCAAAGCTGACCTCATCTTGAGAACTTGGAGGTCATTCTTAAGATCTTCGGTCACCTCTGGTGCTGGTAAATTGAACCACCGGGGGCCTCTTGTCTTTTCACGCTCTTTCTGTAATGTCAAAAAATTTTTTGTTTAAGCAAACAAACAAACTCTTCAGCTTTATATATTAGTAGAGATATCTATTATATGTCTGAGTATACGGAGTATACCATTACATACCGAGTTTTCAATGACTTTTTAAACCCATCTCAGGGGCCTTACCATGAGCTCTTATTGCCATGATAGTTTCACTCATTTATGAGACAGATGTATGTGACGTGCATACATCTGTCACTGTTGCACAACTGAATTAACATTGCAATAAGAGCTCATGGTTGGGCCCCTGGTTGTAAAGTTCCAACAGATCAACACCATATCTTTATTAAGTAGTAGTGTTTAAAATATTAAATGAAAATAACAATCATACTACCCCCCAAAAGATTTACGAAGGTTCCTCTCGATTTCTCATGGATGCCATCATTAGTACTGAACCTTAAAAAAGGACCACTTGGGAACCATCATCTTTCAAATAAAAAAAGAATAAACGAAATCGGTTTACCCAGTCAAAAGTTCACAAACAATAAAAAAACCATATAAGTAGTTGAAGTCGGTTAAAAATGACTAAGTAATTACCTTTCTCATAGCCTTCAGTTGTTTATCACTAACATTGTACCGTGGCAGTCTGTGTTCTTTTTCAATACCTGGCTGGAAAACTGATGTCTTCATTTCTTTTTCCACATCCACAGAGCCTAAATTCGATTTCAACTTGCCAGTATCTACATCCAACTGATCAAAATGGAATAAACTG
Source organism: Watsonalla cultraria (assembly GCA_964035505.1). Lineage (NCBI taxonomy): Eukaryota > Metazoa > Arthropoda > Insecta > Lepidoptera > Drepanidae > Watsonalla > Watsonalla cultraria. The sequence goes on along the minus strand of OZ037717.1, from coordinate 2,480,694 downwards.
CTTTTCTTTTCTTTTTTCAAAATTATTGACTTTGTCCACCCCATTTCGTCAAAGAAATCTTCAAATATGTTATCTATTTTAAGGCTTTTTATTTTATTTTGGAGTAACTCTTCAGCCGCTGTTTGGTCATCGAGTTCTTGTTTTTTTTTGTCAAATAAGTTGAGGATGGCTGTGGTCCTGTCTTCTCTATCTGGAAAGCGAAATCATGTTAAATTTAAGATTTACGTACTGATTGAGAGTAGAAGTTGTATTAATATTTGATATAAACAAAACGTGTGTATTAAAGTTACTAACCTATAAAATACGGTTTCTCATCCCCTCCTAGTAATTCAGTCTTTACTTGAAGATCTTCATCACCAACTGTATCTACTATGAAATCCATTTTGTAGTTTGTTTATGCTACCATTTATATAATAACACGAATTAATAATTTACGGAAGAAAAATTTTTCGCTTGCGACATGCTCGCGTGCGATTTATTTACTTACGTAGGATAGTATTTTGGATTGTATTGTCTGTCGAACGAATGTGTCATTTCGACTTGACGTTTGTTTGTCTTGGCATGTCATCTGTCATTTTTATAGCATAACTTTTTTAAATCTATTCTGATAGGATTGTAAGAACAGGCACAAGGATTGAAGCCTATACAGCTAAGATGATTTTATTCTACCCTATATTTTTTAGGCTTACGCTTAAGCTGAATTTCCTTTACTTTTGTGGTGTTTCCAATCCGAAGAAGTCTTTTTTCGTTATAAGATTAATACAATATTAAGAAGAAGCTGTTTTCACACAAAAGTGTGCATAATACTTCGATATAGGCTTATGGGGCAAAAGATCTAGAATTTACACTAGCGTTTGTATTTTCATTCGCACTTGCAGTTATAGACTCGCTTTGTCCCAGCGTAAATGTACAATGATGGCCGTTTCTTGTGTAACAATAATAACATTTCACATTGTAGTTATATAACATAATGTAGGTATTCCTATAGCATAGTACTTAGACCATTATAGGTACCTTAATAAAAAAACGCGATGGGGAAAGTTAAAACGGGGCATAACAACTACTTAGGTATCGCAATGATTTTTTTAAAATAATTTAACAGCTAATTTGTAGGCACCTAAGTATTTCCAGCCAACGAATGTCTTTGAAAAGTACTTATCAGTTTATAAATAAATCTCTTTTACCACCTTCCTTCTCAGGGTCCTTTTCATGGGGATGTAATAATTCAAGGTCGACTGCCAAGAGTCTTAAAAGAACCCAAGGGTACTTCGATGGTCGTTTTTGTCGCGAAGGTTGTTTCAAGGGCTCTTCAAAGATTATGGCAGGGAGCATCTTGTCTAAGTTGCGGTACAAAATGGTTTGACCCAAATTTTTTCAAGGTATCGTATTCTTCCTAAAACTATAATTTAACTTTTCAATAAATGTTATTATTTTGGATTATTTAAAGAAAAGCTCAAATGCGGATTCAGTGTTCCAGACAAGGGCTATCTTCTGTCATACTCGTAATAAATATGTCGAGTATATTGTTAAGAACTCTATTATCTATAAATCTATATATTGTTAAGAACTCTATCATACTACTTAAGTGCCGCGGTTCCATCTGAGTCTACACTAAACCAATAGGATTTTCTTATAGGTAGGCAGGTAAGTAAGTACGTTTAACGTTAGTGAAATGAAATAATTAAACATTTTCTTCCCCAGAAAAATCAAGTGTAAATTAAAGGGGGCTCGCAAATTGATTTTGAATACGATGGGTAGGTTACCCTGTTTAAACTGAAAACCCTACTTAAATAATACAATTAAACAAATAATTTATGCTAATGATATATGCCTGCCTTACCCGAAGGGGTAGGCAGAGGTGTACCTACTTATTAGTAAGCTGACATCTCGTCAGTTACGTCTACGAGCACATAATCTCGCATAATCAATCAAGTGCTAATTAAGTGTTTATGTGCTTATGTATCTATATTTATTACTTACCTGCGGAGAGTTAATTAATTTTAATTTCAACTGAGGACATCGAATATTTAAAGGCTGAATAATTTTGTTCGTCGAATGAAAGTGATTAATGAAAAAGTTGTAAGCTTACATTACCTCTATTTTCAATCAAACATCATGCAAGCTCGGTAAATCCGTAGCCGTCACTCTCAGTCAATTGACTAGCCCCCGGTTTCTCGAACGCTTGTCAAAATCAAAATCAACTGACATTAATGTCAGTTGACATTGTAATCAAATCAAACTAGATGATCATCCTTCTAGCAACCCAATTTGCACTTGACATGCCGTTTGACCGATGAGTAGTTAATTTTTGACTTGACAAGCCTTTCGGAAACCGGGCGTAAGTATCTTACAATGTTTTCAGATCAATGTGGTATACATACTTAACTACGTACTTATGTAGCAGCGTTTCTCCACTCGGTCATAGATGGCGCTACTCGCTAACAAATGCGAAGTTTGAGTACAAATACACGAGAACCTAAATCGCGAAGAGTTTTCAAGCGCATTGCAGTATATATACAAGTTTCCAACTAGCGGTTCCCCAGGCATGACACCCGCCTGGCTGGAAGATCTTCCCTTTGCTGGGGATGAGCATGATCACTCGCTCTCCCCACACTTATATTAAGTAACGCATCCTCACAAAATCAAAAATAATTTATATATATGTAGGTGTTTAAAGGAATAGGTAATATCTTTGCCTGTAACCTAACACACTTCTAATTTTACACACTTTCAAAAACGCTCAATTTCAATTCAAGGAATCTCGAATGAAGAAGAAAATAAAATGTACTCACATAATTATTTTTCTCTCAAAGCCCCAATCCCAGTGAGGGATAGACGCACGAACATGAAACCTAATAAAGCTGTCTAGTATAAACAAACTGACAAACAAACACACTTCAGATATGGGATTGCGCCGCGCCGGGGTAAACAACGGGGATATTGGAGTTTGTATCCCTGGGCATGTCAACTTCGCTCCAAAGATATACATAAAATGATTTCAACGTGTTTCGTATACGGTAATAAACGTATTTTAATCCTTATCCGAACAGCGCGGCGCGCCGTAGCTGCCGCTGTTTGAGCAGTCGCCTGTTATGCAAGCGAAGCAAGTTTGGATCCCTCTGCAAGAATAACAACTATAGTAGCAGCATTTCTCCGCTCGCTACATAGATGGCTATACTCGCTAACAAATTCGAAGTTTGAGTACAAATACACAAGAGCCTAAATCGCGCAATAAGAGTTTTCGAGCGCATCGCAGTATACAGGTTTCCAACTAGAACAGTTGGAGCCGCAGTTCAGGCAAGACAGCGACAGGGAATTGATTGATTATTCGCCTCGTATTGATTACTCCCTACACTATCATGCAAACTCACGTCACCTTACAGCTTACAATGAAGTAAGTCTTTTATCGATAAAAATGGTACAGCTAGGGATGTTGCAAGGTAAGTATCGATACAAGTAACCCTGAATGCGTATCGAGCGAGGGTCGTACCATTGACCCACTTCCGCCGTGTGCACGCCGCGGGTGGTAAATAATGAAAACAAACTCTTGCTGCTGGGACAAAAAGGATATTTCGCGAAAAAAGAATTTAATAAACCATCGTTACAGATTTACCTACAAGGAAACTGCTGAACGTGTGTGTAATTTGAATTTGATGGGTATTATTGATGAAGGTTGGATGTGTCTTCGTATTCAAAGCGAATTACTATATTTTGACGATCGGTAATCTTAAATTTTCTCTTTGTGAATATTAAAATGCTTCATTCAGTTTGGTCCTGGCTTATGATCATATAAAAATTAACCACCGGTTCGGAAACTAGTCTTCTAAGAAGTACCGGCAAGAAACTCAGCCAGGCCAAGTATTTTGATCCCGCAAACGAATCTCGTAGAACAGGTTGATAATCCAAATAGAAAGACGGCAGTGAAAGCGGATATCTACTTTACACAAAGGCCTTTATGTTATTAAATAACAATATTGAACTATTTTTGCGACAAACCAAAGAAGTAAAGCTTGACAAAGTGAGCTGAATCACTAACTGATCCGCACTCAGGGGGAGGCTCATGTTGTAAACGACTTTACATTTATAAACAGGAAGGATTTAAGTCGAATTGTGCGATGTGTCAAGACCATACACGATAATCGAAGCCGTCCATTACATGTCCCCTGGGGGCCTGAAATACAAGATCGTTTACATACATATGTTCATGACTGTATTCTCTGCAATTATACATACATAAGTCAGTCAATCAGTTGGGACATTGAATTTAAGATATCTAAAACGTATTGACCTGAAATGTCTGTACGTACTCTAAAATCTGCCGATCTACTCAGCTCAGGTACTGATGGTCATGATCAATTATTAATATGCATACACTCGCACACACACAGACAAGTAAACAAGAAAAATAAAGAAATTCCTAGCTTGTTCTTCTGGAAATGGGCGCAAACAATTGCTAGACATTTTTTTTAACTATTGTGGTTGTTTACGATTATTGTTATATATTAGTCTTTATGTTATGGTATTAAATACATTATTTAATTCTACTGCCTCATTCTAATCAGCTAATGTGTATAATGTATAATCAAGGTCACCAAATGGTAACAAGGTTAATATAAATGTAAACCTAGCCAGATTTATTTACGCCACGTTTATGCAGGATAATAAATCTCAATAGTCGAGTTGTTTCGTCTCAATGCATCCATAACTAAAGTGTTACGATGTGAGCTGTTTATTTGCAATACGTTGTATTGAATCTGAATTGTATTTGATTCTGATTTATCATTAGAAGAATGAAATATTAATGGAAATAATGATTAATGTTGTTGAATACATTTACTGAATTTGTGATGAGAGTGAATATATTTTTTACTAGCTATGCCCTGCGGTTTTACCCTCGTAGAGTTAATTTCTGGCCCACGGAAACCTAATGTTTTAAAATAAAGTAGTCTAAGTTACTCCTTGTAACATCAGCTATATGTCAGTGAAAGTCCCGTTAAAATCGGTCAACTCTTACAGAGATTATCCGGAACAAGCAGATTCCGAGTCCAGAGACACACAGACAGTAAAATGAAAAAATGATTTTTTTAAATTATTTCAATACCGTAGGTAGGTATATACTTTCATATGCATTGTGTGAAAAGCTGTTTTAAAATAAATTTTCCGCGTAAACGATGCCGATTTCAACGTTACCCCGACAAACAATGCTAGAAAAAGTTCTCTTCGACCTTCAATTGAATCCAGTAGGCTTAGACAAAGTAACATTCTCTCCCGCTTGCGCTAATAGAAACGATGAAAAATGGAAATGACATTTAATCTGTCACATGATATATGTCACTCCCGTCATTTTGTATCGTTTCTACTATCGAAGCGTCGGCTGTCGTAATTAAAACATTTTAAATTTAGGCCCTGTTAAGGCACATAACGTCGGTAAAATTATCAATACTGGTGTGAACACTAGCCTTTAAAAAATATTAAAAAAAACGGAGTATTTCTAAATTGCAATTCAATAAATTTGTATTAAATAACTTAAATACTGGCAACAAATGATCTCGACTTTAATTAATTGGTGTTGGCAACCATTTGGCGGGAGATGACGCTGCTGCAGACATTTTGGCGCCATCTTGAGATACGCATTAAGCTGAAGTGCTGGACCGACTGAATAATGCTCTCACGACAATCCTAATGCATTGCGCATTTGTTATAGCTGACTCACTCGGACCTTTTGTCTAGGGGCATCCATTAATTTACGTGAATCGATTTTGACGATTGTTCAGCACCTCTATTGAGTTATGGTGATATTTGAACAACCCCCACCCTCTCCCTCTAAACTCACTATTATGGCAGTATCGTCAACAAATCTTACAAAATGCGTATTTTACTGTAAATTTGTAGAATTTTTTTCTGTGCTTTGTTGAGGAGACTACTTCAAAATATACATCTCGGAAATTATTCTAAGATTAATAAAGTCTAGTATTTTTTAGTTTTCCATAAAATTTCACAGTATTTGTTGAGTTGTATTCATTTTTTAATTACCATCAAAAATATTTACTGCCAATATGGTATTCACGTGATCCGAAATCGTAGTTCGATAGGACTTTAACTCAATGGATCGTTTTTGCAACGGTGTCCGAGTTATTCCGTTATAATATCTTCGTTAAAATGAATAAAATAACGAGAAAAGAAAGATACGAGGAGTCTAAAGTTACGAGAAACTGTATGCCTGGACAGAGAAACATTCTCTGCGCGTACGCTATTAGAATAGGTACAAGTTGTATGGAAATGATATAAATCAGTCACGTCATTCCAATACATTTTGTAACTTTGTCTACAGGCCCTGTAAGTTCGATTGCATATCGCGAGGTAAGAACATAAATTTACAATTTACATCCACATCAGTCAGCTAAAATACATAACGTATGGATATGGAGTCGATGTAGGACGGTACGTTAGTTAAAGTCACCAGCTAGAACTGTAATCTTGTAAAGTTAGTACAAACTTCAATCTCAAATAACATTCCGTGGGTCCCTTACTTTGGAAACTCACAATTTTATAAATGTATTAAAAAATTAAACATGGTCGACTACGCATTAATTATACATAATATGTTGTATATATGCAGTTATATATGCAGTAGTCCGTTTATGACTCTGGCTCTGTCTGTGGGTCTATCTATGTGTGTGCGAATCGAAAAAACAGATTTTTAATTTCACCGATTCCACCAATTTCGGAATTAATATAGCTTAAACTCCAAGGACTGAAAAATATTTATAAGGTTAGTCGCAGGCTTCCACATAATGGGTTACGTATATTTAATTGTATTCAATCCTTCTTGAATCGAGATCTGAAACCGATAGTAGTTCCCCTCAGGTCCTCACCCCGAAATATAGTTACGATGCGGTGCAGCGTCCCCAGTGTGATTTAGGACCATTTGCATTGAGTGCTTGAGGTCACTGAGTCCTTGATAGCACTCTGGCTCCTTTCGACGCATAATGCCAAATACGCAAAAGGCGAAAACATACATTTTTGGCGTATCGCGGGGTTTAGATTAGTCAATTCGTGAAAGATCATGTCAAAAATGTACGTATTGGTAAATTTTTGGTCATCATCATCATCATCAGCCGGAAGACGTCCACTGCTGAACATAGGCCTCCCCCTTGGACCGCCAGGCCGAACGACGATGCGCTATTTGCATCCATCGGTTGCCCGCGACTCTCACGATGTCGTCGGTCCACCTAGTGGGAGGCCTGCCTACGCTGCGTCTTCCGGTCCGTGGTCGCCACTCGAGAACTTTTCTTCCCCATCGGTTATCAGTTCTACGAGCGATGTGGCCTGCCCATTGCCACTTCAACTTGCACACACATTTTTGGTGTATCGTGTATATTGATTAGAGTAAATAAGTATAGTGGTCTTAGCCAACAACATAACATATTTCAGTAAAGTAAGAGTACTAATGTATCTGGTAATACATCTATATACATATACATATAGGCAAATAAAATTGAGGTGTCTGTTTGTAATTCCAAAATTACGGCTTTTAATGAAATATAATAAAATGAAAATATACACGGTAATGACATAGAAAAACCAAATTTTCTCTGTCTGTCTGTCTGTTTGATCCGGCAAATCTCCGAAACGGCTGGACCAATTTTAACGGGGCTTTCACTGGCAGGTAGCTAATGTTACAAGGAGTTACTTAGGCCTCCTATGAAATAAAAATAAAGCCTACGCGGGTGATACCGCGTGGCACAGCCAGTTGTATAATAAAGTCAAAGTCAAAGTCAAAGTCAAAAATATCTTTATTCGATTAGACTTTATACAAAGCACTTTCAAATCGTCAGAATGACACAATTTACAGGATTATACATGCTACCGCCAGGTTCGGAAGGTTGCTTTTACTGAGAAGAACCTGGCAAGAAACTCAGTAATTACTCTTTTCAAAAATATTATACAATTTAAAAAAAAAACAAAATAAATCATTTGAGAAATGTAAGCCCATGGACACAGTTCCAATGTACAAATGTCGATAAAAATTAACATAAAGAAAAGTCTAGTAGTTCTATTTATATCTATAATTATATATATATTTATAATTATATATACCTAAGTAAATTTTATGTGGTGCGATCATTAACTCTTCTGTCTTCAGATTTAGTAGCTACGCTCCAGGTACATATTATTATGTTCCGCAATTTCCTTAGTAGCGGGAACTTCAGCTTCCAACAATTTGTACATTATTATATAAAATACTCGCTCCTTCCAAGAATGTATGGTCGCCTCGTGTACGAATGGGCAATATATTCTTTGTATGAGAATGCTGGGATCCCAGATAATTTAACTATATACCTAATTACTTTGTTGGGTATAAATGAATTAAGACCCAAGGCTTTCAGAACTGTTAGTAAAGCGGCTGCTTGGAATTCGGTTGTTGCATTCAATGAATAGAAAATAAACAATTCAATATAATTATATTTGCTAGAACTAATAATGTTTCTTACTAAACTAATCTCATCTTAGCTTTCCCAAGGGATTCAGCTTTACTATGTGAACATGAATAATAAGTTCTTCTCAGTAAAAGCAACCTTCCGAACCTGGCGGTAGCATGTATAATCCTGTGTTATTGTGTCAGTCTGACGATTTGAAAGTACTTTGTATAAAGTCTAATCTAATAAAGATACAATATAAAAAAAATATATTTCGGTACTAACCTAATTGGTTTTGTTACGGAAATATCATGATTACACTTTTCCGGTTTTTATATAAAAGAAAGAACGAAAGATCAAATTTGATTAATTATAAACTAGCGGACGTCCCGCGGTTTCCCCCGCGTAGTTCCCGTTCCCGTAGGAGTAAGGGGTAAAATATAGCCTTTGTTAATTAGTGATCATGTAGCATCCAAATGGTGAAAGATTTTTTTAAATCGGTCCAGGGGCCTTACTATGAGCTCTTATTGCCATGATAGTTTCACTCATTTATGAGACAGATGTATGTGACGTGCATACATCTGTCACTGTCGCACAGCTGAATTATCATTGCAATAAGAGCTCATGGTTGGGCCCCAGTACTTTTTAAGCCAATTTGTTAAAGAACAACCTTACATACAAATCTTTCCTCGTTATAATATTGTAGAGATTAAATTAGATAGTACTGCCTGGTTGGTCTAGTGGTTGCATACACTACTGCGGGACAAGAGGTCCTGGGTCTGGCAGTGTTATTGGGTTTTTCCATTTATAATTTCTCAGCAGGACCTCGGAATCTTTGCCTGGTTAATGGCAATAGGCTCGTCCCTAAGATATTTTTATATATTCTAATCTTAATTGCGTCCTATTATTGTAACCTATTACATTTTTCCACAAAAGCTATTCAGTTTTTCTGATCACCCGGTGAGTGAATGACATCTCTCATACTCAGATGATACACACATGGTACACATCTGCGTTCACGTAAACGCGGTGACTTGTGACGGTGGCAATAAAAAACTAGGCCCTCTGACAATAAGTGAATGACACCTACCTTAGTTGGGATGGATGGTAAGTCAACCGTGTATATTCAAAGAGGCAGCTAAATGTAGTTTACTCAGGATAGTTCACCGGTCGCTGGGCTTTACGAATAAAGTCTATTTTTTATTCAACTTGCAAAGGGGAATGTTCGCAACTACCCAAAATAGATTCGTGGGCTTTGCACCTGGCTGCGTTAACTAAATAGGAATAATTTATTCCCTGAATAAAGTTCAAACGGTACGAACGTAATTGTTAACTATCATACGTCTGTAGCAAACCATTTAGTTTTTCTTAGAACTAAAAAACACCAAAGTTCAGCTGTTTTCGACAGTATTTTAACACACCATTGGGAGAATATCTATGCTCATATACCTAAAGCTGAAAAGTGTTTGTTTGAACGCGCTGATCTTAGGAACTACTAGTCCGATTTTTGAAAGTCTACGCTTAGATCCATATGCCTGTATTCCCGAGGACGTAGGCAGAGGTGTTTTAATAACAACACCCACTTTCCACCGAAGATGATTAAGTGTCAACGTGACAGGGTGAGTCTATCGCCTTCTTAGACACTATACATACGTCTTCTCAGACATATGCAGGTTTTCTCACGATGTTTTCCTTCACCATAAAGCAGGTGGTGTGAAATCACTGCACATAGATAAGTTTTTTTTAGGAAAACTCATTGGTACAGGCCCTGCTGGGATTCAAACATGCGTTGCTTGCGTAGCAGGCGACTGCTCAAACCCCAAGGCCACCACGGCTCCTATACTAAATAATATGTCTTTGAAAAAAATCATGTTTGTATATTTCCTGAGACGGTGATGGACTCCTCCGTCAGTACGATAATAAGTGAAAAAGGTAAGTAAGCTGTTGTAACACCTCAGCCTACCCCTTTGGGAACCCCTGTGGAAGACATGGAGGTATTTCATATATGGAGGTATTATTACGAAAGAGTAAAGTAAACTTTGTATGATTTATTTAACATTTAAGAAATATTATCTCTTGAACTTGAGCAAATGTTAAGTAAATTATTCATTTAAAGAGCATTGAGTCAAGGGCATGTAATTTTATGTATTCTTTTTTATTCTAAGAAATGTATCTCGGAGAAATTATAAGAATAAGCTTCGGGCTTTCATACATTGACATAAAAACATAGGTTCTCAGAATAACCAAATAATATCAGAGTAATAACTTAGCTTGTTATTTTCAAATCACAAAAAAACATCTATTATTTTATCTTAAAAAGGCTAACAAACCACTTAAACTTCTTCAAGCACCTTCTCAATTAATGAAGGTTACCAGTTCCGAAACGATAGAAGGAAAGCGAAGAAGAGAGAGAGACGAGAGACCAAGGATTAGTATATATAACAGCTGAAGGAAAAAGTTAGCGTCATGTCATACAAGGAAGTCAAAGTGTTAGCGGACAATAGAGAGGGTTGGCGATTGCTTCACCGACAAGGCCTAGCTCTTAAATAAATGATGATGATGAATAATATTTACTGCCATCCCTTGCGAGGTGGAACAACTCCGCAGGGCTCTTGATGCCGATCCGTTCGCTAATGATCCTCAACCAGGACTTCTTTCTGCGGCCAACTCCTCGTTTGCCGGCTATTTTGTCCATCCTTGACCTGGGGCCCAACCATGAGCTCTTATTGCAATGATAATTCAGTTGTGTGACAGTGACAGATGTATACACGTCACATACATCTGTCTCATAAATGAGTGAAACTATCATGGCAATAAGAACTCATGGTAAGGCCCCTGTCCTTGATAAGCAATCTTTTTCGCCAACCACAGCAAAGAAAAATATAAGACTAAAATATATGTAATTCAAAGGCATACATACTGCCTGAGACGGCGATAGACTCACTATTTGTACTTAATCAAGTTCGGTGAAAAGTGACACCTCTGCCTTCTCCTTCGGTGAATACAGGCGTGAGCATATGTATGTATGTGTGTGTGTAAAGTAGAAACTTTGTTTTCGATGTGAAACTTTGGTATGAAACCTTATAGGGGAATGAGATCCATGAATTGCAAAAACTAATTTAAACACTTTTAAACGATGATATCCCCTATTTTAATGTAATAGGGTATATATTCGCATGTGTTAAATAAGTAAAAAGCCTATGAATTGAGATCCTCTCACAAACCAGCATTATCAGGTGGTTTATGATTAATACGAGCGCCTCGCGTCTTGAAACCTCTTAAGTGGGCAACAAGAGAGTAAAATGCTCTTTATGATAAAAGGAAAGATATATCAATGACGGGAATAAAGCTTTCTATCCTTCTTTCTATACGGACAAGTTATTTCTACTATCTATATATCCATAAAATTGAAGTGTTTGTAATTCCAAATTAATAGCTTTTCACTAAGTGTACGTGAACCGTGTTATGCACATATATACGATAGGTTTTATCTGCCTATCTTCTTTGCTGTCTATCTGTCCGTCTGCCAATCTGTTTGCATTGAATATTTTAAAAAAAATTGTTTCGTGAAATAAAGCCACCTGTGAAATTAAGTCTACACGGGAGAAACCGCTAGGCACAGCTAGTTATTACTAATATTCTATTGAATATTTTGTTGCAAAACCATAAAATAAAATACGTGTCTATAATATCCAAACTTTCGATACGGTACCCAAATAACTGCTAAATTTAAATAGACACACTCGTTTTGCGTAATTTCTGTGGCTTCTTTTACAAGAAGAGAAGAATACATTTACTTACTTTATCAGCGCGTATTTTTTTAAATCTTTCTCTGTATTCGGATAAAATAGTAATGTTGACTTACATACTCGAAGATTTACGATTTTGGAGTCTTCAAAAATGTAGAACGTTCTCAATACGTCGGCGAATTTGCGTGTGATATTTACAATATAATTTCAACATGGCGGCGAATGAATGGCTGAATAGAACGAATGAATCAACCGCAAAAAAAAACTTGCAAAACTTCAAAGGAGGAAATGCTGTGTTCTAAATCTGAAGATTATTTATTTCAAACAATAAAGTTCGTGATTTAGATTGTATTACTCTTAATTCACAGTTCTTATTTCAAATCAAAACTTCTATTTTAGTTGTTTTTAATATTCCAACTTCAAAGATATAGATTAAAAAAACCGTTAGTATAAAGAGATTCTAGTTGAAACTTTTATTTATTTTCGACGTTTTACAAAGCCATTTAATTTTATTTGTCTTTAATGGCGTTAGATGTTTTATCTGTTTTGTCCTACGCTCGACGTCGAGAAACGTTACAGAATAACGCGGCAGCTGTTTTTCCGACGGACAACAGACAATTCAATTTCATTTCTTTGTAAAGAAAGATCAATTCACCAAATATATTAATCCTCAAGTTTGGTACCATTTCTATGTTGTAGTGAGCAAATAACAAACATCTATCTCGTTACCCAGAGGAAACAGAGAAGTATCCCCAATATTAACTGGGTGGCAAATGCCAATCCACAACTGTCCCCGAGTTGAATGATTAGGAAACTTGTAGGTGAACTAATAGGAAAAGTTTTCGAGAACGTCGTCGATCAGTATTCTTCAGGAAACTATTATTACATATCTTTTTGCAGAGCAATAAACGAAATAAGGGTGAAGTTCGAGTGGCAATAAACTTGACATCGTTGATATAATATAACACAAAAGTTATACAGGTATTAAGTTATAAAAATATATACTTACTTACAGGAAGTACCTACTTAGACTTTTTAGGCATAAATTTTTGGCACAGGCCATCATTTGGTACATAATTGTATAGAAATAAAATATCATAAATAACCCCATACATTATTTACGTCCTTTTCCGTACTTACACATTTTTGTGGTTAAGTGTAATTTTTGGGGCTTCTGAAAGGTAAGACAATGCTTAGTTTTGTTTTAAAATTAAATTCTAAAATCAATACCACCCAAATAAAAATACCGAATATTTTTGTTGTTATTAAGGGATTTTTAATATTTTTAAATTGATGTGTAGCTATGCCAAAAATACGCCTAAAAAGTCTACATCATGTACCTACATAGGCTTTTGGTTAGTTACACCTAAAAATGTTATAAAGATCAGAATATCTGTGCTACTTTTCTTCCTAGCACATAAATGTATCTTCAAGGCTTTCACGTCTCTGTCTAGTTAACACTTTCCGGATTGCTCTAACTTTTTTGGAAAGCCATTCAGTGGAATCTAACTTCTAACTCAATCCCTTCTGTCTTTATCATTTTTGTCCATCATAACATCTATGCACATAAATAAAATAGATGTGTCTGTTTGTAATTAATAATAAATAGCTTTTCACATGAATCTGTCTGTCAGTTTATTCCGGCTAATTCACTGGCAGATAGCTTATGCTATAAGGAGTAACTCAGGGGACTTCAAACATTAGCAAAAAAAAAACCCACTAAGTAACATAGTTTTTAATGTTCATACTACGCGGGGTACCTCATGACACAGCTAGCAAAAAAAAAACAATAATTCGAAAAGCACAAATATTAATTCAATGTTTGCTGGGTGGAGTCAGTTGATCCTATAGTGTTTAGTATCCAGTCCTTGAAGAAGTGAACCCTGGTGTAAACGTCAGGGTAACCACGTGCGCAGGGCATGCCCCAAGACACGATGCCGACCACTCTATTGGCTTCCACTAGCGGACCTCCTGAATCACCCTGATAAAAAAAGCTGCTGAGTTTAATAATCATACTTAAGAACTACCTTAGAACTAACTAAAACTATGTCAGATGGTAGATTACGGTTGTCCTGAAACTAAATGAAATGAATTTAGTGATCTCTGAGTGTCGACATTAGATATATCCATATATCCTTCAGTAAAAGTAAAGTAAGGCTTTTATTGCCTACGCATACGGGGATCCAATACACATTCCCCCTTATTACAAAACATGGTTTAAACCAAGACGAGACTAAACTAAGAATGAAAGTATGTAAATGCATTTCTAATTCCCTATCACAAAAAGAGACCTTAGTCCATGTTTTGTTATAAGAGGATTATGTACCCTAATTTGTTTGTATTGGATTTTAGAAAATATGACGTTATGGGTTGCTTGTAATATTTTTACACGCTTATAGTTTGATGGAATCAATTAGATCGCAAAACCTTCTAATATTTACATGGCAAGCTCCTTCGCCTTGCTTGGTCAAGGAACAGATCTGCGAGTCGAAGACCGGGTTGATGCTGTTGTAAATAGACTGGCACTCCTCGACGCTCAGGGAAGTAAGGTTCAGCATCTGTAGGTTCACTGGTAGGACACCTGGGTACTGGAGTAAAATTAGCGTTATTACAGGTTTAATAGGGTTCAGTTTTTACTGTGTATTTTTTCCATAAGGCGTTATAACCGCTTCTCAAATTCATGAGTGCTATTCTAAGGTCTAACTAAACTTCTTTTAGGACTTTCATGGTAATTGGCCAGATATAGAGACAATTAACATTCACTCCGAACTTAATTCCCATATTAACAAGTGACAAGTCCTTTTGGAATCCGTGTCACAAAAAGAGATGGAACTACTTTTAAACCAAGGATTATCTTGGACGATGTTTTGCAATAAGGCTCAAATCAGTCACTTAATAGACTCATTATTTCAGATGTAGGATAGAGCTTCTTAATAGACTATTGCACACACTAACGAAGTAAAGAATCCGCATCACGTACCGACAATCTGCCCCATCCCGTAAGCACCAAATCAGCTCCAGCGCCAGTATTCTCTTCAGGAAGTTCTATAGGCTGAACTGTGTCTCCAAACTGGATGTCTTTGGTGACCTTGATCAGACTGATGTCATTGCTGATGACGCCACTGTTGTAATTTTCATAGACGATGATGGTGTCTACGGAGTAACGCTCGCCGCCGTGCTGGAGACTGTTGGTGCCGACTATCACTCGCATGGAGTGTCTGGATTGGCTATAAAAGTTATATAAAGACAGAAATGCTTTAACGATTTCTGAAGATGCAGGGAAAAGAGTAAAGATAGTGGCTTATCATCTTCAAAATTAATGTGAAAATTGTAATAAAAAGGAAGATGAAAATTATTTATGTAGTTTAGGTCCCGGTAAGGCGTCGTGGAACTGACCATTGGCAATAATTAATGAAAACGTGAATATTCTCGCGAGATTATCAGGTAAGGAAATTATCAATGTTGTGTTTTTTATTAAGAAATCGTTTTGGTATTTTTCTTACATTTTCATGAATTTTCAGGTTGCGCTAAACATAAATAACAGTGACACTTACAGAAGGATATTTATATCTTTGAATTGTCGTCTAATAGGTTCCGTCACGAGTTTCGAGCGCGGAACTTTAATTCATAGTTGTAATTTTTTGGATCTTGTATAAAGCTACGCGAACATACATGCGCAGCTATCCCCACTATTTTCGTTGAGCGCTCATACCTGTATCTTATCTATCCTTGTGAAATGGCTTTCAGACGTATAATTTATCATCCTGCCAATAATTACCCAATGGTACAATGCGCGGCGGTCAGCACCCATCGGTTGTTTAGTATAGATCCTCCGCAGAAGTGGGAGTTGAACAGAGATCTCAGAGAAGCCTGGTATGGAATACCACCCTCCGGTGCTGCCACTCCACCTACCACCCTACCGTCTTGAAAATCGTGGATGAAGCCTCGAGGAATTAAAAAGCCTGGAACGAAACAAAAGGCAATAGTTAAACTAAAGCTTATTGGCTATACATCTGACAGTAAGCAGCGTTATTGGTCTGTTGCGCTGAAAGGTTGGGTAGGTTCGAAATTCAAACGAGACACTTCACTTGCCCTGCTTCTAATTGAAGGCCGACGCCGAGGCTTATTTCCGGACATCCACAGCCTAGATTTTGACAAATAAACATAAATTAATTACCGCGACCGCCACGACAGTTCAATTTCTTGGATGTCGTGAGAATTCTTTGTATACCAAAACAAAAGCCGGCGAGGTGGTAGTAATAAAACCATGGATGCTGGGAATAAGCCGACACCGAGAGGTATGAGTAATCACCTGCTATGCAAGCGACGCATGATTAAAACCCAGTGGTCTGTACTGAGTTTTTCTAAAAGCTTAGGTGCAGTGATTTCATACGAGCTTTACGATGAGGAAACATCATGAGGAGAACAAAAAATGTCTGAGAAGAAATTAAAGTGATATAGTCTTTGACGGCGATAGACTCACCATGTAAGTTTGACATTCACCTTCGGTGAAAAGTGGATGTTGTTGTCAAAACACCTCTGCTGACCCCTTCGGGGAATCTTTTGGATGGCATGAGAAATATATTTTTTTTATTTGATACTATATAGTACTTGAAAGAGACTACAAGTCACCAGATAGCAAAAACCACAGAGCTAAACTGCAGTTATTAATATAATGCACAAAGCTACCTGAGATAAGTTTGTGCTAATTAAAATACACCCGGTGTACTTAACTAGATAAAAAGGAAATCTCCTTCCACCATATTTCTCTGACTGAAATGAAAATATATTTTTAAATGTGCGCGGAAAATTATCCTTTTGTGTGTGCACTGAGTTATTTCATCAACTAGCTAGTATCCCGCGACTCCGTCTGCGCAGAATGTGGTTATCTTTGTATTTTAGAAAATTCACACTTATCGGTAAAAATATAACCAATGTGTAATTCTGATGAATAAGCTATGTTATTGTAAAGTTTCATCAAAATCCATTCATTAGTTTTTGTGTGAAAGAGTAACAAACATATATATTTATATATATATACATTCATACAAACTTTCGCTTTTATAATATTAGTAGGACTAGTAGGATAGGACATAACGTACAAAGAAACAATACTGCAATAATCATCTCTCAAGATAAAATTATTATGATGACTTTAGAGGAAATTAATTTATTTCTATGGCAATTATGTTTTATCTGTCAATAATACTTTTTGCCGCCATTTTTCAAGCGTGCGTCGTTTTGTGAATGACCATTAATAAATACACAATGCATAGGTATGATTCTTAAAAAAATAATATATTCTGGTCTCTGAGAGACTTTACTCGATAAAAATATTAAATTAATTAGATAAAAAGCAGGGCAGAGCTAGTCTATTTAATATACCTAGTTACCTAGTAATAATAGATCAATGCTTTCGTTTATTCAGCGCTGCAGTTACCGTATAAAATATTATAGAACAATGAATTAATTCTGTTGAGGAAATGAAATTAAAATGCAATCAGTTTTATTTGAAACAAGACCTACGGCCAACTACGGATGGCTGAATTTAAAGGGCCACTGTTAATTTGCTTTTACATGATTGCAATTATGCTGTGGTAATGTTTGAGAATACAATTTGATAAAATTCTGCCAAAGTGTGGTTTGGAATTGCAATTAAAAAAGTTGGGTTGTGATTTGTTTAGATCAGAATAAGCCAAATTGGTCAAACCGATTATTATTAATTATCTACTAATAAAAATGTATGTATATGCTTTTTTAACTTAGTTACTTTTGCTTTACAATAGTAGGTACCAAGTATAAAAAAATCACAAATGAAAATATTACCCTTGAAAAAAGTCAGTATGTTCATTGGTTCGCGACTAATTAAAAAAACATTTTCCCTGTAATTTGAACCGAAAAAATTGGTCATCAATATTTTATTATCCGTTCATTCCAATAAAAAAATAATTAATCTGTCACCACCAGGAACACGCATATCATATTCAACTTAACTCATCTGATAGCACTTCCAAAAACATACCTTTTGAGAGATTCATTCAAATTCGTATTCACTGATTGCTCCGGAACAAATGTAATGCAAAAGCATTTCTGCGAACTGAATTTCAATTAAACTCCAGATTAAATTCTACTGGGAGGTATGCTTCCAGGATTACACTTAAAGGCGAAGATATAACTTAATTAAAGTATTAAAATTAACATTATAAGAAGGGATTTATAGTCTTATCCCACAGTCAAATTCGTTCTTACAAATAAAATGTTTGCTTTTTGTACTATCGCACGTCAGAAACAAAAGGGTATTAAGTCTAAGAATGTGATTTTTTATTTACTCACGGAACTTGCTTCAGTAATTAACCAAGTCATTTAAAGTTATCAACTTAGGAACTTTAAGTCCACTAGCTCTCTTCATCCCGTTTAAATACTCAAATACAACTCGTAGGGAAATGAAATTTCCCTAACAATACATACGAGAAGGGTATACCTCTAAATCTAGATATCCCCATTTCCCTTGGTCACGCCATCACGCGTGCACGGCTGGAAGGATTTTAACGAGACTTTCACTGGATAGCTGATGTTTCAAGGAGTGTTTTTAGGCTAGTTTTATTCAAAAAAATCAATAGTGTTTATGATATTAAGTCTACGCGGGTAAAACCGCGGGGCACAGCTAGTAATAAATAATATTTAAGCCATTGGTCATGAAAAATTCCATTTATAAATTTCTAAACGTGTTAATATGGTTTTTAAGATAACCGTTTTTGTTCGTGACGTGCGATGTGTAACATTAAAGTAACAATAACTCATAAAGTGTATATTTGAAGAGCTCGCGAAAGTTCTTGCAAAGCAAAGAGCATGCTTAATGGCTAATCAAGGGAGATTAGCTTAATCTTAAGTGAGCCCTGCCGCGTTCTTCAGTAAGGTTTCTCAGCGTCGCACTCGTAGTCGAGTGTCGGTTTTAAAGATACGAAATTGAACCTTATTCTCTATGTATTATGTATCAATTTCCTATGAATGAAACCAACGCTCGTCGTCGAGTTCGACGCTCAGAAACCTTAGTGAATAACGCACCTGAAAGTTTCTTAAAAAGGGCACTTGTCTAATCTTTTTACGTAGTTATTCACTACTAGTAGTGCCCAGCGGTTTCACCCGCGTAGACGTAATTTCATGGGTGGCCTGCGGAACATTAATGTTCTTTTCTAAATAAAGCTTGAGTTACTCCTTGTTACATTAGCTATTTACCAGTGAAAGTCTCGTATAAATCGGTCCAGCCGTTTCTGAGATTAGCCGGAACAAACAGACAGACAGACGGAGATTTTTTTTTTTTTTTTATATGAGTATGAGTATCGTATATACTTTCAAACGCGTTTAGTTCAAAGCTGTTAATTTGGCATTACAAACAGACACTCCAATTTTATTTATCTGTATAGATGCAGGTTTGGAGAACATCTTGGTTGAAATGCTTAGACAGATATTTCTCAGGTAAAATGAAAAGTTAAACGCTATGAAAATTATCTAAAAAGGGCATTTGTTAAACTCTTAACGAATTTGTTCAGGGGCCTTACCATGAGCTCTTATTGCCATAATAGTTTCACTCATTTATGAGACAGATGTATGTGACGTGCATACATCTGTCACTTTCGCACAACTGAGTAAACATTGCAATAAGAGCTCATGGTTGGGCCCCAGGTCTTATTTGTTGGATTGAACTGTCTATGAGATCGATATGTCATCATTAAACATTGCAAAATATTTTATGAAAAGAGTATTTGCTAAGATTCTTGTCGGGTTCTTCGCAGCACAATCTACCTTCCAAACCCGGTGGTGACAAATAATCCTGTAATGGTAATTTATTCTTTTCTGTGTCCTGCTGACGATTTTAAAGTAGTACTTTTGAATGAAATACTCAAGTACATTTTTATATAACGAAGTAACATTTGATGGACAATCCATTGATTGTCCATCCATCCAATGGAGATACTCAAGTTCTTCTTTAACATAGTTTAAAACAAGACTAGCTCATACTCGGACTAAAACTATATCCATCACTTTTGTATCATAAAAAAAGATGGAACTACTTTTAAGCCAAACATTATCTTAGGCAATGTTTTGTAATATTCAGACACGCTCTTATTAAATAACTTAAGCTAAATTAAGACCCATAAATCTTCACTTACCATAGACTTGAAAGATAAAAGTAAATATGAAAACGAATTTAATCATGTTGTCTTTGAAGTTCCAAAATAAAGATTAACCAATGAAGCCAATTTCAACACTGAAACATTTACAGAAAATACTTCCTTTATAGTCTTACTGTCAAGCTTTTAAAACGATTACATCTGTAAATAGGATAAGTAAGATAACTTATACAAAGTAATCGCGGGTTGAAGAACTCTTGCTTCAGATAAATTTGTTTGGACACTTCGGGGATATTTCGTACTAGGGGTCTACTCGGTTACAGTTACATAAAAAGCCTTTTCTATGCCCTGTGCGAGTTTCTATAACTGAATGCTTGTTATCAATTCGGATAAATAAAATTGAAGGGTCTGTTTGTAATTCCAAAATGACAGCTATTCACTAAATGCACATTAAAGTATGTAAGGTACTTACGTAAAAAAAAGTTTTTCCCTGTCTGTCTGTTTGTTTGTTCCAGGTAATCCCATGAACTTACGTCAACGCGGGTGAAACCGCGGGTTACAGCTAGTTTGTAGACGTTAAAGGTACCCTAGCTAAACCAATGCTTTGTATCGGTCTACTTAATTTCATTCAGGGTGAAAAAATAGACCATATACTAAATAATATTAATATAAAGAACGAAAATCAATAGTTTCAGTACCGGTTTGTTCTCATAAAACTTAAATCTTAGTTCATTTAATAATTTAATTAATGTTGGTTAAGTATATATATAAATTTCAAAGAATTGTCTAGTAGACCACGTTCTGTCGTAATTCTAGAACGCATAAGATCTGTGCCTACGTTGCGAACTTTCGACCGAAGCTTCGTTTTTCGGAGAAGGAGAGTAGGCCCCAGATCGAGGTACATTCTCAGCTTTAGAGATATTTGATATAAATGATTAATGACTGTTCCCAGTTTTGTTTTAAACAACATCAATCCTATCAAGTTTATTTTTATTTGGGTTAACTAACCTTATTTTTTTACAATTTTAGTATTGAGCGGTGTTTTTTGTATGTAGTGCAAGGAAGAGGATTTATGTTCAACGCGTATGTTTTTTACCCGACCACGTAAAAGAAGGGTTATGATTCTGACCGGTATGCATGCACAGGTGTCGTCACAAATTAAGAGCGCGCAGCAAAAATACTGGAGTTACTGCAATTTTTTTTATTCGCCTCGCGTCATATAGACAGACTCATAAAAATAATACTGTGCATTCAAAGGTACTTAACTCGTGGACAGAACTGTATATATTTAAATGTTTTATTGGTAGGCGCATAAAGAATTGCAGTAATAGCAAAGTCTAGTACGAAGAAAAGTTACATATCGATGATACTTTTTCAAAGAGATAGGTAAACAAGGATCAAAGACAGTCAAGATAAACATGTTGTACGACAGATCCATGAGATCCGTCGACTAATCCTACTCCCAATGGATTGTTTGAAGAACCTGAACCTACCACTTGTACAAACAAAACACATGAGTGTTGTTACAAAATAAACATTCTATTCTCTTCCTGAAGATAAGCCCGTAGTGAAAGGACCTAATCTTGGATAAATACTTAATGCAGCTATTCGAAGGATAATGCCCTTTTAGGTACTAAGTAAGGATCAATATTTGATAGTAATCAAAGTACTTGACACAATACTAATGCGTTATAGTAAGAACAAGAGCCAAGTGCTCTATTCAATAAAATATTATACTGAATCCGCAAGGTGTTTTTCTTTGAAAACTTACTTTTAGTAACTTGATATCTCAAAACAGATATTTTCTTGACTAAAGAAAATGTACAGACACCTCCAATTCATCATATTTTGGATGAACCATTCTCATTTTTATCTGTATAGATAAATTAAATTGGGATGTCTGCTTGTAATTCCAAATTAACAGCATATCACTAAATGCATATGAAAATATGTACGCTACTTGACAAAAAATAAACTTTTTTTTAATTTTCTGCGTCTCTCTGTCTATTTCTGCGGTTAACGGCTGGGCTGATTTTAACAGGACTCTCACTGGCTAGCTGATATTACAAGGCATCATAGGCATTATGAGTGAAACCGCGGGGCATAGCTAGTAATTTAATATTTTCCTTGCCCTCATATTACTTTAAAGATGCTTATAGTACAGTTTATTTCTTAAATATTACGAAGTAAAATAACATATAACACATATTGGTGAGGGTCTGTATTTAATTTTGTAGTAGATTCTAAATTAAATAATTTTATTCTCGACCATGACAGTTCCACTGTGTGACAGTGACAGGTTTATACACGTCATATACACCTGTCTCATAATATGAGGTAAACTATCACGACAATAAGACGTAATAATAGAGGCCCGGCTCCTAAACTATAACAAAAGACAGTGCAGTATTTTGAATTCTGTATTTTAAGATAATACGTCAACAGTCACTGACCGTTCCAACGATCTTTTGAGTGAACGTAAAAGTTGTTAAATTTTATCACCCAATATCGGACTTTGTAAACAGTCTAGACTTACACAGCTTCGGTGACCGCATCGGAATTACATTGTTCTTAAAGATTTTTAACGAAAAATCGTGTATTTCGTGCAGCGATAAGGCATCGACTTGGCTTCGATCCACAGCTTTACTTTGGGCTCTTATTGCCACGATATAATTGCAATATTTAATGCATCTACATATAAATATAATAATTATAATATATTGATAAAGTATGTATATGCGCTAGGTAATTATAATGAACAGCAATTTTGATCTGTGTCTATGATTGTTTTGTAAAAAAGTGATGAAAATGAAAGTGAATTTGAAATGCATCCAAGTTTTGATAGAACGATTGATTGCCGGGAAAGACGACGACACGATTATCGCAAGTTC
The DNA here is from genome assembly GCA_964035505.1 of Watsonalla cultraria. Taxonomy (NCBI): domain Eukaryota; kingdom Metazoa; phylum Arthropoda; class Insecta; order Lepidoptera; family Drepanidae; genus Watsonalla; species Watsonalla cultraria. Next base: position 2,457,502 of record OZ037717.1, on the reverse strand, counting down.
GCGTTAATTATAGTCGTAAGAATTTGATCGAGAAGATTAATAATATACCACATTTGTCTTTCTCGTTATATATCGCGCGTATGCAAATTGGTACATCTTATTTCTTATTCGACATCTTTGTTTTTATCGCTATTATTTGAAGTCGGTAAAAAATTCGCGCAATTGACCGCGAATTGCGTTCTATTAAGACTATGCCTAAAAATCTCGTCGACAGAGAGCCGCCACATATACAGTATACGTGGGTCGATGTTTCAATTACTTATCTTCTTAAACCTTTACGTCATGGTTCATCATCAGTAATGAATTTAGGTATTGGATGTAAGGCATCCAGCTTGAATTTTTCATAAACCTTTTTATAGCACGGTCGATAGGGTTGGCAAGCAAGTTAGTTTTGGGGAATATGTCACACTGAATCTTGTAACATTACACAATTTTTTTGTGTCTTATTCAGGAAAATATAATATGGAGTTTACATTTTAGCTCACTCTTGTGTGTCCTTAAAATTATATTCTCTCTGCTTATCGACAATTCTGGCAGAGATGTGAAAGTAATGACGAATAGCATTTGCCGTTGAAACCTGGAGAGGTATCATTCATGTATGAAAGTGTAGTTTTTAACTTGAGCTCCATAAACGTCTTTAAACAGCAATTTCATCTATACAGTCTATACAGATAAATTAAATTGAAGTGTCTGTTTGAAATTCCAAAATAAAAGCTTTTCACAAAATGCATATGAAAGTGTACACGATGTCTGGACCTATTTTAACGGGATTTTTACTGGCAGATAGTGTGATAGTGGCGGGACACTCGTGAAATTAACTCTACGCGAGTGAGACCGCGGGGCACAGCTAGTACACAATAATCTTGTCAGTTTCAAAGCAACGTTATATGCAGATGAAACCGGGATCCAAATCAAGTTTTAATTATTAACACCAATATTTAGCTCTATTGATCTACACCAAATTTCCCTTACTCACTTTGCAAAGTGACAACCCTGAAACCGATGACATCAATATTAGAATGGTTTCGTGTCAAACAATGACTTGTTCAGAATGTACACTTGTCCCCGAATAAATAAGGATCTTACAGACACTTCAAGATCCTCACCTTGTTTCACGGAGAAAGGTGAAATTTGGAGAACATTTTATATATAGATAAATAAAATTAAAGTATCTGTTTGTAATCCAAATTAACAGCTTTAACTAAATTAAAAATTTTGATTTTTCTGTCTGTCTGTCTGTTTTTCTGGCTAATCTCTGAAACAGCTGGACCGATTTCACGGGACTTTCACCGGCAGATAACTTGTATTTAATCAAATATTCTGCGACATAAAGCCGACTATGATATGAAGTCTCTGCTAATGTTATAAATGCATTGTTTTTCAACAACGTGCTTTGTACAGACTCACCTATCAAAAGAGGGACTGAGGAGTGACTCTTTTTTCATTCGAATTGCTACAAGGATCGTCGAAGAGGTACGCAGCGGTGTTATAGCACCCACCACCGAAGATGATTAGGTGCCAACGTAACAGATAATGAATTCTCCATCTCAGATATATGCAGGTTTCTTCAAAACGTTTAATTCGGCACTTAATTTTTTGCAAAAACTTGAAAAATCAACGCTGGTTGAAAAATATTCTTAAACGCGAGTGTAATCACGGTTTCCAACTAGTATTTATATTAAAAAGCTTTGATGATGAGCCCTCTTTGCTGGAAAGGCTCGCAGCTCCGACGCTAAACGTAATGAATGAACCTAAAAATAGCAGTTATAATAACTTCAAGCGGTTTTAATAAACCGTTTGGATAAACATTCAACTTTGGCATTCTGTCATAAGAATAGTGTCCCTAAGGCCTCCTGACTACAGGGAGAATAGCCACCGAGGGAGTTTTAATAACTGAATTGCAAACTTGACTAGGTTTAACGGAAATAATTCGTAATCTTGGTGGATAGAAAAAAAAATCTAAAAGTTTTATTCAACACTAGTTGTGCCCCGCGGTTTCACCCGCATGGATTTAGTTTCATCAAAGTAGCCTAAGTTACTCCTTGAAACATCAGGTACCTATTAGTGAAAGTGCCGTTAAAATCAGTCAATCGGTAGGTAGCTGGTGTTTCAAGGAGTAACTTAGGCTACTTTTATTTATTAAAAATATTAGGGTTCCGCGACAATAATAAGGAAGAAACTAAATCTACGCGGGTGAAACCGCGGGGCAAGTTGTAAATAACTGTCCAGTCGCGTCTTTCTGTCATCCGTCAGTTCTAACTTTTTCCCTCATAGAACCACATTCCAATACCACACAAGCACCTCATATTATAATTAACTTAACTGTCATGTAGCTTACTTAACCCGTTGTCCACTCAAAAGCGGGAGTAAGTAATTAACTTTGTAAGTTTAAGTGACCCTTACCCGTGGCTTCGGCGTCGAGTCGAGGGAGTCTCGTCCGTGGACATTTTGCACTCTAATTAAATTAAAGTATTATACAGATACTGAAGGGTTTGGCTTTTATTACAAGGGTTTGTTAGTTTTGAAATACCTTTAATACTGTAGGGTTATATTAAAGATTCAAGTATTTAAGGAACCTATTTTAGAAATGATTGCCTTTGCAATACGCCCCCGGATTCTCGTTTTCAATTGACACGAAACAAAATTTTACTAAATACTTTTGAACTTCGTCTAGTCGTTAATATTGTCGTTTGATCATAGTACTTTCATTCTACGTGCTTATCATTGTATTTTGTGGTTCTCTTTTAATTTATTGACATTTAACAGTGCCGTGGTTTGCTTTTGTTTGAGCAGTCGCCTGCTACGCAAGCGACGCAAGTTCGAATCTCAACAGCAACTGAGTTTTTCTAAAAAAGTCATGATTTAAGACTATGAGTTTTACGGTTAAGGAACACATCGTGAGGAAACCTGTATATATCTGCAAAGTAATTCAAAGACACAAAGTATGTAAGTATAGTGAGATATCATCTCAGACGGCGATGGACTAACCAACGGTTCATGTTGGCTAGCACTTGAACATCTTCGGTAAAAGTGGGTGTTGTTATTACAACTCCTCTGCTTACTCCTTCGGGAAGCCTTCTGGCATGGCGTGAACATCGTTAGTTGCAGATCCAGACCCGTAGAGGTCGAGTGGTTTGAGAAGTCCGTTGCTACGTAAGAGTTTTCCATAAAACTTAAGACATCGATTTCGCGCGTTTGACAACAAACCATGAGCGTAATGAAAACCAAGGATAAATGATAAAGATTAAAAATACAGATGAAAATATCAACATTGTACTCCTAGCTTTAGTTTTGATAACTCTACACTCACACAGTGTTTAGAAATGCAGGAAGCTACTTCGGAACTAGCTCAAGGAAAAATACTTAACTAACCAAGTTATTTCCAGTAACTTGTACTTGTTGTTGCAAACAAAGCAACTTTTCAATTACTAGCTCTGCAAGCAATAAAGCAAGCAATAACTCGACAAGTTTGCTTTGAAGGAATGCCAGATTTTCCTCCTCGCGTCGTGAAGAATTTACGACAATTTCCACCAATGCTCCAATATTGCATTGTTTTCGAAATCCACTCGAAATCTTACCGAGTTCGACACCTTGGGTTGTTGGGGCTAGCGTTCTTTGTTTGGGATATTTTTAGTGCTGTCATCTGTCAATTATCTGTCACCCTGACATTTACCACTCCTCCTATAATTAGATTGTTATTGTGTATTCTGTAACAGTATTTTTATTCGTAACTAGCTGAGCCCTGCGGTGTTTCTTGCCCAAAAATTATAGAAATAGAAAATAACCCTGTCAGGAATAACTTAGCTTACGTGTTATTCTGATGTACATACACACATACATACTCACAAACTTTCACGATTATAATATTATTAGAAGAAGAAAGATAGTAAGAAGTAAGAAGTAAAATATACTAGAGATCCGCCCTCGCTTTACTGCTAGTTAAAAAAATACAATTGCAAAGTGACCTTCCTCTACCATTCATTTATTTTAGCTATAAAACCAAACTCCTACATGTTAGTAAAACCGTATCAAGATCAGTAACAGAGCTTAGAAAAACAATGCGTTCAAACAAAATAATTTTCTATAGAAATGTCGACTCCAATTTATTCTATTGAAATATTACCCTATAATAATATAACTTAATAGTTTTGATAATAGTTTTGTTGACAATCTGAGAACGGTTGCACAATGGACATCATAAAGGGCACTGACCCTTTATCCAAGTTTGTCTAACACAGAGAGGTATTCATAAAATCATTTCTCTAGAGCAATGTAGCTAAGTGCTTACTCGTGTCGAAGTAAGTTAGCTTTGTATACACACGAGGTCTCAGCGGGGTGTGGATTTGAGAATTATACAGTGGTTGTATTACATTAAGGATATGAATAGGGTTAATGAGCTTCGTAATGTTACTTAAGGTCACGCTCTCCTTGAAGGTTTACGCTTTCTAGAAGGGGTTGGGCGTTATTCATTGCAGAGGATTAAGTGCCAATGTGAGAAACGGTGAGTCCATTGCCGCGGGGCACCGCAAGTTGCATAATAATTATCTAGATGGCACCTAAATTGGTTGATATCTAAATTGTCTAAAATTATTACGGAACATTCTCGTCTGTAGATCCACGCTACAGCGTAGGCATTGATCCAATAAAAAAAATACAATATCTTCTACTGAACAAACAACAACAGGTTACCATTCAGCGTAGAACAATGAAAAATCGATTGAAAATCGTACTCAATGCATATTGAACCATATAGCAGAGTTCATAATGAACCTAAAATAAAACCATACAGAACGGCGACTTCCTATATTGATAGAGAATCGTCGCACACACTAATATACGCACCCCAACAAAGATCTCGAATCAAGTAGCGTTAATTTTTATAGTGATTTTACACTGCATTCGCAGGTGTAAATGGACTGCCCGGCTTTTGCACGCGCTAATCACTGAGGCGCTGATCAGGAGACTGTCTTCTTTTTGGCACATTTCAAACATACACATGCTCACGCCTGTAATTCCCGAAGGGGTAGGCAGAGTGTGAATCTAAATATGTATATATAACTCAAAGGTGACTGACTTACATTGTGATCTATCAATGCACAGCCCAAACCACTGGACGGATCGGGCTGAAATTTGGCACGCAGGTAGATGTTTTGACATAAGCATCCGCTAAGAAAGGATTTTGATTAATTCTACCCCCAAAGGGATAAAATAGGGGATGAAAGTTTATATGAAAGTAAATTTACGCGGATGAAACCACGAGGCTCAGCTAGTGTAATAATAAAATACTGTAACAGGGAGCCAACTATGATCAAGCTAAAGCTCAGACGTTTTAAGACGCTCTGCTTAAACCGAAGATGATAGGCCCCTAGCTAATTTGATCCTTTACTTCGTGCAATTGCTGAAGAAAGGGCGCTATGGCACTGATTAAGGGAGGCCTATGTCCAGCAGTGGACTAAGATAAGCTGATGATAATGATGATGAGTTCGTGCAATCAAATAGGAGTATATTATCATTATGTGTATGTTTGCTTGCATCTGACACTACCAATGTTCGGGAGCTGGCATTCTGAATGTTTTTATTCGTGTTATAAATCCCTAGAGGCTTATTGTTACAGAACGTGTCCGTTATACAATAGACGGTAGAGAGTGTGAAATAGGCTTTATTCGCAATGTATTGTGCATTGTCGATGATGGGAGCCTCCTGACATAGTGCATATTGAAAACAGTAATCTATCTGCGGAGCAGAGTGAAGCTCAAGTAGTGTTAAGTATTAAAGATAAGAAGCAGGAAAAACTAAGAAGCAGCAAAAAGCGACCCACACAGTATCGTAAAACATCGATAAAACTGTATAAATACTAAAAGATCACAGATACAAATAAGGAGTACACGAGCGTTCCATTGTACTGTTAAAATAGTTATGAAATTCAAGGTGGCGTTTGAGACCGCGGTACGCCTCAAAATCCCCTCGACTCCTAGTACTTATACTCGTAGTTTATAAGGTTTGTAATAAGTAAAATTAACTATTGTTAGTGTACTGTTATACTTTTTGTATTGTGACCGAAGAGATATGGAATAAATAGCCGGGAATATAAACAGGCATTGTTAAGTTTGTTGCTGGGTTGTATTGTAAGTAGGCTCTTTAGAATAAATAGGTTCTTACAATTGTATTTATAAGGAAAGGAGTTCCCTCAAACTCACGGGAAAGTTATTACAAGCAAACATAAAGATATACCTTTTTAAAAGTCGAACTTAACCACATAAATCAATATTGGCACGTTACGTCTACTTTTAGAAAATGGTTTTCTCACGTGGTTAAGTTGGAAATCTTTTGGGTAGGCTTCTTTTCTGAAAATGAAAATGATTTATTAATTTAGAGCCCTGGTAAGGCATTGTGAACGTCGAAAATTTACCTTCAGTTCGAAAACATCATTTCATTCCATTTCGTTCTTCCAGTAACAAACAGTTTTAGGTAACTATTATTATTTTTAATTTTGGCTGCCTCATTGGGATAGTGCTCGCAATCGTAACTAGAGGTTTTGGGTTGGGTTTGGGTTTGGGTATGGGGTATTCATCTCTAATTTCAGAGTTTCGATTATATTTAGATTAACCGGGCAGTTAACGGTAATAGTCTCTCCCCCTATTACATGCAACTTAAACATAACTGGAGAATGTGTGTGTGCTATACAGTACACCTTTACCAATCCCTTTGGAGAATACAGGCGTTAGCATATATAATTACGTAGTTTTTGATGTGAGGCTCGTGGGAAAGGGAATCTAGCTCTTAGAGATAAAACACTTTTATTTGGTTACAGCGTTAGCATGACTGATTGTGAGTCCGTCACAATGGTAACTAAGTGTTTGAATTACTTCTCAGACATATTCAGAGTTTCTTTCAATGTGCATACTTCGTGTTGTAACATCTGCATTAAAGTTTTAGCAAATCTCATTGCTACAGATCAGATGTTAGAATTTTACCACATCGCTCGCTTAGCAGACTAATAGTCTACCAAGGCTCTTTCGAAGCCGAGTCGTAATTGAATCTTCAAGCGAGTTTCAACTAGTAAATTCTACTAAACATAAACAGAATAGACAGTGAGTTCTCAGCGCAAGTGGCGGAGTTATAAAGTATAGGTTGTTGAGTAAACTAGAGTGCAGTCAAGGATATGGCATCGCGCCACTGGATGCGCTTTGTTATGTATTATATCGTGTTTATTATTTACTAGCTGTGCCTAGATTTAGTTTCATCCTTATTGTCGCGGAACACGAATATTTTTGATAAATAAATAAAAGTAGCCTACGTTACTCCTTGAAACATCAGCTACCTACCAGTGAAAGTTCCGTTACCGTCAATTCGTTACAAATATGCACACTAATATTTCCTCTATATAATACTGGTATTAATACATACACGTAAAATTTCAATTTCGTATGTTTAAAACCGACACTAAAATGAGCATAGTTTACTTCAAACCATCTGGGTTAATAACTTTCTTTTTTTTTGTTTCTCTCACAACCCTTGCTAAATTCTTTCTTACATTTTTTACAGGCTGAAATTAGCGAGGGAGTTGTAGTTCCCAGAGTGGAGTTCGTCGCTAAAACACCCTTTCACAATAACGCAACTGGACCGGTACTTTCAAATACATACATATATATATATGCTCACGTCTTTATTCCCCGAATATTTAGGCAGAGGTGTGTTGTAATAACAACACCCACTTCTTATATGAATAAGTGCCAACGTGACAGATGGTGAGTCTATCGCCGTATCAGACTATACATACGTTTTTGAATGACTTCTCAGAAATATGTATGTCGCTTCACGATGTTTTCCTTCACCGTAAAGTACGTGGTGTGAAATCACTGCACATAGGTAAGTTTCTTAGAAAAACTCATTTGTACAGGCCCCGCTGGGATTGAAATTTGAGTAGCAGGCGACTGAAACCCCACGCGTATTGGCGGCTCTTCAAATAGTATTATTTGAAGAGCCGCCAATACGCAAAATGACAACGCGGTAATTTCAGCCAGATCTATTAAAGTGATGAAAGAGAGTTCGAGTAAAATAGGGCTATTATTGAATCTTTATTAATATTTGCGGACATCACAACATTCCGAATTGATTTCCACCTTCTGTTCGTATTCTTTCCATTTTAAGAATACGAATAAGAATAAGAATTTAAAAACAAAGTTATGTTTAAATTACACCTTTGGAATTTCTGAACGACACAGAGACCTCTCTTGGTTTTGTGCCATGCATGCGAAAAGTAAATTTATTCAATCGGCTCGAACTGGTGACACGGAAGGCAATTTAGCTCGAAGACGTCGCTGGATACAAGATCAACTTAGTCCCTTTTCCCTTAGCCTAATTTTTTAAATTGTTTGCAAAGCCAGCGCAGCTGCAAGCTTTCTTGAGATTTGTTTTCACTTTGTGTGGTTCAAGGAAACCGTTTTAGCTTCAGATTATCAGACTCGTGAACCTTTTATGGTTTATTCTCAGAGATTCAGAAGGAAGATCTTCGAAAGAAACCCTGCACTTACTTCTACTTTATTTCAAAATAATAATAATGTTTAGACATAATCACACAGCGCCATCTAGTCCCAAACTATGCAAAGCTTGTACTATGGGTAGCTTACAACTGATGTAATAAATTTATATATTTTTTAAATAAATACTTATAATACATACAAACACAAGGTAAACATCGTTTGACCTGACGCGGGAATCAAACGCTACACCTAAAATATAAGTATACCTGATACTAACCAGTAGACCAACGGTCGTCTGAAATGTACATACAATGATAAGTTAAACAAAGTGCTAAGATATCACCAAACCAAGTGTCAGCCACATATACGTGGCAGTTCCAATTTTACCCGAGAACAAATAGTTAACTACAGCCGCCAAGATATAAAAAAATGTTTTACTCCGACTTATAGCAATAGAAGTTTGAAATATATACCAAGAACAGTGAGACACATGCCAATATTGAAATCCAATCATGTCGTGATGACACTTGAGCACGCCAAAGCCTGTCTTGTCAACCTTAAGAAGAAAAGGAAGAAGATCACGCCGTCAGCTTCACGCCGATTCGGAATTCTCCTACGACCGATGTGGTAACCTATATTACTACAGGAATCTGACAAAATAATATGCATACTTTACTAACAGTGCCTTCACAAGTTATAAGGCGTACCTTGAATGTTCAGGGGGGCCTACCATGATTGGTTTAAGCAGAGCGTATCTGAAATTTGCCGTTTTGGTACCGTAAAATTAAATGTCAATGCTAAGAAGTACATAATACGAGCTGCTTTCGTAATAGAACATAGTTGGCTCCCAGTAGTAATTTTTTGAGTCTCTATCTAAATGTAAACCCGCTGGATGTGGGAGGCATAAGACCGGTAGTCGTAGAGATCGTTGGAGGAGGCCTATGCCCCGCAGTGGTCGTCTGTCGGATGAAATGGTGATGATGATGACGGTCTAAATGTATGGCACGAGGCGAATAAAAACATGCGCAATATCCCCCCCACAGACATAGATTTGTACCTATCTATCTGTCTTTGTATCCGCTGCGCGCTCTTAACTTGTGACGGCACCTGTACTAAAGATAAAATTACAAAGCATGTGGGTATAAGTATTGAATCTTTTGTAAAAGCTACGTACTTGTAGTGGCCACGGTAAACAGGTTTTTAATTAAATTTCGTTTTATTAATATCGTGGACGAAAGGCCTTTGTAACAAGGTTTTCGCGTTAAAGTTTTTGTATGTTTTAAAATATTTTTTTAAGAGCTCTTTTGGTCTTTCGTAACTTCAACGTTAACCGACTAATTTGTAGTGGCGTTAGTTACTTTTTCTACAGATTTGTTTTCTCGTTTAATTTGTTTTTAATGTTTTTGGTCAATATTTTGTTCATTCAGAAGTACCTATTTGTTTGTATTTAGTATGTACATGTACATACAGTGAACAATATACAACGAAGATTAGTTTCCGAAACGATGGTAATTTATTCGAATAATATAAGATCCTTACCAAGACTGCGGGGCCTGTACCAAAGTGTTTTAAAAAAAACTTAAGTACAGTGATATCACACCAAGTGCTTTACGGTGAAGGAACCTCTGACGTGAGGAAACCTGCGTATGTCTGAGAATTCAAAGATATAAGTATAGTGCGTGAGACCGCGGGAGACTCACCATTTGGCACTCAATCATCTTCGGTGAAAAGTGAGTGTTGTTATTACAACACCTCTGACTACCCCTTCGGGGAATACAGGCGTGAGCATACGTATACTATATAAAGCTTAACAAATATGTCTTTTATTGTTTTCTAAGGGACTGAACGTAGGGCGATTACTAGGAAATAAACCCATTTACCCGTTTAAATGTGTATGAAAACATGCTTAAGGATAACAATAAAACAATTAATTATTATTCTAAGAAGAACAAAGCATTGACGAGCTTCGTGGAATTTATCTCTTAGCTCTTAGCTCCAATGATAAGTAGAAAACGAATACAGTAGGCTTGCTCTGATAGCAAGGATAAAAAATGTATGGAAATTACATAAATATATCTAGTGACATATATCATTCCCGTACATTTTGTATACAGGCCCTGGTACCGTCACCAATTATGAGCGTTCAGTGAAAATGTTGGGGTAACTTCGCTAGTAGAAACGATAAAAAATGTACGGGAATGACATACGTGTTTATGTTAGTGAGAGACATACTCACAAAATGACTGCTGGGCAAGGTCAGCGCTCGTAACTTGTGACGGGAACTATAACATAGGAAAGAGGCTATATAGAGACACCGTACACTAACACATCACTATATTACTAAACAAATAACATTATGTTATTCTTACTGTTAAAATACTACACAAGTGAATAAATTTATTAATAGTACCTTAGGCCCACACTATTACCGCCTTAGGCCCACCCACGGTCAAGCTAAATATTGCTCTTGCTATTTCTGCGAGGGAAAACCTTGTATTTTTCAATAGTTTGGTGTAAGTTACAGACGAATGTCCTTTATTGGAGAAAAAATTACATTTATACACAAATAAAGAACAGTGATTTTTTTTATTTCTTTTTAAAGTTTATTCGTTTATAGATTAATTCCAAATTAATATAATGAGCGTGTATAAAGCTATCAGACATCGCTTCAGAACAACATTTGTTCTATGCGCCTATAATACTTACTCTTTATTTCTTTTCCACCTGTACTTTACAACTGACATGGTATTGATGCCCGGGGCATTATAACTGGACGCGGACAAAGGAAATGTAGTACAAGGGAACCAACTATGATCGTTTAAGCAGTGCGTATCAAGAACTTCTTAGCTTTGACGTTTAATTTTACGGTACCAAAATGAAACGTCAAAGTGCAGAAGTTCTTAATACTCTGCTTAAACCGATAATGGTAGGCTCCCTGAGCGATGTGCAATCCAATAAAGGCTTCTACTTTCTCTTGCTCCTTTTACAGCCCAAAACCACAGTACACACGAATAGTACCATATGCCTCTTTGTGCAAACAACCGAAGGGGTTTATTTGCATACCTACGTCATGGGTTAGATTGTGTATTTTGACATGGAGATTGGAGATATTTCAAAGATATATACACAAAGAGATTAACATGGGTTAAACTTCCTTGCATACATACAATGCTTTAAGAGACAACACAGCATTTTGTTGCGTACCTTATTTGTTGCTAGCTAGTAATGAAATAATAATCTCTCCACAAGTCTAGATGTACCATATAAAAATCATTTATTTTTCAAATACACCTAACTATCTAGCAATTGAATTAAGTTAGAGTCCACTAATAATGATTTAAACTATTATAAGGATTGTGTCTTAAAGACGTAAAAACAAATGAATGTATTAAGGCGTGTATCCTTGTCGTTAATGAGTGAGAGAAATTAAGACGCCTTCTAATCTCGTATCCGGGAAATGGATGTGATTCCCTGATTGCTATTCCGGTGCCAGTGAGATCTATGTATTGTCGTATTAATTGTATGTTGATATTCCCGATATACGGATTATTCTATTTCTAACACACACTTTTGTCGAGATATATTGATTTGGAGGACACACTATCATTTATTATTATCACGCCTTTCTATAAGAGGTAACGAAGAGGTGTAATTTCACCGACTTTACTCCTCCTACTCCACTCTACTTCCTACTCTTTTTTTTTAAATAATTTTATGTCTCCTATGATACTTTTTGTAACATTAGCTGCCAGCCGTTTTGGAGGTTAGTCGGAACAAACAGGCAGACAGATAGAGAAAAAAATTTTCTATTCTATTTTGTTAATCTTACGCGGATAAAACCGCAAGGTACAGCTAGTATATTCAAATAATATCACGGTATGCCCACATTTCATTAAAAGCAAAGATCATAAATAACATACACAAATAACAAGAATAAATTGTTCATACACAACATAATTTGTCTCCAAGCGTTACTAAATAACAAATCACCAGATTTACACACATACTGGGAGCAGTAAAGGTGTGTTGTTACGATATAATACGAAATTTTGGCTTAACATTACACGTCTTGATATATTTTAATGCGCAGTAGAAAAAGTTATAATATATAAATGCTCTGAAGAATGCTTTAAGTACTTCAAAAAATCCAGATTGACCGATTTTGCCGGGACTTTCATAGATAGCTGATGTTTCAAGGAGTGACATAGGCTAATTTTATTTAGGAAACTTAATCTACGGGGGTGAAACCGCGGGGCACAGTAAGTCCCATATAATCATGTCGTTCTGACAATTTGAAAGTACTTTTTGTTAAAAGTCTAATCAAATAAGATATTTATGAATTTAAATTTTTAATTAATCTACGGACTTACGGATCCATACGAATATATAACTGGCACATTGAGAAATCACCAACCTTATAATTGTATAAATTAAAAACTATTTCCACTTCACAAGTCCCACAATCTACCTACACGTTTTCATTTGCTTTTTCTCTTCGATCCATCTCGCTCTCCAATAGCGTAGGGATTTGCCGCCAAATTCGCTGACAGCTGTCAGTCTGTCAGTTTAATTTGGGATACCAAGTTGCCAGTTACCCAATTAATTTTAGAAATCATTTGAACACTGAATCAGCAGTAGAAAATAGAAAACCTAACCGTACTAATACTAATGTTAATCCGACATTGTTTGTCTGTTCGTATTGTTACAATTCGCATACAAAGCGCTGACTGATTGAGAACGAAAAATTCATCATGAGGACGAATTTGCGAGTAAAAATAGACACGTTAGTAATGAGTTAGTGAATTTAATTTTAAATAATAAATATACCTAATTACATAAATGAATATTATTTTAATTTACGTTGAGCGCACACGTACCTACGTAATATTTTGTATTTAAAAAATGTTTTATATTTAATCAATTGAAAGACTTGGCTCCCAAGAGATCTCTATTTATGTTTTTATTGCATTTTATTTAAAATACGGGTTGAAGCACGCAATGTCATCATGCCATACCACTTAAATAAACATTAACTTCGCTTTCACATTACTTAAATAATTCTTAGCCAATTGCTTTCGTCTGACGTTGACAGATTATATTATAATTATGTTTTTAATCATGTTCTTTAGTTCGCAAATATTCTTGAATATAATGCATTAATATAAAATGATACAATTAAGTTCTAATTCCAGTAAGTCAGTGCTTCAGACAGACATCCTTTCAGGGCTTTGATTATTTTCATGTCATGATGCCAACAAAGGCATAGGTATAAAATAATATTTTACGTATGGATTCAATGATATTATAATATTTTGATATTTAACTTATGTTCATTGTAATAAGCGTTTAAAATCTGTTCCCGATAATGAAAGAAAAAGTGTGACAACACTTTACGCGCGCTAATGACATTAACTTTTTTTTAGTTTATATTTTTATTAGTTTTTAGTTGTTTAAAATATGGAGTATGGCAATGATATTAGACTTTAAAAAAGTCTATATAAACGAAGTATTATGTAGACTTTTTTCCTTGCCACGGCATTAGATTTGATTAGTTACGTTAATTTTCACAAGAAGTAGCGATCAAATAAAAATAGTAAATTTAATTTAATGTACGATTTTATACTCAATACATTTGATTTAAGTTAGTTCTTCTAACTAATTGTTAATTAAAACGTATCTTTAGTGGCCAGATAGTTAAATAGGTTATAAAATTAAGTTGAATTACCTAATAAAATGTTGAGCGCTTTGTTGGTCTTAAAAACGCAATGATAATACTGATTTCAGCGGAAGATTTCTATCAATGGAAAATCACAGGGGATAGTAGTTCCATTAGTGAGTAAATCTATACAGGTAAATAAAATTGAAGTGTCTGTTTGTAATTCCAAAATAACAGCTTTTCACTAAATGAAAAACCAACCAATATAAAATAAAAACATTTTTTCTGTTTGTCCGTCTGTTGTAGATATAAAACAAATCTTAATGGTGTTCAAAACATCCTATCATGAGACGTTTTGGTATAGGTAATATAATAATGGTAAAAAAATCGGTCTCTCTGATAGGTAAGGTCATGATTGACTTGTCTATGTGCAATATTCAAAACTGGATACACCGGGCCGATAAAATATAAAGATAACAAAAATACTTCAAGGGTAGGCAGCGCGTCTAGGTGTAGAGCTATAAATATTGATTGGCATTTGATCTTGCTGAAATTCTAGCATTTTACGAGCGCACGTAAGGCACGTTCAAGGCATTCTAGAAATGCCTATCGAAAATGAGCACTAAAGTTTTATACATGGAGTGCTTGTTACACGTAAAGTCTTAAATATGGATACGCCTTTCTTGAATGTTAATATACTTTTTTGTATATCTATACAGATAAATATTATTGAAGTGTCTGTTTGTAATTCCAAAATAGCAGCTTTTTAGTGAATGCATATGAAAATATATACTGACACTAAAAAGCCAAATTTTAAAAATTTTCTCTGTCTGTCTGTTTGTTCCGGGTAATCTCTGAAACGGCTGGACCGATTTTAACGGGATTTTCACTGGCAGGTAGCTGATGTTTCAAGTTGTAACTTAAGCTACTTTTTTTAATATAAGGGTTCCGCGACAATAAGGATGAAACTAAATCTACGCGAGTGAAACCGCGGGGCACAGCTAGTAACATAATAGATAAAGATACGTACATATGCTCACGCCTGTATTCCCTGAAGGGGTAGGTAGAGGTGTTGTAATAACAACACCCACTTTCCACCGAAGATGATTAAGTGCCAACGTGACAGATGATGAGTCTATTGACGTTTCAGGAACTATACATACGTCTTTGAACTAGACATATGCAAGTTTCCTCGCGATGTTTTCCTTCGCCGTAAAAAAGCACGTGGTGTGAAATCACTGTACTTACATAAGCTTCTTTGAAAAACTTATTGGTACAGGCCCCGCTGGGATTCGAACGTAAGCCCCACGGCCATCACGGCTGTACAGACAGATTCATAAAATGCCTCTTTTTTGACGTGATCATTAAAAGCACTCAAAATCTGAATTTGACAGTTTCTCTTTGATTAGGCAGATACATAACTGGCTGAATACTGGTCAGAAATTGAGCAGTCAGACAACAACGGTACACTGATATGACATTGGGCGCATTTCACCGAATTTTCATGCCACATTTCGCATTTACGTCCCGGTGTGACAGGCGTCATTGTGAGGTGAAATGAACCTGAATTTCAGCAAACCTCAATGTTTCAGGTTACAGCGTTTGACTGACTTTATGTATTATACATTTGTTACGATTCGCTGTTGAGTTTTGTTTTTTATTATCCATAGCTGTGCCCCGCGGTTTCACCCGCGTAAATTTAGTTTCATGCTTCATGTCGCGGAACCCGAATATTTTTAGAAGTTTCTTTGAAACATCAGCTACAAACAGACAGACAGACAGACAGAGAAAAATTTTATAACCTGGTTTTTTAGTGTCAGTAGCGTGTATACTTTCAGATGCATTTAGTGAAAAACTGTTATTTTGGATTTATAAAACAGACACTTCAATTTTATTTATCTGTATGTACTATATGTATGTATGTATGTATGTATGTATAGATTATCTGTATAGATATCTCTCTTATGTAAAAATTATGTAAATTTCCCATTTTGAAGTTTGAAAATTGTCGGTAAATTACGTGAATGACGTATACGCGATCAGCCACGACGAGACACCTCTTACTGTCATTAGTAATTACGCCTATTCCGCCTTATTTGCTCGTAGATAGTATTTGCTTACCTGCGTCTGTGTAAGTGTGTCATTTCGAACGATTAGTTTCGAGATTTCTATCTGGTGTAGCTTATATTTAAACTGTGGTAAATTCCCCTCCCTTCAATACACAGGCTGATTTAATTACCGTAATGGATTATGTAAGAGTTCCTACCAACATTGCCAGTGTCCTTTGGGCTAGCTTTATTCAGTATAACCATTTTATGTGGACCACAATGAATTGAATAGCTACAATAACCTATTTATTATGTCACAATAAAGCCAGTGAAACTTGTACTATGTCCTCCAATGGTGTACCAAACTGTATTCGAAATTGCACAGAGTAAAAAATGTCCATAGGTTTATCAATCTATATATCTATGCAGATAAATAAAGTGTCTGTTTGTTATTCCAAAGTAACAGCTTTTCACTAAATGCACATGAATGTATACGATAGTGACTTAATAAAGGCAAATTTAAATTTTTTTTATCTGTCTGTCTGTTTGTTCCGACTAATCTCCGAAACGGATGGACCGATTTTAACATTTCACTTGCAGTTAGCTAATGTTACGAAAGAAAGTGTCCTGTCACGGCATATACCAACGTGACAGATGTGAGTCTATCGTCGTCTCAGGCACTATACATACGTCTTTAAATTACTTCTCCGACACATGTGCAGATTTTCTCACTATTTTTTTTTCACCGTAAAACACGCGGTTTGAAATCACTGTACATAAGTTTTGAGAAAAAGTCTTTGGTGCAGGCCCGGCTGGGATCCGAATGCATTACTTGCGTAGCAGGCGACTGCTCAAACCCCACGGCCACCACGGCTCTCATATGCGCGTGTGGACAGTGGATTAAGATAATAAATTACGTTCAGATAACGATCCTTTCAAAAATATTAGCTCACAAATAACATTAGGCCTGAGTTACTCATCTACCATCACTCATCTCTGTCACTTACATTGCGTACATAATGAACTGAAATTTTACGTTACATTCTCCATTTTGTGTTGATCATAATATTATGTGTCGCATCAATTTGTATTTAATTAATTTGTATGTTTTAGACAATACTTTTTTAATTAATTTTATGAGTCTGTCTCTGTCTACATGCGCAGTTACCCCCCATTATTTAGGCTGGGCGCTTATAACTCGTGACGGGACATGTTATTGGGGTTCGTGATTCAGAGAAGGCTAAGACAAACTCAGCAGTTTGGTCGACAAGAGCTCAGGGCCTTTAGATCAAGTTACATTATCCTCACGCTTCGCTTATAACGATACAAAAAATATGGGAATGACATATGTCACGTGAATGATTTATGTCATGTCCATACATTTTGTGTCGCTTCCACATATTGGCGCAAGCTCGCGAGAATGTTACTTTGTCGAGCTACTAACCATGAGCTCTTATTACAATAATATTTCAGCTGTGTGACAGGGACAGATGTATGCACGTCAAATAAATTTGTCTCTTTGTAAGAGTAAAACTATAATGCCAATAAGACCTCATGGTAAGGCCCCCGATAGGTAGCTTAGTGGTGGAAGAAAATACCTACACTCATCTCCCTGGTTTTATCCTACACATTGTTGGGGTCGGCATTTGATTCAACCCGATGTGGCTGATCACCTTATTATTATACGAAGCGACTGCCATCTGACCTTCGCAACCCCATTTAGGAGGAAAATCTGTGATCTGGGTTAAACCAGTTGTCAGATTATTTTTAGGCTTCAGACTGACCTGTAACGATTGACAAAGATGTTAAACTGGCAACCGGGACTGACGGCTTAACGTGCTCTCCGAGGCACGAAGGGAACTTGGGCGGTCACCCATCCAATTACTGGATAAAGTTAGGGTTGCTTAATTTCGCTGATCGAATGATATGCGCAATAGCAACTGTGCCACGAGCTCCTCCTGAGAAAATGCCTACACTACACATAAAAAACGTCTCGAAAACTCAATAATCATTACACGCCGAGGATACTCACTCGATTAATTCACCGTAGAAAAATGTCAACAGCAGCTAAGCTACTCTCCACAATATCGATAAGTTTCATTGGATTCAAGAGCTCGGTTCGTGTGATCAACTGTGAAGTATTAGTTTAGGCTTTATTGGATTGGGTTTTAAGCCTAATTTTCCGCAGCACTATTAAGGTGATATAGCCTCCTACATACATAGCTCTATACAGATAAATAGATTTGAACTGTCTGTTTGTAATTCCAAATGAACAGTTTTTCACAAAATGCAGAAAATATGTATATACGGTACTCACATTAAAAAATCAACGATTTTTTTCTCCGTCTGCATGTCTGTCTGTTTATTATGTCTGAAATGGCTGAACCGGTATGATTTTGCAAGGATTACCATGGGCTTTTATTAAATATAATAGATTTCGGCGATATAAAGCAATCCATGAAATTATATCATCGCGGGTGATTCCGCGGGGCACAGCTAGTTTATAATATTACAGATTGATAAATAAAAACTAATGATACACTAAAAGTTATCCCGTTAAATATAATTGGTTGTATTAACAGCAGCTCAAAGCACTAAGCGAAAACGATTTGAAGTCGTACTAATTGGCGCCCAACATGGGACGATATTAAAAGTTGTTCGATTGCAACATTGTGAGACATTAGCGCGGTCGTTCACCTTTGTTGTGAAGACAATACTCTGACCACTTTCAGAAAGCCTCGCTGAAAACTCATTAAGAATCAAACCACGTGCCGTAGCTTTTAACGACTCATAACGGTAAAGTATTGCACGACTACCCAATTTTATAGGGAGTTTTATGAGTGCTAGCGTCGGCAAGTTGTTACGTTGAACTATTAGGCTACATTTGAGGGTATTTCTACATTGCTAGAGTCTGTAAATCATGATAAATATAGTAACATATTTCGGTTGTTTTTTTGTAATTGTGTAGCGTTGAATTGGGAGAGCATAACAGCTTTGCTGACTGTAGTGGAATCCTGTTTTCATTCAGTATATTTGCAAAATTATTATATTCCTTATAAGGTAGGACCCAGAGGCGTGTATTGGATTTTCAGAGGGTTAAGCATAAACAAAAACTAGTTAGGTAAGTAGGTAGGTTAAGGACTTACCAATGTGGCGCAGCGTAGGTACACAGGTTTTGGTATAGACACACACACACGTCACGAGTGTATTCAGTCATCAAAAACAGTAAGTACCGCTTATATGCTTCTATGGAATGCACGCTCCTGAAGACTTTGATGTTGTAAGCATCTGTATGTTGTACGAGCTACTTCTTCCTATCGTGTCGATGATGGACATTTTAAATTCTTGTATCCCAAAAGTTGGCTACTGTAACATTATTGGTGGCAGCCATTAGATCCTCCCGCGTGCAGCTGGTGGGCACGCAGGTCACGATATGAGGTGGGCCATAGTTTGAGCCGCAGCGCACACACATCCTATGTTGGAGTCATCAGAAACCCTACTGATCATAATTATTGTCCTTGCTCCGATCGACGTCTATAATTTAGTGACTTCCAGATCAGCCATGGTACGAGCTACTTACTACCGAATACTACATATTAAGGGTGTTTATTGTATGAAAAAATAACCTTTAGAGTATCCATGGCCTACAGTAACCTTGTCATCAGAAAAGTTATATACTTCAAAGAATATCTCAGTGTAATGAAAATCCCAACAAATGGTCGCACTATCAATAGACTGCTATTAAAAACTATTACTTGTAAACGTTTACGCTCGTCCAACTTTTTGTACAGCGCTCGATACAAAGCCTAACTTTGCTCAAATGTTTGCTCTAAGGAGTTTCACAGGGGATGTTCAAATGTTCTTTAAGACTTCGCAGACTTTGATACTCTCCGCTCTTTGTGTGGTCGACTGCTTAGAGTTTAAACAAAGCTTTAATTTAAGATTAATTTAAGAAACGCTGAACTTCGACGCGGCGTTAGCGGCCAGGGTTATCTACGGCAGTAGAAACGATACAAAATGTACGGGAATGATATGTCACGTGTTTGATTTATGTCATTTCCATAAATTTTCATGAAAATGTTTAGGTACGTACTTCGAGCCATTAAAACAAAAACAAGCCACAATATTTGCTGTTGTAAAATTAGTTTTGTTAGAGGTGTAGGAAAAAAAATAATGCTGACAAACTTTTAATATTTATTTACATTATATACAAACACTAAAACATTTCAAGATACAGTTAATCTACTTACTTTTGACTTTAGAGAGTGCAATTTGATGAAGAACCTATTCATACGCTGAGTTACATATATATACGCGATACTTAAATGATTATACGTGTAGCTATCAGACACAGGGGCGTGCATTGGATTTTCAAAGGGGTAGGCATAAACAATAAGTAGGTAGGTAAGCAGGTTAATTACACACCAATGTGGCGTAGGTAGATACGTTTGGGTATAGACACACACGCACGACACGAGTGTAGTCAGTCATCACAAATGGTAAGCACTGCGTATCTGCTTATATAGAATGCACGCCCCTGATCAGACATAATATACAAAGTAGGTAAATTAATGTTAAATCTATACAGATGAATAAAAATTGAAGTGTCTGTTTGTAATTTCAAATAAACAGCTTTTCACTAAATGCATATGAACGTATATACGAAAATGTTGACAAAGTGGAATAATAATAAAATATTTATTAGTAAAATAATAATGAATCCTTTTATTCAAAATAATACTCGAAGATCATTAATAATATGACATTAAGATACAATTGAAAATGATAACAATTTAATAACTGTTTCTTATACATTTTTTTATGGAATACATTTCGTATAACGATATTAACGAAACCTTTTATAAAAATCGATGGGACGCACAAAATATTTTTGAAAGTCAAATCCATTTTAAAATAATTAAGTGAGTACTGCATCATTCTCATTCGTAAATTATAAAAATTGGCTATGATTACAATGACTAAGAATATAATGTCGTAAAGTCTAAGTACAAAAGATTAAGATTCAGCCCAGGTATATAAGGTTTTTCAGTCGCTTAAGTTTATAGGAAAATAGCGAGTTACTTTGTTCACTCGTTATCAATATAACTATCGGTTATTGTTTTAATTATCTCTAGGTATATAATAATAATAATAGTAATAAACTTTATTCTCAGACATGATCCATAGTACTCAAATGCCGAACAGATTGAAGGGAGAGCGAGTGATCATATTCATCCCCAGCAAAGAGATCTTACAGCCGCGCGGGTGTCACGTCTAGGGTACATCAGCCCCAACTGTTCTAGTTGGAAACTTCTATATCGTTTGGGATGCGCTCGAAAACTCTCATAGCGCGATGTAGGCTCTCGTGTATTCGTACATACAAAATGTATGATTATACTTACGAGTATAATATAATTGGAAAAGTAAAGGTACTAAGTATTTTATATTTCTGGAAAAATTACGAATAGTGAAATCGATTTTTGTGAGATCGATTCAAGAGGTAGATAAGATCGCATATGCGATCTATGAAGCGGTTCAGAAGCACGCAATACATTGCAATGTAATATAATCGATTTAAATCAGAAAATCGTATCGTAGGTATTTAAAAAATGCGTTTATCACAACTCTATGGCGTTAACCATGCGATCTACCTTCCTCAGTAAATTTGTTTAATGCCATTGTATCATAAAAACTCAGAGGGAACCCAGTAACTCCGTTGGTGCCTAATTTATTACGCATTCATGCGGCGCTACGTTTTAATTATGAGATATTTTTCACCAACAGTAATTCATGCTTTTAATGATGATGGATATTTTAATTACCCGAGATCTGTATATTATGCGAGTAACTTGAGGGCTTTTATTTTCCGAATTATTAAAGAATAAAATTAGGTAATTGTCAGGAAATGAGAGCTTTGTCTCTGCTAAAAAAATCTTTAACAAATATGAAATTCTCCGCATGAATGTAATCGACATTGCATTACTAGGATAATATGTTATTTTGGACATTTGATCAAATATGTCTCGTAGTAAAGCCTGAATTCCTGGCTTTGAATAGAAATGCTGGAATATGAAGATACAAATGATCACTAATTTGGGCTTATTAAATCCAGATGTGATCACAGTTGTTATAGCTCGTATTAAATAGCATTCGAAAAAATAACACAGAAAATAAACATGAATGACACATTTTCCAGAAGAGAGCGTAATTAATAACATTATAGTACTTAATGTCGACAGGGATCTCGTTAAAAGTTAAATAATTGCTCGGCTCTTCGCAGGACAGATGTGACGCGCAAAAACTTCGCATTAGTCGTTGAGCCACCGTCTGTTATATAACAAGTATTATATGCAAGCTGTCTTTCGGAAAATGGAAGTTCATTTCGATGCATCGAAACGCGTTGAATTCCGGAATGTTTCCGACAGGGTTAAATCGTATTTACCGACTGTAATTGGATTTCCAAAATCTGGATATACCTAGGTATTACCGAGTGCACTTTGTAAAATTGCTATTTTTTGGAACTCTTCAGGGTTAAAATAATTTTAAAACGTTTAAATTCCATTCATTAAATTAATCAGAAGTAATTGTTGTAGAAAATTGTTTAGAATAGATACACAGTTGTATTCTAAACTGACTATAGTTTAGTAAGCGTATCAATCCATTCAGGCTCATATTTGGCCCAAGCCAACCTTACATCTATTACATTAAAACTCGAATCAGCTCTTAATATTTTAATGACTAGAGTTTCCAATTCGTTACGTTCAGACAATATTCGATTGACTTCGTTTTATTAAAGTCTTCTAATTATTCATAACTCTATATTATAATTGTTTTATCTACTATGTATGGATACCTTATTAATTTGATTCCATTTTACGAAATAAGTTACACAAATAGCAAACTGTAGTTCATTATATTTAAGCAAACTAATTGTCAATGTTCGTGTTAGATCAAGTTATACACAACGAAAAATATATTAATATTATCTACTTCAATGGTGTATGTACATAGTATCAACACTGGCACAAGTGACTTTTATTAATGAAATAATTAATACATCATCTATGGCTATGACTGCCGTCTCCTATCTATGCAGCACACAGCTCGCTTCAGATTCTCAGTAAAACCACTTTTTTGGACTTCATCTTTACATTTTGTGATTTGTTTAGTCCCCATCTCAGTCTTTACGCCTCCCTGGCCTGTATTGTCTAGTTCGTCGTCGGATCACGTATCAGTGCCTGGGTACTTAACTATCAGATCAAGTTCTTCATCATTGGGTTTGGCAGCGCGCACTTCAGTCTGTCCATCGAATTTTTTAGGCCTGTCGATTTTGTTTTCAATATTGACAAGGACATCAGCAACGCAGCGGTGGTCTGCTGGAGATTTTTCATCGCCATCATCACCAAAAGCTGTTTGTTGTATTTCTTCGTCGTCATTATTGTTCTGTTTGTCTCTTTGTTGTTCATCTTTACTATCTTCCTCTTCACTATTCTCTTTGCCTTCTAGAATCATTTTGTGCGTCGCTTCCTCTATGACACTATCAGTGGGAGCTTCGTTGATGCAGGAATGTGTGAGTATGAATGGAAGTTTTATGGAAAGGTCTCCGCCCATTGCACTTAGAGTTAATTTTACTTTGACGTAGTAAGATACGTAAATGGCAAACACGTTTCTATCGTCAGGTGAATTGTTGCAAATTACAGTGGATGCGAGACTTGCACCGGACTTTGTGTAGGAATCTTCGAGAGCTATCCAATTTTTCGTAACGCCTGCGGAAAAATGAGCAGTGAAACATATTTTCTGTGAAATAAAAATTTTTGAAAGGTAGAGTAATATTCCGTTACCTCTATGAGGCGTGAGGGTGTATGTGTCAGTGTGAGTTTGACCCGGCATGACTGGAGCCCCGGTGCGTTTCATCATGGCGACGACATTCTTGAACTTCCCGTTGGAAAACATGCACACGTCGACGTGTTGTACCACCAAAGCCTACAATATCAAAAATGAGTAAAAAAAATAATCACGGGCACCATTTACATCGTTTTCATGTCTATAGATATACTTGACTTTACCTTCATCCGTCGGACTGTTTTTGAAGAATGGTTTGCGATGATCACGCTTACTTTAATGGACTCTCCGTGGGAATAAGCAGCTTTGTCCAACCAAGCTTCCAGTTCGACCCTGCCGAAAAAAAATTGTGCGTTTAAATTTAAAAAACTGGCCTCCTCCTTGTCTACCAAATTCGAGATCCTGGATTCGATCCGGGCAAAGTGTTATTGGGCTTTTCCATCTACAATGCCTCTGCAAAAGCTCGGAGTCTAGGTTAGAGCCCGGTTAGTGACAATAGGCTCAACCATTATATGGGACTTAACTGTACTGTTTGTAGACCATTTGTTTGTCCGATAAGGGGTAAGGCACAAGAGCACAAGAGTGAGCATTTGTATGTATGCACATAGTAAAAAATAATTGAAGTCGTTTGTTACTTTAGTGTGAGTATTTCAGCAACTATTGTAGTAGTGGGACTTTATCGTCTGTCATTTCTTTGGCACTGCAAATCAATTCTTTATATTATTACGCAGCCAGTGAGTAATGCCCTTGGTATGGTTAGGTTTCAAAGGCAAAAGGTAGTGATTTTTTTGCATCACACTCTCAATATACTGAAACGAATAACAACATTCGTAATCAGAATCGATAAATTTAAATAAGTTGTAAATTTAAACAATGGATTGCCCGAATATAACTATTTTAAGAACGACAGAGCGAAGACATTAGTTTCGTCATCAAATTAAACACTGCCCGATTATTTGACACTTTAAGTGCCGTGCAAATTGTGTTTGTATCGTCCTTAAATCAAGTAGGATCGCGTGATGAATTCAATGACTTCAAACAAGTTGTAATAAAAGCGGGCACTTTAGTTTCCATTAATCAAAGTTGTTTTGGATTAGTTATGTATTCGGGATAAATAATGCATGAATGGCACTTTTATCGGATGATGATAATGCAGAAACTAGCTTTCACGTACTTTCATATTCGTATTTTACTACCTTTTAAGTATCTAAGATTTCGTCCGGGTATATTCGTTTTTAAGTGCCATATGACCGTCATTTTGGTAAAAGTATTTGGCAAGTTTCAGTGACATCAGTACCCCTATCACGAGTTTGCCACCATTTTGATGGGATATTTTAGTTCTTCACGTCACCGCTTGGAGGCGCTGTACAATTTCTCATACAAATATTCGGCGGAGACGCTAGCGAGTATAGATTAGGAAAACGGTGGCAAACTTGTGATAGGGGTACTGTACTCCAAGATTAGGTTTTGACATGATTAAACGTCCACGAATTTCGATGCGTTGTATGTTTGGAATTATCATAACCCGCCACCGAAAAAGTATGAATACATTCCGAGTAACGATAAACCTACATTTTGGGGAACTACTTCTTAGCTTTGAAGTTTAATTTAACGGTACAAAAATGAAACGGCGAGGCTGAGATCTTAATACGCTCTGCTTAAACCGCCGATGGTACGTCCCCCCATCTGTTCAGTGTTTTGCCGCGTTTTCCCACAAGATGGCGCCACACGCCAATTAGATCGCACAATGATAACACCAACATACTGACATATACGCAGTCTGGTATCCATAGTACAAGCTCTGCTTACTTTGGGACTAGACAGCGCTATAACATTTTTGTATTTTATAATTATACTCGTACTGGCTGACACGACAGACGTTGTCCTGTCTTAATTAAGAGATATTTGCAGCACGCATTCTGTCAATTATATGTCAAACGATACATCAAAAAAGTTTTTATTGTCCAAAGCGCTTAAAAGCGGTTATTAAGTATTCTTAAATTTTAAAAATAATCCGCGCAATTTTCAATTTTTTTTCTTCTATGAAAACCATCTCTTGACTATGACGAACACAACAAAAAAATAATTATCTAACTCGGTCCAGCCGTTCACGCGTGATGCCGTGACCAAGGGAAATAGCGTTTCATTTTTATATATACAGATTTGTATTTATGAATAAATTATTAATGATTAAATAAAAAAATATGAACCCTGAAGGGATAGGCAGAGGTGTTTTAATAACAACACCCACTTTTCACCGACGATGATTAAGTGCCAATGTGACAGATGGTACCCCGCACGTAAGTTTTTAGAAAAACTTATTGGCACATTGGCCCCGCTGGGATATTGACAATGACAATATTTTCTTAAAACTGTAAGTTAATGCTCACCTCATCATAACTGACTGAATCGTTATAACTTTAATATCTATACAGATAAATAAAATTGAAGTGTCTGTTTGTAAATCCAAAATAACAGTTTTTCACTAAATGCATCTGAAACTATACACGCTACTGATACTATAAAACCAAGTTATGAATTTTTTCTCTGTCTGTCTATCTGTCTGTTTGTTCCGGGTAATCTCTGAAACGGCTGGACAGATTTTAACGGGACTTTCACTGGAAGGTAGCTGATGTTTCAAGGAGTAACTTAGGCTACTTTTATTTATCAAAAATATTAGGGTGCCGCGACAATAAGGATGAAACTAAATCTACGCGGGTGAAACCGCAGGGCACAGCTAGTGAAATAATATGTGCGTAGGCGAAGCTGACCCAAAATGTTACACAGAAAACAATGAAATACTTCAAGATAAAATTATTATATCAGGAGCTTACTCACGTAGGACCACAATATTTACAATGAAATAAAAGGTCTTTTAGACGTTATTTGAAAAAGGGTTTATTTTGGGTGGAACAAATACAGAGCGACTTAATATTAGTTTAACAGTTATGCTATTTTCGTTTGATTTTCACGTTTGGCAATAAAATCTAATTCTGGCAAGTATTCAAGCATAGAATTATGTAATGTATTATACAGTAGCAAATGGGCGTATCATAGTTTCAGAATATTTATACTTTGGAACACTAGTTCCAAATTTCCGATTGCCGGTGCACTAAACATTTATATACCCCTTTTATTGTCGCATTGCTGTGTTTGTAAGTTATAGTGCAGGGAAATTGCTTTGCCATACTGTTCTACCACATACATATGCTCACGCCTGTATCCTGTAGGTAAAGACCGCTAGCATACAATAATGAATATTGTTTTAAAGTCTAAGCCAACACACTAGAAAGTAATTTAGCCTTATGTGTAACATTTGTATGAGAATATAAAATGGTTATCTTGCGGCTACTGGAGATTATAAAATAAGTTATTCTTATGATGAATGCATCATCGTCTAATAAGACAGACAGACAGCTTATTAATAAATACATTGAACAGCGCCGTCGAGTCCCAAATTTTGCAAAGCTTGTATGTACTAGACCACATGTGGTTAAATATTGAAGTGTTTAAAAACATTAAAAATTACAGGGCAGAATGTAACCATTAAATATTCCCTTCTTTTTCGTAATAATAATAATGATCTCCTACCGAATTTCGGTTACGGCGGCTAATCTCAACGAGGATCAGCCATGTGTGCAGGAGATATTATAGTGCACAAGTACAGGTGCACTCTTTATTCCCTCACTCTCATAGTCCGATGGGACGGCAATCCGACACGACTGGAGAGAGATCAGGCGTAGGACCAACGGTGCAACGAGCTTTCCGAGGCACGGGGGTGTAAACATCGCCAACTTCCAAACTCCGGGCATTTTATTGTGAATTTCTTAACAGAAAAACCCAATATCTATTTTTGACCTGACCCAGGAATCGAACCCGGGACCTTGTGATCGGCAGGCGAACCTACTAACCACTAGACTAATGATGCAGTCTTTTTCGTATATCATCAATATATATATAAATAAATCCACGTCGTCTGGTAGAAGCCTCTCGTGACAAGAGAGCTGGAGCTTTTCTCGCCCAGAGAATCAGCATTGCTATTCAACGTGGCAATGCTGCCAGCCTTCTTGGCACGATCCCGAGAGACACCGACTTGGGACAAGTTTTCTACCTTTAATTAGTTTTAAGTACTGTTCCTTGTATATATAATTAAGTTTAATCAAATAAAAAAAAAAATATCCAATATGAGCCATCATAAGACAGTTAGAAGGATTTGTCACCGATGTAATGAAAGATGTGTCAAAGGAGATAGATAGTTCCACATTGCAGTTTAATATTACCTGCCATCTGAGAGGAGAAATGGTTTTTCCACAATCGCCCTGGGCGCCGGAGGCTCCGAGTTTTCTGTAAAAGGAAATGCAATCAGCTATCTGTACTTCCATACTAATATTATAGAGGAAAGGTTTATATGTAAGTATGTTTGTAACGAATTGATTCAAAAAGTACTAGACCGATTTTAAAAATTCTTTCACTATTTGAATGCTACATTATCACTGATTAATATAGGCTAAATTTTATTCCCGTACTCCCACGGGAGCGGGAGCTACGCGGTGAAACCACGTGACGTCCGCTGATGTTGAAATAATAACTTATCACCGTCCGGCTCGCAAGACCAAAATGTTGACTATATTGCGTGGACTGTAATGTCTTGGTTTAATTAATATTGAGAGAGATACAGATACCGTCACGATTTATGAGCGCTCAGTAAAAATAGTGGGAGTAACTGCGCATGTCTTTTATTCGCGTCGCGACATACAGACGCTGTGTATGTCAGCGCTCATAACTCGTGGTGCCACCTATAGCCATTTGTAGCGGTGAGCTGATTCAACCTCTTTCGAGGCTATCTGCTTAGAAGAGAAATAAAAAAAAACATTAATGTAGCCACTTATAACTTAGCCTATATAAAAAACTAGCTGTGCCCCGCGGTTTCACCCGCGTAGATTGAGTTTCATGCTGCATTTTTTTATAAAATAAAAAAAAAACTCTCCTTGAAACATCAGCTATCTGCCAGTGAAAGTCCCGTTAAAATCCATCCAGCCGTTTAGGCGTGATGCCGTGACCAATGGAAAGGGGGATTCATTTTTATATATAACTTTATTTCTCTACTAGCTGTGCCCCGCGGTTTCACCCGCGTAGATTTAGTTTCATCTTTATTGTCAAAAGTAGCCTAAGTTACTCCTTGATATATCAGCTACCTGCCAGTGAAAGTCCCGCTAAAATCCGTCCAGCCGTTTCAGAGATTACCCGGAACAAACAGACAGACAGACAGACAGAGAAAAATTTTAAAACTTGGTTTTTTAGTGTTAGTAGCATGTATGCTTTCATATGCATTTAGTGAAAAGCTGTTATTTTGGAATTACAAACAGACACTTCAATTTTATTTATCTGTATAGATTATAATGATTTTCTATTCACGGACACGTCAAAGGGCGGAAATTTAGCGGAAACTAGTATACATTGGAGGAAGTGCGCTGCAGAAATTGAATCAATGCCCCCGTAAAGTGCTAGCGTGCTTGCCAAGAGACATGAAGTTTTTTTTTTAAACACTGATTGTGTAAGCTATCGCCACGAATAAGGAGGTCAAGGAGATGGCACTTGATAGAGACGAATGGAAGAAGTTGCATCAGTTACACCGACAAGAGCCACAACTCTTAAATTTATGATGATGATGATCGCCACGAAGGATGCGTAGGGGTAGAGGTGTTCCAAACCCTCCCACCTTTTCACTGAAGTCGAGGTGCCAAGCCGACATGTCAGATGCAGAGTCCATGTCTCAGGCAATATAATAAAATACATCCATATTTTAGGTTTCTCTGTCTACAGTTTCCTTAAACCTTGGAATGTATTCCTTCAGCGTAAAACGTCACTCGGTGATTCATCAACATCACCATCATCAATTCACTGCTGGACAAAGGCTTCTGTAATGAGTGCCATAGCGCCCTGTTTTCAGCTTGCCGCATCCAGCATCTGCCTGCAGTCTTTCGCAGATCGTCATCCCACCTAGCCGGAGGGCGTCCTACCCTATGCTTGCCGAGTCGTGGTGTGCACTCGAGAACCACTCGCCGACTCATAATAAGTTTAACCATACCGATATTCCAAGAGCTAAAAGAACCTTTTGAATTCCTTTAAGACAATTGTAAGCAACACAAAGCTGTAAAGTGTGGTATCAATGTTAATTAAACGGAGGACAAAGACACTAATACTGAGAACAGAAACTTCCGGCGTCTCGGTCTTATTCTAGCCCGGACTTTAACTTTGTTAAATTAAGTTACTTACGCAATAGAAAGGTAGCCAAAGGACTGCTTCTTGCATTGGACGAGAAATTCCCCATTCTAGTAGTAGCTTGAGCAAAGTCAAAACTTAGTTCAGAAATATGCTGTCAGAATTTAAACATTCAGAATATATTTATTTATACTTTTTTGTTTTGTTATTTTATTTATATACTGGGGGTCAACTATGATCTTTCGGGATCGTGCCAAGAAGACTGGCATCATTGTCACGTTGTATAGCAATGCTTTCTGAACGAGGAAAGCCACGATAGACTTCTACCAGAATATGAGAAGTACTTTTAAATTTTCAGAATGACCAATAAATAATGAAACAGCACTCATAACTCGCGACGGCTGTTCTGCCAATATTGGAGAAAACCTTTTGTATTTTGTGGCAATACACATTTTCTATCAGATAGTTTAGTAAAAGGTAAGACTTTGATATTCCCATTCTGAAGGGCTTACAATTCGTACCTAAACAATTCAAGGTAAAGTATTTGTGCCATCATAAGCAAACAAATGTAATTAAACTAACTTACCAGTTTCATCCCTCTTCGGCAGACAGTTCTCGTCAGATTCAGGTTTCGATTTACTCTTGAGCCTGCAAGCAAAATTGTTTCTTATTACACTGTCTCACGGCTGTTATTGATACGGGGATTGTGAGAATTTAAATTGTGTCAAGGACTATCAAATTATTGGTTTCGGTATACACATATTGACGTTCATTGATGTTATTGTTTGATGGTATTATTGTATTAATTGAGGCTTCATGTACATAAATTAAGCCTTAATTTGTCAATCCACTTAAACTCAAGCTTCTGATGAAAATATCACGAGGAAATCTGCGTTTTAGAATACTTATTTTCCCCGTCGTGAAGTTACGAATACCGCTTTATTTAATTTATTTGTGATCACCACCAATATTTAGATACATAATCCAATGTAAAGAAATTATATTTATGACGTATGCATATAGAGGTCAATGACGTGACATCATTAGAAAAACACGAACTACTTTATAGAAGCTTGTAGCCATACATTGTAGTATTATACAATTTCGTCATAAATCTCTAAATATGCCAAGATGTTGTTCGGTAGCAAATCATATTAAGGGGTAAGTATTATTCAGGAAAGCGTTGAATGCGGTGCCCGGAATAGGCGAGCGGGCCCGAATGACTGTGCGGTTCGCGGTACACTATGTATAGTATAGGTACACGCGGTACAAGTATAGGTTTGTAAATGTTCAAACTTTGTACCTTGACCTAGCGTTGTAGTGTAGCTCAAAAGGTGTTGATCCACCAGCTTTAGTACTCAACCACAACTCCGAATAATTATCAACTCATTTCGAACCACACTAAAGCACAAAGTCAAAAAGGCGTTTGAACGTATCAAAACCTTTAGAGGCACGGAACAATTTGTGTTACCTGAATATAACTTTATGAAGGTTGCATATTTTATATGTAGTTACTGTACGTTGTGAGCTCTGCTAGCTGTACTGTCTGGTGTATTTTATCATCTGTGTTAATTTGTCTTGTATTTATAACTATTGTTTTGTCGTAGCGTAATTGATTTTATGTCGTGTTGATTTGTGAATAAATAACTAAATTTAAAAAAATACTCTCGCTAAGTCCTACGCCGGCTATTCCTTTTAATTATAATTAATGATTAAAAAATATATGAAATTCACGTGCAACAAAGTAACAAAGTCGTTAAATTATTAACGTGTCGTCTGTAAGAGCATTTATTTATTTATTATTAACAGCAGGACTAGTAGTGTATTCCCCTTAATATTATTATGTTGAGTGAAATTTACTTTGCGGTGACAAGGATAACTTTATGTGACGTGTATAAATGTATCACTATTACTCGTCTTCGCGGCCCTTGTAAGATATGACTTCCAAGGCACGTGAAGTATGTGACATTTTGCATGTGAGTGTTGCCATTTACAATAATAAATGAAATAACCTGACACAAACGGTGACGGGAGCTAGCGTGACAAGGCAATCACGGCGACGTGATAGCGTGACGTTGGTTGACAGCGTGACTGGGCGAATGTGATGTGTCAACTTTTTACTTTGTCAAGCCTTTGAGGAATGTTGCCATGATAAATTACCAGTAGGTAATATAATTTTAATAAAATAGTTTAACTCCGTAAAATATGCCCTAAGGCCGCGGGTTGGATATGCTCTAGCTTAATAATTGAAATCCTCGAATTCTTTGTTCCCAGACTTTTAGAAATCTAGTACCTACATCATCTGATCTTTATAGGAATCTGAACCCATACAAAAATGTGCATCACCTACCATATAAAATTTACTTCTAATATACTATACTGAATGTGCCACGCGGTCATTCGCGTAGACTCTATTGTGCTAAATTTATGTCAGGTTCCACGGACACGGGATAAAAAGTCCTAAAGATATATCATGTAGACCTGATTATATGCTCTCACTCCACCACATTTCAACCTATCAGTTCAGCGATTCTTGTTACAAACGAAATAATTTTCTCTACAAACAACTACAAACGAAAGCCTTCCAGATGGCAAAAAAAAATTTTGGTTTATTTCAAGTCGGGTGCCAAGTTCACATAGCTTTGTTTTATAAATAGTGTTACTAACACGACTTTCTTTTATATAGATAGATATTTATACAGATAATATACGTCTAATTCTTAAAATGTTACCGCTATTCTCTAACATTATCTGTGGGCGACGCGAAGGGCGACTGTCTTAAACATTTAAAGGAAACTCTGTGGCTGTCAAATACAATCAATTGGGGTATTCGTCCTCCCACGCTCCGTGAGCTATTTTTATCTTCGTTGTATCAGGTAGGTTTGTGTAGAGCTTATGCGGAAGATTGTTTGCAGAAATATGATTCATAAATAATCTAGAGACCTATTAGATTTATTGCAAGAAAACAAATAGATTTAGACCTATCTTAACAAAGTTTAAATTTTTTTCTCTGTCTGTCTGTCTGTTTGTTCCGGGTAATCTCTAAAACGGCCGGACCGATTTAAAACGGGATTTTCACTGGTAGTTAGCTGATATTTCAAGGAGTAACTTAGGCTACTTTTATTTATTAAAAATATTAGGGTTCCGCGACAATAAGGATGAAACTAAATCTACGCGGGTGAAACCGCGGGGCACAGTTAGTTTAAGGTATAAATAAGACTTCGTTCGACTTTAATCATTCAACGATAATCCATAGTTTTCCCGAGCTGCAACTAAGCTACTTTACAAAGCTCTAAAAGCATTACTACAGATGGAAAAATCCAATAAAATCTGGTGAAAAACAAAATGCTATTTTATCCTTAAACTAATCCTTTATTTTAGTGAGTTACAGGATTTATCCTGTCCCAGGGGAGAAGCAACAATTTCGATGCACGCCCAAGCCCCAGTGTTAGGTCAGGCTTTTCGAGGGCCCAAGTAAATTAAGTTTAAATATGATTTTCAACTCGGAGCTTACTCTACCTTTATGTTTGTGGAGGTGGATTTAGGTAGAAGTTTTACAACTTGACTTAGCACTCAAATAGGATTAAGTGAAGTAATGCTAGAGCCAAATTTGATGATAGCAGTAGTTTTGCTACGGAATTCGTTGCACCAAATTACGCTGCCAATTTTGCCGTCAATACTAAGAAGTATGCGAAAAGTTTTTAGCTTTTAGCTATAGTTTTAACAAAATAAGCATGGGCGGTAGAATGTATTCATCATCATCATCAATTTAAACGTAATGAGACTCTTGTCGGTGTACCCGATGCAACTCTTTCCATTTGCCTCTGTCCAGAGGGCCTAGTGCGTGTTTTTAACTATCACCGTCACAAGTCACCGCGGTGACGTAAACGCAGATTTATATGGGATCGAAACAGCTCCATCTGTCGGCCCTTAGAGGGCACTCATTTGATCCCATACAAATCTGCATTTACGTCCACGTAATCACTTGTGACGGCGATTTTAAGAAAACTCGCACTAGGCACTCAGTGCCATCTCACACATACATCTCTATTACCATAGTGTAAATATAGTAAGTTGAGGTAATACTTGCCCCAACATATTATTTACAATAAATTATAAAGTGCTTCTTATTTTCATTCTTTAAAATTGATTATTTTTTGTCTGTTCTTGCAAACGGTAGCGAATTAACCTGACCCAAAAACTAACGTATTTATTTGATCTGAACCCATAATGTTAGAATTGAATCTAGGGTAAGTAATCGACAAGTAAACACGAAAATAAATTAATTCTATGTTTTGCGGAAATGTTCTGTAGGTGAATGGCTCTAGTTTATTCGGGTTATAGGTTCTACTTACGCGAAAATAAGTCTTCAGTTGAACATTTTAAGAGCTAAAATGTATTTTCTGTTAGTTGCTTACTTTTGCATGGTAATAAATAGAGATTTGTATATACATTTAGAATTTTGAAAGCTTTAGAAACCATTTCGAGACTTGTTTTTGCAGAGAACCTAAAAAAATTACCTAAATGAATGTGATCTATCAAAATACAGGGTTTTTTGTTCCATTCATATGATGGAAGGAGCTCATGGTAAGGCCCCTGGTCCCGTCACGTTGAATGCGCAGTAGTCATTTTATTAGTCTTTCTCTGTCTATATTTATTGCGCGAGGCGAATAAAAGCATGTGCAGTATTTTCACTATTGTCGTTGCGCGCTGATAACCCTTGACCGCACATATTCATAGTGAAGAACCTCTGTGCAACCACTTTGCAATCAAAATTCCTAATCCTGTATTATTCCTGTCTTACTCTTGCCTTCGATCATGAAATGACAAAGGAACGATCTAATGATACTGCGGTGATGGAACGATCTCTTAAAGACTAATTGTTGTCAGCAAGAAGCTGTGAATCACGGGGTCAGGTTTCAATGAAACACACTAATTGTTGACGTCATTTGTTAAACAGAGGTCTACGACACAAGATAAAAAAATACGTAGAAAACCAGCTCTCGTAAATTGGCGGTGTAGCAGGCGATAGCGAGATAGGGACAACAGTTATGTTCCTGAGTAAGGTCGCCAGTGATCCATGGGGCCGAGGGGAGGAGTGGAATCACTGCTAGCGTATTATGGGATTCTTCCATCTTTTTATATGTAGATTCAGTAATTCCATTTATTGCGAGTATATAGTGGGCAGTGCGTGTGACACTCTGGTATTGGTCACTGTCACAGTCTGCAGTAGCTGCTTACCATCAGGTGGGCTGCACGCTTGTTTGCCACCTTTGCATAATAAAGAATAAAAAATACGTAGACCCATACTAAAGATTACGAGTCCGTTCTCGGTCTATATTTACTAATGATATATAAGCTCGTCCTGAAATTCTAAATATATTTTTTTTCTTTATTTTAATTATTTTTTTTATTTTTATTTTAATAACCCTTTAAAAATATTTCAAATCATCCGATTATCTTATTTTTTTCTTGATTATTATCGTCCCGCAGGCGCCGCGTTACCGCAAACACGCGATGCTGGTGAACTTAGAAGATCAAAAATAAAAGTAAGTTCTTCTCCCATGCGGAATAGGCCTATTCCATTTATGAGTCAGAACTATCTCTAAAAAGTATGCTCACTTCAGTTCATGATTCTCGACCATTGAAAGTCGTCTTTCTGTGTAATTGCCATTTAGAGACTAGGTATCTCGCCAAATCACCAGCAATTGTTATAATTGGTAGTGTCAGCCAATTAGTGGTCTGGGAGATTGTTTTCTTTCTCAATAGTGGTATATAGTAGGATTAGTAGGTATCTTATATCACGGGTGATGCAATTTTGGGTAACGTGAAGTGAAAATTATCCTTAGTATTATTGTAATTTGCATATAAGCGCAGTAAATATGATATGGCTTGAGTTGTCATGCTCACTAAAATGCCTTTGCTTGCGGCGGCGTCAGGGTGACGGGTCGCTCACTTCCCTCTATAATGGTTGAGGAGGGCGATGGCTGGCATTCTCGTCATACTTGTGAACAGGTGCTGCTTGTGGGGGCTGGTCATCTCAAGCTACGCATTTAGATATAAATAGAACTACTAGACTTTTCTTTATGTTAATTTTTATCGACATTTGTACATTGGAACTGTGTCCATGGGCTTACATTTCTCAAATGATTTATTTTGTTTTTTTTTTTAAATTGTATAATATTTTTGAAAAGAGTAATTACTGAGTTTCTTGCCAGGTTCTTCTCAGTAAAAGCAACCTTCCGAACCTGGCGGTAGCATGTATAATCCTGTAAATTGTGTCATTCTGACGATTTGAAAGTGCTTTGTATAAAGTCTAATCGAATAAAGATATTTTTGACTTTGACTTTGACTTACCTAACTAAGTACGTTACATAAAAACCATTTATTCCAATACGTTAAGCTTAGTAACAATACCGGATTTGCGCTGCTTTTGAAGTTCATTATCACAGAAAAAGCAATTACGACATGGAATGGACATTTCCGCCTCTAATGCGATAAGCAAGATAAACAACGGTATTCAGGTTGAAACAATTGTGGTGTGAGTAACCAAAACAGCGGGCCAACTATGATCGTTTAAGCAGCGCGTATTAAGAACTTCTTTGCTTTGACATTTAATTTTGCGGTACCAAAATGAAACGTTAATGCTCTTAATATGAAACTTAAACCGATGATGAGCTCTCAATTTCTTATTCTTAAAATATTTACTGTTAGAACAATTCTAAAAAGATTACATTTTCCCATGTGTAATAAGACATAAGTTAAGATTTAAACATAAATAAAGGAAACACACCCGTTGGTCTAGTGGTTATTGGGTTTTTCCATCTGTATTTTCCCAGTAGCAGACCGGAGTCTGGATTAGTGCCCGGTTAATGGTAATAGGTTTGCTCCTAATTACACGGGACTTATACGGCTTAAATATAACGGGCGAAATTTGGGAGTACTATAAGTGTTTTGCCTACCCGCCTACCCTACCCGAATACAGACGTGAGTATAAATGTTTCTACACCGAATCTATTTTCATATCCCAAAAACCTGCTTTTTTTAAGTTTAATAATGTTTGTGATTGCACTCGAACACTTTTAAATGTAAGACCACAATCTCATTGGCAACGTAAATCGATGCTATTAGGTAGAAGTTCCAAAACAACACTGTTTGTCGGCTATTAGGTTGTTTGCGTTCGATGGGGAGAGAATTGACCCAAATGATTTACAAATTAAGCGGCGGTTGGAAATGGAGCAATGGACTGGAAGGATTTGTTAAAAACAAACTATTGAGACAGAGAGTTGGTAATAAAATTAACTTATACCACATCGATGATATTTAAAACGACTACGGTGACTTGTTACAGTAAGATTATAAAGTAGTAATATCGCTGTTAAAAAGAAAAAAAAAATCCTATTTAAAATGTGCAAAAATTTGTCTACGCTTCAACGCGACAGACGCCCGAAAAAGACAATAAAAAAATTATTAATATATTTGTTTTTCATAGTACTTTAGTGCAATGACCTCAGGGTGAAGAAAACATAGTGAGGAGCTAGTTTCCCAACCTTTACATCTGGCATGTTGAATCGTCGGTGAAAAGATCTGCGCACCTCTTCGGGGACCCTACTAAGGAGGTAGTTTTTTGTGTAAGGTATACATGTAAGATATACATGTAAGTAAAAGATTGAATATTCAATAACCCATAGTTTATTTGAAACCGCTTTCAAGTTCCAACATAAGCCCCTGACGATACCACCTGGTGAAACTGATGTGGATCCAATGAAGTATGATAAACTGAATTATTCATAGCTTACTGGGCAATGGGTTGTGTCCATCTGAATTTCCACGAAGGTTACATACATATTCATATTATAAATGGGAAAGTTTCCTGTTAGTTGGCAAATGAAGCGAACCTCCACAAGATTTTAAGACAACAGGCGCCTTACCATGAGCTCTTATTGCCATGATAGTTTCACTCATTTATGAGACAGATGTACGCGACCTGCATACACTGTCGCACAACTGAATTATCATTGCAATAAGAGCTCATGGTTGGGTTGTGCGATCTAGCACCCAGCATTGCAAATTAGAAAAATAAGAAGCGAATAGTACAAAAATAATACCTAAGTATAATTTAATGGATACTTTTATAATAACTAGTAACCGCAGGAAGTGTATAAAGAGATGCATGAATGTGGGAGAAGCGAAAGAAGTATGTGAATATCGTAGCTTGTGGCGAACGGTGGTCTCTGCCTACCCCCATGGGATTCAGGCGTGAGCATATGTATGTATGTATGTATGTAAATACTTTTATAGATCCACGTGCCACGTAATTTATAAACGTACTTAATTGTGTTGAAATATTGATTACAGGTGGACACGAATTTGAAGAGAAATTATTAATGCTGTCCCTTCCTAATATCGGGTCCGGATATCAGGGTAGCATTAAAGGATAGTTTGGGCCCGATTAGTTTCGTTCACGGAATTTGTATTATTGACATATTTTCGTGCTTCATTGCCCTTAAGGGAGTATGCAGGGGTGTTATAAAACCCATTCACTCCGATTATAACTATGCTTCAAAGTAACGGCGGATTCCCTATCGTCTTTTAGGAACGACTAATATGGCATTACACCAGAGCCTGCATTAAGAGTTTTACAACATTTTGTTAGTTGCAGTCCTTAAACTGTTTATACGGAACACAAAGCAGCATCTACCGCAGTATCTAGCGGAAGTCTTATTACGATTTTGCACTGTATCTATTTTACCCAAACTGAAATTATCTGTCTACACTAGTGATGGGCAAAGTACGGTCCAAAAGTTTAAAGTAGATTTTACTGAGCGCCGCGATGATTCTCTATAACTCCCGACTCGGGGCTAAAATTCCTAGAATTTCTTTTCAGAGATATCACTTTCACGTCAAGTCTTTCTGAACTGACGCAATACTTTTGTATACAATGTAGTGAGAGTAGGGGATCACATTCCTAATTAAAGAAATTAGAATCATAGC
This sequence comes from Watsonalla cultraria, assembly GCA_964035505.1. NCBI lineage: Eukaryota > Metazoa > Arthropoda > Insecta > Lepidoptera > Drepanidae > Watsonalla > Watsonalla cultraria. The sequence goes on along the minus strand of OZ037717.1, from coordinate 2,418,257 downwards.
TAGGGGTATCCCTCCAAGAGCCCTCCAAAATTTCTTGCTAAAGAAAGTTTGCCCACCACAAAAAAGGGTCTATCATAACAGGTCTAGATATAAAGCAACGCAAAAGGTCATTGTCAATAATTCACAGTACATCAGAAAGCAGGAAACTCACCTGAGCACGTTATGATGAGCTAGGGCACTGAGGGTGTGATGTGGTGAGACTGGAGGCAGGACTGGGAGGGAAGGCCGCCCAGGACCCTGCAGAACTCTGATGCCCATCCGAACTGTGTTGCGGCGAGACACTTTCTCATCCGGTCGATCCGCTAAACGGACAAGAGAAAGAGTTAGGGTACTTCCATCAGAAATGGGATGAGGAAGTACACATTATCTTTGTAACGAGGGATGTGTGTACTACCAGTATAGTTGTAACGTGTGTACTACCAATATAATCGTTTTATTTATCTAGTAGAAGTCGCTCAGCGCAGTGATGCTATAAGTTAGGAGCGCTGACCGCGATGCGCAGTAATAATTTTTGAGTCTGTCTGTATGGTGCGACGCGAATAACATGTGACGTAAAACCCCACTATATTCGCTGAACGCTGTACGTATTCTCGCAAATCTGTGGTGGAAACACAATATTATAGGTAAAGGACTCTCACAGTGAAATTTTATATTATAATTATATTATTTATATAATTATTTAATTTTATATTTAAGAATATTACCTACTAGTTTTCTTACAAGGAGGCTTATCAAAAAGTTCACGATAGATCAATTTTTTTTTTTTTATTTATTTATCGTTTACACAAACATACATAATACTTAGTTGTACATAGCACTAGAAAACCAAAGTTTGTACATGCATCTGGCAATAAATGGTGTTGGATGTAAACAAGATGATTAGAACTGAAACTGTTACTTTACTAATGCACTAGCTGTGGCACCGCAGGGTCACTCGTAAAACTTAGAAAAGCCTAGATGGCTCCACGTTACTCACCGATATATGCTCGTACGTCATAGGAGGTGCCAATCGGTGCCCCGTGGTACTGCTTGGCTGGTACCAGTTGTACGCTAGGTGGCGCTAGTGGTGTCAACTCCAGGTGGAATGGGTAGGCATTGGCTCCCAAGCGTTTTATTAAGGCATCCTGCAGGTGAAAAAATATGACTTATGTCTTGTTTGTCTCAAAATTGTATTAAATTGATTGCAAGCAAAAAAAATCACAGATTTTTATTTTATTTTATGATAACATTATCTATACTATAACTTGTTAATAATAAAATTTTGCACATATTTTGTCTGGGTTTCAGAAAAGGATATGGGGTACGCCGCGGAAAAATGCTAGTCTAGTAATTATTAATATATTTTATTGAAATATAAAATGCTCGCTTCAACACAGGTGTGATATAAAAAAACCGTGCGGTGAGTAAGCAAGACAAAAATACATTCATTCATAAATAGAGATGGAGCTATTTTAAACCAAGGATTATCTTAGTCTATATTTTGTAACAAGAGAGATTATGTTTATTCAAATTATTATTAAACTAGCTGTGCCCCGCGGCTTCACCCGTCCTTATTGTCGCGGAACCCTAATATTTTTAATAAATAAAAGTAGCCTAAGTTACTCCTTGAAACATCAGCTACCTACCAGTGAAAGTTCCGTTAAAATCTGTCCAGCCGTTTCAGAGATTACCCGGAACAAACAGACAGACAGACAGACAGAAAGAGAAAATTTTAAAACTTGGTTTTTTAGTGTCAATATCGTGTATACTTTCATATGCATTTAGTGAAAAGCTGTTATTTTGGAATTACAAACAGACACTTCAATTTTATTTATCTGTATAGATGTATAGATTGATCCTATTTATATGGAGGTAAAGTCAACAATCAGTCCATGGGGCCATCATCGGTTTAAGCACAGCGTATCAAGAACTTCTGAACTTTGACGTTTCATTTTGGTACCGTAATATTAAACGTGAAAGCTAAGTAGTTCGTAATACTGCTTAAACGATGATAGTTGGCCCCCTCCACAATTAAATAAAACAAATGCTGACCGCGCACCGACTATTAAATACCCATTGCCCTAGATTCAGGTGGTAAACCTCGGATTAATCGGAGTTAAGCGAAGGTAACACGGAGTTAAGCGAAGGCCGCTATAAAACCGCCATGATTGTCCCACATGGCTTACTTTAAAACCCCGTAAAGCCTGTTAACCCTTCGTTTAAGGGTTTAAGGCACAGAATGGAATAACATAAAGATTAATCATTGTACTCCCTGCGGGTTGGATGTTGTTGTTGGAAAGGTTTGCTTGGAATATCGTCTTGTAAAACTGAGACATAGGTCCCAAAGAAAATATTTTTCAAATTTCCGTTTGTGATGACAAAATATCGACTTTTTACTCAATTCATATTTTGTTTTAAAGTTTTAGACTAATAAAACGTACATTCGCGAAAATAATGAACTATAGATACTAAGAATTATTCTGCTAAATAAAAATATTACTAATATAACCGTCCCCAAAATGCCCTGGGCACAGCTTGTCTATAACTATAAAGATCTAAGACCTTATAGGTTTCAGCAGAGCGTAGGTATATTCTGAGCTTTGACTTTTTGTACCATAAAATTAATCGTCAAAGCTAAGAAGGTCTTAATACGCGCTGCTTAAACTGAAGATGGTAGACTAACTGTTATACCTATAACTGTAAAAAAAAATATGATTGACAATCGAGCATTATAATAACTTTATATAATAACATATTTTTCTCAAGAAGAGATGAAATGTATACAGATTTCGCAACAAAATATAAAATGACGTCTGTCAAAATTTATAACGAATTGCCAAAACTTTGGAAGTAGTTTGATAAAGACTTTCTTTAACTTCGTAATTGGCTACGACACGTATAGTCGAGAATCTTGTTAAATTATGAAATAACATCAGGAATAAAATGTTGTAACTTAATTATTAGCCAGTTTCTTGATTTGATAAAGTCTTAGTAGTTTTTGTGCGATATTTTTTTACTGACGCTTAGAGGTATATAAAATACGAGAAACGCAGAAAAGTAAATAATATTGACATATTCAATCCAAAAATATATATATATATATTATATTTTTAAATCTCACGTTTGGTTATAATTTCATAACTAAGCCTATAGTTAAAATTAACATACATAAATCTAGGTAGGCAGAGTTCACCCCCGTTTCGCCAGTTATATTTGAGTCCCAGGTAACAGTCCCAGGAGGCGAGCCTATTGCCATTAACCGAGCAGTCATCCAGACTACAGGCTAATACAGGGAAGTAACAGATAGAAAAACCCAATAACCCTACTCAACCGAGGGATCGAACCCAGGACCCTGTTCCTCAGTAGCGCTTGCAACTACAAGACTAACGAGGCAGTTAAAATCTTATATAAATTAAATCTCGTGTAAATTAAATCACAATGAGCTACCATACTCCTCCGAAACGGGTGGCATATTTGTATGAAATTTTGTGTTCATATCGAGTAGGTCTGAGAATCGGCCAACATCTATTTTTCATACCCTCTAAATGATATGGGTTATCCACTCCAAAAAATATACGGCAATTTTTCGTTTTCTGGGCACAGCAAAATTTGAGCTCTCATGAATGTCGGAAAAATTACTAAACTACCCCTCTGAGAAGAAGTATTGAGTACCTGAAGAGGTGTGTTCGGTTCCTTGTCGTGGTTGCAGTGCAGAGGCCAGATCTGGGCGAGGCTCATGATGGCTTCATTGCAGAATTTCAACCCCATCACTTCTTCATCTTCTCTGCCATACCTGTGACCATAAATACTTGTATAAAAGTTCTTATTATCTATACATCTTCTATACATACAGATAAATAAAATTGAAGTGTCTGTTTGTAATTCCAAAATAACAACTTTTCACTAAATGCATATGAAAGTATACACGATACTGACACTAAAAAACCAAGATTTAAAAATTTTCTCTGTCTGTCTGTCTGTCTGTTTGTTCCGGGTAATCTCTGAAACGGCTGGACGGATTTTAACGGGACTTTCACTGGTAGGTAGCTGATGTTTCAAGGAGTAACTTAGGCTACTTTTATTTATTAAAAATATTAGGGTTCCGCGACAATAAAGAAGAAACTAATCTACGCGGGTGAAACCGCGGGGCACAGCTAGTCTTATAATATACTACTAATATTATAAACGTGAACGTTTGTGAGTATTGAAGTATGGATGTATGGATTTTTGTTACTCTTTCACGCAAGAACTGAATGGATTTTAATAAAACTTTACAATATACTGATGTATTGTAAAAACATTTTATAAAAATATTCTAAGCCTACGTGTTAATCATCAGAATAACACATTAGAGAATTATTTTTTAATTAAAATCAGTTTGTTTTATAAAAAAACGCAAAACTATGAATTTCAGGAGTTTTAACTTGGTAGCGCGGAATCCTAATTATTTAAATTAAAAGTGCCCTTAGTTATATATTTTTAGCAACAAGTCCCGCGAATATTGGACTTGTTATTAAGTGAAAGATATAATATGCATAGAAAAATAACATTAAAATCGCTTTGGAGTGATACATACATATTGCTCACGCCGGTATACCCTGAAGGGGTATCTTATCTTATCTTGTGGCAATTTTGGGTCCGGTTGCCTGGAAGCACCCTTGGGATCTTTTGTGCCTTTTGCTCTGCGTACCCTACTCCTCAAATACTCCCTGAACAAGCAAGCAGATCTTGCCCATAGGAAAAAGCTTGTAGTTCCCTGAAGGGGTATTGAGTCTATCGCCGTTGGAGATGATACTTCCATATTATGCATTTAGTACGAAAGAAAGCGTTATTTTGGCATTCAAAACAAATAGATGCCATACACGTATTAAGTTCTGTTAATTAAGTACATTTTAAATTGTTCTACCGTTTAAACGTTAATCAGAGATAAGCTCCGTTTCAGTCACAGTTGAGTGTCCCCCGAAACCCAAAATAGACGCAAACAAACCAAGCAATTACGTAGATAAGGAAGGAGCATTTAAATAGGGTCCTCATCTGTTACAAATGGAGGTCCATTGAATAATTTGCCTTCGGGATCATTGATTCAACCTTTAGTCCATACATTTTCCTAATGGCCTCTTTACATTATAGGTACAAAAATAAATTTATATTTTTTTTAATCTTGCCAGCTTATAAGTGAATACTGCACCATATTAACGTAACCAACCACCAGAATGACACTTGTCTATCTTGCTAATAAATAATGCAATCATATGATCGTAAAATCGTTAAGCAGCGCGTATTAACAACGTCTAAGCTTTGACGTTTCAGGTAAGAAGGTCGCCACGTCTCCCCTGAAATTCACATTCTATAAAACTATTACTTAAAGAACTTGGTCGTCTGAATCTTAAAGAGGTAGTTTTTTTATGTTTTGCGACTATAAATCTCCGTATCTTAAGGTAAGTTTCATATCAGGGTACTTTAATTCTAGAGAACGAATATTAGTGGGCGAATAGTAATGTTTACCTATCGTAATTTCATCTAAACTACACATACTTCTTTCATAGGTAAAAATCTCTCCACCCGATCAAAATAATCTAAGCAAACTCCTGCCCGTTACCTTAATATTTATGTACGTTGATTTGTTACAAAATCCATTAGGGAACAAAATGGCTGGTCGCCACTAAATTAATATAAATGGGGTGTACCATAAAGCATTTCTGTTTAATTAAGGGGCGCAGGCTGACCTTGGCAGTAGAGGTGTTATTCTGAAATATTTCGTTATATCTGGAAAAGGGCTTATCGGATTAGACCAGAATACGACCCCAACTTGTTTATTTTTTTGATATACTAAGTCCTAATATAGACAGGATAAATACCTATGTCCGAACGAGTTAGCAACTTCGTTGTGAAAGATAATATTGGACATAAATTCAGGCTCACACAGCTTCATTTTTCTCTTTGCACATAATTCAAAAAGTTTGCGTAAACAGCGAACACGTTGGCTGCCATAAATAGAGATTTATGGTAGAAGAGGAATGTTCACGATTCAAAGGCAAGATTTGCTAAATGAAAGCATAAGGGACGTGTTCAATAAGATGTATTGGTTTTTGTAACGTGATACAAAGTAAAATAAAAATATCGGTAAATACGGTGTTGTAGACATAAATACGTGTCCATATGTCTGTATTTCCCGAAGGGGTGGGCAGAGGTGTTGTAATAACGACACCCACTTTTCACAGATGTGTTAAGTGCCAACGTGACAGATGGTGAGTCTATCGCCGTCTCAGGCACTATACATACGTCTTTGAATGACTTCTCACGATGTATTCCTTGCCGATGCTTTCCACGATGTAAGTCATTGTTACAGGCCCCTCTGGGATTCGAACTTCGTCGCTTGCCTAGCAGGCGACGCAATTGCTCAAACCCCACGGTTACAACGACTTTGAAGGTGTTGTAAGCTTTACGGAATTTATACATATATATCTATATCTATACAGATAAATAAAATTGACGTGTCTGTTTGTAATTTAAAACTTTCAGTTTTTCACTAAATGCATATGACAGTATACACGATACTGTCTTTGTCTGTCTGTCCAACCTATAGCGAGATTATTTTGCTAATTTTGTGGCCTATATTTCTTAATTTAGTTTTCGTCTGGATATTCACGTTTCGGATTATTTCCTTTTAGATAAACAAGATAGGCTGTAAGTACTCTACTTAGATATGTAGAATAAGCCATGAAAATTGTGATTCATTAGATAAGTAAGTACTTACTAGGACCTAATCATCATCTCCCTGGCCTTACTGGTCGGCACTTAATTCAACCCGATGTGGCTGATCACCTGATTTTTATACGAAGCGACTGCCATCTGACCTTCGCAACCCCTTTTTCGGAAAATCGGCTATCTGGGTTAAACCAATTGTCAGACTCTCTTAGGCCTCTGACTGAGGCCTAAGATGTTAAATTGGACCTAACGATGAGCACTTATTGCCATGGTAGTTTGACGTATATGACGTGTATACATCTGTCGCACAGCTGAACTATCATTGCAATAACAGCTCATGATTAGGCCTCTGATGTCATTAGAATGTTAAGACAAAATATTGATTGAAAATAATAGAAGTGAAATCCATTTATAAATATGGCTCGGTTACCATGCAAATCTAAGTGGGCTCGTTAACGATATATTCTCGAAGGACGTCTACAATACGAATTTAAATCCAATAAATTATTGTAACGACATTAAAGCAAGATTAACATTATTTTGCCAAAGGCAACAAATACCTTAGTTTGTTATTCGCTTTTTTCGTCTATAAAATAATAATTCGTAAGATATTGCTGTCAATTTTCTTTGATGTAATCTTTGTTTTAGCAGTTTCTAGACACATAGTCCAACATCAATTTTGGCTTTTCTTTTATTTATTTCCTATGAACTTGTTGTGTCCCAATGCTGGGCGAAGGCCTTCCACTTTTCCAACAGTTCCTGTCCTCAACAGTCTGCTGCCAATCGCATTTGAAAGCATCAAGCGCCATCCTGCCATCTCCTCCGAGGCCTGCCGCTTTTATTGTAGTTTTTTTTTTTTATTTCCATTTGATTTCTTGGTTGAGGCAAATACGCCCTGCTATTTACAAATGTCTTATAGAAATTGGCAATGAAATGGCAATGTCTGACAATACCAGCATCATGGCCCAAACGAGTTGTCATGCTCACTAAAATGCCTTTGCTTGCGGCGGCGTCAGGGTGACGGGTCGCTCACTTCCCTCTATAATGGTTGAGGAGGGCGATGGCTGGCATTCTCGTCATACTTGTGAACAGGTGCTGCTTGTGGGGGCTGGTCATCTCAAGCTACGCATTTAGATATAAATAGAACTACTAGACTTTTCTTTATGTTAATTTTTATCGACATTTGTACATTGGAACTGTGTCCATGGGCTTACATTTCTCAAATGATTTATTTTGTTTTTTTTTAAATTGTATAATATTTTTGAAAAGAGTAATTACTGAGTTTCTTGCCAGGTTCTTCTCAGTAAAAGCAACCTTCCGAACCTGGCGGTAGCATGTATAATCCTGTAAATTGTGTCATTCTGACGATTTGAAAGTGCTTTGTATAAAGTCTAATCGAATAAAGATATTTTTGACTTTGAAAAACACATCGGCACGTGGGCAGTCCATATAAATTATTACTACGCCAGACATTATTTGATACCCTAAAAGGAAATGTAGACCCACATATCTAAAAGTGGTCCGCAAGTTATACCGACAAAGCACTAACTGATTTAATGCCAGGCTTTCTAGAGTTAGTGCCAAGATTATTTTTACTCGAGTAACATCTATCTAACAAGGATGAGAGCCAAAGTAAATTTATTGCTTTATCCATTGAAAGCCAGTCATTAAGGATCTGTTTGCGGTTATCGTAAAGCCTAAGCATTCCTTTATCTGGAACCTTGAGACGTCTAATGTAAGGCTTTCAGCGAATACATTTGTAATTCTTGTTAGGGATTAGGAATAGATTAGAACGTAAATTAGTGTTATCTGTTTCAGACTTACAGATTCTTTGTTTGACGAAGACTTCTTAAGGTAAGTCTTATTCTTAAGGAGACCGAAATAAGAGAAATTTCTTATGCATGATTAGCCCACAGAGTACATGCTTCTTCTTCTTCTTCAGAGTATATGATCCTTACAAGTTCTTTCACTTCGTCCACATTCGTGCATCGCTTCATTCATTTCAGTCATAACGTCTAAGCCTTAAATGTTTTTCAGAAAATTAAAAGCCAAGAGCGAGTCGGAGTCATCACGAGTGCTGAATAAAATTGTATTGAGAGATCAAACTTAACTTTGTCTTTGGAAAATTGGAGTCGATATCCACAACTAAAGTCATACTTATACGGACATTTCCAATAATCTATCAAACTTTACAGATGGATTGCTATCCTATCCCCAGTTATCTGTCAGATTTGATCTATCCCTGCCTTCAACTTCAAAATAATGTCAATTAGAAATAAGTTATTGGACTGAAAGTAAAAAAAAAATTATAGATTTTTTTATCTTAAGGAACCTAAATGACAGATGAATAAATATTAAAAACGGCCGTAAGTCAACGCAATCGAAAGATATTGGCTTTTATGTCTCATAGTTAGACACTCGCAAATCAAAACCTTATAGCATTTGTAATCACACGTAAAAACATCGTAATAAATTTAACGTGCTAATGCGTAATTACAAACCTGAATGTAAGTGTAACTTGTCCATACAGTTTCTTGTTCTCCAAGTACTCTGACTCCACGTGGAGCACACCCTGGATCATGTCGATGGAGCCATTCTCCACCACCAGGTCTCTAGACGCCAGGTACAGCGTCAATTTGTTGTTTGGAGAAGATTTCTTGAACACCCTTTGGGTATGAAAATACAGAAGTAATTATTATGTTTGAATTATTTCTAGATCCATATGTTAGGAGCAGAGGATTTAGAGATTACTGAAAATGTAAGTATTCAATGTGTGGTCTACTCTTCATTTGACTAATTCGTTAACTGATCCAAGATATCTATGGCCTATTTGGCTATCCATTAACGATTGACTAGCTGATGAAAATCAAAATGGAGAATGTTTTCATTCTGCTACTCGTCTCACGGCTTCTTTTCGTGTGGAACTTTGATCTTTATCAATGTTTGGTACAGTTTATAAACGGAGCTAATTAAATTTGGAATAGGGGTGTATTTAACCACTAACAGTGACATAGGATATTAAACGAATCAAACGAATTAAATTCCGGAATATTCTGGTATACGTGACAGAACATGAACTTGACACAAGCATATACAGTGACAGTTCTACACATTGTTGTATTTTTTTTAGTTTCCATGATGTATGAACGAGACGTTTAAAGTGTGTCTTATTCTTATCTTCTTGTATGAAATCGTTAATACTCGTAGGAGCAGCTTCATTGATACCGAGTTGCGCTGTCTTACAGACAGAGATAGTGTCTGATATGGGAATATAGTACGTAATCTAAAGCACATACCGTTGAGAGTTGAGTGCGCTGTCACTCGTCATGGCGAAGATACTGTGTGACCTGCAGACAAAATAAAATTACCATAAATATGATTATTAAAATTACTGGAGAATAATTCATAAATCTAAATAATCTTTAGTTGATTGGACTTTTTACATAGTACTTTCAAATCGTCCAAAGAACACAAAAAATACACAGAATTATAAACGTTACCACTGGGTTCGGAAGGTTGCTTTTGCTGAGAAGAAGCCGGCAAGAAACTCACCAATTACTCTTTTCAAAAGCACTTTTTATTGTAATGGTTACAATATATCTCATGAATGTAAGCCTAATTTTAATTTAAGGATACGTGCTATTACTGTATATACAGAAGATTAATTGTTTGTCTAAGTACTCCTTCAAAGTATAGGTAACGCATTTATTTTCTGAAAGGGAATGATAATAATAAAATAAGGGCAAGTCAAGTGGTTCTAAATATAGTCTTTTCAATCGCTTATTTATTTAAACTTGATTCGTCTCCTTCAAAGCAGGTACAAAAACATACATAGGATTGAATAAAACGTGAGAGTTAATTCGAGCTTTTAAGTCGTAAAATCTCTTCGGTATTTGCACACCTGGCGTGTGTTCAAATAACTAATTATAAAGTATTCTAAACGTGGAACTTTCAAATGCCATTCCATTATTTTCAGCAAAACATGATGATAATGAAGTGTACTTCGCTTCACGCCTTCCCTTGCCTACGAGCTATAGGCTGTTGTTTTGCTTTGGTACCATATTTACGTGGGTTGATATATACATTGAATAGAACATCAATCAATCATAAAAAATATAGACGTAATTTGTTTAAAGGTTTTTTGATCATTGATTGATGTTCTATCAACGTAAATAGGACACAAATGTAAAACCACAGCCTGTATCTTTATACTGGGAGGTACAGACCCCGACCCTGTATTTCGAACGTCGGATCCCCTTATGCCCAACCGTTTTTAAGATTTTAATGCATGTAATTCACCCACAAATAGAATAAATATACGTACCTACATGTACCCATACCGTGTACATACGTACATATAGGGTTACTGTAGATTATTTAGACGAACATTTTTGACGCAGAGCATCTGATGGTACCACATTAATTTTTGTTTTAATTTCGTTTGATCCTACGACCTAGTTATTTGATCATCATGAAAAATGTTAAAGATTTTTATATATTTTATATTTATATGTATGTACCACCTACCGGTGCCCTGTGCCATAAATATTTGCCTTATAAGTCATTGCCTAGTAACGCGTACCATAATTTAAGCAAAGCGTATTAACTTCTGAGCTTTGACATTTCATATTTTTGCAGTTAAAGTACACGTCATAGCTGCGAAATTCTTAATACGATCATACTTGGCCCTGTATTAATGCTAACTCATCACTAACGCTATGAAAATGAAAATGAAAATGAAAAATATTTATTCAGTTTAGGCCCTGGTAAGGCACTTATGAAAGTCGAGAATTTACCACCGGTTCGGAAACTAGCCTTCTGAGAAGAACCGGCAAGAAACTCAGCCAGGCATCATTTACATATCATCGAAACAATATAAATCATAATGAAATCATCATCCAAAATCAAATTTGATAATAGGTATAAATATTCACAATAGTGACAAATTGTATTAGCATGCAAGTCATTATAAAACAGTATGATATAATAAATACGGTAATAAGTTATAGACTATGGAGCCAATTATTCACACATAATTAAACACGCCTTTGAAAGCATTATTGGCTATTATTTCGTTTATTCATTGATTTATGACTCGATGACTCACTGTTTCCCCACAACTTTATAAACCGAGACTATTCTTAGTTCACAGTAAAAGCTTAGTACGCAAAAAAATAATTACAAGGTTTGTCTTTCAACTCCCTTTGGGCAGGGATTCAGAAAATACCAGAGGAGACGAACCTCTTTCGAAACAGCTTGACACGAGAAATTTACTTATTAGATGTATGATAGAAGTGATGAGAAAAAAATATGGTACCTACACTTCAAAGGCTAGACTCAATTCGTGAGCAGAAAATTTCAATGCATTTCAATATACTCGCACATTAAAAAGAACAAAAGAGTTAGATGTTTTATCAAACATTTAAAAAACTTATCTGTAAAAATTTCAACTGGAAAATTTATAATAAAATTTATATAAGGTTGAAATACGTAGATACACGCGTATACTCATAAATATATAAATTGCGCCGCCATTTTGCCAGCCACTATTCGCTTAGTTTTTGGACAGTTTTTTTGGGTTGCTACGGAAGTTTACAATGCAAGCAATTTTGCATGAGGTTTTCGTACAATATACAGTACAATAAAAATCCAGGCTGACCCACCATTGTATTGCTGGTAGACTAGGAATAGATAATGGAATGTCATTCTATTTTGAATCACCGCCATGGCCATTTGACTTCTCAAAATGTAAAAAGGTAGAAACGTAAAGGAAACTTTTCTGAATGACATCAAACGTGATTTACGAAATGCATACGAAAGTTTTCATCTGCGTGTCCTGGCTTCCAACTACCGATTTTGAAGGGACTTTCTCTACTAACTATATTAATACTAATTAATATGACAAAGAATTATGTAAGCTACTTACAAAAAAGGGGTTCAAGAAAATGGAACTCATGAAATTGAATCAAGGGGTATGAAGCATTAATATGCACATTAAGTAAGTACGGTAAGGCTCACAATCAATCATAAACTTTTTCTTCACATTAAGTTTTTAAGATAAATATTAAAAGAATTCGAAAAACAAGGTATGTCATAGTGAGCGTATACAACTGAAATACAAGAGAAAGATATACGGATTGAATTCTTAAAAAATATAGAGGAGTTTAATTGTAGAAGAATAAAATCGATCCCGGGATAGCAGGTGGACCCACTACAGTGCCTATATCTTCAATATGTACTATATGTATTTTTAGTATGGAAGTTAATGAAAAGCGAATTATATTAATGAAACTAGCTGTGCCCCGCGGCTTCACCCGCGTAGATTTAGTTTCTTCCTTATTGTCGCGGAACCCTAATATTTTTAATAAATAAAAGTAGCCTAAGTTACTCCTTTAAACATCAGCTACCTACCAGTGAAAGTCCCGCTAAAATCCGTCCAGTCGTTTCAGAGATTACCCGGAACAAACAGACAGACAGACAGACAGACGGACAGACAGACAGACGGAGAAAAATTTTAAAACTTGGTTTTTTAGTGTCAGTATCGTGTATACTTTCATATGCATTTAGTGAAAAGCTGTTATTTTGGAATTACAAACAGACACTTCAATTTTATTTATCTGTATAGATGTATAGATAAGTTGTAATGATTCGACTGCAGTGGGTCAGAAACCAGTCATTAGTTGCCGACCCAACCAACGCGTGGGAAAGCCTAAGGAAGTTTTCCACGAAACACCGAAGGCTCGGAAAGGGATTGTATTACAAATTATTTGTGTAACTCGATACGTTACTGTTTTCATTCATTAAAGGAACTTGTTTTGGATATTTCTGCTTATTCACTTTTATTTATATGTTTAGAAATAAAATCTAATGAAGCTTAATGGCGTAAATTTGCAGCATAGATAATAATAAGTTTTACGTATCTTTTGTTTCTCTGTCAATCATACCTTACTCATACATTACCAATCTATATTTTATCAAGTATAATTAAAAAAAAATATATCTTGATTTTATGAAATGTGGCGAAGCTTTTCATCGGCGACCGTGACCAGTAGGTCTAAAAAGGCCACTTTCGGAGAATCATAATGTGATCCGAATATGATTAATCACCGAAATTACAAAATGGTCACTTAGGTGCAATGATTCACGAATTATTACAATAATTGTAGGTGTAGGGACTAACCCCTAAGTAACTTTTTATGGTTCTGCTATTTGTCACAAAAGCAATTAAAATTTGGTGGACCATTTTATTAATCTTCATAGGAAAGTATCAAACAGGTGAATTGCGAAATATGAATAATTCCTGAATCATATTCGGATCACATGATGATTCTCTCAAAGTGGCTATTTTAGACCTACAGGCAGTAGCTAGATTATCAATCAATTGAAACATTTTCGACCAAAGTTCTATTCAAATGTGTGTATTCCGAACTTGAACTCAATTGAATGGAAATTAAACGATTTCTCGTTACTTTAAGTAATTACGTTAACGTAACGTTGTCAACGACTCAATAGTAATATTTTTTAAGTTTTCATTACGCGAATCAGGGTACAGGGGTGTTGCGGCCGGGCTACGCACGAGGACTGAGACGTGCGGGGACGGGGGGACATGCAGAGAGACCGGCGCCGGCGCAGCGGGCCCACCACCGACACTCGCTTTCGGACTCCGCCCGCAACGGACGATACCTCTCCCTTATATTTTTGTTTGGCGAAATAGAACCAGTTGCATACTAAATACAGTCCACTTTTATTTTATACCCTTAATACTCGTCAGAGGATTAATAGGGGTCTAACCATGAGCTCTTATTACAATGATAATTCAGTTGTGCGAAAGTGACAGATGTATGCACGTCACATACATCTGTCTCATAAATGAGTGAAACTATCATGGCAATAAGAGCTCATGGTAAGGCTCCAGTTGCCCAAACAACAAATTTTGGAATGGAATTAGAAATAAAAAAAGCGATTTGAGTTAACACCATTCTATATACCCTTTTTTACGTTAGTTTTACGTTTTAAACTATTGTTTTTAGTATAAATAAATGTAGATGTAAAAATGTTTAGTGCAAATTGTTCACGTGTCATTGTTTTAGGGCATGGCACAAACCGTCGGACTTTTATTGTAGTTCCTAAGGATTAAAAAGAGCATCTAAATTTTCTAGGTTATTTATCGTATTATATTCAACTATAGTCATTATTTCTAATAGGAAAAGTGTTATATCACTTCGACTGGAAAGTTTTTAGAAAAGCTTATTTGCTATTGACAGTGAGATTAGAACTATCGTAATCCTAGCGACTTCGCAAATCACTCTGTCACCACGGCAAATACATTGTCTAGTGGATTTCAAGAAACGTTATGTAAGCACATTACTTCGAAGTAAAACATTCCTAAAAATGCTTAGAATTTTAGCATAAGCTCGGTAGCGTTAATACTTAAATTTTCGTGAGTTATTCGCGACGTTGAGCCACAGAATAAATAATGGACTGAGTACACGTACGTACGGGAATAAAAGAAGGCAACTGACTGTTCAAGATAAAAAAGAAATATGACATTCATATACTGAGCACTTAAGAGATCGTGGAGGTTCGTTTTCCCATACAAACTACGCACTTATTTTTCATAATTTTTCCCCAATTTAGTATACAGGTTGTAGTTTTGCATTGGTGCCTTAATTGCGGAGGTCAATATTTACAATGACCAAAATTTTAATCATTCATCACAAAGACACATTTAAAGGTGACAACTTTTTTGTAAGTAAGCTACGAACAAATCCAGCGCCTACTCTTAAGCTTGCTTACCTACCTATTGTGTGCTAATGGCTATGCATACACACAGTATTTTTTGGCAAATAACGTTTTACAAGAATTGATTATTTCGTGACAAACTTAAAAAAAAATCAGGTATAATTTATGCTTGATTTGTATTCTATTTAATGCCGCACTCTGTATTTAACATTTAGTAATCGTTACAAAACACAAATTTAAGGAAGATATCTGGTTTAACCCAGATTACCGATTCTGCACGTACAAGGGTCAGAGTCAGATAGCAGTAGCTTTATGTGAAAACAGATGATTATCTACATGGTGTGAAACAAGAGCTGAAGTTTTTTTACCATACATTTACGACTTACACAGTATCGTTTGTTCTTAATAGTATCGAATTGAAATATATATCTAGTTATATATTTTTATAAATAGAAGTCATTCATCCCAGTCAAAATAATCTATACAGATAAATAAAATTGGAGTGTCTGTTTGTAATTCCAAAGTTACAGTTTTTCACTAAATGCATATGAAAGTATAAACGCTACTGACACTGAAAAACCAAGCTTTAATTTTTTTCTCTGTCTGTCTGTCCGTCTGTCTGTCTGTCTGTCTGTTTGTTCCGGGTAATCTCTGAAACGGCTGGACCGATTTTAACGGGACTTTCACTGGCAGGTAGCTGATGTTTCAAGGAGTAACTTAGGCTACTTTTATTTATTAAAAATATCAGGGTTCCGCGACATGAAGCATGAAACTAAATCCACGCGGGTGAAACCGCGGGGCACAGCTAGTTAAAAATAAAATTATGTTGGTATGTATTACGTTAGTATGAACAAGCAAGCTTTCGCCGACCGGACCCTTAAGGCCGTGCTTTTTATATTTTCTCTCTGTTACCCTTAAGAAAGTATTTTAGGGTAGAAAGAATAACAAATAAAGAGAATTTCAGTAAAATATTTATCAAGGATGGTTTTGAATAAAAATTTAATATTCAATGGTGAGGTTAAACATATAATAATGTAATTACAATACATTTAGTGAAAATAATTTATTAATTCGATTCACTTTGAAAAGACGGGATGTGTCTTCTTTGTAAGTTAATGGTATAATAAGGAAAAAAAATGAATAAAAATTAAACGTGTTTGATTTAAGTCTTGTTTACTTAATAGTTTTTCTTAACACAATGTATTTAATTTCCATCTTTTAATTGTTGTCAAAATCAATTAAGAAGTTGGACTTGGAATTACTTCTCAGACATATGCAGGTTTCCTTTCGATGTTTTCCTTCACTGTAAAGCACGTGGTGTGAAATCACTGCATATAAGTTGTTAAAAAAAACTCATTAATTTGTCCTCTAAATTGTCATGTTCGTGCCGTAGTTCAATATGAATGAACCTATAATTATGCAGTAATACACAAATTTGACCAACATGGTGGGTAGTGACCACAAATCTGCAGCACATGCGAAGGATTGCGGTTCGCTATTGATTGCTAAGTTCTGTGCAATGCTAATTATGTGGGTTTTGGTCAGATTAATATATTATATTGATAGTTGTTTAAGATTTTCTTAACCAACCAGGAGGCCTACCATCAGCGTAACTTCTTCATTTTGGTACCATAAAATCAAACGTCAAAGCTAAGAAGTGTTAATACGCGCTGTTGATACTATCATAGTATATTTTCTTACTGTCACAGTACCTTTGGTTTCGATGATATCGACTTTTGGTTAAAATATCCTTAACTTAGTACTTAATACACTAAAGTTTTCTTACAAACGATATTTTTGACTCTTACAGATTCTGATGAGCCTGAAAGTGACGTAGGCTTCTCGGTTAAATAATTAATACTTAAAAAGACTGACCACTCGTCCCACATCGATGAAATCGCGTACCGAAGCAAGTTTAACAATAACTAAACATCATTATATCAGGGGCCCTGTCCTGCTCGCTTATTGCCATGTTAGTTTGACTCATATTATGAGACAGATGTATATGACGTGTATACATCTGTCACTCTCGCACAGCTGAATTGTCATTGCAATAAGAGCTCATGGTTTGGCCCCATGTTGGTTGGCATCTGGCGTACCTTGGGCGCGCTTTGGCAACTTGCCCGGGAATGCCGAAATATCGGTGCGACATTAACAACATATTAATATTTGGTAATTACTGTTTGTTGCAGTTGTCCGTGCAATAAATGTTTGCTCGAACCGCGATTGGTCACGCTTGGAATTTGGAAATAACAAAATTAAACAAAAGAGGTTTGAGTATTCAGCGCTTGCGCAAGCGACGACAGCTCAAATTCCAGCTGTTTGTAGTAATTGTCTAAAATAAATAGATGTTCACACACCTCTGCCGAACCCTAAAGGGACCCAGAGAAGCTGTGAGCTTAAATTGCGAACAAAACAAACCTATTCATAAAAACCTAGCCATAAATCCTGCAAAAAACTAAACGGGACTCAACAATATGTCTAACAGATTAAAATTGCAAGCATAATATTGTCGCCGGCTTGCTTGAACGAGAGTTCCATCGCAATAATGATAAAAAAATATTTTCGCCATGAGGAATTATTTTCTTGTATCATTTTCCTTGACAAATATTTTTCGAAATATTATTTTCACGGTCAAGGATATTATTGGCTTTGCGGTTGAATATCTAAGGCCTTGGGCTTGGATACTCGTCATCTACACTAATATTATAAAAAGGATAGATTTGATTGTTTTTTTGTTTGTTCCGAAACTACTTGACCGATCTTGAAAATTCTTTCAGCAATGGATAGCTACATCATCAGCGAGTAACAATGGCTATATTTTATCCCCGTGCTCCCACGAGAACGGGAAATACGCAGGTGAAACCGCGTGACGTCCGCTATATTATATAAAGAGGTTGAACGTCGCAGCCCTCTCGTGACAAGTGGGCTGGCGTTTCTCGCTCAGAGAATAAGCATTGCTATTCAGCGTGGCAATGTTACCAACACGCTCCTGAGGATTACCAATTTAGGTCAAGTTTTTATTTGCGATATATTTTTTTCTCAACATTATGTAATTAAGCTATCATTGTGTTATGCCATATATCATTGTGTGTGTGAACCGTGGTGGCCTTGGGCTTTTAGCAGTTGCCTGCTACACAAGCGACGCAAGTTCGAATCTCATCGGGGCCTGTACCGTGTACTAATAATACTAGTAATTCTGTAAAAGAGTTTTTCTAAAAAACTTATGTGCAGTGATTTCACACGTGCTTTACGGTGGACCTGAATTTATGTCTGAGAAGTAATTCAAAGACGTATGTATAGTGCCTGAGACGACGACGGACTCACCCTCTGTCACGTTGGCACTTATTCATATTCGGTGAAATGTGGGTGCTGTTGTTACAACAGTGTTCGGGGACCCTTCTGGGATGGCGTGCGCATATTTATTTTATCATTGTGTTAGAATTTTGTGACGAAATGCTAATCACTAATTCTGAACAGCTGTGGTAAAAGGTAACAGACTGAAATTATTTACCCACAAGATTGATACCGAATATTGATTACGTTTTCTAATGCTTTATTCATGTGACAACTGACAGAACACATATTTTTTATTATAAATTAGCTGTGCCCCGCGGTTTCACCCGCGTAGAATTAGTTTCTTCCTTATTATCAAGGAAACCGTATATTTTTAATAAATAAAAGTAGCCTATGTTACTACTTGAAACATCAGCTACCTACCAGTGACAATCAGCTACCTACAAATCCCGTTAAAATTCGTCCAGCCGTTTCAGAGATTACCCGGAACAAACAGACAGACAGACAGAGAAAAAATTAAAAAATTGGTTTTTTAGTGTCAGTACCGTGTACCTATACTTTCATATGCATTTAGTGAAAAGCTGTTATTTTGGAACTACAAACAGACACTTCAATTTTATTTACCTGTATAGATGTAAGGATTTGGATAAGTATATAAAAAATATTGTAGAGAGTACTTTCGACACGGCGACTAATCTAGCTCATTAGAAAAGCGCAAGTTCTTTATTGTAGTGTACAAACATTTAAGATCTAATATTATCCAACATTGTAAACCTCACGCCTTACCCAACATTAATCATCATAATTTAATTTTAATACACGCTATGAATTGTTGACTGGTAGTGAAATGTACGTAAATTATACGCAATACAAGGTTTCACACATAACTACGTAATAAATCATCTAGACTTCACTAAACAGTTAGCAGTTTAAACGATTTTAATGTAAGCACATCAGCTCGCATTCTGTGAACACTCTTCATAATAATATAATGTGTAAAGTAAACACGGGTGTTATCCGACCGTGCAAGTTGTATGAGATTTATAATAACACTAGCGGACGTCACGCGGTTTCACCCGCGTAGTTCCCGTTACCGTGGGATGACGGGGATGAAATAAGGCCTTTGTTACTCGCTGATGATGTAGCTATTCATTGCTGAAAGAATTTTCTAGAACCGTCAAGTAATTTCGGAGCCTATTCAATGCAAAAAAACAAAACAACAATCAAATCTTTCCTCTTTTTAATATTTAGTATAGAAGAATGTAAACCCGACTGCACAATCTAGGTGCATAATCGCAATATTTATATGTCTTATAAGAATAATGAAAATTAAAATTCAGTTTAAACCCACATTATTAAGAGAAAATGAATTTCTATTAATTTTCTCGTCTTGACCTAAATTGTTAATACTACTTATCGTGTCGATGACAGACATTTTAAATTGTAGTAGCACAAAACTTGGCTACTTCAATAGCATTATTGGTGACAGCCATTAGAGCCTCCCGCGTGCAGCTGGTGGGGCACGTAGGACCCCTACCATGACCTCTTATTACCATGATGGATTAATTATTATTATGAGTCAGATATATATGACGTGTATAAGTGTGTCACTGCCACACAATGGAACTATGATGGCAATAAGATCTTATGGTAAGGCCCCTGGGCACGTTATAAGGTGGGCCATAGTTTGGGGCGCAGCACATATCCTATGTTGGCGTCATTAGTAAAATTGCTAATACTAAATTGAAAATATAATTGAAATACATTGAAATTATTGATTTAATTTAGAAGATATGCCTTATCATCTGTTTTTGCTGAGCAGAAAATCCTCCCAAAATAAATCGAAATTTTAAGGCAATTCTCGCAAACTCAAACATTACTTGAGTATTAGCCATATGATCGCGATGCTACTCCTTTTTAAGAGATAGCATAACGCCATTTTTACGTGTGAATTTTAATCGAACACAGTCTCTAAGGCACTTCATCATCTTTTATTTAAGAGCTAGGCTCTTGTCGGTGAAGCAATCGCCAACCCTCTCTATTGTACGCTAACACTTTGACTTCCTTGTACGACATGGCGCTGACTTTTTCCTTCAGCTGTTGTACATAACTAATCCTTGGTCTCCCTCTTCTTCGCTTTCCTTCTATCATCCCTTCTATGATGTTTTTAATGAAAACGTAATGTCGTAATAAGTGTCCAAGGCACTTATGCATCGGGAAAATAACCGGCTAGAAAACTGGGAATCTGGTAAGAACCCGCTGGGTATCTTCCTATGCCTGAAGTTTCAAATTGTTTCCTTTGGCCCAAAACTCACCAAATGTAACGGTCATTTTATAGCCCTACATTTTTATGAAATGTTGCCAACAACAATAGTTAGATTTATGACTATAAAAAAAGTAATTTCGTCAGGGAGATCACTGGGACTATAAAAGTTTAACCCATCGTAAATTAGATCGCGTTAGTTTAAATAGCGTTTAACTAGTTCAAGCTGTTACATTTTTAGGATTTTCCTCGTATATCAGGATAGGTAGAAACCATTTGGTAACTATACATTTATTTGGAGTACGTCTTGTTTTACATCCAGGGATTTAGAACGCAGTATATATTTTCAGATTTATGTTATACTCTGAAATTTCAATAAAATAAAATATTTTTCAGTGGCATAATTTTAGAATGTAGCAGTGCTCACAACTGTACAAGCACGTGAAAAATGTGCGCGATTTTCGTTTAATTTTTCCGCCTCCCATGAGAGATGGGTACGTGTTTCCCCGTATATTAAAATATACCTATTTATATTTGACCTTATTACGCGTTCGTGTATCGTGGTGGGTAATTTTAGAGTTGCATGAACTTTATAAAACAACTAACTCTCGCCTGGTGCTTTCCCCGCGCCGTACTTACTGCTAACATACGCTGTAGGCATGAAATTCCATTATAAAATTGGTGAAACTTACAAACTTACAAAAAAGCCATGGTGGCATTGGTGTTTGAGCAGTCGCTAGCTACTCAAGCGACGCAAGTTAGAATCCCAGCGAGGATCATACCAATAAGTTTTTCTAAAAACTTAAGTATAGTGATTTCTTACCACACCACGTGCTTTACGGTAAAGGAAAACATCGTGAAGAAACCTGCATATGTCTGAGAAGTAATACAAAGACGTATGTATAGTGCCTGAGACGTCGATACATTCACCATCTGTCACGTTGGCACTTATCACGCACTCATCTTTGCTCAAAAGTGGGTGTTGTTATTACAACACCTCTGCCTACCCCTTCGGGAAATACAGGCTTGAGCATATGTATGAAACTTACTAACACACTTACAATCAAACGTTAACTCTTGATAATATTATCCTCACGCTTGTATTCCTTGAGGGGGTAGGCAGAAGTGTACATCTAAATATCAAAAGTCTCGCCTATTGCACAACCGAACACTAATCCCGACCCCGGGCTGCTACTGGGAAGTTAAAATTGAAAAACCCAAGAACTATAGTATAAAATCCGACCGTATACCGCCTCCTTGTGGCGTAGATAATTAAATCAAACGCTCATATTGTCTCTTCTGTAAAATGACCCAATTTCATCGCATACTGAATACCGAATGACAATATCGCTTTTTGATTGATGAAAATGGACGACCATGTTAAAAATACTACCGAATTTTAACGTGTAGACTTATCGGTATGGAATTTGTAAAAATCTCAGACCTCGCTACATTTCCATTGGATGGACGTTGTTATTATTTTTATTTCATTTGTTGCTCTTTGGTTCAAAGCATTTTGCAAAAAATAATTTTAACGCTCTTTCCATTGTGGAACAATTGTTCGTAAACATTTTTAAGAGCACGTCCCGTTGATTCTATTTTCATCTCACAGTTTTGTTCATTCAAATGAATATATAATTCACTATAGTAGGGGAGCCCAAGCAGGGATTTCGTGTTTTCCTAAAGTGCGGCAGATTAATATACAGGGGGATACCTTGTACCCGGTTAAGTACCTCCACCAAATATGAACCTCATAAATAAGGCCGCGCGTCCAGGATAAAGGATGTGTTAAAAAAATATTTTTTTAACGTCAGATTATGAGACAACACATTTAGGACATAAAGATGAACCATATATATCTTAATCTGACGCGCTTGAGTATTTCAAAATGGCGCATTTTTGTTCATATTATAATAATGACCGCGAGTTTGCGTCAATTTCGAAATCGTCAGATTATTGCATGAGAGATTAGCATTACAACCCAATAGGTCTTTATGACGCTTGAGTAAATCCCATTTAGCATCGTGGGCTCCCCTACTACTAGCTGTGCCCCGCGGTTTCACCCGCGTAAATTTTAAATTTCATACAAAATTTCGTCCCCTATTTTATACCCTTGCGGGTAGAATTAATCAAAATCCTTATTCTTAGCGTATGCCTACGTCATAACATCTACCTGCATGCCAAATTTCAGCCCGATCCGTCCAGTGGTTTGTGCTGTGCGTTGATAGATCACTATGTCAGTCAGTCAGTCAGTTACCTTTGAGTTATATATATGTTTAGATAACACAGGTTTTTTAACATATTTGTTACATCTTTAAAATCTTGGCGTGAAGGCCATCACTAGATATACATTTTTATCCGACTGCAAAAAAACGGGAAGGTACTATGTTCGTCGCGCATGTATTTTTGCGTAGTGGCAGATTGTAGGTCACACCACATAGGTTTTTCAGATTTAATAAAGAAGGATAATTATTTAAACGAGTACATATCTTTTCCAGAAAACTCAAAAAAAAATGCTGGACTAGGTTTTGGAATAAATATTTTAATAACTAGCTGCGCCTGAGATTGCGCTTAACCTGAGATTATTATTTCGTCTTCCAAAATGCTGTCTGTTAAAAAATATACATAACTAGCAAACCCGGCGAACTCCGTTTCGCCACCAGATGGCTTCGTTTTATGTAATATTTCGTTTGGTGATTAAATGAGTAGCTGTCAAACAATGTATCACGCACCGGCGCCATCTACTTAAAATGTTGGTTTGTCCAATTTTTCCTGAATTTTCTTTGCTATAAACCTCACGGAGCCCGAGACCTTTCCAACGAATGCAAAACCGTGGAAATCGGTTCGTGCGTTCTAGAGTTATAGCGTCAGGAAGGAAAACCCGGCTTATTTTTATATAGTAGATTAAAGTCGATGAAGCGGTGTTACAGTTTTAACAAGACTTACAACGTGGTTAGTTGTATATTGTGTTATATTATAATAACGTGTCATTATTAGATAACTAGCTGTGCCCTGCGGTTTCACCCGCGCAGAGTTAATTTAATTCCCGTGGAACCCCAAATGTTCTTTTTAAATAAAAGTTAGTTACTCCTTGTAATATGAGCTATCTGCCAGTGAAAGTCCCGTTAAAATCGGTTCAGCCGTTGCAGAGATTACCCGGAATAAAGAGACGTGTTGATAAAACTCTTTAGCAAATAACTCATTATTAGGTACCAATTCTTTGCGTTTTTATACTCGTGATAATTTCTCAACGAAATGTCCGATTGGAATAAAACAAACGGTATTTTACTTCTACATGAATACCCTTGATAGCATATTGCTTAATTTGCATATGGATTAATATTAAGATACACATTTAACGTAGTTTCTTCCTTCAGACGATTTAATATTTTTTATGAACATAAAAGCGGTTATTGTGACTAAACTAGGATAGTTAGATATATGGTCTCGCGGACTTTTTGGTAAATCTTAATAAGACCTACAATTCCGTAGTACATCATTTTGTGCTATTGTCAATAGTTTTTGCAGCGCACTCATAAATAGGTTTTCGATTTTACACCTTAGGTTACAAATTCGCAATTTTCTT
This sequence comes from Watsonalla cultraria, assembly GCA_964035505.1. Lineage (NCBI taxonomy): Eukaryota > Metazoa > Arthropoda > Insecta > Lepidoptera > Drepanidae > Watsonalla > Watsonalla cultraria. The sequence continues at coordinate 2,393,682 of OZ037717.1, read as the reverse complement.
ACGGACCCCTAATCTTTATGAGAATAAAATATAGCCTATAGTCTTCCTCGAGAAATGGACTATCCAACAATGAAAGAATTTTTGAAATCGGACTAGTAGTTCCTGAGATTAGAGCGTTCAAACAAACAAACAAACAAACAAACTCTTCAGCTTTATAATATTAGTATAGATATGATATGGATAATAAACGTGTATGTATGTCCCTTCCAAACTGAAATTGATTTATATATTGAGAAGACAAGAATGGAGACTTGTTGTTATAATACAATTTCAAATTACTTTCTCAAAACAACATTTATATTTTATAAGAGAAATAATCCATTGCAAGTCATTAATGAACTTCAAAAGACAATTACGTAACACAATGTCGCAGTAAGTAAAGCGAAAGAGCTCATTATGCGACGTTAACGTGCAAGGGGGTTACTTAACCTACATATTTCGTATACGGGTCCCTGTAGTGTTGTGGATTAGCTACTTCTAGATAAAACCTTACTGGCATTGTGTCGAGTGCACGCTTTATAGATAAAGTTCACATTTTTTTTTTAAGTGTATTTCGTAATTTCGTGAAGAATCATTGTCATGGTTGAAAACATAGAGAAGAACAGAGAAAATACTCTGTTTTCTTCGACTTTTATTCCGTTTTACTCAAACTCAAAAATATCTTTATTTGCAGGCTACATACAAAAAATACTCTGACAGAATTATACATCTACGTAAACGCAAAAAAATACGCTGCACAGGATTATAAATACTGCTGCCGGTTTCGGAAGGTCGCTTTTACTGAGAAGAGCCGGTAGAAAGCTTAACAAATTAATCTTTTCAAAAATATTTTTAAAGGTGAAAACACAAACTAAACATTTCAAAGATGTTTACTTAGTCCCTACGACGTGAAAAGATCCCAAGACCACAATTTGAAGTTGAACAAAATTGGTTACCAACTAAAAGTGTTACTTTGGAATATCTATAACATTACTAACTTATTTACTTAGGTAAAGTTCGCTTGTACAAGTTACCTAATCTTCTCGAACTAAGAAAACTTATCTCGAATTACGGAACTACTACTTATCCGATTTCAAACATTAATTATATTTAACTGATACTAAGAAGTCACTAAATAACTTTTTAAGGTTTTCTTATTAAAGTCCATTTTGCGGTTAGAGCACTTTTTGTATTAAATTTCCAAATCTTTTTAATAGTCCCTATATTCAGATGTGAAAAGAGAGAGATAAACAGACAAATTATTTACCAATTTTCAAATACTGGACGACATGTGGAAACTACTTGTGGACTGTGTTGTTGGTCAAGTAGTCGCAAACGCTACTGCGGAACACGGTCCACGGTTTTCCACCTGTAAGTTCACAGTAACAGCGCAGCCCAGAGTCTGGATTAGTGGCCGATTAATGGCAATAGTTTCGCCCCATATCTTCTATATCTATATACATACATACATACAGATAAATAAAATTGAAGTGTCTGTTTGTAAATCCAAAAAACAGTTTTTCACTAAATGCATCTGAAAGTATACACGCTACTGACACTAAAAAACCAAGCTATAAAATTTTTCTCTGTCTGTCTGTCTGTCCGTCTGTCTGTTTGTTCCGGGTAATCTCTGAAACGGCTGGACGGATTTTAACGGAACTTTCACTGGCCGGTAGCTGATGTTTCAACGAGTAACTTAGGCTACTTTTATTTATTAAAAATATTAGGATTCTGGGACAATTAGGATGAAACTAAATCTACGCGGATGAAACCGCAGGGCACAGCTAGTTACTAATAAAAATAACTTAAACATATTGAATTGTGGGTGTACCTCTGAAGCCCTGAAGCCTCCCGAAGAGGTTGTCCCTTTCGAGGAATATAGGAAGAAGCCGTCGATAAATGAGTAGCTCACCAGCATTCAGGAAAATATCATCCGTATAAACAATTCAGAGCAACAATAGTTTGTCCTCAAACAGAGGACTTAAATAGCCAAACAACCTATTTCTATTAAGAAAATAAATTGTATTTTCCCCAATAACCCTCCTGGAAGAAGCTTTATTTGTTAAGCAAACGATCTTAAAGGCTGTGATCATAGGTTTTCCTTAGCCTGAACCCGTAATGTTGTTTGTTTGTTACAGTTTATTGGCAGAGGTCTTACTTAGGTATGGGTTAGTGATGTGTTTCTATCAGAGGCCACAGGATCAAAGGGAATTTATTCATTGGGTATAACCGTATGTCTTTGTAAAATTAGATTATGTTTTCTGGATTTCGAATCCAAACAGAAAAACGGGACCCTATTACTAAGTATTCGCTGTCTGTCTGTCAACAGGCTGTATCTCATGAGCCGTGATAGTTAGACAGTTACAGTTAGATTCCGTGGTACAGAACCCTTCGTGGGCGTGTCCCAGTTTTTTCAGTCCCGGTTTTTAAATAGTGTTTCTGTTTTTAGCATATTGGAACTTACATAAATCGTGGTCTACCGAAAAATTCATTGATGCTATCTATATCATCGGTAAAAGCTATCATGATGTTCATGCTTATAACAAAACATGGTTTAAAGTTGACTTAAACCATGTCCATCCCTTTAAATCTGTAGCGCAGAAAGAGATGAAGCTACTTTTAAACCAAGGACTATCTTAGTATATGTGTTGTAATAAGAGGGTAAGTCGTTTTAAACCTCTTGTATTGGCAGTATTGGCACCCTGTGTGTAGGTCGTTACGACATAACGCCCCTTGTGCTGTGTTGAGTGCACTTGGCGTGCGCGAAGATGGTGCTCTCGAGGGCTTCGACTACTCTAGTCTCTTAAAAAATGTCACACGAATGCATTTAAATGGATAGTGTAGGTACATAAAGATCCATTTATGTTAAGAGATCATAGAACTGGGTGAAAAAATACACTTTACAGGATTATAAATGTTGCTTTTATTGAGATAACCTCATTATCGATACTTTCAAAAATTTGTTTGCTCAATTCTTGAAATCGGAGCCCTTTTTTTTTTTTTTTTTTTAACGTGGGAAATCCGTCATGGATACGCCAACCGCTGCAGGGGCAGCGGAAGGGTTATGCCGGACTCATACCGGCTAAAACCCACGGGTGTTCCTCCTCGTCGCTTTTACAGGGGGGGCGTGCGATCGCGGTTGCAAGCTTGCATTGCCCCCCCTAACGATTGGCCGTCGGGCCTCTCCTAGCCCTAGGGTAGGTATAGTCATTGGGGACCATATGGCTCTGATGTCGACAGTTGTCAATAATAAAATAGTAAAAATATTAGTTAGCATTGCAAATTCCAATCAATCACAACAAATTTCAAGATTTAAATAAATTGAGTGTAGCAAAAACACCTTCACAATATTTATCTGGGAGAAATCATTCCAAATGTTGCTGATATTTTCTAGAAACCACATCAATGTTTTATTATTATTTGCACTCGCCCTATGCTCTTAGTTTTTCTTTATTTTTAACGTTTATTCATTACTAGGAGGAGCTCGTGGCACAGTTGCTATTGCGCATATCATTCGATCAGCGAAGTTAAGCAACCATACGCCTAGCCAGTAGTTGGATGGGTGACCGCCGGAGTTCCCTCCGTGCCTCGGAGAGCACGTTAAGCCGTCGGTCCCGGTTGCCAATTTAACATCTTTGGCAATCGTTACAGGTCAGTCGGAGGCCTAAAAATAATCTGACAACTGGTTTAACCCAAATCACAGATTTTCCTCCTAAACGGGGTTGCGAAGGTCAGACGGCAGTCGCTTCGTATAAAAATCAGGTGATCAGCCACATCGGGTTGAATCAAGTGCCGACCCCAACAATGTATGGGATAAGGCCAGGGAGATGATGATTCATTACTAGCTGTGCCCCGCGGTTTCACCCGCGTAGATTTTGTTTCTTCCTTATTGTCGCGGAACCCTAATATTTTTAATAAATAAAAGTAGCCTAAGTTACTCCTTGATATATCAGATACCTGCCAGTAAAAGGCCCATTAAAATCGGTCCAGCCGTTTCAGAGATTACCCGGAACAAACAGACAGACAGAGAAAAAATTTAAAACTTGGTTTTATAGTGTCAGTAGCGTGTATACTTTTATATGCTTTTATTTTGAATTACAAACAGACACTTCAATTTTATTTATCTGTATAGATGTATAGATTCATTAATGTGTCTATAATACGGCTCTTCTATACATACAGATAAATAAAATTGAAGTGTCTGTTTGTAAATCCAAAATAACAGTTTTTCACTAAACGCATCTGAAAGTATACACGCTACTGACACTAAAAAAACAAATTATAAAAATTTTCTCTGTCTGTCTGTCCGTCTGTCTGTCTGTCTGTCTGTCTGTCTGTTTGTTCTGGGTAATCTCCGAAACGGCTGGACCGATTTTAGCGGGACTTTCACTAATTTCAAGGAGTAACTTAGGCTACTTTTATTTCTTAAAAATATTAGGGTTCCGCGACAATAAGGATGAAACTAAATCTACGCGAGTGAAACCGCAGGGCACAGCTAGTTTGATTATAAAACCTGAAAGACATTTAGATGTAACTAAAGTAATAAGGAGTATGTTTTCCTACGCACCTTCGTAGGCCGTAAATAAACAAGGCTATTGTTTCGTCGTACATATCAGGAATATTTTCAAGGGATAAGCTAGATCAAAGGGAATCATTTAAATGACAATTGAAAAGCCCCGGGTCATTCTGTTCACCGTATGTATACGCACAAGGTTAATATATCATGTTCACATGACTGAATCTTTTCAACCTTTTACTTTATGCATATCCCTTTCATAAACTCAACACCCGCATTCAGAGTAAAAACCCTTAGGGCGTACATAATTCGGTAACTTATTAAATGTGAGTGTTTATGACTCAAAAACATCCTACTTCCTACTGATATCATAAACGCGAAATTTTGTTAGAATGTTTGTCTGGATGTATTTTTTTTTCCTGTTTCACGCAAAAACTACTGAATGGATTTTGATGAAACTTCACAATAAGCTTATATGTAAGAAAGCTGTGCCCCGCGGTTTCACTCTCGTAGATTTAGTTTCATCCTTATTATCCCGGAACCCCTTATATTTTTAATAAATAAAAGTAGCCTAAGTTACTCCTTGAAACATCAGCTACCCGTCAGTGAAAGTTAAAATCGGTCCAGCCGTTTCAGAGATTACCCGGAACAAACAGACTGACAGACAGACAGAGATTTTTTTTAAAACTAGTTTTTTTTGTGTCAGTAGCGTGTATACTTTCATATGCATTTAGTGTAAAGCTGTTATTTTGGAATTACAAACAGACACTTCAATTTTATTTATCTGTAGAGATGTATAGATGTATAGATATAGATAACAAATAGGAAATACTACATTTTGTGGTAGTTAAATTATACGCGGGTGTAACCGCGGGGCTCACCTACTTACTTATATAGAGGCAACTTAATTTGAATTGTTCCTACAGGTGCTTTCAGAAGCTATGAGCGCTGACCATGAATGCGCAGTAGTCATTTTATGAAGATTATCACGTCATCATTGCTTTACTTTGACTTAGTTTACGTCTCAAGGAATTGTGTTGCGATTGCATCAAATTATCCCACCCCTTCCCAGACTCTTCTGAGAAGGAATAGAAGAATACTTCATTTTTTTTATATGGTATTGATGAAATGTAGGTACATGATGTCTGGCTGCGTTTCTTGCCGGTTCTTCTCAGACTAGTTTCCGAACCGGTGGTCAATTTTAGACATTCATAGGTGCCTTACCAGGGCCCAAACTGAATAAAATTTTTTCATTAATTGCTTTCTTAGTAAAGCATACATTATTTAAAGTTCCCGTTCCCTTTCACTTAGTTTCCCTTATTTTTAGCATCTTTTTCATTATTCCTTTGTCGTTCACTCACTATTACTTGCTTAATTACCTACCGTCCCTCATCAGGGTACAATTTCATGCAAATCGCATGCATTGTGATGCAAACTTTCTACAGCAACGAGATCCAACAGGCTTAGAAGTAGCCAGCTGTGCCCTCCGGTTTCCCCCGCGTATACTATTTTTTAACTCTATTTCTAAAACAAAGTAGCCTAAGCTACTCCTTGTTCCATCAGCTGTCTACTAGTGTACATAATCGGTTCAGCCAATTCGCATATTAGCCGGAACAGACAGACAGAGAAAAAAATTTAAAAAATTAGTTTTTTTTTTTATTTGAATGCCTACCTTTCTGTGCATTTAGTTAAAAGTTGTTAATTTGAAATTACAAACAGACAATTCAATTTTATTTATCTGTATAATTATGCTGAATATAGTAATCTTGCATGCAAATGCTTTGCGCGGCAAGCACAGGTTGCTATTGCTTGCTATATTGTTCGACATTGTTCTACTTGGAAGAGATTGCTGAATACCAATTTTGTATTGTTGTGAGAAAATTACATCCGAAGCAGTCGTGGAATTTTAGCGAATCTTTTGTACGATTGAAATGAACTCCGCTGTATTGCGAATTGCGATCCTTTGTTAAGAATTCGGCAGCGTTTAATACATAGTCGAGTTGTAAATTTTAATAGAATAAAAATTCTGCATGTCTTTTACAAATCGTCAAAAAAAAGTATTATTTAGGATTTCACACCACGTGCTTTACGGTGAAGGAAAACTTCGTGAGGAAACCTGCATAATATCTGAGAATTAAAAGACATAGTAATAGCGTCTGAGACGGTGATAGACTCACCATACTTTGGCACTAAATCATACAAACATACTACATACATAACATGCTCACGCCCGTATTTCCCGAAGGGGTAGGCAGAGGTGTTTTTAATAGCAACATCCACTATTCACCCAACATGATTAAGTGCCAACGTGACAGATTGCGAGTCTATCGATGTCTCAATTTAAACATTTCGGAGTATGCGAATAGTCCGAAATGTACCTCACTATCAGGAAACTAGCCACATCATACCCACCCATGAGTAATTCCGTACTTAAGTAATTGGGAAAACCGCTCCCATAATTTAATCCCTCAAACGTGTTAAAAGAGGAAAGTTAAAAAAGAAAATCCAACAGCCCTGCGCTATTAAATAATTAAGGGCAAAACCAGTGGCAATATTTTCTTGTAAATAAATATTTGAAAATTTTCAGTTCTATGTATATTAATGTAACGTAAAAACCTTATTCCACGTCTCTTGTCCACGTTACTTCATCATTTTTAAGTCTACCACCGGACCAAGATAAATTGCTTTCTTGCCCTTACAATATCAGTGACGTCGTAATATCTTGGTGGGAAGTCAAGCAAATCCAGCAATACATCATTTGTCTTATACGATAATCCGTTTATCCAATAGAGCGATATTTCCTGGCCTATACTTAAGGTAAACACGTTTACTTTGAGAAATTAATGAATGAGGAAAATGATTGGGACGGTTTGTTAAAAGACGAAGCAGTGAATGAAGGTTTAGTGAGGCCCATCAGTGAAGATGAAGTAAGGAAAGCAGTGTGCAGTATGAAGAATGGAAAAGCGATGGGGCCAGATGGTATACCTGTGGAAGTATGGAAGCTATTAGGTAAAGATGGATGCAAGTGGCTGACTTTATTCTTCAATAAGTTGTTGCTCGAAGAGGCGATCCCTGATGAATGGTGCAATAGTTCGCTCGTGCCCATCTTCAAACACAAAGGTGATGTACAGGACTGCAATAACTATCGAGGAATAAAGCTCATGTCCCATAGTATGAAAGTGTGGGAAAAAGTGATAGAGAAACGATTGAGAGAAGAAAGTGAGATAACGCAAAATCAGTTCGGGTTTATGCCAGGTCGCGGGACAACAGACGCCATATTTGCCCTCCGCCAACTGTGCGAGAAGTATAGGCGTGCTCATACGAACTTGCACATGGTGTTTGTTGACCTAGAGAAAGCATACGATAGAGTACCCCGAACGGTTTTGTGGTGGACTTTGAAAAAGAAAGGTATGCCTGGGAAGTATGTGGAGTTAATTCGTGCTATGTACGATCGGTCAAGTACGCATGTCCGTTCAGCTGCGGGCAGTACCGGCGAGTTCAATGTCGCCGTTGGCTTACACCAAGGGTCGGCTCTGAGTCCTTACCTCTTCCTGTTAATCATGGATGCATTGACATCGGCGATACAGGAGGAGGCACCCTGGTGCATGCTATTTGCCGACGACATTGTACTGGTCGGTAAGGATGGGCCCGAGGTCCAGAGCAGGTTGGTAAAATGGCAGCATTCGCTGGAGAAGGTTGGCTTGAAAATCAGCAGAACCAAGACGGAGTACATGTTCTGCGATTTCGGCGGTATATCCCATCCAGTTAATGTAAGCCTAGACGGTGTACCCATACCAGTGTGCTCCGACTTCCGGTACCTCGGTTCACTCATCCAAAGCGATGGCGACTTGGACAGGGCTGTACAGCACAGAATTAACTCAGGATGGATGAAGTGGCGGCAGGTCACGGGGACAATATGCGACTCCCGATTCCCACTTAAGCTTAAGGGGAAAATATACAAGACCATAGTAAGGCCTGCCGTCCTTTATGGATCTGAATGTTGGGCCACAAAGGTGACGGATGAAAGGAAGCTGCATGCAACTGAGATGCGGATGTTGAGATGGATGTGTGGCGTAACGAGATTGGACAAGGTGAGGAATGAGTTTATAAGGGGAAGTCTGAAAGTAGCACCAGTGACTGAGAAGTTGAAGGATAAACATTTGTCGTGGTATGGACATGTTATGCGGAGGGATGAGGAAAATGTTGCCAAAAAAGTTTTGTTTATGAATGTGGATGGTTACAAGGGGAAAGGAAGACCTAAGAAACGATGGATGGATTGTGTGAAGGATGATATGGCTAGAATGGGAGTGAATACAGATATGACGGCTGATAGAGAGAAATGGAAGAGAAGAACACATTGCGCCGACCCCAAATAACATGGGATAAGGGCAGGAAGATGATGACTTAAGGTAAACACGGCAAAACACTCTGCACCGTTCCGTTCCAGCAAAAACTTATCTGAAACCTGTTGTTTTAGTTGGTTGTTTAATGTTATTTACGTTGAACAGGATAACTCGATCGTTTATATCAATTAATGGAGCGTGCTCAGTAAATTAAAGTAGAGTAAATTGATTTTGTTGTGTATTTAGAGTCGAGATTCGCAAGGATAAAGCCCAACAGACTTATAAAATATCATATATTTTATGTCTGTGCCGTGACCGTTCCAGGGGCCTTACTACGAGCTCTTATTGCCATGATAATTTCACTCATTTATGTGACGGATGTATGTGACGTGTCACAGTCGCACAACTGAATTATCATTGAAATAAGAGCTTATGGTTGGGCCCCTGATCATAATTAAGCGCTAATCTTTCCAACTACTCGAGCCTGCTCTCCGAAAGGATAGGCAGATCCTGCTTATAGTACACTGGCATTTCGTCAGTTATATTTAAGTTCCATGTAATAGGGGGCGAGTCTTTTATCATTAACCGGGCACTAATCCAGACTCCGGAGTGTTACTGGAAAATTACATATGGTAAACCTAGGACCTCGCGTTCCGCAGTAGGTTTGCGACCACTAGACCATCGAATAAATTATCTTTCTTGCTTTCTCTTTTGATGAAATTTGTATTCTATTAATAGATGTGAACACCCTTAGGGGACCCAGGGAACCCTTGTGAGCACGTGCGTCGATAAATTACATTACATTCTTAATTTTATACATGTAATAAAAGCAAAGGGTATTCCGTTATCTTAATGTCAAGGTTGTCCAATTATAATGGCTTGGCTAATCACGTAATGTTATACGACGGACGACTTAAAGGCGCCTGGATTTGGTTACACCTATAAATATTGAATGGGATCGTTATTGTATTACCGCCTAGCTAGAGGCTAAGTTATATCAATAGCCTCGGATGATTATGACGTAACTAGAAATCTACCGTTACCGTTTAGTTCCTAGAACTTATAATCAATATCTTCTATGGTGTAGGTAGCCGTCAATTTCATAGAGAGAACAGCACCTTTGATATGTATTTGCAATGGGTCAGGACCCACTGGTCCCCTAATATTCGTCACCTGGAATAAAAATTGTAGATTCGGCCACTATATATCCCGTTGGTCCAGGAGAACAGTCAATTATTAATTTATTTTTAGGTATCCACTTGTCTTCTGATATAAAATGTACGTTATGATATGGCAAAAAGTTATGAAAACTACGCCTTTAAACTTCTGACTCCCTAGTATTTTGGATTATAGTTTTCTAGAAGACTCTCTATGGGTTAAAGATAACTGATTTAATATTCAGTTGCAAGATTTTCACCGGACAAACATACACATACTGCAAGTAAAATAAAAGCTTGTGACATTATTGGACTCATAACTTATTACCAACTCTCTTGTATAGTTTACCGCAGATTAAAGTTGCATATTTTAGGTTAGATTTCCGCGTATACCAGCCGCGTTATTCGCTAAGGTTTGTCAGCGTCGCGCTCGTCGTCGAGTGTCGGTTTTAAAGATACGAAATGGAACCTTATCCTCTATGTCTTATGTATCAATTTCTTATGATTGAAACCAACGCTAGTCGTCAAGTTTGACGCTGAGAAACCTTAGTGAATAACGCGGTTGACTGCATGATATCTTACTATTAGTTTACCTTTAGACATAATTACTTATTCAATCACATGCAGCAGACAGTGTCTAAATGGGTTTACTTTATTTGACATTGTTACCCAAACTTGTCAACGGAATGTCTCATAAAACCATCGTAAATTCTGAAGGACGATCGATTTGAGAGACCGAAAATTAAAGTTATTTATGCGCAAAGAAAATAATTGGGTAGTACAGAAAGAAAACTTTTATATTACAAATACTAAGTGCGGTAAAAATAAGAACAATGGTAACATTTTTAATATTTGTTCCACACTGACTTCAACTCTGCGATGTCCTGGCCTTTACACCGCGTGACGTTATGAAAAATAGACCCTAACATACTCCTTAATGAATGTGTAACCGCTGACGCTGAGTATATGCCGAGGTAATATCTCGGTCCAAACTAAAACAGTCTACGTAGGTATATAATTTCCCGATGAGAGAATCTAACAGCGCAACTTGTGACTTTTTTCTACGATTTCTCGCTATTTGTTAATAGAAAACTGATGATAATAATTAGCAATAACGACAACATACTTTAGTATTCTTTTTACCAAAGATGATTGTATCGAAATGACAAATGGTGAATCCATCGACTTAGAAACTAAATGTCCTTGGATTACTTCGCAAACATATGTTTGGCACGAGGTTATCCTTCACCTAAACCCTATATTTTCGGTGAAAACAGAATGGTTTTCCACCACATAGTAATACGAACAGGGGCAGCACTTAATCCACGAGAATATTGTGGGTTGGTAATGGGATCGGTATTGGACGATCAAAATAAGATTACAACGCACTTCATCCATTATGGACGACGCGTGTTACGGCTTAGGTCCTTTGGGAATCGTTGTTTTTATGTTACATTCACATTCATGATATTATTATGGTTATGACTTACGATGGAGCACAAATTAATCAATAACTTTCGGGGCAAGCGTGAGCATATGTTTGTCGGGTTTAACATTGAATACCAAATTTGTTTGTAGCAGTCATGATCTCTCTTACGTAAGATCTGGGAATTAATGCAGTATCTTCATCGACGGATTCGTTTGGGAAGTCGTCCTTAATCATCATCATTACGTCGGGTTTAGTTTTATCGACAGTATTCCTATGTATTAGTATTTTTGCTAAAAAGTTCAGCGAGATAGGAACGGATGGGATTCAAACAAGTCTCAATCCGTTTCCTGATTGAAAAACTTATCTAATATTCATAGTTACTTACAGGATTGAAATACGTTAAATTATCCAACCCGCAGAAAAGATTCAACCCCAGGGTGCCGACCGCATGTGGAGTGGATTCTTTGTGTCGGTAATGTCAACGACGATCCGATTTTACTGCAAGCATATTTCCAGCCAAAGTAACTTCTGTGGAGATTTTATTTACTCTAGTTTTAACTATTTATAGTGATTTTTCAATTATATTTTATTTTATTTGTTAAATATATTTTTCACATTGAAATCCAACCTCTGTCTGTAGGTTTAGAACTAATTACAATCAACTCAACTCATCGCAATAGAGTACTTTTGCAATCCTTTGAGTGGAATCGTTAGCAAATTTCAATCACACAGAAAAAAAAACGTATGTTCATAAATTAAGTCCATAGCAAACTGGTCGTAGCAACATACAGGCGAAAAAAGGTCAAGATTCAGGGTTACTCCCTTGGTGAAATCAACTGAATACCAATAAGACGTTTAAGGCGAGACTCAATCAGCGCGGGACGGTAAGTGAATTGTAATGAAAGCGAGGTCAACCGGGGTTGATGGATTCTTCGTGATTTTAATTGACACTTTCACGTTTTCTATATTTTTGCTATGAATTAATATCGCAGTACCTACTTATTATGGCATTGTCGATCGTGATGAAAATGTGGATTTTGATGACATCTCATAACCGAGGGAAGAGATGCATGAACGTAGACGAAGTGAAAGAAGTACGCAAGGATCGTATGGCGCACAGTAGTCTCTGCCTACCCTGGGCCTGTAGACAAAGTAACATTATCCTCACGCTTCGCTAGTAGAAACGATACAAAATGTACGGGAATTACACATGTCACGTGACTGATTTATGTCATTCCCATACATTTTGTATCGTTTCTATTGGCCAAAGCGCGAGAGTATGTTATTTTGTCTAGGTCTACTGATCGGATACAGGTATGAGCATATGAATGAATGTATATATAGTCAGCTCCGGTAAACAGATACGATGTTATGAAATAAGTATTTAAGTATTCACAGACGGGTCATACATGTATGATAGTATACATGTCATTATTTGAATGCAGTTAAATATATTAGCAGTAGCTAAGTAGCTATTCAAAGCATCTACACAGTTCCAATAAGAACGGAAAAAATCCTAGCTCCATTACGTCACTTTGAGCACTTTATTTCTTCTGACTGAATGACAGAAAATGCTGCGCTTTTCGTTGAGAGAATTTTATTGTTCGGAAAAACTGCACTAGACTCATTCATCGGGAACTTAATTACGTTATAACGATCCAAGATTCGATGCTATATAAAACGATAAACCAAATTCGATATTCGAATTCTTAATATTATTTGACCATAAACAGCTGTTGGTAAATTCTTTGTCAGAACATTTAGTCCGTAATCGGTTTTAAGTAAATATTGAACATTTGGCACCGAAAGTACCTATTGTAAATGTGAGTTAATTTGGATAACTTCAGAGGCAGGTAATTAATTACTCACTGTCGGGCTTCAATCATACTTGTAAGTGACCTCGTTTCGCGACGTGTGATGTGATGACTACCATTATAATGATTTAAAGCCCTCATATGCATACATTTGTGATGATATATGATATCTTGGTAATACTTGTGACTAGCTTCTGAACTGATTGTTAGGTTGCTGAGGAGACGAAATTCTAATAATAGCAGTGTCTATCCTCTTTCTCTACGCTGCCGAGACGTGCACTTTGAGAGAAATTGAGAAGATGAAGATAGATGCTCTCGAAATGTGGTGCTGGAGAAAGATGCTTGGCATAAAGTCGACAGAGTTCCGCACCAACATTTCCATACTGCAGGAACTCAGGATCAAACAGCGTTCTCAAATCTCGCATCCTCAAATTCTTTGGCATGTGTCGCGTCGTGAATACGCATCCATAGAGCGTCTGGTGGTGTAGGGTAAATTCCAGGGTACTAGGGCACGTAGCAGATCACCAATGAGATGTACCAGATTAAGGCTGTGATGGGTGTTCCTACTATCAACGAATGCTCTCGTAAAGCAGCAGTCCGAAGTGAATGGCGCCGTATTATTCAGCAAGCTACCATTCTGACATTACGACCACGACCGCTCTGCCAAGAGTGTAAAGATTGAGGAGAAGAATTCTCTTTCTGTCATGAGTTCGATAATAATAACTAGAGGCTTATGTTAGGCCTTTTTTATTGGAGTACCTTTGGAAACATGTAATGCGCGATTTAGGTTCCAAAGTGGTGATAAATGCGTGAAAAAAAAAGCGCCAATAGCAAGAAATGCTAAGGTAGAAGGGGTCCGTGGGCATACCACAAACACAAACAATCTATCTATATATATATATATATATATGCATCCACTTCTACACAAAATTTAGCTTAATTTGTGCGAATGTAACAGAAACATATGTGACACAGGATGATCGATCGGCCGATTAATTGAGTTAATATTTCATCGTATGCGTACGTCCCCAGAAATTGGACCAGACAGCCAACATGATGTATACGCCATAAGCTTCCATCTAAATCAGGTTACAGGCCTAGTTCACTGAACTCGACATTAACACCACACGATAGGCGAATTAAGGCGAAATGACAGGCGTCCATTCTTTATCTGAGCCATTAAATATAGGGTAGATATCGCTGACATATTTATACTTACTGGATTATATTACCTACTCTTTGTGGTTAATGTCGTACGGAATTTTTTGAGATATTAACCGTGGTCACACTGCTATTGGCCCACCGTAGGTCCACGGGTAATATTTTTAACCGTAGACCGATGGCTATGGTGTTTAGAGTTGCCAGTATATTACTGCGATTTTATTCTCCATAAGTTTAGCAATGCGGGACCTTTTGGTTGTCAGCGATTATAAGCCGCTTACCACAAGGCAAACTTTACTGTAATTTAAATAAAAAGATTATGTCTCATGAAAATATAGGGTAGGTTGTAGGTTATAGCCGTGATGAAAATCATCTCCTTCCACTTCATGCAAATGCACCAATGAGTTTCGCTAAACTAAAATTATTCGTAACACCACGAGCTTTTCAACAAAGAAAATAGCGTGAGAAAACCTGCATACGTCTGCGATATTCAACATGTAAATTCGAGTGAGCTGCGGGGCTGACGTGTCAATTTGGCAATATCAAGTATCTTCGGTGAAAAGCCTTCTTTACGTAAAAATCGTGAATTAAAGTTTTATGGCAGTATCGAGCGAGGCTCGGGGAAAAGTTTAATTGAGTTTACTCGCCGTTAGGTCTGCTGTGTGACTAATTAAGCGACAAAACCTCCCTTTGATCGTTGCGCGGGTGATAAAGCTTATCGGTTAACACATTTTACGAAGGCAACGGAAGACCGATTTCTACATTTCCTTTATTCTGGTTCCAGATGTTTATTTCTCAAAAAATACAAGTCATTTGGCTGAGAAGGCACTATACATACGTCTTTGAATTACTTCTCAGACATATGCAGGTTTCCTCCCGATGTTTTCCTTCACCGTAAAGTACGTAGTGTGAAATCACTGCACATATTTATTTAGAAAAACTCATTAGTGCAGGCCTCGCTGGGATTCGAACTTGCATCGCTTGCGTAGCAGGCGAGGCCACCACGGCTTCGGTAACACTCTTTCATAGTCACATAAAAGCACGCACACAGCGGTATCGAATCACGCGGCATTCATTCTAGCAGTAGCTTTATAGCGACACGCTCATCAAATGCACGTACGCCTATTTCCGTCATTATATGCGAGTCGACCTCTTGTATAGTTTTTTAATGTGCGCGGAAAGTCTCGGTTTATTTGAATGCCGTGAAATAGCTATTTAGCTGCAGTTACGATGCAGCATGGTATTATGAAAAGAAATCCACATATTTTAAAACATGGCTTAAACAATACTAGAACAAACTCGGACTATGCCATCCCTTTAGAAATCAGTATCCCAAAAGGAGATAGAACTAAATTTGAACCAATTATCTTCGGCGATGTTGTGTAACAAGGGGGTTTAGTTGGATTTATATTTAGAGAGCATTTTTTTAGCTCTCAGTATAATTCTTTAACATTTCATAATTATATATAAGTTCGAGCCTTGAGCTACAGAATGATATTTTTATACCCGTTGTCGATATTGAGCCTTTTACATCATGTATTACATCTTAATACATTTTTAATTCCATTCTCATATGGAAGTATGCAGCTCAGCGCCTTCCTCGTTAAGAATTGGAATATTTTCACCACACGTGCGTCAGACTGTAATTATCAAACAAGTCATACAAGTCAATAATAACCTTATAACTCTGACATTTGAACAGTTGTCCTACTTGCCTTTACCTTTTAGACACAACAAAACATCGACTTAATATTTCAAGGGGCCTACGACGTCACGCGGTTTCACCCGCGTAGTTCCCGTTCCCGTGGGAGTACGGGGATAAAATATAGCCTGTGCTACTCGCTGATAGTGTAGCTATCTATTGCTGAAGATCGGTCAAGTAGTTTCGGAGCCTATTCAATACAAACAAACAAACAAAAAAACAGTCAAATCTTTACTCTTTATAATATTAGTGTAGATAGATTGGTTATCCCCTATTTACGCTGAGCGCTCATAGCTCGTGACGGAAACTGTACAATATTGACACTTACCCATAGATATACTTAATCACTCAAGTGGAAAGTTCGATGTCTACCCAGTGACGCGAAATTAAAAGCATTATCGATAAGATATCACAATCAAACCCGTACCTACACTACAATGACGTAGGTAAGTAGTAAGTACGTAGGTAAGTAGTAAGTACGTACCTACTCATACAATTGATCCGTTTCAGTCCTTGATTTCATTCAATATTGATAGATTTCACTAAGGTTGAGGATAATGGAGGTTAAATATATAAATAATATATTAGGATAAATATAATGAGCAGTGGTAGCCTTGGGGTTTGAGAGGTCGCCTGCTACGCAAGCGACGCAAGTTCGAATCCCAGCGGGGCCTGTACCAATGAGTTTTTCTAAAAAAACACTGTACCTACAGTTTTTTCACACCACGTGCTTGACGGTGAAGGAAAACATCGCGAGGAAACCTGCAATATATCTGAGATGTAAGAGATTCAAAGACGTAAGTATAGTGCCTGAGACGGCGATAAACACATCTGTCACGTTGGCACTTAATCATCTATGGTGATATGTGGGTATTGTTATTACAACACCTCTACCGCCCAGTCCTTCGTGGAATACAAGCGTGACCTAACTTTACCCTAAAGTAGTCGATTACCTACCTAATATTGAGATCAACATTACATTTTTATTAGAACAAAACAGGAAAAAAAGACAACCCTATTTCTAAATTTGGTTATAAAGACTAAATCTGTGTTGAAACGGTCCTATCTAAAACAGGTACGTCGTCGTCGCATATAGCAGTCTCATTAATCCGGCTTATGTAAGCTTTGTAACACATCGAAACTGCAAGCTACCTAGAGCTCACCTCTTAATCCAAATTGATTGTGAACCAGTTGCATCGTAATATTCTGAACGCTACGGATCCATTTATAGAAGGGATTGCTATTCAATCCTGCTTTGCATTAGAAAGAAAGAAAGAAAATAAATTCATTCGTTAGTTTCTTGAGAGGCATTTAGAACCGAGACAGCGGTTTCTATTACCACCTTGAATTTTATAATTATCCTAGCGGACTTTCACAAGCGTAGTCCCCGTTCCCGGGGGAGTACGGGGATAAAATATAACCTATGTTACTCGCTGACGATGTAGCTATCCATAGTTGAAAGAATTTTCAAGATAGTAGTTTCGGAGACTATTCAATGCAAACAAAGAAACAAAAAAAAACAATCAAATCTTTCCTATTTAGAATATTAGTGCACATGACATATGACATGACATGACATGACATGACATATGCTCACGCCTGTATTCCCCGAAGGGGTAGGCGGAGGTGTTGTGATAACAACACCCACTTTTCACCGAAGATTAAGTGCCAACGTGACAGATGGTGAGTCCATCGCCGTCTCGGGCGATATCTCACAATACGTCTTTGCATTACTTCTCAGAGATATGTAGGTTTCTTCACGATGTTTTCCTTCACCGTGAAGCAAGTTTGTTATTATTGAATCTAAGATGGCGTTCATTTTGTTACCATTAAAATAAATAATGAATACCGTAGAGCCTTTATGTGACTAGCACGCGATTCCTTCTTATGCGTTAAAAATAATTATTAAATCAATATCAAATATAATAATTATCAAATTAAGGGACTGTGGTCTCCAACGCCACTTAGGAAAGTGGCGTTGGAGACCACAGTCCCGATTCCAAATGTCTTCCTACTCAGTGTTTTTGTCCCTGTAGAATGGGACGTTTACTGTAATTTGGTTTTTACTAACATGTAGCTGCGACTTTGTGTAGGACAAAATATCCTGACAAGTTTTTTACTCAAGTTGATCTAAAACAAATTGAACAATACTAAAACAAAATTATACAAAGCACTTACATAACGGGTAAGTAACAAAAGAATAGTTTCCGCCTTACGCCTTACCTAAAGGGTCCCCGAAGGGGTAGGCGTTACATCTTCTGCAAATCAATATTGTTCGATGTCTTGTAAGAATAAACAAAGCATACGAGAAAAGTTTATTTTTCTTTCTTGGTCTAGATTCGTAATAATTAACAAGGTCGCATTGAAGACGCATACAATAAAAAAAATAACAGTATTTTTTTAAGACATATTTAAAACTTTTGAAGCTACCAAAGTGGTGCAAGTTCAAATCAATTGTAGTTTAGTTTTTCTCAAACCTTAATTAGTAGTTTAAAAGTTAAAAGAGTAAATAGTATATAAAGTAATTGAAGACATTGCCTACCTTGTTTTATAAAAGTAAAATCTTGATATTAACATTTGATTCCCATTTTTTATTGATTTTGAAGAGGTACATTGAGTAATTTGATTAAATATCTTCAAAACCCTGTATTAGGGAAGCTGTTCAATTATTCACAATTTAAAATGCATAGAATATAATAAGTAAATACACTTACCTAAAACTGTGTGAAAACTCTGATATCTTTAAACTCATGCCAGAATTAACACTAAATAATTATATTCAAACATTCACTTTCTTATTAGTATACACACGTTAAATTAAATAACTTATTAAATTAATTAATTTGATACTTTAACATAAATAAGAAAACACCAACACTACAAAAAAATCGGTTTCGATTTCCCACTAAAACATAACACAGATTAAAACTATATTTCTTTTTTTTTATTTTAAAACTCGCGCCTTGGAACAAGGTAGATTGGGTGTGCGACCAACCGCCGCGAATTGCGAAGCTCTACTGAAACTGGAGGCTGAACCGACTGAAAGTTTGACTGTGTATACGTGCAACAAGTACATAGTTTTATGCTTTTAAGTGGGAACTACATTAGCATGATGAGCTTTAGAGAATATTAGGTTAGGTTACGCACGCATATTCATGTTTTTTACTTCAATATGATTTACTTAAAACCAAGTTGATATCTTCGACCACAGTAGTCAGGGTTTTAAATATAAACTCAATAAGCATGTAGACACTGCAGATAAATAATTGTTGTTCCGTAAGCTGTCATGCCTATTATATTTAAGTACTAGCTGTGTCCCGCTGGTTCTCCCGCGTAGATTTAGTTTCATGTTTTGTTTCGCGGAACCCTAATGTTTTGTCTAAATAAAAGTAGCCAAGTTACTCCTTGAATCATAAGTAAGTATGTAAGTACTTTCATTTAGGTAGTGAAAAGCTGTTAATTTGGAACTTATTTTTTATATATCTGTATTATGTTATTTATACATATATGAATGTATAGTTGTTGTGTGATTAATATAGAAATGTTCGTGTTTCATGCTTTTGATGCGTATTCATCTCATGTGATTGATCGATATTGTAACATGATATATAAAATAAAATAATTATCATTGGGCTTACCATAAGCTCTTATTGCCGTGATATTTCAGCTGTGTGGCAGTGACAGACTTGTACACGTCATGTACATCTGTCTCATAATAATTGTCAATCTATCATTGCAATAAGAGGTCATGGTAAATGAAATGTGTTAAATTTCCGAAACGTTTCAGAAAATCGTCGCCGAATAATGCTATTGTGCCAACCTATTATACTGTCATGATGTTATGTTCCTGCGGTTGGTAATGTGGCTAGTGCTATAGGGAGAGGGGGAGTAGGAGCGAAGGCGTCATGCTATAGTGGGATGCTTTTATCTTTTATTAAAAACGGCATCAGGTGAGCTGTAAGCTTTTTTGCCATCTTAGTGGGAGAAAATACAGGTTAAATACATACGCGGTGGCGCGGCGTGCCTACTTCTTTTTGATTTAGACACACACACCACACGACATGAGTGTATTGTCATCACAAATGGTAAGCACTGCTTATCTGCTTATATGGAATGCACGCCCCTGGTGTATAAATAAATAAAATGGTACCCCAACCTTCGACGACACCGTCAGCAGATATTTTAATCAGTTTCGGATATTTAACATAATATAGGGTGACCAAGGCACGCATACGAAATTACTTGCTTTACACCTAGGGATACCTACCTACATCCTATATTGTATCGTAGTTAGTCGTAGGTAGCTCGTCTTAAATTATTATGAAGGGGGGTGAGAAGGGGGAAGAGCCGTGGTGGCCTTGGGGTTAGAACAGCCGGCTGCTACGCAAGCGAAGCAAGTTCGAATCCCAGCGGAGCTTGTACCTATAAGTTTTTCTAAAAACTTATGTACAGTGATTTCACACCACGTGCTTTACGGTGAAGGTAAACATCGTGAGGAAACCTGCATATGTCTGAGAAATAATTCAAATACGTATGTATAGTGCCTGAGACGGCGATGGACTCACCCTCTGTCACGTTGGTACTTAATCAAATTCGGTGAAATGTGGGTGTTGAAAATTACAACACCTCTGCCTACCCCTTCATGGAATACAGGCGTGAGCATATTTATGTATGGGGGTGAAATGTAGGTCGATTACAGCGCGGGGGAAGTCGTGGGCGGGATCTAGTACTATTAAAAAGTATAATTTGGATTTAGCATTTTTATTAACCTCTCCTCGTATCGTACTATCGACAACAACATTAAAACTAGTTAGTATTTACCATCCATGTCCCAAGGCCGTGGGATATCCTGTATTTATTCGATCGGTACCACGAACATAGATGAATTACCTTGGAGTTTATACTGCTAAGGTGACAAACAGACAGCTTGATAGTAAGCTGCTAATGCAGCCTATGAATGCTTGTAACACCAACCTTGGGATTTATTGGTGGCCCTTGCCCTTATGCTCTACGTACCCTGCTCCTCGAATACTCCCTGAACAAGCCGGCAGATCCCATGGGGAAGAGCTTAGGACTACTCCTCTAGTTTCGGCTACGCCTTACCCAGTTGGTAACCCATTCGCCATCTGGCCAGTGCGTCGCAAGTGCATTTTAGGCGACTCATGGTTTCGGCTTCTCATTGACAGTGCCTACATACCACGTCGTTAGATAAGTTTATCTTATGAAGATGTTATTTTGTCCCGTAATGACCTGTTAGTGCCCCCGTGAGTTGCCTAAGCTGAAATCTATTTAAATACTAGCTGTGCTCTGCGGTTTCACACGCGTAGAATTTGTTTCCTCCTTATTGTCGCGGAACCCTAATATTTTTAATAAATAAAAGTAGCCTAGATTACTCCTTGAAACATCAGCTACCTGCCAGTGAAAATCCCGTTAAAATCGGCCCAGCCGTTTCAGAGATTACCCGGAACAAACAGACAGACAGACAGACAGACAGACGGACAAACAGACAGACAGAGAAAAATTTTAAAACTTGGTTTTTCAGTGTCAGTAGCATGTATACATTCATACGCATTTAGTGAAAAACAGACACTTCAATTTTATTTATCTGTATAGATGTATAGATGTATAGATAATAGTTTTCTGCTTTGGCTCTCACCCCAAATAGCTATGAACTGTTATGTCTTATTCATTCGAAATTCCAAGTATACTCGTATGTTTGTACAAATATTCTTGATGAAAGTGCTCCTGTTAAACTCCCATGGGAATGCACTAAGAAGATTTCAAAGAGATAAGGCATGCATTTACTAGTGTTTCAATAATGCATTGGCAGCTCATGAAATATGAAATATGCTGTCTAGACAATGCATGTGTTACGATGCCACATCTGGCCTTCGTGAGAATACCAATTGTATTTCCTTCCTTTGTTTCCTTTGGTATTGACATTAAATTTTATGATTTTTTAACAAGCAACACTATTTTTATAAGGTAAAAAGTGCAGGGGCCTTACCACGAGCTCTTATTGCCATGAGTTTCACTCATTTATGAGACAGATGTATGTAACGTGCATACATCTATCACTGTCGCACAACTGAATTATCATTGCAATAAGAGCTCATGGTTGGGCCCCTGGTGCTTTCACGAGTTAAGAGCGCAAAGGGAAAATTGTATGAGTTGGTTTTGCGGTAAATCGTAACAAACAAATTAAAGTGTCTGTTTGTAATTCCAAATTAACAGCTTTTCGCTAAATGCATATGAAAGTATTTGTATACGGTTCTCACTCACAAAAAAAAAACTCTGTTTGTCTGTCCGTCCGTTTGCTCCGGCTAATCTCCGAAACGGCTGAACAAATTTTACGAGACGTTCGCTGGCATATAGGTAATGTTAAAAGGAGTAACATAGGGTGCATGTATTAAAAAAACAATACGATTTTTAAATAATTTCGCGGACTACCTTTAATATAAAGTCTGCGCGGGTAAAACCGCTGGGCACAGCTAAGCCATACATCCATACATACAGATAAATAAAATTGAAGTGTCTGTTTATAATTCCAAAATAACAGCTTTTCACTCAATGCATATAAAAGTATACACGCTAGTGACACAGAAAAACCATATTTTAAATTTTTCTTCTGTCTGTCCGTCTGTCTGTCTGTTTGTTCCGGATAATCTCTGAAACGGCTGGACCGATTTTAACGGGACTTTCGCTGAAAGGTAGCTGATGCTTCAAGGAATAACTTAGGCTACTTTTATTTATTAAAAATAGTAGGGTTCCGTGACGAGAACCATAAAACTAAATCTATGCGGGAGAAACCGCAGGACACAGCTATTTAAAAAAAACTCATAAAATTCGCATATCAAATAAATAAAAGTGGCCATAGCTGTTAAATATAAATTAAACAAAACACCATTAGATTAGTCCTTTATGGAAACATCGTGTTGCATTGATCCGAAGGTGTCTGTTACGGCTTACGGCGCGATGTGGATGGTTTTATTTTACGAGGAAAATTAAGGGTTATGGAGGCGTGGATGATACACGGTTATCCTTTTAAAATTTATTGTTCTTGTTGGGTATTATTTCCAACAGCTAAGTAAGTAAGCATAAAAGTAAGTTTAGAATAATTTTATAAACTTCAAAGGATTTTCTTGCGGACCACGTTCGGATTTAATTTTAGAACGAAGAAGAAACGTGTTAGAAGTTTTCGACCGAAGCGATATTATATTTTTGTAAGTAGATATAAGTACTTTCTAGAAAGGTTGGTATTATTGAAGAAAAATACTTTTTTCAGGTTTAAAAAAAATATAGACACCTTTATACATATATGTATTTTTCCAGAATAAAATGCAGCTAACTAATGTTGCTTAATGAAAATGAAAAATTACCACCCCTAAAGTAATATCCATTATCAATCCAAATAATCGCCTCTATCCGTTACATGAAACGAATGATCATAGATCAGCATTACCAATGTAAGCATTTTAATCTTATTACTAGCTGACCTGACAGACGTTGCCCTGTCTTAATTATGAGAATGCAGCACGTATTCTGTCAATCTATGTCAAACGTCATAAGGTTACATCAAAAAGTTTTTTTTGTGAAAAGCGCTAAGGTTAGATTTAAGAAGAAAGACATAATTTAATATGGTGGTTAAGTATTCTTAAATTTTTAAATTTTCCACGCGATTTTAGTTTTTTCTGTCATAAGAACCATCTCCTGACAATAGGTAACTAACGCAACAAAAAAAAATTTATCGAAATCGGTCCAGCCGTTCATCCGTGATGTCGTGACCAAGGGAAATGGGGATTCATTTTTATATATATAGATATAGATCTACCACTATCCACTCTCTCTTTTTAGTAATTTACCTAGGTATATGGTCACGTCAGGGTCACCATTATGGGGAGAGCGAGTAATCATACTCATCCCCAGCAAAGGGAAGATCTTCCAGCCAGGCGTGTCATGTGATTGACTTTTTAGAATGTCATTTTACTACAAAAATAAACAGTGTTTCACATTATTGTCATCTAAGAAGCATCGAACCTTTAGTAACTTCTAGCTTCTACACTTTACCACAAAAATTAATAGTAAAGTTTAGCAATTTTGTATTTCAATTTTAGATCGATGTACCTACAGTGAAATTATGCTCTGTGACACCTGATAAGTATAAAGGTAATCAGAAAGTCCCAGGTGTCTGTCAATTATGTGTCTACAATTTCTATAGGTGTTTTCTTTATAGTCAGAGC
The DNA here is from genome assembly GCA_964035505.1 of Watsonalla cultraria. Taxonomy (NCBI): domain Eukaryota; kingdom Metazoa; phylum Arthropoda; class Insecta; order Lepidoptera; family Drepanidae; genus Watsonalla; species Watsonalla cultraria. The sequence goes on along the minus strand of OZ037717.1, from coordinate 2,369,341 downwards.
GATAAGCACACAACGTACATTGAAAAATCGTGTCCTATTAGATGAGAATACATTTGAATGACGAAGGTGTTAGGGCATTAGGGTATTGTTGTATTAAAATCGATGGGTTGACACCTACCTACACACATCCTTGGGACCTTCAGTGACAAAGCGACAAGGTAAACCTTTAGAATTTATGAAAAGATACGATGAACCATCAAAAATAGACCTTATATCTATCAAAATAGTGTTTGAAATACCATAAAGAAACATTAGTATTATCTTCAATTCAATATTAGAGCCTGGTTAAAAAAACGAATTATACGCAGTATTGAATTATTGCTATTATATTTCAAACAGGCGCTGTTGCAATTTATTCTCAAAAGGTCAAACGGAGTCACAAAGTTCGTTCGTGGCGCGGAATACATTGAACGGTTGAGAATGCAAACATTAGTTTGCGCAATGCTTACTTTAGAAGCCAACTTATTCCGTATTGTGAACACAGTGTGATTGCAAGAAGATGTGTTACCTAGACAACCTATTTGAAATGCCTAAAGTAAATAAAGTAATATCTACGGTACTCGCCGTACTCGGTAATTTTGTATGGCCAATGTAAGATTACCTACATTTTACATTATGATTTAGATTCCTCTTAGAGTTCCATTCTTCGGTATAGCGTGACGCGAATAAAATACATGGGCAGTTATCTTCGCCGGGAGCTCATAGCTCGTGACGGCACATATAAGTCCAGACAGACCGCTGGGATTTATGCGTGTATCCCTTGTAGGCGATTACTTAAGCCACTCGTTCACCACGGCTTTCACAATTCACCCACAAAGAAATTACGCAACAGTTTTCAAAGGAAACCCTTCGGTAGTTTCAAAAGGTGTTTTTCTAAAGGCCCCTATCGCCCTGTGAAATTACCAAGGGTCTGACATTTGGCCCTCACTCCCTCTGACTAATGAGCGGTCCTCAAAGGGTCGTGATGAGATGCGTTTTTGTTAGATGTCATTCTGTTTGATTGAAGATGTTACGTTCGTGTTCTCCTGTTTCTGCTTGGTTTGTATGTTTCATTGTTTGCCTTTTGATTTATTATACTGGATCTTAGACTATTATGCCACTTTCTTAAGAATACTACTTAAGTACCTACATTAAGATATATGGGTATCTACATACAGTACCCCTATCACAAGTTTGCCACCGTTTGCGTAATCTATACACGCTAGCGTCTCTGTCGAATATTTGTATGAGAAATTGTAAAGCGCCTACAAGCAGCGACGTGAAGAACTAAACTATCTCATACACATATTGTCGGAGACGCTAGCGAGTGTAGATTAGGTAAACGGTGGCAAACTCGTGAGAGGGTCGTGGGATGAGGTTTGCATTCGTGCCATATTCACGATGGTTTTTTTTCGTTCACAATAAATGTCCGGAGTTTGGCGGTGTAACACCCCCGTGCCTCGGAAAGCACGTTAAGCCGTTGGTCCTACGCCTGATCTCTCTCCGGTCGTGTCGGATTCCCATCCCATCGGACTATGAGAGTGAGGGAATAAAGAGTGCACCTGTGTTTGCGCACACATTTGTGCACCATAATATCTCCTGATATTATGGTGAGATAGCTAATCGAAATAAAACCACTTGCGAAAATATGGCAAGACTTTCCACTGAAATCGTATTGAAACCTATACATAATAACCCCGCTGATATACGAAATGACCGAAATATTGATTGCGCCCACAGAGACCCCAACTTTGCCCGAAGTTACTAAGTTACCGACGAAGTAGAGACTAGTTTGTCATTCAACAATCGGGAATTAGTAATAAGTGTGTAGAGTCAGGAGATGCGGTGGCAGTCATTAATTCTGCGGGTTTCAGTTGCTATATTAGGAATTTGGGACACTTCCAATTGTTGAAGACAAAAGTTAACAAAGATAAGATTAATAAACTAGCTGTGCCCTGCGCTTTTACCCACGTAGAGATAATTACATGGATGACCCGTAGAACGCTAATATTATTTTTAAATGAATAGTAACCTCAGCTAAAGAAAACGTGTCTGTCCTGACGTATAAGGAGGTCAAAGAGCTGGCACTGGACAGAGACAAGTGGAAAGAGTTGCATCGGTTACACCGACAAGAGTCTCTTTACTCTTAAATTCATGATGATGATGAGTAACCTCAGTTACTCCTTGTAATATTAGCTATCTGCCAGTGAAAGTCCCGTTAAAGTCGGTCCAGCCGCTTCGGAGATTACCCGGCACAAACAGAGGGACAATGAATTTTTCTTAAAATGTAATTTTTTATATCTGTATCGTATATACTTTCATATGAATTTACTGAAAAGCTTGTTATTTTGGAAGTACAAACAGATAGGTACTTCAATTTGATTTATCTGTATAGTTCTATAGATATAGATATTGATTTTTCACACAGTAGGTACCTATACAGACAGGTAGACGTACGGAGAAAACTCATAACCATAACAGAAGAATACTAATGGGCCGTGATGAGGGTAGTGAAAAAACACGTATTTGTTTGTGTGTACGTATCAATACCAAAGAACCATAGTAAAGAAAACTCTATTATATTTTGCGTTCATTTAACATTATTTTAATAAAGTAAATTCAAACATTATCCAAAATTTTCCTCGAGAAAACCGAAATTTCTAAAAACAATAAATAAGTACTCAACAGTTGAACAAAATACACAGATCTTGGTTGTGATCAACTTTTAACAACCTCGATGAATTACAAACGAGTTCGCTTACTTAATATTATTTTCTAACATTTCTTAGTACTAACCTAACAAAATCAACGCAAATGTTAAAGTTATATTAAAGTTCCCGAATTCATTCTCAAACTTAATTTCCAACTTGAACTGATTGCTATCTGTTAATTATTATACTAAAAAGAGGAAAGGTGTGTACTTGTATATTTGTAACGAATTGGCTCAAGCACTGGACCGATTTTAAAAACTCTTTCATTATTTGAATGCTACATTATCACTCATGCGACATGACAGCTTCTTTAAAAACATAGTAGAAGGAAAGGTAGAAGGGAGGAGAGGAAGAGGAAGACCAAGGCTAACATACATGGGACAAGTTAAAGGTGTCTGTCATGTCGTATAAGGAGGTCAAAGAGCTGGCACTGGACAGAGACAAGTGGAAAGAGTAGCATCGGTTACACCGACAACAGTCCCATTACTCCTAAATTCATGATGATGACATTATCACTGATTAATATAGGATATACTAGCTGTGCCCCGCGGTTTCACCCGCGTAGATTTAGTTTCATGCTAAATTTCGCGGAATCCTAATATTTTTTATAAATAAAAGTAGCTTAAGTTACTCCTTGAAACATCAGCTAACTGCCAGTGAAAGTCCCGTTAAAATCGGTCCAGCCGTTTCGGAGATTACCCGGAACAGACAGACAGACGGACAGACAGACAGACAGAGAAAAATTATAAAAATTGTTTTATTTGTGGCATTATCGTATATATTTTCATATGCATTTAGTGAAAAGCTGTTATTTTGGAATTACAAACAGACACTTCAATTTTATTTATCTGTATAGATTTTATCTCCGTACTCCCACGGGAACGGGAACTACGGGGGTGAAACCTCGTGACGTCCGCTAGTCTTAGAATAACTTTGTACAATCTTAGATTACCTAATAAGATTTATTACTTAATAAGCCGAAATCGGCGAACAAAGCGTTCTTAGGGTAGCAGGGAATAAGATCATTCGCTTCGTCATATCATCATCTCCCTGGCCTTAACTTAACCCATACATTAATGGGGTCGGCACTTGATTCAACCCGATGTGGCTGGTCACCAGATTTTTATACGAAGCGACTGCCATCTGATCTTCGTAACCCCTATCGCGAGGAAAGTCGGTAATCTGGGTTAAACCTATTGTCAGTCTGTCTGACTCCGACTGACCTGTAACGATTGCCAAAGATGTTAAATTGGCAACCGGGACCGACGGCTTAACTTGCTCTCCGAGGCACGGAGGGAACTCGGGCGGTCACCCATCCAACTACTGGCTTCGCTGGTCGAATGATATGCGCAATAGTAACTGGGCTACGAGCTCCTCATTCACTTCGTCATAATTTTCATAACAAACCCAACTCCGCTACTTAAACAACTCTAAATTAAATGCTTTCTAAAGGACCGTAATTTTAAGTTTATCTCGTGTTCATAGTTTTGTTGACGTATGCAGGTATGGTAATACCGACTTTAAATTAAACTTTGCACGGTCCTCATTTGCTTGCACACATGAAAGGTGAATGTTGGAAACAAACTGACTGATGTTCTATGAAACTAAAGGAGTCAGAGAATGTTTTAATGAAGTTTATTTATAACTAGCTTTCGCCCATATATTTGAAAAACTCATTGGTACAGCAGATGATTAGAATACTAGCTGTGCCGTGCGGTTTCACCCGCGTAGACTTAAATTCATGGGTGTCCCGCGGAACCTCACAAGTTTTTTGATAAAAGTAGCTAATTTACTTCTTGTAACATTAGCTACCAGTGAAAGTCCCGTTAAAATCGGTCCAGCCGATTCAGAAATTAGCTCGAACAAACAGACAAACAGAGAAAAATATATACCTTCATATGCATTTAATGAGAGACTGCTATTTTGGAATTACAAACAGACTCTTAAATTTTATTTATCCGTATAGGTGTCATAGCAATCCGAAGCCAGTTAAAAGTCCTCACTCCTCTCTCTGTAGTGCTTGCGGAGGGCTCTTTCTTTCTTTGGACACGTGGCGAGAAGAGAATCACACAGCCTAGAGACACAGCCAAAATATAATGGTTGGCCGTGTCGAGGGAACGAGAAGTAGAGGCAGAGCTCCAACTCGCTGGACGGACCCCCTCCTAGAGGCACTTAATAGTGGCATACAATCCGCACTTCATCAGGCTCAGAACAGAACAGCCTGGAGAGCTCTTACAGATAGAGCTACTTATGGTGGTCACGACCCTCAGCTATGAGGAAAACGACGAAGAAGAAGAAGAAGGTGTCATAGATGTGGTGTAGATTTCCTAGGTACTGTTCGGTAAGCTTTTATTTATACTGTGGAATATCCTTATTTCTCGTTTAAGAAGTCGCGAGCAGAAGCAATATACTATAAAGATAGGTACATATCGTGGAAGTATCTAGGAAACACATTCACCTATCAACAAAGTTAGTAATTATTAAAACTTGAAGTGACTTAGTAGACTCGTTTCCTGCAGAACTTTCTCGAGGTTTCCCGAGCGCGGATTAGGTTCCGCTAAGCGCGGATTAAATGGATTTATAACCAGTTTCAATGGGATTTCTTTGGAAGTGGATTTGTGGAATATATTTTTGAGTGTAGTTACTGATATGAAAATTACTTTGTGAACAAGTATTTCTGTTCAGAAATCAAAACTTTATGTAAAGGAAGGTATGTTTTGCTCATAGGTTCCCTGAAAGGTGATAAGAAATTCTGAGGAGAAATTCGAATCCACGACCTCCTACATTTACTAGATGACTTGACTCATACCTATGCCATACCGCTCATCCACATTCATTAAACTCTTATGAGATACATATGCTGACGCCTGTATTCCCCGAAGGGGTAGGCAGAGGTATTGTAATAACAACACCCACTTTTCACGGAAGATGGTGAGTCTACCGCCGTTTTAAATACTATTCATACAAAAATCAAAATCAAAATCAAAAAGTTTTATTCAACATAAGGGACACTTGGAACACTTATTGAACGTCATTTTTCTTACGCTAACTTAGGTTAATTTTACTACCGTTTCCAAAAGTAAGCCTGTCAGGAGAAGAAACGGCGAAACAAACTCCCCGGTTTTTTTTTACATGTGTCCCTTCTATACACATAGGGTTGTTTAAGTACATTTCAATGGAAGAGTGAGCAACTCATTGCCATGTTTGGCTATCATCAATATACTCAGTTACACTATAATATGCTTTTTCACAAAGTTTCTGTTTGATGCTTGCCTTAAAACTTAAAAATGGTAGTTCACACATTTTTAATGGTAGTTTATTGAAAAGGCGTATACTTTGCCCCACAAAAGAGTTACTAGTTTTGTGCAGTCTAGTCACAGGGACACGGAGTTTATCCCTCTTGCGTGTATTTATATTGTGCATATCACTATTTTTCTTAAAACTATCTATATTCTTTCTTACATATATCAAATTTTCAAATATGTATTGACATGCCACAGTCATTATCCCTATTTCTTTAAACTTCTCTCTGAGAGAATCTCTAGATTTGAGTTTATAGATTGCACGAACAGCCCGTTTCTGCAGCACAAAGATAGAACTGATGTCCGTAGCATTTCCCCATAAAAGGATGCCATAAGACATAACACTATGGAAATAACTAAAATAGACCAACCGAGCTGTGTTTATATCAGTTAGGTGTCTAATTTTCCTTACTGCGAATGCTGCAGAACTGAGTCTTTTCGACAATCCAGCTATATGGGGCCCCCATTGCAATTTATGATCCAACGAAACAAAACGACTTTGAATTACTGCTCTCTCTCAAACTCTTATGAAGCTTACAGGGAGGGTGGTTTCGTTTACATGCGTTTTGACCCGAACGATTAACCATTGGGTCCTTTGGTATCAGCTTAGCTTAACTTAACCTTGAAGCTTGATCTTAAAACGTAGTTACATCACGCGCCCTTTCAGATTGTCTAATGATATGTAGGTAAGTAGTGGATTTCGGCCAAGGTAGACGCACAATGCCTCGTTTGAACCACAATGATGTGAAACTCCCAAGAGCTATCCTATGCTTAGGCCATTTTTGTACACGTTAGGGTTGGGACTCAAGTGTTAAGAAATACTATTAACTAAAGGGCAAGAAATGGCATGAAAACTTTGAAGGATGAAATAACGCAATTATTTCATGCTTAAAACAACGGCAGTTGGTAGTACTTATTTCTTAGGATGGAGTTTTTTTTTTTGTCAGGACGGTAGGTATGTATATGTCGCTTCGAATATGCATATATGCATGCATATATGGAAGCATATATTTCTGTGGAGACCATTCAATAATTTCAACCGTTTTTGATAATGACGCTCAAATCAAGTGCAAAAATGACACACAAATTAATAACCTCCAGAATTACTTTATTTAATTACGAACACGAAGCGAGACTCGAACATACAACCTCTACAAGCCGTGCAGTTGCTCTGCCAACTGAGCTACGTGATAACACGTTATGCGTCGAATTTTTCCTTCCTAGTTTTTGCGGGCCGCCTTGCGCCATCTGTTGGTTGGCGTACCAAACTAAACTGATATATTTTACCAAACCTTTTTAAAGAATTTAGAATATAAACATGTGTGTCATGCATACAAATTTAATAGTTATACAGCTGTTTTTTTAAATATGCTTATTTGCGACTGTCCTAACCACACTGCTTTTTATTTTTTTTAAGTCAGGTAAAATTTTCTATGTCATCGCTACAGCGCCCACCTTGGACCATCGACCCGAGACTCTGGCTGTGTGACCTTGCGATCGGACATAGGATTCACATTCGAAACGAGACGATGGACCTTGTTTGTAGAAACGGAGCAATCCAAAATGAAGGTATTTCGACAGGTGCTTCAAATATTCTTCACTACCTTCAACTTCGTCTGTGATGATTATTATGATATGAGCCCTTTGTGGTTTGTTACAGTAACTTTTCAGTAGGCCTAGAAAAAGTAAGGTTCTCTCGCGCTTGCAAAAATTCATGGAAATGACATAAATCAGTCACGTGACATGTCATTCTCATAAAATTTGTATCGCTTCTATTAGCGAAGCGTGAGGATAATGTTACTTTGTCTACAGGCCCTGATCACAAAACGTTGACTTTTCTCTACTTTCTATAAATACATACTTGCTAAGGGGAAGGCAGAGGTGTTGTAATAACAACACCCACTTTTCACCGAAGATAATTACGTACCAACGTGACAGATAGTGAGTCCATCGCCGCCTCAGGCACTATACATACGTCTTTCAATTACTTCTCAGACATATGCAGGTTTCTTAACGATATTTTCCTTCACCGTAAAGTACGTGGTGTAAAATTACTGCACATAAGTTTTTAGAAAAACTCCTGCAAGGTGCAAACTGGTGCAAGCTCCGCTGGGATTCGAACTTGCGTCGCTTGCGTAGCATACCGAGGCCACCACGGCTCTTATTGCTTTATACTACTCTATACTATTGTAAGAAGTATGTATATGGATTGTTAACACTGTAGAGACAATAAAAATAATTTCGCAACTCATGGAATTACCAGAGAACCTGTTTCTATAAAATTACTCGATTTTCACCAACAAAATGTTGAAATTCTGAAAGTCGTGAGAGAAAGGAGCACTTAATAGTTTATTATAATGTTAAGTGTAATTTACTTAAGTCTCTAACGTTATATTTTGACACGAATTAGGCACGCGAGAGGTCACGTACTTATGACTAAGCTTTCTAATACTTACTTAATTCTGAAGTTACACTTTCGAATAAATACTTAACTGTGCTAGGACTTCTCTTCGTGGCTCCCAAAATATCTTTATTTGATTAGCTTTTAACAAAGTACTTTCAAATCGTCTGGAAGACACGATTATACTAGGTGTATACATGATACCACCAGGGTTGGAAGGTTGCTTTTACTGAGAAGAACCTAGCAAGAAACTCAGTAATTACTCTTTCCAAAAAAAAAATTTAACAATTTTCGTAATACAATAATAACATTAAATCATAAAAAAATATGTATAACGTATTATGCTGTACTCCAAGTACGAGTTTGTTATTGTTCAAACGTCGTCGGCATTCGGCTTGACCTTGCGTTTTACAGTGGCTCAAACTGCGTTGATCCGCTATCTTTGGCATTCAACCACAACCCGCCTCCGAAACAGTATCAATACATTTTGAGCCATGGTATATCGCAAGGTCAAGTGACGACGTTCGACCGGGTCCGAACCTACACTTGGGGCATTTATGTAGCCCCAGTGCCACAAGTAAACTCAAAAATATAATTTTTCGATGGGATGCAACCTGTTCAGACACGCTGGCTCCGTCCCATCTACATGGAACCAACAACAGAGTTGGTGCGGCATGTGAAGCGGCAGAGAAGGCTAAAGCTAGCAAATACAGGGGTCTGGGCACCGAATATGATTTTGTTCCATTCGGTGTCGAGATCCTTGGTCCGTGGGGTCCTAGCACTATAAGGCTATTAAATGAAATAACGAAAAGGTTAGTCGACATCACAGGAGACCGAAGAGCTGGCAGCTACCTCGGACAAAGAATTAGTTTAGCTATTCAAAGGGGGAATGCTGCCAGTATCTTCGGAACCTTTTAATCCTTTTAATCCTTTTAATAATATATTTTTCGATTAGACTTTTAACAAAGTACTTTCAAATCGTCAGAATGAAATAATTATACAGGACTATACATGCTACCGCCAGGTTCTGAAGGTTGCTTTTACTGAGAAGAACCTGGCAAGCAACTCTTTTTAAAAATATTATACAATTTAAAAATACAAAATAATCAATTAAGAAATGTAAGCCCATGGACACAGTTCCAATGCACCAATGTAGTAAAAATCTCCACTGCCAAAAGTGCGGCTTAGTAGTGCCACGGGGAAGGATCCCCCTTGATCCGATCCTATCCTATCCTATCTGCGAAAACTCAAGGCTTGTAAATTTTAAATCATGTATCGTTTACTTTTTTAAATAAAAGCTGTTTGTTTTCCAAATAAATAAATAAATACAAGACTGCAGAAGGCTATCTTTATAGGCCTCATTTTCAGAACCTTGAGAAACTAATAAATTGAAGACAATATGATTAATTGAAATTGGCCAATAATTCACGTACATTACGGTATATGGTTCAATAAAACAGCGATGAAAACACGAGCCTCGTTATACTGTCCAAGGAATAATGTACTTTATTTTATAGCTGTCATAAATAAAAATCCATTTCTTCTTTATAACTCGTAACAATACCTTTAGAGTTTTACATAATGGACGAAAAAAGATATCAAATACTCACCTGCCAGAATAATGGACAGGGCTACCATGAGCTCTTATGCCATGATAGTTTGACTCATAGTATGAGACGGATGTATATCAGCGTGTACTACACTGACAGATGTATACTAGGCACTCTGTGAGTGCCTAGTGCGAGTTTTCTTAAAATCGCCGTCACAAGTCATTGTGTCAACGTAAACGTAGATTTGTATGGGCTCACAATAGTGTCATCTTCAGGCCGACGGAGGCGCTGTTCCGATCCTATACAAATCTGCGTTTACATCGACGCGGTGACTTGTGACGGCGGCAGTGAAAAACTCGCACTAGGCACTCTGTCACTGTCGCTCAGCTGAACTATGCACTGATACTGAATCATCGCTCTATTAAAGACATTAGTATGTACCGTGGTCGCACTGCTCTAGTTTTAATTAATCCTTTTCAATATGTCAGTTTCATTGAGCCCACGGACCAAAACTGTAAACATTCAAAAGTGATTCGAGTATCCCCATACCATAAGGTATCAATGTTTTCAAAAAAGATATATTTAAACTAGAGCAGTGGGTCTATGGGTAAAAAATATTACCCGTGGACCACTGTGGGTCAATAGCAGTGGGAACACGGTTAATACGTAAAACTTTAAAGCCTTAATTATTTAAGACGTCGTCAAATTTAAACTTAAATATATACAAAAATATAAAACGTGAAAAAGTATCAAACGAGTCATGTTCAGAGGATAGCCGTGGTCAACAACAAATCTTGATATTAATGTTTTTAATACGTATTTATCTTGTATCTTGTTAGGGGATAGGTAAAAAATTGGCTAAAAATAATATATTGGCTCTTAATATTTTTGTCTACGACGGCTCTTTTTATTTCAAAGGAAATAATGTTTATTTAATAAGAATTCGTGGTCAAAAGAAATTATTTATACGGGGCGGCATGTCAATACCCGTCACGTCGAGACTGCCAGCCGATAATAAACTCGCCATAAATTACATTAGGCCTTAATTAAATGCTAATAAACCGACCCGGTAAAGGTCACCATGTTTTGTTAACACTACATTTTATTGGCAGTAATTAAATTAATTTAAGTCGAGAGGTTGTCAACACAAATATTTTTGAAAAGTATGTTTTGTTATCTTGAACGGCCATTCTACTCATCATCTCCCTGGCATTATCCAATACATTGTTGGGGTCGGCACTTGATTCAACCCGATGTGGCTGATCACCTGATTTTTATACGAAGTGACTGCCATCTGACCTTCGCAACCCCATTTAGGAGCAAAATCTGTAATCTGGGTTAAACCAGTTGTCAGATTATTTTTAGGCCTCCGACTGACCTGTAACGATTGCCAAAGATGTTAAACGGCTTTACTATACTACTAATATTGTAAACGCGAAAGTTTGTAAAAAATGATGGATGTATGTTTGTTACTCTTTCACATAAAAACTACTGAATTAATTTTGACGAAACTTAACAATAATATAGCTTATACACCAGGATAACACATAGGATATAATTTAAATTTTAATGTGTTAAATTCTGCGCAGATGAGTTCGCGGACCCCTCCTAGTTTTTCAATATTCTAACCATGTCATTTAGATTACTAAAGATAAAATAATCTATATTTTTGTCCTTACTTTCATTGCAATTACTTATAGCTAGATAACATTATTATGAAATTGAAGGTACGGATATATCAAATCTGACAGATAACAGAGATAGCTATCCATCTGTAAACATTGATAGGTTATTGAAAACGATCTTAAATGATTTACGTGAAGATACCGAAGCTATGAAATATTTTACGTTTGTAGCGGCGTTTCTCCACTCGCTCATAGATGGCGCTACTCGCTAACAAATGCGAAGTTTGAGTACAAATACACGAGAACGAGAACCTAAATCGCGTCATAAGAGTTTTTAAGCGCAAATGGCAAGAGCAGGTAACTTTCAAACTTTGTTCAATATCATATCGGCTTCACAACAATACGGTGAAAGCGTCAAACGATCATTAACCGCATAACCCTTACATCAGTCGTGCATAATTAACAAAACAGGTACCATAATACTACCCTAAGGCAGGCTCGGATTGATCATATCGGGACCCCCAGGCAATGCAATTTAAAGGGGGAAGTGAGATAGTTAAGTTGTAGGGGAAAAACAAAGCATTGCCAGGGATTCTCAAATTAGGCGAGGCCTGTATCTTGAGAAACCCTGAAATTTATTTTAAATATATAAATGACATTCTATTAGGAGTGATAATGTGAGGGTGAAATTTATGAATATGAGTTATAACTGTTTAAAGCATAGAATTCTCGGGCATTTTTCCGTTACAATTTTCTTACGTTTTAAACTACATTTTTTCCTCTTTATTCTTGGGCCCCTGGTAGGTGCGAAGCATCTAGGCAGTTACCTACTCCGTTGGTAATCGAGCCCTGCCCTAAGGTACCTCATGTAATAAAAGCTAGAAAGACAGTCTTTCCCACACCGAATCATAGCCTATACAAGGCAAACGGCAGTCGACCTTGACGGCAGATGCAATGGATGCTGAGGTCGGCAACAAGGTCGTTGCATTCATTGACAGCCCACCCCGGCTTGTAAACATTCCAAAGTCAATTTTAATAAGCTGGTTTTCTTTTTTAATTTTATTTCTTCCTTGGTAACAAGAGATTTTGGTTGAAAGATTAATGAGAAAAATAATCAGGGAAGTGTATAATCATCATTGTCCTGGCCTTATCATTGTTGGGGTCGACACTTGAACCTAATTTTACACAAAGTGACTGCCTGAATTTTACAATCCCTTCTAGAGGAACATAAATAATCTAGGTTAAACCAGACTGTACTGTTACGATACAAAGATTTTAAATTGGAAACCAGGATCAACAGTTTAACGTGGTCTCCGAGATAATTTAGGCAGTTTGGGGGGTCTGTCTGACTCATCCAAGTAATGGCTGTTGCCTAATTTCGCTGATCAAATGATATCCCCCGTTTAATTCATAATTGTTAACGACACAGCAGCAATCAGTTATGTATCATATCATTATAACTTCTAGAATAACTGCTAGGAAAGTCTATTTTCTTGTAGTTTTCGTGTAGTACTAAACCATAAGCTCTTATTACCATCATAGTTCCACTGTGTGACAGTGACAGACTTATACACGGCATTTACATCTGTCTCATAATAAGAGTTAAACTATCATGGCAATAAGAGGTCATGGTAGGGACCCAGGTTTCTTTAAAAAATCGTAGATTTTAATGTTCATCTCTCTTAAGAGTATCCTGTGAATATTAATTATAAATTTCGTTTCGTTCACCTGTTGAAAAAGGCTTCGCTAACGATGCAAATTTTATAATTAAAACGCGCGCTATCCCGTCATAAGTGTCAAAAGGTATCGAATTATATTTTAACACGAATAAGATAATTATAAAAATGAATTTATTTATATATCAGCGGTTTTACAGGCTTATAAAATGTGATTCCTGTGCTTAGCTTACTCGATACTCAGTAACTTTGATTATCTATTTTTCGGAATTATTAAGTAATCATAGTTGCGATTTTGTTCGCTTGATTATTTTTAACTACCCTATGTCTGTATCTTTTAGGTCAAAGCTCATCGATTTTACCAGACTGCCACATTCGCATTAATAGTATTAGTATGTTTAAAGCAAATTTTTTTTCACACAAAAACCGTATATATTGTCTTTGATGACATGTGTATGTTGTTGTTACAAAAACTCTGCTAGCCCCTTTGGAAACCCTTCTGGGATGACGTAAGGCTTTTTATTTTACGTCAAAAATAAACAGTTCATACAAGCAGCGTTGGAAATTGTCATGGGCCTCACTCACACGACGATACTAATGAAAATGTAAGTCGCGTCCCTTGTCTGATGGGCATAACAATCGCCCATTCAAATGGACCGCAAAGTTCATTGCACACCCGACAACCCTGTCAGTTTGAAAAGTCTTTTTACGTATCGGTGGTAAAGACAACCGCCGCGTTATTCACTAAGGTTTCTCAGCTTCGCACTCGTCGTTGAGTATCGGATTTATAGATACGAGATTGAACCTTATACTCTACTAGCTGTGCCCGTAGAGCTAATTTCGTGGGTGTCCCACAGAAGTCTAATGTTTTTTTTAAAATAAAAGGCAGCCTAATTTACTCTTTGTAAAATTTGCAGGTAGCCAGTGAAAGTCCCGTTAAAATCTGTCCAGCCATTTCGGAGATTAGCCGGAACAAACAGACAGACAGACAGAGAAAAAATTGAAAACTTGTTTTTTTTGTGTCAGTAGCGTGTATACTTTCAAAATTAAAGTAGCCTAAGTTACTCTTTGTAAATTTTGTAGGTACCCAGTGAAAGTCCCGTTAAAATTTGTCCAGCCGTTTCAGAGATTACCTGGAACAAACAAACAGACAGATGCATTTAGAGAAAACCTGTAATTTGGAATTACAAACAGACACTTCAACTTTATATAAAGAAATATGTAAAGAAGTATAGTTGTAGATGTATTATGTATCACTTTATAATATGTTTATATACGAGTACTATGATTGAACCCAACGTTCGTCGTCGAGCTCGACGCTGAGAAACCTTAGAGAATGAAGCAGCTGGGCGTAGTCTTCATGTAGCTAATTTTAGCGAACTTAGCAAAACAAGAGTGGTAGGTAGTGACGCTACATTCACCTGCGCGCGCGACGGATCCCCAGTCACACAGCGTATACCGAGCTCGACGCATTCCACGTTCAAACGCGAATACTTTTTTAATAGTGTGTGTTTTCTGTATTCACAAAAGAGGATTTCTGAGGTGAGTTTTACTTTTTTTTTATCAATCGCTTATACCACTTACGGAGTATTGTAATCATTGTTTTAATATTTAATCAAATTCTTTACTTACTTCGGTAAATTTTACATTTATGAGCTTAAGATAAAGATAATTATAAAGACATTAAAAATATATTTTTAAGGATACGGCTGGTATATATAAAAATGTAACCAAATATTTTGTTAATTCAAAATAATAATCTTAAGTTATTTCTCATGGAAACGCAGTTTTAAGTTAGGTATTGCATGGAAAATCGTAAGCTCTTCGTAACATGTTCAAAATTGCAAGCATTTTATTTTACGACACATCACTTGCACGTAACCTACTTAAACATGAAGTACTTTTCCGTGGAAACTTACAAGACACAGATAACTGCATACGAAAAAATATTACATACATACATACATGGACGGATTATGTCATTATTGCGTGCATAGATAGTGAAAGTGATCGCAAAAAGATCTAAGTCTATTAGAGTTGGCAGATAAAGTCAGGTTTATGGATAAATAAACTTGTAGGATACTTAATAAATGCCATTAAATAGTTACTTAATGAGTACAATAAAAAAATATTTGGAATTTTTCGTTTTTGTATTATATTTAGTTCAAAATATGGCTTTGAATCCTGTCAAGAACCAAATTTTGGTAAAAAAATATATTAATCGATTTTCTTTATATTTTACTACTTTTAAGTTAATTATTTATTATGATTTGAACTAGATTAAATTAAACTGTAAATAATTTACATAATAAAAATTTGATGAATTCTAAAATATTTTCAAACACAACAATAATAATTTTATAATGTATAGCAAACTAACTGCGTTACCATGGCCGAACTTATCCTGATTAGTACCAAACTAACGTAAGCGCCAGTTCGCATTGGTGTCGATAAGACATTTTCCAATGTTCTCGATATACTATATCGGTTTTGATGATTTTGTTTGGTGTCGCTGTAAATGTGTTTGTGTGTGCACCACTACAAAAGCTTATATAGTTTGTACCAATAAAACGTTTTTCTACCTGTTTCCTGCAAGTGTTACTTAAAGATATATAGCAATTCTCAAACGACATAACAACTAGGCAATCAATGCTTCGCTGGCATCTTGGTTACATGGCTCTTACGACTAAATAAATAAATCAATTAATATCATAATTGCCACAAGACCAGTTAATACCTTCCCACTTTATTATATAGCATTACATATTGCTTTGTTTGCGGTAACTAATACTTACGTATTTTTGTTAATGACGGGTTGGTGGTTATTAGCTAACTAGCTGTACCCTGCGGTTTCACCCGCATAGATTTAGTTTTATCTTTATTGTCGCAGAACCCTAATATTTTTGATAAATAAATGTAGCCTAAGTTACTCCTTGAAACATCAGCAACCTACCAGTGGAAGTCCCGTTAAAATCCGTCCAGCCGTTTCAGAGATATACCCGGAACAAACAGACAGACAGACGGAGAAAAATTTTAAAACTTGGTTTTTTTGTGTCAGTAGCGTGTATACTTTCATATGCATTTAGTGAAAAGCTGTTATTTTGGAATTACAAACAGACACTCCAATTTTATTTATCTGTATGTATGTATAGATACATGTGCGTTTGGAACCAAATATCTAAAATCCGTTGAATTATTTCATTGTGAATATTTAATTGACTGTAAGAAGTTTTCACTGTGGGAAGCCATAGGGAGGAATATTAATGATGAAGAAAGTTCCCTGAAATTGAACTTATCACGTAAATTAATTATAAGGCAAGTTTACCCACAACCTTTTTCGCGATGGTTCAAGTATTTTAGAAATAAATAAATATGCTTACGCCATCCTAGAGATCCCCGAAGGGGTAAGCAGATGTGTTGTGACAACAACACCCACATTTCACCGAAGATGATTAAGTGGCAACGTGACAGAGGGTGAGTCCATCGCCGTCTCAGGCACTATACGTCATACATACTTCTTTTAATACTTCTCAGACATATGCAGGTTTCCTCACGATGTTTTCCTTCACCGTAAAGCACGTGGTGTGAAATTACTGCACGTGCACATACGTTTTTAGAAAAACTCATTGATACAGGTCCCGCTTAAGTATTTTATGTAGAAATAAAAAAGATAGCCAAACAGAAATACTTTCCTATTAATATTAATATAGTTAAAGGTATAGATTGCATTTACTACAGAGGAAGAAGTAAAACACAGATGCATAATAAAAATCCTTACAATTAAGAGATTTCTCCACAAAACCACGCGATATATTCCAAGGATTCGTAAGGTCATCAACGAAAGCAAAAGCAGATTTTCAACTTACAAAAAGAAAAATACATATGTGTCGAAAAGTGATTATATAAACACATTTGTGTACAAAACCGGTACCAGTTGTACCTACCTGTACCGAGCACCAGATAAAGGTCAGGCGAGTGGACCTGTTCCCATCCTTTGTGATGAGTGAGATATTACAATTTGTTCAGCGTGTAGATACGACGTTGAACAAAGAATACGTTTTTCAAATTGTACTTAACCCTTAATGACATCATTCTTACTATGTCTTCAGTGCAAAGGAGTCATTTTTGGCAGATTTTATTAGTACTTTGACTAAGATTTAATTTGTGCATGTTTACTCACGTCACAAGTTGATGTAGGTCCAGCGATTTAGTCAAAAAATAAATAGCCGGAAAACAAGCATTCAACCCACATGATGGTAAGTGGTTACCACAGCCTGTGGTCGCTTTGACCACAATTTGTGGTGAGCTAATGATGACTTAACCTATAATGGAAAAGTAATAAGTACAACATTTCATAAAGGGGTAAAAACGACTAACATTTTGTTCTTTTCATTAATATTGTGACTTATATTACTTTAAAAATGAAAATGAAAAATGAAAATATTTTTTTCAGTTTAGGCCCTGGTAAGGCATTTATGAATGTCGAGGAATATTCCACTGGTTTTTAAACTAGCCTTCTGAGATATTATATTTTACTAGCTGTGCCCTGCGGTTTCACCCGCGTAGATTTAGTTTCATCCTTATTGTCGCGGAACCCTAATATTTTTAATAAACAAAAGTAGCCTAAGTTACTTCTTGAAACATCGGCTACCTGCCAGTGAAAGTCCCGTTAAAATCGGTCCAGCCATTTCAGAGATTACCCGGAACAAACAGACAGACAGACAGACACTTCAATTTTATTTATCTGTATTAAATTAACTTTATAAATCTTCATTAGGTATACTTTAAATCACCTGAGATGCTGAGAAAAATCCAGTACACTAACATGTCCCATATTTTTCATTGAAAGCTTGCAAAAAGAAAACACGGATATAAACATATCAAGCTAATCCTAAAAACACAATGGCTTATTTCAACATATTTTACGGAGCCTGTCGGCGCAAAGGGATTTACGATTATGGTGAAAATAACGAATTGTACGCTCTCTGTGAAAGCTTTCATGACAAAAGCTGGACGTATGCGAAATAAAGCAATTACACATACTTATACACTTAAATAGCTGAAGAGTTTGCTTGAGCACGCTATCCAAGAACTAGGTAATCGTCTGACTTCAAATTCTTTCAGAATTCAGTGTTTAACTATTCCCCGCGGGCAGAAGCTAGCTTATGTATGCACTAGCTGGGGGCCGACGGTGTCACCCGCGTAGATTTAGTTTCTTCCTTATTGTCGCGGAACCCTAATATTTTTTATAAATAAAAGTAGCCTAAGTTACTGAATGAAACAAAAGCTACCTGCCAGTGAAAGTCCCGTTAATCTCGTTAATCGGTCCATCAGTTTCAGAGATTACCCGGAACAAACAGACAGACAGAAAAAATTTAAAACTTGTTTCTTTTGTGTCCGTAGCGTGTATACTTTCATATGCATTTAGTGAAAAGCTGTTATTTTGGAATTACAAACAGATACTTCAATTTTATTTATCTGTATAGATATTATGCATTAATAATAACGTAGATACCAAACATTCCGGATTGTATCTGAGAAGAACTTGAAGACACGACTATATTTTGAAAATTTACGTTTCATACGTCTTTGAATGACTTCTCAGACTTGTGCCTTCCTCACGATGTTTTCCTTCACCGTAACGCACGCAGTGTGCAGGGCCCCAACCATGAGCTCTTATTGCAATGATAATGCAGTTGTGCGAAAGTGACAGATGTATGCACGTCACATACATCTGTCTCATAAATGAGTGAAACTATCATGGCAATAAGAGCTCGTAGTAAGGCCCCAGGCCCCGCCGGGATTCGGTTCAAGTCCGAACCACCACGGCTCTTTTTAGTAGCTAATGATGTAAGCCTAAACATGATTGCTTTGACAGTACATGTCTTCAAACCTCACTTAAGTATAGACAATGGCTAGACGACACTTTCGCTATTCAATTATTCGTCAGTCATGCGTAACTTATTTAGTTAATTACCGACTCGTGTTGTCATTGACTTCGTAGTGATACATTCAACAATTAATTTGATGCGTGCGATAATAATCTTTATCACTTTGAAGCTGTTAGAAATTTATGTAGCTTTTTTAAATCTATACGCGGATTGTAGTATTAATTTCTGCTCGTAATTCTGTAACGGCATATCCATACATTGGCAGTCGAACAATCGTGCGATTATCTATACATCTATACATACAGATAAATAAAATTTAAGTGTCTGTTTGTAATTCCAAAATTACAGCTTTTCACTAAATGCATATGAAAGTATACACGCTACTGACACTGAAAAACCAAGTTTTAATTTTTTTCTCTGTCTGTCTGTTTGTCTATTTGTTCCGGGTAATCTCTGAAACGGCTGGACGGATTTTAACGGGACTTTCACTGGTAGGTAGCTGATGTTTCAACTTAGGCTACTTTTATTTATCAAAAATATGAGGGTTCCGCAACAATAACGATGAAACTAAATCTACGCGGGTGAAACCGTGGGGCACAGCTAGTTTATACTAATATTATAAAGATGAAAAATTTGTATGTATGTTTGTAACGAATTGGCTCAAAAGGTACTGGACCGATTTTAACAATTCTTTTTCACAATTTGAATGCTACATTATAAATGATTAATATAGGCTATATTTTATGCCCCTACTCCCACGGGAACAGGAACTACGCGAGTAAAATCGCGTGACGTCCGCTAGTAATATCTAAAATGTTGGACATTATCACACAGCGCCATCTAGTCCCAAACTAAGCAAAGCTTGTAATATAACTACTAGATTACGTATATAATATTATACTTACATATGCTCACGCCTGTATTCCCTGAAGGTGAAGAGGTGTTGTTCGTACACCGTAAAGCACGTTGCGTGAAATTACTGCAATACTCACTAGTGCTCTTATTGTATGAAGATGGTATTTAGTTTTTCTGTGGTAGGTATATTGTATCATTATATATATTTCAGGGCTCAATCTATATTTAAGCTTAGTAGGCTTAGCATTGAAAGGTTCGGTTCGAAATATATTTAATAGCTTTCTGTTTGGACCTCTTTAATGCATCAAACAATAACATTAGCGGTATGGTTCCCAGGTCCGGGTTTAGGGGAGGGCAACTAATGCTACAGCCCCAAGGCCTCCACAGTAAATACCAATCCTTCTCAATGGAAAATAATTTGAGAAAAAAAAGAACACAATGATTTTGCCCCGAGGCCTCCAGTGGCCCTACCATAAGCTTTTTTTGTCATATCATAGTTCCACTGTGTGACAGTGACAGACTTATACATGTTATATAAATCTGTCACATCGCATCTTCGCAATAAGAGGTCATGGTATAGCCCCAGACCTCTAAATCTGGCACTGCACCACGCAAGTATAATCTTTCTAAAAAAATATATTATTTTTTGGATCTTCAATCAACTTCACGTAAAAATATGATATTCTTTTGAAGACCTATTTTAGTTCTGGGATATCTGTCCAAAAATTTAATCGTTAGCTAACGGATTGAACATCTTCTCCTTAACAATTTTGCAACGATTGCATATAAAAATGGTTAATAATCGTGAGTATCAGACCAATATCATAAACATAGACCTCGAAACGTAGTGTTGTTAATTACAAACATTTAGAATATCATGCAAGAGTGTAATCAATATTATTTTTATAGACCATTACAGCAGTCTAAAACAATATGTGAAGAAATTGTAAATTACTTGATAGCGATGCTTTCAAAAGGTCAAGGCAAGCTAACAAATTGGCTAAATCGCTTGCAATGAATTATATTTTGTTGCTAAATCACTAACAACATAAATCTTATCTTAATTATAGATAAATGGAGTAATGAGAGTTTAAGTGGTACCTAGTAGAATTAACAATATTGGTCAAACTGTATGTATCTATCTGTATAGATTTAAAACCAGTTTAAATATACCCTTAACATTAAATTACTTTTCCAAACAATTCACACCGAATCCCGGAAGACTTGAAAGCGCCCAATTAGTCACCCGAGCCTCACAAATACCCAAAATAAGACTGTTTTAATTCAATAAACGTTTATGCAAAGCTGAAATTAAGGATAAAGGTAAAAGGTCACCTTAATAGCTCCATCTAACGCAAAATGAACCAGGCTTTTACAAGTAACGGTACCCCTTCGGATCCGTTTCACGCTGTGTAAGCATTAAGGGATGTGCGATGGCGAGAGGCTAATCGCGATTGTTTCGATTGTTCTCGATGCATCGCAATTTTCTATCTCAGTCGATGGTAGCAGGGCCGACTCGTGTGTAGTCGCCACTCATCGAACACGGTACGATGCATCACGTCGGCAGACGATTGGTTGCATTCTGCTATATTCGGTCTAGCTATAACTGTAGTTCATTGTTTACGGTGTGCTCGCATGCATGTCCGCAATGTGCGAAAACCTTCCAAAACAATATTGGCTACACAAAAAAATACGACACTTAAATTAGTCGAGTTGAAGTGGTCGCCATGACCGAATTCGGTCGGACTATCATCTTCATTCGGCTTCGACTCGGACCAATCGCTTGCATAGAACAATCGAAATCTCTCAATTGTTTCATCGCTAGAATGAGTCGATTGTTGACTCGATGGAAAATTTGACCGACTCCGATCGATTCGATTGTTGAAACAACTCGCAATCGCGCATCGCTATCGTCTCGTTTAGGTGCTATTAGCGAAGCATTACCTGAATGATTTAAGCATATTTTTTTAGTATAACCTGTTTTTGACGGCTCATTACAGATTATGGTAAATTGAGAGTTAAAACTTGATTACATTTACTAATCCGTATTAACCTAATAATGAAACAAATATTTTTGATCCGTGTCATGGGGTGGGGGGTGGAGGCCAAAGGGCTTATGGGCTAGTTTAGCGGCGTTAACTGCCATTAATTCTCTGTCAATGTAAGTCAATGTCGACCAGGAGTTTAAAGAACACTTTACAGTCAACAAACAATGACCAGAGAATATCCTATTTGCTTATTCTCTCGCTATTCTAGTGACTCAGTGCCTAGTGGTGGTTGTATTACAAAACCAGCTGTGCTCCGCGGTTTCACACACATTGGTTCAATTTCATGGAACCCTAATTTTGAAATAAAAGCACCTCAAAGTCATTACTGTAAACAATATTAGGTGTCCGTCTCCGTAATAGATGAGTTTATCGCCAGCATATACTTATGCATATACTTACGTCTTCAAATGTATTCTTAATAAAAGAAATGCAACTTTTGTCCAAACTCTTAATTCTATTCCTAAAGCAAACAAGTACTAGAAATACCCAACACCCAAAAGATTTTCCACGTGTCATAATATGCAAATGATCTCGTACTTTTGCAAGACTTTTAGCTCGCTCACCCGCACGACCTCAGAGCTATAAAGCCTTTGCAGTCACCCTCATTTCTATTGTCATTCAAATGTTACATACAGACGGGACAATGGCACACGTTAATTTTCATATCGTCGTTATCATATGAATAGTTTCAAATGCTTGTGCATGTGAGTAGTAATTGTGAACCCTTTCAATTAAATGTTGAGACATTTAGGACATAAAAGTTCTTAGAGTTCGATGTCCGAGTAAAGTTGGCTTTGAGGAACCAATGCGTGGAAAGCAACGCGTGCTAGCTATAAATGCGTATTGGGTGGGTTCAAAAAATAGGTTTAACTGTCATAAAAATCAAAACAATTGCCTGTAGTTTGGAAGTTGGCAGTCTTTACACCGCCGTGCCTCGGAAAGCACGTTAAGCCGTTGGTCCTACGCCTGATCTCTCTCCGGTCGTCTCGGATTGCCGTCCCATCGGACTATGAGAGTGAGGGCATACAGAGTACACCTGTGTTTGCGCACGCACTTGTGCACTATAATATCTCCTGCGCAGATTGCTAATCTCCGTTGAGATAAGCCGTGACCGGTAAGGATATCATCATTGGATGATAAACAGAGAGATGATGATATCCAGCTATTAACAAACGTACTAATTGAAAAGGCACTTGAAGAAGAACAAGCGAAAGTGTAACTTAAGCCACAAGTTACATAACAAGAGCCTGTACCTGTTCGTACCCTTCGTTGCCGATCAACATTCTGTGTTACGAACAAAACATTGGTGTAATCGTTATGTAAGCAAGAGGTCACGTGGTCGAACCGAATAATTGTATTGTTTATCTGTGGGAAGAATCGTTATAAGTAGACATGGAATTGAATAAGAGTTTGATAATGTTTGAGAACAAAGATTTCTGCCATTTAAGGAATTTGCTATTTTGAAGTCATCTCCTGCGAGGCTATTATGTACGAGGCTTTAGGAACACCACCTTGTACTCGTATTAATCAAGAGTGTCATTAGAACCGCGGTCCCGGTCCTAAAAGCCTGGCTTGTTTCTCGGGTTTCAATCCATTTCCAATAGAAAGGCGTGGCTGGAAACAATGCTTTATATACTACTAGCGGACGTCACGCGGTTTCACCCCTGCAGTTCCCGTTCCCGTGGGAGTACGGGGATAAAATATAGCCTGTGTTAATCGCTGATGATTGCTGAAAGAATTTTCAAGTAGTTCCGGAGCCTATTTAATGCAAACAAACAATCAAAAAAACAGTCAAATCTTTCCTCTGTATAATATAAGTGTTTCTATTTTAATCCTTATTTAAATAAACTTCTTTTCCACCAAGCCTTTGTCAATGGGAACAGGATTGCAACTTGATTGTGCATAAATATTCAAGCTAATATAATTCTGACATATAGCAATACCATTTGTTTTAACGATTCGTGTAAACACATTTTTAAAGGTCTGAGCGCATCGCCTAGTGATTTTTTACTTTGCAATACAAACATTTATTCCGTGATACTTTTTCAAATTTTTATTCTACTTACACACCGAAACACTTTATGGTGTAACGGTATATTACGACGTCATGAAGCGAAACTTGCATTTATAAACTCTGCTGACGTCATGTACACTTAAATACAAACCCTGTTTTTAGCACGCACGTAACATACGTTAGAAAATTGATATATCGCATACAAAACACTTGCAAAACTTCTATTTAGCTCGTGAAAGACATAACTCGATTGTTTGGTATCGATTCTACATTATTAATTTGACAGCTGACTCGATTATCGAATCTGTAAAAAATCGCATGTTTGTGTTACTTGTTACTTGATACTTTTTATACGCATTTCAAAATCGTTCATGCAACATATTACATAAGGCATGTCAGGTGTTACTCGTATGATGATAATTGGGATATTTTACACACGTTTCTCACACGAGCTTCACGGTGAAGGAAAATATGAGGAAACTTGTATCAAATAAGGTTTTAACATGTTTCAACGTTTAGTATATCGATTGCTTATTTTCCTCATTTTATATTTGAGCGCTTCGCTTTAAATCTATACAGATAAATAAAATTGAAGTGTCTGTTTGTAATACCAAAATAACAGCTTTTCACTAAATGCATATGAAAGTATACACGCTACTGACACTAAAAAACCAAGTTTTAAAATTTTTCTCTGTCTGTCTGTCTGTTTGTTCCGGGTAATCTCCGAAACGGCTGGACCGATTTTAATGGGACTTTCACTGGCAGGTAGCTGATATATCAAGGGGTAACTTAGGCTATTATAATTTAATAAAAATATTAGGGTTTCGCGACAATAAGGATGAAACTAAATCTACGCGAGTGAAACCGCAGGGCACAGCTAGTATAAAATAAAAATACTGCACTTTTTTATGTTTTCATCGTTATACTGAATTTTTTTGTATATAGGTAAATCTAATTGTTTGTTAGAGTTTACAAAAGGTTCGATGCTTATTGGATGATATGTAGAACATTAAAAATTTTTTTTCTTTTAATGAAATACTGTCTCAAATTTTAATAAAATAACATAGATAGATAAATATAAATTTTAATGGGATATTTTATTTTATTTTTTAAATTTATATATGTACCCTACCAGTGCGGCTAAAAAGGTCTCGACTCTGCATTATTGCTTCTTTAAAAACATCATATCCCTTAAATCGTTCACTCCCTAAAGGTCATATATCGTTAAATACGTTAATTATTCGCCAGTAACGTAATTAACCGGTTTCGTAATTAAAGGGGAGAGGCAATAAATCAAATCTCGCCGGCTCGTTTGCAGGGTGAATTATTTTACCTCTCACCTTTATACATTCGTATTTTCGATGTGGATAGTATATTCGTAGCTTTGAAGTTTCAATTATCCGGGTTTTATACTGTGATTGATTATCAGAATCTAGGTAAACATGCCGTCACGAATTTTGAGCGCTGTTATGTCATTGAATTGAAAAGTAGTCATGTTATGAGTCTGTCTCTGTATGGCGGGACGCAAATAAAATACCCCCATTGTTTTCACTGAGCGCTCTTAACTCGTGGCGGCACCTATATACGTTATACAAAAAGAGATTTGCTCTAATCTCAACATTTTGTGGAATAAAGAAGTGATGGTTATTTTAGTCTGAACATAGGTACCTAGTTGAGTTTTTCTAAAAACTTAAGTGCAGTGATTTCACCCCAGATGCTTTACGGTGAAGAAAAACATCGTGATCAGTAGGTCTAAATCGGCCACTTTGGGAGAATCATCATGTGATCCGAATATGATTCAGGAATAATTCATATTTCGCAATTCACCTGTTTGACACTTCCCTATGAAGATTCCTAAAATGGTCATATTCGGATCACATTACGATTCTCCCAAAGTGGCCTTTTTAGACCTACAGGTCACCTCACATGTCATCATATTCAGCCCCCATGCACCCACTGTTGGGTATAGGCCTCCCCTGTGACACCCCACTGCTCTCCGTCCCGAGTTAGTCTCCACCACAGTTTCCCAGCCGTCCGCGCGATATCGTCGGCCCACCGGGCGGGTGGTCTGCCCGTTAGTCTTCGCCCTGATCTCGGCCACCATTCAGTTACCACTTTGGTCCACCTTCCGTCTTCCCGTCTCATTCAGTGTCCTGCCCATCTCCACTTTAGCTTGGTTATCACACATATGTATGAGAAGTAATTTAAAGACGTTTGCATAGTGCCTGAGACGGCAGTTGACTAAACACCTCTGCTTACCCCTTCGGGGACCCTTCTGGGATGGCGTGAGCATATTTATTTGTTTTATAGTTTTTCTTTCGCGGTCTAATCTTTTTTAATCACGTAAACTTATATAGACTAGTGAAGCCGGATGAAGCCGTTTTGTATGACTGTTTGAAATTGTATAAAAAGTACCATTTCCTATAACATACCACAGGAATGCGTGTACTCGAGTATCCTTTCATTAATATTTATCATTAGTTTCTCTTCCTTAATCATTTATTAAATGAGCAATTTCTTCACTAAAGTCAAAAGTTAAAAATATCTTTATTCGATTAGACTTCATACAAAGTATTTTCAAATAGTCAGAATGACACAATTTACAGGATTATACATGCTACCGCCAGGTTCGGAAGGTTGCTTTTACTGAGAAGAACCTGGCAAGAAACTCAGTATTTACTCTTTTCAAAAATATTATACAATTTAAAAAAAACAAAATAAATCACTTGAGAAATGTAAGCCCATGGACACAGTTCCAATGTACAAATGTCGATAAAAATTAACATAAAGAAAAGTCTAGTAGTTCTATTCATATCTAAATGAACTACGGCAGTACTTATAAACTTATGTAAAATAATTAAAAACCAAAAGATTATACTTTTATTTTTTTCATATCGTCTCTTTCGATATTTACACCTAGATGGGTTGTGGTTGAAATACGTGCACTATGCAAAAAGTAATTGAGAAAGCGCGAATAAAATTTTTGTTTTATTAAAATTTTAACCGCCTTTAAAAAGAGAAAAACAAATTATGTGAAAGAAATAACTTTCATTCAGAAGTAGAATTTGGTGCCAAATATAGCATCAAACTACTAAACTAAACTTACTTACAAAAGTAAGTAAGTAAATTGTTTCAAATAATTTAATTTTTCTCCTTTTGAGGCTTATTATTAAGTAAAAAATTGTCGATAAACGTTTAAAGTATGGAACTTACGAACCTCATATCACAATTTAATACAAACAAATTTAATTAAGTTAAAAATAGTCAGTGACTCCATCGATAGGTGATGTGAATGACATCATTAGAAACACGCTCATTGAACTTTATGATGGAATTCTCATTAGTAATTACAAGTAATTATATAGAGCGTGCAGCATTAATTAGCCTCCTTCCCATAGTAAATGAAGCTGTCTAGCCTTAATACCATGGTAATCCTCGGCTGGCAAGCCCCACGCCATGTTGGTCGAGTGGTCAGTTACGTCACGTGCTAATCGGTAAGCTTTCTCTTACGACACGGTCATTCTTGCCAGACGCACCAAATAAAAAGGTGATCGAAGGTCAGCTTCCTATCCTTATCCTTCCTATATGAAGAAAGCTATTACACAATTTCGGATTACATCTATACTAATATTGTAAAGAAGAAAGGTTTGTATGTATGTTTGTAACGATTTGGTTCAAAAAGTAATGAACCGGTTTTAAAAATAATTTCACCATTTGAATGCTACATTATCACTGATTAATATAGGCTATATTTTATCTACGTACACCCACGGGAACGGGAACTACGAGGGTGAAACCGCGAAACGCTAGTAAATGATAAAAACATGGAATTAAAACTCTGCACAAGTAGCTCCTGGCAATGACATGGTTTGCAAACACTACTATGTCAATCATTTGGTATTATTTTAACTTTTTTAATTATTATTTTTTAAACATGCATACTGTTACATAAATACAATTATCACAATTGTGAAAAAATTTGGTCCTACGCCTGGGGCCCAACCATGAGCTCTTATTGTAATGATAATTCAGTTGTGCGAAAGTGACAGATGTATACACGTCACATACATCTGTCTCATAAATGAGTGAAACTATCATGGCAATAAGAGCTCATGGGAAGGCCCCTGATCTCTCCGGTCGTGTCGGATTGCCGTCCTATCGGACTATGAGAGTGAGGGAATAAAGAGTGCACCTGTGTTTGCGCACACACTTGTGCAGATGGCTAGGTAATCCCCTTCGAGATAAGCCGCCGTGACCGAAATGTTAAGCAATTCATCAAATGTATGATGGGAGCCGGCGTTCTGTATGTAGTTATGCCAAGAGGACACAACTGATGCAACTATGCGATCGCGTGAGAAAATACACTCTCGCACCGCATTCGCGTGACGCTATATGTCTGATGGATGGATCATTCCAGGAATTTTTGTGGTTCACAATTGGAACATTTTTACATCTGACATCTAGATTTATAAAAGTTTTTATTCATAACTATTTTACTCGCTGATGATGTAGCTATCCATTGGTGAAATAATTTTCAAGATCGGTCATGTGATTTCGGAGCCTATTCTATGCAAGCAAACAAACAAACAAACAATAAAATCTTTCCTCTGTATAATATTAGTGTAGACTAGCTGTACTCGTGTTCATAAAGAGCCGTGGTGGCCGTGAGGGTTGAGCAGACGCCTGCTACGCAAGAGACGCAATATCGAATCCCAGCGGGGTCTGCACCAATGATTTTTCTAAAAACTTATGTGCAGTGATTTCACACCACGTGCTTTACGGTGAAGGAAAACACCAGTTCTTAATTCACATCGAAAATCTACTCACGTATTACGAATTCAAGACTTAACAATAATATATCGCTACCAACATAATACTAAAATACCGACAACGGACC
This sequence comes from Watsonalla cultraria, assembly GCA_964035505.1. NCBI lineage: Eukaryota > Metazoa > Arthropoda > Insecta > Lepidoptera > Drepanidae > Watsonalla > Watsonalla cultraria. Next base: position 2,340,392 of record OZ037717.1, on the reverse strand, counting down.
GACGGCGCTGCACTGATTTCAGACAAGATTAGATATTGCTATTCCGCCGGCGTAGCGCACACCGGACCGGACACCCGGACAGACGTAGGAACGTCGGTCTATCAATTCTATCATGTACATGGGTTCCAATCATACTTCATAGTCCTTGTTTTTTTATGATTCAAGAGCCGTGGTAGCCGTGGAGTTTGAGCACTCGCTTGCTACGCAAGTGACACAAGTTCGAATCCCAGCGGGGCCCTGTATCAACGAGTTTTTCTAAAAACTTATGTGCAGTGATTTCACTCCAAATGCTTTACGGTGAAGGAAAACATTGTGAGGAAACCTGCATATGTCTGAGAAGTATTTCAAAGACGTATGTATAGTGCCTGAGACGGCCATAGACTCACCATCTGACACGTTGGCACTTAATCAAATTCGGTGAAATGTGGGTCTTATTGTTATAACACCTCTTACCCCTTCAGCGACCCTTCTGTCATGGGCATATTTTATTCCTTGTTTTTTTGTAAAAAATATATTTCCCTCAAGTCTGTACACTGGAAACAGGTATGGAATATGATTGAAAGATAATATTATATTAAAATGCAGGGGCCGGAGCTGTCGGTCCTATACGTTTAGAATAAGTATTTAAATGTTATGTTAATATTGTTGGCAATGGCATTAAAAAAGAATAATTTAGAAATTCATCTACATATTTCATGAAAAATAGTAAACTTATTTATTAACTTTTAATTCAATATTATTAATCTACTTCTATATAATATATGTATTAACCGCCGTAGAGTTAATTTATAGGTAGCCCAGGAAACCTTAAAATCAAAAGTTTTTTTTTAAATAAAGGTAGCGAAGTTATCCTTTGTGATATTCAAAGTTCCGTTAAAATCGGTCCAGCCGTTTTGAAGTTTATCTGGAAAAATAATGTTTGTATGTGAGTAGGTACCGTATATTTTTATTACAAACACACACTTCAATTTAATTTATCTATATAGATGTATAGATTATTAATTATATAATGTTTACTACCATAAAGAACTTCTTTTTAAAACCGTTTTCAGTTCAGGTGGTGGAAAAATTATAAAACCACTCTCATCTAATCATCTATATCTATACATACAGATAAATAAAATTGAAGTGTCTGTTTGTAATTCTAAAATTACAGCTTTTCACTAAATGCATATGAAAGTATACACGCTACTGACACTAAACTTTCTATGTCTGTCTGTCTTTCTGTCTGTCTGTCTGTCTGTTTGTTCCGTGTAATCTCTGAAACGGCTGGACCGATTTTAACGGGACTTTCACTAGTAGGTAGCTGATGTTTCAAGGAGTAACTTAGGCTACTTTTATTTATTGAAAATAATAGGGATCCGCGACATGAAGCATGAAAGTAAATCTACGCGGGTGAAACCACGGGGCACAGGTAGAAGTATATAAAAATGCCGGGAGTAAGAAAACCTATTCGTTATAATAAGAGTTGTGTGAACGTTGAAAAGGATGGGGTTCAAGGATATTTTCTCTATCTTATTGGAATATTTTGTTACAGAGAAGATGCTGCGAAGTAATTGGACGAGTGTTATCGGTAAGTTCCTATATTTACCTATATCTATATATAATGCTTATAAATCTTCCTTAATGTTCAATCAATCTATATACGAATTTTCACTATTTTTACTCTGTCTGTTTGTTCCGACACGGCTGGACCGATTTTAACGGGACTTTCACTGGCAGGTAGCTAATGTTATAAGGGGTAACATCGAGATTTTTTTCAAATGAGTATTTTTATGTGAGTACCTACATACTTTCATATTATGCACTAGCTGTGCGCCGCGGTTTCACAAGCGTAGATTTAGTTTCATCCTTATTGTCACGGAACCGTAATATTTTTAATAAATAAAAGTAGTCTAAGTTACTTCTTGATACATCAGCTGCCTGCCAGTGAAAGTCCCGTTAAAATCCGTCCAGCCGTTTCAGAGATTACTCGGAACAAACAGACAGACAGACAGAAAAAAATTAAACCTTGATTTTTTAGTCTCAGTAGCGTGTATACTTTCATATACATTTAGTGAAAAGCTGTAATTTTGGAATTACAAACAGACACTTCAATTTTATTTATCTGTATATATGTATGGATTTAGTGAAAAGCTGTTAATTTGAAATTACTTTTTTTATTTAATTAAGATTGTTTTAACATTAGGACAAAGGGGCGAAAGGAGTATCATTCGGAGGAAACAAAATACACGAAAATCTGTTGAGAGATTTATTTACATGTATGTATGTGTACCTACACACATGAAAAACGCTTCGTTTTACAGGAAAAGCTTAAAATCTCGATAAGATACTTATAAATTGAGATTAGAATCTCAACGTAGCAAATGAACGTAAAGTGAAACTCAAACACAATGTGACTTAAGTAACCGTCGTGACTTAAATGGGAAAACTTTTTAAATAATAGTTCAAACATTCTTTGCTCTTAATTGCGAGGGTACTTGTGAGACAAAGTGGGATATTAAACATTGCAAATTAGTTATGTTTGTAGGTATAGGTATTCGTGCCTCGGAGAGCACGTCAAGCCGTCAGTCCCGGTTGCCAATTTAACATCTTTGGCAATCGTTACAGGTCAGTCGGAGGCCTAACAGTAATCTGACAACTGGTTTAACCCAGATCACAGATTTTCCTCCTAAATGGAGTTGCGAAAGTCAGATGGCAGTCGCTTCGTATAAAAATCAGGTGATCAGCCACATCGGGATGAATCAAGTGCCGACCCCAACAATATATGAGATAAGGCCAGGGAGATGATGAGTAGGTATAGGTAGAATAAGTAACTACTTACACTTTTCACACCATGTGCTTTCATCATCATCATCATCATCAGCCGGAAGACGTCCACTGCTGAACATAGGCTTCCCCCTTGGACCGCCACGCTCAACGACAATGCGCTATTAGCATCCATCGGTTGCCCGCGACTCTCACGATGTCGTCGGTCCACCTAGTGGGAGGCCTGCCTACGCTGCGTCTTCCGGTGCATGTGCTTTACGGTGAAGGAAAACCTGAGGAAACCTGCATGTGGCTGAGAAATAATTCTAAGACACATGTCAAAGGAAGTCAAAGTTTTAGCGGACAATAGAGAGGGTCGGCGATTGCTTCACCGACAAGAGCCTAGCTCTTAAATAAATGATGAATGATGATGATGTATAGTGCCTGAGACGGCGATAGTCACGTTGTCACGTTGGCACTTAATCATCTTCGGTGAAAAGTGGGTGTTGTTGCCACAACACCTCTGCCTACCAGGGGCGTGCATTCCATATAAGCAAATAAGCAGTGCTTACCACGCCTTAAGATACAAAATACATACATAAGCGCTCAGCGATTACAGAGGAGTAACTGACATTTATTATATTCGCGCAATAACGACAGAAAGATAAAACTACTACTGCGCACAAGGTCAGCGCTCATAGCTCCTGACGGCACCTGTAAGTTGATTAATTGACCACCCCTTCCACTCAGCCCTATAAAACCTTCGCCCCTTTTAATTACTAACTGAAACCAAGAGGTTTTACGCCGGTCATCGTCCAAGCCCTTATTAATTTATCGCGGGACTGTACTTTGGGAATTAATCACAGTAATGTGCGGCAAAAAATCAATACTTCTCTAACTTGTGGGACAAGCGAGGGATCATGAGCATGTGTGCCACTATGATGACAATATCTATATTTATTATACTACATTGTTGGTCTAGCGGTTAGTAAATTCGCCTGCCGATCACAAGGTCCCAGGTACGATTCTCGCTCGGGTCAAAAAATAGGTGGTTTTTTCTCTCAACAAATTCACAATATATACCCGGAGTTTGAAAGTTGGCGGTGTTTCCATCCCCGTGCCTCGGTAAGCACGTTAAGCCGTTGGTCCTACGCCTGATCTCTCTCCGGTCGTGTCGGATTGCCGTCCCATCGGACTATGAGAGTGAGGGAATAAAGAGTGCACCTGTGTTTGCGCACACACTTGTGCACTATAATATCTCCTGCGCACATTGCTGATCCTCGTTGAGATTAGCCGCCGTAACCGAAACTCGGTAGAAGATCATTATATCTTTTCTATACTGATAAATAAAATTGTACAGATAATAAAAGTGTCTGTTTGTAATTTCAAATTAACAGCTTATGCATGTAAAATTAGGTAAATGCGGTGTTTTCAACAAATCTGCTGTTAAATAATAAGCATAACTCGATGAAAAGGACACAGAACAATCAATTAATTAAATTCGAAGAATGTCTAGTCGGTGCTTAATTGCAAAACGTGAAGCTTACCTATCTTCCATCTAACAGAAGCTATTGTGAACGTTATTACAATGGCGGTGGGTGTATAATTGTAAATCATCGGCGCGCTAGTTCCCGCGACCTTGGGCGAGTGAATGGCTAATTAATTATCTGTTTGAATAAAATGTGTCACTGCATGTTTATGTATGAATAGCATTAGGCTTATAGCTAAAGTATAATGAAGAGTTAATGTTCGTTTATGACATCTATACATCTATACAGATAAATAAAATTGAAGTGTCTGTTTGTAATTTCAAAATTAGAGCTTTTCACTAAATGCATATGAAAGTATACACGCTAAATGAAATAGAAGCTACCGCGTTATTTACTAAGGTTTCTCAGTGTCGCACCCGTCGTCGAGTGTCGGTTTTAGAGATACGAAATTGAACCTTATTCTCTATGTATTATGTATAAATAGCTGTGCCCCGCGGTTTCACCCGCGTGGAATTAGTTTCATCCTTATTGTCGCGTAACCCTAATATTTTTGATAAATAAAAGTAGCCTAATTTACTCCTTGATATATCAGCTACCTGCGAGTGAAAAGTCCCGTTAAAATTGGTCCAGCCGTTTCAGAGATTACCCGGAACAAACAGACAGACAGAGAAAAAATTTAAAACTTGGCTTTTTTGTGTCAGTAGCGTGTATACTTTCATATGCATTTAGTGAAAAGCTCTAATTTTGAAATTACAAACAGACACTTCAATTTTATTTATCTGTATAGATGTATAGATGAGTAAGCAAGCTCTTCAGGGCCCTTAAATAAAAAGAACTCGTCTGCAATTTAACATCTCCGTTGAGAAATAATCAACGACCTATCTGCCTCGACGTTTTTTTATGAAACATATGAATGAGAAAAGGCTGAGATGAACAAGTACAGACAATGCCTTTTAGAACAATTGTTACATACAAATTGTGCTCCTTCCGAGATAGATAAAGCGATGTAAAAGTGCGAAGCGGAAATGTACAATTATGTACTTTATTTTATATGCATGGCAATTATTCGTTTCTTATGAAACAATTTAGATCTTCCTATCCGTTGCGGTTTGGAAGATTAAAATTGTTTTCTGTTTATACATTTATACTAGCTGTGCCCTGCGGTTTCACCCGCGTAGAGTTAATTACATGGGTGTGCCGCAGAACCCTAATGTTTTTTCATAATAAAAGTAGCCTAAGTTACTTCTTGTAAAATTGGCTACCTGCCAGTGAAAGTCGCGTTAAAATCGGTCCAGCCGTTTCGGAGATTACCCGGAACAAACAGACAGACACACAGACAGACAGAGAATAATTTTAAAACTTGGTTTTTCAGTGGCAGTAGCTCGTATACTTTCACATGCGTTTAGTGTAAAACTGTTGTAAAAATTTTTGAATTACAAACAGACACTTCAATTTTATTTATCTGTATAGTTGTATAGATATAAGTAGGTGAATTCCAATCATTTGTTGTATAGAGCCAATTTTGAATCCCAAATTAGAGGATTATTTTTCATAGCGCTAATAACTTTAACCCGCGATTGGTCTTAGCATGATGTATGCTTATAGCCGTTGTTTTTCCTGACAGGCTTACATTTAGAAACGGTAGTAAATTAACCTAAGTTAGCGCAAGAGAAATGACGTTCAATATGTGTTCCAAGCGTCCTTCATATTGAATATTTTCTTTTCTTTTCATTTGATTTGCTATCCAACACTAAAACATTTTTTTTAAATTGGATTATTATTTTCATACTAGCTGTGCCACGCGGTTTCACCCGCGTAGATTTAGTTCATCCTTATTGTCACGGAACCCTAATATTTTTGATAAATAAAAGTAGCCTTAGTTACTCCTTGGAACATCAGCTACCTACCAGTGAAAGTCCCGTTAAAATCCGTCCAGCCGTTTCAGAGATTACCCGGAACAAACAGACAGACAGACAGACAGAGAAAAATTTTAAAACTTGATTTTTTGTGTCAGTGTATACTAATGTAATGTATACTTTCATATGCATTTAGTGCAACGCTGTTATTTTGGAATTACAAACAAACACTTCAATTTTATTTATCTGTATAGATGTATAGATGTATAGATATAAGTATTGTTTCAGATTTATATAGATTAAAAGTCTGGAATGTTTGTGTTGCATAAAAACACAGCCTAAAGATCCTAGGCACGTGAAATTTGGAAGGTGTGTTCATTGTGATAAAATAAATATTTTAAAGCACAATCGTTATAAGTTAAAATCCAAGACACATGATTGTATTCCATCACAGTGTTTGGAACTCACATCACGATTACATCGACCCAATGACTCGATACTTATTCATGACTTCATTCGATTATTCCCCTTCCCCTTGTCGGGGATATTACACACTAAGCCTGCGATCGGATACACGGAATATTAGAGCAAAGAGCTTCAGTGACACTGTATGTTAACGTATTGGCAATTTACTTATACAAATGTTGGAATTAACTATACATACAGGCCGTCATTATAGCTCTTGATACGTTCAAAAGTCGTCGCTTGACCTTGCGTTTAAGTGTGGCCCTAAAGACCTTCTACTACTTATGCACGGGGTACTGAGAAACACACAATTACAGAAGTAGTCCTTGCAGTCAGTCAGTCAGTCATTGAAATAGATTTTTTTTTTAATACCGCCAAATGTAGCAAAATTAAGTTATTTTTTTCACATCATTTTATTTTTCTCCTTTTTAAAGCGGATTACTTTTTATGTAATTTTTTTTTAATTCAGGTCAACCCCAAACGACATGGGTTATGGGTTAAACGACAAGACTTTTTACGTCTATTTTTTTTTGAATACGTAGTGTAATCTATACAGATAAATAAAATTGAAGTGTCTGTTTGTAATAAAAAAAATTAAAGCTTTTCTCTAAATGCATCTGAAAGTATACACGCTAATGACACAAAAAACCAAGTTTTAAAATTTCTAGCTGTCTATCTGTCTGTCTGTTTGTTCTGGGTAATCTCCGAAACGGCTGGACCGATTTTAACGAAACTTTCACTGGCAGGTAGATGAAGTTTCAAGGACTAAATTAGGCTATTTTTATTTCTCAAAAATATTAGGGTTCCGCCACAATAAGGATGGAACTAAATTTACGCGGGTAAAACCGCGGGGCACAGCTAGTTATAATTAATACTATTCGTATTGAGTTTACGCTTAGTACTGCAATATGAAACTTTAAATCAAGGTATTTTTGGTAGAATTTTCGACAAGTTTATTCGGACCAAATAAAATGGAAATTGCTTCACTTCAAGACTTACCGGGACTGACCGGAGAGTTGGCAAACATTACTTCATGAAAGGCTACAATTCAAAGCGACATTTTTGTCATATATAGGCAAGTAACTACGCAGGGAAATGACTAAATCCGGTACTATTTTTCCTATATTGCATCAGTTGACAAATTTGAATCTAATATTACCATATGGGAGAATTTTAAATTGATTTTAGTCACGTTTTCCTTGTGATAAAGTACCAGGATATCAGAACATTGGAGGAGGCAAGAAGTTACACGATATCTATACATCTATCTATATCTATACATCTATACAGATAAATAAAATTAAAGTGTTTGTTTGCAATTTAACAGAATCAGCTTTTCACTAAATGCAAACAATTTTTAATTAATTATCTGTCGTCTGTTTGTTCTGGCTAACCTCCGAAACGACAGGATCGATTTTAACGGGACTTTCACTGGTAGATAGCTAATGTTACAAAGAGTAATCTAGGCTACTTTTATTCAAAAAACCATTAGGGTTCCGCGGGTCACCAATGAAAACTCTACGTGGGAAAAACCACAGGGCATAGCTTTCATATGCATTCAGTGAAAAGGTGCTATTTAAGAATTACAAACAGACAATCCAATTTTAAATATCTGTACCTTTATATTGATATTATTTCTCTTAAGATGAGATGTCTCGAGCACTACATACAATCTGACCATCCATTGTGCTAATCCAGAGTCCACAGACGAGATAGCTCCGATAAGCGAATGCTCAATAAATGGTAACGGTTTTCTCTCACGAGTGTCCGCGACATCTAGATTGGAGTGGAAAGCGTGTATTTTTGCCATCAAACTACTATTGTCTGCTGATATCCTGGTTGTTTCACCGCTAATGGGTATACGTGAGCTTTCTACATGATTTAAGTACTTACTATAAGATGTTATGATTTATTTTATAACAGAGACACATAAAGTAGCAACACAATTTATGCATTGCAATATCTATGTATCTATACAGATGAATAAGTAACATCGAAGTGTCTGTTCGTTTTTGAAATTAACTGCGTTTCACTAATTGCACTTGGAAATAAGTATATTCGATACTTACAAAAAAAAATTCAATTTAAAAAAGTCTCTGTCTGTTTGTATGTACATTAAGACTAACGGGAGTTTCTCTGACAGAGGTTTCCGTGAAATAAAACCACTCATAAAATTAGGTATGTCTACTTGTCTACATCCACATTAATAAAACTAACATTTCATGGTAATTAAATCAAACTGCTGCTTGTGGGGGCTGGTCATCCCAAACTACACAATTATAAGTAGTACCTACTTTTAGTTTTATATTTTTTATCGACTTTTGTGCACTGAAACTGTGTCCATGGGCTTATATATTATTTTTATGATTTATATTGTACTAGCTGTGCCCCGCGGTTTCACCCGCATAGATTTAGTTTCATTCTTATGGTCGAGGAAACCTAATATTTTTAATAAATAAAAGGTAGCCTATGTCCTTTCTCAGGGTCTGAAGATTGTCTGTGCCAAATTTCATCAAAATCGGTTGCGAGGTTTAAGCGGGAAAGCGTAACAGACAGACAGAGTTACTTTCGCATTTATAATATTAGTAGGGATTACTCAAAATTTAAAAATTACTGTTTTGAAAAAGAGTAATTACTGAGTTTCTTGCCAGGTTCTCTTCAGTAAAAGCAACCTTCCGCACCTGGCGGTAGTACTTATAATTATAGTAGTATGTATAATCCTGTGTAATCGTGTCGTTCTGACGATTTGAAAGTACTTTGTAAAAAGTCTAATCAAATAAAGATTTTTTGAATTGAATTTAATTGAAACGCGGGTGAAACCGCAAGGTAGCTAGTTAAATATAACTCAGTTGCCAAACACAGTTGAGTTCGTGTATCAAAGGGCTCGTGTTCACACTTCAATAAGTAACATAATTACCAATTAAATTAACCAATAATTAATTTTAGATACTCGTTACATATAATATACCAAGTTTGGTGCGGTGTAGTGATACACACACAGTCAAAGATGTAGATATAGAGAGACTATGCTACGAGTATATAGTATTTTGATAGAACTTTAGAGCGGACACTAATTTAAATTCTTACTTTTCTACTTACAATTTTTTTTTATCGATTTGAGTTTTAAATTTATGTTAAAATTTATAGGAAATCTATACATCTATCCATATCTATAAATCTTGTATACAGATAAATAAAATTGAAGTGTCTGTTTGTAATTTTAACATAGCAGCTAAAATCATAATATATACGGTAGGTACCTACCGGAACAAAAAAACTATTTTTAAATAATTACCTGTTGTCTGTTTGTTATAAACTATACAGATAAATAAAATTGAAGTGTCTGTTTGTAATTCCAAAATTACAGCTTTTCACTAAATGCATATGAAAGTTAAACGCTACTGACACTAAAATACCAAGTTTTAAAAATTTTCTCTTTCTGTCTGTCTGTCTGTCTGTCTGTTTGTTCCGGGTAATCTCTGAAATGGCTGGACGGATTTTAACAGGACTTTCGCTGGTAGGTAGCTGATGTTTCGAGGAGTAACTTAGGCTACTTTAATTTATTAAAAATATTAGGGTTCCGGGACAATAAAGATGAAACTAAAACTACGCGGGTGAAACAGCGGGGCACAGCTAGTATTTCAATACCTCTAGTACCTAGCTAGTGAAATTCTTTATCAAAGTCTTGATAACCTACGTCAAAACCTACAAGAACTAATATAACACCTGGTTAAATAACAAACTATCAAGTTTAAACTATCAGCTCAATTAAACTAAGTAATTTGGCGTTATCTTCAGTAATTACTAATTAATTACTAGTTGTAGCGGAGATGATAATTATGTAATCAAGCGAATGTGTATGCTAAGTAACTAAGTACAACGTAAATGAGCAATTTGTATTGTAATTCATGGTAATTAGTAAGGAAGGAAAGTGCTAAGTTTTGCTAAGCGCAATCTTCTGGGCGTGATTTATTTACAAAACGAGCATTTCCAACCGACTTTACAAAAAGTTATGCATACAACGGTAATGTACAGCAACTTAGGTAATTATGTACACAAGAAACAGAGTGCCTAGTGTGAGTTTTCTTAAAATCGCCGTCCCAAGTCATCGCGTCGACGTAAACGCAGATTTGTATGGGCTCACAATAGTGTCATCTTCCCGTTCCGATCCTATACAAATCTGTGTTTACGTCGACGCGGTGACTTGTGACGGCGGCAGTGAAAAACTCGCACTAGGCCCTCAGTAAAAAACTTGGCCTAAATCACTTACTCGGAATTGTGCCAAGAAGGCTGGCAGCATTGCTACGCTGGATAGCAGTGCACATTCTCCGAGGAGGTATAGAAACGTATGATTATCTTACTTCTTAATAATGATTGCTCTCAAATAAATAAGTTTACATAACTTCCTTAATAATGTGCCAAAAAATATTCGCCTTCAAGTTTAGACCTACTAAGAATATAAACTTACTAAGAATATATAAACGTATTAGTATTAAGAATATTATACTGTTTATTTATGACAATTTTATTATTTAACTAGCTGTGCCCCGCGGTTTCACCCTCGTAGATTTAGTTTCATCCTTATTGTCCCGGAACCATAATATTTTTCATAAATAAAAGTAGTCTAAGCTACTCCTCGAAACATCAGTTACCTACCAGTGAAAGTCCCGTTAAAATCCCTCCAGCCGTTTCAGAGATTACCCGGAACAAACAGACAGACAGACAGACAGAGAAAAAAATTTAAACTTGGTTTTTTTGTGTTAGTATCGTGTATACTTTCATATGCATTTAGTGAAAAGCTGTTATTTTGGAATCACAAACAGACACTTCAATTTTATTTATCTGTATAGATGTATAGATTACTTTACGAGAGCCATGGAGGCCATTGGGTTTGAGTAGTCGCCTGCTACGCAAGTAAGTTTGAATCCAAGCGATCTGTAGCAATACTACCAATGAGTTTTTCTAAAAACCTTTACTATAGTTTGAAAGCATGGTGCTGAAACCTGCATAAGTCTGAGAAGTAATTCAAAGACATATGTATAGTGCCTGAGACGGTGCTCTTTCACGTTGGATCTTAATTACGTTCAGTGAAAAGTAGTTATTACAACCTCTGCTTACTCCTTCTAAGTCCCCCCTTTTGGGACGGAGGGAGCATGATTCTTTTAAACGTAATTGAAAAACACGGGCAAACCTCGATCATCCAGGTACTTATGTATTACTAGCTATGCACCGCAGTATTTCCCGCGTGGGATTAATAATAAAAACTATCTTTTATATAAATCTAGCCTAAGTTACTCCTTGTAACATCAGCTATCTGCCAGTGAAATTCCCAGAGTTTCATAGATTATCTGGAACAAACAGACAGACAGAGAATTTTGTTTTTTTTTTATATCCGTACCAGTCAGTATATGTTCATATGTATTTAGCTAAAAACTATTAATTTGGAATTACAAACAGACACTTCAATTTTCTATATGTATAGATGTGTGATACTCAGGTATGTAACATCATAAATCAGTCAGAAACGGCGCTTGCGCATTACTTAAATGGATGCTATTATTAAACTTTAATTACAGTGTTTTAGAAAGTGTTACGCGAGCTAAGATATTATGCAGTTCTTAGACTCAGTTTCGCACTTGTGCGTAATTAAGACTACTTTATTATATAAAGTCGTGAGAACTTGTTTTGTTTGTTCGTTAAGTAAGTAAGTATAAATATTGTTTAGAAGATGCTGTTACAAAGAGTATGATGATGATGATGATGGTCCGACCGATTTCGGCCATAGCGACCGCTTCAACTCCGGTTAACTTGTCGGTAGTGCACTCGCATGTGGCTAATGTAGCCAATCTTCTTTTGGAAGGTTCTCGCGCATTGCGTACATGTGAGCACACCGTTCTCAAAATTATAGTTTATAGCCGCAGGTGGTCGGGCTTTGAATTCGTTGCGTTTCGCATCAAGCTCAGAGCGCCGGTTGACTTCAAATTTCATAATTTTGTTATTAATGAAAGACAAAGAGTATATAAAATAGAACAAGTTGTGTTTTTGTTTATCTGTGGATATGCCATTGGAACTCTATGGATCAATGTCAATTTATCGATATAAAGTAGTAGTATCTGTGGATACACTCTACTTTTTAGGAAATATTGTTTAACTTTAGATAGAATCATTACGTGGGATTTTCGAACATCACAAGGGCCGTGACCGCTAAGACTGTGCATGCAATACCTTTCTGCAACTCCAACTTACGTGTCCAAAGTACTTGTAAACTATAATATTGTACTACAAAAAACGTTCTACAACTTCTACAAGTTGACACCTCACTCATGTAAGCATATTTTTCGCTGCACTTCGGGTAAGGATTTTGTCTTTGGTTTCATGAATTCTTTTCTGGATACTTGAATAACAAACCCAAGATCCCACACAAATATTGTGCGGTAGCGAGTTGAGTAGGTAAGTAAATAGATTTTTTCATAATCTATGAAAAAATCTTAAAAAACAAATTTATACATAGGTACAGATATATTACCTACGTACATAACCCTCAATTGTGCTTTGCCGCGGTCGGTTAAAAACGGTTTCTTATTTTTTATATATGTATAAGTACATACATATTCCCCGAAGGGGTAGGAAATGAATTTTGAATATTCATGTAATAGGGAACGACTACCGTTATGTAATTCTGTATAAGCATCCAATATATTTGCACAGCTCTGAAACTGCAAGGTTTGCAAGCCATTTAGTAACGCTTCCCCATGCAATCTATCGTTTACTGCTATTAAATGTAATCCACGTAATAAAAAACCTATCACTATGAAACCCTATAAATCCCACTTGGATATCGGAAATCCTACAGCGAGTTGTAGCCCCCTTGTGGTCCGAGCTATGGTGCACTCAAACATGTACCTACCGCGGTAATTACTATAATTAATTCTTTCATAATAATCTATACTCGCTATACTAAGATTATAAAGAGGAAAGATCTTGAAAATTATTTCAGCAACGGCTAGCTACATCATCAGCGAGTAACATATGCTATATTTTATCCCCGTACTCCCACGGGAACGGGAACTATGCGGGTGAAACCGCGTGACTTCCGCTAGTAATTTTATAAACGAAATGTCTATCGGATGAGGAGAGATCCTCTCAAAAATCATTCTCTCACGAATTCAAGGATAAAAGCGAATTTACAGATGCTGTTACAAGTTATGAGCGCTGAGCGCAAAAAGTGGGGGAACTTCGAATGTATTTTCAGACAGCCAGAGACAGACTCAGTACTCACTGACCATTCAGTCTCAGCGCTCGTGACGGCATCTCCAGTTAGAAACCCATACTCGCTTACCATCAGGTGGACTTTAAGCTCGTTTGCCAGTTCGCGTACAGAAATAATCACTAAACACACCCCCAGTAGCCGTTAGTTAGGTGTTTCCGTGACCTTTAACAGTCGTTTAACCTTACCTTAACTGCGTGGGCGGTTCACATTTCCTATTAATATAATTTCCTATTCAAGGAGTGCTGAAGCTGAGATACCAATCTGCCTCAATAATTTGATTCATACATGTAATTTAACTAGCTGTGCCCCGCGATTCACAGCGTGAAAGATAAGTTTTTCTTAAATATTAGAATCTTTAGATACTTCTTATAACATCAGCTATCTGCCAGTAAAGGGTCATTCAAAAAACGGTCCAGCCGTTTCAGAGATTAGCTAAAACAAATGGAAAGAGAGAAAGACCGAAATTACAATAAAAGTCTTTTTATGTTATGTTTTTAAGTACCATACATACTTTCATATGCATTTAGTGGAGAGCTGTTATTTTTTATTTTCTAACAGACACTTCAGTTTTATTTATCTAAGTACTTATGTAGATGTAAAGATGTGGATTAACTTCTTCAAAGTATTTTTTTATTTAATTTGTGGAAATCTAGCCCCATCAAAATCCATCATAATATCAATCAATCAATCATTTGTTCAATGTCAAACGTCAAACGTTCATTGCCTTACTCACGCGCAAGTCGAAAGCGCTTTCTCTTAGCGCTCACATAACCCAGACATAAAATAATATCTGTTGAACACAAGTTGCTAAACAAATTCCACTTAAACAAATATATTAGCCAATGTTTGCAAAACAAACAATGAACGTAGGAAAGTTAAAATTTATTCTTTACCACGGTTTATTTTCAAGCAAAACATTATCAAGGAATATTTTTTTTACTTCTGCCTGTAAGTAACACCTTTGAATATAATAATGTATTGTACAAAGCTATTACAAAATGTATGGGACTGACATAAATCAGTCACGTGACATATGTCATTCCATTCGTTTCTATTAGCGCAAGCGCGAAATAATGTTACATTGTCTACGCCTACAGGGGCCCAACCATGAGCTCTTATTGCAATGTTAATTCAGTTGTGCGACAGTGACAGATGTATGCACGTCACATACATCTGTCTCATAAATGAGTGAAACTATCATGGCAATAAGAGCTCATGGTAAGGCCCCAGAAGATTCGGCTGTAGTGTGTAGAAAAATTGGCTGTAGATATTAATTCAAATTAATATAAAGAAAGAAATGAAATAAATATAAAATTGGTCACCAATAATATCACGTTTACCATTTCGCGCATCGCCGGCGTCTCCGCCGACGTAGTATTCAGTTTTTTTAATAATCCCACAAAGACAAGATATGTTCAATATTTATTTGTAGGTATTGGACACATATTCATATGAGTTTATATTCTCTTACCTTCACATTCATCGTAACACAGGAAATAGAAGCTTCTAATAAAAGGACACATACGAAACGAAATCATTTATTCAAAGGAAAACTTTTCTAACAAAAGAAGTAGGTATTGTATTGTATACGATATTTCTTTGAAAACGAATGGTTTTGATGTGGGAAGTTTAATGCTTGACGGTATATTTCACCCTCTTATCAGTCGATTTTAAGTCTTATAACGAAGGTTTAAGGTTTGTTATAAGTAAAGTATCGTTGTTTAAGTCTTACGACTCAAAGAAAACGGTTCAACTCGTGTTTAAACACCGAAACAGCTTTTAAGAATAAGCGCTTACAAAAGTTTAGGTAACTCACGTTTATTGGCTATTGTTCGATGCTTCTTCGCGAAAGTATTCTGGCAAAATGGCTGTAAGTTTCTTTACTTTAGTCTTACGATCTCGAATCTCTTATTTATTTTATTTTCTTTCGAATTTATTATAACAGCCCCAGCATAGATTGTTATTGCAATGACAGTGACAGATGACATATTCATGTATGTAGTAATGTCATACAATTTGATGAGTACGGCTCCAGTTTAGGACCATAGTATAAATATAAGTTTTACATGCAGTAAGGAAACTAGACCTATTTTTCGAAATAAGAACGTTTGCTCCAATGAACGTGTGGGTACTAAATCTTTAATAATAATTACTGTTTTTATTATTATTTAATATACTGTCAAAATAATGTATCGTTTTGAAATTCGGAAAAATAACAGTAAAACACGTAAATGAAAATAACACTTTTTTATTTTGTCCCCAGTGCTCCTAGCATGCACGACGCTAACCTTCTGCGCGCAAGTAGAAGACCCGTGCAAGACCAAGTCGCGCGTGGTAGCGGACGAGAAATACTGCGACAAGTACTGGGAGTGCGACAACGGTCAGTCAGTCCAATACGACTGCCCCAATGGGTTGGTTTTCGCTGGGAAGCACAGGGGAGTGACTGAAGGCTGCGACTACCCTTGGAGGTCCAACTACTGCGAGTACCCGAAGGTGCAGACAAGTGAGTGTTAAGAAGTAAACAATTTCCAAACCTATATTATTGTATTAGCGCTTGAGTGCGCAGTAGTCATTTTATGAGTCTGTCTGTATGGCGCCAAGCGAAAAATATGTTCCCCATTACCCCCTCAATTTTCGCTGAGCGCTCATAGCCCATGACGGCACCTGTTTTGTTGACGTGAGAAAATAAGGTTTGCTTCACTCCAAGCCTTCTTAGTAGTTCCCGGAAGAAGTAGACAGAGACAGAGAGAATACCCACATCGCAGTCTCAGGAACTATTAATTATATCTTGTCAGACAGAATGGAAGTTTCCCGACAATGTCTTCATTCGTCGTAATCTTATGTACCTACAGTGTCAGTGATAAAGATAAATAGGACTCAGGATCTTCCGTTTAAAATACAGCTTTCCAACTGGTTATTAAGTACGTCTTCCATACGTTATTTGTAGCCAAATAGCGCTACCAAGTATACCTAATGTAGCATTTGCCTTATGCTCTTTGGTGAGACCAAATCACCTTGAATATATTGGTGTTAGACTACAAATTATAATACAAAACCCAACACTCAAGTGAATTCCAATAAATACCACTCTATTATACTTCAGTCACACCTCGTCTACACTAGCGTAGAACATTCTCCAAATGACTTGGAAATTGGAATCATCACGCAGTTACAACAGCCCTAGATAATAGTGATGTAACAGAGCATAGACCTACCATCAACATTGCACTACCGATGCTACGCAATGAGGCAAGGAAATCGATTATCATAACCGAGCGGAATATCGATTTATCCATTAATAATACCACTATTATTTATTCAGTAACGTTTATGAAGCAGAAATAGAATTGAATGGTCAAGTTATTCAAAGTACCTACTATTACTAGATTTTTTTTATTGTGACCAGATTATGCGACTGCATCTATATCTGCGAGTATACTAATATAATAACGACTGTTTGTAACGAATTAGCTCAAAAAGTACTGGACCGATTTAAAAAAATCTTTCACCATTTAAACGCTACATTATCACTGATTAATATAGACTATATTTTATCCCCGTACTCCCACGGGAACAGGAACTACGCGGGTGAAACCGCGTGACGTCCGCTAGTCCTATGATATAAGACATTTTTAAAATGAAATGACTGCATCAAAATTATTCTTATCCATAGGAGATCTAAAAGGTTAGGAATAATGCAAATAGATCCGAACCTTTCTAAAAGCCATTTAAGGAATAAAGCATGTATCGCATGCGAATCTTCTATGATCCATAAATTAAATCGTGTCTATTCGGACAAGTGTCTGAATATTTTGTGCCCGAATCATCATTAGGCCAAAAAAACCTAGCTGTCTGTGTTGGTTCCACTACTTCAGTCAGTAAATTCATTAGGTTTTTTCGCATTATAACATGATATCATAGTACAACTTCATTTTCGTCACGACTATTATGCATCGATAATTGATTTGTTAGATGATCTGTTACGTTGAAGTAGTATCGCGAAATACGGCAGTGTCCTTAATCTTTGCGAATAATCACAACACAATCAACCTTGGTGTACACTTTAGAAGTGAAGTAAATATATGAATACTCTAGTTTTTACCTTCATTTAAAATCTAGGTAACCGGAGACCAAGTTTATAAGACCGTGACTGACTGACTTACTAACCGACAGACTGATCAACTCGCAGATGATTGAGGTTTAAAATAAGAAACTAATTATTATACTGTGCAATAAACTTTATCAATCCGTGGAAAATTTTCCGACAGTACGGTCCAAATTTTGTAAGTAAACTTGGAGTTCTGTTTTTAAATTAAACAAAAGATAAGATTACTTGTTTCGGTGCTTTCCAAAAACAATTGATATGATATCTCCCTCTCAACCTCAATAATTCAATACACTCTTGACTTACGTACCTTAAAGTTTCATAGAGTACTTACAGTCATTTAGGTGTGACCATATATCTGTGGATGTATTCGATTGGCTGTGAATGTATTTATGGACCATTTTTTTTTTCTACGTTTGGGAATACGACGAGATCATTTGACTCCCTTTATATTGGATCATTACGAAGTGATTGATTCAGTCGATCGCTGCTACTGTTCTCTATTACCAATTGGGAAAACTTTTAAACGTTATTTAACTATTGTGTTAATAAACGACTGAAAGTATAAAATATTTTATTTGTGGTCGGCGCAATGTGTTTATCTATCAGCTATCATATCTGTATTCACGTTCCTTCTGGCCATATTAACTTTATCACAATCCATTTCTACTGTCTTCCTCTCTCCTTGTCTATCAGCTTCCCTTATAAACCCGCTGTCATATCTCTATTCACTCCTTTTCTAGTCAATTTATATTTCACACAATCCATATCATTGTTAAAATCTTCGTCTCCCCTGGTAACGATTTTAACAACCTTAACTATAACTTTATAAATATCTCCCCAGATCCTCCAATCGGCACAGAGCACTGTGACTGGCTGTACGGCATCTTCGGCCACGAGACCTCCTGCACTCGCTACTGGACGTGCTGGAACGGAACAGCTACTGAACAGCTCTGCATCGGAGGCCTGCTTTACAACGAGAACGCTCACTCTTGCGACTGGCCTGAGAACGTTGATGGTTGTCAGAAACATCGTAAGTCTTACCTATAGTAATATTTTAAGAGAACAGAAAAGTAATGGAGGCCAACTATGATCGTTTAAGCAGCTTGTATAACTTCTTAGCTTTGACATTTAATTTTACGGTACTAAAATGAAACTTCAAATCTCAGAAGTTCTTAATACGCTTGCATAAACCGATGATGGTAGGCCCCCTGGAACTATTTCCAAAATGTTACTTTCCTTATTATATGGCAACATTACCCAGGAGTAAGTATGGCTATGATTGTTAATTCTACGTCAAAACGGCAAAGTACAGCTAGTAAATATGACGTTAGAAAAAAACGCTACCTAAGAAAGATCGTAATCGTACATACGTATTTAGTTTAATGAAAGAATAAAATGAGATTCTTCTTCGAAGATTGTTCTGGATAGACTGTAAGCTGATGATGCT
Source organism: Watsonalla cultraria (assembly GCA_964035505.1). NCBI lineage: Eukaryota > Metazoa > Arthropoda > Insecta > Lepidoptera > Drepanidae > Watsonalla > Watsonalla cultraria. The sequence continues at coordinate 2,321,008 of OZ037717.1, read as the reverse complement.
AAAAACTAGCCCTCTTATAAAAACATGGTTTAAACGAAGACAAGACTGAACTCGGACTAAAACTTTGTCCATCCCTTTAAACCCGTATCACTGAAAAAGATGTAGCAACTTTTAGACCAAGGACTATCTTACTATGTTTTGTAACAAGGGACTGAATCCTCATTTGAATAACATAAAAGGCATAACCCAGATTATATAAAGACAAAGCCTTGCACATAATAAAGTAGATGTAAAGCTGTTAACAAGTACATTACGGTTACTGCGAGGCTACCTTCCCATAGATATCTTAAAGGTCGTGATTTCGTGACCAAGGCGTGGGAAACTGAGAATTAGAGCAAAAAGTCACTTGAGTAACCTTAAGTCATAAAGTCTTATTGCGATAATCATTCGAATGAATGATAGAGATAGATGTACCTATTAAAAAAGTGGAGGGATACACCGAGAAATGCCGTTGGAAATTCTGAAGTCGTGATCAAAATTTATAAAACAGATAATAGATACTTTATATTTTGAATTTGTGTAAATATATCTCGATCATAAAAGATCCAAATTCCCTATTTGGTAATTTAGAGCTGAGCTTTATAAGCGAGGTTTGTTGCTGACTTAGTTTAGTGTAAGTTGATAAGGGAAATGTGGAGTTGACAATAGTGGGGCTTTCCCAAGACTCATCAATTATGGTAGGTTCCATATCGTGACATCCGTTCCGTTATCAGAGTTCATTGCTTCCAGAGGGCCTACCATCATCGATTTAAGCAGAGTGTATTAAGAACTTTTTAGCTTTGGCGTTTCATTTTGTGATACCTGCTAATCTATACATCTATATCTATACAGATAAATAAAATTGAAGTGTCTGTTTGTAATTCCAAAATAACAGCTTTTCACTAAATGCACATGAATGTATACACGATACTGACACTAAAAAACCAAGTTTTAAAATTTTTCTCTGTCTGTCTGTCTGTCTGTCTGTTTGTTCCGGGTAATCTGAAACGGCTGGACGGATTTTAACGGGACTTACATTGGTAGGTAGCTGATGTAACTTGGGCTACTTTTATTTATTAAAAATATTAGGGTTCCGCGACAATAAGGAAGAAACTAAATCTACGCGGGTGATACCGCGGGACACTGCTAGTAATAAATAATTAAACGTCAAAGCTCAGAAGTTAGAAGTTATGCTTACTACAAGCAGAATGGAATCTAGGAATTAATCGTTCGAAATGACACACTCACACAAGCGCTCGCATCAACTAGATAATAGCAGTAAGGGGTATCACGTCATTTACATGTTATACAGTCATTTTTCCGAACTTCAATTCGATATTACTTGGACAGTAATTAAAAGAGTAAATTCAAAAAATAAGATTGTCAACCCTCACGCTTGACAGGAAAAATGTTCTTATTTTTAAAAATTAGTTAGAATTCCATAGTGATTAGTAAACTTATATTTATACTAGCTGTGTATAATTTAATATTTTTTTCTTCTGTTAAAACATAAAATTATTTCTATAATTTTTTTTATAATTTGGAACAGACACTTTAATTCTACTCATATTAAACTAGCTGTGCCCCGCGGATTCACCCGCGTAAATTTAGATTGAAACATCAGCTACATGCCAGTGAAAGTCCCGTTAAAATCCGTCCAGCCGTTTCAGAGATTACCCGGAACAGACAGACAGAGAAAAAAATAAAAACTATTTTTTTGTGACTGTAGCGTGTATTGTGTGTGTAGTGAAAAGCTGTAATTTTGGAATTACAAACAGAGACTTCAATTTTATTTATCTGTATAGATGTATAGATATAAGTAGGTAGTTTGATAACGTTTTATAGCAGGAAATGCGATGTTACGTGAGAAGGAAGAATACAAAATGACAGAAGAAAATGCTGCAAATGATGAAAGCCGTAAAAGGCACATCAAAGACTTATGTCAAAGACACTAAGTAATTGGAAAGGATAAATACGACGATGATATCGGAAACTACTTCTCGTAACGATATTTCAGAGAAGATAAACAGTGTTATTGTTGAACTTAATCAAAAGAGTAGGAAAATCGAATTGATGATGTCTTAAGATAACCTTTCATAAAATAAACGATTCGAGTTTCTCGGTCACGAGTCGAGTCAAGCCTGGGAACTATTGGATATCGATTGGCGATTCGATATAGTGATGAATCGATTCATTGGACATTGTTTCTTATTAAGGACTTATATAATTATTATTATAACTGACTTCTGCAGTCATATTTGGTTTCATTTCCTTATAAGTATTCTATTACAGATATTTATACCGCTTGAAGGATTTGTATCAAATTAATATCTACTGTAACTACCTTCTAGGATAACTTTTCACCGAAAATGGTTAGTTTCCAACGTGACATTTTCTGAATCTATCGCCGTCTTGCGCAACTTATAGATAAAATGTTTTGAGCTTGTAGTGTGATGTCTCCCTCTTATAGGTACAGAAAGAATCAGATTACTCACATCTTATTATTAACTTATCGTATCCTACTTCTGGGCAAAGGTAACTTTTCCAACTTAAACACTACTTACTTCATAATTGTGAGGCCCGTATATGCGATAAAAATAATAATTAGTCTATGATCATGCAGGTATTTAATCAAATCAGCCTGATAAATAGCTGATAAATTAAATCAGGATTTAAATTATTTAACTTTCTCAATTATATCTCATTCATCTAGATTTAAGTCCATTAGCTTTAACAATAATGTTCAAATTAAGATCTCTACCTTATGTATAGGTTAAAACGTTGACTACATCAATTGCGGACTATCCTCATTTTTCATGGTAATGTTAAAAAGCAGCTCCCGCGTAGAATGTAGGAAGTTTTTCATCTCCGTATAAAAAAGCGAAGATGAAAGATCAAGCGACGACGTTCAAATACTAGGGGTTATGATCTCAATTTGAAATTGTTTCAAACGCTTCTCCTATATAAGCTTTCCTATCCTCTTTCCAGCCCTCTGTAACGAAGACCCCAACGGTAACGTGCCACTAGGCAAGTCTTGCAACCGCTACTGGCAGTGTCAGGGCGGATACCCTCGTCTTCAGCGGTGCCCAGCGATGCTGGTTTTCGATCGTCGCTCCCTGCGCTGCGTGGTCCCTCCCACTGAGGACTGCGACATCCCCACCACCATGGCACCACCCCCTGAGGAGGAACAACAAGACCTGAGACCGGTAAAGAAAAACACCAGAAAAGTATACTTACAGTGAAATCGCACTCTTTTCTATGCATGAGTCAAAGAAGTATGTGATGGAAAAAATGATATTTTATACAATTTAAGAGGCACTACAGGCCCCGTAGATAAAGTGACATTATCCTCACGATTCGCTTGTAGAAACGATACAAAATGTACGGGAATGACATATGACACGTGACTGGTTTATGTCATTCCTATACATTTTGTATCGTTTCTATTGGCACAAGCGCGAGAGAATGTTACTTTGTTTAGGTCTACAGGTGCATTAGTGGGCGTAGTAAAGACAAGAAAATTAAAGAATTAGGACGTTATCGTACGTCGCTTTCTTTCTTGCGTGCATCTCAAATATAACATGACTAGTGTTATAATAGCATTGCATAGAAAGAAGTAACTAATCAGACATATTCACGGAAATCGAAATACCGTTGAACGATTAAAGTCAAACGATCGAAATCCTACCAAAATGCCACGTGTGCCAGAATCGTAGTTCAATAGGTCTTCAACTTAATTGAATCTTCTCTTCCTTATTGTTTTCTCGACGAGTTTTAGTCATTACGTTATTATCATTCGCTACGATATCGTTACGTTTTACTTCGGAATGAATGGGACTAAAATAAACAACGTTAAGTAGATTATCGCTGTATTTTTATGAACAGAATAAATTTTTTTTGCAGACTCCCCAGAAGCGACCAGCCAAGGAGTACCCACAACAGGAACAGCAACAGAATCGCCAACGGCCTAGAAACTAAGTTCTAGAACGTTCTAGACTCTTCTAGAAACTCCGAGATTCTTCCAACCAAAACATTCTTCTCTCTTTCAATTTGGCATTAATCGCGAAATTCCTTCCCACCACAAATTCAACTTTAAATATTTTCTTCTGAAGTGTTTGTAATTTACGTCTTGCTTTAGTCATGTAATGTTTAGATTTTATTAGTAGGTGTAAAATACTGCCACAGATTAATAAAAATACTCAGTAAGGTTCTTTTCCGGGTCAGTCGAGATCCTTGAGATTAATTTCATAGCTTACGAATGAAAAATCAAATTGTGTTGATAGAACGTCTTCTTGACTCATTCATATACAATTTAGTGTCTGATTATTGCTTTTAACAGAAACAATTTAATTTTTCTTTCCTATAACAGTTATGCCTCAATGACCTCCATTGATTTTCCTAAGTTAATTAATTTAGTCAATATTTATACAAGTAAGGTCATATTGTTCTTAATTTAAGTGAATAAAAAAATATAAAGTGGTATTTTTTATTTTCAATTATTAACATATGTATAACATACGTAATTTCACGAAATATATTGATCGGCCATCTTTGAAATTCAACTACAACCTGTCATCGAAAAAGTACCAATACATATCGAGCCACACCAATAAGCCATCGTCATCGACACGTTAAAATATTTCAAGGCACTTGGGGTAAAGATTAGGTCGTGTTTTCCTAATAAAATACGGACATCTTTTTTTTCTAAGTATTCTTTCAAAATTTATCTTCTTCTCCAGAACCGTATCTAATAACATCATCAATATTTCGTGAAATTATACTACTACCTTTACCTACTTATTATATTTCGCCGTAAACTGACGTAATTAGTAAGTCAATTGCCGGTTTCAAGTGATTCGCTTTATTGTACGCAAAATACTCTGTTACAAGCAATTACATCGCAATTTTGTAAGGTAATTTACCTGACCCGTAACTTGGGATTCGGCAAAGAATGGTTTTTAAACTCAACTTATTGCTATAAATGTAGACAGACGAAAATCATTGGATTTCGATACTTAAGAAGTCGTTTTGAATAGCGATAATCGTACAAGCGCAGTAGTATTTTTTTGCGTCTTGTATTGAATCGAGTGCGGAAAAACTCGTGACGGCACCTGTGAGAACTGTAAATATTGAGTGGCACATCGAAAACCAGAAAAAAAATCGCAATAAACTTATCTACGTTGCGTAGAGTTATGTTAGTATGTACTTGGGTACAAAGTCAAGTAAATAAACAGATTCAAATTACAACAATAAATTCTATTTTTAAACTCTAGTCGATACCAAGCTGAAAAGAATATAATATTAGTGGCAGTTGAAAAGGATAATTACTGAGTTTCTTGTCGGGTTCTTCTTAGTAAATGTAACCTTCGGAACCCGGCGGTAGGATCCTATATAATCATGTCGTACTTGATTTGAAAGTACTTTCTTAAAAGTCATCAATACTATAGTTTTAACCAATCATTTTATTTTTCTAGTAGTAATTCCTGTTCCGAAATAAATGACAATACTTATAGGTACTGCTACGGTCCATTTCACTCTATCGGTCGTCGTAACTTCTTTTACAACAATGTCATCTGTCACACAGTCCATCCATCATTTTTTGGGTATTCCTCTACCCATACAAAACACAAAACATTTCCGGATAACCTTTGAAGGAAACGAGACGCTTCGAGAAAAACAAGGGAAAAATCTTGTGGCTAATATTGAGTTACGTATATTGTGATTTTTTTTTTGTTTTATCTCCCGCACTTTTCGTTCTGAGAACTCTCGCTAACAACGCCAAAAAAAATAGACTTTTTAAATGGGAGGAAAAGGTACCATGAGTCGAAGCAAAAGTCCAGCATATTTTTATCCGACTATGGCGAAACAAAAAGTAAGGTTATGATTTTGACCGATATGTATGCATAGATATAGAAAAAAATGTGTGTATGTAGGTATATGAATCTTCTCGTCACTTTGACGCTTTGTAAGTAGGATTGTAGTTATATAGGTAGCTAGTAATCTAGCTAGGTACCTCATAACTATTTGGTTTAGGCGTGCGTCATTGACTTACGCAAGCTCAACGTAGGTAAGTGGATCCTATCATAAACCAAAAAAATAACCGTAGGTTAGGTATACCATAAATATCAAAAGATTGTCAAATTAAAGAGAGCTACCATAAGAGCCCAATAGCCGGTAGACAATCAATAAACCTCCATTAAACTATGGAGCCAAGTCTTTTGGGATCAAAATAATGCGTTCTCCAATTTTTTTCCATTTATAAGGCCCAAATTTCATGCCACTTGTGTCCCAGTTAACATAACCTATATTGCCTATCCATTACTGAGTGTCCCACGGGAGCTCTCTTGTGATTGGTTAATGAAATAAGTGATTGTGTTGTGGGAACTATTTTTGTTTTATATGAAAATAAATTCTACATGCAAAGTCCGAACAAATATAACACAGCTAATTTTGGATTCAAAATGGATTTAAAGGAGAACGAGAACACAACCAGAGATACTAAGTAAGTAAGTAAAGGCCTTAAGAGCTCTTATTGCCATGAAAGTTGGACTCATATTATGAGGCAAGTGTATAGGACGTGTATACATCTGTCACTATCGCGCGCTTGAACTATCATTGCAATGAACTGAATGAGGTACAATAGAAAATTTTCTAAACGAACGATGATCCATTGAAACACCAAAAAACAAGATAGACCAATTATCAATATTATTGAAGGCTATAAATAGAGCTCGATTAGATTTTGAAAGAACTTTTTTTTTTGTATTTCTATCTCCTAGGTTGTATATCAGCTTAAATCCTGTTGCCAGTCAAAAAAGAAATATAATAATCATAATTCCATATTTCATTCAAACAAATTTCAGGCAAATAAAAAAATTATGTATATAAAAAATTAATCCCATGTTTCAAGGAGTGACATAGGCAAATTTTATTTAGAAATAATATTAGGGTCTGCGGGGAACAGCTAGTATAAAATTAAATTAAATAATGATGATACATTATGAGCAAGAGCCACAGCTGTGTATTTCAAATATATTTTTAAATAATTTACACGAAGTACTTAGGTAACTAATAAATATAAAACAAAATAATATTTTCCGTAATTTATTCTGAAAATGCAGTGTAAACCCATCCCTAACCTGCGTTACTGATAATAACCTCCTGGCAAAAATAGTTTCCTTGCAAAAAATTAATAGACTCAAGTCTGAAAAAATTCAACCTTTACAAGTTGCAATTCTGTTGAAACTGCAATTCTCTTCAAATTTACTTATTTCAGTAAAAAGCAAGTAGGACCTCGTGATGTGTCTAAAAATAGCGAGTGAATTACGGTGAGTCTGCGAATGAGCCTGAATTTAATACGATTTCAGCCATCGGGGGAAATTTAATTTGGAGTAAAGTGCGCGAATGCCCAACATTCTCGCTTACTTTATACCCTACACATTTGATGTTATACTCCGGTAATTGCTACAAATATAAATAGAACTACTAGACTTTTCTTTATGTTAATTTTTATCGACATTTGTACATTGGAACTGTGTCCATGGGCTTACATTTCTCAAATGATTTATTTTGTTTTTTTTTTTAATTGTATAATATTTTTGAAAAGAGTAATTATTGAGTTTTTTGCCAGGTTCTTCTCAGTAAAAGCAACCTTCCGAACCTGGCGGTAGCATGTATAATCCTGTAAATGGTGTCATTCTGACGATTTGAAAGTGCTTTGTATAAAGTCTAATCGAATAAAGATATTTTTGACTTTTTGACTTTTTTGACTTTAAATTACCCCTACATTTCTGGTGGATACTTAAACCGTGTTTTGAGCGCTGACCATGAATGCGCAGCAGCTTTTTTTTGGGTTAGTTTAGGGCGAGCGCAATCAAATACGTGTGCAGTTATCCCCACTATTCGCTAAGCGCTACACGCTCCTGAGAGGAAGGAAAAAGCAGACAGGCAGCGGACAACGAAGTCATCGTGAATAAGGGTCCCATTTTCCGTCGAGGTAGAAAACCCTGAACTGAAATTGAGGCTACGTGGATGAAATAGCGAGGTACTGCTAGCCTTAACTAAATAGTAACACACCCACAAGAAAACATACCGGTGCGTACACAACACTCGCTCATAACTAACTACGAAGCACACGTTTCGAAATGAATTCAACACCAGACGGAGTTAATTAGACGGAACCGTGGGCTGTTGTGGGAGTTCCGTTGTTACTTTAATTAAGGACACCTGAGCACGTTTCACTTGTTTACATATGAGAGAACCCTTAAGTTGGAATGCAGTTTCACACGACTACGGCGAAGCAAAAAGGAGGGTTATGATTTTGACCCTGTATGTATATTCATGTGTTCGTTCAGATCTCCAAAACAGCTTATCATAATTTGGCAAATGAGGTATCTAGTTGAATGCGTCCAGATTGTCTGCTGGTATAAGATCACGTAAAATTGAATGAGACGCCCTCTAGAAGAGAAAAAGTGGTGAGTGAACTAAACATGTTTTTATGAAATAAAAGGGCTTAGTAACCTTATTAATAAATATATTGCAAGGAATAAAGAAAACACAGACACAAAATATATATCTGTATGTTTGTTCTGACTAACCTCTTAAACGGTTGGACCGTTTTATTGGGATTTTCACTGGCAGAAAGCAACTTACTATTTTTTAAATTAGGCCTAGGCGAAATAAAGCTACCCATGAAACTTACGTCTACGCGGGTGAATCCACGAGGCCGAGCTAGCTTACCACGTAATGTATTTCCTTCATACCTAAACATTACTCCGTCATCTTTCTAACGCTTAGATATTATCTTAGCCTTTCTTATTTGTTTGCTTGCTTCGTTATAAAGCAGGAATATTAGCAATCCTCGCATGAATTTATGTGAAACGCCGTAACTGAGTTGCAAATCAAGGAAAACAGAAGTTCTTCAACACTCCCGACGTTTAACGTTTCTTTTCCTCAAATAATTTGAGGAAGTTTACTATGGCATTAAGTAAATACTAACTTATGTTTGGTGTCAAACTCAGTCCCAGAAGGAATAAAGTTGGCATAATATTAGGATACCCATATCAAACAAGTTGTGATGCTCAGGTCCTTCCGAAAGTTGCAAAGTTTTTTTATTACGATACGAGAGTAAGAGTAAAGTGTAGTTACAGTCAAAACTTAGCTTATTTCTTTGCTAAATTCAATTGTGACATTCATCGTAACATTAATTTAAAATATGGGTTTAAGATCTCAAACAAAAAAATAACAAGGTACACAGGTAACACATTTCCACTACCCACTACTGTCACTAACCGGGCATCTACACTCGAGGCTGATATTGGGTAATGACTAATGGAAAAACCCAATAACACTTTGCCCGACCCGGGGATTGAACCCAGAACCTCGACTTCTGCAGTAACGTTTGAAACATTATCCCAACGAGTCAATCAGATGAATTAATGATGTAAGATCCCGCTCTTAGACAACCGACGCTCATCATCGGCCTGGCCTTATCGGGTTGTTGGGGTCGGCACTTGGTTCAACCCGATGCGGCTGATCACCTGATTTTTATTCGAAGCGACTGCTATCTGACCTGCGTAACCCCATTTATAAGGAAAATCGGTAATGTGGGTTAAACCAGTTGTCAGACCCTCTTTGGCCTCCTACTGACCTGCAACGATTGCCAAAGATTTTAAATTGGTAATCAGGACCGACGGCTTAACGTGCTCTCCGAGGCCCGGAGGGAACTGGGGCCGTCACCCATCCAAATACTGATTTAGGATAGGGATGTTTAACTTCGTTGATCAAATAATATGACTCTAGACAATCGACGCTATAATTAAGTAAATAAAATGACGTAAACACTGAACACGACAAAAAAGGCAAGTAATAAACACCTTTTTTTGTCCAAGCCTCAGCTCATTGATTTTCAATACCCAATCGAATCTAGCTGATTGATCACACGACCTAAATAAACATCTACAAATCAAAGGGAATATTGCTACCTGAGCCTTGTAATGGAATGTGAAGCATCTAATGTTATGTAGACAGGTATCTTCTTCAACTGAGAGTCCTTTAATAGTGCTGTTATGGAAACCCGTGAGCGAAACTATCGGTAATCTATACAGATAAATAAAATTGAAGTGTCTTTTTGTAATTCAAAAATTACAGCTTTTAACTAAATGCATTTGTAAGTATACACGCTACTGACATTAAAAAACCAAGTTTTAATTTTTCGAGTATACTCTAAAATGGCTGGACGGATTTCAACGGGACTTTCACTGGTAGGTAGCTGATATTTCAAGAAGTAACTTAGGCTACTTTTATTTAGCAAAAATATTAGGGTTCCGGGACAATAAGGATGAAACTAAATCTACGCGGGTGAAATTCAACATAAAATTCTACCGTAACCGAATATGTCATTAATGTTTCATACTATCCAATTGTCATACTAGCCAGCGCCTTAGATAACTTACTTACTACTTACTAGCTTGCGCCCTGCGTGTTGCCTGCGTGACAGATTTATACATAAGCATTCAACCAGGTTCTTCTCAGTAAAAGCAACCTTCCGAACCTGGCGGTAGCATGTATAATCCTGTAAATTGTGTCATTCTGACGATTTGAAAGTGCTTTGTATAAAGTCTAATCGAATAAAGATATTTTTGACTTTGACCTTGACTTTGACAACCTCCAATTAATTCCCTCAGGGTACGAATTTCGGAAAACCTATTCTCGGTGTATACCGACACCTCACTAAGAACACAGCCTACAAATTTCGAGACTTGATATATATGTATTTAAGTCAGTCTTAGAATTGTATATGTATAGACATAGATTAGATATTTGTATACAATTTTACATATATCCGTAACCTATCATTAAAAATTATATCTGATACCTTAACTATCGTATTATCCGAAATAATTATAGCCATATCTGAAATCAGTCCCTATAATTATTATTCGTTATACTATCCTTTTCCAAATATCTTGATCTGAAATTCCATACCCCTGCTCTTAAACTAGCTAGACGATAATCGTGTCAGGGGTAACATGATTACCTACTTCAGATTAATGGATATGTGTGTTTTAAGCAAATGAGATGGAAACCTATTTAGATTGGGGTCGCATTAACATGATCTAGTGTTCATGAGGACAATTTATTGCGCTAGAAATACTTATCCTTAGAATGTTATATGATTTTTAGAGCTTCCCGACTGTTGACTGTACCTCCACCTTCAGAAAATCGCAGCCAATTAATGCTACCTTTGAGTAGTGTCCTGGGTCCTAACCATGAGCTCTTATTTCAATGATATTGCAGGTGTGTGACAGGGACAGATATATACACGTCAAATACATCTGTCTCTTAGTAAGAGTAAAACTATCATGCCAATAAGAGCTCATAGTAAGGCCCCTGCGGTGAGTAAGGTTGCCAGGGCTCCATGGAGGAAGGGAATGTAGTCCTTTGTTTACGATGTAAGTACCTACAATTCAAATTGTGACACATTTTAATTTAAGTACACTAAAAAACGTGATGTATGTAACGCAGTCAGCGTTATGTAGGTAGATAAAATATCCATTAAAATTTATTATTATTTCTCATGTGACTGAATTTCTTTGTTATTCTTTTGTGACTTTAATTTAATTTAAGTACCTATTTAAACCCAAAATGTTAATAAGTTAAGTACAAATTGAATTTTTCACCGCTGCTGGTACCGCCATCTTGGCTGATTTGTTGCATACGAAAAAAATCTTTCAAATCGTTTCAGCCGTTTAGGAGTTCAGTGACATACAACGTACAGTAGAATTATAGATATAAAGATGTAAGTACTTCAATCCAACGGTCCACAACAACAAATCTCTAAAATAAAAATATAAAATCCAAGAAAATTGCTATTGCGACATAAATTGGTAGGTACGTGTAGGTAATCTAATAAAATGTTCTATCTAGATATTTACGAATGTATACAAAACTTATTACAGTTATACCAAGGAACGCTCGTTCTAAAGTATTATACCTCTCCGAGGGTAACAGGAATGTATTCCTCCAAGCTAGGGATATAAAAGCGCATCATAGGGTTGAAAGACCCTTGGGATATTTATTCCTTCGAATATCTCGCTTCTAACGCTCAAGAATGTAAAATAGGTCACTGAATAGCTTTGTTCCGAGATGGATACTTTAGAAAGAATTTTTAATAAAACCGAAAGGACAGTCACGCACGATCGTCTTAATTATCTGCATTTTAAACGTGAATGAGTAGGAAATTAAATAAATTATTTTGTGATGAATACATTTTAATGTTTTTGGTTACTTTGCATTGATTGCTTTATTACATATCCACATTATGCTCACGCCTGTATTCCACGAAGGGGTAGGCAGAGGTGTGTTTATAATACCTACACCCACATTTAGCCAGTTAAGTTACGGCGGCAGCACGAATGTCGAATTCTCTACTAGATTAATTAATTTCAAGATAGAGCCGTCTCAGCCGAGACAATTGTGGCCATGTGGTTGCAAATCGTGAGGAAACCTGCATTATATCAAAAGAAATTCAAAGACATCATGAGTAGATACTACGCTATGAACAATGGGTTTGTTGTAACAACACCATTGGCTACCCTTCTGGAATGGCGTGTGCACTTAATTTTTAGCTTCAGGATAAAATAGCATTCTAAGAGGTGAGTCAAGTCACAATGCTGGTTGTATGTATGTCGACTAGATTGCCATTTTATGTAAGAAAAAATATTGTTGTTGCTCTACTGACCTCTAACACACAAGTTAGGCGTACTTAAGTACAGTAGAGGTCAGTCTGTCATCTCGCCATAGAGATGTACGATCGTGTGATTCGAATGGTTCTCAAATTAACTCTCGAGTCCGAATCGGGGAATCGGGATTAGAATAAAAAAGGCAAAACAAGTATAGGTTTATATTTTGCTCTAGCTGTGCCCCGCGGTTTCACCCACGTAGATTTAGTTTCATGCTTCATGTCGCGGATCCCTAATATTTTCATAAAATAAAAGTAGCCTAAGTAACTCCTACCAGTGAAAGTCCCGTTAAAATCGGTCCAGCCGTTTTAGAGATTACCCGGAACAAACAGACAGACAGAGAAAAATTTTAAAACTTGGTTTTCCGGTGTCTCTAGCGTGTACACTTTCATATATGCATTTAGTAAAAAGCTGTTATTTTGGAATTACAAACAGACACTTCAATTTTCTATATCTGTATTTATGTATTTATCTGTATGTATGTATAGATTTATCTGTATAGATGTATAGATATGATTTGGCCAATACGATGCACTAAATCAATGAGACGATTCACATGAATAGCAATAAAATTAAGTCAATTTTAATAAATTGATTTAATTTCATTATACCACTTGAACCTAACATCATAAAAAATTACTGTAATGTGCACCACTATTCCGAGATCTGTCATATTGTCCGATTTGTCAGTGTCACTCTTCTGTCATCTAAAGGTACGAACGAAGTAGGTGCAATCATTCAACTCGATCAAAATATTTAAAAGTCAGTAGGTAATTTTAATTTCCTTTATCAGTTCAGTGTTTTGATTATTTATTATTTAAAACGTAAATTAGGTAAGCAGCAATTTCATGCATAGGTAGGTTAATTAGTGAGCAAGCAAGCGTAATGATTAGAACGTTGACTTGACATTTTTGTTCTTGTTTTATGTCAACCTGAAGTAGGTTATGTTTCAGATATACGTAGGTACTTCACTGTTTACGTTTTAATCGTTTTTCTTTATCATTCTAAGATGTTTAGTTGGAGGCAAAGTGTACTCAAGGCTCTTGAGATACGTGGTGGTGCTGTGAAATATTCAAATAATATTAAGAATACCGTTGTTACGATGTCCACATTGGCTGATAAGTTCAAATTACCGAACCGATATGGAGCCGGTGAAAAAAGTGTATGGTACGTACATCATTTTATGTTTTTTTTAACTGAACCCTTTTTAAATACTCATTACTTGACAATACCATAGGTTTCAATAGTCTTATTATGCTTAAATGATGTTACATAATAATGTAAGATTAAATTCTGAATCTTGTCAGACTAACTTTTATTTTTAAATATATGTAATAAAAAACTATTAATAAAATACTCCGGTTATATAGATTAGATAGCCATAATGGGAAGCATGATTTATCTTTTCTTGAGTGTGTGAATTGAAATCACAGTCTATGCTAATAAGTTTTTCTTAATCGGATTGAGTTTGTATTGTAACTAATTAAAATGTTCTTGTGTATTTGAAAAACATACTATGTTCGCCATGTGCGATAAGTAAATGTATATTATCTCCTACTCGCAGTGCATTGCATATAAGCAGGTAAGCAGAAATTACAATTTGTGATCACTGAATACACTCGACTCGTGTGTGTGTGTGTTTATGTTCGTATGTGTATCTTTACCAAGACATACGTACCTATGCCACGTCACATAGGTATGGACTTAACCTGCCTACCTGCCTACTTATTGTTTATGCCTACCCCTCTGAAAATCCAATGCACGCCCCTGCCTACTTGTGTAATCATAGTGTACAAAAAAGCTAAAATAAATAAATAAAATATGTTCCATCATGATATCTGCCTCCCCTACCCCACTCGGGAGTATACTAATGCTACCACAACTTATCTTTATTATTTTGCCTTCTGTTTTTCTAAATAACTACACTAACATTGTACTTACTGTAAAATCTGTCTACAACCTTCTCATGGCAAAATACTCAAGGGATTTTGTAAAGATTTGGTTCTAAGCTATGGAATAAAAAATATTAGTAAGTTTACTTAAAATTGCTGACATATAAAAGTACTGTAATAAAATAAAAGTAAAATAATTCATTAATAAATATGCTATGCCATCCCAGAAGGGTCCCCAAAGGGGTAAGCAGAGGTGTTGTAATAACAACAATGACATTTCACCTAATATGATTAAGTGCCAATGTGACAGAGGGTGAGTCGATCAATGTCTCAGGCACTACCACTACGTCTTTGAATTACTTCTCAGACATATGCAGGTGTCATCACATTGTTTTCCTTCACGGTAAAGCATGTGGTGTGAAATCACTACACATATGTTTTCAGAAAAACTCATTGATACAGGGTATGGTTGATTGAATAGCAGGCGACTACTCAAACCCCAGGGCCACCGTGGCTCAAAAAAAGTTCTTCATTATTTATAACTACCTGTGCGCCGCGGTTTCACCCGCATAGATTCTGTTTCATCCTTATTGTCGCAAAACCCGAATATTTTTAATAAATAAATGTAGCCTAAGTTACTCCTTGAAACACCAGCTACCTGCCAGTGAAAGTCCCGTTAAAATCGGTCCAGCCATTTCAGAGATTACCCGAAAAAAAAACAGACAGACAAACAGAGAAATAATTTAAAACTTGGTTTTATTGTGTCAGTAGCGTGTATACTTTCATATGCATTTAGTGAAAAGCTGTTATTTTGGAATTACAAACAGACAATTCAATTTTATTTATCTGCATAGATTTTTTTATATTACAGGGTAGAATACATCCAGTTAGCGGCAGAGTACAAGCCGGCAGTGAACCTCGGTCAGGGTTTCCCTGACTACTATGCCCCCAAACATGTCACAGATTCTCTGGCCCAAGTTACCACAGGAGAAAATCCTCTGCACAACCAATACACGAGGGGATTTGTAAGTATCTATTTATAATGCATACTAGCTTTATAATATACTAGCTGTGCCCCGCAGTTTCACCTGCAAAGACTTAATATTTCATTGGTATTAATATTATTTAAAGTAGCCTATGTTACTCCTTACATCATTAGTTATCTGCCAGAACAAACAGATTGGCAAAGAAAATAAATTACTTCTTTTTTATGTCAGTACCGTATATACTTTCATGTACATTTAGTGAAAAGCTGTTATTTTGGAATTACAAACAGACACTAATTCTATTTATATTAAAAAGATGAAGCTAAATCATTGGTGTTGCGCATGTGGGAAATTATTAAATCTGAACTTAATAACGTAATAATACTTTAACATGTGATATAGAATTCCATCTGCTGACCTCTGTCATATATTCTTATCTAATGGTTATAATTATTATACAGCTATATTTACTGATAAGAATGTTGAGAACGTGCTTAGAATAATGCTAAATGTTTTATTGTTTTTGCATGATTTTATTTTAATTACCTATGTTGTAATTTATGATGGAAAGCCATGATTTTATATTTTTATATTTATAATAGCTGTGCCCTGCGGTTTCACCCGCGTAGATTTAATTTCATCCTTAATGTCGCGGAACCCTATTTTTTTTAATAAATAAAAGTAGCCTAAGTTACTCCTTGATTCATCAGCTCTTTCAGAAAGTCCCGTTAAAATCGGTCCAGCCGTTTCAGAGATTACCCGGAACAAACAGGCAGACAGAGAAAAATTTTAACACTTGGTTTTTTAGTGTCAGTAGCGTGCATACTTTCATATGCATTTAGTGATATGCTGTTATTTTGGAATTACAAACAGACACTCCAATTTTATTTATCTGTATAGAGTATAGATAGCTGTGCCCCGCGGTTTCACCCGCGTAGACTTAACCCGTATCAACACCGTATTTCAAGTCATTGTTATTATTTTGAACTAGCGGACGTCACGCGGTTTCACCCGCGTAGTGACCGTTCTCGTGGGAGTAATCTGATGCAACTCTTTCCATTTGTCTCTGTCCAGTGCCAGCTCTTTGACCTCCTTATACGTCATGACAGACACGTTTTCTTTAACATGTCCATGTATGTTAGCCTTGGTCTTCCTCTTCCTCTCCTCCCTTCTACCTTTCCTTCTATTATGTTTTAAAGAAGCTGTCATGTCGCATGAGATGGCCTATCATCTTTCCCCTTCGATTTTGATAAAATATAGCCATGTTACTCGCTGATGATGTAGTTATCCATTGCTGAAAGAATTTTCAAGATCGGTCAAGTATTTTCGGAGCCTATTTAATGCAAACAAACAAACAATCAAATAAATCCTTTTGTAATGTTCCAGGGCCATCCCAGATTGGTACAGGTGATATCTAAGGTGTACTCTCCGCTCGTGAACCAGCAGATTGATCCTTTGAACGAAGTGCTGGTCACCAGCGGTGCTTATGAAGCCCTGTATTCTGCTATATTGGGTAAGATTTTACATGCATCTTGAACATGTGAAGAAAAGAGTAAATTCGCTATATTGGGCACTCAGGAACATTTAAAATACTAGCGGACGTCACGCGGTTTCACCCGCGTAGTTCCCGTTCCGATTGGAGTACGGGGATAAAATATAGCCTATGTTACTCTCTGATGATGTAGCTATCCATTGCTGAAAGAATTCAAGATCGGTCAAGTAGTTTCGGAGCCTATTCAATGCAAACAAACAAACAATCAAATCTTTCCTCTTTGTAATATTAGTGTAGAAGTGTAAATGAGAAGAATAATTTTGGCACAGGTCGTGGGTTCGAAACCCGCTTTGTGTTCATATTTTTCCTTACTAGCTTAGTATTTGAATGTGTATCTGGAACCCAAACGAAACTGTTTAATTCGAGCAATTCCATCCCTAAGGTCATTTAATTGCGTTGAAGGTTTGTTAGTCTATGCAGATAAATAAAATTGAAGTGTCTGTTTGTAATTCCGAAATAACAGCTTTTCACTAAATGGATATGAAAGTATACACGCTACTAACACTGAAAAACCAAGTTTTAAAATTTTTCTTTGTCTGTCTGTCTGTTTGTTCCGGGTAATCTCTGAAACGGCTGGACCGATTTTAACGGAACTTTCACTGGCAGGTAGCTGATGTTTTAAGGAGTAACTTAGGCTACTTTAATTTATTAAAAATATTAGGGTTCCGCGACAATAAGGAAGAAACTAAATCTACGCGGGTGAAACCGCAGGGCACAGCTAGTTATTGATATATCCATTGTATTATCCAGGTCATGTGGACACCGGAGACGAGGTGATAGTGGTGGAGCCGTTCTTCGACTGCTACGACTTCATGATACGATGCGCAGGCGGCGTTCCCAGATTCATCGCCTTGAAACCTGTACGTTTTGACTTTTAACTTGTGATTATATTATGATATATGAATATATTTAAATATATTTGAACCAAACCATATCATGAACCGTAACGTATTTTAGAAGAACGATGCGTTCAACAAACTAAATAATTTTGTATGAAAATGGCGACATCAATTTAAAGAACAGACATACTATCTAAAGAATATATTCAAGAAGTAATTCAAAGACGTATGTATAGTGCCTGATACGGCGATAGACTCACCATCTGTCACGTTGGCACTTAACACATCTTCGGTGAAAGGTGGGTGTCGTTATTACAACACCTCTGCCTACCCCTTTGGGGAATACAAGCGTGAGCATATATATGTAATGTATCTTTGTACATATATATGTTTTACATGTTTGTATTTTATTTTTTATTTCAGAAACAAACAAGCGACTCAATGACGTCAGCAGATTGGGTTCTAGACGAGAAAGAACTGGAGTCGTTATTCAACAGTAAAACAAAGATGATCATAATGAACACTCCACACAATCCGCTGGGCAAAGCATTTAGCAAGGAGGAGTTGGAAATGATAGCTAACTTGTGCAAGAAACACAATGTGCTTTATTTGTCTGATGAAGTGTATGAGTGGATGGTGTATGAGCCTAAGAAGCACATACGTGTTGGTGAGTTAATAGCTATTCTGTCTCATTGGTTCCAAATTTAATGAAAATTTTAATTTTTTTTCTCTCTCTCTGTCTGTCTGTTGTTCTTGCTAAACTCCAAAATGGCTGGATCGATTTTAACGCGAGTTTCACTGACAGATAGCTAATGTTACGTGGAGTAACATAGGTTTTTTTTTTAAAACGGCGCTCCGTTGGCGACACTTGAAGTGAAGTCTGCGTGGGTGAAACCGCGGGGCACAGCTAGTACAAACATATTGTTTATGTATTTATATTTTTTTTTAAAAGTAATTGTTGTGTTTCTTGCCGGGTTCTTCTCAACAAATGCAACTTTCCGAACCCGGTGGTAACATTTATAATCCTGTATAATATATAAGCGCTTTGGCAATAGCTATAAGTTTATATATTCAAATTATAAATAAATAATGTATTTTTTGACGAATGAGTCCTTCTGACGATTTTAAACTAATCAAATAAAGATATTTAGAACTTGAATCTCTTACCCCTTTGGAGACCCTTCTGGGATGGCGTGCGCATATTTATTTATTTAATTTATTATTATTTGTGTTGTAGCATCTTTTCCCGGCATGTGGGAGCGTACAATAACGATAGGGTCGGCGGGCAAGGCGTTCAGTGTGACCGGCTGGAAGACCGGCTGGGCATACGGGCCCGCTGCCCTCATGAGAAACTTACAAGTGGTTCACCAAAACTGTGTCTACACTTGCTGCACTCCTGTGCAGGTAAGGAATTGTAGAGGAATCCTAGTTTATAACATCGGAGTTTCCCTTCTACGCCGTTTCTTAAATTGGTGGACTGTATTTGTATGTTATTTATTTCATCATTCGCCGATCATCATCACCTGGCCTTAATCCCATGTATTTGGGGTCGGCACTCGATTCAACCCGATGTGACTGATCACCTGATTTTTATACGAAGCGACTGCCATCTGACCTTCGCAGCCCCTTTTTCGAGGAAAATCGGCAATCTGGGTTAAACCAGTTGTCAGACTCTCTTAGGTCTCTGACTGACCTGTAATGATTGCCAAACATGTTAAATTGGCAACCGAGACCGACGGCTTAACGTGCTCTCCGAGGCACGGAGGGAACTCGGGCGGTCACCCATCCAACTACTGGCTAGGCGTATGGTTGCTTAGCTTCGCTGATCGAATCATATCCGCAATAGCAATTGTGCCACAAGCTCCTCATTCGCCGATATTTATCTACTAGCTGTGCCCCGCGGTTCCACCCGCGTAGATTTAGTTTCATGCTTCATATCGCGGATCCCTTTTAATAAATAAAAGTAGCCTAAGTTACTCCTTGAAACATCAGCTACCTACCAGTGAAAGTCCCGTTAAAATCGGTCCAGCCGTTTCAGAGATTACCCGGAACAAACAGACAGACAGACAGACAGACAGACGGACAGACAGACAGACAGACAGAGAAAAATTTTAAAACTTGGTTTTTCAGTGTCAGATGCTTACTTATATATACTTTCATATGCATTTAGTGAAAAGCTGTTATTTTGGAATTACAAACAGACACTTCAATTTTATTTATCTGTATATGTATATACAGATTTTATCTGTACTGTCTGTCTGTCTGTCTGTCCGTTTGTCTGTCTGTCTGTCTGTTTGTTCCGGGTAATCTCTGAAACGGCTGGACCGATTTTAACGGGACTTTCACTGGTAGGTAGCTAATGTTACAAGGAGTAACTTAGGCTTCTTTTATTTAAAAAAACATTTAGGGTTCCGCGGGAATAAAACTATATCTACGCGGGTGAAACCGCAGGGCACAGCTAATTGTAAATATATAAATAGACAAATACAAGGATAAATTTTACCCTAAACCTCTCACCCGTTTGCCGCATCAGGAACCTCTTTTATAACCACATTTAGGTAGTACCTAAGTATCAAATTATCCTTCTTCCTCTCTTCTCTTTAATTTAAGAGCTTTGCTCTTATCGGTGGAGGAATCGCCACTCTTGCCTCTTTTGTGTACAATCCTTAACCTCTTGATACGACACTACACCCGCTTTCTACTTCAGTTGGTCCATAGCTTCTCCTCGGTCTTCCTCTTCCTCTTTACCATTCGATTTTCACCTCCAGTAGTAGCTGTATTAGATTGTCGTGTCGTATCAAGTGACCAACCATATTCAAATTATCCACCTTACCATAAATAGGTTCTGTTTTTTAGGAGGCAATAGCTCGCTCGTTCGAGTTAGAAGCATCAAGGATAGACACCCCGGAGTGTTACTTCAATCAACTGCCGCGGGAGTTGCTCCCCAAGCGGGACTTCCTCGTGAAGGCGCTGAGGGACAACGGGTTCAATCCCACCGTGCCCGAGGCAGGCTACTTCATAGTCGCTGACTGGACCAAACTTGGTACGTACATTTTATTTATTACTAGGTGTGCCCCGCAGTTTCACCCGCTTAGACTTAAATCGCCGATGCCTTATTTTTAAATAATATAGGTAGCCTAAGGTACTTTTTATAACATCAAGAATCTGGCAGAAAAAATCCCGTTAAAATCGATCCAACCGTTTTGGAGATTACCTGAAACAAAAAGACAGACAGACAGAGATTGCACAGGTGTAAATTTGTAATTGCAAACAGACACTTCAATTTTATTTATCTGTATAGACTAGCGATCCGTCGTCGTATCACGATTACAATTATTTTAGACTTGCAAAATGTTGACTTTTGTCTATTATAAAAAATTCAGATCCGAAATCCAAATCATTTACTTAATATATATTCTGTATCTCATTATCTAAGTTAGCATTATCCTCACGCTTCGCTAGTAGAAACGATACGTATAATGTACGGGAATGACATATGTCACGTGACTGATTTATGTCATTCCCGTACATTTTGTATCGTTTCTATTAGCGCAAGCGTGAGAGAATGTTACTTTGTCTAGGCGTCCTGGTCTGAGATTAGATTGAAATGAATATAAGTCTGTTTTCGCCAGCGGACAAGATAGATCTATCATCGGAGAGTGACAAGTACCGCGACTATCGCTTCACTAAGAAGTTCGCCAAAGAGGCTGGTGTCCTCGCTATCCCGCCCTCCGCCTTCTATTCCGAAGAACACAAAGGGCTCGGGGAGAACTTCGCACGGTTCTGCTTTATTAAGGTAAGGGTTATTTAACTTATATACTTTTTATTGTCATTTTATTACAGAGTTATGAAATTCTAAATGCATTTATGTATTGCATTGTAACATTATATACTCTTTCATAACAAACATGGACTTCCACAAAGTAACTCTTGGTTCTATTCGATATATTCGAGACTAGCGAACGACACGCGGTTTCACCCGCGTAGTTCACGTTCCCGTGGGAGTACGGGGATAAAATATAACCTATATTTATCAGTCATAATGTAGCATTTAATGGTGAAAGAATTTTTTTAATCGGTCCAGTACTTTTTGAGCCAATTCGTTACAAACATACATACATACAAGAGCATTGTAACATTTATACTCTATTCTAACCATAAACATAGACTTCTACAAAGTAACTCCTGATTCTATTATTATTATTAATAATGTCCTATTGCTTTACTTGCAGAAAGACGAAAACTTGGCCCTAGCTGAAAAACTGATCAAGGAATGGAACTCTAAGTAATTGTGTGAATATAGCTAATACGTTGTGATAATTTAGTCATATTGAAGACCACAAGATAAGTGAATATCATTTATATTTGTTTTTAATATTATTACGTTATTTATATCTTTATTTTATTGTTGATTATTGTTTCCAAAACGATATCGTTTGTATAATTTCCTCGTTTTGTATGGGAACGTAACACTTCCTAAATTCACCGCTAGGGGCTCTATTACGTTCTCATACGAAATGAGGAAAATACTTAATCCATATAGTCAACGTTAAAACATACTTGAGGTATTGAACGTGTTAAAATATGCATACTTAATTTTGTTTTAAGTTTCAAACATTTTAATGAATTACTATTAATTTAAATAAAACCAATTATTATTTTTATATCCCTGCAGGGTAATTAAATGATAAAAAATAAAATAAAATTAAGCGAAAAATATTACTGTGTAAAAAAATATATTTTGTACTTTATTGATGTTATATATATAATTATTTTCAAATAAAATATCTAGCGACAACCCTGTAATTTTCTCGCATAACTGTTCACTTGCGATTTTGGACTTCATTGCTACGTGATAAGGTACATTGTTGGGATGGAGATAGTGAGCTCAGGATGTGAAGTCGCCGCGAAGCCATCGTTTAGCGTCTCTTGTGTCATTCCCGTATGTTTTTCCAAATCTAAAAAAGTAAATACATTAAATTTTATTTAGAAATAATATAAAAACGAGCAGACGTCATACGGTTTCACCCCCGTAGTTCCCGTTCCCGTGGAAGTACGAGGATAAAATATAGCCTATATTAATCAGTGATAATTTAGCATTCAAATGGTGAAAGAATTTTTAAAATCGGTCCATTAATTTTTGAGCCAATTCGTTACAAACATACATCCAAATCTTTCCTCTTTATAATCCCTGCTAATATTATAAATGCGAAAGTAACTCTGTCTGTCTGTTACGCTTTCTCGCTTAAACCTCTCAACCGATTTTGATGAAATTTGGCACAGACAATCTTTAGACCCCGAGAAAGGACATAGGCTATCTTTTATTGCGAAAAAAAGGGATGAAGAAGTTAAAGATTGTATAGGATCTCTTAATTTTAAAAAATAAAACCATGAAACGGTTCCGCGACACTAAGGATGAAACTAAATCTACGCGGGTGAAACCGCGGGGCACAGCTAGTATTAGTATAAAAGAGCGATGTATATAAAAAGCGTACCTTTACTAGTGGTATTATATACATTGTACCAACAAATAAAATTGTGTAGGTACTAAAATAAATTTTCAGGCAAAAATTCAAATTGTATACAAATCCGATTTAAAATGTTATAGACTTGTAACAAAGCCATTCAAATAATTTTTAGCCTCTTTCTCTCGCGCTTGCGCTAATAGAACCGATACCTTGTATGGAATGTATGGAATTTACATAAATCAAGTGACAGATTTCATTCCCGTACATTGTGTATCGTTTCTCTAAGCGAATCTGGAGAATAATGTTACTTTGTCGAGGCACAGGGGCTAGACTAACTAGCTAGGCTACTAAGTACAGGGGCCTGACCTCATATTTATTTATTTATTTATAATTTGAATATGTAAACTTACAGCTATTGCCAAAGCGCTTATATATAAAACCAAAAGAGAATTATAATAGAGACAATTTACAAAAATAGATTCTCAAGCTCTGTGATTATTGCTATGATAGTATAAATCTTATTATGAGACAGATGCATATGACGTGTGTAAGTCTGTCACTGTCACACAGTGGAACTATGATGACAATAAGGGCTCATTGTAAGGAAGTGTTTGTTTGCGCTCGCGCCATACAAAACAAAGAAATTACTACTATTCAAGGTCAGCGCTCATAACTCGCGACAGCACCTGTAATATATTCTTAGCCTCACCTGAACATGCAGCCGGGCACGTGTCCCGCATAGTTGGGCAGCATGCCGACGTGTTTGTGGTAGATCTCCGTCGGGTTGATGGACATGGGAGGATCAGGTCTGGGAAAGAATAGGGATATTAGAAAGGAATAATACGGTTAATAGGTAAATACACCTTGTATTAAAAGGTTAACACATTCTCTGGTAATCTATATATATAGAAATGAGTCCCCATTTCCCTTCGTCACACCTGATTTTAACGGGAATTTCACTTGCAGATAGCTGATGTTTCAAGAAGCGACTTAGGCTGATTTTATTTAAAAAAACAGGGTTTTCGCCGGACACCCATCATATTAAGTCTACGCGGGTAAAACCGCAGGGCACAGCTAATGAATAAACTTATGTCATATCAATTGCATCAGTGTTTGTAAGGATATGCATAGCATATGTCGAGTAACACACGGTTAAGTGACGGAAAACGCGTCGTTTGCAGTGAAAGGATTTATGTCATAAAAATACATAAACGATTTAGGTATAATTTATACCTTATTATTCAAATCGTTACTTTATTCAAATAAATTAAACATGAACTAGATCAAACTCGGACTAAAACTAAGTCAATCCCTTTTAAAATCCGTATCACAGAAAGATATGGACCTACTTTTAAACCAAGACTATGCTTTGTAATTAAACATTTAATTTAAATAAATTATTTCTAGAAATAAATAAAACACCCAAAAACATAGAAATACACTTTATTCCTTAAACTAGCATCTTGACCATATATGGTCCTTCGAGATGGTAACCGATCTTAGCATAGTAGTTTCTGGTGCCGACTCCGGAGATGACTGCCATTTTGTCCGACCCGTGTTCCTCTACAGCAATCCTTTCAGCCTCCTCCATGAGGAGCATTCCAAATCCTTGGTGCTGGAACTTTGTTGGGTCTCTTGCATTCACCTGAAATAAAAATAATGCAGTTGCCGAAAATGTCAATAATTGAATGGTAAAAAATTAAGATACAGGTGTTGCTTTCCAGTAGGTCTAAAACGGCCACTTTGGGAGAATCATAATGTGATCCGAATATGATTCAGGAATAATTCATATTTCGCAATTCACCTGTTTGACACTTTCCTATGAAGATTCCCAAAATGGTCCACAAAATATGAATTGCTTTTGTGACAAATAGCAGAACCATAAAAAGTTACATAGGGACTAACATCTACAATTATTGTATTCATTCGTGAATCATAAATATGAATTGCACTTAAGTGACCATTTTGTCATTTCGGTGATGAATCATATTCAGATCACATTATGGTTTCATTTATTTATTGATTATTATTAACCGATAGAACGGCAATAAGCCAACTACACTTTTTAGTTTTAATTATAAGAAGAAAATTTATTAAAGGTTTTACAATCGAAGAGAGAAATATGACGTGCGGTCTAGTATACCATAGCGGAGTAAAAGCATTGAAAATCCAAGGTTACTTGCCTCAACAAACGGACAGACAGAATTATTTTTAATTAATTTTTTTTATGTAAGTATTGTATATACAATCATAATATTCATGTATTCAAAAGCTGTTAATTTAGAATTGCAAACAGACACTTCAATATTATTTATCCGTATACATAAAATATATGTACTCACAGGAACAACAGATCCATAGACATGAAGTTCCCTCACAATGCTGCACTGCTTGAAGTTAGCGTTGGGTCCTGGCTTCAACTCAGGGCGGTAAGTAGCCGAGGCACACTTCCTGAGTCTGAGCAAACCCACTAGGATATCCTGGTTTGGGTCCTCGTAGGCTAGGAATGTTTCCCAACCTCCATTCGCTACGTAATCACGTCTTATCAACTCTACCTGTAAGTTTAAAACAATGCAATTCAACTCTTTTTCCTTTGCCTTCTGCCATAACTATGCGTTTAGAAATTTAAGGATTGGAGCAGTCGCCTGCTATGCAAGCGAATCCCAGCAGGGCCTGTACCTATGAGTTTTTCTAAAAACCTATGTACAGTGATTTCACACCATGTGCATTACGGTGAAGAAAATTTAATCAAAAACGTATGCATAATGCCTGAGACGGCGACAGACATCTATCAGGTCGGCATTTAATCATCTTTGGTGAAAAGTGGGTGTTATTATTACAACATCTCTGCCTACCCCTTCGGGTAATACAGGTGTGAGCATTTATACGTGTTTTCACGTCCACATTCATTGCAGTCAATTTGAAGGCAAAGTATTGACTCACGGTAAGTGGTTACTGCAGGCTGACCCTAAGAAACTCTTCCCACCAAAATGCACAAAGACAAAATAAATAGCAAATCTTAATATTTAGACCTTACCTCATAGGGCCTGACTTTGTTGTGTATCTCCTGTATGCCCACCTCCCTGGTCCTGACATCCCTGCAGTCAGTCCCCAGATCTGCCATGCGAGCTAACGCCAGCTCCCTCAAGTTTCCATGTTCAACTCCTGATGATACCAATGGCATTGGGATATCGCGCTGCACCCTGGAAGCAAGCCACACAAGAATTTGATTTATACAGATAATTTTGTATGTTAGCATATACAGAAGGAATAGGAATCTCTCTCACTATTAAGCAGAAGATATAACTTTTTTAGTCTCCAATAGAAAGTGCCTCAAATAGTATAAATTCAGCTCACCATTTCTACACCAAACTACTTTGTCTATTTCAATGCATCAGTCTTCTAAAATAAGTTCAAGATCTTAATATGGCTTGATGTAGCTAAAAAATCCATGTTATCTATATATATAAAAATGTATTGCTGTTCGCTTATCTAGGTAAAACTTGAGAATGGCTGGATAGTTGGGTAATTTTCATCTTGATATATTTGTGGAAGTTCAGGGCAGGTTTAAATGGTGAGAAACTTACAAAGTTCACCATCTAGTATTTTATAGGTTGTAGGTTGTCAATGAATATATATGGGTGGCTAGTTTACCTTATAAAATAAAAAAATAACCATACCTGTACACTCTAGTCCAAGGGGGAACAAGAGCCAATATCCTGGCAATCAGATCAACAAGAGTGGAAGGTGGGTAACTCCTGTACCGCCCTGTCTTCCACAGCTCATACAGACCAGTGCCTCTGATCACGAGGGTGGGGTAAATCTTCAGCCCATCAGCTCTGAATGCTGGGTTCTCAAAGAACTCTATGAACTGTTCTACATCCCTATCAAAATCAACATTAGGGAGATCTGGCATCATGTGTGCTACAATCTGGAGAGGAATTGCATAATATATATGTAATGATATTTAGTATAATATAAGTTTTATAACCATCTGAAATAAATGGTATTGTAAAAAGAGATTTGCAAATCTAGCCAAATGTTTGACTATTCAAAACTCAGCTTTAGAAATTAAAATAAAAATATCTTTATTTGATAAGACTTCAACTATTCTTTTACTTACTTTAAAATCATCAGGATGACATGATTATATAGAATTTGTAAAGTTTACTGCTAAGTTTGGAAGTTTATTTATACTAAGAAGAACTAGGCAAGAAACTTAGTAGTTATTCTTTTCAAAAGTATGTTATTTTAATTTTCCAGAAAAGTGAATTCAAGACTAACCTTGTACCCAGCATCTTTGGCCAAATTAAAGTTCTCACAAACAGCCTTCACAGTGTGTCCTCTATTGGTGTCGCGCGCAATGTCTTCATATACAGACTGTACTCCTATTTCCAATCTGAAAGAATAATTTCATTCTTAAAAAATGTTCACTGTAAAGCCATATTTGAATAATCTGCAAATCTTTAAATTTTATACTTGAAGCACTTATAGGATTAGAAGCCCCTAGTGACGACAGCTTTCAAAAAGTCACCACAATCAATTCAATGGTGAATCAATAAAGAATTTCATTAGTCTGAAGAAGCATGTGTATGAGCATAAAAAAAAGTTAATGTCTTCTCAGACCTAACAAATATACACAAAATAAATTTCATTAAAAGGAGTTATGACTACATGAGGAGGTCATGCGGTTTCACCCACGTAGTTCCCGTTCCTGTGGGATTATGGGAATAAAATATAGCCTATGTTAATCGCTGATGATGTAGCTATCCATTGCTGAAAGAAATTTCAGAATTGGTCTAGTAGTTTCAGAGCCTGCATTGAATATGTAAACTAACAAACACACAATAAAACAATAAATTTGTTCCTCTTTATAATATTAATGTAATATAGTAGAGTACCTAGTGCAGCCGTAGTTGAGCATATCACTCATGTGCCGCTGAAGACAATAGTCTGGTCTGGTTTCAATGGTGATGCCAATGCATTTGGTCTTGGCCTTCTCAGAGTACTTCACTGCCTCTGCCACACTACCAGATGTGTGGCCCGACAGGGCGTCATGTAGGTTCCTAAAACAGCAAGATTGTACCTATGTTCTACACTATTATAATAATTATTATAGCTTTATTTAATCCACTTAATTGTTATTTTGAATATGGTTTATTCACTGCTCATTTGCTAGGCCACTTTGGGTAAAAGGTCACTTGTGTGAGCACAATGGAGCTGACATTAACACATTCACTGCTAACAACGCACCTGCGCGTCCAACTGTTAGAGAATTTACGAAGAAGATGAAATTTCAGCAGCTAATGTGTTAACAATGAATGATAAAGTTTCAAAAAAGGTATGCTCATTTAAAAAAAAGGAATGATAGTACTAAGATCACACACTTTACTTAATCTGGACAAAAATATTCAATATAAGAAATTCAAGGTCTGCACCCAAACCACAACCAACTTACCTTATAAAGTAGTCCCTATAATCCTCAGGCAGACTCATGAATGTGCCACCCATCACAATGAACTCCACTTTATCTACACTGTGGCCCAACTGCTTCAACTGTTCTACTCTGTGGCGCGTCTGCAAGTATGGATTGTAGCGCGCACGAATAGCCCTCATAGATGTAGGCTCGTAGCCTGTGTAACTCTGGGTGGAATATTCGAAATCTGAATCAGGACCGCCGGGGCAGTACACACAAATGTTGCCAGTAAAGTTTATATGCGGGCATCTGTGAGGCTTACACATAACAGCTACCACTGCAATCCCGCTCGCCGTGCGAATAGGCTTAGCCCTTAATTTGGGAAGCAATATCTTCTTAGCGTCAGCAGGCACTGCTGCGATGATATCCACGAGCCTCGGTGATGTTCCCAATCCGTATTTTGATGATATCCTCGTCTTCATCTTGTTAAGGTTAACATCTTTGCCCTGGCGATGAGCTACGAGCAACTCTTGTATGATCTCAGATATCACTATAACCATCTTCTCCTCTTTAGAGAGGTTCGGTAACAGCTTCTTCTTTGCCATTTTGTTATTTTAACACAGTTTTACACCAAATTATTTTAATTACGCGTGTCGTATTGTCTCGTAATTTCTTCTGTTTGACAGTTTTTAGCTTTAGAGTTTTGATACTGCAATGACATTGACACCCGATTGACACATAACCGATTGCACAGATTGTAAAAAATATCAGTTACGTTTCGAAAAACTAGAGTTCTGTGTGGTCCTGTTAAACATTCTAAAAGCATTTTTACTAGTGAATACTTACTTGACTACATTCACAGGAGCCCATTCAGTACTTTGCCGTCGCCTATAGTTAGACGAGAAATCGCAAAGTGCCGAATTGGTAAGCTTCTTCGACGAATCGCCAAAACGTTGGAAGCCATACGGAACATGACCCGCAAAACCTTTAAAAAAGCAGATAACACCATGTTAAAAATTAAATTAATTAAGTAATAAACCTTTTGATTGACCTACTAAATATCTTTCGACGGGGTAAGTTCGTTTAATTAGTTTGTTAGGCCTATCAACAACTAAAATAATGTTTTACAAAAACTAGTAGGTAAAAACGACGGGTAAAAGTTCACTACTCCACTTAATTCCGAACTTTTGCCAATAAATTTCACACCTCAATATTAGTTCTAGTTTTTTACTTACGAACGGACTGGGAGGGGTTGAACCCCCAAATTTGATTCCGCACAAATGATGTGTGTAATTTTCCGTAGGACATTGAAATTAGTAAATAGTAGAAATACCAGGCGTTGAAATTTAATGTAAATCACCGTATCCAAATAAACACGTCAAAGTCTACATGACACATGACCATAAAGAGGTTTTAAAAAAAGTTCCGTTCCGTTGTATTATCCAGCCAGTAATCAAGTCATGACAGTGGTAAAAAGTTTGATTGCAGTTTCCAGCCTGTGATCTAACCTTTCTTGACGTATTTGTCTGGATCGCTATTCTCCATGAAGAAGGGGCTGACTGAGTGACTTGCCGGCGACAGTTTTGGTTCATCCATCGGTAGATCTCGTAGTATGCCCGCGCATTCTGGCCGGACCGTCACCAAAGGTAACTTGAACTCCGCTGTCGCAGACTATTTAAACAACCAAGCAGTTAAAGCCTTCGAAAGTAGTAACTCCTTAAATTAATCTGGGCCTCTGCTCTCTAATAATTCTCTGCAATCTCTCAATTCTTTCCCAGTCACAAATCCTGTTGTTCTTCAGTCTTCACTCCTTCCATACTCTCCACCAGCCATTTCACTATCACAAGCACAGTCTTTCTCCAATTCACTTACGAATCGATCGACCAGGTCCCAGGGTTGTCCCTTGCCAGCTTGCAGGTCAACAACTCGTTCCAGCTGGTTTCTTGCAGCTCGTTGGTTCATCTGCAACTTTTGGAACTCCGAGAGCGCTTCGGTTGCTGCCACCGTGTAGCGCTGCCCGAAGTGCGCGTTCAGTCTTGGCAGAAACCCTGTATTTTAAGTATTTTGGCTTGCAAGATATAACAGTTATGTAGATAGGAACCAATGTATTATTTATTCGTAATCTTTATTACATTTTAAAACACCATGATACATTGTATTTGTAACAGAGAATAGGCAAGTAAAAACAAATGTGTTGGTTACTCCTAAGTGCTAGCTAGGGAATTTTTAAATAGGTTATATATTTATCTCCATCGGAGATCTTAATACGAGAATATAAGAACTTTGTATGTTTGTAATTGTCGGTACATTTATGGAAACTAGCATAACATTAGCATACTACATAATATAATATTTTTATGTTGGTAAATAATCTTATGATTGCACCGTTAGATTGTGCATCCATGCTAAAGTGGTAGGTAGCCACAGCCGCCAGATATCGTGACAAAACTGGACCGAACTCGGATTATACGGCGAGAACCGTTATTCTCATTGAATTGTATTAAAGGCGAATAAGATTCCTGTGTCAAGTATAATAAATATGAAAAAGGATGGGATATCCGTAAAAAAATATAATATTTATTTTAAATGAATAATGCTCAATTTCTTTCCGGATTCTACTCAGCAAAAGCAATCTTCCGAACCCGGTGGTAACATTTATAATCCTGTATAATGTTTTTATGCGTCCTTCTGACGATTTGAAAGTAGCACCAGTTTACTTCGTAAGAAGCAAAGTAATCAAATAAAGATTTTTTTATTTCAATTTGAAATAAATCAGTTAAGGTTATTATGGCGAAGACATTCCAAAATCTGCCCACTTTACTAAAATAAAAATAATGATGATCTTCTTAAATTGACCACTATATCAGGCTCTTCATAAGTTCAGACGCTGCGTAGTGTAACAAAAACGAAATCACTGACCATAATAGTATTGATCTCAAATAAATCAGTTAATTTGGTCAATGCGTGCGTAGGCGCGATTCTTTGTCCGATGCTCACATCTCAATGGCCACCTTGACCGTAATCCGAACATTTCCATATAAAGAAAATCACGCTCTCTCTTCAACAATAAAATTATTATCAATCCATCCATACCGAAGATTGAGAATAGATGAAGTTTGTTTGACACACAATGCATCGGCTGGTATCTGCTGTGGAAAGTCAGTCACGAAGCGACCGTGGTTTTACACCTACATTATAATTAAGTCTTGATAGGTTAAGAGGCCCTTTCATTATCATTTTAAAGTTTTAAGTAGGTACATTTTTGGCCCAAGTCATTGTAAGAACAAGACCATTGTCGCTTACGGATACTTAGATTACCTACGTTTGATAGATGTAGGTATCCAAGCTGCAAAGCTTAATGGCTGCACCAGCCTTGCGGTATAGTACTTACCTACAGCCAACTATGATACACATATAAAACCTAATTAAAAAAAATAGTTTTTTCTAAATTAAGATAGACTATAACTATAAAAATCAATACCTACTTACCTCGACTTTTATACAAAGAAAACAATAACATAATATTTAAAAAAAAACTTTCTAATACGTGTTTACTACATTGATGCTTTTCGTCTGCAACATAAAGTATAAATAGATACTTACCTATCTATGAGTAAGTACTTAGGTACTTAATTCGTACATATAAAAGGAGTACTTAGGTCCAAATATTTCAGGAAGCGTTTGGAATACCACAGACCGGTCTATGACTAACTTACTCGACACCAAAACACTGAATCATCGCGATCAAGTTTATACGTCGGTTTTTTTTATTTCTTTAAACATAAATAAACAATCCAGCGTCGCATCATGATCATTTGCGCTTTTATTAACCCCTGGGTGAGTGTTGCAAACTATAAAAAAAAGCATAAAACGACAGGCATAAGGTTTTTAGGTTAAAAGTTCTTTTATAACACTTGGATCATGAGCCAAGCTGTGTGACCTTGTAGGACCTCAATAAATTTCACACTTCAGACTTCTTGCTTCATCAGTATCTCTCCTTGAGGATAAAAAGGAAAATAATCACACTTGTCTTGAGAGGCTTAGCCCAAATATTCGCCAATAACCACCATGAGGAGATGTTAA
The DNA here is from genome assembly GCA_964035505.1 of Watsonalla cultraria. NCBI lineage: Eukaryota > Metazoa > Arthropoda > Insecta > Lepidoptera > Drepanidae > Watsonalla > Watsonalla cultraria. The sequence continues at coordinate 2,288,050 of OZ037717.1, read as the reverse complement.
TTGCTTTCCATATTATCCTTTCTGCAAGAACAAAATTGCAAGTATCCACTTACCCTCGTACCCTGGTATCATAGGGTGTTTGTACACTGGATCCCCATTACGAAATCTTGCGTTCACTGTATCGATGTCACTTTGTGGGGGACGGAAGATCTGGGGAAAGGATGTCCCTATAAATCAGAGAGCTGTCCACCTAGGAAGATTTCAAAGAAAACTAGTTCATGTTGTACCATCGTTATTATGACTTTCAACTCTGAATAAAAGGGTTAAGATTTTATGTGACCTGTCTCAAGGACCTGTTCCAATAGTTATTTCAACTAGGTTTGCTGCTACTCTCAATGATCCAGCATATCAAAGTTTTATTTAATTGAACGTACTTATGCCTCTCGTGGTTCCCCACAGCTCGCGGTCATTATTCCGCAGTATCCTTGAGAATATTTTTCTTGATTTCAATACTAGACTAGAGAAACCCGGCGGTATCGTTCAGCCTCTACATTGACGGTGATCTTGCTATCTATCTAGATTCTAGAGGAACTGAACAATATGCCTGCATACCTGGAAATCATCTGCTGTCCTGTCAGAGAGGACGAGCCGCTCCGAATGCTGGACGCTAGGGTCGAGGAGTATCTTGTGTGTGGTCGACCCATATGTGTCGCCGATCCGGTATTTGTACTCGGGACAGTGGCCTGTGTAACTGTTGGGATGTAGGTAAGTTAATTGAGCAGTAGTTCATAAGAGCCGAGATGGCTTAAGTGATTTGTTAGAAGGATGTTAACCGTGAGCTTTATGAGGTTGGAACAATTTATGTCTGAGAAGGAATTCACCATCTGTCACGTTGGCGTCTAATCATCTGTGAATGAGGGAGTTGTAACCCCCTTGTCTATCTGCAATCCCCCCTTCAGGTACCCTTCTTGAAAAGCGTGAGCTTACAATAAAAGTTCATTGCTTAAATAGCTATTAATGCCTAGCTCCCTTTTTATGTTTGTGCTTTTAATTGTATGTTTGCAGAGAGAAGTTCGTGGCTTTCTTATGATTAGAACCTACCTGAGTCTCTCATTACGCTTTCAAGCGTTCCATACGTAACTTTACCCACTTACCTCTATTTTAAATATTAAGTTTCAACAGCATACTCAAGTGTTTGCAATGTTAAATAATAAAGTTTATTGAAATTTCATTCGCATATGCCAAATAATCATCGATATATAATATTATGTAAAGTAAATCCACATATTTAAACATTAAAATTTCGACATTGCAGTGGCGCCAAAATTATGCAATGAAACCGTTGTAAAACGCATTGGCTACGAGGACTGTGCTCCAAGTATAGGTTTGAACATGATTTTACGTTGACGATATCGTCTGCGTATTTTCCTCATTATGTATGACGCAAGGTCAAGCGTCGAAGTTCGAACGTGTCAAAATATAAGTATACTTGAGGCACTGTACTGCAGGCCTAGACAAAGTAACATTCTCTCGCGCTTGCGCCAATAGAAACAATGAAAAAATTATGGAAATGACATAAATCAGTCACGTGACATATGTCATTCCCGTACATTTTGTATCGTTTCTACAAGCGAAGCGTGAGGATAATGCTACTTTGTCTACAGGCCCTGTACTACATGCTATTGGTAAGCTTATTAACTTGGTTAAATGTGTTTTGAATGAGGCCGTCTGTATACGGAGCTTATGTTCCCGCCATCCAGAATTTAGCCCTAGTCACCGAAGAATATCTCCAAACATTACGTAAAGTAAAGATAAAGCGTGTGTTGTTATTACAACACCTCTGCTTACCCCGTTCGGGGTCCCTTCTGCGATAGCTTGACCATATTTATTTATTTATATTTATTTTCACGAACGATTACCTATTATTCACAGACCATAATTTGCTTGTGGTTTTTCCCAAAGGTAAGTAGAAATACAAGCAGTGGTTTTAAAAGAAGAAGATAGTACTGAAACCAGTATTAAAATTATCGAGATGTTTGGACATATATGTACGTATCATAGTCTACCTACTAGCCGGGTTTGGCGCGTGTTCATGTAAATCGGATTGCACAAACTATCCAGTATATCTAATCTAGATAATCCACATTCCATAACTAGTAGTCAGAGCAGAATTTACTCTTAAAACTTGTTAAAAATAAATCGTAATGCGACAACTTTTAACCTTGCAATTGTATCTAGGCCACTTTCATCTTCATACGATTGGAAAACAGGAAATGTCTGACTTGTCCAAGTCTGCATTCCTTAATACTTAGTACCTATACCAAATGTCAATAGTGACAAGTTTACGGCAAATTCCTTAGGACATCTACGTTATCTATTTTACTTTCATTTGGTCGCTTCATTAATAAACACTTAATACTAAATTTAGATTATGTTCCACGGACATTTCTTAGATTTTCCTATGATCAATACAAGTTGCTCTTCGTGATGGATTAGAGTGCCAAGTGCATGTTTTTCACGCTGTAACAAGTCACCGCGTTGACGTAAACTCAGATTTATATAGGACGAAACAGCGCCACCTGTCGGCCCTTAGAGGGCACTATTTTAATGCAATACAAATCTGCACTTACGTCAACGCAATAACATGTGACAGCGATTTTAAGAAATCTCGCACTAGGCACTCAGGTGGCCATTCGCTTTCTCCGAAAAACGAAGCTTCGGCCGAAAGTTCGCAAAGTTCCTACCACGGTTCTTATTCGTACTAAAATTACGTGGTTATATATTACGAACGTGGTCTGCTAGAAAATTCTTTGACGTTTATTATAATCTAAACATACCTTAGTTAAATAATTCAGGGAATGAAAATAAGAGTTTGATTAAAAGAAAGAGATTGTGAAACTACGTTTGATTTTAGTTCGGAGAAAGAAGAAGTAGTTCCCCTGGCACATACCGCCCCCAAATATAAAGAAGATTTTTCAGTGTCGCACTCCTTAAGTGTCGGTTTTAAAGATACGAAATTGAACTTAATTATCTTTGTATTATGTATCAATTTCCGATAATGGAATCTGACGCTCGGCGTCGAGTTCTACGCTGATAAACTTTACAGAAGAACGCGGCTGAACTGCCTACCCAACTTTATTATACTAGTCAGGCTAAACTGAATGATAGCTGATAGCAGGTTGTAAAAACTCACCCAGGTATGTAGTGCGGCTGAGCTATACTCACTAAATCCAAAGCCATAATGAATTAGTTATTTTGTAGCGATATACAGTAGAAATTAACTCATAATTTTCATAATGCGGCCTAAAATATTAAAAATTGATTCAATCAACACATTTGTTGTGTTTGCTTTGATAGACGTTTTTATTTGTCAATAGATTTAGTTTTAAAGGTTCGATAGGTGTAATAGATTCGCCATGACCCAAGATTATTGAAAAAAGATTCCATATTCAATTAAACCTATTTGTTGGTTGTTTTCTCTCATATAACAGAGAAAAAAAATAGGAGGCTGCATTACTGATGTCTTCATGAGTTATGAGCGCTGGCATTGAATAAACAGTTACCCCCACTATTTTCGCTGAGCGCTCATAACACGACAGCACTTTTACCTACACTCGGGCGTAGGTGCTTTAAACGTACGTACGTACGTACGAGGTAATTTTCCGCTTAAAGTGTGGTGAAGCGCTGGGCAAAATGGTGAGACGGAAGGTGACGTTCCGTTGCATAAGCAGCAGATAAAAAAACAGGGAGTGAAGTATAACCTAGCCTAGTAACTACTTAGCTTCGGATAAAGTTTGAACCCAACCGGCTTTTCAGATATGAGCTTTTCTTCAAAGACTACAATGGGTTAGCAAACAATTATTAATGGAAGAAGAACCATGTTACGCTGTGTGTTGGAATTCTGAGCGTTTGATTTGATTTTTTATTAAGACCTATGAATGAAAGCAAGGCAAAAGGTGCGAATGACAAGAACACTAAATACCGGTCAGGCCAATCCGTTCATTCGGTCGACGTCGTTCGAATCATTCGTTAGTTAGGCCGCCATATTGGATTCAACCGCAGCGGCGGGTGGATGTGTGCGGTGAACCTCCGCGTATAGTGACAGCCAGACGATGAAATAACTTTTATAAAACTTAGTGCCTTAAAATTCGTGTATTTACTATAACAATGAATTGAATAAACTGTGTAGTGATTCTACCAAATTATTTTGAACGTTGTATTTATAAAATTTCGAAATTCGACTTGAAATGCATGCATTCCATCGAGACTGTTGAACTTTTGTTTTTTTTTAAGTACGGTATACGTACTTTTTGATTGTTATCAAGTTGTTTTTTAAGTTTACTGTGAGCTATGGATTTATTTATATGTAATATACAAAGTGTTAAGTGGTTGATGCATCTGAGACTGTTAACGAAGTTAGCAACTCACAGATTAACGAGGAATGCCGAAACATACAGGTAAACAAAAATTGTCTTACTTTCATTATTTACTTAGACCTCCACGAATACCTTGATAAATAATAACTTACCTTACTTAATCCGTATTATATCGTATTTATTAGTTCTACTTTGATTAGCTGACGATTCAAAATTAACGGCAAGTAACCACGGTCCATACGTTTAGCAATGTTTTTTAATTAAATAGTGTTGTGATAGCTTTGATTTACTTTTCTCTCTGGCTGAGAGGGATTTTAAGTAACACTAGCTTTTGCCCGCGACTTCGTCCGCGTGGAATAGATACTTTCGGCTAGCGGTAACTTTAACCCGCGATTGGTCTTAGCGTGATGATATAGCCTTCATTGATAAATAGGTCATCTAATACTAAAATATTTTTTCAAATCGGATCAGTAGTTCCAATAAACACTTCAGCTTTTAAATTAGTAACTTTTAATTACCATGTACGAACTAACCTATCCATTGTGATGATAACTTTGTCATTATGATAGCAACACTGTCAATGTTATCACAGTATTTTTATCAACGTTTTATCAAATTGACGACATAAATAATACTCAGGTTACCTTTTGAAAAGTGCAATTAATCCTTAATTGATAAGTTAGATTATTATAGTTACCTACTTAGATAGGTAATAGTTTTTTGAGAAGTGCTTTTGGTAGATACGTGTGATTTTAACACTTATCGATCACATCAGTCTTTGGTCACCTATTTTATCCTTGATAAAACCTGCTATCTACCTTCCCTAGTGAACTTGGGAGCCGATTAAGATCGTTTTAAACAGCGCGCACCTATTCAAACCTTCTTAGATTTGACTTTTCATTTTGGTAACATTCTGAATTAAACGTCAATGCGTGTTCAAAGCTAAGACATTCTTAATACTACTTACACGCGCTCTGTCAGACTCCATCAGACTATGGTGGATCTATGGTGTTACATTAGCTGGATCGGATAGCAGTACAAGTGCTATCTCGAGTTATAAGCGCCTAACAGACAGACAAGACTCATAAAATAAAACTGCGTACTCAAGGCTCTTATTCAACCTCGCTGCGTATTCAGCGCTCATAACTCATGGAGGCACACGTAACTGTCAGTAAACTAAGTAGCTAGGTACTAGATCTATACAACGTGACAAGCGTATTGTCTTTCGGAAGAAAACCATGGTCTTTCAGTCTTCAAAACAATATGGTTATTACCAAGTCTTCAATAAACTTTCCAGCATAATGCAGAATATGGAAAGGTAGACACAATGGCGAAATTCGAAACAGGTCAGCTTTCTTTTCACATTCATCTTTGCAAATTAGACGCAAAAATACCAACTACTTAGTCCTCATTTGAAAATTTGGTTAAACATATTCAAAAGCGCATCGACTGACCTGCTTGTGTATGAAGAAAGACTATTGCGAAATCATTTTAACTGTTCATATCTGACTATCGGACGTCACGCGGTTTCACCCGCGTAGTGCCCGTTCCCGTGGGAGTATGGAGATAAAATATAGCCTATATTAATCAGTGATAATGTAGCATTCAAATGGTGAAAGAATTTATAAAATCGCTTCAGTACTTTTTGAGCCAAATCGTTACATACATACGTACAAATCGTTCCTCTTTATAATATGAGTAAAGATATCAAAATCTTAAAATGTATGCCACTACTTAGTTAAACGAGAAACGGATTAGCTTTAAGATCACATCATAATCTACACTAATATTACAAAGTGGAAAGACTTGATTGGTTTTATAGGCTCCGAAACTAATGTACCGATCTTGCTGTTGGCTATTTTATATCCTCGTACACACACGGGACCTGAAACTACGTGGGTGAAACCGCGTGACGCCCTCTAGATAGATAAACTAAATATCCTTAAATTTAAGTATGTTCTTAAGGTCTTACGCAGAAATTATCAATACTTTCTTACACAATAAAATTTAACATGTTACCGAACAATGAAACGAAGCACCCATTCAAAATCAAGTAAAATGTTTCAAAGGAATCCTGTTTGGTCACAGAGGAACCAAACTCCACGGCATCGTCCTTACAAAAGTGGGCTCTGGATTGTAAATCTTACCACTTTGTTTTTACGTTGAGTTTAGAGTAACACCTACAGCAGATTTCTTCAAATGCTAGTCAAGAAATTAATCATTGTTTTGTATTTATTGCTTTCATAAAATGTACTCGTAAATGCTGTCAGAAAGCATAACACGCTAGAAATAGCTCCAACATAATGTTGGAGTAATGTACATACATGTATTATTATGATAATAACCTTAATAGCATTCTTAACGTCTTGAGATAAGATAAAAATGTTCCTTCCCTATTAATTTCAGACACCAGCAGACATTCTGTAATAATTACTTAGACGAGTATTTAGACTAGAATCGTTGACAATCGAGCTAAAGCTTTGTCACGTCTTCAAAGACGAGTTTAGGTTGTTCGATCTACGGACCGGTTCGTAGGAAGAGTCGGTTTGCGATATGAAAAAAGAAGACCCGCGGCAGTTGATATTCGAGGTCGTAACCCAATTGGGGACCAGTTGGAAGGTATGCTTTTGTAGTACACTTTCTCCAGTGCGTGACGTGCCCAGACGCACACTTTTCACTGTTGAATATCTACAGGTGCAACGCAACACCACCGAACTTGCAAACATGCCATATTTACGATATGCGATTTTCTTTATAGTGATTTGCAAAAGTTACACTTTCACCGTAACGAAAGTAGCTGTGTGGCTCCTCTTCGCTATTCGCATGACTATGTGACACCACATAGATGATTTCTCATTTGTTCCCATTACCGATTCGTAAGAAGACGCTTCTGAAAAGCTGAAGATTCAATCAGATACGGTCAGACTTTACGATGTTTGTCGATAAATAACTTTCAATTTTATATCTAGCGAAAGGGTTATAAACGAAGACACGAATAAGTGGGTTTGTAGTACAAAATTCAAGACCACACGTCGCGCCACATCTTTAAACGACAATAAACCTCTTGTAAATATCATTGACCCCCTAAATAGAGGGCGATGCTATGGGAAAAGCTACTCAAGCTAAGAAAAAGAGTTGTGTATCAAAACGTACGCCTCCCAAGGTACTTTCAAATAATCGTTTGCGAGTCGTTAAAAATAATACTGGGAACGTCATAAAAAGTGAAGTTAAGCAAAAAAGTAACCCAACGGGTACAATTTGTTATGAGCAACAATTTGTCCGTCCGTCTTTAACGAAGTCACAAAAGGATGTAGAGCATCAAGAAGCGCTTAATTTTTGTTAATTGCTTCAAGTTAATATACATAGTAATTGGTTACGATTCGTTTGGTAACAATTTACGAAATGACCACACAATAACATCACTGATTTTAAATAACCAGAAATATTGTTAAATGGATTTGTAGAGTAAAAACAATAACGGTTAACTTAGTTGAAACCACGTTGATGATCATGCCCACATTCCTTAGACTGAAGTCTGTCACATGACTCAATCACCGATTGTTATGCAGATTTCGTTTAGATATGGTCTCAAGCGACACTTTCATGTATGAACAACAAGTCGGCCATGCTTTAAATAAAGTTCATTAACGTTTAGTTCTTGACCTCCTTCATTAGTTACTTTTGACCTCTTATTTTGTGTCTCATCATCATCATCTGCCCTTATCCCATTTTATTTGTCTGCGCAATGTGTTCTTCTCTTCCAATTCTCGCTAACAGCCGTCATATCTGTATTCACTCCTGTAATGTAATGTCTATGCTATAGTCTATGGTATGAGTGTGGATGGCGGGAAGGACACAGAAGATGGACGCCACCAACTAAATATGTAGTAGTGAATAACTTGTTTGATTAATAATAAATAAAAACTATAATAAAGGAAACCGAATATTAATTAATTAGCTCTGGAGAGCATCACATGGCGCAGCCGGTAGGATAAGAAAAATGAATTCTTTCAACGTACCTTCTAGACTGGTACTCACGGGAAATCTAAAAGAAAACTGGACAAAATTTCGACAAAGCTTTGAAATTTATATGCAAGCTGGTGGTTTTGATACGGCATCAGAAAGCAGAAAAATCGCAATATTTTTGAATATAATAGGAGAAGATGCTATTTCAGTGTACAACACGTTCACATTCGAAGATAAGGCTGAAAAAACTTTGGAGTTAGTATTATCGAAGTTTGAAAAGTACTGCAATCCAAAAGGAAATGTGTTGTACTGCAGATTTCAATTCTATAATCGTTCTCAACAAGTAAGTGAGCCATTTGATTCATTCCTGACTGACATGAAAATACTTGCTAAATCTTCAGAATTTTGTTCTGCTTGCACTGACAACATACTAAGGGACAGACTTGTTTTTGGATCAAAGAACGAAGATTGTCAAAAGAAGTTGATAAAAGCAGGTGATCCATCATTGGATGAAGTAATCACATCTTATAGAATAGCTGAAATCTCGGAGGCACAAATTAAAGAAATACAACAGAAAGAGGTTAATGCAATATCAACAAAGAAGCAATGCTCATATTGTGGTTATATACATGATACAGGAAAATGTCCTGCTTATAATAAAACATGCGTGAAATGCCAAAAAAAGGGACATTTTGGTAAAATGTGTAAGTCAAGACTAAAAGTAAATGAAACGAATATACAATGTGGTGAATATTATTGTGGCACAGTATCAAGTAATTTGAAGATAAATTCAATAGCATGGTACAAAGAAATTCAAGTTGAACAGTCCATAATAAAATTTAAATTAGACCCTGGTGCAGACGTAAGCATTATCTCATTTGATGAGTATAAAATAATAGAAAAATCTGCAAGTCGACCACTGGAAATGAAGACTTCATCTGCCATATTGGAAAGCTGGAATGGATTTAAAACAAAGGTTGAAGGTATTGTACTTCTGAAAGTGAAGCTAAATGACATTGAATATTACGAACAATTCTTTGTGGCAGGCAATGCTAGTTCTTCGGCTATTTTGTCAAGAGATGCTTGTGTTAAACTCAATTTAGTGAAGAGAATTGATGAAGTTAGCAACCATGTAACTAAAGAAGATGTAATTGAAAACAATAAGGACTTATTTACAGGTATAGGTAAGATTGATAAGCCGTATGAAATATTATTAAAAAAAGATGTTACCCCTACTTCTAAACCACCATATAGAATTCCTTTAAAGCTCAGACCGAAGTTACAGGCTGAATTAAATAAACTAGAATCCTTAGGAATAATTTCTAAAGTAGAAGAGCCTTCTGAATGGGTGAATAGAGTTGCAATAGTTGAAAAACCTGATGGCTCTATTCGTTTGTGCTTGGATCCACAGGATTTAAACAAAGCAATTGTGCGAGATTATTGTATTATTCCAACTGTAAGTGAACTGTCTAGTGTAATAGGTCAAGCTAAATATTTCTGTGTCCTCGATTTGAAAGATTCATTTTGGCATATTGTGCTCACTGAAAATAGTTCAAAATTATGCACGTTCGCAACAATGTATGGCACATACAAATTTAACAGACTTCCATTTGGAATTGCTGTAGCTTCAGAAGTTTTTCAAAAGTACTTGTCAGAGATATTTTGTGATATTCCTGGGGTTATTAATTATATAGACGATATATTACTGTTTGCAAATAGTATGAATGAAATGAATGCCATTTTAGATAAAGTATTTCAGATAGCAAGACAGTTTCACTTGAAATTTAATAGAAATAAATTTCAATATATGGTAAATAATGTACAATATTTAGGACACATATTTGAAAATGGTATAGTGAAGCCCGATCCTGATACGATAACAGCAATACTAAAATATGATATTCCAAGAAATAAGAATGACTTACAACGACTATTAGGAATGGTTAACTATTTGAGACCTTTTATACCTAACCTAGCAGACATTACTGGTCCATTACGTGACTTATTAAAAAATGATACAATATTTGACTGGCAAAAAGTGCATTGTGATTGTTTAGAACAGATAAAGAACATACTGTGTAATAAACCATTACTGAATAATTTTAATCCTGCTAAAGGAATCACAATACAGACAGATGCAAGTAAAACAGGTATAGGATGTGTTTTGCTACAAGAAAATAGACCTATATGTTATGCTTCTAAATCTTTAACTCCAACTGAAGAAAATTATGGACAAATAGAAAAGGAATTTATGGCTGTATTGTTTGCTTGTAAAAAATTTCATACATTTATATATGGCCAAAAAATTATTGTTCAAACTGACCATCTTCCATTGATTTCCATTATGAAAAAGGAATTAAGTAAAATTCCTTCAACTAGACTACAAAGAATAAAATTAAAATTGTCAATTTACAACATAGAAATGATCCATATTCCAGGTAATAAAATGCACATAGCAGATGCACTGAGTAGGGCTTGCTCAACAGCCAGTAAGGACTGTGACTCTGACTTAAATGACATTGTTCATTCAGTAAATATTTCAAATGATATTTTAAAAATGATAGAAAAGGAAGTACAGGGTGATAATACTGCTCAAAAACTAATGTATTATATTAAAAATGGATGGCCTAGCTCTATTACTAAAGTAGACACGTCACTAAAGAGTCTGTACAATCATAGAAATACAATATATTGTGAGAATGGGTTGATATTTATTGATTACAAAGTGTATATACCTAAACAGATGGTAAACTTCATATTATCAAAACTTCATGATTGCCATTTTGGAATTGTTAAAACAAAAGCTAGGGCAAAAATGTTATTCTATTGGGTGGGAATGTACATTGATATAGAGAATTTTGTTTCTGGCTGTGAAATATGTAAGAAATTTTCAAATAACAATATAAAGGAACCCATGATTGTAAGGGATCAACCAGAATTACCTTTTCAACATGTATCTGTGGACTTATTACAATATGGAAACGATAATTATTTTGTCTTAGTTGATCACTATTCTAAATGGATAGAACTTGTAAAGCTATCTAGTAAATCAGCTGAAGCTGCTATAACAGTTTTAAAGAGTATATTTGCTATACATGGCATACCAGAATTGTTGTATTGTGACAATGTACCTTTCAATTCTTGGGCGTTTTTAGAATTTAGTAGGGACTGGCAGTTTAAACCAATATTTTCAAGCCCTCATTATCATCAAAGTAATGGAGCAGCAGAAAAAGCTGTAGGAATTAGTAAGTCCATGTTAAAAAAGTGTAATGAAACAAATTCTGATTTAAAATATTATTTATTAGAATATAGAAATACTCCTATTTGTGGCACCGATTATACACCATCTCAGCTGTTATTCAGTAGATTGTGTCGCACTAAACTGCCAGTCCAAAAGGAATTGTTGAAACCAAACATAATACCTGATTTTCAGACTAATTTGTATAAATCGGTATATAATAAAAAAAAGTATTATGATATTGGAACTAGAAAAAGAAGCTCTGAGTTTATAAATGGTCAGAAGGTATTTTACAAAGAAAATGAAAATTCCAATATCTGGAAGCCAGGTGTAGTTGTTAAAATTATGCCCAACCCTAGATCTATAATGATAAGAGATAGTTGTGGTGTCTGTAAAATAAGAAATACATGGTTTGTAAAGTCTTGTCATGATGAGATAAATGGGTGCCCTGGCTCTGTACCAAATAATATTCCAAAACAACGATATTGGTCAGGACAGATGGGTATACTTGACTCGGCCAGTGCTCCTATTTTGTCTCAAAATGAACCATTGAGGAGGTCAGAAAGAACTGTAAGACCTCCGGCATATCTTAACGACTATTGTTAAATAAAATATTGTTTTTGTTTGATTTAAGCAATTTGGTGTGGGAGATGTAATGTAATGTCTATGCTATAGTCTATGGTATGAGTGTGGATGGCGGGAAGGACACAGAAGATGGACGCCACCAACTAAATATGTAGTAGTGAATAACTTGTTTGATTAATAATAAATAAAAACTATAATAAAGGAAACCGAATATTAATTAATTAGCTCTGGAGAGCATCACAACTCCCACTCTATTTCTATCCATATCATCTATCACACAATCCATCCATCGTTTCTTAGGTCGACGTAAACGTGTCCGAACTGGCATCATTAGACAAACCATTCAAGATAACAATGAATATAAATAAATGCACAGATAAAGGTGTTAAAACATAAAAACCCAAAATCAATGAATTCTTCACTCTGGTATAGGACAAAGGACCAGATATCTAGTTAACACTTCATTATGAGACGTGTAAAACTGCAGATTGTATTCTTATGTTTACCTCGACAATGCTCTTATCATAGCAATAAAATGTTATCTACAGAAGGAATCTCTTTAACGTCTTCAGACACAAAACGCGTGATATCTCGGTTTATTATTTTCAGTGTACTCATTAGTATTGTCAGAAAAAAGATTTAGTACAATGTCCTCTAGTAGTGGGGCTTATGAATACTCGAGCATTACAAAATTCAAAACAGGACAGTCCTATAGTTTTAAATAGCAAAAGATTATTTGTACCAACACCATTCCCAACGTTTTCAGTAGTAATTTGAGTTGAGCCACGGATAATTGTGGAATGTTGCAATTAGGGCCAAGGTATATAGCGAGGGGCAAAACCTGAATACTTCTATCCTGCGTTTTTGTCCAATCCCCAATGAAAGATGAGAACATTAGCCAATATTGTGCAGTACAATACTTACATCGTAACGAGACGGATGTAAGTAACAAAAGTGTCAGTATTGAATCTAACGGGATATTGTTAATCTAAGAAATAACGTGGTAATTATGTAGATGACAAAGGATTAGTAACACTAAAAGAAATGTGATAAAAACGAGAGCATTCTCATTACGTAACAAATTCCAAGCAACAATAAAACTAAGCAAGGTCGTAGCAGAGTTGTTTGATATGCCCACATATTTCATGTTTATGGTGTACAAGCACAATGAGCATGCGTCATGACTTTTAAGCTTTATACCAGACGCAATTGTAATATTTATTTGCCTTACTTACACAGTGTCAATTGTGCGATTACTTATTGTATATTTTTTGGTTATCGAAACCTATATTAGGCATTTAAAACCTAAACTAAAACGTACATCCCTTGATCTTCATGACCCTATGGATTTATCATAAAGTAAGAGGTTCTTCTGATCTGATGACATTTAATTCATACTACATATGCTACATTAGCTACGTAAGCAACAAGTATTTTTTTAATATTGCGTCGAATGTGTGCCCTCTTGATACTTACAACTTTGGATTGACCCCCAATCTTCTATACTACTGTTAATTATTGTTGACATTACGTTACTCACAGTTACAGCGTATGTTTTGTTTGTCTGCCAGTTTCAACATAGGAATGTATGAGACACATGTGCCACGCAAATTATTAGGCCACGTGCGCCCAGTACCTCCCATTCACGGTCCGAACGATCACGAACTCGATCGCTGTTGTGAAATGACCTCCTGTATCGCCTTCTTATATTGTAAGTAAAGTGCAATCTTAAGTATGGCTTTGTTAGTCGTAGATCGCTCACATATCTACGATGAACCGAAAGTTTCAAGGCTACGTGCACACGATCTATCAATGTCGATTGATATTATTGGAATTGATAATCCTCTTATGTTGTAAATTATTGTATGGTGTTCGATTCTTTGTCTTGTGAATAATTCTCGAAGGTATGTACCTAAGGGTCGCTTTTTATAGTTCCTCGGAATCCAAATTTACTTTAGAGAGCCGAGGTTCCTAAGTACTTAGTTCCTTGAAGAGCGCAATATTTCCATTCGGTTTCATAAACCAGGGTGTCATCATGTCAACTACTCATCTCATTTTCAAGTATTGTACCCTTAGCTATTTCTGTCGCAATATGATGCATGAACATTTGGATAATTTGAGTAAATTTCCATGAATGATCAAATAACAATTAATTGAAAACCTGACCCTTTACCTCATACATTTTCCTCTTAACCGAGGAATAGTTTTTAGTTAATAAATTTTATTGCTAAATAAAGCCCTCATGAGTCAGTTAATGGACAAGATCGACTAAAACTGATTTATTCATTGCATGTTACTATGAACTCGATCAATGCAAGTATTATTTAGACCAATAGTACTTATTGAATGTTCAAACATAGCGTCTTTGTGTTGACGGCGACAAAAGAAATGAGTCATTATTGTGAAAACCCCACGACTATTCTCAAAACCATATACTCAAGTTAACTGCAAAGGAAGCAATAACACCAAACCAATTGATGTATAAGATATTGGGTGTTTTAGGACCTCTAACATCTATTGTGGGATAGAATTCATTTCTAAATACATATATGTCATGAAATATACCAGTAGCAAAATTTGTGACTTTATGTTCAGGCATATTTTCCACCATAAAGGTAATGTTAGCGAGTTAGAATGTAGGAAGGAGAGATGTTTTTAAATGCGCTTCTATTCAATTAAACAATCCATATTTTAAGCCTTAGTTGGCTTCAGCTTACAAAATAAGCAGATAAGGACAGCCTTGGTCCGCCCGTACCGCCTTAAGTGGAACATTGGAACAATAATCTAATTTATTTACTGCCTGTGAAATATACATCTACCTATAACTAGCTAAGTGTATACCCAACTGTTGGTGCTATTTAAAATTGGTCATAGTCTTTCTTATGTTTTTCAGTACTTATCATTTTGTATCTGTCTGTATTACTTATTGCTTTGGTAACAAAACAGAGCATACTTGAGGTACAGAACATAGTTCAGGCCATCACAACCTTTTTAACTACCAATGGGACGGAGCACAAATAAAAGCCACCTAGGTAGCGTATGAAAGTATGAACATTTTACAAAACAAACAGCGCCAATTGTCGTATAAGTACCAAATTCTATTCTGTTATTACGCGTAGATAACGTGATTACCAAACATGAATAAATATTTACATTATAAAGAGGCATATGTACGTAAAAGTTAAACAAACGTCTCCGGAGAAGTACGTGACGTATCGAACACTTTATTAACCAGTAAATACGTACACATTTCACGTGATGCTGCGTCACTGAAGCGTGCATGAGCTGATTAATTGAACTTATTCGCTGGATTGTTTGAATCCTTAATATGGCATAGACAACAAGCCGTTTTCTGGCTCACAGTGACGTCACAGTTCCAACAGCTGTGTACACAAGCGTTTTGCGCGGAAAGTCTACTGCAGGTAGGCATTGTTGACTTTGAACATTCTTGTTACGATTCAATGTATTACTTGAAAGGCTTCGACACTGCCTTTGACAAGAAAGGGCACTTAGACTTGTTATGAAATCATTTTAAAGAAGGCAAAATAATGCAGTTTCATTCGTAATATTCCGAGTTATCATAACCCAATAAAATTAGGAAATTATCGAAATAATAAGTTAACAAATCGATTAATTCTTTATCCCGTCCCTCAGGGTATCATACTTGGTCTTTATTTCTTAATACGTGACCATCGCGATTTTACCGTAAAGCCGGTCTCTAAATTGATTAAACACAAACTAAAAACTGTTTTCTATTAACAAGGCAATAATAATTACAGTATTCAATAGTCGCCAACGGCAACCGATTCTCGATGCAAATTTATGCTTCACGGATTTTACAAGTGTTATAATGTTCCGTTATCCGATTTTTTTTTATCTTATTTTATTTATACCTACATCCTCCTCGGTGGTTTTAAAAAGAAAGTTAATTCATCCATCCATCACGTTTTTAGAGACGCCACATAGTACGTTCATCTCGATCCACGCCATAATATGAAGTCTTAAGGCCCTTTCCCATGAAAGTACAGCTAAATGTATACATAGTGATACATAGTCTGAAAACTAGGCGATGCTCGGTACAGAATCCGTAATGGAGTTCGAGAGCCGTCGGAATGCCAGCATAGAACACCATAAACGCATGACCCGTTTTCGCATGTATGGATATCCGGTTAGACGCAAGAATAAAAGGTTCATGAATACCAAAAGAAAATGTTCGCATTCTTTTTAACTAGCGCCAAACAATGCCCTCTGATTGGTATTGGATTTAGTTATAGACATGAATGACGAAAATGAATGTGCTTAGCGTGAAATTATAGAATTTCTAGATAATTAATGAGAAGTTTATAGGAAAATTCGCTTTCTATTTTAGTTGAATATCTATATATATTATAACATCACTAAGATCATTTAAGATTATACTATTTAATTTTGTATGAGAATTACGTTGCATCCTATGGTGTATGTTTGTGGTTATTTTAACAGTTCATTTGTTGTCAAGTAAGCCATGTAGTTGGTTTTTGGTAATTAAATAATTATCTTATCTGACTTACATTATCCTGTGTAGATAAAACTTAAGGCTATTTTGATTGACGTCATTGCGTATCCGCAAAAAGTCCATAAATACACGGAACTGTACCAAATGATAACATATTTTGTAATATTGTCGTAATATCCTTCTCAATTTAATTACTTAAAGCTCATTAATTAATGTTTATCTCATCCATTATAATTCCATACAGCGTGGGATGCATATTGCACAAACACACCTACACTCGGACAAAACATCTGTAGGTTCATATGTATGATTTAATGTTACATGATTTTAGTTAGATCCTTAATTATATAAACCACTGTCTGAGACCCTACCACGATATCCTGAATATTATTATGAGACAGCTGTATATGACTTGTATTAATTAGCCTGCCACTATAACACACACGGCAAAATGTTTTTATAGTTAAATCTAAGACTACGTTTTCCTTACGTCCTCTAGTTGTTTGTAAGTATCTTGTTTCTGAAAAGTAACTTTTATATCTTCGCTTATTGCTCAAATATCATCAGTGATAATTTTAACTTACATCAATTTAAAAAATATTTTAATCAGCTATAGTATATATTTCAACTTAGCTAGCTAAAATTTACTTAACCGTTTTGAGGTATCGAAGTCAATCATAATTTAGATATATTGTTTGTTCATTGTGATTTGTGTCCTCATGTCCCATGATTGATAGGATGGAATGATTTTAACAATTAACATTTTTTAAAAGAAAAGCCT
Organism: Watsonalla cultraria; assembly: GCA_964035505.1. Classification (NCBI taxonomy): domain Eukaryota; kingdom Metazoa; phylum Arthropoda; class Insecta; order Lepidoptera; family Drepanidae; genus Watsonalla; species Watsonalla cultraria. The sequence continues at coordinate 2,270,669 of OZ037717.1, read as the reverse complement.
AGCATTTTCTTATAAACCAAAGTTTAGAGACAGTTATGTACTTTTGATGTGATACTATTAGCGAACATACAAAAATCATCCATGTATATTTTCTATCTAAAATAAGCTTCAGTAATATATACTATGCCCAGCCACAACTAAACAAACTCTAACGCTATGATAATAAGGAAGAGAAATCTATAATATTGCAACAACTGCGGTAGGTGTACCCTCTTGTAGTATTATGTCTGTCTGTACCCGTCAGACAGAATGACATCGGCGCCAGTATAATCTTGTTTGCTTCAATCCCCTAACACAGACAACGGTTGTGACAAGATAGCTTATATATCGCTCATTACAATAACAAGCAAATCCTGATAGATACATGAAAAGGCTGTCAAACTCAATATCGCTAACTTTCAGTTGAATACATTAATGTCGGCTTTGTTTTGAACTTTGACGTGGAAACTATCTAGCTACTTATATCTATACAGATAAATAAAATTGAAGTGTCTGTTAGTAATCTATACAGATAAATAAAATTGAAGTGTCTGTTTGTAATTCCAAAATAACAGCTTTCCACTAAATGCATATGAAAGTATACACGCTACTGACACTAAAAAACCAAGTTTTAAAATTTTTCTCTGTCTGTCTGTTTGTTCCGGGTAATCTCTGAAACTTCTGGACGGATTTTAACGGGACTTTCACTGGTAGGTAGCTGATGTTTCAAGGAGTAACTTAGGCTACTTTTATTTATTAAACATATTAGGGTTCCGCGACAATAAGGAAGAAACTAAATCTACGCGGGTGAAACCGCGGGGCACAGCTAGTTAGAAATAAAGTTCGTGTGTAGTAGGTGTTCTTCAAAACTACACATCTGATTACAATAATTCTTCCACCAATATAGTACACTTTCAGGACAAGGCGATAACTAGTACAAATATTGTTGATTGACAAATTCAAGTTCGATAAATCTTAAAATGATTTCGTAGACCTATAATGGTTCCTGTGCATAGTAAGTTTCTATAAACAATGTATGGTACCAAAACAAAAAAAATACTTCACACAACTTTTTACGTTGGTTGTATTTTATAATACACATTATGTCTTAAATTTTGCGCTAACCTTACGTAAATTCAATACAAGTAGTGTTGTCAAAGAATACTATTTCATTAACAAACAGGTAGGAATGTTTACCCATTACGCAGGTCGCAGGAAATGTGACAATAGCCTTAGTATTCACCAGTTTTTGCAAGACAGTACTCGATCCTGCAACAAAAACAGGACTCGAGTATGTGTGGAATGTAAGAGTCACGGGACAGGTAGGCTGGCCCAAAGAACTGGTTCTGTGCTGCCTTAAAAAGCAAATTTATTTGTTATGTCTGTACATAGTATACGAGCTGTGTAATTAATTGCTGTAGTTTTCAAATCAGAACATCTGGCACTATGTGTGAATAGCTAATTTAAACAATCATTGTGTGATATTTTCTTTTTCGCTTCAAAAAGCAAATAAATATTAACCAATTCACCGTTTTAAGAAGCCAACCGTCTGGTTTATTTTGATATTGATAATGTAGGTACGTTCGAAACTCGTTCGTTAAAACTACAACCATAAAGACGAAAACCAGATTTAATTGGGCCCAATGCTGCCAGTTTATTTACCTCAATAAAATAACAAATCGGCCAGCTAGAGTAATTGCCAGATAAATCTTAATACGGTTTGGGTCGTGTCGTGACTAGCCTATTTGTGGTCTCAAGGCGATCGGTCCAAATGGAACGGACGCCGATTTTGACAACGTCCAGGACACACTCAAGGGTAACAACGCTAAATAATACAACTGTACTTTTCTTTGATCCGTAACGTGTCTATCGTGACCTAGGCATTTGGAGCTCTGCACCATATGAATCGATCGTGAAATGGCACCAGATAATACTAAATTAAATACCTCGTTAAGCCTTATCTATTGTTGGTTATTCCACAGTTTTTTGTTGAAGTGCCCATTGTAGATCTTGGAATTGATAGAGAACTCGTGTGCCATTTTTTTCTTTGAGATCTTTATCGATGCGGATCCAGACCGCACACGTCGCACCGTTAGGGTATACCAAAAGGATACTTGTCATTCGATGCGTTCCTCTTTGACCATATACAGATGAATTGAGTCCATAAAACTGTTAAGCTCCTAGACCGAACTATACAATTGCGATTACGTGTATTGCTAGAGCTTTCGATAGCACTAGACGTTCGTGATGCATCTTGAGAAGCAATATTACTACCGATAAAGCTAAGGGAACTGGTGGACCTTGCGAAAACTATTATGTAGGTGTAAAAATACATTGTACTCTTAGGAATGCAGTCCCTTTACAACAAGGATTACATTGAGCAGTCACGCGGATCAAAATACTTGCACGGCGTTTTTATAGTGGCTTTATTATGTCACGATTACTACTGTGAGGCCGATACTGATTCACTGCTACTATTATTTCTTTTACTAATATTTACGTTCATAGGACTAGTTGGATCAGAATTGCTTGATCAAAATGATCGGCGAAATTCTTAACTTTATGCGTTAATAAGAAGCAGTACTTTACCTTATAAAATAAAAAACGTATGTAGAACATAGAATTTAGATCTGTACCCATGAGAAAGGAGTCCAAGTAACTGTCTGCGTTAGCTCCCAGAATCACTAAACTCATCTTCTGACCGAGGAAGGAACCAGCTCGAAGACAACCAGATTCGTTTCGAGAGCTCCTTAAAGCACTTCAGTATTTGGTCCCCAAGACTACAAAATCTACCACGAACGAATAAATATAATACAATAATTAAGTACTGATATCTGCAAAATCTTCATAGTTTTGAAACAGTTATATAAACGCTCCAAACAGCCCTGCAATCCGAAACCCAACGACGCCAATAAGTGCAATTAATGTTTACGATCGTAAATTTGATACTGCGGAAATTTCTACCGCCTTTTTTATCTCACACCTGACCTCAGAGTGTGGTCGTTGAACTTCAAGAGACGAAAATATCACGTAAATCGAACGGAGCCACGTTACGCTTCGACGGCTATTCGTAATAAATCAACCTCATGCAATCACTTTGGGATCATTGAGAGAAGAAATAACTAGCATTATGGTAACCAGAAGATTGCTCTGATTTCCACCGCTATTAGCTTCTCTCGCAACCAATGATGGCCATAAAATATTAAAACTTGTAGTTGAGTAGTCTGCAGAATTGTCTCGCTTCAATTCTTGAACTGTTTTTGTTCTGAGTAATGAGATAAGTAATTTTCCCCCGTTCACATAACACAGAATTTATGACTGTTTTATAATAAGTATGTATGCTCGGCTTATCAGTGTTGACTTGGTTTTTATGTTCCCGTCTCAGTTGAAGACTGTGCGTATTAAAATTAAATTGTATAGTTTCAGGCGATTTTACAGAGAGCTTTATCTTCTGCAATATTTAAACAAGCTAGAATTACTGAAGTACCACCAGTTTTACTAATTGTGCTGTAAACTATATTGTTATAGCAAAGACAATTAAGTAAAATTTGTTATTTAGAAGTATCTATGTATTGCATGTCTCAATAACATTAATATCTTGGATTGCGTGCGGTTCCAGCTGATTGGGCGCCGTTCGCGACGCACGGACGGTCACCGAGAAGGCTCAAGCCGTAGGAAATACACGTGCTCATCTACATGTACAGTTCTTATATTCACGGTTGTTGACTCGGTATTTGGGACATTCTTACAACCATTCACCTATATGTACTCCACTTTCTTCATTTTATAAAATATTTCATGCTAATTCATATCCTGTTCGATATTCATATAACTACGCTTAATTGGTATTTCCTCTTTGATTGAATTGATAATCATTGGATTACGGAAGTTTGCGTGTCCAATCCGTCCGTCTTCCTGATAGTAAAGTGGGATATTATTCATACTTATACAAATGATTGACTCTGGAACGGGCAGTTTGATTTGTGGTCGTGTTGGATGTGGATTCAATCAAATAAGTATATTGTTACTTATACGATTTAAAAAACTTCTCGGCAGTAACAATACACACCCGTGTAAGTAATGATTTGCTCAGAAATGGTAAGTTTGAAATGTAGTAATTATGAGTACTGGGGGCCTCCCATTATCATCAGCGTTGGCATAAATGAAACGTCAATGCTCAGAAGTTCGTGATACACTCTGCTTGTGTATGATAGTAGGCCACTGATCGGTTAAATCATTTTGTTCTTTAGTTTTCTTGTTTATCAATGTGACATTAGTTCAAATCACCATAAACGATAGATGTATCTGACATGTATACATCCATCACTGTCGCATAGTCGAAATCACAGCATAATTAACAACACAACGTAATTAATTGAATAATTACTTCAAATGTATATTAGTTAGTACCCAACTTTATACTATGTTAGTATTTTGCGTGCTAAAAATATAGTTATGATCCGCAATCTCCGATATAGGAATGTACTCAATAAAAACTTTCATATTTAGCATAATCACGAATGTAATTTTTAACCAGTTCACTTAATGCATTGTGCTCATTCAGAATTACACTAATTATTCATATCTTTGTTGTTTATTTTAATATGTTTCGCACGTAGTCTTCATAAATATTCTTATGTTCATTACTAGTTTTACACTAGCTTACATCTTTAATTCCTACGTGCGATATGTTCGATGTCTGAATTCTCTTAAACCTTTCACAAAGGTGTCCGTATAGCTAGCGTACACATGGTGGAATCCAGGACCGGGAGTAGCCGAGAGTAGAGTAAAAATAGTGCCTAAATAATGCCTAATTAGTGCCATATTTAAAAAAATTGTGCCACTATATTTACGGAAATATAGGGCTTTGTTTTTCGTTCGCTAGCTTCGTCAAGCTAGCGTACACATCCTAGATCTCGATAACGGCTTGCACTAGGATGATTATTTTACTGCCAAAAATTAGAGCCTGCGGAATGAAAATTTTCAGAATGATTGCTCCACGGAGAGCTTCACAAATAGGCAAGCAACTCAAAGTATTGTGTGAGTCAAACCCTTCTATACTCAGTTAGCGTGTGTCGCAACTGATCACAATATTCACACACATTATCATACTTTTTGTACCACACAGGCTTTTCTTTGTTTTACCAAGGACCAAGCGGTAACACTTAACACTTCGCGTTCATGTTCACTCTTTACGTATGTCGGTTCAAAGGACTTTACCAGGTTAAGTAACGCTTGCATATTTTGCACTTAATTCTGCACCATGCTTGTGTGTTACTGTTGCTATTGTACTAATCATCTTCTACTTAGGTTTCTTGTTTTTAATTCCAGCTAACATTTAAAGAGTAAAAAAATAAAGCGTGTCTGTGATTTAAATAATAAGAGATTAATTTAATGCATAATCAAAGATTGTGATCAAATTCTTAGTGTTCGCGACAATTTGATAGGAGAGAATTCAAATTAGAAAGGCTCAAATTCAGGTCCGCAACAAGTTCTTAATGTCAAGTGATAGTAAACTCGATTCACTATCAAATATTCTCACCAGAACAATGAGCATTTTTTGTACAGTCTTTAAGTATTAGGTAACCATGGCCATAGGACGGTAGCCTGATTCAAAGAACCAGAGTAATGCAATTGCATAAGCTTTGTTCCTATCAAAGATAATTGCACATAACCATGCTGCTAAAGTTCCATCTGCATTTCTTATTGCTTTAAAGTTAAGGCTGATATTTGAATGGAAATTATTCGATCTGATGATCGTGTCAGTACTGTGCAGTGAGTCATTTAAAGCTTGACTTAACCTGCACGAAATTCATGCCTTAGTAACAATAAAGTGTTCTGTTTTAATGACAAATGCGCCAGCGCATTCTTGTGTTGATTCTACGCGTTTCACAATAAATGTGACAAGTATTGAAAATTATTGATTCATTTTAAGATCTGGTAAGGCACTTATGAATGTCGAAAAAATTACCACCGCTTCGGAAACTAGCCTATCAATATACAAGCAAGATGTTGAAATTTTACTTCACAATAATTCAGGATGAAGCTGTCGTTGTCGCTTTTATTTATCATGACATAGCTTATCTGATCTGAGAGACATTTTGGAGATGGACAGAAATGTATCGAGTCGAGAGTATTTGGGAGATTGAAATACTGATAAAGTTTGTGCAACATTATTCGACACAGAATCGCCTGATATCACTCAACCACCGTTTAGCCTACTCTACAAACTGAGCAATTTGATAAGCTAGCTGCCATAGCCTAGTTTACCATGATTAATTTGCCAGAAAATAACTATTGTACATCAATGACACGTTACATTAGTATCAATTTACCCTGTTTGTATGACTATGAAGTATGTAGTACTATTGTGGTATTGGTATAGCATTACTAAAGGTACTATGTGATGCTTCACCTTTACAATCTTTACCACAATTGCACACAATGCCCGCAGTATCGGTACTTGGATCTCCATTTAAATGGATCCGTCTATCGATACATCGATCGCGTTATCTAAATTGTCGAGTCCTTGTGAACGTCGAACGCCATAAAGTGGAGCAATGCTAAAGAAAACGATATTGGCTGATGTAGAAAAAACATATTGCCTAATCACAGGTCGGTTTCCAAATTATGTCTGTGAATGTGATAAATTTCAAGGATACAACAAAACTACAGTGTATTCGTTGTTAGTCATTAGGATCTTGTTCTCACAGCTAATTGTGATTGTCGTCTTGTTTCAGGCTGACATAGTCATCAGGAATTCCATTCGCATTTCGACCACGGAAAAGACCTTGGAAGTCCGCCACTGACTTTGAGCACGCTTCATACCGACGTGCTGTCACTTACGCAAGTGGTTCACCTACGACCTGACATACGAAAACGGAGGCTGGTTCTACATAATCAAAAGACAAAGGCAAACTATACAAGTTGAGTGACGAGCACCTGTGTGATGTGCCGGCAACATCGCATTGAAGTGCAATTGGATGTCACTTGATTTTGAAGGACCTGGGTGAAGATTTAAGATGAAGTTTTCAACAGGCTCGAGTTCGAGCAGTCTCGCCAGTGACTCGCTGTCGAGGAAATCGACGTTATGTATCTACACAGAAGTAGATGTTCCTGCCCCGCCGCCGCCTTGTGAAAGGGTATGTTAGATCTTCTCACAATATCTTCAACACGCAGTCCTCCTTAGGTCATCATGTAATAGTCAGGCCTTCTTAAACGGTCAATTGGCGAAAGCCAATATGATAATGAGGACCTTTAATGTTATGGGGGTATGAAACGATCTGCAATCTGCTTTCGATTTTTCAACAGGCTTACATTATGCTTAGTGCATGTAACTGGCAGTTTAATACAATATGGCAATAACAAAAACAACGCGTCCGGGTTGGTGAGTTCGGAATATTCAAGAGAAAGTGGCATGTCATCTCAAGCTCCATGCTACCCGTTGGTTGAAGATATTTTGCAACACCTTGAATACTTTTTCCTCTTTGTTCAAAACCCCTTTCGGTTTCTCAGTTCTTATATGGTTATGCTGCCATAAATTCTCATTTACATTTTTAAGTTACCTGGCCTCTGGCCTTCCACTTTTACCGCAAATATCCTCGAAAATTAATTCAATAGCTTTCGTGCTGCAGTATGTTTTCAAATTAATCGTACCTATTAGTCTATCTGCATTCACACCATTTATTATTATATTAATAACATTCTGCGTCTTCTATCAAAACTCAAATACTTTGCAGTGCAACCGTGACATAATTTGTAAATATTGATTAAGTAACATTTGACCTTATGTGTCACTTGATAGAGCTTATTTCTGAGGTAAAATGAAAAGAGCTTGTCTGTGTACCAATGCTTCGTGTACTTGAATAATTACGATTTATAAACCTTTGATTAATGAGTGTAGCGTCCTCCCTCATCCCACAATGGGTACAGATTAGCCAATACCTTGTTATTGTTGTGGAACAGTTCGTGATATTGCATAGCTTAAATCATCTTCTTCAAGGTCTTCATTGTCTTAACTATCACACGTGACGATCCGATTATATTCCTTTTGCACTTTCACGTTTCGAATATCTTAACATACATCGCTATTTATTACGCCATATAAACTTTATAATAGTGCAATCGAAATTGTAAACACGCCGTATATCTTGTTTTTCTTATTAAACTTCACTGTATTATTCCATTATCACGCAATTCGGCCACGCAATAAGTAATAGACAATTTAGATTGATCCTAAGGTTGTAGATAAGTTTAGACATAAGGACGTAACACAGTGGTCCGCAATTCAATTATCTCTTATGACAATCGAATAGTGACGAATCACTTTCGCCGTCAAAAGTGTAGGTGTTCAATCAACGGATCAGCGAACTATTAATTCTTGATCCATTGTTCTGCCGACCACGGCTAATGAACTTTTACCGACGAAATATTAGATGAAAGTAACATTCTCAATGATTACGTTTAGAAAACCTGATCGATCGTAATAGATATCATCGTTATTATCAGCTTCGATGACTTTTATAATGATTGATTTGGTGATACGTAACATCACATAAGTTCTTAATTGTAGCAGTCATTTGAAGAATTATGTAGATTAGTATAAATTGGCAATTTCACTCGGTAACATAAGATGTCGTTTGTTACGTGTTTATGGGATTTGAGAAACCATAGCAGTTCAGTTCAATTATGGCTGCTGATTTTTTTTAAATTTGTATACCGCTTTCGTCACGACGACCTCAGTTTTGTTCCGCTTGTTTATCGGAGTGTATATTTACGCTCCTTTTATTTTTTAGTAATCTGATACGAATTCGTTTACCGCCAACTTGTGGTTAGAATCTACCTCATTGTGCCGCCGTATTGTGCTAGCACCATTGTTTGTACTGCGGCTTATATCCGTTTACACGTGACCGGCTGAAGCACTCGTCGCTATCGATTTATTGATAGCCTTATCGAAATCTACGATAATTCAATTAGATAAATAAACATTGGTATTCTCCACAGTTGTTATTGCAAGAAGATAACATGTTTTCTAGAAGGCTTTTCATTTAGATTGTACTTGTTTTCAGTAAATATGCCAGTAACAAATTGGATGCGCAATGCGCACAAGCAAGATGTTTTTCAAAATTACGCCGACGAGCACATAATTCCCTTAAACGATCGACTCGCGCAGTCTCGGAATCCACTGGCACCTGGCTACATGAACAGGAATGTTGGCATTCCTCATTGTAATCTCTAATTCGAACCAGCTATCGGCCCATTATTTTAATAAGCTTTTCAGTGCTGTAATAATACAGTTGCGGCTACGGCGTCGCGTGATCGTCCTTGGTCTGCGCGTGCACAATCGCACGATTCTTTTTCTAGCGTTTGTTACCAGTTGCATCAACTTGTGAGATCGTCATACCATAGCGTATTAGGAATTCTAAGAAAACACATTTAACAGAATTTTCTGTTTTTGTCTCCCATTCCCAGCGTTCTTTCTGTTTCGAGATTAGTTTCTTATAACTCGATTCATAATTACCATGATTCTTATTCAGCAACAGCTGCTAAGCAATCATTATAGTGCGGTGAACATTACCCGTGTTGAAGATAATTAAGCCTATTGTGAGACGTTTAATATTTACATGGCTTGTTGGTTCCACGTTATCGACACTTTCATCTCCTGTGACCTCACGAGACATTATGATTAGACTTGTATGTTCTGTTGTTCATTGCACGCGTCTGTTTGTTGTATGCATACGTTTCTACATCGCTATTAACTTTTCGGACACTTTCTCTACTTAAATAATGTCACATGTTATTAAGATTACAGATAAACATTTTGCAACGTCTGTGTGTTAAATGTTTTGCGATTTCGTAACCCAATTTTGTTTTGGTAAAGTATATAGCGAATGATTATTTTTTTATAAGAACGACTTGGCTATTATTACGTTAACATATTTGACCAAATTTTTAGGAGTGTTTAACATTTTGTATTCATTGTGTGATCTTGTTCCCAGCACAATCAAATTGTTTCACTATCTGAGCCTAACGGGCCATGTCTTCAACACGTGGTCCACTTACACCGATGTATATCTATATCAGCTGCAGAAACCATAGATTACCAACCCTCATGTTCAACTTTTTGTAGGGTCTCCATAAAATACTTTTCTGAATTTTAATTTAAAGAACTAAAATCAGAATAAAGGCCAGACATATTCATAAAATAGGGTGTTACAATCTTAAAACTGATTTATTATTAAAAAAACTTGTATCACATGAGACATTAGTTCCAATATTACTCGTATCTTTTGAAACTCAAACCCTCTCAAACAAAACATTAATTAAGATACTCCTTGGTTTAAAAGTAGCTCCATATCTTTCTGTGATACAAGATCTAAAAGGGATGGACATAGTTTTACTGAGTTAAGTCTAGTTTTCGTTTAAACCATGTTATGTAATAATGGGGAAATTGTTTTTGGTTTCTCTGCTCATTCTTTGAAATAATTCCTTGGGTAATTGGCCTGCTTAACAGATTCTAGCCTGGTGCTTGCAGAATCTCAAGTTTGTTACACTGTTTATAAAAATACGCTTGATTGTAAAAACCGTCTGCGGTATCCGTAAAGCCGATACTTGCCATGTGCATAATTATGTTTCGTTGCACATGGCTACCCCCATTGTAAAGACGTTTGCAACTGCGGGCATTTCCGTTCAAGTCGATGTAAGGAAATGTACCATATTGTACCTTGTGTTATACTTTATCAAACAACTTTTTACTCAGAAGAAACATCGCCTAAGTACTGTAAGGCCTCAGCCTTACAAGCTGGTTAAAACCTTTTTCGGTTGATAAATAATCTTTATGAAATATATTTAAAATAATAAAAAAAAATCGAAAAAAGAAAAGAGTAGGAGTTGTCAGTGAGAGGGAGAACGACGATGGAAGCAAAAGAATAAAAAGTGAAAAACAGTTTATTAATTTTATTTTAATAGAAAATAGTATCGATCCCGGAGACGAGGGACCCCAAGTCGGGGGTCGCTCGCCACAGTACTTACTTTGTTTTCAAATTATTTAGTACATTTCAACGTTTCATTTCGAGTTACGATTTTAGTTATTTCTACTATTACATTTTGATTGTTAACTACAATAGAAAAATGTGAAATTACTTTATTGCCATGTCTCTTACACGCTATAGCGGTTCTAAGCAATATTTCAATCACAATCATATTCTATTTATTAATTGTTTGTCAAGTTCACGTATATTTCAAAAACTTTTTACCACCGTAAAATACCATACCACGGTTGGGAGAAGGCTTTTCTCAGTTATACGCAATTTCACGCAGATTTGCATGTGGCCTAATAAAATAGATTGCATCGGCGTCTGTGCGTCGAAATGTCCATCTTATTTTCTGCACGAGAAAGCCATGGCATAGTTCGACCGTAGCGCACGCGCACTTAATCAGATTTAATAATAACCGTCCAGTTGTAAATCATGTTTATATTTGTTTAACACATTCGCTGCTGAAATTTCGTCTTCTTCGTAAATTCTCTAACAGTTGGACGCGCAGGTGCGTCGTTAGCAGCGAACGCGTTAATATCTACAGATAACGGCACAGATACTAATATTAATATAAGTGACGGTAAACCTCGTACTCATGAACATAATGTCAGATCAAGTGTCAGATAAAATCAGTGAATTTATGTAGTCCAAAATCTAAGTTGGTTTTTAGAGAAAACTAATTACAGTGAAAATTTACCCGCATAACGTAGATGGCGCATTCTGGCAACACAAGCCAGGTCTATGAAGCCACAGAAATCACACAACACCGAATGCTCCACTTACATATTTACTCACACATCTACGTGTTACCTACACGTGTAATGGTCACATGGTATTTAGTGGAATTGATTTCTAACACGCTAGACAAACTTGATTCGAGCAAAAAATTACCGATCAACTATAAAAAGTCAAATAGAAAGTCGATAAAAACTTCAATAACTGTCATCAGTCTATCTATCAGTCTACATACAAAGCCACCAGCGTATCTGTTTGAAGAGTTCTATTCCCATCTCTATGCAGACGAAATAAATCACATTTTGAACCGGCTAACAATTGCTCTTCTTAAATATCGCAAAGACTTAAACATTAATTAGCTTTCATAGCATCATTAATTTCGCCGGCTTAAAATGTGATTATTTAAAACGACTAAGCATGTCTCTGCTCATTCTAAGACATTAAGATATTGTCGATAATATATCTTGGTTAAAAAAGTGAAACCATTGTTGTAAATGGTAACATTAAAATTGTTCACCGTAAGTATTTGTTTATCTTTTAACGGACTGTCTAATGACAATACTAACAGTTAATGGCATATCATATACTATTATAGTATAATCTGTTGATAAGGTGTCACCGGCCTTTCTGGAACAGACTGCCAAGCAATAATTATTTCCATTAGTTAAACTCTTATTATGTATGTGACTGGTGATTGACAGCTGCACTTACAGAGACGCATTGACAAAATTAATTGATTGTCATGCATTTTCTTATCTCCCTCTGTTTTCACTTCGACTGTACTTTCATGACGTAAGAAATAAAAATAAGAAAGAGTCTCCGAATATAAAACTATTAAATTCCAAGCGTTCAGAACCACGGCCCCGGTCCAGAATGACAGCTCTAATAAGTGGCTTTCAGGACAGGTTTCGAACCCAAAAGCCTCTCGCCTCAGTTAAAGGATTAGTTTAGAATATTCCTAATGAATTACTGCCGTCAATAAAATTAAGAGAAAACATCTCAAGCTTGGCCTTATCTTGATCAATGTGTCTTTAGTAAATTCTGATGAAGCTAAGAATAGTTAAATTACGTTTTCCAATAATGTCTATAGGTACCACTTCTACAGCTATCGTTACCTGCACTATTATACTAACAGAATTTAAGACACTTTAACCGCACGACGAACTTAACCGGAATTTTATGAGTAACGTCGTTCGTTAAATCTTTAGAACAATAAGGTTTTAATACGACACTGACCCCTTTCTAATCCTCATTTACATAAATTATCTTATTGTTTTAATATGAAGGAGAAAAGAAAGTATTGGTTGGTACTTAACTAAAAATAACGTTTAGCTATAAAATGTTGGTAAAGCACTGCCGCGTTACTCACTAAGGTTTCTCAGCGTCGCACTCGTCGTCGAGTGTCGGTTTTAAAGATACGAAAGTGAACCTTATCCTCTATGTACTATGTATCAATTTCCTATGATTCGTCGTCGAGTTCATCGCTAAGAAACCTTTGTGTATTCACAAAGGTTTGGCGCGGCTGGTCAGTCAGAATACTATTTGCACTATTTTTATATTGTCAAATGACGTCATGACTTTGTCTATTAGCGTAAACCGCCTATGTCTTGTAAAACATATTGCTAAAATTAAATTTTCCTTCAATGCTAAGGGTTTGACATCGTCAAATTTGCATAGCATTAGCTTTGAACAAGCCTAAGAGCCTATCTTATCATAGTAGCATTGTAATAGTTTTAAAAGCACATTATTAGCTCCTAACCTGGGATTCATTTCGCAAGAAAGTAATTACCTACAAGCTGTGAATGTGTATCGTTAGGTAATTACAGGCGCCGACTTAGGTACAGACTTGAATTGTCGATAAAAACAAATACAATAACTGTTGCTTAGAACTTGTTTCTACACCTGCAATATTTTCACAAACAATACAGGATATCCGTAATGAGATCATTAATACTAAAGGATAGCTGAATATACTTGTGTATATCGCCATATGAATTCATAACTGGTCATTGTAAGCCATAGCGTCGTGTATCAAACGATCTATCGTTTCTTTCAACATCCGTTTCAACTTGTTTTTGGCAGCACTCCTCATCTCACAGCAAAACATTAAACATGTGAGACGTGCATGCATCCATATTTTTCGATATAAAAAGATTCATTTAGTAGATAGACAACCTCGTTGGACTAGTCGTCGCAAACGCTATTACCGAACATGAGGTCATGGGCTCGATCCCTGGGTCAGGCAAAGTTTTATTGGGTATGTTCATCTGTAATATACATGTATGATTTTGGATTCTGGTTTAGTGCCCAGTTAGTGACAATAGGCTTGCCCCTATTATAGTGTGACTAAAACAACTGGGCAGTTGCCTAGCCTACCCCTCAGAAGAATAAGGCGTGAGCATAAGTAAAAGGTTTAATCTAAGACATCCCGTATAATTTGATGCATCTGTGCATTTACCTAGTAAATGTAGATCCTATTTCCAAAGAGAAACTGCAACCGCAATGTTAAATATAAATTGAAAATGCATGCATGTCTAACTTCTACATTAGAAACTGAAACCATGAAGAGATAGGTCGGAGAAACTCGTACAAGATTAATGAAGTATTTGACAGTGATATGCCGTCGGTTATCTCGGTTGTTGGTTGCTGCTTTGTTTAAACCTGTCTCCACTTATCCCATTAGTTTCACAAACTATTCCGGGTGTTCATTATGTTCAGACGCCGCCTTTGTGATGTCTCCTTGCTTGGCTGTATCGATGTTTCCATCAAGAATACTGTCTTTACCGACATTCACTGATTGAGTGTCGTTTTATTTAGAAGCGGGTAAAGTTTTTTAAATCAATTCAATGTGGTTCCACTTCAAATGCATTAGTGAGACACTTTAAAAATTACTCTAAGCATTTTGCAATTTGACAGACTATCCAAGTACGGTTCTATTATTCTATATTTGCTTCTCAAATTACAAACGCATTTCTATCTCACAGGGTTCGAAACTACAAGGTGTTTGAAGGTCGTGTTCTCGATAAAGCATCACAGGTGTAATTTGATACAGTCGATCGAAACAATCGATTAAAATTTCAAAACATTGATTGGTGTCCTAATTTTTAGTTAAACTGTTACATTTCAATCAAGTCTAGTAATTAGCTCCAATTGTCTATCTCTATCTACTAAACTGGTCAGCAGTGTAGTAAACAGAGATAGAAATTAAATTGGATTAAAATATAAGGAGGCCTAGATTTATTTATTACGGTGAAATTGCAATTTGTAACTATAATGATCAGCTATGTCATTACAACCGGATGCACTGGTTACGCATTCTGCAGATAGGTTGCATTCGTGTTGTTTCTCATTGCGTGTTTATATCATTTACATGTTGCGAAACTTATGTAAGTGGCCATCTGTCTCTCTTGAACCTTCATCCGTAGCGTCATTTGTTAAATTACTTACAGCATCGTTGATGTTCGCTTGATGAAGGGTTTTTGTGTCATCTACCTCGTGTTCTTGCTCTGTTGTGACTTGAGCGAGTTCTCAAGTATTTATTGCGATTGCACTGTTGTTTCATACATATTGTTTGACTAATGTTTTCGGTCCCAGAATTAAAATACTCAATATCTTTCTTCTATTGCACTTTTTAGGGAAGTACTATCAAATTATCTGAACTTTGAATTGAAGTAGGATATAAATGTTACCGCACCGGCATCGGTTTGCCGTAATTGTAAAGGCAGGTTTAAATATATTCCAACATTCCAACTTCGTTACGAACAAAAAATAATTTTGCATAACGTGACTTTTCGCTATTTGAACTCGATTTAACCGAGTTGTTTGCCGATTGCGATTCTCTTATTGCCTAACGGGTGTCTATAAGTGTACCGAATATTTATTTTCTATTACGCAGTTTTGTATTGTGTATGCAGTTGTAATTTCCTGTTACTGTATCTGGGTAGGTAGATCTGTTTTGCGTAAGACAACGCGATCGCGTGCTCTGTACCGTAAATCTTGGCTTTACGCAAAATGTTTATGGGGTAACTGTGTGAGGAAATTTGTAAGGATTACCATCATTATAACATCTACAATTAACAAGTAACTTAAATACAATTTCAATAAGTATATGGTCTTCTTCTATTATCCATTAGAGGCTATCTTCGATTGCTTTCAAAACCTTGTCATTTTCCTCAACACTTCTGCTTACCTTCTAGAATAGTTACTTACACAATACTTGGAATCTACTCCTTGTATGATCGGATAAGCTGTGCTACTTACTGGCAAATAGGTCTGAGAAGTGAGCGTGGGAAACTAATGCATTTTTTTCTAAATATGGTTACAAACATTAATAATCAACGTAACCTTATGTCTGTTAGAACTGACATTTGCACAATAAGACACAATAATTGTTAGGATTCCTTACATTAAAAGGAAAATAAACCCTTGCTTACCACAAACTGTTATTGATATTTGATTTAATTGATTGATAGTTTAGCTGTGTGACAGACAGAAACATCTCATCTCTTAGTAGGTATCGGTGCTATTATGGCAATAAGAGCTTTTAGTATGGCCTCAGTAGAAACTAAGTCTTAAAAAATTACAACAGGAAAAGTATTTTTTCCACCCGCTTCTAACCCATCGTTATCGCTACGGTCTGTTAAGCACCATTGTAACTTAGCAACAATCGATTCAATTTGATTACCCACAACAGTAACGAATGTACGTTAGTTTCAGCAAAAACTTAACCCTCTAATGTGGAAAACGTTCCGTTCGCTGGACGCGCGTGCCTGGATGACCTTTTATTTTTTGCACTGGCTACAGCGGCGGGTAGGATTTAATTAACATTCCAACCGATAGACGCCATGACTTGGCGCCAAAGAATCGTTACTTACTATAGAGTTGTCTTGAATAGGCTCTGTTTCAAGGTCGCTGTCACTGGCCAGTTAGAAGATCTCTACATTAAAAAAATCACGCTGAATTCAAACTTAGAATTAATGTACTTAGATAATAGAGGTTCTCCCGTTTGAAATTCGGAGCTGCCAAACTGGGACAGTCATTCACAGCTAAATATCCGCAACCATAGAGTACTGTAGTGTGTTTTCTTGCAGCGGTTAGTAAATGTGTACCTACTGTATTCTTTAAGTAATTGATCTTTATTTAATCTATAGCTGTAGGTTTATCACAGCTTACGGCGCTAGTTATTTTTCTGTAGAAGTAAATACATATAGGACAATCGGTTAAATCAATTAACACTGTCAGATATATTGTCAGATATATATGTTAAGGTCATGCTAACGAACTTAAATCAATTAAATGTATTTAAAACTAGCTGTGCCCCGCGGTTTCACCCGCGTAGATTTTAATTTCATGATTTCCCGCGGATATCCAATGTTTTTTAAAAATCTAAGTAGCCTACTCCTTAGTAGTTACTCTTAACTAGTAAGTAGTTACTCCTTGTAACATTAGCTATCCGTCAGTGAAAGTCCCGTCAAAATCCGTCCAGCCGTTTCGGAGATTACCCGGAACAAACAGACAGACAGACAGACAGACAGAGAATTTTTTTTAAAATTGGTTTTTCTGTGTCAATACCGTGTATACTTTCATATGCATTGAGTGAAAAACTGTTATTTTGCAGTTACAAACAGACACTTCAATTTTATTTATCTGTATACATAATTATTGGTTGCATAACCTTGCACAATTTTGAAGCATCACATAGCAATAAATTAATAGGCACTATTCTAGGTATCAAATCCTAAATCTAGTCTTAAATATTACCAAACTCAACTATTACGATGAAATTACGCAATAAAAACGAAATGTTAATCCTTTGAATATCAATATCGCTCCTTTTAAACCGTGTTACAACACAGTGTTACATAAAAACAAGCTTAATCGACATTGCAATATGACACAAATCGCCCTACACAATGGTAATAAATATAACAAAAGGTGTACGCAATTTAATTTGGATTAAAATATAATCCCAGATTAATACTAACAGTGTCTTTTGTCATCGTCTGTTTGTCATGAAATCATGTCATCTTCTAAAAATATATTTTACTTTGTCACGCGGTTTTATCCGCGGTTTCATGTTTTTTTTTTAATACTAGCTGTGCCCCGCGGTTTCACCCGCGTAGATTTAGATTCATCCTTATTGTCGCGGAACCCTAATATTTTTAAGAAACAAAAGTAGCCTAAGTTACTCCTTGAAACATCAGCTACCTGCTAGTGAAAGTCCCGTTAAAATCGGTCTAGCCGTTTTAGAGATTACCCGGAACAAACAGACAGACAGAGTTTTTTTTTTAATATTGGTGTTTTAGTGTCAGTTGCGTGTACACTTTCATATGCATTTAGTGAAAAACTGTTTTTTTGGAATTACAAACAGACACTTAAATTTTATTTATCGGTATAGGTTTCCACTCATCTTCTCACAAATCGTTATATGCGAAAGTGAAGCGATCCCCTACGACCTAAGTGGACTCAAGTTCAAGATAATGTTATTTCTTGGATGCGAAGACTTAAATGACTCTTTTTGGGTTATAATTTTTTATATTCGGGGTTTCGAACGGATCTGGCAGACTCTAAGTATTGTATAATATTAGTATGAAAGTATGGATTAGCGCGCAGCTAAAATCGTGGCGGCAACTGATTAATATATTTTATTCGCGTCGCGCCATACAGACAGACAGAAAGAGCCTAATTAACTGTCTACTGTGCATTCAAAGTCAGCGCTTATAGCTCCTGACGGGACCTATATCTATATGGAAAGGTTTCGGATCAACGGATTAGTTTGTAGTAGCTGGCTAGGTTAATATTAATATCTTAAACCGTAACCTCGAACAGGATTACTGATAAGTGTTGATTTTAATTTCTTAAACAATTGCTACTTTACGAGTACTTAGTTAGTAGATATTAAAAATACTTTAACCCTAAATAATAAATAAAAAGATTTGTTTTAAAAAAATAAAAAGAGTAATTCGTCATCGCCCAACGTGGGGCTCGAACCCACGACCCTGAGATTAAGAGTCTCATGCTCTACCGACTGAGCTAGCCGGGCTTGTGAGAGTCATGCCGAATTTAATAATCTCTTGTAAAACTTCTTTCCTTACAGCTTCGTGCTTGATCGATCAATTTGTTTGTGGAACTATTTGCAATCGACTTGAGATTGTTATAATGCAAGCATAAACAATGAAAAGATAATAGTTTTCAAGCAATCGTTTAGACTTTTTTTCACACTTTGGTAATTGCTGCCAAAAAACTATTTTAATTATTTTTATTTACCACATCATTGTACTGTTCTGCTGTATACTTAATCTATACAGATAAACAATTGAAATGTCTGTTTGTAATTTCAAATTAACAGCTTTTCACTAAATGCATATGAAAGTATACACGGTACTTACTCACATAAGAAAAACCAAAAATTTTTCAGTGTCTGTATGTTTGTTCCAGCTAATCTAACAGCTGGACTGAAAACGGCTGTACCGATTTTAACGGGACATTTACTGGCAGATAGCTGATGTTACAAGGAGTAATTTAGACTATTTTTATTTAAGAAGAACATTAAGGTTACGAGCCACCCATGAATTTAAGTTTACGCAGGTCTAACCGCGGGGCGTAGCAAGTATAATCATAGTGTAAATAGTGTGTACATGTACATAAATATTTTTATTGAATAAAATATTTATCTTTATTATGTCTTACATAAGTAAATTTCTTCGTTACTCCTTCCGATAACAACCTTGACTCAAATCAAGAGCAGAGCAGGAATCGACACGATGACCGTGACCACGATGACTCAACCGCGGCGACATATGAAATTATGAATCAACTTGTCCAAGGCCGATTGACCTGAGATGCCAAATATTATACTCTTTATATGGAATGTATGAATAAGAAGTCCGTGAACTGTGGCTTTCACTCTAAATACGCTTTAGGAGGTGATAAGGTAGGATAAAAAATATTTCCTAAAAAATTCGTAGGAACTAATACAATAAACGTTGAACTATAAGTACGCAAACAAAAGAGGAGGTACATACATATGCTCACGCCTGTATCCTCCGAAGGGGTAGGCAGAGGTGTTGTAATAACATCACCCACATTTCACCGAAGATCATTAAGTGCCAACGTCACAGATGGTGAGCCTATCGCCGTCTCAGGCACTATACATACGTCTTTCAATTACTTCTCAGACATATAAAGGTTTCCTCACGATGTTTTCCTTCGCCGTAAAGCACGTGGTGTGAAATCACTGTACATACGTTTTTTAGAAAAAACTCATGGGTACAGGCCCCGCTGGGATTCGAACTCGCGTTGCTTGCGTAGCAGGCGACTGCTCTGACCCCTAGGTCACCACGGGTCTATTTTTATTCTAAAAACTTATGTGCAGTGATTTCACACCGCAAAACGCAGAAGTCATTCTGCAAGATTCTTACGTCCTAATAACTAGGTAACTTCTCCCAAAACTTACTTAAGTATTTTGTATCTTATCGTTAGATGGAAAATACTCCATGCTGTAGGTACTCTCAACGGGATTTCAAGCTACCACTAATTAGCTTCGTATTTTTTTACAACTCTTAAGTACCTAAGTAGATTCATACTGATTTAACTCACTTACCGTATTTTTTTATGTAATACGATTATAAGTCATCGTAAAAAATATTTCATAGATATACACGCGAGTAATCATCTTTTTGCACGCATTAGCCGTCGATGACGAACCAAGTATGATGTAAAATGAATTTGATGACTTCACTTACAATATGGCGTCAGTAATTTCTTGATCACCAATAAGGAACCGACGGATTTTGACAAAAAATACAAGCTTTATTGTTGATTTCATTTTGACAGCAAGTTATCGCTGAAATGCCAAGCTAAAGAGTTTTAACGACCGATTAATACTTTTGATCTTTTAATTTCAATGCTTATAACATTCGTTATTACTTCGCAATGTTTTTCATAATTTGTCTCGTAAAAATAACGTAATAGCAGTGAACGCAAATAATACGTTATAGATTGGTAATTATTTGTGAGCACATCACAGATAAAAAAGTCGCTATACTACTGCACTTATTTAGACCGCTTTTACTGTGTTAAAAACTATTTACTACCTTGATTTTATGATTGGTTTGCATTCATTTTTTAAATAAAAAAGGGTAATTAATGTTTTGTTGTTTCACTGCCTCCATTTGTCAGATATCTGTCAGAATTACCGCGCTTCCCGCCGAACTCGTCTCATTGACGTTTGAAATGCGCGCAAGCTTCGCTAAAAATCTCTAGGGTTGCTCTCACTTCCACATTTTTAAGCGATAAGATGTAGGTAAAACTACGTACCTTGTCTGACGAATAAGTAACGCTGAGATTCTGTAATTTTTGATAAGTACTTAAATGCAGTGAACCTAAAAATCTAACACACGAAATGATATCGAATTTCAATTTGTGGGTACTCATTGAACAAATTGATATTCGGATGCGACGCGACCGGCCAACACAGGGCAACACTTTTTTGCTCTATCTCAGAGCTACTTATCCTAAATTTATATTTGGTTTTAGCGTATCTTAAGATAATTACCCGTGCGTAACCGAACTGGTCCACTAGGTAGTACTAATTAATACAAGATACAGCCAAGATCTTTGTCTTTGAAATTAACAAAGATGTAAAAATTAAATTACGTAATTAGAAAACAACAACAAAAATCCAAGTAAATGTATATTGTTAGTTACGTTATTGTTACGATTGTTGCACACGGAATGGGTTAAACGCATGCTAAACGGCGATTAGCTATTAATTGTTGTCAAAACTAAGTGTTGCCATAACAATAAAATGTTACAATTTGTTATGTAAAGGTGTCTACACATTCACTCGATTTTCTTTTGTTGCTCAACTATAAATACTTGTGCCTACTGCCTACCTATTTTGGTGGGCTTGAGTACAAGCCAGAGTTCTATATGTAAGAATCATTATGATTGTAGTTTTGAATATCGCCTATAAGACATATAGGATACATTCCACATACATCGTCAATGCTTAGAAAATCTCAAGTAGGTATTCCACACACAGCTAACAGGTGCTTAATATGGAATACTTCAGATGCGCCACATTTTGGTGTTCTAAAAATCATCATTTACGGGAAATTCCTCATATGTTTCACTTGTCTAGATTTCTACTATTACGTGTCTTGAAAAAGGTTTGTTACCCAACGTACAATACAATATTATCCTAGTATCTGTCAGCATACCTCAGTGGTCAATATTTCTGCATCAATCTGTGAGGTACTTGAGGTTACCTCTATGCCAGTGTTATGAGAGTGGCATTAAGCAATCATCAGTATATTTCGAAGGCACCTTAACAAGTCGTATGTTTGGTACAAAGAACAATTTATTTCCTGCAAAAGTGGTGCAATATGTAATTTGACATGCAAAGTACTTACGCTTTTGTTGTCAAAGTGCTCGACACCATAACATCAGTCATGGTTGCATAAGTAACCGTTTT
This sequence comes from Watsonalla cultraria, assembly GCA_964035505.1. Taxonomy (NCBI): domain Eukaryota; kingdom Metazoa; phylum Arthropoda; class Insecta; order Lepidoptera; family Drepanidae; genus Watsonalla; species Watsonalla cultraria. The sequence goes on along the minus strand of OZ037717.1, from coordinate 2,248,442 downwards.
CCTCCTATTTTGGCCAGCCTATGCCTATTTGAAATGTCTTAGGAAGTGTATTGCTTTGTGTTTGAAAAGAAATCGTGGTCGTAAAGATTTCGTAGGTTCCAGGACAATGTGTATGGTCGAAATTAGCGCATACATAACATAGAGAATTTGTTTGTAATGTTATGTTATGCATAGCTCAGTGGCCTTTAATCAATAAGTTGTAAGATTAAATTTCCAAATAAATGATGAGGCCTATAAAACTACAGTTAAATGCTATAGGCCTGTGGTCGTCTCACTTTTCTGATCAATGGCCACATAAGACAATGTGAGATATCACACATTCTTGGATTATTCAGTTGACAATCAATTGACATAATAATAACATATAATTCATTACCGGCTAAATACTTTCTATCCTTTACCTTGCTGGTATAAATGAAAGTGAAAGACAAACTTTTTCTTGGGAATTAAGGCTATAATCTACAATCATTGAATGCTTTGTCGCGGGCCGTAGTTTGCCGACCACTGCTGAAGACTGTCTGAGAAGCACCGATAGGCACATCATCTTTCAAATCGGCATCCTAACCACATGAGCCGAAATCCATACTTGTCCAAGCCTGTAAGATAGTATAAGGAAACCACCGGTCTACCTTCCAAGACTTACGGAAGACGAGGCCACAATTAACCCCGTCTACTTATATGTATTGCCGTATCTAAAAAAGAGGCGATAAACAAAACAATGGACCAAACTATAATTAACATAACATAATATAACTGTAAGGACAGCAGCCAAGGCGATCCGGTGCAACAATCGACAATAAGATCATATACGCGATTACCAAGGGAAGTATGTTTTATTGTGATTAATATACCCCGAGATCAAATTACTGAGAACTTGTACGATTCGATTTAGATATTGTACAATTTAAATACGGTAGGGACAAGAGCGACAAAATGGATTGTGTGGAAGACATGACATGTCATCCTGTATATTTATATAGAAAGTTAAAGTCAGTTGAAGAAAGAAGAAAAATAATACTTGATAGGGGTTAAATAGAGATGACGGTTATGATAATGCCTGGCCTATCTGATGGTAAATGGCCAACGCAGACTATGGACGCAAGAATACCAGGGGTATTAACACTGCCAATGCTGATTTTATATATTTACAATCCACATAAGAACAGCTATAAGTCACTTACACTCTCATGGGATAAAGGTAGATTGATATATGTTGTATTTATACTTCAGTTGCCCTTGCGTTGTCATTGGTTTCTTCCTCTCCTACCTTAACATAAGTACATAAGTATTTTACTTTAAGAAATGTTGACAGTGTACAGTGTCATCATCCTCCTGCCCTTTTCCAATGTTATTTGGGCTCGGCGCCATGTGTTCTTCTCTTCCATTTCTCTCTATCAGCCGTCATATCTGTATTCACTCCCATTCTAGTCATATCTTCTTTCACACAATCCATCCATCGTTTCTTAGGTCTTCCTTTCCCCTTGTAACCATCCACATTCATAAACAAAACGATTTTTGGCAACATTATCCTCATAACATGTGTGACAGTGTACAGTGTATCAGTTCGAATCACTTTCAATTGAGTTCTATGTTAAGGAATAGAGTTATTGTTAAACACAGATTATATATCAAGAATTATTCCGACCCTGTCGTGTTCTTTAGTGAAATAAATACTTACAAAAGTAACACTTTCGTTGTAAATATATCTTGATTGGTAGTTAACGAGATGCGTGCGAGCAATTCCATTGTGTCAATTATGGAGCAAGCGCCTAACATTGAGTCCGTTAGATTGAATGAAAGCGGAAAGAGTAATTTACTACAAACAGTGGCTCTTAAATAAAACAAGAGGTAAAATATAAATAGAAGCAAGTTTGAAAGTTAAATGGTTACCACAGTCTGGGAATCAAAGGTTATTTTTGTTAACTACACGATGAACATTGGTAGTTATTTTTTTTCTTTTCCATCTTTGAGTGACTATCGATTACAATTTACAGTAAACGTTAAAATTTATAGCTCACCTACCTAGATACAAACATATTTTCTCCAATCCATTATAACAAATAGATTTGACAAGAGAGTTGTTATCTATATCTATACGGATAAATAAAATTGAAGTGTCTGTTTGTAATTCCAAAATAACAGCTTTTCACTAAATGCATATGAAAGTATACACGCTACTGACACTAAAAAACCAAGTTTTAACGTAATTTTTTTCTCTGCCTGTCTGTTTGTTCCGGGTAATGTCTGAAACGGCTGGACCGATTTTAACGGGACTTTCACTGGCAGGTAGCTAATTTCAAGGAGTACCTTAGGCTACTTTTAATTATTTAAAATATTAGGGTTTCGCGACAATAAGGATGAAACTAAATCTACGCGGGTGAAACCGCGGGGCACAGCTAGAAATATATTCAGATAAATAAAATTGAAGTGTCTGTTTGTAACTCAAAAATAACAGCTTTTCAATAAATGCATATGAAAATATACACGTTACTGATACAGAAAAACCAATTTTTTTAATTTTTCTCTGTCTGTCTGTCTGTCTGTTTGTTCCGGGTAGTCTCTGAAACGGCTGGACCGATTTTAGCGGGACTTTCACTGGAAGGTAGTTGATGTTTCAAGGAGTAACTTAGGCTACTTTTATTTATTAAAAGTATTAGGGTTCCGGGATATGAAGCATGAAATTAAATCTATGTATAGGTTTTAATAAAAAAAATATTTTTAAGCTTCATTTCCCAAAGTAATATAATGAATAAATAATACCAAATGATAAAGTGAAGACTGTTAATGTGCTTATGAGGTTAAGTTACTTTCTCTTGCATTTAAAACATGGAAGGATTTTGATTTTATTAACCTTTTATTAACCATCATCTTTAATTTTTTTTTTTTCTGATATTCATATTCGTAGAAATTTTGCGAATTCGACTGCGAATACGAATATCCAAAAGTATGCGAATATCCGCGAATGCGAATGCGAATATTCGTTACATCACTACTGCTACTACTATAGTCTGGATTAGTACCCGGTTAATGGCAATAAGCTCGTCCCCTATTTCATGAGACTTCAATATAGCGAAATGAGGTACTAAGAAGTAGACCTCTGCCAACCCCTTCTGGGAATACAGGTGAGTGCACGTGGGATTTGTTTTCTGAGCTGGGGCCTTACCATGAGCTCTTATTGCCATGATAGTTTCACTCATTTATGAGACAGATGTATGTGACGTGCATACATCTGTCACTATCGCACAGCTGAAGTATCATTGCAATAAGAGCTCATGGTTTGGGCCCTGCACGTGTTTATCAATTGCAACAAAAACATGTTTACTCGCAAGTGTTGTCTCCATTTACATTAATTCGTTTACGTTACGCGAAAATAGCTATGAGGCTATTATTGTTTTTCGAGCTATTTTCGTAATCGGCTCACGTCGACAAATTCTTTTGTTGTTGGTATAAAAATAGTCTAGATTGAGTGATTGAGACTTTTCTTCCACACCTGTTAGTGCCTGCTAGTTGTGTGTGGATGGGTGTGTCTGCACCAAATGGGTGTCGAATGTGAAATACTTTAAATGCTCCACATGGAATGTTGTTGAATTAAGAACTGCCCGTTCATTATGCCGTGAGAACTGGGTTAGTTACAAGTGAATATAACCACTTAATTACTTAAGTATATCAAAGTAAATGTTTAAAATACATTACATGACATACAATAAACTCAACTTAACGACGTCTTAACAGGAATCAACTGCGTTTTAATGCTTATACCTATATACGAATGCACGCATACTCTCAAATGTCAAAGGAAAAAAACTGTAACTTTTGGTGATAGAATCGTATTAATTTGTGTTAATTTTAGGGTTCCGTACCTTGAAAAGCATAAAGGGAAGGTTGTCTGTCTGACTATCTGCGTATGGATCAGGTCAGTACCTATCACTAGTTTGCCACCGTTTTCGTAATCTACACTCGCTAGCGTCTCCGACAATATTTGTATGACATATTTTAGTTCTTCACGTCGCCGCTTGGAGGCGCTGTACAATTTCTCATACAAATATTCGGCGGAGACGCTATCGAGTGTAGATTAGGAAAACGGTGGTAAATTCGTGATAGGGGTACAGCAATCCATAGGAGCTGTGAATACATTACCTTCGTCAACGCAGTCAAAAGATACGACTATTTATGCCACACATTTCGGCTCTCACAAGGAAATCAAAACCTGAGCAGTAACTTCCCGCTGACATTAGCAATGTCTTATACCACTGGTGAAGGAACAAAAATAACCGAAGATCATGAAGTTACATCTGTACGAATAAATAAAAATGAAATGTCTGTTTGTAATTCCAAAATAACAGATTTTCACTAAATGCATATCAAAGTGTATACGCTACTGACACTAAAAAACCAAGATTTTTTTTTTCTCTGTCTGTCTGTTTGTTCAGGGTAATCTCTGAAACGGCTAGACGGATTTTAACGGGAATTTCACTGGTAGGTAGCTGATGTTTCAAGAAGTAACTAAGGCTAGTTTAATTTATTAAAAATATTAGGGTACCGCGATATGAAGCATGAAACTAAATCTTTGCGGGTGAAACCGAGGGGCACAGCTAGTAAACAAATAAAAAATACGGAACCGCGTATGTTTGGATATGTTTTGCGTCGTGTTGAAGAAAGTAAACCTTAGCCTTCAGTCCCGTTCGTTTTATTATTATTTATGTGTATTCTACATGAACTCTGTTTATGAGTATTTCGTGTGTAATGTAACTTACAGTTATTGCTGTATTTCTAAGCTTTACAAAACGTGTGGTATTATAATTACATAAACTTTACACATACTAAGAAACGTATATTTAGCGTTCTGTTAATGTTAGTAGAAAACATTGAATTTGGAACAAACAAACAAACAAGAATTATCAAAAAAAAGATAACATGTTGTCTTTGCCGACCTTTTTATGGAAAAGAAAAATTTCTTAAATAAATTTGTCCCTTAGTTTTTTTTTAATAATTTTAAGGCAAGGCTTAAACACAACACAATAACAGTGGGATTGGAGCTTGTGTTGCTTGAATAGCAGGCGACGCCTTAAACCAGCCACTACATTTTTTTTTTTATTGACGAGGGAGAAACCTTCTAAAGGTCCCCGACCGCCCTGGGAGATATTTACGCTATTCTGGAACATTGAAAACGAAGTCGACACAGACATAAAAGTCAGTATGTACAGCCAGAATGCTGATTTCTAAAAATATGTACATTGTTGTGTTAATAACTAATGCTCTTAAAATGGCTAGGACCACTTTCAGTTTTACACGTTTCTCGATGTGCGTGGGCGCATGTTTGGCTATAATTGCCATGGAGAGAGTTTGTTTTCGTTTACCTTGGATACATCCATTTCTGAAACTGAAACACTTTCGTCCATGACTTGTCACTCGATGACTCAGGTAATTAATGCAGTAAAAGCTGTGTTGGGTTATAGCTAAAAGCTGCTACCTTTCTGGTTTTTCTTTTGGGTGTCAACCTGTGCCACACCTAAGTAGGTTTTTATAACAACAGAGGGTATAATAATATTACTTATATTTTTAGTCTCTGCAAGCGAAAAAGGGAAAAAAGCCCTGGGAATTAGGTTAGTATTTTTTATTGAAATGCGGTGCAATTTTCATGGCATCTGATAAGCCTACTTGGGCGGAGTTTAAGTAGCCGTGTTCAAACAGATAATGACGTACTACCCATATACATACAATCCTGATGGTAAGCTGACTAACAAAGAATGAAATCGCTCTGGCAACCTCACCATCACCGACGCACAACACTACTCATCATAAATTTAAGAGTTTAAGTCTTGTCGGTGTAACTGATGCAACTTCTTCCATTCGTCTCTATCAAGTGCCATCTCCTTCTTCAAGTGCCTCTCCAATTACTGAAGGTTGGCAACCAGCTCTGAATATTTTCTGCCATCCCTTGCGAGGTGGAACAACTCTGCAGCGCTCTTGATGCCGGTCCATTCGCGAATGTTCCTCAGCCAGGACTTCTTTCTGCGGCCAACTCCTCGTCTGCCGGCTATTTTTCCCATCATGATGAGTTGGAGCAGCTCGTATCTCTCGTGACGAAAGACATGTCCTAGATAAGCAACCTTTCTCTGCTTGATGATCTGCACCAGTCTGCGTTCCTGACCAACTCTCCTTGACCTCCCTATACGTCATGGCAGACACTTTTTCCTTGACTTGTCTCATGTATAACCTGGGTCTTCCTCTTCCTCGACACCGACAACACTACTAAATAACCGTTATTTATCAGCAGCAGAGAAATTCGAACCGAGGTTCCCTATATGCCCTATCCTTGCCCCACCCAAAACGTGCGTCTATATAACTAGTATCTATAGTCTATAGGCGAGTGTTCATTGCTATTTAACCTTTCTGATATGATATGATTTGTGATTGTTTTAGCATATTTCCTAGTGCGTGTTATCGTGAGTCAACGACCGTGACTTCCGATCGGTCGTCCAAGGCGAACGTTACGACACATACGAAATGATTTGTTTTGTGCACTACCTAGTACCTACCTCGAGCGATGAGGAAAATAGATTACTTACTTTTTTGTTGACGCCGTTGATGTCTTATGCCAAAGGATCTTTGATTTTAGAGTAATCTTGGTAATTTGCTACAATAAATAACCGGTTTTATTTTCCAAAATATATGGACACAATATTGTTAGATATATAGACGTTAATCGTTAATAGTCCCACGATTAATAAACAAACTACCGTCCTCTTTAAAATATAATTTATCAGAAGTAAATATCAAGTTTAAATTAAAATCTTACTACCTTTCTCAAAACTAGCAAAAACTTCTTTTATTAACAATATAGCTACACACATTAGAATATCAATGCTACCTACTTAGTTCCTAAATATAGTCAATTATGTTACTATATCCTTGCACCAAGTATTATAAATCATAACATTATGTTATTGTATTCACCAGTCTAATGCAAACTCACTTTTATGACATTGTCGACAAACCTCCGTGGTTTATTTCAATGTTACTTAAATAACTATAATTGTAAGAAATTGTAAGATTGATAAATAAATAAAAAAAAAACTACGCTTCATCCTCTTGAGCAAACTCAAAAATCCATTCTAGAATTTGCTTACAGCAAACACTTTTTACTTTAAAACCCTGTGCTTAGATCCATACCCTCTTATTACAAAACATAGACTAAAAAACTCCTTGGTTTAAAAGTAGCTTCATCTCTTTCTGTGCTACAGATTTAAAAAGGGATGGACATAGTTTTAGTCCTATCCTAGTCTAGTCTTAGTTTAAGCCGTTTTGTGATGTGATGGAGTTAGATGTCTATGATGAGAACGTTTAGATTACCGTTGGCTACTAACAGCAAATAAAAAAGCTAATGAAATAACGAATCGTTAACGGAAATACAATGGCAGTGTTATCTGGGTCTTATCAGCGTAACGGACTGCTACTGCACTGTGACCAAATGTAACTAAATACTCGGCACGTGTTCAAATACAGCTACTTATACAACGATAACGGATATATTTGTTTGATTAACATCTCTGGAGTTGACTGAAAAACTACGAAATAAAAATAGGACAGTTTCAAGTGTCCTATTATTTTCCAAAACCAGCTAGAGTAGAGACAGCAGGTAATTAGGCTTTTCTAAAATAAAATAATAATAAAACGTCGAGGAGAAAGTGATTTTGTGTTCGGCACATTTGAAAACGATTTCAAATTCGGTTACGATATGAAAAAGTTTCCGATTAGAAAAGTTGTCGATAATTTATTGTTTGATTACGAATGAGCGAACGACTAACTCAATCGATTGCATTTTGAGAAATTAGCAATATTACTTTGTCAATATTCATTGAATTTACTACCTCGTAATCGTAACGGACGTAAACGTTAACATTGTGTGATACAAGGACACAATTTACACTATCTACCAAATTTTGTAATTGAATAAAGTTCCATTGAAAAAGTCGTTATCTTTTCTAAATACAAATTTCAAACCAAAACGAACTCCTAACCGACTGCCGAACTGGTTTCGATAGCACACAACTAATATCTATGGTAATTTGGACGAAGACGACACATTTGTTTATTTTAAGAATTAATTTAGGGCTATAGTGTGTTTAGTGGGACATTTTAACACGTAAGGTTTCATTATTTGAATCGGCTCTTATTAGAAACTAGCGGACGTCACGCGGTCACCCGCGTAGTTCCCGTTCCCGTGGGAGTACGGGGATAAAATATAGCTTATATTAATCAGTGATAATGTAGCATTCAAATGGCGAAAGATTTTTTTTTAATCGGTTCAGTACCTTAAACATACATACGAATCTTTCCGATGTATAATATTAGTATTAAATATGGACTAGCTTCATGCAACCCTGTTAAATAAGTGGAAGATAAAATATATTATTATCAACCTAATTAAATCTCACGTAGGAACATAGTACATAATAGGTACCTTTACCTTATCTTACATGCAAATACATTTCTTGAAATATCTCAATCTGCCTGAGAGTTTGAATGACGTTAATGGACTCACCGTCTGTCACGTTGGCACTTAATCATCTTCGGTGTAAAGTGCCCAATCTTCCCCAGGATGTTTCCCTTCACCGCAAATCTCATGACATTAAGTACTGCACTTAATTTTCTAACTCATTGGTACTGGGTGTCTACTCTCTTTCTCCGAAAACGAAACTTCGCAAACGAACGAAAATCAAAAGTAGTTTCAGTATCGCTTTGTTTTTACCAAACTATATTTTTTAATCGTTTAATACTTAAATTAAAGTATGGTTAAAATATATAAACGTCAAATAATTTCCTAGTGGACCAAGTTCGGACGTAATCTTAGAACGAACAAGAACCGTGGTAGGAACTTTGCGAACCGTCGGCCGAAGCTTCGATTTTTAGGGAAAGCGAGTAGGCCCCCAGACTGTTGGTATTCGAACTTGCGTCTCTAGCTAGGCTTGGAGGCGGCTATTCAAACTCGGCCACCACGGATTTATTTAGATAGTAAGTTATTGATTTTACGGTTTCATCCAAACCGGCGAGATTTCATGGGATTTTTTTATAGCAAATCATTGAGATTAAAAAAAAGTCTAGGTTAGATACAACAAGTTAACGAAATCTAAGAACCTGTATTTTATCAAAGCATTCAACGGAATGTCAAAAACCTTTAGGCAATTATTGCTTAGGTCGTGATTCGCTGAATCGTATAAATAATGCTGAGCAAAACAGAGGATTGTACTTTATACTCCTGTGTTATTGTTTACATACACACACGGAGCAAAGTCCGAATAATTAATTACTTAGTAATCTTTACATTTCTTTATAAAATGGAATTTTACCAACCGAGGTCAAGAAATTGTAGATCAATCACGTTTTAGAGTAGGTTTTAAGTAAGAGAAAAGTTGATAAACTACTTTACAATATCACTATAAATATGCACTTACGTTGAGAAGCTATAACGCCAGTATAAACTGACCTGTCATTACAAAGAAAGACAATCCAAGGGCAGGTTACACTAGAAATATATAACTTGAACTGTCGTTGTGTGTACTAGATAATGTTATCGTCAATTCCGCTTTCGATTAGTTTTATATTGATACACTTAATGACCTTCGCATAATGAGCGTTGGACTCTGGACTGAAGACACATTGACATCATTATTTTCTATTTTATCAACATTACGTTCTAAACACTGCCCAAAGAAGCACAGTCATTCGGCGGCATACATTTCTTGGAAAATAATAAGAATCGTTGATCAATCGTACTTGACATTTCACTAATAATGTAATGCCTGATGAAATTCGAATTTTGTTTAATAACATTTTATTATATTACCAAAGAGAATTAATTTGTTTTTTTTTTTGCTTTACAGATGGATAGCAGTTCAGAAGCGATGGAACTGAGGAGGGAGTTGGACGCGGTGAGAAATGCGCTGCAGCAACAGTCGGAGTCAGTCCTCAAACAGCGGCATCAGCTCGTTGAGGCTGGGCAGGCTCTAGTTGCGCGCGACAAACAAGCCGCACAAGAACGACGCCTCAGACAAGACCAACTCGCCCTCGTACTACGATCCCTAGTCTTACTAGAATCCCGCCTAACCAGAGAACAGAAACAAATCAATGTTGCTCTCCAACAAAAAGAGAAAATTATCAAATCACAACAGGAAGAAATTGCCAAACTCAAAGCTCGCAAGTCATACTGCAGCAACTGCCAACAACTCCTTGGCTTCACGAGTGAACAGACCAACATCGAGACTGATCCCGAATTCCAAAGCTTGGAGAGCACTGACTCCAGGTTCCAGAACACGTTCGTCAGGAGCTGTAGCTACCGCGAAAGAAATTCTCCACCGGTTTTCCAAAAAAATACTAGGTTAAGTAAAAGCTTCCAGTTACCGAAAATTGACATGGTGTATGGTAACACCAGCTCTAGTGAGGAAGGTAACAACGCCAGCGTCGGAAGCAAAGGGACCTTCATCAAAAATAAACAGGCATTCGTCAGAAGAGATGTATTCAGACGCTCCAGAAAATATTCAGGACGGAAAAACAATAGCAAATACAACGATAATATGCAGAAGTGTTACAACAAGCAATCCAATAACAGCAGCAGTGCTGAAGAATGCATAGGTATGAGCTATCAAGTGAATCACGATGATAACGACCTCACAGCAAGCCAGATCGCCAATGACATCCGAAGAGCGTCTATGAAAATAGATCAACTTATAGGCGAAGCTGCCAAAAAGGAACAGGAAAATACTGCGAGTGACTCTGATAAAACGTTTTCAACAAAAATGGAGAGGATAAATGGCGTAAAGCGTCAAGCGTCGGACGAAATAAAAGCAAACCGCCAACTTTTCCTTAACAATGTACTCAATGAAGATGGAAACGAGAAACCGTGGTACTGCAACGTCAGTGATCCCGAGCAAGAGGCTGAATATTTGAACCATAGAGATTCTTTAAGTAACGCGAAAGCAAAATCCACCGACAACCTTATGGGGACGGGTTTCAACAATGGTATCCTTACCGCCGTGGTTATATCTGCTAAAAATGAGGTCCTTTGCAATAACATGGTGCAGCACAAACATACCGACAGATTCAATCATAAATTCGACGATAAGAATAACAACGTTGAAGTTAATTCAAACAAAGAGATAGCTAATGACTCTAACGAAAACTGGTATGCAAGTACTAGTGATGCAGACGATAGTCCAACCAACGAAATATACAAAAACAATCCCGTACTAGAGTGTGTCAACCAAATACTGCTACAGAATTCATTAGATGATAGCAGTAATGATAACTCTAAATCCAGTGAAGCCCCAAGCCCCAAAGCTTCAACGAAACGTGTGCAATTTTCCACGCTTAATAGCATTTCATATGATGAAAAAGTGAGACCTAATAACAACAATCACACTTTACCACGACCGGACAAGAGGTCGAATAAAATCGTAAAGTTCAGTTTAGAAACTGCTTCCGAACACAGTTACGAAGTGCCAAACACAGCACAGGGCTTCCAATACGAGATACAAAGTATTTACAGTAACGAATATGAACCAATTATTACTAAGTCATCGGAAACGAGGCCTGTGCCTTTACCGCGTTCGATGTCAGTGCCAAATGAAAAACCAAGTGTCCCAAAAATAAAGGGATCCATTGTGAAAAATATGGCTGCTAATTTAGAAAGTCGAAACAGCATCATCATGGCAGAGAAGAAGATTGATAACGATCTCGGATCGATGAAGATATTTAATAAAAGGAAAGTGCCCAGAACACCTCCTGCATTGCCGCCAAAACCAAAGAACCTGTCAGCGAAATGGAAAACTGAAAATTCTGTTAAGCTGATGACAGAATCGACAGACTCTGAAGCCGTTGCGGCTAACCAACGGGTTGCAGACGTTAAGATGAGAAAAGTGGGCCAAGTAGCAACAGTCAACAATGTAGAACCGGACTACTGCTCCATTTCAGAGATAAATGTTCCAGTAGTCAGCAATGGCAAAAGGGAGTTGCTACTTACACAGCCAACGGTGGAGATCCACAACGAACAGTATCCCGTGCATACTGTTACTCCGAGAAACAGCGTCGCCAAAGTGGTTTCCCTACCGCGCATCCAGAACAAGATCAGTGATAAAGATATCCCTAAACTTCCGCATGTCACCGAAATCATCATCCCGGATGATGAGGACAAACCAATGGAAGATCAACGATCATTCCAACAGACCACCGACAGCTACCTGTCCAGCTTCATAATGCATCCTCTGCAACCGAAATTGGACCCTCGTGCTTCAATCCAAATGGGGAACACTGTATCATCAATTCTATCCGAGATTAATAAAGGGGGCAAGAGCAGCGGCAAACAGATCAACTTGACCGAGCTCGACCATCAATTCAACCACGGCCCAGAAAAGGCTCAGGCGACGAACGCGGAAATGCACAAAGCCGAATATTTTGATGACATAGACAAGTTTGACTTGTCGCAAAATTTTGAAGAGTTTAAAATAGATGATGAACTCGGCAGCATAGTTGCAGAGGAATATCGCATCAGCTCCGGCAGCAGCGACGGATCAATGTCCGACGTGATCACCGAGCAAATAACCAATGTACCTGATAAAGACAATCATAATAACAATAACGGCAATGACAATGGAAAAAACGATACCTTTCTTGAAAATAGCGAAAGTGCCTTAAGCAAAGGCTTGTCCAAAAACGCAAAGTTGTCAAATAAGCCTGATCTCCTTTCGAATATAGAGAATTTAGAGACTGAATCAGTAAGGAATTCTGACATTGAGTCCAGCAATTCATCAGGGAGTAACAGTGGATCCTACAACACGGTGAAGTGTGAGCCTCGGATGGTGGCTAGCGGCAACGCTGAACCAATCGTGCCCAAATCAAAGGGCTCCTTCGATTTCTTCCTAGAGACATCTGGTCTTAGTTCTAAGTCTTTATTTACGGCTAACAAAGGCTATCTTGGTATGAGGCCCCCGAGCGCCAATCACAAAAATGTATTGAAACCAAAAGATATCAAAATGAGAGGCAAGAATCCTATTGCAACGAACAAAATCAACGAAAAGCCTATGACGACTGCTATTAAATATTTTGAACCCTATGTTTAAATATAACAAGATATAACATTGAACTGTATATGTTGCACTGTATATTAAGTTTAATTAAATGTTTAAATTTATTTATTGTAAAATGAACTTGCCGGCATAATAATTGTGTACTATTATTGTATTTATGTTAATGTAAATATTTAACTATGATCTAGTTATTTTTTCAATTATAAAAATATTTTAATAATGATCCAATTGTTTTATTGTAATATCGAAACTAAACTTTAGTTTAAATCTATGAAAAATATACGCACAAATTCTCATATCTCATATAAAATAAAACATTTATGTGAATAAAATAAATTAAATAAGCTCGCTATGATACTCTTCATCATGATATATCCAATATATAACATGCATCTTCAGTAAGTTTTTGGTCTAAGGCAGTATTTTGATAAAAGAAGTGTGTAGTCTGCACAATAAAAAAATATTTTTGGAAACCTTTTCCATGCGATAAAAAACTAAATACTTGTACGTAAAGAAGCAAGAACACTTCCTAAGCCCCACGGGTGAGGAGACCCGCGGGGCTTCATTTACTAGGGCAAATTGCAAACATAAAGCGATTTTTTTTCTATATCTATGGCAAATTGTGTGTGTTTGACACCCTCCTGTCATAGTAGAGAAAAAAGTTGTGCGCGGGTAGTTCGATATTAGTTTAAATAGTTCAATTCCTGTACTAAGCAGTGAAATTAGGCTTGTATTGAGAGTCGGGGCTGTGTGCATCGCACGAAGTCGTTGGCAGAAGCAAGTACAGGATAAATAAACACAGATAAGTAATTATCTGTAATTTTTTGTTAGACAATCATTGCAAAAATAACTTTAATTAAAAAAATGAGTACGTTACCCTAGCAAGAAAGTGTCTCCTAGAGAGATGGGAGTGGTACCAATAATTAGTGCGTCATCTGCTGTAAATGTGCGCCAAATATAAAATTTGTGCGTCTTGTAGTTGCGGAAAAAAAACGAAAAAACGAATTCTGCTAGGGTAACGTTTTTCCAGCAAGAAAATTTTAAACGAATGATCGGAGAGAGATTTTTTTTGTGTGGCTAGATAGCTTATATTTGTGCATAATTGTGCGCCAAAAGCCAGATTTGTGCGTCTTCAGGTTCTCGAGATATTACAATTCCTGCTGGGGTAACGTTTGGCAAAATCGCGTATCTCCAAAACTATTGTATGTGCGTCTGTATGATAAACATGCACGAGTAGCTCTTAATTTGTGCTTATTTGTGACAGAATTAGATTTCAGAAATTATTTATAGTTTTCAAGAAATCGCCTTTTTTTTGAAAACCCGAAAAAAGCTCGCAGCGCCTAAATGGGAAATCGTATAAGTTCACTGAAAACTGTATTCGATCTTTCTTGACGCTTATAATAACCATAGAAAGTTTTAAAAGTGTACATGCATGCGTTATTGAATAATTTTGATAAAGTCGAAACTACGTCGCATTACTTTAACGGCAAAATACAAGAAACTGGCTCAAGCCAAGATATGAAGGTATAAACTAATAATTAGTGCGTGTAATGAAGTATATATTGTGAAAATATTCAGCTTGAAATGTTTCGCATTAATAAGATATAAGGAAAAAAGAGAACAAGAAAAACCACTCGTTATCCGACCAAATTATAATGACTACAAAAAAGCGACGGTTACATACATATCGGTGACCTTCTTAATTTGACACATGAACCGGCTGAAAAATGTACAGTGAAGTAGAAAATAAGTAAAAATATATACTTTTGATGGATTATAGTATCCGCGACTTTACACACGGTTCAGTACCTTGTTGTAGTATAAGCTTCAGTGCTTAGGTAATCGTAAGTAGTAAACGAATTAATAATTAATTACATTAAATGTATTCGTTTTACGTTTACAAAGTTTTTAATTTTTATCCTCCGATTTTAGAGTTCCGTACCTCAAGAAGTTAAAATGGAATAGTGCAATAGTATATAATACTATAAACGCGAAAGTATGATGTATGGATATGCAAACTTGCGGACACCAACTACCTAATAATACAAGTAATTCCTGATTATAATTCCCAATAAACGTTTTTACCGCGACTGTACGGACATAGCTCAGGTATAAATGCATCAAATTAAGAAGGTCACCGATATGTATGTAACCGTCGCTTTTTTGTAGTCATTATAATTTGGTCGGATAACGAGTGGTTTTTCTTGTTCTCTTTTTTCCTTATATCTTATTAATGCGAAACATTTCAAGCTGAATATTTTCACAATATATACTTCATTACACGCACTAATTATTAGTTTATACCTTCATATCTTGGCTTGAGCCAGTTTCTTGTATTTTGCCGTTAAAGTAATGCGACGTAGTTTCGACTTTATCAAAATTATTCAATAACGCATGCATGTACACTTTTAAAACTTTCTATGGTTATTATAAGCGTCAAGAAAGATCGAATACAGTTTTCAGTGAACTTATACGATTTCCCATTTAGGCGCTGCGAGCTTTTTTCGGGTTTTCAAAAAAAAGGCGATTTCTTGAAAACTATAAATAATTTCTGAAATCTAATTCTGTCACAAATAAGCACAAATTAAGAGCTACTCGTGCATGTTTATCATACAGACGCACATACAATAGTTTTGGAGATACGCGATTTTGCCAAACGTTACCCCAGCAGGAATTGTAATATCTCGAGAACCTGAAGACGCACAAATCTGGCTTTTGGCGCACAATTATGCACAAATATAAGCTATCTAGCCACACAAAAAAAATCTCTCTCCGATCATTCTTTTAAAATTTTCTTGCTGGAAAAACGTTACCCTAGCAGAATTCGTTTTTTCGTTTTTTTTCCGCAACTACAAGACGCACAAATTTTATATTTGGCGCACATTTACAGCAGATGACGCACTAATTATTGGTACCACTCCCATCTCTCTAGGAGACACTTTCTTGCTAGGGTAACGTACTCTAAAAAAATTAGTCATCGCAATTATTTGCGTCAGTACTTGTCCAATTACAACTTGCATAATACCTAAAACCTATCTTTGATAGGAAAATTTAACATGGAAATAGCTTCCTGGAACTGATGGACATCTATGATTGAGAGAGTTTATATATTTTATGCCTATCAGAGGGCCTAGTGCGAGGTTTCTTAAAATCTCCGTCACAAGTCATCGCGTAGACGTAAACGCAGATTTGTATGGGCTCACAATAGTGTCATGTTTAGGCCGACAGAGGCGCTGTTGCGATCCTATTCAAATCTGCGTTTACGTCCACGCGGTGACTTGTGACTGTAGCAGTGAAAAACTCGCACTAGGCCCCGTTGGTTTACCCGCATAGTCATAATTTCATGGGTGGATTTACTTCGCGGAACCTAATTTGTTTTCTAAAATAACGTAGTGTAACGTTAAAATAAAAGTAGTGTAACGTTACAGCTTCAAACATCAATAATCTGGCAGTGAAAGTCTAGTTAAAATCGCTCCAGCCATTTAATTATCGGGACAAACAGAGGATAAATGGAATTACAAACAGACACTTCAATTTTATTTATATGAATAGATTTATAAGAATAGAGAATTGATAACTGAATGTAGGTGGTATGGTAACAACAAAACACAGGAATCATATGGTTAAATATATTGCTAAAAATCATAAGGTCCCTGAACATTATTTCTTTTTCTTCTTAGGTCCTTTATCATTCTTCTTCAAATCCTTTTTTTGTACCTGAAACCAAAAGTAACTCAGTAATAAAAGAAAAGAACACAGAATGCCTAATGCGAGTTTTTCACTGCCACCGTCACAAGTCACAGCATCAACGTAAATGCAGATTTGTATACAAATCTGTCGAAACAGATGGTGCTGTTTGTTGGCCCACTGATGGCAATATTTTGATCCCATACAAATCTGCGGTTACATCACGTGCCTCGGAGAGCACATTAAGCCGTCGGTCCCGGTTGCCAATTTAACATCTTTGGCAATTGTTACAGGTCAGTCAGAGGCCTAAGAGAGTCTGACAACTGGTTTAACCCAGATTGCCGATTTTCCTCGAAAAGGGGTTACGAAGGTCAGATGGCAGTCGCTTCATATAAAAATCAGGTGATCAGCCACATCGGGTTGAATCAAGTGCTGACCCCAAATACATGGGATAAGGCCAGGGTGATGATGACATCAACATGGTCTTGTGGCAATTTTATGAAAACTCACACTAGGCCCTCAGGACTGGGAATCCTAAGTGCAGTGCATAAGAGTTATTTCACCTTTCCATATTCAGTCAAGAAGTGTCCCACATCGTTGTTTGTTTTCTTTTTTTTCTTGCCGCCAGTTTTGAGAATACTCTTAGCTATCATTGATTGTTTAGTCTCTTGTGCCGATAACTTCTCCTCTTTCCTTCTCTTCATCAGCTCTTTGTAGTTCACATATTCTCGTTTTGGAGGTTTTGCACCTGTAAGTGGAGTTGACATTACTTTGCATGAGTTTTGGACATACAAAGAGTAAAAAATACTTTATTGATAAAAAAATATTTGTATTTGTAATAAAATTAATCTATACATCTATACAGATAAATAAAATTGAAGTGTCTGTTTGTAATTCAAAAATAACAACTTTTCACTAAATGCATTTGAAAGTATACACAATACTGACACTAAAAAACGAAGTTCTAAAATTTTTCTCTGTCTGTCTGTCTGTCTGTTTGTTCCGGGTAATCTCTGAAACGGCTGGACGGATTTTAACGGGACTTTCACTGGTATGTAGCTGATGTTTCAAGGAGTAACTTAGGCTACTTTTATTTATTAAAAATATTAAGGTTCCGCGACAATAAGCAAGAAACTAAATCTACGCGGGTGAAACCGCGGGGCACAGCTATAAAAATATTTTTCATCCCTATGTAGATTATCCCTAAATTCATATAATTTCAATAATTTAGTTTAATATGTCCATGATTTAACATGTTGTGTATATCCAGAGCTCCAATAAGCAATCTTCACTGCGTTGCAAATGGAAACGTAAATTATATTCTTTAACATAAAAACAAAAAATATTTAAAACTAACCTAAACTGACGGCCAGTGCTATTTTGGCCTCTTCTTTCTTCATACCGTGGAACCCAGACATTCCAAACTTGACAACTTCATGCCTTATTTTCTTTAATTCCAAGTCTTTCTTGTGATATTGTTGAGGAGTTGGTCTGGAGTTACTTTTTTCACCATCTTCTGGGGCTGCTTTCTTTTTCGGTTTGTGAGCCTCAAATTTGACAAATTTGAAGTTTTCTTCTGCGTTTTTTAAGGCTAGTGCAGCTTTTGTCTGTATTAAAGACATATTTAATTTAACGTAACCAAGTAAACGGTTCTATTATTTATTTACTTTTTCGATTAAAAGTAAGGTTAAGCTTAGGATAGGTAATGCAAGATTTTGACTCGCGTTGACGTACATTCCATGCATGACATCTGTCAGTGTCATGCATGGAACGTCAGCCAATGTCAGCTTAAAACAAAGCTACACTGCAAGTAGAATAATGCTCATTTATCTTTTCTCTTTTATAGTTGAACTTTTGACCAGGTTAAATTAGTCGAACTATTAGGTCACGTAGTTGCGACTTCATGCATAATTCTAGGCATAACTTATACTTCAGTGCAACCCATGTATTACAACAGTATTATGCGATGTGGTCATCAAAAGATATCCCAAATTTGTGTGAGCTACGCTTTGTAAGCTTAGCTTGTAGTGTGGCAATGATTTATATCTGTCATTCTGTGACAGACACGATATGATAGCTACAAACTGACACTGGCACCTGACATTTTTTATCTGTCATGTAATGTTTGTTTATCTTCCTGCCTGTCCGCGATGAGATGAATGAAATGTCAATTTCAGTATTCTCATTCTATAAATAGTGCGCTTCATTTATTTTATCATCGGTTGTTTTTATTTTGATGCTTTACGTGCCGGCTGCGGTCACATCCTCTCTAAAAATAATGTGACTGATATTGAGTAGTTAAATTTGGAGCGGTGCAGGTAGCTACGCTAGGCCAATATCCCAATAATATTTTTGGCTTGCAGCTAATATTATTGTATCTTCGCTCTCACCGTAGAACGTAGTGTGCGCTACTTCGTCCGTTCGTGTCTAGCCGCCAATTTATTTAATCTACCTAGCATTTGCTTTGGTACATTAAAAAAATGAAAAACAAGGTTAGAAATTCGAACTCTGCTATAAAAGCCGGAGATCTCATACTAACAGAAGAACCATTTGCTTTTGTGCTGTGTGCCAAGGAAAAGGGATTTCGCTGCGACAATTGTCTGGAAAAGTAAGTTAGCATTTTTAAAGTTTAATTTATTTTCAATTCACCAAAGAGTATAAATAATAAAATGCATTTTAGTCCTAATATATTATTTAATTTATCTATATTAATATTGGTGAAAGAATTTTTGGAATTGGATGAGCTATTACATAGATTTCCTCCAACATACAAACTGCACCGCATCTATACATCTATACAGATAAATAAAATTGAAGTATCTGTATGTAACTGCAAAATAAGAGTTTTTCACTAAATGCAGATGTAAGTATATACGGCACTGACATAGAAAAACCAATTTAAAAAAAATTCTCTGTCTGTCTGTTTGTTCGGGATAATCTCCGGAACAGCAAGCTTTATTTTGTGGAACCAGTATTATATTTTTTAAATAAAAGTATTGTAAACTCCTTGTAACCTCAGCTATCTGCCAGTGAAAGTCCTGTTGTAATCAGACCAACCATTTCAAAGAGATTAGCCAGAACAGACAGACGGACAGAGTTTTTTAGACATTTGATTTTCTTATAGAGTAAACTGAAAAATATTAATTTAGTGTAAAGGTGTTAATTTGGAATTACAAACAAACATATCAATTTAATTTATCTACAGAGTGTATATATTTGACTAACATAATTGAACTACTGTTTTCAGGGGCAAGGTGCTGAAATGCTCAGGTTGTCAATTTGTCCACTATTGCGGACGGGTGTGTCAGAAAGAGGCGTGGAGTGATCATAAGGTAACTGATCATTATTTTCTATTACCTACCCCCTTGTAGAATGCAATACTTTTATGTATTTGCTTTGAAGTTAGCTAAATTCTAATTTATAACTGTGACATTCTTTAGAAATCTCTAGTTATACCATCATCATCCACAGAAGTATAATATACAAAAATCATCATCTCCCTGGCCTTATCACATGTATTGTGGCTAATCACCTGATTTTTATACGAAGCGACTGCCATCTGACCTTCGTAACCCCTTTTTCGAGGAAAATCGGCAATCTAGGTTAAACCAGTTGTCAGACTTTCTTAGGCCTCTGACTGACCTGTAACAATTGCAACCTGCAACAATACAAAAATGTATAAATATAACTTTACAATAACTGTGTGGGATTGTTGAAGTGTGTCAGAGCCCAGTGTCTTTTTGCCTCCACAATAGTATAAAAGAAATGATTTTATCATTATAATTTAGCTTGAAAGTAAGTAAGTATGCCAGTATAGGACACTATTATTCTTAAACACTTAATACAAATTCTTGGAATTGTCATAAATATACAAGACAAAATAAATTAAAATGGCATGCTATTCACAGTAACTAAAAATTTACTATTTTATGGAGAGATAAAATGTATTAATGATAAAATGATTACGTATAAAAAAAATTGTCCCTTATAATGTTTATGGACATTAATTGTGTACCTAAATACGTAACAGTTGACGTAAGTCGCACGTCATTATTATATCACACATTTTTGGCACAGATCCGGTAACAACTGTTCAATGTTTTAAAAGTATCTCTTCTTTTAACATATAAATATTTCTGCAATATCTTACTGGTATTGTAAATATGAATAAAATCTTATATGTATACTAGCTGTGCCCCGCGGTTTCACCCGCGTAGTTTTAGTTTCTTGCTTATTGTCGCGGAACCCTAATATTTTTAATAAATAAAAGTAGCCTAAGTTACTCCTTGAAACATCAGCTACCTACCAGTGAAAGTCCCGTTAAAATCCGTCCAGCCGTTTCAGAGATTACCCGGAACAAACAGACAGACAGAAAGAGAAAAATTTTAAATTTGGTTTTTTAGCGTCAGTAGCGTGTATACTTTCATATGCATTAGTGAAAAGCTGTAATTTTGGAATTACTAACAGACACTTCCATTTTATTTATCTGTATAGATAAAAATGAATCCCCATTACCCTTGGTCACGGCAGCACGTGTGAACGGCTGGACCGATTCTACCGGGACTTTTACTGGTAGATAGCTGATGTTTCAAGGAGTGTTCTAGGCTAATTTTATTTAAAAAAAACAGCATGAAACTAAATCTACGCGGGTGAAACCGCGGGGCATAGCTAGTTAAATATGAAAAAGGATTCATGGTGCCTGTCATTAGTCGCCTGTTACGCAAACAACGCAAGTTCGAATCTCAGCGGGGCCTGTACCAATGAGTTTTTCTAAAAACTTATTTTACACCACGCTCTTTACGGTGAAGGAAAACATCGTGAGGAAACCTACATATGTCTGAGAAGCAATTCAAAGACGTATGTATAGTGCCTGAGATTGCGGTAGACTCACCATCTGTCACGATAGCACTTAATGATCTTCTGAGAAAAGTGGGTGTTGTGCTTACCCTTTCGGGAAATACAGGCGTGAGCCTTTGTATGTAATAAAATTGAGAGTCATGACTGACTGATTGATTTATCAACCCACAGACTACCCTCGCGGGGGAATGTTACTTTGTCTAGGCCTACTGAAGTGGATGAATGTATTTACTTTAAGAATTTTCTCTTAATTGAGGTAATTGATTTTAAGCCGTTCTAATTAATAAGCTTATAAATAAAAAGAACGCCTTGGCCCTCGACTTATGAAAATATATAAAATGGTTGTTGACACCCTTTCTCATGTATTTTTATAATTATCTTAATTTCTATTCAGTATGACATCTCATTATAAACATTGTGAAGTTTCATGACAACAGAGATGCCAGTGTTACCAGTTTAACGACAGATGGATGGTTCAACATAAATATGACTTCTGAAATCTGACTAAGGAACCCTAAAAGGGTGAGACTATTATACTGGGTGAGCAGTGAGAGTGGTTCCCCCTTGTGTTTAACACACAGAACATAGAAAGGAAAAAATCTTCGTCTTCTGTGAATTATCAGGGGCCTTACTATGAGCTCTTATTGCCATGATAGTTTCACTCATTTATGAGACAGATGTATATGATGTGCATACATCTGTCACTGTCGCACAACTGAACTATCATTGCAATAAGAGCTCATGGTTGGACCTCAGGTCTTTTAATCTATTATTGGGCGCTTTCCCACTGTCATGATATCGTCCGCCGATACTTGACTACAACGACACAGCGTGAAAGCGTTCAGTAGTAATTGTATCAAACTACTAGTCCGACGATATCGTGTCGTAGCTAGTATCGTCCAATGTGAAAGCGCACATTCCCAGATGTTTTTATCTTCATTGGTATCACACCCTAGCCCTGACCTGCAGCTGCCAGCAGTATATGGAAGAAATGGGTTCTTTGAAGTAAAGAACATAGTTCCACTTCATTTCAAAATATCTTATTTGATTATATAACAAAGTACTTTATAATCTTCAGAATAACATGATTATGCAGGATTATAAACTCTTTTTATCCTTAAACCCAAGTAATGTACTTTACTAATAATTTAATGTGAGATTAAAGCGTACAAAAAGTTTTGAATTATAATAAACTTCTAAGTTCTTAGGTATACGCATTTAAAGGGGTTAAGGGGGAATTGAACTGAAAGTCACAAATAAAAATAAAAATAAAAAAATATTAAGAATCTAGAGCATTTAAAAGATATATAGATGGAAGAATAGGACTCTATCAGCAAACAGACAAGTGCGGTTATATCTTATCTTAATTTAAATAAGGTTGGTATTTCCCCTTGACGCACGACCCTGGCTCCATGCCATGTCTGAATAACAAACTAACAGCTATTATTGGTTTTATTACACCTGTACATTAACTTTTACTTGGGACTGTTTATTTATATCTATAAATACACTCATCAAATTGGATATTCGTTTTGAATTAGGTCTAAATTTCGATATTTATTGTGATTTGTATTAAATGTGAACTATCAAAAATGTTTCTAATCTATACTCTATACAGATAAATAAAATTGAAGTGTCCTTTTGTAATTCCAACAGCTTTTCACTTAATGCATATGAAAGTATACACGCTACTGACACTAAAAAACCAAGTTTTACAATTTTTCTCTGTCTGTCTGTTTGTTCCGGGTAATCTCTGAAACGGTTGGACAGATTTTAACGGGACTTTCACTGGTAGGTAGCTGATGTTTCAAGAAGTAACTAAGGCTAATTTTGTTTATTAATAATATTAGTGTTCCGCGACAATAAGGATGCTACTAAATCTACACGGGTTAAACCTCGGGGCACAGCTAGTAATAAAATTAATATACAGGGAAGATATTGGTTTGCACTTGGCTGATTAAAAAAAAAGTTGTCAATTAAGGTCTCGATCGTAAATTTTTTTCTAAGTGTCACCCTGTCCCCCTGATATTAGTGTATCATGGGTGCAATACAATACCCACATTTAATACCAATACCCAAACTTACAACCTTACTCAAAGTGAGCAAAATACCTCATCTAATCTAATCTAGACTTATATAGCCTATATGGTCCCATTGCAGGGCAAACCTCTCTCCTAAACATAATATTTTTATACTGTGCTAGAAATCGCTTCCGCAACGATTAGGGGCCTTACCATGACCTCTTATTGCCATGATAGTTTCACTCATTTATGAGACAGATGTATATGATGTGCATACATCTGTCACTGCCATACAACTGAACTATTATTGCAATAAGAGCTCATGATTAGGCCCCGGTAGGCCTAGACAAAGTAACATTCTCGCGCTTCCGCTAATCGAAACGATAGAAAATGTATGGAAATTACAGAAATCAGTCTCGTGAGGATAATGTTACCTTGTCTACAGGCTGATGGCAGACAAATTTCTGGACCAACGGGGTCTTCGATTTGAATCATCACAACCATAATTTAAGTTTATTACTTTAATTCCAGTGGGAATGTGCAAACTTAAAGCGGGTATCACCAAAAGTGATACCCAATGCAGCCCGCATGATGGCCAAGATTATAAACCGGCTAAATAGAGGAGACGGCAGCTCATTCCGTTCGTTTTACTCGGCAACGTCGTTTAGGATGTGGAAGGATTTGATGTCACGTAAGTTTTTTGCTATAATACAAAGGTGGTAATAAGACTGATTTGATTGAATGACGTATACGCGATCGTCCACGACGTGACACCTCTTGCTGTCATTACGTCTATTCCGCTTATGACATTTCGAACTCGCCACCATTAAAATAAAAAGAAGAAGAAGACATTTTGAACGATTTGGTCCTAGCTGCTTATAAAGCTTATAATTTAAACCTGGGGCCTTACCATGAGCTCTTATTGCCATGATAGTTTCACTCATTTATGAGACAGATGTATGTGACGTGCATACATCTGTCACTGTCGCACAACTGAATTATCATTGCAATAAGAGCTCATGGTTGGGCCCCTGGTTATTTAGTGTAATCTTGGAACATGCCGTTTCCACCCTCCCTTTTGAATAGTTGAAATAAGTAAACTACTATGTTATTTTTATCAAGCTAACTAATTACCTATATTGTTTACTTTATTTCGTGTGCAATGCTTTTTGAAATTTTTTTAACCAAAATTTTTTTTAAATCTTTATTTTTATTTAGATTACCCGGACTTGAAAACAGATATGAAGAGAATGGATCATTTCACATCACTCTGTGGCGTTCTGAATGAGTTCCTCAAAGATTTATCACTTCCCAATACGGTTGAATTGATGGGCATCTATGGCCGAGTGAGTATTACATATTTAATGATTTACACATTTTTCATATCTATATTATGGTCTATACTTGTTAGCGCATATCATCGGCTGGTGACACACACACAATCTATATAGGTAAATAAAATTTAAGTGTCTGTTTGTAATTTCATCATGTGAAACTAAATATGGTAAAAAATTATATTAAAAACATATCTGTCTGTATTCATATTTAAAAAAACTATATTTTCTGTCTGCTTGTCTGTTCGTTCCGGCTACTTTCCGAAACGGCTGCAGGGGCGGATCTACTTAAAGGCTTTTTGGGCTGAAGCCCAGGGCCCCGCGAATACAGAGGGCCCCAACCGAAATCACTACAGAAAACAGTTTCTTGTCAAAATGGCAATTAGTTGAGTAATAAGGTAGTAGTATTAGCTCAGGGCCCCACAAATTCAAGATCCGCCCCTGAACGGCTGGACCGATTTTAATGGGACTTTCACTGGTAGATGTTTTTTTTTAAATTGTATTAGTTTTCCGTATGCCACCCATTAAATTAAGTCTATGTGAGTGAAACCGGGGGGTACAGCTAGTTACTAAATGAAATAAAAATACCTTTACATTATATTTATTCCTCGTTATACTTACTATATATTTTTGTTTTCGTTGTAAAGTGTACTTGTTAGATCTACTAACACAACACGTTTTACTAAAGATAAGATGCTTATTGGATGATATTTGGAACATAAAACAATGCTTATTTATGTTGTAAAATGGTAACCTATAAATTATAACGCCTCAAATTAAAAAAAAAAACTATATTAATAATGGCAGTCGCTCCGTATAAAAATCAGGTGATCAGCCACATCGGGTTGAATCAAGTGCCGACCCCCAAATACATGGGATAAGGTCAAGGAGATGATGGAACTATAAAAGTAAAAATAAAACAAGAGACTATTTCATTTTATATTTAAATTTATATGTACCAAGCGAATAAACGCCAAAAATATGCGCTTAGAAAGTCTAAACCTCACTTTGGCCACTGATCAAGATGTTCCCAATCTATACATCTATACAGATAAATGAAATTGAAGTGTCTGTTTGTAAATCCAACATAACAATTTTTCACTAAATACATCTGAAAGTAAACACGCTACTGACACTAAAAAACCAAGTTATAAAATTTTTCTCTGTCTGTCCGTCTGTCTGTTTGTTCCGGGTAATCTCCGAAACGGCTGGACCGATTTTAACGGGACTTTCACTGGCAGGTAGGTGATGTTTCAAGAACTAACTTAGTTTACTTTTATTTCAAGGACTTACTTTTATATCTTAAAAATATTAGGGTTCCGCCACAATAAGGATGAAACTAAATCTACGCGGGTGAAACCGCGGGGCACAGCAAGTATAACAATATACTGAATAATATTTGCAGATGGTAATAAACAGCTTCACAATCCTGGACACGGATATGAATTCAATAGGCACGGCGGTGTACCTCGGCGCCTCTGTAGTGGACCACAGTTGCGATCCCAACGCGGTGGCCACTTTCCACGGCAAGACCATCTATATCAGAGCCATACAGGACATGCCTTATTTAGATTGGAATCAGGTACCTACTAATCTATACATCTATATCTATATCTATACAGATAAATAAAATTGAAGTGTCTGTTTGTAATTCACAAATAACAGCTTTTCACTAAATGCATATGAAAGTATACACGCTACTGACACTAAAAAAACAAAATTTTTCTCTGTCTGTCTGTTTGTTCCGGGTAATCTCCGAAACGGCTGGACCGATTTTAACGGGACTTTCACTGGCAGGGAGCTAATTTTACAAGGAGTACCTTAGGCTACTTTTGTTTTAAAAATATATATCGGACCGATGTAGAAAAAAACTTTCATCATTTGAATGCCACATTATGTGATTAATATAGGCTATATTTTATCCTCGTACTCCCACGGGAACGGGAACTACGCGTGTGAAACCGTGTGACGGCCGCTAGTTCGATATATATGTTGTATCATTCTATATTGAGTATTATATTTTAGCACTATATTTTATTTCTTTTTATCAAAATGACTTAGGTACCTTTGTAAGTATTTATTTATTTATCTATTTCTTAAATGACCAATTTATAGCAGGACTGTACATACCTTCGAGTTGCAGACACATAGCATTGGAAACAGAAAGATCGCCAGCGCTTGGTGGCTGGTTTAATCTGTGAGCGCGGCTCTTGATGTACTCGATCACTCCCACCCGTTATAATGTGTGAAACACAACACCACATTCATTATGTTTGCTTCATTTTAAACACGCCAATTTCAGATTTTTTTTTTTTTTTTGTCGTCTTCGATGTATTTTCAATAAGGAATGTCAGTAAAATGTTCATCAAGATCACTGCTTCGCCAAAGTACAGCATTCGCACACGACCGCTAATGGCCTCGCGCCGCAGCGAATTAAGTCGAGTGGTGTTTGCTCGCTCGTTCTTCCATACACATAAATATGTATTTTGCTTTTATATCATTTTAGTTTACTTTACTTTTATATCAGTGTAGGTATTTATAATTATAAAATAATACATTGCAAATTATTCTTTTACATGAAAAATTTTTTTTTTCACATATAGTAACCCTCACACGTACAAGTATATATACTTTTATTATATAAGTATCTTTTTATTTTTATTTTTTGGCCGACGTCGTGCGCCACTCAGTGGGTCACACTGAAAATCAGCTCCGCTAGATTGAACTGGACTCCAGTTAGGTCTGCGGGTATAGTTGAGTTGTGGCCCTTTGATGACAATGTGCGGCAACACCCGATGTACTGGTGCGAACCACTTTGCACCATAAAAACACTTCTTATTTCTTTTGTGTATTCTTTTTTGTATATTTTTTTTGTATCAGTTTTATTTGTTTTGTTGCTGCTTATTGAAATCAATAAACGTTTATTATTATTATTATTATTATAAATGTTCTGACGATTTAAAAGTACTTTGTTAAAAGTCTAATCAAATAAAGATTTTTGAAATTGAATTTCTGTAATATGTATAATGTAAATATTGGTTCCAGATACGTATATCGTACATAGATCTGATGAAGACACCTTACGAGCGACAGACGGACCTCCTGCAGAACTACTACTTCCTATGTCTCTGTAACAGGTGCATGGGTAAATGCTTTAGATGTGCTACTCATTTTATACACAGCATGCCCAGTTATTCCGTTTGTCCACGAATATAAGCTCTATTTACATGATAATAAGGACTATATCTATACAGATAAATAAAATTGAAGTGTCTGTTTGTAATTCCAAAATAACAGCTTTTCACTAAATACATATGAAAGTATACACGCTACTGACACAAAAAAACAAAGTTTAAAAATTTTCTTTGTATGTCTGTTTGTTCCGGGTAATCTCTGAAACGGCTGGAGCGATTTTAACGGGACTTTCACTGGCAGGTAGCTGACGTTTCAAGGAGTAACATAGGCTACTTTTATTTATTAAAAATATTAGGGTTCCGCGACAATAAGTATGAAACTAAATCTACGCTGGTGAAACCGCGGGGCACAGCTATCTTTAATAGAAGCACTGAAATCTCCTATACAAGTACTCTGAACTGACTATCACATACAAAATTGTACAATTTGAGTTGATTAAGCAGTCCAGCTTACTTGAATAGTAGAGTTTTGTATGAGACGACGAACCAAATGCATGTTAGCATGAGGCACATATTTTGAACAGCAATTTCTTAAAATATCTCTTATTGCTTGATTTTACCCATTTATGGAGGTTGTGAGACAGAACTTGAGTGACGTCATAAAATTCCGTACCAGCCACACAATTTGAAACTACCCTCTTTTGAAGGACGTCAAAATGCATGTTTAATTGTTGATTTTCTAATACAAGTATCTTGGGTTGGCACGTGACAGTGGAAATTTAAATTTATCAGCGGAATCAAAGTACTATTAAAAATTAAGCATTTATTATATTCATAATTAATAAATGCTAAGTCTAAAATTTAAGTCGTAATTTTCATACACAAATATTTTGTCTATTTGAACGCATCGTTCTTCTACACTACGTTATGGTTCTTACTAACATGTAGGAGTCGAACTCCGATGGGTTCAAAACAATCCATATTATATTTATTGCTAGTAGCGAAAATGAATCGTTTTTAATAGTCTTACACACTTTTGGAGCTACTGTAATCATAAAATACTCTTTACATAAAGTTTAAATTCCAATATTACTGAAAATACAATGCTCTTTTCAGATGATTCTCAATTACGGCTGGTCCATGCAGCTAAATGCCTGAATGCAAGTTGCGACAACCCTGTAAACATTCCGTGGAAGGAAAACTGCCAATTGGTGCGAAGACCGGAGGAATC
The DNA here is from genome assembly GCA_964035505.1 of Watsonalla cultraria. Lineage (NCBI taxonomy): Eukaryota > Metazoa > Arthropoda > Insecta > Lepidoptera > Drepanidae > Watsonalla > Watsonalla cultraria. The sequence goes on along the minus strand of OZ037717.1, from coordinate 2,219,096 downwards.
ACAAATTGACAACGAGAAAGAGAGCCTGAGAGGGGGAGAGAACTTGAGTATAGAGTTTAACCCGAGGAATGTCAGTTGTAAAGAGTGTGGGACGAAGTATACAGAGAAGCATGTGGAAGTATTTGTCAAAACTATGGAGTTTACAGAGTTGCATCTGCGGAACATGGAGAGCGCTTCCGTTGCTTGTATCCTTTTTAATACATTCTATTTTAATATTACAAATGTGAATGTAAGTTTGTTACGCTTTCACGCGAAAGCTACTAAACCGATCATCATGAAACTTTATACACATATTCTTAGGTATAAGAAGTAACATAGGAAAAAAATTCAATGCGAGCGAAGCCGCGGGTAAACGCTAGTATATATACAAGCATATGTGTCTGTATTCCCCGAAGTGGTAGGCAGAGGTGTACTTATAGTGCACCCACATTTCGGGGGCGGTTGCCATTAACCAGGCATTAATCCAGATTCCGGGCTGCTACTGGGAAATTGCAGATGGAAAAAACCTAATAGCACTGCCCGACCCGAGTTCCGCAGTAGCGTTTGCAACCAACGAATTAAAAGTTCCGTCTGTCCGTTTGATCCAGCTAATCTCTGAAACGGGATTTGCAATATCAGATAGCTGACGTTACAAGAAGTAACATAGGCTTGGGGTCCGCGGGCCACCCATGAAAATTATCTTCTTTGCGGGTAAAACCACGGGTATTGAATAATTTCCTAAGCCCACCAGACGTGGATGTATGCAAGTATTGCCTGGAGAGACAAGATGGCGTGTTACATCCTCTGAATGTGATGCACGCGCGGACACTGGATCACGCATTCGACTCCCTCATACAATACCAAATGTGGGACCAGGCCTGCTTGTATGCTGATCAACTCATTCCAAGCTTCAGGTACTAGTAGCGGTTCAAATTTACACATTTTATCGATGAAACCTGATTAAACTAAAATGGACGCAAAATTTAACTATGCTCATGTCTCTACGCCGAGTAGCGTTAGGTTTATATCGAGCCAAAAAGTAAATTTTTAGCATGAGTTACAATTTGTATAATACCTACATACATACATGTGCTCACGCCTGTATTTGTGTACACGAAGGGGTATTTTTATAATAAATATATTAATTCACTTATATCGTAAATGCCAGTAGGCTTTAGCTTGTCACGTTCAATCCAAAAATTGGATAAAAATTTGGAATATCTTGCAATGAAGCCTATTTTAAGCCAGCTAGTATACATGGTTTTAATAAGATTTTTTCACAAGGCAAACCTAAACCGTAGGGCCCACCGGATGTATAAATACAAATTAAGCGAAAGTGTTTGTCTTTCCTTGGGGTTAGAATGTTGTGTTGATGTATGGAATTAAACGTTTAGGTGCCATTTATAACCGACTTCAAAAAAGGAAGACCTTATCAATTTGACTTACTAAACTAGAATTTGGATCTCTTATTATAATTAATTTTGTTTTCTTTCAGATACTATTACGGCGAGCGTCACCCTCTATTAGGCTTGCTGCATCTGAAATATGGTAAAATATTGTTGTACAAAATGGATGTCTCAAAAGCGCTGAAGCATTTGAAATGTTCCGAGCGAATTCTGAAGATGACGCATGGAACCAAACACCCTTTATACAGTGAACAATTGCTGCCTTTATTGCAACAAGCCATGATGGAGTGCTCGTGAAGTCTTGATAGTTTTACCTGTGGCCCTGTCGCGGATTTGCCACCGTTTTCGTAATTTATACTCGCTCGCGTCACTGGCAATATTTGTATGAGATATTTTAGTTTTTCACGTCACCGCTTGGAGGCGCTGTACAATTTCTCATACTTATATTCGGCGGAGACGCTAGCGAGTATAGATTACGAAAACTGTGAGAAACCCGTGATAGGGGTACTGAGTGCCTAGTGCGAGTTTTTCACTGCCGCCGTCACAAGTCACCGCGTCGACGTAAACGCAGATTTGTATGGGATCGGAGCATTGCCTCTGTCGGCCTAAAGACGACACTATTGTGAGCCCATACAAATCTGCGTTTACTTCGACGCGGTGAATTATGACAGTGATTTTAAGAAAACTCGCACTAGGCACTCTGTTGGTACAGTACGAGAAATAAGTGCTCTGCAAAAATAGTAGTTGGTAACTACGTGTGTATTTTATTTGCGTCGCGACAAGACTCAAACTACTGCGCAAAGCCAGCGCTCGTAATTCGTTACGGCACCAGATAGATGGTTGTATGCACGGCTACATCTCATTGTCTCATTGTTTTGACGCTGTGACATATTTGTTTCAATATTCAAGTTTTCATTTAAATATCAGCTCAAAACTAAGACATTGATAAAGTCAATTATTAATTTTATTCCTATGTGGCTGTTTGTGCAAACACTTTAGTTAAGTTATACTTGAATTGTAAAATAATAGATTAATTTATTAAATTTAAGAAAATAAACAGGTGTTATTTATTCAGTTTCATGCTACACCTATGTCCATAGTGGAATGTCCTTGTCTTTGTCTTGTAGAGGTGTGGTAGGTCAACAAAATTAAACGTCCGTTCGTTTGTACAGGGATTGCTTTAATAAACCAAACTAATTTATAGATCAATAGTAAATAGTCTGTCAGTTACAAATAGTTAGCCAATGAACAGACTGTGAAGGATAAAATTTATATTGGTATTGTCCTGTCCTATGTTGTCCTGTGCCGTCAGTAAGTTCTGTCATTGGGACTAATCATATCTCATTCTCTTATTAGGAGCTTCTTCTTCCGCCTCAAGAACCTTTATGCGGACACTGCAGATCTCGGCTCCATGTAATGTTTTGATTGCTTCGTTTGCAGCAGTCTCAGATGCATAGCGAGCATACCCTACTGTTTTATTAGGCAAAGTATACACATTAATAAGATCCCCAAAACGGCAAAACACATCCCGCAATACTGACAGCGGAGGTGGATGAGGTTTGCAAACAAGGAAGCACCGCTTCGCTACCGGGCTATCAATGTCTGCCAACGGTTTTGGAGCGGGCAGTGTGACGCTACAGTAACTCAAATCTTTATTACTATCAGGGATATCGTCATCAGTCACGCCGGCAGTTGCCACTTTAATCAATTTAGAAGCCTCAGCAATTGCAGCGGCCAATTGCGCTAGATCAGGGGCTGAAGAGTTTGTTGCAGATGTCATGGCATTTTTCAAGTTGTTCATTACATTTGGTAGGTTTGTAAAATTTTGTTCGTGAGGGCCAAAGTTAGAGTTGTCTGGCTTCACAAAGATCCTCATGCCTGGTGGGTACTCAAATAGGTTCAACTTCTCAACGGCATGAGCAGCCGATATGGGATTAGAGTATGATATAGTACCTTTACCATGATTGCGTATCAGATCTACAAAGTACTGACAATTAACCATGCCTGGAACTATATCAAATAATCTTTGAACATGCATGCGCGTCAGGCCTGGACAGCACATGAAGTTGACCTTAGTGTACCCATCGGCCTGAGGATTCATCATGGATATTAATGATGCTCTGTTTGATGAAGACATCGCTAAATTATGTATGTTTGATTCAAAGGATGTCTCTGGGCGTCTCCCACCTCCTTTGGGCTTAGCAAAGATAGCCCTATATTTTCTGTCACATTCCTCGTAAGCATGAGCCGCTTCTGAGAACTTCCTAAACTTTATGTAAGCAAAGCCTTTTGATTCACCCGTGTCTCGGTCTCTTTGCACCTGAATAGAGTCAATATGACCAAATTGAGAGAATTCTTCTTGGAGGTTCTGCTCATCAACTTGTTTTGGTACATGAAGGAAGAGTCTTCTGTACCGACCTTCTTCTGGCTCCTCTGTGTGTATATCGGAGCGATTTGTGGCGACCATAACACGCAAGGGGCGGCTACCGTTGGGCAGAGGTTTAAAGCTCATTTCTTCCAGGGCTCTAGCTGCTTCGGAGGTTTTTGAAAATTTTATAAACACAACGCCCTTCGGTTCGCCCGTTTTATGGTCGCGAGGAATACGTATGTCCTCAATTGTGCCGAATTTAGAGAAGGCATCTCTAAAGTCTTCCTCTTTGGCCGTACGCTCACAAACTATAAATAATCTTGAATGTGTGGGATAATCCTCCGAGAAATCTTCGTTACGACGCCGACCCTCCATATTTGAGTTTATCAAGTTGATTATTATGTTCAAAATAAATAATAAATGGCTTAGCGTACCCTTAGCGTACCTAACCAATAAATTGTATGCCTAGTATATAGCTTGTACCTACTCAAATTCCACCTATATAACAAAGTCTTAACGCCTTGTATTACAATAAACTAACACTAATAACAATAACCACGTACTTAATGTGGATTTCAAATTAATCTAAGATCTTAGATTACAGCATCGCATAGTAGTGGAACTCTACAGTCAACACGTACGACACGACGCTAAGATAATTATTATGAATCAATCAAAGGCCAACCAAAGCTAACGTGCGATAGACAATTTTATTTTGTTTTTATTATTAACACAAACAAACTTCACTTATTTAAAAAATATTATATTCGGTAATTAAGAGGGAGGGCATGAATCGATAGGATTCGATTAAAAATATTCAAACGAATGTTTTATTTTTGTTGAGAGCTTAGTTTGTTTTCTTTAACCAGTGTCACTAATAAAAGTGGCGTGCACTCTGTGCAAAAACTATAATATTTAGACAATTCCAGGGATCTTTAAATCGATTTGTTTCATTTCTATTTTCAAGCGAATAGATTCAAATGAAGGTACACCAGTTTCATTTATAATCTTAATAAATGTTAAATCAAGTATGTTTCTTTTAAAGCTATCTGCCCATGTAGAAGTTTAATTAAAACAAAAGGTTTTCATTTAATGATATTTTTCTACAACTAACTAACGAGGTACATATTGTCAGTAGTGAGCCGAAAGTGAAAACATGAAAACGTCCCAATTGGTTAGACGTCCCCTTTTTTTTACTCTTGTGATTTTTCTATCTTCTGTACCGTTTTCAGACCTCGATTATTATGAACTAGTTGTGCCCCGCGGTTGCACCCGCGTAGATTTAGTTTCATCCTTATTCTCGCGGAACCCTGATATTTTTAATAAATAAAAGTAGCCTAAGTTACTCCTTGAAACATCAGCTACCTGCCATTGAAGTCCCGTCAAAATCGGTCCAGCCGTTTCAGAGATTACCCGGAACAAACAGACAAACAGACAGACAGACGAACAGACAGACATGTAAATTTTAAAACTTGGTTTTTTAGTGTCAGTTTAGTTAGTTTTTAAATATTACGAAATATGTATGTGTGTATAGCTATTTACTTTTATTAATTTATTTAAAATAACTTTCAATGAACTCAAATCTAAAATTGCTAGTTTAAAATTTTATGAGTAATGACAAAATGCATATTGTCTAAATTTACGTGGATGGAAAAAATATTCAATAGATGATTTGTCGATAAAATGAATACTTATTAAGTTCTGATGCTCACACCGCTTAGCCTCGCCTGTGCTCTCCTTAATTTAGAGAAGATGAGTGATTCCATAAACAAAATAAAAATTCTGCTGGCTGCTTCTTTTTCTTCACTGCATATAATATACATTTTGCACAGAATAGTGTCATTTTTTCTAATTTTTATTGAAAATGTTGCATATAAACATATTTTGTTAAAAATGTCCATAAACTACTTTAACATCAGAACGCCAATAGTAAAATGCGATTCGATACTATATTCTGCTGTCCCTTAGGTACTTTTAGGAATGGTTCCTTTTTTGCCTGTTTGACATAGAAGCATGTAATTAATAAGTACTGTATTCTGTGATATATATTATACTTAGTGCTTATTATAATTCCTTGATTAGACGAACCAGATTTATTCTGCTATACGGACAAAATCTTGATTTAATTACCGTAAGCAATAAGAATTTTATTGCATTTAAAAAAGTAGATAAACATTTGTTGATTGTTTGACAATTTTGAAACTGATATATTTAATCTATGCCGCTATTGTAACCGTTGTATTTTGAAAACTTTTTTTATTTATAGCAACACCGTATCAAATTTCATGCCACAGACAGCTTGCTTTTTGGATTGCGAAAACTAAAGATTCGATCAAATTTTTACCAATTTACTACATTATTCGAGGGTAAATAACAAAAAAAAACGAAATAGGACATACAAAATTGCGATTTGTATTATTAAAAGTTCATCAAACAGAAGTGTTTTGTGTTATCTCCGAGCCCGTGGACAATGTATACACTTGGTTTATTGAGCATGTCGAATGTAGTCAAATGGTTCCTAGCAGTCGAAGAGGGCACTTGACTGCCACTTTTGCGCTGAGTGTCGTTTGTTTTGACTTTGAACATTAAAGTAAACAGTGATAATCGTTGATAACTGTGGTGAAACATGATCAATTGACAATCCTCATTTACACAGTGGACTCAACTACCCGTAACTAAAATAATTATTCTAGTCTTCATCTTCCATTTACCCTCGTTTTTAGTTTATAAATCGGACAGTTTAATATTTAAATCTTGTAAATTCGAACAGAACGTGTTCGAAAATGTTTTACAATAAAGATTATGAGAGGCGCTTGCAGGAGCAATGCAGTCCTCAGAGTAGGAAGCAGCTGCTGGTGTCAAGATCCGAGTGCAATGGTGATAGATTCACCCCCTGTCGGGTGGGGAACAACTGGCAGACAAATTACCAAGGTATGTCCTAGGCATAGCAATTTACTAACCATTATGTGATAACAGTAATGTTTTATCACAACTTTAAATCAAATAGAATACCTATTGATTGATGGTCACAATTTTTTTTTATAATGTGCCAAATAAGTAATATGGTGAAAGTGGATTTTAAATGACTTCTATGGTTTCTTAAATGGATATAGTTTATTTTTTTTATATTTTTGAGTTTCAAATCTATGGAGGGCCCCATGAGGGATTATTTTATTGAAGTACTTTGTTGTAAATGATAAGCACTAACCACCATTTCAAAAACAGAACATTACTGTATTCACTATTTGTTGTTTATATTTCCTAGATAATTTTAAGGTAATATGAAAATATTTTATAGCAGGTCGCATTTAAGGCACACTTCTGTATTTATTTGACAATGAGTAGGAAGATTTTACATACAAATGTATGCTCATGCGTGTATTCTTCTAATGGGGTAGTTAGAGGTTTAGAAGTATCTACATCATCTCCCTGGCCTTAATCCCATGTATTTGGGGTCGGCACTTGATTTAACCCGATGTGACTGATCACCTGATTTTTATACGAAGCGACTGCCATCTGACCTTCGTAACCCCTTTTTCGAGGAAAATCGGCAATCTGGGTTAAACCCGTTGTCAGACTCTCTTAGGCCTCTGACTGATCTGTAACGATTGCCAAAGATGTTAATTTGGCAACCGGGACTGACAGCTTAACATGCTCTCCGAGGCTACGGAGGGAACTCGGGCGGTCACCCATCCAACTACTGGCTAGTTATTAAAGTTAGTATGGTTGCTTAACTCAACTAACTAAGTTTAGAAGTATCTACATCTACAGTAATATTATAAATAGAAAAGATTTGATTGTTAGCAATGAATAGGCTCCGAAACTACTATCGGTTAAGATCTTGAAAATTCTTTCAGCAATGGATAACTACATCATCAGTGAGTAACATAGGCTATATTTTGTCCCCATACTCCCATGTGAACGGGAACTATGTGGATGAAACTGCGTGATATCCGCTAATACTTGATAATATCCACCAATACCATATTGCCTGATTTGGGGTCTAACCTAGGGGCGTGTATTGGATTTTCAGAGTTGTAGGCATAAACAATAAGTAGGTAGGTAGGCAAGTCCATACATACATTTGGTAAAGACACACACACAAACATAATCACACACACATACGACACGAGTGTATTTAGTGATCACAAATTGTAACTTCTGCTTACCTGCTTATATGCAATGCACGCCACTGGTCTAACCTAAGACCTTGTATTTCATTATAGTATACTACTAAGTAGCTGTGCCCTGCGGTTTCACCCGCTTAGATTTCGTTTCATGCTACATGTCGCGGAGCCCTAATATTTTTAATAAATAAAAGTAGCCTAAGTTACTCCTTGAAACATCAGCTACTTGCCAGTGAAAGTCCCGTTAAAATCGGTCCAGCCGTTTCTGAGATTACCCGGAACAAACAGACAGACAGACAGACAGACGGACAGACAGACAGACATAGAAAAATTTTGAAACTTGGTTTTTCAGTGTCAGTAGCGTGTATACTTTCATATGCATTTAGTGAAAAGCTGTAATTTTGGAATTACAAACAGACACTCCAATTTTATTTATCTGTATAGATTTTAGATATTGCTGAGCACTCATTACCTGTTTTCTTAGTCTTAATACAAATTAGTTAATTAAATCATTATCTAAATAGGTTTTGCCACTAATCACATCCTATTTCATTTTACTAATTTCATGTCCAACAATGGTGTTACTTATCATACTAATTGTTTTAGGGTTAAGTGATTAGTCAAAGACACATGCAATGTTACTAATGGTCTGTTTAAAATATGACTCATTTTGTATGGGATTTAAATTATTTAATCAATTTTTAATGGTTGTCTCTTTATTTACATTGATCTATCACTATATTATTATTACACTATATGTTTGGACAAAAAATTATGCTCAATTTGGTCATGGTTATGAGATTGCTTTAAAAAACTAGGTTGTTGCCTCTTCCAAGGTTTTTCATATCTAATACAAAGGTTTTTTATCATGTTCATTTAATATCTATAGATGAGTTTGAGAAAGGTTCCACAGTAATTAATTTGAAAATGAATATCGAGTAAATTTGCACATTACCTTTTAAACGGAGACTAGACCAAATCTGGACTAAATCTAAGTCCAACTCTTTTTAAATCCTTATCTTACAAAGAGACACCTACTTCTAAACCATGGATTTTCTTAGGCCATGTTTTTTAATAAGTGGGAATATATGGCAAAGCTAATTAAGCAGTTCTTTAGAGCTTATAACTGAAACTATAGTATTAAAAGTGACTCCATTCCATTTGATCTGGTGGGTGTTAGCTCTATTGTGGTACTAGAGGTCCCGTGTTAGATCCTAAGGCCTGGCACAGTGATAGTTGGTTTTTCTATCTGTCATTTCCCAGTAGAAGCACTCTCTCGATTAGAACCTGCTTAATGAGCTAAATAGGACTGCCCTCACCACATGGAATTATAACTGGTTAATTGTTTGTGTGTGTAGTGTGTACCTCTGCCTACCCAGGGCATACAGGCTTTGCTCACGTAAATATTATGTATATTTCTAATGATTTTATTAAAGTAATGCATATTCTAAAAAATGTTTAGGTTATATTTTATGGGTTTCAATTCCACATTGCGTATTGTGTGTTTGATATATTATTATTTCTGAATACTTATTGAACTTTGTTTAAGGCACTATGTAACTACGTATTGTGCTACGTAAATACTACATACTACCTACAATAATATCCTTTGCATATTTTTCAAAGCCAACCATGTCATTCCTAATCACAGATGTGTGGTTTTCCCATTTATTCTTTTGTTCTCTCTCATTTGAAATCAATTTCCTTGATATCATAAATGGCATGAGCATATTTATTATTTATATTTATTAAACACTAGCTGTGCCCCGCGGTTTCACCCGCGTGGAGTTAATTTCATGCGAGTCCTGCATCCCTTATTTTTTTCTTAAATAAAATTAGCCCAAAACACTCCTTGAAACATCAGCTATCTGCCAGTGAAAGTCACGTTAAATCCATCCAGCCGTTTACGCGTGATGCCGTGACCAAGGAAAATGGAGATTCATTTTTATATATTAAATATTATATGGTTATGTTTTTGTAATGTACATCAGGAATAAATAAAATAAATATATCCCACTACCCCAGATGGACTATCCCAGAATAGTCCCCGAAAGGGTAAGCAGAGGTGTTGTAACAACTGCCACATTTCACCGAAGATGATTAAGTGCCAACGTGCCAGAGGGCAACTCCATCGCCGTCTCAGGCACTATATGTACGTCTTTAAATTTCTCCTTAGACATATGCTGGTTTCCTCACGATGTTTTCCTTCACCTAAAGCACGTGGGGTGAAGTTACTGCACTTAAGTTTTTAGAAAAACCCATTGGTACAGGCTCCTGGGATTCGCTTGCGTAGCGGGCATACATGCGCTACATTAGGAAGTTAAATAAGAATTGCACGCGCTGCACGAGCCGCAAGCTAGAAGGGCAAAGGACTGGCTACGGTACTTATGCAACAGTTACTCGGCTCGGCAAGCCTTCCTTCCTAGGCAATATGATAGTTACCTACGTAATCATAAGGTACAAAGTCCATCTAGCACTTGCACTATACCTATTTATAGGTAGATTTATTATGCTGTGTATGCAGCAGAGCAACCGATGCAGTAAATATCTGCTTTATAGTTTGTCACTACTTCGCCCCTCGGTTCCACCTGCATTGACTTAACGAAAATCTATTTTAAAGGTTACTGAGAGCCGTATCCAAAAATCTGTCTATAAATAAATAATGTTTAGTTCTAGAGATATGGTCCTGGAAACAACAAAAACAATTTTGAACTATTATATCTATAGATTTGTTTTCCAAGTAGGTAGGTAGTGGGTGACAGACAATGGATTTGATGCGACACCCACGATAGAAGTAATTTTAACGTGGAGCTAGAGGGAGAAACGCAAAGAAAAAGAATTCGCACTGAAGTTACATAGTAGGCCCTATTCGTAGATGAACCGTTGATATTTTTAAAAGAAAATATTAATCAATCTTTTATGGGTCGCGAATTATGACTACCCCCCCTATTTTCGCTGAGGGCTCACAGCTCGCGGCGGCAACTGTGCCCGTAACCTGTAATACAACAGCACTCTTAACTTTCATACATACATACATATGCTCACGCCTGTATTCCCCGAAGGGGTAGGCAGAGGTGTTGTAATTTTCAACACCCACATTTTACCGAATATGATTAAGCGCCAACGTGACAGAGAGTGAGTCCATCGCCGTCTCAGGCACTATACATACGTCTTTTGAATTATTTTCTCAGACATATGCAGGTTTCCTCACGATGTTTTCCTTTAGCGTAAAGCACGTGGTGTGAGATCAGAGCACATTTTTTATAGAAATTTCTCATTGGTGCCCCGCTGGGATTCGAACTTGCGTTGCTTGCGTAGCAGGCGACTGCTCTAACCCCGAGGCCACCACGGCTCTTAACTTTCAGTAATATAAAATATAATGAGCTGAGCAAAAACTATCAATGTAGCCATCAAATAGGTGCAGCAATCAAAAGTCAATAGTTTTAAACTTATTTACTTTTTGCCTGCTACCGCCTAATAGTTCTTAATAACAATGATTCGGCCAAAACTCCATATCGGCACGTAAGGTAATGATAGGTTGGCTGCGACTGTTTCATTTCTTTTATTTCTGTAATTGAAAATTGATTGTAGACTTAATAGCTTATGAGGAAAGTAGAGTTACTTGTTACTTGTGCCATTCAAATAATATTGTTATTAGATTTTCAAACGAACGAGGGTCTCGTGGCACAGTTTCTATTGCGCATTTCATTCGATCTTCGAAGCCCAAAACCTAGTCCAGTGCTAGTGCGCCTAGTCTTAGACATTGTGTTTTGCGCTTTTTTTGTCTCCATACAAAATTAATCATATACCCATGCAATATCGTCAACGTAAAAACATGTTGTTACCTATACTTGGGGCACTGTAGTTGGAAGTGACCGCGCGAATTCCCTCCGTGCCTCGGTCTCGTTTGCCAATTGAACCGTGTTTTTTTTTGTAGTCAGATATTAGTCGACTGCATTAGCCCTTTAGCCTAGGTTACCTATTTTCCTTGTGTGGAACGGTTTGCGAAAATCAGGCGCTAGGTCCTTTGTGGAAAAATCACGTGTCCACTCATAAACCTAGGTTTTCGTTTACATTACTGCTAAGAGGAACATCCTCAAATCGTTACAGTCACATTCGCAATCATATCGCATTTTGATTTCTTACTTGCGTGGATTTGGTGAAGATACACCAACGATTACACAAATTTATTCAGAGTAAAAGTGATGTTTCGAAACTATCTTTGTGAACACAAGTAATATACAGGTCGTAAAATAATTAACATGATGTACCAACCATCTTTCTTACCTGAGCAGTCTACTAATTTTAAGGTAATTACTTCACTGCTTCCGTAGAGTTATGCAATGGGAATAATTAAAACGGTTAACGCCCTAGAATCTTATTGACTCCGGTAATTAGTGAGTTTTTGTAGCAAAATTAAAAATGCGAGTAAATCATGACCCTTGGTAGACAATGGTTGGTGATTTACAATTCATGAGCCCGTTGCGCTTGGCTACCTGGCCCTCATTATGAGCACATGGAAAATTCATGGCGTTGCTATTTGAATCAAAGTTAAATCGATCGATAAACAATTCAAGAGGGTGTTCAGTATCTACATGTTTGTCCATTCGACTAAAATCTCCATAATTCTAACTGTATCCTATAGAAATCTAGCTGTCTATCAAAGACGACAAAAAATTCTAACTAATGCAATCAAAGCAATGTGATATTTTATTCTACTCGGAAACACTCAGGGATTAGGTTTCCAAATCCGAACCGAACCTTCAAATATCTGAAGACTAATAATTTTTAAAACAACAATATGAACCTCATTTCGGGTCCTCCGACACCTTGAATGTCCTAAATCACATGAACAATACAAGTAACTGCGGTCGCAATCATAATGACGTCCTTCTTCGCCAAGGACATGACACCATGTGTTAAGTTAACCCACGCGTTTCCTGTACAAGTAGCCAAAAGCCTTTAGGACGTCTAAGGTCAGTGTTTTTATACCGACCAATTTTGGGCAAGTTTTTGGATTTGCTAAAAGATTCGCAACTAACTAGACAGTGGTTAAAATAATTATGAGTTTTAATGGAACTTGCAGGATTAATATTTTTTGCTGGGGTGCAAAACGTTGCAAAAATGTGATTGTTTTTTTATTATAGTGAATCCAGTGCAATATGATAGTCATGGTAGTGTAAGCTATGCCAAGCGTGAAGTTTACGTGCTGGGATGACTTCAATCGCGTGCTTCAGGGAACCGAGACTACGGAGAAAAGGGCGTTGACACCATCGAATGATAGGGCTACATCATACGTTCAGAATCACTCGACTAAAACTATTATGCAATTCATCCGAGATTATTTATTATACACAACATGAGTTGTACGGACTTGTACGTTATTAACTATTAACATCTCTGAATGCTTTTATGGTGTCTTGCTTTATACTTTATAGCACTTTTGTCTGAAGGCTGTGGAAATTAAACAATAAACTTTAGTTTTTTCTGTGATAAAATATTATTATACGGTCGAGAATTACTTGCACCACGGAACGTAGAATATCGTAGGACGATGCCCTCGAGTGCAAATAATCTAGTTCCCGGTGGGTTCTCTCTCATCCGCATCGAATTAAGTGAACGATTTATACTTACTCACCGCCGCAGTTGCCATGTTGGATTTAGATTTAGTATTTCACTAGATTCGCTATGCACCTTATTTATTTCTGCATACGTTTTAATTTGTCATGTATCTGAAAGTTTACCAAAAGCATTTAACATTTCCTTAGTGGTATAGTTTTTAAAGTTATTATATCTACGTTTTGTTAGATTTACATATCTTTATCTTATATCTAATCTGAATAATTATTCATTCAAATTGTTTTAACATAAAGCTTTAACAAAATCAGCTCCAACACCAAACCCGTGATTATTAGTTACTAAATAATGAATTTAGGTATCAAATCAACAATATCTTGTAGCAAACGGATGTCGTAAGCATATCCTTGTGTTAATATGTTAATTGCGGGTCCATTACCAATAGCAGGATCCATGGGTCAAATGATAATTGCTGGCTGGTCAATTATAGATACTTATACTTTGTCGTGTTTGCTTAGCACCAACACTTTGGATTGGTGGAATAATGATTTGTGTTTTTAGCCCAACCCATATTTGAAATTCCATGTCTTCAGTAAAGTCGACTTAATAGAAAATTCCTGGCACCTCGTTGGTTGCACGACTTTCACACAAGCAAACTTTCCTAATGCGAATGGTGGGAAATGATAGGTTTTCTTTCTAATTCATGTGACTTTATGCCATGTTTGTAGGCTCTTGTGGCCACACGTAGGTTTAAATTGACAGATATTGTGGCTGTAAAGAACTGTTAGATAATTTCGGGATTCACATCGTAGTATATCATGCTTAAACGCTTGTAGATAATATCTCCAAGATACATTTCCGACCTCTACAACGCAGTTAATATTCTCCAAGGTCTTTATATTTGTGAAATAATTTACAGTGGCTTATCACTTGCAAGTAATACGATATAAATGCAATTCGCGATAGCTTCTGCAACCTGTATGCTTGGATACGGTATCGTGTTGGTAACTCGCGCACTCGTCCCACTAACACCCAGAACTAATTGCTTCAAATTTGATAACTTATCCTTATCGGCCGATTACTCAGTGTGCATCCAACACCGAGCTGTTTTATTGCGTATCACACTTGGTATTTTTGGGCGTATTATCTTTATGCGGTTTCTATCCTTGACGTTAATAATTTTAATATTATCTCGTTTCAAATTCTTCATACCTATATTGTACTTGTGATATTTATCATATTGTTTACTAGCTGTGCCCTGAGGTTTCACCCGCGTAGATTTAGTTTCATCCTTATTGTCGCGGAACCCTAATATTTTTAATAAATAAAAGTAGCCTAAGTTACTCCTTGATACATTAGCTACCTGCCAGTGAAAGTCCCGTTAAAATCGGTCCAGCCGTTTCGGAGATTACCCGGAACAAACAGACAGACAGACAGAGAAAAATTTTTAAACTTGTTTTTTTTTGTGTCAGTAGCGTACTTTCCTATGCATTGAGTGAAAAGCTGTAATTTTGGAATTACAAACAGACACTTCAATTTTATTTATCTGTATGGATGTCTGTCCATTATTATGTATATGTAGACGATTTAAGTACTATTAGTGTCATACTTAACTCACGCCCTTGCATGAGGTGAATCAACCTTACGATATTATTATGCATTTGGAATGTTAGGTCATCGTATATCGAATATTATTCCGTGACTTCATAGCTTAAGTATTTGATTTAGAGTTTTTGTCTCGCGTCAATTCCATTTAAGGCAAATCTGTAAATAATTGCACTGATGCGACGGAATCCCGTGCAGCTGTGTCAACTTTACGTGATACTGTTAATTCTTTGTGGGCGAATGCATATTTGCAAATTTCCCAAATGGCAAATTAGCACTTTTGGCGGCGTATTGCAAGTGATGGTTTACAATGTTTATAGTATGAATCGTATCTGAGCTGCATTGATTCGATCGCATTTTTACTGCCTGCCTCATCGTGGCCGTTTGGTTTGCCTTCGCTTTTAGCTTATCTTGAGTGTCTGTTAATTTCGTGACTAACCCTAGTTGAAACAAAGCTGTCTTTATCTACAGTTAATGCTTTGTTTTCAAGTTTCTTTCCAGTCTTGTTTCAAGAATTACTTTAGTTTTTGTCATCAATAGTAATTCCTAATCATCTGAGGCCATTGCGGGGCTAAAACTTAATATTTATAACTATCCGTACTCTTAGACATTTACATACATGAAAAAATTGAATGACCAGCCTTCAACCTGCGATCAGCTGAGACGATGATGTCACCTGTACACTATTATCGAATGTCAGGTATTCTTCAATTATTCCGGATATTGCTTAATAGGGGAAAACGATGATTGAATTGGAATACTAGTTCCTTGCCTTTTGGGGATGCAATCAATATTTAAATCAAAACAAGTCCGTGGCTCTGTGGTCAGGCATGATTTTAGCATCACCTGACTGTGATTCAGTGGGCACGTTCGTAGTATAGTCGGACTTTCAGAATTACAATTGTATTAGTTGTTCTGAGAAGTCATTGCACCGATCAGCTGAGTCAACCTAAAGTTTTTATCCTTTTTCCGTTTATACGCCCTCTAAGGACAATAATTTTCCAACAAAGTTGCACATGTATCCAATATTTTGACTTGGAATCACGTAAAGGAATAATGTGTCGTTTGTTGAAGCGCCAGTTTTGTTTTGTTTCATTTGGTTTGTGTCGACAAATCGATTGGTATCGATCGTGTTATTTGTTCGTGCATCGTTGCTGCATCCATCAACTGGACTGATGTCATCTGTAGGATCAGGTGTGGTTGCTTCTCGATATGTAGAATCATTAACTTTGTTTGAATAATCAAATTTATTGCTCTTGACTCCGAACTATTAAATTTACTACCACTTTAAAATTTCTTTGCGTAGTACTCATTAGCGATGCAGCAAAACAATCAGGTTTTATTTTTATGCACTGATTAGCATGTAATGAATTATTATTTGTGTAAATTGTATTTATTATGAATTTTTTCCCTCTTGTCCGGATTGACAAGTCGAAACGTGTCTTAAATGGCATTAAACTCTGGCCGACCGATCAGCTGTATCCGTGATACCTACTAATGCGACTAATACATATTGTTTAGCATTCATCATCCGCGTCATCATACAGCTATTATAAGACGCGATGATTTTTTGCCATATTTTATCGACTCGTTCTTGCCTAGCTTCATCTAAGAAATTTGCTGCACCTATTTTAAAATTTTGAATTTATGCGTCTGCTTTTGCTTGAGTTTTACTTTGAAATCTACTAGGTACTTAGTTCACTTAAGTGCTGATGTGAAGTGTTATAAAAGGCAGGTTATAAATGACATTGTCTATCGAAAATATCAATAAAAAAACATAATTTCTGTCGTAATAATTTCTCGATGTCTATACACGAACAAAACTAATAAAACATCCTACTACAGCAATTTGTATAGAGTCGTTTGGCTAATTGTCTTTTATCTTTCAAATGTTTTCTTAAAGCGGATAATTAACTATTAAAGAAACGCAATTATGCAAAAAGTATTCACAATATCCGAAATGTTTAGTAAAATAACAAACATAGCAACAGAATATAATCTTCCGCGCCGAGTAACTGTAAACGCGAGGTTTCTAAAGGTACTCGTACTTAGGTGAATGCAATTTGAAAGTGGGTTGCAACGAGCGCGTAGTTAGGAAAACCACTGAAGCGTGCTACATCGTTGCATATAATACCTTCTATCTTCAAACAATTCAAAAGTGATTGGAATACTGCTTCATTTACTGCTCTCAGGTTATCTAGCTCTTTAAATTTAACATGTTGCTCTCCGATATTAAAACTAGTGTTCTAAAGTTATAACAGGCTTTTCGAATATAACTTATTAATCGCCTTTGCTATGACCGCAGACTAGTCTAGCATCCTGAGCTATTCAAGTTAAACTTAATGCGCAAGCGCAACCACTTCTAAAATCTTGTCCCCTATGCTAATATAACCACCTTAAGATGATTTAGTCTACACCTTGGTTGAATTTGTACAAAAACGATTGTAGGACAAATAATATTTGAAGAAATTTGTGTTTAGTTAGATGCTTGAGCGTTTACGCTTTGACTTGCTAATTAAGATTTTCCTAGCAAACAATGAGATAAAACCGTTCAACTACTTTATCAGTGTGTCGAGTTGACTTAAAGCTTAGCGGTTCTTTAATGGATGCTCTCGTTAGGGTATTTCAGTTAACGACATTTATAATTCCTTGCACCTCACTGTTACTTGTTCCCAAAGCAATATTGTATGATGTGTTTGCTTAAAACATCTTATAGTATGTATAGTAGCCTCGATCGGTCTTAAGCCAGTAGCAAGACATTGTAAAAACAGAAGTCCAAATTAAAGATCGATGATTGGCCACCGTTCGCCATCATAAGTTGGGAGCTAATGACTCATTATAAATAAGCTATTGTAAGCCGTTTTTGTTACATTAATATCGCTCACGTATGGTGAATTTGTTTCTATGTCATTATATGTACGTGAGAGATCGAGGCTTGAAGTTGTTATAGCTAGTTTGAAAATAGCCTTACTGCTTATCACTGGGCTTTGTGGAGGCACTTGGAAAAAACTAAGCAGTAACACGAGCCTATCTGCGTTGACACATTTTATCTAGTTGACGACATATTATCATAATCTAGTACTGTCGCTGGTATTACATAAAGCTTAAAACAGGATGATTAATGTTATGGACCAGCAGGCTTTGTTATTTCTTCGCATATAATTGCTACACTTATTTTTTGTAATGTCCTCACTATTGACACCTGAGTCGGAACATAAATCAGATGTCAATTTGTTGAATTTAGGCCGATGGCAACAAAGCCGGGTAATCAATTGACGTCTAAAGGACTCGAGGCTGACATCATCGACAATATTTCGTGTCAGTTCTTGACGCACTCACTTGATCCTGTCTAGATTGTACCTAGAATAAGATGAATTTGTAGAGTTCGTTGGTGGTAGAAAAAGCTATTATTACGCTTACACAATGCTGGCTCGTTTGTCTAATGCTTGCAAGTGCTACTGCTGAACACGAGATCCTGAGTTCAATCGTCAGGTCGGCCAGTGTTATTAGGTTTTTCCATCTGTAATTTACCAGTAGCAGTTAGCCCCATTACAGGAGACTTAAACATAACTGGCTAAATGTGGGTGTTCTTTAGGTACACCTCTGCCTACCCTTTAGGGGAATACAGGTGAATTTAGTGAGTTAATATGTATGTATGTTTGTAAAACATCAACATCTTCTATTGGAAGAAGGCGCAAAAAAGTAGTTGTACGCAAAAACCAATGAATACCTAGCTCACGAGCCTAGTGTTAAGTATAGAACCACGTTTTTGGTTCAATGCACTCACGAATCTTAATTTACAGAATATCTATTGGCGTGACGATGAATTAATTTGCGCCTAAGCTCATTATTTGCGACGTGTGCACGACTTTTACGTTTCGACATTTGTTTGACGGAATTCATTATGATACACGTGGCTTGTTCTCACTATTAACGTCATGAGGCTCTTAAATGCAATTTGTAATCAGATTAGTGTTCACTTCAGGATAATAAGTACCTAAGTAAAGTCATTATTTTAATGAATGCACCGACTGAACTGTTTGAGGACAGATAATGAAAATGAAATCAAGAAAATTATGCAAGCTCCTCAACCGTGGGAATACTCACATTTAGCACTTTGTATCATCATTGAATGCAAAAGTTGGGTTCCCAAAAATGCAATTAAAACCTCTTATCATCTCTCCCTCAATTTATTTGCGTCGAGATACGAATTTGAGAAAATGAAAGCAATTTTTCTCCACCTAATCTCATCTGACGGGCACGACACGAATTAGGGTAAAGTTGCGACAGAATGTCCTAAAAAGATTTAACAAATCCAATTTGGTAGTTTAATTCAAAGGTCAGATTAATTATTGTCATCGGTATCCTGCTGCGGAACTGTGCATTAATCCATTTCCGACGGACACTTGGTCGATTATAAATGCTAATTAAGGTAACGTGAATAAGTTTCATAGTTTACGTTGGCTCTAAAACAGACGATCGCGGTTCAACGCACTGTATTTAGGGCCTTGGCCAATTTTCCGTTTTCCACATTGCGTCTAGCGCCTCCACTATTGTTCAAACAAAGTATATAGTAACAGCTGGGAAGGATTTGCTTTTATAACTCGTGCAGGAATGTGTATCGGGTTTGTCTCTTCCCGTATTTACCTTCAATAGACATTAGTAGATAGAATTTGGAGCACTCATAACCGAAGGGAGTGTTAAGATATGCATGAATGTAGACGAAGCGAAAGAAGTATGTAAGGATCGCATAGTAGTCTCTGCCTACTCCCATGGGATACAGGCATTAGCAAATCAAAATTTTTTTTGGCCCTGTAGTTTCACCCTCGTAGATTTAACTTCATGGGTGGTGGGTAAAACACTAATGTTTTTTTTAAATTAAAGGCGCTTAATTTCGGAGAACATTTTATAATATTCTGTACCGTGTATGTTATTTTGAAATTACAAACAGACACTTCAATTTTATTTATCTGTAAACAGTATTATAGATTATTTGGACTCAAGTGCTAAGACGTAACAGAAGCATTAGTTTACATGAGAAGCTCGTGTTCTGCTCTGTCTCAGAACGTCCATGAATATTAAAATAAAAGTGGTGAGTCAAAGTAGATTTGCAAAATACCTGTTTACTCGACAAACTGCATGCGATAACATGTGATAAATATTCGAGAGCTCGTTTAAATGTTTGCTTGTACTTAGATAATCTTTGTGTTTGAATCCTGTTGGACGGTATCCATTTGCAATTATATTTTATACTTACATTACTTATAACAGCAGCTATCTGCCAGGAAGTGAGATTGTTTAAAGAGATTTGTAGATAGATTCTATACCTACATATATCTTCTAGGCAGGGGTGATCCAGCTCAGCTTGCTGCAGAGAGTAATTGAAGACGCTTGTCAGTAATTGATTAAATTGTGCAAAGTAAAGCCGCTTCTAGAAAGCTAATCTCTCACTTTATGGTCCATCAGGTTAGCCATTACATATAAAATATCGTCAAGAAACTATGTAGACATTTTAAAGGTAGCCCATTGTCAAATAATGAGTCATGTAACATTTACGATGCACTTGAGTGACGGTCACAAAAGCTGTCTTCTTGTCGGGTCACCTGATAACAAGTAAATAGTTTGATAAGATGTGCATTATGAAAGCTTTGTGGCTACTGTGCCGATAAGTTTTCAATAGCAGCGTCAGTTGTTTGACCGCGGCCCTAATAATTTCTGATAACGGCCAGGTTAAGGAACTTGGACTTACCACAGAATAGAAAGGTAGCAAAAGGGCAGCTTCATATTTCATATAATCTATACAGATTAATTAAATTTGAGTGTCTGAATTGTGATTCCAAATTAACAGGTTTTCGCGAAAGTATTCTAAGTAAACTTTATGAAAAAAATAATTGTTTCTCTGTTTTGTCCGCCTCATCTCATAAACGAGAATTTCACTGATAGATAGCTGGTAACTTAGTAAGTTCCGACATTAATTAAAAAAAAGCCAGCCATTAATTTAAGTCTACGCGGATGTAACCTCAGGGCACAGCTATACTTTTATACACACGAGTCGACCTCCTGTAAAATTCTGTTTCTAGCTCTTAGTCTGTGAACGCACGTAGATGCAAGTTGCATCAAAGTGGTTTGCGATGCGCTCGCTGCCTTTAGTACCGTTATTGACCTGGCTCTAGTGAGTACTAGCGTTTGCATAGCTGCGATGCAGACAGAATTCTAGATGAGTCTAGTATATATTGAACACTAGCGTGCGTCCGCAGCTTAGCCTGGATCACTGTTAAATTTCACAAATAATCTTTCAACCGGGGGGTCGAGAATATTTTATTTTTGGAAAACTCTTTCTGAGTAGAAACCTACACTTTATTATGAAAAGTGAACAGTTCACGTTAAAAAAACAGGTTAGGCCGCGAATAAGAAGAAGAATTAACCACCGTTAAGAATTGACGGAAACTAGTATATTGAGAAAAACCGGCAAGATACTCAGCTGGCATCATGTACATTTCATTACATAGTAAATGATGATTAACTAAAATAAAATTAAAAAAAAAAAATGTAATAACAAAAAAGTTTCGACTGTGCGTTGATATTTAAAGTAGTCAGCGTTAAATTTCATACCTATAGATTATTTTACAACCCTATTGTAATTCGTGACAGTGTCAACGGTACAAAAGCTAATTTAAATCAAGTAAAACGGTACATACTATTACTAAGGTTCAAAGTTCCATGTCTATGACTAACCAATCAGGTATCTTTAGTAAGATTTGAAATTAACATCACAAGTGAAGCCGGATTTATAAAGAAAATATAAAGTTGCGCAATGTGCTTTGGTGACGCAATTACATAAAATTAAGTACATGGAGAGCTTCTTCACAGTATAAGCTCTCAAGCAGTATGGAAACTAGGAACAAATTGTTCGAAATTACACAAGCACATAGACGCACACATCTATCAGATTCAAAGCGAGCACCTCTGGGCTTGTAGACAAAGTAGTATTATATTCGAGCTTCGCTAATAGAAACGATACAAAATGTATGGAAATTACATAAATCAGGCACGTGACATGCGTCATTCCCATACATTTTGTATCATTTCTATTAGCGCAAGCGCGAGAGAATGTTTCTTTGTCTAGGCCTACTGGCAGTGCTCAAGCGTCATTTACGTGTTTTACCGACATTTCTCCAAACTATAAGTACGCGATCGTCCACGACGTGACACCTGTCATTACATCTATTCCGCTTATTTTCTCGTAGATGCGCGCGTCTGTATGAGTGTGTCATTCCGAACGTAATGTTCCTAGTTTCCTAACTGCTTGTAAAGCGTATTTATTTAAACTGTGCCTTTTATTACATAGGTAAAGGAATCAATTTTGAAAACTCTAAGAGTGACAGTTGAACCTCGCTGATTAATTTTAAAAAATAAGGCCTAAATTCCATACTGCTTGTAGTAAGTTTATATGTATACTGTGTCTCCTTGCAATTCTCCAGTGGCTATCTTATAAGGAAGTCGGTGGCTCGGCCCTATCTAATGATAATAATCGAAGTCTAACCAGTTCTAGGCACTAAACGCTTTGCCGACGGCTGGCTCCTATAAGCCGTAGCACATAGCTATATCTTCAAATCCAATAGTATCGTTGGTTCGATCTAGGTCATGTTATCGAGACTTCGTGCACCTGCCACTGGGAACGATGTTGCCATTATTATTAGTTATTTAGTTACTGCTTGCTATATCTAAGTTCGGAGAGGTGAAACTAATTGAAAGCATTTGTTAACCAAATTTATTTCTATGCACGTCGATTCTGTGTACTTAGTTAACGTGTAAAAAATATCAACGCTAAGAATTGAGTTAGTAGAAAATATTTTATTCTTAGCTAGCTTTACTTCGCGACTTGCTTCGCCTGAGAATGATTCTGCGTTTATTTGACAACCTACTGATTAATTAAGATTTGCTTTTTATACTTTGTGTTGTTTTTTACTTTGCACTTTGTTGTAGACTGAATGGAAAACTATTTCACTGTTTTCACCTGCTACTTGATAACACACATTCTCGAGTGCATGACACACTTTCAATGAATTTCAATTGATAGTGATTACTTATCGTTACTTTTGATTTACTACAAACATTATCTAACATGACTTTCAACGGCAGTTTACTTGCGTTCTATTTGTCATGTGCTACGTCTTCTTTAACTGGTTGAATTAGTTTTATATCTTCTATCTTTACAGTAATAGCGTTCGTTTATTTGTGCGGTATCACCGAGCACCAATCTATCGTAATTTCAGTTGTGTTTGTCGGTTTGGTTGGATCAATTTGAGACCGTTCTCCACAGAATTGGATGTGGGCAGACTCCACGTAGGAGGAGGCCTTGCAAAAGACGGTTAGACATAGATTAATACACACCTATCCCGGCAAAATGAACTCTAATACTCAATGAATTCAGCGTATATTTGCGTTTGTCAGGAAGTTGACCAATTTGGCGATGGCAGAAATTAATTATGCTGGTTTGACCAATGGTTTGTCACGTAGGTAACCAAATATAGGTGTAAGTATATCGTTCGTGCCATGTACGGCCGGGCCTCAGGAAGGAAGAGGTGTGATTGAACTTATACGCGACGGTGAACAGGAGAACAATTGAATTTGTTATTTTTATTCATTGGTTTTAGTATTGTAATGCAATTTAGGGGCAAACTTCCGACGTCCGCTCGAATGGGAAGTGCATCAACCTCTAAGGCTGGGAAAATTTACCGATCGATTGAAGATAAATATTCCACCTAGTATACACCTAGTACACGGAAATATATTTATAGAATTTATTTTTGGATCTATGGGGTGTGCTCTCTTTCTCCTAAAATGAAACTTTACAAACGAATGAAAATAAAACGAAGCTTCAGTACTTATAGTATTCTTTTTATTTAACGGAAATTTTCGTTCATGACATAATTTAATAAAAGTAGGCTTTGAAAATATAAACGCCAAAAAATATTCTTACGGACAAACGCCGGACGTAATCTTAAAACGAATAGAAACCGTAGTAGGAACTTCTTGAACTTTCGCCAGAAACCTCTTATTTTGGTGAGTAAGAGGATCAATCACGTACAAACTGGATACCTAACGACGAATAGTGAGCATGTTTCGATACTGTCTGTCACTGACAAATAACAATACTCGTGATCGTGGTTAGAAATTAGCATATGGCTTTCCATCTACGTCTCGTGAATCATGACACTCGGTTGCATTGTGCTCTGTTCCGTGAATCACACACCTAAAGAGCTCTTTAACTCTTTGCATTGGTTAAGGGGATGTGGTATATTTGGCAAACTCTCCCGCGTCGTTGCGGAATAGCACGTGTTACAGATATTTTATAGGTGTCATATTTAAACATAGGTGTGTGCTGTTGCCGTCTCGTGTATTTAGTTCGTTTTGTAAAACGTGCGTATCATTTCACGTTGATGATTAGGCGTACCTAAACTCCAAGGTTCAAAATGGAATGATTCTACTTCCTTTTTTGTTTGTCTATTCAGACAATAAAGTCTATTCATTCAATTATTCACGATGAAACCTACATATGTCTGAGAAGTAATTCAAATACGTATGTATAGTGCCTGAGATGGCGATAAACGCACCCTCTGTCACGTTGTTGGTACTTCATTTAATGAAAATGAAAATGATTTATTTAGTTTAGGCCCTGGTAAGGCACTTATGAACTACCATACCGGTTTGGAAAATAGCCTTCTGAGATGAGAATGATTTAATCATATTTGATGAAATGCGGGTGTTTTTGTTACTATACCTTTGCTTACCCCTTCGGAGACCCTTCTGGAATGGCACGAGAATATTTATTTATTTTAATTTTATTAAGTTGTTCAGTCACTGTTATTATATTCAGTGACTAGTATACCCATCTTCTGTTCCTTCCTTATCGTATGTGGAAATCCCATGTGTATATTTGAGTATTAAATTTATAACATTTATACTTATTATTATTTGCTTAAATTGTTATATTCTGGTCATCACATTGGCAAAACGGTGTTGCAAACAAACTAGCTTCTACCAAAGTTTATACGATTAATAATTTATTCAAGATAAATAGGTACCCATCCAATCCTATGACATGAGGTTTTCTTAATCGTATTTGAGACGTAAAAAACTTGGGTGTTTTTTTATGCGTGAGTCACATGGCACGCGCCGGAGTAAAGCATATGGTTTTGACAGGTCACGCCGGGCGGTGTTGTCAACCAAATAAATCTAAAGTGAAATAAATTATGCGCTAACTTAATAAATAGTTATAGGTACGACGCGAATGAGGCGTCAACGTGTTTAATGAAATAATCGTTTGTCATTGTTGTATAAATAAACAATACTTTTTCCCGTTACAAAAACAAAACAGTGGTATAAATCGCACTTGTAATTATTTACTTACATATCGAATTAATAATATATTTATGGGAATGTATTGTATTATTTTCCGCATTTAAAATATCACTTAACACTGTTTTGGTACTTGCTTACTTGAATATGTATTGTATTTAATTTAGAATGTTGTTTCCTATAATAATACTTATTGTTTGTATATTATTTACTGTTTTACATTGTTCTGATTCCTTTGTTAGTGATTGAATAAGAAAACAATGTCAACGGCTCAGTAGCCTCGTTACGGTTTTCATTTCGTGAATTGGGATATTGCTGAAAGCGTTCTGGATGTATCCAAAGTTTCGTCATCTATTCAAAATCTTGTCTTGACTCTATATTTTTGTTTCATGCCAGCTCTATATCGAACATTTGTGTTTCCGTTCATATTTTCCCACCGACATGCTGCATATTATATAAATAACTAGCTTTGCCCTAATTTGACTTAATTTTATGGGTGGCTATTTTTCATGGAACCCTGATTGAAAGAAAAGTAGCCTAAGTCTAACACATGCAGTAGCTTGTAACATCAGCAACCTGTCAGTAATCAATCCAGTCATTTCGGAGAATAGCCGGAACAAACAGACAGACAGCTAATGTAACAAGAAGACTACTTTTCCCGCGGATCATCATGAAATTAGTTAGCTAGTTTTAAATATGTTTAGTTTTATTTCTTTTACATAAAACCGTATATTTCCTTAACATAAATAAATAACTTAATATCTTTTGTTTCAGCAAAATACAGAGGCACAGAGAACCAGCCAGCTAAGAAAGCCCGCGGCGATGGTGGCGGTAGTGACGGGAACGGTGGCGGCAGGGACCACCACGCCTACAGCTGTCTGTTGAAGAACGAGCTGCTGGGAGCGCAGATCGAGGAGCTCAGAGGACCACCCACGTCGTGTGCGGAGAATAAGTCAGCTCTCGGATCCGTACAGCTGTCTTCGGCGGCCAGGAATCACAACTACATGCCGTCGGTGTTCAGATTCAGAGCACCTATTTACAGCGCTGAGGTAAGTGTCTATCAGTAGAATAATTAGTGTCCTCTGTTTGGAGATGGGATGAGAACTCAGACCTCTAAGCTAGTAGTGCCCTGCAAACATTGTGTATATCACCTATATCATTCAGGGGTATGAAAAATAGATGTTGACAGATTCTCAGACGTCTACCCGATATACACACAAATTTCATTCAAATCGGTCCAGCCGTTTAGGAGGAGTATGGTAACTAACATTGTGACACGATCGTCATCTCCCTGGCCTTATCCCATGTATTTGGGGTCAGCACTTGATTCAGCCCGATGTGCCTGATCACCTTGATTTTTATACGAAGCGACTGTCATCTGACCTTCGTAACCCCTTTTTTCGAGGAAAATCGGAAATCTAGGTTAAACCAGTTATCAGACATTCTTAGGCCTCTGACTGACCTGTAACGATTGCCAGAGGTATTAAATTGGCAACCGGGACCGACGGCTTATGGTGCTCTCCGAGGCACGGAGGGAACTCGGGCGGTAACCCATCCAACTACTGGCTAGGCGTATGGTTGCTTAACTTCGCTGATCGCATCATATGCGCAATAGCAACTGTGCCACGAGCTCCTCAACAACATTGTGACATGATAGTTTTATATATAAGATTGTGTGGTAATACAGGATTCAAGTAGTGAAAGAATTTTTAAATACGGTCTAATAGTTTCCGAGCCTATTAGGTACAAACAAAAAACTTCTCTTTAGAATAATATGACTAAGTATAGATTAGTAAGGATTATCACAACACTGCCTAAGTGTTATTATAATGTATTTTGTATGTAATTTATTGAGAATCAAATGGACAGCCATGACCCCTGTTCATCATTGGCGACGTTTTCCTGTGTCATGCTGTCAGCATTAGCCATTGTAATTTGAGACCAGGTAAATTAATAATTTATATGTAGACACAAATACTGTAGTATGACGTCAGTTTGTCAACTTATAGACAGGTTTCCTCCGAACGGAGTATAAATAACATTTTATGATTTGTTGTCGGGACATTAAAAAAAACTTACTCATTTGATAAAGCCTTCGTCTGTATAATATGTCTCTAACCATTTTGCAGCTAAACCTAGAAAAGCCTAAAGCTAGAAATATGGTTAGCTTACTGCAAGTACCGTCATGTCACGAGTTCTGATCGCTGGCCTTGAATGCGTAGGTTGTCGTTAACATGGCGCACTTAGGCGTGAGCACGAGTAAGCAGTAAGCACGCGCAGTTATCCTCGCTCTTTTAGCCGAGCGCTCAATATTCGTGACGGCTTCTAAAAAGCTATACATACTTAGTTAGTTCACTAATGTCAAATTTTAGAGACACTGTTTGCTTGTTTTTTAACTTTACTGTCTTTAATCAAGAGCCCACCTAATTCAATAATTTCCATGCAGAATGCCGGGTATCAACTAGTTATGTGAATTAAACGTGGTGTGTTTAAGTGCATATTTTTGCATTTGAGTGTCCCTACACAGATTCTAATCTGTTGTTTTGGTCGTAAATAAACATAATTTTTGACAAATAGTGGACCTGCCACGTCGATTCCCTAATGTGTGATTATGGTCCAATCGATATATTTAAATTAAAATTAGCATCATTAGCTCAACCCGATAATATGATCGTGTTACATCGAATTAATAATTAAGTAAACGTCATTTTAGCCCCGGCCTGTGTTACGATTACCTCTATAAAGATCCCAAATACATCGCCATATTAAAAGCTTTGCGCCGTAAACACAGGTTCACATACAATTTGCGATGCGTTTGCAATAATATATTAAAAATAAACCGGACGAGAGCGTATCGAACCGTCATTTATGTATGGTTCCGTGCTTAATGGTGGAATTGATTTTCAATCGGAATCTAGTTGGGTTTTAATAACCGATGGTATTCCATGGTAACCGTGTAAAATATGTGGTGCTAAAAATCTCTAAAGAAAATGAGAAATATGGTGGAATATTTCCATAGAAGCGAAAGAAGTATTAGGATCGTAGCATGTGGCGAGCGGTGGTATCTGCCTACCCCCATGGGCATATGCATGTATGTAAATTAGTACTTTGTCCCCGCAGCTGCGCTTGCGTGGCTGTTAGTCCGTCTACAAATTTTCAATCTCTATGTCGACCTTACCAAGAACACCTCTTCTACTTAATAAACCTTATCTACATAGTTTCACGTCATACCTAATAATTATTAAATTAAGATTTTCTAATTAGCTCTTATCTTACCAGTAAATGATAATGCAAGCCAAGCCAGACTGCCATCAGTTTAATTGCACCCAAATATTTATAAGACGCTAATAAAACTGATTCTCTGACGAAGAATCGTAGCGTGATTGCTAATTTGCGGGTTTTTGTGCTGTAATTTTTGATTTACGTTACCGCATAATGAATTTGTCTGGATGCTTTGATGATAAATTTATCTCCCTAAATACCAGATTTAGTCTGGCTTTGATGTCTCTCGGATATTTATTGGTTCCTTCAAGGTGATGTATTCGATGCGAGATTTTTTCCACAAAGTTGATGAGTTTAAGATGCGAGGTGATTGGCTTATTGTCATTATGCACTTTTTACAACTTTGTTTTATTGCTAATAAAAAAGCTTTTGCATGTTCTGAATTATTTGGGATGTAACTTTATTTATGTGGACGGACGAAACTGTGCGCGACTCGTATGTCTAGATCATTTAAAGATTTTATTACTTGCTGTTGTAAAAAGTGCACACATTATGCCTAATTATAACCGGTTTTGTACAACCAGTTAACATTTTCTGCTATTCACTTTACGGCAACAATAACCCCTAGTCTCGCAATTTAGCTTAACAGCTACCGAATCTTACTCGATATTTCACTAAACATTGTTTATCAAAAGGTCTTCAAAACGTCGTTGATCCTTGATCCTTCAGATCATGAAAGTATAGGGGCGATAATATTCTGTACTAGCTTCTGCCCGCGATTTCGTGCGCGTGAAATAGTTACTTTGGGCTCACGCTGACTTAGCCCGCGATTGTTCTTAGCATGATGATATGTATCCTTCCTCAATAAATGGGCCAGTAGTTCCTGAGGTAGCGTGTTCAAGCAAACAAACAAACTGTTCAACTTTATTAGTATAGATTTAGGATATCTGAAATTCCACGTACCATTGCAAAGTTATCTTTTTAAGAATTTCAAAAACTTGAACGATATTGCTAAAAAAATTCACACGACCCGGAAATATAATGCGCAGTAATTGCATTGACTCGTGCACTTAACCTCTGTGAGTCCAAATTGAATTGGGCAATATGCCGCCGTGTCGCATAAAATGCTCCATCTAATGTGATCCCGACACAGTAGTGACACCTAAGGTTTTAAAAATAACAAACTTATTGATTTCAAAGAAATCTTAAAAAGGCTGATATCGATACGAGGACGATTTATAAAAGATTTCGTGTCGTTCTTAGCTTTAGGAGAGTGCACATTATGTATTCGTTTGCTTAGCCAGTGAGCTAAAATGAGACAAGTTTTGGTTGACTTTAGGTCATTTTCACACTAACACAGGTGTATTTGTTTGTCTATAGAGATTCGCCAACACTGAATTGAAATTCACATCGATCATATTATGAATCATTGGTTCTTGATCTGGTTTACAATTGAACGCGTCTACCCACATGCGGGCGCCTACGGATTCATTTAGCACTCTAGTTCTATTCAATGTATCTATGCGACTACCGTTTTCTAAAGTTATAATGACGTCATGATTTAAAATGAATTTAATTCTTATATCTTCACTGAAATTTTAATTTAACATAAGAGGGTCTAGGTTGCTCTGAACAACAATGAAATTTATTTAAAACTAGCTGTGCCCTGCGGTTTCACCCGCGTAGATTTAGTTTCATCCTTATTGTCGCGGAGCCCTTATATTTTTGATAAATAAAAGTAGCCTAAGTTACTCCTTGAAACATCAGCTACCTACCAGTGAAAGTCCCGTTAAAATCCGTCCAGCCGTTTCAGAGATTACCCGGAACAAACAGACAGACAGACTGACAGAGAAAAAATTTAAAACTTGGTTTTTTAATGTCAGTAGCGTGTATACTTTCATATGCATTTAGTTAAAAGCTGTAATTTTTGAATTACAAACAGACACTTCAATTTTATTTATCTGTATAGACTTTTTGTAGTAGTATGTATATATTTTTTTTATTTTAGGTCCTCCTTTGAATATCATGCATTAAAATGTCTTCATCGTGTTAAATTAAATTACTTTGAGAGTGTACACTTCCATTTGCGTCGTAGAGTATTGTTTCAACTAATTCGCTGACTCGATTCGGCATGTCTTTTGTAATAAGAATTGCATATTGAATGTCAGTTTCTTGCAAATTTACCCACGTGTTGTGTTGACAATATTTTACCGCTTATATTACGTTGCTAATATTAACGTAGTCTTGGAAGTTAGCGTTTTCACCGAATGCCACATTTACCCTTGGGAATTCTTTAGTCCTTTTACGATTTCGATCGCCGTATACCGAATTTCTATCGATTGCGTCATGTAAATCACAACTTGATTCATATGAATCGGATACAATATTAAAATCAAGTAAACTTCATGTACTGGAGACAAAAACCGCAGAATGCTATGTAAAACACACTTTGGGTGTACCTCGGTGTCTAAATTCCTTTGTGTGTCAATTATCGCGAGCGAAGCGTTTAGCGTATGAGTGACAATAAGGATATGCTAATCAACAGAGCACCCAACTTTTTTGCACATTTTTTACTGTCTTTCTACCGAATGCAAATCATATTTAAAGACATTTTTAAATATTTATCCTTTTGCATCGTTTTTTCGATCGTCCATTACATTAGCGATACAATGCCATTGTTTTTTTAGCGTGCAATAATGTTGGCCCTGTCATTTGTCTGTCCGTCTGTCTGACATCACTCATTGGCGACAACGACCTAAAATTATAAATTAGGTATTGAAATTTTATCGACGCACGTTTTAGGATGTCCAACTTTGCATTGCGCTCCGCAGGGAATGAGTTTTATGGGCCTTAAACGACACGTAAACAGGACACGATTGCCAAGTCTTCCTGAGATTCGGGCCATAAAATATTAATTTTAACCGATTCGTATCTTTGTAAATTAAAATTATTGGTATACTTACAATATAAAATAAAATACATTTAGAGTACATTTTCATTTGCATTCTTTGAAATGTTACCTGTTACACCAAGCCTCACTATACTATTTCTGGCCGGAACATTGCTTTTTGCGAGCTCTAAAGTTTTTACCGTCCATATTAACATCAGTAATAAAAAGTTTAAAAACATTATTTATTTTTTATTACCAAAAGTGAGTACACCTTCGCGTGCATTAGTCGCTTGTCAGTTTCAGAGTGATGATGGTGAAGCACGACCCGGTTGCTGGTTGCTCACGCGCATTTCTGTCAGCGACTCTTAATTGAAAAAAAAACACCACCATCTCTTACGAGGTTATAGGTTACTTAACGGCCCGTACCGAAGTCAAATCAAACCAACCGAATCGAATAAAAGATAAATCTATTCATGACATTCTAAATCTGTTACCACCCACTGAATTACGCGTGCATTATGCATTGAATACAAATTTTGGGACATAATAAAATGCATTGTTGTCCGATTTAATTCTCGGTGCGTCTTCAAATAAATCTTTGTTCGTGTAGCCAGACAATCGCGGAATATTATTTTGTCTTCTATATGTTCCGTTGCGGCTCATAATTCGATTGTTTCTATGATTGCGTTACATTCTTGTGAATTTTGCTCGCTTTTAGCTAGCCGTGAATGGTTGGGAGCAAAAGACATTTCCGTGATATTTTATTTATGTATCATGTAACTAACTAATTGCAATAAATATATGAATATGAATATGAATATGAATATGTAAAAAGTGTTAAATAGGGTGAAAAATTTGTGTTCTCGAACTTTGATCTTTGTAGGTTTTTTACTTCTTATTCAATACTTAATTTCAATTGTGGACTGATTGGTTTAAAATATGTATCATGTGTTGCGCCTGCTTTTGTATGGTCAGCAATAATTAGAAAGATAGAAACGAGCGCTGGTATGGCGGTAGCGCGGCAGGCGCGTCGAATCGAAACGTCACGGCTTTATCTAATGCCTTTTGCACGAGAGTCCTTGAACGGATAAAAGTCTAGACGTTTTGCAATTTACAGATTTTGCGCCTGCGCATTTCAATGATGCGTGTGATCCTAGGGTTCATCGGTCTGATAGCATCTCGATGGCTGCTGATTTTTTCCATCGCGTCAGAGGAAGCCTGGACGAGTCCGTGATCAAAATTTTCAACGCACGAAGCGTTTCACCGTGACGCATTTTTGCAGCGATGCAAAAAGTACTCGCGGTCCAAATTGCCTTCTGATGCTAATTTTTAAGATGTTCACTGAGTAATAGAAATATCTTCCAAATTCTATTGTTTCACGGTTATTTAATCGATTCGCCCATTCGTGAACCGAGAAAGGCATACACGTTAAAAAGTAATTAATGCAAATTAATAATGGTCACGTGATATTCAAAAATATGTTAAATTATTTTTTAATTAAAACTATGATGCTTTTAGTAAATCATCCGTCACTATTACGCGATTAGACATAAAAACTTATGTAAAATCCATTAGTCTCAACCAAATGATTGGTGCAAGCAAGCAATTACTTATTTATATTAAAATAAAAATAGTCGGATACATTAATGCTTCTACATTTGCAAAGTAATAGTTTAAAATGGCCGGTGATAAAAACATATTTGCTCATCAAGTGGTTATTTATTAGAATGTTTTTTTGGCGCAGTTACCAGAGGTAGATACTATAATGTTTAGTCTAGACTAAGGTCATTGCCAGGGGATGATGCGGTAATTTTTGCAATGCCAGTTCCTATGAATGCATTTTTTCTTTTACTTTTTTATCTAACTGCATGAAATCGATTTCTTTGTAGTTGTTTTTGGACACACGTCTGCCGGCTGCCGTGGCCGAAGTTACAATCTAGATCATGTCTTAGATTGTCCCCCGAATTGCTGCACAGTCACGTTTCTGGATCATTGTGTGGGTGCTCTTTTAATTTCAAAGACATCTCGATAGGAATTTCTCGTTAATTATATCGAAATTATTTTTTACCACTCTATCAGATATGGATACCCGTAACCTTGGATAGCTTATAGTTCATAGCTCAGTCACCGACACGTATACGATTATTTATGATGTTTTTGCATACGCACAATGAAACGAAAGCATTGATTGACATTAACAACATGCTAATCGCAATGCAGATGTCCAAATTGTTATCTGATACTGGACACGTTTCCAGATACGACACTATTGATGACTGACACATCACACGACGCGCCTCATTTATCAATACAATGACTGCGATGCTAGCTACAGGTATCTGATGATATGCCTAGGTTTGGCCTTTGATATTTAAGCATTGAGTTCGTTTGCCGCTATTGTTATTCTTGTGATAGTTATAAAAACATATCCTGCAGATTAGAGATTGAAATTGCAGCAGAATATAAATTTTAATAAGTGCCTCGAGATTTGCGAGACTGCAGAAAAAAAACTGTCGACTTTACCAGAACAAGTTTGCATTATTTTAAAAAGGACAAATATGTGAGGTTAATGGTGCGCATGAGCGGCTCCCGTGGCTTCGTCAGCCGTTGAACCGGCCATCAGAAGTGCCCATCCGTGTTCGCTCACTGGTTTGTTTACTCAAACAACAAACTATACTTACCGATGAGCTATTGGATTTACGTGAGGCCTCTGCTTAGCCTTAATTTTTTTTCATCTGTATTTGCACAAGTCCTTGTTTGCTGTGGCTTTTTGCCATCGAGGCCCGGTAGGGTTACGTTATGTTGACACTTAGTCAATTGAACCATGAGGCTCGTTACGACCACCTTCGCTTCAAGTAGTTATAACCTTGGAATCTCCATCGTCATTTTCTAAAAACATCTCTAGATAATCTCAATGATACAGTGAGCGATTTCATGTTGCAACAGAAATAAAAGCATGACATTGTCTCAGTACAGTAATATTGATCCCCATCGATACGCCGGATTTGCCGTGAAAATTGGAAAAAAGAAAAACTGACGGTGTTGCAACGACGCCACTTTCTTGACACCTGATCACTTTTTAACAGCATTCCTAAAACGATCAGAAATAATGAGCGCTGCTCTTGCGCAACACTTGAACATGCTTCAATGATCCGGACACGTGGCTATGTTAATGTTAATTGAAATCACTGTACACTGATATGCATCTAAATTCATTGCTCCCGGCCGCGGTGACATTTGAAGGAGCTCACCGTGTTTTATTACCATTTATATTCTTGGCATATGCTTTAAACTTTAAATGTTGGCTGAAAAGTTACACAGTCCAATAGGACCTGCATTTTGGCCAATTGTTTTATTGCACCGCTGGCGACGTGACCTGCTTACGGATCCGTACAGGTCACAGGATACCATTTATAGTACCAATCAATCTGCTATCTACGATCTAGTATCACTACCTGCTGGATTTATAGCTTTTTATGCGTCTGCTGTCTGGGGTTAACAAACTTATATTCTGATTGCTCATTCATCTTACATCATTGTGGTTTCGGATGGACTTAGAATTTTTCTTTTATCTTTTCTAAATACTGAATTTGTATCATTAGGAAGTAATATATTATCTTCGATTGGATGCACACTAGTTTATAGGGTTTTTTACTCTAGGTTTTGTAATGTGCACTTTTTGCAGTTTGAATGAGATTGCTAGATGTTAGTACATGTTTTGTAGTCTGGAGTTAGACCGGCGCGGACAATTGTATGCTCTATTGTGTGCAGCTTTTTGTCTATTCGTTTTGAATAAGGCAATTGTAGCTTCAGGAAGTAGACAATTTGGTCCTATCTTTGGTTAGACACGGCTACGAATGTAATTTCAAAATGTGATGTCTGCCGTCCTATCTACCTAATTCAACTTATTATTAAATTATAGCTATAATTCATCTCGAAATAAAATTGGTTAGTAACGTAGCATTACAGATTTGTAGGTATTAGCTACTGGTGTTTTTATAGCATTAATTTTATTCTGACGTGTAAGTAGGCGCTTGCTTACGTGTTAATCATTCTTAGCTGTTAAGGCTAAGGTGTGGAGGTAAACATATTTTTCGCTGTCGTCCGTCATGTTGCTTAAAGAAAAATACTTCAAGATAGCTAACCACTTTAAGAGTTGTTGACTCTCGTGCACTGTGTAGGTACATAGAGGTAGTTAGGTAAACGCTCATTTATTACTACATGACGTGACCCAACTTATTTACCGTGTGACGTGACTAGCAAATCTGTTCACAAATTGGGATTGCGTAAAAAATATAATTCTCGTAATCAAAACAGCATTAGTAAAATAAAATTGTTAGAGAACACTCTTTTTGTAATGGACGTGCGTAACATTATAATGCTGCCTATATTCAGCCTCTTTCTTACATTGAATCTTGTACGTAATTATGTTATGATGTACTTGATGTAATCTGTCCAATTAAGCGATTGGTCGTCTCATATAAAAGTAACACTCTCTGAGTTCCGTTACAATTGAAACGCAATGTCTTGAAAGATCCCTCCCAAATTGTTGGTAATGTAATTATTAGGCGAAGCAAAGTGAATGTGGCAAATGCATTAGTCGTGCACGCGGCAGCTAGGTCGTCGTAATCCGGTGTGTACGAGTTGAAGTCTAGACTGAAGATGATGTCAACATAGAGAAATGCTATAAATAAATAAGTAATCTTTCCAAACTAGTCGGCGTCACGACGACGACTGTCGACGTGACGCCCTCTATCCTCTCAAATCTCAGCTGACACACCTGTTTGGGCCGTCGAAAACCAGTTGCAATTTGCTGCAGGCATGTTGTATTACGCAATCAAATAATATGCACTTAATTTAGACTATCAAGGTCATTATGTCGTCGACCATTGGAGGCGGGGCATCTGTTAAGTCAATAGCTCCTTAAGTGGCGGTTGTGAATTAATCACCGTGCATACCTTGATGCACTTTCAATCTTGTTTCAGCTGACCGTTATTTTTCATTCATCTTTCGTCGATTTTTTTTGCGATGTTTCGGATCCATACGTCACTGATCAATTGGGACATTGTAACGGTGTCGTACGTACGTGATATCTTGCTGTATTAACATGTAAATCTTCTCTTTATCAGTTATATTTATTGAGAGTGCGCTTGTCTGTAAACATTCATGTTTATTGTTCTCTTGTGTATCCTTGTTTTCGACTGTCGTAGGCGTCTCGTCCAACTGTATGCCCGGTTGAGTTACATTGCACTAAAGTGTATTCGAACGATAAACGAAACCTTTTGTACCAGTTTCCTTATAGTTACAAAAAGGGTCACTTCTGCCATCTAAACTACCAATATCTTGCGCCCACGCTGCTTAATTCTACGCCTCGACAATAAAAGGATTATTGTCAGGACCAAAATACAAATATGGTAATGGCATCCCACGTTGTGTCTCACGAAGTTTGGAGTCGCTTTATGAAGGTGTTATTCATCTAGATTACTTAGGACTCGCAATAAAAGCGAGTTCACGGACGTTAAACAACCGAGTTTACTGTACTCTGCACTTTTTGCAGCGAATTACTTTGAATTTAACTTTGCGCTTGTCGGTGCGAAAATTCACATTAAATACTGTCGCCGAAATGCCTTTTTCGAGGGTAATAAACAAAATAAATGTCTGTTTTATGTCTTAATAAATAATTGTTGGTCTTAATGGTTTCTTTACTCATGCTATGTTGATATAAGGATCAGTCCAGACTGGTCTTGAGACGTAACCATGTTCCTCAATAAGTATTGGACACGTGTGTGAAGTTTAAGAGCATTTCCAAGTGAGTGTCATTATTATTGGACACTTATTAGCATTAATACATTATTAATGACATTATGATGGAGTGTAAACGAATACTAAAGTTATTAGAACCTATATTATACGTATAAAGTAGCCTTAGAAATTTGTGATTAATTGAAGGCATCACGCAAAAAAATCGCTGACAAATCGAGACGCTATCAAATGTGCGCGTTAAGTTTACCGTGTGGTTTTTTCAGTATTTTTTCCGCACGTTGGTACAAAAGGCTTGTCGGGTAGGCGAACCTTTCAAGGACTCTACGTTCCGCTTCAGGAGCGCACTTGTCTCGTTTTGTTTGTCACGTAGAATAGAAACTTTGCATTTATCTAACTCCAATTTA
This sequence comes from Watsonalla cultraria, assembly GCA_964035505.1. Taxonomy (NCBI): domain Eukaryota; kingdom Metazoa; phylum Arthropoda; class Insecta; order Lepidoptera; family Drepanidae; genus Watsonalla; species Watsonalla cultraria. The sequence continues at coordinate 2,181,393 of OZ037717.1, read as the reverse complement.
ACAATTATAATCCGCTTACTCACCTCCTTTTTGAGAGCGCTTAAAAAGTGGTTTTGCATAAAGCTAATTTAAATATTTTTATATTCAAGTCTAGACATTTTCATGATTCTTATAGTTGTAATAAATGTCCAGATTGTTTTTTTTGTTGGGTCATAAGTTTTTGTTGAGGTTCGTCAAGCTTGATTTACAGAGCTTTTGCCTCATGTGGCGATTGTTTCGAATGCGTTTTGTCTATTTAGTTTTTTTCCATTTGCAATCATCAAAATATATTGTTTGCCACTAACGTGTAGTGTTGAAATTAGTAGATTCAATTTGTCAATGGTTTTTGCTCGTTCGTCATTTCTAACATTAGATGTTCGCTGTTTTATTACTCCGAACCGTAATGATTCCGCCATCATTTATATCTTTTACACCGTCTATGTTTTTCATACGGTATTTAAACAAAAATACATTTTTCTTAGCTCTTTTTTTTTTCAGAAGTCGTTGGTAATTCTTCTACTGGTAACGAATTTGGAGGCGTGGTTTAAGTAGTAATATCATAGTGTAGTTCGTTCAGTTGAATTCAAACATTTTCATTCACAATAAGGTGCACTTGGAATACTCATTGAACGTATTTTTTTATGTTTAAACTTGCTGTGCCCCGCGGTTTCATCCGCGTAGATTTAGTTCCATGCTTCATGTCGCGGATCCCTAATATGTTTAATAAATAAAAGTAGCCTATGTTACTCCTTGAGACATCGGGTAGGTACCTGTCAGTGAATGTCCCATTAAAATCTGTCCAGCCATTTCAGAGATTACCCGGAACAAACAGACAGACAGACAAAGAAAAAATAAATACTTGGTTTTTCGGTGTCGGTACCGTGTACACTTTCATATGCATTTAGTAAAAAGCTGTTATTTTGGAATTACAAACAGACACTTCAATTTTATTTATCTGTATAGATTAACTTAGGTTTATTAAAACGCCGAAACAAATTCCCCGGTTTTTATAACATGTGTTCCTTTGTGAACGCATAGGGTTGTGTTAATACAATTTAATAGAAGAGTAAGCAACTCATTGCCATGCTTGGCTATCGTCAATATAGTCAGTTACACTATAATATACTTCTTCAAAGTTTTTGTTTGATGATTGCCTTAAAACGTAAAAAATCAGTTCAGTGTTAATTAGTTATATAACAACTTTATAATGAGAATGTCAATAGAGGCTTTTTATTTGCGATAGTTATTGAGGCTGTAGTTATTCATGATAAGCATGATAGGGCAGGTTCCTTATCAAGATTATTATAAAATACATAGTTGAATGTAACCAATACGTGTTACGGCTATGTTTTAATTAAAACGAGTAACCAATGGCCACTGTGTCGTGTACTTCCAATATGACTTGCCTTATTTTACGAGCAGTTAGATTTTAATCAACACTTCAGTCTATCTTTAAGACTGGCGTCATCAAGGCACGGAGTGTGATAGAACTATTTCATAGTTATTGAACGCGACCTAAAAGGGTTAACGATTGTGAATGCTAAGTGGCCTGTTCTAGATGTAGATTCATGTGGATATTAGCGACTCAGATTGCAAATTGGAGTGCGGAGTGGAGATGTATCCAATGAAAACATTTTGGGTAATCGAGTACACGACTGCTTATTCCTGATAGTATTTCAGAGAGTTTAAATGCCTCGTTGGTCTAGTGGCTAGTAGGTTCGCCTGCCGATCACGAGGTCCCGGGTTCGATTTCCGGGTCGGGTCATTAACAGATATTGGGTTTTTCTGTCAAGAAATTCACAATAAAATGCCCAGAGTTTGGAAGTTGGCGGTGTTTACACCCCCGTGCCACGGAAAGCACGCTAAGCCGTTGGTCCTACGCCTGATCTCTCTCCGGTCGTGTCGGTATGCGAGTGAGGGAATAAAGAGTGCACCTGTGTTTGCGCACACACTTGTGCACTATAATATCTCCTGCGTACATGGCTAATCCCCGTTGAGATTACCCGCCGTAACCGAAATTCGGTAGGAGATCATTATTATTATTTTATTTTAGTGAGTAGTGAAGATAGATAATAGAGCTAAGGAGATCCTTCTCACTACTGCAAAGAGTCCAATCTTGTCTCAATACTCACCGAGAATAGAGATTTTTAAGCGACACGTACTTGATGCCTCTCGCATTAGAAGCGCCATCCTAATTGTATGAAACAAACGTATGCGATTAAAAATATATACGGTCAAAACCTCTTCTTTTTCTGAAGTCGGCTTAAAAGAGGATTGAGTGTTCAGCAGTTAAAGTTTTAGAATTATATTATATTAATTACACTAGCGAGCGTGGCAGTCGACCCAGAGAATAACAAGTTCAGACAGCATTTCAGCCTCTTAGGGGTAATTTCAGAAAACCTTTTGTAGTGAATACCTCACAAAAACACTAGGATCAGCAGCTGTGCGTTGATATCAGACAATCAGGCAGTCGTTCAGGTCTTTGAAAATTATTTGTTATATAGATTCCTTTAGTTTAATCTCTAGATTTTTGGGTTAATTAACTAATGTATACGTTTATGTTGTCGCAGGAGAACATAGACCCATCACCGTACAGCCTGTCGCCGATATCGGCCAAGTCGGAGAAGCTGCTCCGGTCGCCGCGCAAGGCGACGCGCAAGATCTCCCGGATCCCGTTCAAGGTGCTCGACGCGCCGGAGTTGCAGGACGACTTCTATTTGAACCTCGTCGACTGGTCGGAACAGAACGTGCTCAGTGTCGGCCTCGGCAGCTGCGTCTACCTGTGGAGCGCTTGTACCAGTCAGGTAAAGTTACATGCAAATGATAGACTTAGACTTTTCAGGATAACCTTTTAAGCTCAGGGCATCGGCAGATAGTATATATCAACTTAAATAAATACAAATAAAACCCTTAAATTTGTTAAATAAATTTGTTTTTTTTACAATTGTCACCAACTGCTTTTTTCTTTCATAATGTAGAACTTGTCTACTTCAATAGCTATGCATCACATTGTAATAACAATTTAGCTTCATATCAGAATAATACATTTATTGCACTTTGACTTGAACTTCTAAATAGAGAATGATGATGGATGATGTGTCTTGTACTGTAGTAGCTCACTGTTTAACTAACAATACAGTTACAATCGTTGAGGAAGAATTAGATAACATAACATCGTTGACAGCGCATTGACAGTTGTCTAAGGAAAAAGAGTTTACCTTAGTTATCCAGGTTATATTTTTTTAGAACATAGAAAAACCTTTCGTATTCTCCAAAGAACACGGATATCTTTATATTCGTTAGATGATCTGCAATCTTAATTCGCAGCAAACAAAACTGAGCCATGTAACGTGTAGCGACTTGCATCACATTTTCTGGTAATGTACAGGTGACGCGGCTGTGTGACCTGTCATCCGAGGGTAATGCAGTGACGTCAGTAGCATGGAGCGAACGGGGACACCTGGTCGCCGTGGGGACACAGAAGGGACACATCAGCGTTTGGGACGTAGCTGTTAATAAAGAGGTATGGAGCTGTTTAGAAGTTGAAGAGAGTTTGTGATTAGGAATCGTTGAAAGAGTAAGCGAGATTAACACTCGTGCTATATAATTAGCAGTGTTAGATTATATGTTACCTAAAAGGAGTTTTATTTGGACTTTTTGGATTTGGATGGATGGTAAGCGGTCACAGCAGCCTTTGAACGTGACCAGCACCGGAGTCACACACGTATTGTCTACTTTATAAATAATGGAATCGCTAGATATTACAAAATAAGAAACCCACTAAACGTTAGCGACTCCTCTCCACCCTATCTCCATGTAGAACTGGCGACCTTACTCACTACAGGGACAAAATAGGGAGTTAGGAATTAAGGGGTGCTTCTGTTATATGAAGCCGCCCGATTTGGGTTTAACCCAAACACTCATTTAGGGCTGTTATGAGTAAGACGTCAGTTTTAAGCGAGTAGTAGAGGATAATAGGGTCTCCCAACATAGCTTTGTGTTATCTAGTAATAAAAATTGTCTGCAAAGTGGATTGACAGACATAGGTATGCAAATCCATAGTGTCGAATTTCTAAGAAGTGTCAAGTCGTACACTCATCAATATAAGCCGTCTTCGCGGTGGCCGAATTAGGATTCCTAAGGCGCGATACGATGACTACTTGCTCAGAATCCATGTTCGCGTAATTTCAATAAATTTTGGCGTTTTTTAATGCAACTAAGCGGTGACCAATCTATCACACACGTGTTGACTTCAGAACTTTGTAGAAGACACTGCTTCGGTGTGTTATTTTACTTAGATATTGGTAAGGAAGCATATCTGATGGTAAACAGCTGAAGGACTAGGAAGGCTTGCAACACCTGGTTCTATTCTAGCTCTGCTCTTCGGCAGGTAAAGTTTACAAGCGGCCCTGAATACAGGTGTGCAGTATATTTATGGTACTTTTTTATTAGAACCTGTCAGTATATTGCTTGTTGTTTGTCAGGTGACGAAGCTGCAGGGGCACATAGCTCGCGTGGGCGCGTTGGCGTGGAACGGTGACATACTTAGTTCTGGCTCCAGGGATCGACACATCAGGCAGAGGGACACTAGAACACCACGTGAGTACAACTATTGTATACTTTAGCATATGTTTACTCGTATATGTTCTACCATGTATCGTTTATCTTTGTAACCTTAACTCGATCCAATGGCCTAACCGGCATAAACAAACAGACTGAGAGATTATTTTACATCTATACTCTATATACAGATAAATAAAATTGAAGTGTCTGATTGTAATTCCAAAATAACCGCTTTTCACTAAATGCATATGAAAGTATACACGCTACTGATACTGAAAAACTAAGTTTTAAATTTTTTCTCTGTCTGTCTGTTCGTCTGTCTGTCTGTTCGTCTGTCTGTCTGTTCGTCTGTCTGTCTGTTCGTCTGTCTGTCTGTTCGTCTGTCTGTCTGTTCGTCTGTCTGTCTGTCTGTCTGTCTGTATGTCTTTTTTTTCCGGGTAATCTCTGAAACGACTGGACCGATTTAAACGGGACTTTCACTGGCAGGTAGCTGATGTTTCAAGGAGTAACATACGCTACTTTTATTTATTAAAAATATTAGGGTTCCGCGACAATAAAGATGAAACTAAATCTACGCGGGTGAAACCGCGGGGCACAGCTAGTTTATAAATAAATCTATACTAATATTTGAATTCTCGCGCTAACCTCAAGAAACCTAAACCTCTAAAATATTAGAATTAGTATAAAATCTGATTAAAATATACATCAAAACAGATATGAACTTTCAAGGCTGTCCTTTCATGCCAAAATATCTGTCTATAATAGTTTTTTGTGCCTCAGGCTTATGCGTTTCTATACGAAATGATTGAATTCTACAAAAAAACATTTTATACGCCATTCGATAGATCAATATTAATGACATCGCGAAAGTTTGTGATTAACTCGCATCTCTGTATTAATGAGCTTGATTTGAAATGTCGACGTCCTATGTTTGATTTTCAGTTGTAACATAAATGATTTTTGTATCTTCTAAATATATATAACTGAAAAAAAACCATTGGACGGATCGGGCTGAAATTCGGCATGCAGGTAGATGTTCTGACGTAGGCATCCGCTAAGAAAGGATTTTGATTAATTCTACCTCCAAGGGGATAAAATAGGTGATGAAAGCTTGTGTGAAACTAAATTTACGCGGGTGAAAGCGCGGGGCACAGCTAGTTCTTATTATAAAGTTTTACCTGTGCCTACCCTTTCGGGAAATACAATCGTGAAAATAAGTATGTATGTAAAAAGATTAAATAATAAACAAAAATATTCGATGTAAAAGGAATGATCCTAACACCCATTCAAACACTCCTTTGAAAAGGTGCAAAGATAACTTCGTTAGTATGGCAAACCAGTTTAAAGTTTTATTTTAAAACTAACTGTGCCCCGCGGTTTCACCCGCGTAGATTTAGTTTCATGCTTCATGACGCGGAACCCTCATATTTTTAATAAATAAAAGTAGCCGAAGTTACTCCTTGAAAGAGCAGCTACCTACCAGTTAAAGTCCCGTTAAAATCCGCCCAGCCGTTTCAGAGATTACCCGGAACAAACAGACAGACAGACCGAAAAATCTTAAAAATTGGTGTTTTTATGTCAGTACCGTGTATACTTTGATATGCATTTAGTCAAAAACTTACAATAATTAATAACAGGTAACTCACAAACTTTGGAATTACAAACAGACACTCCAATTTCATTTATAAACTATAATATATATATTATAACCTATAGATTAGTAGGATAGATTTACATACATTTCTTTCATTCAAATAACATAGTCCCGTTGAATGTTCCAGCAATCCAATCGGCGCGAGTCCTGCAGGGCCACAGACAAGAAGTGTGCGGCCTGAAGTGGTCCCCGGACGGACAGTCGCTTGCTTCCGGAGGGAACGACAATAAACTCTTCGTTTGGTCTATGGTATGTTTATTTTTTTCTTATATCTATTTAGGGGTCCTAAAGGGAAGATCGAAAGAAGCTTCTTCCATAAGTCATTTAAGATGACTTATGAAAGCTTGCGGATGTCACGCGGTTTCATCCGCGTAGTTCTCGTGAGTACGGGGATAAAATAGAATATAAAAAATATTTTTTTTAAATAGGTCCAGTACTTTTTGAGACAATTCGATACAAACATACTTACATACACATCTTTCCTCTTTATATTATTAGTATAGATAAATAGATAAACTGATCCAATCCCAGAAGTGTCCCTGAAGGGGTAAAATGGAGGAGGGGTAGGATGGAGGTGTTGTAGTAATATTTCACCCTTAGCATTTATCTTTAAATTTACACAAGATTTCATACAAATTGATCCAGTCGTTTCGGATGAATTCGGTAACAAACACTGCGACATGAGAATTGTATATATTAGACAGCTCATTTGTGGTTTTGTATGGTACAAAGATAACTATGCTATGCCGCTTGTATCTAATGTGATGTGGTCTACAAATTGAGCTGTTCTTTATATTGTATGCTTCGATGATAATGATTTCCGCAATATTGTGGGAACGATTATTCAAACCGATTGTGTTAATATTTCGCTATTGTTAGCGCGGTTCTCACGTTAATGGAACTAGTTTGGGCTTAATTAAAATTCAGTTTTAAGTTGTAACTGATATTTACTGTGAGATTTAAATACTATTAATATTTTTGACATGGATGAGACTTTTATTTTCAACTAGCTGTGCCCTGCGGTTTCACCCGCGTAGATTTAGTTTCATCCTTATTTTCGCGGAACCCTAATATTTTTAATAAATAAAAGTAGCCTAAGTTACTCTTTGAAACATCAGCTATCTGCCAGTGAAAGTCCTGTTAGAATCGGTCCAGCCGTTACAGAGATTATCCGGAATAAACAGACAGACAGACAGACAGTGAAAAAAATGTAAAACTTGGTTTTTTTGTGCCGATAGCGTGTATAATTTCATATGCATTTAGTGAGAAGCTGTTATTTTGGAATTACAAAAAGACACTTTAATTTTATTTATCTGTATAGATGTATAGATAATCGACCGAAACCAGTCATCAAAAATGTACAAATAACAATCAAAGAAATATTAATTTTGATATTTATGCCAAATCTTTGGTTTGAGATAAAATTACTATTTTCATCTATTTTTAACTTTTTTGTGAATATATTCGTAAATATTATTTGATGCTTTTATGACTTGGCTAAACATATTTGGGACAAAATTGGGACTCAGCTCTACTAATAGCAATTTAGTCGGCCATTCTCGAGAAATCATGTAACATACGCAAACAAATACAATCGTATTAAATACCTCTGTTTTACTAACATTAAAATTGATTATATTACAAAAGACCTCTCAAGAGCTCTGTAAACCAATAAACTTTCGGTTTCAGCACTCAACATCCCCGGTGCAGACATATTCAGCGCACGTGGCGGCCGTGAAGGCGATCGCGTGGTCCCCGCACCAGCACGGCCTGCTGGCCTCGGGCGGAGGCACCGCCGACCGATGCATACGCTTCTGGAATACACTCACCTCGCAACCCATGCAGTGTGTTGACACTGGTATGTTTGCAATAGACCTTAGTAGATCTTAAGTAGACCATAGTAGACCTTAGGTAGATCTTAAATTGACCTTAGTTAGATCTTTTATTGACCTTAAGTAGACTCAGTTAACTGTACCTTTATCACGAGTTTTGCACCTTTTACGTATTCTATACTCCCTATTGTATGAAATATTTTAGTGTATCACATCACCGCTTGGAGATGCTGTGCAATTTCTTAAACAAATGTTCGCTGGTGACTGTGATACGGATTTCAATAGGGTTGGGCATAGTTTTAGTCAGAGTTTGGTGTAAACCATGTTTTATAAGAGGCAATATGTTCAACAGGCCTCAAGAAGCATTGTGCTAGTTACATTTATTTATTTTAAGCCCACTAACTTGGAGAGTTTTATTATGTAAGCGAAAATGAAAAAAATCAAGTTTCAATAGTTTCCAATGAAAAGACATGACGGAGAGTACCTGTTTTTCGTATATATATAAATATACTTCAGTTTATTTTGCTTCGTAATCTTTCATTCATATTTCTCCGTCATACCTGTCCAATGGGAACAGGACTGAAACTTATTGAAACGCAATACATTATGCATTGTCTGGTAACCTATCAGGGAGGTCTAAAGCTTACTATTTGTTAACTTAGGATTAAAATTATCTGCCAGACCAGAATCTAAAGTAGGTGTTAAATTAAACAAAAGGAATTCGTAAGATAACTTTATTCTTAACTTCCTGTTATGTTTTGCTAGTAGCCATCTGAATTATACGAAGCGATGTGTAGACCAGCCCGCTTTGTCTGCAATTTGCTGAAGACTGCGTGTCCCCTGTAAACGAGATAATTATTTTATCAATATGTTCTAGTCAATAGTTACAATGTGTTTGTGTGTTGCGCAGGTTCCCAGGTGTGCAACTTGGCGTGGTCGAAACACTCGAGCGAGCTGGTCTCCACGCACGGATACTCGCAGAACCAGATCCTGGTTTGGAAATATCCATCGCTCACACAGGTACGGAACCCTATTATATATACCTCTCCCTTCGCAGTGACCGCGGGAGGGGGCGCCGCGTCCCCTCCCGTCGCAGTGACCGCGGGAGGGGGCGCCGCGTCCCCTCCCGTCGCAGTGACCGCGGGAGGGGGCGCCGCGACCCCTCCCGTCGCAGTGACCGCGGGAGGGGGCGCCGCGACCCCTCCCGTCGCAGTGACCGCGGGAGGAGCGGTGATAGGGGAACGGTTGTGGGCTAAGGGGGGATATTGGGGCGGTGAAAGGCGGTCTCACAGTACGGAGAGAGGTCCTATCCAGGAGACACGGTTACGGATCTGGACACTAATGAGATGACCCACGGTTATAGTGTGGATGCCCCATGTCTATCACCATATGCAGACCTGAGTGGCCCGCGTTTCCCCTTTCACGATCCTGACGGTGGTAGTGCGAGGGGGTCGCGGCAGTACCGAAGGGATAGACGAAGACAACATTACAACAAAGATTCTTACGATAGACGAAGACAACATTACAACAAAGATTCTTACCAATCGGATTGATGGTGACCACCTCTCAGACACGAGTGCGCGTACGTTGAAGTACTCGGCCATGATGCACGGCGACTGTAAATGAAAAAGCAGCAGTCAGCCAACACTGAGAAAATTAATGGGCAGATCACGGTGTTTCTATAATCTGTACCTTTTGAACAAACGGGGTTTTAAACATATTGGGTTGATTAAAACTACCCTTAAATAAAATATTGAAAGAGGGAAGGAGACACGGCGATGAAAAAATTTTACCATTTTTTATATGATACATTTTTCGTAAGTAACAAAAAAAGACTATAGATTGTCTGACCCTATTAGTAACTTAAGACGTTTTTCGCACACAGCCAATGTCTTCATATTCTACTTTCTATTCCAGGTGGCAAAATTAACCGGTCATTCGTATAGAGTGCTCTACCTAGCCCTGTCCCCGGATGGGGAAGCGATCGTCACAGGCGCCGGGGACGAGACCCTCCGGTTCTGGAACGTTTTCTCCAAAACACCATCGCACAAGGAGAACAAGAGCGTCCTCAACTTATACACCGCACTAAGATAAGCGCTGTCCTGTAAATATTAGCATAAGTAGATCAACTCTCAATATGGAAAATATTGGGGGTTATTATTTTAATTGAACCACCTATGTGATGTATTTTGTATTCTATAACGCTTGACGTAAAGTCGAAATTCTCATGATAGTTTGCCACCGTTTTCCCAATCTATACTCGCTACCGTCACGTCACCGCCGAACATTTGTATGAGAAAATAGTTCAGCGCCTCCAAGCGGTGACGTAAAGAACTAAAATATGTCGTACAAATATTGTCGGTGACGCTAGGGAATATATATTACGAAAACGGTACAAAACTCTTAAAATGGTATGTCCTAAAGTCTGTAATGTTATTCGCAGGGTTAAATTTGAGTGGGTAAAATGACTGGAATTTCAACACCCTATATTGGGGATTTATAAATAGATTACAAAGTATGTCATATAGTAATATATTATTTTTATACTGTGGTTCTCGAATTAAATGTACATAATATATTTTTGTTAGTGATTATGTTAAGAAGCTGGACTGAGAAGTTTATTTGCGATTTATCTTGCATTTTCTTTATTTATATAGCATATTTTCGGTGATTGAATACGTGAGATCTCAACCTTAAGCACTATAAAATAAGGTTCAATACGACTTGTTGAAATATATTCACCGAAGTGCGCATAAATCATGAATTTTATATATAAATGTACACTGGTTTGTGTATAAAGTATACATTATGTACAAGTTTGTATATTTTAACTTATTTATCGTTATTTATGCGATACATATTATGTAGAGGTACCTCGCATAATATGTAGCTAATAGAATTATTATTTATTAATATATGACTACAGAAGTTTTCCACATGCGGAATGTTTTGTCTCGCTTTCGCTCATTAGTATCGTGATGAGTTTTAAAGATAAAACATTTTTCGCGCAAATTATTTGTATTGTCATATTGTAATAAATAAAAGTTCTTAATTTGTTAGTGACAAAATTTTGTTGTATTTTATATATTATTATATTATTGCGGACCGCAAATGGACAATTATTCTTATGATAAAATGCTTATTTGCCTTAGTAAACGATTATGATCCATTTAAATAGGGTTTGTATTGCCTAAGCTTTCTTTGAAGCTAGACAAATAGGCACTAAACCGGTAAGGGGCTTATAAACTTTAGACATAGATGTATTGATGAAATATTTTTTGTCTTATTGAAACTACCAGCAAATATCCCTCGTCAAGAGTAATTAATCCTGAACAATAAAGTTACAGAACAAAACCGTGACATGATGTTTATTCGTAACACTGTGGGATTAGTTACTCTTCACTATCCGTTATTTCCAGTTGGATATACACTGTGTAAAATATATAAAAAATAAATAAAAATTTTATATTAATTACTTAACATGCATAAATCATTAGCCTCCATCCTACATGTGTTGCTAAGCTCAAATCTCGAGAGCAGGTAAACCGATTTTGATAATTCTTCTTTTAGAATATACATTGAAGTACGAGGACGGTTCTAAGAGACAGAACAATTAATAAAAATGATGGATCGACTGTTAGAAGGTACGAAGTTCGCCGGGTCAGCTAGTAATATATATGAAAAATATTCTCCATTTGCGGTCTGCGTACAACTTTTGATTTGACACATTTACATAATAAAACATCAACTTTTCGATTGTGACCTATTTAGTGAACGTTTAAAGATGATTTTGATACGTTTTCTGGTTTGGATCGATTGTTAATTTTGACCTAATATTTTTCATAACGTAATAAACTAATTGTAGTGTTTTATTTCTTCTGTTCCAGCTGATAGGTGTAGTTAGTTCGAGAGAAAGAATTATAGTGTCATTTGTCACTTTAAACGAGTTCAATACTAATAAATACGTATTAAAACAAGCATGTGAAAATTACGTTATATATACGCGATTGGCTGAACTTTACAGATAAAAACTAAGTATTGATAAACTGAAAACTCCTTTACGTCATAATGCATTCTTTAACTTGAGGGTTACTTTCTCAAAGAATATTAGTTACTTTGTTATTTCAATGTATATTTTTATTGTATTATTTCATTGCTGTGCTCCGTAGACTTAATTTTAATAAAAGTACCGTGAGAATTTCAATAATTAGGATTAAAATCCCTGAACAAAACTGACAGACAGGCATTAAAAAAAAAGTATTTTTTTTATTATTTTTCGGTTTTTGTCATTACAAACCGACCCACTAATTTAATTTGTCTATATATAGTTGCTAAATCATGATTTACCCATTACCCATTAAAAAGTGTTTTTTTAATTATTTTCCGGTTTGACTCATCTATTTGATTTGTGTATAGATAGTTGCTTATCATTATTTACCCAACATAAATATTGTTATAATGATTTAGCACTTGTGTTAAAAGGCTAATATTCTTCGAGAAACGTAACTCATTCATGTTTGCGTGTGGGAAAGGTGACTCAGTAAATTTTCAGTTTTTGAGCTCTTAATATAGGTACTAATCTGTATTGATTGATGATAGCCTGTATTGAGACTCGTGTGAGAGACATTTAGTTATACACATTCAAAGATATAACTTTTTTTTTGTTTGTGTAAAACTGGCACTAAGGCGTTCCGGTAAATTAATTCGTAAGGTGTATATTTTTTGTTATTCTTTTCGCTAGCACGTAAGTTTCACCGCATTTATTATGAATTCTGAATTAGTTTAGTAACATTATAATTACTTAAATTATTGTTTCATAATACCTAAGATTGTGTTTCAAAATTTATAACTTAATTGATAAAGGCACCTCTTGTGATCTCATTCATAAATTCTGCTCTAAAAATGGTAACTTTCTTAAGATTATTCTTTATTTATTTCTTCACGTATTTATTATTTCGGAAATTATAATATAAATATTAAATTAATTAGTGTGTAAGTGTCTGTAAAATAAAAATATACCTTATTGCACTGTAATAGAGACGAAATTAAATGTTATCGAAGTGCTTAGTTTTTTTTAGAAGTGTGTAAAATTTGTCCTACTAGTGTAGTTGTGTAGATTAGTGTTTGGATTTGTGCAATTTAGTGGGTAGTTTGTGCAACATTCGATTATTCGTTTCGATTATAATCGATTCATTTGGGATAGTTAAGGAATTAATATAAAACCAAATATTAACTCGAATTGTAGTGTCGTGTGCCACGTGTATGTGTTTAACACTAATATATTTATGTATATAGAGGGCTTGTATGTAACTAATACATAGATTTATGAAGCACATAACAAATGTAATAGATAACAAATATATAACATTATTACAGTAGATTATTAAAATAGTTTTGATTCGTTCTGAAATAGTCTCGATTTCTACATAACTTACGAAATATACTTTGGAGAAGAAAGGTATGTAACATTATTCGTGTAAGTTCAATATCATTTTGTACCTTAATACCTTCGTTCAGAGTTTAATTTCAATTTACACCTATTCTAAGAATCTTAACTTTCTGAACTCTCTTCTAAAACAATACATTTCTCTTGTTTAAAGTTAGTATTGTATAAAAGATTTATTTATATAACATTTAGATGGAGAATTTAATATATTATCCACAGAGCGTGCGATGGACTGATATAATTTCCTGCTGTGTTTATTGTAAACTTGATTTAGAATTAAATGTTCCGAGTGTGATGATTGTATAAATGTGGTTTTATTTATTTTATACCATTTATTGGTTGAAAAAAGGCATAAAATACAATGTCTTAACAGTAAGCCTAGACAAAGTAACATTCTAAGTATGTGAAAACGTATTACGCCCCCCCAGTGGAGTACGGGGATAAAATATAGCCTATATTAATCAGTGATAATGTAGCAATCAAATGGTGAAAGAACTTTTGAGCCAATTCGTTACAAACATACAAACGTTTCCTCTTTATAATATGAGTATAGGTTTTAATCGAATCCAGCTGGTTGGATCAAAAACGATGGACATGTCCTGTCACGAATAAAAATGCGCAGTGAAAAACAGTGGGGATACGAATTTTTAAATACAATTGGGAGAGCTTTAAGATTACCTAAATTACAAAACTGTGTATATTCCTTCTTGGGAAATTCTGTAGCTTTGGATCTATGTCTATGTTTGAGTGATACAAAAATTATGAAATATCCAAAACCGTACCTGATTAATTGAATAGCAGAAGTAATTACAGATAAGAAGCTTAACTCTAATCGAAGCCAATTAATTTTAAGGTTCATTATTAAAACAAACCATTCATTATTTTCATTGTTCACGGATTGACGGTAAAACGGAAAATATGTTAGCAGTTACGTTAGATCAAAAATGTGGTTATATACTAGCTGTGCCCCGCGGTTTCACCCGCGTAGATTTAGTTTCATCCTGATTGTCGCGGAACCCTAATTTTTTTAATAAATAAAAGTAACCCAAGTTACTCCTTGAAACATCAGCTAGCTACCAGTGAAAGTCCCGTTGAAATCCGTCCAGCCGTTTCAGAGATTACCCGGAACAAACAGACAGACAGAGAAAAAATTTAAAACATGGTTTTTTATTGTCAGTAGCGTGTATACTTTCATACGCATTTAGTGAAAAACTGTAATTTTGGAATTACACACAGACACTTCAATTTTATTTATCTGTATATATAGAATTTAGGTATTCACGCACGTTTTAAAAATACCCTGTACCTTGATATTACTAAATATCTAGCAAACATTTAGAGGACTCCGTGACTTACTTAAGTATATGAAGCGTAACATGAAACATGTAAATACATAGCAATTCCTGAATTCAATTAGCAGGTAGCGAGGTACGATAATGAACTACTTTGCCGCCACTGCTGTCAAGCTAAAACTTCACTTGACTTAAGGCCTCTGTGGAGGTCATAGACGTAGTAAGTCATTTTTTTATGTCTATGGTCGAGGTGGTTATTTGTTCTTCACGCAGATTTTACTTTCGGCAACAAGTTTATTTAATATATCATATTTACAGGCTGAATTTGTCTGTGCTACAGACTTAGCATGAGGATTACCGGATTTTCATTTTTAATCTGCTTTTGCGGTGTTGTGTGTGATGTAAGGTAAGAATTTAATTATAACCTACTTCCTCATATATTGGATTTATTTTGTTATGTAGTTAGCAATTATTGAGAATAATACTTGGATTCAATAAAATGCCCTGCCTGAAAAGCCCACTACCCTCTAGCAGCCTTTTTAAACATTTTTAATGAATCTGAAATTACTTTTGAAACAATCTATTAAGATAAATAAAATTTAAGTGTCTGTTTGTAACTGCAAAATAACAGTTTTTCACTGAATGCATATTAAAGTATGCACGGTATTGACATAGAAAAACCAATTTTTCAAATTGTTCTCTGTCTGTCTGTCTGTCTGTTTGTTCCGGGTAATCTCCGAAACGGCAGGACGGATTTTAACGAGACTTTCACTGACGGATAGCTAATGTTACAAGGAGTAACTTAGGCTACTTAGATTTTTTAAAAACATTGGGATCCTCGGGGAGCTTAGAAATTAAAATCTACGCGGGTGAAACCGCGGGGCACAGTTTATACGATAATGTTAAATTTCGGATGCTGAGAAATCTTACAGACTAATCGGCTAGAATAACTTCGCTAGCTAATGGTTTACCTCCCCACAGATACGTAATACCAAGCTACCCGCTATCCCACCATGTGTGGTCGGTTGGATCACTCGACCCGCATCACCACTGTCAGTCGGACCAACTATGGACGCACTCCGTGTGCCTGCCTGTTACGTACGCAACACACGAGGACACGTAAATATCATTATAGAGCGCCTAGTGAGAGTTTTTCACTGCCGCCGTCACAAGTCACCGCGTCGAAGTATTCGCAGATTTGTATAGGATCGGAACAGCGCCTCTGTCGGCCTAAAGATGACACTATTGTGAGCCAAACAAATTGCGAATACTTCGACGCGGTGACTTGTGACGGCGGCAGTGAAAAACTCGCACTAGGCACTCTGTTATTACAGCCGCATATGCACTTAGGTTTCTTAGCGTTGCACTCGTTGTCGAGTGTCCGTTTTAAAGATACGAAATTGAACCTTATCCTCTATGAATTATTTATCAATTTCCCATGATTGAAACCAACGCTCGTTGTCGAGTTCGACGCTGAGACACCTTGGTAAATAATTTGGCTGTCATAAGCGCTCAGCGAATATTTTCGCAGAGCGCTCATAGGTCGTGACGGCATATGTATCCGTTGATATTTGACACGGACAGGTTGAACCTCAGCTTAATTAATTAAATTACAGATTTACGCTGTATCATATTTTTGTTTAGTCGAGAGTTTTACGTTTTGTGTATACAGATAAATAAATTGAAGTGTCTGTGTGACCGATTATAACGGGACTTTCACTGACAGATTTACAAGGAGTAACATAGGCTACTTATATTTAAAAACATTAGGGTTCCGCGGGTCACCTATGAAATTAAGTCTACGTGGGTAAATAATATTATTTCAGAGCTTCCTGTCCCATTAATGGCGGCTACTACTGGATATTATACACCGAGTAAGAATACTTATAACTATTCAAATTATCAATGATCAATCATTTTATTGTGGACTGACGAAACCAAATCTAATGAAACTTTATACATTGTAAGAATATACAATAATATTTATAATCATCTATACTTATAAACTAGTCTTTCTAATTTTGTAAATAAGAAAATTTTCAGTCTGCTACCTTTGCTTCCATTCAATTTAATTCGAAGGATTTCCATACCGTACTTGGGTACTCAAAACGGGTATCTAAGTGTTTTTATTAAGAAATGTTTACCAATTTAATATCCCTACCGTGGTACCTATTTTGAATCAGATAGATTTAAATTACTTCTAAGGGGTCCCTTATAACAAAACATGGTGCGCGATTCAGGTTCTCGTGTATTTGTACTCAAACTTTGCAACTGTTAGCGAGTAGCGCCATCTATGTAGCGAGCGGAGAAACGCTGCTATAATCCCTTTCGTAACCCACATCACAAAAATAGATGGAACTACATTTTGACCAAGGATCTTAGGTGATGTTTTGTAAAAAGGGGGATAATGTTTTGTCATGTGTTATTTGTTGGACAGTAAAGTAACGTTCTGTCAACCTGCGAGGCCAGAAGGATTCGGATATCAGCATCCAGACCAAGACAAAAGAATGATGTAAGTTAATCATTTAAGATCAGTTACAATGTGATTGTCTTATCTTCACTTACAGGAAATGTCACGCATGGTATGAAACACAACATCTATACTCTATACAGATAAATAAAATTAAAGTGTCTGTTTGTAATTCCAAAATAACGGCTTTTCACTAAATGCATATGAAAGTATACGCAACAGACACTAAAAACCAGGTTTTTTGAATTTTTTCTCTATCTGACTGTCTGTTTGTTCCGGGTAATCTCTGAAACGGCTGGACGGATTTTAACGGGACTTTCACTGGTAGGTTAAATAAAAGTAGCCTAAGTTACTCCTTGAAACATCAGCTACCTACCAGTGAAAGTCCCGTTAAAATCCGTCCAGCCGTTTCAGAGATTACCCGGAACAAACAGACAGACAGACAGAGAAAAATTTAAAAACTTGGTTTTTTAGTGTCAGTAGCGTGTATACTTTCATATGCATTTAGTGAAAAGCTGTAATTTTTTTATTACAAACAGACACTTCAATTTTATTTATCTGTATAGATAAACTTTCATGTATGTAATATTAGAGTGGGATGCTGTATGCACAGGTCAACATCACAACGCTCCACAACTACAGATAAAATATCAAAAACAACACATCCACGAGATTGGGTGCCTGACTATGAGGACGAAGACATCGACTGGGGCGACATCCTTGACAATGCTAAAGCACCAATTATAGAGTGAGTGGCACTATTCTTTAATGCATTACATAACTGTGTAGAAGTTATTAATATTGCATTAATTTCTTTTTTAATTGACTAGCGGACGTCACGGGTTTCACCCGCGTAGCTCCCGTTCCCGTGGGAGTACGGGGATAAAATAAAGCCTATGTTACTCGCTGATGATGTAGCTATCCATTGCTGAAAGAATTTTCCAGATCAGTCAAGTAGTTTCGGAGCCTATTCAACGCAAAAAAAACAGTCAAATATTTCCTCTCCAAAATATTAGTGTAGGAAAACCCTCCTGTGCAGGTTGACTTCAAAAACAACAAAACTACCAGTTAAAAGAAAAGTTGAAAATTGGTAAGTAAGAAAATTTGTAATTCTTAGTAGTTTAAGTTAAGTGATCTGAAAAATTAAAACGGAAATGATTGATTCAGTTTTGGCCCTGGTAAGACACTTACGAACATGGAAGAATTGACCACCGGTTCGGAAACTAGTGTCCTGAGAAGAACCGGCAAGAAACTCAGGCAGGCATCATGTACATTTCATCTATAAAGCAAACAAACCAAAAAACTATTGTACGCGACTGTCAGCATTACACGTTGGTCAATGTGAAATAAATTAATCTATATCTATACAGATAAATACAATTGAAGTGTCTGTTTGTAATTCCAAAATAACAACTTTTCACTAAATGCATATGAAAGTATACACGTTACTGACACTAACAAAACCATGTTTTAAAATTTTTCTCTGTCTGTCTGTTTGTTCTGGGTAATCTCTGAAACGGCTGGACCGATTTTAACGGGACTTTCACTGGCAGGTAGCTGATGTTTCAAGTAGTAACTTAGGCTAGTTTTATTTATTAGTTTCTTGCCGGTTCTTCTCAGAAGGCTAGTTTCCGAACCGGTGGTAAATTCTCGATCTTCATAAGTGCCTTACCAGGGCCTAAACTGAATAAATATTTTTCATTTTCATTTTCATTTTCATAAAAAATATTGGGGTTCCGCGACATGAAGCATGAAACTAAATCTACGCAGGTGAAACTGCGGGGCACATCTAGTCAATAATATTATTCAAATCAATCAAATACTAATTGCAAATCTAATCTACCATCGGTGTTAGTCTTAAGAATTAATTATTTCATGTGTACAGGAGTACAACTAGTGCTATGCCATCAACACAGACACAGCCAGCCACCAATAGACATGAGTAAGATAGTATTTACAAACAAATACTCAAATAAATTTATAATCTGTACACATATACACATAAATAAAATGGAAGTGTCTTGTCTGTTTGTTCCGGGTAATCTCCGAAACGGCTGGACCGATTTTAACGGGGCTGGCAGGTAGCAAATTTTACAAGGAGTAACTTAGGCTACGTTTATTTAAAAAAACATTAGGGTTCCGCGGGACACTCAAGAAATTGACTCTACGCGGGTGAATACTGATATTATAAAGAGGAAAGATTTGATTGTTTGTTTGTTTGCATTGAATAGGCTCCGAAACTTCTTCTTTTCTTCTTGACCGATCTTGAAAATTCTTTCAGCAATGGATAGCTACATCATCAGCGAGTAACATAGACTATATTTTATCCCCGTACTCCCACAGGAACGGGAACTACGCGGGTGAAACCGCGTGACGTCCGCTAGCGACAAATAAGTTCTATACTAGTTTTAAAGAGGGACAAAGTGGGAGCCATGCTTTTTGAAATATGATTGAAAAATAAATATTTTGCTTTTCTTACAACTTTTAACCAATTTGAATTTATAGGTATACTGAAAAAGACGGTTCAATCAAGCAGACGAGAAAATGTCCACGTAATACTGCTTGGGTTACAAACCGATGTGTGCCAGTAGTGCGTTTAAAGGGCCACAAAGGGTAAGTAATTACGAACTTTAAATTTAATCTGAATACGTGTATTTCAACTACCCACTGCCATAATTGACACTAGGATTTAGAAAGTACTTATATTAGTTTACAAGCGGACATCACGAAGATCCCGTCCCCACGGGAGTACTAGGATAAAATGTAGCCTATGTTAATCGGTGATAATGTAGCTATCCTTTCCTGAAAGAAACGACTGGACCGATTTTAACGGGACTTTCACTGTCATAGTTTCTACAAGAAGTAACTAAAGCTACTTTTATTTTTTTCTAAAACTGGGTACCGCGAATTGGAGTTCTGAAATTTAGTCTACGCGAGTGAAACCGCGGGGCACAGCTAGTAAGTAAATGAGTTATGTTTTTAGTGATGAGCAATGCCCTGATAACCAGCATTACTACGAGGGACGTTGCAGGCCTTACATAAAAGCGTAAGAATTTTTTTATTAAATTGTGTGTCAATATTATTTTTACCACGAATGTTTATTTGGAGCAATTTTTAGATCAAGTCGTAGAGGCTAGTGAGATTATAAATATAACCGCATTGGTATATAAAGTCTAAACTTTAGGCGCACATTTATGACTTTATTAGTTAGACTTAATATTAATGTTTGTGGTAGTGTAGTTATTAGATGTGGATTACTAAAGGTTCCATGCTTACTGGTTGATTTTTGACAAGACACTACTTATTTTTGTAGTAAAATGAAATTATAAAAACTAAAATGCCTCAAAAATTTATAAAATGAACCACAACAACTTTTTTTAATTGTGTAGGAACTTTTTACACTTTAAAATGGATATGTATGACAAAAAAAGTTCGGCTATAAAGTCTAGATTAAATTTTGTAAAAATCGGAGCACTCGTAACCGTAGGAAGTGCATGAAGAGATGCATGAATGTGAATGAAGCGAAATGTAAGGATCGTAGCATGTGGTAAACGGTGGTCTCTGCCCACCCCCATGGGATACAGGCGTGAGCATATACTCGTTTATGTGTGTTTTAATTGTGTATAAAAAATTTGTTATATTTCAGACGATTACTCCGCCCTCCAAAGAACAAAGATAACGCCTATTGGTCGGTACTGACCGCCCGCCCTGAACCCAACTATTACTGGGGATCTGATTACCACAGCCAACCTTAATAAACTAACAAACATTAAGAATACCATAATATTTTGGAAACCACCTGCTACAAGTTAGCCAAAGTTACTCCTTGCAACATTCGCTATCTGCCAGTGAAAGTCCCGTTAAAATTGGTTCAGCTGTTTCAGAGATTACTCGGAACAGACAGACAGACACACAAAGAAAAAAATAAAAAAATTGTTTCTGCATGTCAGTACTGCATATACTTTCATTAGCATTTAGTGAAAAGCTGTAATTTTGGAATTACAAACAGACAGTCCAATTTTATATATCTGTATAGATTAGTATAGATTCCTATGGAAGTACCTACCTATCTGTAAACTAGTATAAAAACAGAAGGACCAACGCTAACCCACTTTGTATAGAACTCGTGATTTAAAAGCAATGCAATTGAATTGAGAGATACCTAGTTGTATCGAGTGGATGGATACGGACTATTACAATGTGCAATACAGCCAGGAGTGCGGGGTCACTGACCCTTCACCCCTCTGTCTCGGGCCGAGTGCCTCGTTTGAACGGGACACTTACTGGAATGGGGGCTAATTTTTAAATGTTCTAATTTTGTTTAGTTTAATTAAGTAAAAAAAAAAGTTTAAAAGCTATGCAAGTTCAAGTCGGAATATTTCTAAAAAATTATGTACAGTGATTTCACACTACGTGCTTTACGGTGAAGGAAAACATCGTGAGGAAACCTGCATATGTCTGAGAAGTAATTCAAAGACGTAGGTATGTATAGTGCTTGCATCTGTCACGTTAAGACTCTGCCTACCCCTTCGGGGAATACAGGCGTGAGCATATGTATGTGTTATTAATAAAAATATCTTTAAATCATATGATTGCTTATATTTGACTATTCCTTTCATTTCTCTAATTTCACTAAACAGGGGACCAAGTATGGTCGTTTAAGCAGCGCGTAATAAGAACTTCTTAGCTTTGACGTTTAATATTACGGTACAAAAAAAGCGTTGGTGTCAACCATAGGATATTGATACATAACACATAGAGGATAAGGTTCAATTTTGTATCTCAAAAACCGACACTCGACGACGAGTGCAACGCTGAGAAACCATAGTGAATAACGAGGCTGCGTATGTCTGAGAATAAATTCGAAGAAAGTGTAGCAAGCCAGCAAACAAATACAATGAGTACTTAAAGCCGAGAATTTTTCCGGAGCATGTCATTTAAACCAGAATGGAAGGACGGATATGATGAATCGTTATTGGTTCCGCTTTTGTCGCTTACCTAAAGAACCCTAAAACCAAGTTTGTTAAAAATTTCCGAGAACAGTAATAGAATTTATTTCCCAAGGCATTTCCTTCGCAGGAATAAATTTTGTGTATTATGCGAAGTTTAGGATCAATTTTAGAGTTCTACGCCGACTGAAGCCCACATAAAAGATACACTTGTATCGCCGTGGTGGCTGTGGGGTTCGAGTAGTCGCCTGCTGTACATGCGACGCAAGTTCGAATCCCAGTGGTCTGCCGCGTTATTCACCAAGGTTTCTCAGCGTCGCAGTCGTCGTCGAGTGTCGGATTAAAAGATACGAAATTGAACCTTATGCTCTATATATTATGTATCAATTTTCTTATGAATGAAACCAACGCTCGTCGTCGAGTTCGACGCTGAGAAACTCAAAAAAATTCTCTTAAAACTCAAGTACAGTGATTTCACACCACGTGCGTTACGGTGAAGGAAACCATCGTGAGGAAAACTGAATACGTCTGAGAAGACATATGCAGTTTTCCTCACGAAATCCAAAGACGTATCTAAGTAAGTGCGCAAGACCAAATTTGCACTGTTCTATTTTGTGAGCAGAATATGTTTGAAATAATGTTTTCTCTGATATATTTCATACAACATCTACCTACATGCCTATGTACCTACGTTGTGCAACGTTGAAATATTTGTGGCTCAGACAGGCATTTCGTGCATGTAATAATTATACTAGCGGACGTCACGAGGTTTCACCCGCATAGTTCCCGTTCCTGTAGGAGTCATCATCTCCCTGGCCTTATCCCAAACATTGTTGGGGTCGGCACTTGATTCAACCCGATGTGGCTGATCACCTGATTTTTATACGGAGCGACTGCCATCTGACCTTCGCAACCCCTTTAACGAGGAAAATCTGTGACCTGGGTTAAACCAGTTGTCAGACTATTTGAGGCCTCCGACT
Source organism: Watsonalla cultraria (assembly GCA_964035505.1). Lineage (NCBI taxonomy): Eukaryota > Metazoa > Arthropoda > Insecta > Lepidoptera > Drepanidae > Watsonalla > Watsonalla cultraria. The sequence goes on along the minus strand of OZ037717.1, from coordinate 2,158,228 downwards.
GACCTGTAACGATTGCCAAAGATGATAAATTGGCAACCGGGACCGACGGCTTAACGTGCTCTCCGAGGCACGGAGGGAACTCGGGCGGTCACCCATCCAACTACTGGCTAGGGCTAGGGTTGCTTAACTTCGCTGATCGAATGATATGCGCAATAGCAATTGTGCCACGAGCTCCTCCGTTCCTGTAGGAGTACGGGGATAAAATATAGCTTTTATTAATAGACTAGCCCCGCGGTTTCACCCGCGTAGATTTTAATTTCATGGTTGCCCGCGGATCCCTGATGTTTTTTTTAAATCTAAGTAGCCTAAGTTACTCCTTGTAACATTAGCTAACCGTCAGTGAAAGTCCCGACAAAATCCGTCCAGCCGCTTCGGAGATTACCCGGAACAAACAGACAGACAGACAGAGAAAAATTTTAAAACTTAATTTTTCTGTGTCAGTACCGTGTATACTTTCATATGCTTTGAGTGAAAAAGTGTTATTTTGCAGTTACAAACAGACACTTCAATTTTATTTATCTGTATAGATGATAATGTAGAATTCAAATAGCGAAAGAATTTTTTAAATCTGTCCAGTACTTTTCGAGCCAATTCGTTACAAACATACTTAAATACAAATCTCCTCTTTATAATGTTCGAATAGATAACATGCATGAAGTGCCTTGGTAAACAGTGTGTATAACCTGTGTCCTAAACCTATGTGCCTTAACATTGAATTAACAAAACTTGTTGTAATGCTTGTAGGGACGTCCATTGGATTTTCAGAGGGATAAGCATAAATAAAGGATAAGCATAAAAAATAAGCAGGGAAGGAAGGTAGGTTAATTACAGACCAACGTGGCGCGTAGGTACATACGTTTTGATATAGACACACACACGACACGAGTATATTCACTCATCACAAATGGTAAGCACTGCTTATCTGTTTATATGGAATGCACGCCCCTGAATGCTTGTAACTATACAAAGCAATAGAAATTCCAACAGTTCTAAGCCATTAGTAACTTTGAATGATGGAGCTTCAGTGTACTCCCTTAGTTCGTTTCAAACATTCACTCCTAAACATTGACAGAGAATCCTATTTAAAGTAACGAACATATTTCGAAACTAATTACTATTGACCTTCAAAATTATTTATTCGATTGCTTCGTTGCTTCAGTGGTCATAATGTTAGTGAAGAACTCGAGGTTCCGGGTTCGATTGGACAAAGTGCTATTGAATTTTTCCATCCATCCTTAATCCCCTAGTAGCAGCCCGGAGTCTGGATTAGTGCCCGGTTAATGACAATAGGCTCGCCCCCTATTACATAGGACTATGATATGTGGGTACACTCTACCTAATGTTATTAGTTATACAAACATATACAAACTCCGTGCTCTGGGGCCCAACCATGAGCTCTTTCTTATTGCAATGACAATTCAGTTGTGCGACAGTGACAGATGTATGCACGTCACATACATTTGTGTCATAAATGAGTGAAACTATCATGGCAATAAGAGCTCATGGTAAGGCCCTTGGCCTTCGAGTAGGTACTTAGGATCAAATCAAATGACTGAATACCAAAGAGATGAAAGTTTTTTACTATGCACCTAATCTTAGTATATACGTATACCGGAGAGAATCTCTATAGCGCGATGCACAGTTTTATTAGTCCCATCTATCGGTATTGTAATACAATACTACTCTAACCTACATACTTGGCTTGTAGATATAAATAAATATAAACTTATAAACATATGAACGTTCCCGAGAGACATTCTTCTTGTCATTTTTAAGTACTATTCCTTGTACATTATAACTATGTTTGTATTCAATAAATGCACTGATATATACAACAGGTAGGTACCTAAATAAAATAAGTATATTTCTCTATCAGTCTCTCAGTCTGTCAGTTTGTCCCGGCTAACGCTACTTTTACTGGCAGATAGCCGATACTACCAGCGGTAACTTTGGCTACATCTATTTTCATCATCTCCCTGGCCTTATCCCATACATTGTTGGGGTCGGCATTTGATTCAACCCGATGTGGCTGATCACCTGATTTTTATACGAAGCGACTGCCATCTGACCTTCGCAACCCCGTTTAGGAGGAAAATCTGTGATTTGGGTTAAACCAGTTGTCAGATTATTTTTAGGCCTCCGACTGACCTGTAACGATTGCCAAAGAAGTTAAATTGGCAACCGGGACCGACGGCTTAACGTGCTCTCCGAGGCACGGAGGGAACTCGGGCGGTCACCCATCCAACTACTGGCTAGGCGTATGGTTGCTTAACTTCGCTGATCGAATGATATGCGCAATAGCAACTGTGCCACGAGCTCCTCATCTGGCTACATCTATTTTAGAATAATAATTATGGTTTTGCGTAATAAGGCACCATGGAATGAAGTCAACGTGAGTAAAACCGCGAGGCACAGTTAGTCTACACATAATTCCATACAGTATCGCGAAGTCGTGAACCACAGACGAATGTCCTCCATTGTCAAGGGGCTAGTTAAACTTTATAATCACTTCCCTTTGTATTGCTAACTCCATATTGTACACCCACAGACTCAAACTGTAATTAACTTCTGTCATTATGATATAGCAAAGGTTAGGAGTTTCTACTTATATTTTAATATATACATAACGGGAGCCTACCATCGGCTTAAGCAGAGCGTATTAAGAACTTCTGAGCTTTGACGTTTCATCTTTGTACCTACCTTAAAATTAAACGTCGGAGCCGTTTTTAATACGCTCGGCTTAAACCGATGATTTTAAATGGTACTTATAGTACAACCATATACGTAATTGTATTTAATAAAGAGTCCTTCGACCTGCACCTTATTAAGTTGACCTTTTAGTCCGATATCATCATCTCCCTGGCCTTATCCCATGTATTTGGGGTCGGCACTTGATTCAACCCGATGTGGCTGATCATCTGATTTTTATACGAAGCGACTGCCATCTGACCTTCGTAACCCCTTTTTCGAGGAAAATCGGCAATCTGGGTTAAACCAGTTGTCAGACTTTCTTAGGCCTCTGACTGATCTGTAACGATTGCCAAAGATGTTAAATTGGCAACCGGGACCGACGGCTTAACGTGCTCTCCGAGGCACGGAGGGAACTCGGGCGGTCACCCATCCAACTACTGGCTAGGCGTATGGTTGCTTAACTTCGCTGTTTGAATCATATGCGCAATAGCAACTGTGCCACGAGCTCCTCTATCGATACACTATCTACTACAATATTGATATCTAAACGAATAATTTAAACTGAAGAGTTTGTGTATTTGCCACAAAAACGCGCAAATCTCAGAAAGCTTATTTATTGCATTTAAGTTAGTTACAAGTTAAACGAACAAACCCAGTTAGGGTACAGCAATATGAGAGACTACTTGGACTTAGTTTTTCTCAGTGTTAGCTCACTTATCGAGGAAGGTATAGTCGTATAATTATCATCACGCTAAGACCAATCGCGTGATAATGTTAGCGTTAGCCCAAAGTAAGTTCCACGCGGTCAAAGTCGCGGGCAGAAGCTAGTTAGTATTAATTGTCCGTAGTTTGTATTGGTGCTAACAATCGTTAGCATATAGGAAATGGAATTGTGACCTTTAAACTATCAAGGACAAGGTTATTGAAGTTCTAAGGGAAGTTATGTCGACTTCCGTATGACAGGGAGGGACGAAATACTGAATTGTTTATTCATTATGTAGATAGATTATTTTTTTTAAGTTTTTTTTTTACAATCTATTGATAATCTCCTGACAAACTTCAGCACAGGAATCGAACCCTCGTGATCGGCAGGCGAACTCACCAACCACTAGTTCAATGAGACAGCTAACAATCTATTTACGTACGTAGTGAATGAAGAGTCGCGGTAGTCAAATAAAAAATATCTGAGCAACGTTTCCTACAATTGACAATTTTTTTTTATTCAACCAAAGAGTTAGACTTACTATTAAAATTCTGAATTAGTTATGGTCCGCCTGATAGTAAGTGGCTACCTACTTTCTGAATGGAATCGCTGTGCCAACCTAGCTTTCCTCTCGGTTAAGACTCTTCTTATAAATAACTAGCTGTGCCCTGCGGTTTCACCCGCGTAGATTAGAATTTTGTCTAAAAAATAAAAATAAAAATTTAGGGGTGCACTACCCCTAACATTTAGGGGGATGAAAAATAGATGTTGGCCGATTCTCATAGATACCGGATAAGCACAAAAAATTTCATCAAAATTGGTCAAGCCGTTTCGGAGGAGTATGGCAACGAAAACTGTGACACGAGAATTTTATATATTAGATATCCCGGAATAGCCTATTGTACTGGGCAGGTAGGTAATGTAACGGTAATTCGGGGCACCTCACACGACATTGAGTGACGAAGGACTGATTTGTAGACCGGTGGTATCAATTAGAGAATATATATGCTTCTAATAAACGTAATAATATTACCGCATCGAATCTAAAGTATAACGAAACTGAATGTTTGAAATAATTGTGTAGAGATAGAATGTCTCGTGGAAATAATTGTGTGGTCCTAATTCTTAGGTTTTTGTGCTATCAAATATATAAGCGACTTAGGCGTAATGTCATAAAGTGTATCATGCTGTGGCCGATCGCTTTTAAGTAGGGAAGGCAGAAAATTCAAGTCTTAAATAAAATAAAATTAAGAAATATGTATCTCATACAGGACTAACAGGAGGGTTTATTTTACTTATTTATTTATTAACTGTGCCCCGCGGTTTCACCCGCGTAGATTTAGTTTCAAACTTTTTGTCGCGGCACCCTAATATTTTTAATAATAAAAGTAGCCCGAGTTACTCCTTGAAACATCAGCTACCTGCTAGTGAAAGTTCCGTTAAAATCGATCCAGCTGTTTCAGAGATTACCCGGAACAGACAGACAGACAGACAGAATGACAGAGAAAAGTTTTAAAACTTGGTATTTTAGTGTCAGTAGCCTGTATACTTTCAAATGCATTTCGTCAAAAGCTGTTATTTTGGAATTACAAACAGACACTTTAATTTTATTTATCTGTAAGTATAGAGTTTAGATAATAAGTACCACGACATATCCACAAGGACTTTCAACCCACGCAACAATCAATACGATGGTAACCACATAATGATTTTGTTTACTTTCTATGGTTGCTATAATGATTTGATTCGTAATATGATCGAGCTTCGTTCCAGATCTTTTTACATTCCATAACTAAAGTAGGTTATCTATTCATCAGCATGGCTTTTGTCGGTGGAGACGTAATTGGTAAGTATAGGTATAATTTTGGCTGTTGAAAAGAAAAATACGCTTAACCTACTACAATCAGGGTCTGTAGACAAAGTTACATTATCCTCGCGCTTTGCTAGTAGAAACGATACAAAATGTCACGTGACTGATTTATGTCATTTGTATGAAAATGACATAAATTAGTCACGTGAATTTGTATCGTTTCTATTAGCGAAAAGAACATGCGTCGCTTGCGTAGCAGGCGACTGCCCAAACCCCACCGCCACCACGGCTCTCTCTAGTGTTAAATCGGAATTTGTATGAATAAACAAATAAATTAACTGTCCCTAAAACATTCAAAGTAATGTTTGACTTATAAATCTCTTTATTTCATTATTCAATGTGTTTGTGTGTCATCAAGGACCTATAAAAAGGTCATAGAAAGCATTGAAGACAAACAAAGCTATCGATCGATTGAAAGTCAAGACCTAACATACTTTACTAAGTATATAAAATGTTACTTGCTTTTTATAAATTGCTATGCAAACTGATTGCTCACAAGTTGGCATCATAGAGTCCGTTCGTAATTCCACATTAACAGCTATTCACTTCATAAACGTGAGAGAGAATCAATTTTAAAAAAATATCCTAAACGAGCCTTGGTGGCCTCGGGGTTAGAGCAGTCGCCTGCTACGCAAGCGACACAAGTTCGAATCCCAGCGGGGCCTGTACCTTAAGTTTTTCTAAAAACTTATATACAGTGATTTTCTCACGACGTGCTTTACGATGAAGGAAAACATCGTGAGGAAACCTGCATATGTCTGAGAAATAATTCAAAGACGTAAGTGCCTGAGACGGCGATGGACTCACCCTCTGTCACGTTGGCACTTAATCATATTCGGTGCAATGTGGGTGTTGAGAATTACAACACTTCTGCCTACCCCTTCGGGGAATACAGGCGTGAGCATATGTATATGCAAAAAATATCTGTTCGTCTGCTTTTTCCGGAGAATCTCCGAAACGGTTGGACCCATTTTAACGGGACTTTCAGGTGAAGTAAAGACACATATGATATTAAGTCTACGTGGGGTAGAATTATTATGGAGTTTACTTCGTTTCGTATGAGATATTCACCGCCGTACTGAGTTTGATACGAGAAATATATCTGAGTATTCATCGCCGTATCGGTTACTGATATTATGCTCTTAGACGACAGCTGTGATTGTTTAAGAAAATTATTTTGCCTCGGTTATAAGATACTATAAAATTGTGTGTATAAAAGACTAGCAGTTGAGTTATATTTCCCACGGAAATCATTTCATTGTATTGAAAATACCACGTGTACTACTAGTCATCTAAATATAATAGCTACATCTTAAAAAACACGTTAAATAGTTAATGCTGCAAGAAAATATAAAAAAACAGCTTAAATCCACATGCTACGTTGAAATTCGTATTCGTTTCGTATGACAAAAAATCCGAAAACGTGGCCGTTAATAACGTTAATATAATTGCCTATTGCCTAATGGCGAATAATTACGTACCTTTGATCTCCTGCTCCACGAACTGCAGCATCCAGCGGATGAACCTTTATGATTCCCAGGATGATGCTAGATGCTCGTTGGATGCTAGAGTTTCCAAAGTGATGCACTAATTTAAGCGCACGCGACAATTTTAGTGGTGTCGTGAGCGAGTTTACAGTTAAAATGATTTTTTTATCCCTGAGTTCCAACTACCCCCTTCCTTGGTCACATTTTTTATATACCATAGCCAATTAAAGTATAGAGTATTACCATAAATCTCTGTCGCCACAGATTAAAATGTACACCATATTATGCTTCTATAAATATATTTTCGACAGACTAAAATAAGAATTTGAAATATTGAAAATCAAAATGATTTATTCATTTTAGGCCCTGGTAAGGCACTTATGGATCTCGAAGAATTTACCACCGGTTCGGTAACTAGCTTTCTCAGAAGAACCTGCAAGGAACTCAGCTGGCATCATGTATATTTCATTACATATTGAAACTACGATTCTTTTTACCTATCGTATTTTTACTTACCATGGATTAATCAATGTTGGTACTTACCTACTCTGTTATTAATGTCGTAAGTCATTACCATATCTGTCCTACAAACGGACGGTCATTAGTTTTATCTATAAATAATTCAACGCCGTAGCATGAGTTGAAAATAAGCACTTTTGTATCAAAATCAATAGTCCAAGTATCATTGGAATATATTTGTAACTACCGATGGATTCAGTTTGTATATTTCAGTTTACAGTAGCTGTATTCCCACGGTTTGTACATAATAAAATGTGGATTAATGTTGGTTAGTGTTTCGCTACGTTAAATAGTTTCAGAAGAAATGTTATTTATCACATTATGACAAACTATTAACATCTACTAGCGGACGTCACGCGGTTTTACCTGCGTAGGTCCCGTTCCCGTGGGAGTACGGGGATAAAATATAGCCTATGTTACTAGCTGATGATGTAGCTAGCCATTGCTGAAAAATTAAAGATCGGTCAAGTAGTTTCGGAGCCTATTCAATGCAAACAAACAAACAAAAAACAATCAAATCCTCTATATAATATTAGCGTGGATGTAGATGATGGTTATGGTGATGGTGATGATGATAGGAAAGGAGTCCGACGCGAACTTGGTCGATTTTTAAAGTGATGCCGATTAACGTATGGCATGTTAAGTGCAAAAACTCATTTTTCGTACGTCCACATAAAAAAATGCCCGCTCTCATTTTAGCAGTAAACTGTGTTACGTAAAAATCGAAGTAGATAATGAGATTCCGCCCTTCTACGTACACTATAAATCCTTCCAGAATGCAATTATAAAGATAACTAGGACTAACCTAGTTTCTGGTTGCACTAGATTGCGGGTTAGTGTAATAGACACAAATTGTGACGTGATCTAAGAAATGTAATTTACGTGTTTGAGTTGACGTTACGTTAATACTAGTTTTATCTATACCAATATTATAATGAGGTAACGTTTGTAAGTTTGTGACGTTGTAAGGGTAATCTTTGGATCTTTTGAACCAATTTTCAAAATTATTCCACCAATAGAAAGCTACGTTAGTGTGTCTAGGCATAGTAACTTCCAAATATTACGCGGGACGAACGGGCCGGGACCAAAATATTTGTAACGCGGAATGGAGTCCGCGGGTACTGCTAGTCTATATCTATATCTATACATCTATACAGATAAATAAATTTGAAGTGTCTGTTTGTAATTCCAAAATAACAGCTTTTCACTGAATGCATATGAAAGTATACACGCTACTGACACTAAAAAACCAAGTTTTAAAATTTTTCTCTGTGTCTGTTGGTTCCGGGTAATCTCTGAAACGGCTGGACCGATTTTAACGGGACTTACACTGGCAGGTAGGCAGGTGGCTGATGTATCAAGGATTAACTTAGGCTACTTTTATTTATTAAAAATATTAGGGTTCCGCGACAATAAGGATGAAACTAAATCTACGCGGGTAAAACCGCGGGGCAGAGCTACATATTTTGTTGTCCCAACTATGTTTGGTGAACGAAGATCTATATACAAACCTTGTTTGATACTAGTAATCTGTAGCATAGTATACGTGTGAAAATTAGTAAAATATTATATCACTAGCTGTGTCCCGCAGTCTTACCTGCACAGTGTTTATTTCAGGAGCGACTTGCGGAACCCTGCTTTCTTTAAATATAAGTAGTCTAAGTTACTCGTTGTATAGCTATCTGCCAGTGAAAATCGGTCCAGCCGTTTCGGAGATTAGCCGTAACGAGAACATTTAAAAAAAATATTTTTTCATGTTAGTACCGTATATCGTCAGTACTTTCAAACGCATTTAGTGGAACGCTTTTATTTCGGAATTACAAACAGACACTTCATTCACACATAATATGTGTAATTATGGTAATTATATATCATTGCCATTCACGCGCCGCCTTCAAAGGGGAGTCATTAATAAAATAAAAGAATCTCTTTCGTTATCGATATTATTTGATAAGTTAAAATGCATCCTGCACTTAATGGTGCCTCTTGTTTGTCATCCTAATCATTCACATTTAGATAGATTCAATCAAAATCCACAATGGAATTCAATAAATTAAATAATAAGTTTGTACAACAAAATAATAACACTGAATACGTATATATTACATTCTTTGGAAATCCGAGATCACATTTATGTCATTATCCCAGATGTTTCAAAACTGCAATTATTTTCACATCGGTGTTCAGCACAACACTTATTGTAGGCAGGGTCGCACGAAGAGCATTGACTATCAATTTAAGGTTACGATAATGATTCTACACCGACAAGAGCTTTACACCAATCGATAAAGAAAACTCTTTAAATCACAATGATACAATATTAAGCACTTTTGAATCTAATGCTGACTATACATAATGTGAATCGACTAGAGCCTACGTACACTTAGAAAATCTACAATAATTACAAATTGATTTATTCACTAGGAATCTAGACTTTTCGAGTTTTTGAGAGATCGCGCGGCTACTGGGGGCGGTTTGCTCTTTTTGTTCTTATTATCTAGAGGAGGATTGCTGAAGGTATCTGCGGGGGCCGTGGAGGGTGTACTATACACCGAGCTCTTGGAGCCGGGAGCACTGTTGCCCGGAGACACGCCGCTGTCCGTGCTCACGGAGGCAGGGCTCGGGCTGTCGCTCACACTGTTGCACACGGTCAGCTCCTGCCCGCCCACCGACACTATCTGCCCGATCGGCTTCTGCCTCACTAGATTTATACTTTGGCACATGTTACTCTTCTCTGGGTCGCTTTCCTTCTTGTGGTACCGCGTGAGCGTCCCCGCCGAACCCGCCGAGTTGGGTCGGTACATCTGGACGAAGTGGGACTGGGGGTAGTACTGGGTGTGATGCGGGTCGGGCGGCACTTGCCCAGGAACCCAGGACCCCGGCGGCATGTGCGACCACACCGGCACCTGCACCACGTGCGCGCCCTCCGGCAGCTGGCTGAACCCGGCGGCCATCGGCATCGGCCGCACCACCCCCACCGGCGGTGGGGCACTATGCGGCCTCAGCGCAGGGTGTCCATACTGCGCAGCGAACTCCTCACCTTCGTACATCCTGTTCGGATTAGGTTCCACGTTCGGGAACACCGTATGCGGCCCCCTCTGCAAGTACGTGAACATCTGCTGCTGTGCCTGCTTCATCGCCACATAGTGCTGTAAGTGCATCGCGGTCTGTTGCCGTTGCTGCGCTATATCCGGGGCTATATTGGCCGCAGCGTTCCCGTGAATGTAGTAAATATGGGATTGCGTGCTCACCTGCGCGGGAGGTGTCTGTCTCTGCGCGTTATTGAACTTGTTGTCGGCGACCTTATTCTGCGGGTCTTGGTACTCCTCCGGCGGGGCGATGTACTTGGGCGGCGACGGCGGCGTCACCTGTTGTGACATGGGATAGCTAATAATCTGCGCTATGTACGGCTGCTGCGACTTGGCAGAATGCGCGGGACTGTGTGTTTGGAATGTTGGGTTGAAAGTAATTTGGGATATGTCTTGGCCGGACATGTCTTTGTGGTTGGCTCTGTGTTCATTGGCTTCATTTTTCCTTGGCTTTTGGTTGTAGGGTGCGACCTTTGGGTTGTTTTTCCAGTTGGCGCCGGCGCTTTGTGGTCGTTTGACGGGTGATTTGGTGGGGTCGTGCCAGTTGTCGCCGTTGATTTGCCTGGGGTCTTGGTGGTGGGACTGGGCGCTGTGTGCCCGTCGTGGCGGGGGTGACATGCCGTCGGGGATGTTTTGTCGGTAGCATCGTCTGCCTGAGCCGGGGCTGTTCTGCCTGTCCGGGGGCTGCGGCACGGGGCGAGGTACTCTCCTCCGCGCAGGCGTGGGAGGGCTCGGTTGTGATAGAGACGATTGTGTGGAGAGCGACGTTGACCGCCATTGATCTATGAGGACTCTCCGTCGTTCATGCTCCAGCCGCACCTCAGTCTCGCTGTTTGAGTCGTAGTCTTTACCCTGTGGAAGACATACTTACATTTTATAATTAATTATCAAATGTATGTAAAATGTTAATTAAATCGGGATGAGAGGCATGTTTGTTTGTGTACTCAGTACTAATCTTCTTAAATCTTCTACTAAATAATACTAATAATTATCTATCAATCACCTTTGGTATTATTGTAGCTTTTAGTTAAGTTTTTTGTAGGCATCGCCGAGCGATCTCTTTTAGATAATGTAAGAATTTTTAGTACCTTTTCAATTTTCTCATCCAGCATCTTAAAGAAGTCCTGCTGACTTGCCGACACCTCACTGCAATAAATACATAACATGTGCTTAGCGTAATCATAATTTTTTATTTGTAAGTATACGTTGAAAATGTTCTTACTTTGAAGAACGAATCGATAGTACGAGTAGTTAAATATAATTGTTTGATAACGGTGGTAAATTGTTACACACACACATTTAAGTGTTGATGGTCTTAGATAGATATATTTCCAAAATACAAAGGAATTCAAAGTATTTTTAAGTTTAGTTACAAGAGCATTCTGGGGTGCAGACTCACATAACAGTCTGGTGCGTGGTGAGCGGCAGGATGTGCTTGCCATGGTCGACGTCACCGTCGTCGTCCGCGGGCGGCGGGCCTGCTGCCGTGCCCTCTTCCTCGTCTGTCTCCTTGTCTGCTGCACCTGCACATCACATACACAATTATCACAGTACATTTCTACAGATACAGACAGGAGGAGTTCTCCTTATTTTCAAATTGGTGTCATCACGACTCGAGTTATGTCTGCTCAGCGAAAGAAAATAGTGGGGATAACTGTGCAAGTCTTTGTTCGCGCTCGCTCCATACAATACGTAAAGGATTACTATAAATGTATAATCAATATTGTTTCGTAAAGTATAGATGGATCTCTTGCGTTCATCAGGATTCACTTAATAATAAAGGATGTGGCGTAAAGAGTGGAGACTATTTTACATACGCCTGAGGGTATCATGGTTGCTCAGAAATTTGAAATTTTCGTTTCTGACCAAATTTTTAATTGCCAATTTAGTCTGCTTTTTGAGTAACATTCCTAGATAAAGTTGTTATCAACTTTAAAGCACCCATTTTGTACCTTTCCCGTATTTTTTCAAATTTCTTATGCCAACTTTGAGCCCAGTTTTTTCTATTCAATAACATTATGTTATGTAAAAAAAAATTACGGTGACGTGAGTGACCCTATTTCATTAAGATTCAGAATAATTGCATATGAATTTTATTGTGTAATGAAATGTACATGATGCCAGCTGAGTTTCTTGCCGATTCTTCTCAGAAGGCTAGTGTCCGAACCGATGGTCAATTATTCGACGTTCATAAGTACCTTACCCGGGCCTAAACTGAATAAATCATAAATTTTCGTTTTCATTCGGAAATGGTATAATTTACGATATTATATACGACAGAATGTAAAGAATAACGCATAAAAAAACTTTGCCAGCATAAATATGCTAATACTGGGTAAATGTTATCAAAACAAATCCCCATCCCGCACCGAAGAAAATGAATGTCAATCTTCATTACAAATTGAAAATTCGGTTCATCCCTTATTTTCCTTATCCAAGAGCTCTCACTTCATCAATTATCAACAAATTACACCCATTATTTGGTAATAAACTAATTGTGTAGCTAAATTTAAGCTATAATTCGCAATTTAATTTAATTGTAAGCTTTGGAGCTCATGAAATTAGCGATCTTATTGGTGGAGTAAATTATTTTCACTGTTCATTCGTGATATTCAACGGATATTGAAGGGTTATATTCCAGTTTAATTAGAAAAACAGTGAGGACTGACAATATTGCTATATATATAACGGGTAGTAGAAAGAAATCGAAGAGAAGAACACACGGCGTGATCATAAAATGGGATGAAGATAAAAATATATACAACTAGCGGACGTCACGCGATTGCACCCGCGTAGTGCCCGTTCCCGTGGGGGTATGGGGATATAATATAGCCTATGGTACTCGCTGATGAATTAGCTATCTATTGCTGAAAGAATTTTCAAGATCAGTCAAGTAGTTTCGGAGCATATTCAATGCAAACAAACAAACAATCAAATCTCTTTAAAATATTAGTGTATATTTTACCCTAAGATCTAGCAATTATATACAAAAACAGTTCAAGTTCAGGATTAGCGCGTTTTAAATAATGAAACAAAAAACATGGATATCGTATATCTTTTTAAATTTAACTAGCTGTGCCCCGCGGTTTCCCCCGCGTAGATTTAATTTCATGCTTCATGTTGCGGAACCCTAACATTTTTAATAAATAAAAGGAGCCTAAGTTACTACTTGAAACATTAGCTGTCTGACAGTGAAAGTCCCGTTAAAATCGGTCCAGCTGTTTCAGAGTTTACCCGGGACAAACAGACAGACAGAGAAAAATTTTAAAACTTGGTTTTTTAGTGTCAGTATCGTGTATACTTTCATATACATTTAGTGAAAAGCTGTAATTTTGGAATTACAAACAGACATTTCAATTTTATTTATATGTATATGTATATTTTATTTATCTGTATAGACGTATAGATATAGATATACCCTATCGATGCCAAATATTGTGACCTTAATACCCTCTCACACCGTTGACCTCCAATGACGCTGTTCCGACAATTGTAACACCTGATATCTAGACATGTAAGTGAAAATTTCTCAGCCAGATGAAATGTATTCTTTTGAGGAATAAACATCTAAAACCAGAAATCTGGGCCCTTACCATAAGCTTATTGCAATCTTAGTTCCACTGTGTGACAGACTTATACACGTCATATACATCTGTCTCATAATAAGAGTTAAACTATCATGGCAATAAGTCATGGTAGGGCCCTTGTGGTTAGATACTGATTCCAATAATTTTTCGCATGCATATGACATCATTATGGCGTCTCCATTTCTGGGGCCCAACCTGGAGCTCTTATTGCAATGTTAATTCAGTTGTGCGACAGTGACAGATGTATGCACGTCACATACATCTGTCTCATAAATGAGTGAAACTATCATGGCAATAAGAGCTCATGGTAAGGCCCCTGAGCCCAATCTCATTAGCAGTCGCCGGTGGGTTTTCAGTTCAGGATGGGGATAATGCGATAAAAACAGTTCGTCAGGAGGGTTGGCATTAGTAGGACAAATTGCGGACGGATTTTAATTTAAATAACTTTTAAATCAGCTCTTCTTGATATGCCGCTGCAATCAACTTACTTTGACAACCCTGTGAGCTAAGCGGTTGGATTATTTCAACGTAACCCAACGTAACATAATAAGAAAAATAATATAAAACAGCGCGGAGTTGTTCACTAGGTAGAATGTATAATCCTGTATAATTCTGTCATTCTGACGATTTGAAAGAAGATTTGTTAGAAGTCTAATGAAATAAAGACATTTTTGAATTTGAGTTTCAAAAGATAAAAGAAAAAAGATATACGCTTAATTCGAGTTTGTTTTTAATTACAAAATAACAGCTTTTCACTAAATGCATATAGAAGTATACACGCTACTGACACTAAAGAAACCAAGTTTTAAAATTATTCTCTGTCTGTCTGTCTGTTTGTTCCGGGTAATCTCTGAAACGGCTTGACCGATTTTAACGGGACTTTCACTGGCAGATAGCTGATATATCAAGGAGTAACTTAGGCTACTTTTATTTATTAAAAATATTAGGGTTCCGCGACAATAAGGATGAAACTAAATCTACGCGGGTGAAACTGCGGGGCACAGCTAGTTTAGGATATAGGTACTCACAAATAACGTAGCTTTCAATAGGCAAAAGGAATTTCAAAATCGGTTCAGAGTTTCACCCTACAAACTCACAAACACCTCTTCGTAATATTAGCATAGATTAATGTAAAAAGTTAATTGGCTATACATAAATATGAGGCCTGAGTTCTCGTGTAGGTTGCGGGCGTGGTAAGTTAAACAAAACGATAATTAAAACGCAAACAAGGGTGAGGGTAAATGGGACCACTAATAAACCAAATGCCACTATACCTTCAAGTTACCCGAGTAAAGGTTTTAGCATGTTTTAACGTTAACGATATCGCCTGCGTATTTTCCACATTTTGTATGGTAAAGTTAAAAAAACTTGAGAGGTGTCAAGGGACACCCAGATGGAACGAATTTCTATATATATATATAAACACAACAGCGTATAGGTTAGAACACGCATGGCTTGCTAAATAAATACGTTCTGATATTGTAATATTAATATATGATTTGCTTTTGAATCTATACAGATAAATAAAATTGAAGTGTCTGTTTGTAATTCCAAAATAACAGCTTTTCACTAAATGCATATGAAAGTAAGATACACGCTACTGATACTAAAAAACCAAGTTTTAAATTTTTTCTCTGTCTGTCTGTCTGTCTGTTTGTTCCGGGTAATCTCTAAAACGGCTGGACGGATTTTAACGGGACTTTCACTGGTAGGTAGCTGATGTTTCAAGGAGTAACTTAGGCTACTTTTATTTATCAAAAATATTAGGGATCCGCGACAATTAAGATGAAACTAAATCTACGCGGGTGAAACCGCAGGGCACAGCTAGTTTAGAATAAAAGTGTCGTTACAACTTTTTCGTCAGAATTTTTTCCGTCTAGCCCCCTTTCATAACGCGCGATAAGGAACTTCGTTCCAAAAGCGCCCCAAGCGGCGAGTGTAGGAAGTTTTACGTCTGTATACAAAAAAGTGCAAAACGCAAAGTCAAGGGACGACGTTCGAACGTGTCAAAAGCTTGGGGCATTGAGTGCCTAGTACGAGATTTTCACTGCCGCCGTTACAAGTCACCGCGTCAAGTTAACGCAGATTTGTATGGGATCGGAGCAGCGCCTCTGTCGGCCTAAAGATGACACTATTGTGAGCCCATACAAATCTGCGTTTACGTCGACGCGATGATTTGTGACGGCGATTTTAAGAAAACTCGCACTAGGCACTCTGTATACAAAAATATATGTCACCCCTATCAAGAATCACGGTGGTAACACCGTTTTCCTAATCCACACTCGCTAGCGTCTCCGACAGTATTGGTATGGTGGCAATATCGTGATAGGGGTACTGTTCATGATATTATAATATTTTTTTAATGTCCATAACTTAGCCATCGTCCATAATATATGACCTGCCGAGTACTGCCGACTCACAAAGTCAAAATAGCTCTTATATGAATACTAGCTGTGCTTTGTTACTCCTTGAAACAGCTACGTGCCAGTGAAAGTCCCGTTAATCGGTCCAGCCGTTTCAGGGATTACCCGGAACAAACAGACAGACAGATAGACGGACAGACTGACAGAGAAAAAAATAAATTTTGGTTTTTCTGTGTCAGTAGCGTGTATACATTCATATGCATTGAGTAAAAGCTGTTATTTTGGAATTATAAACAGACACTTAAATTGTATTTATCTTTATAGATGTATAGATATAGATATTGAATAAAATGCTCGCGTATACGTAAAGATTTAATTTTCAAGTATAATGTTATAAAGACGATGTCCACGAAA
Source organism: Watsonalla cultraria (assembly GCA_964035505.1). Lineage (NCBI taxonomy): Eukaryota > Metazoa > Arthropoda > Insecta > Lepidoptera > Drepanidae > Watsonalla > Watsonalla cultraria. Next base: position 2,141,505 of record OZ037717.1, on the reverse strand, counting down.
AGCCCAGAATTTTGAACCGAAGTTAAGGTAAAAGGACGCTCGTATAAATTAACTTATTTCACAGATGCTCAACACAAAGAACCGTCGGCATAATTTTGATGGAAAAGATAACTTTCCTTAGAAAAGGTATCAACATTCCCAGGAACTGTCTCGATATGAAAAATTATTTGGATTTTAGATAGCCCATTTTTCGAGGAAGGCTATACTCGTAGGGCATATATATCATCACGCTAAGACCAAACGCGGGCGGAATGATAATTGATGATCATGAATGACCATAGTAATACTTTAATAATTATATTATTTACTAGCTGTGCCCTGCGGTTTCACCCGCGTAGATTTAGTTTCATCCTTATTGTCGCGGAAACCTCATATTTTTAATAAATAAAAGTAGCCTAAGTTACTCCTTGATATATCAGCTATCTGCCAGTGAAAGTCCCGTTAAAATCGGTCCAGCCTTTTCGGAGATTACCTGGAACAAACAGACAGACAGACAGACAGAAAAAAATTAAAACTTGTTTTTTTTGTGTCAGTAGCGTGTATACTTTCATGTGCATTTAGTGAAAAGCTGTTATTTTGGTTTAACAAACAGATCAATTTTATTTATCTGAACATATTATACTCGTACCCTACCATCTAAATAACTTATGGGAAGGTAACTTTTTAGTAAGTTCAAGGAAAAGTTTTTTGAAAGACTCCTGCGTAGATTATAGGTAGATTACCAATTAAATAATATAATATTATGTACTACTGCCTCATTATTGTAGGGTTTATAACCACAACAGCGGAACACGAGGTCCTGGGTTGGGGTCGGCATTTGATTGAACCCGATGTGGCTGATCACCTGATTTTAATACGAAGCGACTACCATCTGACATTCGCAACCCCTTTTATGACAAAAATCGGTGATGTAGATTAAACCAGTTGTCAGACTATCTTAGGCCTCCGATTGACCTGTAACGATTGCCAAGGATGTTAAATTGGTAACCGGGATCGACGGCTTTACGTGCTCTCAGAGGCACGGAGGGAACTCGGGCGGTCACCCATCCAACTACTGGGAACATAACGCAAGGTTGCTTAATTTCGCTGATCGAATGATATGCGCAATAGCAACTGTGCCACAAGCACCAAGTATATATGTAAAATTAACTAAAGTTTGTTCAACATCACCAAAGAATAAGATGACGAAACATGTTTAACCTAAAATCCGTCGGAAACGTGCAACAATAAACGGTGTTTGTCTGTTTGTCTGGCTTGACGACCGCTCTGATTGATGGCGATCTGGTCAGTGTTGCCATAAGAATAGTAAATGCTCGGCGCTTGTACTGACATATGAGGGCCAATTGTAGGGCTCTGGATTATGTCATAATGTTCACTAACATCTTGGTACGGTTCAGAAATTAGCAGATTATTTTACACTAAAAAACTTTTGTTTCTGTTACAAATATATTGTCGGCAGCCTTCAAGATTATACGTCTTTTAAATAAGGTAATGTAATTATTTAAAAATAAATATGCTCACGCCATCCCAGAAGCGTCTCGTAAGGGGTAAGCAGAGGCGTTCTAATATCAGCACCCACATTTGACCAGTGAGTTCAGCCCCGTCTCAGGCACTATACATGCGTCTTTGAATTACTTCTCAGACATATTCAGGTTTTATCAAATTCCATTCAGTAGTTTTTGCGTGAAAGAGTAACAAACATACATCAATATTAGGGATGTTGCGAATATTTGCCATCGCCATTCTCCTTTTCATTAAATATAATGCTCCAATTTTCAAATTAAATTACTATAATAAATAGTAATAGTAATTCACTTACTACTTTATTAATAAATAAAGAAAGGATAAATATTACTCTTTTTTACCCAACCAACACTTATGTTTTTCTTACAGATCCGCATCCGCATCCGCGGATGTGAAAATATCTGCGTCTGCAACATCCCTAATCCATATATACATTCTTACAAACATTCGCGCTTATAATATTTGTAGGAAGGATAGTAGGATTTTTTTATCGTACTGCTTACAGCTTAAAAATATGGCAGCCACACAGTGTTTACTGTACCATCAAATAGAAAAACAAATGAATTCAGGCCATCTTGTCGTTTTACTGTTGATTAAAACTATTCAGTTTAAACAATAGAAATGTAAATTGTGTGAAGTTGTAGCGAGAGCTCAGCAGTCCGAGCTGAATATTTTATAACTGGAAACTTTTTTCTTCCATAATATTAACTCATTTGATATGGAAAATGTATGCATGTCCTATTTTAAACTGAGAGTTTAATGGGATGATGAGCATTCAAGACATCCTGAATATCAGTTGTTTCATAATGAAGTTAAATAAGAAGGTAAGAAGATTAAAAAAATATCAATAATTCATTCCATTTAGGCTCTGTCGAAGTACATATTATTATTGTCACTAGCTCTGCTTCCCGATTTTAACCTCGTAGAATCTATGTATATAGATAAGTTAAATTTAAGTGTCTGTTTATAATTCCAAAATAACAGCTTCTTACTAAATGCATACGAAAGTATCGGGCCAACCGTATCGAAGATTAGCCGGAACAAACAGACAAGACAGACTAGGCATGAAATAACTTAAAATTGTTTTTTTTACGTGGGTACAGGGGCCCAACCATGAGCTCTTATTACAATGTTAATTCAGTTGTGCGACAGTGACAGATGTATGCACATCACATACATCTGTCTCATAAATGAGTGAAACTATCATGGCAATAAGAGCTCATGGTAAGGCCCCAGTACCGGCATGAGTAAGTGTATAAGTGCGCAGCGATAATAGTGGGGGTAACTGCGTACAAAATATATTTTATTTGCGTCGTTTAATTAAGTTAATTAGCTTACTGAAAAAGTATCCCTCCACCTGTAAACTATAGATAAGATAAACAAATTAGATACTCAATCAGCATAATTTTCGACCAAATACGTAGAAAACGGAGGATCGAATAATTGACTTCAACATGCACCATTACCGTAAAATCCAATTTTCGCCCGTTCGCTGCCTCGTTCCGTGTATTTCATTGTGGCTCACACCATCTCTGCCCATTTGGCTATATCTGTTACTGCAAACAGCCACCGTTTTTCCTCCAATTATACGTAGAAGCTTCATGAAGGGAAAATTATATGACCTATTGCGTAATTGCGTTCTGAGGGAAAATATTACTTTGTTTTGTGCGACTTAAAAAATAAGCAGGTTTTAAATACTGTGCTTATGAATACTCATAGTAGAACAGTCGCCAATAAATTAAAAAAGAATAAAAAAAAGTAAAAAATAACGTGATGTTCAAAGGATAACCGTGGTTATATTTCATCTTTTTTATTTAAATAAATTTTGGTTCATATTTTGGACTAAATATTTTTGGGCATTTAATTTTTTTTCGGCATGCATCCGTTGCATGATTTTACAAAATCTTCGCATGTATTTATCGGGTGCATGCAAGCAATGTCCCCATTTAGCCTTTTCATTTGACAACAAACACAACACGATTAGAAAAAAATTGTTCACGGCATTTATGCCTCTAGAGGGCGATACCTCATTCACACATACATACATAGCGGTCAAAATCATAATCCTCCTTTGTGCTTTGCCGTAGTCGGGTAAAAAGGAACATACAAAGAAATATTTTGTTTTGAAGTTGGCACCAACTGCCTCGTTTATATAAAGGTTTGGGCACCAGGTTCATAACAATTTTAATTTTGTATTTAATGAAATTGTGAATAGAAAATCTGTGGTATAAATATTATTATGATTTTTGTGATGTCCGTCTGTTTTCAGTGTATAAATCGCTGCGATCTATCAAGGAAATGTTGAACAAAGATATTTTGTTGCTGATGATTAAGTATTGACGCAGTATCGACCAAAATAGATATTTTAAGTGGTCTGTGCTGATTTTAATATCCCGAATGCAATGTAAATTTCGTGTGAAATGTATGTAAATAATTCATATTGGTATCTTTTTTGCTTTGGCGGATTGCAGTAAATATAAATTAATATAACAGGTTTCATCTCGATTATATAATTTATCATCCATACCTGATACCAATATTATAAAGAGGAAAGATTTGATGGTTTTTTTGTTTGTTTGCATTGAATAGGCGAAACTAACTTAACCGATCTTGAAAATTCTATCAGCAATGGATAGCTACATCATCAGCGAGTAACATAGACTATATTTTATCCCCGTACTCCCACGGGCACGGGAACTAAGCGGGTGAAACCGCGTGACGTCTGTTATTATGATAATACTTTACAGACTTCTAAATATATAATACTCAAAGGTGACTGACTGACTGACATAGTAATCTATCAACTCACAGCCCAAAACACTGGACGGATCGGGCTGAAATTTGGCATGCAGGTAGATGTTATGACGTAGGCGTCCACTAAGCAAGGTTTGATTAATTAATATAATAATTTTGATTAATTCTACCCCCAAAGGAATAAAATAGTGGATGAAAGTTTGTATGAAACTAAATTTACGCGTGTGAAACCGCGGGGCACAGTAAAGAATTAATCTATACATATTCAATTCAATGCTACTGGCTGCTGCCTACATCGTTGGTCTCAGAGACATGACATTTGGAGAGTAAGTTCTTTATAAGTTGTATAGGTACACTAAGAAAGGGATTTTCGAATTTCCACTCCTATGGGGATGAAAAATGGAATGAGTTTGTTTAGTAGTCTTAGAATTAATAAATTACGAAATATCTTCGTCGAATTCGTACACAAAAGTATAGAATATTATTTTATACGTAGTCACAACGCTCATATGGACTCCATTCCCTTCGTCCACCTTTCACAATGTACTTTAAATATCTGGAACCATTCAGGTATCTAGGCGTCCAGTTCGTCATACACACAGTATGGTAATAAAACAATTATATTCCACACGAACCTTTGTCAGGCAAGGCGTGATTTGAATAAATCCCGCAATTTGTTCAGAGAGAGCTTGAAGGATTGCTCCCGTATAGGACACAAAGCGTTTATACCTTATGTATGTAAGTAGGTACATATGACAATTTATAACAACGTTACAAAGCATTCATTACCTTTCTCTCGACGTGGAATTCAGAAAATGAAAGCAAAGAGGGCTACTCTGATTTCTCCCTCAGAGAATCAGTAATGCTCTTCAGGTTGTAACCAGCGTTGGCAAGCTCCCGAGAGATACCGATTTGGACGAAGTATTTTTTAACCGACTACGGCTAAGCATAAAGCAGAGTTATGGTTTTGACCGGTATGTATGTATTTATGTATATATATTATGTATGTTCATCTGTTCTCTCAGAACTTCAATACCACTTATCATGATTTGACAAATCAAGTATTGTTGAATACATTTTGATTTTCCGTTGATTATAGGCTACATAAGATCACACAAAATTAGATGGGGCACCCACTAAAGGCGACAAAAATGGTTGTATTTCTAATCGTGCCGTATTTGTTATCAAATGAAACGGCACTTTGAACGGAAACATCTTAAGCAAATTCCACTTCATTTGGAAGTAAAATTGAGCCTCCACGATCTAATTGTCAACGCAACGCAATAAAGAGTAATGAGTTTCATTCTTTAATGGTACCAATACAGGTGAATCATATGATATGAGCCTCTGTGCCCGTTTATACATGCATGCATATGCTCTATAGTCCCCGAAGGGGTAGGCAGAGGTGTTATAAAACATCGAAGATGATTAAGTGCCAGATAGTGTGAATTACTTCTTAGAAAGCGACTTTCTTCATTATGTTTTCCTTCACCGTAAAGCACGTGGTGTGAAATCAATGCACAAAATTTTTGGAAAAAGTAATTGGTACAAGCCCCGCTGGGATTCGAACTTGCGTCGCATGTATAGTAGGCGAATGCTTAAACCCCACAGCCACCACGGGTCTCATGTGCCCATTTATATGGTGAATAAAAAAATTTCACGTCATTCGGAGAGCGGATCCAGGATCGCGACCCGCATAATTCAATTCCGGTCTTTTATACCTCGCATAAAGGATAAAATTCAGGTTTATCGCATTTAAGTCATTTAAGTAGCCGGTTGGTTACCTGCTTTATAATTTATTTATTTAAATAGCCGTAGAAGCAGTGGGAATACAATACAAACTGAAGTCGTTACCCCAAGTGTAAGATATAAAATGTTTTAACGTCCATGATATCAATATCCTATCGGACTTCACTTCGTAGTGTCTTAGTGAAAGTCCCTTTATAATCGGTCCAGCCGTTTCAGAGATCTAGTCAGAACAGACAGAGTTTATAAATGTTTTTTTTTATTTAACTACCGTATTTCTTTATAACATTTTTGGCAATCGTTACAGGTCAGTCGGAGGCCTAAAAATAATCTGACAACTGGTTTAACCCAGATCACAGATTTTCCTCCTAAATGGGGTTGCGAAGCTCACATGGCAGTCGCTTCGAATAAAAATCAGGTGATCAGCCACATTGGGTTGAATCAAGTGCCGACCCCAAGAATGTATTGGATAAGGCCAGGGAGATGAACTACCGTATTTACTTTCAAACGCATGTAGTAAAAACCTGTTTCGTAATTCGTAATTAAAAACTCACATTTCTACACAATTTTTTATATCTGCATTGATATGTAGACTTCGATATCAAAGGTATATTATAACGTATTGCATAATTACTTACCTTACAGATTAATTAATCTAACGAATAGCAACAAGCTGGGTACACTACAAACAGAGAGAGTACAAACCTAGGTGTTGATTTATTTACATACATACATAAAAATGCTCACACCAGTATTCCCCGAAGGGATAGGCAGATTGTAATAACAACACCCACTTTTCACCCAAGATGTTTAAATGCCAACGTGACAGATGATGAGTCTATCGCCTTCCAGGCACTATACATACGTCTTTTAATTCTTAGACATATGCAGGTTTCTTCACGATGTTTTCCTTGACCGTAGAGCACGTGATGTGAAATCACTGCACATAAGTTTTTAGAATATCTCAGCCCCGCTGGGATTCGAACTTGCGCATCAGGCGACTGATTAAACCCCACGGCCACCACGGCTGCTTGAATTATTAAGTAGCTCTAAAGCTCCCTTTAATAGCCAAAGGAACCTTCTAGAAGATCAAACGTAAACAAAGGCGTGCTAACAAAAGCCTTAGCTATCATGTTAAGTCTCAAAACGTGACTCGTAACTAACAATCCACTTACATTTTTCATTGGAATTCTGATATAAAATCGTTTCAATGGCAGTCAATAGGGCAGTTTTTAGGGTTCCGTACCCAAAGGGACCCTATTACTAAAACTCCGCCGTCCGTCCATCTGTCAGCCTGACAGTCTGTCTGTCAGATATTTCGTCTGTCAGTCCGACAGTCTGCCTGCCAGTCTAACAGTTTGTCTGCCTGTCTGACAGTCTGTCTGTCTGTCTGTCTGTCTGTCTGTCTGTCTGTATGCCTGTCTGTCTGTCTGTTTGAAAGTCTGTCAGTTTAGTTAGACAATTTGCACTTTCACAGATGATGTAAAAAATATTTAAAGAGGCTCCCATATAAAAAGGTTTTTTTTTGCCATTTTTATTGATTATGGTACGGAATCATTCGTAAGGGCGTCCATAAATTACGTGAGATGATTTAAGGGGGGAGGGGGTCGAGTCTCATATAATCTCACGTTAGGGAGAGGGAGGGTCTCGACAAATATCACGCAATTTTTAAATAATTATAATATTTTGGTCCATTCAATCCAAATTGTATGTACATACTCAAGATTTAATCTTGAGCGTCATCGTAATACGATTAAGATTAGTCACTAATTCCTTTGGAAGAAAATAATTTCATTCATACTTCGACGTTATACATTTACTGAATGTCAGCAATTAGTTTTTTTTCATTCTACAATAACAACCCAGCGCGTTTACGCAAAAAACCCACATTCTGAAAAATCTCACGTCAGATTGGGGGATGGGGGAGGGGGTTGAACAAAATCTCACGACATCTCACCAACGGGGGAGGGAGGGTAAGAAAATTTAAAAAAACACCTCACGTAATTTATGGACGCCCCCTAACCGACTCACACTTGGCGGGTTATTGGATTATTTGTATTTGTAAGGCAACATTATTACTACAATCAAATTATATTGTTCGAACACGTGTACCATACCATAGTGTAAACATTAAAAGCTTTTAGGCTGAAGACGTGATCATTAATATACAGAAAGGGATTAAAGGCTTCTTTGTACGAAGCCGAAATGATCAACACCTCATCTATACAGATAAATAAAATTGGAGTGTCTGTTTGTAATTCAAAAATAACAGCTTTTCACTAAATGTATATGAAAGTATACACGCTACTGACACAAAAAAACCAAGTTTTAAAATTTTTCTCTGTCTGTCCGTCTGTCTGTCTGTCTGTCTGTCTGTCTGTCTGTTTGTTCCGAGTAATCTCTGAAACGGCTGGGCCGATTTTAACGGGACTTTCACTGGCAGGTAGCTGATATATCAAGGAGTAACTTAGGCTACTTTTATTTATCAAACATATTAGGGTTCCGCGACAATAAGGATGAAACTAATTCCACGCGGGTGAAACCGCGGGGCACAGCTAGTTTAGGCAATATAATCTTTCATTCCTACACGCATTTGGTCGGTTTTACAGCCAGTTCTAAACAGTATAATATACAAAAAACATTAACAAAAAAATAATATTTCGTCACATTTTTTCTTTTAGACCACATCTAAAATCGTAATTTTTGTTATATACTTGTTATGTTAATTTTAATGCCTAACTACTATAAAACAAATACAACATCTATATACAGGGTGTCGGAGAAAAATGAACAGCTGTCTTCTAGTAGTTGTAGGGTTTTATGAATATATCACTATATTGAAATCGCAAAATATCTAGCTCAAACGATAACTTAGTATAAGCTATAGCCAAAGAGCTCGCGGCCTTAAGCGATTGAATGAACGCGCGGCCGCGTTTACCTACATTCCGTACGCGGTCATTTTACATTAAGGGGAAGGTTAATTGTTCCGAAAAATGGTTTTATGGGATTATTTCAAGATTTATTAGTGGGAGAAAAAAAAAAAAAACTTGTTTAGATTTCACGTGAATAACTCTACGTTACAGCTGATTTTTTATGCGAAAGTAAGGTATTGATATGGTCAACTTTGCACATCAATTACTCGAAAACGGAACAAAATATTTATGTCACAATAATTTTAATTGTTTCCTAAAATTATACCCTATCACATATTTTAAGAGCTGACCCGTTTTTCCCGATACCCAGTATATAAAAGAAAGTCGTGTTATTTACACTACTTATAACCCAAGAACGGCTGAACCGATTTTTGCTGAAAATTGGTGGGTAGGTAGTTTAGAACCAGGAGAAGGACATAGGATACTTTATACCGTTCTCTTGAAATCTGAAAAAAATCGTCATATAACACACTAAAGTCTGCGCGGGTGAAACCGCGGGCACAACTAGTATTTTATATTTGTGAAATTATTTTTCTGATGACATCTATCATAACGTCAAAACTGTTTTCCTCTGGCCGTACATTAAGGAGTAAATACTCCTTACATAGTTATATTTATTTTTGTAGTAAAGTGTAGTTGTAAGGGATTATGTTCATTGGATTAAATATTGGAATGCTTATTTATAACACGCCTAGGCCTACACGTATTATGTATACCAGTCAAAATCATAACCTTCCTCACTTCGCCGTAGACGGGTAAATATTCATGAAAAGTGCTCAAGGCAACTTTATCGATAGCAGGCACTTATATTCATGTAACCGTTAATAATCATATTCTTATAGCTTTATGTGATTCAGACTGTTTATAGTGTCGTATAAATAGGTATTCTGAGCCGAAACTGAGATAAGGTTCCAAATTACTAGGAATTATGTCTAAGTCTTGAAACTTGATGGAAAATCAATATACCTACATTTGAGCCACGCATCCTTAAAGTGAGTGAAGATTTCTTATCAGCCACGTTATTCACTAAGTATTCCCAGCGTCGCACTCGTTGTCGAGTGTCGGTATTAAATATACGAAATTGAACCTTATCCTTTATGTATTACTAGCTGTGCCCTGCGGCTTCACCCGCGTAGATTTAGTTTCATGCTTCGTGTCGCGGATCCCTAATATTTTTAATAAATAAGCCTAAGTCACTCCTTGAAACATCAGCTACCTGCCAGTGAAAGTCCCGTTAAAATCGGTCCAGCCGTTTCAGAGATTACCCGGAACAAACAGACAGACAGACAGACGGATAGACGGACAGACAGACAGACAGACAGAGAAAAATTTTAAAACTTGGTTTTTCGGTGTCAGTAGCGTGTACACTTGCATATGCATTTAGTGAAAAGCTGTTATTTTGGAATTACAAACAGACACTTCAATTTTATTTATCTGTATAGATGTATAGATATAGATAGATGTATAGATGTATCAATTTCCTATAATTGAAACCAACGCTCGTCGTCGAGTTCGACGTTCAACCTTAGTGAATAACGCGGCAGATCTGTCTGATTAACAGCCTGTGTAACATTTTCACGGCTAAAAGTCCCTGAAATTGGTCGGGCTCAGTATAAAAAGGTCATTTTCATACTCTGGCAAACGCAGTTGAGTTTCAATCTATACATATAGATAAATAAAATTGAAGTGTCTGTTTGTAATTCCAATATAACAGCTTTTCACTAAATGCATATGAAAGTATATACGATATTGACACTAAAAAACAAAGTATTAAAAATTTTCTCTGTCTGTCTGTCTGTTCCGGGTAATCTCTGAAACGGCTGAACCGATTTTAACGGGACTTTCACTGGCAGGTAGCTGATGTATAAAGGAGTAACTTAGGCTACCTTTATTTACTAAACATATTAGGGTTCCGCGACGATAAGGATGAAACTAAAACTACGCGGGTGAAACCGCGGGGCACAGCTATAATAAATATGTATGCAAATGTTGTTAATATATACTGGATTCTCTCAAAGCATTTTTAATTAGCCTACTGGTATTTTCATTTAATTAACAATTTTACTGCCACGCGCATATTTTCGGCTCGTTAGCGTAATCACGAATCACGTGTAGGTATTTTAAAATTATATGAACTATTATTTACGAGTGAAGGTATCCTGTCAGCTGTCAGATGAAGATTAATATATAATTTTAAGTAAACGTACTTAAACTTGTGCGATTAAATTGAAGCATCATGATGCCTATATTATTATTTTTAGATAAACCTATATTGTATGTAAGCTTCCGCCCACTGCTCAACTAAATTACTCAACTAGTTGAACAGTAGGACAATGTTTGTATGATTATTCTGAGGGTGGGTCACTCTTATCATTTAGGGGTATGAAAAAAAGATGTTCGACGATTCTCAGACCTACCGATATGCGCACAAAATTACATACAAATGGGTAAAGCCATTTCGAACGAGTTTACCAAACTACGGGACACGATAATTTTATATATTGACTAGCTGTACCCCGCGGTCTCACCGGCGTAGATTTTAATTTCATGGTTGCCCGCGGGTCCCTAATATTTTTTTAAAATCTAAGTACCCGTTAAAATCCGTCCAGCCGTTTCGGAGATTACCCGGAACAAACAGACAGACAGACAGACAGAGAAAAAATTTAAAAATTGGTTTTTCTATGTCAGTAGTACCGTGTATAATTCATTTGCATTTAGTGAAAAACGTTTAATCATATGCATTTAGTGAAAAACGGTTATTTTGCAGTTACAAACAGACACTTAAATTTTATTTATCTGTATGTATAGATGTATAGATAAGGAACCTTAATTTAAGATAAGTCGTCTGTCTCCTACATTATCACGGCTGAGCCGCGGAGCTGATTTTGCTGGAATTTGAAATAGAGATAATTCGAGGCAGAGCTAAGTACTAGGTAAGTCTAGTACACATTTTTAGTTGCAGGATTGTTCCACTTCACAGTTTAGGTGCAAATGGAACGCGGAGCGCTTTAGTCTGTCTGTGCAGGCTCTATTCAATGAAAGGCTCGGCTCTACTATTAAATTATTCTGTGCTTTCTGTCTGTCTGCTACCCTTCTGCTGGAATTTGGTTTGGGGAGCTTGAACCATGCATGAGCCTCGATAAAGAACATAAGGCTTTTGTCATCTGAAATACCACGCGGACGAAGTCGCGAGCTAGTTATTCCTCATTTTAAAACATATCACAGCAATGTGGGATATATAATAATGTTTTAGTGAGCCCTAACAAAATATTCGTTGTTTCAATTAATTAATTATACAATAATGTATATTAGACGCCACATATTTAACGAAACTTAACTGGGCCTGTAGACAAAGTAACATTACTTTACGTTACGCTTCGATAGTAGAAACAATACAAAATGTACGGGAATGACATATGTCACGTGATTGCTGTCATTTCCATACATTTTTATCTTTTCTATTAGCGCTAGCGCGAGAGAATGTTACTTTGTCTAGGCTTACTGGTGTGACATAACATGGCATCGGTTCGCATTTGATCATGACTAATTGATAAGTTACCCTGATCAGTAGTAAGTAATCAAGAAGATGATAATATTTGCGCTAACGAAATACTGTAGATATGTATGGAATACAGGGAAGACATACACTGTTTTCCTGGAAGAATTTGTAATTAATCACACGGCTTCATTTACCTTTACAATTATAGGTAAGGCATCAGTACCGCTGCCTGGCACAGGATACGATGTTTCTGAAATATTTTACCGGTAACGTTTAACATATGAACATCTGAATTACAATGCTTTATTCTGCTATCTATACAGATAAATAAAATTGAATTGTCTGTTTGTATTTCCAAAATAACAGTTTTACACTAAATGCATATTATTATGAAAGTATACACGCTACTGACACTGAAAAACCAAGTTTCAAAAATTTTCTCTGTCTGTCTGTCTTTTTGTTCCGTGTAATCTCTTAAACAGCTGGACCGATTTTAACGGGACTTTAACTGGCAGACAGCTGATGTTTCAAGGAGTAACTAAGGCAACCTTTATTTGTTAAAAATATTAGGGTTTCGCGACAATAAGAATGAAACTAAATCTACGCGGGTGAAACCGCGGGGCACAGCTAGTTATAAATATAAAAATTACAGTTATCCTAGTAAAGTGCATTGCATGCGCTGGGGGTCCACCAGCCTGTGGAAGTTCGTCCAACCAGGCCTCAGAGTATAGTCTCTCTGAATAAAGTCTTGGTTTCAGAATGGTCTACAGTTCTACCCGATGATGTCCCGTGCAGGGTGCGAAACACGAGTCATGACGATACTGTGTACTAGGACATGGTGTACACTTGGTGAAGGCAACAAGGGCGTGCTGCAGGCAGATCAGACTGACGTCCGCAGGCTGGTGGACCCCCAGCACTAACTGCACAGCCCTTCACTAGGATAACTAAGTCATTTGTTTATTTATGTTAGCGGAATAAAGCATTGTAACATTTGAAACTCTTTTAATACCATAAACATGGACTTCCGCAAAGTAACTCCTGATTCTAATCAATATCAGTTAGGCTTAGATAAAGTAACATTCTCTCGCGCTTGCGGTAATAGAAACGATACAAAATGTATGGATATCACATAAATCAGTCACGTGACACATGTCATTGTCTGAAATGTAGGGGCATTTTGTATCGTTTCTACTAGCGAAGCGGGAGGTTAATGTTACTTTATCTACGGACCCTGTAATTAGATGCCACAGAAAGACGTTGAATCTATCACCGTTTCTCAGTACGTCACCAACATAGACTTTGTATTTATTATCATCGAGTTATTCAGGTCTCTCGTGTTGTTTTCCTTGATGAAAAGCTTTGTCAAAATATATTCAAAGCATCCTACAAAAGGTTTTTAAGCTTCAAAAGTACGAAGTATAACATAAACCGGACCGCAATAATTTCCAGGGAAAGTAATTATCAGGTGCTTTTGCTTACAAGCCCGCGTTTCCCTGGGTTTTAATTTAACCTACATTGCTGACTGAATGAAATATTTGCAAAATTTACAAGGTATTTAGGTTCTTAAAAGAGCTATGTCGTAATATACAGGGTGTAGGGGAAACCAGGACAGCTCTTAAAATATGTGATAGGGTATAATTTTAGGAAGCTATTAAAATGATTATGACAAAAATATTTTCTTCCATTTTCGAGTAATTGATGTTCAAAGTTGACCTTATTTATCGCTTAAGGCCGCGGGCTCTTCGGCCATAACCTATATCTACGTTATCGTTGGAGCTAGATATTTTACGATTTCAATATAGTGATATATTCATAAAACCCTACAACTTCTAGAAGACAACTGTTCCTTTTTCTCCGACACCCTATATACATCAATAAATTCAAATTCAAATTTCTTTATTTGATTAGACATGATCAAATTAATTTCAATTCGGCAGAATGACTTGATTATAAATGATACCACCGGGTTGGTAAAGTTGCTTTTAATGAGAAAAACCCAGCAAGAAACTCAGCAATTATTATTTTCAATCGGAGATTAAGACCTAAGAAACGATGGATGGACTGTGAGAAAGATGATATGGCTAATATGGGAGTGAATACAGATATGACGACTGATAGAGAGAAATGGAAGAGAAGAATGCAATGCGTACATGCATAACAAAGGATAAGGGCAGGAGGATGATGATATTATTTTTAAAACATTTGTTTGTTTTTCATTATCCTGAGTAAATAAATAGTCCCAAGAGTTATTATCGTAGCTATGATAAGTCTGCCATTTTAAAATAATTATGGTAATCGATAGAGAACTTGACATGGAGGGGCTCGTGGCACTGTTGCTATTGCGCTTATGATGCGATCAGCAAAGTTAAGCAACCATACGCCTAGCCAGTAGTTGGATGGGTGACCGCCCGAGTTCCCTCCGTGCCTCGGAGAGCACGTTAAGCCGTCGGTCCCGGTTGCCAATTTAACATCTTTGGCAATCGTTACAGGTCAGTCGGAGGCCTAAGAAAGTCTGACAACTGGTTTAACCCAGATTGCCGATTTTCCTCGAAAAAGGGGTTACGAAGGTCAGATGGCAGTCGCTTCGTATAAAAATCAGGTGATCAGTCACATCGGGTTGAATCAAGTGCTGACCCCAAATACATGGGATAAGGCCAGGGAGATGATGACTATAAAATTATAAAGGTGTTCCACGTAAATATTTTGTGCAATTCGTACGTAAAACTTGGAAAAAGAAAGCACAAATGAAACATCCCTTCTCGTCGTTAATTAAAGTAAATTTAGCTTCACAAAGCCACCTTAAGTAATATAAACAGCGGCTAACCGGCTCTCTAATTGTATTGTATTATCCATTATCTTAGCTGATAATCCCGACGAACAATCATAAGGTACCTTCTGATCTTTCCGTGTTCTTATAAAGCTATATCTTATGTAGCTGTGCCCCGCGGTTTGACCCGCGAGTTAATTTCATGGTTGTCCTGCGGAACCCTAGTGTTTTAAAAAAAATAAAAGTAGCCTGATTTACTCCTTGTAAAATTAACCATATGGCAGTGAAAGTCCCGTTAAAATCGGTCTAGCCGTTTTGGATATTAGCCGAAACGAACAGACAGACAAACAGACGGACAGACAGATGCATTTAGTGAAAAGCTGTCATTTTGCAAATACAAACAAACACTTTAATTTTATTTATGTGTATAGGTAGATGCATATATTTATAGACGATGTATAGATAGATGATAAAGATTAATTGTTCGATTGCCTCGTTGCCGGGGAACACGAGGTCTTGGATTCGATCTCCGGGTCGGGCAAAGTATTATTGGGTTTTTAACCGACTACAAAAAAAGGAGGATGAGGTTTTCAATTTGACTGCATGTTTCTTTGTCTCTGTATTTTTCCTAATATCTTAAATTAATAACAAAAAAACATAACACATATGAAATAAAGATTATATTTCAATACCCTGAAGCTGTTACGACAAAGGTTATAAGTATCATGTTCTGAACACCTTAATGACCACAAACCTTGTTTCGTACAGAATACAAGACTGCTCATGGCGTTCCATTTAATATTGCTATTCCTTTATTCCCCAGAATTTAGAAGAAAGTAACATCGTTTATTTTCATATTGTTTCATATTCAAAGGCGGGTTTCTATTCATAGAACAATCAAATCTGATATTGCGGAACAATAGGGGATCAATAATTCCTTCGTAGCTTTCAGGTGGTTTTCAGTGATTAGTTTCTTTATAAAAACAAAGAATTATTCATTAGATAATCGATCGCAAAATCGAAAATCGAATCGAATGTTGTAATTTATCGAGACTCGAATAATAAGGATTGAAACTAACATTTCATTAGAAGTCGAAGAGTGCACTGACCACCAAGATCTACCCTTCGATGTTCGGAGTTGCAAGACTGGGGACTGATTATCCACCTTAAAGAAAATCGCAGCCAAATGCAGCATTAGAGTAGTGCTGGTTTGTGGCGAGTAGGATCACCTTTAAACAAGCAATTCTTGTATATATATATATATATAATCTGGATCTCGGGAACGGCTGCAACGATTTTCATGAAATTTTGTATGTAGGGGGTTTCGGGGGCAAACAATTGATCTAGCTAGGTTTCACTTTCAGAAATAAATTTCTCAAATATCAATACAATACGACAGTAAATTTCGCCAACAACTGTCAAGTTATGATAGCTCAGAGGTGAGGCTGTCAGTTTACGAAGTGATATTGAAACTAGAGTACCCCGGTTCGAGACCGACGTTCACCGGGTCGATTTTTTTCTTTTGGTTCCTTTTTTTTCTACTAGCTTTTTTGATAACATAGTCAAGTTTTTTCTTTTGTGGGAAAAAGTTAGTTTTTTCTACCAGGTACTAATTTAATTATGTAAGATAGAGAGGAGTCGAATGGGTTTTTCCCTCTGTCTACCGTGAGGCTTCATGATATTATGTATGTGTGTATTAATGAACACTATTTTAAAGATACAAAGTTGGTTAAGAATAAGAACGCTAGATATACAACAATGCTTTTTCTCTGATCATACGTAACGTACGAGCTTTATTTTCATTGTAAGACTAGAATACATTCAAGCGCAATCGACTAATTGCAGGGCAGGGCATCGAGTCTATAGCCTGACGTTCTCATGCTATCAACTAATCGAAACTCTATGTAATAAACACAGTAATAGCGTAAGCAACTAGCAACTTTGTAAGGAAAACTTAAGAAATTTTCGGATTTAATACCATGGGGTTCACATAACTACGTTTCTTTAGATGGTTGGTTAACATATTATGTATTTGAGCAAATACGTGCTCACGCCTGTGTTCCCTGAAAGGGAAGGCACATTTCACCAGATGTATTTAAGTCCCATGTAAAAGGGTGGGAGCCTATTGCCATTAACCGGGCACTAATCCAGAATCCGGGCAGCTACTAGGGGATTATGGATGAAAAAGCCCAATAACACGTTGAGTCTAGTTAGAAATAACTAGATGCACAGAATAAATGACCGAAAATAGAAAATCTCTCTACTGTCTAAGTGGAATTTCTCTTTTCTGTTCAGCAGGCCTAGACAAAGTAACGTTCTCTGGCGCTTGCGCTAATAGAAATTATAAATAAGAAATATATGGAAGTGCCGCCAACATAAAGTGGAACTGGGCTGGCCATGTCTGCCGCATGTCGGATGAGCTATGGGCGAAAACCATTACAAAATGGACCCCAAATGGCAGGAAACGACAACGCGGCAGGCCTCGGAGGAGATGGCGGGATGAGCTTGATGCTTTCAGGAGCGATTGGGAGAGGACTGCTGAGGACAGAGAAAGCTGGAAAAGTGGAAGGGAGGCCTTTGCCCAACAGTGGGACATTACAGGCTAATAATAATAATAAAATATGGAAGTGACAGTCAGACATTTTGTATCGTTTCTATTAGCGCAATAATTGAATAAGTAATAGGTAGTGCTCTTACATGTTTGGCCGCGTGTACCTGTAGCCTGAGTAATCATCAATCAAGTAGCTTTGTTTTTTTCCTCTTGTCATTTTGTCATTGAAAGAAATGTGGATGAAATAATTTCACTCCAAACCAAGAGACTATAAAAGCGTATCTGAGTGAAGTATCTCTCAATATCTATCTCCCCAGACGATATCTATCTATACGTCGATATCTATATGAATGAATAATGGATCCGACCGTCAGTTTAGTAGGTTAAATTCACTAGTTTGGGGTCGTACGATAGTGTAGTGGAATACTTAGCATTCGACTACGAGTTTATTTTATTTGTTGATAAGATTTGAAGTGAGGGAGGCAAATCTATACATATATATACAGATAAATAAAATTGAAGTGTCTGTTTGTAATTCCAAATTAACAGCTTTTCACAAATACATAATGCAAGTATAGTATACTGTACTTACATAAAAAAAAAACTGTCTTTTGTTGGTTCCAGGTAATCTCTGAAACGGCTGGACCGATTTTAGCGGGACTTTCACTGACAGATAACTGATGTTATAAGGAACAAAATGGGTTCCGTGATAAAAAAACCGCTAATAAAAAAGCTTATATTTGAGAAAGCCTTAAATTATGTACAATTGTTCTGGTTGCGTATCACACAGGAAGCGTTGAAAAATAAGCCTTTTTGTCTCCATCCGAGCACGTTAATCTATGTATAGACAAACAAGGAAACAAACTTTCCCATTATAATAATAGTTATGTTATGAAGAAGACAATTTATCGACATGTGTTGATATTTTGCTAACGATAAAAGTTTTTCTTGTGTGTGTGTGTGACCCATTTCGCTATTCTTCGAACAATTGATGGTAAATCTTTTGTATTGTGTGTCTTCAGATCCTTCACACACAAGAATATTGGCGTAGTTATAATGATCACTTGCACACACTCTTGTACATATTAATGCACACATCAAATAATTTTGTTTGTTTTTTGACTCGTTGGTCTTATGATCGCAAACGCTCCTTCAGAACACGATTCTCACGAGTCCTGGATTCACTTCCCCGGCTCGGACAAAGTGTTATTCCATCTGAAATTTCCCAGTAGCAGCCCGGAATCTTTCTTCTCTTACATGAGACTTAAACATAACTGGTGTAACGTGGATGTACCATAAGTACACCTCTGCCGAACGGATTCGGAGGTAGGGGGAGGGTTTTGGCTTATTATCGTACATATATCCTAATGCAGCGTCTACTGAAACCTATGCCCAAGCGCTTAGTCTTACACCAAGAGTAACCCTCGCACATTGCTGCTAAAGAAGCTATCATAAGCATAGCGACTCCACTCATTTTCCACTCTTTCATGGAACCCTGGCGATCTTATTCACTTCAGGAACACAACACTGCATCGATATTTGACAACAATCTACTGTAAAATAAACGTACCAGGCCCCAGCCGAGCAGCTCGAAAATTCGAAGCGGAGATCATATTTTGCCATACCTCTCTTAAAAATCAAATAAGGCGGCGTTGGGTGGAGGTACATTCTGTATATTCAGTCACTCGACGAATAAAAATATTTTCATTTTGTTTCGGATTTGATACTTAAATATAAGGAGACTGCGCGAATTTTGATTATAGGTCAGTAGTAATAAAGACTAATCATTAAAACCTACTTGCTTTTCAGTTTAATTGGATGAATGGTTTGATAACCTAAAAACCTGTAACTTGGTTCATAATTTGTAGTCTTCTAATTTAAGAGGATTGTTCTTGTCTGTGGGCCAATCCTCTTTGGCAAATGATTCATATTAAAGTGATTAAATGTCGTGTTCCCGCGGGATTACTCTTCCGTACTCAATGTGATTAGCTGCAGGATTGGAACAGCCGAGACTCCTATTGGAAGGGGATTAAACAGGAAATGAGGATGGATATATACGTCCTTCCAAATTGACATATTGAAACCTTTTAAATTCTAGCAGGTCTATGCTAATATTATAAAGAGGAAAGGTTTGTATGTATGTTTGTAACGATTTGACTCAAAAAGTACTGGACCGATTTTAAAAATTATTTTCTCTTGAATACTACATTATCATTGATTAATATGGGCTACGTACTCCCACGGAAACGGGAACTACGCGGGTGACGTCCGCTAGTTCATAATAAAGGTAAAACTGTAATGTGATGTTGTAATGAATTGTCGTGTTCTCCTCAGCAAGACCTTTCATATTACCCATACTGTGGTAGTGCAGAAAAAATAACGAGTCCGCCATCTTGGATGATCCGCCATATTGGAATTAGAATGACGTCACATAGCTAAGCATGGATTGTCAAAATAACAAGTTTACCAAATTTCAGCTCAATCGGTTTAAAATAACTGATTTAAAATTAAGTTGCACGATTCCACACGGACAAACTTACATGTACTCGTATATTGCAAGTTAAATAAAAGCTTGTAATAAAAAATTACGTTAAATTACGACAAAAATAAAATTGTATTTGTTGACAAAGTTATGTATGTACCCGAACACTACTGACACATTCCATTCGAACAAGGGTAAGATTTAGGGGAAACTCTGACCATAGGCACCCCACAACTGCTTAAATATTCACTCTTTATGTTTATTTTTCTTTGCAAACAAATGTGTTATCCCTTATTTTTTAACAAATAAAATATCAAAAGGTCACTCTTTATTTTGATTTTACTTTGCAAAGAAATATATTCGTTTGTTAAACTTCATTTTAAGTAATAAATGCCTTTTTATATCAATATCAATTGTAACAATCCTTTCTTGGAATTTGAAAACGTTTTCTTTACCTTGTCGCTTGATGTCAAAAGCTTTTGAAATAATTTGGTTAAGCACACGAAATAAAAAAGATTAATATGGCCAACGCTGACTCAGGCACTAGTGCAGTATAAGTAACGTACGTCTGAGAAAAATCTTTCATTTCTAATAATATGTAAAGATTCTTTCTCAGTTAAGCACGACATTACTAGAAATTAAGTGTTTGAAAAATGCGTGGGATTCAAACACCAGCATTCATAAGCATCAGCTCAGTCAGACCCAGTATAGTTAGTAGGTACCTGACTGTCTCTTAGGTATTCGTAATAGCTACCGCGGAACTCGAGGTCCTTCGATCCCCGGTTCGTACTAAGTGTTATTGGTGTTTTCCATCTGTAATTTCGCAGTAGCAGCCCGGAGTCTGGATTAGTGAAAGGTTAATGGTAAATAGGCTCGCTCCTAATTACATGAGACTTGATAGATAACTAGAAAAATTGGCGATACTATAAGTATACTTCAGAGTGCCTAGTGCGAGATTTTTTTAAATTGCCGTCTCAAGTCACCGTTTTGACGTAACTGATTTGAATGGGATCAAAATATATCCCATCAGCGGGCTGAAAGATGGCGCTGTTTCGATCCTATACAAATCTGCGGCCCTTTGAGTGTCTTGTGCGAGTTTTTCACTGCCGCCGTCACAAGTCACCGTGTTGACGTAAACGCAGATTTGTATAGGATTGGAACAGCGCCTCTGTCGGCCTAAAGATGACACTATTGTGAGCCCAAACAAATCTGCGTTTACGTCGACGCGATGACATGTGACGGCGATTTTAAGAAAACTCGCACTAGGCCCTTAGCTCTTTTCGGGGAGTACAAGTGTGAGCATATGTACCTATTAAACTATTAAAAGAAGCTTTCAAGTCTCCTCTCACTACGTAAAACTGTAATTACTTCACGCCACGTATTTAATTACGGGAAATGTTCTTTCAGTACAATATTAATCATCATAACGGTGGCTGTTAACGGTTCGTGTACTGAAATAACGTTCAGGATACAAGGTCGGACAGCGCATTTACGGTACGTTTCATTAATAATCACAAAGAATTCTAGTTTGCATCATCTACGTGTCTGTTTATTGTTTTGCGTACGTAACGTACTTATTATAATAACACTTTGTTCCAAAGTTTTATATAAAGTTATAAACAAAGCTAGCTGTTAATATGCGGATATAAAAACTACAAGTATAGTGATAATTTTTCCCGATTTTGTAAAAAAAACCAGTGACGCTTCGTCCTATTTATCGCAACGTGATGTTATAAAGCATTCCTAGGTAATAATATTTATTTCTCACAAGAATTACATAGAAATTCACTTACGTGAGATGATTGCTACAAGTGACATAAAGATACTTTCGTGATGAATTAATTAACTTATAGAACACAAAATATATTTTGTGGATTCAAATCAGTAGTTCCTGAGACTATATTAGCACGTTCAACCAAACAAACAAACACACTCTTCAGCTTATATAATATTACCATTGGCGAGAGTTGCTGCAAAGAGATAAGTATTTTTTTTTAAATAGTGCTTTCATAAATTTTGTTTATTAGTAACCACTATACTTGTATGTACCTACATACATATGGGAACCTTGTATCCGATGCAATAGCTGTATTTTAGACTTCCGCGTTCTCCCAAAAAGATCATAGAGATAATTGTATGAATTGCTTGCCTGAATCATAGCTTTATAACGGCAAGAGACAAAAACAGGCCAAGATCATTTAAAGACGTGGCGGTTTCAATATTAACCAGAACACAATAAAAATCTATTGCCGTAACATAACAGTGTACCAAATCAGTATATTACATTTTTTTCCTCTCTCAAACTAATTTCCTCTCAGAGCAAAGAGAGCCCATAAAAATTTAATATCTGCCCCGACAGAGAATTATATTATGTAGTGTACGTCACAAAGGGAAAATAAAAGGGCTACTTTAAGGGCGGACAATAACAAGATAACAATGACTTATTGAATACTTTATATTAAGGAGCATTCGCCATCTGTCGCCCTTCGCTCTCTCCAATCAAAACACCGTCATATTGTTGAAATAGCTGTGCCCCGCGGTTTTACCGGCGTAGACTTTTTTGAGTGACTTATTTTGCAAATCCCTTTTACTTTTTCTAAATAATAGTAGGTAACTTAGTTACTCCTTGTAAGAACATCTTCATAAGATGAACTTATCTAACGATGTGGTATGTAGGTACTGTCAATCAGAAGCCGAAACCATGAGTCACCTAATATGCAATTGCGATGCACTGGCCAAATGGCGAATTGACCTACTGGGTAAGGCGTATCCGAAACCAGAGGAATATAAGCTCTTTCCCATGGGCAGGATCTGCCGGCTTGTTCAGGGAGTATTTGAGGAGTCAGGTACGTAGAGCATAAGGGCAAGGGCGGCACAAAAGATCCCAAGGGTCGTCGTGCTTCCGGGCAACCGGACCCAATAATGCCACAACAAGATAAGATATACTCCTTGTAACATCAGCAATCTGCCAGTGAAATTCCAGTTAAAATCGGTCCAGCTATTTCATTAGAGAGATTAGCTGGAACAAACAGACGGACAGACAGAGAGACAGATAAAATATTTGAAAAAATTACTAAGATCGTTTTTTTAAATGTACCTAAGAATTGTATGTACACTTTCATACACATTTTTTTAAATACTTTTTTTCTGAGTACCTAAGTATAATACTAATTTGAGACAGACTCTTCTTTATTTAAGTACATGTAGAGATATATACATGGAGAATTAGAGAAGCAACAACTCAACCAATTAATTCTACCATTTCCCCTAAAATAATAAAAGTAATGAAAGGTTATTAAACCTTACAAAGAAACACGTTTACAAATTAAGGCCGTCTGTCTTACATAATTACATGTCTTACAAAATCAAACATTGATAATTAAATGCAAGTGGTTTTCCCCGTTCCACGCTTTTGGTATTTCATAGCGTTGGCTCATGAAATTCATGAATATTTGAGAGCACGTAGCGGATGCCTTTCCTTCAAAGCGTAAAGCTAAAATCAAAATAAATGAAACGAAAAATATTTGCGTCCAAATTATGTTTTTAAATGAGCATTTATGACCAGAAAAAAGCATTTTAGACACAAATGATACGCGAGAATTTTAGGAGCCTTATCAAAGTGGAATGGATATTTTTGATAAGGGATCTAACTTAGTACCTACTATTATTTATTGTGTGGTTCAAAGTAACAGACCTTTTTTTTTTTTTTTTTTTTTTATTGACGAGGGGGAAACCTTCAAAAGGTCCCCGACCGCCCTGGGAGAGGCAGATCGGGGTATGTGGGATTTTTAGCTCACTAAAACCCCCCCGGTGGCCATCCTCAGTGCTCAGGGGGGACTCCGGGTACTCTGATAGATCGCACCGGTGTCCCCCCACACTTTGCCGGGCACATCCCCGGGGCAGCTGTGTCGCCGCCCCTGGAGACCTCGCTGTGCAAGGCAGCGCGAGCCACGTCGCGCTGCCACCTTCCCGGGCCCGCGGCTCAGTGGTCAAAGCTCCCACCCCGACCACCGCCAGCAGGCCCTCCGGCCCCCTTTTAGTCGCCTCTTACGACAGGCAGGGGATACCATAGCCAAATTCTTAGACCCTGGCTATTGGGTGGACGGTCCGGGGCGTGCGTTGCCTCCGCCCCGCCGTCGCCGTCGTCTCCGAGAGGGATCGGCTCTCTCCCGATCCCGCTCGGAGGCCTCCTTCTGGGACATTACTGTCTCGCAGAAGGAGACTACGGCCCTCCATGCCTCTCTGTCTGCCAGCATAGCCGTCACTACGCGTGGCAGAGAGAGGTCCTGCCCGATCCTGGTGACCAGGATTCGCCGTTCCGAGCTCCACGCTGGGCACTGCTCCAGCGTGTGCTGTGCGGAATCCCGGTCACTGCCGCAATGGTGGCATTGCGTCGTCGGTTCGCGACCGATCCGATTCAGGTACTCACCGAAACACCCGTGTCCGGTGAGTACCTGCGTCAGCCGGAAGGTGACGTGGTCCTTCCTCTTTAGCCAGGGCCCGAGGCTCGGCAAAATTGCACCGACAGCGCGTTGGCGGGCGTTCTGCGGCTCGCAGAGCCGCTCCCGCCACGTTACGAGCGCGTGTCGGTGCTCCTGCCTTCTCACTTCAGCCGCATTTGGAGGCGCAGTTCCGTCCGCCCGGCGGAGACGGTCGTAAATACGAGCATCCATCTCCGCCAGGATGTCCAGGGGCGGAAACCGCGCCAGGACAGTGGCCGCCTCAAAAGACAGGGTCCGGTACCCTCGTGCGACCCGGATGGCCATAGGACGCTGCATACTATTGTACATAGTTCTGCAGCGCCTAACACCCAATCTGGAAGACCAGACGGGTGCTCCGTAGAGAGCCACGGATCGCACGACCCCCGCATAGAGGCGGCGGACTCCTTCACTCGGCCCCCCGAGATTGGGCAGCAGTCTGTGCAATGCACCCGCTACCCTCTTGATCCGGGGGACCATGCGGCTGAAGTGCTCCTCAAAGCCCCAGCGACCGTCCAGGGTGAGACCAAGGTACTTCAGGTACCGTCCCACCCGGACATCCACGTCACCTACGCGAACCGACGAGCTGGGTGGTTCCCTTCCCCTCGGGATCTTGTGGAACCACAGCGCCTCGGTCTTTTCCGGCGCTACCCGAAGGCCCAGCTCGTGGATTTTCTCCACGACGCATGCCACGCCAAGCTCGGCGAGCCGGTTGGTCTCCTCGAAAGTGGCCCCGACGGCTAGCACCAGCGTGTCGTCCGCATAGCAGACGATGCTAACGCCGTCGGGGCGGTCGACCCGCAGGACCGCATCGTACGCGAGGTTCCACAGGAGTGGCCCTAGGACCGATCCCTGTGGGACCCCGCAGTACACCTCCCTCCGGTGAACTCGTCCATCTCCGCCCACATATTGCACGCACCTGTCGCGCAAGTAGGCACAGACCACGCGCTGCAGGTAGGGGGGCACGCGGTGGTACACCAGGGCCCCCCTTATTGCGTCCCAGGGCAGGCTATTGAAGGCGTTGACTATGTCAAGGCTGACAGCCAACGCCACTCCGCCCCGGGATACAGCCTGCGTCGACAGTGTTCGGACGCGTATGATCGCGTCCACTGTCGACCGCGCGCGTCGGAAGCCAAACTGGTCTTCCGACAGGTCCGGCCCGACGCTCGTCAGGTGCGTACTGAGGCGGTCCGCCAACACTCTTTCGAGCAGCTTACCCGCCTCATCTAGTAGGCAGAGAGGACGATACGCGGAGGAAGAATCTGCGGGTCTTCCATCCTTATGGAGGAGAACCAACCCAGCCACTTTCCAGCCTGAGGGGAACACGCCGCAGCGTAGGCAGTCGTTAAACAGCCGCCGCAGCCTATTCCCCAGCCCGTTGGGTAGAGCCAACACCCAGGCCCGACCAGGAATTCCGTCGGGGCCTGGCGCCGTGTTTCGGGCTCCGAGGCGCCTTACGGCTCGGTCCAGCTCATCGGTCGTCACCCCCATCTCTTCGGTCCAGATGATCGGTTCCGAAGGAGGGGGGGCGGAAAGTAACAGACCTACCATAAGCTGTTATTGCCATGATAGTTTGACTCATATTGACCAGTGACTGAGAAGTTGAAGAATAAACATTTGTCGTGGTATGGACATGTTATGCGGAGGGATGAGGATAATGATGCCAAAAAAGTTTTGTTTATGAAAGTGGATGGTAACAAGGGGAAAGGAAGACCTAAGAAACGATGGATGGATTGTGTGAAAGATGATATGACTAGAATGGGAGTGAATACAGATATGACGGCTGATAGAGAGAAATGGAAGAGACGAACACATTGCGCCGACCCCAAATAACATGGGATAAGGGCAGGAAGATGATGAGTTTGACTCATATTATAAGACACTAGCTGGTGCCTGAGACTCCGTCTGCGCAGTATTTGTCTCTCTTATTACAAAATATAGATTAGGATATAATAGTCCTTGGTTTTATAGTTCCATCTCTATATGTGATACGGATTTAAACAGGAACGGACGTTTTAGTCCGAATTTGGTCAAGTCTTCGTGTAAGCCTTATTTTAAAGGGGGCTGATGTTTAGCCCCTTCTATTCTAATATTATAAAAAAATGGTTTGTGTGTATGTTTGTACCGAATTGGCTCAAAAAAAACTGGACCGATTTTAAATTTTTTTTCTCCATTGCTACATTATCACTGATCAATATAGGCTATATTTTATCTCCGTACTCCCACGAGTGCAAGAACTACGCGGGTGAATCCGCGTGACGTCCTCTAGTAATAAATAAAGCCTTACCTGATTTCTTAGCACTGTGTCCCTTGCCGCCATTTTTGTTTCGCCTCGGGTAGAGATTTATCTTGCTCTGACCGCACCCCATCACAGCGACTATACCATCATCACCTTATATCGTCACTTCACCATCACACTTCTCACTTATCACTCCATTAACATCCTCTACGACATTATTTTTGGAATTAATTACTTATTTTATATTTGACTACAGTTACAGCTTGGAATTTTAGTAGACTTCCATTTGATTTTGTGTTTATCAAATGTTCCACTTTCACACGTGGATGTCGTCCCCATATTCTGTTTCCTGGAAGGAAAAGCGGATATTAGAAATGCAAGAAGCGTACAATATTGTTTATCTAGCATATTTATTATTCAGGTGTCGAGAGGTAACATATTTCCTACTAGCTGTGCCCGCGGTTTTATCTGCGCAGGATAGAGAAAAGCATATTTTTATTAAGTACTAGCTGTGCCCCGCGGTTTCACCCGCGTAGATTCAGTTTCATCCACATTGTCGTGGAACCATAATATATTTTTCATAAATAAAAGAAGTAGCCTATGTTACTCCTTGGAAAATCAGCTACCTGCCAGTGGAAGTCCCGTTAAAATCGGTCCAGCCGTTTCAAAGATTACCCGGAACAAACAGACAGACAGACAGAATGACAGGGAAAAGTTTTAAAACTTGGTATTTTAGTGTCAGTAGCCTGTATACTTTCAAATGCATTTCGTCAAAAGCTGTTATTTTGGAATTACAAACAGACACTTCAATTTTATGATGATGATTTCATATGATTTATATTGTTTCGATGATATGTACATGATGCCTGGCTGAGTTTCTTGCCGGTTCTTCTCAGAAGGCTAGTTTCCGAACCGGTGGTAAATTCTCGACTTTCATAAGTGCTAAGGCACTTATGAAAGTGCCAGGGCCTAAACTGAATAAATATTTTTCATTTTCATTATTTATCTGTATACATGTATAGATTCATAGACTAATCTGTGTATCGCAGTCGATTAGATTGAGTTGGTATATAAGAAGTTTAAAATAGCAATATCCTCACATTGTCAAAATGTCGATGGGTAATTTAGCGAAGGGTAAAAAGTTTGTAACTACAACGGAATATGGGAATGTTTTGGCTCTACGCTTCCCGAAACTTTTATGTGTACTTTCCTCTGCACATACACAAATAGGCTTAGTTTGTATGGAATCCAAGCGGAAAAAATCGACACCAATTGTTTGGTTAAAGTTCGAGTAGTTTGTAAGGACTTTAGTTTCATTATTATTCTTATCAAATTTGATTTTGTATGATGATTTTATATGATGTATATTGTTTAGATGATATGTACATGATGCCTGGCTGAGTTTCGTGCCGGTTCTTCTCAGAAGGCTAGTTTCCGAACTGGTGGTAAATTCTCCACTTTCATAAGTGCCTTACCAGGGCCTAAACTGAATAAAGATTTTTTTCATTTTCATTTACATTTTTTTTCTTTAAACTTTGAGTAATATTATTTTAATGACATTAAAAAAAGAATGAGATAAGTAATTCAGATACTATCTCAATGACTATAATTTCCGAGTAATTCCTTAATAGGGACTACTAGACGTAATAGGCTTAGTGGAATGCAGTTATTAATATTTTGTATTTATAAAACACTAGCTGTGCCCCGCGGTTTCACCAGCGTAGAGTTGATTGCATGGGTGCCTCGCGGAACCCTTACGTTTTTTTTAAATTAAAAGTAGCCTAAGTTACTCCTTGTAACATTATCTAGCCACCAGTGAGAGTCCCGTTAAAACCGGTCCAGCCGTTTCGGAGATTACCCGGCACAAACACACAGACAGACAGAGAAAAAAATTAAAAATATAGTTTTTTTATGTCAGTACCGTATATACTTTCATATGCATTTAGTAAGAAGCTGTTATTTTGGAATTGAAATGGAACAAACAGACACTTCAATTTTATTTATCTGTATAGATGTATAGTAGATGTAGACGTATAGATGTAGACGTCCTCGACATGACGTTAAACTGTCGCGCTACTGGAAGTTCCATAAGAACAAAGTTCATAAGGAAGTTCGAGTGGTAGAGACGGTATCAGTGCAGGATACCGAATCGGGCGGTGGCGGAAGAATGCCCCCTACATAGTGCATCAACGATGGCGCCCATAGGCTCAGTCAGGCAGCCTACTGCACACCCACCAACCCGCACTGGACTAGCGTGGTGGGTTAAATGTCTAAACCCCTCCCCTCAATGACAGACACAACTAAGAATCGGCCCCTAGTACCCGGCGACTCCAGTAGGAACACCGCCGATGGCAGTAGGATGGTGGACTCTAGAGTTTGGGGCGCATACAATCTCCGGGTGGGATCCTCTAACTGTCAAACGACTATGGCTCAGAAAATGGATTTCGATAAACTCAACATCCTTACTTTTAATGTAAGAACACTACGCACTGAAGAGCGTCTAATGGAACTAGAACACGCTTTGGAACATGTAAAGTGGGACATTGTGGGTCTTGCAGAAATAAGAAGAGAAGGGGAACAGACTTTTGAAAGAAAGGAGAACATATTTTATCATACAGGTGGAAGCGGCAGCCGTTACGGCGTGGGTTTCTTAGTTTCGAACCGTTGGAAAAATAATGTAACTGAATTTATTTCCCTTTCCGAACGAATAGCTTTAATGAAATTCAAAATTGCACCAAACAAATCACTCACTATTGTACAAATTTATGCACCTACTTCCTCACACTCTGACGACGAAATTGAATCTTTTTATGACGTCCTAAATGAGGCCATAGACACTCACAAAGGAACGTGGACTATGATTATAGGTGATTTTAATGCCAAAATCGGATCGCGAGTCAACTCAGATAATCACAGCCTCCTAGGACCCTACGGTTTGGGGACACGGAACGAACGTGGTAAACGATTGCTCCAATTTGCTCTGGGCCATAATTTGTCCATAAGCAACACATTCTTTTTTAAGAAGCGTCACCGTCGATGGACCTGGTTTTCTCCAGACAAAACAACTAAAAACGAGATTGATTACTGCCTTTCTTCAGACAAACAACTAGTTACCAATGTTGAAGTACTAAATAGCCTAAAATTTAGCTCTGACCATCGGCCCCTGCGCATCATCATAAGACTCAATTCAAAAATACATCGTATTCGCACCATTCATAATACTTTAAAGAGAATCAACAAAGACACGCTTTTAGCAAACCAAACCAAATTCACACTGGAGCTTAAGAACAGCTTTACATTGTTGGCACAAGAATCGACAGCGAACATTCAAAGAGAATATGACATGATTAGAGACAGCATTAGAACAGCTAGCCACAAAATAAAACTAACAAAAAGCAGAATGAAAAAGCTTAGCGATCAGACCCGTCAACTAATAGAGGAGAGGCAGAAATTGGTTATTTACACATCAGAATTTAAGACGAAGGATAGGGAAGTAAAAAGAAGTATTCGTAAAGACATTCGCCATCATAATATGCGAATAGTTGAAGATGCAATAAATAAAAACTGTTCCTTAAGAACAGCCATCAAAGGTGCCGAGACAGGAAAATCCTGGATTAATAACTTAAAAGACAGCAATGGAATAAAACAAAGCGATAGAGACAAAGTACTACGAATATGCACTGAATTTTACCAAAACTTATATTCCGATGACACAGCAGACACAGTCTCCCAACAAAGTACTGAATCATACTCATGTCCAGAAGAAATTCCTCCAATAACAGAGTCCGAAGTCCACACAGCCCTCCAAAGCCTGAAATATGGCAAAAGTCCTGGCCATGATGGAATTACCACTGACGCCATAAAGTGCGGTGAACCGATTCTCTTACCGCACATCACACATTTATTCAACAATATCCTTAAAACAGGCTCATTTCCAAAGAATTTTTGCCACTCTGAAATTATTCTTCTATATAAAAAAGGTGATAAGTCCGACATCAATAATTACCGCCCCATAAGTCTCATAATACATCTCTATAAAACCTTTATAAAAGTAATTGAAAATCGTATCTCAGGACAATTAGACAAGAATCAACCCCCTGAACAAGCCGGTTTCCGCCGTGGACTATCCACTACAGATCACCTGCATAGTCTGAACCAAATAATTGAAAAGGCTGCTGAGTTCAAGTTCCCGTTGTATATGGCTTTTATTGATTATTCTAAGGCATTCGACAGCCTGAAACATTTATCTATATTTAAAGCACTACAAGAACAGGGAATTGAAAATAGCTACATCCATCTACTCAAAAACATATATAATAACAGCACAGCATCAATCAAACTTCACTCTTCTGGCCCATCATTCCCAATTAGACGAGGTGTCAAACAAGGTGATCCTCTCTCCCCCAAACTGTTCACCGCCACATTGGAACAAATCTTTCGAACGCTAAACAACAATTGGAAAGAAAGAGGATTAGCAGTCGGAGAAAAGAAACTCACAAATCTCCGTTTTGCGGATGACATTGTTCTATTTTCTTCCTCGGCCTCCGAAATGGCCTTGATGATCCAAGAATTAAATGAGAAAAGCCTCGAAGCTGGCCTGAAGATGAACATGTCAAAGACGAAACTCATGACAAACAGCACAAAGCGCAAAATAAAGGTAGACGGTGAGGAGATCGCATATGTTCAGGATTACATCTACCTCGGCCAAATAGTCTCTTTCCAGGCAAGACAAGAAAGAGAAATCACACGTCGAACAGAAAACGCCTGGAAGAGTTATTGGGCTATGAAGGACCTCTTGAAAGGAAAACTCCCTTTAACATTAAAAAAGAGACTGATGGACATATGCATTCTCCCAATCCTCACCTACGGTGCTCAGACATGGTCTTTGACATATTATCAGAAATCCAGACTAGGGGTCTGCCAGCGAGCCATGGAACGTAGTATAATGGGAATCAGATTAATAGACCGCATTCGAAATAGTACACTACGTTCCAAAACACAAATCGCCGATGCTGGTCATCAAGCTGCTAAGCTGAAATGGGATTGGGCTGGGCACGTGTGTCGCATGTCAGACGAACTGTAGGCTAGACGAACCACACTATGGATCCCTCCGAATGCGAGGCGCAGACGTGGCAGGCCGAGAAAAAGATGGCAGGACGAACTGAACGCCTTCCTGAAACACTGGCCTGAGAAAGCTCTGGATCGGAAGGGATGGAAAGAGGGAAGGGAGGCCTTTGCCCAACAGTGGGACAACTCAGGCTCATAAAAAAAAAAAAAAAAAAAAAAAGATGTATAGATTTGTGAAAAGAGTAATTGCTGAGTTTCTTGCATATGTATATAATGTATTTTTTCTGTGTCTTACTATGTAAGAAGTCAAATCAAATGATGATATTTTGTTGAAATTGTATAAGGAAAAAGCCACGTTCAATATTGTTTCCAAGGAGAAGCAACATTTTTCAGCCTACATTTATCGATTTTATATTTAAGTAGTTACATACTCGACTAGAATATTAAAAGCACCCTATTTATCGTTGAGCCGGTTGTTTAATTTTTATTCATTCCCACTGGCCATACATTTATAACAGAAATATATTTAAACCATGTGAAGAGCCATGGTGGCCGTGCGTTTGAGCAGTTGTAATTCAAAGACATATGTATAGCGCCAAAGACGTCGGTGGACTGCCCTCATCTGTGACGTTGATACTTAAGCATCTCCGAGGGCCTAGTGCGAGTTTTTCACTGCCGCCGTCACAAGTCACCGTCAAGTTTCAATATTCGGAACAAATATATGTGCGCACTCCATCCCAGAAGGGTCCCCGAAGCCTCTTCTTCACCTTTCTTCCGAAACTCTTCACCAGGGTGAAGGGTGGGTGTTGCTGTTACAACACCTCTGTTTACCCTTTGGAGGAGTCGCCTGGGATGGCGTGAGCACATATATTTGCTCCGAAAATTGAAACTTGACATACGGTCTTTTAATGATATAGACCCTTTTAAATATGCTTATCTACACTGATATTATAAAGAGGAAAGATTTAATTGTTTTTTTATTGAATAGGCTCCGACACTACAAGACGGATCTTGAAAATTCTTTCAGCAATGGATAGCTACATCATTATCGAGTAACATAGGCTATATTTCATCCCCGTACTCCCACGCGAACGGGAACAACGCGGGTGAAACCGCGTGTCGTCCGCTAGTTGTGATATAATTTGAATAAGCCACGCGCACAGCTGCACGCCTTCGTAATTACACAAAACATTAATTAGGCACTAAATCTAGCACTAAATATTATTGGGAAACAGGTGGATTTCCTCACAATTTAACGATGTTTACCGCTTTTTAATACCGAGCCAGATTCAGAGATTAACAAAGTCTAATGTAAAACCATTATACGGGTTATAAATCTTTAGTGGTTTAGTTCGGCCATCGCTAGGTTGGAGGTACCGAATTATATTCAGACGTGACCTCAAAATCCTTAAATAGGTCTAGTTTAATGTTAGGACACGTACAAGGGTGATTTTGAACGTTATGGACTAGGGGTTGGTAGGTAAAAAGACTTTAGTCCTAGGCAATTTTTTTTTGTGTAATATTAAGTTTAAAGCATTGAATTGAGGCGTTCAGCCCAACTTTAGTGAAATTTAAACAGACCTCATAAAAGGAAAACCATTATGAATCCAATTGTATTTTTTTTCAATATAGGCGATTTTTCGAAAACTGCTATATCTATTTGTATAGATTAAGTCGTCGCACGCTGAAGGGCAGCGCATTGCGGCTACATTTTATGAACTATCTTTAAATATTACTAGTTACTAGTGAAACCTTTATAGTTTTAAAAAAAATGCAGGTTAAGTACTCCTTGTAACATTAGCTGCCAATGAAAGTCTCGTTCAAATCGGTCCAGCCGTTTCAGACCGAAAGAGACGATTTTTTTTAAAACAGAAACTGAGTGTCTGTTATTCTAATTTTATTTTATTTATCTGTTTGGGTGTACATTTGTACCACATGCAATTAAATTAATAACGATACTTATTTCGCCTGTCATCGTCCGTAGCATGTTATATATTTTTTGTTTTAGTAGCATTGCAGCGACATATAAAACCTTTTTATTTGTTTTTCCTTCACCTATCCCTAAAAGTCCTCAGTCTCGGCCTAACCCTCTGAATGTGTAGTGTCTCTCTCAACCCTCGTCTACCGCGAGCCCTCAACTATCGAGGGCCCACCTTTTGTAGTAGGAGCAACGATGACGAATCACTATTGTTTTACTGTGAGAAGAGGATACAAGTAAGGACTTATTATAAGGCTTTTGAGTACGTGATGACGTGGTTTGAAATAAAATATAGGGGTTGTAAGAACTCCATACATTGGCTAGTGCGATATTAATAAGTTTTTAAAACGATATCAATATCTCTAGAACATTATATTTATGCTCACGCATGTATACCCCGAAGAAGTTGGTGGTGTTGTAATAACAACACCCACTCTTCACCGTAGATAATATTACACCTTTTCACCGTCTCAGGCACTATAAATACGTATTTGAATTACTTCTCAGACGTATGCAGGTTTCCTCACGATGTTTTCCTTCACCGTAAAGCACGGAGCGTGAAATCTACTTTATTATTTTTATTTTATTAACGATATTTTCAATTGTTGCCGGTGTTAAGCGCAAGTTCACAATAAAAAGAATTAAATAACTACAACTCCGAAAGTAAACCTAATAATGGTTAAATTTGAAAGCGATACGTTAAGTGGCGGAATTTATTATCTCAGTACCTTTAAGTTGTAACTTTATAAGGGCAAAGGGTAATAAATATTCTAGACGTGAGGAATATAATGGGTAAATACGTGAAACAGTGGCGGGCTATAAGCACGCAACGGAAACTACTGAAATATGATTCTCAATTTGATAAATTTGTCTTTGCGTCTATCACATTACTAAAATGCTTTAGCCACACTAATACTATAAAGAGGAAATATTTGTTTGTTTGTTTGTATTGAATTGGCTCCGAAACTACTTGAGCGATCTTGAAAATTATATCAGCAATTGATAGATACATCATCAGCGAGTAACATAGGCTATATTTTATCCTCGTACTCCCACGGGAACGGGAACTACGCGGTGAAACCGCGTGACGTCCGCTAGTAAAATATATTTTTATTGAGAATTTTTTGATAAATAAGAGAAAGAAGAAAAAAAAATGTTAGGAAACACAGTTCTTATATGACATCCTAGGTGGCTATTTTATATTTATTATTGTCACCCTGTCGACCCTGAACTATGTAAGATTGATCTACACGAAAACTTATAATTTTTGAAATTGGATGACCATGTTTGATAATTTCTGAATACACAAAAACATTTCTATTTAAATAACCACTGTTAGTACTTAAATTACTCATATCATGCCTCCGGGTCGCTATTGGGAAAATACAGATGGAAAATTCAAAGTCTTTTGTATATACGAGTAGTACTAGCTGTGCCCCGCTGTTTCACCCGTGTAGATTTAGTTTTATCCTTATTGTCGCCTAATATTTTTGAACCCTGATATTTTTAATAAAAGATAGACCTTGTCCGTGTCCTTTCTCAGGGTCTAAAGATTTTCTGTGCCAAATTTCATCAAAATCGGTTGAGAGGTTTAAGCGGGAAAGCGTAACAGACAGACAGAGAGACAGAGTTACTTTCGCATTTAAAATATTTTAGTAGGGATCAGAGACGGCGATGATCTCACCCTCTGTCACGTTGGCATTTAATTATATTTGGTGAAATGTTGTTGTTACATCTCTGCTGACCCCTTCGGGGACCCTTCTGGGAAGGCGTGAGCATTTATCTATACAGATAAATAAAATTGAAGTGTCTGTTTGTAATTCCAAAATAACAGCTTTTCAATAAATGCATATGAAATTATACACGCTACTGACACCAAAAAACCAAGTTTTAAAATTTTTCTCTGTCTGTCTGTTTGTTCCGGGTAATCTCTGAAACGGCTGGACCGATTTTAACGGGACTTTCGCTGACTACTGACGACTTTCACTGGCAGGTTGCTGATGTTTCAAGGAGTAACATAGGCTACTTTTATTTATTAAAAATATTAGGGTTCCGCGCTATGAAGCATGAAACTAAATCTACGCGGGTGAAACCGCGGGGCACAGTTAGTAACAAATAAAACACGGATTTTACATCTGTGTCTGCAGGAATGGTAAACACTTAGATAATGTGTCTGTCACACAATTATCAGGAAGCGACCTTCCAGCGCCATTGTATTTGTAAACCACCGTAAAACACTCAACATCCACTTACTACGTACTTATATTACATTGTTTACATTGGCTTTAAACGTCAAAATGAACGATAAAAATGATTCAAATCATTCACGATCGCCGCGCGCCGACGGCAAAATAAACACATCATAAACTTGCGTGCGCGTGGTTTCCGCAAAGATAATGCAAATGTTCGCTTGAGTGTATCAATCAATCACTTTCCATACTGCTAAAGTTACCAATATATGCATTTCGTCTGGTGGTAGACCGTTTTCAGCACTGTCTACCGTTTTTCGAATGGAATCACTGCCCCACGTAAGAGTGCTACATAACGCCAGTAATTTTTTGTGTAAATGCCCATTATCTAAGTATTGTGCTTCGAATAGCTCCGCGTAATATGTTTTTAAGTACCATTTATTTTCAAAGTAAAGGGGATCCATTGAAATTAAATCTATCATCTCCCTGGCCTTAATCCCATGTATTTGGGGTCGGCACTTGATTCAACCCGATGTGGCTGATCACCTGATTTTTATACGAAGCGACTGCCATTTGACCTTCGCAACCCCCTTTTTCGAGGAAAATTGGGTTCCGCGAAATCACGCCACCTTTGAAATCAAGTATACGCGGGTGGAACCACGGGGCACAGCTTATCATTAAGTATATTTCGCTTCGGGACGTCTCAAAAGAAAATGAATAAGAATTACTTACACTGATTTATTTCTATAGAAGGTGAACCAACAAAGTGGAGGCGCTCACTTGGCTTTCGAATTTAATTGATTACCCATCCATTGGACCTTTCTCAACGCTTTCATTATACAAATTCTTCAGATTCCAAATAATTTTACCGTGAAGAGTTTCTAACCCTTATCCCTTATGTAATTAAGTAAATATGATCAACGTTATGTTTACAAACATTTGGTTTTATATACAGACATATAATGCTCACGCCTGTATTACCCGAAGGGGCACTACTCGGTCACAAATCCAGACTCCGGGCTGCTGCAGGGGAATCACAGATGGAAAAATGCAATAAAATTTTGCCCGACCCGAGAATCAAACCCATCGTGTCCCGCAGTAGCGTTTGCAGCCACTAGACCAACAAGTCAATAATAGATTTATAAATACAAATCTATATCTATACGGGTAAATATAATGAAGTGTCCGTTAGCAGTTACAAATTAATAATCTTAGCCCAACACAACCAAACCAAACGTCTTCCTAAACGTATTTTCCCTCATCACGTCGCGTAATAACAATACATGTATTGCTTGAAACCTCTTTGCTTATACATTTATCAGGTTATTCATTAAATAAACTCGAGGCCAACCCGAGTCGATAATGACATAGGTACTCCAATATAGCGCTGATGTAATGGCAGATAACGACAGCCTCATATAAGCTCTCCGCTTAACTATTAATGAGCAATGATTTGTTGATGATACCTGTATCAGAACTGATTTAGATAGCTGTAAGCACGGATTATTTTAGCCTGAAACTTTCTGTATATTTCATAATGAAGGTTTGCAAATTGAGTCCCTAGGGGTGGAATTTTGAGAAAACCCTTTCTTAGTGTACAATGTACTTAGAACTTACTAAAAGACATGCTCCAAATTGCATGTCTCTAGAATCAGCGGCTCCTAAGCTGCTAGCTAGAGACGCGCTGTGCGTTGATGTATAAGTCATTCAGTCAAGGACTTTGAAATGTATAGAATGTTTCTAGTTAAAAGAATTTGTAAATGATATTGAATTGACTACAATGTTATAAGAGATATTTTTATGGCCAAAAGTCAAAAGTCAAAAATATCTTTATTCGATTAGACTTTTACAAATCGTCAGAATGACATTAATTTACAGGATTATACATGCTACCGCCAGGTTCGGAAGGTTGCTTTACTGAGAAGAACCTGGCAAGAAACTCAGTAATTACTCTTTTCAAAAATATTATACAATTTTAAAAATACAAAGTAAATCATTTGAGAAATGTAAGCCCATGGACACAGTTCCAATGCACAAATGATAAAAACGATAAAAATTAACATAAAGAAAAGTCTAGTAGTTCTACTTATATCTAAATAGCGTAGCTTGAGATGAACAGCCTCCACAAGCAGCACCTGTTCACAAGTATGACGAGAATGCCATTGGGATATTTTAGAAAACGGAGCTACAGTTCTTAGTGTAATATTACTGTTCTCTCGTCTGCAGGCATCCGCTGAAGATATACACTGGAAAACCACATCAACACCACACTTAGAGTAATATAATGTCATCTACTAGATAGCAATAAATATTGCAGATATATATAAATAGTGCAAGGCATAACAGAATCCCCCGTTCGATGATTGGAACTACCCGACTGGGGACTGTACCTTCACCTTACAGAAGATCGCAACTAAATAATGCTACCTTTGAGTAGTGCTGTGTTCCTGTAATGAATAAGGTCGCCAATGCTTCTTGGAGGAGAGGTGTAGGGAGTGGAGTCACTGTGCTAGCTAATAGTTGTCAGTATTTTAGCACGTGGATATCTTTATAGGTACGCAACGCGCGAGTGTCACTAGGTATTAGTCGGACTGTTAGATACGCTTAATAACAAACAAATACCACAGTAATATTCCAATTCTAAACGTAAGATCCCGCTGTGACCTACATTTCTTTCCAACGTAGTAAGGTCACCGAAACACGATAAATAACATGAGATTTAAAAGGAAATAACGAATGTAGTGTTAAGCATGATGTAATGCTCCCATGTCCCAAACATATATTCAGCCGGTCACGTAGCATGGTCGTTTTTCAAACACGCTGGGCCTTTTTCCTGCTTAGGGATAGGCCAATAGCCTTTGTGGACTCTTATGGTTGGGTTACCCAAGGCCAAAAATCCATTGGATCTTCACAATTTGTTTCGCGATCAAAATGTGTTTTAATCTGATACGGGATTTAGTTAGCGTGAAGACTATATGTCTATTTGATTCATTGCGATCTCACGTGATGGTGAAAGATGATGAAGGGCTATGATAATTCAATCGGTCCCTGATAGATCGATTGTCTAATTTGATGACGAGGGATAATATGTCTTTGCTAGCGTAAAGCGATTACCAATTCCTTTTTCCTACTTTTTGATTGCTCAACAATTCTGTCGGTACTTAAATGCCCGTCGTTGAATTTCAGGAATG
Organism: Watsonalla cultraria; assembly: GCA_964035505.1. Classification (NCBI taxonomy): domain Eukaryota; kingdom Metazoa; phylum Arthropoda; class Insecta; order Lepidoptera; family Drepanidae; genus Watsonalla; species Watsonalla cultraria. The sequence continues at coordinate 2,102,107 of OZ037717.1, read as the reverse complement.
CTTGAAATTGTAATCCTTTCAATCGCCTTTCGCAGAATTAATTAGAATTTTCAGCCGGAGTAAACAAAAGACGCTAAGCTGCAGGTGTATAGAAATTAAAATAAATTTCTGGACAATTATTCCTTCAATTACCATCAAGCAGTTTGTCAGTACGAATGTTAGCTATATTTGTGGTACCAAGTGAATTTTTTGGATGATGTAGGTAACCAGCAATATACATGATGCTTGGCTCAGTTTCTTGTCGGTTCTTCTAAAAAGGCTAGTTTCCGAACCGGTTCATAAGTGCCTTACCAGGGCCCAAACGGAATAAAAATTTTGAATTTTCATTGGAAAACAAATCAATATATTATAACCCTCATATGTCCCTTCTTTACAAAGCGTTATGAATCAAATTCTAATTACCATTTACCACGTTCATCAAATACCATTTGAGGATTACAGAATGTTTAATTAAAACGGGCAACATCAAAGTGATTAAAAACATGGTTCCACACACTTCCCCTGCGATGTACGGGCGTGGATTCTATTAAATTATCTGGGAGACACCCTAGACGACATCGTTACGAATTTAACGAAAGCAATTTTCTCTTACTACGAAGAGTTTCATCGACGATTGTAAAGCACCATAATATTTTAAGAGCTTTGAGGTATCTTTGTGAGGTCGTTGGAGTCACTGAGGTTGCGTGAGATAATGGGGGCGTTGTACTAACGATAATAAACCCTGTGTAAACAAATTAGGCCAGGGAATCAGAGTGTCTAGTGCGAGTTTTTTTAAAAAAGTCGTCACAAGTCATCGGGTCGACGTTAAAAAAATATATCTTGGTTTTTCAGAGTCAGCAGCGTGTACACTTTCATATGCATTTAGTGAAAAGACTTTATTTTGGAATTACAAACAGACACTTCAATTTTATTTATATGTATAGAGTATAGGTATGCAAATGACATAAATCAGTCCCGCGACATATGTCATTCCCATACATTGTGTGTCGTTTCTACGCGAAGCGCGAGGATAATGTGACTTTGTCTACAGGCCTTACTGATTCGATTGTCATACAGTGCGTATCGATCCAACTCTCGCACAAATTTATATTAAACTGGCGTTTTCATGTGTGGCTTTAAGTATTTCGCGGAATCCTAATTGTTTTCAAATAACAGCAGCCTAAATTACTCCTTATATCCTCAGCTATCTGCGAATTCTAGGTACAATCGATCCGACTCCTTCAGAGGTTGTAAAGTCACTTTTTGGAAAAACTCATTGGTACAGCCCACTGGGATTCAAACTTGCGTCGCTCGGGTATCTGTAATATGATCATCATGATTCAATGCAGAGCACGTACGTTCCATCATGACTTGTATTTGAGTTTAGCGAAGACATAAAACTTACAACTGCGGTATTCTTTATAGCCAATTCGATGAAATCCTAAGCAATCCAATAAATTAGAAGAAACATCCAATAACGACATTACCCTGCGATTTATGCCTATTCGCGTTAAAAGCCATAAACCTACTTATCTACGTCGAACTGAAGCTTGAGAACATGGTTTAAGTTGATTAAACCCGCGACTCCGACGGCGGGTTTGCTGATAAAAAGTATTATTATAATAACACAATATCAGCCTTATTACAAAAAATAGACTGAGAAAATCCTTTGTTTAAAAAAAAAGTAGGTCCATCTCGTTCTTTGCATCGATTTCAAAAGGGACCAATCTTTAGTCCGAGTTTGTCTAGTCTTCGTTTAAACCATGTTTTGCAATATAAATAAAAATAGGGGTATATCTCTAAAATTATCTCTCCTATGTGATCTTTTGATGTTCAGAGGATTCATGTGACTGGGACTTCTAGCTAACTTGAACCGCGCTCCCAGATGGCTGATTCGTTATGACTTTTTTTATTATCAGGCGAGTGGGACCATCATCATCCTCCTGCCCTAACCCATGTTATTTGGGCTAGGCGCAATGTGTTCTTCTCTTCCATTTCTCTCTATCAGCCGTCATATCTGTATTCACTCCCATTCTAGTCATATCATCTTTCACACAATCCATCCATCGTTTCTTAGGTCTTCGTTTCCCCTTGTAATCATCCACATTCATAAACAAAACTCGTGTTGTGGGTGGGACCAATCGTAATTTTAAGCCGTCAAAAGCTATTAAAGTCGCGTGCATTACCAAGCAAGTACCTGAAATCGTATTGTTCGATGCCAACAAGAAAGTAGAAGATTGGTAGAAAAAGTAATAGTAAATAACCCAAAGAGCCACATTATATCTTTCAAGGACAATAAAGATGTCAATACATTAACCCCTTTATGGATGTTCTCTTAAAAATACATTTGTATTAAATGTCACGTACCGTAAGGGATCCCGTAAAAGTACGATAAAGTGGGGAAGACAGAAGGGCTTGTATTTCATCCTCTGGTAGGAATGGGCCCTTCATCCATAATGGTCTTGTAACTTTGAATTTCGTCACAAATTATACTTGTTACTTACTTCCATAAAAAAACAATTTTTAATATTTTTTTATCTGTTTGTTCATTCCGGCTAATTTCTGAAACGACTGGACCGATTTTAAACCGACTTTTCTGGCAGATAGCTAATGTTACAAGCATAATTATTGGAATCCACGAAATTTCGCAAATGAAATAAAGTCCACGCGGATGAAGCCGCGGGGCAGAGCTAGATTGGTCCTAAGTATAGTTGGCTATAAAAGCCCTTTACTACCTTAAGATTGCATATAATTAGCATAATAAGATCTATTTTCGCTAGCATTTTCTACGTGACTTCAATTCTACGAGATTCAAAATAGCCGTATTGAAATCTATACATCTATACAGATAAATAAAATTGAAGTGTCTGTTCGTAATTCAAAAATTACAGCTTTTAACTAAATGCATATGAAAGTATACACGCTACTGTCTGTCTGTTTGTTCCGGGTAATCTCTGAAACGGCAGGACGGATTTTAACGGGACTTTCACTGGTAGGTAGCTGATGTTTCAAGGAGTAACTTAGGCTACTTTTATTTATCAAAAATATTAGGGTTCCGCGACAATAAGGAACCGCAGGGCACAGCTAGTGTTTAATAATTACTTAACTTTAAACAATATTGTGGCCTATCTTAAAAGGTTATTTTAAGATAGGCCACAATATTATAAACTCGTCACAAGTCTCCATTTTGAAGTAATTATGCAGAAAGTACTGTCGGCAACAAAAGTTTCTCACAAACTTTGATCATCATACATTTAAGAGTTTATCCATTAGTCTCTGCCTTGTTAATTCTCTTTGACCCCCTAATGTAATGACATGATCATGACATTCCTTAGATTTTATTTTAATTTGGCATTTGCTTTATTATACCCTAAACAAGACACAGAAAAACCCATGTCAAAAACTATACTCGGAGTAAAACCTATACGATAATAATCTATATATCTATACATACAGATAAATAAAATTGAAGTGTCTGTTTGTAACTCCTAAATAACAGCTTTTCACTAAATGCATATGAAAGTATATACGCTATTGACACTAAAAAACCAAGATTTTAAATTTTTCTCTGTCTGTCTGTCTGTCTGTTTGTTCCGGGTAATCTCTGGCAGGTTGCTGATGTTTCAAGGAGTAACTTAGGCTACTTTTATTTATTAAAAATATTAGGGTGTCGCGACAATAAGGATGAAACTAAATCTGCGCAGGTGAAACCGCGGGGCACAGCTAGTATTAAAATAAGAAAGAAGAAAAGGGGTCTCCTTATAGAGTTAACAAGCTGCTTCATTTCGTAGTACCCTAATATTTTTTATAAATAAAAGTAGCCTAAGTTACTCTTTGAAACATCAGTCACCTGCTAGTGAAATTCCCGTTAAAATCGGTCCAGCCGTTTCAGAGATTAGCCGGAACTCACAGACCGACAGACAGACAGGTTTTTTTTTAATTGGTGTTTTAATGTCAGTACCGTGTATACTGCCATGCATTTAGTGAAGAACTGTTATTTTGGAATTACAAACAGACACTTAAATTTTATTTATCTGTATGGATATAGATTTGTGATAATTTCTCATTAATATTCAGAAAAATGTCACTTATGCCCATTAGCGACATTGTATAGAATAAACCCTGTCTAAAAACGAATAGGTACCAACTTAAAGTAAACTCTATAATTACCTCCGAATCCCTTCAGTTAACTTAGCAATAAAACTAGTAATTACTCAGCTTCGAGAAACGTTGGTAAAAGTATTAAGCTATTTCAGGACATAACAATTGGTCTATCTAGAGCCTGGAGCTGAACGGTATTAGAATATTAATGGAATAAGAGGCTTCAAATACACGTAAATACGTCATAGCAGCCTACGCTATGCTTTGAGACCTAGCAATTAAAGTCCCATGACGTATTTCATTTATACCAATACTAGCTGTGCCCCGCGGTTTCACCCGTGTAGACTTTATTGTGTTATATATATCGTGGAACGGGATCCTATGTCCTTCTCCTGGTTCTCAGCTACCTCCCCACCAATTTTCAGCCAAATCGATTCAACCGTTCTTGAGTTATAAATAGTGTACAACACGACTTTCTTTTATATATATATATATATAGACTAGCTGTGCCCCGCGGTTTCACCCGCGAAGATTTAGTTTCATCCTTATGGTCGCGGAGAACTAATATTTTTAATAAATAAAAGGTAGCCTATGTCCTTTCTCAGGGTCTAAAGATTGTCTGTGCCAAATTTCATCAAAATCGGTTGAGAGGTTTAAGCGGGAAAGCGTAACAGACAGACAGAGTTACTTTCGCATTTATAATATTAGTAGAGATTATAAAGAGGAAAGATTTGTATGTATGTTTGTAACGAATTAGCTCAAATAGTACTGGACCGATTTAAAAAAATATTTCACCGTTTGAATGCTACAGTATCACTCATTAATATATTTTATTCCCGTACTCCCACGGGAACGGGAACTCCGCGGTGAAACCCCGTGACGACCGCTAGTTCGTCATAAGACTCTATAATCGTAATGATGTCAAAAGTTTTATCAGGCCTTACCATAAGCTCTTATTGCCATCATAGTTCCACTGTGTGACAGTGACAGACTTATACAAGTCATATACATCTGTCTCATAATAAGAGTTAAACTATCATGGCAATAAGAGGTCATGGTATTGCCCCAGATGTGGATGAGAATGTAGTTATACACATAATTGAGAAAAAAATGTGCTTTATGAAGTGGTATTTAGTTTACTATGAAAAAACTTTCAATCAAATAACATATTTTTTTATGAAATAGGTAGTTACCTATCATATTAAAAACAAACACTACGAAGTAATTAATGAAAGCTATTTTGAAGACTAACAAGCTGGCAATGAATTCCTAGGAGGCTGAAATATGGTAACATTAAAGTTAGTACGGTTATTAACACCTAATTCCTAGCAATTTATGAAATGAGTGGGTATGGGTATGAGTAATTAGTTAGGCAAAGACAAGAGGTGAATGCTAGCTAATAGAGTTCACCGTTCCTAATTACTGGATCAATGTATCCACACTTTAGAACCCAAACGGTCGCGCACTGCTAATGCCAAAAGGAACTTCCTTCCCCGGACGCTCCAGTTGTGGAATAAACTTCCTAACAGCGTTGCCAGATCTCCTTATTTTTAAGTAGATTTACGTATTTTAGGCCTTTCCTCCTAAGCTACTAACTTCAGCCCAGAATCTACGTATTTTTTAACAAATTTACAAAATCCTCATTAGGTTAAATGAGCGTAATTACCAGTACGTACCTATACTTTCGCGCAAAAAACAAAAAGTTTATCAACGCGGGACGCTGTTCATATTTTTTAGATTTTTCCTATAGGTCCCCAAACAACAAGAGGTTTTTGCGACCAATCTGCATAAACCTAAGCTAAATATAGCACTTTGATGAAAGTTAGTAGAGCTACTAACTTTTCATAAGCAATTTTTATTAAATCTACTTATTTGTCAAACCTTCGAATTTTCTTTTCTTCGAATTTTTCAAAAAATATCTTCTGAGAGGCAAAGCGCCCGTATTACAAGCGACTATAGGGTTTTGGTAACCATTTATCATCAGGTTGGGTGCATGTTTGTTTGCCACTTTAGCTGTATAAAAATCTATGTCGTTAAGGCGTCAAAAGGCCATCAGATATTTTCAATCTACGAGTATACTAATATTTATACAGAGGAAAGATTTAATTGTTTTTTTGTTTGTTTATTTACATTGAATAGGCTCCGAAACTACTTGCCCGATCTTGAAAATTATATCAGCAATGGATAGTTACATCATCAGCGAGTAACATAGGCATTTTTTTATCCCCGTACTCCCACGGGAACGGGAACTACACGGGCGAAACCGCGTGACGTCCGCTGGTTCAAAAATTAAAGTGTCAAAAAATTACACGCAAAAACAATTAAAATCGTGAGAATAGCAAATATACCTGACAAGAATAACCTTGTTTATCCCCGAGGAGAGATTCCAGCTGTTCGCAAACATATTCCATTTATTCCTGTATACGGTCTCAGATATACGGTTGACGCACCTAGCCTTTTTTGATTCGATCAATTCCTTGGAGACGCGTTGGCTTTCGTGTAAAGATATATTGCCTATGTATATTCACTATCCTTATTTTCTTCTTAAAAACGTAAGTATTCGCTTTCTATATACCATTTTAAGTTTTTTTTATTAAATCATTAAAATCAGGAGTCGTCCGCCTCGTATTATCTTGGTTGTACTTTCGGAGAATTTTCATGAAAATCTCTTAAAATTAACTTAAATATTCATGTAGGGTTCACCCTTAGAAAACAATACTCTAACCTACCTCTCCTCTCCTCTACCTAAATAAATGTGTATTCTTTTATAGAGACTCCTAAAATGCTGTTTATGGAAAAGGTTCACTGGGATACAATTTTGGTCTATAAATCCCGTTATCTGTCATATGTCCTTATAATACTTACTAGGTAAGAAGAACGTACCTATACTTACATCATAATATTCTGACATAATCTTTATTTCTACTTACTACCCTAACTGCATAATAATCTTCTGCCCTCTACGAAGTTGCCAATTATTATCGTACAATTAAAAAATTACATTACAGATGGTAAAAAAAGCATTCCGTTCCTGCCTACCAATTAAATAACTTCCGAAGAAGCTCGGTTACCGTACAATACGTCCACAATGGACGAAAACCGACACATTCACACGTTGTCGTGCCAAGTAGGTTTAGCTATAGGTTATTGTATGATTTGAGTTTTCTTGCGTGGCACAAAAGGTGGCGATCCGCCATCGTTGTAAAATTCAACCACACCAAAGTATTAACACAATTCGCGCGATGCTAAAACGTAACGTTATTAGTTGACGTTGAAAAATAAAAACCCTGAGTATGTTTGGAGCACAGCAATACGACGCTGCAAAGATATACGAAAATAATAAACAATGAGCTGTTACAACCTTACACAATTAACGGTTTTCAAAAATATATTACAGAGAATAAGGGAATCTCCCGAACAAACTTCGAAGCAATCCGACTGTACTAACTCTAGTTAGAACCATCTTACCAAAGATCATAGCAAACCATAGAGTTCTTGTTCTTTGGTCTGAGTTTAGAATATAGGGAATCCCAAGGCTCCATTGTCAAGAATGGTGGAGACACCTAACTATAGTTAGAACTGTGTGTCCGTTGAAAACTGTGAATGTTTTATGCGATTGTGACGGCCTTGGTGTAGCAATTGTTCATTCATAAGCTCGCTTGCCATCAGGCAGACTTTATTGTATTGGAAAATCGAAAAACATGGAAATTCAGGTGAAACATCAAATTAATTTGAAGTACTCAACAGATTGACGTTATCACCCCTTGTTGACTATCTATTTATGACTCTGGTTTATGGCTCCATAAAATGGATATCTTTTCGTTTAGGTCAGAGTTTTGTTTGGCAATAAACGCTGAGAAAAGTAATACAGTGTTGGGGACGGGAGAGTGACATTTTTACACATGATTATTTTTTGAACAATGTATGTTTTTTTTATCGACAAATATCTTGATATTGTATTTAAATTGATGTCCTCATTTCCATATAACATTATTTTGTTTGTTTGAACGCATCGTTTTTCTAAACGCTACAGTTTTTCCTAACATGTAGGAAGGAGTGAAATCAGATGGGGTATTATATTAAAAAAAACACCATATTTTGTAGGAAATCAGCGTTTCGTAATAGACTTAAAAAACCGTAATCCAAAGTGTAGCAAGGGCGGTCCACAAAAAAAACTTATGTGTAGTCAAATATCGTAACAACACGTCCAGTTAAAAACTAAGTGCAATATGCAATAAAATTATGTGATCGCTATCTTTCGATATGTTTTACCACTGAGTTACGACTCTATTCCACCTATTTCAAGAAAAAGTAATCGAAAATCAACCCTCAACCCTGAAATTGAGTTCTGCCGTATTCGCAACCGGAGAACTAATACCCTTTACCCTAAAATCATCTGCCAAACGGCTTATTTCTAGTAAAAACGACGAACATTGCGCGGGTCTGAACTCCCATAGCGCTAAGGGTTGTTATCGACCGCCGCGCCGCTCTCTACACGGGGTGCGAACTTACTTGTATATAAATGCCCTCCCAAATTCCCAACTGTCTGTTTATTTTGTAACCTAAAGACATTCTGGAGATGTCGAGTCTTTAGAAGCGAATAAAAAAGTTTTTGTTTTTAATATGGTATCAGGCCTGATGCCTGATGATACTATATTTATTGGTTACTAATGTGTAATGGTATTATTGTGATGCTACCTTTCCACAGCTTTACCACTGTAACGATTATTCTGAAATGTGGCATAGAGATAGAATCAGATAGGGTAATGAAAAACAACGTGGCTGGGTGTATTAGTGCTTGCGTAAATGTAATAAAAGGCGAAAGACTGCAGGCAGATGCTGGATGCCGCAAGCCGAAGATAAGGCATTCATTAATGGAGGCCTATGTCCGGCAGTAGACAAACATAGGTTGTAAATGTAATACACGAAATCAATTTTATTGCGTTTCTTGGTTCTCTAAAATCCTCGGTGTTCATTTCAATCTTATTAATTTTCAAGGTTGTAAAGTTAAACCTAGCCTATTTCATTGACCGCTATTCCTATAATAGCCTTGGAGTTATTCTTCGATTGAAAATGATTTATTCAGTTAAAGCCTTGGCAGGGTATTCATGAAGGTGGAAAAATAAGTTATAAATTAAAATAGCCGTCAGCTTTGCATCCCACGTAGTGTGGAAACAGTCGAGGGCGGCAGTCATCAGAATAACTTGGTATGAGTTCTTACTGTTCCAAGTTAACCTATCACGACTTGAAATGGTAACCTGATAATACGTGGGTGTTCGCCCACATAGAAATTAATTTGATACATTTAATATCGAAGCTATTGCGAACAAATTATGTAGGTATTTTATTCGTAATAATTACTCTTCTAACCTTTTAAGCCTACATGATCGTGGGTTGAGGTAACTTAGCCTTTTCTTTCCATTTTACCCCATTCTTGGCCAAAGCTGGATCTAAGAGGTGATAGTAAGGTAAAGTCTGGTCTGGGTTAGTTTTGAAATAAAACGGAAAACAAACACCTACTTAATGCATAAAAATTATCGACCGTGTGAAATACACGGAAATATCATCATAAAATAAATGCATCTAACATAGAAATGAAGCTCGCTTTTCCATATAAAGCTCGTTTATCCGATGTTTAGCCAGGTGACAGTTTAAACTACTTAAATTCACTAATGTCCACTAGATCCATTGGTTAGGTTACATATCGACCACTAAATGGTGCTTCCTAGAATATAAATATCACATAAGGGGAGACGAAACAAAAAACACGACCTGTAATTCTAAATAAGAGCATGATCAGTAAAGTAGTAACACGCCTATAATAGCTGCCAAATAAACCGCCAATTTTAACAAGACTTCTAGACTTGAGACATCTATTAATTGTTTCGCAAATCTATGTGTCTCGGTTTCCTAGTAAGATTCCTAGAGGGCATTACCCTTACACAGAGGTGTTAACCACTTGCTTTTCAGTGAAGTGCCAACGTAAAGACGGTAGGACTATCGCCGTCTCTAGGATCCCCACGGAATTTCAATACATTTCTCGGCCTTAAAAATTATGGTTCACATTTAACTTGATAAATGGGATCCTGCACGCGGTGCACGTACATTAATTCATATACAATGGATCTCATCCGATGGATACAACCCGTAAAATTATTCTGGGCTTACCGTACGTAAATCATTTCACCCTGCATATAGATTTACGATGGGGAAGTAAATAGGTGTATTATTCGCTTGCAATAATGGTGTATTTGTCAGAATCGCTGCTCCGACACGACTCACGAGCAGCTAAGGGAGAGTTGCTATTACTGCAGCCATAAATATGCCATAAAAAGTCCCATAATCACATCATAAAGAAGGAATAATAACGAACTGAATTGATGTTTAATATACATTACGAATATGGATGAATTTACGAAACGTTTGTGTAACAATTTTGACACATTGAACTTTGCATATATCGCACACATAGATAAAGAGTAGCGCAACTCAAAATATATCTTTTTCAGGAACGAAAAAAAACGTTTTATCCTTTTTGTATTTGACATTTAAAATAAATGTTATATATTTTAGTATGTCAGTTAATAAAGATATTTATTTGTTTAATTGCTTGTCGCCTTAATAGTAGTGTCACTTGATACTTGATTTTTATTTTATATTAGTAATCATGAAAAATAATTGCTTAATAATTTTACAAACTCTACTTGCTACTTATCTTCCATGTTTTTCTTCAGGTACTAGAGATATTTGCAACCAGCTACTAGTTATTTATGAAATTGAAACCCCTTATAACCCAAATGGGTGCTAAAGGGATGTCTCCACACCTACGTTACAGTGAAGATTTATTTAGGTGCTATCGTGATGTATGGAAAGACTGTCACAGTGTCGCATCACAAAAGATACCATATAATATATCAATGAATTTCTTTCGTATGCCGGTTTCCTCACGATGTCTCCCTCCCCCTTTTAGTTAGTGATGACACATTTTCGTACTGATACTGCTCAGTGGTCTCAGCGTCGACTAATCTCACGAATTAAATTATTTGCGATTCCTAATATTGTTGTCTAAAATAAAAGAAGCTTAATTGAGACTTTGTAACATCAGCTGCAGCTGCATTTGCAACATTCCAGTGGAACTCGGAGCCCGGACAAACGGACAGACAGATAGAAAAAATACCTATACTATTAGTAGTATTAGTACACATTCCAATTTTATTTATATCTATAGACATGAATAGTACTCGAACAACCACGCGTCGCAAGCGACTGTAAACCACACGTACCACCAAGAGCTTTCCTGTGTCATTTAGGTGTTTAAACATGAAATAGATTGCCCTGGGCTGTCTCCGGCAATGTCGCGATCCGAGGGACCGAGTCATTGCGAGCTCCGCCAAATAAAGTCCGTGCCTCATTAAGGCTACTTTAGCGGTGTAATTTGTTTACTTTTTAACCTACTTCAAAAAAGGAAGAGGTTCTCAATTCGACTGTATGTCTTTTTTTTATACAAGCACACAGCTCGCCTTACGGTAAGCGATTACCATTTTAGGAACGCCTACGAATTCAGAGATATTGTAATGATATCGCTGAACAATCGGCATAAGCATTGAGACATAAGATAGTAATTATTACTAAGCTAAAACTACACTACTTATAGGAATATTACTCACTTTAAATACAACACCACAATTAAATAAAGCAGTGTTAGTAGGATAATTTATTCTTTAGAATACTAATGTAAATGAAATTGAGTAATGCAGCTCAGGCTCTGGATAAAGCACTTGTGAACGCCGAGATAATCACCACCAGTTCAGAAACTAGCGTCCTGAGAAAGACTATGAAGTGGTATGGATGAAGCTTGTATTAATTCCGTACCACTTACAAAATATTTACTTATTAGGGAAACCAGAGTGTGATGTAAATAAAAGCGCGGAACAAAGTTAAGATACTATAATGCCAAGCAATAACAGATAGCAGACTGACTCATTGAGTAAACATAAAGTTACATTTATATTATAAAAACAATTAATAATAATAAAGTTTCGCGCTTGGCACATTTGCGCAGGAGTGGAGGCAAATTAAAGATGGCCGTACTTCGCAGAACAATAGGCGGGTGGCGGCCATCTTCGAAGGGGCGGAGCTTCATTCCTTAGAACAATGGGCGTTCAATGTTCATCTTCCCGAGTGTTGGACTTTGACCGTATGACTCAACATCGTATGATCGGTGGCGTGATCCTGTGCTGCGTTCACAACGAGCTAGTAACTTGACTAAACACTCGTGTCACTACACCACTCCCCCGGCGAGACCGTAACTACGGGCGATAGTAATTTGGGAAATTGACCTTCCGGCCGCTTCTTGTTCTTCTATCGCTTGTCTTGTCCTCCACGGGTATGTCTGCCGCGGTGTATTCTCTTGCGATAAATGCTGGTTTTATCCGGTCTATCGTAACTCTCTGCGTCTTTCCTTGTACATCGATATCGAAAGTTTTCTGATTCCTGTTCAGGACTTTGTAGGGGCCTAAGTAAGGGGCTTGCAGCGATCTTCGAGCCGGGCCCAGTCGAAGGAAAAAGTGAGTAGCTTTGTCTAGATCTTTTGGCACATAGAACGGTCTATTTGAACTAGTGTGCCATGAAGTAGGTTGTGGTACTAGCTTGTTCACGCTGGTACGAAGTCTGCCCATCAAGTTACTCAAGTCTTCTGTAATTTCAGGGGCTGTAGTGAGGAACTGTCCAGGTAAACGTAGTGGTTCACCGTAAACTAATTCCGCTGTCGATGCCTGGAGGTCTTCTTTATAAGCGCTGCGGATTCCGAGTAGGACCCATGGTAGTACCTCCGTCCAATTTTCATAGGTGTGGCAGCTAATTGCGGCCTTTAATTGGCGGTGGAGTCTCTCCACCAGTCCGTTGGCAGCAGGATGGTAAGCGGTTGTTGAGTGGTGAGATGCGCCGATAAGGGCAGCGAGTTCTTTGAATGTGTGCGACTCGAATTGCCGACCTCGATCAGTGGTTATGTGCTCGGGGCATCCAAACCGTGCGATCCACCCAGACATCAGGGCGGCTGCGCAAGTTTCGGCTGTAATGTCTTGGAGTGGGTACGCCTCAGGCCAACGCGTAACACGATCGACGACGGTGAGGCAGTACCTGTAGTTGGAAGAAGATGGTAAGGGGCCTACTAAATCCAAATGTATGTGCCGGAACCGGGCTGATGGAGTTTGGAAAGTTGATAGAGGAGCTGAAGTGTGTCTTGTAACCTTACTTCTTTGGCATTGTTGACATTCTTTGGCCCATTGACGACAGTCTCTTCTTATGTGAGGCCAAACAAACCTTTCAGATACCAGGCGCACCGTAGCTTTCACGCCAGGGTGGCTCAGATTGTGGAGTGTATCAAAAACCTGTCTTCTGAATGATCTGGTCACGAATGGTCTTAAACCGTGAGTGATGTCGCAGTATATCCTGACATCTGCCTCCGGTAGTTTTATCCTCTCTAGCTTTAAACTTGACTTGTTCTTGATTAGGTCCTGCAACTCGCCATCGGTTTCCTGTTCCTGGGCCAGGGACTGGTAGTCTAACGGCAATTTGATCTCATTAATGCGCGAAAGAGTATCTGCAACTATGTTGTCCTTACCAGCCACGTGTCTGATGTCGGTCGAGAATTGACTTATATAATCTAAATATCTGAACTGACGAGGGGAACAGTTCTCACGATGGGAAGCGAAGGCGAATGTCAAAGGTTTATGGTCCGTTATGATGGAGAATGTCCTTGCTTCTACCATAAATCTAAAATACCGTATTGCCTCGTATATTGCTAGTAGCTCTCGGTCATACGGGCTGTACTTTTTCTGAGCTGGGGTTAATTTCCGAGAAAAAAACGCTAAAGGTTGCCATTCGCCTCTTCGCAGTTGTTGTAATACAGCTCCGATTGCAGTGTCTGAAGCATCTGTTTGAATTGACAGCTCCGCTTGCGCATCTGGATGCACCAGGAGTGTTGCCTCGGATAGACTCTGCTTACATCTATTGAAGGCATCCAGTAGGTCTGGTGTCATCACAATTGGCTGAGAACCTTTTACTTTAGGGCCTGTTAAAAGGCTGTTGAGCGGGGCCTGTAGAGAAGCTGCGCCAGGGATAAAACGGCGATAAAAATTGACCATTCCAAGAAACCGTCTGAGTTCCTTTATCGTTTGAGGCGAGGGAAAGTCTTGGATGGCTTGCACCTTGGAGTTGAGTGGCCGTACACCTGATGCCGATACCGAGTAACCCAAAAACGTTACCTCAGCTTGTCCAAATCTACACTTATTCGTGTTGATGAGTATTCCGTACTGCCTCAGTCTACTGAACAATTGGTTGAGGTGTTGCTTGTGCTGGTGCTCATCCCTGCTGAAGATTAAAATGTCGTCCAAATACCCGTAGCAAAAATCCAGCCCACGAAGAACCTCGTCCATGAATCTTTGGAACGTTTGTGCGGCGTTCCTCAGTCCGAACGTCATGAACGGGAACTCATATAACCCGAAGGGTGTCGTGATGGCGGTTTTTGGTATATCATCTTCAAAGACTGGGATCTGATTGTACGCTTTTACCAGATCTACCGTTGAGTATAATTTAGTGCCCACCAGCTGCTGTGCGAAGTCTTGAATATGCTTGACAGGGTATCTATCCGGGATTGTCCTTGCGTTTAGCGACCTATAATCTCCACAAGGTCGCCATCCATCATCCTTCTTTCTTGCTAGATGTAGCGGTGACGACCAGGCACTATCCGATCTACGTGCGGTTCCATTTGTGAGCATTTCGTCGAACTCTTGTTTGGCAATTTTGAGTCGTTCTGAATCCAAGCGCCGAGGGCGGTTGAAAACTGGCGGACCTGGAGTGGTACGTATGTGGTGTACCGTATTATGCTTAGGGACCTCCACACTTCCAGATGGGCGCGTAATGTCCGGATATTGTTTGAGAAGCTGATGATAGTCCGTACTGTCCATGATTGTGCGTACGGATGATATTCCTTCGGATGATGCTTGGTGCGGAACGGAGACGGTCAGCGTAGTTACTCCATCGATTAAGCGTTGGTTGCGGCAATCGACAAGCAGGTTATAGTAACCTAGAAAGTCGACTCCTATTATTGGCTTGGAGACGTCGGCGACTATAAACCGCCACGTAAATGCGCGTCGTAGACCTAAATCCAAGGTAAGTGGTAAATCACCAAATGTTGCTATTACCGTTCCGTTGGCTGCAAATAACTCGTATTTTGTTTTAGTGCGTTGCTCCCGAACAGCGGATCGTGGAAATACACACAAGTCCGAACCCGTGTCTACTAGATATTGAATCTTTGTCTTTCGATCCGTAATGAACAGGCGGCTGGTTGTACCTTGGCAGTCGTTTTCCGCCACTAATGGCTGCCTTGGTAGTTTAACGGCTTCTTATTATAATTGCATGGCTGTATGCATTTCCGCGCGCGGTCGCCATACCGGTAATGATACCAGCAATTGGGATGTTCTTTAGGTCGTGAGCGAGAGCGAGAACGGTTTTGGTTTCTTCCTTCGCGATGTCTAGAGCGGGATCGTTGTCTGCGTAATTGTGTTAGTTCTGTGCTCATCGTTTCTAGTTTTCGACCTAGCTCCAAAACCGTCTGGTTCAGTGCGTCAATTGATGTACTTGGAATTCCCGCTGGAATATGTGAGTTAGTACTTGTTGCAGCTACTTGTCCCGTTACCGTGATGACGTCATTCACCTGATCTGCTAGTTCAGCGGCATCCTCTAAACTTGACTTGCTCTGGGAAGCGACTATGGTTTGTAAATATGGGGGTAGTCTACTTGCCCAGATGGTGCGGATGAATTCGTCAGGCATTGATGGACCGGCTAGGTGTTGGAGATGGCGGAGGAATTGTGACGGCTTCCTATCGCCGAGCTCTTCATGCATGAGTAACTGCTTGGTCTTGCGTTCTTGTGATGCCGATAAGCGTTTGATTAATTCGGCCTTCAGCTTTTCATATTTACCGGTTGCTGGAGGATTAACAACCAGGTCTCTTATTTCCGCTGAATGTTGACTCTCCAACTGTGACAACACGTAGTAAAACTTGGTTGAGTCCGAGGTAATACTAGACAGCGTGAACTGACCTTCCAGTAGAGCGAACCATAGTATCGGGTCGTCAGGGTTGAACTTTGGGGACCGTACACCGACTCTGCAGGTTTCCATGGGGTTTACTTGGGCTTCTCCGAAGACGTCTTCTTCGGTCTTGTTGGATTCCATCGATTTTTTTTTTACGGGGTCACCAGTGAAGTGGTATGGATGAAGCTTGTATTAATTCCGTACCACTTACAAAATATTTACTTATTAGGGAAACCAGAGTGTGATGTAAATAAAAGCGCGGAACAAAGTTAAGATACTATAATGCCAAGCAATAACAGATAGCAGACTGACTCATTGAGTAAACATAAAGTTACATTTATATTATAAAAACAATTAATAATAATAAAGTTTCGCGCTTGGCACATTTGCGCAGGAGTGGAGGCAAATTAAAGATGGCCGTACTTCGCAGAACAATAGGCGGGTGGCGGCCATCTTCGAAGGGGCGGAGCTTCATTCCTTAGAACAATGGGCGTTCAATGTTCATCTTCCCGAGTGTTGGACTTTGACCGTATGACTCAACATCGTATGATCGGTGGCGTGATCCTGTGCTGCGTTCACAACGAGCTAGTAACTTGACTAAACACTCGTGTCACTACAACTATCAGTAGAAGAGAAATGTCCTACTACTAATTATGAGCCCACCTAAGAACTATTTAAACTTGCCTTAGCAATAGCAAACTTTATTAAACTATACAAGTTTGTGACATAGTATCAAAGTCGAAGTTCCACCATGTATTGGTAAAAGCCGAAAGGTCGATGGACCAACTCAATTTGAGATTGTCTCACATATTCGATTCCTGTCGAAGTCGGCCGAATATCCGAATATTGCCGAGCGTGTCTAGCACACCGTAAAGTCCGTAAACTAAAGCTATTTACTGTACTTTACTGGATATTGCGTTCAGTGAGCAGAAAAATTGCACTAGAGCACCTTGGAAACGGTTATTTTATTTGGAATCGTTAAAGTTAACGTGTCTACTCGTATTTGGTTTAATAGAAACTATATTAGGTCCAGTCGTAAACATATATTAACATCGTAATTGCTATCTATACAGATAAATAAAATTGAAGTGTCTGTTTGTAATTACAAAATAACAGCTTTTCACTAAATATATGAAAGTATACACGCTACTGACACAAAAAAACCAAGTTTAAAAATTTTTCCCTGTCTGTCTGTCTGTCCGTCTGTCTGTCTGTCTGTCTGTCTGTTTGTTCCGGGTAATCTCTGAAACGGCTGGATCGATTTTAACGGGACTTCCACTGACGGGTAGCTGATGTTTCAAGGAGTAACGGTTAGTTTTATTTATTAAAAATATTAGGGTTCCGGGACAATAAGGGTGAAACTAAATCTACGCGAGTGAAACCGCGGGGCACAGCTAGTCTTGGTATAAAACGTGATCTTCTAGAGACCTTAAGTTCAGTACCTACATTTATATCTAGTCTAAAAATAATGATGAAACGCCAAAGTAAGGTAAGGAATAGTTTTAGTTGCTTTCAATTGTAAAGTTCAAATGTTAATTTAAGTTTATAGAACTTTCTTAACTTAAGTTATTTAAATTTCTCAACTTCGACATAGGTACTAGGGACCACAGGAATAATCTCTTGTGTATTTATAATAGTATCTGATCGTGAAGGCGTATAAGAAGCAGCACTTTTTGATTTATGAATCCTATAAGAAAGTTACGGACAATTAACTACTCAGTGCCTGTGGGTTCATTGAACATCCTATTCTCCACGTAAATAATAACAGAAAGTTCAACTTACTTCTGAACTCTGTACTAAAAGTATGTCAATCAATGATTTATAAAATGGCCCTAGGTTGTCGCCCTTTGGGACGTCCAAGCTCGAACTGCGAATACCGAGAATCGATACAGTTTTCGATAGTGAAATCATTCGGCCCAGTGTGCAGAGGCATACAGACGAATACTATGTTAATATTGCGGTTAGCGTTGATGGGAGATGGAATGGGAATATGCTTTATGATATCGAAAGCTTTACCTAAACTTTAAATATACTATGTTACTTTATTACTTCATTTTTAAAAAGTATTCCGGTTTTTTGTACACAATATATCTTAGCTCTTATTCTGATAAGCTGTTGCAAGGGGTAAGCAGAGTTTTGTAACAACAATACCCACTTTTTAGCAAAGATGATTGAGTGCCAACGTGACAGAGGGTGAGTCGCGTGATTGATTAACAAATACGACATATTCGCTTATTTGTCAAAATAATGTATGTCACACACAGCAGAATTATAAATACAATAAGTGAATAGGGTAGCAAAGTAGCTTGATCCGAAACAGAATAAACATACCGAATACAAAGCCATTAAGTGAGGGTAACCAAATCATTCATCAAAAGCAAAAATCATGTGCCTAATGCCGTTATCCGTATCGTAAAGTAACGCGATGATCCACACTTCCACATCGCTGGACCCGCAACTCATTTATCTAATCACCAGTCCACAACAATGATCAAAGGCCAGAATTCATTTTGTTGTCAAAAAGACAATTGTGTCAAATATGGTGGTTTTAATTTTTGTCGTATCAACCACAAAGCTTTTTATGATGATGAAAGTGGCATCAACAGCTTTTATTGTGACAC
The DNA here is from genome assembly GCA_964035505.1 of Watsonalla cultraria. NCBI lineage: Eukaryota > Metazoa > Arthropoda > Insecta > Lepidoptera > Drepanidae > Watsonalla > Watsonalla cultraria. The sequence goes on along the minus strand of OZ037717.1, from coordinate 2,083,312 downwards.
TAGCTTCTGACTTTGTACATATGCTCCTCGGGGCATTAGTGACCTTACTCGAAGCAGGAACACTAAATACTTAACACATACATCGGGTAGTGACACTAAGTGGAATGTTGATGGTTAGACTTACAGATTTTTATTTTATCTACATGCGTCTAAATCCTTTAAGGCTCGGTGAGACTGATTGCTAATACTACCATCGTGATTAATTGGAACTCACTGGATGAGACTACTAATTGCTCACCCAAGGGGAGTGTCGTACGAAGCTTGATAGAATCTGGACTTCTCCGCGCTGTGATAATTATCGACTTTGCACTTTTATTTTGTACATGTGCGAGACACTTTGATAGCCGGGTGAAGTTGACAGGCTACGATGCTACGTTAGAAAATATTCATACCACAGTTTCTTTAATTAGATGAAGTAACAAGATTAATTACAGCCATCTCTAGGTATACTAAATTGCAACCAATTCGGTTCAATGGTTTAAGTACCAGCAAAAATAATCAGTTAGATCGCACAATGATTGCGTAAATCTTAAATGCTCTCCTCATCTGCGCCTGACAGGAAATTTTTCCAATTATAATTGAATTATGACTTGAATTAATTTACAAATTTTCCTGTTATTTAGCGAGAGGGCGTGACTCTTCTTCGGAGAGGTTGAATATTTTACGGTTATTTGAGGAAATGAAGCTTTCAAAGAGCTATGGCGAGATACTTTCCAACATTTCTAATTACGCTATGAAGTCATGCGAATACCAATTCGACCATGGCCCTGATTAGCCGCTCGGATGCGCCTGCAGTCCTGCCCACTGAAGGGTGAACTGTACTTTATACAGCTAACTAGGGCAAGTTTAAATTTTATTTTTATTTTACTCTCTCGTTCTTGCTCTATTTATAGAAATAACAAGAAAGAAACTCGCATTTTATTCTCACAAAACCTTTAAAAGGCTACTTTTCTCTGCCAACAACATCTAATTACATTTTATATATGGAAAATATTAGTAATCTATACAGATAAATAAAATTGAAGTGTCTGTTTGTAATTTCAAAATAACACCTTTTCACTATATGCATATGAAAGTATACACACTACTGACAAAAAACCAAGCTTTAAAATTTTTCTCTGTCTGTCTGTCCGTCTGTCTGTCTGTCTGTCTGTCTATCTGTCTGTCTGTTTGTTCCGGGTAATCTCTGAAACGGCTGGACCGATTTTAACGGGACTTTCACTGACAGGTAGCTGATGTTTCAAGGAGTAACTTAGGTTAACGTTTATTTATTAAAAACATTAGGGTTCTGCGACAATAAGGAAGAAACTAAATACACGCGGGTGAAACCGCGGGGCACAGCTATTATCTATAATTTGTTTGATACTAGATACTATTACCGTTTTTTTTAAATAATCATACAATGTAGGGTTTTATGTTAAGTAGCATGTGAATTCCACAATAAAACAAATTTAGATTCTCTATACCACTTCAAGACAAGTTTAGAACCATCAATGAAATATCTTTATTGTTATTATATTTCATATTCCCTCTTGCTCTGTCTGAGGAGAGATTTTGTGTTTGAATGACGGAGACAAAAAACTAATTTCTACTCGAGGAGCACACTCATAAAATGTGTAATATCGCGTAAAATTATACAATTCGCAATTTTACTACGTCATGTCAGGATTTAGGCAGGTTACACGATATATGCTATATGAAATATGCTCTCATTGAGCGTCTCTAACATCATCAACAAGAGCCTTTATTTTCCATGGTATACGCGATTCAGGCTCTATAACTCAGTCAGTCAGACAGATCAATAATCTATACAGATAAATAAAATTGAAGTGTCTGTTGTTCCAAATGAACAGCTTTTCACTAAATGCATATTATGAAGGTATAGATGCTACATACATTAAAAAAAAATTCTATGCCTGTCTGTCTCTTTGTTCCGGATACATTCTAAAACGGCTGGACCAATTTTAACGGGGCTTCGCCTGGCAGATAGTTGATGTCACAAAGATAAACTTAATATTATTCTTTGAAAAAAAAAGATAGTATTCCGCGAAATAAAGCCAACGCGGGTAAAACCGCGAGGCACTGCCTGTTAATGTAGGAATCCTGATTGCTTTAGAACATAGTGCCCGTACATTTCTTGAAGTAAGTAGAAGTGAATAGAGGACATCTTTGAAATTACTTTAAGTTTATCCTTACTAGCAAAGCGAAGAAAATATACTGGACGATAAGTGGGGCGAAAAGGAGATGTTGGCTTTATAATAGTGTAGCATTTTGCTTCGAGGTTCACGGAGCTTAATGGTTTCATTTTAACTTTAACAATTCCAGCGTTATAGTTGGATGCGGATGAGGACGTGCTGTTTAGAAAAATCCTTATTCAGATAGCGAAATGATCGTTCCTTCGGTGTATATTATGTGTACGTATATTAGTAAGTTATTTTAGATTAGATAAGTACAACATAAACAGAAAAATCTATACATATACAATTCGAACTCATACATTATCAACGCATAGTCCTAGAGACATACAATTTGTAGGGTGTGTTCTTTTCGAGGTGTAGCTATCCAAGAAATGTTATTTCAAAATTCAAACTCAAATTGAAAAACGCTCCTAAGATAATTAAATGGGGGTTGACATTTAGTTTGTTAAATCTTACTGCAATGCAGGCGAAGCTACGGGCGTAATCTAGTAAAATCATATAACTTAAGTGACGGACTCGCTCATATTTGCCACGTTGCCACACGTAGCTAATTTCGGTGAAAATGATTGAAACCCGTCTATCTACACCCTTGGGTGGGGGGGCTCCAAAGTGTTCTTTGAGAAATCGTGACGGCATAATATATTGATATTAATTGATTTTGGTAACCAACAACTATATACGCACCTTTGAATCGTACACGTGTCGCTTATTCAACTTATGATGTTCGTAAATAGCAACTTAATAAACTTAATACAGCCTTGACGCTCGTTAGACGTTCAAATAATACCAACAACTCGGTGCGATAGATTTGCAATCTTAACTACTTTGGAATAAGTTGCGGGGCAAAAGTTATGGGATGTAATATACGACGGGTCTGTCACGTATCGTGCCTTAAGTAAGGCTAATTATTATTGTGATATTCTCTTCTTTATAGTCTCTGTGTAACTTAGAAGTATGAGACGGTCCTTCCTAGGTCGTTATACGCTTGCTATAAGAAAGTGTTATCGGATTTTTCCCGATTCTCAATTTCAAGTTTTCAACAACTTATAACTAGCATCGACAGCCCTAGTGTATTTAGGTGACTCGTTAGGAAATAATTCGAGGAACTTCGTAGTTTATGTAAACCAATGAATGACTTATTTACGCTTACTTCATCGTTATATTTCTATGTTATGTCATCATAATCAAGTCAAAGTTGGGGGAATTATTCCTCCAGTCCCAAATTATGAACGGAAGATCTCGTTATGGACTTCTTCGCAAATTGGCCTAATCAATCAAAAATTGTATCATGGTATAACTATATAACAAAATAAAACATGAATTTTAAGTTATTATCAAACACTGCCATTACCATTTACATAACAATCTCTACTTATAGTGTGGAATGATAAACTACTAAATTCATATAAAAGGCAATTGAAGTTACCTCCAAAATGCGTTTGAAGAAAGAGTAATAATTCTCGCAAAATTGTCCATAATGCTGCCATCATGACACTATTTGTAATAACAGACTTTAGGGACTCAACTATGATCTCTTTTTCCAATGATAGTTGCTGCTGACAGCTGTGTGACGGTGACAGTGACATGTATACACGTCATATACATCTGTCTCATTATATGAGTCAAACTATCATGGCAATAAGAGCACATCGTAGGGCCCAAGGGCCAGGGGCGCAACCATGAGCTCTTATTGCAATGATAATTCAGTTGTGCGAAAGTGACAATGTATACACGGCACATACATCTGTCTCATAAATGAGTGAAACTATCATGGCAATAAGACGTCATGGTAAGGCCCCAGGACTCATGTCCATAATGCAATCGGGCCTTAAATGAGTATAAAAGTTCCTAAACCCCTCCTCACTTAACGCTAGAGGGATAAAGCCAATAAATTTCACAATGCCTAAGTAGGGACTGAAATACACGCCACTCTGATATCAAACAATAATGTTTATGATAAACCCGCCCCTACAGAATATTGTTCACGTACTAAACTACAAAACAATGTACCATCTGGCGTCTGTGAAACAAGGTCAAAGCTGAGAACAAATTCTTGGTATTACTCAGATTCCGAGCAAAGAGATCGATCTTGCTCTGCATCTGATAGAATATCTGTGGATGATTATCTATTCAATGCTAGCTATTAATTGCGACTTCTTCTGCGTGATATTTTCAGCTTCGTGGAGAAAGCTATAGGTGCCGTCTCTAGTTATGAGCGCTAGCTTCAAAGGTAAAAATGCACAGTAGTGATTTTTTGGGTCTTGTATGGTGCGATACAAACAAACATATGCATGTCCCGACTATTTTCTCTGAGCGCTCAAAACTCGTGACAGCACCTGTTAATATCAACAGCAACAACAAAGAAGCAGATAGGACAGACGGATATAAAATATATAAAAAGAATGAGTTTTTATCCTCAAATCTTCAACTATGGATCAAAGCAGAAGAAATGACAATTATTGAAAATCTTAGACATATCTCGATGGACACCGAGATTGATGTGTCTGTATAATACGTATATTTCCAGACTTCTTAGATAAAGAAGTCTCTTCTTTGAGCCTGACTACCAACGTATACCTATTTGTTCGGTATGAAAAGCCCTAAGCTTAAGTCATCGGACGACGGAGTTACTCTGGGATAGGTTAAATTAATTATGTAAAGACGAAACAGATACAAATGTTTGTATTTCGTCACTTTTACTAAATCATTACCACCCATTGGCTGAGTTAAGCCCTCTGCTATTCCGCACAAATACTACATATAGTCGTATATCGAAACTTCACATCCCCAAGCATTCAGTCTTCAAACTTTTCCGTATCCGTGTGGAAGTTTTTCCGGCTTTTTCCGGTATTAACGTATATTTCAAAGCTTAGGCACGCGATAATGCGAATTTAGTTTCTCAAAGCTCTTGGAATTCCAAGATCATTTTAATGCAAAGGTATTTTGAAGTCTATTGAAGAGACGGCGTCTCTCTGTTTACATAAACTTGAGCTAGAACAAAGTTACTGGACGGCCTTTGATGCGGTTTCTACTAAATAGTAATATTAATTAAGGGTTGTTTACGTAATTCTAAACAAATTCTTCGGAGACTTAAGACACCCAAATAGTAAAGCTCGATCAAAAGAACAGTAAAATTTGGAATTTCCAAACGATTTAGGAAAGAAGTTTAGAAGATAAATAAAGTATACGATATTCCTTAAAACATCTCCCTGGCCTTAATCCCATGTATTTGGGGTCGGCACTTGGTTCAACCCGATGTGGCTGATCACCTGATTTTTATACGAAGCGACTGCCATCTGACCTTCGCAACCCCTTTTTCGAGGAAAATCGGCAATCTGGGTTAAACCAGTTGTCACACTGTCTTAGGCCTCTGACTGACCTGTAACGATTGCCAAAGATGTTAAATTGGCAACCGGGACCGACGGCTTAACGTGCTCTCCGAGGCACGGAGGGAACTTGGGCGGTCACCCATCCAACTACTGGCAAGGCGTACGGTTGCTTAACTTCGCTGATCGAATGATATACGCAATAGCAACTGTGCCACGAGCTCCTCCCAACCCCACCCACATACAGACTGAGAACAAGAATTATAATGGTCATACACATGGACAAAAGATTTTACCCAATGTCGAAGGCGACTTACGAATAGGCCATTCTTTAATAATTCTCCGAGGCGAAATCAAGTGACCATTGTGTCGTCAATATAACTTTACCCATAAAAAGTGATGGAAAAATATAATAGCGACGGTAACATGTGTGTTCATATCTTTGAAAATAGCAAAATAAAAAAATAATTATCTACACTAATATTAAAAAGAGGAAAGATTTGTTTATTTGTATTGAATAGGCTCCGAAACTACTTTACATATCTTGAAATAATTTTCAGTAATGGATAGATACATCATCAGCGAGTAACATAGGCTATATGTTATCCCCGTACTCTCACGGGAACGGGAACTACGCGGGTGAAACCGCGTGACGTCCGCTAGTATGGGATATTTTAGTTCTGAATGTCTTTCAAAAATAAAACTTATCGGTACAGGCCCCGAATTCGAACTTGCGTCGCTTTCCCAAGCGACTGCACAAACACCACGGCCACCAGAGTCTAGTCTATTATATGACGCTCAAATTACAGCTAAATCCTTTACCTTCCCAAAAAAGGGTACAGGAATCCACATCGCTTACGTGTAGGTTTTTACAAAGTAAGTCATGTACATCAGCGTAATTTGGGTCTCACAAGCACGACACCATTTTGTAAGCTGCCGTGTTATAAGGGGCAAAATGTCTTTATAGGTGACACGTGAGCAGAACACGCAATAATCACGAGATTCACTGGTTATGTAAGGTTATATTGAAGAAAAAGTCGGTAGAAATCCCGTAGTAGTTTCAATGCGTTCATTGTTGGACCTTAAGATCATAGAACAAAGGAATCCTGACATTTCGACACAACAGTTCGCAAGTCTATTGTTGAATTATTGAAGACTAGCTGTGCCCTCGGTTTCACCCGCGTAGATTTAGTCTCATCCTTATTGTCGCGGAACCCTAATATTTTTGATAAATAAAAGTAGCATAAGTTACTCCTTGAAACGTCAGTTACCTACCAGTGAGTCCCGTTAAAATCCATCCAGCCGTTTCAGAGATTACCCGGAACAAACAGACAGACAGAGTAAAAAATTTAAAACTTGTTTTTTTAGTGTCAGTAGCGTGCATACTTTCCTGAAATGCATTTAGTGAAAAGCTGTAATTTTGGAATTACAAACAGACACTTAAATTTTATTTATCTGTATAGATTGGGCGTATCCCTTTCTTTGTGAGTTAGGAGTAGTGAGTCTTATATCTCAAGATAAAAAAGAAACCTTCCCCTATCCTTAAGCTGAGGGTATTGACATTTTTATAAATCTGTGACTCCTTCGATTCCTTTTTTGCAGTGATTAACATCGCTGATGAAACTGTGGCTAAAATATGTGTGTTTTTAAATGAGAGCACACAAACAGCTTAAGGAAGGGATCAGAAATGCTAAGTTGTAGGTTTCAACAATGCGCTTCTTTCTGTAATTCAAACTGTGGAAGCTACAGATGGAATGATTGTTATAAAGTTCTTGCGATGTCTCTTCGCAAATGAAAGATAGCTTAAACTCCGCCAATTTCTTATCTGTTGCCAGATGAGATGGCTTACGTCGGAAAAACTTTTCGTATCATCGTCTCCGACAGGACACAAAAACGGTAGCTCGGAATTTGTAGTAGTAGGTACATTTTAAAATATACTTTTTAGATAAATAAGTAATCTTGCCTATTTATTTTCCTGAAACTCATTTATAACCTACATTTATTCTCCCTTACAAAATTATCTCTAGATTCCGACTGTGAGCTATGATTATTACTTTAGTTCTCTTATCTTGTTGAGGTTCGAGACGTTCCCAAGTTTTGCCAAAAACTTAGAGTATTATATCTGACAATATCCTTATCCGTAATATAGCTCATTTTAAAGCATTTAATACTTAGTAACTTAGCGAAATAAAAAGGGCTATGGGATTAATGAAACCAAAATGACGATGTTAGTTTCTTTACGGTATACATTGCTTGACAGACGATACTATTTCATATACATTGTATAATTAGAGTTTTGACTTTTACTGCAGTTAATGTTGAAATTCTCGCAATTTTTCTTGTTTTTACCAAAATGTGTTTTCTTTATTTCTTTCTCATATATAGAGAAATCATAGCTTGTGTCCTGAGTAGGTCAGTAACTTCAATACTCATTCAGTGTCGAGGTATGTGGTGCTCTTATTTTTAGGATATGACCGAATACTAACAAAGTTAATAAATACTATCCCCGCAACAACTTTCTTTGTCAAGTGCTAATAGATCGGCCAAAGGGTAAAGAAAAGCTCCCAACGGATATTTTTATCTCGGTTCAAACTTGGCAGACAGAAAGTTGCTGAAGATGTCGTGCTTCTGACGGAACTTAAAGGCTAACCTACAATATAATTGGCTAGATTCCAAGACAAAAATAAAACTAGTTATAAATAATGTTACAAAGAAGCCCCAAGTCCAAGTTATCACGCGTTTAACATCTTGTAACAAGACAAAGTACTTGAAGATCCCGATTTTTCAAGTTGTGATGTTTATACCGCTACTTGAGAAATTACAAGGTATTATTATTCTTTGGAATTCAGATCAGAATAACAACTATGAGGGTAGTCAGCATATGCATGGCATATTACGTCGTCTGAATATAGATGAAGGTATTTCTGAAGTAGGATGTGTCGTTTTCTATTCAGTTATCCGAATTTAGGTAGCTGTTGAAATATAGTGATAGGATACAATACAATTCTAGGAAGCAAATAAAATGTTATTCTTAACGTGCTTTGTGTGTAAGTGACGTGATATAGAAATCATCATGTTTATAATCTACTAACTGTGTTTTCTTTAGTTTCATCCTTATTGTCGCGGAGCCCTAATATTTTTAATAAATAAAAGTAGCCTAAGTTACTCCTTGAAACATCGGCTACCTATGTATAGATAGGTACCTAATAGATATCTATACAGATAAATAAAATTGAAGTGTCTGTTGTGATGTTCACTATTAATTTATTTGTTTACTTATTCAGTATTCAGAGGAATAAAACAACTCTTTGCATTCACAACAACAACGGCCCGTCCGCCATCACACATAGCAGTGTTGCCAGCACTATGTCCCACAGTTGAGGAGCGGGTGTGCACATTTAATTATTAAACATAGAACACTGAATGCCACATCTCTCCCTTTTTATAAATATTTGAACAGTACAGGAAATGTTACAGCTACTTTATGTGCTACAATCAGTTCTTAATTCTAAACCTAATTGAATGGCACATTTAATAAATTCTTAAATTAAGGAGAAACTATCATTAAATCAGTAGTTCAGTCTTTACTTCATTGATCTACTTCAACAAGATATGTTAATACAATTTGTGCACAAATAACATGTCATTAACAAACATAACGTAAACGGTAAGTGCTCCATACATAACATAAATTCAACCTAGTAGTTTAGGTACACACTAAATAACAATCTCTTGTTTAGGATAACACCACATAGAGCTTAAGTAAATTCAATTCACTATTAAATAAGTTAAGTAGGAATAAATATAATTTAATATTACATGTGAAAGTAGTTTCATACTTAACATACATTTTCCTTACTAGGTTTATACTAATTAACAATGTTTTAGTAAGAATAATACTATATAGCATATTAAGTAAATTTACATAACTATTTACATACTTAACTTATTAGGTATGAATGACTACAATATTGAAACTTTGTACATGAACACATAATTATAACACATTAAGAGTTATTATTCTGTCATTTGTGTATACTTCCCAGTGTCCTTTAACCTTCTTCAGGTGTATTATGTTGCGGCGATACTCCTGTCCGGTACATCCTTTATATTTATCTTTGGCTCTTGGTGGGGTGGCGGTTATAATCAGAGCTTAGTTTGTTTTCTTTATTCATATTCTTAATATAAACCTTTTCTCCAATATTGATTTGATTTAGTATAGCAATCCTTCTTCAGTCCTCATTATATTTCCCTTTTTCTTTCATTTCAAGGTCCTTATCCTTTACCTCTTTGTTCAGTACTGAGTTCTCCATGTCCAAGGCAGTAGGTATTTTATCCTGGAACTGCCTATGAGACTTCTAATTTTGAAAATATGTCTATCAGACTAATAAAGCATCGCTGGATGTTATTTTAATCTCCTTCTATCATCTGAAATAATCCATGACCACTAAAAGGTATTAACCGTTAGGGAAAGGTCTTAAAAAATCAATTGCTATATCAGTCCAAGGATGGCAAGGCAACTCATGTCTTCAATATCAGTATCTATAATATATATAAATAATCTGAAAGTAAGGTACAGCCCTTGCAGCATTTGAAGAATTTTTCTGCGTCCTTGTCCATTTTGGGTCAGCATACTTTAATGTATAGTCAATTTCATGAAACCGGAGTTCATGCTCAAATAACATTATAATTATTAATGCTCTGAATATAATAATCAGAGACAAGTTCTTTGGATCATAATAGTGTAGGACTGTCACATGGACAGTTATGTTTTCAGTTGCCTGAAAACTGTTTTTTTGTTTATTTTTTTTTGTTCCTTGCCCAAATTGTAGAAATATCAGCATTTGTCTAGCCGGGTAACACCATCACTTGACAGCATCACATTATTTTCTTACAGTACTTCAGACATTATCTGTGTTCATCTTCATCTTTACCAAATACTACAATGTCATCACCCATCCAGATTGTTGATTCACTGGTTAGGCACATTGGTTGATGGTGATGTCCAGTTCAACGTCTTTGAGCTTTGGAAATTTATCATGCCTAATGGCATCAACATTGAATCCCAATTGTAATAATACCTCAAGGGAAATGGCTGTTGTTTTTCCAAATAGGTTCTATGTTCCACCTTCTATGACATAATGTATGTAGCAGTTTGTTTCTTGCCATCTACACTTATTGAAGGCTGAAATTAACTTTTAATTTTCAATGGTTCCATGGAGCCATAGCCCATCAGAATCTTGTCTGTCAGTGCTTGCTAGTTGGTCACTTCTAATAAATGTGTCTTTTAAATAGGTCCCAGGTCTTGTCTGTTATAATGTTATATTTACTGCCAGAATCTATAAGTTTTTTGTTCACACTCCAACTCGGCAAGTTATTTATGCATCATCATCATCAATGTGAAATATGTAGTCAATATTTGATTCAGACTCAAAATATGAGTTCGTAGTTGGCTTCTCAGCAGTGTGTTTCTTGTAATTTTTGGCACTTCCAAGTTGCACAGAAGTGGTTTTCCTTTTAAATGACCTGGTACGACATTGATTTTGATAATGACCCAAAAATCCACACTTTGCACAATCTTTATCCCTGGCAGGACAGGTTGAACAATCTGAGCTATGTGCTTTGCTACCACATCGGGAGCATTCTTTAGTAATGATTTTTGTTTTGGCCAAATTATCTCTGGCATTCGTTTGGAATTCTCGAATTTTATTTGTATTGCTGTTACTTTGTTTGCCTTCAAAATCATTAAGCTGTCTTTCAACAGTTTCAAGCGCATTCGCTTCATTTATTATTTTGTCAACAGTGGCACTATCTCCTAACAGGAGGATTTTCTTCCTCAGATCAGCTGATATGCATTTTTCTGTTATTTGATATATTAGATTATCATCTATATTTGAGAAATTGCATTTAGTACTTTGATGTCGGAGTCGAACAATAAATTTATCAAATTTTTCATCTGGCTGTTGTTTAGTAAGACGGAAAATATGTCTTTCATATAGAAAACTTTGTTTCGGTGAAAAGTAATTATCCAAATTCTTAATAGCAATGTGATACACATCTGTTCCCTCTTTAACTTCAGTGTGTGCACCCGGTATATTGTAATAGATTTCTTGCAAAGCAAGTCCACCGGTGTGTAATAAGGTAGCTCTCTTTTTTACATCAGTATCAATATTAGCAGCAAGTAAATAAATTTCAAATGCCCTCTTCCATTTTTCCCATCGAGAACCTACTGAACTAGACTCTCCATCACAGTCAAAAGCTTCTAAAGTTGCTAACTGAGCCATACTGGAAAGATATAATTTTTCATTACTTTTAATTCTGTTTTTAGTTCTATGTATAGGCAGTTTAATTAATGTACAACTACCTATCTAATAGATCAAATAACTTATTATTTTGCTGATAGGTTTGTTTTTGATGGGTAAGTTTACCCATTGGAACATTTTGGTTGGTGATCAATGCATGCATTTGTTTTTGATGGGTACATTTACCCATTGGAACATTTTGGTTGGTGATCGACACATGCATTTGTTTTTGATGAGTACATTTACCCATTGGAACATTTATGAGTACATTTACCCATTGGAACATTTATGAGTACATTTACCCATTGGAACATTTATGGGTACATTTACCCATTGGAACATTTATGGGTACATTTACCCATTGGAACGTTTTGGTAGGTCATTGATGCATCCACCTTATTATGCCTTTTGTATTTACGTAGCTACAGCATATTATGCAGGTAGGTACGTGGAACTTTAGTTTTTTATTTGGCAAACTTGCGTACATATTATGTATGTGGTACAAACATACATTTGTATGGTGTTAGGTATGATTATAACATAATATCTTATTATGTATTTGCGTACTAATTTAGTACGTGGTACACCCATTTATGGGTTTAGATATGATTATAACATAATGTCTTATTATGTATTTGCGTACTAATTTTGTACGTGGTACATTTCATATTTTATGAGTCAGAATGCTCATGGAACACAATATTTATTTCAATCGTATTTACTTGTAAATACGTCTTGTGGAATTGTAAATAACCACCCATGAAATTTTGTTTACGAATCAAACAAGTGTCAGACAACTTATTTTGTTTACCAACTCATGGTACAATATGAACGAATTATTTTGTGTTAAACATTATTTCTAGTTCACTATTGTATAGAATACTTCACCCAATTGAATCTTGTAGGCTTGTATTTACTTAGGTTTTAGTTGTTTGTAAGGCGCGAATTCGCCATTTTGAAAAGTTTGTAAAACAATACCAAATATTTTTTCTCGGTACCTACTAGTTTCGTTAAAATTGGATGTAGCAACCAACTGTTTTTTAATTGTGGTTGTAATCATCCCAATAGCATAGTATTCATTGTTCTACAATAGTAAATACAACATGAATGCACTAAAACTTTGTGTAACATTCGTACACTATGTACAGTACTTATTTCGTTTCTCAATTTGGTTTGTGATTAGTATCAGATTACTCACATTTTCTCCTCGTCGCCAATGTGATGTTCACTATTAATTTATTTGTTTACTTATTCAGTATTCAGAGGAATAAAACAACTCTTTGCATTCACAACAACAACGGCCCGTCCGCCATCACACATAGCAGTGTTGCCAGCACTATGTCCCACAGTTGAGGAGCGGGTGTGCACATTTAATTATTAAACACAGAACACTGAATGCCACATCTGTAATTCCAAAATAAAAGATTTTCACTAAATGAATATGAAGTATACACGCTACTAACACTAAAAAACCAATTTCTCTGTCTGTCTGTCTGCCTGTCTGTTTGTTAGACCCTCAGTTACCTCATAAATCAAAATTATGTCCCATCATTCTTGAATTAAAGCATCTTGAATATATCACCACAAGAATAGCTACCTATCATAATAATGTAACACTTAAAACGCAAAGTGAAGATCATAAATTATTTAAAATCCTTGTGTTCGTAAAATATTTTACCGTAACAAAACACAACTGCGGGTATAGTTCAAATATTATTGTTAGCATCGGTCGGTTTTTCTGAATGCTTACATTGTTTATGAATTATGAGCTAATCTCGACAGATGGGTAAACACGATTATAGGCGATCTTCCATTAAACACACTGTTGAGTATTTGTGGGTATCGTAAATAGAACACTTCATTTGTGATTTAACATGATAATAGCTAACACCCGAGACTGTCTTGTTAGTCTAGTGGTAGCAAGTCGTGGAACACGAGGTGTTGGGTTTGATCCTCCGGTCGGGCAAAGGCAAACCGTTAATATTGGGTTTATCCATTTGCAATTGCCCAGAAGCAACATGGAATCAGAATTAGGGCCCGGTTAATGAAAGTAGCCTCGTCCCCTATAACATAGGTAACTGGCGAAATGTGGGTACTAAATGTATGTATCTTGTAACATAGAGTACACAAGTTGACACCAGTCTCTTCATTTCACATATCTAAGACAAATTTTATCACTATCGAATTGTCATTTAGATCAAGTTCAATCATTAAGTCAAAATGTCTGGCGGGAACTCGAAAGTACATACGCAATTCATCGCCATACGATGTCACTAAAACATTAATTCAATCCCATAAGCCAAGTTTAAAAGTATTCCCTCCTTCAATCTAATTTGAGACTTACACAAACTTCCTAAGACAAGAAATTCCTTACATCTGCAACGAGGGCCGGAGGGAGTGACAAAGTGGCAGGGATACAGGTAGGGTTCCGGATAAAAGTTGGCTTTGATGTGAAAAGGTCGTTAATCATCGGACCCCGATAAATCCCGAGTAGAACACAAGTCATGCGACGCGTATTCGTTTGTGTTCAACTTTTAAAATAACGTAATGAAGCCTATGAAAGGTTTTCTTATTTAGGCTTGCTTGGTGAAACGACATTGAAAATACTATATTTTACCCTCATTGCGTATCTGTTCAGAGGAATATAAAGTAAGCATATTTTTTTTAAATATTATGTTCTACACGTCAAATATTGGCGTGTCCAGGTAGCAAAATAATAAGTGATATTCATTTTGAGTTTCACCAACAGGACACATGCGTGGTCAGTCTCTTCTTCATGTTGCTTAATAGCCCCTTCTGATAGCACGTGAAGCTGTCGGATTCGGCTGGCAAGTTATTAATCGTCATAGGTCAGTCAGAAGCCTACAAGAATCGTGAATCTTTGTTGAGTTTGTTAACTGAATGAGTTGCAGACATCAGTCAAGATTATAATTGTATCAGGAAGAACACATAATCGAGGCCCCGAATTAAATAATTTTATTCCGACCAACGTAAACATTTATAATCCGGTCGGAACGCAATATTCAGCCTTACAAAACGTGTAAGTTTGATCAATTAGAAGCGTTCATTCAAAGATCATCAAAGTCGACTGTCGGGTGTACCGTAAACTTGTGCGCATATCATAAAATGTTTATTGAATGCTCTCCCGAGAAATTACTGAAACTTGGCCTACTTGAACTAATGTATACAATTCGACACACAGCGGCACGTACCTACATATTTTCGGCGCAGCTGTCATCATGAAGGATGTTTGTATGAATGTATGAGTTCATTCATGACGTTTTGTGTACTACATCTAGGCGCTTCTAACATTCAGTGCCTGTACGATTTCAACAACGTGTGTAATCTTAATACCGCGCGTCATCGCACAATATTTGTATGACAAATTTTTGTTCTGTACGCTCTCATTTTCATACAAATTTTGTGCGATGACGCTAGCAAGTATAGATTATGAAAATGGTGTAAAACTCATAATAAGGGCACTGGATAATACGCACGTGTAACGCCATCGTAGTCTCCAAGGAAACGTGATATTAAAATTTCCGCTGAAATTAAGCCTTGCGAAATATTCTCGGTTATTTCCCGATCATCGTCGGAAGTTTACAAACCAGACCAGAAACCATAAGCAGGCGGGAGAATGAAGAATGAAAATGTTTTATTCAGATTAAGCTCTGGTAAGGCATGTATGAACCTTCGAGAAAATACCACCGCACTGGTTTGAAAACTAGTATTTATGATCGTCGAGAAAATTTCCACTTGAAGCCTAGCCTTATGCGAACCGGCAAGAAACTTAGCTCAGCAATCTACCTAGGTTGAAATGTAGATATAACCATACTCTAATGAAATTGAAGTGTCTCTTTGTAATCACCAAATGCATATGAAAGAATATAGGAACGGAACTTACGGAACGTATATGAATTTCTATTTTAATCTGCCTGTGTGTTCCAGCAAACCTCTGACGGGACATTCACTGGCAGACTGATGTTAAAAGGAGTGAGTTGGACTAACTTTTTATTGCTTATCAACATTTAAGATTTGATTGCTAATCCTATGAAGCAAACCACGAGGCACACTTATTTAGAAATAAAATAAAATGTATAGGAACAAACATTCCTATTGTAGTTTCGCCGTTTCTTCTCCTGACAGGCTTACATTTGGAAACGGTGGTAAATTATCCTATGTTAGCATAAGAGATATGACGTGTCCAAGTTCAAATGCAATGTCCAATGTTCCAAGTGTCCCTTATCTATATCTATACAGTCTATACAGATAAATAAAATTGAAGTGTCTGTTTGTAATTAAAAAAATACAGCTTTTCACTAAATGCATATGAAAGTATACCCGCTATTGACACTAAAAAAACAAGTTTTAACATTTTTCTCTGTCTGTCTGTCTGTCTGTTTGTTCCGGATAATCTCTGAAACGGCTGGACGGATTTTAACGGGACTTTCACTGGTAAGTAGCTGATGTTTCAAGGAGTAACTTAGGCTACTTTTATTTATTAAAAACATTAGGGATCCGCAAAAATAAGGATGAAACTAAATCTACGCGGGTGAAACCGCGGGGCACAGCTAGTGTTGAATAAAACTTTTTGATTTGACTGATTTGATTTGATTTGTAGATGCATTTTATGAAATTAATGATTGTCAGAATTCCAAAGGTATTAAAGAGACTTGGTTTATGTTCAACAAAAGAACACATTGACACAATTTCTTTGACAATAACAAACAAGTGCAAACATCCTCGGACTGAGATCGATCGTCAAAGCAATCACAGCTGCAAGTTCCCAACAGTCCAGATACTTCTGTATTTACTATAAGAATTTCTTGATTGCCTTTGCATGAATAAATAATACTATTGATCTATCAACACGACATCATTCCGTCAGTACCTAGACCTACACTCACTTTTGAAGAAATCTGTGGCTGTTCTCTATTGGAATGTCTTTATTTTTCTTGTATATTTAATGGTGAGGAGTCATTACAGCCATTCCGCTATTTTCTAGTGTTATTGAGAAAAAAAATTACATTGTTAAAAGTATTCGAATGTCAATGTCAAAGACGACATCATCTTGCCAGATGGTTCTTGCAGCGTGTCTATCTCGTAGACTCCTTTTGTAGCTTTTTTCCATGCTAAAGTATTAAAAAGAGGTTAATTTTGTGAGGTTGTAAGGGGTATCTGGATCTACTGTATCAAGTTTGAAAAAAATACTAATAGAAATATATGTGAGTATCAAGCTAAGCTTAATTATTATAGATTATGTGAGAATCTATTCATGGTTCTCATTACTTCTTCATATCCTGTTTTAGCATACTCCTTTTTGAATCAATAAACCGTTGTCTATAAATACTAATTTTAAGTAAGTAAGGACATTTTTGGTATATGGCAATAATCCAAGTCACTCCATAGTGTAACTCATTCACACATTCAATCTTTAACTCATTCATATCACTCATTCAATCGTTCTCTTATGTTCTTTAAATGATTCCTAATATTCATTCCAATACAAACATTCGTCTAGTGCACTAGTCTTTTCTTTGCTCCTGTACCCATACCTATCCAACAGACATAATACGAAAAACCAGAAACTAGAGTTGCAGTGAGTCTGTTAAATATCGACATGACGATGGACCAGACGAGTCTGGATTGCGTCAACTGAATTTACCTATCAACAATTTAGAATGACGGTCACATCACGGCTAACGTCGTGATGGTAGATTGGCATTCAGGAGACCTACCATCATCGGTATAAGCAGAGCGTATTAAAAACTTCAGAGGTTTGACGTTTCATTTTAGAACCGTAAAATTAAAGTTGGGCCCCTGTTAGATAGACTGGTGACTTGGAGAAGGTAGCTGGATCCAGCATACCGATTATCGGATGTAGTCACCATGGGAAAGGCTTACCTCGAAGCAATTAATGGGCTAGTACAATTAATTTTGGCCAAATTCATGTTTAATACTTAGCATGGTTTCTGAGTAAACCGATTGTTTTCGAACACGCTACTAATCATAATAATAAGGGTTTCCTTCGGGAATATAATAATATTCTTTATTACAAACCGAGTTTGTGGAAATGGTTATCTTTTTGGAGTGGGAAGCACCCTATTACGTGGAAAAGGTCGGTAATGTTTTTTTATTAAATAAAACTCATTTTCTTTATACTGTTAAGTATTAAAAATAATTGTTTTCACAAATTGAATTTTTAATTGGCGTTGTTTTATTAGACAAGTATTGATACCAATTAACAGTCTTCTTTGCAATTATAAAATATTCCGAATTGTAAGAATATTATAATTCAAACGAAGGCATTCAATACGATAGCCGAGTGATTCAAGTATGTTCCTATTTGCTTGCTACAAAAGCTCACATCACTTAGACCCTCAATCAAATTCGTTGAAAATTGAGCGTTGTACAGACGCCGTCACGAGTTATAAGCGTTGACCTTGAATGCGCAGTCATTTTATGAGACTATCTCTCTGTCTGCATGTATGGTACGACGTTAAACATGCGCATTACCGCACTAAAACCCCCCCGGTGGCCATCCTCAGTGCTCAGGGGGGACTCCAGGTACTCTGATAGATCGCACCGGTCCCCCCCCACACTTTGCCGGGGCACATCCCCGGGGCAGCTGTATCGCCGCCCCAGGAGACTTCGCTGTGCACCTTCCCGGGCCCGCGGCTCGGTGGTCAAAGCTCACACCCCGACCACCGCCAGCAGGCCCTCTGGCCCCCTTTTAGTCGCCTCTAACGACAGGCAGGGGATACCATAGCCAAATTCTTAGACCCTGGCTATTGGGTGGACCTCTGCAGGCCTAGACAAAGTAACATTCTCATGCGCTAATAGAAGCGATACAAAATGTATAGAAATGACATAAATCAGGCACGTGTCCTTTCCATACATAAGCGAGCATAATGTTACTCTGTCTACATACCCAATACTTATATTCTACTTCATCTACACCACACAGCTCACACTTTCCCAGAAAATCCCTTAAGAGGAATATTTAAACCCCCCCTTTTCTGAGAAAGCGTGAATATACGTCATGAAATAACAGAATTTTTCCAGGAATTATGACTTTCTTGCTTGTTAGTATTTTTCACGAGAAATCGCTAATCAAAATATTATATTCTTATTTTAAGCGAATGCGAAGATGTAAGGGCTACATCAAATGTTTTAAATACTAAGCCTTTGAGGGACCTTTGGACATGATACAGCCACTTTGGTGGAGGTAAGTAATTAAGTCACGATAGGCTCATAAATTACTTAAAGGGTCTATCACACAACTGTCTAACTTTCACCCCTTATTTTATTACAAAAAATTGCCTCAGATTATCTTTCACTTAAAAGTTGGATCTCTTTCTGCGATACGATTTCAAAAAAGGATGGACATAGTTTTAGTCCGATTTTAGTCAAGTCTTCGTTTATACCATGTTTTGTAATAAGTCAGGAAGGGTCAGGAAGACTTTCTCTACTATATATAAATACTAGCTGCGCCCCGCGGTTTCAACGACGTAGATTTAGTTTCCGCCGATTAAGAGATTAGCCGGAACAAACAGACAGTCAGAGAAAAAAATTAAAAATTATTATATTACTTATATACTCACTATTATTTATATAATTTCATATGCATTTAGTGAAAAGCTGTTATTTTGGAATTACAAACGGACACTGCAATGTTATTTATCTGTATAGATATAGATAATATAAAGCTGATCACATGTCATTATAATCATTAAAACACTTAAATGCTTGGCTGAGTTTCTTGCCGGTTCTTCTCAGAAGGCTAGTTTCCGAACCGGTGGTAAATTCTCGACTTTCATAAGTGCCTTGCCAGTGCCTAAACTGAATAAATAATTTTCATTTTCATAAATCTCGTAAATATCAACGCAGTACGACCTCGATGGAAAATTAGAGTGTATTCAGATTGATGATGTCTGTAATCGCCTGTAATTCTTAGAATATTGCCGAAACAAGCTGAATTTGCTGAAACTATTAATTAGACGGGCCAGCTAATAAGTTAATAGGATTAGAAAATAGGCCGGGAGCCGTCGGTCGGGCACAAGTAAATGAAACTGGCTATTTTGCAGCCAACCTAATTGGATTAAATTCGCCGTTGAAATATTTTGAGTATTTGACGTCAGATTAGAGATTTTTGTGCCGCAAAATGAAAAATGTATCAGTATGTTCACTTAATATGGTCACTTTGTAGCCCGTCGGTTCGTCTGTCTGTCTGTCAAGTCATTTTTCTCAGAAACTTGCGGAGGTATTGAGCTATCTAATATCAGTTATAAATCAAAAGACTATATTCATCCTTTTAAATCAACGAAATCATAAGATATGAGCTTTTATGAAGCATAATTTGACTGCATTGTAATTTGGTTAAAGCAATTATTTGGGCTTGTGTCTAGAATTTTACGGTTTTTAGATTTTACGTTAACATGTAAGACAGAGCTATAGTAACTGCTTGCCAAATTGCATGTTTCAAGGTCAACGGGAAGAACCTTACAGGGTCCGCCATCTTTGGCATTCAACCACAGTCCGCCTCCCAAAAAGTATCAACACATTTTGAGCCACACTAAAACGCAAGATCAAGCGACGAACGTGTCAAAACCTTCCTTGTATATTCGCGACGTACATAAAGTTAAATGTGTCTTTCATTACTATTTTGTAAGAAACCCTTGGAGCGCGATTCCGACTCGGCTTCAACCAATTTTTTATCTTTAGAAAGGTTTTTAATACCTTGATGAAATCTCGAGAGTAATCAAAAATGTTTCTATAAATTGAGCATTTAACTTGAGATAAGCTGATGAGCTGTGATTTCGAGACAAAGGAGTATAAATGCTCGCCTTTTGTCCAAGTGTTCTCCACTTGAACTTGGCAGTTTCATTTCCTCTATTGATTTAATCTTACTTAATCCTTGTGATATATTTTATTCCCTTAACTGAAGAACAATTCACTCGGAAAAGAGGAAATAATTCATCATTCGTTTTTATCGTTTGAGTTATCTATCCTGATTATACGAGAGCCATGGTGGCCGTGGGGTTGCAGCCAAGTTCGAATCTCTGCGGGGCCTGTACCAATGATTTTTCTAAAGACCTATGTGCAGTGATTTCACACCCCGTGCTTTACGGTGAAGGAAAACATCGTGAGGAAACCTGCATTTGTCTGAGAAGTAAATCAAAGACGTATGTGTAGTGCCTGATGGCGATAGACTAACCATCAGTCACGTTAGCACTTAATCATATTCGGTGAAAAGTGGGTGTTGTTATTACAACACCTCTGCCTACCCAAATTCGGGGAATACAGGCGTGAGCATATGTATGTATGTACTACATATATATATACATATAGAATGTGTACAGTCGAAGTATATAATTGCATTAAAATGTCTAATACATTGTCCAGTCAGTTCAATATAACAATTTGTACATTTCAGTCTAATCTGTCCGATGCTAGCCTTAATTCTATATAAAAAATTGGATTAGCCTACATCCTACATAGCTATTAACACCGTCAAAGTTTAAGGTAACATACAGACATACTTGTGAACAGGTGCTACTTGTGGGGGCTGGTCATCTCAATCTACGCATTTAGATATAAGTAGAACTACTAGACTTTTCTTTATGTTAATTTTTATCGACATTTGTGCATTGGAACTGTGTCCATGGGCTAACATTTCTCAAGTGATTTACTTTGTTTTTGAGTTTCTTGCCAGGTTCTTCTCAGTAAAAGCAACCTTCCGAACCTGGCGTTTCAAATCATCAGAATGACTTAATGTCATTCTGATGATTTGAAAGTACTTTGTAAAAGTCTAATGGAATAAAGATATTTTTGACTTTGACTTTGACAAACAAGATGGCGCCACTCAAGCTTTTTATATTCCCCTTCACAAAAACATCATTAAACAAAGATTTGTCATGATTACAATACAATTCGTTGGTTATATCAATGTTACTATGGTTACAAATAAGACCGTGGTAAATGCACGTATAAAATGCAAGTCATTTTTATATTTAGTTTTATGTTAATTTAGGAGATAACGACTCACGTAATAAACAAGTCTACATAATGTTAAAGCACATTTCAGTTTATTCTTTTAATCTCTTTGTTAAAAACACATTTGTTTACGGATACATAGGTAGTTAAGTCGTTCCTCGTTGGTCTAGCGGATGCTATGCAGAAGACTAGGTCCTGTGTTCGATCCCCGGATCGGGCAGTGGTATTGGGTTTTTCCATAAGTAATTTCCTAGTCTTCTATACAGATAAATAAAATTGAAGTGTCTGTTTGTAACTCACACACGGTACTGAAACATAAAAACCAATTTTTTTAATTTTTCTCTGTGTGTCTGTCTGTCCGTCTGTCTGTCTGTCTGTCTGTTTGTTCCGGGTAATCTCCGAAACGGCTGGACGGATATTAACGGGACTTTCACTGACGGATAGCAAATTTTACAAGGAGTAACTTAGGTTACTTTTATTTATTAAAAATAGCGAGCCGCCGCGTTATTCACTAAGGTTTCTCAGCGTATATCTCGACGACGAACGTTGGCTTAAATCAAAGGTAATTGATACATTCTCGTCATACTTGTGAACAGGTGCTGTGGGGGCTGCTCATCTCAAGCTACGCATTTAAATATAAATAGAACTACTACACTTTTCTTTATGTTAATTTTTATCGACATTTGTACATTGGAGCTGTGTCCATGGGCTTACATTTCTCAAGTGATTTATTTTGTTTTTTTTTTTTTAATTGTATAATATTTTTGAAAAGAGTAATTACTGAGTTTCTTGCCAGGTTCTTCTCAGTAAAAGCAACCTTCCGAACCTGGCGGTAGCATGTATAATCCTGTAAATTGTGTCATTCTGACGATTTGAAAGTGCTTGTATAAAGTCTAATCGAATAAAGATATTTTTGACTTTGACTTTGACTTTGACATAATACATAGACGATAGGGTTCAATTTCGTGTCTTTAAAACTGACATTCAACGACGAGTGCGACGATGAGAAACCTTAGTGAATAATGCGACCGCCTCGCTTCACTTCGGGCTACAATATTTTAAGACAAAACGACGACATAAAACAAAACAATTTCTTTTTCTCTATCTGTCTATCTGTCTGTATGTTCCGGCTAATATCTGAAACGACTCGTCCGATTTTAATAGGACTTTGTTACGCTAATGTTTCAAGAAGTAACTTAGGCTATTTAGTAACTAAGTTAAGTTCTTCTCAGTAAAAGTAACCTGCCGAACCTGGCGGTAGCATGTATAATCCTGTAAGTTGAGTTATTCTGACGATTTGTAAAAAGTCTAATCGAATAAAGATATTTTTGACTTTGACTTTGACTTTGACTTAGAAAACATAGGGTACCACGAAATAAAGCATGATTCTAATTCCACGCGGGTGAAACCGCGGGGCACAGCTAGTAACAAATAACAATAGATTGAAAGCTAATTAAGAGGTAAGTAACTACCTCATTTAACTATACTGCCGTTATTACAGAGCATTACAACAGGTAAATGGGCCGTTATTAGCACATGGTAATTATATTGAATTAATTAGGACCTTATTTCATGCAATTCACTAAATATAAAGGTAACTTGACGGTTGTAAAGAAAATAATTAAAATTTCCGATTAATTTGTAATGTTAGACTTAAATTAGTTACGGTTCGTAATTTTATAAATTCAGTATTTTAAATAATTATTGCGTTTTGTGAGCAATAATACCTAGTTATTGAGATAAAATTAAGTTCCCAATAAATTACTTGTTAATTAAAAAGTCAAGTAAATTTTTTTTCAATACTCAATTAAAAATCAAAGCTCACCAAAAATTCCGAGGCATTGAACAATCCAATTCCATGAACGGCAATCATTATCACATCCATATTCACTGTGCATCACCGCTATCACAAATTTAATCACAAAACAAAACACGAAAAGTCAATACACGACACTAACAAATTGTAATAAGTTGTTCACACTTTTCGGCCATGTTGATATGTTAATCCAAAAAGATTTCAATTCCATTTTTAAAAAATCGCTTTCCAATTGGCGGGGTTATTTTGACGTTTTGATTTTTTCTTTTTATAGTGGGTGATAATTGATGGCACAACCAGCCAGCACGCTTGCGCGGTACCCCCGATATTTCGCGACTGAGCTACGAAGACAGTCCATACTCCGACCGTACTTGTTACATTAGGATGGTTCAGCGCGTGCGTACACCGTCCTGCTACGGAACCATTCCCGTTGATTTTCTCGCATCAAGTTTGCTTAATTTTCGCCATTCTAGCGCGACGATTTAATGCAATTATATAGATATTTAGGAAAGGTCGCGGTCGTTACTTGCTGATTGCCATTTCATGTCGCATCGTAAGAATTATTATGTTTATGGTTTTAATTTGTACGCAATTCAAAAAGGAGGTTCGATTTCGTAGCAACTTTTAACATAGTAAAATATATCTTTTTAAATCGGGTAGGTAGATTAAAAAAGTGATATCTATGGTTGTTAGCTTTTTTGCATTGAGTTATTGTGTTTTTTTTATAAAAACAAACCCTGCCTATCGATAATCACATTGCGCTAAAGAAACGCGAAAGCACTAACTTTTTCAGGGTTTTCCTAGTGCTTTATCTGTGGTGCCACCTTCAGTCAAACTAAAAACTTTACTGTATCAAGGTAGGTACTGAATACAGACATTCTATCTAGTTAGCAAATGAATTTACATATATTTCCATATTTCGCGGCTAAATATCTGTTCATTTACCAAGTTATCCATTTAGCATATTGTACTGAATTACTCAAATAAAACAATACTGGTACCTGTATTAACTTATTAACTAAACATTCAGCAACTTAAACATAACTTTAGTGCCTAGGTATAAGTATGTCTGTCTGTAGTAAGGTTGTGGATTAGTAGAAGATAATTTGGAATCTCTTTCGAATCTTGTTTTCGAATTAGTAACTCAGTAAAAATAGTGGGGGTTACTACGCATGTATTTTATTCACGAAGCTCCATTCAGATAAACGAAGACGGATTAATGAAATGATTACTGCGCATTCAACGACAGCGCTTATAACTTGTGATGGCATTTATATGAACCTAATTGCTTTTTACTGTAGGTACATACATACGAGGTAGAACAGCAAACCAGGGTCTGTAGACAAAGTAGCATTATCCTCACGCTTCGCTAGTAGAAATGATACAATATATACGGGAATGACATATGTCACGTGACTGATTAATTTTATTTGTATCGTTTCTGTTAGCGCAATCGCGAGAAAATGTTACTTTGACTAGACCTGTATCCTGTATGAACTTCGTCAAGATGGAAAGACTACCTACTTACTTAAAATAGCTGAAAGTTCATCGTTATCAATATTCCGTACACGTTCTTACATATTAATGCTCGGGTGGAACTAAAACTAAGGCTGCATTTTAAACATACGGGATTTGACCTAGATTGGATTAAAATCATAAACCTCCCTTTTGATTCACCGTAGTCGTGTAAAAATGCTTTCCTTCTCAGCGCCATCTAGTGTCAAACAGCGTAAATCATCATTTTCAATTTCGCTTATTATTGTTTCTGGATCTTTCACTAGATGGCGCTAAAAGTATAAAAAATTTAGTTTGTGTCGTTACAATTTGTTTGGCCTCCGAATCGCGATCCTGCTTTACGTTCATAATTTTTCGCGATAAATCCGGCAAGATTTATGTAAATAAAACAACACGTGTATCGTTGCAATCTACTTTAATTCACTACTATGATAAAAAGGGTATAGTCTTAGAGACAATATAAAGTAATGGAATAAAGAATTACCGTAAGCCGCATATCACGGTCGTGAATAACGAGACGACCGTTGCGCACCAAAAACGTGGGATGCATTAAGTAGGCGATAGAATAAATTCTAAATAAAAAATACATACATATTCCGCAAGGGAATCGATTATGTATTATGCCGCGGCCACACATTGATTGCAAGTTTGCGTCCAAGCTTGACTCTAAACAATGGCCAACTGCACCATACATTGGCTCCAATAACACTGATACACACATGGGACTGTTGGCCGTAATATGCTACATTGGTGCAAATATAACCAACGTGTGGTCGCGCCAAGGCCTGGTACAAACGACCCGCCGTTCACACGCTTTGCTCGCTCAGCAGCTTTATTCACGAAGGTTTCTCAGCATCGCACTCGTCGAGTGTCAGTTTTAAAGCTACGAAATTGAACCTTAACATAATTGTATTATGTATCAATTTCTTGATAGAAGCCGACGCTTCGACATCGAGTTCCATGCAGAGAAACCTTAATGAACGCCGCTGTAGCTAGCCTGTTTGCGCCAAGTATAAAATAAAAATAAAACTCAAAAAATAAATCTTATATTTTATTGTGCTCAGCCCTGTTTCTGGGCAATTTCCCGAGCCTTGGCCTTTTCCAGCTTGGCGATACGTGCATTAGACTTATTGCCGAGCACGCCGCCTCCCCAGTGACGTCTGAGCTCCTCGTAACGCTCGTTGAAGTTAGTCTTGATCGCTTCCACCACCTTAGTGAAGGCAGCACGGTCGCCAGCCTCCACCTGCAAAAAAATCGCTTAATTATTATCCAAACTCATGACAAAAAACATTTAATAATAGGTATGTTGTTCTTACTAAACATCTGTCAGAATCCCATTATATTAGTAGCCAAATTATGTGAAAATACATTGAAATGCATCTATCCTATAAGAAGTAATTTAGAAGGTTGAATTACGATTACAGACATTCATTTTAGGCAAAACATAGCTTGACTGCAATTAGTGCATTCTCATCAAAAACGCCCGAAATAAAACTGTAACTACAAAATATGATGAGGTGGCACATTCAGATAAATTCTATTGGTGGTAGAAAGGTTGACAGCATGGCTCTCAGATAGCAAATAAATCATCATTATATGCACACCTCACCAAACGAATAACCATTATGCACATTGATAAAATTACACAATTTCAACAGATTTTAGTTATGGTACTTTGATCGTGAGTTCACGCTCTTCCTAAAGGGTTCCCGAAGGGTTAGGCAAAGGTGTAATAATACCAACTTTTCACCGAAGATAATTAGCAGCTTGATATATTGCAAGTCCATCACAATCTCATTCACCACACATATGTCTCTGAATTGCTTCTCAGACATAATATGCAACTTTCCTAACGAAGGTTCTAGTGTTATAACTGCACTGTTTTTAGAAACTCATTGAATATACTTATCCATTCTTCCATCATGGCATACATACAAAATTTTGATAGTTTGAATAATTGCTTACATTAGTCAGAGCAACACAGGTGCATGTCTTGCGGTGCACTAAGGCTCCCAGCCTGGATTTGCCCTTGATGATGCAGTAGGGGACTCCCATCTTGCGGCACAGGGCTGGCAGGAACAGGACCAGCTGTAAATAGAAATGGTCTTTAACTACATACAACTATGCTTGATATTTGTGCACATTGTGTTTCTACGCTCAGAGTCAACAATCTTCATACAGCTAATGAGTATTTTTATTCAAAAGCCTCAGGTGAAGAAATTCTAACATCACAGCTACTTATACCATGCACAGGTACCTTCACAAGCTATGAGCGTTCAGCCAAAACATTGGGGTAGCCTGTATTTTGTTCGCGTTACGCCATACAGAGACACTCATAAAATGTTTACTGTGACTTCAAGGTCTGCGCTCATAGCTCGCGTTGGCACTGACTTGCTTACTTTGTTATTAACAAGGTAAAAAGCAGTCGTACAAGAATATGGTGGTTAATTATTGGCATTTATGGTATGATCACTACTAACTCTTTGGAGACAAAACTTACATTGCTTTATCAGCTTCTTAAAACTAAAGCTTGATAACATTTAAGATTGCAGATAAACCCAAAAACAATTCCTAGAATCATGATGTTTAGCTATGGAATATAATACATATGGAATAATATGCTTATTATAAGCATGATTTTTCTGAATAATATTTTTTTTTTGCTGTTTCTTCTGCCAGGATAACCTAACCAATACTATGTCAGCTTTAAAATTAGTGATCCAGTGTACCTTATCTATACAGATAAATAAAATTTAAGTGTCTGTTTGTAATTCCAAAATAACAGCATTTCACTAAATGCATATGAAAGTATACACGCTACTGACACTAAAAAACTAAGTTTTAAATTTTTTCTCTGTCTGTTCCGGGTAATCTCCGAAACGGCTGGACCGATTTTAACGGGACTTTCACTGGCAGGTAGCTGATATATCAAGGACCAACTTGGGCTACTTTTATTTATTAAAAATATTAGGGTTCCGCGACAATAAGAATGAAACTAATACTACGCGGGTGAAACCGCGGGGCACAGCTAGTATTGAATAAAAGTATTTTACAAGACATACAAAAGATTGAAAAAGAATCCATAAACTATACCTCAATAGGGTCAACATCGTGGGCGATGACGACAAGCTGTGCCTTCTTCTTCTCCACCAGCTTGGTGACAGTGTTGGTGCCTGAGCGGAGGGTGTTGGGCCTCTTCGCTGGGGGCTCGTCCTTCTTGGCGATCTGAACATACGCTATGGTCAGTATATGGTATAGATTGATGGTGATAGGTGGGTATAGGAATGGATGGTCAGAGATCTTGGTGGTTAGAGGTCTTCATGGCTCTCTGAATGTTTTGTTATGCATCATATTGAGTTTATATTTTTTCTGTCTGAGTGTTATTTCCAAATGGTTACTGCATTCTATGGATGCTTGCAACATCAAGTAAGTCATATGCAAAGCTATTTTATGTAATTGTTTTACAGTGGAATTTTAAATATTTTGTTAATTTGTAGGAGGTAAGCTCAGACTTTGATGTAGAAAAGTTTTATTAACAGAAGACTTTGATAAAGATTTTTGGGAGGTTTATTTGTTTACTAGCACAATGGTAACAAATAGCCGCCATATATATCTATACAGATAGTGTCTGTTTGTACTTCCAAATTAACAGCTTTTCGCTAATTGCGAAAGGATGCGGAATTTACAGGAAAAAATCCAATTTTAGGGGAGTTTTCTGTCTGTTCCTTACAGCTAATGTCTGAAATGGCTCGACTGATTTGTTTATCTGTCTGTTACCATTTCATGATTCTACTGAACAGATGTTGCTGGAATTTGATATATCTTTAGCCCCAACAGCCATAAGTTACTTAGAAAATCATACCACAAAAGTAGTTGCGGCCATAACCTACTTCTACCATATGATATCATATGTACATACCTTAGCCTCGGCAGCCTTCTTTAGGCGTTCTTTCCTGACGGCTTCAGTCTCTGGCCTGTACTTCTCCAAGATCTTGAACACGCCCTTGGCTGGAAAGATACAACAACTCATTCAGACCACAGATAACTCTTTGACGAAGGAAGGTATAGGCATTGTTTACATCAGAGTTAAAAAGCTCGTATATTTTGTTGATAATCATAGTGATTCATCGTTGCATTCGGTGATCATCATGTTGAATAAATAATAAAACTACTGTACCAAGACATAGCTCACATAAAGCCCACAACAGATTGTGCTATAATGTACACTAATGTTATAAAGAGGAAATTTTTTATTGGTTTTTTTTGCATTGTATAGGCTCCGAAACTACTTGATCAATCTTGAAAATTCTTTCAGCAATGGATAGCTACATCATATAACCATAATTCAATTATATTAATATATATTATAAAGCTGTCTGTTGTGGGCTTAATACATTCTAGAAGTCATAATGCCCATAGTAAGATATAAAGCAGACAGACTAAACAATTACAGTCGTAAATGAAGACAATTATCAGAACTAATTGAAATGAGGCCAAATACTTGCATTGGCCCCTTGATTAAATAAGGGGTCTACTGTCCTTCTCTGAAAACATCGCACATGAACGAAAGTTTTCAAGTAGTATTGCTTTGTGTTTATCAAACTCTTTATTTTCATTCCTTTAAGAAATAATTTAACTAAAGTAGGTTCAGAAAACATCAAAAACTTTCTAGTAGACCACATTTGGACGTAATTTTAGAATGAACAAGAACCACGGTAGCTACTTTCGGCCAAAGCTTAGTTTTCGGAAGAAAGGGAGTAGGCCCCCTGGACAAGTCATGCAAATGCCACAGATATCGGTGTACATACAATAAGACATACGCACCGAACTCTGAGCACTCTTCTTCCTCTGTCAGTTTTAAAAACAAGAAAATGTTTAACTTGAGCTCTGTTAAATTATAATGAGAAAGTTTTGTCTTCTTAATACATATCCACAGAATTTAACTGTTCACATTTGTAATTGGTTGCAATTGTAAGTCTGTGATTATATTTACTTTTATTTCACTCTTTTTTTAAATATAAAAGAAACCTTCCTTGTCTATATTTTTTTGTTTTCTGTATTTCACACACATTAATCTTAATAGTCTGTGAAGGAAATACTTTTTTTTTTTTCTTGTCCATGGTATTTCTGTGCCACTAAGATTTTATTTTAAAATTACTTTTGTTTATTAATATGTGTAAAATATAAAACATCTTTCTTTATGATCTGTCTGTGTCCTATAAGAACAAAATCCTAAATCAAAATGACACTATATTCAATAGAGGGTAAATATTAAAGTATGAACAAACCTGTGGTCTTATCGAGGGTCTGAGTGAACTGGTTGATGGGCGGAGGCACCTTGAGCCTGCGCTGCAGGACCGCCTTCTGCCGCTGGATGCGGATGTACTTGGGCCAGCGCACAAAGCGGGACAGGTCACGTGTGGGCTGGATATCTTGGCCTGAGTGTGGAAATTACATATTATTAGAATTTTTTTTTAATTGTTGACATATTGATATGAAGAATTTTAATGTTTAGTTATCTAACTTCTTAAGCAAAAGTATTGAGGAATGATGGACCATTATCAGAGTTAAAAAGCTCGTTATTTTTTAACCACATGGTTATTCAGTTGTATATGTTTACATCATTGTGGTCCTATCATACCATTAAGTTTAAGTATTGAAATGGTACTAATATCCATGTTTTTTTTAATATTCAGGGCTTACAAATCTATGCTGCCGTCAGATTGCTTAAGAATTTAAAGTGAAAAGCAAATTTTGGAATTGAAGTTTCTGCAAGTGTGAATAGCCATAGACTTAATATGCAGATAAAATATGACACAGATTGGCAGGTAGAGAAAAAACAGTATTTATGGTTACTATAAAAACTTTGTTGTATAATTAACTAAGTTGGTATAATTTCAACAAAATTTTACTTAACGGCTATTTAGTTATCTTTTTACTTACTCTTAAATATTTTAATAAAGCTACCACTTACCAATGGCAAAGTTCTTTGTCCTCTTCTCAAAGAGAGGATTCACAATCTTTTTTGGTTCGACTTTTTTGACGACCAAGGGAGCGGCCGCTACCCTCTTTCCGAACTTCTTCTTAGGCTGAAAAATACATAATCTCTATACAAATCGTCCACAAAACCACTTTTATAATCACTATATACACTGACATCAGCGATCTTGGTGATAATATCGTGGTAATCATTAGTCTCAGCGTGTTTTTAACATCATGGTCACTTTTAGGTTATGTTTTGTTTGTAACAAATTTAACTTATTTGTGTCTATTTATACAGATTCACACTGCACCGTAAGGTAAGCTCTAACATGTAAATACTTAAGAGAAATGTAATTGAAACGAAACCAAAGTTAGACGCTCAAACGTACACAAAAACAAGTGTCGAGAAACCACACACAATAATTTTGCAAATTCAACAAATTATCTTCTAGATGTAAATTAAAGTCTTAACGCCTTCTTGAAGTCACGGAAGGATTGGTATATATTATGGGTAGTTCGGCTCTCCATCCAAATATTAGACACGAGTAAAATAATCGTAACCCTACAAACGGTCAATGCGACATTGCAAGAATGGCAACCGCGCAAGGTGTTTTAAAAAAATATAATGGTTTAGCAAACGCACATGGTTTTTACCTTCTTCTGCACCATCTTGAATGTTATTTAGCTCGGTGATTTAAAGGCCACGGAAAGATTCGTGACCAACCACCAATTTATTAGCTTACACGGAACTATCGGCGAAAATGGCCGAAGTAAAAAGACTTGTTTGACATAAAGAAACGAGAAACGTCAAATTCAGGCATAATGAATGTATTATGTTTTTCTTTCCATTTCGTTGTAATGTAAGGCAAGGGAAGTATAGTCTATACAACCAAGTTTTCAGGAGACATTCCATTTTTCTTTACATTGTGAATACTGTAATAATAGTCCCTAAATAAAACTTCGCACCTAAACGAAAAACGACAAAGTATTGAAAATATATCTCAACTCAAGGTTCTTGCAATCACTTACTAAATAGTACCTACGTACTTAGATAAGACATTAGCAGTCACAAAACCCTCCCAATTCTAACAGCAAGGAAAGATTAACTTCAAAATCGATCAATATACCCAATTACAACTGAGCCCTTAATTAATATTATGCACTTGCATTTAGAAAATATTATTACTTTACTCAGGATTAGCATACGTTTAATTCTCACCTTCTTTTGCACCATCTTGGCGGTCCCTTAACTTTTGAGGTACGTGAAAGATCAACAGGTTGACACAGAACTATCGTCGAAAACAACCGGAGCAAAAGTGAAGCTGAGGGCGGATCCCGATCCCGAGATTGTATTGATTTTGATGTAAGTTTTTAAGGTTTCGGGCTCTGTGCATACAGGTGCTTTAAAGACAGGTAGTTTGTCTATGGTGAAATATCCATTAAATAATTCCAAAGGGAGTAGGATAATATTTAAACTGTAGTAACTAAGTATTTTTTAATATAAATGATCAAAATTTTATATTTTATTATAATGTATAAATAAACAGCACACCAACGCCCTCAAATCCCACGGCGCGGCAACTCACGATGTTAGTCTGCCTTACTGTGACTATGTAAAGTTGTCAGTGAATTTCAACAGATGTCACTACGAACTATTTGTTTATAGAACGATATCCTTTTCGCATTTCCCGCGTTTTTTAAGATCCCTAATTTAACTCGAGTAACAATATAACAAAATAATTATGTTCCTCAGTGATATTTTAACATTCTATTTAAAAACATTTTTTACACTGTCAATTAGTTTTCGTGTTAGAGGAGCTCGTGGCACAGTTGCTATTGCGCATATCATTCGATCAGCGAAGTTAAGCAACCATACGCCTAGCCAGTAGTTGGATGGGTGACCGCCCGAGTTCCCTCCGTGCCTCGGAGAGCACGTTAAGCCGTCGGTCCCGGTTGCCAATTTAACATCTTTGGCAATCGTTACAGGTCAGTCGGAGACCTAAGAGAGTCTGACAATTGGTTTAACCCAGATTGCCGATTTTCCTCGAAAAAGGGGTTGCGAAGGTCAGATGGCAGTCGCTTCGTATAAAAATCAGGTGATCAGCCACATCGGGTTGAATCAAGTGCCGACCCCAAATACATGGGAATAAGGCCAGGGAGATGAATTAGTTTTCGTGTCCAGAGTACCTAGTGCGAGTTTTTCACTGCCGCCGTCACAAGTCACCGCGTCAAAGTTAACGCAGATTTGTATGGGATAAAGATGCGCGGTGACTTGTGACGGCGATTTTAAGAAAACTCGCACTAGGTGTCTCAGTCGTCAACAAACAAACATAATTATAATATCACCTCTTTGGAATGTTAGTATAGATAAGTTCTTATTAAAATACTATTGGATCTACACAAAATAATCACAAAATATTTTGTATTAAAATTATTTCTAAGTAGCTGCGCCCAGCGGTTTCACCCGCGTAGATTCACTCTTTCAAGGGTGGTTTTATTTCACGGATACCATTTTTATCTAAACTTATTTGTTTTTTCTTAACAAAAGTGGCTTATGTTGTTCCTTGTAACATCAGCTATAATCGGTCCAGCCGTTTCAGAGATTAGCAGACAAGCAGACAGGCGATATCGTCAACTTAAAAATATGTTGAAACCTATACCTACTTACTTGGGCCACTGTACCTACCTACTTACCTACCCACAAATACTTCAGTTCAATTTTACAATAGATGGCGCCACATGTACAAAGCGCACCTATTACCAAGACAAAAAATGTTAAACAAAAAATGTAAATAGGCCTTTTCAATCACTCTTCCTGAAAAAATGTTAGCTATTTGTTTCAAAGGACTCTGCGGTTCCCAACTTAGGTAATTTACGAGCGAGCGACACATAAATCACACTCGCCAACTTGAATTTATTTTACTTGAATAAAACAATAATATCAGGTGAAACGCGCTTTTATAGGTCGTAAAACACGCGAATAAAATGTTTTGTGATACAATTCAGTGTCATGTGTTGTGTAAACATGATTTGCGAGAGGTATTTATTCTTTGCCTTAGGTGAGAATTTTCTTCACATAAGTTTTTAAGTCTTTAATAAATCACTGATTTCAACGTACGATAAGGCATGCCATGTTTCTTTTTACTTCTGATGTTCACAGAATTAACCTAAATACAGTATAACAAAATATTTTTATTTATTGAAATCGTAATTTAATATTTATACTATTACTGGCCTCTGTTCGCGACTTTGTCCGTATGGAATAGTTACTTTGGGCTAACGCTAACTCTTACCCGCGATAGGTATTAATGAAACATAGCCTATAATCTTCACGACAAAAGGGATGTCTAGCACTGAAATATTTTTTCAAATCGGACCAGTCGTTTCTGAGATTAGCGCGTCCAATGAAACAAACAAACAAACTCTTCAGCTTTATATATTGAACATAAATAAAATAAAAAGCACACTGCCCACCTACTAAATATTTTTTCTTTCTTTTTAATTTAGGCTTTCATAGTCACCTGCAAATTGCAATATAACTTTTATCAAAATTTGTTTAATTTTTGTTCCTATTACAGCAATAATACCTCTTTCCAACACGGTAAAGGTGAACATGCAAGGTTCTTTAGGGATCGGTAAGGATGTAATGGAGACCATTGAACACTTTATCAGTAAAAACTTCATGAATGGAAGACGATTCATGTCTACATTTCAACACGGAGAAGGAGAGAACCATATCTCATCATTAGTAACGTCTGCATCCCTCTGCGAAGGTTACAGCTTTTGTGACAAAACTTTACCAAAATACCTGAACGAATATGTCATGCAAATGGCGAAATCCATCCAAAACATTTTTCATGAGATTCGCAATGATAAGTCCAAAACATCAACTATGAATGCAAAAGACGACATGCCTCTCTTTTTAGATGAGCTCAAACGATGCATTCGTAGTCTAAAGAAGATTTTGAAGTCTGCTGATGAGAAAATCACAAGCGATAATAAACTGTATATCTGGACTGATATTGCAAAGAGAATAACCGCAGTGTTTCAGAACAGTGCTTTATTGTTCTTGGCGCAACAGTTGCAAGGGGATCCTAAAGTAATGCTGGAAGTCAGGAAGACACTCATGCAGAAATTGGTAACGTCTACAATTCTTCTGGAAAAGAAATTCATGAATCAGCTATGTGTATCTCAAAATTTGTGTACCAAATCAGTTGTGTGCACGAAAGCCTTGAACACAGTATTGGAACAGTTTAAAGATATGCATGAGGGTAAAGTGAAGGAATTCGTGACGGCCTTCCACGATGTGCTGCCTGATACTCGTTTCTTGGATCAATTGAATGATGTTACTGCTCACGAATTTCAGCGTGTTCTAAACGATATGTCTTATTCTGATATAGTCTCGGCGAAGAATATTCTTCTGCCAATACAAAGAATAGTTGAAGATAGACTGCGGTCTGTCAGAAGCGACACTTATGTGACAGGAGGTGATGACGTAGAACTAGTTCATGTGATTTTGTCAGATGTGGACCATATCTACAGTCAAGGCTTAGAGGATGCTTTCAACAACTTCCTAACAACTTACTTTGGTTGGATCAAAGAAGGTAAAAGGCTAAACGCAAGTCTTCGACAAGTAATGAGAAATATTGGCCACCAGATCGATCAGCAGTCGGAGAAGTTAGCTTTTAAGTTGATTAATGAAGTTAAAGTGTTCTTAGAGTTAACTGTCGATCCGGAAAAATTACTTTAGAAGATTTTACTTAATAAAAAACATGATATATTTTTCTTTAAAACTGGAGGATATTATTTTGACTCAAATTTATTATTGTGCATATTATTATATTTGCGAAATTAAGCAATCTTAACCCAAGCCAGTAGGTGACCCCCCGAGTTCTCTTCGTGCCTCGGAGAGCACGTTAAGCCGTCGGTCCCGCTTGCCTATTTAACATCTTTGGCAATCGTTACAGGTCAGTCAGAGGCAGCAGGTGACCCAAGAGAGAACAGGTTCTCTCTCTTCAGCTTGATTCTGAAGAGAGATAAGGCCAGGGAAATTATGAGTATATTTTATATAATGAGACAGATGTATATGTCGTGTATACATCTATCACTGTCGCACAGCTGAACTATCATTGCAATAAGAGCTACCTAACGTACGATAATTTTAACTGCTTCAAATGATTCAATATCAAGTAAAGTTGTCTAATGTAAAACAATGGCCAATATCTAAGCCTTTATTGTTATGGTAATAAAACAATTACTTAGTTAAATTGAAAGTGAAAATTACCCTGATAAAGCGGTAAAATAATGTTTTTCCAACGCAATTTTCTCTTTATCTCGGGAATGTAATTACTTTGTCCTAGCAATATTTATAGCGCTAGTCTCATAATGTGAAAGCTCTTTGCAATTTAAAATAAAATCTCAGCTGGAATCGCGGAAATTTATAGAAAAGTTAGTAAACTCTACCCTATGTAGCTTTATATTTCGCTCAAACTTCTGTATGCGCCATTTTCCTGGGTGAAATTTTAATTTAAACGTTAGAATTCAGAGCTATTATTATCCATCATCATACACGCGATACATATATAATGCTCATGGCTGTATTCCATAGGCATACATACATACATACGCTCACGTCTGTATTCCCCGAAGGGGTAGGTAGAGATGTGGTAATAACAACACCCATTTTTCACCGAAGATAATTACGTGCCAACGTGACATCTCCATGCCATCTCAGGCACTATACATACGTCTTTGAATTACGTCTCAGACATATGCAGGTTTCCTCACGATGTTTTCCTTCACCGTAAAGCACGTGGTGTGAAATCACAGTCCATAAGTTTTTAGAAAAACACATTGGTACAGGCCCCGCTGGGATTCAAACTTCCGTCGCTTGCGTAGCAGGCGACTGCTCTAACCCCAAGGCAAACACGGCCATATGACATAGGCTTTACTTTATATTAAAAACACAAAAACTGTGACGCAAAGTTCGAAAGGATCGTTTAGTTTCGGATGTAAAGTCTATAAATGCTCTAATTGGCAATTAAAATTTAAAGAAGACAAAGATTTCTAGAGGAGTGGCTTCATAATATAATTAGGACTAAGACTCAAAATCGTTAGCACGAACAAATTAAGGAAGTTCAACTAAGGCGTATGGAGGGATTAATTAATGAGTAATGAGGATGAAACAAAAAAGGTCCGTAACTTTAGTGACAGCAACAGCACAGACTAAAAATTCCGTCGCTTAATACTAGTTTATCACAGTACTAGCGGACGCGGTTTCACCTGCGTAGTTCCCGTGGGAGTGCGGGGATAAAATATAGCCAATGTTACTCGCTAATGATGTAGCTATCCATTGCTGAAAGAATTTTCAAGATCGGTCAAGTAATTTCGGAGCCTATTCAATGCAAACAAACAAACAATCAAATCTTTCCTCTTTATAATATGTGTCCATAAATATTCCTTTACAAGTAGTAAAGAATCTAGGTCTATTTTTTGAAATGATAACAGTTGCTCCATTGACTCACGCTCAATGTTAAAGATTTTCAAATTTACTCTTTTATTTTCTGTCAAAATAATATAGATATGTCATTAGGAAGTTTTGAAAAAGCTGATAAAACACGTAAATTACGTATACGGGATCGGACACGACACGACGTGACACCTCTTTGTAACGCTAGATATTGCAATTCTGCTTATAATCTGGTATACGTGCGTGTGTGTGTGATTTCGAGCGATTCTTTACTGCTTGTATACCGTTATGTAGTTTATATTCATGCTGTGACTCTATGCTCTCCGTCTGCCTATTATCACTAAAACCCCCCCGGTGGCCATCCTCAGTGCTCAGGGGGACTCCCGGTACTCTGATAGATCGCACCGGTGTCCCCCCACACTTTGCCGGGGCACATCCCCGAGGCAGTTGAATCGCCGCCCCTAGAGACCTCGCTGTGCAAGGCAGCGCGAGCCACATCGCGCTGCCACCTTCCCGGGCTCGCGGCTCGGTGGTCCGTCTGCCTACCTTATTAGGACCAGAGGGGCAATTATTTAATCTTGATTGTAACGTTTAGTAATCCAGTACTTATCATCAAAGAATATAATGTTTCCAGTTCCCAATTTAAGTGACGAGTAATTTAGCAAAGCTGAAAATCCAAACTTTCCAAATTGACACAGAAATCTCAGTTATTTGAAACAAGCTTTTGTGTCGTAATAACAATTTCGACCGCTGTTCAGGGTTCACACGGCACTGAAAACATTCCGGTTAAAATCAGTCAGACAGACATACAGAGAAATATATAGTTTTTTTATGTGAGTACCGCATACACTTCCCTATGCATTTAGTGAAAAGCTATTTTGGAATTACAAATAAACACTTCAAATTGATTTATCTGTATGTATTTATGTACAATTTATTTAGCTAGATGTAAAGATAAACCCAAAGAAATGACATATTCAAAATTTTAAAAATTCTAATAATTGTGTTTCAACCCTAAAATGTAAGCAAGCTTTGATAGCCAGAAATATTTAACAGAAATGACTGGGCAAATGCGAAAAATACCATTTAAAATGTATTTGGGATTTGGATTATCCCCCGTTGTGGAGTAGTCAACTGAATAATAAGGGTGTTAATGCTACCACGAATGGTTATGTATTTTGCAAAATGGCCTCCACTTCTTCAGAAATTATTGTAGTACCTAGACCTAAGTTTTACTCGATTAAAGTATGTTACTAAAGGAGCTGTGGTGGCCTTGGGGTTTGAGCAGTCGCCTGCTACGCAAGGGACGCAAGTTCGAATCCCAGCGGGGCCTGTACCAATGAGGTTTTCTTAAAAACTTATATGCAGTGATTTCACACCACGTGCTTTACAGTGTAGGAAAACATCGTGAGGAAACCTGTATATTTCTGAGAAGTAATTAAAGACGTATGTATAGTGTCTGAGACGGCGATAGACTCGCTATCTGTCGCGTTGGCACTTAATTATCCGCGGTGAAAAGTGGGTTTTGTATAACAAGACCTCTGCCTACCCCTTAGGGGAATATAGGTGTGAGCGTATGTATGTATGTCTAAAGCGTACGTGTACCTATATACGTGATCTTAATTGCAAAATAGGTACATATTACACCATAAACTAACTATAACTTACTTTAATTATGTTTAGTAATGAGCGTGGTAGGTGGCCAAGTCATTAGAACAGTCGCCTGCAGTGAAAATGCAATCTCTAAATGTGCCAATGAGTGTTGCCAATGATTAAAAAAGAAACAGTGATTTCACACCACACAATTATAGGTTAAGTAAACATCGTGATGGAAATCTACTTACTTAGTTGTCTATGCTTAATGACAATTGACCATAGAGTGAACAAAATACTACGTAGTTCTTTTCAAATCTATGCGATTGAGGCAGTTAAAAACCGCTACGCTTCTAATATTTACGTCGATGTTCCTATAGAATAAGGACGTTTTTGAAATTTTTAGGAGTTATAGCACGTAGTGAAAGTAGTGGGGATACTTAGCATGTTTTTATTCGCCTCGCGCCATACATATAGACAGAGACAGGCTCATAAAATGACTATTGCGGATTCAAGGTCAGCGCTCATAGCTCGTGACAGGACCTATAACACTACAAAATTGAGTTTCACTTTGTTTTTCTTTGTTTGAAGCGCGGTTTCTACGGAGAGCGATTGATTTCTATGTCAAATTCTTGAAATCCATCGATGTAGGAAAGTACACTCTACTAGTTAATCCTAAGGGTTTACTCTTTTCTACGAAAAAGAACGAAAATGTTTTTATTTAACTTAAATGTACGTTCGTTTAATAACTTAATTAAAGTAAGTTTAAAATACTATCTATACATCTATTCATACATACATACAGATAAATAAAATTGAAGTGTCTGTTTGTAATTCCAAAATTACAGCCTTTCACTAAATGCATATGAAAGTATACATGCTACTGACACTAAAAAACCAAGTTTAAACTCTTTAGACTCTTTCTCTGTTTGTCTGTCTGTTTGTTCCGGGTAATCTCTGAAACGGCTGGACGGATTTTGACGGGACTTTCACTGGCAGATAGCTGATGTTTCAATAAGTGACTTAGGCTTATTTTATTTAGAAAACCTATTAGGGTTCCGCGAAAGCATGAAACTAAATCTATGCGGGTGAAATCGCGGGGCACAGCTAGTACTTATATAAACGTCAAATAATTTTCTAGTGGACCACGTTCAGACGTAATTTTAGAACGAATAAGAACCGCGGTAGGATATTTGCGAACTTTAGGCTGTAGCTTCGTTTTTCGGAGAAAGCGAGTAGGCCTACTAAGGTGGGTAATTAGTTACCCACCTCTGCGACACACTTATGCTTTAGTAATGTAGGTAATTACCTTGAAACAATATTAAATCAATTAATAATCTAACCTACAACACTGAGAGATCTGCCACGTAGGTCTTAGTACCAAAATACATCCAATTAGCTTAGCTTTCCGCAAAATTGCTTTTCAATACGTGAGCACCGCTGTGAACTTAGATACATGTCAAAGATCAATATTTAAAGATACGTAAATAAAAATAAACGGCACTGAAAGCATAGATGCCTATTCATATTTAATAATAATATAAAACTACGTATCAAATAAACTCTTTTTTATCCCTATTACTTTATTTCTACAAACGTAGTCTTGCTAATGAGCTTTTAATGTGCCGAGAAATGACGCCTGTACGGACTAGTCCTCATTCAGGTAAGTATATTTCGTTTGGTTCTCTTCTCTCTAATTAGTGCGCAAAATAATCAACAAAACAACTTCAAAACTTCTCTGAAAACTTCAAATTAATAAAGTCATTTCTTTATTTCAGTGCTATGACCCATCTATACAGATAAATAAAATTGAAGTGTCTGTTTGTAATTCCAAAATTACAGCTTTTCACTAAATGCATATAAAAGTATACATGCTACTGACACTAAAAAACCAAGTATTCAAATTTTTCTCTGTCTGTCTGTCTGTCCGTCTGTCTGTCTGTCTGTTTGTTCCGGGTAATCTCTGAAACGGCTAGACGGATTTTAACGGGACTTTCACTGGTAGGTAGCTGATGTTTCAAGGAGTAACTTAGGCTACTTTTAATTATTAAAAAAAAATAGGGTTCCGGGACAATAAGGATGAAACTAAATCCACGCGGGTGAAACCGCGGGGCACAGCTAGTACAAATATAAATCTTTAGTATTTATCTACAACACCCATTGTTAAACAATTGTTTGGTGCCAAAGTAAAACATATCGCCATCTGACACATGGTAATACGTTTTTAAATTTCAACTCTGACATTTGCAGATTTCCTTACAATGTTTTCTTTAACCAAAGCTTGTACGACACATACGGCACGTACGACATTGCCGTAAATTTACTTCTCTGTGCTAACCGCAACCGCATTTTTATAATCCTGTATTGCAGGTGTAACGTATGCCCATGGTGTAGTTTTTCGTTTTATCACTCTGACGATTTTAAAGTAGCTTAATAAGAAAATCTAAATATATATAACTCAAAGGTGACTGACTTACTGACTGACTGACATAGTGATCTATCAACGCACAGCCCAAACCACTGGACGGATCGGGCTGAAATTTGGTATGCAGGTAGATGTTATGACGTAGGCGTTCTGTAAAAAAGTATTTTGATTAACTCTTCCCCCAAGGGGATAAAATAGGGGATGAAAGTTTGAAAGAATGACTTTGTCAATTTTAAACCGATCGGGCTGAGACTTTGCATGCATAATTTATTTATAACAAATATTAGGGTGCCGCGAAATTAAGCATGAAACTAAATCTACGCAGGTGAAACCGCGGGGCACAGCTAGTTATTAAAATAAAGACATAATTTTGATTGATTTATTAAAACTGGTGATATTAGAACAGTCGGCGGTCAGGCGCCATCTTGTATTAAACTTTTAGTATGAAATCGTTGTCCCCTCTGCGTATTTTATTCTGTGCCTCCATTACCTGATTGCACGGCTCCGGATCCAAGCTCTGAATACATTCAAGCTATAGGAGTAATTATCGACGTCCCCGTCACATGAGCTCATACAATATTTACTGGTTACATTCAATTTTCAAATGCGATATGAATAAAAAATTTACAGTAGCGTGTATCGCCCCCTCGGGGGGAGTTAAATCGCGGAAAGACGTTATTTATGAGTTCTTTATGACTAGCGTCTGTCACCGACGTGCGATCAAAGTTATTGTGATTTAAAAGATTTGAAGAAAAAGTTAGTTCAAATTCACACAACAGAGTTGAGAAAAGGCTAATGTTAAACTAGATATTTAGTTACTTATTCAAACATTTTCTAATGTAGACTGTTAAAAGTAGTATTCTTATCATCTTCAGCTTACCTAAAAGTATTTAAATTTTTACAAAAAAACAGGTTAATTACAAAAAAAAACATATAAACCGCTGTAATAATTTACTTCTTCTTTTAAGTCGTAACCTCATGACTGAGGGACGTGATCATGGCGCGACGTCTGCACCAACATTGCCTTCCATGCCTCTCTATTTTGTGCCATCTGGATGGTAGCTTGAAGTGTGGTCCTCGTTGCAGCCTGGGTCGCATCCGTCCATCGTGTTGGCGAACGACCCCTGCTCCTCTTGCCTTCGACTCGTCCCGTGATCATCAACCTTTCTAGACTGTCTGGATCGCGTCTTGCTGTGTGCCCGAAGAACTTAAGGACTCTTTGTAAGCAGTATAATAATAATAATCTACTAATAAACGTTATATAAAACGTAAATACCTATATTTTAAGCTAGTCTGTACTGTACCCCAAGTGTACTCAAGTATAGCTTTGTACATGTTTGAAATATCTTAATAAGCCCTCTTTGGAATTCTACCACAACTCGCTTCCGAATCCGGAGAACTAGCAAGCTGAAGTGACAGTAGGCCGGCTATATCTCGCGAAGAACCGACAACCGCTGGGGTAAACGTGTTCTTGAGCGGAGATCGCGACTTGGCACACGTAGTGTAGGACGCCCTCCACCCTGGTGGGATGACGATCTGCGAAAGACTGCAGGCAGAAGCTGGATGCGGCAAGCTGAAGACAGGGCGCTATGGTGCTCATTACGGGAAGCCTTTTTCCAGCAGTGGTCTTACATAGGTTGAATCTATCTATCTATTTGCTTCCGAAAAAGTATAAAATCAATTTCACCTACACTCGTGAAGTCATTCGTCGACGTATGATTTAAACATACCTATACACAGTACATAAGTAGCAATAGAGAAGCGTTCAAGATAATGTTACAAACACCACGTTACACTGGGACAAACCAAACGTGTCGATTAAGTATTTTGTAGACCTTTTAACTTCAGTGAGAGCCTTCAAGGTTGCAGTTTGCTCACGTACCTACCCGGATCACGTAGTAGTTCCTGTTAAACCTTTCGGTGTATGTCATGTAACATGGAAAACCTTTTATCTTGAACGTTACAAGGATGCTGTAATTGGAGGGTAGATCGGTAGCTTGTTTTTTTATCTACAATATGTAAGTAAAACTAAGAAAGCCAACTGGCATGAATAAATGTGGCAGAAGCGAAAAAGGGAACATGTAGGTTTGCTAGACCAAGTTTATGAATTTTCCCCAAATTCGTACATAAATCCCCAAAACTTATTCCCCATTCTTTCATATCAGGGCATTAACATTTCATCCATAAAGATACAGTTTAAATTTGAATTTAAAAAAAGAAATAACAGTGTAATATATTTTTTTTTAAAGCAAGTAAAGTTAGATTCTACCTAATTCAATATTTTTATTCTATGATCAAGATTTTTTTTTTTACCTTTTTCCTAGTTTGATAAAAGAATCAAATGCGAATCGGACTCGCGCACTGAGGAGCGAGATACTTATAGGTATTGGATAGAATATTTAACTTTGCCCTTAGAGAACTATAAATTGTTAGGTACTTCGACGTAGGTCGTGGTGTTGCTTAGTATTTAAGTATTTAAGTTTAAGCTCGGCTGGAGGCCCTTGGGTCTCGCCCTATAGTCCGGTTAAGCAGTGGAGGTAACTCCCCCCTACCAACTGCGAGAGACCATATCCAAAAAAAAGACGTAGGTCGTGGTCAGTATATATGTAGCTACGGTATCTATTTGCATAATAGTTTCCGATAAACGTTACGCACGCTATTTTTATAAATTACTTTAAATATTAGTGTCTACTGATATTTTAATAATTTTTGGTAAAGTGATGTTCAAAATTCCCCAAAAACTCAGCATAGTTATTTTTTTCCCCAACGATTAATTTCCCTAAAGGAGAGGCAGAGCCGTGGTGGCCTCGGGGTTAGAGCAGTCGCCTGCTACGCAAGCGACGCAAGTTCGAATCCCAGCGGGGCATGAACCAATGAGTTATTCTAAAAAAAACTTATCTACATTGATTTCACACCACGTGCTTGAAGGTGAAGGAAAACATCGTGAGGAAACCTGCATATGTCTGAGAAATAATTCAAAGAAGTGCCTGAGACGGCGATGGACTCACCCTCTGTCACGTTGGCACTTAATCATATTCGGTGAAATGTGGGTGTTGAAAATTACAACACCTACCTCTGCCTACCCCTTCGGGGAATACAGGCGTGATCATATGTATGAGAGAGAGAGAAGGCCATGTGCTAATCTATACTAATAATTATAAAAAGGAAAGACTTGTTTGTTTGTTTGTATCGAATAGGCTCCTACACTAGACCGATCTTGAAATTCTTTAGGCAAGTTTATCCCCGTACTAC
This sequence comes from Watsonalla cultraria, assembly GCA_964035505.1. Lineage (NCBI taxonomy): Eukaryota > Metazoa > Arthropoda > Insecta > Lepidoptera > Drepanidae > Watsonalla > Watsonalla cultraria. Next base: position 2,038,438 of record OZ037717.1, on the reverse strand, counting down.
CACGGGAACGGGAACTACGCGGGCGAAACCGCGTGATGTCCGCTAGTATAATATATAGTAGACATCTTTAACTCGATTCATTTTATCATAAGGAATTCCTGATCGTGATTTCTAAGTTAACTGAATGTAAATCTAACCTAAAACTTGCCGCAAATCTGTTTTGATGCCATTTGATTTGAGTGATAAAATATTAGATAATATGACGATAATTCCCCCTTTGATACTGTCTGACAGATTGACAGGCTGTAAATGTTTCTTAGGAGATGGTATCGGATTTATGCCAAGTTGTCCGAAGTTCCCTTTCAAATTGGTAAATTTGACTTGCTAGAATTTCTGCGAGATATTTAACGTGATAACAAAGATAGAAAGTCAAAAAGGCTTCAATCAAAAGTGTAGGAGTTCTTTAGCGACCAAAGCTTGCTGAAAAGCTGAAAATTACGAATAGAAAAATAAGCCCGAATAAGACTTATTTATTTATCTACTAGCTGTGCCCCGCGGTTTCACTTTATTTCATGGGTGGCCCGCGGAACCCTATTTTTTTATAATTTAAAGTAGCCTACGTTACCTCTTGTAACATTAGCTATCTTCCAGTGAAAGTCCCATTAAAAATGGGCCAGCCGTTTAGAAGATTAGCCGGAACAAATAGACTGCAGTCAATCAGTGAAGACTATGAATTTTATTCCTATGCATATCTAGAATAAACATATTAGGTACTTACCTAGTTTACTTCTTCCAGTTCTTCCAATAAACCATTAACTTACTGCTACACTATTACATAATAAAATTATTCAGGTACCCAATTTATAACTTCTAAAGCACATTGCTTTCAAATTTACTTACCATAGACAAAACAAATGACATTTTAAACTTTTAAAACGAAAAGAATTGTTTGCTTTACAAAGCATTTCGATGTTCGCTACATTTCAATTTATTAGTGTTGAACACGAGTTGAATTGTTTCAAAGTTCTTTTTAAGTTAGGGTTTGCATTAACTTAAAATGTTGCCTTTCGCAAAGTTCAGGCGTTGGTTAAGTTATTCAACATTTAACTTTGTGGACTTATCTTAGCTTGTAGTGTTGAAAATACGATGCTTTATTAAATGAATGGACTTCGTTATCAGTAGCATGAGCCATCTATAAATACTTGTACTTGTAATATTATGAAGTGGTAACATTTGTATGCGAGTATGTTTGTAACGAATTGGCTCAAAAAGTACTGGACCGATTTAAAAAATTCTTTCACCATTTGAATGCTACATTATCACTGATTAATATAGGCTATATTTTATCCCCGTACTCCCATTGGAACTGGAACTATGCGGGTGAAACCGCGTGACGTCCGCTAGTTGTGAAGTGGTTGGAATAGTCTATTGCTGCTACTGCTATGCGAGCGGCGCAAGTTCGCATCCCAGCGGTCTGTGCCAATATGTTACGCTAAATAACTTAAGTGAAGGAAAACAACGTGAGAAAACCTGCATATATCTGAGAAGTAATTAAAATACGTGTTTAGTGTCTGAGACGGAGATGGATTCACCCTAGTCTGTCACGTTGGCACCTACTCTTATGTGGTGAAATGTGGGTTTTGTTATTACACCCATGCTTACCCCTTCGGAGACCCTTCTGGAATGGCAAGAGCGTAAGTTTGTATTAAAACGAGCTCGCGATGCTTTGAGAAAAAAATTATGCTTTGTAAGTTAGGTATAACAACGTAATTGAATCTCAATGCTCCTTGCATTGAAATTGAAATCCCTATTTAAGTTTTCTAGAACACACTAAGCTCAAAGCTAAAAGCTACAAAGCTGTACGAAGTATGAAACGTGCTCCACATTCAGAAGTTTCTAATAAAGCCACGAGCGTATGAAACCTCAGAACTATCAATATATCTTCCGGTCGACCAGGAACATGGTATAACACATGTTGAGATATGTGATAAGAGGACTAAGAATATCAATAAATATGCTCACGCCATTTGTTGTTTTGTTGCAATAGCACCAATATTTCACCGAATATGATTGAGTGCCAACGTGACAGAGGGTGAGTCCATCGCCGTCTCAGACACTATATATCGTCGTTGCGCGTGCTAAAGTCGCTATGTGTTTTTACACACTTTAGGAGACGCAGAAAATGATTTTCTCAAAACATGGCCCAAATATAAAAAAAAAAAATTCTTACTATTGATACATATAACAAATTTACAGAGTTTTTTGTAGATTAATGTTGGATAGGTATTATTATTACTACTGACAAAATTAAACATTACTGGAAATTTTGACACAAGAGTTCACGAAATTCACATAGCGTCTTTTGGTATTTGAATTACTTCTCAGACATATGCAGGTTTCCTCACGACGTTTTCCTTCACCGTAAAGCAAGTGGGATGAAATTCTGCACTGAATTTAATAAGAATAAGAAATATATCTTCTTCATATGTCACGTAATCGTCTTTAAAAGTAGTTTATACCCAATTGAGAACTTATCTATACATACATACACATGCATAAAAATTAAGTGTTTGTTTGTAATCTCAAATTAACAGCTGTTCAGTGTTGCGTTAATATAAACGATAAAAAAATCAGTCACGTGACATAATATGTCATTGCCGTACATTCTGTATCGTTAATACAAGCGAAGTGTGAGGTTAAAGTTACTTTGTCTACAGGCCCTGAGCTCTGAAAACCCCGCCATACTTACCCCAAGAGCACACTACTACAAAGTGGTATCATTTAGCTGCGAGCTTCATCTGGCTTCAGGTGAACCCGTAAACGTGACGTCACAAAGCACGTTGATTACTAATGACGTCGGCGTTGTGAAGCACTACACCTAACGACTTAGTCTAAGGACATGGAAGTATGAGCGTAGCGGATATAAAATTATACTTTATTCTGTTTTATATAAGGTCTAGACTTTTTCGGCGAACATTTTCACAGTGCATCGGTTAGTGGTACCTGGGTGAATCAACTTTTTTACCCACTCCAAGAATGTCTATGGAGTTACCGCTAATATACCTCAGTATACAGGTAACTCCGCAGACAATCAGCGTATTTTACCATAAATTTTCACGGAAACTATCCATTTTCGAGAAGTTTATCAAGTTTCCCGCTGTGCCTAATAATCATAGATACTATAGCTATACAAATTATGTGCGTACATATAACCAAATGGAGTATTTAAATAAGAAATGGCCGGGGACAGCAAAGTGTGGGTAAAATAGTTGATTCACCCACCTACATATTAATTAAAATATATAAAAAGTCGAATGAACAATAGTGTGATAAAAGACAATTGCAAGTTGAAGAATGATGTGGTGACCAGAATTGAACACAGTATGTTGAGATGGTTGGACATATCGTATGAAGAGATGCATGAATGTGGATGAAACGAAAGAAGTATGTAAGGATCGTAGCATGTGGCGAACGGTGGTCTGCAAACCCCTATGGGATACAGGCGAATGCATATGTATGTATATAAAATTCATTTATATTTTTAAATTTTGTATGTTATATATTTAAGTAATAAATGTTTGAGGCATTTTATTTTATAGAATTTCATTTTAAAGCAGAAATAATCATTGTCTTCTGTTCCACATATCATCCAATACGCATCAAACTTTAAGTAACCCCTAAGTAAAAACAAAGTGCGTTTAGAACGTGTTGACTCTTTAAATGTTATCGCCTCGGATGGTTTTGCTGACGAGAAACTATATAAAGAATTTTGAATGTCGCTACGAATCTATCACAAAATCCGCGACCTAACCTTAGAGTCAAAATTACAGACATACGGTGTGTTCGCTAACAGGGCGGCGACCTTACTCCCTAAAGACAAAGAACGAATGTTTGGGCAGCATCTGCCGTTTGTATCATTATTGCAGATATGGTGATTCATTGTAGGTAACTTTGAAGCTAGTGCTCAAACTATATGTTTCAAGGAGTAACTTAGACTACTTTTAATACCGAGACTATTATTAAAAGTATAAGGGTTCCGCGAAATGAACCTAGAAGCTGAAGCCGCGCGGCACAGCTAGTTACTAATATAACGTCACATTCAATACAAAATTACATGATATTAAAATTTTATTTATTTACTAAAAACTTAATTATATATACAAGGAACAGTACTTGAAAACTTGGCCCTTTACTTTATTTACTTATATTTTATTTATTTCTAAGCTGTATTTTAATAAGGTTAAGTTTTTGTTCAATAAATGAAATCATGGCAATAAGAGGTCAGACGCAAACCCAAAGAACTATGATCGTTTAAGAAGCGCGTATTAAGAACTCCTTAATACGCTCTGCTTACCGATGATGGTTTGATTTAACAGGTCTATTTACTACCATAGCTCGCATGTCACCTTTGTGTTATAAAAAATCACCCCTCATCCACGCAATTCTCGGGATGAACTGAAAGCACTTGTTCAAATAAAGCCTTCTGCCCTCCACGACATTATTAAACAAACGTGTTATCTGAGGAATTCTTACTTTATTAAAAATGCTTCGCGTTTTATTTGCCTTGAGAAGTTAATCTTGTTTCAGGTTCACTGTATTTATAAGGCTTCATTTATTTGTTTTAGTTTTTTCACAAGAGAATACACAGCTGTTTGGACATGCGAATTCTAATGTTATTGCGATACCGTAGCCAAATTTTGAACCTGGCTAATTTGGATATAAGGTGTCCAAAGCGGAATCTTCGAATAAACTAGAATGGGTTTTTTTGGTGGTAAACGTTTATTACTAAAAGTAAGATATACATAATTCTCTTACTAATATTACTATTAGCTTTGCCCCGCGGTTTTACCGGCGTTGACTTAATATCATGGGAGGCCGATTTTTTTAATATGATTAGCCTCATTTACTCCGTGTAACATATGACAGTGAATTTGTCCGTTGAATTGGTCCAGCCCATAGATATCGAAAAAAAATGTTGGTCTAGCCATTGCAGAGATAACAGACAGGCAGAATAATAGAGAAAAAAACATTTTCATCCCACCATCTCGGAAAGAGTATTTTTAATCTTCAATATCTGAGTGGAAAAGCCGTTTTTATTCTCTAGAGGATAAAGTAAATTGAATTTAGAACATCGTGTGCACTAAGTTTGTGAATTAAAAAAAACATTAAACCTATTTACTGCTACCTCTATGGTGCCGAATATATCATACAACTTTTTTTTAATTTGTTACAAACTCAGACTCGGAACCTTCTTGGTGTTCTTTTTTCAATTTGCTTTGTACGCGGTTCTTTACGCGGCATTTTTTCACATCATTGTTAAACCCTATATTAAAAACAAGAAACTTGAAAACAGGTGAAAAAACTAAAATGAGTGATTCTAGCTACGAGGAAGATTGTTTGACGCCAACAGAATTGACTGAAACTTAATAATGCGCAAATGAGCTTTTTTTTGCATTTAGTCATTTCCTCGCTGAGGTGGAATGAAAAGTTACGTGTTGCACTCGAGTGCAAAGATTTTTCACCTCGTGCTCTTTTGATTCCCTCGCTAACGCTCAGGATTCTAATTTTGAATCACTCGCTGCGCTCGTGATTCAATTTTAGAATCCTTCGCTTTCTCGGTCATCAAAATTGAACATGCGGTTAAAAAGCAACTTTGCACTCTTGTATAACAAATAACTATTTATGGATTGCTTTTTGTGTGTACCGTACATACTGCATATAAAATGCACTTAGTAAAAACTGTTATGTGGCCAAACAGACACTTAAATACATATTATTCATCTGTATATGTTAATAGATAAAGACGTAAAGTTTGTAAGGTTGTATTGAAAATGATATAACCAATAGAAAGCCAAGTAATTTGGTTATAAGCTATATATTAACCTGAAAAATGATAATACTTTTCGTACTAAGTATTTAAATTATACTCGGAAAAAACAGCAGGGCTCAGTATAATCTAAGCTTAATAAAAAGCCATTTATTTACGAATAATATAATTATAACGCCATATTGTACCTTCGTTAATGTCATGATCAATTAGGATTAGTTTGTAAACCTTGCGGTCCTTATGAGAACGTGACTCGTCCACAACTTTGTTACTTTATGACAAAATAGTATATGTATGGTAATGCTAATTAATGTATCATACATACCAGGAACGGATTTAGGATCGTGAATGGCTAGGGGCTATACGTGTTCAGCCTGGTACCGCAAATGCACTTAGCCACTAGAGTGCCAAGTCCGACGTTTCCTAAAATCGCCGTCACAAGTCATCGCGTCGACGTAAACGCAGATTTGTATGGGCTCATAATAGTGTAATTTTTAGGTCGACAGGGGCGCTGCTCCGATCCTATACAAATCTGCGTTTACGTCGACGCGGTGACTTGTGACAGTGGCAGTGAAAAACTCGCACTGGAGGAGGAACACCGTGCAGCTTCAAGTTCGACATAAGCCTACCAAGTTTAGGTTTGTAATGTTCAAAATGACTTCGCTTGACATTGCGTTTTAGCGTAGCTTAAAAGTGTTCAACCGCCATCTTAGGCTACTACAACCGGCCTTTCAATAAGTATCAATATTTTGGGTCACACTATACGCAAGTTCAAGCGACGACGTTTGAACGAGACAAAACCAATACTTAGGGTATACATAAGGTAAGTAGTAAGACACAGCCCGTCTAGTAACAGACGGGCTATGTCTTCATTAATTGTTATGTAGTTATAACAAAGGTTTATTTTATTTTAATAGACGTACCCACTATAAATATTATCTAGCATTACGGTATTTTTAATTATTTATAAAGTTTATTTCTATTTATTTTGATTTAAAATTCTCGTTGTCTATCTACTGCCCATTCGGGGTGACTTTTTCTTATTGCTTCTGATACTTATGCTTTTTATGGCTGTAGCCCTATTGCTCTCTCCCAAATCCAGCCCTGTATGAGCCTGTATGATACGACCTTTAGCTATTAGCTGATGACTCTCAGTTTGAAACATTATAACAAAAGGGATGTTTTAAAACTATTATGTTATATTTTGTACCTTAAAGTTTGAATCCTCAAATTGGAAAAAAAATAGAATAATTTGTTAAATCTCGTTACTGAAAGTAAGACTGAGAGTACAGACACCAACCGTTTGGTCTGGAAGTTAACTGACATGTCAGGAATTTTGGACCTTTATCAGGGATACTGGGATTGTTTGTATTCTTCCATTTCAAACACGATGTCTAACTTACGTACCTAAATGCGTTGTCATAATTAAATGATATGCTTAGCTTAGGGTAAATGTTGGGCAATTTACTGAAAAATTTGGGATTTTGTCAGAAAAACAATAATATATCTTTACATTTTGTATAATTGAGACATTAGGAGAAAATTGGCCGGTAAATCATACAAAGTTTTAAAAACTACATGCATAGCTGATAATCCTTAGTTAGTCTGGACAATGTAACAGTGTCCTCACGCTTCGCTAGTAGAAACGATAGAAAATTTACGGGAATGACATGTAATTATGGCATTCCCACCATTTTGTACCGTTTTTATTAACGCAAGCGCGAGTAGTCTAGGCAGTAGGCTTAGTCAAAGTAACACCGCCGCGTTATTGACTAAGTTTTCTCAGCGTCGAACTCGACGACGAGCGTGAGTTTGAATCATAGGAAATTTATACATAAGACATCTATACAGATAAATAAAATTGAAGTGTCTGTTTGTAATTCCAAAATAACAGTATTTCACTAAATGCATATGAAAGTATACACGGTACTGACATTATAACACCAATTTATAATCTGTCTGTCAATTCCCAGTCAGTCTGTCGGTCTTTCTGTCTGTCTGTTTGTTCCGGGTAATCTCCGCAACGGCTGGATTTTAGGCTTTTATTTATTAAAAATATTAGGGTACCGCGACATGAAGCATGAAACTAAATCTACGCGGGTGAAACAGCGGGACACAGCTAGTAGAGAATAAAATTCAATATCGCATCTTTAAAACCGACACTCGACGACGAGTGCGACGCTGAGAAACCTTAGTGAAAAACGCGGCAGTTAGCGTCACTAGCTATGAACGAGTACTTTGAATACGCAGTTATCATTTTATGAGTCTGTCTCTGTCTATATGTATGGCGCGAGGTGAATAAAAACAAGCGTAGTATCCCCACTATTTTCGCTGCGCGCTTATAACTCGTGACGGGCCCTTAAACTAATCCACGGTTTAAACACAATCAACATCTAGGATAATATGGTTTTATATCAACAATATAAGAAGGGTATTCGACTTCTGGGTAGTAGATGTTTTTACATCCACAAGATCCACAGTTGGAGTTGCAATCGCAGCACTTACTGGAGCCAACGTTTGGACACGTTGGGCCAACTTCAAAGCCACAACACGGTTGTTTTAACATCCTAGCGTCACGGTAACAGCAGTCGGCAAATACTTCCTAAAATCAATTAGAACATGTATAATAAGGTATTTATTTCGTTGAGTGACGTGCCTCCAAACATCAAATCATCTAAATATAAGAGAAATCTAACCATACAATGCAATATTGCCGGAGTGACCGTGGAGTTTGAGCAGTCGCTACTTACGCGAGTTCGAATCCCAGCGGGGCCTGTACCATTGAGATATTTCTAAAAACGTATGTGCAACGATTTCATACGACGACGTGTTTTACGGTGAAAGAAAACATCGTGACGAAACCTGCATATGTCTGAGAAGTAATTCAAAGACGTATGTATAGTGCCTGAGACGGCGATAAATTTACCATCTATTACGTTGGCACTTAATGACCTTCGGTGAAAAGTGGGTTTTGTTGTTACAATACCTCTGCTTTCCCCTTCGGGGTATACAGGAGTGAGCATATGTAATACAATACTTTATTGTACACTACGATATTGTACAGATATTGATATACATTTAAAATAATAATAAAATAACATACCTTACACAGTAGCAGAGCAATTGCAAACAATATATACCGCAACATTTTTCACTAATAATATCAAATGTACGTAAGTGTATTAATTTAGCAACGTTTTGTTTTGTATGAGGCGACAATACTCGAGTAACTTAATTTATAAACGATATTATTTACGAAATAGAGATATTGTGTAAAATATTACTTAATACGACAGCTGATTGATAGCGTATTTACCTACTGACGGTATTTACGAAATTACTTGTGCAATACAAAACACAAACGTGTGTTTACTTGGAGGCAACAGCTAAAGACTATGTCACTGAAATAAGTTTGGGAACCTTTGTTTCCTTCAACAGTAAAAAAACACCGTGAATAGCCGAGACCGCAAGAGAATAGCCATCTTTATTTGTCTATTATTAGTTACTTACTCTATGAATAATTTTGAATTTTTTAATGTGATTTATTGTTATTCCTTAATTGAAAAATTGAGGTTATTTTTTCTTGTTTTAATTTGAGTTTCTAATCCTCCTTAAGAAAAAAAACCACATGACTCTCTCTAGTGTATTTATATATATGTAGGTACTAAGACAACTACCGTACTTACCTACGCACATTTAAACACCGTAATATCAAACACTAACTCAACCAATCACTATATCATTTGGAACTTGTCACAATAAATCTCTTAACAATATTTACGCAGCGATCCTTGGAAAGTGGTTTCTTATTACTTCGCAGACTCGACGTCGATGTCGTGTGCCAAAACGGATAAGGACTAGAATGGCTGTAGAGAGGTGGTAATAAAACTTAACGGATAACAGGCAAGGATGACAGATAAGGATGACAGCTAGGGATGACAGACTAGGACCTCGAAATATTGTTCTTTGTCACGTCTGCAAAGTAAATTAACTGACGTGGTAAAATGAGCTATATTTTTCAATTATATTTTAAAGAGTAGCTGGACCCCGCGGTTTTACCCGCGTAGATTTAATTTTATGGAGGGCCCGCGGAACCCTAATGTACTTTTGAAATAAAACTAGTAAGTAATAAAAGTTCGATGCTTATTGGATGATATGTGTAGCTTAAAAAAAATCTAAGAACTATAACTCCTAAAAATGTAAATATACGAAGTAAAACAAAAATTTTAAATTTTAAGAGATTTTTTATTTTTTACATATACTCTTTATGTATATGTATTGCGACTGAGATGGCGATGTATTCACCATCTGTCTTTTTGTATCCCACGCGGATAAAATCGCGGGGCAAAGCTAAGTAGGGTTTAAATTAAATTCTAATCGGAAAAGAATCCATCTCGTCCTGTAATTGATATCAAAAGTTTTTAATTATTCGTCTTTTATGGAAATTTAAGCATATTTCCCTCATTTATTGAATTTATTATAACAAATTTTTACTCCGGAAATTAATTGCCTTTTTTAAGCATGAGCCCGTTGCGAACAGTTTGCTTACAAATTTTAATACTTTTACTAAAACCCACTTTATCATGTCCGCTTTGTGTGACGTAGCCGGCGGCTATTTACCTATCTCAGTTTTTGCTTATAACCAGCAATATTCAATTTACATAAATATACATTTATTTTTAAACTTGATTGAACTGAATTAATTACATAACAATAGCATTACACAAAAGGAAAATTTCACTTATATTAGTCAAGAGCAGTCATAAAAATAGGATCTCTACGACAAATAAGTACTTACTTACGTGGTACTTACATATTCGTTCGTTTTCAAAAAGGAGTGTTACTCTCTCGCTCACGTGACATATGTCATTCCCGTACATTTTGTATCGTTTCTATTAGCGAAGCGTGAGGATAATGTTACTTTGTCTGCAGGTCCTGTTCAGAACGAGAACTGTCGGCGAAGGTCGATTATAATCGCGTGCATTTGTAAGAGTGTCGAACGATGTGTTCCTAGATTCCTTACTGCTTGTATTAAGCTCATATGTATACTGTGACTTAAGGCAAGCTATAATTGCAAAACAAAAAAAGTAATTTACAATCAGCACTCGTTACTCCATGAGGCGGTTCTCTTTGGGCCCTTACCATTAGCTCTTATTGCCATCATAGTTCCACTGTGTGACAGTGACAGACTTATACACGTCATATACATCTGTCTCATAATAAGAGTTATACTATCATGGCAATAAGAGGTCAAAGCCTTTGAATAGTCTACAAAAAGTAAAAATTCAGTGCCTTGAAGGCTCACTTTTCAGTTTACAGCCCGTCAATTTCAATTAATACGAACAACCCAATTAATTTCGAATTGACACAATTTGTAGGCGAGTGTTAACACTTCGCAGATGAAAGGTTTTATGAAAGGGCAATGTTGTAAACCAATCAAGTCTGTTCCCAGAGCGGGAGGCTGGTATACTATTTGAATTGCTATGGTTATATCGCCTGGTTATACTGAATAAATTTATTAATTCCGAAAAAGGGTTAAAAATCGATCCACCTTGAATGCTGTAATATTTTATTTCGTTTAATTCGATTGGCAGGTGCAAAAAATACCTTAACTAACCTAAGTATCTTTAGCTTTTTCCAGTTGCGTTATTCTGTAAGGTATCTTAGCGTTGAACTCGAAGACGAGCAATTATAGGAAATTGATACATTACACATAGAGCATTAGGTTCAATTTCGTGGTTTTAAAACCGACACTCGACGACGAGTGCGACGCTTTGTGAATAACGCGGCAGGTTACCTCATATATTATAGATAGGTATTAGGTATTGCTGCCGTCACGAGTGGGGATAACTTCTCATGTATTTTATTAACGTCGCGCGATACAGACAGACAGGCTCTTAAAATGATTTACGTGTATAGGTAGTTCTCCGAAACAAATATTTGCATGCATGCAGCAGTAATAGCTAATATAATATTGTCCATCCTAGCTCAGGGGCCTTACCATGAGCTCTTATTGCCATTATAGATATACTCATATTTTGAGACAGGTGTATATGACGTGTATATATCTGTCACTGTCGCACAGCTGCAATATCATTGCAATAAGAGCTCAAAGTAAGGCCTCTGTTGTGTTAAAAGTAGAATTCAATATCTACAGATGTTAATAATTTACTTGTTTATTCGTCTTATTATCGTCTTCTAGGAGCCAGTTAGAAATTACTTCAAAAAGTTGAATGAAAGAATTCATTAATTATTAAAAATGTGTTGAATCACTAATTTACCAAACTTCCGAAAGGAAAACAGTAATTAATTTCAAAGGAAATGAAATAATTAAAACAGCGGCGTTATTCACTAAGGTTTCTTAGCGTCGAACTCGAAGACGAGCGGATACATAGAGGATATGGTTCAATTTCGTATCTTTAAAACCGACACTCGACGACGAGTGCGACGCTGAGAAACCTTAGTGAATAACGCGGCAGGAATGAACAAATAAAACCCGAAAAAGAGTATAAAATTCTTTATGCCGCTATTTTAATATACAAATGACATAGTTATCGTAGTGAAGTGCAGTCCAGTATGCGCTGGGGGTCCACCAGCCCGCAGACGTCTGTCTGGGGCCCAACCATGAGCTCTTATTGCAATGTTAATTCAGTTGTGCGACAGTGACAGATGTATGTACGTCACATACATCTGTCTCATAAATGAGTGAAACTATCATGGCAATAAGAGCTCATGGTAAGGCCCCTGATCTGCCTGCAGCACGCCCTTGCTGCCTTCGCCACGTGGAAGGTGCACTTACTGGTACACAGTGTTGCCACTAGGATAACTATGTCTTGTGTATTAAAAGAGCGTAATATTTTAAACTCTTTTATTACGTTAAACATGGAGTTGTGCAAAGTAGCACCTAATTCTAGAACCCGAAAACTTATACCCTTTTTAAACATGAAAGAAATTGAAACAACTGTTTGCTAACTCGATTGTATACACCATTATTCCCAAGAGTCCTGCCAGTTAAAGCAAGTAACAAGGTATTTCCTTTACGATAAACGAATTTTGTTCCCTGTAGAATACCAGTAAAACGAATCATAATAAAACTTCATGAAAAGAAGCCCACTTTACTACTTAGTAAATTAACTTAACTCTTACCAAATTCGATTTATATTTGCGGGGTCGACAAGTTTAATTTTCTTTTTTTTTATAAATATTGTTTTTTTATTATCTGTAATGTTTCAAAATGGTGACCCATATTTTTTCAATCTGTTTTTCAGAATGTTCTTGCTAGAAGAACGTTAGCCGAGTAGATATCGGTTTTTTTTTTTTTTTTTTCGAAACTACTAGATGCACAAATTTTATATTTGGCTCACATTTACAGCAGATGACGCACTGATTATTGCGTGTATTGGTACCACTCACATCTCTTTAGGAGACACTTTCTTGCTAGGGTAACACACTCTCCCCGAAAGGGTAGGCAGAGGCATTGTAATACCAACACCCACTTTACACGGAAGATGCTTCGGACTTCGCTGGAATTCGAACTTGCAGGGTATATTGAAATTATTATACCATAAACGCAAGTTATCCGGCGCCATATAATAAAAGGTAGAAAAAGAAAACAACACGCTGTTATTCATTCATTATGTTTATTTTCAAAATATTATGTACTGACTATTAATTGGAATGACCAAACGGTGTACGCATTGTTTTTGTTAATATATTAAAATATTTCTTTAAGCATTTTCTTTTCTACACAGCTGTGAAATGATATGTGGGGCAGGGTAATGGTTGATCGTTCAGTAAAAAAACTATGACAGACGTCAAACAATGACATCTGTCATTTTTGACATTTGTCATTTCACATGACATTTTTGACAAATATCAATTACACGCAAATTGTTCTTACTTCAAATTGTCTTAGTAACTTTCATTTACACATCTACCTAATTTGAATTAAGTGTTAATTATAAAATCACTAAACAACAGAATATTCGCTGTCGTAACACCAAGGCAAAATAAATGTATCGTGTAACAAATTGAGAAAGTTCGGCAATTTCTACGCAAATGTTGTGTTTTAATCTGTAACGAATTTAATCGGAAGTTAAACAAAACTCCAGGGAAATTCATTATCCCAGTTTCCTGTTACGGGAACAATACAACACAGTCTCATTTTGGAAATGTTGACATGAGCAACTTTTATTACTTCCAATATAACTTAATACTTGTTTGGTTAAGATTATAATCTTTTTTTACACATATTTTGATACTATACGTAATATATTAAATTCGTACACAAATAGTGTTGTCAGATTCAATAATTTAACGCCGTAAAACATCTTTCGTTAAAAGATGATGATTTACAACAACAAAAACTAAAAAGATAAAACGGAACTTCGACAGAATTCAATGATATATCCAACCTTTTTATCGTAGAGAAATGGAAAACGTGACGATAACTTAGTATTTTTTTCACGTGGCAATACCTTTCTGAGCACGTGGCATTATGATAATGCCCGCGAATATTACAATAGGCACGTATTGTAGGGCTGAATCAGTTATTTCTGATATTTTTGGCTATTTGAATTTGTATCTCTTCGTATTGTTCATAAATAATTCCAATATCTGAGGCGACAGCTTCACCATCTGTCATCACGAAATCTTGATCAATATGGAAAAAAATAAATACAAAATATCTTCGATGCCTTATGGGATCACTTTTCTTCTTCTAGTCATATAATACCAAATGCGATATAATATCCATTTGTTATTTTATAGAATATTTCGTCGCTCGGCAACGATTTAGATTGTCGAATATTAATCCGTCGGTCGGTAAAATTATATGTTACGTTTAATTATAGAGTCTTGTCTGTTCGTCGTTATAAATTATATTCTTCGCCATAATAAATTTTCACTAAACGATCAACCTATACTTAAAGGTATAAGATAGTATTATCTATTTATTTATTATGAAACTTTAATATTAATTGGCACCGAGACACAATTACAATAAATATATCTAAGCAATTATTTGTGAAGTTCAATTTTACAATATTTAACATGTAACTTACCTATGATTTACAATTTGCAAATGACTTCTCGACATCACAGAACATTTATTCCAGATTCACACATTCTCCATAAAGAAAACAATATTTTTTTATGTATATAGTTTTAGCTAAATGTGATCGATATACTGAATATCAGTCGTGTGAAAGAACAACTCAAATATATTTTTGAATAAATCACAGATTCTTAACATATACAGACTGAAACACGAAATTACCAACTAAAATACGTAAGAAAATCATTTCACTAATTTTTTCGTATTTTTCATAGAAAATCCTGGATTCGTATTACATGCTGTAAACGCTAAGTCTTAAAGACTCGAAGCCAAAACCAATGTTTGATTTCGTTGAATTTATAAACAGGAGATGTCAATAAACAAACACAATTGTCACAATTGTATTGATTATTATAGCTATTATATAAATTAGGCCGAAATATACAAAAAAAATAAACAACCAAACATATAATCCTAATTTCCATGTTGCACAGAAGTATCAATATTAATTTAAGAAACATATTTACAATAGGTTTGAGTATCAAGAATAGTGATTTGCCTCTATTGTGTAAAGCTTAGCTATTTAAAAGGTACGTTTAGTTAATCTAATAACAATAAGTGTGATCTAGACGTTGTGGTGTTTGAGAGCTATTTAGAGAGATAGGTTCTAAATGCACATCGATCTCCCCTCGAGCGTATTTCTTGTCACACTTAACTAAAGGAACTTCCAAAAACAATTCACGCAGAACATTGTCTTGTGTTTTGTCTCGATCTCACTTATCAGCTGGAATAAGCTGAATAAGAATCATCATTTCACCATTCTTCCAAAATCCGATATAGTTAGCTACTATATCCAAGGTACTATATCCAAAAACAGTCCTATTCTCATTGCAATCAACTCACGTCTGTAAGGTAACTTAGCATACCCCAATTATAAGATTTTAGCACTGTTTCAGTAGCGTCAAAGACAAAACACATTACCAATCAAAGTCCTAGAACATTGTACCATCATCATGGTATATCGGCATCTTTAGGCGTAACTCTGAGCATGCTCTAGCGGTATGTTCGCCAGCTTATTCCCCTTGTCCACCCAGTTCTTTAACCTCCCCCTAAGTTCCTCCAAGCTTTTTGATTTGGCCTTGTTTATCCTCTTGTACTTCACATCCTTTGGTTTCGTCACATTTCTGTGGTTGGACATTACTCTGTTGTACGTCACCACTGGATTAGATTTAGATTCTGGTTCCTCTTCGCTCTCCGCGTTAGAAGTAGCTTCCTCTTCAGAATCGTTGGCAGGAGTCATTCTCTTTGGCACGTAACTGTATGACCACACATCCTTCCCGGTCTTGGGTTTGAGATCCTTGTCGCTGTCTATGCTCTTCACCTCAGCTGTGAGCACAATGCTCCTCATTTTGAAGGTTTCCCGTCTTTGTGCTAAAAGAGTTTCTTTAGATTTCTCTTCGTCCGTTCTATTGGCGTCTTTTAGTTCCTTCTCTGTGCTGTTCTGAGCACTGAGGCCTTTAGTTGAGTCTCCGTCTGCTTCTTCCTCGACGCTGTAGACTGTCTCTAGAATCTCGGGGCGTCGCAAGAACCCATTGGGTCTTCGGACGACATTATACTTAAGATTGGGGTCTATTGCGTCTGATATGGACCTGACTATGGTGACGCTATCGGGGTTCGTCGATCGAAACCGTGGTATATGGGGCATGTTCCCACTATCCCAGTCAGCATCCTCCATAATGACAGCTGAATCTGAATCGTTCAAGGAATCAAAGTCTCCAGTTATGTGAGTATCTTGAAGCATGTCTCTGAAGTCTGGGATCGGTTGGGACATATCTATTCCGTTGTCGAGAAGTTTCGATTGAAGGGACTCGATGACTTTTTGCTGTTTTAGAATAATGGTTTCCCTGAGGGCTAGCATGTTTGTGATCTCCTTCTGTTTTCGAACGAGCCTTGATTCGAAGAGTAGGAGTTGGCTGGAGAGGGATTTTAGCTGCTCTGCCTTTTCTCGCTGTAGTCGGGTGACAAGTTCTTCCTGGGTACGGTGTGCTCGTCGCCATGTGAGGAGCTGATGGGCTTGAGCTCTATATTTCATCCGGAGATCTCTGGAACACGATAATAGAGAGATTTTAGTGAATGTTTGTACAAAAATGTCTGTGGTTATTACGTCCTGTGCTTTCTACTTCAGAACCGAAGTGTACTGGCGTGAAAACACCAAAGCAGATACATATTCGAACTACATTAATGTTGGGCAGAACTTGTCCAACGCAAAGAGAATCAATAATAAATTGAATGCAGTTTTCCCTGGATAATATGGATATGGTTACCTAATAGACCTCCTGGCTTCGTCCAGGGTATGCGCCTCTAGGGGGTCGGTGAGGGACGCGGCGAGGGACACGTCCGGCTCCGTAGGGCTGTTCAGAGCCGACTCGCTGCGGCTGCGGACAACAAGACAAACACATTTTCACATCATCTTTCTGACAATAGTTAAAAGGTACCGGACAGAATAAATAATGATTAGTAGATATTTATTAAGATGCATGGTGAGGTTGATAATCAATTGGGAAATTCTAATGATGCGTTAAACTTTTTTTACCTTGTTTTTTGCAGTCTGCAAATAAATGTTTTCTTTCTTTCTTTATTTATTACAGTAAACATTTTTTTAACGCACGCACGACGTCCTTCTGTAGCGTGTGGTTTTACACATTACTAAATGTTAGTTCTGTATTAAGACTTGAAGTAGGTATATAATTTTAAATAGCTGTACCCCGCGGTTTCAGCCGTGTAGGTTTAGTTTCATGATTTATTTCACGGAACCCTAATATATTTTCTAAATAAAAGTAAGCCTAAGTTACTCCTTGAAACATCAAGTCCCGTAAAAATCAGTCCAGCCGTTTCAGAGATACCCGGAACAAACAGACAGACAGAAAAAAATAATTAAAATTGTTTTTTCTGTGTCAGTACCGTGCATATGCATTTAGTGAAAAGCTGTTATTTTTGAATTACAAACAGACACTTCAATTTTATTTATCTGTATAGATGTATAGATACAGAAGGTCGGTTCCTACATTACTCAACAATCGTTGTACATAAGATCTCTGATCATCGCGGTGCTAATTATGATGGTAATTTTAAAGCCCGTTTGTTATCTATATTAACATAAGAAAACTGGCTGTCAGTCATACGATGAGGAGAGCACTGCCGCGTTTTTCACTAAGGTTTTTCAGAGTCGAACTCGACGACGAACGTTGGTTTCAATCATAGGAAATTGATACATAACACATAGAGGATAAGGTTCAATTTCGTATCTTTAAAACCGACACTCGACGACACTCAGTGCGACGCTGAGAAACCTTTGTGAAAAACGCGGCTGGTCTGGTCTGGACACTATAATTAAACACTGAAAATTAAAAGGTAGGAAAAGGCAAGAAAATTATACGCGGGGCTTATAAATAATTAGCTTCTGCCCGAGATATTATCCACTAAAATATTTGAATTCAGAAAAAATCAGACGAAGAAATGCGAGAATCGATAACGAATTCCAACTGTCAGCGAAATATTATGCTAATGAAGGGATCGGTAAAGGCGGAAGGTTCAAATGGATATCAATATAATACTTACTTACTCTTAGGACGTACTTGGACTACATTGGAGGGTCAAATGCTGAGTGATTTTTTTTTATTGAACACTCTTTGAGTATGCACACGATATAATGTACACACACATAATGCTTACGCTTGTATTCCCCGAAGTGGTAGGCAGAAGTGTTGTAATAATAACAACCAGTATTCACCGAAGATGATAAAGTGCCAACGTGATGGTGAGTTTATTGCCGTCTCAGGGTTACTTTTGAATTACTTCTCAGACATATGCAGGTACGTTTTCCTTCACCGTAAAGCACCGTGGTGTGAAATCATTGCACATAAGTTCCTAGAAAAACTCATTGGAACATGCCTCGCTGGGATTCGAAATTGCGTCGCTTGCTTAGCAGGCGATAGCTCAAACCTCACGGCCACTACGGATCCACTGATATAATGTAATTATAGTTATACGTGTCTACCGAATAGTCCATTCAGTTAGTCAATACGATTAAGCGTATTAGAAGCACTCAATATGCAGATTACAACGGCTAGTCACTCAACGAAAACCTTTTAGAAAGTGTGACTGTTAGAAATATACCTTGGTGTATTTTTCTGATACTTTTTGGCCTCCGTGCTTTCCTCGCTTGTTCGTCCTTTAACGCATTCTTTGGGGTAGATTAACGGTGCTGCAATAACCACTTTTCATTCAATGCCGAACGAAATTTAATCGTTTAGCGAAAATAGGGGGGAGAATAGCAAAAGTATTATTTCGTGGTCGCGACTATCAGGCCAAAAATATTACTGCGCATTCATTTCAATATTTGCTCTCAAAACTACTAACGCCAGGTATATCAGATATCATATTCAGATGAATGTGGAGTCCGTCGCCGACTCTCAAGCCCTTCATTCGCATATGTCTTAGAACTACTTCATGAAGAAAGTTGATTTACTCAAAATGTTGTTGTCAACGTAAAGTTGATTTCATTCTCGCATTTCAAGCCCAAACTCAATCTCAAAAATACTTTATTAGATTAGTCTTTTCTTTTCTACTAACAATCAGAATGACACAGGATTATACATGCTACCGCCAGGTTCGGAAGGTTGCTTTTACTAAGATGACCATAGACACATTGAGAAAACATTTCTTTAGGTTATGACACACGACTGTATAAATATATTAAGTAGTAACTGTATGTAAGGTTGTAAGTCACAATGAACTAAACTCGGAGGGTGCAGGACGGTTGGTTACGGTTGGCTGCACACCGGCGCACGCGCAGCAGGTGGCCTGAGGCACTTCCGTCGACAGTTGCGGAGGGGCAAGTGTCATACGAATAATAACAAAAAAAATGTAGGTACGTAAGGAACAGGGGGTCTACGCTCTTTCTTCGAAAACGAAACTTTGCAAACGAATGAAAATCAAACGTAGTTTCTGAATTACCTTGTTTTAATAAAATATTTTTTTAGTTTTAATTAGTATAAATGAATTAATTATGCGATGCGTGGACGCTTAAATAGGGCTTTATCACTAATAGCAAACGTCACGCGGTTTCACCCGCGTAGTTCCCGTTCCCGTGGGAGTACGTAGCTATCCATTGCTGAACGAAAGATCGGTCTAGTTAGTGTCGGAGCCTATTCAATACAAACAAACAAACAAGTTATTGCTCTTTATAATATCTACACGACAACTTGACAATGCAGCGTGATGTTCATGTGAACACCGAAGATGTTAGGCTAGCCGTACACACACAATATTATCTATGTATATCTTTACATCTATACAGATAAATAAAATTGAAGTGTCTGTTTGTAATTCCAAGAAGAAAGTATACACACTACTGACACAAAAAAATCAAGTTTTAAATTTTTTCTCTGTCTGTCTGTCTGTTTGACGGCTGGATCGATTTTAACGGGACTTTCACTGGCAGGTAGCTGATGTTTCAAGGAGTAACTTAACTACTTTTATTTATTACAAATATTAAGGTTCCGCGACAATAAGGATGAAACTAAATCTACGCGGGTGAAACCGCAGGGCACAGCTAGTTGGCAATATTACTGAAAATAATATTATTGAAAAATAACGCAATACGTAGCAATACGCTGAAAAGACCCGTGGTGGCATTGGGGTTTCA
Organism: Watsonalla cultraria; assembly: GCA_964035505.1. Classification (NCBI taxonomy): domain Eukaryota; kingdom Metazoa; phylum Arthropoda; class Insecta; order Lepidoptera; family Drepanidae; genus Watsonalla; species Watsonalla cultraria. The sequence continues at coordinate 2,017,909 of OZ037717.1, read as the reverse complement.
GCAGTTGCTACGCAAGCGACGCAAGCTCGAATCCCATCGGCCAGTACCACTGAGTTTTTCTAAAAACCTATGTGCAGTGATTTCACACCACGTGCTTTACGGAAGACAAGTAATTCAAAGACGTATCAATTGTGCTTGAGAAGGCGATAGACTCACCATCTATCACGATGGCACTTAATCATCTGCGATAAAAAGTGGGTGTTGTAATTAAAACACCTATGCCTTTCCCTTCGGAGAATACAGTATCTGTAGCAGCGTTTCTCCTCTCGCTCATAGATGGCGCTACTCGCTAACAAATCCGAAGTTTGAGTACAAATACACGAGAACCTAAATCGCGCCAGAAGAGTTTTCAAGCGCATTGCAGTATATATACAAGTTTCCAACTAGAACAGTTGGAGCAGAGGTTCCCCAGGCATGACACCGCCTGGCTGGAAGATCTTCCCTTTGCTGGGGATGAGCATGATCACTCGCTCTCCCCACAGTTTAATTCACATTTCAAACAACTGACCCACCACGGCCTTTGTCGAAACTTATATAACAAGATACGACTGAACGTTAAGCAGTTCATTAATTCAAATTAACAGTTGATTGAATCCTTAGACTCTTCGACTCTAGAGATACTTCAAAGCGATATTTAGCTTGTTTAGAGAATAACTTAATTGGACCTAACTTTTTAATTTGGCAATCTTTGCTCAGTTTATTGAAAACAGTTTGCTGGTCGGTTTATTATTTTTACCAGAGATAGAACATTTAAAATTACAGACTAATTCATTTACTGAATATTTTATTTATATACAGACTAGCCGACTAGTGAAACCGCGGGGCACACCCCGCGGTTTCACCCTGGTAGATTGTGTTCATGCTTAATTTCGCGGAACCCTAATATTTTAAATAAATAAAAGTAGCCTAAGTAACTCCTTGATATACCAGTTACCTGCTAGTGAAAGTCTCGTTAAAATCAGTCCAGCCGTTTCAGAGATTACCCGGACCAAACAGACAAACAGACAGAGAAAAATTTTGAAACTTGGTTTTTTTGTGTCAGTAGCGTGTATACTTTCATATGCATTTAGTGCAAAGCTGTTATTTTGGAATTACAAACAGAAACTTTAATTTTATTTTTCTGTATAGATGTATATATTAATAATTGTACACCATATGTCCATATTCTCACCATTACCATTATTACGAACGGGACTCTAAAACTCCTCGAAATAAAGTTGAAATTGAAATGCAGAGCCATTGTTACCACAGAAATGCAAGGTGAAGTTAATCAATAACAACTTTCAACGTACGGATGGAAATTCCAAAAGTTTAAGCGTTGCAATTGGAAGAATAAAATTTTATAACGAACTAACACAGAATTTATAAGCAATATTGTGAAGTTTAGAGACATTTATTTAAACGAATTGTTTGAGATTTAATGAATGCGGACATTATTAAAAACTATATATCTATACGTTATTAGCGTGTTTGATTTCCGTGATAAAGTCTGAGCTAACAGGGGGCCAACTATAATCGTTTAAGCAGTGCGTATTAAGAACTTCTTTTGTCTATAATATTACTATAATATTATAGAGAGAAAATATTTGCCTATATGTATGTTTGTAACGAATTAGATCAAAAAGTTCTGGACCGATTTTAAAAATTCCTTCACCATTTGAATGCTATATTATCATTGACTTATATGGGCTATATTTTATCCCCGCACTCTAAGGGAACCGGGACTACGCGGAGAAACCGCGTGACGTCCGCTAGTATAAAATAAGCGGTTATGTTAGCTTACGTCCATTCATTTGCTAGTTGTTATCGAACTGGAAAAGTTACCCCGACAATATCCATTTGCTTTGCAAAACTCGCTCGATGTCCGCAATATTACTTGATACTGGAATATACGGGATATTCTCTTAGGATGAGCGGACACGTGTAATGTATTACCTGTATACGTTTATCTACAATGTTCCGGATTTGCATAACCCGCTGTTCACACTGTGCTTTTGTATTCCATTATAACAATATTATAGTGTTTACGGGAATATCAATTTTACAGTGTGTAAGAGTCCTGTCAGTTCTAAGATTGAAAGAAAGACAGACAGAAAGCAAGATAAATCATTTAATTTCTCGCACAGTCACATTTCAGAAAATCAAATCATTGCGCGATCTAACTTACGTGTGGCGCCATCTTGTGCGTAAATAAGATGTTTGTATGTGTGTTAAGGACCTTATCACTTAACCGCTGGAACAATTTTGCTGAAATTTGGAATAGAGGTAGTTTTATCATACAGCTTTGAGATGTTATACTGTTAAAACATAAAGAAAAAGCGGGTAAGATATCTCTCTCCATAATATCACTTGCCATCGAGAATTAAAACGCTCTTCTTGTCTCTCACTTCTTTTCCCTTTAAAAGTGTAGTCTATATATTGATCAGATACTTATTCCAAGTCATAAATTAGTTTGTCATTTTACCTCGGAAGGTCAGCTGTAAAACAGCGAAGCTTTAACAAAAGGGCGAAGTACCATAAATCTGAGGACGAGACCCGAAAAGCTTAACAAACAAGCGACAATGTCGCTACTCGTTGATTTGGGTCATCTTATGAAGACGAATTACGTATTGTAAACCCTTTGGCCGGGTGACCGCATTATTTATTTGTGACCACAGCTCGTGATAACCAAGAGGGGAGATTATATGTTTTGGGTAAAAACGCCCAAGGCTCGAAGGACCATAAAATGTTTCTTAGCTAATTAAATTACTTTTCGGAGGCGGGCTGTGGTTAAATTCTAAAGGTAGTGGATCAATATATTTCGTGATACTTTCAGACGTTACAAAACCAATAACCAACCTTTGGGTACTGATGAGTAATTTCTAAGTTTACATAGAAACTTAACCTCTTTATAATCTGTTTTGATGGTATAAAAACCGATGCCATCACGATTTATGAGCTCCTCGAATGAGCAGAAATCATTTCTATGGTCTAGTGTGGAGAGAGCGCAAACAAATACACGCGCAGTTCATCATGAACTTAAGGGACTCTCGTTCTCTTGTCTTTCCACTTGTCTCTGTCCAGTGCCATCTCTTTCACTATTTTCGCTGACTGCTCATATACTTGGAGAGTGGGTGTTAAGACCTGTTAAGACATTTTACGTTAACAATATCACCTGCGTAATTTCATCAGTTTCTATGGGAACGTTAAAAGGCACCCCAAGCTCCGAGTGTAGGAACTTTTACGCCTCCTTACAAAAAAGCTCAAAATGCAAGCTCAAGCGATGACGTTTGAACTTGGCAAAACCTATACTTGAGGCAAACTGTAGTTTAACCTTTTTATGCAAGTGTCTTGGTCAACCGAAAGCCTTAAAAACAGAAGTTTCTCACGTTGCATAAACCTCAGCCCTAACCGTTCACATATTGAAGAACATTCAGCAGTTATGGCTTACAGCTTCCTTGACAAGTTAATAATGGCTATCGTATAGATTAACTACCTTTCCTAGTTGGTCCCTCGAGGCATTCTCCCTACATAGAGCTCGAAAGTGCTTGTTTTAATATTTAGCCAGATGCAAGAAGCTATGAATATTTGAAGAGTTTATCATCGCAAATGTTTTCCCTTATCTGCGAGGCTGCCGTGATAATTGAACAGCGGTAGGTAACAAAACAGGAGCTCGTAGCACATTGCGCATGGCCCATTTCTTTTTTTTTATTGACGATGTGGAAACATTCAAAAGGTCCCCCACCGCCCTGGAAGAAGCAGGTCAGGGTATGTGAGTCTTACCGCACTAAAACACCCCCGGTGGCCATCCTCAGTGCTCAGGAGGGACTCCGGGTACTCTGATAGATCGCACCGGTGTCCATCCATTCTTGCCAAGGCACATAACCCAAGCCAGTATTTGGATGGGTAACCGCCCGAATTCCCTAAGTGCCTCGAAAAGCACATTAAGCTGTTGGTGCCAGTTGACTATTTAACAGCTTTTGGCAATCGTTACAGGTCAGTCGGAAGCCCTAAGAGAGTTTGAAAACTGGTTAAACCCAGATTACCGATTTTCCTCTAAATCTGGTGATCAGCCACATCGGGCTAAATCAAGCTAACTCTAACAGTGTCCGGGATAAGGCCAGGGAGATGATAGGATCTGGCGTTCAATATTTGGAGCTGCTCGACTGGGGACTTTTCGTCTACCTTACAGAGAAAATAATACTGCCTTAGAGTCGTGTTGAATTCCTTTGGTGAGCAAGGTCGCCAGTGCTACATAAAAGGAGGAATAGGAATTGAGTAGCTGTGCTAATTTTTGTCATTATTTATAAAGAACTCTTTTTAAGAAGAAAAGCGCGAGTGACTGGAGTCCCCAGGTGTCGTCATGAGTTATGAGCGCTGACCTTGAATGCTGTAGTAATTATGAGTCTGTCAATGCTGGTCGGGTAAAATGCTATTGAGTTATTTCATCTGTACTTTCCCAGTAGCAGCCTGGAGTCTGGATTAGTGCACTAATATAAAGCTAATGGCCACTAGATAAGTCTAATTGCCAAAACGTGGATATTATAAGTAAACTGCCTATCGCTTCGGGGAATATAGGCGTGAGCGAGTATGTATGTAATAAAAAATATTTACAGTGTTCATGGTAAGACAAACCAACAAAAGAAACAAGACAGAATTGGCGAGATGGGGTGCAAAGTTGTATTATACCTTTCACAGCAATGAATTAAGGTTGAAGTAAACGTTTCGACCTTACCGTTCCTTTGTTACACGAAGGCGAAAATAAATTCGCTTCAACAACAAATTCTCTTTTGCACGTTTTGAAGTTCTTTACTAGATACAACTTTGTACCTTGGTTGTTTTACACTATCTTTATAAAACTAGGTCAGTGTAAAATTAAACCGCTATGGCTGAACAGCTGAACCGATTCTGCTGTCTTTGAAAATAGAGATAGCTTCAACCCCATGGACGGACATAAGGTACAGTCCCATCACGAGTTAAGAACGAGTACCTTTGAATGCGCAGTAGACAATTTATGAGTCTGTCTATAAATATAAGCGGAGTCCCAACTATTTTTCGCTTCGTTCTTTATCTTTGCCCATGATCGGTTTAAGGAGATCGCATTAAGACCTTTTAAGCTTTGACTTTTTCATTTTGGTATCGTGAAGTTAAACTTCAAAGCTAGGAAGTTCTTATTACGCGCTGCTCAAACGTTCATAGTTGGCTCCCTATATTTACATAAATAATAATTCAGCAGACAAAGTAACGAGTAAAGGCTGCTATTTCCTAGATAAAAGTGTATATTATGCATAAGGTTTTCGGAGCGCTGTGTCGGCACTTCGGTACCCGTGCGCTTCTAAATCCCCGGACTTAATATTTCTCGGAATATTTTGGTTCACACTGGATTTCACGAAGCCGCATTGTTCAAGGATGTACGTTGAATGTATAGCGAGATACATCTTGCAAACAACGCGATATTCAGTCCACGTGCGGTCTGTACCGGCTGACGCTTTCGCCAGGCTAAATTATGTACGACCACGACACACACCATCGCGCGGTGGAGCAAATGTTACACTGTAATAAAGACAATATATGGTTGAGAAGCCGCATCGAATTATAATATTACCGCGATTACGCTTCATTTCGGATTACGATTCCTTACGAGACTATTTCAAAACGTTGACTTTTCTCCATTACTCATACAGATAAATAAAACTGAAGTATCTGTTTGTAATTCCAAAATTTCACCTTTCACTAAATGCATTTGAAAGTATACACACTTCAGACACAAAAAATCCAAGTTTTTATTTTTTTCTATGTCTGTCTGTCCGTTTGTCTGTCTGTTTGTCTGTCTGTTTATTCCGGGTAATTTCTAAAACGGCTGGGTGCAAAATGCGCATGCGGTGCAATGCGGTGGTAAATTCCTCGACATTCATAAGTGCCTTACCAGGGCCTAAACTGAATAAATCATTTTCATTTTCATTTTTCATAAAGGAACTTTTCCTCCCAGCTTTCAATACAAGGTCGTCGAATTGCCGTTGTCTTGTTTTATTTGTGCCAAAAAACCCATAAACATATTTAAAGTAAGCGTTTATTTACTCTCTCAACTCGTTCAAAGTAGGTCTTACGTCTCCGACAATTGACTACGTGAGAGGTTTTGATATTGTGGCCTTTTGGTAAAATATTACAGCCATTATTCACGTCTAAACGTAGGGCGTTCTTACCATTCTTAGTATTTAAGTTTAAACTACTTATCACGATGTTTTATCTATACATCTATTCACTATACAGATAAATTAAATTGAAAAGCTTTTTACTACATGCATATAAAAGTATACATACACGATGCTTACACATAAAAAAAAACCATTTCTATTATTTTAGACTTTTCTGCTGTCTCTCTTACGTCTGTCTATCTGTCTGTCTTTCTGTTTGTTCCAGCTAATCTCTGAAACAGCTTAACCGATTTTGATGGGACTTTCACTGGCAGTAAGTTTACAAGGTGTATTTTTTTATTAGAGTTCCACCGAATATAGCTACCCATGGAATTATTAAGTCTACGCGGGTGAAACCGCGGGGTATAGCTAGTTACAAATGTGTGCCGATTTTATAGATAATGGCACGTAACCCTTCGTGTACAAATCCGACTCACACCTGGCGTTTAAATAATCCTAATCGTGTATGAAATGGGTTAAATTACCAAGTTTAAGGGGAAACAATATGCTGAAATCACAAAGAAAATTAATTGTTCTAAACAAAAGTGAGAATTCTACAAACAACTGTGTGAAGAAGGGCTCTAAAACAATGTTACATCTTAGGCAACAATAATATCTTAGTTTACTTTAAGTTCTCAACCGGAATGTAATGTTCCTACAACAATCCCTGGTCTGATTCCATTGGAACTGTGGAGTAAATAAAACTATTGTATGACTTTGAAAGTTTGAAAGAGAGGTTATAACGGAACCGTGTGAAAGGAACTGGAGACAGTATCTCCATGTTGTCACCAAGGAAATACACAGAACCACGAACGACTGGAACTTGGATGGATTTATAGGGCCGTTACTGCCATTATTATTACCAAACAAATTAATCAATCGATTAAAAATATCTTTTTTGATTAAACTACACAAAGTACTTTCAAATCTTCAAGACACACACACAGATTATAAATGTCACCACCGCGTCCGGAAGGTTGCTTTTGATGAGAAGAAATTGGCTAGAAACTCAGCAATTATTTATTTCACCATGGTTGATACCAACACTATGCCAAACTCGGACGAAAGCTGTGCACAGAACTTTTAAACCAATATCTTAGGATGTTTTGTGTTTAAAGGTTGTTGTGTGTGCCTAGTGCGAGTTCTTTACTGCCGCTGTCACAATTCACGGCGTTGACGTAAACGCAGATTTGTATGGGATCAAAACAGCGCCCATCGACCCAAAAATCTGCGTTTACGTCAACGCGATGACTTGTAACGGCGATCTTAAGAAAGCTCGCTCAAGGAAAGTCCTCGTCGGTAAGGCCCATCGCTGACTCCTCCGTAAACATCCTCTCCGACCCTCCCTAGAACCGACACAGCCGAGCTGTTTAAACACGTCTCTTAATAACCCAACACAGGTCCAGCATCGTGGATAATCCGTTATCGATTCACCAATCGCCGCTGGGACAGTGGAAGGGTTATGTCAGAACCGACTAAACTCCAGCTCAGCCCACTATAAACTGGGTTGTAGGCCTTTTGACTACAGTAGAGGATTTTCTTCCGACCTTCTGCGAGAGACCATATACTAAAAATAATCCAAGTAGCGTAAAATCAATCCTATGCGACGAACATTAAGCGTATTATATAATACCAACTAGTTACAATAGAAGTAACGAGCTATATTAATAACAGTTATTACATAATGGCTATAAATAGTGTAATAATGTTGTAATAGAATGATAATCACTTTCGCCGGATGTGTATTGACTGCGCGTGAGTGCTACCGGGCGACGTGTTAGTAGAGTGACCATGTATTTGGATGTTTACAAAAGAGAGATAAGAAACGATGGATGGATTGTGTGAAAGATGATATGGCTAGAATGGGAGTGAATACAGATATGACGGCTGAAAGAGAGAAACGGAAGAGTAGAACGTATTGCGCCGATCACATGGAATACGGAAAGGAAAAGAGCTGCCAGTTCGCCAAGCCAAATAGCCGGACAGACCAGCTGGTTTGACCGATCTTTGTAGGCTTATATTATTGAGGATTTTGTCTCAGTACGACAAAAAACAAGCTTTTTGATTTTACCATGAATCTTGTTAAATTGTAAAGAAATATAAAAAAAACATAATTTTCAAATCAGTTCATATTTATCATTAAACCGTCAAAGTCATCAATCATTTCCAAAATGTAAAAAGCCTAACAAAAGCCGTAAAAGACTGGACACCGTTTATTTTCTCCGGAACCACAACCAAAAAGCCTATCTATGTCCGGCTAAGGTGTAAAGTGGTAACCGAATGGTGGCCGAGAACAGGGCGAAGACTAACGGGCAGACCACCCGCCCGGTGGGCCGACGATATCGCGCTGACGGCTGGGAAACTGTGGTGGAGACAACTCGGGACGGAGAGCAGTGGCGTGTCACAGGGGAGGCCTATACCCAGCAGTGGGTGCATGGGGGCTGAATATGATGATGATGATGGCCGGCTTTATCCGAACGCCTGGAGAACCTAGGCAGAAGCATGTCTATACATCTATACAGATAAATAAAATTTAAGTGTGTGTTTGTAATAACAAAATAACAGCTTTTCAGTATATGAAAGTATATACTATACTGACATAGAAGAACCAATTTAATTTTTTTTTTTTGTCTCTGTTTGACTGTCTGTCTGTTTGTTCCGGGTAATCTCCGAAACGACTAGACCGATTTTAACAGGACTTTCACAGGCAGATAGCTAATGTTACAAGGAGTAACTTAGGCTACTTTTATTTAAAAAAGGCATAAGGGTTCCGCGGGAGGGTTATTCCAATAATCCCCATTACGAAATCCCCACCAATGGGGAATACTGGAAAAAAAGTCCAAAAGTCCCCACTGATTTCGTTCTTCAACATTAAATAATTTAAATTTAGGCTTTGCCTTATTACATGAATTTGTTTGATTTCTAAAATAACTTCTTCGTCGTTCTTATACAGTATGTTGTTCATATTTAATTTTAAACCTAATGCGGATTTGTGGAAAATTTGTCCAAAAATCCCCATTCCAAGCTGCTTTCCATCGCAGTGGGGATTTTTGGACTTTTTTTCTAATATTCACCATTGGTGGGGATTTTCAGTGGGGATTATTGGCATAACCCCCGCGGGACACCCTTGAAATTAACTCTACGCGGGTGAAACCGCGGGGCACAGCTAGTTTATAATAATTGTGAGTGGTTGGTGATTACGTTTTGCATTCTCTCATCATATAGCAAATAATTATACCTATGGGATTTTATAGAACATTATACCCATTTGTGACATTAAATATGTATTATCACAATCAGGCTCGCTAAACCACAAACATCATTCGCCCATTACGAGGTATTAATTATTAATAATGCATGTTACTGTCCTATATTTTACACTAAAAGTACTGGGGTCGTTAAAAGTTTATGAAGTCGTTTATTGATTGAAATTATTATACGTTTTGTTTATAGAAATTTGCCGACACTCGACACATCTAGTCATAACTGTTAAAATCACAGATTAAATAAGTAAACTATACAGATTAATAAAAGTGAAGTGTCTATTTTTAATTAATTAACAGCTTATTCACTAAATGTATACCTAATATGATAGTATATTCATAAAAATTTAATCTCTGTCTGCTTGTTCCGACTTAAAAACATACAATCTAATTGTGAAAAAAAACGTCCTAAAAAGTAACTTAGGCTACTTTCATTTTTTTATTAGTGTTCTGAAAATAAGCCACCCATTAAATTAAGTGTACGCGGGTGACACCGCGGGACATAGCTACTTCATAATAGTCACTACTCGAAAATGTTATGCATATTGTGGTCTTTCTTTTCCTTCTCACCTGTCTGACAACCAATGAGTTTTTCCATTATAGTATGACACACAAAATTGAACATTTCAGAAATACCATTATCATCCAGCAATGGAAACAATGAGGGGAATAACAGGTGGAATATAAGATCCCATTCAGCTCACGTAAATCAATCTGTTCTAGTGATGTAACGTATATTCGCATTCGCATTCGCAAAATTTCTGCAAATGTTTTACGAATATGAATATCAAAGAAAAAAAACTATTTGAAGATAGTGGTAGGTTAATAAAATCAAAATCCTAAAAGTTCCTAACTTATGTTTTGAATGCAAGAAAAAGTAACTTAACCTCATAAGCCCATTAACAGTATTCACTTTTTCATTTGAAATAATTATATATTATTTTACTTTGGGCAATAAAACTAAATAATTAAATTTTGTTTAAATAATGTTTAAAAAATGACATTCGTTACATCAATAAATTCTGTTCATATGTTGAACACAACGGTGAACGGCGATGCAAAGCTGCGATAAACGGGAAGTGAAAAAACACTTTATTGAATCCAAACAGAATGTGTGAAATGTGTTCCATTTTTTTTTCTAGTAATGCTCCGTTGTTTCACTCTCGTAGTAATAATTTTATGGTTGTCTTTATTTCGCAGAACCCTATTTTTATTTCAATAAAAGTAGCCTTGTAACAACAGCTATCTGCAAGCTATGTAGGCAGCAAGAACAAACAGACAGACAGAAAGCCAGAGAAAAAACTAAATATTGTTTGTAAGTACCTACATCACAGTATCCTTTCATATGCATGTATTCAAAAGCAGTTAAATTGAAATTACAAACAGTCTTTTATTTCATGGACCCTGTAAAGACGTGAACTTACATATGTATAAGTCCCGCCACGAGTTATGAGCGCTGACCTTGAATACGCAGTCATTTTACGAGTCTGTCTGTACGGTGCGATGCAAATAAAATACTTGCACAGTTACCGCGACTTTTTTTTTTTTTTTTATTGACGAGGGGGAAACCTTCAATAGGTCCCCGACCGCCCTGGGAGAGGCAGATCGGGGTATGTGGGATTTTTACCGCACTAAAACCCCCCCGATGGCCATCCTCAGTGCTCAGGGGGGACAACGGGTACTCTGACAGATCGCACCGGTCCCCCCCCCCACACTTTGCCGGGGCAGCTGTATCTCCGCCCCTGGAGACCTCGCTGTGCAAGGCAGCGCGAGCCACATCGCGCTGCCACCTTCCCGGGCCCGCGCCTCGGTGGTCAAAGCTCCCACCCCGACCACCGCCAGCAGGCCCTCCGGCCCCCTTTTAGTCGCCTCTTACGACAGGCAGGGGATACCATAACCAAATTCTTAGACCCTGGCTATTGGGTGGACAGTTACCGCCCCTAATTTAACACGTGACGGCATCTGTATACGGGCTAATGGGCGTAAAGGAGTCACATAAAGTGGTAAGTAAGATTGCAAGACAAATGCAATGGTCGTTATCTACGGATTGTATGTTCACTCATGGCATATTTATTTGTTGTTCCGACTGGAATAGCTATAGCATGCAATAATAGCCGACACAAAGTCTAGAAAACAACATCGTCGCAGCTATAAACTTTATGTTGGAGGTCAATAAGGTTAAGGCCAAAACTGCCAAACTTATAAAATATGCAAGAGGGGTGGATTCAGCGAACACGGGGCCAATTGTGATCGTTTAAGCAACGCGTATTAAGAACTTCTAAGCTTATTGAACGATACAGAATTTAAATTTAAACGGCCGTGGTGGCCGTGCGTTTGAGCAGTCGCCTGATACGCAAGTTCGAATCCCAGGGGCCTGTCCTAATGAGTTTTTCTAAAAACTTATGTGCAGGGATTTCGAGCCACGTGTTTTACGGTGCAGGAAAATATTGTAAAATATTTCTAAGACATATGAATAGTGCCTGAGGCGCCGATAGACTCTGTCAAGTTTGCACTTAATCATCTTAGGGGAAAAGTACGGGACAACTGCGATCGTTGAAGTAGCGCGTATTAGCAGTGACGTTTAAATTTAGGGAACCAAAATAAAACGTAAAAGCTCAGAAGTTCTTAATACACGCTCCTTAAAACGATGATGGTAGGCCCCCAGATACGAACTATGAAAACATTTGTAAGTGGGCTTTAAACCGCGTTTGGATAAAACTGGTGACCTTGGCCAGAATAACAAATTGGCGAGACGTGTCACACGCTGATGTATTCTAAGAAATGAATATGCGACACAGTAACCTCTCTGTCATAGCGCAGCAAATATTGAATTCATGAGATGTTGAATATTTTACATATTATCTTTAGTGAATTTTCCGCGAGGCTTAAATATGCATTTAATCCAAATCTGAACTGCATTGTTCTGTACCTTTTATCTTTTAGGAATTGGATAACGTTAAAAAAGAAATAAAATATAAAACAAATATGATAACCTCCTCCTTTTTTTGAAGTCGGTTAAAAACGTAGATTTTCGTATCACAAAAAGAGATGGAACTTTCAAACCAAGAAACTTGGTCTATGTTTTGTAGTAAGGCTGTTAAACATTAACTTACAGCAACAAATCAGAACACATTAACAGACACAGAACAGAATTATGTAACAGAAAATCCAGAAAAAGAAGCAGAAATAACACTCGATACTGTTATAAATACAATCAGCGCTGTGTAGTAACATCACTCTTACAGTAATGACACATTGTAAACATTGAATTAAACTTGTGAAAGTAAGCGCTTCACTGAAGTCCTTCGAATAAACGATTACAGTTGCATTCGAGATGGAAACATCGAGTGTTGCAATGCGGAAATTAATTTGCATCCCAATTAGAGCAGGTACCCTCGTTGCGCAACGCCTCGCCGTAATTTAGTTTGGAATCATTCCATTTAATGATCTGTATGGATAGGATGGTTTACTGCATAATAAATTAAAATAACAAAGGTCTACAGACTGCCTCGTTAGTCTAGTGGTTGCGAATGTTATTGCGGAACACGAAGTTCTGGGTTTGAGCCCAGAGGGAAAAGTGTTATTGGGCTTTTCCATCTGTAATTTCCCAGTAGCAGCCCGGATTTTGGATTATGGCAATAGCCTCGTATTTAAACATAAGTATACCTCTACCCCTTCAAGGAATACAGGCGTGAGGATATGTATGTATGTGTAACAACGATGCTTCAAGATTAAGACGTCTTAACTCAAATTACTTCAAATCTTAGCATATTCAAAGTACACTTCTAATAACACTTGATAATTGAAACTCCAACAGATTTAAAGGAACCGTCTAGAATATCTTCAGAAATTACCGATTAAACATCATACTAAATGCAAACACAACAGAATAACAGTTTACATTTTAAAGTAGCAATAATCTCAACAAATAACAATTTTAATATAAAAATGGCAACCAACTTAAATCCAAGTCAATAGCCGCTTCAAATCATAACTTCGAAGCACTTCTCTTGGACATTAATGAGCTTGTTTAATCGGAACTCGGAAGCTATTGCTTGTTTGCCTCTCCGGAAGGTGAAGCGGATATATTGCACTCGTTGCCGCTTCCAAATAGTCTTATAATGCATTCCAGTCAGTAGCTTTCTAGTCTATAGTTGTTTAGACTTCTAGAGACCTTAGATACGCTTTTGGCACCGAGACTGCAGTCTCCAACGCCACCATGAAGTTTATAATTATTTTTGAGGGAGAAATCGGTACAACAGCCTTCCAACTTTGCCTTTAAAAACATATATGCGGTCGAATTGAGTCCTCCTTTTTTTGAAGTCGGTTAGAAAAGAATTTGGAATTCTAAAGAGCCTTTGGGAACCACGCTCACGGGCCCCCGAAAGCCTCTCAACTCTGGAGACTGAAAACAATTGTTTGAATTTTTCCAAAACATTGTAGTTCAAATGCGGGCTTCTTATAATTTCTTGTCTATAAGGGTCGGAACACTTTTCCCATATAATTTGATTTTCATCAGCCATCATATCTATATTCACTCTCTTTCTAGCCAAATCATCTATCACATAGTCACCATCGTTTCTTAAATCGTCCTCTACCCTTGAAACCAACCAATTTGCAATCTGTTATTTTTATATTTTATAATTTTACTTAATTAAAGTCAAATTGCTTTAGACTATATTCCTTTGCGTTGATTATAATTATCAGCTCCAAGTACCTCAGCTAACACACACTTGCTTAAATACGTATAGAAACTAATTATTAATCTGTATATAACAGCAGATATACTGTGGGAATAGAACTTCATAATACACCTACATTACGCATAAATCCAATCCACATAATATGTAGTTCACGAACACAAATCTCACCACTAGAATATTCGAGTGTTTCACAAATTGAGTAAGTCAAGCTTCCCGTGGGCATATCAAATATTGAGCACTACATTATACGGAAGGCTATGTATTGGGTCAAGGCTGTGCAAATACAAATACGCCGCAATGATATAAACCTGACGAATTGTAGGGTGATGGAATATGTTTCCAGAAATGTAGGTGCTTCAAGGATTTAATTTTCATGCTTAAACTTAGCACTGTATGAGTTAAGGGTAAGAATTTTCGAAGAGCTCTAATTCACGGTAAACAAATCTGAATGAAAAATCTTTGAATCTCACCTCTCCGAATCCATGTCTGTATCTTCTAGGTATCCAGTTTTAAGCTGAATGTTTGCTGTCTTAAGCTGTAACAAACAAAAACATAATTTTAATATTCTACGCATGATCAGTTATTCAGCATCTTGAGTAAGACCGTAAGTCCCATCTATTTAGTAAAGTAAATACACTCTTTACAACTGATAATCTAAGACACACTAACACCACATCACCTTTCGCATTCAGATCCCATCTTACCGAATAACCTATAAATGTAGGCAAACACTTTAATCTTGCAGTAAACGCTTTCCTCGTTCCAAAGGTATTTCTATAGCCCGCAAGTGCCTTTCAATGCACGGCACTAGAATGCAATTTTCTAAACGAGCCAGTTCTTCATGCAATACGTTTATATGGGAATCGGTTGAGTTCAAGTATGTGACGTTGTGCATGCGATAAAACTTATTGTAAATATAAAATCATCTGTACTACTTGGAGTAGTATGTAGTAGTTTAACTTGAGACAGAGAGAGTTATATAGAGTATACGAATCGAGAAATCTTGGTCTGTTCTGTTAGGTCTGCTATAATGAGTGTTCTAATGAAAGTAGATAGAGGGGTCTTACCATGAGCTTATAGTAAAGCACAGAAAGAAGTACCTGAGTACCTCGTGCGAATTTTCTTAAAATCGCCGTCACCAGTCATCGCGTCGACGTAAACGCAGATTTGTATGGGCTCAAAATAGTGTCATGTTTAGGCCGACAGAGGCGCTGCTCCGATCCCATACTAATATGCGTTAACATTGACGCGGTGACTTGTGACGGCGGCAGTGAAAAACTCGCACTAGGCACTCTGAACCTGTCATCGTCACTTTGAATAACGTTATTCTCATAGCTTTTGTCACAATGTAACCGTCAACATCCTGAAATCCTAGAGACGGATGTTTTGCACGCTAATTCCCTGGCGTTTCGGAACGTCTCCCTGTTGCGGGGCATATTCAGCTTCAGTATCCTTATTACGAGTTTTGCACCGTTTTCGTAATCTATACTCGCTAGCGTCACTCATAATATCTGTATGAGATATTTCAGTTCTTCACGTCACCGCTTGGAGGCGGTGTACAGTTTTCATTCACGGTGACAAACTCTTGGTAGGGGTTCAGAGAATTCGGGGTAGGAGGGCAGTGTATACAGAAAACTTCAGAAGGCGGTATTAAGGATATCAGTCTAAATTGAAAATTCCTCTGTTTGTGGTTGATACATTGGGATCATTTCGGCCAAATGTGACATTCCTTTTAAAGGACCTCTCAAAATCCTTTGGTGACTCGCGAGCTGTTGCTCAGACGATTAGATATGGCCATTCATGTCCGTGTATAATTTGTAATTTATTATACAGAGATGGTAACTTCCATCGTCTTTCCGATCTTTGTGAATATTTGATTGAGCCCTCTTGCTCTTGAGAAAACTTAACTTTTAGTATCAATCAGATTGTATTAACAACAATCTGATTGATACTTAAAGTTAAGATTGATGTAATAGCAGAATCATTTAGAGTGTATGCATCATATTTAGTTTATTAAAAACTAGCTGTGCCCCGCGGTTCACCCGCGTAGATTTAGTTCCATCCTTATTGTCACGGAACCCTAATTTTTTATAAAATAAAAGTAGCCTAAGTTACTCCTTGAAACATCAGCTACCTGCCAGTGAAAGTCTCGTTAAAATCGGTCGAGCCGTTTCAGAGATTACTCGGAACAAACAGACAGACAGACAGACAGAGAAAAAAATTTAAAACTTGTTTTTTCTAGTGTCAGTAGCGTGTATACATTCATATTCATTTAGTGGAAAACTGTTATTTTGGAATTACAAACAGACACTTTAATTTTATTTATCTGTATAGATATAATTCAACCATGTTCAATGAGAACAATGAAGGACAAAGAAAAATCATTTGAAAAGAATAGATCTAGGACTTGAACGTACATTTTTCAACGAAAAACTGTCGTGAATAAAGTTGAAAGAACATGAAAACGCTTTTATTCCTCTCTACAGGCTTCATTGAACCAATACATCGAACAAAATGGATGGTTATATCTATCTGTGTTGCTATAACTACTTTAACAACTCCCATATCGAAGCTTCGAGTGTTTGAGAGAGCAAAAATTCCCCGTATTTCTAGTAATTTTATAAAGCTTATTCAAGTATCGCATAGAAGCAGTCATTTCATCTTTATTGCCCTATTATAGCCGGTGTAAGTACTTAGTTTTTTATTTTCAGTGTTATAGTTCTTAAGTTGCCTTTGAGCTAGCTTTGAGATATTATGATTGTTTTTTTCTTCGTTCTCCTTAATAATTTGGGACATAGTCTAGTCCATAACTAAAAGTACCTTTTATTTTATGGCCATGTAACTGTAATAAGTTTGAAATAATACTTATATCCATACGTGTCTTGAATATGACGTTGGGAATGAATCTATACCTAGTGTAGGAATTATTTAAACAATAGGAAGCTATCTTTATACATTTTAATATAAATGCTATGATTGATTTTAATTTAAATTTGAAATTAAATTGAAAATAAAACACAGCCTTAAACCACTGTTCCTAGAGACATGAAATTTGGAGGGCGTGTGCTTTGTGAGGTGTTGGTATCTAAGAAAGGGTTTTCTGAAATTCCACCCCCAATTTAAATGGGGGTTGAAAATTTGTGTGCGCAATCTTAATGCAACGCAGGTGAAGCTGCGGGCGCTAGGCAAGTGTATATAAATAAAATATTAAAAGTCCTTTACACAGTCTACTTTCATAATCATATATCTCTTAGTAACATCAATAAATTGCGAAGTATTTCTACTTAAGATTAATTAGTGTCGATCATACTTTATTGTATGATAGATATCGATCTATGAGAACTGTGCCATTACCTCTATCAATTAACACACGCAATTCAGATTATTAATGTATGGGAAAACGTTTCTTTGAGTCTAGTGAAACTTGATTCAGTAGGGCAATAGAGTAATGAATAGATAGTATTTAAAGATACGCCATTTGATATTCTTGATATCAATCTATCTTATATTTTTTGAGTTCCTAACGTTGCCTTACTGTCTGAAACAGATTATCTATCATCAGTGAGAGGTACGGCATAACGGTGTGGGGAGAGCGAGTGATCATACTCATCCCCAGCAAAGGGAAGATCTTCCACGCTGTCACGTCTGAGGAACCGCGGCTCCGACTGTGCTAGATCGAAACTTGAATTCTGCAATGCTCTTGAAAACTCCCTTGCGCGATGTAGGCTCTCGTGTATCGCAGTTGCTAGCGAGTTGCGCCATCTATGTAGCGAGCGGAGAAGCACTGCTTCAACAGTATCTCCCGTTCGAAATCTTATCACAGGCGCCGGCACGAGATATCAGCGCGCAACGTAATTATTGTATTTATGTATTCTGTAATTGTATTCATGTATTCTATAATTGTCGCGCCATACAGGCAGACGGAGACACACTCATAAAATGACTGCTGCGCATTCAAGGTCAGCGCT
Organism: Watsonalla cultraria; assembly: GCA_964035505.1. Taxonomy (NCBI): domain Eukaryota; kingdom Metazoa; phylum Arthropoda; class Insecta; order Lepidoptera; family Drepanidae; genus Watsonalla; species Watsonalla cultraria. Next base: position 1,999,802 of record OZ037717.1, on the reverse strand, counting down.
TATAACTCGTGACGGGACCTGCAGTAAAAGTAACCTTCTGAAGCCGGCTGTAACTTTTATAATCCAGTATAATTGTCATTCTGACCTAGCATAACCAAATCAGGGCTACAACGGTTAAAGCAGAGCGTATTAAGAACTTCTGAGCTTTGACTTTTCATTTGTGTACCGTAAAATTAAACGTCAAGTTCTTAACACGCACTGCTTAAACGAGCATAGTAGGCCCCAAGAAATAAAGCTTTATAATTTGACTTTTATTTCAGTGAAAATAGCCAATTTAAAGTAATCGTATGCTACACCTGGCTACCATAATGTTGCAAATTGTAATCCATTTCTATTCTACGGTTGTAGAGACCATTAACTAAGGCAATTCAGCGTTTCACTAGGAATTACGCTATTAGGAAAGATACATCTGGCTAGAAATGTACCTATGCGTATGTATAGTTATACACACAGTTATAAAGGTTCATCTTCGCAATCCTATCGATTAGTGAATAATACCGAATTAAGCTGGAAGATCTATGTACAGCACAGATAAATAAAATTGAAGTGTCTGTTTGTAATTCCAAAATAACAGCTTTTCACTAAATGCATATGAAAGTATACACGCTAATGAGACTAAAAAACCAAGTATTAATTTTTTTCTCTGTCTGCCTGTCTGTTTATTCCGGGTAATCTCTGAAACGTCTGGACGGATTTTAACGGGACTTTCACTGGTAGGTAGCTGATGTTTCAAAGAGTAACTTAGGCTTCTTTTATTTATTAAAAATATTACGGTTCCGCGACAATAAGGATGAAACTAAATCTACGCGGGTGAAACCGCGAGGCACAGCTTGTATATTATTAGAAGGAGTCCCTGTAGGCAAGGTTCCGAAGATACTGGCAGCATTCCCCCTTTGAATAGCTAAACTAATTCTTTGTCCGAGGTAGCTGCCAGCTCTTCGGTCTCCAGTGATGTCGGCTAACCGTAAGTCATTAAATAGCCTTATAGCGGACCCCACGGACCAAGGGTCTCGACACCGAATGGGACAAAATCATATTCGGTGCCCAGACCTCTGTATTTGCTAGCTTTAGCATTTTATTGTTTAAAAAAAAGTTTTTTGTTTTGTAGGTTAGTTAGGGATATAATGTTCGGACATAAGCCATCACAAGATGTAAGGTGATAAAAAGAACACGTAATCTTTAAAAGTATTGTGACACCTATATTTAAGATTGCATTATACTCAACCCACCCGTATTTAACAATCACATTTAAAACAGTAAAATGTTATATTGCAATGCGTTTACAGTGTGATGTAAATCACGGTAATAAACAGGAATTTATGTTTCACGGAATACATTATATTAACGAATGTACTTTAATATTGTTACATCCATATAGAAAAGCAACAGAGATCTGATCATAAGCTCTTATTGCCATCATAGTTCCACTGTGTGACAGTGACAGACTTATACACGTTATATACATATGTCTCATAATAAGAGTTAAACTATCATGGCAATAAGAGGTCATGGTAGAAACCCAGGGGCCTTACCATGAGCTCTTATTGCCATGATAGTTTCACTCATGTATGAGATAGATGTATATAACGTGTATACATCTGTCACTGTCGCCCAACTGAATTATCATTGCAATAAGAGCTCATGGTTGGGCCCCAGGTCGACTAAGTATGAAAATTCTTTCAAGAAGTAGGTCTAAACTGTTTAAGCGCACTTTTATGTCTCAGAGCATCGGCGGGTGGTACATCTATACAGATAAATAAAATTGAAGTGTCTGTTTGTAATTCCAAATTAACAGCTTCTTATTAAATGCATGTGAAAGTATATACGGTACTGACATAAAAAAACAAAAATAAAAATATCTGATTGTTCCAGCTGATCTCCAAAACAGCGGGACCGATTTTAACGGGACTTTCACTGCCACATTAATTAATGTTAACAGGAGTAACATAGACTACTTTTATAAAAAAAAACATTATGGTTCTGCGGGCCTCCCATGAAAATTCCACTCTACGAGGGTAAAACCGCGGGGCACAGCTAGTTTGAAATAAACGACCATATTTGTCTCATCTTTTTTATTTCTTACACTTACTTTATTTCTCCATCCATCAGTGTCCAGGAAACCAGGATTGGAAAAATAATAGATTTATCTTTTTCAATTTTATTTCATATCTAATACAAAGCCTAGAGAGTAATAGTGCAGTGTGCGTCGAGTCATGATCGAGAGTCGTGACCATTCAATCGATCGACGGATATACCACAAACTAAATACACACAGAAAGTCAGCTCCCATGCACAAGCAGTAACAGGGCCCCACCATTATCGGTTTGAGCAGAGCGTATTAAGAATTTCTCAGCTTTGTCGTTTCATTTTGGTACCGTAAAATTGAACGTCAAAGCTAAGAAGTTCTTAATACGCGCTGCTTAAACGATCATATTTGGCCTCCATGTTACGAGCTTGAGCATTCAGCGAAAATAGTGGGAAAGCTGCGAATGTATTCGCGCCATACAAGACCTAGTGTCATGCCAGTAAGAAAATTTCTGGCTACCAGGCTGAGCACTGTATTTGTAATTTACAGAAGATGTTTCCCTAGAGAACGGTGATTGTGTTCATATGGCAATTGAGGTCGCGAATGCTCCTAACGGGGATAGGTAGGTTGGCTGCTAGCTATCATCATCATCATCAGCCGGAAGACGTCCACTGCTGAACATAGGCCTCCCCCTTGGACCGCCACGCCGAACGACAATGCGCTATTAGCATCCATCGGTTGCCCGCGACTCTCACGATGTCTGCTAGCTATAGTTACCACAATACACTCCTTTCGTCTTTCACATTGATGTCTTTGAGTAGCCGCTTACCACCAGGCACACTGTTAGTTACATTGCAACTTATAAAAAATGGATCTGAGGTTTTCTGTATTATTTTTCTAATGCCTTCGTTCCTCGTACTGTGTGAATAGCAACGGTTCCCGATCTATATAGGAAGACGTCCTTGTATTACTTTTCTATTTAGTGCCGCGGGTCCGTGAGTTCAATCCTCGAGAGACGGAGGGAGTTAACGGCTGGATACGAATTATATTGTTTCGTTTGGTTTGTAGCTAGGTTTTATCCGTCGTGAAACACCTGTTGAAAGTATACTGTCACATGTATAGTACACTGTAGGCTTGGACAAAGTAACATTCTCTCGCGCTTGCTCTAATAGAAACGATAAAAAAAATTATGGTAATGACATAAATCAGTCACGTGACATATGTCATTCCCATATTGTATCTACTAGCGAAGCGTGGGGATAATGTTACTTTGTCTACAGACCCTGGGTGGTAACTGTTTTATGCACGTGCTTCGGTGTAAAAGTAAGTGATACGATACGTAAATATGTTTTACAAAGATCACATAGCAATTCGTGATAAAATGATTATGTGTATTATCTATAGCTTAGCAATCAGTTATTTACTTTTAAATATGCGTAAGCCTTCTAGGACAATTCTATGAAAGGTACAGAATTTGATATTAAAATACTGGAAGTCTGATTTGTCTGTCGAGAAATTCCAAAAGAAATTCCTTTTAAAATTTTTTAAACTTTTAGAGTTCCACTCTAACAATTTTGATCGTTACAATATTGAAGATATTTTCCCATAGACTTAGTTCTTATGTTCAATACTGACCAAAAAATAGGTAGGACCGACCCATAGGTAGGTATGAAAATGAAAAAATTAAAATGAAAATGATTTATTCAGTTTAGGCCCTGGTAAGGCACTTATGAATGTCGAAGAATTTACCACCGGTTCGGAAACTAGCATTCTGAGTATGGTTAATATTATACAAATTAAGGCTCGATAAGACCAGCCCCTAAAAGCAGGAACTAGGGGCCAACTATGATCGTTTAAGCAGCACGTTTTAAAAACTTCTAAGCATTGATTTTTAATTTTAGGGTACTAAAATAAAAATTCAAAGCTCAGAAGTTACTTAAGTTACTTAATAAAGTACTGTTGTTTAATTTAAATTAGCCATTATGAAATTGAACTCGTGAAGAGGAGCTCGTGGCACAGTTGCTATTGCGCATATCAAAAGCCTAGCCAGTAGTTGGATGGGTGACCGCCCGAGTTCCCTCCGTGCCTCGGAGAGCACGTTAAGCCGTCGGTCCCGGTTGCCAATTTAACATCTTTGGCAATCGTTCAGGTCAGTCGGAGGCCTAAAAATAATCTGACAACTGGTTTAACCCAGATCACAGATTTTCCTCCTAAAATGGGGTTGCGAAGGTCAGATGGCAGTCGCTTCGTATAAAAATCATGTGATCAGCCACATCGGGTTGAATCAAGTGCCGACCCCAACAATGTATGGGACAAGGCCAGGGAGATGATGATTATGAAATTGAACACTAGGATCATTTTGTACGTGCATTTCTGGTATTTAATATCAGCGGTGATTGCACCACTGCAACCTTTAGGCTGTGGCCTGCGCAACCGTAGAAACAACACCGTTAATGTGGCAACAACTCACACCGCAGCGAATGAGCGTAGGATATTATTAATTGACACTAATTGTTCTCATAAAATCTTTTGTTAGGGCCGCCTCCAAGATTGCCGAAAAAGACAGACGCTTCTAAGATTGTCAATTAAGAAAAACATATACAAAGCTGTATAGTGGTTTCTGTATTACTAATTGGCTTATTCTTATATTTTTTTTATTACAAAATTCTTATCATTTGATAAGAATATTTTCTTAGAAGATTTTCATTCTACAAACCTGACATGACAAGTGAGCAGTCCGCCTGATAATTTGAACCTTGGAACGTGATCAACGCCTTCTTAATATATATTAAGGTATAGCACTATATATCACGGTATACCTATTCATAAATCGTAATATACATTAATATAACCGGAATACGGTTAGGTTAAGATTAGATTACTGACTATTAGTAGACTGACCAATTTTGGCAATGTATATAGTCGATATATTATGAATGAATATATTATGAGGTAAATATTAGGATTTATTTTTGGTATCTAAACAACCCTTCAGCTGTATAAAGGACCATACATTACACCAAGACCCTTCCGATGTAGGCAGAGATAATCAACATTATATTTAGAAGAAGCAGATTTCTCTTCTCCTACAAGAAGAAGAAGAATAGATGAAGAGCCTATAGAAACCTCTCTCTTCATTAATTCTAAGGGTTCTGTAATATCCAAAGAAGACCCTAAAATAATGACGCAGCCCACGCGCCGCGGCCACAATGCGGTGATATTGTATAGTAACAAACAAACTAATGAATATCTCCGGTTCCGAGCGTCACTAAACATAATGGTTACAGAAGGGCAGCTTTCTGCAACAGAGCTTAATATTATGAAATTTAACAGTGTAAAGATCTGTATTGTAAATTTGTAAGTAAAGAATATTGCATGTAACTTGTATAAAAAGAAAAAAATAACAAATAACTTACTAATAAAGTTCTTTCCCCTTTTAAATTTCATAATAATAAGCTCTGTTGCAGAAAGCCGGTTACTTCAATCAGATAGATTGATAGCCTTCTACAGTGTTTCTAACAATCGTCTCTCATATAATACGCATACGAGAATCTAGAATACGTATATTTTTGTTCAGATTGCGTTAAGCTTATGAATACGTAAGTTTCGTCGCTACCCGACAATGTATGGGGAGCTGACCTATTGTAACATTATTTTTGTGGTACAGTTAACGACGCTATTAATCGTAAGGACTGGCTATACTTTATGATTTAATAAGCAGGATGTAAATATTATACGTTCAAATAGGGACGCATGTCTTCGTTAAGAGGATCTCGTGATATAGTTGCTATTATTGCATTTTATTCAATCTGTGAAGTTGAGTTCTCGTTTCTCGTTCCCATGGGAGTACGGGGATAAAATTTAGCCTATATTCATCAGTGATAATGTAGCATTCTAACAGTGAAATAATAAAAAAAATCGGTATAGTACATTTTAAACCAATTCGTTACAAACATGCTTACATACAAATCTTTGCTCTACATAATATTAGTATAGAAAGGTGTGACATAACTGCACTTAAATTTTGCAAAAACTTATTGGTGCAGACTGCAGACACAGCTTTGACATGAAGTTATATCGTATTTCCTTTTAAAATACGATCCACTTCCACTCACTCTAAAGGATTTATTGCGTTCGTCGTCTCTCCGTTATTACACGCTTCAAAGTTGAATTAAAGTGGCAATATCTTATGGAGTACCTATATCTTTCACTCCATTTCACAGTCCAATAATATTTCTGGAATCTATCAATCTGTATATATTTAGACCTAAGGACTTATTGAACGCCTGCAAGCGGGGCCTGACTAATGAGTTCTTCTAAATACTTATGTGTAGTGCCTATATATTGCCTATCCCCCTGTATATTAATCTGCCGCGCTTTAGGAAAACACGAAATCCCCGCTTGGGCTCCCCTACTACTACCCCTTCAGGGAATACAGGCTTGCGCATATGTATGTATAGTGTCTGAGAGCCCTGAGACGGCGATAAACCCATCTTCTGTCACGTTAGAAGATAATCATCTTCGGTGAAAAGTGGGTGTTGTTATACCTCTGCATTCGGGGAATACAGACGTGAGCATAGTAAGTATGTGTAACGTATTGAAGATGAATTTTTCTGTTTCATTTCAAATACATTTTGAAAAGGTGAACAGCGAATGTAATTTGTTTCAGTGCAATGCTGACAGCTTTGCCATGTTGAATACATTGTTATTCATGCTGTTAGCCTTCCTGTCAGAAGCCCGGGAGACACCACCCTGGTCTAAGTTTCCTACGACTAAATCATTTTTAAGTTTTCATTCTTCTTTCTTCATCTCATTCATTTCTTGTCACGATCCCGGGAGACACCAAATTGTTCCAAGCTTCCTACGTCTAAATCACTTTTAAGTTATCATTCGTTAAGTTTATAGTATATCCGTGGCTATATTCATAGATCTAGTTAATTATATAGATGTGGTTACGAGAAAGTGAATCAAAGCATCATTAATAACAAAACAATGGTAATGGAAACGATTCGCTGTTCGAATTAAAGTTTGGACGCTATTATATTCAAATCTATTTAGATGGTAGATAATCACTGAACTGTTAGGAAAGTATTGTAATTTAATAAATCAACAATTAAAGCAACACTATAATAAGCCATCTTTAAGCTTCATGATCAACGCAAAAGTACTTCAAAACTGTTATATTAAGTCGAAATTGCGCCAAGAGCGAGCGAAGGATTTTCACCATTTTTGTCGGATAACTACTTTGCATACATGGAAAAAGTCCGCTTTTAGTCCACTTTATTCCGCTTTTAGCTTGAAAACGTGAATGAATTATAAATTCAGTTCATATTTAATTTTAACTAGCAACAGCGATCCGGAAAGTGGGTCGAAATAGGAATAATTTGGATTATAGGTCGAAAACAAATAAATGTTTACAGTTTTGGCACGTTCAAACTTCGTTGCTTGACCTTGCATTTTACCGTGGCTCAAAATGTGTTGATACTTTTTGGAGGTGGTTTCATGCCAAAGTTGGCGGATCAACGCAGTTTAGGTCAAGGTAAGGTCAAGCGACAACATTTACAAACCTATATTTTCAGAAAGATTAAATTCAGAGCATTACTAATCGAAGAAAGTGTATGAAAAGATGCATGAATGTGGATGAAGCGAGACAAGTATGTAAGGATCGTAGCATGTGGCTGAAGTCACTACTAGAATCCTAAGCGTACAAACAAATATACAAGTACTTGTTTGTACGATATGTAAGGAGTCAATATATTTTTTGTGTATTTTAATGAGTAAACACGATCTCACTCTAGTCAAAGTGGCCTAAAAAAGTCGGTGGTTCTGGCGGCGTCCGCCGTCAGACAAACTTGTAAACATAACAAATGCACTCGATCAATATTTGAGGCAATTGGGCAAAGGCCTAATTCCCTACATACTCAATAGACAGACATGCAGCCCACCCACGATGGTTGTAGAAAGTTGTGATCCGGCGGATAAAACCTTAAATTTTTAATGACCTATACTGCTCTTTGTATTATTTGCTATCAAGTTTAAGAGAGGTAAAGCATAAAGGGGTTTCTCGTTAGATATTAGGAGCTGCCAGAATGGGAATTGTACCTCTTCCAAAAAGATCGCAGCCAAATAATGCTACCTTTGAGAGGTGTTGTGTTCCTACGGTGAGTAAGGTCGCCAGTGCTCCATGGAGGGGAAGGGAAGAGTGGAGTGGAGGCGCTGTGCTAGCGTATAGTGGGATACTTTCTCTCTTACTTTGTTGGCACAGCGGTTCCATTCTCCAGGTGGAGAATGCGTGATTAACGCTCTGATATTGGTCACGTTTACAGCTACTTATAGCTGTATAATAGCTGCTTACCATCAGGCGGACTGTACACTTGTTTGCCTCCCCTTTATATATGAAAGATGAATTTAAAATTCACTCCCAAAAGTCGCTACTTACACCAAGTGTCGTCAAACTCTTGGATACTGAGTAATTGTTATCCCTATCCTAATAATGATCATTAGTTCTGTCCACACAGGCTTCCCTTCAAGATTCCGACATTACGTCATCATATTATCAAGATCAGAATTCTAAACGAACTTCAAACGAAATTACTGTTTTAAGAGCAACATGATATTTCACTACATGAGTACGACATCGAACTCGAAAACGTAATACTTATTAGCTTGCGGTCAGAGAACCCCTGATATTTACTAGCAACTGCGGCTAGTGACTGCCGGAAACCGCGAATCGATTTTGTTTTATTTGCAGCTGTGAAATTTAACCGTTAATTTAAAACGACTGTATAACATTGGAGCATCACTATTAACTACTGAATTCTGCATCCGCTTGTCTTATAAATACGAATTTCTGGTTTTATTTTGGATTCATTTTAAGGCTTATAGTGCCAAGGTATTTACAGTACTACAACACTTTTCCGAGGCAATATGCACAAATGTCCAAATATATTGGATTAGGATTAACACTGATCGAAATAAAAACAGTTTATATACCAACTAGCGAACGTCACGCGGTTTCGCCCGCGTAGTTCCCGTTCCCGTGGGAGTACGGGGATAAAATATAGCCTATGTTACTCGCTGATGATGTAGTTATCCATTGCTGAAAGAATTTTCAAGATCGGTCAAGTAGTTTCGGAGCCTATTCAATACAAACAAACAAACAAACAAAGTGTTCCTCTTTATAATATTAGTGTAGATGATATTGTCACACTAGATATGTAACGTTCGTAATCAACGTTAAAAAACTTAATAATCGACGCGCGAATCAATAGGACTAAAGATAAAATATGTGGAGAAGCAAATGAGTAAAAGAATATAATAACATCTAAAAACGCCCCAATTAGTACGTTTTCGTGTCTTCACCTTACGGCTATTGACATATTTGCATGTTTGATGTATGCATGAATTAAGTGTTTACTTTGCTACCAGACCATTTGCTTGTAACCAGACCATTTCCCGTGAGGAACTCTGTGAATAATTCACAGAGTTCCTCACGGGAAAAGGAATAGAGAGCCTTTAATTACATCCAATCTACAATTTGCGAAATTAATTCAAAAGAATACACTCAAAACATTCCCAAATGCAGCTTTTGAATGTGAAAGTAACAAAAGGCGCAATTAGTCCAAGGCGCGGTTTGAGTGCTCACCCAAGGACCCCGCTTTAGACCTGTGTTCTTCACCATTCATTACAACCTCAATTTACTCTTCAGAGACAAAAGACGTTATTCACTTCAATTAGGTTACAAGGGCTCGGGAGGTTCCTTTGTTATTTTTGGTCAGTTGTGTTATTATTTAAGTATTTATACTAAACTAGCTTCAAACCGCTGATTCGCCTGCGTGGCAATGAGATTTCACTTCACATACAAATTTTCAACGATATAAAGCCTTCTACTTAGAGGTTGACTTTATAGTTGAGGTAGAAAACGCTGAAATACGTAACTCATAGTTTTTTCGTACACAATTCATACGATGTTCAAGGAAAAAAAGTTTCATACAAATTTTTATTTTTCAACCTCTTAAGGGCAGAATTTCGGAAAATATTTTCTTATTGGATGCCATACAAATGTCATCATACAAAGAGACCTAAAACTTGGAGGGTACGATCAGCGGTTGATCCCTCCATCATTCAGGACAAAGCCTTTTATATGTATATAAAGTTTTTTTATGACTGTGGTGTGAGTGCTAAAATATAGAACATGGTAATTTAAATAATGTTAAATTGTTTTATCCGTCCGTAGTCTTTTCTCGACTAAACCAATGAGCTGATGCTGCAAAACCTTGTGACGTCAAAGTCCCTAATATCCGACGTTAGTAGAGAACAAAATATTCACAAAATAGGTATAATCACGTAGAAAATGGCCTCTAGAAATATTGTAGACGAATGTACCAAAAACATCGGCTACTCAAAGCAGGTGCGTGATTGCTCTTGCGCACGCTTGAGGTCAATGCACTCTATATCACCTGTGATCGCATCACTGCTCGCTCTTATCATAACTGAATAGGGTCCATTTTCAATTGGACGAGTTAAGTTCAAAATTAACAACAAACTTCCGGCGTGAACGACTGCAAAAAATCTTTAAGAGTACTTTGATTGACCATCTTTAACTGTGATCATTGATGCTTTGACGCGAAGTGGGAAAATTCGAATTTGTGAATTTTTTTTCGAAAATTTTTATTGTCATGAGAAATTCTTCATGAGGTTAATAGGCAATCGACTGAACCCCATAAATATTTTTGGCTCTCTCCAAAAATAAGCTATATTACTAAGTCTTCACTACCTGTCTGTGCGTCTGTCTGTCTGTCCGTCTGTCACTAGGCTGTATCTCAAGAACTGGGATAGTTAGACAGTTGAACGTTTTCAAAGATGATGGTATTTCTGCTGCCCCTATAAAAACAGAATAAAATATTTTTTTAAGGGGGCTCCTATACAGCAAACGTGATTTTATTGCCATTATTGATCTGAATGGCCAATTACTTGGCCGGTTTAAATAATCACTACGCGGATAAAGTCGCGATTAAAAGGTACCTCAAGTTCTCCAAATATCTCATCCATTAAGGGTGCCATTGGTAGGTAGACAAACGTATTTCTTTCCTAATTAATGTACTATTACGTACAAATCCGCCGTATTATACACATTTGAACTTAATAAAAATAAGGAAAACAATATGAAGATGGTAGAAACACACAAATATCTACTTCTATTGTAGAACAGTAACAACCAAGATATACACTACACCCAATTACCGCAGAACTCCAACGTTGACTGCAGTACAAACATGGCTGAATCTCCAGGGAGGCGACATACTACCGTGTTATTCACTAAGGTTTCTCAGCTTCGAACTCGACGACGAGCGTTGGTTTAAAACAATAGGAAATTGATACTTAATACATTGAGCATAAGGTTAAATTTCGTATCTTTGAAATTTGAAAATGAAAATGAAAAATACTTATTCAGTTTGGGCCCTGGTAAGACACTTATGTATTTCGAAAATTTACCACCGGTTCGGAAACTAGCCTACTGAGAAGAACGCGCAAGAAACTCAGCCAGGCATCATATCATATCAGGTATAAATATTCACAATAGTGACAAAAAAACTTGAAAACCGACCCTCGTCGACGCGTGCGACGCTGAGAAACCTTAGTGAATAACGCTGGTATCATCACTAAATATTCATATATTGCGGCGAGGCAGTTCCCGCCTTGCGCGGCACGAAATAAAATGGTAACAGGGGCGTTGGACTGCGGTCTTGATAAAACATGGGCTCATTTTTATCCACAATCGGGGGAGTTTGTAGACGGACGTAAATCATCTCTTTATTTATCTCTGAAACGTTTATTGCTCCCTTTTTGATTGAAGCAACAAGTTACTGAAAGGAAATGTCTATAAGCCCTAAGTTACAGGGGCCTTACCATAAGCTCTTATAGCCACCATAGTTCCACTGTGCGACAGACTTATACACGTCATATACATCTGTCTCATAATAAGAGTTAAACTATCATGGCTATAAGAGGTCATGGTAGGGCCCCTGGTGCCAGGACGAGTTATGTGCGCTGAACGAAAATATAGAGTGACAATTCACACAATCTTCTTTTATATGTATATAAAAAAAATGAATCCTCATTTCCCTTGGTCACGGCGTCACGCCTGAACGGCTGGACCGATTCTACCGGGACTTTTACTGGCAGATTGCTGAAGTTTCAAGGAGTGTTTTATGCAATTTTTTTTTTTAAAAGACAGCATGGAACTAAATCTACGTGGGTGAAACCGCGGGACACAGCTAGTATCTTTATAAATTATAGTTCATGTGTTATTCCGATGTAAAAGCTATGTTATCGTAAAGTTTTACCAAAATCCAAAAATTCTGTATTTTTTGCGAGAAAGAGTAACAAACATACATCAATTCATACATCCTTACAAACTTGAATGGTTTAAATGTATTTACTTAATCATAATATGTAACAACATGTCAGAGACTTCAGAACCGGTGGTAATTTTTCCGACGTATATTTATGTTAGGGCCTAAAGTGGTTAAATCATTATTCCTTTCCATTCTTTTCCATATTCTGTAAAAGTAAACATCCAATTCGGTAAGTCATCCTTCTGTATGTTAAGCTATCATTAATTTAACGCACTCTAACAAATGAAACCTCACACCATCTCGTAATGCATCCAATCTTCTAACCTTTAAGGAAACTAATTTGGGAAGCTAGCTTATCCCTACTTACTTAACGTGTTACTTCCTATATGTAATCAATCACCTGTGTTCCTTAGAGTAACAATCCTATACAGATAAATAAAATGTAAGTGTCTGTTTGTTGTTCCAAATTAACAGCTTTTTACTGCATGCATGCGGTACCTGAATAATAAAAACAATTTGTAAAAAAAATCACTGTCTTTCAGTCTGTTTCTTTCGGTTGGATGGATTTTAACGGGAATTTCACTGGCAGATAGCCGATCACTAGCTGATGTTACAGTTCTTAAATCTTAAGTTAAGCTGGTAAATAAGCATACGGCCCACCTGATGGAAAGTGGTTACCGCAGAATCTCTTCACACCCGTCTTGAAGAACTCTATGCTGTACTCGCTTGGGAAAACCACGTAGGCGATATCGTTCCACAGATTTACAGGCTTATTTTCCAAGGTGTGTTCGATGGTGAAGATGGCCATGGGTATTATTTCAAACATTACCTCAAAAACCGCCTGTAGTAAAGGCGGTAGAAAACAGACTAGTTACAAACATTCAAAATTTGCCAATTAAACATTCTGAACTTGTGCTAAGGATCCTTAGATCCCAATAGCACGTGATAATGGACCAGGAAGCATTAAAAAGCATGACACAGCCCAATAAATGTAAAGTTACCTTGAAAGGGCTCGCTAAGTCATAATCTCAACCGAAAAAGACTGTTACATTAAGTATTCGCTTAAGTAGTCATTGTTAGCAAATTTTCGTTGACCTTGTTGCAACCTTTATTTACATGCATACATATGCTCACGCCTGTATTCCCCGAAGCAGTAGGCAGAGGTGTTGTAATAACAAAACCTACTACTCACCCAAGATGATTAAGTGCCAACGTGACAGATGGTCTTTTGCCGTCTCAAGCACTATACATACGTCTTTGAATTACTTATGCATGTTTCCAATACCATACCACACTTGGCCACATGATTTTATTTTCCAAAGGTAACTTTTCAGGAACACATGTGCCTAGATTAACACACCCTATCATAAGCCCCATACCACATCAAGACCTTTTAAATATATCGGACGAAACTGGACATTACGTCCCATGTCAGAATATGTATCCCGCGGTCGGTGGAATCCCCAGATAATTCTGTGATGTAGGTAAGGAATACGAACCATATACAACGCTACAGCGGAATGCTCGTGATACTAGTTACAATAAATATAGTAAAACATTATAATATAGTCCTTTGTGTCCATAATAATATTGAAAACTAGCTGTGCCCCGCGGTTTCACCCGCGTAGATTTTAATTTCATGGTTGCCCGCGGATCCCTAATGTTTTAAAATCTAAGTAGCCTAAGTTACTCCTTGTAACATTAGCTATCCGTCAGTGAAAGTCCCGTCAAAATCCGTCCAGCCGTTTCGGAGATTACCCAGAACAAACAGACAGACAGACAGCCAGAGAAAAATTTTAAAAATTGGTTTTTCTGTGTCAGTACCTTGTATACTTTCATATGCATTTAGTGAAAAGCTGTTATTTTGCAGTTACAAACAGACACTTCAATTTTATTTATCTGTATAGATATAGATACGAAAGTATGTTTTTGTAGAAAGCCGTGAATCGCCTGTCCCATATTTCAAAGAACTTGAGAACTTCTAAGAAGTAATTCAAAGCTGTATGTATAGTGTCTGAGACGGCGACAAACCATCTGACACGTTAACACTTGATCTTTGGTGAAAAGTGGGTGTAGTTGTTACAGCATCTCTGCCTACCCCTTCGGGAAACACAGGCGTGAGTATATGAAAGTATATTTTCAGAGCCTGACCTAATTTAACTGAGTTATTTGAAACCTGAAGAATCTTTTGTAAAGGAATGAAAATCCCAACTATGAAGCCAACTCGAAACTAGTGAACGAATAGCGAACTATTTGAACTATGCAAACGATTAATTGTTGAGGTTGTAACCAACAAATATTACACTGCCCCAAGTGTAGCTTATTCAAATTTTAAAACGTCGTCGCTTGACGTGGCTGTTGTTCAAAATATGTTGATCCGCCATCTAAGGCTTTCAACCACAACGCGCCTTCAAAAAAGCATCAACACATTTTGAGCCACGCTAAAACGGAAGGTCAAGCGACCTCTTGGGGCACCTATTTACCAAGGATATTCAATTTCACCCGGGATCGAAAGTTTTGCAGCTTTCAAAGGTTTCATGATTGAGATACATTGGGGAGTTCCCAATACATCTGTTTAGCGTAAGCTTAGCATATACATGCATGTTTCTTAATTTCTTTTAGTGCTAGAAATAGCCACATTATTGCTGCTTACTAAAAAGTTTAATTAATTAATTTTATACCTTACAATCAACTATGTCCAGGACTGGACTTGGTTTGCTTATAGAGCAAATCGTAAACCGCAAAAACAAGCAGCGCGTATAAAGAACTTCTTAGCTTTGACTTTTAATCCTACGGTACCAAAACGAAACGTTAAAGCTCAGAAGTTCTTAATACGCGCTGTTAGTCCTCCGGGGGAGCCTAGTTTACATTAGAACTTGGATTCATAATAATAATGTCATTGAGCTTAAGTATTCTTTAAAACTACCATTCTTATTCAAATAATATTCTAAGTAGAGCATTAAATACTCCTTTCCAAAAAACTAGAAATAATCTCAGTAAATTTTCTTTTGAATTGTTGAATTAATCCATACAGATAAATAAAATTGAAGTGTCTGTTTGTAATTCCAAAATAACAGCTTTTCACTAAACGTATATGAAAGTATACACGCTACTTACAAAAAAAATCAAGTTTTAAAATTTTTCTCTGTCTGTCTGTCTGTCTGTCCGTATGCCTGTCTGTCTGTCTGTTTGTTCCGCGTAATCTCTAAAACGGCTGGACTGATTTTAACGGGACTTTCACTGACGGGTAGCTGATGTTTCAAGGAGTAACTTATTTATTAAAAATATTAGGGTTCCGCGACAATAAGGAAGAAACTAAATCTACGCGGGTGAAACCGCGGGGCACTAGTTCGAAATAAACTCTCAGCGTAGTTTATAGAAACTAAAATCATAGGCGGCGCGGCGGCGTCCCAAATTGATTATCTATTTAGATTCAATTTTCAAGTTTCTGAGAGTTGAGTCCATTCAGAAGGAAGAATAACCATTGATTACGTACGGTACCTGATTATGGCTGATAGTGCGAAATTACTTTTGAAATTGCGGGGTCTATGATAAGGTTTTAATGAAAAACTGTAATTGATGCTTGCGTTTAATGCTACGGTTTGGGAAATAAATTACTAGTGTTAGTTGAGAAACAGTTATCTTGAGAACACTCTTATTTTCGGCTATTCAAGCGCAAATTTTCTACATTAGATTGTGAACAATCAGTACGATGATTTACTTAGCTTAGATACTAGAAAAAGTATTTACAAATAAAAAAATGTTTATTTGTATTTTACTGTCTAGTAGTTTAGCCTTTAAGGTATTTATTGTATTTTTATTATATCCGTGGTCTGGTCCCTAAGCACTTTGCTTAGTTTGGGACTAGTATGTATCTATACAGATAAATAAAATTGAAGTGTCTGTTTGTAATTTCAAAATTACACCGTTTGTCTAAATGCATATGAAAGTATATACGGTGATAGACAAAGAAAAACCAATTTTTAAATTTTTTCTCTGTCTGTCTGTCCGTCTGTCTGTCTGTTTGTTCCGGGTAATCTCTGAAACAGCTGGACCGATTTTAACGGGATTTTCACTGGCAGGTAGCTGATGATTCAAGGAGTAACTTAGACTATTTTTGTTTACTAAAAATATCAGGGTTCCGCGACCATAAGGATGAAACTAAATCTACGCGGATGAAACCGCGGGGCACAGCTAGTATTTATTCCATTGAATTTGTTCCATTAGGTCCGTCAACTGTCTTTTATTTTCGAGTCTGAAAGTCAAATTAGCAGCCTAATTTGCTTTGTCTGCCTAATTTGTGTTACAAACAAAGTTACCGCCTCCTAGCAAAGTTGCAAATGGGCGCATATGATATTCAATCTATTTACTAATATGAAAATGAAAATGATTTATTCAGTTTAGGCCCTGGTAAGGCACTTATGAATGTCGAGGAATTTACCACCGGTTCAGAAACTAGCCTTCTGAGAAGAACCGGCAAGAAACTCAGCTGGCATCATGTACATTTCATTACACAGTAAAATAATAATAATTACAAAAAAAAAACATCATTAATTATTCACAATAGTGAAAATTGTATCAGCGTGCATGT
This sequence comes from Watsonalla cultraria, assembly GCA_964035505.1. NCBI lineage: Eukaryota > Metazoa > Arthropoda > Insecta > Lepidoptera > Drepanidae > Watsonalla > Watsonalla cultraria. Next base: position 1,982,827 of record OZ037717.1, on the reverse strand, counting down.
GTAAAAAATAATAATTAAAAACGTAAAAACAATACCAAATGATTTACATATCATGTTTGCATACCATGTCATTGCCAGGAGCTACTTGTGCAGAGTTTTAATTCCATATGTCTTTATATATATATATAAAAAGTCTTTATAAATATATATAAAGCTAAAGAGTTTGTTTGTTTGAGTGTGTTTGGAAGGCTATAAGCTATATATCAACACGCTAAAACCAATCACGGAATAGAAAATGAATATGAGAAATAATTATTCAGTTTGGGCCCAGCCGCGATATTCTGTATAGTTTATCAGCGTCGCACTCGACTGTAAGTTTCGCTTCCAAAAATGTGAAATTATCAAAGTATTCATTTCCTTTGATTAAAGCCGACGCTCGTCGGCTGTTGAGAAACCTTACAGATTAACGGGACTGGTATGGCACATATGAATGCCAAAAATTTAACACCGGATCGGAAACTAGCCTTCTGAGAAGGACCAGCAAAAAACTCAGCCATGTACATTTCATCAATAAGTAAAATTAGGTAAAGTAGATAATTAGCGTTAGCCTAAAGTAACTGTTACACGCGGACCAAGTCGCGGGTAGAAGCTAGTCCTTGGATAAATAATAAGCTTCAATCATTGAATCGTAATATAATTATAATGACACAATTTTATGCTACATGTTTTGAATGGGTGTCGTCTCTACAAAGCTGACAGGATGACACCGCAATAAGAATATGATCGATTACATTTTGACGAAGGCAACCCTACTTAAACGTTAGGAAAAAAATATTAAGTTACATTTTCTGTATTATAAAAGGACTTTTCTGGGGCTTCGAGGACACGAGATTACCTACTTCTGATATTGCATTGTTCTGTATTCGAAACAAAGCTATGGATACATAAAATATCACCACAGAGTAATAAAAACCTATTCTCGTTCCGAGTGCTACGGCACGAATGACTAGGGTTGCCATCCGTATTTTTCAAGCTCTCAACTTAGATTATTATTGATATGTTTAAGGAGCCGTAGTGGCCGTGAAATGGCCGCAAGCGACGCAAGTTCGAATCCCAGTCGGGCCTGTACCAAAGAGTTTTTCTAAAAACGTGACTTCACACCACGTGCTGTACTGTGAAGGAAAACGTCCTGAGGAAACCTGAATATGTCTGAGAAGTAATTCAAAGAAAGTATAGTCCCTGAGTCGGCGATAAACTAGCCATCTGTTACGTTGGCACTTATCATCTGTTAATTATATATTTTTTGGTCTGCGCGTTATTAAGTCTCATGGAATTAAGAGTACGGGGGTGTAACCGCAGGGCACAGTATTACAATATTTCCAATAGCTGTGCCCCGCGGTTTCACCCGCGTTGATTAAATTTCATGGGTGTCCCGCGGAGCCGTTATTATTTTATTAAAATAAAAGTAGTCCCGTTAAAGCCAGCCGTTTCAGAAATTACCCGGAACAAACAGACAGACAAACAGAGAAAAAATTATAAAAATTGGCTTTTCCTTGTCAGTACCGTGTATACTTGCTGCTATATGCATTTTAGTGAAAAGGTGTAATTTTGAAATTACAAACAGACCATTTTTTACAATTTTATTTATCTGTTTAGATGTATAGATGGTAGCAACCCTCAGGGCGCTATTCAAGGCTCGCAATATGCAGTGAATAGTCGTTGTTCGCGTCATTGTAACAAGTGACTTCGTGTGCGATATGAATTTTAACCATTTCTGTACCACCGGGGTATTAAAATACCCATGAAAACTGGAAATGTTAATTAACACATCTACACTGAATTTAGTAGATTTCGTTTGTAATGTACATATGGGGAGTTATAAATTGTGATGATAAATTTCAATTAAATTGGTGGAATATGGAAGGTTGGTTGATTTGTATACGAGTTTTACAGGTAAATAATCTATAAATATTTATTGCACTGTTTATAAGTAAAGAATGGTAAAACTAATTTGACTGAAAATTGGCGGGGAAGTAGCTTAGAACCAGAAGAAGGACTTAGGATTAGGACTTTTTAATTTTTATACCTTTCCCGTGGAACGTGACATGAAACGCGGTATAGCACAATAAAGTCTACACGGATGAAACCGCCTACTCGTTCAACAGTACTACTGCTAGTGTTTCTATAAAAATATTTGATACGAAACCTTTTATCTTCTATTAAAAGTTTTTAAAGAAACTTAACTGCCTCTAGGAAGAGAGGGATGGAGAATTCACGTGGAAAGCAGTGAAGATATTCTACAAAAAGATCCTTTTTTTGTATTGCCATTAATATTATGAAAAATTAAAATGATTTAATCTGTTTAGATTGTTTCACAACATGAAGAAAACTCATTTATAAAGCTAATAATTTACGTTAAATCGAAGCAACGTACGGACAACGCGGTATAATTTCATCAGTGTACGGACAACAGTCCAATTTCAAGCATTTACTAACTCAACAATGTAGAAAAAGGTATATTCACATTTAACTAACTGAGATTGTAATTATAAATTTAAAAGTTAATTAAGTATGCATTATAATTCGCTGCTAAAATCATAACCCTTCCTTTTGCTTCCCTGAACTTAAAGAAGGTTCGCTCCCATACATGGGATGATGGGAACAGGCGCAGGCATCTATCTATACAGATAAATAAAATTGAAGTGTCTGTTTATAATTCCAAAATAACAGCTTTTCACTAAATGCATATGAATATACGATAATTACATTACAAACTGATTTTAAAAAAAACCTGTGTTTTTGTGTCTGCCTGTCTGTGTGAAAGTCCGTTTATTCCGGCTTATCAAATCAGGACTTTCACTGGCAGATAGCTAATGTTACAAGGAGTAATTAAAAAAAATTGGGTTCCGTGAAATAAAGACACCCATAAAATTTAGTCTACGTAGGTGAGACCCGCGGTTTCACCAAAAACTATGACGTTTCTAACGACGGTTCCAAGATATATACGGATACCACTGTTACTTATTTTTCAGTTCTGAAAAATGATGAAACAAGACACCCACAATCCATTTCCTTCGCTGAAAATATTCGCCTTGAGCTCCGAATAAAATATCTATTTCCAACAAAGTACTTTTGAAAACTGAAACGGGTATTATAATGATGTTCTTTTTTAGTACATAGCATCCAACAAAGATATCTATATTAATAGTATGGACTGCCTCGTTCTCTGTCATCTCAACCTACTCCTTTGAGGAAAACAACTTTTCATAGAATCCTTCTTCTTCTTATCGTGTCGATGACAGACAGTTCAAATTGTTGTAGCCCAGAACTTGGCTACTTCAACAGCATTATTGGTGGCAACCATTAGATCTTCCCGCGTGCAGCTGGTGGACACGCAGGGCACGATATAAGGTGGGCCATAGTTTGGGGCGCAGCGCACACACATCCTATGTTGGCGTTACCATAGAATCCTTTATTAGTATATACACCTCACCAAGAACACAGGTTCCAAATTTAATGACCCTACAATTATCTTAGGTTGTGCAGTGAGTTAGTCACTAAAAAGGGATTTCATAAATCTCTCCCCTAAGGGGTAAATTGGGGGTTAAAAGTTTGTATTTGGCTTCTAATTTAACCTAAGTTAGCGTAAAAAAATAACTTTCAATGAGCGTTCGAAGTGCCCCTTATGTTGAATAATTTCTTACCGGTTCTTCTCAGAAGGCTAGTTTCCGAACCGGCGGTAAATTCCTCCACATTCATAAGTGCCTTACCAGGGCCTAAACTGAATAAATCATTTTCATTTTGAATACAAATAATTAAATTTTTATTTTGTAAGAGTTCGAAATCTCACTGCCACACATGCGAAGCTGTGGGCAGAAACGTAGTTACGTATTAAGATACATCTAAATATGTATTTATGTATGTATATCGGGTCAGAATACACACACTTCCTCCACTCTCATACGTTAATTAAACCTACAAGGTATTTTATTTACATACCCTTACTACACAAGATAATATTATTATAAAATACATCTTAACTACATATGTATTTTTCATTAACTCAAAGCGGCTGTTTTATTCAAAGGAGCTTTGAAACTCTCGTTAACTTCGTCATTTTATATTTTGAATTTTCTCTCCTTAGTAGCCGTCGCATTAAAAATAACAGTTACAGACGGACGACTAGAATAAAGAAAGAGAATAAAGAAAGGAGAAAGAGAAAGAAAACAATTATTTGCAAGCAAATATGATGAAACTGTGGTAAGAAAAAGTAATAAATCTATTTTAGTAATATTTTCTTACCAGTGGCGTGCATTGCATATAGGCAGGTAAGCAGAAGTTACAATTTGTGATTACTGAATACACTCGTGTCGTGTGTGTGTGTTTATGTTCGTATGTGTATCTTTATCAAGACGTACGTACCTATGCCGCGTCACATAGGTACTTAACCTGCCTACCTACCTACTTATTGTTTATGCCTACCCCTCTGAAAATCCGATGCACGCCCCTGTTTCTTAAATACATGTTCACGCCTGTATCCCATGGGGGTAGGCAGAGACCACCGTTCGCCACATGCTAAGATCCTTACATACTTCTTTCGCTTTGTCCACATTCATGCATCTCTTCATACTTTCTTCCTTCCTTCGGTTACGAGTTTAAACATTTGTCGCGGATTAAACGCCTCCAAGATTTGTTGCTTGGATTACATACATTGATAATGTAGTATTATTACAGCAGAAAACGATCGTAATCTGTTGTATGCGAGCTGGTTTTCTGTATATTTTTATTTGTGTATTCTTAATAAACTCATTAGATGGAAATAAAATATGACGGACGCTGTGAAATTATGAAATAAAATAACAAAAAATTTACAGTATTTTACGAACTATATTTTTGTAATAAATGCGAACCGCGGACCATTTTCTTGAACAATATATGCATATACCAATTTAAGGACTCACTGACAGAAATATAACGCACAGCTTAAGCCTAAGGTTCAAGAGACATGACATTTAGTAGAATTTTGGGGTTATTCCAATAATCCCCATTGAAAATCCCCACCAATGGGGAATAGTGAAAAAAAGTCCTAAAATCCCCATTGAATATTATTTGTTAGGTTAACTACTGCCTACTAATATTACAAACGCGAAAGTTTGTAAGAATATATGTATGGATGAATGTTTGTTGCCCATTCACGCAAAATCTACTGAATGGATTTTGATAAAACTCCCGTTAAAATCGGTCTAGCCGTTTCTGAGATAAGTCGGAACAAACATATACATTTAGAGAAAATCGGTTAATCTTTTACAAACAGACACTTCTATTTTATATATCTGTATAGATAATAGATATATAGATATCAATAGCAACCATCTGAGTAACTTTATCAACACAATTACCAAAATGTCTCTCTCTATATATCTAATTCGACTACTTTGGCAGCCAGAACTTCGAACAGAAGCCTTAACTTGTTGTAGCGACAATCTAACTTAGAACCATTTTAGAGCACTTCGAGTTCTAACTTAGAAAATTATCAGTGGGTTTACTGAATGGTAAACATTAAGTTCAATCTTCTACTGAATTCTTAGGATAACTACTCCGGGGTAACTGCGCACAATTTCTATATATTTCTACTTACTAAGATTTCAGTATTTTTTCTCGGATTAATCGCAGGGTTCGATTCTGCAATAATATATAACTTATACAAGATTCCATGGAAGATGGGACGGGTGCTGGTATGGGATGCAACCTGTTCAGACACGCTGGCCCCGTCCCATCTACATGGAACCAACAACAGAGTTGGTGCGGCATGTGAAGCGGCGGAGAAGGCTAAAGCTAGCAAATACAGGGGTCTGGGCACCGAATATGATTTTGTTCCATTCGGTGTCGAGACCCTTGGTCCGTGGGGTCCTAGCGCCATAAGGCTTTTTAATGAAATTACGAAAAGATTAGTCGACATCACCGGAGACCGAAGAGCTGGCAGCTACCTCGGACAAAGAATTAGTTTAGCTATTCAGAGGGGGAATGCTGCCAGTATCTTCGGAACCTTGCCTACAGGGACGCCTTTTAATAATATATTTTAGGTTATTATATTAGGTTATTATATTTTAGGTTATTTTAGTTTATATATTTATTTTTAAGGCTGTTAGTGTAATAAATAAAATTGATTTAAAAAAAAAAAAAAAAAAAAAACGTATACAAGATGTCAGTTGATTGACTTGATGGTACATTTCAGAAGACGCAATTTTTTATCTCTGGTAATAAATATTCGCAACCAACTTATGATAAAATGGAAGTGTCTGTTTGTAATTCCCTATTAACAGCTTTTGACTTTAATGCATATATGAAATGCATACGGTTCCTATATTAGAAAAAAAAATTTTTTTATAAGAATTCTCTCTGTGTCATGTGTTCCGGCTAACCTGTTTTCGTGTAACCGGTTTCACCCGCGTAAATTTAGTTTCATACAAACTTTCATCCCCTATGTTATCCCCTTGGGGGTAGAATTAATCAAATTTCTTAGCGGATGCCTACGTCATAACATCTACCTGCATGCCACATTTCAGGCCGATCCGTCTAGTGGTTTGGGCTGTGCGTTGATAGATCACTATGTCAGTCAGTCAGTCACCTTTGAGATATATATATTTAGATAAAGATAATAGAAAAATAATTTTATTTATAAATTCTGCTAAATAAAGCAACCCCCATGAAATTATGAGTATACGCGGATGAAACTGCAGGGCACAGCTATATATAGTAATAAGAGTACATCAAAAGCTTATAAAATACAACGTTGCCAGATTAAATAAAATACAAGCAAGATACACGTTATATGGTATCCCTGGAAAGTCGCATTCGTTCCGCCTTGTCGCATCAGGGTTCCCATTTCGGTCAATTTAAAGCTCGTTCCTTGTACTGAACGTATTACAATTGGTTCCTTGTACGTATTACAAATGGGAATTTACTAATTTAAACCTTCGACCACAGATAGAGCCATCCTTTTAAAAACTTGACTGCCAAATTGGTCTCGAGGTCGCAAACGTTACTGTGGAACACGAGGCCCTGAGATATTCTGTTTGTAATTTTTGCGGTTCGGTGTCTGGATTAGTGCCCGGTTAATGGCAATAGGCTTGCCCCCATTCAAAGTCCGTGACTTTAAACGTAACTGGTGAAATGGTGTAGTATTAGAACTTCTGCCTACCCCTTGGGAAAATGTATGTATACATTATATTCTCCTTCTCTAGTACAAAATAAATTGTTCTCAACTTTACCATCCTGCGTGAAATACTACCTATATTCTTTGCTAGATGAAGATCTCCCTGTCTCGCTAAAATCGTATAAAATACGTGCTGTCCAGCTCATAAGGTTATCTACATAACCACATTTGCTTGTTCTATAATATCTAATTAGGGTCCCCAATATCGTAATTAAAATCTCTCCATCAACATAAGAATAAACATAACGGGACGTCCCAGGAAGCTGCTTATAGCCCCATAATTATTTAACACCGTTTGATGCAGTTATCACAGGAAATTGATAGGTGCCTGGTCATTAACAGCTTACCTTGGTAACTAGTACTTGCCCAGTCATATCACTGGTGATAATCTCCAGGAAATGACATCTACGGGGTTTGCATAATAAGCAGAGCTGGAATTTTATACCAAAGTTGCAAAAAAGCATACTTTTGATCTGATGGTTAGTTTAGCAGTTAGTTACCGCAGCCTATGAAGAATGGACAGAGTGACTCCAACGCGAACAACTGGCAAGCTGTAATACCCCTAAAATCTCTGCACTTTTTTGAAGAACTCATAGTAATTCTAAATCATCCCCAAATGGTCTCTTATTAATTATGATTTTTGGAATAGAGATAACTTTAACTCGAATAATCATAACAGGATCTAAGTCACTGGTAGAATTTAGTAACACCTACGCGCATAAGAGGATCTCGATTCAACACGGACCAATTTCAGTATTAACTTGCGGCGCATCATCGTTTGACGCCTTAGTAACATAAAAAAATAGATTATTTACTACTAATTAGTCCTAGTTAATATATTAGATCCAGGCCAAATACTTTATAATTAAAAGTAACAGTTAGGTAATCACCCCATCGCTCGTTCCCACCATCATCATTTCACTTGATGTCACCGTCTCATGGTAATGAGAAATACGGTCAGCCTCATAAGAAGCTTAACATAATTACTTTTCCGATGTATACCTTATATAATTCTGGAAAATTTTAATCATATTTTGTATGTAACACAACTAAATTCAAATTTTACAAAGTACTTTCAAATCGCCAGAATGACATGACTATACAGGATAAGAGGGCTAACCATGAGCTCTTATTACAATCATAGTTCAGTTTTGCGACAGTGATGCGAGTATACACGTCACATACATCTGTCTCACAATATAAGGCAAACTATTATGGCAATAAGAGATCATGGTAGGGCCCTAAGTTAAGATTGCTTATACTGAGAAACAATTAGGTTTCAACAAACAGCTTTGAATATTAATACAGACCTTTAGATGATCCTGAAAAGTACCTTCGATGATCGTTGGTTCAGCTAGTTTGAAACTATCTGTGCCTACATTATCATGATATATTTCGCAATATTGTTTCATAAATATCACAGACTGTTAGAGTTCGTGTTTTATCATATCGTTCGCTCAGAATGCGAAATATTCCTTTACTCTTATTGATTCAACCTAGATAATAGAGCAATAGAAATATCATATCATATTTATTACGTACTACCGACCCACCCTAGCTTTGCTTCGGGAATCGATTTTTTTTAAGAATGATTACGAAACGTTGATTTTTCTCTAGTTTCTATAAATACAATTTTATTAAACCATCAAAAAACGGATGGAGGTTCGTAACGTTCGTCGATCATCTAAGAAACACGATGCGTTCAAAGAGATTAAATAATTTTGTGCGGAAATGGCTACTGTAATTTATACTATTTGAAGAAGATTTAGCGTTCTCCACCCGTCAAACTTTCTCTACAACCCATTCAAGCAAATATTCAAGTCTAATAAAAACCCTGAATGTTCTAGATTCAACGCTCTTAGCTAATCAAAAGCAAATACAGCAGGATTGATATCAATACTTATATATATTAGAAATGGATTCTGTATGCTACGACCGCTCCGATTCTTTATTGGCAGTAATTCATCCGCAGAGGAAAGCTAATTCAACTCATTCGGAATTATCTTCATCATGTGGAGAACCGCATAAGACGCTTAATAGGCGCGATCCCATATCAAGTAATTGAGGACTATCAATTACAGTGTATGCCTAATGCATTGAAATGGTCATTTCGAACCTTAAAATTTGTATGACTAACTAACTATCTAGCTAGCAATAGGGTACATCATCTTTATTGGCGTTTTGAGATTTGAGTCCTAAAGACTGTGTCCATGGGCTTTTCATTAAACTCGTAATATATTTACAGAATGTTGATGGTTGAGACGAAAAGGTATTTGTTTGATATTAGATTAGATTAGATCTAGTCATTGAATTGTTTCTTGCCAGGTTCTACTCATCAGAAAGCAACCTTCCAAATCCGGCGGTAACATTTAAAATCTACACCTATATAATATTATAAAGAGAAAAGATTTGATTGATTTTTTGTTCGTTTGTTTGCATTGAATAGGCTCCGAAGCTACTTGACCAATCTTGAAAATTCTTACAGCAATGGATAGCTACATCATCAGCGAGTAATATAGACCTTATATTATCAACGTACTATCGTACGCACGGTAACGGGAACTACGCGGGTGAAATCGTGTGACGTCCGCTAGTGCTGTATAATCATGTAATTCTGACGATTTTAAAGCACTTTTAGATATATTTAGCATTCTTAATTTCGCAACACAGAAAACGAAATCGTTTTCGAACGCAGGCCTTAAATAAAACAATAACAATATTATGATGAAACATTAATCAAATCGTCGAAGTCAATTAATTTTAAAGTCGATTATACACACAAAATGTATAATAATACCCATTTAACGTAAATGTATCCAAATTAATTGTCACTAAGAGAGATCAAATTTCAATGTCAGATCATTGAAGATTTATTTGAAAACGTGACCCATAATCTATCGCCTCGACCTTTTACCGAAAGGTCAAACAAAACCTGTATGATGAAAACCAGTCAATCAATAATACTATGATAATGGAGCTAGTGATCACTTCCCAACCAGATTGGTCTTTACCGGATCAGTCCAAGAATGGGCTGTACAGGTTCTGTCACGAGTTAAGAATGAGTACCTTTGAATGCGCAGTAGTAATTTTATGACTGTCTACAAGTATGGCGCGTGGTGAAAAACATGCGCAGTATCCCCACTATCTTTCGCAGCGCGTTCTTTACTCGTGAGAGGACCTGTACCAAGCTCTCTCTGATCTTTTCATCATTCGGATTTGACTACCTCATCATGGCCCTCGCGGTTAAGGGGCGCTTTCGTGTTCTGATGCGCCCTCCCATATTGTAAAAGCTGGGTTCAGCCTGGTAACGTAAGGAGGGGTATCACGGCGCAGCATGTGAAGATATATCACGTGCACTTAGCGACTTGGAGGAGCACTGTGGAGTTTAGTCGGTGCGAGTCCGACAAAAAAATTGTCTAGTCGCAAATTCTACTGCGGAACACGAAGCCCTGATATCGATCCCGGAACGGGCAGTGTTATTGGGTTTTTCCAACTGCAATCTCCCAGTAGCAGCCCTAACTCAGTTAATGGCAATAGGCTCGCCCCTATAGTTGGACATAGGACTTAAATATTACTGGCGAAAGCTCTGCCTACCTCTTAGAGGAATACAAGCGTGTACATATGTCATAAAGAGTAACAATTAGGCGAATCGCAATTGAATAAATTGGTGTATTATCAGTACCGTCATGACCCTAGTTTTAACCTGCATCCTCAAAATCCTTCGTCTGACACTCAATCTAATCATGAGTATGATTATCAGATTGTACGAAAAGGTACCACTAATTTATTCGACGATTATAATTTGAATAAACTATTAGTCCAGCACCCTATGAATGTAATATGCATGGAGTATTGACGAAGCTAGGCCGAAATTCAGTAGTGGTATTACTAGGGTACAGCGTAGCTTAATCTAAACGTACTATTTGAGGATTATAATGTTATTAGTTTGAAGTTCTACAGTGTGTGGACAGATCTATGAATAATGTTTCCAGTTTCAACATTTTGAGGTTTAAAAAATTTGATACTTCTAAATTATATGTGGAATTTGACCGCAGACCTACCAGTATTTTTGTGGTAATTAGACGAACTTTAGTGTGGAAAAGAAGAAGGGTAGACAGAAGGGAAGAGAATGAATGGAAATCCATGTAAATACGATCGAAGGTTTGCCGAGCAAACTAACTGACGCTTTAAATCAGTATTATGAAATTATGACTGTCTACAACTCCAGCCAAGCACTGGGAAACACTTAATAAAGTATAAATCTAATTAAAGTAAAACCAGTAAAGAAAATTACCTGCCGTTCCTGTGCGCTCCCACGGGATATGAATGTGGTTAACATAACGGTTAAAATACATTATTTTAACTATATAATCGTTCTAGTACCATGTATTATAACCGCTACTCTACATACACCATCGGCATATATGCTGTTACTCTTAATTAAACAAATAATTCCGCATACTGTGTTGAATGAACTAATATTTGAGCCTTTGAATAAATAGGTGACAAACGTTAGAACAACTTCAACTTAAGTAGAATCACTTAAAGGGGAGGAAATTGAATTTCGTAAGTTTTGTTCTGTTCCAAATTATATCATTAAACTTTTGGCGAAACAACCACTTTACAGTTTGACGTTCTTGGAAATAATTAAAGGATTATAAAATTGGAATCCGAATATATTTTTCAAGACTAGCGGACGTCACGCGGTTTCATCCGCGTAATTCCCGTTCCCGTGAGAGTACGGGAATAAAATATAGCCTATAATACTGGCTGATAATGTAGCTATCCATTGCAGATAGAATTTTTCATCAATTCATCCAGTACCTTTTGAGCCAATAAACATACTTATGCAAATCATTCCTCTTTATAATATAAGTATACATAGATGTAATTGAAGGTGGCTTTTGATTATAGTGATCTTAAATGTTCTGTCCGTGTGTTGCATTAACTATGAGTAGGAAATCAAACATATACAATTCCGTAACTTATAATACTTGTACACACCGACCCTCATCCTAATAAGATACAAAATTGCGTTGTTCTAATCTTTAGGCAGGACGTAAATCGTCGCGCCAATGGAGGCTGATTCAATTTACATGTAAAAATGGGTCTGTACTCGTGACGAATTGTAAACACGGACGATTTATGTGTCCCTAGAGGCACTGTCTGTTTACACAGTATATTTTGATTGAACACCTATATTGTGGAAAATATGACGGAAAAATGTGATCGATCCACAGTGAAAGCAATCTATCTAATTAGATTACAGGCACCTTAATTTTAACTATAAGTAAGGCCAAGGTTCTTTTGAAAGTTTCTTATCGATTAGAATCAAAAATCACTTTTGATAAAGACTACCTAGATGATGATGATGTGATCCGGCCGATTTCAGGCTCCCGCTTCAACTCCGATTGAATTATCGGCAAATGTGGCTTATGTAGTCAATCTTCTTTTGAAAATTTGTCGCACATTGCGGACATCTGGGGGCCAACTATGGTCGTTTAAGCAGCGAGTATTAAGAACTTCTTAGCTTTGACGTTTAATTTAACGGAACTAAACTGAAACGCTAAAGCTCAGACCTTAGACCTGAGACCTCAGAGCTTAAACCGCTGACGGTAGGGAACACAGCGGATAACTCTGATATAAAAGCTACAATTATTAAGATTCTAGAATCACACGGTAGAACCAATTACCTTGACCCGTTGGTAATCTCGAAGTAAATGATTTTGTCGTAAATCAGATGGCTGTAATTCTTATACTTACTCGTAAGACCCTACTTTAGCAAAGCATATAAGTAATGGTTGACTTCCCGGAACGTAACAGGTGTTCATCCCGGAAAAACTTGTGATTCCACGTCATTGCACCCCAATTCACTTCCGTAAACAGGAGGGGCAAAAGCACAGAATAAATAAAAGAATAAGTAATTTACCCGGAAATCCTTTACCGTAGGATTACGGTAACAGCTTTAAAACTCCTAAGATGTAGTGGAACGTGGAGTCTAAACTCAGCAATACTTACTAGTTTTATTACCTTGAAGCGCCTAACGCAAAGGATGTCTTGAAAGTTTTTTTGCCTTTGTCTGAGCCTGCCTGTGACATCTACCTGTCTACAATTTTCTTTATATCTAGATCTTAAACAACTCCGTCAAACAATACTACAAATTCAGCATCTTCAGTGTTTGAATTGAATTACAGAAAATATGCAGAACAGCTAAAAGTCTTTGACGTATATGGGATTCTGAACCATAAAGTACACGAAATGCTTTGGTATTATAGATTAATCTTGGATCTTACATAAGCTAAAGGTTTAAGGCATAAGGCATAATTACAATCTCGCTTTGTTGTCTAACTGTCACACTTATCTCTTGTACTACATAAGTTACTCCAAGTTCTGATCACACATGCGTTGTGATATCCACAAGTTGAACAAATGTCTAGGGATTTACGGACAAGCCTGTATTCTGGCCCAGAACTTGTATATTGCAGTTGGACGCTTTTATTGCCTTAGAGATTTATCGCCCAAAGTGGTGTGTTCAAGTTAAGTTAAGCAACAATACCCACGGCTAGGAAATGGATAGATGTACGCCATTTGTTACAAAACTATGCCGTTGACGGTGTTCCTGGAATAAGTCAATGTTAAATTCCATTTTCATTTCACAAACCAAATCACATTATCTGTCAAATAGTTTTTGAGATGATGTCTGCTGAATGTTTTATGATTCTAGTAGGAATTATGTGGCTTAAATCAAGGCTATGTTCAGCTACATTTACCCTTCAATCATAAACAACATAGCCTTGACAATTACCAGAAAAAAAAACTGTATTCATTCTGTTTTTGTGCTAAGCTAAATCCAGCCATTGTTACCTTACCAATAACTAATAGACACTATTTTCACCCTAGTCAATTTTTCCTAGTAGCAACACTAGCAACGGAGCAATATTCCCCAACAAAATTGTACTTATCCCAAAGTAATTCACAGTTCCTGTGGGTAGCAGTTGCGTGGGTAAATGAGAGACGCAAGTAATTTGAATTTTAGTCGCACTATTATAGTGAAACCCATTACAACAATAATTTGGATCAAACTAGTTATGCAGTGAAGCAGTTTTATGGCCCGTGTCGTGAGATTTATCGCACTAGATACGTTACTCGACTTGCACTTTGATTTCACCTTGACTTTGACTTAGAACGTAAGTCATTGTACTGTATTTTGGACACGCTTTGTCATGGGCATTTTAATATGGGTGTGTAGGCTGGTCGTGATGGGTTTCGTGTTTTTATGGATTTAGTTAATTTTATTATATGTTGATGATTGAGATTTAGTAATTACATACATTATTATTGATTTCCTAATTATATATCGTCTCCGTTGATCAGTGATTAAGAAACTCCGGTCTTGAATGCGTGGTATGTAGTAATTTTTACGGTCTTTCATGAAGCGACCGCGAACAAATACATACACAGTTCTCCCCACTATTTTTGCTAAGCACTGAAACCCGTGACGGTACCTGTATGTCCCATTCGGATTTCGGAGCATTATTTGGCTGAGATTTTCTGTGGAGTTACAGTCCCTTGTCTGTCCGATTTTGACAAATATGCTACCCTTGCTTGAGTATTATTGTGTTCCTGCGGTGCTAGTACTTCATGGAGGCGAGTGCTTGGAGTGGAATCGTTCGGCAGGTATTAATTATAGAGGCAGTCGGACTGTGTGTGTCGGAAAATATTTTGTTGGATTCTTGTGTACTTATACTAGCTATAAACTAAAATAAAAAATATGCTTATAAATATTCTTCAAGTTAGGATAATCGGAACCAAGAATTTATATTGTAAAGTCAACGACCTCTAAGCAGTTTATTTTTCTCAGACATCGACTTTGGTTAAGCCGGATATTTAATAATTAATATAACGTTTACGAGATATTAATAACAGCATTATTATAATCTTTTTTAATATATCCTGCTCTGTGTTGTATACAATCAAGCGATTTAGCTTATTTTCGATAACGGTACTGGGTAATTTTATGAATAAACATATCGATGCGTTCTTCTTAGTATTATGTATGTTTGTATTTATAGATGTAATAGATGGTATACTAGCGTATAGTGCGTTCACTGCTAACGTCGCATCTGCTTCGATAGCAGTGGATACGTAGCATGATAATTAATTCGCGCAAACCATTAAAAAATATCATCAGCTAACAGCCAGTGAACGACCCATTTAAATCGGTCCAGCCGCTTCAGAGTTTACCCGGAACAAACAGACATAAAAACAGAGAATTGTTTTTTTATGTAAATATCGTACGTATGCTTTCATATGCATTTAGTGACTGCTATTAATTTAGAATTACAAACAGACAATTCAATTTAATTTATCTGTATAGAACCATTTGATGTGATTCGATATACCTTCTTTTATCGATATTTTATAGCAACAGGTTTACATTACTTCCCCTCGTAAAGGTGTTTTATGAATTCGCCATCCATGCTATAATGACATGTGAAATATACACATTGTTTGTCCGATTAAGGTCAAAAACATCTTATATAACTTTATTTCACTATGTAACTTAATGTAGATTTAAGTGATCAACACAACAGATCCAAACAAACATAAGAAACAATATTATATAGAGTTGAACTGGGGGACAAGTATCGTCGTTTAAGCAGCGCGTATTAAGAACTTCTTAGCTTTGACGTTTAATTTAACAGTGCAAACATTAAACGTCAAAGCTTAGAAGTTCTTAATACGTTCTTTTAAACCGATGATGGTAGCCCTGATGTGCAAAGACCTTCTCAGTAAAAACCTTCTGAACCTGGCGGTAGCATGTATCATCATCTCCCTGGCCTTATCCCATGTATTTGGGGACAGCACTTGATTCTACCCGATGTGGCTGATCACCTGATTTTTATACGAAGCGACTGCTATCTGACCTTCGTAACCCCTATTTCGAGGAACATCGGCAATCTGGGTTAAACCAGTTAGACCTGTCAGACTTTCTTACGCCTCTGACTGATATGTAACGATTGCACAGAGGGAACTCGGGCGGACACTCATTCAACTACTACCCAGGCGTATGGTTGCTTAACTTTGCTGATCGAATCATATGTGCAATAACAAGCTCCTATGGCGGTAGCATGTATAATCCTGTATAATCATGATATTCTGATGATTTGATAGTTCTTTATTAAAAGTCTAATCAAATAAAGATATTTTGAATATAAATTATGATGAAGATGATTGGCCTATTGGGACGGCTATCCAAAATCAGATGAACACGGAATTGAGTAAGATCGCGAAGTCACAAGTCCTTAGGAACTAAGTACGTACTGATTCTGAAAAGAGATTTTAGATCCTTTTATATGTTTTTTACTTGAATAATGATTGCAACTAATAACGTTAAGTTATCGACGCTCCACCGTTTTTCCAATAAAGTTTTATTCAACCTTTTACGGCGGTGTCCAGCGATAAGCGTAAAATTGCTAATTTCATAGTTATGTGGGTAACGTAACAACTGTGTGAAACAAATGGGTGTTTTCAGACAATTATGTGAATTTTGCCAAACAATATGACTTGTTTTATGCAATGTTTACGAGCCGTAATTTGTAAGGTCGTAGAGACACCATAGAAGTAGCCATATTTAGCCGACTCCAAAAAAAAGCAAGAGGTTCTGAATTCTACAGATTTTTTTTATTGCATCTTTTCTTTAATCTCAACCAGTACTTTAAGGCCTTGAAGAATTTGCAAGACCCATTAATAATCATATTTGAATATTTTTTCTATAATTGACGAACACTCACTCTTTAGAAACGTAAATATAGATTGAAAAATACTTCCTTACTTTTGCTTACTTCATTGGGACAGAGAAAAGAGACATTATTCCAATATAACATTTATTATATACTAATGATCATCACCCTGGCTTTATCCCATACATAGTTGAGATCGGCACTTGATTCAACCTGATGTGGCAGATCAACAGATTTTGTACATAAAGCGACCATCTGACCTTCACTGATGCCTGACCTGACATTTATCGATATATTAATATACCAGTAGGCCTGAACAAAGAAACATTTTCTCGTGCTTACGCTAATAGAAACAATAAAATATGGTAATGACATTAATCAGTCACGTGACATATGTCATATCGATATATATTTTGTATCGCTTCTAATAACCAAGCGGGAGGATAATGTTTTTGAAAATGAAAATGATTTATTCCATTTAGGTCCTGGTAATGATGTTTAATTATGAATTATAATTTCACGTATTGTAGGTAATTATGAATGTCGAGGAATTTACCACCGTACTTTGTATACAGGCCCAGGTTATAGTAGAATTGAATCCCCCGCGTCTAGATACATAGACAATGGGAGAGTTTCCGTTAGACA
The DNA here is from genome assembly GCA_964035505.1 of Watsonalla cultraria. Lineage (NCBI taxonomy): Eukaryota > Metazoa > Arthropoda > Insecta > Lepidoptera > Drepanidae > Watsonalla > Watsonalla cultraria. The sequence goes on along the minus strand of OZ037717.1, from coordinate 1,965,283 downwards.
ATCGACAGGTCTATCAATAGATTCACAGCCTATTGAATCTATCCACAGACACGATTAGCCACAACTTATACTATTCTACTACTAGCTGTGCTCAGCGGTTTCACCCGTGTAGGTCTTTAGCGTAGTTTTTTTTTAATAAAAGTAGCCTAATTTACTCCTTGTAATATTATCTATTTGCCATAATCGGACCAGCCATTTCGGAGATTAGCCGGAATAAACTGACAAACAGACAGACAGAGACATTAAAAAAAAAGAAAAAGAAAATGAAAGCCGTTTATAGGAATAACAAACAGACACTTAAATTTTATTTATCTGTATGTACAGATGCATACTTTAAGTTACATACTTACATAGTAGAGGTATAACAATACCAAAGGACATCCGTAACCAATAAATAAGGTACTGAACTTGACTTGACTCACTTTCCGCATCCTTGGTCGACCAGTTTTGCTAATGTAACTAACGTTTACTGATCTATAGCCTTGTCACAGTAGATCAAACCTAATCAGTATGACAACTACGTAGGAAAAGCAGGAATTGTAATAATTCTATGCTCATTGATTATTTTTCCATCTGTAATTGCCATGTAGCAGCCTGGAGTCTGGTTTACTGACTATATGTTCGTCCCTTAAGACAAGGAACTTCAAAGTTAGCCCTTCGGGGAATACAGACATGAGGAACAAAAATCACATGGCAATGACAGCTAGCCCGATTCAATATTAATCGAGTAGTATAAAAACAAAACCAAAGTCAGAAAATCATATTCACAGTAGCCAACGATCGTATTTTTTTGTGTAGGCATCATGGTGTTCCTAAAAGTAAAAAAATATATATTCAAAAAGAGATAAGATACTGTAAGTGTTTCTTTACTATGGCACTGGGGCTAGAGAAAGATTTATAACGTGATTCGGACGAAGATAGTCAGTATTTTTTGTATAAGCTGGTGAATAATATGTGTTGTTTGGGAGATGAGAACATGCGAAAAAGATGGCTTAGTGCCTTATAGCGTATCTTATTATAAGTAAGCTATATCAAGAATGATAATACAGTTACTACTTTGATGTAACGTAAATGCTACAGACATATTTGTTTGGTGAACAAGAGTTTATAAGGGGTAAGGACCAAGAAATAATAGGCATGTGGATGTAACCAGCTTCAATCGATTGATCATGTGTTTAGAATGGGTCATCATGCTCATCCCCAGCAAAGGGAAGATCTTCCAGCCAGGGTGTCATGCCTGGGGAACCGCGGCTCCAACTGTTAGTTGGAAACTTGTATATATACAATGCGCTCGAAAACTCTTATTGCGCGATTTAGGTTCTCGTGTATTTGTTATCAAACTTTGCAATTGTTAGCGAGTAGCGCCATCTATGTAGTGAGTGGAGAAACGCTGCTATAATCGTATAAATAACAGCAATATTTATGTAAATTAAGGATTATAGCATGTTAATGACTGTATATTTAGTTATTTATTCCAATAATCGTTATAGATTTTAACGCTTTCTCTAGCTATAAACGAATACGTTTATAAGGTAGGCATTGTGTAACAAATATATGCGATCTAGCTTCGCTTCGCGGTGTTATCCGACTATTTTTAGAATAAAGTACATAGCTTACGTATTCAACCAGGGTTAAGTACATGTTTATAGCTGCCCCGGGGATGTGCCCCGGTAAAGTGCGGGGGTACTCCGGTGCGATCTATCAGAGTACCCAGAGCACCCCCTGAGTACTGAGGCTGGCCATCGGGGGGGTTTTAGTGCGGTAAAAATTCCATATACACCGACCTGCCTCTCCCAGGGCGGTCGGGTAGCTATTGAAGGTTTCCCCTCGTGTCAAGCACTTGTTTATATCATGTTCCTGCGGTGAATAACCCCTATCATATTAAATATACCTACTAAACTACTCATGTGATTTAAAAAAATATTTCACAAATATCTAGAACTAGTTGTGCCCCGCGGTTTCTCCCGTGTAGACTTTATTGTGTTATATATATTGTGGAACGGTTTATATGTCCTTCTCCTGGTTCTAAGCTACCTACCCTCCAATTTTCAGCCAAATCGGTTCAGCTGTTCTTGAGTTATAAGTAGTGTAACTAACACGACTTTCTTTTATATATATAGAAGAAGATGTACATTCTGGGTCGGTATTAATTCGTGAGCTGAATCCTTTAAGGATGCATTTGCCTTTAACTTCTACTATAGCTTTCATCCGTGGTGTTGCCCACGTTTTGCTAGGGATACCTTATCTAACTCGATTGACAAGAGCCTATGTAACTCAGTGATAATGTAGCATTCTCCAGAGTTTTTGAGTTTATTCGTGGCTAAAAACAAATACAAATCTGGGGCCTTACCACGAGCTCTAATTGCCATGATAGTTTCACTCATTTATTAGACACGTGTATATTACGTGTATACATCTGTCACTGTCGCACAGCTGAATTATCATTGCAATAAGAGCTCATGGTTGGGCCCCTGTCCTCCATAGATAAAGTTACGCTAAATTAAAGTTGATAGCAAACTATGTGTAATGCGAAATGGGAACTTACAGAAAGCACTATGTTGTAGCCGGGACCGGTTCGATACCGTTATCCCAAGTAACACCCAGGACTGGAGGCTGGACCTGCAATAAAATATCCAATTACAGCACTTATAGCATTGTATTAGTAACCCACGAATATTTAAAGTATGAACAAATATAGAGTAAATTTTCCTACATTATTTTAAGTTTTTGGCTACCTTGAAAATATTTATTTTTTAAAAGAATCAACCTTATTTTCGACATAACATAAGAAACCTCAAAAAATTTGTGTTTCTCTACTTTTTATACCTACTGACATATAAAACGTCCACTTGAAACACTCTATCTATTAAATAAAACCATATCAAAATCCGTTGGGTTTTCGTAAAGATCTAAGGGATATAGCGACAGACAGACAGCGGGAAGCCATTTTGTTTTATACAATGCAGCGATGATGAGTATAATATAAAATCCAAGTATAAAAACTAATATGTTTAGTGTGCAATGTAAATCCATGAAGGCTTTCAAGATTGTTGAAGACAATGATACGGAAGTCCAAATTGATAGTGATGTGTTGTCAGAGAAAACAAACTTGTCGCATTTATGACAATCGTAACTTTACCAGCCCTCTCCGAAATATCTTTCACTTTTCCTCCTTTTTTACGAATACTAACTGTGCCCTGGGGTTTTATCCGCGTAGATTTAATTTGATTACCGCGGAACCCTAAATTTTCTTTATAAATAAAAAGCCCATGTTACTCCTTGTAACATTAGCTATCTGCCAGTGAAAGTCCCGTTAAAATCGGTCTAGCCGTTTCAGAGATTACTCTTTGGCAAATAACTCATTATTAGGTACCAATTCCTTACGTTTTTATACTCGTGATAATTTCTCAACGCAATGTCCTATTGGAATGAAACAAACAGTATTTTACTTCTACATGAATACCCTTGATAGCAAAATTTATATTATGATGCACATTTAACGTCGTTTCTTTCTTCAGGCGAAAATTTTTTAACAAAATATAGCCTTTGTTACTCGCTGATGAGCTATCCATTGCAGAAAGTAGTTTCGGAGCCTATTCAATGCAAACAAACAAACAAAAAAACAATCAAATCTTTCCTCTTTATAATATTAGTGTGAAAAGAACCATAAGTTACTCATAAGTACTCATAACATCAAATGAAAGTCCAGTTAAAATCGAAACAACCGTTTCGGAAATTAAGCTAGAACAAACAGACAGACAGGGTGTTTTTTTATGAAAGCACCATAAATATATAGTCTCATAAGTATGAATACTTCAATTATAATAAATGTGTATGTAGATAAAGATATAATCGTTACTTTACCAGCCCTCTTCGAAATATCTTTCACTTTTCCTCTTTTTATATCAATACTAGCTGTGCCCCGCGGTTTCACCCGCGTAGATTTAGTTTCATCCTTATTGTCGCGGAACCCTAATATTTTTAATAAATAAAAGTAAGCTAGGCTAAGTTACTCCTTGAAACATCAGCTACCTACCAGTGAAAGTCCCGTTAAAATCCGTCCAGCCGTTTCAGAGATTACCCGGAACAAATAGACAGACAGACAGACAGACGGACAGACAGACAGACAGACAGAGAAAAACTATAAAATTTGATTTTTCTGTGTCAGTAGCGTGTATTCTTTCATATGCATTTAGTGAAAAGCTGTTATTTTGGAATTACAAACAGACACTTCAATTTTATTTATCTGTACAGATATAGATGTGTATGTAGATAAAGATATAGGCAATCGTTACTTTAACAGCCCTCTTCAAAATATCTTTCACTTTTCCTCTTTTTATATCAATATTATACTTTCATGTTCACAAATACAAACGTCAAAGGAACCCTAAAAATTCATACAGCCCCGTCGAGTCCAATATCTTACGCAAATACAAATCATTACGGGATATGTACAAAGGACACATTCGGGTGGTGCGACATCGGAAATATTGAGGATATGGATTGAAAATTAAGTGTTATTCAATGAAATATATAGATAGCACATAGTCGGCTTCGTATATATGCCATACATAGTTTCTAGCACTTCCCCTAGGCTCTAGAGGATGGATTTTGTAAAGTTATGGATAGTGAATACAGTAGGTCTAAAACGGCCACTTTGGGAGAATCATAATGTGATCCGAATATGATTCAGGAATGATTCATATTTCGCAATTCACCTGTTTGACACTTTCCTATGAAAATTCCTAAAATGGTCCACAAAATATGAATTGCTTTTGTGACAAATAGCAGAACCATAAAAAGTTACATAGGGACTAACATCTACAATTATTGTAATCATTCGTGAATCATAAATATGAATTGCACTTAAGTGACCATTTTGGCATGTCGGTGATGAATCATATTCGGATCACATTATGATTCTCCCAAAGTGGCCTTTTTAGACCTACAGATATGTCGACTGATAGAGATGAATTGAGGAGGAAAACACATAAAATGGCATGAGGACAGGAGAATACATAGGTATATAATAATTTGTGTAAAAAACATTCATAGATCCATCTATACAAATAAATTGAAATGTCTGTTTGGAACTCCAAAAACAATTTCTAGCCGTCCAACTACGGCGACTTTCATTGACAGATAGCTGATGTCGTACGTCATATACTTAGGCTTCTTTTATTCTAGACTAGCTGAGCCCCGCGGTTTCACCCGCATAGATTTAGTTTCATGCTTCATGTCGCTGAATAAAATAAAAGTAGCCTATGTTACTTCTTGGAATATTACCTACCCGCCAGTGAAAATCCCGTTAAAATCGGTCCAGCCGTTTCGGAGATTACCCGGAACAAACAGACAGACAGACAGAGAATTTTTTTAAAACTTAGTGTTTCAGTGTCAGTAGCCTGTACACTTCCATATCCATTTAGTGAAAAACTGTTATTTTGAAATTACAAACAGACACTTCAACTTTATTTATCTGTATAAATTTTAATAAGCGAAACAGCGATACATAGCTAGTTTGAATTGTGATTCAGGAGTTTATTTTGGGCGACTTAACAACCAGGTCGTCACAGTAAAAATATTTATAAATGCCATTAAGTTCTCCAAATACCAGAACAAACAAGGTTGGTATTAAAATTTCTAAACTAAGCCAAACAATCCGAACGGAAAAGGTCGGTCGGTATACCAAATCAACCGCAAAGCTTGCGACAAAGGAAAACAACCTGTTTACGAAGGTAATAAAGCTTAAAATATAACGTAAGCACAGTCGCGATATTTAAATGGAAAGATCAACTGGAAACAGTAAGGTCGGAAGGCAACAGGCCGTGAAGTCTGAGTCTAGACAATAGGAATTGATCGATTCTAGATACTGTCACCTTATATGAACACTAGGGGCCTTGCCACAAGCTCTTATTGCCGTGATAGTTTGACTCATATTACGATACAGGTGTATGTGACGTGTATAAGTCTGTCACTTTCACACAACTGAACTATCATTGCAATAAGAGCTCATGGTTAGGCCCTAGCTGTGTCCCGTGGTTTTGCGGATATCCAAACATCTATATCTACCAGATAAATAAAATTGAAGTGTCTGTTTGTAAAACCAAAATTACAGCTTTTCACTAAATGCATATTAAAATATACACGATAATGACAAGGAAAATCAATTTTTTAAGATTTTCCTATGTCAGACCTGTCTGTTTGTTCCGAGTAATCTCCGAAACAGCTGGGCTGATTTTAACAGGACTTTCACTGGCAGGTAGTTAATGATACAAGGAGTAACATAGGTTCTACTGCTTTTATTTAAAAAAACATAAGGGTGCCGCGGGACACCCATGAAATTGACTCAGCTAGTTATTAATATTTAAGGGCACAGCTAGTTATTAATATTTAAGGGCACAGCTAGTTATTAATATTTAAGGGCACAGCTAGTTATTAATATTTAAGGGCACAGCTAGTTATTAATATTTAAGGGCACAGCTAGTTATTAATATTTAAGGGCACAGCTAGTTATTAATATTTCTTGGTGCCTCATATTTTATTTTGCTAGGTTACACAAGAAAGCTGTTTAATCCACTCAGCGACGAATTCGACATCGAGCGTCGATTTCAATCACAATAAATTGATACATAATCCACGGTAAAGTTCAATTTCGTATCTTCCGACACTCGACTTTTGGATGGTTACAAGGGGAGAGGATGACCTAAGAAACGATGGATGGAGTGTGTAAAAGATGATATGGCTAGAATGGGAGTGAATACAGAAATGGCGGCCGAAAGAGAGAAATGGAAGGGACGATCACATTACGCCGATCACAAATAACATGATGATGATAAACCGACACTCGACGTCAAGTGCGACGCTGAGAAACCATACGGAATAACGTGTCTGGCAAGAAAGGAAATTAATAAAAAAAAACTATTTTTGCAATCAAGGTAGGTCAGATCAAGAATACAATTTAATATGAGACCCCAATATAACCTTATAAGATCGATGAATTATTTTTATCTATACAGATAAATAAAATTGAAGTGTCTGTTTGTAATTCCAAAATAACAGCTTTTCACTAAATGCATATGAAAGTATACGCTACTGACACTAAAAAACCAAGTTTAAATTTTTTTCTCCATCTGTCTGTTTGTTTGTTCCGGGTAATCTCCGAAACGGCTGGACTGATTTTAACGGGACTTTCACCGGTAGGTAGCTGATGTTACAAGGAGTAACTTGGGATACTTTTATTTAAAAAAACATAGGGTTCCGCAAGAATAAAACTAATTTAGACGGGTAAAACCGCAGGGCACAGCTAGTCCATCGTATAAGGTTATTTTTACCAGCGGCCTTAGCATCGAATGCATTCGGCATTAACGCGACACTACTTATGCCGATACGATACGATTTATCAGATTCGGACTATATTCGGATATTTATAGTCCGCCGAGGCTGTATTTAAATACCTGCTTATGAAAAGACTAAAGTTTTTTGTGGAGCAAGTTTTAATGAAGCTATTAAGTGTCAGAATATCCATGACAATAAGGCGAGATATTTGAGTTCATTCTATGCAGCAAAATCCATTCAGCTGTTTCTACGTGAATAGCAATTTCACACTATAAACAACAGAATAACACACATCTAGGTTTTATAAAGGTATTGTCCAAAATATAATGATAAGCGTAAAGTGTAACCAGGTTTGGAAATAATTATCACAGGCCTACAATGATTTTGGTGCCGCTAAAAGTAAAACTGATTTCAAGTACGTTCGGTACCCTAATAAAAATTTGATACTTACTTTCTTAATGCTACGTGTAGTTTTCGAGATTTCGCAAGAGTAAATAATTTAAAAAGAATAAAATAAATTAATTAAAAAACATTGAATTACTTACTATATATTTTACAGGTTAGAAGTTCCTCCTTTTACGTTTTCTATAATTAATTATAGAACGTGGTTTAGAATCAAAAAGGAGGTCAATTCTTCGACATTCATAAGTGCCTTACTAGGGCTTAAACTAAATAAATAATTTTCATTTACATTTCCAACGAATAAGAACCGTGGTTGTGAGCTTTCAGCCCCCTGCGCCGAAGGGATCCCGGGCAACAGCTAGTTAATGGTAAAAATAACGTCCGTTACGACAATAAGGCCTGAGAGAGCTCGCAATATGTGATAAACCAATCTCATTAACGTTGTAAGGAAGGAACACAGATCATGTAATATCGGATAATTTGCTAGTAGAGAAAACCCGGATGTATTCTGACTTCTGATGAAATCCTATAAGCTTTAGGTGGATTACATAAATGAATATTGAAAGCTTGATAACCCAGTGGTCAGTATGACCCAACTGTGAAGCTAGAGAAATGCAATCTCGAAGAAAATACTTGTGCTATATTTGTACCTTAATTTTGTATATTTATTAGTTTATAACCGACTTCAAAAAAAGTAGGAGGTTATCAATTCGACTGTATGTTTCTTTACTTAGTTGTCCACAACATAAAAAGATTACCTTAACACAGACATTGTATGTCTGACCCACTTATAATAATACTAGCTTTGCCTACGGTTTCACCTAGACTTATTTACTCTTATGCTCCTTGTAACATCAGTTTTCTGCCATGGAAAGTCCCGTGAAAATCGGTCCAGTCGTTTCAGAGATTCGCCAGATCAAACAGACAGAGATTTTTTCAAATATATCTACCGTGTGTACTTTCATATGCGTTTAGTGAAAAGCTGTTATATTGAAATTAAAAACACTCAAATTTAATTTATCTGGATAGATATGTAAAATATATTATTAAAGGGAGTCCCTGTAGGCAAGGTTCCGAAGATACTGGCAGCATTCCCTCTTTGGATGGCTAAACTAATTCTATAGAAATATATTTTTATTTTACGGTTTTTAGTGTTAGTACTATATTTTTTAATCGAATTAATGATGTATAGATGTACATATGTCTATAATACATTAGCCCTGCCCAGAGATAGGACAATTTGTTAAAAGATCTATTTAATATACCTCTGCTTGCCTCTTCGGACACCCTTCTGAGATGTCGTGAGTATATTTAGATATTCTATTTGATAGACAGAGGGTCAATAATAAAATCTACTAGGAAAAGAAAGATCATCTGGCCTCATGGTTCGCCCTCTAATTAAGTTAGATCATTAACAGCCACTGTTCGGAGCTTAAGGATAATCCACGCTATTTCTGAATTAACAGACCCACATTAGGGGTAATGTAATTCAGTCCTAATGCCTTTCGTTATAAAGTTACTTCTTGCTCTGGTAATAGCATCAAGTCTGTCAATCAAAACTATACGTGTTGAAAAAAGTACTGGGGCATACTATAAGCTCTTATTGCCATCATAGTTCCACTGTGTGACAGTGACAGACTTATACACGACATATACATCTGTCTCATGATAAGAGTTAAACTATCATGGCAATAAGAGGTCATGGTAGGGCCCCAGGGGTCTTACCATAAGCTTTTATGAACATGAAAGTTTTACTGTTAATATGAGATAGATGTATATGACATGTATACATCTGTAACTGTCACTGAACTATCTCTGACAGATAGCTGATGGTACAAGGAGTAACAAAGGCTTCTGCTTAATTTAGAAATAAATGTCATAATCTACGCAGACGGAGTCGCGGGCACCATCTAGTACCTAGATCAAATAAAACAGACAGTAGAGATGAACAAAGTTTCCCAACAAAGTCCGGTGTATACGATCACCCACACTTGTAAACAATACCATTAATATGAGGGATCTGTCGTGACATTGACAAGTGATTTGAATACGATGTCACTTTGTGTTTCCATTCGCCCCTAAGCCACAATACATCACTACAAACAGTAGCCTAACAATATTTTTATTTGGGTCATTTCAGCATAATCATATTTTGCATTAGCTATAACAATGATATACACGGGAATCAATTAAAAAAATATTTTTTTAAATTTCTCCTGTATGTCTGTCTGTCTGACGGACAGATGGCAGATTTTACTGGCAGCTAAGTAATGTTACAAGGAGTAAAAAAGGCAACTTTTTTGGTTTCAGTGATATAAAGCCACGCATAAAATTAAGTCTGCGCGGGTGAAACCGCTTTGCATAGCTAGTATTCGACTATGTTATGCTTACTCATCACTTGGCAATGTCTAAATTAGCTTCGCTATTCTCGTTGTTTTTGACAATTGTTTGACAGTTATAAAATATGCCTTACCAGGGCCCAAACCATGAGCTCTTATTGCAATTATACTTCAGCTGTGCGAAAGTGACAGATGTATGCACGTCATATACATCTGTCTCATAAATGAGTGAAACTATCATGGCAATAAGAGCTCATGGTAAGGCCCCTGGACCAAGGGCTGAAATATAACTGATTGGATTTTCATGAGTCCCTAAATAATACATCGTCACTCTCTTTACCTACAGTACATTAGTGTATGTGTTACTTGAACTACTGTATAAAGATTTACATTATCCTGCGATTGATCTGCGACACTCCGATTGTTTCAAACAAACCGCTTTGTCATGGTTCGGGACAAATATTAGGATCGGGTTTTGTAATTTGTGCCCGTCTATTTATTCCGATGTGAGCTTGTATTCGATTACAACCTAAGTTGGAAGCTGTCATGTGGTAATGTAACCTATTGTCTAACCTGCATATATAATACCTCATTGAATCATCATCTCCCTGGCCTTATCCCATACATTGTTGGGGTCGACACTTGATTCAACTGTCTGTCTGTTTGTTCCGCTAATCTTCGAAAGGGCTGTACTTTCAATGGCAGATAGCTAATGTTACAAGAAGTTAAGGCTATTTTGATTAATTTTTAAACACTGGGGTTCGGCGGGTTGCCCATGACATTAACTCTACGCGGATAAAACTAGTTGTATAATGAATATAATTCTTTCTCCTGCTAGGTTCGTATTTCTAAGAAAGTTTCCAGCTTTTATTCCATAGTAGAAGTTACAAAGAACACAATAGAAGAATAAAGTCAGCAGCTTCAATACAGTTCTGTCTTTGTGAAAATATTATTGTAACTTTATACAAGTACTTCGTATTTAATTGTCTCTCGTTCCATTGACGGGAAATATAATCCCTCTGTAATAAGAAAACTGTCTAGTAATAATATAAAAGGTATTTCTAAAGGCTTTCCTAGAATTCCTATTAGAAAATGTAGACGGCAATCTGTAAAGGGGAGGCACGAATTATGAGCGCTCAACGAAAATAGCGAGGATAGCTGCGTATGTAATTGTTCGCCCTCGCTCCATACTACACCCAAGAAGTAACTTCTGTGCAATCAAGATCAGCGGCAACTCCTGACTGCAAATGTGCCCAAGATTTTAACATATTTTTACGTTAACGATATCGCCTGCGCATTTTCCTAATTTTGTATGGAAAGTGTAGGAAGTTTTACGTCTCCATTAAAAAAAGCTATAAACGCAAGAGCAAGCGACGATCGTGTCAAAGCCTACTGGCGGCAATGTAATGCTTAGTATTTAACAGTGTGAATGGTAGTTTTACGTCAATTTTCTTTTTAAGTCTTACATACATACATTCACATCATGCTCACGCCTATATCCCATTGGGGTAGGCAGAGACCACCGTTTGCCACATGCTACGTTCCTTACATACTTCTGTCGCTTCATCCACATTCATGCATCTCTTCATACACTTCCTTCGGTTACGAGTGCTCCGAATTTGACCTTTGATAGTAGTTCTTCCTTGAACACCCTCTACCGACACTTCCGCTCACATTCGCTCTATGAATTTCATTCGTTAATCGTATTATCGTAATCGTACTCATCCTTTCGATATGTCCAAACCATCTCAACATACTTTTCTGAATTCTGGTCACCACATCATTCTTTCTTTTTAAGTCCCTCATAATAAACCCTAAAGCAATTATTACACAAAGGATCTACTCTTGACGTTAAGTTAATTATAATTTAAGGCGATTCTAATAAAGAGTGGACAGTTTTAATTACTTGAGAGTTGAAACGACTCGGTTACCAAAGGAAATATATTCCAACTTAATCGCTTTCACAAAATGGAAGTGTTACTTAGTCTGAGAATAAAATTCTTAGAAAATACAGTATTTTACTATACGCCATTGTGAATCTATACAGATATACATACAGATAAATAAAATAGAAGTGTCTGTTTGTCATTTCAAAATCACAGCTTTTCACTAAATGCATATGAAAGTATACACGCTACTGACACTAAAAAACCAAGTTTTAAAAAATTTCTCTGTCTGTCTGTCTGTTTGTTCTGGGTAATCTCCGAAACGGCTGGGCGGATTTTAACGGGACTTTCACTGGTAGTTAGCTGATGTTTCAAGGAGTAACATAGGCTACTTTTATTTATAAAAAATATTAGGATTCCGCAACAATAAGGATGAAACTAAATCTTCGCGGGTGAAACCACAGGGCACAGCTAGTAATAAATAACTATTTATTTAATTATCCATTTATTTATTGATCACTAGCTGTGTCCCGCTGTTTCACTCGCGTAGATTTAGTTTCATCCTTATTGTCGCGGAATCCTACTTGACCGATCTTGAAAATGATAAATTGATCAGCAATGGATAGCTACATCTTCAGCGAGTAACATAGGCTATATTTTATTCCCGTACTCCCACGGGAACGGGAACTACGCGGGTGAAACCGCGTGACGTCCGCTAGTTTTTAAATAAAAGTAGCCTATATGCCAGTGAAAATCCCGTTAAAATCAGCCGGAACAAGCAGGCATGAGACTTAAATAGTTTTTTATGTAAGTACCGTAGAGGTTGCCGGCTATTTTCTGGGGCTTTACCATGAGCTCTTATTGCCATGATAGTTTGACTCATATTATGAGACAGATGTATATGACATGTATACATCTGTCACTGTCGTACAGCTGAAATATCATGCAATATGAGCACATGGTAAGGCAGTCCCCAATCGGGCAGCTTTATGCCCTACCTCTTTTAAACTAATAATTATTTGATTAATTATTTATTTTCTATTATAATTATGCGTTAGGTTAAGTAAATATAAGATTTATCGCTATAATCACAGTGTTTATTAAAACTGTTTAAGTTAATTCGGCACTAATCAACACAACCAAAATGTATGTTAAATAAGTATTCATTAACGTATTGATAAGTTAAAATGTTAATTGAATATTTTATAACGGTGAATTATCATAATTATTAGAAATGTAAGAAATTATCTAAAAAGCATAATTAATAATCGATTGCCTGAACATACATTCTTTTACATAACATATAGAACATAGTTCTTAACATCTTACATCGTTTCAGGATTGTCAAACTATCTTTGCAATGGTGGCGTTGAACACTTATTGCAAAGATAGTTTGACGTATATTATGAGATACAAGAGAGAGAGAGAGTAAGTACATAACATGTAACCATGTTTAAGTCTGAAATGTGTTACTTAATTATTTAAAAAAAAAAAGCTTAATACCAAATATGCCACCTTTATGCAAATAAACACACCATAATACTAATAATATGCAAATAAATACTTGTTACTTACTTATATTTAATTTAAATGTCCTAGGTTAAACCCAAATGGATAACTCAACTCAACTCAAAAAATCTTTATTTTATTAGACTTCTTACAAAGTACTTTAAAATCGTCAAAGGACACAAAAAATACACTGTACAGGATTATAAATTTCATTTAAACATAGGTAACAATAAAATTATCCATATTTAAAACAGTTAGTATGTTTGCTATTAGTACAAACTTAAAATACAGACATCTCATATTCAGTCTTTAGCAGATTTGAGCATAGAATATAGATAAGCAAGGTTATAGAACTAACCCACTTAATAAAATCACAAGTTGGGACACAATGACTATAAATAATACGTAACTACAGGTTTATCTTAAAAATATTATGCAAATTGAAATTCTATGCGATTCCTCAGTTAACATTAAAACGTACAAATTATTATTACTCCCATAATAATACAAACATATACTTGTATAACGCATCCGGAAGCGACCGGTTACCCCATCGTTACAACAGACCACTGAACATTGCCGTGGACATCATTGTATCATTGTGCAATCGCACGTGAGGACCCAATTATTGGCAATGCGTGAAATTCATGACGTAAATTATATGGAACTGGAGCCAGGGCAGGGGGTTAACAGCTGAGCTTTGACGTTTCATTTTTGTGGGGCCAACTAGGATCATTTAAGCAGCGCGTATTAACAACTTCTAAGCTTTGACTGTTTAATTTTATGTCTAGGTATACTATACCTAAGGATGTTCTTCAGATGTTCCTTGTGTTAGGCGGGCCACAACACACGCAATAAACTACTAATATTATAAAGAGGAAAGATTTGTATTTCAGTATATTTGTAACGAATTGCCTCAAAAAGTACTGGAACGATTTTAAAAATTCTTTCACCATTTGAATGCTACTTTATCATTGATTAATATATGTATAGGCTATATGTTATCCCGTGTGACGTTCGCTAGTATTTTCAATAAAGTGGATATTGACGCGGCGGCCCGCATTGTGATATTTCTCCATAATATTGTTAATATTGACAATAATATTGTGTGGCTAGCCTATGTTCAAATGTTCCAATTATACAGCAAGGATTGTCGGCAATTTAATCCTAAAATATTGGTGAACATTGGTATAATTCCTTGAATTTCCCAGACTGGAATTATTCGCCACAGCAGAAACAAACGCAATGTTAATGAATTAATATAATTCCATTAATTTGTTCCAAAGGTACTTGAGTACCATTGTTGGGAACTCAAGCTCTGTAGTTGAATATTGCAAGGAAAAGTCTTTCTGCTAATTAGTTTTTGTCGCGAACAATATGCTTCTTAATTACAGCTATAATTATTTATTACAGCACCGCATGTCTTATTAAACTTTAGTTTGCCGAAGTTGTAACTGGTTGTATTACTTAGATCCCAAATGTATACATCAAAAAATTAGAGTGTCTGCTTGTAATTCAAAACAACATCTTTTCTTTAAATACATATGAAATTATATAGATACGGTACTTATATACAAAAAATATATTTTTTTACTTTTTTTTTCTGTCTGTCCGTCTGTTTCTTTTAAGACTGAGCAAAATCTAGTTTATATACCAATACTACGAGTAGAAAGGGGAAAGACCTCCGAAACTACTGGATCGATCTTAAAAAATCTTTCAGCAATGGATAGTTACATAATCAGCGAGTAACATAGGCTTTATTTCATCCCCGTACTCCCATGGGAACGGGAACTACTCGGGTGAAACGGTATAACTTTAAAATTAAATATCTCAATAAATTTAATATAATGTTTATGACTGACCCGAGTCATATAAATCAATGTTGGTTAAACGCTTATATAATAACGAGTGATTATTACTAAGATAGTATCGGTAGCTAAGTGTATACAATTAAGTCAAACACGGAAACGGTTAATTAGGATTAGTACGATACCCCGAGGGTCTGAAGCGTGGATTAACAAGCGCATAATTACAATTACATCAGAGAACACAAATCGTATTACCTTCCACTTACGAGGAGTCACAAATGGACAGTAAAATTGCAAAATAGAAAGGTAACAGATAGCCGGCTTACTACATTGCTCCAAAATCACAACATTCGCTTAGACGCGAATACGCGAGCGACGCATTTGCGGGTTTCTACATTGGTCGAAAATCAACGCAAACACATAGACGCGAATACTACATTGGTCGAGAATCAATGCAAATGTATAGACGCGAATACGCGTTCGACGCATGTGCATAGACGCGAATGTGATCTCGGCGCAAGTTTAATTCCGGTAGATCCACTTGCTGACAGATGTCGTCAAGAGTAATGAGCGCTGACCTTGAATGCACATGAATCTGTCTCCGTCCCCCACGGACGGTATCTGTATGTATGTGTTTCAATAGACTAAGCATTCATCTATATGAGCTTATATGTATGCCTAACATGTGTCCAAATACTTGTAAATGTAAGAATTGTTTACGACTTAAAAAATCGCTATGGCTCAAATTTGCAATATACTTGACTATCAAAAAAAATCTTAACGGCATTCAAATTTAAAGTGCAAATCGAAAATATACCTCTTTTTATGGATTATACAGAGGTGGAAGAAGACTGCTGTGTCGAGAACCGACCTTCTATGAATTTCTGTGGCTTTGGTAAAAGTATCGCAACTCTGTCGCCAATCGATTGCATGCCGCATGCAACAACTCACATCATGATATCGGAAGAGTATATTTCTTACTATCATTTGAATGAATTACTCTTTGGATACGATCACGGTTTTCCTTTGAAATCGTCCGACCAAACTCTCCTTTAAATTTCTACTTTTGCTAATATCATTACTTAATCCATAAAAGATGGGTTGGAAAGTTTATACGTCCCAAAGCAACTGGAATCCTTTGGAAATTAGAAACCACCGCTTTGATATTTGACCACTGCGTAATATCCTAATTCGTGATTTGGATGTTAAAGTAGGACTTGCGTAAAATGATCTATAGATACTATCACTAGTACCTGTTCGTCTGTCTGTTTGCTACGTTTTCACGGTTGAGCCGCTGAATGCCGATTTACCTGAATTTAAATATATAGATAGTTTTAATCCCAAGGACGGAAATAAAATTGTGTCTGTTTTAGTCCGTCTGTATAGCGCCAGACAGAGACTGATATAATTTTCGAATAAAAAAACACTTTGGTATTTATTATAATTTGTCTAAGTTGATTGATAGAGTTATATAAATGACTAACTTGTATCTAAACTATGTTCGATGTCCGCCCTCGGGGTGAAAAATATCTTAGACAACTTGTCAGCAAGTAAGTATAGCAAAATTAGCCGTGAAAAGGTAACATACATAATATTAATATGGATATAGTTGGTATTGCATTGCGTGAGGATCAATTGCCCTTCATCCAAGTCGTTTGAAGTAATCAGTCGGTGGGAAGACGTCCCACGCAGCCCTTTCTAAGCACAGCCGTGTCCATCGGACAGCAATCATAAATCTCTATCTTGAGGACCATAAAATATATAACTGTTACTTTTAATAGTGATATTCATTTCAAACGAATCATACTCTGAAATAGGGATGGGAAAATAAAAAGAAATATCTGTGTACATCATCTCCCTGGCCTTAATCCCATGTATTTGGGGTCGGCACTTGGTTCAACCCGATGTGGTTGATCACCTGATTTTTATACGAAACGACTGCCATCTGACCTTCGCAACCCCTTTTTCGAGGAAAATCGGCAATCTGGGTTAAACCAGTTGTCTCTGACTGACCTGTAACGATTGCCAAAGATGTTAAATTGGCAACCGGGACCGACGGCTTAACGTGCTGTCCGAGGCACGGAGGGAACTCGGGCGGTCACCCATCCAACTACTGGCTAGGCGTATGGTTGCTTAACTTCGCTGATCGAATGATATGCGCAATAGCAACTGTGCCACGAGCTCCTCATATACATATATACTCTACATATACCTAGATATATTATGTCTAGACAACAGAAATATCTGTGTACATCGATTCGTTATTTTTAAAATACATCGATATATGTAGAAAAAATCACCAAGGTGTGTTTAATTAAATATTACTGACAAAATTATCAAAATACTCTTTATATTAGTAGTGGGGCTAAAAGTTTGTGAGAACTTATGGATATCAAATCAAGTACATCAAAACAATGAGATGTATGAAGCTATGTATCAGATAAAGAAGTATACTTATAAAAACGAATAACAGATAATTTCTCACAATTGGACATCCAAAGGGGAACATTTTCGCTATAATGTTCCATATGTGATGTAATGTCCTGTGAATGATCACCGTGCCAGGAGCCAACACAGCTAATAAGGTAACGGGTAATCTAACATTTGTCAACTGAAGGTCGACGTGGGCTATGAGGCCCTGTTTGGTCAAAGCCGTAAAATGGTTGGCTTCATGCGATAATTAACTTTATTTTGGACATTTGCGAGTGCTTCTTAAGGTCAAATGGCATAAGGCATGCAGATTTCATTAGTTCATAAATTTTAGAAGAGAATCACGCCTTACCT
The DNA here is from genome assembly GCA_964035505.1 of Watsonalla cultraria. Taxonomy (NCBI): domain Eukaryota; kingdom Metazoa; phylum Arthropoda; class Insecta; order Lepidoptera; family Drepanidae; genus Watsonalla; species Watsonalla cultraria. The sequence goes on along the minus strand of OZ037717.1, from coordinate 1,947,220 downwards.
TAAAGGCTCTGGTTTTGGGGCCTACTATCATTGTATAGCAGTGCCGTGTTACTAACTTTTTACCGTGTATTTTTCGTATCACAAAATGTAACGTCAAAGCTAAGAAGTTCTTAATATAATGGTAGGTATTATGGAAGAGTTGGGGGCCAACTATGATCGTTTAAGCTACGCGTGCTAAGAACTTCTTAGTTTTGACGTTTAATTTGACGATACCAAAATGAAACGTCAAAGCTCAGAAGTTCATAATACGTTCTGCTTAAACCGATGATGGTAGGCCCCTTATTACAATTTTTAAGATGATTCATCACCAACAAGACAGATATTAAGTCAATCGCCGTCTCCGATACCACATTTTCATGTCTAATACGTCTTTAAATTTCTTTTCAGGCATATGTCTTCCTTCTCATACGAATTGCAGGCTCCGTAACGATGTTTTCTTTCACATCACTGCACTTTGTCGAAACGTTAAAAATCTTTTACGGCAGAAATTATAAGAATAGTTGCCTAGAAGTAATGGATAAAACAAATAAATCTTTTATACAAATGTCAGAAGAGTCATTAGGTAGAAACAATTAAGAAAAATGTGTCAGACAAAGAGACCCTGTTTTTTCAAAAAAATCGACAAAACGATTCAAATCTCCGCAGGCTTTCTTTAGATTTCCAAACAAAATGGACAATAGCACTGAGACGCTTTCTTTCTTAATGTTAGGGTTCTTTGTCTTGTTGTTTTAGAAGCATTTCTTCATATCGTGAGGGAACTTTGATTTTCATTTTAGATAAAAAATTCAGACATTTCTGTTAAAATCAGTACAACGTTATATAAATTTACAATTTCAATATTTACGGTCGAATTGAGAAGTCTCCTTTTTTTGAAGTTGGTTAAAATTACATATAATAAAGAGATCATATTTAATTGCTGTTTTATATTTTGTCTTTTCTTAGGTCACGTCACGTTATAGAAGGCTTTTTATTGCTATTATTACGAACACCATAAAATGAAGAGATCGGATTTGTGAGAATACCCACAATACTTTCAATTGAGGTGTAAAAACACTTTGGTGGGACAATGGGCATCCAAGCCCAAAAGCCCAATATAGAAATCGGCTCCCTTACATAAGTGGAAAAAGGCGTACGCGCATCTTAGAGTGACGGTTTTTTTTAATATTTTCATTGATTAATATTTAATTCATATTCCTTACTTGCATAATACGTTCATACACTCAACCATATGAGTAACTTACTAATAGGACTAACTGGGTTATTATCCAAGATCCTCGTGCGCTAGTATGTGTGCTTAAATTTTCAACCAATTTAGGAAGCACCTATATTATACCATAAGTCGTTTTAAGTCACCATTGAATTCACATTGATAGTATTGATAACTATTTCATAACGGCATCCCAATCCGTTCCCACGTTACATCTGTTTGTGTTCCTTGCAATTATCATTAATTACGAAACGAAAGTTTCGGTATATTTCTACTGCATAATGTATATTATTACATCGTTTAACATTTTACAGTGAGTTCAAATCACATTCTTGTGGCGAAACAAGTTTTCACACACACTTGAATGCTAAGAGAAGCCTTGAGATTTCAAGCATTTATTCATTGAGATTTGCACTTATTCAAGCAAAATTCCAAAACCGTGCCGTCTTTCACTGTCGCATGTTTTATATTAATTGCTTAATCATTTTGGAAGTAACGTCTCCATTTCTCACGAACCTTGGGTCAGGACCCATTCGGTCCCTGAAGTCTATACCCTTTGTCCCCTCGTACCCCTAATTTTTTGAAGTTACCACTCTTCCCCTTATCTATCTAAAGTACTAGGGCGTCAGAAGTTTAAAGAGATAGTTTTCAAAGTTTTTCGACTAACATTACACGTTGACGTAACATTTATAGCGTGGATGGGTGGGCCTTAAAATGAATTAATAACTAACATCTCCTACCGTGGAACCTTCGGGCATATATATAGGGGCCGAATCTACAACTTTTATTCTAGGACACGAATATTAGGGGACCAGTGCGCCCTGACCACTTTTGGAGACCTATTCGCTTTCTCCGAAAACGAAGCTCCGGCCACACCACAGTTCTTATTCGTTCTAAATCTTTCGCTTTAATCAAATTAATAAAGGTTCGTACCTTTATTAATTTAATTTGAGTTTGATAAAAACAAAGTGATACAGAAACGTTTGATTTTCGTTCGTTTACGAAGTGTCGGTTTCAGAAAAGAGAGTAGAGACCCTTTGGTATTCCGTATTTAAAGAGCAGGAGTGCGCATTAATGAGCTCTAACTTATGCATATTATTATCTTGCTCCTGTCCCATTGTTGTTTGTGATTACACGAAATGTGTCATCCATTCAGCCGCTTTATTCCAACAAATGGGCCTTCTCTGTTACATTTTGCAACTATCTGGTTACATTTACACAAAAGTCATTGTTTCAGAAACACCGAGAGAAAGTACTCTGGCGTAGTGCCCATTGTTTTGTCGCTAGCATCGCTTTCTATTCGATCTAGACCTGTTTGTACGCTGTCTGTAGCGTTATCTGGATAATCTGTTACAGTTTTGGTCGATACTTTATAGTTCCAGGCCACCGTGACTATTGAACAAAACTCTCGAGAAAGAGTGTCAAATTCAATGTCAAAGAGCGGTCGCTGCGCCGTGACGTTTATTCGTAAACAAGCAATTTTAAACCTTTTATAACCATAACACTAAGTTCATAAATGATTGGAAGAAAAATAAACACCGTTGCGGCGTGACCAGCAAGAAACGTAGATAAAGTCGTTACACTTTATTAGCTGTAAAAGCGATTATCGCTACCAAGATTAATGACGTATGATCTGCATCTTACCTTAACTGAATCATAACAATAACTGTCGCACTGGCAGGACTCCAATATGTCATTATTAGTTCCGAAAAGCGCTGACCTTGCGCGCAGTCGTCATTTTATGAGTCTGTGTCCGTCTCATGACGAACGACAACGTTGTTCGTTAAGCTGGCAAATATCATAAGTTTAAGACCACAGTGCCCTCTGCCGCGGTAACTAGGTGAAAGGACTTAAAATTGTTTAAACAAAAGATAATAAATTACCTCCAGCTTTGAATAATTTAAGTAGACATTATGCCTAAACAGAAGGGCTAGAATTAATGACGAATATTTTAAATGGATTTCTACATTGCCTCAAATCTGTCTAAGGCAGATAACAATTTACTAAAACATAGCTGTGCCCCGCGGTTTCACCCGCGTAGATTTAGTTTCATCCTATTTGTTGCGGAACCCCAATATTTTTAATAAATTAAAGTAGCCTAAGTTACTCCTTGAAACATCAGCTACCTACCAGTGAAAGTCCCGTTAAAATCCGTCCAGCCGTTTCAGAGATTACCCGGAACAAACAGACAGACAGACAGACAGACAGACGGACAGACAGACAGACGGACAGACGGACAGACATAGAAAAATTTTAAGACTTGGTTTTTTAGTGTCAGTAGCGTGTATACTTTCATATGCATTTAGTGAAAAGCTGTAATTTTGGAATTACAAACAGACACATCAATTTTATTTAACTGTATAGATATTTTGCATGGTCAAAGAGATGGCACTGGACAGAGACAAATGGAAAGAGTGGACGTGAAGAGTAACTGATCCAGGTTACATCGACAAGAGATATTACTCTTCAATTCATGATTATGATGATTTTGGATTCATTTGACAAAACTGAATTAGTAAAGACGGATACTCAGACAATGAATATAGGATTGATTCTAAAGAAAGGTTCGTACTTTTAATATCATCTTCTTCGTCCTTGGATCTGCTTTCCTTTCTTGTCAATGCTCTCCCTCATATCGGCTTTATCGACGTCCAGAGATGACGAAAAGAACAGATTTTGATAAGATACCTTGGACCCGGAACAAGAAGGTTTTTATCACAGAAACCAATCCCGACGCGGAAGGAATCGTGAGGAAAGCTTGAATTGTTATAAAGGCATTTGTATGTTGCTTTCTTGTCACATGTCCATTTGTTTGATATTGTTTTATACCATGACTATTGTTCTGGATTGTAGCGACAATGTGAATAAGTATTTTTTTATACAATATAGTGATCTTAATGAACGTAGCTAATATTTCCAGTTTTTCTCAGAAGCCTTCTTTCCGCACATTTGGTTTTTTAAGGCATTCATGTACTTTAACGTTACCATGACCTAAATTTAATAAATCGTTCTCATATTACACCAGGGGCCCTACCATGACCTCTTATAGCCATGATAGTTTAACTCTTATCATGAGACAGATGTATATGACGCGTATAAGTCTGTCACTGTCACACAATGGAACTATGGTGGCAATAAGAGCTAGTGGTAAGGCTGCAGAGCCTGTAGACAAAGTAACATTATCCTCACGCTTCGCTAGTAGAAGCAATACAAAATGTACGGGAATGACATATGTCACGTGACTGATTTATGTCATATCCATACATTTTTTATAGTTTGTACTAGCAAGCGCGCGAGAATGTTACTTTGAACCCTGCAGGAGTATTCAGCATCGGGCAAGTTTTGGTTTGATTTGCCATAAAAATACAACTGGTCTTTTATCTGTCTATAGATCAAACCGCAAGTAATTTGTAACTCTTGAACGTCACCCAAGTGTCAAAGTGTTCAATATTGTAGTGTAACAACTCGAAATCACCGCTTCTCATTACGTGATCAGAGAAAAAACTGGCCTTATTAGGGTCGTGCTCGAGATCCATTCTGGGCCAGTTGGCAAGACTCATGAAAAAAAGGTCTTTATACTGCATCATACTCGAACTGAACTGGAATAGTTATGATGATGTTTGAGTTTAATTTGTGGTTTCAACTGTACTTTTGATTAAATTTTCGCTGATTTTTTGTTTTTTGGTTACGCAGAAATATTCGACTTGACGATCTTGATTCACGTTGGAACCTAAAAGTAACTCATTATGTTTAAATAGAGACTTTGAGAGAGAATAGATATGAGAAAAGTAGATGATATATTTAGGGATTTTTTTCATTTCTTTGCTTTTTGGAATTCTTTAAATTTTTAAGACTGAATAGCTCTTGGATAGTTTAAATAAAAAAATAATTCAATTATGTCTCATCCGCGACTTTCGACTTCTCAAATTTTCATTAGAATTATTTTATTTTCGTAAATACATACTTATGCTCACGCCTATATTCCCCGAAGTTTGATTAAGTGCCAACATACCAGATGAGTCTATCGACGTCTCAGGCACCATACTTACGTCTCAGACATAATATTAGGTTTCCTCACGATAGATGAAAGACGACCTTCACCGCACATAAGTTTTTTATAAAAACTCATTGGTTCAGGCTCCGCTGGGCTTCGAACTTGCTTTTATTAACTAACGGATTTTCAAATAAATTCTAAAATAGCTCCATCGCCCATCCATTATTAAGTATCGGGATTAAAACATATATCTTTAAGCCCCCAACCTATCGTGTGTACATCACAGGACCCAGGCTGTAATGTATATGCCTCGTAAATCTACAGTAAGTACTAGTTTTTGCTAAACAAGGGTCTAATAAAAATATATTTTACACAGGCAATGTAAAAAGCGTGCATGGGCGGTAATTTACTACCTTTTAGACCGAAATTTCTGGGCTCTCTAGCTTATTATATGAAGGTATTTTAAGAAGGAATGCTATCGAAGTGGGGGTTTTATTCCTAAGCCCTGTTGGGTTCGGGTTGTGTAACGTACGTTTTAAATGTTTATAAATGTATCGCGTCTCCGGTTGAAACGCTTAGCTTATGCAAATGTCTAAAGCGCTAACTTCAGATTAAATGTCAGGGACTACCATAAATACAACGCGGATTTGGACTATACAGATAAATAAAATTGAAGTGTCTGTTTGTAATTCCAAAATTACAGCTTTTCACTAAATGCATATGAAAGTATACACGATATTGACACTAAAAAACCAAGTTTTAAAAAATTTCTCTGTCTGTTTGTCAGTCTGTCTGTCTGTTTGTTCCGGGTAGTCTATGACTACGGCTGGATGGATTTTAATGGGACTTTCACTGATAGGTAGCTGACGTTTCAAGGTGTAAATTAGGCTACTTTTATTTATCAAAAATATTAGGGTTCCGCGACAATAAGGATGAAACTAAATCTACGCGGGTGAAACCGCGAGGCACAGCTAGTTCATAAATAAAAGTACAAGATTAGGGTACCTAAATAATCTCTAAATAAGTATATCACAATCAATCACCCTTACAGTAAAGCCACCGACCTGTAGAGTTGTGTAACACGTTACGTTTGCACCAAGAATGTGGGCAGTCAAATTGAGTAGCGTTATTCAATATGGGTTTTAATAACTAATAACATTAGATGTGGGCCAGGTGGTCGGTTCACCTACTACCTACTGTCTCTGACCTGGTTCAGATTTGTTCATTTTAAGGTCAGCTATCGACAAATTTGGTCACCAAGTGCTTTTAAACGACGCGACGATAATTTTATGTAGTCAGTGATGCAATGATATCCAAACACTATTTGGTTAATTTCCTTTCCCGAAGCTTAGCAATCACCATCACACTTTTTGACTTCAGGCACATAATAAATATCGATATTTAAGCTTTAGAATCAGAATGGAATCTAGGCCTATTTTTTGATATAAGAACGTTTGCTCCATTGAGCGCAAGGGTTGTCAACTCAAACATTTTAAAATTTACTTCGCTCGAATTTTTCGTCTCGAAGTATTGAAAACTGCCGGTAAAACATGTGAATGACGTATACGCGATCGGCCACGACGTGACACCTCTTACTATCATTATGAATATTTCACTTTTTATCTCGTAGAAGCGTCAGAATGCCTAGTTTTTCTTAAAATCGCCGTCACCGCTTCGACGTAAACGCAGATTTGTATAGGCTCACAATAGTGTCATGTTTAGGCCGACAGAGGCGCTGTTTCGATCCCATATAAATCTGCGTTTACGTCGACGCGGTGACTTGTGACGGTGGCAATGAAAAACTCGCACTAGGCACTCTGTTCGAGTGTGTCAATTCCATAGAAATAGTAAGTACCACTAATATCATTCATTCATTTGGTCATTTGTTCCTAGATACCTAACTGTTTGCAAAGCCTATATTTAAGCTGTGCTTCAGGGCCTGTCTCATCACTAACTTGAGACATCAGTTCAATTCACGGTAAGACAGATGTATGTGACGTGTATCTATCGCTACCTCTCAAACAATCAACATGTAACCTTTGAACAGATTATGCTAATGTTACCAACAATCCAAACGCGGTCAGCGGTAGCCAAGTGTTTACTTAAATGTTAGTTGTATGTATTACAGCATCGCACTCTACTATGAGATACTTACCGACGTCTCTTAGCCTGACACTTACCGTCTCAATTGATGTGTAAACATTATCGTGTTTACATAGCTCAGTTGGATGCTGAACTTAAACCAGTATTAACATTTGGTATTTCATTCGTGATATAACATCAAAAATATTATAATGAATAAATAGTCCTTATATCTAAGGTTATTTTAATAGATCAGCCTTTCAATTAGTTTCTCAAGTGTTACAAGTATTTAGGGTGTAGAAATGGGGTAATGGTTTTGTAGCAGGTCCACTCGCTACATAGATGGCGCTGCTCGCTAACAATTACAAAGTTTGAGTACAAATACACGAGAACCTAAATCGCGCAATAAGAGTTTTCGAGCGCATTGCAGAATATATACAAGTTTCCAACTAGAACATTTGGTTTCGTGGTTCTCCAGGCAGAACACCCGTCTGGCTGGAAGATCTTCTCTTTTCTGGGCAAAAGCATGAGCACTCGCTCGCCCCACAGTTTGCTGGATATGTGGGCCCCATGTAGGAAGTAGGGCGAGCCTATTGCCATTAAAAGGGAACTTAAGCAGACTGGGACATTACCTTACATTACTTTACAGCAACCTCGTGTTCGCAGTTTGTAAAAGTAACAACACAGACAGATGTACAAATGAGGCATTGGGATTTTTTTACAAGTACAAATAAAGAGATAGACGTTGTAAACAGGCTTCACAGGAATAAGTAACTACACCAAAATCATAGTAATGTGTAAAAGTGTGCAGTAATTAACGTGATATCGTGTGTCAGTCGGCAGCACGAAACACAACGACCCTGTACAAACCCTTTGACAAATACGCCCCGCCTTTACATAAATTAACACGACACAGCACAACGTAAATATATTATTCTGGCTTGTTTGTCGTTTCATTAGGTGTAACGAGAAGAATGTTTATGATGGATCTTACAACTCTTGTTTTCGCATTAAGTAAAAAAATTGTCAAAAAATTTGGATTATTAAATTTTCTTCAAAATACAAATATTTTCCAAACCGTTGCCATGTAATAAATGTAAGCTAGCAGTACGGAATCTAGAAATTCTACGTTCGAATTGACACACTCACTCATACGCGTACATCTACGTGATAATAAGCAACCCCGGAGTGATTTCAATAAGGGGTGTCACGTAGTAGGCTGATTGTGTATACGTCATTTACGTGTTTTAGGGATATTTTTCAAAACCTTCTTCCTTTAAATCTTCATAATTCAAATGTATATAAGGTTCACTGTAAAAGGTCGAGCAAATTTTGAAAAAAATATATTGTACGATAGAGCAAACGTTCTTGCATTTAAAAAAAACGGTATTGATTCTGATGATACTGTTTATTAAGCTTATATTTATATTCTGCCCTCAATTGTTCCAGATGTCCATTAACGGCGGCGAACACTTTCATCAGCCCCAAACTTTCCATAAAAAAAATAACAAAATAAATAATAAATACTTTTAAGCATTTCAAAACCCGTAGAAATTATGACTAAAGACGGAGGTAACAAAAATTAATATAATATCTTTTATCTCACTTCTTGCAGCAATTTATCATAGTGAATGACAAAGCCGGGACGTTTTCTTTTGGTAGCCTATATCGTTTTCCACACCATTTACCGTTCACATGCTTTTCTTCCGAACGCAATTAGCACTTATACCTCGAAAGTGAGATATAATTATACGGTCTTAGTCATAAAAAATATAATAATCGGTCTTGTTCCCTTTTTACCTCAACTCCAAATTTAAAGTAACTATTAGTACCTTATGTGGTTTTATATCAGACGCTTTTATTTTGGACCTCGTGGCTCGTTGATACATACAAAATATACATTATAAGTCAATATTACCCTAAGTAATTACTAAAGATGGTTGGTACCTAGCAAATAAGCATTATGACTGATCGTAAACTTAGCTACACCAGAATTGTGGATGGATATGACAATATCTATACATACAGATAAATAAAATTGAAGTGTCTGTTTGTAATTCCAAAATAACAGCTTTTCACTAAATGCATATGAAAGTATACATGCTACTGACAATAATATACTAAGTTTTAAAAAAATTCTCTGTCTGTCTGTTCGTCTGTCTGTCTGTCTGTTTGTTCCAGATAATCTCTGAAACGGCTGGACCGATTTTAACGGGACTTTCACTGGCAGGTAGCTGATGTTTCAAGGAGTAACTAGGCTAGATTAATTTACTAAAAATATTAGGGTTACGCGACATGAAGCATGAAACTACATAAATCTACGCGGGTGAAACCGCAGGGCACAGCTAGTCTTTACATATGTCTCGTTGATCTATTGGTCGCAAAGCGCTGCTGTGAAACATAAGGTCCTGGGTTTGATCCCAGGGTCACAAAGCGTTTTTATTGGGTTTTGAGGGTTTGATCCCAGGGTCGGGAAGCGTTTTTATTGGGCATAGCATAATGCATAAGTATGTATGGCAGGACAATATGCTAGAAATTTTACCTGGATTATGTAAGAAGGGGGATATCTATATCAAGGATCTGAGATAAAACTTTAAGGCTTTGAGGCACCAATGAATCTTCGTAAATCCTTAGCCGGATAAAAGAACGGCCCAACATGTAAGGAGAAGCTAAGTTTCAAATTAAGTTCGCGCGACTCTTATCGCAAACTCAAAGCATTAACAAACAAGGTAGGAAGTTTTGTCGCAATACGGCAGAATGTTGTGTCCGAGTGCAGAGTGGATCGTTGGTAAATCCCACGTTTATCCCGCCAGTCAAACCCATGCTAATCTCACGTGGGAACGGGCTTGCGTAATGCCTCATTGTTGCTGAAAACGACTGATTATCTTGTGGTATTAAGAGACTTAATCAAGATTTAGCTGCGTGTTAAATCTATTTTAATACCTTTAAGCCAGCAATTATTGTATCTATATAAGTATATAAAGGAAATTCGAGTTATTTACACTATTACTATTATAACTCAAGAATGGCTGAACCGATTTGGGTGAAAATTGGTGGCGAGCTAACTAAGAACCAGGAGAAGGACGTATTCCGTTTTCGTGGAAGGTGACATAAAGTGAAAAATGTGGTATAACACCATGAAGTCTACGATTAGTAAGACTCTTAACGATTTTCATGGAATTCACCATGGCATCCACCGAGCTGGGGCCCAACAATAGAAAAAGAAAACAGAAAATGTTACTTCTCGTAACATCAGCTATCTGCCAGTGCAACATCCCGCTAAAATCGGTTAAGTTTTTTACTGACTAACAAACACAGATTCTTTTTTATTTGATTTCTTTTACATAAGTATTACTTAAGTACCGTATAATATACTTAATATCACATTTTGTATTTAGTGAACAGCTGTTTATTTGGAATTACAAATAAATACTTCTATTTTTTTCACCTGTATAGATATGGGTGTCTCTAGACAAATTCACCTTTTCTAAACAAAGAATTCTAGTCACATAAGGCTCAGGCTATGCTATTGAACATAACCATGAGTACATGGCTCTCATCATCATTAAGAGGAACGTGACTAGTTTGCTTCCAAAGAAACATTAAGACACTCGGTGGGTAGACAGTGGGAGTCACTCACACATTAAGCTTTTTGACGCCACATTTAATGCGTAAATTGTATATATATACAGGAGGCCACACGTAGATAAAGTAATTTACACACACCTTCATATTTATTGTCCCTTTCAAACTCAACTTCAAGTACGGGGATTAATCAATCTACGTACATACATATGCCCACGCCTGTATTCCCCGAAGGGGTAGGCAGAGGTGTTGTAGTAACAACACTTTTTATCGAAGATGATTAAGTACCAACGTGACAGATGGTGAGTCTATCGCCGTCTCAGGCACTATACACACGTGGATTAATTTTCAGACATATGCAGGTTTTCTCACGATATTTTCCTTTGCCTTAGTGCACGTGGTGTGAAATCACTGCACATAAGTTTTTTAGAAAAAGTCATTGGTACAGGTCGCTGGGATTAGAACTTGCGTAGCTTGCGCAGCAGTACTACTTATACCCCACGGCTACCACGGCTCTCGTGATTTTTTCTTTTATTTGCCAGAACAAGGTTTGTTTGAAAGGAAGGAAAATGTCATAATCATCACCATCAAGCTCCTGCCCTTATCCCATGTTATTTGGGGTCGGCGAAGTATGTTCATCTCTCCCATTACTCTTACATTACTCTCTATCAGTCGTCAAGCGAAAATATCATAACGAACGTAAAATAATCGTGAAGGACTGTTTGTTGTTGATGTGAGAGTTTTCTATCGATTTATGTCAAACCAAATGAAAACGAGGATTGGCCACAGCAACAAGTTTTTAAGGTATGTGCACACATAATACGGTGGAAAGTAGTGGAAACATTCGACATGGAACCTGCTTTACAATCGGCACAAGTAGACGCCGGTTACATCATGGCCACAGTATACATACGAGCTTACTGTAAGCAGTAGGGAATCTAGGAGTAAATTACAAGATTAGAAGTGGCCTCGGTGTCATGTCAGTAAGGGGTGTCACGTCGGTCGTGGCCATGAGCGTATAAGTGCTTTACAGACATTTTTCTAATTTCTTATCGATAAATCGTAATTTTTTGACAGTAAATTAGAAATATAAGAGTAAATTAAAAAAAAACTTTATAAGTGAGAACCCTCACGGTCGATAGATAGCTCTTATTTCAAAAATTGGTTGAAAAATTTTGGTGAGAAACCAGTGGCACTATAACCAAGATAGTAGCTGAATAGGTAACCGCCCGTGTTCCCTCTGTGCGTCGGAGAGCACATTAAGCCGTCGGTCCTGGTCGCCGATTTTTCATCTTTGGCAATCGTTACAGGTGAGTCGGAGGCCTAAGATAGTTTGAAGTATTTCAACCCAGATCATTTACTCGTAAAAAGGGTAAAGAATGTCAGATGGCAGACGCTTGGTAACATCAGGTGATCAGCCGCAAATTGAATCAAGTGCCGACCGCAACAATGTATGAGATAAGGCAAGAATGATGTTATGTTATGATAAGGCTAGATACTGCTTAATTATATATACTGTGTGATGGCCCAATGAGTGTAACTATCAAATACCACTGCAGCAGGAAGTGGATACGCTTCAATAGCCACGCCGATACCCACAGTGCATACATATGACATTATGATTCGTGTGACATTGCAAATCAGACCTTCCGCCCACGTAATACGTGTCATCGGGCTAACAATTACGCGCCATCAATTTGTTATCGTGATTAATTGTATTGATACGTTATTTAAGGCGGGGTTGTGCAAGTATAATATGAACAGGTGAGTATTGCCACAGGCAAAAACTATATTCCACAGGTGATTTAATAACGAGAATAGATAGTTGTGTTGGTTAAGCCGAGTATAATCAGCTCGAAGGACTTTTGCAGACACTGCATTTCAACTTAGATTTATCTGTCTATCTATAATAAATAACAATAAAGATAAATAAAATTGAAGTGTATGTTTGTAATTCGAAAATATCAGCTTTTCACTCACTGCATATGAAAATATATAAGGCACTAACTCATAAATTGTTTTCCTTATTGAAAAATTATAATACTTACGTAAAAAAATTAAAAATTGATATTTATGTGATTTCCGTATTTAAGTACTTACTTTTATGAACATTTAGTATCACACTTAAATTTTTATTTCTATATAGATGTAAGCATGACACGAAAATTATATCTTCTGTACCGCTCATTAAACAGCTTGTAGATAAATGTCAACTGTCAGTATGACAGAAGTAACTTCAAGCTTGACATCCATAAATGACATAATGTAACTGTTTGTTTACTGATTCCACAATTTAATGTTATGCCCCAATGCAATAATTTTACCGCAGCAGAACCATAGCAATGAAAATGATTTATTCAGCTAAGGCACTGGGAAGGCATTTATGAACGTCGAAGAATAGACCAACGGTTTGGAAACTAGCGTTCTGAGAAGAACCGGCAAGAAACTCAGCTACTTAGCATCATGTACATATCATTACATAGTAAATAATTATTTGTTGCAACAAAATTCATATAAAACTACTTAGCTGTGCCCGGCAAACGTTGTATTGCCGTATTTTTTGGGGTGGATCACCCTTATTATTTAGTGATATGAAAAATGTTGCCGATTCTCAGTCCTAACCGTTCACAAAATTTCACACAAATCGGTTCAGGCGTTTCGGAGGAGTATGTTAACTAACATTTTGACACGAGAATTTTATATATAAGAATATAAAATGAAGTGTTCGAAATAAATAAGGTCTCTAATCCCTATTTGAAGGTGCTATATTTGTATTTGATGTAGGGAAAGGTTAAACGCTAAGCATGTATAATAAATATACCTTTTACTTCTCAAACGCAAAGGTTTATATATTATCTACTTAACTCCCTACAGATTTATCCTCAGACTTAAGGGACGAGAATAGGACGGAAACGGCTCTTTGTATCCGTAGCAAAGAAGATAATTTAACTTTAACTGTGGTCTGGCCTACAAGGTCCTTCCGGTGGAAACATTAGGAAAGGGAATTACGACAATTACCCTTCGTGGTAAATAAAGAAGGTATTAGGGATGGAAAGGTTAAGATTATTGGACACAATGTGGTAAGTATTAAGCTAGTTAGACGTACATACAACATATGCTCACGCCTGTATTCTCCGAAGAGGTAGGCAGAGTTGTTGTAATAACAATACCTACATTTCACCGAAGATGAAATGCCAACGAGACAGAGGGTGAGTCCATCGCCGTCTCAGGCACTACACAATATCTTTGAATAATTTCTCAGACATATGCAGGTTTCCTCACGATGTTTTCCTTCACCGTTAAGCACGTGGTGTGAAATCACTGTACATAAGTTTTTAGAAAAACTCATAGGTACAGGCCCCGCTGGGATTCGAACTTGCGTAGCAGGCGACTGCTCTAACCCCGAGGCCACCACGGCTTTAGACGTACAGCATTAGAAAAAATGTACATAGTCAGTTCTTCGACGTTCATTAGTGTCTTAGTAAGGTCAAAACTGAATTAATTACACTAATCCTACTAATATTATAAACGGGAAAGATTGTAAGAATGTTTGTATGGAGGTATGTATGTTACTCTTTCACGCAAAAACTACTGAATGTCTTTTGATGAAACTTTATAATCTATACAGATAAATAAAATTGAAGTGTCTGTTTGTAATTACAAAATAACAGCTTTTCACTAAATGCATATGAAAGTATACACGCTACTGACACTAAAAAACCAAGTTTTAAAAGTTTTCCCTGTCTGTCTGTCTGTATGTTCCGGGTAATCTCTGAAACGGCTAAACCGATTTTAACAGGACTTTCACTGGCAGGTAGCTGAAGTTTCAAGGAGTAACTTAGGCTACTTTTATTTATTGAAAATATTAGAGTTCCGCGACATGAAGCATGAAACAAAATATACGCGGGTGAAACCGCAGGGCACAGCTAGTAATATATACATCAGAATAAATATAAAAATAAGTCCTGCGTGGACGGAGTCTCAGGCACCAGTTTGTTTTCAATAACAAAATACAATAAATACAAATTGAGTAAAAAGTGGGACGTACACATAGCTGGCAAAATGTGGGTGTACTTACTATAAGTACAACTCTGCCTACACCTTTGGGGTATACAGGCATGATCTTACGCAGAAGGATTGCCGATTATAAGTACGGTATTCGGCGAAAAATTATCAGTACAACTGACTGGATGGCCAACATTTCTTCGGTATTTTCTTTTTTTAAATGACCTAGATCGATAGAGCTAGATCAATTCATCATTTAAGCCGACAGACGCCATCTGCTGGCCTAGGCCTTCCCCAAAGATCGATTCATCGCCAAAACCCCCAACACACAAAATTTCATGAAAATCGTTCCGCCATATTAGATAATGTTTAGATCACGCAAAAAGGTCCTAAGAACAACAAACGTGTTTACGTAAACATTAAAAGAAAAAAATTGAATGTCCAAAATGCAGATGATTCCCATAGCACCACAAATAGCTGACATTAAACATGTTGTTAACTTTCTCTTGGTTAAACCGAAAAACTATAATTACGCCAGTCTGCTACGCCACCATCACTTGACTTGAACTTTGCGCGTGGTACAAGTCGAAAGGTCTCACAGACAATAGTTTATTATGGCAATTGTAAGAATTACGTTATACAATACATAACTTGTAGATTTACAATCGAATTTTAATATCAATGTTATGAATTAGATAAAGCTTTAAACGTAACATTGCTTTCTAGACGTGTTACAGAAAGTTGCGTTCAAAACGTTCATAACGTCGTAGTTATCAACGACAATCATATCAAAACTAATCGTAAATATTTGCATAATTAAGTGTTTTCACGTGTATTAATCCTTATCCAAGTTAATTGCCTTTTCCTAGTATTTTTTTTCGAGAAAGCTTCGGACATATTCTCTTTCATTCTCATCATCCTCCTGCCCTTATTCCGTTTAGGCGCAATGCGTTTTTCTGTTCCATTTCACTGTATCAGCCGTAATATTTATATTATATAAGGGGGTGCCTTTCTATATAATCTGTCTCACAATCCATCGTTCGTTTCTTGGGTTCCCCTTCTCGTCTCATAAACAATTACTTATAGGCTGTCCTCGGTTAGGTATAACCACGTTGTTTACTTGCAACAATATTTTTCATTCACAATCATCTCGTGTTAACAATGACCGTGATCTAAGACCGCAGCTCTCCCACATGTAAATATAATCACATAAAATTATGCGAATGCGCAAAGAAAGTGAATGAACTAAAATATCCAGAGCGTGTCATCAAAACACGTACAAATCCGGTTGCAACTGACATTTGGTTTACTTGGACGATTCTGTGATATATTACAGTGGCCTTACCATGAGCTCTTGTCATGATAGTTTGACTCATATTATGAGACAGGTATATGACGTGTATACATCTGTCACTGTCACACAGCTGAATTATCATTGCAATAAGAGCTCATGGCCTCTGTTCACTTTGAAGTTTGAACCGCACCTTAGAAATGATCATTACTGTCTCCCTAAATCATGTCATTTGGGATCTGCCCACTACATTCGTCGTCTCTATTAACTTCTAATTCGTGTGCGCAACTGGTTCTGTTTAAGAGTTTCATTCTATTTCGTAATATTAAATAAACATGATGGGTGTGAAGAGATTTCAACAGGGTCGGCAACGTGCGCGAGTTTTCCCTGGTATTACAAGCGACCGTAGGCTGCGGTAACCACTTGCCATCAGATAGGCCGCATCCTTGTTTACCAGCTTAGTGATATAAAAATAAAATACATTGTAGACGTTATATGGATACATTTATATCCTGACCCCCGAAACACATAAGAGGAATTGGAAAAAAAAATAATCAGTACGAAATATTAGAGACTGAATGGCGATATGTATATAAGTGATAAACACAATAAACTATCGCCTATAACCTGAAGGTGACACAGGTTGCGCCACTCACGACACAACCTGCGAATTTGACATTAAGCAGAAAATATGGTCGTGTAAGGTTAGAACGCATAACACCAAGGCTTCGCATTGTCTGGGTTTGTATTAAAATTGTTATATGTTATTAACTTTTAGACCCTCAATAACGATAGTTTTTGTTTTGTCTAGTATTATGGCGCTGAGAACATTTGAGCAAAGGATATTTTACGAAATGGTTAGATGACTGTTGCTTGGCTTAACAATCTCTTAAGTGAGGTAGAAGATACTGGATCGAGATCTGCTCGACTGGGGCTTGTACCTCCACAATACAGTATATCGCAGCCGAATAATGCTATGTCAGCGTGTTGCATTCAAAGATCAAATCGAAAATATCTTTATTTGATTAGACTTCCTACTTTCAAATCGTCAGAAGGAGAAATACATAACTACACTATGCAGAATTATAAATGTCCGAAAAGTGCTACTACTAAGAACTCCAGTGCTCCATGAGGAGTAGGGAAGAAGTGGAGGTGTTGTGACTGGGACCCGTCAATTCCAATTGTACCCTAATTACGAAATACCACACCTAATTACGAAATTGTTTCTGGGTTGCAATAGAGTAGCTGCTTACCAATGCGTTACGTTCGGTTGTTAGTCACTTTTGAAGAGATGCAGCTAACTGCTCATCTGATCCACTAATGTTTGTGATAACTAGGGAAATATGGAATATGCACCATCTACAGTGGCTGGTAGATGCATTAAGGCCGCCTATGCAAATATTAAGAAGTGAAATGATAGAATTCGTAAGCCAATATAATCTGTTTCGTAACGTTATTAAGTAAATTGGCGCACATACGGTTGGCTAATTGGAATTTAATCCAAGCCTCTTGTGAAACTGAAGAGATAATTTGATTGGCAAGTATTGTCAATAATGGCAAAGAGATATGTACAATGCTGACACGTGCCAATTTACGATAATTATTACATGTCTAAACACCTTTGTTGTCTAAAACAAAAAGCGTGGTCTAGCTTTTTGTTCTTCATCATAAACCGATTGGTATTATTTAACGAGAATGCTAGATCCCTTTATATAGACATCTAATTGCAGACGTTCAGTTCTACGCTCGAGGAATTCTTCGTCAGGAATCCTGCATTAAGTCGGAGGAGAAAGTCAATTAAATTATAATAGAATCATCATCATCAGACTACTTCTGCCCGTATTCCATATTATTTTAGCTTTGGTCAGGGCAATGTATCAGCCGGTCTATCACCTTTTCTACTCATATCATCTTTCACATTCATCATTTCTAAGGTCTTTATTACCTAACATATTCATTAACATATCTTTTATTGTTAAACTGCTCATACATACATATATATGCTCACGTCTGTTTCCCAAAGGGGTAGGCTCAGGTGTATTTAAATTTTCCGCGATTTAGGTTCAAGTCTCATGTAATTAACGGGAACTAATCCAGACTGCAGGCATTGGGAAATTACAGATAGAAAAACTCAATAATACGTTACTCAACCCTGATTACGAAACGTGGTTCAAACCGAGGAACTCTTATTCCACAGTGGCGTTTGACTAAAGAGGCAGTTGATAAAATGTATGCATGTAACATAACATGTTCTCTATTGTAAAAGGATAGCAAGATAATGTCATAATGTTTATAAACTCATAAAATCATACTAATTCTCCGCATTGCGTGTCTATTGTGGATAGTGGCGCACACGCGATGTTCGTTAATTTACTGTTTCACTTACAATTTAAATGTCGGAAGATTTACCACATTAATTAACCTCAGTTTTGTAACAAACGTATTTATGCAAGGATTAGTGCTGATAGCATGAGGAAGCATATTACGTTAGATAACATATTAATGGAATTATCGACTCTTTGAATTATCGAATCATCTTTGTCCAAACTTTGTTCAGTTTGAGTTGAGACTAGGTGGCACTGTGTGATAAAATAAATCAGAAGAGTCCTGTCAGGAGAGGATTAGCAAATTTAAGGAAACAATAATCACGCAATCTCATTGACGTGTCGCGACATCTTGTGGTTAAAAAGCTATGTCGGTCTGTTTCCTTTCCTATCACCTTTTCACGGCTTGACCACTAATCAGATTTTACTGAAACTATTTGTACTTAATTCAATTTAGAGCTATTAGTAAAATGACTTTATCTCCAAGGACTAGGGTACTAAATAAATACGTTACACAGAAAAGTGCTATGTAACTGTAAATATTATCATCAAAATACGTCAAGTAGTTTTTGTGTCCTGACATCCTAACAAACTTTCACATTTACGAGTAGTTAGAAGTAAGATTGTAACTTGGACTAGAATAAGTCAAGCGAAACCAAAGATCAAACAATTCTTTGTCCAAGTATTTCTGTAAGAGATTCATGCGATGAACTGAATATTTACATAACAACAGACACTGGGCGCTCGAACAGAATAAATAATAGGTATCTTAAGTAGATTTGAAGCAGAACTTTTATTACTCACTATTATTGAGTGGTTGAAAATGATGACTAATGAATGCTTATAATATAACTAGCTGTGCCCCGGTTTTACCCGTGTAGACTTTATTGAGCGGAACCTTAGTTTCGTAACCTATGTTACTCCCTTTAACATCAGCTATCTGCCGGTAAAAGTCCCGTCAAACAATGGAGCCGTTTAGGTATCCGTTTCAGAAAATAGCCGGTACAAACAGACAGATATTTTTTACATGAGAATTTGCTAACCTTCTTGCCGTGTCTGCAAAAACAACCTTCCGAACCCGGTAGTAATATTTATAATAGTGTACTTAATGTTTTTTCAGTACCACTTGATTAATATCGGTACAGTAGGACAAGACATAATAACATTCTCTTGCGCTTGCGCTAATACATACGATAAAAAATGTATGGAAATGAGATAAATTAGTCACGTGACATATGTCATTCCCGTACATTTTGTATCGTTACAATTAGCGAAGCGTGAGGATAATGTTACGATAAAAAAATTATGGAAATTACATAAATCAGAATATGACATTCCCGTATATTTTGTACTGTTTCTATGAGTGAGGATAATGTTACTTTGTCTACAGGCCCTGGTGCCGTCACGAGTTCTAAGCGCGCAGTAGTTTTACCTTGCAGATATCCCCCATTTTAACACATAGTTTGTGGCTCCTGTATTATAATAATAAATAGTACGTTCAACAATAACCTTTGCTCCCAACGGTTTAATGCGGTGTCAAATGCATTTCCCAGAACAGACAGACGACGCCCTCGGGACCCAACTGTCCTAGAACCCGTTAGGATCTCAGGCGGGGCACGACTCTCGTTATTTACCGCGTTGTGCTTGTTTAGGAATACTGCTTACCTGAAAGTAAAGAAAGGGGATTATGTATTTTATAAAGAAGAAAAAAGTGTTAAAAGAAATTCGAAAAATATCTATATAGTTTTGGAATGTCATCTTAAACACGAAGGCAGTACTTTTATTTGATAATCAAAATACCTAAATCCTCATCATATATTTTAGTGATAACTCTTCTCGGTGTAACCGAACTCTTTCACCTCCTTATACGTAATGACAGACACCTTCTCTTATATTGTCTCATGTATGTTAGCCTTGGTCTTCCTCTCTTTCCTTCTATTGTTTTTAAAGCTGTCATGTCGCACAACGTGGCCAATCATCTTTCCCCTTGGATTTTGGATTGTTCTCCATACCTAAATAGTACCGTAAAATTAAACATTAAAGCTAATTAGTTCTTTATACGCGCTGCTTAAAGGATCGTAGTTGCCCCCCAGGCGGCTTACCATGATAGGTTCAAGGGCTTATTAAGAACTTCTTAGCTATGAAATTTCATTTTGTGATACCAAAAATAAACGTCAAAGCTAAGTTAAGACTTCACTGCTATAACGATGGATATTAAGGCCCTTAGGTCATTGATAATCTACTTTATGACGTCATGGAATCATCATTTATATGACATCACGACGCTTTCTAGAAAAGCCATATCAATATATCCTTGACCGACGCTAGCATAATATAAGTGTGAATATATCCCTAAATAAATCCCCTGGTTTTGCAGAGCTCGTAAAGGCAAGTATTCTAAGGCGTCTCATTAAATATTTATTGCCACTGTTGCGGCAGCCCTGCGGTAAACCCATAAATCGATGTGAAACAGTGCCTAAATAAAATATGTAAGTGTGGCCTTGCAATCACGCGCAGTCCTTAAACATTGAATATTCTTAACCGACTTCAAAAAAGCAGGTTAGCTCTGAATTTTTTTAATTGAAAGCTGGTGCTTCCCGTGTGTACATTTCCATTTGGTCCAGTTCTGACAGTGGCATCCATGGAAAATCATGGTTTAAACCAAGACTAGACCAAAAACTATGTCCATAACTTTTTAAATCCGTATCACAGAAAGATATGGAGCTATTTTTAAACCAAGCAATATCTTAGTGTATGTTTTGTAAAAATCAGTCTTAAAATTAATTTTTTTTGGGTTTTAATTTTAATACCACTATGAACACTGCAGAATTAAAATCACGAATTGAACCTACTATCAATATGATTAAGAACATTTAGAACTATGTACAATAAACGCTTTGTAGTTCTATAAATCATTGAGAGACCATTAAGATTTCAAATCAAATTGAGTTGTAAAAGATAAGAATCTAAACATTTCTTTAACTATCTGATTAACGATTAAAAGTCGTTCCGTACTACTCGATATTACCGGCGACTTTATAAATATGGCTACAGTTTTATTCAAAACTAGCTGTGCCCGCGGTTTCACCCGCGTAGATTAAGTTTCATCCTTATTGTCACGGAACCCTAATATTTTTGATAAATAAAAGTAGCCTTAGTTACTCCTTGAAACATCAGCTACCTGCTAGTGAAAGTCCCGTTAAAATCCTTCCAGCCGTTTCTGAGATTACCCGGAACAAACAGACAGACAGACAGACAGACAGAGAAAAATTTTAAAACTTGGTTTGTTAGTGTCAGTAGCGTGTATACTTTCATATGCATTTAGTGAATAGCTGTAATTTTGGAATTACAAACAGACACTTCAATTTTATTTATCTGTATAGACTAGCTATGACCCGCGATTTTGCCCGCGGTTAATTTCATGGGTGACCCGCGAAAACCTAATGTTTTTTTAAATAAAAGTTACGTTAGTATCTGTCAGTGAAAGTCCCGTATAATCGGTCCAGCGGTTTCGGAGATTAGCCGGAACAAACAGACAGGCAGATAGACAAAGAACATTATAAAAATAGTTTTTCTCATGTCAGTATCGTATATAGTTTCATATGCATTTAGTGAAAAGCTGATATTTTGGAATTACAAACAGGAACTTAATTTTATTTATCTGTATGTATGGATAGATTTAAGCAAAATCGGTTCGGCGGCTCAGCTGTGTAAGGGCACCTGTAATTTCCAGGTCCAGCCCGGAGTCTGGATTAGCGCCCGGTGAATGACAATAGGCTCACCTCATTTACATGGGACTTAAACATAACTGAAGAAACATTTCTGCCTACCCCTTAGCATAATTTAAGTAATCGCCGGTTAACAATCATAATTACATCGTTAAAAAGACCAAGATAAATTCTCTAGCACCGGCCATTAGCAGTGTACCTAAGCATTACCCTAATAAATAATATGAATAGGTCGGTAAACCAATTTTATTCCCAAACAACCGCTGTTGTAACTCGGTCACTTGTTCCAACTCCCAACCCTCTCAGCGTGTTTATTTTTACAGCAGTAATTCCGAGCTCAACTGTCCCGGGCGTTCAACGGGTTCGGGGGGTCTACTTTCTTTCTCCGAAAACGAAATTCGCAAACGAACGAAAATCAAACGCTTGTATCCCATGGGGGTGGTCGACCACCATTTGCCACATGCTACTGTGGCGAGCGACCCCCGACTTGGGGTCCCTCGTCTCCGGGATCGATACTATTTTTCTAATAAAATAAAACTAATGAACTGTTTTTTCACTTTCTATTCTTTTTGCTTCCATTCTAGTTCTTTTTCTCTCACTGACAACTACTTACTATTCTTTTCTTATTTCGAATTCTTTTTTATATTTTTTAAATCTATTTCATGAAGATTAAAAGTCTTAACCAAAAAAGGCTTTAATCAGCTTGTAAGGCTGAGGCCTTACACTACCATCCTCACATACTTCTTTCGCTTCAACCATATTCATGCATCTCTTCATACACTTCCTTCGGTTACGAGTGCTCCGAATTTGACTTTTCTGAAAAATATTATTAATTTGGTCATAGTAGTTCTTCCGTTAGTTAGTTGTGTTCCGTTAATTAGTTCTTTGAGGGAGGCCTATGCCCAGCAGTGGGCGTCTGTCGGCTGAAATGATGGTGATGATGATGTGTAGTTCTTCCTAGGCCGCCCTCTACCGCTCACATTTGCTCTATAAATTTCTTTATAAATCGCCATTCACCCACTCGTTAAATAATTTTATAAAAGTAGTTTCAAAACCTAAAAGCGTCAAAGAATTTTCTTGCGGACCACTTTTGGACATAATTTTAGAACGAATAAGAACCTTGGTAGGGATTTAACGAACTCTCGATCGACACTTCGTATTTCGTTGCATAAGAGTAGGCCCCCAAAAGCGATCGAGAGATTAGACATGTACTTTAACTATGTGTCAAAAGATTCGGATTGAAAATCGGGCTTAGCTTCTATACATTTATTTTGTACGTCGGTTTGTGTTAGGAATTACCACATAATGTATATTATTTCCTACTCGCTCGTGGCACAGTTCCTATTGCGCATATCATTCGATCAGCGAAGTTAAGCAACCATACGCCTAGCCAGTAGTTGGATGGGTGACCGCCCGAGTTCCCTCCGTGCCTCGGAGAGCACGTTAAGCTGTCGGTCCCGGTTGCCAATTTAACATCTTTGGCAATCGTTACAGGTCAGTCGGAGGCCTAAAAATAATCTGACAACTGGTTTAACCCAAATCACAGATTTTCCTCCTAAGCCACATCGGGTTGAATCAAGTGCCGACCCCAACAATGTATGGGATAATGGCCAGGGAGATGATGTATATTATTTCCTACTAGCCGTGGTCCGTGGTTTCTCCCATGTAGAATTAATTTCAGGGCTTTATTTTGGGAACTTCAATTTTTTTATAGCATCCATCTGCCAGTAACAGCCATCTGCCAGTGAAAGTCCCGTTTAAATTGACCCAATTGTTTCAGAACAACAGTCAGTTTACAAACAGACAGGCACACAAAGAAAACTTTCAAAAATTTATATTTGTTGTCGTTTTTTCTTTAAGTATACATTTAGTGAAAAGCTGTTATTTGTTACTTATTTATTATTTTATTATTATTATTTATTATGAGCCTGAATTGTCCCACTGTTGGGCAAAGGCCTCCCTTCCCTCTTTCCATCCCTTCCGATCCAGAGCTTTCTCAGGCCAGTTTTTCAGGAAGGCGTTCAGTTCGTCCTGCCATCTTTTTCTCGGCCTGCCACGTCTGCGCCTCGCATTCGGAGGGATCCATAGTGTGGTTCGTCTAGCCTACAGTTCGTCTGACATGCAACACACGTGCCCAGCCCAATCCCATTTCAGCTTAGCAGCTTGATGACCAGCATCGGCGATTTGTGTTTTGGAACGTAGTGTACTATTTGTTACTACGCGGGAGAAACCCCAGAGCACTCACAGTTTGTTGGTAAATAAGTTAAATCTCTGGCTTTTCAGACCTAACTCGATGTTAGTAACTTAAACGAAATATTACAGCATATCACAAAATATTCACTTTACAGTAGGGTTACTTTACTAAAACTCGTTACAATATTATGCAACTAAACGGAATCCAATCATCGATTGTCAATCTCCGCTGCTATGACAGTTAAAATAAATCTAGATTAATTTGATTGCAACATAACTAATTC
The DNA here is from genome assembly GCA_964035505.1 of Watsonalla cultraria. NCBI lineage: Eukaryota > Metazoa > Arthropoda > Insecta > Lepidoptera > Drepanidae > Watsonalla > Watsonalla cultraria. The sequence goes on along the minus strand of OZ037717.1, from coordinate 1,922,527 downwards.
TGAATCTCTTGTTTTCCGTCCGATCAATCATAATTCCAACGAGGAATGAGATTAGTCTCGTCTGCGGTGCTATTATGTAAGTTAACTTCGCTTATGTCGCTGTCGAGAACAAATTAACTTGTTTCTCAGCTACCCACTTAATTAAAATCAGATTACTCTAATGGAGTTTTAGCTTAATCTCGCCGGATCTCATTCGTATTGTTTTATTGGGCTAGTGCGGAATTTGTAATTTTATTTGAGTTATTTTCCCGATTAATGTCTATCTAAATTGGTTTATGCTTCTGTTTAATTGGGATTATTTATCACAGCTATACTCAACATATAAAACTGAAAAGATATTTTTTTTATTTTATATCTCATTTATTGAGGAAAGCTATAGGCCATATCTATATCTATACATCTATACAGATAAATAAAATTGAAGTGTCTGTTTGTAACTGCAAAATTACAGTTTTTCCCAAAATGCATATGAAAGTATACACGGTACTGACATAGAAAAACCAAATTTAAAAATTTTTCTCTGTCTGTCTGTCTGTCTGTTTGTTCCGGGTAATCTCCGAAACGGCTGGACGGATTTTAACGGGACTTTCACTGACGGATAGCTAATGTTACAAGGAGTAACTTAGGCTACTTAGATTTAGAAACATTGGGTTCCGCGGGCAACCATGAAATTAAAATCTATGCAGGGTGAAACCGCGGGGCAAAGCTAGTATATATATATATATATATCATCACGCTACGTACACGAAGTCGCAATCTAAAGTTAGCGTTAGCCCAAAGCAACTATTCGACTCGGACGGAGACGCAGGCCGAAGGTAGTGTAGGTTTTTTATGCTTAACATTTTTGGTGATACTGTGAGGTGACAGCGTAGCACGATGATGCTATCCCACCTAAGGCACCTTCATACTTCTTGAAATTTCGTCTCAGATATATTCAGGTGCATGAGAGTATCATGAAGCGCAGCTCCTCTTGATGTTATAAGACACCGATGATTATATTCTCTAAGAACTATGAGACCTTAACCACAGAATCTAAATTATCATTATGAATAAGTTCAACTAAACTAACTTAAATTCAAGAAGGAGGGTATGTAAAACAATTGTAAGTCAGATTTCACCGTACGCTTATTTAAATCTTATATAAACAATAGCTGTACAATGCGGTTTCACCCACGTACATTTAGTTTCATCCTTATTGTCGTGGAACCCTAATCTTTTTAGTAAATAAAAGTAGCCTAAGTTACTCCTTGATACCTGCCAGTGAAAGTCTCGTTAAAATCGGTCCAGCCGTTTCAGAGATTACCCGGAACAAACAGACAGACAGAAATACACAGAAAAATTTTAAAACTTGTTTTTTTGTGGCAGTAGCGTAATGTATACAGTGTGTATACGTAAAAAAAGTATACTTTCAAGTGCATTTCGTGAAAAGCTGTAATTCTGGAATTACAAACAAACACTTCAATTTTATTTATCTGTATAGATATAGATTTACTTGCGCTAATAATAGCGTACGTGAATCTGACCGTCGCCGCGTCGTAACCCCTTTCTCGAGCAAAATCTGCTAATCTGTGTTTAACCAGTTGTCAGATTTTATTAGGCCTCCGACTGACCTGTTCCGGTAAGTAACCAGCGGCCCAAGTTGGGATCCTAGCGTTACGGAATAATCTTGCTTTTTAAATAAGCCAGACAAGACCAGAGATAAAACAAGGGAAAGATAGAAAGGGGCTAATTATGCAACAGTTGGTGACGACAAAGACATCTCGAAAGGAACTTCGCATCACGAACTTCGTGAATGTCCCACTTTTGTAAATACTTACAAAGATGAGGGTCGTGTTTAAAGCTTTGTAAAGCCTTACCATTATTATTGCGATTGTAATACGACAGTGACAGATTTATACACGTCATATACATATGTCCCTTACAGTGAGTCGAAGAAATTCCACAATAAGATTAGATATTAAGGGACAATTGTCGTCCGAGTTTCATAAAAATGGAGCTATGTAATAAGATCCGTAACTGAATAACAGGTGAGTGGATTCATTGTTCAGTACCCCTATCACGAGTTTGCCACAATTTTCCTAATCTATACTCGCTAGCGTCTCCCACAATATTTTTATGACATATTTTACTTCCTCACGTCACTGCTTGGAAGCGCTGTACAATTTTTCATACAAATATTCGGCTGAGACGCTAGCGAGTATAGATTACGACTCGTGATACTGATCAGTTCGTTACAGGTCAGTCAGAGGCCTAAGAAAGTCTGACAACTGGTTTAACCAAGATTGCCGATTTTCCTCGAAAAAGGGGTTACGAAGGTCAGATGGCAGTCGCTTCGTATGAAAATCAGGTGATCAGCCACATCGGGTTGAATAAAGTGCTGACCCCAAAAACATGGGATAAGGCCAGGGAGATGATGATAGGGGTACTGAAGTGAATAGACTAACCTACCCTAAGTTAATAACTATGGTGGTTTGGAAATTGTAAGGTACCAATGGTTGACTAAAAGTACCTACGGGTGCCGTCGCGAGTTATGAGCGTTCAGCGGGAATAACTGAGCTTGAATCATAAAATTACTACTGCATATTTAAGGTTAGCGCGCATAGCTCGTGACGACACCTGAGACCTCTTATTGCCATGATAGTTTAACCCTTATTTGAGATAGATATATATAACGTGCATAAGTCTATCACTGTCACACAGTGGAGCTATAATGGCAATAAGAGCTTATGGTGAACGCCTTGTACTATGTTATGAAAGCGCATCAAAGTTTTAAAATCTCACGTCATTAGCACGGAATCTCGTGAGACGTTCCGCAGCTATCTACACAGTTAAATAAAACTGAAGTGTTTGAATGTAATGGGAAAGTAACAACTTTTACGTTTATACAGTACTGACAAACAAAAACAATTGCAGAAATTTTTCTCTGTCTGTTTGTTCCGGCTAATCTCAGAAACGTCTGGACCGACTTTAACGGTTGTAACATGGAGTAATATAGTAACTACTTTTATTTGTTTTATAAATAGGGATAATTTGAAATCTACGCGGGGCACAGCTAATGAGTAATAAAATAATGAAACCAACAATTTTTTTACTGACTTTCGTCTTATCCTCAGCCTTATTAAATTCGTGCAGAACATAAAACGCAATAAGCATTTAATTACATAAACCAACAAGATTTGTTTACACACCATAGTCATAAATAGCTGTAATTAACTGCGTTCACGAACTAGGCAATTGATAGCTAAGCGGAGTTTATTAAAGACATTAATAAGACTTTACCTAGCCAATGCCCCAACATAGAAAAGATACAAAAGGTAGGCTTTATTCGACAAATGAATCGAGAATCCTTCCAAATATTATAATTTACTAGCGGCACGTGGTTTTACCCGCGTAGTTCCCGTTCCCGTGGAAGTAGGGGGATCAAATATAGCTATACATTTTCGGGTCTCGTAGTGTCGGAGCCTATTCAATACAAGCTAACAAACAAATATTTCCTCTTTACAACATTAGTACATACATACATATACTCACGCCTGTATTCCCCGAAGAAGGGGTAGGCAGAGGTGTTGTAATTACCGAAGATGATTAAGTGCCAACGTGACAGATTGTTTTGCGCACACAGACGTCAATACGCCATTCTCGGACTATGTCGTAATAACTCCAGGTGGTACTATCTTTCTCCGCAAACGTAGTTTCAGTATCGCTTTGTTTTTTTGTCGAAAAAAAACTAGTTGTCCACGTAATTTTAAAACAAATAAGTAACGTGGCAGGAACTTTGCAAACTTTTTCGGAGAAAGTGAGGAAGCCCTCAGTAGCTTACTTACACGCATCTTTGTGTGCTAGCAGTGATGCTAGTAAATGGAAGCTGACCTTCTGTGTTCATATTATGGTATTGCTGTCTTAAGAACAAAGTAATTAATATTTACCGTCCAAAGAAAAGCGATGCTGAACAGAAAAAGAAAGTTGCTCCGTCAAATTAACATTATAATTTTATTATGCTTCATCAAAATTAGTTACGATTGCTAATAGACTAGCTGTGCCCCGCGTTTTCACCCGCGTAGACTTAACGTCATGGCAATCCTGCTTAATTATGTTTCTGTAATAAAAGCTCCTTGTAACATCTCCTATCTGCCAGTGAAAGACCTGTTAAAATCGGCCCAGCCGTTTCAGAGATTAGCCGGCACGGAGAAAAAATATTTAAGTATATATTTTTTTATGTACGTACTGTATACTTTCATTTAGTGAAAAGCTGTATATTTTGCATTACAAACAGACACTTCAATTTAATTTATCTGTATTTAGATATAGATTCTACGCGGGTAAAACCGCTCTTATACTAATATAGTTTAATGAAATAGATATTTGTAGTAGTATGTCCATAGTATTGAACCTCAAACGGAGAATTTAATATTAATCAAATATATCCGTCTGTCTGTACCTAACAAGCAATAGAATATCAAGAAACTAATAACAAGCTCCAAGTTCAGGTTAGGAATTTCAAATTGAATCGAAAGTCGGATGGCGATCTGCCTACCAGCCTACGTATATAGTTTACATAACCTGAGCCGTTGAATTAATTAATTAATTCCCAATAGATAAGGCATGTAGTTCTTATTCGTGTAATCTGCGCCTACACGTTTAAATAGTAATACATAGTTGTTGATTATTTTTAACATGTTATATTACCAGACTAATAAATAAGTTTTACATTTGCCGTGATGTTTGAGCAGTCGTCAGCTACGCTAGCGATGCTAGTTGAAATCCCAGTCGGGGCCTGTACCAATGAGCTTTTCTAAAAAAAAGTATGTGCACTCATTTCAAACCATCTGCTATACGGTGAAGGAAAACTTCGTGAGGAAACCTGCATATGTCTGAAAAGTAATTCAAAGATATATGCTTAGTGTCTGGGACGGCGATAGACTCAGCATTTGTCACGTTGGCACTTGATCATCTTCGGTGAAAAGTGGGTGTTGTATCTACTACAATTGCAACACCTCTGCCTACCCTTTTGGGGAATACAGGCGAGAGCGTATGTATGTAAATAATAACAAATTTCAAGGTTTCTCTATCTGTAATTTCTCAGTCCAGATTCCGCCCGTGCGATTTCTCAAACATATTCTTCGATACGAACCTTATCTCGAAAATTAAAATCATCGCAAAATTATTTGATCAAATTAAAATTGATTGATATTTACGATTGCACGATTCGATCACTTAGGTGCCTTCAAAACTTTAAACGTGCTTTGCTCACTGCAAGGTTCCTACAAAGAGCGGCTAAGATGTCGCACTTTTAAATTTATAAAGTAACTTTAACTTAAGTACTTCGATATAACATTACGTCATTAGAACTTTTGTAACACGGAGTTTAAACTGTGCTTAAACTCTTAACTACACTCGCTGAAGTCGCAAATTGGGAGCGTGTGCGATGTAAGTGTTACAACATGTGTTAAAATCCCATACAATTATATTATACTAGCGGCCCAGTACGTGCTTCGCTACGTATAAGGTATTGTAATAAAAAATGATTATTAAGTTCATTTATTACTTACTTACTTACTTAAACAAAAAAATATTTTAAATGGCTAGCTAGTAAAAAATAAAAAATAAAAATGAATTGGGTACTCATACTATGGTGGGTCTATATGGGTTAGTCTAAAACATTTAGATATACAATATTGCTGCTAAAACGAAATGACATTGAATATGTTTGACAGAAATATCGTCGCTTTTTTTGTCTACGAAGATGTGGATTTTACACTTTTTCAAGACTTTTTTTAAATTTTCTCCACGTACAAACCTTCCCTGGACTTCCACGAATAATTCAAGACCAAAATTAGCCAAATCGGTAAAGGCGTTGTTGAGTTATAACATTACAACGAAAAGTGGCATTGATTTTTATATATATAGATTTTGGTATGATAGCCGGAGATAACATACGTTTGAAATTAACGAATCTCATTTATTTAACGATAATTTAACGATTTATTTTACCGAATTGTCGTATTTAAAACCCTTTCCTTTTTGAAGTCGGTTAAAAAGTCAGAAGCATTTCTCCGTTAATTAAGCAAATATTATGCAGACTTAAATACCTTGTACATACGTACTTACTTAGTATCAATACCAAACTATTTTTTTTATTCAACGCAAGGAATATTTGGTATTGTTATTGGAACGAAGTTACTTATCGGGCGTTGTGAAAGGGGGCTAGACGGAAAAAATTCTTACGAAAAGTTGTAACGACACTTTTATTCTAAATTCAAAAGCAAATCATATATTAATATTACAATATCAGAACGTATGTATTTAGCAAGCCGTGCGTGTTCTAACCTATACGCTGTTGTGTACAGACAGAGTACAATATGAAAATATATATACATATATAGAACTTCGTTCCATCCGGGTGTCCCTTGACACCTCTCAAGTTTTTAACATCATTTTTAAAGGTAACTTAGACTAATTTCCAAATTTAAGCAAATAATGTTCATTCTCCTGACATATTAAATTAATCTCTATGCTTATTTGACCAGCAATTTCCCCGTCGACTGTACTTATTTTATGTCAATTTAGTTACATAATAAACCACAATATCATGATATGATGTGACGTAACCAGCCGTCAGTACGTCGCATCGTAGACCAATAACTGCCCAGTTATGTTATAAGTCGGATCCGGTTCTCACTAATTAGGCATGTATTTGTTAAAATTAACAAAAAACAACATGTCCAGTGAAAGGTGTAGTTAGCGGTTTAAGCGCTAACTCGACACTAACTTAAGTTAAGGTGGGTTAAGCAAGCCTAACGACTTATGAAGTGTTATAAATATTTTAGTATTACTCACAGACAAGCTCGCTCACGTGGTATTATGGAAGCCGATCTATGCATATTCTAAATTCTGACTTACTTATGTATATCAATGCACAGCTTATTCTCCATCTTAAAGACTTGAAGCATATAATAGAGTTTATGGCAACAAAAGTGAATTATCTAAGTCCAAAATAATGGGATTTTCATAAAAAATATCATCCCATTTTGCACTACATTTCTTTAGGGGTTGTATTTTCAAGGAAGTGTATATAAAAATAAGAATGTATTTAATTTTATATGCAACCCTCTAGAAGCGAAAAAGTGCTGAACAAATTATTATTTTTTGTTGCCAATTTAACATCTTTGGCAATCGTTACAGGTCAGTCGGAGGCCTAAAAACAATCTGACAACTGGTTTAACCCAGATCACAGATTTTCCTCCTAAATGGGGTTGCGAAGGTCAGATGGCAGTCGCTTCGTATAAAAATCAGGTGATCAGCCACATCGGGTTGAATCAAGTGCCGACCCCATCAATGTATGGCATAAGGCCAGGGAGATGATGATGATGATGATGGCCTCTTGGGTTTCAAAACAAAAGGCTTTGTGAGCATCTTACAAGAATAATATCTCTTCGCTTCACGACGCTTTGCTTGTATGCACCTATTAAGTCAAAGTCAAAGTCAAAGTCAAAGTCAAAAATATCTTTATTCGATTAGACTTTATACAAAGCACTTTCAAATCGTCAGAATGACACAATTTACAGGATTATACATGCTACCGCCAGGTTCGGAAGGTTGCTTTTACTGAGAAGAACCTGGCAAGAAACTCAGTAATTACTCTTTTCAAAAATATTATACAATTTAAACAAAATAAATCATTTGAGAAATGTAAGCCCATGGACACAGTTCCAATGTACAAATGTCGATAAAAATTAACATAAAGAAAAGTCTAGTAGTTCTATTTATATCTAAATGCGTAGCTTGAGATGACCAGCCCCCACAAGCAGCACCTGTTCACAAGTATGACGAGAATGCCAGCCATCGCCCTCCTCAACCATTATAGAGGGAAGTGAGCGACCCGTCACCCTGACGCCGCCGCAAGCAAAGGCATTTTAGTGAGCATGACAACTCAAGCCAGTCAAAACAAAGATCAAAAGAAATATTAAAAAGAATTGTAGCATAAGTACAGTGTCCATGAGACTACTTACAATATTTGTCTGGTAATACATTATTCCAAGTTTCCTTATCACACATATAATCACTAACTGTATAATAACCCTTTTTAAGTAATACAGATTTTACAGTTTCTTTAAATTTATCAAAGGGCAAATTTACAATACATGTAGGTAATTTATTATAAAAGCGTATACTTTGCCCTAAAAATGATCCCTGGACTTTCAGTAAGCGGTGTGTAGGTACTACTAATTTATTTTTATGGGAATTAATTGGGAACAATTGAGGTAACAAACAAAAAAAACATACATTGGAATTGATAACCTCCTCTTTTTCTTGGAGTTGGCTAAAAAGTAAGTTTAAAAACATAACTATATTGTTAGAATGTATTGTTTTTTTAGAGTACGTGGCATATGATCCACGGCTATCCTTTGCACATCACTTGTTTCATACTTGTGCGAACGCGATTTTTCAGTATTCTAGTAAGTATTAATTTCCAAACTTACTTCTTTTATTAAAATAACTAAGTAAGTAATAAAATAAAAATAGATGTGTTAACTTAGTTAAAAAAAATAGTTAGGTACGTATGTGTAATTGGTATCCATAGCGGTAAACAATAATGTAACAAAATTATTCCTCTTCATAAATCCTAACAGGTTTGATGAAGTAATTCAAAAAACAAAGCGTGATTAAAAGGAGAATTTTATTGTTTTTCAGCGACGATTGCTAGCTATTAACATCATTGCGGGTCAAATTATCTCTAAATAGCGCACCATTACTTGTCTTGTCAAAGGCCAAGGGCTGGGAAATTGTGAATTAGTGCCTGATGAAGCCTGACCACAGGTAATAGCAACAAATTGCAATAAATATGTAACCTCAGTACTTTAATGGCTGCAATCAATTTGAGTGGGCGCACTTTCCTTGGAGATTCGAATGACAGGTGGATTAAATATTACACGACTAGGTCCGCGGTTTCACCCGCGTAGACTTAATTTCGTGGATGGCCCGAAGTATCCTAATGTTTTTATAAATAATAAAAGTGTAATTAAGTTAAGCTACTCCTTGTAATATTAGTTGTCTGTCAGTGATAGTCCCGTTAAAATCGGTCCAACCGTTTCGGATATTAGAACAAACAGACAGACAGAAAAAAACTTAAAAAAATTGTGTTGTATTATATTTCATATGCATTTGGTTAAAAGCTGTTATTTTGGAATAACAAACAGACACTTCAGTTTTATTTATCTGTATGCATTAAAGGCGAATGCAGATAAACTTGTATTCGGAATGTATGCTATTAAAAATAAATAAAAAACGGGTAAGTGTACTGGTGTTACGCAACCCCATGGCGCCGCTGTGGGCGCTTGGCCGGATTTGGGTCCGGAATTGAAACTTACTTATCTAATACGTAATAACGACTTCTTATGTTTAAAACCTGCTAAGTGACAGTCGGATTCGTGCCCTTAGGGTTTATGTCACACACAACAAAAATGACTGGATTTAGTAAGTAATTTAAAAAATCTTTTTTTCCTCAATGCGGGCAATGCAAGAAAAAAAAGTTTTTTTTAAATTTTGAGAAAAAAAAAGTTTTCTTTAAATTTTGAGAAAAAAAAACAGTTCTAAAATTACGTCTGAACGTGGTTCGCTAGAAAATTCTTTGAATTTTATATATTCTAAACCAGCTTTGATTTAATTATTAAACGTACGTAAATTTGAGTTTGATAAAAACATAGAGATACTGAAACTACGTTGATACACCGACAGATATATCCGGTTGATTTATAATGAATCTAATTATTTATCTTGTTTTCTTGATGGATTGAGTTTTACTTCTAGTTAAACGTCAAACAATTATTTTCATTCCTTCCCTTCCGTATTCAAGTTTCAGCTTAAATTGAGCAAATTGTTGATAAAAAACAGTCCAAATGCGAGTCGGACTCGCGCGGGAAGTGTTCCGTACCATAATCTATTAAAACAGCAAAAGCGAGCCAAAAGCGATTTTTGTATTGGAGTTCCCTTAAATATTTTAATTTTATTCTAAGTTTATTGTTATAGCGGCAAAAAAATACATCATTTGTGGAAATGTAAACCGTCTAACTATCAAAGTTCATGAGATGCAGTTTGGTGACAGATGTTACAAGGGCTGGCTTAAATTACCTTTATTTAAAAAAAAACTACGCGGTTGAAACCGCGGAGGCATAGCTAGTCCTAGATATACTTCGTTGTAAATGTTAATAGTACGTTCCATTTCCTTTTGGAACCAACCGTCACTTACAAGTTACTACGTAAGTAAGCAGTTTCTTTTTGCTTTTCTCTAAATACTGTTGTTTAAAATTTCTTTTTCGAAATCGAAAACAAACGTTGATTTTAAATCAGAGAATCAAAAAAATCAACAAATCCTCGAATCAATGCATAGTTTTGAAGTTTTGGCTTCTTATTTTCTTAATGAAGATAACTAGGGCTTTAGGCTAGTTTCCGAACCGGTGGTCAGTTTTGCGACCTTGCCAATTCCTTAGCTAAACAAATCATTCTAATTGTCCTCTTGAATGCTAATGAAATTTTCACTATTGTGAATAATAATTATTTACTGTGTATTGAAATGAACATGACGACTTTTCTCAGTCGGCTGGTTCATAAAAGTCTTACCAAGGCCTTAGCTGAATAAATAATTCAAATTTTTCTCTTGCGGAGTACTGGCAATATTAATGGCAGGATTAGCTGAGATTAGAATGAGGTTCATTGAACAAATGTTCGTAAAAATTATTCAATTACGTTTTTCAATCACATCTTGTCTGATGAAGGGAGATAGATTTTCCCTTTACCGATTTTTCTATCTACTCTCAATTAGCGTTGTAAGACATAGAAAACCTTCTATTATGATTCCTGGATTCTTTCTAGTTCCTATGAGGCCTGCCTCGTTGGTTTTATGGTTGCAAGCGCAACTGCTAAACACGAGCTCCTGGGTTTGATCCCCGGATCAGGAGAAGTGCTATTGGGTTTTTCTTTTTCTATCTTTATATTCCCAGCAATTAGGAATCTGGATTAGTGTCTGGTTAACGACAATAAGCTCGCCCCCTATTACATGGGACTTAAACATAACTGGTGAAATGTGAGTATATTATACACTACACCTATGCCTACCCCTTAGAGGAATACAGACGTGAGTATATGAATGTATGCTTATGGAGCCCGAACCAGCAACTAGATAGTAGGGGACTTTATCTGGCATCTATACATCTGTTTCTCTTAGTCATATAGTAATCGCAATCAGAGTTGATGGTAGTCTGTAGTGTCTTAATGGGAATAGGTAATTTGTACCTCATTGTGTAATTGAAGTACACTTCCATACTTAGAACATATCGTTGTGAGAAATAATTAAGTGGACACGTATCCATGGACAATGGAATGGCATTATGTTTAGCGGCAAATACGGAGTATTTATTGTCTGTGGTTGTGACAAAGCGTGACACTGGGACAATGACCTAGGTGACAACTTCAATGAAGGCTGAGACATCTATACAGATAAATGAAGTTTAAGTGTCTGTTTGTTATTTAAAATTATCAGCTTTTCATTGAATGCATATGAAAGTATATACAGTAAGTATTTACTAAGATAAAAAAAAAAATCTTAGTTTTCTTTCACTGTCTGTTTGCTCCGGCTAATCTCTCAAACGGTTGGACTATTTTCAACGGGACTTTCACTATCAGATAGCTGATGCTACAAGCAGTAACTTTAGCAATATTTATTTACAAAAAAATATTAGAGCACTGCGAAATAAAGCCACCAATGAAATTGGGTCTACGCCAGTGAAACCGCGGGGCAGAACTAGTTTTATAAATAGTCCAATGTATGTTTTTGCTGGTTAACAATTTGGTCAGACGAAATCATTAATTCTTTTATCTGAGATTTTGGTGAGGTTAGTTTGAATATTCGTCCTTTTCGTAAGGCTGACCACTTAACAACTCAACAATCGATTATTTCAGTGTCAGAGACGTCAGAGTTTTGAATAAATAACTAGGTGAAGGTAGTTAGGAAGGTGACTACGAAACTTGGAAATTGGTGGATCAATTTAAGCGTAAATACGATCAAGAGAGACAGGAGGTCTACTCTCTTTCTCCGAAAACGAAATTCCCAAACGAACGATAATTAAACGTAGTTTCAGTATCGCTTTGTTTTTATCAAATTAAAATTTTCGCTCGTTTACTTAATACTTTTGGCAAAGTAGGATTAAAATATATAAATGTCAAAGAATTTTCTAGCAGTCCACGTTCGGACGTAATTTTTAAATAAGTTAATTTTTAAAAAAAATAAGATCCGTGGTAGGAACTTTGCGAACTTTCGGCCGAAGCTTCGTTTTTCGGAGAAAGCGAGTAGGCCCCCAGGTACTTAAACGAAAGAAAATACGATTTGTAAAGCCATATAAAAGTTAGTAATAGTGGTTCCTTAATAAACGTTTTTGCCGTTACAATTTTACGGTGCAATGTCACTTCTGCGATTTAGAAACTGTTAAATTTGTCAAAAAACATTTGGATGGCAATGCATGCTCAGCTATGTGACGTCACGCTAATTCCAATATGGCGGATCATCCAAGATGGCGGACTAGTAATTTTTTCTGCATTACCATACCGTATCAAATGAAATTGCCAGCTGAGAACTCGAAAATATTATTTTATTTAATTGACAAGAAATTTACGCGCTAACCTTTACTTAATACGTTTCTTGCTAAAGGGTTTCATCAGCACATAAAACGTGGTTTTACTTTGATCTCAGGCTAACGATGTCGTAGCGAGATAAAATAAGTACAACAGATTTTAAGTTAAATCATTGATATTTTAAACCAACTTTCAACTTAATTGGTAAATGAACTGACGGCAAAGGAATTACAAAAAATTCGCTTTAGGTAGGAACATTATGTATTGAACTGTAACGTTGTTTTTGTAAATATCTTCTATGCACAGACACTCTTTAACAGTTTTCTAATGTAGATATTATGTAATTGTAACTTATAACACTAGTCAGCACTGAATTAAGTTAAGTGGGTGAGATAGAAACCTTAGGTATCAAATTCGGTCTCAGCTAATACCTTCCATCTTATTCCCTTCGAAAGCTTGTCATATCCTACCAAAACAGGAGTACCTTAACCCATCTTAACAATTATGACGCTTGTTAACGTGACCGTGACGGTAGATGACGCCAGCGACATTCAACTTAATATCGAGTGTCATTTAGTCAATAATTGAATGATGACCGAACGTGACTTTGTGATCGGGGGCAATGTTAGCGGTTTTTTCTTCGCTGACCATATTTGATACAAGGCTTCAGCACGCTTGACATCTTAACGGATCTTTGATTGAGTTAACAATGATTTGATACTGTATTCGTAAGGTAGATATGAAAAATATTGGTAACTAGCTGTGCCCCGCGTTTTTACCCGCGGAGACTTCATTGAATGGTTGCCTTTTTTTTAATAAAAGCAGCTTAAGTTACTCTTTGTAAAGGTATCTTGGTAGATATTTTTAACAATAATTTCACTGGTGTGAAAATACCGTTAAAAGCGGTCAAGCCGTTTCAGAGGTTATCCGACACGAACAGAACGACAGAGTTTTATTTGGAAATTTTCAGTTATCGCAACTATTTACTAGCCGTGATAGGAACTTTGCGGACTTTGTTTAATAAAAGTATAGTGTGCTCATCAAGCGAACAGCTTCATAACGTAGCGGGCATTTGCATAATACCGGATTGCTAACGGTTATCATACAACATATCGGTAACTAGGTTTACTTTCTTCTAGATAAGAAAATAGTACGTAATATTGTCGTTAGAACTAGTTAAGAACCTATCAATCAATATCTTTAAGGGTATTTCTTGACCATAAATAGGAAATAATTCTAAAGTTGTTTTAATTACGTGGTAAAATTACTACTCGTATATACGAGTAAGTTACAGAGTAAGGGGAAAAATCTACAATACACACTTAATGCTTGGGCATAAAATAATCAACAAAATACGATTATAATTTGGCGGTTTCTAAAATGAAATAATTAGGAATCTAGGTACTTAGGAAGGTATATTTTGTTATACTGACAAAGCTCGTTCGACGGCTTTACAAATTAGTAAGTACAAATAAGTTGTGTTGGGGTTGGGGTACCAAACCGTCTCGGTACGCTGCGCACTTGACTGGTTATATTTAAGGACCAAAGTTTGGCAACTCTACCTTACTTGGACCTACCACCTGCGTAGGTATTTATTTACATACATACAAATATATGTTCACGCCTGTATTCCCCGAACGGGTAGGCAGAGGTGTTATAATAACAACACCCACTTTTCACCGAAGATTAAGTGCCAACGTGACAGGTGGTGAACACTACACATAAGTACGCCTTTTAATTACTTCTCAGACATATGTAGGTTTCCTCACGATGTTTTCCTTCACCATAAAGCAGGTGGTGTGAAATCACTGCACATAAATGACTTTAACCCCAAAGGCTCTTATTACAAATATTTATTTACTAGCTGTGCCCCGCGGTTTCACCCGCTTAGATTTAGTTTCTTCCTAATTGTCGCAGATCCCTAATATTTTTAATAAATAAAAGTAGCCTACGTTACTCCTTGAAACATCAGCTACCTACCAGTGAAAGTCCCGTTAAAATCCGTCCAGCCGTTTCTTAGATTACCCGGAACAAACAGACAGACAGACAGAGAAAAAAATTAAAACTTGGTTTTTTTGTGTCAGTATCGTTTATACTTTCATATGCATTTAGTGAAAAGCTGTTATTTTGGAATTACAAACAGGCACTTCAATTTTATTTATCTGTATAGATTATGTTTAAAATCAGTTTTTGATCGCAGGCAAGTTTTTACGTCACTATCCTATCTAGGTCGATAAACTTTATAATTGAATGTCGTTTTGTATCCGGTTTTAGTAACAAGCGCCGCACCTGTTTACTTTGGGGGTCTGAACGGAGTCTCGGTGCCCAATACGTCTTGATTTTTTCCTTAAACACATAGACACATCAGGCAATTATAGCCTATCGACGTCCCAACTAAGTAAATAAAATAAAATACTGTGTTTTATGTTTTAGATTTTTTTACAGTGGGCCTACCACCATCATCATCTCCCTGGCCTTATCCCATACATTGTTGGGGTCGGCACTTGATTCATCCCGATGTGGGTGATCACCAGATTTTTATACGAAGCCACTGCCATCTAACCTTCGTAACCCCTATTACGAGGAAAATCGGTAATCTGAGTTAAACCAGTTCTCGGACTCTCTGAAGCCTCCGACTGACCTGTAACGAATGTTAAATTGGCAACCTGGACTGACGGCTTAACGTGCTCTCCGAGGCACGGAGGGAACTCGGGCGGTCACCCATTAAACTGACTCGAAAGAAACCAAGACCAAGAAACTACTAGCTTGGGTTAGTATTGCTTAAATTGCTATAAATTATATGTGCAATAGCAACTGTACCACGAGCTCCTCTTACAAAGGGCCTACCATCATCAAAGTCAAAAATATCTTTATTCGATTAGACTTTTTACAAAGTACTTTCAAATCGTCAGAACGACATGGATTATACATGCTACTGCCAGGTTCGGAAGGTTGCTTTTACTGAGAAGAACCTGGCAAGAAACTCAGTAATTACTCTTTTAAAAATATTATAAAATTTTTAAAAACAAAGTAAATCACTTGAGAAATGTAAGCCCATGTTCCAATGCACAAATGTCAATAAAAATTAACATAAAGAAAAGTCTAGTAGTTGTACTTATATCTAAATGCGTAGCTTCGGTTTAAGCAAAGCGTATTAAGAACTTCTGAGCTTTGACGTTTCATTTTTGTACCGTAAAATTAGACGTTTGACGCTAAAAAGTTCTTAATACGCACTGCTTAAACGATCATAGTCGGTCCCCTTTACATTGAAGCTAATTAGATATGTGGTTCGAATCGACGACTCAAAAACGCTATCAGGTGACTGGGACCGTTGTTCCAGTTCTTAGTGGTTCCAGTCACCTCAGTAAGGTTACTTACTCACCTCACTATTTTCGCTGAGCGCTCATAACTCGTGATGCTACCTGCGCCGTTATTCACTAAGGTTTCTCAGCGTCGCACTCGTCGTGGAATGTCGGATTAAAAATACGAAATTGAACCTTATCCTCTATGAATTATTTATCAATTTCCTATGATTGAAACCAACGCTCGTCGTCGAGTTCGACGCTGAGAAACCTTAGTGAATAACGCGGCTGTACTTAGGTAGCCCATCTTCCCCCCTAGTTTCACCCCCGAAATAAAGGTGTCTAGGTACAGACACCGTCATGGGGTAGGAGCGGTAACCAAGAAGCGCAGTATAATTTTTTACGGTATGGAGCGACCGCGAACAAATAAATGCGCAGTTATTCACACTATTTTAGCTGAGAGCTCAAAACTCGTGACGACCTGAACCAATCTGTAGATATCAGATGAAGTTAGCGGGTATCTCGCGCTTTATTCATTCCTTACATAAATCAACTTGTTATGTTGATAAGGTTTTTCGTTTTTCGCAATTTTTAACAAAAAAATTATGGCGCTATTTATTGGTATATTTGTGACGTCTCTTAGTATTGTTTTTTTATAAGATTATGTGGATGTTTATAAATTTGTGGAGTTAAATGATACCTTGGTAGGTAGATAGGTATCCAGTGTCCATACGGGCAAGTCTGTATGCCTAGATACCAAACCTAGGTATATGGAAAGTCATGACTCAGTTTGAGGTGCGAACTCGCATAGAACTACCTAGAATTCCCTACCTTTAAAATAATCCATGATCCTTACAGTTATTTAAATATGCATGCATACAAACCTAAGCCCCTGAGAATATGAAAATATAATATAATAAAGGTACCTACCTAACCTTCGTACTTACAAAAGTTTACAAAGGTTTTTTTTGTCATCCTAGCGAGGGGTCATACTATTCTTCTTTATGTAACGTTCCCATTTTATTACTCACGCGTACTTAAGTATACTTACCTTGGTACTTACCCAGTGACATACCGAAAATTGTCAAAGAAAAGGAGGTAGTTACCATAAAAAAGAGGGTTGCAATAAAAAAAAATAACAACTTATTTAATAAGGTACAAAACTAACCTGTGGAAAACCCTTAGATATCTTCAGGCGGCCTGAAGTTGTACCAAACCAGTCCAAAAGGTCCAATTAGAATCCAATGACACTAATAAGACCGAGAAATACACTGTTTACAACACTAAACAATACGTTTTTCCAAACAAGAAATCCGGTCGAATCAATTCGTAGTGGAGAACTTTTTAAATGAGTAAAAATTGCAACACAACTTTTTATAAATGTTTGTTCAACATTTTAACGCACTAAAAGTCGATATCCGGTAAGGGTACACTGTTTAAACCATGAATTAAATTTAAACGTAACACTTTTAAACGAATTCATGTTTTTATTACGATCGTATTGGAGGGAACAGCGCTGTCTCGACACAAGCAACACGTAGCGCGAGCATAACTGGACTGGAGGTAAAAATGGCGGACATCATGAACAACGCGATGGCGACGGCGCCGCGCGGTCAAAGATCATACATGCGGAGTGGTGATTAACTGGACAGGTGAGAAATTGACAATTAGTAAATACCTATACTTACAGTTTAAATAATAAGGGACGTGCTTTGAACGAAAATTTACTTCCATATAGGCCACGCGATGCTTAATTTACAAATAAGCCCAATAGTAGGTAATTACTAAGTACCTAAGTACTAATTTCTAGCGGTTACTGCAGCTATGAATGAACGTGATAATAATTACGATTCTGTGAAGCGCAGAGATCGTTTTTTCGAACCTCATCTCGCGATATATTTTGTTTACTTTCCTACCATTTTCATAGTTATAGGTAGGCTATAGCTTCACGAGTAGTCCTGTGAGTTGCAACAGCAAGGCCCGAACATGACATTATTATTATTATATCCCTATTAGGTTTAGTACAAGGAAAATAAACTATCATATTCATAAGAGCTGATGGTAAGGCCTCAGAGGGCTCACTGTCGCTGCCAATCCAGAACTGAATATCATTTGATTTAAACTCACAAAAATGTAATTATTTATAATTTCAACATTTCTCGGAATTGAATTGATTGGTCTTACTCTTCTATTCTAGCGGTATCATCTATGAACGCAAGCAACAGTGCGCCAGTGCATTGTGCACATCGGTTTCTGTGTGCTGTGCTTGTAGTGCTATCGTTTCGCGGAAAAACCGGTTTATTAAAAAATTACAAATACATACTAATGAAAGTTCGGTATCTGTAAGTATTTACTTACTATTGATACTTATGTATTTGAAACGCTCGAACGCTCAGACGCTATTCTTGCTATCTTTAAGCCAGGTTCAAGGGAAGATTAAACTTAAACTTTAAATAAAAAATAAAATAAAATCTCCAGTTTGAAATTCGGAGCTGGCTGACTAATGGCTGCATAATAATACTGCTACTTTTGAGTAGGTAGAACCCACATGTATGACCTATTTATGTAGTTTACTCTTACTAATAGTGGGTAGTAATAACCCTTTCGTTGTCTTTCATTCTATCCGTAATTGTCTATGCTACGCTTTGATTAAATCTATGGATTAAATAGTATGTTTTTTTACTTTCGGTCGTCGCTTGAACTTGCGTTTTACGCCTTTTTTGTATGGAAACGTAAAACTTCCTAAACTCACCACTTGGGGCGCTTTTTAGCGTTCCTGTAGAAACTGAGCAAAATGCGTATGGAATATTAAATGCTTTTTCAATACAAATCCCCGAGAGTGAAACAAGTAGAGGGGAATCTCAAACGATAGTTGATACCTCCGTAACCAAATACAACATTAATCTCGCTAGAAATTAGTCATTTACTTATTTAGTAGGTACTCGTACCAAATAATTTAATACTTATTTTAGATAAGTAAAGGTTTTGTTTGTAGGTAAGTGTCTAATTACGTTACTAAACTGCTCATTACGACAGCTACTTTCAACGAAGTATCGGTATAAATAGGAGTATCGATTTTAATCAACCAGCCGACTCATTAAGAAACGCGCCAATTTTTTATTCTTTTTGCCCAGCCACTTTTAATCAGTGGTATTTATTTTTATTATTAAAACCAGCTGTGGCCCGCGGTTTAACCCGCGTTAGCTTTATTTCGTGGAACCCTAGGTATTTCGATATAAATATGATTGATTGATAATTGATGAACCTGCCAGTGAAAATCCCGTTAAAACCAGTGCAGCAGTTTCAGAAATTACCAGAAACAAAAAGACAGACATTAAAAAAAATTGGTAGTCTTATTTTAGGAGCGTATAAATTTATTGATAAATACGATACTTTTCATGAGGTGCTCGTGGTACAGTTGCTATTGCGTATATGATGCGACCAGCGAAGTTAAGCAACCATACGCCTAGCCACTAGTTGGATGGGTGACCGCCCGAGTTCCCTCCGTGCATCGGAGAGCACGTTAAGCCGTCGGTCCCGTTTGCCAATTTAACATCTTTGGCAATCGTTACAGGTCAGTCAGAGGCCTAAGAAAGTCTGACAACTGGTTTAACCCAGTTTGCCGATTTTCCTCGAAAAAAGGGGTTACGAAGGTCAGATGGCAGTCGCTTCGTATAAAAATCAACTGATCAGCCACATCGGGTAGAATCAAGTGCTGACCCCAAATACATGCGATAAGGCCAGGGAGATGATACTTTACAGAACAAGGGTATAATGGGGTTAACTGGCGCATGTATTAGTTTTATTCAAATTATTCTGTGTGTTTGTTCCGGTTATTTTCTGATACGGCTAGGCGTATTTCGGGACTTTCAATGGCATAACTTAACTTTAGCTCATTTCGCTCAGCATGAAACTAAGTCTACGCATGTGAACCCACAGGGAACAGGTAGTTTTATTTACTTTCAACCAAAGTTTTTTTGGATTCAAATAAAAGAAGTTATTAAATATCCGCATTATGTTTATTATGTATATAATATTGCATTATATTACCTATTGCTATTATATACATTTAAGATGATTTATTCTGAAGAGAACAAACTAATTATTTATGACATTAACATTTGGTGTGGATTTGTGTTCTTTCTTCACAAACACATCCTTGGTTGGTTTCCCAGCTAGCAGTACATGTTTCATTCTAATATGTTTTGATAAATACTTCTTCCCATGGAAATTAGCTTCACAATGGGGACAAGAATATGGCCTATCTATATGCCTTTGTTCATGCTTTTTAAATAACTGTTCATTCTCCAAAAACGCACCACAGACTAAACAGGGTATGTTTGTCTCTGTATGCTTTGACTTGTGTCTCTTGATTATAGAATTACGAGCAGCTTTATACCCACAAATATCACAAGTGTAATTTTCACCTTTCAAATGAGTCTGGCGAATATGATTCCTCAGTTCAGAGCCAGTGTAAAACGTAGCAGCACAGTACTCGCATGCAGACTGTTTTGTGTCACCGTGGCGAAGCATGTGGGTAGGTAGATAAGTCTCCTTATATAGTTTATTACAAATGTGACACTGTACGCTATTCCGTCTGTGTATACGCATGTGAGAGTAGAATCTATGACGCCCTTTTATAAATTTCCCGCAGTGTTGGCACGTGTATTCAAACCTGTACATATTGTGGGCTACTTCCATGTGATCATCCATTGAACCTTGTTGGGAAAATGTTTTCTTACAAATGTCACATTTGTACGGCCTCTCGCCAGAGTGTGTACGTTGGTGAATGGCTATATCTTTTGCACGCTTAGTTTTAAACAGGCAGCTCTTACAGTTGAATACTCGAGATTTTCCTTCGCCTTCGATGCGAGATTGTGAGACAGCTTTGCAGGTGGCTGTTGGCTTTTTCCTATGAATATGATATGCTTTGAAGCTCTTAAACAGCCTCTTACATTCACTACATATTAATTTAGGCTTGTGTGCTTTCTTCCAATGTACTCTTAGCTTACATTTACTAGGGAAAGAGCCACCGCAGTCGTGACATTCCAATTTCAAATCTATTGCTCGAGATGGTTTCTCAAGTTTGTCAGGATTGTTTTCAATTCCTTCATTCTTTATAGGAATCATCACAGATTGTGGTTGGTCAGTCAATGTACATTTAATGTCAGATTCCTGAATTAATTTTTCATAGTGTGAGTCTTCTTCATAGTTATTCTCCTCCTGTTTAATATCCAAATGTATGTCTATGCTATTACACAGCTTAATGTTCCTCAATATAGCATTGGAGTTTTCACACTTAAGCTTGAAGTTAATGGCATTGTCGAGCTCTAGCAGGCACTCGGGACATATTTTGTCAGGGAGACCATCTCCTTCTTGTATGTCCACATTAGTGACCGAATTGATATTGCCTACAATCACACTATTGTTGCATGTTTCAAATAGAGACAGTAATTTCGTGCCATTCTCAGAGTCGTAACGTAAACAAACACGGCACATTATACTCAGCTTCCCTTCATCCATTTCACTAGAATGTTGTTCTGTTGAATTACTCACAAATCTTCATGATATGTTAAGCTATCATTTCATAACATTGCATACATAAATGAATGCTGTATTTTCATTAGCTCCTATATTAATTTATTGTTAAATTTCTAGTGTTAAATTGCATAAACAATTGACAATTAATATAGATAGATTATTTGTCTGTCGGTAACATCACGTCATTGTCATTAATGTCATTTTATTTTGACATATACCAACTGACATCTATTGATTATTTAGTCAATGTTTAAATTTAGGCGATTTTTCTCTTAATCTATGTATACTAGAAATTTTGTATAGTCGAATGCGAATTTTCTCCTATATCTGAGTCGAATAGACAATTTTATTCGCACCATTTTGGCACTGATTTCAATAAATCTACGAATACTAATAAGAAAAATAATAAGGAACCAAAGATAAAGAATGTCATAGATAGATCATACGGTCTACGAAAATGTCTCCATTATTATTTTGTTGTTCACTAGTGTTGTGCGTTCGATACGTACATGTTTTCGATATTGTTTATAGTCGACATGTTGAAATGCGGATATTTATATCGGCAAATTTATGACTAATATTCGATTAATAATAAATATAAATGTCTCAAGACTAATGCAAGATTACAAAAACAGAAAATTACAATAATTAAACACATCATAAAATTATTAGTTTTATGAATTCTAAGACTTCTGCACCGATTTATAATGAAAGTTCCAGTTAGACCAATCACATAGGTTTATATCTGTCATTGTATCATAATGTTTTGTTGTAAGTAACTCCATTCTATGAAAGCCTAATTTTAACAATATTTTTGTCTGCAGTACGCATATGTGATAACATTTCAGTGTGTATTGGAGCGTATAGATGTAAGTATATGCATATAAAAATCACAAAAGACTTTAGGAAACACACAGCATGATCTGAAACATACAGAAAAGAAAGGGGGAAAAATTGCCCACTAATATCTTCCACGACCCGTCTATCCATGTTACCATGAATGTTAAGGCTTCGGATGCCAATGGAAGATCGTCGCTGACGACACCAGTGACAATATCAATCTGCACATAATATGTAGTCCCATTCAATTTCAATTTTTTTCTAATGGCCACTTCATCACTCGTCAACGTTCTGAATTTTCATTACGTAGATTTAATATATCAAAGCATTCCTTTGTAAATCTAGGCTTAGCGTCAACCGATTGGTACCACCTTGATAAGGTCTTGAGATGTGATAATGCTTTATGGAGTCAATGAAAATTGACTTCTTCTTCAACCGAATATTCATTCTGGAATTGTAGAAAATATAATGCAGGGAATAGTTTGTAGTCTATGGTGACATATTGTATGTCTGCAAGTTAATGTTATATTATCTGTGGCATTGCTCTGTGATGACATTGGTAACGTATTGTATGTCTGTGGCATGGCAATTAAGTTTCTATAGTAAGTAAGGAATGCGGCTAATTCATGCTATGCACCACACTATTTTAAAGTATGGAATAAAGTTTCCCGCGCACGACAACCAATGAGTGCGCGGCATTTGAATTTGAATCCACGCGCCAAAAGAGTCAGGCCGTGGCTGTTGTTGAGGAAACAAGTGGAAGAGAGTGCGTTCTAAATCGCTCCCGTTCCCGCGCTTTTTACCTTTTTCTTGCCGTAATATTATTAGTACCATACTTATGTTTTATATCGTGATTGTGAGTGACTGATTGTATATAATCCCTTCTTGTGACTGAACTAACTGTGTGTGTGTGTGTGTGAATAAACTGTTTTGTATATATTGTACAAAGACTTTTAGTGCTACCATCATCTCCTCGTCTGTACTGCACATTACCCTGCGCCGAATTCTTTACAGGAATGATACTCCTTGCGACTTCATCACGTATGTCGTACTGACGTGGTTATCTGATTCAAATGTATTTTTCAAAATGGCCTAATGTTCACTTTCCAATTTTTCATGAAGTATTAGAATAACCATTTTTAAATCATCTTTTTTTTTGATAAGCCGAGAACATTTTTTTTGTAAACTTTTTGTTTCCTGCCACGTATTGTAGCTAACTTTTTGTACCGGTTTACTAATTTTGCTGCTACGTGGAGCTCCTTTATCACATCTATTGTATTAACTTTTTCAGTTTGTGTTTTGCGGTTGATTTTCGGTGGTGAAGTGGTTTGCTGAAAAAGTACAAATATGTCTGAATAAATTTTTACTATACAGGTAAATAAAATTGATACGACTGTTTGTTATCCTAAATTAACAACTTTTCACGTAACGCATGAAAGAACGGTATTGTAAAAAAACAATTGTGAATGTTTTTCTTTGTTTGTTCCGGCTAATCTCTTAAGCGGACGGAAAGTATCTTCAAGATCGGTCAAGTATTTCCGGAGTCTATTCAATGCACACAAAAGAAAAATAACAAAAAACAATCAAATGTTTCTTATATATAAATACGTAAATCAAGTCCTTACTTCATCAAAAATTCGATTGGTAGAGCGCCGACAACCTTAATTCTAGTACAAATTAGATATAATATTTTTAAAAGCATTTAGAAAAGTAAGCTAAAGAGCCATGTACAAAAACGAAGTTGGTTGGAAAAAGTATGGATTTTTATTTACTTGTTTTTCGTCATTCAATGCAGTCCTTGATGATGAGGTACAAGGGTCATTATATTTGTCTGTAAGTTTCCTTCTACGGGCTACCATCTGAAAAAACAGCACCCATAGTATACTGGTGAATTTAAGAACATTAGTAAATGCATTTTTTTTTATTGAGGTTTACATAGAGAACCCAAAGACTAATCATTTAATTATGCTACACTTACTGGCTTACACGAATGTGTCGTGAATATTGTCGGCACTGCATAAGAATGTAAAATTCTTCGTGCACATCCATTGCGGAAACAACTTTTTTTTAAATGCTTAATACTTTGAGGGACTCCACTCTGCACCTCTTCTTACATTTTTGATCCATATTTTTCTCAATTCTATGTCAACGGGAAACCTTATACAAAATAAGTTAAATTTAGTTATGATTGTATATGATATGAATATTTAAATATAAAAAGATAAAAAGTAGGTAAAACATAAGTTGCTGTTGTTTGGAACAGCAGCTTATGCAGCTAGAATTAAATATATTGGAAACTAGCTGTGATGCGGTTTCACCCGCGTAGATTTAGTTTCATCCTTATTGTCGCGGAACCCTAATATTTTTAATAAATAAAAGTAGCCTAAGTTACTCCTTGGAACAACAGCTACCTGCCAGAGAAAGTCCCGTTAGAATCGGTCCAGCCGTTTCGGAGATTACCCGGAGCAAACAGACAGACAGACAGACAGAGAACAATTTTAAAACTTGGTTTTTTAGTGTCAGTAGCGTGTATGATGTATGAAAGTCATATGCATTTAGTGAAAAGCTGTTATTTTGGATTTACAAACAGACACTTCAATTTTATTTATCTGTATAGATAAACCAACACGATACAATAATTTTATCGATATGTCTAAGTCGATATTGTGCTATCACTACATCCCAATCAAGAGGTTACTTAAATGTCTAAAATGCAAGTCGTTACTATTGTTCCATAATTTCTTATAAAACGAACAAAATTTTTATTTAACCAATTACATGTTGACATAATGAGCGAATTTTACAATTTAGCAACCTGAAGCTATATAAATTGGAAGTTCCACTTACTGATGAAAAGACACAGTCCTTTTGTCTACCGTCAATCCACTTATTTTCTTCATACTACTGGGACAGCCGAGAACAATACACGTCATTTTTATTTACCATACGTACGAGGGCTTAGGAGGTGGAATATCTTCTTAGTATTTAAATATCTTCCTTATTTCCCGGAGTCGATGTGTATCAAACATGCTAGTAAACAAACGGCTGTCAGCAGAAAGTGGCGACAGTGTTGCCAACTCTGATTTTGAAAAAGCGTAGACGGGGTTTGACAAATACGTAGAATTTGTAAAAATTGCTTATGAAAAGTTAGTAGATCTACGTACTTTCATCAAGCTGCTTTTTTTAGTTTAGATTTCATCAGATTGGTCGCAAAATCCCCGTCTTGTTATTTGGTTACCTATAGGACTGCCGCCTATTCTCTGTCTCTTTTTATCACATTTAAGGCGGAGATTGAAAGGAAAAGGATGAAATATAGGTATAGTTATAAATCTTCCTCTTGAATGGTTCTATCTATTGAGTAAGCGATTTATTTTCTACCTCCATAGGTCACGTGACTGATGAACATAATAATTATTCAAAGAGAAACTAGCACATATTCATTAAAACAATTTATTATAACTATAGCATCAGTTAAGTTCAAATTAAATTTTGAATTTGTACAATGCTTCATGTTTCATGTACACTTTCTTGCATGATTTTTGTCTTCTTGGATAGTTTTTAAGGGTATGCTTCAGTCTAATGTGGTTAGTCAATAGTTTCCTGGTATGGTAAGTGGCATCACAATGGGGATGTCCCCATTGCAATCCCGAAGCACAAGTTAATGCATACAGATACAAACATCCCCTGTACAGTGTGCGGTATATTGGACAGGCCACATTCAGAATGTGGCCTGTCCAAATGAACTTTCTCATGAAATTTAAATATTTTATTGTTGTCGAAAAATATACCGCACACTGTACAGGGGATGTTTGTATCCGTATGCATTAACTTGTGCTTCGTAATTATATTCTGGCTTATAGAT
The DNA here is from genome assembly GCA_964035505.1 of Watsonalla cultraria. NCBI lineage: Eukaryota > Metazoa > Arthropoda > Insecta > Lepidoptera > Drepanidae > Watsonalla > Watsonalla cultraria. The sequence goes on along the minus strand of OZ037717.1, from coordinate 1,896,358 downwards.
TTGTAGTCACACTTATCACATGTCAAATATTTTTTAATTTTTAAACTAACATTGCGAATGTGGTTTCTTAGTTCATTACTTGTGTAGAAGGTACTAAGGCAATACTCGCAAGCAAATTTTTTTATATTTTCGTGGCGAAACATATGACGTAACAGATATTCTTTATTAGCATACTGTTTCTTACAAATGTTACACTCGCCACCATATTTTTTGTGTATGCGGATGTGTTGGTAGAATTTTTGACGATTCTGAAAATATTTTCCACACTGTTGGCATGTATACTCGTTTTTGTACATATTGTGTACTTTTTCCTTGTGATCTTGCAATGATACTCGTTGAGAAAATGTTTGAGAACACTTGTCACATTGGAAAGGTCTTTCGCCTGAATGTATGCGCTCGTGTTGATCCATAGATCTAACCAACTTTATTTTAAAACTACACTGCCTACAATGGTAGACTCGAGATTTGCCTTCACCTTCAATTGGACTTTGGGAGGCAATTTTGCAGAGGTGTGAGGGCTTTTTCTTATTGAGATGATAAGCTTTGTAGCCTTTAAATATCCTCTTGCATTCACTACACGTCAATTTGGGTGTGTGTGCTTTTTACCAATGTACTCTCAGCTTGCATTTACTAGAGAAGAAGCCACCGCAGTCATGACATTCCAATTTTAAATCTATCGCTCGTGAGGGCTTTTCTGTTCTTATTTTTTGCATTGTTTATTCCTTCAGTTTTAATGGGAATGCGAAAATGTTTCTTTGTCCATGGATAGAATTGTCCATACCATTGTCATAGACTATAATAAGCGATTTTTTTTCTTTATCTATATTAATACTATTCAACCAAAATGTAGGTACCAAATAGTTTGTTTTATTTGCTTCCCTTGAAAATAGCCTTCGATCTGCTTTGTGTCTTTTTTTTAGTAGTACATACGCATTACCTCAGTTGCGTTGTGTTCGATAGAGGGGTTGAGGAGGAGGAGTTTACATTATTTTAACACAGAAGTTACGTACCGTTGTTCTTACTCTTTGGCGATTCAATTTTTAGTTAAGTGAGTACCGTGCGTGTAGCACCTATAATATTGTAAGACAAAGGCTATTGCTAATCCAGCGCCAATAAGGCTACAGGCACTGCATGCTTATTCAAACGTAGCTGGTTTGTCACCTTCGATGCGGATAGGGAACTTATTCTAAACGGCTTACTCACAAATAAAATACTTATTGGTTTCATATTATACTTTAATACACATATCACTTTTCATTACGCAATCTATGGAATCGTTTCTTTATATTGACAGTACTTAACTCGTCTGAAATAGATAGAATAGGACTAACTTACAATTAACAAAAGGCTCTAAGAAGACTAGGTAGTTAATTGTATAAAGAGCCCAAACATACAATCCACAGCTTAAATATAATATCAGAAATTCAGCTTTTAATGTAGGCCCTACAATAATGACCTGAGGCTCCCATATCGTTGCTTTAATTCTGTTAGCATAAACATAATCAAAACACGCATTAAACTAAGGCTTAGGAGTTAATGCACTTCGATATTAGCATTTTACAAACGTATTTTACACGTGGAAAAAATAAAAACAAACGTAACAGATTTTAGGTAAAATCTTACCAAACCTATTATTTTCATTTCAAGTGAATTAAGTTTGTGATCACCATTTTTTATTGGTAATACTTTTATTTTTTAAAGTTAATTATAATTACATTGAATAATGGACAGATTATGTAGCTTAGATGGTATGAACATGTACTGAGAGATCATAGTAATGTGCAAATACAGTCAACAATCAACCATCACATAAAAGCCAAATTATACAAATAATAAAAATTTATAAAATAAAATATAGTTTTATGTTTTACGATTCAGCCACTTTAAGAATTAAAAGAAATATAAGGCACATCGATAACACATAATAGTTATTTTAGTTTATTTAACGCTATTTTATTTAACCAATGAGTTAAATTACTGTGTACAAAATACATAAAAAAAATTACAAGCGTAGGTCTATGGTGTAATAAGTTTAAAAGTCGCGAAAAAATCTATAGACAAACGCGATAAGAAGCGCGCGTTTCTTGTTGACACATGACGTTTGAAAAGGCGGCAAGCCAAGTTAGTATGGATTTTTTTGTTCTGTTTTGAGATTTAATTTCACTGACAGGTACTTACCAATACCAACCTACGTGTTTAAATTTATTTTATAAATTTACTTGTTTAAAAAAATATTGAAATGTAAAATTGGTAGATTGGTTGGCCAATTTTTTAAATACCGACGTTAGTCTCGCACTGCAAGCATAAGCGTAGCTAGTACATAAGTGTAGTGTCGTCTCTTCTTTAGTACGTCGTGAATAATTATATTATTAGTCATTCAATATATGAAACTTATCTATTAATTTATAGAGATACCGGTTCATTTGGTCCCAAAACTCTATTTGTGAGAAAACTGAATCTATAACCGTTTCATACCACTTCTAATATTTAATGTTTACTCTCATGAAGTAGGTACAACTTTCTATCCTCTATAATATAAGCTATACCTATCTATGTCAACATGAAGTTATTTATTGTACTAGCAGTATTTTGGTCCTTTTACTACGTATTATAAATCTAAGAAAAAACAGTTTCTACAGTCGAACTTTAAAATCGGTAAGTATGAATTTTTCACATACTTGGGATAGAGAAGGTAGGTTATCTTTAGAAGGTTGTCATCGAGAATTCAGAAGGTACAGAGTATAAAATAAGAGTTTACATAATCTATGGTAAAATATAAATGAAGCACTATTAAAAAGTAGAAAAGGTAATTTTGTACCTAGATAATTGGTGTAGTGACTTTACAATACATTTTTAAGGATCTTCTGACAATTTGATTTTAGTATGTTGCTATGGATAAAATAAATATAACTTATACAGTCGTCTTAGAATGTAGATGAAGGGTTTTTCAAACGTTATTTTAAGTAAGTGTATTGTATGTATACGTATTTAAGTATATATATTGATGACTTTACACTCTACCTCTAATCTTTGTTTTATACTAGTATAAAATATATATACATTTTTTCATAAAAATACTTGTCAAAATATTAATTTAATTGGGTTATACTGCCAGTCACTCACTACACAGGTACAGCTCGCGCCAAATCCCTAGTGGTCTGAAGTTGCTCCAGGACAACTTCAATGTTGTTTATCTGACCTTGAGGCCAAATGTCTATATACTTTGAAGTTGTATGAAGTCAAATTCAGAGCGTACTAAAAGATTGACGCGAGCCGTAGAACAATTTAAAATATTAATGAACTAACTTAGCTTACTTAATCAATCTGGTGGTTCCTGGTGGGAGCAGTGTGGTACAGGGGTGGGGGATGATTTGAACGCACGAGGGAAGAGAGAGGAGTAGGACGGCGGTGGTTCGTACTCGGGGGGTGAGGAGAGGGGTTGGGTGAACAGCTGTTGAGACGCTGACGTCACTGACACCGTGGGGGACATGTCGATGCACGACGCGGGGATGTTGATTGGTGTGTCTGATGGCTTGGAGCGCTTGCAGCAGCATTCTGGAGACAAAGAATTTTCGAAATAAATATGAGCAATTGCTGCTATGTTTGGTATATGTTTTTCAGCTAGTAAATAGTATTTAAGTACTATTAGATATTTGTATTTAAGCCTTCACAACAGGGCCTCGAAGGGGTATCACTACCTAGGTACCTAAACCCACTTTCAACGAGTGGTGGTTTCTATCATCACATTTCCAGCAAGATATCGCATTCTCAGATTCTGCAGACATATTTGTGGTTAGTGTGACAAATAATATCCACTCGCAGAAGAACTAATGATACTATTATAACATGATAAATGATCCTTACCCCAAGCCAGGCAGAACATGAGTATGGTCGCGCAGACCAGCATGCCGACCACGAGGTAGCTCCAGGGTCCGTACGGCTTCAGCGCCGCCGCGAACTCCATGAATGCATTCGACTGTTTCTCACCTTCGCTGATTTTCACTGTGAATTTAAAGACCGTTTTTTAGATTTGTCTGATAACTAGCTTTAATCATATCCTAAAATAGAATTAAATGGTCGAAAAAATCTAAGCCGGGAAATAAAATAAAAGGACATGTATTTTTACTAAGTATAAATATACTTAGAGCTGATAAGATTGTCCAAGACCATAAATTCCAAAGTGAGATGGAAGTACTGTAAGGCCTCAGCCTTACAATCGGACTCAACCTCATGATTCATAGGCCACTTTGGTTAATGAAGTTTTAAAGTAAATTTAAAGATATGTACACACCATGTACCTATGATTAATCACGCTTATAGTTATAAAACTAAAGAAATAACTCACTAATAACGGAAGGTTTCGTCATCCCATCAGGCTGGTCCAGGCCCAATAGTTCCTGGTTCCTCGCAGCGAACCTCCTGAGCAGTTCCAGAAGTGGAGGGTCCCTCCTGTGAGAACAGGCATTGGTGTCTTCATCCTCGCCCCCTGGACAGTGCCTCACGCCGTCACACACCAGGTACGAAGATACGCAGAGACTTGTCATCCCACATACGAATTGGGAGTCGTTGTTGCATACTGCACCTGGAAGTTAAAATGGTTTATGAATAGTAATGATCCTTTGCTATACTTAATGGTGAACCTAAATCAAACTTTAAGGGACCGGAATATTTGAGCATACCCCAGGCATATGGATAGATTGCTAAACTCGCTCATCAGAGATGAATTCATTTGGATGTATGTGCAGATAGTCTGTGTGCATTATTATGGGAAATAGAGAACAGCATCAAGATCAATACTGTTACTAATGCAAAGATCGTCGCTTCGGACATATTACGGAACATTAGGTCCTAGGTTCGAGCCCTGTGTCGAGCAGTGTTATTGGTTTTACATCTGCAGTTTCCCAGTAGCAGCCTAGTGCCTTTATTTCCCATTAATTGGACATTACCCAATTAATGCCAATAGGCTCGCTAGCTATTACCTACATGAGACTTTAAACATAACTCCGGCGAAATTTGGGTGTACTAATGTATAAGATTTGGGCATAATGCTTCATACATTCCTTTCGCAGCGTATTTTGGTTACTTCTTCACAGATTATTGTTCAAGCTTGCTTTTCACATGGTTAAATAAAATTCGAACTAACCACTATTAATAGCTGTGACGACCAGCCTTAGTTTCTCGGTGTGCTGGTAGGGCGATGTGGGCGGGTTCCACACCAGTCTGATCTTGGGCGGGAGGAGTTTCGTCCCTGCCCTGGACGCGACTAGTGCTGCATTGCCTCCACACAGGTTTAGCCGCCATATTGGACTCTTCGCGTCTCCTATATACTGGAATAAAAGAAATACGATTATTTTAGTTTGCTTGTAAATTGAATATATTTGCATGAATCAACTTTGAAGAAGCCATTGTAGACCACGTAACAACAACTTTGATCAATGAGGACTTTTATTAATATGGGCATTGGAAAGAAGTCAAAATCCTAGTTCTATGGTAGTCAAACCTAACGTAATAAATATACACTCCGACCACGGCCTCCGATTCACTCACGTCAAATTGAATTAATAGCGGATGATATAACGGTTTTTTTTCAAATCTGTTTATTAGTTCTGTCACCGGAAATAGAGCCGTCAGAAAATTGATTTCAAACGGCTTCCGACTCGTTACGAAACGTTTAATTAAACAATTGAAATGTTGAAACGTGTACTAATTGATTTCGAAGTTCATCATGATCAAGCAACATGTCTCTGGACGCGACGTTAGTTAGTTAAGCCGTTTAACATCAATTAACCTCAGGAGCCACTTCATACTTATGTATAGGATAGAATATCTATTACTAGCGGACATCACGCGATTTCACTCGCGTAGTTCCCGTTCCCGTAGAAGTACGGGGATAAAATAACCTATATTAATCAGTGATAATGTAGCATTCAAATGGTGAAATAATTTTTAAAATCGGTCTATTACTTTTTGAGGTAATTCGTTACAAACATACTTACATACAATTCTTTCCTCTCTATATTATTAGTATAGATTTCTGGCTTTCATTCGAAGAGGATGCTATTGAGTAGGTATGACATTTGATCAGCCAAGTTAACCTGAACTAGATGAACGGTTAACCGTCCCAGTTCTATCAGTGTCTCTAGGGGTACGGTCCTAATTGCCGATTGACCTCTACCATAAATAGGTGATGAGGGAGAGGGACTCATGTTCTCCACGATCATTATTTTCTTGAAATATATTTGGTAAGTACATACGCTCTTTTCATTTTAATGACGAAAGCTTGGATACGTATTAAAGCTAACTAACTATTTGAAACATTTTCGAGTGGTTGAAGTCTTGCTAGCGATACTAGCTGTAAACTACATAATAAAGGAAGTAGAACAACTATTAATAAATATAACAATTGAAAACCGCTAATTATCCTTCCAAAAGGGGTCACTTTGAGATAACCTATTTGACATCACCTGTCAAAACTATGTTTTGATTCTTTGAAAGTTAAAATACACACTGAATGTTACCTGAATGCTGATTTGTATTGTAACTATGAAGTCAAGATATTTCAGCTTCAACAATACTGCTAAGAAGATTGTAACTATTGTCATCTGATAACCCTTTGGGTTCACTTTGAGTTAAACATTTTCTAATTCTGTTTTCAGTTTTGTATGGTGTATTGCCAATCTTTTTCAGCCTTTTTTTGGAGTCAAGTCAAAGAGGTTATCTGTTTTTCGCCTTTCTTCGCCTTCAGTCAAAGATACTCATCAGTCATTTTCAAAACAAAGATTACTAATGATGAGAGTGTATTGTGAATGATTGTTTGATGATCTTTAAATCTCTTAACGAGGCGTAGGTAATCCAAGTAATGAGGTTAGTTAGTTCTACCTCTTTTTGTGCTATTAGAAGGGAATCGTCATAGATTAATACCAGACATTTCTTTTGACTGAAGCATATTATGTATGAAATTAACTATTATATTAGTTATAGTTGTTCTCCTCAGTAAAATTTAGCGATTGTTCTGGTCTAAATCTATAATATGTTTTTACTGAGCAATAATTTTCCATTTAAGATTTAAAAGAAATTTACATGCAATAAGAGAAATATTGCTTACATTTGCTAACCCTACCCTAGCAAATAACTTAACGTAATTCAGAATTGTATAATGTCTGTCTGTAAGGTGTAACGAAGACCAAATTTCCATTCGTTCCGCAGTTTAATCTTGATGCATGGACGGTATGGACCGTGTTCTAGTTATAAATTCTGTGACTTAGTCCATGTTATGCAGAATTACATAAACAACTAATTATGAATGCAAAAGAGTTGGTCTCTTAGTAAGTTTGATGCCTGTTTCTCGCGAAACAACTAATGAATACACTATTTCAAACTTAAAAGATTCTCTCGTACAATCCTTTCTTACAGAGCTAAAAAAGAGCAAGAAACACTTTCAACGCAGAAGGTATCACTCGCGGTTACCATCCAGAAAGGAGTCCTTTGAATATTGAAAGATAGTAGTCTTTCGCTATCACATCACAATACTGCAATAGACTCTATCCCTTCCTTCCATGAAGCACTTGCGATCTTAGAATGTGTATGTAGAAATTTGTCTTAGCTTAGGGGATTAAGTTTGGAAAATGGACATTTAATCAGTTTAAGCCCTGGTAAGGCACTTACGAACGATTCGGAAACTAGCCTTCTAAGAAGAACCGGCAAGAAACTCAGCCAGGAATCTTGTACAATTCATCAAAGCAATTAAAATTGTTTACGTTGATATACGGGTGCAATGGGGGATTTGGTGACTCTTAAAATCTTTCCTCAAAAACTTACAATAAGTAGTTTGCAGGCATCCGTGCTATTGTTAACGGGTGCTGATTGGTCTGTGGCAGTGTCCTGAGCGTGGGCCGCTGTCCTGGCGCTCCACTTACGGCCAGGAGTCCCGGCGGACGTCGACTGCCCATCTGTCAGGCCACGCTCCCAGTCCGTTAACGATTCCTGAAATAGAACCACTAATTATTGGTATGTATTTTGAACATTATTTATTCAGTTTAGACCCTGGTAAGATTACTATAGTGTCGAATAATTGGTTCGGAAACAATAGGTAGTGTATACGACAAGAAAATATTTTCAAGACCGATCTCGGCACGGTTCATAAATTGAAAATTTAAATCAATTTTTGAAGGAATTTTATTTGGTACATTTTTATCTCTTTGTTAGACTATAGAAAGTAATTAAGTATGTAGTTAAGGCGCAAATGTCATCAAATAAACATTTCGATTCATTTCGATAAGTATCTTTTCTGACAGGACATGACATGATGAATGATTATATGGTACTTATTATTACATTATTAATGCTAGATGTTCAATAGAATACATTCTGTAGTGTGGGTGTCACAATAACAAACTTTCATTTTTCGTTTGAACTACTCTCTCTCTGAATAATTAACGTTATTGTTACTAGCATTAGGCAATAGATCAATTTTATTCTCTATTTTAGATTTAAGTAGATCATCTGTATTTAATTTAACAATCGTACAATCGATTCTCTAGGAGGCTTGACGAGTAATGACGATCCATGCCCCAAGGGCCCAGCTTTTTGTTGTTGCCGTATGGAGACGTAAAAATTCCTACACTCACTTGGGGCATTCTTAACGTTCCCATACAGAATGAGGGAAATACGCAGGCGATATCGTCAACGTACACAGATTTTTTAAAGTGCTGATACCTAAACTTTGAGTTCAAGATCATGAGTACTTCAATTAATGTCTGCGACTTGAGAAATTTCATATGCATTTAAATTAAGACCATGAGTGGCACAATTTATAATTTTACCATCGTTTTAGATGTCAATGTTAGCTTCTAAGAATACGTTACTTTCTCCTCAAGGCGGAACATGTTCGAAATGTCATGACAAATCATATATGCCTGTTAGTAATGCCAGCGTGGAAGTGCAAAGCACGATCATCGTGACGTGAAAAGTGAGCTAAGTAAAAAAACGTTCTGGGAAATCTAAAACAGTGAATTTACTTTAAACGTAGGTAAATTCACGCTTCTCCGAAAGGGTTGGCAGTTGTGTTTGAACAGTCTTGGCTCCGAGCTAAGACTGTCGCGACAAGTCGCGTTGACGTAAACGCGATATCGTATGGGATCGAAACAGCGCTATCTGTCGACCCACAGATGGCACTGTTTTGATTCCAATTACAGCGAGTTAAAAAAAGCAAAGTATTCTAGTAAACTCAAATTATCTCTATTTGATTACACTTATAACAAAGCAAGTACTTTCACATGGTCAGAATTACATGATTATACAGAATCATAGATGTTATAGACTGCTTCGGAAGGCTGCTTTTACTGAGAAGATCCCGGCGAGAAACTCAGTAATAAATTTATTGAAATTTTGTGAAATATATTTATAATAAAATTTTGAAACTAAATAAATCATAAGCAAATATGAGCTCATGAACCTCCGTTCCAAAGAACAATTGTCGATAATTTATTAGATACATTACTTATATCCGTCTCACTTAATTCATACCATATAAGTTTGACGTACAATATGTGGGTAGTATGTATATGCATAAGTTAAACACTTATTCATACATGGAAACTACAATTGTCTACCACGTCTGTTTGTTCAACGTAATTTGTACATAATCAGTAACTAGAATCATATCCAATGCATAGTCGATAGTTAGGTATTGATGACGTGATATTTGAGTTGCTCGTTAGCTCTTCTAGTTATTATGTATTGTCTCCGGCCTTCCCCGTTGATAAAATCTATACATCTTAATACATCATCATCATGAATTCAAGATTAATAACCCTTGTCGGTGTAACCGATGCAACTCTTTCCATTTGTCTCTGTCCAGTGCCAGCTCTTTGACCTCCTTATACGACATGACAGACACGTTTTCTTTAACTTGTCTCATGTATGTTAGCCTTGGTCTTCCTCTTCCTCTCTTCCCTTCTACCTTTCCTTCTATTGTGTTTTTAATGAAGCTGTCATGTCGCACGCATACACATATACAGATAAATAAAATGGAAGTGTCTGTTTGTGATTCCAAACTAACAGCTTCTCATTATATGTATATCGATGTAAATACGGGATTTACACGAAAAAAAAAACCATTTTTAATTTTTTCTCTCTTTATGACTACGTCTGTCTGTTTTGTTGTTACATGTTACAAAAAGTAACTTAGGCTACCTTTATTTAGTAAAAATATTGTCGGGTAAATCCGCGGGGTACAACTAGTATTCACTGTATTTAATAAGTTTCATATAATAATAATAATTTATTGTGTAATAAACATGTATACAATTACAAGCATGTTGTTGGAGCACCTTTTAAGTATCCTAGGACACCTGTGACAGGGTACACCACTCTTCCTTATCTAAGTTACACAAGTTAAATGGCAGGATTAAATAGAAACTTAAAGTAGTTACAATAAAGTAAAATTGTTCGGGTAGAATGTACTTATCTAATAGAAAGTGTGTGTATTGTGTGTGTGTGTGTGGGTGGGTGTGTTTAAGTGTTTTTTTTATATTTATGTGTATAAATTATTGAATGTATTCATCATCGCTGTTAACTTGAAATTTGCAGAAATGTTTCAACATATTCGTAGCTTTGTTCTTTTATCCACTCAATAACACTTTTCTTAAAGTCAATTTTATTGTAAATGTATGTAGATTGCCTCTTATATTGATGTGTTGCAAAAGCTGTTTTGACATAATATTTATGAACAACATCCATTCTTCTTTGATTGGTAATTGGGTTGAAGGCCGTGGTTTTGTGTTTTTGCAGGAGCAAATTTACAATGTACAGTTTTCTAATCGATAATATATCCTTACTAAGTGACAAATACTAGGAAATATTGTAATGTCAATGTTTTGTTAGATACCTTGACATTGATGAGTCAAAATATTTAAGTAGAGATGATTCAAGTTTAAGCTTAAAATAATTTTTATTAATTGTTTATATGCGAATTTGTATTTTACATAAAGACCTTTGAAACCATATAATAACCACAGGTAGAATTTTTGAGGCCCTACGATAAAGGTCTTCCATCCAGCCTTCTGTATTCTTGGCGCATTCCCGTCTGAGTCTATGGGAGACTGAAGCAATAATTAATTAGGTATCACGGGGTCATCACAACTCTTAACATTAGTCTATCCTCATCATTCATAAGGCTGCCTTGGTCTAGTGGTCGCCACCGCGGCACATAGCTTCTGGGTTCAATTATCGGGACGGGCTAAATGTTATTGGGGTTTTCCATCTGCAATTTCCCAGTAGCAGCCCAGAGTCTGGATAAGTGTCCGGTTAATTAAAATAGCCCATCAAATATTCTTTGGGTAAAGTTGGGTACAATTAATATCCAAACGAATGCTTGGAACTAGAAAAATCTGATTTAAAAGTCACGGAGCCGATTGATAGTGTCACGGTGTCACTGAGAATTATTGAATTCAATTGAACAATAGTATCCACGATATCGACTATCAAGTGAGTGAATTGGCAGACGTGTCTGATTCATGACTCCTTTACAAATCACATTGTTGTGTTATTGTTGTGAATAGCATAATTATTCGAAGAAGCTCTTATGATAACCCTATCGAAGCACTAAGGTATGAAGTTTTTACAACAGTAAATTATAATTTTACATGATAGTTCTGATGATATGATTAGAATAGGAATGGATTCAAATATGACGGCCGATAGAGAAAAATGGTAGCGAAAAACACATTGAGCCATCAAAAATGTATATGGGCTAAGCGAATGATGATTATGGAATAGTTCGGGTAGATATTGAAAATGAAAATGAATTATTCAGTTTGGGCAAAGGCACTTATGAACGTCGAAATTTACCACTAGTTCGGAAACTAGCCTTCTGAGAAGAACCGGCAATAAACTCAGCCAGTATTGTTTAGAAACCCGCTAGAACTATGAAGGAGTAAACTCCACATACTTCTTGGGAACTAGTTGGTAATACAAGACCAGTATTCTAATAATTGTAAAACACGTCTGTTTCTATACAAAGAATGATAGCGATCTTCGATGCTACACATATTCTGGTTACTAATTGAATGCACTAGTGAGTCATCTAATAAGCTAATGCAAAGTGCAATGAATGTGCATCGGATGTTAGCTATATTATAGCTAAAAATGGTAGTATGGTATGAACTAGCGACATATCCACTTACCTGATTGATATGCTAGCTAATTTTAAAATACTTTCGCCCTCAGCCTCGCCTGAATGGCGTTACGATTTAACGTGCAAACTTTAAAACCCCATTTCACCCCCGTAGGGAATTACGAAAAACCTTTTCTTAGTGTTCTACTCCTCCTCGCCTAGTTTACAACCTCCAAATTTCAAGTCTTTAGGACCAGCAGCGGTTTAGGCTATGCCTTCTTTTTGTCAGTCAGGTCTTTTAATTTTATAATGTTTATACTTTACAACTTTACAAAAATCTATTCTCTTCTACCTTCTGGTTCACGTGTAATACTTATTAAATTGAAAGAAACCATAAATGTATAACATCGGTATGGTATCCGACCTTCGTTAGTTTATCGGCAAAAATATTCCATGCTCGCTTATGGCACGAATCTTAACGTGGATGCTAAATTACACGTGGATGGAATATTGATAATTAAGCCATTGTTTTGCTTGGCAGTCCAGAATATACTTTTTTACTGTGTATTGCCATGCCAAAGACTTGACTAAGAAGAACTAGACTAGCCTAGGTATCAATGCGCTAGAGTAAAACGGTTAATGAAATTTTAATTATAATTAATGTTTTAAACGATACCCCCTTATTAAAAAAAACACCGCAAAGGAGAATGCTTGATCAAAATGGATGGACATAGTTTTAGTCTGAATTGGGTTTAGTCTTGGTATAAAGTACGTTTTGTAATAAGGGGGGTATCTGTAGAATCAGACTATACATATTTCAAATTGGCCTTTTACCACAATTCCCTGGGTACTATACAGGATAGCTTAAGTGCGCGCAGTGCAATTTATAGAAGGATCCTTTCGACTCCTACTATTTTGCACAGTTCCTATAATTTTTAATGCAGGCAATGCGTGAGTGACGCGTGAAACTGGTGTCAGTCGCGTTCATAGGCTGCACTAGCAGTTTACCATCAGGCGAACAGGCATAAAAAACAATGCATCTCCACGAGTATTGCGAAACAATCACTAATTATGAGTGCAACCGAAAAAAGTTTGAAATTCTTCGGCGCACAATACAATGGATGGCGCAGTGTTATGAAAACGCAACAATGAGATGTCTTACCTAATTGTTTGTGCATGGGGCGCGAAGTGTGTAGAACAATGCGAAATATATTGCAACACAGCTTGTCGTATGTGTTTTAATAAGTTCGCCTAACGGTAGTCACTTAAAGTTTTGTAAAAAAAAAATGATATTTTGCAGAAACTTAATCAGGATAACGGATTTGGAATATTTAATAAGGCTTAAACAGGTTTTTGATGGTTAGGAAGAGAACTCTCAATTCGAAAGATTAATCACGTTTGCAAAATCTTTTGCTGAGGAAAATACCTAATTTCGCATTCATTAATGCACTTCGACATACCATCTCGTAATAAATCACAATTTTCCGTAAGAAATTACACCTAATCAATTAGAATATCAGTCACGTTCCTTAATAACTTTATTTATTTACTACATAAACATTTTTGTAGTAGATAAATAAGGATTTCTTCTTCAGCCCAATTCCAAGCTCTTTTTGGAGCTCTCCGCTTCCAGATCTTTCCAGCTGTCTTCATCAGGCCACGTTTCTACGACCAGTTCGAGGTCTACACTCCAGTACGTCGTTTTTTCGAATTAGATGTAAAAAAACATAGTTCATCCAAAATAAGCATATCAGCTTTACTAAGAAGGTAAATTGAAGAGCTGGGAAAACTTTAAGGTTTGCTACGTACAGGCAACAACGTAACATTTTAAAATGTTCGAGACCGACGCACTGCGTAGCGCCTGCTCTCGAACATTTTAGAACGTTCGTTTTACTTAGTTACTCGCTAGGTAACACACTAGGCTCTCTAGAAACTAAGAAAGCTGCGTAGCCTAAGAGTGACAATCCTAACGCTCTGATGGGGCAAACGTTCTCATTTCATAGTTTCCATACTGCTTCATACCGTGCCTATAAGTTAGGTAGCGAGAATTCTTGTCTGAGGGTGTCGAGGTGACATTCGCATGCGTGAATTCGCGCATTTCTTATTATCGCTGTTTGAACACAACCTTTCATTCTAAAGTCAAGGCAATCTTCATTAACAGACCGACTGACAGCAACATATAATGTATCCATTACACTAATGACGTTCATCGACAGCACTTGTAATTGAAATATAAAAAATAATTGTCCTATATTCATATCCGGTACGCGGTACGTTACACCATTGACTTCCTAGTGTAACACCGCTAAGATATATTTATACGATAGCAAGTCATACAATGATATTGTCACGCGTGGTTTAACCTTCTAAAAACCGCGCTTATAACATTTTACTACCTTACTGCATCAATATCTAGCTAAAGTGAGGCTTTTCTGATTAAAAGTAGCCATTTCTCTCCTCTGGATAGAAGCGTACATAGCAATGTTGTGCAAGAGTGACTATAGATACATCTACAATAATGACAACTGACAATAATTTCTTTACACAGATAGAGAAATAATATATGCAAAATAAACGATAAAACATCGATTAAAGATTTGCTCACTTAATGTTTAATTAACCCCCGATGAATGTACTCTTACATCAACGTCATTTAAAATTACTTTTAATACCTGAACATTACAATTAGCCTAACAAGAGTTATATCTACGGTACTAATCCTAGTTGAAACTAGAATTTTCCACATGATCATGCGGTTTAGGCAAGACCTAGAATGCTATGATACAGGCTATACTTATGTAGCCACAAGGCAAACGCAAGGTCTAACATAATCTGAACGTACAATGAGAAACCTTGAGCCTTACACATTATGTGACATAAAATCACTTCAGTATTTCTAGACCAGGGGCTTTACAATAAGCTCTTATAGCCATAGCCTAGTTCCATTGTTTGACAGTGATAGACTTATACACGTTATATACATCTGTCTCAAAGAAGGGTTAAACTATCATGGTAGGGCCCCCAGGACGCTAGTTATACTACAATTTTTTTTCTTCACTCAATAAGACAATTAGTTTGATGTTTGTGAAAAGCTGAATTTTCGGAAGACTTCGTCAAAACAAACTATTCTAATGTAGTATTATTTGACTGCGATCTTCTGTAAGGTGGAGGTACAATCCCCAGTCAGACAGCTCCGAATTGCGAACGGGAAACCCCGCTCTGCCCTACGTCTCTTGAAATTATTCGCTATTGCTTTGACGAAGGTTCTATCAATGAAAGTGGTTACAGTCGCAGTCTATTGGTTAATTTATATTGTATTTGAATTCTACCAGGCATTTACATTGTAATACAATGATAAACGATTAAAAGCAGGCTTGTACACAGCAGTGACTATTGAATTAGCTCGCAACAAAAACGCAAATAACAAAATTATAGACTTTACTGATCGTGGTGGTCGTGACGAAGGTTGTACGTGGATAATGTTTTTATGACTATTCTATTGCAGTTTGATACTGTAACCTCTATATATGTTATTTAACTACTGGAACTGTGAAGTGTGAAGCTGTTTTCTGTTACAAATTCTTACAACTTTATTTTTTACTCAAATTAAGACTTGGTTAGTTGGTCGGTCGGTTGAAAGGGACGGTTTTGTTGCTAGACAGTGTGTTATTATCGAAGCCTAACAAGTAAGTTACCTCGCTTGTTCGTTGTGATCAATATCTACTGATGTTAGTATCCAAGATATATGCTCACGCCATTCCCTGAAGAGGTAGGCAGAGGCGTATAGTACACCCACATTTCGCCAGTGATGTCCCAAGTAATATGTAATAGGGGGCGAGCCTATTGTCTTTAAATGGGCACTAATCCGAACTCCAGGCTGCTAGATCGAATCCAGGACTTTGTGTTACATATGTCCGTTTGGTTTCGAGATCATTTCTTTGTTTTAATTAAACATGCCTCGAACACCAAGATTATTAATATTTTTCTTGATACTACATTGTAGTAAAACTGTTAAATTAATATGTCTTGTTTCTCGTTTTCTCTCGCATTTGAACAGGTTTTGCTTTACAAATAGGCACGGCAACCACGTCACTTGTTGACTTGACGGATCACATGATCGAGTAATCGCCATAAACGTATGTTTGCGAATTAATTATTTGTACGGCTTTTATATACCTTTAGAATAAACAGAACAAATTCTTGTGAATTATTATGAATGTACTAATAGCAAATTAATTTATATTTCTGGCTGCCTCGTTCAACACGAGGACTATTCCATCTATAATTTCCCAGAAGCAGGCCGGAGTCTGGATGACTCCACAGTCAATGGCCATACGCCCCTATTACGCTGGAGAAATTTGGGTGTACTATAAGTACACCTCTTCCTACACAAATTTTTAATACATACAGATAACCCGTTTAACCCTTTTATTTTCGTGTGATCGGGCATCGATCCCAAATTGTCTGGGGTGAAACGCCAGGGCGATGACGAGTAAACATATTTTTTAGGTACACGCACTAAAAGTTCGTTAACATTTTATTTTTGACGATCAGAAATAGCACTTTTATATCAATATATTATTAGACTTGTACTCTTTGCGTATTTAAAAAAACAACTAGACGTAGAGCAGTTGGCGCCAAGACAAAGCACAGATTAAATTAGTGTTAGAAAAACAAAATCCGCTAATTAGCATGCGCTGCAAACCTCTTCCTGGTCCACTGTTTTTGGAGATACATTGTTTTTGCATGCTAATGTTAAGTTAATGTTATGCGAATTATGCAAACTTATGAATCGATTGCATAAGAACTTGCCACAAGAATTTATAACTGAATATTCAATCAAAGGTAATATTGCTCCATTTTCCCGGAAAGCAGTTAGGATTAAACACCCACATGGCATTCTTGCCTTGACCATTGAATAGTTTATAATTGCTGTTTTAATTGTTTTATCAATTATCTATTGTGCTTCAGTGTAGTTAAGTATTTATGTAAGAACTGGCAGTGTTCCGTGGTTTCTCATGCATGGAGTCGTTTTCTTGAGAATTTTTGTCTTAATATAACGAATTCAACTTTTTAGAAAATTGCCAATGATTCAATGTTTTGTGAAACCGTTACTTTAATAAATATGTATTTGTGAAGTTATTATTTTTGCATTACAAACGTTTTCAGAAATAACCGTCCATTAAGCTTTTCGTTGTGAGACATGCCGCTGTGCCCTTCTATTAATTACTCGTCAATCTAATATATAATAAATATAGGTAATAACAAAAGCAAAGGTCTGAAGACCTACCTTCAGCCCTTTTAAAAAAAAACACTAGACTGCTAGATTCAAGGGTATATTATGCCGTCTTCGGCGCAATTAGTCATCATACGTTTATATTCGACGCATGTTATATAAGTAATTACATCTTAATAGTTAACTACGCACTACCGACACACCCACAGCTCACCTTGAGTGCTATCTAACATAATGAACAAACTGTGTGTTCTGCTCGCCACTTTTTATGGACAGAATACCTCATGGCGCCGGCATTGAGTGGTTTTGGTTTTTTTTATTGTGTCCTACCGAACAACAATCTAGAGTTAGTCATTCTAAAATTATCTTTATACTAGAATATCTACTCAATTTGGAGATGTATACGCGTTCAAATTCTATAAGTGAATAGCTGTGCCCCGCGAATTTACCAACTTACGTTCTTAACAAAATTCTATATATTCTAGATATTTATTACCGTTTCTCTTGAAGGTTTCCAATATTTCCAACTGCTAGTTCTTGAGTTAAGGGCGATTAAACAGACAGACAGATAACAGCCAAAGAAAATATAGCATCGAATTACTAACGCAATTACTGAAACATTTATAATTTATAATATACCTTGGTAAAAGCTAATGTTTTCTCTGTTACATAAAGAACACATTACGCGAAGATAGCGTGTTATTTACGACATGTTTACTGTTTTGGATAAGGGAAGCGTCTTGTAAACATACAATATTGAACAACAGATCAACGGGGGGAGGAATAAATCAAAACAATCAACCCATCCGGTGACAATAATGTTCATATTATCTTGTTGTCTCAAGGGGCATGGTCGTAACCGTCTCAAAGCAAAACCACAGAATACATAAGCTTACAATCAGTACGGGAGCTAGGAACAAATCGTTAAAAACTACACACCGACGCGCGCGAGATAATAAAAGTAATGACAGTAGGGGTGTCTCGTCTTGGCAGATTGCGAACTTCATTTATTTTAGTACTAAACTTCAAATCGACAAATCAACTTTGACAGTGTATGAGAGTGATTTCATTTCAATGCTTTGGTCTAGCTGGTCTATACTGCAGCACCAAGCAAAAATGTGTCTCTGCGACTGATGCTGCTTTAAAGAAGAAGCAAAGGTAATCAAAATACTGATGAAGGACATGAAGGATTTTTTTGCAGTCACAGCCATTATGTTAGTTCTGGAACTTCATGAAACTACTATAATAGCTATTGATTCAATTTCACGTGAGTTTGAACTTGAATGAAAATCCCCAGAACATCGATTGGACCAGGTCTAGATATATTGAATGATGTTACAAGCAAAGTTGACGGTTAGAAAAGGCAGTCAAAAGCGTGAGTAGCAAATGAAATCACATTTCAAATTACTTATTATATCAAATAATCATACAGGCGCTAAGATGGAAAATCAAACAACGCAGTGGCAAAACAACTTCTAAGAATGACGGTAATATACATAATACATTGGCTTCAAATACAGCTATTTGTAAATGATTGTCTGCTATAGTATGAGCGCATAGCGAAAATAGTGGGGGAAACCGTGCATATGGGCAAGTATGTTATTCGCGTCCATACAAACAAGAGACAGACTCATAAAACCACTACAGCGCATTCAATGTCAGCGCTCATAACTCGTGTCTTTATCTGTATAGTGCTGAAAATACGAATATTTGCAATATCTTTTGAGCGGAGTCAATAGCTCGGACTGGTTTTTATACGCGTCATAAATGTTGGAATGGTAACCCGTCCAATTTCTAGACTTTATCTTCCGATGTGGAAGACGTATAATGCGTACTCATTCAATTTGAATGGGTAAACTTTTGAAAGGTGAGTTGATCGCACCACTGGTAAATGGTTTGCATAATTATAAATAACGACTAATATTTTTCCTATATCCTTATAAGATATCTGATAATAGTCTTTTGGGTTAAGTATCCCAAAACGTTCGTCTCACAAATTCCATTCCGTCCTGCAAATTATTGGTAAATTAGTATTCCTTGCCCATTCAGCGATTTTCAAACCTAGTACATCTAGGGTTGAAGAAACTGTGGACTACATAATGATACACCTTAAACAACGCGGACGTCACGCGAAATAACGGGAAAAAGTATTATAAATACAAACAATAGAAGGGAGTGTTAAAGTATTAAAGAAATTAAAGAAGGTATTGTTGCAAAATTACGGAACGTTTATAAAGGTATCTAGAAAACAAAGTAAATTAATGGAGAGGGTCTATTTTAAGACTCGGAGAGGCTTTAATAACCGCGGTCCAGAATGCCAAAATGATTTTTACAAAAGAAAACGGGACCACGAGAGTCCCATTGTACCATTAAAAAGAAATGAATTTCTAGTTTAGAAACGCCTTTCAGTTTCAAATTTTGAGACGATCAAACATACTATCTAATCATCTCTATAATTACGATAGAAACCCCCAGTGCTGTTGCTCAATCTGCTGCAGCATCTCAAAAGCGTACGTGATTCGTATCGCGAACTCCATCGCACACAATTTGTTTTGTTCCCATAATATTCACAAAACACTACAGATCTTGGTAAAAACCGCATGTCTGTGACTGCCTAAGACTTTTGCAATTCAGCTTTAAGTGTTAGTCATTGTGAGCCTTGAACAAATAAAGTTGATATAACTATTCCTTCGATGCATTATCCTTCAAAGTAAATATGTCACGACCGCCAGCCATGAGCCGGTGATGGTCAATGATGGTGATGCAAACCAACATGATCTAGTAAATGATTTAATGCAAGTTCGCAATCGCGTTATGCAGGTGGAAGTATAAGATCTACAATTTGCGATTTTTGATGAGCGATAGTGTTCGCGTTGGGATTGTTTAGCCTTTTCTTTGAGAAGTTCTCTATTCAAACTATAGGCTTGACTATATAAAGTATTTGACAATAGAAGGTGCAAGCAAATGTTTGTGGTGCAAATAAATATTTGCATAACAACCCAACACTACGATAAACAATGAATCACGAATACATTGCGTCTGTCTAAAGTCGTGACTAATGTGGTCGGAGACTTGCTTAAACTGGTGACCAGGTCAAGGGATAACATATATCAAACAATGTTTCTTAAGAACTACTACAGGCTTTTAATTCCTTATCTATTACCTTGAATATTCACGTTGAGTAGTATTGATTGATAGTCATACATTGCAAGGTCTATCTAGAAGCCATTATTAATTAGCCTTGATAGTAATTTCTAAGGAAGTTCATTTGGAATGACTGTGCCTTTGATAAGAGCAGATAATTGACGACACTTGTCGACAGACAATTTCATTCATTCTCAATTATGTAAATAGTTATAAGCTTGTGACGAAGTAAAAGAGGCACCGCCTTTTACATGTTAATGAGAATACTGATTAACAAACGTTTGGTTGAGTCTTTCGGTGTAAGGACTTTAGGAAAATAAGTATAATTTGAGTTTTCAACATTGAGCCGCGTAAGTTTTAATTCATACTGTTTTCCTCCCAAGTTAATGCTCTTTAGCTACGAAGGTCTTTAAATCTGTCATAATTACTGGTCGTTATGTAACTGTCAGGTAAACGCAGCCTGAATACATATGTATACCTGATCGGAATGCTATCAATTTGCGTCGCTTTACGGTGTGTTACATAATCTGTTTATGTCCCTCTAATTGAGGCATGGTGATCAATCTTAAGTCGTATTTATTGCGAAAATATAACCTTACCTAGGTAGTTATCTATTCTGTTGTTCTAGATTTCTGCTGCGTACGTTAAATTTCGTCACATGGAGTTGTGTTGTTTCTTTGAAAGTTTTTGGAGTTCTTCCAGCATATAAATTGGTGTTTAACTTAGTTTTGGACCATTGAACTCTACAAATGTTATAAAACTATCTTTATTACTGTGAAATCTTTCGAAAGAAGCTGTTTAGTTCATGTCACTGTTTTGAATGATATATAAGTGTGGTAGATTATAAATCTTCCAGTCTCACGCTATTACACATCTTAATGGTCATGTCATATTTCGCCAGTATGGGAAGGTCGCCGATTAACAGTGATTTACCTTACATGTAACTGTTAAAGTTAACTGTTGTTCTTGTAATTAGCGAAGTTCACTGCTTTTATTGCAAGCACACCTCGTTTCATGCATTGTGAAGACTGATGTGTAATTTAAGTTATTAGGAATACATTTCTTTCTCTAAAGAAAATATGGTTCTAATAAATTTAAGGGGCTGTGTATCATACACGTATATTGGGATTCAGGATATATTTCTGGTATTTGCAATATTATTCAATACTTTAGGAAAGTCACCAAGATTTAAGAAACCCTTTACATATATATCCGATTTTATAACTGTAGGTTTTTGTTTAGATTGGATAAATACCTTCACAGGCTTTATATTGCCATAGTTTTACCTGTTTAACTACCTTCGGCTGATATTGATTTTGACTAGTTTGTAGAAGCTATAACGATCAAATAGTGACTCATCACAATAACAAAAATCAACGTTTTAATCGGTTCTCTGATTTTGCGTATCAGTTTAAGGTCATACGACGTTGCCACAGTCAATGTAGTTAAGGCAATTCCAAAGATCCATCTAAGTGTCTCAAAAATGCTATGTAAGCTTTAAAAATGTATGCTGCGAATCGTTGCGCAAGCGCAGGCGTATCCTGTTCAGAACATGGCACCCTTTTTAAACTAAGTGTTTCTGCTTATTATGACGCAGTACTTTCTCATTTATATTTCTCCTTTGTTCAAGTACGAAGCATTTTTGTGATTAATGCACACAAAGCAACTTAGCCCCAAAGAGCGAAATCTTGCGCTTCTTTGATAGATATGGTCGTGACTCAAATCACAGAAGACAATATGATAGTAGAAGTCCCATATAAAATATTAAAAGGACCAACTTGGTAATTCTTATAATAGATACCCGAATGAGATATTGGTCAAGTTGTGACTGATTCTGTGTAAGTAATTAACAATTAAACAACATTTTATAAAAGATTGATAGCACAATCAAGTATCATTTAAAAGTATGTACTTATTTGTTGATAAGGTTGAAGTAAGTTAAGGGGACAATGTCTTAAGGGATCTCATTGGGGATCCCGTAGTAAGATGTCTAAATATGTAATTGTTTTAGGTTCTCTACAACATCTTGTCTGTCTCGTAATACTTGGTTAAGGAGCCGTGAAAACCAGTGTGACAATTTACACAATTATGGTGATTCAGCTCAGACTGTAATGTCTGTATTTCAATACAAATCACTGGAAAGATTTGCTTGAAATTTACAAGTTTGTCACGCCTAAAACCGCAGTTCATTTTAATTTCCTGAATTTTAAATGCATACCTTTGTTTAAAACATTTTCTACCAATATTGGACTTGCAAATTCTCAGACTTTGTTTTAATCTTCAAAACTACCAGATGGTAAACGCTACTAGACTCCTACTTATATTACAACCTGTTATAAGTCTACATATATAGCTGAACAATAAAACACATAACACTATCAAGCAAAATATTTACAAACTACATTATAACAAACACAGGCATTCAATCTTCGTAAACAAATTCCAAGCCCAACCTGAGTACAGTAAAACTATAATTTGAAAGAAAATTTTTAACCTTACCAATGCAATGTACTCTATATTTTTTGCAACTTAAAGTGCAGATTGCGTTGTGAGTGAAAGGTGAAATGTACGTGTGTTGCGCACCGTTAACGCAGGCTATTTTTGGCCTGTAGAACCTGACTGGCCAGTTTGTGGGCAAGTCGAACAGCCTTCTCGTACGTACGATGGAGATATCCAATTTTAGACATAGAATTTTATGTCGACATTTGTTATTACTTGACATATGTCATGCTTGCTGCAACTTAGTTGCATTATAGGAGACTAGCGTTTTTATTTTTATTTTAAGCCTGAGTTGTATCAACTTACTTTAGCTATAAAATATTATTAAAGCACCGGCTAAGAAAAAAAATTGTTGCACTATTTTAAGATTGTTAGATGACGTCGTGAAAAGTCATGACACATAGAAACTTGGGCGTTTGAAGTTAATTGTCAAAAAAGTTATTAAACTTACTAATTTTAAAGCTATTGGTAAAGCTACTTTTAGTGATAGCACTATAATATATGACACTGACATCACAATTTGTCTCTTAACAGTTTAATTTGGTGCAACGAATTCCGCCGTCAAAGCTAAAGGCATAGCTATTGTGATGCATTCCTTCAATGAGTAATAAGGAGTCTACAACTTCTTAGAGAGACAATGCTTGTATATAAGGACTCTGCTCATGAGACATTGGGCATAACAATTCTATTCAACGTATGGCATGGCGTGGATTTTTAAATACTTAGCCAGTAACCGGTTACTATCAGACTAGCTGTATTGCCACATTTTAGCAATAAAAACGAAGCTTTGTCCTCTTTTTATGAGGAGGAGAAGTTATTAAATGTAATTAATGACCACGTTATCAGGCATGTGACTAAATGTCACGTGTTATCCAATGATATCAGTTATATTCAAGTTTACTAATGCTTTTTGGTAAATGGTTTTTTCAACCCATTAGTAAGTGGTCGTCTTATAATGATGTTCATACTTAGAGATCCTCCATACAACATGCCTACAGAGATTGAAATAACCGTGTTTAAAATGAAAGTAACCTCAAAATGTCTGCTGAATCATTGCAGTTCTTATAATCATTCAAATGTTACAGTCATACAAGAAATTCATACACACATGATTATTTACCTAACCAGATGTCGCGATAATTTCTCTTGAGGGTCAACATGCTCAAGAAGTTTGTAATGATGTGCAGTTTCACATTTTCAAATGATTCAAGAAGGATGAGTGTTAAAATTATAAACAATCGAAAATTTTGGACTTAATATCAATTTCAAACGTATATTACAAATTCTTCCGCTTTTTGTTCATTTCAGTCATCTAAGTAAATTCTAGCATCTAAACATCTCCAGCTTTAAAACTTTAAAATAATTTACTATACGTTTTTATCTCAAGACCTGTTTCATACCAACAATGATTCTTATTTCTTATGTCAGTAACATCTATTCGGTGAACGACCTCATTCAACGAAAGCCTACGTCCAGCGCCACGAAACAATTTAAGGAAACCTGTAATGTCGAGAGACAATGTTCAATTAACTCAAGTCCACCAGAATACAAAACGGTCATGTATTCAGATAAAATCGGTAGGGATTTTAGTTGCTATTTAAGAAATAAATTATCTCATGCTGTAATAAATTACTGTATGCCAGGAGCTTCATATAGACAAATTGTAAATAAAATAATTAAAAACAATCATGACAGTCACACAACAATCATAATCTTAGTTGGACAAAACCCTAGTATTACCAAACGGGAATTAATTAATAGTTTTGAGGACTTGACAAACCTGCATGTAGGCAGGGTTGTATTGTGCACTATTCCATATAGTATTAGCTATACTGAGACACAGAACAAGCATTTATCATACATAAATAGCTTATTGCATAACATGACGTGTCATAATGAACGATACATACTGTTTGACACTAATAAATTTATTAGTGGTGTAAAGGTAACTCGGGAATCTCTTTACATTCCCAAGATATATAGACAAAAGCTTGCTACATTGTTAGCTTATAATATTAACACTGTTATAGCCAATATAACAAAGCATAGGTTAAGTGACGAGCCAGTGGTAGATAGATGTTCTACTAGCACTGTGACCAATCTTATTGATTCTTTAAACCATTAAGTCAGACAACAGAGAAGTCAGGTGCATGTATTATGCGTCTGCTACACCAGAATATTAACCGCTTCTCTGGCAAAATTCTTGATCTAGAGTTATTACTAGACAAAATACCTATTGATTTTCTCTGTTTTACTGAAACTTGGTTGAAACCAGATACCATGATGTTTAATATTACTAATTATACCATTGCCAGTTCTTATAACAGACTCTCAGCGGAGGGAGGTGGTACCATCATCTTACTGAATAGTAACTTTAAGTCCAAAGAGAGAAAGGATATTACTAGTCTTTCTGTAGAGCGAGTCTGTGAAGCGGCTTGTGCAGAGTTGGATAATTATATAATTGTATGCGTATACAGACCTCCATCCTCTGATATTCACTCATTTTGTTCAACAATGGAGGTCATTCTTAAGAAAATATTTCGAACGAATAAACAAATATTGATATGTGGTGATTTTAATGTAGACATTTTAAGAAGGTCTTCTGAGGCGCGTTTATTTATATCTCTTTTTAAATCATTTAACCTGGACTTTGTATTTAATGAGCCCACGAGAATAACGGCCACTTCCTCTACTTGTATCGATAATGTAATAACTAATGGTAGTATAATAAAACAGTCTCAGATAAGTGGAATTCGATCTGACCACATGGCTCAACTAGTTGAGTTGCAATGTAGTAGGCAACCTTCTAAATCTTTTAGGGAATCTAGACCTCTCTCTGTCCATAGACTGCTGAAGTTTAAAAATAATGTTGAGTTAAAAATTAAAAAAGCAGAGTCTCGCGAACCAAACAAATATTTCAATAAATTACATGATGTCATATGTACAGAATTCAACAAGGCATGTCCTAAACAACAATATAAATTAAATAACAGATTACAGTTCAACAACTGGGCAACCAAGGGCATAAGGAAAAGTAGAGACACTTTATATGAGTTATACCACAAGAAAGCCCAAACAACTAATGTCGCTTTTCATAGTCACGTTAGAATGTACTCAAAATTATTTAAAAGAGTTTGCCAGATTGCCAAATCAAAACATATAAGTAGTGAAATTAGCCGCTCTGATGATAAAATAAAAACTGTTTGGAAAGTTATAAACAGGGAGACTGGTAGAAATAAAACTAAAGAGCAAGTAAGTAAGCTTAAAATCAATGATAGTATTATATCGGATAAGTTAGAGGTCGCAACTGCTTTTGAGAATTTTTTCGCTAACATTCCCACAGAGACTACCAAACATCTTAACTCTAGTCCGAATACAGCTGAAAGCTTATTGAAACAATCGTTACGAAAAAGCTTCCCAGATTTTAGTTTTAAACATGTACGTCCTATTGACATCATGAAGGCATTTAAATCGCTTAATATTAAAAATACGGAGGACTTATGGGGACTCTCAATTAAAAGTATCCAATCTATTATAATAACGATTGCTCCCGCATTAGCTTCTATTTTCAATTTATGTATAGATCAAGGTATATTTCCTGATATTATGAAATATAGCAAAGTAATACCGATATTTAAAGCAGGCTCTAAAGAAGATCCTTCTGATTATAGACCTATATCGATTCTTCCCGCGCTTAGCAAAATATTTGAAAAAATTCTGCTTAATCAGATGTTAGCTCACTTTAACGTACATAACATCTTGCACGATCACCAATTTGGCTTCACTAAAGGTAGATCAACAACGGACGCGGCAGCAAAATTAATAAAACACATTTTTGAGGCTTGGGAGGGCGCCTATGACGCAGTAGGAGTCTTCTGTGACCTTTCTAAAGCTTTTGACTGTGTGGATCATCGTACGCTACTTCTTAAGCTAAACTATTATGGAATTCGCGGAAATGCTCTCGACCTTTTATCCTCGTACCTATCAAATCGTCATCAGAAAGTTGGCGTCGGTGGTGTAACATCCAAGGGGTCAATAATCAAAACAGGCGTGCCGCAAGGCTCCATACTAGGCCCATTCCTGTTTCTAGCGTATATCAATGACCTACCACTTGTTGTAGAAAATATCTGTGATATTGTTCTATTTGCAGATGATACATCTTTAGTTTTCAAAGTGAGTAGAAAAGACAAAGATCTTAAGGCACTAAATGAAACTCTAACATCTGTTTCAAAATGGTTTGATGCCAATAATCTCGTTTTAAATTCTAAAAAAACAAAATGTATCCGATTTTCACCACCTAATACATCGCAAATAGATACAAATATATCATTAGTTGGGAGTCAATTGGAGTTGGTCGAAAGCACAGTATTCTTAGGTCTTACCTTAGATTCTAAATTACAATGGGGCGCCCATATTGAAGCATTGTCAAAAAAGCTTAGTTCAGCTGCGTTTGCGGTTAGAAAAATTAAACAAATGACGGATATTGATACTGCTAGATTAGTCTACTACGCTTACTTTCATAGTGTCATGTCATATGGCGTATTGTTATGGGGTTCCGCAACAGACTTAGATTCAATTTTTATACTTCAAAAGAGAGCCATCAAGGCAATATACTCGCTGGACCCCCGAGATTCTCTTAGAGATAAATTTAAAGAAATAAATATTCTCACCCTACCGTCACTGTACATTTATGAGAATTTGCTATACATGAAAAAAAATATTCATCTATTCAATTTAAACTCGGACATTCATTCAATTTCAACACGAAATAAACACAAAATTGTAGCTCCTAGATTCAGGTTAGCAAAGGTAAATAAATCATTCATGGGGAATTGTGTTCGTTTCTACAATAAAATCCCACAGTCAATAAACGCGTTAAATTATGATAAATTTAAGACACACATTAAAACTGTACTGATGAAGAAAGCTTATTATACAATTTCGGATTACATAAATGATAAAGACATATGGAATTAAAACTCTGCACAAGTAGCTCCTGGCAATGACATGGTATGCAAACATGATATGTAAATCATTTGGTATTGTTTTTACGTTTTTAATTATTATTTTTTACACATGCATGCTGATACAATTTTCACTATTGTGAATAATTTATGATGTTTTTTTTTTTGTAATTATTATTATTTTACTGTGTAATGAAATGTACATGATGCCAGCTGAGTTTCTTGCCGGTTCTTCTCAGAAGGCTAGTTTCCGAACCGGTGGTAGATTCCTCGACGTTCATAAGTGCCTTACCAGGGCCTAAACTGAATAAATCATTTTCATTTTCATTTTCATTTTCAATTAACCTTTTCAGAATGTCTGGTGGTCTTAGTTTCTATTATATTTCGTATATTTGTTTCGGTGCCTAAGTGATTAGGTATGCCATTAGGCACTCAGCATTTAACTATAATGTCCATAAATGTTTGAGAATCATCAAGGGAAACTCTAATACGATGTTATATTGCATATTAATGATATTTAATTATACAAGTTTTGGAATATGACTATTAATTTAATGGGAATTAAGTTGATGTACAAAAACACGGATGCTTAAATATGATTGTCATGAGATGATCATTCGAAATATTGCTCATTAATTTCTTTAGCTTAGAATAATTTCAGTACATAGTACTTATCAGAGGTGATTTATCGTCTGTGCGTAATAAAACAAAAAGGTTGGTAATAAAAAAACCAATTACATATTGAATATTATTTTGCTTAACCCACAGAACTCAGAAAGATGTTTAGGGCAACAATCGGACCGGAATGCAGTCGTGTCATAGCAATCATCGAACTTGCTTGCTCCATAAGTATTCAGTGCTATTTTTATAAGCAAATTGGTTACGATATCTTTAAATCTTCGAAATTGAAATCAATACGGACACTATTTCGTTACATCTGATACAAAATCTTTAACGAGTATATTTTAAATTACGATCAATTCAGTCAGATCATCAACAGATATATGTTGTGACTAGGAAATGATTTGATATTTAAGGTAAAATCTATATCACACAATCAATACGACATCCGAACGGCTGGATTGCTATTTACACATGAAACCGGTTCACTTAATTTTTAGGTATGAGACAAGGTCGCGAGACCGTTGATGCTTTCGACTTCCACTACTTCTAGCCTTATCCTCGGTTGAGCCTCTTTATTATGGACTGTTTGATTATTAACAGCCAGTTTAGTGCCCTCTCCAGTCACTTTTATTATTACCTTCTAATTATTTACTTAATTATCATCTCTTTCACGTACCAGATTGCTAATACCTTAGACTCAGTAACCAAACTGTTCTAGTTTCTCGAGCCCACGTTGTTGCTCCAACTCCTTCAGTATCTAATCTTTGCCTAAGCCCACGTCATCGTATGTCTAGTTCACCCACGGTTTTAGAAACATACCTACTTAAATTGGAATCTACGTTCGAACTGAATGTCAAAATAAACTTATTAATAGATCAAACTCGGCATGAGTCCTCCTGAGTTTCATTAAGTCAGTGTTTTCGAGACGTCCAGCAAACATGTGCCGCATGTTTGTGATGAACATAATATTTTTTTGAACCACGACATGAATAGAATAATGTAGTATGAGTGATTTTTATAGGCCATAGTACTACCGGCAGATCCTGAAAGCATCACTTTAATTTTAAGATCGTCATCAATCTACAAATTCGCATACAAAATAGGAAGACCTTTTGTGATGGTGTATTTCTGCTACCGCCATAATTTGAGTACTGGCTTTCTGAATGCCTTCACTTTGTACTTATTAGCTAGTAGCTAGGGAACAAATTGTCACGTGATAACGGGGATCGTCGTTGATAGGGGTTAAGTAGCTCGTGTGGCAGACGTGCAGTGTGCACAATTGCACTGCAAATGAGCTGTAACTGACAGTGGCTATAAAATGACAATCGTGGCAATTGATGCCAAGTTTCCACTCAATTAACGTGCATGGAAGAAACCTGTATCAAGTAAGGTTGGACCAATGCTGTGAATGATGTCAAGAAGGAAATGTTTAAAAGTTGGAGAAAAATCCAAATAAGTATATTTTATTTGTGCGCTTGGTTCAAACTTCAGCGAAATAGATAGAGTTGATTTTAATGGCTCATCCGCATTTGTTGATAAATAGAAAATAACAGGTGTGTTATCTTCCTCTGCGAGCCAAATTTAAATTACTTGACTAGACCCATAAATCGTTGTAATACTAATAAAGCGAATATTCCAGAGACTCAGACCAATCAGTCTTGAGAATACTAGATCGTGAAGTGAATTTTTAGTTTCAAACAGCTCAAGAATCCGAAGATAGTCACTTTGGCATTATATCAACAGCTTTCCGGAAAACGCATTTAAAACGCACGTTGCTATAGACACCGGAGTCAAACAAAACAAGCCGAATAGAACGGTCACAACGATCCCTACACCCTATGGTAAGCGTGTTAAAGACCATTTTACGATATTAGACACCCACCCACCAAGGACACTTGAATAAAGCATTCACAAAAACTTAATTGATCCAGTTTTAGAATTTGGCGGAAGGTTTATGCGGCGTCGGTGGAAATAAGTAATCAAATTACACCAAATCAGAAGGGGTCTTCGAAGGAGTTGGTAAAAATTCCATCACGAGTTTTGAGCGCTAGCCTTGAACTTGCAGTAATAATGGTTCGGTCGCGCGAACAAAGACATGCGCACTTATCCTTACTATTTTAGCTGAGAGCTCAATTCGTGACAGCACCTGCATAAAAATGTTACTGGCGGTAGCATGTATAATACTGTAAAATAATTTCATTCGATTTGAAAGTACTTTTTAAAAATTCTAATCGAATAAAGATATTTTTGACTTTGACTGACTTTACCCACTTTTCGCTGAAGATGATAACCAGAATTCCTCACACTGTGACATTCACTTTACATGACATCACTTTTTTACGAAGGAATCATTCGTTGGGATTTGACTTTGCGAAGCCAACGTGGAGGTGACTATTTAATTTACTCGGCCACCACGGCTCGAGAAACGTATTTAAGGTTAAAGTTATGTTACATAGAAACTACATTTGTAAGGGTTCATGAAGTGGGAAACCTTATACTTACCGCCAATTGGCAATTCACTAGCCTTTTGCGCGCTGAAGCTATGACGTATTATCGTTACATCGAATCCTTACATCAGTTACATCATTAATCTAGGAACCGCAAACTATAAATTGTATTTAAGTAGAATTATGGAAATGGCTTACGAGCTACGTTTGCGGTTTATCAATGTCTCAATTAGGTAGCGGTAGCAGAACCTCAATGTTGAAGCAGAAATTCTGCTATTTTAAAAACTAATGTTGATATCAAAGTTCAGCTCGCACAAGTATTTAATTCAAGGCGTTTCCTTGAATCCATGAATTGTTCTCCTCTGTTCGGTCCTCAACTTGTACAAATAGGTAGTACCTGTGGGTTTTCGCTTAGACCAATATTATTAAATTGATTGGACTAGCATCTGTCTGAGTAACGGCGACAGAAACCTTATAGGTATCATATTATTTGTGTTGGCATCTATGAATATCTTTGAAAACCCTTACAGCTTCATGTTTAACGTCTATATCTCGTACTTTTGAAAGCAAAGAGTTCGTAGCCAATTGATTAGGGAATATATACTCGTTTATAATGCTGGCGCCTGTATCCCATGATTAAGGAATATTATGCATTATTGCTGTGATGATATTTCTTGTTGCCGACATTTTTAATCAAACAGACCAGGCTCTTATAGAAGATTAAGAGCAGATGCGGATATTTGCGATAGGACACGCTTTAGAGAATACTACATAATTACTTAACAAGAATGAAAGAATCACCAAATCTGTGTAGTGTCTTATTGATCAAGATCGATCCAGACAGTAATATAGTCATCGTAACGGCTCGTTATTTGCCATTGTCCACGCTTGTTTGCACAGGCTTTATGTGATTTTAATGTGTTTCCTGGTTGCTAGCTATAGTGAAACAAGTGATGTAAATCCTATCTAAACTATCTTTGATGTTAGCCCTATTCGAATTGAGGGTTGATTAAGCATTTGTATCAAAATTGAGAGTGTTTCCAAATTCTGTGATTTGTTTCATTCGAATAGAACGTGTGGCTTTCGAAATTGCTTCTGAAGTAACTTAACAAAGACATGAATGACCTGACATGTTTGTCGAAACCCAAACAAAAAGAAATACACACTTTCACATAAATAGTAATGTAACGTTAAACACACAGCTATGACAACTTGGCTGGCGAAAGTTGGAACCCAGAAGTTATGATTGGAATGACCTCTAACCTGTAATGCTATACGTATAATTCTCAGAACAAATGCGGAACAATATCAATTAATTACGGTACGGTATATTTTTTAATCACTGCGATTCTTCCTAGTATCCTATCATATATTTCAACAGTTGTTCCATTTTTCTGGTCTCTCGGTATACGTTTGGGACCCACATCTATCGCATTATGTCCTTGTTAAATGCTTGGGATACAGTAACATAAATAAATATCAAGGAAATAGCAAGGACTCGAGAACTCAAAGAAACTCAACAACTTAACTCAAAAAACTTAGTTACGAAGTACGAAGGCGTTCTATGGAAACAAAGTAAATAATAAAAGTTATCGGCATTCATTGACAGCTCAGCATACAATGTTATACTTACTTATTTTAATTACTGTAATATGTAATGTTTTTTCGCTTTACGTAGTTAATTATGTGAATGGAGACCATCAATGGTTGTAGATATCCGTAACAAGACATCGAACGTACGTACAATAGAGCAAACTTGTATTAGAGATGAACAAAAACTTGAAAACTCGACTTACCGACAAAAGAAGATCCTTCAAGTTTTGGTAAATTATATGACATTATTTGTTATATTGTATTTATTTAACTATTCATAGTCAGTCACACAAGATAACTATTTCCTGGTCATCCGCAAAAATACGTAATTTGCAGATCATGAAAATCTTGTTTATGTATTTTGTTAACTCTAACTAAATTACTTACAACTATTAATATATTTTGTACGTTTGTGAGCAAGTGAGTATATATAAGCTGTTTGCGGAATTTCGTTGGTTCCCTATTTGCACACATCATTATTATTACAAAGTATTTCTGGTTAATGTCTGTATAGTTTGTAGGTGTATTTTATATAGGTTGCGATTGTTTATTGCAGTTTAATGGCAGTATTTCTCCTCTCTCGTAATGGAATGGCAGTTTTTGAAAATGCCAGCCTCGGGGCCTGGGAGGGGCACTGAGTTTCGTCGGTGCGAGTCTTCCATTGCCCCCGCGGGGTGGTTGGTGCATCCATAATGGATTCTCCATGTAAAAAACATCCCATCTAGGTATATACTGTACTTTTACTACCGCCATATAATTTTGTGTTTTGATTCATGTGCCTTAAATTATCGAAATAATAACGAAAGATTCCCAATTGATTCTCAGCCACAAAATCATTCATCAATTTGTCAATAAGATACGATGCCCTAAAATACAAAAAACAACAAATAAAGAGATTAATATAAGAGATTAATTTATCAGTGTTTAACCTTACCTTAACATCAATAAGTCTGACAGCAAAGGCAGCAGCATTGGGCGCCGCCAGTCGTAGTTGACAGGACGCATGTGTGGCCGTGCTTGCAGGCCGGACTAGTGCCAAGGCAAGAGCTGCGCCCGCGCCTGTATTGCTGCCCAGCTCCACTTCCTTGGTGCGACCACATAGCAGGCTCGAGCATAGGCCTGAAGAAAGACGAAACAGAAATGTGAGAGAGAGCGTCAAAAAGTTACCCTAGTAATCTAATCGGTACAGCATAAATACATATACACCTACATTCTTCTAGTTATGTTTAAGATCCATGCAATAGGAGGTGAGCCTATTGTTATTAACCGAGCACTAATCCGGACTCCGGGCTTGCTAATGGGAAATAACTGATTGAAAAATGCAATAACATTTGTCCTACCCGAGGATCGAACCCAGGAGCTCATGTTACGCGGTAACGAATGTCGTCATAGAAATACTTATTGCAACGGTTGAAACGGCTACAAAAAACGATACGAGATACGAGATACGGTCGAAGTTCTGCTGTAACATCTCTTAACAATATCAAAAGTGACCTGCAAAAAAGTTTATCACCAGAACTGCAAAGTGGAAATACAATTTATTAGAGATGGTGTATTTCTGTCACTTTGCGACATTCTAGCACTAAATTCTCATTCCAATATTGACAATGATAAACACTGGAAGTTAAATTATATTTGGAATAGGCTCAAGACAAATTTTCAAGCAAATAAAAAGAGTACGAGAACAAAGTCAAGAAACTAAATTTAGAACATAACTGACATGACATGTCATCTTTTGTTATGACTTTCAAAAGTTAAATAAACAGATGAATGGGTTTAGGCAAATGGCTGACGTCAAAACCAGGTAATCAGTGATAAGATAACTTCAAAGAATATGGTTATAATTTGCATAGTATCATTTATCTCCTAAAGCATTGAATATAACGACAAAAACATTACCTACGAGATGAACCAATGAAGAAAAATGAGCCCAACATTTTAAACACATTTTTCGGGAGTTTTTAGATGATATGAGAATTGGAATGAAGTTTTAGTGGAAACAGCTATGATAAATAATCCATAGGAAACTATATCAAAAGAGGACAGTTATTATGAAATTGATGTTATGTTTATAAATTCTGTATTTGATATAAGAATAGCAGGAATCTTGGCTTTACCTACTATTGATGATATACATATTTGCTCAAAACAGACCGGATCTGTTCGTTGCCCAAAATAAGCTGCCGTCACCAAAGCAGTGTGCGCAAATTTCAAATTGAGTCGTGGCTGTCGTCATAGAGAGCCAATTCACACAACACGCTATGTACATAATCGGCTGTTTGCCTTCTGGTATTAGCTCACATAAATCTTTTGAAATCAATCCATTCGCTGTCAATATGCAGACTTTTTGAAGGTCAATGAAGAACGGTACGCAAAAAACAAAGCACTAAGGAATCCGTGTCTGTTTTAGCTCTTTTAAAAGTCAAGATACAAGAAAACGGTTACAATTTACTTTGCTATTTCTCAGTCAAGAAGGTCTGGCAATTTCAAAAGCCGCCTGGCAGGTTTAAAAATATCCGCGCTTGCTCCGCCTTCTAATTCCTAAGGTAATCGTCGTTTAATCACCAGTAATGGACAAAACAGGTCATTGAGTTGAAAATAGCCTTCCTCACGTCCGTAATTAATTTGCTTAATTGCTTTGCTTATTAACGTAAAACACTGGAATGTAACGATGTTCAGCTATATTTTTTTAATATGGAGAATAAAGGGCGGTTGTAGATGTCTTGAGATTCAGTGGAGAAAAACGTCAATGGTACGTCAACAATATTTTGCATAATCGTTGACAGTTGTTTTTCCACAAAACCTTTAGAAAATTTGGACACATTTGTGTTTCTGACGTTGAAAACGTACAGTTACTTTATTCAGTAAGAAAACATCTGAATGTCGATTTCATGGTCATGATGCAGAAAATAGCATACACACGATTACAAAAGCCTCAATTAAGGTTTAGAACGTTTATTCTCATAAGAATTAGGCATTCATAATGCATTCAACATTATTTATTACAAGGCTCTGTATAAATTGAACCCTAATACTTTGTACGAGTTAAGTGAGGAGCATCTTAAGCTACACACGTACGCACTCTATTTATAGAGTCTAGAACCTTGCGTAAGCCCGGTATTGCAGAACAGAAAGCGGCAAATGTGTCGGCCGTCGCAAACGCGTTTACTCAGACTATCATTGTTTGCATCCTAAGGCTCGCCAAGTCTAGGAGACTCTATAACTATGGTTGCAATAGTCTTAGTATGCAAGTGTTAAAGACGATAAGTTTACTGTCAACATTATTCATAGGCAAAATGATAATAATTAGAAAATTGGCTTTTTTAATTCTTTGTTTATGCCAACTAAGTAAATTGTGTTTAGGGGTACCGCACCCCTATACCTAGGTGTCTAAGATTTTGATAAAGATATCATTAACTACAGAATAATATCCCAGGCAGTACATACAGTACCTACCACCGTTCGTGCTTTCGTAAATCAAAATGGCTGACAATATAAGTAGACATTACCAATTCAGTAAATTTTCACAAACCAAATTCCAACGTGTTAAATGTATTAATTAATACCAAATTTGAATGTCAAGAGGATGAAAGACGTCGATGATACAAAGCAATACAACGAAGCGAACTCCTCGCTAAATACCGATAATGGAGTCTAAACTTGCATGACTTACATAAAGGCGATTATGCACTGCTATTTATCTGTTAGGTAAGGTTCTGTGTTACCATACAGCGTTTACTACTAATTCCAATAGATTAGGGTTGGTCTACAGACATCGTTTCAAATCTCATATTTTTAAGACTATACCGACATTGGGACATTCTGCCGAGAGATGTCCTACTCTGACATTTGGTTAAAACGAAGAGGACGCATCGACCGACGTGGTCATAAAGAAACCTACAGTGATCAACTTATTCTATTCATTGTCTTAAAACAACAATGGCATGTAGTTTGTAGGAAGTAATCCCTGAAACTGATCTCATTTCTTCTTCCGTCACATAGATGTATGATCTTAGCGATGATGTTCCTGAACTAGAAGATTTAGGTTATGAATTTGAAAAGGATTACGCTTAAGACCAAGATTTATTGATGGTTGCTTTCACTTATCAAGACCTAGGTACATTGTATTTGGCTCGTTGATAACTTCATTATAAACGAATAAAACACTCCAAATTTAATAGAATTTTGTGACCAAATATCAATACACGATACAAAAGAATTTCTATCCAGCTATTGTAGACACAGTTGGTAGCCCTAGCCCCACAGTTTGTATTGTTATATACCACGTATGTAACACCTATTAAATTATCCACATAGTCTACATAGACATCGTTCCGTTCAGTCAACTGTAATGACGTCAGATAGCAGATAACACGACCCATAGTACAATTTGTAAGGGGTTTTTGACTCATTCACCTTGTGAGGATAACACTAGACTTTATGGGCGTTTGGCGTGACACACTAGAATTTATGACGGTGTTAACTAGTCTGAAAACAGCCGTAACAAGGATTAAGTCATGTGGTTGTTTTGACGATAAATTAACTAAACACACGGACATCTTGTGCGCAATATTTTGGCAATTTCTCAAAGTTATTTGCTGCTATGATCGTAATGGGAAAAATATAACCATACTCATGTGTTCATTCTTAAGAATTATGCAGTCAATTTGCTTTGCTTTTCACCAAATACAATACGAGCCATGCATAGGGTCTCAGTTCTGAAGTCCCATGGGATAAGGCCAGGGAGATGGTACAAAATAACTTAGCATGCCTTGACTACATTGTGAACGACATATCCATAAGAAATAACTTACCCAATAATCTGAACTAATGCAAGTTGAGCGATAAAATGGCTATCGTCGTAACTCATAAAGTTAGACATACAGACATTAAAATGTCCATAAAACGCAATCTTATGTTTCCATGCAATGTTTAAACACTAACAAATCAAATTGGTTTTACTTGTAAATGTAGCCGTGTGACCAAACATCACGTGTACACCCACAAGTAGTTAGCAAAAACAAAGTAAACATAATAGCGCAAAAAACATTAAAATGAGTATCGCTTTCCATATATGTATTATTGTTTGTAGCACCTAATGGGTAATTGTTGCCATTAAAAGTTTGTATGCTGTCAGTACTTTGGTGACCTTCTCAACAATCTGATGTCATTAGTCTAATGATAGACATTCACATAAACTCATAATTATACACTTTGATTCGAATAAAATTCCGTTCATTCCAACGGGTTCCCTACTTCAGAACATATGATAAGATATTAGAATCATTATTACAGGCGTGTACATCTGTAATAACATTCATTTTATCTTTATTGAATTCATTAGAAACGACAGAAGATACTACACACGTAAAAAGGTAGTTATAATCAAACGATCCTAACAGTGTATAATGAGCTAAACCTTAGATCACAGACATGTGCCATTATATGTTATTGTAAACGTACACGGTATGCATAATAAGGACTCTGATGCTAAAAATATCATGCAGCTACTGGTTTGTTGACTGCTAGTCGTCATGATTGATCAATTAACTCTTTTATTGAGCCTTCGAGCCTTGTATGTATTGAGACATGGCCGTAGTAATCAAGGGCCACTTTAAAATTTCCATTGAATTGGCCCAAACGATCGATAGATTGAAAGAAGTCAAGATCGCTGCAATAATCATTTTCATTAAGAGTTTTAAAGACCATCAGAATCTTAGCTCCTGTACTCTAGACAGATTCACATAGATGCCCCGAATTAAACTTGGTGGAGTGATTTATCCAATAGAGTTGGCTCCAAAAGGTCTCTCTAGGACGAAAATATCAGTTCATTATTAAGGGATTTGGCAGAAAATATAAACCATATTACAAACATGTATTTGTATTTTTGAGACTATTGAATGAGATGTGTTCAAGAGCAGTTGCGTTGTTTTTCATATACTTTATTTGTAGAACCTTCAACAAACAATAAAAATATCCTTCAAATATCCGTTCATGATAAAGAAAAACAAAATTGTTATGAAACCGAGGTATGTATATGTAAGTAAAGATGTATCGTTTGTTCTTCGTAAACTGACGTATATGTAAATGAATTAATTACATTCGTCATATTATAAATACAAAAGGTTAACCTCAAAACCGATTCAGAGTCATTGCCAAATATGTAATATTCAATGAGTATATGCGAGAAATCTCACCCAAGTGCAAAGACAAACACTGAATTGGATTACAATTTTTTTCCCCCATGTAACCCTCTTAGAGAGGGAATTTCAGTAAATCCATTCTTAGTGTTTACCTACATTTTACCAAAAGCATCCTATCCAAATGCTGATGCAAATTTTATATGTATCCCGACTGATCACATGAAACAGACTGTATATAGATCATGATATGTTTTTCCAAATTATACGATTATAGGTTAATAAAGAGCCTAAGATATTAAGTAGAACTTAGTGAAACCGCAATAATGTGGATCGGTAGAACGGTTGTTCTCATCCCATGTGACGCTTCCCATCACCAAGGCTAACCGTTCGACGACACACTTGCTAGCTGTGCACCCGGATCGAGTACTGTTGCAATATCAACTATGTTTCGAACGAAGAATTCCTACCATTTTACTGGA
This sequence comes from Watsonalla cultraria, assembly GCA_964035505.1. Taxonomy (NCBI): domain Eukaryota; kingdom Metazoa; phylum Arthropoda; class Insecta; order Lepidoptera; family Drepanidae; genus Watsonalla; species Watsonalla cultraria. The sequence goes on along the minus strand of OZ037717.1, from coordinate 1,857,114 downwards.
TACTAATTAAATATCATTATTTGAATTAACCACATTTAAGCATCTATCATTCTGATCGCTTTTCCTTGCAATTAAAGCGTTTGTTTTACAAGTTGATTATTGCTTTCTGACCTTATTAACGTTTCCGATGCTTATAAAGGCATAAAAATGTGAAAATTCTACTCCGTATTTTTGTTGCACACACAGGTAATATACATCCATTCAGTTGTACTCCTCAGTTTTTCTAATTGCACTTGGTTTTTAAGTGATGAATTGATTTGTGACCACGAATGGAAAACTTTGAACGAAACGGGAATTGCTAATAGAATTGCTTTAGAATCCTTGAATATCGTTTTCAAGGATTAGATAGCAGCATAACAATTTATTACTTGATTGATCGTTATGCACACAACTTAAAGATAAGCGGTATTTTGTTTGGTTTCGCTATCGGCCTTGCACATTAGCAACTATCACGGTTTGGCAATGTTAATGTTAAGTGTTATGGATTTATAGCTAACCTTATCTTCTACTAGGTACACTTATTTGGATGCCTTCTTTTTGATCTAATATCCTAGTGTTCGTTGAGAACCTTCCTCTAGAATCCAATATCTAAGCTAGAATCTTCGGAATGTTAACGAAAAGCAAAATTATGACATAATGTCTGACAAAGTACTTTCAAATTATAGGGCATAGATAGAAAGTAGGGTTACAACTTAATACACCATTATTTAATATGTTACCACCGTGTCGGGAAGGTTGCTTTTCCTGAGAAAAACCTGGCAAGAAACTCAGCAATGCTTAGTGATCGTATACATAATAATAAATCTAAACACACATTTTTATTTTCTTTAGTTCGAATAGGTGGCGATCAAACAGTGTATTTTGGAATTTAGAGCAAATGTTGAGGTGATACTAAAATCTAACAACAAATTTAATGTCCGTCGTACAGTATTTACAGCTATTTTATAAATGACAACATTGCTAGGGAGAGATTTGCCAAATTGTATGACGATAGAAACGTAAACAAGCTCTCATTTGGCAAGATGGCCATGAAATTTGTGTCAAGAAAATACTAAAATAAGTACATAAACCTACATACTTTGCTTTCTCTAAAACAAATCACTGACTTACTGAAGTGTTAGCATTTTAGTAGAATATTTGCTTATATTGTGAATATTTACAAGTTTTGATATGGCATCCATATTTCTTTTTAAATAAAATTTACACGATGCCTGTTGATTTTCTACCCGGGCTCTAGGTTCTGAACCGGTAGTAATTTCTCGACGGTAATACATAAATGCTTTACCAGGGCCTTAACTGAAGAAAACATTTTGTGCAATATTTGTATAGCCACTATGGAATCTATCTATATACAGTTTTTTTAGAAACTATTTGAAATTCTTCTTAATCTTAAAAAAAATCAATAATTACTTACATTCATCATATACATGTTATTATCATCCACCAATGTGATACGACTCTTTTGTAACGATGTCGGTAAATCATCATCATCAATACGTATCTTAGTAAAATCTGTATCTCTACTCTATTTTTCCAGATCACCTTCTCAATCATCATTACCAATAAAAACAGAACTATGAAGACATTTTGACGCCGAGCAACAAATTGGCCTTACTTACATTCAATCAATTAAGGCCGTCGTAATTGACCCTATAATATGGTGTCAATTGGACCAAAAAAATGCCTAGCGTCAAAGCACCAATTGATTCTAGAGAGGTCAAGTCCAGAGGAATGGTAAACAAGTAACTGGGAATCCAGAAATATTTAAAGGATATTTTCCTTTTATTCACGCACGTAAATTACAAATGAGACACTCATGACATACTACGAGTATTTTATTTTATTAATGAAGTTACTCATTCAAAACATCTGCTGGCTGAGTCGTACGCGTAGAATTACGTGTATCTGGACGATTGTTTTACTCTACGTGGTTATTTATCTGTTAGTTCAGTTGTCGTCCTTTATAATAGTAAAGTAGACCATTCATTAGTATATCAATACGGTTATTCGTTATCGTCTGGACTACTTTGCTCTTGATTTTAAAGCTTCGAACCATCATCATTTGGATCGAATGAATTGGACTGTAGTTTCGTTTTCTCATTCATAAATACATTTACAGCCTGTATGTGTGCGATAGCTGGCAACAGTGTCAAGAGTATCTATAGGATTTGTTACTTCCTTGGTATAGATAGGTAATGAACTATGGAAGCGGTGAATCCAACACAGCGACTAACGTAATAGACGATCTGTCTGCACCTGCATGGCTAAAAATATCTTTGTTTGTTATTGAATTTTGGCAGAAACCATTCTGAGTTCACTAATCTTGAATTTTATAAATAGTTGCGGTTGTAAAGACCGAATGTGTATTCGGAAGCTAAGCAAAATTGTGAAACTAGGTAAGGTTTTCATTCAACCAAATTCCTGGGATCCGATGTGATGGTTATAGGTGGAGGTGGAGGCAATTGCCAAAAATTATGTGAGCACTAGCTTCTGCCCGCGACTTCGTCCGCGTGGAATACTTTTGACTGACGCTAACTATAATCCGCGATTATTCTATATATCCTATATATGATATATATCCTATATCATCACGCTAAGTAAGCCTTTCTTGGTAAATTGGCTATGTTACACTAAAATATTTTTTTTCACTTGTATCAGTAGTTCCTTAATTAGTGCGGTCAACAAAACAAACTCTTCAGATTTATATATTAGTATAGATTATTCGTTATTTAATTTACAAAAAAATTTCGACTTGACCCGGAGAATTTCTGATCACCATGTTACGTACATACCTATTGATTTATTGCTCATATTAATGTTAGCCGTTTTAACTTCCCGGTTTCTATGTGGTTTCCATGTAAATAATGTTACGTAATTGTGTGATGATTTTCCTACGCCAGCAGATTCGACCTCAGTAGGTGTTTGTTGTTAAACGGCTTGATTTGTTTCTCGCTGGCTAGAAAACTGTTGCCTTGATAAGTTTGTCGTGGGTTCCAATTATTTCGGGAATAAGATTTCATATCAAAGATGCAAATGCGTTCGTACTTCTGGAAATTCCTATGTTTATCTATCACCAACTAATGCGTCTGAGTGGACTAAATGCTAGTTTGTTCTTTGCTCCATGAAAATGAAAATGATTTATACAGTTTAGGCCCTGGTAAGGCACTTATGAATGTCTAAGAATTTACCACTGGTTCGGAAACTAGCCTTCTGAGAAGAACCGGCAAGAAACTCAGCTGGCATCATGTACATTTCATTATATAGAAAACAATGATACTTACAAAATATAATGAATATGAAGATGATGTTTTCAATCCTAATTCACCTAAATTGATTCAAGTGCTAGGTCGGTAGGAGATAAAATGTGACTATCTTAGTATTTCCGTTAAAATCACTTTCTGATCGGAGATATGGATAATATTAATTCTATTAATACATATCATGACGTGTTTGGCACCCATAGACGATGTTTATCAAAGTAATCTATTGAATGAAATCAGTGATTCAAGTGTCGTATTATGTCTATCTATGATTGATCCATACATCTGTATTTATGAAATCTATACAGATTAATAAAATTGTAGTGTTTGTTTGTAATTCCAAATTAATAGCATTTCACTAAATGCATTTGAAAGTATAAGAACGGTACATACAAAAAAAAAAAAAAAAATCTCTGCGTGTCTTTTTGTTCCGGCTATAACGCCTAGATTGATTTTAACAGGACTTTCACCGGCAGATAGCTGAAGTTACAAGGTTACTTTTGTTTAAAATTAGGGCTCAGGTAAATAAATTTAATCAACGCGGGTGAAACCGCGGTGCATAGTCTGTAATAATACTTATCGCCTTAAAACATTATAGTCATATAAATCAGTATAGTATTGAGATTATATTTTATCATGGTACTTGTTGTTATCTGACCGATGTCTGGGGATGACGTAGATATTACCAAAAATCATTTTCTATTTTAAAATAAGTGTATGACGTTGTAACCACGTTGAGACCGCGCTCATTGGCTTTGTGACAATTGAAAAATTGGTTAGTTCCGAATATTAATGGGCTAAAGAAAATCACCTGTGCATGAAATTGGTATATGCACAAAAGATTTAGGTATACAGTACATGACATGTGTTCTTATGATGTCGTAAATGAAGATTTCAAAGTACCTACGCACGGAGTTTTGTAAGACTATAGTGGTATTCACTCTCTTTCTCCCTCTTATGTTTGTACAATAATATTGTATGGAGCTTACATAGTTTAGCCTAGCCCGCGGGTTCATCCGCGTAGAGTTAATTTCAAGAGTGTCCCGCGGATCACTTATGTTTATTTTAATTAAAAGTAGCCTAAGTTACTCCTTGTATCATTAGCTACCCAACTACCAGTGAAAGTCCCGTTAACATCGGTCCAACCGTTTCGGAAATTACAAACAGACAGGCAGACAGAAAGTGAAAAATTTAAAAATTTTATTTTATTTCCTTTGTCAGTATGTATTGTAAGTATATACTTTCATATGCATTTAGTGAAAAGCTGTTATTATGGAATTATTACAAACAGACACTTCAATTTTATTTATCTGTATAGTATATATATATAGGTATAGATGTACAGTTTATCACTTACATATATATTTTCATGTGTGTTGAACGATCTCTCTCGCAAGACGCCCTGCCTGACGGCACAGTAGTATATATAATCTTATACCTATATACTGAGCTGTCGGTATGCGGTAACTATAACAACATGTATCTACATAGCTACGAGTAAGATTGTTTACGATCCTTCATGTCTTTAATTCTGCCCGTGGCTCAAAACTTAACATTTTTCCGGGTCGAAAATGCGTTACATACATAAATATGGCCACGCCTGTATTCCCCGAAAGGGTAGGCAGAGGAACAACACCCAGATGGTGAATCTATTGCCGTCTCAAGCACTAAGCATACGTCTTTGAGTTTCTTCTCAGACATATGGAGGTTTCCTATCGATGTTTTCCGTAAAATTACTGTACATAAGTTTTTTAATAAAATTCATTGGTACAAGCTCAGCGTTTATTTATTCTACTATATCTTATCTGTGTACTAAATGTCTTCATAGTCCGTGAAGTTGTTTCGTCCTACTCAAGGTTAGGTACTTTACAAATATTCAAAAACATGGATGGTACTTTTTTTATATAATACTTTTGTAATTTGTTCCGTGACCTATTTAATATAAAAAGATATACTTAATCTAACAATCACAAATCTCACGCAAATTATTTGTTTTTGTTATTATACGAAGCGTGGGAACAGATTTATTTTTATCCTCATAGATACCAGTTTTGAATGAGCTGTGCATCTCTTAAAGATGTTAGGTGACACGGTTCTTTAACTAATGGTGTAATTGTAAAATAGATGATGTGTAGTATAACCTATTAATGTAGGGCACATGGGCTCTTTTCAAGCTGGCAAAACTCGTATGGAAATAAACCGATTTTTATTTAAACCGCTAAGGTGGCAAGCAGGCGTACGACACTCGTGTAGCCCGATTGCGTTCCAAAATCCAGCCGTTTCAGAGATTATCCGGAACAAACAGACAGACAGAGAAAAATTTTAAAACTTTGTTTTTTAGTGTCAGTAGCGTGTATACTTTCATATGCATTTAGTGAAAAGCTGTTATTTTGGAATTACAAACAGACACTTCAATTTTATTTATCTGTATAGATAATAACCGTGGTAGGAACTTTGCGAACTTTCGGCCGAAGCTTCGTTTTTCGGAGAAAGCGAGTAGGCCCCCAGTTACGGGTACATTATAACTTCGAATACGTAAGTATACTAACAACTAATGTTATTTGCATCGCATCACATCCATCGACCTTCTGACTGATCATAACACAGTCCAATGGTTTATACCTATTAGCACATAGTTAGCTATAAAAAAATTATAACATGTGTCTATTGCCATTCGTGTCATCAACACAATGAGTTGTCCTTATAATCAATCAGAACAATTATTATAGGTAGGTTATTAATGTCGCTATTGAGATGAATTGATTAGCACAACGTTGCTAGTCATGTTATAATGGTAGGTATATATATTTCCCTGAGGATATGGAATTTTCTAATTTTTAAATTAAAAAAATAAATATACTTAGAGTATACATTTAAGTACAATGGATATTACCTAATTTGAATATTAATTCAAATTTCAAAATTTAAATAAGAAGTTCGCAATACTGCTGCGAACAAATAAAAAATTTTTTTTTATCAAAAATAGATTGGGCGATTTTAATGATGATAGGGCGGTGACATGAGCTTTTATTGACATGTATTGGGCTGACATCATATTTGGGATTTATGACATCACAGATTTTTAACCGACTTCAAATAAAGGCGGCATTTTGTCTGTGTCATCTCATAATAGGTAGGTAAGTACTACATTTGAGTTGATGAGTCTCTTGATGGTTCTTGGTGGTCAGTTCTTCGACGTTTATCAGTGCTTTACCAGCGTCCAACTGACATGGCAATGTGCACGTGCTAAGTCTCGGAGTCGGTAAAAGTCTATCTCTTTACAATAACTACTTAACTGACGTACCCTGCCGTGCATGTAGGTAGGTTCGATGTCTTTTTTACCTATCTAGGCATGTAAGTAGGTAGTAATCACTTATATAAATTAGAAACGTCTGCAACCAAGTTATTTGTCGAACCGGTTATGTAGGTGGAATGTACGTACATAACAAGTTTTTTTTCTATCCAAAATTATAAAGCACTTTATTTATTATTACCTACCTACGTAGTTCTTAATTACTCTTAATAATTTATTATATACGTAGATATTTTTATCGTATGCAACATTTTATTAAAAAACTAAATTTAAGTACTTCATTTCATTTCCTCTTTCAAAATAATGGGTAGGTAGGGACAATGTTGCAAATAATAAAAATATTACGCGAATAATTTCAGGGTCGTGAACTTACAATAAAATTAGAAAAAAAAAACTTACCTGTAGGGAGTGAATGCACAAAGAGGAACGAAACCACTAGTAATCCAGTTAGCATTTTTTTAACAGTACTAAACCATACACACTAAACAAAGCAGATATAAAATTCAAAATCGTTTGCATTGTGCAGTCGAATGAAACATCAAATAAAGTAAGTAATCACCACACAAGCGCTAATCAACACTTCACTAAAACTGTTTAACTTTTTATCATAAACAAAATAACAGTTAAATAATCGAAGATTTATGTTATAAATTACTCGGGACGTGAGATCGGTGTGGCGGTCATGGCGCGAAACACAACGCGAATACGCGCCACGACGCGGCAAAGCCAACTAAACTAGTTCTTTCTTTAGTTCGTTCGTTTGCTCACTCATGGAGTACGGAACTAAGGAGCGGTAGGTAACGGCGGCGGCGATCTTTCGCACTTGGTTTGCTTGCCAATTTCAAACACTACATAATAACTTCGTTCTTCATCCAATTGCCATAACACGATTTACACGTCGCCTGTTGCGATGTGAATTTTACAAGCTCATTTATAAAGAAGTCTCTCTACCCTTGCCATTTTCCTTTTCTGTAAGATGTGGTTGCTGTGGATGTTGTTTGCCCTAAGTAGCATCCTTCATAGGGAATCCCCGACCTTGCTTTCTGTGAAACTATGATGGGGTAGCAGGGGGTGGATTATGTATTTGTGTTCCAATTAGTTTCCCATGGCGAAGTAAGATGGAAAAATATGTTTTTTTGCGAACGATAAAGCAATTAATATTAATAGATTAAAAGTTCCGACTAACATTTCCACTGGTACGGTTTGAAACTTGATTGAAACTCATACACAATGGTCCCGTAGGTCAACATACAACATTTTTAAGACGTATATAACGTAGATTTGTATTGTGTGACTAGCCATCCACTCACTAGGCATTTGGGAGACTCGAAGCTTTTGATCTATTATTTATTTAGGCATTACCCTGACTCTCGATAACCACAAATCTTGACAACTGATAACAACAACCACAAGCCACCTCAGTAATAAAATATACTGCTCTTATGAATCCAACTACTGTAAATATGATATTTCATCTTGAATATTTATTTTTGTTTAGGTACCTACTTACTTTACTACTTACCTATGCGTTGATATCTTGCTAGAAAATAATATGCAAAGTATTTCAGAATGAGTACTTATATTACGGATTGTAAAGTGAGAATATCACGTTTTAATAGAATAAGCTGTTTCCGTGTGGTTCTCCTTATCGAGAACCACATGCATCACAAACATACTAATAATGTGCGTGCTTACGCTGTATGGGCGAGTTTATAATAAAGTACATTTCAAAATGGCACGTAACCATATTCATTCATCGGTATGTTGCGACTACCAACTGATACTGCTTTGGATTTTATCCAAAAACTCCAAGACGCTATGGAAATTGAATCAGTAAGTTTTCCGAAAACCTAGATTAAAAAGTTTAAAAGATAAGACATTATGCTTTTATGATCTAAGCCTGCTTAAACATCTCTGAATGAAACGGTTGTTTCTTTGTCTATGGTACAGAGAGTTGACTTGTCACTTCACTGTCAGCCACATGACATTTTAGGCAAAATAAACAAACCGTGGCAAAACTTTTCAGCGGGTATTATTTAATTTAATTTAATGCATAATTTAAGAACGATGAGCATACAAAGTCATAAGTAGTGTGTAACTAATATCTCCTGATATATCTTCCATTATTTTCGATAAAATAGTCCATTACAGTGTTGTCACGTTGAAATGTATTGTTCAAAAGTTGTGTTAAAAGTTTTCGTAGGATGTTGTTCCAGTGCTTTTCTGATGGAAATTTTAATGGTCAAAGTACCAGAAACTGCCAATTTGATTACATTTTTGCAGTTTTTCTTTATATCGCTACAAGGATTTATTATGACCACAAAGTTTGGCACGGTAAGAATAAATTACTGAAGAGTTATTTACTCACCTGTTGTGCATGAATTAGAGATGTTTTGTTTTAGTAGTTGTATAGGTGCCATCACGAGCTATAAGCGCTGACCTTGAATACGCAAATTAATTAAATAAAATTATAATTAAAATAAATAACATAGTAATTTTATGAGATTGTTGGTCTGTACAGCGTGACTCGAATAAATCATGCAAAGTTACTTTCGCTGATCGCTCGTAAGTCATGACTGCACCTATATTTTGGAAGTTGATTTGCAGTGATGTTCCTGCTTAATATTTTTAGCCAAATTGTTATGTTCATGCTTTTTAACTATTTAATTACAAACACATTTCAGATTGGCCCAAAAATACCCATTACACAATACGCCTTGCTGGTATCTTTGTTTTTCATAACGAGTGTTGCTAATAATTATGTGTATGCATTGCATGTCCCTTCTACACTGCATATGATAATAAGGTAATTATATAAAATACTTACTTATTTAAAAAAAAATAATGACATATGTTTAGTGCCTGAGACAGTGATCGACTCACCATCTGTTACATTGCCACTTAATCATCAAATGGTTGTTATTATAATACTATACCTCTGCCTACCCCTTCGTGGAATACAGGGGTGAGCATATGTATGCATGTATATTAAATTCAAAGCCATATCCATTTCTGGATATAGTTCTGTTCCATGATGCATTAAGTACTGTATTGTATGATTGAGACTTTAGCTTAAGAATAAATCATACTAATATCTAGGTGAATACATTTTTGAAATTGGTTATGTATTTTGTGGAACATCTCTTCAAAATAAAACAAAAACCTATGCCTGAATATCCAGATTGGATTGTTGGTCTAGGTATACAGTATCTTTGATTATTATTTATCAAAGACTGGCAACCCTGATGAAATATGTAAATAAATTATAAAAAAAATAATAATTTTAAGACAATCTGTTTTTAGATCAGCATCGTCACCAGCCAGCATGTTAGTATACAGCTATGTGAAGAAACAAAAGCCAAAACTGAATAGAGCAGTAGGTTCAATCTTGATATCTATTGGTGTAGCTCTGGCTATGTATGGTGGGGCACCAATACATGAGGACAGTGAGGGAAAGTTTCTATATTGGTGTGTTGGTGTGACTATCCTGCTAGCCACATTGATAAGTGGTGCATTCACTGGCCTTCAGCAGGAGTTACTGTACTCTACATATGGGAAACACCCTAGTGAGGTAAATCATATTATCATCTCAATCATAAAAACCTTGTTCATGCTTACTGTACTATAATATTTCTTGAGAATTCATTTGTATAACAAAACAAAAGCCGTGAAGGTGGTGATAGTAAAATGATTTCCGGGAATAAGCCAGTTACTGGCTTTAACATTATTTGAAACTAGCGGACGTCACGCGGTTTCACCGGCGTAGTTCCCGTTCCCGAGGGAGTATGGGGATAAAATATAGCCTATGTTACTTGCTGATTATGTATCTATCCATTGTAGAAAGAATTTTCAAGATCAGTCAAGTAGTTTCGGAGCCTATTCAATAAAAACAAACAAACAAATCTTTTCTGTTTATAATATTAGTGTAGAAGAAATAATATAAGATGCATGTTTATTTGTCTATATCTCAAGAGAACTAGGAATATTATTCTTTTACATGACTGAAAAAGAGCCAATATCATCAGATTAAACATACTGCTTAAAGATGTGATGCATATTTTTCTTTAATTTCAAACATCGGCAATCAGCGCCATCTATTGATTCTAAAAGGAATTAAATTCATTTTTAAGACTTATTGTGTAAAAAGATTTTATAATTGAAAATAGGATTTAAGCTTTTAGCGATGCATTTTTTTTCTATCCTTAAACTGTGATCCTTATAAATAGCATAGTTCCTGAGATGAATGTGGACCAAACCTGTGTACCCAACCAAAATGGTATAACATTTTATAGGACTTAACACATTAGGCGTCTGCTAACTTAGTACCATAACTGGCTGGATAGCTAGATATAAGATAGCTGTTGGTACAAGTACTTAACTAAGTGTTTTTTTCTTTTAATTATTATTCCTTCTCTTGTTTTAAATTATTTCAGATGCTGTTCTATACCCATGCACTCCCATTGCCTCTGTTCATGGGAATGTACCCACAGCTACGGGACACATCACTAAGCTTACCCTGGGACATGTGGATGCTCATATCAATAAACATTGTCTCGCAGTTCTACTGCACGCATGCTGTGCACGAATTAGCCACCAAAGAAACCTCTGTGACGGTCACCTTCTTGCTTACCCTCAGGAAGTTTATATCTCTTTTAATATCCTCGGTAGTATTTAAAAATAATATAACTTCATACCATGTAGTCGGTACAGTTTTAGTGGTAGTTGGTATGTATGTGTATTTTGACTATTTCTCTGGTAGAAAACAAAGGCCTGTTAGTTCTAAGGATAAATGATACTGTGATATACTTTTATGTAATTTTATATAAATGTAGCTATGAGCACATTCCAAGATATATATTTAATTAAGTAATTTATAAAAGTAAATGTGTTATTTATTGTTTGTTGTAACAAAGCGAGATCATATATTTATATATTAGATATTTACAATGATTAAGTAAATTGATATTAAAGTATATTTGTTATCAAGTATTATAAATAGTCAATAAGGTGAGCATTTATGTCAATTATTGAGGGCTATTTTGTTTGTATAGGTTCGGTCTATTCGCTCCAATTCCTGATAAGTCTGTCCGTTACGTCCAATTTATGCCACCTCCGAGATTATGGCCAAGTTTAGACCCTATTTTTATTAGAGAGGTGAATAAGACCAGCTTTTAACAGGGAAGAATTTTATATCTTGTTTAATTGATAATTTGTGATCGAGACTACGACAGAGCAACTATTAGTAGGTGTATTTTATTCTATAAAGTTTCTCAGTGTTGAACTCGACGTTTCTATCATAGGAAATTGATACATAAAACAGGCGATAAAGTACATTTCGTTTCTATGAAACCGACACACTCGACGTTGAGTGTGACGCTGAGACACCTTACATAATAACGCGGCTGTATAAGTCGGTGTTTTTACACCTACAACTGTTTTTTTTTCATCCCTTTGGGGACATTATTGGTAGGGAAACTGGGAATTTCATTAGTTTAATAAAATTGATATTTTTATAAATTGAAATGAAACTGTTACTAAATAAAAAAATATTATATTTTTACAAAGATTTCTAAATAAAACAAATATTTAAACCACAAAATGTGTATTTAAGTCATCTTAAAAATAGTTTATTTTAATAGTACAATATGTATTATTTGATACTTAGTTATCAAATTTCATGACTGAAAGTAATGTATCTACATGAAAAATTTACACAATCTTATAAAAAAAAATAAAGTTTGCTATGAACTGACAGACACAATTAAAGCTGTATCACTTCTATCCTTATAATGAAAATTTTACTTGCAATCAAGAACAGAACACACTCACACATCCACTTTCATTCACTTTAAATAACAGTTAAGTTTGTCCCATTGTACATTTGATACGCCGACAGTTGTTGGATCAATACCTGAAAATGAAAGCACAATTAAAGCATCACATACCTCAGTGAATTAGTATAAAAACGAAAAATAAGGGAAAAAATAATAAAAGGGTACATACTTTCAAAATTACCTGCTCTTGCTATCAGATCGGCTACGGCGGTCGCGTGATCTGGAGCGGCGGACTGAAGGAGAGCGGCGGCGGACCGAGGGCGAGCGCCGCGGGGAGCCCGAGCGACCACGGGAGTAGGAGCGACGCCGGGGACTGCGGCTGCGCGACCTGACACATACACCAGTTACGAACTATTCCACACACCAACAACATGCTACATAAAAGAGCTCAATTCAATCAACTGTTGGAAGTTTCAACTATGTGCAAGTCTTATCGCGAATCAAAATTTAATTCCTCAATAGACATCCGAAAATTTGATAACTATCAATAATTTTATAGATCTTTGTAAAAGACCGAGTTATACCTGACGCCAAGGTCTCAAAAGCTGGTAAAAGATTGGTTTAGACAAGGTACTAATTATAGGATTCAAAATGTACCGGGACATTGGTGAGCCTGCGGAGGATGACCGTTGTGGGGCTGCTCTGAGGCCGAAGGGATATTACCAAGGCGGAGAGTTTCTATGTTATCTTCCAGCAGATGGTGGCGTTAATTGGAAGTTTTGAGAAAACACGGTAACACAGGGCAGAGTTGTCGTCGTTAGGTTGTATTCTAGCTTGGTGCCCCGGTGACGACGAGTGTGTGCAGTCGGTGAAGCATCAGGAGTTTGCAATGGCATTCAGGATAGTTGGAGGGTCCTATACTGTGTGGTTTTCAGTGATTTCAGTCCGGGGGAGGATCTTTTGGGGTTAGGTGATGGCAGTCAGGAGAATAGTTATGGGAACGCAGATGTTGGAGACTTCGGCGCGTAGTAGTTTGGAGAGCCGATCGCAGAAGTTGAGCGGGATGTTGTTGCGAGCGGCGTTCGCGGATGTCATATTGGTTAACGAGCCGTAGTTGTGGTGAAGAGATGTGGTGAGGTCGTTGGTGTGTTGGTGGTTGGTTGATAAAATGGACCTGCAAACGTTCCAACACCCACCACGTTTATTATCTCCATGTCAATGCATTATCTACTCTTTACTGCAGTAGACATTATATTAATAGAATTGCTCAATTTCTGTGATATTAAACTTGGCCAAAATACATGACTACACATTATGCTGTTAAAATTTAAATTTACATGCCCATAAGTACAGATAAGATATATCTATTAATAGGAGAACTTGAATGTGTAGCCATTTTGGAATCTAAAGCACAAAAGTAATCAAAAAGAAATGTAATCTATCTTAAAATCATGCGCACCTGCGATCTCGTCTGGTCCGACCATTGGACATTTCTACTCGGATACGGGTTCCACAGCATCGTCTGTAAACATATATTTTGTTTTTAATACTAAAATATCAATAGGATCCCAGATCTTGTTTACAAGGAATCTTGCAGAAATGGAATGTTCCCCACTCCGAGACAAGTGTTATTTGTAAAAATACCACATGTCAGTCTCAGAGTGGAGGTATTATGCTATAGCACACTTATGACTCAAGCGTTTCACATCAAGAATGAAACGGATCTAAGGAGTGTGCATACATTGTTTACTTATGTATTATAATTTCAGTGATTACATAGGCTTGCTGTGAAATTTCTCTCTATCTATTTGGAAATCTGCTAAGGAAACCTTGTATCCTTCCAGAGTAAATTATACATGTATTCTCATGAGTGATAGGTACCACGGTGTCTTATGTGTGGACCATGGCCCAACTAGATAAAGAGAAAGCAAAATGGCGGACGCGCATGTGGCGCAGGCAGATTGCAAACTGCTATCACAAAATCAATAAGAACATTTCTTAAATACAATTCAAATAAAATGGGTATATTCACAAGTACTTACGTGCCATCAAGTCCTCGCACTGCGTCTTCAGCGTCGCGCGGATCTTCGTATTCAACGAATGCAAAACCGGGCGGGTTTCTTGCCACCCACACATTTCTTATATTGCCATATTTTGAAAACACCTTCTCAATCTCGTATTTTGATGCATTGGTGCCAAGGTTTCCGACGTAGACTTTGCAGGATAGGTCCCATTCCCGGTAGCGAGACATCTACAAAATATAAAGTGAACGTACACCCGTGAACAGACGCCATTTTGTTTTCAGCATTCACTTCACAAATCTAAAAATATAAAATTGTAAACTTTACCTTAATGTGTATTTATAAAAACTTATAAAATTTGAATTCAAGTAAAGATATAGTTGTTGTGAGATTTATTATGAAATTAAAGTGAGAAAAATATTTTTCCACTAATAAAAATCTGCGAGTACGCGCGTAGCACAGTCAGCCAGCAGCCAGACAGTTTCATTGATTGAGTTGAGTGTAGGGATTAGGGATGGCGATCTGAGATCGATTAATCGAAGAATCGATTTTTCGAGCCAAATAAATCGATTTTATAAATCGATATGTAACACTGAATCGATTCAGTGAATCGATATTTCACCCTAGAGAATCGACACTCGATTTTTTCTTTTCACAACACGATTTTCATCTATTCAGTAGTTTTAGAATTAAAATTTGAAATCAGTATTTTTTTTTGTTAAAATTATTACTTAATATAACAAATACATTTAGAAAGTAGAAATATGTCTTCTTTTTTACCTGATACTTTCATATTGTTATAAAAATGATTGTGAACATCGAATTTCTTGAACTAAAAAAAATCCCCGATTTTAATACTAAGTGATCGCTTATTATGGTATCTTGTTTTTCATAAAATGGATTTATATTTACATTGTAAATGCAGACTCGAGAAAAAAACGATTTTTTAGAAATCGATCTTTATGACCTCTATTTTTTTATGAATCGATTCATCAAGTTACGATTGGAATCGATTTAAAAATCGATCTTTTTTGGAAAGAATCGTCTTCCCTACCAGACAGTTTCATTGATTGAGTTGAGTGAGAGCAAGTGAACGAGAACGAGATAGAGACGACCTTATGAATTATGAGAGAGCGAGCGAACGAAACAGCGAAGCGAATGCATAACCAAACGTGTAACTAAACGAAGAAAGAGTTGTAACAAACGGTTTCATCATCTCTACTGCCAGAGAAACGTTTTAACAAAATAAAAAATCAAATTGTCTGTTTGTATTTCCAGCTTTTTACTAAATGCATAATTATTATGAAAGTATATCCGGTACTTAAATTATAAAAAATATCCTAAATGACCCTTAATATGGTGGTATCATAGCTATAGAAAAAATTCTTACTTTCTTTCCTAAAAAATAATATTAAAAATTCTTTGCTTACTTATTCTTTATCTTTGGGTGGTATACTGTATATATAAGTATACCACCCAAAGATAAAGAATAAGTAAGCAAAGAATGAGTTGAATTGAGTGAAAAGTGTAATTTGGATTTACTTAAAGGCACTTTCATTATATTCGAATGAATGTATATAAACAAAGTTGCCATGTTGTATAATCCAAATGTGCCCGATTCGGGAGACGAGAGTCGAGAGGTATAGATCCAGCCAGTGTGACCTGCAATAATTTAGTTCATGTTATTTTCATATCTTGTCTTTGTTTACTGTCAGTCAGTCAAACTGTCAAAACAGCTGATATCTTGTGTGTGCTTGATCTGTGCGTGTGTAATTTGATTTGATTTCTTGAAAGAACGTGAATATTAAATATCAGGATTAAATTGAAATAAAATGGATGTTGTAGGTCTTTTGAACAATATAAACGTAAAATCAAATATGTTCGAGATAACCACATGGACTTCGGAGTGGTCGTACAATTTTCAAGAAAACCAGGCAAGTATTGATTTAATGATTCATCTCATATTTGTCGATCAAACATTTAAATTAAATATTATTGAGTTGTATACTTAAACTTGGGTTTTGGACGATATAAAAATGGTTAGATAATAGAGGTTATCGTAATAATAGAAGTCCGTATCCTTGAGATCAATGATTTCGTTTCCGTATCGCTACAGCACAATGTGACTTTTTTAAGGTTTTCAACAAAAGATTTGCTCGCTCTTGTGAAACAAGAAATCGACTATTTAGCTTTTTATTAAATTTAGCGTCTGTTTTTAAGAGTTTATTGACACTCCAACTATTACTTATAGAATATAGTCATCATCAGCAATACAAGGAATTTTGGTATCAAATGATTTAATGACATGAATAAATATATCTCCTGATAGGTATACTCTATTCTCTATGTAATTCAATTCAATATGTTTGGTTTGCATCAAAAAACAACAAAAAAGTTAAATATTTCAAAAATGTAATTTTCTCTTGTTTTTTTTAAATTTTAACAACCTTTACATATACATATTGATTAAACAGTATTATTACCTGTGGTGTTGCCGTTATTATTAGGCTTAAATAACAAACTAGATTTTTTTGAAAATTTTATATTACAAGAAAAAGCATAATAATGCTCAACTTACATACATAATGACAAGGAGTTATTAAAGAAAACCTGTGAAAATAAATAAACGTGAGCAAATACAAAGATCATCATCACAGTTAAATGTCATAAATATGATTAAAACCAATAAAAAATTTGTATAAGGGACGATCTAGAATGTCTGTTTCGATCTACCTTTTGAAATTTGCCTAACTGGGCCTAATGAGGAACTGTACCTTACAGAAGATTGTAGCCAATGGCAAAAATAGAGTAGTCTAGTGTTCCTGGGGTTAGTCTTCTATGGGTTTTGCATATCATTATGTTGTCATAGCATTCCTATTCTTTATAAGCAGACTGCAGTAGCTACTTAACCTTCAAGCAGGCTGTATGCTTCTGGTCAGAAACCTCTTTCAGTGTTCTTTGACACTACTTGAGGAGTGCAATACCAGAATCCTGGTATATGAGTACTCCACTCTTCGAGCAGGAGCAGGACTCTCAAAGAGTTGACACAGATGCATGACCACAGCCAGGGGACAACATACACAGCCAGGGGACAACACACACAGCCAGGGAACTGTTTACCCTTAATAGTTTGGCACAAATGACATTAGTACAATGCTCTATTCCACATATGTGTGCAGTCATTTTATTTGTACAACTATTAACATGGACATCCGTGAAGTTACACCTGGGCGCCAACCATGAGTTCTTATTGCAATGATGGTTCAGCTGTGCAACAGTGACAGATGTATACACGTCATATACATTTGTCTCGTAATGTGAGTCAAACTATCATGTTAATAAGCTTATGGTAAGAGCTCTGATTCTATTCAATTCATGATTACATATTTTTCTAAATGTCTCTCATTACCATCTTTACAATATTCTTAGCATATTTTCCTACACAATACCTTTGTGGCTATGTCAAGTAAATGTTTAATTAATCCCTTTCTTCTTCATTTAAGAGTTAGACTCTTGTCGGTGCAGCTGATGAAGCTCCCTCCACTTGTTCCTGTCCAGTGCTGCTTCTTTGACCTCCTTATACGACGTGACGGTTATTTTTTCCTTCAATTGTTTGGTGTAGCTTATCCTTGGTCGGCCCCTGCCACGCCTTCCCTCTATTTTACCTTCCAAAATGGTTTGTATAAAGCCGTCATGCCGTATAAGGTGACCAAATTAATCCCTACTATTAGTATTTACCTACTCTGAATACAGGGTTCATTGACATTACTATTGAAAAATACTCTTTGTTAAACAGCTCTTTATACAAAGGCAAATCAAACATGCTGTAACTAGTAACAGTGTATGTATGTATATTTGTTTTTGTGTTTATATACCAACTACAAATGGCACATTTATGTCTGCGAAGTAATTTACTTACTAGTACTAGCTGTGCCGCGCGATTTTACCCGCATAGGATTACCAATAAAAACTATGTTGCTTGGTGAATTTTCTTCTTAATTATATGTTGTAACATCAGCTTTCTGCCAGTGAAAGTTCCAATCAAATTGATCCAGCCGCAGAGATGGCCAGGAATAAACATACAGACGGACAGATGGACAAAAAAGTGTTTTATTTTTTAATGTAAGTACCATAAAATCTTTAAATTCATATGCATTTATGCGTTTAAGTAGGGTAACGCAGATAAAGCGAAAAAATTTAATTGAAAACGAAGATTATAAACACATAAAATATGTTTTTGAGTGAAACATTGAAAGGTCAAGGAATAGGTCTTTTTGAGTAATAATAAACGGTTAAGTGACAGACCCTTCACTTTATAGGGTCCTGAAAACTCGTGAAAACATTAATTACCCTGCCTGATACAGCAGTGGAATTAAAACAGATTATATCAGATAATGTTAATCAAACATCGCCCTATTGACCGAGTGGGGAAAGTAATAAATGGCTATAACAGTTGGCGCGACGGCTCACACCATTTTCGCAACTGTACCGTTTGCTTAGTTGCGACAGAAATGAAAAGTCGCGCGACCGCGAAGTTGTATTGCCGGCAATTTGGTCGATACAAGCTAATGTGGAGACGTTTGAATAACCGCAGGCGATACCAGAGTAAAAAGAGTGTTGTGCGTTTGAGGATGCGGGATCTATTGGGTATTGTGGTATGTGTGGAGTAACATTGTTATATACGAGACTTTTAAGGCGCACTTTTTTTATTTTGGGTGGGTGGTACCTACATACTTACATTTGCTCATGCCTGTATTCCCCAAAGGGTAGGTCTTTTCACCGAAGTTGATTAAGTGTCAACGAGACAGATGGAGAGTCTTTCGCCGTCTCAGGTACTTGGATACGTCCTTTGAATTACTTCTCAGACATATGCAGGATTTCTCACGATGTTTTCCTTCACCGTAAAGCACGTGGTGTGCAATCACTGCACATAAGTTTTTTTTTTAAAAACTCATTGGTAGGTACGGGCCCCACAGGCATTCGAACTTGACACCCCCCCGGCCAATACGGCTCTTTATTGTTACAGCACCTCTGCTTGCCCCTTCGGGGACCCTTCTGTGGTGGGAGCTTATTTACTTTTTGTTATAAACTTGTCGGGGAGCGACAGGGGGAGAGAGAGACGTCAGTCAAACCCGCTAGATGGTTGCACACTCATTTATTATTGAAATGCAATATTACGCGCGGGGCGGTGCGGGGGAGGCGGGACGCAGCCCGTCCCGTACCCTTGCGCCTAGGCAGGACGCAGCCTGTTTGAATACATATATAACACTTTTTACTTCTTTTTTTTATTTTTTTTATTACTTTTGTGGGTATTACTAGTTGATCCCATTGAAAAATCCAGAGAGCTGTGGCCAGGCAGTGCACAACAATTCACCAATGTTTCACTGTGAATGTTATATGAAAATTTATTGATTATTTTAATATGTTGTTTCAGTTGCTGTGGTCTTTCTGCGGGTGTCTACTGGTGTCAGTACTAGTCGTGTTCTTCTATTACTACAGAAGATGGCGGACCAAAGGTAAAGGTCCTACACACTCTTAACTGATTTAGTCAGTATGTTAAAGTTGGCTCAACACATGATTACTAATAAATAATAAATAGGTAATATAGGAACTGTAGTCGACCGACACCAGAGTTATTTAAGCTTATGAAACAAAGAAACCCTACATTTTCATTTGGGGAATGATTGACAATTTTGAAAATTAAAAAAAGAAACACTAAAATAAGTAATTAGTACAGATGCCGTCACGTCACGTGACTGATCAGTCAACATAGTGGGTAGAACTGGGGTAGGTATAACTGCGCGCGCATGTATTTGTTCACGTTCGCGCCTACAGACAGACAGACTTATAAAATTACGACTGCACATTCAATGTTAGCGCTCATAGCTTGAAACGGCACCTGGGGACCTATCAGATTAGATTTTTGACCGTAAAATTAAACGTAAAAGCTAACAAGTTCTTAATACGCGCTGCTTAAACGATTATAGTTGGCCTTGTACCAGTTTATCCTTGAAATTGGGAAACCCTACAAATTCTCCCATTCTTATAGAGTTATCAGGGGGTACGGGCGCGGTGGGAGCGTCGGGTGAGCCTGCGAAACGGTTCCGCAAACGGGACAAGATGCTGTTCTACGGCAGACGAATGCTGAGGAAGGTGAAGTCCATATCCAACTCCGGCCAGGGGAGGAAGAGACGGGCCGTCATGAGATTCGCCAGGAAGCTGCTGCAGTTGAAGAAGGAATCTGCGCCCGAGCAACTAAAGGTGACTACAACATTTGTATATTAAACTCAAAATATCTTTGTTTGATCACAGTTTATTTGAAAATGAGAAAACAAAAAGGGAAAAATAAAATGATGTTAAATAAATTACTTACTTTTAGAAGACTTATTTTTTTTTAAAAAAATTAACATTTTCAAATAAAAGTCTTTTTCGCGCTTTTTAAGTGACTGTGCAAAGTGCACCTCCACCAGTCACAACCGATCTAGGTGTAAAGTTCTCATCAATATGAATTAATCAAGCCCAAAACGATAACTTTAGCAATTATCATATCCCCATTCAGCCAACCATGACTTTCAATTACATACGTAAATATTACATAATATAGGTAATCTATATCTATTCATCTATAAATAAAATTTAAGTGTCTGTTTGTAATTCCAAAAGTACAGCACTTCACTAAATTCATATGAAAGTATACACGGTACTGACACTGAAAAACCAATAAAAAAAATTTTTCTCTGTCTGTTTGTTCCGGCTAATCTCCAAAACGGCTGAACAGATTTTAACGGGGCTTTCACTGACGGATAGCTTATGTTACAAGGAGTATCATAGGCTACGTTTAAAAAAAATAGGGTTAGGGTTCCGCCAAATAAAGCATGAAACAAAATCAACGCGGGGCACAGCTAGTTTTAACTAAGTGTTCAATTATTGCATTTTCAAGACGTCTATTTTTTATGTATCACAATGTAGGAATCTTTTTAAGGCCAAGTCTGGTAAATTTGCTCAGTCTATGTTTAGAACCGGATCGAACCTATCTTTATTTAATTCAAGTATTAATTAATTAAGAATATAAATGGGGTTCAATGACATTGTTCGGACGTCTGTTGTTGCGATAAATCATTAGTGGTTATGCGCGGGCTAAAAGTAGTGCTTTTTACTTATTTTTACTTGTATTTTTGATCACGTACGAAACTCAGCGACAATGTGAATAATTCAGACGAGGAGTGGATAAGAAAGGAGCTCGCTCACCTGTATTTTCGCCGCTGCAGTCTTGATCTGGGTGGCCACCCGTTTTCTTGCTTGTTAACCAACACCAATTAAATATATAATTAAGCACAAATATGTCCGTTATTCTTCGACCCCGGCTATTCTTCGAGCGGGACGCGCGCGCACACGGAAGTGGTCCGTTTAACACTGATTGCAGGGATTGCACCTTTTTCTCATTATTTTTGAGCTAGGCGCATCCTTATTGGTTGTCGCGCAGGAGTCGCGAGCTAAGGTTAGGGGAGACAGAGATAGGAACATATGGAATTTAGAATGAGGAAAAGGATAAGAAACATTATCGCTGTGCCTCGCAACGTGACCTTTGTATCGGTGCATTATTTCCATATTTGGCCAAAACAATTAGTTTTCTCTAGTTTATTAATAGATAGTATAAATGCAAATGAAATTTGGTATTCTTCAAATTTCTTTTCGAATTTCTCTAAGCACCTTTAGACATAATATAAACATGAATGATCTCTGTCATGGGAGGATTCATGGCTGTTGCAGATATTGGTAAAATTTTTGATGTTTTGGCCAAGTTTTGAAGTGTCCAGGTGACCAGGCCGGTCATGAAATAAGAAAAATATTTGTCTATTTTCATTGCTCGACTTTTCTACTCATAGCATGCTGTGGTTCGTCATCATCTCCCTGACCTTTTCCCATACATTATTAGGGTCGGCTCTTGATTCAACACGATGTGGCTTATCGCCATCTGACCTTCATAACCACTTCTATAAGGAAAATCGGTAATCTGGGATAAACCAGTTGTCAGACTCGCGGCCTCGTATTGACCTGTAACGATTGCCAAAGTTGTTAAATTGACAACCGCGACCGACGGCTTAACGTGCCCGGTGCACGGAGGGAATTCGGGCGGTCACTCATCCAACTACTGATATCAAATACCCAATAGCAACTGTACCACGAGCTCCTCCCATGGCAAGCTGTGTTTAGGCCCACTATTTTCGCTGTGCGCTCAAAACTCGTGCCGGCATCTGTACGTGTAATTTTTTTTTGTTTTTACCCTTCGGACGCTTAACGATGAACAAAGATAAAAACTTATCAGTATTAGTCGGATGTCTGGTCTCTGTAGACTGGCTTTATCACGCCAACCCGCGTGGTTATCACTAGTCTATTTTGTACACTTTACTTATCTGCTTAAGCTTCTATCTTTAATGTTTGGACATTATCACGCAGAGCTATCTAGTATCAAACTAATCAAAGCTTATTAAATGGGTGCCCAGACATGATGTAAACGTGACTCATTCCCAGAAGGGAAAAGTAGACGTGTTACATTCACCGAAGATTATTAAGTGCTAAGATGGCAGGTGGTGAGTCCTCGTCTCAGGCACTAGGTATAAATGTCTGAATATATTATCATACTAGCTGTGACCTGCGGTTTCACCCGCGTATACTTAATTTCGTCGGTAGTTTTAATTCGCAAAACTCTAATTTTACAAAAGTTGCGTAGTACATTAATAAAAAATATATAGTCCTGTTAAAATTGGCCCAGCCGTTTCAGAGATTAGTCGGAAGAACAAACAGACATTCAATGAATTAACATTTTGTTCTTTTAAGTAAGTAAATACTGTTTCAAATGTATATACGATACATTCAAAAGAATTTAGTGAAGAGCTGCTAATTTGGAATTACAAACAGACAGTAAAATTTTAATTATCTGTAAAGATTTTATCGCTTTATAACACCTATCAAAAATCACGAGGTACGTGTTGTCCTTGTATGTTAAACAATTCTTTAGACTTTAGACGAGTGTGGAGTTATACTTACGTCATGAAACGTGCTTAGTGCAATTATATAGATTTATTTTTTAATTAACATATGAACGTTATATATATTGTTTATGTAACGTGATTTACTTAAGAGTTTTTGTATGAATTATGTTTTGAATTTAATATTTTATTTTGTACTAGCAGACGCACACGGTTACAACCGCGTAGTTCCCGTTCCCGTGGGAGTACGGGGATAAAATATAGCCTATATTAATCAGTGATATTGTAGTATTCAAATGGTTTAAGAATTTTTTAAATCGCTCCAGTACTTTTAGAGCCAATTCGATACAAACATACTTACATACAAATCTTTCCTCTGTATAGTAGTAGTATACTACTACTATAACTACATAGGTTGCAAAAGAGGGTACAGTACACCTAAGAACATTAATACATACATATATACATATGTCTGTATTCCTCGAAGGGGTAGGCAGAGGTGTTGTAATTTTCAACACCCACATTTCACCGAATATGATTAAATGCCAACGTGACAGAGGGTGAGTCCATCGCCGTCTGGCACTATTCATACGTCTTTGAATTATTTCTCAGACATATGCAGGTTTCAGGAATGTTTTCCTTCACCGTAAAGCACGTGGTGTGAAATCACTGTACATAAGTTTTTAGAAAAACTCACTGGCCCGCTGGCATTCGAACTTGCGTCGCTTGCTTAGCAGGCGACTACTCCAACGCCACCACGGCTCTGACCTTAATAATATTACCTATAAATATATAAACATAGACAATTTGCTAAATTCACCACAAAAAAGTATTATCATTATTCGGGTTAATATAAAGCCCAAAACAGCCACAAATAACGTGGCTTTTAATTAGTAATATTTATTTTTCCAAATCTTCATCTTATCCACCGTTTTTTAATTTTACATAAATACCATATACTCACGACTGAAACAGTTTTTTTAAACTATTGTATATGTATTTATATTCTTATCCACAATTCCAGGTATTAGAGCCCCCAGCAGAATATCTCGAAGAAGACCTGACGAGCGACGACAGGGTGCCCCCGGACGCCTTGTATATGTTACACAGCATTCGAGTGTTCGGACACTTTGAGAAACCCGTGTTCCTGATGCTGTGCAAGCACACAGAGATCCTGAACCTGCCTGCTGGCTCGTTCCTCTTCAAAGTTGGTCAGTGGAATATTATTATGGCACATAATTTCGCTTTGTCTGTCTTAAATATTTGTAGCTGAGAGCCGTGGCGGCTTGCTGCTGACGCAAGTTCGAATCCCAGTGGGCCTGTTTGTAACAAAAAGTTTATCTTAAAATTTGTCACACTACGTGCTTTACGGTGAAGGCAAACATCGTTAGGAAACCTGATTACTGAGACAGCGACGACGGTAAAAAGTGGATGTTGTTATGTTAACACGCTTGAGTATATTCATGTGTGAGAGAGCGAGTGCTCATACTCATCCCCAGCAAAGGGAAGATCTTCCAGCCAGGCGGTGTCATGCCTGGGGAACCGCGGCTCCTACTGTTCTAGTTGAAAGCTTGTGAAATCTTATTGCGCGATCTATGTTCTCGTGTATTTGTACTCAAACTTTGCAATTGCTAGCGAGTAGCGCCATCTATGTAGCGAGTAAAGAAACGCTGCTACATATGTATGTATGGTATATTATTATAGGGGACACGGATGAGAACGTATACGTGGTTCAGAACGGGCGAGTGAACGTGTACATCACGAACCAGGACGGCAGCAGCCTCTCGCTGAAGGTCGTGCGAGCCGGCGAGAGCGTCACCTCACTACTCAGTTTTACTGATGTCTTGACGGTCAGTTTTATCATATTACTAGCGGACGTCATGCGGTTTCACCCGCGTAGTTCCCGTTCCCGTGGGAGCACGGGGATAAAATATAGCCTATGTTACTCAGGGTGAATGTAGCTTTCTAATGGTGAAAGATTTTTTGCAATCGGCACAGTAGTTTTCGAGTTTATTTATTACAAACATACACACAAAAATACAAATCTTTCCTCTTTATATTAGTAGGTTATCACTCACACACAAGCTACCAACGATGGTTCCACGCACGCTCCGACAGAGTACAATGTATGGAGCTAGAGTACGCGGGGGAACGTTGCAATGCTTATTAGTTATGAGATGTTCAGCAACACATAGCAAACCAGCCAAGTGCGAGTCGAAATCGTGCACGAAAGGTTCCGTACCATTCTATAAAATCGGCAAGAAAAAACCATGTTTATTGATTTTTTTTCTGTTTTTTAGTGTTTGTTATTGTAGCGGCATTAGAAATACATTATCTGTGAAAATTTCAACTGTCATAACTATCACGGATCATGAGAACGGACAGCGGAGTCTTATTAATAGGGATCCGTTTCACCCTTTAGTTGCGCAACCCTAATGGAAAATATTGTAAACTAGCTATGCCCCGCGGTTTCACCCGCGTAGATTTAGTTTCATGCTGTTTTTTTTAATAAAATTAGCCTAAAACACTCCTTAAAACTTCAGCTATCTGTAACCGATTCTACCAGTAAGAGTCCCGGTAGAATCGGTCCAGCCGTTTAGGCGTGACCAAGGGCAATGGGGATTCATTTTTATATATAAGACTAGCTGTGCCCCGCGGTTTCACCCGCGTAGATTTAGTTTTATGCTGTTATTTATTAATAAAATTAGCCAAAAACACTCCTTGAAACATCAGCTATCTGCCAGTGAAAGTCCCGTTAAAATCCATCCAGCCGTTTACGCGTGATGCCGGACCAAGGGAAATGGGGATTCATTTTTATATATAAGATAATCAAACATGTTTTATTTTCTAATGTGTTTGTATTGTTCTGTTGTCCAGGGTCACTCACAACCATACAAGACGGTGAATGCAAAAGCTCTAGAGGACTCACAGGTTATAAAGCTGCCTATGAGAGCTTTCCAGGAGGTCTTCAAAGAATATCCAGATATATTCGTCAGAGTTATACAGGTATATTGCCATAGATTATGCGAATTGTTTGCAGTTTTTAAACACAAACTCAAACTCAAAATTATCTTTATTCGATTAGACTATATTCAAAGTACTTTCAAATCGTCAGAATGACACAATTTACAGGATTATACATGCTACCGCCAGGTTCGGAAGGTTGCTTTTACTGAGATGAACCTGGCAAGAAACTCAGTAATTACTCTTTTAAAGAATATTATACAGTTTTAAAAATACAAAATAAATCACTCAAGCAACTATAAGCCCATGGACACAGTTACAATGTTCAATTGTCAAAAATAAAAACTAAAAAATATTACAAATATATGTGAAAGAATTTTCAAGATCGGTCAAATAGTTTCTTAGCCTATTCAATGCAAACAAACAAACAAACAATCAAATCTTTCCTCTTTGTAATATTAGTATAGAAGTGTAGATTTAATTAAATAAAAGTTATTATAGCGCACGGTTATAAGTATTTGTTCTTCCATGAAATGTACAAATTGCCACATCATATTCGTCCCGGTTTTTATGAGAATGCTAGATTGCTTTACCATGTCATAGTGCATTGCTTTACTGAATAATTAATTTTTATTTTTGCATAGATTATTATGGTGCGACTCCAACGGGTCACCTTCACAGCGCTGCATCAGTATCTCGGATTGAGTGCCGAGTTGGTTAATCCAGTAAGTATACTCATAAACATAAGGAAATTAAAAGGGTACCAGTATTTTGAACTTTTATTTATTTACTAGCTGTGCCTCGCGGTTTTACCCGCGTAGATTTAGTTTCGTCCTTATTGTCAGGGAACCCTAATATTTTTAATAAATAAAAGAAGCCTAAGTTACTCCTTGAAACATCAACTACCTACCAGTGAAAGTCCCGTTAAAATCCGTCCAGCCGTTTCAGAGATTACCCGGAACAAACAGACAGACAGAGAAAAAAAATCAAAATTTGGTTTGTTAGTGTCAGTAGCGTGTATTCATATACATTTCGTGAAAAGCTGTTATTTTCGAATTACAAATAGACACTTAAATTTTATTTATCTGTATAGATGATAACTAGCTGTGCCCCGGTTTCACCTGCGTAGATTTAGTTTCATCCTTATTGTCGCGGAACCCTAATATTTTTGATAACTATAAGCATATACTTTCATATGCATTTAGTGAAAAGCTGTTATTTTGGAATTACAAATAGACACTTCAATTTTATTTATCTGTAAGATATCTGTATAGATAATAATCTATGATCTATATATCTGTATAGATAATAATAATTGGATCACAGGGCCGTGAGCGGCGTCGTCCGACGACGGTGGCGTCATCTCCCGGCAAGACGCCCAAAGTGCCCGTCGTCGACAGCGGCACTACGATGCACTCCCCACATCATAGCGAGAGAACTGTGCCCGAACATTTTGTGAGTAGCTTATTTTGTGTTTAAATTGAACTTTTCATACGAATGTGTTTTTTGTACTTATGATTTTGAAAAAAAAAAAATTTTTGTTTGATTTAGCTTGTCATTCAAAACGCTTAAAAGGATATTTTTGTAATATTTCATAATACATTTCATAGTTTACAGTTATTTTCATAGTAATAGGAGCTCGTGGCACAGTTGCTATTGCGCATATCATTCGATCAGCGAAGTTAAGCAACCATACGCCTAGCCAGTAGTTGGATGGGTGACCGCCCGAGTTCCCTCCGTGCCTCGGAGAGCACGTTAAGCCGTCGGTCCCGGTTGCCAATTTAACATCTTTGGGAATCGTTACAGGTCAGTCAGAGGCCTAAGTGAGTCTGACAACTGGTTTAACCGAGATTGCCGATTTTCCTCGAAAAAAGGCTAAAAATCAGGTGATCAGCCACATCGGGTTGAATCAAGTGCTGACCCCAAATACAGGGGATAAGGCCAGGGAGATGATGATTATAAAGGTGAAATATTGTATGTATGGATGTATGTTTGTTATTCTTTCACGCAAAAACTACTGAATGAAACATAATTATTTTAATGAAACTTTACAATAATATAGCGTATACATCAGAATAACACACAGGCTATAATTTATAAAGATATCCTGTATATTGTCCAAAATATAAGGGCTCGTCATTATGTTATAAAATAAACTTTTTTCGTCAAATACTATAATTTTCTCCATTTTATAATGTGGAATGGAATACATTATTTGCGCAAACATTTATATATTTTCGATGCGGAAAAATACAACTTAGGTTTCCATAACTTAATGGGTATTTAGCACTTATGTGCTTGCCTAGGTACCCACCTACTGTTAAATCGCAGAATTAAATTCTCCAACATTTGCAAAATTCATACATTTTATCAAATTCATTGTACATAATTACATAATTTCTACCTTTTGAAAATATCACCATCACTTATTAACTCTGTGTAGCCTATATAGAAACTAACCTTTTTGTCCCATAATGTATGTCAAAGTAAATAAACCCTTATAGCCATGTGTGTAAGAGTGTTGTTTCGTTAACCCGCATGCGGCAGGAGGGCGGGCACTCGTCGTCATCTCCCATACACATCCAGGGACGGAGGCCCAGGCCCGATATGGTGCCTGACATCACCAATAATACACCACAGGTATTGTTATATTCCATAATAGCTGTGCCTCGAAGTTTCACTTGCGTAGACTCAATTTCATTGCTGGCCAGAAGGTTTTTTAAAAAATAAAAGCCTTAGTTATTCCTTGTAACATTAGCTATCTGCCAGTAAAAGTCGCGTTAAAATGGGTCCTGCCATTTTAGAGATGGGCCGGAACAAACTGACAGAGAAAATCATCTAAAAATAGTTATTTTATGTGAGTACCGTATATACTTTCATATGCATTTAGTGAAAAAGCTGTTAATTTGAAATTACGAACACTTCAATTTTATTTATCTGTAAAGAGTAGCTGTGCCTCGCGGGTTCACCCGCGTAGATTGAGTTTCATTATTTCTAAAAAAATTTATAAGGATTTAAATAGGGATGGACTTATTTTATCCGAGTTTGGTCTAGTCTTGGTTTAAACCATGCTTTGTCACAAGGGGGTATGTGTTTGTATCGTTGACAGCAGCAGCCGGATGTCCAGCCAACTCCTCCGCTGCAGAGGGCCAAGGAAGGCTCGTCCTTCAAGAAGCATTACACTGACAATCTCGATGAACAGGTTATTATTATTATATTATATTAACTCATAATTATTAGCTTGCATTTTACCTTATTTATTGCTCTAACTAAGCCGTTTCTGTTCGAGATTTTCCTCACCAAACAAAAAGACTGCAGTAATTTCACCCCACAAGAAGTGACGGAAAACATCGTGAGGAAACCTGCATATGTCTGAGAAGTAATTCAATGACGTATGCAAAGTGCCTGAGACGGCGATGGACTCAGAAGACTAAATCATATCCAGTGAAAAGTGTATCCAGTGTTGTTGTTACGTCACCTCTGCTAGAAATGTTTTTTTTTGAGTTAGTTTTTTTATTTACATACCTCGTTTCTTTAATGAAAGAATCAAACAGTTTTTGAACACTGGCGACTTCACCAACCGCAGGAACAGTGACTAGTGCGAGTTTCCTTAAATCTCCGTCACAAGTCATCGCGTCGACGTAAACGCAGATTGGTATGGGCTCACAATAGTGTCATCTTTAGGCCGACAAAGGCGCTGTTCCGATCCTATACAAATCTGTGTTTACGTCGACGCGGTGACTTGTGACGGCGGCAGTGAAAAACTCGCACTAGGCCCTCAGGACACTGAACAGGAACAAGGCCCAAACCATGAGTGCGAAAGTGACAGATGTATGCACGTCACATACATCTGTCTCATAAATGAGTGAAACTATCATGGTAATAAGAGCTCATAGTTAGGCCCCAGGTATGGTGCTCGCAGCCAAATAATGCTAACATAGCATTCTGTAATATTAAGGTATAAGGTACGGGCATTTCCGAATTTCGGACGAGAAACTACTATAACCTTATTAAGTACATTATAAAATGTGCTCTAAACCAAGTAACTAACGGTTCATTGTCCCAAGGCACTGATACAAATAGCGACCGACGCGTTCGTCAAAGAACTCGGTTTGGAGAACGAGCAATTGTTACAAGGGAACGTGCAAGTGAGGGATCTGCCCGCTGGCACGTATATCATGAAGGAGGAGAGCCATAAGGTACGTTACCAGCCTTCATATTTATAAAGGCTTCGTTATGCTAGTGGTTTTACAAGCGTACAGTTAATGTCATGGGTATCCCGAGGAACCTTTATGTTATTTTTAAATTAAAAGTAGCCTAAGTTACTTTATGTAATACTAGCGGACGTCACGCGGTTTCACCCGCGTAGTTCCCGTTCCCGTCGGAGTACGGGAATAAAATATAGCCCATGTTACTCTCTGATAATGTAGCTATCCATTGCAGAAAGAATTTTTAAGATCGGTCAAGTAGTTTCGGAGCCTATTCTATACAAACAAACAAACAAATCTTTCCTCTTTATAATATAAGTATAGATTAGCTGTCCGCC
Organism: Watsonalla cultraria; assembly: GCA_964035505.1. Classification (NCBI taxonomy): domain Eukaryota; kingdom Metazoa; phylum Arthropoda; class Insecta; order Lepidoptera; family Drepanidae; genus Watsonalla; species Watsonalla cultraria. The sequence continues at coordinate 1,826,246 of OZ037717.1, read as the reverse complement.
AGTGAAAGTCCCGTTAAAATCGGTCCAGCCGTTTCAGAGATAGATAGAGAACAAACAAACAGACAGACAGACAGACAAACAGAGAAAAAATATAAAACTTGCTTTTTTCATGTCAGTATCATATATGCTTTCATAATATGCATTTAATGCGTGAAAAGCTGTTATTGTGGAATTACAAATAGACACTTCAATTTTATTTATCTGTATAGATATGTTATGCCTCGCGGATTAGCAACAAAAACTATGTTGTTTAGAGAATTGATTTTCTTAAAAAAATAAGCTTAAGCTATTATTTAGATTAAAATCGATTGTTACGAAAATTACCCGGAACAAACAATTATTTTTTATATATATATATATATATCGAATTTCTCCTATTATTCTATCTGACATATGCAATCCTTGCAGTTGCTCTTGATTGTAGTAGGTATTGCCGTAGGTATGAGTTAAGTCTTACTATTTTTATAATTTAAAATATAAACATGTGTGTCATTCTTAGAAATCAAATATGTTCTCCCATTATTTACTATTAAAGTATTTATTGCAATTGTTGTGTTCTGTCTATTAGCTGTTTTACCATATACCGGGTGAGCCAGAAATAAAACAGGTACCTATTCAGTGTTCGATGTGTGAAACAGAGTGGCGTGGCGTGAATATATAGTCTCATATAAATGTCGCCTCATACAATTGTCAATCGTACGTACATTTTATGGCATTTATACAGGATTTAACACGTAAGGCCAACCGTGTCGTGAGAAATACAATATTTTCATCACAGATTCAATTTAGACAGCCGTGGTGGTCATGGGGTTTAAGCAGTCGCCTGCTACGCAAGCGACGAAGTTCGAATCCCAACGGGGCTTGTATCAATGAGTTTGTCATAAAAACTTATGTGCAGTGATTTCACACCACGTGTATGTATAGTGCCTGATAATTATCTTCAGTGAAAAGTGGGTGTTGTTATTACAATAACTCTGCCTCCTTCGGGACTCCTCCCTCACACTCCTTCGGGGAATACAGGCGTGAGCATTATGTGTGTAGATTTAATTATGTTTGTTCATTGTCAGTCATATTATCATTTGTTGTTTCATCAGTTTTGTTACTTATGAATGTTTCATTAAATATAACTAAATCCAAAATCATAACGCGAGGTTTGTTATGGACGTGTGTTTCTTCAAAAATGTCAAGTTTTTAGTATGTTGTACTTAATTATATTGTATGGTGAATGTTTAGATTGAAACATGTGACGTTTACATTGCCAAGAAAAGTTTATAAACTCATTTAGATTATTATGATTTAACTAGCTGTGCCCCGCGGTTTCACCCGCGTAGATTTTGTTTCATGCGTCATGTCGCGGAACCCTAATATTTTTGATAAATAAAAGTTGCCTAAGTTACTCCTTGAAACATCAGCTACCTGCCAGTGAAAATCCCGTTAAAATCGGTCCAGCCGTTCCTGAGATTACCCGGAATAAACAGACAGACGGACAGACAGAGAAAATTTTTAAAACTTGGTTTTAGAGGTTTGGTAGCGTTCATACTACCATATGCATTAGTGAAAAGCTGTTATTTTGGAATTACAAACAGACACATCATTTTTATTTATCTGTATAGATGAGAGCAAATTCATGTCTACCAATAAGTTTTTCAGTATTTGATATATGTATGTATTTCAAAAGAGCTTCAATATTCAGTCCTACAGATGACTGTTCTTTTATCATAAATAAAAATGATAAAAATGAGTTAATTCTAAATCATTCATACGAAGCATAAGTTATAAGATGAAATTCTAAGGAGCATTAAAAGGATGTGAAATTTCGTTAAACGGTAGTAAATGAACCTAAGTTAGCGTCAGAAAAAAGACGTTCAAAGTGTCCCTTATGCTGAATATTTTTGTTGATTTGATTCGACTCTATTTGGGTACTGATTTAATATTAATTTTTGTTAGGACGTGGCTCTGGTGTATCTGTTGTCCGGAGCCCTGCTGGTGTCCCAGCGAGTGGCGGAGGGCGAGGGAGAAGTACACATGTTCACCGCGTACCCAGGTGGGGAAATATTTTGATTAATTCAAAACATTCTGTCCTTTACGGCACTTAATCGGTGAAATGTGTGCGTTGTTGTTACAACACCTCTGCTTACCCCTTCGGGGACCCTTCTGAGATCGCGTGAGGAATCGTTTTTTATTTTATTCTGTCCTTTACTGTACCCCTGATAAATGTGTATAAAACATTTTATGTAGAGCCTAAGTTACTCCTTGTAACATGAGTTTTCTGCCAGCGAAAGTTCCATTAAAATAGACACCGCCGTCACAGTGATTAGTCACATACAGACGGAACAGAGTTTTTTTTTATATATGTGCCGTAAACTTTCATATCCATTTAGTGAAATGCATTTAATTTGGAATTACAAGCAGACACTCCAATTTAATTTATCTATGTTATAAATTTTTCAATGGTTTTTCCTTTCTTCTGCAGGTGAAGTGGAAGGCGGTCTGGCGGTACTAACGGGAGAGCCTAGTTTCTTCTCGATCCGCGCCAAGCATTTCTCCCGCATCGGCCTTCTGTCCAAGACAACAGTGTACAGCATCATGAGGGAACGACCCTCTGTCGTACTACACATAGCTAATACTGTCGTACGACGACTCTCGCCGTTCGTGCGACAAGTTGACTTTGCACTTGATTGGGTCAGTATATACCTTATTGCTAAGGAAATAAGGCATATTTTATTTAAAAAGTGTCGCATGAATTTCTGTTCATAATTAAAAGAAAAGTGTCCAGAACAAACTGACATGCAGACAGAGATTTTTTTATGTTATGTCGTATGTATACACTAGTGGACGACACGTGATTTCACCAGCGTAGTCCTGTTCCCGTGGGAGTACGGGGATAAAATATAGCCTATATTAATCGGTGATAATGTAGCATTAAAACAGTGATTATTTTTTTAAATCGGTCGATTAATTTTTTAGTTAATTCGTAACATACTCGAATACAAATCTTTCCTCTTTATAATATTAGTATAGACTAGCTGTGCCCCTCGGTTTCACCCGCGTAGATTTAGTTTCATCCTTATTGTCGAGGAACCCTAATATTTTTAATAAATAAAAGAAGCCTACGTTACTCCTTGATACATCAGCTACCTGCCAGTGAAAGTCCGGTTAAAAACGGTCCAGCCGTTTCAGAGATTACCCGGAACAAACAGACAGACAGAAAAAATTTAAAGCTTGGGTTTTTAGTGTCAGTAGCGTGTATTCTTTCACATGCATTTAGTGAAAAGCTGTTATTTTGGAATTACATACGGACACTTCAATTTTATTTACCTGTATAGATGACATACAAGTTAATATCCCCAGGTGTTCCTGGAGTCAGGTCGCGCAGTATACCGCCAGGACGAGGAGTCGGGCTCCACGTTCATAGTGCTGAGTGGAAGATTGCGGTCAGTCATCACACACCCTAACGGGAAGAAGGAACTGGTGGGGGAGTACGGCAAGGGAGACCTCGTTGGCATTGTGAGTTGACAACTTAATCTTCTACAAACATGGGTTTGTTCAAATCCCAGCGATCTGCATCAATGCTACCAGCTTTAGGGTTAAGGAGGGGTGATGGTAAGTGGTTACCGCAGCCTGCGGTCGCTTGCATTACCAGGCCCTGTAGACAAAGTAACATTATCCTCACACTTCGCTAGTAGAAACTACAAAATGTATGGGAATGACATATGTCACGTGACTGGACCAGCCCGCGCCGACCAAGTAAATTCAAACCCCCCACCCCACCGTAAAGCACGTGGATGAAATCACTGTGCATAAATTTTTTTAGAAAAACTCATTGGTACTGGCCCCGCTGGGATTCGAACTTGCCTCGCTTGCGTAGCAGGCGACTGCTCTAAACCCAAGGCCACCACGGCTCTATATATATATGATTTTTTTTATATATAATCCTAGCTGTGCCCCGCGGTTTCACCCGCATAGATTTAGTTTCATCCTTATTGTCACGGAACCCTAATATTTTTAATTAATAAAAGTAGCCTAAATTACTCCTTGAACATCAGCTACTTACCAGTGAAAGTCTCGTTAGAATCGGTCCAGCCGTTTCAGAGATTACCCGGAACAAACAAACATACAGACATACACAGAAAATTTTTAAAACTGGGTTTTTTAATGTCAGTAGCGTGTATACTTTCATATGCGTATTTAGTGAAAAGCTGTTATTTTGGAATTACAAACAGACACTTCAATTTTATTTATATGTATAGATATTTCTATTTATTTTTTATTTGTACTTGCAGGTGGAGATGGTAACCCAAACCCGCAGAAGTACAACAGTGATGGCGGTACGTGACTCGGAGCTGGCGAAACTACCCGAAGGTCTTTTCAACGCTATCAAACTGAGGTTCCCCGTCGTCGTCACCAGGCTCATCAATCTACTGGGACACAGGATTTTGGGTGAGCCATTCATGATCTTTTGAAAGGAATTTGTCTATCCGTCTTTAACATTTGCACGGCTGAATTAATGTAGATGAAATTTGGAATGAGTTTAGTTTTAACTCCAAGGATATAGGGTTTGCTTGAACGCGCTAAGCTGAGGCTGGCCTATTCGGAAAAAAAATTCAGTGTTAGGAAACCCATTTTTCGAGGAAGACTATAGGCCACATTATCATCACTAAGATAAGACCAATAGCGGGTTAAATTTAGCGTAAGCCTAAAGTAACTATAACTAAGAAAAGAAAAGAAAAGAAAAATAAGAAATCTTTTTTTTTTGTTTATTATTCGGGATTTTTGTACATTATAACATCATCAGTCCCATCGGACTCTTACTTTGTACTATGAACTAAATTCTAATTATGCGTTAAACCCCGTCAAAAAAGAAAAGTTATTCGGCTTTGTATCCCATGGGGGTAGGCAGAGACCACCGTTTGCCATATGCTATGATCCTGACATATTTCCTTGGCTTTGTCCACATACAATCCTTCGCATACAAGAGCACTGATATAATATTTGTGACGCATGTGTCAGGGGTGATCATGAAGTGTGTTAGTGTATCATTTCGAATGATTTGTTCATAGATTTCGTACTGCTTGGAGTAGGCTTATGATTGTACTGTGTATAAATGACGCTCTTGTAGCTTCTGCAGAAAGTATTTGTATAAGGACGTTATTCGTAACGCATATGCTAAAAAATGCAGTGGTGCTCTAATACTGTGGTCGGAAACGCTATAAGTTTGTTTGCTCGATCCAGGGTCATGGCAGAAGCCTACAGCGGGTTTGGGAGGCGCGGCAGCCCTGGAGCCTCGTCCTTCGGCCCATAACTTCTCCACCGTAGCCGTGGTGCCGGTCAGCGATGATGTACCGCTCACAGCCTTCACTTATGAGCTGTACCACTCGCTCAGTGCTATTGGTAAGTTGATTTAAGTTATTTACACTTGAATATATTAGCTTTTGAACAGCATTTTGTCCAAAAGATAAGTTTGTACTATGGTGAGGAGACGATGGGTATAAAAAAAATGGTGTTTAACGACAGCCACGTTTCACTGAATATGATTAAGTGCCAACGTGACAGAGGGTGAGTCCATCGCCGTCTCAGATACTATACACACGTCTTTAAATCACTTCTCAGACATATGCATACTTATATGAAAACTTATGTGCAGTGATTTCACACCACGTGCTTTACGGTGAAGGAAAACATCATGAGGAAACCTGCATATGTCTGAGAAGTAATTCGAAGACGTATGTTTAGTGCCTACGACGGCGGTAGACTCACCATCTGTCACGTTGGCACTTAATCATCTTCGGTGAAAATGATTTATTCAGTTTAGACCCTGGTAAGGCACTTATGAATATCGAGGAACTTACCACCGGTTCGGAAACTAGCCTTCTGAGAAGAACCGGCAAGAAACTCAGCTGGCATCATGTTCATTTCATTACACAGTAAACAATGATAATTACAATAAAAACATTTACAATTATTCACAATAGTGAAAAGTGGGGAATCCTCCCCATCGGAGAATACAGGCGTGAGCATATGTATGTATGTATGTACTTATTATTCCCAGGACCAACCGTTCGCCTGACATCAGATCAGATCAGGAAACTACTCGGTCTGACTATCATGGACCCCAACAACGAGTACAGGCTCAGCTCCTGGCTGGCTCAGCAGGAGGATAAGCACAAGGTATCCACTATTTTATGATTGTGATTTTACTTGTTTTGTACTAATTTATGATTATGATTATTATAGTTGGCACTTATTGCTTATTATATATATATTTCCCTTTGTCACGCCATCACGCGTGAACAGTTGGACCGATTTTACTGGGACTTTCACTGGCAGATAGCTGATGTTTCAAGAAGTCACTTAGGCTAATTTTATTTAGAAAGAATATTAGGGTCCCGCAAAATAGAGCATGAAACTAAATCTACACAGGTGAAACCGCGGGGCACAGCTAGTTCTATATAAATTATAGAGAATGCATCTATAAAATTGGCACTTTTTCTTCTACGAAAAATCTTTAAGGGATATGTTATTTTTCTGGTAATCTTATATATAAAAATTAATCCCCATTTCCCATGGTCACGGCATCACGCCTAAACGGCTGAATGGATTTTGACGGGACTTTCAAAGAAATAATTTGTACAAACAATTAACTTGTATTTTAGGTCGCGTTGTACCAGTGTGATCCCAGCTTAACGCAGTGGACCCAGCGTTGTATCCGCCAGGCCGATTGCATATTGATCGTGGCTCTGGGTGACAAACAGCCGAGTATTGGCAAGGTAAGGAACATCAGAAGCATATGTGGAGAGAACGAGTGATCATGCTCATCCCCAGCAAAGGGAAGATCTTACAGACAGGTCGATGACATGCCTGGAGAACCGCAGCTCCAACTGTTCTAGTTGGAAACTTGTATATATATTGCGATGCGTTTGATAACTCTTATTGCGCGATTTAGGTTCTCGTGTATTTGTATTCAAAATTTGCATTTGTTAGCGAGTAGCGCCATCTATGTAGCGAGTGGAGATATCTTTACAAAAAATATTAAATGTATATTTTCGAGTTATTACGGATGACTCACGTTACACCGAGCCAGGTCTGTAAGCATAGAGTCGGCCTTAACACGGTCAATTTCTCTAACTTATCCCATGTTTTGTTTGAGGTTAGCAATGGATGCAACTAGATGTGGCCGATCAACTGATTTTTACACAAAGCGACAGCCTTCATGCATAGACTATTAGGAACTAGACTAGTATTATTAAAATTTGAACGCCTTAGTTTCTGCACGCTAGTGACATATCTACAGATTCCGCACATGATCATAACTTGGGTACGGCATGTATTTTATTCACGTCGTCCAATACGGTCAGACATATAAAATGACTACCATTCAAGGTAGCGCTCATAACTAACGTGCGTGATGATACCTCACCGATATACCTGGTTAAACCAGAAGTCAGACTTTGCCAAAGAGTCATGAGAGCCGCTTGAGTGACGTTAGATCTATATACATATATAAAAATCAATGCCACTTTTCGTTGTAATGTTATAACTCAACAACGCCTTTACCGATTTGGCTAATTTTGGTCTTGAATTATTCGTGGAAGTCCAGGAAAGGTTTGTCCGTGGAGAAAATTTAAAAAAAGACTTGATAAAGTGTAAAATCAACATCTTCGAAGACAAAAAAAGCGACGATATTTCTGTCAAACACATTCAATGTCATCATATGTCATTATGTCATTTCGTTTTAGCAGCGATAATTTTAGCTTTGTGTTTATATTTATCAAAATATTGTTGAGTTTATTCAAACAATCGGTGAGTCTTGAATTAGTAGAGTAAAATTAAATTGTTTAATAGTGAATTATTTAATGATATTTTTATATATGAACCCATATAAACCCACCATAGTAAGAGTACAAAATTCTTTTTTATTTTGTAGTTTTTACTAGTTAGCAATTTAAAATATTTTTATGTTTGAATAAATGAACTTAATAATCATTATTTTTATTACTATGCCTTATACGTAGCGAGGCGTACTGGGCCGCTAGTATATGTAAGATCTGACTGTATTAATAAGAGTTTGCTTTCGGTAACTTTACTCTTCGGACGGTGACGAGTTCCATAATCTATTAGTACATCGTACATGTACTACACAAGAGTAATCGGCGGTTGGGACTAACAGCTTAACCCTTAATCCATCAACTTTTGGATTGGCAGATAGAAAAAGAAATAGAGCGTTTGGCGATCCGTACGCAGAAGGAATTGGTGGTCCTCCACCGTGAAGGCGGCGCTAACCCTTCAGGCACCGTGCACTGGCTCAACATGCGCTCGTGGGTCTCCCAGCACCACCACGTCAGGTGTCCGCATCGTATGTTCACTAGGAAGAGCCAGTACAGGATTGTAAGTATACACTGTTTACTAAACTGGCTGGCATTCTCGTCATACTTGTGAACAGGTGCAGATTTTTTTTTAAAAAAAAACGACTTTTGGGCTCTGGAACTATGTCCATGGGCATATTTTTTTATGAATTATATTGTATTACTCAAAACATTGTTTTTGAAAGGGTAATTACTGATTTTCCAGCCAGGTTCTTCTCAGTATAAGCAACCTTCCGAACCTGGCGGTGGCATGTATAATCCTGCGTAATCGTGTCGTTCTGACGATTAAACTATATACTAAACTGGCTTGTTGGTATCATACCTAGTACTGAATATATACAACTTTTTTAAATCTATACCTAATACTCTCAGATGCACAAGTTTACGCCACATCATATTAAATGTTTCACATATAGGAATCAAATCCGTGACATCAAGCGTTTTGCTATCATGAGTTTTGCACCGTTTTTGCAAGCCATGCTCGTTAGCGTCACCGCGGACAATTTCTCATACGAATATTAAGGGTAACAGAATACAAAATATAGGTTTGTTTTCAACGTCGGCAAATGTCGTTTCGCACGAAAATACGCGAAGACATTCGTCGACGTTGAAACATCTTAAGACCTATCCTTGGGGGACAGGTATGTGAACCACTAAAAGCAACGGTGTCGTGTTCCAGAGCGAGTTATACAGCAAAGTGCTGATGTCGGAGGCCAGCGTACACTCGGACTTCTCTCGGCTAGCGCGGTGGGTCACGGGCACCTCCGTGGGGCTCGTGCTGGGCGGCGGGGGCGCCCGGGGGGCTGCACACGTGGGCATGATCCGCGCTATACAGGTATACTATAGCACAGTGTTGATGTGGGAGGACAGCACTCGGCTCGCGGGTCACTGCGGTGCTGGGCGGCGGTGACCAATATATATTTTGGTTTCTGATTAACGTATCTGCTTTCAAATATAACATCTGCAGTACATTATATACTGCAGATTTGCTATTATATTTCTAGGCTAGCGACATATTTCGAGCTCTCACTCTAGTGGCATTTCATAAAAGGTCTCACAAATCTTAATTGGCGTACCCTATTATACAGATCTTCAGGGCATGTCACGAAAATGTAATGTTTGCAGGAGGCCGGAATCCCCATAGATATGGTGGGTGGAGTCAGTATCGGAGCGTTCATGGGAGCACTGTGGTGCATGGACCGGAATATCACCACGGTCACGCAGAAGGCACGCGAGTGGTCCCAGGTAACATTACTATTTAGGTTCCGATGCAAAAAGGGAAATTGGGGTGAATTTAACTTGCCCTCTCCGTTTTTCTGGCTTGTTTGCTTTCTTGTTCTTTCAGTCTTGTCGAATCCAACTTTGGTTAACTGAATGCAGTGAAAAAAAATCAGAATGAATTTAGGTTTATTTCGGATTGAGCTCTCAAACTTGGTACTTGGTATACAATTTAAAAGCGTCTTGATCTATATATCAATATCTATACAGATAAATAAAATTAAAGTGTCTGTTTGTAATTCCAAAATTACAGCTTTTCACTAAATGCATATGAAAGTATACACGGTACTGACACAGAAAAACCAATTTTGAATTTTTTTCTCTGTCTGTCTGTCTGTCTGTCTGTTTGTTCCGGGTAATCTCCGAAACGGCTGGACAGATTTTAGCGGGACTTTCACTGGCAGGTAGCTAATGTTACAAGGAGTAACATAGGATACTTTTAATTAAAAAGAAACATTTGGGTTCAACGGGACAGCCATGACATGAACTCTACGCGGGTGAAATTATTCTATAAGAACAATATCATGCTTTATTTTTTTTACTATTGTACATACAGTGTGCTGTACGTACTGTTAAATTGTGCTGTATCAGTAAATTATTGATGTTTTTTTTATATAAAGTTTGATGAGACGTTCAAGACGCCTGGCTAAGTTTCTTACCGGTTCTCCTCAGATAGCTTATAAACCGGTAATGTCCATCATTTTCAAATAATTTTGCCCCCGCCTTCCAGAAAATGACCCAATGGGGCAAACAGCTCCTCGACCTGACATACCCGGCGACGTCAATGTTCTCCGGGCGTCAGTTCAACACGACCATAAGGACCACCTTCGGGGAGGTCCACATCGAGGACCTATGGCTGCCATACTTTACCGTCACCACTGACATCAGCTCCAGTTGTATGAGAGTGCATCGACATGGTAAGATTACGACACAACACTATTCTACTATCGATACTTTGAATTAAAAAAAAGGTAAACTGTCGAAAATTGAATAGAAATTACAAAAGGGTTAGTTAGGGACTGTAAAATCTTATTTTATGCCATTTACAAATAATATAAAAAGTAATCTTTAGAAAATCGATATTAGATTGCATAGAAACTTAAAAAAATAAATCTATGATAAATATATTTAAAAAAATATTATTCTAAAATTGTCGCTACCATTGACTGTTATTGCAATGCCAGTTCGGTTGTGTGACAGTGATACGTCATATACATCTGTCTTTTACGATGAGTCGAACTATCACGGTAATTAAGAGCTCATGCTAAGGTTGCCTTACGTTGAGTAAGTAAACTATCCATGGTTGAGATGATGAAAAAATATTTTTATTATTTTTTGTGTTTGACTAACAATGTTTATTTGTTTTATGTAAATTTAAAAGCTCTCTTTTGTTTGATTCATTCAAGTTTTGATACTCACGAGAATATTTATTTTATTTAACGAGCAATTCGTTAACATACCGGAATAAATATCAAATTGAAAATTACTTCGAGTATCTTTGAAACAACTCTTAATATTTGGAAAAAAATTGCATTTTAACACTATTTTACAAATGTATTTTTTTGAAGTATAATTAAAGAAAATGATTTTTAGCGCCATCTCGTAATTTTTTGTGGTACTTTTATCGAGCAAAGCTCGGTCGCTACTAATATATGTTAGGAACAATTTGTGTGTAAACAATTATTAACACTGTGTGTCTAATTTGCACGCTTCAATTCATTCGTAAGGTGATGTAAGGTTACATTATTTACTTTTATGTATATTTACTATATAATACATGCCATAGATAAATACAAGTTGTGGTAAATGCTACCATTTATGCGGAAAACTGGATAGTATAGTTGGTATTAAACTTGTCTGCAAAAGTCGAGGGATTTCTATATGAAGTTAGAACGTCTCATAGTACTTTGGCTCATCTCAATAATCCGCAATTGGTCTAGTGGATTCAAATGCTACTGCGGAACAAGAGGTCCTGCGTTCGAACTCCGGGTCGGACAAAGTGCTGTTAGGTGTTTCCATTAGTAAATTCCCAGTAGTAGCCCGCAGTCTAGATTACTGCCCCATTAATGGTTATAGGCTCGCCATATATAACATGAGATATAAATATAACTGACGAATTCTGGTTGTACTATTAGTACATCTCTGCCTACGCCTTCAGAGAAACAAGCATTCATGAAATTATGGATTATAATGACAGGACATAACTTGATGCAGATAAGTCACCCCTAGATAGGTGAGACCTCTAATATATTCAGAGGGTCTAGTGTGATTTTCACTGCCGCCGTCACAAGTCACCGCGTCGACTTAAACGCAGATTTGTATGGGATCGGAGCAGCGCCTCTGTCGGCCTAAAGATGACACTATTGTGAGCCCATACAAATCTGCGTTTACGTCGACGCGGTGACTTGTGACGGCGATTTTAACAAAACTCGTACTAGGCACTCAGACATGTTTACTACCACCTAGACTATCCACAGCTTAGTTATAAATGGTGACATTCATCACACCTGTATATAAAACACCATTAGGGGCTGTCCATTAATGACGTTATGTTTAACGTAAGGTTTTGGACTACCCTCCCATCCCCCACCAAAAATCACATGTATTTTTTAGTACCTACAAAGAATCTTAAAATTTTTATAATATTATTTTTAAGTACCGGTATAAAGTATAATCTAATCCTATTGTAGAAAATTAAGGACCATGATAAACATGTCTAGACAGAAAGGTTGCAGGCGAGTTATGGTTACACAACACGCCGCTTTTCGCTTTAGAATTCATGCGTTAAACGCCAAATTTACGAAAAAATAAGTATACGTGATATCTTACTATACCCTTACGAACTCCTCCCCCCCTTTCGAACCTCACGTGATTAATGGACAGCCCCTTAACACAACACAGTCATGGACAGGGAACCTATATTTTATAATTTTGTTTTAAAGCTTATTTGCACTTTTACTAACCCAAACGTGTTGTTGCTTACGGAACACAATGGCAAAAGTATAATGTGTTTAAATAATGCAAAGTATATTGTGCATGGTTGTTTAGAAATCACACCTCTACCTGCCGACCAGGTCCGAGGGTAACTGACGTAATGTCGTATGTCGATGTCATTCATGGCTTCACATTGCCGCTATCAATTTGAAGGTCATTCCAATGTTTACAGAAATTGCAGTATGACGTCATATGTTTAACACAAGTGCAATGACCTGTGTGAAGAGTTTGTCACAGTTTTTGTAAACTATGACTCGATAGCGTCACCGACCGTTTTGTATCAGATGCTAGATGTTACTCGGGACTTCGTTCTCATATTGTTTTTATTATTGATTTTTTCTCGTATCTATGTCCGTGCAGATTTATATAATTGAAGTATCTGTTTATAATTCCAAATTATAAGATTTTCTTAACTATACAATGAAAATGAAAGTATATACGGAAAATAAAATAAAAAACTAATTAAAAAAAAATTGTCTCTCCTTCTGTCGGATTGTTTCGGGTAATCTCTTAATGGCTGGACCGATTTTAACGAGACTTTCATATATACTAACGGATAGCTGATGTTACAAAGAGGGAATAAGGCCACCTTTATTAAAAAAAAATAAGATTCCCATGAATATTAAGTTTGGCGAAACCGCGGGGCACAGCTTGTTTGAACAATGCAAAAGTAACAAATTGACAATTGTATTTATCAAGATAGCGCCATACTTCCATATAGTTAGATCGCATATAGATTAGGATTTCGTAAATCTTTGCCCCTATTTGCCGAATGCATTATAGAGCCTCCTCGCGGTCACGTGAGGAACTATTATGTCATACAAATATAGTACGGTGACGCGTCGAGTCTAATTTACTATAATGGTGACTAACCCTTAATACAGGCACTAAACATACAAGAGACAACGTGTCTCTTACCAACGCGTACGTTTGTCTCGTTCTAATGTTATTTTTTCGTTCGGCTACAGTGTTTTTGTTCGACCCCCACAACCACACTCACTTGCATTTATATGTGATTGTCTGTATGTCTCGTCATGTACCAAATAAACTGTAAGAAAGTGTACCTATATTTATTTATTGTATGCGCCCCCTATTTTGATGTTACACGTATTCGATGTTCTAATTTTAATATCAAAATGTTGTTCCCTTTATTTTATATATTTAACAAAGTATACGAATCCGACATTTGCTTTTGGGAAGTTGCCATTACTTACATTTTTATTAATTGATACAAAAAAAAACATAATGTGCTTGTGATTGGTTTACCTAATAATGCTTACACATTTGGGAGCTCGAAATAATTAATGTACTCTATTAAAGTAGCTACGTATGTTACAATGTCGGGTTGGATGTCGTTCATTGCATCTTCACATCATCTTTTGATTCCATCTCCTTCATGTAATTGCATGAGTGTGGTTTACTTGCATCCATTTTACGTGTACTTACCTTTTTTATTTTTTTATTCATCTAGAATCATCTATCCGCTGTAGTTATTAGAAATTCAGCTGTCAAATCGAATGTGACAATCCGAATGTCAAATCGAATGTGACATTGAAATGTCACATGGCTTAAATGTCAATTGTGGCAGCTGCGGTTTCTAAACGTCTTAGCTGTCAATATCGTAGCATGTAAATAATGCGATGCATGCGTCAGAATACTGTAGCAAACGTCAATTCATTCAAGTTTAAAAGTAAAATAAGCATCATAATAATACAAAGTTATTTTTAGATGTCTTCTCGAAACACCTTCGCACTGACTTTGGGTTGGTAAAATGTCTGGGCTGAATTTCTGTTTCACAATCATCGTTTTCCTTTCCATGGATTGTGTTGTATAGCATTAACATACATAACATAGGGCGTTTGATCACGTTCGCTAACCACCACGTGTGTCGGATACGGTAATATTTTTACGAGAGCAAAAATGTTAAGTAAATTGTGCGCGTTTTTTTAACGGTTGTATCGCGCACGCAGGTTCTCTGTGGCGTTACATTCGTGCGTCGATGTCGCTCAGCGGATACATGCCCCCGCTGTGCGATCCCGTAGACGGCCACCTCCTATTGGACGGCGGTTACGTCAACAACCTCCCAGGTAAACCAATCACAAGGCACCGATGCTTGTGTGCGTCCCGTGCACCTGGTCTGCGCGTTCCAATTGGCTGAGTGTAAATGTGGGCTCTCAATTCCATGTGATATATCATGTATGCGCAAAAATGTAATATTCGGTATTTAAACTTCGTATGAGCTTCGCGTAGATTGATATTAATGTAACCGTTATTGTAGAATCATAAATAAATTACATCATTTACGTATCATTAGGAACTAAAGAGACTGTAGAATTGTCATTCGAACATACTTAAACGTCAATTTCGCGAATACACTGGCAAATCTGCGACAAATGAAGTTCTAAATGTTTGGTTCGGTAGCACAGTATACATATGCGCTTAATACAAGCAGTACGGAAAATAGAAACAAAGCGTTCGTAATTACACGTCTATCTAGCGCATGTAGGAGATTAAAGGCGACCTCGGCTCGATCGCGTATGCGTCATTGACTTCATTTCAGACATTTTTCTAAACTTCTAAACGCTAAATCGACTACTTTAACAGTAAATTAAGGAGTTAATTCGGCAAAAGCGATAACCCTCACGCTTGATGGAGCAAACGTTCTTATTTAATCAAATCTAGATTATCCCTAGATTCCATACTGCTTAGTAAGCTATATAAATACTGTACCATATACATATCATAATGAACTAGAAGCTGTAGAATTTTCATAACAACATACGTAAACATAAATTTCGCGAGATACACTATTAAACCGGCGTAAGATACCACAATTCTGTCAAATAACGTTCTACAATTACTGCACGGTGCTCTAGTTTCAAAACTCCATTTAGATTGCAACCTTATTACGTGCAAGTGAAGTCATACTTTACACTCAGCCGAAGGTAAGTAATGGCAGTCCAAAAGCGATGGGTGTCGGCCTCGCTGACTGGTGTCGTACGTTAGGTGTACTGTGGCGCTACTGTCGCGCGTCTATGAGCATCGCGGGTATATTCCCGCCGGTCTGCGACCCCACCGACGGACACCTTCTACTTGACGGCTGCTATGTTAATAACGTACCCGGTAATGTATTGTGTTTAAGTACTTTGATACATACAGGGGCTGTAGACAGAGTAACGTTATCCTCACGCTTCGCTGGTAGAAACGATACAAATTTCACGTTACAGATTTATGTCATTGCCATAATTTTTTTGTCGTTTCTAATAGCGCAAGTGTAAGGGAATGTTACTTTGTGCTTTGTGCCTACAGGTGCTGTCCTTCAGCGCTCAAAACTCCAGACGGCTCTTTTTTATTAGCTTCAAGAATATTTATGTAAGGTCGGCCATAAAAGCGCTAAACCAGTCTGGCGACTCTTAGATATGATGGTTAGGAAAAATACCGATACGAGGCGGGACTCGAACTCACCAACCATCTTTGCAAATCTTGATTGATTCCGCCTGAATTCTTGTAAATTTTAAGTCAAAATTAATTATATGTTTATCTGACTTTGGAAAAGTCCTTTGAATGATATGATTATACAGAATTATATAAATATTACCGCCGGTATCGGTAGCTTGCTTTTACTACGAAGAATTAAATAAATAAAGCGATTATATTGCTTCTTAAAAACTCATCGCTCACTGCGCGTGTTGTCACATCTGATGGTAACGCGGTTATTCCAAAAGTTACTTTCAATCTTAATGCCTTACAGAATAAAGAATATTTTCGCTTGAACATGAATTGTGTAACTTTCAGCGGACGTGATGCGCTCTTTGGGAGCTAAACACATCCTGGCCATAGACGTGGGGTCCCAGGACGACACCGACCTCACCAATTACGGTGACGACCTATCCGGCTGGTGGCTACTATGGAAAAGGTACTTAGCACTTGAGTAATTTATACTCTGATAATTTATACTGACAATCCACTATAGCGCAGCAAAGAAGTGAAGCGACGTAAGAATCTTCCAATACATTTGTAACATTAACTATCTGCCAGTGAAATTCCTGTTAGAATCGGTCCAGTCGTTTCGGAGATTAGCCGGAAAGAACAGACAGACAGACAGGCATAAAAAAGCTTGATAAAGTTGTGATTGGTTTGATGTCTCGGTGTGTATATTTCAGATGGAACCCATTCACGACACCAGTGAAGGTGCCCAACCTGCCCGACATCCAGAGCAGACTGGCCTATGTGTCCTGCAATAGGCAGTTAGAGGTAACTTTTACAAACGTGCTCATATGATCAAAATATTTGGCTTTAAGCCAACCATAAAACCGAATTTGGAAAATACCCCTTTAAAGTAGTGACGTTAAAGTAACAATAGCAATGTCTGATTGTTCAGATTATTGTTTTGTTATTAATAGGAAATTTAAGAACAAAAAAATTTCCCCGAAAGGATGAGCAGAGGTGTTGTGACAACAACACGCTCACCGAAAATGAGAGTCAACGTGACAGAGGGTGAGTAAATCACGTCTCAGGCACTATAGAACTTGAGGAGGGCGATGGCTGGCATTCTCGTCATACTTGTGAACAGGTGCTGCTTGTGGGGGCTGGTCATCTCAAGCTACGCATTTAGATATAAGTACAACTACTAGACTTTTCTTTATGTTAATTTTTATTGACATTTGTGCATTGCAACTTTGTTTTTAAAAATTGTATAATATTTTTAAAAGAGTAATTACTGAGTTTCTTGCCAGGTTCTTCTCAGTAAAAGCAACCTTCCGAACCTGGCAGTAGCATGTATAATCCATGTCGTTCTGACGATTTGAAAGTACTTTGTAAAAAGTCTAATCGAATAAAGATATTTTTGACTTTGACTTTGACTTTGACTATACATGCTTTTGAATTACTTCTCAGACATATGCAGGTTTCTTCTCGATGATTTCCTTCACCGTTAAACTCGTGTTGTGAATCACTGCACTGAAGGTTTTAGGAAAACGTATTGGGACAGGCCGCTGGGATTGGAACTTGTGTCGCTTGCGTAGCAGGTGACTACTCAGGCCCCATGGCCCCCGGTGATCGATGAGGAAGCCTGCATATATCTGAAGAAATTCGAAGACGTTTGTATAGTGCCTGAGACGGCGATAGACTCACCATCTGTCACGTTGGCGCTTTATCATCTTCGGTGAAAAGTGTTTTTATGGTGTTGCCATATGTCTCTGCCTATCCCTTCGAAGAATACAGGCATGAGCCTATATATTAGTTAGGGACGTCCTTGTTGTGTGAGAAATAACTCCCTTTAAAAAATCTTTTTCCAGGAGGTGAAAAAGTCAGATTACTGCGAGTACATCCGTCCCCCTATCGATCTATACAAGACTCTGCAGTTCGGTTCGTTCGACGAGATCCGCGAGGTTGGCTACAGACACGGCGCCGCGTACTTCGAGGGCCAGCGGAGGGGCGGCGGCGGAGGGGTCAGCGGAGTGGGGTCACCCGCAGACCCTCCCAGGTTGCATCTACAACCCTCGCTCACTGAGTACGTTTGACATTTATCTTCTTTTCCCCTCATTACAATGCTATATAATGTTTTCTGGTCAAGTCACGTAGGACAAAGTGAGGTATCACCTCGCGCGTTGCCTACTTTATAAACAATGAAATTCCTGTGTTGAAATAACAACTATTGCTAGAACAGCGACTCCTAGTCCCCCCCCTTGATGGAGCACTGGCGACCGTAGTCGCCGCAGGAACGTAAAACTACTTTAAGGTAGCATTATTTGGCTACGATCTTCTGTATGGTCGAGGTAAAGTTCCCAGTCGGTCCTAATTTCCAACGGGACGTGGCCTACCTCTTTTAAAAAGTATAAGAGACGAGAATATTGCCATTATTCCTCGGTACTTCCTCGGTACCTCGGTTACTGGGGAATTAAAGTAGAACAACCCAGTTACACTTTGCCAGACCAGAGAATCGAACCTAAGACCTCGTGTTTCGCAGCGTTTGCAACCATCGAGGCAGTCATATTTAAGGATACCTTGGTGAACATTGGGACTGTTTTAAAATCCTACTCATCATCAGCATAGATTTAAGAGACTCTTGTCTTTCTTCCATTCGTCTCTATCCAGTGCCATATCTTTGACCTCTATACGTCATGACAGTCACCTTTTCCTTAACTTGTCTCATGTATGTTAACCTGGGTCTTCCTCTTCCTATCTACTATATTTAATTATTTATTGTTTCAAGGAGAGCCAGCCGCAACTTCAAGCAATAAGCCAAGCATGTTTTCTTGTGCCTAATCCCCCCCCCCTTCCCCCATTGTAGCTAACAGAGTGTAGAATCGAATCTGTTCCCCGCAGTTACACATTCACGGACCTCGCACAAATGGTGTGTTCGGTGCGCACCGCGCGCGACGCTGACAACGATTCCTCTTCATCATCAGACTATGAGGAAGACCAGAGACACTTCGAAGGGTACGCCTCCGAGCCCAGCGGTGGGATTATGGAGGTTGGTAGAAAAAAAAATTCGTCGTTTTTTACTTAGTAATACCATATGGATACAAATTTGAATGGTTTTGTCGGTTTGACTATGTTTTGTCTTGTATCTACAAATGTCACGAAAGAAAGCATGTCTCAACTATGTTGTATGTGCATTATATAATGTTCATTTACATATAGGAAATAATGATCATCATAATTTTGTATTAATTCTGTGAAAAAGCTAAGTTTGGTAGCTTTTGAAAGATATTTTTTTTTGTGCTCGCATCTGAGTTCTTTTTTATTCTACTACAATTTTATTAACTACCTATATCATCGATCAGATAAATACATACGCGTCTTATGCTCCATCAACATTTTGATCCTCATTATAATTGCAATAACATGAGAAATCGATCCGTTCTTAAATTCCATTCAAGTATTAATAGATTATATTTGTATTATTCCAGGATGGCCTACGCACCCGGCGTGTTGGGGGGTCATTGTCGTTATCTGAAGACGAGATAGACTCGGAGACTGAGATGTATGACCCTCTCAACAAACGCGGCGGGGGGAGGTGAGACGCGACGTTGCACGATCTGTGCAAGGCACTATACGAACATGCTGTCGCGAACGAAGCATTACCCTCAAAGGATAATGGCACTTATTTACGAAAAGTTAAAGTACATAATAGATTGACAATTGAAAAAGTCATAAGTGTCAAAATGCCGTGGCAGTAAGATTCATTATTGAAAAAGACATTTTTAAATGTATTGATATATGCACTAACTATACGAGTATTCAATTGTAAATGATTAGAAGGCGACTATAAAGTTCAAAATCGATTGGCACGAGAATACTGAAGCTTTAAAGCCAGGAGAGGCTTTTTTAAAGGGTATTTTGAATGAACTGTCGGAAATTACAGTGCTATAATGAACTCTGTAGCTGAAATTCCAGTGCGTCCTGATCCAGGTTCCTGTGAGTGAAGTTCTGTGTTAGAACGACGTAGTGTAATCAAATTTGTGATAGTTTGAAGGTATGGGAGCTATGTTATTAGTGTTTTCAAATTGTACCTGTCAGTGAAAAGATTATTTGATTATATTTGGATTTTAAGTAGATTATTGTAACACTGGGTGGGTGTAGCAAGTTTGTTTGATTCACTACAGCAAAAAATTGCATGATATATCATTGGATATTTGAAAATGATTTTGAATCGTCAGTATAAATATAATTTTATCGCGCAGTGGCAAAATATTAATATTAGAATGAGTTAATCCATAGTAATTTGAAAAAAGTTTCAAGTGCTTCCGACTTGTTGTAAGAATTTGAACCTTACATGCCCTCACTGAACATTCATTTTGTAATGACCCAATCGAATCGGTAAAGTTGTAGATAACTCTGTAGCTATGAATGTAGTTTATATATATTTATTTACAGTATTTGTATTACATGTCTAATGAAGGCAATACTAAGGATGTTCAACATTTTATACTTATTTAGGACAAAATTAAATTATCCTACTTATATCTTAGTGTAGTGTATACATATGAACTAAGATACAATGTCTACCAAAGATATATTGCCTGCATTAGAACAAGACAAGTATATCAAAGTAGAACTGTGATTATTCTGATATTATCAAACATATTTCATTAATTAGATTTAAGTAGACAGGTGTTTTTAACTTTTAACTTAACACATTGTGTACTGGAGAAGAATTTGAATCGTGACTTTAACAGATATAACCGACTTTTCATGAACTGAAAATGACATTGACTATTAGATTTTTATTCATTACACACATGCTTACATTCTAAATTCGTTAAAATGGTAAAGAAACATACGAACACGAGGCGGGATTCGAACCACGACCTCTGCAAACCGTGCAGTTGCTCTTCCAACCGAGCTACTCGTGATCCTACCTCACAATTTTTAGTAATTTAGAATGACACTGACAGCTAAATTTGTCAATTGACAGCGTAATTTGACGCAACGCATTTCGCAGTCAAAGCTTGTGTCAGCGACAAAATTGTCTATAGCTATTTAGCGTTTTAATTACCCTAAAATTACTTTGGCTTCTGACTGTGGGCGGTTCTGGTAACTTCTACTTAAATTTCTTGGGTACAAAATAAAACTGCGTGTGTTCAATAGCTCAGCTTCAATTATATTGTATTAGCAGGGTGGACGCAAAATGACACAGCGAAAAATAGGGCAAAGCGCCTGTTGCAATTAAATAGTTACAACGCTAATTGGCAGTTTATAGATGCTCACACTGTAAGTAACAGTGTAATAATCTAACCTATTTTTATTAACATTTCTAACATGGTTCTTTCTTGTGAAAGTAATGAAGGTTTCTTACCGAATAGCACTAATGTCATATAGACAGAAAAAAAAGAAGAAAGAAAAGAGCACTACCAATATATATTGGTAGTGCTCTTTTCTTTCTGCCTACCCTGTTAGGGGCTCGACTTTATAATGTACGTATGAATCATTATAAATTGTAGCTATAATTTTTATTAAAATAGTTTTTCCACCTGTAAATCGAGTCGGTAATACCCTAATTAGAGGTCTTGTAGTATTAAACACAGCGAAATATTAGTACTTGGCTTAAGCGTAAAGTTACTCAAATATCGACTTTATGCTTATATGTTATTAGAAGAACTGACTGGTTGTAAGGGACGAAACACTGTTCTTGCCTAGGTATTTGCCTAATGTATATTTGGATTTTGTTTACAGTAAACTAGCGGACGTAACGCGGTTTCACCCGCGTAGTTCCCGTTTCCGTGGGAGTACGGGGATAAAATATAGCCTATGTTACTCGGTGATGATGTAGCTATCTATTGCTGAAAGAATTTTCAAGATCGGTCAAGTAGTTTCGGGGCCTATTCAATGCAAACAAACAAACAAATCTTTCCTCTTTATGATATTAGTGTAGACGAATAATTGATTTACATTAAAAATAATATGTAAAAACATGTTAAAAGCACACGGTATGTTTTTCACCGCGCATTATGTTAAGGACTCCGGATTCTAGTAATTTTTACCAAAAATCTTCATTACGATAATTTAACCTTTATAAAACCCGGCCGTTTCTTCCCAAAGTTTAAAATTTGTGAATTGTGATATCTTCATTCGGTTTAGTGTTTGTGCCATTCATATTGCAGTTACTTGACTATCAATGGAATTACGTAGGTATCTTTCGTAATGTGTTAAACGTATTTAATTTTTTCATACGTATATATACTTATTTATACATATTTACAAGTACATACAACCAATTTCAATCTCAGACTTGATGAATGCTACAAAAAATGCACTTACCTACTGCCATTAAAAAAGGTTAAACATCCAGGGGGACTACCATCATCGGTTTAAGCAGAACGTATTAAGAACTTCTTTTACCTCAAAATTAAACGTCAAAGCTAAGAAGTTCTTAATACGCGCTGCTTAAACGATTATAGTTGGCTCCCAGTTTAGATGTGTTAAATAACAATTAGAAAGTAATTGCTTTCGCCCACAATAAGCATCTTGATTTTGTACATAAATATACTTATAAATATACTATATCTAGGTATTGTGTTAGTATTCGCTCAAATATGGGCATAACTGATACGCTTCTGTTGAAACCTACCCCTATCATGAGTTCTGCACAGTTTTCGTAATCATCTATACTCGCTAGCGTTAGAGGAGCTCATGGCACAGTTGCTATTGCGCATATGATTCGATCAGCCAAGTTAAGCAACAACAAAAGCCTAGCCAGTAGTTGGATGGGTGACCGCCCGAGTTCCCTCCGTGCCTCGGAGAGCACGTTAAGCCGTCGGTCCCGGTTGCCAATTTAACATCTTTGGCAATCGTTACAGGTCAGTCGGAGGCCTAAGAAAGTCTGACAACTGGTTTAACCCAGATTGCCGATTTTCCTCGAAAAAGGGGTTACGAAGGTCAGATGGCAGTCGCTTCGTATAAAAATCTGGTGATCAGCCACATCGGGGTGAATCAAGTGCTGACCCCAAATACATGGGATAAGGTCAGGGAGATTATGATGACTCGTTAGCGTCACCGAAAATATTTGTATAAGATATTTTAGTTCTTCACGTCACCGCTAGGAGGCGCTGTACAATTTCTGATAGGTATATTGTTGGCACTAAGTAGATATAAATTAGATATTTAGTGCTTGTTCAAATGACTGATATATTTTTATTGTCTGCGAGATACAAGCCGTGTATCAAACCAAAATGTTTAGCTCAAATATTGTATTATTATATTTAATATTAAACTAGTTGTAATTAAATAAATGCTTACAGGAATACGAGGCGGTGTTTGATTTTCTAGCAAATTAACATAAATTTAACTATGAAAAAATCTCGTATAAGGTTTTGATAACACAAAATTCTATACAAAAAAAAATCTTCAAATTCATACCTTAAACATACTAACTTTTATCTATACAGATAAATAAAATTGAAGTGTCTGTTTGTATCTGCAAAATAACAGTTTTTCACAAAATAAATATGAAAGTATACACGGTACTAATATAGATAAAACAATTTAAAAAAAAAACTGCCTGTCTGTCTGTTTATTTCGGGTAGTCTCCAACACGACTGGACGGATTTTAACGGGACTTTCACTGACGGATAGCTAATGTTACAAGGAGTAACTTGCCTAAGTTACTTAGATTTTTAATAAACATTAGGCATCCGCGGGCAACCATGAAATTAAAATCTACGCGGGTGAAACCGCGGGGCACAGCTAGTAATAAATAAAAAGATACTTCAGAAATTGTATACTCAAATATTTGACAGTCACAAAATACCCAATAAATTCACATCCAATACCATCAGTCTTTATAAGACTTCCAATTTATTGCAGCAATAAGACGCTTCTTAAAATCCTGAACGGTTCTCAAGTAGCTGTGTACGTTAACTATCTCTGCATTGTCGCCATAATCATTCTTTATCGTCTCCACCTTCTCTATACACATAGTTCTATAATTATGTCCCGTTTCCAATCCGTAACTAGTCGTTTCAGAAGTGCCGTCCCATTGCTCATGTGTTCTTATCTGTATTCGCTCCACAAGTCTCAACCAATGGTCCTTCATGTAATGTCGTATGTCTGGATTGTCGCACAAATTTATTAGTACTTGCATCGACTTTAATTGTAGGAGAGGTTTATTTGGACTATGGCACAGACCGACCAGGCGCTTCGTTAGCTCGTTACAGCATTCCTGCGCGCGCCATTTAGACCTGGTTGTCAATGTCGTGTACGTCATAAGTCCTACCGCGCTGATCACCACTTCAATAGCTGGTGAGACTAGGAAACGTTTCAATACGTAATTCAGGTCGTAGTGGTCTGCCAGTTTTTTGCCAACGTTATGTTTGCAAAGCTGTGCCATGCAGTCCATCGCTCCGGCCACTATCCTTGGGTCCTCATCGTCGAATAACGTTAGCATTATCTGAAAGGCATTGGCCCTTAGCGGCCTCTCCTGGTCCCATTCGATAAGATTCTCTAAAGTTTTCAAATGCAACAAAACTATTCCTTTATGATCGTTCTTGACTAATTTGAGAAGGTTTTCGATTACTCTTTCGTTTTCTAGAATCATTTCCGCGGCGCATCTGTCTTTGGCTAAAGTCTTGAGGGTGTAAGCGGCCGCGTATCTGATCTCTTTGCGGTCTCTCATCCAGAGCCACGTGAGTTTGTCTATTATTTGTGGACGGGACATGATCCTCTGTCGACCTTGGTAGTAGGTGGCGAGGTGTGTGAGAATGAGGCAGACCTTCTCTCTAATGATGGGGTTACGACTCTTCATGAGGTCTATAAGGCGGTAAACTACATGAAGGTTGATCAGGAATAACGCATCTTCCGATACTTGTACCTGAATGAGAAAATACTATTACTCAGACAATAGTTTGTTAGCATCCTAAGTTATATTAATGGCATGGCACCAAAGAACTACATAAGATTAAAATATCCAAGCAGTAAGCAGGTAATTGTCAGGTATTTATCAGAAACCAGAGGACTATATAAACACTACCAACAGGCAATGGGCCGCCAATTTCAGGGAGTACTTGAAGACTTTCCAAGGCGTCCCTATCAGGTGAAATCGGTCCTAAATATGACGTTTCCTAGCGCTCCAAAGCTTATTGTATAGTTAGCTAAGTCGCAGGTCAGTCCAGGTATTTAATAAATGTTAGCTAGTGACATACCCGATCTAGAACAGAATGCAGCGCTTGTAATTGGACCAAGTCGTCGTTATTGTGAAGCTCTCTGTTAATAATCCTCAAGCCGACCCTCCCAAACCCGAGCCTGGACCGAGTGATGTCGACGTGAGGGGCGTACAGGGACGGCTGCATTGATTCTAGCCTTTGGGCAGGTGGTAAAGCTGGGGGACAAGTTATTTAGCAGATTTACCGTGCGTTTCTACCAGAGATGTGCGAGAACGCGTAGCGAGAGATGTGTTTTTTAAAACCAATAGAATCGATTCATCGCTTTATTTATCTAGCCTCGGTTAGCTAAGCCATTCTATTCTACAGTCCCCGCACATGTGTTGTAGAAACGCTTTCTAAGAGCTGATAGTGTCAGAAAAAAATATCATTTAATGTGTGTGGTCCGTATTTTTTAATTTACAAACAAAAAAATTACTAATAGTATTATTATATCCGTTGTCTGGTACCCATGTTACAAGCTTGCTTTGGACTGTGATAATGCCCGAAATATATTTATTTATCTATATAGCGTCTAAGAGTTTACCCTTGGGGACCTTGGGGGAGATGAAAGCTTAAGAAAGAAGTTATTATTTGTCTTACAATCATGAGGATCGAAATGCCGCTTTCTCATCGCCTTCTCAACAGCTTTGTTGATAACCCTAGGGTTCATTGCGCAGGTCAGTTGCAGGTAAGAATTCTTGTGAGGACAAAACATAGTGAGGGAACTATAACAACTTGCCACTGTTTTTAATAATATTTATTTACCGTTAAATTCAAAAATATACTTTGTTACACAAATTATTTACAAACCGAAATTTGACATAATTGTCAATTTGTCACTTGAAGTTATAATTATTTTTCGCAATAATGACCATGGCCTGTTTTGTAAAAACTATACAACAAAAAGGTTTTAGTTTCTGACGTTTATTCGTGCGAAGCTAAGTCCTAATGTACCCGTTACTACACTTAAAAATTAATAAAATTTTCGTAACTACATAGCATGAAGGTATGATACATTTTATTTGTCCTGTGTTATTGTAGAATTCCTTCAGTTACCTTTCTACTGTATCATCAGACCAAACTCCATGACTTATTACATACGACTTATGACATATTGGGCCATTTCACAAAAATAATCTCATGGACGAAGATGAAACTTTTAACTTTGACATCACCAGATCAGGTGGAACAAGCTAATTAAATAGGTACATTGAATCCAGTACTAGTGGGTTTTAGGTCGCATCATGCATGAACTGTACTGATTATCCTTTATCTCCTAGGAATCGCTCGGAAGCCCTTCCTCCTGCACTTGGTGTCGACGATCACTTGCGCCTGTCGCTTCAAGTAACAGCGGGATGGTATGTCCTCTTCATCGTCAGATTCTGTAAGGAATTAGTATCTAGCTTTTATATTGCTGTTTGATTGTTTGTAGGGCCACTGTTAATAAGTGTCTTGGATGTCAAAGAAGCTTAAAGTCGATGAGAAAGGCCACCGTTCTTGCACCACACCAGGCTTCATGTCTACGAAATACACAAGACAAAAAAAAAAATGTGTATTAAAACTTACGCGCTATTTTAACAGGCTCCTTCGCCACCAGTTCCTTGTAGGTGGGCACCTGTTTTTCGGACTCTTTATGGGTGCTGTGGCTGTGGAGACTCAAGCCAGCTACGGAGGGTGCTGCGCTGGTCGGCTGGAATGGATAACATAAATAGTCGAGCAGATATTAATTTTATTCTGCTGTAGGATCGGCAATGCGCACGTTATTCCCCGAGCATTGTAAGTATCTATGAGCAGTAACCATTTATCTTTACACAATCAGGTGCGCCGTAGGGATGTTTGTTTGTCACCTTAGTGGTATAACATAACAGTCAAACATAAGGTAGATACAGGTACCGTGACAAGTTATCAGCGCTCAGCTAAAATAGTATTTCATTCGCATCGTGCCCATCTCCATCTTACAAAGGTGTGATTGATATTTGGTGGCCTTATAGTCCTTCATTTGTTTGTTTCTTTCATAACCTGGGTGCCTACCATCATCGGTTTAAGCAGAGCGTATAAAGAACTTCTGAGCTTTGACATTTCATTTTGGTACCTTAAAATTATAAGAACTCCTTAGCTTTAGCGTTTAAATTTAATTTTACGCGGTCATAGTTGACCCCCTGTTCAGTTCGTTAGGTTTTTACTCTCTAAAGGAAATCGCGTGGTATCTTACATTAGACGGCACCAAGATTATAGTGGTATCCTTCTGTTTCTCCCTGATCTCATCAGCTTTAGAGCGTGCCTTCGCGTACCTCGCCGTGAGCACCATTGTCAGCTCCTGTACATCACGCGCTTCAGCTGTCCATTCTGGCATTGTGGGCTCTGGGATTACCTGAAATTGGGATAGCTTCAGATTTTAACGCACCTTTGGTAGGCAGAGATGATACCTAATCTTTTGGCTAACATTACCTCAAGTTGTTTTGACACGTCAACGAATGACTGCGTTTTAGCGTGGATCTAAATTTGTTGATACTTTTGTGGAAGCTTTTGTGATTGAATTCTAAAGATGGCGGATTAACCCATTTTGAGCCACACCAATTGGGTACACCAAATATTCAGCCGCATGTCATCACGGTTACGTAAACATGTATTAATCCAACCTTCTGGGTATTTTGCCAATTGTACAGTTGTCTATATCTAATAACCACGTGGTTATTTTTAAGTAAGTCCCACCCTGTCTCAGTCAAAGAAGTTAAATCTAACTCTTTTAAAATTTTACTCACAGGATGACGCCACTGGTCGGTTAGATCGTACAATGGTAACGTGTTCTTGAATTTGCAAACACTACTCATCTGTCAACTAGAGACAATTCACACTAAGGATTGAGTAAGAGAAAGAAGACTTACATCTAAAATCTTGCACAGGTCGTAGAGCAGTCGCTTGATCTCCAACAGTAGCGTGTCCACCTCTTCAAGTTTCTTCTCCAACTCTGCGCATATTTCGTCCTCTTGTTGAATTTCTTCTTTTAGTTGAGTTATTTGGTCCTGAGCTCTGTAAAGGTTTAACATCAAGGGATCACTCGATGGACGAGAGGCGTTTGGTTTGATGAAATACGCGCTTTACCCACCTTATAGTGTGGAATCGCTATGCCAACTCAACATAGGATTACAGTTAGCACAGCGTCAACACTCCACGGTCCTTGAAATCAGCAGCTTACAGACCTCAGACACAACACTACTCAAAGGTAAAATCGTAATTTGAAGATCCCCGACTGGGAACTGTGCAAGTTACAGAAGATCGCAGCCAAATAATACCAGATTTTAATTTTTTTCCAATTATACTATAAAGATTGAACGAGAGAACTTGTTATGCCTTAAAAACATATTTGCCAATTTAACAGATTTGGCAATCGTAACAGGTCACACGACGACCTAAGAAATTTTGACAACTGGTTCACCCAGAATGCCGATTTTCCTCGAAAAAAGGGTAAGGAATGTCAGATGGCAGTCACTTCATATAAAAATCAGGTGACCACCCACATCGGATTAAATCAAGTGCCGAACCGAAGAATACATGGGATAAGGCCAGGATGATAAAAGTTCTGAAAATGTATGAACATGACTCACTCATCTTTATCCTTAACGGAGGCAAACTTGAACACCTCCAATTCAGCCATGAGTGTAGTCTGCATGCGTTCCAGTTCTAATTTCTCCTCCTCCGTGGTCTGCTGAAGGTAATTCAGCCGCTTGGAGGTCTCGCGCTGGGCTCGGAACCGGTCGAACACTTCCTCTGCGTCTGTCACTCCTGGACATAAATAATCGAGAGTTTAAAAGTAGCTGCATCTCTTTTTGTGATATGGATTTCTAAATGAATGGATATAGCTTGAGTCCCAATATACCAATCTTGGATAAAACCATGTTTTGATATAAGGTGGATAGTGTTGATATTTCAGGATCGTACAGCAGCATCATTCTCACCAGTCAACTTCATCAGCCTTTGGAAGATCTCCTCCATCTGCATGGCAGCCGTGGACTCCTCAGTGACAGCTTCACCTTCAGTAGACCTCGTCGACTCTTGCCGGACCACGGACCGTGCTATGGTTAATATCATAGACTTTATAATATGCTTTACAATACAACAGCGCAAAAGACCTGACTTTCTGGGTCAGGTCTGATAAAAGAAGCGGACAGTGACATTTTTCCACAGAAACTAGGTCGTTTTTTAAATAGATAAGTTTCCTAATTAACATGTACTGTTTAAATTTTAAAAATATGGGGTATTGGTTAAATCTATGTTAATATACAGTGTATTTGCCATTTTGTACGTTTGTATTTTTGTTTGTAATGAAATCACTCAAAGCCTTAAGTAGCAACACTGATTTTAAAAAAATCGGTCACAAATGGAACGGTACATTCTCACAGAGCAACATAATCAATATTGATAATCGTATTGCACTTGGTATCGAAGGCGTCCTGGGAAATAACGTCATTTTGAATTAACTTAGTCCGTCAGAACTGGATCCTTCCTTAATTGCTCTTTGAATGACTCACACTGCGGTGGGAAGACTCTTTTCTCCAATTTCTCCAGTTCTCTCTTTCGTTCACTGAATCGTTGAGCGAAGTACGCCCTTTCAGAGGCGCGAGTGTGCTCCGCGTCGTGCGCCCGCGCAGCCTCCGCGGCCGTTGCCGCTGTAGCTCTGATGCGCATCTCCGCTGCTTCTTCACGGACATCCTGAAATCGGTAGGTAAATTTATTTTGTATTTCTTGAAATACTATAAATTGACGTCGCCATTTCCATATACGATTATTTCGTCTGTTCGAAAGCAATTTTCCTCTAAACTACGTTACGTATACGGTTTATACCACCATGATAGGTGGTTAACAGTCAATGTTTTGTAATCTCAAAACATCTAAGCTCGAAATGTAGCAAGGGCTATCCCTACTAATATTATAAATGCGAAAGGAACTTTGTCTGTTACGCTTTCCCGCTTAAACCTCTCAACCTATTTTGATGAAATTTGGCACAACAATCTTTAGACCCTGAGGAAGGACATAGGCTACCTTTTATTAAATTTTTCTTTAATATCAAATGTGTTTTATCGAGGTAGGGCTTTGCAAAGAGCGCGGTTTGCACTTTTTATTATCAGCTCTTCTTTTTCTTATCTCAGCATTATGAGTATTATTATTTACGTTTCCAGTAATAAATCATTCAAATACCATAAACATTTACCTCTAACTTCATTATTTCGTCTCCCTGGTTCTTCAATAGCTCTTCGATACGCGAGAGTGAGCTTTCGAATTTCACCGAGTCGTCTATTAGCGCCTGTCTGTAATTAAGACGATTCTGTTCGACGAATAAATATAAACACACGGTTTCTTTTGTTAATTCATTGAATAAAGATAGATAGGACATAGTACGTACTCCCGACCTCCACCTTACAGAAGATTGCAGCTAAATAATGCAACCTTGAGTAGCCTGTATACAACCTACTGCGGTCAGTAGGAAAGGTCGCGAGTCCGTGGAGGAGAAGAAGAAGTGGAATCGGTGTGCTACCAATAGTTGTAATTATGCTAGCACAGGGATTTGATCTTTTATTAGGTAGGCAAGCGTGAGTGACACATGCTTTTACAAGCATGTATATACTGCAGTAGTTGCTTACCATCAGGCTGACTATATAAAAAAAATATTCGATTGTGGAAAAGAATTTCTATTCCTTTAGGGTTTTTTTAACTTGGGATTGGGAGCTTGTACTGGCTAAGATGTATAATTCAATTACCTGATGGTTAAATATTTTTTCTTCACCAATTCGGCTTCGGTCCACTGTATCAGAACTTTGTGGATTTCATTCTCCAAATGAGAGACGTGCTGAAAGAGACATTCCTTTCATCACTACGACATAATACAATGCATACGCATTAGTTCAATTGCTATTAGTATGTACTGGTTTAAGTAGAGCAGAGAACGCTAGGCGTCGTAGGTTCGACTCCAGCGTGTGATGAACATGATCAATTTGTCTCTATTCAAAATATTCAAGGGTTCGTCCCAATCAAAATGGGTGGGATTCGAATCCACGAACTTGCAGAAACCTTACTATATCAATTGAGCTTCCCTTATATTTTCGTGTGACTGAATTATCACGTAGGTGTTAGACTTATCATCTACAAATATATGTATTTACCTTCCTAGCCCGACTAGTGTTTTTCGACTTGACAAGTTCTCCCTTAGTGCTCTCAATGAGCAGACGCTCGTACTCCTTCTCCAGTCCAGTGAGTTTCTTCTTCTTGCTTCCTCTCTCGTACTTCAACAAGTCCAGCATCTTTCGCTGCTCAATCACTTTCAGATCTAAGTTGTGGATTATCTGAAAATTCATGTTGTTTCAAGATTAACGTGCGTAAGCAGTGTCTATCTGAAGTAAGCTCCCGAACGAATGGACCGATTTCGTCTTTTTTTGTTTGAAATGTGACTCGAAAGCGTGTTAGCTATGATTCGAAAATAAATGTTCTAATGTTTTATTATCAGCATTTTCTAGACTATGAAGTAATTTAAATACAGATGCCATCACGAGTTTTGAGCGCTCAGTGAAAATTGGGATAATTAAACTGCATGTATTTGTAGACGGTCACGCCACATAACCTATTTTCACAAATTTCCACTACGCATTCAAGGCCAGCGCTCAAAGCTCGTGTCTCTGTACCTTCCAGATAATTTACCTGATCAGCAGTCTTGTTCCCAACAGGGCAGACCTCGTTCAGGTATTTCTTGATCTGATTCTCTTCATCAGCTATGATGGCCCTCGCTTGTGCAAGCTCAGTGACTCTCGCTTTGATCTCCTTCTTCAGTGTGTCTATAAGGTCATTGTTGTGCTGTTTCTCGGCTTCGTTCTCTTCGTAATGCGACTTTCTTTGGCCCTCTGAAAAATATATATCCACATTAGACTGTGCCTTACAGACATACCCCCTTTCTACTGAACACCGCCTAAGATAATCCGTGATTTAAAAGAAGTTTAGTGTTTTAATTGGGTTTTATTAAGTTGAAGTGGGTTTTAGTGGGATTTCAAAAGGGACATAGTTTTAGTCCGAGTTTGGTCTAGTCTTGGTTTAAACCATGTTTTGTAATAATGGTCATTGTTTCCGCATTAAAAACTGAATCTTAGACATCAGTTGCAGTTCCTTTAAAATATAATGTAAAAAAAGGTTTTTGCAGTTTGGTTTTTCTATTCATGAACTTTATGTAGAAGGTAATCTAGTTGACTTGATTAGAATTGATCAGGTCTATTTACATACAAGGGATGTAGCATGTGGCATATTACGCGGGGAGAAGCAAGTCTTAAATATAAGTAAACTTAATTAAGATTAGTGTTTAACTTCTAAATCTTTAAGCTAATCTTAAACCCCAATTCCAGATAGGAATTTGGGCAAAACTCGTCAAATAACAAATCTGAATGAACCACCCGTTTCCAACCCACCTGAAAGTTGTATTTTCCTCTTGATCTCAAATATTTTAGTGTTTATAGTTGTAAGTCGATCATCTGATTCGATTTCAAATGGATGTTTCTGATAACAAGTGGCCATTGTGTAAATATTACGATGTTTTCTAAAACAACTGCCGCCTTGTGAGGTTTGGCTAACGTAGCAACAAGTATTGATCAAGCTGCTGCATTGTTGTTGCCATTTGAGGGATGAAGTCCTAGTTTAAAATTGTTGCCTTTATCCAATGTTTATATGTATATTTAGTTGTTTTTGGATACATGCTGCATTTAAATCTGCATCAACTGTATTATTTTTCTCCTTCCCCTTTTCTCAGCCAGCTTGGGGTCTACTTGCTCTCTGCTAAAAACGACGCTTCGTTCTTATTCGTTCTAAAATTACGTCCAAACGTGGTCTGCCAGGAAAATCTTTGTCATTTATATATTCTAAATCTACTTGAAATTAAAAATAAAACGAACGAAAATTTGAGTTTGTTAAAAACAAAGCGATACTGAAACTGCTTTGTTTAGTTTTCGTTCGTTAGTGGAGAAAGAGTGTAGACCTCCTGACCTTCTTTGGTTTCAAGTCAGCGCTGCTGTTTCTTGCTTACAAACCTTCTAGTATTATGCCCTGAAGATATTTAGTCATCAGAGCATACAACTGCTTACAAATCGTTTACTCACTCATTAAAGAGTCCAGCGTCAAGTTCGAGTATCATTCTAGTTACTCCGTTAGTAATCGATTGTAACTTGTCAGTATTATTAGTAACTTCACCTAACGTATCATCCCTGAGTATATTTTTATTATTAATCCTGCACCCCTCGCGTCTAGCTTGCCCTCCAGCGCCATCTGTCTCATATCTACTGAACGATAAAGTTCAAAAGCTTTTCATTCGCTGCGCGCACACAGCGCCACTGAATCGCTTGATTTCTCCATTGAATCAACATTCCTCCGCGTACCTTTGCATGTGTGCGTGACGCTGTTCTCACGGACTTTTACACTTATTTCGCACAATCCATGACTTAAATTATCTGTAAATAGTTTTAAAATATTAAGTTTAACAGTTGTAAATGAGTAACTAAGCTTAGATAGCAAATTATGTATTGTTACAAGGTGCGCGCACGCACACAGACGTTACGGCGGCCATTTTGATTTACCGTACGCTGTGTATTTACGAACAAAGTCGTCAGATGCGAGCAGGACGCGGCTGCGCATGATCCTACCGGGCTTTACGTTTTTTTCGAACGTGTTTTACCGCTAAAATGGCTCAAACAACAATGTTTTCGACGTAACAACAGTTTAAAAACAAAATGAAGTGTGTGTTCTTACATTTAGTTCCGTGAGTGTTGATTATATTGTGATCAAACGTAACGGCAGGAGTAAAACAAATGTGTGTGTTCCATGTGTGAATGTTATGCTACAAAATGTGGTCGAGGAACTTTATACCGGATTATGGGATTAAACTGCTGTACTTCATCGTGTTGGTGTCCACGCTGGCCACCAGGATCCAAGGAGTCGAAGGTGAGTTGACTCAAGTAGTTAGGTGAACTTTCATAAGCACAGTCTGCGTTTATAACACGGTCGGTTTGAGATGGCGCGCTGGCTTACGGAGCTTTCTGTGTGTCGGCGATGTTTCAAACCGGTCGGGTTGCAGCGCGGTTCTCACAGTGCGACTTGTGAAACGGGTCGTTTTTAAAACTGGAGTGAATTCAACGCATCGCATTTTTTAATGTTTTTAATTGTACCGCGTTTGTTGACGGTGAATTACACTGAATGTAACTCGAGCTTGGATTATGACATGCTTTGATTTCACCTTAGTATCTTGTTCTTAGTATTATGTTTCCCTGATATTGTTCATTAGAACCTTTATTTTACATGTATTTATTGTTGAGTTCTTATAGATAAGTATTTATAGCTTACTACCCGCCATTTTATATGTAGCCAAAAATTATTTACTTCACACCCCGTTTTTATGTCAAACCATTTTTTCATCTTTCCTAGCGTTGATCAGTGTTACCACCACAATTTAATCGCTTATTTTATTTCATTGTAGAATAGGAACTAGTAGCATCGAATCTAGATCCATTTAATAAAATAGACAGATGTATAAGTCGAATAATAATCTCAAAAATAGTTATGATAAGTCGTCTGTCGTAACTTGTAGACGTAGAATCTATCAAGCATAACATATCGGTATCAACGTAGGTACAAAATATACACAGTGTTATGTCTGTCAGTACAATAGCAACCATCGGACATTGTCGCACTTCTTTAAAACAATACATTAAGTTTAACCGTACCTGAATAAGATAAAAAACAATGAGTGTTTTCTTTACCTGTACTAAGTGATTCAAAATCGACTACTTCTCAGATAAATCTCCTCATTTACATAGGTAGTTAAGTTGGTATATAATACAACTAAATGTATTCATGCTAATGTTAGTTTGTTTGTTTCCTAAGTATGCTTTCACGATCAGCCAATCATCATGACATTTTACAACACGCGATGTCATGGCATAGAGAAGGACACTTCCTTTCATTATCAATCGGGCAAAGCTGCGCGTGCGAACTTGTGTTGCTTTTATGACAGAATAACTGAAATATATTATTCATAGTAATATAAAAAGCTGTAGAGTATGTATGTTTGTTTGAACGCGTACGATCTAGGAAGGCTTTAGGCTTTATGAAATCACTCTATGACCAATAGGAGCGAAGCATCACAAAAACGGGAAAAATTATCACTAAGTAACATAGTTTTTATTGCGAATCTTACTCGGGTAAAGCCGCGAGGCTTATCTAGATATAAAAACGAAATTTTCTGACCGTCTGCTACTTAACTTTTCGCGGCGAAACCCCTGATCTGACTTTTCTTGAGAAGAACGGACAAAGGATGAAGAAAGTCGCGGATAAAGCGATTTATGAACAAGGTATCCTAGATTTAGAATAGATAAGAGAAGTACAGTTTAATTCTACACATAGGTAGGTATCCGTCACGATGTGTTCGTATGAATATATCTAGTTGAATACAAATGTAGTCCGAGAGCGCTTAGTATTCGATCCAACCTCACACGATTCTGTTGGTCGGGACCACGATGGGCCATTTTGAATATTGATCATGTTACATCGTCAGAGTTATATTATTCAGATTTTAAAAGAAAGGGACAATATGTGCTTGTAAACTTTGTATTATGAGGGAAAGTCCTCTTTACATGCGGTACCAGTCACCCTTGTAATCGAGATGTAATTTGGTATTCCACCGGCGTCGCTAAGTATAATTCTATTTGGACTTGTCGTATATATTGCAACACCTATCAGGTTTGTTTATGATGCCAGCATTCTCGGGCTTTCTCACGATTTTATTGGTCCACGAATATATTTACACTATCTAACGATGTCTCCTTACTTTCTGATCTATACATACAGATAAATAAAATTGAAGTGTCTGTTTGTAATTCCAAAATTACAGCTTTTCACTAAATGCATATGAAAGTATACACGCTACTGACACTAAAAAACCAAGTAACAAAATTTTTCTCTGTCTGTCTGTTTGTTCCGGGTAATCTCTGTAACGGCTGGACGGATTTTAACGGGACTTTCACTGGTAGGTAGCTGATGTTACAAGGAGTAACTTAGGCTACTTTTATTTATTAAAAATATTAGGGTTCCGCGACAATAAGGATGAAACTAAATCAACGCGGGTGAAACCGCGGGGCACAGCTAGTTTAAGATATATTTGCTTGTTAAGTTAGATGTCTGAATTCATTTCGAGAGAGCACTCTGAGTGCCTAGTGCGAGTTTTCTTAAAATCGCCGTCACAAGTCACCGCGTCGACGTAAACAAGGATTTGTATGGGCTCACAATAGTGTCATGTTTAGGCCGACAGAGGCGCTGCTCCGATCCCATACAAATCTGCGTTAACTTTGACGCGGTGACTTGTGACGGCGGCAGTGAAAAACTCGCACTAGGCACTCAGAACCTTAGAAATGTTCCTCAGAACTTACAAGTTATCGTACTAAATGGAGAAATGAGAAGAAGAGAAGCCTAATAAAATATTGGGGCATGTTTTTATTCGCCTCGCGCCATACAGATAGACAAATACACTCATGAAATGATGTGACCGTATCTGTAACTAAGTTAAAGATGTGTCAGTAATGACGTTTAAGGCGGTCAAAGACAGAAAACTTTATCAGATTCACCGAAAATTACCCTTTAAATTAATTATGATAAGTCCTTACAACATGAATTTTAGCTAGGTACTTACTTGAGAAACGTCAAAAATCTAATGCATTCTACTCAGCGCCATAGTTTTCTAACACTAAGAAGATCCAATAAAACTGGGAGCTTTTTTTACCCGTAATAAAATCTTTTAAGAATACTTAATACTTTTTCTTGATCCTACAAATTAACCTGAAGCCATTAAGTATGTTAAATCCTTGGTAAGTTTTACCTACATAAAGAGTTCATGGAATGTAGAATAAAAACAAGATAACCTTTCCAAAAACTGTATGATAGTCCAACACAAACATGCTATCTGATATAACGTCTTCAAATATTGTTCTTTGCATTTTCTAACTTGTGCCGCGTGTGTGCATTGAGATAAGATATGTTATCTAAGTTCAAGGGTTCACTTTGTCGCGATTTGCATGAGAAGTGATTTTGTTTTACATAACAAGAAAATTTGAAAGAATCTCAAACCTAAAATTCAGGACTTCTACAAGGAAGGTGCATATTCGTTCAGGATAACATTTGTATCCAAAATTATGTCTGCAAGCTTCGCCGACATATCCCAATGTGTTAGATAGAGGTGTACTTATAGTACACTCTCATTTCGCCAGTTTTTTTCCGCTGCTACTGGGAAATTCCAGATGGAAAAACATAACACATTGCCCAACCCAGGGCTCGAACATCTTGCTTAGCGTTTGCAACCACGAAACCAACAAGGCAGTCTTTA
This sequence comes from Watsonalla cultraria, assembly GCA_964035505.1. Lineage (NCBI taxonomy): Eukaryota > Metazoa > Arthropoda > Insecta > Lepidoptera > Drepanidae > Watsonalla > Watsonalla cultraria. Next base: position 1,788,570 of record OZ037717.1, on the reverse strand, counting down.
CCTTCTTTTTATTCTTTGAATTGCTTCTGAGACATAATAATGCAGGTTTTCTCACTATGTCATCATCACAGATTTTCCTCGTAAAAGAGGTTGTGAAGGTCAGATGGCAGTCCAGAGAGATAGATGATGATGTTCTGCTTGCGATCGTCCACGTACCTTAGGTACTTGTGATTTCCTTAAACAAAGATTCAAATACGAATCAAACAGAAGCCATCGATTCATTGTCATGTTGTTAAACACTCGCTGTTCCAATTTTGCAAACAAACACAATTAATGGCCAATTGCCAGTCGCTAGCAATTGTCTGAGGTCACTGGACGACATGTCGCTTATAAATCTCAACTAAAACAATTTCTCACTTAATCTTAATCATATATGCTTCAGTATTATATACCTTATTGCTTAGGGTCATGTGATAAATTTGCATGATCGAGCCCTGATGTTTCCAGTCAATGAAGCATTTGCGACAGACTTGTTCTGGGAATTGTCTTCGATCGTGTGGGTCTGAGAAACATTGAATATTTCAGTTGCATCACCTGCAATGCATGCTAAGATAACACACGCTGTCAAATTGGATCACTCATTGTTGCAGCATTTGCCAATGTAATGCAACTCGAATTAAAAAAGCCTTCCTTCTATTAAATATTTAAAATTGTGCATCGCGGTTTCAACCACGTAAACTTATCTCTACTAATATTATAAATGCGAAAGTAACTGTCTGTCCGTTACGCTTTCCCGCTTAAACCTCTCAACCGATTTTGATGAAATTTGGCACAGACAATCTTTAGATCCTGAGAATGGACATAGGCTACCTTTTATTTATTAAAAATATTAATTTTCCGCGACCATAAGGATGAAACTAAATCTACGCGGGTGAAACCGCGGGGCTAGTTTATACTAAAACTTATATCCGTAATTTTTATTTATTGCTACTTATACCTCCCCACTTTTCATCCCTTGCGATCTAGAGATTTCTCAGGCCAGGCTCAGTAGGTGTTGAGTTCGCCCTGAAATAATTCATTAAAATTGATTGGCTTAATTTCGAGAAATCCTTATTTATTTGAATAAAAGTTGTCAAATGAATCCATGTAACATCAGCCAGTGAAAAATTTTGATCGGCTGTTTCAAAGATCAGCATTAACAAACAAAAACTTTAAAATATTGTCTTTTATATATTCTTATACATTTAGTGAAAAACTTTTAAAGTAAGTCTTAGTTAATTAGCAATAGCAAACATACAGATAATAATTTTATTTTTAAATCTGTATAGAGTATACTAACTACTAGTTCATGTATTTGTGTTTTCTTCTTCATTATACCAACTCTAATTGCAATCAATGATTAATAAAATATCAATTTCATTACGCCTTAAAAATAATGGTCCCAATTATTTTTTAATTTCCTCTATTACGAAGTTACAACGAATCAGTTGTACCACCTTATATGTCTCAGATATTCAGACCACACGGGCATGTCGAGTTTACTATGAGTTGAAAGGTAGTTAGCCTTTTTAGGGTCGTTCTGCCCATGAAAGGTAGTTTGGTATTAATTGACTATGCTCGTAATTAATGCTGTAATCATCTGTAATCAATAAAAACCATCTGTTGCAAAGATAGGTTTTTATATCTATCTAATTGTTAATCAGTATTTGGAGTTATTATATCATAAGCAGAAGATTTTTGGATAAATAGTGATTTTTTGACCCTGCGGTTTCAGACTTTTGTGTTATTTCAATAAAAGTAGTCCAAGTTAACATTAGCTATCTGCCAGTGAAAATATCGTTTAAATCAGTACAGCCCTTTTGGAGATTAGCCGGAACTAACAGACAGACAGACGGACAAACGGTGGAAAAAAATTGTTTTTCTTTTTTGCATGAGTAACGTATAAACTTTCATATGCATTAAGGGATTGCTGTTAATTTAGAATTACAAGCAGACACTTACATTTAATTTATCTGTAAAGGTAAATAGAAAACCTAAATTATGATGAAAAACAACTTTAAATTACCTCGGACAACTTATTCTTACGATTACTTGGTTTGAGGAATGTTGACTATATTATACGAAAGTAGATTCAAGATAGCATAATATAATGTTAAAACACGCCTTATAACTAGGGTATTTACAACTGTGATTACCCTGTACTTAAGTGCCAAGAATGGAGTGCCCTACCCAATCAAATAGTTGTTTCTATACATTTACAGTATAATCATATGCCTTTATATTACACAAAGATCTGCTGAATGAAGAACTTTTCATAAGAATAATTATCAGTAGTAAAGCTTATAATGTGTTTATAATAGCGAGCGCTTATCCAAGTGCTGATATAAAACTCAATTTGCGAGGAATATGGCGCCATTAATAATTATTCTAAAGTTTAAGTTTATTTTAGCTAACGTAAATTTAAATTCTTAAAACTATAATGCATCAAATTAAATACATTCATTCATATTCGGTAAAATGTGGGTGTTGAAAATTACAACACCTCTGCCTACCCCTTCGGGGAATACAGGCGTGAGCATATGTATCAAATAAAAAATAAGAGGAAAAGATTAAAAATCAAAAAAAATATTAATGTTTTTTTTTGTATTTTAATTATAAAGTGATGTATCACCAACCGATGCTAAGACATACAAAAATGCCAAAAAAATTCGACTCTCTGATAAAGCTGAAGAGTTTGTTTTGTTTGCTTGAAGGCGCTTACAACGCTTACAATGCAAGGTGTAACAAGCGACTATATCTAATACACAGTTTAGGACTCCAAAAGCTTTCGGTCTAGGCACTGTAACTGATTATGCAAATTGACAATATACTTATTTAGTTTCTTTGTGATACAAAACCTATCGTGCAGATACCACTGACGCTAAATAACTTTTTTCTTTGCTAATTACATTATCTGTACGTCTTAATACGCCAGTTCCCACCATTGCTGTAGCAGCCAATCATGCGGGAGCATTATGTAAAATAATCGTTTTGAGGTTTTTTACATCACAACCAAGACGCTCTTTTTATTGCGCGTGCTCTGTAGTAACGTATGGGAAATGCAAGTTTCTCGTGCGAATATTGACGATTGTCTTATTTTTTATTCGAAACGTGTGCTTTAAAGAAATGTTGTGATTAGAACTCAGGGAATTTATTTGAGGTCCATTAGGTGCAACTATTATTAGGTTTGTGCATCTGTAATTTCCTAGTAGCAGACAGTAATCTGGATTAGAGCCTGGTCAATATGCCATTACGCTCGCACTTATTACATGGATCTGAAACACACTCGGCGAATTATTGGTATGCTATTAATACAGATCTGCCAACCTCTTTGGGAAATATCAATTAGCTGAATTTGTTAAAATATCATCGTAAATGAAAGCTACATTTCAGGTAACGAAATCACACCTCAGCAACTAATGAAACTCCATTATATTCAAAAGTGTAACCCATTGAGGGAAACAATGGGTTCCAGAGCCCGACCAAACCAGTCCCGCATCCGTGGGGTCCTAACATGGTGTTGTTTGATCAAGCGATCCGGTGTTGTGTCTGCAAACACGGCTCGGCTTGTTGATAACGTTCGTTAGCATGGCGCAATACCACAGTAGGTACTGCTCTAGTGCTTACACTACTTACCAATGAACTTTTCAAACTTAGTCATATCTTTTCAGCAACATATAGATAGAGAGATTAATAGAACTAAGTAGATTGACTTGCCAAGAGCTTACACCGCTACTTATAATTCTATGAGGTAATAACCGTGATATTGATCATATTCACATATCATGCTCACATATATTTGTACTATATTTTTAGTTTTTATTTTTGACAATTGAGCATTAGAACTGTGTCCATGGGCTTATAGTTGCTTGAACAATTTATTTTGTATTTTTAAAACTGTATAATATTCTTTAAAAGAGTAATTACTGAGTTTCTTGCCAGGTTCTTCTCAGTAAAATCAACCTTCCGAACCTGGCGGTAGCATGTATAATCCTGTGTAATTGTGTCATTCTGACGATTTGAAAGTACTTTGTATGAAGTCTAATCGAATAAAGATATATTTGATTTTGATTTTTGATTTTATTTATATTCATCATGACTCAAAATTTATGTACTAGTGTTGTCGAATCGATGAATTTCACACGTCTGGATATCGGCGAGCTAGATTTGACATCAGTCAGAAGAAATGGTTTCGCCCAGCGTGCTAGATATCATATCTGCAGCCACCGGTCAAAATTCGGCGTATTATCATTTTCATTTAGTCTTTTGCATTTAAAAATCTGCTGTTAGATTTTGGAATGTCAAAGAGTCCGGTCTACTGTCTGTGGCACATTCTAAATCACTTCACACTTTCAACTTTTTCGTAACGAGTACTTCAACATAAACTTCTGGATAGTTTTTCAAAACTAGTTCCTTGTCTTCTCGGTCGAGGACCTTGCACCTTATGTTAGGGCATTAAGGTTGATTTAGGCTTATCCTTTCTGATGTTTACAGAGTATCACTATATGCATATGCAAGTGGTTATCGGTTGGTGAGTCCATCCGTTTGCTTTAATAATAAGTGAGCGCGCGCTGCGGTGTCACGAACGCCAAACAACGATGAGGATTCAAAAATGAAAACCATAGCCTTGGTGACAAGCAGAATGAGTTCTTGTTATAAATTCCTCGTTGGGGCTCTAATTCTTAAGGAGCCATGTACTTTGGTATCTCTAGAGTTGATTTTAACAGTTATGATTGCTATTAGAACGATTATAACGTATTATTATAGTATTCAACAATAACGTTTATGAAAATGAAAATGATTTATTCAGTTTAGGTCCTGGTGAGCCACTTATGAATGTCGAGGAATTTACCACCGGTTCCGAAACTAGCCTTCTGAGAAGAACCGGCAAGAAACTCAGCTGGCATCATGTACTTAGTATAATTACAAAAAAATATTCACAATAGTGAAAATTTTATCAGCATGCAAGTGTAAAATATAACAATTAAAAAAGTAAAATACAATACCAAATTTACATATTATCATGTTTGCGTCCCATGTCATTGCCAGGAGTTTCTTGTGCAGAGTTGTAATTCCATATGTCTTTATCATTTATGTAATCCGAAATTGAATAATACGCTTTCTTCATCAGTACAGTTGTATTGTTAGTATTTAAATCTTACATACATATATACATGCTCATGTCTGTATGTCTCCCCGAAAGAGAAGAGGGGCGAGGGGGCGAGCTTATAAGTTGAAACTAATACAAATTCCTGGCTGCTACTAAGAAATTACAGATCTAAAATCCAATAATTCTTTGCACATCCCTGGGAACGACCTTAGGACCTCGTGTTCCTCAGCAGCGCTTTCTAAATCTTCTTCGCAATATTTTGATGAATGTATGAAAACGTATCAAATTATCCCGATAGACAGACAGACGGAAGGGACGGACGACTTCGTCTATATCATTTTAGAAATGTCTCAGTATTATCTTGTTCAATTACAATCTCATTTCACACATTAAACATCGTATCACATCTTTACGACCTCCCATTTTAACTACCCAGTGAAACATAATATTTTAAGTAACTTAAACTTCAAGTAAATATATAGCCGTGTAAATATATTTCATTTTATTTGTTTGTTCGATGCTTTTAATGCTTTAAGACTAAAGGGTTACCGGGTATCAAATAACTTCTCCCACACAGTGACCCCCAATAACGAAGACACTGGGACCTTAAAACTACACTTGATATTAAACCTTAAATCCTTTGGCTACGATCCTTTTGAGATTAATAAGTTGCTTGCCAACTACGCGCGTAAACTTGTCAATTTCTTTCGAATTCTCATTCAGCCAAAGGAGTCCTTTCTGAATTGGAATTGTTACTAAAACGCTGGGCTATTAGTTCGTCCTACGTTCCTTGAATTAAAGTAACTAATTATTCGGACGTTCCTTTGATGTAATTGATATTATGAAGCGCGTTACCATTTGGATGTTCTATTGTTTTCACTTTGTATTGTTTCTACTCTCAGACATTATCGTGTATTACATACATGCGTATGACTGCATCCCACGGTGGTAGGCCACTTGTAACTACTGTTATAATGTTAGTATCTTCGATTTAAATTCACCTTTCTATCGAGATGTGTGTCAAACCTTTGTTAGATTTAGCAATATGACTTCAATAAGAAAGTCGAAATTAATGTCCATATCTTCGGGCGTTAAAAATCTAAGTCCAGTAACCTTACCTTTGTTAGATTTGGCAATATGTCTTCAATATGAAAGTCTAAGTTATTTTCTATGCGTTCAGGCGTCATAAATCTAGCTCTAGCAACCTTTTAAAAATCAATTCGCTGTTTTAAATGTCTATTAATATTGCGCTAAGCCTGTCCTCATTCGTTAACATTTAATTTTTCTAGCTGTCAATTGTAGATTACAAGTCTGTCTCTAATTGCGTCGGGTGGTCTCGACTTGTGAAAGCACGCCTTATCTTCAGTCTCGTGTCTATGATCTGCGGATGGCATTTGGCTACTTAGTTCAAAGATTGTTTTGTTTGCAGCTGTTCTGATGTTAGCAAGTCGATTGTGATCGATTATGGCTTTGTTTGTTTTTGTATGTGAATGTGTTATGGTGATGTGTATTGAGATTGCTTTGTTTTTGATCGATCTATAATACCATTAACATTTCCGTAACCCAAGTACAGGTTTTAACATGTTTCAACGTTGACGTTTTTCGTTGTGTATTAAGGATGACTCAATCTGACCGTGTCGGGTCTGAGCCGAGCGCCGGCCGTAGCACGGTCAACTATATATTGCATATATTTTATATGGACACACTCACATAATACCGAGCGACACGACAGCCGAGCTACGGCCGAGCAACGGATAACGGACTCGACACGAATTAGTGTGAGTCGGTCATATTGTGACTGTGTATGTGTAAGTGTGATTGTTATGACATCCTTGTGTTGATCCCATTTTTTTGAAATTCTACCACAAGCCGCCTTCGAGAAGTATTAACATATTTCTAACCAAAGTTAAATGCAAACAAATCCGTCAATACTTGTATTTCTAATACCTGAAACAATTACTTTGTTGCTATTTGAAATTTCCTTACCAATAGTTTTAATGTCTACGATTATAAGGTAACTATTATAATAAATATTAATTATAATAATAATAGTAAGTAAATAAAGTTGATTCTTCTATAGTGTAATCAACGGACAGATTTCCATATGAAACCAACTCTCTTTAAAGCACACGAATTTTACAGTAAAACCTAACACGGGAATGCGTTAGACGGATAAATTGATTTTAAATGTTTGAGCAAACACGGTTTAAACACACACCAAGCATTCGGCTGACCTGTGATAAACCTGTGTGTGTAAAGATGGTGTTTTATTGCGGTAATAATTCCAAGTGCACCTAACACTTTTATCTTTTACTAGACTTTTAGAATTTATTGTTATTTACAACGGATTCTCTATTCTTAGGCGTTTTTGTGTCCGTGTGTATGTAAAAGACATATATTACTTTATCTATTTTATAGGCAGGTTTAAGTGGAATAATCAACAGGCAAAGTTTATGAGATAGTTCATTGATTAGGGAGTAGCATCGGAGCCGGCGAAAATGTAAGCAGACATTGAATGGAGCATCTCCACCTATCTCTTACCTTGTCAGACTCTTGATATCTATACTGAATATAAAGCTGTAGAATTTGTGTGCTTGTTTGTTTGGATGCGGTAATCTCAGGAACTACTGGTCCGATTTAATCAATTATAATTTTTATCACGCTAACACCAATCGGCGGTAAAAATTTGCGTTAGTCCAAAGTTACTATTCCACGCAGACGTAGTCGTGGCCAGAAACTAGTGTGAATATAAAAAAGTAAGTTTCAATACTAGAACCTGACTACTGAAAAATCACGCTCTCGCAAGTATGAAACAAGTGATGTTCGGAGGATAGGCGTGGATGACCACGGCTATGCATTGGCATATGAATGGCAATTGCCACTATAGTATTAGAATGTACTGTTTTGTTAAAGTAAAAATAAAGGGCTAATTAGTATTTCATGAGTCTCAAAACTTACTATAAAGTATGTGGAAATTTCTTGTAGCAGTATTAATTTAAATCATATGCAAGATTTTGGTACACGAAGAAGCTTTTTCTAACTTGGAGCTAGCGGATGTGGGCAAGTACGCGTATACCTGCTTTACAATTAACAAAAAACATAATGTAATTTATGAGTCAACCGAGAGCTTTGTTACTGTGTATACGTCCATTTGTATTGCCTATACTCATTACATTTTTAAAGATATGCATTTGTGTACCTTAATTAAGATATCTATATCATCATGAATTCTCGGTGTAACTGATGCAATTTTCAAAACGTTTCTCCGTCGAATGCCATCTTTATGACAAACTAGCTGTGACCTGCGGTTTCACCCGCGTAGTTTTAGTTTCATCCTTATTGTCGCGGAACCGTAATATTTAATAAATAAAAGTAGCCTAACTTTCTCCTTGAATCATCAGTTGCCTGCCAGTGAAAGTCCTGTTAAAATCGGTCTAGCCGTTCCGGAGATTACCCGAAACAAACAGACAGACAGAATTTTTTTTAAAACTTGTTTTTTTTGTGTCAATAGCGTGTATAATTTCATATGCATTTAGTGCAAAGCTATTATTTTAGAATTACAAACAGACACTTCAATTTTATTTATCTGTATAGATGTATAGATTTAAACTTCATGACAAAGATTAACTCCATTATCTTCCAATTATTACTTTCGGATGCTTTAAGTGTTTTAGTTTGGGGTTATCGTAACAGGATCTGTAAGTTAATGGGAAAACTTCAATATATGTTTCAGGTCATAAGGCATACTCGCCGAACTAATAATTTATTTTTCTTACTTTAATCCCAAACCAAATTTGAGATGGACTTAGTTTTAAGTGGTGCACAAGTATCACATGCTTCACCACATTGATATGCTTCTCTCTAAAGCTCGGTTTGATAATTCAATACAAAATCCATTGCCTTGTACTAAAACTTATGAGCCAAAAAAACTCCCACCATGTTTAGGATATTCTCCATAAAAAAGATTTCTGGTAAACAGAATATTGGAAATAATGGTCCTAAAGCGCAGTACCTTGAAATACATTTCAAGAACGGTAACCACAATTATGATATTAGTTAAATAATATTTCTTAGATAACCTGACACGATTTTCCACGCAAACATTGACTAGTTTATAAAACTCATGAAGCACATTAATATGCATTTGATAATCACGTTGTCAATCTGTCTGTCTTACAAATGGAGGTTAGTCTGGGTATAATTGGATTATAGAATTATTGGAGCCAATTGGCGCGTGATGTCTGGACCTCAAAGTTGTTTACTTTTTATGCTAGATTTAGTTGTCGCTTATAGTTAATTCCGATGACTAATGCAGTTTTTGTTGGCTGGTCTGTAGATGGATTAGTCTTAAGATTAGTTTGGCACGTTTCTTTTATGTCCCCTATAGGTCGTAGACCTTTAATTTTAGCCAATGCAGTTTGAGACTTGACATTAAGTTTTACATCTCAAAGTTCATCGTAATCAGACGATTAGGATGGCAATGCATTAAAGACAAATAGTCATTTTTATATATTACCTTCGTAAATTGCCTCCGGAGCATACTCTCTCACCCAAGCTACTTTCCGCACTTTCGTATCATTGTGTTCACCGATCGCTCTCATTATGGTAAAGTACGTAACAAGAAGGTTACAAAACTAAGCTAATATTGGAAGGGATCCCACATGCACGATATGGCTTTCAAAGATTTGGTTGGAAAACGGAATCTTGTGAAATACATATGGTAGACAAAGACGTGATGTTAAAAACAAAATGTACACGCATTCCTATTCATATAATACAGTTAGAATCTTCTAGCTTTGATGATAAACATGAGCAAAGTAAGTCACACCTAGAAGTAAAGTGTTTACAAAAGACAACGAACCAGAGAAAAAGTTATTATATTACTACAAAGCACTTATTTCTCAGAAAACCTTAACTTTTGTTAAGGAGCTGTGATAAATTCCAAGCTTGACTGATATTCTGGTAGATAATACTAACGTTAGTAGACAATATGTTGTTGGTAAAATCAGTAGAAACTGAACCCAATAGTGATCATCCATTGACACTCATAGTTGACAAACATGGGGACAGATATCTTGTCGCTGTGGTATCCGGCGGACGCGGCTTCGATAGGGTAGTTCAAGTCTGGACAAGTTGGTGTGGACGGAAGGCCCTCGGAAGTCCAGCTATCGCGTGTGAACCGGCGTTATCGCATCGCACCCATTGTCACTGACCTCGAGGATTTGTCATTGATTAAAGTTCATGCTGTGCCGAACTAGTGAACGGTTCCGGATTTGGCTATGATACGTCAGATTGTGATTTGTTATGATACCATTTGGGTGCCTATGGTAGATAACTTGTTTTTTAACCGCTGTCTGTTCAATTCTTATCAAGGTTTCTATTGCTATGTAAAAAAAAATACGTGGCATATTTGCACGTTTTACCGAAAGCGTTCCTTAAAAGTCAACAAAGGCGATAATACCCACATAAAATAAAGCCTACAGACTAGAAACTGAAAAAGGAATCCTATTTTTGCAAAATTTTGAAAAGTATAGTTTCTTTTCAGGTTAAGAAATCTTCTTACTTCTGTTGTCATGACAGTAATCGTAGTAAAGATAAAGGTTTTATTTCTAGCAGACGTTTCACTTAATGTGATGTTGAAAATTCTAATCATGATCTTCCACGTATTTCTGTACTGATTTGAAGTATATGCACTTACGATATTTCTAAATGCAGTGTTTTAATCACCTGTTTCAAATTGATCAATAAAGATGAGCATACTTAACTCTCGTCGTTCAACAGCAACCGTGCTAAAATAAAAGGACACCGACCGGAACTCTTAACCGTTGTTGAGCTTCAGGTGCATTAACTATTCATTGAGCTGAATCGTAACAATATATAAACAACGCACTCGCCCATACCTGCTCTTCAGACTCTTTAACTTCTATTGTCTCAACAACGTGGTAATTTTGTTCGTGGTTACTACAATCAAGCGAGACTTTAAAACAATCTTGATTGTAAGGATTATCGCTTCACTTAGGTTTGCACTGTCAGTCGACATCTGGTGAGCAAGTCCGGCCAATTATTAAGCTACTGAATCCGAAGGCCCGTCTCATTTGACGGCTAAATGTTACGTGGGAGCATTTAAATTGGTCCTCATTGGATGCATTTTATTTAGCTGCAAGTAGCGTGAATTTTATATTGATCCTGCTGAGAGATACGCCGCGTGACCGGTTGTGATTTTGGTTACAGCTACTTGTTTTACATCATTCCGAAATTAGTAGTACCAAAAAATATCTTTCTTACATCCTCTACCTTTGTTGGTTCCTAAATGTAATGTTCCAAAGTTATTGTGAGCTTTAAATACTCTAACATCAATGACCAAAATCGCCTATCCTCCATTTGTCGGTCTATTTAATACCATACAGGGTATCATAGAACCGACAAGTTAATGAATTAAATGAGTGTCAAGTAGGATTTCGACACCGATAGAAGCAATGGTTAATTACATAATACGGTGGTATCGTGTCGAGTCGCCGCCATAATGAATACCTACCTCTAACCTCACCGGTTTTTTGTCTGTCTAGTGATTTGTGCTGAGAACAGACACGAAGCATGCGATGTGCGCGATACTTGCGCAACCAACATTATGATTTCCCTTTCTTATACACTGTAATTACATTTTAAATATCTAATCAACTGTGTTCCGTTAAAGCTTCTTGACGGATAAACGAAAGCCGGTCTTATGAGTATTATTTTATGACAGAGATTGGTTTGCATGTATAAGGGATGGGGCCGTTTACCTGCTCGACGGCTCAGCGTCGCACCCTCCGAGATTTGCGCCGGGTGCGCTCGCGCAGGTGCTCAGCGCACGACGAACAGTACTAACCGTCTATTTTACAAAAACAACAAAACTCGCCCGGGTGCCATGGAAACCGTGTCACGTTTGATTCGGCCGGTTTGTACGAGTAAAAAATATAGAAATTTGGTCATTTCCGTTTTCTTCGAACAGTGATTCACCTCGCGTGAGTTCTATGATTTATACTTGACTGTTGTTGCGGTCGGACCCGAATACATTATGTTAGAACATGCTTTTTAATAATTCATTTTGATAATACATTGCATTGGATTTAAATCTTAGGCGTTTTTAAAATGTTTGTCTGATATCGAGAAACGTTTCGTAATTTCATTACCATAAACCATTAGGGTCTATATATCCTTAAAATCCTCCTCATACCAAGTTATTTGTTTTATTACTTACATGTTTTCTCTATCATCCGTATTATCTGTATTCACTCCGGTTCAAGTCATTTCATCCTTCACTCGACTCATCCACCGTTTCTTCGGACTTTCTTTCCTGTAATAACCATCCACATTCATAAATTCATTTCTTATTTTGCAACAATGTACCAAGTTCCCCATTATTAGCATCAATATTCTCGCAGTGTCCCACAGAAGCCTGTACTCTAACCGTACCGTTTACCACAAAACGATCTCAATTACGTGCATTATAGCGAAACTTGTTATTGTGAGCTTCACCTACCTACATATATAGTATATTTGAACCTTCACTGGTCTTAACCTGCAGGTCGGAAACCATTTTACAATCTATAACAGAATATTGGACAGGACTGAATCTAATTAGATGATGCCTTTGTTCCAGAAACGGTCTTAGAACCCTTAAAGGGAGTAAAATATTCAACTTAAGTGTTTCCTGAATGGAAACTCTGTTTGAAGATAATTGAAATACCGTCCATTTAGAAGGTGAATATAATCCTAATGAACACGCTTTTCAAACAGTATTAGATGAATCAAAGCACTAGCCTCGTTGTTTAGCCCGCGTAGATTTCAGTGAAGAAGTTCCATTAAAATCGGTTCTGCTCTTTCAGAGATAAACCGGAACAAACAGACAGATAGACAGACTGACAGTCAATTAGACAGTCAGACAGGTATGTCTTTAGTAAATATTTGGAATTGCAAGCAGACACTTCAATTTTGTTTATGAGTATAAATTTATATTGTTTTCATATGCCCTGAATCACTACTTTTTCTAATAAAGTAATCATCTAAGTGTACAAAACTTGATACAGCACAACTTCACATTGATATAAAAATGTCGTCGATATAAACTAGTCTAGTGTCGACATAAATTCATACAATTTCATAAAAGGAAATCCTCATAGCTTATGATTTCCCATTTCTATATCGGGTGCTTGCAACAAATCTGCTTTAACAAGATTATAGCTCATTGCTACAAGTAAAAGATCCGGTCCATGCATCGGACTTGTGTTAACAACTTGGCTCGTGCATTCAACTGTCACCAGCACCTCGGTACCAGTGTCATCTAATTATGATTAAGATTTCAAGTCCTCTCGTGCTCTTACATTTCCTGGATCGAGAGCAGTGCTAGTTGAAGATTTACAATCTTAGCAAGAAGGCCAAATGGATATTTAGTATCGGTTCATAATTTAAGATATGCTTAACATAGGCCATCTAATTCAAAACCCAATATTGCTCTGTCTTTTCTGATCTTACCTTATTGATCTTGGGTTCTAACCATAAGCTCTAATTGCCATCATAGTTTCACTGTGTGACAGTGACAGACTTATACGACGTATACATCTGTCTCATAGTAAGACCTGTCGTGGCAATAACAGGTTATGGTAGGACCTCTGTAAAAGTGTAACTTCTAAATTGTTGGTTCATGTAGTGTCAAGGGTATCTTTAATATGCATTTGTTTTTCTCCATGATAAACCAAATGTAACAGACGATAACAATCTTAAAAATAAACTTAGTGATTTTGTAATTCACCCGAACGCTTTGAATTAATTTGGAATTTGGATAATGGATCTTCTAAATACTTTAAATATCCGTATAATCTATAACTTTCTTCGAGCAAATGAGAGGCAATAAAATAAATGAATTTCAAACGGTGACCTTTTCTTCCATGAACTAAGACATATGACCAAAATGGTAGCTACACGCTACACCGACGCTGTATTTATTGGCCACCGGTACTAATAATCCGATTTAAGCGTCTTCGGCTTTCCTGATTAATTAATACACGCCGCCTAGCCGCCTCCACTTATGTTGCCAGAAATTTATCGAAACTATTTCGTGAATGAGTACATCTATGTAATATAACATTGAAGTTGTCCACCGCTTTTTCTAGGATGTAAGCGGTATGCATGTGTTTTTCAAAAACGACTTTTTGGTTTTTTATGCAGTTTTACGATCGGATTGATTTATTGACTATGAAGTTTTCAAGTATAATAAATGATTTCGCAAATCATCATTCAAATTCATATCATTTTTCAAATTGACTGTAACATAAAGCTATTTAAGTAAAATCGGGCCCTAAATGAAACTTACGTAGCTGGACGGGTCAACTAGTTTTCGACAAATATGAAACAATGACTGGTTCTATAGAGAAAAGTTTGGCTCCTCAATTCGTTAAACATTTGGCCTCGTAAATAGAGATGTGGTAATTAAAGCTACAATCAAAGCCGCTGTACCTACTATTATCGACAATCAAACCGTATAAATAACATATAGCTTTGGGCGGTTTTTGGTATTAATTTGTGATAGTTTGTCATTCGGTGTGTAATCGTGATTTTATTTAATTGTAGCTGTAATGTGAACGATTTAGCCTTTATGCAATTCATAAATTAGCTAAATGTTTTAATACCAGCGTGAAATTGTTACCTGAAGATTATTTAACGGACATTTTGCATAATTTTGTATGAATTGCAACACAAACTGTTACGAAGCAATACTAAAATCATCCAGACGACTATTAGCATCGTGACGAATCGAAATGTCCATTACTTTGCGAGACGACTCACTCTGGTCCATCTCTTGTCGTTTGGAACAAGCACCTTGAACTTGCAACTATTTATATATTACATTATTGCATTTATGCTCAATTATTTTTAGAGAGCCGTGGTGGCCTTGGGGTTTGAGCAGTAGCCTGCTAGGCAAGCTACGCAAGTTCGAATCCCAGCGGGGCCTGTACCAATAACTTTTGTGCAGTGATTTTCACACAACGTGCTTTACGGTGAAGGAAAACATCGCGAGGAAACCTGTTTATGTCTGAGAAGTATTTCAAACACTATGTAAAGTGCCTGAGACGGCGATAGACTCACCATCTCTGCCTACCCCTTCGGGGAATACAGGCGTGAGCATATGTATGTTATTTTTGGACATTTGTGGTTGGCCTTTTTCAATAGAAAAAAGTCTCTAAATCGCACACTTCAAAGAAGTCGATAATTCATACAAAGATTTGATGAAGATAGTAAAGAAAATTTAAAATTTAATGACGTCATTAAAATTCACAATCGGCATTCCACTCCGTTTAAAGCAACCTAAACAAATTGAGAGAATGACAAGCGTGTCGCTAAAGCTTAAAATTCACACCACATCGAGATAACGGCTCTCTGGGCTATTCTAGACGGACACTATTGTGGAGTAATGATCAGAGTTGGCTGGTAATGATGCCGTTTCGATGTACCATACCACCGCTTCAGTACTATTGTTCATCTCAACTTTACCACGACTTTTTCTAAAGGTTAATATTGTTTGTATTGCGCGTGGGCTTGCGCAAGAACTGAAATGATTAGTAGTTGGATTGGAGCAATTGCAGTAGTAATTTGGGCCGAGATGTGTAACTGGTTATTCAAAAGATTTTTATTCGGATTGTACAATGACTTTGCAGATAGACGATCCGTATTCACCGATAGTTCAAGGAATTTTGGATAATTTAAGTGCTTAATCTATTATTTTTCTTGCTTAGAAAGAGCTTTGCACTTATCTAATTGGCTCTCTAAGCAGGCGAATCCTAAAGGTTTGTGTACAAGGGAAGTAATTAGTGCTAATTTATTGTGCTACCTTATCTTTTGTGTTCACGAGCGACCGCGGGCCAAGTAATTGTTTCCAAGCTTATCCCGCCTCACACGCGTGTGGGATTATCCGGGACCATTGGTTGTTCATTGTTCGGTAATTGGCCATTGTGGTCGTTATTGTTTCTGCTAATTTCGTTTATTGGACATTCTAATACCTTGTGGTACTTGACTTTCTCGGGAAATGTCTATTTTGTGAAATATTGATTAAATGAACTGTAAATGCCTGGCCGAGTGTCTTGCCGGTTCTTCTCAAAAGGTTTCGAACCGGCATGATATTCATAAGTGCCTTATCAGGACCTAGCCTGAATAAATATTTTTCATTTTCAATTATTGCAAGCCATGTAGGCAGGAATATATCGCCGCATAAGCTTATTTGTGAGATGAAAGCGCATCGGTATTTTAATCAGTAGATGTTGTTTTGTATACTTACTGAGATTTAAAACCAAATAATGTTTCTAAACTCAAGACACTGCGAAACCTTGTTGTTATTAAACTTGAAATTGTTAAAGGTCCCAGCTTTCATTCAAAATGTGAACATGGTGTCTATGCTCGAGCGGTTCCAATAATTCCCTACTAGACCCCTTGTGACGTAAACGGCAGCTGCAACTAACGTACTCGAGTCGTGCGTCCCTCTCTAACGCGTGCCGTACCATCTGCCCTCCTGCTCCGACGGCAATGCATATCTGTCATCCGGTCAACCTACGGTTGCGTCGATCGCGTACTTTATCGATTTTTGAAATAACTTTTTCGTTTTTGGGTGCTATGTTGTTTTGGGATATTCGCATCGAGGTAATTGTAACGGTATTTTGATAAGGATATTAAAAAGTTTTGAGTTTAGATACTTGTTTATTCTATGTATACACAAATATCTATCTACTAAGTTATGTAATTATTACAATGTCTTGTATGTAAATCTTGGTTTGTAGTGCCCTTGAAGTTCGATAAGGCCATGTGTTTCGACATTTGTAACTGTCATGTAAACCTTACTTGCCTAACATTGTAGTTCTTCATCAGCCTCTTCAAACGTTATCTTATTCACACTTTCCCATTTACCTACATCATCGTAATTTACAACATTTACTTACAACAATATTTCCTGCATGCGTAACAGGAGTTGTCTTACTTCCAAATTCCAACGGCGCGACCACGTGTTCCCATTCGTGAGCTTTTTTGTTTAACTTTTTTGATCACGTTAGTTTTTTATCTAGTATTGCCTTTATTCGTTTTTTCCCTAATGTCATATGAAATGTAACACAAAAGGCTAACAAAAAGTAATGTAGGATTAAGAGTTATATGCAGTGCATGGCCTCGGGCTACGGCCAAGATATCTATTATTGTTACATAGCGCCTTTAGGCCAGTTATAATTTATAGGACTGCAAAAACTGGACTTGCCTTTATTAGTTGGACTATGTCTTTTATCTTCCATTTCATTTAAATTAATATTTGCCGATTGCGTATTTCTTATAAGGGAATGAAAATAATTACTGTCTTAGATAGATCTTCTACTGAAATGTTCTCAAAGATGATTTAATTGTAAAAGTAAATTCCCTGTTGTTTATTATTAGGATGATATTAAGGGCAAATATCAAATTAATTAAATACTTATAATATATACTGACTAAGGCTTGCTTGCACGATTATAGCCTAAAGGAAAAACGAAGAAATCCGTTTTATCATTCAATTGGCAATTTTTTCTGTTAGAAGATTTTTCATATTTCTATACAAAACTTTAGTAATAGCGTTAACCAGAAGCACATGGACGGTTAAAGCTAATAGTTAGAGTCATGACGTCATTCGACAATTTCAAAAGAGTGCAAAAACATTTACGTACACGTTAACAATATAGCTAAAGTCCGTTTGCGAGCTAAGCTAGCTGTTTCATATAATGATTCTATTGAAACTATCCAAAACAAACTTGTCAAAGATGATTAGTTTGTAACTGTTGTTGTTATTATAAGAAAGATATTCACTTCAAGTAAAGTAACGGAAGAGAATAATGTAAGTAATTTGTGGTTAAGTACGTAACGAGATATTAATGACGATGGAGTAAATACATTGATAATGTGTGAACGAGACCTTACCGCCATCGGGGTTGCTGTAATTGATATCAATGTTGATGAAGATGTATGGTATTTGAATGATGAAATATGTTTTCTTTATAATCGCAATGTATTTGGTAATATATCCTTGAACTTAAGTGAGGGAAATCCATTATAAATGAGAAATGTGTCCTGGAAAACCCCTATAACACTTTACTAGACGTGTGGATCAAAACCAGGACCTCCGTATTCCCCAGTAGAGGTTAGTTGTTAGATTTTGAGAGCATATTTGTACAGAATTGTAAAACATTATCATTGTGCGATCTAACTTCTTTGTGGCGTCATCTTGAGGGTAAATTAAATAAAAAACGTGTCTCTCTGTCTGTTATCCTTTTCGCAAGCTGAACCATAGAACCGACTTTCCTAAAATTTGGAATAGTGAGATCCATAACGCCAACGACTGATAATTATTATAATGTTTTCATATATCTAATCGAAAAACAAACTTTTAGAATAACATAAAGTAATTAAATGTTAATAACAACAATTTACATAAGCATTGGACATTAAAAGCCGAAATCAGTAATTGTTTTAGTGGACGAACGACGTAAATTCTCACGGCGACGTAAAAAATAACCCGACTAATTAATGTTACGTCCTACAGCTAAGCATTCAAAGTTGGTTATTAATTTAACTGAATTTTATAGCTTATTGTGGTGTGCTCTGCATGACATCTGTTGAAGTAAATTCTTTGATTATTAATGATATGTCTGTTAATTAAAAAAATTTATCAGAAAGATCAAAAGTTTATGATTGTACCTAAGTGAAAACAGAAATGTATTTGGTCTTGTTCAAATGAAAGGCAACGGTATCAAAGTTTATATTCGCAGCAGGTCAAGCAAGCATTTACACTGTTGTGCTGCAAAACTATGGTTAATTTCCTCATTTCTCAGCTCATCTATCTTACCATCAACGTTAAGACTATCAATTGCGTTTATTCCTCTATATTTTCCAAGAATCGTGGTGTTTCTAAAGGGTTGAGTTTCATTAATAAAATCTCCGTTAATACTATTCCTCGCTGGTTGCAGACGCTATTGCGGAACACGAGTGTTTTGATACACGGTTTACTCAAGACTAATTGGATTTTTCCATCTGTAATTTCCCCATAGTAGCCTGAAATCTGGATTATTTAGAGCCCAAATAGTGGCACTAGGTTCGCCCGCTATTACATAGGACTTATACATAACTGGCGACATGTGGGTTACTGAATTTCTCCATCTGTAATTGCCCAATAGCAGCCCGGAGTCTGGATTAGTGTCCGGATAATGGCTATAGGCTCGCGGTCCACTATTAACAACTCTGCCTACCCCATCGGGGAATACAGTCTTAAGCATGTGTATGTTACAATTACTAAAGTTCACCGACCTCATTCTGTTCTGAATGATAATAATTCCAACATTCTTAACGATGAACATGTTTCCTATCACGCAAACATAGGGTCACTAACCACGAACCCTTTTTAACTAGCAGCCAAAACGCAATGATTCATAAAAACGTTACTGGTATTAGATTAACACATGTGGATATGGGGACTACTGCCAGATGGCACACACTTGAGATCCAGTGTGTTTTTACAGAAGGGAGACGATGGGAACTTTTGCCCATGTGTATGGAACGATGCCGGATTTCCATGGACAGTTTACATTTGTCACTTCATTATCAAGACATTACTATATCTGTTAGTTGAATTAACTTGCTCTTATATATATACTAGCTGTGCCTCGCGGTTTTACCCGCGTAGACTTTATTGTGTTATGTTTAATGTCAGGTTCCACTGGAAAGGGAGTACCTATCCTATCAACTTTTCCTAGTTCTAAACTACCTCCCCACCATTGTCAGCCGTCCTTGAAATCAAATCATTTTGTCTTAACTTTAAGTCTCTTATTACGAAACATGATTTAAACCATAACTAGGCCAAACTCGGACTAAAAGTATGTCTATCCCTTCTGAAATCTGTTTAAGATAAAGAGAAGGACCAAGTATTGTCTTAAGGCGATATGTTGTAATAAGAAAGTAACTATTCAAAAAGGCATACAATTAAATTTTAAGTTTGATCAGATGTTAATTTTATTAGTGGCAATAAAGATAAACACCTAAAAGCCCAATAGAAATAATGAAATACTGCCCGTGTGTTTACTTTTTCGATATAAATATGATTCCGTGCCTTATTAATATGACCCTAAAATCTGCCATGCACATGTGAATTTATTACTTTATCAACAAACAAACAACACAATGTTTACCGTATGTTTACGTACAAAGATGCGTAAAATTCGTTTACGACCAACCAAAACGTATCATAACAAAACCGCGGGAAGCCTTTATGAGAGAACCATAAAAATACGTTATATCTCCTCTAAGCAGCTTATAACGCACTCAAATATAATTGAATCAACTTTCCCAAGTTTTAGTAATGAATTATTGGGTAAATAACCAAGGCGTGTTCCTTTTAATATGTCATTCGGGAATGCACTGATCTCTGGTTAAAGTAGCCTTCGGTTTGCTGGGGGATCTTTTAATGCTACTTCTTGTAGTGCCTCTCCAGTTACTGAACGTTGGCCGTCAGTTCGGTAAACTTTAATACCACAGAGGCGACAAATAAGCTCGTAGTCAGTGATGGTAAGCGGCGGATGCAGCCTCTGAATGCTTGTTACACTAAGTCAAATGCGCATTGCCTGCCTAAAGAATAAAATCCCTGTGCCAACATAATGGCAATTAGCTGGCTCAGGGATTCCTCTCCTACTCCTTCCCTCCATGGAGCAGTGTCCACCTTACTCACACCAGGAATACAATACCACTCAAAAGGTAGTATTAATTTGGATGGAACCATCTGTAAGGTGGAAGTACAGTCTCCAGTCGGGCAGTTTTTAGTATCAAATAAGAGATCTCGTTGTGCCCTACATATCTTGTTTATATTTGCATATTTTACTACATGCTCAATTAAATATATCTAATGACAAATGCTGACCTACTTCTTGTTGTGATATCCGACAAAACAGTCCAGTTATAGCGACCTTCGCCTGCTCTAATGACTGTATAGTATTAACTGCTGTATCACACAGTTCGTTACAATTACCTGTGTGTAGGACAATAATTTTAGTTTGAAATATAGGTGGTTTTGTTTTAATCTTTATACGCCAAGGCCTTTTGTGATAATTTCAGAAGTAATTTATGTAATGCTAGAAGTAATTGGGTGCATATGAACATTTCTGTCTCCAACATGTGCAAATAAAACAAATCTTATATCATTGGTGAAATCTGACATTAATTTACTTGTATTTAGGTATTTTAACTTAAATACAAGCAAAAATATAGCCACCATTTACGAGATACCAGTCAAAATAGGTACTCAATTTGTTATTATTGCAGATTTAGATAACTAAACTTATGAGAGCTGGAACTCATAAGAGTTCCAGCTCTTGCATTACACATTCAATAGCTTTAGAATTTAAGTCCAATACTTCGATGTTCATAACGGTTTAACTTGTTTCTTTACCAGCATGATGATCTAAAATTTTTATTACAGCGAATCAAATTCTTTCAATCAGTTTTCATACGATATCGTTATCTATAGAATTAGTTGCGGCGTCTTTGATCGCTACTTGTGTATCTGCACCAATTATATGTTTGATTACTTGTCATGCAGTTACGTTACATACATCAATTAACTTGTTCTTTTTAATTACAACTTGAAACTTGATTCCGTTCAGAACACTACTATACTACGAATGCCATATGTCAGTTTATGGGAAAGTTATAACTTTTTTAATTGTTGTTTTTATTACTTTACCAAAGTGCTCGATAAAAGCGCTTGTGTTTATTAATTGTATGAATTGATAATATTATATTATATTACATAAGATTTAATTACATCACGTATATGATATAATTTTTCAAACCTTTCTCAAGTGGCTGGAACCCATAAAATTTTGGTCATAAACGTTTATGTAACTTTGATATCAAGTATCTCTGTATCATGCATTGCAACATTTCTTAATTGGCCCTGTTTTTTTTGAAGTTAATAATTTATCTGCGTTAATATGTAATCCTAATATTCAACACATATGTGTTTCATGCTACAAAGAAGATATACAATCGTACATTCTTGATGCTAAGCTGTAACTGCATCCTATAAAACTAGCAATTCGTGTACTAAAAAGTATGTATTGAAAGCATAGAGAATTCACTTCTTATTCTTCCCTATGGAACACTGGCGACGTCCGCAAGAATACAACATAATTATCTGCTCTTCTGAAAGGTGGAGGAAGCACAAAGTCCCTGGTCGGCAGTTTCGAGTTATAAAAACATTTTAATTCCGTATAGTTAAATTATCACGTCTCAATTTTAGATATTTTTTGCAACATTAAGTATAAAGCAACCGTATTTATTGTTAATAAGTACCTCGTGTTATTTGGTCATTTAATCCTTAATCTACCGTTATGTCTAAATTGGCTTTTTCTTGAGCTCATTAACCGCAAAGTTTTTACGTGGTTTACTCCTTAAATTCTCAATTTTAATTTCTAAAACATTTGTAGCTTTTGATTCTTCTATATTTGCACCATCGACTTCACTGGCGAATCAAGTAATAAGAGAATGTACGAATTCTTTCTCAGTATTAACCTATCGTGTAGTTTGTATAACTACTGCAAGCATTTTGGCTCCATGTAACTGGTTCTGTTTTACCCAGATAGTTCAAGTAGCTGATTAATCGTTCTATTCTGCCAAGATCGATTTATGCATCGATTTAATGCGCCCCATTAAGGGTCTATTATGGCAATAACGCATGTAACTCAGATCTACGGAAGACAGTTAGGGGCATTCATCTGTCGGATAGACCCCAGTTGGCTGCCCTATAGCTAGGTTGGCCTTTAATTGAGACCGGGTGTCGGAACTAAAGGGAACAATAGAATTCTTGACGTTATTTAGATGATATTATCGTTATTGCTAAAGTAGCATTAATTACGTTTATGCAATATATTTGTTTTGGAAACTTTCTAGACATATCGATATATGTAATTGTTAGCCAATGGTTTGAATTTTAGTGACAGGAAAAGGATAACTTTTCACTTAGGTAGAAAATACACCACGGCAGTAAGGAACTCATTCATTTGATATAGTCGCAATAAAAATATGTCTTCATTGGACTGAAACGAAATATCACATTAAAATCATAAAGTCCACACAGAGCCATTAAACTTGTTTTCGTCCGGGAAAAAATGACCAAGAATTCAAGGCAATTAAGCGAACAACGTTTTTAAATTCTGCCCGAATGTTTTTCGGATCTTATGAGCATTTGTTTTAGCCAAGCCACTGTTGCAAAGGCTATTACTAAGACCGGACCACGGGCCCCTTGTAGCCATAATCGGGTTGTCGTGTAGCCCGGGGCGTTATCTTATAGTTTATACCCAACTCTAACGATTTGTCACTGGTATCGTGCTGTACCGGCGATAAATTTGCAATATCTTCGGCACTTTCATAAATATTGGAGTAGATGACCATAGCAGTGTTGAGGTTGGGCGGAGCGAAGTGTTTTATGTTTTAATATATTTTATTTATGAGGCTTTTAATTGCTTTTACAATAAAGCGGTATTGTAGTTTTATTAACA
The DNA here is from genome assembly GCA_964035505.1 of Watsonalla cultraria. Classification (NCBI taxonomy): domain Eukaryota; kingdom Metazoa; phylum Arthropoda; class Insecta; order Lepidoptera; family Drepanidae; genus Watsonalla; species Watsonalla cultraria. The sequence goes on along the minus strand of OZ037717.1, from coordinate 1,764,894 downwards.
GTAATTTAAGAGAAAAAATATACGGGTCATCGCATACTCAACGGACCCATAGGGTTTTATCAAAGATCGTGCATTTTTGAATCACCATAATGTAATCTCAATTTGTCAAGTGGTGTTAACGGATTGCGTTGGAAGAAGACTGGTCGAGATCGCATCGGCACCAGTTTTAGGTGTGAGAATGTATCATTCCAAAACAAATAAAAACAAAACCAAAGCGCATTTAGTCTTTGGTGAAAACAATTTATTCCAGAACAACAATTATATATGTATACAAAGTATTCCAGAACTGCATTTTTATGGTTATTTTTAATCCCGAATCACGCCCAAATATTGAGTTGCTATTATGAATAAAACCACCGACGCATATCTGGTTAACTTTATCGTGTCCGTCTGTCCGCGTTTCTGTGTCTATAAGTGTCGCTAGTTCATTAGTACCAGATTAGTCATTGGACAAGGTAGCGTAAATTGGCTCAACGATTTATTTAGCAAGCCCACGCGTGTTACTAGGTCTACGAACATTTGTAACGACGGACGTTGGGTCATTATTACAACCAATGCGGTCTAGTTTCATAATTATTTTAGTTTGTGAATGAGATAAATAAATTAATTTATGGATTTATTTCATCACAACCTCCCCTCACGACTTCGATCGCGTAATATTTCCTTTTTTGGTCATCCCACAGGAACGAATTCTTTGTGTTCATCCACGTAACCAATATTTGAAACTCGTCTTAAGAAAACTTTTAATAATTCCTAATATTATTACTATTAGACCTAGTGATATCGTAATTCTGATACAAATCATCATTGATTCGATACAGATTACCGTATAACCAATTCTGACAGATGAAACTGAAATAAATAATGTAACTAATGATAAACACTGACTAGAAGGCATATCCACCTTTCCCCTTTCAATGCTTTGAACTTTCATCGGATCCAAAGCAAATGTATAGGCATCCTTTTAAGGTGATATAATATGTGTATGGAAGCGATTTCTCCGCACTGCAAATTAAAATGCTGCCAACTGGTTCTTGGGTGCACCCGTTTGTGCTATTAAGGTGGCAGCAGATATAAACGATAACGTTTTATTAAATTCTGAAGTATGATCAGATTATTGAGATTGTGTATTCTTATTGGGTATTTGTTTATCTAGAATTTTAAATAAATTTTAGAATATTTGTATGTAACTGTAACTGGGAATATTTTAATTGTTGATATCTATTTAAAACTCGATGGATGACAAAAGGTTGAACCAGATGGTAGGGTCTTTAAATTAACTATTTAAGTACGTAAGTTTATACACACACATAACCATAAACTAAATTATACTATAGTAGAAATATGTCTATCTAAACTCAATAACTACTTTCGAATCTCACATATCTATATTGTAACATTGAGTGTCTTCAAATCTGCAGGTGCCTTTATCGACTGGACGTATTTAGTACTTTTTATTGGATCTCGTTATGCTATGGATGACTTCTCAATTTGGAGAGCACGAACATGATTTCTTGAGTTTTTCGTCATACTCAGCATTACTCCCAACTGATTCTGTAATACGTTTCTTGCTATAGGATGTAACTCGATTGCCTCTTATGATTTATCGCTCTGTGCGTCCATTAATGTTACATTGACATGAATTACTATTCGGAAGTTATTTATTAACAAGCTCTGTTTATTGTTAGTGTCATTATAGCAAAAAATGTCGGGCTAAATTGATGAATAAATGTATGAAGAGATTCAACTGTCGATAAAGGTTTTTTTTTATAGTTGTTGAGGACACTTCATATGGGCGAGTAAATAACGGATTCCTTTTAAAGGTAAGAAGATTCTGAAGTAATTGACATTTTTGACGACACAGACAGGAGTGAAATTACTGGACGTAACGGACTAGACAATACCTCAAAGTGAAGATTAGGTTGCAATACTAAACTCACGTTAAAATACTGTCAATCTCGACCAGCCTCTTGTACTGACCCCACCAGTGTCTAATCCTAGCGTTGGTAAGACACGTCCATCCCAAGATACATTGTATGCAAATTACAACAAATAACCTACAAATGCCGATACATTTCGACAGGAGAAAGCATTATTAATGGACATGTCTCGTGAGTGCGCCATGTATTGTGTACATTAATGGCTCGTCTCTCATTGTGCCCTCAGCTTTGTCGCACAAACCGCAATGTAATTAAGTTAACAAAGTGTATTGGAGATTGATGGTGAGTTGAGTGAACTTAACATGAGCGGTTAGAGGCTGAGCATAGCACTGAATGGGAGGTTTTGTTTTCTTTATTGTTGAGTTTAAAAGGCGGAGTAACGTACTTGAGCAATATAATGTAAGGACGTAGGTAGTCGTATTTTATGTTTCCCACAAGACAGTTTCTGATGGACTTTATTTGGATTATATAGCATATGTCGGCGCCTCACCGGAGTTCGCCCCAGGATCCATTGTAATCGTCAAGAAAAATAAGGAACACAGCAGGATAAATAATTATATTTCTTTAACAACCTTACTCTTCAACGATCAGCGAAAGAATGCCACCTACTGCAACCTCGACTAACCAAGTTATTTAATTATTAATTACAAGACCACGTGTTTCACATTATTACAAAACTATTTAATATTAAGGTTTTATAATTCTAAAAACAATAAAACATTATTTTTATGTTAACTAAAGTCGAAATACATCTTAATTAGCTTAATTAGGTATTTTAAATAACAATATAAAATGAACCGGAAACACCCTATAAAGTTTACAGTTTTGTTACAAAAGTAAATCATAATTGTATTTTAAAATAAATTATTCAATAATTACAACAATATTAGATAATAATGAAACATTAATTAAACTTCTAATTTTACATAATTAACTTAACTCGTTTCTTAAAATAATACATACGGAAGTCATACAGTAGTGTAAACACAACAAAAACATTAGTGACCCACTTAATTCATATTACATTACAAAATTATATAAATAGGAAATTCTACTTCGTTAGTACTTTTAATTAATTCTAGAATCTGAATTACAATTTATTATCCTAAATTTAAGAATTACATTATTACGAAAAGTAGCTAGTGTTGTTTCCTGTCTCAATTTTAAATTGAGACTTGTTTCCTACAATTGAAACTAGATGGCAGCTCGGTTGAGCGCGCCCATACGGCCATACTGACTCAAGCGCGTTCTCTGCGCTTACAAATTTAGAAAATCATTGACAGAATTGAAAATCATATAAGATTGCATGTACACACAATTACATAATCAAATCAAACCAATCTCATATTTCCTTATAACAAGGTTCTCTTTTGTTTTAAGGATAAACACTTAACTTGTAAATGATAACTTAACAAATAATATGGTAACTTTACAGCCTTGATTAATTAGTAAACATTTCGTCAAAAACAATACTTTGACACTCATAAACATAAATCATTCTTGAGACTAGCAATCTCATTCTAGGATCTACCCACACCAAAACAGGCAATCACCCATCCTGGGATCTAGCCATCAACAAAACAGGCAATCACCCTTCCCGGGATCTAGCCATCATCAAAACAGGCAATCACCCATCCTGGGGTCTAGCCATCATCAAAATAGGCAATCACCCTTCTTGGGCTATAGCCTCTAAGACCGGTATAAAGGATGCGCATGGTGGCCAGCCAGCGCGAAAGGAAGGATTTTGGATAGGAACCAACAATAAAATAAAGCAGGGGCTAATTATTGGAAGTGGATGCCCCCAAATTAACTGGTATGTTCCCACAGTTATTAGCGGATGCAGTGGCGGAAGATAGTGATTCAACAGGTACTCCAGAATTATCGTTATTCGCCCATACGGCCGACTGCTCAGAGTCAGAGTCACTTTCAAAAGGGTCATATTGTGCAAGGGGAGCAGCTCGCAAGGAATCATGACTAGCAATTTTTTCTGAACAACCGCGGAGATTGACATGTTTTAGTCTGTATCTGTCATTGGGCAAGATTTCTAAAACTTCCATAGGCCCTTCAAATTTGGGACCGAGTTTAGTGGTGTGGCGTTCATGGCGCCGAAGTAGAACAAAGTCGCCAACTTTATAAGGTTTGACTTTAGCTTTACCTTTATCGAAACGAGACTTATCCTGAAGGGATCGCTCGTCCATCCTATCCTTGCAAGCCGCTCGCATTGATTCTAGATCATCAGTTAGTACATCGTCATCAACTTGTAATAACTTAATACTCGGTGGTGAACATTTCTTTCCCAGTAAAATTTCCAGTGGACTTTTGCCGGTACTTTTGGATACACTACAATTTATAGCTAATTGTAAATCCTGAATAGCCGAGTGCCAAGGCATATCAAGTTCTACAACCGACATATTGTCTTTAATTACTTTCATAAGGCGCTCTACCTGTCCATTCGCCCTACTAGCGCCTTTTGCCACCACATGATGCTGAATACCATAACGTTCGCAAAAACTTTTGAACTCTGTGGATGTCATGCTTTTATCTTGATCAGTAATAAATAACGTAGGGGTGCCAAAAATAGATATAAAATTTTGAAAGCACTTAATTGCGGTTTCCGTAGTGCGGTCATTTGTATAGATCATGTGAACGTATTTGCTGTAACCATCTATATAAACAAAAGCATATTCCGCTACGTTTCGCTGGCCATTCATTCGTCCAGTAATATCGCCGTGGACAGTGTGGAAAGGAATTGGGACTTTGTCGATTGGATGTAGCGTAACCTGTCGAGCACCCGAAACACCTTTCCGAACTCTACAACTAACACAGTTCTCTACAAATTTTCTGACCAGCCGCGACATATTTGGGAACCAGTATTGTTCACGTAATTTAGCAAGAACTTTCTCCCAACTAAAATGTTGAAGAGAATTATGATAGTGACTGATAAGATTCCATCTGTATCTAGCAGGGACAATAATGAGCTTATGAGTTTTATTATCAATTTGGACTTTACGCCTCAATAATTTATCTTGGGTAATGATGTAAGTATCGGCAATAGATTTGGGAATAGAGTCTCCTTTTAATTGATCAACAATTTTACTTAAGATAGGATCGCGTTTCTGCTCAATGAGCAGCCAATTGTGGTCAAGCGAGTTGACTAGGAATTTTAAGGCCTGAGTAGGCGATTTTGGTGGTAGAGCGACACTGACAGTTCGAACGGATTTTTCAGTATCTACGTGGTTGCGACTGAAATAGTCTGCATGAGCAAGGCGGTCTCCCTTACGGTATTCAATTTGAAAATCAAAATTCTGTAAATAAGCCCACCATCGATGTACCCTGGGAGTCAACTCTTTCTTATGACTGGAAGCTTTTAAAGAGTTGCAGTCCGTCACGACTTTAAAAGCCCTCCCGTGTAGAAAATGGCGAAAATGTTTAATTGCTTTTACAACTGCGAGGGTTTCCAATTCATACGAATGATATTTACTCTCGCAATCAGTCGTCCGCATACTAAAATAAGCAATTACCAATGGATTTTTATCCTGTCTTTGAATTAACACGGCGCCATACCCCAGAGAGCTGGCATCGGTGTGAAGCTCTGTGGGTAAACAGGGATCGAAAATAGTCAGAAGGGGAGAAGATATAAGCCGATTAATGACCTCGCGTCTTGCAAGTTCATGACGATCTGTCCAACGCCAAGGAACGTTCGCCTTTGTTAACTCGTACAGGGGAGCCATTATCGAGGAGAAGTTAGGCACAAATTTCCGAAAATATCCAGCTAATCCATTAAACTGACGGACTTCTTTGGGACTCTTAGGAATGGGTGAATTGACCAAGGCTTGGATCTTCCGTGGGCTAGGTTTAACGGTTCCGTTTTCTATAAGGTTTCCTAAATATTCTACTTGCGTTTTAAGAAAAGAGCATTTGGCAACGTTCAAGGAAAAACCAGCTTGCGTTAGTCGATCTAGTACTAATTTTAGATTATGCAAACCTTCGTCAATTGTTTCGGATATTACCAGAATGTCATCAACATAAACTAACGCGATATTATCTTTAAGTTCTCCTAATGCCGAATTGATAGCACGTTGATAAACCGACGGCGCGTTACAGAGACCAAAAGGCATACGCAAGTATTCAAATTGACCATCGGGGGTCACAAAAGCGGTCTTTTCGATCGAATCGGGTGAAATTGGAATACCATGAAAACCTGCAGCCATATCTAAACAGGTAAAATAGCGTGCTTTTCCTAACTTATCGATCTGATCTGCTATAAGCGGTAAAGGAAAGTGATCTCTGAGAGTATTGGCATTAAGCTCGCGAAAATCAACACAGAGCCTGTCAGTACCATCCTTTTTTTTGACTAGTAAAATAGGGCTACTGTAAGGAGATGAACTATCTCGTATGATGCCATTACTCTTCAAATCCTGAACTATTTCTTTAACTTTTTCACGTTCCACAGGTGACAGTCTATATGGTCGTCGCTGTACTATTTTGTCCGGATTCTTTAATCTAATTTGTAAAGATCCAGTTTTCACTTGTGAAACGCGATTCCCACTTGTAAAATTATCTTTATATTTAGTAAGTATTTCCCGTAATATTTTAAGTTGTTGGGGATCGCTTATATCAGTATCAAGACTCAAAGTCGGGTCAACATCAAGCAAAACGTTGTTAATAAAAAGCTCACGCTTTAGAGAAATACTGTCTTTCTTCAGTGTCACGCTAAGACCTGGCACATTCAAAAGGTCGAATCCGATAAGGATATCAAATTTCATGCGAGTATCACCAACTACATAAAATTCTAGCTCTACATAAATACCGTCTACTTTCACTACAGAGGTGATGCTTCTATTTGACTTTATTGGTGAACCACCAATGCCCGAAAAGGTAACGTCTACACATTTACGTTTGCCGGGTACAGAAAGAGAAACGCTTTCTTTAATTAATGAACAGTCGGCACCAGTATCAAAAAGACACGAATAACCCTTATCACCTATTTCTACAGTAATCAGACTGCGTTCTAAGGATTGACAATAGTTTACAGACTTGTTTATTGATTTGAGGCGCTCATCATTCTGCCGACGAAAACAATTCCTTTCAACGTGACCTGGACGATGACAATACCTGCACTCAATATTTTTAGCCATATTCGAGTTACTAGAAGGACCTGGTTTATTGGGTTGATTATTATTATTTTGCATCGGCACTGGGTTGGCCTTAGGGACCACCCTTATTTCCTTACAATCACGAGACACATGACCCACCTTATTACAGTTATAGCATTTAACAACATGATCCCTTTTAGAAACACTGTATTCAGCAAAACGTGGTTTTTTGCAGTCATGATGATCGATACTTGGTTTTATGGACGGTTCTAGCTTGCGTTTGCGATAAGTTTTCAAAACAGAAATTAATTTGGGCAATGATTCTGGCGTAATACGTAATAAATCTGAGCGAATAAATTCTGGAAAAATACCTGTCACCACAGCATCAAGCACCTCCGCATCCGAAGCCTCAGGTCGGACTCGCTTGAACAGCGTCCAGGCCTTTGTAGCGTATTCAGCGTAACTCGACGCGTGATCAGAAGTGAAGGCTCTCCACTTCTGAACGTCGTCCGCGTACCGGAATTCCCTGCCAAACGTTTGGATTAGTTCACATTTAACTTGGTCCCACGTGGTAGAACTCAGCGACCACGTGTCAGCCCATGTTTTTGCTCTTCCTCTTAGTTGTAAAATAGCTTTCATGCGGGCCTCGTATGAAGGTATGTTGAATTTTGATATCGTTTCGTCCACGTGAGCACACCAATCCCTAATATCATGAGATCTTTCATCGGGGTCGAAAGGCGGCAAGTAAAAATCGTGATGGTGACGCGATGGCAATGAACCAGATGAGAGGGCAGCGGTCACAGCACTAGCTGCCGATTGTTTCGTAATAGAATTAACAAGACTCATGACCTGTTCCATGGTGAAAGTTGGCTCCAGTTGACGTGGTGGTCCGGGATCACCGGGCTGCGATCCCACCGCTGCTGTCGGCGCCTCACCGGAGTTCGCCCCAGGATCCATTGTAATCGTCAAGAAAAATAAGGAACACAGCAGGATAAATAATTATATTTCTTTAACAACCTTACTCTTCAACGATCAGCGAAAGAATGCCACCTACTGCAACCTCGACTAACCAAGTTATTTAATTATTAATTACAAGACCACGTGTTTCACATTATTACAAAACTATTTAATATTAAGGTTTTATAATTCTAAAAACAATAAAACATTATTTTTATGTTAACTAAAGTCGAAATACATCTTAATTAGCTTAATTAGGTATTTTAAATAACAATATAAAATGAACCGGAAACACCCTATAAAGTTTACAGTTTTGTTACAAAAGTAAATCATAATTGTATTTTAAAATAAATTATTCAATAATTACAACAATATTAGATAATAATGAAACATTAATTAAACTTCTAATTTTACATAATTAACTTAACTCGTTTCTTAAAATAATACATACGGAAGTCATACAGTAGTGTAAACACAACAAAAACATTAGTGACCCACTTAATTCATATTACATTACAAAATTATATAAATAGGAAATTCTACTTCGTTAGTACTTTTAATTAATTCTAGAATCTGAATTACAATTTATTATCCTAAATTTAAGAATTACATTATTACGAAAAGTAGCTAGTGTTGTTTCCTGTCTCAATTTTAAATTGAGACTTGTTTCCTACAATTGAAACTAGATGGCAGCTCGGTTGAGCGCGCCCATACATACGTCGTCAAGCTACATTTATTTTTATTTTAATAGCTTTTTCAGCCTGTTCCTTGTAAACAAATTTGACTAAAATTCATGATTTTTCTCAATAATTCGACATTTTGTTGGATTATAGTCGTAGCCTTCTCGTGTGAGGTTTCTTTATTGGTTAGACAGGATTAATGATATAAAAATTCAACGGAGATCTAGTTTCCAAGACAGATAATTATAGACAATATCGCTACAATATGTGTTCTAATATACACGATAATTTAATATTTTTAGTAGCTTGCAGTTAAAAAATATGCATCAGAGTGTTATCCAGAGCAGGAAACCTCCCGAACAAAGGTCTAATTGTCCGGGACACAAATGTGTAAGCCCAAGGTTAAACCTCACCTCTCGTGCACATACGCCACACACACTCCACCCATCGAATCATAAGTCGTGCTCGCGATCACCATATCATCTACGTACACCATTTGCGGTGTTTTTATAGTTCTTTTTAGGAATGTATTCTGTGACAAAATGTTATATATTTATTTATGAATTGCGATCAATCAGAATTCCATAATAGGGCTAAAAACTTACAACTTTTTAATACATATTTGTGATGCCTTATTGGAATTAATTGCGATCTGGTAAAAACCATACTTAGTATCGATGATGCCGGTATTCTTAAAATCCTGACAGTACTGAATTCGAAAATCAGAACGTTGTTCCTAAGCACAATGCTTATGATTCGATACGTTGACTACATGCACACACGAGTAGGTGCGTAATAGGGGCCTCAAATCGCCGTAATAGCGGATGCAACCGTTCTACTCTAGCATCCGCTGTATACGCCTTTGATCTCGATTTCACTTGATTTTGTCAACCGATTATATCGATACATCGGATATTGGTTGATGTTGAAATGCTTCCGATTTTTAATGGAATCTTATCCATCGATGCATAATATTAACAGCTAAACAGTTAGTTGTCTGTCTTTGTTAATATATCAATAGAATCGTTCAAGAAAAGTGTGAGCATATTAGCGCTATTTACTTCAATTTATAGGTAATTAATATTGTTATCGACACTGAAAATCTAATTTGAAGAAGATTTCAATCTTGAATCCTTCATACTGAAATCTTTGTCAGAATATGTTTTTTTTAAATTTCAATTTATAAAGGACAATAAAGAGATGGCACTGGACAGAGACAAGTGGAAAGAGTTGCATCGGGTACACCGACAAGAGTCTCATTACTCTTAAATTAATGATGATGAAAAGACAATATGCCTTGTCCTACCACATAAGGATAGTTAAAATTAAACTCGCGAATGTTCGATGCTCGTTTTATACGCGTGCGTCGCGGAGGGTGAACACCCTTACCGTTACCATAAGGGAGCAACTGTTTATGGAGCGATACAATAATGAAATTAAACGTTTCACTTGTTTGTGATCAGACCTCCATTCAGAAAAGGGATCGGTTTTATTATTCAATGAAAATAATCCTGTTGCCATTATTAAGTACCACTGATGGCAAGCGAAAACGATACACGTTAGTCTTTGGCCTTGAAGCTTTTCAAATTGTAAATAATTCAACTCAATTTGTTTAAATCTAGTAATTTTTACAATTATGCCTTATGCCTTATTAATTATGCTTAGTTGCTATGAATGATATTTTTCTGACAGTTAAAATCATCTTCTGACGTATAAACGAAGCTATTTTCTAAATTTCAAGACTTTGTTCTGTAGTGTGGATTATCAATACTATTAAAGTCATAACGTACAAAAAGGCTAATGTCAGTTATTTCGAAACAGTACCATAATAGCCAATTCATCTTAAAGACAAAATACCCGATGTACTAGACCATTCTGGCAGGGATATTAAACTGTACCATTTTTCAATGTCATAATCGTTATTTATATTAGTACTCACTTAACTTTTAACTTAAAGACTATTAATTGGTAGTGTTAATTACGAGAGAAAAGTAAAAAACGAAGTCGTTAATGCTACTAACTTTTCGGTTTGAGAGTTTTCTCTGACGCAGTGTAAAGCACTTTGTATCGAGTACATAAGTTCCAATATTGCTTGCAGGAAAATCGGTAGCATAATTTGGTAGCATTACATGCGCCTACGCAGATTTCAAAGTAACAGTAGTTAGGGTTGTCAGACGTGTTCTTTTATTTCGTTAATTAAGATATTTTAAGTATTGGTATTTTGTATATCAAGATCACAGAACACGTTATAGGCAAGGTGTTGTGTTGAGATAATTACTTGGATACTGAATTTAATGTTAATTTCATATAAGTAGATATATTTTTTAATTTGTATACTTATCGTTAAAGTAGGCGGATAGCCAAATATTCTTTATCTTTAAATAGTTTTCTTCTAAGTTAGTTCATAAATCAAATATGTCTAACTAATTACAAAGTCATTCATTAATATGTTATCACTAACTGGAACGTTGATAACTACTTAACAATGTGTTGTATTTTCATTGAATATAACTATCATTATGTCAATTGTGTGACTTATCATTACAATGTCTTTATTTATTTTTAAAGTTATCGTTAATGTTGTTTCCTTTTTGCTTTATTTAACCTAATTATTTAATAACATTAGTATGAAGTGGTTTGTGTATTTGAAGTTAACAGCTAAGCTAACAATTTAATTGATCTTCACGATTCAGGTAACGTCTCTCCTTTTTCTATGGTATGAGTATGAGTTGTACTGAAAATCTTTAGTGCAGTGATGTCACATCACAAACATTTCGGTGAAGGTAAACATCGTGAGGAAATGTCTAGAAAAAACTTGTATTTCTGAATCTGTGTATTTTAATTTGAATTTTTGTACCTATATGTTTGTTCTCATACTTCTTGTAAGTTTCTGAATGGATCTTATTGTGGTTTCCATTGTTATTTACGTATTTTCTTCCGTTATATTTTAATGTTCCTAAATTATTGAAATAATCGCCAACCGAGCAAAGCGGACACTGATCAGTTCGTAAATTATGACATTACATAATATTACGATATATTTTTCATACTAATCCTTGTCTGTCCACGCCTATTAAATATTTTATAGCGTTACGGATGTTTATAACATTCTTTATTACCATTATTATAAATTACGATAGTGTTGTTTTGTCTCCTTGGTTCTGACTAGTCTAATTTTAGTTTGACAAAATTTCGCAGGCTCATATCTGAGTACTTCAGACTTCAGCTACTACAGAATTCAGAATAAGTAGGTAACCATTTTTTTTCAACAAGAGTGTGAAGAAATGTTTGCAGATACACTAATTCCGAGCGCCCTCACGACGTATCCGCTCAGTGAAAAAGTGGGGATAATGGCATATGTATTTTGTTTGCACTCGGTCCATACAAGACCCAAGTGGGGAAAACTGCATAATGTCTTCTGCGTATTCAAAGTCATCGCTCATATCTCGCGACGGCATCTATACAAGTAGGTTACCACCATCGGTGGTAACCAAGAGTAAGTGAAGATACATCAAAATGACAGCCACTTATTTGAATTCCACATATAACATACTTTCATACAAGTTTGTACTGTCAACGGTGATTGTGCGTGAAATCGGTAATAGTTGCTAAATTCATAGTTTTGATGGAATATTGGTTTCGCGGCTTATTGGCTATTATCACGCTATTTTACACTCGCGGTATGTCGGTGCCGTTGTATTGTGGGATTTAGGTAAACTATGGTCATATTTACCTGCAATTAACAAAACTAAAGTCTCTTACGTACATTCAATTCGAGTGTCTCAAAACTAATATCTTACATAGTATCGTGCATTCCCCGAAAGGGAAGGCAGAGGTGTAGTTACACTACCCACACCCACACTTCACCAGTTATGTATAAGTCCCATGTGATAGGGGGCGAGCCTATTGCCATTAACCGGGCACTAACCTACTACTAACGTCTGAGCTATGACCTTTCATTTTGGTACCGTAAAATTCAAACGTTAAAGCTAAGAAGTTCTTAAAGCGAGCTGCTTAAACGATCATAGTTGGCCTTCTGGATTAGGCGCCCTATCAAAATCACAGTAGCAGCTCGGAGTCTGGACTTTGGGTTGCTACTGAATTGGACTAGACTGCTGATGGAAGCCAGGACACCCACAAGTCTGAAGAGATAGTCTGATATATTTTTTAATCGCTTAAACAACTTTGGAACATGTACTTATACTATACAAACATACCTCCACGTGTCGGAATGTATTCTAAATGTAAACAGCGGATATCTCGCGAGTTACACATAAGTAAATATCAGTTAGTAGGCGAATATTTTGCTCCTGTTATCATCGGGTCGCGGTTTGGCGTTCCCACGGTGAGATATAAATTATCGCTTCCTCAATTTACATTGGATATTATCGTTTTTTTTTTGGGTAATACTTCGTCACATACCTAGATGCAGTTCTTCATAGAGCTAGAAAATGTCCTCAAAGAAAAAATATAATAGATCTTTGTAACATTTTTTATGTTTGTTACTGAATTACGCAAAAATGGCTTAACGGATTTGAATGAAATTAAACACATAAGTCACCTGCTTTCTGCTTGCACTCATGGCTTTATCTTGGAAAAATGTTAGGTTCTTTCAGGAGAAAAATAAAACTGCAGTATACTCAAACAATTGATTTACGCTTTTAAAGTTTCTGCAAATCGGGCACTAAATGGAGCTTTTTGATGCATTATTTGCCATCGTTAAAAATAAGAAGTTCAGTGACACAAATTAAAAAAGAAGAGTTAAGTACCGTCGTAAAATAAATCACATAATTTTAATTAACCTCGTTATCAAAATTCTAATAATTCAAAACTAGTTCTTTGCGATACTCGTTTATGTATATTTTCGGCAATTCGCTTAATATTCAGTGACTGATGTTCCTTATTTTATTTTATAATATAGTGCGGGCAATAATCGAGTCACTAAATCGATTCCATTTTACAACCACATCGATCAAAGTCCATAATGCGAACGAGTTATAATATATGCTGCTTAAAATCTAATCAAATCTTACAAAGTGCTTTTTTAAACCTTTTTATGATATCTATACATCTATACAGATAAATAAAATTGAAGTGTCTGTTTGTAATTCCAAAATAACAGCTTTTCACTAAATGCATACGAAAGTATACACGCTACTGACACTAAAAAACTAAGTTTTAATTTTTTTCTCTGTCTGTCTGTCCGTCTGTCAGTCTGTTTGTTCCGGGTAATCTCTGAAACGGCTGGGACGATTAGCTGATGTTTCAAGGAGTAACTTAGGCTACTTTTATTTATTAAAAATATAAGGGTTCCGCGACAATAAGGATGAAACTAAATCTACGCGGGTGAAACCGAAATAAATTGTGGGTAAACATATTTTGTATATTTTATTGTAGAATAACATTTCATCAATAAAAAAAAATGCTATAATGAAATTATATTGTGAAAATTACTATATGAAAACAAATATTGACAACAACTCAAATTCTATTGATAAAAATATGCTAGTTTCAGATGGAATGATTTTCCCAATAGTTCCATCAATCGTATTAAGCGTAGTCGGCGCAATATTGTACAAATTTCCTTCATTTCAAGCAACAATGCATCGGTTCTGCAAAAACAATGGCTTACCTTTTAAGGTGACACTGACAGCCGGTTTCGAGTTGGTCCTGACATTGGCAAGCTGCGGGGGAAATGAAGGATACGTTGGTATTTAACAATAAGATTACATCTATCTGACGAGACTTCCTCAGGCATTCGGCGTGGAAATATGCATGTAAATCGTAAAAACAACGAAAGGATATTCGACGCATGAGGTGTGATCACGAGTAGCTCAGGGTGCCTAGTGCGAGTTTTTCACTGCCGCCGTCACAAGTTAACGCAGATTTGTATGGGATCGGAGCAGCGCCTCTGCCGGCCTAAAGATGACACTATTGTGAGCCCATACAAATCTGCGTTTACGTCGACGCGGTGACTTGTGACGGCGATTTTAAGAAAATTCGCACTAGACCCCCAGTTGGCAAAGCAACTGCACGGTATGCAGAGGTCGTGGGTTCGAGTCCAATCTCGTTTCCATATTTTTCTTTTTAAGAATGCAAGAATTGCCTTCGGCGTGACAAGTCGAGGTTTCGGTTCGATTGAAGATTTATATTTTTTCTGTAAGTGTGATAACTTCCATGCCTATAAAAGAGTACGATGCCTAATAATTAAATTAAAGTAGGTTTAAAATAGAAACATCGAAAGAGTTTACTAGTAATTTTAGAGTGAATACGAATCGTGAGTAGGAACTTTGCGGATATTCAGCCGCTGGTTCGTTTTCCGGAGAAAGCGAGTACTAATTAGTTTTTCTAAAAAAAAACATACATTAGAATTGACAGCCTCCTCCTTTTTTGACGTCGGTTGAAAAACAGTGACACTACGATCTTCACGGTGATGGGGAAAACATCGTGAAAATCGTAGTGTCTTAGATTCAAAAACAGAAAAGTGACCCTTTTAGAAAGGCGTTAGCGTAACTCATTCGAAAAATCTTAGTTAATCCATTATTTAAGTAAATCCCGATATGTTATCATACGAGAATAAACATGGCGTAGTCCCAAATAGATTGACACGCGGCCGTGGGAACGTGCGTACGAATCTTGAATGCTAATGTAAACAGACAATTCCGAAGAAGTAAATAATGATAAGCGAATCATTGTAACTTGTCATTTCTATTACTGTAATCTATGTAGCAGCGTTTCTTTGCTCGCTTCATAGATGGCGCTCCTCGATATCAATTGTAAAGTTTGAGTACAAATTTGAACTTAAATCGCGCAATAAGAGTTTCGCATTGTGGTATATACAAGTTTCCAACTAGAACACTTGGAGCCTCGGTTCCCTAGGCATGACACCGCCTGGCTGGAAGATCTTCCCTTTGCTGGGGCTGAGCATGATCACTCGCTCGAAGTGTTCAGACATTGTCGCTTGACCTTGCGATGTAACGTGAATCAAAATGTGTTGATCCGCCATCTGTGGCATTAAAACACAACCGATTTTCCAAAAAGTAACAATCAACACGTTTTGAGACGCGCTAAACGCAAGGTGAAGTGACGATGTTTGACCGTGTCAAAACCTATACTTGGTGCATTGAATAAACTCATTGGTGCATAGACCTTCGGCTACTAAAGCTCTAAGTAATTAGAATATACTAAATTAAAACACGAAACACTATAATGTTTTTTTCAATATCTGCATAGATAACATGGTATACACTTAAGCACAGACGCATAATTTTATATTTTGGCACCTTTCCTGATAACCTTATCGTCTGAAGTGTCAAATGCAAACACAGTTACATTTCGCCG
Source organism: Watsonalla cultraria (assembly GCA_964035505.1). Taxonomy (NCBI): domain Eukaryota; kingdom Metazoa; phylum Arthropoda; class Insecta; order Lepidoptera; family Drepanidae; genus Watsonalla; species Watsonalla cultraria. The sequence continues at coordinate 1,748,880 of OZ037717.1, read as the reverse complement.
CAAATATAAGTGATATTTTTCACTTTAATAGGATATTGAAAAGCTTGCGACAATATTTGCATTTTAACAAAACATTGAGCATATATTCAGAAATTCGTTAAGTTTTCCCACGATTTATTAAGTGTTACCATAAGTATGAAATACTAACGTCTTGCTCGCAACTCCGTCTGTGCAGGATTATAATTTAGTCCAAATTACTTGACAGTTATCGTTATACTAGCTTCTGTCCGCAACTTCATCCGCTTCGAATAATTACTTTGGGCTAACATTAACTTTAACCCGCGATTGGTCTAAGCGTGATGATATACAGCCTTCCTCGACATATGGGTTATCTAACACTGAAATATTTTTTCAATACGGACCAATAGTTCCTGAATTAGCGCATACAAGCAAACCAATAGACTCTTCAGCTTTATACATTATAGTATAGATTTAAGACAATTCACACAGTATTTTTATAAACCATAGCCTATATGTTATTTAGTTGTATAAGTTATATTATTGTAAAGTTTTATTAAAATCCCTTCAGTAGTTTTTGCGTGAAAGAGTAACAAACATCCATACATCCATACTTAGAAACTTTGACGTCTATAGTATAAGTAGGATTAAACGAAAGGAAAGGAATACCATTCGTATCTCTTTCTGAAGATCCAATTAACTCGATAAAGCTAATAATCATTATAGCTAATTACGTTAACTTAATACGATATTTATTGTATTGTCAGTTTATCGATACTCCAATCGAGTTTGGGTGGTCTCGATTGTGATCGATACATTGCGATTGTATCTCGATTCTTCACTTACAATCCGTATTGTTGATAACACATCGAGTGGTTTATTGTGACGGTAGCTGTATCACGGCAGACATCTTTGTTTTTTGTTTTGTTTCAAGATATTATTTATTTTATTTACCAAATCCGCCATTTAAGACTTGTTTGTACTTCCCGGTCATAATTATCAATTTTTGTAGCCTACATGCCTAACCTACTTGTTAATGTTTTTAGGCTTTTTCTTTGCAAAAATGTAGTCTGATTCGCAATTTAATGCAGACAGACCGAGAGTTTCTGAATCAATATTTATATTTTGTGTAAATACCGTGTATACTTTCATATGCATTGATCGAAAAGCTGTTCATTTGGAATTACAAACAGACACTTCAATTTAATTTACTCTGTCTTTCTTTCACTTTTAAATGCGACTCAATTAAGCTTATTGTGCGTTTGGTTTAGTTTCAACGTTACTAGTTCAAGCTTACGATAAGAATCTAAATGTATTCCTAAATCAGCACACATGGCTCTAGAGTGGTTCTGACACACATTACCTTATATGGGCGGGCGTAAAAAAGAAAATGATTCATAATGTTTACGTTTTTGACGAAAACTGATAACTTAACAATCTTACTAGTTTTTTGTTTAAATGAAGTAACTATTAGGGTTTTTTACAAACATTTATATTTATTGCAATATATTTTTAATAGATTCTTATTTTTGCCATATTTATGTTAAAGAGTTTTTCGTTTTTTAGTAACGAAATCCCCCGTTATACTATTAGTACAGATCAATAGAAAAATATGGTCATTATAATAATCCTTATTATATATATTAGTGCCGTGTGCTAATGGATATTTTATCTTTCCAGGTTTCGTGTCATGTTCTCCGTCACCTTGCAAAAACGGTGGGACATGCCTCTCCACGCAACGAGGAGAATACTTCTGCAAGTAAGTACTAGGCTAACGCTTTTATTTTTATACTTCTTAACTTGACGTCCTTTGACGTAAAGTAAATTCTACGTTAAGTGGTTAATTTTAGCACATGATCTCTGAATTAATTTAAGCCATAGCCACATTTATTTCAACAACATACTTTACTACTATACTTATTGCAAATTATGGTTTAAGAAGACGAAAACGACATCCAACTCTTATTACTTCCATACCTTGAAAACAGACACTACGACTTTGAATAGCTTAGTTTATATTAGACCACGTGGAAGGGGAGCTTGCTTAGTGATTAGATCAATTCATATTGTTGATTGTGCGTGATCTAAACCCGAATCAGTTTCAAGTATCATCTCTCGGTTATGATTATTATTATCACGTACCCTCACCCCCATAATGTTTACGTGTGTGTGTATCAATAGGGCGTTGTCATTCTCTTATACAGTATCATTGTGTGTGTTGTGTGTGCACGAGCATTTGGGGTTATACTTGTAGCAGATGCACGCACCCCTTGTGCACTCAAGTGGTGTTCTAATTGCATTATGAAATGTTTTGCCGTTTTATACTAGAAATTACACGTGGTTTAGAAAACATTTTCCAAATTGTGTCTATGAAGGTGCTGTGGTGGTCTTGGGATTTGAACAGTAGCCTGCTACGCAAGCGACGCAAGTTCGAATCCCACCGGGGCCTGTCACAATGAGTTTTTCTAAAAAACTTATGTACAGTGATTTCACACCACGTGCTTTACGCAGAAGGAAAACATCGTGAGGAAACCTGCATATCTTTGAGAAGTAATTCAAAGATTGACATTGACACTTAATCATCTTCATTGAAAAGTGGGTGTTGTTATTACAACACCTCTGCCTACCCCTTCGGGGAATACTGGCGTGAGCATATGGATGGATTGTCTAAAAGTTTTTTTTCTCTCTCTGTATATACCGTAACAAGCCAATCGTCTAGTGTGCAATCAAATACGAAATTCTGCTTAAGTTTAAATTATGCTTTACAAACTAGGCCCAGGTCCTGATTACAATTTCCCCACAAAATTGTATGTACGATATTACTGTGACATCAGTAAGTATGAGTTCTTTAAGATACATTTTTAAGACCTTCACCCACACAAAACTGAATGTGACTTGAGCAAACACTACTAGGAGCTAGGAGGCGATAATTGCTCTCCAACCTTTTAAAAGTTTAAGTGGAACACTTATTTTGTTTGCAATGGTTCGTTACTCACCTGTTACTCATGTGTAACTCATTTGTATAACATTGAAATATTACAAAAGCACTCTTTATATTCTGTGAGTGCAGTACAATGTATAGAACTTAATTAGTGGTTTGAAAGCTACGTCATAAGTTTGTAGGTTGACTACCAGGATTGCAGCTCTCCAATAGAGCTAGTTCGAAAGCTACGTCACGTTTTCCCCTGTGGAAATGTACCAGGATACCATAACCCTGAAAGCTGTCTTTTAGGGTAGTCGGAAGCTACGTCACACATTACATTACATGCTAAGATCCCAATGCTTTTAGGATTCTCGGAAATTGGATTAGGTTCGAAAGCTACGTCACGTTTCCTTGTTGAAAGTACCAGGGCACTTTAATGCTTTAGGAGACTACTACGTCACTAATACCAGGATCTCAACTATGCTTTCCTATTTTGCTTTTTGCAAAGTACCAAGATCCCAGAACGCTACAGACTCTCTAATAGAGTACGGAAAGCTACGTCACGTTTTCTCTTGTTGAAAACTACCAGGATACCATAACTATAAAGGAGTTTAACGTCACAGGTTTCAACGCTCTGAGGCTCTTTGAAATAGTTAGTTCAGTGACGTCACGTTTAGGCACCATGTACCAGGGCACCACAATTCTAAAGAAGGCTATCCTATTGGGGCAATTCGCAATCTACGTCACGTTTTACAACGTTGGAAAATACCAGGATCTCAAAACGCTACAGGCGGCTCTTCTATAGGAGTGATTTATTAACTACGTCATGGTTTCCCTCATTGGAATACTAGGATACCATATAGATTGAGGCTATTCTGCAGTTGTTTGGTCAGAATCCTAAAGGGGGTGGCGTATTGGTATGGGGACCCGTCTCCAGTACTAATTGGAACATTAATCCTACCTATCTTCTGTTGTCTTCACACTTACCTATTTTGCTATGGTAGGAAATGGGACGAATGCGTATAATACGAGACTGATTTTAGGACTCTGTCTCTTTCTTATCTAGGTAGTCTATTTTGGTTCGTACAATATTCGGTGCTACGTATCGTATTGAATTATTGGATTTGTTTTCTTGTTTACTAAGTTGTTCAAAAGAGTTGCATTTTTAAATGCATTGTATTAACTGTTTAGCATAGTCACCAATTCACATTGTTTACCATTAGGGAATAATAGTTGTTTTAAAATATTTATGGAGACATTTTAGCTCTTAACTTTAGCATATAGATATTATGGAGCATTTGAAACCATTAGCTTTGTAAGGAAAGCGAAACATGCCTTGACATAACTAGGAAAGCAAACATTTTACGGGCGGATTTAACGGATTTATCAGGTAACTCCGTCACACAGAACGAAGTACCAGGGCACCTGCAAAATGAGGAAGTTATAACGCCAAAGAGGGACAGACGGGGAGTGGTTATGACGTCACGCGTGAATCAGTAGGGATGAGGTTGGTGGTTCACATACGTCAATCAATATCACTTGTGTGCGTGTCTCAGCTCTCACACTAGCATTTGACAACCACTTGATGGTGAAATTTAAACCTTATGTCTCTGAATATAAGATTGTGGGGAATTTACTAGAAATAATGTCATTCGTCTGTGTTGTGATCTGCGAAAGAACGAATTGCCACGTGTTTGTTTGCGATGAGGAACCAGGGTGTCAGGGTTTTCAGGAAGTTTGTTTTTAATTATTGATTTTTTCGTTAGAGCTTGGTAGGAGGCATGAATGAGATGGAAGAATTTAATGTGTGTATGCATTCAACTAGTATATGCCTGAAGCATTTGCGTGTGTGTGAGTAAATATTGAGAGGCTTATTTGACTGAAAGCTATATTTTACATACTGTCATCACGACGTGAGGCAGAGATATATTTAAACCGACGGATAAACGGCCAACATTGAATTTTAATTGCTTATTTTATTCGATAGGGTACCTATATTTCGATTTAGAGTTAAAGTTTAATACCAAAATCAAAATGTAATCTATACAGATAAATAAAATTGAAGCGTCTTTTTGTAATTCCAAAATAATAGCTTTTCACTAAATGCAAATGAAAGTATACACGCTACTGACACTGAAAAACCAAATTTTAATTTTTTTCTCTGTCTGTCTGTCTGTTTTTGCTGGACCTATTTTAACGGGACTTTCACTGGCAGACAGCTGATGTTTTAAGGAGTAACTTAGGCTACTTTTATTTGGAAAATATATTAGGGTTCCGTTAAAAAACATTAACTACCGCAGGGCACAGCTAATGTATAATATAAAAGTGCAATTTATCCTTGGTTTGGACAGATCTGCTTATGAAGCCGCGTTTGTAGTTTTCAAAAATCAGTTATCACTTTTTGCTGAGGTATCTAAATCGTTAATTAGCCGTACCTAATTAGGGTGATTCTGTTAGCGTGCTCTCCGTTCGAATAGTCCCTTTGTTTCAATTTTATCAACTGAAACACTTTACTAGTATTCTGTATATGGTATCAGACCACGAAGATACAGGACCGAACGCGGAAATAGGCTTAAACCGTATAGATTTGCTTTATCTAGTTCGTCTTGCCTTATTCATAGATAATTCTAAGTAGCATTGAGTGTTTAAGGTAAGTTATGTTTCAAGTTATTTATCGCGTTCGGTTAAGTTGCGCTTAAGAGATGTTACGGGATATTCAAATGGATTAAGTTATGGTAACACGATTGAAATTAACTTAATGATTATCTACATAGCAGTTGAATTTCTAATACTTAGAGTATGACTTAGACTCTGGTGCACTGGAACTGTGTCTATGGGATTATATATTTTTGTGATTTATATTGTACTAGCTGTGCCCCGCGGTTTCACCCCTCTAAATTTAGTTTCATGCAAACTTTCATTTTTCATCCCCTATTTCAACCTCTTCATCCACTTTTTCCCTCGCAATAAAAGGTAGCCTATGTCCTTTCTCAGGGTCTAAAGATTGTCTGTGCCAAATTTCATCAAAATCGGTTGAGAGGTTTAAGCGAGAAAGCGTAACAGACAGACAGAGTTACCTTCGCATTTATAATATTAGTAGGGATTACTCAAAATTGTAAAAAAAACTTTTTAAGATAAATTACTGAGTTTCTTGCCGGGTTCTTCTCAGTAACAGCAACCTTCTGAACCCGGTAGCAAGTATAATCCTGTATAATCATGTCGTTCTGACGATTTGAAAGTACATTGTTAAAAGTCTAATCAAACAAAGATATTTTTAATTTGAATTTGACTTAGCGGGAGAAAGGGCGTCATATCTTCCATGGTACACTTAAAATTAAAGAAATCAAAAGAATACAGATGGCAGTATTTAAATTACCTCTCTCTTCTTAAATTCAATAATAACTTCGGTCTTCTGAATTCAGTAGTATCTCGGTACAAAACTTTCCTAATCATCTATGTCTTAGTTATATTCCATTATGGACTACATTTTCTTTAACTAGTTATAGAAGGGAGATGTAGAATGATGTAACTATGAAATAACTTAAGATATGTCTGACTAGATCATACAGTGCGGTAGGTCTCATACGACGCATGTACAAAATAAAAACATACACAACACCAGCTACCATACATTGGTATCAGTCGTAAACTTGTCGTAGTTATTATCGGATTTAGATCGACTTAATCCTCGCAATAATGTTGGAAGCCGTCTTTCTGTTTTGCTCTGTCTTAAAACTTTGTGAAGCACAAACGCCGCGGCTGACCAACTATTAGGTCGCGCGACGTGATGGCTTGTCAAACGTAGAGAGACGTGCGCACGCGCAGCTGATGTTTATGTCAGTTATGTAAGAATTGGGGAATTTTGAAGTGTTCCCTAAATTACTTTATGGTAATATTTGAAATTATCTTTTGAAGAAACTAGCAGGACTTTTTTTTTTATCATACGATGAAATTGGTAGATTGTCCATACTAATATAATTAACATGTAAAATATGTATTTTTTTACTTTTGTATGTAACGATTTTTTTTGCAATGGACATTATTAGCAAAAAATGTATGCTATATTTTATCTCTATACTCCTACGGGAACGAGAACTACAGGGAGTAGCCGCATGACGTCCGCTTTTAAATAGGTAATATTCAATTATTTATTTAACCTTAACTTTCTAGAGAGTCACAAGAAGATCTGGATCGTTATCAGCGATCGTCTGGCCACTAGACTGGGATCTATAGAAAGGTGTTCAGATGTAGATAACAATTGTCCACGTCTCAGTGCGCCCGCGCCGCTAATGGAGGTGGGCAGAGCTGATGTCATGCGTCTCGTCGTATTGTGCCTGGGAGAGTATTTGAACAGAAAATTTAACTTTTTGTTCGCCTAAAATATCTACGTCTTAGACTCGTGTATGTTTATTTTTCTTAGTTTTTTAGATGAGGTAAATACAAAATGGTGGAACGAGAAGAAGTTGTTTAAATACGGAACATTATTTTACGTAACTTGCGCCTGCAGTACCGCTTTAGCCCCCCCCCTAGGGGCGGCATTTCGGAAAACCATTTCTGTCCATATCTACAACCTATACCTCACAAAGAATACACCCTCTTAATTTTATGTCTCTTGGAACTGCGGCTTAGATTGTGCGTTGATATATAGGGAAGTCACTCAGGACTTTGAATTTTATGTTTTTATGTGCAACTAAGGTAGCGAAAACGCATACTACCCAACTTATGGTCACATTTGACATAAGACATGGCAATACCAATAGTAAAAAAGATGTCGATCGTCTATCTATCTTTATGTTTTTCTGAATGTGGTATAGATTATGTTAAATTGTCAGTCACAATAATCTGAGCCAAATATAATATGGAAAATGCACATGTCCCATCCGCTATTTCAAGGGGAGTAGTGACAGGAGTACAGTAGATACAACTCGCAGCTTAAATAACAATAACAATTAGTCACCCCCGTCATACGTCACGTGTGGACACGTGGACTCAAGGCTCCCCATCGAAAGTTCGACTTTACAAGATAATTCCCACAAAAACTGGATAAATGTTTCCGTTTCAACATCAATAATAACCTCCTCAATCATTTCACATTTCGAAAAACTCTCTATCATACTTTTTTTCTGAAGATTACAACAATTTGGAAGTCATTGTTCTTCAAAATCAATCTCGTGTACCACACAGTCGTCCATATAAACCACGCCTACAGGGAACAAACGCGGTCCGAAACGAAATTGAATGGGAGAGATTGATTATGGATCTCTTAAGGTCATTACTGTCCTGAAGGGGTAGGCTCTTTGTTGGGCACCTTCGTACACTGCCGTAGATAATTAGATGCCAACGTGACCTTATAAATACGCCTTAAATTTCAGGCATATGTAGGTATCCTCGTGATGTTAACTTCCCGTATTTCCTGAGATTATCGCACCCAAACATACAAAGTCATCAGCTTTATCTATTAGTGTTGATAAATAGGAACATTATGATTAGATTAAAATTTGCGTCGCTTACATAGCAGTACCTTCCACCACCGTCAATCATAAAGAACCCTTACTGACCCGAAGTTATACAATGCTTAAAAGCCTGTTCAACTGTTGTCAAAGGTTAACTGGTTGATACGCTGTTTTAATTGCTCATAAATTATTTTCAAATTCCTACAGCAGTAATCTCTTTGGAGTTAAAGACCAATAAATTTGCAACATCCAGTGCTATCTTCTATTCATACGCAATTATGAATGTGTTAGCTTATTCAATTGTCTTTCCTACTTGAATGGCCGGCAGACCATTAATCTTGCTTTGCCTTTATATATAAATATGTCTGCGATTCCCAGCTTCCTTGATTTGGTTTACGGTACTCTGGCCATTGTAATGTTCGACTATTTTATGATTGTTTCCAAACCAATACATAATCTCGTTCTGAGCCCCCAGGCGTTCGCCTACTTCGCTTATTATAATACCTTTCTCAGCCAATTTCATAGCTAATCTAGTTTCGAGAACAACTCCAATGGTAAAATTATCGATATCGGATCGTTACTGTAGAACTTGTGTTTTTAGAAACACTCATTAGTAAGTAATGTACAGACCGGTGAGAATAGACTTGCGTTGCTCCGACGGCGCTTGCGTTAGCTAACTATAATAAAATTTCGATATTTCATAATGTAAACAATAACTTTTTACATTTATACGCTGAAGAACAATAAACCTGTGCTACGTACCGAAACAACGGAATAAAAATGTATCAAACAATTTCACATAGGAACCGCTCCGGCCCTCGGCATGTACCAAAATTGCCTCAGATTCCGAGAATAATGTACGCGGGACTGAACCCGCGACCCTCGGACGTCGCACACGTTGCTACACTCACGAAAACCTTATTTGTACGGCGTTTGTGATGAAACACGTTATAAGTACCATTATTACTTGCGACGACTAAGTATGAATATCGCATGTCTTGGAAATTGAAAATTACCCGGGATTAGTTACTCGGGAGTACGTAAAAAGTGATCATCAGAAGGCTGCATCGAGTTTTACAACATGCATAATGCAAATCGGTACTCAGAGTAACGTCGTCCGCCGTAAAGTTTTATGATGGTGAATTACAAAATTTAATAGATGACCGTGTAACCGTATAACTAAGCTACTTTTATGCTTGAAACGTAACTAATAAAACAAAGGTAAAGGACATTAAATGAGCAGTTAGAGTTAGACGACGCTGGACGTTGCGGTTCACACGAGTGATTGCGCAAAACGAAAGTCGATGAATACCCAAATCTGTAGCAAGGTTAGTTGCATAAGCTTCATCTTTAGTTTTAAAGACTGTCATTGCTGCGAAAGTAAGGCTTAATGACTCCTGACCAACTTGGATCATTGGCCGTCATTTCTTCAGTATGGAGTAATACCGTTCCATTAAGAGCTAAATGGGGTTATAATTGAGGATATAAGAAATGCATTAGCTCGATCGTACCCCTGCTACCTTGTTACGTTACAACCGTAAAGAAAAAAGACTCTTTAGTTGGTTTGTTTGACTTACTTCGAAGAAGATAATAGCGGTCACTTCCTCAAATTCGTCTCGAGATGACTCGTCGTCGAGCGTGAGAAATAAAATGATAGTTTTGGGAATTGTTATTCAAGTAGGTGTGAGATTATTATGTCATTGAGTTTACGTTTAATTTCTAGAAGCGTAGCGTGTAGCTCTTCAATACTACAATTGTTCACACGCGAAATAAGCGAACGAATACTTTCTGTATTAGTGTCATATTAAGTTTTCAAAAGTTTGTCATTGCAATCCATTTACTGATTCTTTTTTTTCATTGAATTTATTTCTTCGTCTATTCTGGTAATTTAGCCCGTGTTAAAACTGTTAAATTTTGTACAAATATTGCAATACTTATTAAAACCGTCTATCTTTATTAATTTCCACAAGATCTTTAGCTCGAAATTTATCTCAACACAATAAATGCTCTAATCTGAAACTGTTCACTAGAGGAAAACTGATCAAATCTAATGATAGGGTCCCATTGAATGCAATCTGGTTTTTCTCATAGTCCACTTACTAGCCCGGACCTCTTCGGACCCACGATCTTGGCTCCGATTACATCTAAATGAATCACGTGTACTTCTATAATATCATGCCGCCTTATTTTTTTGTCATTAGGGTGTAATTTCTCCCTCTAAGTAACCGGTTCGGTGCTATTTATCTAAAGTACCAGTTGAATACAGGATGAGAGGTATTAGAGTAAAGTGATATTATACGTCCACTTTCTTCCATGAATGCATTATACATGTAGAAGAGTCTATCAATATGAAATGAGTATTGGATATCTCTGTTGATTATTCACGGAATGGCCTTTGGTTGATACACATTCATGTCGCGTGTAATATATTTGAAGACATTCTTGACATTTCGAAGCGTCGTCAATCGGGTCTTAATCGTCATTTACTCGCAATGAAACTGCCAATATTGATCCTAAATCAGCGTCTACGGTCGACCACCGCAACATTTATTATTGTATACCACCAACCGAGACCATAATGCTCATACGTTTACAGATATTATGCAAATTTATTTCTATTTAAAAAAGGTTTGATATTTAGAAATATTGTAATAAATAATCCGGTAGCAGCGGTGGGTTCATCAATAACCTTATAGACGGCTCGACTATAAATTATTTGAGCTTATGTCGTTTTATTTTCGTAAGGACTCGGAAAGCTTTTAGTTGGAATTCCTGGAGTGGGGCGTGTGTGGATGATTTTAGTGCTATTATCTCGGAACCGGTTCGTTTGGGCGAATTTGAGACAATGGCCGCAGGTCTATCTCGTGCGACTAAGCGATACGTGACCGTGGTTCCGGGTCTGTATATCAGGTTTATTTCAACTTTTAAAAACCAATGTTGCTTGTTAATTTTTAAAATTGCATGATTTGTTTGTTAGATTGTCTTGTCTTTTTTCTATGTTAGTTCTGGATATATTTTGTTGATTCAATTATCCCATTTTATTTGGGGACATGTGTTTTCCCCTTCCATTCCTTTCTAACAGCCATCAAATCTGTATTCATTCTCTTTCTAACCATATCATCTTTCACATAATCTATCGTTCCTTTTTTTCTTCCATCTTGTAACTATCCACATTTATAAACAAAACTTTTTAGCAATATTAAACTTTTTAAATTTGAAGTATAACCATTTGTGATATGGACATGTTATGGGGAGGGACGGATATTTCTTTTTTAAAATGTTCGTCAATTCGCAATTTCTTTGTAGGTTATACTACGTATCCCACTCCATAGTTGATAATTAAGAACCATTTTGGCTTGACCAAAGATATCCTATACAAATCCAATGAATAATAATAAGCCTAAAGGTATTGAACCATGACTTTATGCAATAAATTATTCGATACAATCATTGCTCTTGTAGTTGAACCATTGGGGTTGTCGGTGTTCATTCTGCTTGCGTTATGAACAATTAAGTGTATGCTTTTAATATCTTTATGCTTCTGGTTACATTCCTTTATTTTTCTTCTGTTTTCCTTATTCTAAAGTTCCTTAATTTTAAAGTTACAAATTCAATAAGGTATTACAAAAAGTTCTTGTCTTTTAATACTCAATTGAAATTTTATTTATTTTCTGTATATTTATTTTATTATTTTCTTTTGTCGGGTAGGTACAATTCTTTTAAAGAACAAAATGAAAGTACGTGAAGTCCATAGATATTTGTTTTAAGTCTGGTTGTATACCTGTTTGTGCGCCACCCATAACACAAACACTGGGTTCTATGTTTACATTAATATGTGTGTTCCATTTTTGTCAAAAATATTAGCTTAACAAAACTCTCCACTGACCTCACAAACAATTTATTGCTTACAAGACCACTAACATATCTCGTTTAAATTCAAATTTATCTGGTGCTTCAGATTCTCAAGAACATGTTGTTAAATTCATATTTATGTAAAACCTTTGAATATTTATTGCAAAATTTAGATGGCCTTGTATTTGATAAATTTCTCTTATATATCATACAAGAATGTTGTGTTTTGACATTATACTATGATAATCGTGAATAATACGCTGTATAACTTAAGCTGTCGGTTGGTCAAAGGGATTTAAGGTACTTTAAAGGTCTTGACCTTGATATGAATTAATTTTGAGCTTTTCTACTATTTTTCAATATTCTTTTATATGGACGATGTCATTATAATCAGCTCTCGGTTCTAAGACAATGGTCTCAATTTAAATCTTTGACGGCATTTTGCACCGATAATGGGTTTTTGCAGACGCATTCCTTCGGTCCATTTTGTAAGGGTCTGGACGGGCACGAACCATTGTTTTTCACCTTTTTGTTCAAATTATCGACTGGCCGGCCGATCGGCTGTCTTTGTGCATTAAATTCTGGTAGATGCCTTCGATATTGATTTGGTTTAGAATATTAACTCTTAAAAGAACTTAAGATTATGTGTATTTAATGCTTAAATTTGAACGTGTCCCGTTTCAAGTATTTTGCCAATTGTCGTTCGCATTTTCTAAATAAATTTCCAATTTTGAAATTCAGCTACTAGATCCTGTTAAGTACTCGAGATAAGAATTGCAAAATACAAGATTGTAAATCGAAATCAAAAGCCAATAAAATCTGTTGCGTTTGCTAACAGTGAAGGTACAAGCTCTGGAAATACAATCCCTATAGAATGTTCTCTAAAATGAACCCGGTCAGTAAGCCGCTTTACGAAAATCAATTTATAAAGCCTATCTGCATTTAGAATGGCACCGTTCCCAGTCTCATACGAGACCACATCCATTTATTCAATTAACTTCTCTAATGAATCGGTTGCGTAAACCATTGTTGGTTCACTATTATTTGCTTTACATATTACGCGTTTGGTATTTGATTTGCATGTGTCTGTCTCATGTATGCTCTTTCTGTTTGTTTGTTTATTTTATGTCTATGTTGATTCGATTTGTTCTTCGAAGACGTTGATTTTGTAGTTTTTGTTTGATTTCAATCGTATTAGGATAATTGCTTTTGCGTAATCTTCATTTCTTAAATATTTGCATTGAAATAATGATTTGGTGTTTATTATTAACAAATAAAGCAGAAATCCCTCCTTCCTTTTATTATGAATGCAATCACAACAATAAAACTAAATCCTTTAAATCCACACGAATGTCCGCTTCGCTTCATGCAATATTAAATCAGCCTAACCTAACCAAAATGAAGTTAAAATCTCTCATCAAGTCATGGAAAGGCAGCGCATTAATGAACGATACCTCCCTATAAGGCATTCGTTTGTATTGCCCGTAATCGCCTTTGCCCGCGATATCTGTATCTCATCGCTTTGTCGCTAACGATGTGGTCCCAGCTAAGTTTTCTTGTAATGTCATTTCTAAGGCAGTCGGTTTTGTAATTGGGTTAGTTTGCGCTCTAGGGCCTATAGGTGAGACTATTATAGAAGTAGATCATTGAGACAAAATAGGAGTTGATACGAGTGCCTTGGTTAATGTTATGGAATGGATGCCATGTGTTAGATTGTTATTTGGTAAGCTACCGTAAGGATAGTACTAGTTCACACCGCAGTAGCAACTTCACGAACTACTTCTACCGTTCACGCATTTTATAACATTTTTAATGCTTTGTGGGAATATACATATTTTTCTATGTTCTCACGGCAGTACCACATGATGTCACTACAATATTGATTACATCAACAACAGTTATATTTTTTTCCCGGAATACCTAAAAATAGGGCTTTCCACAATAAAAAAAGTTAATAAAAACCTTGTCCGTGAACCCCGTTTCGTTTTACCTTTGTCTCGGAACAACAATATCATATACCGAAAATCTTGATGACAATATGAGTAATAAAGAACTCGACAATGTCTCAAATGTACCGCCTCAGGTTAAAACAGCTTTACTTAAAACTGCACTTTACGGCCCTGTAATAAAGGTTGAGATTATTAGAATGTGGTTGTTCATACGTGAAAATACACCTGCAATATGTATCTCGATGGTATGAGGCACGTCTCTTGGTTGGGCCGGCGCGGTTTATCTTGCTGTCGCTATGTCTTAATGGTCTCCACTAACAGTAAGACCACATGTATGTATGCACGAAGGATTAACTAGAACATGTTTCATTTTCCTTAGCTTCTTCAACATTTTATATTCTATCGTTCATTGCCTCTTTAGCATTCTTCATTTAACTAAATCATTTTAAACTGAATAAAAATGTAGGTACTTACTCTTAGTCAGTTTTCATATTATGATACTCCTCAATTTATTTTTTAGGCTTTCTAGTTGTATACTATATGTATGTATAATAAACATATCAAAGTATGAATGTATATCGATTTTTTTCGCAATGTAATCTATGCTTCCGTCGTCAACGTTATGGTTAATGAAATCTAATCTGAACAGGATTTTGTAAATTTACTGTATTTGATCAATTTTAGAATTACTTGCCAGTTTAGGATCCTTATAGATCTATCTATAAGTATCCGGTATACTATTATCGAATACTAACGATCACTCGATATATCATCTGTTAAAGACGCTGTTAATAGTTAGCTTGAACTTTTTCAACAATACTCGGCTGTTACGAAATGATGAATCGATACATTTAATCATTCATTCAGATATTAGACGGTATTGGTAAATCAGGTACACATTGATGAGGCGTAGCGTGTACACCACCCAGCTTACGTGTAAGCTGTTTAAAGATCTATTCTGTTCAGACTTTACAAGAGCAATCAATATGGATGTAGCAACATCTAGAACTATCAATTATTGTTCTAATGAAATAATGGCAGAACAAGATCACGACTGAGCGCTAACTCTACGATGACGGATGTCTGAAACTCTATGCGTGGTTTATTCACGTGCTATGTTATCTGCTGCTAAGGATCGATTAGAAAATATGAAGATCTCAAATCGTACGTTTAAATTAATTGTGAGATTAGCATTTAAACTACAACTTTCATTTAGATTAATGTCAACGATTGTTGTTCACTTGAAATATAATTCAAAATTAATCTCATTGTCAGTGCAGTAGCAAGCATATCTTCCCGTTACTTATTGCAATTTGGAATAGTAAAATAATTAATAGTTCAGTAACAACACAAAAGATGCCATTCAATGCTCTCCGTACAACTTTTGCAATACCGTTGTCTAATATCGTCCGAAACCATTAATTAAGTTTCTGAATAGGAGTCGAAAAGGCTTTTTCTGAGACGCAATCATCCAAGACGGGGTACATATTGCTGCCTTTTGTTTCATTACGTTCCCTAATTAGCACTTGGTTTACCTACTTTCTCTGTGTTAGAGCGATACGTACTATATATCTGTTGTTTGGCGAACAATGGTGTGGTAGATAGAGGAGTCATTCCTACACTCACACGCGTGGACTTTCAATTTTATGGTTGTGTAATTTTAATATTACTACACCGTACTACTGTTTTGTTCCCTACTAGTTTTTCTTGATAATCTTGTTGTGTAATATTCAATGTTTCTAAAAGTATGGTCCTGTTTTAAATGTTCCGTTAAAAGTGCATCTCTCACAATAGGAGATTTAGCATCACTCAAATGCACGAATATGTCACAATACAATTAGGAACATCAACACTTTTCACTCGACCACAATAAATAAATATTGTAACCAAATTATCGTATTGTGTGTCCACAAAATAGAATCTTTTGAACTCTGACCCTCGAACACCACACGTCCTCACGTTTCGTCATTTGTCAGTCACAAGGTGTTTTTTACATAAATTATATGCCATTATGATTCACAGGTCACTAACCTTCGTCGATCTTCTTTAAATGATATAATATCACTCATACTTCTTTGGATTTTAATGCTTTATCGAGCTCGGACGTGACTGATCGGAGTTCCCGCGGCTTCGCATCGGCCTACGACAAAAAACGAACTAATTTAGTATTTATATTACGGGCCCGAAGCGTAGCGAAACGTTTGATACACTGTTTGCTCAGGAACGTCGTTTATTTACGCACGAATCTTGAAATTATCTGCATTTAAGTTGGCTTGACTTTAACTTTTATTGTACTCACCGTTTGCATGCAAACTGTAATTCTTATTAGATTTTCTTTCACTATGCTATTATATTTGTTTACTCCTGAGTGTTCTGCAACTGAATACTTATCTCAATTAAATTAAGTGTAGTTCGTGAATCGTGATTTTAGATAGCAATAGATGTCGATGATATTAACATGTTTTAATTAACTATAAATTAGTTTTTAAACGTTTATTATTCTTCGTGCACACGTCGCATTTAATTCACTGTCGGCGATCGATCAGAGTGATTCAACCAATTCGATACAATAATTCACAGTACCGTGGATCCAAGAACTATAATTTCCAATTAGCTGAAATACGTCGCATCGCTGGAATTGCACGTCAGACTGACAATGGGTAGAGCAACACAAAAAGCTAACAATTTAGTGCTATATAAACAACATTGTTGTCGAAATGCGGGCCGCTGTACTCCTTTATGGCTCTTTGACTTGCCGTGGGTGGACCTGAAGGTATTTGCATAGTATCCATAAAGTATCCTCTTAATGGTAAGGGCATATCTTCCCGCTCCACCAGACACTGATTATATCTAAGATCTGACACGATTTGAATATCGCTCGTGTAATCATAGGCGCTTCTGTTGATTGGGAGTCAGTATATCAATCTATTTAAGAGGAGGCCAATGATAACGAAGGGAAATTAGATCGAGATGTAACAGACCGGTAAGAAATTATCGTTGTTTTGATAAGTGACGTCAATTAACAGGAGTAGGGAAAGTAAAGAACGCCAGAGAACATTATACGTCAGACTCTAACGAATATATGGCATGACATTTAGTAGTACTTAATGTTAGTGTCCGTTAAATAGACGCATCAGTTAAATGCGGCGCAGCTGTTAAATGTACTTAATTAGTACAATATTACGTGCCACGACCGGGAATGTTGTGAAATGTGTCAATTGAGTTTTTATGAGATCTCTTTTAAGATCACGGGTGATTTACTCGTCTTTTACTGCTTTTCGACAGCGTTTTGATATTTTATCGCTCGCTTCCGTTGCTTCGGATGATGGAATAGGATTAGTGGTCGCATTAGTTACATCCTTAACTTTATTACTTAATTCTCTATCTTCATTCGTTGCATTATTAAGTTCAACTTAACTACAAAAATAAACATTAATTGCACTATAGCTAAAACTGACGTTTCAAAGATTCATCCACGGACTTACACAATACATATTGCAGCCTTGCAAACATTGTTTCGATATGTGAATGGCTATTGGCTTTCGACCTGTTATTAGCCTTAATACTTTAACATGACTGTTCGGGCACGCCCTTCATTCATCAATGGATATCGACGCCACAAATGCAGTAAAGTCAGGCAAGGGTTCATGTTATTTCGAGTTTTAAACTTGGGAATAAGTTTTAATCCGCATTTCATTTTTAGGATACTTGTCGGTTACTTATATATGTATGGGATCAATTCGAAAGAGATTATCATCGAGATATAATGCAAATTCATTGCATTTCCTATTACTTTCTAGCCTTTCTTCGTCTGTTTCTAAAGGAAGTGAAATAAGTGCTTTGAATTGTCTTACAGAACTTTTTATTGTTTATTTTCATTCCGTTCCATCTGGTTCTCTGCGTATATCATTAATGACAAATTTATATAGCTTGGGGCGTTCCTTTTCAACTTTGCCATTCATTGCTGCTCGCTCTCGTATCTCCTTTCACTCATTATTTTCACATACTGAAATTGTTTACATCCATTATGCATTCGCTATGAAATACAAACCTTAATGCTTTACAGTGAGAGTTGAAATTATTGATAATTTAATTTGAATTGGCGACTTGCATAAAATGTTAGTAAGATTTACTTATTTCTGAAGGCTTGGATGCAAACCTAAATTCACAACTTCTGATATGCGTCTCACTTAGCGAATATTGTGTCTATTGTCATTTTAATTTTAACTTAGGCTATAGTCTCAGCAGTACCTCTAAGACCACCAAATAATTACTAAAAATAAGATCGATATAATTCTGCAGGCATATTTCTTATAACAAATTTTGAGAACTTGCTCAATCCAGTTTTAATATGTAAAAAAAGACCCAAAAAGCAATCAGTACTTTCCCAAAGTTCCGGATTGGTCAGCAGCGGGAATGTAAATTGTATCACAATTTCCTGTTGTGACGCTAACGTCTCAAAAGTTCTGTTATCTTTATCATATAGTGCTCCAAAAAACTTCTCGGTTGACGCCACTGATGGATATCAACGCTTGACCAGTTTAATAACGGCTACACAAACAAAACATGACCTTAAACCAATAGGGTTACCATACACTTCACCTTGGCAGGTAGATTCAAGTATCAAACCGACTCGTTATAAAGTGAGACCGGCTTAATTGCCTAAGAATTAAAGAGTATTTTGCTTTGAATTTAAAAGATTCGACTGAAATCGATTTATTCAAACGGAGTGTTACTGAGTAAACACTTGAAGATGAAGTCTCGAATCGATTCGACGAATATTTATTTAAAGAAGTTCTTCATGCTTTTTTGACGAAGTTCATCCGAGTCCATTGATCGCATCTCGAACTCGAGCTTGACATCAAGTGCTTTGTCGAGTCTTGCAGGATTTCATGCTTCAGAACCAACGAAAATACCATTATTTACTTTGTAAATAAGAAATTCATCGATATTATCTTGATACATATAGTAGACTGCCTCGTTGGTCTAGTGGTCGCAAGCGCTACTGCTGAACACGAGGTACTGGGTTCGATCCCCGGGTCGGGCAAAGTGATATTGGATTTTTTTTCTAACTGTAAATTCCCAGTAGCGAAATGGGGCTGTACTC
This sequence comes from Watsonalla cultraria, assembly GCA_964035505.1. NCBI lineage: Eukaryota > Metazoa > Arthropoda > Insecta > Lepidoptera > Drepanidae > Watsonalla > Watsonalla cultraria. The sequence goes on along the minus strand of OZ037717.1, from coordinate 1,729,638 downwards.
CTCTGCCTACCTCTTCAGGAAATACAGGCGTGGGCATATGTATGTCTCTGCTTATAGTATTTCTCATTAGTGTTGAGTGTAATACTTTTATCTAAAACATGAATGTAAAGAAGATGCATATTAATAACGGTAGAAAAGTAATTACCCAAACGCGATGATAGATACCAAATGTAATCGAAATAAAATAAAATTTGCCATAAACCGCCGAAGTCTTAATGATCCAAAATATATTATGGGCTACTTAATATTTAATCATGCACGAATGACCAAACCAGACACAGAAATTTATTAAAAAGATAATACACACGCCGTGGATATTAAAAGCGGGCCGTCTAATTTGGAGAAATATCCATTTGTAATGATATCATAAGGTCTAAAACAAGTGCTCGTCTTAAATGTTAATAAAATTAAAATGAATTTTAATAAACCAACACCGTAATTATTTGGTGTGACTGCAGATACAGCTAGGAAAGCGCCACATAATGATAAAAAAAAACTGTAGGAATATTAAGAGAAACGTTGGATCACCGTCGCTTCAAGCCGATTGAAGACACCATAATACGGTGCCGACGACCGATTAGCTGCTTCATTTGAATAAGCTCCAACAATTGTATTGAATTAAAGAATGTCCACGACGCTCTATCAGGGATTTGTTGGATATATCAGTAGTGTGGATAATAGACAATCAAAATATGGAAGGATTGGGGACACTCAAATAAAAAGTGAAGATTTTTTAGGATATGAAAGCTTAGGGTTCGTGATATAAAATTTCTTATTTTTCTTCACCCATATTGTTAATGACGTATTATTAATACATACACACACATACTGATTCGGAATTACCTTTAAAGTTCTTTGTTACTACAAATGTAATGTCAATGTAAAGTCATAGTAATTTGTTCTTTATCAGAATGGTGATGTTCTAGATTTCAAGGACACAGTGTGAGAATACAAATTATGTTAATATAGTCACATTCGTTTTCTCCTGTTCATTTATATTTAAAGTTATACAGAACACCTAAAGGATAACAATCATTAAAGATTACATATCTGCTTAGAATGACACTGTGAAAGATCTCTTGGCCAGCTTAGCATAGAAATGGGTTGCTTCAAATTTATTTACCAGCAATTTGAGATACAATCACTTCTATTCCTGGACTATTCTGATCAAGGAACAATAAAATATCAGAACGAGTTATACACGTTTTGTGAATTTCTTTAATAGCACTATTGAGAGAATTCACACGATTGACGGTCGTATAAATCCGTCAATTGTTATTAAAACGTTCGATTCATCAGATAGTGCTATCGCCGGAGCGTTATAAAGAAATTTCAATATGGTCGTGGTTTTTTGTTCACAGCTTTTATTAATGTCGCTCCATTATGGACCTTTATTGCTAAGGCATCAGTTGGATGTACAAATTGGTCCCTTAAAGATAAATGAAGCTATGTTTTTATTGGAGTGTGATCTTAGATTTTTTATAATTCTTAAGGTTTGTCCTGTTTTGATTTATTATACACTCTAATTAGTTGTCTAATAAAATTTATCAAATGTACGTAAGCTTCCCTGAATGGTCCCCGAAGGGTAGGTAGATGTGTGGGTGGGTATTGTAACCCAATATCACCGCAAAAGATTAAGTGCCAATGCAACATATGGTGAGTCCATCATCTCAAGCTCTATACATACGTCTTTGAATATCCTCTAAGTCATTTATTCAGGTTTCATCACGATTTTTTCCTTTAGCGTACAGATTGCAGTGTGACATCTCTGTGCCTATGTTTTTAGAAAAATCATTGCTTCAGATAGGCTATTCGGTGACCACTCAGCCAATTTAATACAATTTGTATCATTTTATGATTTGGCCGAACGCACATCACAAATTGACTTCATGCAAAACATAATTTGTAGGAACACGACGGGGTCTTCACCACATTTAACGTTATAGTCTCTCTGTATGTAGATGTAACTGTGACTTCAGTTTTATTGATAGACAAATCACTACTAATTGACTATTAAGACGTCGAGTCAATTAACAAATCTGAATTTTTAAAGATAAGAATCTCATCGACCTCTTAAGCCCAATTCTGGGCAAGATAATATACAAATTGAAAATCCATATAACTTGGAGGTATAAAATGACGCTAATTATGCTCAAAGAGGTCTGAGTCCTTTTAATTATGATAGGTTGAGATCAGGGCGCATTCTACACCTGCCGTGATCTCAGCGTACTTTAATGCAATGCACGTAATCATTATTTAGTGAATCATGCGCACAAACCACATGGTGACTGCGATTTCCATGGCCATGTTTTGTGTGATTTTATTGTTACGCTCATGTTTAATGCTGGTGGTATTACCAATTTTGTTGGTTTTGTGTGTTTGACGTAAAAATGATCTGATATTCTTTTGTGCTCTTGTTGAGCTATTCAACTAATAATAATTCGTGGTCCACATCTAAATTGACATCGTTTGTATACAATGCTATACCAGTATATTTAGTTGGTGACATCCAATTGGAATCTACAGCCTACGGTCGCACTAAGCTAACTCAATTGAAACCCTTTACGCGCAATCTGTCTAATACAGGTCCTGTCGTGTTCAATGACGCGAATAAATCATATCATCGAACGGGTTATGGTCATTCGTGATGCAACGACTAGGTATGCAAATGTCTGCGCGCAAGTCGCAGGTCAGTGACCGCCATGTTTGCCCAGCATCATCGCGACGCGCCCCTATTGGCTGGCCGCTGCTGAATCGATTCGTAACGAGCGCCCGCGCATCTAAGGTCAATGTCGATGCGCCTCTGATCTGCTACCGATTTCCATCCTAAACTTGAAAATTAATTTTCGTTTCAATTTATATTAAGCTATTTACGTCAGAACAAAGTTGAAAGTCGTGCCCATCGATAGTTCGGTGTTGCACCTAAACGGTGATCGGGCGTCATTACTATAGCATTATCTCCTGGCATCTTACACGTGAACCGCCCACGACCACGACTTTAGCGCCGCGTCATGCTCATCAAATGACGCGTGCTTTTGAAAGTATGTTGCTGAAGCTTTTAGACTGTCGTGTGTGTTGATATGAACAAAATCGTTCTCATTTGCCCTTCGATTTAAATTACTGAGTTCTTTTCTGTGTAGATTTTTGATCGTTTCACGTCGAATATCAGTGTTGATGGTTTGAAATTATCTCCTGTTATAACATTGTATAAAACTTATCTATACTTTAAGATATTAACTAAATGTGTTTTGTGTCAGTAAAAAAATTACCAATAATTTATAGTCACAATTGAATTATAAGTCATGTGGGAGTCTCGTTCAGTTGACTATTGAAATGGATACTGTCATAACACCCGACCACTTATCCAATAATGGTAATCACCTGAACGAAAGCTTAGCCAATAACGTATTGACGAATTAAAACCAACATTACGGACACGACGGGAAAATAAATAAAGTTAAGTACACAATTAAAGAAACAGTTATGTTCCATCGTCATACATGTTCATTTATAAATATCGTATCAAATATGCTGCATATGTATGCACCTAGTAAACGTTTCTCATAATGCATATATGAATCCGTAATGGGTACAAGTGCATACCAGCATTAGATATACAAAGATTTGTTTCATGGTCCCGTATGGGTTTCGCGATGTCTATAATATTTGAAACTTGTTTGATATTCACAGGCGTTTTCATCCTTTATTTTGTTGCACAGTGTTTCAATATCCTTTATATTTTTTGTATTAGCTAAGTTGACAGCTACGTTCTTGGCTGTTATCTTATAGAAAGTTACCTTAATGTTCTAAGACGATTTAGATTCTACATAATTTCTTGGCTTAGAGAGCTCTTCACTTATAAAATACAATGGCAAGATGACCATCATCTGGAATTCTGTAACATATTTCGACAACAATCTAGTCAAGATTAAATCCATACACCCTGGTTGGGATCCTTATTTGTGCTTAATACTACAAAGGTAACAAGCTTACAGTAAGCCTGGTTATAAGCATCTATTGCAGTCTATAAACGCTTCTAATAACAAAACGATCACACGCGCTTTTGTCAGGGTGGCGTCGAAATACGAACGGGAGATCTCGTTTTGCCCTTCCTATCTGTTTTACCTAATTCTTAAGATAAACACTTATATTTTATACCGGTCTGAATCTTGTGTTCATTGCTAGATTTCTCTATGTGCTTAGCGCCTTCAGGAGTATGATTAACGGCTGGTTGTAACTAGCTGTTAGTGTTGTCCACGCAAATCAAAGTGAAATGTGGCGCAGTACGCCCATACAATTGTAGCTCCGACTTGTTTTTGATCTAGGAAGTGAATTAGTGACCTGGTCTGGTGGTCAAGGAATCCAATAAAGTATGTGTAGTTCAGAATCTGCAAGTGAAATATAGGCATATTAGTGGAGATCCAGACAGCTTTTGCAATTTTCAAATTTACTTTACTCAATCTTAGTTCGAGCTTTTCTAACAAGCTAACAATCGCTCTTATTTCCAAAACGATTGACGCAACGGAGGTCTAAGTTGAACTGTGGGTCGTAGTAACGGCTCAGTTGCCCGGGGCACGGTTAGACGAAGGCTCAGGGAACCGAGGCCTCAGGGGCTCCCAGAGCTCGGCTTCCCACCAACCTGACATAACTGCGTCGTTACGGGAGTTGGCCGTGTTTGGTACCAAGCCCTAGGCCGCACCGTTTACATTCAACTTACTTGCACTAAGGTCTAAAATAAATTGATAATTCGTCGAGTTTATGGCTTTTGCATCTGAATAATAAATGTTTTTTTATTAGCTAACCTCTCCTCTATGACATCTTCTGGGTGTCCGTTCACGTTTCTAATAAATTGTCTACTTTACTCAAAGCTGTCAATCTTAAATGTTGAAATCTGAATTGGGATGTCTCCGTCAGTTGTGTCACGTGACACGTCTTCTATTCAACTACTACCACCCATATTCGTGTCACGTGGTTCAACAGATTTCGTTCGGTGTAACATTTCCGAATGTTGAATATCCAATCGTTTCAGAACATCTACTTATCTCATTTACATAAAAAGATCTCCGACACTTTTGTCGCGTGTAAAATATACCCGATTTAGCTTTATCGATTGATTGTAATGTCGGACTGTATCATTGGCATGTCCGGAGATAATGTTAAGTCCGTCTTTAGCTTGGGAAAAAGTGGCATTTTGTTCTTATCTCTTTCGAAATTGTGGTTATAGCTTTCTGTAGGCTTAAGTTCTTTTACTTTCTAGTCTTAAATTACTTGATTCATTTCTGTATCTCCTAATATTACAAAACTAATTCCAAAACTAAACATAAATCATGTGAAAAAATACGAAGGACTTATTTTAAGACTAGACGTTTAGTTAGAAGTATGTTAATTTTACCTTCGTTCCAAATTATATATTTACTGTCTGCAGTCAGAAATGGTGAAACTCCGCTTTTATTAAAATATATGACATAATAATTATAGTCCTAACGATTTAACCCATTTTAGTTTAATGACGACGACCTTTAAGTAATGTAAATTGCTTGTGAATTGATAAATCTTGTTCGCTAGAACCTCTATATTTTCTTATCAATATGAACCGACTCGGTCGCTTTTATATTGTAGCTTTCGCTCCATGATATTTAGCTAAATATCCACTTTGGAAATCAACACGACGAACTGGCAAATCTAGTTCTGTACATATAATTTCAATCTTAATGTCCTTATTACCATGAATATCAACCCTTTCTCTTGTTTATGTCGCTGTTAAGGTTATTGCTCAATGTTTGTAAAGTAATGTAGTCAAATTCAAGAGGTGTCTAATTTCAGCAGTTTAACGCTGTGGACACGCTCGTTCGCAACAATGGGTGTCGCGCGTTGCTCAATCATTATTTATCTAGATGACTGTCTACAGCATGGTCTAAGTTAGCGGTTTTAGGTTATTTAAGAACTATTATTTCAAGAAAGTCTACCTTCTCATTAAAATCATATTCGATTTAAAGAGTTCCAAATTTCCAATTCCTTTGTTTGGTTGTCTGTCATTATTTATATCTAGTCTGAGCTGTCCCTAATACTTTGTAATCCTTAAGATTATTATTGAAACTTGTAGATTTTCCACTTATACAGAGGACGCATTTGGTGTTAAGTATTTTTTTTATAAAAGGTTTACGCTGTCGCTCAAGTTTTAAGCCTATAGAGAACTACTCAAGTATTTGCATATAATGCTCGAACGGCGCGACCACGACGCGAGATCTGGAGCAAAGATCGAGCGTTTCGTGCGACCGTGCATCATACTCGCGAATTGTACGATTCAATCCCGGCTCAGCTGCTTCGCCTGATCGCTTACTAAGGGCTTATACGTCTTCTTGGGATACTCTCGCACCTTTTAAATTTTACTTCACATCAGTATATTATTATTAGTATAATTTTTAAGGATTTAAAAGACTAGATGACATGATTGTTGAAATCGCGATACCAGTAAGAATAGCGTTATTAAAACGGTAATGGTTACAATGAAGGACTGATGATGATAGGTTCATGTTTACAGAATGAAGCATCACAAAAAGTAAATACAAGTTTATTGACTTCATCTAATTAAAAGTAAAGTTAGCATGACTCACGATATCAACTGAGACAATCATGCTAATAGAGAACGTCAAATCATCGCGTCGCCAGCAAGTACTTGTCCGATCAAAACTGGTTGCGATTGTGCGGTATGTATGCCCACGTATTTGTGCTTTGAAATAAATGGTCGGCTAGGCGAGTTGTTGCGCCGTTTAGCAGGGTGACCCGACCTCGCCGTGCCCGAACAATCTCATTGATTCGAGATGAGATTAAGCGGCGTCCGTGAATGTTTCCATTTTCAATCCGCACTGTGATGCCCGCTTGAACTCGCACCCGGATGTCATGTTCGATTTACATTTCGTTCTCTCGTTGCGCTCGTGCATTACGAGGCTTATGATTGACGCCCGATGAAGACACAGTTGTTTCGATTACCCAACTGGCATATTTGAATACAAAAATGGAATTTGATACGATCTAGTAGCACTTGTTGCTGACAAAGGTGAGCCGCGTGTTTCCCGCGAATCAGTATTCATGTCGTATCGGAGACCGCGTGGCGTGTTTACAATCCGATGCCACACGTCCCCATGCTAAAGGCACAATTATTTAGCTAACCTATTGTCAATCCATTGTGTTCGCATAGTTTGAAGTTGAATGTTACGACTGACCTTGACGGTTTCGATGCGTTGAACTCTGTTTTTGACTTATGAAAGGCAGAGTTTAAAAGTGAAGTTCGATCGTTACAAGCCGCTTGGCTGAGCGCCCGAGGGCAATCATGTCTCGGCATAATAAAGGGTTGGTCCTTTTGGCTGGCTGTAAGATTTATGGACTCGCGCACAGCCGCCGTTGCCGATGCATCCATACGTTTGTCACACCACTATCACGATCGGGGATAAATCCCATACAAGCAAGCTTCACCAGTAATTGCTTGCACATTCTGAGAAACTCAGTTTTATTATTTTTATGTATTGGGTCACGTGACGCATTGACAGCATTGCTGTTAAATTCTTCCAAAGCGTTCTATTCACCAGCGGAAGCGATATTGCTTTTCACCTTTTGCTAGAACGCAGATTGTTTGATTGTAATTGACCTGAATTTAGGAAAAAGAAATTTTTGGTTAGTCTTGACACAACACAATAATTTACTACATACCTATATTACCTATGTATCAAAATTAATACCAAATATCAATCTCAAAATTTGGCATTCGACTTATCGAAGGCTTTAAGAAGCAAATCTTTCGAAAGCTATAATAAAATTAAAATAAACGTCGATCGCTCTAAGTGCAACATGACATGGTAACCACCCATATTAATATTTATGTTGATCGAAGCGCCTGATATCAAATACGATTTGAAGATTTTGTTCTTTTTGCTAGTGCTATTAGAGTTTGAATACAAATGGGTGTATCCTCATCGAGGTCCATGCGCATGACTCCATTTCTCGTTTTTGGATGAATTTTCTTCAAATTTTCTTATAAACTGAAGTTTTATCATGTATCTTAAAAACCCTGTTTTCTTAAACAGAGCGCGTAGGCACCTGTTCTGATTCTTACGAGTCAATTGACTGTTCTGACTGATATTATACGAAATCTTAAAGGCTAATTGTGTTTCTTGAGCTAAAGTAATTGTCAAACCTTTGAAAACTTCAGATAGACCTATGAATTTGATCTTTGAAGCAGCAGAACTTTCAATCATACCTAAGACAACTATATATTGGCCCCAAGGATTTCTAAACTTCTCTTAATGATATGCGCAAAAGCAATGCCTAGATTTCTCTATAACAGTAAACCCATAACATAATACAAGATAATGTTCCTCTAGATGCTATCTGTGGTCTGGTGTCGATTAAGTTGCATCGTATATATTACAAGCACCAACGCGGTTCTGGCCAGCCGTCAAATCGCCTTATTAATCTCTCTAACTGCTTCGTTTAACTTAAACAGTTGAACACATAGGCTTCGTATTTCAACGTTAAATGATTACTGTAAATTAGTATGCTTTATATTGAATCGGTAAAAGGAAACCGGTGTGAATTTGCTAACAGTATCTACAAAACTGAATGATACACTTTTGTTCTACTTGCGATGTTCCTGAAATAAGAAGATAAGAATACCGATGCACAGCACACTTGGTGACCACCCTCTGTCACGTTGGCACCTAATTCATCATCGGTAAAAAGTAGGTGTTGTTATTTCTAAATATTAAGAATTCTTTCTGTATCTCATTGAACTTGCTAGTTTTTATGAGAATAAAATTCTTTAAACCTAAACCTAAACCTATTACAACACCTTTGCCTACATCTTCGGGGAATACACGCGTGAGATTATGTATTTTTATTCATAAAACTTTCAAATCCCAATATTATGTGCTCAACATCCTATGAACCCCATACTTATCGGAACCCTCTACTGCGCAAGCGCATCTTGCACGTGTGTGTAACTGGATCCATCAGATAATAATATCATATTGTCCATATCACGTACAATAGAAGGGGGTCTCTTCAGATAGAGCTTTGTATTGAAGTTCTTAGTGAAGGTACTTAATTAAAGGTAATTAAAGGGTTTTATTATGTCGGAGAATGTTGGTCAGATAGAAAACGGTATTGATCAAATATTTCTATAGATGACATCATTGTAACGAAGAGTCTTTGAGCAGTAATAGAATTGCCTTTTATGTTAATATTTCTTACTAAGTTTCTGATGGAAATATTTTTTTTCATAACAAACAAAAATTTGGAGCCAAGTGAAGGACCAGGAATTAATAAAGAAAAACAAAAAAATATATTTCAAGACAAAAATACAAAGTTTAATTATCTTTATAATTGTTCAAAGTTCACAGCGTTATATAAACAAAACACTGAATTAAAATATTGCGTATGCCTAACTAACGGATTATGGCTAAGTGTGTTTGATCCCACGAAATGTATTACATACATACACACTCTTAGAAGTGGTTTGTAAGAACAATGAACCTTTAATATTAGAATTGCTCGCTTGTTTGAATGGAAAGTAAGTTTGTATGTAGGAGGTAATCGAGACTACTAAAATATCGGTCAAGTGGGAGTTGGACTCACGCACCATGTATACTACTATTATAAAGAGGACAGATTTGTATTTTTGTGTGTATGTTTGTTATTAATAAACTCAAAAACGACTGTGCCGATTTCAAAAATTCTTGCACAGTTCGAAAGCTACATTCACCCTGATTAACATAGGCTATACTTTATCTCCGTGATTTCACGGAAACGGAAACTACGCGGATGAAAACGCGTGACGTCCGCCAATTATCTATCAGCAAGAAAAAAGTTTATTCTGGTTTTAAGTATTTTTTATAAGCGACAATAGCTACTTCTTCAACTATCCCACTATTACGGTTCATGAGACCTGGTGACACACAGGCAGACGGGTAGCAAGTCTTAGTAAAAGGGCCCTGTTTTTACCATTTTCCAATGAAGCTCTTTGTAGTTTATTTCCAAATAAGTTCTTGAAATTAACACAAGAGAAGATCGATCAAACAGCCTTCAAAATCCAGTAATTCAACCCAAAATTGACACACAGTATGCGCAGACGCAGATGCGTCGATAATCGCCAATCGGGGCATTGGCAACATCTGCGGTGGGCAGTCGGCCTTGCGCAGACTGGTTCCGCGGTCGAACTGTCTGTTGATTAATTACTCTGTGCTAAATATATATCCCCCAAGTTCTTACTTCAAAAACCGTTGGGACCTACATAGATTTGGAAAATACTAAGTGTACTTAAGTATTTGTAACTTCCTTTTGAGAAGACAGCCAGTCTTAAATAAGTAGGTAGAAGTACACATGCATTGCATAATGCTCACGTCTGTACCCTGAAGGGGTAGGCAGAGGTGTTGTAATAACAACACCCACTTTCCAACGAAAATTATTAGATGCTAAAGTGATAGATGAATTACTTCTTTGACATAGCAGGTTTCCTCACGATGTTTTCCTTCAACTTAAAGCACGTGGTGTGAAATTGTTTATTAATAAGGTAATCGCAGAAAAATTGCTGGGCTAGTACTTTATGAATCTTTAAATCAGAAATAGTTCTTACACTTTCCAAATTGAAATGCTCAAACTAGGTCCTAATTTTGACTTTTGCTTTTCTCAAGTTCGCTTGTTAAACGGATTAACTAATAGTAAAGTGACCTCCAAATTAGCTTAGCTATTATATTAGCCAATATATTAGCTATTATCATGGATAATATCACCAAAATAAAACCACAATGTAATTTCAACGTAAGACAATTATTAACATCGACATTCATATACACAACAAATAACAATAGAAAAAAAGTGCACAGCGACTCAGCGACTATGAAAGCGCGCAAGCTGCACATTACACAGACGTTAGCGATGTTAGCGTGTGTGCGTGCGTGGGAACGGTCGCCGACGCGTGCGCATGGACATGTATGTATTGTGAATGAACATTCTGACATTTACCTTCTAACTATAGTTACTAGCGAGGTCTTAATATATTTTTATATCTCGCTTCGTTCTGTCGGTTTGTCAGTTAAGGAATACTTTAGGAAGTAGTGTTTTATGCGCTCTATTTGACGTGAGGCGCCATCTTGTGGTTTAAAAGGTTGTCTTTCAGTTTTTTTCATGGCAGAGCCGATGGACCGCGTTTGCTGAATTTTGGAATTGAGATAGCTTTAACAAAAAACCCTTATATAGGGTACAAGTGTCGTCACGAGATATCAGCGCAGACCTTGAATGCGCAGCAGTCATGAGTCTGTATGTATGACGGGAGGCGAATAATATGCCTATAATTGCAGTTACTATTTTCGTTAAACGCTAGCTATAAATACTAGTACGTAAATAAATATAAGTATTCCTCTATCCTTAACCGATTCTGTACATTTGTATGAATCACAGAGAATCCGGAAACACAGACGGATACAGCACGAATATCTTTAGAAATATGTAAAGTTCATCATTCGGCATTACTCGAGTGAAACCCGATCTAACTGATATGATTACTCGTAGATGATAATGAACTGAATACACCTCAGCGTCCATCAGATCTAACAATGCCGTAGGCCTAGACAAAGTAAGATTCTCTCGCGCTTGAAGTAGAAACGATATAAAATTTATGAAAATTAAATAAATCAGTCACGTGACATATATCATTCCCGTACATTTTGTATCGTTTCTATTAGCGAAGCGTGAGGATAATGTTACTTTGTCTACAGGCCGAAAGACATTGCTAACGGGACGTTGATTGCTTAGGTGTGTAGGCTTTATTAAAACCCAATCTCTGCCTTCATTGTCATAGTAAATGAAGACCATACCAAAAATATAAGTTCCTACGTTTTTGCTGTAGAAGTGGAGGCGTTATTGATTTTGGAATGGTCAAAAAAATTAATAGAGTTTAGAGTTCTTTTGTTTAAACGCAAGTGTTAGACCTCCGAGTATTTTAGATTAGATCTAAGTGTAGCTTTGTTTTTCTTTAATTACCGGTTTATTTTAATGGATGTATACAAGGGAAGAAGCCTAGCTAACCTTGGAAACGATTCAGGGATTGTGTCAAGAAAGTCAGGAAGATTTGGCTTGAAGGGAATTCTCTCCTTTATTACAAAGCGTTGCCTAAGAAATTTATGGTTTAGAAGGAGTTCTGTCTGATTTATAATTGTAAAGTTCAGTCACATAGATTCCGGATTTGGTCTAAGTATTTGTTAAAACCAAGTTTTGTAAGTGGATTGTGTCCACCGCGAATAACATGGGCAAAGGGAAGGAAGATGATGATGAAGTTGGTATTGCATAGTAACTTTGAAAACAACTAAACGACTCATTAATATCAGCATGGTATAGCCTGTCTGCCGTAATCAATGGTATCTTACTCAGATTAAAATACATTTCGCTTCGCCCCGTACCTTATTGTTTGTCCCGGGGCGATGCGTGCGCGCATGTCTTACCTCAGGGGTGTCAGAAAATATGAGCACTTGTTCCAATTCGACCTTTTAAAATTATTTTAATGTCTGTTATTTATTCTTATACTAGCTGTGTCCTGCGAAGTCTTTTTTATTATTCTGTCTTATACTAGTCTATTAATATTTAAATACTAGTAAAAAGCTTACGCTACCTCTTGTAACCCGGTAAAATCAGTTGCTTAGCTTAGCCGGAAGAAACAGACAGGCAGAGAGACAGACAGACAGATAGACAGGCAGACATACAGAAAATCTTTTTTTTATGTTTTTAGTATCGTATTATCTTTGATATGGATTGAGAGAAAAGCTGCTTATTTACAAACAGAACCTTTATTATTTAACTGTATGTACAGATTTATAGATCAGTATTATCTCTATAGTTACTAAGATTAATCGATTCTCTTAAAATTATATTTAACAGCTGGTATTTAGAGCCTAAAAATTTCGCTTTGTGGACAAACGCATTGACTTTATCATTAGACAGAGATCAGATTTCTCAACATTACATTCAAAATTCGTGCCTAGGCTTAGCTTAGATTAGAACTAAAATGTTTCCTAATCTTTGCGGTATATTTTAGAATTTCGTCAACTCATTTACGAAATCGATTTTTCGTCATTTCAAATTCTTTTGCCATTAAGATTGCTTTAAGATCTTTTGAACTATTACTATTTATTTTTGACTAGCGGACGCATCACTTGGTTTCACTCTCGTAGTTCCCATTCCCGTGGGAATACGGAGATAATATATAGCCTATGTTAATCAGTGATAATGTAGCATTCGAATGGTGAAAGAAATTTTAAAATCGGTCCTGTACTTTTTGAGCCAATGCGTTGCAAACATAATTACAAAACTTTCCCCTTTATAATATTGCCAGCTTTTCTTGCAGGTTCTTCTCAGAAGGCTAGTTTCCGGTGGTCAATTCTTCGACATACATAAGTCCCTTACCAGGGCTTAAACTTAATAAATCAGTTTCATTTTCATTTATGTGAATAAACATTTCATACTCTTGATATACTGGGAGATCACATGATTAATTTTTATTAACTTTTATCTATTGTTAAATTTGTTTGATATTTTTTTTAGAAATGTAGTCTACTTTACTTCTTGTAACATATACCAGTGAAAAGTCCCGCTAAAATCGATTCAGCCTTTTCGAAGATTAGCCGGAAAACAGACACATTAAATTAAATTAAAAAAGTTAATAAATTTGTTACCGAGTCCGTACGATGCCCGTACCTATACACTTTCATTTGCATTGTAAATTTCAAATTACGAACTGACACTTCAATTTTATTTATCTGCATAGATAGTTAAATTCAAAGCTCCAAGTAAATCTACTGTACCCACTACCGAAGCTCCGCCCCTTGGCAAATTGCGTCCGCGTTGCGCGCGCGCACCTCTCCAATCACGTGGGTACCTACTGGTAGGTTAGGTATTACTACGATATACTTGGCTAACTTTATTACTGTGCGTTCTAGGCTTATTAAATGCAAGTGGTTGAATATTGTTGATTTTAACAGAGCTATTTTTTCCTACGGTCAAAATTATGTGCATTTTCCTTATGCTAACTTTCGTGCTAGATGCGAAAGTAAAAGGAACCTTAGTAGCGGTAGTTCTTGTAATTTCTGATATTACCCAGTAGCAGTCTGCATTAGTGCCCGGTTAATGGCAATAGGCTCGCTCCTACTTAACATCTTTACCTCTGTCACCTGTAGATCTAGGCGAAGTAACATTCTCTTCGCGCTTGAGAATAGAAGCAATACAAAATGTATTGGAATGACATGCGTTTCTATTAGCGCTAGCGCGAGATAATGTTACTTTTGAACGATGCATGCGCGATTTTTGAATAAATTGTCAAATTTAAAAGCTAAACATTTAAGTCCTGAAGTGTATATACTTCTAAAATGTTACTTCTGGCTCCGCTCATTCAGCCTATTCAACACAATCCAGCCCAAAAAGACAGGATTTATTTTCCGAATCTCTTACAAAAAACAAAAGTTAAAAACGTCAAAGCCATAAAATTAGCATACAAAGCCTAGGCGCTTGCGCGTGGTATTTATTGGACAAGTCTGGTCACTGGATGAGGAACATTGCTACTGTGGCTTTGAATAGGGCTTTTTATAGCTTCTAGGTTATTTCTTTAGTTATATTTTCACGACTTGCTAACCGAAGAAAGTGACTGTAGATGCAGCGAAAGAACATGCTAGGATCGCTGTATGTGCCAAATCCCAGCGGTCGGTAAAAATGAGATTTAAAAAAAGTTAATTGAAGATATTTCGATGCGAGGTGAAGGAAAACATGGTGAGGAAACCTGAGGAAACATGTCTAAGAAGCCTTAGACGGCGATGGACTCTCCCTCTGTCTCGTTGGCTCTTCGGTGAAAAGTGGGTGTTGTTGTTACATCTTAAAGGTGATGTAACAACAACACCCACTTTTCACCGTAGAGCCAACGAGACAGAGGGAGAGTCCCCTTTGGGGTCTCCTTTGGGGACCCTTCTGGGATGGCGTGAGCAATTTCATTCAGATATATGAATATCAGATATATGTACACATGTTGCATATTCGTTGCCTTAGCTCCAAACCATCTACAGCTTCGCTACATAATGTTAACGACCCTTTTTCACTTTTTGCCCTTGTCAGGTCGTCTAACTGCATCTACGCACGCCTAATGACGGCAGGAAGCCGACTGGTTGAGGTGACGAGTAACTGTAATGTGGCTGGAAAAAATATATTCTCGGAAAAAGCGGGCTGTTACCATCACAGGCATATGATTTAAGAACGTGCTAGTTCCTTGTTCGTATATATTTAAAATTGGTATCTAGGAAATATGGATCAGTAGTCAGTACCCATATGACGACCTTTTGCAATGTTTTCCATATTTGTATGAGATATTTAAGTTCATTACGTCACCGTTAGCAGGCGCTGTACAATACCTAGATAACGAAAAAGTTCTTACGAACAGAACCTTTGGTCGTAAGTGGCTACTGTATCACTTGCATACAATACAGATTACAACTACAGATAGCACGGACCACGCCACTCTTCCTCTCACTAACACTTCTCTAAAGTAACTTCAATTGACTGATATCTTCTGTAAAGTATAGGTATAGCTATCTGTCTGTGTGAAGATATATCCTAATGTCATCCCTTGATTCACACTACAACCAGACAGATCTTCTTGGTTTCATTAATTATACGTAGCAAAACTTTCTAGAGCCCCCAGTGAAATATTTTAATTAATTGCTATGTATTGCCAAGGTGCTTCGGCAGGGACATAACTCTTTTAACTTTCATCCCAATAATAATAGTAAAGTATATTCACAAGGTCCACATTACGATGCACACGCGTCCCTGCGCGCACGCAGCCTGACGCGCGCGCATCTGATAAACATGCGACGTGCTTCCCAGAACGTGGCGACGAGAATATTTTGCTTTGACGATGGTTAATTGTGTGCTCTGCTTGATCAACTTCTTTAAGCAATAAGTAATGATCTTTATTTAAGATACCGTATGGTTAAATTGAAACAATATAAAATTTTATGAAGAATAACTTGTATAAGATGTGAACAGTGATTTTGAAAATTTTGGATATGCCGATATGTAATCAGAATAATGAGAAGGCTCAATAGTGGCAATAGGAAAATAGTAAAAATAAATAAATCAAGTTTCATTTTCATTTCAAAAGTTCACAAACGTTACAGCCTATCGGATAACAGGTAAAGAGTACAAGCTCAGCGCAACACTATTTATTTATTGCGGGCGCGCTCGCACCTAGCTTGCGACATGGAATCTCCTGTCGCCACATATAAATTATAGCCGCGAGCGAACAAACTCTCCGCTGCTTTTCCAACTACAACCAGATAACACTGTGTCCTATACAAACCTGACCTTTTAAATCGATGATAGCGAAAAACGAACACCGAGCCCCGCTGTGTCTTCCCTCAAAACACAAACTTTTTCACCAAACCCTCGTAATTAGATCTGCGATACGCTCGATAAATTTATGGGACTTCGTATAATGAAGATTTAGTTTCTAGAAAACTTGTAAACTCATGAACAAAGGTCTATTTTCACGGAGGGTTATAATTTTTAAGATAATATCGCGTCGTCGGTAGCCGCGGTCATCTTTTTGCAACGTTCATTGGCATCGTAATTAAGATGGCAGTGGGAATATTTCATACTTCCCTCATTATACCCAGCTGTTGCGTGTAATGATTATAAATCTTGATTATTATCCATACTAACTAGTCTTTAGCTATTGTCTTGGTCTTATTTCATTTGGTAATAGAAAATCCCATAATGCTTCTCAGCCTACTTAATAATGTTTGCATATACTGTAATAACTGTCTGTGTTTCTACTTTTATCATTTATATAACGACCGAAGCCTTGCCTTCATAAATCTGCACGATAATAACACTTACTTCTAGATCCAAAGATACATTTTCAATAGGTGCAGGAATATTCGCAACATCATCCATATAGTCGAAGCCACCCTTGGCTCTGAGGTCAGTGCGTGGGCGCAACACGCTCGTGATAACACCCACGCTGGACAAGTTCCCTTCAAGTTTAATGCGGGTACACTGAGATTTGTATTTGGTAATAGGCATTGTGTATATACAGATGCGGAAAGTCTTGAACAGAATAAAGGAGAAGTGTTTTGTACAGAAACCAAAGCTAAGAATCCAACTTAGCTATTTGCATTGGGTTTGTGAAGAAATTCCAAAATTGATAAAACCGTAATTGAATACGCATTTGAATATTTTGAAGCGTAGCGCGACACATTATTTGAAAATGAATGAATAATTAAAGACACTCATATCGTTTTATGACACTAGATACGACAAAACCATGAATATGTTTATTTCTGTGTCTCTGTTTAATTTTCCCACAAACACCTATCGTGTTGCTATCGGATTAGTAATAAATGAGATTTACCTCATTAGTGTTAGGTGTATTAAAATACACGTGGGTGGGTTAAGTTTTCTTCTACAATATAGGCGTGGAGAGCTTGAATTATGTTTTATAAGCTGAAGTTATCTCCATTGATGTATATTCCGAAGTTATTGTGCTTTCAGATACAGTGAGGAGAGTAAATCAATCGGCTGTTGACAATGATTTAATACGTATTCTTTTGGTTATCACCTTACTGTTATTTATCGTGGGATTGTGGTAATTTAGGTCTACGATTTTAATCTAGCAAGCGATAGGAATACAATATATATTTATCACTATCTTTAAATGCAAATTTTGTAAACATTTGAAGAGCATTCCTTTGTATAGTATTTGATGTCAACTGACTTTAAATTCATTGAACTTATTTAGTGAACAGTTGTACTCCTTGTCTGTACATAATAGATGAAACAGTGTTTGTTTCAATCTTACGAGCACAATCAGATACAGTGTTTTTGATTTGTGTACATAAATACTTTTCAGTAACTATAACATTATCACCTACATAAAATTGTGCATTCGTTGTTCACTGAACTTGTTGGTAGTCTTCTTCTTCACAATTCCTATAGGTATTTGCGCATTCTGGTTCGCGGATTAATTTAGAAACAATTCCTATAGCAAAATGGGCAGCGTGGTGAATTTTATCTGGTCGCGCGTCACCCGGGCGTGCATGCGACGTATCTGCGTTATTTATTGGCCGCGTCCGGCCACGACTCACCTACTGTAGCGATACACGCTATATGTTTCACCTTCCACTGTGACATGTCATCGGATACATTGTCTTGTCGCATTACCTGTTTTGCTTTCATAACGCTATTGGATTTAATGTAAAATCCTAATTTGATCTTTCTTCGGAATTATGAAGGGTTCTTTGTATACGTATATTTAATGTGCTTTTATTCTAACATAATATTTGTATCGTCATAGTAATAATGGTCAATTACAGATTTTTAACTTTCATCTAATTTCTTTGAGTTAATATGTCGTTTTTTAGAGTAGTTAAAATACCCTATTTATTAATTTCGATCGGGTTTTCGGTCATATCTTTGTGTTCGTTAAATCTTCGTTCCAGCCATGTTATCTCTGTAGGTATGTAACAGAACCTAGTCACACATGCCATTGTTGGACAATTTATACTGCAGTTAAGGGTCCTATTGTGTCGAGCAGAGACCTCCTGCGGGGTCTTGTAAGCCAACGAAGCTAAAAATAGTCTATACAGGAACGTTCTCTTCCGAGACCTTTAGTCTTAGTGATTTTAGATAAAGCAATTACTGATGTCAGGCAACAAGTTTAAAATTTTTATATTTAACTAAGCTTTTTATTTTATCTCCAAGATGCTTGAAATCCATTAAAACTTTAGAAAGACATGCCCAGGCAGATCTTCTATTATAAGTTCCAACTTTAGAATTAACTTGTTATCTTCCTTATGCTTACTATTATGATTTAATTTTAAACTTACAAACAGTATCAAATTGATTACTATCATCATAGTCTGTGATAATATTCAGTGCCTCATGTATTTTTGTATTGTTTCAGTTGCACATCTCGTTTCGCCGGTGAATTCTGCCAGCATCTGAACCCCTGCCATAGTGAGTCCAGCCCTCGCTGCCAGAATGGAGGCAGCTGTAGGGTCCGGCCAGGGATCGGCGGTGGACCCCCATCTTTCGCCTGTGACTGCTCTCTCGGGTTCAGCGCTTCATTGTGCGAGATCAGAATTCCTGCGGCGTGTGACTCCGCCCCTTGCCTTAACGGAGCCACATGTCGGCTGACGTCACTTGACACTTTTGAGTGTGATTGTCCGCCGGGGTATACAGGTTAGTTATTAGATTATATATATATTTAAAATTAATTTGAAAATTAATTTAAGTTATCGTTACCTACCAGGTTTGTAAAGTCAGCTATTATATCATCTGAAAAAAGAGGGTAAAACTCACTTACTAGTCAATGTATTCATACAAATTTTACTAGGGTTGTGGGACAAAAAGGTACAATTTCAAGCGATAGTAACTAAACCACAGGAGGCTTCCGTAGTCAACTTGTAAATGCAATAGTTACAGTGAGTCTCACTGATCTTTGATTGACGCATTCATTGGATTCTTAGCTTACTGTGTCATTGCCTTCAATACTTAAATCACAAACAATACAAATAACAGTATATCAATCAGCAGTTTTGAGATTTCGAGAACTTCATTAATTTTTACAACAGTAACGATCACACTCTGAAAACCGCACCGTTTCTGCCACCTGTGAAATTCGTGGATTTATACATAGCGCTTTTGTATTTGTCAAATTATACTTCTGTTTTACATAGATTTTGACTTTTTAATCTACATTAATAGAAATACCTACATACTCGTATAGCCTCATATAAGACGTATAAAGCTATTAACTCAGACTTACTGTTCAGAATTGAATTATAAAGGTGTGTCCATTTATTTACACTTTGCCTTGTTGTCTCTGTCTGAGCAATTTGTGCGTGCGTCGAATCAACCATTACCCTTGTAAATTACTTACTGTTTATTATAATCTATTGTGCTTTAATTATATGTCTAACCGTTTGATTGTGAGTTATATCCTTTACCGATTCATTAACATCGTGATGAGTAATCACAACAGGTGTTTACTGAGAATATTGCACTACTAAATGCACATATATTATGTTAAACGCATTGTTGATAGTGAATATTTCTTTGTTTGCGATGTGGAATGTCTTGTAAGATTTAATGTTCTTAGCGTCAAACCTTGTCTCTTTGCTATTAGCAGAGAAAATTCTAAAGTTAGAATCTTATGGTATCTTAATAGTGATGAGATTTTCAGTAACTGCTAATCACCATACGGATTCTTTATCTCACTATGGCATTGTCGTAGCTTTCGCTCGCAAAAAAGTCAATGTTTTATAGATAATTCCAAATTCAATCGCTTGAGGCTAACTTAAAGTCTTTGGTATTCAGGCTGGTGAACTATAAATGGAAGCAATTTTGCACCCCGACTCGAAGCTTCAGGGTCTAAATAATTCTCCTTTCTGTAGTTCTACCAAATGCATATGTGAACCTAATAGATAACTAGACTAACTCATCTAACACTGACGTTGCATTGCATTTTACTAAGCAATCATCGAGGTAAACATGATTTGTGTGTATTTTAAGAAATTATTTCGCGAGTATAAAATTGGACAAATCTTTGTTTAATTTGCTTTCAGAGCTACTTTCAAATAAATAATCAACTATGATAATAGATAAATCAGTAATTTGTCTCATTTGGGAATAAATAAAATACACAAATTTGGGAGCCATGTTCAACTGTAGAGTTTATCACGCTTGTTATATAGTTGAAAATCCGTTAAATATGTTTCGCATAGTGCAATTACGTTTTAGCAACTCATACAGGTTTTGGTTTGAGGTTATAATTTATAAAGCTTTCAATTCTAGTTCCGGCGTGTGATTAATTGTTTTAATTGATTCTTTATTGGTTGTTAGCCGATTTTGAAATTATGTGCTGTTTTTATACGGCTTGAATCCATTCTAATTTGTTTCTTAGCTTCAATAGCATCTTATACCAATTATCTCTATAGTAAGTGTTTAATTCTCAAAATGTTATCGTGTACTTTATTTGATTAATAATGTATGACTATAATTGGATCACCAATTAGCAGTGGTATTAATCTCCTACTTTATATATACTAGTGAGTGGATTTGTTTCACTAGTGATTAGTCCTACAACGTCCAGATATACGAATTCTTTGTCAGAATATAAACCCAGTATATGTACTATGTGCAATACCTGAACTCTTAATGTATTTTGTGGTTTATATTTGCTGCCTATTCCATCAGCGGGAATTTCTTGTTTGGGTCTGTTAGAAATATCCTTTTCTATTGTCATTATATCTACTAGTCTTTGCAACGTAAAGCTACTGTTTTAAATAGTTTTTTTGATCCTCTAAGCTCATTAAATAACTGATCGTTTTCAACGTCTCTACGTCGTATCTTTAGTATACATCTCATACATTTTCAGAAGCTGCACCTGCCGTAACTCGTTCTGTTAAATCACTGCCACTATGTATTATAACTAGCTACCGTACTGAGTGAATTGGAATAAAAACGCAAGGCACTACAGGCTACCATTTACGGGCAGACAATTAAATAGCTTTTATATGGATCTCTGTTAAACTTGTCTCGTGTGATATACTTCATCGTTGATCGTTAAATTCAAAATTATAAATCTGATTGAAAAAGAATTAGAACGTATGGCGCTGAAACTGATCATAGTGTGTGAATTGAATTTTATTTGATGTTAATATTCGTACGTTTGATTGTTAAGCTAATGGAAACAATTCATAATTATTATTGATATTTGTAAGTATAATGTACCTTTCATAGAAGGGTCCCCGAAGGGGAAGACCCAAGGCAGAGTACGAAGCCCTCTTTTCACCGAAGATGATTAGGTGGCAACGTGGAGATGGTGAGGCTATCACCGTTTCTGGCACAAACGGCCTTAAATTCCTTCTAAGACAGAAAGGTACATGGAGGTATCCTCAGGATATTCTTCTTCACCGTAAAGTTGTAGTGTGACATCAGCTCCGTCAGCACGACTGTATTTTTGATGTTAGATGTGTGTTCTTGATAGCTAAACCAGATAAAGACTGATTACATTAATATCCGTAACGGAATTAATGTCATCGCGTCGTTTTAAGATAAACAAGATATATATGCATACTAAATGTTCTCAATTGAAATACATATTAATACGTATTTGTTTAAATGATAATACTGATTTGTAACAAGTCAAGTGGTTTATGAAAAACTGTCGACGGATTAGTTCTTTCGCGATTCGCATCGAATCGTCTTTCTGTGTCACGGGGCAACGGTGTTTAAATTAATTTAATTGTCGAAAAAACACATATATTACTTAAAATAATAGATTTCAAGGAAAATTACACATTTCATCAATGAACACGCGATCTGGCGAAAGCTTTTAGAAAGTTCACTTATTATCCGAATTAATTTCTATTACCTCTATCCCAAATTGGCATTCGCTATAATTTGTCAAATTGCTGTGAGATTTTTACTGTATTTTGTTGAATGATTCGAGCTTTGTGGTGAAAAGATAAGATTGGATTAGAATTCTTACAGTAATCGAATGAATTGATATTATCTGATACACACGATTAATTAGCACATTATAATTTAAAATCAAAATTCCCTATAACATTATTATCTACTTTACATTTACATGTACTTAGTACTAGTATTTAATCTGCGTTACAACTAAAGCTTAATATAAAATTGTTTGTTGTTTAGAAATAAGTGCTAGCCTCTTTATATCTAATATCTTTACTTCCTCACTCAGTCAGGGAACTTACGTTAATATTTTCTAATGTTTCCTGTAATGTAACTTTCTTTAGCTTTCGCTCGAGGCTTTGCCTGTGTAATGAAAGATACACTTCTATCTGTGACAAAATCATTTGCAAACATTGTCCTCATCGCTCCACATACCATCTACAGATATCTTTATATCAATGTTACAAATGGTGAGTCCATCACCGTCTGAGGCACGTATGTACAGTCTTTAAAGTACTTATCAGACATATGCAGGCACGTTGGCATAATCATCTTTGGTGAAAAGTGGGTGTTGTCATTACAGCACCCCTACTTAACCCATCGGGGAACCTTTTTTTATCTGATGTATAATTCTTCTCACACACACCCAACAACGCAATCATGCAAATTATGCAATCGTCATAAATTTTCATTCATATGTTCAGCCGCCGAATTCGTCATCATCTTAATTGGAATGCTTAGCTCAGTAATCAACTGATACCGAACGATATAAAGAATTCAGTTTGATTGGTTGAACAAGCTTAATTGGTGCCACAGACACCATTTCGATCCGTATGCAAGCTTAGGCGTCGACAACTGGGGCACATTTGTTGTCCAATACAACGAATAAGTTGTCTTGAGGGTTTGTAGATAATTATATACCTTATATTAAAAACAAAATCGAGTATTTTCATCCTGCAGGTATTCCTCGAAGGGGCAGAGATGTACTAATAGTTCACTCAAACTTCGCCAAATATGATTAAGTCCTATGTAATAAGGGTGTAAATAGACAATTTTCAACTAACGTTTTTCCTGACTTGGGGATCAAACCCATCTCGTATGTGTGATATATTCTAATACAAAGTAACAAGTCAAAATCGGTTCAGACGCTTCGGAAATTACCCGAAACATAGAAAGACTTAAATTTTTTTGGATCAACGCTCCATAAAGTGCTTGTTCTAAATCTGCGATAAATAGTTCTAACTTGTTTCTCTATTGATTTGGGCTCAAACCAAGCATCGTATTAATGATTGCTTAAATTGACATGTGTCAGTGAACGGAAGCTATTACGAGCTATTACCGTATTAGTGATAGACATTCCGCCATTATCCAAATACGGGCCTAATGTTTTTGCCCAAAAAATCCGTCGTTTCAGTCCAACATTTTCCTTAGTTTCTTAACGAGATGCAAGTACATTTTATTGCTATCATAAAATATTTTTACTTATGTCGCAAACTACTGCACAATCTATCTGATGGTTAGCGGCTACTGCGGTCTTTGAAAGCTGTATGCCCGAACTAATTAAAATAATTGTGTATTCCAACATTTATTATAAATTTATTTTTATAGGACAACATAATATATACGAGCTACTCGTGTCTATACGAATATTATAAAAGAGAAGTTATTACTGCCTATTTTTTAAGACCGAGCTCAGAAAAAATTTAACCGATATTAAAAATTCTTTCACAGTTACAAAGCTTCATGTTCAGCGAGTAACATAGGCTATATTGTCAAACATAGCTCACGCCTGTATTCCCCGAAGGATTAGGCAAATATGTTGTAATAACAACACCCAATTTTCACCGAAGATGATTAAGTTCCAACGTGACAGATGGCGAGTCAGTCACCGTTTCTGGCACTATACATACGTCTTTGAATTACTTCTCAGACATACATGTTTGCACAAGATGTTTTCCTTCGCCGTAAAGCACGTGGTGTGAAATCACTGCACATAAGTTTTTAGAAATGGTACAGGCTCCACTGGGACGATCTCAAACTCCACTGCAGCCACGACTTCTAGTTACTACTAGCTAAGCCCCGCGGTAACCCTAATGTTTTTTTTTTAATCAAAGTAGCCTAATATACTCCTTGTATTATTAGCTATCTTTCAGTGAAAATTACGAAAATTCCCGTTAAAATTGGTCCAGCCGTTTCAGAACTTACCGGGAACAAACAAACAGACAGACAGAGGAAATAGAGGAATCTGTATTTTTTATATCAGTACCTACCGTATATACTTTCATGTGCATTTAGTGAAAAGCTGTTCACTTGTAATTACAAACAGATACTTCTCTGTATACATCATCACTCATCTGTATAGATTTGAAATATAAATTATTAAATATTTTTAAAAACAATAACAAAGTCCTAAATAATAAAGGCTTGATTAAATTATAAGTGGACACGGTTGAAGCTGTCATCAGGCGTAGCTCGATAATTAAACTTATCTCAATTAATATCCAAAGATAAATAATCGCGGATTAACTTTTGATGGAATATTTCCTTTTGATATTTAAAACTTACGATCTAATTTAATGACTTCCACAGCCATTTAAGTGATTATAACAGGGTTAGAACAACATTTCACGGTATTTTGTACGTTATTGTCTAAGGCATTAAGTACCTACTATTTTACAGCGATTGATGATTTGACGACTTCATAAGCTAATGATAATATTACTATCAGATTATAGTTTTGCCAGTTCTATATAATGACTAGCTGTGCCCTGTGGTTTCACCTGTGTAGACTTAATTTGATATGCATCTTTAGTTCGCAGAAACATTTTTTTTAATTTAAATACCTACCTAATTTACTTGCTGTAACATCAGCTATTTATCAGAGAAAGTCCCTTTAAATCGATCTAACTGTTACAGAGCAAAGACGGAACAAACAGACAAACCGACAGGCTAAAAAATATTATTTTTTTATATAAAAACCGTATGTATTCTTATATGCATTCAGTGAAAAGCCGTTAATGTGGAATTACAAACAGACATTTAAATTTTATTTGTCTTATTGATTTTATATATTTATGTATATGTATGTATACATAACATGAGTTTGTATGTATTTATGACAATATTTCCATCAAATAATAGTTTTGGATACTTAATGATAACGATGAAGATGTTATTAAAATTCGCTAACGGTCCATTTATTAGGCATAATGTATGTAAATGTATGTATAAAAAAGTGTGGGAATTTATAATTTTTTTTTATTAAAGCTCTATGCAAAGTAATTCTAACTTTGTGGTGTGTTTTATTGCTCATAGTTTTTATTAATTAATTTGTAAATTGTTTGAAATAATGTGGTTCTTTTATCTTTTATTATATAAGAGTTCATTGCTACTGTGTTGAGTAAATCACTCCCTAAAGACAATGTAACAATAAGGGTATAATATAGATCTCCGAAGGGATATTTAATATTTGCCAAGCGCAAAAAAGCGTGCCGGCCGCCTAATGTTAAGCTACTTATTACTGCATCCTATAAACGTGACGGATACCAACGAGTGTTGGTTCAATCATAGGAAATTGATACATAATACATAGAGGATAAGGTTCAATTTCGGACGAGTGCGACGCTGAGGAACGTCACGTCAAGAGAATGTCACTCGCGCATTGCCTACCTTATAACATAGTAAGGCATAAAAGAGTCCTGCTATAACCAGCACAGTGCCTCTTACTCATCACAGTAACACAGTGCTACGTATTGTACCGAGTTTCGATGTACTAAAATTGTATTTCTTCTTTTCAGGCGCCGAATGCTCACACGAAGACCACTGCGCGTCCCAACCCTGCCGGAACGGTGGTCGTTGCGTGGCTGACAATACAACGACGGCTGGATACAGCTGTGCTTGTCCTCCCGGCTTCACAGGCTCGCGATGTACTGAAGACGTGGTGGAATGCTCCAGTGGCTCAGGCCCATGTCACCACGGGAGGTGTTTCAACACCCACGGGTCGTATACTTGTGTGTGTGAGCCTGGATACACGGGGAGGGATTGTGATGCGGAATACGTGCCGTGTGAACCCTCTCCTTGTCTGCACGGTGGGAGGTGTACACCCCTGGATCAGCTGAGATACGAGTGTGACTGCCCTACTGGTGAGTAGCTTTTCACTGTGTATTCAAATTGAAATATTTTCATTTGAGTAGATTTTCAACATTGTGTTTTAAAACGGGTAGTAGATTAATGGGCTTATCATTGTTGACTTGAGATTGTATTCAGAACTTGGGGCCAAAAATGAAATCTGCTTAAACCGATGATGGTAGGCCTCTAGATAGTGTAAGAGTGGAGATAATAATTTAAGATTTTTTAAGATCGGTCTAGTACTTTTTGTGCCAATTTGTTACAAACATACTAACGTACAAATCTTTCCTCTTTATAATATTAAGTAAAGTAGAAACACATGTACTGACGCCTGTATCCTACGACAAAAACTTTTGAATCTTCAAATAATTATCCAATTACTTTTGGAACAGCCTACGAGTCATCGATAAATTATTTCTGGTACTTTAAAGTGGAGTCCGAAACCCACTTTCGTAAAAGGCTAAGCAAATCGCCGCAACTTAAGCCCGAACGGTTTCCTTGCGGGCGCAAGTTTCCATATACAATGAGTTATTGGTCGAGCAGGACCTTATATGCCTGGAGTGGTAGGGCTGCGTCATTAGCCATACCTTTATAGGGCCAGGTATTCATGTCTGCTGTCATCTGCTATTGTAGAAGCTTTCCAAAATACGTATTGGACATCCTTGGATTGTTACCATTTTTAAATTCGAAGCCGGTATTACGTAAAAAATAATGAATTTAGCCAGAAGTTTATTTAGGTTTCCTTAAAATTAAGCAATTTAATTTTTGGTTTAGATATTTTCCAACTCGAATTTCTTTGTAATAAAAATGAATTATGATGAGGCAAGGCACATCCATTCATACTCACGTTTAAACTGCTGAATTGATTTTGCGTAAATTTGTAATAGTTTTTTGAAACCTCATAGTCAGGAATAAAGTTGCTAGATTCAACATAAACCCTAGTACATAACGGTAAAGAATCTAGTTATAAATAAAGCGTAAACATGGAGTCCTCACATTCTTTTAACTACCTGTAAATATTTTTCCTTCTTCGTTATCTGCAGCCGAGCCCGTATTGCCCGAGGCGACCACGATCAAGCCACTTCGAAATCTACTTAACTAAGTATAGGTTTAGTAACGTAACTATTCACATTTATAGGCAAATAAATTATCCACACCTTGTGAGTTACCACTTAAGGCTATACAAGTATATTTAAATACTGGAATGAGCTGATGGAGAAAGTCGAAATTGTATGATGCATTTCTTAACTAATCCTCCTAGTAGTGAAATCTATACAGATATCTATGCAGCTAAATAAAATTGAATTCTGTTTGTAATTCCAAAATAAAAGTTTTTCACTAAATGCATATGAAAGTATACACGCTACTGACACTGAAAAACCAAGTTTTAACATTTTTCTCTGTCTGTCTGTCTGTTTATTCCCGGTAATCACTGAAACGGCTGGACCGATTTTAACGGGACACTGGCAGGTAGCTGATGTTTCAAGGAGTAACTTAGGCTACTTTTATTTATTAAAAATTATAGGGTTCCGCGACATGAAGCATGAAACTGAATCTACGCGGGTGAAACCGCGGGGCACAACTTGAGGCTTTATTTGACTAGATTTTCAAGAAGTACTTTCAAATGCTCATAATTATATGATTATACAGAACTCGAATAAAGGATACATTTACATAGAATTATCGGGAAGAAACCTTGCAATTTTATTTACTTTTTTTTATATTATTCAATATTGCATTTTTATCGCTACAAATGATAAAGAAAAAGCTCACATTAAAGTCAATTAAAAAAAATATTTTAATCCATAGTCGCTATGCAAATTATCCAACTTGAGATGACCATTCTCCACGAGCAGCATTTAATTTTGTTCAAAAGTATGACGCGAATGCCGTGCTTCTCAACCATAATCGAAAGATTTGAGCGACCCGACCCAGTCCCCTCCCCTGGCTCGGGTCATCCCCTCCTGTCCCCTTTCTCATCCTCTATAGACATCAATCTTCCTACCTAAAAGTACACACTATTATCTACCTCATTAAAATTAAAATTCATTAGGAAGAACAGAGTTGTATGAAACCGTTACATCATAATTTTTTTAGTCCACACCGCATCTAGGATTCATTAGCTTCATTACGCGCCGTTGCAAAATGTCGACGGTTGGTTACAACACGCTGATTGTACTGAGACACAATATAAACATGAATGCAGTAACACAACTCAGGGCTATCATCGTTATAGCAGTGACGTCTTACTAACATAGCTTTGACGTTTAATTTCAGTATCATAGAATGAAACGTCAAAGTTAAGAAGTTCTTCTTAAATCGATGATGGTAGTCCCCCTTTACAGGCAACAACTTCATTCGGCGTACCTAACTATAATTTTGACAGTAAGCTGTCAAATTAAGACCTTTAAACTGTCAGCAATGTGTTATTTTTTGTAGACTACTACACAGTACTTTTAGTAATATAAAAATTAAGCCTGCACTAATGAGTTTTTCCAAAAACTTATGTGCAGTGATTCCACCGTAAAGAAAAAAAATCAAAGAAGTATGTATCGTGCCTGAGGCGGCGAAAGACTCACCATCTGGCACGTTGGTACTTTTCATTTTCGGAGAATACTCGATGTTCTTATAATACAACACCTCTGCCTACCGCTTCGAGGAATACATGCGTGAGCGTATGTAATATTTAGCAAAATAGTATCGTAGCATACGCATTAAAATTAACACGTCTACTTGGTACATCATATACTGTTTCCCAACTAACTGTGGTTGAGGGGTGTTTTGAGGTTTCAGACAAAATATTAGCAATTACGTTATGCAAGCATGTTTAGAATTTCCTTGGTGTTCTAATTAACTCGAGCCAAGATGTTACAGAAACAAAACCTAAGAATTGGCGTGACTTCAACACTACGGAAAAACAAAAGGAAATACTCTAAAAAGGCATCTTTTACATCATCATGTTGATGAAACTGACAATAACAACTGACATAGATGAATGGAAGTTGTATTGAAGACTTCGTAAATCAATACAATACTTCAATGCACTGTGACGTGAGTCGGGGATATGTCTGCATCCAGCTGGGGATATTTTGACGATGAAGATAAATTATTAGTCAAGTATTCTCCCAATGCCTATGTTTTACAGTTAACTTGGTAAAATATGACCTTATTTACATATTATTTTACTTGGAGACGGAAATCGTTCATCATATTGTTTTTGTATCCATGGGAATTTGGGTATTAAGTTATATATCATTGTCACGTGTTGCTAAATCAAACTCGATGTTAAAGAGTTACATAAGATTTGGGGCGGTATGAATGAATTAAGTTCTTAATAATTAAGTCGTGGTGGCCGTGGAGTTTGAACAGTCGCCTGTTACATACACCTGTCACGTTGGCACTTGATCATCTTCGGTGAAAAGTGGGTGTTGTTATGACAACATCTCTGCTTAACCCTTCGGTGACCCTTCTGGGATCGTATGAGCGTATTTGATTGTTAATTAATCTAGACCTAACTACCCAAACTATAGGAACTAGATACGAAAGACATTTACTTACTAGGATAAGCTAAGTAACAAAATGTGCGTCTGGAATCATTCATGTCTAATCTTACGGTATCGAATCTAAGGCCTTCGTTCATTAATAAGGGGGAGAGAGTTCATGCTTCCCATATGAAAGCCACGTAACTTAGGGACACATCTAACAAGCACACTTAATGACGTCATAAGTGTGGGAATTCTGGGGCTTGCACTCAATTAACACATCTTGTGTGTTGACCGGACGGTGGGCACTCTCAGTGCTGAATTATTTAAAACTATGGGAGTGCTTGATCACTTAAAATAGCCCTAGTGGGAATTGATGTGAAAGTGATGACAGAAATATGATTTGATGTTTAGGGTCTGAATTTCTCGTGTGACCAATAATAGTGTGTAAGTTTACGCCTTCCTTGAAGAGTCCACAAAGAATTGCGATACCGACCTGAGTGCCTAATGCGAGTTTTCTTAAAATTGCCGACACAAGTCATCACATCGACGTAAATGCACACTTAGCGAACTATTTACGTACATTGGAAAAATGCTGAACAAGAGCTCGATCTCTGTTCCAGAACCTAGGCCCTAGCTTTTAGCCTACTGGTAACAGCTATTGGTTTTAAAGTATACATTTGTCAATTCCTAATGTTTTTATACTCAAATTTTAGAGTCCATTTGTCTAGTTTATATCAAAGGAAATGTAGGTTCGGCTACTCTCACACCGTACTGTTATGGTAATTTTATTATCCATTTAGATTCTATAACGGTTTACGAATGACATAGCAGACAAAATCAAACAGTGTCGTATTTTCGTTAGAAACGAGTCGCATTAATATTTTGTGTCCTTGATTACTGTTTGTGTAGTTATCATGAAGGATTTGACCCCATTATAACCTCATATAAAATACCATTGGTATCACAATTCATTTTTATAAATGTAACAGTAATCGGCGTTTCTGCTGGAAAATCAAATAACTCCGACAATTATGATTTGCATTCATTTATACGATAAAGCTGACAAACAGGCCTACAGACCTAATGTTAAGCTGCTATACATAAAAAGAAGCTTGAAACACGAAGAGTATCACTCGCTCATTGCCTAAAATGAAAAAGAAAAGAAAAACGTTGTATGAATCGAATGTATTACAGTAGTAACCGGTCGACGCCTTTTGTTGTGTTGAATATGCAAGCTATGATACTGTTTGTTTTGTGTACTATGCCAGACATTGTATGTACTGGGCATACGCATGAATAAATTCGGTCAAAAAAGGTAAACACCGTTGGTGCTATAAAAGCTAATGTTGAATGTGATCCTAACTTGAATGTTACTGCCTTGCTATTGTTACTTTGACATTGTGGAGCTGGTATTTAGGTAATAAATTCAGGTTTAGATGACTTTGTGACGACTGAACTATTTTAGTACTTGCGTTTAAAAGTTGATTTTTACGAGTATGATTTTTATATTGCTACTAGCTGTGCCTCGTGGTTTCAGCCGTGTTAACTTAACTTTATCTGTGGCTTATTTTTTTTAAATGAAATGAGTCTAGACCGACTTTTTTTTTACAATTAGTTTTATATACATACTTTCATATGCTTTTAGTTATAAGCTGTTAGTTTGAAGATACAAACAGAAACTTCAAGTCTATTTATCTGTATGAAAAATAGTTTACGTCCTATTTTCAGACGTTAATGACAAATATTTTCATAAAATTCTGTCAAGCTGTTTCGGAGTAGTTTTGTAACTAAGAAAAGGGTTAGGCAGAGGTGTAGCAGGAGGTGAGCTTTTTTCTTTACGAATACTGGGAAATTACTGATTGAAAAACCCAATAACACTGCCCGAACGGGGATCGAACCTAGGACTTTGTGTTCCGCAGTTGCGTTACCGACCACTAGACCAACGAGCTTAAATATAGCAAGCTAGATCATTGTAGGTCAAAAAACAGTAGTTAAAAAAAAAGAGTATTCTGCAGGTTATCAATCGCGTAACCAAAAAATAATTTTAACAACCAAAAAACTTTTTTTTGTTTGTTTATTCTTAACTTTCCGCAACAGACATGCGTCTATTTTTAACGTGTGTGTACTTTGAGCGCTTGTAACATTTTAATACACAACACACGGCATAAACAGTAGCACATGTGGCCGTGGGAACATCGACGAGCTAATAAGGAGGTATAGGCGTTCGACACTTGCTAACTGGGGACTTAGGGCTGTCAAAAACTTATCAATACTAACATTACAGAGAGGAAATATATCTGTTTGTAATGAATAGGCTCCGAAGCTACTCGACCGATTTCAACCTTATCATTGTGTAACAAAAGTTGAGGCTATTTTGTAAATCGAAATAAACGAATGATTCCTGCCGTGGTGGCTTCGGGGTTAGAGCAGTCGCCTGCTACGCAAGCAACGCGAGTTCAAATCCCAGCGGGGCATGTACCTAGGAGTTTTTCTAAAAACTTATGTACAGTGATTTCACAGCACGTGCTTTAAGGTGAACGAAAACATCGTGAGGAAACCTGCATATGTCTGAGAAGTAATTCAAAGACGTATGTATAGTGCCTGAGACGGCGATGGACTCACCCTCTGTCACGTTGGCACTTAATCATATTCGGTGAAATGTGGGTGTTGAAAATTACAACACCTCTGCCTACCCCTTCGGGGAATACAGGCGTGAGCATATGTATGTATGTATTCCTATAAACACGCAGACGGAAGCTAATATCGTCTCTTGTAACTTACTTTAGGGAAAATCAACTTCCACAAGTTAGTAAAAGCCGTATCTAACCGTTGACCGTTCCAAACAGACCAACACCCATCGTATGAATATTGAGGCTGAATCAACAGCATAATCTCCCTGGCTTTATTCCATACAATTTCGGGTTCGCCAATTGATTTTACCCAATGTGGCTGACCACCTGATTTTTATACGAAGCGACTGCTATCTGACCTTCACAACCAAATACAACCAAGCTGGGTCGAACCATTTGTCAGACTCCCTTAGGCCTCCGACTGACCTGTAGATAGACAAAATAACATTCTCTCGCGCTTGCGTTAATAGAAACGAAAAAAAAAATATGGTAATGACATAAATCTGTCACGTGACATACGTCATTCCCGTACATTTTGTATCGTTTCTACTAGCGAAGCGTGAGGATAATGTTACTTTGTCTACATGCCCTGTAACGATAGCCAAAGATGCAAAATTGGCAACTGGGACCAACGGCTTAACGTGCTCTACGAGGCACGGAGGGAACTCGGGGGTCACCCATCCAACTACTGGCTTGGGTCGCTTAACTTCGCTGATCGACAGTCTAATCTATTGTTATATATTAATAATGCTATCATATTGACTTCAAACACGCTTGTCAGTCATTTTATATCGTTCTTACAATCGGTTGGGACAAAAACAAAATTTACAACTCCGCTAGGCTATTAGCTCTTACATTTTTTTATTCCATAAGTTAGTAACCAGATGTTGTTCTATGTATATCTGTGTCTGTTAGTTTTATGACTTATTAATTTGGGAACGAATCAATATAGAAACTCTCATGAAAATGACTCATCACTGTAAGTGACTTTGCATTCGATCACTTTAAATGTTTATTTCTATCCTTTGTTTATATTCTTTGGAGAGTTTTAATTGTTGCTCAAAAGCAGAATAAAATTAATAAAAAATACAAGTGTTTAATTTATTGTAACAGACAAGAAGGCCAGGTCCTATTTTGCTGCTGGCCTTCTACAATTAAAAATAAGAATAAGTTTGAAATTTGAAATTGTTCCAATCTTCTTTTGTTTTTCTTCACTTTTTATTACTACAAGAATTAGAGGTATAACCATTGGTTTAAGCAGAGCGTATCAAGAACTTCTGACTGATGTTAATTTTTTTACTGTAATATTAAACGTCAAAGCTAAGAAGTTCTTAATACGCGCTGCTGAAACAATCAGTTGGCTCACTGGACACGAGTAGAAAATGTCAAAACAAGGTGTCATACAAGACACTTTTCGATTTCACGCAAGTGAATTCTAAGTAATTAGTTCTTACTCTACTTTCCCTAATTACTTACTAAGTCTAAGTGATTGCTTTAACAAACGGTAAAGTGTCCACCCGTTAGTGGGTACCTACAGACCGCTGGGATACGACCCTGCGTAGCAGTTGACTGATGAACAAGCACGTTAAAGACCTATTATATTTGTCCTCAGGTTACCGAGGACAGAACTGCGAGATAGACATCGACGACTGCCCCGGCCACCTGTGCCAGAACGGCGCAACTTGCGTCGACGGCCTCAACTCCTACACGTGCGATTGTCTGCCTACCTTCACTGGGACCCTGTGTGAAACAGACGTCGATGAGTGTGCTTTGAGGTAAGTCATAATTTTTTTTTTACGAAACTATACTTTACACATACAGATAAATAAAATTGAATTAACTGTTTGTAATTCCATTATTTTTAAATAAAAGTTACCCCTTGTAACATTAGCTATCTGCTAGTGAAAGTCCCGGTAAAATCGGTGCAGCAGTTTCGGAGATTAGCCGCAACAAACGAACAGGCAGACAGGCGAAGAAAACATCTAAAAATTGGTTTTTCCATGTCAGTACCTTAATTTAGTGAAAAACTGTTATTTTGGAATTACAAACAGACACTTCAATTTTATTTATCTGTGTAGAATATTTTAGCCAAAATAAAATCATTTCATCTTTAGGCACATATACAATTCAAACTCCTGACTGACTTATATACCAACGCACAGTACTACTCATTCATTCGGTAAAAATGTCGTCCAGTCACATAAATGGACAATTTACATTCAAACTGTCATGATCTTTTTAATGGTCCTCCAATTAACATAAGTGCATTATTTATTCAAATCATACGCCGTGACCGCTAATAATTTGGTTACAAAACGATACAATTATACGTATATCGATCACACTGCGTAGTTCTATAATCCGTGAATCATAAGCAATTAAAACACACAAACAGTTATTTACAGTTATGTTTTAGCAATTTGTTGCAGTCTCCCAACAACACCATTATCAGCATTCTACCAACGTTTAAACAAAAACCAGGCAATTTTATACCCTATTTCCTACAAAATAGGTTCCAAGATCATGTGAGAACAAAGGCATTGTAAAATATTATTCGGTTGTCAAGGAATCAGCACCCAATTAAGAAGGAATCCTGGCGAACACTGGAACGGATCGTCCAATGCCAAAAAACTAGCTCTCACTACAATATAAACCTTAGCGACCTTCGATAAAGTTCAGAGTCGATGGCCCTTTACTTTTATTAACATTGTGATCCGTCTCAGTAATATCAGCCGCCATATTGGATGCGCATGCGCCTGTCGTGGAGTAAAAAAGAGCTAATGAAACAAATTGCCGCCAAATGTAACAAATGAGCTAACGATATTATGTCCATATTGTATTGAAGTGGTTTTGGTTTAATATCATCATGGTTGTCCGATACATCGACAGCTAATTACAAAATAACTGGTGAAGAAGTCATTGGCCTTTCGGCACAAGTAAAGAGGCAGGGGCGATGGAGTATTTATTTAATAAACATCTTGATATAACAAACAAAATTAAGTTCTTAACGATAGTCAAGGCCAGTAAGACCACGGAAAAAAGACCAGGCCTTTTCCTCGCCATACTCCCACTGCTGGGTATGTGGGGATATGTGTGACATCAACCTATGCTATCTTGAATAGCAATCAGAAATGCTTAATAATCGGAGCCATGGAGCAGTCGTCAGAATATTGAATTTTTCTTGAATCTTTACGGTTACCTATTCGTAAAGTCCCTTGTAAATCGAGTTCGCAGACTGTTAGGGATCATGGTCCTCCTTTTGATCTATCTTTCTTGCAATTTTTCTTAGGATCTTATGCTTATCGTAAGCGCCTTCAACTGATTTAGTTAGAAACTTGAACATATTCCCAGAAAACCACACATAAATCTTCTATAATGGGGCGATTCAGCTTGGCGTCTAGTTCTTTAAACAGAGAAGTACTAATACAGACATATTTCAACGTAAATGCAAATGTATTAGAACCCTACCTTCTCATTCAAGCCATCTAAGTGCTCGGTAATTAAGCTGTCAAGTCGTCAACGCTATATTCTTATGACTTGAGGCGCATCACAACTAACCATATTAATTGTTAGCTAATGATTGACTTTATAAAAAGCGGTGGTGTCTGTTAGTACAGACGGGACGGGTATTTTCTATTCGTTTTGTGCCAGTACTTACTGATGTATCGAAATTGAGCCTTCAATGTTTTACCGTTCTTATAGTTCATTTTGAACCCTATACTTAAGAAAGTAAGGGTGATTAAATGTTTTCAAAGCATGGAACCATTATTATCCCTGATCATGGCACTAAGCCCAACGCCTCTAGGTCTTTGCCACAATAAAGAAGTGGTGACTACTCGCCAAATGTGACAAGCCAAGGGGTTTAATCGGTTGGGCTAGGAAATATATAAAGTCAAAACTATGATGATGATAAGGGCTTACATACATATATACCTGATTGCAATTTATCTAAAGATGCTATTAAGGACAACAGACCTAAGCTAAAGAAGCCTTAAAGGCGAACTCGAAAAAAAATGTTCCAACATCCTCCGAAATAATTTTATGGGCTTCTTTAAATCGGAAGCTATTTTTTTCATTTAGGTACAGTACTAGGACACAATTGAGATGTAGCATCGGCAAATTTTGTCAGACTTCTTAAAGCATTGCGTATTTCATAAAGATCATTTTCGAATAATGGTGATCAACTATTTTTAAGGATTTGTCTAAATTTTCATCTAAATTTAGTCTCCGTTTCGTCTTATCTTTATAGACGGTTTCGATTGTTTCTTGGGTTTGTCTTATCCTTGAGGGTTCAATTTTCTTCAAACGCATTGTATTTAGATTGTCAATCAACAAAAAAATTCAACGTGATTAGCACAATTACGCTTTCAAATACTAGTCTTCCAGTATCACAAAGTAGTGTAACTTATATTTTATCTGAAGTACCTACTGCTACTGCATGAAATTCTTCATCTAACATTCCGTTTGCAACACCATCGTCATCCAAACCTTTCCATAGCGATATTATATTACCCATTAAAGTTATCATTACCATTGAATCAATCCCTTTCCCTTATGTCTACAATTATTCGGAATTTATCACGGCCAACAGAATTAATACCTAAATTGTATTATAAATAATGCACCCAACTGTTATTCTACCGATTGAATCGTAATATGACATGAAAATAAAATACATTAATACTCTATTCCCTAAAATTGATCGTTGCTATACAAACTATTAATATTTCGAGTCGCTATGGGTCCATAAGACCGCCCGCTGCAGGCCTGTTCCAAACTAAACTGGCTTTTACGATTCAAGCTAATTCTTTTGAAGCATCGTTGTCTTAAATTAATAGAAATAAAGGCTATTTCAGTCTGACAGACTTAATTTGGAATGTAAACGTTAACTTTGTTCGAAGACACTAACCGCTGGGCGTTGTTTCTCGTTCTTATTTTACATGTAATATCTCCTAAAAGCATTCTAGCTTCAGTTCGATTTTCAGCTTTAATTCAATGGGGCTAAAGTTAATTTTGAAGTGTGTTTCACAAGTGCGGGTTAGTGTCATACTATATGCTCGTTGAATCGTGAAAGGCAACAGATAAATGCGTGGCCGATATCGGGTTACGTGTCTGGAGCAAGGCTTTCTTTTTTTAAATCCTCGAACCTTCATTGAGGTGGGGATAATGAAAGTGAGCGGTGATTATTTTGAAATTTGTTACAATTGACTCTGTCACTTGGACCTACCACGCTCCTAAACTTCCTTGGATCATCTATCAAAATTTCCTTAAAATGTCCTTTCCTAAAATTTATTTGTTCGTACCTATCTCTCCATCTCCAATCTGATAATAAAAAACAAATTTAAGTATACACACTCTTCTTATTTTCCTCTTACTCTTCTGATAAGACAGTGTCTGAATTTATTCTCTAGCTGTGATTTTCTTCATATGTACTGGTTTCTGGGCGTGATAGCTGCGCCAACCTTTGATGTGGCTGTTAAGCTTTTCAGTCTCTTTTCATGTCCTGTCGCTATTCTCCTGCAACTTTACGAATTAAAATCCAAACGCGAGTATCGACCCTAATTTCGCTGTAGGTTACGCTCTAGTAGGAATTATTGTTACCTTTATTGAGGAAGAAGACCATTAGAGTTAAACTCTGGTACGCTGAACTGGCTATAGCTGTCGAATGGTGCCATTTTGGCAACAGCGCTAAAATAGTGCATCATTTAGCAGAGGGTCTGATGGCGAGAGGTTAATCGCTATCGTTTCGATTGTTTGAAAAACTCGATGTACCACGTTTGTTTTCAATCGCAGTCGATGGTACATGGCACGATGCATCGCGTCGGCTGATAATCGGTTCCATTTGGCTAGATTCGGTGCGACTCGGACGAATCGCTTGCATCAAAACAATCGGAAAAGTCTCGATAGTTTAATCGTTAGGGCGGGTCGGTGGTTATGATCAACTCGGATTGTTTCGATTGTTGAAACATGTCGCAATCGTGCATCGCTAGGATCACGTATCAGAAAGATCGAAATTTCGGAACTAATAGATAGAGGGACAAAACAACAATTTTCTAGAAAGTCAGATAAGAAACGTCAAATATTGTTCCGATCCCTCTTGCTGGGGGCGATTTAACTTATTTGAAGGTGGATTATAGTGGAATTCTAATACTTATTGCCCGTCGTGTAAAAGGAAATGCTTTTTAAATTCCGAAAGCTCTAAGGGTTCCTTAGCATTCCTTTGAGAGTCGAAACAAGCCTTATAATTAGGTATGTGCTCGTTAATTACGCTTCGGAAGCAATTTTGAGAGTTTCAATCCAATATGTTTATTCATAAGAGTCATTAGGATCACCGAATTAGATGCTAGATCTATCGATGTCGATAAAATTCTTTGGATTTATTTTGTATATCCTCTTCCGTCGTCGCATCGATCGTAATAAAGTAGGTTGTTTTGTGTTTTTTATAGTTCATACTCAAACAAGTATAGCATCCGTCTGATGGTAAGCTTACTGCAGCATAACTTAGAAACAATGTAATTACTGTGTCAGCAACATGACAAAGGAATCCCACAATAGCTGAAATTGAAAATGAAAATGAAATTTACCAGCTTGTAAATCTTGTAATGCAACTATACTCATCCCCCTCCTAAAACACAGCTGACCTTACCACAGAATGCCATCGTCACAAGCTTTGAGCGCTGGCCATGAATGCTTAGTTGTCATTTCTTGGGACATGTTAAGTTTTGGTTTCCACACTATTTCACTAGGCGCTCAAAACGTGACGGCTCGGCAGTATAGTTAACTTAAAGCATAGAACTTCCTAATTGTTGGGAGTTATCAACAGACAACTATTATTTGCAATTGTATTTTCATATCTACGTAAGTTTGAAAGGGTCTCCAAACTCTTTTTCTTTAGTAATACGAAGCAAACAGTTATTTATATTACCTTCAACAAAATGTTTACCTCAAACCAATTACAGTGGATTTATAACCTGTCTGAAACACGTCGGCCATGTTGTTAAATCAGTAATTTTGTTTTTATCACGCCCTGTCTCTGCACCGCTAGGTGACTAGAAAATTGTCTAAACTACGGGAAGATGTCGTTAGTTGCATTATAAGTTTTTGCAAGGATTTTTAATGCGCAGTCACAGTTAAACGGTGGCATTGAAGTTCTAGAATTGATTAACCTATATCCATACAGATAAAGAAAATAGAAGTGTATGTTTTTAATTCTAAATTAACAGCCATTCATTAAATACATGTGAAAGTATATACCTACGGTGCTGACATAAAAAAGGAATTAAATTTTTATTTTCTTTGTCTGTCCGTGTGTCTGTTTGTCTGTTTGTTCCAACTAATCTCTGTACGACAGGACCAATTTTAATGGGACGTTCACTGTTTTTTTTATATTATGGTACTGCGAAATGTACCCACCAAAAACTAATTCTACGCGGGTGAAATTGCGGGGCATAGCTAGTTTAATAATAATAGTTGTAACTCATGTACCCCTTTGGAGACTCTTCTTGGCTGGCGTGAGCTTTCGTACGCATTCTTCTCTGGTCATTGGTCGTTGAACTATTTACACTTTCGTAAATCCATCACCGTTTCAAAATTGTTTAAATAATGTATCCATTAAGAAGATTGAGCGCCAACGGACGGATCATCTCTAATCATATTTCAATACGGTATGCCACAAAATAAAATCTAGCAAGAGGTCAGCTCCCATTCGTTGACGGAAATATGCGTACGCGCTCACGAACTTGTAAGCACGAGCGCGAATTAAAAACATACGGACTTTTGCACTATTAGTTTTGAAGTATGTGAAGTGTTATATATTTTGTTTGTTTTACACGACTTAAAACTCCCTCACCAATGTGTATCACCACCTGAAGGTCTAGTGGGAGATTTCACTCACGCTGTTACAAGTCACCGCGTGGACGTAAACACAGATTTGTATAGGGTCGGAACAGCGCCTCAGCGTGACGGCGATTTTATGAAAATTTGCACTAAGCACTCTGAGAAAAGACATATTGCGACCCTGCTGCCATTACGCGGCGCGGTGACTTGTAATTCACGCATATAACTAGCAGTGACTATTTGCGTAATTCACACATGATAAGACATGGTTACATCCTTATTTTTGTAAGTCTAAAGTCTAGCTTTCTTCTCTAAAATAAAAAAATCTATGCTTGTGCGTCGATTGTATTAATGGACGAAGCTTACCTTAAGAT
Organism: Watsonalla cultraria; assembly: GCA_964035505.1. NCBI lineage: Eukaryota > Metazoa > Arthropoda > Insecta > Lepidoptera > Drepanidae > Watsonalla > Watsonalla cultraria. The sequence continues at coordinate 1,688,673 of OZ037717.1, read as the reverse complement.
AACTTTATTTTTTTATATAAACTCAAACGGTACGGTCCAAACTATTCGCGATAACTTGAGATGTATCGATAACATGAATGATTAATAGTTAATCGATAATCACCAAAATACGATGTATCGATATAGGGCGCTACCGGTCTGTCAGTAACAAATGACTCGTACTGAGATTTCGATCAAGCAATGCTACGAGAATACTTTCTTTTTGTATCCTTTAGTAGATAAGTATGCAGATTAAAATAACAGTTATATCTAGTGAATACAATATATTATATTTATCTACACTAATATTACAAAGGGGAAAACTTTGTTTGTTTGGTTGTAATGAATAGGCTCAAAAACAACTGGACATTTAAAAAAATTCTTTACCATTCGAAAGCTACATTGTCCACGAGTAACATAGGCTTAATTTAATTTTGGAAAAAAATAGGGTTCCGTAAGATACTTGGGTTTTTTCGGACACAAGGTGTAAAAAATCAACCAGAACAGTTACTTATTTTGCGTACGCTGCCTAAACTATAAAAGATAGAACCATAAAATGTTCTACCTACCTATCGAAGTGACATTGTATGCAATCTAAATATATATAACTCAAAGGTGACTGACTGACTGACTGACATAGTGATCTATCAACACACAGCCCAAACCACTGGACGGATCGGTCTGTAATTTGGCATGCAGGCATAACTTTCATCCATAAGGGATGAAAGTTTGTATGAAACAAAATTTACGCGGGTGTAACCGCGGGGGACAGCTAGTACTTTCATATGCATTTAGTGAAAAGCTGTTATTTTGTTATTACAAAGAGACACTTCAATTTTATTTATCTGTGTGTATAGATTATTTTCTATGCGCAGTCAGGCGACTTGTCAGTGGTATCAGGTAGTCAGTCACCTGTATCTTCAGTTTAAACCGCTGGTCTTAGGGACATGGAATTTGGAGGGTGTAATCTTGGTGAGGTGTAGGTATACACTAAGAAAGGGTTTTTAGAAATTGCACTTTAAAATGGTGTCTTACAACAACTGTCTGGCAACATTGTACAATAATAAAAGCGGGTAAAATCTACATATTATAATTATCTACATTGCGCATAACGTTGTATATATGGACGTCGTAGTCGACGGTTTCACCCGCGTAGTTCCCGTTGCCGTGGGAGTACGGGAATAAAATATAGCCTATATTTCTCATTGATAATGTGGCTATCGATTGATGAAAAAAATTTTCGAATCGATCCAGTACTTTTTGAGCTAATTACAAACATGCTTACATACAAATCTCAGTATAATATTAGTATAGAATACGGAATACTTATTTAGTGTAAAAAGTTAGTGTTAATAATAAGTTCAAACCTTTGTGAAAGACAATAAACAAGTTATTAGTATTATTATTATGCATTAAAGTCCCCTTAGCCTCGTAAAGTCCACAAGTGGGCGAGTGGTGCACCATTCAAAGGGCGCGAACAGGTAATTTATCACAGTAAGCCCAGTGGCATTGAACCTGCACGCGGAAGACAACCCTGGACGCTATGATGGCGATCATCACCATTAATCATTGCGACCGAGCCAGTTTACATCGGCTTTGCATGATGAGATATTATTTGTATTCTCGTTCAAAAACGCGGGTCTTGGTATTGAAGCATATAAATGATTGATTATTTTTTTATAAAAGCCTAGTTACATTAGCTATTTGACAAAACTTCCGTTAAAATCGATCTGGCCGTTTTGGAGGGCCGGAACAGAAAGATAGAGATAAAAAAAATATTTTTTTTGATGCAGGCCTATTTTATTAGGTGTTAGGTATCTATTTTCATATGCATTTAGTGAAAAGCTGTTAATTTGGAACTACAAACAGACACTTAAATTTTATTTATCTGTATAGATGTATAGATATAGATTTAGGTACTAGCTGTGCCCCGCAGTCTTACCCGTGTAGTCTTAATTTCATGAATGGAATGCTTTTCCGAACTTTTTTTTAATTAAAATTAGTTAGCCTTAAAGCCCTCTTTGGAATCAAGTCTATGCGAGTGCAACCGCGCGGTACAGCTAGTAGATAAATAAGTATAAATAGTCGGTTCTGTAAGCAATATTAGCAACAATTTGATCAGATATGCACGCTCGTGCCGCGCCCGTTACCGATCGGTGACCGATTGCCCTGTTAGATTGTTGATCTCAGTTAAACCCACATTTACTTGCATTTGTATGTACACCAATGTTTATTGTTAAATTTGCTACAATACTAAGAAATACTCGAGGACGAATATTTGGTAATTATTCTGAATCCGTTTTGGTTTTTATGGCTGCTTTGAATTTACAGTAAACTCATTTACTTAATTTTTTGTGATAAGTTTGATATTCACACTAATAATATGAATCGGAAATATTCTATTCTTTTCTTTATAATCTTATAGTATAACTGTTCAGTCAATTGCCCAATCAAACTCTCATTGAGAATAGGCAAAAATAAATCGGGTCTTCTTTCCCTTCTCAATCTTTAAGCAGAAGTCCAATCCATTATGTGTACCGTCCACACTGTAATGTATTCTCACAACCTTTTCATGATATTTATCTACTTAAATACTAGTATTAATTCCAATCATTAAAAAAGAAGTTATTTGAGGCATTTGCAAATTTGGACACCGAAACGTTTTTCGAGTCGAAAATCTTTCGTTCCAAAACATCAGGTGAAATGCACTAATAAGAGATTTTAAAAACAGCTTGTCAGTATTTGCACGCATAACTGGGACTTAAATAAAGCGAGTGTGTTTTAAAGAAAAAATATCTCTCTACAATTTGAAGTAATTTCAGACACTTTAACGCAGTCCGAAAAAGCGTTTGTGTGTGCAAGACTTATCTTTTGTCGTAATTCTTGCATCTTCAGTCTCATTTTACTCCTTTAAGTATTAGCTTTACTTCCATATATATCCATAGTATACGTTCTATAATATCTGTAGTCGTTGTTCATCATCCTTCTCTCCTAAATTTATATTATTAGGGGTCAATATGTTTTTCTCTGCCATTTCTCTCACATCAGCCGTCATGTCTGTCTTCACGTCCACAAGTATTATTATATTAATAAAATATTACAACTTTGATTTGAATTGTCTGTCTGACCTGGGGCCTTACTATGAGCTCTTATTGCAATGATATTGCAGCTGTGCGACAGTGACAGATGTATACACGTCATACACATCTGTCTTATAATATGAGTCAAACTATCATGGCAATAAGAGATCATGGTAAGGCCCATGGGGACCTACTATCATCGTTATAGCAGTGCCGTCTAACTTCTTAGCTTTGAGGTTTAATTTTAGTATCACAAAATTAAACGTCAAACCTAAGAAGTTCTTAATACGTTCTGCTCCAACCGATAATGCTAGGCCCCCTATTCTTCGTTACAAAGCTTATAAGTATCAGACAACCAACTTATACTCCTTCGTTTTACTTGTATATTTCAATAAGTGAAACATGTACTATTCTCCACAGGCCCCTTGTCTGCCAGAACGGAGCCACGTGCACCAACTCTGTGGGTGGTTTCTCGTGCATCTGTGTGAATGGGTGGACCGGCCCCGAGTGCTCAGTGAACATCGACGACTGCGCCGGCGCAGCCTGCTTCAATGGCGCCACTTGCATCGATAGGGTTGGGGCGTTTTACTGCAAGTGCACGCCGGGGAAGACTGGTAAGTTCTTTTAAATATATATTTTTAGGTAGCAAACGCTGGTTTCACACAGTGATCAAGGAAGAGTCTAGAAGAAAGTAATATAAGAAAGCTATAGCACCGTATTCGTAATACTAGTACGTACGTATCCTGCAAATTGAAAATTATGTCTATCCTCCCTTTTTAGGTATCTACAATGTAATCTCGCTCTTGGGGTAGGCGGAAAGAATAGAGCGCCACTCTGCTAACATACGACTACTAATATTGTTGGATTTCTAGGCCTCCTCTGCCACCTGGACGACGCGTGCACGTCGAACCCTTGCCATGCCGACGCTATCTGTGACACCAGTCCCATCAACGGCTCCTACACCTGTTCCTGCGCCTCTGGGTACAAGGGGCTGGACTGCTCCGAGGATATTAACGAGTGTGAACAAGGTTGGTTGGGAATATTATACAAAGTCTTTATATAACGCCTTTACTTACGTGGTATATTATTTTATGTGTGTAACATAGCCTTCTTATTCTTGCAATGGAACTGTGTCCAAGGGCTTGTAATGTCTTTGTGATTCATTTGATAAGAGTAATTGCTGAGTTTCTTGCTTGGTGCTTCTCAGTAAAATCTGGTGGTACTTTATTATCATGTATGATTTAAAAGTGCTTTATTAGAAATCTAATAAAGACATCTGAATTTGATTGCCTGAAAGTTTTCAACCATGGACAAACATTTTTATATCTGCCCCTATCAATCTTCAGCACAAAATATAGTCCTTATAGAAGAAGTCTTTCTTCATCCTGCTGTATGTATGAACCTTATTCACAATATAATATTATGTTCAACACTCCAATTGAAGCAGGGTCCCCGTGTGAACACGATGGCATCTGCGTGAACACCCCTGGTTCGTTCGCTTGCAACTGCTCCGTGGGTTTCACTGGACCCCGGTGCGAGACCAACGTGAATGAATGCGAGAGCCACCCCTGCAGGAATGACGGCTCCTGTCTCGATGATCCTGGCACCTTCAGATGTGTCTGCATGCCTGGTAAGTGGTCTTTTATTGCCGACTTTATCTTTTTGTTCCTTTCAGTACCTACTAGCTTTTGATCGCGTAATATTTTTTTGGTAGATACTTACCCCTATGTATATGAAAAGGTAACAGACAGAAAGACACACTTTCTGAATTAGTTACATTAAACATCGATATGTGGCCACAGGCCGTTATAAGTAAATAATCGATTTTAAAAACGAATAAATAGTTTAGCATTGCAAATGAAAAATTCACTTCAGGTCCTGAGGGTCTAATTAAATGTTAATAACACAACTTGATAGTTACACTAGTGTTTACTATAAATAGGTAGGCAGTAGGTGCCTACCTAGTAGATTACAGTAGGAAGCAGTGCGTGGCGTAACGCAGACGTCGCGAAATTACAATTTGCTTCCAAGTTGACGGCGGCTGATGATTATCATTAGCATTGGACAGAGAGCATCTATTAGAGGGAGGCAGGCGATGCGCGACTTCAGGGCTGGTACCGAAACAAAAACAAATTGAAAAATGGTTCCATCGTTTCCCATAGTTTATATATATCTGATTTCTATGCAGTTTCAGATTCTTAATTCTTAAAATGCTAAGTCACAACCTCTGCAAAGCATTCAGTTGCTCTGTCAGTTTAACTCGTTATTTCACCTGTGAAGTCTACTCTTTTCCTTCCTTCTGGAAAAAATAAACCCTTTGCCCTAAGCCATTGAAAATCATAGAAATATTTTTTTACAAAAAACTGAAGGTTTCATTACACTGTTATTTTTTGGTCTTAATGTTACTTATTTTGTAAAAAATAATGTTGTTAACTAGTTATGAAAGTCAGTGCCTAAGTTTTTGTTTTACTGGTAAAAGAGGATAGAGATCTTTTATTTTTTCTTTTACAATTTCAAGTTCCCTATATTTGCCAGCCCTACGTGCAACAGTTCCCACAGTGATGAGAACGCTTGCGCATTGTCTTGTATACGGAAGCGATGCACTTTCCATCAACTTATTATTTTTATGACTACGCAATAAGGGTGGTTTTGCAAGGGTACTTTATTTTGTTTTATTTGGCACATCAATTTTTTAAGTCTCAAATTTTGGCCCTAAAGGGTAAGACTTTAGATTAGGTAATCATTTAATTTGGGTTTTCTTAAATGTGTTTTTGGATTTTCCATCTGGAATTTCCCTTCTTCCCTTTTCCCATTAGTGCCCGGTTAATGGCAATGGACTTGCCCTCCTTTCTCTCCCCGTCTCTCGTCCCATTTCATGGGACTTAAAAGTGATTACTGGTAAAAATGGGTGAACTTTAAGTATACCTCTGTCTGACTATGTACTAGTGTCTACCCCTTTGGGGAAAACAGGCGTGAGTATATGTATGTATTTTGTCGTTTAGGTTGAATCTAGATGTATAAACCAAGATTATTTACGACGTAGTATCGTAGGTAGACGTATTATCCACGTAGATACTAACTATAAATAGTGAAACATTGTACCTACCTGACTACTGAGATTATCAAAATTCTTGTAGCAAGACTACGTGTGTAACTCAACATTTTCAATATATACTGGCCTTGTTTTGTATAGACTCTCTGTACAATGACAGGTCCGTTTATACTGGTAATTTAGCTTCATGGGTAGTCGATATAATATAATTTAACGACCCATTACACTGACACGCATTCTTTATTACTAATTAGAAAATTAAATTAGTAAATAAAAAGGTTTACTACTGTGGGCTATCAGAAAAAACGTATGAAATACACATTAATACGGTATGTAACATTTTATAATGTTCAGTCCTGTTATGTTGACAATTTCTGTAGATAGAAGATATTGTATACTATGATTGAAAAAAAAAAAAAACAATTGATTTAATTGGACTATAAAATATTATAGAATTACAGAATTAATTAACTTCACGAACTTTTACTTTGGACAGAAAAAAATATTTATAACTAGCCCGCGACTTTACTCTACGACTACACAGGATTTTACTTTTCTATATATTTTGGACAATTTACACAATACTTATCTTTATAATTTAGCCTATGTGTTATTCTGTTGTATAAGCATATTATTGTAAAAGTAAAAGTATTTTTTGCGTGAAAGAGTAACAAACATACAAATTTATAATATTAGTAGAATGGTAGGATAGGAGGTAGTATAAAGGGAGTCTACACATAGCTGTCAACTCAGTAATCAACCTATACCGTATTTATTACGTACGTACGTAGTTCTCATTCCCGTGGGAGTACGGAGATAAAACATAGCCTATATTACTCGCTGATGATGTCGATATCCATTGCTGAAAGAATTTTCAAGATCGGTCAAGTAGTTTCGGAGCTTATTCAATGCAAACAAACAATCAAGTGGTTCCTCTTTATAATATTAGTATGGACTAGCTGTGCCCCGCGGTTTCACCCGCGGTTTAGTAGTAGATTTAGTTTCAGAGATTATCCGGAACAAACAGACAGACAGACGGAGAAAAATTTTAAGACTTGGTTTTTCAGTGTCAGCAGCGTGTACACTTTCATTTGCATTTAGTGAAAAGATGTTATTTTGGAATTACAAACAGACGCTTCAATTTTATTTATCTGTATAGAAGACAAATAAAATACGATAGATGTTCGCAAGCAAGTAGCGACATGTTTATAACGCTACAAAAGTGCAAGGACCTATAGTTGCGTTGTAAAAACCGTAATGTCGTCACACGAACCCCTTGCCTTATCGAGTGCACCCGACGGACGGGTCCCAGCCCAGCTCACTCATGCGCGGCACATGACTCCGCTCAGTATCCATTACATAGGTTATTAACATCATACCTTGATGTAATGTTCTTACTTAAGACACTACTTAAGCTTGGAATTATCATTCATTACATCTAATGTAAAGTTAAAAATATATCACCTGTGCCTCAAGATTTTGACACGTTCGAACGTCATCGCTTGACTTTGCATTTTGCGCTTTTTTGTATGGAGATGTAAAACTTCCTACACTCGCCGCTTGGGGCGCTTTTTAACAAAATTAGGTTATCTCTGGGGCACTGACTGGCGTTTCCTAAAAGTTAAGGCCGTCTTAAATGTTTTAAACGTCTTCATCTCGTACTACAATTTTTTTCTATAATAAATACCTAATATACTCCTTGTTACATCAGATCTGCCAGTGACAGTTCCGTTAAAATCGGTCCAGCTGTTTCCCGGAACAGACAGACAGATAGACGAAAAATTCAAAGTGAAAAGCTGGTAATTTTTTATTACAAACAGACAGTTAAATTAGATTTGCGTGCGTAGGTTTGAAAAGCTGACAAATTTGGGTTTTTCGTATTCATATGTGATCATATTGAGTAATGGATATTTATCTAATGCACTTTTTCAGCTAAATCAAGATCCATTTCAATAAGGTCTTTATATACGGGCGATAAAGTACGCTAAAATGCTTGTAGACAAAGTAACATTATCCTCACGCTTCGCTAGTAGAAACGATACAAAATGTACGGGAATGACACATGTCACGTGACAGATTTATGTCATTTCCATACATTTTTTATCATTAGCGTTAGCGCAAGCGCCAGAAAATGTTACTTTGTCTAGAGCTACTGATCATATAGGTATATAGGTAAAGGATGCGATCACCAAATCCCAGAACATACTGCGAGGCATTCAGGTGACATGTATCTGTGGTATTATGTATTCAGATATGCGCATAATGTCGCCATTAGAATGCAAGGGGGTGCCCATTGTGGCTGTGATCCGAAATCGTGACGCGAGCCCGCAGTGCAAGGGTCACATATTTTATTGTGTCCAAGCGAGGCTGCTATTATGTCTTGTAAAAAATAAAAAATATATGCTCTCGCCATCCCAGAAGGGTCCCCGTAGGGGTAAGCAGAGGTGTTGTAACAACAACACCCACATTTCACCGAATATGATTAAGTTCCAACGTGACAGAGGGTGAGTCCATCGCCGTCTCAGGCACTTCATAAATTATTGAAATTTTTCTCTGGCTGGACCGATTTTTACTTGACTAATGTTACAATGAAATGAACTGTACGTGGGTAAAACCGCGGGGCACCGCTAGTTGATAATAAAAATATTTACAGAGATTAGTAAATGTGTAGAAAGGTTTTTAGTTTTTATTAATAAAAGTACTTTCGTCTACAACTTGTACCATCGGCTACTCGCTAGTCTCAGCGTATTGTCGAAGGCGTGGTCAACCCACCATCTTGTAAGAAACGTAGGCCGTATCGAGACACCACTTAAGTAATGATAATCAAATATTTTATTCCTATTCTCTATTCATGTCTATATGCATAAAAAAATCGTGTCACAGTGTTTGTGCTCCTCCGAAACGGCTGAAACGATTGTTATAAAATTTTATATTCGCGCTTGGTAGGTCTGAGAATAGGTTGTTATTCTATTTTTTATCCCGTAGTAGGGTGGCCCATCCCTAAAAAATTGTCAACTCAACGTAATATATAATATTAACTAGTAAATATTATAAATAGGAAAAGTGTCCCGTCATTTAGTTCTCATGATGAGAAAATTTTAAGATATTTTAATCTGCCCTTAATGAGAGAAAAAATAAGAAGCTTTATTCATATCCTTCGATTTTGCTCAACGCTTATAAAATAACAGGCATCATACTATTCCTCCAACACAATACTAGCAATTTAAGCTTTATATCCATTACTGTAAGAATAATTCGTCTCGCAAATATGCCTTGTCTTGCAAACGTAAAACGACATTCTGAATTTGGCGGGACAGAGGTTTCTATAGAAATTATTGCCAAGATTCAAACTGACATTGACATGCGAAAATCCACTTTAGGCCACTCAATCTAAAGTCGTAAGTGGAATGTAAATGTATGTGCCCGCAAAAGGGCACTGTCGAGTGGTCCGAACTAGAATGTCCTGCCTCGAGCGATTTTAGAAAACGTTATCCGATTTACGACTCCAACCCGTTTAAATCTAGGTTCATTTTCATATGAATGGGCTCGAGGTCCAGTCCCGGTTCGCATGATTTGTAAATAAGGGAATTTCAACGGAATAGCTTTCGTGATAAGGTCTACTTTTGAATGTGTTAATGTTTGAAATGATTTTGATGCGTCTGGAACGCTGGCTCCAATTAGCATTCTTGTATGGAGACGGGTCTTCGGAATAAACATGAAAAGTAAGTACTAGGCTATCATAACTTAGGACTACGATTGAATAATGTTACCAACATACATAAATACATTCATATTAGATTGCGTCGGATTGGTTTACTACTTTACATTCGAGTGACCGATTTAAATATGTATACATATACATTTCAAAGCCCTGGAGCCCTACTATGAGTTCTTATTTGCCTTGATAGTTTGACTCATGTTATGAGATAGATGTATATGACGTGTATACATCTGTCACTGTACCACAGTGGAACTATCGTTGCAATAAGCGCCCATGTTTGGGCCCCTATGAACAGCCTAAGCCGTTGGCCTTGGAGACAAGATATTTAGAGGGTGTGTTATTGGTGAAGTGAAGGTACTTATTTATTAAGAAATTATTTTCATAAATTATACCCTTAAGGCAAATTTAAACCAAATAGGGTTTGAAAGTCGAAGCTGCGGGCGCAAGCTAGTCAGGTAATATTTAAAAAAAATCCATTGTTTTTCGTACATTACCAAGTTACTAGTAATGTACAAAGAAAAAATATTCTTCGTACAAAACCAGGTAATGTATTCCTTAATACTTAATTTCCATACTTAATATATATCGTGAATCATAATATGAATTGCACCGAAGAGACCATTTTGTCATTTCGATGATGAATCATATTTGGATCACATTATGATTCTCCCAAAGTGGCCTTTTTAGTTCTTTGTGATGCTAAGTTTTATATGGTACTTCAAGACATTGTGTGCTTAGGTTCACAACTTAACTTAACCATGAAGTAAACATTGTAGTGTGCATAATTTCAAAAGCTTTATGAGGTTGGTTTACGAAGCTTTTTAACTTGAGCGGAAACTTTTGACAACGTTCAAGATTTTTTTACCAGCCTGTCATAAAATGTCGGGTCATTCAGTAATATTTTCACATATTTTCAAGCCTGTTGGGTAATTAAAATGTAGTTAATTGTATACCACTTTGCGTTTTTTTTTGCGCGGATCTACTCAATCCCGGGCTTAGAAAGCACAAAAGAGGAACCTCCATAATAAATACTTCGGAGAAAATCCCTTTTTTGTAAAATAATTTGAACCTAGTTTCTTTTTGTGATACCAATTTAAAAGATGCACCTAGTGCTATTTTAGTCTAGTCTTGCTTTAAACCATGTTTTGTAATTTAAGGCTTTCCGTAATTCTTTGTTATTAAATCATTATTTTTATCCCCAGGTTTCACGGGAACTCAATGCGAAGTGGAGATCGACGAGTGTGCGAACAACCCTTGTCTGAACGGCGGCGTCTGTCACGACATGATCAACGCATTTCGATGTACCTGCGTTATTGGGTGAGTTTTGATCATAGCTAAGTGTTTTAACCGGCTTCAAAAAAGGAGGAGGTTTCTCAATTCGACCGTATATGTGTGTTCGCGTATAACTTCGACGTTTATGAACTGTTTTGATAATTATTTTTTTGTAACTTACATACATGTGACAGTGGTCTAGTATGTCTGTTTGTAGAACGTTAAAATTACGACAGGAATCCCTATCGTGATCTTTTTTCGTATTCTCTATTTACTTATTACAAAACATAGTCTTTGATACAAGATGATAGCCCTTGGTTTAGATAATTAATCTCTTTCTGTACTACGGATTTAATAAAGGATGGACTTATTTTTAGACCAAAGGTCTAGTCTTCGTTTAAACCATGTTTTTAAAAAGAAGGTAAGTGTAAATTTCGCACCACTACATTATTTATGTAATTGGGGTTGGTTTAACTCACTGAGCTTACAACTGACTCACTAGCGCCTTCAGATGTAGATTCACAAAACAACAAAAATATATGAAAGATTCTGACAATATAATTTGATGAGCATACCCTTAATTCTCAAGCTATTATAAAGCATTTGTTCAGTATTAATAAGGTTTAATATTGCAGGTTCACCGGCGCCCGTTGTCAGGTGAACATAGACGACTGCGCGTCGAGTCCCTGCAGGAACGGAGGCACGTGTCACGACAGCATAGCTGGATACACCTGCGAGTGCCAGCCTGGATATACCGGTGAGTTTGAATACCATTTATAGGTGCCGGCACGAGCTAAGAGCGGTGAACGATTCAATTCATGAATACTTCATCTGAAACGCATGATATTAGTGTGTTTTTTGGTTCAGATTGTCTATAACCAGACTCCATCATTTCCAATTAAATTTTTTACATGTCTCTTTTACGTACTCGCTTAATTTGGATGACACAGCGATATGACGTCCTTCTAATTCCAATATGGCGGATCATCCAAAATGGCGGACTAGTTTTTTTTTCTGCATTACCACCGTATGTGTATCAAATTGCAAAACAAGCTGAGGAGAACACGAAAATTACAGATACATTTTTAAAAAGCTTATTTTTTAAATGAATTTTTAATTCAAATATTAATAACTTGCAGGCATGTCATGTGAAACGAACATAAACGATTGCCTGTCAGCGCCTTGTCACCGCGGCGAGTGCATCGACGGTGACAATAGCTTTACGTGCAACTGTCACCCCGGGTACACGGGCCGGGTCTGTCAGACTCAAATCAACGAGTGCGAATCGAACCCCTGTCAGTTTGGAGGTGAGTAATCGTGGTTGTGCCACTACTTTACTTATTTTTATGCCACTAAGGTTGCAAACCTGAGGTTAAGTGGTTACCGCAGCTAATGGAAGCTTACAATTCAAGAGGCGGATCACATGACTTTGCGGATACTAAATGGTTATACTTGTATTCAGTCCCACTGATGGTAAGCGGCCTTTGAAAGTTTACATCAAGACGTGTCCCTCATTTCCTACCTAGGCCTTATTACGAATAAAAATACTGCTTGCACAGTGACTCCAATATCTGCTCTTTTCCTTGGCGTTGCATTATTTGGTTGCTATCTTCCGAAGAGTCCTTAATTTAATCTTAATCCATATTTTTTCACTGTACATGACTTTGGCTCTCCGAGAAATCAAGTCGTTATAAATACATACTTATCCCCTAGGCCACTGCGAAGATCTAATAGGTGGTTATCAGTGCCGCTGCAAGCCTGGTACATCAGGGCGTAACTGCGAGATCAATGTCAACGAATGCTACTCGAATCCTTGCAGGAATGGAGCCACTTGCATCGATGGTATCAACAGGTAAGCTTCCATTTTCCTTACCAAGTGTGACCACGGACCAGTGCCTAGTGTGAGTTTTCTTAAGGTCGTCTTCACAAGTCATCGTGCTGGCGTCAATGCAGATTTGTATGGGATTAAAATAGTGCTATCTGTGGGCCTACAGATGACAGAGAGACAGACACTTCGATCTGACACAAATCTGCGTTAACGAGTACGTCAACGTGACGACTTGTGACGGCGGCAGTGGAAAACTCGCACTAGGCCCTCAGTATCACGAGCTTTGTACCGTTTTCTTTATCTATGCTCGCTAGTGTTTCTGCCGAATTTTTGTATGAGAATTGTACAGCGCCTCCTAGCGGTGACGTTAGTAACTAATCTCATACAAATATTGTGGGTGATGCCAGCGAGTGTATGGTGCAAAACTTGTAATAAGGCTTCTGTACGCTTTCAGAACTTTTAATTTCTTATTATGTACAAAAAAATAATTGATTAATTGACATTTACCGCAATCAATACAAGTACTTATCGACTCTGTATTGTATAGATACTGATCTTTACAATACATGTGTGTGGCTGATTATCTATATATCTTCCTCTTTCTAATCTATCTTTTCTCTTTCTCACACGCAGCAATTACTTTGAGTAAGTTTTTCTTTTTATTGCACGATTTTGTTTTGTTATTGAGAATTTTAATTGCTGCATTGGCTGAATTGATTACAAACAGAATATTTACTTGATTTTAATTATTGATGTAAGGTTGGTCTAGAAAGTGCTTTTCAATATTCAAAGGTTCAAATTCGAATGCACTAGGATTTAATACACATTGATTATGTAAAGAAAAATAGACAATGTGATCGTGTAGTATTGTGAAGGGCTTTCTCGGCCACTTTTACTATGTATGTATGTTTGTATATATATGCTAATAACTGCTGTAATAGAAATCGTATCTGACGGAGTGTCCCCAAATTTGACCGTGTGTCCCCAAACAGGTACACCTGTGAATGCATCCCCGGGTTCACGGGCCAGCATTGTGAGACGAACATCAATGAGTGCCTTTCCAACCCCTGTGCCAATGGGGGCAAGTGCATCGACCGCATCAACGGGTTCCGATGCGAATGTCCCCGAGGATACTATGATGCAAGGTATGCTACAGGGAAATGGGGACGGGTGATCAAATGTGTGGTTTTGAACCCAATTAGTAACCTAGTAAATTTTTCAACCGATTTGCAATTTTTTATAATATACCAGCAGGTTGAATTTTTGGTATTTGAATGTTTCAGTTAAAATATTTAGAGTTGTCCTGGCTCTGATTTTGATGAAAAGTGATCAGTCGATTTTTTAATTGTTTGCCTTTTCTACATGTTACTTACACGAGTCCGGTATTATATGACTAAATTAAATATCAGAAAACAAAATTGCAACAACTGAATTAAGATTCAATGAGTTTTCGAAATTTTCTGCTTAAATATCCCTGATAAAACATTAATGTTTAATATATTTAAAAGAGGACTGTATATTTAATGACAGAGTATAAAACAAACGAAGAATAAAATTTAAATTATTTTGAAAGTTAGCATGTAAACTTCTTGGTAGAAAATATGTCAACACTGGTGACAATTCTAGAATTTTTGAAATTAATACAGAAAATTTTATTTTTCATTATTTAAAAATAAATATTAAGGATGTTTTAAAAAGCAAATATAAATATACTTTCTCTTATGATTCTTCTAGATGCTTATCGGACGTGAACGAGTGTGCTTCGAACCCGTGCATCAACGGCGGGTCGTGCGAGGACGGAGTGAACCAGTTCATCTGCCACTGCCTACCCGGTTATGGAGGTACTACATTTATTCTCTTGCTTGATTACAGAAAACATCGGTAATCACAGGAGAAGCTAGGCCTATCTTTTGATTATTATTTGCTCAACTAATGGGCGTTTTCACACTGCGACTATAACGACTACGATATTGTCTGCCGATATCGTTGACTACGACGACGCAGGGTGAAGCTTTAAGAAGTAATTGTATCAAACTACCAGTCTGACGATACCGTGAAATTATCGTCCAATGTGAAAACGCACAACTTGAGCAGATATAGCCCCTGAAACTGCAATAGATTCTCCATTTGTCACATTGACATGTGACCATCTTCGTTATTCTTCTCAGTAAAAGCAATCTTTCAAACACAGTGGTAACCTTTGGAAACATTCTGATGATTAAAATTTTATGGAAAATATGGACACCATAATTATTTTTTTTATTATATGCTTACTTTATTCTCGTTTAACTTTCAGGCCAGCGTTGTGAACGCGACATCGATGAGTGCAGTTCAAACCCATGCCAACACGGAGGCACCTGTCACGACAGACTGAACGCTTACAAATGTGACTGTGTACTCGGATTCACTGGTTAGTTAATCTTATTATATAAAAATTAATCCCCGTTTCCGTTGGTCACGGCATCACGCGTAAACGGCTGGATGGATTTTAACGGGACTTTCACTGGCAGATAGCTGATGTTTCAAGGAGTGTTTTAGGCAAATTTTATTAAAAAAACAGCATGAAACTAAATCTACGCGGGGTGAAACCGCGGGGCACAGCTAGTTAACTGTGAATATAAATAATACTTAAGTGACTTACAATACAAAACGATGCATACAAGGGCTCTTATCAACGTACTAGCAGTTGATCTTAGAGACATGACATTTGGATGGAGGTGTTCGGTGTGTACTAAGAAAGTGTTTCCCAAAATTCCTCCCCTAAGCAGGCTCCTCTGGCGAAGTTTTGGATGAAAACTATTTAGCTCTTAATGCCACGTCAATTTGACATATACACGTGATAATCGTTGGCAATCTATCGAGGTAGTAAGACGTTATGGTAGGACCCCAGTGGGCTGATTCTAAGCGAGTAAATACGTAACATAATGCGAGCACTGAGGACCTTACCCACCATAGAAACAACACTAATTGGCGATAGTTGGATCTGATATTTAAGGTGGATATGCAGTCCTCAGTGTGATAGCTCCGAAATTAGAAAACTCTTACGTCTATATCCTGGAACATCAAATTCTATACAGATTGTACTTATTTATAGTAAGGAAAATATGAACACGAGGTAGGACTCGAACCCACGACTGCAAACCGTACCAACTAAGCTATTCGTGATCTCATGCGTCGCATTTTGCCTTCCCTTTATTGCGGCTAGGAGCCAACAGTCCAACAGATGACGCATTTTAGCTCCCATTTTGTAGAATTCTTTTTCTTTAACTAATTATTTTTGTCTTCAGGAGTGAACTGTGAGACCAACATAGACGACTGTGCCGGCAACCCTTGCCTTCACGGCGGTTCGTGCATCGACCTCGTGAACGGTTACCGCTGCGTGTGCGCCCCTCCGCATTCAGGACGGAATTGCGAGAATACACTGGATCCGTGCTCGCCTAACCAGTAAGTTATCACTTTTACTCAACTTGGGCGAAGTATTCAGGAGGGTTATAATTAAATAAATAAAAGTGTTTAAGTGAGAAACTTCAATACACCATCATAATTTGACCAATGGAGTATTGTTGGATAAGCATCACCATGAATATGCACCTATATTACGATGACAATATTTTTTTGTTTCATATTTTTTGAGTGTGATTTTCAGTAGGCGATTTTTAGTTTTTGAATAAACTTTTAGCATTTCGCAATTTCATTGTGATGAGTATAGTTATTTGACTCCCTCGAAAACCCCTGCAGGGAAAATCGACTGCTTTAGCGAAATAATGTAGTTACTTTATCTACATTACCAGCAAACTAATGTAACAATAATAATAATAATATTTATTCTCAAAAAACATGGTATAAAGGTGGTATAAGGTATAATAGAACTTGTATTATAGCATGCGAATGTTTGACTGGCGTCATCACATAAACTCCAGTACACTGTATACATTTTTTTACACAAGAACATATATAGCTCTGACTTAAATGTTTCTTGTTTAAGTTCCTGAAGGTAACAAGGTAAATTATTGTAAATACGGACACATATGGCCAGACAGTATTCATTGGTTTGCTGGTAATTTGTCATTAAATAAAAATACTTCACCCGAACTAACTCAAAGACTTAAAATTTTACTCTATGATTTCAAAAACACACCTTAATACCACAAATTTCCGTCAGATGTCGCCACGGAGGCAGATGTATGGCGGAAGCGTCGTACGCAGAGTTCACCTGCCAATGTCCCGTGGGTTGGACGGGAGCGCTGTGCGAGCGAGACGTCGACGAGTGTGCGGTCACCGCGCCTTGCCATAATGAAGCCACTTGCATCAACACCGAGGGATCTTACGCTTGCCTTTGCGCACGAGGCTATGAAGGAAAGGACTGCGCTATTAACACCGATGATTGCGCTTCGTGTAAGTAATTTTTATTTTCTAGGCCTTAAAGTTGAAATTCGTTTCTATAGTTATATAATATTACCCTCGTAGTTCCCGTTCCCGTGGCAGAACGGCGATAAAATATAGCCTATGTTACACGCTGATAATGTAGCTATCTATTGCTGAAAGAATTTTCAAGATCGGCCTAGTACTTTCGCAGCCTATTCAATGCAAACAAACAATCAATCAAATCTTTCCTTTATAATTAGTATAGATAAATAGAAAAGATTTGTATGTAAGTATGTTTTAACGAATTGGCTGAAAAACTGGACCGATTTTAAATATTTTTTCAACATTTGAATGCTACCTTATCACTGATCAATATAGGTTATTTTTTATCCCCGTACTCCTACGGTAACGGGAACTATATGGGTGAAACCGTGTGACGTCCGCTGGACTTATATAGAAAATTAGGCCAAAAAGCTTAAATAATAATATTTTTTCCTACAGTCCCGTGTCAAAACGGCGCAACATGCCTGGACAGTATCGGAGACTACAACTGCGTGTGTGCAAGTGGGTTCGCGGGCAAACACTGCGAGGTCGACATAGACGAGTGTCAGTCCAGACCTTGTATGAACGGCGCTACTTGTAACCAGGTAAGGGAAAAAACGAATAAGAAAATTCCACATTTTTCAGCTGCTCATTCACACAATGATATTTCTGAATATAGTGTAATTACTACAGACCGCAATCAAGAAAGAAAAGTGGGGTTTTTAAGATATTATCGAATTGATAATCTTGACATCATGCACCCCACGGATTTATTAAATAAGATATGTTCTTAAATCAAATAAAAAATATATATATTTGGATTTCTATATAATACGAGTTTTTTAGTTCTTTTAAACTAACTTTTTGTCGTTGATTATCCGATTTTAATTAGTGGTAACTCTCACTACTGTCATGATCACAAGTACTTGCTGATAAATCGATAAATATTGGCCAAACATTTTCGTCTAACCTCAATCTTTTAAGCTTACTATCCAAGAACTATTGGGACACAACTAGGAAAATGGTGTAACACTTTTATTAATACTTTTGTAACAAGACCGATTGGACCGATTTTGAAAACTTCATTAGTACATTATCACTAAACTTAGGCTTTATATTGTTAATTTTGTAAGTCCATACATGCATACATTTTATGTATATATCCTTAATGTATCCAACAGTACGTCGCGTCGTACACATGTACGTGCCCTCTGGGTTTCTCCGGCATCAACTGTCAGACCAACGACGAAGACTGCACCGAGTCCAGCTGCATGAACGGTGGCTCCTGTATCGATGGCATCAACTCTTACAACTGCTCCTGTCCGCCAGGGTGAGAACTCTATCTTCTCTTCTGTTAAGGAAATATTAAGACTGGTAATATGAAAATTCTACGGGTTTCCGCTTGCAATAAGAATGGAGACTTGCTTAACACAAAAATACTTTTCTCTACTAGTTTTTGTATACTTGCATTTTGTTTTTATCTTTTCCACTTTGATACTTTTCGTACACGTAGACTTCTGTACATTGTAATATAGTGCAGTTGTCGATCTCGCTAATCATCGACCTTGAAGCAATAGAATTTAGTTTATAAGTTTAATGACTGAGGTAGGTAAATTATTTGTACAATAAAAGCTGGCAACTCTAACCCTATTTTTTTTACAGGTACACTGGTTCGAACTGTCAGTTCCGTATCAACATGTGCGACAGTTCCCCGTGCGACAACGGCGCCACCTGCCACGACCACGTGACCTACTACACCTGCCACTGCCCCTACGGGTACAATGGGAAACATTGCGAGGGATATGTTAACTGGTACGTTTATCTTTTAATATAGTGTGTCAGATAGGAAGGGAGCAAAAAGGAAAATTGTGACGAAATTGAAATTTTTAGATTTCCATGTGATTTAGTCATTGTAACTGTTTCTTTAGAGTAATCTTCTGTTCGTTGTAATGTTTTTATTATGTAATGAAGTAGTTTTTATTTCAATATTTTTCTAAGACATTTAATTAAAATCACTGCACCTGCCTACAACTACCTTCTTTGATTTCAAGAGAGAGTTGATATGATACCCTTAGCATTGGCAGCGTTAAATAACAAATGTAAAATCCCTAGGTGTGAAGGCAACCCGTGTGAGAATGGGGCCACATGCTCCCAAAAGGGACCACAATACACGTGCACCTGTGCCCCGGGTTGGTCCGGCAAGCTCTGTGACGTCGAGATGGTGTCTTGCATGGATGCTGCTATCAGGAAAGGTTTGTATTCTAAACCATATTGTTTGCTGTATAAGTTATATTTTTGTTTAAGTGGGAGTTGACTCGAATGCTAGTATCCGAACCGTTGGTCAGTTTTGCGACATTCATACGTGCTTTACCAGGGCATAAACAGAATGAATCATTTTAATTTACATATGTAAAGTACATTTATAATGTATCAGATTTCCATGTTCATAAGGTTCAGTTTCGCTTGTCATTATGAACATGTGAAGTATGTAACTATTTTATATACATCACTCCTCCCCTTTCCCTCCAAGGAGAGATAATTTAAACGAGACATCCGGTTTTGCCCTACAACTCTTAATATTTATTAATCTGTTCCCCAGGAGTCAAGCTAAAACAACTGTGCAACAATGGATCCTGCGAAGACATCGGCAACTCCCACCGCTGCCACTGCCTCGACGGCTACACCGGCTCCTACTGCCAGAAGGAAATTAACGAGTGCGAATCCGCGCCCTGCCAGAACGGAGCCGTGTGCAAGGACTTAGTCGGCACCTACCAATGCCACTGCGCCAAAGGGTTCCAGGGCCAAAACTGCGAACTCAACGTCAACGACTGCCTACCCAACCCCTGCCAAAACGGCGGCACCTGCCACGACCTAATCAACAACTTCTCGTGCTCCTGCCCCTTCGGCACTCTCGGCAAGATCTGCGAGATTAACGTCAACGACTGCACGCAAGACTCGTGCCATAATAACGGCACTTGCATCGACAAAGTTGGAGGTTTCGAGTGCAAGTGCCCGCCAGGATTCGTAGGACCGAGATGCGAGGGAGATATCAACGAGTGCCTCTCAAATCCTTGCTCCACTCCAGGCACTCAAGACTGCGTGCAACTAGTCAACGACTATCACTGTAACTGCAAGCCTGGCTTCATGGGGCGACATTGTGATGCTAAAGTGAACTTCTGCGCGAATTCTCCCTGCCAAAGCGGAGGGGTTTGCACCGCGATCCAAGGCGGACACGAGTGTCTCTGCAACGACGGCTTCTACGGCAAAAACTGCGAATATTCTGGCTACGCTTGCGATTCCAACCCGTGCCATAACGCCGGCTACTGCAGGACTTCTGAAATCGGAGGTTATGTATGCGACTGTCCGTCTGGCTTATCAGGAATAAACTGCGAAATAGATTCCATGAACGAGTGTCTCAGTAATCCTTGCAAGCATCCCGAAGCTCGATGCATAGACAAACCTGGCGACTATCTTTGCTACTGTCCGAGACAGTGGACCGGTAAGAGCTGCGACATCCACGACCCGCATTCAAGAGGCGGTTACGGTAGCTCTATAAACGGGTTTAGCGGCAAGAATCCCGCTTTGAGTTTCCAAGAACTTGACCTAGCTTTGC
This sequence comes from Watsonalla cultraria, assembly GCA_964035505.1. Lineage (NCBI taxonomy): Eukaryota > Metazoa > Arthropoda > Insecta > Lepidoptera > Drepanidae > Watsonalla > Watsonalla cultraria. Next base: position 1,667,721 of record OZ037717.1, on the reverse strand, counting down.
AGAGAGAACAGTGTGTGAAGATGGGCTGTAAGGAGAAGCAAGGCAACCGACATTGCGACGAGGAGTGCAACACATACGCATGTGAATTCGACGGCAACGATTGCTCTTTGGGTATCACAAATCCTTGGGCTAACTGTACCGCGCCGATTAATTGCTGGGAAGTGTTTATGGATGGCGAGTGTAATGAAGTTTGCAACACTCAAGCTTGCCTGTTCGACGGTCGCGATTGCCAGAAATCCTTGCAAAGATGCAACCCTATTTACGACGCGTATTGTCAGAAGCACTACGCGAACGGCCACTGCGACTATGGATGCAACAACGCTGAGTGTAACTGGGACGGTCTTGATTGCGAGAATGAGCCCCCGAACTTAGCCGAGGGAGTCATGTCAGTTATTCTTCTCATGGACATGAGAACGTTCAAGGAGAACTCTATAGCTTTCCTGCGAGACTTAGGACATCAGCTGCGAACTACTGTGCTCATAAAGAAAGATCATTTAGGTAACGATATGGTTTACCCGTGGAACGGGTCGGCTGACGTTGGACTCCAAGACACAGAGTTCGGCAAGAAACACCATATTGTGTACACGGAGAGAGGACAGTCTGGTGTAAGGGTGTATTTGGAAATTGATAATAGGAAATGCAACACGATGATCAGTTCCGAATGCTTCTTCACGGCTCGCGAAGCGGCTGAGTTCTTAGCAGCGACGGCGTCCAAGCATTCCTTGTCACCTGACTTCCCTATTTTCGAGGTTAAAGGAGTCAATCCTCCAATCAGCGATGACGTGCCAACCAACTCCAAATACGTCTTTATCGGCGTCATCCTCGTTCTTCTGGCTGGATTATTGATAGGAGTGCTGGTCACTGCGCAGAGAAAGCGTGCAGCTGGAATAACATGGTTCCCAGAAGGGTTCATGAGGAACAACTCCTCGACGCGCCGGAGGTCCAGACGCCGAGGTCCTGATGGGCAGGAGATGAGGAATCTGAAGCAAGGGTCTATGGGATGTATTGACGTGGATATCAACGGGGGTCATATGGGACCACCTCATTGGTCTGATGACGATGATGATGGAAGTGCTCCGCCTAGAGCGAAGAGGGCAAGAGGTCCTGGGGATGCTAACGGCGCTCCTGGGGGTTATGCATCAGATCACACGGCGATAACTGATTACGAGGAAGCTGCTCACGACTCGAGGGTCTGGTCCCAGTCACACCTGGATGCAGCTGATATCAGAGTACCGCCCAGTATGATGACACCTCCAGCTATCGTGAGTAAACTTTTACTTAATCCTTGAATAGTGTAAATTGACGTAACTATTTCAATTCAAAATTATTTGGCGTGCTTTAAATTTCTTCTCAGACATATGCAACGTGCCAACGTGTGAAATCACTGCACTTAAGTTTTTTATACCACTAAGGTGGCAAACAAGCATGGGGCCCACCTGATGGTCAGTGGTTACCGCAGCCTACGGTCGCTTGCAATACCAAGGGCTACACACGCGTGTTTGGGCAACAATATATCTTCATAAACTTCAAGAACCCCATGCTGTATTTTTTGGGGAAACTACTTTGGGGCGTTCATTCCATAAGCATCGGGGGTAGGAAGCTTTGTTGGAAACGAGCAGACCTAAATCATTTGGTTTCTAAAGTGCGGCGATGAACTCATCGTCGATGGCGAATAGTGATAGAAGTGGCCAGAGTGCTTAGTACGAGCTTTCATAAAGTCGCCTTCATAAATAATCGAGTTGACTGAGGTAAACGCGCATTTATATAGGATCAAAATAGAACCATCTGTGAGCCCACTGATGGTTCTATTTTGATGCCATACGGCAGTAGTGCTCTAGGCCCCCCTTGTACAAGCAGTAGAATCAGCCTTAATCGTATAAAATTTTCCCAGCATGATGGCCATGTAGACGTAGACGCGAGAGGTCCCCTCGGCATGACTCCGCTGATGGTCGCCGCCGTGAGGGGCGGAGGGCTAGACACCGGCTCCGATGCTGAGGACGAACAGACTGCACATATCATATCCGAGCTGGTGGCCCAGGGGGCTCAGCTTAATGCTGCTATGGATAAGACCGGCGAGACCAGTCTGCATTTGGCTGCGAGGTGGGTTTCTAATCTATCCTTCAATACTAATATTATAATTTTATTTTATTTATTTTTATTTAAAGGGAAAACATTCAGTTTATAAAACATACAAAAGATAGCATAAATAACAGTAACGAGTAAACCATTAACATATTTTCGCATTTAAGTAACTACTTATTTATAAGAATTAGCCAGAACAAAGCGAGTTACACTTAACCTGCTTCGCAATTCGACCAGGACTTTGCGAGTAATCTTTTGAATGTATGCGCCTTTGAATTAAATAAGTCAAGTTCAGAATGGTCAACCGAGTTAATTGCTTTCGCAGTTCTAAGTAAAAACGAGTTATGTATAATTGGGAAAGTATCTCTGTCATTACCATTTATTGATGTTGATTTGAACTCCACCTTTTAATTAATGAAATCACTGTGCTATTACTAATAAACAACTATTGCTAGCACAGGGAATATACTCCTACTTTTTCCCTCTAGACTATTAACGTTACTTCTGTAAAAGTAGCACTATTGAGCTGTAAGATGGAAATATATGAAAATTATTTATTCTGTTCAGGCACTTATTAACTTCAGTAAAATTACCACCGTTCGGAAAGTATCCGTCTTAGAAAAACTGGCAACAAATTCAGTCAACACCGTCTGGTAGTTTAGAATACAATAGAATATTAGTTTATTTATGACATAAGGCGTAAGTAGTTACAAAAATTAATGTTGAGTAAAAAAAATGTCAATTGCCACGAAAAAAGACTTCAAATCAGCATAATGCTGGCCAATTCTGGTCTTCCCTTGGCACCAGGGCGTAAGTGCGTCGTGACGCGAGTTTCGAAATTTGAACATCTCTCAAACACTCATACACTCATACATTCTGTTCTTCAGATATACACTAATTCGTACTCTTCTTCAGATACGCCCGCGCGGACGCAGCGAAGCGTCTCCTAGACGCGGGTGCGGACGCCAATTCACAAGACAACACGGGTCGGACGCCATTACACGCCGCTGTAGCCGCGGACGCTATGGGCGTCTTCCAAATACTGCTGAGGAATAGAGCTACCAACCTTAATGCGAGGATGCATGATGGCACCACACCCTTGATCCTGGCTGCTAGGTAAGTCTCAGTCACAAAAGTCAAAGTCAAAGTCAAAAATATCTTTATTCGATTAGACTTTATACAAAGCACTTTCAAATCGTCAGAATGACACAATTTACAGGATTATACATGCTACCGCCAGGTTCGGAAGGTTGCTTTTACTGAGAAGAACCTGGCAAGAAACTCAGTAATCAGAATACTCATTTCAAAAATATTATACAATTTAAAAAAAAAACAAAATAAATCATTTGAGAAATGTAAGCCCATGGACACAGCTCCAATGTACAAATGTCGATAAAAATTAACATAAAGAAAAGTCTAGTAGTTCTATTTATATCTAAACCAAACAGAAGTCCCCGAAGGGGTAAACAGAGGTGTTGTAATAACAACACCCACTTTTCACCGAATATGATTATCTGCTGAGGTGACAGAAGATGGGTTTATCGCCGTCTCAGGGCTCTCAGACACTATACATACATATGCGCAAGCCTGTATTCCCTGAAGGGGTAGACAGAGGTGTTGTAATAACAACACCCACTTTTCACTGAAGGTGATTAAGTGCCAACGTGACAGATGGTGAGTCTATCGCCGTCTGACTACGCACGCACTATACATACGGTATTGGATTCTCAGACATATGCAGGTTTCCTCACGATGTTTTTCTTCTCTGTTAAGCACGTGGTGTGAAATCACTGCACATACTGATTTGAACTTGCGTCGCTTGCGTATCAAACGACTGCTCAAACCCCAAGGCCACCACGGCTCTTTGTTTTGAAAATTATTTGATTTTGAATATCTCCCTCTCTCTTCAGGTTGGCAATCGAAGGCATGGTGGAAGACCTGATAAACGCAGACGCGGATATAAACGCAGCGGACAACAGTGGCAAGACTGCCCTTCATTGGGCTGCAGCCGTCAACAACGTGGATGCTGTCAACGTACTATTAGTACACGGAGCTAATAGAGACGCTCAGGATGATAAGGTAAAGAAAACCACCTAATCCAGACTCCCGACTGCTGTTAAACCCCAGTAATACTTTGCCCGACCTGGAAATCAAGTCCAGGATCTCGTATTCATCATCAGATCAGAATCAAGTTTCTAAATTCATTGACCAACACTCGATAATAATTCCCCAGTAACGTAATATGCACCTTGTGTACAGGACGAGACCCCTCTATTCCTCGGGGCAAGAGAGGGTTCCTACGGCGCGTGTCGAGCTCTGTTAGACGCGATGGCGAACAGGGAGATCACCGACCACATGGACCGGCTGCCCAGAGACGTCGCTCAGGAGAGGATGCACGACGACATCGTCCGACTGCTGGACGAACACTGTCCGCGACCACCGCCGCAGCACCATCACCTAATGTGTAAGTTTACTTATAACTATTCATTTATTCTAGCGGAAGATCAGTGATGGTTATCATCAACGTGACAGCCAGGTTATGCTGAGTTGGGTCAAACTCGTAACAACTGTAATATACTGTTACGACAAAACTTTTCGCTCCCTTATATATTATGTTGTAATGAATACATGTATTTTCTTTCATACTATATGTACGTGCATACCACATACATATAAATAAAAATGTAGTATCTGTTTGTAATTTCAAATTAACAGCTTTTTCATTAATAGCAAAATATAACAGCTTTTTCACTAAATGCAAAATTTAACAGCTTTTTCACTAAACGCAAAATATATAGGTACGGTCCAGGTTTTTCTCTGTCTGTCTGTCTGTTTGTACCGGCTAATCTCCGAAACAATTGGTAAGGAGTAGCTAAGGCTACTTTAATTAATAAATAAAATTAAAATAGTTGCATCATCAACGAGTTACATATCTTATCCCCGTACTCCCACGGAACCGAGAACTACGCGGGTAAAACCGCGTGGCGTCCGTTAGTACCTAATATTTTTAATACTGTATTGATGCCTGGCTGAGATTCTTCCCGGTTCTCAGAAAGCTACATTCAGAAGACGACATTCATAAGTGTCCAGGAGTGAAACTGAATAAATATTTTTAATCTTCTTTTTCAGACCTTGAAATGATTGATGTATTAATGGTTGTATGTTTGCAGCATCCCCGAACCCGCACCCTCAGCTGCTGAGCCAGCCCACGGTGATCGCGGGCGCAGGCAAGGGCAAGCCCAAGAAGCCTCGCGCCAAGCCCGGCCCCGACAGCCCACAGGAACACGGATACGACAACAACAACTTGCAACATTCACAGATCAGACGGTACTTACCATCTTATTACATTATAGATAAGACAAGATGGTTTTGTTTGCATAAAACTAGATAATTAGTCTTTGTTCACATGTTTTGCCTTGCCGGCGTACAAATGCTGGAAGGAGATGGAACCACTTATCATTTTCAAATTAAATCAATAAAAATTAAATCGAATAGATAAAAAAAAATTAATATTAAAGAAATATGTTACCTATATATATACCTCCTGGTATTTCATTAAATACCAGGTATAATAATACTACAAAGCTATACTTCGTATAACACGCGGGCACGAGCAGAAGCTAGTTTTAAACCATAAATGAACGAAACCAATTCTTGTCCGAAAGTACTGCGTGTTCTTCTGTTCTAAAACTGTCTTTTACGTCGTTCTTAAATGTAATTTAGGTACACAGTATTTTTTTTTGTTATGGAAACATAGTGTTCTAAATTGTTTTTAAATAAAAACAGGCTGTTATATTTTTAAATAATTGTGATTTTTTTGTCGGCTACAGGAAGCCAAGTGTAAAAAAGAACAACAAGAAGGTGGCGCAGGAGGTCCCACAGAGCGTCGAGAGTCTCGGCTCCAGTCTCAGTCCAGTCGAATCTCCGCTCCAAAATTTACAGGTAATATATATTTATAAAAATAACATTTATACCAAATATAGAAAACAGAAGAGGAAACATGATTGTTCACCTTATACGGCATATGAAGGCTTTAAAGAAACCATTTTGGAAGGTAAAATAGAAGTAAGACGTGGCAGGGGCCGTACAAGGATAAGCTACACCAATCAAGTAAGGGATAAAATAAACATCACGTCATATAAGGAGGTCAAAGAAGCAGCACTGGACAGGAACAAGTGGAGAGAGCTTCATCAGCTGCACCGACAAGAGTCTTACTCTTAAATGAAGAAGAAAGATGTTTTTTTTTACCAGTTATTACACCGACAATTAATTTTTAAGTAAATATTTGAGTGTCTGAGTTCCTAGCCGGTTCTTCTCAGAAGGCTAGTTTCCGAAACGGTGGTAAATTCTCGACATTCATAAGTGCTTCACCAGGGCCTAAACTGAATAAACATTTATCATTTATAATTTCATTTTTAATTAGTGCTCTCCCCTATTACATGGGATGGTGAAAGGGCTACCCCTTTCCAATGCTGATGTGATGTGATTGTTCCAGGACTTGCCGTCGCCGTACGACGCGACGTCGTTGTACTCGAACGCGATGGCGCAGTTCGCGGGCATGGAGCATTTGCTGCACCACAAACAACCGCCCAGCTATGAGGACTGCGTCAAGGTAACATATACCTAACACCTCTTTTTTAAATATCTTATTATATCATAGATACCAACAGCCCGAGTTCTCACCGTACCTCGGAGAGCACGTTAAGCCGTTGGCCCCGGATGCAAATTTAGCATCTTTGGCAATCGTTACAATAGACATAGTAACATCATTTTCATTTTCAATCATATCCTCGCGATTGCGCCAATAGCTAGTTGATAAAGCTAATTGATACAAAATGTATGGGAATGACATAAATCGCGTACCTGATTTATGTTATTTTGCCTGCAGGTCAGTTGGAAGCTTAAGAAAGTTTTGACAACTGGTTAAACCCAAATCACCGATTTAACTTGTAATATGTATTTATTTAAAACTTCCTGCAATACATATTTGCATAGGCGGACTTAAGGCCATAGCCATTCTCTACCAGTCAACCTTTGGGTGATGCAGAAAGAGACATGTCAGGTGTAGAAAAGGGGAGAAGTAAAAGTGAGAACGTGAATTTAAATATAAATTGTAAATACATACGCAATACGGGTTGCGAAGGTCAGATGGCAGTCATTTTGTAAAAAAAAAACAAGTGATCAGCCACATCGGGTTGAATCTAGTGCCGACCCCAACAATATATGGGATAAGGCCAACAATGTATGGGAGATGACGATGACGTTGTAATTATTTTGTTATTGCTTTGTTTTGTAGACGGGTCAGACGCTCCAACAGCCGTACGGCGGCGGCGCTCTGCCAGCCTCGCTGTCGCCGCCCTACTCCAACCACTCGGGCCACTCCAACCACTCGCCCACGCACAGCAACCACACCACCTCGCCGCACGCATACATTGGTATGTTACCTACACTCATACACAAGTCAAAATATCTCTATAAGAGCCATGGTCGTGTGGTTTGAGCACTCGCCTGCTACGAAATCGAATCCCAGCGGCCTGTAACAATATTTTGTTCTAAAAATTTACATACAGTGATTTCACACCACGAGCTTAATGTCATAAGCATTCTCTACCAGTCACCCTTTGGGTGATGCAGAGACAGACATGGCAGGTGTTAATTTTAATATGTCTGCGAAGTAATTTGAAAGACTTATGTATAGTGCTTGAAACGGCGATGGACTCACCATTTATTACTTTGGCACTTGGATAAGCATCTTCGGTGAAAAATGGGTGTTGTTATTACATCACCTCTGCTTACCCCTTCTGGAATGACGTAAGTATATACGTAATATCTTTGTTTGATCAGGCTTTACCAAAGTACTTTCAAACCTTTATAAATGCCTGAAGTGTGGAAGTTGGAGATGTTTCCACCCCCGTGTCTCGGAAAGAACGTTAAGCCTCCTACGCCTAATCTCTCCGGTCGTGTCGGATTGCCGTCCCATCGGACTATGAAAGTGAGGGAATAAAGAGTGCACCTGTGTTTGTGCACCATAATATCTCCTGCAGACATGGCTAATCCCAGTTGAGATTAGACGCCGTGACTAACTCTCAGTTAGGAGGATTTATTTATTAGTGTAATATGGCGGGATTGATGCTTTCAAGAGAGACTGACAGCAGACTGCTGAGGACAGGAACGGTTGGAAAAGTAGAAGGGGGGCCTTTGCCCAGCATTGAGACACAACGGGCTTGTAATAATTATAATAAATATTATGATAATATTTTAGGTTCTCCATCCCCGGGCAAGTCGCGGCCATCACTTCCAACGTCGCCGGCGCACATGGCGGCGTTACGACACTCTCATCAACACCAACTAGACGCCGCCGCCTACATTGCGCATCTTAGTGAGTACCTACCTTTATTAATAACTAACTGTGCCCCGCGGTTTCATCCGTGTAGACTTTATTTTTCGGAATCCTATTTGTTTTTTTAAATGAAAACTGCCTTTACTCTTTTTGAGCTATCTGCCAATGAAAGCCAGGTTAATTTCGGTCCAGCCGTTTCTGAGATTGACTGTAACAAACACTCTGCTTTTTACTGAGAAAAATCTATACAGATAAATAAAATTGAAGTGTCTGTTTGTAATACCAAAATAATAGCTTTTCACTAAATGCGTATGAAAGTATACACGCTAATGACACTAAAAAAACAAGTTTTAAATTTTTTCTCTGTCTGTCTGTTTGATCCGGGTAATCTTCATTTTTATTTACCTGTATAACTACAATTACCGAATTTCTACTATTGGCACGTTTAGCTATCTTATCACCCCATAGGATAAAGGCATATGTGAAAAGTAAGCATCAACCAAAGTCTATAGTTATACGATGCTGAATAAGTTTACCTGTATGAGATATCCAATAAGATTTAAAATGTAATGTTTTCATTGTAATTACAAATTTCTTTAATATAAATTGTAATTGTATTAGACGCGAGTGGGCAGCACAGCGCGGGTCTGCAGGCGGTCATGACTCACGCCGCCGCGCTCGGACAGGCTACCGGCGCGCAGCATCCCGCCATCACCAACATCATGTCCGGTCGGTACTCATCACCACACACTTGTGGGGGGGAGCGAGTGATCATGCTCATCCCCAGCAAAGGGAAGATCTTCCAGCCAGGCGGGTGTCATGCCTGGGGAACCGCGGCTCCGACTGTTCTAGTTGGAAACTTGTATATATACTGCAATGCGCTTGAAAACTCTAATGGCGCGATTTAGGTTCTCGTGTATTTGTACTCAAACTTCGCATTTGTTAGCGAGTAGCGCCATCTATGAGCGAGTGGAGAAACGCTGTTATACACTTCATACATCACCATACTCTAAACGCATATAACAGTCTCATAGTATATGAGATAGGATGCGTTCAAACAGACTAAAGAATAGTGTATGGAAAAGGCGACTTCAATGTATTTACACTTACAACTTTAAGACAGTAGCTCTTTATTATTTAATTTTCTTCTATAATTATAAATATCTTTTCCCAGGTCTCTACGGCAGTTGGGGTCTAGGAGACACATTCCCGACGCCGTCCCCCGAGTCCCCCGACCACTGGTCCACGCCGTCTCCCCAGACGCCACTGACGCAGTCCCCCCACTCCGACTGGTCGGACCGCGCCGCCTTGTCTCCCACTGACATGCAACAAACTAACAAGGGTGCCACTGAAGCCATTTATATTTAAAACACACACGTATTGAGTTCAATTTAACTTGGCATCTGTCAAATTTAGAACATGCACGAAATAATGAAATGTCAAATTTAGAACATGCGTGATTTAATCAAATGTCAAATTTAGATGTTTTTAGGTCTAATTTGACAGTGTGTAAAGGTATTTTAAACTGCTAAACGTTCAATGTAACTTGATTTTAAATCGGTGATTTTTATTGTTAAGTTGTGATAGCAGCAGACTATTAAAAGACAAGGCTTCGCGTGTACAGAATATACGTAATATGATCTAAAAAAGCACCTTGTGAATGTATTGGTTAGGTTTCGCTCTCGAATAGAAATCTCGGGTGCTAAACACGTAGGTATAGACTGATTTGTACAGCCATGACTAGATGTATAGTAATTTTAAACTAAGAATGCATTGACTCTGAGAAATCTCACGATTTTATGACATTTTCGGTGTTTTCCGTAAGTAACAAACTGGCACAAAATAATTTATAATAAAAGATTACATTTTAAAAACATTTCAATTTTTTTTATTACAAATTTAAATGATGTTTTCGCTTTATTCCCTCAGTATAATGCTGGCACAAAATAATTTACAATAAATTGTTTATTAAAAACATTCCAATTTAAAAAAAAATGTCAAATTTGAAATTTTGACATTAATTCCATTTACAAAAAAAAGTTAATACACCGAAAACCAGAGAGAGATCGTATACATAAAATTGTTGAATTGTTGTTTTTTATGTACTTGTTTATAAGACAATGTTTTTGATCAAATAACTGTATTCGTTTTGAGATTGTTAAGTGCTAGGGACAGCTGTCATGCCAATTTTAACCTTAAAAGCTCTGAAATACACATTGTTACACAGATATAACCTTTTAACTGTCGTATTTTGTTTTCTTCCGGCTTAAATCTAGAATAGTATACTGAAAATAGATTTTTGTTACTATAGAAAAGATCTGAGTTCAAACAGCATTGTCCGTGTTTTTTAGTTTTTTTGTTTTTTTTTCTTATGGCATGACAGTATTGCTTAATGCACATTAGTGAACAGAAATTATTTATGTGTGATTCTGTAACACTTATTAATCTGTAGATACTCTTTGTTTTACTCTAAAGTCGAGATAAAATGTAGGTAATTAATGGTTTATTAAACAAATAATGCATATTTTGCATAAACATGGAATCTCTAATGTTGCCCTATTTTAGCAATATACTATCAAGGCTTGAATTCATGCACTTTATAGTAATATTTATTTGTATCAAAACAATTTATCGCGACTTTTCGAGCAAATTATTAGTTTAAAATATTTAAAATTATGTATTTTACTGAGATTGATGCCTGAAAAAAAAAATATATTTGTCAAAAAAAGATTTTTGTAATTGCATTGACAGGCACCAATCGCAGCGGTACAATAATGTTAATTTAATGATATTTTACATATCTTCCGCTTTTAAAACGCCATTCCATGACTTATTCCATTCCTTTGCAGATGTGGAAGGAATAACTGTGCTTCAAAAAAAAAAGTATCTTTATGCTAGAAAAATACCTTATTAACTCAATATCAAGTTGAAATGAGTAATGAAATTTACCTATAGACGAAAAATCACGATAAAAATGCTAAAAAATGTTACGTTTATTATTTTCCCTTGCCTATGTGTCGCCACATCTGCTACGATGGTACATTTCCCTTAAAGATATGAAGATCTCATCATTCCATTACATTGCTTTAAATTTAACTATTGAATTGTTATTTAGCCTTGGTACCAACAAAGTGCTCAATTTTATGTGTTAAACAACAGTACTATTTTGTATTATATATATTTTTATGTAGTTAAAACTATTTTACAAGTTTGAAAAACTTATGCCCATGTCGTCGAAACGCCTACACGATTGTAAATATTATTTAAGGTTACATTTCCCTAAAGCGTTCTTTAGAAACGTCGATATAATAATGTAGTTTTTTTGACTCTTGTATTTAAAGCGAAGCTTAGTAAAGAACTTCAACAGAAAGCTGTAATAAAGTTTTATAAAGACGCCTTAGAGATATGCGCCCTTAAAACTCATTTTAATTGTAATATTTAAATGCTATTGAGCAATGATCTATGTAGAATAATTTTTAGTTTTATATTGTCTAATTAAGTAGTTTTTCTGTGTCATTTTGAAGTGCCAATGAGCAAATTTGCAATTTCCGTAATTCTGTCTTTACCGTTTCGTATTTATTTTGCAAATAAAAATGGATTTTAGTGATATTTCATTGTGTATTACTAGTTGTTAGAAGTGTGGATTAAAACAAATCTATTTTTGGGATAATTTAAATATGCCCTAAAACCTTCTTTTGTAAACGAATCGTTTCAAATTATACATGCAGAAAAACATTACCATTAAAAATGCAAGAATAATGCATATTTTTTATACATCTATTCTATAATTTGACTCAATTTTCCACACGAGTTAGTAATAAGGTACGTATAAGCGTAACGCGTGCTTCCCTACACTATTATATTAATTAAAATGTTAGCTTGAGTACCTACGAACACATTTGAAAAAGTACAAAAAAAGATACATTCTTTAAAAATTAAATGTCAAATAAAAATGCTTTTAATGTAATGTCAAATTATGTTTTTAATTTGTATTCCAAATTTGAATTGTATTAGGATGAAAATGTTAAACTACAACATTATAATTTTTTTTTAGTAAAATAAAAAACAAATGTAAAAACAGGCACATTTCGTATTAAAAAAAAAGTTAGCGTGCCTTCAGAGTTAGTTGTAAGTGATAGGGACACATTGTAATTTAAAACTACTGTAGTTAGATTTTAGAACGTAAACTGTAGCCTGTAAGATTGTAAATACATTTTATCATTATTTTTACGAAATGCATTTCTTTGTAAGATTCCATTTTTGAGGAGAATGAAATTTTAAATATTTTCCCTGTAACTGACAATAAAAGAATAAAATAAAAACTGTTTTCATTTTAAATTCGAAATTGTTACCTACCATTCAGTAACCCTACGAGTCATTTTCTTGATTTCCGACTAACGGAACTATCCTTTACAAAAAGATAAACATACAATTAATTTTCTTTAAGAAAAAAGTGTCTAACTTGTCATGTCTTTTTTGTCAAAACGTCAAAAAATATATGGATAGCGAATAAATTGTTAAATATAAATCCGAAAGTTACAAAAAGCATAGCCAAATAATATTAGAAAGGCATTTTAATTAAAAAGACGTGTATTTGACGTTAGGGGTTGATTTTTAAGCCAACCACGCGTCGACGTTTCAATCCTACCCACATTTTTTATTTTATATTACCGCGTCGAGTTCTCAGATCTATAAGTCATTTAGTAATTACTTTTTTCTCGTGAGGTCGTTCCCTATAACGTTATATTGCTGTATTCGTGATATAATTATATATTTAGAAATACAAGTCTTCAAATTGTGCAGTGTTGAGCTACAATTGTGCAAATTATGATTTTGTGTATTTTGAAAATTTCCGAAGCGTGGATTGGTAAGTACTTTTTCATTTGTTAAAAGTGGTTCCATGACTACATTAATTACCTCTTTAAATACCTAGTTTGATATTCTAGGACATGCCTAATATAATCATTTAAAAAAAACGTTTTTCTAAGATGCATACCTGCCCATGTTATTCTCTCAGTCATCAATCTTTTATACTCATTAGGTGTCAAACAAAAATACGTATGATGGTAAGTGGTAACGTGCACGTTGCTTACCCTGCAAAACCTCTTTGAAGCACTTTGTAAACCTCATGCTCGCTTTGTATTGGGGAACTATGTTGGGAACTTTGACCTATTAAATACAGTATAGTAGGTAAAGTTGCCTGCGACGTTCTAATCCCAACGGCCTGTACCAATGAGCTTTTCTAAAAACTTATGTACAGTGATTTCACACCACGTGCTTTACGGTGAAGGGAAACATAGTGAGGAAACCTGTATATGTCTGAGAAGTTATTCAAACACGTATGTATAGTGCCTGAGACGGCGATAGGCTCGCCACATGTCACTTAATCATGCTCGCTGAAAAGTGGGTGGATAGGTTCACCCTAAATTACGTGAGACGAAAATGTGTGTCGAAACGAATACCCATTAAATTATCAGAGTTGTTTTTTACGCCCCTAACAGAAAAAAATCCTGCCTCCCCCCTGAGCAGAGAACCACGCTATTCTCACTGAGCGCTCGTAATTCGTGACGGCACCCTGAATGGAAGTAAACTAAAGAATAACTTAATAAAATGTATATTTATCCAGGTACAAAGTATCTACCAGTCACTCACGCGCCAAAACGATCACGCCAATATATTTTTGAGAGATAACCTACATGTCACAAAACGTAAGTTAAAACTACCATATTTTATTAAAAATCTTCGAAAATTGGTTAAAAAAAACAAAAAAGTATTCTCTCCGGCGGGGAATCGAACCCCGGTCTCCCGCGTGACAGGCGGGGATACTTACCACTATACTACCGAAGACTTGTAAACATGTGGCGAATTTTTGTATTATAATCTACTTATCTGATCTGATAACCAAACCTTTATATTTTTTTATGTCTCAGAATTTTATAAGTTATTTCAATTATTGTTCTACAATATAAAACGATATTCTACTGAAGTCTAAGAGAAGAAGAAGTGAACGGTGTATCGTGAGTACGATGTTCGAAGCGCCTTAAAATACTTTGATAGCAAAATGTTGTTGGAGTATAATTATAATTCAATTCGGTATAATACATATGTGTACATTATCTATACAGATATATAACATTGAAGTGTCTGTACCAAATTTACAGCTTTTCACTCCATGTATATGAAAGTATATAAAGAGAAGGTAATGACATTAAAACACATTTTTTTCTGTCAGTCTGTCTGTTTGTTCCAGCTTATCTTTGAAACGGCTTGACTGATTTCAATTTACGGGACTTTCACTATATCAGAAAATAAATTTTAATTAATTTGAAATAAAAACAATGTTAAAATTTATTATATTAAAAATATTAAAAAAAAATATAGTGTAGGTAAATAAGTAGTAGGTACCTATATACATAGTTTTTAAAGCTATAATTTTTCAGTTAACCCTCCACGTGCGCGGCGGACTGTCAGTCACGTGGTGCGCGAGCCTGGCCTCCATGGCCCTGATCACGATGATGACAATCCTCGGCAATGGAGCAGTAGTGGCCGCCCTCAGCCGGCTCCGCCGCGCCCCCTCGCACTACCCCCTCGCCAGCCTGGCCGTGGCCGACCTGCTCCTCGGCATGTTTGTGTTGCCCGTCGCCGCTGCCCGAGAACTGTTTGTGTTTCGATTGAGTAAGTTGCTTTTGCATATAAAGGATACCTAGGTAGGTAAACTACTTAATATTAAAATCGTGAAAGTTTGTAAGAATGTATGGATGTTTTTTTGTTACGGATGTTCTTTCACGCAAAAACAACTGATTGGAATTTAATGAAATTTTATAATAATACAGCTTACTTACACGGCTTTACTACAGGGTGAAAAGACTGCAAAATGCCACAGGCCCCCAGCCGGGAAGGGCCCCGGTCAGGACAGAATCCCAATTACCCGAAGTTTGAACTTAGATGGTGTCATTAACACTTTTGTTAGGGGATTCATCCGATTAATTTTTCATGGGCCCCGGACGGTATACTTACCTCATTGATAAGAGACAGTGAGGTCTCAGGCAGAAATGAAAAGCTATTGCGTGCCATTACCACTAGCTCTACCCCGCAGTTTCCGCGTAGTCACGGCAATATATTATGAAATTCATTGGATTTGTAGTGGCGCCATCTGCCGAAGATTGGTCGTACCAACTCGGAAACCTTCTTGGGTTTATGTACAACACTTTACTGAAGATCTTCACATGAAATGCATAGTTTACGATTCTATGCCACCGTTTTCCTAATCTATACTCGCTAGCAACACCTACAATATTTGCACGTCACGGTAGCGCTGTATTCCTCATACAAATGTTCGACGGTGACGCTAGCGACTATACAGGGTGTCGGTTAATTCAGGGCAGCTCTTAAAATGTGTGATATGGTATAATTTTAGGAAGCAATTAAAATTATTACGAAAAAAATATCTTCTTCCGTTTTCGAGTAATTGACGTTCAAACTTCACCATATCAATACCTTATTTTCGGATAAAAATCAGCTGTTACGTAGAGTTATTCACGTGAAATCTAACTACGTTTTTATTTTTTTTCTCCCACTAATAAATCCTGAAATAATCCCATAAAACTATTTTTCGAAACCATTAACCTTCCCCTTAATTTAAAATGTTTAACGTGTTCGCTGCTAACGACGCACCTGCGCGTCCAACTGTTAGAGAATTTACGAAGAAGACGAAATTTCAGCAGCGAATGTGTTAATGACCGCGTTCGGAATGTAGGTAAACGCGGCCGCGCGTTCATTCAATCGCTTAAGGCCGCGAGCTCTTCGGCTATAGCTTATAACTACGTTATCGATGGAGCTAGATATTTTACGACTTCAACATAGTCATATATTCATCGAACCCTACAACTTCTAGAAGACAACTGTTCCTTTTTCTCCGACACCCTGTATATTACGAAAACGATGGCAAACTCGTGATAGAGGTACAGACATCAATTGATTTTTTTATGCATATACGTATAGATTACTTCTGCCTTGTGCAACTGTTAAATGCTTTAGCATTAAGTTAACCATTGTACTATTTAATTGTGCATAAATATGAAATAAATAAATATTATAAATAACCCCAGACTGGGCGATCTGTTCCTGCTGGAGTACCCTGGACGTCCTGTGCTGCACGGCGTCCATCCTATCCCTGTGCGTGCTCGGCTGGGAGCGGTACAGCGGCATCACGGCGCCGTTGCTGCGCGCGCGCCGGCTGCACACGGCGCGCCTGTACGCGGCGCTGGTGTGGCCCCTCGCCGCCGCCGTGGCACTGCCTACCGTGCTCGTGCCTTCACAGCGACACGACAGGGACATCATGACTATGGCGTGCACTGTTAATACTAATGTTGGGTGAGTACACAACGCCGATCAATAGATAATGTTAGCTTATAATACTTGAAAGAATATATTGTAGGGGTAAATAGTGTTTTACCCATTTTACAACTAAACTTTTTAAAACAGACTGTGTTCACCCATTTTCAAAACATTGATTGAACGAAGACTATACTACATCTGAAGTAAATACATGTCCATCTCTTTTAAAATAGTTACGTTTAACGAAAAGAAACAGCTATTTATTTCTACCGTGTTTTCGTTGCTGAACTACACCAATCTAATAGGACCTACCTATTTATAAGTTTGGATTAGATGTATTTGAGCTGCAATACGTCTGGCCACCGACAAGGCTCCAAAGGGTTCGTGAGACTACATTCGAAAATATACTAAAGTAATCTTTGATTCTAGACAGAATAAGACATATCCAATCCATTCCCCCAGATACGTGTTCTTCAGTGCATCCCTCTCGTTCTACCTGCCAGCCATCGCGATGGTGACCCTGTATGCTCGCATCCTGCTGGCTCTTGCTACTCTGCCCGCAATACGCTCGCATAGAGGATGTACGCCTTCCAAAAATGTAAGACATAACTATTTTTAATAAGTGCCTGTTAGAATACTCATGACTATGTTGAAGTTGAGACCGATTGCTATAAGTGTCTTTTTTCTGTTATTTGTACAGTGTCTCACAATGAAATATATTATTTTATGTTATACCTCTACAAAATAACTATTTACACACTGCTAAATCTGCTAAATAAAGAATAACCGCTGATTTCAGAAAAACTCTGAACCCAATAGTGCCAGCCCTGCCCAAGTCTCGGTAAAATCGTTGAAAAACATGGTGTAAGTTTTTATTGGATTTTAAGTTAAATATAATTCGGATGTAAAACGAATGTAACCAAAGTGCTTGTGACTAATAATAGAAAGACCAATTTCTCAATTTAAATGACAATAATTTTCTTGGGTATATAGCATTGCCCTTCAAGTTACCTTATAGATCTTTTGCTCTTCATGTTACGTTTGAACTACGAATTCATGTGTTTTTTTTTCAGCTTCTTATCACCAAAAGGGTGTCATCTCAACGAAGCCCAAACTAATTCCACTACGAACAAAACGTCTACAAATCATACGTAAGTCAGTATTAATTTAAATTTTATCACTAGGAAGATTTATAATTTATTCCCCACTACACCTGTGCCTGGTTCAATTCATGAATTTGGATATTGTCTCGCTGCTTCTTATATTGTACGCTAACCCCCTTTTATTATAAATTTTATTAAGGTGCTTTCTTACGGTAATAAAGTAAAATTATAATGCAACGAAACAACTGCTGAAATTAACTTTTGTTATCTATCATTGTAGACGATAGCAAATTAAAATGAGGAGCAGTGGAAAAAAGCAGCTGACATATATCGTATTTATTTGACAACTTCACTTTATAAAAAATAATAAGAAACGAACACAATATAAACCATAAATAAGTATCAAAACAGTTTCCAACAATCATATACTTTCAGAAAAGGCTTCTTTTCGAAGCAACATCGCGCTACTCGCACTATTGTCATGCTGATGTCACTCTTCCTTCTCTGCTGGACTCCTTTCTTCATTATGCTTCCTATTGGTAAGCTATTTAATACAATTCAATACTTTTGTAATTATTAATTGTTTTATTTTCTGTTTGTTAAAAAGTTGTGGGAATTATTGCAATAACGCCATCTATTGGTAAATTCTGGAACTACGTAGCCACGAAGTTAGCGTGTAGACTTGAACTAAAACCTGAAATGTGCGTTATGTTTGCAGAATCATATTATATTATCTAAGAATATAAAATTGTATTATTGAAACAACTAAATAAAAAAAGTCTGATTTAGCTCGAGAGAAACTAAGCGTACATAAATATTTAATAGGATTTGAATGTTTTTGGGGCTCACTTAAAAACGAATGTTATAATTTTTCAGATTCCCTGTGCGAGTGTGCGAAGGACCGTGTTTGGTGGTGGTGCACCTGGCTGGGCTACGGCAACTCTTCGCTCAACCCTCTCGTGTACGCGGCCGCTTCCCCAAGCGTTCGTCGTGCACTTACCTCTATAAAAACTGGACACTCTGCGAGGGTCTAAGGGTTAGTTAGTCCTTAAAAAGTCGAAGCTCTTCATATTTCATCGAATAGTTTGTTACATACGCTTTAAAATCTTGTTGTCCCTGCACTATAAACTGTTTGATGCATATTTTTCATGCATCACAAAAATAACGTCTTGCCATATTTTCATAACCAAAGCCGGACATAGGGCTGACTGATAGATAGACGTGTCGCATACATGCATCGTACTTATGTTCATTGTCTCTGGGTAAGGAAATAATACGAGAACGTAGTTTAAAATAAATAACCTTTATTTACACAGTAATAATATTGTGTACACTTCTTTGGCATAAACACTACCCATTCGTTAACAGAAACATGATAAATAAATATAATAAATTACAATTATAAAATTGCACTCACAAAATACTGTTTGCATCATAAAGTGGAAAGGTTTAAAATAAAATTATCAGTAACAATCTACAATTAAAATTTATACAATTTTAACAACAACAACAGTGATTCTCTTAAATATACACCTTAGTTTAAACTATGAAGCTACCAACAACTTAACTCCTACATTGTGCCTCAGAATGTTAGTATTCCAAAATATTGCTCAAATTTTTTTTCAATATCAAAGGTTCAATGTTATATGGAATGCAGTATACTTCTTTGAGGTAGCTTTAAATCCTACGATTTTTAATGATATATTGCATTTGGTAAGCATAAACATCAACATATTATGCACAGTTTTTATAATAAAGTTATGTTAATTAATTGACATTTTGTATATTTGACAGGTGTCAAGGCTAATGCCTCAAGATGGCCGCGACACACAAGATGGCGGCGGTGGCGATGAGAGGCGGGCGAGACATGGTGCTGGCGGCAGCGAAGTCTCTGGCGTCCGGGGAACATGTTTTGCATGTACAACGTCCAGACAGGCAGTACCCTGGCTCGTCTTCTTCGGATACACATTCCTGAAACGGCCCGTACATGTAAGTGCCTATAAATATACGTACTCCTACCCTCGGTGCGCATTCGTTCTTTTAGCCGTGGAAGATACAGCAGACTGGAGAGAGCCCGTTTCTCCTTAGCCGGCGGTACCAGCGCTCGTCCGATAAGCGATCCGAGGCGCATGTCTGCTCCACTGAGCGTCGGCTCTCTCCAGTCTGCTGATATCTTCCGCTGCCTAGAGTTGGCAGCGGAATTGCACAGCCCGCGGGTTCTTCTTGCGCGGGTTCTCTCACAATATCGCACTACGCCGGTTCCACGTGGGGCGTGGAATGCGACCCTGTGTGAGAGCGAACCCGCGCGGTGTGGAAGGGAACCCGCGCGGTGTGGAAGGGAACCCGCGCGGTGTGCACAGGATGGAACCTGTGGGGGTGTGCACTTGATTACACTGGTCGGCAACCTGGTGTGAGGGTCACCACACGAGTTGCCTCTCACCTCGCGGTTGCTCTCTCACCCCACCCCGTGGGTTCCTCCCGCGGGGTGGGGTGAGAGGGGTGCCCCACTTCTAATAGTGGGTAGAGAGAATGGTCCCCCCCTTCTAATCGGGTCAGTAACGATCCATCTTAAGGGGGGACCGCTCTTATCCCCTCTACCCGCAGAGCAGGGATGCCACACGCTCTTAAAAAGTTAAGTCTACTCACCTCATCTCTCGAACACTCCTGTCCAGGTCGGCGGCGGTGCCAGCATCGCAGCGGTGTTCCTACAGCGCGAGCGTTGTACCCGCAGGCGCAGACGCCGCCCAAGCATAGTGTAGCGCCCGGGGACCTCGCTCCAGCCACTCCGGATAGACTGTCGCACTGGACGTCGAAGTCACAAGGGTCGTCCAAGGCTTTGGCAGCTGAGAACGAGAAAAAAATTTGGACATAGAGATTTTAAGCCATCTTGAGCCATACAGATTATATTGTACAAACAGTTCTGTTAAATCAGCAATAATGGACGTGTTTATTAATTGTAAATATCTACGTTTTACGGATATCCAATGTACCTGAAAAAAACACTGACTAGAGAAATGACTGAATAATTTGCCTCACCGTAGCACAACCATATAATGAAAATTTGTGGTTGTGCTACATTGACGCACACAGTAATATTGGTTTAGCCGATGGCAACAGATGGCGCTGAAATTAATTATTTTTTTATGAAATTGACATGACATGTAATGAAATAAAGATGTAATATAAATGCGTAAATTGATTTTAATTCCTTTGAACCAATACAACCTATCGTATACATTTGTTAGAGTAAAGACCCTTTACGTGGCGTGGCCGATAGTGATAAGACTGAAGCAAGTTTTTACGGTACCACAAGATGGCGTTAACTTACCTCTACTCAGATAACAACAAGAAATCGTTCGAAGGCACTATTCCCGCCAACAAGCAAAATTTACAAATTAGAACTATGTGCCTAGTGCGAGTTTTCACTGCCGCCGTCACAAGTCACCGCGTTGCAAACGCAGATTTGTATGGGATCAAAATAGTGCCATCTGTGGGCCGACAGATGTCGCTGTTTCGACTTGGAACGGGGGATTTTAAGAAAACTCGCAAAAGACACTGAATTCCGCTTGGCTCGAGCGAGCCACCAATTACAGCCACCAGTAGAAATTCGCGATAAAAATCGTATAAATAGCCTGTCCGTCACGAATGGCTTTTGTTGGCAAAATATAATTAAGAAATGTGTCTCACATTCAACACAGGAGTTGGACTCGTTGTGGGCCACCCAGTTGTCCCGACAGCGGCAGGTCCCCTTGCACTGCAGACCAGGCCCGGCGCACTGCAGTTCGTCCTCGCAAACCTCGCCCAAAGCTGCGTCACGGACGCACCTGGTATAATAATAATATACATAAGATGATGCATGTAGAGCTATTGCGCATTTCATTCGATCAGCGAAGTTAAACCCTAACCAGCATTGCCAGACGTCCCGATTTTAAAATAACAAATTAAATGTCCCGCTTTTCGGATATAACTCGACCATGTACGCTGTGTGCCAGTTAAAACTACAGCTATCCTGTGAAGAGTTCTTCATCTTTATTACGAAGGAAGGCCAGGAAGACGCGATGAGTGAGAGTAACCATGGAATAATGTTTTTTGTATCTACCTTGATCACCAGATTTTTGCACAAAGCGACTGCCATCTTACCTCCGCAACCCCTATCACTAGGAAAATCGGTAATCTGTGTGCCTGTGTTAAACCAATATTCAGACTCGCTTAGGCCTCAGACCAACTATTATATACCTACTAAATTAACTACATACTTAAGTATACCTACTACTTAGCCCTAGTGGCGGTAGCATGTATAATCCTGTAAATTGTGTCATTCTGACGATTTGAAAGTGCTTTGTATAAAGTCTAATCGAATAAAGATATTTTTGACTTTGACTTTGACTTAGTAAAATATAGGCCATACCTAGTTCCATTATCCCTGGGACTGAACTGCAGCTGGCAGACGCAGTACCCTCGGACGCAGTACGACTGTCTCTCAGGACCAGTCTCTCCCAAGTAGCAGTTCATGTCCACCACGCACCGGTCACCAATCACTAGACAAAAATGCTTATCACTAAATTCTTGTAGGGAACTACATACAACTATGCTGGACTTCCAAAACCGTCGAGTAAGGGCAGGGGGGTCTACTCTCTTTGTACGAATCGTACCTGTTATGACTGTTTTAGTTTCACTAATTGTAAATAGATGGCGTAAGTTGTGGAATAGATCGCGCTATTGAAAGTTGTATCGCGTTACATAAATACGTGTACCATTCGATTGTTTCCTTTTCCGGTTAAGCAGTGGAGGTAACTCCCCCCTACCAACTGCGAGAGACCATATCATAAAAAAAAAAAAAAAAAATTTTTCCTTTCTTGTTTGACTCTAGTGTGGGATTGATGAAATGACTTTGTATGCGGTGATGATAGACAATGTTTGAACGTTTAAGAATGGAAGAGGAAGGAATAAGATTGACGGATGACAAGGAGAAAAAAAAGACGAAAGACGGTAAACGACGAAAGGCAGGAGTATTTATTTTTTATGTTGATTGTATTGGTTTGACTTTATTCCCCCGAACACTCTTTCTCAGAAAACTAAACTTCGCGACGAATGAAACGAATGAAAATCAAACAGTATCGCTTTGTTTTTATCAAACTCAAGTTTAGGTTGTGCTAATAATTTAATTAAAGTAGGTTTAAAATATATAAATGTCAAAGAATTTTCTAGTAGATCACGTTAGGACGTAATTATAGAACGAATAAAAACTGTGGGATTAACTGCGAACTTTCGGCCGAGGCATCGTTTTTCGGAGAAAGCGATGGGGCCCTCAAGGCTGGATTATCGATTAGGTGAATTAGGCACTTGACTAGGGCCCCGTTAGACCCTAGTCGAAAATAAATTTTAAAAGCAAGTCTATAGCTAAAATGATCGACATAAAAAATCGATTAGTTCTACAGTTGAAATACCGCGTACATAAATGTATGATTTAGGGATTTTTATAATTTTTAACAAGTTCAAAAAAAAGGGGGAGGTTATCAATTGTACTGTATGTTTTTTTAAATGTTTGTTACCTCTGAACTTTTGACTGGGTGTACAGATTTCGATGATTCTTTTATCGGTGTATTTAGGTAGTATCCCTTACCCGCAGTCTCGTAGCAGCGGTCCTCGTCCAAGTGCGCGGAGGGTGCGCACGCGCAGACACCGTTGTTGCACTCCGAGTGCACTCCCATCGTGGAGTGACACTGGATGTGTTGGACGCACTCCTCACCGTTCTTAGCCTCTACAGTGGAAAAATATAATAGTAATCAAACAGCCAAATGCTTTTTCCAGCGGTTGATCAAGGGAGTGATGATCTTACAGGATTTTTGCTTATAAGATATATCCGTGCCATGGTTACCGTTTGATTTTATTATTTTCAAAAACTTTAAATTTTTTTTTGTACAGAAATATAGCGTCGTTCATTGCTCTCTCGATTTTATGAAAAATCCAAATGTTTGCACATATTTTTCCAAATACCGTGTTCAAAAATATACATGTTACCAAGGATACTACATACTGGAAAATCTTGGTGACACACGCTTGTGTCGAGTTGGTGAATAACCACAAATATACCTTTAAGACATCCTTTGCTAGTACTGTTCACGGCGGCGTACACGAAGCCATCCTTGCACACGCAGTAAGCGCTGTACCGACAGAAGGCATTGTCGGGACACTCCATGTCTGTGCTGCATACATTGCCCGTGCGACCTGGAACAAGAGAAAGGAAATTTAGTGCTATATACAAGGAAATAGATACATATGCTCACGCCTGTATTCCCCGAAGGGGTAGGCAGAGGTGTTGTAATAACAACACCCACTTTTCACCGAATATGATTAAGTCACAACGTGGGAGATGAGAGTATCGCCGTCTCAGGCACTATAGATAAGTCTTTATATATATTTTTTGATAATGATGCTCTTTTATGCTTCGTGGTATTTTTTTGGTTCAATTATATAGCGATGAGGACAAATACATGCGCAGTGGGATTCGAACAGTCGCTTGCTATGCAAACGACGCAAGTTTGAATCCCAGCGGGGCCTGTACCAATGACTTTTTCTAAATACTTATGTGCAATGATTTCACAATACGTGCTTTACGGTGAAGGAAAACATCTTGAGGAGACCTGCATATGTCTGAGAAGTAATTCAAAGACGTATGTAAAGTGCTTGAGACTGCGATTGACTCACTATCCGTCATGTTGGCACTTTACCATCTTCGGTGAAAAGTGGGTGTTGTTATTTCAGTACCCCTGCCTACCCCTTTGGGGAATACAGGACTGAGTATATGTATGTATGTACATTAAGAACTTCCTCCTTTTCTTCTTATAATCTCACTACATATGTGTATGACGTCACTTGCGCTGTCAAAATTACAAATTATAGACAATTTATTTCGTGCTATAGATAAATAAAGATAAGCAGAGACAATGATACATTAGATTTGCGGGTTTTGTTCAGCGTGAGAACAATAGTATAGCCAACAGAGGTGATCAATCATTTGAAGGAATTCCTCAAAGTGATTGATTGGAACGAATTTTTGCGATTCGAGATGCTAGATTTGTTAGAATTGGTATTCTAATAGATAGATGATGGTATTTTTAATCAGGTATTATGAAATACTGATCTATATCTTCTTATAAAAATGGATCCCCATTTCCCTTGGTCACACCATCACGTGTAAGCTGAAGTTTCAAGGAGTGTTTTAGGCTAATTTTATTTAAAAAACAGCATAAAACTAAATCTACGCGAGTGAAACCGCGGGGCACAGCTAGTCTTATGTATAAAAATGAACTCCCATTTCCCTTGGTCACGGCATCACGCGTAAACGGCTGGATGGATTTTAACGGGACTTTCACTGGCAGATAACCGATGTTTCACGGACTAAATCTACGCGAGTGAAACCGCGGGGTACACAGCTAGTTATTTATAAAATAGGTAAATGTTTCCTTATATAAATGCTCGCTCCTGTATTCCCCATAGGGGTAGGCAGAGAGTGTATATAAAGTACACCCACATTTCACCACTGTTACTTGACTTAAACATAACTGTTTAAGTCCCATGTAATAGGGGGCGAGCCTATTAACCGGGCACTAATCCAGACTCCGGACCGTGACAGGGAAATTGCTTTACTTATATTTCTATAATAACTTAGCTTACTTTTATTCTGGTAAAAAACCTATTTAGTCTACGAGGTTGAAACCGCGAGCCACAGCGCGTGATAACAAAACTCCTGCTTTTATTGATTACTAGCTGTGCCCCGCGGTTTCACCCGCGTAGATTTAGTTTCTTCCTTATTGTCGCGGAACCCTAATATTTTTAATAAATAAAAGTAGCCTAAGATACTCCTTGAAACATCAGCTACCTACCAGTGAAAGTCCCGTTAAAATCCGTCCAGCCGTTTCAGAGATTACCCGGAACAAACAGACAGACAGACAGACGGAGAAAAATTTAAAAACTTGGTTTTGTTGTGTCAGTATCGTGTATACTTTCATATGCATTTAGTGAAAAGCTGTTATTTTGGAATTACAAACAGACACTTCAATTTTATTTATCTGTATAGATTTTGTCCATTTTTTCTGTGTGAGAATGAGCCGTGGTGGCCATGGGGTATGAGCAGTTGCCTGCTATGTAAGCGACGCAAGTTCGAATTCTCAGCGGACCAACGACTTTTTCCAAATAAAGTGTAGTAATTCCACACCGCGTGTTGAAAACATCGTGAGGAAATCTGCATATGTCTGAGAAGTAATTCAAAGACGTATGTATAGTGCCTCAGGCAGCGATGTTCTCAGCCTTTGTCACGTTGGCACTTAATCATCTTCGTTGAAAGGCCCTTCTGGGATGGCGTGAGCATAATTTTTTGTAGACCAGATGAATAGATCTAGGATTTATTCGAGGAATCATGTGGAATCTATAATTCTGTATGTTCTCTACTATCAGATAGTTAAAACACTATGTTGAACATCGTATCAGCACGTAGCTTGGCACAGACGTGTTTGCAATCTAGTGTAATCAATGTTAAACAAACATATCTATTCACCTGTTTATGGCCACAAGTGTACACACTTCTAGCTCAGCATTGACGTTACAGAAGGTCAGCTTCTATACATTTGGTAAACAGATGCAAGCACATGTTTAACGTGCTTTAATAAAGTAGGTACTTTAAAGATCCACCCAATAGCCGGGGTCTAAGACTTTGGCTATGGTATCCCCTCCCTGTCGTAAGAGGCGACTGGGCGGGGGCCGGAGGGCCTGCTGGCGGTGGTCGGGGTTTGAGCTTTGTCCACCGAGCCGCGGGCCCGGGAAGGTGGCAGCGCGATGTGGCTCGCGCTGCCGACCACAGCGAGGTCTCCAGGGGCGGTGACTGCTGCCCCGGGGATGTGCCCCGGCAAAGTGTGGGGGGACACCGGTGCGATCTATCAGAGTACCCGGAGTCCCCCCTGAGCACTGAGGATGGCCACCGGGGGGGTTTTAGTGAGGTAAAAATCCCACATACCCCGATCTGCCTCTCCCAGGGCGGTCGGGGACCTTTTGAAGGTTTCCCCCTCGTCAATAAAAAAAATAAAATAAAAAAAAAAGGTACTTTAAAGATGCGCCCTTCGATCATACTGTAGCCCAAGTTTAATGTACCTACTAGCCCCCTATTTCCCATTCGCTGCAGAATGCATTCACATAAAAAGTTTCAACCCCTCTTTAACTTCCGGGTTACATAGGGGTTGAAATGTTTTATGTAATGGGTCGAGTTTCGGAAATGTGTCTGTGTATGGAAATCTACCTCACCAAGAACACGTCCTCCAAATTAAGGGTCTCTAGAATCAGCGGTTAAGGCTGTACGTTGATGAGTCAGTTAGTCACGTCACGTTAGTCACACCTAGAAACATTAGCTATCTGCCAGTTAAAGTGCCGTTTAAATTGGTCCAGCCATATCAAGGCCTGGTCCGGCTGTATAGATTATAACGATAATAGTACGCAACGAAATTCGTCAACATTGCAACATGTCAAAACAGAAAAAAATACTTGGCGCAATGGGAAGCCTTAAGATACGCATATATGCGACGATTCTCAACCAAATGTTGGACTGACCTTCTGTTATCTTACAATTAAGTGGTTCCACTCGCGTTCACTTAAATTGCTCGCTCTATTCACGTAGAATATTTTAAGGTCACCTCAAGGCCTGTTATTGTATGTTTAAAAAGGTTTGCTAACGTGATCGGCGCTTACATAAAGGTGTTAAGATAAGATTTTGTGTATTTAAATAGGTATCTTTAAGGCTCAAGGAATGACTTTGGTCAAAAATGACAGAGTGACAGATTGAAATGTCGGACGTAAATCCTACGTACATCGTACCTTACAAGTTTGCACATAGGGATATTTGTAAATTCTAACCCTAAAGGATTGTAAATAGGTGGTTATTTTAACCTATTAGATTCAAATTTTACACATTAACTAGAATCCCGCGACTTTATCTGCTTGGAATAGTTACTATGGGCCAACGCTTACTTTAGCCCGCGATTGGTCTTACCGTGATAATATCTCACCGCGCCAATCTCAGGAACTATTGGTCAGATTTGAAAAAATCTTTCAATGTTAGATAGCCTATTTATCGAGGAAAGGTATGGGTTATTATCACCACGCAAAGACCAATCACGGGTTAAATTAAGCTTTAGTCCAAAGTAAGTATTCAATTCAGTTGGATCAAATTGCACACGGTGTGCCCGGTGTGGTTTATTAGAGTCGTATGTACTATTCTCTTTAATTTTCTTATCGAATAATATCAATAAATGCTTGAATTACAAATTGTTTTATCAAAACAAAAATGTGTGTTGATGTGGGCTTAAAAAGTATATTATTAAAATCGTTGGCCATAAGCTATCAAGCCTCGACTGTCCCAATAAATTGATCGTGACTGTATACCTACTTAATAGGAGTCTATTCTTCTGAACCGTGATGAATTCGCATTGTACATTACTTTACCGGAGAGCGGCAATAAATTAAATTAACAATAGATTTAAACACAATTAGACGAGAAAGAACAATACGAGCTAGTCATAGACTGAATTAGATCACAGATGCATTAAGACTTAGGAAAACGCTTTCAGCATTCTAGTAATATAACATAGCGTTATAAATTATGACTGCCTAATATTTGCAGGCGCTGAACGTCTGACGTCATGGTAGGGTGGATCAGAGCAGCAGAGAAAATAATCTATACAGATAAATTGAAGTGCCTGTTTGTAATTCCAAAATAACAGCTTTTCACAATGCATATGAAAGTATACGCGCTACTGACACTAAAGATCCAAGTTTTAAAATTTTTCTCTTTCTGTCTGTCTGTTTGTTCCGGGTAATCTCTGAAACGGCTGGACGGATTTTAACGGGACTTTCACTGGTAGCTGATGTTTCAAGGATTAACTTAGGCTACTTTTATTCATTAAAAATATTAGGGTTCCGCGACATGAAGCTTGAAACTAAATCTACGCGGGTGAAACCGAGGGGCACCGCTAGTTATTAATTAATAATTAAAATTGATCCCCCAGTGGATCATAACTGGGGATCAGAATGGGATAACTCATCTAAACGGAGGTAGTCCTTTAAATTCTAGCCATATGACTGGCAATAGGCTCGCCCCCTATTGTATAAGACTTATGTACAACTGGCGAATTGTGGGTGTTCTATTCCGCCTACCCCTTCGGGGAATACAGGTGTATGCATATGTTCAAAGTCGCCAGAGCTCCATGGGGGGCAGGGGACGTGTGTAGTTGCTGTGCTAACGTATAGTGGGACTCCTTTATATGGTGGGGAATTTGTGACAATGTTAGATGCTGTTTGGTGATACTCTATGGTAAAGTCTTGCAGACAAGCAATCAGAACAATAAACTTATTTCTTTTTAAGTCAATGTTTTAACGATTGCTCAATCCTAAAGTCTTTAAAACACACCATATAGCAAGACACGGCTCGCGTTATGTAGGCAACATCCGATAAGGTATCGTACAAGTTTTACTTAGTTATTATTTACGTATATTTGTGACTGACACTGATTTTGGTCACGTTCATACACTGCGGTGGCCGCTTACCATTATGCGGACTGTACACTTTTTTGCCACCTATGTTGTAAAAAAAAACTAATTTTTTTCTAAATTTGATTAAAATTTAACAAAACAATGAATTTGATTAAGACCGTTAATTATTATCGCCCGATAATGTGGGAAATATTGGAAGGGTAAGTAGTCAGTTTTCCAGGCATTAATGGCCACGAGCAATCCCATTTGTTTTGATGTTTTCGCACATAACTACTCGTTTTTTGACTAGCTGTTGTAGGGATGGTTCAACCCTTGGATTGCTTATGTCAGTTGGGCAATTCTCAGTTGTAAGAAATCTAAACTACTGAAGAATATGAAAGTAACTGTGGCGAATGCCAGTAAGTGTCACAAAGTTTATTTTGTTAAACTTTTTAAGTTACTAAGTTAACGATATTTCTTTTTGCAATTCGGTACTAAAAAAATGACAACGATGCTAATGATAATTAATTATCAATCAACCATAGTGTCTTTGCTTATTAATTACACGCTTTTAAACAGTTTGCAATGGCGCTTGCCATTCTGTTGGTAAGTATAACGAATTTTCTGCTATTATTGTCATCAAATCACATCACAGAAACTGTTTACCACAAACGATGGCCAGCCAACTATGTCGTGACTTGGAAAACGTCCCAACCGCAGAAGGGAAACGTCACAGAAAGACCGCTCATACATTAGTCGAGTTAAGCAAGTAACCTACTTCACAGACGGGAGTTTATTTTCAAATGTATAAACATAATAGTAACAGCAGAGGTATTGTAACAACAACACCCACATATCACCGAATATGATTAAGTGACAACGTAGCAGAGGGTGGATACATCGCAGTCTCAGGTGCTATACTTATTGCTTCTCAGAGATATGCAGGTCTCCTCAAGATGTTTTCTTTCACCAAAAGAACGTGGTGTGAAATCACTGCTCACAAGTTTTTAGAAAAACTCATTGATATAGGCCTCGCTGGGATTCGAACTTGCATCGCTTGAGTAGCAGGCGACTGCTCAACCACCACGGCTATATTTGTATACTAGCTGTGCCCCGCGGTTTCACCCGCGTAGATTTAGTTTCATGCGTCATGTCGCGGAACCCTTATATTTTCAATAAATAAAAGTAGCCTTAGTTACTTCTTGAAACATCAGCTACCTGCCAGTGAAAGTCCCGTTAAAATCGGTCAAGCCGTTTCGGAGATTACCCGGAACAAACAGACAGACAGACAGACCGACCGACAGACAGAGAAAAAAATTAAACTTGGTTTTTCTATTTCAGTATCGTGTATACTTTCTTATGCATTTAGTGAAAAGCTGTTATTTTGGAACTACAAACAGACACTTCAATTTTATTTAGCTGTATGTATAGATATAGATTTGTACATGTTTACACGTTTTCGTCATTTGATTGCGTATTTGGTGTAATTGATGCGACTCTAAATGTGTTTATCCGCCATCTTTAGAAGTCAACCCGCCTCTGAAAGAACATCACCAAATTTCGAGATTTTCGGGCCACGCCAATACGCAAAGTAAATCACTATTATAAGTGGGGCACTGCAGTTGTTCAAATGTAAAATTATTAACGAACCTATATGGAAGGAGAAGAGTAATTAATTGCAAAAGTGCATGCTAATTAACGTTATTGGCAGCTATGGGAGCCTTCTTTCTGTACGTGTATTTTTTTTCGCTGTGGTCGGTATAACACGAATTGTTGCGAAATAGTACTGTTATGAACATTGCTTATTGATTTGATGATGCTTCGATTTTCCTCGGATTTTAAGTAATATTGTTTACAAAACAGTGATTGCTAAGAGATATTGCGTTTGAAGCGTTTCTTATTCGATTAACGAACGTAACTGATCGCTGGTTTAGAGAAACTTTGTAATTTTGCGAACATAAAAAAAATCGTTCTAACTTCTTCTTTCTTATTGAACAATCATAAAGTAACTTCATATTATAACCATCCACATTCATAATTTTATAGACAAATACCCTCATAAAAAAAAAAAAAAAAACTTCTAGGAATACAGTGAAGTAAATTCATATTGTAACCATCCACATTCATAAACATCATCTTCCACAACATCCACTTTTATAGCCACATTACCCTCATTCAAAAAAAAAAATAATATCGAGGAATACAGTCGTGCAGTCGTAAGCATCAATATAAGAATACTTTTTGGCTCTACTCTATGGTAAGTCTCGCAGATAAGCAATCATAACAATAAACTGAATTCTTTTTAAGCTAATGTTTTAACGATTGCTCAATCCTAAAGCCTTTAAAACACACCATATAGAAAGACACGGCTCGCGTTATGTAGGCAACATCCGATAAGGCATCGTACAAGTTTTACGCTAGTAAGTGTAAACTAATACACGTGAGGTATCTCAGTAAGTGTGTATGTAGGTCGACAGGTGAGGTCGGCAGTTTTTACCTTTGCACAATTAATTCTTCAGAAAGATTACGCTAAATAATGCTAGCATAGAGAAGACCGTCCACCCAATAGCCAGGGTTTAAGAATTTGGCTATGGTATCCCCTGCTTGTCGTAAGAGGCGACTAAAAGGGGGCCGGGGGGCATGCTGGCGGTGGTCGGGGTGGGAGCTATGACCACAGAGTTGCGGGCCCGTAAAGGGGGCGATGTGCCTTGCACAGCGAGGTCTCCAAGGGCCGCGATACAGCTGCCCCGGGGAAGTGCCCCGGCAAGTGGGGGACACCAGTGCGATCTATCAGAGTACCCGACGTCCCCCCTAAGAGAGGTAGGTACCTATTGACTTACGTATTTCATTGGACAATTCCATAAAAAAAAGAGTATATTTTTTACATATTTTCTACGAGCATCAGATACTGATTACACTCCTGAAAAAGTCCTTCATTCATCCTTACACACTCATCATCAAAGTAAGACTTAGGCCCAGGCTAAAGTTAGCTTCAGGCCAAAGTAACGCGGACCAAGTCGCGGAAAGAATCTAGTACAAGTATATAGTTCCACAAAGCCACGCATGAAAGCCAGTATTAGACAATACAATACAAATAGTTGGTCTCACGCACATAAACATAATAATAAATGGCAATAACGAACAGGAAATGGGAAGTTGATGAATGATATTGAACGGATCGTGAGAGAACAAAACTACCTAGTTATAAAACTATAGTTCATTTGATAGATTATACATAAAAAGTTACTAACGGACTTCACGCGGTTTCACCTGCGTAGTTCCCGTTCCTGAGAGAGTACGAGGATAAAATATAGCCCATATTAATCAGTGATAATATAACATTCAAATGGTGAAATAATTTTTGAAATCGGTCCAGTACATTTTGAGTCAATTCGTTACAAACACACATACAAAACCTTCCTCACTCTACTTCTTCCACCTGTTCGAAATTTGGAGTTGCCCGACTGGGGATTGTAACTCCACCTTACAGAAGATCGCAGCTAAATAATGCTTGATTAGAGTAGTATTGTTCTTGTGAGTAAGGTCGCAAGCGCTTTCAGTCTAAAAACTTAATACAGAAACAACGCAAATATGATGTGGCTGCGATCTTCTAAAAGATCTTCCACTTATAGTCCCCAGGAAACTCCGAATTGAAACTTGAGATCTTAAGTACCTAACAGGTAGGAAGGTTAGAAACCAAGTACTCAACAATACGGAGAAGAAGCACGTTGATAAGGAATGCCCAATAGATATTTGCTCAAATCTGAATCCGTGTCAGATTCGCTCAAATTTGATACAGTTTGAGGCCTTGGTAATTGTCAAGAATGACGAGAAGAGCAGACGAAGAACTACCTAATCGTAGTAATATAAAAAAATTAAGTGTCTGTTTGTAATTCCAAATTACAACAGCTTTTCACTAAATTCATACACTATCTACCTTACATAATTTTTGAAAAAATCTGTTCGATTGTTCAGAATAATATCCGAAACGGTTGACCAATTTTAACGGGACTTTCACTGGCAGATGTTACCAGCAATAATTTAGTACACTTTTATTTAAAAAAAAATAGGGCTACGAAATAGAACCTACGCAGGTGAAACCACAGTGTATAACTCGATTAAAAAAAAAACTTACGTTTCTCAGCTCCTTGTCCCAAAGCGAGGCCTAGCAAGGCCATGAACAGCAGCTCCCGGCCCATCCTGTGACGTCACTGGCAACTTGGGACCAACAGGAGGTAGGGACGACTTCACGGCTGCAGCAAAAAAGGTTAAATAAGATACAGTAGTTGCGATAAGATTACATTATCTTATAGTGATTAATTACAGAGATAGGAAAAATACTTCGCAGTCACGAGATGTTGTGGTGGGGGGCAGGTAGGATAGACTATGCTCACGCCATCCCACAAATGTCCCCGAAGAGGGAAGCAGAGGTGGTGTAACAACACCCACTTTTCACCGAAGATTTCACTACCAACGTGACAGAGGGTGAGTCTATCGCAGTCTTAGGCACTATTGAATTACTTCTCAGACAAGCAGGTTTCCTCAAAATGTATCCTTTAACCGCAAAGCATGTGGTGTCATCACTGCACATACGTTTTTAGAAAATCTCATTGGTTACAGGCCACGCTGGGATTCGAACAAGCGGTAGGTATCAGGCGACCGCTAAAACCCCAAGACCGTTAAGTTATTATTCAATAAGAGGGATTTCGTTTGTTTGAAATCAGCAGTTAACGCAGATTTGTATAGGACCGGAGCAGCGCCTCTGTCGGCCTAAAGATGACACTATTGTGAGCCCATACAAATCTGCGTTTACGTCGACGCGATGACTTGTGACGGCGATTTTAAGAAAACTCGCACTAGGCACTCAGATCTTTCTAAAAACTCATGCAGCGAAGCTGGAACCGCTGGTATTTCGGTATTTTAACTCTTCAATGAAAAATGAAAATGATTTATTCAGTTTAGGCCCTGGTAAGGCACTTATGAATGTCGAGTAATTTACCACCGGTTCGGAAACTAGCCTTCTGAGAAGAACCGGCAAGAAACTCAGCTGGCATATGGCAATGAAAAATAGTTACAGAGTAATGGTAATGGCCTTGTACAACGTGTATAACTAATGGTAAAAACAATAGAAAGAAATGGTTATCGTTATAATTCGTGGGTTGGTGTTACGGTCGGGTAGGCTTTGGTGTTCTCACGGCGATCGGCGTTGCGTTCAAATTGATCGACTGATAGGAATTTAAATAGATATTCACTACAAGTGTAGGTTTTAACATGTTTAAAAACTAGCTGTGCCACGCGGTTTTACCCGCATAGAGTAAATTTCATGAGTGGCGTGCGGAACGCTAATGGTTTTTAATAAAAGTAGCCTAAGTTACTCCTTGCTTATATTTTGAACGATTATGGGCTTGTTAATAATTTTAAATTTACTTTTTAATTACTTTATATCATTTTCATATCTAGGGCAACAAAACCACTGTAGACCAGGGGCCTTACCATGAGCTCTTATTGCCACGATAGTTTCACTCATTTATGAGACAGATGTATGTGACGTGTATACATCTGTCACTGTAGCACAACTGAATTATCATTGCAATAAGAGCTCATGGTTGGGCCCCAGTGTTAGCTATCTGCCAGTAATATTAAAATCCGTCGTCAATCGCCTTCTCAGGCACGATACACACGCCTTTGAAATACTTCTCAGACATATGCAGGTTTCCTCACGATGTTTTTCTTCACCGTAAAGCACGTGGTGTGAAATCATTGTTGGCACTTAATTTTTTTGAAAAACTCATTGGTACAGGCCCCGCTGGCGTTCCACCTTGCGTTGCTTGCTTAGCAGGTGACCGATCAAACCCCACGGCCACCACGGTTCTTAATTAAGAAGTTAATTATTACGGGCGCCATTTTATTTTCTTCAAATGAGTGCGTAATTAATATCTCAGATTAACTTATCCTCGTATGTTTATGAGAAAAAATAATAAGAATATAACAGAAAGCTAGAAAATATTTCCTTACCATAGTTTTTAAACCTGGCAGGATATTTGTAAGATGCTACAACCACCATCTTCACCGACCAACTGAATAGATGCAATGAAAAGTAGTCGCGATGTAATTAGCTGATTACCCTCCGTTTCATTCCTTTTTCGCTAATTCAAAGTTGCCTCAACAAAAAAATACCCATTTTGAAAATACATAGGTTGATAGCCATCATTTAATTATTCGGAATATGTTATAATTAATTGATTTGACCCAATCAAAGACATTAAAAAGTATTATAATCTACTTATCCAGAAAAAACTCGATGGTTTAATTGACATGTTGACTGAAAAGGCGCGATTTTTTTGCACGGCGCGGAAAGCAGTTGATTTCGCAACTTTATTATATTTCTTTACCAATATTAATTCAATAATTAGTAAGCTTATAAATATATTCTCATTATTAAGAACTTGTCCTCTTTTTACCGCAAAATGAATAAGAAAAAAATAATCGGAAATACGTGAATATGAAAAAGGATTTTTTTTCTAATTTCCACATATGTAGTAGGCTAGGATCAAAAACCATACTGCCTGATTACAGTAGTGGGTGAATGGCATGGATTTTTTTAATTATATTTGTCATTACGGTAATAAGAAGAAATTAATTGGAATTGTCTGTCTGTCTTCTTTATCTATGCTGTCACTATATTAAAATCTGGTCCCAAATAAGTTAGTAAATTTATTCAGCTCTTCTAAACTAAGACCAAAGTGAACAATTCAACACGGGCCGCTTTTATTTCGTAACTTTCCGCAATTAAAAGTAAATTATAACAATCAATAAGGAAACTACAGTCATAATTTAATTACCATCGAGTTCACGTAACGTTACTTTCGATACAAATTCGATACGAGGCCGAGAATCGATTCGATTATGCAATTACTTTTGCTTCGTGCACTTATAATGAAAGTTGCATGTGTGAGAATCGTATTGTCTGTCTGTATTTGACTCATCATCGTAATTGAAAAGTAAAAGTCTTCTTACAGCATCACTGTAATGTAGACTTTACTGGAACAGCATAGAGTAACCTTTCAGATGGCATCTCGTAGGTGTTATAACTACCTGCAAAAACTTGCGGAATATTCTTGCCTATCCTCCCGTGACGAGATTTTCTCGTATCACCTACTAATAAATCATTTTATTTTTATATAATATCCTACCCAATTACTTCTATCTAACTAACCACCATTTTTATATAATTTAACTACCTGGTGCCCGCGACCAGGGGCGTGCATTGGATTTTCAGCTAGGTAGGCATAAACAATAAGTAGGTAGGTAGGCAGGTTAAGTACGTACCTATATGACGCCGCGTAGATACGTACGTCTTGGTAAAGATACACATAAGAACATAAACACACACAGACATGACACGAGTGTATTCAGTGATCACAAATTGTAACTGCTGCTTACCTACTTATATGCACTGCACGCCACTGCCCGCGACTCCGTCACCTCAGGGTTTGATTTATCTTTATATTTTGGACAATTCACACAATATCTTTATAAATTATAGCCTATGTGTTATTCTGATGTAAGCTATATTATTGTAAAGTTTCGTCAAAATCCATTCAGTAGTTTTTGCATGAAAGAGTGACAAACATTCATCCGTACAACCATCCGGATGTTTGTTGTATGGATAACCATCCATACTTACAAACTTTCGCGTTCATAATATTAGTAGGTATATTAGTAGGATTGGTGGGATAGTAGGAAGTACGATAAATGGAACGCCATTTAACGATAATACTACATATACACTTCTTTTTTCGGACTTTATTAGTCTAGTTTTTTTTATGAATACATAGACAATGCTTAGCAGAGACAGGAGATACACTAATAGAGAGGTTTATATATAGCACACAGCTAAAGATTTAGGTAAAAACCTAGTGAAATCTATGACCTTACCATGAGCTCTCATTGCCATGATAGTTTAACTAATTTATGAGACAGATGTATGTGACGTGTATACATCTGTCACTGTCGCACAACTGAATTATCATTGCAATAAGAGCTCATGGTTGGGCCCCTGACTAGCTGCACTTGACTTTGACTTTGCAACCGAAGCAAATATCGAGTGGGAAGGTGGTAAGTACGTACTTCGTTTGTTTATCTACGTAAATACTGAGGTCATTCAATAAGTAAGTAAGAAATATAAGTTCTAGCACTGGTTAGTAGAAAAAGTACATACATATGCTCACGCCTGTATTCCCCGAAGCACTTTTCATCAAAATGATTAAGTGCCAAAGTGACAGATGGAGAGTCTATCGCCGTATCAGACACTACAAAATAAGCCTTACAATTACTTCTCAGACATATGCAGGTTTCTTCACGATGTTTTCCTTCAACGTACAGCTCGCGGTGTGAGATCACTGCACATACGTTTTTAGAATAACTCATTGGTATAGGCCCCGCTGGGATACGAACTTGCGTCGCAGACGACTGCTCTAAACACAAAGCCACCACGGCTTTTTTTGTATAAGTAGTCAAGTACTTACCTATTATATATTATATATCTTAATATTAGTTTTATAACTTCAAGGTCATCTACCTAAGCGCTTGGCTATGTATTAAGGAAATAAAATAAGTGCACTTATACTAGGTACATACTTATGTGAAATAAGAACTGTGTTGTTAGATATTATTTAGAGGGCCTAAATAAAGAACTTATACACAAGATGGCGCCACACGTCAGTAAAATCGCGCTATTATTCGTTCTTAAATCTGAAAAACTTCCCCATTTTACAAATCAATTGACCATCTAAAAGTTATTAAGACAGATTTAATACACTTATGATAATAAGATAGAAGATCTACCATCCATCCCATAACTAGAGCTTTCGTTTGAAATTTGGACTGTCCTGGGGGCTCTTTCTTCGAAAAACGAAAGAATTTTTAATGTTATTCGATCTGTAGTTAAATTATTTAACGAACGGAAACTTGAGTTTGATAAAAACAAAGTGATTTTATTGTTAGTTCCTATGACAATTGAAAACCTAAGCAGTAACAACCTTCTACTAATATTATAATTAAATACAAAAGTTTGTAAGTATGGATGTTTGTTGCTCTTTCACTTTAAAACGACTGAACAGATTTTACAATAATATAGCTTATACATCAGAATATTAATATATTTTTTTTTTATGTTTGTTTGTTTGCATTGAATAGACTCCGAAATTACTTGACCGATCATGAAAATTCTTTCAGCAATAGATAGCTACATCATAAGCGCGTAACATAGGCTATATTGTATATCCGTACTCCTACGGGAACGGGAACTACGCGGGTGAAACCGCGTGACGTCCGCTAGTAACCTATAAATCTTCTCCACGTTGTTGCGCAAAGGCAAGTCGAAGCGGCAACAAAAAACGTACGAGATCGTGACCGGAGATAGGAGATAGGTAGATAGACCAGCATACCGCATCCAACTTCTCTATGGTCTGTGACCTTCAGTACTCTCATCCAAAGACAAATGTAAGCTACATTTTTTTATCTGAGCGCTCACCTATTTTGAGTCGCTGAGTGGACAGACCCCGCGATATTCATCTAAAATAAAAAGTTTTGGAATATTATTCAATTTTAAATTGTAAATACCGTCAATCATACCTTCTACTTGAAATTAATATAGGGCACTTCTTATCTGTTTTACATTTTAAACTGTGTTTTAGGTATAAGTTATACCGACATATCGCTTACTATATCATTTTGACCGTTTGTGCCAGGGTAGAACCATAAACGGTTGCAAAAACCACCCAAAACTACAATGATTACAAATTTTAAATTGATAAATTGATAATTAACAAGTGAGTAATTGATAGGAAAGCAAACACAATAGGTACTCTTAAACGACCTAGAAATTACCTCATTGAGTTCAAAGCCAAAATTGTACGTGACATGTTTGTACGTATTTTTCCTGTCCTTGTCATGTACCACAGTATTATTGACCTACCTACCTGTAAGATTGAATTTAGATTGATTTTCTATCATTAATCCAAACACCACACTTTCTAGTATGAAAATGGATTTTCTGTATTCAATACAGCGCCATCTATCGGCGCGCTAAGAAATTAATGTCTATATCTATAAAGATAAATAAAATTTAAGTGTCTTTCAATGCATGTGGAGGTAAACTGTACTCACATAAAAAAAAAGAATTTAAATTTTTTTGACTGTGTATCTGTCCGTATGGAAACGGTGACAGATTTTAACGGGACTTTCACTGCCAGATAGCTATCTAATTTTACTAGGAATAACTTAGGCTACTTTCATTAAAAAAAGTTATGGCTCGCGGGCCACCCGTGAAATTTATTCTACGCAGGTGAAACCGCGGGGCAAAGCTAGCTTAATAAATAAAAAATATATAGGAGACTTTGTTAGTGAATCTAGATATTCTGAAAAATGGCAATGGGCTCGCTCCATATTACATGAATTAACATAACTAGCGAAATGTGGGTGATACCTCTTCGGAGAATACAGGCGTGAGCATAATCTGTACAAATATATACAAAGAGCAAAGATTTGTTTGGCTTTGACGCTACGAGACGGATCTTGAATTAATTCAGCAATGGATAGCTACAATGGATCTACCGCAAATCAGGAAGTTTCATAGGCTATATTTTATTCCCGTACTCCCACGGGAACGGGAACTACGTCCGCTAATTATGTATATAAAATTACCAATTTCGAGGTGTGCTCTATCTATACAGATAAATAAAATTGAAGTGTCTGTTTGTAATTCCAAAATGAATGGCTTTTTACCAAATGCATATGAAAGCGTACACGCTAAAGACACTGAAAACCCAAGTTTTAATTTTTTTCTCTGTTTGTTTGTCTGTTTGTTGCGGCTAATCTCTGAAACGGCTGGACCGATTTTAACGGGACTTCACTGACAGATAGCTAATGTTTCAAGGAGCAACTTAGGCAACAGTTGCTTAAAAAAATAGGGTTCCGCGAGTAAGCATGAATTTAAGTCTGAGTTATGGCATAAAAACTAACTAATTGAGATTTCTTACAGAATTTTAAACGGTTTAATTGTTCTAGCTGTGATGGTATTTTTCATTAAAATGTAGGTTCATTCACTACGTGATTAGAAGTTTGCCTACTGAAGTACCGTTACAGCCGTACTAATCGGACAAACACATTTTGCACGCACTTTTTACCGATAACTTAACATCCATGAATTTCATTCTAATAATCCATGTCGCGTGGATAATCCGATGGATTTCGCACCACAAACTTAGCGGTGGAGGAAAACATCGTGAGGAAATCTCAGAAACCTGCAGGTGTGCAGGTCGGTGAAGATCAAAGATATTTGATGACTAGCGGACGTCACGCGGTTTCACCCGCGTAGTTCCCGTTCCCATGGGAGTACGGAGATAAAATATAGCCTATATTAATCAGTCATAAAGTAGCATTCAAATGGGAAAGAATTTTTAAAATCGGTCCAGTACTTTTAGAGTCAATTCGTTAAAAACGTTGCAATAATTCAAATTCAGGCACTTGTCAGGCGCACAGAGACAATACCTATCCATGTAGTGAAATTTAAATTTGAATATTTTAAGCATAGAGTAAGTAAGCTGTATGATATCAAAAGAAAGACAAATTTTTGAAGAATTTCATATTTAGTAGTTGTAAATTTGAAATTAATACTTTCTTTGTTTCTTTATTAATAGGTAGAAACAAAATACTATAGCAATTTACAAGTCTATATATCTATACTAGCTGTGCCCCGCGGTTTCACCCGCGTAGATTTAGTTTCTTCCTTATTGTCGCGGAACCCTAATATTTTTGATAAATAAAAATAGCCTAAGTTACTCCTTGAAACATCAGCTACCTACCAGTGAAAGTCCCGTTAAAATCCGTCCAGCCGTTTCAGAGATTACCCGGAACAAACAGACAGACAGACAGAGAAAAATTTTAAAACTTGGTTTTTTAGTATCAGTAGCGTGTATACTTTCATATGCATTTAGTGAAAAGCTATTATTTTGGATTTACAAACAGACACTTCAATTTTATTTATTTGTATAGATGTATAGATTATATCGTAAAAGTAAAGTGTCACAGGGACATTGTAAACCTGTTCCCGATGTGTCGTGCAGCCTACTAACCACTATTGTGCGGATGTAGCGACCATGACGGATCGTATGGGGCTTCACAATTAACCACCGTAATTATACCTACTATCACACTGTTACTGACTAAACTGTGAAAATATCCTTCATAATCTTCATGTTGGAAACTATTCTGAACATAATTACTTTTTGGTTTCACGAATTTAAGAGTATTAAGACTCTTGTCAATCGATGCAACTCTTTCCACTTGTCTCTGTCCAGTGCCAGCTCTTTGACCTCCTTATTTTTGGTTTATGTTTCTTAATTGTTAGTCTTTATTACTTAAACATTGTTGTCAACAATTGTCAAATAAATACTAATGTCAGCTGGTTTTTTCACTGCTCTCTCTATCTCTAAATTCAATTATTCGCTATCGTCTACACTTCATGAGTACCTACTGCGAGTTTTCTTAAAATAGCCGACAGAAGTCACCGCGTTGACATAAATGCAGATTTGTTATCATCATCTCCCTGGCCTTATCCCATGTATTTAGGGTTATTACTTGATTCAACCCGATGTGGCTGCCATCTGACCTTCGTAACCCCTTTTTTTGAGGAAAATCGGCAATCTGGGTTAAACCAGTTGTCAGACACTTAGGCCGCCGACTGCCCTGCAACGATTTCCAAAGATGTTAAATGTCAACTGAGACCGACGAAACGAAAAAACTGCGAAAATGTCCTTAAATAAAGAGAGCTGTCCCACAAGAATAGGTTTTAAAATGTTAAACGTTCACGATATCGATTGCGTATTTCCCTCATTTTGTATCGTTAAGATGTTCGAATCCACTTCACCAATGAGTATTCTAAAAATCTGCATTTTTAAACTACGTGTAGACTGTTTTTAGACTGTGACAAAAATCATAACATGCCACGACCAAAACTTTCTAGAAATTCTTTCCGCTGCCTGAATAGAAAGAGATAGAAGAGATATGATATTCGAAGTGTGGAACCGTGTCTTTTAATTTCGCAAACGCTATTACGGCACAAGGTCGTGGGTTCGATCCCCGGGGAAAAGTGTTATTGGTGTTTGCATCTATAATTTTCCAGTAGCAGTCCGGAGTCTGGATTATGTCTATGGATAGTGCCCGGTTAATGGCAATAGGCTCACTCACTAAGTAATACATGGGCCTTAAATATAACTGGCGAAATGTGAACTATTAAGACACCTCTGCCTAACTCTTCGGGCAATATCTATACAGGTAAATAAAATTGGAAGAGTCTGTTTGTTATTCGAAAATAACAGCTTTAGACTAAATGCATATGAAAGTAAACACGCTACTGACACTTAAAAACCAGGTTTTAAAATTATTCTCTCTCTGTCTGTCTGTCTGTTTGTTCCGGATAATCTCTGACACGGCTGGACCAATTTTAGCAGGACTTTCACTGGCAGGTAGCTGATATATCAAGGAGTAACTTAGGAGTAATTTAAGTTACTCCTTGAAACATCAGCTACCTGCCAGTGAAAGTCCCGTTAAAATCGGTCCAGTCGATTCAGAGATTACCCGGAACAAACAGACAGACAGACGGACAGATAATTTTTTTTATTGGTTTTTTAGTGTCAGTAGCGTGTATACTTGCATATGCATTAAGTGAAAAGCTGTATTTTGGAATATCAAACAGACACTACAATTTTATTTATCTGTATAGAATATAATATAGAATGTATAGAATAAATGTATTGATATAGATGTATAGATAATCAGAATGTATCATTTTATTTTGACGCAGACCACAAATAAAGTTTACAAACAATAAAGTAATCTACACTGGTATTTTCTTTATCAACCTTAATCACTCGGTGTGTCATACAACCGTATCCGGCATTTCATTTTCATACAGTCCATCCATACACTTTTGTATATGCAGGAGTATCTATAGTGTAAGGTGTATAACCTTCCACGTTATTCATTCACAGTGGTACTCAAATAAAATTGTAGTGTATTTTTGTAATTCCTAACTAAAAACTTTTCACAAAACGTTAATATAATAAGGAAGTTTACACAGTGTTTTTTTTTGTTTGTCCCGACTGGAACGATTTTAACGGGACTTAATACTGGCAGATAGCTGATGTTATGAGGAGAAGCTTAAGCTACTTGTATGTTAGTAAAAAAATATCACTAAGTAGTTAAGACCGCGGGTAAAACCGCGAACAACAGC
Organism: Watsonalla cultraria; assembly: GCA_964035505.1. NCBI lineage: Eukaryota > Metazoa > Arthropoda > Insecta > Lepidoptera > Drepanidae > Watsonalla > Watsonalla cultraria. Next base: position 1,624,046 of record OZ037717.1, on the reverse strand, counting down.
TAGTACTCACATACATTATCTTATATATAAAAATGAATCCCCATTTCCCTTGATCGGCATCACGCCTAAACGGCTGGATGGATTTTAACGGGACTTTCACTGGCAGATAGATGATGTTTCAAGGAGTGTTTTATTTTAATTTTATTTAGAAAACATATAAGGGTTCTAAATATACGCGGGTGAAACCGCGGGGCACAGCTAGTCTAGTACTAAAAAAATATGACCATATTGAACATAGATCCTACTAGAACAATTCAGCTGATTATGTTCGTGTGAACAAAACATACCTACATAGATTTGAATCGAATAGCTTACCTTGAACTTAAAACAATGGAGATAATCCAAAAAGCAACACTACTCACATAATTGCCACACAACTTTCAACTTAACTCAAACGTAATAAGTTACAAAATACTAATATCGAGAGTACAGCACAACCACTCGCGACCACGGTCAAATAATAACTACATTACTTTACTTCATATTTTGTTTGAATGAATTATTTGAATTGAAACTCAAGAATTCTATCGATAACACACATTGATAACGTATCGACACTATTTACTATCGATACGCGAAATTATATCGATTGCACGAGTGTTCTATTTTAGTAATTCGATAAAAGGCATGTAGGGAAAGTAGGTTTGTGTACGTTACGTACCTATCAATGAACATAGGGTTAGGTAGGGTTGCCAACTTAATTAATTAAGTTCCTTACATATTTTTTTGTAATTTTACAATTAATTTAATTATTGCTTACTAGCTGGTGCCCGCGACTCCGTAAACGCCGGATTTTACTAATCTTTATATTTTGGAGATTTCACACAATATCTTTATAAATTATAGCCTGTGTGTTATTCTGTTGTATAAGCTATATTTTTGTAAAGTTTCATTAAAATCCATTAAGTAGTTTTTGCGTGAAAGAGTAACAAACGTTCTAGACATCCATACAGACAAACAATCGCGTTTATAATAACCTATTAGTAAGAATGGAATTAGGATACTATACTTACTCAAAGATTTTTTTTTGCGGTTCAGCTAAAATTCCCTAATAATCGTTGAGTCGCAAAGATCGTGTAGTAAAATTAAAATAGAGCTGGCAACCCTAGAATCTGCTGTGGAAAATGAACTAGTTAGGTAAAACTGTAAGTGAAAGAAATACACGTGAACTCGTACAAGTGCTTTACTTAAACATAGATGGTTTGTATATAGTAGTTAGGTATCTAAGAGTTAGTATCGGTAACTCGATAATTTTTTGCAAGTATCGATTAATTTAAGCAACTGTCTCTCGTTACAATGGTATTTTCGTGAGTTCGTTACGGGGCCTAACTATGAGCTCATAATGCAATGATAGTTCCATTGTGTGACAGTGACAGACTTATACACGTCATATACATCTGTCTCATAATGTAGGTTAAATTATTATGGCAATAAGAGCTCATGGTAAGGCCCCTGTGCTCTAGTGAAAAAAATGCGTCCGAGTATATTTGCGTCGCACGTCAAACGGGTTTCCATCGAAGTGAAATCAAGGAGTCTCAAGTGTTTCTAGATCAACTGCACAAGGTCAATTCAACGCATCCTGTATACGTGTATGACGTAAATGTATACTATAGGGTTGCCAGTACCCCTTTTACGAGTTTGCCACCGTGTTCGTAATCTACACTCGCTAGCGTCTCCACCGAATATTTGTAAGAGAAATGATGTAGCGCCTCCAAACGGTGACATGAAGAACTAAAATATGTCATACAAATATTGTCGGAGACGTTAGCGAGTGTAGATTAGAAATACGGTGGCAAACTCGTGGTTCCGACACGCTCGAATGTCGTCGCTTGACCTTGCGTATAGCGCTTTTTTTGTATGGCGTAAAACTTCCTACACTTGCCGCTTGGGGCGCTTTTTAACGTTCCCATACAAAATGAGTAAAATTTTATTTTTGGATGAAAGATAATATGTATTGTAAAATATTCCGTCTTTGGAAAACTGTGGCCTCATCTTTTAAGACTTTTTTTCCATTTGAATTACAGAACCCTAAGAATGATACGGGCTCTCAAATTCTTACTGATATATTTTGTAATTATTTATATTACTACACTACATCTTAAGACCGTTTATGGCCAACATGAAATAGGGAAGTAACCTTTATGTACGTAATTTTATGTACAAATGACCTAAGCATGTACCAAAATTATGTTGCATAAAAATTTGTTTTGTTTTGCTAACATTCTTATGAAGAGACGTATTAAGTATTTATTCATTTTGATTTCTGCGTATAAAAAAGTTAAAAAAAGTGTTCTCTCCGGCGGGGAATCGAACCCCGGTCTCCCGCGTGACAGGCGGGGATACTTACCACTATACTACCGAAGACTTATGAATATGAGGCGAAATTATGGATTAGGTTTGGATAGCTGCGTACTGCGCAGTCATAAAATGACGATAAAAAAAAGTTTATGTTCGAACAATATTGAATTTAAATATAAACGGCTACAGGGGCCTTACCACGAGCTCTTATTGCCATGATAGTTTCACTCATTTATGAGACAGATGTATGTGACGTGTATACATCTGTCACTGTCGCATAACTGCATTAACATTGCAATAAGAGCTCATGGTTGGGCCCCAGAATACCTTTTTCTTATTGACGAGGGGGAAACCTTCAAAAGGTCCCTGACCGCCCTGGGAAAGACAGGTCCAGGTGGGATTTTTACCGCACTAAAACCCCCCGGTGGCCATCCTCCGTGCTTAGGGGGGACTCCGGGTACTGTGATAGTTCGCACCGGTGTCCCCCACTTGCCGGGGCACATCCCCGGGGCAGCTGTATCGCAGCCCCTGGAGACCGCGCTGTGCAAGGCACATCGCCACCTTCCCGGGCCCGCGGCTCGGTGGACAAAGCTCCCACCCCGACCACCGCCAGCAGGCCCTCCGGCCCCCGCCTAGTCGCCTCTTACGACAGGCAGGGGATACCATAGCCATATTCTTAGACCCTGGCTATTGGGTGGGGCTACAGTATACCTACGGTAAAGTACCCCAATGAACACTTGAATGGAATCTGTGCTACTCATACATGTGACGTCATATACTACTTGTACTCGCAACTCCACTCCTACTATTCGCTACTACTTACTAACCACTAGCTAGACCAACTGCCTCGTTGGTCTAGTGGTTAGTAAGTTTGCCTGCCGATCACGAGATCCAGAGTTTCCCGGGTCGGGTCAAAAATAGATATTGGGTTTTTCTGTCAAGAAATTCACAATAAATGCCCGGAGTTTGGAAGTTGGCGATGTTTCCACCTTCGTGCCTCGGAGAACACGTTAAGCCGTTGGTCCTAAGCCTGATCTCTCTCCGGTCGTGTCGGATTGCCGTACCATCGGACTATGAGAGTGAGGGAATAAAGAGTGCACCTGTGTTTGCACACACTTGTGCACTATAATAGCTCTTGCGCACGTGACTGGTGGGTGGCAAAAATAAAACTATTCGCTAAACCTACGCACCTATGTCAATGGTTTTGTATTCGTATTGCGCGTTACCTTGAACCGCGATTCGAACTTAAACACAAACATGTTATTTATATACAAATTGTAAAAACCAGACATGGTTTTCTCGAGGTCGACTTTGTAGTAGAGTTGCCCGAATATGGGTTGAACCGATTACGAATGTTCGACTGAATCATTCGGTTAGCCCGAGTTGAACTTGGGCAATGGCTATTTATTAAAATGTTCATGGAATAAACATCGCAATATGCTGTTGCTATCAGGGGCCTTACCATGGGCTCTTATTGCCATGATAGTTTCACTTATTTATGACACAGATGTATATGACGTGCATTGCATACATCTGTCACTTTCGCACAGCTGAACTATCATTGCAATAAGAGCTAATGGTTGGGCCCCAGTGCATCTGGAAATGCATTTAACTTGTAAAGTTTCTGCAACACATTTAAATAAGGGAGTTGGTCCTAAATTTGCCGTTATAGGCTTCTGCTTAATGAATATTGCGCACCCACGAATATATGACTGAATGCTTTGAATTTCTTCTCACACATATTATGCAGGTCACGATGTTTTCCTTCACCAAATAACGCTATTGGTGTCATCTGGATTAACCTTATTAGGATTATTTTTGGAGCCCGTTTCGTTTAAGCTTAATTTTCACTTATTCTATATATATTTTTCCCCGTTTATTCTCGGGCCAGTCGGTGCGGGGCCTCAAGGCAGTCCTAATTCATCCCTGATTTGTGTGACGTCACTGCACCTAAGTTTTATTACATCCTCATTAGCGTAGGTGAGAGTGGAACTTGCATCCTTTGCATAGCACGCTTGACTTTAACCACACGGCCATCCCGGCTTTATTAAAAAACTGGACCATTTAAATCCGTGTTCGTAGAGCCGGTATTTTACCGGTATTTTTATCGATCGACCAACAAACAACTGGAAGATTGACCGACTGACCGAACGGATGGAAACAAACCGGCTGTGTCTATGATTAAACTTGATTTAAAAAAATTACATGTCAAGAATTGCGCGGGAAAGCTATTAGGAAGAAAAATACGTACTCTATAGAATTTTTTATATTTTTACAAGCTTTACATTAATTTCACTTGTATGTTTGTATGTATATTTGTAACCGACTCCTTTGGACGCGATTTTGACCCACTTTAAACGGATTTCATTCAAACTTTGTAGATTTATCAAGAAAGAAAGAATCGATACACTAATTTGATAACATTATTCCATTATTCAATTTAACTAAAAAGTTGAAAATAAATAATATTTGAAATGTACATAAAACACGCTTTATATTAAAAAACAAACAAAAAAATAGAAAGTAATTTTACTTAATTTGAATGAAGAACAATGTAACTTTTTTTAATAATATTGTAAATAAGAAAAATTTTTTTTTTTTAAAAAGCTCGGGGGTGTATGGTGTCTGGATTTTGATATTCATAATATCTTAAAAAAATATTTTCTCTTTCTTAGTTTGATTTCTATATAAAACGCGTTTTTAAGTTTTCTTTTCAATAAATCGGTTAATTTGATTCAAATTTGAACACAAAAAAGCAAAAATAACAGTTTGTTTTGCCACATCCCTGGTGGGGATCGAACCCACGACCTTTGGATTAGAAGTCCAACGCGCTATCCTCTGCGCCACAGGGACGATACATGTCTCGTCGAAATTATGTTAAACACTCCACACGTCTATAGCCACTCACACATTTGCAATTGGTATTGTATGTAAACAAAAGTTCATACAACTGTAATAATATTGACTGGGTTTTCACTTTAGTAGGGTGAATATGGTTTTATGTAAATGTTTGTGTATCAAACTTTAAACAAAAAACTCAATGAGTAGAAGCAATATGTTACTCAAAAAATAAATAATTATTAAAAAAAGTAAGTTTCCAAATTAGAACCCGACTATTGAAAAATCAGAATCAAAATAAAGAGAAAAGGTGTGTATGTATGTTTGTAACGAATTGGCTCAAAAAATACGGGACCGATTTAAAAAAAATACTTTACCATTTGAATGCTATATTATCACTGATTAATATAGACTATATTAGAGATTTTTATCTCCGACACGAATGGGAACTACGTGGGTGAAACCACGTGAAGTCCGCTAGTTTTGACATAAAAATGACAGCTCGCGAGTACCTAAGTGCACAAGTCTATACGGGTTAAACCGCGGGGCTCAGGTAGTCGTTCACATAAATCATCTATACATCTATACAAATAAATAAAATTGATGTGTATGTTTGTAAATCCAAAATATCAGCTTTTCACTAAATCCATGTTTTATTTGTATATAAAGTACTTATATACGGCACAAACATTAAAAAAAAAATCTTTAAAAATTTTCTCAAACTGTCTGTCTGTTTGTTCCTGTAATCTAGATTTTAACGGGACTTTCACTGACAGATAGCTGACGACACAAGGAGTATATTAGGCAACTTTGATTTTATAAAAACATTAGGGTTCCGCAGGACGCCCATTAAATTAATTCCACGCGGGTGAAACCGCGGGGCATAGCTAGTTTTACATATGTATAAACATCCACATCGGGTTAAATCAAGTGCCGAACCCAAATACATGGGATAAAGCCAGGGAGATGGATGAAGATAGGTAGACACATAAAATGACTACTGTGCATTCTAATTCAGCGCTCTTAACTCGTGACGGGACCACTTTAACTACACCCACTGGGTATGTAACTACATGTTACTGGTAAGATAACGGTAAAAAATGTCTATCGCTTCGTTCTACATTCGGTAATGCAATGTAAGGTAACAAAACATTATTTATGTATGTACCTACCTATCTATACATCTACAGATAGGTAGGTACAACAGATAAATAAAATTGAAGTGTCTGCTTGTAATTCCAAAATAACAGCTTTTCACTAAATGCATATGAAAGAATACACTGTCTGTTTGGTCCGGGTAATCTCCGAAACGGCTGGCCCGATTTTAAACGGGGTTTGACCAGTCGCCTGCTACGTAAGCGACGCAAGTTGGAATTTTGTACCAATAACTTTTTATAAAAACTTATGTGCAGTGATTCCACATCTCGAACTTGACATGACTCGAATATTGGCGGTGAAGGAAAACATCGTGATGAAACCTACATATGTCTGAGAATTCAAAGGCGTATGTATAGTGCCTGAGACGGCGATGGATACACCCTCTGTCACGTTGGCACTTAATCATCTTCGGGGAAATGTTGATGTTGTTATTACAACACCTCTGTCTACCCCTTCGGGGAATACAGCCGTGAGCATGATTATGTATCTAAACTAATATTATAAAGAGGAAAGATTTGATTTTTTTTTGTTTGTTTGTTTTCATTGAATAGGCTCCGAAACTACTTGGCCTATCTTGAAAAGCAATGGATAGCTATATCATCAGCGAGTAACAAGCTACATCTTAGCTCCGTACTCCCACGGGAACGGGAACTACGCGGGAGAAACCGCGTGACGTCCGCTTGTGTATGTATTAAGGTAACTTTGCTTGAATGCGCTAATCTGAGGAACTACTTACTGGGCCCAATTTTTTTTTTCAGTGTTAGATAGCCCTTTTATCGAAGAAGGCTATTTAAGTATATTAACAACATCTAAGATCGCGGGCAGTAAGTCAAAAATATAGCACTCAAGCTTTCACACGCGAGTTCATCCGTGAATTATTAGTATTAGTACCCTATGCCCTTGGTTATGACAGGAAGATGTCTCTTCCAAATTTAATTAAAATTGCCTCAGCAGTTAAGGCTCGAAAAGTTGACAGAGAAACTTTTACTCTTTATGATATTAGCATGTGGGTAAAGCGTAAATAGTGGGGTGATACTAACTAACCTAACTTACTAAGTATTTCGGTAAATAAAAATAAAATAAAATTTACACTTACCATAATAAAAAAATATCACCAAACTATCCACACCTCAAACCGTTTAAAAAACAAATCACTTTTTTTTATTTCGTTAACTAAATGAACTTCACAAAACTGTTTCAAAATTGGAACCCTGTTTGTTTTTAAAAGTATTATTATTTGTCTATGCTCGTTACCATGACAGCGGGAATATGGCGCGGTCGCGCATGCGCACTGCGAGCCAAGCGAAGAACAACTGGCGTGTTATTTACTAAGGTTTCCTAGCGTCGCCGAGTGGCGGTTTTAAAGATACGAAATTGAACCTTATTCTCTATGCAATATGTATAAATTTCCTATGATTGACCAACACTTGTCGTATAGTTTGACGCTGGCCACTAGCCGCTTTTGGCGCCAACAAGCGGTGCGCGGGCGGGAAACAGTTCGAACAAAACAAAATAATGATAGTGCGCATTTCATATAGGTATATAGGCTTCGTCGTGAATTCCTTCTACAGATTCCTTTTCTGATTGTCCCGGAAAGAGCTGGAATCGTGTCATCCGATGATATTAGATGCGGCACTCTTCTTAACGATTGGGAAATACTAGGGTTGTCCCAATGCGATTATCTTATCCGAAAAAGCCGGTAATATTGACGTCGGTTCTCCGAGAACCGTTAAATTAAAATACAGATAAATAAAATTGCAGTGTTCTGTGTTTGTAATTAAAATTAACAGTTTTCACTAAATGCATATGAAAGTTATACGGTACGGTACCTATAATATTATTTATATTTTCAGTCTTTTTGTTCCGGCAGATAGCTGATATTTTAAGGAGTAACATAGGCTAACTTTATGCTAGAAAAATAAAGAAGTTCCTCGAAATAAATCATGAAACTAAGTCTGCGGATGAAACCGTGCGGCACAGCAGGGGCGTGCATTGGATTTTCAGAGGGGTAGGCATAAACAACAAGTAGGTTAAGTACATACCTATGTGACGCGGCGTAGGTACGTACGTCTTGGTAAACATGTACACATACGAACATAAACACACACACACACGACACGAGTGCGGTGATCACAATTTGTAACTTCTGCTTACTTGCTTATATGCAATGCACGTCACTGGGGCACAGCTAGTCATAAATCCATTATTGAAGCATAAAACTATAAATGAACTTTATCTGCAAAGAAATAATTGACGAAACGAACCTAGAACGAAATAAATCTGGATTAAAAATTTTGTTTACGAAATTATTACTACCTTGTAACGAAAAGTAACGTTCTATTTGAATGGAAATCGAACTTCTTTAGATTGTTTATTGTTCAATAATAACAATATTTCGTAGTCCATTGTCAGCTCTTAGAACCGGATCGAATTTCGGCCGCACTTGACTGTGGGTGTGTGTAGTGTGACCATGCGTCTACTCCGAGGTTATTGGAACATGACACACACACAATATGTTAAGACAAAAAATCCATATCTATATTATACAGATAAAAAAAATTAAGTGTCTGTTTATATCTTCAAATTAACAGCTTTTCACTAAATGCATATGAAAGTATATACGGCACTAGCATATTTTTTTTTCTCTGTCCGCCTGTCTGTCTGTTTGTTCCGGCTAATCTCCGAAACGGCTGGACCGATTTTATCGAGACTTTCACTGGCAGATAGTTAATGATACGAGGAGTAGTAGGCAAATTTTTTTTGAAAAAGCATTAGGGTTACGCGAGTCACCCATGAAATTGACTCTACGCGGGTAAAACCGCGTGGCACAGCTAGTCATTTATAACTTTATACACCAAAAAGATAAGCTACAAACAAAATTATACATTTTATATGATCATAGGTTTCTATTAAGTAATGTCTGTTTGTTGTGCTGTAGATAAACATGTGTTATTTTTATCGTGGCTTAGTTACGGTTCTGGGTCAGGGATCGACCCCCTTCCCACTCCTAATTGAACACTAATATCCATCGGTAGCGAACGGTTAACGATTGGCTACTGCCCTAAATACCGGTAAACTACAGGGCCTGTACACAAAGTAACATTATCCTCACACGTCGCTTGTAGAAACGATACAAAAGGCTGATTTATGTCATTTCCATATATTTTGTATCGTGTCTATTAGCATAAGCACGAGAGAATGTTATTTTTTCTAGGACTACTGGTACAATGACAGGTCCTGAGTAGACCAATGACATCAGTTCCGTTACACTGAATCGTACGCCAAGTGTAGGTTTGTTCAGGTTTAAACGTTGTCGATTTGACAAATTCCAAATCGAATATCGACAAAAGTATTATTTTTGTGGCTTTTTGGTTGGATGGGAGACCGCCCGAATTCGCTCCGTGCCTCGGAGAGCACGTTGACCCGTCGGTCCCGGTTGCCAATTTATAATCTTTGGCAATCGTTACAGGGCAGTCAGAGGCCTAAGAGAGTCTGGCGTACCCCAGAATACCGATTTTCCTCGTAAAAGGGGTTACGAAGGTCAGATGGCAGTTGATTCGTATGGCAATATAAGGCAAGGGAGATGATGATTATGAGACAGATGTATATGACATGTATAAATCTGTCACTGTCACACAACTGAACTATCATTGCAATAACAGCTCATGGTAGTGGTAGAATCCTAGTTAATAGTCACTAAATATAAGAACAAGGTGCTAACATGTTTATTGAGAAGGGATTGCAACATACGACCTTATGAAATAGGACGGTCTAACCAACATCGTCGTGAAGCAATTTAATACCAATTAGCTGTGATAAAATACCTCTAATGTAACACGTGTTAATATTGTTCTACATTAATTTGTTGATAAGTGTGAAATTTGAGATATTATAACGTCTGGGTGATTCGTAGTTATGTAGTTAGTTTATGACCATGACTGTATCTGCGCAGGGGCCCAACCATGAGCTCTTGTTGCAATGATAATTCAGTTGTGCGACAGTGACAGATGTATGCACGTCACATACATCTGTCTCATAAATGAGTGAAACTATCATGGCAATAAGAGCTCGTAGTGAGGCCCCAGGATAAGTACTTATTTATGGTTATATTTTGAGGAATTCTCACTATTCTACTAATATTGTAAACGCGACAGTTTGTAAGAATGTATGTTTGTTGGTCTTTCACGCAACAGCTACTGAATGGATTTTGATGAAACTTTACAATAATATAGCTTAAGTCTCTGGCACTATACAATCGTCTTTGAAATACTTCTCAGACATATGCAGGTTTCCTCACGATGTTTCCCTCCACCGTAAAGCACGTGGTGTGAAATCACTGTACATAAGTTTATCAGAAAAAGTTTTGTTTATGAATGTGGATGGTTACAAGGGGAAAGGAAGACCTAAGAAACGATGGATGGATTGTGTGAAAGATGATATGACTAGAATGGGAGTGAATACAGATATGACGGCTGATAGAGAGAAATGGAAGAGAAGAACACATTGCGCTGACCCCAAATAACATGGGATAAGGGCAGGAGGATGATGATGATGATTCGAACCTGCGTCGCTTGCGTAGCAGGCGACTGCTCAAAATCCACGCCATCACTGCTCTACATTATTTATATTGTACGACAAAGGATGTACTTAACAAGAAAGGTAATATCCACACAAAACTTGAAACCATAGTCACCGCAGCATGTATCACAGACTCCCAGTACAGCAGAATAACCAGTAAACCAACTTGCGTTGTCTAGAAGTAGGAGTTGGTACATCACTGAATATTCACCAAATTCATATCCATAAATTTGGTTATAAATATACTAGCTACATACATCGGTGACAAAACTCAAGCAACAGATATAGATATCTTATATATAAAATAAATCCCCATTTCCCTTGGCCACGGCATCACGCCTAAACGGCTGGATGGATTTTAACGGGACTTTCACTGGCAGATAGCTGATGTTTCAAGGTGTGTTTTAGGCTAATTTTATTAAAAAAAAACGTCATTTAACTAAATCTACGCGGGTGAAACCGCGGGGCACAGCTAGTTACTTATATAGATATACTAGCTGTGCCCCGCGGTTTCACCCGCGTAGGTTTAGTTTCATCCTTATTGTCGCGGAACCCTAATATTTTTAATAAATAAATGTCAGTCACAGATAGACAGAGAAAAAAAATAAAAAAATTGATTTTTTCTATATCTGAACCGTGTTGCATACTTTCATATGCATTTAGTGATAAGCTGTAATTTTGGAATTACAAACGAACACTTCAATTTTATTTATCTGTATAGATATTGAGTGACCTTTGATGAGAGTGCCAAAGAAACCTTCACTAGCTAAACCATTCAAGTGTAAGTAAGTGAAGTAAGTACACGTATTATCATAATTAGCCATCGTGAGACACTGTATGAATTACTCCATCATATTGGGCTGTCACGAATTTTGAGCACGAGAGAGACGCATTACACAAATAACCATCAGAGGGAGAGAGATAGTCGATGTGTTGTTTGAAAGTTCCCACGTTGAACACTTATGATCGTTCTTATTGTAAGAATAACTTTGATATTGTAAGTACTTGTATTGTTTATATTGTCTTAGCATTTCGACTGTGATTTGACATCTATACATCTATATCTACATATACAGATAAATAAAATTAAAGTGTCTGTTTGTAATTCCAAAATAACAGCTTTTCACTAAATGCATATGAAAGTATACACGCTACTGACACTGAAAAACCAAGTTTTAAAATGTTTCTCTGTCTGTTTGTTTGTTTAGGGTAATCTCTGAAACGGCGGGACCTATTTTAACGGGACTTTCACTGGCAGGTAGCTGATATTTCAAGGAGTAATTTACTTTTATTTATAAAGAACATTTGGGCTCCTCGGGAATCAAATTAAATCTACGCGGGTGAAACCGCAGGGCACAGCTAGTTATTTATAAGGAAGTGGAGATATATTTTATTTAATGTTCCCAAATATCTGCTGAAGTACTTAGCTAAAATCGCTGGTATATGTCAAGTTAACATACCAGGTAGTAGCAGCAGAGCGAAACATCCCGTGTTATGTGGCTACCCTACAAGACGCCTTCGAAAACTGACGGTTTAAACCAAAATTAATCGATGATTAAGGGTCGTGTTAAATTTAAACTAAAGAGTACATAGTAAGGAGATTATGTACCCATTCGTAACTCGGTTTGCAGGCGCGCAACGCAACTCACGAGCCGGACTTACCTTAACTAGGCACTTTTGAAAATTGGTCCAAAAGAAACATAAAGTCGAATTGAGAACCTCCAAATTTTTTGAAGTCGGTTAAAAAGTCCCACAAAGACATTAGGCATTTTGAACAAATTCGCGGGCAAGTCGTGAGTAAACTCGCGAGCAAAAGGATAAAATAGGGATGCCATATTCCAATTTAATCTTAAAACCCGTAAAAAAACGTCAGAATGATTAAGTAATTTCAAAACGCTCTCTTGTCTCTCTCATCACAAAAGCCCAGCGCACCACAATCTTGCCCGTTAATTAAACAAAGTCAACACACAGCATGGCTATGATAAATCATAGCTAATGATTGTCTGTTTGTTTGTATAAGAAGCCGACAGGAGGATTAAAACTTCGACTTACAAGAGATGAAATTAATAAGCGTAGCCGCCATGACATGTCAAGATTATGGTTTCATTTGTAAAGCTTATTGCCGTGAAGCCTCTTGGCCTGCAGACAAAGTAACATTATCCTCACGCTTCGCTAGTAGAAACGATACAAAATGTACGGGAATGACATATGTCACGTGACTGATTTATGTCATTTCCATACATTTTGTCGAGGCCTAATTTACCTTTCGTTTGAGGTTAGAACCAAACATGTGAGTGAAACGAAACTAGCGATTTAGCGAATGCCTGGTATCATCGCCAACTGCCTTTTTTTATTTCGTCACAAGTACTGGAAACTGAGGTTTTTGGGCGTCGGCGATGTTCTGCAGGTTAGGTGTAATTCACGTAATTATCGACCAAATAATTGTCCGCGTATACTTTTTAGATCTCTATAATAACTCGAATAATAATATTGCCTATAAACAAATTATAACTAATTTTAGTGTTTATCCAAAATAAACAAAAAAAAATACTGCAATAAATAAAATATTTACGATTTATAAAAACTGTTAAAAACGAGCGTTTCAATCCTAGTCAACATTTGAGGTTATAATATAACCTTCAAAATATTATTCTGACACTAATTGTTTTGAAACGCGGGAATTTAATCACATGACCACAGAGCTAATAATTAAAAACAAAGAAGAAAAAACGTCAGGTGTCAGTCAAAAATAGCCCGAAGATAATCAATTAATTCACGCTACGAATCTAATCGGCTTCACAAATTCCCGACCATCTTAGTTACCGCGGCATTTTGTAGGAAACGTCTAATGTTTTATTTGGAAGCGTTGTAATTTCAACAAAAAATCTCAGTGAATTCTCGTAATGCACTATTCTGGGTAGAGATTAGTTCACCGCAGATACGACACGACATCTAGATAGAATATCTCTTGTACCTACTGAATACGCACGCGCAGTTAACCAAAGTGATCTTAAAATTTCGAAGAATTCTATCACTGTCTATGTTTTCTTGGTAAATCTATACAGGACTAGCTGACCCGACAGACTTTGACCTGTCTTAATTATGAGAATGCAGCACGTATTCTGTCAATTCTATGTCAAACGTCATAAGGTTACATCAAAAAGTTTTTATTGTCCAAAGCGCTAAGGTTAGATATAAGAAGAAAGAAATAATTTTAAAGGTAGTTAAGTAGTCTTAAATTTTTGAATTTTCCATGCAATTTTCTTAGTTTTTTCATTCATAAGAACCATCTCCTGATAATAACGAACATAACAAAAAAAATACTATCGAAATCGGTCCGGCCGTTCATCCATGATGTTGTGATCAAGGGAAACGGGGATTCATTTTTATATATATAGATTTATTACCAGTTAATTAGATAATTAGATGTATTTAGATGTGTATAGAGGTTTGCTTGGCAAAGGTGTTGCAACATCCACTTTCCGAAGAAAACATTATTAATGACAGCTTGTAATATACAGTGAAACCTATAAGTTTAAAATATTTATAAATTGATGATTTACTTATGCATGAGCATGCATGCAATTGACTTTGATTGACAAAATATATGCAAGTTTTAATATAAACGTATTACAGTTATATTAATACATAATATACATATATGTATAATCTGAGGAGTTGATACGAATTAAGATTTTTTTGATTTTATCCATCTAACTAGCTGTGCCCCGCGATTTCACCCGCGTAAATTTAGTGCAAAATTTCAGCCCGATCCGTCAAGTGGTTTGGTCTGTGCGTTGATAGATCACTATGTCAGTCAGTCAGTCTTATTTAAATAATTATTATGTCCTTTATGTTTACCTTTTTTATTGTTTCGCTTCTTTGTGAAAATTAAAACATTTTTTCTCTCTTTCTTTCCTACTACCAATAGTAAAGCCAGCAATGTAGGCACAGTGCCCAATCTGTCAGTCTCCTCTACGCCTCTAACTCATCTATGGAACTAGTTGTGTGTTCCTCAATATTCCGGCGCGTTCCGGCGCGTTCCGGCTCCTATGATCTTACTAGCCATTATAAAAATTGCCTTCATTGTGATTCCACTTTATAATGGAATGTTTGGAATGGTTTAATGATTAATTTTCACGTGTAATCATAGAAGCTGCGTAATGATCATTATCTAATGATCTACCTCTATTAAATGCATTCTATACGCATTATAGTGGAGAAATGAACAGTTAATTTAACATTCTATTTTAGTTAGAGCCGTAGTGGTTTGAGTAAGTTCAAATCCCAGCGGAGCCTGTACCAATAACATTTCTAAAAATGTATGTGCAGTGATTTCACACCACGTGCTTTACGGTGAAGGAAAACATCGTGAGGAAACCTGCATATGTCTGAGAAGTAATTCAATGACGTATGTATATAGACCACCAACTGTCATGTTGGCACTTCAATCTTCGGTGAAAAATGGGTGTTGTTATTACAACACCTCTGCCTACCCCTTCGGGGAATGAAATGAGCGTACGTATGTACGTCAATTTTAGGTAATCTAACCACAAAATACTAGAGAGCTAGATAGATAATTTACAAGTGTGAAGAGTTTTATTTTTAGCTTTCTCTAGATTTTACGTTAAATTCTACAATAGCTCACGACTAATGTATCCAATTTAAGAATTCACAAATCTAGTGAAAGGTATTAATAGAGTGATTAGAGTCGGCAAAATGGAAGACTAAATTACCACAACACACGTGAAGGTTTTATACAATTTTATTTTAATTTTTTACTATCTGTGCCCCGCCGTTTCCCCTCGTAGATTTAGTTTCATCCTTATTGTCGTGGAACCCTAATATGTTTAATAAATAAAAGTAACCTAAGTTACTCCTTGATATATCAGCTACCTACCCGTGAAAGTCCCGTTAAAATTCGTCCAGCCGTTTCAGAGGTTACCCGGAACAAACCGACAAACAGATAGACAGAGAAATTTTTTTAAATTTGCTTTTTTAGTGTCAGTAGCGTGTACACTTTCATATGCATTTAGTGAAAAGCTGTTATTTTGGAATTACAAACAGACACTTCAATTTTATTTATCTGTATAGATTACAATACGCAAACAAAATCGCCAACGTTAAAAAAACGTCAAATTTTTTTTGGTTAGTAGGTTCTAGCCCCAGCCATAGAGTAGAGCTGTGCTCCGCGGTTTCACCCACGTAGACAACAAAAAAGTATGAGTAACTTTTTGTAACATCAGCTATCTGCCAGTGAACGTCCCGTTAAATCCCTCCGCAAATAAGGAACCTGCATTGTTTACGTCAGTTCAGAACCAAATTAAAAATAATAGTTTAAGAAAACTAAAAAAACACGCTTTCATAAAAAATCCAACTAAAAATCAGAAAATAAAATTTAATAAATTTGGATAAAGAATATTGTAAATTAGAAATGAATGTACATTTTTGTAAAAAAGCGTGGGGTGCATAGTGTTAATAATTATAAACATTTTATTGACAGATAATGAGTAGAAGAATCATCACTTTGATAATATAATATCTTAAAAAGCGCATTGAATACACCCCACGCTTTTTTACAAAAATGTACATTCATTTCTAATTTACAATATTCTTTATCCAAATTTATTAAATTTTATTTTCTGATTTTTAGTTGGATTTTTTATGAAAGCGTGTTTTTTTAGTTTTTTTAAACTATTATTTATTTTTCATTTTTTAGTTAATTTTTTTAAACTATATATTATTTAGTTCGATTGGCTAACTATCAACCGCCCTCAATACCACAAACCGCCCGCACTAGCTCTATCTCTCTTACTCGCATGCAAAGGATGCGGAAAGAAATTAATTAATCCTGGCGAATCTAATTAGGATAATCGGATGCTTCGATCGGATTATTGCATTGTCATCGACTTTTGACAGGTGTGCAAAGTTTGAATTAAATCTGATCGTACAAAGTAGGACAAAGGGGTCGGTTACATACATACATACATACATACAGGTGAAGCTAATAAAAGCGTGTTAGTAAAAATACATTTCTGACTTTCAGAAAACTCACGAGGCTCTAATGCTTGACTCCAGTGCTATTTAAGAACACATGATTATACACAGTTTTTTTTCTTCTTTTTTTTATTATTTATTTCTCTTTTTGTTTGATTCATACTGATGAAGTCCAAGTATGTGTGAAATGATGATAACTGTATTATACTTACTTATAATTTGTATTTTTCTATGAAGTATTTGTTTTTTTTTTAATTATTTAATTTGTGTAGGTTTTTTTGTTATTTTACATTGTATTCAGGTTAAGTTGTATTGTGGCTACTGCCAGTGTGACCGTGCTGTGACGTCACGACTTGGTCCTAGCGGAAGATCAGTGATGGTTGTCATCAACGTGACAGCCAGATTATGCTGAGTTGGGTCTAATTCGTAACAACTATAAAACACTGTTACTATAATCCTTTTCGCTCTTTTGTGTATGTTGTAACGAATAAATTTATTTTCTTTCTTTCTTTCTTTCTTAAATGCGGTCCAGCGGTTCCAGAGTTTAGCTAGTACAAACAGACAGACTGACAGAAAATTTTAATGTAAGTTCTGTACCTAAGCCTGTATATTTTAAGACATGTATTGAGTGTAACGCTTTTAATTAGGTAGGTATTACAAACAGACACTTCAATTTAATTTTTCTGTATAATGATGAGAGAAAGTTATTCTTTATGGAATGGTCGTAAGTTATTATGTAGTTGCCAACATAGTGCACAAGTTCCCACGGGTACCTTGCGTCGCAGTCGTCGTGATTATCTGGTCCGCGCATACTCAAAGGTCTGCGTACGCATCTCGCTTTACTGCGATGTGTAAAGTTATGGAGTTGGAATACTATTATATAATTTTTTTCAAATATCCATTTAGTATGTGAAATGACAGATAGTATTAGGACAAGATGGCGCCACACATCAGCTAGACAGCATAACTTAACTTTTCTGGGAAGCATCTGTATAGCAAAGACCTATAAAATCCCAAAAAAAATGGTCTAATTGACTGGATAAAATGATCTGTCTTTCTGCCGTTATACTTATGTTTTTATTCAATAAACTAGCTGTGCCCTGCGGTTTCACCCGCGTAGATTTAGTTTCATCCTTATGGTCGCGGAACCCATATATTTTTGATAAATAAAAGTAGCTTAAGTTACTCCTTGAAACATCAGCTACCTACCAGTGAAAGTCCCGTTAAAATCCGTCCAGCCGTTTCAGAGATTATCCGGAACAAACAGACTGACAGACAGACAGAGAAAAAAATTAAAACTTGTTTTGTAATGTTAGTAGCGTGTATACTTTCATATGCATTTAGTTAAAAGCTGTAATATTTGAATTACAAACAGACACTTCAATTTTATTTATCTGTATAGAGTATAGATATTATCACTGCTGATTAAGTTATGATCCTAAAATTAAGAATAGATGTAGCCTTTTCTCGGAGCACATAGGGAGTCACAGGGAAAACAATGCTGCTTTTATGAAGTTGGTTAAAGACGAAATGTCGGTAAGTAAAGAAAACTACCACATCCATTTCGACTGCGTCATTCTGTCATAAGGGTTTGGTATCACCACGTCAGTCATCTCCATTTGATGTATTAAAGAGCGTTGCGTGACATTTGCTGAGATCAACAATCATTTGTTAGCCCTAATTAAAGACATTACTCTCGGAAATGTTTACCGACTGTAATTAAAACGACGCGGTTTCGTAATTAAGGCTTATGTTGGTTAAAGTACGTACATTATGATACTGAAAATAGCAACACAAACTTAATTATATTTTCCGGTTTAAATAAATAAAAACTGGTCAGTAATGTTTGCGGCTTCAACGCTACATAAAAAATATTAGTTGATAGAAAAATATTACACTGCTGTACCATCTATCGGATTATTTTTGAACTAAAAGTCAGGTTCAATCCTAAGTAAAGAATATTAATTGAAAAAAACTTATATCACACTGCTGTGCCATCTACCGTGCTAGTTCTGAACTACAACCAATGCAAACAAAGCAAAGTTGTTCTAGCATAGCGACATCTTTTGGAAATTAATAGAACTTAATTGAGGCTAACTGAATTTCGGGTTTAATAAGTTATGGTAAATTTCAACAGATGTCGCTGTTTCGAAAGTTAAAACTACAAAAATTCTTACAGAAACTTTAGGTCCAAAAAGTTTTTCATAGGCTCGAGATAAGTAAACTCTACACAATATTTGGGACATCGTTTCATAATACTTAGAAAATAATTTATTTTAAGAACACTTATGGCGCAGGATTAGACCTACCTTTACATTTTGGACAAAATCACAAAACATCTTTAAACATTATAGAAAAATTATAGCCTATGTGATTTTCTGATGTATAAGCAATATAATTATAAAATTTCATCAAAATCCATTCAGTAGTTTTTGCGTGAAAGAGTAACAAACATACATACACACTTTCGCGTTTATAGTAGTGGTAGGATGCAACCCTAATATCGAGTTATTTATGAATTTGCAAAGCTTTTGACTGCACGGGATTAAATTTAATCCTTACATATCAATAGGTAGAGTAGTTAGTTACCCATCATTCGCAACAATTAACAAAACTATCCTAATCTTTGTTTATTGACTTTACTGTTAAAGGGCAGATTAAAAAAGTAACGTAGGGTTGTGTAACGGCATAGTTTCAGCACGTTTTAGTAATATCATAAATTAAATGATTGCATATATTTAAAAAAGCTTTGCCCCGTGGTTTTAAGCTTCATTTCGCGGAACCCTAGAATGTTTTTTAAGCAAAAGTAGCCTATGTTCCTCCTTGGAACATCAGATATCTGCCAGTCCCGTTTTAATATGCCCAGCCGTTTCAGAGATCAGCCGGAACAAACAGACAGACAGAGAGAGACTTTCATATCCATTTAATGAAAAGCTGTTAATTTGAAATTACGAACATACACTTCAATTTTATTTATCTGCATGTAGTATATAATTATGAATTTCTTTATGAGTTACTTACTATGTAAATATAAAAAAATCGCTACTCAGAGAATCTACACGCCATCATCTCCCTGGGGCCCTACCATGAGCTCTTATTGCAATGTTAATTCAGTTGTGCGACAGTGACAGATGTATACATGTCACATACATCTGTCTCATAAATGAGTGAAACTATCATGGCAATAAGAGCTCATGGAGCCCCTGGCCTCTTCCCATTGCCAAAGATGTTAAATTTAGCGAAGCGAATCTATACGTATAAACTTTAAAGTCCTGACTTATACGTATATCAACGCACAACCTAAGCCGTTGGACGTAGATACATGACATTTGGAGGGTGTGTTCTTGATTAGGTGTAGGTATACACTAAGAAAGAGTATTCCGAAATTCCACCCCTAGGAGGGTTTAATGGGGGTTGACAGTTTGGTCATGAAATCTTACTGCTGCGCAGACGCAGGCAATTTTAGGAAGTTTATTCTAGCAATATTTTTGACATCCATAGTGTTCTCGCCGTCGGGTAAAGTGTTATTACGCTTTTCCGTCTGCAAGTTGGCAGTAGCAGACTCTGCAATGATATTCTGTAAGGTCAGCTTCAATCATTGGAAGTTGATACATAATTCAGACACGTTACGTTCAATTTCGCATGTTTGAAAAGTACTTTCATACGCATTTAGTGAAAAACTGTTATTTGGAAATTACAAACAGACACTTCATTTTTATTTATCTGTATAGATATTAGTTATTGATAGAGATATTGATACAGATAGAAGATAGAAATAAATTTTAAATAATTTAATAATTCTAGTAGTGCCACTCACGTAGCTGTGCCCTAACAGGGTTTATGTTAAGGATACTAGGATACTATTATAATTAAGATTATTTTGTTTATTTCATGTAACTAACATAAACGCAATAAATATGAAAAAAGAACAGTTTACGACGTCGAGTTGGTCGCTGAATAACCTTATAAGATAACTCGGCTGGATTATTATATGTCCCATGTAATTTGATGTAATAGGGTTTAAAATCCATGGGGTTTAACTAGCGAAATGTGGTTGTACTATAAGTACCAAGTACTCCTCTGCTTACCCCATTGGGAAATAAAATCATAGACCGCCTTTCCAAGCCATTATTTCCATAATAATAGCCGTATGCAAATCCGTGACGTAATAAAAGGTTCACAAAGGACTCGGTGATTCAAGAGTCGGGGTAACAAAGCTGACGTCATTGATAATATCGTCTGTCAGATACGATCAGGGATCATGGTCCACGGAGCAATTGGCATCATGGATGGAGATGAAACGTGCTTTGTTATTGAAAAGATCGTTACGTAACATGAACCTTTTCTATAAAGCACTAGTTGTGCCCCGCGGTTTCACCCGCGCTGACTTTAGTGTGATATGACGTTTTTTTCAGGTTTCAAGAGAACGGTATAAAGTATCCTATGTCCTTCTCCTGGTTCTAAGCTACCTCCCCACCAATTTTCAGCCAAATCGGTTCAGCCGTTCTTGAGTTATAAGTAGTGTAACTAACACGACTTCCTTTTATATATATAGATTTATTCTTAGACATCCATGATTTTATTTTGGCCACCTCCACGGGATTAGTGAATAAAAGTTTATTTTTCAAAATCTATGGGCTGTGGATGTCATAGAATACGCTGTTCGATCCTGTCAAATACTTGGGACCAGTAGGTCTAAAACGGCCACTTTGGGAGAGTCATAATGTGATCCGAATATGATTCAGGAATGATTCATATTTCGCAATTCACCTGTTTGACACTTTCCTATGAAGATTCATAAAATGGTCCACAAAATATGAATTGCTTTTGTGACAAATAGCAGAACCATAAAAAGTTACATAGGGACTAACATCTACAATTATTGTAATCATTCGTGAATCATAAATATGAATTGCACTTAAGTGACCATTTTGGCATGTCGGTGATGAATCATATTCGGATCACATTATGATTCTCCCAAAGTGGCCTTTTTAGACCTACTGGCTAACGGTTGCTTGTTCGCTTTTTTTAGCATGATGACGTAAAACTTCCTACACTCGCCGCTTGGGGCGCTTTTTAACGTTCCCATACAAAATGAGGAAAACGATATCACCTGCGTGTGATGTCGTCAACGTAAATACATCTGTTGGTAGGTATATGATACTGCAATGCCCACACGAGTTTTGAGCGCTGGCTTTGAATACAATTATTTTTTAGGGTGTGTTCGACGCTGCGGCCCGTTATACCCATTTATAAATAAAAGTTAAGTGTCTGTTATTCCAAAATTATAGCTTTTCACTAAATGCATATGAAAGTATACACGCTACTTACACTAAACAAGCAAGTTTCAAATTTTTTCTCTGTCTGTCTGTCTGTTTGTTCCGGGTAATCTCTGAAACGGCTGGACGGATTTTAACGGGACTTTCACTGGTAGGTAGCTGATGTTTCAAGGAGTAACTTAGGCTACTTTTATTTATTAAAAATATTAGGGTTCCGCGACAGTAAGGATAAAACTAAATCTACGCGGGTGAAACCGCGGGGCTCAGCTTTTAATTATTTTTTTCATAAATTTTACTTCCTTGCTTGCTTAGTGTCTAGACACTAAGCTGGTACCTATTTTGTAAATTATTTGAAAAAATATATAAAATGTTTATGCGTTGACTTTTGTGGACCACGCCTAAGTAACTTCAGACCCCAAAGCACCCAAAAGATACCGACTTCATACTGAACCCATGCTTCCCCCAGCGCATGCAACCCAAGCATGGCTTATTCAATACCTCTTAACTTTTTTCCGCCCCTAATACGTAGTCTATGGGGATTTCGGCGACAATAAGCTAGTTTTGCCTGAGGTCATGTCCCCAATACATAAACACGAACAGTACTTCAACTTACACGTGATATTCCCGCACAGACAGACAAATAAAACATTTTTGAAATTTGAAACTGTATTTTTTATGTAAAATTCAATGTATCTTTATTTAATTAGACCAGACCAGACAAAATTACACAGGATTATGCATGCTACCGCATAAGTCTAGGTACCGTATATACCTACTTTCATATGCATTTGGTGAAAAGCGGTAAATTTGGTATTACAAACAGACACTTTTATTAGATACTAGCTGTGCCCTGCGGTTTCACCCGCGTAGATTTAGTTTCATGCTTCATGTCGCGGAACCCAAATATTTTTAATAAATAAAAGTAGCCTAAGTTACTCCTTGAAACACTTGGAAATACCTGCCAGTGAAAGTCCCGTCCAACCATTTCAGAGATTACCCGGAACAAACAGACAGACAGACAGACAGAGAGACATTTTAAAACATGGTTTTTTAGTATCCGTAGCGTGTATACTTTCATATGCTGAACCACAGTGAAAAGCTGTTATTTTGGAATTACAAACAGACACTTCAATTTTATTTATCTGTATAGATGTATAGATAGTCAACGTTAAAACACGAGTACTAACGTGATCAATGTTTGTATTTCAACGGTAGTTTCTATTGCGAAAGACTAACGTGAAGTTAACTATGTAGTTGTGCTACTGTTGTTGTGGAGTATTGTGGCACGGTGTAACCCTTTGCGTGAGTCAGCATTAGTTCGAACCATTAGAGGATTTATTGTCAAATATTGCAGGACACTGGTTTTACTATTATTTGGTATAATACTTTGTTTAGGTGCCCCCGGGCTGTGGACGTGTTGAATGTAAAGATTAACATTACATGTGATGTGATGGATAGTTAGCTATCAACAGATCGCAATGATTTCAGTCGACAATTGCTTCTGACAATTCAATATGCAAAAAAATAATTTTGTTTGTACATAATACATATGGGACCTGGGGCCTTACCATGAGCTCTTATTGCCATGATAGTTTCACTCATTTATGAGACTGATGTATGTGACGTGCATACATCTGTTACTGTCGCACAACTGAATTAACATTGCAATAAGAGCTCATGGTTGGGCCCCTACTGTTTTCGTTACAGCAGTGACATCTTACTAACTTCTTAGCTTTGATGTTTAATGTTTACATAGACATCCTCACGCCTATATTCCCAAAGGAGTAGGCAGAGGTTGCCATATCAACACCACTTTTCACGGAATACGATTAAGTGTCAACGTGACAGAGGGTGAGTTCATCGCCGTCTCAGGCACTATACATACGTGTTTGAATCAGACATATGCAGGTTTCCTCACGAGGTTTTCCTTCCCCTTAAGGACGTGGTGCGAAATCACTGCACATAAGTTTTCAGAAAAACTCACTGGTACAGGCCCCGCTGGGATTCGAACTTGCGTCGCTTGCGTAGCAGTCGACTCCTCAAACCCCAAAGTCACGGCTCTTTATTGTGTATCTATGTTAATTTTGGAATCACAAAATGAAATGTCTAAGCTAAGAAGTTCTTAATACGCTCTGCTTAAACCGATGTTAATAGGCCCTCAGATCTCGTCACTAGCTCATGATGGTACCTGTACTTTGTTTTCTTTATTTCTTCCCTACAATATAGCTGCTATTAAATAAGTTTCACAAACTTGGTTATTGACACTTCACCACAGGGAAAGACTAACCAAATGCCAACGTGCCATGGAAAGAAGCATGCCAGGTTTAAAAATCAAAGACAGAGTCAGAAACGCAGACGTAAGAACTAGAACAAAACTTACAGACATTCTTTCCCGCATAGACATACAAAAATGGAGATGGGCTGGACATATGTAACGCCATCGCATTAACAAATGGAGCAAGCAAGTCACCCTCTGGCAACCAAGAGACGGCAAAAGACGTAGGGGTCGTCAAGTCAGGAGGGAAGATGACTTGAAACAGACAGCGGAACCACTCTGGATAAGAGTAGCAAGAGACAGGACCCATTGGAAGGATTTGGAGGAGGCCTATGCCAAAAGGCACACCGAACTTAGGGACATCTTGTAACCCTATGTTTAGGATTAAAAGGCTATATCATTATTATTATATTATCTATACATCTATACAGATAAATAAAATTGAAGTGTCTGTTTGTAACTGCAAAATAACAGTTTTTCACTAAATGCACATGAAAGCATACACGGTCCTGACAAAGAAAAACCAATTTTTAATTTTTTTCTCTGTTTGTCTGTCCGTCTGTCTGTCTGTCTGTTTGTTCCGGGTAATCTCCGAAACGGCTAAAGGGATTTTAACGGGACTTTCACTGACGGATAGCTAATGTTACAAGGAGTACCTTAGGCTATTTAGATAAAAAACACTAGGGATCCTCGGGCAACCATGAAATTAAAATCTACGCGGGTGAAACCGCGGGGCACAGCTAGTTATAAATAAGTTTCACCAGCACGAACCAGCTAGAAAGCAGTAATAAGGTGCCGAAATTGTATGAGATACCATAAGCTTTGGTATCATATTAGCACATTGGAATGTAATGGAATTGCCGGTATGGCTTTATTAAGAATTCCGGGATACGATGGGTACTATACAGGCTGCAATCATGGCCTTTATGAGTGAGTCCAACTAAGAACTACTATGACAAAATTAATAAAAAAAAGTCGTTTGATTCGCCGTTTCTTCTCCTGACAGGCTTACATTTGGAAACGGTAGTAAATTAATCTAAGCTAGCGTAAAATCAATGAGTGTTCCAAGCGTTGAATATTTTTTTATGATATTTATGTATATGATAGAGTATTATTTTTCAGAAAGATCAAATTCTGAGCACTCGTAACCGAAGGATGTATGAAGAGATGCTTGAATGATCGATCGTAGCATGTGGCAAACGGTGGTCTCTGCCTACCCCCATCCCATGGGATACAGGCGTGAGCATTTGTATGTACTAGCTGAGCCCCGCGGTTACACCTGCGTATAATTTAACTACCTCGAAAATGTCTTAATAATATCCTATATGTTATTCTGTTCTATAAGCTATATTATTGTAAAGTTTCATAAAAATCCCTTCAGTAGTTTTTGCGTAAAAGAGTAACAAACATACATAAATTCATACTTAGAAACTTTCACGTTTATAATATATAGCTGTGCCCCGCGGTTTCACCCGCGTAAATTTAGTTTCATACAAACTTTCATCCCCTATTTTATCCCCTTGGGGGTAGAATTAATCAAAATCCTATCTTAGCGGATGCCTACGTCATAACATCCGTCCAGTGGTTTGTGCGTTGATAGATCACTATGTCAGTCAGTCAGTCACCTTTGAGTTATGTATATTGAGACTGGCGGACGTCACGCGGTTTCACCCGCGTAGTTCCCGTTTCTGTGGGAGTACGGAGATAAAATATAGACTATGTTACTCGCTGATGATGTAGCTATCCATTGCTGAAAGAATTTTCAAGTACGGTCAATTAGTTTCGGAGCCTCAATGCAAACAAACAAACAAAAAGACAATCAAATCTTTTCTCTTTATAATATTAGCTTAGAAGTAGGTTGTATGTACTATGTAGTGATGATAATTATGGAATAGCAGCAGTATTTGGCTGCTTGAGTACTTAACTTATATACCCTATCACCCAGCTTACATTGATAATATTTAGAAAGCGTCACCCATAATAATTTAAATGTAATAATGATAGGTTTTACAGGTTGACCAGAAACACCCTCGAAGCCACGAACCATATCGAAGCAGTGTAAATGATAGTGGCCTTTCTTACAGCTATTATTTTAAAGGGCGAGTTTCAATAGCGTTTTACACAGCGGTTGCACACACTAATTATTAAGCTGAGGAAGAAATATAAATTGACTTTACACGTCAAAAGACATCGCGTTAAAGTAACCTTTGTTTGCAACGAATTAGAGAATTAGGATTGCTTTTAAATATGCTCATCCCAGAAAGGTCCCCGAAGGAGTAAGCAGAGGTTTGTGTGCATAAGCATTTTACCGAAGATGATTAAGTGCTTACGTGACTGAGGGTGAGTCCATCAGCGTTTCAGGGGGTCTACTCTCTTTCTCCGAAAACAAAAGTTCGTGAACGAACAAAAATTAAACGTAGTTTCATTATCGCTTTGTTTTTATCACAATTTTTTCTTCGTCCAATAATTTAATTAAAGTTGGTTTAGAAAATATAAACATCAAATAAATTTCTAGCGGACCACGTTCGGACGTAATTTTAGAACGAATAATAACCGTGGTAGGAATTTTTTAACTTTCGGCCGAAGCTTCGTTTTTCGGAGAAAGCGAGTAGGCTCCCAGGCACTATACATACGTCTTTGAATTACTAAAGCACGTGGTGTGAAGTCTTTCAGTATACAAAATGGATATACGTTCTAATTAGTTAGAAAACTCAAAATAAGCATACCTAATACGTGGCATTGTAACCGCTGATCTGAATGGGCTCCAATATTTTGGGTCTGGTATGGTGCTATGCAAACAAATACATGCGCAGCTACCCCTACTGTTTTCGCTGAGCGCTCATAGCTCGTGATGACACCTGTAACATGATGTTAAAATTAGGATTATGAATTTTGAAGGGTGAGTCACTGACTTTCTCGAAATGCACAATGAGTGTTCTTAAAATCGCCGTCACAAGTCATCGCGTCGACGTAAACGCAGATTTGTATGGGATCACAATAGTGTCATCTTTAGGCCGATAGAGGCGCTGTTCCGATCCTATACAAATCTGCGTTTACGTCGACGCGATGACTTGTGACGGCACTTGTACTAGGCCCTCTGTGTATAGACCATAGACGAGACTGAGAACTCTTTCTTGAATAATTCGTTGAAGGTCTTATGGCATGGTCACCCATATGGCTCCAAACAGTAATTAATCAAATTATGTAGATGTAAGATATGGTCTTAGATACAAGGGCTAATATTACTGATAACATGGGGTGATGTAATAGAAGGGGCTAGGGCTGTCGAGACTTAAAACTATACATACCTATAGATACAATTGAAGTGTCTGATTGTTTTTCCAAACTAGCTGCCCTGCGGTTTTCACCCGCGTAGATTTAGTTTCATCCTTATTGTCGCGGAAACCTAATATTTTAAAGAAATAAAAGTAGCCTAAGTTACTCCTTCAAACATCAGCTACCTGCCAGAGAAAGTCCCGTTAAAATCGGTCCAGCCGTTTCGGAGATTACCCGGAACAAACAGACAGACAGAGAAATTTTTTTAACCTTGGTTTTTCTTTGTCAGTACCGTGTATACTTTCATATGCATTGAGTGAAAAACTGTTATTTTTCAGTTACAAACAGACACTTCCATTTTATTTATCTTTATAGATTATAGATATAGATAGATAAACAAACTTTCACCACCCCAAACTTGTGAAGGGATGCTTAATACAGAATGTATGTGGGTACATTGAACCGTGGACACTCGCCACGTCCAATGATGCGTGAATAACATATGGTCGACTGTACATTGCACTTTTATAGAAGAAGCGCGAAGGTTTTATAAAAGCTATCTATACAGATAAATACAATTGAAGCGTCCGTTTGTAATTCCAAAATATTAGTTTTTCACTCAATGCATATGAAAGTATACACGCTACTGACACTGAAAAACCAAGTTTTAAAAATGTTCTCTGTCTGTCTGTCTGTCTGTCTATCTGTTTGTTCCGGGTAATCTCTGAAACGGCTGGACCGATTTTAACGGGAATTTCACTGGCAGGTAGCTGATGTTTCAAGGAGTAACTTAGGCTACGTTTATTTATCAAAAATATTAGGGCTCCGCGACAATAAGGATGAAACTAAATCTTCGCGGCGGGGCACAGCTAGTATATAAATAAAATCATTATGTTCAATTAGTGGTCCACCTAAGTCCTGGAACCAGCTCAGGGGGGGTCAAGACCCCCATGACCCCCCTCCTGGATCTGTAGACCATTATTTAACCATGCCTCAGTCTGTCTGTACGTGTCAACGTTAAAACATGGCAAAAGCTACATGGGGGAACTGTACCCAACGTTTTGACAACTTCAAAAGTCGTCGCTGGACCTTACGTTCTGCGCTTTTTTGTCTGGAGACTTAAAACTTCCTACACTCGCCGCTTGGGGCACTTTTTTAACGTTCCCATACAAAATGAGGAAAATACGCAGGCGATATCGTTAACGTAAAAACATGTTAAAGCCTATAATTAGGGTACATTTCAAAGCCGCAAAATCAAACGATATCATAGCAGCTTGGCCAGAATACTTTGACCTAATTTCTATACTATATATTTTATGATTCGGTTGGACGTTGTCCAAATGTGAGGCTCCAAGGTTTGATGATTGTTCAATCTATTTGCTTTTGGGAATGAGAACATTACATAGATTACATGAAAGTGTATGAAGCTCAGGAAGCAAGAGGAGCTCGTGGCACAGTTGCTATTGCGCATATCATTCGATCAGCGAAGTTAAGCAACCATACGCCTAGCCAGTAGTCCCGGTTGCCAATTTCACATCTTTGGCAATCGTTACAGGTCAGTCAGAGGCCTAAGAGAGTCTGACAACTGGTTTAACCCAGATTGCCGATTTTCCTCAAAAAAGGAGTTGCGAAGGTCAGATGGCAGTCGCTTCGTATAAAAATCAGGTGATCAGCCACATCGGGTTGAATCAAGTGCCGACCCCAAATACATGGGATTAAGGCCAGGGAGATGA
Organism: Watsonalla cultraria; assembly: GCA_964035505.1. Lineage (NCBI taxonomy): Eukaryota > Metazoa > Arthropoda > Insecta > Lepidoptera > Drepanidae > Watsonalla > Watsonalla cultraria. The sequence continues at coordinate 1,594,614 of OZ037717.1, read as the reverse complement.
TGACATGAAAGTGTAAATTATTTGAAAGAAAGAAAACGGTTACATATTATACTCACGCCTGTATTCCCCGACGGGGTAGGCAGAGGTGTTGTAAAAGAAACCCCACTTTTAGAAGATGATTAAGTGCTAACGAGACAAATGCTGAGTCTATCGTCGTTTCAGGCACTATACATACGTCTTCGAATCACTTCTCAGACATGCAGGTTTTCTCACAATGTTTTCCTTCACCGTAAAGCACGTGGTGTGAAATCACTGCACATAAGTTTTTTAGAAAAACTCATTGGTATAGTCCCCGCTGGGATTCGAACAGTGCCTAAGACGGCGATGGACTCACCATCTGTAACATCATTTGCCTGGCCTTATCCCATGTATTTGGGGTCAGCACTTGATTCAACCCGATGTGGCTAATTAGCTGATTTTTATACGAAGCGACTGCCATCTGACCTTCGTAACCCCTTTTTCTAGGAAAATGGGCAGTCTGGGTTAAACCAGTTGTCAGACTTTCTTAGGCCTCTGACTGATCTGTAACGATTGCCAAAGATGTTAAATTGGCAACTGGGACCGACGGCTTAACGTGCTCTCACCATCTGTAACGTTGGCGCTAAATCATCTTCGGTGAAAAGTGCATGCTGTTATTACAAGACCTTCGGTACCTCTTCGGGAATACAGGCTCGAGGATATGATGTATAAAAAAAATGTACCCCCATTCTCCATTCAAATATTATTGAAAACAGAACTCGTTTTCTAAATTTGAATGGCCACCGTCGATATGTCAATACAGCGAGCGAAACGTCTAGCGTGACGCTACGCATGCGCTAACCCCTTGCCTGCATTCTAATTAGGTGGTACCTCTTGCATCTGTTCGGGTACAGTTAGGACCCCAAATGTTTGATATATATTTTTGAGAAAACATTTTAAAAGTATTTATAATTTTTTTGGCAAAATTTTAGTTGATAACTTGCACAATGGTGAATAATATTTTGTGAGGGATGAGAAAAATCTATACATCTATACAGATAAATAAAATTGAAGTGTCTGTTTGTAATTCCAAAATAACAGCTTTTCACTAAATGCATGTGAAAACATATACGATACTGAAACAAAAAACCAATTTTTAAAAAATTTATCTGTCTGTCTGTCTGTCTGTTTAGGCTTAACTTAGGCTACTTTTATTTATAAAAAATGTTAGGGATCCGCGAAATGAAGCATGAAACTAAATCTACGCGGGTGAAACCGCGGGGCACAGCTAGTATTATATAAAAATCGGTCCAGTAGTTTCACATCATTGAGTAGCAATGCAAACAAACAATCAAATCTTCCTCTTTATAATAAATTAGGATAGATCATTTTGTTTTAGTACATTCAAAAAAAGTATTTATATAATATAACTACTACTTAGATACTACACTAGAAAGCAAAGTAATATACTAATCTAAGTTATTAAGTAATGCAGTGTTATTACTTCATTATATTAAGTAGGTACTGTGTTGATTTAAAATATATATATAATATTTTAGATACAAATTTTGAATCACTTTTCCAACCACTTATACCTAACCCTAAAACGCACGCGGTGGGTATTTCGATCACACTTAAGATTACAGTGAATTTGCATACAAAATTATCGTTTTATGTGCGTACGTACGTGCGTCCGTCTGTGTGTCACGCGTATATCGCGGTTTCTGAATGGTCGATTAATTTCACTTTACGAGTTGTTTTGTTTATCACCCAGGAATACATTATGCATTACGCTACTGAATAATCGCGGTATCGAATTATTCTGATATTTACGACAAAAGTCCTTTACAATTATCGTTTTAGTGGCCTACATTTCAGTTTTATGGTCTTTTTGGTACTTATATATTTTTTACATACAGGCACGTGGCTTTTTTGAAATTTTAGATTTTTATTTTATTCTTTATGTTATTATTTCTTCGATATCATTAACTTACGTAAATTTTTTTTTTTATAAGTACGGTAATTATCAATATTGACCAAAAAATTAAATAATATTTAAATAATGTAAGGCTTGTAAGCTGCACTAACTGTCAAAAGTAAAGTATGTAATTAAAGTGTAATATTATCAAAACCATAAAGAATAAATTGAATTTGCTATAATCATTGCTAGGTTAAAATATCGTGAAAGACCAGGGTATGTCAGAAAAAAAAAGATATTTTTTTTCCTAACCTAAAATTATGAAGTTGATAAAACTGTCATAATATGTCAGTATGAAATGACAGCTGACATAACTTCAAATTGATTTTGCTTTTTGGTAATTCCTTTCAATATCCCATATATTTATGTATATTTTCTTTGTGCTAAAAAAATAATACCGACTGCGAGTGCATTTGTTAATATCTAGATAAAAAATATCACACTATAGCAATCAGAAAATTATAATGCAGCATCGTTATCCATCAGGATCTAACCCTTTGGCTATCGAATCGTTGTATAAAAAACCACAATGCACGGTCATAATGACCCCAGTGGTTACATAACCACGTACACCATTGTTGGTTAACACAACATATATCATTATTTTAACAAAATAATTAGGTTGCTCTTAATACATGTTCGCTTTTAGTATCGTAATAATGGTCAAACGGTATTCAAAAACGAGCATTGTTGCCGCGATAAATAATTTAAACGATTAACAAAAGGCACGCGTCCGAAATGTGTGATTGGGACAAAATGACCGGTGGTTTTTGGGAGGGTTAGATTTGCATCTGCGTTGCGTGTGCGTCATCTAATATTATATGAAGTGTATTTGTTATTCTGAAAGAGCTTAAAAATATACGTATTTTAAGCAATCGTTGAAGTCGCTTCATACGCTAGGAGCGCAAGTCTATACCATACCATTTTCATTTTCACAATGACTTTAAGGATGCATATTTCTCACGTCATCCTGCAGTGACACTTGTTGTTTTCCAAAAAATACAAAAATGTAAACTAGCTGTGTAGTGAAAAGCTGGTATTTTGAATAAAATTAAACCACAGAAATTTTGTTATTTATTATAAAAATAATACATTCTTAGTACATCTGCCGCCCGCATAACGCGACCAACAGAATTAACCGCTAAACAATGTGTAAATAATAGAAGCAAGCACTCGATACACTCAATAAATACATTATAATGAATAGGTGTAACGAAACGTATCACTTTGTAACGATACGTTTGAGTTGGATGGGGTACATTGCTCGCTTTTAGTAGTACGTTAGTTTAAGGACTTGGTATATTTGAACGTCACGTACAGGTCCCGTCACGGGTTATGAGCTGACCATGAAAGCGCAGTAGTCATTTTATGAATCTGTCTGTATGTACATGGTCAGTTACTGCCACTATTTTGCACAGTGCCTTGAGCAATAGGTACCTTGTTTGTTATGGGATTTAAATTCAACTACATGAAATATAGGTCGCAAATACACGGACTGCTTGGAGAAGTCAAGATCGAGCTTCAAGCTACGACTACATAGTAATCTGCAGTGTTCTATAATACACTCATACAGGACCCGCTCGAGCAGTCGCGACTACTTTGGGCGATCTTTATAAAGGCTTCAAGTTTAACATGACTGCTCGAACAGTCCGCGAAGGAGATCTGATTATTATTTTGGAAAATTAATCCCAAGATGTCAAATTAAAAAAGAACGCAATATGCAAGGTCAAGAGACGACACTACTACAGTGACCTATACTTAGGGCATTTTACTCAACAGCTCGAGCTGTGTGTGAAGGGCCTTATTTTTATTTGTTTAGTACTAAATTGAAACGCCGCAATGTACTTTTCTATTGCACTTCTCTCGTCGCTTGGACTAAGGGATGTGCACACGCACAAAAATAATGATTACTGCCATTTCATCATAACACCAATTGATGGGGTGACACAATTGTTGGATACGTAAGGATCAATGTTGTTATTTTGAGGGCATTTATAATAGTTTAATAGACTAACTACTGTCCAATGTCCACGAGGTCACTTAAACTGAAACTGAAACTCAAAAATATTTTTATTCAATTAGACTTTTAACAAAGTACTTTCAAATCATGACATAATTATACGGGATTATACATGCTACCGCCAGGTTCGGAAGCGTTCGGTAGCTTTTACTGAGAAGAACCTGGCAAGAAACTCAGTAATTACTCTTTTCAACAAATGGTATATATTTTAAAAATACAAAATAAATCACAAAAAACATATAAGCCTACGAACACAGTTCCAATGCACAAATGTCATTAAAGTAGTTCTGCTTATATCTAAATGCGAAGCTTGAGATGCAAGCAGCACATGTTCACAAGTATGACGCGAATAGCAGCCACTGACCTCCTCAACCATTATAGAGGAAAGTGGCCAACCGGTCACCAAGACGCCGTCGCAAGCAAAGGCATTTTAGTGAGCATGACAACTCAATACAACTTATATATAAATGTGTAGCTTGAGATAACCCTGTAAGCTCGCGAGCAAATTACGATAGGAATCTCAAATTTTACTGTACTAACACGCGACCTATTTTTTGTAATAGGTAATTTTTTTATAAGTTTATTAATTTATATAAAAAGACCAAACAATTAAAACCAGGGGCAGTATTTCAAACACCGCGTTTAAAAAAATCAAGCGTTTTTGGGTGATCGTTACAATGCATATAGGATCGTTACACAACTTCAGAGCAAAGTGGCAAAGTAAGTAGTGTGTTTTAATCTATACTGACAAATACACGCAAACAACTTGAAACGAAACGCATGTCAAACACCCCCACTAATTAACCACCTCGCTGCCTTGTAATGTCTCCTGCTATTAAATCGTGGGAAATATAACGATCGCCTTGTAATAGAACTTAAATGTCCCAAACCAGCAGCGGGGGGTTAAACTTGAGGACACTTTATTTAGGGTTGCTACTCATTCCTTATTATTTTGTTAGTTCAAAAAAAAAATATACATATTTTCCAGTCTGTGTATATATATCTAAGTGGCATTATAAATATCGTCAAAAGATATTGTTAAATCGAATTAGAAAAACCTCATAGGTCTAACGGTCGCAAGTGTTACTGAACACATGGTCCTGGATTCGATCCCCGGTCGGGCAAAGGGTTAATCAGCTTTTTTATCTGTAATTTTCCAGAACCAGTACGGAAACTGGTGGCAGAAGGTTCGTCACAAGAGACTTAAATGTAACTAAACTTTTTTTTTTTTATTTGATGAGGAGAAACCTTTAAAATCCCACCCCGACCGCCCTGGGAGAGGCAGATCGGGGTGGGATTTTTACCCCACTAAAACCCCCCCGTTGGCCATCCTCAGTGCCCAGGGGGGACTCCGGGTACTCTGATAGATCGCACCGGTGTCCCCCCACACTTTGCCGGAGCACATCCCCGGGGCAGCTGTGTCGCCGCCCCTGGAGACCTCGCTGTGCAAGGCACGTCGCCACCTTCCCGGGCCCGCTGCTCGGTGGTCAAGGCTCCCACCCCGACCACCGCCAGCAGGCCCTCCGGTCCCCTTTTAGTCGCCTCTTACGACAGGCAGGGGATACCATAGCCAAATTCTTAGAACCTGGCTATTGGGTGACTAACTAACCTAACCTTAGTACACATTGGTCTACGGAGTTACAGGCCTGAGCAAACTATATTATGTATATATTTATTTTACTTTCGATCAAATCTTCATCGCGGGTCAACCCTAGCTGTGACCGCGACCCATGACCTAAATATTTCTATCTCTTGACGTCACTGATGCAACCGCACCGTTTTATGGAACCCTCTGAATCCTACTCGTGTTTGAATCAACTCAACTGGGGATATCTTTATTTGATTAGACTCTTAATAAAGTACTTTCAAATCGTCAGAATGACATGATAAGACTCCACGTCGGTCCATGGCAGCGGAGCGAAGTGGCGGAGCGGTAAGTAAAAATTCACACCAATAGATTTGCCTGAACGAAGATATTGAACTGACTCGCGCGTCATCACCACCGCGTTCAGCTTCAATGGACATCCTTGCACGGTGGACAGGCACCCTTATACAGTGCTGTACCAACACCCACTTTACACCAAAGATTATTAAGTGCCAACGTGACAGAAGATGAGTCCATCGCCGTCTCAGGCCTTATACGTCTATGAATTACTTCTCAGACACATGCCGGTTTCCTCACGATGTTTTTCTTCACCGTAAAGAACGTGGTGTGAAATCACTGCACTTAAGTTTTTTGAAAAATTATTGGTACAGGGGCCCAACCATGAGCTCTTATTGCAATGATAATTCAGTTGTGCGACAGTGACAGATGTATGCACGTCACATACATCTGTCTCATAAATGAGTGAAACTATCATGGCAATAAGAGCTCATGGTAAGGCCCCAGTACCACTATCACGAGTTTGCCACCGTTCTCCTAATCTACTCTCGCTAGCGTCTCCGCCGAATATTTGTATAAGAAATTGTACAGCGCCTCCAAGCGGTGACGTGAAGAACTAAAATATGTCATACAAATATTGTCGGAGACGTTAGCATAGATTACGAAAACGGTGGCAAATTCGTGATAGGGGTACAGGCTCTGCTGTGATTTAGTAGCAGGTGACTACTCAAACCCTACGTTCCCTACGATTAGCTTTATAGATATCATTTTGATCCTTGTAACATTTATCTACTACGCATGCGTACTAGAGGTAGCGATCAATTAGACCATTGAAAAATTCAGTGGTATTGTACCGAACAAGGTATTACATTAATAATTGAAATACTGCTTTCCGAGAAAGTATATCAATTGTCGGACCTACTCAATTATTCAGTCGTTCAGCACACAGTACGTTTATTCATTCATGATCCAATTTGGTGAGGCCTTTTGTTCTGAAAGGAACTATACACGTCATCACTATTAATTCCACAATCATACCAACGAAATAAACGAATAAAACTAAATAACGCAACGATTTCAAATCCTGAAAGTAAGGTTGTTTTTTGAATGCGACTCATATTAGAACGATTTCTACAATAAAATAAAACCTAACTCAGTCACCGATAAATGTGAAATTTATGTTATTTTAAGTTAAGGCTTATGATATCAATCGTTAAGTACACGTACGGTAGTAACATAGTAGGGGACAGAAAAAAAAAACCATCCACAAAAAAATTTTTAGATTCAGTCGAATGCTTAAGAACTCCTAGTGGGTATAACATCTATACAGATAAATAATATTGAAATGACATTCGTATGAAAGTATACTGAAATAAAAACCACATTTTATTTTTTTTCTCTGTCTATCTGTTTGTTCCGGGTAATCTCCGAAACGGCTGGATCGATTTTAACGGCAGATAGGTAATGTTACAAGGAGTAACTTAGGCTACTTTTAATTTTAAAAAAGCATAAGGGTTCCGTGGGACATCCATCAAATTTACTATACGTGGGTGAAACCGCGGAGTACAGCTAGTTTTCAATAAACGAAAAAAAAAATGTCTAATAGAAGCCAGCAATTGTCCAATATAGCCACCATGTGGTGTATTGGCCTGCGCACGCGCCGCTGATGACTTTTTAAACGATGACACATGTCATCTTAATTATTCTATTTGTAGGACAGATGGCCGAATTAAATTTAATTTTCACTGTAATTGCATTGGTTACGTGGTTTTGAAACAAAGGGTGTGTTTTCGTTATTAATTTTGTCATAAGTCACCCCTTTTAGACATCATCGCGCCGAGTCAAGGAATAGTGTAAGCAGGTATAATCTATACATCTATACAGATAAATAAAATTGAAGTGTCTGTTTGCAATTCTAAAATAACAGCTTTTCACTAAATGCATATGAAAGTATACACGCTACTGACAATAAAAAACCAAGTTTCAAAAATTTTCTCTGTCTGTCTGTCTGTCTGTGTGTTCCGGGTAATCTCTGAAACGGCTGGACCGATTTTAACGGGACTTTCACTGGCAGGTAGCTGATATATCAAGGAGTAACTTAGGCTACTTTTATTTATTAAAAATATCAGGGTTCTGCGACAATAAGGAAGAAACTAAATCTACGCGGGTGAAACCGCGGGGCACAGCTAGTAGAGAATAAATTTATCGAAAAACAACTTTCTTAATTTTATTTTCAAAACGTGCTTTTATGAATCTGGCGTATCTGCCACGTTATTCACTAAGCTTTCTCAGCGCCGCACTCGTTGTCGGTTATCGGTGTTAATGATACGAAACTGAACCTTATCCATCTGTGTATTATGTATCAATTTCCTATGATTAAAACCAACGCTCGTTTTCCTTAACGAATACGCTGCTGAATTATTCACTAAGATTTATCAGCTTCTCAGGTAAAAAAAAGAAAATCGTGTTCCTTAGCAAGTCCTTTCATTTGATACCCATACTGTGGTACTTAGTGCAGAAAATTCGCCATCTTGGATGATCCGCCATATTGGAATTAGAATAAAAAAACAAAGCAATGAAAAAATATAATGAAACATTCATTCTTCTGTTAAACCCAGCATAATATTTATGCTGCGTTTTGCTTACCCATTAGCTTTTTACCGAAGATAATACATATACTAAAATGAGAATGAAAATGATTTATTCAGTTTAGGCCCTGGTAAGGCACTTATGAATATCGAGGAATTTACTACCGGTTCGGAAACTAGGCCTCTGAGAAGAACCGACACGAAATAATGAACAATTATACATTAAATAAATAAATGAATAATGTGTACTAGAATTATTTGTCACTTTAGTTACATAAATGCAATTTTAGGCAAACAGTGATATTTCTAACATCATAAATCATGTTTTATTTGATATCTAGTTGCTATGACAACAAATTTTAGGGGAACACAAAACACGACTGATTGCAGTGCCTGCGCATATTATTCGCGCGTGCCAGATCTTACGATAACGATTTGCACATTTTTGAATACAGTCACCAATTTATTAATCAATCAATATTATCCAAATGATATCTCTAAATTAAATCGCATCAAAATAACACTAGGTCCTTTTTTTTTAATTGACTTGAAAAAGTTTGTCAACTTAGACAGAAATGCCCACTTTTCGGCCACTACGACTCTTTATGACTGGCTTAGAAACTAATTTAATTATTTATAATAACTCATGAATAATAGGATTTATTTCGTGAAGCCTGACAAATAAGACTTTTAGCGACATATACATATCCGTATAGGTATGAGGTGTGGATAAGAATACGACATCTATTCATCTATATCTATACAGATAAATAAAATTGAAGTGTCTATTTGTCATTCCAAAATAACTGCTTTTCACTAAATGCATATGAAAGCGTACACGCTATTGACATCGAAAAACCAAGCTTCAAAATGTTTCTTCGTCTGTCTGTCAGTCCGTCTGTCTGTCTGTCTGTCGTATATACTATATACGTACGTATCGTATACGTATCGTATATACTTTCAAAAACGTATTTAATGAAAAGCTGTTATTTTATTTGTATGTATAGATGCATAGATTTAAAAATCGATTATTTTTGAAATTAAAAACTACCAACATAAATATAAAAATCTTTTGTGTTTCTAATATTGGATGATAATTAATTTTATGATCGATAGATACTAATAGGTACAAAACAACCCGTTTCCTCTTTTATTCAAATTACACCTATCTATACACATGATACCAAACACCTGTACCATCAATAAATCAATTCATTGTATTTGTAACTGATTGACATTTAATAAATTATAAAATCGATTCGACATCCTTTCAATTAAATTTTGTAACCGAAACAGAATGGTGTTGAATTGTCATCGATACAAATTAATAAGATTTAAGTGTCTGTTTGTAACTACTGATTAACAGCTTTGCACTAAATGTATACAGATATACGGTACTCACATAATAAAAAAAACAATTTTAAATCTTTTTCTCTGTCTGTTTGTTTGTTCCGGCTAATCTCCGGCAGCTAATGTTACGAGGAGTAAGTTAGACAGCTTTTATTAAAAAAAAAGATTAGGTTTCAGCGGTCTGGGTGGACCGCTGAACCCTAATCTTTTTTCATATCATATATAATCTATGTATACAGTACTACATAAAGAAAGAAAGAACGGAAACACATAAATTTCCTTGCTTCCTACATAAAAAAAAAACAGAAATAAAATTAAACCAATGTCATCGACCATCATAGTTGTATTTTATGCACACCAGTAAGGTGTCGATTATTATTGGGCCGACGCTAAGCGGTTACCGACGTAGTCTATGGTCGCTTGCAATATTTCCACTTCGCTATTAGTAACGGTATAAAATGTACGGGAATGACATATGTCACGTGACTGATTTATGTCATTTTCATACATTTTGTATCGTTTCTATTAGCAAGCGCTAGAGAATGTTACTTTGTCTAGGCTTATAGAGACCATTTTGTCGAGAAAAAAAACATTTAGTAATAAACTAGCTGTGCCCCGCGGTTTCACCCGCGTAGATTTAGTTTCATCCGTATTGTCGCGGAACCCTTATATTTTTAATAAATAAAAGTAGCCTAAGTTACTCATTGAAACATCAGCTACCTACCAGTGAAAGTCCCACTAAAATCCGTCCAGCCGTTTCACAGATAAGCCGGAACAAACAGACAGAGAAACATTTAAAACTTGGTTTTTCAGTGTCACTAGCGTGTACACTGTCATATGCATTTAGTGAAAATCTTTTATTTTGGAATTACAAACAGACACTTCAATTTTATTTATCTGTATAGATGTATAAATACTGTGTACCTACGAATATAATGTCATAATTATTCCGATCAGGGGCCCAACCATGAGCTGTTATTGCAATGTTAATTCAGTTGTGCAACAGTGACATATGTATGCACGTCACATACATCTCTCTCATAAATGAGTGAAACTATCATGGCAATAAGAGCTCATGGTAAGGCCCCTGATAGGTAATAATGAGAATCAATGATTTTCTTACATCGGGGTACAAAGGTACAAAAACAAAGTTATAGAATCTAACACATTGTTGAACACATAATAAAACAGGGCAATTATCAAGTATTTTTGTTTACGGCAACCGTCGACGCAGTTCAGACACAATAAATAATGCATGCAGTACTACAATAGATAAAAAACTACAAATTGGATTTGCTTTCGACGCCCGATTTCTTGGTGTGGTTAAAGTTGTTAAATTAAAAAAACAAATATTCGGTACAATTTTCATCGCAAACTCAATACTATTATTTTATGTCAGTCACATCGCTTTTTCTATGTAAGTTAGTATTTAAGGTATTTATGTATTGTATTATTATTATTTTTATTGTGTTTTATTATTAGGAGGAGCTCGTGGCACAATTGCTATTGCGCATATCATTCGATCAGCGAAGTTAAGCAACCATACGCCAAGCCAATAGTTGGATGGGTGACCGCCCGAGTTCCCTCCGTGCCTCCTCCCAATGTATGGGATAAGGCCAGGGAGATGATGATATGTATTGTATTATTGTTATACCGTTGTCTGGTACCCATAGTACAAGCTTTGCTTAGTTTGGGACTAGATGGCGATATGACATGTCATGTAATAATAATAAGTATAAGTATTATTAATAAACTAGCTGTGCCCTGCGGTTTCACCCGCGTAGATTTTTTTTCATCCTTATAGTCGCGGAACCCTAATATTTTAATAAATAAAATTAGCGTACGTTACTCCTTGAAACATCAGCTACCTGCCAGTGAAAGTGCCGTTATATTCGGTCCAGCCGTTTCAGAGATTACGCGGAACAATTAGACAGACAGACAGACAGATAATTTTTTTAAAAATTGTTTTTTTAGTGTCAGTAGCGTGTATACTTTCAGATTAATCCATGTCATTCTGACAGTCTGAAAGTACATTGTTAAATTCTAGTCAAATTAAAAAAAAATATTTTTGTGTGTAAATATAGCTTTGAGCGCCTGTTTAAGTTATTATGTCTATCTTGGGATACTGCAAGAATATAATAATATGTACTGTGTTCATAGGTAAATAATGCCGGCACCCCCATGTCCCGTAGGACACTCGAAATAGTTAGCAGTTACCTCTCTTTATTGATGTGCGTAACGTAATTACAGCGATGCAGATAGGGGCGGCAGATGCGGCAAACTATAGATAGCACTTCGTATACTGATACCGAATTATATTTACGTCTAAAACACATCATTATGCAACGGAAGATTTTGATTTTGGAATTAGGAACACATTTATTCAATTCAAATATTTTTACAAAATTCAAATCAGGGATGCAAGCTAAAAAAATTCGAATGATTTGCGTTCTGTTTCCGAATGCAAGTGTAAAATTGTCATCAACATGTTAAATATTAAAGTATAATTTAATGCATTATTATATCACACATTGATGATTAACCATGATTAAACAAATAAATACTAATTTACGTTACACGTATAAAACTACAAAAAAAAAATCTTACTGTTCTCTATGAATATTCACTTCGAATGCTTCCCTCCATTATTTTTCCAGTCGCGACCACGGCATAGACAAATGTCCATTTCTTATCGCGTTCGATTTACAAATTAAATAAACATCACAATTTTATTGTCAAAATAAAACCTTTTCTACACAAACCTTATAGTCACTACGATAAAGTTTAAAATAAAATCATAGATGGACTTAAAGACCGTTTCCACTTAATACACATGTCGACAGGCTTAAAAAAATAAATGACAGGTTGCCTGAATAACGTTTATAGTGATTCCAACTTTAGTTACGATCAAATTAAGTTTAAATTACAATAAATTAATTGAGGGTAGGGTAACAATGGAAAGAAATAATTAAATTAATATTCAAAGTGTTAAGTTAACAGGTTCAGGAATTTATTAGATACGGGGAATTTAAAAAGTGTCTGATTATTTCTAAAACCACTCCGTATTTGCTTACTTTGCAGATATAAAATCTCGAACATTAAAAAAACCTCCAATAACAATTAAAAATAACGGTTGCATGAACATCTTAAGGATTTACGTCAAGATTTAGAACATATTAAAAAAAAAATCAGCTGGTCCTCAACCCACGTGCCATTCATACAATGTGCTCGATTTTTTTTCTTATTTCCTTTTTCAAAACGCCCGCTCTTTTGCAAGATTGCATTCAAATTCAAATGGCATTCTATCAAAATCACTTTTTTTATTTGCAGTTGAAACTACAACTTGCGTATAAATCCGGGCAGCGGAAAAATATCGCAAACTCTATGGTTTGCGAAGTTCTATTTCATATTGACATTTCACAGTTATTATTGCGATTGCTACATGCTGTTTCGAAGCGTATCGTGAAAGACATAAGAGTCAGTATGCTTAGAAAGTGTAAGTTTGTATAACTTAAATCAATATCAATATGTTCGAAAACTTTTGTCAGCTAGAAACTTGTTAATGGCCATTTTAACTTTGAATTCCGTAAAGACGACAAATTGCCCAAAAGACGTAATAAATATTTAGAAAAAAATGTTCGTTTAGCGTTTAGACTGTTTTTTTTTTAATTTGAATGATAAACGTCAATAAAACTTTGCGTCTTGAATTATTTAGGCTACTGAAATTTATTTAAAACTGGCTGTGCCCCGCGGTTTCACCCGCGTAGATTTTAATTTCATGATTGCTCACGGATCCCTAATTTAAAAAAAAAAACTAATTAGCCTTAGTTACTCCTTGTAACATAAGCTATCCGTCAGTGAAAGTCCCGTCAAAATCCGTCCAGCCGTTTCGGAGATTACCCGGAACAAACAGACAGACAGACAGAGAAAAAATTTTAAAATTGGTTTTTCTGTGTCAATACCGTGTATACTTTCATATGCATTTAGTGAAAAGCTGTTATTTTGGAATTACAAACAGACACTTCAATTTTATTTATCTGTATATCTGTATAGATATATTAAATACTTTTATTAATGTCGTTTCGTTTAGGTAAGGAAACGAGATTTCGGGTATGGTCATAATAACATATCTTTTTTCATTCTTCACATTGGAGCCAGATAAGAAAACCTATGTAAATAGTTACGTTTTTTGACATAAGTAAGTAATCTTATTTTTTTTATTTTTTTGCACTCCGCCAAAGGACGATGTTAGCACGTGCCGCACCTGGCCGGTAGGGCTGTAGCAGGTATCGATAATTTGACGTCAATATAAATCGATGAGACTTAAGAGATATTATTAATTAATATTACTCGAATAGATCGAGGTAAAAAAGTGTCCTGGCAGTAAGACAGAATTCTTTTTGACAATAAAAGCTGAGATATTTGATAAAAAAAAAAAAATTTTTTTCCGCGGGCAGCCTTGGATTTTTCACCTGCTTAGCAATGCGATGCAAGTTTAAATCTGAGCCCAATGACTACTCAATCGCTAGGTTAGCGACTCGACTCCTCCCCTCCATGGAGCAGGAGCAGCCTTGGGGGTACAACATTTTTAGCTTCTTAAGTCAAAGGTTGAGCAGGTGTTGGAGCAGCAGCTGCTGCAACGCCCCACATTGTATTTCTGAATAGAAACTTGGAGATTCCATTATGCTCTTCCTGGCATACAGCACAATATGTTTTACCTTAAGGATGGCAAACAAGCATGCGAGAGGAGCTCATGGCTAAGTTGTTATTGCGGATCATTCGATCAGCGAAGTTAAGCAACCATAACCCAAGCCTGTAGATTAATGGGTGACCGCCCGAGTTCCCTCCGTGCCTCGGAGAGCACGTTAAGCTGTCGTTCCCGGTTGCCAATTTAACATTTTTGGCAATCGTTACAGGTCAGTCGGAAGCCTAACAGAGTCTGACAACAGGTTTAACCCAGATTACCCATTTTCTTGTATAAGGGGTTGTGAAGGTCAGATAACAGTCGCTTCGTAAAAAATCTGGTGATCAGCCACATCGGGTTGAATCAAGTGCCCACCCCAACAATGTATGAGACCCTTTACGAAAAACCCCATGCTGTACCTACTCGTTTGTCAAAACCATGTTCATTTCCCAAGACGATTTCGGTCTATGTAATCGTCCAATTTTTTTACGTACTGCATTTTTTTTAACATTTATCGATAAATCGACACGACACAATCCCATCTCTAATTCTAACAACCATTGGACCGCGTTGCGTCTCGCGAATTCCCTCACAAAAGACTTCAAGACATATTTATTTGATTCAAACAATACGAGAACGGCAGCTGATTTGGTTTTTGTACTAGTTTCTTACGTCATTCATACAACGTCATACAATATTAAACCTTAAATCTCAAGACTTAAGAACTACGTTAATTTTGTAAAAAAACCTATATGAATAACCGTACTCATTCAAATTACTCAAATTACTTGACTTTCCTTAAGTATTACTTAGGGGGTGTTTTGTTTCACCATTATTGTATAGCATTACAAATAGTGTAATGTCTATGGAATTAAAAGTAAAACGTCTAGAAGTGGGTGGTTTTTGGTCATGCTGACAGCTAATTCCTTTTTTAAATGATGGTGTTAATTAAATTTAGGGTTGAGTGCATTGAGAGTTATAATCAACTTAAAAATACCTTTTTATATTTGAAACGGTAAGGGGGCTTTATGAACTTAGCTATGATATTTATTACTATGATCAACTGATCTTTCTTCACATTATACCTTAGGTTACTTTAATTTTAGGAATCTATATCTATACAGATAATTAAAATTGAAGTGTCTGTTTGTAATTCCAAATCACTTTTTCACTAAATGCATATAAAAAGTATTTAAGGTAGGTTATATTAAAAACCCGATTTTTTATTTTTTTGTCAGATTGTCTGTCCGTTTGTTCTGGCTGGCTGTATCTGTCTGTCTAGCTAATCTTCGAAACGACTGGAAGTATTTTAACGGGACTTTCATTGGTGTTACAAGGTGTAACTTAGGCTTACTTTTAGGGAAGCCCATTGATGAAACTAAGTTTACGCGGGTGAAACAGCGGGGCACAGTTAGTATGTGATAAGAATTAAAAACTTGAATATGGAGAATGCAACTGCAAGGCAGAGCTTATAGAAAAACTAAATTTGCTCATCCTATCATACCCGTGTTTAAAACAAAAAATCCCTAAAATTATTTAAAAATACAATCGACCAGTTAATTTAAAAATATTAAAAAAAACTATATTTAATAGTTCCTACACAAATTAATTGTAATGTGCATGCACACGGATGATTTACCAAACTGAAAACTTCTATTTGTTCACGCATGCGCAATGACGAGATGTCATGTTGACATGACACTGACAGCTGCTGACAGAATGCCGCTTTGATTTTTTTTAAAGTAGCGGCAAAACATTTTTGTGAAGAAATTTGAGTTGGATTAAAATTATAATTCGTATAAGAAAACGCAATCGGAATTAACATAACCATTAACCATTAACGAGTACCTGGCAGGAATTACAGGAATGGTTGGAAGAAAAAAAATCTAAATCCAATCAATTTTAGAAGTTATACCTCTCGTTTCATAGACAATAATCAATAATCAGTTTTAATGGCAAGATTTATTAGTATGCGATTTAATTTCTTCTTATTTGTAAAGCTAAGTATTACAATCGTTCATTGACTGCAGTAAACCCTTACAACCAGGCGAAATACACATTGATAAAAAATAATTGGATTAAGCTTTATATTACTGTCATTTTCATAAATAGCATAATATATCTAAGAACGTAATTGTATCAATAGACCTTTAAATTCAAGTGGGTAATTTCCTTTATTGTTTATGAAGAGGAATGAAGATCACATCTGAATTATATTGAGATATAAATTGTAAGTCCTTTGAAATGATCCACCATTTAAAGTAGAACCGCGTTCTTTGATATAATTTGGGGTTAAATTCGTTTTCTTATTTAAATATTATATTTGAAGTCCCCAAGAGCGTGGTTTTTCCGTTCGCGGTTTCACCCGTGCTCAACTTCTTTATTTACGACGGCTTGTTATTACTGTTCGTGCTGTACGTTATCTGGTATTTTGTTAACTGTTTTAGTATCCACGACGTTATGTGTGCAAATAATACGTCTATAGGTTATAGTTTTGTATAATTTCGCCTTTAGTTCACAAGTCTTCGGTAGTATAGTGGTAAGTATCCCCGCCTGTCACGCGGGAGACCGGGGTTCGATTCCCCGCCGGAGAGAACACTTTTTTAACTTTTTTCACACTTTTTAGGCATACTTAGGGAACAGATAGATACGTAGAGGTAATAATGCCTAGTGCGAGGTTTTCACTGCCACCGTAACAAGTCACCGCGTCGACGTAAACGCAGATTTGTATAGGATCGAA
This sequence comes from Watsonalla cultraria, assembly GCA_964035505.1. Taxonomy (NCBI): domain Eukaryota; kingdom Metazoa; phylum Arthropoda; class Insecta; order Lepidoptera; family Drepanidae; genus Watsonalla; species Watsonalla cultraria. Next base: position 1,577,414 of record OZ037717.1, on the reverse strand, counting down.
ACAGCGCCTCTGTCGGCCTAAAGATGACACTATTGTGATCCCATACCAATCTGCGTTTACGTCGACGCGATGACTTGTGACGGCGATTTTAAGAACACTCGCACTAGCCACTCAGGGCGCAATAGCACTGAGTAAATATCATGATGTAGGAAATATGTAATGTTAAATTATTTGTACACCTGAGCAAAGTTGAAGTTGAGCCGTGATCGCATCGTGATACTCAGTGTAACTTTTGGCTGGTATTTGCCTTGAATGGGCTCAATGGTGGTCGTTTGTCATCAATTATTGATTTTATGGAGTAACGATATAGTTTCTTTGTTACAAATCATTTGCATAGCTACTTAGATCTATACAGATAAATAAAATTGAAGTGTCTGTTTGTAATTTCAAAATTACAGCTTTTCACTAAATGCGTATGAAATTATACACGCAACTGACACTGAAAAACCAAGTTTTAAATATTTTCTCTGTCTGTCTGTCTGTTTGTTCCGGGTAATCTCTGTAACAGCTGGACCGATTTAAACGGGACTTTCACTGGTTTCAGGTAGCTGATGTATCAAGGAATAATTTAAGCTACTTTTATTTATTAAAAATATTAGGGTTCCGCGACAATAAGGATGAAACTAAATCTACGCGGTTGAAACCGCGGGGCACAGCTAGTCCTTCATATAAATTGGCCCTTTATTGTTTTCTGCGATGAGAATAACATGCACGCTCACGCCTGTATTCCCCGAAGGGGTGATCAGAGGTGTTGTAATAACAACACCCACTTTTCACCGAAGATGACTAAGTGCCAACATGACAGATGGTGAGTCTATCGCCGTGAAATCACTGCACATATATTTTATTTAGAAATACTCACTGGTACAGGCCTCGTTGGGATTCGAACCTGCTACGAAAGCGATTGCTCAAACCCCAAGGCCACCACGGCTCATTGAATAAGACTGAGAACTGCGATGTCAAACAACAATTGCCCCAATAAATCTATATATATAAAAGAAAGTCGTGTTAGTTACACTACTTATAACTCAAGAACGACTGAACCGATTTGGCTGAAAATTGGTGGGGAGGTAGCTTAGAACCAGGAGAAGGACATAGAATACTTTATACCGTTCTCTTGCAACCTAAAAAAAATCGTCATATAACACACTAAAGTCTGCGCGGGTGAAACCGCGGGGCACAACTATATTTTATAAAAATATTTTTATGTCTTAGCTCAGTTTTGATTTTGGTGCCAACTGCCAATTTTTTTATATTGTAACATTCTGTCATTTCTAATTTTGACAAATGCATAACACTTCCGTTAATATAAACTGTAGCATAGGGTCGGCATGTTAATTTGTGTCAATCAATGCATTTGCGAGTTCCATCGGAACTGTCACTCCCACAGGCGGTTGTTGACACCTGGCTTTTCAAATTAGCTACGCGAGGGAGGGTGTGATTTAATAATTATATACTTTTAAACAAAATATTAAAAAAAAAAAACAAAAAAAAACTGTACCCTATTGGGAAGACGGATTTGTTGCCAATATCAGCTTAATATATAATCTACGTTAGACTAGAATATTTAAAAAAAATATTTTCTTTTGTCATCATCATAAAATTAAGAGTCTTACGTCTTTACGACTCTTGTCGGTGTAACTGATGCAACTTCTTCCATTCATTCAAGTGCCATCTCCTTGACCTCCCTATACGTCATGGCAGACACATTTTCCTTAACTTGTCTCATGTATGTAAGCCTGGGTCTTTCTCTTCCTCTCCTTCCCTTTACTTTTCCTTCTAATATATTTTTAAAAAAATGTTTTGAAGAGGAGCTCGTGGCACAGTTGCTATTGCGCATATCATTCGATCAGCGAAGTTAAGCAACCATACGCCTAGCCTGTAGTTGGATGGATGACCGCCCGAGTTCCCTCCGTGCCTCGGAGAGCACGTTAAGCCGTCGGTCCCCGTTGCCAATTTAACATCTTTGGCAATCGTTACAGGTCAGTCGGAGGCCTAAAAATAATCTGACAACTGGTTTAAAAAAAATCACAGATTTTCCTCCTAAACGGGGTTGCGAAGGTCAGATGGCAGTCGCTTCGTATAAAAATCAGGTGATCAGCCACATCGGGTTGAATCAAGTGCCGACCGCAACAATGTATGGGATAAGGCCAGGGAGATGATGATGTTTTTAATGAAACTGTCATGTCGTACAAGGTGGCCAATCATTTTCATTTGTATTCAACTAATATTTTTCTTAAGATGCTAATTTAGTGTAGGTAATACTTATTTAAGTTATTATATTATGATACTAGCTGTGCCCTGCGGTTTCACCCGCGTAGATTTAGTTTTATTCCCACGGAACCCTAAATGTTTCTTTATAATAAAAGTAGCCTAAGTTACTCCTTGGAACATCAGCTACCTGCCAATGAAAGTCCCGTTAAAATCGGTCCAGTCGTTTCAGAGATTACCCGGAACAAACAGACAGACAGACAGAGAAAAAATTTAAAACTTGGTTTTTTTGTGTCAGTAGCGTGTATACATTCCTATGCATTTAGTGAAAATCTGTTATTTTGGAATTACAAATAGACACTTCTATTTTATTTATCTGTATAGATGTATAGATTATATCCTTATTTTTTGTGTTCTTGAAGCATAAAAACAATAGTCCTTTATTGATGTAAAATATTTAAATTGGTACATATACATTTTTTGTACAGTTTACTTACAAAAAATATATTGACTTAACCATTAAATTCTACTTGAAACAAAACATAAACATCAAACAGAACTCTTTAATTAAATATTTAAAACCATTAAAAAAAGTTAATTCCCAAAGAATTCCTTTTAAACACACCGTCATTAATTGCAAACTATTGTCAAAGTTTATCGGAACGAAAAATGCTGGCCACAAACTAATCGAAGGAAAAAAAACCAGTCTTACCAGGGGTGTCACACAAATAAATCAACTTTGCTTGACCTAAGCCTTAGGGGATTATATCCCGAAGGTCTCACGACGTTAACGACCCTACGATGACACTTAAATTTTTATTTTTATTTATTTCAGCTAGTTAAATCCAGTTTCGAGTGCCTGTAAGTGTTAAGGTGGATTTATAGGTAATTGTGTATTGTCAGGTGGGTGAAATGGATTTCATTATGGACTAGCCTGGTGCGTTTACCGAACACGTTCCTTTAAAAATGATAATACCTACTGAAACATGCTTTTTAACCGACGTAAAAAGACAGAGGTTCTTTATAAGCATGCGAACTACATTTCAAAGGATAGTCTCATTATTTCCAAAGCAGTTTCATCCGTGTATACTTGAATTCGCAGATCACATATAAAATAAACATCTGCCTTTGTAACTCCTTGTAAAAAATATAAAAAATTGGTTTTCCATTGTCGCACCGTGTATACTTTTACAAGCATTTAGTGAAGCTGTTAATTTGAAATTGCAAACAGACACTTCAATTTAATACACTTTGCTTCAAATATTAATATTTTTTTTACCTTCTAATAATAGCACAAATTTTCTCACAGCAGGTGAGGAACTTGTTCGTAAGCTATTGTAGAATGTGCTGCAAATTTTAATCTTGAACTAAACACCCTTTTAGACAACATTTTTTTGCGCCCCGTGACCCGTACGCTGATATGCGAACACACAATTACTATTTCAGAAATGCCCTTTAGGTAAAATCAAGTTTACCTTTCAAACATTGTTTGTTATCAAAACACGCCGTAAATTTACGTTCTTATACAGGGTTGAGACTTTATAGGCGCACATTTTTGGTGCAGAGCATCGACTACACCAGTCTATGTATACAGAATTATAAAATTGAAGTGTCTGTTTGACGGTACTTACTTTAAAAATCAATTTTAAAAAAATTCTCTGTTTGTTTGTCCCGGTTAATTTCCGAAACCGCTAGGCCGATTTTAACGGGACTTTCACTGGCAGATAGCTAATTTTACAATGAGTAACATAGGCTACTATTTAAAAAAAACACTAGCGTTTCGCGGGTCTCCCATGAAATTGACACTACGCGTGTAAAACATACCTTTTTTACAAATACTATTAAAAGACCCTAACTTTTTTTAAATTTTTTTCATCTATACGAGTATACTAACTATTTATTTTTGCGGTATAGTGTAGTTGTTAGAGGTTACTAAAGGTTCCATGCTTATTGGATGATATGTGGAACATAAGACAATGCATAATTTTGTTGTAAAATGTAATTCTAACAAATTAAAATGCCTTTAATTAATTTATTTATTTATTTATTGATCACCAACAAGATGTACATCATCACAAACAAAAACAAACATTGTAATCATTTTGAGAGCATGCTTAATGCCATCTTAATTATAGGTGAAAACTGCATGCATGAAAGAAGACAACTAAAACAGTGAAATAATTGAGTATACCCTAATTATACACTAGTTTTACTTAAATTAAATACGAACAGGTTTTAATTATAACTTAATATAATTTTTCTAAATAAATCTTATAAATTTGAGTGACTAAGAGAATGCCTAAATTGTGAAGGTTTGTCAGAGAATTTTAAGTTTTATGATTTTTTATTTGATTTTTATATTGACATACGTACGACCATCCGATGCTCAAAAATGTACGTCTAAAAAGTCTCAACCCTATATAATGTTACATTACCTACATGACTTACATTACGCCCTTGGCAACAACTAGCTTCTCAAGTACTACTCATTCCCATGCATTGTTGACGAAAATAAATCAAATTTACATGAAAAAAAAAACAAGTTTCGCGGACACAAGGGTGGGTAGTATTGTTAAATCGTCGCTCGCTTTTCGCACACGGAAGTTCCTGTTTGAATTAAGAATAAGGAATACGCATTTTAAGATAACAATACCCACACTGACAATAGGGTAGTCCAAACGAGAGCATCTATTGTCATCTGCGGCGCAGCTGATCGCAGGAGATTGCGCGTTCTTATTTCAAAATGCAATTTTTGAATAGAGAATTGTAACGGTAACTTTTCAGGAATTTATTTTTCTTCCAATTTTGTGTGAGTTATTGTGCACCCACCTTTAAAGAAGGGACTGAGACAATTTTGATGGTATTGTTTATTGAGACTGGTGGAGAAAATCGGTTACACGGATACATGGCGTAGACAGCATAGGGCATCGATTTGGTTGGTGCGTCGCGCGGTTTGGGACTACTGGGATAAAATATATCAATCAGTGATAATGGAGCATTCAAATGGTGAAAGAATTTTAAAAATCGGTCCAGTACTTTTTGAGCCAATTCGTTCCAAACATACTTACATACACGTGGCTCCCACGCACGGGACAAAACTAGAGCATGCATATTGACAATTGACAACGGCCTCTATGTTATGAAGTAGCTGTGCCCCGCGGTTTCACCCGAGTGGATTTAGTTTCATCCTTATTGTCGCGGAACCCTTATGTTTTTAATAAATAGAAGTAGCCTAAGTTACTCCTTGAAACATCAGCTACCTACCAGTGAAAGTCCCGTTAAAATCCGCCCAGCCGTTTCAGAGATTACCCGGAACAAACAGACAGACAGACAGACAGACAGAGAAAAATTTTAAAACTTGGTTCTTTAGTGTCAGTCAATTGAAGTGTCTGTTTGTAATTCCAAAATAACAGCTTTTCACTACATGCATATGATAGTATACAAGCTACTGACACTGAAAAACCAGGTTTTGAAATTTTTCTCTGTCTGTCTGTCTGTTTGTTCCGGGTAATCTCCGAAACGGCTGAACTGATTTTAACGGGATTTTCACTGGCAGGTAGGTGATGTTTCAAGGAGTAACTTAGGCTACTTTTATTTCTTAAAATATTAAGGTTCCGCGACAATAAAGATGAAACTAAATCTACGCGGGTGAAACCGCAGGGCACAGCTAGTACTTAAATAACACGTTGAACTATTAATTATAAATAGCTAACCGTTTATTAATTATATATCTATATCTTGACATTAAGCAAAGGTCACCTTTGACGCGTGCCTAGAACATCTGCCAACGTATGGGAAATTACTTACTTATAACCTTTTATAGGATAGGTGCGGGTTTTATGCTTGTATTATACTGTGAGCTATTTATAAGCGAGTAGCTTCCTGCACAAAGAGCCTTAGACATGTTGAACAGTCGTCTGCTACGCAAATGAATCAAATTCCAAGCTGACCGCAACGGTTATTGCATACAGTTTTTCAAGAACTTAACTGCAGTATCACACAGAGTTTTATGTCATGTTAAAAGAAGATGAAGGCATCGCTCATGTTGAAAAGTAAAAATTAAAATTTGTGAACTACCCTAAACGAGTACCTACGGCTCGCACTTGACCGAATTTAGTTCACCCAGTTCCTAATTTAAATTATTCATACAAATTATTGGGACATAAAACTGATTATCACCTTTTATCTATGGCGTAAGTAACTTTTAAGATGCTAATATGAAAAGCAAAGTGATTACCAAAAACAAAAATTCTAACACTAGTTTATTACAAGTGACACTTATTGTATTGCAATAAGACTGAGAATCGCTTGTTTTTGAAGATATTGATAGGATAAATAAAACGGTAAGGATAATTCCTTTTAAGATTTTTTTATTGGAAGGGCGTTTTTTAAGGCGCGGTAACAAAAGATTGCTCTAAATAGATAGTCGTAGATTACTTCAATAAAGTAACGTAAGAATATCACCCCTATGTATAATGTTATTTTTTAATTCATGAATAAAAACGTGGGTAAGATATAAAAAGGTTAGGGTACACGGGACGAAAAAATTGCAAAGAAAAAAAATCTATTGTTCCAAGTTTCTAGTTGACACTCGTAAAAAGCATAACGTCATTATTTTTAAGTTTATGTTCTGTTTTTGAACAAAGTTTTACGTAAAATAAAATAAACTTTTGGTAGTTCTAGCAGAAAATGAGAGATATATAGAATTTATAACAGACGGAGCTCGAATTAGAATTACGGATTTTTTTTTTTTTTTTCGAAAAGAGTAAATATTGAGTTTTTTCAGGTTGTTCTCAGTAAAATCAACCTTCCGAACTTAGCGGTAGCATGCATAATCCTGTGTAATAGTGTCGTTCTGACGATTTGAAAGTACTTTATTGAAAGTCTAATCAAATAAAGATATTTTGAATTTTGAAAAGCAACCGATAGAACCTGATGGTAGCATTTATAAATCCTGTATGCCTATTTTTTGTGCCCTTTTGACGATTAGAAAGTACTTTGTAAGAAGTCTAATGAAATAAATATATTTTTGAGTTTAATTTGAAGTACATGGACCGAGCTCTGCTCGGTTTCTTTTTCTCACAAAAAACTATACTTTTTCCAACAAAAGAAAAAATCTTGACGTTTTCTCAAAAAAGCTAGTAGACAAAAAAGGAACCAAATGAAAAAAAACGTCAGTCTCGAACCGGAGTACTCTAGTATCGTTATCACCTCGTAAGCTGACAGCCTCACCTCACCTCTGAGCTAGCATAACTTGACAGTTGTCGGCAAAATTTACTGTCCTATTGTATTGATATTTTATGAGTTTTTCAGTGCATGTAAACATGGTCAAAACGATGTTTTCTGAAAGTGAAACCTAGCTAGAGCAATTGTTTGCCCCTAAAACAAAATTTCATGGAAATCGTTGCAGCCGTTCCCGAGATCCAGATTCTATATATACAAGAATTGCTCGTTTAATGTATAAGATATGCAACCTGTTGCAAGCTAATCTACCCCTATGTTACATAGACTATGTTTTATTAAGTAAAGTCGCGTGTAGAAGCAAGTGTTGACGTATTCGTGCAGCAAGCCAAGTGGAACTAGCAAAGGTCGGAGACGTTACATTCCTTTTCTGACCTTTGTTTTTGCCTTAACTCATGGTTTTTAATTCATTATCTTCGCATAGCAAGGTAGGGTAGTAAGGTGTAAAATAATTTATTGGATTACTTCTCATAATTCAATTGAATAAAAAAAATATTATTCGGTTCTGAATGGAACTTATAAATGTTGATATAATTATGTGACAACCGACGAGAAACTCTTCCATGCATCTTACACATTTATGTAACAATTTTAGTAAGTTAATAAAAACCAAAAATAAAAAAAGAATCATCAAATCGAATCACCACTCGAAAGTTCTGAGTTAACAAAAAAATATATGCAGACGAATTGAGAATCAATAAAAAAAAAATTATTTGGAGTCTGTTGAAAAAGAATTAAGTTTATATTTTATGCTTAAAATATACGTATATCTGTGAAAAAGTTAGCACTTATGTCACTCTACAAAAATTAAAAATATAACATTGGCGCTGGCCGTTAACAAACTGACATTAATATAAAAAAATAAAAAGAATGTTCTTTAATATATTCCGTCCAGCAGAACAATAGAGATTCCAAATCCGAAATCATTACCTCACCTACGTATTAACTCATTACTCTGCACTAACGAACGTGTCCATTCAGCCAGTATTTCATTCAATTTATTTTGTTAACCCCTTGTCCGCGCACGGGGGTGGCTGCGCCCCGTCGCGCCCAGCAGGCTACATGAAAAACTATATAACTGCGAAAATAATACTTCTCAACAGTCATGTTTACACCACTCAAAAAATCAAAACATTTTAAAGTGTAAAATGGTTTTTGAAACGTGTACAAAAAATGATTAACTATGGTATCCCTAGATATTTTTTTACATGTCATGCTTTAGAAAAATCAGCTCTATAATCGATTTTTATATGAATATAGACAAAGCACATGATAAAGAAACATGATTCATGAATTTTCAAGTGGTTTGAATAATGATAAATGGATTTTGTATCGTTGCTAGTTTATGAAAAAAACAGAAATGATTTGGCGAAACTTAATAAATAGCTGACCGTATTAGTGGCTGGTTTTAATGATGGTGCATAAATTATGGAAATTTTATAATCATGCACGAAAGAGCTACCTATTTATTGTATTAATACAAAAATAAATACCGTAATGGATATCCACGAGGTTTACTTTTTAGCAGATCCCAAACAATAGGAGATCAAAGATGGATTCCAATGCGATTTGCCGTCTCTGTCATCTATATAGATAAATTAAATACTAATGTCTGTTTGTAATTCTAAATTAACAGCTTTTTACTAAATACATGTGAAAGTATAGACGGTACTAACAAAAATTTAATTTAAAAAATTATAGTCTGTATGTCTAAAGCAAAATTTTTGAAACCGGTGGACCGATTTTAACAGGACATTCACTAGCAGATAGATATTACAAGGATTATATTAAGCTTCTTTTATTTTAGAGAACGATTTTTTGTTAATCCTACGCGGGTGAAACACATACAATAAAAAAGTTAAAAAAAAAAAGTTTTTTTACTCAGCAGTTTAAACAGGTATTCATATCCTACGGAAGCAATCCAATGTGTTTTAGAACCTAAGACATATCCTGACTGACTTACTTACGTAATTTAACAAAAACATGACTTACAGACTTTCTCATGTCACGTTCACTAAAATGTCCACAATGTACAGTCGCGGACAATGGGTCAAATGAATCGACTTGTAATGAACACACGGTGTGATATTTTGTTAAATTTGCGCCACGCGTTCCTACATTGTGCGTGTTTTCTCGCCCGGGGCGCAAATACAGCCCTCGGGGCGCAAATTGATCGGGCGAGCGTGAGTGGGGTTGGACATCATGAAATCATTGTTATAGACTCTAAGGTGAAGCAGAAAGTATCACTGCCACTAGAATGCGAAATTGAAGCGTTCAATTTTAGAATTTTTGACAAGACGTCACAAACTGCGTACGGAAATGTTTTATTCTGTATTCACAAAACGTGCAAGCAGAATGTACTTTTCGCCGTATTTCGCCAGTTATGTGTCCGTCCAGTGGTTTGGGCTGTGCGTTGATAGATCACTATGTCAGTCAGTCATCTTTGACTTATATATATTTTGAATTACATTCCTTACCTAAACAGTTACTTAAATGATATTAAATGAACAGCAGTCTATAGGAAGTAAAGATGTTTAAAATCAAATAAAATTCTTTGGAATGTTTACAATGATCGATAAATTGTGTCGGTATCAGAACTCAAACACAACTGTTCCGTGACCATCTGTTGTGAGATAATCTAATTTGTACAAATCGCTCGTAAACTAATAAAATTACTGCCTACCCTCGCGCAATGCGGAAGTTTATTGAGAGAAAAAAAGGCTTTAAACTTTAAATGGGACCAGTTGTTGACTATTGCTTTGAAAAAATATTGTAAGAATATTTAAACGAATGTTTAGAATCGCCTGCATAAGCAGGCATAAGCCATACGGGGCCAAAGTTAATGTCTAGTGGATAAGTTCATTTTAAGCTGATTTCGAAGAGTTTCTGAGCGAAACTTAAAGGGACGAACAGTAAGGAATCTAGAAAATAATTGTTCAAAATGACATTTACATATTTTGATTTTTGACAAATCTTCATCGTCCAGATCGTTGCTGAGATCCAGCTGCGTTATTCTGTAAGGTTTTTCAGCGTCGAACTCGACGTCGAGCGTCGGTTTCTTTCATATAAAATTGATACACATATGTTCACGCCTGTATTTCCCGAAGGGGTAGGCAGAGGTGTTGTAAAAACAACACTCAACTTTCACCGAACATGATAAAATGCCAACGTGGCAGATGGTGAGTCTATCGCCGTCTCAGGTACTAAACATACGTCTTAAAATTACTCCTCAGACATGCAGGTTTCTTCATTATGATTTCCTTGACCGTAAAGCACGTGGTGTGAAATCAGCACATAAGTTTTGAGAAAAACTCATTGCATGCTCATAGCAGGCGACTGCTCAATCCCCAAGGTCACTAGGGCGCTTGAAATTGATACATAATACATAGCTGATAAGGTTCAATTTCCATACAGAATAACGCGGATAACACAGGTACCCCAATCACGAGTTTGCCACCGTTATCCTAATCTACACTCGCTAGCGTCTCCGACAATATTTGTATGACATATTTAAGTTCTTCACGTCACCGTTTGGAGGCGCTGTATTTCTCATACAACTATTGGGCGGAGACGCTAGCGAATGTAGATTTCGAAAACGGTGGCAAACCCGTGATAGGGGTCCAGTTGTGGTGACTAATATGTCCTCTTTATGTTTGAGGTCGCTTGAGGTGCTCGTGGCACAGTTGCTATTGTGCACATCATTCGATCAGCGAAGTTAAGCAACCAAACACCTAGCCAGTAGTTGGATGGGTGACCGCCCGAGTTCCCTCCGTGCCTCGGAGAGCATGTTAAGCCGTCGGTCCCGGTTGCCAATGGCAATTGCTACACGTCAGTCAGAGGCCTATGAAAGTCTGACAACTGGATTAATCCAGATTACCGATTTTCCTCGAAAAAGGGGGTTACGAAGGTCAGATGTCAGTCGCTTCGTATAAAAATCAGGTGATCAGCCACATCGGGTTGAATCAAGTGCCGACCCCAAATACATGAGATAAGGCCAGGGAGATGATGATGTTTGAGGTCGCTTAGGAATAATCATCATTCACTATTGTACCACAATGACGTTATAATCGTGAACCAATACCACCCCTCAAACCAATATGTAATTGCCTCTCAACAATCAATGATCATAGCACATTGACAAACAGTATCGGAATGACTAGACAAAATGAGCTTGCAAACATGCGTGAAATGGAACATGGCCACAGTACATAATGAACGTGCAGTAGTAAATATACTTTAGAAGCCTAGGAATTTCGACTAACTGCAGAGCACCATCCGCTTCTGCCCCACTGTTCAACTAAACTCTTCAGAAGTTCAGCAGCATAGAATCTGGGTTTTTAAAGAACGCAAGATATAGGGAAGTACGCTCAGGTTGTGGAGTAAACTCCCAAAAATGGTTTCCCTAAATGAGTAAGAATGATATTAACCAGGCGACAACGCGCGCGTGATGCTCCTGGTATTAAAAGCGACCATAAACTGCGACAACTTAAAATTGCTTGTTGGCTACCTTATCTGCACACATGCCTCAATTAAGCCTCTAATAGTGCAACGAACGATATAATATAAAAACGATAAAAAAATATGAAAATGACATAAGTCACTCATTCCCGTACATTATGTATCGTTTCTGCTAGCGAAGCGTCTTGAAGGGTATTGTTACTTTGTCTACAAGCCCAGGGCGAGGAGAGAGAAGAGTGCGATTCCCAATTTACGCTACAAACGTCAGTGAACTGACAGCTGTCAGTCACAATGACATTTGACATTATGTGTTTCTCATACTTATAGTCTGTTGTTATAATAAACCGAGACAAAATGCACTCAATACGTTTTATTTATTTGTATGTATAAATTAATTTATTTATATTTTCAGATAGGTATTAAGTACTGCTTGCAGTTATCTACTGTGACATGCTTATAGAATGTGGTACCATGATTCGGTACAGATCAATTACATTGCACTTTTATGCGAAGCAAAATGATTTATCAAACGTACAATGCACTCTAGAGGCTACAACTTCACTAAAAACTACTATTTATAGTTACTTTATACTCTAAACCATTTAAAATAAGGTCTAAAATGAATGTAGAGCAATGTTATATAATTCAAAATGACAAATAATTTTGTTTAATCAAGTTATAGAAAGTGATGGACCTATTGACAATGTTGTATCTATATTTACTCTGCTTACTTACATATTTCAATTCTTGTTATTACAACTACCCCTTCGGGGAATACAGGCGAGAGTATATGTACGGTATAGATTACATTTTAATTCTTACTCGATTTATATGTAGACAAAATATTTTGGGACTGAATTGAATTCTTGAAAGTTCAATATATCTATAATACAATTATACAGATAAATAAAATTGAAGTGTCTGTTTGTGTTACTGGACCGATTTTATTGGGACTTTGACTGGCAGATAGCTAATGTTACAAGGAGTAAAACACTTTTTATTAAATAAAAAAACCTTAGGGTTCCGTTTTTTTTTAATCTGCCACTAATTCTTTATGAATGAATAGAAAACGGTAACACTCCATTAAAATCATAATCATTCGCGAAAATTACACGGAATATAAAGAGCTGTAATTTCTTCCGCACTTGACTCTTTATGTGTAGTGACGTCACGGTGCCCGCGCGCAGGTGCACTATCTAATTAAACTGACAACACGTGAGAAATACTCCAATTTAGACTTAATGGACAAGTGATAAAGTGCACATATATGTAGATTGATATTTATGTTTATCAAACGATACTGCATAAAACCATTAACGGACAGAGTGGTTTTCTGCTTACCCGAATTAAATTAAGACGAGTGTAAAGATGCAGAAAAACATCGTGTCATCGTGAAACCTGCATATGTCTGAGAAGTAACTCACCATCTGTCACGTTGGCACTTAATCATCTTCGGTGAAATGTGGGTGTTGTTATAACAACATCTCTGCCTACCCCTTAGGTGAATACAAGCGTGAGCATATGTACGTAAGTTAATACTCACGGATGATTAAGTGCCAACGTGACAGAGGGTGTCCATCGCCGCACCGTCTCAGGGAATATATACGTCTTTGAATTACTTCTCAGACATATTCCGGACGATGTTTTCCTTCACCGTAAAGCACGTGGTGTGAAATTACTGCACATAAGTTTTTAGAAAACCTTTTTGGTGTAGCCGATGGGATACGATCCTACTCAAGCTCCACCTGTACAAGAAAAATACTTATGTTTTTCGCTCAACATGTATATTGTGTTCACGCCTGTATTTCCCGAAGGGGTAGGCAGAGGTCAGGGGCGGATCCAGCTTTGGCGCCAGGAGGGGGTCACATAGTCGTTCGTTCCAAAACGTTTACCATAATACAAAGTTATAATATTATCTATACATCCATACATACAGATATACAGATAAATAAAATTGAAGTGTCTGTTTGTAATTCCAAAATAACAGATAATAAAAAAACAAGTTTTAAAATTTTTCTCTGTCTGTCCGTCTATCTGTCTGTCTGTCTGTCTGTTTGTTCCGGGTAATCTCCGAAACGGCTGGACCAATTTTAATGGGACTTTCACTGGTAGGTAGTTGATGTTTGAAGGAGTAACTTAGGCTTAGACTTTTATTTGTTAAAAATATTAGGGTTCTGCGACAAAAAGGATGAAACTAAATCTACGCGGGTGAAACCGCGGGGCACAGCTAGTATTAAATAAATTAAATATTGAAGGCATGTAGTTACATAAAATCTGTATGGTGACAAAATATATAAATAAAATCATTATGTTCAATTAGTGGTCCACCTAAGCCCTGGATCCGCCGTTGGCAAAGGTGTACTTATAATAAGCCTATATTTCGATTTGTAATAGAAGACGATCCTATTAAAGGCATTCTCGCTTAACTTCTTAATTTGCCCATCGGCTTGTTATTACTGTTCGTGCTGAACATTATCTGATATTTTTATTACACTGGTAAGTACTATTTTAGTGCCAATACATTTGCGCAAATACATCGTCTATAGGTTATAGTATTGTATAATTTCGCCTTACGTTCACAAGTCTTCGGTAGTATAGTGGTAAGTATCCCCACCTGTCACGCGGGAGACCGGGGTTCGATTCCCCGCCGGAGAGAACACTTTTTTTAACTTTTTCACTCTAATGTTACGTTATTTCACAATTTCAGCAGCTCAGAGGCGAGATATTTTACGTTTTGTTTATAAATAAATCTTCATCATTAGCATCCACACGTAGCTTCGACCACGTTTGTATTACTGTTTGCTGTGACGTCACGCCTTGGTCCTAGCGGAAGATCAGTGATGGTTATCATCAACGTGACCGCCAGATTATGCTGAGTTGGGTCCAATTTGTAACAAGTATAATATGTTATGACCAACCTTTAAGCTCATTTATGTATGTTGTCTACGGAAGATTTGATTGCTTTTTTGTTTGTTTGTTTGCATTGAATAGGGTCCGAAACTACTTAACCGATCTTGACAATTCTTTCAGCAATGAATAGCTACATCATCAGCGATTAACATAGGCTATATTTTATCACCGTACTCCCACGGGAACGGGAACTACGCGGGTGAAACCGCGTGACGTCCGCTAGTTACGCATTAATTTATTTTATTTCTTTCTTTATAATCATACTATTCACATATCTCAGAAATATTCTATGAGTCTAAATACTGGTAAAAGATTTTATTTTTCAAATTGTTTTATTTTAGTACCTAAGATTGCCTTCAACATACAAACTTACAAACTTCATTAAAATATCAATAGATAGTATGATTTTTTCCAAACCATTTAAGTAAGTAAAGCGTCGGTTTAAAATTATCGCGACAAACATCAGATATTCCAACAGAATTTAATTAAGAGATAAGATCGACCCATTTTGATTGAGTTCTGTCGGGAACACTAATACACCTGCCGTGCAATATGGCGTTTAACGTAGTTTACCGACTAACTGATTTAATTAACTGGTCACACTAGGGGTGGAATAAATTAAATCCATTTAAATTCGGAATTAAATTTTGCATCTTTTTAACATTGATTTTTTCTGCATTAGCTGTTGAAACTCTGGGGTCTTGGGGTCCGGACACTCAACTTCTCAAAGAGATTGCACGTTTTCTGGTAGAAGCTTCTCTGGACCAGAGAGCTGGGGCTTTTCTCGCTCTGAGAATCAGCATTGCTATTCAACGTGGCAATGCTGCCACGTCTTGGCACGATCCCGAGAGACACCGATTAGGGGCCAATAATTCTACTTGTAATTAGTTTTAAGAACTGATCCTCGAAATGCAAATGACTTAGGGCCCCGTAGGCCTGTTATATGATAAGTAACATTCTCTTGCTCTTGCGCTAATAGAAACGATACAAAATGTATGGAAATTACATATTATGAGAGCTTACTCTCATCAAGCAATATTCAGCATTCATCAGGCAGTGAAATTCCCAATAACGTTGTTATTTCACACCTGTACTTCTAAGACATAATTAGAACTTCGTAAAAATGTTTCCGTATGTGTAAATATTTAATACAACCGAAAAAAAGTCCTGAGTTCTCAAAGTTTTGGATTCATTTGGCAATTTTCTTTGCATAATATTACGTCTACGTACCGAAGTATGGGTGTGGTTACTAATTAAATAAAATAGGGAAAAAATATGTTGATCATGCCTAACTAAATTCTTAGTAAACTTTGTAAGTCGTTGTGAAAGAACATGTAAGTTGGAGTTGTGCTTTACGGTGAAGGAAAACATCGTGCGGAAACCTGCAAATGTCTGAGAAGTAATTTAAAGACGTATGTGTTGTTATTACAAAACCTCTGCCTACCCCTTCGGAGAATACATGCGTGAGCATATTATGTTTATACATATATAAATTATTATAAAACTGCAAACCGTTCCCCGTTGTTTGGTGAAGCAAACTTTGAGAACCCCGTTGTTATTGTGGCAGGTGTAAGACATCCCGGTCATTAACTTCCAACTTAACTCATTTTGTATTTTGTTATCAAGTGTGTTACACACTCGACCAATGTTACTGTCTGTTTTGAGGGACACTGTGAAGTTACAAAAAAATAAAAAATAGAATTATACAAGGGCTTTTAAAAGCGAAACGATTCTATAATTTCTAAATTTGCACCAACAGTTTGAAAATTTAGTTCTAAACTATCCCAAATTTTAGCAAAACGATAACTCATTTATTTACGTACTAGTTGTGCTCCGCGGTTTCACTCGAGACATAATGTCATGGGTGGCCCGCGGGAACCTATTTTTTTTGCAAAAGTCAAAGATTAGCCGGACAGACAGACATATGGACTGACCAGAATTTTAAAATAGGTTTTTTTAAGTGAGTTCCGTATATTCTTTTATATGCATTTAGTGAAAAGTTCTTAATTAAAAATTACAAACACACATTTCAATTGTATTATAGATGTACGTTCTCTTAAATCTGTAAATTATCTCCTCATGTGACATGTCTTACTCTCACTTCTCTCATTATGGCTATGACAAGTAGTTCGATCTTATAACGAAGTAAGTAATATCTTTATTCAATTCACAAATGGCTATGACATCAACTCAACGAAATAGTACGTACAACGAAATACAACGTAAGCATAGAATGAAAATTCGCTTTGCGTTTTTTTTAATATCTGTAGAAGAAGTATTAGATAACCCAATCGCTTTCTTGAATTTCGTTTTAAAAAACAATAATAAAATGTTTTACGGATACTTTTTTATAAAAAGGAATACACTCTTTTTTAATTCAAAATATTTGAAAAACCTCAAACATTCGTATTGTAATACAATTGAATCACAATTTATTGCACTTTTTAACAAAAATATATTTTTAAGTTACGTCAACTGCGTCACGGGGAAAATTGAAGCGTCATTTAATTCGTTCCATTATCTTTTATTTGACAAAGATTTATCTATATATCTATACAGATAAATAAAATTGAAGTGTCTGTTTGTAATTCCAAAATTACAGCTTTTCACTAAATGCATATGAAAGAATACACGCTACTGACACTTAAAAACAAAGTTTTGAATTTTTTCTCTGTCTGTCTGTCTGTCTGTCTGTTTGTTCCGGGTAATCTCTGAAACGGCTGGACGGATTTTAACGGGACTTTCACTGGTAGGTAGCTGATGTTTCAAGGAGTAACTTAGGCTACTTTTAGTTATAAAAAATATTGAAACAAAATCTACGCGGGTGAAACCGCAGGGAACAGCTAGTACTTTATAAAAACATTTTTTTAAATAATAATAACGTGCAGGCCTGTAATGCAAGTATGAGTTTTTCAGTATATTTAAATCCGTTTCCAATGGAAAGGCATGGAAGACATTACCTAATGCGTTACAGATATGTTCACGCCTGTATTCCCCGAAGGGGTAGGCAGAAGTGTTGTAATAACAACACCGATGATGATTAAGTGCCAACGTAACAGATGGTGACTATCGCCGTCTTAGGCCCTATACATACGTATTTGAATTACTTCTCAGACATGCAGGTTTCCTCACGATGTTTTCCTTCACCGTAAAGCACGTGGTGTGAAATCACTGTACATAAGGCTCCAACGGGATTCGAACTTGATCTGGCCTTGGGGTTTGTGGGCTTGCTACTAAGTTTAATCCAGTTCTAAGGTAAGAACGAACTGTGAAATTAACGCACTCGTACTAAACTCGGTAACTAGGCGATGTAATTGTATAATTACCTTACTGACCGGGTCGGTGCCGCTATGCAAGCAACGAACTAACGGACATCATTTACCACAGTCTTGTTACCTAGTTTGACCGTGGTGAATGGATGGGTGACCGCTTAGCCTACAATACATCAGTTACAATGTTCATTTTCCAAGCACTTGGTGATCGGAAATGGATTCACGTAACGAAAACTTTATCGATGTGGTACCGACTTAGAAGTTGACAGTGTTTTGTTATTTATTACTAGCTGTGCCCCGCGGTTTCACGAGAAAACATTTTTTTTTAAATAAACCTTAGTAACTCCCTGTAAAATTTGCTATCTGTCAGTGAAACTCCCATTAAAATCGGTCCAGCCGTTTCGGAGGTTTGCCGGACCAAACAGACAGACAGAGAAAAAAATTTAAAATAGTTTTTTTATGTCAGTTCCGTGTAGGTATACTTTCGTATGCATTTAGTGATAAGCTGTTTTTTTGGAATTACAAGCAGACACTTCAATTTTATTTATTTCTATGTAGTATGTATGTATGTATATTTTATTTAACTGTATGTATAGCTATCGACGTTTTCCCACCCTCTCTTTCTATCCTTGATGTTAATTAGTATACCTATTGTATAAGACTACAATTATTACTTTTGTAAGGAGGGATCGTAAAAATTCATTTTTTAACTAAGACCCGAATTTCTATTTCAATTTATTCAATTTATTTCTTAGACTCCTTAGACAGACTTTCTTAGGCCTCTGACTGACCTGTAACGATTGCCAAAGATGTGAAATTGGCAACCGGGACCGACGGCTTAACGTGCTCTCCGAGGCACGGAGGGAACTCGGGCGGTCACCCATCCAACTACTGGCTAGGCGTATGGTTGCTTAACTTCGCTGATCGAATCATATGCGCAATAGCAACTGTGCTACGAGCTCCTCCTCAATTTGTTCATACTCTACACCGAAATGTCACAAGTGTAAAATGTTTTTTTTTTCAAATATTTGATTTTTTTTAACAAAAAGTGTTTTTTTAACACTAAACACTTATCTCCAAACTTAAATGCAGTTTTATCGATCGTTCTTATCAACAGACATTTATCTAGTGACCGCAAAGATAACACTACGAAACAATGCAACGGAAGAAAAAAAAAAACTGAAACATCTTTTACCGATCGGACGCCTGTACAACTACTTCTATCTCTTACTATCAAAAAGTAACTTAGTAGGAGTGAGAAAGAAGGCGAATACAAAAGTGCAAATGTCACACGAACCCCAGGTAAGACTGGGTACAATACATAGTTTATTCCATCGCGAGCTTTACGCGGGAGAGCACGTGTCATGCGCGGGCGCATACCGGTACCTATTCGTAGTTTGAAAATGTAATTAAATTTAAATTGTGAACGTTCGAAAAGTGTTTTTTGATACATATTCCGGAATTTTTTGTATTTTTTTTGAAAACGTGTGAGTGTTAAAAATAAAATATTTGACAGTTGGATTGTGTGGATGAAAGGAGCATTGTGTCTTCGGATAGTGATTCTTAAGGGAGCGCAACTTTGGGTGAGTCGGGTCGCTATTCAATATGAAACTTAGGTTGCTACTTTTTATAATATTAAGGAACGTCTATACACAACGACAGTTAAATCTTTATGTATTTAAAATAGTAGCTTAGACGCATGCATTCAGTCGGGTTCACATTTAAAAGAAATCTTTAAAAAAAACTCAAAATTTGTTTCAAAAATTTTCGTTCTCAAATCAGAATTTATTTTTATCAAATTATCAAAAAGCATTTGCCATTTTTATTTTAAAAGTTTGATAGGTAAATTACTTATATAATAAATTGTATGGGTTCGCTGTTAGTGAATTGTGTTTAGAATTATTTAATAAGCACTTATATTTAACTCGATTCTTTGATTAAAATAAAATGATCATGGATTCAAAATGCATGAAATGCAAAAATACACGAAACAATCCCTACTAATATTATAAATGCGAAAGTAACTCTGTCTGTCTGTTACGCTTTCCCGCTTAAACCTCTCAACCGATTTTGATGAAATTTGGCACATACAATCTTTACACCCTAAGAAAGGACATAGGCTACCTTTTATTACAAATATTAGGGTTCCGCGACAATAAGGATGAAACTAAATCTAGGCGGGTGAAACCGCGGGGCACAGCTAGTTTCTCTATAAAATCAATAATTCTGGATTTAAATTAATTATTTTGCAAATTCTTACAAAAGAAGGCAGACATCGGCAGTAGAAAAAAAATTTAAAAAAAATATGCTCACGCCATCCCTAAAGGGTCCCCGAAGGGGTAAGCAGAGGTATTGCAACATCACCCACGTGCTTTACTGTGAATGAAAACAACGTCAGGAAACCTGCATATATCTGAGAAGTAATTCAAACACGTATGTATAGTAATTGAGACGGCGATAGACTCAGCATCTTTCACGTTGGCACTTATCATCTTCGGTGAGATGTGGGTGTTGTTATTATAACACCTCCGCCTACCCCAGGGGCGGATCTACTTAAAGGCTTTTTGGGCTGCAGCCCAGGACCCCGCGAATACAGAGGGCCCCCAACCGAAATCACTACAGAAAACAGTTTCTTGTCAAAATGGCAATTAGTTCAGTAATAAGGTAGGGCCCCTAAGCAGTATTAGCCCAGGGCCCCACAAATTCAAGAGCCGCACCTGGCCTACCCCTTCGAGAAATACAGGCGTGTACGATCTAACTTTTACCGAGAAGCTAGATAGTGTAAGATGAGCAATTTACAGTAAACTTTATCACTGTGCAATGAAACCAGTGGCGCCATCTTGTCACTATATAAGCCGTTTGTCTATCCGTTACCTTTCTTTGGCTAAACCGATTTTGTTGTAATTTCTAATGAAATAGCTGTAATACTATAGCGAAAGACTGCAGGCTGCTGGCAAGCCGAAGACAGGTGGGGTTGCCAACTTTTTTTACAAGAAATAAAGTATATTCAGGTCTGTGAAGAATATAAAACAGTATTTTAGAAAAATGACTGGTATTTTTTTATTTATTGTTTTAAATACATATTTTTAGAACTTCTCGCGCAACTTACTAATTAACAAATTTTTTTAATAACCTCATTCGAAAACAGTATTTAGAATACTTTATTTTTGTTCAACAGTAAAAAGTATAATTGAGTGAAAAACAGTATTATACTGTCATGTACAACAATAGTTGGCTACCCTAGAGACAGGGCGCTATGGCACTCATTAAGGGAGGCCTATGTCCAGCAGTGGACTAACATAGGTTGTAGAACTTGTAGATAGATAGATAGGAAGCTATAGATCTACAAATCACTGTCACTGAAGAAGTGATGAGTTCCAACAAGTTTGTTAATATATCGCAAAGTTATATTACCAACTAGCTGTGCGCCGCTGTTTTACCCGCGTAGATTTAGTTTCATGCTTCATGTCGCGAACCCTAATATTTTTAATAAATAAAAGTAGCCTAAGGTACTCCTTGAAACATCAGCTACCTGCGAGAAAAAGTCCCGTTAAAATCGGTCCAGCCGTTTCGGAGATTACCCGGAACAAACAGACAGACAGACAGAGAAAATTTTAAAACTTGGATTTTTAGTGTCAGTAGCAGGTATATTGAAATTAGTGAAAAGCTGTTATTGTGGAATTACATTTCGTTGAGAAATTATCACGAGTATAACAACGCAAAGAATTGGTACCTAATAATGAGTTATTTGCCAAAGAGCTTTATCAACATGTCTGTTTATTCCGGGTAATCTCTGCAACGGATGGACCGATTTTAACGGGACTTTCACTGGCCGATAGCCGATGCTACAAGGAGTAACTAACTTTTATTTAAAAAGAACATTTGGGGTTCCGCGGGAATCAAATTAAATCTACGCGGGTGAAACCGCAGGGCACAGCTAGTTAATAATATATCTACATAACTCCCCATGAACATGTATGATTTTCCCATACAAATTAACATACATAAATATTGATCATACATATCTATCCGCGTTGAATGACATGTTAATTTAAACCGATCGCTATTTGATTCGATACAAACCACATTTACGTATATTTATAATTATATCGAATTTTGAATAGCATTAAGTATCTACACTTGAGTTTGTTATACGTACGTACACTGTGTACTGGCAGCATAAATCTCGTTATCGATAAAATGTTCGAGAATGACAAGTTCTTTTTAGGAATTCATCACCATCATCATCATCCTCCTGCCCTTATCCCATGTTATTTGTGGTCGGCGCAATGTGTTCTTCTCTTCCATTTCTCTCTATCAGCCGTCATATCTGTATTCACTCCCATTCTAGTCATATCATCTTTCACACAATCCATCCATCGTTTCTTAGGTCTTCCTTTCCCTTTGTAACCATCCACATTCATAAACAAAACTCTTTTGGCAACATTATCCTCATCCCTCCGCATAACATGTCCATACCACGACAAATGTTTATTCTCAGTCACTGCTACTTTCAGACTTCCCCTTATAAACTCATTCCTTACCTTGTCCAATCTCGTTACGCCACACATCCATCTCAACATCCGCATCTCAGTTGCATGCAGCTTCCTTTCATCCGTCACCTTTGTGGCCCAACATTCTGATCCATAGAGGACGGCAGGCCTTACTATGGTCTTATATACAATTTTACAAATTTAGGGACAAATATATTTCTTTGCTAACTCTACTTAGAACAAATTCACCGACACTCGAAAAGCCAAATGCACCAAGTGGAACACACTCATAAGGGCCCTTATACAATCTCCACCGAGCATCACAATAAAACAAAGAAGTAAAAAATAAAGATTATAACCAGAGCACTTCACGATATCAACTCACCTTCAAGGGTCAGCTATGCCCTTAATTAGCGGTGGAAAGAGACAGATATACATTACATACGACGCGGGAGGGAGAAGTCCGTTTCAATTGATTATAATAACGCGCCCTTTCGGCTCAGCGGACCGTACGCGAATTTTTTGCACTATATCAAGGTTCTTTTTTCAAAATATAATGTGTGTGAGAATAAGCCTTTATTGCATTCTACTTTAATCATTCGTTTTAATAAGTTGGTAGAATTTTAAATTTTTGAAATTAGAATTTTACCGGTCATAAGGGATTACAAACATTTTCGCGTTTAATCTAATTTAATTTATAAATAATTCATTCAATTTGTCTCAAATATTTTTTGGTAAAAAATTACTTGCTATTTATTATGTTCAAAATCAAAAGAATTATAAACAATTGTCAATTCATCAAAAAGTCACACAACAATCAAATATTTGAATAATGTCTTCACAAAATTCAAGAACATCCCCTAAGCAATAAAAAAGGCAACCATCTTTAATCTTTTAATAAAAAACATAAAACAAATCGTTGAGGCTTAGAAGACAATTGACAAAACTAGTTCCAGCACCCGCCATCACTTGCACTTCCTTATGCACGTACCAATGTTGAAGGGATGCATTGAATGCTATCTTTTTCTATCTTACAGCATTGATAGTCACGTTTTAATTCAATGTTTATTGTTATTAAAATATATTTGTTTAGTTACAAGCTAGGAGTATGCATCTAATTACGAGTGTGAAGGGTTGTTTTCAAGTCTTTGAAGTTTTATTTTGTGGTAATAACATTATTTGACATTTTTCATGTCGTGTTTGAACATGGACTACTTTTATCTTAATGTCAAAATATAAAAAAATTGAGATAAAAATCTGATTGATTTTTATTGGGTAGCTGATAGTCAAAAGACTTTTTATTTCAACTGTCAAAAATTTCGGGTTTTGAAAAAAAAAATATCTTCAAGATGTAGGATTGACTGAAATTGGCTCCATATCCTTTTAAAAAGCAGGTAAAAAACAAACAGATTTCCCAAAAAGTTTACTCAACCCATTAACAGGTAAGGAATATTTTTTCACCAACGAGTTTTTTTCCTTATAATGTTCTCACGGAACCTAAAAAGGGCAAGTGAACGTAACAATGCCAATAAAAACATCGCCGTGATACGCAGGGGTGTGACACAGGAACTGAAATTAAGCGATATAGATCAAAATTATTGCTCATCACAAGTGCTTCCGTATGCGTTGTAATTCTAAGTTCACGATTGTCACGAGCACCAACGGATTTCATTCAAATTTTCGATGGCGACGAAAAAAGACAAAAAAAAAGGGATATAAGGGAACACATTTAAAAAAACTGGGGAGTTCGACGTTTCTTCTCCGTGTCAGGCTTTTATTTGGAAAAACATAAACTTAAGCAAGTCTATATCCTTACTATTATAAGAGGAAAGATTTGTATGTAAGTATGTTTGTAACGAATTGGCTCAAAAAGTACTGGACCGATTTTAAAAATTCTTTCAGCATCGGGAATGGGAACTACACGGGTGAAACCGTGTGACGTCCTCTAGTGTTATATATGACGTTCAATGATATCCAAACGACCCTTATATTAAATAATATTATGATTTGTGCTATAGTGAAAAAATAAACACTTTAAAAATACCCAAAATTTACATCATTTTCTGAGTCATTTAAAAGTATACATAAGGCTTAAGTTTAAACTGTCAATCTAGTAAAATTTTGACATACATTGAAGAGTTTTTTTCATTAAAAAAAATGTTCTAGCATTGTCTATGACAGGAAGGCCTTCTAACCTAAACAGTTTAAAACGTAGAAAAATACTCATATATCGATGACATGAATAACTTAATACAAACTAATTTAACCCTCCACGTACCAATAACTCATCGTAGCTGGGTCGTAAAGTCCTGGGAACGAGGTGTCCCTAATGCAAGGAACCCAAAGGTGAAAGGCCAAGCAGGGTTGATTTATTTGTACTTGGACACCTGGACGGAAAAAAAATATATTTTTGTGCAATTTTTTAGTAATTTGAAATGTTGTTATAAATGTGAAAAGTTATGTTGGAAAATGTTTGTTATTCCTGATAATTTTAGGTGACAAATTACATACCTACTAAAAATAACATTGATCAGTTATTTCATCTGAGTCTTTAGAACATACATAAATGCAGCTGTGCCCCGCGGTTTCACCCGCGTAGATTTAGTTTCTTTCTGGTTTTTTTTAATAAAATTAGCTTAAAACACTCCTTGAAACTTCAGCTATCTGCCAGTAAACGTCCCGGTAGAATCGGTCCAGCCGTTCACGAGTGATGTCGTGACCAAGGGAAATAGGGATTGATTTTTATATATATAACATTTGATTATTTAGTATTTCTGCATTAACAACAAATTGAGAGTTTATTTAATTTTCAAATTATAACTCTCCAGTCCTACGTCAAACTTACATTACTGGTAAAATTTAAACAGGTTCCGACTAGTAGAAGCAAACTTTCAAAAAATGACTTCATAGAAACGTGTTCCTATTTCAAAACGCCGTTCGAACATACACGTTGACAATAGATTCGAAATGGGTTCGAACTACTTTTTTTTTTGCGAAATAATAAATTGTCTTGGAGCCAAGGGTTTCTATCAAGTTAACAAAAGCGGTATCGCTTATCGAAGGGGAGGTTAGGTAAAAAATATATAACAAAGATCCAATAGTTTATATAGTCAAGATTTTACTGCCAGAATGTGAAGTAACAGTCGTTTACGATCAAATGATTAAGTTGGGATTACTCTGTGGGTTATAGCTCCATAATATTTTATAGAGCGAACGTGTGTGTAGTTAAGAAATAATGGTACTTATGCAATTGTTGGAATGAACTTTATGACTTGTTGTTTACGAGGTAAGATTATATTAATTACTGTTTTACCATCAATTTGCTTCAAAACATGTAACTAAAGAAAATTCAGTTCTCCGCACTGTTTTATCGATAAGTAATCAACATAACTTTGACAATGATCGCAAAATTAATCCTCCAACGGAAGGCTGTAGTTTCAATATGTTGGCATAGCAATTATATTTTACTTTAAAAGGTACATACTTAAACTGCTTACAAACTTAAACGCCCGGGAATTGTCGCTTACGGTCAGGAGGAATGTACGCTTTCAGCTGGACTTCTTTCTTAATCTTAGGATTTAAGAAAATTCATATAATGTATTTGGTATATTAGATAGGTATTTTCTCATAAATTATAATATAAAAATTTTTTTGTGCTTTAAAATCTATCGAAGATTGTTTTATTTTTTATCTGTTCTTGATAAAAAAATGCCCTAAATTTTATTTCATGACACGGCAACATTCTTCATTACATTTTAAAAGGAAGCATCTGCTCTATGGTATACATTTTATGTGTAATAATTTCTCAATAGTTTAATCAAATAGTAATAACAAGCCCGCCCTTAACAGTCGTAAATTTCCCACAAGTCGACTGAAAGACTTTGTTACGAATAAATCACGGCATTTACATTAAAAAAAAAGTAGATCGGAACGAACGTCTTTAACAAACCATATCGCTTTAAGCGCCAACTCTAAGTTCTAAGCAGGATGGTCGATAATGCAGTTTAACAATGTTATATATAAGTTTGCACAATTATGACCTTTCGAACCGTAAGGGCGCATCTGCAGCGATTCGCACACTTCCTTGATATAACAAAAGTCTTCTTAACTGCGTTAACAATGGGATGTCGGCTCCAAAATCAGTTTCTCTGCTCCAGATTGTATGACAATTAAAAGTATTATTACTTCAATTTCAGAAGGTCTGAAGGTACGCAATTGTAAGGCTAACAATAGTTCCAATTTAGACTTAAGGGTTCTTTTGACATCTGTCTGGTTTTAAGACTTAAAAGGCATCTTGATTATTTTATTATTATTTAGGACAGCTTTGCTTTTTCTATTCGTCCTTTTCCGGCAGTATGCTTAAATGGTTAAATGTAATCTTTACTTTATGTATTTTTGTAAAATAACTCGGCAAATTTTTCTCGTGTGTTAACATTAAAAAATGTTGATTTATTGCCCATCATCCCCTGCATATTAAATTTCATTAAAATAGTTGGAGCCGTTTCCAAGATTCAGATATAGTTCAGATACAAGAATTGCTCGCTTAAAGCTATTTAGTAAAGGCATAACATACAAAACATTATTTATCATCATATTTTCCCACACGCATCAGGGGGCCTACTCGCTTTCTCCGAAAAACGAAGCTTCGGCCGAAAGTTCGCAAAGTTCCTACCACGATTCTCATTCGTTCTAAAATTACGTCCGAACGTGGTCTGCTAGAAAATTCTTTGTCATTTATATATTTTAATCCTACTTCGACAAAATTATTAAACGAACGAAAATTTGAATTTGCTAAAAACAAAGCGATAGTGAAACTACGTTTTAATTATCGTTCGTTTGCGAAGTTTCGTTTTGCATCGCTTATCTCATTTTTTTCAATGAAATTGTATGGGAAAATTTTGCTGTGCTGATGAAAACCGGACTCTTACCGACGATTTTTAAGTTATCAGTCGATTTAACATTATGTCTCAATGAGTTTTTTGTTATAATTAACCGAAAATGTATGTATACCCGTGTATGAACGTATACGATGATACATTTTTACCTTATGCATTCATATGCTACTTAATGTAAAAAATAGTTTTTCGTCATTGCCCACTTACACAAACAGGCAACCCCCTTTATTACAATATAGCCTAAGCTATTCCTTGGTTTAAAAGGAGTACCATCTCTTACGATACGGATTAAAAAGCGATGGATATAGTTTTAGTCCAAGTCTTAGTTTAAACCATATTTTGTATTAAGGGAGGTTCATGTTTATATATTCGCAAAGATATAATGATTCCCACATTGGATTGATCTACAAGGAATTCATTCCCACGATAGTTTAATTCTATTGACGATTTTAATTAGAAGAAACACAAGTGATAATTTTCCGGCGAATGATTTTGTTTGTAAATATGTCTTAGGGGTGTTATTATACCTGTTATATGGACAGCCCCTTACGAAATTGCAGCGAATACGTATTTTATGTAAACGCCTTTACACCTATTGCAACACCGGATTTGCAGCGTTAGCAGAAAGAAGTATCATCGAACCCAAAGGAGGCCGGCGCCATCCGACGCCGCACTTTACTGGAACTTTCCACATTATTATATTTTAGCGTGTGAATCAATTTTACTTGCAATGTATAATTTTATATCAACTCTCTGTCATTCTTATTCTAGCATCGATAGGAAGTAGACTAGGTTTCTTTAACATTAAGTTTTAATTGTAATTTCAATTTAATTAAATATTATAAATTAATTTTGGTTTTTTTTGGGTCCTCCGGCGGCGACATCCATAATTGGCGCAGTCGGTAGGATACTTAGGGTAGCTTAGATTCTCATATCGAATTAATCAGCGCCCGGGTATCCAAAGAACCTGGAGTCCGGATCGGAGGATAAATCTAGACATCGATCCCAGAGGAACCAGAATGAAATTCATGTAAGTACACTCACAATTTTTTCTGTGCGTTGCTTTCCCTTTTCCTAATTTAGTGTGTTAATTATCGTGCAAAATTTTTCATCCTAAGCAAACTACCCCTAGAGGGCCTGCGCGTGCTATAGTAGCTCGTAGGCTTGAATTAGATAGAAATAGAAATATTAGTGTAGATTTAGATAATTTAGATAGTACTTTAAATTCCTCGTTAGGCTCGATAGAATATCAACCGACCGAGATGACTGACGTAGACACAATTTTCAAGGCCTTACGCCTAGTACCCGATTTTGACGGCAACCCCCATGTGCTCCCCCGGTTTATAAATTTGTGTGATCAAATCGTAGCCGAATATGTAACTGCAAATCCAGGCAATGAGTTAGCAAAGCTCTGTCTCATTAACGGCGTACTTAATAAGATTACTGGGCCAGCCGCACGTATTATAAATTCGAACGGCATATCTGAAGATTGGAATAGCATTAAAAATGCCCTCATAAATAATTTTTCAGACCAACGTGATGAGACCGCTTTGTACAATGATCTTATGTTAGCCACACAAGGGAATAGTTCGCCACAGGAATTTTATGATAAATGTGTTAACTTGTTCAGCACCATTATGACCTATGTCACATTGCATGAAAATGTTAGTACCACTGTTGAAGCCAAACGCATTCTTTACAAGAAATTAACAATGCAAGCGTTTGTGCGTGGTTTAAAAGAGCCCTTAGGGTCTCGCATTAGATGCATGCGTCCTGATAGTGCTGAAAAAGCGTTAGAGTTTGTGCAAGAGGAATTGAACGTTATGTATCTTCAAGGCCGTAATGATTCAGTGTCCGAAAAGAAGTCACAACCGTTTCAATCGCCAAAGCCAATGCCAATACCAATATACAATTCCTTGCCCGCGTTTAAACCATTCAATTCTTTTGCACGTCCTCCATTTAACTCTAATATGCAGCCAGTCCCACAAATGTGGAAGCCAAATTACCAGCAAAATGTGCCTTTTAGACCTGTGAATATGCCATCACGCACGCAACAAATGTTCCGTGCGCCGCCACAAAATTATAACGCTAATCAAAATAATTTCCAGCTTGCTCCTAGGAATGTGTCTCAATATCAAGGCCCTAAGCCTATGAGTGGTGTTAGCCACTATGTTGCTAGGGAAAGACCTATGGGAAACCAGTTAACTGGTCATGATTGGCGTAAGCATGGCAATATTCCTGCTTCAAATTATTTTAAAACTAAGGAAATGAATATGAATGAGTGTGACAGCTATGATTATTACTATCCTGAATTTTATACATGTGACCCTTATGAGTATTTTACAGCTAACGATTTTTATTATCATGAACCTTATTATACAGCCGAACCAATGTGTGATGAATCAAATGAATGCCCTTCAGGCTACTCTGATGAGGCTCAGCCCTCTACCAGCTCTGCAGAAGAGCCGGATTTTCAGAAGCGTACGAAATCCGACAAGTCAAAATAGAATTAAATTTGCAAACTCAAAGGCAGCTTCCATTCATACAAATTGCAGATCCGCCCTTAAAATTACTTATAGACACGGGCGCGAATCAGTCTTTTATTTCTCCGAATGCCATTGAGAGTTTTTATTCACACTTGCCGCTTAATTTTGATCCATTTGAAGTAACTAACGTTCATGCAACATCTAGGAATAATTATTCGATTAATATTCCTTGCTTTTCAGAATTTGATGAAACTGATAACATTAAATTGTACATTTATAAATTTCACGATTACTTTGACGGTCTTATAGGACTAGATTTGTTAGAAAATTGGGAAGCCAAAATAGATTTAAAAGATAAAGTTCTCATAACACGTAATTCGACGAATCCTATAAGTATGTACAACTCGCGAAACGTTAACTGGTACGAAGATATTATACCGGCCAATTCATCAAAAATTATAAAAATTCCTATTAACTTACAAGACGGTGATGCATTAATTAATGAACAGACTATTTCAAATTGCATTATTAATCAGTGTTTAACTACCGTTCAGAATAACCGCGGATTTATAGAAGTTACGAATCCGACGCAACACGACTTAATATTTTCGTTAGATCGCCCCGTCCAAGCCGAAACATATAATGTTGAGTGCTCGCGTACCCCTTTGACATCAACGCGCGCGGACGAAGTTCTATCGCGTTTACGTACGGACCATTTAAATGCCGAAGAACGCGCGAACTTAGAAATGCTTTGTAGAAAATACGCGGATGTATTTTATATCGATGGAGAAAGATTAACCTTCACGAATAAAATCAAACACAGCATTAGAACATCGGACGAAATTCCCGTATATACGAAGAGTTATCGCTATCCGTATATTCATAGAGACGAAGTTAGGGACCAGATAGGCAAAATGTTAGATCAGGGTATTATTCGACCATCAGAGTCCGCTTGGAGTTCGCCTATATGGGTAGTACCGAAGAAGGCCGACGCCTCCGGTAAAACTAAGTGGCGCCTCGTTGTAGATTTTCGTAAGTTGAACGAAAAGACTTACGATGACAAATACCCGATACCTAACATCAATGACATTTTAGATAAACTTGGTAATTGTCAGTATTTCACCACCCTAGACCTTGCTAGCGGATTTTTTCAGATAGAAATGGAACCTGGTGATGTTCCGAAGACCGCATTCAATGTAGAAAACGGTCACTATGAGTTCTTACGTATGCCAATGGGTTTAAAAAATTCCCCGTCCACTTTCCAACGCGTAATGGACAATGTTCTAAAAGACCTTCAGAATACAGTTTGTCTGGTTTATTTGGACGATATTGTCGTCTTCAGTACCTCCTTACAGGAACACATGATTAATTTAGAGAAAGTATTTCAAAAACTACGCGAATCGAACTTTAAAATTCAAATGGACAAGTCAGAGTTCCTTAAGCTCGAGACGGCATACTTAGGACACGTAATTAGTAAAGACGGTATCAAGCCAAACCCCGATAAGATAACAGCCATTCAAAAATATCCGATTCCTAAAACACCTAAGGAAATCAAACAATTTCTTGGCTTAGTAGGTTACTATCGTAAATTTATACCTGACTTTGCACGCGTGACGAAACCTATGACGCAATGTCTTAAGAAAGGTAGGAAAGTAGTGTTAGATTCAGATTATATCAACTGCTTTGAGCAATGCAAACAGCTACTAACTAATGATCCGATTCTCCAATACCCCGATTTTTCTAAAGACTTCGTTCTCACTACAGACGCGTCTAATATAGCTATCGGTGCGGTATTATCGCAAGGTACCATAGGCGCGGATAAACCGGTTTGCTATGCCTCGCGCACTCTAAACGAGAGTGAAATAAATTATAGCACTATTGAAAAGGAACTCCTCGCTATTGTATGGGCAACCAAATACTTTAGACCCTATTTGTTCGGTAGAAAGTTCAAAATCGTAACAGACCATAAGCCACTCCAGTGGGTTATGAATCTAAAAGAGCCCAACTCTCGGTTAACTCGTTGGAAGCTCAAACTTTCGGAATATGACTATAGTGTAGTTTATAAAAAGGGTAGTAGCAACTGCAATGCAGACGCTTTGTCTCGGGTTCAAATCCATAACGAGGAGGCCAGTTCAGTAATTGCAAACGCATCCGAACACCCACCTACAGTAGAAAACTCATCTACCGCTTCCGCTCACACTAGTCTCGAAAATCCCATATTAGAGATCCCCATCGTAGCAGAACCATTGAATAAATTTCACAGGCAGTTAGTTATCACAGTTGTCGGCGACATTAAAAAGCGACCGACGGCTTCAAAGCCATTTGATACTCATACTAGGACCGCCGTACAAGTATCAAGTTCCAACTTAGAATCCGATATTATTGACGTCATTAAAGAATTTGTGAATCCGAAGGTTAAGACCGCGTTACTTATAAATCCACCTTTGGCACTTTATGACATTATACCTATCATCCAAGATAAATTTAGAAGCTCTTCCATGAATTTAGTCTTATCCAAATTCGAGGTCGAGAATGTAAAAGAGTATCTCAGACAACAGGAGATATTAAAACATTACCACGAGGGTAAAACGAATCATCGCGGAATTAACGAATGCCACTTAGCCTTGTCCCGTCGTTATTATTGGCCAAAAATGAAAGACGACATTACTAAATTTATTAATAGTTGTACTATTTGCGGTCAAGCAAAATATGATCGCAACCCCATCAAACAACAATTCAATATAGTTCCGCCAGCTACAAAACCTTTCGAAACAGTCCATATAGATCTGCTTTCAATTCAGAATGAAAAGTATTTAACTATCGTGGACGTATTCTCAAAGTATGCACAAGCGTATCATATTCGCGATGGTACCGCCATTAGTACATTACAAGCGCTACTTAAATTCTGTACTCATCATGGTCTCCCTCTTACAATAGTTTCGGACAACGGTACGGAATTTACGAACCAATTGTTTAATGAATTCGTCAACTTACATAAAATACACCATCATAGAACTTTGCCCCATAGCCCTAACGATAACGGTATCGTTGAAAGGTTTCACTCTACGTTACTAGAACACCTTCGCATTTTAAAATTAAGTCACAAAGATCAAGGCGTAATTAACCTTGTCCCCTATGCAATTTTGGCGTATAATAGTTCAATTCATTCTTTTACTAAATGCAGACCATTCGATATAATAACCGGTCACTTCGACCCGCGAGATCCGTTCGATATCGATATGTCCCAGCACTTAATGCAACAATACATGCTTAATCATCGCGAAAGCATGAAACTAGTATACGACGCTATTAATGAGTCATCGTTGAACACGCGCACTAATATTATAGAGAATTTAAATAAAACTCGGGAACCAGAAACCGAATATCAACCCCAACAACGCGTTTTCGTAAATAACCCCTTAGCCAGCCGTCAGAAACTGGCACCGCGATATAGTCAGGATACCGTACTAGCAGACTTACCGATACATATCTATACGTCGAAAAAGCGCGGTCCCGTCGCTAAAAGTCGGTTAAAAAGAGTCCCTAAAAGTGCCCAATTGTTGCAGGGTGCTACTGGTCCTGACTGCTCGTTTGATAACGGCTCAGGAAATCAATCAAGAGATAACACTTGAGAGTCTTGATGATGGTCCTGGACTACTAAGTTAATTACTCACTTTCATACATTTTTACAATATATACAACTTAAAGATATTAGCGATAAAATAGAGTTATTACAATTTCAGCTATCAGATTTCAAACATCAAATGAAAAATCATACCTACATGTTGTACGAACTTCAAATAGATTACCTTTCATCAAAATTAATACAAGTAATGAGTCACTTAGAAACGCTAGAACCAACGCGAGTAAAAAGAGGTCTCATTGACGGCTTAGGTTCAATGATTAAAACAATCACTGGTAACCTTGATCATTCTGATGCAACCAGATACGATAATGCTATTAAAATTCTTCAGGATAATGATAATAAGATTGCTAACCAGTTTAA
Source organism: Watsonalla cultraria (assembly GCA_964035505.1). Lineage (NCBI taxonomy): Eukaryota > Metazoa > Arthropoda > Insecta > Lepidoptera > Drepanidae > Watsonalla > Watsonalla cultraria. The sequence goes on along the minus strand of OZ037717.1, from coordinate 1,543,442 downwards.
TTCCCATATTAGTTTAAATAAAGAATGGATGGCCCAGCATTCTCATTTAATGACAGAGTTAGTCGATAACCAATCCAAAATTAACGATACTTTGAAACTCATTTTAGATGCCGAAGCTTATAGAGACTCAAGTCTTATAAAATATATGAAGTTTGCTCAAAACTTAGCCATAATTACAGAAAACATAAATGATATTTTAGACGAGTTAATTAGAATAGAAAATATGCTAGCTTTCATTCGCGCTTCAAGTACTCACCACTCTATGATTAGTATGACAGTTTTAAGTAATATGATTAGTAGATTAGTTTCAATTTATGGTAAGGATCATGTTTTAGACTTAGAACTCAGGCAATATTACGATATAATAAAACCCGGTTACTATTTCTCTGGTACTAGAATTGTAGTTGTCTTTAAATTACCTATATTTGCCCGAGATACGTATGATTTATATAAATTATCGGTTGCACCTAATAAATACCGGCAGGCCCTCATCCCTCCTTATCCGCTAATAGCAACGAACAGGAAAGGTTACGTGTACATGGAGGCAGAATGCCCGAAGTACAATCACTGGTACCTCTGTGGAGATAAGATGGACCACCAGCTCCGAGAGCAGCCGGATTGCACGCAAGATCTCATCACCAATCAGTCCCTGGACGACGCCTGCGAGATGACCACAATCACCCTCTCAAGAATATCACTAGAGCAACTCGACGAGCAGCACTACGTCGTGTCATTTCCCAACGCGACGAAGATACACATGCGGTGCGCACGAGATGACTACAACATCGTGAGCGGCACCTACCTGGTCACCATCCCAGTCAACTGCTTCCTTCAGACTTCAGAGTTCACAATCACCAATACCAATGATCGAGTTCAAGGACTACCTCTGAAGATAATGAAACTCCCCTATGACGTAGAAGCTCACGTGAACAATTCACCCCAGATACTTCTCAAATCGATTGATTTAAAGCAGCTACATGAAACACAGAATCAACTTATGACGCAACCTGCCCTTCAAATTGAACAAGTCTCGTCGGATTATATCTACAACACGACGATCCCGTTGTACACCATAGTCCTAATATGTGTACTGATACTCGTTAGTGTGTCAATTATAAAACACTACGGGCTATTGAGATGTGCTACGAGAGAGATGCCAGCATCACCCGGAGAAGACATCTATGCGAAGCCTGAGAACTCTGGACCACATAAGACAGCAATATTCCATCATCTCAAGATGCAGAAATAGTTGCTGTTCTCAGGGGGGAGGTGTTATATGGACAGCCCCTTACGAAATTGCAGCGAATACGTATTTTATGTAAACGCCTTTACACCTATTGCAACACCGGATTTGCAGCGTTAGCAGAAAGAAGTATCATCGAACCCAAAGGAGGCCGGCGCCATCCGACGCCGCACTTTACTGGAACTTTCCACATTATTATATTTTAGCGTGTGAATCAATTTTACTTGCAATGTATAATTTTATATCAACTCTCTGTCATTCTTATTCTAGCATCGATAGGAAGTAGACTAGGTTTCTTTAACATTAAGTTTTAATTGTAATTTCAATTTAATTAAATATTATAAATTAATTTTGGTTTTTTTTGGGTCCTCCGGCGGCGACATCCATAATTTACCCCTATTATTGTTATGATTGGCTGATTTTTCGGCAGTTTGTGGTCCCTTAAAAAGGTTCACAAAAATAAAAAATTATAAAAATTACTTAAGCTTAAAAAAAACTGTATTGGCGCCTTAAATAATAATAACGGATGATTTATCATTAAAATTATTGAATTTTTCTCCTTTTGAAGGCAAAATCCATAAACTTATCACAGACATAAAATTATTATAAAACATACATTCAGAAATAGGTTCATAAGCAGGTATGTAGTTTCAAATCCATTCATGAGCCACGTTTCGTGTTGTGGTGGCTACGAAAAAGGATCGCCATATGGTGTTAGATCATAGATAATATTCATAGACAATAACATCGCGACATATTGTTATGACGTTAAATAAACGCCAAAAAGGTTGTTAACCTCCTTTCATTTTGTTTCTTATTATTAAATTTATAATAAATATATTATTTAAAATTAGTCTGATGTTTCAGTGTTCTAAAATTGTCATTTCCACGTAAAAAAATAATAATCAAAACAAAATTAAAATTTTCCGTCGAACGAAATTTTAAAAAGGAATTCGATCGAAATTTGAAAATATTTATGCATAAAAAAATATTTTATTTTTTCATAAGGGCAATTAAAGCAAAATCCAGCCATGAAAAAAAAACTAACACACCAAAATTCCTAACATGACGAAAAAAAAGTTTAATAGTAGAGTGAAGTGGCTATGACTGCTACAATTAGCAGGAACAATGTAGTAATTAGGAACAGTTATCGAGGGGCCTGTCCTGTGAGGGTGGCAGCTGCAAGTGGAAAGGGGCAGTGCCGATACTGCTATAGGTGTCTTAGTTACATTGTTCGCTTATGTTTTAGTTTATAATACAATTTAAAGGTAGCATTCAAAAGAACACCTAGTAATTACTAGTTTCATAAAATTATACTTTAATGAGCTGGGTTTCAAGTCATTTGCACCCGTGTATGTATATGTGTCCATTTTATTAGATAAAATAAGGAATTCAAATGAATTTCGAAGCCTGTATGAACAAAAATGGCGGTGTCAATATTTAAAAGAACCAACGGTAAATACCCGAATACTTCAATTTCAGTACATACCCCATTATTACATAACTTAAATTAAAATGGTATAAAAGCCGTTCCATCTCATTTTGTAATACAGATTTAAACCATGATTTGTAATAAGGGTGCGCCATGGTCCGCTTCAGAATGTATCATTTGTGTGTGTATCGATCATAAAACTATTTAAAAAACGTAGAACTCCTCCTTTGAATCACGGAATCGGGTAAAAACATGTACAACTGAATAACCTCTTAGCAACGTGACCCAAACACACCGGTAAGTGTATGTATATTGCATTAATTAGACACAAATCATTCATAAATTGTCCCCAATTGGTATTCCATTATTTTACCATAAGTCTGGCGGGGTGAATACGTACAGCCTGAATTATTCATGTACCTACCCACCTGCCCCGCGTACTGACGTAACGACCAACTAACATTTGGTGCCATAAATTAAATGCTAATAAGTAATACGTGGTTGAAAATGCCAATGACGCAATACGTTCATGTCACCATTCATGTGTTCCAAACTTAAATTTGAAGTTGGTATAGGAAAATCGCTAGAAAAAAAAAGTTATTTTGTTTATTTTTCTGTTGGCGATTTTTTTTCTTATTAAAGTTGGCATTTTGACATATTATTTTAGTGTATCATTGAATTAAAGTAGTATTTTTATTAAAATTTAATTTGGATACCAGAGATTAAATTATTTTTGAATGTGACATTATTTGGTGAAGATTTTCCATATTATAGGATTTTCAGATAACTGAACTACATATTATTTTATCTATTTACTTAGCAGGCAAATAGCAACCTTCGACGTTTTACACGTTATTTCGTCGGTAGATTTAAATTTGGTATTTTTCATTTGTTGAGTATCTTGTAACTATTGAGCCTCACATTATTGTATCTTGTCACATTCCCGCGCCCGACTGGATAATAGCTTATCAAAGCTTTTATTCTGCGATCTAGATAATATTTAAAATGTATCTCATTGACATGCAACCGTTCGGAGTATTCCAAAAACAAATTCAAAATCCGCAAAAACGTGTTCCATGGCTATTCAAAACGAAACGGAATCGTTGACATCTAGCACGCACTATACGCTTCGGAACGCACGCGACACATAAATCTAAGCCTTATTCCTTCCCACTTTGGAAATATGAAAATAAACCAAACGGCAACAAACCCAGGTCATTGAAAGAAATCTTTTTTGTTATTGACCCCATATTTCGCGAGTCGAGACGTGAATTCTGCATTAAAAAATGCTCGAGAAGAAATCTTAAATTCAATAGTAATTTAGAGTTGAATTCGTAGGGAGAGGATAATACAAGAACGCCCTGTTTTTGCGGTGTTGTATTTAGTTCGCGAATTTCTTTGTGTACACACTGGTTTCTGAACGCAGCGTGGTGCTGTCAAACTACGCTGGGCATGAATGCGCGCCAAGGTTCTAATTACACACTCAATTTGGTCGGCAAAGCGGGAAATATGAGTTATTGCCCGTACCGTAACCAAGATGAAATCGGCCATTTTAAATTTTTGACAAAGCATTTTAATAGTGAGTTAACATTATAATGGCATTATTTCATTATACCATCAAAATTAGCGTATAATGGGACTTTAAGGTACCTCATAATTATACATTTATAGCTGTGCCCTGCGGTTTCACCCGCGTAGATTTTGTTTCATGCTTCATGTCGCGGAACCCTAATATTTTCAATAAATAAAAGTAGCCTAAGTTACTCCTTGAAACGTCAGCTACCTGTCAGTGAAAGTCCCGCTAAAATCAGTCCAGCCGTTTCAGAGATTACCCAGAACAAACAGACAGACAGACAGACAGACAGAGAAAATTTTCAAAACTTGGTTTTTTAGTGTCAGTAGCGTGTATACTTTCAAATGCATTTAGTGAAAAGCTGTAATTTTGGAATTACAAACAGACACTTCAATTTTATTTATCTGTATAGATGTATAGATTAAACAGTCAAATGACTGAGTAATGTAAATATAATAGTTTACAAGGTAATTAACATGAATTACCTAACTGTCAAGAGCTGAAATTTTGTTTAAATATTCTGTTTCAGTGCGATGTCAAGTTTGTGATTACAAAATGATACAATGACAAGGTATTACGAGTACCCAAGTGTAGGATTGTACGTGTTTGAACGTTATCTAAATTCAATTACATATTTGATGTTATCAATTTGGCTAAAATGTGTTGATCCGCCATCTGTAGAATCACAACCAGCCTCCGGAAAGTATCACAACATTTCGAGCCACACTAATACTCAAACGAAATCAGCTACGTTAAAACATCGTGAAAACAAAATCCATCTTATTTAATTAGAATTTTTATAATATATTTTTTTTATAGTAACCGTTGGTTTCTCAAAACCTATGTGTCAAGTTCATGATGTACCTACTTGCATCCAATTTGGTGTAGGTTAGGTTATATTTTTAACATTGTATTGTATTGACGAAATGTACATGATGCCTGACTGAGTTTCTTGCCAGTTCAGAACCGGTGGTAAATTCTCGACGTTAAGACCAAGCTTCGACGATAAGTGCTCAAACTGAATAAGCACAGACATTTCCTATTGCGATGATTGCAATACGCACCGTTTATATCGAACTAGACTAGATCTAATGCAATAACATCCATGTTATCAGATTGTAACAGCCGTGTCGCGAATCCAATCGTGCTCACGAATTTATGCTACCGTTATTATAAACTTCCATGCATTCATGTTAGTAAGTAGTTCGTGTACCTATTCACGAGCGTTAGGATTGTATTACTGTTGGGTGACTGACGCAATTTATGTAACTGGGTATTTCCTTTTAACGTACCTACTTGACTTCAGAGTTAAAATAATGATCTATTATAGTGCACAAGTGTGTACGCTAACACAGGTGCACTCTTTATTCCCTCACTCTCATAGTCCGATGGAAGGCAATCCGACACGACCGGAGAGAGATCAGGGGCCTTACCATGAGCTCTTATTGCCATGATAGTTTCACTCATTTATGAGACAGATGTATGTGGCGTGTATACATCTGTCACTGTAGCACAACTGAATTATCATTGCAATAAGAGCTCATGGTTGGGCCCCAGGCGTGGGACCAACGGCTTAACTTACTTTCTGATGGGTGTAAACACTGGCAAATTACAAGCTCGATTATTAAATACAAAAAATGCCCTTAAATTACTTACTTGTACACCATATACTTGAAGATTGTGTTGAGTACATACTTAGTTGATACAAGATTAAGATAAATAAATGTATGCTTAATACAAAATAGAAGTCAAACACTCGTGGTTTCAAAACATCGCAGCTAGCAACCACTGCACTATAGGCAATTTCTCTCAACATACTCAATCAAAATCTGAATGTCCCCAAATTCATCTTAATGTGAGTCTTTGCAAATACGCAATAACATACAATGAAGCCGTGAGAATGGGCAGCTGACGAAATCATCAGTCATTCAATGACAAATGACCATAATTCTGCAATACGTACCATTATTTGTTCAGTATTTTCTATTAGCTTTTACCATATTTCTTATAGCAAATGTTACTGTTATTAAAGATTGGTTCTGTCTGTTTGTCTAATAGAAGATGTTATTAATTTGCCAATTATTGCATTTGAGTACACCTGTGTATTGTAGCTCACGTTTTTCCGAAAGGGTAGGCAATGTGTTTATAGCACACTCACATTTCGCCAGTTATGTCTAAGTCCCATGTAATGGGGGGTGAGCCTATTGCGACTAACCGGGCACTAATAAAGACCCCGGGCTGCTGGGAAATTCCTGATGGAAAAGCCTAATAACACTTTGCCAGGATCTCGTTCCAAAGTAGTGCTTGCGACCAGATTGTGTATAGAAGTACCTTTACTATCATATCAGATAACAACAAATAAAGTATATATGTCAGTGCTTAGATACATGTATTATTTCAAGATCTAAACTTTAGAACTAACAAAACCCGTAGTAGGGATTTCAAAAAAATACAGATAACTGATACTCACAATAAAATTTCAGATATCAACATGCTGAAATGGGCAGTTTACGGCAAGAAGAATCAGGAAGTCAGGCTTAATAGTGACGTGGAGACTGAAAACTGCGACCAATATTGCAGTGGACCCTACAATACTAATGTCAGGAGGTCATTAGACGCTCAGACGGTTAAGAAAAGCAAAAAACCTAGTAGGTACCAAAGAAGATCTCTAGGCTCTAATGCGAGGAAACACCTTAAAACTGTAGATAAAGAAAATCTACATTACATTGGCAGTACTCCTAATTATTACAGAGAAGGTTTCAAGAAATCCGAAGGACTTGCGTTGAAAGATGTCAGTAACATTACACCAACGGCTACTCCGGTCAAAAGCTTTGATAGGAAACTATACCAACTCAACCACTCAAAAGATAATCTTCCTCCAGATTTTCCTCCAACTCCTCCAACATATAGCAGAAGAGTAAGAGAAGCTAAGAAAAGGAAATTAGAGATGTCAAGCGTCAGCAACAATGACGTTTTCAGCAGAGACAGTAGCGTTTACAAATCTGAAAGAAGAATAAAACCTATGGACAGAGATTCACTAAGCTCTTCTAAATTAAGCCACAGTACGTCTGAACCATCTTTGAATGATCTCTCAGATAGACTAAGCGAGAGTCCTTATAGCAATCGACATTCGTTTGTTCTTAGTAAACCAGTCACTCAAACAATAAGCACTACAAAAACAAATAGCGAAGGGTTAGTAGAAATTGAATATGATAACGATTTAGTTCTCAATTGTATAGAGAAGCCTGTCTCTGTAGCAAAATCTAGTTTAGAAAAAACAACCTTACCCATCTTCGGTCATCATATTTTCATGAACAATCCTTTATATTTTAATAAAACTGATGTAGCGTCAACGAATATAAGGCCATTTAAACGAACAAGGAAGAAATCGAATGAGTTTGAAAGTTCATTTAAATCTCCTTCTATAGATAAAAAAGACGCTCATTCTTTAGTCAGAGATGCTTGTTCACCTGTCTCTATCACACCTCTATCTGGGAAGTTAGCTGCTTTAAGATTTAGCACGATGAGTACGCATAGTAAATCACAAAGAGCTGCTTTCACAAACGATGTAACGGATTATTTTCCTAAAATTGAAAACCCTTTTATAATTCCTCTTCGCGATGAAGAAACTTCGACTGAAATGGAAAATAAATTCATTCTGGGAAAAGACTCCATATCAAATGAGACTGGTTCCACTGTGTCCACTACACAAATGGGAGATGTCACTCTTGAAAGAATGATTGAAGATATAATCAAAAGCACAAAAATAGTTAAAACTAAAAGGCGGATTTTAAATAAAGTTCAAGACTTGGAACCAGTAGAAGATGAAATTCCTTCTCTCGAAACTGTCAAAGAGTTATTCGTAAATCCCCAAGCTGAAAATAAAGCTAACTTGATAAAAGAAGCTAGATATATTAATTTATCAAGAGAAAACTCTGTGTCACCGAAAGCTACACCTACAAAGAAAATGTTGCCTGTAGTGAGGGTAAATGAAAAACTACTAAAGAACCTCCCAATAGGTTGTTTTATGTTAGATGATGGAGATGGTTACAATGAGAGGGAGGTCAGGACACCAGATAGTTTTAAAGAAATAACATCAAAACCGAGACAAATCTCAAACAGATCTCTCAACAGATCATATTCCATGAGTGCATCCATCGAAAGGGACAGCCTTGGCCACGCATCATCTGAATCTACTCCTGACTTATATGCGGTGGCACATGAACGAGCAAGTCTTAGACTGAAAAGGCAAAGATGTATTCGGAGAAAAAAATCTACTTTAAGCAATGATAGTCAATGGAAGCCAAAATACTTAGAAGCTAAGAATTCTATACTGACGCTTGATATAGGAATTCCTAGCCCTGCAATAGAATTAGCGAACGTATCACTTTGCCGAGACCATGAACCTTTGAAATCACCTACCGACCAAGAAGTTTGTGAAGTCATTGAACCATCAAAGAATATATCAACACGATCAAATGTCTCGCACAGTAGTCTAATGCCAAGTGAATACGTTCAGGATAAGAGATCACGAGATCTGTTCGGACTGACTCTTGAAAATGGGATCCCGAGTCCTATTACACCTGGTCCAAATCTGAAAAGACCAGGAAAAGTCTTGAGCGAAGAAAGAGCGCATAAAACGAGTAAATTGGAGGAGGATATGTTTTCTGATGCTTTCACTCCAGTTATTGAACATAAGTCGACGAGAAGATGTTTGACGTTTTCTCCTGAAGAGAGCATTAACAGTAGCGAGGAGAAAAGACGCAGTGTCGCTAGTAATCGCTTAGAACGCAGTTCTGATCGGTTTCAAGCCCTTAAAGGGACTATTGACTTGGAGATCATAACAAGAAATGACGTCATAGACGTACACGGTGAGTGGTGACTATCGACCTCTTCTTTTTACCTTCTTATTATATCTTAAATCTGGTCATGAAACTGAATAAGAATATGTTTCCAGTGATCCGATGTCGCGACCTTCAAAGACCTACAGGGAAAGTGGATGACATCAATGCATACGCTAAGGTAAGCAGGGCTTTCGAATTGTAGATGCCTAAAGTACTACTCGACAGAACGCACGTTCTTTAAAACAAAGATCCTTTTGTAAAACACCTACTAGCAAATAACGCAACGCGTCGATTAGATCGCACCAAGAAAGATAATTCTTTGCTTCTTGAATTCTTAAATACTCCCTTCTTATGACAGCCATATTTAGTGGTTCCGATAGTGATAACCAGTGGCATCTCGATAAAATGTATACTAAAGACAAGAGTTTAAAAATTCTTCACTCCTCATTTTTCTTTACCTCTGTTCTTATCCCTACAGGTTGTTATAAGTGGCGTCACGGAGAGTCAGTCTCTGCCGTCTCAGAGGTCAATATTCCAGCGGACGTCGGTCCTCTATGGAAAGAGAGAGCCGGAGTTCCAACGACACTTGAAACTGCCTCTACCAGTAGCTGTCTACGAGCACCAATTGATTCATATATCTGTTTGGCACAGAGATAAGACGTATCGGTAAGTTTTTCACTAGTTTTATCATTTATGCAGTAGAAAGATTTGCAGCGGAGGTGCCTCACCATGAAGACGATTTGTGCCTGAAATTTGAATCGTATTACTATACCATGTGGTGCGTTTTCTGCGGTTTGTATATTTATAGTTCCCAGAGCTGTGTCGTCTGGTGCTTCTGACCAAATACCATCCACAGCATTTTACATTCTTTATGTTTATGTTACCATGTTTAGGTTCCCAATTAGGTATCCCTTGATCGTGCCAAGAAGGCTAGCATTACTAAGCTGAATAGCTTTGCTACCTTGAGCCAGAAAACCTATAATGAGCATCAGAAGTGTTTCAACAATAAACACAGCAGATACGCTTCTTCGAACCCTGGCGCTTCAACGAAATGATCACTTCTCCATGACAACAAGGCCGTAAATTCCCCCAACTTTTTACAGCCACATTAGCATAAATTCGTGAAAACAAAGTCGCAAAATACCTTCTTGCTACCCTCTACCCCTAGCTACTAGCAGAGTCTCTAACGCTTACGTAATCGAGTTTGGGCTGCAAACAATTTCATTAATACTAAACAGTGCCTGCGTCGTATTGAATTTAAAGTTTTATTATGCGCACCTAATGGTCTTTTATGCAAATTACCCGAGTGCTGTACCGTTACAGCGTAGAGAGAGAAGATTGGAAGTTGTCGTAAATTATTTATGGTCATTTTCCTAGGTTGGGATTTCAATGCTTTAAGATGGAACTGTGTTTGTGAAGTTATTTGTGATGTATTTTTAAAAGCAGTTCTTTTTGAGATTTTGTTTAGCTTAGAAATACCTGATGGTAAGCGGATGGTGGAAGGTACTATCATATTATTAGCTATAGATTTGCTGTCCACAACCTGAGTGCGTAATTTTAACTGAATATTGGTTTCTTACGAAATTGATTTCAAAGTGAAAGTTGAAAAGTCAGCAGAAGTACAGCACTCAGTTTTCATCAAGGATGAGGTGCGATCTTGACAGATTTGTCTTTTAATTTCTCCTCAGGCATAAAGGTGTAGGTTGCCTCATGATTTTTTCCTTCACCGTAAGACTCGTGATGTCAAATCATTGGTACATTGCCCTAAGTAAAAGTTGTAACAAGTCCAAGCGTCGTCGCTAAGTCGTTTGAGCATTTCTCAAATGTATTGATACTTTTTCGAAGCTGGGTTGTGGTTGAATACCAAAGATGGCGGATCAAAACAATTTGAACCATGGTAAAACGGAAGTCGATGCCTGTGACGAACCTGGCGGTAGCATGTATAGTGCTTTGTAAAATGTCTAATCGAATTAAGATATTTTTGACTTTGTCTTTGACTTTGATGATGTTTGAACATTTATACACACATACTTGGGGAACAGACCGATGAGTTTGGGACTTGCGTCACTCAAACCAAGTACTAGTTTAATAGTAATTCAAGAATTCTTGTGACGTAGTTGCGTCCATCGTATACACCAGTGGCAATATTATGAAGTTATCTTTTACCCGCGAATCCGTTCACGTAATTATTGTTAAGTACCATAAGGGCTACCGTAATATGTATTCAAAATTTCAGCAAAACCGATTCAGCCGTAATACAGACGAATAAGTTGTTTACCCACAAGATGGCGCCACACGTCAGTTAGGTAGCACAAAGATATTTTTTTCTAAAACATGGCTTAAACGATGACTAGACTAAACTCGGACTAAGACTATGACCAAATCCTCTCTAAATCCATCCAAAAGAAAGAGGTGGAGTTACTCTTAAATTAAGAACTATCTTAGTCTATATTTTGTAATAATTAAAGGCTTTTTGTCAGGACACTTTCCCAATAGTAATATGATTATGGATTAAGTAAGGCTAACTCACGCGTGACGTGACATATGATCGTAGCTCGTATATGTCGGGCATTTTTCACTTTTCTCCGCGCTCATACATAAGATATCGGGGTGGAGTGGGCATGCGCACAGCCATCGATTACCTCGCGGCGCAGACCCGGCCAGTTGCGTTGGAACTCTAAGACTAATACATGCCCAAATTTTCCCTTCGTCCCCTTTAAATACGCATTTAATTTTTTTATTGTGAGTGCTGTGCTGTTTAGTGAGTGCGTTTTTGTAAAGTGTTGTCCGTGCGTTTAAGGAACGATTTAGGTAAGATTTTTGTGGTGCGTTTTTGGCTGGTAGCTTTTTTTCTTGGGACTGGTACATTTTTTCATGGCAGCATTTTTTTTAATGGAAAAAAATGAAGAATTTTTTTTCAAGGGTTAGCAATATTTTTTGGGCCAATTATATGCTCGTAAATAATTTTTACCAAAGGTATAATCAGAGAGTTAACGCTATAGTTAAGCTTTATACCTTTTAAATGTCTCGTCAAACTCCACCCAGTTTGGGAAGTTCTTTTCCGACCGACGTCTTAAATATTAATAATATTCTCGTTCATCATAACCCTTCGGTCATTATGGCCGACAGTTCCATAATTACCGTATAACTACGCTATCAAGTGTAATCAGCAACTATAGATGCGTCATATCATATTATCGCTTAGTATTAAAATGAACGAACTCAAAGATGTTTTAATTTCAGTTAGATACAATATATTATACGGATACATAGTAGGAGGCTGAATAAGTTAATAAGTTCTCTACAATCTATTTAACTTGATATTTCTGAATTTGAATAAAATTAAAGCAAATTAAATTAAAGTGCTTAAAGACGTGTAGATAAAAACGAATAGTAACGGAAATAAAAAAAAAGATGGCGGTCTGTCAAAATTTGAAAATTCGTCTATTTTAGAAATGTCATGTTTAAAATTATAATTAATTAGATCTGTCAAAAGTTCATATTTGGAAATATACAATATTTCATTCGGCCAGTTTTTTAAAAGAGGTAGATAAAACGTTCGAAATTACGATCTGAAGATAATTTACAAAAGCTACTAGGTTACTCCATCGTAGAAGATCGTAGCTCATACTACCTTATTTCGGAGTAGTAGAGTGTTTCAACGGCGAGTAAGGCCACTTCTCTATTGTGGGGAGTCGTAAGAGTGGAGTCACTGTGCTAGCAAAGTTTGCCATTGTGAAATAGACACTATGAATTTATCTAGCGTTTATAGACTACAGTAGCCGCTACCATTTGTAGGCCTAGACAAAGTTACATTATCTGGCGCTTGCGTTACTAAAAACGATACAAACTGAATGGAAATGACATAAATCTGTCACATGACACTAGTCCCCGTACATTTTGTATCGTTTCTTCTAGCGAAGCGTGAGGATAATGTTACTTAGTCTACATGCCCAGACCAATTACGTATCTACGTGTTGTGGCCAAATTCGTAGCTCAAAAAACATTCATACGTAAAAACAATAGCTTCTGTATCATATTTCCCGAGGGATTCCTTAAGGAAAACAATTTGCAAGATGTTTTAAACATTGAAACGTCGACCACACCCGTTTACCAAGAAAAATGGTCCCATTGTTATAACAAACTGCTCGGTCCAAGTTTAACTTGGTTAGGTGAGGGTTGATTTCCCAAAAGGTATGATACCTTAATAAGTAATGCCGTGGTTTATTTCAACATCAACATAACGATGGTAGAATATAATATTCTACGCATTTCGTTTTCCTAGCGCCTATCCCTGCTTTTATTTACGTAGGTAATTAAGATTAATTTGCTATTGCGCACATAAATCGATCAGCAAAATTTTAAGTTACTAAGGTTGAGGTTATTTAACTTCAACGCGAGCCAATAGTTGGATGGATGTCCGGATGTGAACCTTCCCCTCCTCCGTGCCTAGGAAAGTTAATCGTCGGTCACTGTTACCAGTTGAACTTCAGCAATCGGTCAGCCAGAAACCAAAGAAAGTCTCATAAATGATTTAACCAAGATTGTAGAATTTCCCCGTAGAAGAAGTTGCGAAGGTCAGAAGGCAGTCACTTTGTGTATCGTATATAACTGGTGATCAGCCACATCAGGCTGAATAGGGTGCCTATCGAACAATCCTGCATCCATTTTCATGAACCTATATTGTACCAGTACTTAATATTGTTTATATATTGTATTGATGAAATGTACATGATGCCTGCTGAGTTTCTTGCCGGTTCTTCTCAGAAGGCTAGTTTCCGAACCAGGGGTCAATTCTTCGACATTCATAAGTGTCTTACCAGGACCTAAACTTAATGCATAATTTTCATTTTCAATCCTTCGACGTCCACAGAATATAAAAAGCTGTTCTTTTCAGTAGTCGTACCTAATCTCTGGATCAATACCATTAAAGTAATAATAGGAACGCATTATTAAATAATGGACACATTACGAAAGAGGTATATCGTTTTCATATTGTGTGTGTGTGACCTGAAATTATATAGTTACTTGGCCTTTGTCCAGATATAGATTGCGGCAGGTCGATCTGGGTGGATGACGAATCATACTGTCCCTGTATTGTTTGTTAACATTCAAAAGAGGTTAAATGAAAATGATTTTCGACGACGAATTGACCACCGGTTCGGACCCTCTGAGAAGAACCGGCAAGGAACTCAGCTGGCATCATGTATTCCATTACATAGTCATCATCATGAATTTAAGAGTTGTGACTCTTGTCAGTGTAACTGATGCAACTTCTTCCATTCGTCTCTAGTAAGTGCCATATCTTTGCCCTCCCTATACGTCATGGCAGACACTTTTTCCTTGACTTGTCTCATGTATGTTAGCCTGGGTCTTCCTCTTCCTCTCTTTCCTTCTACTTTTCCTTCTAATATGTATTTAAAGAAACTGTCATGTCGTACAAGGTGGCCAATCATCTTTCCTCTTCGATCCTGGATTGTATTCCATAGTACCCTTTTGAGTACATCTTCATTTGTGACTCTTTCCGTCCATTTGATTTTCTCCATCCTTCTCCAACACCACATCCCAAACGCTTCCAGTATCTCTTCATTACATTACATAGTAAAAATGATAATTACAAAAAAAAACATATAAAATTATTCACAATAGTGACAAATGTATCAGCATGCATGTGTAAAAAATTATGATTAAAAAGTAAAAACAATACCAAATGATTTACATAACATGTTTGCACACCACGTCATTGCCAGGAGGTACTTGTGCAGAGCTTTAATTCCATATGTCTATATCATTTATCTTTTATTCAGGTTTATTCAGTTTACATTTTCCTGGAAAGGCGTATTTACCTATTTATTTAAGGCATATTTTAATAGTGGCGGAAAAATTACGACTGGTTCGGAAACTTACCTTCTGAGAGGAGCTAGCAAGAAACTTAGCTAATATCTTGTACAGTTAAATAGTTAAGATGGCCTTCAAATGTGAGTTACATTTCAATATTGAGCCATTAGAACCAAGTAATAACTTTCATATTTACATAATAATTATAACAATATGCTAATCAAGGTAACAGCTAAGTTTGACCTTAAAGGCTAGATCGTCACGATACGTTTTGTGTCTAGACTGGGAAACCAATTAAATTACTGTATGGTTTAAACGAAGACCAAACTTTAACTGAAAATAAATCCATCCCTTTTTAAATATATATCACAGAAGCATTTACATTATTCCCATATTCCATACGTAAATAAAAAACTGTTCTAAAAATGTTTTTTCCCTACAAAAGACTTTCTCCGCGCCGTAATTTCCACGTCCTTAACCAATGTCCAGAAGCAGGCTTATAAATAGTCTTAAAACGACGCTATACAGTCGCTATAAAGCTGCCAGGGGTACCATCAACCTTTTATTTGCTCTCACAGAGGCGAGGACAATTTCACGAAACGAGACGCTCGTAAAACAACCACAAACCGGTGTCCAAGGGAATTGTGTCACAATACACGATTAAAACAGTACCATAACACATTGGCTTACATTATTACATACACTGTTAAGGCTTTAGTATATATTTAACACCCATGTTTCACCATAGATGATTAAATACCTGTGATAGGGTGTCTCACATCAGGCACTATACATGCGTCTTTGAATTTCTTCTAAGACATGTAGGTTTCATGCATATGATCACGCCTGTATTCAAATATAATGTAACCATTACGCATTGTAAAATATTTTTGAAAATTGTTGAGTTTCTTGCCGGGTTCTTCTCAGCAAAAGCAATCTACAGAACCCGTTGGTAACATTTATAATCATGTATAATGTATTTTTTGTGTCCTTCTGACAATTTGCAAGTACTTTGTAAGAAGTCTAATCTAATAAAGATATATTGAATTTTGAATTTTATACTTGAAACCCACCGCTGCCTACCGCTTCGAAGAATACAGGCATAATAATGTATGTATGTATATGGCTTAGTTTATTATAATGGTAATATTTAACATCTTTAGCAATCGTTACAGGTCAGTCAGAGGCCTAAGAAAGTCTGACAACTAGTTTAACCCAGATTGCCGATTTTCCTCGAAAAAAGGGGTTACGAAGGTCAGATGGCAGTCGCTTCGTATAAAAATCAGGTGACCAGCCACATCGGGTTGAATCAAGTGCTGACGCCAAATACATGGGATAAGGCCAGGGAGATGATGATGTATATGGCTTGGTGTGGTCACTGCTTAGTCAAGACAACATCAACTTATGGTACTGCTTGTATATGTATTGTGTCATAAGTCTGTTTGTTGATACGTGTAGATGGCAAACACATAAAATTCGACGATGTTTGATGAAAGCGAAAACCTAAACACTCGTTAAATTAATTATGTACTTAGTGACTACCTATTACGTCATAACTTGCCTACGTGTGTCGTTAATCGTGTTGGAAAATTCGTTTGCTTTATATATAGGTAACAATAGGATTTATTTATTAATACTCAGTGGTAATTTAGTAAATTACTAGTTGTGCCCCGCGGTTTCACCCGCGTAGATTTAATTTCGTCCTTATCGCGGAACCCTAATAATTTAAATAAATAAAAGTAGTAAGTTCCTCATTCAATCATCAGCTACTTGCCAGTGAAAATCCCGTTAAAATCGGTCCACTCGTTTTAGAGATTACCCGGAACAAACAGACAGACAGACAGAAAAAAATTTTTAACTTGGTTTTTTAGTGTCAGTAGCGTGTATACTTTCGTATGCATTTAGTGAAAAGCTGTTATTTTGAAATTATAAACAAACACTTCAATTTTATTTATCTGTATGTATAGATATAGATTTCGACAAAGGAAGTCGTCCTTCAGCTGCGTTTCTAAATAGTGACTCAGTAACCTAACCGCAGTACCATATTAGGAGCTGGTGATGTCACAACGCACCCGATACAGTCAGTACCACATTGGTAACAACATCGCAAAGTATATTTCATAACACTTCGACCGTCGAAGTTTTTAACGAACGCTCACTCGTTACGGATAATGTTTCCGACGCGGTAGGGTTGACACCTCTGCTTCGTTATTCTGTAAGATATTTCGACGGCGAGTAAACGAATTGTGGATTTCAAATGTCGAACAAATTTGACCCGAAGTATAGATTTAAAGAATATTATGTTTTTACGTAGACGATATCGCGTATTTTCTTTATTTTTTATGGGAACGTTAAGAAACGCCCCAAGTGGAGAGTGTAACGCAATGTCAAGCGATGGCGTTCTTAAGTTACAAAAATCTAGTCTTGGAGCTCATGTCAATGTGCTATCTATACACCCAAACAGATGAATAAAATTGAAGTGTCAGTTTGTAATTCCAAAATACCAGCTTTTCACGAAATGCATATGAAATTATTAGATAGTAGTACGATACTGACGTACAAAATCAAATTTTTAAATTTAAAAAAAAAAATACTTTTACAAAAAACATGAGATTAAGTCTACGCGGGTGAAACCGCGGGACACAGCTAGTAACATATATATTAAAAGTTTGTGAGTAGAAATAATTAAATATCAAATGAATGCAAAATATTACGTACAGTGACAACCTTAACTCACCCCACTAACAGCCAGGGAAGCGATCGGTTTTATTTCCCGAACAGTTTTCTTGCTACAGTGTTTTTTTAATATCTAGTATACAATAGACAATACTAGCTTCTGCCAGCGACTTGGTCCACGCACAATAGTAACTTTGGGCTAACGCTAACTTTAACCCGCGATTAATCTTGATGCGTCATGATATACAGCCTATACCCCCTATAAATGGGCTATCTAATACCGAAAAAAATAAAAAAAATGGACAAGTAGTTCTTGAGATTAGCACGTTCAAACAAAAAAACTCTTCAACTTTATAATAATATAGATTACAATATACATAAACCGTATTATTTCAAATAGCTTTATTATTTACTAGCTGTGCCCTGCGGTTTCACCCGCGTAGATCTAATATTTTAATCCAATGAATCCTAATATTTTTAATAAATAAAAGTAGCCTAAGTTACTTCTTGAAACATCAGCTATCTGCCAGTGAAAGTTCCATTAAAATCCGTCCAGCCGTTTCAGAGATTACCCGGAACAAACATACAGACAGACAGACAGAGAAATTTTTAAAACTTGGTGTTTTAATGTCAGTAGCGTGTATACTTTCGTATGCATTTAGTGAAAAGCTGTAATTTTGGAATTACAAACAGACACTTCAATTTTATTTATCTGTATAGATGTATAGATTACAAGCCAGAATGTACCCAATTCATTTGAGTAGCAAAGTCGATGAACTTTCCAAGTGTTATGCAACGTAGGGCGGGCGGCGCCCTTTCCTGCCATATTTAACGCCCAAGTGAAGGTTACTCATTACCTCTTTAAGGTAACGCCGGGGTGAATGGCAAATCATTATTAAAGGTGGGGTGTTTACCGATGGTACATTTTGTGACAATAATGGGGTGAATAGAAAAGTTTTAGGGGTGAGTTAAGAATTGTTGTTTTGTGACTATTTACGACATTCCTTTGGTTGTTTTGTACACGACAAACAAGCATATCGACCTCTTGATGGTAAGTGGCTACTCCTGCTGTTTGCAAAATAGTTTATTATGACTACACTAGCTGTGCCCCGGGGTATCACCCGCGTAGATTTAGTTTCATCCCAATTGTCGCGGAACCCTAATATTTTTAATAAATAAAAGTAGCCTAAGTTACTCCTTGAAACATCAGCTACCCGCCAGTGAAAGTCCCGTATAATCATAATAAATATAAAATCAGTGCAGCCGTTTCAGAGATTACTCGGAACAAACAAACAGACAGACAGACAGACAGACGGACAGAGAGACAGATAGAGAAAAAAATTAAAACTTGGTTTTTTTGTGTCAGTAGCGTGTATACTTTCATATGCATTTAGTGAAAAGCTGTTATTTTGGAATTACAAACAGACACTTCAATTTTATTTATCTGTATAGAGTATAGATTATTGTAAAGATTTTCCTATTGTACTCATGCCCGTACTATTTTTTGGGGTAAACCGTAAATGTCTTTCCCACATTAGCACAGCCGTGAAAAAGCAATATACACAGCTTATTTACAAACTGGAGTTCTTTATATGACCATTAGATAGCGCTGTAGCCTTTCTCATTTAAATATGTGGTGAGTCGAACGAGTATAGATAGCGAAACATTTATATGATGTGACTAAAAGAATATGCTTTTCGTAGTTTGTCATTTAATTGTGCAATATTTTTGCAGAATACACTTTTGATTCCCTTGGCTTCGGAGTTTGAATTTTTTCTCATCTCCCAGGGGTAGTAGACCTGAGAATTCGATAATATGAACTTCAGCCTGATACCTCCAAGCTTTCCTTAGCAAAACGGTCTTGACAGAGAGACAAACCGACAATGAAGTGATCACATAAGGGTTCCGTTTTTCCAGTTAACTGTAATCCCACCCCAACAATAAACACAAACATTGTACTCATATCAATAAAATATATGATTAAGAAATATTTTATTGCATTAAGGTACACATACAAGGCTCACGCAATAGTGTATTTGGCTTCTGTCCAAATGTTCTGCCCTTCGACTTAATCCCACTTTCTCGATTCTTTTATTTCCACCCGGAAAAACTTGGGTAATACATCTTCGCGGATAGAAACAGATATATCTCGGGGAATAATAAATACTCTTCACTAGATTGAACTGGACTCCAGTTAGGTCTGCGGGTATAGTTGAGTTGTGGCCCTTTGATGACAATGTGCGGCAACACCCGATGTACTGGTGCGAACCACTCTGCACCATAAAACACTTCTTATTTCTTTTGTGTATTCTTTATTGTATATTTTCTTCTGTATGAGTTTTATTTGTTTTGTTGCTGCTTATTGAAATCAATAAACGTTTATTATTATTATTATTATTATTACTAGTTTTTACTTACGACTTTCACCGCCATACACAAACACGTGAAAATGTCTGAGCTTTCTACGTCTAAGTTACTGGACCGATTTCGGTGTGAGGATTGATTGTTATAGATCCATTTTTTAAAGAAGCACGTCTTGTAGAAGCTTCTCGTGACAAACGGGCTGGGGCTTTTCCCGCTCGGAAAATCAGTATTGCTATTCAACGTCGCAATGCTGCCAGCCTTCTTGGCTAGATCTCGAGAGACCGATTTGGGTCAAGCTTTCTACTTGTAATTAGTATTAAGTTCTGTTCCTGGTATATACAAATAATATATTCAGTGTACGTCTTTGTTTTTCCAAACTATCATTTTTGCGTAAATAATAACAAGCAGAAAACTTGAAATAAATGTGGTATCTTTGGAATTCAATGGGAATTTATTATACGATCTTATGTAAAACTGTTTTTGATGAAATGTACATTAATATGCCTATCTGAGTTACTTGCTAGTTATTCTCAGAAGGTCAGTTTTTGTACCCTTGGTAATTTTTTCGACGTACGAGTATATAGGCTTAAGAAAAATTTGGGTATCAATAAGTAAAATACATGGAATTTAGTCTACGCAGGTGAAGTCGCGAGGCACAACTTCTAATACTGAGTAACGTAGAAAGTAAATTAAGTTGCACGACTTTCCATTTCGGTAAGCTATGTTCGTGTCTCTTTGAAGTTCAAAGCAAAGTGGGTGGTTCTTTGAAGTATTGTACATTTTAAAGATATCCTTTTCATGCATATTAATCAACAGTTTTAACTGTTAAATACATTCATAATCGTTTCTTAATAACATACTAGCTGTGCCCCGCGGTTGCACCCGCGTAGATTTTGTTTCATCCTTATTATCGCGGAACGCGAACTCCTTGAAACATCAGCAACCTACCAGTGAAAGTCCCGTTAAAATCCGTCCAGCCGTTTCAGAGATTACCCGGAACAAACAGACAGACAGAGAAAAAAATTAATACTTGGTTTTTTAGTGTCAGTAGCGTGTATACTTTCATATGCATTTAGTTAAAAGCTGTAATTTTTTAATTACAAACAGACACTTCAATTTTATTTATCTGTATAGATGTCGGACACATAGTTGTGTGTTTTAGACGGTTATTATTGTCAACTAGCTGTGCCCCGCGGTTTAAGTCGAGTAAAGTTAATTTCATAGGTGACGAGGAAACCTAATGTTTAAGAATAAGAGTAGCCTCAGTTACTCCTTGTAAAATTATCTATCTGCCACTGAAGGTCTCGTTAACATCGGTACAGCCGTTTCGGAAATTAGCCGGAACAAACAGACAGATTATTTTTTTCAAAATAGTATTTTTTTCATTTATATATGTACCTTATATACTTTCATGTGCAGTGATAAGCTGTTTATTTGGAATTACAAACAGATACTTCGATTTAATTTATTTATTTATGTGTGAAATAGAGTAGGTAGATGAGTCTCAAACTCAAACTCAAATATATCTTTATTCGATTAGACTTTATACAAAGTACGTCCAATAACTCACCCTCAACATCCCTTAAAAAGTGAAAGCTGAAAACTAGCCACTGCGATACAAATTATAGACTAACACGCGACCAGTGTAATAAATTGGCATTCTAAGTAAATTACTTATTAGGCCCCTTGCTATTGTTTCACTCGGGTTAAAACCGCATAATTTTGAGGTTAGTCACGTGGCGTAACTGGAAATGTCCAGTTACAATGATAATTATATTTCCTCATGGACCTCCTTTGAATTTGGACATGATCGACATCATCCTTCAAATTTGAGGATTTTTGTAAAGAATAAAGAGCTGAGATAGGAAAATATAGAAATATCCTGAAATATATACGATTTGCTTTGATATACATGCGAAAGTCCACCAAAAAGTTCCTTTACCCAAATTGATATAAATAAGAGCATTCTTAATCCTGACAAATTACAATCACCAGCCGAAGAATGTCGTTCGTCTCCCAAACGGTGGCGGGGCTCAGCCAAAGTCGGCGTGAAGAGCAGCCGCCGCGGCAGCATTGCTCCCACCGCCACACCAACCGGTTCCAACTGGCTAGGAAAAATAGTCACCCAGAATGGGACCCACCCGAGAGGGCCAGAAAAAATAGCCTGCCCGCCGATATCGATAGACCAAGCCCCACGGAGTGACAACCATCCCCGTAAGTGCCCACCCCCAGCCACTAGCGCATGAACGGACCTGCACTTACCCGGACAGGCTCATGGGACAGCCCCTTGCATGCTTAGAAGCTTATGTGACACTGGAGCACGAACCCCAATAGATGTGTGTTCACTGTATCGATGTTTGTCTTGACCAAGATGCTGATGGAAGATTGAGCAAGGGCTGAATGTTTCAGAAGAACCTCCTCCAAGCTCCAGTCAGTTCTTCAAAGTCGAGGAAAGGTTTTTGCAGGGTTCGCGACATCCCTGATGCTGTGAGCACAAGCTTGCAGATGAAAATGAAAATCAACGATGAGAATGGTCCGGAAACTAAATCACTAATCATTTTATCCCAAAAATAGATTCAAAAATCGAAATTGACACAGCTAATGATTAGTTACTAACGTCTTTCACGAATGATGAGGTTAATTGTTTCCTTGATAATATCGAACGCCTCTCGGATCGCAGAATGATACCAAATTGTCAGTAATCCAATCTAAAGGCAATCAGCTACACATCGTTCTAATTTTAGTCAGGAAATAGCAATTATGTCGCCAATTGCTGATTCGAGAGCTCGCTTGAACTAAATTATCAGTGATATTTAGTATGTTTTACAACATTAGGATAATGTTAAGGCTAAATGTGTTGCTTGCTTAATTAAGATCGCTAATAAAATAAGTTTATTTGAGGAAATTAAGCGAAAATGAATACATTTTGAGTGAGTGTAAAATGAAACAGACCGATATTTTCTGTCGCTCTATATCATTACTGTCATTATTGATCACATTATGGGAAGCCTATGTCCAGTAGTGTACTAACATAGGCTGATGATGATGATGATCAAATCACTAAATATGTGGTATGATTACACTAGCCTGCACCCGCAGCCTGCGTGGCAGTAAAATTTCACGTACAAACTGTTAAACCTCATTTCACCCGTTTGTCGAAAAGAAGAATTGTAAAAACCCTTACTTTGTGTATACTCCATATCCATCACCTTCTTCAAAATGTCATGTTACCAGCAATTAAAACTGTGCGTTAAGTCATATGAGTCAATGATTGACTGCAGTCAGAACTCTGAATATTATACGTATGGACAGACGAAATCGCATATCTAAAGCTAGTACAAAATGAAACTGTTCCAAAGCCCATTAACATGACCTAGATTTGGCAGGCGTAGACAACTTGGCAGGAACATGGCTATTAGCGGCTTAACCTCTGGAACAAGGACGGACTTTCCCCTTCGATAGGCCACGAACACGCGAAGCTATTTTCATTTTACACGGAATGCATGCAAACTTTAACATGAACGTTAAGGGCACGTGAGGCTAGATAAAGTAAAAGCAATAGTAGAAAGATAATTTAATGATGGAAACAGAGCTGGTAGATTTGACAAAGTTACGTAAGGAGTTGGGCCAAAAAGATTTCATGAAGATACCAACACTACACTATGCCATACCTGATTATAATAAATTGAATAAAAATTATAATTGATGAAAATTTTAATAGACTGATTAATTCAGTTTGGCCCTGGTAAGGCACTTATGAACGAGAAGAATTGCTTGAGATAAGATCTGATATTTGAAAAAAGTTATGTCTTGTAAAAGTCTGATGGATTGAAAGGAAAGTTTTAGAAAAGTATTTCAGAAAGGAGGCTTTGAGAATTCTAACGAATTTAATTAATTTCTCTAATAAGGCTTATGGGTATTATGTGGGACAACCTATATGATGGTTGGTTGAAAACATGGGAAGAATCAAAGAGGATTCCGAACTGATCAGAGAAGAATTTGAAAATGACAATTATTAAAAATATTTTACAAATATGTGCTCATTGAAGAGCTCTCTATTGATATAACGGACAAAAGTCAAGAATCTGAAGAAAATATCTATAAAAGTGTTTACTACTTTGGCTGAGATGCCAGTATTTATGAGTAAGCAAATATTACTTGCCGAAGTACATGATACATTAAGTATGTGGGTCAAAAAGTAACCAGTCATGTCGTATTAAGGTCATGATGAGTCATGGTTCCAAGAATCTATGTATGTTCTGTTTGCATTTCAATATATAGAGCTCTGTTTGTATTGTATGTTTATTTGTGAACGTTTTGGTGTCGTTGATTGAATTCGTGTTAACTAACTTAATTATGTGGCTTTTACAACGTAATTGTGTACCTTCTAGTAGAGGCTTTCAATTGATGAATCAATTCATTAATGTTGTATGCGTGTACTTTATTATAGATCAATACCTAGCTATATATAACAGAAGATAGGATAGGATTACCAACCAGCAGATACTAACCCGCAAACAAGGGAAGGAAAACGAGCACTGCTGAGCTGAGTTGCGAGGCACACGAGCAACTCAGCTGTCAGAGCAACTGCACGGTTATCAGAGATCGTGGTTTCGAATCCTGCCTCTTATTCGTATTTTTCCAGACCATTTTTAAGAATTTAGAATACAAACATGCGTAGCATGTATTTAAATTTAAATTTAAAGTTCCTTGAGAAGAAACAACTGCAACGATAGTTGAGTCAAGATTAGTCTTACTGTAAACAATAGTCATTTAGATGACTTTATCAAATACTTTTGGAGTAACAAATGTGTCGCTATGTTGTTATTAATTTATTTTATATGTGATATTTAAATTGTTTTTTTCTCTCCTTGCTTCCTGTCAAACTGTCTACACCAGCTCTGTCAATTAACATTTTCTATTTCAACTTCTCGTATATTATCATCGTTATTTGTCTTATCTTTAGCATTGTAAACATTATCTATAGTCGTTTCACGAGCACCATTCTCTGTTGTTACAGCCGGAGCGAGTTTCTAGGATGCGTCTCGTTCCCGCTGAAAGATGCAATTAACACGGACATCACCGGCACGTACTTCTTGCAGAGCGGCCGTGCGCAAGCGCCGCCAGATCGGTGCGCACGAGGACTGACTGAAGACGCGCGCAAAATGGCCACTGACAACGTTGAAACTACTAACGATGGCACTAAGGACAACAATAATGATAAAGGTAACCCCTAAGATGCACGATAGTAGTAGAACACTAAGCCTTTAGTAGAAAGCAATATGTAAAAGAAGATTAAAATGTATGCCCTTAATAAAGCAAATTTGAAAACATCCTACGGTGTCCTCTACACTAGAATGTATACATTAACTTAAATCTAGTATATTTAAAAAAAATTTTTTTGGCTTTATTCATTTTATTTCCAATTTCATACGTTATAGTCAAATCTACGTCAAAAATATGCGCCTAGAAAGACTCAACTCTGTAATATACTTCAAAATTGCCTTGAAGAATAAAATATTGTACGGAGATGATATCTTTGTATATATTTCTTCCGTTATGTGGGCGTAAGTCGTAAGGGAAGAAATAAATGGCCATTTAGCCACATGACACAGTAACTTATTCATACGAAATGTCCCCACACACCCCAAAACAGGAGAACACGCAACGGTGAATAACAATGACATTACAATGAGGTTACACAAAGATACTGATATCTATAAAAGCTATAGTCTTGCCTTTCTTGTGAAAAGACGTAAAAAGACGAAGGTAGTTATGACTAGGCCTAGGCGAAGTAATATTCTCTCGCGCTTGCGCTAATAGAAACGACATGTAATGTAAGGGAATGACATAAATCAGTCACGTGACATATATCATTTCGTATCGTTTCTATAGTCGAAGCGTGAGGATAATGTTGTAACTTTGTCTACCCTGATGACAATGAGTCTGATGATGATGAAGTGACACATGCGTTTGATTAAAAAATATGTCACAGTGATTTTATTTTATAGTAGCGGACGTCACGCGCTTTTATACGCGTATTACCCGTTCCCGTGGGAGTACGGGTATAAAATATAGCCTATGTTACTCGTTGATGATGTAGTTATCCATTACTGAAAGAATTTTCAAGATCGGTCAAGTAGTTTTGGAGCCTATTCAATGCAAATATTAGTGTAGACTACACTATTCTAAAGAAGCGTCATTTAGCAGAGATCTTCTACTTCAAACAGCAGATGTCCCATCGCTTACTGTAATCATTTGATCTTCCAGGTGTGGCAGCAAACGGGCCCTCATCTACCACAGGTAATCAGGCGCAGTCGGTAGCCGCAGCCCTTCAAAGGGAAGCTGATGAGCACCTATTCCTGCGGTACTTGGAGCTGGACCCACCCGAGGACCCTAACGCGCCGAAAAAACCCCCGAGGAATGGCAAAACGCCTTTCACTACTACTAGAAAGTGAGTGGAATCTTAATTAACTAACAAACAATAAAATTCTCGTACAAAAATTTCCGTTCGGAAAAATTGTGTTGTTTCAAAGAAAAACACTACGAATTCGAAGCCGACAAAATCGCGGGCAAAATCTAATGTGAAATATTTCAGCTCACACAGATTTAAACGTTGTTTACTTTATGCAGTGTGTTAGTTTCAGTACTAAAATACTTACAATTATTATTGCTATGCCTGCAATACGGATGCAGACGTGGGCTTAAAGTTACGTTCATAATTCAACCTGAATCTTTCATTTACAGATTAGTCCGCGGTGCCAGTGGCGGTTTTGGGTTCACAGTAGTGTGGACACGACCTCCTAGAGTTGAAAGGGTCGCTGCCGGGGGCTCGGCTGAGAAAGCCGGCTTGCGAGCAGGAGACTACATCGTGTTCGTTGGGACAAAGAACGTTGTCACCTCCTCTGAGGAAGAAGTCAGGAATCTTGTCAAGTAAGTAGATTTAATTTCAAATTATCGGACTCCTTAAAGGTTTTAATTTAAAAAAATACTATGCACAGCCAATTTTCACCGAAGATGATGAAGGATCGTGTGAGTTCGTCGGTGTCTCAAGCACAATATATAATACGTCTTTGAATTTAATCTCCGACATATTCAAGTTCCCTCAAGAAGTTTTATTTTAGCGTAAATTCACTTTTAGTAAAACTTATTGGTACAGACCGCTGGGATTTGTATGTGTGTATGTGTCGCTTGTATAACAGATGACTACTCAAATGCTACGGTCAACACAACTATTTCGGGTTTTAAGCAACCGTGTAAAGACGGGCTTCTGTTGAATGCAAATGATTGGGATTTAAAGAATCTATACACAAAATATAAAGAAGAACATTTTAATTTCCTCAATAGGGAACCAAACTCACTTTCCAATTAATATTGATTTTCCACATGATTCAGAAGAGTTTTCTCCATTTCAGAGCTGCCGGCCAAATGTTGACTATAGAAACATTCAGAAGAGTGCCTCACAACGGTGTTGGGATACGTTCGAAGCTCTCGCAGGTCACCATACCGACGGCTGAGTCCACTCCGCCTCCAGTACCGCGATCTCCAAGAACTGCAGCTTTAGCTTCACCAGCCACCGTAGCAAGACCCCCCACAGCCTGCTCCTCAACCAGCCAATCTTTAGACAGACGCAAACTGCATCTACCACAAGTTACATTCTCCAAAGAGGTCGGTAACGGTATCATTGTTTGATTTGAAACTCATTATCAAAACGTACTAGTCATCTGTAGAAAAATTCGAATTTATTGTAATTATTTTTGGCTGCGATTATTGTTCTTTTTCGGCTTTTTTTTTTGAAATAGAGGATGTTGATGTAAGATCTATTTTTGGAACTTAATGTAAAAAAGTGGTGCTAGTTTGACACCTTGTGGTATCCTCTTACATTTTCATTCGTTTCTTACCTTAGAATGTCAAATTGTAGATAAGATGAGAGTATTTTGTTCTTTTGTATGAGTATTTGGCTTTGTTATTTATTATTTTGTATAGATTTCATAAAACATTCCACTATTGAATAAGTTGTATGTATAAAGTTCTATCTCTAGCATTATATAGATCTACGATTTTCGTAAATAGTAAGTAATCAGGTTGATTTATTTGGGGAAGCGTTACGTTTAAGCACCAGGTTTTGTTATTATTTATTTTGTTATATTTTCATTTTTATTTTTATATCCATTTTTTTAATTTTCTTATAATTTTGAGTGTTATTTCATAGCTACATAATTTTGCATAAGCCAATAGCGTTTTGTACATACATTTTCATTACTTTTTGCATTAAATAATTTTATTTCGTGTATTTTAGTTTTTAGTTCATTCTTTAATTTGTAATTTTGATTTAAAAAATGGTTCCTGTTGTTTTTATTTTGTTTTTAATATGATGTTCTTTTAATTAATGTAAGTGCAAATAAATTTATTGCTTTTATTCTTTTCTTACTTTCATTTCATTTTTCATTCCATCCTCATCGTTTGGTCAAAACTACTATTTAATTATCTACTTAATTGTTTTTGTATGACCTAATTTTAATGAACTATCAGATACAGATTTATTCAAATACATACATAAGTACTTAAGCTCACCCCTGTATCCCACAGGGTAGGCAGAGACCACCGTGTGTTCTATGCTACGATCCTTACATAATCCTTTCGCTTCGTCTACATTCATGCATCTCTTCATACACTTCCTACGGTTAAGAGTCCTCCGAATATGACCTTTCTGAAAAAGATTATTAATCTGGTCATCATAGTTCTTTATTTATCACGTTGATTAAGTTCGAGAAACAAGATAATAAAATGCTACGCATACTTTGTGATAAGTTTGTAACACAAAGGTATATGCTTAGACGCCAGGCCTATCGAGTGATGGAAGGAAGCGCGCCCTCCTAGCCGTGGTGGCCAGAGAACAGCACTGTGCCACTTGCCTACAATTCGGGCTGGTGAGGTTCGTCTCTCCCCTCGCGGAGAGGGCAGACCTCATAGCACCAAGTGATCATCAGCTTCTGTTCCAAAATATTGAAGAGGTGGGTTTAGAAGATCGTTTTTTTCCTAGTTTCTCTTTAGAATAATTAAGCATACTTCTTTATTGAACATGCAAATTGTCATGTACTTACTTAATCAAATAAGTCACCACCTTCATTACATGAATACGATGTTCATTTCTGATCCACTATCAATAAGTTTTTTTTCCAAAATAAAATGCAAATTCAAGTGTTTCTGAATCTGTCATTCTAATTTCATATGCAGATGATATACCTTTCTTCAGAATTTCACACACATATGAAATCGTTGAGGTAACGCCGTATCTCCTACCATGACCTCTTACTGCTATGATAGTTTAACTCTTAAGACAGATGTATATAAAGTGTAAGTAAGTCTTTCACTGTCACACAGAGGAACTATGATGGTAAGGCTCCTGATCCATGATCCATCTTCCAGATCTTCAGGCTATCTGAAGATATCCTAGACCAAGTGGTGCAAGATGACGGGGAGATCCAGACCTCGACAGTGGTTGCGGTCTACCTCCAGAAGACGTCTGTGTTCCTTAGCCTTTATAAGAAGTATTGCCTAGGATTGAAACGAGCTGACTGTGTACTGGTAAGACACGAAAGATAATAGAATACTTATATATTACAAGCAAAATTTCAAAAAGTACCTACGAAAATAAAAAAGCTTTTATTTTCTTTCTAACAAATTGCAACACTACATTAAAACAGTTGAATAATTTAATCAGGCAAGTTTGTGTATTATTCTGGAAATGAAATACTTGAATCGTATCCAAAAAAACATCGAATGATGAAGGTAGGTCTAAAATGGGGACATGCCAATATTTTGACAATTAAAGATAGACCTTATTAAGATACTTTTATGGCTTACGACGCAAATCTACGCAAGGATATTTTTTCTTGCCTTTACTTAGTACCTAACCATCGGCCTTTACCAGGTAAAAAAGTCCAAAGACCCAAGCGGTGCATTCTCCCGATTCTGCACGAGTCCACCAATTCCGCGGAGAAGGCCAGACATCACGTCTTTAGTCCACAAGCCGTTGGAGCAGTTCCGTGAGCTGCTGAGGCTGATGAGAGCGGCCGCTGCTGCTAAAGGAGCCGGACCTTACGACCAGCTGGAGAAGCAGCAGCTGCAAGTTATTGTTGAGCAGTTGCAGGTAATTTTAGTATTAGATTAGATCTTATAGTCAATTGATTTGAGCGTTTTAATAGGTAGGTAAATATAATAATTATAATATAACATTTCATTATAAAATAATATTCGACATTTATCTCTATCGTTTCCAAAAGTAATCTTTCAAAGGTTGTCTTCAAACCCAAGCAACTGACCTCGTGAGGGTAATTTTGATACAATTTAAAAAAAAATTATAAAGCATCCAAATCATTTCTTGACCTTCACTACATATTTCACCAACCAAATTTTATTCCGTGGACGTAGATGACGTAATAAACGAACATACTTTGCTGAATGAATATACCTGCGTGCATTTTGCGTAGAGAAAAAAGATTATCATAACGATTTGTTTCTAATTGTAATGATATTTCAGAATGGGTACCAAGATGTAACAGCGGGCTCAGGACTGATGGGTCTGGCTGGTGATGGGAAGCCGTTGTTGTCAGTAGCCGACCTCGAGAGTCGACTCGTGTTCACTAGGTGTAAGGTGAGTGCTGGGAAACAGTATTTGGTATCACGAATTACTAATTAAAAACTTGAACTATTCCTCTAGGGATCTCAACTCAAACTCAAAAATATCTTTATTCGTTCAGACTTTATACAAAGTACTTTCGTGTCAACATGTAATCGTGCCGAGGCTGGCTGTATTGTCACGGTGGATAGCATTCCCTGAGCGGGATTCCTAATAAATTTAAATAAGACCATTTAATTTCCTAAAACGGTTTCATGAAATACGGATTCAAAAGCATGACCTCCCGGAAACTGTGCTGTAACTTTGCTGCTTCAACATCCACTGTTTTTGTTTCTTGAGGAACCACATGAAAATAATATGTAGAACTATTGAAATTTTTAAAACCTGTTTTGTCCAACATAAATCTTAATTCGCCTTTTCATTTCAGCCCTTCGTTTTAAGCACAGCCGGTCGTCAATGGATATTTGGAGGGGAACTGTCGAGGGTGGAAGGGAGAGCTGTCAGGCCTTACTGGGCGTTACTCTTCAGCGACTTACTCCTTTTTGCAACTGTATCCAGAGACAGGGTACTATTCGTCACTGAGGAACCAGTCGCATTGGCGACGGTCTCTGAAGCTCAGTTCAATGTTCGGAAAAAAGGTAAGCACCGAAACAAGCAACAAATTTGGTTGTATGGTATCTTTTAATAATGTTACATTATCAAGTCCATCTCGCGCGACACTTTGCTAAATGTTAGAAAAATAAACCAATAAAAATATATAGTCACATAAATTAGGAAATATTCATTGCAAATGTCAGATAAGGCTCTTCTGTAACACTTTGTGAAAAAAGGTAATCATCCGCATCGGGTTGAATCAATTGCTGACTACAACAATGTATTGGATAAGGTCATGGCGACAGTTCATTTTGGACAATAATATTATGGTTTTTTCTACAGCCACAGAGTTCCGTCTGATCCTGGGTAGGGCGGGCGGCGAGTCCCCGCTAGTGTCATGTGCTCCGCGCACGCCAGGACGAACGCGAACAATTGTTCTGCGAGCGCCTTCTATTGATTTAAAAGCTGTGTGGCAGAGTCTTCTGCAGAGGCAGATGTGAGTATTCGAAATTCTGTTGCATTAACATCCAAAGGGTTTTAAATGACAAATCATCAACTACGAACGCTGTATTTCAGATCGGTGAAAGTAAATAAGAACAGATTTCCAAAAATTATACACGAAACATATTTTAGGTACATATTTTACGAAGCAAAACATAAAACTGATATTTTAATTTCAGATACCGAGCACACACAATGTCAGGCACTCCGCTGGGATCTCCGCTCGACTCGCCAGACCCCCAGCTTACGTTCTCGCTAGCAACGCTGGACTCCCAACAACGCCAGGTATCCGCCTCCAGCATCCAGCGCCACTCGAGTCTGGCACTCCTCCCCGCCAGCTCTTACCGCTCCCATCTGAACATGCTCGTCGAAGAACGACCCGAGAAGGAAGTACGCGTCAGCTTCGATGTCAGACCTAGTTCTGAATCACCCACGCCACAGCCGTGTAGAGGCCCGCTCAGCTCTGTCTGGAGAACGGCCCCTACTCCTGAAACCCCATCGGCTAACCTCTCCCCAGCTGATTCTCAAACATTTTCCTCCCATTTTGTTTCATCATCGAGCATTGAAAGAAATGATGAACGTCCCACTTCACCTAGCGCTCAACTCACGCCAGATGGAGGTGAGGACTATTCCGAAATGTCCCCTTGTAGGTGGGAATCGTTCGAAGCAGATTTAGCTCTGGCAGATTTGGACGTAGATCCCTCGTATAAACACGCCGTTGAAGAACGTATATTTCTGCCCGATGATCCTCTTTTGCCTAAAATGGCGTTACCGGAGCGGCCAACGCCGCCAGCTTTTTTAGAACTTTGATCCGCGGAGTCAGATCCGGAACTGGGAAATTCTTGTTTCCCCCGGACCCGTGATAACTGGAGATAGAGCCCCAATACAGCCCCAAAGCCCCAATGGTGTTCTAGTAACCCTGATCGTAGCTGAATGTTTAGATGAGGTTGTTTATCGTCGTCAGAACGACAAGCTTTCGTCGTGTAGACTGGCCGGAGTACGGCGCAAGCGATTTGTTGGTTTGTTATAAAATTCGCTTATAGTTGAGGTTAAGGTTGTGGTAACAAATTTTTGAGAGACATATTTTCGAAAATTAGCAGTATTATAAAGATCTCAGTATTTTGATTAAACATGAATAAAAAATCTTAATGTAATCCTAAGTCTGATGTCCGTTTTTAAGGTATAGAAGAAATAACGAGACACATAACTTCAAAATAAATACAGGATGTAAAATAACCCTCTGGATATACAGGACTGAATTCTCAAAATGGGGTATTAATTATACAAGTTCGCTTAGCATAATTTTAACACTGTGTATGCCAATATCTTAGAAATAGTTAAATTCTGTGTCAATAGTGTAACTATAGGGTACCAAGCAGTAGGAAAATACATGTACAATATAATACATACCTAATACTTTTTGGATGTAACATGTTCGCTTTGTAAGTCTTCCGTCCTTTTCTTATGAACCAGCTTCTTACTTTGTCCCTTTCTTCAGTGTTGCCATTTTAATAAAAGTGTCATGAGTTTTAGAAACATGGCAATCGTGGTGTTGTTAGATGATGTGGGGAAACAGTCTCGTCTTTTTAAATAGTATAAAATGAAGTCGCTATTTCGATACAACTCTGTCTGTTTGAACGCATCGTTCTTCTAAACTACGTCACAGATCTTAATACGGTTTTCACTAACATGAAGGAGTTGAACTCCAATGGGTTTATATTCTATAGATAGTAGAGAAAGGTCAACGTTTTGTAATAGTCCTTAAAAATTGTAACCCGAAGTGAATTGAGGGCGGGTTGGTATTTCTGTATCATAGCCATATTGTGCAGGTAATGTGGATATTTGGCGATCAGCTTCGCGAATCATGTAGACAGCATTACAAAGCTTAGAATAATTGAATGCTTCACACTTTGTCGCCATAATTGATGTATTTACAAAGAAAAATGGTAGTAAATTATAAATGTAATAATTTCTTAGTAGCTTTATTTGTTTGTTAGTAATAATTACATATAGTTGATCATTCAGTAGCTATGATCCAAGTAATAGTTAAGATAGTACCGCTAGCATCGCAAAATGTTCACATCACCTTACCTTCGAGGTTTGTATAGTGTATTAATATCCTTTTACAAACATTTTTGTAGTTAGAAAGAATTATTTTCTATGTCTTTGGCTGTGTGTAAATTTTAATATAGCATAATTATTATAGTGCGGGGGAATACATAAAAAATGATAATTTTGAGAAAACCTTTACGTAGTCATTTCGAACTTTTTGTGAAATAAAAATAATGGACTAAATACTTTTATGAATTTGGATGTTTATGTTTAGATCTGAGCAAAATATTTCTAATTATCCATAAATAAAGTGAATTTGTCAATGGAGATATATTTTTATTTTTATTTTTGAGGGTAAATTTTGCGACGCTAACGAGTATTGAGATACCTACCATTTTTCTTTGTAACACTATTCGGTGACAAATACATGAAACAAAAGTGTATAGTTATCTGTCAAGTCATTTTGAACTGTAATGACATAACCGGTAAGTACAAATTGAAAAATGAATCTAAGAATATCCACGTGACCTGGGGGTCTACACTCTCTCTCCGATAAACTACTCAAACGAACGAAAGTCAAGTGTAAATTTCAGTAAAGTAGGTTTAGAATTATTTTCTAGTAGACCACACGTTTGGATGAAATTTTAGAACGAATAAGAACCGTGGAAGGAACCTTTCGGTCGAAGCTTCGTTTTTCGGAGAAAGCGAGTAGGCCTATAGGTATATACACAAATTTTGACGCAATCAAACAATAATGTATTGAAAAATATAGACCCGAAGAAGTTCAGCTGAAACTCAAACGGGAGCTGGAGGCAGTGCCACTGAAGGTGCCAGGAGTATTAAGAGCAAAGGATCTACTCTTCATCTACAGAGATGGATGACCCAGCTGCCTGAAACTGAAGAGATGGACCCGATTGATGAACCTGATATGGAGGTATTTATTAATTTCAAAAATATATTAAATTTTTATTTTATACTGGTTTGCGACCGGCTTTGGCCGCATGTAATTACGGATCCCTAATTAGCCTCGATTAACAATATAGCCTAAGTTACTAAAACTCCAGAAGGTCCAGTCGTTTCAGAGCCCATTCGTTATAAACCAAGAACAAATCTTTATTCTTAATAATATTTGTATAGATTAATTAAGTGACCAGTGAGCTATAATGCAATTAGAGTCTTTATTACTGAAGGCATAAAGCTGATACTGACACCCTTGGTCTTGTAGATGTGGAGTGTAGAAGAACTAAGAAAAAGATCAAGAGAACTGAATCTTATAGAAGTAGCTGATCTTATATCGAGTATTGGAGCTAAAGGTTCTTCACCTGGTGATAAGAAAGATAATGACAGAAGTCCATCTAAGAGTAGTAATTCTGGTAGCCAGGTAAGACACCTTTAAACAACCGAAACGCACTTCACTTTGAAATCTAAATACTTAACTAAAGATTTTTTTTCATTGATCTGTTTGTTTTCCAGATAACGGTAAGAACCAGTCCCGTAGTAGTGGATACAATACCAGTCTGTCGACAGTGCCATAAAAAATGTTTATCCAAACCAAACAGCCCTCTAGTGTCACAAAAAGAACCGCCTGTTATTCCAGTAAAACCTAAAATCGATGCCTCGCCACAGAACTCAAATTCAAACAAAAGTTCAAATAGTAATTGCAGCGCTAACTGCGGTAATCGTAAGCCTAAGAGTTTCTGTCATTTAGAACGCAAAGGTGCTATAAGACTACGACCGGAAGACGGGCCTAAAGCAGCAATGAAAGTTATCGACTCAATAGAACAAAGCCAAAGAATGCTAAAATCGACGTCGTACGAACTCAAAACAGATTCACCGATTTTGAACCGAAACATTCATTCGAGAAATCACACAAAGAGTCAATTAGAATTGAGAAACAATTCGATACGATCACCCAGCCCATCGTCTGGTAGTAGAAATAACAGTCCTCTGTCTACAAGTCACACTACTTGTAGTTCTATGGTTTTTAACTCTAGTTCCAATGACCTTAGAATGTCCAACTCGAATATTGCTAATCAAGTACAATGTGTCATTGCTCAAGAGAAATACTTGAATGAAGTGAGATGTGCCGAAAGTATAACAGTGTCGAAGCAAAATAAAAGCTTACAGAACTACCCATCACCAGCATCTGCTAGAAAAGAACAAATAACAAGACAAAAGGCTGAACACGTACTCAATAAGGTGTTAGGCATGAATATTATAGCTAAGAGAGAAAATGTTGGAACCTGTCTTAAAACCTCTTCAGTTTTCTTGGAAGACGATTCATTACACGAAGATGATAATGATTTGAAAATAGAACGAGGTCTTAGAAGATCTCCCAGAATGGGTATTGCTGCTGTTAGCATAATGAATGGCGACGTTAATAAGAAGACTGAGAAATCTGAAGATGTGAATGCCAATATTAATCCCGAAATAGGATCAGATGAAGACATAGAATTAGGCCCTTTGATGTTAATGGGATTATCAGCTATAAATCCAGCAGCTCATTTAATGAGAGTAGAACCGTTCAAGAGATCTTCAGTTACGAATTCGAATAATATCATTTCGAGACCTGGAACTCTTTTTTCTGCTCAGTCTGAGTCTCCTGTTCCTAATATAGCTGTTGTGCCACCGACACCAGATTATAGTACTACTAATAAGACTGTGAGTATTTCCAAATTACATAATTATTATTTTTTACTTGTAGACTATAAAAATGATACTGTTAATTTAATTTCGCAGGATCACCTTGTAGATGATTCTCCTGACTCCCCAGATGCTCCCGAAGACCTGCCTTATGTATCGCTTAAAAGGTATGTGCCCCTAAATGTACAACTCAATGCTGAAGGTTACATTTATCGAGATGAATATTTTAAACTGCCATGTTTCAGATATGGTACGATGTCTAGCCTAGAGAGGCTACCGTCCGATGAGACTGACGATGGTAACGTAAGACTGACTCAGGAGCCAGAAACGTCCAAGGCGTATAATCCAGGTTAGTTTAAAAGCAAATTAAATGTAACTGTTGATCTTAACGAAACATTAACGTTTGTTAATCTTATTAATACAGTAACTGGAGCTGCTGGTGGTATAATGGGGTGGACTGCAAGAGCAGGGTCATTCGTTGTAGAGAAAATGAACATATTCAGCTATACGGAGAGTGTGCCTAATACGTCTATAGCACATAAACAACCGTCGTTTTTAGAAAGGTTGGTGAATTTAAGAATGATTACTATGTGTTTTATTTGCAAGTTGCAATCTCTACAGAGATGTAACTCTACGAGGTGTCACAAGGGCAGAATCCTAAGGAAGCCATAATAACTATGCTGTAAAGAAATTCAAAAACAAGACAGAAGATGACGATGGATCAATCATCAGTCACGTTGACAACTTTTTGATAAAGTGTGAGGATATATTATTGCTATGTATAAGAAAATGTATATTCTATACTGATCTTTATATGTAATATAATATTATAGGTGGAATACGGCTCGACGCAGAGTTACAGGATGATGAAGTATGTCAGGTTTTACAGCTGTTTGAGTTATATTGTTATTAATAATTGCTCTTAGAATAACTTAAAATATGTGGTTTGTAGCACTTATGGTTAGCAAATATATTTCATAGCCTTCATAAACTTTTTAACTAGATGTGTTCAAAATAGGTACTATTCGTTCAACTAGAAAAATATATATTCTGTAATAAAGGTTCACTTACATTTGTTTTTGTAATTAAATATAGCAGATGAATAATAAATAAACATAGATACAATTAGAATATTACCTGTAACGTAGATTTTATGTGCTATTTCAGATATATCTGGCACATTATCTTAGATACTTAATACATATTTACTTATTTAATTGACCATCAAACTGTCAAAGCTAGAAAAATGTAGTAAGAAATAATGAATTATACATAAATATTAGTATCGGCTAGTTAACTTTTCGTAGCTAAATTTTTTCCTAGATTTTGATTTTAGCGAATTCTAGATGTAAAATTTTATTTAAATATTTAGAAGTAAAATGTGTATGTTCTGTTAGGTGCCTTGGAGTAAGTGATTGGAAGACAACCCTCGGAACTGAAGATGGAACTGGAGAGACCGGTGAAGGCAGCGGAGCAAGTGGTGAAGAAGCATGGGGAACACCTTCGTCAGGAGACTTGTCTGATAACCTTGCTGATTCAGATCATGGAACTTTATCGGTGATTACTCTATCAGTATAGTTAATATCACACACGTGTTAGTTTGTTAGATATTCACGCTTGAAGGACAAGATGGATTTTGGAAAAACTTATTCTTTATTAGACTGCAATTAATACTGCAGGCGCAGCTGGAACCCAAACAAGATTCAGATGCCGTCATGAGTTATGAGTGCTCGCCTTGGATGCGTTGTAGTCATTTTATCTGTCTGTCTGTATGGCGTGACGAGAATAAAACACCTATATGCCACGTAACTCTTGAAGGAATCTGTAATTTCCTTTTATATCGTTTCAATTATTATGTGACTCAAATGCACCTTTAAATCAAATACCACATTATCAGAAATAATATATTATATCTTAGATACTGATATATCACTAATGTACACAATGCACTTAGACGATGTTTATGCCGTTTGAATGGAGATTCTGTCATTGTTTCAGTCCCCAACAAAGTCGTCGTCATCATACGCTGGTGATGATGACACGGAACTGATGATGGATGAACTTCTTATGGCCCCAACTATCACCGGACCCACTACACTAAGGCCTCTCTTACCTAGGTAAATATCACAATGTTTTTTTGCAGTTTTCTTGGCAATATTTATAGAATACACTTTTTATTCCTAAACATATCTCTTAGTGCTTGTTAATTGATATGATTATCTATACTTAATGTTATAAAAGTTTGTTTGTTTGAACGCGTTTATTTCAGGAACTGGTTTGAATAGGAAAAATATTGTTGTGTTAGATAGTTCATTTATCGAGGAAGGCTTTAAGAAGGCTTTAGGCTTTATAACATCACGTTGCCACTAATAGGAGTTAACATGTTAAAACTCTCCATGCTTATTTTCTACAATATCATTGTAAATTTTGAATAATTTTAGACTACATTTATTATTATACTATGCAAAACTATTACATATTTACTAATATATAATATGTAACGTAGGGATGTTTTCAGGAGAAGACTGGAACCACTCCTTGAAGAAGACTGCTCAGACAGCGGCAGCGAGGATAACAAACCAACTCCCACCAATTCTGATGACCAGGTGAATACCATAGACGTGCTTTATACTAGCGAACCCTTAGTTATGATATATGTGGTAAAAGTATATAAGTAAAATAATATGTATTTACTAAACGACGATATTATTGATGTTCCCGATAAAAATAATGTAGAGATTGTACATGTAGCAGAAGTTGATATAAAATGTAGGATCCTATGTACAACCTCAGCATGTTAATCTGTGACGAAGCACGCCTGATGCATGACAACACGTATTGTGATGTTTAGGCGGGTTATTGGCAAATCCCAATGTAGATCGTAGTTAGGTTAAATCTCACATTGTGACTGGTCCGCTGGTGCGGCGGTTGGCGCAGGGCAGCGCGCGTGGCCCAGATGCTGACGACTGTTGCGGCGCGCCCCAGCCGCCCTCTGCTTCAGAATCCGGTGAGTCTATTTAGACGATATCATGGTTTGGCGCATATATTATTCTCATTTCCATACTTCACAGAAAAGTTAACACAATGAGTATAATTAATATAAGCAATTCTATAAAAACCACCAGTTATACTAAAATTTCATAAAATAAATCTTTAAGACAATCATCGAATCAGATAGAAAGTAATTTTAAGTTTTAAGTAGCTTTAAGATCCTTCAACTCGTCAATTTAAAACATTTGACAGAAATCTCATTGAGGACATAAAAGTTCAATCAAGCATAAAACACATTAATACTAACAGTGGCTACATTTTAACAGACAAAATTGCTGCATGACAAATGGAAGGTGAGATGTTAGACATATCACGTCCGTCACTATACAACGTTATAATAATAATGTTCTATATATTATGCACGGTGCATGCATGTCTTATAAACATATTTGATATACAAAATACAAATGCATACTATCACAAAAAGCAATTATTTATAACCTGACTTTGAAAACCCTAAGTCATATTTTAATCTTTGTCCTTGAGGACGATTATTATGGCTTAGCATTAATTATTAAAATTCCTTTGTTAACATCCTATATATTCCACTCCTGCACGATTTTTAATAGATTTGCACCCTACTTATCTTTGCATATAATTCGAATAACACAAACAATTTTACTAAAAATCAACTTATCACATAAGATTTTGTCACCAACGTGAGACATAGAAGACATAAGCAAGTACATACTGGTCACGAAATTGGACTCTATTGCATATTAATGAAGGTTTATAATTCTGCAGAAGCAGGGGACGTGGGTGCGGCCGTCGCACAAGTTGCTGGAGAGGAAGCCGATGGTGGCGCCACATGCGAGCTGAGCCCCGACCGGACGCCAACCAACGAAGTACCATCGATGCCCTTACAATATGGTAATTGCGATATTCATATTAAAACAAGTACCGAACTATGACATCTGCCAATCTAACAGGTAAGTATAAGAAGGTACGCTATAGATGATAAAATTTTTTGATCGGTTTTTTTACAAATGTTTATAAAAGATTGCAATGGAGTGCGCAATGAAACTTTCTCGTGGCGTATATACACGTTGGTTCCACAGAATGCCATAAAGGTCTCTTAAAGATTATGTCAGTAGAGTCTAAAAACAGTAAGGCATGTTACGATTTTGCCGCGGCAGAGTAATTCAGGTTACATCAAATGATTCAGGTAAATCAAAGAAATTGTAGAAAATGCCTATGGCATTAAGTCTGCCTATGCAAATATGTATTGCAGGAAGTTTTAAATAAATAAATAAATTAAATACAAACAGCAGAATGTTTAAATAATTGGTGCAATGAATGTAATGATGGTTATGTTCAGTTTCAAAAGAGTATGCGGAGGTGCGTGCCGGTGCTGGCGGCGCTCGTCGGGGCTCAGCCAGCTCGGCCAGCACGCCCTCCACACTCGAGCGCACCACCATACACAACCCCATACACAACCCACCGCACTCGCCAGGTACGACTTCACTGCCTCTACATTATCTTATTCATAAGTATATGAAGTCGGCATACGATCCAGCCCATGGGACTAGTCATCAGATTTTTACGAAGCGACTGTCTTCTTTACAATCCCTGTTCAGCGGTAATAGGTAACCTAGTTTAAAGCTGTAGTCAGACTTTCTTTAGGCTCTATCCAGTGTTGAATCCAGACGTTGAACAGGTTTAATGTTAAATTGCGTGAACCTGCATGAGTAGGTATCTATAAAGTGAGCTAAGTTTAATTATATGAAAAAATATGTTTTGTAGCCTCCGAGCCAGCACGAGTGGAGGAATGTACACGACAGGAGGAACAGAGACCTCCGACACCGGAGCGACTCAGTCCTCGAGCGGAGATGAGGCTGGCACTGGATCAGGGCAAGGATATGCTGGCAGACCAGGAGGTGTCTTGGGTGAGAACTTCCATATTTTATGGTGAACTGGGGAGTTTCTTGCGTGAAATGCTTGCGAAATGTCAGTTTGAAGCATTAATCATATTTTAAGGCTATTATTTATGGTCTAGCATAGCAACGTAACCGAAAAATAGGCGCTGCTTGTAAC
The DNA here is from genome assembly GCA_964035505.1 of Watsonalla cultraria. Lineage (NCBI taxonomy): Eukaryota > Metazoa > Arthropoda > Insecta > Lepidoptera > Drepanidae > Watsonalla > Watsonalla cultraria. The sequence goes on along the minus strand of OZ037717.1, from coordinate 1,501,955 downwards.
CCCTGTCATATTATGCCTAATATTTTGCGATCAAACGTTTAGGTATCATAATCGAAAGGCAGACAAGATACTGAAGAAGAATTTTGTTTTTGCCCTGAGTGGATTGTCAAGTTTAATCAAATCTTCAAATGAAATAGAGACTATTTAAGATTGAGTTTGAAGGTTCTCGGTGGAAATTGTTGACATTGGATGGAAGGGTAGAAGACTTTTCGCTCCGTTAGTCCTTTCAGGTTGTGTGTGAACGCTGTATGAATTAGTGTGTATGCCATGTGTGTATATATGATGTATGTGTATGTGTCAGGGTGGCGGGTCCGACCCCTGGTCGTTTCGCGCGGCGTGCCAGCGCTCGCTGGTCCGGCGCGTGGCGAGCGCGGACGCGGTGACGCTGTGCCGCGCGCAGGCGCGCCGCACCGCCCCGCATACTACTTCGCGCAATTCTGTATATGCCTGGAAGCGTGAGTATACACTTATATCTCTAGAACTAAACGTTTTTGATAGATTAGTTTTAAGAAGGAATGTCTGATTTTATTGTTTGAATTAAAACTTTAAATTCCTCTTGTCACAATTTTTTGTCTAAATTTACGGATTCGTTTGAATACGTAGCATATAATGCTTCAATAATCAATTGGCTTAGTCGCGAGCAGGTGACACGTCAAAGACACTTTAGCAATAAAGTTTAAAGTTTAATATAACAATATAAAGTTAAAAGCTTAATGATAAACTAATGCAGTTTCAATAGTTCCAGAAAACGAAACGAAACTTATGGAGATGGAGCAACTGGCACGAGCGGAAGTTCAGACGATGCGTTCGCGGACGCGCTCTCTATGCCAGAACGGGAAGATGTAAGTTGTCTTAAATCACGTCACATCAGATTTAAAATAAATATCAATTATGCCATAACTCTGTCATAAGCTAAAGCAGCTTAGAACTGACAGTACTTTGTTAGTTGCATTTAGAAGCGATATCTATCCATTGGCTAGCTCCGTTTTGTGTTCAAATATTTAATTTGTGTGAAATTGTACTACAAAACCGTCTTTAGGAAATTGAGCTCTATTACGTTCAACAATGACCACCAGCTGATGATGACGCATTACTTTGAACAGTTCAAAAGTTGTCTGTGTTCACAGAATGGGTTTCCTCCGGCGTCGCGCCTCTTCCGATAGCCCCCGCCGCGAGCCTCTCCTGTTGAACTCCCGGCCGTTCTCTCCTCGCCGCACGACCGTGAGCAACAACGGCTATTACAAGATTTGCTTTGTCAATGGTTATGTGTGACGCACGCAACGCACTCACAGCTGGATTTAAATCTATTTCGGAAGTTTTTTCATTATTATCTACATTCACAGTATCTTATATCAGAAACTTGATGTGGATCGTCAATTATTTTGAAAACTATTCGTGTGACGAAATTTACACAACTTGTCTACTTTACAATACTGAAACCGAAAAGTTCGACAGATTGGGTTCTGCCAATACTTCGTAAAGTATAAATGAAAATATGACTAAGGTTGTGAAAAATAAAACAGAAATGAAGAAACTTCCATGAGAATATGAAACACGAGAAACAAAAGTTATCAGTAAAGACACACTTGTACACAACTGCTAAATTAATACTAGGTCTACTTGACTGCAATAGACAGACATAGCTGCTATCATCAAACCATCCAATATCTTAGAAAATAATGGAATTGAATTATGACAAAGATACTGAACCTATTAGAACCGTAATAATAAGTTTTAAAGAATGGTCGATCAAAAACTTTTTCCAAATTCTCAGGGAATTGTTCTTGAAATATTAGAATTCGATTATTAATACTTACTAATTGTAACAATGTTAATGAAGACGGAAGGATGTTATGTATGTGTGATCGTTAAATGCCAAGAAACGAGTAGATTTGTTGATTGAGAGTTATCCTAGATTCGGTGTGTGGTTAACACTATTAAAGTTAGCGTATTGGCCAATATTGGATGCCTTTCAAAATTAGTAATTATCTTAAATTGTTATTAATACTAGTTGTAAAGAATATCTTAGCGAATTATTCCATGTTTTGATCTTTGCTTATTTCATAAGTACATTTTCGATTGTTATTGTGACTGTCTTGCACTACGAGCTCATGTCAATTTTGAAACTCTAGTATTTAAAGTTTAAATCCAGCTTTTGACGAATGCTATACCTTGTTTTCGTTGTTTGTTACCGATCTGTCCATTTTGATTGACGAGTGTTCTCGGAAATATATTTTTATTAAAATACCATTGAGCTTTTCATTCGTCATTCCTGCTTTACTTGTCTCCTTACGATCCTTTGTTTAATTTCCAATGCTGTAAATTCTGCATTGTCTTTCGCAGTATTCATTTATTTATCTATTAATTTTGCTGCGATTTTATATGTAGCTACAACATTTGCAATCTCTTTGCAGCCACTGTTTACACAACGACTTAGATTAGTTGTCACGAGGCTAAATCTAGTAATGCTAATAATAATTCTTACAGGAGACGCAACTGGACAAGAGATTTTGGAAACAGGTGAGCAGAAGACGGCAGTCATTAGGCTCTATCAGTCAGATATGAGGACCTCGATGTAAGTGATGATTAAGTGTTCATGTGTATCCTACTTTTGTTGAAACATGGGTCAATGTGGACTTTATTGAGAAGGACATAAGAGTTGGTTTGCCAAAAGATGCCAGAGTTAATGCCAAATAAAATGAACGGGACCTATTGACTTACTTCATATCGTAGTTAGATGAATATATGCATTTTAATAGAGAGCTGTGAATTGTAAATAAGCAAACGGTCTAAAGTTTCTGAATACAATTGTATAGTTAATTATTACGTAATAATATGTTTGTTTTGAGCGAGCTTGTTAGATACTGTATTATAGGTTTAATATACATAGATAGATCATTGTTGTAAACTGTTATTTTAGTATTAAATTACTTATTTAGATAGGACCTGTCTTTGGGCCATTTTCATTGTAAGAAGCCACCAAATGATTTGTTTATTTTTCTGTATCATCATATGAAAGAAAAAAAGTTATGTCAATAAAAAAAAATGGACACATTTATTTTCAATAAAAAACTGCCATAGTTTTAAAGAACTCTCATGTCAACACATTTAATAGAAACATCCCTTTAACAACAAAACATGATTTAAATTAAGGCTAGACCAAACTCTGACTAAAACTACATCCATTCTTTTTAAATCCGTATTACAAAAAGAGATAGAACTACTTTTAAACCATGAACTATCTAGTCTATGTTTTGGTAATAAGGGAACTATGTTTAATATTATAATTCTTTACAGAAATGTATTTTTCAGTTTTAAAATATCAATGTGTTTATTATAATTTCCTAAATAAACGCTTATTTCTTGTGTAGATAGATAGCACGACTTTTAGAAGACATTTTAAGAAGACCTTAAGCAACAATGTAGCTTTATTATGTTGCGAGTTTAAAAAGTAATTTTAAACAAGTTACTACGAATAAGGTTCGAATTTATTACGTTAAATTAAATTCGTAATGTCATTGCCTTCATGTATAGTTTTATGTGCTTTAGTTAACTTGATTATAAAGAAATGTGGAGAATAAAAATTTGAATCAATTTGTGTACTTTTTGTATCGAAATTGCATTGAATTGATGGACCTATCTGCAGCGAATGAAAAGTCTAATCCGTGACTATTTTTGGAGATATTATGTGCTAATCATTCTGACAACTCAACCGTTAGGCTAGCCGCATGCACTCATTTATATTGTCAAAATTATTGTGTGTGAGCCTGTGCTAGCCTTATAAATTCAACTCAATAAAAAAATTACGTTTTCTGATAAATCGATCGAATATAATCAATAAAATGTGTATTTCTTCAAAGTTCTAATCAGTTACAAAGTGACAGACTTGTCAAACAGGGGCCCAACCATGAGCTGTTATTGCAATGATAATTCACTTGTGCGACAGTGACAGATGTATGCACGTCACATACATCTGTCTCATAAATGAGTGAAAATATCATGGCAATAAGAGCTCGGGGTTGGGCCCCTGTAAACCACTTTCAAGTGCGTTCCCATAGTTTATAAAAGTTAATATACATGGATATGAGGGTAGAGAAATATTTTTGCCTCGGTCGGTTTTAGTCTGCGTAATAATGGCGGTTCGAACACACCGAAATTTCGAACGTTAGAATAATATTCTTAAAGGTGGAAGTGTTACAAAATATATTAGTAATTTATTTATCTGTATTGATTATATTTCAATAATGTTGGTTTAAGGACTAGCTGTGCCCCGCGGTTTCACGTCTGTAGATTTTAATTTCATGGTAGCCCACGGATCCATAATGTTTTTTTAAATATAAGCAGCCTAAGTTACTCCTTGTATTAGTGGCTATCCGTCAGAGAAAGTTCCGTTAAAAACCGTCCAGCCGTTTCGGAGATTATCCGGAACAAACAGACAGACATACAGAGAAAAAAAATTAAAATTGGTTTTTTTTATATCCGTACCGTGTTCTTTCTTAAATATGTATTTAGTGAAAAACTGTTACACCCGAAACACCATTGCTTCCTCTTTTTGTTCGGTGGAATAAAAAAAATGCGCCGTCTCTTGTTTCACAAATGAATTCGTTTTAACATTGTGGTGATAAGGTGTTTGTGTGGTCACGGAATGGAATAAAACACACGTGAATTGTTAAATCACGTAAGTATATTGATTGTTATCAATTACATCGTCAATTGTCTACAATAATACAAATTTTAGTTGCATTTTGTATTTATACAAATTCTTAGCACCATCGATAAAATTGTCTATATAGATTTTTTTGCATTTTAAACTGGATTCGGGCTTTACTTCAGATAATGTTATTTGAAATGTTCTAATAAAATAAAATTACATATTTATTATTGTAGTATAATATGTAATTTATTTTTTTAAGTACAGCCAACCTCAAAAAAAGGAAGAAATTAGCTGGTCTCAGTCTTCGATCACGTCTGAGTTCACACTGAAATTGCTTTTGGAGCTACATAATATTTTTAAAACTCGATTTTGAGGCTGACTGTCCTAATTTTTCTTCGTAATTCTCCAAATCCAATTTTGGTCCATACACCAGAAATAGTGCATTGATGTTCTGAATTATATAATAATACCTTAATTTAATCAATGTAAGCCGTAAAAAGCTATGGTATTCAAAAACTATTTTGATATCTTATACTACTTATTTGTCCAGTTATATAAAAACTCTTATAACAATACAACCGTTATGTTGAGCACGATTTGCACTAACCCATCGCCCTATATACCCACACTCACATAGCAATCAAGGCAAGAAAAAAAAGACAAAAGTTGTCAAAAAAAAAAAACATTTTTCATTTATTTGATGGCGACTAGCTTGAGTACAGCTATACCGCTAGTGTCAAGTGATAGTTGAAAAAAAAAAACTTGTAAATTGTCAAAAATATATCCAAAATAAACAAAAAAACTGGACTCACTTCCATTTTTTCCTTAAGTATCATTCATATTTGACATAAGACAACCGACATTTTATATCAAACTGTCACAGTGACAGTTGATGGAGTTAGGAATGTGAAATAAAAAAAAACGCGACATTCTTTATCTTTGTGTGAACCAATAAGCGAATTTTTTTTTATATCTATGGAACCAATCAAATGTTGTTCTAAATTTAAAACTTACTAGTGCCAGTCTTGCCTTGACTGCTAGGTATCAAAATCATTCTATTGACTTAAAAATCACGTTTATACAAATAAAAATATTAGAAGTAAACTGGCAGCGAAGATATTAGAAAGCGTACAAGCGCACTGTAAAATAAAACTTAAAAATTTACATTAATAAATGTGTGTTTTGGCACATTGTTAGTAAAATACTACAATAATATTGTTAGAATGATTTTGCAATGTCAAATACTATTAGTTTTTAGTTATTACTATAGTCACAGTTGACGTAAAATATATAATAATTGCATACTATGAAAGCAATTTTAAAAAGGAAGAAAAAAATAATATAATTCTTTCGCCGCTTTTTTTTTCAATTGAATGAAAATACAGGCTCAAAAAAATCGCTAATCTAATAATTCAAAAATACATAATTTCTTATCAATTAATATGTCACTATTATAAGTACTGTTAGTTACATCATAGACGGTATTACGTAAATGTGTAATCAGTTTCAATCATTGAAACAAGTTTTTGTTGTTTTTATAATCCCTTTACACGATATTCGAAATCACAAGGGTTTGAGATTGTGAATTCTAAATACGTTTTAAAGTTTAATTTAATTTATTTAATCATCGGAATAAAATCTCTGATTTTTGCATTAATTAAAAAAAAACATTTGCGTTTCTTAATTCCAAAAAATATGTTTTCAAATCTGGTTACAACATTTCATCATTATAAGTCGAATAAACACGAATGCATGATAATAATAAAATTATTATTTAACGGCAGTGATACTAACACTTAAAAATCATTTTGAGCATAACCTTTAAAACATTATAAACTGTTATTAATTCGGTATTTATTTCTCACGCTACTAATTTACTTTTTAAGACAATCTATTTTGATCGGTACTTTTAACATTCAATTTTGGAACTTATCTATTTATCTATGGATTATGAATAAAGAGATCTAATCCAAAATGATTCTATCAAAAGAACTGTCAAAAATTTCCTTGTTTGTTCTTATTCTATTAATAAGCGGTATCATGACTTATATTGTTTAATTCGATGATTTAAAAAAAACAACTGGTATTGTTCTGTAGCCATCTAGTGGTGCCGTCATACAACTTTCACCATTTATTCGCGCCATTGCCGACTCGCTTGGAACGTTCGCACTTCTGAGCTAGAGAATGTTGACAAACCTTGGGGTCCTGAGGAAATAATGATAAATTAGTAAGCAAAATCTGAATTTTCTCAAACTCAAACTCAAAAATACCTTTATTTCATTAGACATTTAACAAAGTACTTTAAATCGTCAGAACGAAATAATTAATAAACTCGTGACGGCACTTGCATTAAGAGATGGTTTCTTCGTTCTGTGATAAAGTTGAAATAAATTAACGTATGCCATTGCGTCACGTGATAAAACTTGTTTATTTGTACCAAAAAAAACAATACGTTTAAAATGAAACGTCAAAGCTTAGAAGTTCATAATACGTTCAGGTTAAACCAATGATGGTAGGTCCTCTTGTCCTAAATAAACAATACCTCTGATCCTTCGTCCAGGCGTGGGTGTGACGTCACCGTCGGGTGCCGTCCACTGCTCCACCACCTCGGTGGCTGACCGTGCCAGTGACGGCTGGCTCACAGACCGGTGCAGAGAGTGCTGGGACCAAGGCCTGTAAATACCATTAATCCTTTACATCTTGATCACCACCCTTATCACGAGTTTGCCACCGTTTTCCATATCTACACTCGCTAGCGTCTCCAACAATCTTATCTTATCTTATACCTTTAAACGAGCAATTCTTGTATATATAGAATCTGGATCTCGGAAACAGCTGCAACGATTTTCATGAAATTTTGTATGTAGGGGGTTTCGGGGGCAAAAAAATTATCTAGCTAGGTTTCACTTTCAGAAAACATCATTTTGACCATGTTTTCATGCACTGAAAAACTCATAAAATAGCAATACAATACGACAGTAAATTTCGCCGACAACTGTCAAGTTATGATAGCTCAGAGGTGAGGCTGTCAGCTTACGAGGTGATAACGAAACTAGAGTACCCCGGTTCGAGACTAACGTTTACCGGTTCGATTTTTTTTATTGGGTTCCTTTTTTTTTCTATTAGCTTTTTGAGAAAACGTCAAGTTTTTTTCTTTTGTGGGAAAAAGAAACCGAGCACAGCTCGGTCAACCAGGTGCTATTAATTATATGACATATTTTAGTTCTTCACATCACCGCGTCATCCTTCTGGTGTTTACTTACTGGTTCTGATGGTAAGGATGTTCAGAGTCGCTGTCATCATCGTAGTACCGTCCCAGCTGAGTGCCGGCCGACACCTCCGAGTGGGTGTCCGCTTGCTCCCGCGCGTAATCCACCATCATCTCTGACATTGACCTGGACATATGGGGTGTTATAATCAAATTTGGGGGACGAAAAACATTTCTGTAGAGAAAAAACTAGGCTAGATAAAGTAACTGCAAAATGTATGGAAAGACATAAGTCAGTCACGTGTTAGGAAAAATACAAGGCGGAAATCGGTTCAGTGGTAACCGAGAAAGGGATATACAGACAGATATTATAGTGCACAAGTGTGTCTGCAAACACAGGTGCACTCTTTATTCCCTCAGACTAAATCCGACACGACCGGAGAGAGATCAGGGGCCCAACCATGAGCTCTTATTGCAACGTTAATTCAGTTGTGTGACAGATGTATGCACGTCACATACATCTGTCGCATAAATGAGTGAAACTATCATGGCAATCAGAGCTCATGGTAAGGCCCCAGGCGTAGGACCAACAGCTTAACATACTCTCCGAAGCACGGAGGTGGAAACACCGCGAACATAAACTCCAGGATTTTATAGTGATGTTTTGACGAAAAAACCCTATATTTATTTTTGACACAATCTACACTAGTATTATAAAGAGGAAATATTTGATTGTGTTTTTGAATAGGCTCCAAAACTATTTGACCGATCTTGAAAATTCTTTCAGCAATAGCTACATCACAGAGAGTAACATAGACTTTATTTTAGCCCCGTACTCCCATGGGAACGAGAACAGCGCGGGTGAAACTGCGTGACGTCCGCTAGACACTATGTATTTAGATAGATAAATGTGTTACCTCATATCAACATGGTCACTTCGGTACGAGGATCGGCGCGAGCGCAGCGGGTCACGTAACGATGTCGCGTCGCTGTCGTACTCGTAGAGCGTCGGCAGAGAACTACGGCGAGACCTCGAGTCCCACTCCGTCTTCTTGCGGTAACGGTTCTGCTCACAAATACATAAATCAATAATATTAGGATAATCTGTGCCCTGCGGTTTCACCCGCGTAGATTTAGTTTCATCCTTATTGTCGCGGAACCCTAATATTTTAAAAAAATAAAAGTAGCCTAAGTTACTCCTTGATACATCAGCTACCTGCCAGTGAAAGTCAGTAGCGTGTATACTTTCATATGCATTTAGTGACAAGCTGTTATTTTGGAATTTCAAACAGACACTTCAATTTTATTTATCTGTATAGATTATCACACAGCGCCATCTTATCTCAAACTAAGTAACTCGACTTAACCTTTTTGAAAATTTTGATACCCTGGGGATATCCGAATCACTCTTGAATGTTTCGCTAGAATTTTGGTCCTCAGAAACTGACATATTGAAAAGGATAAATTAAAACTAGAGCAGTGGGTCTACAGGTAAAAATATTACACGTTAATTGTGTATAATGTGTGGTTTCACTATCTTAAGTGAAATAAATAACTTTTGCCATCATTCACGACGTATTAATGTTGCTTGATTTTGAGCCACTTAGTCATTAAGGGCGGAACTAATTACGTTTTGTTTAGAAATGTACACCACGTTTAAATATGACGTGATTACTGTTAAAACTAAAATATACTACAAGATAAAGATTCCCTTTACTAAGTCAACTTCTTGTTTACGCTCAAAGTATATTTGAAGTAAGTGAATTATCCACGTAGTGAATTGCAAATAAAGTTCTTTAGCAAATATACCTTGGGTTTATCAGGAGGCGGCGCCAGGATGCGTATAATGACCTCCCATTTAGGAGGCGCGTACAGCGGTGCAAAGCGGTGGTCGTGGGCCACTCTGTAGAACTCTTCGCGTGTCGAAGATCTTGCCAGCTCCCTACGCAGGGTGCTCTCGTGGGTGATCAGCTCTCGCCAACGGAGACGTTCCTCGCGAGTTAAACGGTAGGCGCGCTCCGTCTCTGATAATACCTGGAGACGATCGTTAAATACATTTAAATAAATGGTACCTGGAAGACCACGTTTTGTTCGTTTTCTAAAAACGACTCTAGACCGATTTATCGCCCCCGAAACCTCCTGCATACTAAATTTCATGAAAATCGTTGGAGTCGTTTCGGATATTCAGATTACAAACAGATGCTCATGCGTGTATTCCCCGAAGGGGTAGACTTTTCACTGAAGATGTCTAAGTGCTAACGTGACAGATGGTGACTCCATCGCCGTGTCAAGCACTATACATATGTCAAGTCATAGTGATACCCTGTCGTCTCCTCTTATTTCTCGAGTATCTAATGCGCGAGTAACACTCTTAGACATAAGCGCTTATCATCAAGCGAACTGCACGTTTATTTGGCACATTTCTTATCTCTGTATATTTATCTATACCCTCACCTCATCCATGGCTTCAGTCTTCAACACCCTGGTGAGGACGGTCCAGTTGACAGGTACAGGTGGTGCTGGTATCGGCTCGGGGATATCCTCGTCGTCTTCCTCCCTGTACAAGGGGTTGCGGGCCGGAGGCAGCTCGGGGAGTAAAGGCAGCTCCCCAGACGATGGCATGGAACCAGTCTGCTTGATCAACGATGGAGAGAACAGGTCTGGACCACCTTTACCTGATGAAGATAAGTTCAATATCAACATCAAAAATGTCTTGTATTTGATTATGCTTCAAGGTATTTTGAAATTGTCAGAAGGTACAAGAAAAAAATACATTACACAGGTTTAGAAATGTCGGATTGTGAAAGATGATATGACTAAAATGGGAGTGAATACAGATACGTCAGCTCATAGAGAGAAATGGAAGATACACATTGCGCCGACCCCAAATAATCATGGGATAAGGGCAAGATGATGATGATTACGGGATTATAAATGTTACCACCTGCTAGAAGTTTCAGAAGGTAAAAAAAACATGACTTGATTTGCTCAAAGTGTTGATCGAACTTGAAGACAGGGCTAAAATTTAAGAAAAGTAGAATTCAGTGCCATTACGTGTAATCGCGTCCGATAAACTTCATTGCAATGCAAAATACGCGAATGTTCGTTTCGATAACACAAATTCACTTAGTTTCGAAATAAATTAATTAAATTTGTTTTTTTTACAATTAGCTGACTTTTGGATTTGGTTAAAATAAGCCACTTACCAATATACTTCTGCGGCGGCAAAGACAGAGGCACTCTTTCCATCTTTGGCGTCAAAGTCATTCCTGACGCGCTGCTGATGTCAGAGAAGTTCTCCCACTGGGCGTCAGGCATCGTGTGGTTCCTGATCGTGACGTCGAACTGGGGAGGCGGGGGTGGCACTTGCTTGTACTCAGTCACTAGTCGCTTGTGACGTTCTATATCCTCTATGGTCTTCTTCTCTGTGATCGTGCGCAGGAACACGTCGTCTACCACGTGAGAAGTTATCTCCGGTTTTCTACAAAGATGGAAATTGAATTAGAAAAGCAGGCATTCAGTCTTCCATCGAACTACTGAGCTGGATTGCTTGAATAACATACGTAATAGTATAACGAGAGTAAATTTCATGCACTACGGTCAATAGAGTCAATTGGGAAAGCTTTGAGAAGTTTCATATACTAAGGTCAATAAAGTCAATCCCCTAAATATCCACGATTTACATGTGCAACGGTCAAAAGAGTAAAATCCAAAAATTTTGCGGAGTTTCATGTTATACGGTCAATATGGTAACCGTGTATTATAATGTAATATACCTGGATGGCATGATGGGTGTCTCCGGTAAAGACTCGAGGCTCTCCATCAGCACCTCCTGTTCTTCAGTCTGCAGACGCTCGCGCATCACCGGCGGTGGCGGGGGAGGCTTCTACATTAACAATAGCCTTATATATCATCACATTACACGTATGTTGAATTTATTAACTATACAAAAATTCCGGAATCTACACTATCTACGCTAAAATTATAAAGAGGAAAAATTTGATTGCTTGTTTGTTTGTTTGTATTGAATAAGTTGCGAAACTACTTGACTGATCCTGAAAATTCTTTCAAAAATGGATAGCTACATCATCAGCGAGTAACATAGGCTATATTTTATCCCCGTACTTCCACGGGAACGGTAACTACGCGGGTGAAACCGCGTGAATTCCGCTAGTTATAAATAAATGTATACCTATCTTACTACAATTCACCAATCAATTCCATTCGCATAAGGTTGTATTATGACGTCGTTGACGACAGTGCATTGCTTAAGATTGTTAAGTTTGTTATTTGTAATTAGCTAATAGTTAAAGTAGTGACTGATTTGTATATTGTAGGTATAATTTGCTGAAGGTATAAATTATAAATTACTAGCTGTGCCCCGCGGTTCCACCCGCGTAAATTTAGTTTCATACAAACTTTCATCTCCTATATTATCCCCTTGGGAGTAGAATTAATCAAAATCCTTTCTTAGCGGATGCCTACGTCATAACATCTACCTGCATGCCAAATTGTAGCCCGATCCGTCAAGTGGTTTCGGCTGTGCGTTGATAGATCACTATGTCAGTCAGTCACATATTTAGATTTAGTTATATTTCGTTACTCCTTAGGGGAATGTGTGATGATATGCATTTTCGCATAGTTCATCAGTTCGCAATGAAAATATGAGTGATTATAAAAACAGAGATTTTATCCGCTTCACAACAACATAAAGACAACACACAATCAATTAGTAAAATAATGTTATAAGTTACCTTGAGATGGAACATCCGTGCATGAGACCTGTCAGTGATTTCGGTGACAGAGTTAGTGTCTGTCATTTCAGTGTTGAGGGAGACGATGGAGCGAGGGCGTCTGGACCACTCCTGGTTAGTTATGGTGTGATGAATGTTAGGGTTACATACAAGGCTTCCCAGACATCCACAGGTCATAGATTTTGAGAAACTTTCATACATAAGCCTCCACGACAGTTAAGTTTATTGGATGTCGTCAGAATTAATTTGTATACCAAAACAAGAGCCTGTGGTGGTAATATAATCATGGATGTCTGGGAATAGGTCACATACAATACACACGGGTTTAGTACAACTGCGGTATTCTGTAAGATATTTCGACGACGAGTTGTTCATATCTAACATAGGAAATTGAACTTTAATGAGTATGTTCTAAGTATTCATTTCGTATGTTTGAAATCGAGAGCTCGTCGTCGAACTCGCCGTAGAAATATCTTACAGAATAACGATCAGGTGATCGATCAGCGATCGTCAAGAGTTCTGAGCGCTGGCATTAAATGCGCAGCAATTTGTAGGATTACGTTAAAATGCGCAATTAATGCCCACTTTTCGCTGAGCGCTCAAACCTCGTGACGGCACGTGTATCTTAGCTAAAATAATACCACCGTTCTAAACAAAATATGTTCGTAATGTTTATCCAAACGAATTTCATCCAAATCTGTTCAGTCATTTCTGTAATTCTTTTGAGTGGTGCTTTTGTAGCTAAGATAAATCAATCAAACTTTTATTTGGTGAGGCAACATTAAAAAAGGTTTACTATTAATTCCAAGGATTAATTTTATATCATAAATTAAACTGGCTCTGAATGAAAATGATTATTATTTTACCAGTAAACGTGAGACAAGTGCATGAAATATTAATTTGTTTAAATGTATTTTATTGAATGGATGGATACAATTTAATCATAGATTTAATAAAAAAAAGTTGCTGGTTAAAAAAAAGATTTTTTTTAATACTTTTTTCTTTCTGGTCTTATCACCATCTCACCTGTCGTTCCCTGGATACTTGTGAGTAAACCGCGGGTGGTCTCGGAGGTCGCTCCGGGGGCGGCAACTGTGAAGCCCTCGCCGGCAATGGCAACGCGATGGGGGACACCGTCCGCACGGACTCTTGACGTTCGTGCTCCTCTATCATGGCTGTGTGCCTGGTGACAGTTATTATTTATTGCACCACTGACCTCTGCTGTACTTACGAGTTTGTTGGACTGCGTATTTCATCAAGACTGCACATATGAAGCGCCTCTACCGAGAGGGTTTGGAACTAAATTTGACGTTTATTTAGAACAGTTCAAAATTTAATCCCATTTGTATTCCACAAGATCCAACTTTAAAGTGAAAGTAAGCATTGTGAAGAAAGCAGGTTTAATGATTTAATAGCATGTTGTCTGAGAAGAAAATTCAAAATCTTATATTGCAACACCTCTACCTACCTCTTTGGTGTCAACAGAAGACCAGCGCTGGTTTAGTGGCCAGTACAACGGTGCATAAGAATTCGTTTGCGACAATATTAAAATACATTTCATTCCATCCCAGAAGAGTCCCCGGAGGGGTTAGCAGAGGTGTTGTAATAACAACACACACTTTCCACCGAAGATGATTGTCTAGCGCCGTCTCAGGCTATACTCGTATCTACATACTGAACGTGTTTGAATTTCTTCACACACATCTTTATTTCCTAACTTTTAAGCAAAAAATATTGATTTTTTGGATCTAAAAATATCACTAAAAATGAAAATTATTTATTTAGTTTAGGCCCTGGTTAAGCACTTATGAATGTCGAGGAATTTACCACCGGTTCCAAAAGTAAACTTCTGAGAAGAACCGGCAAGAAATTAATCTGGCATCATGTACTCATAAAATGAATATATTACCTCATACTTCCTCCATCAGTCTCAGTCAGTGTGACGGTGGAGATGGGAGAAGGCGGCGCGGGCGGGCGTTGTACCCGCACTCGCACGTCGAAGGCCGGCGGCGCCAAGATCGCGCCTGCGACCATTCGGCTGTTAGCGGCACTCGCTTCGTGCGTCTCGCCGTAACCTGGTTATTGTGGGTTAGCTTCGGTTAGTACGGTCGGTTTTACTTCCGTTGAAATGTAGTTTAAACAATTTTTTATAAGTAAAGAATTATATTTTTTTCCATAAGGTGAGAACTCATTCTGCATAGGTAATGGTGATTTTTTTATCTGATTTGCGGTTAACGTTTTTATGGTAACGATTAGTTTATATTAGGTACTCATATGACTTTAAAAATTATTATTTAAGTTGATTAACAAAGATTGATATTAGAAATGGGACAGTTTTAAAAGTAGCGGAGATTATTATGATTTCATTCCTTAAATGTATTTTTAAGTAAACCTAAAATAAGTTGGTAAGTGTGTACTTTATATTGCACTTTGATGAAGTTATGTTATATTATTTTAATATTAGGGCATTTAAAGCTATTGGTTATATTATCAAAACAAATATTTTCAAATTGAAGTAGGTACCTAATACAAATAAATCACAATCGAAATCCCGCCAAATATCCAAGCGATTTGTCAAATTTTCACAAAACCATAGACTTCAAAATACTCTTTTCTCTATTTAAATCAGTCTATAATTGCAAATACTTACTCCAATTTCAAATCAAAAAGAAATCGTATGCGAATTCGAAAGAAAAATAAATTTCAATAAAAAAACATATAGGGCTTTTATCTATGGTTGACTGACCATGAAGGTGGCATACCTTCGCTGTGATAAGACTCGTCCATCATGAAGGCGTGGTTGGCGTGAGCGTGCTCGCCCTCGCTGGGGGTCTCAGAGGGGTAGTCCGAGGGGATGGTGTCAGATGCCACGCTGACGCTCTCTGCTGCCACCGGGTACACGGGGTGAGCTCGAGGGATCTTTACTTCTACAATTATAATAATAACATGCTTTATTTCACTAAAACTTATGTTTTTCGGTTTGGCTGATGTGTTGAAGCCTATAATAATAAGGGGGTTATTACAAAACATGGTCTAAACCGTGAGAAAAGCGAGCCGTGGTGGCCTTGGGGTTTGACCACACCTGTGCCTACTCTTTAGGGGAATACAGGCGTGAGCATATTGTATGGTTTAAATCAAGTCTACAACAAACTATGACCAAAACAGTATAAATTCTATTTGAAATCCATATCACATAAAGTGATGGAACTACTTTAAAACTAAGGACTTAAATTTAGCTTTGTATTAAGCAAAAATTGGACGCGTATAGCTCAGTTGGCAGAGCAACTGAACGTTTTGCAGAAGTCGTGGTCGAGCCCCGCCACGGGTTCATATTTTTCCTAACCATTTTTAAGGATGGTAATACTGCAAAATTTAATTACACCCTTATAATACCTACACCCCGAATATCTTACCCTGTATGCTCTCCCTGCTGACGATAGAAGCAGAAGAGTCGTCAATGAGCCTCCTCGGGGCAGGCAGCGCTCGTCTCCTCAAGCAGAGGTAGGACACTCCCAGCCCCAGGAGGAGCAGCGTCAGGAACATGATGGCACAGATGATCATCAGGATATGGGTTCCGGCGAGCGGGGCCGCTGCTGGGGGACCCTTTTCTGGACTGTAATATAAATAATGGAGAGTAAATGACAGAGGTGTTGTAATAACAACACCCACTTTTTACTAAAGATGATTAACTGCCAACGTGACAGATGGCGAGTCTATCGCCGTCTCAGACACTATACATACATCATTACTTCTCAGATAAGTTTCTTTACGATGTTTTCCTTCACCGTAAAGCACGTGGTGTAAAATCACTCTACATACGTTTTGAGAAAAACTCATCTGCTTCGCTGACGCAGGGACGTTGAGAAACCTTACAGAATATCGCGGCTGATATAATTTCAAAAGTAGCTGGCGTAGTGTTTGATTTGGTTTGAAGTTCACGTCTTTCCCGAAGGCTCCCGAAGAGGCCATTGGACTCTATCTTCATGTGACGTATTAACCAACAGGCTGAATAAGCTGGTGCCTAGAGCGGCGTCAGCGGTCGTATATTTAGAGTCAAAAGAGCCAAATTTTCTGCACTCAATACGATTGTGAAGAAGCCAATATTGATTTGAATCGCACCATATTTATGAATATAATGAATATTCACATCCATCCCTGTGTACCTGTTTCTTTCAAACACCAGACGGAGAGAAGGATTAGTCTTCTAATCCTTTTCTCCTGTCTGTCTGTCAAGTTAATATATATAAATAAGCAGTGGCGTGCATTGCATATAAGCAGGTAAGCAGAAATTACAAATTGTGATCATTGAATACACTCGTATCGTGAGTGTGTGTGTTTATGTTCGTATGTGTATCTTTACCAAGACGTACGTACCTACGACGCGTCACATAGGTATGTACTTAACCTGCCTACCTACCTACTTGTTGTTATGCCTACCCCTCTGAAAATCCAATGCACGCCCCAGTAAATAAGGTAAGTTAAGTACAACTTTAGCAGAAATAGTGACAACTTACGTGAATACAAGTGGGTTGAACACCGGCTTGGGTACCACTGGCGGGGGGTACCGGCACACGATGGTGATTACCTCGTCCCCGTCCATCTCCAGCCCCGGGTGGAACCTCACCACGATGTTGTTGGTGAACACGCGGAGAGGGTCCTAGGGGATGAACATTTTATACCTCATGAGGTGGCAAGCAAGTGTTCAAGTACAGAGGGCCTAGTGCGAGTTTTTCACTGCCGCCGTCACAAGTCACGGCGTTAACGTAAACACAGATTTATATGGGATCGAAACAGCGCCATCTGTCGGCCCACGGATGGCACTATTTTGATCCCATATAAATCTGCGTTTAGTTTTAAAATAAAATTGAATATTCCCTAACATATTTTATTTTTATTTTTCGTGGTAGGCTTGTGTGTCGCATTCGTAATACCTCGTCGTGTCGATCGCACGATAAAGATTTCATTCATCTGCAAATGCTCTTCATTTGACGACTGAGAGGCTTCTAGCATATATAATATGGATAAGCGTAAGGTTTACTCTATTATACACACCTGTTTAGTGCCACATCCCTTCAAGGGTAGCTCCAGTTTGTAGGAGAGAGCACCCTTGCCTCTCACTTGGCAAGCTGAATTCCTATCGAAATCAGCATAAGCTATTCCGAAGAACTTCTCGTTGAACTTCAACTCAATCTGAAAGCAATATGTAAGTATTTTTAGACAAATAATACATATTTTAATACGTAAAAGCAACCTTCCCTCTAGGGCCCAACCATGAGCTCTTATTGCAATGATAATCCAGTTGTACGACAGTGACAGATATCTATGCACGTCACATACATCTGTCCCATAAATGAGTGAAACTATCATGGCAATAAGAGCTCATGGTAAGGCTCCTGAACCCATGTAACATTTGATCCTGTACAATATATTTGTTGTGTGTCCTTCTGACGATTTGAATATTCTTTGGAAAAAGTCTATTCAATTAACGATATTTTTGAATTGAATCGAAATTTAGTATGGAATCAAATACTTAGAAAAACATTTTTTATTTAAATTATTTTGGTTTGGAACTTACTTCTGCATAGCCTGCATGTATGTCAGCCATAATCATCAGAAAGGCTGCATGCGTATTTGTCTTAGTACCGTAACATTACTTATTGTTCTGACGTCATAATCCGATCCCAGCGAACGGAATATTAGTAAGGTTTTGCCTTTTTCTGTCATTATAACTTTTTTTTTTTTTAAATTCAATAATTACCTGCATAGATCCCGCGGCGCAGTTGAGCGCAGCTCTCGTTCGGTTCAAGAATATCACAGGACTTAAGTCGTCGAGTTTGGTCACCTGAAAATAATACAGTTGAAAATATTACAGATATAATACAGATATTATGTCCACAAGTCGAGACTCCATAGGGGTTTTTACATTTCACCGTTTCTAAAGTCGGTAGAACTTGGATCTGTTTAACATTGACATAAAAATCGCAACCTTTTTAAAAAAACTACTAAAAATACATAAACGGAAAGTTTTTCCTAAAAGCGTAGAAAAAATTCGTGACACGTGCGAAGGATCAGTCACGTAGTGAACACCAATTATGACGTCACAGGTAATATCAGACTAACCAATTTTGCACAATCGTCCAAAATGCTATAATATGTATATTAACAGTGTTTTTAACCGACTTTAAAAAAGGAGGAGGCTCCCATTACAACTGAATTTATTTATCATGAATTACATATGCTCACGCCTGTATTCCCCATAGGGATAGTCACAGGAGTTGTAATAATAACACCCACATTCCACCGAAGATGATTAAGTGTCAACGAGACAGACTGGTAGAAAAACAAACCGGGGAGTTTGTTTCGCCGTGTCTTCTCCTGACAGGCTTACATTTGGAAACGGTAGTAAATTAACCCAAGTAAGAAAAATGACAATGAGTGCTCCAAGTGACCCTTATGCTGAATTTTTTTTTGTTTCAATTTGATTGTGAGTCTATCGCCATCTCAGGCACTATACGTCTTTGAATTACTTCTCAGACATATCCAGTTTTCCTCACGATGTTTTCCTCCACTGCAAAGCACGTGGTGTGAAATCGTTGCATAGTTCTTAAAGTGTATCGAACCTACAATTACCGGTCACCATCAGGGTAGCATACTATGAAGTCAAATAGCTAATGCGTACCCTCGCTCTAGCATGGTTGGGACCAATAGAGATAATTCTATATTTAGAGAAGTTGCATGTCGAACGCTGTCTTAAATCTATACTGCTAATTACCGCCTTGGGGTAGACTATCTTGTGTGCGTTTCCACTGTAATACCGGTACTATACCACGTTTTGCTTACAGTTTCAACTACGTGAAACTCAGCTTTGAAAGTAGCATTTCGAATTGCGAGCATATGCATGGAAATATCCAAATATTGTTGTTATGCTTCATATTGCTAGTGAAAACGAAAGTCTAGTTCCTACTGGGAACTACTGGGAATAAACAAACTCAGAAGTAGGCTTTGTAATCGTTGAAAAAAGTTACGGTTCAGATTTGAATGTGCTAACGAAGATAGGTCAATTAAACCAAAAAGCAATTTTTCTCGTGTACGTCACCTGCAACATTGAAGAACGTTTTGCAAGCTAAACATAGAGACGGCATATAGCCGTGCAATTTTTTGAAAAATTCGGCTACAGCCGTTAACACGACAGGGCCTATACACAAAGTAACATTATCCTCGCCCTTCGCTAGCAGAAACGATACAAAATGTACCGGAATGACATATGTCACGTGATAGATTTATGTCATTTCCTACCATACATTTTTTATCGTTTTTATTAGCGGAAGCGCGAGAGAATGTTACTTTGTCTAGGCTTACAGAGCCTCTTTCACTTAAGATATTGCAAAAATATAGGATTTGCAATGCCTAAGGTCTCTTAAAATTGTATGAAATCCCATTCTGACTCAACGTACGGTCAATGGACACGTCCACCCGTGGGCCATCTATTGATAACAGTAATAGTGCAGCCATTAAACTGTCAGTTACTTGTGTACTTTATTCTGCGCGCGCCACTCCCCGCGCGTAATTTATCTTGAACGTATACTCCAGCATTCCCAGACATTGTTGCTCAGTCTTTTGACCTTTACAACCTTTCTATAGGGAAATTGACAGAAACGTATGGTTCAATAAAAGAGCTGTGGTGGAAGTGGGATTTGAGCAGTCGCCTGCTTCGTAAGCGACGTAAGTACGAATCCCAACGGCCTGCACCAAAGAGTTTATCTAAAAACTTAAGTGCAATTACGAGTATTTTACATCGCGCTTTACAGTGAAGGAAAACATAGTGAGGAACCCTGCATATGTCTGAGAAGTAATTCAAAGATATAGTGCCTGAGGCGGCGATGGACTCACCCTCTGTCACGATAGCGCGATTCATATTCGGTGAAATGTGGGTGTTGTTGTTACAATACCTCTGCTTACCCTTCTAGGGAGCGTTCTGGGATGACGTGAGCATATTTAGCTATGGTTCAATAATGTATGTATGTACCTACTCCGTAGATTTTACCCATATTATGCAAGTACGTCGACTTATTGAGTGCCTGTTTGATTCCTGACATTTTGGCGCTGCTGTCTATAGCGAAAACGTAGCGAGTGTTCTTGGAACTAATAAACGTCAAATTTAGTTCCAATTTCTCTCGCTAGAGGCTCTTCAAACCACTTAGCTTCCACGACGCTTTACAGTGTTCTAAGAATTAATCGTTATCGTAACGTTTTATCGTTATGACAGTCATAAAGTGGTCCAGCAATGATTGGATAAAAACTGTGCTACTGTGTATCTAATGCACGAAACACTATCATGATGCTGCAAAAAATATAATAACCAAATTGATTTGTCGTATCCGTGTTATGTTTGCTTGGTCAAGTGTTTGAGGTTTTTTATGACAAATCTCAATAAATACTAGCTGTGCCTCAGGGTTCTGCTGCTTAGATTTTCTAGGAATTTAAAGAAAAAATCTGAATGTCGTAATTTTGAAGATAACCATTACATTTTTTTACGGAACCCTCGTTTACTTGCTCTACATACATACACATGCTCACGCCTGTATACCTCGAAGGGGTGGGCAGAGGTGTTGTAATAACAACACCCACTTTTCACCGAATATGATTTAGTACCCACGAGTCTATCGCCGCCTCAGGCGCTATAGATACGTCTTTAGATTTCTCAGACATATGCAGGTTTCTTCACGATGTTTTCCTTCACCGGTGAAATCACTGCACATAAGTTTTTAGAAAAACTCATTGGTATTTGTCACACTAAATCCAAATAATAATTTCTGAACAGTTCGTTCATAATATTATTGAACCAAGGGTTTGAACTCTGAACCGGGTTTCCTTTTTGAACCTTTAAACGCAAAGGGTTTTTGGTTATCTACATAAAATATTACTTAACCAATCCCTCTGTCCATTTTAAAGCACCGTAAAATCCGAATTACGAATACTAAAAATGCAATGTACAATAAGTAAGTCATTTCAAAAACAAAAACGTCTTTTGCGGTTTTAATAAATTTAGTAAAAGTACCGCGTAACTGAATGATGTCAACGGATCATTGCGGTCAGACCTACATTGTCCAAATTATACAGTACAATGTAATTACTTATTAAGAAAACAATAGCATGCCTACCATCGTATGAGCTGTGATCCTTAGAAAGATTTAAAGTCTGTCTGTTTGTTCTACCTAATCTCTGAAACATCTGTAGTCCTAGACAAAGTAACATTCTCTTGCGCTTGCGCTAATAGAAACGATAAAAATGTATGGAAATGACATAAATCAGTCAAGTGACATATCGTCGTAGCGCGTGCAAAAGTCGCTATGTGTTTTTACACACTTTAAGAGACGCAGAAAAGATTTTCTCGAAATATGGTCCGAGTATTCAAAAAAAATATTCTTACTATTGATATATATAACGAATTTACAGAGTTTTTTGTAGATTAATGTTGGATAGGTATTATTATTAATAATGACAAAATTAAACATTACTGCAAATTTTGACACAAGAGATCATGAAATACACATAGCGACTTTTGCACGTGCAACGACGGTATGCCGTTCCCGTACATTTTGTATCGTTTCTGAACGAAGCGTGAGGACAATATTTGTCTAGAGGCCCTGGAACGACTGGCACATAGCCATAGAGTGCATGGTGTTTTGCGAGAAAGGATGAATGTAACTTTTATTTTTTTTATTTAAATTTTTAATGGATTATATTTTTATGTGTATATTGCACAGCCTATGTCTAATTAGTGTAATTAGCATTGTATGCCTTTCTAATCATTGAATAAATAAATAAATAAATAGCTGATGGTACAATAGTTGATGATACAAGGAGTAACATAGGCTATATTTTTTTAATGGATTCCAAGAAATAAAGCTATCGATAAAATGAACACAGCACAGCTAGTCTAAAATAAATAAGACGGAAATTTTTTTGTAATTCCAAAATAACAGCTTTTTCACTGAATTCATAAAAAAAATCGCTTTCTGTCTGTCCGTCTGTTCGTTTCGGCCATTCTCCGAAACGGTTGGTCCGATTTTAGCATGACTTTTACTGGCAGATAGCTAATGTAACCAAGAGTAACTTAGGCTACTTTTATTTAAAAAAACATTATGGTTCCGCGGGTCACCTTTACGCGAGAAAAACCGCGGGGAACAGTTGGTTTTAAATAAAATGTACATTACCTTCCCATCGAGCACGGTCTGCTCGGGCAGCCCCTCGCCCTGGTACTCGATGTTGTTTGCCTGCGAGTCATAGTTGGACTGCGCACGCGCCGCTGCCAGCGCGCACACCAACACACACCAGAACACCCACATCTTTTAACTGAAACAAGATGATGAGATATATTATTATCATTCATAATACTCGTATTTACCAAATAAGGAAACACAATTTTACACGAATATATATATTTTTTCACACTACATAAAGATATACTTTTGCGCTCAGACTTTTATTTAAAATTAAAATAAT
Organism: Watsonalla cultraria; assembly: GCA_964035505.1. Lineage (NCBI taxonomy): Eukaryota > Metazoa > Arthropoda > Insecta > Lepidoptera > Drepanidae > Watsonalla > Watsonalla cultraria. Next base: position 1,478,833 of record OZ037717.1, on the reverse strand, counting down.
ATATTGCAACATTTAAAAGCATGTTTGACATTTGCCATCAAATTTTTTTGCAACTACCCGCATTTCCTAGCCTAGTTGGCTTTTAGATACGCGTCAGAACACACGTTAATGACGCTCCTTCAATTCGGAAATTTTAATTGCTAATTCAACTACAAGACTAAATTTACAGTAACTAAACCGATTTGTGCAAACAGTGGATGGTTCCTTATACCCGACCTTGAACAACTGAGCTGAGCTAGTCTGCGCTACAAACGTTGGAATAAAAAAAGGTTGGTGGTTACATTTTATTTGTGACATTAGAATAATGTTCTCAGTTTTGATACTGTTTGGACATTTAACCCTGATATTTCTGTTTTTGTACGATATTTCATATATTTTCAAAACCTCGCCCTGACAAAAAAATACAAATGAATAAAGTTTTTGCAAATATCGTATGCGCTTAATACAATTTTATATAGATTGCGGCCATAAACGTAAGAAAATACGGTAAATAAATATATATCGATAAAACAGTAAGATGATCGCTAAGTAAAACACTTTCTAACGTTTATTAGAGAAAATCGATTTAAGAAAGTCGGCCGACGTCTTCGGAAAGCGTTTTCCCGCAAGTAGGTGTGTGTTTCTCTTGAAGCAAGTGCGATCAATATAAGTGTGATTAATTTCTTTTTGTATGTTTATCTGTTCCCTCAACACTCTAAAACTACAGTCTGCTCGCGACCACGATTAATCTCCAATCGAAACGTCGAGATACGTTATTTTCAAAATATTATCGTAATAAGTCCCGAGTAACTCTAAATATGAATTTAAATCGCGAAAGTTTTAGAAATATTACTTATCATAATTTGACAAATCTCCTCGGAACATCACTCTTGTTTCATACTTTTAAGAGCGTGATTTTTCAGTACCCAAAAATCCCTACGGATTTAGTTATAAAATTTGATTTATTATTAATTACATTGATTTATTTTTGTTTAATATGCCGAGTTTCTTGCCGGGTTCTTCTCAGCAAAAGCAACCTTATGAGCTACGAACCCGGTGGTAACATTTATAATCCTGTATAATGTATTATGTGTGTGTCCTTCTGACGATTTGAAAGTACTTTTAAAAGTCTTATCAAATAAAAATATTTTGAATTTAAATAGGTGAAATCAAGCGGCATCTTATAATTTGGTCAATCAGCATAATTTTGGTAAAGAATGAGTTTCCATTAAATCGCGAAGCTATCATACAATACAATGGTTATAGTTCAAAAACTTAAACCTGCGATAGTCAAATGTATACTTCCCAATATAATATGATATCAGCTATTTAAAGTATTCGTCACGACCAAGGATAGCTAGTGGCCGGACACAGCCTTTCACCGAGCAAGGTTGTACGCTTGTTAATTCCGATATATGGACAGTCAAAATGATGGCCGAATGATTTCAGTGGGCTTATATTATATGCCATATATATATCATCTGACAAGATGAAGTGGACTATGATGATGATATATGATATTATATGCAAGGAACGCAAGTTGCAATCTAAGACCACTGGTTACTAAAAACGATATTATTTTTTATTCTATTTTATGAATTGGGTTTTTTTTATTTACCCTATCATTAGTAGGTAATGTATAATTATTAAAAAAAATACACTGTTCCAACTTTACTATCTATTTTTTAGTTTATTTTTCTATACATGTAAAGCGTGGTTTTAATTTTTTTTTAATTATAATTTTTTCCTACTTTTTAATTAAATTGAATAGTGGAATAATCTTATCAAATTAGTGTATTGTCATCGGTCACAAACGTACAAGTGAAGATAATAATTAATAAAGTAAAAAAAAAAGAAAAATCATTAGTTTCTGCATCATGTATCATATATATCAGACTTATGCAGTTCATGCATAAGTCTGAGACCGAATTCAAACGACGTATGTATATTATAGTGCCTAAGATGGACTGATAAAGCCTGCTCAGAAAATGGTGTGCTATCAATATGAGTACTGTAATTAATTATATCTTTAGGCATTTAACACTATATTGAAGTGCATGAATGTATTAAGGCGACCTTACGTGAGAGATTATTCTAGAGGACATCACGCAGTTTCACCCGCGTAGTTCCCAGTCCCGTGGGTGTACGGGGATAAAATATAGCGTATATTAATCAGTGATAATGTAGCATTCAAATGGAAAAATAATTTTTAAAGTCAGTCCAGCACTTTTTGGGCCAATTCGTTACAAACATAGATATATTAGTTCTACGTAAGTTCACGCGTTCCCAAAAGGAGTGCGTCTCAGAAACTATTAGCATCGTTGGATTTCTCAGATTTAAGCAGGTTTCGTCACGATGTTTTCCTTAATTATAAAGTTTGTTTTGTGACATCACTGTACTGAACTTTTACTTACTTAATGTTATTGAAAACATGTTACATCTATATCCATATATCTATACAGATAAATAAAATTGAAGTGTCTGTTTGTAATTCCAAAATTACAGATTTCACTAAATGCATATGAAAGTATACACGCTACTGACACTAAAAAACCAAGTTTTAAAAAATTTCTCTGTCTGTCTGTTTGTTCCGGGTAATCTCTGAAACGGCTGGACGGATTTAAACGGGACTTTCACTGGTAGGTAGCTGATGTTTCAAGGTGTAACTTAGGCTACTTTTATTTATATAAAAATAAGGATGAAACTATATCTACGCGGGTGAAACCGCGGGGCACAGCTAGTTTAAAATACTTTTGTAAAGTATCTCATATCTATCGAAAGTAATTACATCATATCAACGCACAGCCTAAAAGCTGCTGATCCTAGTGACATGAAATTAAGAGAGTTGCTTCTTCGTGAGGTGTAGGTAAACAACATGGAAGGGTTTCCCAAAATTCCACCTCTAAGGGGGTCAAATGGGGGCTGAAAGTTTGTACATGAAATTTTACTGCTATGCAGGTAAATCTGCGGGTGCAAGCTAGTCTACTTATATTGATCGTTCGCTACAATATCTCCGTGTGTGTACGCCTTTATAGTGTAGCCATATATCACGATGACGCCCTCTGGGCTCGGTGTATAATGCGACTCATGATTCGGATTTTGTATTTATTGATTTTTTTTATCTCATATTTTAGGGCGTCTGTATCCTTTAATTTCAATAAGCCTTTATTTTTATTTATGCTCAGTAATTTTATTTTCAAATAATTTTACTGCCTCGTCGGTCTACAGTTCGGGAACACAAGGACCAAGGGCATTACTATACGCTCTTATTGCCATCATAGTTCCACTGTGACAGTGACAGACGTATACGCGTCACATACATCTGTCTCATAATAAGAGTTAAACTATCATGGCAATAGGAGGTCATGGTAGAGCCCCTGGGATCGATTTGTGTGTCGAATAATGTTTTATTGGGTTTTGTTCTGTAATTTTCAAGCAGCCAGAAGTCTGGAATAGGCTAGCCCTCTATCAAATGGGACATTAATATAAATGCCGAAATATAGAACCCTACCATAACTTCTTATTGCCATGATAGTTTAACTCTTATTATGAGACAGATGTATGTGTATAAGTCTGTCACTGTCACCTGTGGAACTACGATGGCAATAAGTGCTTATGGTATGGCCCCAGTACCATAATTACTGCCCACCTCTTCGGTGAATACAGTGTATGTAAATAATGGGTATTCACGGGTTTTTTACCATTTATCGTCCATATCTTTTACTAGCGGACGTCACACGGTTTCACCCGCGTAGTTCCCGTTCCCGTGGGAGTACGGAGATACAATATAGCCTATGTTACTTGCTGATGATGTAGCTATCCATTGCTGAGAGATTTTTTAAGATAGGTCAAGTAGTTTCGGAGCCTATTCAATGCAAACACAAACAAAAAAACAATCAAATCTTTCCTCTTCATTATATTAGTGTAGATAAATGTTTCCCAAAAAAATCATAATATACATACATAACATAATGTTGGTAGTGGTAGGTATTATGAATAAAACAGTATTTTGTCATGTTACGTGGACCAGAGGACTGGTTTTTGGTTATAAAATTATGTACTTGCTTAAAACCATGTTTGAATACATTATAATCTGAATTTTTATATGCAGAAAGCGCTCAAAAAAGCCGTCTCATAAATACTACATTCGGAGGTTCAAGCACGCGGTTCATCTTTGTTATAAATCTTAGGTAAAGGCAGAATTTAACGTTCATATACATTTGTATGGAAATATAAAATACTAAACTCAAACTCAAGAATATCTTCATTCGACTAGACTTTTTACAAAGTACTCTCAAATCGTCAGAGTGACATAGTTATACAGGATTCGACATGCTACCGCCAGGTTGGGAAGGTTGCTTTTACTGAGAAGAACCTAGCAAGAAACTCCGTAATTACTCTTTTCAAAAATATTATACAATTTAAAAAAAACAAAGTAAATCACTTGAGAAATGTAAGCCCATGGACACAGTTCCAATGCACAAATGTCGATAAAAATTAACATAAAGAAAAGTCTAGTAGTTCTACTTATATCTAAATGCGTAGCTTGAGATGAGCAGCCCCCACAAGCAGCACCTGTTCACAAGTATGACGAGAATGCCAGCCACCGCCCTCCCCAACCATTATAGAGGGAAGTGAGCGACCCGTCATCCTGACGCCGCCGCAAGCAAAGGCATTTTAGTGAGCATGACAACTCCTGGCAAGAAACTCCTTACAAAATAAATCGCATAAGAAATGTAAGCCCACAGTTCCAATGCACAAATGTCGATAAAAGTTCAAATAAAGTAAAAGTCTATTACTTCTAATTATATCTTAATCAGTAGCTTAAAATTATATTTTTATCTTAAACTAAGCGAAAATTCTTGTTCTTAGACTAAGCATAATCGGCCTTTTGGGCATCCCGTAGCGATTAATAACATTCCATGTTGTTATTCTCATAATAAATAACTATAATTTATTACTAAGTGAAATGTTTTTATACAAGTTTCAAGATAGCATTGTAAATGCTGTGATTTCTTACATTATTCCAAACCCAGAAACCGGTTGTGGTTGTAAGATTATAGAAAATAACATTTCGCATAAATTATTATCCAGATTGTATCTCAATCGAATGTTGCACTTATAAAAATACTAGCTGTGCCCCGCGGTTTCACCCGCGTAGATTTAGTTTCATCCTTATTGTCGCGGGACCCTAATATTTTTAATAAAAGGTAGCCTATGTCCTTTCTCGGGGTCTAAAGATTGTCTGTGCCAATTTCATCAAAATCGGCTGAGAGGTTTAAGCGGAAAAGCGTAACAGACAGATATTAGTAGACATTAGTAGGGATAGTTACTGATCAGTTGCAGTAAATAATAAAAAATAAGAAGATTTTGGTAAGGCGCTTTCGGACCCAGTGGTATTTTATCGACGTTTATAAATCAACAAGAGCTTATACTGAGTAAACCATTTTCATTTTCACGTCGAGAAGAAAAAACTACCAGTTCGGAACATATCCTTCTGAGAAGAACCGCCAGGAAACAGCCAGACACCTTTCATAAAATAATAAGAAACAAAATCCTACATATATATCGACTTCGAAGTGCCAATACCTATTGAAATTTTCCCTGGAATTAATCATAATCGCATGGATTTTAAGAACAATTTTCTGCAAAACCAGGGGCCTTACTATGAGCTCTTATTGGCATGATAGTTTTACTCTTACTAATACACAGATGTATTTGACGTGTATACATTTATCCCTGTCACACACCTGCAATATCATTGAAATAAGAGCTCATGGTTAGGCCCCTGAATAGTCTGAGCTTATGTAATACTACTTTCAACGTGGTAGCATTATTTGGATGCAAATCATCTGTCATCATCGTCTCCCTGGCCTTATCCCATACATTGTTGGGGTCGGCACTTGATTCAACCCGATGTGGCTGATCACCTGAGTTTTATACGAAGCGACTGCCATCTGACCTTCGCAACCCCATTTAGGAGGAAAATCTGTGATCTGGGTTAAACCAGTTGTCAGATTATTTTTAGGCCTCCGACTGACCTGTAACGATTGCCAAAGATGTTAAATTGGCAACCGGGACCGACGGCTTAACGTGCTCTCCGAGGCACGGAGGGAACTCGGGCGGTCACCCATCCAACTACTGGCTAGGCGTATGGTTGCTTAACTTCGCTGATCGAATGATATGCGCAATAGCAATTGTGCCACGAGCTCCTCTGCTGCGAATCATCTGTACGGTCCATTTATATTTTTAGCCGTAAATCCATCCTCGAACACTTCACTATCTCTACTCTATTCTATATTTCAGCCAAATCAGTTCAGGCATTTAGCTGTGATATAGAGAGATAGTTCCAAGGTATCCAAAGTCGCATCGTCGTCTCTATAAAGCGTAATTAAATTAACATATTCAGCGCCATGGCGCATCGGCGTGCAGATGCGTTTTATTTGATTCACACTTGCGATATACCTGTTATGTACATCGTGGATCTATACAGATAATAAAATTGAAGTTTCTGTTTGTAGTTCCAAATTAACAGCTTTTCACTAAATGCATACCTATGAAAGAGTATATCTACGGTGCTTACAAAAAAAAAAGCTATTTTTTTTCTGTCTGTCTGTTCTGTTAGATTTATAAACGAAATTTAATATGTCAAAACAATGTGTCAGTCGTTTGACGTCGTCTGTCAGCGGGTGTTACTGTCTCTCTCTCGCTCTTGTGATCTCTCTTCACTGTCTGTAAAAATGTCTCCATGTTCTCTCTGAAATATACTCTTGAATATCCACACCATCTTTAAGTTTCTCGCCCGTTTTTCCAATACATTCCGCCAATATTATATTACTATTAGGTTAGCTAAGATACCAGGCGTTGTACAATTGCATACCACTTTATAACTCGTGGGTCGGTGGCTCCTACGCGCATTGTTCCAGGCTAATGCATGCTAAATATTCATTTTATAGAACCACTCTATTTAAATATTTGCCTTCAACATTACAATATTTGCATATTGAACTTTGCTACCTACGTATTAGATAAATGGATATAGAGATTCCAGGGGCCTTACCACAAGCTCTTATTGAAAATGAAAAAATGAAAATGAAAATGATTTATTCAGTTTAGGCCCTGGTAAGGCACTTATGAATGTCGAGGAATTTACCACCGGTTCGGAAACTAGCCTTCTGAGAAGAACCGGCAAGAAACTCAGCTGGCATCATGTACATTTCATTACACAGTAAACAATGATAATTACAATAAAAACATTTAAAATTATTCACAATAGTGAAAATATATTATATTGCCATCATAGTTCCACTGTGACACAGTGACAGACTTATGCACGTCATATACATCTGTCTCGTTATATGAGTTAAATTATCATGGCAATAAGACGTCATGGTAAAGCCCCAGGGCCTGTAGATGAAGTAACGTTATCCTCACGCTTCGCTAGTAGAAACGATACAAAATGTACGGGAATGACATATGTCAGTTCACTGATTTATGTAATTTCCATACATTTTTTATCTTTTCTAGTAGCGCAAGCGCGAACGAATGTCAAATCTAGGCCTACTGTATTTAAATCCCATGAAATAGGGGGCGAGCCTACTGCCATCGACCGAGCACTAATCCTCAGGGTTGCTTGAGGGAAATTACAGACGGAAAAATTATGGATTCAAAATCTACTACGTTAACGGCTTTAACGAAGATGTTAAATTGCGAATTATCATACTTCTAGAAAGTATATGGTTTTTTTTTATAATATCAAACAGATACTTAAATTTTATTTATATGTATAGATATCAATCAGGTAAAGTGATTGATGACAGAGACCTATTAAAATTAAGTATTTTCCACGAAAATATCCTATAATAAAGCTAGCTTTTAAAATCACATCATTTAACAATTTACAGGCCGACTAAGAAGAATCCTGTTGCAACCAAAAACACCTACTTATTACCTCGCAAAACCGGACAAAGCAGGTTTCCTAATTCCATAAACAGCGCATCTTAAAATCCACTTACAAAACATACCTTGCCAAAAACAGATCATCAATTTTGGGAGGAACTGGTTTTCAAGAAAAATAGAGGTGCCTCAAGAAAGCTTACATTTCCAACTTGAAATCAGCCGCGTTATTCACTAAGGTTTCTCAGCGTCGAACGCGACGGCGAGCGTTGGTTGCAACCGTTGAAACATAATACATCTGTACATCTATATCTATACAGATAAATAAAATTGAAATGTCTGTTTGTAATTCCAAAATAACAGTTTTCACTAAATGCACATGGAGTATACACGGTACCGATAAAAAACCAATTTGAATTTTTTTTCTGTCTGTCTGTTTGTTCTGGGCAATCTCTGAAACAGCTGGATCGATTTTAACGGAACTTTCACTGGCATGTAGCAAATTTTACAAGGAGTTACTTAGCTTACTTTTATTTAAAAAAACACTAGGGTTCCGCGGGACATCAAGAATTAACTCTACGCAGGTGAAACCGCGGGGCACAGCGACATGATAAAGTTCAATTTCGTATCTTTAAAACCGACACTCGACGACGAGTGCGACGCTGAGAAACCTTAGTGAATAACACGGCAGAATTTGTCGCTTACCTCATCGACTTGAACAAGTCTTGAATTAAAGGATTTTATGTTCTAAAGCTAAAGCATAAAGTTACTTTTCCTTTGTTTTCTAATGCTTCTGACGTAATGCCTCTTGACCATAAACAAACCATACTCGGGTTCTTATATTAGATGTCTTCGCCTGATTTATGTTTTAAATTTATGGAACCACAACCAATTGCTTCCTACAATAGTCATTTTAATTGGATTTTATAGTTTTGTTTTGATTCAGGGGTGACGGACCTTTTATGAAAGTTTAGTGCCCTTTATTGATAGGGTCAAATAAAAAACAAAAAACTCTATACAGATAAATAAAATTGAAGTGTCTGTTTCTAATTCCAAAATAACAGCTTTTCCCTAAATTCATATGAAAGGAAATAGGGAACCGAAAATTTTATATTTTCTTTTCTCTTTCTGTCAGTCTGTCTGTTTATTTCAGCTTTATATTTTAACGGGACTTTTAGCAGATAGCTGATGTTTTAAAGCGTAACTTAGGCTACTTGTGCTTAGAAAACATATTAGGGTTTCGCTAAATAAATCATGAAACTAAATCTACACGGGTGAAACTCTGCCAGTAGTTATATATAGGTGTTTTTTGGTTCTTTGATAACTAATATTCTATTACAAATCCAACATTCGTTTCAGACTTGCAAAGCAGGATATTAATTGCAATAAATAGCTTGACATTATTGTCTTGCGTCCAATCAAAATCGTCAAAAGTTAGCAGTCAGTCAAAATACTAATAAACTTTGCCCACAGATGACAAAACCAGTCAAAATTACAAAATCGAGATGAACACCTCAGCACCATATAGAGACCAAACCTTGCCATTAAAACAGGTAGGCAGTGCACTGACATGAATTCTTCAAGTTGCAAATAGCATTTAATACTTAGCATTTAAAAAATACAACCCAATCGCACCCTTATACAGTCGTAATAAAGTTCAAATTGACTGTAATCATAACGTAAGCGCTGATGTAATCCGGACGACCTCATCCATTCTTATTTGGTTAAAACGGCTTTCACTTTTTGCAAGTGTAAGTAACATATTGATGTATTGATAACTCTGTACAAGACATTTAAAGAGGAGCTCGTGGCACAGTTGCTATTGCGCATATCATTCGATCAGCGAAGTTAAGGAACCATACGCCTAGCCAGTAGTTGGATGGATGACCGCCCGAGTTCCCCCCGTGCCTCGGAGAGCACGTTAAGCCGTCGGTCCCGGTTGCCAATTTAACATCTTTGGCAATCGTTACAGGTCAGTCGGAGGCCTAAAAATAATCTGACAACTGGTTTAACCCAGATTACAGATTTTCCTCCTAAATGGGGTTGCGAAGGTCAGATGGCAGTCGCTTCGTATAAAAATCAGGTGATCAGCCACATCGGGTTGAATCAAGTGCCGACCCCAACAATGTATGGGATAAGGCCAGGGATATGATGTACAAGACATTTAAAACGCTATTAGCAATGAAAATGAAAATGAAAATGATTTATTCAGTTTAGGCCCTGGTGAGGCACTTATGAATGTCGAGGAATTTACCACCGGTTCGGAAAGTAACCTTCTGAGAAGAACCGGCAAGAAACTCAGCCGGCATCAAGTACATTTCATTACACAGTAAACAATGATAATTACAATAAAAACATTTACAATTATTCACAATAGTGAAAATTTTATCAGCATGCATGCAAAAATAATAATTAAAAAAGTAAAAAAAAATACCAAATGATTTACATATCATGTTTGCATACCATGTCATTGCCACTTGTGCAGAGTTGTAATTCCATATGTCTTTATCATTTATGTAATCCGAAATTGTATAATAAGCTTTCTTCCTCAGTACAGTTTTAACATGTGTCTTAAATTTATCATCAATCAATGCTCATAGGTTGTGTTTACGTTGGCATATTAATGAGGCTTCCTCAGTTCCCTAAGAGCTTGAAGGTCTCAAAAAGCAACAACAATGTTTCCTTCACCGTAAAGCACGTGGTGTGAAATCACTGTACATAAGTTTTTAGAAAAACTCATAGGTACAGACCCCACTGGGATTCGAACTTGCGTCGCTTGCGTAGCAGGCGACTACTCTAACCCCGAGGCCACCACGGCTCTACGGCTCTGGTTTAATAAACTAATTTAATTTTTTTTGAAAACCACTGGGATTTCATCTTGCGTTGAGTAGGTGAATACTCAAATCACTGTACGACCTACATGCTATTCTTACAGGCCCTTCAATTTCCGGAAGGAAATACTTATAAAGCAACCTAATTACGTAATAGTAACGTAACCAATACGAAATGATGAAGTAATATAATGTATATACAAAGCCGAATAGCTGATATTCGGCCATTGTTGCAAAGTAGGACATAGCGCAAGGACGTTCGACAGAGTGCATGCCCAACCATGAGATCTTATTGGAATGATAGTTCAGCTGTGTGATAGTGACAGATGTATACACGTCATATACATCCGTCTCTTAATATGAGTCAAACTATCATGGCAATAAAAGCATGGTCGGGCCCCTGATATATTTGTGCACTACAATGTAGAAAAAAAACAATATAGGTACCTACGATTTAAAAAAAAATCTCTGTATGTCTGTCAGGACCGATTTTAACGGAATTTTCACTGGCAGATAGCTGATGTAACAAAAAGTAACTAAGAATACTTTTCATTAAAAAAATAGGGTTCTGCGAAATGAAATCGCGGGGCACAGTTAGTTAGTTATATTTAATTAGTTTGATGAGTACGTTATGAAGGCCGCTGAATTGCAACACCACAAATAATAGTTTCTAGATGTAATGATAGAACTAACGGAAAACCTGTTACAATCAAGATTATGATATAAATACTGGCCATAATTGGCGTAGAAGTGCTTGCATTGTGGATGCCGTAAAAACTAATCCGTTTACTCTTGGATCTCTTTAATTAAACAATATAATGTGCATTTTAATCCATACATTGCTCACGCCTGTATTCCCCGAGGGGGTAGGCAGAGATGTTGTAATAACAACACCCACTTTTCAGCGAAGATGATTAAGTGCCAATGTGACAGATGGTGCGTCTATCGTATCGTATACATATGTCTTTTGAATAACTCCTCAGATATAATATGCAGGTTTCCTTCCGTGTGTGAATTCAATGGATGTAGTTTTTTTCAAAAACTTTTTGGTTCATGCTCAGCTGGGATTTTAATAAGTACATAAAGATACTATTTACCTATATACGGACTTGAGTAAACAATTCAGCGGCTTGGCCGTGAACAGGGAACAGACAGACGTACATATACTAAACATTGTTATTCAACAACGATCCCAAATTTTAAACGCAGTCTTTGATTTTTTTATAAGCGTCTGATTTTTCGCCCAGGCCATTATAACGACATTCGCCTCACACAAAATGATAATATGAAGCTAAATTTAGACTGGTCTTATCAATTTTCGAGGCTCGTAAATAAATTACTTTAAGAGCCCGACATTCATATTTTTATTCCTTTTTTACTCAATTTGAATATTATTGCAATTAAGATGAGAGATAATATATTTTATCTTATTCTTACTAACTCTTGTGTCTATATAAATATGTATATACATGTATACAGGAGCTCGTGGCACAGTTGCTATTGCGCATATCATTCGATCAGCGAAGTTAAGCAACCATATGCCTAGCCAGTAGTTGGATGGGTGACCGCCCGAGTTCCCTCCGTGCCTCGGAGAGCACGTTAAGCCGTCGGTCCCGGTTGACAATTTAACATCTTTGGCAATCGTTACAGGTCAGTCGGAAGCCTAAAAATAATCTGACAACTGGTTTAACCCAGATCACAGATTTTCCTCCTATATGGGGTTGCGAAGGTCAGATGGCAGTCGCTTCGTATAAAAATCAGGTGATCAGCCACATCGGGTTGAATTAAGTGCCGACCCCAACCAAACTAGCGGACGCGGGAAACGTCCGCTAGTTTTTAATACGGTTAGCAGTTTTTAATATTTACGGGGATAAAATATAGCATATGTTACTCGCTAATGATGTAGCTATCCATTGCTGAAAGAATTTTCGAGATCAGTCAAGTAGTTTCGGAGCTTATTCAATGCAGACAAACAAAAACACAAATCTTTATAATATTAGTGTAGATAAAAAAAATATAAAAGCATCGTTCGAAATACGAATTTCTCCATAAAAAGTGTGCATACGACTGCCAAATTTATGGTTTTATTTTTTTATTACAAAGTTACACGAAAGACGAGTTCAAGATCTAACAAGCTTATCATCTCGACTCCATGACGAAGAACAGGTTCACCTAACTGGTTCCTTCAAAGGTATAACTGCAACGAGTGTGTTCATTTTAATTATCGCAAAAACTAGACCATAATGTTACTTTGCTTCAATTATATTTTTTTGTTTGCTCTGCAAAAACTACGATGATACGTAGAGGATTGTTTTTGGGAGTTAATTTGTTTTGACAGCTTGTATTCGCTAATGACATTTAAGATTTTAGGCGGGAATCAGGTAGATGATTCCGACTGTCATTAATTCTTTTTTTTAGTCCTCCATTTGGATAAGATGGAAATATAAGTTACTTATTTTACGTTTGAGGGAACATAGCTCCCAAATTAATGCACAAATAATAATCTGGTTTTCTCTTTATAAAAAATAGTACCTTCTTTGTGAATATTTTAAGTTACCCGCGTACACAAAATCACTCCACCCGGTTAGGAAATTGGCCGGAAAAAACAGAATTGTTTTTTTATGTCGGTACCGTATATAATTTCATTTATGTATTTAGTGAAAAGCTGTTATTTTGAAATTACAAACAGACACTTGAATTTTATTTATCTGTATAGATATAGATGTAGATAACTATAATTTGTAATCACTTATATAAAAAAACTATTTAATCTATAACATTTTATCTATGGTTCCCCTAAAACAATTAGTTTAAAAAAAATCTTTGCAGGTTTTACATCTAGTGGTTGGTGATTTTATCATAAACTCCTCGTTAAATTAAAAACTTTTTGCATCTCGGAGCAAAAACGATGTTAATTTGTCCTTTAGACAGGCTTAAATCAATTTCTCAACAGTTTTCATAACACCAATCAATCACCTTTCAACATTATTAAAACTACATTTAGGTCGCCAAAAAGTTCTTCTGATAAAAAAATCGTTTTTACTGGAAGCATGTTGTCACTTTGAAGCAAGTTTTTGAGTGAGTGTGTGATAAATTATAATATAATATACAATACTCCTTCAAAATTAACAGATTTTACAAACTTCTTTAAACATTGATCATACATTGAAATAAAATTGAATTTACTGTTATTTTCTCCACTTAATTAGGTTTAAAATCCGAAATATATTATATCTATCTATACATCTATACAGATAAATTGGATAATAACTTTATTTAACAAATTACAATTCTTTTTAATACAGATAAACAACTAACCACAAACTATAACTAAAAACCTTAAAAAAATATAATCTGATACCTAAAATATATTATTAAAAGGAGTCCCTGTAGGCAAGGTTCCGAAGATACTGGCAGCATTCCCCCTTTGAATAGCTAAACTAATTCTTTGTCCGAGGTAGCTGCCAGCTCTTCGGTCTCCGGTGATGTCGACTAATCTTTTCGTAATTACAGATAAATAAAATGAAATGTTTATTTGTATTTCCAAAATATATGAACTTTTCAGTAAATTCATATGAAAGTATATACTGTAATGACATAAAAAAAACAATTTTATTAATTAGCAGATTGCTATTTATATATTTACAAGGAGTATTTAAGACAATTATTTAAAAAACAATTTGGGTTTCGCGGGTCAACCATTAAATTATTTCTACTCGAGTAAAACCGCGGGGCACAGCTAGTATACATTTAAAAATCGAACATTCTTTGCACCTGATGGGATGACCATAATGTAGGGTTTTTTTGCAGACATTTTCTCGTTATTTTATACTCTGTGCAGCTCAAGCCATTACACTCGTTTGGTTTTAAATTCAGATCCGATCGAACAGTCTCACCATTGAAGTGTCCGTAACGAGTGGCTGATAATCTAGTCCTAGAGCTTGTTAAAGCCCTAACCTTTGTATTAATGGTGCGATCTTATTACTATGGAATAGAGCTTAAAATCCTTTAGCAAATATTGACAAAAGAATTAGCGATATGTAGGCCTTATTGCGTTGGAAAATGGCTCAAAATCCTTTACAGTTGTAAAAGTTTGTAGTGTATTGTAGGTGGAAACGAACGTACTTTTCGATTAGAACTCAACCTTAACAGCCGCGTTATTCCCTAAGGTTTCTCAGCGTCGCACCTTGAACCTTATCCTCTATGTATTATGTATCAATTTACTGTGATTGAAACCAACGCTCGACGTCGATATCATCGCTTAGAAACCTTAGTGAATAACGCGGCAGGGTTAAGTAGGTACTAGCGTTTTTACGTTGTTAGCAAATTGTCCCTATCTTTAGAAAGAGTATTCTCTTCTCTATGGTCTCAATAAATAAAGTGAGATAGTACAGTGTTTCAGAGCTCGTAAACAAAGTGGTCTAGTGCCTAAGCATGTTATTGCCTCCTATAAACTTTGCCTGCAAATTTAGTGTTTGAGAGGTGTCCTGGGGCCTGACCATGAGCCACCGAGGGGGTTTTAGTGCGGTAAAATCCCACATACCCCGATCTGCCTCTCCCAGGGCGGTCGGGGACCTTTTGAAGGTTTCCCCCTAGTCAATAAAAAAAAAAACGTGATACAAAAAATACTTGCAAAATATTAGTCGGAATAGGTATTTGTTTCAATGTAACATATGCCTTTACAGTTAAAGATATTATATCTATTACAAATTTCAGCAAATTTTGTTACGTTTCTGCCGTGAGAAAAAACAGGTTGACAATTTTATTTATCAACTCACAAGATGGCGCTACACGTCAATTAGATCGCACAGTGATTCGCACATTATTTGCATTTAATCTATAATTAATACTCTTGTGATAACTGACTCCTTTTTTAAGTCAATTGTGACGTAATTAAGGCATAAAGTGAAAATAAATTTTTTTCAGCGAGAGAATGGCAATAATGTGTTTACTGGAATTTGAACCGACGCTTCTTAAATACACACGCTTCCCATTAAAGACCATAAATGCACCGTTACTTACTTGGTGAACTTGTCTATGCTACGATCAAGATGGCGCACAATCTAGTCCCCGTGTGTTGACGTCGTCACATTGTCGGCTTGTTACTGCAACAAACAGATACCTTAGAAAGATACATTTACTGTAAACTTTGATACTGAACCTAAACGCGTTGGAATCTTCAATCGTGAATCGATCTTTTTCTAAGACCTAGTCAGGAACAACAGCGACTTAAAATGTATGCTTTTAATCAATCATTAATTTTCACGGGTAATATACAGCGCATTGAAATCCATTGTCACCTAACATAGATTTTTGTTGATAGAACTAATTGAAATGCATTTTTTAAGTATAGCTGTACCTATAACTTGCTTGGTATTTTTACAAATAATTATAGTATTACTACTCGCCAATAGCTGTAAGGAAGAATTATATTTTAATGATATTGTAGCAATTTGTCTAAAAACACGATTAAAAGACGTTTTCTGAGAGTGCTAACCTAACCTAGCCAGATCAATTTACGCCCTCGAAACCTTCTGCATACTAATACTATTTTTGGTATGTACAAAAAAATCATAATTTTTCTATTTCCATTTCATCAGAACGTTGTCAAGAGTTAGATCATCTATAATTTTATATTATTACTAGCTGTGCCCTGCGGTTTCACCCGCGTAGATTTAGTTTCATCCTTATTGTCGCGGAACCCTAATATTTTTGAAAGCTGTAATTTTGGAATTACAAACAGACACTTCAATTTTATTTATCTGTATAGATGTATAGATATATATAGATTTAATAAATAAGTAGATATATAACAGACACGTCGATACGACAGGTAACAGGATGCGTTAGTTAGGTATTTGATACCTATTGTCCGACGTGTATTGGAATTACAACGATCGCAGCTTTGACTCATTCACTGATGTGTCACCAGAGATTGCAAATGTGTATAAATGACAGATTCTATAAATGCCAGACATGTTTAATATGCCAAATTCTACAAATGCCAGATTCTACAACTGCCTTATTTATTATTATAGAATCTATAAATTTGAGATTTTTTGTATGTCAAACTATTCTTGTACTAAAATATACACATTGATACACAATAAATTAATTTGTAGAGTTTGTTATACGAAAATAACAACTTCTTACTAGAATAATGCACATAGGAAACAATGATATATTTTATACGAGGAGAGCAAATATGTCGTAAGCTCGCGTAAGTAAAGCCACAAAAACGTCCCAATTAGCTAATTTTCAAGTGATCTCTTTACTTTTGTATACATGTATCTTTTATATTGTTGACTACCTGTGCCCTGTGGTTTCACCCGCGTAGATATAGTTCTATGCTCATCATCTCCCTGGCCTTAATCCCATGTATTTGGGGTCGGCACTTGGTTCAACCCGATGTGGCTGATCACCTGATTTTTATACGAAGCGACTGCCATCTGACCTTCGCAACCCCATTTTCGAGGAAAATCGGCAATCTGGGTTAAACCAGTTGTCAGACTCTCTTAGGCCTCTGACCTGTAACGATTGCCAAAGATCTTAAATTGGCAACTGGGACCGACGGCTTAACGTGCTTTCCGAGGCACGGAGGAAACTCGGGCGGTCACCCATCCAACTACTGGCTAGGCGTATGGTTGCTCAACTTCGCTGATCTAATGATATGCGCAATAGCAACTGTGCCACGAGCTCCTCAGATATAGTTCTATGCTGTTTTTTTTAAATAAAATTATTATAAAATACTCCTTGAAACATCAGCTATCTGCCAGTGAAAGTCCCGTTAAAATCCATCCAGCCGTTTACGCGTGATGCCGTGACCAAGGGAAATAGGGATTCATTTTAATATATAAAGATTTCAGGGAATATATTTGGACGTCAATTACTATGAACATAACATATCTGCCGTGTTATTCTGTAAGGTTTATCAGCGTCGTACTCGACGACAAGCGTTGGTTTCAATCATAGGAAATTGGTACATACTACATAGAGGATAAGGTTCAATTTCGTTTCTTTAAAACGGAAACTCGGCGACGAATGCGACGTTGAGAAACCTTACAGAATAACGCGACTGGTGTTACATATCATTGGCCTATACCCTTGTTAGCCACCTTATTAGATCAAGACAAGAATAGGTAACCGTTTAACTAACAATAAGTCCTATCTATCAAGAGATCGGCCACCCTTTGTATGCAGATGTGTTGACAGGGTCACTATGGCATCTATTGTTTTTTTTTAATCTACGCCTACTGGGCTTTTGAGGAAGCAACAATAGTTTATTTTTAATTTTGTCGATATTTTTTTTCATCAAGCTGTCATATGTGACATGATCTGATATCAATCTAAAGTAGAATTGAATTTAAATACTACTGTTACGTTTTTAATATCTAGCTGTGCCCCGCGGTTTCACCCGCGTAAACTTAATTTAATTAATAACCTGCGAAACCCTATTGTTATTTTTTAATAAAAGTAATACGCCTAAGTTACTCCTTGTAACATTAGCTATCTGCCTGTGAAAGTCTCGCTTAAATTCGTCCAGCCGTTTTAAATTTATTTTGATTAGCCGGAACATACAGATAGACAGAAAAAAAATTACATTTTGTTTTTGTTTTATGTCAGTACTCTATATTTATCGGAGGGGCTCGTAGCACAGTTGCTATTGCGCATATGATGCGATCAGCAAAGTTAAGCAACCATAAGCCTAGCCAGTAGTTGGATGGGTGACCCGAGTTCCCTCCGTGCCTCGGAGAGCACGTTAAGCCGTCGGTCCCGGTTGCCAATTTAACATCTTTGGCAATCGTTACAGGTCAGTCAGAGGCCTAAGAAAGTCTGACAACTGGTTTAACCCAGATTGCCGATTTTCATCGAAAAGGGGGTTACGAAGGTCAGATGGCAGTCGCTTCGTATAAAAATCAGGTGATCAGCCACATCGGGTTGAATCAAGTGCCGACCCCAAATACATGGGATAAGGCCAGGGAGATGATGACTCTATATTTTCATATGAATTTAGTGAAAAGCTGTTAATTTAGAATAACAAGACATTTCTATTTTATTTATCTGTATAGCTGTATAGATAACGGTCCATAGATATAATAAGTATTATTATGTCCAATATTGCCCACGTATATTGTTCGTTGGATCACAGCAGTCATTTGGAAGCATCCTTGTCAGTCACAACTCCTTATAAATATTTCCATCACGCCCCGTAGCATTCGTCATCGGTCATATACTCCACGTATCAAAGTTCTTACTAAAAACATACCAGACATTACATACTTATAAAAGGCATTCTCTTTGTGTGCACCTGTTTAAAATGTCAATTATTCAGATTATTTTTAACCGACTTAATAAATGAGGGTATCAATTAAACTGTTTTTTTTTTGTTTGTTACGTCAGTAGTTCTCGCCTGTATTATGCATATGTATGTCTATGAGAAAATTTGGTGTCGAGTCCCTATCGTTCTGAAGGTGCTTATATTCTTTCCTCACCGTAAATCTCATGGCAAAATTAAAACCTAACCAATGCTCGCTCAACGAAGTACTATCTATGTATTCGTTACATTTAGATTCAAGATCACGTATCCTATAAACACCGTGGGTTATGACCGCTGCAGCACGCCATATTAGCATAGCGTCCACCTGTGTGGCATAACTGTCCACTCCGAGGGGAATATACCATTATTGTATATACAGATAAATAAAACTGAAGTGTCTGTTTGTAATCTATACAGTCTATACAGATAAATAAAATTGAGGTGTCTGTTTGTTATTCATAAATAACAGCTTTTCACTAAATACATACGAAAGTGTACACGCAGACATCTATACAGATAAATAAAACTGAAGTGTCTGTTTGTAATCTATACAGTCTATACAGATAAATAAAATTGAAGTATCTGTTTGTTATTCATAAATACCAGCTTTTCACTAAATACATATGAAAGTGTACACGCTACAGGCTAAATTTGGTTGTCTGTCCGTCGGTCTGTCTGTCTGTCTGTCTGTCTGTCTGTTTCTTGCGGGTAATCTCCGAAAGGGCTGGACAGATTTTAGTGGGACTTTCACTGGCAGGTAGCTGATGTTTCAAGGAGTAACTTAGGCTACTTTTATTTATTAAAAATATTAGAGTTCCGCGACAATAAGGATGAAACTAAATCTACGCGGGTGAAGCCGCGGGGCACAGCTAGTTCCAAATAAATGACATAAAAATCTCTGTCTGGCCGTCTGTCTGTCTGTTTGTTCATCTGATCCGTGAAATCTGAAATGACTGGACCGATTTTAATGAGATTTTCACTGACAGGTAGCTGATGTTAAAAGAATTACAATTAGTAACTAAAGCTATTGGTCAATTAGGGTTCCGAGAAAATACGAATCATGAAATTATGACTACGCGGGTGAAACCGCGGGGCACAGCTAGTAATTTGATATTTTTCGGAACTATAAAGGCTAGCTAAAGCGGTGTACACACATACGATAAAGTTCCACGAATTTCCATCCAACTCTTCGTAGAACTACAGTCGTTGAATTACGTGATGACATGTGCCCGTCGACGTATTTATACCCTATGCTTTATATGGTTTTATATGATACTAGCTGTGCCCCGCGGTTCACCCGCGTAGAGTTAATTTCTCGGGTGTCCCGCGGAACCCTAATTATTTTTTAAAAATTAAAAGTAGCCTAAGCTACTCCTTGTTACATTAGCTACCTTCCAGTGAAAGTCCCGTTAAAATCTGTCCAGCCGTTTGGGAGATTAGCCGGAACAAACAGACAGACAGACAAACAGACTGAGAAAAAATTTAAAACATGGTTTTTTTATGTCAATATCGTACTTTCATATGCATTAAGTAAAAAGCTGTTATTTTGGAATTACAAACAGACACTTTAATTTTATTTATCTGTATAGATGTATAGACTAGTGAAGCTAGCGGAGTTTAGTTTTTGCACTGGCAATTATGGCTAATTAGTAAGTGATTGAAGGGTAAAAAGGACTGATTGGTTTAGAATAGCTGGAGTTAATTGGTTTAATTTTATTACTGTAGATATTTCGCGATCTGAGAGCATTTCAAATTTAAAATAAAAATATCTACGATTTTATTTTTTACTAGCTGTGACTCGCGGTTTCATCCCCGTAGAGTTAATACCATGAGTGACCCGCAGAACCATGATGTTTTTTTAAATAAAAGTAGCCTGAGCTACTCCTTGTTACTAGTAACTATCTGCCAGTAAAAGTCCCGTTAAAATCCGTCCAGCTGTTTTGGAGATTAGCCGTAACAAACAGTCAGAGAATTTTTTGAATCCCAAACTCATACCCCCTTATTACAAAACATGATTTAAACTAAGACTCGACTATACTCGGACTAAAACTATGCCCAACCCTTATTAGTCCGTATCACATAAAGACACAGTTTTTTTTCGTAACTTCCATGTTCTACAAAGAGACATACTGTGGTCTCTCAGTCACGTGTATGTACGTCAGCATGCATTTGGCATTAGCTAAGCTGATTGGCATGCTGGCGGCATTGCCGGCACTGGCAAACAAAGGCGGCACTTGGCACGTAAACAACTGTGCCTACATCTTTGTTTGCCTACTTAGTTAATATAAGGATTTGAAGAGAGTAATACTGCCAATAGATGTACCACATTTCATTATTAGAATTTTGCACACACATGGTTATATTCTACATTCTGAATAATGGTTAGGAAAAATACGAACACAGGGGTCCAACCATGAGCTCTTATTGCAATGATAATTCAGTTGTGCGACAGTGACAGATGTATACACGTCACATACATCTGTCTCATAAATGAGTGAAACTATCATGGCAATAAGAGCTCATGGTAAGGCCCCTGGGCAGAACTCTAGCCCACGAACTATGCAAATCGCGCAGTTGCTTTTCAAAAATATTTTTACTTTTCTTGATTTTCAAAACAATACGTAAAATTTCTTACTAGGATTAGAATATAGTGAAATATTTCATAAAAAAAAATATTTTTTTCTTTACAAATTTTCTGTTACTTACGTAACTAGTATTCGTTCAAATAGGTTCCTGAAAACTGCAAGAAATATTCCCTCAAAAGTATACCTTTAAATATCATTTAAAGTTAAGTAAATAATTTTAACCTCAAGGTCACGGGTTCGAATCCCCAGCCATCCGCCGGAAACTTAGTCACGTCGATGACGCCATGACGACAAGAAACACACAAGAACACTTCATTTGTGCCATTCTTGGAAACTTTAGTTCTGGGTAATTATTTGCCTTAATGGATAGTAATATTATGGCACTGGCTATACCAAGTTTTTCTTTAATCTATACATCTATATCTATACAGATAAATACAAATTGAAGTGTCTGTTTGTAATTCCAAATTAACAGCTTGTCACTAAATGCATATGAAAGTAAAAACGCTACTGACACAAAAAATCCAAGTTTTAAATATTTTCTCTGTCTGTTGGTCTGTCAGTCTGTCTGTTTGTTCCGGGTAATCTCTGAAACGGCTGGACCGATTGTAACGGGACTTTCACTGACAGGTAGCTGGAGTAACATGGGCTACTTTTATTTATTATAAATATTAGGGCTCCGCGACAATAAGGATGAAACTAAATCTACGCGGGTGAACCCGCGGGGCACAGCTAGTACATAATTTATTTATTTATTAGGGAAAACAAACAGCGTCATAATATAAATTTCAAATTCTTATATGCTATGTACAGTTTACTTATTATGAAGCCAACTACGTTATAATATAATATGGAAATATATGCGGAACTTACATTGGATTTTTTTTTTTTATTCTGTCTGTCTTTTTATTCGGCTAATCTCTGAAGCGGCTACATCTCCCTATGAAAGTCCCGTTAAAATCAATTCAGCTGTTTCAGAGATTAGCCGAACATACATGCTGACAGAGATTTTTTTAAATGTAGATGAGATAAAAAATGGAATTACAAACAGACACTTCAATTTTAGTTCTCTGTATAGACGTATAGTTATAGATAAAGTATTATATAATCTGGCAGCACGTTCGTAACAATAATAATAGAATTACCGACAATGTATGTAATGAAGGTATCATTAATATGTCAAGCTTGGGTGCGCACAATATGACGGCCTTCGCTTTGCTTAACCTTCGGGTCAAGCGCGCGTCGCTGAGAAATACCAAAGACGGTTTTATTTTGAGTTGGACTTGCGTACCTGGAATTTCGTCCAAAATTGTATTGTAGGACGAACTTTGGATAAACATATGTCCCCTTATTAACATGGTTTAAACGAAGACTAGATTAGACTCAGACTATGTCCGTATCACAGAAAAATATAAAGCCTACAAGGATTTCAGCCGCGTAGATTTAGTTTCATCTTTATTATTGCGGTGCCTAATATTTTTCATAAATAAAAGTAGCCTAAGTTACTCCTTAAAACATCAACGACCTACCAGTGAAAGTCCCGCTAAAATCTGTCTAGCCCTTTCGGAGATTACCCGCAAGAAACAAACAGACAGACAAACAGACAGAGAAAATTTTAATTACAAGAAATTTTCCATTATATAAAATTTTATTCAATCGCTTCACTCAACAATGCCAATATTGCAGACATTATCATTAAATTAGTGGTAAAATTTGTTAAAAGGAATTTGTACCACATCACACAATCAACTACTTTCAGCAAACTCGAGTTGTATAGCTCGAATTTTTATTTATTTATTTTATTTATTTATTTAATTTTACAATGAAATTTTACATAGTTTACTTACTGCTAAAGGTGTAGCATAAACTCATTCGAGTTTTACCGTACACCAGTGTCGTCGACAATTAAATAATAACAATGTAGGTATTTTCTTAAAATAAAAAATTAAATAGAATATTGATGTAATGTAGGTAGAATGAGAAGTTGAAGGTAGTTTAATAAAGCAAATTATATCGACATTCACAGCCTAAGTCCGAGACTGCTAAACATATGATCGCAAATTTACCGCTTTATACGGAGTGAATTCAAACCGAATTAGCTGAATTTCAGCTCGAGTTAACTCTATATGTGATTATTCCGAGTTGGCACACTACAACTAAAGATAGCTCGCGTCCTATATAAAAGACATCAACGGGTGACATGCGTGTGCGCAGCCCATTATCGACCTATCGGCATCTAACCGGACTAAGTTATTTTTACATTCTCGCATCTACACTACAGATCGTTTGTAAATATTTAAGTTAAACATCTTAGTTCGTCAAGATCGAATTACTCTCAGAGTTAGGATTCCGCAGTCTTCAATAGAACACATGCGATTTCACGTAGTGATTTTTAAGTACCTTATGTTGTTGGAGTCTAAGGCAATAGAATTCGGTTGAAAATATTAATATGTTATTTATAAATGGTTTTGCGATGAAAAGGTACTCAGATAAAGCTAGAAACCTAGTTATTTTTGTGAATAATATTATTAGCGACTCGCCTTCTGTTAACTATTTTTCTCGACTATATTTGAACGTAATATGGATTTTTTTAGCTATAAACACATTGAACTACAGATTAGTACAACGGTATCAAGATCCGTAACGTAGTTTAGAACAAAGATGCGATCAAACAGACGAAATAATCTATACAGATAAGTATACACGGTACTGATAATAAAAAACCAATTTTAAAAGCTTTTCTGTCTGTTTGTTCCGGGTAATCTCCAAAACGGCTGCACCGATTTTAACGGAACTTTCACTGGCAGATAGCTAATGTTACAAGAAGTAACTTAGGCTACCTTTATTTAAAAAAAACATAATGGTTCCGCGGCACATCCATAAAACTAACTCTACGCGGGTGAAACCGCAGGGCATGTTTGTATATGAAAATGGCGACATCAAATTTATATTTAAAGAAATCCCGCTGACGAATCACAGAGTATCGATTACCAATGGGTGCAGTGAACCCTGAACCTATGCTAATAGGTGCAACAAACTCTAGAGGTGTTGACTTTAGCCAGTACTGTTATTGGACATCCACCGATACAATACCGATGGAACACTGATTAGATAGGACTCAAATACCAGAGTTACAAGTTGTTTGAAAGATTTTGTGATAACATCGCATTTTTACCCGACTAGGGCATGGAAAAAAGAGGGTTATGATTTTTATCGGTATGTATGTATGTATGTATATTCCCGCAGAATCTATACAGATAAATAAAATTGAAGTGTCTTTTTGTAATTCCAACTTTTCACTAAATGCATATGAAAGTATACACGATACTGACACTAAAAACCAAGTTTTAAAATTTTTCTCTGTCTGTCTGTCTGTCTGTCTGTCTATCGGTTTGTTCCGGGTAATCTCCGAAACGGCTGGACTGATTTTAACGGGACCTTCACTGGCAGGTAGCTGATATATTAAGGAGTAACTTAGGCTACTTTTATTTATTAAAAATATTAGAATTCCGCGACAAAAAGGAAGAAACTAAAACTACGCGGGTGAAACCGCGGGGCACAGCTAGTTTATCATAATTTGACAAATGAGGTGTCGTTGAATGTGTCGTGATTGTTCGCTAGTTATAGGCTATTTTTAGGTAAACTTCGTTTTTACTTTTATGTTTTCTGACACTTTTGTAATATCATCAATTTGTTTAGGGTTACAGTGATATAAGCCAATGTGGCTTTGCGTAGTTATGCGTAGGTTACTGGTCTCTATGCTATAGTGACCTGGTGATGACGAAAGACATATGAATCGAATCATTGGACACGAATGGGAATCATTAAGTATCTCACATTCCCATTGACTTCAATCAGCCAAGTCGTGACTGTTATTTGTAGGGCTGTCACAAATATTTTAAGTATAATTTTTTTTTTTTTAACACGTTCAGAAAATACTTAGATGGTACAGAAAATATTATAATAATTCATTTATTTAAATAAAAATGAGTTATCAATTATATTTGAACAAAAACAAAACAATAATGAAAGGTGAAAATAATCAAATATATTATGCTATATTCTTTATGCAGTCTTTTTATTTATTTATTCAACACCACAGATTGTTTGGTTTCACTCACTTTGCAATGTAAACAAAACTCATGAAGGTGCCTTAGTAAACCATTGTGAATTCTACAATACATTTATTGAATAAAAACTTAATTATATATACAAGGATCAGTACCTAAAACTAACTAGCTGTGCCGTGCGGTTTCACCCGCGTAGATTTAGTTTCATCCTTATTGTCGCGGAACCCTAATATTTTTAATAAATAAAAGTAGCCTAAGTTACTCCTTGATATATCAGCTACCTGCCAGTGAAAGTCCCGTTAAAATCGGTCCAGCCGTTTCGGAGATTACCCGGAAAAAACAGAGAGATAGACAGACAGACAGACAGAGAAAAAATTTAAAACTTGGTTTTTTAGTGTCAGTAGCGTGCAGGGGCGTGCATTGGATTTTCAGAGGGGTAGGCAAAATCAATAAGTAGGCAGGTAGGCAGTTTAAGTACATACCTATGTGACGCGGCGTAGGTACATAGGTTATGGTAAAGACTCACACACGAACATAAACACACACACACGCGACACGAGTGTGCTCAGTGATCACAAATTGTAACTTCTGCTTACCTGCTTATATGCAATGCACGCCACTGGTAGCGTGTATACTTTCATATGCATTTAGTGAAAAGCTGTTATTTTTGGTATTACAAACAGACACTTCAATTTAATTTATCTGTATAGATGTATAGATTTCAAGTAGAAAATTGGCCCAAATCAGTGTCTCTCCTACTTAACCACATTAAAGTTACTATATTTTATTTTACTGTGATACCAAGCTGTCAACCCTGATAGTATCTGAAAAGCAATCATTATAAAATGATACATTTCTCGGGTTGCAGTCAAAAGTATTCGTGTATCACACCGCCTGCGTTACACCGCGGCCTGTAATTATTATACATTATTATTATAATGTGTTATTATTATTGTATTACACCTCTACGTCACAACTTATGGCAAATTATCGAATTTGCCCTGACATGAGCACGAAACGTGTTCACGTAAGGATAATATTATCGATATTACTGTGTTGTGTTCATTACATACTGCATACGCTCACGCTTGTATTCGCCGAAGGGGTAAGTAGAGTTGTACTTATAGTACATCCACATTTCGCCGGTTATGATTAAAGTTCCGTGTGTGGGTGTGAGCTTATAGCCAAATGACTACATGGTACAATCGTTCTGAGTTACATTTGTAACTCAGAAGGATTGTACCGATAATGTTGAAATTTGGAGTAGCTTTATTTTTTTAATTAACTATTTATATAATAAATATTATTAAATTCACATTTATTGAATAATATAGTGTTGTATCAAAATATCACGGTTTGAAAATAACCTAAAAAAATAAACAAATTCTTGTTAAAATCTTCTCTGGTCTGAAATATGTTTAAAATAAACATAAAAGACTGCTCAAAGCGAAATTTTCATTCTAAAATAACCACTTTATGTCGCAGGAGTTGCAAAAACTGACGTGCGCAGAAAAACGTTAACTGCTTTAGTGTTAAAATGATAGTGCGACCAAGCGCAATTTTTTCCATAAGAATTTCAGAGATTGTAACCCCTATTATATTCTTGTCCTTCGTCTCCTCATAAATCGTGGCATACCAAAGTAATTCTCATGTATCTGGCTATCATATACCAAAATATCTTTTTTTAAATCCGACTTAGAAGTTCTAGAGATTATTGTATTCAATCCAACAAAAAAACTGTGTACTTGTAGATAAAAATTAGCTGCGCTTCACGGGTTTACCCGCGTAGAGTTCAATTCATTGGTGACAGTAAAAATAAAAGTACTCCATTAGCTACTTGCCAGTGAAAGTTCCGTTAAAATCGGTTCAGCTGTTTCGGAGATTAGCCAGATCAAACAGACAGACAGAGAGACTGAGTTTTTTTAAATTTATGTCATTACCGTTCTTTCATATGCATTTAGTCAAAACCTGTTATTTTGGAATTACAAACAGACACTTCAATTTTATTTATCTCTATAGTAGTATTAAAATATTTTTTTTCGTAATCTTTTGGTCTCTAAATAATCTTGACTACTTACGACTATTTTCAGTAAAAATTACAAAAATCTCTGACTTGTGCCTGTTTACCACGTTAGGACCACAGGCAGCTAGAGAAAAATGGTTAAAAACACATAAACATTGCTTTTAAAAAGATAGAAGTGCTATTAGAATAATTTTCTTAAGTGGCAACACGCCCAGTTGGCTAGCGGTCGCCCGCGGCAGCCGCATGCGACACAAAAAGTGACGCGCGCACGTAAAGCCTTTATTATTTTATCCCTGCATTTTTAAGCAAATTGTTTTGTTTTGATATTAAGTTAATGCTTTGCTATTATTGTAACATTTCATGTTTCTTTACTGCTTTTACTCAATATGAGCGTATTATATAGACGTGAGCTACGGAATATATAACAACTAGCTCTGCCCCGCGGTTTCACCCGCGTAGATTTATTTTCATCCTTATTGTCGCGGAAGCCTAATATTTTTAATAAAAGCCTATATACTTTCTCAGGGTCTAAAGATTGTCTGTGCCAAATTTCATCAAAATCGGTTGAGAGGTTTAAGCGGGAAAGCGTAACAGACAGACAGAGTTACTTTCGCATTTATAATATTAAGTAGGGATTTCAAATTATATTCTTCTTACTTGACTATCTCCATGTCATAGAATAATAAAATTTATTTGAAGACGTTCTTTCTCTAACGTATAAAATGTAGGTAGGTAAATACTGAAGTGGGTCCTAAAACAAGTTCAGTAAGTCTGCGGAAAAAAAACCTTGAAAAAATACCTTTCGGAGATACTTACGAGCACAAATAGCTAAAGAATCTAAAATAAAAGAACATCGCAAAATTACAGATGTTCTCGCGCCATAAATCTGTAACCATAGACAGCCAACATGGCTGCCATGTCTAGTTTGTCCGGGTGTACAGTAAAACGATTTTATAAAACAAAATACCTCTGCTTCCCTTAATTTATTTTTATTTCTTAACCTTATCTATAATGTCAGAACGATCAAAGATAAACAAAACAATTAACTAAGAAGTTATAGAAGGTACAACAAGGTACCAAAAACTAGAATATTGTAAGTAGGCCTAAAGGCAGTATTTTGCTACGATGATCACAAAATATTCTACTTGTTTCTAAGAATTATTTTGAATGTGCATCTAAATATTAAAATTAAATACTGAAGAGACATGCACATTTTATTTTTAAATTCTTCTGACCATATTTTGTCTCCCGCCATTTTCTTGATCATAGAGTAAATTTTTGTTTTTCATACTAAATGACATCTAGGCTTATTAGCTTACTAACTGTAGAGAATATATTTCGTTTAAAATGAAGTGTAAATATAATAATACCTCGATTATTTGGCGTCTTCTCTGCAACAAGCCTTTATTAAAGGCGGCATCGAAGGCGTACCGTTCGTTATCTGTAATTTAAAAAAACATTATAAGTACCCGTCAATCAATGGTACATTATAAAAAAATGGCAGGCAATTAACATGATCATTTTCTTTCAAATGCGTTTATATATTTGAACGTTTTTTATCTTATGATAAACTGGAGGTAGATCGATATTTATCGTGGTACACATTATAATAATTACATAGGTTTAATAAGTGTTAAATATAATGGTTGGCCGTGTCGAGGGAACGAGAAGTAGAGGCAGAGCTCCAACTCGCTGGACGGACCCTCCCGTAGAGGCCCTTAATAGTGGCATACAATCCGCACTTCATCAAGCTCAGAACAGAACAGCCTGGAGAGCTCTTACAGATAGAGCTACTTATGGTGGTCACGACCCTCAGCTATGAGGAAAACGACGAAGAAGAAGAATAAGTGTTAAGTATGGCTACTTTGACATTTATTAAAACAATGCGTGATTTTTTTTTATTTGTGTTGGCAATTGCCGTATGGCAGTCTTGTCAAATGAATGGGTATTTTTTAATGTGTTTACTTATTGTATGAACATGACGTCATATTTTCTCTCTGACAATATTTCATAATTTATTCACTACTAGCTATGCCCCGCGGTTTCACCCGCGTAGATTTAGTTTATTCCTTATTGTCGCGAAAGCCTAATATTTTTAATAAATAAAAGTAGCCTAAGTTACGCCTTGAAACATCAGCTACCTACCAGTGAAAGTCCCGTTAAAATCCGTCCAGCCGTTTCAGAGATTACCCGGAACAAACAGACAGACAGACAGACAGGTTTTTTAGTGTCAGTATCGTGTATACTTTCATATGCATTTAGTGAAAAGCTATTATTTTGGAATTACAAACAGACACTTCAATTTTATTTATCTGAGATTTTTAGAGAATAGTTTTATAATATTTCTAGCTTTAATTATTACGTTTTTCTAATATGTAACCTTAAATTTAGATATCAGATATACCTAACAATAAACAAATTATTGACTTGAAATTCAGTTTAACACGGAGATTATTTCCACATTAAATAAATTATTAAAATCAAATCTCACTACCTCACTCCTACTCTCATTTACAAAAACTGCCTTCCACAAGAACACTTTCGCTTTCCGAACGAAATTCCAGCGTAATATTAAAGTATGGCGGCTTCAGCCCCGCCCGGGAGTCAAACCAAGGACTACACAATGTGACTCCTTTGACACGCAGCCGGTTCTTCCACCGAACAAACAAGCCAAAAGCCAAGGGATATTGGACTTTATTGCTTATGTAATAAAGCAGAAGATATTGAAAGGCTATGCAAATTCACCACCTTTAAAATGGAAAGTATGCTGCGGCCTTGAGTAGCAGGCTTTGTTTTTTGTTGACATTATCGTGTATGGACTCTGTATGGAATATATTTCACTCTCAAGTGGTTCAAAAATATTGAGTGTTTTAACTTTTAGTTGATAGACAGACACACTTGTCAACAGAGGTACTTACCACTATGTAGCGTGAGGCAGGATCTCGAAAATTAAGGAAATATTAAGCGTGGTTCAAAAAAACATCCTTAGAAAAACACACACGAATTGTTTTGAAATGCTCTGATTTATTCGACAGTTGAAACTACTTATGTACAGTAAATAATTAGGTTTCTGACAGTAGTCAAAGATTAATAAAAATTAGTAAATAGCGCCTACGAACTCAAATCTATACAGATATCTATTCATCTATATCTATATCGTTTCAAGGAGTAACATAGGCTACTTTTATTTATAAAAAATATTTGGATTCCTTGACAAGAAGGATGAAACTAAATCGCGAACGGGTGAAACCGCGGGGCACAGCTAGTATAGAATAGAAAACGTAATTGACGAACCGAGACTGAAAGTAATGTTTCTTTTTAAATAAAATGGCAAGCAACATAATAAAATAAGCAGTGCAAAATTACGCTTTTTTTCTGATTCCCATATGAAAAAGTTTATTTTTATTTTTTCAATCAGTTCTCTGTACCACTAAGGGACCCGCCGTTATATTGGTACCAGTACTTCTAAAAGACAAAGGCATGTTTTCCGCGATCTCAACCTCCACCCACCACAGCGTGTCCCAAGTAAGCCCACACTATATTCGGATTGAGTTTCGTAAGTAATTGGCTTGTTTCCGCTTATTTGCAACAGGCTTCTGCCCGCGACTTCGTCCGCGTGGAATAGTTACTTTGGGCTAACGCTAGCTTTAAGCCGCGATTGGTCTTAGCGTGATGATATAAGATATATAGGCTATATAGCCTTCCTCGGTAAATGAGCTATGAATTTTTCAAATCGGACTATCAGAGTAAGTAGTTACAGAGATTAGCTCGTTCAAGCAAACAAACAAACTCTTCTGCTTTTATCTGTATAGATGTAGATATCGATTATATTCGCGGAATGTGTTAAACGTTTTTTTCTTGTGTTTTCGGTCGATTTGTTATACCTTATCTTGTAAATCTAACGTGTATTATTGTTAAAAGGTACAAAGGTTAAAGGTAAATTTTATGTTTTTACGCATTCTTACGTACGTACGATTTTTTACCTATTTTTGAATAGTGAGGCGATGAACTCACTATCTGTCACGTTGGCATAATTATCCCTACTAAAATTATAAATGCGAAAGTAACTCGGTCCGTCTGTTACGCTTTCCCGCTTAAACCTCTCAACCGATTTTGATTAAATTTGGCACAAACAATCTTTGGACCCTGAGAAAGGACATAGACTACCATTTATTTATTAAAAATATTAAGTTTCCGCGACCATAAGGATGAAACTAAATCTACGCGGTGAAACCGCGGGGCACAGCTAGTATTATTATATAATTGTCAATGAAAACTGGGTGTTATATTATAACTGTGCCTACCCCTTCGAGGACCGTTCTAGGACCCCGTGTAAACGGGGTATTTTTTTTAATTCTACAATTTATTTATCCTTGTCTATTGGTATGTACCTAACGCTTATCTTTTTGTACCTGTCGTGGTAGCCGAATACTCATAGACCAAACATATTTCAATCAAATGTACCTATAAAAATTTGCCCACCATGCCGTACTCAAAAACCGAACTATCTTTACCTATGTCATAATAATATTGGCTAGCAAACCCAACATACCGGTTTTATATAGAAGTTCACTGAATACATTATATTATTATGTCCGTTTATGTAAATACAACTTGGCACTCGAAGCAGTATCCTAAGATGACATCATCTCGTCTATGAATCATTATTATTACAGAAATCGTCTAAATCAGACACACAGGTTTTATCCTTTTTAAGGATCTCGCAAAACGCCTGGACGTCTCTGGTGACAGCCGAGCTGGTTCTTTCTTCGGTCAGAGGATCAGTTTAGCAATCCAGCGAGGTAACGCAGCCAGCTTACTGGGCACTATTCCCGCAGACACTAATTTAAATTCTGTTTTTTACATTTATTTCAGTTATATTGTTTTAGATAAGATAAAAACTTAAACATATTATAAATGACATGATTTACTTAGTTGCCTATATATACACTAAGTTTGCAGATATACCAAGCATTCGTAGAAATCCAAAATAGCTTATCAAAAAGCCGCCCTCCGCCTCTTATTTACTTACTAGCGGATGTCACGCGGTTTCACCCGCGTAGTTCCCGTACCCGTGGGAGTACGCGGATAAATATAGCTTATGTTACTCGCTGATGATGTAGCTATCCATTGCTGAAAGAATTTTTAAGATCGGCCAAGTAGTTTCGGAGCCTATTCAATGCAACCAAAAAACAATCAAATTTTTCCTCTTTATTATATTAGTGTAGACTAACTGTACTTAACTGTCCCAAGGTTTCACCCCCTTAAATTTCATGGCTGGCTTTATTTCGTGGAACCCTATTTTTTTCTAAAAAGTATAAACTCCTTTTTAACAGCTACATGCCAGTAACAGTCCCGTTAAAGTTGGTCCAGCCGTTTCAGAGATTAACCGAAACAAACACACAGTCTAACACCGGTGTAGCAACTTACGACCCCAGTTGGGATACCATCATAAAAGTTTCTGTGCTCCAAGTGTTTTGAGACGTTCAAACGTAAAACCTTATACTTTTACTTAGGCGGGTTGTGGTTGAGTTCCAAAGATCGAATCAACTCATTTCAAGCCACACCAAAATCACCAAATACGCAAATATACGAGTACCTAATTACTTACTTGAGGCACAGTTATTTTTCTCAATGAAACTACATAGGCGACTTACACTCCTACCAAGAACTCCATACAAGGAGTTTTATATGAAACCATAATTTTATGAGCGACTTTTTAGTCGTGTCGTGTTGTATAACCGTAGTTTAGCGGTAACTGCGACCAACGGTACACCACAGACAACAGTGTGGGACTAGACGTTTTGTAAGTACTAACTTTCCTATGCAGATGAGAGAAGAGTCAATACTCTTCATTAAGATTAGAGAAACCCTTAGCTATGCAATGCTAATGAAAGGGTTTCTCTTAATTAACGACGCTGACGCCTGGATCCTTACACATAAGTTACTCAATTAAAAAAATAGCAAAGTACAGGTGTTTTAACATCACGAGTTTTAAGAGCTCAGCGAGTGCTTCTAAAAAAAATCTACTGGGTATTCCAGATCAGCGCTCAAAACTAGTGACGGGTTCTATATATTATATAGATTAATTTGACGAAGACTAAAATAGTTTATGGCACCTGTACCGCCATTTACAAAATACCGTGCTTAAGTAACACTGTTCTATTCAAAAACAAAAGACGGGAACTGAAAAATATTTAATGTTTAATAATTCGGGTAACTAGCATGTAGGCGGTTTTCAAATCAAATTGAGTATTCACGCAGACGTGTAACAAACAGTTGCTAATACAAATCTTCACCGACACTCGTGTGCATGCGCAATACGCGTAATGCATCTAACTGTATTGAAATGAAAGTAAAAAACCGCATACTCATAATTTTATTTCATTTTCCCATGAAACATTGCTCGGTGCGGCTACTTTCTACGTTTTCGATGTATTGTCTGTTTTTGTAGAAGCTACCGATGTGAAAGATAGTTGCAATTCTCTTTTTTGTAAAAAAGAAGATTTTGCATTGTGACAGGGGCCTTACTGTGAGTTCTTTCTTATTCCCATTTGCCTTGACAGTTTAGTTTTGTGACAATGACAGATTTATACACGTCATGTACATTTGTGTCATATGAACAACGATGGATGGATTATGCGAGAGACTGCATATGTCTGAGAAGTGATTGAAAGGCGTATGTATAGTGTCTGAGACGGCGATAAACTCACCATCTGTCACGTTAGCACTTAATCATCTTCGGGGAAAATTGGGTATTATTATTACTGACACCTCTGCCTACCCCTTCGTAGAATACAGACGTGAGTATATACTCGTATGCATTCATGTACAGAGATGCGAAGAAAAATATATTGCCTGACCGCAAATAAAATAGTATATGGGTAGGACGATGATTAATGTGAGTTAGGCGTATCATAGCAATGATCTCCCGTTATCAATTTCCACACGGACAAAGTCGCGAGCAGAGGCTTATAATATGCCTGTGAATGAGATTATAAAGGGCTAAATATGAAACCCTAGTAATAAAACAACTCTTGTCGGAATGTCTATGAAGTTACATGCGATTTGTGCATGTGTGCGCCCCTTTAGGAAGTTCGAGGAAGTAAACCTAGTTAAACTTGTTATACTAGTACCTAGTTTACTGGTCCTCCAACATCACAAGGGTTATTATTTATTACCTGTGATCCAGGTACAACTATCTATATATATAAAAGAAAGTCGTGTTAGTTACACTATTTATAACTCAAGAACGGCTGAACCGATTTTGCTGAAAACTGGTAGGGAGGTAGCTTAGATCCAGGAGAAGGACATAGGATATGTCCCGTTCCACAATATATATAACACAATAAAGTCTACACGGATGAAACCGCGGGGCACAGCTAGTTATGTTATAAAGAGGAAAGATTTGTATGTATCTAATTGGCACAAAAAATACTGAATCGATATTTAAAAAAAATCACCATTTGAAATATAGGCTATATTATATCTCCGTACTCCCACGACAAGGGGAACTACGCGGGTGAAACCGCGTGAAGTCCGCTAGTAACCTATCAAAGTTCACAGATGGCTTGCTAATAGCAATCTGCTATCCTCAGTTATCAGTCAGATTCGATCTATCCATTCCTTCAGTTACACTATAATGTTAGCTAGCGATAAGTTATTGAAATGGAAGTAAGAGCAAAATTATAGATTTCTTTATCTTTATTAACGTAAATGACAGATAGATAGAATATTGAAAACGGTCGCTAAACACCGTGCAATTAGGTAACTATCTAATTCGAAACCCTTTATAGGTAAATATTTTGTTTATTGTACTTAAACTTCGTTAGTACGGCCACAAGAAAATGAAATTCATCGTAGCTAAATCAGTATAGCTTAATTGTTTGTCAGGGCAAACACTCGTATTAAGATCTAAGTTTTGACGTTTCATTTTGGTACCATACAGTCATCTAAGTCGTTGCCCCCCTGGATATATTTAGACAATCACTGCCTCAGTGGGAATGTAAGTAGGTCCCTAAGTAGTACGCTAAGCAAGTTAAGTTCTAACATCGAGTGCTTAAGTATCTTTGTCTGATCGCCGCATACCTACCTGTGAGCGGAAACATAACCAGTAGAACCGCTAGGCGACGAACTGCACTGCGCGCACGCACATGGACCTTTCTCCCTAGCATTTGTTGGCTTAAATTATTCTTGTATTTTTTATACGAGCACATATAAAATTGGATAAGGGTATTAAGAGTAGGATGATGATAAGATATTGTGTCTCGGCGGAATAACACCTCCATAGAACGCCTAGTTGTGCAGGATAAAGTGGAAGGCTCTAGAGCTGTAGAACATGCGGAAGGTCCCGCGGTGAGTATAATTCCGTCCGAACGGTTGTCCGCAAGAAAATTATTACGTTTATATATTACCTACCAACTTTAATTATATAATATACCGACGACACTTTGCGTTTGATAAAAGAAGTGATACTGAAACTTAAATTGATTTAATTCGTTTGCGAAGTTTCGTATTCGGAGTAAGAGAGTAAACCCGCCGCGTTATTCAATGAGGTTTCTCAGCGTCGCACTCGTTGAGTATCGGTTTTAAAGATACTAAATTGAAGCTTATCCTTTATGTTTTAAGTATCAATTTCCTATGATTGAAACCAACGCTCGTCGAGTTCGACGCTGAGAAACCTTAGAGAATAATGCACCTGAATAACAAGGTAGGTCAAATCGCGATTGGCGGTGCACCAATGCTTAAGGATTACCTTTCCTTCTGACAGGTGGGTGACAAAGACGTAAATAAAAAGCGGTTATTACACAACATAATTTAATCAACATACCCGAAGATATACGTAAGTACATACATCCTTACAGCATTCCAAATTGTTACAAAATGTTCCAGTGTCTTCATTTCAAAGTGAAACTTTTTATTCTCAAATTTATTATATACTAAATTAGTATTAATACTTAACTTAAACATGGATTATGTAGCGCATAACGCATTATCACTAAAACAATAATAAAAATATCATCACAACGAAACTACTTAAACTTAAACATAAGTTTATCACGGTATGGCATACGATAACGACAGAATTCAATCGTAAAATTGCATAATAGAAATAATTCATTGCTATTTTTACTATGACCATGCATAATATCTATCAGAGGTCTTTTACAGAACAAATACGTTTTATAGTAATAAGTCAAGTTAACAGGTATTTTTTTACTTTGCATAAAATACTATTTATCAAGGGTTCACTTATGTATGTTAATACTTTAAATACGAACAGCGAAATTGTCTATCTGCCTGTCTGCTACCTCTAACCAGGGGCCCAACCATGAGCTCTTATTGCAATGTTAATTCAGTTGTGCGACAGTGACAGATGTATACACGTCACATACATCTGTCTAATAAATGAGTGAAACTATCATGGCAATAACAGCTCATTGTAAGGCCCCTGATTCTCTTGAAATTTCTTAGATGCCTTGAACATAATGCCCCAATGTTGAACATAAGGTTACTTAAACAAAGCCACGGGTAAAAACTAGTTTTATATAAATGGAAGAATATTTTCCATAATCCGTTGACTAATAAGAATTTACTTTTTTTAGAGTAAATACCTCAAAAAACAATATGTTCTTTATCTTTATCGCAAGCGTGTTGCGTGAACTAATTAACAACATATTCAAAATATTTGCTAATTTTTGTGTGTAACACGTACTTTCTCGAAGCACACTTTCCGCTGCATCGCGAGTGTTGCCAGTCGAGCATAACGATATCGTTACATTCCCAGAATATCTATTTCGCAAATCACAGAGCTTGTCTGCACTGATCTATGCAACGTCGTCTAGTAAAAGGTTTGCTAATCTCGTTTAGAAACCCGTATATACACATTCCTGTCTGCCCCAAGTATAGGTTTAGACATGTTTTGATATTGATACTTTTTCGGACGCAATTTGTGGTGATTTTGTGAAAGCCAGATAATAATCAACACATACCCAGCTACACTGTGTTACGGAGTTGGGCTTCGACAGTTGGCGACCCTGCCAAATTTATCAAAAGTTACCTACTTGTGGTAGACAGGTGATTGTAAGATGGAAGACAAAGCAGTGTCACAATACTAATGGCAAGTGTTAGTGGAGCTGATTAGTTCCACTTTCCATACGAATCCTAAGCTGTTACATCACCGATGTGGGCTGTGATTGACGTGGGAGCATTAAGTTGAAAGTGGGAGCGATGTAATTATAATTTAAAAGTGACATTCCTTATGTTGTTTTTGAAAAAACATTTGAAAGTAGAAATAATTGTAGTAAAGTAGCAATATAGTATTAAGGTTGGCAGTGAAAAATTAATTTCCTTACAACATTATTGAAAAGCTAGGCTAGTTAATATGTCAAGAGCAAACAATGCAAGTACAGATTAAATAAAAGTCACTTTGGTCCTAGAGATATAAAAGAAGAGTTTGGTTGTTAGTTGTATAAGCCAAAAAAAACTTAAGGCATAAAACATACGATATCTATACCTGCTCTACGTTTAAGATTATTTTTCGAAAGATAAGGGGTCAAAAATACTATAATTTGCTTCAAAAAAAAGGCGGAGGTTCTTTGTTTTTACAAAAAAAATCAGCACAAAAAAGTTTGGATAACTCGCCGACTCTTGTCACATAAGACACTAGACAATAAGCGAGTACGCGGACGTAACCGTGTCACGGTCGACACATAATCGTGTATTGACAGGCGCGCCTTTATGCTAATAGCGGACTATTATGACAGTATTATGGCGCCGAGCAAAATTCGTTTGGTTGTTCACTCAAATCGTTAATTAAAGTTGATTGTTCCAAGATTCAGGTTTAGAGTATATATGCTCACGCCATCCCAGAAGGGTCCCCGAAGGGGTAAGCAGAGGTTTTGTTACAACACCCACATTTCACCGAATATTATTAAGTGCCAACGTGATAGAGGGTGATACCACCGCCGTCTCAGGCACTATACATACGTCTTTGAATTACTTCTTAGATCTTCACCGTAAAGCACCTGGTGTGAAATCACTGAACATACGTTTTTTGAAAAAACTCATTGGTGCAGGTCCCGATGGAATCCGAACTTGCGTCGCTTGCGTAGCAGGCGACTGCTCAAACCCCGAGGCCACCACGGCTTCAAGTGTCAGGTTTAGAGTTTATCGAAAAAATGGTTTCTAATGACGTCATTGCCTGAAAAGGTAGAGTCAAGGTAAAACCCCACACAGTATGAATATGAGAAAAAGTTCGTCATCACACGGTGGGACGAGATGCCTCCAAAGGATTGCGAAATAATATTTTCAACTTCATACCTCTTCGCTGAGATAAGTGGTATTGATTAACAGGCTGACAGATATCGGGATTCTAGAATATGTTCCCTTTTAGGATTCCATACACAAAGGGTAAAAAACGTGCCACCATTACTATATAGATGAGACTCCGCTGTCCGTCTGTCACCAGGCATGAACCGTGATAGACAATTGAAATTTTCACAGATGGTATATTACTGTTGCCGCTATAACAAAACATACTGAAATACACATTTAAGGGGGCTTACATATAAAACGTGATGTTTCTCGTTTTCAAAGCACAGACGCTACCAGTACCTACCCCTATTACGAGTTTTGCACCGTTTTTGTAATCTATACTCGCTAGTCAACTCACGTCAACAACGTCACTCACAATATTTGTATGAGATATTTTAATTCTGCACGTCACCGCTTGGAGGCGGTGTACAATTTCTCATACAAATATTCGACGGTGACGCTAGCGAGTGTAGCTACTGAGGACCAAGTGGGAGCTTTCTTAAAATCGCCGTTACAAGTCACCGCGTCGACGTAAACGCAGATTTGTATGGGCTCACAATAGTGTCATGTATAGGCCGACAGAGGCGCTGCTCCGATCCCATACAAATCTGCGTTAACTTTGACGCGGTGACTTGTGACGGCGAAAGTGAGCTCGCACAATGCACACTGCGCGAGTCCGGCTCGCACTTAAACAATTGTCAAGATCCACAAACAGCACTCGACATATCATACACACTGTGCCCCGCGGTTTCACCCGCGTAGTTAATTTCAAGGGGAACCCTTATGATTTTTTTTAAATAAAAATAGCCTATGTTACCCTTTGTAACATTAGCTATCTGCCAGAGAAAGTCGCGTTAAAATCGGTCAAACCGTTTTAGAGATTACCCGCAACAAACAGACAAAAACACTGGGAAAAATTAAAACATTCTTTTTAATTTTGTAATTTTTTAAATTAAAACATTCTTTTTAATGTGATATATTATCTGTATTGTGTATACATTCATATGCATTTAGTGAAAAACTGTTATTTTGGAATTACAAACTAACACTTCAATTTTATTTATCTGTATATATTACACAAAAATCCCGCAACACAAGCTTCAAAGGGTCATAGAACCTCCAACTGTTGCGTAATAGAGAAATAGCCGTAAGTCATCGTGTCAGCTTTAGCACTCAATTAAACATATTACCGCCATTCATCAACGTCGAGAACGAAACGTAATGAAGTGATGTGCTGAATGATCTTTTCACTTTCGCACAGACACGTGGTCGATATTAGGTGTGATGTTAATCTATATTGTATATACATATGAATAAAATTGAAGTGTCTGATTGTAATTCCAAATTAACAGCTTTTTATCAAATGCATATGAAAGTATACACGCAACTGACACTAAAAAACCAAGTTTTAAAATTTTTCTCTGTCTGTCTATTTGTTCCGGGTAATCTCTGGAACGGCTGGACCGATTTTAACGGGACTTTCACTGGCAGGTACCTGATGTTTCAAGGATTAAGGCAAATTTTATTTATTAAAAATATTAGGGTTCTGCGATAATAAGGATGAAACTAAATCTACGCGGGTGAAACCGCGGGGCACAGCTAGTTGCAAAATATGAAAGTATATACGGTACTCACTTAAAATAAGACAAGTTTTAAATTGTTTCTCCGTCTTTCTGTCTGTTTGTTTGTTCCGGCTAATCTCTGAAACGGCTGAAGCGATTTTAACAGGGCTTTCACTGGCAGATACCTGATATTAGAATGAGCAACTTAGGCTTGGATCATTTAAAAAAATTCAGTTTCAATTTTCAATTTCAATTTATAGCTTTCAACAAACTCTTAATATAATAAAATAGGGGTCGGCAAAATAAATCCCTTGAAGCTAAGTAACCGCGGGACACAGCTAGTACTAATAATACCTATCACACAACGCAACAGACAGAATGTGTAATAACATTCTGTCTGTTGCATTCACAGAACTAAAGTACGAAAGAAGATTTAGAAGAATTAATAATAATTAGTTAGTTAGTGGACAACTCCAAAATTAAAAAAAAAAATTGCGTCTTTTTTTTAAGTTAAAACAGAAGACAATATTAAGTTAAATTCAGTTTATATTAAGCTAATCGACAAACTTAAGCTTTCCATGAAATCTAAAACAATAAATAATTTATATTACTTAACCTTGAGCTTAAAACTTTCTTAAATTCCTAACTTATTTTTTACACACATATAACTACGGCTACATACAATATCTTTACATATATATGATTCTACTGTACGTATGTATGCCACTGAACTCCAAAAAGCTGGACCGATTTGAATATTTTTTTTGCATGAGTTTTGTTTTTGGTTTTGATTCACAAATCAACCTGGCAGATGGCGTTGCAGTCGGTATGCAGGACAACGTCTCTTGGGTATGCTAGTACTTAAAAAATTACTTAGTAGGCATATATTAACGTATCAGAGGTTTTCAAACTGTGGTATTTGCAATAATTCGCACTTTGAACTACCCTGTTATTTACATTCAGCTGCAAACAGTTTAAGAAACACTGGAAAAATTTAAAAAAACAATTTAAATTAAATAAATTTAATATAACATGAGTTATTACAACTTTGACTTTCAATATGCAGTAGTTATATAATTATTCTATGTCTGTCTATCTGTATGGCGCGACGCGAAATAAATACAAATACAGTAAAGTCATAAGTTCTCAGAAGACTGTGGATTTTCGCTGAGCGCTCATAACTGGTGACTGCACCTATACATATCCGTTTAAATATCGAAGGATTGTTCTCTTTTCAAAAAGTTACATAAAACTTTTTTTTTAATCACAACTTAACCTTACGTACGAAAGAATTGCATCAAATCATAATTCTTCAAATCAACTAAACCCATATGTCCATTAATCATGCAGTAATACTCTGCACCCATAATGTAGGCGACCACGACACCCCCTACAATACCCCCTAAGTACGTGGACTTGGGGAGAAGTATACCCGTTGCGATGAGTAACCCGCCGTATGTCATGTACCTTTAAAATACAAGTATTAGTTATTATTATTTTTAAAATAATAATATATAAATCTACCCACAAGCAACATAAATAAATAATTGCATTATTTGACAAGTAATAAACAAATAGATGTGTGTAAAGTTGTGATGTATATACAGCATAAAATATATGTACTTAGATGAAATACTTTGGTTCAAGGTTTGCTGAAGAGCATGGGTGTAACACCTCCTAGTTTACACCAAGAGGCAATGTAACAGATAGGTTCTCTAATCTAAGAATTATGTTAAAGAAAATAAATATTCCACCAGAAGTCTCTGCCTATTACATAGTTATAGAAGTGAATTATTGCAGTAATGTATGAAAAATAAATAAATTGGCCATTAAATGCTGAAATACATAATATAATTATTTATTTTTTTTAATTAATCAGTATAAGTAAATAGTGTGCAGTAAATAACCCAACACCAAATAAAAAAAAAAGAAAATTACCAAAGATTCAATGCTTTTTTTCAGCCCTATAACTCTTCGCTTCTGTAAGAAAATTAAAATAATATATAGAAAAAATTTCAAAATAAGATCTTAACTTAAAAAATATTTGAACTTGGTAGGTTTAGCTTATGTAAACAAAGCAACAATTGAATAGTAGCCTTGACTGTCATTTTTAGAGTCTAAATTTGAGTGTAGGCATCATTAAGGTCATCTACACACCTTGTAACACTAAACTGAACTTTTACTAGCTTTTAAGGTACAAAATCCTAGAGAATTTTAAAGTCAGAATGATTCAAAATGTTAGAAAACCAAATTAATAGCCAAACAAAAACATACCTTGTGGTAGTCAGCTTGTCTGATGGGTCTTCATCTTCTCTATCAGCTACACAAAACTCTCCTTTCTTAGAGTAATCTTTGGCACATTTTCTGCATAGATCTGGCCCGTCTCCAATGCAACCGTTACAAGACTTATCACATGCCATACAAGCATAGGAACCGATGGAGTTCAAGCAAAACTGGTCTTTAGTGCATTGTTTTTCATCATCACACTCATTTATATCCAAACAACCTTCATCTAAGTCAAATCTAAAGCCAGGCTTGCAGGCTACACAGTCTTT
This sequence comes from Watsonalla cultraria, assembly GCA_964035505.1. Lineage (NCBI taxonomy): Eukaryota > Metazoa > Arthropoda > Insecta > Lepidoptera > Drepanidae > Watsonalla > Watsonalla cultraria. Next base: position 1,435,699 of record OZ037717.1, on the reverse strand, counting down.
TTGAGACCCATGCCGGCAACCACCCATACAGGACTTATGGCACGGAGAACAAAGGATCTTATTATCATCTTGATAAGATAGATAGTAGCCTGTAGCGCACTGGTCACAGTCGACGCCTGAATAGCCCGGGTCACACAAACATGTACCGTTGCCTTTCCTCGTACCATCTCCCCTGCATTTCCCATTACCACTACATAGATTGTCATGGTCTCCTGGGCAAGGTAAGCAGTCTTTGCCATAGTGATGCGGTGGACAACATACCTTAAGTTTCTCTATGCATATGTGTGTGTACAAATCCCCAGACTTATCAGCGTCTTGCGCCCACCACTCCTCAATGTATTCCTCAGCCTTCTCAGCCATATGGTGGCACTGGACGGAGTGCTTACTCTCCTCTTTGCATAAACCGTCTTGGATATCAACAAGTCGCATTTCACTACGTTTGTAGGACTTTTTCAACTTTTCCTCCTCCCATGCAGCATCACCTCCTTCGTATTTCCCCCTGGCGGTGCGCTCCAAGCCTTTATTAAAGGATTGTATGAATTTATTACAAGCCTGGCAGTCTCCAAGTGTCTTCGACTGAGTAAACACGCCAGGATTCACTCCCGAAGGTATGTTGCACATGCTGGCTGGTAGTAAATAGAACACGAGGAGTAGATTTAAATAACCTTTCGTCTCACCCATGTTGTAGCAATTCTAAATTTGAAATTCAAATGTTATTCGCTGAGAATTTGTAATGAAAACAATTATATTTAGTGGTCGTTCAAAGATGACGGACCGGTTTTTGTACGAATTATCGATTTCCGATTATTCTCGAACCTAGTCACAGTTATAAATTAGCACATTACTTATTCACTGGCTTCTGCCAATACAGTTTAACTGAAAGGGATTAAGCTATTTCATTAATTATTATAGAGGTAAATCGTGAAATCACTGACGTGTTTGTTTCGCACTCGCCCGCCGCAAAAATTTGACGTTTATCTACCAGCTGTTGTTGAGTTTGACAGATGTAATTTTCCTGCGTTCCGTTTCGCACACTGTAAAGGGTTTATGAAATTAAAGAAATAATTTATATGTATACTTTTATATAGGAGAATTATTTTATGTATTAACAGTGACAAAAATGGCAAGTGTATTAATGGTTTTTATTAAATCTTCTTCCTACACGAATTCAACTATGTGCTAGCCGTGTCACATTGTGGCGCGTAGGCAGGGCTATGTAGAAAGGAATGGAAATCTGTTTCAAATTTGACGTTTGCTTGTATCAAGCGAAACTATCATTGTCTGTGGTTTGTGATTACCGATGTTACGCGAGTTTTCATAATTTTATTACGACTACCAACACAAAAATATGCGCTCAATGCGGATTACTTATCATAAAAAAGACGCTATTACGAAACTCTCTATCTAGTTTTTTACACATAGAAGGAATAAAAAACACAAGGAGTAATATTTTTTTCACAGCCCTAGCCAATGCAAAGATCATTTGGGTCTCCATTAACTCGATAGGTTGAACTTTTGCAACACATCTTCATCTTTCGCTAAAAAAGATATACAAAAACGTACGCAAACGTGATCGAGATTGTGAAATGTTCGATAGTGGTTTTGCGTTATGAATGCTTGCAATCTTAGTATTACGAAATAATGAATAGTGCTGCGAAAGGATGTCCATTTATTTTCCCGCTCGTTGGGCCCAATCATTATAATCGGGCCCAAACAAGGACCTAATTATGAGCCTCAATGGCTGCGTATATGAATAAAATAACCATACGCATTCAAAAAGAAACAAACATTGTGCTAGGAATACGTAGGCAGTTTATTAAGTAGACAGCAGACAAGCCTGCGTTGATTATAAAAAAGGTTTCGTCAATATTTTTTATTTATTTTGGAATGCAGTTGAATACTCACATAGGTAGGTACTTGAATGTACTACATACCCTATTTTATAAGGTTTGAATACTCAAAGTAAAGCAATCAATTAAGCAGAAAAAACCCCTGATGGTAAACGGTTACCGCCAGCGGTGACGTTTGGGGACACCATAGTTTTTATAAAAGTACCGTAGATAGGCTTTATTAATTAAATTTGAACGAGTCCGTAACGTAAACGTGTTACAGAACATTTAATTTAATTTTACAAAATTATCTACATTAGGAGCCATAACGTCGTAAAACAAAAGCATATACATAAACGTAATTACGCCGGCAATAATACTTGCATAATAACTTCCTGCTTTCACCGTAACAAAGACTATCTCTTGAGCATTAATATTGCGACAAAATTAATTCTGCGTGCGGTGAAACGAACGAACTAAGTTATTGGAGCGAAAATTCCCTCTTGGCGCGTCAACTAGCGCCACCTCTGAGTGACAGTTATTTAAAATGGCCGTAGAATGCGTGCGCCCGCACGTTCAAACAATAGCATTTCCACGTTAATTTATTGTGTAGGCACTTGGTTCTTATAGCTCATGTAATAAGTATTTTGACCCTGAGTGCCGGAAACATTTGATTCAAGTTTTTGGACGAAGCGCTCAAGTACCTAAATGTCTAGGTGCTTACTTGAAAAAAAAAAGATTACTAAAATATAATTAATTTCTCACGGGTCGTTGAAAGCGCAAAACAAAGTGTAATCTCATAAATTGTGGAATACCACCTTCACAAAAATAAATTGTATTTTCTTTGCAGTCTGTCTGTAGTCTGTGGCGCTCTACGCGGTTAACTTTTATTCTGTTTGTAGCAATGGTTTATGGTATTATTACAATAGTAACCGCCCTACGCTGCATTACTTTTTTTCATTCTCTTTTGAATTGTCACAAATGTTTTGCTTGTGCCTTTTTTTGAGATAGGTATCGGCATCGCCCATGGGCGGAGGTGTAATTTATAATCTCACGCATTTCACGCTGGAGAATTGTACAATGATATTATTTCATATTTTATAACTGCGAATGACATTCGAAGGAGAAATTAATAAATATTGTTCAGACAGTACCTGATATATTAGGTGCCATGCCATGTTGGCCGTGGGGTTTACATAGTCCGTCTGGTACGCAAGTTCAAATCCCAGCCTGTACCAATGAATGCTTCTAAAACTTAGGTGTAGTAATTTTACACCACGAGCTTTACGGTAAAGTAAAAGATCGCGAGGAAACCTGTCTATGAAGAGAAGTAAGTCAAAGTCGTATGTATAGTGCCTAAGGTGGCAACAGAGTTACCATCTGTCATGTTGGAACTCAACCGTCTCCTGTGAGTGAGCATAAACAAGAAAGTACCGATGAAATCGATGCATATTTCCCATCGCAGTAGCAGTTCGACGTTGCTCTTGTTAAAGATCAACTTGAGGGAAGGTTGTGTTAGTCAGAGGAATAATTACAATACCAAATAAGTAGGTAAGTATAGTTATTAGTACAACGAGTATAATGCGGGTACTATCAAAGTACCTCGAAACGGTATCATCGAAACAGCTTGTATGACAAAATCATAGACGTACAAACGAGACATTTTATCAAGTAAGTAACACTTCTTTGTGTGAATCATAAAACTACTTAATCCCAAAATCAAAACTGTTAACTCCCGTTACAGTAGATATGCCGAGATGGTATTGCCACAAGCAATAAATAATAGTGACTACAGTGTGTGGATATTAAATCAAAGCTTAAAGCTTACGTTTTACTGCCGCTGAGCTAATTTATATGACGCGTAAATGAGAGCGTAATAAAGTATCGTTTTAATAAATATAAACAGCGAATTGATAGCTAACTGAGCGTGAAACAGGTCCGTAAGGCGGTGCATAGACGGACGATGATCCTTTGACTGAGGTACTGTTTATTTACCTACTTATATGTCAAGATGATTTGAACGTAGCCCTTCATCATTCATCTACACTAACACTAATATTCTAAAGAGTAAAAATCTGATGTTTTTTTTTGTTTGTCGCATTGAATAGGCTCCGAAACTACTTGACCGATCTTGAAAATTCTTTCAGCAATGGATAGCTACGTCATCAGCAAGTAACATAGGCTGTATTTTATCCCCGTACTCCCACGGGTACGGGAACTACGCGGGTGAAACCGCGTGACGTCCGCTAGTAGTTCATACTCGCATTCGTTCATTTGTTGACTTCATTATCCACTACCATAAAATTATATTATGTAAGTACCATTGCACTATGCGTAGTATGTACTTGCTTTGTGGATTAGTTACTTTGGGCTAAGGTTACTTTAACCCCCGATTCGGCTTAGCGCGATAATATAATAGCATATCGCCTTCCTCGATAAATGGGCTATCTAACACTAAAAAAATTGTCATTAAATCGCATCTATAGCTCCTGAGATTACTTAGCGCATTCAAAGCCAACAGACAGACAAACTCTTCAGCTTTATATATTAAGTATTGGTTGGCATGGTATTACTGAATACATTTTTAATTTCGTTGTCAATGGCAACTTTCTTCAGGACGAATGTTTTCTTCTCTTGTTCTCCAAGAGTCTTGTCTACAAATGACGTTTCTAAAATATGGTCCTACAGGCTGGGTGATATAATTTCTCCTTTCCGTAAATTTATTAATAGCGCAGTATATTAAGCAGGGCACATTTTTGGCACTAGAGGCTATAAAAGAGCAAAAGAAGAATGAAGGTACATCGCGTCCGCGTTCCATACCATAGACCTAAAGATAAATTTTTCTTTCTCTTTGTTTCATAAACTTTGGTAGTGTATCACAAATTGCTATGATGTGCGAATGGCCACTGACCAGTTAATAAGGTTGCGTGCGAGCGTATCGTGTTTCAAATACGATGTAAGTCAAGGTTTAGGGGAAAAATATTTTGAATTCCAACGTGCCGGCGACATCATAACGTACGTTGGGGTAAATTCGACTCGAGTATAAGACCGTATGATAGACATTTATAGCGAAGCAAGTAATATTGGATGGGGACATCATAGTGGGCTGGAGCTGGATTAAATGTGGCCGTGTCCATTGTTGCCCGCTAAACATGGCGTATTTCACTTAAAGTATCTATCATTCTGTCTTAAACCGTGGTTGAACGTACCCCAACGTATTTTATCTACTGCTGAAAGCTATTTAAGTTTCATTGGAAATGTAGGAAAGATTAAAGTCAAAATGTATGCCCAATCGTTCGTATGTAAGGGCCCTAATTATGAAATATCTTTGCCTAAGTGATAAATAAAGATTTCTTTTTTAAGCGTCCGGAGAAGATGCTAAAGTGAGTATTCCAGTTTGATAAATACAGGTTGTAGAATGAATTTGTAACTATTTATAAAATGCTTGTCGTATTGAAATGGATGCCCTGTAAACGCTTTAAAGTAACTCTATATATTCTTTGTAATTTATTTTGTTATTTTTAATTCAATATTATAAACATATCCTGTTTCGAAAAGAGCTCTTTAATTGCTAAGTTTCTTGTCGGGTTCTTCTCAGTATAGAAAAAGATGATTTTCGAATTATAGATATAAAAAAAAACGCTTTTTAGAATAGTCTCTATATACGTCTACATCAAGTAATTTTGACAGTTTGAAGATAAAGCCTTATACATTGAAATGTTCATCCTCTAGATACTCTACTTTTTAGTTTGAGTATAATGTTTGGTATTGCCATATATTAATTAGTTCGATGAAATAGTTTAAGGTTTGTCGCGCTACCCTCTAAATAAGACCTCTCTACGTCGATATTTGGTACTCACCACTTCTTGCTACCATTATTTATCACATTAAACAATCTCACAGCGTAGAATAGGCTTTATATCATGAAAAGAACTTGCATGGTCATCTCATCTATTCGAAATTCACTTATCTGATACTGCGTGCAGGAGTAATTATAAATTGATCACAGATAATATTGATATCATTTTTTTTTGTCGGGCTGAATGACTTGCTATCTGTGCCACGGTTCAATGTGAGTGAATGAAGGTCTTTGGCGGGAAGTAAGTACTCGGCCGCAGACAACACTCGACTTTATTGTTTGTTTTTCTATGTTGGCGATATGTGACGTAAGTGGTCACCTCCGGTTTAATTAAGCAACAATCAGACTTCATAATATATAATGTAGTTTCTTCTTTTCTATAGAATGATGGATATAAGCTCAAGTTGTATGCCAATTAATTACGTCAATGCATTTCAATGCGATTTAATGTGACAAACAAACATACACAATGAATCAAGCATCCTTCTTCCTCGTTGACTTTTATAGTCATCGAGCTATTGAACGAGTTATAGGTCAAGTTATTATGTTTGTTTTAAATTATCATGATTTACACTGAACACTTTTATAAGGTAAACTGAATTTTATTAAGATAGCACTTGCTGTTACGGTGGAAGGGGTTAAAATATTGGACCTTATTAGTACATAGTATACAATACCCTTGGGGTTTGAGAAGTCGCCTGCTACGTTCGTAACGCAATTTCGAATCCCTGTGCCAATGAGTTTTCTAAAAACTTTTGTGCGGTGATTTCACACCACGTGCTTAACTGGAAGGAAAACATCGTGAGGAAACCTGCATGTCTGAGAAGTAATTCAATGACGTATGTATAGTACCAGAGACGACGATAGACTCACTATCTCTCACATTGGCACTTAATCATCATCGGGGAAAAGTGGGTGTTGCTATTACAACATCTCTGCCTACCCCCTCGGGGAATACAAACGTGAAAAAAGTAAAAAAAAATATAAAATTAAAACTATAATTTCTTATCTTTAATATCTTCTGATTACGGCTTCCACGTTTTCACACGCTTTGATTAATATTACCGCAAAATACCAGTTTTTCCTAATTTTAGCTTTCACTCATTGATCCTTGCTCTAACCTGCAATAAAAACGTCGCTGTATTGCTCTTTTGCTGTGATAATGAAGGACAAATAAATACACACTTTCGGATTTAAACTTAGATATTATTTAATTGACACAATGATACATTATAATTTGTGAGCAAGAGTAGAATTCTTGAGTCACAATGACGTCACCGCAAATGCCAACCGGCTAGGCAAGGCCTTGCGACAACTAGGCAAGTTGCACGCCGAGTCCATAACTTGAGACTCGCTAACCAACCAGCTTATATCAAACCAGCCTACAGTCGTGAATATGTTATTTTGTGGTTTTTCCAAGGTTATTTGTCGATACAAGGTAGACAAATTGGTTGATAGGTGACTCGTTAGTGGTGCAAATAAATATGGACCGTGACACATCCAACTAACCAATATCCCATTGTAATACAGGTGATGCTAATGATCTAATACAGGTGAAAAGGTCATAAAGAGATCTGTATACCTACTGACGTCATCGTATCTTAACGTGTAAGTTAGAAACATTGCTTGTGTTGTTGTGTACATGAATACATTATTTATTTTCAAACCAGCTGTAAAAACATTTTCTCAACGCAAGTTTAAAAACGTATGGTATGTGCTTCTACATTATTACTTAGAACCAAAGTAGCGGTTCTCAATATTAGCACTGCGAGTCCTGAAGTACCGCAAAGTTAGTATTCCTTGAAACCACAAACAGGGCAATAAAATTATCAGTCAATAGAAACCGAAGCCACGGTAATAAAATAGAACTCAATGAAATATGTTTTATTTTGAAAGATGTAAACGGAACAGCGAACTTTACGAACTTGAACGACAACTCCATTCCGTGGCGTGAAATACAATAAAACCTCTATGTTACTGCTTACATCGACCGTAAAACGAAACGGGACGATAATTTCCCGAAGCGGAATTTTGCCGCGAAGTATAATATCAATTCCCGCCAATATTGGAATAAATTTATTTGCGGAGGTTGGCTGCGCTGTGTGGGTGCGCGCCCACTGCGCGCGAAAACCTTGCCATAGAGCCGCAGACTTTTAAAACTTTTGTTTCGTTACCTTCGAATTTCAAATCGAAGTCCTAACCAACATTGCATTACAAAATAATAAGCATAATGTTTTTTATTTTTTTTATTTTCTTAGAACTCTCTAACGTTGTACCACGCCGTCACCACGTGTAATGGTGCAATTCGGTCGGTATCTCACATCTGTTAGAGGTATTATGTTAATGTTAACCAACAGTAGTTAGGTAGGTTCATACGAATTCGAGTATATTTTAGATTGCGTAAGTGAGCACAACAGCTGCTCGCATAACTATAGTATTGCGTTCTGTTTTCTCTAGCATTTGCATAAATAATCAATATCTAGGAACAGCTGCGTTAAATACTTGTCAAATAAATGCAGGCTGAATTATCAAAGTATCTTAATCAGGATATTGTTTTCCCAAGAGACTCCGAATAGATGTAATAATTTCAAACTTATCTAGAAATACGTTCATTATACCTATTTCCCATAAGTTTGGTTAAGATTTAATTCTCTTACTCAAGTGAATATGAATCCTATGGGTGCCGACAGCACTTGTTGAATAGAGACGTTACATTTATATGTTATGGCGTGTAGGAATATGCTGATGCATCTCCTTGTTAGTAATCGTAGGGGCGCCTGTGTATGTATAAAAATGTATCTGTGATCTGAAGACGATCATACAATTCTACTTTTATCTTCACAAATGCCAGAAATTCTAAGAATACTTTCCAATAGTTTTCCAGGGTAGGCACACCCGCTAACGCGCTCCTTGCTAGTCGTGACTACCATAGACATTCTTAGTAGGTTTGTTTGCTTGGCGTTTACCATAGACAAGTTTATAGCTTCTGTATCTTATTGTAAAAGGTAGATATATTTTAAAGAGGCTAACCTAACAAATAAGTCACGTACCAACATCCTGCGCTGCGACTTCGCCATAAAAAGCTGTGCGGCTAATCGTCTGTTCGGTCATCGCACTCTAGTCGTTTGGTAAAAATACAATATTTTATTATTACGGTCGCCAGACCTTACCGTAAAGACGAGTTCCATGTTTCGCTATATTGTGTACACAAGTGGCGCGGATATTGCCTAATTTGGTACACCGAGCGTTATGAGTCGGTCTCATTTGTTCGCATTCTAAAAAACTTAGTGTTAAAACTCATTGTGATGTAAATTTAGATGTCATAGATGTTTGATAGAACTGATAAACAAAAATTCAGTATATGTAGGTAAGTACCCTGCCCGAAAATATATCCAGTTGAGAACGCATTCTGAATAGAAACTTGACAAAAGTAATTGCAGATAGGCAGAAACTAACAAGTTGTCAAATTAATTTGTAATACAAGATGAAAAGCATGTTTCATTTTCCTGGCTGCTGCCCAGGCGATCAAAGGATTACACCACAGAAGGTACCATAAAATAAATACACAAATCTATACCATTAAATATTATAAAGAGGACAAGTTTGTATGTATGTTTGTAATCGAATGCTACATTATCACTGATTAATACGGGCTATATTTTATCCTCGAACTCCCACGGGAACGGGAACTAAGCGGGTGAAACCGCGCGACATCCGCTAGTAATTCTATACACATAACCCAATAAACTAGGGCCCGAGACATAATCTGGTGTAAATGTCGGCGAATTATCATGGTCCAATCAAACATTTTACACCCGCACTAAAAAAGCTGAATGTACGATTAGCATTTAACGTATCCAAGCTCCGAGAATTCTTTGAAGTGGACATAAAATCCTTCCTAACTAAAATGAAGATCTTCAAAGGCTACGGGGAAAGTACAAATCCCTGTGCCCCTATAATTACCTCACACGATGTTATTTAACTAAGTGGTCTTAGGGTAGGCAATAAGAATGAACTGCCTAGGGTTATGGCCGCCTATGTCTGCTCCGCCATGACACCTTCGGGCTAAACAGGGCGTCTAATCTGCATTCGGTTATAATACGCTGCAATATCCTATCTTGAACTTAAATTGGATTTCCTGTTAGGCTGTTGTTATTGTCTCTCAGAATAACATAATGATCTATACAGATAAATAAAATTGAAGTGTCTGTTTGTAATTCGAAAATAACAGCTTTTCACTAATCTGCTCCGGGTAATCTTTGAAACGGCTGGACCGATTTTAACGGGACTTTCACTGGTAGGTAGCTGATGTTTCAAGGAGTAACTTAGGCTACTTTTATTTATCAAAATATTAGGGTTCCGCGACAATAAGGAAGAAACTAAATCTACGCGGGTGAAACCGCGGGGCACAGCTAGTACCAAATAAATAGTTGAAGGTTAATAATGCGATATAGTGGCGGATAGAAAATTAGTGTCTACATATTTAACTAAAAATGGAAGACAAAACTGCATTTTTATACTATGCACATGAGGTAGATCTTAGTCATTCACAAAATTGGATTGTCTATGGACTAATCACTGTCAATTTGCGAAACTTTTTTTTAAAGGTATGTTCAAACACAGCATCCGTTACTTACCGCTGTCGGTAGCGGTAGTATTTTCATGGATTGCGTACCTATCACTCAATTAGCGGATATCTCTCATATCCAGGCAGGTAGCCTAGATATTTCCTGCCATAAGTTTAGTCCGTCATTAAATTCACAAAATGGCCAGTTTTTGCCTTCCTACTTTTTGAATGATAGGGTGCGCACTGAAGCGTGTTGCCGAAATCGTTATTTTAAATAATGTATGAGTGCACCTTTCAATGTTGAATCGAGAATAGCTTATCGACTAAACATTTATTTAACAAATTACAATTCTTTTTAATACAGATAAACAACTCACCACTAACTGTTAAAAAAAATTAAAAAGTTGCAAGATTCCACCGTGACAAACACACATACAGTGCAAGTTATTAGGTATACATAGACAAAATTTGTCATTCATCCCGCAATTAAGTTACTAGATGCACGACCTGGACAATATAGCAAAACTTATAAATAAAAATCTTCGAAAAAATCTTCCGCCATTTTTACTGTCAAAACAAGTGACGTTACTTAAATGACGATTTAATTTTAAAAAATCAAAGTTATTTTATTCATCAACTGTGAGCTCAAAAGAACTGATAGTAGAAAAAAAAGCAAACACAGATAAAAAATGGATTACGTTTAGCTCAGCGCGGCGCCTCAATCTCTGTTAAGTACCTAATGATGCATCAAGTAACTTAAGTGCAAGGATAATAAAGCTGTTTTTGTGGCGCAGTGTTTTAATTTTAGCCTAGGTATTAAGTCTAGCTAAAAAAACAAACATGTATAAACTGACAGAACAATGTGTTAAGTGCGATGTTTGATACGATTCTGGGATCTATTATTATCAATATAATTTGTTTAAATTTTATTGTTACATAGATACTAATCGTGCCACAATCTATATAGATAAATAATATTGAAGTGTCTGTTAGAAATTCCAAATTAAATGCTTATGAAAGTATATACGATACATAGACAAAAAAATATCATTTTTACTCCGTCTTTCTGTCTGTCTATCTGTTTGTTTGTTCCCGCTAATCATCGACGACTTTCACTGGTAGATAGCTGATGTTACAAGTTTGGTTTTATAATACATTTAGGTACGGAAATATTATATTGAGTATGGTAAGTGTCTCGTATTTTGGGTAGGATTTCTAAGATTTCAGGACAACATGGGAAGTAGCAACTACAAAAAAACTTATAGTATTGCTGGTCTATCTGTACCTACCAGTTAAGCTAACATTTCCCAATGTTATAAAGTAGGACACACATTCTTTACATAGCCTAAATTTAGCCAAGCGTATCTCATCAGAATACTGATGCGTTAACTAAGGTAAACTCAATAAAAAATACTTAACTTAATTTGTGACTTACCACGATAATAAAGATCGGTCAGATTAAAATAACCCGATTCGTCATGAAAATAAGAAAAAAGCTGCTACGAAGGAGGTCATAAAAACGATGTAAAAACGTAAGCTACTGTCGTACGCTCGTGTAAGGCGGGTGGCCAACTTGTTATATTAACTAGCCTCTGTCCGCGACTTGGAATGAATATAAGTTTCCTTAACAAAACATGTCTTTAAGGTTTACTTACATTCCTTCAAAATTGTATGGGTCAGTTTAGTTATTTTGGTTAAATGAGGATTCAAAAGATGCCTAATTGCATGTGCCGTCACGAGTTATGACTGAATCCTACCTAGTCAATAGTAATTTTATAAAACCGTCTCCATCTGTGTGTAAAGGGCGACGCGAATGAAATACATGCGTAGTTTCCCCCACTATTTTAGCTGAGCTATCATAACTCATGACGGACCTATAAGATTATATTTAGACATACACAGACTTATCGATAAACATTATAATAGTTCGACAAGGAATGACCGCGGATAGATCAATATAAATTATGGTCTATGGACAGCGTTTTTAATGTATCATAATAATGTCTACAACAAGCAAACTGAACACAAGTTTGCTGTTTGTGGTTGCATTTTAGTTTTTGCTTTTGGTGTGCACACCGCTTTAAAAAAAGGAGGATCGAAAATCTCATTACGCCGCCGCGTTAACGGCTCACTCCTTCGAAATTAGTTTGGAAGAGTCGAGATTTTATGGTTTTCTAAGCTGCGACGTAAGCTACAGGAGGTCTACTCTCTTTCTCCGAAAACGAACGAAAATGAAACGTAGTTTATTATCGCTTTTTGTTTATCAAATTCAAATTTTCGTTCGTTTAATACTTTTGTCAAAGTAGGATTAAAATATATAAATGTCAAAGAATTTTCTAGTAGTCCACGTTCGGACGTAATTTTAGAACGAATAAGATCCGTGGTAGGAACTTTGCGAACTTTCGGCCGAAGCTTCGTTTTTTGGAGAAAGCGAGTGCCTACTCGCTTTCCCCTGGCTTATGACGAATAGATAGAATTAATAAATTGGCTCTCATTACTTTGTCATTTAGTTTTAATATGGTACTAGCTGTGCCCCGCGGTTTACCCGCGTAGATTTTAATTTAATGTTTGCCTGCGGATACTTAATGTGTTTAAAAAAATCTAAGTAGCCTAAGTTCTCCTTGTAGCTATCTGTCAGTGAAAGTCCCGTTAAAATCGGTCCAGCCGTATCAGAGATTACCCGGAAGAAACAGACAGACAGACAGAGAAAAAATTTAAAACTTGGTTTTTCAGTGTCAGTAGCGTGTATACTTTCATATGCATTTAGTGAAAAGCTGTAATTTTGGAAATACAATCAGACACTTCAATTTTATTTATCTTATAGATTTACCACCTTAGAACACAATCTAAAAGGTTCAGAATAACTTTTTTTGCGATATTTAAATGTCAGACTGTTGTAATAGGCTGATGCATTTCTATCAACACGGACTAAATTTTCTCTTATTTTTTAAGTACAATTGTATGTAGATAGAAAATTTCATCAATACTACGTATCGATTCGTCGCAATTTCCCATAACTCAAACCACCCACTATGGTTCCCGGCATCTACGTAACTAACGCCGGCGCGGGCGCATCCGAAAGGCGGAACTCAAGTAATAAGCGCATTCCGTTGGCCTGTGAATGCTTCACATGACGTACTTAGAACATCTGAATGGCTAGGGAAGCCATTAGCGCATCCACCGCCATAATGTCTTCCATTCTGTGCATTACAGCTCATTTCACTACAACACTACAATCGATTTTATTATTTATCAAAAGTCCGTAAAGATAATTAATTTAGCTAACTAGTAAAATGTTGGGTCTTTTGACCTTAGCTTCACAATTTTTTTAAACTTTTTTTTGTGTTCCTTTCCTATCCAGAAAATAAAGGGTTCTGGTTAGATTAAAATAAATGAGAGTCGATGTTGGAATATTGATATTTGATGTCGTACATAAGAAACCTTTTTTTTGACATTAGCTATGTGACCGTGGGCCCAAAGCATAAAGTTACTAAGTCTTTGGGCACAATGAATATTCCCAATTGGGAACCGCTTTGGAAGTCAAACCTATATCAACATATTACAAAGATTGGTTTAAACGAAGATTTGAGTAAACTCGGGCTAAAACTATGTAATTTCCTTTTTAAATCCGTTTCACAGAAAGAGATGGAGCCACATTTAAACCAAGGACTAAATTTGTCTATGTTTTGTAATAAGGGGATATGGTTTTATAACGCATGTAAAAGAATATCCAATGTAACAATGCAGAAAGCGATGCTGTGATGCGATTTATCTGTGAACAATATAGAGCTTTTTACCAACTTTGCAGAAACCTTCCTCACGATTTTTTCCATCACCGCGAAAGTTGCAATGTGACAAATTACGTACATAAGGTTTTCTAACTCTTTGGAACAAACTGAGGTTAGAGCCCGCATAACTACAATTTTTGTTTGTCTATTGCCTTTTTTCAAGGTAACAGTTGAACTTTTTGATAGGCGATCTACCCACCTCCTTATAACAGACAAAGTTGCGAGTATAAAACTTGTATCCATACTTCGTTAAATCTCTAAACATGTTTCACTGGGAGTCCATTATTTATGCACGTTTTATTTGAAGCAGCGCCCATTGTATTTAACATTATTGCTGTATTTAAATGGCTCAACAAGGTTACAGCCATTATTCGTGTGCTAACACAAAGTGTGGGCCTACCCCAACTCTATTACTTATTGTAGATCTGCAGTTTCTTAACCATAGATAGTATAATATAAGGTAGAATATATTTTGAAAAAAGTTTTTTCACCATAGATCACTACGTACTTATTTGCTTTTTATTTCGCTAAATTAATTTATATTAACACCTTCGTCTCTACTTCCCTGTAAGTAGTTAAATAGTCTTCAGTAGGTAGTGGATATTAGTCAAAAAATCAAATACGGAAACCAGTATTAATGACACAATTAGCTAAATAAAACTTTACTCCACACATATAGACTCTCTAATCAACTAAAGTACGCAGATAAAGTTCTAAACATATTTATTTCATAAGAGAAAGACGCGCACCAATTTACCACCATTTACTTCATTCGTAGACAAAACAAGTGCAAATTCAAGGGACCATGTCAAAGTCACGGCAGAAAACCTTGCTGAGCAGAGAAGAGAATAATGCTAAGATGTATTATTAAAGGAATTAATGACCCAAGTTGTAAAAAGTTCTGTTAGGTAATTCTTGCATCAGAGCGAACAATTAATGAATGGCTTACAAAGCCTGCAAATAGTACCGCAAAGGTCCAACCATTTATCGAGTATCGGCTAGAGAACGCGTATCGATATTAAATAATTAAGTAAACAAACCTCTATGTAGAGTCGTTGGTGGTAGCGGAACGTCCAAGTCAAATGAAAAATATACACACTGAACTGTTATGAAACACTACACGTAAGTGTGTTTACGACACAAATTCTGGGGTTTCACGTGCGTTTGCGCCGATGTTGCGGCGACATGCGCTTGCGGCCGTTCCGCGCGGACTACTGCCGAGCGGTGAACGTCGTGTGACCTTCCTGCCCACAAAACTTGCGATAGAACCTCTTTTCCATTTCGAGACTTGTCCAAAAAGGATCAGTCCTCTTAGGCTGACGGTAATCCTAAATCAGTAATTAATTATCGGCTCGAAGGATTTAATTTTAATAACATTGATGTAAATAGGTAAATGATTTGCGCAAAAACATAATTATTTTTTATTATGGTCCTTCGACCAGAGCAAAAAAACTAATTATATTTTGTCTTCGCTCGAAGGACCATTTCAATTTCAACATCATCCTGACGGCCATATTATTATTATTTAGGGCGCGAAGGCTGAACCAGCACTGCGTTAGAATTATCCTGTATTTGAGTGCCAACATTATGGTTGCAGAGTTTAATGACTACTTCTACACATTAAGTATACTAAATAAATCGAACTAACGCTTTCTTTAAACCTCCTAAAAAACAAACATTCAGAATTAGTAACAATTAATGAAATACATTTCAGCAGACGAAAACTAATCATCATTTCTAGTGAAAAGTAAAAGCAAACCAATATTGAGTTAAAATTTCAAACGATTTATGAAGAACATCATTACCTATTGTTGTTTTCATAGATTCAACAAAAGGGATTACTTTCATAATTTTATTGTTATGTACAGTATTTTAAAAGGAGATTATATTTAGCTTGCGTTGATTAGATAAAATTATTTCGGTGCAACTACTAAACTATTTTTCTTTATCTATAGCAAATGCTAAAGTACTACAAAATTTTTGGAAATCCAAAAAAAGTCATTAAATGTCATAAACTAACTGTCAGCTCAACTGTCAGAGTACCTAGTAGTTTCATTTTGGGACCGTCACTCAATCACGCAATAAAACTTAGTACATTGAGAAAGGAAAAATGCTATTGCATTGTTTTGCTCTGTAGAAAAATGATTTTTCTACACGGCAATTGGAAGTCTGCATCTGTCTGTTGTCAATCAGTCAGTCAGGCAAATGTCTTGCCAAAATTTATTTGTTTTGTTTTGCCTTGACCCATTTCTATTTAATTGATTCTGTAACAGTTAAAAAGTTAAACAATCTTTCTGGTACCTAAATTATAATGCATCACTTAAAAAAGTTGATATTAAACATCGGTAAGTTTGAGGTTAAGTTTTGTGTTCGGTAGTATTTTTTTAAGGATATCTAAAAAAATACTAAATACTAGTAGACGTCACGTGGTTTCACCCGCTTAATTCGCGATCCCGTCGGAGTACGGAGTTAAAATATAGTGCTATACTGGTATTAATCAGTGATTATGTAGCATTCAAATGGTGAATTTTTTAAATCGGTCTTGTACTTTTTGAGCCAGTTATAAACATCCTTTATATAATATTAGTACAGAAAAAACGATATTTTTCAGGTTCTAAATGCCACAGGAAAGTAATAAGACAACCGTCATTACATAAATTATCAAGATGTATGTGCACAATAGAAAACCCACCAAGTGTGAAAAACAAAACAGAAATTACAATACCCAAAGGTAAATAAATTATTTTCGTTTTCTTTAATAGGCTTTTAATTGTTTCCCTATTCAAATGACTATGAATCTATAATTGGGTTGAAACAAGTATTTTATTTTATTTAAGTAGAAAAGAACTTTTAACAAAGATATTATTACTTGCATATTTCAATTATTTGCCAAATCATAATTATAAATATAACCTATGTTACTCCTTATAACACCAGCTATCAGCCAGTGAACATCCTGTAAAATCGGTCCAGCCCTTTAAAAAATAAGCCAAACAGACAGACTGACAAAAATTTTAAAAATATATTTTTTTTAATAAATTTATTTTTTTAAATGCATTTAGCTGTAAATTTTGAATTACAAACAGGCCACATAAAGTTTTATTTATGTGTCTTCTTCTTCTTAAGGTGCTTCTCTGATTAACGAAGGCTGGCAGTCAATTTGGAGTATTCCTCTGTATTTCTGGCGAGGCGAAAGAGTTCGGCTGCACTCGCTATCCCTGTCCATTCCCAGACGCAACCAAGATTTTTTCTCCCACCGACACGTCTTTTGCCCGCGACTTTTCCCATCATAATTAGTTGTAGTAACCCATACCTATCATGTCTCAATTCATATCCTAGGTAGGCAACAATATTTATGTGTATAGATTCCATATAGGTAAAACTGAAGTAAGGTTAGTCTGCAATATTTGAATTCCCTCCGCAGGTATACTAGGCCAACCAACATGTCATACGCACCCACACCTGATCCAGCAAGATCACTTGACATACGGCATCACACAGTTGGAGTACAAGGAGCGTAGAGATGTCCTCGTCAACAAACTCGTCAGTGAAGTGGACAGTCATAAGTACAAGAATCATATTGTAAGTCATAAATCTATATGTATACATACGATAAATCAAATGGAAGTGTCTGTTTGTAATTCCAAAATAACAGCTTTTCACTAAATGCATAATTATGAAAATTTACACGCTACTGAATGAAGGGACAAAGTCTATGAAATATATGAAAACTGGATTAAATTATCTAAGATTATCATATGGATTGAAATAACAAAAAGCTTTTCTACATAGAATGATGCCAAGATGAAATTTATCCAGTTGTAAGTATATAAAAAATTCATTGCACACAAACTATTTTTTCTTGAATATAATCGTTCTGTTGTACAATAAATCCATTTTGTTTCAGATAGTGATCCCAGCAGCATGCAAGCAGTACATGTCGGACAAAATACCATTTGTTTTCAGACAGAACTCTGACTTCTACTACTTAACGGGATGTCTGGAGCCTTCAGCTGTGCTGGTGTTGGTGAAACCCATGCGGACTGAGAGTTATAAGGTTAATTTTAAAATGTTATGACAATAAACCTGTTAATGTTTTTTACATTTATACATATTATAAAGAGGAAAGATTTGATTGTTTTTTGTTTGTTTGCATTGAATAGGCTCCGACACTACTAGACCGATCTTGAAAATTCTTTCAGCAATGGATAGCTACATCATCAGCGAGTAACATAGGCTATATTTTATCCCCGTATTCCCACGGGAACGGGAACTAAGCGGGTGAAACCGCGACGTCCGCTAGTAGAGTTTTAAAGGAGTTACTGATGATTATCGTGAAAACTGCACCAAAATTCTATCTCATTTGGCTTTTATTTCTTGCAGATACTGACTTGTTTTTATTTGACAAATTTGACGAATCGCAGGCAATTACCCACAGAAATAAATACTTTTGAAGCTCCCCTTTTGCTCTATTATATTATGTTGGGAAGAATAAAACATTTTCAATACATACCTATTTTTTTTACTGAATGAAATCCAGTATCTGCACCTGTCAGTCTGTAAGGCCTGTATATAATATAGTCGTCTCTCTCCTTCCAGAGCTATCTGTTCGTGCACGAGAAGGACAGTCACGCAGAGATGTGGGAGGGCCCTCGTACAGGGTGCGCGGCCGCCGCGGCTCTCTTCACAGTGGACGAGGCACGACCTATTGAAAATTTCAGCACTTTTCTACAGAAGTATGTTCTATCTTTATTTTCTTATCAAACAAAGCCTATACTACAAAGTAAAATTCTCTCGCGCTTGCGCTATAAGAAACGATACAAAATGTATGGAAATGACATAAATCAGTCACGTGACATATTATGTCACTCCCGTACATTTTTTATCGCGCCAGCGCGAGAGAATTTTACTTTTACAGGCCCTGAACTGCCTGAACGCTTCGTTTATAGAAAGGTACGGGAATGACATATGTCACGTGACTGATTTATGTCATTGCCATACATTTTGTATCGTATCTTTTAGCGCAATCTTACTTTGTCTGGGCCTACTACAATATTTGTATGCAACTTTTTTTTATCAGAACGTCGTTCTCATCGAAGCCCTCAATCCTATGGTACAACAACGACTCGCCAGCCAACCCTGACCTCCACTCGTCCATCCGGTCAGTGCTCCGCGACGGGACAGCCCTGGAGGACCCTCAGCGGGTGCTCCACCACATGAGGGTCGTCAAGTCCTCCGCCGAGGTCCAGCTCATGAGAGACGTGTGCTATATTGGCTCGCAAT
The DNA here is from genome assembly GCA_964035505.1 of Watsonalla cultraria. Classification (NCBI taxonomy): domain Eukaryota; kingdom Metazoa; phylum Arthropoda; class Insecta; order Lepidoptera; family Drepanidae; genus Watsonalla; species Watsonalla cultraria. Next base: position 1,416,373 of record OZ037717.1, on the reverse strand, counting down.
CCGTCAATATGGCTATAGCATGTACTAAACCTGGTGAGGGATTTTATTGTAATTTGGGTTGGGTAGTGATTAATTAGCTATATATTTTTCGACCATAGGCCTCATAAGAAGGCTCAAAGTCACTAAGAGGGCTATGCTCGGATTCCAACTGCGCGATCTCAAATGAAGGGATGCGCAGGAGGACCAAAGTAGAAGAGGACATAGCCCGAAGGATGGCTAAACTCAAGTGGCAGTGGGCGGGGCACGTCGCTCATAGAACCTATGGCCGATGGGGCCTAAAGGTCCTTGGGTGACGACCGCGTACCGGCAGGCGCAGTGTGGGTAGGCCCCCAACGAAGTGAACCCCAGACCTGGTGAGGATCGGGCAATGGTCGTCGTGGACATCGTAGGGGTAGGGGACGCCCAGCAGTGGGCGTCTGGCGGATGAATTGATGATATTTTCCGACAACGGCCGAAGCTCAGTTCGGACTCGGCACGGCTTAGCGGGAGTCATCCATGAACCGCCGAATCGATTTTGCTAAAATTTGGGATAGCTACGACTCCAAGGAGTTAACAGTCACCTGCTACGCAGGCGAAGCAAGTTCGATACCCAATGAGTTTTTCTACAAAAAAATAAGTGCAGTAATTCCACCCCACGTGCTTTACGATGAAAGAAAACATCGTTAGGAAACCTGCATATGTCTGAGGAGTAATTCAAAGACGTATGTATAGTGCCTGAGACGGCGATGGACATCTGTCATGTTGGTTAATCGTGTTCGGCGACCTTAATCCTTCGGGGACTGCCGCGTTATTCACTAAGGTTTTTCAGCGTCGCACTCGTCGGTTTTAAAGATACAAAATTGTACTTTATCATTATTATGTATTACCAATTTCCTATGATTGAAACCGACGCTCTTTGTCGATGACGCGAGCTTATTTAAAAAAATGTATGTGTGTCGTGTAGGTGTGTCGGAGCACACAATAAGCTCGGTGTTGGAGTTCAGTGGGCGTACGTCGGGCGCGGAGCACGCCGCCTTCCCCCCCGTGGTGGCGGGCGGACCGCGAGCCACTCACATACACTACGTTTACAACAACCAACTCCTTAATCACGGAGACATGCTGCTCGTCGACTCTGGTAACATAACCATCATCAGACAACTCTACGTATTTAGGCCTCTCCTGCAAAGCAACTTCAGTCCAAAAATCTACGTATTTTTTAACAAATTAGCAAAATAGCTTTCGTTAGGCTTAATGGGCATAATAACTAGTAGGTTATTAAAGGCCCGTTTCATAACAAACGCACACTCAGTTCGCCTCACAAGAAACTAAATAAGTGCGGTTTTTTTTAATTTATACAAGAGCTTATCTACGTTTTTTTTAACAAATTAGCAAAATAGTCGTTAGGCTTGATGGGCATAATAACTGTTAGGTTATTAAAGGCCCGTTTCATAACAAATGCACACTCAGTTCGCTTCACAAGACGCGGATTTTTTTTTAATTTATACAAGAGCTTTTTGCGACCAAACTGATGAAACCTAAAATAAAAATAGCAGCTTGATGAAAGTACGTAGATCTGCTAACTTTTCATAAGCTATTTTGAGTCCCGTCTACGCTTTTTTAACCATCATCTCCCTGGCCTTATCCCATACATAGTTGGGGTCGCCACTTGATTCAACCTGATGTGGCTGATCACCTGATTTCTTTATGATTCACCTGATTTCGTAACCTGTTTTTACGAAGAAAATCGGTGATCTATTAAACCAGTTGTCAGACTCTCTTAGGCCTCCGTCTGACCTGTAACGATTGCCAAAGATGTTAAATTGGCAACCGGGACCGACGGCCTAACGTGCTCTCCGAGGCACGGGGGGAACTCGGGCAATCACCCATCTAACTACTGACGTGGGTTAGGGTTGCCTAACTTCGCTGATCGATAATAGGAACTGTGCGATTTTATTATTACTATTTTTAGGAACCAGGTGTGGTTTACTTTAAAAAAACAAATATAAACACGAAATCTTCACAAATTTATTTATAAATCAATTTTAAATAATATCGGAAACAAGGAAACAACCATTTATTAACATCTACAAATAAAGTACACAAGTAGCAATCTAAATTGGAAAGAACTCACGCATTACAACGCTAATCCTCACAACCTTTCGGTGCGACGACTGAGCACACAATGTGTCCGTATGCGGCTGCGCGTGCTCTTTTATAGGCGGTAGTGGGGATGGACGTTGCTTACAAAGGAATTTTATTAAGATTGCTTATACTATATTCTTAAAATACGCTGAGCCTCGCAGTTTCACCCGCCTATAATTTAAGTACAACGAAAAAGTCTTTGATTTTCGAACAAATTTAATTGCCTTAAAAAAGTTTATACTGAGACTTAAAAGATTCAGACATAATTATGCTAACGCGGCCATTTTCTTACAATTTAAAAGAATACATACAATTCCATCACATATGATTTTTACGTTTACATAACCAAATTGTTTTTCTTTCTTCTCTATCTTAGAATATAATGATGTATGTAATGATCAGTGTATTGTGGGTAGTCAGTGAATTGTGTATGTATTGTAGGATGTCAGCGCGGCTTGTACAACTCGGACATATCCCGCACGTGGCCGGTGGCCGGCACCTTCACCAAACACCAGCGGATACTATACGAACTAGTGCTCTCTGTTCAGGTACCTTATTTATTTATCTACTGGCCTCTGCTGTTTTAGCTGCATAGACTTAATTTTATGGATGGGGAATCCCAATGTTTTTCTTAAATAAATTAACCTAAGTTACTTCTTCTAACATTAGCTATCTGGCATTGAAAGTCCCGTTAAAATCAGTTCAAAAGTAGCAAACAGACAGAATTTCTTAAATTGTTTTTATTTATTTATTAATGGGTACGGTAAATACTTTTATATATATTTAGTAATAATCTTTGAACTTTGTTTAGTAGTAATCTTAATACAATATGCTCGTAGGATTTTGTGACCCACGTTGGGCGCCTTGGATTCAATTGGACCTACTTATGCAAAATAGGACCAACTACAGGTTGATAGCTTTGAAATTTAAGCATAAAACTTTATAGAAAGTCCAAGGAGTCCAAGATGATTGCCAACATGACAGATGGTGGGTCTATCGCTGTCTCGGGCACTAAAGATAATAATATGTCCTTGAATTACTTCTCAGACATATACGGGTATCCTAACGATATTTAAAGCACGCTTGGTGAAATCACTGCACATAATGTTATAGAAACACTCATTGGTACAGGCTTGAATTTGACGTTAACTTTTCGTACAGTTGTTTTTTAACCAATTGCAACGAATGTTTCTAGAAACGTCTAATCCAACTGCTCGGCGAGCACCGCCCCCCGCTGGACCAGCTGTTCGACACCATGTGCCGCCTGCTGGGGACTCATCTGCAGCAGGAGGGCATACTACCCAAGGATATTGACACTCATCAAATGGTTGCTGTAAGTACTGTAGCGTTTCTCCGCTCGCTACATAGATGGCGCTACTCGCTAACAAATGCAAAGTTTCAGTACAAATACACAAGAACCTAAATCGCGCAATAAGAATTGCAGTATATACAGAGGTCGGATAAAAATGAACAGTTGTCTTCTAGAAGTTGTAAGGTTTTATGAATATATCACTATATTGAAGTCGTAAAATATCTAGCTCCAACGATAACGTAGTTATAGGCTATGGCCGAAGAGCTCGCGGCCTTAAGCGATTGAATGAACGCGCGGCCGCGTTTACCTACATTACGTACACGGTAGTTAAACTTTTTAAATTAAGGAGAAGGTTAATGGTTTAAAATTGGCTAGTTTCCGAACCGGTGGTAAATTCTCGACTTTCATAAGTGCCTTACCAGGGCCTAAACTGAATAAATATTTTTCATTTTCATTTTCATTTTCAAAACTATACGTCTGTGAATTTCTTCTCAATCATATGCAGGCTTCCCCAAATGTGTTTTCTCCATAAGCCTCATGGTATAATGTATGTGCATGTGTGTGTTCAGCAAGCGTACCGGTTGTGTCCACACCACGTATCGCACTACCTGGGCCTCGACGTACACGACGCTCCTCTCGTGCGCCGCAGCCAACCCGTCGTTACCAACATGGTCGTCACTGTCGAACCTGGTGAGATCTAATAAATAATACCCACGACATCCAAGAAGGGTCCCCGAAGGCGTAAGCAGAGGTGTTGGAATAACATTTCACCAAATATGATTAAGTGCTGTGACGTGATTAATTACTGAGTTTCTTGGCAGGTTCTTCTGAGTAAAAGCAACCTTCCGAACCTGACGGTAGCATGTATAATCTATACATCTATACAGATAAATAAAATTGAAGTGTCTGTTTGTAATTCCAAAATAACAGCTTTTCACTAAATGCATTTGAAAGTATACACGATACTGACACTAAAAAACCAAGTTTTAAAATTTTTCTCTGTCTGTCTATCTGTCTGTCTGTCTGTCTGTCTGTTTGTTCCGGGTAATCTCTGAAACAGCTGGACGGATTTTAACGGGACTTTCACTGGTAGGTAGCTGATGTTTCAAGGAGTAACTTAGGCTACTTTTATTTATTAGGGTTCCACGACAATAAGGAAGAAAATAAATCTACGCGGGTGAAACCGCGGGGCACAGCTAGTCCTGGATAATCGTGTCGTTATAGCGATTTGAAGTACTATGTTAAAAGTCTAATCAAATAAAGATCAGATGCCGTCTCAGGTATATATACGTCATTAAATTACTTCTCAGATATATGCAGGCTTCTTCACGATATTTTCCTCCACCCTAAAATACGGGGTGCGTAATCACTGTACATTAGTTTTTAGAAAACCTCATTCTCTTGACTCGTGCAGACCGCTGGGATTCGAACTGGCGTCGCTTGCGTAGCAGGCAACTTAAACCCTACACTTCTGAGCATTGAATTAACATTTTGGTTCCGTAAAATTAAATGTCAAAGCTAAGAAGCTTCTTAATACGCCCTGCTTCAGCAATCATAGTTGGCCTTCCAAGGCTATTAATATTCATAAGTGTATTTACTTTTTTTTTATTGTTCAAGGTATCTACATCCGCGCCGACGATATGTCAGTCCCCCCAGAGTTCCGTGGTATCGGGATTCGAATCGAGGACGATGTTCTCGTGACTGACTCCGAGCCCGAAGTTCTAACGCACTCGTGTGTCAAAGAAGTCGACGATATTGAAGCTGTGGTCGGGAAACACACCGCCGGCGATTGATACCCACACCTATGTCCTTGACGTAGAGTCTAATGTTGCTTAAGTGTATCGTGGGAAGATTATAGATCTCTAAGGCTGATTATAATGATGATAAACTGATCAACGTACGTACGTTTGCTTAGAATGTAACTAGTTTTTTTTACCTTGACCGTGAAGTAATTTATATGTACTTTATATTCTTCCTTGGAGTCAAATCGGTTCAGCGGATTAGCAATGAAAAGGTATATATAAAATCTTATCCATGTATAACATCAACTAATTTGCCGCAGTATCGTCTGCGTGGATGTATGATAAACAAACTTTCAGCCCCCATTTAACCCCCTTAGAGGTGGAATTTCAGAATATCTTTTCTTAGTATATATTTACACATAACCAAGAACACACTCTACAAATATCTTGTGTCTAATGGATCAGTACTTGAGTTGTACGTAAATATATAAGTTAATTAATACAAGGAACAATACTTAAAACTAATTACAAATAGAAAGCTTGACCCAAATCGGTGTCTCTCGGGATCGTGGCAAGAAGGCTGGCAGCATTGCCACGTTGAATAGCAATGCTGATTCTCTGAGCGAGAAAAGCCGCAGATCTCTTGTCACGAGAGGCTTTAATAAATATCGCCCTTATTACAAAACATGGTTTAAACCAAGACTCAATCCATTTTTAAATTGGTGTCACAGAAAGAGATGGGGCTTTTAAACCAAGGTCCATGTTTATGTTTTGTATGTATGTGTAGTCTATGTTTTGTAAAAAGATAGTATATGCACAACTTTGAAATCAGGGTTATTATTATTACCTCATTATTCATAAACACGTCTCTCGCTCATCCCGTTAAAATCGGTCCAGCCGTTTCAGACATTACCCGGAACAAAGAGACAGACAGACAGACTTTGACAGATTGGTTTTTTAATGTCAGTAGCGTGTATACTTTCATATGCATTTAGTGTTATTTTGGAATTACAAACAGACACTTCAATTGTATTTATTTATCTGTATAGATATAGATTATTTTTGTCCCGATGCACAAGATGCCTGGCGTATTTTTTGTGATTTTATTGTATAGATCAAAATGTTTCGTTCCTTTATATATGAATAATGAAAACTGTAAATAGAATAATCAATAAACGCCATGTGATCATTCAAGTATCTTATGTTATTTATCCCACACTGAAAACGTGCCCTCAAATTTCAAATCCATAAATTAACTAGTTGTAAATTATTTTTTTATTGGATACACTTCCTTTTTAACATAGTTACTCAACTGACTTCACTCTATGAAACATAACTTTTTACTTAGACGTTTTTTGACACTGGCAAACTTGCGCGAAGGCAATCTCATGGAATTAACTTTCGTTTAATTAAGCACTGACACTCAATTGACTAAATTCTATAAAACAACCTCCTCTTGTGTTCTGTCCGCCTGGTACTTTTGGCCACATTGAATTTCTGGCAAACGTATCTGAAATTTTGAATTTTATTGTTTTCCCCTTCCCTTCCAATGACATCCCTTTTTAATTAGCTTTGGTACTCAATTGACTGTCATTCATTCATAATTAGCACTGTCACTCAATTGACTAAACACTATGTAACAACCCCCTCTAGTAGTCTGCGCGCCTGCTACTTTTTACCAATAACACTGACAAAACGAGCTCGAAATTTGAACTCCATCCGTACATGGACTGTAGCATTTAACTAACATTGGTACTCAATTGACTGAGCATTTTAAAATGTATTTATTTTTGAATTATTTTTATTATCCTTATTTAATTTAGGGACTCAGTTGACTGATAACTTCCCTTTAGCATTGGCTCTCAGTTGACTAAATTCTAGTAAACACCCTCCTCGAATGTTCTTAACCCCTGGTAGTTTTCAAAACATTTCCATGAAGAAACAATAAAGTACCAGGAGAGCAGAATACGGGAGGAGGTAGTTTGTTAAACTTTAGTTTTAGTCAATTGAGTGACAATCGTATAGTCAATTGATTGTCAATGTCAATTAAAAAAGGAACCCATAAAGTTCAACTTTCAGACACGTTTCCCGGTGATAAAATACAAAATTAATAAATACATTAAGCCATATACAGAAAGTACCAGGCGGGTAGAATGCTAGAGGTATTTTAGATGTAGTCAACTGAGTGACTATGTTAATTAAAAAGGAATACTTATGCTTAAAATCAATTGAGTGCCTATAGAATATGGAGTTATTTAGTCAATTGAGTTGCAAATTAATACCGACTACGTGAGAATAAAGAATATGTAGCGGCGTTTCTCCACTCGCTCATAGATGGCGCTACTCGCTAACAAATGCGAAGTTTGAGTACAAATACACGAGAACTTAAATCGCGCTATAAGAATTTTCAAGCGCATTGCAGTATATATACAAGTTTCCAACTAGAACAGTTGGAGCCGCGGTTCCCCAGGCATGACACCCGCCTGGCTGGAAGATCTTCCCTTTGCTGGGGATGAGCATGATCACTCGCTCTCCCCACAAGTAAATAAAACGATTATAAATTTATTGAGTTTAATTTATTTAGCGATAACTCAGATCTTAAATTCGAGGATTAATATTCCTATTGATGTACATTCTACAATATAATGCGAGTTTTATTCCGCGAAGTGTTGTTCGACGTACGAGTAATAGGCTCTTCCGAATTCATACTTAAATGGATTAATGTCATCTACGATGTATTTCGATTTTACAAATAAATCGAGTCAATGATAGTCACAAATGCGATTCTAGAATAACTAACGTGACCATGAGTTCTTATTGCAATGTTAATTCAGTTGTACGACAGTGACAGATGTATGCACGTCACATACATCTGTCTCATAAATGAGTGAAACTATCATGGCAATAAGAGCTCATGGTAAGGCCCCAGATATTTCTTTGACCATAATAATGTATTTTCATAAACCAAATAAAAAAAAAATAGCTTACACATCCATTAAAAAGTGAACTTACATGTTAAATAGGATAAAACTTAATTCCATTCTTCTCTTCAATCGCTTAAACAACTTGTACACATTAAATTTAACAACTATACACAAAATATAACACAAAGGCACATTCAATATAAAATTTACTTAAAACTAATAGTAAGTTGAAAAGTTAAAAACATATAGATCTTATAGATGTAAAAATCTCTTTTCATCCCTTTGTAATGAACCTCTTCACTTTCAATAGAAACATCGTAACCTGTATTATGCCTACCGCGTTATTCAGGTTTCTCAGCGTCGCACTCGTCGTCGAGTGTCGGTTTTAAAGATACGAAATGGAACCTTATCCTCTATGTATTATGTATTAATTTCCTATAATTGAAACCAACGCTCGTCGTCGCATTCGACGCCGAGAAACCTTGAGAATATATTCTAAAACTGATAGAGTATGGTGATAGACGGCGATGGACTCAACATCTTTCATCACTCAAATGACAATAATTTTGCGTGAAAAGCGAATGTTATAACACCGCTACCCATCGAGAGAAAAAATTGCTGTTTTAAAATGCTCGTTTTTTTTAATTAAAAGTATACTTTGGCGAGAGAAACACCACAGGTGTTTAGACTTCGAGATGTTTACATCTTACAACAAATCATTTTAGTAAATTAAGCTATATACAGGCTGTAACGTTACAAGACAATCACATTAGATATCTCCCAGCCCTCCCAGAAGGGTCTGGGGGTCTACTCTCTTTCTCCGAAAACGAAACTTCGTGAACGAACGAAAATTAAACGTAGTTTCATTATCGCTTTGTTTTTATCATACTCAATTTTTTCTTCGTCTAATAATTTAATTAAAGTTGGTTCTGAAAATATAAACATCAAATAATTTTCTAGCGGACCACGTTCGGACGTAATTTTAGAACGAATAATAACCGTTGTAGGAACTTTGCGAACTTTCGGCCGAAGCTTCGTTTTTCGGAGAATGCGAGTAGGCCCCCTGAAAGTTAGAAATACCTGCCATTTACTGATCAATTTGTATACAACCAACATTATAAATAACATAATTAATCCACAGATGTTCATTAAAATGATTGTCTTCTTAATACAGCCTGCATTACAGTATAGCAATGTCGTAACCAGCACAACGACTTTATAACTACACCTTAGACTAAGACTATAATCATACAAAATTATGTATAATATTTAACTAACAAAATACGAGTGGAAGGCACTTGTAAATCACTTAATTCCTAACTTACTTAAACTTGAAAGGAATGTGTAAGGAATTACTTACATACATAGGTTTAGGAATAAAAGTAATGACATGATTTTCAATAATAGTTATTTGTTATACAAGAGTGCAAAGTTGCTTTTTAACCGTGTGTTCAATTTTGATGACCGAGCAAGCGAAGGGTTCTTAGATCAAAAGAGCACGAGGTGAAAAATCTTTGCACTCGAGTGCAACACGTAACTTTTCATTCCACCTCAGCGAGGAAATGACTAAATGCAAAAAAAAAACGTTTACAATCACAAGATAGGTACACTTTTATTTCAGTTTCGGTATTTATTACTACATTATGACTGTAAGTATTACAGAATAATCTTTTTAATTCACAAACTTAGTGCACACGATGTTCTAAATTCAATTTACTTTATCCTCTAGAGAATAAAAACGGCTTTTCCACTCAGATATTGAAGATTAAAAATAATCTATCCGAGATGGTGGGATGAAAATTTTTTTTTACTGAAATTTAAAAGATGCTTAGTTTCTTCTCAGTTTCCGAACCGGTGGTAATTTTATTGACGTCCATAAATACCTTACAATAAGCTTTTAGTGCCATCATAGTTCCACTGTGTGACAGTGACAGACTTATACACGACATATACATCTGTCTCGTAATAAGAGTTAAACTGTTATGACAAGAGGTCATGGTAGGGCTGAACTGAATAATGAATTTTAATTTATCACTTCAGTTAAGGACTCAATTTTTTTTATAGGAATATTAGAAACGAAATGCTTAATTGTTCTTACTTATGCTATTAGTGTGGACATCTCATTGTCATATTGCGTTGTTTAAAAAAACTGTTATTCTAAAATAAACCTTACCTAACTACAATTGAGTTCATTGTAAGTTCTTATCGCGTCACGCGGAAAATACATGCTTGATAACGGGGGGTCATAGTATTATACTTTTTTGATAACTTTTCATAGTTATCGAGTATATACTGATAATGTGTATGTATTAGGCACTGTCCGTCTGTCACACCTCTGAACTGTGCCTTTATCGGAAACTACATACGACATCCTCTTGAAAATGTGGTATATTAATTGGTCAACATTTTTAGTCAATATTTTTTGTCTGTCTGCCACTAAATACATATGTAAGTTTATACAATACTTACATTAAATAAAAACGAAATCTTTCTGTCTGTCTGTCTACTTTGCTCCGGCTAATCTCTGAAACGGTAGGACCGATTTCAACGGGACTTTCATTTTTAAATATCTGTTGTTGTAAGGCATCATTTAGGCTACTTTTAATAAAAAATATATTCATAGACATGAAATTGTCTATGCGAGTGAAACCCAACACAGCTAATTTTGTCGTAATTAACACCATAACCCCCCTTTACCGTTGGCTGCAAGCACCGGCTCCACCCGGACCCGCCGGCGATCACCAGTCGACGTCCTCAGGCAGACCCCCCGGGTACTCCCCCGTGAGGCACGCCGTGCAGTGGCCCCCCACTCCGTCGCTGGGGGTCGACTTCATGTTATAATGGACCGCTGACACTAAACCTTCTACACTTAAATACTCTAAGCTGTCCGCACCTGGAATATATAAATAAACAAATCGTATTACATACATACATATGATCACGGCTGTATTCCCCGAAGGGGTAGGCAGAGGTGTTGTAATAACAACACCTACTTTTAAACAAGATGATTTAGTGCCAACGTGACAGTTGGTGAGTCCACATACGTCTTAGAATTACTTCTCAGACATATGCAGGCTTCCCTACGATGTTTTCCTTCACCGTAAAGCACGTGATATGAATATAAGTATAGTCAAAGTCAAAAAGTCAAAAATATCTTTATTCGATTAGACTTTATACAAAGCACTTTCAAATCGTCAGAATGACACAATTTACAGGATTATACATGCTACCGCCAGGTTCGGAAGGTTGCTTTTACTGAGAAGAACCTGGCAAGAAACTCAGTAATTACTCCTTTCAAAAATATTATACAATTAAAAAAAAACACAAAATAAATCATTTGAGAAATGTAAGCCCATGGACACAGTTCCAATGTACAAATGTCGATAAAAATTAACATGAAGAAAAGTCTAGTAGTTCTATTTATATCTATATAACTGTGTCCATGGGCTTACATTTCTTAAGTGATTTACTTTGTTTTTAAAAATTGTATAATATTTTTAAAAGAGTAATTACTGAGTTTCTTGCCAGGTTCTTCTCAGTAAAAGCAACCTTCCGAACCTGGCAGTAGCATGTATAATCCATGTCGTTCTGACGATTTGAAAGTACTTTGTAAAAAGTCTAATCGAATAAAGATATTTTTGACTTTGACTTTGACTTTATATATAGGTACATACCGACGTGTGCGGCCAGTTGGTGCGAGTCCATCTTATTGGCGATGAGTTCCTCGCGCGTTGGGATGTTGATGCCCATGTAGCACGGGTACTTCAGCGGCGGAGACGCTATCCTTATGTGCACCTACACACACAACGGACTGAATATCTCACCCATACAGGCTGTTTCGGATGAGGTAAATTAACTTAAGTTAGTCATCTATACTAATATTATAAAGAGGAAAGGTTTGTATGTATGTTTGTAATGAATTGATTCAAAAAGTACTGGAATGATTTTAAAAAAAAATTATACATTTGAATGCACATTATCACCTAATTAATATACGCTATATGCTATCTACGTACTCCCACGGGAACGGGAACTAAGCGGGCGAAACCGCCTGACGTCCTCTAGTAAAAAATACGCTTAGTGAATATTCTGACTAAAATACTTATTTGATTTGATATTGAAGTCTCGAGCAGACGCCAACTCATTATCTATACATCTATATAGATAAATAAAATTGAAGTGTCGGTTTGTACTTCCAAAATTACAGCTTTTCACTAAATGCATATGAAAGTATACACGCTACTGACACTAAAAAAACAAGTTACAAATTTTTTCTCTGTCTGTCTGTTTGTTCCGGGTAATCTCTGAAACGGCTGGACCGATTTTAACGGGACTTTCACTGGCAGGTAGCTGATGTTACAAGGAGGCTTCTTTTATTTATTAAAAACATTAGGGTTCCGCGACAATAAGGATGAAACTTAATCTACGCCGGTGAAGCGCGGGGCACAGCTAGTTTTTCAAAACAAGAGATACCAAATCACAACTTTTCTAGTACCTTCTTGTAAATGTTGCAGTATATAAAAGTGAAAATTTTAAGCATTCCTTAAAAAGCAGTATTATTACCTCAGCGGAGCTCAGAGGAGCTCGTGGCACAGTTGCTATTGCGCATATCATTCGATCAGCGAAGTTAAGCAACCATACGCCTAGCCAGTAGTTGGATGGGTGACCGCCCGAGTTGCCTCCGTGCCTCGGAGAGCACGTTAAGCCGTCGGTCCCGGTTGCCAATTCAACATCTTTGGCAATCGTTACAGGTCAGTCAGAGGCCTAAGAGAGTCTGACAACTGGTTTAACCAAGATTGCCGATTTTCCTCGAAAAAAGGGTTGCGAAGGTCAGATGGCAGTCGCTTCGTATAAAAATCAGGTGATCAGCCACATCGGGTTGAATCAAGTGCCGACCCCAAATACATGGGATTAAGGCCAGGGAGATGATGATGATGCTATTACCTCAGCAGCCCCAGCGTCTCTGAGCAGCTTTATAATAGGTCCTATGGTGTTCCCCCTGACTATAGAGTCGTCTATGAGCACGATTCTCTTCCCGCGAACGTTCTCGGAGAGCGCGCCGAACTTCTTAGCGACGCCCAGTTGCCGCAGCCGCGTCGATGGCTGGATGAACGTGCGACCCACGTACCGGTTTTTGCATAACACCTCCATGAATGGGATTCCTGACTGAAATATCAACATTTTATGTAAGTAAATGCGGGCCTGTACCAATGAGTTTTTCTAAAAAAACTTATGTGCAGTGGTTTTACACCACGTGCTTTACGGTGGAGGAAAATATCGTGAGAAAACCTTTATAAGTCTCAGAAGTCATTCAAAGACGTATGTTCCTGAGGCGGCGATAGACTCTGACACGTTGGAACTTAATAATCTTCGGTGAAAAGTGGATCTCTGCCTACCCCCTTCGGGGAATACAGGCGATCATATGTATGTAAAACGAAACGTTTAGTGATTGTGTATTCTAGAAAAACTTAAATTTTTTATTCCTATATGGTCTCTCGCAGTTGGTAGGGGGGAGTTACCGTTTAATACTAAGCAACACAGCTAAGGGCTGTTTCACAGTGATTTCAATCTTTATAAGGCATATATAGATATAGATACTTTTTCTGACGACACCTATGCATCCTGTAGCAGCGTTTCTCCGCTCGCTACATAGATGGCGCTACTCGCTTACAAATGCGAAGTTTAAAGTGCAAATACACGAGAACCAGCAATAAGTGTTTTCAAGCGCATTGCAGTATATATACAAGTTTACAACTAGAACAGTTGGAGCCGCAGCTCCCCAGGCATGACATCCACCTGGCTGGAAGATCTTCCCTTTGCTGGGGATGAGCATGTTCACTCGCTCTGCCCACAATCCCTTAATAATATTAGTATAAGTAGATATATATTGGACACCTATTTAGACATTACGCTTTCGATAGAAGCATCATAGAAGAGAAGATAGAAGGAAAGCGAAGAAGAGGGAGACCAAGGATTAGTTACATACAACAGCTGAAGGAACAAGCCAGCGTCATACTCGTATCGTACAAGGAAGTCAAAGTGTTAGCGGACAATAGAGAGGGTTGGCGATTGCTTCATTGACAAGAGCCTAGCTCTTACATAAATGATGATGATGATGAGATACATATTGGGTGATGTAGTATAGTTACCTGTCGGGCATATCCGTGTGCGGCGGCAGTGCCGGACTCGGGCACGGAGGAGACGATGTCGGCGTCGACGGGCGACTCGCGCGCCAACATACGCCCGCACTGCATACGCGCCGAGTACACCATCTGACCTATATACAATGTATTCATATTATAATTTCCTCTTGTTTCCTCAGTTTTCCTCTTAGACCCTACATGACGGCACTATCACACAATACATAGCCTGGCTTGGGGTATAGGCTGACAAACATGCTCGAAGGCACCAACGTGCGGCTATCCCAACACGTCAAGACCTTCAGCACTCGAATATTTGTGACAAGTCGATCCCGAATCGACCTTATCATTCACTGGCAGAAGTGTCGCCAAAATTTTTCTAACCACTAACGTAGTCCTGTATATATGTATATAAGCTGCCTTGTTGGTTTAGTGGTTAGTAATTCAAAAATAAATAATGTGTTTTTCTGTTAAGTAAATCGTAAATCGCTGAGACTTTTAAGTTGGCAGTATTTCCACCGCCATGCCTCGGAAAGCACGTTAAGCCTTTGGTCCTCCTGGACAAAGTAATATTCTCTCCCACTTGCGCTAATAGAAACAATACAAAATGTATGGAAATTTATTTATTTATTTTGAAAACAGACAGCTTTTATATAAAAAAGTAAATGTTAATATTTAAAATTTACAAGCCTTCAGTTTTCGCAGATAGGAAATAAAGATACAATTCCGTCAATGAGACAATTGTTTGAAAATTAAAAGTAGCATCTAACTAATATAAACTATATCTAAATTACAGGATCAGAACTAAATTTAGAACTTAACAAATATAGATCAAATATTGGATTGAGAGTCGAAGAAAGTATTAGCTGTGAGGCGACGAATTTGTTGTTTCTTTGTGTTGAAAATATCTAAATTGTGTTCATGACATAAATCAATCACGTGACATATGTAATGCGTAGCGTAGCGTTATGTTACTTTGTCTACAGGCCCTGCGCAGATGGCTAATTCCCATTGAGATTAGCCGTCGAAATTCGGTAGGAGATCATTAATCTACACTAATATTATAACTTGACCGATCTTGAAAATTCTGTCACCATTTGAATGCTAAATTATCACTGATTAACATAGGCTATATTTAATCCGCGTACTCTCACGGGAACGGGAAGTACGCGGGTGTAGCGGCTAGTATAGTATACCTTCGAACATGGTGTCAGCGCGAGCGAAGTAGACGTACTCGAAGATGCAGAAGGCCTGCGGGTCCGTGGCCGGGCGCTCCACCACCGCTACCGTGCGCACCCCGCGCCGGGACATCTCCACGATCTCCCCGGGGAGCACCTCGCGCATGTACCGGGCTCCTACACACACACACACACACACATACAATACACAACCTTAACCAAGTGTTCGGGGAGTACATACATACAATATCACCCATACCTGGGACCTTATTATCTATGGCGGCACGTCATACCGTGCGAAAAAGTGAGATTTCAAAACAGGTGGTAAACTTATTTGCTCATTTGTAACATCATGCGCAAGCCCTGCGCCTCTCTACTGCGGAGAATACATGACAGCCCCAACAACATCCTGGGTGGGGCTGCCCAATGCTAACCCGATGACTGCGAACGCATGCTCCTCTGACCCCGGTCAGGACTAACTGCGAGTTTTCTCAAATTCTCGAAACAGCGCCATCTGTCGGCCCACAGATGGTACTATTTCGATCCCACACAAATCTGCATTTACGTCAACGGGATGACTTGTGACGGCGGCAGTGAAAAACTCGCACTAAGTCCTCAGGTTTATTAAGTTACTAACAGGTTTATTATTATTTCATTCATTTTCATTCCTGGCTTTTCATCTTTATATTCCATAGAAATTACTACATTAATCATATATTTATGCCGATGCACAAAGGGATTTGAAAATAAAAACAACACAGAAAACAGTAATTTCCATAAAAGTTCCACCGCCAGCGATATATCTGTCACATTAACACTCCTGTGGCTACCCCTTCGAGGACCCTTCTAGGAAAACGTGAGTCTGTCTGGTGTCAACAAGACAAGCTGTTTAAATTAGAAGTACTCACCAATTGAGAGGAACCCGCAGGACTCCGAAGACACGACCCACCCCTCACACTTGTCATCCATTCCATTCTTAGCGCCACAACCGTTCTGCAGAACTAGAAATAATTATCACTAGTTATTATTACTTATTATTATATTATTATTAATTGTTATTACGAGTATCTGCCGCATCATTCTGTAAGGTTTCCCAGCGTCGCACTCAACGAGTGTCGGTTTCTAATATACGAATGATGCTCATGATACATGATGCCTGGCTGAGTTTCTTGCCGGTTCTTCTCAGAAGGCTAGTTTCCGAACCGGTGGTAAATTCCTCGACATTCATAAGTGCCTTACCAGGGCCTAAACTGAATAAATATTTTTCATTTTCATATCAATTTTCTTATGATTGAAACAGACGCTCGACATGGAGTTCGACGTTGAGAAACATTGCAGAATATCGCGGCGGGTTTAGTCAGGACAAAATGTCTGTTAGTGCGAAAATGATGCGAATTTCATTCAATATTATTGGGCGATATATAATAAAATGAAGCACCGTTTGAGTAAATAAGCTAGTTTTATATTCGTTTTAAATAATGTAAAATAAAATGTGTGTCGCGATAATGGCGGCAAGAAGTGGAGAGAGTGAGTGTGCCCATAGACAGCAGGCAGTAGTGAGGCGTTGACATTTTAGTGACTTATTATTAAACAACCACAGATGTACAATATATATATTGAACAATTATTATTACCCTGGATTATAACATTCGTATTATAAAATGTAGCCCAGTAATGCCTAGCGTATGCATATGGAAACTTAAAGTAGTTTCTTGCCGGTTCTTCTCAAAAGGCTAGTTTACGAACCGGTGGTAAATTCCTCGACATTAATTTTCATTTTCATTTTCAGTGGTTAATGAGAAACTATGTGCAATTTAATTATTTAATAGAAAATCTAAAATTATTAAACAAAAGTCCCAATACCATACCCAAAATTAATATGACAGAATGAATATTTTACCCCAGAATTTATTAGTGGAAAGCAGATCATGCAAATTATTAAGAATTAAAAAAAAAGCAATATAAAGGCTCCCTGTCCACCAGGGAGGAGCGAGGTGGCAAAGATTTAGAGAAATACACGAGAACCTAAATCTATACAGTCTATACAGATAAATAAATTTGAAGTGTCTGTTTGTAACTCCAAAATTACAGATTTTCACTAAATGCATATGAAAGTATACACGGTACTGACATATAAAAACAAATTATTAAACTTTTTCTCTGTCTGTCTGTCTGTTTGTCTGTTTGTTCCGGGTAATCTCCGAAACGGCTGGACGGATTCGAACGGGACTTTCACTGACGGATAGCTAATGTTACGAGGAGTAACTTAGGCTACTTATATTTTTTTTAAACATTTGGGATTCGCGGGAAACCATGAAATTAAAAATCTACAACCGCAGGGCACAGCTAGTCTGCAATAATAATTTTCAAGCCAGGTTCCCCAGGCATGACACCCTCGTGGCTGGAAGATCTTCCCTTTGCTGGGGATGAGCATGATCACTCGCACAAAGCAAAAAGAAGATACAATTGACATGCAGTCAAATTCCATGCTTTGTGAAAGTTGTCAAAGTGTGTTATGTTAATGAAATAATGTAGTTAAATGGTCATGCTTTACCGGCGGCGGCATGCTGTGCGGACGACTTTTTGTAGACATCTGGAAATGAAATTCGTAATGATTATATAAAGGACCCACATTCATTCAACAATAGTGCAAAAAACTATAGGGATCCTGCCAATGTTTTTATTGCGCCATACATAAAGACGGGACAGACTCTATAACTACTGCGCATTCGAGGTCAGCGCTCATAACTTGTGACGAGACCTTACGGATAATTTACTACCTATTTATTTGCGTAATTATAACTCTTAAATTGTTGTATATTTTATGTATTCCATGCCAAATTACATGCGATTTATATTTACTTATACTTACATATTTCATGAGAAAATTCTCGTCAACATGTAAAATATTAACATACATACATGCTCTCGCCTGTATTCCCCTAAGGGGTAGGCAGAGGTGTTGTAATTTTCAACACCCACATTTCACCGAACATGATTAAGTGCCAACGTGACAGAGGGTGAGTCCATCGCCGTCTCAGGCACTATACATACATGCGTCTTTGAATTATTTCTCAGAATATGCAGGTTTTACGATGTTTTCCTTCACCGTAAAGCACGTGGGGTGAAATCACTGTACATAAGTTTTTAGAAAACTTATAGGTACATACCCCACTGGGATTCGAACTTGCGTCGCTTGCGTAGCAGGCGACTGCTCTAACCCCGAGGCCACCACGGCACGTAAAATATTAACTTAAAATAAATGGTTGTTATTTATTTATACTGGTCCTATGATACAAATCCCTGTTTTCTTAGATAATATGATGACAGCCCATTAAATGTATGAACTTACATGCGTCCTTTACATGGCAGGCATGGTAGACAGAGACAACACATGAGAAATATTCAACCAGAGACCAAGCTTCACACAAGTGGCCCGCTTCACTACACACACATATGTGTGTGTAGTGCCAGAGTACAAACTATAGCGCGTGAGTATAGTGAGAGTAGAATAGAACGATTTTTATATCCTACTATATAGGGTCTAGCTTTTCTAAGCGCACATCAATTTAAATCTAAAATATTAAAAAACCATTTAAAAAAAAAATATCGTTAAATTTAATAAAGTTGCGATGCTTATTTTTGTAAAATTTAATTCTAAGCTATAATGCCATAATTTATTTCTATAATAAACGACGAAAACTTAAACTACCAGCCTGTGCAAAAAATGTGCGTCTGAAAAATCTCTAGTCAGTATACTATGGTAAACGCGAAAGTTTCAACCAAAGTTTCTGACTCTTTCACGTAAAAACTACCTATGGTTTTTAATGAAAGATTACAGTAATATAGCTTATAGAATACAATAACACACCCCTACTAATATTATAAATGCGTGAGTAACTCTGTCTGTCTGTTACGCTTTCCCGCTTAATCCTCTCAACCGATTTTGATGAAATTTGGCACAGACAATCTTTACACCCTGAGAAAGGACATAGGCTACCTTTCATTTATTAAAATATTAGGTTTCCGCGACCATAAGGATGAAACTAAATCTACGCGGGTGAAACCGCGGGGCACAGTTAGTAGTCTATAAAGATAAGTCAAATCCTGTGCAGACGAACTCGCAGACCAGCTCGTGAAGTACAATTAATTTTGAAGAGAGTTAGCTCGTAATGTTAACTTACAAGATGAGCCGAGAGGTAGGATCTTCCCGAGGCAAAGCGGTCGGTTGCCGTAGGGATCCCTCACGGCGTAGATCTTGTCCTTCAGCATTATCACCAACGAGTAGCTCAGGGGTGCCAACCTATAAACCAACATTACACCTGTTACATAACAGTACCTGGTTTGTGCTCGGTTTCTTTTTCTCACAAAAAACTAAACTTTTTCCCACAAAAGTATTTTAAGCCCCCGAAACTCCCTACATACAAAATTTCATGAAAATCGTTGCAGCCGTTCCCGAGATCCAGATTCTATATATATATATATATATATATATATATACAAGAATAGCTCGTTTAAAGGTATAAGATAAGATATACCACCTCATTACAAATCGCATTTTTGGTTTAAAAGTATTAATCTACTAGCGGACATGACGCGGCTTCATCCGCGTAGTTCCCGTTCCCGTGGGAGTACGGGAATAAAATATAGCCTATGTTACTCGCCGATGATGTAGCTATCCATTACTGAAAGAATTTTCAAGATCGGTCAAGTACTTTCGGAGGCTATTCAATGCAAACAAACAAACAACTATCAAATCTTTCCTCTTTGTAATATTAGTGTAGAAAAAGAGCCGTGGAGGCCATGTGGTTTAAGCACCGACGCAAGTTCGAATCCCAGCGGGCCCTAATTATTTTTTCTTAAAACTTAAGTGCAGTGATTTCGCACCACGTGCTTTACGGTGAAGGAAAACATCGCGAAGAAACCTGCATGTCTGAGAAGTAATTCAAAGAAGTATGTATTGTGCCTGAGACGACGATAGACTCACCATATGTCACGTTGGCACTTAATCATCTTCGGTGAACAGACGATTTTGTTATTCCAACACCTCTGCCTACCCCTTCGGGGAATACAGGAATGAGCATGAATGTATCATTTTATGAATCTGTCTCATCAAAATACATGCGCAGTTCCCTTATTTACGCTGAGCGCTCATAACTTGTGGCACGTGTACCACCATACAGTCTAAAAGCAGTAAACATACCTCATAAGGTGGTTAATCCTGGCCGGCCAGTCAGGACCGTTGGTCTCCCCCTCGGGAGGGTTGAGGCACAGTGCCTGAGTGATCAGCTCGGAGTCTGAGTGAGTTGACAGACCCACGCCGCGACCTAACACCTGGACATAACATTATACATAGTAAATATTTTGATAATTATGGCGGGGTGGTAGACTTTTACTGATTGTAACGTTAACGTAATTTAACCCAATTGCAATGTTACTGTAAAGTAGCATAATTGCAACGTTAACAGAATGTAATGTTAATGGAATGTAACGTAATTGCAAAGTTAACGTAATATAAACTAAATGCAATGTCAACGTAATATAATGTAATTGCAACGTTAACGGAATGTAACGTAATTGAAATGTTAACGTAATGTAACATAATTGCCACGTTAACAGAATGTAATGTTAACGGAACGTAACGTAATTGTAATATTAACGTAATGTAACGTAAATGTAATGTAAACCTAATGTAACGTTACTGTAACGTAACATAATTACAATGTAATGTAATGACGACATTGCAAAGTTAACGTAATGTAAATGTTATACAATGAGAGGTTAACTGATTGTGATAAGAGATGTGTGTTGTGTACCATTTTCCTAAGACTGCTGCAGTTGACGAGTTCTCCATTGTGGGCGACGGCGAGTGCTCCGTGCGCCGTGTGCACCACGAACGGCTGGCAGTTCACTTCCTCGCTCGCCGCCGACGTCGAGTACCTGCAATACACATACACTCAAGCATGACGGACAATGCAATACAGTAACAAATAGGAGGTATACTTGGACAAATTCTAATACGAAGAATACAGTTACAAATTACAAGAATTAGTGATGTGCAGGAATTATGCAACTATTTGGTAGAAGACAGGTCGACGGACTACAGCTGGTCCACTACAATGCATACTAATAAAATGGATACCGACCAGTCGAACTTCGTCGCTTGAACATGCGTTTTGAGATTTTTTTTGGAGACGTAAATCTTCCTAAACTCACCGCTTGGGGCGCTTTTTATCGTTACCACAAAAAATTAGGAAAATACCCAGGCAATATTGTAAACGACAAAACATGTTAAAAACTATATTGGGGTAATGATTGTAACTGGTTACCACAGCGATGCATGAAATGAAAGGGACATTACGTGCGCGAGACCAACCCTGTAAGAATCTCAACGCACTTGAACTAATTTCTGAAATTTTATCAATACAAATAATTATGTATCCTATTCTACAAGGACACAAGGACGTATTTCCATTGAGCGTATTACCTGGTGTGTCCAATCCCAAGATTTCCTTTTAGTTTCTTCATGGCCTCGTCGTTGAATATATTGTTAATGAGTCCCATGCCCTTGTGTGCGTTGAAGGTGCGAGCGCTCTTGCCCTCTGACGTCACTATGCCTGCTGACTCCTGCCCTCTAAACGTACACAAATAATGACCATTACAATTGGGTCTGTGCCGATGAGTTTTTCTAAGAAAAACTTATGTGCAGTGATTTCACACCACGGGCTTTATGGTGAAGGAAAACATCGTGAGGAAAAGTAATTCAAACACGTATGTATAGTGCTTAGAGAGTAGAGAGTGGTTATAGAGATAATCACTCACGCAGTAAAAGTCTATAGATATAATAAAACTAATTGTACAATAAGTACTTCCTGTATGTACTATGTAGCTATGAATTATATTCTGTTTCGGACAAAGAGGCTTTGTGCTAAGCATTTGATGTAACAATGTTCCTTTATATATCTGCTGTGTTGTACTAGCGACAAAGTTAAGAATTAAGATGAGGTACTCGCAGCCTGATAAAATCTGTACGGATACAATACCCTATCACGACTTTGCCACCGTTTTCGAAATCTACATTCGCTAGCGTCTCCGCCCAATATTTGTATGAGAAAAACAGCGCCTCCAAACGGTGACGTGAAGAACTAAAATATGTCATACAAATATTGTCGGAGACGCTAGCGAGTGTAGATAAGGATAACGGTGGCAAACTCGTGATAGGGGTACGGGTCCCGTAAATACTACACTGAAATGGCTGTTCTACCAGTAAATTCGTTATTATACTACCCACCGATAGGAATCATTGCTCAATTTAATTTCAAGAGTAATAGGACCGTTAATGACACAAAATATACTACTATACTTCTCAGTAAAAGCAACCTTCCGAACCTGGCGGTAGCATGTATAATCCTGTAAATTGTGTCATTCTGACGATTTGAAAGTGCTTTGTATAAAGTCTAATCGAATAAAGATATTTTTGACTTTGACTTTGACTTTGACTTATAGTGCGTAGCCAAAGTACCTACTTACGTTTCTTTTAACATTGAGACGCAACGATGTAAAAGCTATCAGCCAGGCCTTCACCCGAGACGATAAATAACGGGATTGATTTATTTAACTTCAGATAGGTAAACTAACTAACATTATCTAATTGAACTTATTATCAATAATGAAATATAGAGCCATGGCCTTGGGGTTTGAGCAGTCGTCTGCTACACAAACGACGCTAGTTCGAATACCAGCGGGGCCTGTACCAGTGAGTTTTTCTAAAAAACTTACGTAAGTACAGTAATTTCACACCACATGAAGGAATCAAAGACGTATATATAGTGCCTGAGACAGCGAGACTCACCCGCTGTCACGTTGGCATTTATCATGTTCGGTGTAATGCGGGTGTTGTTGTTACAACACCTCTGCTTACCCCTTCAGGGACCCTTCTGGGATGTCGTGAGCATATAATTTTTTTTATATATAAAATAGTAATTACTGAGTTTCTTGTCAGGTTCTTCTCAGTAATAGCAACCTTCAGAACCTGGCGATAGCATGTATAATCCTGTGTAATCGTGTCATTCTAACGATTTGAAAATACTTTCGTTCTAGTTCGATGATTAGCATAGAAGTTGTTTATGGTACCTGTGTTGTAACGCGACTAGTCCCAGACATATGACCTGCGACACGTCCACCTGCGTCGGCCACTCCCCGGTGCCAATAGCGCCGAACACACCGCATTCGTGCGTCAGACCTGCAATATATCAAACACCTGTTCAAAATACACATTTGGTTTTCGAAATATCAATTTGTTTATATTCTATCTAAGGTTGAACCAATACAAGAATGTTTTTAAAAAGTGACATAATTTAATTATTTTTTTTTTATTCTTTATAATTTAATTTGCGAACTACCCTGTTTGCAATTTATAATTTACAAAGTGACATTTGAAAGTGTTGCCACGTTTAATATTAAACCATGGAAGGTGAATTGTAGAGTTAAGTGTTTTGGCTTTCATTTCGGCCAGACAATTTGATTGCGTGACACGGCTATAGGTTTCGAAGTTCCGTACTACAATAGGTTCAACCGCCTTTCTAGGAAGGTGAGAAGATTATTTTATTTTATTATTATTGACAGATATAAATTTACCCAATTTTCCGCTCTCGCGATAAGCGACACATGTACCTACCTACTCAAATTATCACCGTTTACACGAATAATGTTACAAGTGCTCTTGAGATAATACGCATCTTAAACGTCTTTACCGTAGGGCTGACAAATCAAATTTTATAACATTCCTGTTCTGGGATGAGGTGAGCACATGACCATAGTTGTGCTTGGTCTCTCGTGTATGGATGTCGTGGGAAAGAAAATAATATTCTTATTCCCGTAACTAAATAATAACCCTACTCTTTGCTTCGCCGTCGGGTAAAAAATTAAATTGAAAATGATTTATTCACTTTAGGCACTGATAAGAAACGTCGAAGAATTGACCACATTGGGTATTGTGACACCTCTATTGACCCCCTCTGGGATGACGTGATATATTTTTGTTCAAACACAATTAGATGAACAAATAACTAGTGCCCGTAGATAATAATGAAATTAACGTTCAATTGTACTAAGCACGTGCTACCCGTGTATCATGTGATTGTCTCCGAGCTGTTTCTAGCAGGGTTGACCTCTCTCTGGTGTTTCATCATGGTTGATAATCTCTGAACGGAGATAAATTTAACGAGACCACTCGTATCTTACGATACCATTATCGGGGTTTGAAGGTTGGTCTATTGTTGGTATTTAGACATACCTATCCGTAGGGCCATAGGCCATTGTCTTAGAGCCATTATACATAAATATTGGGCAATTCTAAAGGTATCTGGGGACTCGAAGAACAACCGATGTGCTTATCACATTGGTTTCTTGTGTAGAGGGCTGTTGGTAGAGTTGAGAGATTGGTATTCTACGCAGAGAATATACATTTACATAGAAATTTCACCCACTTAGGGGTTAGATCTCGGAAAACTTTTTGTGTGGTAGTATCGTACACATCACAAAAAACACACCATTCAAATGTCTCAAGGACCAGCAGCTTAGGCTATGCGTTGATATATACTTAAGTCAGTAAGTCAGTAGGTACTGAATTTCATATGTATAGAAGATTCATATGCTCGCGTGGTGTCAATATCGCAAGGCTGTCGGCAGAGTATCTTTTGCCATGACTAGACCAAATTTGGACTTAAACTATATCCATCCCATTTTAAATCCTAATAACAAAAAGAGAAGGAAC
Organism: Watsonalla cultraria; assembly: GCA_964035505.1. Lineage (NCBI taxonomy): Eukaryota > Metazoa > Arthropoda > Insecta > Lepidoptera > Drepanidae > Watsonalla > Watsonalla cultraria. The sequence continues at coordinate 1,391,181 of OZ037717.1, read as the reverse complement.
TAGTTTGAACCAAGTACTATCTTAGTTAGGCGATATTTTGTAATAAGGGGGTTTGAGATTGGTATTATCACTTTTTCCGCATTCATGCATCTCACAATTTCCTTCGGTTACGAGTGCTCTTAATTTGACATTTCTATTAAATTTGCAGCATTAGCAGGCCTGCTAGTAAGGCACTGTTTGAGGTAAGTAATACAATAGTAAAATCACCTGATTCAACGGCCCCTCTTCCGTGTCGCTTGCTCCGTATTTTGACGTCACTAGTCTTGTCACAGCTGCAGTCGGCTGAGAGACGCTCCATGCCCGCTGGACTCTGCTCGCCACATGAAGGTCCTTGGGGACCCTCCATGTTCTACTGCAACGGAATAAGGTCTATTTTACAATGACTTCGCACGACATGGATTTTATTCATTCGAATCGTACTCTGACCGTTGGGAATATAGTGCATTTCACGTAATTATAACTAAAAGCATGCATAATAATAGTAATAGCGTGCGTAATTAGAAATATTGTTCATATTCAGACGCAAAATAAACTTAATTATAATGGTATCCTAAGTTAAACTAGCATAACCCTTCACATAAACATATACGTCGGCATCGCTGACCTAGTGGTAAGAGACGGTGCGACACCTAAAGCTGTCGATCCCTGCGTCAAAACACATACTTTAATTACTAAACAATTGAGCTTATGTGTAATGTCTCCTTAAAATTTAATCCATCAGATAGATAAGTCAGACAGGCTCCAAAATTCCAAATAAATTTGACTCGGTATTTGCATGTAAAGTTAAAACAAAAAAAAACAAAAATACTGTCTCGTTAAGGTTGTATTATAAGTATGTATACATAGATACAGTTGCATAACACGAAAATGATTTATTCAGTTTAGGCCCTGGTAAGGCACTTATGAATGTCGAGGAATTTACCACCGGTTCGGAAACTAGCCTTCTGAGAAGAACCGGCAAGAAACTCAGCTGGCATCATGTACATTTCATTACACAGTAAAATAATAATAATTACAAAAAAAACATCATAAATTATTCACAATAGTGAAAATTGTATCAGCATGCATGTGTAAAAAATAATAATTAAATAAAACACTAACACGTGCTTACACTATCGTCGTAATTATTCCAAGTTTGCACCCAGCGAAGATTGTCACGAATGTGAATACAAACCGCCTGATTTTGCAACAACTAAAGTGTTCCTCTCCCGTTGACTACTTTATCAAGAATGATGGCAACAACATATGACAACTATAGCTAGCACAGCGACTCCTCGCCACCCCCTCCACAACACTGTCACAGCGTTATTGGGCTGCGATGTTCTGCGAAGTGGCGGTACAGTCCCTAGTCTACAGCCCCGAAATTCTATAAGGATACCTCTCTCTTTGCTTTGCCAAACAAAAACGTTAAAAATTCTCCATTGATCCCTTCCAAGGTAAAAGGCTTCATAAGGTAAAATTTCAACACTCTGAAGAATAATTTACGAGTGAAGAAAACAAGCGTCTTCTTATCCACATATAAGGGTATTTCACTCGTTTATGTGTCTTTTAGACACTCGTTTCTACAAAATGTCAATGTTGAAAACAATTCAATCATACGCCACGACTCAATAACAACGCGCAGTTTAAACACAACAAAACAGCAAAATGAACTAATTCCAATAAAAAATATATTAAAGTCAATTATTTTATTGGTAACATTATTTATGGAAGTAAACTAGAGCCTTACCATAAGCGCTTTTGCCATCATAGTTCCACTGTGTGACAATGCCAGACTTATACACGTCACATACATCTGTCTCACGATAAGAGTTAAACTATCATGGCAATAAGAGGTCATGGTAGGGCCCCGTACTTCGGCGCAGTTAAGAGTGTTAGGATACAACTGTTTATGACGACAAGACAAGAGAGCATTTGTTGTTTATTGCAAAATATTTTTATGCGTACTTATAGTGCGGTTAGAACAGCTTTGCGTTAACATATTAACAAGATTTGAAAACAAAATAATTAACGTCGACACCGTTGGTCCAGTGGTTATAATACCTGACTGCTATGTTAGTTGTTGCTGGTTCGATTTCGTCCAGGCATAACAAAAGGCATCCGATCCGAACATAGGCGCGATAACTCTGCGATGAGTGTCATTCAGCCTCATTGATCGAAAATACAAAAAATATATTTACCTTTACTTTTCAAAAGAACTCGTCAAGCTAGAAGATAAAAATCGCTCTAGAAATCAGCTCGAGAATAATAGAATCCCACACGATACTAATTTCTTCTAATTAAGCACATAACCCACTAATCTGTCTAGTAATTTGATAGTTAGTTGGTTGCTATTATCAATATCCCCTTCACACGCAATTGCAATCAATATGACAGCATAAACTGTGTAGTGATTAAAAAGCATAAACAACTGACGCAATTTAATATATAACTAATAAGTAGTACGTATCGTTCGACCCAACAAAGGTCCGATAAATACAAATTTGGGGCAAATAAGTGAGACGTAAAGAAAGATGCGCAAACACAAATATTATTGGCAGCGATGTGAGAACGCAAACATTTATAAGACAAGGCAATATTGTCACGTGGTTTCGTCATAGCCTGGAGCCGCGGGGGATCACTTATCTGCTGACATTTGAGTACATTTCCACAGGGGGTCGGTAAACAAGATAATAGAAATTAACTACTTGTATCTCACTATTAATTACACATTTAATACGATGATGCTTCTACATTTAGATAGTTGTACGTTGTACTTTCGCATGACTGTTGATTGCATGTCGCACCACGAGCTTTACAGTGAAGGAAAACATGGTGAGGTAACCTGCACCTGTCAGCTTATGATCATTCGTAGTTTACGGGAAGGCAAACAATTTATCTACTACTAGCCCCCCCCGCGGTTTCACCCGCGTTAATTTGGTTTGATATAAACTTTCATCCCCTATTTTATCCCTTTGGGGGTAGAATTAATCAGAATCCTTTCTTAGCGGTTGCCTACGTCATAACATCTACCTGCATGCCAAATTTCAGCCCGATCCGTCCGGTGGTTTGGGCTGTGCGTTAATAAAGAATTAAAGAATTTAAGAAATATAAATAATAGATCACTATGTCAGTCAGTCAGTCAGTCATTTAGATTAACTACGAAAAGTACACGAGCGAACACCCCTCCTAATGATATGCGGATATTATTTATTGCTCGTTACCTTCCTTATAATGAGCTGTAACAACATAAGTTGCCGGCCTCCATAAAGCAATGGCAACCTTACTCACCAAAAGAAACCAACACTCATCTAAGGTAGCATTTGACTGCGATCTTCTATGACGTACAGGGGCCCAACCATGAGTTCTTATTGCAATGATAATTCAGTTGTGCGACAGTGACAGATGTATACACGTCGCGTACATCTGTCTCATAAATGAGTGAAACTATCATGGCAATAAGAGCTCGTAGTAAGGCCCCAGTTTACAGTCGGGCATAACCGAATTTTAAAGACGAAACCCTGTACACCTCTGTCTTGAAATAACCGATCAAATTCGATTGATTTTTGCATTGAATTAGTGGCGTGCTTAGAATACCGTACTAACTCTCACTCGATGCAATTATGTAACATCGATTTCGACAGTAACTTCTACCTACACAGTACACTCCAGAAAGCCCTGCGGTATTATATGAACGGAATCGAATACATTCTCTTCTAAATATGCAATGGAAATATTATATGACCGTATTACTTATTTAATTCTATTTATAAACGGTTAAACTGCTGTAACAATATAGCTGGAATGTATTCACAGAAGGAACATTACTAAATTATGTATCTGATTTGGAAACATGTCTGGCAGCTGGAATATGAGGAAAACATTCCACTCATTAGCCATTGTTAATTATAAAGACAACTGCAATCATTACCTAAGCATTACGTTACGAGATATTTTTATCCTGTATACGACAAGATACACTAGTGTTATTAAACTTTCTGATAACAAGGGTAAGGGCTTCGCACCATAAGTACGAGAGTCTGCTCGAGGGTGTAATGCGAGTTTTTCACTGCCGCCGTCACAAGTCACCGCGTCAACGTAGACGCTGATTTGTATAGACAGACGGCGCAGGAACAGCGCCGTCTGTCGGCCTAAAAATGACACTATTGCCTATATAAATCTGTGTTTACGTCGATGCGATGACGTGTGACGGCGATTTTAAGAAAACTCGCACTAGGCACTCAGAAGGAGAGTCCAGGCCGAAAAGTAAACTAACATTTACATTTCCTCGTTGTAGAAAAGTAGAAAATACGCAGGCGATATCTTCAACGTAGAAACATGTACTTGTACGTATGTATAGTGCCTTAGTAGGTGATGGACTCACCCTCTGTCACGATGGCACTTAATCATATACGGTGAAATGATGATATAGTTGTTACAACTCTGATTACTATTACTGATTACCCTTCTAGGATGGCTGAGCATATTTATTTACTTATATTTTGTATGGGAATGTTAAAAACCGCCCCAAGCGACGAGTGTAGGAAGTTTTACGTCTCAATACAAAAAAGAGCAAAACGCAAGGTCAAGCGACGGCGTTCGAATGTGTCAAAACCTATATTTGAGACGCAGTACAGTACCCAAGGTTTAGGTTTTAACTTGTTTTAATGTGTCGATTTCATTTGCCTATAAGTGTAGCTTAAAATGTGTTCATATTTTTTCAACCTGGTTGCCTTTTAATTTCAAAGATGGCGGATTGACATATTGAACAACAATTTTTATTTGATTTTATAAAAAAAAATCTAGTTTAAAATGTTTTCTAGTCGTGGCTATAGCATAATATAATTTTCTATTTATTTAACAAATTACAATTCTTTTTAATACAGATAAACAACTAACCACTAACTATACTAAAAACCTTAAAAAAATATATATAATCTGATACCTAAAATATATTATTAAAAGAAGTCCCTGTAGGCAAGGTTCTGATATTTCGATAATATAATAATGTAACATAAATATAAATGTGAAGAAGGAATGTAGGTATATTTGAGGTCGTTATTAACCAGTGTGACTCGGCCACAAAACTTTATCAAACTGTTCGTAAGTAGTCAATTTCAGCGTAATTTTGATCACAAATAGTGTGATGTAACATCTGCTTGTTATTGCCAGACAGTTGCAACAAACAACAATAGCAGTTTTTGCCAGATTGCAAATTTGTTCGACAGAAAGCTATAGTGCTATAGTTGCAAAATTAAATTATATTTATGTTAGCATTACATATATTTGGAGCTAATAATAATCTATTTAGTTTATCTATGAATTACTTAAATGAGTTATTTCTTTATTTAAGACTTAAGTAATGCTGCATAGGCAGAATTAAAGTCAGCCTTTCATAACATCTAGCTATTTAACATGTTCTTTGCTAATGCGGTCAGTGCTGACCAACACAACCTGGAGAATATAACATAGTAAAATAATTGAACTATCTGTCAGTTATGTGTTCACAAATTCTTCTATCTTGTTTCATGTTATAAAGTAAATGTGTCCAGTAGAAAAAAGTTGCCTTAAGTACCTATCTATACTTATAATCCTAATTATTATATTCAAAACTAGCTGTGCCCCGCGGTTTCACCCGCGTAGATTAAGTTTCATCCTTATTGTTGCGGAACCCTAATATTTTTGATAAATAAAAGTTGCCTAAGTTACTCCTTGAAACATCAGCTACCTACCAGTGATTTGATTACTACCTACCTACCAGTTGACTTGGTTTTTTTGTGTCAGTAGCGTGTATACTTTCATATGCATTTAGTGAAAAGCTGTTATTTTGGAATTACAAACAGACACTTCAATTTTATTTATCTGTATAGATAGGAAAGGAATAGTTGAAATTTTCTATAGGATTACCCCTAGCACAGATAAAAGGGATTTTAAAAAATGCAAATAATTGCACAGATATATTTTAACATTTTATCTGAGTGATAATAAATAATTTATTATTTAGGTAAGATTTCAATTCAGAACATCTTACTGGCTGGTATAAAAGTATAGGCACATGATAAAAAAAATAAGTACAGAATATTTTACAGAACAAAAATTGTTAGGTAAGGAAGTAACAGGGTTGTGATATTTATATTTTATCAAAATAAGTATACAATAAATTGAGTTAACCTTATAGAAGGAAGTAAATAAAAAAGGAGGCTTAACAACATGACATAACCCTATAGATAGAGCTTGGTTACCAATGTAAAATAGTGACAATAATAAAAAAATAATATGTAGAAGCAAAGCATCTGTGACCTGTCAAAAGCCACGCGTCTAAGTTATTATAGTGTTACTTGAAACCATGTGGTACGTACATTATTTTATACGTCAAAACTTGAATACTAAAATACAATTTCAACAAAACTTAACTTATGAAAGCAGACAGCTTTAAAACGAGAGAAGCATGCGAAAATTATTAAAGCAACTCACCTGTTTTAGCTTAAAGAACGTAACAACAAATATTATTGTAATTCACTGTAAAAAAAACAATTATTCCGAGAAGTACAAAGTCGTGCTACAAGTTGTGTATCAAGAAAATAATTGAAATTGAATGAATAGGTACCTAGACGTACTTTAATTTGAACTGACGTTGACGTTAGTTAACTGTGCGAGGAGCAAAATAATGAGAGCGAGACGACAATATACTACGACTGAGGTATCTTGATCTTTATACATTTTATCAATTGTGTTTTTCAAACTACAATTTGATATGAAAATTGGAGGCATTCTATTTTATTGCGAGTTCTTACAGTCATTTCTAGTATTAATCAATGCCTCTATATAAAATATATTTTTTTAAATACAAAATATGGGTTTCAGATTAAGTGCTCGATTAATTCCTAGCCTAGTACATGTAAAGTTATCAGATAAAGTATCACCCATTCTGTAAATAATTTGTCATGAATTACCACATTAGTTCACGCCTACCCGTAAGGATCCCCAAGTAGTAGGCAGCGTCTCTGTAAAGATGATTAGATGCCGTCCATCGTGAAACGTCCATCCATAACTATCTTAGGCACCTTCCGCATTTGAATTCCATCTCAGATATATGCAGGTTTCCTTTTAATGTAATCCATAATAATCAAGCTTGAATAACAGAAATTTAAGTCTTAAAAAATGCTTACGGGTTATACACGAGGCGAGTACTGTGGTAGTACGAGTACCGTGACATCTTTATCAATAAATTATTATTACTATCAAGAACATTGGTCCAGCTATATTGAACTGTTATCAAAAGTCGCCCGGCGTGCTTACGTCCGAGAGCACGTGGAGATATATTTCTCTTGTGCTTGGAAACCGAAACTTTATAAGAGGTCTCACTGTGCTGTTGAAACATACTCGACGAGAAAATCACTTCAATATAAATACTCGCGCTGCATATAACTAAAATGTCCAATCCAAAAGAAGGTAAAACTTTTTTATTTACTTTTTAATCACCTGTCATATTGTATAACCCTTCTAAATGTTAAAGGTAACCATCCGATTCATAAAACGTGCTTAGACATGCTTCTTGTATTCAAACTAGGGATGGCGATTCTTTCAAAAAAAGATCGATTTTTAAATCGATTCGAATCGTAACATGATGAATCGATTCATAAAAAAATCGAGGTCAAAAAGATCGATTTCTAAAAAATCGATCTTTTCTCGAGTCCGCATTTACTATGTAAATATAAATCCATTTTATAAAAAACAAGATACCATAATAAGCGATCACTTAGTATTAAAATCAGGGATTTTTTTTAGTTCAAGAAATTCGATGATCACAATCATTTTTATAACAATAGGAAAGTATCAGGTAAAAAAAAAACTAAAAAAACATCATGTGTATTCAATGCGCTTTTTAAGATATTATATTATCAAAGTGATGATTCTTCTACTCATTATCTGTCAATAAAATGTTTATAATTATTAACACTATGCACCCCACGCTTTTTACAAAAATGTACATTCATTTCTAATTTACAATATTCTTTATCCAAATTTATTAAATTTTATTTTCTGATTTTTAGTTGGATTTTTTATGAAAGCGTGTTTTTTTAGTTTTTTAAACTATTATTTATTTTTTATTTTTTAGTTAAATTTTTTAAACTATATATTATTTAGTTCGATTGGCTAACTATCAACCGCCCTCAATACCACAAACCGCCCGCACTAGCTCTATCTATCTTACTCGCATGCAAAGGATGCGGAAAGAAATTAATTAATCCTGGCGAATCTAATTAGGATAATCGGATGCTTCGATCGGATTATTGCATTGTCATCGACTTTTGACAGGTGTGCAAAGTTTGAATTAAATCTGATCGTACAAAGTAGGACAAAATCGAGCTCAAAGGGGTCGGTTACATACATACATACATACATACAGGTGAAGCTAATAAAAGCGTGTTAAAAAGAAGACACAATTCTACTTTCTAAATGTATTTCTTATATATAGTAATAATTTTAACAAAAAAAATAATGATTTCAAATTTTAATTCTAAAACTACGGAATAGATTAAAACGTGTTGTAATAGAAAAAATCGAGTGTCGATTCTCTAGGTTGAAATATCGATTCACTGAATCGATTCAGTGTTACATATCGATTTATAAAATCGATTTATTTGGCTCGAAAAATCGATTTTTCGATTAATCGATCTCAGATCGCCATCCCTAATTCAAACGTGTTATACCGATTGTTAGTTTTTTAACTCGCCGTGTTAGCTCATTTGGCCTTGGTTGTAAATGAAATGTTTGATCTTTTTTATGTAGTTATTGACATTATTATGTAACTACGCATTATGTCTACGATTCAGTGTGAAACATTTCATTAATGGAATTCCTTGATCCTGACGATAACCCCGCGAGCGCCAATGTTATCAAATTACGAGAATCGGTTAGGTATTGTGGGTATATATTACCTAAATATGTATTCAAAAATTAATGTAAAATAGCAATAAATTAGTTCCAAAATCAGTATAATATGCTTTTTTGTGGCTATGCTACAAAATCTATTAATAAGTATAGCTCATCTCTTTCGGGGTTTTACTCGTCTCCGTTAATTGCTAACGGTTACGGTTATGATAAATTTATAAAATACATTTTTTTTCAGTTAACGGGTATAAATTGGGTGCCCTCCTAATCGAGGGCAAGACCAAACAGGTCTTTGACCTCCCACAGAACCCTGGCCAGTGCCTGCTTCTCAACAAGGATAGAATCACAGCTGGAGATGGCGTCAAGGCACACGACTTGGAAGGGAAAGCTGCCATTTCTAACCAGACTAATGCTAAAGTGTTTGACATCTTAAATGCTGCCGGTAAGCTCCTATTTATAAGCTAGTAGGGTGGAATTAGGAACATCCTTCTTAGACATTCATCTGACATACTAGTTATCATAATGTAAGACATTTAGGTTCTGGTTTGAACATTACCATATTATAAGAAGACATGCAAACAAAAAACAAAGACAGTTTCTCATGACGTCTGGCAGGCATCAACGGGTAGTAAGAATTTCGTAATAATATTTCCTAGTAAAATTTCGTAATTGCGACCGATATAATAAGTCAATTCATGGTTCTCATTAAACGTGTTGCGGCTACTTGTCGAACCACTGCACCTTAATGTCAATGTGGGTAGAGGATGTGTCCTTTATACGTGCTAGTCCTTTGGACAAATGTTCTGTTTTCACTCGAAGGACCAAAAATGTCCTTAAATGTCAATCCTCGAAGGACCAAAAATGTAGCGGCTACTTGTCGAACCACTGCACCTTAATGTCAATGTGGGTAGAGGATGATGTCAATGTCAATAGGGTGTTTCAATAAAGGTTTTTCTTAATTATAATCTAAAAATGTAACTTAAGATGATGCAATTGGCCGTCATACTTGAATAAACCGATAATAACGAGGACACATGCCACACACATTAAGATTAAATGTCAATGTACTGTTGTATTATAGTATTACCTCATATCGAGAGACTGAAATGCAGAAAAAAAAACTTAAAAGTATAACAGCGAAACTATCAATACTTCGTTTCAAGCATCGCACGGCAAATAAGAATTATTTTTGTCCCACACGATACAAATAAAAATCTTGTCTCAATTTTGTATGTTGAACTTTTACTGTCATTTTCAACATAATGCGGAAAACACAAGCTATACGTAAAGTACAAAAATGAAATAATGGCCCTTTCGAACCAAATAAATTGCCCCGTGTTTTTATTTCGAAACATCTTGCAATCCTTTAATTGCCGGTGCTTTTAGATGCCAAGTATATTCAGTGGCTAATATGCAAAATGTCATAATATGGCAAAAATGACAAAAATAAAGTACTTAATATAAATGGAACTAAATAAGTTTCATAGTAACTTGATGTAAAAGGTCATGTGACATAAGTTTCAAGATTACATCATCGGACTAAACTAGAAATTTTTCCTTTATCTATGAAAGCATAAACAATAAAAATCACAACAACACAACACTTGTGTTAGGTTGAATTTTTAGCCGACTTCCATCTACCGAATCTTAAGTTTTAAACCTTGATTACATATATTATAAATTTTGTGGGGTTAGCCAGCACAATGTAATTTCATTGACTTATTATAAGTTATTTTGTTGACCCCAGCCGACCCCGTAACACAAAACAATAACAGATAATGTAATGTAGCTAATAATCATGAAATATCATCATAACTTAAGGTCGACGTGTACTATTTTATAGATGTACATGAATAATTATAGTTGTAAACATATTTACTCCAGATTACTAATAACTTTTTTATTCATAACAAACTTATGCAAGACGTCAATGTTCCTGACCCTTATTGCATCCACTAAAGATACGCAGCAAACATATAAAGATATTAACAGCATTATATCATCAATGTACAATATCTGTCATTGCTCTCGCCTCTGGGGCTGCGGTGATGCGGATATTTATTGAAAACTAAATGTGCCCCGCCTTATTAGACTTAATTACAAAGGTGTCTCGAGAGATTAGGAAACAGACAGACAGAGAGAACATTAACGGACCAAAATTATTGTCAATCCTTTTAAATCTGTATGACACAACGAGATGCAACTATCTTCAAATGAAGGATTATCTAAGGCGATGTTTTGTAATAGTGTGTAGAGGTTTGAGAGGTCAGCCAAATTTTCGAGATTGAGACTTTCTGGGATGATATGATGAAGGAATTTGAGTGTCATCATTTATTTATTTTATAGAACGGCTTGAAGCCACTTAAACTAAAAGGAAAAAGGGAACACTTTCATGCCTCCTCACAAAACTCCATACATACAGACATAGATATTCTTCCAGTCGTCTGCAAACAAATCACATTCAGGATGATTTTCCGCTGTACGCTGGACAGGCGGATGGGCCCGAGGAATGTGTGACTCGCGGACATAGAATTATTTGTTGTAATATATATAAATAGATTAGGTATACAAAGAATGATTTTTCCCATTTCAGGTATCAAAACTGCCTATGTTAAAAGTGCATCAGCAACAGCATTCATCTCCAAAAAATGTGAAATGATCCCAATTGAATGGGTAACTCGTCGGCTGGCGACTGGTTCCTTCCTGAAGAGGAACCCTGGGGTACCCGAGGGTTTCAGATTCACACCACCTAAGCAGGAGACCTTCTTCAAGGATGACGCTAACCACGACCCTCAGTGGTCTGAGGAGCAGATCGTATCAGCCAAGTTTAAATTTAACGGACTTGTTATTGGTAAGACCTTTGACAAAACACAATATTATGCATAGTAACCAAAGACAATATAATATACCTCTCTTACTGACAAGATATTTGAGGCAAAATGACTTTGATGTTCAAAGCTTCCTCAGTGGTCCTTCGAGCTTCATAAAATGACTCGAAGGACCATTGAGTACAGTAGATGTGTTTATGGTTGTTAATGTTACTCTTCAGGTCAAGATGAAGTGGACTACATGAGACAAGCCACAATCCTTGTGTTTGAAATCTTGGAGAAAGCATGGGCTCTGCGCGACTGCGCTCTTATAGACATGAAGATTGAATTTGGCGTGGATACTGATGGTATATATTAATTTCCTTTGATATTCATTTGCAATACTAAGCTATATTTGTAGCAACTAGACTCTAGCAAAAGATGTGGTGTTTCAGGTAATATTCTACTGGCTGACGTCATCGACTCAGATTCATGGAGGCTGTGGCCTTCTGGTGACAAGAGACTGATGGTCGACAAACAGGTAAAGTCCAATTAGGTACTCTGAATAACTATTATTTGCCTACCGTCTTGTATGTGTATTAAAGTTTTCCTCCTGATCTCAGGTGTACAGAAACCTGACGAATGTGACAGCTGCAGACCTGGATACGGTGAAGCGCAACTTCTCCTGGGTAAAGGACCAGCTCGACCACCTGAAGCCCACCGTCCACCACAAGGTAGTTGTCTTCATGGGCTCCCCAGCTGACCAGGAGCACTGCCAAAAGATCGCTAAAGGTAATTTGAACACTACATATAGGACTACAGAGAAATCCAGCCAGCATTCTTTGAATAATTTTCTTTTGAATGTGTAAATGAACAATTTTTTTCTTTTTTAGCTGCTCGTGAACTCGGTCTTAACGTTGACCTCCGAGTGACATCTGCACACAAAGCAACCTCAGAGACGCTACGCATTATGCAACAGTATGAAGACACCCACGGAGCCCTAGTCTTCATCGCAGTTGCTGGCCGGTCAAACGGACTGGGCCCAGTGCTTTCAGGGAATACCTCATATCCAGTCATCAACTGCCCACCGCCTTCAGACAAACTTGTTCAGGTATAAATTTTTTTCGTATTGTTGTTTAATCCAGTCCGTTAATAAAGTAGGTAATAAAAAGTGGGCAGCCTTATCGCCTACATCTTCTCTATGGTATGGCAACTCTATATGTGGACAAAAAAATATTAATACTTTTTGATCTGACACACCATAAATATAGATTTTTTTTATTTATACGTTGTCTGGGAGCGCTTTGTATTTCAATAACATTTTCATTTTCCCAGGATATCTGGTCATCTCTGTCAGTGCCGTCTGGTCTCGGATGTGCGACAGTGATCTACCCAGACAGTGCCGCATTGATGGCTGCGCAAATCATCGGTTTGCAAGACTACCTTGTCTGGGCACGGCTTCGAGTCAAGCAGCTCGAGATGGCCACTTCGCTCAGACAGGCTGACAAGAAACTCAGAAGTGCCTAAATAATTACCTCGAATTTAAACTGTATTTTTATACAAATTAAAATGTAAACATGCATATCAAATAGCATTTAATCACCAATATGTCTATGTCTGTATAAGAATGTATTCTCTCGCATTTTACTCTTGTACTCAGAAATCTATTACTACCAAAGCAGCTCTTGTAGAACGACATCGTATGTTATCGTTTGCTTACTCAATGTGTCGTTATGGCTGTGAGATGTTAAACGAAGACCATAAAAGGTAAGCTTCCAAAACGGAGTCACGAGAATTTATTAATTAGGAATTGCTGTAAAAACGAGTAAAGCACTTTCTTAGTGGACTTTACATTGTTGTGTAACAGTAAGCATTCCACTAATAAAATTAAGTTTATTTTTCATTAAATCTTTTTCTTTAAAGCTCCTGCCTGGTTTATCAAATGCGAAAATAAATTTACATAGGCAAGGCTAGTTAGTCAAAGACTACCAAAACCTAATTGAAATATAATTTCAATGCGGAGCGCAACTAGTCGTACTCGGGCCGTAGAGCTGTTACCAAATAAACTTAGATGGAAAGATCGCAGCACTTTATCTCATCTAAGGCAATGATGGTAATGCATTAAATCTTACTGCCAAACAGGCGAAGCTGCGGACGGAAGCTTGTGGAATATAAATATGCAGTTTTTCCATGACCAAAGAATGAATGAACATTTGTTACGTTTGATGCCAATTGATTTTCGTGGAAGATAAGATCATCCACGAAATTACAGTAATTTATTAATTAATTACAGCAAGATTCTTGAAAAAAACAATACAATTAGTTTTAGTGAAAAAGGGCAACATTGATTATATTATAAACAGACATGTAATGGTAACAATACTCCCAAATGTCAATGTCAGCTATACTTTCGCGAAACCTTGCTGTTTCGCGCAGTGCTTTTTTAGTCGTAAGAACAAAGTTTAGATTTATTTATACACACAAAATGGCAGAGAAATTAGCAGATTACTCCACTACGAATGGATTTGAAAGCAAGACTCCCTTTTTAATCGGAGTGGCTGGCGGCACGGCCAGTGGAAAGGTATCGTAACCTCATGTTTTGATTGTATTTATTGATTTTCCCTTTGTTAAATATTATTACGTAACGGGAAAAGATATGGGGTAACTCTGGTTTAAGGGTTCCTAATATCTTCTCTTGGTGACCAGAAATATGGGTGTAAATTATTCAAAATCGATAATAACATGCAGGCAGGATAACCTCAATCGATTTAGTTCTACGTCGCGACTAAAACAATACTTACTTCCGGCCATAAAACTCCTATTAGTATTTCATTAATCTGATTTTGATACAATGTTACTCTTCTATTGCTCATTAGTAAACATGCTATTATGTTAAATCCTTTGTTAAGGTTGATTTTTAATGTTAACACAATCTATTTAGTGGAATTTATTTAATAACATTGTGAATAGGACCTTTGAAATATTCATTTATAACCAATCTTAGCTTAATCTTTTCCCCCATTTTGCCCTAGGATTCCTTTTCAAAAGAACCTTTCATAAAAATACCACTGCACCATTTGAGGTATTGGCTCATAAGTTTAATGCAACCATACAAACAATAAAAAACATAAGTTACTTAATTTTGTTTGCCATTAAATGAGGGTCAATTTACTATGCATATTGTATTGTGTGGTTTGAGTACTTACCTATCAATGCTATCAATAGGTTCGAAGCCTTAACCTTATGTGACATATTTAGCACCTCAAGTTTCACAGTGAAGGAAAATATCATGAGAAAACCCGCATAAGCCTGAGAAGATAATCAAAACTGGCACTTAGATCAAAATTCAAAATATCTTTATTTAATTAGACTTCTTATAAAGTACTTCCAAATCATCAGAAGAACACATAAAGAAATATGTTATATAGGATTATAAACATTACCTCCTCTACCCTTCAGGGATCCTTCTGGGATCATGCAAGTAGTATGCAGTATGCACTTTGTTAGGGTGTATGAAGGATATTTTAAGCAGGTGATAAATCATATTTACTAGTAATCAATTAAACTACTCTGAAAAGTCCTCATTAATAAAGAGGCGGGGCTAGATCAACTGGACACTGTGTTCCATGCTTTGTGCAATGCGATTACTTACAAGCATGCACTGGATTTTTAAAAGGATAGGCATAAACAATAAGAAGGTAGGTAGGCAGGTTAAGTACATACCTATGTGACGCGGCATAGGTATGTACGTTATGGTTAAGATACACATATGAACATAAACACACACACACACACACGACTTGAGTGTATTCAGTGATCACAAATTGTAACTTCTGCTTACCTGCTTATATGCAATGCAGCCTGCTTACAAGAGGTACCTATTAATCAATGAGGGTTTATGACATATGTATTTCATTGGACAATTCCATATTAAAATTAAAAGTATATTTCTTTTACATATATAACACGAGAATCTGATACGGATCACTCTCCAGAAACATGTCCTGTTTTCAAACTTACAAAATATGTTTATTATTATGTTTATATCTCGGGACCACTCTGGATAAGAGTAGCAAGAGACAGGACCCATTGGAAGGATTTGGAGGAGGCCTATGTCAAAAGGCACACCGAACTTAGGGACCTCTTGTAACCCTATGTTTAGGATTTAAAGGCTATATTATTATTATTATGTTTATATCCAGTCAACAGTATGCAAGCGCATCATGGAGAAGCTAGGTCAACAGCACAAAGAACAAACAGAGAGACGGGTAGTCTGCATCAGCCAGGACTCCTTCTACCGCACACTCACTCCCCCTGAGAGGCTGAGGGCTGAGAGAGGACAGTTCAACTTTGACCACCCTGACGCTTTTGACGATAAGAAACTCCTTGCCATATTAAAAGATATCCTGGCTGGCAAGAAGGTTGAAGTTCCTGAGTATGATTATATCACCAACTCAATTAGGTTAGTATTAATCTAAATTATAATATTTGTATTATTAATCTCTGCAATAAGAGTTAATAACCTTGTAAAATTTTTTCACAAACATCAGTGGTGGAGTTTAAGAATCATCGGAATTTGAATTGAGCAGATCTCGAAATACTGGGTTCAATCCCTGGGTTGGGAAAAGTGTTATATTTGCGTTTTCCATCTGTCATTACCTGCTTGAAGCCTGGAGACTGAATTAGTGACAGGTTAATGGCAATCACACCCTTTTACATGCGACTTAAACTTAATACATATAGGGAATACAGGCATGAGAATATGTACTGTAAAGTGAGGAAGATACAGTCCCCAGTCAGCATTTTCAAAATTCAAGTATGAGATCCCGTTATATCCAACCTCTCTTAACACAAAGTTAGTTAGTCTACGAATAAATGTAATTTAAGTTGTATGTGATCAGCCCAAACCGCTCCCACACAATCTACCCAGCTGATGTAGTGCTGATTGAAGGCATCCTCGTGTTCTACTTCCCTGAGGTCCGGGAGCTGTTCCACATGAAGCTCTTCGTGGACACGGACTCGGACACCAGGCTGGCCAGACGAGGTTAGTTCTTGCATTGAACCAGTAGAATTATGTTAGATAGGACGATTCCAGGTATCCTCCCCTTACAAAATAATAAATATAGTTTTAATGCTATATTCACCATTTTAGTTTCTTAATCTTCATTGAATGGAATGCTGCAGGTGTTTTAAGAAATTATGACAGTGCTGGAAGCTGCATCTTGTGGTAATTGGTATATATAATGCGGGCAAATTATTTTTGGGTTTTTCATCTGTAATTTTGCAGTGCCCCAAGTCTGCATATTACATGGGTCTTAAATATAATTGGCAATATGTGGGTGTGACTATGAGTACACTCAGGGGCGTGCATTGAATTTTCGGAGGGGTAGGCATAAACAATAAGTAGGTAGGTAGGCAGGTTAAGTACATACCTATGTGACGTGGCTTAAGTACAAACGTTTTGGTATAGACACACACACAAACGTAAACACAGACACACACACAAACGTATACACAGACACACACACGACACGAGTGTATTCAGTGATCACAAATTGTAACTTCTGCTTATCTGCTTATATGCAATGCACGCCACTGAGTACACTTCTGTTCTATGATTACACGCGTTCGCGTATGATCCGAATTTGAGTATAATGTATAATTCCAGTGCCGAGAGACATAATGGAGCGCGGCCGGGACCTGGAGCAGGTCCTCAACCAGTACATGAACTTCGTGAAGCCTGCCTTCGAGGAGTTCTGCTTGCCGGTCAGTGACATCCCTTTTATTTCATTGACTTCAACAAAAATTAGGCTGTCATTACTGCTGTAGTATTTTGGGATATTGTAAGTTGTGTAGACTTCTTGAAACAGGCTGGTTAAAGTATTTGTAGCAAAAAAAATATTTGTGTTGTGAATCTCACGAGGATATGGGAATGTTATATAAATAATAATTTAATTGTAATAATTATTTACTACGTAATGAAATGTACATGTCGCCTGGCTGAATTTCTTGTCGGTTTTCACAGAAGGCTAGTTTCCGAACTAGTGTTAAATATTTCGTGCCTTTCTATTCATAGTTTATGATATTGTAGTAGTCTTAGAATCTTCGTAACATTAGACTGATATTTTTAAGAGAATACGAGCACACTGCTCTTTAATTTATGCAAAGTGTTCCCTAAAAGTATTTACATCTAGGACTATATTCGTTTGCAGACCAAAAAGTTTGCTGACGTCATTATACCCAGAGGCGCTGACAACCTAGGTAAGTTATCATTTGTTCAAATAAATATTAAGGTATCAAAAAATATATATTTTTCTATGCATTTAATTCAAATTTGAAAACCTTACGCTGTGATGCTGTTTCGAGTTTGGTACTTCAGATAGTCAATTATTATGTAAAACTGTGTGGTTAGCTAATAGGCGGATAAAAATTACCAGCAAAAGTCGATAAATTAAAGCATCCTACTACTTTTTGTAGGTAATTGTAATGATTATGATGTATTTGATATAAGGATAGGCTGTAGGATATAAGTATTACCCGCGTTATACATTTGTATTTCAATACTAACTGTGCAGCGCGGTTTCACCCGCGTAGACTTTCATCGAAACCTAACATTTTTTAAGTCTAAGTTTACTCCCTGTAACATGAACTTTCTGTCAGTAAAAGCCCTTCATAGATTAGCCGAAACAACAGATATCTGCTTTTTTAATTGTTTTTTTTTAATGTTATGCTGCAGGTATATTAACTTTCATTATATGCATTTAATGAAAAACTGTTTATATGAAATTACAAACAGACACTTCAATTTCATTTATCTGTATAGATAGACGTGCTATTTAAAACATTCCAATCGAAACCTATAAATTCAGTGTTTAAATCGTCGTCGAAACCCCGAAGGTAAGTTGCACAAGGTCATAGCCACTGCAACAAGGTTTAAACTCATGCAACCGTGTCGCATTCACTTCCCTGAAACTTCTTGCAGCGGCTATGTTCTTATGTAGCTGCTAACCGACCTTCGACCTTACAACGTATGTTGTAAAGTCCGCTTTCGTTGTTGCAGTGGCTATTGATTTGATCGTGCACCATATTTGGGACATAATGTATAAGAAGCGGGCCTCGCCGCCCGTTGACAAGGTGAATGGAATGAACGGGACTCATCACGAAGTGGACGAGACCAACGGTCGCCGGCTGTCAGGCAGCTCCGAAGACACGCTGAGCCGATAGTGTTGGGTCATACGTCGGTCATAGGTAATACTATATCATTTGATATCTGTGTCTGTCTTAGGCTATGTAAAGAAAGAACGAATTTTTATTTAAATTCAGAATGTAATTACGTTGGTTAATTTTTTTGCGGTGCTCAACTCGTGACACTCCTGGAGAGTTATACGCCGTGGCATAAAATTACTTTCAAGATTCATAATTTACACGGTAAAGAAGTCGATGACACTTTTGGAGAGTCACACACTATACATTGATTGCTAAGTTTTGACAATGACACATCAACTTGCCAACCAAGTACTAAACCAATAATGTATATTATGTAGATAGATAATATCGTAGGTATGTGGTATTTTATTTTGACAAAACACAGGTATCAATATATATTGTATTAAGTCTAATATGCCCGCCCTATCTGGGTGATTGGGCGGCATGTTAGACAGACATGTGACTTCGGAAATATATACATACATACATCAATGAAATGCAGACAAGTAACAATAGCACAGTGAAACATACAGACTAGAAGAGTATTTATATATAATAGTAAAAAAATATATAGTTTTTGAACATTTGTTAGAAATATTGACAATATTTCTATATCTATAATCAATAGTATAAAATAATATATGTAACTATTTTTTGTTATGGATGTATGTATGTAAAGCCGAAGTCATAAGCACCCAAATGGTATGTATAAATATAGAAAAAATACCTCAACATGCATAAGTTCTTAAATGTTGTGAAGTCTCTCAAAATGACGCGCTTCACCCTGTGGCATGCTTTTACCAAAAATATATACATTCAGATATTTTTACAATACAGTCAGAGGGCCTAATGCGAGTTTTTCACTGCCGCCGTCACAAGTCACCGCGTCAACGTAAATACAGATTTGTATAGGATCGGAACAGCGCCTTTGTCGGCCTAAAGATGACACTATTGTGAGCCCATACAAATCTGCATTTACGTCGATGCGATGACTTGTGACGGCGATTTTAAGAAAACTCACACTAGGTACCCAGAACATGAACTTTGTGTATTAAAAAAAATATCTTAAAGTGTCCCCTTAAGGTTCAAATTCCAATGCAATATCTCGAGTATCTACAAATGTAGTATATTATATAAAGTGATGCCACAGTGGCGCAAAGTGCATTAAACTCCAATATAAAAGGTGATTCAGTGACCAAGGTTACTAGAAAATATGTAGAAACTGTTTTTTTATTTGACGTGGTCTTCCTTGGTTTCTTCTAGACCATAGACAAAATATATATGGTACAAAAACGAATTTTTGATTGATGATTTTCTAGGACACATTTTATCTTTTATATGTATATGATAAATTAAAACATTTTTAATATTTTAACATATTTGATAAATAACAGTTTTATCAAAATGCGTTTGGTATTTTATAGATGAAAGAATGACAAACATCTTCACATGCTAATAAAGTTTCATATTTATAATAATAGTGAAATTAAGTAAAGTTTAAGTAATGTAATTGGTCACTGAGTCTCCTTGTACAATTCTTGTATTATCCTGTAGTTAAGTTCCAATATAGATACTAATTATAAGGCTGATGCTTATCAAAGCACATAGTTTAAGTGTTCACTGAAATATATAAGACTATTATATGATATTCCACTGGGTAAACATAATTTTAAAAAAAATATTCAATTTGACGGAAATAGGTAACAATGCGGTGTTTTATTTTATAAGAAACTAGCGGACGTCACGCGGTTTCACCCGCGTAGTTCCCGTTCCCGTGGGAGTACGGGGATAAAATATAGCCTATGTTACTCGCTGATGATGTAGCTATCCATTGCTGAAAGAATTTTCAAGATCGGTCTAGTAGTGTCGGAGCCTATTGTCCAATATCTGCACATAGCATCGGTAACATTATCCTCACGCTCCGCTAATAGAAACGATACAACATGTACGGGAATGACATATGTCACGTGTCTGATCTATATCATTTCTATACATAGAATCGCTGCTATTAGCGCTAGAGAATGTTACTTTGTCCATGCCTACAGGTCTAAATGTGAAAAAACTTCACTTTTCTTTGAAAAATTATTGTATACATGTATTTTACGATGTATCGGAATTTGGTGTATAGTATGTGATTCATATCATTTTGTAAGTATTCTTACCTAGTGGAATATTAGCAATAATGCTGATCAGAGAAATGAAACGACAAACGTATATATTTTAATAAATGACAAGTTACACACGCATATGACATCATGTAGATGATTTTCATATAATATATCAAAATGTACATGGTGTCGGGGAAAATAGGACAGCTATTATAATATGTGAGAGGGTATAATTTAAGCAAGCAAATATAACGAAAATATCTATTTCCGTTTTCAAGTAATTGACGTTCAAAGTTGACCATATCAAGACCTTATTTTCATAAAAATCTGCTTTAACGTAGAGTTATTCACGTGAAGTCTTACTACGTTTTTTTTTTCTCCCACTATCAAATCCTGAATTAATCCCATAAAACAATTTTTCGTAACCATTAACCTTCCCCTTAATTTAAAAAGTTTAATGACCGCGTACGTAGTGTAGGTAAACGAGACCGCGCGTTTATTCAATCGTTTAAGGCCGAGAGCTCTTCGGCCATAGCCTATAACTACGTTATCGTTGGAGCTAGGTATTTTACGACTTCAACATAGTGATATATTCATAAAACCCTACAACTTCTAGAAGACAACTGTTCCTTTTTCTCCGACCCTGCATATAAAATATAATCTTATATTTCCCAGTATAACTGAATATTATTTTATAATATACATATTGAAATATAATAGGTACCATAAACGGTTTTAAATTTATGTTTCTCTGATCTAGTTCTGAACGAATTTCGACCCAATTAACAGGGTCAAATTATTTGTATTACTGCCCCAAGTCTAAAGCACAATTAATGCGAATATGCATTGTGCTAACCTACTAATAATTCCTTACATTATTACGTAATGCTATCGTTACATAATATATTTATAATGTTTATATATATATTACTCAATATACAGACTGAACAATTTACTGAAAAAATATTCCTAAATGATTCAATTTCAGACCTTTAAGACCTATTTTGCAATGAACACAGAATTCCAGGCAGGTATTCAATGGTTTTAGGGTAAAGTGAAAGGAACCTTACAATAATTTACATTTCGACTGTTTAAAATGTATCTTATTGCCATTCTAAAGACTTCATTATAAAAGATTCAAACCATTTCTAAAATACACCAACAATTTGCTCTTAATGAAGTCGAGCCGTGTTATTCCGTAATGTTTCTTAGTATCGAACTAGACGTCGAGCGTCGGTTTCAATCATAGGAAATTGATACATAATACATTAACTCTAAAGTTCAATTTCGTAACTTTAAAACTAACACTAGGCGTCAAGTACGGCGCTGAGAGAGCTACTAAACTACTACAAGATAACGCGACAGATTTCTTCCTTCTAGGTAGTAAGCATGATATAACCCTATATTATATTAACTAGCTGTGCCCCACGGTAGCCTAAGTTACTCCTTGAAACATCAGCTACCTGTTAGTGAAAGTCCCCTTACAATCGGTCCAGCTGTTTCTGAGATTAGCCGGAACAAACAGACAGACAGAGAAAAATTTGAAAACTTGGTTTTTCAGTGTCGGTAGCGTGTTTACTTTCATATGCATTTAGTGAAAAGCTGTTATTTTGGAATTACAAACACACACTTCAATTTTATTTATCTGTATAGATGTATAGATTAAATACACTATCTGAAACTTTATTTATACATTGCAAAACAGGTCTTCAGTACGCTTAGATAGAGGTGATAATACCTTACTCGACTCAACAGTATACTGTAATGTAATTAATATCAACTTAGCAGATATTTAGGTGTGATATGAATTTGTAAAATGTAAAAAAAAAATATGACGACATCTGTTTCTTAAATATTTTAATATGCTTGGAATATGAGATCGCGGTAATGATGCACTTATTTGGGCAATAAAATTGTGGAGAGGGTGATTCCTAATAGTTTTATAGTTTGAAAATGATTTATTCAGTTTAGGCCCTGGTAAGGCACTTATGAATGTGGAGGAATTCACCACCGGTTCGGAAACTAACCTTCTAAGAGTTTAATGTAATACATGTGACACCGATAGGATTAACCCTAAGTCGATAAAAAATGCTTAATTTAATTTACAGTTTCAAACTTTTTGATCATATTTTAGTATTTAATAAACAGATTGTCAAAAATTCCAATGATAAATGTGATAAAATTTGACGAGAAAATGAAAATCAATTAAGAAAATGAAAAAAATATTCAAAAAAATTGTATAGAAAATATAATATTGTAAAATTGTATTCTGTATGTAAGTATGTATGTATTTTTAAATGCCATAGCGGTGTATTAATTATCTCGAATGTAAAACTAAGTTGATTGTCATCTTAAAATATCAAAATCGTCATCAACCCAAGCCCTAAATATATTGAATCATTTTGATGCACAACTACCTATTATAGTAATATTTTATGTATGTTTCCTTGCATTTGAAATTAGCATTTATATTGATGAGAGAATGCCCAAAACATATCCCAGCAAACATTCAAATAATATACTTACACTAGCTGTGCCCGGCAAACTTTAAATTGCCCTTATCATTTCGGGGTATGAAAAATTTATGTTGGTTGATTCTCAGAGCTACGCAAGATGCACACATTTCATTCAAATCGGTTCAGTTGTTTCGAAGGAGTTAGGTACTTAACAAAAATAGCGACACGAGACTTTTATATTATATTAGATACATTTTATTAATGTTTCCTTTTACTAACCGAAAGCTGTCGATAGTATACATACACTGTAAATACTGAACATCATTCAGAGTACATGCAGAATATCTCATTGTACATTAGGAACTGTAATCGGGGATTGGAGAAGCTGTGGGTAATAGCTAGCTCTAGCTACTAGCATCAGCTAGTAGCTAGAGCTAGCTATTTCACATACAAATTTTCAAGCCCCTTAGAGGTGGAATTTCGGAAAACCGTTCCTTAGTGGGTAACCTACAGTTCATAAAGAACACACCCTCCAAATTTCACGTCTCTAGGACCAGCGGTTTAGGCTGTGCGTTGATATATAAGGCAGTCAGTCAGGAGTTGGAAATAGTGTTTTGGGGCATTCTCCTTTAGTAAAACAAGTGTCGTTGGTTTTGTCTATTGTTTGTTATTTTATACGAATATTGATTATTGTCAGTGGGAGCTTCATCTGCATTGGTGTTTGTAAATTAAATTTTTGACTATCATAAAGCCGTTAATCATATATGGTTACTTCTATAGTAGCTGCAACGTAGTAAAGTAGTATGTAAACACTAGTGAACCTGCCTCGCTGCGCACGGGAGACTGGCTCCACATATCAAAACCCCATTTATTCTTAGAATTTTGAGTGTTCCCTTGGGAAGGATTAATAAATGAAAAAAATTCAAAATGTATTATAATCAGTCAAGCCATTCTTAAGTTTCAGCGAGACTAAGAAACATCATTCGTTTTTTTTATACATTTTGAGCATATAAGCTTTATTACGTAACATACATTTAATGTATTTGACGTGTATGAATCTGTCATTGTCACACAGCCGAACTACATTAAACAAAACATCGCTTATGATAGTCCTTGGTTTGAAAGAACTTCCATCTTTTGTGATACTGATTTCAAAAGGGATGAACATAGTTTTAACCGAGTTTGGTCTCGTCTTGGTTTAAACCATGATTTGTAATAAAGGCGATGGTATTGAGTTGCACAAAATTTCGAACAGCTTTGCAGATGGAGCCAACAAAAATACTTTTATCCTTGCACAAATATGATTATTTTTAATTTACACAAATAAAAAGTATACTCGTATACACCTATATCTCTGCCTGCTTTTTCGCTCTAAGAGGCGAACATTTGTTTTTAAACCGACTTATAAGAAAGAGGTTCTTATACTAATTTTAATAATTTTAATGTAATAAAGTGTTTGCAAACCGACTGCGTTTTTATTTAACCCATTTTTTATATCCTCATTCACAAATAAGTATTCCAGTGGAATCGAATCATTGGTTGGCGTGTAAGGCAACAAGCTTGGGAACATTCTAAAGCCCATATTAAAATAGATTGTTTTATTTAAATTTCTAATCTCAGAAAGAGACAGATCTACTTCTAAGCCCTGGGGCCTTACCATGAGCTCTTATTGCCATGATAGTTTCACTCATTTATGAGACAGGTGTATGTGACGTGCATACATCTGTCACTGTCGCACAACTGAATTATCATTGCAATAAGAGCTCATGTTTGGGGCCCTGATAAATGGCAAGGCTTAAAATAATAAATGAAACATCTCTGACCGTCAGCGCAATTTGGTATGACAAATTCTAGTTCTTTACGTGGCTGTAGTTTACAGCGCCTCTGACGCTGTAAGCTACAGATATAGATAGGTACTATATTTGTGCCGTAAATATTGTTATACACGTATTGTGCGGTGACGCTGACAAGAATGAATTACGAAAATTATGGTTCACACACAAATACTCACACGGTAGCAGAGGTGTACTTATCAGACACCTACGTTTCGCCCATTATTCTTAAGACCCGTGTAATAAGGGGCGAGCCTATTCCCATTAGCCGGGCATTAATGCAGACTTACTAATTGTAAATTCATAGTCCCGAAATAAGGACAAACGCGTCCCCACTCACCTTCCGATACGTATTTATGTTCCAGTGGCCATAGACCTGATAGTGCAGCATATCTCGGAGTACCTGAAGCGCGCCGTCACCATGAGTGACAAGAGGCTGGTCACACGCGAGTACAGCGGCCTCTCCTCCGGGCCGGGCAGTCCGCAGCGCGGCGGCAAGAGTGGCAGACCACATTAATACCTTATTTTAGGTACGCTAGAGATTATTTTTGAATTATTAATAAGTTAATTGTTCTTTGGACGTTTTTAAGAATGTTGGAGAGACTTTCAAAATAGAACCATTGTAACGTAAACCTAACCACTTTGCAAAGTGAGATTAGAATGTTGCCATAATCATTAAATATTGAATGGATTACAGAAAAAAATAAGGATAGGTTTTTTGTTATATTATAGGACGCTATCATTTTTATTAAAAGAACTAATAAAAGTGTTTCCTAGTTCGATAAAAGTTGGCAATTTAATAAAAATTATTGCGTGTGTGTGTTCACCACAAATTAGGGTGTGAATGTAGAATAAGATAGGTATCATCACCATCAAAATGTACAACAATGTGTAACAACAGTAACAAAATACACATATCGTTTCAGGAATGTCTACACATTGGAGAAATGAGTTGAACAATTAACAGAAAGCAGAGAATTACAAATATTAGGGCTGGAGCACACCGGTGTAGCGTGGCGGGTGTGTGGCCTTGTAGTTACAAATAGTTCTGTAGTGTGTGGTCTCTGTCTGCCAACATAACCAATAGTTATAATAGATGTTCGTATATCTAAATCACCTAGTCACCTTCCGCCACGCCATTGATTACCATTATTTATTTATTTATTATCACAGAAATAAATGTATAATATAAGTAACATAGCACGAAATAAGGTTATCGCACACTTACAACTCTGAAATAAGGCGAGGCCGTTACGGCGCTGATAAAAGTGAATTGCAATAGTATTTGTTATAAAAATATTCCAATTCAGAGAATTAATGCCTCGAGTTCAGTCGTCGCCGACCTGGTACCGAGTTAACCCCAATTGTAGGTTTTATTACATGTGTTTTAACGTGACCATTTCGTTTCGGTGTGACTCGAAATGTGTTGATAATTTTTCTGAGGCGGGTATAAGTTTAATTCCAAAATAATCAGTTCATTTTGAGCCACATGTACAAATCTACACTTGGGACAATAATAAGTGTGTATTAACCTTTAGGATATGTATAGATTAAAGGAAGGTAGTTCTATATTCACTTTTTAAAATCTCACAAACACACACATATCGCTATAGTTATTTATGGACCCTAACAATGACTAGTCAATCGGAATTAATTAGAACGCCCGCTCAAAAGTGAGCCTACTTATTTTTTGAGCGTTTTATTAAGTATTAAATTGAAACACATCATTTAGTTGAGATATGGTCTAGAATTTCTAAATTATATTAAAATTAAGACCAACTAGTCCATTAGACTTGATTTACTTGAATAGAGGCTGTTGAAATTTGTTATTTTCTCCTTTAGATGTTTTATATTATCGAGTGATTGTTTAAATTAATGTCTTTGCTATCTGGACGCACTTAAGAATGTTTTACTGCATTCTGCAGCTTCTTTCCAGTAGGCCTAGACAAAGTAGCATTCTCTTACGCTTGCACTTATAGAAACGATACAAAATGTACAGGAATTTTGTATCGTTTCTACTAGCGCAGCGTGAGGATACTGTTACTTTGTCTATGGGCCCTGATTCTATCTTTGTCCTTTTCAGCACAAACTATCGCTAAGTAGGTAGTCGTTCGTTTAAATCAAATTAAATAAATGATACGAACTTCTAGAATGCTGAAGAATATTCTTATATTGTCGACTTGCCATTGTTAATAATTATTAAATGTTTAAAAAAATTACCCATTGTCTATGTAGTGTTATTTTGTTTGCTGTGGTTGACATGTTCGAAGTTTAAAATTCGTTTTATTATCTACAAACATTGCGCATATGACAAGTACCGGAGTGGACAAAATTACTAGACGTTCTCATGCGTAATGTGTGTAAATATAAGACAATCTTATGTGATTTGCTTTGTTAAGTATGGTTTAAGATTTAAAAATATATAATTATTGGGATGTTTAGAAATTGCCCACATTTTGAAGGTTAAAAAACACAACACGACTTTTGTATACAAATTTTACCAAAGAACAGAATATTTGATATTAATTATAATTATTTGTATTTATTTATTTAAATTATTCAGCGGTTGTAAATGTAAAATATAGTGATTATGCAATGTATGGATTAGATAGAAAAAATATTGTAGCAATTTTTAATAGTGACAACAATTGATATTAGAGGTTAAAATTCACGTAATTAAATATAGATTCCGAACAATATTTAAAGTATTTCCTGTACAATTTTATAGCTCATTGATAGATATATCAAGTTATTATGTATTTACTAACTTACCATTTGCAGTACAGTTTTCGTAAACCCCAAATCACTTGCTTATTGGTCCTATGTGCCTGTATAATACAAGTTAGCCACAATTTTCTTCTTCTTCTTATTTTAATGGTGGCGACGAGCTTGAGACTATTCCGCCAATGTCACGTGGTTGTTGTGGATAAACGACGGAAATTCTTCGGTGGGATGAGGATTAAATAATGCAACTAGCTCAAGAACCACCATTTTTGTAATATCTCGCGTCATAGCACCGTCAATATTTATGACATCTTTTAGTTCTTTCCGTGACCGCTTGGAGGCGCTGTACACTTCCTTATACAAATATTGTCGACTTTTGTGCACTGGAACTGTGTCCATGGACTTATTTTTAAAGAAAATGTAAATTGTACAATTTTTTTTTTGAAAAGAATAATTTTGTTTTTATTGCCAGTTCTTCTGTGACAGCAACCTTCCGAACCCGGCGGTATCATGTGTACTCCTGTCCTGTCGGTTCTGATGATTTGAAAATACTTTGTTAAAAGTCTATACAAATAAAGATGTTTTGAATTGAATTGAATTATGCGGTGACGCTAGCGAGCATAGATTAGAAAATGCTGGATGACTTGTTGTAGGGTACTAGACTTGCAGCGCTTCATGAACTGAAAAATACTGATAACACTTTGTATGCCTCACTCTTGTATGTTATGTACTAGATATTCTCTAACTACACCATTATTGTACAAAGATTTTTATTTTTTTAATAAATTTATTTTAGTTTACTCTGTGGTTTTAATTAAACTTATTATAGAAAATGAAACAAGATATCATAAATACATACAAATATGCTCACGCCTGTATTCCCCAAAGAGGTAGGCAGAGGTGTCAGTAATAACAACACCTACTTTTCACCGAAGATGATTAAGTGGCAACGTGACGGATGGCGAGTCTATCGTCGTCTCACTATACATACGTGTTTGAATTACTTCTCAGACATATGCAGGCTTCCTCACGATGTTTTCCTTCACCGTAAAGCACGTGGTGTGATATCACTGCACATACGTTTTACGACTTTAAAACTCATATTTTACAAGTGGAAAAAATCAGTAAAACACTCCATAAAAACTCGATCCGAATTTATTTAAATACACATAAAAATAATAATTATTGCAATAATAATAAAAACAAGTTAATCGTTGTTTATTAAATATAATTTGTTTAAATATAGTCTCGACTTAATCTAATGCTCTTGCACGTGAGGTGGCGTGCGGACTAGGGGGCGATGCGTATGCGGGGATCGACTGGACACATTATTGTCGATGGAAATTGTACTTTAGGGCTTGCAAATACAGTACATTTATCAATTATTTTACTGTGAATGTAAAATTAACACAATTTTAGAATAAATCAGGGGATGAAAAGTGTAGCTATGCGCGGCCATTCTTGGTACTTTATGTTTTGCAAATATATAAAAACTATTTCAAAAATATATAATGTTTATTAAATATAAACATTATATATTTTTGTTGAGTTGACATCGAAAAAAGAATATTAAAAAAACAATAAGTTTTACAATATATTTTGCAACGAGACGAGACCAAATAAAATCTAAAACGTATTCAAAAATGAGGGTAAGTTCTATATAAAATTTTTTATTTAAATTATAATTTGTCATAACGTCAAACTGACGGCCTAGATCAAACCGCCGCCGACCGTAAAAGCAAGCATTCTAAATTGCACCTTATGTCATTTGTGCGAGAGTTAGTTATTCGCAGTCGATCCCGCACGTCACCCTATGTGGGGCACGCGTGCTTCAAATCACAAACATAGCTTATTTATACCGCTTGCGACAGATAGTTTTCAAATATTGAACATTATCACAATCATTTCATAAGATGCTTATAATTTTTAGGTGAAAATGTTTACTATCGACCAAACTTCAAAAACTATCTCGTGCTTGCATTATGTACATGCCTCGTGTCTATAATACACAAATATGTAATTAATATCATATTCTCGTTGGCCTAGATAATGTAACATTCTCTCGCGCTTGCGCTAATAGAAACGATACAATATGGAAATGACATAAATCTCACGTGGCATATGTCATTCTCATACATTTTGTATCGCTGCTATAAGCGAAAAGCGAGGATAAAGTTACCTTGCCTGCAGCCCCTGGCATTATCGGATATATTAACCCAATGGCTGGTCAAGTGAATTTTCACAAAGCAAATGACCTTCTGACTTTTGCAAACAATTTTAGGAGAATCGGTTACCTGGGTTCAGTCAGTTGTCCGACTCTCTTAATGTTTAATCTAAGGAGAGTTCAGGGGCCTTACCATGAGCTCTTATTGCCATGATAGTTTCACTCATTTATGAGACAGATGTATATGGCGTGTATACATCTATCACTGTCGTACAGCTGAAGTATCATTGCAATAAAAGCTCATGGTTTGGGCCCAGGCTATGGTATAATTACGTCATACGCACTTAACTCTAAATCAGTATAAGGCGCGTGTTATTGTGTTACATATTTTGTAATACAAATTGTTCCTGGTCAGAATTGCCGTGATATAATTACATCATAGTCTAAACAACTCATTCAAATGTAAGCTCTATGCATTGAAACACACGGTGCATACTTGTTTGTCGAAGACAAATAAAAACCGACCATAGAATCATAGACACAAGGCAGTATTCAAAGCGATTATTATCCGTATTAATAACTATACATTTGGTCGAACGAATTAAAAAATAAAAATGTACAATTACATTCTAAGTTTAAACATATGAAGAGTTGTTGATGTCGATAAGTTTCATTGAAAAATATACACATTATTCATATACAATAAAGTTGATTTTTGAATAAAATTTATCGATTTCTCAAATGGGGATACCATTAGGATTGTATTATGATTCAGGAGGTATGAATGAACGTGTCATTTGAAATTGACACTTATTGAATCGCAATAAGATACCCTGATAGGTCTTCAGAAAAGCGTATAACTCTACACTGCACTAGTTTGAACGCAATCTATATACAGTTAGCATCAAAATTTGATCGAAATTAAAATGTATTCTTAAAGCAATATTTGAAGAAAATCTGATTAAGTTCTTGAAACAAAAAAATCTTAAAAACATTTATGGAAAATGACAAGTCAGTTTTTGATGCTGACTGTACCGCTCACGACTGCTTACAACAATAATTAAGTATAATGAACAATATTTACACGTTTTGATTTATTATTTATTAGTTTATTGTAGTCATAGGAATACTTGCCGGTCACGTGGCGCTGCTATTGCTTACTTGACTGGTTAAAATAATTACAACAAGATACCAAATACAACTGCTTTTTTTTAGATTCGGTGAACTAATGTTTACACCCTACAATATTTCAGACTAGATTTGTTATCTATATAAAAAATATTGCCGAATCTATGTACGCGCATAATTTCAGACCAGCTATTTGTTGGTAAATTATATTATATTATATATACATAATTTGAAGGTAGATTAAAATAATCGGATGAAATAAAACTCCATATAAAAAGGATCTCGTGAAAATGAGTCGACGCGGGTGAAATCGTGAGGCAAAGCTTGTACAAGGCTGTCTATTTTCTTTATATATAATATATTTATTTATAATATATATTATTTATTTAATACCAATAGGCAACACCAGCGACCAGCCGGTCAACAAATGACCATAATTCGATCAAAAAGTCACATGCTATCATTACAATTCGATTACGCGTCTATAAATCGACTTACAATTTAGTAAACGTATATTGTCAAAGCTGTACCAAGTAGCCCGAGAGTAGTTCATTTATATCTTTATTATATTTCATTATTGAAATTCAAACCTTATGTAATTCAGTATTAGATTTGTATGCATGACACACATGTATACAGGTCACGGAGAAAATAGGACAGCTGTTAAAATATGTGATAGGGTATAATTTTAGAAAGCAAAGAAAATGATTATCACAAAAATATCTTCTTCCGTTTTCAAGTAATTGACGTTCAAAGTTGACCATATCAAGACCTTATTTTCGCATAAAAATCAGCTGTAACGTAGAGTTATTTTATTAGATTTAATCCTGAAATAATCCCATAAAACCATTTTTCGAAACCAGTAACCTTCCCCTTAATTTAAAAAGTTTAATTACCGCGTACGTAATGTAGGTAAACGCGGCCGCGTTCATTCATTCGCTTAAGGCCGCGAGCTCTTCGGCCATTGCCTATAACTACGTTATCGTTGGAGCTAGATATTTTACGACTTCAATAGAGTGATATATTCATAAAACCCTACAACTTCTAGAAGACAACTGTTCCTTTTTCTCCGACACCCTGTGTATTCTAAATTCTCTCTAAACACGAGGCGGCTCCTAAAACCGCAAAAACAAGGGAGGGAAAGATTCGAGGCATAAGGTGTGATCGCGAGTAGTTCAGTTGGAATAGCAACTGCACGGTTTGCAGAGGTCGTACCTCGTGTTCGTATTTTTCCTAACCATTTTTAAGAACTTATGTAATTTCAACCGATTTTTTTTTTCTTCTGTTTTCAATTCCTTTAAAAATGTACTTTAATCTCATAACGTGCATTTTCAAAATTTAGTACAACAAATTTAAATTAAACTTATATGTCACTACGCAACCTATTTGCAACTTTAATACAGTGTAATAAGGTGTTGAATTACTAGCATGAAACGTTGAAAGACACAGAGAAAACTGTACCTTACCCTATAGACTATAAGATAGATACTAATTTGTGAATACAATTTGACCATTTTATTTTGTATCTACTGCTTGTATACATAGCAATATACTAATAAATTCTATTATATTTAATTGAGCCCTTACACTATGACTATGTATATTAAAAAGTGTATGTAAGGCATCCGCGGTCATATTATCCCCCAACGTTTCATACGAATAATAACTTAAGACATTCAAGTTTAAATAAAGAATAACTTATATTCTTTACATAAGGTTTGAATTCCTTTGAATCTTGTGCGTTGCAGGTATGTGTATTTGCAACTATAGCTTCTGTCTGCAACTTTGTCTTGGAATAAAATTTGGTTATAAATTATTATTCCGTTAAAATGGATAGCTAGAAAGGATTACAGCCTGAAAGAAATAAATAAATAATATTTAAATGGCCGCCATATGTATAATCATGCCAAATCTAATTAGAATCCATCCAATAGCTTCAGCGTGAAGGCACAAGATGCTAACCGACAGATACAAATTAATCATTATTAACAAATTCCACGCGAACGAAGTCGTTGGACAGAAGCTAGTTTGATATTTAAATGGTTCATTTAAAACCGCACCCAACAGGCTACTATTCTTAATATAACATACGAAAATCCAGTCACTAATACTGCGCGGTGTGATATTTACAATCAAGCAGTCGACAAACTTTTAATATAAATACAATACTTTACAACACCATCGTATGAACATTCTGCATCTAGCATGGGTGTAACTTACACCTTGGGAGCTATTCATATATTCCAATGGCAAAAAGAAAATTCATATCGTCGTTGCGCGCTCAAAAGTAGCTATGTGTTTTTACACACTTTAGAAGACGCAGAAAATAATTTTCTCGAAATATGGCCCGAGTATTAAAAAAAAAAATTCTTACTATTGATACATATAACAAATTTACATAGTTTTTTTAGATTAATGTTGGATAGGTATTATTATTAATAATGACAGAATTAAACATTACTGGAAATTTTGACACAGAGTTCACGAAATACACATAGCGACTTTTGCACGCGTAACGACGATATGCATTATATTGTCAGTCATATAAAGTCCTACCGGTCTGTCCCAATCCCCCTATTACCAAACAATGTCCATGCCTTTTGAAGAACTATACTAAAAGAGATAAAACTACTTTTAAACTATGAAATGTACATGATGCCAGCTGAGTTTCATGCCGGTTCTTCTCAGAAGGCTAGTTTCCGAACCGGTGGTTAATTCTTCGACATTCATAAGCCTTACCAGGGCCTAAACTGAATAAATCATTTTCATTTAATTTTTCAAAAACCAAGTATTACTATTGAAGATGTTTTGTAATAAGGGAGACTGAGTTTTTTAGTTATGTGCAGTGACGTCACACCTTGAGACGGCGATAGTCTCACCTCAACCTTTTTCCCCGACTAATTGAAAATTAATTTGATCGTCTCTAATACATTTATATAAGTGAGTATGACTGTACAATGTATTAACAGGATAAAGTCTGAAAATTTTCAAATATTTCTCATCAATTTCCAGTTACATGAATGCCATTGGACCCAAAGTGTATACCGAGTGTTAAGTTGTGTATGTAAAAGTGTAGCACATGTCAGCGCGTGGAGCCGATGGCACGTGTATTTGTGAGCTGGTTGGTGGACTAGTCGGCGGACTAGTGAGTGCACTAGTTGGGGCACTAGTCGGCCGGGCGCGGCGGGGGCGCGCGCGGCGGCAGAGGCGACGAAGGCACACTCCAACTCTCGCTCGTCCCCCATCTAACACACGATAAGTTTTACAACATGTTTCATTCAAAATCATATATGATGAAAGTTTTTAAGACTAGCTAGCCTATTGCCATCAAAATATAAGCGACCATTGCAACTTATCGACGACGCGTTAATAATCTGTCTATACAGATAAATAAAATTGAAGTGTCTGTTTGTAATTCCAAAATAACAGATTTTCAATAAACGCATATGAAAGTACTGACAATACCGAAAAAAAAAACTATTTTTCAAATTTGTTTTCGGTCTCTCTGTACTTCTGTTTGTTCTGGGTAATCTCAGAAACAGCTTTTATTTAAAAAAAGCATAAGGTGAATCCGCGGGGCTCAGCTAATGTCCAATAAAAATAACTAAACCCATTTTGAAGTCCCATGCTCTACAGTAAGTTTCATCTAAAACAAATCATACTAACGAATTTACAACGTATTGCTTAAATCAGGGGCCTTACTCTAGAGCAGTGTTCCGCAAACTTTTTGTGTTCAAGGTACACCTAGGAAAACGAAAAAAAATTGAGGTACACCACAAATTAAAAAACAGTTTTTAAGTAATATTAATCAACTTTTATTATTAATCAACAAACTTAAACTTTAAATTTCACTTATTATAATTTTACTTACCCTTACTTACTTACTAAAAAATATTTTATAAGATAATCTTATTTTTCCACGGCACACCAACTAATGATCACGGTACACCAGTGTGCCGCGGCACACACTTTGCGGGACACTGCTCTAGAGGACTCTTATTCAATGAAATACAAAGTTACGGTCACAAGTTCACAAAGTTCCCACCACGGTTCTTATTCGTTCAAAAAATTACGTACAAAAATGGTCTGCGAGAAAATTCTTTGACGTTTATAGATAGTTATATATATATTATAATATTAATAAAGAATATCATATATAATGTAGGTTAGTGGGAAATAAACAAAAATGTTGATCACCTGTGGTGCAGGTGATGATGGTGATGCGTGGGT
The DNA here is from genome assembly GCA_964035505.1 of Watsonalla cultraria. Taxonomy (NCBI): domain Eukaryota; kingdom Metazoa; phylum Arthropoda; class Insecta; order Lepidoptera; family Drepanidae; genus Watsonalla; species Watsonalla cultraria. The sequence goes on along the minus strand of OZ037717.1, from coordinate 1,355,652 downwards.
CGGCGCGCTGCAAGGTGATGCCACTTGACGTACCCGCTGAGGCGGCGCTTCACCAGCCCCGCGAGCGAGTGCAGCCAGCCTGCGACACGCGACCAACGCTAGCCCCGACCCCGGCCCCGCCCCGACCCCAGCCCCACCGCTACTGCGCTCTGCCCCCTCACATGGTACCTCTTTGGTTACACTACCATGGACATACTTTTACCCATCCCGCGAAGGACTTCCACGCGATAGGTTGAGAGGTGTTCCAACAAACACTTTTCACCGAAGATTGTGAAGCCAAAGTTTTGTTAAAGGAGGCAAATAGTCACATTTTCCATTTATTATATTAACTAGCCAACTGCCCTCGCTTCGATTCAAGTTATGTGTCTAAATCTAATAGATTTAAATGTCTTGAATCACCCTATCTATTGATGAAAACTGCATTAGAATCAGATCAAAGCGAACAGACAGTGGAAGCGACTTAGCTTATATTATGTAATGATACGAATATAGACTTCCGTAACCAAAGTAAGTGTATGAAGAAATGCACGAATGTAGACGAAGTGAAAGATGTATTTAATCGTAGCACGTGGCAGACGGTGGTCTCTGCCTATCCCCGTGGGATGCAGGTCATATGGACGTGAGCATGATGCATTAATTTATGAATATGGTTAAAGTAAAATAACATATTAGAATACAGAATTGGAAACCACAGACTTCGTCGATTTTCTAAACACTTTGACAACTTACCTATGTGAGATTTTTGATTAGAAAAATAGCATCTTCATATCTTCGGTGAAAAGTTTGCTTTAGATCTCTAAAGGTATCTTGTCTCTCTCTATAGGTATCTACCTACATTAAGTCGATATTTAAATAAATACTTGGCAGACTTTCAAATTGGAACATTACAATTAATGTTGCGATCCAATTTCGTCCAAGTTACGGTAGAACCAAAGAACTTCCATACACCATGATGGCTGTTACGAGCGAAGCTCCGAAATGAAGGGAGTGATGGTGAACACACACCTTGCTACTAAAAGCTCTCTGTAGGCTAATTTAGTCATTAAAGCTAGACCATTATGTGACAAAATGCTGTGTACAGCCAACCACTTATATCTATGAAAAAACTCGTGTTTTTGTTCATTTGTAAGCAATAATTCCATACAATTAAGAGACCCCAAACCTAGCAGACCTTGAGGAAATAAGACACGACACGAATCATATGTAGTCATACTCTAGAGATAGTAAAAAAAATCTTGATATGAGTTTTATAACTTTTCTAAGTAAGAGATTCGTAACGATATATGGTGTGTTATATTATAATGATTCAAGCTTCTCTGTTCTCTCCTCATCTTACTTCCTCAATAAATTTATTTTTGTCTTAAAAGAATATGTTTGCTTTTTATTTTTTTAAATTACTCCTTGACATTTTGTGGTTGTCTGTACACCAATACGGCCTCTAAATTTGTTGGTCTATTTAGGCAACTTTTTCCCAAAGCAATAACCTCGATTGATAATAGCCCTTATTAGCTGTGTGTTAAGGTCGTGTTTAGTGTAGCGAGGCATGTGACAGAGCAACAAACGGGCAGCGATGTGTGGGGCGCGTGAGGACAGCGGCAAAGCACAGGAATGTTGGCGGAATATTGTTGACAACATGGCAAATGTTTGATCAAAGTATATGCAAATGTATTCGTTCGCGTCTTATATTTCTTAGTACGATATTAGCATCTCTCGCTCACATCTTATACAGAATAAGCGGGAGAGAACAATTTATTTGACTATAGTTAAACAAGTTTTGTCAACAAAATTTGAGCTTTAACCCTAGAGTAAGTTTATTTTTATTTGATCAAACATTAGTTCAAATATTCCACTAACGAACAATAGAATACATCGATATCGGACGAGTAGAAACAGTCTGATGAAAAGAGTAATTTGAAGATGACATTATATAGGTTGTGTTAAGATTATAGAAGTACTTGTATTTAAAATTGGTACGAGCTTCTTTACATTAGTGGCAAATAATTTACTGGGGATATCCCTACTAATGTTATAAATGCGAAAATAACTGTCTGTCTGTTACGCTTTCCCGCTTAAACCTCCCAACCGATTTTTGATTTTGGTGAAATTTGGCACAGACAATCTTTAGACCCTGAGAAAGGACATAGGCTACCTTTTACTCGGCGGTTTTACTATGCGGGTGAAACCGCTAGGCAAAGCTAGTTTGTCTATAAGTAATTGAACTGCATAAGGTTTTTTTATTACCAATTTAAATGAGCGAATTGATGGGATCCTCGTCTCAGGTACTATATAGGTAGTTGAATTTCTTCTCAGACATACAGGTTTCTCCAAAATGTTTTCATTAAAATATAATTGACGGGGACGGGAATTGAGTTTAGAAATAGCGTTGCAGACTCAGAACACGCCACCATGTCTTTAATATGCCCATATATTTACATATCCATTCAAAAATATAATCGCTGTGTTTATTACAAAGGATAAACAATTCAGAAATGACTACCTTGTATATATTTTAAGTCTTGCACGAGTACCTCTACAAAACAACACTACAGTGATGCCAACATTAAAAAAAAGCCCGTACCAACATAATAAACGGCCACAGAGCTCGTATTCAGGCCATATTGCGCAAGCCCAAATAGCAAAGCACATATTTGCGTCTCAAGCGTTTGCCTCGCGTTCTGATTGATATACACTCAATGTCGTTTTATTATGTACATAATATGGAAAATAATGACTGTGACGTGTGTGGCGCAAAATTATTGTACATTTAATTTTTATATATAACATTTTAAACACTGAAATTTAACTAATACAAGGTGAAACATAGTGCTTTATGACATACATTCGTGTTTTTAGGGTACCATATCCAAGAGGAAAAACGGGACCCTTTTACTGAGACTCCGCTGTCCGTTCGTCTATCACTAGTTAGACAGTTTAAATTTTCACAGATGATGTATATTTTTTGACACTATAAGAACAAAAAACTGAAATACATAGTTCCCATACAACAAATATGATTTTTTGGTCTCGCACTTGGCGGGTTTTTTCCATACAGGGCCGTTTTCTTTATGACTCTAACATATAGAATACTAGCGGTCACGCGGGTTCACTCGCGTAGTTCCCGTTCCCGTGGGAGTGCGGGGATAAAATATAGCCTATGTTACTCGCTGATGATGTAGCTATCCATTGCTGAAAGAAGTTTCAAGATCGTTCAAGTAGTTTCGGAGGCTATTCAGTGCGAACAAACAAAAAAGCAATCAAATCTTTCCTCTTATTAGTGTAGATATTTGCACGAATAGATGTCATATGCACTACGCCTTAATTTTTAAAGCTTCTAATAGATTTTAATAATGTATCAAATACCTTGTTTAATCAACTATATAAACCATACATTTGAGAAAAAATTTTAATTATGAAAAGCCAAATAATACAATAATATCACGACACACATATAGAGTCTACACTTTTTGGTCTTTATTTTTAGCATAGAGCATCGGATGGTGGTACAAATAAAAAAAAAACATGTCGTTACACATACTAATTATTTTTGTGGTAAAGTGTAGTTGTTAGATTACTTAAGGTTCGACGCTAATTGAATGATATGTGGATCACACGAAAAAATTTGCTTTGAAATGAAATCTTTCAAACAAACAATTTTAGATATAAAATTTAAGGAATTTAATTTTCAAATTGTACCATCAACCAACTCTGTGACAAAATGTAGGCTTAAAAAGTGTCGACTCTGTATACGCATGAATTGAATGTGAGTTGAGAGCAAGCGCAGCATATATTGATAGTACACTACTGGTGTCATAGGCTGGCTGCCCTCCTTCACACAAACATAATCATAACACAACATAGGACACTAACGTTCATAACTCTATATCGTCACCCGTGTGTTTGTAACCTTGAGTAAACAAAAATAATAAATAAGTAATAAAACAACTCACTTATAATAACTTAAAAACATCCATACATACAACGATAGAGAAGGGTCTAAAGGACCAAGCTTTATACATGTGGCGCTGCAGTACAAGCACACATACGCACTGCGTACTCACGCGCGATACTTTCGACTCTATCGGAGCGTGTGAACATGTGTGAGAGTACGAGAGCGCCCCGTTTGTAATAAGCTTGCTTTCCGTTGGAATATTTTGTCTACTGTCCACGAGGATGTAGATTCATAGACACGTTTTGTCATAATACACTCAGTATACTATTATACGCTCGGTATATATTAAGATATTTAAACTGTTAATATTCTTTCGTTTCTGTATGCATATCCTTTTATATTAATTTTAATTTGTATTATGCATTAAATAAATAAATACATCTGATTTCTTAAAGTTCGGACTAGTACGCCCAAATCATATTGAGACAGAAAGTGACAAACGTATGAAACGTTATATATGTCACTATCACGTTACTCAGTCGAATAACCATCGCAAAAACGAGAGGTGAAGTTGTCCGAAGGCAATCTCAAAGAGGCTATATTTTCTAATACATATATAAAATGAACGCTAGCCTCATATGGACAACCTCTAGTATACTGCGTATTTTGAAACTACTCCGTGGACAATAGACCTAAACCCCCTGATTACAAAACGTATGGCTAGTCGTACACATGTCATAATTTTGTCAATAATATGCATATCTATACAGATAAATAAAATTGAAGTGTCTGTTTGTAATTTCAAAATAACAGCTTTTCACTAAATGCATATGAAAGAATACACGCCACTAGCACTGAAAAACCAAGTTTTAAAATTTTTCTCTGTCTGTCTGTTTGTTTGTTGCGGGTAATCTCTGAAACGGCTTTTCCAGCTTTCACTGGCAGGTAGCTGATGTTTCAAGGAGTAACTTAGGCTACTTTTATTTAATAAAAATATTAGGGTTCCGCGACATGAAGCATGAAACTAAATCTACGAGGGTGAAACCGCGGGGCACAGCTAGTTGAAAATAATATGGTATGTGTGCGGCTAGCTTAACCTAAGATAATCCTTGAAAGTAGTTCCATCTCTTTTTGTAATAGGGATTTAAAAAGAGATGGATTTAGTTTTAGACCTAGTTCTTTAGGCTATCCGCACACTACTTTATTGATGATAATATTGTGTGTGCGGCTAGCCTTAAATGTTTTGTAATTAGGGTGAGTGTTCTGAAGTGAAGTGTAAAGAAGACACAACAGTAATAGGGTGTAAGTACTTTACGTACGGACGCGTACGCCCTCAGCTAAACGTGGGATGCATGTTATCTATACCAAAAAGTATCTAATTAATATATGAAACAATTTAAAATATATCTATCTACCCATTTTGTGATAATTCTCAGCGAGTAATCTTACTTAATTATATAAACTTGTGCAAAACTTTTTAATTTGTTATTAATTTTAACTGTAAATTAGTTTCAATATCATGCTGTTGTCCTATTTCAGCACGCATGATCAGAGCGAGACAAAACATTTTTATCAAATTAAATTATGCATAAAGAATATATTGTCATTTATGTCAGCTTCTCAAAGCCTATTCATACCTGGTCCATTATTCTGTAAGGTTTCACAGCGTCGCACTCGAAGTCGATTGTCTATTTCAGAGATACGAAATTAAACTTTATCGCATATGTATTATGTATCAATTTCCTATGATTAGAACCGAAACTCGATGAAGAGTTCGGTGCTGAGACTCCCTACAGAATACGGCTGAGCGTTTTTCGTCACCGTCTACGGTATGTCTTGAAAAGTCTCTGTGAAATGTGTACCCTATCCCAGACGCGTGTGTTACCTTGGTCATCGTGATGGTGGTTGGGTGCCGGGTGTGGGTGCGGGTGCACCAGGTCGGTGCGACACCCATTCCTCAATTCCGCTCGCGTTAGACTCTGACTACGTCCTTCCGATAACCTGTACCGATGAATTAATACAATTATATTTTTTTTTAAAGAGTTAGGTGTCATTTTTTTCAAAAACGTTTGGGCAGTCCTTCTGATGGCAAGCAGACTGCAGTTCATGAACAACTACCAGAGTATCACTAGTAAGACAAGACATACATATGCTCACGCCTATATTCGCTGAATGAGATATGTAGGTACTAGGTAGGTACCTATGGGCGCGCTCAACCGAGCTGCCATCTAGTTTCAATTGTAGGAAACAAGTCTCAATTTAAAATTGAGACAGGAAACAACACTAGCTACTTTTCGTAATAATGTAATTCTTAAATTTAGGATAATAAATTGTAATTCAGATTCTAGAATTAATTAAAAGTACTAACGAAGTAGAATTTCCTATTTATATAATTTTGTAATGTAATATGAATTAAGTGGGTCACTAATGTTTTTGTTGTGTTTACACTACTGTATGATTTCCGTATGTATTATTTTAAGAAACGAGTTAAGTTAATTATGTAAAATTAGAAGTTTAATTAATGTTTCATTATTATCTAATATTGTTGTAATTATTGAATAATTTATTTTAAAATACAATTATGATTTACTTTTGTAACAAAACTGTAAACTTTATAGGGTGTTTCCGGTTCATTTTATATTGTTATTTAAAATACCTAATTAAGCTAATTAAGATGTATTTCGACTTTAGTTAACATAAAAATAATGTTTTATTGTTTTTAGAATTATAAAACCTTAATATTAAATAGTTTTGTAATAATGTGAAACACGTGGTCTTGTAATTAATAATTAAATAACTTGGTTAGTCGAGGTTGCAGTATGTGGCATTCTTTCGCTGATCGTTGAAGAGTAAGGTTGTTAAAGAAATATAATTATTTATCCTGCTGTGTTCCTTATTTTTCTTGACGATTATAATGGATCCTGGGGCGAACTCCGGTGAGGCGCCGACAGCAGCGGTGGGATCGCAGCCCGGTGATCCCGGACCACCACGTCAACTGGAGCCAACTTTCACCATGGAACAGGTCATGAGTCTTGTTAATTCTATTACGAAACAATCGGCAGCTAGTGCTGTGACCGCTGCCCTCTCATCTGGTTCATTGCCATCGCGTCACCATCACGATTTTTACTTGCCGCCTTTCGACCCCGATGAAAGATCTCATGATATTAGGGATTGGTGTGCTCACGTGGACGAAACGATATCAAAATTCAACATACCTTCATACGAGGCCCGCATGAAAGCTATTTTACAACTAAGAGGAAGAGCAAAAACATGGGCTGACACGTGGTCGCTGAGTTCTACCACGTGGGACCAAGTTAAATGTGAACTAATCCAAACGTTTGGCAGGGAATTCCGGTACGCGGACGACGTTCAGAAGTGGAGAGCCTTCACTTCTGATCACGCGTCGAGTTACGCTGAATACGCTACAAAGGCCTGGACGCTGTTCAAGCGAGTCCGACCTGAGGCTTCGGATGCGGAGGTGCTTGATGCTGTGGTGACAGGTATTTTTCCAGAATTTATTCGCTCAGATTTATTACGTATTACGCCAGAATCATTGCCCAAATTAATTTCTGTTTTGAAAACTTATCGCAAACGCAAGCTAGAACCGTCCATAAAACCAAGTATCGATCATCATGACTGCAAAAAACCACGTTTCGCTGAATACAGTGTTTCTAAAAGGGATCATGTTGTTAAATGCTATAACTGTAATAAGGTGGGTCATGTGTCTCGTGATTGTAAGGAAATAAGGGTGGTCCCTAAGGCCAACCCAGTGCCGATGCAAAATAATAATAATCAACCCAATAAACCAGGTCCTTCTAGTAACTCGAATATGGCTAAAAATATTGAGTGCAGGTATTGTCATCGTCCAGGTCACGTTGAAAGGAATTGTTTTCGTCGTCAGAATGATGAGCGCCTCAAATCAATAAACAAGTCTGTAAACTATTGTCAATCCTTAGAACGCAGTCTGATTACTGTAGAAATAGGTGATAAGGGTTATTCGTGTCTTTTTGATACTGGTGCCGACTGTTCATTAATTAAAGAAAGCGTTTCTCTTTCTGTACCCGGCAAACGTAAATGTGTAGACGTTACCTTTTCGGGCATTGGTGGTTCACCAATAAAGTCAAATAGAAGCATCACCTCTGTAGTGAAAGTAGACGGTATTTATGTAGAGCTAGAATTTTATGTAGTTGGTGATACTCGCATGAAATTTGATATCCTTATCGGATTCGACCTTTTGAATGTGCCAGGTCTTAGCGTGACACTGAAGAAAGACAGTATTTCTCTAAAGCGTGAGCTTTTTATTAACAACGTTTTGCTTGATGTTGACCCGACTTTGAGTCTTGATACTGATATAAGCGATCCCCAACAACTTAAAATATTACGGGAAATACTTACTAAATATAAAGATAATTTTACAAGTGGGAATCGCGTTTCACAAGTGAAAACTGGATCTTTACAAATTAGATTAAAGAATCCGGACAAAATAGTACAGCGACGACCATATAGACTGTCACCTGTGGAACGTGAAAAAGTTAAAGAAATAGTTCAGGATTTGAAGAGTAATGGCATTATACGAGATAGTTCATCTCCTTACAGTAGCCCTATTTTACTAGTCAAAAAAAAGGATGGTACTGACAGGCTCTGTGTCGATTTTCGCGAGCTTAATGCCAATACTCTCAGAGATCACTTTCCTTTACCGCTTATAGCAGATCAGATCGATAAGTTAGGAAAAGCACGCTATTTTACCTGTTTAGATATGGCTGCAGGTTTTCATGGTATTCCAATTTCACCCGATTCGATCGAAAAGACCGCTTTTGTGACCCCCGATGGTCAATTTGAATACTTGCGTATGCCTTTTGGTCTCTGTAACGCGCCGTCGGTTTATCAACGTGCTATCAATTCGGCATTAGGAGAACTTAAAGATAGTATCGCGTTAGTTTATGTTGATGACATTCTGGTAATATCCGAAACAATTGACGAAGGTTTGCATAATCTAAAATTAGTACTAGATCGACTAACGCAAGCTGGTTTTTCCTTGAACGTTGCCAAATGCTCTTTTCTTAAAACGCAAGTAGAATATTTAGGAAACCTTATAGAAAACGGAACCGTTAAACCTAGCCCACGGAAGATCCAAGCCTTGGTCAATTCACCCATTCCTAAGAGTCCCAAAGAAGTCCGTCAGTTTAATGGATTAGCTGGATATTTCCGGAAATTTGTGCCTAACTTCTCCTCGATAATGGCTCCCCTGTACGAGTTAACAAAGGCGAACGTTCCTTGGCGTTGGACAGATCGTCATGAACTTGCAAGACGCGAGGTCATTAATCGGCTTATATCTTCTCCCCTTCTGACTATTTTCGATCCCTGTTTACCCACAGAGCTTCACACCGATGCCAGCTCTCTGGGGTATGGCGCCGTGTTAATTCAAAGACAGGATAAAAATCCATTGGTAATTGCTTATTTTAGTATGCGGACGACTGATTGCGAGAGTAAATATCATTCCTATGAATTGGAAACCCTCGCAGTTGTAAAAGCAATTAAACATTTTCGCCATTTTCTACACGGGAGGGCTTTTAAAGTCGTGACGGACTGCAACTCTTTAAAAGCTTCCAGTCATAAGAAAGAGTTGACTCCCAGGGTACATCGATGGTGGGCTTATTTACAGAATTTTGATTTTCAAATTGAATACCGTAAGGGAGACCGCCTTGCTCATGCAGACTATTTCAGTCGCAACCACGTAGATACTGAAAAATCCGTTCGAACTGTCAGTGTCGCTCTACCACCAAAATCGCCTACTCAGGCCTTAAAATTCCTAGTCAACTCGCTTGACCACAATTGGCTGCTCATTGAGCAGAAACGCGATCCTATCTTAAGTAAAATTGTTGATCAATTAAAAGGAGACTCTATTCCCAAATCTATTGCCGATACTTACATCATTACCCAAGATAAATTATTGAGGCGTAAAGTCCAAATTGATAATAAAACTCATAAGCTCATTATTGTCCCTGCTAGATACAGATGGAATCTTATCAGTCACTATCATAATTCTCTTCAACATTTTAGTTGGGAGAAAGTTCTTGCTAAATTACGTGAACAATACTGGTTCCCAAATATGTCGCGGCTGGTCAGAAAATTTGTAGAGAACTGTGTTAGTTGTAGAGTTCGGAAAGGTGTTTCGGGTGCTCGACAGGTTACGCTACATCCAATCGACAAAGTCCCAATTCCTTTCCACACTGTCCACGGCGATATTACTGGACGAATGAATGGCCAGCGAAACGTAGCGGAATATGCTTTTGTTTATATAGATGGTTACAGCAAATACGTTCACATGATCTATACAAATGACCGCACTACGGAAACCGCAATTAAGTGCTTTCAAAATTTTATATCTATTTTTGGCACCCCTACGTTATTTATTACTGATCAAGATAAAAGCATGACATCCACAGAGTTCAAAAGTTTTTGCGAACGTTATGGTATTCAGCATCATGTGGTGGCAAAAGGCGCTAGTAGGGCGAATGGACAGGTAGAGCGCCTTATGAAAGTAATTAAAGACAATATGTCGGTTGTAGAACTTGATATGCCTTGGCACTCGGCTATTCAGGATTTACAATTAGCTATAAATTGTAGTGTATCCAAAAGTACCGGCAAAAGTCCACTGGAAATTTTACTGGGAAAGAAATGTTCACCACCGAGTATTAAGTTATTACAAGTTGATGACGATGTACTAACTGATGATCTAGAATCAATGCGAGCGGCTTGCAAGGATAGGATGGACGAGCGATCCCTTCAGGATAAGTCTCGTTTCGATAAAGGTAAAGCTAAAGTCAAACCTTATAAAGTTGGCGACTTTGTTCTACTTCGGCGCCATGAACGCCACACCACTAAACTCGGTCCCAAATTTGAAGGGCCTATGGAAGTTTTAGAAATCTTGCCCAATGACAGATACAGACTAAAACATGTCAATCTCCGCGGTTGTTCAGAAAAAATTGCTAGTCATGATTCCTTGCGAGCTGCTCCCCTTGCACAATATGACCCTTTTGAAAGTGACTCTGACTCTGAGCAGTCGGCCGTATGGGCGAATAACGATAATTCTGGAGTACCTGTTGAATCACTATCTTCCGCCACTGCATCCGCTAATAACTGTGGGAACATACCAGTTAATTTGGGGGCATCCACTTCCAATAATTAGCCCCTGCTTTATTTTATTGTTGGTTCCTATCCAAAATCCTTCCTTTCGCGCTGGCTGGCCACCATGCGCATCCTTTATACCGGTCTTAGAGGCTATAGCCCAAGAAGGGTGATTGCCTATTTTGATGATGGCTAGACCCCAGGATGGGTGATTGCCTGTTTTGATGATGGCTAGATCCCGGGAAGGGTGATTGCCTGTTTTGTTGATGGCTAGATCCCAGGATGGGTGATTGCCTGTTTTGGTGTGGGTAGATCCGAGAATGAGATTGCTAGTCTCAAGAATGATTTATGTTTATGAGTGTCAAAGTATTGTTTTTGACGAAATGTTTACTAATTAATCAAGGCTGTAAAGTTACCATATTATTTGTTAAGTTATAATTTACAAGTTAAGTGTTTATCCTTAAAACAAAAGAGAACCTTGTTATAAGGAAATATGAGATTGGTTTGATTTGATTATGTAATTGTGTGTACGTGCAATCTTATATGATTTTCAATTCTGTCAATGATTTTCTAAATTTGTAAGCGCAGAGAACGCGCTTGAGTCAGTATGGCCGTATGGGCGCGCTCAACCGAGCTGCCATCTAGTTTCAATTGTAGGAAACAAGTCTCAATTTAAAATTGAGACAGGAAACAACACTAGCTACTTTTCGTAATAATGTAATTCTTAAATTTAGGATAATAAATTGTAATTCAGATTCTAGAATTAATTAAAAGTACTAACGAAGTAGAATTTCCTATTTATATAATTTTGTAATGTAATATGAATTAAGTGGGTCACTAATGTTTTTGTTGTGTTTACACTACTGTATGATTTCCGTATGTATTATTTTAAGAAACGAGTTAAGTTAATTATGTAAAATTAGAAGTTTAATTAATGTTTCATTATTATCTAATATTGTTGTAATTATTGAATAATTTATTTTAAAATACAATTATGATTTACTTTTGTAACAAAACTGTAAACTTTATAGGGTGTTTCCGGTTCATTTTATATTGTTATTTAAAATACCTAATTAAGCTAATTAAGATGTATTTCGACTTTAGTTAACATAAAAATAATGTTTTATTGTTTTTAGAATTATAAAACCTTAATATTAAATAGTTTTGTAATAATGTGAAACACGTGGTCTTGTAATTAATAATTAAATAACTTGGTTAGTCGAGGTTGCAGTATGTGGCATTCTTTCGCTGATCGTTGAAGAGTAAGGTTGTTAAAGAAATATAATTATTTATCCTGCTGTGTTCCTTATTTTTCTTGACGATTATAATGGATCCTGGGGCGAACTCCGGTGAGGCGCCGACATACCCTATGTATAAAGAAGGGACATGTAAAAATAACCGGGGAGTTTGTTTCGCCATTTGTTCTCCTGACAGGCTTACATTTGGAAACGGTGGTAAATTATCCTTAGCGTAAGGGAAATGACGTTCACTAATTGTTCCAAGTGTCCCTTATGTTGAATAAAACTTTTTGATTTGATTTGATTTAATATTACACATTTTACAAGATAATAAGTCCTATTTAATAGAGGGTGAGTCTATTGTCATTAAGCAGGCACAACACTGAACGTCTACACTAGGAAATTACCGATGGAAAAACCCAATAACACTTCGCCCGACCCGGGGGTCGTATCCCGGACAACTTGCGACCAGTAGACCAACAAGGTAGAGTTACCCATGTGTTGTTTGATGTGTGTTTGGGTAGGCAGTGCTTACCTATCGTTAAGTAACAAGGGCGAGGGTGGGTGCAGTCTCTCGTGCAGCGGCGGCGGCTCCAGCTCCGCGCTGCCATTGGCTGGACATAATTATATTATTATTTGAAAAACTTACAAATATATCATATTCATATATTTATTGCAAGTTAGTTTCAAATATACACACACTTATACACTAATCTCAAGAACTATTGGTTTAAATTAGTAAAAAAACTAATTTTTTAGTAATATAGCTGTGTCCCAGTTTTACCCGCGTAGACTTTAATTCGCGGATCCCTATATTTTTTTTTAAAATAAATGTATCCTATGTTACTGTCAGTGAAATCCCCGTTAAAAATCGGTCCAGCCGTTTCGGAGATCATCCGGAACAAACAGATAGACAGACAGAGACATTGTTTAAAATATTTTATTTTGTTAATACCGTATATACCTTTAGATACATTTATTGAAAAGCTGTTAATTTGAAATTACAAACAGACGATTTAATTTAATTTATCTGTATAGATAGATGAGGAGCTCGTGGCACAGTTGCTATTGCGCATATCATTCGATCAGCGAAGTTAAGCAACCATACGCCTAGCCAGTAGTTGGATGGGTGACCGCCCGAGTTCCCTCCGTGCCTCGGAGAGCACGTTAAGCTGTCGGTCCCGGTTGCCAATTTAACATCTTTGGCAATCGTTACAGGTCAGTCGGAGGCCTAAAAATAATCTGACAACTGGTTTAACCCAAATCACAGATTTTCCTCCTAAACGGGGTTGCGAAGGTCAGATGGCAGTCGCTTCGTATAAAAATCAGGTGATCAGCCACATCGGGTTGAATCAAGTGCCGACCCCAACAATGTATGGGATAATGGCTAGGGAGATGATATCTGTATAGATATGGATGTATAGATAACATCACGCTTAGACCGCGAATAGGCTGCAATTGGTCACAACAACTTGTTGTTGACAACAAATAGCATGGTTTTATTGTTAATCTATATATATAAAAATTAATCCCCATTTCCCTTGGTCACGACATCACGGGTGAACGGCTCCACCGATTACGATCAATTTTTTTTGATGTGTTTGTTATTGCCAGGAGATGGTTCTTATGAAAGAAAATTGCGTGGAAAACTTAAAAATGTAAGAATACTTAACCACCATATAAAATTATTTCATTCTTCTTAAATCTTACCTTAACGCTTTGGACAATAAAAACTATTTGATGTAACCTTATGACGTTTGACATAGAATTGACAGAATACGTGCTACATTCTCATATTTAAGACAGGGCAACGTCTATCGAGTCAGATAGTCCTATATGAAAATGAAAATGAGAATGATTTATTCGGTTAAGGCCCTGATAAGGCACTTATGAATGTCGAAGAATTTACCACGTGGTATATTTATACGTGGGTGAAACTGTACGGCTAGTTGATCTATAATACTGTCACCATGTGTATGTGTGCGTGTACATAGTACATGTGCTACGGTAAGCGGTTACCTTCGTGTCCTAGCATGAGGTGTTGTCTACAGGTCCTCGGCGGAGGCTCCGGCGAGCGACCCGTACTGTGCTCTCTGCTCAAACTGGAAATGAAAATGATTTATTCAGTTTAGGCCCTGGTAAGGCACTTATGAATGTCGAAGAATTGACCACCGGTTACCGGACCAATTATAAACTGGAAACAACATACCGTTAACATAAGTAGGGGTGGGAAACCGGATAATTTTGAAAACCGGTTTCGATCATCGATCCCCAACTCCATTGATTTCGAATTGGGTTTGATTGGAATTGGGCTTACTAGTATTTAATCGGTAAAATGTACGAAACCGGGTTTTAAAGAAAACCAGTATTTCGAACGAATTATGCCGGTATTTCGAAGCCACTGATAAAAAGTCCCAAATGAGTTAACAAAATCGTTTTATAAGGACACATCAAACCGGATTTTATTTAGATACTAGCTGTGCCCCGCGGTTTCACCCACGTAGATTTAGTTTCTTCCTTATTGTCGCGGAACCCTAATATTTTTAATTAATAAAAGTAGCCTACGTTACTCCTTGAAACATCAGCTACCTACCAGTGAAAGTCCCGTTAAAATCCGTCCAGCCGTTTCAGAAATTACCCCGAACAAACAGACAGACAGAGAAAAATTTTAAAACTTGGTTTTTTAGTGTCATTATCGTGTATACTTTGATATGCATTTAGTGAAAAGCTGTTATTTTTGAATTACAAACAGACACTTCAATTTTATTTATCTGTATAGATATAGATTTATTTTGCCGAACTTGTAAATTAGCATGGAGAATTTACCTCCGATGCCTGGGCGTGGAGTGCAAGTCGACCCTGGACCTCCTCTGCTGGTTCTGGTGGTAAAACCGCTGGAGCACTATCGGACTAGTATTGCCGGAGCTCTGGGAACAAACACACGAGTTTTATTACTTTATTCCCCACTACTTTATTATCTATACTAATATACAGGGTGTCGGAGAAAAAGGAACAGTTGTCTTCTAGAAGTTGTAGGGTTTTATGAATATATCACTATATTGAAATCGCAAAATATCTAGCTCCAACGATAACGTAGTTATAAGCTATAGCCGAAGAGCTCGCGGCCTTAAGCGATTGAATGACCGCGCGGCCGCGATTACCTACATTCCGTATGCGGTCATTAATTTGTTTAAATGAAGAGGAATGTTAATGGTTTCGAAAAATGGTTTTATGGGATTATTTCAGGATTTATTATTGGGAGAAAAAAAATAAAAACGTAGTTAGATTTCACATGAATAACTCTACGTTACAGCTGATTTTTATGCGAAAATAAGGTCTTGATATGGTCAACTTTGAACGTCAATTACTCGAAAACGGATGAAGATATTTTATTCATAATAATTTTAATTGCTTCCTAAAATTATACTCTATCACATATTTTAAGAGCTGTCCCGGTTTCCCCGACATCCTGTATATAGCTGAAGAGTTTGTTTGGTTCGCTTTGAAAAAATATTTCAGTATTTGATAGTCCATTTGTGAAATGATGATAACTATAATATACTTACTTATAATTTGTATTTTTCTATGAAGCATTAGTTTTTTTTTTTTTTTTTTTATTTCATTTATTTGTATCTGTTTTTTGTTATTATTACATTGTACTGAGGTTAAGTTGTATTGTGGCTACTGCCAGTGTGACTGTGACGTCACGACTTGGTCCTAGCGGAAGATCAGTGATGGTTGTCATCAACGTGACAGCCAGATTATGCTGAGTTGGGTCTAATTCGTAACAATTATAAAACACTGTTACTATAATCCTTTTCGCTCTTTTGTGTATGATGTTACGAATAAATTATTTTCTTTCTTTCTTTCTTTCTTCTTTCATTAATGGAGGAAGTTTATATGCTACTAGCTGTGCCGCGCGGTTTCACCCGCGTAGATTTAGTTTCATCCTTATGGTCGCGGAAACCTAATATTTTTAATAAATAAAAGTAGCCTCAGTTACTCCTTGAAACATCAGCTACCTACCAGTGAAAGTCCCGTTAAAATCGGTCCAATCGTTTCAGAGATTACCGGGAACAAACAGACAGACAGAAAGACAGACGGACAGACGGACAAAGAAAATATTTAAAACTTGCTTTTTTAGTGTCAGGAGAGTGTTTACTTTCGAATGCATTTAGTGAAAAGCTGTTATTTTGGAATTACAAACAGACACTTCAATTTTATTTATTTGTATAGATATATTATCTCGCTAAGACCACTCGCGGGCTAAAGTTAGCGTTAGCGTAACTATTACACGCCGACGAAGACACGAGCAGATGCAAGTAAGTAAAAATATAGTAAACTACAGGACGTCACGCGGTTTCACCCGCGTGGTTCCCGTTCCCGTGGGTGTGCAAGAATAAAATATAACCTATATTAATCAGTAATAATGTAGCATTCGAATGGTGAAAGATTTAAATCGGTCCTGTACTTTTTAAGTCAATTCGTTACAAACATACTTACATACAAATCATTCCTCTATAATATCAATAATAGTATATAGTATAGTACCTGTGGCGACGCTCTGTATCTCGTATCGGCTGATACTCGGCGCGCCGGCGCTGGTGGCGGGGAAGCACCCAGCGTCCTGGGACAATATCATTAGAACACTATTCACACAAGGTAAACGCTTACGACGGGAGGGACCAGTAAACTTAGTATAGTTTATCAAAAAAATTGTGTCAGGCTAGCTTTATCATTATTTATCTTATATATATATATATATATATATAACTAGCTGTGCCCCGCGGTTTCACCCGCGTAGATTTAGTTTCATCCTAATGGTCGCGGAAACCTAATATTTTTAATAAATAAAAGGTAACCTATGTCCTTTCTCAGGGTCTAAAGATTGTCTGTGCAAATTTCATCAAAATCGGTTGAGAGGTTTAAGCGGGAAAGCGTAACATACTGACAGAGTTACTTTCGCATTTATAATATTAGTAGGGATACGTAAATTCCGTTAGTCTGTAAGAAGGTTTTAACCAGTCAGGGGAATTTATTTTTAATTTGCTTCCTCTTGTTCTGACACACTCTTGTGTCTGTCACTGTGACTATTCGTTAGTATAAACCGTATTAAATCACGACTTCTTTACTATAAATCCCAACAAATTCTTCGACATTCATAAGTGCCTTACCAGGGGCCCAACCATGAGCTCTTATTGCAATGATAATCCAGTTGTACGACAGTGACAGATATGTATGCACGTCACATACATCTGTCTCATAAATGAGTGAAACTATCATGGCAATAAGAGCTCATGGTAAGGCCCCAGGGTCTAAACTTAATAAATTCTTCTCATTCTCATTGCAGAAAGGTCAAAGTCGCAGCACTCGTAACCGAAGAATGTGTATGAAGAGATGCATGAATGTGGATGAAGCGAAAGAAGTATGTAAGGATCGTTGCATGTGGCAAACGGTGGTCTCTGCCTACCCCCATGGGATACAGGCGTGAGCATATGTATGTATGTATGTGATTGTCATTTTCACTTCACGCTAGCTAAGTACTGTGGCGAGCGACCCCCGACTTGGGGTCCCTCGTCTCCGGGATCGATACTATTTTTCTAATAAAATAAAACTAATGAACTGCTTTTGTCACTTTATATTCTTTTTGCTTCCATTCTAGTTCTTTTTTTCTCTGACAACTACTATCCTTTTCTTATTTCGAATTCTTTTTTATATTTTTTAAATCTATTTCATGAAGATTAAAAGTCTTAACCAAAAAAGGCTTTAATCAGCTTGTAAGGCTGAGGCCTTACAGTACGCTGGACTGGCTATTCATTACAGATTATTTCCAAAATTTTAGTCGATTTGAAACGCTCCTAGCTAACGTCTCCGAAACTAATTATGACGTTTCTTGACAACATGTTCGTGTCCTATCTTTTACTCATTAATTCCGAGATCTTTCGCTACATGCTAACCTCGCTATAGATAACAGCGAAACAAACAGGCTAAGTCAACGACCATAGCCAGTCCAGCGTACTAGTATAGTAAAGGGTCTAGATAAAGAGATATTTATACAAGAGCTAGATTGAATATGATCTTAATCACAATGTACTTAAGTTCAATTTTCCATAAAATTGTTTAAGCATTTCGATATAGCTGTTGAATGACTATACGCTTTAAGCAGTAGTGAATAAGGTGTAAATTACCTCCGTCTCGGATAGGGCGAGTGGTTGGAGAAGTCAGTCTCGAGACTAGCCGGCTGCGAGCTACTGCCGCCAGGGTTGGCACTGCTGGTCGCCCACCATGCTCTAAAATAATACACAAATGTTATGTTTAAACTCATTTTTAAGAACTCTTTCCTTACACATTTAGTTAGTACACCTATGCCCAGGGGCGTGCATAGGATTTTAAGAAGTAAACATAAACAATAGGTAGGTAGGTTAAGTACATGGCTGGCATTCTCGTCATACTTGTGAACAGGTGCTG
Source organism: Watsonalla cultraria (assembly GCA_964035505.1). Lineage (NCBI taxonomy): Eukaryota > Metazoa > Arthropoda > Insecta > Lepidoptera > Drepanidae > Watsonalla > Watsonalla cultraria. Next base: position 1,336,929 of record OZ037717.1, on the reverse strand, counting down.
CTTGTGGGGGCTGGTCATCTCAAGCTACGCATTTAGATATAAATAGAACTACTAGACTTTTCTTTATGTTAATTTTTATCGACATTTGTACATTGGAACTGTGTCCATGGGCTTACATTTCTCAAATGATTTATTTTGTGTTTTTTTTTAATTGTATAATATTTTTGAAAAGAGTAATTACTGAGTTTCTTGCCAGGTTCTTCTCAGTAAAAGCAACCTTCCGAACCTGGCGGTAGCATGTATAATCCTGTAAATTGTGTCACTCTGACGATTTGAAAGTGCTTTGTATAAAGTCTAATCGAATAAAGATATTTTTGACTTTGACTTTGACTTTGACATAACAATGTGGTATAGACACACACACGACACGAGTGTATTCAGTCATCAAAAATGGTAAGCACTGCTAATTTGCTTGTTTAGAACACACACCCCTGCCTATGCCTACATTTGGGGAATACAGGCGTATTCATACAGACGCGCACATTATAAGCAGAATAGCAGTACCGTCAGTCAGGGGTGTCACGTCGTGTCCGATCGCGTATACGTCATTCACATGTTTTACCGATATTTTTCAAAACTTCAAACCGTTAAGTAATAAAATAAATATAAAACTTAAAATCTTTAAGATTGACAATCCTCACGTTAAATGCTACTTATAAAGTGCTTGTAAAATTATTTATACTGTACCCTTACCTTGTAGGCGTTGGAGTGATCTGCTCAGGCATCCAATGGTGGGAGGTGGTGACGAAGTTCCTGACTGGGGGTGGCTCTTGTCCGTTATGTCTGGGGGGCTCCCCATTATGGCGGGGCGGGTCCCCATTATGGCGAGGAGGGTCTCCATTATGGCGGGGCGGGTCCCCATTATGGCGAGGCGGGTCTCCATTATGGCGGGGCGGGTCTCCACTGTGTCTGGGGGCCGGGGCGGGGGGCGTGGTCCCCGGGACGGGGGGCAAAGCCGCATACCATGCCCCGACTGATACTGAACTACGCGCCGATTTCACTACGAACGCGTGCTCCAAAAGTTTCGGGTACTTTGGACGCTGCCTATAGTTTTTTGTTAAGCTGGAATAAATTATGAATGTATTTAATAAGCTACATGTTTACAAGGTCATTTTTGTTTGGGATATCAAAAGTCTTACCACTGTGAAACGAATGAAATAAACTCTGGGGTGAAATTACTGTCTTTGGGCAACTGCGGTGGGTCATCTGATATTACCTGTAACATTACACATATATCTATACAAATAAATAATATTGCAGTGTCTGTTTGTAATTGCCAATTAACAGCTTTTCACATAACATACATTTCTGTCTGTCTGTCTGTTTGTTTGTTTGTTCCGGGTAATCTCTGAAACGGCTGAATCGATTTTAACACGACTTACACTGGCAGATAGCTGATGACCAGGAGTAACATAGCCTACATTTATTTGTAAAAAGAATAGGGTCCCTCGAAAGTCAAAATGATGGAATGTGACGGAAAAAAATGTATATCCTCTACTCCAGAGATAGCTTACATTGACATTTCTGATAGACTTAAGGTACTTAAAGAAGAGGGCGATGGCTGGCATTCCCGTCATACTTGTGAACAGGTGCTGCTTGTGGGGGCTGGTCATCTTAAGCTACGCATTTAGATATAAATAGAACTACTAGACTTTTCTGTATGTAAATTTTTACCGACATTTGTACATTGGAACTGTGTCCATGGGCTTACATTTCTCAAGTGATTTACTTTGCTTTTTTTTAAATTGTATAATATTTTTGAAAAGAGTAATAACTGAGTTTCTTGCCAGGTTCTTCTCAGTAAAAGCAGCCTTCCGAACCTGGCGGTAGCATGTATAATCCTGTAAATTGTGTCATTCTGACGATTTGAAAGTGCTTTGTATAAAGTCTAATCGAATAAAGATATTTTTGACTTTGACTTTGTAAAAAGTCCTGGGCAATGAAAAAAAAAATAAAAATTATTTAACCAGTTTAGGCTCTGGCAAGGCACTTTACTGAAAAATTTACCAATAGCCGAATCATAAAAGTACATACCCTGGTGAGGACCTCGAAGTCGTTCTGGCAGTCTCTATAGGGGAACACGCCCGTGGCGAGCTCCACCAGCGATATGCCCAGGGACCACACGTCCGCGCGGATGTCGTAGTCTGGACGCGTCGGGTCCGGCGGGTCTATCCGCTCCGGCTGGAATACATTTCACATTTATTTATTCACTAGCTGGTGTCCCGCGGTTTCAACCGCGTAGATTTAGTTTACCCTAATATTTTTACTAAATAAAAGTAGCCTAAGTTACTCCTTGAATCATCAGCTACCTGCCAGTGAAAGTCCCGTTAAAATCAGTCCAGCCGTTTCAGAGATTACCCGGAACAAACAAACAGACAGACAGACAGAGAAAAATTTTAAAACTTGGTTTTTTAGTGTCAGTAGCGTGTATACTTTCATATGCATTTAGTGAAAATCTGTAATTTTGGAATTACAAACAGACACTTCAATTTTATTTATCTGTATAGAGATTTCATTTGAGTTAAGAGTCGCGATGGCCAAGTAGTTTGAGCCTGTTACCCAAGCGATGCTAGTTCAAATCTCAGTCGGTACCGGTAGTACATGGTACCGTCACGCGTTATGACCGTTCAGCGATAATAGCGGGGTTTACTGCGCATGTAATTTATTTACGCCGTGCCATACGCACCTTACGCGCATTCAAGGTTATCGCTCATAGCTCGTGACGGCACCTTTGATATCAATGAGTTTTACTAAAAAAGCTGTGACTTTATAGAAGAAAAAATCACGAGGAAACCTGCATAGGGCCTGACATGGCAATGAACTTAATCATCTTCGGTAAGTAAGCGTTTTTGTTGCTCCTTTGAATACCTCTTTGGCTTTCTGGGATGAGCTTATTATTGTGAGGAGTGTAGTAAAAAAAATTAAGTAGTAGTATAACTCACAGCCATATAAGCAGCGCAGCCAGCGCTCCTGGTCTTGGCCTTAGAGTCGACGAGCCGTCCGCTGATGCCGAAGTCACAGAGCTTAACGTTCCCGCGCTCGTCCAGCAATATGTTCGACGGCTTCACGTCGCGGTGGATCACGCCGTGCGTGTCCTTCAGGTACGATAGGGCGTTCACCGTCTGGCACAAAACACAAATGTGTTAAGCCTAGTTATCTAGATTTATCTGATAATTTGAAAATTAATGTTAGTGAAATGCTATGATATTAACTAACCTGATCTAACTAACTAGTTACAATTAAGGAATTTATCCTACCATTTTGAACCAATGTATGTTTTTGACATACTAAAAATATTGCAAACACAACATTTCTTTATTTGATTAGACATGGATTCAAAATGACAGTGATCAGAATGACATGATTATAGAGGACAATAACTGTTGCCCGATGATTTGAAAGGAAGCAATTACAACAAATGCAAAAAACTCAGCAATTACTTTTTCATATAACTATTGGTGTACCAGAGTTTATATTACAAAAACAGTCAGTCAGATTCTACCATCACAGGGCTTCAAAATAAACTTACACGCAGCGCATTTCTGTACGGAAAAAACACACCGTGTTTTCCGTAACATTAAACGCGACTGAATTTCTCACCCACATATCAGTATTTTTTGCACACACACGTTACGTTATCAGTACAAAGGTTCGCCTAAACAAATATTCTCAAACAGCTGACTAGTTACCCTTAGTTAAAGTGATCAAACTCACCGCAACAGTGACCTTCCCAAGTATGGCCTCTGGTATGGACGCGCCGAGCCTCTTGAGCAGTTTGTCGAAGCACGATGCCATGAGCTCCATACAGATCCACACGTCCGCGTCCGTCACGAAGCACCCCAGGCACCGCACTATGTACGGACAGTCGTGTGACCGCACCACCACATCTAGGTCCATCAGGATACGCTTCGTCTCTTCATTGTTGCCGGACCGACGCATTTGCTGTATTATAACATTATAATATTAAACAAGCTTCTATTCATCTGTATCCATCTTTTATTCGTCTATATTTTTTGATGATAAGCTGTTACTGCTGCCTATGAACTATTGACAGCAGTTGGTACTGATCGCCTCGCGCATCTCCTACCTCATAAAGAATGTAATGACTGTGCAAACATAGAAACACATGAAAGAGTCCCATGATAGCTATCAAAGTACCGCCAATTCTTTAAGTCTTGGATCAAAGCTAACCCTAGTATTAAATAACATATTTATTACTACTCCTAAATTTGATATTTATGATAATTAGGAAAATGAAAATGATTTATTCAGTTTAGGCCCTGGTAAGGCACTTATAAATGTTGAGGAATTACCAAAGCGGATCAGCCATGTAAAGGTAGTAGGCAGATAGAGACACTAACCCATTTATAATATTAATATGGATATGGAACAAAAAGGATTTCAGAAACTTGACACAAAATAATATCACTTGATTATTAGAGACAAATGCTCCATAGATTCTGGATGTTTGCTCAGTAATTTAATTATTTATAAGGAATGCAATGCACGAACGACACACTGTGTTATAAGAATTTATAGAGTGCAATAGCCGCTTAATATCAAGCAAACTGTATGCTTGTCTGTCACTTTTGTCATCTTTAACTATTTAAGGTATGCAATGCACAAATGACACTCCATGGTCTTGGTCATGTTCATAAGCAACAGTTGCTGCTTACCATCAGGAAGACTACCATTGTTTGCCTTAGTGAAATAAAAAAATTATATAAAAAATCTGTACAGGGCTTAGCTATACACAAAAAAAAGACACCTTCGCATTGGCAATACACATATATACACAATAATATTGTAAAGATTTATTGGCAACCGGGACCGACGGCTTAACGTGCTCTCTGAGGCACGGAGGGAACTCAGGCGGTCACCCATCCAACTACTGGCTAGGCGTATGGTTGCTTAACTTCGCTGATCGAATGATATGCGCAATAGAAACTGTGCCACGAGCTCCTCCCGGTTGCCAATTTATCATCTTTGGCAATTGTTACAGGTCAGTCAGAGGCCTAACAAAGTTTAACTAACGATTTTCCTCGAAAAAGGGGTTACGAAGGTCAGATGGCAGTCGCTTCGTATAAAAATCAGGTGATCAGCCACATTGAGTTGAATCAAGTGACGACCCCAAATACATGGGATAAGGCCAGGGAGATGATGATGAATATTGTAAAGATTTGCATACTAACTTTAACAGCAATGACAGCAGCGGATGGTCTGTGGATCATCTTGACAACGTGTCCGCAGGTGCCGCTGCCGAGTTCGCCCAGCTGCTGCAGGTCATCTATGTGCGACCAGTACTCCACACCATCCACTTTTAATTTACCACTCACCTGTACATTAGGAAGCGTTTATCAAATAAGTGAGGCAATTATATGGAGGTGTGGTTGCATTTGTATACTATATGTATACATGGTAGATCTTGATAGCAGGGGCGTACATAGGATTTTCAGAGGGGTAGGCAAAAACAATAAGTAGGCAGGTAGGCAGTTTAAGTACATACCTATGTGGCGCGGCGTGGGTACATACGTTTTGGTAAAGACGCACACACGAATATAAATGCATATAAGCAGGTAAGCAGAAATTGTAACTTCTGCTTACCTGCTTATATGCAATGGACGCCACTGCTTGATAGGTATACTGAGAAGATTTACATATATTGACATTCTAAAAGAGGTTATGTGCCATCTTCTCAATGTTATATTTCAATAGCTCAAGGTGTGACCAAAAGTTGAATCGTCATTGTCAATAGTTATTGAAATTTGGATGAATAAGAATCATTTATTTATAAATATTTTTGTTGAAAATAATGTAAATGTAATAAATTTAATAATAATTTAAATGAGATATAAATATTTTTTAATACTAACAGTGTTCATTTACAAAGAGTTTAATTTGTTGAATTAACTTGTAAAATCTTATAGTGAATACTCACTGTGACAACAACAGAATAGGTAATATAACTGTTACATACCTTATAAACCTCTCGCATTCTGTATTCTGTTTCACTGGCCTGTTGTGACCTCGGGGGGAACACTGGTATCTCTCTGTTTCCAAACATAGCAGCTGAAAACCATCAAATGGTTAAATTGGACTATATACCTGTTATGTTATGATTGAAAATGGAATGGAAGTGTTTGGGGTAATTGTTCATCTGGTAATCTGCAATCAAGCGTTGATCACAGTGTAGGGAAAGTATCAAATTATGGAAATTCTAGCGGTGATGTTAGGTCATGACTTATTGCATACACTCTTCTTTAACAATAGTAATAACTAAATATATTATAATACAACTAGCCCTGCGGCTTCTCTTGCATAGACTTATTTTTACAAAAAAATATTTCTCGGAAGGCTACTTATTTTTTTTTAAGAAATGTAACCTAAGTTACTTCTTATAACATCAGCTATCTGCCAGTGGAAGTTTGTCCTGTTATCGGTCCAGCCATTTCTAAGATTAGCCAGAACAAAGAGACAATCAGATTTTTTTTAATCCTAATTAGAGGTATCTTAAATACATTCATATGCATTTAGTGAAAAGCTGCTAATTAGGAATTTCAAACAGACAGTTCAATTTTATTTATCGGTATAGGTGTATAGATACAATGACAGAATGTTTTTTTTTATATTTTACACCTATAAAGCTACAGATATTGTCTATGTAGGTTCATAGTATATGACATATTACACTTTGTCCATAGGTTGTTTTTCATTTTGTCGATTAGGGGTATATTATCCCTGTCAATGTTTGAGCTGGACAATAAATAGTGTATTGCCTATGCTACTATGGATTACATAAAGATTATTTGTACAAAATTCCATAAATTGCCCTGATATGTGATCAATGAATAACACTTAAGAACAATATCACAAGCAAGGCTTCACAGTACCATTTAGAATGTACTTATTGAAACTATATGCTAATCTTCCGCACACAATAGCTGGAGAGCTGTCTGAAACACTGCCTGTATTAATATTGATACACTAATAGGGTCCTGGCTATATTTATAACCTTTACACACAGAGCTAAGAGTTTCACCTTATGACACCATTTCCAAGCTATATAGTGACTTTTTAACAATAAAAATGGTTTAATTGAAAAAAAAAAATATGTTAAATAAATCGTAATATGAATAAATACATTCAAGGATTATAAATTTACAAGAATGTTTCGATAAAAGACAAATAAGACTTCATTTTTAGGTGGCTGGATCTGTAATGTTAGTAGCATATGCTGGGATGGATTATAGTATTTCAGGTACTTACGGGGCTTCGGTCTACTCCGGCCGCTGCCCGGCCTGGGGGCTCCAAGCCCTCCTTGGCTACTGAAACCACCTTCTCTCCGAATACGCATTTCATTTTCCAAACGTTCTTGTAAACCTATCAATTTCCCCTCAATTGAACTATTTGACATCGTAACAGCTAAAATAGTGCACTGATAACATTTAGGTACTTAGTACAAAACAAATTAATTAATTTTATTTACACAAAAATTACAATGAAAAGCGCAGCAATCCAAGGATTTCCTTCAATTTCCTTCGCCAACCATTTCCATTCGTTCGTTTTTAATCTTTATTGCGGGTAAATTATTCATTCATTTATTCGTTCGTTCGGGACCACAGACATCTTTTTGACAGATTACAAAAGAAATAAAAAATCATCTAAAGATTTGTAAAATAAGTAAATGAGCTAATGGTCTCACCATAGAAGGGAATCTGGAAAGTATGTTTGACGTAGATTACTTTTCACGCTTTGAACAATTTCATTATTTGTACTTCATTCGAAATTGACGTTATACATAAATATAATTTCTTTATGGCAATATTTTTTTATATGCTGACAAAGTGTTTCGAATTTCATTCATTCATTTCTTGTATGGACATTTAATTTCATTTCTTCCTGTCTGTTTCGCGTTACCGAATAAAAATAAAAAGTATATTTTGGGTGGATAGAGAACTGAGGAAGAAGTAAATACACTCTTTTATCGTTGCTCCTTATGGTAAAAAAGGGACAGTTCAAAATATATTAATACGACACAGTAATACCTACACAAAGTGCAACGAAACATAAGTGCCAGGAACTTGTTTCAGTAAAAATAAATGACGTGAAAATAGTAATTGCTAAACATTGTAGTTTGGACGATATGTGTTTGTGGGTAGATGTTTGATTCTGGCACGATGCAGTCGACGTCAGAGGGATGTATGGACATCGCGGAGCTGGCGAGCCAGCTGCGAAGGGAGAAGATATTTATCAACTCCGAGAGGCAGCTGTTGCAGAAGCTCAATGAGGAGGTGGAAAAACGCGTCCTGGAGCTGCTCCAGGCCGCTTGGATCTGTTCCCAACAGCGTCAGAACCTCACTAACATGATCACATCCAGATCAGATGCTGATTCCATTGCAGCTTGTCAGAGGGCCAGTTTACTTGAGAAGACCACCTTTATTGATGTGTACAAAGTTTTGAAATACAAGGTAATTACATTCCTGATGATTTTATTACATTGCAATAGTTTCATGTACACTTAGTGCATACAAAGTACTTCACAGTACAGTGAAAGTTAAATGCTGTTGAAGTAAAAAAATGTTGATTGCCCCACTGAATGGCTGTCTGAGTTTTTGTTTTGGCTAATTACCAGTGTTGTAATAGCTAAATGTGATTTTCTCCAGTTGTTTTCAATGTTTATGTTTGGTCATGTGACCTCTATCCACCCACTTTTGTGACAATGCATTGATCAATTGTTACTTTGTGTTTGTTAATGAATTATACATAAAAACTGTATTGCATGGGGATTTTCTAAGACTGCTCTTGTCTGTACTTTGTTGTTTCTGTTCTGCTTGTGTCTGTATTTTTAATATTAATTACCAGCGGATGTGAAATGATTTCACCTGCATAGTTCCTGTTCCCGTGGGCGTATAGGGATAAAATATAGCTGGTGATGATGTAGCTATCTATTGCTGAAAGAATTTTCAAGATCCGTCTAGTAGTGTTGGAGCCTATTCAATACCAACAAATTCTTTCCTCTTTATAATATTATTAATTTAGGTATAGATAATATTGTGATATTATCACACAGTCCTATTATCTGATTCAAACTTTTACTAAGTTAGCAGATATATTATTTAAATACTTTTTATTTTTTGGTTTTTGTATGTATTATAAGTATTTATTATAATACCCGTCAAACACTCAGACACAAGACAAACACAAATCAAAAAAAAATTGCAGATGAAAGACTTAAAATGGACGATTTATTTGGAGAATGACAATTAATTGAATGTAAATAAAAAAAAAATATCAGGAGTTTGTGACAGATATGACCTTGCTAGGATGGTGTTGCAGTTGGTATCTGCCTATATCTTTAAAAGCAAAGAGCCTTATTGAAAAGAAGATTATTATCATCATAAGGCTGGATTCATATTACTTGCCTTGTAAAGAGTTGCATACATCAGTGTATACTTACAGATTTTATCTTAATCTGCAAGTAATTTAAGCTCATGATGTCATTGAGTTTAACTGGTGTACAATAGAATTTAAGAGTAATGAGACTCTTGTCGGTGTAACCGACTCTTTCCACTTGTCTCTGTCCAGTGCCATCTCTTTGACCTCCTTATACGTCACGACAGACACATTCTTTAACTTGTCCCATGTATGTTAGCCTTGGTCTTCCTCTTCCTCTCCTCCCTTCTTCCTTTCCTTCTACTATGTTTTTAAAGAAGCTGTCAATATATTGATTACAAGAAAGTAAAAAAATTTAAAATATTTCGACAATTATTCATTGAGTCTTAGAGGTTTAGGTCTTTGCTTATCTTATTGACACTAAAATAAATATAACACTGTTGTTCTCATCCTAATTGCGAATCATTTTTGACCTAAGTCTGACCTCTCCTATTTATCAACTGTCATTCATGTCATTGCATTAGACCTTCTGTCTACAAGGTTGGTGTCTATATATAACAATACTAGCTGTGCCCCGTGGTTTCACCCTCGTAGATTTAGTTTCATCCTTATTGTTGCGGAACACTAATATTTTTAATAAATAAAAGTAGCCAAGTTACTCCTTGAAACATCAGCTACCTGAAAGTCCCTTTAAAACATATGAAAGTATACACGCTACTGACACTAAAAAACCAAGTATAAAAATTTTTCTCTGTCTTTCTGTCTGTCTGTTTGTTCCGGGTAATCTCTGAAACAGCTGCACCGATTTTAACGGGACTCACTGGCAGGTAGCTGATGTTTCAAGGAGTAACTTAGGCTACTTTTATTTATTAAATATATTAGGGTTCCGCGACATGGAGCACGAAACTAAATCTACACGGGTGAAACCGCGGGGCACAGCTAGTTATACAATAAATGTATACAATGGAGAGGGTCTGAGGCGTGGAGCGTGGAGGGCAATACATGTTAACATTTAATTATACACAATGCACACAGACAATAGGACTAATTTACACAGCCTTTTGTCCCATGTTGTAATAATGAAGTGCCTACATAAACCACTATTTTATGACACAATATGTATCATGTTTCCACATATGGTTGGATAAATATCTCAAACTGATAAGGGGGCTAGACATATGTGAATTCTGAAGTGTTGTAAAAATTTTAATGCCTGATAATTGGGCTTGTGGTAGTTGTGGCCGTTTTCATCTGCATGGAATGTTTACAGATCAAAGACCACAAGCACATAGAGATTTCGCACTTTATTTTTTTAAATTATAAAAATATGCTGGTATGGTTTAAACATATCGAAAAGACGAAGAAAACAGTTTATAGTCAGTAGGGGGCATTCAAAGTAAGACTCAAGATCTTAAGATCATGACACGATTAATAATCTGTTTGGAAAGGGTCATATTCATTGTATTGAAAGATGTATTAATGCAAAAAATCTCTGCCCCCATTATATTTGTTTTAATAATTCTACAGGAAGCCACAGCCCTCGGCGAGTTACTAGGCTGGCTCCGTGACTCTCCTCATCTGGTGGCACTATGCCTTCTCCTCGGCGAGGACCATATGCCGCCATCTTTGCCAACGGCCTTGGTCGCCGGTCTGTACGGCAGCTGTCGTACTCCAGCTGATAGGACCAGTCTGCTCGCTGTCCTCAGGTCGCTGATCAAGCACCAGCTCGCCACTTCTAGTGATCCCAGGAAGTAAGTTCATTGTAGATACATTTGTTTCACTATAAAGGTAGCATAAAGTATGCCTGATGGTATGTTACCGAGGACTTATTCGCGTAGGTCATGATTAAGAGATAAGGCATAACGGGGACTGCAGCTTTCGGAAGATGGCAGCCAAATTATAAAGGGGAAGTGGTGTTGATGTGCTAGCAGTAAGCTCTAACGTTATGTTTGCCCAGCAATTAAATTCCAAGGCAGGCACTGTCTGAGTATCGCCATTAGAAACGTCACGTCTCGCGCGTCCATGACATCGAGATCTCCACTGCTGGGAGCTACTCTCCCAGACACCAGGGGCCTTACCATGAGCTCTTGTTGCCATGATAGTTTCACTCATTTATGAGACAGATGTATGTAACGTGTATACATCTATCACTTTCGCACAACTGAATTATCGTTGCAATAAGAGCTCATGGTTGGGCCCCTGGCAACATAATGTTTTATGGTCAGGGAGAGAGAGGATTTTATAGTAATAGCATATTTGTATGTGTGTAGGTTGATCCGCACGGGCAAGTGTGCGTTCCACGCGGTGTACTGCGTGTTCCGCGACGGGCACGCGCCGGCGCGCCAGTTCCTGCTGGCCGCGCTGCAGGCGCCCGTCATGGCCGTGCTGCACGAGGACGAGTTCTTCCTCGACATCGACCCTGACAAGGCCATGGAGAGGTCTATATTCTTATTTATACTAATAATATACAGCTGAACAAATCTTTATTGTCGCGGTACCCTAATATTTTTAATTAATAAAAGTAGCCTAAGTTACTCCTTGAACCATCAACCTGTCACTGAAAATCCCGTTAAAATGGGTCCAGTCGTTTCAGAGTTTACCTGGAACAAACAGACAGACAGAGAAAAATTTTAAAACTTGTTTTTTTTGTGTCAGTAGCATGTTTTTATATGCATTTAGTGAAAAGCTGTTATTTTGGAGTTACAAACAGACACTTAAATTTTATTTATCTGTAAAGATTTGAAAATTTGTTGGTAGATTCTCACCAGCGGATCGTCTTAAGAAGTTCGGTCAGCCGAACAGCGCGGAGTACACCGCGAAAGTGGCGCGGTACCGCAAGTGGATAGTGCAGTCGCTCTACAACCTCACCACCAAGTTCATCGGCTCGCTCAGGGAACACTGGCACAACTTCCCCGCAGCCATTGCCTGGATTGTACAGCAGATTGTGCACCTGCTTAAACATCATTCTAGGTGAGTGACATATTGTATTCTAGGCGTTTGTTCCAAGAGTATCGATGTTCTAACTTCTCTCATTTTTTTCCAACCTATTCTGATTCATTTGATCAGGCATTCTGTCACTTTGATATGTAATTATTGTCGGTTCAAAGTGGCCCTATTCCTTTGGTGTCCTTCTGAGCCATCCATTGTTTAATTTCAATAAATTTCATCCCTTTACATAGCGAAAGGTAATTCGCCTTACATTATTATCTTCGTAGCCTTATCCATATATTTGTGGTCGGCGCAATGTGCTTTTCCGTTCCTATTGTCTATCAGCCTTTAAATCTGTATCCAATCTAACCATAACATCTTCGTCTTACAAAAGTCTCTTTGTTGTTCTAGGACGACAGACAGGGAACTGCACGCCATATGTACAGATTTGGTGTTGAACCAACTGATCTGCCCGGCTATAGTGAACCCTGAGACTCACGGCGTGGTGGAGGTGCCCGTGTCGTACGTAGCGCGGTTCAATCTCATACAAATCGCACAGATCGTGCAGATGCTCTGTCTCGCCAGGTATCAAGAGGTGAGACATGGACTTTATATTGTTTACTACCTTTGCCCCGCATTGCGTAGGGGCGTCATGCGCGCGTTCCCAGGGCTGTAACGCATGTGTTGCCCAGGGGCATCATACACTCGTTGCCCAGGGGTGTCACGTACGCGATACCCAGCACCAGCATGCACTTGTTGCCCAGGAGCGTCACGCACGCGTTGCCCAGGGCCGTCACGCACGTTTTGTCCAGGGGCATCATGCATTCGTTGCCCAGGGGCAGTACGCACGCATTGCCCAAAACATCACGCCCGCGTTGCTCAGGAGCATCATGCACGTGTTGCCCGAGCGTCACGCACGTGTTGCCCAGGGCCATCATGCACTAGTTGCCCAGAGGCATCATGCACGCGTTGCCCAAGCGTCACGCACGCGTTGCCCAAGCGTCACGCACGCGTTTTCCAAAACATCACGCACGCGTTTTCCAAAACATCACGCACGCGTTGCCAACCTGATATTGTTGTTGTTTTGTACAGGTGGAGCCAAAAGTCCGTGACGTGTATTCGCGGTTCGACCGGTCGTGCGTGTGGTCATTGATCGACACGGTGTTGAGTGAGGCCAGTGCACCCGCCGCGCCCCCCGCGCCCGCCGCCCCCGCGCCCCGCCCCCACACACACGTGCCCGCCGCCGTGGCTCTCTACACTGCACACGATGCACACTCCTTGGTAAGTTACCGTCATCGGTGTGGTCACTGATCAAGATAGTCTGGTGGTGATGGACTTGTGACCAGAAAGTCTAGTGCTAGTTTTACACTGCCGCCGTCCCAAGTCACCGCGTCAGCGTAAACGCAGATTTATATAGAATCGAAACACCGCCATCTTTTGGCTCACAGATAGCACTATTTTAATCCCATACAAATCTGCGTTTACGTCAACGCGATGACTTTTGACGGCGATTTTAAGAAAACTCGCACAGGGCACTCTGATGGTCTGCATACAAGCCTGCGTGTTCTTTAAGAAAGTTAGTTTCCTAACCTGACCTCCTGACGTACTCGACTGTCTCTTTGCTCTAGTCTTGGGTTCGATCACCGGGTCAGGCAGTGTTACTGCTTTTTGCCATCTTTATAATTTCTTAATGTGCTTCGTTCAGATAATGTTCCTGAAGCGAATATCGTCGAAGTTGAACAACAACACTCCGAGCGTCGCCGCTGACGAGAACTCAGCCAGCGCTCCCGCTGAAGCATCAGCAATGAGGTACGTAAATACTTATTTAGTTTCGCCCATAATCTCATTTGCTTTGGACCAAGTTTCTGTAATACAGACAAGAAATGAAAGAAGAAAAAAAACGAAACTACATTAAAAATTATGTGTGATGTACAGTGACACGAGCAGCGAGGGCAGCACAGGAGAAGCTTGCGCGGCGCGAGTGGCAGCCCTACTACAAACGCTGGAGCCCAACTACCGCAGTCGGCTCCACGACCTGTTGAGGAAGGTGCCCGACCTGGCACACTACAGGTGAGTGGCAGCCCTGCTACAGACGCTGGAGCCCAACTACCGCAGTCGGCTCCACGACCTGTTGAGGAAGGTGCCCGACCTGGCACACTACAGGTGAGTGGCAGCCCTGCTACAGACGCTGGAGCCCAACTACCGCAGTCGACTGCACGACCTGTTGAGGAAGGTGCCCGACCTGGCACACTACAGGTGAGTGGCAGCCCTGCTACAGACGCTGGAGCCCAACTACCGCAGTCGGCTCCACGACCTGTTGAGGAAGGTGCCCGACCTGGCACACTACAGGTGAGTGGCAGCCCTGCTACAGACGCTGGAGCCCAACTACCGCAGTCGACTGCACGACCTGTTGAGGAAGGTGCCCGACCTGGCACACTACAGGTGAGTGGCAGCCCTGCTACAGACGCTGGAGCCCAACTACCGCAGTCGGCTCCACGACCTGTTGAGGAAGGTGCCCGACCTGGCACACTACAGGTGAGTGGCAGCCCTGCTACAGACGCTGGAGCCCAACTACCGCAGTCGGCTCCACGACCTGTTGAGGAAGGTGCCCGACCTGGCACACTACAGGTGAGTGGCAGCCCTGCTACAGACGCTGGAGCCCAACTACCGCAGTCGACTGCACGACCTGTTGAGGAAGGTGCCCGACCTGGCACACTACAGGTGAGTGGCAGCCCTGCTACAGACGCTGGAGCCCAACTACCGCAGTCGGCTCCACGACCTGTTGAGGAAGGTGCCCGACCTGGCACACTACAGGTGAGTGGCAGCCCTGCTACAGACGCTGGAGCCCAACTACCGCAGTCGGCTCCACGACCTGTTGAGGAAGGTGCCCGACCTGGCACACTACAGGTGAGTGGCAGCCCTGCTACAGACGCTGGAGCCCAACTACCGCAGTCGGCTCCACGACCTGTTGAGGAAGGTGCCCGACCTGGCACACTACAGGTGAGTGGCAGCCCTGCTACAGACGCTGGAGCCCAACTACCGAAGTCGGCTCCACGACCTGTTGAGGAAGGTCTATGTTGGGTGCTTTCAACTATTACATCCATTTACTCAACTAAGTACTTTTAAGAGTTGATCTGACGATGATTAGTTTAGAAATAGTAATACTTAAAGCTATTTTCAATATTTCTATTACCCTAATTAAGTCAAAAGACTATTACAAACCAACTTTTTAGTAGTCTAAAAAATATGGTTTGTGGATCAAAATGTATGCAATAGCATTTTATTCAACTTACTTTCAGGGTCCTGCCTCAATAATGTATCCGCTAATAAAAGATTTTCCGAAATTCCACCCCTAAAGGGGTTAAATGGGGGTTGAAAGTACTAACGTGAATTCTTACTGCCACGCAGACGCAGTGTGCGCTACGTAGTAATATGAACAGAACCCGCCTCCTCCCATGCTCTTTTGTGCCTTATGGCATCAAGAGCGATCTTTGTTGTGGTCAGGAGAAAGTTCTTATGAAAGAAAACATTGATAAAATTGTGCAGAGAATTGGAAAATTTAAGAATGCTTAATCATCATATTTAAAATTATTTCTTAGCGCTTTGGACAATAAAAACTTTTTGATGTAACCTTATGACGTTTGACATAGAATTGACAGAATACGTGCTGCATTCTCATAATTAAGACAGGGCAACGCCTGTCGGGTCAGCTAGTTAGTAATATATACGATTGGTGTCCCCCCAGACAATCACCAACGGAACCGGCGCCCGCTATAGAGAACGGCAACACTAAGAAGTCAATCCTCGCGAAGGTGCCCAAGCCACGCTTGCCTCGCAGCGGCAGCTCCGCCTCCTCGCTCGAAGACAAGCTCAACGGAGACAAGGAAGACATCCCTGAACATCCCGAGGTGCTCGTCATCAAGCTGGCCAGCGTTGAAGAACAGGATTATGTTGGTATGTGCTTTATTGTAAAGTAAAATTGTTGAATTTAGAATGGCAAAATCACGTATATAAAATGCAAAGCTTTGGCTCAATTTTTTCCCGGCAATAGGCAGATTTGATCCCAGTAACCTAATTACGAGTTTTGCACCGTTTTCGTAATCTATACTCGCTAGCGTCGGTCACAATATTTGTATGAGATATTTTAGCTATGCGCGTCACCGCTAGGAAGCGCTGTACGATTTCTCTAGCAAATATATGACGGAGATGCTAGTGTAGTAGGGGTATATATAGTAGGTGTATATATCGTCGTAAGCACACTTCTATGTGAGTATTATAATATAACATTATGATATTATTCAACAAATTTCTTGTAAGATTATCATAAGGGGAAACAGCGATGATAAAACATTCCACAGTACGTATTGAATGCCAAATTCACGCATTGTTGTTTACTCTTATACTCTTATACCTATATATATATAGAATCTGGATCTAGGGAACGGCTGCAACGACTTTCATGAAATTTTGTATGTAGGGGGTTTCGGAGGCAAAAAAATTATCTAGCTAGGTTTCACTTTCAGAAAACAAACAGCTTACGAGGTGATAACGAAACTAGAGTACCCCGGTTCGAGACTGACGTTCACCGTTTCGATTTTTTTCTTTTGGTTCTTTTTTTTTCTACTAGCTTTTTTGAGAAAACGTCAAGTTTTTTCTTATGTGGGAGAAGTTTAGTTTTTTGAGAGAAAGGAAACCGAGCCCAGCTCGGTCAACCAGGTACTTTAGCTTAACAGAAGTAGATAACTCACCGGGCATGTTTATTCGAGATCTTACAGAATAACACAGCTATTAAATGAGAGTAATTGATTAAATAAATCATCTGTGTATCAGGTCTGGTGCCTGAATGGAAGGTACTGGAGAGTTACTACGCAGACGAAGCCCCCGCGGCACTCGCGCCCGCGCCTCCTGTACAAAAACGAACAAGGTACTATACTATAAGAACTCCTATTTTTGTCACTACTTGATTGTATGTGGGTGAATCGATATGGGTGGAAATAAGTGACAGTGAACGCTAGTAGTATATTAGAAAAAAGCGAGATCAAATATCCATATCTATACAGATAAATAAAATTGAAGTGTCTGTTTGTAATTCCAAAATTACAGCTTTTCACTAAATGCATATGAAAGTAAACACGCAACTGTCACAATTTTTTTTTTTAATAATTCGCTGTCTGCCTGTCTGTCTGTTTGTTCCGGGTAATCTCTGAAACGGCTGGACAGATTTTAACGGGACTTTCACTGGTAGGTAGCTGATGTTTCAAGGGGTAACTTAGGCTACTTTAATTTATTAAAAATATCAGGGTTCCATGACAATAAGGAAGAAACTAAATCTACGCGGGTGTAACCGCGGGGCGCAGCTAGTTTGTCATAGAGAGCGAGGACGACAGGAACCTTTTATCATTTTCATTATAACATCTAAGAATCATTACAATGTTTAGGTTCTCAGTGTCTCATGACGAGGTGTCCCTGGGCAACACATCGGACAACTTGGAGGCGGTGTCGGAGGCTGCGTCCAACCACAGCGTCACCTCCAGCCTCGAGCTGGAGACAGAAGACCAGAACGACAACCTCTCTGATATGGTAACACATTGCAACCTCTCCGATATGGCTAACTTGCCCGGAGCTTGTTACGAAATGCGACGAATTAAAAGCCCGACCACCTGCGGCTATAAACTATAATTTCGAGAACGGTGTGCTCACATGTACGCAATGCGCGAGAACCTTCCAAAAGAAGATTGGCTACATTAGCTACATGCGAGTGCACTACCGACAAGATAACCAGAGTTGAAGCGGTCGCCATGGCCGAAATCGGTCGGACCATCATCATCATCATCATCGTCACACATGCTAATCACTTAGATATGGTAACACATTTTAACCTCTCAGATATGCTAACACATTGCAACCTCTCCAATATGGCAACACATTGCAACCTCTCAGATATGGTAACACCTTGCAACCTTTCCGATATAGTAACATATTGCTCCTCTCCGACATGGAAACAGATGCCGACCTTTTAAGATATGGTAACACATTGCAACCTCTCAAATATGGTAACAAATTGCAACCGCCATGGATGATGAACAGTGAAAAATTATTTTTATAGTAAATAAGCAATTCAGTATTAGAAATTACTTTTTCTTTATGAAACATTATCATAAAGACAGACTTCGACACAGACAGAGTCGCGGGTCGCTAGGCTAGTAAATAATATGAGTGTAAATGTGGTAGGTGTCGGCGAATGTGAGCGGTCGAGGCAGCCCCAACATCTCAGGGCGTGAGACGCCTTCCTCGCAAGTCACCGATGGAGACGCTCCCGGGGATGCGCCCCCAAGGAGGTAATCATTGTAGTGTACTTATGATTAAGAAAGTAAATATTTTATATCGTAGATCTGTATGGATTTCAGTTGCATATCAAACGATCAGTAAAGTTATGTATGGCATTAAATACAAGACAAGCGGAAGTCTAAGGATGTCTAAAAAGTAACTTAACCAACCTGGGTTACCTACTGGGAACCTACCGATTTTCGTCGTAGAGAGGGCTGCGAAGGTGACATGATATGAAAATGAAAATGAAAAATATTTATTCAGTTTAGGCCCTGGTAAGGCACTTATGAAAGTCGAGAATTTACCACCGGTTCGGAAACTAGCCTTCTGAGAAGAACCGGCAAGAAACTCAGCAAGATAGTCGCTTCGCTTGAATAGAGTGCTGAATACAATAATGTTGGGCTTAAGGCCAAGGGGATGTTAATATGTATTGAATCACGAGTACCTACTGTCTATTCCCGACCAAGAGGTCTACCATCATTGGTTTAATCAGGGAGAACTTAAGAACTTCTGTAATTTGACCTTTCATTTTGGTACCGTGAAATCAAACGCCATAGAAAAGAAGTTCTTAATACGCGCTACTTAAACGTTGAACTCCCTTATTACAAAACATAACGTCAATCCTTGATTAAAAAGTAGTTCTATCTATCTATCTTTCTATCTATATCTCATCTATTTTTGTGATACGAATTTCGAAAGGGTTGTACATAGTTTTAGTCCAAGTTTTTTCTAGTCTTGGTTTGTAATTTTTTTAATAAGCGGCAATATGTTTACAATGATTATTATGTAACAGGCTACCTCAAAATGTGCCGGTGAGCCAAGCGGGCAGTGCGCAGGCCAAGCTGCTCAAACAAACGCGAAACGATATTGAGGACAAGTTCTGCAAGTTTGAGATCAAGGTCAGTGCCTAAGGACCATTGTGACGTGGTGACCAGAGTGCCTAGTGCGAGTTTTCTTAAAATCGTCGTCAGAAGTCATCGCGTTGACGTAAACGCAGATTTGTTTGCGATCAAAATAGTGCCCTCTAAAGGGCTGTCAGATGACGCTGTTTCGATCCCATTCGAATCCGCGAATTGGCTTGAAAGTAGCCGTGAAAAACTCGCACTAGGCCCTCAGGTACCTATTGAGACGACTGTTCGAGTCAAAAGCTGTTTAGTGACTAACTTAAGGCGAATAACTATGTCTTATTGGATGGAAGAGCGTCATGCCTCACATCATATCGTAATACTTGTTTATACTAGCTGAGATATTTCGCGTACCCTTAATTAATTTAAATCAAAGCTGCCTAAGTTATTCCACGAAACATCACCTTTTTGAAAGTCTCGTTAAAATCGGTCTTGACAGACAGACATATATTTTTTAAGTTTGAATTTTAATGAGAAAAAATAGTTGTTATTTTCCTAAATAACGCTAAAATGTCGTGAATCAAATAGTGAAGGATTTACCTTGGATTGTTGGTTGTTACTTATTTATTGTGATAATTAAATTAAACACGCGAATGAAATAGTACAGTTGTATTCGGAGAGAGCGGGAAAAGTGTCAATGACAATTGACCACAGACTACAATAAAATAGGCTTGCGTTCTATTATTTTAACAAATAGGCACAATAAGTAGACGGCTATGGCCTGTCCACAATACTAGTATTATAGTAGAGGTATGCAGTACTTGCGATTATTATAAATATGATGTAATTTGCAGAAGTTGTTGGAGGGGGATGAGACCATAAGCATAATGTCGGACACTTGGAGCACGGACGTGTTAGCCTCCGACTCGGAGACTATCGGCGACACCTGCGATAACACACAGGTCGCTGCCAACCAAGGTACAACCGCTCATTAAATATAATATTACTATATTACATTACCCCTTTTACAGAGGAATCCTCAATATTATTATACCAAGATGAAGATAGATAATATTCATAATTAAATTTGGTTTGACTTCTTACAAAATACTTTTAATGAGAATGACACAAAAGGTTACAGTACAGGATTATAAATGTTACCACCGAGTTCGTAAAATAGATTTTTTTGAGAAGAACCTGGCAAGACGCTCAACAATTACTTTTTTCAAAACTAGTTTTTACAATTAATTGTGTATGTCACGCCTGTATTCTCCGTGGGGGAAGGCTGAGGTGTTGTAATAACAACACCCTCTTTTCACACAATATGATTAAGTGCCAACGTGACAGATGGTGAGTCTATCGCCGTCTCGGATACTATACATACGTGTTTGAATTAGTACTCAGATATATGCAGGTTTCCTCACGATATTTTCTATTGCCGGAAAACTTGTGATGTGACATCACTGCACTTTTGTTGCTACAATAACTCATTAGATGAGATTGTTATTTTGTGTAGACGCCTAACAAACCTCGGCTCATTTACTTTGTATAAGAGTTGTTTTGTATTATTTAGGTGCGAATGCAAATAACACGAACGCGCCCGACGTGTCGGAGACGGCGAGCGAGTCCGCCTGGAGTATGGATGTACTTGCCTCGGACAGTGACAGGAACACTGAGGTAACTAAACAATACTATAACTAAGCGTCACGTATTTAGAAGAGTATTTATTTAAAAGTGAAGTAGGGAATTCTTCAAGATTGGGGAGTGTACGTGACTTTACAGAAGATTGTATCTAAATATTTCCCCTTGGTATAAAGTACCTTTCACAGCCAATGTTGGATGTAAATGAACCCGCTACCTGTCCGCCAGGTGGACACGGACGACTGCGTGTCAGTGGCGGCGCGATCAGACACATCGTGGCCGCGACGACCCTCGCAGCAGGACGACTCTACACCTGTCAAACATGCATTGCAGGTGAATAGCATGTCTATGTCTTATATATAAAAATTCCCAACTTATATATAAAAACCCTATTTCCCTTGGTCACGGCATCACGCGTAAACGGTTGGATGGATTTAAACGGAACTTTCACTGGCAGATAGCTGATGTTTCAAGGAGTGTTTTAGGCTAATTTTATTTTAAAAAACAATGACTGCGGGACACCCATGAAATTAACTCTACGCGGGTGAAACCGCGGGGCACAGCTAGTAATATATATAAACTTACTTAGCAGTATGGAAACTAAACGGCACACTCACACATACACACGCATCTACGAGATTCTAAGCACTCCAGCAGGCCTAACATTCTCTCGCGCTTGCGCTCATAGAAGCGATACAAAATGTATGGAAATTACATAAACCAGTCACGTGACATATGTCATTCCCGTACATTTTGTATCGTTTCTACTAGCGAAGCGTGAGGATAATGTTACTTTGTCTACAGGCTCTGGCTGGTAGTGATGTCATTTCGTGGCCGGTCGAATATACGTCATATACTTGTTTTACCGACCGATGATTTTTGAAAACATCAATACGAATCTTCAGTAATTTGACAGTAAATTATAGAGTACATTTTAAAAACTATTTAACAGTGACAACTCTAACGCCCCAATGGAGCATACATTATCGTAATAAAATTGCCTAGTGAGTCCATCGCCGTCTTAGGCCCTATGTCTTTGATTTCTCCTCAGAGATGTACAGGTTTCCTCATGATATTTCCATCCGTGTTGGGCTTACACTCACCAGTTGTAAGACTATCCAAAACTTCTAAACGACTGCGACAGGACTATTGATGTTCTAGCTGCGTCCCCACGTCAGTTCAAAGAATTTTTGTCGAGCATGCCATAATAATCTATAAATTAAGTTCTTAATTTTTATAATTTTTTTAGCTATATTACACTAATTAATCACCCAAACATTATAAATGTTACATTTAGAAAACAGCGCAAGTGGCGTTTACCTGTAAAAGTTATGCAATTAGTTTGTAGCTATGTGAGATATGTATATATATATTAGTGATATGTTGTTGATATAAATAAAATAAAAATATTTTCCTGCATTTAAGCTATAAAAAAAATCATAAAGGATTTGCATCGTTTACGTCATCAGCCACTATTATATCATCACGGCTCCCTACTGGTGATATGTATTCATCCGTGTAACAAATGCGTTGATGAAGTATTGATTGTTGTCAGAATGGTAATGTGAAGAGACCTGATGTGGGCAGCCCGAGACACGCGTCGCGACCCAGCCTTCCCAACAGGTAAATAATAATATATATACTACTAGCTGTGCCCTGCTGTTTCACCCGCGTAGATTTGAATTGTGTCTAAAAAATAAAAATAAATTTAGGGGTGGACTACCCCTAACATTTAAGGGGATGAAAAATAGATGTTCGCCGATTCTCATAGATACCGGATAAGCACAAAAAATTTAATCAAAATCGGTCATGCCGTTTCGAAGGAGTATGGCAACGAAAACTGTGGCACGAGAATTTTATACATTAGATATATCCCTACTAATATTATAAATGCGAAAGTAATTCTGTCTGTCTGTTACGCTTTCCCGCTTAATCCTCTCAACCGATTTTGATGAAATTTGGCACAGACAATCTTTAGACCCTGAGAAAGGACATAGGCTACCTTTTATTTATTAAAAATATTAGGTTTCCGGGACCATAAGGATGAAACTAAATCTACGCGGGTGAAACCGCGGGGCACAGCAATATATAAACTTTACTCAAGTTCATTTTCATCTAATTTAATGATTTATATTTTTTTTAAATATACGTAAATGATTGGATCGAGCCTCATACAAAAAATAATAATTCAGTTTATGACCTGGTAAGGCACTTATGAAAGTCGAGAATTTACCACCGGTTCGGAAACTTGCCTTCTGAGAAGAACCGGCAAGAAACTCAGCCAGGCCAGCATTAAAAGCTGGTATTCGAAGCCGAGTAGACGAATGTAGTAACTAAGCATGTGATGCATAATACATACATATGCTCACGCCTGTATTCCCCGAAGGGGTAGGTTGAGGTATTGTTATAACAACACCCAATACCTTTTTACCTAAGATAATTAAGTGCCATCGTGAGAGTGGGCGTGTCTATCGTCGTCTCAGGCACTATACACACGTCTTTGAATAATTTCTCAGACATATGCATGTTTCCTCACGATGTTATCCTTCACCGTAAAGAATATTGTGTGAAATCACTTTACATAAGTTTTTTTAGTAAGAGTCATTGGACGAGGTCGCTGGGATTCGAACTTGCGTCGCTTAGCTATGTATAGTATGATGTGAATAAATTGTTATGTCAGGTCCGGTGGAGGGTACCTGCTGGCGACGGCGGCTCTGTGTCGCGGCGGGGAGCTGGACCTCTCCCACGGGAACCGCTTCCCCTCCGAGCACAGGAAGAGCATCCTCGTTAACGGATACCCGGTAACATATCTATCAATAACAAAGCAACCTTTTCTTTTCTGACGGTTTCAAAGTACTTTGTAAAAGTCTAATCGAATAAAGATATTTTTGACTTTCAATACTTTTAAATTGTAGTCGTAGTTTCCATACAAAATTATATTGACAAAAAGACAAAACATTTGCAAATAAATACTAAACAAAATATGTCAAGTTCGTAGCAATGAGTTTTTCCAAAAACTTATGTGCAGTAATTTCACACGACATGCTTGAAGCCGACGGTGAAGGAACACATCGTGAGGAAACCTGCATATGTCTGAGAAGTAATTCAAGGTCGTATGTAAAGTGCCTGAGACGACGATAGACTCACCATCTGTCACCATTTTCGGGGAAATGTGGATGTTGTTATTACTACACCTCTGTCTACCTTTGCTAGCATAAGTGCGTTATATTGTCTGCTTCAAAGTATCGTTCTTCTTAACTACGTTTCGAATTTATTGTCAATCCTACTCGGGTAAAACCGCGACGCACATATAGTCTGACATAAAAACCCCAATTAAAGATAATGTACCCCTATATTAATTAACAACCGCATTGAAAATTACCACATAAGAGTTGTATATTTTATTCTCAAGGTAATGACATGCTACGCCACATCAGCGCCAGAGAGTCCGAGCACATCTGCGCCTGCACAGATGCCCAACGACGTATTTGATTACGTACCGCAGAACGAGTAAGCTTGTATACTATAATAAAGTTGATAATGACAAAAATTTTTACAATTTCACTCCATATTTCAAAAATAGAGTGAGGAAACTTATGGTTATACTAGCTGTGCTCGGCAAACGTTTTTTTGCCATATACATATCACTTAGGGGTATGAAGAATTGATTACGCCCTATTCTCAGCCCTAAAAAACCTACCGAATATACACAAAAAAGTCATAAAAATCAAGGTCAACCCGTTAGGAAGAGTTTTGTTACAAACACTGTGACACGATTATTTCATGAGAGAGAAATATTTTGTTTTAAATCCATACAATGGCATCACTATATCAAAACATTTGTCCACAGCAGCAGTGCTCAAACAGAATCCACCCTGGACGCCAACAGCCAATCAGACGCGACGAGCCAGTGGGTAGACGACAGCTTCCCCGCCCCCCACCACTCCCCCGACCGACCGTACCCCTCCACGTCCAAATTCGACCACCCATCCACTTCCAAGCCTTACGATGACAACGATCTCATGGACCGATCGCTCAACTCGAGCGAGAGCTCATTCAACGCCCTCTCGGTGTCGCAATACGATCGTCGATTCGATGCAGGCGTCGATACCGAGCGACAAGACTCCGAATCTCGATCGACTATAACGGATTTGATGACTCGAATGAGCACAGCGACTATATCGACGTCGAATCTCGTCAACAATATAACGTCTCGAATAGTTAAATCTGAGATTCGAACGAGTATAGTGAATATCAGTTCGTCTAAGATCGATAAGAAGACGAGTCTTAGTACGTTGTCGGTGAACAGTGCGGAGACCTCGGTGTCCGATAAAAGTTCCAGTCAGGATGTGAACTCGGAGATAGCGACGGAGAGGCGCGTTAGTCCACCGCCGGTCAAGCCACCCTCCACTGGGGCTATCCCCAAGAGTATTAGCTTCGATGCCACCGCTGAGAAGTCGCAGAGGTAAGTTGATATTTTTTGAATGAGCAGTCTAGCAGTGAATAGATTAAAGCCAGGCACACTAATAGATCTTGCTGTTGTACTATAATTTTGTTAATCCTTGTAACATCATCTGTCAGCGATAGTCCCGTTAAAATCGGTCCAGCCACTTCAGAAATTTCCCCGAATCATCATCTTCCTGCCCTTATCCCATGTTATTCGTGGTCGGCGCAATGTGTTCTTCTCTTCCATTTCTCTCTATAAGCCGTCATATCTGTATTCACTCCCATTCTAGTCATATCATCTTTCACTCAATCCATCCATCACAAATTCACAAATTTGCCCGAATAACTAACAAAATTTCCTTTTTTAAATTTGTATTTTTTGCATGTCCGTAAATACATACTTTTTTATGCATTTAGAGAGAAGTTATTATTTTGAAATAACAAACAGACACTTCAATTTAATTTTTTCTGTAATAGATTTATTTAGCATACAGTGTAGTTACATACGACTCATATTTTATGTATAGAAGACGCATAGTGGGCGAGGATGGGTTGGTGGGCAACTTGGACGAGTTGAAGAACAACGTGAAGCGCTCCGGAGGGAACTTCCTGCACAAGATCAAAATGTTCCGACACAAGGGACGCTCACACCACCACCATAGCGGTGAGTCTACGACTACTTTACGACTTACTTCTGACTTTAAGACCCAAATTAGATACTATGTTAGGATAAAGGGAGGACGATAAATGAAAACACCGAGATTTGTAGTAATCGCAAAGTTTGTGCACTCATCCAGCGAGCAACGCGGAAAAGCAGTCGATAAATCATAATTACTAGTTATAAATAAGAATACACTGAAAAATTCTCATTTATAAAGAGCCGAGAAAACCGCGTCTCCATGCTGTCTCCAACGCAAACGGGAATACAAAGGAAAGGGACGGCTCTAGATCGGCAGAACACGATGTGTTCCATGGTCCGTTTTTGTAGGCATTTCTTACGAGAGGTACCTATTAATTAAATTAGGGTTTTTGACTACGTAATTAATTAGACAATCCCATATAAAATTAAGAGTTTAGTTTTTTACAGAACGAGAATCAGATACTGATTTCTCTCCTGATAAATATCCTTTGTTCATCCTTACATACTGTATACTTCAAAGTGTAGCGGAGGTTCTATGTTTGATATGTTAGCTTTTTAATTTCTTAGCTGTGGTGACTGTGTTAAAAGTATACCTTCTACGCAAGTTCAAATCCCAGCGTTCTATATAAGGGAGTTTAAAAAAAAAAAAAAACAGTATAAATGATTTCACACCACCACGGTGAAGTATAACATCTTGAGCAAACCTGTAAATATTTATAACCACCCTTTAAGTGTGGCATGACACGCCAATAATCCTGTATTCTTCTTTTGTGTTGAAGAGATGAAAGTGTGCGAGGAGCAGTGTCGCGTTGAAGAGGGAGTAGGCGAGAGTTCAGAGGACATCCTCGCCAAGTACCGCCGCAAACCAGACCCGCGGCGACAACAGCCCAACACACCGCACGACACCCACGATCCTAGCCTTGACAGGTGACATAATGCTCACGTCACAGTGCCTAGTGCGAGTTTTCGTAAAATCGCTGTCACAAGTCACCGCGTCGACGTAAACGCAGATTTGTATGGGCTCACAATAGTGTCATGTTTAGGCCGACAGAGGCGCTGTTCCGATCCTGTACAAATCTGCGTTTACGTCGACGGTGTGACTTGTGACGGCGGCTGTGAAAAACTCGCACTAGGCCCTCTGTATAGTCAAAGTCAAAAATATCTTTATTCGATTAGATTTTTTACAAAGTACTTTCAGGTCGTCAGGGTTATATATGTTACCGCCAGGTTTGGAAGGTTGCTATACCCCGCAGCATTAGGCACATGTGTTCTCATAGTACGCCCACAATTGTAGCCAGACGTGTCGCCAGTAAAGTTTAAGACTATGTAATAGGAACGAGCTTATTACCATTGAATAGTCACTTATCCAGCCTTCGCTGCTACTGCTAAATTACAGATGGAAAAACCGAATAACACTGCACGAACTAGGACGTACGGCACAGTAGCGTTGGCGACCTCGGTCCCACCAGGCAATCATATTTGGAGTTTACCAATTTTCCCCTTACTTATGAAAAATATTGCGCAGTTGTACTTGCAGTTGTAGTTGGGTTGAGTTGGTGCGAGCCCTAACAAATACTCGCACGGTCATTCTTACTTCTTTTGCTGAGCTCTTAAGACTCGTAACGGCCCCTATGACTGGATTATTTTTGCGTGAAATCGCATTGGCAGGTACCTGCGTACGCATAACACATTGACATTAATAGATAAAATAATTTTATCCATTAAAAAAGTGCTTACATGGAAAAACCGGTTTTCATTTCGCTCCGGTTTTGAATAGTCTATTGTGTAGGTGTGAGGGCGTGGTGGACCTGAACGACCCGGAGGTGTTCAACAGCATGAAACGCAAACTGCGCATGGTGCTCTCCAACCCAGACCTACACTGCGCCGAATATGTACCTGATGTAAGTTATACATCATTCAAGTGCATTGTAGATAGTCAAATCTCGTTAAAATCGGTCCAGCCGTTTCAGAGATTACCCGGAACAAACAGACAGACAGACAGAGAAAATTATTAAATCTTGGTTTTTTTAGTTTTCTAAGCGTGTATACTTTCATATGCATTTACTGGAAAGCTGTAATTTTGGAATTACAAACAGACACTTCAATTTTATTTATCTGTATACATGTATAGATTAAGTTTGTACGTCCCTAGCTTATCCACACCACATCCATCTAGTCGCAATAATGCCCGTAATTTGTAGGCAGTGAACTTTTTCAAAGACCTGATTGAAAATTAATTTTAGAAACTAACAAGCATATGAATATCATGAAGCTCCTTTTACTATTGGCCATAGAAGTCTACAATTACTGTGATTTTTATAAATCAAGAAAAATCTTGTTAGCGATGCACGAGCACATCCCTAGTGGAGTGGGTGTCGGGCAGCGGTGCGATGGCGAGCAGTGAGGCGGGCGCGGCGGCGGCGGGCGGGCTGGCGAGAGCCCTGGGCGGCGCGGGGGCGGGCGGGGCGCGCCTCGCCGCCGCCCTACGAGCCGACCTCGCCGCACGCCGCCCTTACGCTGCCTACCTCGCTTCTTGTCGCGCTGCCCTCACCCACACCGACCACGCGCTTGCTGCGTGAGTACATTACACTCACACTTATATTACCTCACTAGTTGTGCCCCGCGGTTTCACCCGCGCAGACTTTAGTGTGTTATATGGCGATTTTTTTCAGGTTTCAAGAGAACGGTATAAAGTATCCTATGTCCTTCTCCTGGTTCTAAGCTACCTCCCCACCAATTTTCAGCCAAATCGGTTCAGCCGTTCTTGAGTTATAAGCAGTGTAACTAACACGACTTTCTTTTATATATATAGATATACTCATTCTTTTTACTGCCCATGATATTAAAATACTGCAGCTAATTTAAAAAAAACATTTGTCATGTTAGAGGGCTTGTTGGTGGCTATTCCTTCAAGTAGTTACCTTCTTAATGGAAATAAAGACGTGATTGTCAACATTTCTTATCGTCAATTACAAGGTATCAAACGTGCATGTTGTCTACGAAATGTAAGGGAAAAGAACGGATCGGATAGAGACACGAACGTTTCCATTAATGAATGACATATCAGGGGAACATTGTCTACCAATTTTGTATTCGTCGAGCGTGTGTCACGTGATTTATGTCATTCCCGTAAATTTTGTATCGTTTCTACTAGCGAAGCGTATTATTGATGATTTCATATGATTTATATTATTTCGATGATATGTACATGATGCCAGCTGAGTTTCTTGCCGGTTCTTCTCAGAAGGCTAGTTTCCGAACCGGTGGTAAATTCTCGACTTTCATAAGTGCCTTACCAGGGCCTAAACTGAATAAATATTTTACATTTACATTTTCATTTAATTTTCAGAAGCGTGATGTTAAAGTTCCTTTGTCTACAGGCCCTGCAGGCCTAGACAAAGGAACATTATCCTCGCGCTTGCGTCACGTGACAGATTGATTTCCATACATTTTGTATCGTTTCTATTAGCGCAAGCGAATGTTGACCCTACTGTAATGTGTATGAACTGACCTATAGTCAGATAAAGGCGGTCCGCGCGGAGTGTGTGTGGTGTGCGCGCGCAGCGGCTGCAGCGCGGGTGCTGGAGCAGCTGGAGAGGGGCAATGCTCTCCGGAGACTGGCCAGGCATCATCACCACCACAACAACCATGCTATACACAATGGTATACAAACAAGACTTACTCAAAATCTAAAATTCACTCTGAAAATCTAAATTCATTTGTCACATTAAAGTTTCTTTTGTATTTCGTTATTTATACTTTTTAGTTTAGGTTGTCCAAATCCTAATTATCCAGGACTCTTCTAAGGATATCAAAGTTCACTGGAGCTCTACCCCCCTTATTACAAAACACAAATTGGTACAGTCCTTGGTTTAAAAAAATATACAGTCGAAGCTAGAACGAACCTCGTTCCTTTTTGAAGCAACTTGATTACTATTTAAATATCATAATAATATATGTAAATAGCTGTGCCCCGCGGTTTCACCCGCGTAGATTTAGTTTCTTCCTTATTGTCGCAGAACCCTAATATTTTTAATAAATAAAAGTAGCCTAAGTTACTCCTTGAAATATCAGCTACCTTCCAGTGAAAGTCCCGTTAAAATCCGTCCAGCCGTTTCAGAGATTACCCGGAACAAACAGACAGACAGAGAAAAAAATGTATATCTTGGTTTTTTAGCGTGTATACTTTCAGATGCATTTAGTGAAAAACTGTTATTTTAGATTTACAAACAGACACTTCAATTTTATTTATCTGTATAGATTAGTCTGTAAGCTTTCCTGAAATAACAAAAAAGAAAAAAAATAAGGGGGCGTATAATCACACCGTAATCATTGACGTACAGTTGGTCTACCACCAGAGACAATCTTCTTATTTTGGCTTCGCACTTATATGACATTTGAAGTATATTTCAACATAAGTGTTATCACCTCAGGTGCGGAGTTAATGGACGAGAAGGCGGCTCGTCTGTGCGCTGGTATAAAGGCGATCAGCGCGGAGGTGCGCGCCGACCGCGCTTGGGTCGCCGCCTCGCCGAGTCTACTCGACGCCGCCGACATCACCGTCGAGCGGGCCGCCTTCGCCAGGCTCTACCTGCACGTGCTCTTCCCCAACGGCGACGGAGACATCGCCAGGGACCAGTATGTCACACACATTACTTATGTGGGGAGAGCTCGTCCCCGGCAAAGGGAAGGTCTTCCAGCCAGGGAGGCATGCCTGGGGAACCGCGGCTGCAACTGTTCTAGTTGGAAACTTGTATATATACTGCAATGCGTTCGAAAACTTTTATTGTGCGAATTAGGTTTTCGTAATTTTATACTCAAATTACGCATTTACATACATGATGATTTCAAATCGGGGTCGAAGGACCAAGAGATTAAGTCGTATCGCTTACTTGTGTTCGATGCCCACTCGTTCATTATATACAGGGACTGGTATGTAACAAACACGCATGAAACACACATGCAATATGATGTTGTGTTAGGTTGGTTCAAATGCGGATCGAAGGACCAGAAGATTAAATCGCGTCGCGTAGTTCTGCATATCAATTCATACGCGCTCATAATGCACGATTAAAACCTTTCGTAAGGTCGAACAAAATCCGGCTCGAAGGATCAAAATGCCAAAGATGTGACATATAGTCGTGTTTGAATACAGGGTGCTGAGCGAGCACATCCGTCGGCTGAGCAGTATGAGTGCATCCCGCGCCGGAGTGGCCCCCCGCCACCTGTGGGCGGCGCCCTTCCCGCGCGCCCAGCACCACCTGCGACATCTGCCCGTCTACCGCACGCCCCGAGACAAGGTAATACCCGGCACCTGCCCGTCCACTGCACGCCACGAGACAAGGTAATACCCGACACCTGCCCGTCTACTGCACGCCCCGAGACAAGGTAATACCCGACACCTGCCCGTCTACTGCACGCCACGAGACAAGGTAATACCCGACACCTGCCAGTCTACTGCACGCCACGAGACAAGGTAATACCCGACACCTGCCCGTCTACTGCACGCCACGAGACAAGGTAATACCCGACACCTGCCCGTCTACCGCACGCCACGAGACAAGGTGTTATTACGAACTGTCACCGCTATTGAATGTCTTTCTGACAGCCATTTGAACACAGTTCTAACCGATTTGTCTCCTCATATCGTTGGTTTTGTACTCATGAACCTATGGTTCATGTGTGTGGTCATGGTAGCGTATGCGCTATGTTCGATATTTCTGTAAATACTGTGTCAATAGACTTTTTTTAAATGTTTTGTATAATATATTATTATAATGAATGTGTTGTATTCCCCAGTTGTCGTGCATAATGCGGTGCGTGACGTCCATAATGGCTGTACTCAGCCTCTCGGAGGGCGCCGCGCCCTCGGCCGATGACCTCACGCCGGTCCTCGTCTACGTCATACTGAAGGTCAGCACTAGGTTTTGCAATTAAAGAAGAATAAAGAGACGTATGAAGTGAGGAGTAGCTCAATAAGCAGAGCAACTACACCATTTGCAGGATTTTTGCATAATTAAAGAATATGGTTCATGTATACAATTCAGAAAAATATGGAAGTCTTAAAAAAAATTTAAGGCAAAAATCTTAGTTAACAAGCCTTTCATACATTATGTGAACTCACTTCTGAATATAATCGTATCAAAAACACCCCATTTATTCAAATGGTTGTTTTTTCTGTCAGAATTCATTTGGAAACGGTGTTAAATAAGCTCTTAAAAGTTATATGAGTGTTCCACGTGTCGCTATTATTGAATAGTATTAGACTGTAATGATGTGTTCAGGTGAACCCGGTGTCCCTGTTGTCGACCATCGAGCTGGTGAGTGCTCTGGGCGGCGCGGCGCTGAGCGGCGAGCCGCTGTACTGGTGGACACAGTTCTGTGCCGCCGTGGCCTACATCAAGACCATGGACTACCAGCCCCCCGACCAACCCGACACCTAGCCCCAACACACGCGCCGGGTATGTACCGCACCATGTCCACCATCGAGCTGACCGGCGAGCCTCTGTACTGGTGGACACATGGACCAACCCCCCCGACCACCCAACAATGCCTTTACTTTAGATGTATAGATTTATTCAATATTGGAACGTAACGATTTTTATCTTATGACTTTGTATTGTCTACTCACTCTCCCGCTTTTGTTGAACTTTGGATCTGCTAACACCAGACTTCCAATACGATTCCAGGTCGGTAAGGATTGTGATAGCCCTTTGGTGTATGACTTCATTTAGCATAATGTAGGGCTTTACTGTCATCAGAAAACTCTCGTCATGACGCGATATTTGCAACTCAGCAGTATGATTAGGTAAGTTGTCTTCTGATAATAAAGCTAAATTCTTTTTTTTATCCTTTCAGATATCAGCGCGTGTGTTTGGATCAAAATTTGAATCGAAATGGTATCACCGCCGCGAGCGGGCCCATACCATTTAATATAATTAATCGAAATCGTTCCAGCCCTAATATATTCATACATCGTATCGATAACATAATACATCATCTAATATAGACCACACTGCAAGGAAAGTAAGTAATTATTTTTGAAAATACATACGATCTGTAAAAAATATTTTTAACGATATGTAATAAGTAATAAATGTATAACAAAATAATTATTCAAATCAAAGTAATTATAGTGAGTTGTTAGAACTACTTACATTTGTCCAAACCGCAACGATGTTGGAAGATGTTTAGTTCGAAGCTTTATCAAATTAAATGCAAACCATATGTCTCACGAAAATACTATCATTAGTTGAATTATAGAGAACCGCACTCATAATTTAAGATTATGAATGTGGTTACAAAGGTGCACTCGAAATTAATGGATCGCAGTTCTAAATTAGATGTAATCTCTGTCGTTAGTAAACGCTTGGATAGAGCTAACGAAATTTAACAATAAGCTAAGATAATGTAGTTCGTAAACAATATAATATGCACGTAATATAAGTCAGGAACGAATCATGCTTATAATTTTAAAATACAGAATTCGCCGTATAAGGGTGCGTTTTTATCAGAAATAGGCGCGTGTAGCGACGATGTTTGTTAAGAACCAGAATAATCAATAGTAGATAGAAAGTAGAATGTACATAAAGCAATTAATTATTTCTTAACAAATATCCTTCGCTCCACATCTCTGATGGAAACGCACCTTGACAGTGGTTTAAATTTTCACGTAAGAAACGTACTATGATTCCCTCATAGAAATCATATGAAAAATACAGCTGATTATTCATAACAGCTAACACACAACTAATATATCCGCTGAAGGTTCCATAGGCAATCGTAGCATCACCGTCACGTCGCTGGCATTATTTATCATCTACACAGATAAATAAAAGTGAAGTGTCTGTTTGTAATTTCAAATTGACAGGTTACACTAAATGTATGTGAAAGTATATATACAGCATCTATTCAAAAAAAAATTGTGTTTGCCTGATCCGGCTAATCTCTGAGACGTCTGAATCACTTTTAACGAGACTCACTGGCAGATAGCTAATGTTACAAGAAGTAACTACTTTTATTTATAAAATCGCGGGGCAAAGCCAGTCACTAATATAAATGTGACGCTAATGATACTTCTATATTATTCTGATGTAATTTCATTGAAAACATGTTTGTCGATAATTCCATAGGATTATTTCCCTTCATATTAACAGATGCATAGTCCGTGAACTACATGTGGAGAATGTTTAAGTATCAATTATCACGTGCACTTATCGATATATCGATACGACTGTGATTTTAGAGTTGGTAATACTCGATAGAGAAGGTTATTTTTTTTAAAACGGTGTGTGATAGTCGTAAGTAAAAATATTGATATTGATTGTAAAAGGTCGATTTTAATATCTTATTTATTGGAATGTACATTTGTTAGATATAGGATACATTTAGCGTAGGTGTAATGTATTGATATTATTTGAAATTATGCAATCGAGCTGTCTATTTGAATGCATGTCTTTTATCACCTTAATATTGTTAATAACTTAGATTTAAGATAACATTTGTTAAAACAATCACCGGTTTATTTCGCACATGTAATGAAAAGACACTATTTTCGAACTAATGTAAGTGTAGTTGAATGAAACAAAATACAAAAAATAAACAAAAAAACGACAATTTAAGTATATCGTGTAAGTAAACTACAGCTAATTAAACATCATTATAGCATTTGATATACAAGTAAATGTGAAATGCATTTGGTATAGTGTAAAGACAAGTTATGTATCATCTTGCCTATTATGTACGAACAGCTGTAGTCGTCTAGTGTATCGCCAACTATGTACCTACCTAATGTAATCAGAGATATAAAAACTATATTTAGCAATAAAATAATCATGTTTAAAATATATCTTCTTTATTTTTAACGTTAAAATTATGTAGACATTAAACGCGCCAAATAAAGAACCGTTCTACGTCGCAACCGAAGTGAGTCTCATTGATGATGACAGAGAAAATCCGGCAGTGCCAGTCGGACTCTCGCACGAAGGGTTTAGAGTAATCTATAAAAACTTCGTTAAATTGAGTTTGTTGTATTGGGCTCAATAAATTTTATTGTTTTCTTATTCTTGCTATAGCGCAACATCCATACGGACACAATGCATATTCATCTGTGAAAAAATCGACTGTACTATCACGGTTCACGAGATACAGCCTCGTGACAATCTTGGTAATGGAGTCCAGTTTTACTCTTTGGGTATGGAACCTAAAAAGCTACTGGACTAGTTGGTGGTTGATCAACTGCTGACAGTTTTCTATTTATACAATGCTATAGCGCTTTTGCTGCGGGACTATTAATGAAGGTTATGAATAGGTATGTTATGAATTCAAAATGCAGACATTTTCGTACACAAGGTTTATTTATGTACTTGGTTTAACATTTTTTAAATGTACACTTATAAACAACGCAGCTTCCCGGCAGCAGTCACTGAAACAACAAACAATTTGTCAACATGTGAACTACAGCAAGCAACAGCTACCAATCGGGTAGTACAATCAGTCAAGTTTTAACGTCACGGCATTCTGAAGTAGCAAATAAGTTTTACATCATTTGAAGGCGAGAAATAGAATTTTGAAGGTAAATTTTATTGTGATGATATTGTATCATTATTAGGATAATCATTTCTGTGTTTGGGGTGAAGCCTTTCCAATGATAGAGTAAAATTACAACTGAATCTGTCTTGGTGGAAAATTAAGTATCTAAGGAGTATTAAATGCTCACCTCATCACAGTGTAAGTGGTCCCTTATGATCGGGGCCTCTCCTTCTTCTCTTTGTACAACGCTAGGAGAGATACGTTGGCCACCTTGACAACCTGCAACAAACAAAACACACTTGGTTAATGTCTAATTCAATCAGATGTAACAGTTTATAAATACCAGGACTTCCAACAATAACTAGAGAAATCTTATTTACATCACAGAAAACACAATGCTTATTGTATCATTGACACATCATAAGTTGTGTTAACCAATTCGGATGACGCTCCCTCGCGCGTCATGGACAACTTTAACGCTATCGCGTATGACACGTGAGGGGTGTCACGAAACATTTCTTCTCCGCCAGTGCAAGTTCGCAAAAAAGGGCTCTGCAATGAATCGTTATGGATATGCAACCTCAAACTTAACATAAGTGAAAAAAAACGGCTTTAGAAAAGAATTCAAATCCCAAAGAAAAAACCACTCTACAAAAAACAGAAGTGTGGCTAGGAGCGTAGATGTAACTCGGTCGAACTGCATAGAAGAGAAATGGCATAAAAACAATAATTCAAATCAAATAATTACCTTAAATCTGACTCCGGGAATGTCACCCACGGCGTGTCCCTTACGACCGAAACCCGCAACCAACACCTCGTCGTTCTCCTCAATGTGGTTGAGGCAACCGTCCCGGGGCACGAACGCTGTCACCTTCTTGCCGTTCTTGATCAGTTGCACACGCACACACTTGCGGATGGCGGAGTTGGGCTGCTTGGCTTCTACACCACTGTATAACATTCAAAAAAAATTATTCAACACTTGCAACACTGATTAAACATAATTAGGTTAATTACATACATATTTATTTACAAATAATACATGTCTATATCATGACCAAAGAGACACAAATATATTACAATCAAAGAAATAAATAAAGAATCTAATCATTTGTGAATATCTGACAGCAGGCTTATAATAACAATATTATAATTTTTGTTTACAACAATGCATTTGCTAATGTTCTGTAGTGTGTGACACACCTCCCGAGGCTTGTATACATTAGTTACTTTAGTAAAGACAGGATTAAAGTGACAATGCTTCTAACCAGTATCTCATTATCCATCACTCCTGCGCGCACCACATCACAGTTTGAATGTTAAAAACTGTTGAGATTAGACATGTGAGCATAACGGGGCTGACTGCGAATGATCGAAATAATTGTAGATAAATCAATATGTTTTTTACTCTTTGGTAGTTATACATACATAGAATTGGATTTAATCAATCAAAAAAATTAAGTTTCAAACCTTAGTATACAATGACATACAATCACATTCTGACAATGACCTCAATGCTTTTGATAAGAATTGTCATGATTTAAAATATCCAACTATATGAACATTTGATTATAGATGCAGACACATAGTTTCATCAATGATGTGCATAACAAGTTTTACTAGAATTATAAAATAA
Organism: Watsonalla cultraria; assembly: GCA_964035505.1. NCBI lineage: Eukaryota > Metazoa > Arthropoda > Insecta > Lepidoptera > Drepanidae > Watsonalla > Watsonalla cultraria. The sequence goes on along the minus strand of OZ037717.1, from coordinate 1,299,545 downwards.
TAAAATTAATATTAATTGCCAACAGTCTGTTCTAGTTATATTTTTCATACAAATACACATAAATGTTTTGAGGCTAAACTTTTGTCAGCATATAGTATAAAAGTCACCTAATCACTCGAGCCATATTACAGCTGATATTCATCTGGTTTTGTCTAACATGTAGGAGTAGAGTTCCCATGGGTTTATATCTAAAATAACATATTTAGTTTTAATAATTTTTTGCCAAAAGGTCAGGGTCTGTAGACAAAGTTCTCTTACACTAAATTTTTTTTTTTATGGACTGGACATCTGCCAGATCAGCTAGTATAAATAATAGTTATAGTCTAGTCTACACCCTCCACTCTATGAACTATAAATGGAGAGCATGTTCCAAGCACCTATTCCCAGAGCGTGCCAAACGTCTTGAATATTTATGAGGAATAGCCGGTTTCTGATTCCTCATTTGGGTTTATGCTGTTCTATTAGTTTAGTGGTTTGTAGAATATTTCAGGCTTTGCGACCCTGTTAATTAGTCTTCAAAGTGTCCATAGTAGTTATAAAATTTGTATTAGCAAGGAAATTTGTTGTTAATTATGTGCATCTTCTAAGTAAGCAAAATGGAACAAATTATTTTCAGAATATGAGCAGCATCAGATTTCAAAACATAGTTTTAGAGTAATTTCACATATTTAAGAAGTGATACATAATTCAGAAGTAGCAAACACATACAAATCAAATCCCAAAGTTCAAACTACCTGAGAATTCTCAAACAGGCTCCCTTGGTACTAACTACAATCAACCAACATGAAACAGGCATGCATTACGAAAATAATAAATAAAAATACAATTATTCAAAAATAAACATCAAATTGTAACCTCAAAAACAAGTTCATTGACCCATGTGTTTCTCTGATACGGAGTTATCTCGAGCGTTCGTAGTTCCATCGACGGAGGCACCGCCACTCGCAGTATTATCCTGTGATTGTGGTTGGGACACATTCACAGGGCTAATACCGCGCGTGGAAGCACCTATCTTCAATTCTTCACTTCTTCATGTTGTTGACTTCTTCACACATGCATTGAACAGCTCATGCTTGGCGTCACGTACAACACTCACTATATCACTGATGTAACGTACTTACACTTTCTCCAGGACGATGCCCTTCGCGTGAGATGCACCACCGAAGGGGTTAGCCTTCCACCTCGTTCCCATGTGGGCCTTCTTGTAGTCCTTGTCCGCCCATCTCTGCTCGCGGCGGTGGTTCACGTGCTTTCGCGCGGTACGAATACCGCGGGGTTTACCTGAAATTAGCGATGGCGCCGGTTATCACTCATGTTTACATTTCACCGAAATTTACACACATTTTATTCAGAGAGATATCATGAATGGAAAAACTTTTGTAGCACCACCAATATAACACACCGCATACGAGATGCGAAGAGATTCATTTTACACCACGAGAAAAACATGTCTGCGCCATGGCCGACACCTATGCATGCAGGCACAAGTAAGTTTTACATAAAATTGTGGTTGAATCAAATCACTTCCATAACGCATGCGAGTTTGAAGCACTTTAACACACATTCTCGAAACATACATTTCAATAAAATTTTACATTTTTAACCAAAACTATTTCTTACCCATTTGGATAGCACGACACCAGTCGGCTACGGATGGGAAAAGAAATTTATTGAATCGGATTCCAAAGCCAAAGACTGCGGTCTATTTTTTAACATTGCCAGTTGTAAAATATATAAAGGCTGCAGTGTCTTTCAAATTGGCCCAATTAATTTATTTGTCTATGGTGAATTTCATTAGATTTTTCTTTTCTTATTATTATCTGAATAATTATAATTGATAATTAAGATGAAATACTCAGGAAAGACAATGCTAATTGAACTCATGTCTGTACCACATAAAATTGTCTCAGAAACAGTGTTTCTCACTAATAATTAACAAAGACCTACGATATCCTCACTGTGTAAAATACACTAAGTACCTAAATTCACCCGTTTGGTGGGTCCCTGAAGGGGCAGGCCTTATTATGTTTAAAAGATCTTTCGTGATTTTAATTTTAATCCTATTGGTTCCTTCCAAACTTCTCGGCCATAACATCTAATGCGTTAGAGTGGGACGCACTTTATTACAATTGTAGACAGCAGATTTCGCTTTATCTATGGTAAATAAGCATAATTGCAGCTGTCTAGAAAAAATATGAATATTTTCTGGATCATGTAATGTGTCAAGCAAGAATAGTTTGTTGTGATGTCAATTTAAAGTCATGCTCGACTGACATATTGAATTTACGTTATTTCGGTGGCTGGATGTCTTGTTTACCACAATTCACCGAACCGACCGATAAGAAGTTGAGTTGAAATTATAAAGCATTTTATTTATTATCATTTAATCGCATAATGACCGTAAATTTAGCAAGAAAAGACGGTGGGCCGGGATACGTCGGCATACAGTTCTGTCAAGAATGTAACAACATGCTCTATCCTCGCGAAGACAAAAACAACAAAGTACTGTTGTATGCATGTCGAAATTGTGACTATAAAAAGCTGGCGGACTCCAACTGCGTGTACGTGAACAAGATTATGCACGAAGTAGATGAACTAACTCATATTAATCCGGACGTTGTCAGCGACCCGACATTGCCTCGTACGAAGGATCACATGTGCCCCAAGTGCAACCACAGGGAGGCCGTGTTCTTCCAGGGACAAACACGACGCGCTGAAGAGGAGATGCGACTGTACTATGTGTGTACTAGTTGCAAACACAGGTGGACTGAGTGAATATATATTGTAAGGATACATTTTATAATTATTAAAGTAAGTGAATATTTATTTTAGTTTCATTTATGAGTACAAAACAGATGTGCAAAGTATATTCTATCTGAATTTTTGATGATTGGCATCAAGCTGTAGCTGAGGAGTCCACTTGAAATATGTGTAACACAATCGGGCTTGGCAAATATTGCCAGGGCCTATTAAGCCCTTATGCTATGTTGGCACAAGTAATCAAAAGCATTAATGAGTATCACTGCTATAAGAGTAAGAAATTAGCAAGGGCCGTGGTGGCCTTGGGATTTGAGCAGTGCCTGCTATGCAAGCGACGCAAGTTCGAATCCCCGCAGGAGAGTGCCAATGAGTTTTTCTTAAAACTTAAGTACAGTTATTTCACACCACATGCATTACAGTGAAGGAAAACATTGTGAGGAGAAGTAATTCAAAGACGTATGTATAAATCCTGAGACGGTGATAGACTCACCATCTGTCACATTGGTACTTAATCATCTTCGGTGAAAAGTGGGTGTTGTAAACACCTCTGCCTACCCTTTCGGGGAATACAGGTGTGAGCATATGTAAATTTGCAATCACAGATGTTTTGCTAGCATGAAATGATTAAATCAGTTTATGGAATCATTTATTGGAAGGGATGTCTTTTATTAGAGATGCGTTGAGAATCACATTTAGAACCCCAGGAATGGAGAATTTGTATCAGATGAGTAAATATTGTTCAAGAGAGAAATGAAACCACAATGTAAATAATTAACTATAATTTATTAACTAAAAATATTGCAAAGCCATATCAGATCTAATAACAGTTAACAATTCACAGCCATTGATTAATTAATTTATTTAATATCAATTAAACATGCCCTACATTAAACTTAAAATTATTTTTTGATAATTACACCATTCAATAGTAAAAGCATTTTCCAAATTGACTTGTGAAATAATTACGAAGATTGAACGAGACTACTTGTGTTTGCACTACTTTGGCACAGCATGACAAATACTACTCAAATACATATCAGTTGTAAAAATATAAGCTAGTGGTTGACATATTTCTAATTATGGTTATTTTTATATAAATAATAGTACCTGGTTGAACGAACAGCTCGGTATCTTTTTCTCAAAAAAGCTAGTAGAAAAATAAGCAACCAAATCAATTTTTAACCGGTAAATGTCAGTCTCGAACCGGGGTATTCTAGTTTCTTTACCATCTTGTAAGCTGACAGCCTCACCTCTGAGCTATCATAACTTGACAGTTATCGGCGAAATTTACTGTCGTATTGTATTGATATTTTATGAGTTTCTCAGTGCATGAAAACATGGTCAAAACAATGTTTTCTGAAAGTGAAACCTAGCTGGATCAATTTTTTGCCCCCAAAACCTACGTACAAAATTTCATGAAAATCATTGCAGCCATTCCCGAGATCCAGATTCTATATATACAAGAATTGCTTGTATAAAGGTATGAGATTGATAGTTTGAACAGTCTGCTAATTGATAAAACAGATCTGTATGGGAAATAGTACAGCTCCACCTAGCGGTGACATGAAGCACATACAAATGTTGTTGGTGATGCAAACAAGCATAGAATACAAATGTTCATGTCTTACACGTGTTCTTCTCAGTAAAAGCAACCTTGCGAACATGGCGGTAGCATGTATAATCCTATGTAATCGTGTCGTTCTGTCAATTTGAAAGTACTTAGTTAACAGTCAAATAAAGATATTTTTGAATTTAATTGAATTGAATGTTTGTTCAGTACCATCGGCAAAAATTTCTTCATGTGGCACTACTAGGCAGTGTAGTTACCACGGGCATGGCATATAAGCAGAAGTTACAATTTGTGATCACTGAACACACTCGTGTCGTGTGTGTGTGTTTATGTTCGTGTGTGCGTCTTTACCAAAACCTATTTACCTACGCCGCGAAACATAAGTATGTACTTAAACTGTCTACCTGCCTACTTATTGTTTTTGCCTACCCCTCTGAAAATCCAATGCACGCCCCTGGTTGCCACAGGTATAAAAAAATTGACCATGCTACTAATAAAAGGTGCAATACTCACAATAAGGTTACTGGTCTTTTCACATAAAAGATTAACCTCCACAATCACATACATTTGTTATCATAATAACCTATTATTGCACACTGATGGTACTTGATTTCAATTTTGATTTACAATATATTAGATTTTCGAGACAGCTTATATTATTACAACTGGAAAGGCCTCCACGATAACAAAACATTCTTATAGACAAGAGTGCAAGTAAGTTAATATTTGTGATACATTAACAAGAAATGTGAGTGCTTTTTGAACATTTATTTTTATAGCAGTATATTCTATTCTATTACTTTTTAAATGATAACAGGTTATGTTTTAAAAAAAAATATTCATATTTTGTTGGTACTATTGTCGATAAAATGTAAATACATAAAAGTAACTTATGATTCTACAGGCTGTTAGTATTCTTAAAGCCATTAATTTAACAATAATGTTTAAGTCTAAATATATTTTTTCTCTCAAATTTACCCATTTTTTATAGTCAGAAAAGAGCTCGCATTTTATTATTTTGTTTGTAAATTAGATTCTTATTTGAGGCCCAAAACTACGAATGCACAGGTGGGCACATAGGCCCACTTTATTGTTGATAATTTCAATGCCTACACCTGCCACTCCTACCGCATTATTCTATACGGTTTCTCAGCGTCGAACGCGACGTAGAGCGTCTGTTTCAACCATAGAAAATTGATACATAGTACATAGCGGGTAAAGTTCAATTTCGTATCTTTGAAACCGACACTCGTCGAGTGTGACACTGAGAAACATTACAGAATAACGCGGCTGGGCCCTTTAGAAACGCTTATTCAATTGTATATTATATCAATTTTCGTTGTAATTTAGCTATAGTACCTATAATTTGTCCAAACTTCTTCATTATCAAATAGGATAAACTTAACAACTGTAAATTTTCAATATCATCAACCTTCAAGGAAGACGGATTTCCAAATAAATGGGAAGAATTATTTGCCTAAAGGATTCATACTTAAGATCTAAGTAAAAAATAATATTACAGTACATTTGATTCTTAATATACGGTACCTTCCATTTCTAGAAGCAGTCTCTCGGAATATAACCACTAGCATTTAGGTACAATTTTACACCATATATAATGTATGTTTTAAACAATTTTTTTAAATTTTAAAAGGTACGTATAAAGTACAGTTAAGTACCAATATCTTCAATACCTACACTCATTATCTATGGCACATACCTATAAATACTTATGTTTTTAATTCACAACCTACTATGTTAGTGGCAGCTGGCAATGGCCACAGTAGACAATGTTCCACAAACAAACAGCTGGAACAGCCCTCACCAGGCACCACTAAATTATAAATTAAAGTATGTCCAATCTAAGACACTGATGTTTAAGAAAGTTGTAAAAAAAACTTTATTTATGGTCTATGTAAAATGCAAACTTAATTTTTTTTAATTCTAAATTTTTTTCTTCAATGTCATTTGTGTATCAGATTGGACATACTATAAATTACACGTACATGCCGTGGTTATACTCCGTTATATAACAAATATATTATGTTACGATATTGACTGTTATAAGCACCAACAAAAGCTATCTTATAACGACTATAAACTATTGCAGATGCTGACAATAATCTCTATTCAAAACGTCATTTGCGTACAATGTTCTAAAAATGCTATCAAATTCAAGCTCTGGCAAAACAACCGAGTGATATTTTCTCCTAGGTGTTAACTACACAAAGCTAATAACTACTTAAGTACTGGACATTCTGCAACTGATATTCAGTGCTTCATTTATAATACTTACGATGTCTTATACTATTAATTCTGATGGCTAATTAGGCAAGCATTCGGTACGCATCCTAGCTCCACGTTGGGCGCCATCAGTTACATCGCCGAACGTTCTCGAACACTCGCGACTTGTACCAATCGGAATATCATCTTGCAGTATTAGCAAGATCTCTAAAATTCCATGTTCCGTTTGTGCATGTGAATGGATACAAGAGGCGAGGGATACCTAAGATACAGTGGATGGATTGTGTGAAAGACGATATGACTAGAAAGTGAGCGGCTGATAGAGAAACCACATTACGCCGACCATAAATAACATGAGTTGGTAGGGCGGGGATGATTATGATTTGTAATATTATAGTTTATTACTTCAATCGAGTTCAAATTATAGCAGATCAATTTCGAGCAGTGCAGTAAGCAGATATCTAACTTTATGGATGTATAATTTTTAGATCATAAGAATTGTCTTATTTGTGAGCGTCTCAAACCCTAATCCTTGGTGTTATATAACTATAGCTTTCAAATCCGCCATGATAAAGCTATCTCCATTTTCTTCCCGCGCAAACCATCTAAATACATCTAAGAGCCGTACCACAGAGCTTCAAACGCCTTACTTTGTCATCGTGCCGTCGATCCTCAGTCGGCGACCACGTATAGAGAACCGTCAGTGTTCTGGGGGAGGTGGTAGATCGGGGAAGTTTTCTGGCAATGGTGGAAGCACGTTCTCTTCGAAATGACCGGAGATGTTGCCAGGAGGGGAGTAGTTGGCAACCACTATGACTTTACCGGCCCGGGACCGCGCCTTTCCCACGCCGAAGAAACGCGTTGCTACCCACACCATTTGTGTGAAGTGGCCTGACAAGAAATAAGTTTTTTTTCCCTTGTAGTATACTTATTAGGATCTTCTCTTCTCTATATCTTCATCTATACGCTAAAGGGATAGCCATAACTGTAACTATGGCTCTTGCACCAAATACATTTGGTACGAATATTTGAGTGTGATCAAAATTTGACTAGTTACTGAACTTACACAAGTTTATTCACCGGTATGCCTGTATTACCCGAAGCCGTAGGCAGAGGTGTACATTTCGCCAGTTATGTTTAAGTCCCATGTTATAGGATACGAGCCTATTGCCATTAACTGGGCACTAATCGAGAACAGGCTGGGAACTGGGGACCAATATTTTATGATATCCATGATAAGGGGATCAAACTCGTATTCCGCTGTAGCGCTCGCGACCACTAGACTAGCGAGTATTTACCATGTCACAATAAATGGTGCCATGTGTACGTTTAACTCTCGACTCGGGCAAATATTTTCATAGTTACCTCCATTAACGTTAGCGTGCAGCACTTCAGGCTCCTTGAAGTAGTTGTACTGGCGCACCGCCGCGTACCAGTACGAGGACACTTCTTGACCTGAGAACAGTCAATTCATTAATAAACATTTGCTTGGAATGCGGAGATATCACAAATTCCTCTTACCCAAGTACCGTATTATACATAAATCGTGTTATTGTGGTAGGTAACTTTCTGTAATCTAGTTTCAGAATATTCAGGACCGGTGTTCGGGGAATATATTATACTCTGAAACTATACTACATTAGACTGATAGACTGTTATGTATACAACTTAGTACTTAGTAGGTGTCAATTATATTGTGTGGTACTATATACCAATATAGTACCTGTAACTTCTGGCTGTATGGCGCTGACGGGTCGCTGGTATAGATTCTGTCCCACGTCGCGATCGTTCCTGTAGTGGAACTTGTTTGTGTGCGCCAGGTGGTTCGCCCACGCTTGCGCATAGTCGCACAGCTGTAAAGAATTTACTCTGTAGTTTACGCATTAATGCAGGGTTAATTTTGATAGCCGCAGAACGCCCGCCAACGTGCTGTCGGTGCAATTTTGCTGAACCTCGGGCCCTGGCTAAAGAGGGAGGACCACGTCACCTTCCGGCTGACGCAGGTACTCACCGGACACGGGTGTTTCAGTGAGTACCTGAATCGGATCGGTCGCGAACCGACGACGCAATGCCACCATTGCGGCAGTGACCGGGATTCCGCACAGCACACGCTCGAGCAGTGCCCAGCGTGGAGCTCGGAACGGCGAATCCTCGTCACCAGGATCGGGCAGGACCTCTCGCTGCCACGCGTAAGGATGGCTATGCTGGCAGACAGAGAGGCATGGAGGGCCGTAGCCTCCTTCTGCGAGACAGTAATGTCCCAGAAGGAGGCCTCCGAGCGGGATCGGGAGAGAGCCGATCCCTCTCGGAGACGACGGCGACGGCGGGGCGGGGGCAACGCACGCCCCGGACCGTCCACCCAATAGCCAGGGTCTAAGAATTTGGCTATGGTATCCCCTGCCTGTCGTAAGAGGCGACTAAAAGGGCCGGAGGGCCTGCTGGCGGTGGTCGGGGTGGGAGCTTTGACCTCCGAGCCGCGGGCCCCCCGGGAAGGTGGCAGGGCGATGTGGCTCGCGCTGCCTTGCACAGCGAGGTCTTCAGAAAAAAGGGTTAATTTTGATGGGTTGTCGAAACCTGAGGTTTAAGAAGATTGTTTGTGTATCATTTTAAATAATAAAGGGCAATCTGTATATCCATACTCTTACCTCTGTTGTCATTCATGTGTAGGTAGTACTTAATGGCGTAGTGTACATAAGCACAGAAAATCAAAAGGCGTTTCTTTAAAAGTAGGCCAAAGTACCTCAGGCGCCATGTAGACCTGCGGTGCACCGTGTCTCTGGCGGTAGACATTGTGCCAGCAGAGACAGTCTGTGATGAAGTCGCTATCCTGCCACGCCGTGCGCACCTCACTCCACAGCACCACCATGCTCACCGGACGAGCAGCCAGCACCTACACACAACACATACATATTTTTCTTTACTAATTTTAAGAACATACATTTGGTTTAGCAACTATAGACAATCACACATATCTTGAAACTACCGGCCTGATGGTAGTCTATAAATGCAACAGTTACAACTATTTAGATATGAATGGAGTCGTTGGGTCAGCAGTATCAGAGCTGACGCATCTCCCAAACTTAACTACAACGTACCGATCCCAGAACAGTCAAGATACATATGTAACACTACTTGAAAAACCGGTTGCAAAACCACGAAGTCCTTCGTACCCAGTAGATACTTATAAAAGTGGCGGCGCGGCGACTGCGACCTATAATTGAAAAACTTTAAAGGAAAATAGTCGAAATAAGGCTGAATTTCCAAGAAAGTTTCGAGGTAGAGTGGCCTAAGCCCCGTCTGTAGAGCATACGTTGCGGCACTTACGGCCGCTAGGGACGGGAACTTATTAAGCTGAGTGGCTTTCGGTGAGAAAAGTCAGTTCTTGCAACTTATGGGAACTTTTGCGTAGGTAGCTCACAAATTACATACCATCACTGATTACGGCTGCAACCCATCTTTTGTTATCTTATGCACGACATTACGATTTCGTGAAATTCGAAACTGTCAATAAATAATCCAGATTCTCGTTCGGAAAACTACCTATCGACCTGAGGACCCTACCTTAAACAGAAAATTAGGCACTTATAAAAAGGTAAGTACACCTACCGTACCTATATATAAAAGCTTATCTGAATGGAATCTTACAAAACTTAAGTTATGATCGATGAAGCTCGTAGGCCATCAATCACAGGCTTCATTGAAATTTCATCAGGAGTGCGAATATCTTTTTTGTGTCGTGTCGGACAATCGGCACGCAACACGCAATACGGGGTGCATGTATAAACGCGAACACCCTCTTTGCGCCCTTTTAATAACCAAAAGCTCTGTTTTGGTTTTTTCCCCGGCCCGGTAACAACGGCATATTTTGCATAATATACGCTTAGTAAGCTTTAATATATAGTGTGACAACGTAACACAAAAGTACGCGGCGCTATTTTATAAGTCAATTGAATAAATTTTTGAAAGATTGTAATCGTAAGATTAAAGCAGAAAACCTTAGCATATAATTAAAAAAAAATGTAGTAACTCACTAGACGCTAAGACAAAGCGTAGAAAAGACTCTCTTATCTGAAGAAATAAAAAACATTGTACCTACTACATACCTAGTTGAATTCGCACGTAAACTGATTTATGTCGTTACGAACACATGGCAGTTTGATTACATACGTGAATAAGCTTTAGTCTCGGGGTGGCAATCTGAAGGTCACTAGCGGCCCTGTTTGTGGGCCAAGGTCATCATGCCCTAAATCCCATCCGGGAACATTGGTATGAACTTGTATGATTCAATTGTGGAAAATTTTTGTGCAACGTGAATATGCTGCAATGATCCTAAAAATGAAGGATTTTTCCATAAATTGCAATAAGGGAAAGAATTATTTTTCCTGAAATTAGATCTTTCAACTTAATACATGATTTTTTTAGGACTTCATTTGTATTTTAAATTAGCTCAAGCAATGGGCTAACTAGCTGGCAGTGGCGCCCAACGTGGGGCGTTTATAGTAATTTATTCGTACAAGTGAGTATGAATCTATACATCTATACAGATAAATAAAATTGAAGATAAAGAAAATTAACGGATTTTAACGGGACTTTCACTGGTAGGTAGCTGAAAATCCGTCCAGCCGTTTCAGAGATTACCCGGAACAAACAGACAGACAGACAGAGAAAAATTTTAAAACTTGGTTTTTTAGTGTCAGTAGCGTGTACTAAATGCATATGAAAGTATCATATGCATTTAGTGAAAAGCTGTTATTTTGGAATTATAAACAGACACTTCAATTTTATTTATCTGTATAGATATAGATGTATAGATTTATTGAAGTGAAGACGTGGTTGCATAACTAGGCTATTCTTTACCAATAAAATGTGACTATTGCTTGCAGATGTGTAATATTATTTGTGCGTCGAAGAAATATAAAAGGCTAAGTAAAGAAGCACATAAACAACACTTTAGTGGAAATAACGCCTGACTAGACTAGGCCTAATCCTATTCTATGATAAGGTGTGTGATGATGTGATGCACGTAAGTATTATAAGCGAAACCCCAAGTTGCCGCAGCTAAGAGGGTCCCAAAACTAATTTCACTTGATGGTTCACTAATGGCCCTTGGGAAATACAAGTTCTCCGAAAGTACATTCTACTTGAATACGACTGGGAAAGGTGCGGTCTTGGATGGAATGGAAAATGTATTCATTCCCTCTCACCCATTCTACCTAAGTAACAACTACCTAAATATTATAATGAAAATTGCGAACTTTAATAAGATATCTATAGGTTTCTAATCCAACTTGAGAGGTTTTAATAATTTCATAATTTTTAAACATAAGTTAATTAAGAATTGGGAGACATACTTACGACAATGTGTTTATAAACTGGTGCGTTATTCACTAAAGTTTCTCAGCGTCGAACTCGAAGACGAGCGTTGGTTTCAATCATAGGAAATTGATACATAATACATAGAGGATAAGGTTCGATTTCGTATCTTAAAAACCGAACTCGACGACGAGTGCGACGCTGAGAAACCTTAGTGAATAACACGGCTGGATTAGGCCACAAAATAATCTACATTCAGAAGACAGGACATATCACTGCAGTAATAATTATCTACATGAAATTGCAGGCCAATGATGATTCCAGTCGATTATTATGTGTATAAAATAAAACCACTTTCTTAGATTCAGGGGGTCTACTCGGTTTCTCCGAAAAACGAAGCTTTGGCCGAAAGTTCGCAAAGTTCCTACCACGGATCTAAAATTACGTCCGAACGTGGACTACTAGAAAATTCTTTGACATTTATATATTTTAATCCTACTTTGACAAAAGTATTAAACGAACGAAAATTAGAATTTGATAAAAACAAAGTGATACTGAAACTACGATTAATTATCGTTCGTTTGCGAAGTTTAGTTTTCGGAGAAAGATAGTAGACCCACTGAAACGAAATGGGACGAAAACGAAGGAGCTTTCAGCTAAATTGAAACACTCCTTATTCGCGGAATTTCAAGTAAGTCTGGGGACACTACCTTTTATATTTCATGGGCCATTTGCATGCACAGTAGGTCTAAAAAGGCCACTTTGGGAGAATCATAATGTGATCCGAATATGATTCATCACCGACATGCCAAAATGGTCACTTAAGTGCAATTCATATTTATGATTCACGAATGATTACAATAATTGTAGATGTTAGTCCCTATGTAACTTTTTATGGTTCTGCTATTTGTCACAAAAGCAATTCATATTTTGTGGACCATTTTAGGAATTTTCATAGGAAAGTGTCAAACAGGTGAATTGCGAAATATGAATCATTCCTGAATCATATTCGGATCACATTATGATTCTCCCAAAGTGGCCGCTTTAGACCTACAGGTGGGTAAACTAATCTACATAATAGCACCCTTTATTTCCATGTCATGCTCCTATCTAAGGGCTGTAACTGGCTAAGCATGCTTCACCCCAAACCCTCATAATAGGGCGAGCCTATTGCCACTAACCGGGCACTAATCCAGTCTCCGGGCTGGTACTGGGAAATTACATATGGAAATACCCAATGACAGTTTGCCGCCCGGGGATTGAACGTAAGACCTCGTGGTTCGTAGTAGCGTTTGCGACCACTAGACTAACGAGGCAGTCTAGGTACTACTAAATCAACATCTATTTTAAACAATTGCGTTTCTCTCTCTTTGCCGGAATGTTACGTAATATAAGTACTTACCGGTATTTTATTTCGATAACTTAATCTACGAGTATAGGTACTAACATTATAAAGAGGATAGATTTATTTGTTTGTTTGTACTGAATAGGCTCCGAAACTACTAAAACGATCTTGAAAATTCTTTCAGCAATGGATAGCTACATCATCAGCGAGTAACATAGGCTATATTTTATCCCCCTACTCCCACGGGAACGGGAACTACGCGTGTGAAACCGCGTGACGTCCGCTAGTTTTATATACAAGGAACAGTACTTAAAACTAATTAAAGGTAGAAAACTTGTCCTAAGTCGGTTAGCGGTTAATAAACGCGGATTTTATTTTGCTGCTTAAACTAAACCCGAAAGGACATAATTAATATAGTTGATTACGTTATGTGAGCAGTAACTCTATGGCTATGAATTAAGCTAAATATGTCAGCATTAGATACGTTACCTTTTGTAAAAGTTTTGGTCTGTTGTCAAGTGGTTCCGGCTCAGTGTCATTCTTATGGGCTTCGTTGTTATTCTTATACCTAGAACAATGTGCACATTTAATTTATTTAAAGGTATACACATGGAAAGAATTGCATCGGTTACACCGACAAGAGTTATTACTCTTAAATTAATTATGCTGATCCTTCAGAATTGCCAAGCTGATTCATTGAGGAGAAATTCCCCAACTAAAGGTTACCATCACGATTTTGAGAACCCGTACGGCCCGTACTTCCTTTCCTCTCACGTCGTTCAAAAGTTCGTTTGTTCCTACGTAACGCTAAAAACCTTGAATAAAGAACGCCACGTAGGCAGTACTTAACCCTTCGCATGCCAAGTGGGGTGGCTTGAAGGCTACGCTGAGGGGTGATCAGATATCTTGCATGACATTTCCTGATTCTCGGTCGTAAAATTACATTTCTTAATATAGATCTGAGTAATTACTTACTGAACACTCGCATTTGGGTTTTCCTTAATTTGATACTTTGTATGTTCGAAGCATTTCGATAGATGCTGCTGTTGTGAGTCCCTGTGGAGTCGTGGGCGAATGTTTCCTTACATTTAATCTGGGGCAGGTGGGGCATTAAGGGTTTCTGCGGTGAGTAAGGTTGCCGTCGGAGTGCAGGCGATGTGCTGTTAGTCACGTTCATAGACCGCAACCTAGCCGCATACCATCACCACTTTTTTGCTACCTATGTAAGTAGTTGGATTGTTATGCTTACTTGTCAGCCCGAAGCAACGCTGGTGCGACCTTTTTGCGTAGGTTGGCGAGCGCCGTTAGCTCCTCCCGCCTGATGGAAGGCGGTGGTGCACCGCAGAGTGTCACCAACGGTGTCGGCGCAGGCTGGGCAGATTTGGCGAGCAATCTATTGCGAGAGACATTACAACTATTTATAGCAGGTCTACAACATTGTTTGTCTCGCTCAAATTGTGCTATTAAGCGTGAATTAACTCAGTAAGTTTTCTTACCTAACTAAATAGGTACCTAATTTAATTTCTACACTATTTTAAATTTCTAATTGAACCTAAATAGTAACAAATACTGTCCAATACCTAATATTTAAATATTTAACCCAAAACGCATAAGTATATCTGCAATGCAACATTGCAGATACAATTTGGGCACTGATCACGCGAACCTTAAAAGTTTCGGGCAGTCCTGCCTTCGAATATGTGGTAGTGAAAGAAGTTAGGTAACTTTCTATATTGTTTCTAAACTCTACCTGCATGTTGCATGCCTTTTTATTGTCGTTCAAATTTCCCACTTACTTTTTAGAAGCCGGTGTCCGCTTCGACAGGAGCGTATAGTCGAACACACTGGAGGTAGGGTTGTTGGTGACCGCAGGTGGGTAGTATGTCTCATCATTGTAATTATTGTTAACTAAAGCCGACTTTAGGGGCAGTAACTCTACTGTGTCGTTGGGACGGCGGCGTGGTGTGCTCATAGCGCGGACATCGTGCGAACACGCCGGCTGGCTGCAGCCTAGTGGCGTCCGACCTTGAAAATGCTGCAGTGTAGGGTTGTACGAAACTCCGCCATTATCGATAACAGGAAAATTACACAGCAACAAATAGAACAGTTGACAAGATTTTGTCGCGTCTTCGTGACACAAGACAAGTGTCTCGAACTTAATCGTCACTTGGTGATCCAACGAAGATAAAATAAGGGATCTTAAAATATTAAAGGTTTTTTCTTTACTTCATGCCACACCTATTAATATACTATTTTCTTGCAGGTAGTGGTCAATATCTTAATCTTCAGTGTTAAAAGTTATGATTAGTGGTTTAGGATGGCACCTAGCAGAGATGAATAAGATTCTTATTCGTATGGTAAGTAGATGTAGTATCCATAGTTCATCACATCCTCCATCCATCATAGCTCTACAATTCTCTCTCAATGTATGCCAACAAAATTACCTATTCAGTGTTTTTTTCTCACCAAAATATTTTTGGTGGAAATAATACAGGTACATCCCTAGCGAGGAGGGGGCGGTGACAAGCAGTTCCGGAGCAAATCCCGGGTCGCGCATGCGTAGAGCATTGTGCGACAATATATTATTTTTATGTCACATAATCTCTCACTAATGTGAGTAAATAAAGGGACTTTGTTCGCGACATAGCTGTAGGATGTGTAAATGAATCGGAGCATTAAGAAAGGTGTAGGTAAACAGAGGTAGGTAAAAACCTAGTTAAAACTCCTGAATTCGAGGCTTTTGGTATTATGGTACATTGTACACGCATAAAGGTTTACATGAACATAGATGTAAACTATGTACGTGCCATAAAAAATCTTCTAAATGTGATCGAAGACTGCAGCTCTGGTTGTGGCCCTATATAGAAATCCTTCTCTCTTCTCTTCTTCGATCTTTTGAACCCATCCACAAAAGTACCTTTTCGGATGTTGTCTTACTCCCTGTGACTATCTTCCACAGGGAGGAAGGCAACTCAACTCGATTGTATGATTATGATGTATAGGTAGTTATGTAGGTATATATTTTATACACCCTGGCTCTTACGTTTATGGTATGGACCATCTTTTACATTTTTGAAATGGCAACCCGTACAATGGAAAGAGTACAAATAAGCGACGCTTTTATGTCTGTGCTGTTCTACAAGCTCAAAGATAAAGAATTTTTTTTTTCTATATCTATGTACAAGCTTGACAGACGCGCAATGCAGATTATAATAAGATTTTCACAAAGTGTTTTCATACCATTAATTTAGATTTTATTTTATTTGTACTTTATTAAACTTAGCAGTAGAACCTTGAATTATTATTGACGGTATATTTTTATGTAAGTACCTAGTTTTTATAGGATCAAACATGTTTAATCCATTCATGTATACATTTTCTTCACTCGTGATTTGCCACAAGAAAAATAAAACACATAATTTCAACCAAACAATGAAGTTTTATAACGTATCATGATTGGCTTTTCATTTTCTTGGATGTTGTCCAAGTATAAATTATCCTGGAATATATTTGAATGATTTCGTTCGATCCGCCATAGACAAAGATAATATAGCATTTGCTGACACCCACACACTACTAGGAAATTGAAATTTCTCTCTCCCTCTCCCTCATCCGAAGAGGTAGATACCCTCCCGTCAAGCGTGGCTAATCAAGGCACGAAAAGGTGAGGTTTGTCATCATTTTATCGTGTTTTAAACAGTTTATTTCGGTTATTTATACCAATAATTACCGCGAACCGATCCTCCAGTGCATAATATCGTATAAAACTTCAAAAAACTATTATAAAACCAGGTGAAAATATAAGAATGCTTAGAATTTAAATGTAGCAGTGTGGACTGGATAGCGATTGGTTTTTATGTCCCAAATTGAAGTGTTTTTAGCATTGGTGATAATTAAAACATGATGTTTTAGGAAAATGAGCAGCTCGGAGGAGGTATCATGGATTTCATGGTTCTGTGGGCTACGCGGCAACGAATTTTTCTGCGAGGTATGTGTATTATATTCACATTTTGTTTGGGCTACGTTAATGTGGCGAGTTGATGTGAATGTGTCATTTTAGGTGGACGAGGACTACATTAATGACAAGTTCAATCTCACGGGGCTGAATGAGCAGGTGCCGCACTACCGCCAGGCGCTGGATATGATCCTCGACTTGGAACCAGGTGAGGCTACATTTGTTACTTCCGCGTTGATTGTGCATGCAAGCGTTACGAGGCTTTAGTAACGCTCATATCAATCTTACTAATATTAATAGATAGAGTTTGTAATTATAGATGATGTTTGTCGCCCTTCCATGCAAAAACTAATGAATTATAATGAAACCTTGCAATAATATAGCTATAGCTGAGGCTATCATTTATAAAGATACTGTGTGAATAGTTAAAAATGCGAAGATAAGTGCTAATCCTATGCAGACAAGTTGTGGGCAGAAGCTGGTCTATATCTATATGATAGATTCATGCAATTCTCAGTTCTCATATTATTGAATAGAATCAGGAGTAACTTTGCGGATGTATTAAATGTTACACATAGCAAGCATTCTAACATTTTACAACCATCTTTATTTAGTTCAAAATTCCAGTGTCCTAATGATCATTTATGAAGGACTAGCCGTGCCCTGCGGTTTCACCTGCATAGATTTAGTTTCATCCTTATTGTAGCGGAACCCTAATATTTTTAATAAATAAAAGTAGCCTAAGTTAATCCTTGAAAGTCCCGTTAAAATCGGTCCAGCCGTTTCGGAGATTACCCGGAACAAACAGACAGACAGACAGAGAAAAAATTTTAAACTTGGTTTTTTAGTCTCAGTAGCGTGTAAACTTTCATATGCATTTAGTGAAAAGCTGATATTTTGGTATTACAAACAGACACTTCAATTATATTTATCTGTATAGATATAGACCAAATGTTGGGGCCATACATTTTAATTCAAATATTTGTATGTGTTTTGTAGATGATGACCTGGATGACAATCCAAACCAATCGGATCTGGTAGAGCAAGCCTCCGAGATACTCTATGGACTGATACATGCCCGTTACATATTAACAAACAGGTGAGGTTCATAAACATGTTGATAATAATAAAAACTTTGAACGTTAACAATTTTATAGACGAGATGTATGGAATGGAGTCTTTTTTACTCCAAAGCAGACAATATTTAAAAAGTTTGATAAGCACTGGATAATTTTTTATGTTGTCTTTGTTGATATTCAAACAATACTATTTCGATTCAAATATTGAGTGATAAAGTAGAATGGTAGTTATTTTGTATTATTATTTTGTAAAATAATTATATTCTTCATATATCATAAACATTTATTTGACAAAAACTTATATACAAAACTCTGTATATACAAGAAATAATACATAAAACTAATTAGAAGAAGTAAACTTGGCACAGTTTGACACTTGTCATGAGAGGCTTCTACTAGATAATGTGGAACCTCTTTGATATGTTGAGCATCTGGTCAAGGGTCCAAAGATTCATATTTCGTATCTTTTATATCAAAGTCAAAGTCAAAAATATCTTTATTCGATTAGACTTTTTACAAAGTACTTTCAAATCGTCAGAACGACATGGATTATACATGCTACTGCCAGGTTCGGAAGGTTGCTTTTACTGAGAAGAACCTGGCAAGAAACTCAGTAATTACTCTTTTAAAAATATTATACAATTATCATTAAGTTTTTGTTGTATAAGAATTAAATTGTAATGCATTTCAAGATCATGGTGTCACTATTATCTGTAAAAGATGTTACAGTTACAGTTAAATTATCATTCTAATTTCATTCTCAGGGGAATTGGACAAATGCTAGAGAAATTCCAAGCTGGTGACTTTGGCCACTGTCCACGAGTCTACTGCGAGTGCCAGCCCATGCTTCCTCTAGGTAACTATCATTCTTAATCTGTATTAAATAAAGTCTCTTTTAGGTTGTCTCTGTAAATATACTACCAACACAATGGAATATGCTGATATAATGACTGTGCAGCAAGGCCAGGACTTTGTTACTACATGACAGTGCACAAATGTGTGTATTTATGTACTTCACACAGAAATACTGTGAAAATATATGAACTTTTCATATCCAAACATCGATACATACAGATAAATAAAATTGAAGTGTCTGTTTGTAATTGTAAAATAACAGCTTTTCACTAAATGCATATGAAAGTGTACACGCTACTTACACCGAAAAACCAAGCTTTAAAATTTTTCTCTGTCTGTCTGTCTGTCTGATTGTTCCGGGTAATCTCTGAAACGGCTGGACCGATTTTAACGGGACTTTTACTGGAAGGTAGCTGATGTTTCAAGGAGTAACTTAGGCTACTTTTATTTATAAAAAACATTAGGGTTCCGCGACAATAAAGATGAAACTAAATCTACGCGGGTGAAACCGCGGGGCACAGCTAGTTGTGACTATGAAACCTTACAACAGCAAGGAGTTACATATAATTGTTTACAACAAAACAACTATTTATATAATAATTAACAAAAGCTATAAATAAAATTCAACCTTCGGTGTATGGAATGTCTGCAAGGCTATTCAAATAATAAATAGAACAGTTATTCATTCATGATTGTTCATTGATGAGTAATGGTTGAAGCTTATCAAAGGTAATTAATGCAAATAAATGTCTCATTGCTTTGCCTCTTTTATCTAAGGTTAAGTGCCATACCAGTCAAGCATCCATTACTAATAACTGCTCTCCTCTCTATGAAAGAGATGGCTTGAAATCTACCGCTCTAGTGATGTCTCACATTATTCCCTGAGGCAGGAGTTCAGCTTAAAAGCACCGTTAGCAGAGCCTAATTTTTAGGTGTCTAGCAAATATATGGGAAATACCTGTGCCCCGCGGTTTCACCCACATAGATTTCGTTTCATCCTTATTGTCGCGGAGGCCTAATATTTTTAATAAATAATAGTAGCCTAAGTCACTCCTTGACACATCCGCTACCTGCAGTGAAAGTCGCGTTAAAATCAGTCCAGCTGTTTCAGAGATTACCCGGAACAAACAGACAGACAGAGAAAAAATTTTAATCTTGGTTTTTTTGTGTCAGGCGTGTATACTTTCATAATATGCATTTAGTGAAAAACTGTTATTTGGTAATTACAAACTGACAGTTCAATTTTATTTATCTGTATATATGTATAGATAAACAACAACACTTTGGATTTATACTGTTATATTTAAGGCTCTTAGACTGCGACACTACTAGACTGAATTAAAACAATATTTTGATCCACTTAACAATTCCTTAAAATGTAAGTTATTTCGAATATGTTTTATTAACTGCTCCTCCCTTGTGTAAATGAAAATGAAAATGAAAATGAAAATGAAAAATATTTATTCAGTTTAGGCCCTGGTAAGGCACTTATGAAAGTCGAGAATTTACCACCGGTTCGGAAACTAGCCTTCTGAGAAGAACCGGCAAGAAACTCAGCCAGGCATCATGTACATAACATCGAAACAATATAAATCATAATACAAAATCAAATTTGATAAAAGCCTCCGTCATTTTGCATAATTCAATCTCACTTTTAATCCTTGGCTATCGATCCAATATTTACCTACCCAGTTTATTATGTCATCAGCCTATCATTTCTTCTGCCTACGTATCTTTACTACGAGCTGCTTACGGATCCCTTATGAAACGCAGACGGAAGCTAGTATGGTAGAAGGTAATAAATAGCTTTGCTAACCATTGTCGTTCTTAATTTTTGGTGAGCAGGTCTATCAGACGTGCCCGGAGAAGCTATGGTGAAGCTGTACTGCCCCCGTTGCATGGACGTGTACACTCCGAAGTCCTCGCGCCACCACCACACCGACGGCTCGTACTTCGGCACCGGCTTCCCGCACATGGTGTTCATGGTGCACCCAGAGTACCGCCCCAAGAGACCCGCCTCACAGTTTGTACCTAGGTAATATCGTTACTAAACAAATTTTACTAACAACCTTTGCTTACAATATTTTTTCAAATATTATCGCTTTTTTTAATGGTTGCCTTACCCATCGGCCTGGTTCTCATGTGTTATGTTCGATGATAAATTGCGCGGTAAATGTTGTGCGTTCTATAAGCATATATCGCCGACGCAACATATCGGGTTGATGACCATTCATGGTTTTGCTATCGCGATGGGTTGCGTCGACGACAAGGCATTCTCTCGTTTTTATTTGATATTTAGATCGAAAGTAGAATATGATTTTCGAATTTTTAACGCTTTTCATTGGCAGTAAGTGACCTTATGAGGCTTCCAATTGGCCGCTAGTGACTCATGGGCTATCTCGCTTGAACAACTCTACTAACACCAGCTAACATCAACTAGTTTATTTAACACTTAGTAACAATACTGTAAGTTATAGATTTATTAATTACTGTATGTATGTATATAATGTTTGAATAGTGCTAACTGGCCGCTTAGGTATATATGTGTAATATATTTAATTTTTGTCAGGTTGTACGGGTTCAAGATCCACCCGCTGGCCTACCAGATCCAGCAGCAGGCCGCGGCCAACTTCAAGGCGCCGCTGCGGAGTCTCTCGTACAACAACGGTAAACGCTAGGGTCGCCCCCCGCCGCCGCGATACACAACCAACCCTCCCACTGCGGACACTGATCCCGATAAACGGACTGCCTTTGATGATTTTGTCTTTTAAACAGATCACAACACTAAAGGCTTGGTTTAAAACCTCATTTTCTGCGTGTGGGTTGTGATAAAAACCTACAAATGCAGAATAGGGTTATGGTTATTTAATTCCCAAAGTGAGTGTCAAAATTTGAATTGCGAAATACCATTTGTTTGAAAATTTGAATAACGGACTTTCTTGTTACAGCGCTCGTTTTAAACTAAGATCGATCAACTGAATGCTATATAGATTTGTGTTTTTGTAGAGTACTGATTTATACCTAAATTCGATATGCCAATTTTCACTGTACACTAATAGATGAGAGTGAAGCAGTGAGTCTGCCTCTCACTGTTTCACAATAGCACTTACATTGTACAGTGAAAATCTGGTGTTTGGGTATCTGAGGATCAATTATAATGTTAGTTTTCAATCAAGTTTTAATCCGTTGCCTGCGTAAAGGCATTTCCTATTAAAATTATTCCTTATTTTAATCTATACAGATAAATAAAATTGATGTGTCTGTTTGTAATTCAAAAATTACAGCTTTTAACTAAATGCATATGAAAGTATACACAATACTGACACAAAAAAACCAAGTTATAAAAAATTTCTCTCTCTGTCTGTCTGTCTGTTTGTTCCGGGTAATCTCTGAAACGACTGGACGGATTTTAACGGGACTTTCACTGGTAAGTAGCTGATGTTCCAAGGAGTAACTTAGGCTACTTTTATTTATTAAAAATATTAGGGTTCCGCGAGAATAAGGAAGAAACTAAATCTACGCGGATGAAACCGCGGGGCACAGCTAGTAATTAAATATACTATCATGTATTTTTTACCTTTCTGTACATGAAGCAGCATTGAAACTTGATTGATACACAAACATAATAGCCGCGGGTTTCATTTGATAAGCAGTATAATGATCGCACTTTGTTTCAGAGCGAATAGAAGGTCCTAGGGCCTTACAATAACCTCTTATTGCTATGATAGTTTAACTAATGTTATGCGACAGATGTATATGACGTGTATAAGTCTGTCACTGTCACACAGTGGAACTATGATGGCAATAAGAGCTTGTGGTAAGGGCCCTGTAGGCCTAGACAAGGTAACATTCTGCTGATGCTTGCGCTAATAGAAGCAATATGTATGGAAATGACAAATCAGATGACAGAATATGTAATTCCCATACATTTTGAATCCCTTCTTAATGCGAGAGGATAATGTTACTTTGTCTACAGGCCCTGGGTTGTGAGATTGAAATTCCTGCAAGTTCCTAAGTATAAGTCAAAGTGAAACGTCAAATTGATATTGTTTTTGTGTGCTTGTGAACGATATCCTCGCCATGTGAGTGTTGTGTTCTGTTGTTGGATGTATCTTTCTGGCTTTCTGTGTATGTCTGTGTGTCGGTCGCGGACTGGAGTGTATCTTGTATCATAACGCGGCGTGGGGTTCGCGTAAGCTGTTGCTGAATACACCCTGCTATGTATTCTCAAGCGAACAGCGACGCTGTCTGTCTAGTTACAACACATTAGACTCAATGCCCTGTTACATAAGGTACTAAATTCAGCAACGGCACTTTTGCCACAGTAATTATAGCACATCCCTCAGTGAAGTTAAATAATGTTAGTGAATGCTATGATTCCGCAATAAGCAATTGTGGTGTCTTTCATAGGTTTACAGTCATATTAAGTATTGTAGCTAAAGTTCACTTGGTAAGCTATAGTTGTGTAATGTAGCTTTTGGAATAAACATAGTAAGTTTTTATTTTTATATATAACTCAAAATACATTAGTAATGTAGGTGTTTCATTCGCGCTGTTCACGACACGTTAATCTATTTCCTTCTTGTATCGGTAAAAATAAACAATAAGACAGATATTGGCCTTTTTTCTTGCTTATCCTGCATGAACCACGTAATCCTCGCTGAATGTCACGTGACACGGTGACTCCCCGACCGAACTGTTAGCTAGTTGTGTGGTAGTCCCTCGCACCACTGGCCCGCATCGCTTCCTTCATTACCGATCGATACTCGGGTGAGGCATCGCCGCACAAGCGAACTAGGCTCACGCGTTACAGATTAGTAAACTAACATTTTAATGGGAGAAAATGTTTGTTTGCCGCAGAAACGAAGACTTCAAGTAACATTCCAAAATGATAATTTTGACGTGGCGTGCGACCGGGGCTTAGCCCCCGCAGACCGACGCGGCGGCGAGGCCCACCGCTCCTACCTTACGACACTTCTAATGAACTAATTATACCATATTTATTGATTACAATAATTTTATTTCTTATTTAACATAACAGTTATGTTTTAAATTCAATAAAGTTTATTTTTACGTTTTCTGTATTATGTTTTTCATTTGTTTTGTAAATAACAAGTCCATATTAATAGTTAGAGATTTATTGAAATTGATTATTTGCGACTTCCAATGGTTCCAATATATATTTATGTACATAAACTAGCACAGTAACAATGGATCACAATACAATGGCACCTGGTGCGGTAATTGTAGCAAATATTATTCAATAATATACTTAATTACAATATAACATACATATTATAGTTTTATTAAAATAAAATCTAAGTGTAAAAAATATACCTTATTATTACTTAAGTTACATTGACAAAATTATATACAATAAATTAACAACAAGTAACAATGTGTCCTGTCTCCTGTTATTTATGATATAAAATACATACATAACTGCCTATACAAGTCGGCATTGTTCACTTCTTTCAGCGTATCAGCAAGACTGGCCATATTCTTCTTGATGAATTTGAAAGCAGATTGTTTCAACACATCAGAGTCATACATATCGGCCACCACAAGGATATCAACAACATTATCAACACCCAACTGCTGGGAGAGGGCATGTTCAGACAGTTCCACCAACCCTTTGAGGTTGTATTTGTCACCCAATATGAACAAGTTTACAAAGTTAGCATTAGCTGTGTCTTTGATAGTGCCCATGTATATATACTCTATCATGCAGCGGAGGTCCTCTTCACCAATGTCAGACAGCTTGACAAAGCCATTCTGACTCTCCGCAGTCTCATCTTTCAACATAGCTTTGAAAACTTCACTGTATGACGCCAGCAGTGCCTTGTGGACTTGGAATTTCACTCCTTCAGCAGACTCAATAACAAAATCGGACCCAACCGGCTCATGAAGCAAGGCACCAAAGTCATAACTTATTTTGACATCTTTACTTATCTCCGTGGTATTTGAAAGCGGGAATGAAACTCCAATATACAAATTTCTATCTTTCAAGAACTTTAAATCTATGTCTGAGAAGCTGTATGTTGTCATGTATTTGCAAGAGAAAGCAGTGCCCTCTGTGAATTGGTAAGTAGTGAGTGAGGTGGGCAAGTATGCTATAGGCAACTTTTTATCAAGCTTCAGTTCATTTGAGCTGCTCACAGCTACTGCGCAGGGTCCTTCAGTGCGGTTGGATAAGCAGAGATGTAGTAAATAAATGTTGCCAACTTGTTCAACTTCGAATGAGAACCAGTAGTGCGCGACATCCTCTATGTAAGTCCCACCGATGTCGTACATGTTGGGGCGATGCAGCTTATTATATACATCCTGCACACATAGCCACGACACGTCCCTTGTTTGGCACATACGGTGCCCGTATACCACGTTTGGGTTTGCCTGCAGAAAACAAATTAATCATTGTGAAACAATAATGATACAATCATGCTTGATGTACTATTAGTCATCGTAAACCTTACCATGGGCTTGACGACCTCTGATTTAGATTGATTATTGTATTTATTTTCTTCCTCCATTGTTAAGTTTAGGGCTTCGTCTTGTTCCATACTTTGGTCCAAAATTATAGTAAAATTTGTTCCAATGTATTAATTTCAATCAGGTCTAAATTATTGCATATACATACTCCATACACAAGTCACAACAAACAAACGATCGACCGAAAGGAATGAAATATTACAGACAATCAATCAATTTAAGCAAGTGCATAGATAAAGAAAGATTTTGGAGTCTTTATTTTTGAGCAAGCAAAGATATATAGCAAGATTTATTTTTTATATATCGTTTAAACAAACTTATCAGAAAGTCTGGAAATAAATATTCAATAAAAATTAAATACTATTTTCGTAATATAAAAAGGGGTAATTTTTATGTTTGCTTTAAATGTTTTCTTTGAGCATAGACATTTGATTTTTACTATAAAATTCTTATATATAGTGAACAAAAGGCAAAGGAAGCAAATTGGGGGGACCCAACACAACCCAGCATATTTTTAGAAAATGTACTTCATAAAAAAAACCAGTTGATAGGGGAAAGAAAAGCTCTATCGGTTGGTGTTGTCAGATAAAAATGCCTAGTTGTACTTCGAAGTGGAATCGTTAGACTGGAGCTATCGAAATATTATGGTTACTCACTGCTCACTTATTAGTTCCCTTCCGTAAACCGTACAATAATTTGAAATTTTGATAAACGGTGTTTTATCAAAAAATAAAAGGTGTTAGGTACCACTACTTCAACGTTTGTCACTAGAAAATAAAAAAACTAATTTTTTTTTACAATGATTATTTGATTATATTACTATAAAATAATACAGCTAGCACATAAAAATAAGACACATGCCATTGGTGGTTATACCTTAATATTAATACACTATCATAAAAATGCCACTAATATTGTTATACATCCCTACTATAGGTACATATTTATACATCACAATTTACACATATTTACATTAATTATTTGTTAGTGACATGTATCTGAAACAAATCTTTAGTAAGCTCCACATCTTTCAATGTCTTCCAATCTTCAGTTTCGAGCACCTGTGGATTATTGGCGATATATTGGTACACCTCTTGTTGCAATTTATCTAGTTTGAACTTTTTAGCTATCACTGCTATCTTAATGGCATTATCAACATTGACCTGAGTGCACAAGATCTTTTCCACCAAGAAGAATAGTTGCCTCACCTGGAACCGCTCAGCAATATCAAGTAACATAAAGCTGTCATACTTCATCACATCCTTGATGGTGCCAGAGTTGATGAATTCCAACAATATGTCAATTTCATCATCATTCAAATCAACAAAGTGTTCATCAGTCTTCGCCTGTGAAATTATTAATCTGAAGATGTCACTCTGGGTAGCTAGCAATATTTTATGAGCACAATACTTCTTTGAACTTTTCGAGATAAGGGTAAAATCAGCTTTTTCTTGCTTCAGTTTTAACCCAACTAAATCATGTTGCAATTTGATTGACTTGACTACATCTTGATTCAATGAGAATTTGGGATTGAGTGTAATATATAATGGTATGACTAGTGTGTTGTTACCAATATCTTTTATATTCTTCATTGAGAAGCAGAATGTTTTAATATAAGACTTCTCATTTGGTTCAGCTGTTTGAAAGGAGTACCAAGCTAGATGGCTCGGGAGAACTGATTCATTGGCTACACTATTAAACACTATTCGTGGTGTGATATTGTTGGAGTTGCTGACTCCTATGGAGAAGCACCCTGATCTTCTGTGACAGACGAAAAGGTTTACCAGGTAATTAGAACCAAAGCAACAAGATGTTTTGCAGTAGAACCAGAATTCTGGCTCCCCATTTGCATAAGTGCCTCCTATGTGATATACACCATTGTGTTCCAGTTTGGCTGCTATGTCGTAAATATGTAGCTTACACGCATACCGTGTCTCGCACTTGTATATTGGTGACACGGAACCACGGCCGAACGGTGCGTTTTGGAGATCACGAGTGGCTGAGTCTCCGTGAGAATGTGCTTCTGTAACTTCGATCATTTCGCTGGAAAATAAATGTTTGCAAAAGTAAGCAGATGGTAGTTTTCCAAAAGGTTTAACGACAGTCGTTAGTATCGTATACAACACGGTTAAGGGACAAAATATATCTGTCGAGTTACTCAATAGTGAAGACATGAGTGTGAATCATGATGATTTTCTGAATTGCATCATAATAATATACAAACAAATGGATAATTGTTTACCGTAGGTGTATTTAAATATTTTTTTGCAAAATGCAATAAGCATTCATTTAAATGATAGTTATTCTTACCTGCGTAGTTTAAATCAAACAAAACACTTCTAAAAGACTACAAAAGATAACCGGGAGCCCAAATAGTAGAGTGGGTGTTTCCACTGGTTCCTATTTAACAAAAACAGTGAGTGACATACAGAACAGACAGACATACGAGTGACAGTGACAGTGAGAGAGAGGTATATTGTGTTGCCAGCGCCGCAGCACGAGCATAGTAAAATATTTCTTTGGCCCAAATTATAGTAATCGCAGTGCGATTAAATTCACTGAAGACATTATGATAGGATATAATTACAATGTTCGAAATAATTTTTTTCACTTAGCAATTTAGCCGCTAAACTCGAAATAATATTTATAAGAAACCAAAGATATTTTTTTCTTTGCCTATGGTTGAAACCTACTGTCAAGTCTACTATTGTCGACTTGCAAAAAGTGCAATTTATTAACTTGACAATGACGATTTGACAGTACATGGATTTCGATTGTTTTTACTTTTTCCACCCGTAGTCCGTAATTTTATTTTGATTTAGTTCCTAATGCTATGACAATCCGTGAGGCTCTAAGCCTCTATCAAAATGGGTTTAAACGCCGCTGTGCAGATGTTAAGGTAATAATTAAAGTGCATAAATTTAATGCAAAACATTATTAACCTATTTCGTAATAGTTCTACGGGAATTCAAAATTCAGTCCTTAAATCTACTTATTACTCTTGTATTTTTCTTCTTAAATGTAGAAAGTGCTTCAAAAAGTTACTTCAGTTGCTTTCTGAAATAATTCACCCATTTAAAACATACACATAGACCTTATAAAATATCTAGAACTTCAGTGACTAATTAAGTCAAGGTTTGACATTAAGCCTTCAAGGAGTGATACCAGCTCCGGATTAAGGGGAGGGCAAACCAGGGTACCGACCCTGGGCTTCAGTTTCATGGGGGAGACGAAATCAGCATATAAATTCTTTAAAAAACTAAAATTTATTACATAAAGAACTTTTTTTTCAACACACATTATTCCATCAAATGCTTGTATGATTTTTAAACTCCACCCATTATACATTTTAAATGGGAGATCTGGCTGGGTGATGCACAAATGCTTCAGCTGATGAACAAGTATCACAGTAGTTACTCTTGTGTATTACAAAGATTGAACCCCAAGAGAAGTAGGGTTCATATAGATAACGACATTAGACCCTATCAAATGAGATATCATAAAAAGTCATCCAATGAGGATAGTAAAAATAAAACTGTAAATAGTCTAGATTTGTTCATTGATAATATGAAATTAATATTTGTTTGGCAGGGAGGCAGATGAATTGAAGCAGAAGCTATCAAAATTCAAAAGTGGTACATCAATGCTACAGGAGCACAGTTTGTGGGCCACACAACAACAGCTCCAGAAGGTTAAGATGCATTAAATATTATTCTCAAACTTCAATGGTTGTATAATATGAAAATATTTATTCAGTTTAGGCCCTGGTAAAGCACTTATTTTCGAGAATTTACCACAATAAGCCCAGTAACACTGCCCAAGTGCAGCCCTGTGTTGAGACAGGTCTGAATTTGGTTAGGGCTACTAGGGTTAATGCTCTGCACATTGAAATATTTTTCTAATGAGAATTATATAAGAAACATATTATTCAGCTATGTTTTTTTAAACTAGAATCTCAAAGATACATTTTTCAGGGGCCACAAATTATAATAATGTATTCATGTTCATCAATGTAGAACTCTGTTACTCTGTTTGAAAAAAAACCTAATGTAATATGAATTAATTTCAGATTTATCAGAAAGTGTTGGTATTGGATTTGGACTATGCCTTGGACAAGAAGGTTGAACAGGACTTATGGAACATTGGTTTCAAACAACAAATTGAGGCTTTGCAAGCCATCTCTAAAGACAGAAAGGTGAGTGATATTATAAGAATTTTTTTTTTTTTTTTTTATCTACCTTTTAAGAAAGAAAGAAAGTTTATTATTCATAACACAAAAATGTGACGCAGTATTAATTAAAATTATATAAGGTACTAAATAGATGGTTAACACATTCGCTGCTGAAATTTCGTCTTGTTCGTAAATTCTCTAACAGTTGGACGCGCAGGTGCGTCGTTAGCAGCGAACGCGTTAATCTATATCTATACAGATAAATAAAATTGAAGTGTCTGTTTGTAATTCCAAAATTACAGCTTTTCAGTTAATGGATATGATAGTATACACACTACTGACACTGAAAAACCAAGTTATAATTTTTTTCTCTGTCTGTCCATCTGTCTGTCTGTTTGTTCCGGGTAATCTCCGAAACGGCTGAACCGATTTTAACGGGACTTTCGCTGGCAGGTAGCTGATGTTTCAAGGAGTAACTAAGGCTACGTTTATTTATTTAAATTATTAAGGTTCCGCGACATGAAGCATGTAACTGAATCTATGCGGGTGAAACCGCAGGGCACAGCTAGTTTAAGTATATTATAACGTCACAGACATATATTAACCCTTGAACACAGACACTGTTACTCTCTATGTTGCTTATTAATAGTATGGCTGGAATTTGCCATGCTCACATATATTAGTAATATTTTTTTAGTTTTATTTTTGACAATTGAGCATTGGAACTGTGTCCATGGGCTTATAGTTGCTTGAGTGATTTATTTGTATTTTTAAAACTGTATAATATTTTTGAAAAGAGTAATTACTGAGTTTCTTGCGAAGTTTTTCTCAGTAAAAGCAACCTTCTGAACCTGGCAGTAGCATGTATAATCCTGTGTAATTGTGTCATTCTGATGATTTGAAAGTACTTTGTATAAAGTCTAATTGAATAAAGATATTTGTGAGTTTTTTGAGTTATGTCTGTAAACCAGTTCCCATTACAGTTACCAGTTAAGCAGTACACTATAAAATTTTGTTAAACATTATAATTTTTCGGCCTGAGACACACACTGTAAATCTATTCTGCACTGCAAAATAAAATAGTTGCATTTATTATTGCCCTGCAATTTTTTTTGTATGTATTGTGATTTATGGTTGAAGTTTTTGAAATCAATCGCCTTTAATGCAAAGCATGGTTTAAACCAATACTAGACTGAACTCTGACCAAAACTATGTCAATCCCCTTTGAAATCTGTACCACAAAAAGAGATGGAATTACTTTTAACCAAGTATGTATTATGTTCGACATTTCAATGCAGTCAAATATATATAACAGATGTATGTTTTCATAGAACCCGCGTCGCAGTGAGGGTCAGGCAATGCTATCATGGGTGCTGCAGGCGGCTGCTGGATTCTACCTGTGTCTGCTGCACCAGATCTGTACTACATTCAAATTGGACTTACCATTCAGGTACACACTTATCTTCTGATACGGAAAGTAAACTAATGTACTAATTGAATACTTAAGTTTTTTATAAGCATTTATTAAATGGTATTATGTGTCTTTCTGTCAATCTTAAGAAATTTGACCCACTTCCTAGTGCCTGATTAAACTAATATTTCCTACTGATGCACATTTAGTTCATGTTTTTTTTCTATTGATATTTTATTTGTTGTTTTATAATGAGTCCACATACATATAAACACCCACTTTTATTGCTGTAAAAATTTATCATCTTTTATTTTAATTTCTATGAATATTATAGATTTTGTCTTGATTTTGACTTAAATTTTACAAAAGAATATAATTTTATATAATTTATAGCACATAACAGTATTGTATAGGGATATTGTGTGTGTACTTTTGTAATGTTAATTAAGTTACATTATGGTAGACGGCGAGCATCGTTACTGGGTTGGGTAGAGGGATGGGGAGCGGGAGAAGGCCCGGTGGGGGCTCGTCTCCCACCCCCGGCGGCGGCCAGGTACATCTGCCAGCACTGCCTCGTGCACCTCGGCGACCTGGCGCGATACCGGCAGCAGCTGCGAGTCGCCTACAGCTTTTACAGGTCAATATTATTCTCCTGCACTCCTGCCATATTATATAGGGTCAAATATGTTTACGTCTTCCATTTCTCTCCATCTGTCATTATCTCTGTATTGCAAAGCGAAAGTCATGTGAACCCAAGCTCGCAGCTACCTGAGAGTTGGTGGATTTTTTGTAATTGGTCAAACGTCGAACTATTGTGTCATATTAATTTTGACTATTAACATGGACTCTGCAGTTTTTCAATACATATACTTTCTTTACTTACAAGCAATACCGACAAGAGAGTAAGTCTTAAATAAAGAAGAAAGGTAACTTTCTAAGATCTAATAATATAGATGGTTGTGTGTGGTTGCAGACACGCATTGCTGGTGTCGGCGCACTCGGGGCAGCCGTACAACCAGCTGGCGCTGGTGTCGTGGCGGCGCGGGCGGCGGCTGGGGGCCGTGTACTGGCACGTGCGCTCGCTCATGGTGCGCGCGCCCTTCCCGCCCGCGCCCGCCAACCTCGCCCGCACGCTCACTGCCGCCCAGCCCTCCAGGTACCCAATATGAGTGCTGGCCCTACATTAGCGGGATATTATAGCGAATATTCATCATATCATGCGTGACGAGTACGGCCGAGACGGTACCTGGGATAGTGTAAAAAAATTAGTTAAAAAATCCGTTCTGTAATTTTATTTTTGAACCATTTTCTGATGTTCCAGGGAGAATAAAGACCTGCCAGTGTTGCCGGGTGTGACGTCATCGGCCAGCAGTGACGCCCCGGCGCCGCACACTCAGAGGCTCGACGCACACTCGTACGTCACGGAGCTCATACGAGCGCTGCATCTCATACATAACCTTGACGAGTGAGTATAATATCGAACCACGTGGCTTACTTAACGTTTATCTAAATTTACCGTAAATTAGAATCCAAATTGTTCAAGAAAGAAAGTAGGAAATCGTGCTACATCAAAGAATACTAATATGATATTGGTTGCCACATTGTGTTTGGCTGTAGCAGGATATTTTTTCATTTACCTCAAATTCACGTCGTACGTATTTTGCTAATCTGGTCCTAGCATTGACTATACGAATACTCTGGACTGGTTATAGCTGTCGACTTAAAATATAATTGTGATATTCAGTCTGGACACGGCGGCTAGTCTGGTGAACACGCTGAACTCTTCACTGTCAGCGCTCGTCGCTACGGACAGCTTCGAGGCTATGACTCTCATCAAGGTATGTGCACAGATTGATACGGTACAATTATAATATAATGTATCTTTTATGTCCATTAATTACATCATCTCACGCCTGTATTCCCCGAAGGCGTAGGCAGAGGAGTTATAATAACAACACCTGTAGCGGCTACTTGTCGAACCACTGCACCTTAATGTCAATGTGGGCAGAGGATGATGTCAATGTCAATAGGGCGGCGGTAAGGGATGTCAAATAAACCGACCGATGTCAATGAATGCCTTTAATGCACTCAAATATAATTACTATATTAACTTAGAATGTAGGTCGCACATGTAAGCGCTTGCAATGATGAAATGTTGTGTGTGCAGTTTTATAATACAATACAAAATGTACGGCTTTGCCTGTACAACACCCATTCAAAACAAATCAAATCAAACAACTTTGATTCATTGAACGTAATTTTTCTTACTCTAACTTAGGTTAATTTACTAGGAGAAGAAACGGCGAAACAAACTCCCAAGTTTTGTTTTAAATTTAATAGAAGAGTGAGCAACTCATTGCCATGCTTGGATATCTATACAGATAAATAAAATTGAAGTGTCTGTTTGTAATTCCAAAATAACAGCTTTTCACTAAATGCATAAGAAAGTATACACGATACTGACCCTAAAAAACCAAGTTTAATTTTTTTTCTCTGTCTGTCTGTCTGTCTGTCTGTTTGTTCCGGGTAATCTCTGAAACGGGTGGAAGGATTTGAACGGGACTTTCACTGGTAGGTAGCTGATGATTCAAAGAGTAACTTAGGCTACTTTTATTTATTAAAAATATCAGGGTTCCGCCACAATAAGGAAGAAACTAAATCTACGCGGGTGAAACCGCGGGGCACAGCTAGTCATCAATATACTCAGTTACACTATAATATGCTTTTTCACAAAGTTCACACATTTTTATTTCTTTCTCACCGACGATCATTAACCTCATCTCTGCCTACTCTTTCGGGGAATACAGGCGTAATGTATGCACAGTTAAGTGAGATGTGTTGTTCAGATGGCATGCGTAGTGATATGGTTGGTACACTCGACGACGGAGGACTTGACGGTGGGCACCGAAGCTCTCAGTCCGAGCGAGGCGCGAGCGGCCTCCCTGGCGCATTCTCTCGCCAGCGGTGCGCTGCTCGCGCTACTGCTGCCCAACTACACGCTGCCCGACCCGCTGCCCAGGCCGCTACCTGCCAGTATGTACCCCTCACACTAAACTGAAGCGAAAAGACCATAAACCATAACCACCGGTGGTCAGCGACAAGCTGTTCACGTGCGCTTTGTAGAGAATACGCACTGGGTATTTGATACGCGTGAGAAAGCTGCCTGCTACAGGTAACCCCTTTACATCAAGTCTGTGGGGAGAGCGAGTGATCATGCTCATAGGGAAGAACTAGCCTAGTGGGTGTCACGTCTGAGGAACTGCGGCTCCGACTGTTCTAGTTGGAAACTTGTATATATGCGATGAAATGCGCTTGAAAACTCATATTGCGCGATTTAGGTTCTCGTGTGTTTAATGTTTGTTGTTTGTGCGCAGTAAAGGTGTGGCTACAGTGGTCGCTGGCGCACCCCGCGTGCTATGCAGCCTGGGAGCCGCGGCCCGCCCTGTGGCCCGCCCTGGCCCACACGCTCACCATGCTGGCTCACTCCGCGCCGCTGCAGCGCCCCGCCTCCTGTAACTATCACTGACTATCATTATATGCGGCCCGCCCTGTGGCCCGCCCTGGCCCACACGCTCACCATGCTGGCTCACTCCGCGCCGCTGCAGCGCCCCGCCTCCTGTAACTATCACTGACTATCATTATATGCGGCCCGCCCTGTGGCCCGCCCTGGCCCACACTCTCACCATGCTGGCTCACTCCGCGCCGCTGCAGCGCCCCGCCTCCTGTAACTATCACTGACTATCATTATATGCGGCCCGCCCTGTGGCCCGCCCTGGCCCACACGCTCACCATGCTGGCTCACTCCGCGCCGCTGCAGCGCCCCGCCTCCTGTAACTATCACTGACTATCATTATATGCGGCCCGCCCTGTGGCCCGCCCTGGCCCACACGCTCACCATGCTGGCTCACTCCGCGCCGCTGCAGCGCCCCGCCTCCTGTAACTATCACTGACTATCATTATATGCGGCCCGCCCTGTGGCCCGCCCTGGCCCACACTCTCACCATGCTGGCTCACTCCGCGCCGCTGCAGCGCCCCGCCTCCTGTAACTATCACTGACTATCATTATATGCG
This sequence comes from Watsonalla cultraria, assembly GCA_964035505.1. Classification (NCBI taxonomy): domain Eukaryota; kingdom Metazoa; phylum Arthropoda; class Insecta; order Lepidoptera; family Drepanidae; genus Watsonalla; species Watsonalla cultraria. The sequence goes on along the minus strand of OZ037717.1, from coordinate 1,264,282 downwards.
GCCCGCCCTGTGGCCCGCCCTGGCCCACACGCTCACCATGCTGGCTCACTCCGCGCCGCTGCAGCGCCCCGCCTCCTGTAACTATCACTGACTATCATTATATGCGGCCCGCCCTGTGGCCCGCCCTGGCCCACACGCTCACCATGCTGGCTCACTCCGCGCCGCTGCAGCGCCCCGCCTCCTGTAACTATCACTGACTATCATTATATGCGGCCCGCCCTGTGGCCCGCCCTGGCCCACACGCTCACCATGCTGGCTCACTCCGCGCCGCTGCAGCGCCCCGCCTCCTGTAACTATCACTGACTATCATTATATGCGGCCCGCCCTGTGGCCCGCCCTGGCCCACACGCTCACCATGCTGGCTCACTCCGCGCCGCTGCAGCGCCCCGCCTCCTGTAACTATCACTGACTATCATTATATGCGGCCCGCCCTGTGGCCCGCCCTGGCCCACACGCTCACCATGCTGGCTCACTCCGCGCCGCTGCAGCGCCCCGCCTCCTGTAACTATCACTGACTATCATTATATGCGGCCCGCCCTGTGGCCCGCCCTGGCCCACACGCTCACCATGCTGGCTCACTCCGCGCCGCTGCAGCGCCCCGCCTCCTGTAACTATCACTGACTATCATTATATGCGGCCCGCCCTGTGGCCCGCCCTGGCCCACACGCTCACCATGCTGGCTCACTCCGCGCCGCTGCAGCGCCCCGCCTCCTGTAACTATCACTGACTATCATTATATGCGGCCCGCCCTGTGGCCCGCCCTGGCCCACACGCTCACCATGCTGGCTCACTCCGCGCCGCTGCAGCGCCCCGCCTCCTGTAACTATCACTGACTATCATTATATGCGGCCCGCCCTGTGGCCCGCCCTGGCCCACACTCTCACCATGCTGGCTCACTCCGCGCCGCTGCAGCGCCCCGCCTCCTGTAACTATCACTGACTATCATTATATGCGGCCCGCCCTGTGGCCCGCCCTGGCCCACACGCTCACCATGCTGGCTCACTCCGCGCCGCTGCAGCGCCCCGCCTCCTGTAACTATCACTGACTATCATTATATGCGGCCCGCCCTGTGGCCCGCCCTGGCCCACACTCTCACCATGCTGGCTCACTCCGCGCCGCTGCAGCGCCCCGCCTCCTGTAACTATCACTGACTATCATTATATGCGGCCCGCCCTGTGGCCCGCCCTGGCCCACACTCTCACCATGCTGGCTCACTCCGCGCCGCTGCAGCGCCCCGCCTCCTGTAACTATCACTGACTATCATTATATGCGGCCCGCCCTGTGGCCCGCCCTGGCCCACACGCTCACCATGCTGGCTCACTCCGCGCCGCTGCAGCGCCCCGCCTCCTGTAACTATCACTGACTATCATTATATGCGGCCCGCCCTGTGGCCCGCCCTGGCCCACACTCTCACCATGCTGGCTCACTCCGCGCCGCTGCAGCGCCCCGCCTCCTGTAACTATCACTGACTATCATTATATGCGGCCCGCCCTGTGGCCCGCCCTGGCCCACACGCTCACCATGCTGGCTCACTCCTCACACCACCCTGGTCCATTCCATCATAATTACTTTGTCCATCGCTGTATAATGATAGTGCGAGGTTGTATAAATGTATGTATGTGTGTATAGACGCGTCAGTGCCGCTGTCAGAGGACGTGGAGCTGCAAGGCTTCGTGCCGCTGGAGGAGGCGATGGCGGCGCTGCGGTTCCCGGGACACGACGCCTGGGACCACTATGGCGCGCCGGGGGACGCCGTACCACAGTAACTTACAGCACTTTTACCAAAAAAAAAATCTGCATCGGGGTACTAAATAATCCCCAGGCCTAGATAACATTCTCTCGCGCTTGCGCTAAGCGGTAGGCAGAACACTTTTAAGCACTTTTCACCGAAGATGATTAAATGCCAACGCAACAGATGGTGAGTATATCGCCGTCTCAAGCACTATACATACGACATTGAATTACTTTTCAGACAGGTTTCCTCACGACGTTTTCCTTCACCGTAAAGCACGTGATGTGAAATCTGCACGTAAGTTTTTAGAAGAACTCATTGGTACAGGCTCCGCTGGGATTCGAACTTGCTTGCCACGCCACGGCTCTTCTTAATAATAGTACGTTTCTTATCAAACCCAGTTGGAGATCATAAATGGGAAATGTATTTTTTGTACAGATCACCGTCGGACATCTCAGCGACGTGCTTCAGTAACGAGCCGGAATTGGAGCAGCGAGTGCGCGCCTACCGCCTTGTGGAGCTCGGCAAGCTGCTAGTGGAGCGACGCCCGGACCATCTGTCTTACACGTAAATATATCTCTTTTACAGATGCCATCATGACTTTTGAGCGCTGGCTTTGAATTGGAATTTTTTCGGGTTTGCTTATCACGAGTGCAAGTTGTCCCCCACTCCCTCTGAACGCTCAAAATGTTGGGCTAAACCTAGAATAGATAACAAAAAAAATATACTCAAACCATCGCAGAAGGGTCCCCGAAGGAGTAAGCAGAAATGTTGTAACAGCAACACCCATATTTCACCGAATATGATTAAGTGCCAACTTGACAGAGGGTAATCCATCGCCGTCTCAACCACTGTACGTCTTTGAATGACTTCTCAGACATATTATACAGGTTGCTTCACGACGTTTTCCTTCACCGTAACACACCTGTACACCTAAGTTTTTAGAAAGTCATCAGTGCAGGCCGCTGGGATTCGAACTTGCGTTGCTTGCGTAGCAGGCGACTGCTCTCACCTCTCGACTATAACGACTATTTTAGCATAGAAGTTGATCATGTTTATCCCTGAATATTTTACGAATAGCAAATATGAAACTTAATTCGTATGTTGGTGTTAGGTTGATAGACGAGGTACCAACGTTCGTAGCGGCCGCGGCGGGCGGGGAGCAGCTGAGCTCGGCGCTGGCCGAGATGGGCCGGCGTCGAGCCGAGGGGGCCGGGCCCGCACTCGACGCCGAGGGCGACGACGACAGCGACGACGAGCCCGCGCCTCCCCCGCCGCCCGTCGTCATCTCCGAGGCCGACTTCAGGGAGAAAGGTCAGACAAACCACACCTAATAACTTCACTGTCGTTCAGTGCGATCTTAAAATCGCCCACAGATGGCACTATTTCGATCCCATACAAATCTGCGTTTATGACAACGCGATGACTTGTGACGGCGGCAGTGAAAAACTCTCACTAGGCACTGTGGTCTCGTGGTAAGTGCGCCTGAATGCTAATCTAGGTATACATGGGTCCTGTATCAGATCAAGAATGTTATGTATTATTGCAATTGTGTTTCGTACCTATTTATTTATTTACTAGCTTCTGCCCTGACTTTGTCCGCGTGAAATAGTTAGTTTAGGCTAACGCCTACTTTAATCCGCGATTGGTCTTAGCGTGCTGTATAGCCTTCCTCGATAAATGGACTATCTAAGACAAAAATAATTTTTCAAATCGACCTGTTTCTTCTGAGACTAGCGCGTTCAAGCAAACGAACAAACTCTTCAACTTTATATATTAGTATAAATTTGTGTCGCTGTTGTAAAACAAATCATAGGCCTACTCAGTAGGGTTCCCTACGGGGTAGACAAAGATATGACTTACAACATTTTATAAAATCACATTGTAGCAGACTGCTGGGATCTTAGATCATTTGATATACTGCAGAAGAAGGGGGGAAAACTGTTTTCTTATAAAAATTTGATTATCTACTTATGTATGCTAGAAATGTACCTACCTACATGATGCCAGCTGAGTTTCTTGCCGGTTCTTCTCAGAAGGTTAGTTTCCGAACCGGTGGTAAGTTTTCGCATTCATAAGTGCTGGAAAAAATAATTTTCATTGTTGTAGTTCGCGAAAAGCGCGTGGGGATCCTAAAGCCCCAGGGTTCGTTGGAGAGAGCTCGCGAGGAACGAGCTCTGGCCTGCACGCAGGAGGAGGTGGTAAATATATACAAATATTATTTATTAACTAGCTGTACCCCGCGGTTTCACTCGCGTAGATTTAATTTCATCCTTTTTGTCGCGGAACCCTAATATTTTTAATAAATAAAAGTAGCCTAAGTTACTCCTTAAAACATCAGCTACTTGCCAGTGAAAGTCCCGTTAAAATCGGTCCAGCCGTTTCTGATATCACCCGGAACAAACAGACAGACAGAGAAAAAGTTTAACATGGTTTTTCAGTGTCAGTAGCGTGTATACTTTCATATGCATTTAGTGAAAAGCTGTTATTTTGGAATTACAAACAGACACTTCAATTTTATTTATCTGTATAGATGTATGAATGATATAAGTGTATTTGTCAGCCGGAGCCCGAAGGTGGATCGGAGGGTCGCGAAGAAGAAAGGCGGGAGGCTCGACGGCCGCGCGTCAACATCGCCATGGCCGCCATTATGCGCAAGCAAGAGGAAACTAACAAACAGGTACACACACCATTCACCCGACAACCCCAAAAAGGAGGGTTACGTTTTTCAGGGTCTTCATCATCCTCCTTCCCTTACCCCATGTTATTTGTGGTCGGCGCAATGTATCCTCTTCCATTTGTCTTTATCAGCCGTCATATCTGTATTCACTACCTTAGCCATATCATCTTTCACACAATCCATCCATCGTTTCTCAGGTCTTCCTCTCATTGTAACCATCCACATTCATAAACAATGCTTTTTTTTTTTTTTTTTTTTTTTTTTATTTATTTATTACAAAGAATCAACAGCATTTAGTAAATTTATACAAGGTTATAAGTCTATTCTTAGTGCCAATTACAGATTCATTCTTTACTAATAGATAATATAATTTTAGTCGCCAAACGGAAAACAGCAGAGTAAGTACAATATTGTTTAAAATATGCTTATACAACAAAATATACTTTGCTGAGTGTGTATGTGTGTGTGTATGTGTGTATGTGTGTGTGTGTGTGTGCGCGTGTGTGTGTGTGTGTGTGTGTGTGAGTGTGCCTTTAGTAATTTTTACCTTTATTAACAACAGTTCTAACTTTTTGTTCACTAGTGAAAATTGATGTAATTTGCTTCTTGAAAGATATTTTATTGTTTTGGAAAATATCTATAGAAGCAAAATCCTTGTTGTAGCTATGCAGTATACGAGAAACCACCGAATTCTGAGCATAATTACTGTGGCCGAGAGGAACTTCAAAGAGAGGTGTATGTCTGGTACGCTTCTTTGGGACCCTAAACTGTAGTAAGAGAGTTGTTAGCTCAGGACAATCAATTGTGTTGTTGCAGACGTCGTGAAGAAAGGACAACTGCAATAGTGCGCGTCGGTCTTTCAATTGCATTATTTTATGATATTGACACGCTTCCTCGTAACTGCATTTGTTATGTCCGGCTCTGTAATTTAGAGTATTAATGAATTTTGATTGTATTTGTTCTATGTCATGTATGTAAGTTAAGTAATTTGGATTCCAGATACAACAACAGTATTCTAGAATGCTACGAACATAAGAATAATACAAAGTTTTCATACAGTCAGTGTCAGAGAAAGCCCGACTTACACGCAACACAAATCCTAGATTTTTGTACGCTCTGGTAACAATTGCAGAAATATGGTCAGACATTGACATTTTTGAGTCAAAAATGACTCCAAGGTCTCTTATGTTGTGTTTTTGTTCTAATGGAATGTTGTCAATTTTATATTGGTGGTTTAATTTATTTCTTTTACGAGTGAAACTGATTTGATAACATTTTGTGACATTAACACTTATGCGGTTTTCGCGGTAGTAATCACTAAGACGATTTAAGTCATGCTGGAGTTTACTTGCATCTTCTTCTGTTTTTATTCCGGCATAAATTTTTGTGTCATCAGCATACATAAGAAACTTGGCGAACTTAAAGCAACTATCTATATCATACAAATAGGCCGCGTAAAGCAAGGGCCCCAAAACTGAACCTTGCGGAACACCTGACGGGATTTTAATAAAGTCGGAACGATGTCCAGCCACCACAACTGCCTGGGAACGATTCCGCAGGTATGATTCCATCCATCTCAGAAGATTACCTCGGATACCGAGCTCTTGTAATTTACGCAGCAAAATCATGTGATCAACTCGATCAAAGGCTTTCTCAAAGTCTGTGTAAATAGTGTCAATCTCATATCCATTATCCATACCACGAAGCACATCATTGGCAAAGATGGCAAGATTGGTATTAGTTGAGCGACCAGGTATGAAACCATGTTGTTGAGCAGGTATGTGTCTAATAACGAGTGGATAAATATGACTATGAACGACTCTCTCCATGAGCTTACTCAGAACATTGAGGCTAGATATTGGTCTGTAATTCTCGGTGGCTGTTTTGGTACCTTTCTTATGAATAGGCACAATGTTAGCGGTTTTCCAAACATCGGGAACGTAACCTTCCCTAAAACATCTGTTAAATAGAATTGTGACTGGGTGGGCTAACGTTTCCGAGCACTGGGAGAAGAAGTATGGTGGGATCTCATCACATCCAGCACCCTTGGAGCAATCAAGGGACTTTAATAGTTTTTTTGTGTCACTGAGAGTAATGTATATGTCACTAATGACGTCTTGACAAGGAGCATCGTCTTCTGAGAAAGCAGTATAATGTACTGCTGGCTGAGTGAAGTTACCACAGAAATAGTCATTAAAGGCATTACAAATATCACTCTGGTTATTAAGAGTGTCGTTCTTATACTGCATTACGTTCGGGTAGTTAGATTTATCTTTCTTTTTGGAGTTAACGTACGTCCATAGCAGCTTAGGGTTAGTTTTAATACTTTTTTGTGATAGTTCAATATATGCCGTGTAACACTGATCTTCTAATTTTTTAAGTCTTCTGCGCAATATAGAAAACGATGTATAATCTGCTGGGTTTTTATATTTTTTCCATAGTTTATGAAATTTAGTCTTTTCTTTTATTATTTTTATAAGCGCTTTATTATACCACACCGGATAATTATATGTTCCTTTGATTATTCTATGCGGGACAAAGTTAGCAATACTAGTATTTAATATTGAATAGAACGCATCTATAGCTGCTTTCAACTCAAGGTTCTCCAACATTGACCAATCCTGAATAGAAAAATGTGCGTTCAAATTTGTATAGTCCGCCTTCCTGAATTGGTAACGCTTATGTGTAGCAGGTTTCATTGGAGGTATCCTCAAGTCTTGTGCAAAAATATCAATCGCAGGGTGACAATCATCCAGTTTTACTAATGGGAATGTAGATTTTTTAATGTTCAACGGCATGTTAGAAAAGATTAGATCCAACACATTGCCATGTACATTTGGATATGAATTGTATTGGGAAAGACCAAAAAACAAACAAACGTTTATTAAGTCAGTCGCTGCAGTTTGTAAGTCAATGGACCCCTTCTTTACGATGATAGGATTTTCTGCTTTCCAGTCAATGCAAGGAAGGTTAAAATCTCCTGCGATTATGTGGTAATCATCAGGATGGGAAGCCAGAAATGAGGTGATTAATTCAATATACTTTTGCATGCGAGACGGAAGCATTCGATCAGGAGGGATATATGTGCATAATATATTTAAGTCATGTTGTGTATCAAGAGCTTGCGCAGGTATTGTTATGCAGATAAACTCGAGATCGTCACGGTCAAGGTCATAACGTCGGCACGCTCTAAGTCGGGTGGCGCAGGCGATCATAACCCCTCCACCGAGACTCCCTCGATCGCGACGAAACAAATCATATCGATCCGAGCTACACAGTTCAGTATTTAAAATGCCGTCACAGAGCCACGTCTCTGTAATGATCGCAACATCTATCTCAGATAAGGACAGGTTATTAAAAAATAGGTCAGTTTTTGTTCGTAAACCACGTACGTTCTGATAAAACATCTGAAGTATGTTATTGTCTCTCGTCTCTTTGTCTGTGGGGTATACAGGTAGTTATAAAATTAAATATATTTACGTTTTTTCTTTTTGATGCATCAGTGGACAGGATTAAAGATAACAAACTACAACAATTATCATGGAAGGTATAAAAATATAAATAATGTAGTAAATATATATAATAGAATAAGTTAGTGAACGCATTTATTAGAAAGATGAAAGTTTTGTTTATTAATTTAGATAAAGGAAGAAATACTGAGTAATTAAAAAGGCAGCTAGTGTGTTGTTTGTGTGCTTTGTTTGTATACTTTGTGAGAATACAAGTATGTGAGTATATAGGCGTAGTGTTATGATGTGTGTGGTAGCAACTAGTACATGGTGACACTGAGTACACAAATAAAGCACCACAAATTATCAACATATTTTTGCTAAATCCGCTATCGTCAAAATGAGGAGGGGCGGTGTAGTTTCGTTCCGTCGAGTGTAGATACGACAGTTTTTTGTCCAAGTAAACTTAAAGTTAGCATCTTTCGCCCTCTGCTTGCATTCTTTAAGCAGATCCCTATTATGCTTTGTAAGGTGCTCGTTTATATAGATTTTACTATTAGTTTTCGTAATGGCTCCCAGCCCACAGCCTGATGAGTTGACTCCTCGTGACTTGCGTGAAGCAGCAACAAGCACGTCCTTAGTACGCCGATATCGCAGACGAGCAATAATGGAGCGACCATTAGTTGCACTGCTGGGTCGACGCGCCTGCACTCGGTGGGCGAACTCCACCTCAGAAGTATCTAACGTAACACCCAACTTTTCAGCGAGCTTCACCACAATTCCAACTGTGTCCTCTCCTTCAGATTCGGAAACGCCAGTGACTTCTATGTTCTGTAAGCGACTCCACTGCTGCTGTAGAGCATTTTCTTCTTCCAGATGCCTTACTCGAGCCAAATTTGTGTCAATGTCCTTACGGAGGCTGATGTTCTCCTCTTTTAAACATTTTATTTCAGCAGCAGATGAAGATAAGGTTTTCAGGAGATCTTCGTATTTAGAGCTCAAAAAATTCAATGACGATTCAATTGACGAGATTTGTACGCCCATAGTACTAAGTTCACTCCTCACAGCATTGCGTATTAATAATTGTAGTTCATCCTTATTTACATTCAACGTGGCGGTCCGTGGTTCCTCTGAGCTTTCCAGCTGCTGGTTATCATAGTGTTGTGTGCCCAGCGAACTAGAGCTTTCAAGGCGAGCATCGTTATCATCATGATCAGTGGGGCTCCGATCCGCAGTATTTTTGACTGGTGTATCGGTGTTGTCATTTGCCCGCGGTTGCTTGCAAGCACAGGTCGGACATACCCATGATGCATTCTTTTTTGCATTTTTTGCGCTTAGACCAACACATAATAAGTGATACTGTAAGCCACAATTAGTGCGGGAACACACTATTTTCTCAGGCAATCGAATAAGTTTATTACAAGCATTACAATTAGTCATTATTAGATGATTGTTGAGTCAGTACAATATTAGTGCAATGTTCAGTTGTTATAATTAAGGTAAGTAAATCAGTTTTGGCAGCAGAAAATACAAATGAATAGAGGGTAGATGCCGTGTCGTTATGCACTCAAACCGTACACAGAAGGCAAGTTAGACATCAAGCACATACGATCAATCCCGAACGGGTGTTATCGGCCTGTCGGTACGCAAAGTCGTGCTACTATCCTTTTTGCTCGGAGGTGTAGACGGGGGTGAAGAGGGCACCGAAGTAGCTCGATATCACAATAAACACTTCCTTGTCGATGCGATGAGTGCGCAACACAATATACTTTAACTGATACGTCCACAAGCACTAAAGTTGGTTGTAGCGATTATAAAAATTATTAAAGCAACGAAATACACGTCCACGTTTAGCGACTGTTGGTACGGTATATACGGTATATTACTTTTATGGCAACATTATCCTCATCCCTCCGCATAACATGTCCATACCACGACAAATGTTTATTCTTTAACTTCTCAGTCACTGGTGCTACTTTCAGACTTCCCCTTATAAATTCATTTCTTACCTTGCCTCGTTACGCTACGTCACAACTCCAAAACCTCGTTACGTCACACGCAGGGTCTATGTCGAATATTATCGACAGCCTAATCGGAAAATTTCCAAAAATGGTTGTCCACAAATCTAGGAGAAGAATATGGAAAAGGGTTATGGAAAAGTCGAAAGTAGAAAATTGATGTAAAAATGACAATGTATGCTTCGCAGGTGAAGTTTGTGACGCCGCCTCCGACTCCGGACGGAGCTGCCGATGTCACAGAACAGAAGGACGATATGCCGAAAGTCATACAACCTAAAGCTATCAAATCCCTCGCTAACCTGCCTGTTGGCAAGAAGATCGGCGGCATACTCTCACTTAAAGACAAGTCCGGATACCCACACCTGGTCAACATCGAGGAACCTAAAAAACAAGAGAAAGAAGACAAGAAAGACATTAAACCCACGCAAATGAGCCAGAACAGCCAAACGTACCCACAGAAACGACAAGATCTCCCACCATCACCCAACTGGAGCAATAACCTCCAGATGCCGTTCAACGAACAACCGAGGATGACCTTCCAGAAGAACTACGGCATCCAAAACACAGGCATCAGTTACAACCCTACTTACCAACCTTCAGTCTCCAACCAGGGGATTAGACTACCCGTGGTCAACCCTAAGGAGATTGACGTCAGAACGGCCGCGTTGCAGAAACAGAATTCACGACAGGACCTATTCCAAGACGGGCATAAGTTCCCCCACGGCTACCAAATGTCAGGCGATAAGAAAAACTTCCTCAACGACCTACCTCCGAGGTTCGCCAACCAATACAGGTACTGGCAAACTGCTCAGGAAAACCAGTTTAATGATAATAAGTTTAGGGATGACAAATCCAATTTGTTCAACAACCAAGCTCGAAGCAGCTGGGTGAACCAGCCGGAGCAGTTCCAGCAACAGCCGCCGTGGTGGAAGCCGGAGACTTCTCAAAACTTCAACGCTAATTTCAACCCTATGAACATCCAACCTAACTACTTTTCAAACGTCACCAACCCTTACCAGAACGTATCTTACATGCAGAGTCAGAACAAGCCAGAAGCGCTAGTCAGTCAGAATTACATGCAGTCCACGATAGGGCAGCCGCAAATGCCCAATCTGCAGAACTTGGTACCTCCTAATTTCAACCCTATGAGTAACTTCAACTACCCGCCGGTTGGGTACGATTCCTCTATGTACCCCCAGTTTAACAAGCTCGGGTACCAACCGATGCAGATGAAGGTGTTAGATAAAAACTACCAGAATAAAGATTTGATGGACATGAGTGCGTTGAACTTTGGTGTCGTGGACGCGCAGAGGAATGCAGCCGTTAACTTCAATGAACCAGGGACTGAGCAGCAAATGAAGACCATGGAACAGATCGGGGTAAGTTTCATTCCCCTGGCAACCTGGCACTTGATTCAACCCGATGTGGCTGATCTGCCAAATTGTTTATATGAAGCGACTGTCATCTGACCTTCGTAACCTCTTTTACGAGGATAATCGGTAATCTGGGTTAAACTAAAACCTTACAGTTCAACTATGACACAAAAAAATTACAAAAGATTTCCTAAGATTATGCTTGTTACATAAAATCTGTATGGTGACAAAATATATAGATGACAAAATAAAATCATTATGTTCAATTAGTGGTCCACCTAAGTCCTGGAACCAGCTCAGGGGGGGTCATGACCCCTATGACCCCCATCCTGGATCCGCCGTTGGTTGCAATGCACAAAATGTCAATAAAATTAAAATACAATTTACCCCCTTATTACAAAACACACACTATAATAGAACTGGTTCAAAAGTAGCTCTATCTCGTTCGTTGACGTAGTTTAAGTCGGACTTTTGTCTCTTCGTTTAGTTCTTTGTTGTAGTAAAGGTGATATAGTTCTACTTATATATAAATGTATGCCTTGAGATGACCAGCCTCCAAGCGGCACCTGAGGGCTACCATCATCGGTTTAAGCATAGCGTATTAATAACTTCTGATCTTTGACGTTTCATTTTGGTACCGTAAAACTGAGCAACGCTAAGAAATTCTTAATATGCGCTGGTTGAACGATCAAAGTTGACCTCATGTACCCCTATCACGAGTTTGCCACCGTTATCCTAATCTACACTCGCTAGCGTCTCCGACAATATTTGTATGACATATTTTAGTTCTTCACGTCACCGCTTGGAGGCGCTGTATTTCTCATACAAATATTCGGTGGAGACGCTAGCGAATGTAGATTACGATTTCAAACTAGTGATAGGGGTACAGTTCACAAGTGAATACCAGCCTTTCTACCCAGTCACTAGTCAATGGTAGAAAATCGTGCCCTACATGTCCCACCAAAAATGCTGTGACTGTTACCAAGTTCTGGGCTACAGCTATTTAAAATGTCTGTCATCCACACGATACGATAAGAAGAATGGAAGAATAATTGAAACGTATATGATACAGACGCAGCCAGGAGGCGAGGGGTCGGGAGGCGAGGCTGGTAATACGTACTCGTTGTTCAGCGGAGCACCCGACACCGCCGTCTGGGGAACGCCGCAACGGGCCCCACATCAGGTTACTATACCTATTCATTAATTATCGTTGAGAATTTGAATTTAATTTAAAAAAAAATATCTTTAGTCTGTTATGTTAGTATTTTAAGGAATTCATATTTTGTTCATACCATCCGCGGTCTAGTATCCATAGTACAAGCTCTGCTCTCTGTTATGGGACTAGATAGCGCAATAGTATTTATGTATTTTATATTTTATGAAGAAAGTACTATTCTTCTTGTTTAAACACACAAAAGGAACACAGAATTAACAAAGTACTTTCAAATCGTCAAAACGGATTATACATGCCGGGTTCGGAAGGTTGCTTTTACGGAACTTTCACTGGCAGATAGCTGCAGTTACAAGGAGAAACTTAAGCAACTCAAGCAAACAACTAAAACAAAGCATGAAATTCAGTCACCGATGCGGCGCTCTTTTCTGACATTTCTGTCACAGAAATATTTCGTGACACCACTCGCGCGTCATGTGCCATACTCGAATTCAATTAATTAATATATTGTACTAGCTGTGCCCCACGGTTTCACCCGCGTAGATTTAGTTACATGCTGTTTTTTTTTAAATAAAATTAGCCTAAAACACTCCTTGAAACTTCAGCTATCTGCCAGTAAAAGTCCCGTTAAAGGTCTAGCCGTTTACGCGTGATGCCGTGACCAAGGGAAATGGGGATTATTTTTTATATATATATTGTATTGTTCCCAGTCGCTATGGTCGGGCCCGGGTCCTTCGCCCCTCGAGCGGCTTTTGGAGCAGCAGAAGCAGATGAAGCAGCCCCCCGCGCCGCACTGATCCCCCCTCACACGCCCTGGACACCTACCTCACGGACACACCGACATTACACATATACGGCCTTTTTAATAACCAAACTTTACACATGGATTGCTATCCCTAGTTATCTGTCAGATTTCATCTATTCATACCTTCAATTTCATAATGGGAGCTTTCACATTGTACGATAACGGTAACGACACGATATCGTCGGATTAGTAGTTTGATACAATTACTACTGAACATTTTCACACTGTGTCGTTGTAGTCAAGTATCGTCTGAGTGCCTAGTGCGAGTTTTTCACTGTCGCCGTCACAAGTCACCGCGTCAAAGTTAACGCAGATTTATATGGGATCGGAACAGCGCCGTCTATCGGCCTAAAGATGACACTATTGTGAGCCCATACAAATCTGCGTTTACGTTGACGCGGTGACTTGTGACGGCGATTTTAAGAAAACTCGCACTAGGCCCTCAGATGATATCGTGACAGTGGGAACGCGCCCATTAATGAGCTATAAGTTATTGGTATGAAAGTAATAACAAAATTATAGATTTGTATGTCTTTAGTTACTTAAATGACAGATGGATAGAATATTGAAAACGGCCAGTACTTACATGCGGCACCCGTTCATATCCTTTACTGTATCTATTGACATATTAGGCTTATTACATACGTGTGCTTAAATGGAACAAAATTTACATTTTGACTTTGACATAATAATTTTACACTTGTATAATATTACATATACACATTTTTGTTGTGTATATAAACATTCTGTGGATGACGCCAAAGCAAATTGCACCTTAAAGCTAGTACCGGTATAGTGTAATTTATTTATTTATGTTTTGTTATATTTAAGGAGCGTATGAGCTAGGTCTAATGTTTGAAAGATTGAATGCATGATCGGAGTTGATCTGAGTGGTTCGTGCAAATTGAATGGTTTGATGTATATTCGTTTACAATATTGATATTGCGAAACTACCACGCAAAACATAGAATTATATTGTAAAAATATATACGGTCGAATTGAGACACCTCCTTCCTTGAAGTCGGTTAAAAATAAATAAGTGTCGAATGCTTTTCACACTCCCTTAGCTACCGGTGACGGAATATGAATGTATTACTCATAAATTTGAAGTGTTTGTATGAAGACTGTATGTATGCATGTATGTATTCAGTAGGAAGTGAATTTTGAATGTTGTAGCTTTATGATGAAATTTTACCCAGTTTTGTAGTATTGACACTGACATGTAATACGCCAAATATAAAACAGTATATGAATTTATCGTCATATAGAGCAACTACGTGTTTTTTCAATAGTCGTAGATTTGATATTCAACTTTTCTATTCTACTTTAGGTAAAAAAAAATGGATGTGTAAGTTATTCTGAATTACTCATATATTTGTATATAAAATATCTAAAGAAATATTGACTTAATTCCGAAGGAAAGATAGTTTTTTTAAATATATGAGTGGTAATTTCTGAACGACTGAGAAATGCGTCTGCATCTGCGCAACGCCTTAGGAGACGATGACGAATATTAAGTATTGATATAGTGTGGTTTTATTACACCAATTCCCAGTCATAGACAAAAGCTGTCGAGAAAGTTCAACTATCAGAGATAAATTACAAAGTTGAATTAATTGGATTTTTTCCATTTTGTCCTTCATTTTATCCAATTAGTTCCACTACGTCGTTGCGCGTTCAAAAGTAGCTATGGGTTTTACCCACTTTAGGAGACGCAGAAAATGATTTTCTCGAAATATGGCCCGAAGTATTCAAAAAAAATATTCTTACTATTGATACATATAACAAATTTACAGAGGTTTTTTTTAGATTAATGTTGGATAGGTATTATTATTAAAAATGACAAAATTAAACATTACTGGAAATTTTGACACAAGAGTTCACGAAATACACATAGCGACTTTTGCACGCGCAACGACGACTAGTTGAATTTTCAAGTTGAACTTTGTGGTCCTCACTAGTACAAACATGAGAACCGAAATGTAAACATTGAGTCACCTGTGGTTGCTTACAAAATGTTCGCTCTCATTGGAGACCACTGACGAATTATGTGGCAAGCCCTATACTTCAACTCAGTCCTTGTACACCTCCCATTTTAAGTCCCTGTACAATAGTTTCATCAAATTATCGTACAGAGATTGATTGTACAGAGACCCAATTAAAAATCAATGAAAAATACTTATTTTATGTCTTGTATGATGAAAATTCTTGTTGTAATTTTTTTATTAATTAAAATTATTTGTCATAAAATATGTTATGTAAAAACTGTTATGACAAATAACTCAATATAAATTAATTTCGATGTCACGTGATATGCAGTATCAATAGTCAGTGTAGTTCGGTGTTTGTTATATTATATTGTCTTATGTTAAGCGTGTTCATCGCGTTTTAAGTGAAAGTAAATTGGAGTAAAACTTTGTGAATTGTTATTTTTTTTAATAAATATATTTTTATTAACTGTGTGATTTTTAATTTACAAAGAAGACTTGCGACGTTATCGATTGAAATTAAATTGATTTAATGTAAATTGGTAATCAAAAGCTATACTTTTTTGTATTTTACCGGTTTGTTTTTACGTTGTTAATTTATGTCTATGCTTTTTAGCCACAGATACATTTATATTTAAATGTACTTCCAGGATAGTTTTATTATGTCTTTGATATCTAGCTACTGTTCTCACAGGTCCCATCACTAGTTAAGAACACGGTACACACTTTTTTTTACAATATTTTTATTCTTTTTTTTCATTTTATCAGCCTGTTTCTGTCTCGTGCCATACAGATAGATAGACTCATAAAAAACTGAATAAAAAAAATTACCACGTTCTTAACACCTGGGTATTTGACCAAAGTTTTAAATCATTAAAATATATGTTAATGTGTAATAATTTCCACATAATCACGCCATTGTCAGATCTTCGTCTTAAGTCTGTAAGGCCAACGCCCCCTTTGCTTGCCTTCGAAGGATATTAACTAACACCACAGGATATCATCAAATAGTTTTTCTTTATATATGGTAAGTTAGATTAATTTCCAAGTCAACCATCGACATCTTATGAGCTCCTGGTACTTTTAGAGACATTTTGTATGAGAATAAAACTAAATAGCGAAGTACCCACCACAGGATATAATCAAATAGTTTTTTTATATATGCCAAGTTAGACTAATTTCCAAGTCAACCATCGACATCTTATGAGCTCCTGGTACTTTTAGAGACATTTTATGGGACTGAAAGTAACTCGCGAAGTACCCACCACATGTTTTATAAATTAATAGTTGTTTGTACCCACATACTATGAGTTCCTGGTACTTTGGGATTGGTTTATTAACCTCGAGTTAACTCGTGTGAAGACTTTTTTCCGGTTGATTCAGCAGAGTAATAAAGTGCAAACCGAATATAATGAAAACATTAAGGTGAATAGTCCCGTAGGAACCACAAATGTTCCCGCGAATGATTATATTAAAAATATCTAGACATAAACATCCTACTAATATTATAAACGCGAAAGTTTGTTTGTATGGATGTTTATTACTCTTTCACGCAAAAGTACTGAATGGATTTTTATGAAACTTTACTTACTTAATATCAGAATAACATGACTATAATTTATGTGTGAAACTTACCAAAAGATAAGTCAAATCCTGCGCAGACGAAATCGCAGACAACCAGTCAACTATAATTTATAAAAATATATATTGGGTCGGGTTCCAAAAAAAAAGTTTTATATCAGTCAATAATTTAAAATTTTATTCTTCAATAAATCTTGAAATACATCACTTATGTATAAAAGCATCCTAAGCACTCCACAGACGCGAGTGTTTCTAATCTAATTGTATTGCATTATACATAACATATTTACAATTTGTTCATATAAACGTTTCGTGTGAAGCTCTATAGATTTGAGACAAATATATCAGTTCTATTCAATAATTAGCACTATCGTCGTGACGTCGCGCCATTTATATGGACAATATTACAATATTTTTAACGCAGTTTCGGATTGCCGATGATTAAAAAAAATACAAAGCCCAAATTTCAAATAGTTTTTTTTTATAATTTTAAAAATTCTGGTCATATTGTTTTCCTATAACCAGTTACGTCAGTAAACTAAAAACAGCATTAACATTAAACACATAAGGTAAAAAGACCGCCGCTGGTCAAATCCAATGTAAATAACAGTCGACCGTATCTAAACAAACTAGATATGTACAAAAAATTGACAATAGGGTATAATTCTAACTATAATACGACTAAATTATATAAAACATTAAACTAACATAATTATGGTGCAGTACTTTTGAACTAAGTCGCTAATTGACACGCCAGATAAGTTGTATGCCTTAAAACTATTGGCATAAGGTAGTAAATTGAATTACTCTATGTGAATTATATCTGACGTGCGAGTACAAGAAATTCACCTAATTGCGGGTAGTTTCACAAGATCATACAATATTGATTGCAAATATTTTATTATTCAAATAAAACATTGATAAATAAATACAAAATAGTTATCAGGACACATTCAGCTACAATTCATCAATTTATTCATGTTTCATTCACATTTAATACATCAATAAAAGTGTTGGTTTGAAAATTACGACAATTAAGTTAAATAATTACTTTTTCATGAATATAATTTTCTATATCACTCGACAAATACTAAACATTTGCAATTAATATTGTATGACACTTCATTCATTTAATTTCTTATAAAACAGTAAAAGTTCTTATAAAGTATAAGTTTACGCTCAAAACGAGCTGCATAGACACTGCATCATTGAACTAAGTCATAAGATCATGTGAGCAGTGGCGTCCATTGCATATAAGCAGGTAAGCAGAAGTTACAATTTGTGATCATTGAATACACTCGTGTCGTGTGTGTGTGTGTTTATGTTCGTATGTGTATCTTTACCAAGAAGTACGTACCTACGCCGCGTCACATAGGTATGTACTTAACCTGCCTACCTACCTACGTATTGTTTATGCCCACCCCTCTGAAAATCCAATGCACGCCACTGCATGTGAGCATGATACTACTTATAGTGTACGCAATTTGATTTGTTAAAATCAATATTTTAAAATGACAAACAAACACAAAATTCGTCTATAAACAGTTTCACATTCTTAAGAACATTGATTTCAGTTATTATTGAATTCCCTCATATTGCGTATACTAAAAGTAACTTAGATGAGAGCATGTTTATTAACATTCCGGATGCATAAATAATAGCGCAAATTTCATTTCTCAATAACACCCAGACATCACATTTATATAAAGTTTCGTTAGATTTGGTGTCATTCGAAACTTGTATTGTGACTAGTCAACTTGGCTGGCTCACGGCCGGTAACCTGACTTTGTAGCGACCATCGACTTTTAGTTAGTTAGTCATTACTAACATTTGTAATACTAAGTTTGATAGTTCTACTGTTCTTGAATACAAGTATAAAGCGGGTTCCATGAATTCTCGAACAAAATATCCTGTTTAGATTAAATGTCATTATAATTCAAATTAGTCACGTGACATACATATGTAATTCCCGTACATTTTGTATCGTTTCTATTAGCGAGGCGTAAGGATAATATTACTTTGTCTACAGGCCCTTGTGTCGTCACAGGAGACAGCTCGTGACAGCACCTGTATTCCTGCAGGCTAAGTCCTGAATTTCCTGGAAACCCGCTTATCTACAAGTATCCATTGGCACATTATTTGTAACGGTGCTATTGGCACTAAGATTGTGAGTTCTATTGTAATGGGACTCATGTTTTAAGTTCAACTACCGCCATCGTCATCTCCCAAACATTGTTGGAGTCGGCACTTGATTCAACCCAATGTGGCTGATCGTCTGATTTTTACATGAAGCGACTGCCATCTGACCTACGTAACCCCTTTTTTTGAGGAAAATCGGCTATCTGGGTTAAACCAGTTGTCAGACTTTCTTAGGCCTCTGACTGACCTGTAACGATTGCCAAAGATGTTAAATTGGCAACCAGGACCGACGGCTTAAACACATTCACTGCTTAAATTTTATCTTCTTCGTAAATTCTCTAACAGTTGGACGCGCAGGTGCGTCGTTAGCAGTGAACGCGTTAACGTGCTCTCCGGTCACCCATCCAACTACTGGCAACTGTGCCACAAGCTCCCTAACTTCAAGTCCAACTAATTATGATAAAATATAAGGAAGATATGGTTGCCCTGTTGACTGCTTACATAAGCTAACTGATAAACGCCAGTTGTTAAACCAATTCGTACTAACATGAATATTCATCAACATAATATAAACATACGTATATAGTATTGAATGTTCCCAGCGTTTCGCTGACTATACACGATTTTTGAGAGACTGAATAGATTTTATGTAAGTGTTTGAACTGTTGATATAAATTAAAATTCCACGCGGGTGAAACGTTATTTTTAAATATGGCACTTTATCCTGTAAATCAAATACTGCATAATATGATATGACTCAAGGACGTCAGTTCGCACAATATTACTTTTAAAATGTTCCCAATATTCTTAAAAAAAATGGTTAGAAAAAATATGAACACAAGCTGGGAATCAAATCTGTCGCTCTGGTAGTTGAGCTACCGTGGCCACTTCATGTGGCGAGTTTTGCCTACCCCTATTTGTTCCATATGTGGTGGTGACTTCTATATTATCCGAATCATTGCGGGGAATAAATATTTCGTGCCGCCGCTCGCGCGTCTTACGCCATGCGTTAAAGATAACCATGACGTGTCATACTCGGAACAGGTGCTGCTTGTAGGGGCTGGTCATCTCAGGCTACGCATTTAGATATAATTAGAAGTACTAGACTTGCCCGTATGTTAATTTTAATCGACTTTTATGCATTAGAATTGTGTCCAGGGCTTACATTTTTAAAGTAATCCTGTAAAATTATGCCATTCTAACGAATTGAAAGTACTTTGTAAAAAGTCGAATAAAGATATTTTTGACTTTGACTTTGACGCACGAGGGGCGTCATCCGCAACGAATATGTTAAAATGATTACGAGTTCAAGTCGATATCAGTCTATGGTTTGATGCAACTCATCCACAACCAACAGTATATTACTAAGACCATCAATTAATAGGAATTTAGATAATTATTATAAAATTTCATACATATGTATACACACAATCTCTCCTGATAAAAGTCACATAACATACACAGTTTAAATTCATCCTTTTCCTTTGCAAATATTACACAAATTTCTGTTGACGCATTTCACTAGTCGTGATAAGACTATTAACATAGGTTTCAGTTCGTGCTCTAGGATAATATACCTAGCTCTTGTCGTAATAAGAATGATTTTGATTTGTCACATGTCCCAGGACTTTAACCTTGTGACGGAATTCAATGCTGTTCTTTTCCTGCCTGTCCAATAATGTACCTTATTATGGTAGTGTTAAGTGTGTATTCAGGGTGTCTCACGTCTGTCGCTCGACGCTGAAGTTGTAAGAATAATCTCGGTCGAGCTCGAATCGCGTGCGACGCTTAATTGACGGCAACTGTGTCTGAAAAAAAGAAAATGTTATTATGACAGTGTTTTAAATTTAGAACAACAGTGGAATGTAGGATATTACAAGCCCTAAAAAATATTTTAAATGTGGAGTTGATGTTTTTTTAAATACATACATAGGTACTTATGCTCACGCCTGTATTCCCCGAAGGGGTAGGCACAGATGTTGTAACAACCCACTTTGAAAGATGGCGAGTCTATCGCCGTCTCAGACACTATACATAGGGTTTTTTTAATATCAGATGACATTTAGGATAATGCACCTGTCCCCTAAATTGTACCTATATACATATGTCTGCCAGTTCATAATGATTTTGTATGTATGAGTATCACATGTTTAGGGCAAAGAATAAATCCATCTATCTATATCTATACAGATAAATAAAATTGAAGTGTCTGTTTGTAAATCCAAAATAATTTTTTTTCACTAAATGTATCTGAAAGTATACACGCTACAGACACTAAAAAACCAAGTTATTAATTTTTTCTCTGTCTGTCTGTCTGTCTGTTTGTTCCGGGTAATCTCCGAAACGGCTGGACCGATTTTAACGGGACTTTCACTGGCAGGTAGCTGATGTTTCAAGGAGTAACATAGGCTACTTTTATTTATTAAAAATATTAGGGTTCCGCGACAACAAGGAAGAAACTAAATCTACGCGGGTGAAGCCGCGTTGCACAGCTAGTTTCAATATAAGAATGCAATAAATATTTGATATTCAAATAATGTCCTCACCATTCCATCACTGGGCAGTCCTCTCAACTTGGGATTGAGAACAAAGGGCACGCCCTCCATTCCGTTGTATCCGCCCAACGTCTGGTAGTTACTGATGCGTGGAAGGGGAGCGGGGCCTTTCTTCCTCGCCGGGGCCACTGGGGACGTCGGGCCCAGAGCTGGGGACGTTGGGCCCAGAGCTGGGGACATTGGGCCCAACGCTGGGCTTCCTTGCAGAGACTTTGCGGACGGTGGCTTCGGCGCAGGCCTTGATGGTTTGATGTACGAAGGGCTAAGTGCTTCATAGTCGTGGTCGGTTGTGAACTCGTCAATGTGTGGGTACGTGGTCGGAGATTGTTTGAGGTTCAGGTTGTTGAGCTCGGAGAGGAGCGGGGACAGTTTCGGGGGCCGCTCGGGGGCTGCTCGGACTCTGTGCAAATAATATACACATTATAATCTTGACTTTACTAAATTTATGTTTGTATGCAGTTTGTCTGGGGGCAATCGCTTTATCAATAAGACCGCCTCTTGTCTACACGGACTTTGAATTCTTTTGTTTTAACAATATTTTGAGTATTTTGAATATAACTCGCCCAGTACTTACAATGCTATTCAAATTGAAAGATGTTTTGATCAATAATGGGTAAACATATAAAATGATACTATAATGTGCTCACCTTCTTAGCGCCTCGTGTGACACGACGTTCTCGTATTCGCTGTGTTCGTGGGAAGGCGAGGTATCCGCGCTACCACCGCTTACTTTGTAGCACACCACTTTGCCGTTCATCTCACTGTAACAATCACGATTATTTCAGTTTAAAATATATATTCCCGAGGGATTTCGACCACAGCCATCTCTTTATCTATTTATTTGACGACTCTGTTGATCTAGTGGTTAGTATACCTGACTGCTAATCTAGGCGTTGAGGTTCGATTCCCACGTCGGGGCTAACAACGTTTGCCTTATGTCCAGGTGTCTGGTATGTATTATAAGTACTAGCTGTGCCCCGCGGTTTCACCCGCGTAGATTTAGTTTCATCCTTATTGCAGCGGAACCCTAATATTAAAAAAAAAAAAAGTTGCCTAAGTTACTCCTTGAAACATCAGCTACCTACCAGTGAAAGTCCCGTTAAAATCCGCCAAAAGTTTCAGAGATTACCCGGAACAAACAGACAGACAGACAGAGAAAAATTTTAAAACTTGGTTTTTTTGTCTCAATAGCGTGTATACTTTCATATGCATTTAGTGAAAAGCTGTTATTTTTGAATTACAAACAGACGCTTCAATTTTATTTTTCTGTATAGATTCTGGTACCAATAGTACAAGCTTTTTGGTTTGGGACTAGATGGCGCTGAGTGATCATGACCAAACAGACAATGACGCATGTAGAAACAACAGTTTTCTGGAGGACGTATGTTCAGGTGGTTTTAGTTGCGTTGTGAAATGGATTTCCTTTGGCCAAATATTAAGTTATAAGGCGATTTATCTTAAACAATGCACAATAGGCGACCGTATTTTGCCTGTCTTAAGATTTAAGAAGATTTAGAAGAACTCCTTTTTTCCTATTTCCAGAAACCAATACGTTTTTAAGAAGTACAAAGGCGAGTATGTATTCCTTTCCAATTTATATCTATTTGAGCGTAACATCTATTTTAACCAGTTGGCTAAAATTCTAATCAAAAGTGCGAGACTTAAGCGGTATGGCCAGACGAGATGTAGCTAGTCTGGAGTAGATCGATAAAGGCGTAAACAGGCCAGTGACCGGCGGGCAGGTACCCACACGTCTCGACTAATCAACTAACGTCCAGGGACGTCGTCTGGCTCAAATTAATAACATCCCTAGGGAAGAACTTTCATTTCGTTAAGTTTTACACTACAAGTCAAAGTGTGCAGTTTTAACTTATCTATACAGATCATTTTTTTAAAGAAGTTAAAGTGTCTGTTTGTTATTCTAAATACAGCATTCCACTCAATCAATGCACATGAAAGTATATACGCTACTGAGATAAATAAAAAACAACTTTTATTTTCTTTTCTCTGGCTGTTTTTTCCCCTGAAATGGCTGGATTTTAACTGCCACATAGTTAATAACATATATAATAATGTTACAAGGAGTAAATTAGACTACTTTTATTTAAAAAAAAAAATTTAGTTCTACCCATGAAATTATACTAATATGCGGGTAAAATCGTAGGGCACAGTTAGTTACAAAATATATTCGGTCCACGATATCTGTCGTCTAGTCTAGTAAAACGTCTTTTGGATACTAGCTCATTTAAATCTTGTGTTCTTTTAATAATTTGACTTAGATCCTTGTGAGAGGTCAGGAATAAATAAATCTTTTTTGAAATTAATTCATTAAACATACATAGGTTGGCTAAGGTAGCCGCTTACCATCAGGTGTATTGTACGCTAGATTGTCACCTTAGTAGTATTAAAAAAAATACATAACCGCCCTATAATATCACGACAGACCAGCTATTCTGTTATATTAGCGTTATCTGCCAACCTAAACCATACCATAGGACAAGATAAATAAGGATCGTATCTTTCAACCCTAGTCCAAGGTGGTTCAAGACAATGACATCTCTTTCATCATTCTCAATAATACAAACACTCGTAGATAAGGCAAATAGTTGAGAAAGTGAGATGCAGTGGAGATCTTATCAGCGGGAGATAAATAATACTACTTTAATAATAATAATGTCACAAGTATCTTTCAGGGTTTCAGGACTATCTGGGATCTGGATTACTTTCCTCCAACTAATCAACTTAAGAATATCACAAATCCAAGATCATCTCAAATTTCAGCCTCCCTCCTTTCCCCTTTGTATACGCAATTTTACTTTGACGACCTGTCTTACGCGAGCAAATTTACGAAGATGCGACGTTAGCAGTGAAAGTGTTTAGTAGTTAAGAAAGTGTAACAGTTGGAGTAACTTTTAATTCTAACCTTTATTTATCAAGAAAGACTCTTCCTAAGACAGATTTCATTTAGAACTTGGAAAAAGTGTCTGCCATGACGTATAGGGAGGTCAAGGATGGCACTTGATAGAGACGAATGGAAGAAATTGCATCGATTACACCGACAAGGGTTACAACTCTTAAATTTATAACCGATATGAATATGTAGTAAATGACTTACCCAGCCAGTATGAACCCCTGGGGCGCGTTCCTCATCTTGGAGCAGACGATGACGTCGGTGACGGGCGGCGCGGCGGGCGCTGGCCGCGGTCGCGACACCCGGGTGCAGAGACGCCGCTTGCCCGCGCGCCCCGCCACGCTGAACCCGGCCGGCGCAGCCTCGCGCTCGCCCACTACCACCATGCCGTCCATCACGTACCCTGGCACTCCTGACCGAACAGACAGATTTGCACACTGACTCCAGTTCATCTAATAGAATAAAAATTAGTCACTTACTGATTCGTTGCTGATGACGCACGTCTTGGACTCTTTAACGTATACGTATCATAAGACACGCGAGCGGTTCCACGCCATTGACAGAAGTCAAAAAAGAGCAACGCAACGAAAGAGTTAATGTGTTGCTGAGCTCGCCAGCTGGACCAATTTTTTAAACGTAAAACCCCAATATTAATTTTCGAAACAGCCCACCAAATTCCTGAAGCTATTTGTCTGGGCTATTGTGTTTGTGAGTATCAGGATATGGTGTATATATCATTTGTATGATGAAGAAAGATAATGCTTGAAATCTTACGGAAAAGTGAGAAAAATAATCAGTTTTCTAAAATAGTAATGTAACTACTTATATTCTTTAAACAGTTTGTGGGTTAAGATTTTTTGTCTCGTCTCGCCTGGTTGAACGTACGGTACCTTCAGTTATCACAGTAGGTATAACGGAAATGAAATTTCTAGAAAATATCTGTAGCTGTGGGCATTTGGATTTGTTCTTCTACCACGGCTCTTGAAACATGAAATTGTACGCGACGATACGCGGGGCAATGCTATTGTATAATAACAATAAGTCAAACGGTTAACCCTTGTGACCTTATAATTAAACATATTAGATGTTGTATTTATCTCAAGAGATAAAAGCTTGCCCGTTCACTTGGTAACATAATTTTAGATAAGACATCTGTAGGTCACACAGTAACATTATCCTCACGCTTGCGCTAATAGAAACGATAGAAAATGTCATAAATCTGTCACGTGACATATGTAATCCCTAGTATAGCGTCTCTAACTTTAAATAATTATACCGTACCAACCCGAGTGTAGGTACAACTTCAAGTCCCAATTTTACTTAAATTAGACTTAAAGCTCTCATTCCGATACCGTTCTATACATGTGTAGAGAAATATTTTTTAAATAGAAGTAAGGATAAGATTTGGCCGTCTTTATAGATCAAGGTTTCCTAAGCTGAGGTCCAACAATATAAAAAATATAATTTTAGACCAGACATAGGATCCAACAACTAGACCAATATGTAAAATGACTACTGTGAATTCAAAGATAGTCGTTCTTAACTCGAGACAGGACCAGTAATCGAGTTTTATTCGAGATCCCTAATAAACCTCGTGCGACGCCGCGGAAGGAAGCTAATCAACAAATAAACTATGGGTAAATCGATTACTTTTTAATTATTATTCAATGTGAATCTGTGTAAAAACCTCAATGACGTACTTGTAATAAACACGTTATACTGAGAGCCGATGATTGATCAATAATAATAACACAGCGACCTTCAACGAACTCAATGAAAGTGATTGCAAAGTAACTTGTATTTATTTCTGTGTCAGAAGGCGCCATACATTACGCAGCAAAGAGAACATTTACGATTAGCCGAAAGCTTGTTTAAACAGGAGCATTATGAAAGCAAGTCTACGCTTCGGATCATGTAATGTGCTTTGATGTTCTTGATAAATACAGGGCACGTGTGGTTTACTAGTTGCGTTGTGTTGATATGTGCACTCAAACACGAAATCACACAAGTATTTACTGGCCCTGTAGACAAAGTAACATTATTCTTAAGCTTCGCTAGTAGAAACGATACCAAATGTACGGGAATGACATACGTCACGTGAATGATTTATGTCATTTCCATACATTTTGTATCGTTCCTATTAGCGCAAGCGCGAGAGAATGTTACTTTGTCTAGGCCTACTGAAACGAAATATTATTCGCGTTTTATTAGGGATCCCTGATAAAGCTCAATCAATAGATAGATAGTCTTTGTTACTCAGTGATAATTTAACATTCTATTAGTGATTTTTATTTTTTATTTTTCAATAGCTTCGGAGCCTATTTAATACGCACAAATAAACAAACAAATGTTTCTTATTTATACTTAATCTATATAAAATTCTCGTATTACGGTGTTTCTTACCTAACTCCTCCGAAACGGACCGAATTGAATTAAATTTTGTATGCTGAGATGTAGCTCTGAGAATCAGGCAAAATCTTATTAGATATTTTTCATACCCTTAAAAGATAGGGGTGACCCCCATAAAAATATATGGCAATACACAATGTCTTCTAGTAAATACAATACGAACCTGCGAACCATAGTGGGTGGACCAATCGCATAAAACACAGAACCAACTTTCGAGAACAATTAATTTCTCACACCCACATTAGAATACCAACGGATCTGAGCTAATTTAACCAACCATTAAATTACTTACTTAGTTGGTCAAAGAGCCTTATCTACTTGAACCAAAGACGAGTCATCACAATCTAACAAACAATAAAGAAGTTATTCCCAAGAATAAGTCCAACGCACTCGCAGATAGTACAGTCAAAAGACCCTTTCATACGAGATAGTTATCATGACGACAATGGCGACCTATAAATATCTACGTATTGATTTACGCACATCCGCACTGTTGGGCAACAGGTCGGGTGATCGCTGACTCAGTTCATAGATTTATTTGAGACTTAGCAAAGTAGACATGTCAGGGTACAATTTTGCAGCAGCCACAAGTTTTACAGCCGATTCTGCAGATTACATTTGCGGTATCGAAAAAATGCTCAGATTTTCTGCGAAAGAAACATTTTGTGCACGAGATATCATTCCTACGGGACTTTTTTTTCCCCATCGATACAGATAAATAAAATTAAAGTGTCTGTTCGTCATTTCAAATTAACATCGTCACTAAATGCATATGAAAGTATATACGGTACTCACATAAAAAAAAATGTTTTTCTCTGTCAATCCGTCTGTCTTTCTGTCTGTCAGTTGGTTTGTTCCGGCTTATCTCCGAAACGGCAAGACCGATTTTAACGGGGCTTTCACTGGCAGATAGCTAATGTCACAAGGAGAAACTTAGGCTTTTTTTATATAAAAAAACTAGAGGATGTCACGCGGTTTCACCCGCGTAGTTCCCGTGGGAGTACGGGGATAATATATAGCTGTTGATGTTACTCGCTGATGATGTAGCTATCCATTGCTGAAAGAAATTTCAAGAAGGGTCAAGTAGTTTCGGAGCCTATTCAATGCAAACAAAGAAACAAAAAAACAATCAAATCTTTCCTCTTTGTAATTAATATACTAATTCGGGTACCGCGGGCCAGCTATGAAATTAAAGCTACGCGGGTGAAAGGGCGCGGTACAGCTAGTACTTTGAGAAGTGATAATTCTACGAATGAGCCATCAATATGTTGTTTAAGCCGGCCTCGATTCTCGACTTCTTCACGTTAACATAGCAGTCCTTTGTAAGCCTACACCGAACTCCACTCCAGTGGTAAATTGGTAATGCGATAGTCGAACGCCCGTAATGCTGTAATCGATGTACAAGCACGCTTCGAAACCTTACAACTTCAAAACCAATAAAAACTTATGTTACATTATCCGGTAACAATGTGTTGTTGGTTAAGCATTGAAATACATACATAGAATTTTTTTTTATTTTACCATTATTATACAGGTAGTCGGGGAAACCGGGACAGCACTTAAAATATGTGATAGGGTATAATTTTAGGAAGCAATTAAAATTATTATGACAAAAATATTTTCTTCCGTTTTCGAGTTATTGATGTTCAAAGTTGACCAGATCAATACCTTATTTTCGCATAAAAATCAGCTGTAACATAGAGTTATTCACGTGAAATCTAACTACGTTTTTATTTTTTTTCTCCCACTAATTAATCCTGAAATAATCCCATAAAACCATTTTTAAAAACCTTTAACCTTCCCCTTAATTTAAAAAAATTTTAATGACCGCGTATGGAATGTAGGTAAACGCGGCCGTGCGTTCATTCAATCGCTTAAGGCCGCAAGCTCTTCAGCCATAGCTTATAACCACGTTATCGTTGGAGCTAGATATTTTACGATTTCAATACATATAGTGATATATTCATAAAACCCTACAACTTCTAGACTATATATACATTATATGTATAGGTATTTATATTATATTTATTTAACATTTTCCTCAAATCAAACCCAAACGGTATACATAGTTATGTATTTGTTGATGTTTGTAAAGGATTATAAGCACATTTTCACATCCATTTATTCGTTCTTGCTCATGGAGCATAGCTTGTCTATAATAAATATGATAACACTCAACTTCTGCCCGCGACTTCTTCCGCGTGGAATAGTTACTCTGGCCTAACGCTAACTATGAAAATGAAAATGAAAAATATTATTATATTATTATTAGTTTGGACCCTGGTAAGGCACTTATGAATGTCGTAAATTTACCACCGGTATACTATAACCCGCGATTGGTCTTAGCGTTACGATATTATAGCCTACTAGCTGTGCCCCGCGGTTTCACCCGCGTAGATTTCGTTTCATGCTACATGTCGCGGAACCCTAATATTTTTAATAAATATAAGTAGCCTAAGTTACTCCTTGAAACATCAGCTACCTGCCAGTGAAAGTCCCGTTAAAATCGGTCCAGACGTTTTAGAGATTACCCGGAACAAACAGACAGACAGACAGGCAGACGGACAGACAGACAGATAATTTTTTTTAAACTTGGTTTATCAGTGTCAGTAGCGTGTATACTTTCATATGCATTTGGTGAAAAGCTGTAATTTTGGAATTACAAACAGACACTCCAATTTTATTTATCTGTATGTATAGATAGCCGTGCTGAATAAATGGGCTATGTAACACTGAAAGAATTTATCAAATCAGATGATATTAGGTCGTTCAAACAAAAAACAAACAAAAAAAAACCAATATCATCTTAACCATGAACTGACCTTCAGACTTGGATAAGCAAATATAGTGGCTGGGCTTCTTGCCGAAGAGTCCATTTTGCTTGAGCAGACCAGCGTCGGCGTCTTCGTCATAAGTCCGGCTGACGGGCCAGTAGCCAGCGGGGCACTTGGCCACACTCTCCACGATCTGCAGCGAGAGCAGCGGCCGCTCGTCCGGCAGCGCGCCCCCGAGGGCACTCAGCACCTTCGACATGGCTATGGCATCATTCAGTCTTTAACCAACTTCAGTCTTCTATGTTTACAGTCTATTTAGCACCTGGAACAAACAAGAATAGGATATCACAAATACATTCGCCGAAGGAATAAGCTTACATGGATACACTAGCTGTGGCTCGCAGGTTCAACCGCGTAGACTTGCCTAGCCCTAATCGTTTTTGTAATCAATCAGTTTGTAATTCCAATATAACAGCTTTTCACTAAATGCACATGAAAGTATATACGGTACTGACATAAGAAATACTATTTGTAAAGTTTTTCTGTCTATCTGTTTGTTCCGGGTAATCTCTAATACGGCTGGACCGATTTTGACGGGACTTTCACTGACTGATAGCTAATGTTACAAGGAGTAATTTAGGCTACTTTTATTTATTAAAAATATTAGGGTCCCGCGACATGAAGCATGAACCTAAATCTACGCGGGTCAAACCGCAGGGCACAGCTAGTAAGAAATACAATTTGTTAAGTTTTTCTGTCTATCTGTTTGTTCCGGGTAATCTCCGAAACGGCTGGACGGATTTTTACGGGACTTTCACTGACGGATAGATAGATAGATAGATAGATAAAAGGTTTATTTGCCACACACTAATAAGTTTAACAAAACTACAATGATGAAGACCTACAAAATAAATTAATAGTAAATAAGTAAACGATAACAATGGAACTTAGGTCTAGCAATAGGACAGTGCGCTGCAGTGGTGCAAATAGGCCATGGCTCAGTGTATCGCTTTGCTCTTACGAGCAAAACACTGGTATTCTGCCACCACCCTAAATTCAACTACAATTATGCATATATTGTGGAAGAGAAAGTTGTGCATGTGTGTGTAGTAATGTGCAATGAATCAAGACTGAGAATGAGTGTCAGTTTGATATGAAAAAGTAAAGTTTGATATCAGACAGACTGTTTGCAAAGGCAATAATAATGAAATAAAATATTTACCAAAAATTAAAATTAAAATCGGAGAAAATAAAATAATGCTAATTAGCCCCACACTATACAAGAAAGTCCGCCACCGAGTAACCCTGCGGAATACCAATCATTTGTTTGGTTAAAAGATAATTCCTAAATTGTTTTTTAAAAGAGTTCTTAGATGTCAGCCCTCTCACGGGCGGTGGAATATTATTCCAGCATTTAGTTGCAAGATAGCGGAAGCTGCCGGCGAAAGCTGTAGTTCTATGATGCTGACTAGTCAGGACATGACGTGTAGACCTGGTGCCATATCGCTCATGAAACGGAGATGTTTTAATTTTTGAAAACAAGTATGCTGGTCTCTTAAACTTAATAACATCGAATAACAAGCTAGCAAGGTGCAAATGCCTGCGTGAAGTCATATTCAATATTGCGGCTTTATTTAAATATGGCGTGATGTGACTCCTAGGTGGAATATAATAACAGAATCGGCAACACGCATTTTGAACGCGTTGAATAAGTCTACGGGTTCTTGACTGCAAGCGCGGCCCGTAGACCAAATCACCGTAATTTAACCGAGAGAGAATCAGCGACTCACATAAGGTTACTCTGACCTTTTCACTGACAAGATTACGTATATTATAAATAACTTTTAGGCGGTAGAAGCAAGACCTAACCAGATTAGCTATGTGCGTTTCAAAGCGTAGCTGGGTGTCCATTACGATTCCTAGATTTTTGGCCTCATTTACGCGTTCAATATTTTGACCACCAATAAAAAGTGTAGGATTGCTAGCCAATATACTTGCGATTTGACGTTTTGATCCCAGCAACATATGCTTTGATTTATTCGGGTTCAACAATAAACCATTTTTGTAGGCCCATAAAGCTACATTGTGAAGATCTTCGTTCAATTTGCATACCACATCATTGAAGTCTCTTGGATGAGCGGATAGATACAATTGAACGTCATTAGCGTAAATGTGGTATTTACTATGCTTAATAGCGTTAGTTATGTCTGCGCTATATATTATAAAGAGTAATGGACCAAGTATTGAGCCCTGAGGTACTCCACGCTTTACATATTTCGGGTCCGAAATAACTGAGGTACCATCTTGTTTTATTAATTTCACGGACTGGGAACGCAGAGTGAAGTAGTTTTGAAACCATACTAAGGCTTGGTGATCGACACCGTAATACATTAGCTTAGAAAGTAACAGAGGAATGTTTAAACAGTCAAAAGCTCGGGAGAAGTCGAGCAACGCTAGGCTGGTGCCATTTCCACGATCTTGTTCCGAAAGTATGTTGTCTACTACATCCAGCAAGGCAGTTACAGTACCCATGCCTTTACGAAAACCAGACTGGCAAATGGGTAATATATTACAATTTTCTATATAACTAGATAGCTGTGAGTATACAGCTTTTTCCAACACCTTAGACAAGAAGGGTAAAACACTAATCGGTCTTAGATCTTTAGTACCGCATGGATTATCAACCTTAGGCAAAGGAGTGACTATAGCCGCCTTCCACAAGCTAGGCACTTCACCAGTCACAATAGACTTGTTAATTATGATTGTGATTACTGACAACGTGTGAGGAAGTGTGAGTAGAATCATATCTCTGCAGATACCGTCAACTCCAGTGGCATTCGAAGTAATCGAAAGTATGATTTTACCGATCAGACTAACATCAACCGGCTTAAAACAAAAAGAAGCACTGTTATGTGTGTGAAATGCGAAGTAGGTCAATTGAGACAAAGGGACAGTTTCTCCTCCAGGAATATCTAGAAAACTATCATTAATAACATTTGCATCGTTTAAAAAAGAAGGGAGACAGTTATCCTTATCATGATCCGGCAATACCGTGTTTTTCAGGTTTCTCCAAAACAGTTTAGAATTCTTATAATTAGATTCGATGAGATTATTATAATATGCTCTTTTCTCGTGATGTATACTGTCTTTTAAAAGTTTTTTAGGTCGATATAATATTTTTTTGAAATTTCAGTTTTTGATTGACGATACTGCTCATGAGCTTTATTTCGCATTTCAATCATTAATTTAATGGAGTCGGTTATCCAAGGTAAACTAGTATTTGGCTTTATTTTTACAGTTTTACTAGGTGCATGTAAATCAAAAAGAGATATCAATAACGAGTTAAACGTATTGACCATGCACTCAACTGTATTCAGTCTTGAGACCGCATCCCAGTCAATACATTCAAGGTCTATGTTGAAGTTGTCCAAATTTATGTCCTTGAGTGGTCTGTAAGTTATTAATTTAGAAGGAATTTTATAACGTTTCATTGTCATTGTAATATTTATCATAGAGTGACCAAGTGAGCCAGTGATGTTTGTGACAGATACATTGCAAACAGGGGCGTTTGTACATACAACGTCTATGAGGGTTGCATTGTCATTGGAGTAGTGGGTAGGCTCAGCCACAACTTGTTCCAATTCCATGTACTGTAAAAATTGAATTAGTTTTATAGTTTTATCCCTAGTAGTTTCTAGCATGTTTATATTGAAATCCCCGAGCAAAATAACATTATCATATGTGGAGAAGTGACATATAGTAGCGGTTAATGCATCGAGGAAGGTGTCAACGTTAATCCAATCTGGGCGATAAGCGGTTCCTATTAAACAGCTACGACCATTAGCTTTAAAAGATAACCACATTTGTTCGATGTCAGCAGCGGGATGAGTGACGAGTTGCGCTCGAACTCCCTGCTTGATGTAAAATGCCACTCCACCTCCGCGCCCTCCACGCATACTAGTCGGGCGAGGGGCATTGCGCAGTCGGTAGCCGGGCACTGCAGGTGCACGTTGCTCCTGTCCCGCGCGCAACCATGTCTCATTTACAGCTACAATATCGGGGTTGAAATTAGACATAGCTAGGAGAAAGTCGTCATGTCCCGTTCCCAGTGAACCTGCATTATACAACGCTAACTTAAGGGATTTAGTATGAAGGCCGAGCGAAATATTTTTTTGTTATTGAGCTAGCACGTAATTGAATTACAAACATATACATCACCGCGATTAACATTGACATGTAAAGGAAACAGAACTCAAATGTAAGAATTGACACTTCATTGGTCAATCGATCCGCGTTATAATGCACGTATTGGTATGATAGTGCTATGTTTGTATAACATATACGAGTAGGAGTGAAGAGTTTATGTGTAGAGAATGTGTGAGTGCTATGCAGTTTGAGAGTATGTAGACAAAAATAATAATTAAACGCCTCTGCAACGCACTGTGACCAGATTAGTATATAATAGATATTTAAACATTGATACGAGTTTAACAAGACGCCCCAATATATATCACCAAAAACAATTATGTTGTATTCAGAGAATGTATTTGCCAGGGGCCATGTGTACGTTAAGTTAATTAGTATCACACATACATTATAACCATATATAAAGCTAGTGATTGAAAAAATCTCTGATATATTATATCGGCTAACAACAACCGATTTATACAAGCACAAAACATAGAAACCAACTACAGTTACTGTTCTGAGATCAAATGGAGTTTGCACCAAAAACACGTTTAAGGTCAGTCTCGGTACTGATACGATACCGAGGGACATCAGCGCCTGGGTGCTGCCTCGCGTAGATCTTCCCGTCGCGTGTCCATACAAAGCGCCAGCTGTGGCGCTCCTTCAGTTCCCGCGCTTTTTGGAACAGCTGTCTGTTGGTTCGAGTGAGCCTCTCGTTGACATAGAAGCGGGCTGCAGGGCCAGGTAGACCAGTATCCGCAGTGGTAACCCCGCGCCGTACTCGTGCCGCCTGGAGCATCTGGTCCCGTAGAGCATGACGTGCCAGTCGCACCACCATGAGTCGAGGACGAGGTGCTGGTGCATTGTCTGCAAGTTCTGCTACTCGCCCAACTCGCGAGGCACTGACAATATCATTCTCCAAGACATGCACTCCCAATTTTTGGCCCAAAGTCATTATCAGATGAGGTAAATTTTCTCCCTTTTGTTCAGGAACACAAGATATTTCTATATCATTCAACAGCAGGTCTTGGTCCCGGACATTTAACTCAGCTTTTAATTGTGCGATAGTTTCCATGAGCTGACACTGATTTTGCTGGTTTATTTCTGTAGTGACTCTGGTTTCTATGGAGTCCACACGTGCACATAGATCGTCAATTCGCTTATCACAGGCATCGATTCTTCCCGCTACGTTAGAAACAACAGCACTCAATTCTTGCATCTGGAGTCGCACTGCCCGCATCTCTTCTCGAAATAAACGCATCTCACCAACCAACTGCTGCATATCAGTCAGACTCAATGTTAGGTCATGTGCTGTATCATTCAGTTGGTGGTGGATATCCAGTGATATGTCCATGTCACATGCGGTACTTTCATGGCGCACCTTCGGGTTCTTACGAGTGCCAACCCCTCGGAGAACAGTAATATTATCATTACCTCCGCGCACCGGAGTGTTTGAATTGTCCAACTTTGGTTCACTGCACTTACATTCAGCGCACTTCCATGAAGCAATCTCTTCCTTAGTCATTTTATGAAAGTACTGTACCGAGATATTTGCGCATATGATATCATAAACTGATTCACAAACTCCACAACTCAGTAATATTTTATCTTCAATTTTATTACGACAACCCGCACAGACATTTTCGCTCTTAGATGCCATTGCAATATGATTTCAATCTTGCGCGAAATAAGGTGCAGATACGTAAAAGTTGTACTGTGAATGGCAGGCGGGAGGATAACCGGTCAGCCGTTTGTTCTAACGTGGCCGTTTTGTGATGTTGTATTATTGTTAAATTTAACAACTACAAACACGATTTGGCAAAACTAATTATATCGTTGACGAGCTCACTGACACTGCATTCCTTAGACACAAACAACACAGATTTGAACCGA
This sequence comes from Watsonalla cultraria, assembly GCA_964035505.1. Classification (NCBI taxonomy): domain Eukaryota; kingdom Metazoa; phylum Arthropoda; class Insecta; order Lepidoptera; family Drepanidae; genus Watsonalla; species Watsonalla cultraria. The sequence goes on along the minus strand of OZ037717.1, from coordinate 1,228,616 downwards.
CTTTTAACAATGTTTTATATTTATTTTAACGGAGCTACACTCTCTCCTCCACAAACACCGAATCGAATCCTATATATATATATATATAGCTAATGTTACAAGGAGTAACTTAGGCTACTTATTTTTTTTTAAACATTAGGTATCCGCGGGAAACCATTAAATTAAATACTACGCGGGTGAAACTGTAATAAATAATTCCCATTACCATTTACATTTTCCTCAAAGGTATCCTCACAATATTTACATTTATTTTATGTAAAACTAGTCTCTGTTTGCTCATTAGTACTGCCAAAGTTATATAATAGGTAATGCTTAACCACACTTTACACATGCTATGTAATTATGTACACGTATGTACATTTTAAATAACAATACAAGTTCAGTGGGTCAGGTACAATGTATGTAATCATTGTTTCCTTTCCACTGAAAAGATTCACACGCAGACCTTAATATGCTATTGTGCACGCAGTCATTATAGCATAACTTATAATGAACTTACGAAGTTGATTCATGTTTTTTTGTTAGGGTACCCTCTACAGAAAGACCAGCAAATATATTTTTTGTTAGCTAACAAGCATGTTAATTGATCATTGCAGCCCATGTTTGCTTTAAAATCAGTCCTAATTTCTTGAGTAAGTTTGGGAAAACCGAGTTGGAACTCATTCCACAGCTTGTGCCTCCTTCCTCCTTAAGAAACTCCATTGGAATCATACAGTGCGAGGACATTTCTATACTAAAAGGAAAATATATACGCGTACATGTTTAGTTTAATGTTTATATTCTATACCAGGTGTACCCCGTGGTTTTACCCGCGTAGACAAAATTTAATGGGTGGCCCGCGAGACCCTGTATATTTTTTTTAACTAAAAGTTATGTTATGGTCCAATCGGTCCAGCCGTTTCGAAGATTAGCCGGAACAAAGAGACAGACAGACAGACAGAAAAAAAAAATTCTAATTTGCCATGTATACTTTCATATGCATTTAGTGAAAAGCTGTTATTAAAAAGAAATTGTATTTATCAGTATAGATTCCTTCTAAATAAGCACTCTATATCCAAAGAACATGGAAAGTTGTAGGTATTTCATTGTTATTGTATGCAAAAGCAAACCCAACCAAAGGACAGAATTGGTCTGAATTTACTAAGTAGAACTTTAGTTTTCCCATGCCATAATAATGTTCAAGTATTGAGAACACATTGTACACTGCTAATATTAGGATGTATTGCCATTCAACTTTATCATACAATCAATGTTGATGTCATTTGGGCAAGCCATCAATGAGACTGATTCATCATTCTCATGCTACATTATTTCATATTAGCGTACATGGTTCACCCGCTTAGGCTTAATCATGGGTGGCTTAATTTCGCAGAACCCAATTTTTTTTTAAACAAAAGTAGCCTCGCTCACTAATTTCCCGCAAAAATCGGGCCAGCTGCTTCAGAGATTAGTCAAAACAAACGGACGGACAGAGAAAATTCTTGACAATATTATTTTTATGAAAGTAACATATCGTCGTTGCGCGTTCAAAAGTAGCTGTGTTTTTACACACTTAGCTACTTTTGACGCAGAAAAAGATTATCTCGAAATATGGCACAAGTATTCAAAAAAAATATTCTTACTATTGATACATATAACAAATTTACAGTTTTTTTTAGTTTAATGTTGGATAGGTATTACTATTAATTATGACAAAATTAAACATTACTGGAAATTTTGACACAAGAGTTCATAAAATACACATAGCGACTTTTGCACGCGCAACGACGATATTCACATCTTTATACTTAAATATGCATTAAATCCAAATCTGTTAATTTGGAAAACAGACACTTCAATTTTATTTATCTGTATAGATCAAATTCAATGAAAGTATAAGACTTGATCTCACTCCTTATACTGCTTATCTGCACTATTATTATGGTTCATATACATTCTGATAAAATATAGCACCTAGCTCGCAATGTATGATGCAAATAGGTAGTTTTAAATATACAAATGATTCATTTTCTGTTATACTAAATTAGTCATTGGGATATTGTATTTAGATTAATTTGCATACATTTACCTCTAAATTTACTAAATGCCCATTAAATCCTCAACTATGACTGATAGTTATATATAGCAAATACTTAACCAATACTGGAGACTTCAAATCTTTATGAAACACTGTGCCCCGCGGTTTCACTCGCGTAGATTTAGTTTCATCGTTATTGTCGCGGAACCTGAATATTTTTAATAAATTAAAGTAGTCTGTCTAAGTTACTCCGTGATACATCAGCTACCTGCCAGTGAAAATTCCGTTAAATTTGGTCCAGCCGTTTCGAAGATTACTGGGAACAAATAGACATACAGACAGACAGAGAAGAAAATTTAATATAGGTTTTTTATTATCAGTACCATGTATACTTCCAAATGCATTTTGTGAAAAACTGTTATTTTGGAATTACAAACAGACACTTCAATTTTATTTATCTGTATAGATTACCTGACTACTTTAAGGATGTACTACGGAGATTTTATTAGGAACAAAAAGGGAATGCAATTATTTTATGCATTTAAATGCATTCAAACACTAATAGAGCCTAGTTAATGTGGTTCAAAGAAATGTAGTAATACTGGGCCTTACCACAAACTTTTATCATCATGACAGGGTCATGTTATGGGACTGTCTCACAGCCAAACTATCATGGCAATAATAGCTAGTAAGGCCCCTGCGCACAACACTGGCATATTGGAAATTGTAAGTGATAACTAACCTACTTTAGAATATATAAACTGTGAACAGAAACAACTGATTCATTGTTAGAACTGCAACATTGTGAATGATAAACAGGGGATCACTTACCATTCTTGTTCTATCATTACCATTCTAAATAAAATTGAAGTGACTGTTTGTAATTCCAAAATAACAGCTTTTCACTAAATGCATAAAAGTATTTGGTTCTTAATAAAAAATAAAATTTTCAAATATTTTCTCTGTCTGTCTGTTTCTTCCGGATAATCTTTGAAATAGTTGATGCAAGGATCATGTGGCAAACAGTGGTCTCTGCCTGCCCCCATGGGATTTATAATATAATAGGTGAATCATTCATGTCATTCTATTGTTGTATAATCATTGCTTATTAGCAGATCAATTATTTCGTGTTTTATGTAATCTGTGAAACAATTTTAAGGAAAATTTGGATGCAAATTATTCTAAAATCGAAAAACCAAATGATACTATATGGATTTCAGGTACATTTATTATGTATGAAGATAACTTTGAACCAATTATTTAATCATGATCTAGAAGAAATGTTAATTATATGACTGCTCACAGAACAATGATGTTTAACTCATAAAAAATATGTTCCTCACCTTATGACCACAGCTGGTCCCTAATTGGAATAAAACTCACTGCACCAGTGATACAACCAAAACAACAATCTCAAACTTCACACAAATTACAAAACTCTGTGACACAACATTGAAAATAATCATGAAATTATTTTCAGACACAAAATGAAGAATACGGTTGTACTCGACGACCGAGTTGGCACTGTTCCATGTATTCAGAAATTCAAGCGAGAAGACGGACAGACGAGAGCGCGCGCGACCAACGACTGTCGCACAAGCAAATTATAAATTACAACCAATTGTTCAGACAGGGAGATGAGTTATCTCGAGCAATGACCCACAGACAGATGATAATTATCACTTTGTTACAAGAACTTTGTCAACTTAGTACTTACCGTTGTCATGACATCACGCTTCAAAAGTTGAAACTGGCCTAGAAAACCCACTGTGATACCGATTCCGCTCAAACAATGAAATCACCGTCACTACGAAATTACGATTACAATCCAACATTAATGATTTAATGAAATAATCTTTCTGACTGGTTTATATTTATAGTTCACAAGCTTTGAGTTATCAGTAAGCGAGTTCGAACAATGTTTTTTTGTAAAATTATTTTTCAATTTATTTGACAACAAAAGCCCTTGACCCCGTCCCGTCATGAAATCAAGTCAGTAAAATTAATTCAGTGCTGCCATGCTAAAAAAATATTTTTTTGGACTGTTCTGTGTAGCTCTCTGTGGTAGTTTTATACTTTTTTATTTGGCAGCCAAGAACTACAATTTTCTGTGTTTACAGTAAAAAAAAGAAAAAACGAGTGTGAATTGGACCTATTAGTACCTAGAGATGAAATGAAGTAAATTGCTCAAGTAGTGGAACAGTGCTATTCTTTCTGTATGTCGCATAATGAAGTCGCCTAAAAACAGGTACGCAACCTCTCTCAGGGCGGTCGGGGACCTTTTGAGGGTTTCCACCTCGTCAATAAAAAAAAAAAAAGTACGATGAAATGTGACTCGGGTGAAAAGGAAGCAATGATTTGGGGTGATGAGGAAGCAATGATAATGGTCATGTCTCAAAGCAATTACTGTCTACCATGGACGTACCCACGGTGGGACAGCTTCGCACCCTGACCCAAAACTATAATTTTAAGTTTATTATGAAGCATCTCTTATCTCATACATAATTGATTCAACCCAATATGGCTGATCACCAAATGTTTTTGGCCCATAGATTAAATAAAGTGACACAACCAACCCTATTACTTACAAAGTAACCGTAGAAGCATTGGGTGGGTTCAGAAAAATAAAAATTAATCTCATTGCAGTCTTCCTTAATTCGAACCCCTGATAGAATAAGGTCAAGGAAATAATTTCGAATGTAATGACATCATTATTTATTGTATTATTAGCAATACATAACATTATCATATAAACTAATACAAGGCATTCACAGTTTTTAAATATCACTATAGTGCTACAAAGTAAACCGCGAAGCGTGAGTGTACGCCGAAAATACAAATACACGATAGTGTCACTTTTGATAAAACATTACACAATGTCATAACAAAACAAAAAGCCATTTTAAAAATTAAATAACAAATATCAAAATGTTCACGGTCTACCGAATTATTCGTAATACTTTGTGGGTTGTCGTGATTTTGTTTGGACACTTGTCTTTAGGAAGCTTAAAATATCTGTAAAAATTGGTAACTGAATTTTAAAATATCATTCTATAAATCTTTTATAATTTAAAATTTGGAAAATACTAGGTGTAAATGTTTTTCTTATGGCAACTCAATGCTTTGTTTTAAGCTTCCCGCCTTTTTGTTAAATTACACATCTAAAAGCCACATTATTCTAGGACTTTGAAGGGTAAAGGCGTGTGGTCCGCCGTGCCCGATGATGAACTAAAGTAAGGTGTGACGTCAGAGAGGTAGTTTCTAGGTATCAGGCCGATAAGAAGCGCTATCTTGGCTGCGATGGGGGCTTTCTCCTCGTCATCTATTATGGTGTCTTGGTCAGGCATTACCTGCAATATAATTAAATAATTTAACGAATTTTGACTATCGATCCCACAGGGAAATAAGCGCATGTTCTTAAATGAAATAATAATAAATACCTTGTCTACAATATGCTTTTGGATCAAACCATCTCCACCTACATAGAATGTCGAAAAACCGTCGTACCATCTGAAAAAAAAAAACCATTTATATTCAAGCCTTGCAACACCAAGGCGTATTGCGAGCTTCTGATATAATAAAGTGTAAGTGAACTCACAGCTCCTGATCTTGGAACGCCTGTTTCAGATTCCACAGTTTATACTTCCAGAACATGAAGAACACCTTCAGGCCGGATATACCTCGGATGCGCCAGCGCATTCTGCAATGATACGTAAACTACAGTGGTCCGAAAATTAAGGAATATATATACATAATAATAAATACTTTCAGGCAACATTAGTACAAGCTAGGGTCCAAAGTTGGGTAGGAGGATGGTAGTCAACCATGGAGGGTTTGTGACAAGATTTGAATTATTTTTTGCAGGTGCTCATAATAACATCACCCACTTTTCACCGAAGATGATTAAGGGCCATGTCACAGATGGTGAGTCCATTACCGTTTCAGTGATTATAGACACGTCTATGATAATCTACTTAGACATAAGCAGGTTTCCTCACGATGTTTTCCTTCACCGTAAAGTGTTGGGATTTATAGTAAAAGAAGTCGTGATTTGTCGGATGAATGTCAGTCACAGTGACAGACATAAAGAGAGTGTCAGAACAGGAAGAAGCGAAATAAATTCCCCTGACAGGTTAAAACCTTCTTACAGACTAACATAAAGCATGTAGTGTGAAATCACTGCACACAATTTTAGAAAAACTCATTGGTAAAGGCCGTTGGGATAGGAACTGGCTTCGTTTACGTAGCAGGCGTCTACTCAAATCCCTCAGCCACCACGGCTTTAGTATGCACAATAATATTAAAAAAACTCACTTGATAGAGGAATCCTCTGGGTGCGCGGTAATCTTCATAACCTCTAGTTTGACGTAAGCGAATTTCAGGTGGCCCACCGTTCGCAGCAGCGCCACTTGTCGCACGTAGTGGAACAACCCTCTAACAGTACACAACTATCCATCAATTTACTCATACACATCTCATATTTTTTTATCATTTTAGCCTTTTTACTAGTACTGCTTTATTATTTATGGTCGGCATAATGAGTTTTACTCTTCCATATCTCTCCTTCGTATGTCATGGATGAAAATAATAATGATTCATTCAGTTTAGGCCCTAGTAAGGGTTATAAACTTCTGAGAAGATAGTAAGAAACTCAACTAGTATCATTTACATTTCATTACATAGTGGAAGTTGTTATTAATAATTATTAATAACAAGAAATTAAATATATTATTCACTCTCTGTCTAACCAGGTTTTCCTGTCCTTTGAATCAACCTACATTCATAGCCAAAACATTTTCAACTTCCTCATCCCTCGAAAGATGAGTAATACATATTGTGGGTAAACACATTAATGATCGAGTGCTAATTAATGGAACTTACACAGTAGTAGTTCCCCTGATGTTGTTGACAAACACCATGTTGGGATTGTAGATAGAGTAGTCCAAGGGCCTCACGAACAGAGTGGGCATCTGAAACAACATAATAATTCACATTACTTAGTTAATCCACTATTTCTATTGTCCGCTAACACTTGAGTCCGTGAAGCAATAGCCAAACCGTTAGCGGTCAATAGAGAGGGTTGGCGATTGCTTCACCGACAAGAGCATCTTAAATAAATGATGATGAATTAATCTATAATAATGAAATAAAAATGATTTATTCAGTTTTGAACGTCGAAAATTTACCAAATAAAAGTCTACATAGTATTTTCGGAAGTAGGTATTGCACAGCGATGAAAGAAGAAAAAGAAAGTAAAATAAAAGGAGCGGGGTGGGTTGTATGTATGATTTCCAAATGATTCGCTCAAGTTATAATCCATTTCTATTGGAAAGGGATGGCGAGAATTTTTTTTACTATTGGAATTTATTTGATTGATATTTTCTTGTTTGCATTTAAATTAAAAAGTTCTTACCGTGTCGGAAAGTACGTGGAAAACCTTCATTAGCTGCTCCTCGCTAGGCCTGCCGTCTCTGTTCGCCTCGGGCTGCGTGGTTACCGACGACGTCGCCGGCGGCCCGCGGCAATACGCGATCGCATCGCGCTCGAACTCCGATAAACATGTTGGTTCCAAATCCTGCAGATGATAAATCAATAAAGTTATTTTGACCATGATACTCTGCTTTTAAATTAAAAAAAAATTATATATTTGATTTGAATTACGAACAAAAGTTCTAGTTAAAGAAACGAAACTACTTGCAACTATAATTTTTTATCATATTAAAGAATGTATAACAAGTTCTGCTGAAAAGCAAGTTGGACCACCAAGTTTTGACTGTTCAATAAAATGTATGGTAATCAATAAATTAATACTCACCTCATGATTATATTTAGTTAAATCTATATTGTTGATGGTATAAGGAATATCACTGTAAGTCAGAGTGTTCCTCGGTTCTATATAGTCATCTGACGTGAGGCCCAGGGTCCTTAGCTCAATGCCCTCACAGTGGCCAGGGTCACTGTCTCTGAGGGAGACATATTTCGTTTTGACTATGTTGTTAGCAACTGCTTCTTGGATGTAAATATCATCGATGTTGCTCTCTGCTGTGTATTTTGGAGACAACTGACAGCTGGATATACGTCGTTTGTTTAGGAACTGTAAGTTAAAACAATTATAATTGGTATTTTTGTGGTAAGACTAGCTATTACACAAATTCCACAGCATTATTTATTTATTAATCTTTAGGTTTCTTACGCCCATCCTTGACTTTAAATATATCTTTACTCTTAACTAGCTGTGCCCCGCTGTTTCACGCGTGTAGATTTACTTTCATGCTTCATTTCGCAGAACCCTAATACTTTATATACATAAAAGTTGCCTTAGTTACTCCTTGAAATAAGAGCTACCTCTCAGAGAAAGTCTTGTTAAAATTGGTCCAGCCGTTTCAGAGATAACCCGGAACAGACAGACAGACAGAGAAAAAACTTGGTGTTTTAATGTTAGTAACCTATATACTTTCAAACACATTTAGTGAAGAGTTGTTAATTTGCTTTTACAATCAGACAAGTTTATTTATCTGTATAGATCATGGTTTTCCTTTATTTCTCTCTAAACATTAATTATGTCTATAAATAGGAATATTAATCCTATATAAGTATTAATATAACCTACTTTCTCTGGCACAAACCCATTTTCTATATAGTTAATGAATTTTATTTGGTGCCAGAAAGATCACATGGTTATGGTGTGTTTTGTGACATCAATATGATGGCTTAATAAATATATGTCTCATGTCCCAGTTTCATGTAAAACAGAAGCTCATCATATAATTATATTCATTTCATTTCACATATTTATTTAAATTATAAAAAAAATACAACAACTGAACACATATGTTATAACTATTACAAAATAGGTTTAAACCTAGACTAGGAATACAATTATTTACTACATATTAGTAAATAGACTGAATTAATGTCCACACCAGGCATTTACCCCTAAATTGAAGAAATTAAAATTTTGCGGTTGTGCGCCGGCAATAAGCACTGGCTTGCTAAGCAATATATAACATAACAGATATCCTTAACCCACTTGATTTCTGCTCACATTTCCACAACTAGGTAGTGTAAATGTTGATATATTTATATACAATAGGTACATGTCACAAACACGTGAATAGGTACATTCGTAATGTTCCGGGCATACCTCTAATTATTACATCAATGTCAAGTTGGATTGAGGCCCAAAATAAGAAAACTGTGCGTTTCTCAGATAAATTGTAACATACAGTGCATTTCTGAATGAAATCAGTATCTCAAATACAGGAATTATTATTTTATAACACATAAAATACTTACTTCTTCAAGAAACTGTGTTCGCATCGGGATTTTTCTAGATAAACGGCTGGAGTGTGTCTTCGTGGTAACGATGCCATTTATAGGTAAAATTTTATGCGAAAACGTACGCAGACAAATCGCCATTTTCACATCGATAGAATTTCACTCTGTAACACACGAAAATATTTCAAATATTTTCGAAATTACGTCGCTGAAAAATCTCGACATATCGCACCATATGACATGACTGACAGACAGCAAAGAAAGAAAAGAGTAATGAGTCTGACGGTTGTGGATGCACGTTGACAGTTGTGTCACGGGCAAAATAGCACGGACAGTAGCGAAAAATCTTTCTATATCTATGGGAAAAATGCATTGTATGATAACGTCTCATAGATAAAGAAAATGTCACTTTATTAAGCTCACGTTATTTTTATTAAGCTCACTGGTTATCACACATCATTTTTTTTCCTTTTTACCATTTATTTTGCGTTCAATGCTTTCTGAAAATTTGTTAACAAATAAACATTTTTTACCTTATATTTATCTTGTCTTTGGTCTCGTCTACAAGTTGACCCAATGTCAAGTCCACTGTCAACTAAAGTGTCAACTTTATTCCTTTGTGCTATTTGGAAGTCAGCTGTTCGCATTTCACTAGTTTGCAGAAAAATCATATTTCGAGAAAGCTTTTTGTGTTGCTTTCTACGTATTTTACGATCTAATATTGTTTCAAAATTTAAGTGTACACAATCGAAAGTAAAAAAATGAATCTACAACGAGCGTTCCAGAGAGTTTATGGGTACATTTTGAATTCCAACGTGAAATTTGTATGTATTGTATTCTCATTATTTGTTTCCTTATAAGATATCTTTAATATACACATTGAGAGATAATTCGACTCAGAGAAAAGTAGACGTATTAGATATTGCACCACCTAAAAAAAATATTCACCTCTTCTGTGATTTATTTGGCTTTAATATTTTTCTTCACTTGCTACGTCATATTAAGGGTAGTAAACTATGTAAAAAAAGGTATGATTACTTTCATTTAATGAATGAAGGCCCAATGCAGTTTGGGAATCACTGACCTAAGAAACTTAGTAGATGCATCTGAATATCTTAACTTAAAAACACTCAGTATAAGTGATTTTCCAAGAAATATGTGCTTCAAATGGCAGCCAAAGTTTGAGTAGTTCTCACAATTATTTATTGTTGGATTTTAACCTTAACCCCAAGCATGACAAGCTAATGATTACTTGGTTATCAATGATAACCTTAACAGATAGCTGGCTAATGGAAAGTAAATCTTTGAATAGTATAAATAAAAGTCACCTTTTCCATAAAAAAAAATTATTTTGTCTGTTTGAATGCATCATTCTTCTAAACTATTTTACAAATCTTGATATGGCTTTTACTAATACATAGGAAATGAACTTTTATGGGATTACAGCTTAAATTATACTATTCATGTTAAATTTAAAAATAGAAGAACTTAAATAAAAGTCAACTTATTGTAACAGGCATAGAAATGCCGTCAGCCTTCTTGGCATGATTCCTAGAGACACCGGGCTAAGTTTTCTACTTGTATTTAGTTTTAAATACCGTTCCTTGTATATACATATAATTAAGTTTCAATTCAATAGTTGTAACAGGTTTATTCAAAGTGAAGAAGCAAGGGTTGATCATTAATGATTTCAAATTTCTATTTCAGATACAACCCACAACATACTCAGTAAGACATAAGAGTGATCTGAATGAGCACAAAGCAAAGGTGATGGCCCGAGGGTTGCCGGAGAAGAAGCCACTGCCAGGGGTGAAGAGCATCATACTAGTTGCATCTGGCAAGGGTGGCGTGGGCAAGACTACTACTGCTGGTTTGTGTTATATTAACGTAACTAAATAAGCTTAGAACTAATAAAAACAAATGCTATCAAAAGTATGAAACAGGTGTCCAGCGGATAGCCGTGGTATATATATTTGTAATGCGGACATCATGCGGTTTCACCCACATTGTTCCCGTTCCCATGGGAGTATGAAGATAAAATATAGCCTATATTATTCAGTGAAAATGTAACACTCAACAAAGAATTTTTAAAATTGGTCTAGTACTTGTTGAAGCATATTTTACAAACATAAATACAAACCTTTCCTTCTTTATTATATCAGTGCCTATAATATTATGCCAATGAAGCCCTTTCACCTGATACCAAACATGCACTATAATGAAAATATTTTTTTTAGTTCAAAAATATTTAAACAGATCAATAGACTCTGAGTCAAAACAATAATTAGGTCAATTACTTTTAAGTACTGTTTCTTATAATTAAGGTTTTATTCACATGGCAATTATTGTTATGTAAAATATTTAATGGTTTTGTAGATGGTTATTTGGACAAAATTAAATCATAAGTATATTTGTTGAAGTAAGCAGAGTTTTGTTGTAGTATTCTACTAAAATTCATGTTTTGTTTTCACATGCCTCACATTACATATGCAGAGCAAATAATAGAAACACAGGTGTAAATTGTAAAAACATGAATAACTAATTGTAGTGTAAATCTGTATGTGACATCAACGACATTGAAAGCAAATATTAGTACTATTCAGGTGCGTCAAAAGTTATGAGTCTCCTCGTCTGTCTGTTGCCCTCACTATTCAAATACATCGAGAATACAGGCGTGAGCATATACATGCGGTTTTGTAATACGGCGCCCATCTCAGGGGTGGTACACACGAAAGTAATTCCATGATAAATATAAAAAAAAGGTTATATAAAGCTTTGCAGACGTGTGTCTCCCACTCACGGGAGGAGGGGAACCTGTCGAGTACATGCGGGGGGCAATGACCGATAGCGTAGCTACGTATTTGCCGCGCGATATGTATAATTTTTATGTATATTTTTAGGCATCAGTTTCGTGTTTACTACCACCCCTGAGTTTTACAAAACCACACTCTGTACATGTATGTACAAAAAAAAGTACATAAGTATTATATCCATTGTGTGGTACCCAAAATACAAGCTTTGCTTAATTTGGGACTAGATGGCACTGTATGATAATGTCCGAACATTATTTATTTATTTAATTACCTAGAGAGAATGTGATGCATGTGCAGTGTGCACACTAGATGCTTTATTGAGAGATTTTTCAGACAATAGGGTCACTATGGGAACTTATCTCTGGATACCCTTAGAACTATTCGATACCTTATAATATGTTTGCAGTGAATCTCGCGTGCGCCATGAAGGTGATAGAGCCAGACAAAGAGATAGGGCTGCTCGATGCAGACGTGTTTGGTCCCTCGGTGCCTCTCATGATGAACATCAGCGGGGAGCCCATGCTGAATGATGACAACCTTATTGAACCTCTGCTTAATTATGGTGTTAAATGGTAAGATAGTCCACTTATTTATTTATAATCTGCTTGCGAGTCTGGGATTAGCAATAATGTATACAGATAAATAAAATTGAAGTGTCTGTTTATAATTTTAAAATAACAGCTTTTCACTAAATGCATATGAAAGTATACATGCTATTGACACTAAAAAACCAAGATTTAAAATTTTTCTCTGTCTGTCTGTCTGTTTGTTCCGAGTAATCTCTGAAACGGTTGGACCGATTTTAACGGGACTTTCACTGGCAGGTAGCTGATGTTTCAGGGTGTAACTTAGGGTGCTTTTATTTATTAAAAATATTAGGGTTCCGCGACAATAGGGAAGAAACTAAATCTACGCGGGTGAAACCACGGGGCACAGCTAGTATATACTAATATTATAAAGAGGAATGATTTGTATTTTTGTATGTAATGTGTAAAGCTAGAAAAAGGGCCAATTTTGAACAAATCTTAAAAAAGATAGCTGAGTTTCTTGCCGGTTCTTCTCAGAAGGCTAGTTTCCGTACCGGTGGTAACCTTACCAGGGCTTAAACTGAATAAATAATTTTCATTGAACTGAAGACAAGTGTGTGCGTTTGTCAGCATGTCGATGGGTTTGTTGGTGTCTGGTGAGAACGCGGTGGTGTGGCGTGGACTGATGGTGATGCAAGCCTTGGAGCGCCTCACGCGCCACGTGGCCTGGGGACCACTCGACTGCCTCGTCGTCGACACGCCGCCCGGCACCGGGGACACACATCTGTCACTCGCACAGAACTTGCCTATCGATGGTAACACTTGCATTACTTTATTATTATTATCTACGTATGCTCTCGGCTGTATTCCCTGAAGGGGTAGGCAGAGGTGTTGTTATGACATTCGGCATTTTATATGATTTGAATTAAACATGAAATTGTACATACATACATATGCTCATGACTGTATTCCCCGAAAGGTTTGCCTACTCTTAGGGTGTTGTAATAACAACACCCATTTTTCACCGAAGATGACCAAGTACCAACGTGACAGATGGTGAGTCTATCAGTCTCAGGCACTATACGTCTTTGAATTACTTCTCAGACATATGCAGCTTTCCTCACGATGTTTTCCTTCACTGTAAAGCACGTGGTGTGAAATCACTGCACGTAACTTTTTAGAAAAACACATTGGTTCAAGCCACACTGGGATAAGAATTTCCTCTAACCTCACGGCCACCACGGCACTATATTAAAGTACTCGTATAATATACTCAACAGGGGCGATAGTAGTGACGACGCCGCAGTCAGCCGCCCTGCAGGTGACGAGGAGAGGGGTCAACATGTTCGACAAACTGAAGGTCCCTATCATCGGACTAGTAGAGAATATGTCGCACGCGCTCTGCCACAACTGCGGCACGAAGAACTACGTGTTCGGCAATGAAACACAAAAGACTGCGACCGACATGGGCCTCGACATAATAGAAAGTTTCGAGGTAGATCAGAGTATGTCTGATTGTATAAATAGTGGGAAACCAGCTATATACGCGCTCCCGGATAGTATACACGCGGAGAAGTACAGGCGGCTAGCGAATAGAGTTTACAAATACATAGACAATAAAGATAAAGAACAAGCCAAAGCCACAGAGTAGATACCACGGCATGTAGGTTATATTAGTTGTTGCTACGTTTTTTTAATTTTATGTGTATAAATAAATTGTTTTAAGTATACAAATGTTTTAAGTTACCACTTAAGTATGAAGACAACCTAAAACTTATATCTCACTTGAAACTTAAACTTGCTTTAGGTTTGAGTTTCAAAACATGGTTTAAATGAAGACTAGACCAAACTCCTGCTAAAATTATCCATCCCTTTTGAATAACAAAAAGAGACATAACTAACCGACTTCAAAAAAAGGAGATTTCACAATTCGAACATTTTTAAATGGATTTTCATAAGCTACGTTTTGTAGTAGAGGGGATATGTTTGGTAATTTGGACCATAATTTCAGCTGTTACAATGAAACAGACGAATAGTTCATAATATAAAATGTATTCGGAACAAATGTATTTTCATGAGGAATCTTTATTATGGCCAAACTGCAACTTAAATAAAAAACAATATTACAAAAATATTTATCTTTTGAATATACAATCAATAAAAATATGTCGAAACGAAGCTTTTGACGCGATATAATAACTTATGGCTATTGGAATAAGAGCCGTTGTCTGCGGCCGTAGAGATGCAGCCAATGTCAAACAAGATTCCACTCAGTCGTAAGTACAAAATAGATATAATTTATATTTACACCGACATCACAACAGTAGAGACAATTCGGAATGAACGCTAGAGGGCGCCTCACGCGTAACACGTGACGCAACGTTGCGTGTTGTGGCCTCAGGCACCATTCATATCTCTCCATGCTGTCTTAATATTATATCAGACTCTAATATGATGTGACATTAAGGATCTTAGAAATGTGAATCGATTTCATATTATATGTTCTAGCCATCGACGGTCCCCGATAAGCAGAAGTGTGTAATAACATCCATAATATGTATTGAGATGACCGTGCAAGACCTACTTAATGTCACGTATGTTCTAATAAAAGATTTCCACTCAAATATTCATTTAAATTAAAGACATAATACAGCCTTAAAAAATGGCAGGGTAATATGAACGGAGCCTATTTTTATACAAAAAACATTTACAAATCTGTAAGATTTTCATTAAAATTGCTTTCACTCAATTTTCGTCAAAATTGGTCACAACACACGCACGTCGCGCCGGAGACGCGTCACACAACACTAACGTATCAGGGCCTGTAGACAAAGTAACTATACTATCCTCACGCTACTAGAAACGATACAAAATATACGGGAATGACATATGTCACGTGACTGATTTATGTCATTTCCATACATTTTGTATCGTTTCTATTAGCGCAAGCGCGAGAGAATGTTACTTTGTCCAGGCCTACTGCTATATTAACGTATAAACACCAGTAAAACAGTTCTAAACATATAAAAATACTATTATTACATTGACAGGGGAGCTTGCTTACATACATTGGACTTTAAGTCCTCAGGCGTAGTGTTCAAATCACAACAATGCCAACTATACTTGTAACAGAAAGGAAAACGATGTATTGTGTTTATATAATATATTTTGTTACTATATGTGCGGAGACTGCCACTTGGACATTTAGCAAGATTTGGGAAGACTGCATGACATAAGTATTTTTTCTTTTTATTGGCTGTATACTTTAACTACAGAAACCCTTAAATCAAAATTAATTATAAATAAATTTATTTAAAAAAAAAAACGAAAGTAGAATATCATAGATTTTAAAATTGTATTTGAATAACTATACAATTAATTAATAGCTTTGTACAGACTTACAAAAGTTCCTTAAATTGATCAATATTATTTATAAGAGTTTTAAAATACCATCAAATATCAATATCACATATTATAAAAATCCTTTATTAGCAAGACGCGTTTGTCGATGGCAGCTCCGCACAGATAATACATTTAAAAACCTTACAATATTTTATATGCGCGCTAAAACAACAACTTGGTCCACATATTAACTTATGGCTATACAAAGTAACATTCTCTCACGCTTGCGCTAGTAGAAACGATACAAAATGTATGGAAATGACATAAACCAGTCACGTGACATATGTCATTCCCGTACTTTTTGTATCGTTTCTACTAGCGAAGCGTGAGGATAATGTTACTTTGTCTACAGGCCCAGGTGTATGTCGTGTATGTATCCGTCACTGTCACCGTCAATCGTGGCAATAACGAGCCTCTGCATCGAGAACAAAACAAAAACTTCGAATATTCAAAATTTATATTATATTCAGTATTTAAAATAGATTCAAAGCATGTTTACTATTGGAAATGTGCGCTATTGTTCGCGCTTAGATCTTAATCCATATCTAATATTATAAATGTAATGACTTGTCTGTCTGTATCACTGCTATACCTAATACATTAGGAAGAAATTGGTATAGCTAGTCCCTGAAGTCGCAAATAGTCTGTCACGAAAAATGATTTTATATCAACGAAGTCGCGCGTAGTAACTGATATTACAAATTCGAACACGTTACCCTATTTTATTTTACTTTCACTGATTTTGATGACAAAGTATTAACTAACGTTCTCAAACGAGTTGTCATAGTTTTTTGATTTGTTTTTGGGCATTAGATAAACTTGATGGCCATAGCGACGTATATGTCATCGTTAGTTTCCGTGCACCATTACTTCATAATCTACCTAGCGAGATTGTAAATCGCCGATAAAACGTACAATATAACGAATTAATTAAAACTTTACCCGTCAATTTATGATCTGACGCCGCAATTCGGCGGACAGTTTATAATCTCGCGCGTTCACTACTTGTATATGTGGACCGACTAGCGAGATTGTAAACCGTGAATAAAACGTACAAAACAACGAATGAATTTTCGACACTACCCGTCAAATTATGAATTGGGCACTACCCTTCAAATTAAGAATTGGACACTACCCGTCAAATTATGAATTGGACACTACCCGTCAAATTATGAATTGGACACTGCCCGTCAAACTAAGAACTGACGCCGCAATTCGGCGGACAGTTAAAATCTCGCACGATACTACTTGTTACATGTGGACCGAGGTGTGTGTTTGCACATATATGTCGTCACAAGATACACAGTGTTGCGTCGTGTCGCGGACTAGCGTCGCACAGTACAGTCTATGGAGCAGTGACTACCACTTCTTCTTGTGCTCGTCCATACTGACCCCGCCGGGGCCGAGGGATACTATCATTAGCAGACCACCGATCACTGATAATGTCTGCGAACATACACAAATCGATTGAATCAATGAAAATTAAAATATTTATTAAATTTGTGCCCTGGAAAGGCACTTGTGAATTTTACCACCGGTTCGGAAACTAGCCTTCTGAGATGCTAATGCTACAACAACCTCAAATTATTATAATGAATAATGGCAGAGCACATGTTAAAATTATAGGTATTTGTAAAATATATATATGTTTCAAATCGGGTATCTTTCAGGCTATGTCACTCATTGGAACATCAGCTGAAAATTCCGGTAAAATCGGTCCAGCCATTCATGCGTGATGGCGTGACCAAGGGAAGTAGGGATTCATTTATATACGTAGAAGATTACCTGGAAGAAGTCGTATTTGAGGAAGTCCCTGAGCGGTTTGTACGAGGGCACGCTCCACCAGGCGTTGTGGTAGAGGTTGAGCACGGACAGCACCAGCACGAGCATGAGCGCCGACAGCTTGGTGCGGTACCCCACCGTCACCAGCACCATCAGGATGCTGCCCAGCAGGTCTTGCACTATCTATAACAATATAACATATATATTCAGTTTTATAATCACTACATGTGTAATGAGCCGTGGTGTTCTCTCAATGAGTTTTTCTAAAAAAAACTTATGTGCAGTGATATCACACCATGTGCTTTACGGTGAAGGAAAATATCGTGAGGTAACCTGCACATATCTGGGAAGTAATTCAAAGACGTATGTAGTGCCTGAGACGGCGCGGCAAAAGACTTACCATCTGTCACGTTGGCACTTATTTATCTTCGGCGAAAAGTGGGTGTTTTTATAACAACATCTCTGTCCTACCCCTTCGGGGTATACAGCTGAGCATATATATGTATAATCACAACATAGTATAGAACAAAGTCGCTTCCCGCTGTCTGTCCGTCCCTATATGTTTCTATCATTAAAATGACGCAACGGATATCGATTCAGTTATTTTATAGATAGACTAGCTGTTCCCCGTGGTTTCACCCGCGTAGATTTAGTTTCATCCTTATTGTCGCGGAACCCTCATATTTTTTATAAATAAAAGTAGCCTAAGTTACTCCTTGAAACATCAGCTACCTACCAGTGAAAGTCCCGTTAAAATCGGCCCAGCCGTTTCAGAGATTACCCGCAACAAACAGACAGACAGACAGACGGACAGACAAAGAAAAAATTTCAAACTTGGTTTTTCGGTGTCAGTAGCGTGTACATTTTCATATGCATTTAGTGAAAAGCTGTTATTTTGAAATTACAAACAGACACTTCAATTTTATCTATCTGTATAGATGTATAGATATAGATTGATAAAAAAGGAAGGATTTACATGAATAAAGTAAAGACACACTGATAATTTTAGAGGTTTCTAATGAAATGTAAATAAACAAAATGATTGTGCTGACATTGCAAACGCTGGCTGAACCTTACGATTTAGATCAAATATAGTACTTACTACAGTATTGTACACCTTAGAGGTCTACAAAAAAGACGGTGGTATAATATGAATATTTATACTGGTTATCAAATTAGATTTTGTATGATGATTTCATATGGTTTATATTGTTTCGATGATATGTACATGATGCCTGGCAGAGTTCCTTGCCGGTTCTTCTCAGAAGGCTAGTTTCCGTGGTAAATTCTTGACTTTTATAAGTGCCTTACCAGGGCCTAATGTGAATAAATATTTTTCATTTTCTTTTTCATATGAATGTCTATCTCATAGTGATAGCCTAGCTTTTTGTAGGAGAAATAATGGCCTATGACATTAAGTTTACCGCGGGTAAAACCGCGAGCACAGCTATCTATACATCTATACAGATAAATAAAATTGAAGTGTCTGTTTGTAATTCCAAAATAACAGATTTTCACTAAAATCATATGAAAGTATAAACGGCTCAAAACTCGTGAAGTCAAATACATAAATGTGACTTCGTTGAACAAATATATTCAAAGGTTAAACGGGTTTTGCCGAAGATTTTATAGGTCACATGAATATTTAACAAGTATAAATGAAATACGACTATTTATAGAAGACTACTAGCTGTGCCCCGCGGTTTCACCCGCGTAGATTTAATTTGATTCCCGCGGAATCATAAACGTTTTTTATAAATATGAGTACTCCCAAGTTACTCCTTGTAACATTAGCTATCTGCCAGTGAAAGTCCCGTTAAAATCCGTCCAGCCGTTTCAGAGATTATCCGGAACAAACAGACAGACAGACAGACAGACAGATAAAATTTTTAAAACTTGGTTTTTTAGAGTCAGTAGTGTGTATACTTTCATATGCATTTAGTGAAAAGCTGTAATTTTGGAATTACAAACAGACACTTCAATTTTATTTATCTGTATAGATGTATAGATATTGAGAAGGTTTATTCAAGAGTTGACGTCATAACAATTAATATTTCATAATACCTACGCATTTCGCACGCATTCACTGAGTTGTCAGTACGAATTTACATAACCATGCTTCTAATAGGAGTCATTAATATATGTATTATAATATTATAAGGTAATATAATATTTTAATTTATGTATCTTCCATACTCGGTGAATCGATACTAATATATCAAGCTGAAGAGTTAGTTTGCTTGAACGCGCTAATATCAGGACATACTGGTCCGATTAGAAAAAAAATTTCAATGTTAGATTTAGAGTTAGATAGCCATGCAATTGAGTATACACGGATGAAACCGCGGGCACAGCTAGTGTTATATACTGTTTTACACCACTAAGGAACGAAGTATGGGAGCCTTCAAACAAAAATATTTAGTTTTCAGACATCGTTGCCAATAATGTTAGTTACGGATTTAGTTTAGAATTATATTAGTAAATATGGAACCGTTGTAAATCTTGTTATACATAACATTTATTAAAATCACGTTATTAACCCAGTTACCTTCTTAAACCGTAGACCATCAACCTTAGCACAGATTACACAAATCGTCTCAGGCACTGTACATACGTCTTTGAATTACTTCTCAGACATATGCAGGTTTCCTAACGACGGTTTCTTCACCGTAAAGCACATGGCGTGAGTTCACTGCACATAAGTTTTTTTAGAAAAACTCATCGGTACAGGCCCCGCTGGGATTAGAACTAGCGTCGCTTGCCACCTCTGCTTGCTGCATGTAAAAAGTATTTTAAGCTCGACTCAATAAAATACATGGCCATATCCCCGCACTATTATAACTGAGCACTTATAAGTTATAACTCGTAACGGCACTAGCATTTGTTAATAACTGACCTGCAAGAATGAGACTTCAAATCTGAGTAGTGTGATGAACATGAAGGCGAGCAGTATCCTGCCGGCGAGCTGCAGGTAGGTCTTGGGCTTGTTCTCGCCCAGCGACGGCACGCCGGCGAACAGGCTGCGGCCCTCCGCGCGAGCCTCCGCCAACACCAGCAGCAACGCGCCGATCAACGCCAAGTTGCGCAGCAGGAACTGCACGTCCCACAGTATGCTGTACGCGAACGTCTGGACACACAACATTTCATTATATTGCGATTCATCACGTCGAGGTCGCCACTGTGAGGAGAGGAGGCATTTTACAATCTTCGGCTTATCCACCCAAAGTTTGAAATTAATCAAGATTCGTTTTCGAACATCAGTTCTTCAAAATTGGTCACAACACATGCACGTCGCGCACCTGAGACGCGTCACACAACACTAACGTATCAGGGCCAGTAGAAACGATAGGAATGACATATGTCACGTGACTGATTTATGTCATTTCCATACATTTTTTATCGTTTCTATTAGCGCAAGCGCGAGAGAATGTTACTTTGTCTAAGCCTACAGGACCTTTTATGAATAAATAATTTTAATTTCAAATCCAAATTTGTTTATTTCTTATGTTCATATTTAATTCGTTCCTCACGAGCTTTGACCTCATGTACCAGTGCACATTAAATTGTATCAAAAAATAAACTGACTCAACGCAACTAATTAATGCAAGTTAGGATATTCCGTGCGTCGGAAATGTGCTTATCTGAGATAGTATAAAGTCTGTATATTACCTGTAATACAACAATGAAGAAGAGAACTCCACACGCGATGTCCACCTTCAGTCTGCCGAGCACCATCACGCACCCTCCCAGCTGGCCCACTAAATTTATTATCTGTAATGCATCAAAATCAATACAGATGAGGGGCAGAGAGCAGCTATGGTCGACTATCATTATGAGAATTAACAGAATGTCACAGACTTATATACAATTACCGAAAACCGCTTTAGATGGTATGGACACATTAAAAGAAGTAGCGAACAAAGATCATATAGTGGTAAAAATTGCGTTTTAACTGCCGTAAAGTTCTAGAAAAGGTAGCCCTTGCACTTTTGGTCAAATTAAAAGAGATCTCAAGAACGCCCAATTCCTAGCACAGACCTTGGTGACT
Organism: Watsonalla cultraria; assembly: GCA_964035505.1. Taxonomy (NCBI): domain Eukaryota; kingdom Metazoa; phylum Arthropoda; class Insecta; order Lepidoptera; family Drepanidae; genus Watsonalla; species Watsonalla cultraria. Next base: position 1,206,749 of record OZ037717.1, on the reverse strand, counting down.
TGAGACCAAGGTGACTGACTTAGCGCACAAGTGTAAGGAGACCCGACCCCAAATAACGGCAACAGAGACGGAAGAAGAACGTATCGTAAAAAAAAAACTTAATACACTTCTTTATGCTGAATGCCTTGAGGCACTAGGCAAATTGATTAGATCTAAATTTACTTACAATAAAGATTACAAGTGTGGGAACAATACTGGCATTGTCTATATCAGACAAAAGATTAATTAAGAAAAAGAAAAATATTATAAAAAATACAGATAAAAGTTTGGCTGTTCAAACATAATGCTGGATCATGTATACTACAGTCAACATAAATCTAAATCACTAATATTGGATAACAATGATGCATAACATTTTTATATAGTGGACCCATATCCTATAATTTGTACTATTTGTGTACTACTTGTGTGTAATAGACATTGAAGATTTACCAAATTACTTGATTTCATTTTCCTTGTAAACTAAAATACTGTTATTACTTTGTATTGTAACGGCTTCCTTATCATTAACATGTTGCGGCACCCTAACCCTCCTTAAAATAATAATTCAATGTTAAAAAAAGAAATAATTTCAATAAAATTTACTATCAAAATGGCTAACGTAATACAGGCCTTCCCTTAAAACGACAATCTAAAGTCCTAATCAACTGCGGTTTATCTATACAGATAAATAAAATTGAAGTGTCTGTTTGTAATTCCAAAATAACAGCTTTTCACTAAATGCATATGAAAGTATACACGATACTGACACTAAAAAACCAAGTTTTAAATTTTTTCTCTGTCTGTCTGTCTGTTTGTTCCGGGTAATCTCCGAAACAGCTGAACCGATTTTAAAGGGACTTTCACTGGCAGGTAGCTGATGTTTCAAGGAGTAACTTAGGCTACTTTTATTTATCAAAAATATTAGGGTTCCGCGACAATAAGGATGAAACTAAATCTACGCGGGTGAAACCGCGGGGCACAGCTAGTAATATATATATTAATGTGTAACAATGTGTTTTACAATGCCTTATAATAAGGTGATAAGGGATAGTGATAACCGGTACCAGTAGCATGTAAATTATATTAAACAGTCGCTTATTTATATGACTTCTTTTGCTGCGTGGAATTCCTACTAGGTTTTCGATTACGGTCGAATTAGGTTTTAGTTCTCGAAAGTAAAAACGTGACGTTTACAATCGGGCGGCAGATTATCAACTAACGGAGTTGAAAATCTTATGGTGTCACAAACAATATCAGTAAATACTTTAAGATTAGTTCTTTCATGTGCTTATCTGTGAATACCGGCAGAGCTATAAGTATGTGAAAATTATATATGTAATATTTCCTTTCAGCATGCATATAATTTTAAATGTTAAATCAAAGTGCCTCAAACAAGGAAAATATTACCTACTGTTAATGACTTGAATCGATTGTATGTATAGGGTAAAGTTACATTTGGTAGCTTTACGTACTCTGTGAAATCTAACCAACGATTATTGTTTCGTAATTTTCAAAGTAGTTACAAATGGATTTAAAAATAGAAAGAAACAGGTAAGTAATTTATTGTAACTTCCACAAAAAACCTTTAAACTAATGACCTAAACCAAACTTCCCTAACAATTAAATCTGAGAATAACAAAAAACAGTGCTGCATTAGATATTTTCCACTTGGCACCCTTAATCAGCTCCTGCTGATATGAAATTGATAGATAATACATAGAGCATAAGGTTCAATTTCGTATCTTTAAACACACACGACGACGAGTGCGACGCTGAGAAACCTGTGCAATATTTTTGGTGCATAGCAGTCAGTGCAAGAAAATGAAACAAATAACAAAGCCAATTCCGTATGAATTATTTTGAATCTGCGAAAGACTGCAGGCAGGTGTTGGATGCGGCAAACCGAAGACAGGGCGCTATGGCAGCGTAAAAACATAGGTAGTAGATAGATAGATATTTTAACTGTCTTGATTACCCGCCATTATAAAGAGTGCAATGTCATAGAATATAAACACAAACAGTGCATCACGTGTGATCAATCGTCAGTGCCAACAAAACAACACAACAAATATACAACCACTTACATTGTCTACTGAAATTATAAATATAAAAATACGTATTTAGAATTATAATTTGCCTGAGCATTATATTTTTTGCCTTTCGTAGAATAGTATACAGGACGGAAACTTCACATGCATAATTAGTACCTCAAGTATGGATTTTTAAATGTTCAAACATAGACGCTAGCGTTTTAGCGTGGCTCGAAATGTGTTGATACATTTTCGGAGGCGGGTTGTGGTTGAATGTCGAAGATGGTGGATCAAAACACTTTAAGTGAACAAAACTACGTTCGAACGTGTCTAAACCTATACTTGGAGCAAATTACAAAATCTGGGATAGGATAATGATTAGATAAGCAGCTAATAAACGTACGTACTGATTTGTTTTTGTTGGTGACCGACCACGGTCAATAAAACTTCGTCGAAACGAAGGTAAATCATACATGAAGAAAAATATACTTATGTTAATTGCGCGTTTAAGACCTCTGGGTGCTAATTTAGCAAGGCCCAGTTTCTCGAAGAATATGTACATCTACTAGTGAGTAGACATAGTAACGATAGCTAACGATTCCTTGCTTATTTATTTGCAGTGGCGAAGGACCATCGAATTAATTGTACAACGGAATGACTAGGAAAATATTGCGCTTTGTTCTTCTGAAATACGCAGTATTTGAACGTGTAAGAAATAGGTTGTGTGTAAGAAACGAGCGGGAATGACAGACAGGTTGACCTGTTGCGATGGCCGATTGTACGGGCTATTTAGAGATGTGACGACGCATTGTGATCAGACAATGAAACAGGTGTTTATGTACACTTGTCTCGGATGTATTGGGTGAGTTATTGTGTACATTTGAGGTCGCGGCGTGTCTGAAATCTGGGACTTTTCTCTCGTGTGTGAATGTACATTCACCTAGAAGATACGCTCAATCAAATGCGAACTCTCCTTCATCCATAATACTATTTTTACTGTTTGAATTGAAATGTCTCATTACTGGTAACTCTTCAATACACAATTATTTTCTTGAATAGTCCTAAATATAGAGAAGTCTTGAAAGTTCTTAGAATTTGCGAATAGATTGAGACGCTTTGTAATTTGCGCCGTTTCGTATATCTCAACCAGAGGCCTCTCGGTCCTAGTATTGTATAAATAGCGTATCATTAGTAAAACTCACCACAAACATGGTGGCTAAGAACTTGCCGCACCCCCAGGACATGTCCATGTAGTCGCGCTGCTCCGACCACTGGAACCACATCCGGAGTCCATCTTCGAGGAATGTGGAGATTAAGCACAGTCGTGCTACTGTCGGCAGTATATTTTTGCCTTTGCGTATGACCTGGAACAAATATTGATCCATAATTTATGAAGCTGTGTTTTATACTGTGACCACTGCAGTGACAGTGAGGTGAGATGCTTCTTTGCGAGTGTTTCTGTGGTCAGTAGGAGATCTGCGACTTTTAATACCTATACTGCAGAGTGCAGGCAGACGCACCTTTCTATTCCACATTGCAGCTCGCGCGCGAAAGAATCGCAGGTAGGGGTTCTATGAGCTCATAGAATACAGCAACTCACCACCAGGAGAGTACTGGAAAGGAGGGCTGATACTGATTTAAACTCCTCATTAACTTTTGCAACAACAGCCCCATTATTAAAGGCGTAGGAGTACGTTAATACAAGGAGTAGGCATTTAAGAAGGTGGATTTTATACCAAGTTAAGACAATGGTTTTAAATATTTCTTTTAATAAATGGGCAGTGGAGTCTGTCAAACAACACTGCTTTTCGGTCAGAAAATCTTCTGATCAAACCTTCCGCATTACTTTGTGTAGATTTTGTTAAAACTGTTGCGAAGAAGTGCTGTAAAGGCTGTATTTTAGATTTTACAGACCATAAGCAAAGAGAAACACTCTATAAATATTCCCTCTCTCCTTACAGATAATGTTTATTACAAAATACATTTCAATAGGTCTTTAAATAGCCACAGAACCAGTCTAGGCAGTCAATACGCCTATCCTACATCCGGTCTCTCGTACATCTCTTTGTGAAATGGACTCCGCGGTATTGTATATATCGCGCCTGTCCACGTCCACCCACACTTATAAATTGCTATTCAGGATTAGGTATGCAAGTGACAATAAACTCATTCAATCGACGAATCGGTTGTTTAAGAAATGACAAGGTTGTATCTAATATCCATTGTATTATATCCTATACTCACTTACGTACCATGATATTATATGTATATAATCGTGAACATTAACCGTCTACGTAAAGCAGTCAACATGCAACCAGCTGTGATACGTAAGTAGATATATTGTGTGTTAATCGTAATCGTATTAGGTAAATATATTATATTATAAACTAAAATAAATATGTTGTTACCGTTCTCTATAAAATAAATAACATCTGTGATATTATTAGGGTTTCGTACATTAAAATTAAAAGGGACATACTCCTAGGATCACTAAGTCGTCTGTCAAGTCAAAATCGTAAGGGAATCAAAACTACGATACTTTCATGAACATACTATTCCCGGTGATAAAAGCCCGTTCGTTTTATTAAATAATGGGTCCAATCACATACAGGATGCACGTAGTGGAATATTTTGCTTATAATTTTTTTACCAGCTTCAAAAAAAGAGGCTACTCAATTCAATCGTTTTTCTTTCAAAATATTTTTATTTGATTATTCTTTAACAAAATACTTTCATGTTACCACAGGGTTCGGAAGGTTGCTTATATTGATCCGGCCCCACAAACAGACTTACATTATAATCATACCATAATAACCGTACATTATATTTGTACTTACAATACTGCCATTAAATCGTTCACTAAAAGATTGAACCATTATCATTTACTGTTCGAAATACACCGCAACACCATTCACACAAGAAAAAACTGTTGAACTGTAAAGAACGTGCTACTATCAAGATCATTATCGATACAAATTTAAACTTAGGCAATAAATTACCGCGTGTAAGGACAATAATATAAAAATAAATGAAATGATAAGATATTACATCTACTACATTGGTTTTTATGTAACCGACGATTACACAGATATGTAATGATAGCTAAACATAGATTAGGTTGACCACCTATTGAGGAAATTTATACTAATACTAGCGGACGACACGCGCTTTCAACCGCGTAGTTCCCGTTACCGTGGGAGTACGGGGATAAAATATAGCCTATGTTACTCGCTAAATATTTTTAATAACTTTACATAAAAATAAAACTCATTTCCCTGAGTCGTCACCGGGTAAGGTCAAAATCGAAGAGTGCCAATCGGAACAAGTTGCGAATATACCGGTTATGATTTGAAATCTTGCAATAAGTACACATCTCATTTATTTTTTTCAAGCCGGTTTAGGGCATATAAACGTCAAAGAATTTTCTAGCGGACCGCTTTTAGACGTAATTTTAGGACGAATAATAACCGTGGTAGGAACTTTGCGAACTTTCAGCCGAAACTTCGATGTTGGAGAAAGCGAGGAGGCCTTCCGGTTTGGTTGTGTGAAATTATTTTAAGTTCTACTTGTGTGTATTCAATTGCGTGTGTGCATACATACACAACATACACAATACATCAATCTCAATGAAGGTGCCTATGTAATTAATATACCTATAAAATCATCACAAAACACCAATAATTTAAATACATTTCCGAATACGGTGTAGGTAGTATCCACTAATAGAATGAATCTCGTAATGTATGTGAGAGAGAGTGTAAGTCGGCCGTTTTTAGCGACAGGAAATACACAAAACATAAAAGTGAAAGTAAATAGACTAACCGTAAGTAAAAGTGGAATGTTTACTGCCTACCTACAATGAATTTGTGTTATTGAACAATCGCCACAAAGGACTAAACAAAAAAAAACTTTTCTGGGGTCAGAAGTGGCCCAATTTTTTACAATCGAGTGAATCGAGACAAGCCTTAATACCTAGCTAAGGTCGAAAAATTCACTTCACCACGAGATTTAGCGCCTGAATAGGTATTAAGTTGCCTTAGGCTCGCGTTCAGAGTAGGTATCCTGAACTGAGCTCTGATTCATGTTGAACAAACAATGGAAAAGACGAAATCCTCTCCCAATCCCGTAAATCACGTGAACCGAAATCATCCAAGACTTATCAATAAAAATTAAACCATAGATTAGAAAATGTTATTGTATCAACAGCAACATCAACATACCTACAAGAAACTCCACTATGATCAATGTCCACAACGGGGCAAATGTATAATTAAGAAACATTATTTTAAATAGGATAGTTCATCTATTGTCTGGAACCTTTAGTACAAGCTTTACTTAGTTTGGGACTAGATAGTGTTGTGTGATTAAGTCCAAAAAAAAAAATTTATTGATACAATAAACTTATATACATACACATGATTACAACTGGGGGTAGGCAGAGGTTACTTAAGCTCAAAACTTAATAAATTATATATCTTTAGTTAATTTTGAGTGAATTATTGTATTTTAACATTTTTATTCAATAAAAACTTAATTATATATACAAGGAACAGTACTTAAAACTAATTAAAGGTAGAGAACTTGTCCCAAGTTGCTGTCTCTTGGGATTGTGCCAAGAAGGCTGGCAGCATTGCCACGTTGAACAGAGGCGTGCATTGGATTTTCAGAGGGGTAGGCATAAACATTAAGTACATAGTTAGGTAGGTTAAGTACATACCTATGTGATGCGGCGTAGGAACGTACATCTAGGTAAATATACACATACGAACATGAACCCACACACACACATGACACAAGTGTATTCAGTGATCACAAATTGTAACTTCTGCTTACCTGCTTATATGCAATGCACGCCACTGACGTTGAATAGCAATGCTGATTCTCTGAGCGAGAGGCTTCTACCAGTATTGTATTTTAAAAAGGACTTCAAACGGTTGGTAACCAAATAATTAAAAACAATAATGTAATGCACCATCTTATCAAAGTTCATACATAATTATCACAAGTCTGAGATATGATATAAGCAGGGGCATGCATTGGATTTTCAGAGGGGTAGGCATAAACAATAAGTAGGTAGGTAGGCAGGTAAAGTATATATCAATGAGGCGTCGCGTAAGTACATATGTTTTGGTAAAGACACACACAAACATAAACACACACACACCCACGACATGAGTGTATTTAGTGATCACAAATTGTAACTTTTGCTTACCTGCTTATATACAATGCACGCCACTGGATATAAGTAATTGATTCATAAAATTTCTACTAATTAAGTATATCTTGTATCTTTTATTCAAGTAATAATTTTCAGGACGTATTTGTGTTTCAAGTATGGTAACTAAATTATGATTAAATCTTGTTTTGCATGACCCACATGTTGTAAAGCAGTGAATGCTTCTATATCTCACCATAAAATCTAAACTATTACATTAATTGTCTTGAATGAGTTAATTAATTATGTTTAAATTTTAGCATTATAATACTTGGTCTTAATATTAAAACAATATACTGTCAGGACTGGTCCAAGACTTCTCAAATACATGAATTCATTCTAAGTTATGTAGTTAATGGATACGGTTGGAATTTTTTTTTTGAGACATAATTGAGCATTTTAAAAACTCCAAAATCGCTTTTATTCATGTTAAAGTATTTGCTTCGTCTAAAGCCTGACTGTGACAGGACCCTATCACGTATTGTCAGAAGATAGCTGGGTTAAAGGGTTCAAAATGTATCGTGTTATTTTCAAGAACTGGCATGACATGTCCCTCTGTTGACCTGTTGACTATTTACTATTGTATCTTTTGGCAAAGATAAAAGTGCGTAGTACAATTATATTCAATAATGTATATTTATACATCATAAACAATTCAAGCGCCAACGAGAAAATAAAGTTTCGGTGACGTGACAAGACTCTGCCAAAGTACATGTACGAATCACAAGTTTTATTCAGTTTAATGGATCTTAACAAGAATATAAGCTTACCTGGTCTGCAATATCCTCGGCAGTGGAAACATATTCATTTGGAATTTGCATTTTGCAAGTAGATTCACTAACACATTAACTAAATTAAAATCTCACTTCACTCTCAGCGAACCCTTCACGTCAGACGTCGCTCGTCGAATGACGTGTGGATAGTTGGAGGATACTTCCTGTACAATAGGCTTACTTAATATTGTATTCTTAGCTTAAAATGTAGAAACTAACTATAAATTATACATTAAAAACAAATAACTGTTATGATAATGTTTAAATAGTCAACACATGTGAAATGCGTTCAAAATAATATTATACTTTGTGCCTGACCGGATGTTTTTATTCAAGCTGTCATAAAGATAAGAACGTTTGGTTACTACATCTACTTGGCACTGCCACTTTCTTCGATATAATTGATGATATGATATATTCAAATGATAAAATGTTGGATGGTTATTAAAGAAACTATAATTAACTCATTTATTGTGCACTGTAAGTAATGAACACATTTTTTTAAATCTGTTATGTGTGTAGACTATAGATATAGAAATAATTTTCTTTATCTTTGTTGTAGACATGAAATCTAACTGTAAACATCCTTCTTATTCTGTCCTATCATCATTTGTGTTGATCAATAAGCTCGTTTATGGATGTGGATTTTTCTGTATTAAACACGTTTGGTTTTACTCTTTACATGGGTTACAGAACTTTTCGATATTGTTTATAGACCCATATTGACTTTCTCATTGTCATAGACATAAGAGATTTGATCCCAATTTATGTCTATGCTATGTGTGTCAGGCTCAGTCCGCTGCTGTCTTCGTGACATTTAGATTTCAGACCACAATTTGCATTCAGTGTTTTGCTGTTAACTTTTAACAATATTATCGTTTGTGTAAAACAGCTTATTATTATAGTAAAAGTTACACTACAATCGTAAGTTATAATAGCACAACAACATAAAATAATAGGCAATGCATTGAAGTGGAAAGTATAACAAACATCGGCTATATTTGCAGAGAATGCTAGAAGTAACCTGTAATGATCGCCTTGGCAAGAAAGTTAGAGTAAAATGCAATCCAGACGACACAGTTGGAGACCTAAAGAAGCTAATAGCTGCACAAACCGGCACACGTTACGATAAAATAGTTCTGAAGAAATGGTACACAGTCTTCAAAGATCACATCAAATTATCTGATTGTATCCTTTTAAATTTTTTGGTATATTGAATGAAGAAACAATGTATTCTAACCCTCACACTTATTAGCTCCCGGTAATAGTAATTTATCTTGCAACGAAAATATCTCTGATAACTGACAAGAGCTGTGGGGTTTTAACCAGTCACCTGCTACACAAGCAACGTAAGTTCGAATCCCAGCAGCCTCCATCTACAATTTTCCCTTAAACCTTAAGTGCAGTAATTTCACCCCTTATGCTTTACAGTGATGGAAAACATATTGAGGAAACCTGTATATGTCTGAGAAGTCATTCAAAGATGTATGTATAGTGCCTGAGACATTGAATATGTTGGCACTTAATCATATTCAGGGAAATATGGGTGTTGTCCATACAACAGTTCTGCTTACTCATTCGGGGACCCTTCTGGGATGGTGTGAGCGTATGTGATAACTGACCAGTTTAACATATTTACTCAGAATGCCAAATATTTTCCATCACATGTAACAGAATTGAAACATGGGATTACCAGTAAGCTTGCAAGTGTACTTTGCTTGGCATGCTCAAGAAATATTATTTCATTTTATGTATTAAGGTGTTTAGTGACTGCAACAATGATTTCCTGACCATATTCTCAGATGAAATTCATGATGGAATGAACTTGGAGCTCTACTATCAGTGAATAATGGTGATTTTTACAGTATGGATTAAGTTAATATAAGTAATATTTTGTAAATTATAAAATAAATTTTCATTAATTTCCTGTTATCAGTTTAATTTTAATTTTAATTCCAAGCAAACTGTAACATGGCTAAAACATTTGATAAATACACTAAATAAATCCATCCCTACGCTAACTAATTGTAGGGTTTACCCTATAATATAAATATTGCTCCTTCCTACATGAACGGATAAATATGCTTGCCTTGTCTTCACTAACCGCGAAAGTCACTGTGAACCAATACAAAAAATTTGTTTACTGTTCATCATTTTAACAATTGAAAAAAATTTAAGATGTATGAGTAATTCTTTATCAATGAAAGTTACACAAGATAAATCTGCTGAAGTATTAACCAGAAAAAAAACATACAACCGAATTCATAACCCCCTCCTTTTTTGAAGTCTGTTTAAAAGCATGCGATCGAAATTATATTATTTATCTGTGGTTTTTTTGTTATTTTATATCTGTCTGTGGTAATAAAAAATAAAACTTTCATTCGTTCTCATTCATTCAATGGCGGCCATTGATTATGTTTTGTGATGCGTTGCATTGCGTTATTTTGGGTAATTTGTCAAAAGCATTTTTACTGGATAGTAAAATTACAAAGAACTTAGAATTTGGTTTGATTTTAATGTGCGATACTGAATAAAGACGGTGCTATTAGCAATATAATTGTAATTTGTGTGTGATAAGTATTGTAAAATTTAGCTATGACGGATGTGGAAGGTGTGTATCGTGCCAATTTCTTGAGAAATCATTGGAACTGTGTAACTGATAAAAGTAAATTTTCAGAATACAACCAGCAGAAACCTGGAAAGACAGGCAAGCAACACAATGTATTACCAATATGGGGTAATGAACAGACTATGAACCTGAATCCTCTAATATTAGCGAATATACAGGGGTCTAGCTACTTCAAAGGTAGGTAAGCAAACATACCAACGCACAGGAGTTTGGGCTACGAATGTTACATGTATCTTTCATTTTATGTCTTTATTTTATTTAAGTCATGACTTTACAGTTTTATAATACTTTTTTTCGAAAATTTACATATGGGGCAATCAACACGGTAATAACACGGGAGATTAAAGTATAAGGCGGTAAAGTAAATATTTGATAATTGTCCTCAGTGCATCTGTTCAAGTTGAAGACATACCATGAGGTGGTGGACGAGATCTACTACCAGGTGAAGCACCTGGAGCCGTGGGAGCGCGGCAGCCGCAAGACCGCCGGGCAGACGGGCATGTGTGGCGGCGTGAGTATGTTCTCCACTTTACATACCTTGTGTTCTGCATATCAAAGGTCCTCCCATAACAACAAACGCATACCAAACAAGATAGTTGATTAATCATGCGAAACTTACTGAGTTAATTATATGGTTATTTAACCGATTCAATGCAGAGACATCTCCCGCGCGTCATGGACACCTTTAAAGTATGACTTATATCATGCTAGCGGCGTCACGAAATATTCGTTCCCCGCCACTGACAGTAGTTGTATAAAACCTGCTGCAAAGAATCTGTTAAAGGCCCGTTCATAACAAAGAACTATGCTACCAGGTAAATGCGACCATTTGGCTGGGTTTTGTATGAAGGGGCTGACGTCTGAATAGGCCTTTAATGCTTGTCTCCTGATTGTCTTGTGTATTAGCCATGTCTCTTATCACATGGTGTTATTGAAGTGGTTTTCCTTATTGCTTTTGTTATTGTACCTATAAGTTTTGTTATATTATACAGTTATTTAATATGTGTTTGGCTAGGATGCTAAGATATAAAGTAATAAGGAGCTTGTAGCTTCCTTAAAATTTTCTAAGTAAATATTTTCTTTTTTTCTTCCAAAAAAGACAAAATATCCTCCTATCCACATAAATGCTTAAAGTTATAGTTATATTATTCACGTCTCAGTGAGGTGGAAAAATAAATTAGTGGAGATTTGAATGTTCATAATGAAAGCAGCATGAGCAGAAAGTCTATGAAAAACTGGAGAAATAAGATAAACTGCAAATATTAGCTATTTGGTAAGAAATGGGGAAATCGGGAATCATTTATATATATATATATATATATATAGATGTATAATGTGTGCACATAATATTGTCAGGTACGAGGAGTAGGCGCAGGTGGGATAGTGTCCACTGCATTCTGCCTGCTCTACAAACTGTACACACTGCGGCTGACTCGCAAGCAAGTAAACGGACTCCTGCAACATACAGACTCCCCTTACATCAGAGCACTTGGTAGGTATGACCTGTTTTGATTCAACTTCTTCAGTAGATGAGATAATATTATCTTAGATATAACTTGGAGATTCTTCACATAATCTGTGTATATTCTTCTTGATTTCATCCAGCAATTTAATAGTCCCAGAATGTATATTTGTCTATATATTTTTCATATGCTTCTAACTCACTTTAAAATCTGAACTGATAAACAATAGTCTCAGGGATCAGATTGGCCTATCAATTTTATATGCTACTTATTGTAGTTGTTGTTCAAATCCAGCACTGATTGAGTTGTTTCTAGCCAAAGCAATCTATGACATGCCATCCATTATACTGCTTACTTGTGTCAGTCTGTGCATCAATGTAATTCTCTAATGATGTGCTACAGCATCTGGTCATTAGTAACCCATCTTAATTTAAATATTTGACTTGAGTAACTAACTTAATATATCACAAGTAAAATATAAAATGAAATCAAAACTTTTGCAGGTTTCATGTACATCCGCTACACCCAGCCCCCAGCAGATTTGTTTGACTGGTATGCAGAGTACCTGGACGATGAGGAAGAAGTGGACCCTCGCGCGGGAGGCGGCGGCTCCACCAACATGGGCGCGCTGGTGCGGCAGATGCTCATCAAGCTCGACTGGTTCAGCACACTGTTCCCAAGGATACCCGTGCCCATACAAAAGCAGATTGAGCAGAAGTAGGTAAAGTTTTATGTGTGGGTAATGAGTGTTTAGACCAAAGGCAACCTTCCGAATTTGGTGATAGCATTTATTAGCCTGTACTGTGTATTTTTTTGAATCCTTCTGACAATTTAAAAGTACTCATAAAAGTTAAAAGTATGTAAGAAACAAGTCTATCAAATTATATTTTTGATTGATAAATTTAACAGGCATTTAAAAACTCTGATTTGATCATTTAAAAATTTCAAAGTTTTAGCAATTTATATCTGAATAGGACAAATATTCTGATTGTGAGCATAAAATTAAGTTATTCATTCTGGATTTATTCTTCTAGTTGCCTTTCAGGTCAAGTGGATGACAGCCAAGACAAGAGCTGGCTGCCAAATCATGGTTTTCAAGATTAATAGGAATATAAAGTTGCTAGTCCCTATGTACCCATGATTATATATGCAAAACCTCTCTTTGTAAACATTTTTAATTTGCTCAAAACAAAATTAGAGTCTGTTACTTGTTTGTGCATATATACATTATATTGTGTGGTGTTAGTTTTGCAAACATCAGTCTAAAATTGTGACAAAAGGTTTAATATGTAATTAATATAATGTGTAGGTTGGCAGAGCACAACAGGCAGTCGGCTACAGTCCCGAAGCCCGTGGCAAACTTCCGCAACGAGCGCGGCGAGGGCGCCAGCAACTACAACCCCGGCCGAATGGAGCCCGACCGACGCGAACACGACGATCGGGACAGGCGGGACTACGGAGATAATGATAGGTTAATTCATCGTCATACTTGTGAACAGGTGCTGCTTGTGGGGGCTGGTCATCTCAAGCTACGCATTTAGATATAAATAGAACAACTAGAATTTTCTTTATGTTAATTTTTATCGACATTTGTACATTGGAACTGTGTCCATGGGCTTACATTTCTCAAATGATTTATTTTGTTGTTTTTTGATTTTTTTTTATTTAATTATTTATTAATTATATAATATTTTTGAAAAGAGTAATTACTGAGTTTCTTGCTAGGTTCTTCTCAGTAAAAGCAACCTTCCGAACCTGGCGGTAGCATGTATAATCCTGTAAATTGTGTCATTCTGACGATTTGAAAGTGCTTTGTATAAAGTCTAATCGAATAAAGATATTTTTGACTTGACTTTGACATCATCATAATGCACTTATCCCATATTATAATATTATACGGGGTCGGTGCAATGTGTTTTACTCTTTCTTAGCGAGTTATTTCTAGAAAATAAAGATAAGTTGCGTGCCTCTGTACTCTGTCCGTACCCATGCAGATCACTAAATCTACGCGTGAAACCGCGGAGCACAGCTAGTCATTGATATATGTCTGTCTTTTCAAATCTTACCTGCACTAACATGGTGCAGGTAAGATTTGATTTCATTATCATTAATTTAAAATTACGTTTTTTATTGTTTCTAGATTCTCAAAAGATAAAGGAAAACGTGACGACAGAGACAGAGAGAAGGACAGAGACCGTGAGCGTGACAGGGACCGCGATAGGGAGCGACGATCACGCGACCGCCGCGATCGACACCGCGATGGATCGCGCTCCCGCGACCGTCCCCGACAGAGGTCGCGCTCAAGAGACCGCCGCTATAGATAATACCACGCCACGCTTCACTCTTACTATGCTAATGGTTGAATTTTTGGCTGTAATTGCAAATAATATTGTAATGTTTAAGATTTTTGTTGTTTTATTGTCATTTCCAAAACGTTATCAAAGAATTATTAAGCACTACATTATGGGCTGATAAAATATGCAAACATTCTGATTTCCGTGTGAAAAGCAACTGACAGTCATTGGGGATGGTGATCACAGAAAACTGGGGATAGTTAGAAAATGTCCATTATTTGCTACAATACGTATGAGAAAATCAGTAATGTGTTTCATTATCTATGATGGCTAAGAACATATACTAACTATTCCTATTCCTGATACCAATGTGAGGTTGAATACCTTTGGTTATTGCAATTTTATAGGAATTGGAAATCCTATTTACAAGAACTTACTGCCACTGCAATCTTCTTAGAAATCATTTTATATCTGTAAAAACAAATATAATGATATTCAAATCAAGTCACGTTTGAACGTAAGACGCATTTCGAATCGTGACTTATCATAATCTGATGGTGCAATCAAACATTAAGTTCCAGCGACATTATTTAATTCAAAACAAAAAGCGAGTTTAATCCAGTAATATGAATCGAAAACAAAAGGCAGGCTTAAAGCTAACAATAAATATATTTTCAATAGATGATTACGATGTTATGATCTTTGTCAGCTGTTTAAATATTGCGTCAATCTAAGCGGCGGCACCTTTTACGTTCTCCTGCTGTTCGAACTTGGGGTATTTACTTTCAACATCGGCCCAGGATATTTTGCTATTGGATAGATCCCTTACGACCGCTGGAACTTCTTCTAGAGGCAGTCTGACTTGACCCATGCTATCCCTTTCCCTCAGGGTAACTGTATGTGGCTCTTTCGTGGTATCAAAATCAACAGTTATAGCATATGGTACACCCAGCTCATCAGTCCGCGCGTAGCGGCGACCGATGGAACCAGAAGAATCATCAACTTTATGTGACACATCAGTGGATATCAAACCTTGGGATAATTCTCTTACAAATGGCTGAAATTCGACATTGCCACTCAGGGGCAAAACGGCGCATTTCATTGGAGCTACAGTTGGTGGGAGGGAAAAGTAGGTTCTTTGCTCATCACCTTCTCTCATCTTGAAGTTGTGCTCCAATATGCAGTATAGAATCCTACCAATACCAAATGAGGGTTCAATGACACTTGGAATGATCTCTTCTACATGAACAGTCTTCTGAGTTTTCTTCACACTAACTAAGTTCGGAGTAAGCTTGAAGTCTCCTGCAGGAGTGGAAAGTACATACTCCCCAGCACTACTCAGTTGACTTTGGAGTTCCTCAAGAGCATTGTTGTCCATAGCAGCTAAAGCATCATTGATGGTCTTGGCTACTTTCTTAAACTCCTTGCCAATGGCTGCTTTGTTGGCCACAGCTTCAACCACCTCAATCTGTTTGGGAGCTGGCAGTTTCTTCTCAGCTGCTAGTCTAATGCCAGTTGCCTTTGAGTGTTGAGTTAAGTCATAGGCAGATCTGTCTGCACAGCCCACCACCTCAACCCAGCCATAACTGGACAGGCATTCAGCATCCCAGCAGTCACAGGCATAGTGGGCCATCTCATTGCCCATGTGTTGTCTGAACCTCATCTTCTTGGGGTCAATACCAATCGCCAACATGTACTTTTGGATCCTTGCCATGAAGTATCCCAGGGTCTCATTGTTTACGATCCTCTTAGAGACAGCTTCACCAATGGTCATTATGATGGCTGGTCTGCCCTGTTCCTGACTGTCAGCAGAGTAAAACAACATTGGTGTATCTTTAACAGATTCAAACTTGGGATGGTCTTTGGAGTCACAGAAGTGTTCAATTTCACACATTGTGAATTCTCTGACTCGCAGCAGGCCTGAGCGTGGGGAGATCTCATTTCTAAATGAGTTACCAATTTGAGCTGCTGCAAATGGTAATCTGCCTTGATTGAATTCCAATAATCGTTTGAAGTTGACAAAAATACCCTGAGCAGTTTCCGGTCTTAGGAAACCTTTTACCAATCCAGATGGACCTATTTGGGTGTTGAACATGAGGTTGAATTCAATGGGAGGTGTGAGCTCATTGCCACTTACCGGGGACTTCATGTCAAACCTCTTCATAAGAGCTAACATCTCATCAGCTGTCATACCATCAAGTTTCACTAGAATATCTTCAATTTCTGCTTTGAGCTCTGCTTTAGTGTTCTTTTCACTCTTTATTTTCTCCAAGTGAGCTTTAATTAAGTGGTCAAGGCGGAAACATTCGCCAGACTTGACGTCTTTAGTCATAAGGTCAGCAAACCTTTCAACATGGCCAGATGCTTTGAGCACAGGCTCCGGTGTTAAGATTGAGCAGTCTACTTCCAGCATTTGCTCCTGTAGGATGAAGTGCTTCCTCCACAGTTGGATCATGTTGCTCTTCAAAGCACAGCCCATAGGACCGAAGTCAAACTGCCCAGTAATACCTCCATAGATGGCAAAAGATTGATCATAGAAAAATCTTCTCTTTATCAGGTCTTCCATTTTAGCGCGGTCAAACAGTTCTTCAGAGGGTGCGAGGCTCAGTTCCTTGTCCTCCAGAACCTTCTTCCGAGCCTTCAATTCAGCCACAGCCTTCTTTATATCAATCTCAGGCGCTTTCTCTTCTTTCAGTTTTCTGACTAAATCACCCTGTTCCTTCACACAGGCACGCAGGGGCGCGAGTATTTCTTCAATTTTAGGATCAGCCATTATTGTTTCTTTGAAAGGATTTGGTATTTTGATCTTCCTGTGGACCTTATTGCTCCCCCACTGCTGAACGTGTGAAAGCCTCAATTGATCGCAGGTGACCGGCAAGTGTTTTCTAAATACACTACTACACTTAAGTACTAAACTGAGAATGTGTCTCATTTAAGTGAATGGTAACTACCGAAACATAATGATTATTCACCGGTTACTTTCAATATGCATGCCCGACGCGTGGAAAATAAAATGATGACACTTTTTGCAATGGGATGATCTGATGACGTCGATCCCTTTCTCTTGAAATTATATAGCATTGGCTTAAGAAGAGGATAGTTACATCATGTTAACGGGTAGTGCAAAAGAGATAGTATCGAGTAAATGCTAATTAAACAGCAAGATATTTTGTATGATAGGTTTGTGTTGGAACATGAGACATTTTGTAACGTTCTCGATGACAGATGTCTTGTAGAATTGAACTTCCATTTCCAACTCTGTCTGTGATTTCTACAGATAGGAAAAAACAATTATGCTCACACGTGTAATTTTTTGTAATACCCGAAGTTTTAGGCTGATTTTAGCTGAACTTGTTAGCATTAAACCAAGAAATAATATTTGCATAAAAATAATAGTTTTGTATTATGAACCTAGCAATAAACATAAGAATATGAATAGCAATAAATAAAAACTTTTATGTTCCATTATTATATTCAAAACAAAGTTACTAAAGCTTACTTGAAATGAAACACCAAACCAAATCAATCTCGTATTCTTGTCATAAAATTTTATGGCAACACTTGATTTACCATCTCTTTCCTACTCTAAATCACTGCGTAAACGATTGTGAGATGAAGCGTGATAGGAATAGTTTTAATTATTTGTTTTCTTTTTCGAATAACTTAGATTTGACAGCACAAAGGAGTCGGCCATTTTATTGCTGGCTGGTGAACGGGGGGTAAAGCTGTAGCCTCTCAGCCTCTCGTCCACTGTTGCGTTGTTGTATTTTTAATCAGTTATATTTTGCTAAATAATCGTACAAAAGAGTATACGTACCTAGTGATAAGTCATAAGTTTATATATGTATTGAGTTTGAGGAAAAATGGACGATCCAAATAGGATGATGGCGCATAGCGGCGGGTTGATGGGACCGCAGGGCTACGGATTGGCCGGGGGCGACGGAGCGCCCACCTCGGGCGAGGGCGAGGCGCGCAAGCAGGATATCGGAGAAATCCTGCAGCAGATTATGAACATCACGGACCAGAGCCTCGACGAGGCGCAGGCGAGGAAGCACACACTCAACTGTCACAGAATGAAGCCTGCCCTATTTTCAGTGTTGTGTGAAATCAAAGAGAAAACAGGTACGCATTTACGTTGATTTCTTGCTATACCTAACAATATTTCTTGAACAATCAGTGAGTTACAGTATTGTTATTTGTTATACAGGTATTTCCAAAGCACTTCACATAGCATGTACGCCACTTGCAAGCTGAATTTATGTACAAATATTTGACAGGACAATGCAATATTTTACTTTATTGTTTATTGTCTTTTTGTTGGAGGGAGGTCATCAACATTATATCTCATAGCAATGAATATATCTGGATGGCTAGACTCAATATATTTATATTAAACCTTACATGTTTTTCCATTTCATATTTATTAATTTAAATATAATAGAATCAGCATTCCTATCCAGCGTAGCAATGCCAGCCTTCTACGCACAAACCAGAGTTATCCAAAGTACCCTGGTTTAAGTTTTCTTCTTGTAATGTGTTGTAAGTACTTATAGTCAGGTGTAATATAAAAATAAAATTTTGTCTAATAAATTCATTTATTTTTATATAATAATTAAGCAATTAAAAAGCTTTACAAAATTACACAGGCATTGGAGTAAATTTTAAAATTATTATGATTAAATTATTACAATTAACAATTTATAATTTATAAATTGTTAATTGTAATAATCCTATGTAACCATGGATGGGTTGTGTGAAAGCTGATATGGCTAGAATGGGAGTGAATACATACAGATATGACGGCTGATAGAGAGAAATGTGAATACAGATATGATACTGTAAGAGAAGAACACATTGCGTTGTCCCCAAATAACATGGGATAAGGGCAGGAGGATGATGATGTAATAACCCTGTGTGCAGTCCTGTCCCTGCGCAACACACAAGAGGAGGAGCCCCCGGACCCGCAGCTGATGCGTCTGGACAACATGTTGATTGCCGAAGGGGTGGCCGGCCCTGAGAAGGGTGGGGGAGCTGGTGCAGCTGCTTCTGCGTCTGCAGCCGCTGGCGAATGGGGTATGTTGATGTTTATATTGCTTATACCATGTATGATAGGGTTAGTTGGAGATTGTGTGGCAATCTTTTTATTTCAGAGAGTAATATAGACGGCAAACATTTTATGATGACTACAGATTCAGTAAAAGAGGAAAAAACCAACAAGTATAAATAAATACTATTTTCTTTATTAAAAATTATGATAGAGTTTGAAAGTAAGTTTTAATAAATGAATATTTTTCAAGCAATATCTACTTTGAAAAGATTTCTGTCTAAAATTGCATATTAGTATATTGATTAAACTATTAGTATAATGATTTGCTTTCACTATCAGCCATCATGTTTGTATTTACTCCCTTTCAAGCCATATCATCTTTCACATAACATTTATCCATCCTCACATGCCATTCTCTTACTATGCACTGGTAAAAACTCTTGCCCTAAACACACAAAACAAACGCTAAGATTGTACATGATTTAAAAGTAGCTTCAATTCTTTCTGTGCACAGATTTAAAACAGGATTGACTTTGTGTTACTCTGAATTTAGTCTTTACTAGCTGTGCCCTGTGGTTTCACCTGCGTAGATTTAGTTTCTTCCTTATTGTCGCGGAACCCTAATATTTTTAATAAATGAAAGTAGCCAAAGTTACTCCTTGAAACATCTTGGTGTTTTAGTGTGAGTATCATGTATACTTTCATATGCATTGAGGGAAAAGCTGTAATTTTTGAATTACAAACAGACACTTCAATTTTATTTATCTGTATAGATTTAAACCATGTTTTAATTTAAATGAAATAAGGGGATTTAAGTATAGCTATAGCATTCACTCTCCCATATTTGGGAGTTATAATATTAATTCCTGTATATAAACTGATCCAATGTGTGATGAAGCACAAAGTAACGCAAAATTAAGGCACTTCCGCCCAAGCAGATAACGCGATTGAGCATTCGGACTACCGCGCGAAGCTGGCGCAGATCAGGCAGATCTACCACCAGGAGCTGGACAAGTACGAGAACGCGTGCAACGAGTTCACTACCCACGTCATGAACCTGCTGCGGGAGCAGAGCCGCACCAGACCCATCACACCTAAGGTAAGGCTTTAAAACTACTAAAACCACATGCAGGGCTGGATTATCCAGAAGGCTGTGGGGAGAGCGATCATCAAACTCATTCCTAGCAAAGGATCTTCCAGGCGGGTGTCATGTCTGGGGACCGCGGCTCTGGGAATCTTATATATACAGAACTTGAAAACTCCCATTGCGCGATTTACGTTCTCGTGTATTTGTACTCACATTTGACATTTGCTAGCAAGTTCTTGCAAATTAATTTCAAACCGTCAGAAGGACACATACATGATTATAAATGTTACCACCGGGTTCGGAAGGTTGCTTTAGTTATAGTTGCGCCATCTATGTAGCGAGCGGAGAAACGCTGCTTGAAGGTGTATAAGGCTAACTGTAGTGGCCCCACACCGATTAGGGCCCGAGAATAAAGGGGTAATTTTATAAGGTACTCATCAACGTGAGAAATAGCTATAATTATGTTAATGATGAATTTAATGTAAATTACTTGGACATAAATGAAAACGAACAGCATGACTATTATATTGTGCGTCTTAATCATTACAAGTTATTGTTACCCCTAAGGTTACATGTGTGGTAAATTATGCTGTCAACAATCATGAATATTTAAAGTTAACTTTACTTTTATTTTAATTACTTTTGTAGCTTTTCAAATTGGTAAACTGACTTGATGTTCTTACCTACTGCGAAGCTTTCTTCCGTAATGAAACATGTAGCCGGTAGGTTTTCAGCTATATTTGTACCAAATACCAGGTCTTAAAAAAAAAGTTAGTAGTGTCTCTAGTAAGACTGAGGGTCTACTTTACTCTTTCTCAGAAACCGAAATTTAGCAAACGAACGAAAATAAAATCAAGTTTTCAGTATAATTTTTATGAAAGTCAAATTATCGTTAATTAATTAATTTAATTAAAGTAGGCTTAGAATGTATAAATGTAGCATAAAAAAGTAATCTTGCGGAACACATTCAGAAATAATTTTAGATCGAATAAGATCCGTGGTAGGAACTTAGTTTGAATTAGAGTAGGCCCCTTGTTTATTTTATTTTTTTACAATAAGCGCTTTGGAACTCCCTAGATACCAGTAAGTAATGTTTGTGTGCAGGAGATCGAGCGCATGGTGCAGATTATACACAAGAAGTTCAGCTCCATTCAGATGCAGCTGAAGCAGTCCACTTGCGAGGCCGTCATGATACTGCGCTCACGGTGAGTACAATAAAAAAAAACGTATATAAATAAGAAATTCGTCGCGTCTTAAAATAAAACTGTTATATTTTTTTTATAGAGATAGATAATTTTGATTTGAAAGTTTTAAGCACGTTTTGACGTAATTTTTAATAAGCGTTTATTAATGTCACCGGGATTTTATTAACACTACAAACCTTTAAATAATCCAAGCAAACTATTTATGTTATAAAATAAATAAATAAATAATACTGATAACATATGCGTCTTCCAAAGATTCGGCACTGGAATTCACCAAGGATACGTTTAAAAACGTGTTTAAAAAAGCAATGGCATAGTGTAAGACCAGCTCAACTTTGGCCTCTAAATGCGTGAACTGTTCCCCGCTTGCAGTTTCCTGGACGCGCGTCGCAAGCGGCGCAACTTCAGCAAGCAAGCGTCGGAGATACTCAACGAGTACTTCTACTCGCACCTCTCCAATCCGTACCCGAGCGAGGAGGCGAAAGAGGAGCTGGCAAGGAAATGTGGCATCACCGTGTCACAGGTAACCGTGACGTCACATGACAGATTTACGTACGTGACAGGTTTATCGACGCGCGTCGCAAGCGTCGCAACTTCAGCAAGCAAGCGCTGGAGCTGCTCAATGAGTACTTCTACTCGCATCTCGCCAACCCTTACCCCAGCGAGGACGTGAAGGAGGAGCTCTCCAGGAACTGTGGTATCACCGTGGCTCAGGTATCCACTGCACACTAACGGATGGAGCGATACTATAGTGTATCACAGTACTTTGAAAGTACTTTGTATGAAGTCTAATCGAATAAAGATATATTTGATTTTGATTTTGATTTTATACATTGACATCATTTGAATATTACTGCAACATACTGCGAATACCATTTGTAAGTCATCTTGAGAATACAATAAATACTTACATAACCCAATAACAAGCATCTGTGTTTTTGGTGAAGATCTGAAAAGCACAGCACTCTCCCACAAGTTTCATGGGTCTCCCGCGTTACCCTTATGGTTTTTTAAATAAAAGTACGTATGTTACTCCTTGTAACATTAGCTACCTTTCAGTGAAAGTCCTGTTAAAATCTGTCCAGCCGTTTCGGAGATTACCCGGAACAAACAGACAGACAGAGAAAAACTATAAAAAATGTTTTTTTATTATCAGTACCGTGTATACTTCCATATGCATTTAGTGAAAAACTTATTTTGAAATTACAAACAGACACTTCAATTTTATTTATCTGTATAGATGCATAGATTGCACAGGGGTCAGTGCCCCTGCCACAAAATATACATAAGTATATCAGTTTTCTGGTAACCACTATAAAAGTTTTTGTTTGGGACTAGATGGCGCTGTGATAATGTGTCATTCCAATAGCCCCAAATCAGCCAAAGAATTCTTTCAAATGGCTAATTATTATTAAAGAAAAGCTAGTTAAAGTGTTGTCTCCCCGCAGGTGTCCAATTGGTTCGGCAACAAGCGCATCCGCTACAAGAAGAACATCGGCAAGGCCCAGGAGGAGGCCAACCTGTACGCGGCCAAGAAAGCTGCCGGTACATACATCATTTACATATTTACAAATAGTATAGGCAATTTATTTTTTAATATGAGTGAGCTGTGGAACAAAGGCTTTTAATTTTTAAAGTCATGATCACTCTGGGCACATCAGTTTGTCTGTGGCATACTGAACCAAAGTTCCATCTCTGGATATAATAGTTATATCTCAAGATATAACTATTATAATAAACTTACAGCTCAAAATGTCGGTGTTGTATGTTATGAACTTACATTTAAGTATCAAACTGGATTACTTTTAAGCTATCAAACTATTATTACAATTGAACCCTCAAATATTTTATAAGTAATTTATTCTTAGCTATTCAAAAGTGATTGCAAAAATTACCATTCCGTTTAGATATGTGAATATATTTTTTATAATTTAAATTCAAAATATCATTAGATTTTCAACAAATACTTGAAGATCGTCAGAATGTCATGATTATACAGACGTGATTATACAGGATTATAAATATTTCGCACACAGACCTGCCGTGGATGGGCGGGCGCCGCGATGCGAGCCCCCCTCCGGCCAGAGCCTCGTCATATTACAGTAAACATATTCACTTGCCTAAACAAATACCATCTAATACATTAGGAATCCTATGTTTTCACTATTTATATTAACTTACTTTACTTTAGACAGGGTGTAGGTGTTGCGACACATTATTAAATGCAAAGTTTAACGGCGATAACTTCCATATCATTTATGAGATTTTCCCCGTGTATTTTATCACGTTTGTTCGTAAAATACGGCTGATTGCGCACAACTAAGACGATATTTTTCTATCGGCGATTCATTTCGGAGTATCAATAAGAAAGTGCGTTGTCTTCGCACTTAATATTTTTTATAACGAACACATTTTTTACCAAGAGCTCTTATTGCCATGATAGTTTGACTCATCTTATGAGGCAGATGTATATGATGATGATACATCTGTCACTGTCACACAATTATACTATCATGAATCTAAGAAGTTACGGTCAGGGCCCCGAAATATTACAATACTCCGTTCGCTACCTAAATGTTGCTAGGAATAGTAAGTTTGCGAACAACAGACGACAGTCCAAAATGCGTTGAGTGTTTTCGTTTGTCGTCTCGTTGTTTAGAAACCTGTGATTGTGTGAGCACATGAGTAGTCACGAGCTATGACCTGCCTCTCCCAAGGCGGTCGGGGACCTTTCGAAGGTCCCCCCTCGTCAATAAAAAAAAGGCAGACTCATAAAATGACTGCTACGCATTAATGGTTAACGCTCGTAACTTGTGGAGGCACCTGTAACGTCATCAACGTATTGAGCGGAGAACTGTAATATTTCAGGGCACGTGACGTTCTTAGTGTCATGATGGTATGATTGTGTGACAGTGATAGACGTATACACGTCATATACATATGTCTCGTAATATCAGGCTATTTGCATTTGATAGAGTGTCGCAGGAGCGTGTAGAGAGAGAGAGAGTAGTGTGTGGGAGGTGCACGGTTTGAGTGCGTGGTTTGTGTTGAGCAGCGGGCGCGTCGCCGTACTCGATGGGCGCGGCGTCGGGCACGGCGACGCCCATGATGTCTCCGGCGCCGACGCAGGACTCCATGGGCTACTCGCTGCCCGCGCCGCCCTACGACCAGCCGCAGCCCTACGACGGCTCCATGGGGTACGACCCCATGCACCAGGACCTCTCGCCCTAGGACTGCCCCTGGTACGCACATATTACTATTCATTTATTGATATTAGCTTCAGCGGCTCTGTAGGCCTAGACAAAGTAACATTCTCTCGCGCTTACGCTAATAGAAACGATACATAATGTATGGAAATGATTTAAATCAGTCACGTGACATATGTTACCATATCGTTTTTATTCGCGAAGCGTGAGGATAATGAGATACTTTGTCTACAGGCCCGAGACGTTGAATCGCGTAAATATGAAAGTACCCACACACAGAAGGTATCTATTTGATCAAACTTTTTTTAAAATAATTATTGGTAATTAAATTATAAAGGATTTTATAAATGTTACCAGCGTTAGAAAGATTACTTCTACTGAAATTGTTTGTTTTATAAAATGATTTCTAAATTATTATGGACATGTTATGGGCACAGTTCCAGTGTTAAGATTATTGACAAACCTACCAAATTAATATTTATTTCCATAAATTTTGAGATGATTTTATACATTTGGAAGTAGGTCACTTTTTTGTTGTGTCGGCTATTTTCTGCTTTTCTCGTCTGACTTGTAAGATTTATTTAGAAAAAATAGACTTAGGTAATATAATGAACTATATCAATATTGTATAAGGCACACGTCTCGTTCAATGGTATGTGACAGTGAGTCGTGTTGTTCCAGATGCAGGCACGCGTCACAGTCGTGCAGCTTCCACTCCATTGCCATTTACCTTACATACTATGTACTAGATAGAGTATAGACTAAGCGGAGCGCCTGTCGCCTAGCCCTTACGACATTGTATACTACTTGCATTACATTATTATACATTATATTTATATATATATTACTAGCATTACGTATTTTTGGAGGGATATGTCATTGAAAATGGTATTTTATTTGTATTAATGGAACTTTACGACTGGCATCCAGTATTTGTTTGACATTTATTATTTTATATTATTGCAATAATTTACGCGACAGCTATTTTATAGTATTATTTTTAATGTTTTTTAATTATGGTAATATCGAACCAGTGTTTTGATCGATTTCTAAAGTTATTATTTTAGGCAGTATTAGTTATTTACAATATAATATTATAATGTTATTTTATTGTGAAATCATGAATCACATCACATCGATTGACGGGATCTCGTTTTTCGTTGACTACTGAATTGTCTACTCAACGGTGGTTATACATATACGATAGATGTTAAGGTCAAATTAGATATAATGTTTAAATGTAAGTATTCTGATATTTTGTGCTGACTAGTGTCCTACATATGTGCGCCCGGGACTCTGCCACACGTGACATTTAAAATGAAATGAAAATGAAAATTAATCATTTTAGTCCCTAAATTATAATTTAAAAAAAAGAGATTAAATGAAATTATTGTATTCAAGCGTATTCCCACTTGAATACAATAATATCATTTTTATTTTCGACACTTGATGACGTAAGTAGCAACGAAAGTAGTAAAAGGCGATTCATACAACGGAGAATCGTAAAAAGAGTCCAAATTACATTTAAATTAAAAATAAATAAAATTTAATGACCAGCTTTTCTCATTCAAATAAAGATGATAATATGCTAAAACAATGTAGTAAATAATGAATTGACTCTTGAGACCAGTAGGTCTAAAACGGCCACTTTGGGAGAATTATCAAGTGATCCGAATATGAACGATTCATATTTCGCTATTCACCTGTTTGACACTTTCCTATGAAGATTCCTAAAATGGTCCGCAAAATATGAATTGCTTTTATGACAAATAGCAGAACCATAAAAAGTTACATAGGGACTAACATCTACAATTATTGTAATCATTCGTGAATCATAAATATGAATTACACCTAAGTGACCATTTGTCATTTCGGTGATGAATCATATTCGGATCACATAATGATTCTTCCAAAGTGGCCTTTTAGACCTACAGTACTCCTATCACCAGTTTGCCACTGTTTTCGTAATCTATAGTCACTAGCGTCACCGTAGAATATTTGTATGAGGAACAGCGCCTCCTAGCGGTGACGCGAAGAAATAAAATATCTCATACAAATATTGTCGGAGACGCTAGCGAGTATAGATTACTCAAACGGTGGCAAACTCCTGATACCCCTATCACTTCAGTAATTCGCCGCAGGAGTTCTTCAAATAGTCGCTGAGGTATCGACGCGGGCGCACACGTGACTTGTGTGCAATTTAAAATAATTTATTAGCAATGGTTGTGTTAGTACTCGCACACATACTAATCCGGTGTTATTATACATATATACAAATAGTACATGTGTTTCCAGGAGTTGTGAATATCAGAACAAAATATATTTTTACGCGGTGCTATGCTGTTTATAGCGCATTTATTTTTTTCTTTCATAGCATTGTAAGAAGTTTTCGTTTCGTCGTTCCGTCTCAAATTCACAAGTTTATTATACCCTCTTAGTGATAGTTTGGATATAAAATTGCTAGCGTTAAGTTGATGTGTTCTAACAAAATATCTGAAACAGTATACGAGAAAATAAACGAAAATTTAATTGGGAAATGTTAAATGCTGTAATAATAGATGACATTGTGAATGCATCGCGTCGCTGTGTACACTACCAGGTACCTAATAATTAGCTTTATCTCAGGTACACAAGATGTATACGGAGTGCACAGATTTTAACAGTTTTAACTTATAGTAAGGCAGTGACGTGAACACCATGTATACGACGACAAGTTCAATGTTATTGCGACCATCAAATTGAATAAAATAATTTTTTGTGTAGTTATTTGTGTGTTTTATTGCCAACGAGCCAGATTAAGGACGTTACCCCCTTATTACAAAACATGGTTTAAGCTAGTGATGTGCCAACGTGAAATTAAACAAATCGAGTTAGTTCGATTTGAAATTCGGCTAACTCAGTTTGAAATCGAGTTGTTTTTTTAAGCGAAGATTATACCAAACTCTGACTGAAGCTATGTCACCCATCCCTTTCGAAATCCATTTCACAGAAAGTTTAAACCCAGTACTATCTAAGTCTATGTTTTGTAATAAGGGGATAGTCTAACCTGATTGTATTCTATTAACTTAGCAATTATATTAATTATCATCATCTCATGTTGCCGAGAGAATGGCAATGTCGATTTGTAAATCAATGTGACTTCTTGAATCCGTGTGTTAGTTTTCGGTATAAAGCTATGACTAAAGAAAATACAAAATTTAGATACATAACTTTTTTTTTGTCAATGTCAAGGCTCTGATATGGGTAAACAAACAAATTCCCATTTATATCCTTTTTATCTGTTTACTTGTAGATAACGTTTGAATATTTTAATCACTGATAACCTTCTGAAATTCCGAATATTCGATATACCTATACCGCGCAAATTACTTTCACTTTTCATAATTTTTGACTGATTTTCATTAGGTCTAGTGGTTGCGGAACACGAGGGGTTTGATCCCAGGGTCGGATCAAAGTATAATTGGGTTTTGTTATATAATCTGTCATGTGGCAGGAGTTTGGAGTGCCCGATCGATGGCCGTCGCCTCTTTAAGAATACTACTGCAATGTTTAAGTATAAAAGGATCTTGTGGTTCTTACTTATGTACCTTAACTTAAAATATTATCGAATAAAACTATCAAGATATAGGTAGTTAGTAACGCGTTGCAGGGGATTTGATAAGACTATCAATATATAATTACCTAACGCGTTTATTTGTAAACTATCAGTGCCCCGCGGTTTCTCCCGCGTGGACTTAATTACACGGGCGGCTTTATTTCGCAGAACTAAAATCGGCTCAGCCGTTTCAGAGCTTAGTTGGAATAAACAGACAGAAAAAATTACAATTATGTAAAAAATAAGTTCTGTATATACTAAAGCAGTTAATTTGGAATTACAAACAGATTCATCAATTTTATTAATCTGTATTATATCACAGATAATCGATGTAAATTGGCTTGATAAAAACAGGTTAATAAATACCTATGTTTGTGTATATTGTTATCGGGCAAAGTACGACCTTGTGTAGAGGAGTGAAGTTGGCAATGAGTCATACAATATGTTTAGTTCCTACCTCATAGCATCAGTTGCGAGGAAGCACTCCATCAAAGCAGGTCATCTGTTATGATCAAATCTATCTACAATCTATCGTCTTCAACAACAACAAAATGTAAGTTGTGCTAAAACTAGTATTTATGAGAGCCATAAATGTCAGTCATTAGTGCATAATATTTTAGCTTATTGGTTAATGAATCCGTATTGTTCCGAAGTTAAACAGATAAAAAAACATTGCGTACAGTTTTGACTTTAAACTTCGGAGCATTAAGGTTGAATAAAATCATAACATTAATAAAATATTATATTTCGTAATAATGGTAGCTAAGTGCAAGGATTGCGTCATCCTTGCTTATGAAAAAACATAATATTGGTTGAGTTTATGTATGAATAATTCGCACCGATCACATGATTATAAGTAAAAGTTTCCCGAAATCATTTAAATGAATTAAACTTTTAATTATATATTCGGTTGAACAGTTTTTAATTGTATGTAATTAAAAGACAAAAGTTTATTGTTCCTTCCTGGAAGAAAATATCTGTAAGTACGTGTCTGCTTACTGGCTAATAGGCATTGTCTATGTCTCCATTTTACAAATAATCTGATCTACCTACCTAGTGATCATAATAACATTGTATTTATGAAAAGTTTATTCATAGGCCGAGAAGAAAAAAACGCGCAATTTTAGTTAGAAAATTAAAACCTTTTATTCAGTTTAGGCACTTATGAACGTCGAAGGATTTACCACAAGAATTGTTTAGAAGATACCTTACCATTACTGTCAAATAGCTTGATCACATAAATTAATGTGTAATTTTCTATTTAGCTGGCCTGTTCTCAAGTTATTCTCAAGGCATAACGGCATTAGGTGGCTAACATAATGGACACAGTTGAGACGCGACCGTTAGCACAATGTCATTGAAGTGCAACAAGTTACGTTTTACTACTTTGTCTAGATTAGGTACCTAAGTTGAATTAATTCCTAGTACTTACTTAGGTATAGGTAATAGGTATAATCTTTGGCCGTGACATTATAAGTAAGGAGTTAGATAGAATAGAATACAATTAGGTAAATCGCTGACTAACTGAATGGGTTAATTAACGTTCATATTGTATTTGTTTGCTACCTACTTTGGAACGACCATGTTTTAAAAATGCATCATTAGGTAGGTAGTACCTACACTTCCGCTTCTTATTCTAGATTGTTACTCCTGATACATTAAAGATCAACCGTGAGTCGTTGTACCCATACGTAATGAGTATCACTGGACCTAGATAGACGTGATGAATCTCTTTACTATTTATCTAGATGTCAATTAAGTATTTAACGTTCTACCTAATGTCTGGTTGACATCTCTGGGGACGGTCGAGTTGGTTCTTACCTCGGTTAGATAATCAGTAAGCAGCTAGCTTACTGGGCACCATTCCCGCAGATACAAATTTAAATTCGTCCAGTCGCGTATTTCACTAAGGTTTCTCAGCGTCGCACTCGTCGAGAATCGGTTTTATATACGAAATGAACCTTATCCTTTATGTATTATTTATCAATTACTTACGATTGAAACCAACGCTCGTCGTCGAGTCCGACGCTGAGAAACCTTAGTGAAAAGCGCGGAATTTACCCAGTCTTCCTTTCAACTAAATATTTTCGTACGTAGTAAGTATCTGTCTACGGTGTTACTAAATGTGTGGCAACTGTCAATAAAGGAAGTCGTTAAAAGCGTCCCCACTCATAACTAATCACAACCTGATAAATAAAAACATCGAGGCCATTTGTATATTTATAAATGTAGTAATCTACATCTATACTCTATACAAATAAATAAAATTGAAAAAGTGTCTGTTTGTAAATCCAAAATAACAGCTTTTCATTTAATGCACATGAAAGTATACACGCTACTGACACAAAAAAAACAAGTTTAAAAAAAATCTCTGTCTGTCTGTCTGTTAGTTCCGGGTAATCTCTGAAACGACTGGACTGATGTTTCAAGGAGTAACGTAGGCTACTATTATTTATTAAAAATATTAGGGTTCCGCGACAATAAGGATGAAACTAAATCTACGCGGGTGAAACCGTGGGGCACAGCTAATAAGTATATATTTTATCTGAGGCAGTACTGTCGAGGATGGCGAGCGTACACAGCGCTTATAAGACTGAAGTCTACGATGTGCCCATGTCGGTGATCATCAGGCCGTTCATTCCGGAACTGACAGAAGAGAAGGTGCAGTCACTCATGGAAACTATACAGGTGGGATATTTATAAATACGTATATATCTATATATATAAAAAAAATATTCCTATTTCCCTTGGTCACGCGTGAACGGCTGGGCCGATTTTAACGGTCCTTCACTGGCAGATAGCTAATTTTACAAGGAGTAACATAAGCACTTTTTTTTTAATTTGGGTTCTGCGGGCCACCTATGAAGTCTACGCAGGTAGAACCGAGGGGCACAGCTAGTATGTTGATAAAGTTTATAAGTTGTCGGTACTTAGATATAATGTGGTAGTTGCTATCTTGATCAAGGTGAACATGATTTGTTCTGTGTTGAAATTGGCAATGACAAGGTTTATAGGACTGTACATTCTAGGCAAACGTCTGCAACATACGGTCCTATACCTATCTGTAACCACTTATTGAATGTTTTATGATAAACTGATGGTGTAACTGTTTTAATAAATAAATAAATAAACATTCTATCGCATCAGCCGCGTTATTCACTAAGGTTTCTCAGCGTCGCACTCGTCGTCGTGTGTGTTTAAAGATACGAAATTGAACCTTATCCTCTATGTATTATATATCAATTTCCTATGATTGAAACTAACGCTCGTCTTCTTGAGAGAAAACTTAGTGAATAACGATTGAAATTGTTACCTTAATAAATAAATCCATTGGAAAATTCTATTCATTTTGAATCTGCGAGCGGTGGCAGTCTTGATTTTGATTGACGAAAAGGACAACATTTTATAAATTACCTACAGTTTTCAGTCTTGTAAATTGTTGTGTGGTAAATATAAGTAGGTAATATGAAGAATCCACAGAAGGTATTTGTACAAAAATACCTGCTGATCAATTAGGTATCTGATAGCATTACTCTTACCTACGTTCTTAATGATAGCAATTCGCCTTTAAATTATCGGTAAGATTATTGATTGTGACTGCATGCTGTATCCATAGGAATTATAAATAATAACTGCTAATTTATTATCTCATTTATTGCAATTTAATTTTAAAACGCAATATTTAATATGCAAGAAGGTACCGAACTGATATTGATTAATTATCAAATGCGCATAATAATACCTTGATTCACCAGTCACCACCACTGGCAACTTTCTTTGTATTTAAATTAAATTACTTACTAATTACCGATATTGTGTCCCAAGTAGGTATAGGTATAATATATTTCATAGTAGACTAATTTCTTTGCGGTCTAACGTGGCTTGAAATGTGTTGTTACTTTTTCGGATCCGAGTTGTGGTTGAAAGCAAAGATGGCGGGCGGTTTAAACATTTCGAATGAAAATTAACCGACGTTTTAAATATGCGAAAACCTATACCTACTAACGATTGGTGAATAGCAAGTTATTTAAATATAAAGAAAGTTGCCAGTATTGATGAGTGAGTCACACTAATTTATAATGCGCGTTTGAAAATGATTGACAATTAGTTCGGTACCATCGTGTGAATTAATTATTTTGTTGACAACTTAATTGTTGATCTTTCAACAAGTTGTCGATTTCAAACATACGAAATTGAACTTTATCGTGTATGCAATAAGTATCAATTTATTATGATTGAAACCGACAACTCGATGTAGAGTTTGTCGGCGAATACCTCACAGAATAACGCAGCTGCTAACTAATTGCAGAAAGAAGAGGAGATCGGCAACGTACCTCCGATAGACATCCTCTGGATCAAGGGGTCTCAAGGGGGCGACTACTACTACAGCTTCGGAGGCTGTCACCGGTACGCAGCCTACAAGCGGCTCAACCGACCCACCATACCTGCTAAGCTCATCAAATCTACCGTCACAGATCTCAGCACCTACTTGGGAAGCAGCACGCCTGATTTAAAGTGAATTCAACAGGGATATTTCTAAAGGGGTACGCTGGTGCACCGCTGTGACATAACGCTAATACCTACTACGGGACAATAAAATGCTGATTTCAGTAATTACCTTCAGGGCTAACAAGTAGATACGATACGAACAAATGTCGTCTCTCGCTCGCGTTTTCGCACTAATAAAATGGTCGACGACATTTTCTCGTAGGTAATTAAGCTTACAGGTTAGCCCATTATAGTACTTGGAATGTAACTAGCTACCTTACGTTTCGTGATTGATTCGTAAGGATAGTCCGCCTGATAGTAAGCGATTTCCGCATCTTAAGAATTGTGCATTTAATGTAATTGTAGGAATAACAGTCCCCCGAATCAATATTTAAATTAATATTCATCTACTTATAGTCACTCAACTTTGACTTTACAAGTTTTAGAGACTGAACTAGGGCAGTCTTATGGTAAAATTTTGAACGAGAAACTTGCCTAAATATCTGGTAGTGTCTTCCTTACCTTTTGATTACCAACTCATAGAATGTTACTTTATTTATTAGTGAAATGTCACCGTAGTAGTCTAAATGTAAATTATTGATAAATAATTAAGTAAAATGTATTTTTGAATAAAATGAAACACTGCAAACTCTCCAACACATATTTATTGTGGAGCCTTACCTAACTACAGAACAATGAGATATGCCATTTCTGTATAATTATTTACAAACGTGAACATAAATAATATCAAAATACTTTAACACTAGTTCTGACCTCGGGAGCTGTTCGCAAAACACTGGAATTTATGAACACAAAATTACATAAGCACCAACAAATAAAATAAACTAAAATAAAAACTATTGTGTGTGGATTTACGCATATCGCGGGTTATTACACTTTATACTAACACACAAAATGCATTGTTATTTGTATTAGACATTTCAATTATGCATTGCAAGCCTTCATCGAAATATCGATCGACTGAATGTATTATAAGTAAACCATGTTTGTGGTGCGAAAAATACTTTGACATATTGCACGAACACATTCAATAACTTGAACAATCGAGTGTAATCAAATCACGTGAATACAACAAACTCAGTGTAAAATAATATTCCTGACGGAGCGATTCAAGCACATTCCTTTGTAGACGGCGTTGACTTACTATATTACATTGTATTGTAGTACAAATGTCAAGTCACACAGTAAATATAAATACATAGGTCGCTTTCTGAAAAAAGCGTAAATAATTACCAACACATATTTATTATTCTAAACATTCATCCATTAAATCCTCATGTGTTAGTAACAATAAGAGATCATAGAATCGCACACTATTATATATTTTGGCACGAAATAATTGAAAATGATTACAAAATAAACATTACTAGCTACCATGCATTGCGTCCAATATTTTTAACGATGTTTGAGACAGTTCTTAATTCTAAGAAAGGTTTACATAATTTTCTGTTTTAGCGATCGTACACGTGGCTTCACGGGTTTGAACGCAATCAATCCTAAGATGAAGCAAAAATTTGCATTCTGCTCGTGCTATAAATAAATCCATTGGAAATATTCCTGACAGACTACACCATATAAATATAGGGTCTAGTATTTTAAGGCAAACATTTTAGGCACTGAACATCGGTTGGTATTATATCAATTTAAAAATATACCAGCGGACCCGACAGACGTTGTCCTGCATTCCAACTGCAGCGCCATCTGCCGGGCTGATTTGTGAATCTAAACCATCCAGGGTGCCACACAAACGCATACAAAAAAATCATTAAAATCGGTCCAACCGTTTAGAGAGTTCAGTGTTATATACACATACAGTAGATTTATATATATGGAGATTAGAAGACTCCGTAACATTTTTTGTTCATCATCATTTATTTAAGAGCTAGGCTCTTGTCGGTGAAGCAATCGCCAACCCTCTCTATTGTCCGCTAACACTTTGACTTCCTTGTACGACGTGGCGCTAACTTTTTCCTTCAGCTGTTGTACATAACTAATCCTAAACTAACTAACATTTTTTGTTAAACTTCCAATTTGTTTTACAGTACACTTCAATTAGAATTTCATTCCAATGTGATATTTTGAAATGAATATGTACCATCAACCAATGCCCTGCGCCGAAAATATTCGCTTAATAAGTCTAAGCCCTGTATAATGATGGCAAATAATCATACTGCATAAACACTCTGGATCACAAGAAGATACGAGATATTCACTTCAAGAACTGTTCCGCGAATTTTCATTTATCATTTAAATACAGCCTTCTTACTAAAAGCAAAATACAACCCCCCATATGACAAAGCATGGCCTAAGATAATACTTGGTCTAAAAGTAGCTCCATCTCTTTTTATAATACTGACTAGCTGTGCCCCGCGGCTTTACCCGCGTAGAATTAGGTTAATGCTTCAACTCGCTGAACCTTAATTTGTTTTTTGAATAAAAGTATCCTAAGTACTTCTTGTAACATTAGCTATCTGTCAGTGAAACTTCAGTAATAATCGGTCCATCCGTTTCGGAGATTAGCCGGAACAAACGGACAGACAGTTTTTTTTTATTGCTTTCTTTAATTCAGAACCGTATATATTTTCATATGCATTTAGTGACAAGCTGTTATTTTGGAATTTCAAACAGACACATACATTTTATTTATCTGTATAGATTTCAAAAGGGATGGCTATAATTTTAGTCTACGTTTTGTTATAAGGGAGAATATATCTTGTATTGCCATCCGTATCGCACACACCCGTTCAACTAAATACAAAAAATATATATCTATTATATTACAACAACCGTATGCTCTGTGTGTGTACATTAAATATATAATTTGTTAATTATAACAATTTCCCTTAACCCTGTCGGCACGGACAAGTGTATACTCAAATATTCACCTCCGATCCACAACTATACGAAGCGAAGATAGGTTTACATTAAACATTTATAAGCATTCAAACATTATTTTTTATAGTGGCACTAATTTAATTATACACATTTTATATTTATATTTATTTAAATTTATGTTTTTATACTTAATTGTATTATGACGAGTTGGAATAAGATATAACATTCATCTATCTAATTGTATAATATTGTTTTGAGACATGTTTGCAACAATATATGTCTCCGTAAAATTGTAAATACCGGTTGATTATAATCTATCTCGCGAGATTGTGAACCGCAACATAATTAGCATAAAAAGCAAAAATGCTTACAATTTAAGGCATTTATTCGGTATATTATTATATCTATTGAAATGAAACGAATTGTTGATTGGTTCAGAATATTTCTACCGTTTACAGTAGGTCTAAAACGGCCACTTTGGGAGAATCATAATGTTATCCGAATATGATTCATCACCGACATGACAAAATGGTCACTTAAGTGCAATTCATATTTATGATTCACGAATGATTACAATAATTGTAGATGTTAGTCCCTATGCAACTTTTTATGGTTCTGCTATTTGTCACAAAAGCAATTCATATTTTGTGGCCCATTTAGGAATTTTCATAGGAAAGTGTTAAACAGGTGAATTGCGAAATATGAATCACTTCTGAATCATATTCGGATCACATTATGATTCTCCCAAAGTGGCCGTTTTAGACCTACAGTTTAACGAGATATATTATAATCGAACGGTATTTACAATTTTACGGTGATACTTATACTTTATGGGAGGGTTATACACTTATCATAGGTAAGGAAAAAATAATAACTCACAATTTCTGAGGATTACTCTGCTTATGAAAATATTTCGATTCGTATATCGAACTTAAGGTTGAAATTACAATGTATGTATGTAATGCATTGCACTTGTGAGTAAAAGAAATATTACTATCACGAGCTATGAGGGCTCAGCAATAATTATGAGGGTATCATCATCATATAAATTGACTACTGCGTCTTCAAGGTTTAGCGCTCTTAGCTCGTGACGACTGTGCTAAGTATTTTTACATTTATATTTTGCATTTTTAAATGAGCAAGATAGAAAATGGCGGTTATTCGATATAATACTTTGAATTTGGAAGCATAATACTCACTGTTCTTATAGAGTAACACTACCTTACAATAATATAACAATATTTACAGAACAGATCATTTTGTTTATTGTGTCATATCCGTGATATGTGAATGGTTCCATTGAGATGACATGACGAATATGTATTACGATAAATATTTGAACAATTTAATTCCTGTAGATAAAAGTTTACAGTAAGTAGAAATATTTTTGTTCTAATTTTTTTGAACTTATTATTAAATATATTTGAATTTAATAACGTTACTGAATTAATATTCACTGCTAACATTTCATCTTCTTCGTAAATTCTCCAACAGTTGGACGCACATACGCGTTGTTAGCAGTGAACGCGAGAGTTGCATTTGGCATACGAACAACAGACTATGCTATTTCGCTTGCATTGGAATGTAGAGATAATAAGAAGTAAGCTTGGGACTATAAAGTAAACGTGATACACAGCAAATACTCATTGGCACTTCATCATAGTGAAAGTTCAATATTTCACCAACAATTTATAAGAGTAGTTTAATCCCAATATTAATGTCAGATTATGTAGGTACATGTATAATTATGTCATTCTGACGATTTGAAAGTACTTTGTTGAAAGTCTAATCGCATAAAGATCGCGTCAAATTCAACTACAACGCCGCAGTGCACACATAGGCACTCAACGACGAATACACGCACGCTCCAACAGAGTACAAGATATGGCGCGTGCGTACGCTACGGGCGTAACCGCGTATGTTGTAGAATTTGAGTTGTTTCATAGTAACGGTGCACATATGGAGCGAGCCAACCAAACAGCTTATAATAATTGCTAACGCACGACGCACTGTTACTATTCCAGGGCCTGTAGACAGAGTAACATTATCCTCACGCTTCTCAAGAAGAAACGATACAATATGTACGGGATAATGTTTCCATAAATTTTTATCGTTTCTATTAGCGCAAGCGCGAGAGAATGTTACAAGGGCTACAGGAGGCCTGCTATCGTCGACGATAGTTGTCGGATGGACAGAGTCATTTAGTCGCAGCGTTCGCACGAGCCCTACATAACCCTATAGAATTAGAAATCACGTTGATTCCTACTTGCAAGAAGAAACAACACATTCGTATCTATACACTACCTTACAACTACGTACATCGTGTTGTAATTCAAACACGTGGCCGACAATACGTTAATAGCTAACATTAAAGCATTTTATGCACCATCGTGAAGTTCCCAAGTGCCGAAAGAGAGCGCTAACTGGAGAGACAGTGGACTGAAGGAAGTCCTCAACTACACACAATCCCAATTCGAGATCAATCATGTTAACTATAGACCGACCGCTTTGATGAGTCCTCCACTTGATCAGGTTCAGGAGTACAGGGGTACTAAGACCAAGCTGATCAAGGCGAACCACAGTTTATATAAGTATTATTATTACAACCTTACTAAGTAGCAGGGGCGTGCATTGGATTTTCAGAGGGGTAGGCATAAACAATAAGTAGGTAGGTAAGCAGGTTAAGTACATACCAATAAGGCAAAGATAAATAGGTACATACGTTTTGGTAAAGACACACACACACGACACAAGTGTATTCAGCGATCACAAATTGTATCTTCTGCTTATCTGCTTATATGTAATGCACGCCACTGCTAAGTAGTATGTATCTGTCAACTATTTTATATGAAATGAGAACTATTATTGCTCCAACAGGCTGTTAAGTTTTTAAAATTTACTCCTAAATTTGAGTCGTTATGATTGTGTCTGAAAAAAATGTTCCTACTTTCCATACTGCTTATAGCAAGCTTATATGTATACTGTGGTAGAGTAGCGGAATAAGTTACGACAAGAATCCCTGCCTGAACCCCGCGGGCGCAGACTTAAAGCGGTCGGTCTATAAAACTGATTTGCATGGAATATTTATATTTAAGTCTAACTAATAAGGCCGACTCTTCCTCAGCATGTGGTTAAAACACATTGTTTGATAACGGAACCTCAGAAGGCTATATATTTGTATCTTACGAATGATAACGGTTGAAAAAAAAATTAAGTTTCTTTAACTCTAGTTCTGCTTAAATTGATAAACTAAACCAAGTGTATCTTCAGGTATTGGAAGAGAAGTCCTTTGTACAATTTACCTACTCTTTGTGACATTAACACACAATGTAAATTGTCATATTCGCAACCTTTTCTGTTTTGGTCATGAATAACATTTAGAATCTGGTAAATATACAGGGTGTCGGAGAGAAAGTAGAAAAAACGTAGTTAGATTTCACGTGAATAACTCTACGTTACAGCAGATTTTTATGCGAAAATAAGGTCTTGATATGGTCAACTTTGAACGTCAATTACTCGAAAACGGAAGAAGATATTTGTGTCATAATAATTTTCTTTGCTTCCTAAAATTATACCCTATCACATATTTTAACAGCTGTCCTATTTTCCCCAACACCTGTATAAAGGTACGATACGATCCGTAGAACACGACTATTGTCATACTCATTTACACTTTTGTGTTTGTCATGCGATGATAGAGAGAAAGAGATAGTGCGAGAGAGAGTGAGAGGAATACATACATAATTATTTTGTATATTATATTATAACATTCAATTACTGACTTTATTATAACTATTTATATTTTCATAAATTTATCATCGATAAAACATTTTGAGATTTCTATTATAAAGACCCGATGACACGATAAATACTTATGAAATATTTACAATAGAATGTGGCGTGAGCACGGGCCTTAAGGTCACAAAAGTGAAGACTATACGACACAACACTTCATTATAATTATTACTATTGAATATAAGTTGTCACATCAATTGATTCACACTTATACACTACAACAATATAACATTATATTTTGTCAAAATAACATTTATTCAGCTCGGGCGAGCATCACTATCACCTAGTACGGTACTATCACGTACCAGAGATACGACATATAATATCGAATCGATTTTTTCTCAAAGTCAAAATACTCTGTGCTACAAATTCGTAGCATTAAGACAATTCCATTCCTACTTGGATTAAAAATATAATTTGCAGTCATATTTTCACGTATTAATTCAACTACAAAGATCAATCGATCCACATACTTGTGTAATCAATACACGCTCGTCCAACTATCTTTATTATATCACATACAATAATATCCAATCACGAACGAACACACGTGCACGATACATAGTGTATCTTAACGTCCTGCGCTGTGTGACTCGTTGGAACGCACTTTATACTGTGTTTAGTACTTGCGTGTTTAGACGAGGTCCTGCGTGTCGTCCGTGTCGTGTGTGTCGCGCGTGTCGCGTGTGTCGCGTGTGACGGTCGGTCGTCCGTAGTGCAGCTCGCGCTCGGCGAGGCACAGCTGGCATCAGTCCAGCGCGCCGATACACTCCGGCTCCTCGCGGACACACTCCTTTGGGAAGTAGCCCGACCGGTTGTCACCCTAAGTAATAATTTAAATTGATTACACTCTCATCATGATATCAATAATATATATCAAAAAATCCCTTAAACAGCAAAAGAAAAGGGAAGGAAAAATTCCACTATAAAAACTATGCGGCTTGAGTCGTGGGTTCGAGTCCCGCCTCATATATCTTGTGATCGTGTTGCATGGTAAATTTAACAGGCATAATAAGTGGTTACTATATTCTATGATCAGCTACAGCTCTGGATCTATTTTATATAGAAACGTAAAAATATTTTCATATACCCTTCTAAAAGAATACATTTTCGTTCGCTTTTGTGGATGGATACGAGAGGCTTACTTTCTTACTCCGAAAACGAACGAAAATCAAACGTAATTTTAGTATCACTTCGTTTTCATCAAACTCAAGTTTTCATTCATTAATAATTAAATTTAAAAGCAACCTATCTAGCCCGGTGGTACCATTTATAATCCTGTATGATGTATTTTTTTTTTTTAAGTAATCCAATCAAATTAAGATATTTTCTAGCAGACGACGTTCGGACATAATTTAAGTACGAATAAGAACCGTGGTAGGAAATTTGCGAGCTTTCGCCCGAAACTACGTTTTTCGGAGAAAGCGAGTAGGCCCCCTGGATAGTAATTTGTATCCTAACATTGTACAGGAATAAAATTAAAATTCCGAAAGATATAGACCAGCCAGCCAGTCAGAACAAAAGTTTATTCCACTTATATTTTCTTTGAGTGGTCCTGGGGCTTTTACCTTGTCAATGGTCCTGCCCTTCCACCAGCCGCGGCTGTCGCCCTCCTTGCTGAGCACGAGCAGCTTGGCGCCCGGCCTCAGCGCCAGCTGGGTGCTCTCCAACGGACGGAAGTCGTGCACCACCGTCGCTACTACCCGCCGGAATGGCCAGCGGAGGTTCGAATTTAAACTGGGGACAATATAAATAAATATATGTTCATATCCTAATTGGATATCACACCAATATGCCTCGACAAAGTATCATTCTCTCGCGCTTTCGCTAATAGAAACGAAAAATGTATGGACATGATATAAATCAGTCACGTGACATATGTCGTTCCCATACATTTTGTATTGTTTTTGCTAGCGAAGCGTTATGTTACTTTGCAGGTAATTAAAAGACAACAACGAAGAACTCTGTCCCGAGCAAACAGCCATAAAATACCGGGTATTAAAAAAGTAATTTACCCTTCAAAGTTCTCTGAAAGGCTGGTCTTCTCGTAGTAGGAGACGAGCTCGACGATGCTGCGGAAGAACCGCGACTCTGAGAGGAAGTAGTGCTGAACCATATCGATCGGCTTGCGACACACGCGCATGTGCTTCACTGTGTTGTCTGTCCTGAAACACCATTAAAAAGGGAGACATAACAATATATATATATATATATATAGAAGAGTTTGTTTGTTTGCTTGAACGCGCTAATCTCAGGAACCTGGGGATCAAATTGATTTGAAAATATCTTTTAGTGTTTTATTATGTTAGATTATTATGTCAGATAAGCCATTTTTTATCGAGGAAGGCTCTAGGCCATCATCACGCTAAACATCGCGTGATAAAGTTAACGTCAGCCCAAAGTATGTATCTCACGCGGATGACGTCGCGTCGCGAAAAAGAAAAAAGTGTCCATATAGAGAACTTCTTTCCCGAGTATTAGAAGTTCTAAATCAAAGAAAATTAATCAAAGGAAAGAAACTTTATAAAAAAAATATCTGATATTTGAAGTTTAATTTCAAGCCTAAATGTTAAGGCCTTTAAGACAAAAGCGTTTAATGTTTGGACTAAACTTTAGATATTTTAGAACGCTCGAGTGTTAGACATATATGTAAGTGAGTAATTAATGTATATATACTTGAGCGATAGGGCGTAGTGTGTGTCGGTGGGAGTGTGCGGCGCCTGGCGAGGATGCGGCCGCACGCGCAGCAGGAACGTGCCGTCCACGCGCCGCTCCAGCCGCGTCGTCGCCGTCTCGCGACCCATCTCACCCACGTACCTACACCACACACTATATTGTACCACTGATAATGTCTTGTCATGACCTCGTGGCGCAGTTGCTATC
Organism: Watsonalla cultraria; assembly: GCA_964035505.1. Taxonomy (NCBI): domain Eukaryota; kingdom Metazoa; phylum Arthropoda; class Insecta; order Lepidoptera; family Drepanidae; genus Watsonalla; species Watsonalla cultraria. The sequence continues at coordinate 1,164,201 of OZ037717.1, read as the reverse complement.
GCGCATATCATTCGATCAGCGAACTTAAGCAACCCTAACCCATGCCAGTAGTTTGATAAGTGACCGCTCGAGTTCCTTCCGTGCCTCGGAGAGCACGTTAAGCCGTCGATCTCGGTTGCCAATTTAACATCTTTGGCAATCGTTGCAGGTCAGTCGGAGGCTTTAGAGAGTCCGACAACTGATTTAACCAAGATTACCGATTTTCTTCGTAAAAGGGGTTACGAAGGTTAAGTGGCAGTCACTTCGAATAAAAAGTCTGGTGATGATCAGCTACATCGGGTTAAATCAAGTGCCGACACAAGCAATGTATGGGATAAGGCTAGGGAGTTGATTTAGCTAACGCATTCTCCCGAACAATAAGATAGCTGTCGAAGGTAGTTCAAACGCGCTCTGTTTAGACAGCTGGAGCCTGGAGGAGCTGGACCAGAATTGTTTGGCCAAGTTGGCAATACTGACCACATATAGTAGTGCAGCGCTTGGTCGGGCTGGTGGTGGTGGGGAGGCAGGGGCGGAGCGGGCGCGAGTCCCCCGCCGCAGCGGCCGGAGCGCGCGATGCAGTCTTTATGCGCACACGCGTTGCACACCGCGCATAAGTAACCCTATATATAACGCAACAAATTTTATTACGATACGCCCAGAGTTCCTCTTTCCAATCAGATCGACCTTTGGTGATAATAATGATATCAAACTAGATTTTTTTGTCATCGTCAGTATTTTGACGCTTTTTCAAATAGTATAAATTATAGTCGCCAATTCCATACACTATTATTTCGTATGTTCGTACACATCCGTAACATTGATGTGTACGAACTTCTTGGTACGGTTTTTATTAACATTATTAACTGAAGAATTGAATTCCGACGGATTAATATATAAGAAATCCATGATAAATTAATCGATATTATAGAAAAGTTAACGATTTTCAAGTCTTATCAAACCGTAACCCGAAGTGAAGCGAGGGCTTGAAGTCGCTAGTATATTATATTCCTTAAATCAAAGCAAGGGCTTTAAAAGTATTATTCATAATGTTCTAGTATTAATTATATAGCACGTCCATATCAAGTACCTGAAATATCCTGCCTTTCAGGAACTTGGAACAGTGGTGACACGTCGCGGGCTTTTCAAATGTGTGAAGGACGAATTTATGGTTAGTACTCCGACACCCAGCGGGTTCTAGGTTGTCACTATAAACAAAAATTAAAGTAATACAATTTCAACAGATTATTTAACTGCATATCAATATTTTTCCCATGAAAACCCGAATTCTTAGTTATGGGAAAACTGACTATGAGAACAGTCAAAGTCAAAGTCTTCTTTAGTGGAAATCATTATGCCGCTATTTAAATGTATCCAAGTAAATACTCATATCTTTTAAAAAGCTATTCAATTTAAATTCTTATTTTGAAAAGCAACTGTTTCGTGAACGAAAGTACTTTATCGTGACGAAATATATTTTATTCTTTTATCCTAATTTTCTAAATTTTATTTAGAGATATATATTCTAGCTTCTAATTCTACTCACGCTTGTATTCCCCGAAAGGGTAGGCAGAGGTGTAGTATAACAACACCCACTTTTCACCGAAGGTGATAAAGTGCTAACGTGACAGATAGTGAGACAATCGCCGTCTCAGGCACTATACATACGTCTTTGAATTACTTCTTAGCAGGTTTCCTCACGATGTTTTCCTTCACCGTAAAGCACGTGGTGTGAAATCACTGCACATAAGTTTTGGAAAAACTCATTGGCGCAGGCCCCGCTGGGATTCGATCTAGCGTCACTTGCGTAGCAGGCGATTAAAAAAGCAAGCAATTAAAAAAAGTGTACTCACATAGCATCCCTGATGGCCTTGACCCACTTGCGTTTGATGTCGTCGGTGCGCGCGTAGAGCGTGAATGTGGCGTCCTTGGTGCGGCGCACGAGGTAGAAGTGCGACGTCCAGCGAGCGTCCGACCGCGGCCGTCGAGCCGCGCCCTCCTCCACTCGGTACTCCGCCAGCCTAACGCCCACACGGTACGAGTACTGGTTCTCCTGGGCACACAAAATACATACATTCAATAAAACATTGTAGCCGTGGGTGAAGGAAAACATCGTGAGGAAACCTGCATACAACAAAGGTGGGTGTTGTTAATACAACACTTCTCTGCCTACCCCTTTGGAGAATACAAGCGTATGTATGAATAAAATTAAAGTGCAGGATTTTTTGTGAGGTTTGTAGGTATTTTGGTATACCATAAAAAGAGTAATTCTTGGAAAATGTTGTTTCAACCAGGTAAAATATCATATTTTATTTTTGTAAGCATATAATAGTTTTTAAGAACTGCAGCAAACAATATGAATATAATTCATATTTTATCTGAATTAATATATAAAAAGAATTTCCACATAACAGGTTTACGAGAGAAAAATAACAAGCAAAGCTTGGTCATCCAAGCATTGATCACTTTAAGCAGGCATTGTTAAAGTATTTTAATCTTATTATTAATATATCTATCAATTTTGAATATGCCATATCTTACAAAGACACCTAATTTAGACATTTGGTGATAATTTTAGTATAAATAGAACTCGAAATGAATAGGTGGAATGACAGACCTTGACCGGCTTGCAGAGCAGCATGAGTTTGTCGAACACGAAGGCGTATCTGATGCGCAGCTTCTGGTCCTCATGCGCCTTGACCTTCAACTCTCCGTCGAGCAGCAGCCGGCCGTACGCCGCCAGCCCGCCGCCGCCTGCTCCCAGCGCGCCGCCGTCCCAGTCCACTATGCTCTCCTGGTACACACACAACACACTATTTACACATCCCCTCCATATACTTCAATATATATAGTAATTGGTTTTTAAATAATTATAAACATCTTAGATATGTTTTGCACCTGTAACCTGACTAAAAAAATAAAAATTAAAAAAAAATCTCCTACACATCTTCTATCCGATGCACGTAAATCACAGACAAAATATTCGGATAATAATATTTACTGCAATAAAGCTTTGGGTAGGAAGAAGATATTTTGTAAATATCTTAAAAAGAATCAAACTTTAATAACAAACATTATTTGTATCGCTGGACTTACCCGCACTTACAAGCACGGTAACGCAGTGTTTGTTACTCCCCGCGTAAGCATAAAATTCACTAAAGTAACCATGTTCTGGGCTACAACAATTTAAAATGTCTGTCATCGACACGATAACAAGAAGATTATTTTACTGTTATGTTTAGTAAATAGAGGTACAGTCCCCAGTCAGGCAGCTGCGAATTTCAATCAAAATATAGTATAAGAATTTCTCTACTGTTGTCAAAACAAATTTGAGTGCATACCTGTACTTTAGCGAGCAGCACCAACACCTCGCTGTCCCTCTTCACCTCGTTGATGTACTGCGCGACGTCCACCATCGCCTCCTTCGCGCGCTCCAAGCCGCGGAAGTCTTCATGATTCTATAAAAAACAATGTTATTTGGCACAAGTGTGACTTCATATATACAGGTAAATATAATTGAAGTGTCTGTTTGTAATTCCAAAATAACAGCTTTTCCCATAATGCATATGAAAGAATACATGGTACTTACTGATATAGAAAAACTAATTTTTTTAAATGTTCTCTGTCTGTCTGTTTGTTCCGGTTAATCTCCGATTTTTTAAAGCTTCTTAAGCTTCTTAAAGCAGTCTTGAAAAAGTGGGAACAAAGAGTTCAAACATATCATGTGTCTTAAATAAAATTTATAAAAAATGAAATAAATTATAATATCTTTAAAGTATGCTAATCATTAAAAAAATATATAGGAGAGCTCATTAACACGCAAAAAAAGAACATGAAATGCACGGTTTGCAGGAGGTCGTGGGTTCGAATGCCATATTATGTTCCTAAACATTTTACGAAAGCTATATTTATAGGAAGCCTATCCTAACATACTCCCTTTTTACTTCCAAACACATGTTTGACGACAGATTGTCATTGATATTCATCCATCCATCCATCTCCCTGGCCTTATCCCAAACATTATTGGGGTCGGCACTTGATTCAACCCGTTGTGGCTGATCACCTGATTTTTATACGGAGCGACTGCCATCTGACCTTCGCAACCCCTTTAACGAGGAAAATCTGTGATCTGGATTAAACCAGTTGTCAGACTATTTGAGGCCTCCGACTGACCTGTAACGATTGCCAAAGATGATAAATTGGCAACCGGGACCGACGGCTTAACGTGCTCTTCGAGGCACGGAGGGAACTCGGGCGGTCACCCATCCAATTACTGGCTAGGGCTAGGGTTGCTTAACTTCGCTGATCGAATGATATGCACAATAGCAACTGTGCCACGAGCTTCTCATTGATTGATATTATGAACCTTATTCCGCTGTACTTACAGGCTGTGTTTCGTGCACGAGTTTGTCCAACAGCAGATGGTATTTGAGCACCCTCTGCATCGGCACGGAGAGTATGTCTCGTAGCTGGATGCGACCATCACTGTGTTCCTTTTGGCATTTCTACAAACATATAAAACTATTATTTTAGAATGTAACATTGTTTACGTTGGGATTGGAAAGAATATAACTTGTATAGATAAATTATGTATTACACTCGCGAGGTACACTACGCAAGTTATTGTGCAAGTATCTGGTGCACCGGACAACATAAAACTTGACTTATTACAATTTCAAGACTATCCTCTCAATACAAAACATGGTTTAAACGACGACTAGATTAAATTCGGACTAAATCCATAGATTTGCAATGGGAAGGAATTTTAAATCTGTACATACATACATACATATGCTCACGCCTGTATTCCCCGAAGGGGTAGGCAGAGGTGTTGTAATTTACAACACCCACATTTCACCGAATATGATTAAGAGCCAACGTGACAGAGGGTGAGTCCATCGCCGTCTCAGGCACTATACATACGACTTTTGTATTATTTCTCAGACATATGCAGGTTTCCTCACGATGTTTTCCTTCAGCGTAAAGCACGTGGTGTGAAATCACTTTACATAAGTGTTTAGAAAAACTCATAGGTACAGGCCCCGCTGGGATTCGAACGTACGGAATATCACAAAAAGCACAACTGGAAAAAAATCCAAGCTTACTTAAATAAACTAAATCGTAGTATACAAGGAAAATGTACCCACCGCCAACTGTTTACTGAACGTGCTGTCCCTGGCGTCGAGTGTCTTCAGCGTTTCCTGAGCATGTGTGAGATTAGAGCAGTAGTCCCCATAGAGGAGCAGTCTCTCCCTCCACGTTAGGAACACCTCGGCGAGGCGTGGCGTCCCACAGCCGGGCACACAGGCCTCTGTCGCGCGCTTCAACTGGACCAGTAGCCCTGAGTGGATGTCGTGGAGCTCCTAAAAGAGATTGAGAGATAATTTATGGCCATTCTTATTAATACCAGCTTCAGTTGGTATGTACTGATCTAATAGCCACCCCCTAGGATGTGTTTGATCAATTTCTATGTGTTAGTGGAAAAGCACGACGGAAAATAATGCTTGTTTCTTTACATAAGTTGTTACTTCCTTATTTGGGTTAAAAGTTTTGAGCGGGTCGCGAAGGCGTAGTATGAAAGTTACCGGGATATAAAGAATTGTTTCAAAAACACTGATTTATGGCATAACTTATATACGCTACATTATAACAGTACCCTTATTACGAGTTTTGCACCGTTTTCGTAAACTGAAAATGAAAATGAAAATGATTTATTCAGTTTAGGCCCTGGTAAGGCACTTATGAATGTCTAGGAATTTACCACTAATTTTACACAAACTATTCTCGGTACCGCCATTCACAATATTTGTATACATTACGATATTTCAGTTAAGTATTTACGTCATCGCTAGGAGGCGCTGCAATTACTTATACAAATATTCGGCGGAGACGCTTGCGAATATAGATTAGGGAAACGGTGGCAAACCCGCGATGACGCACAGGGGCCCAACCATGAGCTGTTATTGCAAAGATAATTCAGTTGTGCGACAGTGACAGATACACGTCACATACATCTGTCTCATAAATGAGTGAAACTATCATGGCAATAAGAGCTCGTGGTAAGGTGTAAAAGCTGTAGGTTTTTTTAATGAAAAAATCAATTTTCTCACCTTTATACCGAAGAATATGACCTGACAATCTTGCGGCTTCAAATATGGACTCAGGGGCTTCAAGAAGTTCTTCACTATTTTGCTTAAAACATCCACGTAGTTGCATTCTGTATCAACCAATTCCCTAATAACATAGTCCCGTTTCTCTAAACTGTGCGACGAGGTTGCTAGCTGGAAAAACGTCACAAAAACACAATTAATTATCTGTGCATTTAAAAACTATTAAGCTGAAGCGTGCGCACAAAAAAACTATTAAATCAAACCTCAACAAAATACATGTATAGATAGTAAAAAGTGTAACAAATGACTGGTCGTGTAAAAAACCGGCGTGATCCGAGGAATAATGGGCCCATGAATAATTCAGGTGACGTCCGGAGCGGTTCGCTCAACTTTTACTTGTTTCGCGCTACAATTGGACACACGGACAGTCCGCGGAGATTTTCCCAGAACTATGTCTCTCATCGCGAACGCTACCATATTTCGCTCGTTAAATGCTGCTATTGTGCGATGAAAAATTCCGATTATGATGTAGATTTTCTGGTCAGTGGCTAAAGTAATGTGATTGGTTCTGTTGTTATGCGGACAAAGCAAATAATTACTTGTTTATGCAACGAGTCTTCTCTTACTAATTATATAATTCGATTTGAATGACAATTTTAAATATTCATTCTTTGTCTTTAAAGTACCTACTCTCAGCTCTTGGTAACACTTAATATTGGGCAATTTGTATCGAGGACACGTTTCATGCATTAAATGTAAGTACAACACGTGTCACCGATACCAATTATTCTAAATAACCAGTGTGAAATCACCGTAGTAATTAAAACATACCACGTTAAATAATATGCATGTTTCTTTCCAATAGATTTAAATTGTCATTGTTCTTCGGATCAGGCCGCTAAGAAGAAAAATGTTGCAACTCAAAAAAATAAAAATCGTGCGTACTGTATTGAAAGCGGGCGGGTGTTGTGACGGGGGTGTATCCTTGACGACGCAGAGGTCGTGGTATATCTCCTCGTCGTGGATGCGCGCGCAGTAGCTCGCGTACTCACCCACGTCGGGCACCGCCGCCGCGCCGCCGCTGCAACCGCCCGCCAGTTTATGCCATGCGTGTTAAGGATGGGCTCAGGCTGACTAGACAAGCGACGCAGGTCCGCGTAGCGCAATATAAAGGGTCTACTCTCTTTATCCGACGAACTTTCCAAGCGAATGAAAACTAGAAGTTTCAGTATCGTTTTGTTTTAATCAATCTCAAATAAATTTTCATTCATTAAATTATTTCAGAGTAGACTTTTCTTGCGGGCCATGTTAGGACGTAATTTTAAAACGAATAAGAAACATGGCAGGAACTATGCGAACTTTCAACCGAAACTTCGTATTTCGTTGAATAAAGGTAGGCACTCAGAACATATTTTGTAATGCAGTAAACCTCCTTGGGTTCCGTACGTTGCATCGTAGGCACGAGCCACGCCGATGTTTTTGAAATCACATTTCGTATGCAGCTCAAGGAGGATAAAAGCATTACAAGATCTTCTCTACTCTGCATGCGTCGCCTGCGTGTCAGCATACGCCCAACCCAAGCGTTTACACTGTCTAACACAGCCGCTATTATACAACCCTTAGAGATGTCATACTCGATGACAACTACTTTAATATATAATTTTTTCTAGAACCTTAACGAGACTCTCTGGGAGATATCAAATCCTGTGACTTGTAAGTATTATTTAACATGTATTTGACACATATACAATATATTGTGTGACTCCCTCTCATTATATCAATTAGACAGATAAAATAATTCGAAATCGAATTCATATTTAATATCAAACACATTTTCTACGAATATACTGTATTATATATAATCCAGTGAAATCCATTTAACTGTTATGTTTTAATGCTTTAATCTGACACATCTAAGGGTTATAATATGCTCTATGGCCTAAGACAATAAGGTCCATTCTAATAGGCGACAAGTATTCTCGATGGACGCCCTCATAAACTAATCCATCAAATTATACTGTTAAATTATAGATGTGCTCATCCTCTTCCTTTCCGACCTTATTATCTTAAACTACGACTATACTGAGGCGACATCGCATACAGTATAAATTTACTAATATACATACATTTTAAAACAGCTATAAATATATTTATGGTAAACTACGCAGTTACAAAAAAAATTGTAGTTAAGCATTTCTGAATAACAAATCAAATGAAATAATATGGACTAAGCATGTTACAAACACTTTGAATTTGAACCTTAACTTGTCTGTATTTATTAATATTTTTATTGCGAACTAGCTGTGCCCCGCGTTTTCACCCGCGTAGAGTAAATTTCACGGGGGTCCCGCAGCCCTTGTTTTTTAAAATAAAATTAACCTAAAACACTCCTCGAAACGTCAGCTACTTATGTGCCAGTGAAAGTCCCGTTAAAATTCATCCAGCCGTTTACTCGTGATGCCGTAACCAAGGGACATGGGGATTCATTTTTATATATAAAGATATATGATTGTCTCGATCTAATATGTTAATTTTTTTTAACAGCTTGACCTATTAGGCCGAATTTTGTTACGGAGATCATTTTAACTCATGACTTATGACGTCGTAACAGGAAACATCGCCAGTGTCATCGCAAAAGGATAGCAATAGCAGTTCAAATTGCGACATCGAACAGATAAAACAACTGTGTCGCTGACCCTTTCATAATAATGTTCGGCAGTTGAACTACTGGCTCACTTGTCTTCAAATTATATTTAGCTGTGCCTCGCGGTTTCACCCGCTTAGATTTAGTTTCATCCTTATTGTCGCGGAACCCTAATATTTTTAATAAATAAAAGTAAACTAAGTTACTCCTTGAAACATCAGCTACCTACCAGTGAAAGTCCCGTTAAAATTCGTCCAGCCGTTTCAGAGATTACCCGGAACAATCAGACAGACAGGGAAAAAATTTAATTCTTGGTTTTTTAATCTCAGTAACGTGTATACTTTCATATGCATTAAGTGAAAAGCTGTAATTTTGGAATTAAAACAGACACTTCAATTTTATTTATCTGTATAGATTTAGATTTCTCTAACACAAGATAGACAGGTACGGTATAGTACAGGTACACAAGGTACCAGGTGTCGTCACATGTGTTGACTCTATGTAACTGAGCATGTGTTTTTTCGCGCCAAACAATACTATAAAATGACTACTGCGCATTCAGGCCAGCGCTCAAAACTCGTGACGGCACGTGGCTCCTGTTACTGAAGGGCTTCTTAAATTGATTGAGAATCTACGCATATGCTTAAAGACGTGGGCGTAGAATCGAGGATCTATTAGGGAAAATTTCAGTAGTATATTGAGATTTGACGTGTCAGGACAATGGAGCTAACATTGTCTATACTCAACAAAAATTTGAAAAAAAATCATAAAAATAAAATGTTTTTTTTTTGAGTGAGACACTCGTAAGCATCCGTCTATGAACGCATGCGTCTGTTACCCTCCATGTAAGGTAGCTTATTTTTAAAGGTTTTACTACCTTTGAGATTTAAGTTATGTACGGTAATCAAACGGATGATATCACGACTGATTTAATATGCTGTCAATGTATGAATAATGTTTAGAGATGTCACTTAACCGATAACAATTACAATAAGTAATCGAATCGTAAAGATATCTTAGTTCCGGATCGGGTTCGCAATACTGGCAACTTGAGAGCATATAATACAACATGAGATATAAACAATTGAATATCGCAAACAAATTTCTATAAAGCAAAATAGATGACATCTTCCCTAGTTTACATATACATACGAGTCAGCAAAAACGTATATGCAAACATAAAATATATTGACACACCTAAAGGCACGCATCTAAGCAAACGTGTCATGCGCATATCTTAAAAGTGCTATCTACATCAAGTATTTACACTTAAACAATCTATGTATACCGGCAATGCGATAGAATGGATGCCTAGTGCGAGTTTTTCACTGCCGCCGTCGCAACTCACCGTGTCAAAGTTAACGCAGATTTGTATGGGATCGAAGCAGCGCCTCTGTCGGCCTAAAGATGACACTACTGCGAGCCCATACAAATCTTTTGTATGGGCTCTTTGACTTTGAATTAACTTTGACACGGTGACTTGTGACAGCGATTTAAAAAAACTCGCACTAGGCACTATGAGTGCCTAGTGCGAGTTTTTTTAAATCGCTGCATTCTATCGCATTGCAGTTAGGCCATTCTGTAATATGCTTTGAATCCGAATATGCAGTCGTATTATTAACCGGCTTCTTTCTTAGCATCACTTTATTAGTGTGGATTCTTTTTATTACAGAATAGCACCGCTGTGTATGGCGAGTGTGTTCATTGCAATTGTAAAAAAATGTTGAATCCACAACTTTACTTCTATACCTACTAATATTACAAAGAGGAAAGATTTGTATGTACGTATGTTTGTAACGAATTGGCACAAAAAGTACCTGACCGATTCAAAAAATTCTTTCACCATTTAAATGCTACATTATTACTGATTAATATAGGCTATATTTTTATACCCGTACTTCCACGGGAATTATAAAGTTGAAGAGTTTGTTTGAATGAACGCGCTAATCTCAAAACCAACGGGTTTGAATTGAAAAGGGCGCAAGCTGATTTGGTTCTACACCACCTAAGTATTATCATCGCCCTGGCCTTATCCCGTACATTATTGGGGTCGGTAATTGATTCAACCCGATGAGGCTAATCACCTGATTTTTACACTTAGCCCCTTTTCAAGGAAATTCGTTAATCTGGATTAAATCAGTTGTCAGACTCTTAGGCCTCCGACTGACCTGTAACGAATGCCAAAGCTATTAAATTGGCAACCGGGACCGATGGCTTAACGTGCTCTCCGAGGCACGGAGGGGACTCGGGCGGTCACCCATCCAACTACTGGCTTGGGTTAGTGTTGCTTAACTTCGCTGATCGCATAATATTTGCAAAAGTAACTATGACACAAGCTCCTCCTATACCACATAAGTATGAGAGCGAATTTCATTAAGGGAACTTATATGAAGATAGATAAAGCAATATATGAAGTTGTTCCCAGAAAACTTTTATCAGCCACTATCGGGTTCTTGTGAAGACGTTATTACATCTTCGCGAAACATAACTCATATATTCATGTCAGATAACAATCGATATGAATACGTTTTACTGTATCTACGAGTTATTATATCAAAACATGTCAAATTGTTAAAAATATAGATACTAGCTTCCGCCCGTGGCTTGGTCGGGTGATCAAAAGTACCCAATGCTCTTTTCTATACCTCTGATATGTTTATGTAAAATTCCTGATTATTGGCTGAGTACTTTGTTTAGGCGAACAACGACAAACAAACTCACATTGCATCTATAATATTAGTGAATACTAGCGGTGCCCCGTTATCCATGATTAAATTTCATCGGTAACTTGATTCTGAGCAGCGCATTTTTTTTACAGAAATACAAACAGACAAAAACTTTTTTAACATCTGTTAATTTAGAATTACAAACAGACACTTCAATTTTATTAACCTGTATAGATTTTTGAAGATTTAATTTACAAAATATCCAATCTGGGGATATACTACAGAATAAATCATAGTCAATACACCTTTAATGAATTATATTAAGGGCCGAGATATTTCAGTGCCTTAGATGATATCGTAGCCACTAGTAATGTAGGGCAGAGCTCGCTCTCACGTCATCCATTTACATGTACTTCAAACATTGGTATCGAACACTAATTGATTATTGAGCGAGTCATCCACTACGGCCAATAAAGAGATCAAATCTATCACCGCTCCTACGGAACTCTTGTCCAATAACTATTTAATGACAACAATACTCTTCTCATTCACAAGACAATTACAAAGAACCAACTCGCGTCTACACAATGCTAGTGGTTGTACCATGAAACCGTGCAAGCAACTATAGCGCGTATATTAAGGTCAGACGTATCAGTATGCGGTGCACGAATTCGGCAGGCTCTTTCCTTATCACGTTCTGTAATAATCACTAGGTTACGGTGAGCTTTGATGTTGATCAAAGAAAATATCATATTTGTAGTAAATATTACAACAGTGTCCCAAGTATACATTATGAGATTGACATGGAAACTGGACCTGATTAGAAACTTATTTTCATAGAAAAATATTTTTGTCATTACAGAACACGTAAAGAAACACAACCAACTGAAGTATAAAGAAAGGGTCTGAAAATAGCGCTGATACCTTCCTCTCTCACAAACACGTCGCTTTAATGCCTGTACGAGTTATGAACATTGAATATTTAAAGTTAAATGCTTTTAACTAAACTTTCAACTGCGAATGTGGCCTACATAGACAAAGTAACATTCTATCGCGCTTGCGCTAATAGAAACGCTAAAAAAATTATGGAAATGGCATAAATCTGTTACATGGCAAATGTCATTCCCGTACATTTTGTATCGTTTCTACTAGCGAAGCGTGAGGATAATGTTACTTTGTCTGCAGACCCTGTTTTGAAGGTGTGAGCGAAGAAAATATAGCGTAATTTTCAAACGGCATTGTGTCTGAGGACGGCACCTCCGGCGTGGCAGACGCGAACTTGACATAACAGAGGTCCTCGTATATCTCCTCGACCCTGTCCTCGCAGGTGGCGCTGGGTATCGTGAACTGTACCCACGGCACCTCCGCCATGGCCATGTGCTCCGGGCTCTCCGGCAAGTACGGCGACGGCTCGAGCCTCATGCCCGCTCTACTACAACGTACCACTGTTTAGGGAATAGCCCTACTCCAAACGCGGCATGTTACGTATTTACGCAGCAATCATATTCTATGTTTACTTTATTGTAAGCTCTCTTCATTTATAGAAGGTGCTTGGATATTGATTAGGATAAACATTAACCTAAGCTAATTTTGGTTTAACGTAGTTTCGTCTCTTTTTGTGATACGGATTTAAAATTTTGTTTGTTTAAACCATGTTTTATACTGAGAGTATATGGTCTTGTTTATCTTTTTCAAGTGTATATCCCGCCTAATTGTCTTCCATGAAAAAGGATGAAAAGGTAATGGCTTACACAGTACCCTCACAGCATTCAACCGTACAGCAAGGACACATCAATTCTCATAATGATATCATTATCTGTCTATATGGAAAATATTCATATAATGTTTCCACTAAGAATTGTTTTCAAATGTGACTTTTACTTGTTAGTGAAAAGATAATAAAACATAATAAACAATATCCAAACACTATTTACAAGTACTGGGAGCCTACCATCATCTGTTCAAGCAGAACTTAATGAGAACTTCTGATCTTTGACATTTCATTATGACACTGTATAATTAAATGTCATGCTGCTTAAACAATCAAAGTTGGCTCCCTGTTTTACATTAACATGTATTTGTGTTATTACATTAATTACTAATAGCTTGTTACAATGACGAGAAACCTATAAAATCTTATAAACTCCATGAAAAATTACAGTTTTGAGTTAATTACACATTGTTGTATTTAATCATTATATATATATGACTAAAATATAATTATTTTCATAAATTTTGAAAGGGTACTCACATAGATTGCAGATCTTTGTAAATATCCTCTTCCGATAGTGTTCTCTGAGCTGAAAATGGCCTGAAAAATAAAGGTTTTGTTAAGTACTTAGTATTAAGGCATTATTTTACATCAGGCTCTTTCATAGACAATTTATTTAGGTATAGCTTTAGAATGCTACAAAATAGAAAACCTGCACATTTAAATTAGGTGTATTTCATGAGGGAGTCTTGGCCAATTGATGTGTCTTAGCCATTTTTCATTGCTCTCTATAAATTCCTCTCTTCATCTTTCTGTCTATATGTCTGTTGTATTATAAGGGCAATATATAGTTAAGACATTAAAAAAATTGGCATAGCTTACAAAATACTGGGGCTGGGTTTTGGTCAAACCTATGCATCATTGTAAAGTTCTTTTTAATTGAACTCTAAGACTTAAGTACACAATTGGGACATTGAGCAGTAGCTGGCAATGAAAGGAATGTAATAAAAATTATTTAGAACATAACTTACTTGACATTTTTAGCCATAGCTTTGGGGCACTGACTGAGTTTGGCCAGGGTGCACAGCACTCTATGGAAGTTGGACAGGTCGAACAGCATTGAGGGATCAAAGAGGTCTGTCTCCCTCAGTTCAAACACCTCATGGCATGTGCGCAGGAACACTTTGATGTTGCGCATACTGAGGAACTGTAGACAAACCACAAAACATTCCTTATTTCAATTTTGAAAAGAGAATTGGAACAAAAACATTCGCATACGAAAATTGAAGCAGGTTTTAATCTGGAACATGCAAGCTGAAGAAAAACATAGATGCCTGTTACCTGAATAGACTGTAAGTAATTTATAAGCTCTCAGCACAAGGTTGCCAGTCATCCAAAAATAGCCACACTAGCTCAATTTCAATCTGCATTGGTATCTACATACACATCTACACTTGATTGATCTCTAAAGCATGAATGGATGTATTTAAATGTGTTCATTCACAAGTCAATGGTGCTATATTGCCAGGAAATATATAATACATATGGATGGCACTACACCTCAATAGCATTACCATTCAACACTGCATGCATAATTAAGTGACACACACCTATGATACTATACATTTTGTGATACTTGCATGAGGCGTTTCCAAACAAAACCCTCTTAACAATTTCACACACAAATATGTCAACATATTATATGCTCTAAAACATTAAGAAAATTACGAGACACGAATTTAATGTGAAACTAATTGCACATAACGCGTGTTGGGAGATAAAATTTAATTTGATCGTGTCTAGAGCCCGTGAGTGTTGAAGGTCGCGAGCGGGGCCCGTTTACCTGCGCACTCTGCGGCCGCTGGTTCACATCCTTCATGTCGATACACCCAGGGTGCAGGACGTTCAGCAGGTTGCATAGCAGCACCCCGTCGCGCAGGGTGTATGCCAGGTCGTGGATCGTGCTCGTCTCCCAATTCGCCTTGTGGTCTGGGTGCAGCAAGCCACATCTTGTCAGCCAAGACGCGCAATCGCGCCACAGCTCCTCGCCACCAGCAGCCATCGTTCACATCAACTCACTACTGCACATCGATATTATCAGCACACAGCACTGCTTTTTAATAATCAACAGGCCATCATTAACAAGGGTTAATTGATAATTGACATACAAATTTATACAACACAAACAGACAGACAGGACTAACGACAGAACTAAGCCAGCCAGAGACAGACGGAATGACTAGAGTTGCCATATCAAGATTTGAAAATGCAGGAATCTTAAAGAGAAATAAGTTTTTTTTTAATTCACAAATGAAACAAACAAATAAATAAGACATTTTGTAAAACGAAACTATAAAAACTATTTTGATTTTGTTTTTCAATATTTTTGTTCCAGCTTATCTCTAAAACAGCTGGTCTGATTTGAACTAGACTTTTACTGGCAGATGCTACTACTAACGAAGGCTTCTTTTTTGTATCAAGATACCGCGGGCCACCCATAAAATTAAGACTACCTAATTGGAATTACAAACACACATCGATTTTATTTATTTGTGTTTGTTAAGATATAAAGATACTTGAGAAAAATCACCTTTATAATAGTCTTAAAAAAATCGAATGAGTGATGCGAAGACAAGTCTCTGGTTAAGTTAAAAATAAACCGGAAATCTACTAGAAATTTTGAAACGATGGTATCTCTAAACAGACTTGCCAACTTTACTGAAATAGTTTAACTGCCAACCAACCAAACCAACTAGATCAAAGAGTAAATATTTTTTACCTACCAATTGATATGAAATGTAGTGAAAAATATGATCATAAAAATAAAAATAAGATCTTGTTGATCTCAAGTTTGGATATCTATCCAAACAATTATAAGTTTAAATGCGATATAAAGTGAAAATAAATGTATGCTTATTGCCAGCCAAATGGTGTTTGGAATGTCTATGGCTTCAGGCTTAGATAGCCTTGTTTCAGCCTCGTTTTGGCAGGACACAATATGTCAGCTCAATTATCGATTCCATTATAAAAAAATAGCAAATATTCTATATTTCAGTGTAAGATCTACATTTTATTTTACAAAATTTTGTTCAACCATAGCCAATTCAGTTGGCTGTCAATAGTATATAATGCCAAAATATATAACGTTGCAAGTGGCAACATTATTAGTTGTAAAGTGAAGTGACGCGGCTGCTACACAGTGTATGTCGAACGAACGAATTTCATGAAAAATATCTCAAAAGTGCTTCATAACACTACATTCTGTGACTATTTGTCTGCGTAGAGGTAAGTTTCATTTAAATGATACATTCTTCCATCCAAAAGTACTTAAACAGCGATTACAAGTGTTGAAAAATGTTATCTTTGACACACCCATTTATCGACAATTCATAAAATCGTGCTACTATATACCATCGAAGGTGAATGTATTGATTGAAAATACTTTTGAATTACATATGCCGTCGTTGTAACGGCCTGCTTATTTCTGTATCCTGCGGAAGTCTAAAATTGGCTCAAGCGGTTATCCTTATTAGGTTTATTTTGGAACATTACGTCATTGGACGAGGGGAAGCGAAGTAGTTAGCCGGCTGATGCGGTATACATACGTATAGATGGATAGATAGATAGAGTAGTACAGCGAGAGGCGCCGATGCGTTTCGTTCGACCGGTATCTGGAGCGCCCGTAGGTACTTTCTTTTAAAACCATAGCCATTATAATTCCTACAGTGGCTCAGTGCCTCCCTTGAGTGTTAATGAATACACTACAGTGTAGCACTACTGTAGTATAGTGATATTGCTTATAGTGATTTTCATTGAACTAATTGGATTATTTCTGTGTGTATCAGTAAGTATGTTCCAAATTAAGTCTCATTTCATATTTCATACTCTTAACAACATTGGAAGAGTATTGAGAAATTTATTTTTGGTTTGCTATTGATTTTTTATGTAGTCTACTGATCCATAGATATTAATGTGAATATAATATACATTATATCCAGTCTCTAGCCTATACTTTATTTCTAGTTTGTCTAAATAGAGAAAGTTATACTAATAATGATAGGGCTTCATTAAATTTATTTTAATTTAGAATTCTAAAGAAACATGACATAGTAATTAGGATAATATGTGAGTATGAGAAATCTTTTCTGAACCAAAAACACATTAATTTCTCTAAAAATTTATGAAATTAAATTAGCTTTTAAAAAATAATTTAATTCTCTTTATTCAATTGACAAGCACTTTTACAGTATTGTGCACCAATTTCAACAATATTGAATAACTTGTCAATAATAGTAGCCAAGTTAAATGGTGCCTACATTGATATTCTGATTGTTGAGTAACCCTAGCCCCACCCATGCATGCATGACACAGATACCCATTCACATTGCATGCACAGATAATATTACCAATCACTGATTGCACTGGACCAGAACACACTATATTTTAAGGTTCACTACTTTAAACATGATTGAGTATAGTTTTAACTAAAAAGTAAATAAAATTGAAGTGTCTGTTTGTAATTCCAAAATAACAGCTTTTCACTAAATGCATATGAAAGTATACACAATACTACCACTAAAAACCAAGTTTTAAAATTTTTCTCTGTCTGTCTGTCTGTCTGTTTGTTCCGGGTAATCTCTGAAACGGCTGGACAGATTTTAACGGGACTTTCACTGGTAGGTAGCTGATGTTTCAAGGAGTAACTTAGGCTACTTTTATTTATTAAAAATGTTAGGGTTCCGCGACAATAAGGAAGAATCTGAATCTACGCGGGTGAAACCGCGGGGCACAGCTAGTATTTATCTATACTTCTATATTAATGTTATAAAGAGGAACGACTCCAAAACAACTGGACCAATTTAAAATTCTTTCACTAATATAATGCTACATTATGGCTGAGTAACATAGGCTATGCTGTTATCCAAGTTATATTTGAGATCCCTAATAAAAGGCGATTCTGTGGAATCTAAAACGGTTAAATATAAGTCTTAAGGAAATGACAGGAGCAAACTAAAACAATATCAATTTTTTAATTACAAATTGACACTTCAATTTTATTTATCGGTATAGATTTTAGCCATTAAAGTAGTTGGAAGTATGGTTGCCACAGTGGGACACTGGTATATGTTGTGAAATTTATATTCATGGTACTGAAGTTTTATTTATCTGTTTAAATAGATTCCAACATGATCAGATTTTGGAGGTCATTAGAAACTGAATTTTTTTTCATAGTTGATTGTATCTATATATTGTTCCAACTTTACTCAGTAAATTATATAATAACAACTCAATTATTTGTTTTAAATACTTAAATGTATTTTTAATGGCCTTAATCATTAGTTGACATACTAATTATATTTGGAAACCTAGTTGCCAATATAAATATGAACTCTGTATGTACTAAGTACTACAAAATAAATATATTCAAATGAATATGTTTTTACACTAACAACAATCTATCAATAATTAATTTTAGAACAACATTCTACACATTTATTTTACAAAAAACAGTGTAATTGACCAAAACTATAAGCCAATAAGATTCCAAAACTGATATGAACAAAACAAGTCATTACCAAGATAAGAGATTACATAGTTGGTGACTCACAAGGCTGTATGATGTCACAGACTAACAGACTCACAGTGTCAAGTGTGGTATGACCTTACAATTATGCTAATAGTTACTTCATTATTGATTACACTACGGTGAGATAAGATAAAAGTCATTCCAGTTGAGATTCTGCGCTGTACCAGTGCAGTTAGGATCTTGTCTCATCATTAAGAGTGGCCTTGTTATAAATTGTATTGAAGTTTTTTATGTTTTGGTTGAGTTGTGATTCAATAATACAAAATGAGTGATACCCAATTTGTGGAATTGCTTCGATTTCCGTGAGTACTTTTAAAATTGTGATAACTTTTAAATTTAGATTTACTCTGCAATGTGATGTCAGCATAAGTTATTCTTTCAAATTAGGTAATTGCTACTTGGAGACACTACATTAGCTGGTCGCCTTTTATCTTTTAGTAGCTTCTGTCCGCGTCTTCGTCCGCATGGAATAGTTAATCAATCAATTGGTTGTTGATAATTTTTTCTGAGATTAGCGCATTCAGGCAAACAAACTCTTCAGTTTATATGTTTATTAGTCAAGATCATAATAACATAATCCTACTGCCGTCCCATTAATACAATCGCTGTGCTGTAGCAGCATAATTAATTACTCGACATCCATCAAACTTTTTAAGCAGTAACTGTGTACAAGAATCATCTGTGTGCCTCACATTCACATACAATAGAAGTGTAAATGTATTGTAAGCTCTGTTTGTGTATTCCATTACATCACCAACCCATTGGGCGAATGTTTACAATAGGCTCAATGTTTACGGCGTTGCATCGCATGCAGGGGTGACTCACTAACTTGTATAATTTTAGGTTCCTGCAATACGAGGGAAGTTCGATTTATGTACTTTAAAGTCCTGTGTGTTCCCACAAGTTATTATGCGCTATTCCTAGTAAAGTATTCCATTCCCCTATGCTTCCACAACGCGGATAATTACAATATTAGTGTTCGTTAGTTATATTTTTGCAATTCTGTACATACTGTTATAGCTCTATAATTTTTCTCTATTAGCTCGGCAAGTACTGCTCAATCATACTTACATACATAGTGTGGGTAGCAGGGAAAAATAATATCCATAGTTAAAGTCACTTACAAATCCTGTCATCCATATCACATATAGTGTTAGTAGTATGTAGGTATAAATGCGCATGTGTATACTCGCGTTCGCGCCAAATAAGCCTAAAAAATCACTACGGCGCATTCAATGCCAGTGCTCGAAAGGCGTGATACGCTATACGAAGCGCTATAGAAGCCTTCAGGGTTACTCTACCTTTTCTCAAGTGTAGACCCTTACCACTACCTTACTATGACATAAAAAATCTCTCTTTATGAGATACTAGCAAACCCGGCGAACTCCGTCTCGCCATTTTCACAATTTCACAGTGAACACAATACCGGTTTGTCACATGAAATTAACTGAGCAGAGAACAATGAGTAGCTGTCAAACAATGTATTACGCACCGGCGCCATCTACTTAAAATGTTGGTTTGTCCTGATTTTTTTCCTGAATTTTCTTTGCTATAAACCTCACGGAGCCCGAGACCTTTCCAACGAATGCAAAACCGTGGAAATCGGTTCGTGCGTTCTAGAGTTATAGCGTCAGGAAGGAAAACCCGACTAATTTTTATATTGTAGATATTGGGAAATCCTCAAGCTATATATTATTAAGCCTTTATCATTCCCCTACAAATATGTCATACGTGTCGTGTTGTTACAGTTCCACCATGGAGCAGATCCCACCCCCCAAGGAGGTGAAGATCCTGGAGACGGCCGAGGACATCCAAGAGCGCCGTGAACAGGTAACATACATAATTATTAATTGTCTTATTATTAATAGATTTTAATGGTGTTTCTTATGAACAACAGAATCATCTAGTGTTAACATTTTATAGTACACCATTTATCCTATAAACTTAAGGCAGTCAAAAAATGTTGTGATATGGAATGCTAGCTCGCTTCCAGAGCTTGTTTCATTCTTTTACAACACTTGTATTGATAAATAAACAGTATTTATGTGCTTACGCAATCCCAGAAGGGTCCCCGAAAGGGTAGGCAGTTGTGTTGTAATAACAACACCCACTTTTCATAGAGGATTATTAAGTGGTAATGATACATATTTTTTTTAGTACTCAGACAAATTTCTCACGATGTTTTCCGTCAGCTTAAAGCATGTGGTGTGAAATTTCTGCACTTAAGTTTTTAGAATTCGGACTTGCATCATTTGCGTAGCAGGCGACAGCTCAAACTCGACGGTCATCACTGCTCTTAGTAAACTTCACTAGTAAAATGTTTTAAATATGATTATCGTCTGCCAGGTGTTGAACCGCTATGAGGACTTCAAGCAAGAGGCGCGTGCGAAGCGCGAGAAGCTGGAGGACTCCCGTCGCTTCCAGTACTTCAAGCGTGACGCCGACGAACTCGAGTCCTGGATACAGGAGAAGCTGCAGGCGGCCAGCGATGAGAGCTACAAAGATCCTACCAACCTGCAGGTTTGTACCTTAGCAGTCATCCTAGGGAAGGCTATAAGGCGTGACTTTAATATTATATTATTATTCCTTAGGTACCATAATTTTTTTTATGCAGAAGTATAAATTCATCCGCTTAGAAAAATTGGGTAGCACTTTTAATTATTTTTCGAATAAAATTAACATACATGTAGTGTACAAAAGGGGGGATGAAAAGTATGTAAGTATAACTTTCATCCCCCTTTTGTACACTTTTTCACATTAAAAAGCTTATGTCCTTTCTCTAGACTATCTTTGTCCAAATTTAATTTAACTCCGATCAGTAGTTTTGGTGTGAAAGTGCGACAGACAAACAGGCAGAGTTACTTTCGCATTTATACTTTAGTAAGGTTAAGTAGTAAGTAGTAAGGGTGGTATACGTTGGTAACGGTATAAGTGTGTATGCGGCCTTTAGTCTTTGGAAAAACCGCAAGGAAAGAGTATCTGCTATTTGGAACTAAAGAATTTCGAAGCGAAAAAGATTTTAAAATAAATTCAATTAATTTCTTCCTACTTCTTTCTATTTTTATGTATTACTTGACTGTAAACACAACTTTACCACATTGAAGTTAAAGTTACTTGTTCAATGTGTAAAGGCGTTTATCACAATAGCAGAAATATTTTATCATAATAAAGCCACATATCCAGTAACCAGCTTTGATACAATATCCTTGTAACATCGTGTTATCGCATCTGATAATATTAATTACGTAAATGGCAGACCACAATTACTTGGACGCTTTATCATGTGCGACAAAAATAAAATAGCAAATTCCTTGGCATCATTTCTAGTGTTTATACCAGTACTGAGTTTCTTGCCGGTTCTTCTCAGAAGGCTAGTTTCCGAACCGGTGGTAAATTCTCGACTTTCATAAGTGCCTTACCAGGGCCTAAACTGAATAAATATTTTTCATTTTTCATTCATTTTTTTTTCATTAGTGTGGGAATATGTCTGGCTCTGGATGAGCAAGACTTCATGATGATAATGTTGACACAATGCCTTCTTTTTAACATTATTACTAATTAAAATCTGTTGGGTTATCTATCTATAGGGCAGGGGCGTGCATTGGATTTTCAGAGGGGTAGGTATAAACAAGAAGTAGGTAGGTAGGCAGGTTAGGTACATACCTATGTGACGCGGCGTAGGTACGTACCTCTTGGTAAAGATACACAAACGAACATAAACACACACACGCACACGATACGAGTGTATTCAGTGATCAAAATTTGTAACTTCTTCTTTCCTGCTTAAATGCAATGCACGCCACTGCTATAGGGGTATTGGTAATTGCACGTCAATCGGTTAAAAGGGAGGTCATTGGCCACCAAAATATCCCTTGTAGCCCCTAGCCAAATGTCAAAAGTTTTCAAGTTCTTGGACATGTTAGGATAGTCTTTGGTTTAAAATACAACTCCCATCTCTTTTTGTGATGGATTTAAAAATGGATGGCCATAGTTTTAGTTCGAGTTTGGTCTTCGTTTAAACCATGTTTTGTAAGAGTGACAAACCCCACACTCGATCAAAAAAATATCTAGATTCCATATTGAATAATAAGATTATTTTTATACTGTGGTAGTAGTGTAGTAAATAAATGACAAACAATGTTTCCCCATAGGCCAAGATCCAGAAGCACCAGGCTTTCGAAGCCGAAGTGGCAGCCCACTCCAACGCCATCGTGGTGCTGGACAACACTGGCTCAGAGATGATATCCTCTGGCCACTTCGCTTCGGAGACCATCCGTCGCCGCTTGGACGAACTTCACCGCTTATGGGAGTTGCTACTGTCCAGGCTCGCTGAGAAGGGCATGAAGTTGCAGCAAGCGCTGGTGCTCGTGCAGTTCATCAGGCACTGCGATGAAGTCATGTTCTGGATACATGATAAGGTTAGTATAACTAGTTGAGATTTATATATCGCACTAGCGGATCCGACAGACGTTTTCCTGCATAGATAAATAACCTAGATACCGACTGCAGCGCCATCTGCCGGGCTGTTTTTTTTATGTCGCAATGAGTTTTCTTACGAGCATCATAAAAGTCAAGTTCAAATTTCTCTTATATTCTTGATCTTTAATTTCAGCTGTTCTAAAACAAAGTAATATGTTAATATGGATTTATAAAATTTCCAACCAAAAGAAGTTAAGCATTTGTTTTGAACAATAAAAATATATTACTCCTTCCATAAACCCCCCACCTTAGCAGAGCTATAACTGTAGCTTAGCTTGTGACGTCATTAAAAATAGTCAGGAAAAACACGAGGCGGGATTTGAATCCACTACCTCTGCAATCATGCAGTTTTTATGCCAACTGAACTTGAGCATCTGTCGAATGTCGAATCATCTGTCCTTCCTTTGTTTGGGGCATTTCATATTCAGTAACAAAATTTCACAGGAGACATTCGTGGGTGCCGAAGAGTTCGGCTCGGACTTGGAGCACGTGGAGGTGCTCCAGCGCAAGTTCGACGAGTTCCAGAAGGACATGGCGGCGCAGGAGTACCGCGTCACCGAGGTCAACCAACTCGCCGAGCGGCTGGTGCTCGAGGGACACCCCGAGAGGGAGACCATCGTCAAGAGGAAAGATGTTAGTACACTTTAGTGTTATTCTGAGTTTCATCTTCATTAGTAGTTCTTGCGTGAAAGAGTAAAAGATATACCCATATCCATGCATTTATTCTTACAAACTTTCGCGTTTATAATATTAATAGGATTCTTAGTATGAGAGGAAATTTGCAAAATATATTAAATTTTTTTGTTGAACACAGATAAATGTGTTCATATGCTGACCTTCGCTTCTCATTTCCAACACAACTAAACTGTAGAATGGTTGATAAAAACTTTTTTATCAACCATTCTACAGTTTACAGTTACAAGAATAGACTGTAATTTAAGTAATTTCGTCATCCTCTACACTTAAAAAAATCCTTGGCTTAGCGATATTCACGTGGGCCTAACCCGAATAACTAACAGTCCAATCTTCTATGAATAGGGCAAAGTATGTATGTCGCAATATAACATCACTATCTGGGCTATAAGCACTTTTCTATAATCATTGACAAATATTTTTGAAAAGTCACTATGTTTCTTATCGGCAATTTTCAGTAAACTTATATAATCCTGTATAATCACGGTCGATTCCAAAGTATTTTCGATTTATAATAAATTTTTATTATCATCAATGTTAAGGAGCTGAACGAGGCATGGCAGCGTCTGCGTCAGATGGCTCTGATGCGTCAGGAGCGTTTGTTCGGCGCGCACGAGATCCAGCGGTTCAACCGCGACGCTGATGAGACCATCGCCTGGATCTCGGAGAAGGACGCCGTGCTCGGATCGGACGACTACGGACGTGACCTCGCCACCGTGCAGACTTTACAGGTGAGTTTATACGCGTCAGCAGCGAGCGAATTTACGAAGAAGATGTGACGTTAGCAGTGAATGCGTTAAGGGTTACCTCTTTATTGCCCATTTGTGTCTGTAAGTATTGACAGAAACGTTGGAGATATCAATCTGATATTATGGTTATAGAACTTAATTTCTCTTACGAATTTACAATATATTGTATTGATATATATTATAAAATAAGTGATAATCCCTAGGTAACTCAAACTATATTTGGGCTTTTTTGGCGTATAAATTGCGTAATTTAACTGCATAATTGCGATTTTTTATGTGTCTAGTTTTTAAATGGTATAAGACAATACAGTGAAACAAATGTTCAGTCCGACTGATAATCGGAGGATATTAATAGGTTTCTGCTCATTGCCTATCTTATAAAGGATTGAACGACTGTGCCACGCTCCAAATGTAAAGTAACCTTAGCGCCATCCTGCCCTTTGCCTCAATGAGCACTGGGCAACTCTCCACACCGCAAGAACAATACTACTCTCACATCATATTATTTGAATATGATCTTCTACAGTCTCCAGTCGAGCCGAAATCTTCTCCTATGTTCAAACAGGCGCTCCCATCATGCCTTACCTCTCAAGAGATATTTGAATGAACTTTATATGATGATGTTTTATTGCCAATTTAACATCTTTGGCAATCGTTACAGGTCAGTCAGAGGCCTAAGAAAATCTGACAACTGGTTTACCCAGATTGCCGATTTTCCTCGAAAAAGGGGTTACGAAGGTCAGATGGCAGTCGCTTCGTATAAAAATCAGGTGATCAGCCACGTGGGATAAGGCCAGGGAGATGATAAATGACGATGTTTTATGTCTAGCGCAAGCATGAAGGCGTAGAGCGTGATCTAGCGGCGTTGGAAGACAAGGTGTCCGCTCTGGGAGGCGAGGCGGCGCGGCTGGCCGCTATACACGCCGACCATGCGCCCGCTATACACGCCAAGCGGGACGAGATCGCGCACGCTTGGCAACTACTCGTGCAAAAGGCTAAGGTACGTACACCATAGACATATAACTCCCCATATACAATATAAACGGTATAGTAGAGTTTACAATGGTGTGCTCAGTAAGCTCCTCGAAGCTTCAACCTCTGCTTACAGCTGTAAGCAGAGGTTGAATAACATATTTTTCACCGCAGATGATTAATTGCTAACGCGAGAGCACGATGCTCCTTACTCCTTTCACTGTATAGGGTCTAAACTTTTCAGGCAAACATTTTTGTAACTGAGCATCGGTTGGTGGAACATATAAATTAAAATTTTAAAATTGTACGTTACTTATTATTATATTTTTATAAGTCCCGACTCTGTAAATACGTCTCTAAATTTCATAGCGTGAAATCACAGTACCTACAATAACTCATTAGCACATACCGCCAGAATTGGAACTTTCGTCGTTTACGTAGCAGGCTCTTTACCACTGACGCTTAAATGTTAAATATAACGAATTGTAAATGTTGGTGTAGGAGCGTCGTTCGGAATTAGAGTCGTCGTACGCGCTGCATCGTTTCCTGGCGGACTACCGCGACCTGTCGTCGTGGATGAGCGACATCCGCGCGCTCATCGCGGCCGACGACCTCGCCAAGGACGTGCCCGGCGCCGAGGCGCTGCTCGAGCGGCACCAGGAACACAAGGTTGCTGCTCCATCATCATATATACATATATACACCCCTACAAGGCTTCATTCAATTATATTTTTATTACATAACATTTATGATTTCAAATGATTTATATTGTTTCGATGACGCCTGGCTGAGTTTCTTGCCGGTTCTTCTCAGAAGGATAGTTTCCGAACCGGTGGTAAATTCTCGACGTTCATAAGTGCCTTACCACGGCCTAAACTGATTAAATATTTAAATTTTCATTTTCATTTTCACACCCACTATCTGGTATCCATAGTACAAGCTCTGCTTAGTTTGGGACTAGACAGCGCTATAACATTTTTGTAATTTTATATTTATGAATAAATTTCAATTAAATTAAAAAAAACTTTTAAATATCGAAACAAGTCTTAATCGATAAGACGGTAAACATATTATTAACAATATAGGTACGTATGCGCAATGAAAATCATTTATTCTAGCTTGTGGTAGCTTCGATAACTGCCCAACTGGGAAAAACCACGTAAATTTCATCAAAAGACCAAAAAAATGGGTTCTCTCAAGATTAAGATTTAATGATACGCTTCAAATTTATTCAGCCGTTTGAGCAGTAAAGCATGCCGAAGAAATAGGCCTACCATCATCATCATAAATTTAAAAGTTGTGACTCTTGTCGGTGTAACCGATGTAATTTCTTCCATTCGTATCTATCAATTGCCATCCTTGACCTCCCTATACTTCATGGCAGACACTTGTTCCTTCACTAGTCAAATATATTTTACGTAGGCCTACGTATTCTTTAAATACATAATATCTAAATAATATTATTTTTCGAAATGCCTTTTAGGCAGTCGACTAATAAAAACAACCAAAATATATTTCCTAATTCCCAATTCAATGATCCAGGGTGAAATGGACGCACGGTCAGACGTGATCCGTTCGTGTGCGACGGCCGGCCAAGCCCTGGTGGACAGCGGCCACCGAGCCAGCGGAGAGGTGGAGGCTGCTCTCCAAGCCTTGGACAGAGACACCGCCGCCCTTCATCAGCTCTGGGACCAGAGGAGAGTACTCTACCTCCAGTGTATGGACCTCCAGCTCTTCTACCGGGACACCGAGCAAGCTGATGCCTGGATGCATAAGCAGGAGGTTTGTATTGAGATTTTAGTTCAAGAAATATAATGTTTTATTTTGTATGGGCTACTTCGAATATCTCTGATTATGGTTGGCAGTCTGGTGAAGCCCTATGAATACCCTTTTATTTTTCCACTCGTAATAGACCACTTATGCGGTACAATAATTATATGGGTAGAGATTATTGAATGGCCAAACTATTTTTATTTATTTATGCTTTCTTGTACACCTAATATTGTAATTGATGATGATATAAACGTTAGTAACAAAAGATATGTCACAAAATTGATTGTGCGAATACTCAACGCTTCTATTTAGGGCAATGCCGATCCAGTGATATAAAAACTATGTAGTACGCTTTGATAAATAAGTCTCAGTGTTCTACCCAACAGCAATTATCATGCCATATTTTCAACTATTTG
The DNA here is from genome assembly GCA_964035505.1 of Watsonalla cultraria. Taxonomy (NCBI): domain Eukaryota; kingdom Metazoa; phylum Arthropoda; class Insecta; order Lepidoptera; family Drepanidae; genus Watsonalla; species Watsonalla cultraria. The sequence goes on along the minus strand of OZ037717.1, from coordinate 1,136,425 downwards.
ACGGTCTTCATGAAAATGAGGAGGTTCTATGTCTATTTTCTTAACCGTTTATTTGTAATCAGGCTTTCTTGGCCAACGAAGACGTGGGCGACTCCCTGGACTCCGTGGAGGCTCTGTTGAAGAAGCACGAAGACTTTGAGAAGTCGCTGGCTGCCCAGGAGGAGAAGATCAAGGCTCTCGACGAGTTCGCATCTAAGCTCATCGAAGGACAACACTACGCCGCCGACGACGTTGCGCAGAGGCGGGAGATGGTTTGTTGAAAATACGACTTTATTACGAGCACATACGAATGGTTTTTAATCGTTATTAACGATGTGTACAGGTGTCGTCACAAGTTTTGAGCGTTCAGTGAAAATAATTGGGGAAATTGCGCGTGTATTTTACTATCGACGCACCATACAGACATACAGAGACAGACTCATATAATTTCTACTACGTATTCAAGGTCAGCGCACATAACTCGTGACGGAAACTGTATGTGAACAAATTGCAAAGTTTGCTGCTAAACAAGAAGTGGGCGTGGAACGGGGCTGTTACGAGAAATTGTTAGTTTCTCTAATTATTTTCCTGACAAACTCGCCCCAGAACTATCGCTGAGGCACGAATAAGGAATTAAAACGAGTAAAGAATGTGGGGTTACTAGGTGGTAGACGGAAGATCAGTACCACTATCACGAGTTTGCCGACGTTTTAGAAATTGTACAGCGCCTCCTAGCAGTGACGCGAAGAACTAAAATATCTCAGACTAAATATTGTCGGTGACGCGGCGAGTATAAACTCTGCAGAACTCGTGATAGACCCCTTTCACGAGTTCTCACGAGTAGTCGAGAATATGACCCTCACCCCAAGTATGTAAAACAACATGGTATACAAATGATAATATATCGCGTATGAACAGTTGTTGGAGCGCCGCGCCGCGTTGCTGGAGAAGTCGAGCCAACGCCGCGCCTTGCTCGAGGACGCCTACAAGTACCAGCAGTTTGAGCGGGACTGCGACGAAACCAAAGGTCAGTATTCATATAAGTTTTATTATAAAGGCACTGACTTCTACCCACAGACTTTTACTTTTCATCAAAATAAACTCTGTAAGTATTGGACGAGTTTCTTTAAATATAATAGTGGAGACGAATTTTAATCTATTCTCTTGATTTTTTTATTTTGTGGTACAACCCACCTACATACATGCATTATACTGATGCTAAATAATGCTCACGCCACCCCCTAAGGGGTAAGCGGTAAGCGTTGTAATAAAAACGCCCATATTTCGATGAAGATCATTAAGTGCCAACGTGACAGATTGCGAGTCCATCTCCGTCTCAGACACTATTCATATTTCTTTGATTTACTCCTCAGACATATGCGGTACACGCGAGATTTTCCTTTTCCTTATAGCTCGTGGTGTGTCCTGAACTTATGAAACTACCTGCTATCAGTACCCTTGCATATTTTATTTTAATACTTTAATAAATTTCGTTAATGTGCAGGATGGATAAACGAGAAGCTGAAGTTCGCGACGGACGACTCGTACCTGGACCCGACCAACCTCAACGGCAAGGTGCAGAAGCACCAGAACTTCGAGCAGGAGCTGCAGGCCAACAAGCCCAGGATCGACGAGATCACCCTCACCGGCCACGGCCTGCTGCAGCAGGAACACTTCGCTAAACGTGAGACTTACACCTACATACCTTGAGTTCACGGTAGTCATTTTATGTATGGCGCGAAACGAATGAAAACCTTTTTTCGCTAAGTACTAAATTAAGTAACAGACAACGGTTATCGAATACTTATATACCCTGCTTGTACCTCATGAAGGTAGGCAGACACCGTTTCCCAAATGCTACGAACCTTACATTAGTCTTATGTTCATGATCATGACATCATGCACTTACTTTTATTTTACATGCTCTAGCCTTGTGCCCTTCTATTATGCTCCTTATTACCATGATACCTGTGACGGTGTCAGACTTATACATCTGTCTCATCTATACAAATAAATAAAATTAAAGTGTCTGTTTATAACTACAAAATAACAGCTTTCAACTAAATGCATATACTAAATGTATACACGGTACAGACTAGAAAATCAATATTTTTAAAAAGTCCGTCTGTCTGTCTGTCTGTCTGTCTGTTTGTCTGTTTGTTCCGGGTAATCTCCGAAACGGCAGGACGGGTTATAACGGGACTTTAACTGACAGGTCACTGATGTTCCAAGGAGTAACTTAGGCTACTTTTATTTATTAAAAATATTAGGGTTACGCGACAATAAGGATGAAACTGAATCTACGCGGGTGAAACCGCGGGGCACAGCTAGTTGTCAATATATCATGGCAATAATGACCAATTATTTATCTGTGAATTCCCTTATTTTTACTTAGTCATTAAGTATTTAAGTATGTATGTATATGTGCAGCTCAAATCGACTCCCGCGTGGCTGAGTTGGGAGGTATGTGGGAGCGCCTGGCGCAGTCTTCGGAGTTGAAGGGCAGTAAGCTGCAGGACGCCGCGCAGCAGCAGCAGTTCAACCGCGCCGCCGAGGACATTGAACTGTGGCTCTCTGAGGTCGAGGGACAACTGCTTAGCGAGGACTATGGCAAGGTCAGGACGGCACATGTACACCAACTCAATATTCAAATTAAAAAAATATATATTCAACACACTTTTAATACTCATTGAACGTCAATTTTCTTACGCTTTCTAACTTAGGTTAATTTACTACCGTTTCCAAATATAAGCCAATAATCTATACAGATAAATAAAATTTACTGTTTGTAACTGCAAAATAACAGTTTTTCACTAAATGCATATGAAAGTGTACACGGTACTGACATAGAAAAACCAATTTTAAAAAAAAATCTCTGTCTCTCTGTTTGTTCCGGGTAATCTCCGAAACGGCTGGACGGATTTTAACGGGACTTTCACTGACGGATAGATTATGTTACAAGGAGTAACTTAGGCTACTTAGATTTTTAAAAAACATTAGGGATCTGCGGGCAACCATAAAATTAAAATCTACGCGGGTGAAACCGCGGGGCACAACTAGTAATATAATATAATACATACATCTGCTCACGCCTGTATCCCCCGAAGGGGTAGGCAGAGGTGTAGTAATAACAACTTCCACTTTTCACCGAAGTTGATTAAATGCCAACGTGACAGATAGCTAGTCAGGGCAGAGTCTATTGCCGTATCATTCACTATACATACGTCCTTGAATTACTTCTAAGACGTGTAGGTTTCCTCACGATGTTTTCTTTCACCGTAAAGCACGTGGTGTGAAATCACTGCCCATAAGTTTTTGGAAAAGTTATTGGTACAGGCCGCTGGGATTAGAACTAGCAACTCCAAAACCCAACGGCCAACACGGTTCTTTCGCTCAATAGCTGTTTGATTTTCTAATAAATATATATCTTCTCCCCAGGACCTGACCAGCGTGCAGAACTTACAGAAGAAGCACGCTCTGTTGGAGGCCGACGTGAGCTCTCACGGCGAGAGGATCGACGCCATCCGCGCACAAGCGGAGGCATTCATCGAAAGGGAACACTTCGACAAGGACAACATTCAAACTAAGCGGGTACGCTCTGTTACACTTATTATGTTCTAGGAACCGCTTTTTATGGGATGAAGTAGGTTATGCGTTCATCAGTAATATGAACATGCTTTACTTTCCAATTAAAATTTAAAAGATCGAAATCAAAAACTGTGCTAGCATGTTGAGTAACGATTGTCAGATACGTCGTATTTTTGTTTTTATTTTGTCTCATGTTTCAGATTGGGGTAGACCCCAAATTATGACATAATATTAGGGCGATGTTAAATCAATCTCATTCTGGAATCAGTAATTACTTCATGTGAGAAGCAATGGCAGAGTTATAGAACCAAATGAAGCCTAACTTCCCAAAATAATGTTGTATTTTGAGAAGGAGCATCTGGGATACTTCTTCGAAAGTTCTAAGGTATATAATGTGTTTTTACGTATCTACTATGTATGTGTGTATTGCTAGGATGCGTTGGTCGGCCGCTACGCAGCTCTGGATAAGCCGATGGCGATCCGCAAGCGACGTCTGCTCGACTCACTGCAAGCGCAGCAACTGTTCAGGGACTTGGATGACGAGGCCGCCTGGATCCGCGAGAAGGAACCTATCATTGCCTCCACTAATAGAGGTAGGCTTTCATATTTAATGTTCTAATTAGTTGTTCAAAGACTTCAGACGCGTTAAGTGATCGCAATTAATATAAGGTATATTTAACATTCAACCTTTCATACATTCAATATCTTTGATTTTCTTACGGAGTAGCTCGGTACCAGATCACTATCGCCTCAATTCGAGGATCAATATTATTTGAATGAAACTTCCTACTCTAACGCACATTAATCAATCAGCTTCGTGACGGCGTTGCCTGGCCTTGGATAAAGCTCGTGAAGTAAGGCGATGTGGTGACAACCCGTTTATAGTTGATATGCGTACTAATAACATTAGAACTGTGTCCATGGGCTTATAGTTGCTTGAACTATTTATTTTGTATTTTTAAAACTGTATAATATTCTTTAAAAGAGTAATTACTGAGTTTCTTGCCAGGTTGTTCTCAGTAAAAGCAACCTTCCGAACCTGGCGGTAGCATGTATAATCCTGTGTTATTGTGTCATTCTGACGATTTGAAAGTACTTTGTATAAAGTCTAATCGAATAAAGATATATTTGAATTTGAATTTGAATTTGACTAAGAGACCGACGTGAAAGTCGGTGCGCAACACCACATCAGTCGTTGTGCCGAATAATAACGAGGAAGATTACTGACGCCGGATGTATGTGAATGCGTAGGTCGCGACCTGATCGGCGTGCAGAACCTGATGAAGAAGCACGCGGCGGTGATGGGGGAGATGGCGCAGCACGAGGCTCGCGTCGAGGCCGTGCGCGCCGCCGGCGCCGCGCTGCAGGACCAGGGACACTTCGCCGCCGACGACATCGGTGCGCGCCTCGCCCACCTCACACAGCAGTGGACGCAGCTGCAGGAGAAGGCGCACCAGGTACACGCCGCTAGCACCGCCCGCGCAGGACCAGGGACACTTCGCCGCCGACGACATCGGTGCGCGCCTCGCCCACCTCACACAGCAGTGGACGCAGCTGCAGGAGAAGGCGCACCAGGTACACGCCGCTAGCACCGCCCGCGCAGGACCAGGGACACTTCGCCGCCGACGACATCGGTGCGCGCCTCGCCCACCTCACACAGCAGTGGACGCAGCTGCAGGAGAAGGCGCACCAGGTACACGCCGCTAGCACCGCCCGCGCAGGACCAGGGACACTTCGCCCAAATAATACTACTGGGAGCAGACGCTGCGGTAGCCGAAAATTTAAGCTTTTTGCATAATCATCTCTCGTCAAAAGCGAATTTGACAGGTACATATTTCTAGTTACCTCTCTGTGGAGCGACCAAGATTAGCTGTCGAAGTGCTATTGCTACAGGAGGTTTTGCCACCTAGGTAAGTGCTTAATTTTTAATTCACACAATTTAGTCGCAGCAGCTCATCTGGCGATTGCCGTACAAACGTGTACGATTTGACTGCCTCAGTGACAGTAATGTGTTTCAACTATGTGTTCGTTTCCAGCGCAAGCAAGACCTGGAAGATTCGCTACAAGCTCAGCAATACTTCGCGGACGCCAACGAGGCGGAGTCGTGGATGCGTGAGAAGGAGCCGATGGCCAACACTCAGGACTACGGAAAGGACGAGGACTCCTCCGAGGCGCTGCTCAAGAAACACGAGGCGCTGCTCTCAGACCTCGAGGCATTCAATAACACCATCAAGGCGCTCAGGGAACAGGCGGATGCTTGTCGGGTGCGTACATATATTAAATAACTAGCTGTGCCCCGCGGTTTCACCCGCGTAGATTTATTTTCATCCTTATTGTCGCGGAACCCTAATATTTTTGATAAATATATAATATAGCCTAAGTTACTCCTTGAAACATCAGCTACCTGCCAGTGAAAGTCCCGTTAAAATCGGTCCAGCCGTTTCGGAGATTACCCGGAACAAACAGACAGACAGACCGACAGACAGAGAAAAATTTTAAAACTTGGTTTTTTAGTGTCAGTAGCGTGTATACTTTCATATGCATTTAGTGAAAAGCTGTTATGTTGGATTTACAAACAGACACTTCAATTTTATTTATCTGTATAGATTGGTTTTTTGGCGCCAAAACTCTGCCTATGCTAGATGAAACTGGTCAATACCAAATACGTTGGATTGGATCGTTGTTCACGTTATATTGGTTAAACTGGATGGTGGGTCGCTATCATCGATACTTGACACTCGACTCTTTTGTAACTGTAACACAATATACCGTACGTAGCCTGTCTTCACCAGGTTGTATAGGGTATAAATACTATTTGAACTCATTCTCAATCTCAACTCATTTTCAATTACTTTTTAAAGAAAAGGTTTTGACAGGCTTCTTCCAATTAATATGGATTAATGAAAATTGTAAATGTATTGTTGGTACAGCAACAAGAGTCACCAGTAGTGGACGTGTCCGGCAAGGAGTGTGTGGTCGCCCTATACGACTACGCCGAGAAGTCCCCGCGCGAGGTGTCCATGAAACGTGGCGACGTGCTCACCCTACTCAACTCTAACAACAAGGTATGTCATTCTTTTAACTTTAGCTGTATTATTAGATCATCATCATATTTCTGACCTTATCCAATGTTATTTGTGGTCGGCGCAATGTGTTTTCCTCTATCAGCAATAATATCTGTATTCATTCTTTTTCTAACCATAATCTTTGATAGAATACATTCATATCTCTATGTTTTCCTCTTGTAACTACCAACATAAAAAAACTGTTAATTTAGCTCCTGTAACTAGAGATTTCAAGATAAAGTAGTGCAGATATAAAACTTCAAAAGCAGATTACTACCCGCGGTATCTCCTTGAAAATGAAAAATAAATAGATTCAGTTAAGGCTCTAGTAAGGCACTTATAAATGATTAATAAATTATCACTGGTTCAGAAACTATCCTGAGCCAGACGTCTTGTAGATTTAATTAAATAGTGATAAAAAATTTAATTTTTTTCATTACCCCTTACTAAATCGCAGTCAAATGATTGACTGTGGTGTTGTTCCTCTGGAATGTGGGCATTTTTTTTTGTGTTTTCGACCCTTCACAAATCGTTCATTATATGGATATTCATTTGATTCTGTAATTGAAGAATACAATAAAATTGTATTCTACGATTACAGCATTTCAGTAAACACAATCGTACGTTTCTGAACTAACAAAACTTGCACATTTTTGGAACAGGAATTTTCTAAAACAGTCATAAAATACGTTTAAATAAAAGTCCCATATATTGTTAGACCTTTTAACCGAATTGTACAGTGATTCCGCCACAGGCATGATATAATAGGTTATAACGTAACGTAAGAGTGGGCAATTCGTAACATGTCAATATTAACATTCCGAGCGCACGTTGTGCAGTAAAAGAACAGATGTTAGCTCGTAATTAGTCATAATCGACAAATCAACGTCTCAATGCTACCGATATACTGCGAGGGTTCGAATAAGGCGTCGTGCACACTGATAACGGTTTTATTTTCGTTATCATCTCGTTTTATTGTATTTAATAAATACAATATTATGTTATCACTGTAGGTATAACTACTATCCATATTAATACAGTTGTCAGATGAAGAGAACAATACATTTTTTTAATAGTTGTAGAAAATCTGTGTCATTGTGCGATCTACCGGACGTGTACACCATCTTGTTGGTGAATAGTTCTGTCCGTCTGTTACATATTCACAACCGAAGCAACTTTGCTGTAATTTTTATTTGAGGTAGCTTCAACCCCAAAAACGTACATCTAATAAATATTCGGACGTGTGAAATCTAGGATATAATATAAACCAGTAAGGATTACTATGGATAATATTTCATTGGATCAGCATTCCTCTTATTCATAAACTATGTAAAATAGTGTGTACCGTGAACACAGTCTTACAGATCCATTGTTATCAGGTACTATCCGCGTATTTTACGTAACATCTAACCGTCCGCGGCCCATCAAAACACTACGCCCGTTGCGCGCGCGCCGCTCGCTCCTCACACTATTACTATTAAAATGTAGTTTATCTTTAGATAGCTTAGCAAATAACCCTCTGTGATATATGATAGTGATATTAGTGTCGAAATGATAGTGTTAACGTGGTTTGTTGTGGTTATAGTTGAAAGGTTATTAGGTTATAGGGGTGATAATCTTAGCAATGATCGAGAGGACCATAGGAAGAGAGTTCATAAGAGTGTAAGCATTTTAAACCTTATTTAAACACGTGTAGGGTTGGTTTCTGCGCATAAATGTCGCGGTCTGACAAGACAAATAAACATTCCATTTTTTTTTTTTTTTTTTTTTTTTTCCATTTATTTTGGCACAAACAGTCAAAATTATACAGAGGTAATATTAAGGTATAGATAATACCTAGAACAGTTTTAAATGTAAAGCAGACAAGGAGTGCCCAATATTAAATAAAAGTAGAAGGTACCTATGATTTGAAACCTTAAAAGGGTACAAGATTTTGTCGAATTAAAGCTATATTTAAACAGGATAACTAAAACATATTTTCATGATAGTGTTTCGAATTTGTCTTATTAACATACATGCTGAAACTATATAAAAATATGGATCTCTAAATGAAATGGAATATAGTTGCTTTTCGCATTTTAGTATTTTGTCAAGGTAGGCTTCTAATGAATATGTTATCTCTACTTTATTTTAGAACTAGCTAATGGTGAAGTATATATTATTTTACCTGGTTTATTTAAGAAATGTTCTTTTTCTATTTGATTTAAATTATATTCACCTTGATTATTTGTACTTGTATGTATAGTATTTTTATTGGTTTGATGAAACACACAGGTGTCTGGTTGGATTACTTGCCGGGTATTCACAAAAGGCCAGCTTCCGAACCGGCGGTAATTTTATCTTCGTTTATAGGTGCCTTAACAGAGTCTAAACTGAATAGATAATTTTCATCTAAATTTTCACGTTCACCGACTTGTTTGTGTAAACCTCTCTTTACATAAAATAAATAATATAATAACTTTTTAAATTCGACAGTTTGATGGGAAACACTCTCTCTATGTGACGTACTTGTGTATAAGATGCGACCTACATAGCATGCACGATGTTTTAATATTTACACCTGACGCCGCTGTTTCATCACAGTGTGATAATGTTATTATACTTAGTTATATAGTTAGTGTGCACTGTTTGGAAGGATTAGTTACACATTACATTATCGCGATTATCTGCGTTTGTTCAACGGAGGTCATAAATTTGCTGTGTTTTTTGATTTAAAGCTATTTATGAGCCAAGTCTATGCATAAGTGATGATATTATGTATGTAAGATAGTGTCATAATGAGGCACCATAGGAACTTCTTGTTGAAAAGGAAATCCCATAAAGATATTTCTCCTGCTTACCGGATATTTTTTTTTTTTTCAAATTCGGCTAATACAAAATGTGCTTTTGAGACCTTGTTCAGTGCTGCAAAACATTTTTATTGCAAACTCGTAAACTTAAGATTATTCAAGTCACAGCCTGATAAATGAGATTTACTATTGTGGACTCCCAATTCATATCTGAACCGTTTTTCCGCGGTGACCCCAATTTGTGGTCGACACCTAATACACATTTGGTATCACTGTGGCATCTCCATAATCAGTGCATTTAGATTTATATTTGAGTAAGTCTGTTTGAGGAGTTCGTGGCACAGTTGCTATTGCGCATATCATTCGATCAGCGAAGTTAAGCAACCATACGCCTAGCCAGTAGTTGGATGGGTGACCGCCCGAGTTCCCTCCGTGCCTCGGAGAGCACGTTAAGCCGTCGGTCCCGGTTGCCAATTTAAAATCTTTGGCAATCGTTACAGGTCAGTCGGAGGCCTAAAAATAATCTGACAACTGGTTTAACCCAGATCACAGATTTTCCTCCTAAAATGGGGTTGCGAAGGTCAGATGGCAGTCGCTTCGTATACAAATCATGTGATCAGCCACATCGGGTTGAATCAAGTGCCGACCCCAACAATGTATGGGATAAGGCCAGGGAGATGATGATTCGAGTAAGTCTGTTTCATTAGCTCTCGTTAACAACAGTGTTCTTCCGAAGTTTATTATGTATATCGATGGTTAAACTTGATACTAATCATATGGTTTTCCATCATAGGACTGGTGGAAGGTGGAAGTGAACGACAGGCAAGGGTTCGTGCCGGCCGCGTACGTGAAGAAGATCGACGCTGGCCTCTCCTCCTCTCAGCAGAACCTCGCTGACTCCAGCTCCATCGCTGCCAGGCAGAACCAGGTAACTTTGTGACCAAATATATGACTTGACTATAATATTATCTACAATTGACTTAGTGTACAGGTTGGGAACTGTTGGAATTGCGGAAGGGAAGAAGTTGGTAGGAAAAAAGATGAGAAAGTCCAGCACTAGGACAAAACCAGCTGTATTAGATTAAGCTTTAAATTTGTTTGTATGGAGTCGTGTTTGAAAACAATTGCCGCATTCATTTTTCTAGCCACACCCAATGCGTTCGATATGCTTCATTAAACAAATTAATCTGCCTGAACTAATTGATCCGAATTACTCATGTATTATCAAGGCTTTCAACGCTACTTTTTGACAAGAATTATCTTGAACTGCTTTATGCGAGAGAAAACTCCTTTAACTTGAACTCAATTCGAAAATTCTTTAATGATAGAACGTATGACCACAGTTTAAAACAAATCAGTAGGCCAACGCGTTCTAAGTTAGCTGACTTCGTTGGCTGACTGTTTACATAGGAAAAATTTTTTTTTATCTGTGTATTAACAAGTGGTAATGTATTTTAGATCGAAGGTCAGTATGACAACCTCCTAGGCTTGGCGCGCGAGAGGCAGAACAAGCTGAACGAGACCGTCAAGGCGTACGTGCTGGTGCGAGAGGCGGCTGAACTCGCCACCTGGATTAAGGACAAGGTACGATGTTCACTCTTCTTTCTTCGTGAATTTGATTTATTCCCATAATAATTCGTATTACATTACTAACAAAGATTAATGGCAAATCTCCAACAATGTCCAAGTAAGATCGCTAGTTTTCCATAAGAGGGAGAGGAGTTTAGTCTATAACTAGTCCTGCCATTTATAGTGGGAAATTGTATAGTTTTATCATTTTTACACGGAGAAACGAATAGACATGTTTTTTTACGAAGAGAGAATTTATTTTATTTCCAAAAAAAATCCTCTGAAATAGGATTCAAATTGTGATTGTACATTTATTCGTTCCCAGAAGGTGCATGTATAGGTGCTTAGTATATTACTAAATATAAATAAACTGTTATTGTATTTGTTCTTAGGAGATGCACGCCCAAGTCCAAGACGTGGGTGAAGACCTGGAGCAGGTGGAGGTGATGCAGAAGAAGTTCGACGACTTCCAGAACGACTTGCGAGCCAACGAGGTGCGCCTCGCCGAGATGAATGAGATCGCCGTGCAGCTGATGACCGTCGGACAGACCGAGGCGGCGCTCAAGATCAAGACGCAGATGCAGGTCAGATTATACTTAGTTCTACGAAAAAATAAAGAGATGGCGCTAGAAGAGACCAATTAAATACAATCTCAAATATAATTTAAAAATAAAGTATTATCCAATTAGTTGCGAGTCGGTTAACTGGTAATGAAGAATTAAGATGCGCAAAATATTTTTACAGATCTCTCAGATCTATACAGATAAATAAAATTGAAGTGTCAGTTTGTAATTCGAAATTAACAGCTCTTCACTTAATGCATATGAAAGTATATACGTTCATTACACTAAAAAAAACAATTTAAAATTTTTCGGCTTTACTGGCAGATAGCAGATCTTACAAGGAGTATCATAGGCTAAATTTATTTGTAAAAAAAGAATGGGGGGTCCGTGAAATATAGCCAACGCAGGTGAATCCGCGGGGCACATAGTACGTAATAATGAGTTCAAATAGTTTTTATTGTACCGCTTAAATGCTAACTGCAATTTCTAAGGTCGGACCATTACTCTTTTAAATATATTTCAATAGGGACCACGTATATTAATAATGTTGTATGTCCCCAGGAATTGAACTCGAAGTGGACATCGCTGCAGCAGTTGACCGCTGAGCGAGCGGCGCAGTTAGGGTCGGCCCATGAAGTGCAGAGATTCCACCGCGATGTGGATGAAACCAAGGACTGGATCGCCGAGAAGGAAGCCGCGCTCGCCACTGACGACCTTGGCAAGGATCTGCGCTCCGTGCAAACATTGCAGCGTTAGTATACATACATTTTATGATTAAGTGCCCACGTGACTTTTAATTACTTCTTAGACATATGCGGGTTTCCTCACGATGTTTTCCTTCATCGTAAAGCACGTGGTGTGAAATCACTGCATATAAGTTTTTTTCTTAGAAAAACTAAGGCTACATAATACATACATATGCTCGCTTGTATTCCCCAAAAGGGTAGGCGGATGTGTTGTAATACCAACATCCAATTTTTAAACAAGTTCCAACGTGACAGATATTGAGTCTATACAGGTTTTCTTACGATTATTACCTTCACCGTAAAGCACGTAGAAAATCTCATTGGTACAGATCTGCTGTGATTCTAACCCCACGGCCACCACGGCTCTCAATCTTAATCAGGAAGTGATGTTAAAATAGTGTTGTTTGTTTGTCAGGTAAGCACGAAGGTCTGGAGCGCGACCTGGCAGCGTTGGGTGACAAGATCCGTCAGCTGGACGACACGGCCAATAGGCTGATGTCGACACACGGCGACTCAGCCGACGCCACGTACAGTAAGCAGCGCGAGATCAACGAGGCCTGGCATCAGCTGCAGGCTCGCGCCAATGCTCGCAAGGAGAAACTGCTCGACTCTTACGACCTGCAGAGGTAACCTCATCAGCTATACTACGGGAGCCATTGACTTAAAAAAAAATCTTCGACTTATATTTAGACTGATTGATTCCTTAGCGTATTTCCTCCTTAGAATATTATTAGCATAAAATAGATGCGTAATTATCCCCACAATTTTCGCTGAGCGCTCATAACTCGTGGCGGCATCTTGTACTTTTACTTGTTGTACACCAACAGACCAATTATAAATTTTTGTCATAGATTCCGTATGTGGCTACGTGGGTGGGTAATTCAAAGCTATTCTATATTGGCGAGAGATTTATTGAAATTCAGTGACTTATTTTATTATATTAATACAACCTTAGTAAATACAAGTTCAAAAAAGATCACATCTACAATTCTATAGCGGAATTTTTCTAATATCTTGATAAATGTATAACCGGTGTATTCACCCCGCTTTCTGCATGTTGAACGATATTTTAATAAAAACGTATCAAACAGATTCCTCTCTGACTACCGCGACCTGATGGCGTGGATCAACTCCATGATGGCGCTGGTGAGCTCGGACGAACTGGCCAATGACGTCACAGGAGCCGAGGCACTCCTCGAACGACACCAGGTAACATACACACACACACTTCAGTAATTGTACCTCACATACTTAGTTACATCTATAAATATTCCCATAAACATTCAACATGTTTTGTGAAAGATTTACAATTAAAATTGTACAGATGTTTGGATTAACAAAGTTCCACCATTAGCTCTTATTGCCTAGTTACTATGTGACAGTGACAGACTTATACATTGCACATACATCTGTCTCGTAATAATGTTAATGTATGATGGTAATAGGTTTCATCCAAAACAGTACAGAATAATATTCATATCCACGAAACATGCATCTTTAAAATCTTTATATTCAGAACTGTATGAAGTGAAGGTAAAGTGAAATAAAGTTGGGTATATATTTCTAGAGCCAGCGTTTGGAGATAGACGCCCGATATGGCATATTGCCGCAGGTCAGACGCCTTGCACGCATGAGTGCTCCGAGCCTAACATGAGGACGATTCACACTTACAAAGACATGTCCTATGATTACTTATCAAATGAAATCAAAATATTAATAGATAAATTAAAATTTTATAGCGATATTAGCTGTGCCCTGCGGTTTGACCCGCGTAGATTTAATTTGATTACCGCGGAACCCTAAATTTTCTTTATAAATAAAAAGCCCATAGTACTCCCTGTAACATTAGCTATCTGCCAGTGAAAGTCCCTTTAAAATCGGTCTAGCCGTTTCAGATGAAAAGATAACCCACATAATTAAAATATTTTTTTTAAAGCCAAATTATGTTTAGCTTTTTGTATTTATTGAACAAATATTACTTAAATTAATTCAAAATGTAGCCTAAAAAAGAACGAATTTTGTTTGCTTTATAAATTATATAAACCTCTGTGTTTAGATAGCTATTTGATTTCATATTCCGTGTATTTTACAAAAGTGTGAATCATTCTCTAAATTAATTTTCGATGGACACAGTTGTTTGCAATACTGTTAAATAATATAATATACCTACCTACCTACCAACACAACTCTATGTGCTATATTGCAAAGTTCTTCTTACTGATCGTATTAAAACTAAAATAATTTAGTTTACTAAAATCCACGTAGTTTTGAGGGGAACAGTAAAACAAATATACTTAACCATATTCAAGTGAAAATTATTTTCTGTAACTTTAATTAAAATCACCTTCTTAACAAGTTAATGAAGTAATATTTTGTTAAATGCAATTTTAATTTAATTGTGTTGAATGTATTTATTGTACAATAATTTTCGAAAAATTCTATATGTAATCAGTCTTATACAGCACTATTTTTTGATAATTGGAAATGAATATTCGAAATTAATTGTACTTTGTTTTTCGTCGTGTTACATTTTGTGTGATTTATGTTTTACGATAATATTTCCTTCAGTTTGTTGTGTGTTGTGGTTTCGTTGTGGTCTCTATAACATTTCTACTTGTGTATTATACACATTTGCATTTTTCTGTGTGTTGTGTTGCCATTTTACAGTCAAACTAAGACTTTTTCGTTTACAAATTAAAAAATAAATTTGCATCTGGAAAAATTGCTAAACTTGTCAAATGTATTAATTGAGTATAATAGTATTGACCAAATGCTTGCAGATAACTTGCAGCATTCAACATACATTCAGTTTCACATATAAAAAATCAGTTTCAGCTCCGTCTCCCTTTGGGGTTATCTCTCCTCTAACTCTAACTCCCTTATTACAAAACAGCTTAAGAAAATCCTTGGTTTACAAATTGCTTTGTTTCTTTTCTGATTCAGATTTAAATAGAGATATAGACCAAGCCCATATTTGGTTCTAGTCTTGGCTTAAACCATTTTTTGTAATAAGAGGGGAACTATAATTGTTGTCTACATGAAGTTAATTATGATGTTATATGTGATAGGAACACCGCACGGAAATGGACGCCCGCGCAGGCACGTTCCAGGCGCTGGAGTTGTTCGGCCAGCAACTGCTGCAGGGCGGACATTACGCCAGCAACGATATACAGGACAAACTTAACACCATGGGAGACGCACGGCAGGAACTTGAGAAGTTAGTCCTTATATTTGCTTTATTGAATTAGTACATTTTTGCTTTCAGTTAGAAAGCTCAATTTGTATCATAATAGTGTGTTCACTTCAGTTCCTTGTCAAGATATAGATACAAGGAACTGGGAGACACGCTCATGTAAGAACCCAATGGCGCCGTGAGGTATCATCTGGTATGTTAAAGCATGACGAAGCCTGGCTCGACAGCATTGAAATGGTTGTAGTAACAAAGAAGGCGGTTTACGTATTACATATGCTATTTTTGATGGATGAACAATGGTCGAATGATTGTAATTATACAATATTATCAAATCAAATTTTCACCAAAGATGATTAAGTGCCAATGTGACAGATGTTGTCTATCGTCTCAGACTTTATACTTACGTTTAAAATTCATGAAATAAAAATATATATTGCTCAAATATATACGTATGTGTTTAGGGCGTGGGTGGCGCGGCGCATGCTGCTGGACCAGAACCTGGAGTTGCAGCTGTTCTACCGCGACTGCGAGCAGGCCGAGACCTGGATGGGGGCCCGCGAGGCCTTCCTCGCTCCTTCCACCGCCTCCACCACCGAGGCCGACGCCCCCGACTCCGCGCAGCCCGACAACGTCGAACAACTCATCAAGAAACACGAGGACTTCGATAAGGCTATCAATGCTCATGTCAGTACCGCATACCACTGCACTTTTTGAATAGGATCTATTAAGTATGGTCAAGAATTTATTAAAACTAAGAATCTGAACAGATCTTTTATTCGAAAAAGACTTATATTTAACAGCAGATGCAAAAAGTTGTTGTTGCGTAATAATCCATTTTATATTTCATAGTTCTTTTTCTCCACTCGGATTTAGTAATAGACCTGAAATAGAGAGATATTTATATAAATAGGATATTCTTAAAAATGGTCAGAAAAAATACAAACATGATGCGGGTTTCATATTTTTCCTTACCATTTAGATCATATGTGTCATGCATAAAAATCTAATATTTAGATAAGACTTTTTCTTTTAATTTATTTTATAATCATCTCCACCATCGTATTAATATAACCTTTACCTTAAAATGTCATCAGGAGGAGAAGATCGCCCAGCTCCAAACTCTAGCCGACCAGCTGATCGCATCAGAGCACTACGCCGCCGACCCCATAGACAAGAAGCGCAGACAAGTGCTCGACCGCTGGCGCCACTTGAAGGAAGCCCTCATCGAGAAGAGGTCCCGCCTCGGGGATGAGCAGACGCTGCAGCAGTTCTCACGTGACGCCGACGAGATGGAGAACTGGATAGCTGAAAAACTGCAGCTGGCTACTGAAGAGAGCTACAAAGTATGTCTTTGTCATTTACTACTAGCTGTGCCCCGCGGTTTTACCCATGTAGCGTTAATTTCACTGGTGACCAGCAGAACCTTTATTTTTTTAAAATATAAGTAGCCTGAGATACTCCTTACATTAGCTATTTGCCAGTGAAAGTCCTGTTAGTCCAGCTGTTCTATGTTTTGTAATAACACCTCTGTCCACCATTAGCATATCGGTCATCATCACAATCTTATCTTATATTGTATCTATATGTATAAAAATTAATCCCTATTTTCCTTGGTCACGCCATCACACGTGAACGGCTGGACCGATTTCGCAAATCTTTTTTTAGTTGTGGTTGTTATTGCCAGGAGAAGGTTCTTATGAAATAAAACCCTAAGAAAAGAACGCGCTTCAACGTCTGTCGGGTCATCTAGTGTTAATTTAAATGTGTGTGTCAGGACCCAGCCAACATCCAGTCGAAGCACCAGAAGCACCAAGCCTTCGAAGCGGAGCTGGCGGCCAACGCCGAGCGCATACAATCAGTACTGGCCATGGGAGGCAACCTTGTCCAGCGAGGGCAGTGCAGCGGCAGCGAAGATGCTGTGCAGGTAATTATTGACTATTATTTATTTTATTTATTCCTACCTCATATGACCGCAAATGCTATTGAGATCCTGAATTCGATCACCCAGGTCGGGCAAAGCGATAATGGGTTTATTAACCTATAATAGCCCAGTAGCAGCCCGGTCTGGATTAGTGCCTGGCTAATGGCAATAGGCTCGCCCTCTATTACATGAGACTTAAAAATACCTAGTGAAATGTGGGTATACTCTAAGTACATCACTGTCTATCCTTTCGGGGAATACAAACACCCACCTTGTTGAATGAAAAGTTTCTATAGTAAGGAAACATTGTCTTATTGAGTATAAGTCAAATTATTTACCGACCACAGATAATTTGTTCTAATCCGTTAGGCGTTAGACGATATTTACGTAAGCATCGAAGTATAAGCTATTGTGGCTTATATCGAGAATATTCATAGTATGTGTTGTGAACAGGCTCGGCTGGCGTCGATCGCGGACCAGTGGGAGTTCCTCACACAGAAGACCACGGAGAAGTCTCTCAAGCTAAAGGAGGCCAACAAACAGCGCACATACATCGCCGCTGTCAAGGACCTCGACTTCTGGCTCGGAGAGGTACACACTATATCAATTAAACATTGTTCTAAAATTTATAAGCTTGGGTGGACTGGAAACCTAAGCGACAGACTCACCATCTGTAGCGTTTGTTGAAAAGTGGGTGTACATCTTCTGCCCAATACTATTGGGGATCCTTGGAAGGCGTGATTATATACTGTTTGTTAAAAATAAATACAATTAATCTTCATGCTATAGAAACAGACATACATGCATATGCTCCCGCCTGTATCCCATGAGGGAAACAGGCATATTCCAATTACTGGAAAATTAAGCAAATGCTCCGATATAAAGGGGTTACGTTTGCTATTTCTTAAGTAATAAACGTTTGTGTACTCACATATATTCATATTGTAGGAGAATGGTATTTGTTGTAATAACACTTAAATTATGCACTTGCAGGTTGAAAGTCTGCTGACTTCCGAGGACTCTGGCAAGGATCTGGCGTCGGTGCAGAACCTCATGAAGAAGCATCAGCTGGTCGAAGCTGATATCCAAGCGCACGAGGACAGGATCAACGGTCAGTCCCCAATCACTTTTACAACTTAATAATATTATGATATTTTCAGGAAAACGGTCTTTCCCACCCAACGGTTTCGGCCATCGTTTATTATTTCAATGTGTTAAACATTTAGCGCCAGTGTCACAGAAACTGTGATTCAAAAACTTATACTCCGATGCTAGTTGACACACATACGTGTTAACGGAACTAGTAGTCCTATGTCAGCGACACTCATTCGCAACTCCGACAAATTCAGCTGGAGTGGCGTCAGGGTTTAGACGAGCAGTGCCGAAGCCGAACGTGTTAGTATACTGGAGTGTAACCGTAGTGATAATAATTAAATGAGTATTCTAAGTATACCTCATTTGAACGTATATGTGTGTGTGTGTGTAGACATGAACGCGCAAGCGGACGCTTTGGTGTCGAGCGGTCAGTTCGACAGCGCGGGCATCGGCGGGCGGCGCGCGGCCATCAACGAGCGGTTCGCGCGCGTCGCCGCCCTCGCCGCGCATCGCCGCCAGGCGCTGCACGAAGCCAACACGCTGCACCAGTTCTTCAGGGACATCGCCGACGAGGAGTCGTGGATCAAGTATGTATACACTTAACACATATGCTCACGCCTGTATTCCCCGAGGGGGTAGGCAAAGGTGCTGTATTAACAACACCCACATTTCACCGAAGATGATTAAGTGCCAACGTAACAGCTGGTGAGTCTGTCGCCGTCTCAGGCACTATACATACGCCTGAATTACTTTTCCGATACATGCAGGTTTTTTTCACGATGTTTTCCTTCACCGTAAAGCATGTGATGTGAAAACACTGCACATAAGTTTTTAGAAAAACTCATTGGTACAGGCCCCGAGTTCGAATCCCAGATTCGAACTTGCGTAGCAGGCGACTGCTCTAACCCCAAGCCCACCTCGGCTCCTATACACTTCATATATCGGCGGGCAGCGCGTGGCCATCAACGAGCGGTTCAAACCCACATTTCGCCAGTTAGGTGCTCACTATCGGTGTAATGTGTTCCCAGGGAGAAGAAGTTGTTGGTGGCGTCGGACGACTACGGGCGCGACCTGACGGGCGTGCAGAACCTGCTGAAGAAGCACAAGCGGCTGGAGGCGGAGCTGGGCTCCCACGCGCCCGCCGTGCAGGCCGTGCAGGACGCCGGCGCGCGCCTGCAGGACGTCTCCTCGCTCGCTGCTCCCGAGGTTGGTACCGCTACTATGGGACTAAACACAAGCGGCTGGAGGCGGAGCTGGGCTCCCACGCGCCCGCCGTGCAGGCCGTGCAGGACGCCGGCGCGCGCCTGCAGGACGTCTCCTCGCTCGCTGCTCCCGAGGTTGGTACCGCTACTATGGGACTAAACACAAGCGGCTGGAGGCGGAGCTGGGCTCCCACGCGCCCGCCGTGCAGGCCGTGCAGGACGCCGGCGCGCGCCTGCAGGACGTCTCCTCGCTCGCTGCTCCCGAGGTTGGTACCGCTACTATGGGACTAAACACAAGCGGCTGGAGGCGGAGCTGGGCTCCCACGCGCCCGCCGTGCAGGCCGTGCAGGACGCCGGCGCGCGCCTGCAGGACGTCTCCTCGCTCGCTGCTCCCGAGGTTGGTACCGCTACTATGGGACTAAACACAAGCGGCTGGAGGCGGAGCTGGGCTCCCACGCGCATAATTTGAAACTACTTTGTTGTAAAGTCTAATTATCAAATAATGATATTCTTGAATTTGTGGTTGAATATGAATATACTGATATTATCAAAAGAAACACTTTGAGAAACATTTTAGTTTCGATTATATTAAGATGAAATCCAATGCAATATCTACCGGTTAAAGATCTGCTGCCGCCAGAGTTGATCCGCCCATCTAGGACACGGCCCACTTTAAAGATCTGCTGCCGCCAGAGTTGATCCGCCCATCTAGGACACGGCCCACTTTATATAGAATAAAACCACTGTGTCAACATACTAACAACTATTATTTGCAAAGCGACATTTATACTGTACTTATTTTGACTGGTTCGTATTACATCGTATACTTTATCTTTGTGTGTTTGTAGATCGAAGCTCGTCTTCGTGCGCTAGCCGCGGCTTGGGACGATCTCCGCGCGCTATCCACCGAGCGCGGCGCCAAGTTGCACCAGTCGCTGCTCTACCAGCAGTTCCTCGCTAAAGTCGACGAGGAGGAAGCCTGGATCAGGTGAGACTTCGCTAGGAACTAGAGTTTGATGAGTTACACATCCTATAACCATCCATTGGTTAGGTGGGAGAAAAATAAACTGAAGGTTTTACGGCATGATGACAGACATTACTTGTTAGAGGATGGTCGTTTATTGAAATTATTTTCGTTATTTATTCTTGAGCTGTGGTACACATCGGGGTTATTATAATAAATAATTTATATAAAATTAAAGTCATAGATTATTCGTGATATTAAGACCGAATCTCATTGAAACATTTTCAAATTAATATAATTTTATTCAAAGTGCCCCTCGTAGACTTAATTGCGGAACATAATGTGAATACAATGGGTTCTGCAAAAAAAAAAAACAGTTAAATATTTTTTTTTTATCCAAAACCGCTGGACCAATTTTAATTTATTCAAATTAAAATCCTTGTATCTGCCTGTGAAAGTCCCGTTATAATTGGTCCAGCGGTTTCGGATTAACCGGACAGTTAAAAAAATATAAAATAGATTATTTGTGAGTGTCGTATCGTATAAGACATGCTTTCGTATTTAGAGAAAACATGTTAATTCCGAATTACATACAGACACTTCAATTCAATGACATTTTAAGACGTACTGAAGTAAGTTATTCTACCATCGTTTCCAAAGTAAAGTCTGACAGGAGAACTTGCTCTTTGTGTCAGTGAGAAGCAGCAGCTGGTGGGGGGTGGGGAGTGCGGCGACAGTATGGCGGCGGTGCAGGGTCTGCTCAAGAAGCACGAGGCGCTGGAGGCCGAGCTGGCCGCGCGCGCCGAGCGCGTGGCTGAGCTGGCTCGCGATGGGGACCAACTGCTCGCCAAAGGGAACCTTCACGCCGAGGCACTCGAGCACAGGATGCATGCATTACAGGTACAGGGGTCACGAGTTGACAGGTTATTTAAAGTACAGGGGTCACGAGTTTGTCACCGTTTTCCTAATCTACACTCGCGTCTCCGACAATATTTTTATGGCATATTTTAGTTCATCACTTCACCGCTTGGGGGCGCTGTACAATTTCTCATACAAACATTCGGCGGTGTTGTGTTTGTAGGAATATACAGACAGTGTGCAGATGTATATTTGAGTGTGTGTGTGTGCATATGTACAATTTTATTTGCTTTTTTTTTATTTCAATAGCAAATCAACTAAAGCATCGACTACTGAGGTACAAACTATAACATCAAAGAAAAAGACAAATGCACAAAGGAACTTCTTTCCGTCCGGGTGTCCCTTGACACCTCTCAAGTTTTTTTTTTATTTAACTAATTTTAGTTTTAATCTATGTAACAGGCTAAATTGGAGAAGCTGAGTGCCTTAGCGGGTCGGCGCAAGGCAGCGCTGGTGGACAACTCGCTGTACCTGCAGCTGCTGTGGAAGGCCGACGTGGTGGAGTCGTGGATCGCCGACAAGGAGACGCACGTGCGCTCCGACGAGTTCGGCCGCGACCTCTCCACCGTGCAAACTCTGCTCACCAAGCAAGACACCTTCGACGCTGGTACGTGCTCAATATTCATTAAACTTGATCAATATAGGCTTAGAGTTGCTTGACTGATTTATTTTGTATTTTTAAAACTGTATAATATTCTTTAAAAGAGTAATTACTGAGTTTCTTGTCAGGTTCTTCTCAGTAAAAGCAACCTTCCGAACCTGGCGGTAGCATGTATAATCCTGTGTAATTGTTTCATTCTGACGATTTGAAGTACTTTGTATAAAGTCTAATCGAATAAAGATATTTTTGAGTTTGAGTATAAGTTGTATACAAATTAGGATATTTTCCGGTAATTAGTTGCATTATGGTTTCTTCACATCCGCTAAACCGTATTTGTTTGTGGATATAGTGTGTTTTCGCGTATGATTGTCCTTATTTAGGTACTTATTATAATTAAGAAAAAATATTTGTTAATTCATACAATATATGCTATTTATATTTTTATTATATTTTAAATCGACTTCATAAAAAGAAGAGATTATCAATTCGACTCTATGGTTTGTAGTGCTAAGCGTAAAAAGTGGAAGCTTTTAATTAGCAACTTGGTTACTGTAAATGTCTAAATAAAATCTGTAAATTTGTCTGCAAGCATTCCGTAAAAAAATATATCTGTCCCATTTTATCCAAAATATATTGATAAGCCAATTTGACTACTGATACTGACATTGACATGACATTATGACATTACAAACGAACTTCATTCCAGTATTGACATTTTTTCAAACAATTTGTGTGATATCACTAAAGTGCTGCTAAGTATTGTTATGCTTAATGTTCTTTCTTTAATTTGTCTACATTTTCATAATTTGTAATTTTTTATTGTTTCTCTGTTTATCTAATTTAATAATTAAGTAAGTACGTGTAATATGAGCAGTATTACCGCATTGGGTATATCCTGTAATGGTACATGTAAGCATTTAATTATAAATAAATAAAATAAATCCCTACTAAATAAATGCGAGTCTGTCTGTCTGTTACGCTTTCCCGATTCCGAACCTCTCAACCGATTTTGATGAAATTTGGCACAGACAATCTTTAGACCCTGAGAAAGGACATAGGCTACCTTGGGAAAGCGTAACAGACAGACAGACAGAGTTACTTTCGCATTTATAATATTAGTAGGGATTAGTAGGGATTAGGGTTCCGCGACAATAAGGATGAAACTAAATCTACGCGGGTGAAACCGCGGGGCACAGCTAGTAAAAAATAAATATATGATATCATAGTTAGTCAATAGTGACGTTGCATGTTGTATGTTTGGTGCGGTAGGTCTGGCGGCGTTCGAGCACGAGGGCATCCAGAACATAACGGTGCTGAAGGAGCAGCTGGTGGCGGCGGGCCACGAGCAGACGGCGGCCATCGTGAAGCGGCACGGTGACGTCATCGCGCGCTGGCAGCGCCTGCTGGCCGACTCCGCCGCGCGCAAGCAGCGTCTGCTGCAGCTGCAGGACCAGTTCCGACAGATCGAGGACCTCTACCTCACCTTCGCCAAGAAGGTACCTACTGATATACCGCCTACAGTTTATATTACACTATTTCAAACCAAACCACTTGACTAACTCATTTCAAATGTACATCGAGGACCTCTATCTCACCTTCGCCAAGAAGGTACCAACTGTTATATCATCTATTAGTACCGTCAGGTTGAGCGTTCAGCGAAATAGTCATGCTCGCACCAAATAGACTTAAAAGTGACTACTGCTCATTCAAAGCTAGCGATCCAAATTCGTGATGCTGTACTTATACTCTGTCTCTTCAAAAAGGGTGTAAAGTGTATTTTATTGCAAATTCGGATACGCGCATTTCATACCTATAGCTTGGCCGCCTTTGGCTGCGTTAACCGCTTATCATCAGGTGGTGCGTATGTTTATTTGCCACTTTGTGGTACAAAAAATATAATTTTTGTTTTGGAAAAAATCTTGCTTGGATACGTGGATTTGTTGGAGCCAACACCCCTGGAATGCCCTGGATGCTTCACTTAAAGTTCCTAGAACTAACATTGCGACAATGAAGTAGCCCGATTTTTGATTATGAGCGCTCACCTTAAACAGTGGAGGTAACTGCGTCTGTATTTTATTTGCGTCGCTCGATACAGTCTCGATACACGTGTAATAAGTTAGTATGTATCCATGTAATGCATCGAAGTGTAACTATGTGTCCAGGCGTCAGCGTTCAACTCATGGTTCGAGAACGCTGAAGAGGACCTCACGGACCCGGTGCGCTGCAACTCCATCGAGGAGATCAGGGCGCTCCGCGACGCACACAACCAGTTCCAGGTGAACACTACCACTGAACTATATTTTACTCTCCCTATATGAATGAAAATCGATTGCCGAATGCATACGCATCACTTCAGAACGGCTGGTTTAACGCATTCGCTGCTAACGACGCACCTGCGCGTCCAAATGTTAGAGAATTTACGAAGAAGACGAAATTTCAGCAGCGAATGTGTTTGGCAAATTGTTTTTTATTGTGTTTGTATTTATCATTTCACGGCCAGGACAAGGTTTATACTAAAGAAACTATTTGAATAATATATCTCTCTATATGAAAAGTGACTGATTGAAAAAACTCATGATCAACAACTGCCACAAGAGCTTTTCCATTCAATAATGACAATTTAAATGTTGTGCAGGCGTCGCTGTCGTCGGCTCAGAGTGACTTCGAGGCGCTGGCGGCGCTGGACGAGCAGATCAAGTCCTTCAACGTGGGCGCCAACCCCTACACCTGGTTCACCATGGAGGCGCTCGAGGAGACCTGGCGCAACCTGCGCAAGATCATCGGTACAACACTATTTATGCTCATTTAAAAAAAAATCTAATATAGGGTTCCAATTATGAAAAGGTTATGTTAATGGGACAAATGATGGAAAAAGTAGACATTTTACTATGCATTCCGACAAAGGTCGAGCCGCAATCTAAGCTTGTATGCATCAGATGGACCGGGGTTAACCAACTCTAGTTCGTTTCTGTATAAAATCTTATTACACGCTCTAACAAGTGTTAAACAAAACCGTTTCTTTTTAAATATCGTCATCGTTGATGCACTCTGATAACACACCTAATGGTCCCAAACATAAAAAAATCATTCCATTTTTTGTAAGCATTGTCCCTATAGCGGGGCTGAATGAATCGTAACTTTAAATGATATGTGTAATATAGTTGATCTCCCACGTATGTATAGCTAGATATATAATGTAGTATATGTGCAGCGGAGCGCGATGTGGAGCTAACAAAGGAGGCGCAGCGGCAGGAGGAGAACGACAAGCTGCGGAAGGAGTTCGCCAAACACGCCAATACCTTCCACCAGTGGCTCACTGAGACACGGTATGTACACAAACATGCAATATACATACTCGTATTCATAGTAGCATCATTTTTAGGTAGTGTAGCAGAAAAGCTTATAGTACAACTATCTATAATGAGTTAGTGACCGTCTTCCCAATCTATACTCGCTAGCGTCTCCGCCGAATATTTGTGCAGCGCCTCGTATCTCAAATGAATATGGTCAGTGACTCTAGCGACTATTAGTAGATTGCAATAATGGTGCGAAACTCGTGATAGTACTGATTTGGTAAGCCACATTAGATCGATTAATATTTGGTGGTTGACACTTGACAAGGTTTTATAATGTATGTACTCATATCTGTGTATTGATATATTATAATTTGAAATGTCCAAATACCTCCCAAAAAATCATAAAATAGGAGATTTTAGTCATATATTTTCTTACCGACATCCAAAGTACTACCAGACTGGATGCTACAATGTTTATGCGAGTGTTCCACTAACCGGATTAAAGTCGTATGTAGGAATATATTTGACTACGAAGGTTTTATTGACGTGTTGTAATGTCAACTTAAACAGCTGTTTAAGGTTGATAGGACTTGTTGGATTTTAATATGCGATTGGTGCAGGTACCGGCTGCTAGGCTGGGACGGGTAAAGTACCGAATGTCGCGTGCTGTGTATACGATGTACTCACAAGCTTACCAACGTATTGAAACAACTATATACAGCTAACTATATGCCTATGAACGGCTCACTAATAAAGCGGATATACAGTCGAGACATTTTAGGCGCACATTTTTGGCAAAATAATGGGCTGGTAGTACAAGAATTTAAAAATAAATTAAAAATCACATAACTTTTTTTTAATTTTAAGTCGTTATACTTATTGTTTATTATTGTGGTAAAGTGAATAAAATATATAAAATAAACGACAGAAAAATTATAAATAAAAATGTAAGTATTTTTTAAATATTAAATGTACCACCAACCGCAGACCTGTGCCAAAAATGTTGGCTAAAAAAGTCAAACCCTATATATTAAGTGTATTTAACTAAGTGTATTTTCTTAATTAGATGTTATATTCTTCTGTTCGTGGTTTATTTTATGCCTCTATATTCAGTGTATCTTTGCAGTATAATAATACTAGGCTTCCTCGACGATTCTTCTCTTCTCGATATGAATATTGACACGACCTTTGTATATAGATTTTTATTGACTCATATTTGTATGTATTATTTTTGAATGTACTAATTTTCTGCTACATGTACAGTTTTTATGTAAAACCTTTATATATATATCTTTAACCTGATTCGATTCTATTTAAATGTTTGTAAATATTATATTGAATATTCATGGATATCACAAACATTCAACTACAATAATCACTCTCTAATAAATTTTAATGTGTCACTTGAAATAGAGGTGAAGAGAAGTTATTGAGTTTCAACAATCTTAAATATTTTTTAACCAAAAATCCTATTACTACATCGACTATGATAGTCCTTGGATTAAAAGTAGTTCCATCTCTTTCTGTGATATAGATTTAAAAAGGAATGGACGTAGTTATACCTCGAGTTTAGCCGAGTCTTCATTCAAAAACAGGGGGATGACAAACATTGTGCATATTTATCAATACATTTATTAGAATTATTTATCTATATACGAGTATATATGAAGTCTTGTTAGTTACACTACTAATAACTCAAGAACGTCTGAAAATATTTAGCTGAAAATTGTTGGGGAGGTAGATAACATATAACACATTAAAGTCTTCGCGGGTGAAGCCGCGGGGAACAGCTAGTTCATTATATATATGTCATTGTTTGTTTATAATGTTGTGTAGCACGTCGATGATGGAAGGCACGGGGTCGCTGGAGCAGCAGCTGGCGACGCTGCGGCAACGCGCCGGGGAGGTGCGCGCTCGGAGGGCTGACCTCAGACGCCTGGAAGAATTAGGTACGACGCACACAACACACTACATTTACCCTGGCTCAACTTTCCTCCGATAAAATTGAATTTTTCTACGTAGACAAATTGAGTTGAATTTAGACTGTTTTAATGATATATTGATAGCTTATAGATCCCGTCATGAAATATTAGAGCGTATGTTAAAAGCGCAGTAGCATTTTATTAGTCTGTCCCTGTCTAAATGTATAACTTAAAGGTATACCATCTATACAGATAAATAAAATTGAAGTGTCTGTTTGTAATTCCAAAATAACAGCTTTTCACTAAATACATATGAAAGTATACACGATATTGACACACAAAAAAACAAGTTTTAAATTTTTTCTCCGTCTGTCTGTCTGTCTGTTTGTTCCGGGTAATCTCTGAAACGACTGGACGGATTTTAACGGGACTTTCACTGGTAGGTAGCTGATGTTTCAAGGAATAACTTAGGCTTTTATTTATTAAAAATATTAGGGTTCCGCGACAATAAGGAAGAAACTTAATCTACGCGGGTGAAACCGCGGGGCACAGCTAGTTTTCAATAAAAACATGCGCACTGTACGCGCACTCATAAAGGTACTTGTACCTAAATTAGGATTTGTTCCCTCCATAGACGTGAGAGGATGTCTTCGAAAGAACTGATAGAATCGTGCTCTAAATGTAACGCAAATGTGAAACGCACCGCTATATGTCTCTCCTATTATATTAATAGCTGTGCCACGCGGTTTCACCCGCGTAGATTTAGTTTCATGCTTCATGTCGCGGAACCCTATTATTTTTAATTAATAAAAGTAGCCTAAGTTACTTCTTCAGACATCAGTTATCTGCCAGTGAAAGTCCCGTTAAAATCGGGCCAGCCGTTTCAGAGATTACTCGGAACAAACAGACAGATAGACAGAGACTAATTTTAAAACTTGGTTTTTTTAGTTTTTGTACCGTATATACTTTCATATGCATTTAGTGAAAAGCTGTTATTTTGGAATTACAAACAGACACTTCAATTTGATTTATCTGTATAGATGTATAGATTAGGTCTGTCACATAATGCCATGAAAAAAAAATTATCCTATCTTACGACCAGGTCCACCCAAGACTGGCTTCAAAACGTGACGTTGTTGCAATACATGGTGTATATTACAGGCGCGGCGCTGGAGGAGCACCTGATCCTGGACAACCGGTACACGGAGCACAGCACGGTGGGGCTGGCGCAGCAATGGGACCAGCTCGACCAGCTCTCCATGCGCATGCAGCACAACCTCGAGCAGCAGATACAGGCCAGGAACCACTCGGGTAACCACCGCTACCAATATAAAGGGTGTCGTAGAAAAAGGAACAGTTGTCTTCTAGAAGTTGTAGGGTTTTATGAATTTATCACTATGTTGAAGTCGTATAGGCTATGGTCGAAGAGCTCGCGGCCTTAAGCGATTGAATGAACGCGCGGCCGCGTTTACCTACATTACGTACACGGTAATTAAACTTTTTAAATTTAGGGGAAGGTTAATGGTAATGGTCTAAAAATGGGTTTATGGGATTATTTCAGGATTTATTAGTGAGAGAAAAAAGATAAAAACGTAGTTATATTTCACGTGAACAACTCTACGTTACAACTGATTTTTATGCGAAAATAAGGTCTTGATCAATTTTGAACGTCAATTACTCAAAAACGGAAGAAGATATTTTTGTTATAATAATTTTAATTGCTTCCTAAAATTATACCCTATCACATATTTTAACAGCTATCCTATTTTCCCCGACACCCTGTATATCACATACCTAAACCAGTCGCACGAAACATTAGCGGTCACGACTTATCTCGCCGCCTCTGTAATTCTACTTGGAAACTTTATCAGTGAACTTATTTCACATCTATCTGTACTTATAAAAAGTGCAGACTTTCTTATATATCAATATACAGACAAACACGCTGGAGCCAAAGACATGAAATTTAGGGGGTATCCACTAATGCAGGGTTTTCCGAAATTCTTCCCCTAAGTGTGTGAAGTGGTCCCTCTGCACAGGATTTGACTAATCTTTATATTTATACAATATCGTTATAAATTATAAGTTTCATTAAAAACCTTTACGTATTTTTGCGTGAAAGAGCAATAAACATCCACAGTCACAAAGTTTCACGTTTATAATATTTTATTCATAATAAATATATATAATATCGTTTGTGTGTCAGGTGTGAGCGAGGACGCGCTGAAGGAGTTCTCGATGATGTTCAAGCACTTCGACAAGGACCGGTCGGGGCGCCTCAACCACCACGAGTTCAAGTCCTGTCTGCGGGCGCTCGGTTACGACCTGCCCATGGTCGAGGAAGGACAACCCGACCCCGAGTTCGAGGCTATACTTAGTGAGTTCAAATGCCATATAAACACATACATACTAATAGAATAAAAAGGTCAACTTTGTATGTACGAGGTTATCTATGAAAGTACTTGTTCGATTTCAAATATTCTTTCATTATAATTTAGAATTAAATTTTGGGCTTAACATTACTTTACAGTGAATATTGTGCGGATAAAGCCGCAGGCGTAGACTAGTGCTCACTATTTTAAGTGCGTATGTGATTTTGATTCGATTATGATGGAAAGTTTTCTCAGTGATTTTGTCACCACGATCAAGATGCTGAAGTATTCGCCGATTCACTATATTTGTAAATTCTAGTTTCTTTCTATAACTTGGATCGCAAAGAAATAATCTACCATATCAACTATGCATGTAGTCTCGAAAGTGACTGTCTGTAACCAAGATTGCACATAACATTATTGTAGACTACCGTCACCAAGCTAAGCTCTTGCACTACTTGTTGATCGATAATTCGTTAATGGATTGCTTTAGTAACTTTACGTACAAGGCTACATCGTACACTTCGATACACATGACTTACCAAGTAATGTAATATTGTGTTATAGACGTGGTGGACCCGAACCGCGACGGTCAGGTGTCGCTGCAGGAGTACATGGCGTTCATGATCAGCAAGGAGACGGAGAACGTGCACTCCTCCGAGGAGATCGAGAATGCCTTCCGCGCCATCACCGCGCACCAGGACCGCGCCTACGTCACCAAGGACGAACTATATGCGGTATGTACTGTAGCGAGTATCAATTCAAAACTCTTATTAAGAGTTTTGAATCGATACTCGCTAACGTCACTCACAATATTCGTATGAGATATTTCAAAGTCAAAGTCAAAAATATCTTTATTCGATTAGACTTTATACAAAGCACTTTCAAATCGTCAGAATGACACAATTTACAGGATTATACATGCTACCGCCAGGTTCGGAAGGTTGCTTTTACTGAGAAGAACCTGGCAAGAAACTCAGTAATTACTCTTTTCAAAAATATTATACAATTTAAAAAAAACAAATAAATCATTTGAGAAATGTAAGCCCATGGACACAGTTCCAATGTACAAATGTCGATAAAAATTAACATAAAGAAAAGTCTAGTAGTTCTATTTATATCTAAATGCGTAGCTTGAGATGACCAGCCCCCACAAGCACCTGTTCACAAGTATGACGAGAATGCCAGCCATCGCCCTCCTATTTGTTATTTAAGTCACCTCTAGGAGGCGCTGTATAAATTATCATACAAGAATTCGATGGTGACGCTAGCGAGTATAGATTAGGAAACAGTTGCAAACTCGTGATTGGGGTACTCACATTTAAAATTTGAAAAGAATAAGCTGACGCGTGAATCCATCATAAAAGTTTGTTTGTCAGTACTAGACCATCTGGCACATTTCCACCACTAGTGGCGGGCGACTGGACACTGCAAATTCCAAAATAAATATCGGAGAACCCCTATGTGCAAATGGTTGAAAAGCATGAATGAACGTGTAATGTTTTTTTTAATATACATAGTAATTACAACTTCGTAATCTTGTATCTACTGAAAGCAAATTTGAAACTTATTGAAATACAATACATCAATCAGATGCCATCACAAGTTTTGAACGCGACCTTTTGACCTTGGATGCGCAGTCATATTTTAGATCTGTTTGGCACGAGTCCGACTAAAAGACCTTTGCGGTTCTCCCCTATAATCGCTGAGCGCACTAAACTCGTGTAAAACATTAATAATCAAATTAAATATATTGTTATCCAGAACCTGACGAAGGAGATGGCGGACTACTGCGTAGCGCGCATGAAGCCGTTCGTGGAGCCCAAGTCGGAGAGGCCCATCCCCAACGCGCTCGACTACATCGACTTCACGCGCACGCTCTTCCAGAATTAACCCCCAACACCACCCCGCACCTTGCATTATTAAACTCAAACTACTATATACTCTTTTTATTGTATCGCACCTCCTTTACGACAACTACTGCGAAGCTTGCATACCTTTTACACATAGAAAAATGTAGATCTACATATATTGACGTATTTAAAAAAAATGCAAAGCTAGTGTTGGTTCTGGAGCCCCGGTCTTCGATGTGAAGTCTATGGTCACGAGTGTAGTCGTATTTTACCCGCAGGTAAAACTAACAGTGCGTGAATTCATTTTCTCTGAGCGCAGCAGAGAAATACGAAGCTGCCGACTCTACTCGCTTCAGCACTTTTAACACGAACGTTTAGCGATGCATTACAAATTATATTCAAAAAATTACTTATTACAATTCTTATAATATGTGTAACCATATACCGTCAACTTGTGTAATTCATGTAATAGACATTTAAAAACGCATTTATTGACATTTTTGAAGCTGTTTAATTATTCGATAAATAGGCAACTTGTTTTGCCACATAAGATATTGCATTTGTCATTTGCTGCAAGTAAGTATAGTAAGCTATAAGAAATCGACGTATTATTGACATTTCCGCTACTCTAAGGCTATTTATTTTTTGTATTACATTTAACTTTCCAATAAATATTTATTTAAAACTAATTCGTTTATTTTTTACTACATGGAGACGAAATGAACCAAGTACATTATACAATCCGCCATATTTAGTCCAATCTATACAGATAAATAAAATTGAAGTGTCTGTTTGTTATTCCAAAATAACAGCTATTCACTAAATGCATATGAAAGTATACATGCTACTGACACAAAAAAAATTTATTCTCTGTCTATCTGTCTGTTTGTTCCGGGTAATATCCGAAACGGCTGGACCGATTTTAACGGGACTTTCACTGGCAGGTAGCCAATATTACAAGGGGTAAATTAGGCTACTTTTATTTAAAAAAAACATTAGGGTTCCGCGGGATAATGCAATTAACTCTACGCGGGTGAAACCGCAGGCACAGCTAGTTTATAATAAATTATAGTTATATATTTTTATATCATTATGATTATTATTAATTTACATTACAATCATATTGATATCATACAACACACACATGTTACACTAAATATTTATAAAAATCTGTAAATCTAAGCAATTATTTACAATTTTATATATTATATTTTATTAGCCCATTTTTTAAGATCTTTGAAATTTAATTGCATAAAATGTAATTACTACTTCACACCCAATGTAAATAACAGGGGTGGTGTACTTCTAAACATGTGAGATTATCATAGATTTTTGAAAAACAATATCTGATGAATTTTCAAAACATTAAAACCCAGATTACCGATTTTCCTCGCAAAAAAGGGGTTACGAAGATCTGATGGCAGTCGCTTCGTATACAAATCAGGTGATCAGCCACATCGGGTTGAATCAAGTGCCGACCCCAAATACATGGGATAAGGCCAGGGAGATTATGATAAAAAGAAGAATATTTTTGGTCTAATCAAGTTCCAATATAAATAATATTAAATATTTTAGTACTAGAAAGGGCAGACATGTATGCAATTGAATGTTTATGAAACGAAAGTTGAACTACATTTCACGACTGACTTCGTAATTTTATACATTAAATATAAATACAGACTAATTAAGTTAACCAGCATCTTCTATCATGATTCAGAATAAAGGGACACTGAGGTCAAACTTTTACAAAATTAAAACACAATTAAAGATGACTTAGGCAGTACACCTACATCTATGTATAGACCGCTAACTCTGGTCTACAATGATTTTGTTGCCCTAGATATGAAAACGATTTTAAGTCTATTTATGAACACAATTCATGAAACTATCAATGATTTTGTAAGATTTACTCAGATTTTTTTTCAAAATTCAGCTTTTATATTTAACAAGCCGATAATCTAGACAGATAAATAAAATTAAAGTGTCTGTTTGTAATTCCAAAATAAAAGCTTATAAGAAAGTATACACGCTACTGACACTGAATACCAAGTATTAAAAGTTATCTCTGTCTATCTGTCCGTCTGTTTGTTCCGGGTAATCTCTGAAACGGCTGGACCGATTTTAACGGGACTTTCACCGGCAGGTAGCTGATGTTTCAAGTAGTTACTTAGGCTAGTTTTATTTATTAAAAATATTAGGGCTCCGCGACGTGATGCATGAAACTAAATCTTCGCGGGTGAAACCGCGGGGCACAGCTAAATGTTAAATATAAGATATGCGAAAATCATGAAAATACGAGCACATTGAGAACTTTCATGAATATATTATAAAATTCTCTGTGATATCCAGGGCGACAAATTTTTTTTTGTAGAGCTGTTTATTAGTTGTTAATATTCACCAGCAGTCCAGTATCTTTGAAACCAGTTGGTGAAGTGAGGTGTTCATATCTGTGCTCTCTGCAGTAGCCTGTAGTCCTGAGGGTCGAGCATAGGTCGTAGTTTGTCGAGTAGAGTCTGTGGTAGAGGTGACCGCGGCGGCTGCAGGTATGGTATGGAGAGAAGCTCGCGGACTGACGGGCGAGCGCGTGCGTTGTACGTCAGACACCACTTCAACGCGGATACCAGAGACGGGGGGAGGTCTGCAGACAAGTTATTTTGGTTTACACTTTATTATAATCATTTGATGACTGATTTGTAGAAACATACTAAAGTGTACTTATATCATGTCTGTAATTTTGAGTTCTAGTTCAGGGATATACAAGGCATTCATGGAACTCATCAATAGCAGCTTTTTTAGAGGAACAGGCCAGAAATTAACATACGAAAAGCGGGCAAAATTTGAGTTTTTGAGACATGGACAAAGTTTATTGATATTTTAATGATGCAGAGAGTTGTGGTCAGTTTTAGGTAATGAAACTTATAAAGTAATATTCTTTCCATAGACACTGTTTGAATACAAAATTAAATTGTTTTACATCTAGTTGTAGTTGAATGGACTTATTCAAATGATCTGGTAAACAATATTGATATATAATCAAAATCAAAATCAAATATATCTTTATTCGATTAGACTTCATACAAAGTACTTTCAAATCGTCAGAATGACACAATTACACAGGATTATACATGCTACCGCCAGGTTCGGAAGGTTGATTTTACTGAGAAGAACCTGGCAAGAAACTCAGTAATTACTCTTTTAAAGAATATTATACAGTTTTAAAAATACAAAATAAATTGTTCAAGCAACTATAAGCCCATGGACACAGTTCTAATGCTCAATTGTCAAAAATAAAAACTAAAAATATAGTACAAATATATGTGAGCATGGCAAATTCCAGCCAGTCAAAGCAAAATTAAGATTAATTAATTGTAGCAAAAGTACAGTGCCAATGGGATTATTTACAAACATTATCAGGTACATCCCAGGCTCCCTTATCACAAATATAATCACTTACAGTATAATATCCTTTTTCAAGCAAAACTGATTTAATTGTTTCTTTAAATTTGTTGAAGGGCAAGTTTACAATTTTTGTTGGTAATTTATTATAGAAGCGTGTGCTCTGTCCTAAAAATGAGCCATGCACTTTTTGTAGGCGATGCGCAGGCACTACAATTTTATGTTTGTGTCTTGTGTTTACATTATGCACATCACATTTCCTTTGAAACGATCCAATGTTTTGATGCACAAATAATAAGTTAGCTAAAATATACTGTGAGGCCACTGTCAAAATTCCAATTGATTTAAATTTTTCCCTTAACGATTCTCGCGGTCCCAAAATATATATAGATCGTATAGCCCTTTTCTGTAGTGTAAATATAGAGTCTATATCAGCAGCTTTGCCCCAAATTAAAATAGCATAGGACATAACGCTATGAAAATAAGAAAAATATACAAGTCGAGCTGTTTCTATGTCGGTGAACTGTCTAATTTTTCTAATTGCATAAGCTGCGGAGCTGAGTTTTCCTGATAACTTGGATATATGTGGGCCCCACTGAAGTTTATTATCAAGGGTTACACCTAGAAATACTACAGAATCTACTATTTCCAAAGTTTCACCATTTACCATGACCTTTGTATCAACAGGTTTGACGTTTGGTAAAGTGAATTTAATACATTTAGTTTTTTTGGCATTTAAAACTAAGTTATTTACATTAAACCATTTCAATACCTGATCAAGTGCACTGTTTACATCTTCATAATTCGTTTTGGCTCTGTCGACTTCAAACAAAAGAGATGTGTCATCAGCGAACAGTACAATATCACACGTATTCTTTACTAAATTTGGTAAATCATTAATATATACTAAGAATAGAAATGGTCCTAGGATTGAACCCTGTGGGACGCCCATTAGTACTGGAGAACCGGAAGATCTGACCCCATTTACTTCGACTTTTTGAATCCGTTGACAAAGATATGATTTGATTAGGTCGAGTGCCCTACCTTTGACACCGTAATAGTTTAATTTAACTAATAAGGTTTCGTGTTGTACACAATCGAATGCCTTGGATAGGTCGCAGAATACACCTATCATGTCGTGAGCGTTTTCCCACGCTCTATAAATATGTCTAAGAAGTGCAACACCAGCATCAGTGGTTGAACGACCTTTGGTGAAGCCATATTGCTCACCATGTAGAATATTATTAAGATTAAAGTAAGCGACTATTTGATTCAGCATAATTTTTTCGAAAATTTTGCTGAGGGCTGGCAAGATAGAGATCGGTCTGAAGTTAGTAGGGTCACTAATATCACCACCTTTAAATAATGGAATAACTTTACTATATTTCATGAGATCCGGGAATACACCGCTCTTAATACAACTGTTAAAAATGTCAGCTAAGTAAGGGGCAATTATGTCAATAATATCGTGAAGTACTTTCACTGATATATCCCATAAATCACCAGTCTTTTTGGAATTCAAACTTTTAAATGTCTTAATTATTTCAAAAGGCGTGATAGAACAAAAACTAAAGCTAGTGCCGCACTTAGAAACATTTAATTTCAGTAATAATTCGGCGTCTGTGGGAGATGAATTTAGGGAACTAGTAGTTACTATAGGAACATTTGCAAAGAACTTGTTGAAAGTTTCAGCTATTTCACCATCGTCTTGGATTACTTTGTTATCTATATTTAAAGTTAAACGACAATCGCGACTTTTTGCCTTTCCCGTCTCGGCATTAATAACGTTCCAGGTAGTTTTTATCTTATTATCAGAATTCTTGATTTTCTGGGCAAGATGCAAGGCTTTAGCTTTTATACAAACTTTCTTAAAACATTTAGAGTATCTAGTTACGAATGCTAAGAATTCAGGACTATGATCATTTCGTTTCATACCATAAAGTTCATACAACTTCCTTCTACTTTTATGGATACCTACAGTTGCCCACTCATTGAATTTAGCTTTACTATGTTTCTGAACTGTTTTTAGTTTAAATGTACTATTGAATTCCGTTTGTATAACGTTAAACAAGCTATTGTAAAGAGCATCAGGATCTTCTTGTGGCCCTTGCAGATAAGGTATCTTGCTTGCTAAGTTAGACCTGAAATTTGCTACAAGTTTCTTAGTAATAGGTCTGTAAGTGGTTTTACTTACTACATTATTAGTTTTATTTAATATTGTGATTTTTTGACCACAATGGTCTGACGTTAGATCACTGATAAAAGATTTTTCCAGGGCCTCACAATCGCAGAACACATTATCTAGACATGTCGCAGAAGTGGCAGTTATTCTAGTGGGCTCCAGAAATAAATGCTTTAAATTAAAAGAGTTAAACAAACTAATTAAACGCACCGAAAGAGAATTATTTTCTAACAAGTTAACATTAAAATCGCCACACACTACAATGCCTTTATTAAGGCCCGCAACACGTCTAAGGGCATCTTCAAGGATTGATTCAAATGAACAGAAATTGCCAGATGGGGGACGATATACGCATATTATTACATTTCCTTCTAGTTCTATACACGATAGTTCGGCAGTGCGCTCGATTGACAGGTTTACTATATCACTACGCTCTTTACATTTAACATTATTAGATACTAAGATTAACGAGCCTCCATGAATTGCTGATTTTCTGACGAATGCACTACAAAGTCTATAATTACTATTATTGAGCAATAGCTCATGATTTTTAAGCCAGTGTTCGGTTAAACAAAGCACATGAACGTTATGGCTTTCCAAAAATAAATCAATTTCTAATTGTTTGCCAGCCAAGCCTTGTATATTTTGGTGCACTACGTTAAGGCGACAGAGCCGTTTGACGAGGGACTCGGCCGTTGTCTCAGTTACTAGTTTAAAGAACTAGAACAAGAACTAATTTCTGTGTTACTAGAACAATGTAACACCGTTTGATTACTTAACCTATGTTTTGTTATAGTTGCTATAACACCGTTAATATTATATGCTACCAATGTAGCGATCATATTCATGCATTTTTTGGGGATGTAAAACAAGTCCCCAGTTATAATAAATCCACTAATAAATTTATTAGTGTCAAAAAAAAAAATATTGTCGCTATGACAACCTGTCATATAGATAGAAAAGTACTCACGCTCGACGGGCGGATAGTCGATCCGATGGTTGGGGTCGAGGATGGCGGCGAGCTTGGCGAGGTTGGCGATGTGCCCGAACGGCGTGCGCCCGTACACCATACTGTACAGGATGCAGCCCAGCGACCACACGTCCGAACGGAACGATATCTATACACACGCAATGACACATGCATACATTTTATATCATCATATTGATTGACCCTTACAGCATAAAGTATCTAAGGTTTCACACTGCTAGGAGCCTCTCACTTCGAAGGCAGGAAGCTAACACTTTATCGCAATTTAAATGCTGAAAGATTTGTTTATCTTAAATTAATATTAAAAAAAACCCTAAATTAACCATTTTTTTTGGACATTGATAATAACTAATCTAATGAAACTTTGTACATTATTATAAGATACAAATATATTAGCCACGGTGAGGGCCATGATCTTATATATGAGAATAATTGAAAATTAAAACCACGAGGAATTATGGCAGCTTAGTATGAGTATTAAAAAAAATGGAATCTTCCTTATTACATTGCACACTTGTAACAACGGCATAGTATAACAAATGTAACAGTGTGTGTACCTTGATGGGCGCGCTGCCATCGTTGTCGTGCGGCAGTCCGCCGGCGCCGCCCACGAGCGCCTCGGGGCTGATGTAGGAGTACGTGCCGGTGGCCTGCGCGCGCACCACGCTCGTCGCGTCGCCGCTGATGGCCGACGCGATGCCGAAGTCGATCAGCTTCAGCCGACCGCACACCAGCAGGAAGTTCGCCGGCTTCAAGTCCGCGTGGATTACACCTAAGTTGCGTCATACACTCATTATTCTGATACATAGGCTCCCGCCTGTATTTCCCGAAGGGGTCTCCAGAGATGTCATAATACCAACATCCACTTTTCACCGAAGATGATTAGGAGTCAATTTGACAGGTAGTGAAATGTATCGCCGTCTCGGGCATGTACATACTTCTCAGACATATGCAGGTTTCCTCACCATGTTCTCCTTCACCATAACCTTATTCTGATGTTATACAAAATGAGTAATAAGACTGAACAAATACATCGAATTTGAAACTCTTTCTTATTGTAACATATAATATATTGTTTCTATATAAAATTCAGATCCTCACACTGAATGAAATAACATGCTATAGAAAGCAGCAAGATGGTGTGTACGTAAGTATACCATGTTCATGTATGTAGTGCACGGCATGCAGCATCTCCTCCCAGTAGTGCAGTACGAGCGCGGGCGGCAGGAGGGAGCCGCGCGCGCGCAGGAACGACGACAGGTCCGTCTCCCCCACCTCCAGCACCATGCGCAGGAACTGGTTCTGTCTGTCATACTCACTGTAACATTACACACATTTGCCTATTACCTGTATTTACAGCATCCATTTAGATGCTAAACATGGCAGACAGGCAGAACTCTAGTGTTGAGAAGCAGCATTAATTGAATGCTTTGTGGCCAGTAGCATCTATAATAAACTCATACTTTTTATTTTAGGTCATGTTTGGGTGGCAAATCTAAATAAACTTGATATCAACGGAAGTTCTGATTAAGTTTATAAGTTCTGATTTCAAAATATTGAATATAGCAATTAATAATTTCATTTTAATTTATGATACCGAGAAAGTAAAGATAGCAGAAGATATTATAGCTTACGAATTTTAGAGAATAAAATATTACTTAAATTATTAAGTTATATGTACTCACTAATCATAGAGCCTGATCACTCTGTCAGAGTTCTGTAGTTCACGCAACAACCTCACTTCGTTGATGTAGCCCTGTGCGAGGTCCTGGTCTGTGGCCAGGTACACACACTTCACTGCATACTCACATGACGTCCCTACTTCTAGCACCTGCAACAATATTATGATAGCTAAACTTATGTTCCTCAGACAGTGAGTTCGCCAGAACATTTTTTTTTTAATCCGACTTAAATAAGTACTTTCCAATCTTCAGAATAGTATAATAATAAATGTTGACTAGCATGCAGTGAGAATCAAACATATAAAGCCTGCTATGCAAGCGACGCAAGTTTGAATCCCAGCAGGGCCTGGACCTATGAGTTTTTCTAAAAACTTATGTACAGTGATTTCACACCACGTGCTTTACGGTGAAGGAAAACATCGTGAGGAAAGCTGCATATGTCTGGAAAATAATTCAAAGACGTATGTATAGTGCCTGAGACGGCGATGGACTCACCCTCTGTCACGCTGGCACTTATTCATATTCGGTGAAATGAGGGTGTTGAAAATTACAACACCTCTGCCTACCCCTTCGTGGAATACAGGCTTGAGCATATGTATGTGTGTATTAATAAAGTCATATATAAAATTATCTAGCTTGAGATGACAGGCCCCCATAAGCAGTAACTGTTTATCAACCTTTATCTAGGGAATTAGGTGACCTATCATCTATTAATTAAAAGCTAATTTACCTTATACACTTCACTGGAGCCTCCTGTGCCCAGTTTTTTGATAAACATGTATTTTTTGTCCTTTATACTGGTTGTTTTGAACAGTATCTTAGAGTTGTTGCCCATCACACCCTGGGGGTAGGAGGGAGTGGCCACATAGGATGCTGGCATTGGCTTCCTATTCAATGGGGTCTCGGGCACCGGAGCTGGTTCACATTTAGGAGGTGGGCAAAGTTCTTCCTTTTTATTCTGAGAGAACAGCTCACATCTAACCTTATCCCTGTTTTGTATCAAAGCTTTCTGTGGTGTCTTTTTCTTACTCTTAGATGATCCCGGGGTAAACCTCCTTATACCAGACTTTATCTTTGGTGTTGCCGACTTTAAATTCTGACTGCTACTGGGAATTTTATTAACTTCAGGTGTCTTTTTGACAACGGAACTTGGTAGTTTAGTGTTATTGTTGTGTGGCATGAGAACATTGCGCTTTTTAACTTCGGAGTTGAGGAAGTGATTGCTAACCTGTTTGTGTGCATTTTGGACGATAATGTCGTTTTTATTAGGATGGGTCAAGTTTGATAACCATTTATCGCTTGAGTTCTCCTTGTTGTGTTCGTTATATATCACCTTTTTCTCAGATGTGAACGGCTTAAAGTCTTTCGGCTTCAATACCTTGACTGTTGGAGTGAATGTGTGTTTGTTTACTTTTGTAACCGGCGAAGGATTTTTAGCAACAGTTTCACTGAAAGAGTTATCACTTTCATCAGCAGAAGAGAAACTAGCGTCTGGTGAGTCAGAATTATTTTGTAAAGGCATCAGGTTAGCGAGCAACGCCGACATCGGCATCGGAGCAAACTTGATGCTGTTCGCCGTGGGTTCCGTGTTCCCATTCATGTTTGATCACTGTTTTAATACATTTGCTACTAAAATATCACAGTTCTTCAAGGTTGTTATAGTTTTGATGAAGAGTACCAGTTATAAACACCAAAATAAAATACAATCACAGTTAAAAACTTAGTTTCCGTTACAA
The DNA here is from genome assembly GCA_964035505.1 of Watsonalla cultraria. NCBI lineage: Eukaryota > Metazoa > Arthropoda > Insecta > Lepidoptera > Drepanidae > Watsonalla > Watsonalla cultraria. The sequence goes on along the minus strand of OZ037717.1, from coordinate 1,094,805 downwards.
ACTTTGAATATTTTGAATAATTTTCATGTGACATTTGACATATTTATTTGTGCCCTATAGAGATGTTCCTCGTGGTATAATTTTATTCGGATATAGGCTAGCTAGGCCACTGCTTCAACCAAGGAGAATGAAAAATAGTCCTCTCGTCAAATATATCAAAAATGATTCTGGATTTTTTAAAGGGAATTCTGTTTATTTTAAGCGTTATGCTTATATAATATTTTTTTTGGTCAATAAATTTCGTTCCGAATGTACAAGTAACGCTCCCTTTGCTTGTCTGTGTCAAAAAATATAGGCAAGTACAAAACCATAGACAAAAAAGGAATAACTGAACCCATAGATATAAAATTACAACTAGCTGTTTCCATTGGAATAATCAGAATAATAGAGATATAGTAAGTACTATTTCTACGAGAATAATAGGTAAAGAGGGTTAAAAATATGAATACATGGTACGCTGGATCAGATTTTCTTTACTCAAGCAGGTTCAGCTAGCTACTATTTCAGTACTTTCTACTTTTGTAGAGGTCAGTGAAACGGGGCCGCTTAAACCTTGAGTCGAGTGAAATCGCCTCAACCTTTAGAAAGCGAAGCTATTCTGTAAGCTGTTTTTGCTCAGCAGATTACATCAGTATCTGCGTGAAGCCCGCATCCATAACACAACTAACACTTACTTGATCAATTGACATTACAGAATTATAATAAAACAAGTGGCTAGATATTTCTACATTATCCTTATAATATTATTTTGATTACGATTTTTACAGGTATACAATAAGTTATAGTTATACAACATGATTGCAGAATACAAATTAAAGAATTATAAAGTGAGAGATAAATGGATGGGTTATGGAAACCAAAATCATAAAAACATTATGATTCAGCCTCTTCTGTTGTTTTCTCTGGATATCTGCAGTCTACACTCCCACATTCACATCTCATCCACTTCGACTTCACGGCCCAGAATTTATCACCATAATCAAATCTGTAATTAAACAGCATTAAAGGTAAACGCACACTTATGAGCTCGGCCTTTAATATCACTTGTATGAAACATCCTATTGTAATACACTAATCAGCATCGTAACGGCATTAACAAACTCTGGCAAGTTCGCGAACTAACGCGATGGCGATCGGTTTTAGAGTTTACTTGTATGCACCAACCTTTAGCCTTATTGCTAAAAGTTGTGGCATACGTCGATTTTTCATGAAAATTTTATCAACAATCAATTTAAAATTTTCTTTCGTGCAACCCTTTTGCCATGAATAATAATACAAACATTCACATCTATAATTTAGTGCTCTGATAAATTAAAAAGCTGAAATAAGTCATCCTGTCGTCTTTTAAACTTGTCAGTTCTAAAACAATCGATTAAAAATTAATCGAATTCCCAAGTTTAGTCGATTATGTTTTGTTTTATCTATGGCACGTCTTACGTCAGTTCCTCTCCGGGTAGTATGTCCCTGATGGCGAACAGGGCGACGGTGGGTAGTCTGAGGTCCCTGGTTTTGGTGAACACCCTGACTGGGGAGAGGTTGGGCCGGCAGCTGTGGTTGATGAACCGCGCCGCACTCCCGTACTGAGCCGCGTCTATGCATAGCTGGGTCTTCTCTGTGCATTGCTGGGAATATATAAAATGTTGTAATACTGCAATGGTTACCTACCTTCATTGATTATTTTGCCAACAATGAAAAACTATTTTAGAAATAGACAGAAATCATTTGATAATTGAGTTTGAACATTGATCAACACAGTGATACTGTGTAGTTTCAAACAAAACTAAGCCTGTTCTATATGGGAATATTTGTAAACATATTCTTATGTATAAAAAACACAGGCAAATTACAATCACTAACTCCCCAATTAAAAATCTTAGCCTAATATAGCACTTGGGTTTAAAGTATCAAATATAATATCATGTTGTGTGATTCTTAATATTGGGCACTCCTTGTCTGCTTTACATTTAAAACTGTTCTAGGTATTATCTATACCTTAATATTACCTCTGTATAATTTTGACTGTTTGTGCCAAAATAAATGAAAAAAAAAAAAAAATCGGATTTAAAATCGCAATGTTTTAGTCTAGTCTTCGTTTAAATCATTTTTTGTAATAACGAGGCAAAATGTTTGCCCTGACGCGGGAGTCGAATACGCAACACAGCATAGTATTTAGGTAAGCTGACCACTGAAACTGCTGTCAATCAAGAACTGTTATAATCTATATATGCCAGTCGAAAAAACTATATATACAAAATCTAAGCGCAAATCTCAAGAGCAACTGAAACGATTTTGCTAATTATTTTTTTAGAATATTCCTAGAAGTACGGGGATGGTTCTTATAATGAGAGATTTTTTTTTAAAATACAATCGTCTCAAAACAAAAATAAAATAATAAATTTAAAGCATCGACTGTTAGGCGGGACGAAGGTCGCCGGGTCAGCTAGTTTATTAAATGAGTTGCGTTACCTCAATAAGATCAGGATTAATGTTGAGTCCGAACATATACTGGTCCTTGGGGCGAGCGTCGGCGTCGGCCAGCGCCAGCAGCTCCCCGCGGTACAGCGCCGCGGGGGCGCCGCGCCCCACGCGACCCTCGCTGCGCAGCCCCCAGCCGCGACCCACCGTCCGCACCACCGACACGCGGCTCCCCAATGAACCACTCGCTTCTACTTTACTTAATCCTCGATTGGTACATTGTTTCTGTGTTTATAGAAAAAAAAAATTCTTGATTTTTTTTGTCTCTGTGTAAATGTCAAACGTAGCTGACATATCGTATATGTTACTTATTAGTTAAATAAAAAATCGTCTTTCTAAAAAGGTTATCAATTCGACTGTGCTTTTTATGTTTGTTATCTTAGAATTGTTGATTGGGTGAACCAATATGGATATTTTTTTTATATGGCGTCCCAACTCTATGAAAATGTCAAACTTAACTCATAGTGTATATCTTATTTATTGGTTAAGTAAAAGTAAATACATCAGCGTCTTGAAATCGTACTCTATCCTGTACTAATAAACTTCTCGACAAATATAAATAAGTTGCGAGTAGAAAGTCTAATTGGTGCGTATTAAGAGTTAATCTATTGTTTCATATCCTGCACGTTATTGCTACTTTATTGTATTTTTAACCGACTTCCAAAATAGGAGGGAATTCTTATTTCAACTTTATTTTTATTAACCTAATAATCACAATTTATTGCCGTAAAATGGCTTGTAAGCTGAGTGTTGAATTAGATACTAAACACTACAAAGGTAGCATTATTTGCCTGCGATGTTCCACAAGATCTTATACAGTTGTCCTGTAATTGTAGCAGGAGGTCCTGCTACGCCCTATATTTGTATATAGCGATGGTTATAAGGAGGTATGTTACGGCATTGCAGGCACAGGTGGCGTTGCACTCGAAGACCATGGGAGGGTCGTGGTGCGGGAAGTTGGCCGCCAGCCGCCCGCGGAGCGCCCAGCGCTGCACGCTCAGCACTCCGCACGTGCACGAGCTGCTCGAACAATCACCCTCGCACGCACACCCCTGTATTGAACACGTACATATGCTCACGCCTGTATTCCCCGAAGGGTAGGCAGAAGTGTTGTAATAACAACACATACTTTTCACCGAATATTATTAAGAGCCAACGTGATAGGGTGAGTCCATCGCCGTCTGAGGCACTATACATATGTCTTTGAATTACTTCTCAGACTTATGCAGGTTTCCTCACGATGTTTTCATTCACCGTAAAGCACGTGGTGTGAAATAAATTCACGTAAGTTTTTAGAAAACTGATTGCCCTGCTGGGATTCGAACTTGCGTCGCTTGCGTAGGGGGCGACTGTTCAAACCTCACGGCCACCTCGGCTCTCAGTATCTATACATCTATACAGATAAATAAAATTGAAGTGTCTGTTTGTAATTGCAAAATAACAGCTTTTCAATAACTGCATATGAATGTATACACGCTACAGACACTAAAAAACCAACTTTTACAATTTTTCTCTGTCTGTCTGTCTGTTTGTTCCGAGTAATCTCCGAAACGGCTGGACGGATTTTAACGGGACTTTCACTGGTAGGTATCTTGTAAGGAGTAACTTAGGCTACTTTTATTTATCAAAAATATTAGGGTTCCGCGACAATAAGGATGAAACTAAATCTACGCGGGTGAAACCGCGGTACAGCGCGCACAGCTAGTAATTAGTTCGGTATCCATTACACAACATAATCAGTAAGTACGGTGTAAGTACGTGTTCAATACTGTATACTATACAGTGTGTAGTCTTACCTGTAAGCTCTCTATAGTGGTGTCAATGTTGAGTTGCGCCGGAGTGACGTTCTCAGTGACGTATGTGAAGTCGTCGGGCAGCGGCGCGTCGTCCACTTCGTTGATGCACGGCACGGGATGTAATTCACGACCGTTCGATATGTCACTGCAATTGTATTCATAGTTTATACAATAAGGAAGTAATTTCTTTATTTTATTTTTAAAAATAAGCTTTCTAATAGCCATAGTGTTTCTTTTAGAATTTACAAAACTATGATAATTTTCCCGTGCGTGTCCGGTCGACATGTGCGTGACGTCATAAGGCTTCACTTGGTATTTGTAGCCAGCTTAAGACGTCGGATATCGCTGCGAAATCTACACGAAAACTATGGACACTAATAGGAAAGTAATTCTCAAGATATTGAGCGAAGGAACTTGCTAAACGTTAAGAATTTCTTAGTTTTGACGTTTCATTTTATGATGTCATCGTAGTTGGTACTTATATAATAATCTATACAGATAAATAAATTTGAAGTGTCTGTTTGTAATTAAAAAAATACAGCTTTAAACTAAATGCACATGAAAGTATACACGCTACTGACATTAAAAAACCAAGTTTTAATTTTTTTTTCTGTTTGTTTGTCTGTCTGTCTGTTTGTTCCGGGTAATCTCTGAAACGGCTGTACGGATTTTAACGGGACTCTCACTGTTAGGTAGCTGATGTTTCAAGGAGTAACTTAGGCTACTTTTATTTATCAAAAATATTAGGGTTCATCGACAACAAGGATGAAACTAAACCTACAGGTAGCATGTATAAACCTGTGTAATTGTGTCATTCTGACGAATTGAAAGTACTTTGTATAAAGTCTAATAGAATAAAGATATTTTTGAGTTTGAGTTTGAGTCTACGCGGGCTAGTATAATATGTTACTTGGTGAGCAGTCGCCTCCTGGCGAGGTTGTCCCCGAGCGCGAGCGTCATCTGCATATTGAGCGATATGGCGTCGCGGCACGCTCCCGAACACACGTCCACCGGCAACTCGCCCGCCGAGTTCTCCACGTCAGTCTGACAATATTACACAAATAAGAGCTAGGTTTAATTCGTCGCCAGTAGCAAGGCATTTCGGAAAATAATGCGTATTTCACAAATATTTTAATGTGCGTCATACCCTGGCACCTCGAGCGAGGAGCGCGACCACGCATGCGTAGTGACCTTGTCGTGCTGCAATATGGCTGAAAATGTAATAATCAGATATTAATATTGCTCAATAGTGTGTTTTCATTTCTAGAAATGTATAGACGTGAGTTTTTCTGTTGTGTTCAGCTGTAGCACCCGTGTAGTTGTAGTAATGCTCACAGCGGGGTGTCGGTGTGTGCGTTGGTGGCGGTGTGTGCGTGTGGCGCGGCGTGCAGCAGTAGAGCGGGGGGAGGGAGGGCCAGTGTAGTAATGCTCACAGCGGGGTGTCGGTGTGTGCGTTGGTGGCGGTGTGTGCGTGTGGCGCGGCGTGCAGCAGTAGTGCGGGGGGAGGGAGGGCCAGTGTAGTAATGCTCACAGCGGGGTGTCGGTGTGTGCGTTGGTGGCGGTGTGTGCGTGTGGCGCGGCGTGCAGCAGTAGAGCGGGGGGAGGGAGGGCCAGTGTAGTAATGCTCACAGCGGGGTGTCGGTGTGTGCGTTGGTGGCGGTGTGTGCGTGTGGCGCGGCGTGCAGCAGTAGAGCGGGGGGAGGGAGGGCCAGTGTAGTAATGCTCACAGCGGGGTGTCGGTGTGTGCGTTGGTGGCGGTGTGTGCGTGTGGCGCGGCGTGCAGCAGTAGAGCGGGGGGAGGGAGGGCCAGTGTAGTAATGCTCACAGCGGGGTGTCGGTGTGTGCGTTGGTGGCGGTGTGTGCGTGTGGCGCGGCGTGCAGCAGTAGTGCGGGGGGAGGGAGGGCCAGTGTAGTAATGCTCACAGCGGGGTGTCGGTGTGTGCGTTGGTGGCGGTGTGTGCGTGTGGCGCGGCGTGCAGCAGTAGTGCGGGGGGAGGGAGGGCCAGTGTAGTAATGCTCACAGCGGGGTGTCGGTGTGTGCGTTGGTGGCGGTGTGTGCGTGTGGCGCGGCGTGCAGCAGTAGTGCGGGGGGAGGGAGGGCCAGTGTAGTAATGCTCACAGCGGGGTGTCGGTGTGTGCGTTGGTGGCGGTGTGTGCGTGTGGCGCGGCGTGCAGCAGTAGTGCGGGGGGAGGGAGGGCCAGTGTAGTAATGCTCACAGCGGGGTGTCGGTGTGTGCGTTGGTGGCGGTGTGTGCGTGTGGCGCGGCGTGCAGCAGTAGAGCGGGGGGAGGGAGGCCCAGTGTAGTAATGCTCACAGCGGGGTGTCGGTGTGTGCGTTGGTGGCGGTGTGTGCGTGTGGCGCGGCGTGCAGCAGTAGAGCGAGTGGGAGGGAGGCTCCGGCGAGGGAGGCCCAGTGCACGGCCTGGTTGCCCTCGCCGTCCGACAAGCACGGGTCTGCGCCGCGCTCCAACAGCAACCTGTACAACGAAAAAAAAATTTTTTGTTTATTATTCAGGAAAAGGTTCCTAGGAAATATAAGAATAAGGTCGTTACGCAGAACTACTAACTAAAATATGAATAAACTGTCCGGTTAGTTGTAACCTAAGGAGAGCATTTGGAGCTTTAAGAGCATTAAGAACTTGCATTTATTTATTTATTTGGGAAAGAAACAGCTTTTACATAAAAAAAAGTAAACGTAACATGATTAAAAATTTACAAGCCTTCAGTTTTCGCAGATAGAAATTTCATGACGATAAATTAGTCATCCGTTCCGATCTGTTACCCTTTCACAGAAGCGATGAAGCTATTCACCGACACTCAATACGATTTATAAAGGTACATACCTGACGACGTGTGCGTGTTTGTTCTCAGCGGCCCAGACGAGCGGGGTCCACCCGCCGTGGTCGCGGGGATCGCACAGGGCCCCCGGCGCGCCCAGCAGGGCCCCGCACACACCGGGGGCCCCGTGCTGGGCCGCTATGTGCAGAGCTGTTAGACCCTCCGACTCCTGGACATAGAACGAAAGTCAATACAGTAAAAACACATCATCATCTCCCTGGCCTTATCCTGGCCCCATTCATTGTTGGGGTCGACTTTATTCAACCCGGCGAGGCTAATAACTTGATTTTTATACGAAGCGACTGCCATCTGAACTTAGCGCGTAGTAGTAGCTTAGAACTTAGCCCTTGTGTCTATGCCCCAAGCAAGAATAGATAAATTCATTTTCAGAAATACAATAAGGAATCTCGGCAATATCAACACATCCCAAAAATGTTATCTAAGTAATAAATAGGATTCCCCATTAAAAAAAAATTGTGTATAGATTGCCCCGTCTTTGTAAACACTTACCCCACAAATTTACGCACTCACCCCAACTGCACACAATACTCACGGCAGCATTAACGTCGCACCCCACAGTCACCAAATACTTGATCACTTTCATAAGGTCTTCATCCCTAACACTGTCTTCACTCTCCCCGTTCTCCTCGAGCTTCATATTCTTGTCTTTGGTCTCGTCTTCCTGCTTTATTTCATCTGTTTCCATAGCCTCTGTCTCTTTCACACTATCCTTTGGTTTGTGTTTTTGTTTCTTCTGCGGCTTATCTACAAGGGCTGTTACATTTAAAACAAATTAAAATATTTTTTTTTCAAAGTAGGTTATTCTAATATAAGAAAATTTTTTTTCTTAAAGTAACTTATAATTATTTTGAAAATTATAAATTAGTCCCTAGAACCACTTACACTTATGTTTAACTAGCCTACTACCGGCAGCTTCGCCTGCGTAGAATGACTTTTTTGATAACCTTAAAAGCATAGTAACTTAACTTCCCAGTATCTAGGGTATCGTATTAGTTATTTAAGGGGGAAAACTATGGTGGTGAAGTCGCAATTGTTCTTTCTGGCGGGGGATATACATATACCTACTATACAGACGGATATACTTTCATATGCATGTATTAATAAGCTGTTATTATAGAATTACCAACCAGCCACTTCAATTGTATTTATCTGCATAGATATATATAAAAATGTAGTTACCTAGCACAGCCCTCATCAAGGGAGTCCTCATGGCAGCGTCGGTGGCATCGAGGTTGGCTCGTGATTGGTGCAACAGGTGCAACGCCACCACATGGCCGCGGCTGCACGCCACGTGCACTAAACTACCGCCGCCCTGGGATGCCAACGGTGCATCCAAATCCGCACCAGATGCTGTACATATTAAAAAACTAGCTGTGCCCCGCAGTTTCACCCGCGTAGACTTAATTACATGGGCGGCCCGCGGAACACTAATGTTTTTTTTTAATTTAAAGTAGCCTATGTTACTCCTTGTATTATCAGTTACCTGCCAGTGAAAGTCCCGTTAAAACCGGTCCAGCCGTTTCAGAGATTACCCGGAACAAACAGACAGACAGAAAGACGTATAGATGTATAGACAGCGGACGTCACGCGGTTTCACCAGCGTATAATTCCCATTCCCGTGGGTGTACGGGGATAAAATATATTAATCAGTGATAATGTAGCATTGAAATGGTAAAGGATTTTTTATAATTGATCCAGTACTTTTAGAGCCATTACGTTACAAAGGCTCAGCCTAAGTTACTTCTTGTAACATCTCAGCTATCAGCCAGTGAAAGTTCCGTTAAAATCGGTCCAGCCGGAGATTAGCCGGTACAAACAAACAGAGAGACGGAGAAAAACTTTAAAAATTGTTTTTTTTTTATGTCTGTATCGTATATACTTTCATATGCATTTAGTAAAAAGCTGTTATTTTTTAATTACAAACAGACACTTCAATTTTATTTATCTGTATAGATAGATAACATGTGACACTATGATTACTGTAGGTTATCGTATATTATTGCATGTCAACATCTCTGTATATATTTCGCAAAGAAGTTGGTGTACTCACCAATCTTTGTGACGAGTTGGTCGACACTCTCCCCCGCCAGTATAGCGTCGCAGATATCTTGTGGCGTGACGTCACCTTGGGCCTCCTTAGCGGCCTCCATCAGCTGCTTGAGGTTGGTAGGCAGCCGCGGGAGCAGGTCGTCCGGGATCAGCGGCTCTTGCTCCGCGAGGAGCGGCTTCACGCGCGAGAAGCCCAGGTAGGCAGGGGTGCTGGGTGGGGCCGAAAAGGACATGATAGGCATTTTCAGCTTTTAAAATGCAATCGGCGGCGTCTGAATGCCTTGAAGTTCGAGGATGGTTCTTACAGAGTAAAAAATTAAAAATACAATAGCTTCGTAATAAATTTTTTTAAAGAATCGACTGTTAGGCGGTACGAAGTTCGCCGGGTCAGCTAGTTTTAATATAAATATAAAAAAGTTACAACTGAGTTTCTTGACGGTTTCCTTGCGAACCCGGCGGTAGCATGTATAATCATGTCATTCTGACGATTTGAAAGTACTTAGTTAAATTTGAAGGCATGTTAAGTGAAGCGTGTTTTACCAGTGTTCGCGCTGGTCGGGCAGGAAGACACGGCGGTTAGTGCAGTAAGACCCTACGCGCTAAGGACCTTTCTTTTTAAGGTAGAAAAAATCCTTTTGATGTATACGCACCCCTATCAAGGGCAGCAGGGGGGTTATTTGGGACTCCCACCCACTAAACATCGCGCTGGTCGGGCAGGAAGATCGGTTGGTGAAACCCCACTCGCTAACCCTGGGAGGCATGTATAGTGAAGCGTGTGGTACCAGTGTTCGCGTTGGTCGGGCAGAAAGACGCGGCGGTTGGTGCAGTGCAGGTGCAGTTGCACCCGGTGGGTGTCTCTATTGGCGGGCTCCCAGCGCGGCGCCCGCACTCCACAGTGCGGACAGCCCAGCGGCTCGCGCGCCTCCTGGTACGGCAGTCCACATTCCACGTGGAACATGTGCCCCAACGAACAACGGTAGAACATGCCCTACACAACAATCATTTTATGTTAGATAAACAAGCTGTGCCCCGCGATTTCACGGTAGATTTAGTTTCATGCTTAATTTCGCGGCACACGAATATTTAAAAAAAAATATTGTGCATGCAAAGTCTCAGCTCGATCGGTTTAAAATTTACAAAGTTTTATACAAACTCTCATCCCCTATTTTATTCCCTTGGACCCCCAAGAATTAATAAAAATCCTTTCTTAGCGGATGCCTACGTCATAACATCTACCTGCATGCCAAATTTCAGCCCGATCCTTCAGTTGTTTGGGCTGTGTGTTAATAGATCACTATGTCAGTCAGTCAGTCACCTTTGAGTTATATATATTTAGATAAAATAGCTGTGCCCTGCATAGAATTTACTGGTTTTATTTATATAAAAGTAGGCAAGTTACTCCTTGCAACATAATAGCTGTCAGTGAAAGTCCCGTTCAAATCGGTCTAGTCATTTCGGAGATTGGTCGGAACAAACTGACAGACTAATAGACAAAGGGACAAGATTTTTTTTTTTATTTTTTTTTTTTATGAGTACCTTATTTAGTGAATTTTTACAATTTTGTGATAGACTTATACTGACAGACAGTGAAAATCAGGTGCGCATCAGATCCAACACACATACCTGTGTACAGAAGAGTCCACAAGCTGGGCAGCACATGTGTTTGGCGAGTTGAGCAGCGTGTAAGGTGCAGGCCAGGAAGTACGGCGAGCGGGGCCCGGCGCGCACAAGCGGGGCGCAGTGGGACCCTTCGCGACGAGCGCGGTGCGAACACCCCACACGCACCCCGTCTACCAGCTCTATGGCCTGGCAGAACACTGGCTCTACACACACAAGACACATGTCGAAATCAACAGACAGCAGTGGCTATGGGTTATAACCCAGCGGGACATGTACCGCTGAGTTAATCGTAAAACTTATGTGTAGTGATTACACACCACGTGCTTTACGGTGAAGGAAAACATCGTGAGGAAACATGTCTGAAAAGTTGTTCAATGACGTATGTATAGTGCCTGAGCTGGCAAGTCACGTGGCATTTAATCATGTTCGGTGAATTGGGTGTTGTTATAACAACACCTGTGCCTACCCTTTCGGGGGATACTGAACGGAGTTATGAACACTCGGCGACAATAGTAGTATTAACTGCGCATGCATTTTATTCGCGTCTTGTTATGCAGAGTCATATAAAAAAAATACTACTTCGCTTTCAAGGACAGCGCTCAAAACCCGTGACGGTACCTAACGGGTGCAAGTCTTGAGTGCAAAATATGATTTAAAGAAATCCCTTTCGAAATTAAGAATCTTGAATATACATGTTTTTGGCCTTTCTGAAGTAGATTATTAATCAGGACACGCAAGTTCTTCCTTTGAATCCCTCTACCGACACTACCGTTCACATTCGATCTTAAATATTTTTTCAAATTACAAACTAACATCTTCCCATTCTATGTATTAGTATGTAATATACCGGTGAGGTCGTTGGGTGCAGCGTACACGTTGCTGGGCTTATCACAGGAGCAGGTGGCCACGATGGTGTTCTCATCCGCCGGACACGCCGGCTCCGCGCCAGCGTCTCCGCCCGCTGGGTTACTACCATAAACAATAATATTTATAGACGCCATCACCAGTTAAGAGCGCTCAGCCAGTAGTCGAGATAACTGCACATGCATTTTGTTTTAAAATGGGTAAAATTCATTACTTTTCCACTTTCAAATCTACACTAATGTTATAATAAAGAGGAAAGATTTGATTGTTTTTTGTTTGTTTGTTTGCATTGAATAGGCTCCGAAACTACTGGGCCGATCTCGAAATTCTTTCAGCAATGGATAGCTACATCATCAGCGAGTAACAAAGGCTATACATTATCCTCGTACTTACACGGGAACGGGAACTACACGGGTGAAACCGCGGTCATTATAACCAAACCGCATTATATTCAATTTAACTTGAATAAAAATAAGATCACAGCCACTCACCTAGTTTCCTCGTCCTCGACCTCGGACTGCACCTCATCTTTGTCGCAGGAGCGATTCTTTCTGTGCTTCGAACTGAATACAAATATCACAAATTACAAATTTACAAAAATTCTAGTTCCATCACGAAAAAAGAACGCAAAGCGAAAAATTGTGAGAATACTGCGCATGTTTTTATTTGCCTCGCGCCTTACATATAAACAGAGACAGAGATCCCACCCGGAGATTGTATGCGCCCCAAATACTAGAGACATACATCTATACGTATAAAATTAATTTCATTCCTGACAGACTACAATAAAGCACAGCGTAAGCCGGTGGTCCTCGAAACATATAATTTAGAGGGCGTCTTCTTGAAGAGGTGTAGGTATACACTATGAAAGGGTTTTCGAAATTCCGCCCCTAAAGGGTTGAAATATTGTAAGCGAAACCTTGCGATTGGTCTATGCAATCACTGTGCTTGAGAGGATTGGTTTTCTTACTCACTCCAATAATACAATACTATATTTGATACCTAATAACTATGGAAACTATCTCACCGCCTGTGCTGCCTGTCCTGCACTTTCTGGCTACGTCTGGCAGTTCTTCTGGATGGAGCATTGCTTGTTGACCTGATTGTAAAAATCTTATAAGATACCATTGAAGCACTACCTACAAATCTTTTGCTGAAGATGGTGCCTTAATACCTAAACATAATTATCTATACAGATAAATAAAATTGGAAGTAAAATTGGAAGTCTGTTTGTAATTCCAAAACAACAGTTTAATACTGACCAAAAAAAACCAATTTTTTTTTCTCTGTCTATCTGTCTGTCTGTTTGTTTCGGGTAATCTCCGAAACGGCTGGACAATTTTTAACAGGACTTTCACTGGTAGGTAGCAAATTTTACAAGGAGTAACACAGGCTACTTTTGTTAAAAAAAACATTGAAAGAAAACACAGGCACAGCTAGTATATTCATATAAAATTAAATGATTTAACAAATTTTAGGTGACAAAGTACTATGTACTTAATTTTACATGTACATTAATTGCACTTACTTATCCTCCTCAACAGGTGTAGCAGCTCTCTCACCCTCATCACCGCCATAAGCAGAGTAAAATCTTGAAGAGCGGCGCGGACGGCGCGTCTCCCTTCGCGAGGCCTCTACGGCGCAGTAGAACTCCTCATCACTCGTCCCTTGATCATCAGCTTCCAGCAGCTTGCTGATCACTTCTGAGTCATCATCTACCTCTTCATCGTCATCATCATCATTTGTATCTTGGTCATTGTCTTCCCTGAGATAATACGAAATTGAAAATGATAAATATTTATTCAGTTTGGGCTCTGGCAAAGCACTTATGAATGTCGAAAATTTACCACCGGTTCGATAACTAGCCTGCTGAGAAGCCTTGCACAATTTTTACTTGCTAGCTAATTAATACAGTTGTTTGGTACTAACATGTAGGAGTTAAACTGATGGGTTTATAGGTCAAATGATTCAATATTATATTTATACAAAGAGAAATCAACATTTCACAATACCTAAAAAATCTTAATCCAATGTCAGGGGAGGGTGGATCTCTAGTCGCTACATAGCATAAAATAAGCCACTTCTCACTGTCTGTCTCCCCTTATGTTTCATAACAAGGGTATAATCTGTATAGCCTTGAGATTATAGTCAAGCAGTCAAACACACAAGTATGGAAAAAATCTTATAATGTGGTGTCTTCAATGAAATAAACAAACAGGACTCACTTATTATCATTCTGGCTGTCATCTTCTCCATCAGGTGCCTCAGCCTCAGCCTCCGGGTTGATGGCCTTCAGACCGAGCTCACAGAGATGCTTTAGCTTCATCACCTGGCTGTTGGAGCTCTGGCTATCATCATCTATCTCCAAAACTTCCAACTCCTGATGATCTTGCTTCACCTCTGTATTAGCAGGTCGAGCTGAGCGTCTTGTCCTGATCCCTTCCTCAGGAGACTTGTCACTCTGTATTCCAAGCCGAGCATTATTCCTCGACTCCAGCCCTATCCGCAACTCTTCGTTGGCAAGTATCTTAGCAGTGGGTTTGATGCGTCTTGACAATCTCTGCGTAGGAGTTGGAGTTGCGTCATTGTAGGCCTTCTCTTTGCGAGCTATGGCACTTGCTATGACGTCATCCTTAGCGCCGCGTCTGCGCAACCGAGGAGGTGTGTACGAGTTGTCAGACTCAGTCTCAGAGTGACTTATGTTCTCGTCTGTTTTAGGGGATGCTGAAGGCACACTCTCTCCATCACATATCCACTCCCACTTACCTTTTGTTCGGCTCGACCGCCTTGGGGACACTTCGTCTTGCTTCTCTTCAGGGGAAACGATCTTCATGTTAGTAGTTTTGGCACTACTCTTTTCGGAGCGAAATGTTAACACTATGCGGGGCTTGGGCTCTTCTCCGCCCGATTTGTCAGGTTTTTTAGGAGTCTCGACCTTCTCCACGCAAACCAAGGTGTCTGTGCTCGCGTGGCTCTTGTCTGACTTCTTTTTGAGGAGACCTTCGTCGTCTGTCTGCATGATTTCTTCCCAAACTTCACTGACTCAAAACAAGTTATTCCACTATCATAAAAACAATAATAAGCGTAAACTACCTATAATACTGAATTGGGTTTTTGTGGTTTTATTCTTGATAAAAAAAGGTTTACTTGGAGTTGTTGATTCTAGATTCTTTGTATTTCGATTTCTGCAAGGATTTATTTATACTGTCTGCCTTTCGTAATAATGCATGTAAAGAATCATTCCATCTTTAGTAGGATTCTTTTTATTTATACGTATACATAAGTACACTTCATATTTTTGGATTTTTATAAAATATTAGGGAGGTACTGATTTTTGCTATCGCTTCGCTGACTTCGCTCGCTCTGCAAATTTTAAGTAAAATGAAAAAAATACCAGATCAAATTAATAAAAAAAAATGTTAACTGCATTCTTTCTGCATGCCACAGAATGGAAAATATAAACAAGCAATAGGGAGATGCACCTTGCGTGCGGATTTTCCCGCGGATATGAGAAAATTATTAAGTATATTATCTGTGGATTCGATTTTATGCTATGAAATGTAGTCAAGTAGGATGATAGCTGTAACTTTGACAATTTTTATCAATCAAATAGACATTGACATTGTCTGCCACTATCAATCATTTAGAGGTTATTCTACCAAAACAAAGTTTATTTCTGCATTTCAAGATTGTTCTGTAATTGACAATAGTTAAATAATTCAGTTTTTCAGCTCATTCGTTTCGTGTGGTTGTGCGTGCATTTTTATTGTATTGTCCCGACATTCAATATATAATTTTAAAACCGAAAATTCTTTAATTTTCTTTTAAAAATGAACAATTTATGCTTGACACCAGAACATGTCCTGCAAGGAGGATACTTTCATTCGACGCTTAGAAAGTTACAAGAACCTAATACGAGCATTGAACCTCATAATATTATGTACCCAGTGTTCCTTTTGTAAGTGTTACTTGTTTAAACATTGTACTATTCACGTAAGTAATTTAAACCCACTGGAACCGACGATGAACCGGTTATCAACCAACGATTTTTATAATGTCTTATAACATAGTTCAGAAGCTTACCAAAAAATATTATATAACAATACTTAACAAACACCATTCTCAAATAAGGGAAATAATGTAATTTATATATCGACGAAAAAACCAAATCAAAACAAAAAAATTGTTTAAGCAATTACTGACTAAAATTGTGTCCATCCCTTTTTAAATCCATATGACAGAAAGAGATGTAAGAATGTTATGTGGGAATGGGTTTATTACACATCATAGTAAACCAACATGTTTTTTTTTTCAGAGAAAATGAAGATGCCATCCAGCCAGTGTTGAGCATGCCTAATGTGAACAGATATGGTATCAACCAGCTGATCCCTGAACTAACACACCTGGTAGACAAGGGACTCAAGTCCATTCTTATATTTGGCATTGTGGACTCTCTGCCTAAGGTATTATGATCTTAAACTAATGACATTCTTATGCTGCTATAGGTCCTATCATGAGTCTCATGGTCTGGTTTTCAAGTGTCTGTCTGGCACTACATAGGCAGACTGAGACAGTCTAATAAAATGACCAATCTGTATTTATCATGAAGTTACAATCTTTTGAATGTTTTTTAAAACCAAATCTCTTTTTGTTGTCTAACAGACCTGGGAAGGGTGATTGATTGAAAAGTACAGGTGCCATCACAAGTTTTGAGTGAAAAGGCAATATAGCAGGATTAACTGTGCATGTATTTGTTCGGCTCACTCTATGCAACACTTAAAAAAATATTACTAAGCATTAAAATCTTTTGACAACTATAACTACATCATCATTCTGTAAAATACCTCTCTCTATAATATGCTCTCAATAGACAAGTATAAAATAGCCAGCCCAGCATCATTGTACAGCAGAGGTCAGTAAGCTAAATGTCAAACTAATCAAATATGTCATTGATTTCAGGATGAAAGAGGTTCAAACGCAGACTCTGAAGATAACCCAGTAGTGAAAGCCTTGCCCAAACTACGGGCAGCATGCCCCAACTTGCTGATTGCATGTGATGTGTGTCTCTGCCCATACACATCACACGGTCACTGCGGCCTGCTCAAGGAGAACGGGGTCATAGACCATGAGGCTTCTGTCAAGAGGATAGCCCAAGTGGCCCTTGCTTATGCTAAAGCTGGTAAATATTTGCTTTATATATACATATCTACAGATACATAAAATTTAAGTGTCTGTAATAAATTAAAAGCTTTTAACTAAATACGTTAAAAAATCCATTTTTTTTCTCTGACTGTCTGTCTGTCTATCTGTTTGTTCCGGCGAACTTCGGAAACGAGTGGATTTTAGTGGGAATTTCACAGACAGATAGCTGGTGTTACAAGGAGTAACATTTTTTTAAATTTGGTTGGTGGTTGGTTTACGTCGGTGAAATCGCAGGGCACAGCTAGTATACCTTAAAATTATTAAGAACAATATGAACAAACACATTGTGAGAACTCATCTTCATATTTTTCCTACCCATTTTTATTATATAGAATCAAATTGAGTATACTGTATCTTAAAAATATAGTTTAAGTAACTTCAATGAGTTATGGCCACTATAATTTTGAAATGTATGCAGATCACAGTCTGATCTAAACACAGAAAATTTACTGTAAAATGTGTGTTTAAACAGATGCAAGTTGATATGAATGTGTACAATATTGTAGTTATACAGTGGATGTATGAGGCATGTACTCGGTAATTATCAGGTTTCCTAATTAGTATTGGCGCCCAATGTCGTTCCGCGCAAGTGGTCCAATAATTCAACTATCTTGATAATAGCATTTAAGTTTTCAAACAATCACATTACATTTTGCAAAACAAATATTATTAAAAATGATTAATTTTAGATTTACACTCAACTTTTAATTGTTGTAAATGGCTAAATGAAAAATTAAGAGATAGAAACCTAACAGTTTTAGAAAATACTTATTTGTAACATTAATTTTAAATGGTAATGCTAAATGAATGCGAATGATTGTAGCCATTCTCTCTGATTAAAGTTCAGGAGTAAGTGTTACAGGTGCATTAAAATAGTAGTATTGTACCAAAATGTATGTATTGCAGGAGCTCACATCGTGGCGCCCTCTGACATGACGGACAACAGGATCAAGTCTATAAAGGCCGAACTGACCGCTCACAAGTTACAGAACGAGGTAAATATTACTACACATTCGACGTATAGAGGTGCTATTTCCATGTCGGGTAGATTTTTGTATAATTTTTATACTATTGAGGATTGGCACCATTTACACCCTAACAATATAAATTGCATTGCATTTGACACAGGGCATTGGTAGGAGGTACATATCAATATATATCTATACAGATAAATAAAATTGAAGTGTCTGTTTGTAAGTCCAAATTAACAGCTTTTGAATAAATGCATATGAAAGTGTATGTGGGATTAAAATAAAAATCAATTTTGAAAAATTTCTCTGTCTGTCTGTCTTTCTGTTTATTCCGGGTTATCGCTGAAACGACCGGACCGATTTTAACGGGACTTTCTCTGGCAGATAGCTGGTGTCACTTAGGCTACTATTATTTAGTAAAATTATAAGTGTTTCGCGGGCCACCCATGAGATTATCTACGCGGGTGAAACTGCAAGGAACATCAAGTTTAAATGTATAGAAAAACAAATCCCTAAATATTTTAAGTGAAATTCTATACCGTATATTATGTGTGTGTGCAGGTGTCAGTGTTGTCATACTCGTGTAAGTTCGCATCGTGTATGTACGGTCCGTTCCGGGACACTATGAAGAGCTCACCCATGGAGGGCGACAGGAAGTGTTACCAGCTGCCCCCGGGCAGTGCGGGCCTTGCTGCCAGGGCTGCGGTCAGTATACACTTCTCTAATATTTAAAATTTTAAAGGTCGGTCCGTACGATATGGCCTGGTTTTTAGGCGTGCTTAGTATGCCAACCTGTGTTGTAGCTATAGGTTTCCGGTTAATGTTTGGATTTAATGATTGTTGAGTTGTGATGTGCGAGCTCAATGGAGCTGACATTGTCTATGTTACACAAAAGTTCCGAAAAAATTAAATAAAAAAAAATACACTTCAAATGTAAATCTTATAAGAATATAACTTATATGAGGAGAGCGAGTGATCATGCTCATCAAAGCAAAGATCTTCCAGCAAAGATCTTCCAGCCAGGGTGTCATGGCTGGGAACCACCGGCGAACACTGTTCTAATTGGAAACTTGTATATACTGCAATCCGCTTGAAAACTCTTATTGCGCGATTTAGGTTCTCGAGTATTTGTACTTAAACTTCGCATCACCAAGAGCGTAAGCCCAAAGTAACTATTCGAAGCGTAAGAAGTCGCGGGCATAAGCTAGTATCTTTAAAAATTGTAGCCTATGTGTTATTCTGATGCATAAGTTATATTATTGTTAAGTTTCATTAAAATCCATTCACTAGTTCTTACGTAACAAACATCCATCCTTTCTTAAACTTACAAATTTTCGCGTTTATAATATAAATTAGTGTTAGTATGAAAATGAAAATGAAAATGATTTATTCAGTTTAGGCCCTGGTAAGGCACTTATGAATGTCGAGGAATTTACCTCCGGTTCGGAAACTAGCCTTCTGAGAAGAACCGGCAAGAAACTCAGCTGGCATCGTGTACATTTCATTACACAGTAAAATAATGATAATTACTCAAAAAAAAAAACATCATAAATTATTCACAATAGTGAAAATTGTAACAGCTTGCATGTGTAAAAAATAATAATTAAAAAATAAAAACAATACCAAATGATTTACATATCATGTTTGCATACCATGTCATTGCCAGGAGCTACTTGTGCAGAGATTGAATTCCATATCTCTTTATCATTTATGTAATCCGAAGTAGTAGTTTAGTAAGATGATGTGGTGTGGTAATCAGGCTCGCGACGTGTCGGAGGGCGCGGACTGCCTGATGGTGAAGCCCGGCCTGCCGTACTTGGACATAGTGCGCCAGACCAAGGACCGCTACCCCAACCATCCGCTCTTCATCTATCAGGTAAACAATCATGTCTCCCATATACCATGGTGGCTGAGTGGTAACAATGACGAACGTGACATATTTAAAAAAAAATTGTTTTTTTTTTTTCAATTTAAAAAAAAGTTACTTTTTGTAACATCAACTAACCTTGTAGCATGTGAAAGTTCCGTTAGAATTGGTCCAGCCATTTCAGAGATTAGCCAGAACAAACAGACACAGTTTTTTTAATGTTAGTACTGTATACATTTTCACATGGACTTAGTGAAAAGCTGATGATTTGGAATCACAAACAGACACTTCAAATTTTATTTATGTGTATTGTCATATAGATTTCACCCTTGCACATGTAGCAGAATACCGAGAATATTGAGCTGTGCTTGGTTTCTTTTTCTTCTCATAAAAAACTAAACTTTTTCCCACAAAATAAAAAAACTTGACGTTTTGTCAAAAAAGCTAGAAGAAAAAAAAATTTACCAAAAGAAAAAAATCGAACCGGGGTACTCTAGTTTCGTTATCACTTCGTAAGCTGACAGCCTCACAGGTTTTTTGAATGAGAAACCTAGCTAGATCAATTTTTTGCCCCATAATCCCCCTACATACAAAATTTCATGAAAATCGCTGCAGCCGTTCCCGAGATCCAGATTCTATATATACAAGAGTTGCTCGTTTAAAGATATAAGATATAGTCTATTCTTAAAATTACGTTCAAGAAATAATCCAATAATAATTTAAAACGTTAACATCTTTGACAACTAAGTAATAGTAATGTATTTAATTATTGTTATCACCAAGTCACGAAGCCCACGTATACTGTTTACACAACTGTTGGTATATTCTCGACTTTCGTTTAATTATATAACTGATAAAACGTATACTTAATGAGCACTGAGCAGGCAAAATCTAATTTTGAAACTGAAATATACTTTTATCTTTCGAGGTTACTAGCTGTGCCCCGCGGTTTCACCCGCGTAGTTTTTAATTTCAAGGTTGCCCGCGGGTCCCTAATGTTTTTAAAAATCTAAGTAGCCCAAGTTACTCCTTGTTACATTAGCTATCCGTCAGTGAAAGTCCCGTTAAAATCCGTCAGACAGACAGAGAAAAATTTGAAAACCATTTTGTGAAAAGCTGTTATTTTGGAATTACAAACAGACACTTCAATTTTAATTATCTATTTTTTTAAGGTTTTTAGTTATTAGATTTTTTATTTAAGGTTTTTAGTTATAGTTAGTGGTTAGTTGTTTATCTGTATTAAATATTTATTGTGTAACTAGCTGTGCCCTGCGGTTTCATCCGCGTAGATTTTAATTTATCCGTCCAGCCGTTTTGGAGATTACCCGGAACAAACAGACAGATAGACAGACAGACGGAGAATAATTCAAAATTTTGGTTTTTCTATGTCAGTAGCGTGTATACTTTCAAATGTATTTAGTGGAAAGCTGTTATTTTGGAATTACAAACAGACACTTCAATTTTATTTATCTGTATAGATGTATAGATTGTGTTTTTGTCCAGGTATCCGGCGAGTACGCGATGATTTGTAAGAGCGGAGACAGTTCAGAAGTACACAACATACTCATGGAGACACTCACGTGCATGCGGCGCGCTGGTCTGTTTGTCATATTTAATTTTAATACTTATTGCTATTCAATTTGCATAGGACTAAATGTTATTTAAACACTAGCTGTGCCCCGCGGTTTCACCCGCGTAGATTTATTTCATCCTTATTGTCGCGGAACCCTAATATGTTTAATAAATGAAAGTAGCCTAAGTTACTCCTTGAAACATCAACTACCGTTTCAGATTACCCAACAAACAGACAGACGGACAGACAGATATTTCTTTTTAAACTTAGTTTTTTAATGTTAGTAGCGTGCATACTTTCATATGCGTTTAATGAAAAGCTGTTATTTTGGAATTACAAACAAACACTTCAATTTTATTTATCTGTATAGAGTATAGATAGATTTTCTACAATTAAACTTCGGATGAAAATTAATTTGTTTTATATAGGCCAGAGAACACACCTCATTTTATTTGTTTTTATTTCAGGTGCGGATTGCATCATCACGTACTTCGCGCCTCTTATACTGAGCATAATCTCTGGTAAAAAATAAACGTTTCTCGTTTGTAATTAGCACCTGGGGCCCAACCATGAGCTCTTATTGCAATGATAATTCAGTTGTGCGACAGTGACAGATGTATACACGTCACATACATCTGTCTCATAAATGAGTGAAACCATCATGGCAATAAGAGCTCATGGTTGGGCCCCTGACGCCTCTTTCCATCTTTTGATACACTGAAATAAACCTTATGTTGCTTTTGAGTAAGTTCTTAATCTTTTACAGCGTCATGCATATTACACCGACAATTTTAAGACCTTTTATAAGACCATGTTACTGTAATTTTTCATACACAATAATATGACTATGTTCAAATTTAAGATAGACTAAAAGATCCGTTAGAAAATCATAAAGTGATATCGCACTGTCAAACGTGTTCTTTTTTCGTAATCAATGTTTGATTGATGAATTTGATGAAATTAATGATTACTCAAAAAAAATATGACACATTTTTTTTCTATTACATCAAATTTTTATCTATTCCTCCAATAATATTAAAATTAAATGCGGATCAAATAATGAACGAAAAACGTTTCGTTCCGTATATCACATGTCTAATAAGTATATAGTATAAAAACTTGAGAGTAACTGAAGAAAGATTCAAATTTCTGACAACTTTAACGCCTCAATTTTGGCACTCTAGCGACATATCCGCCTGTTTTAAAAAAAAAGTCTAATATTATTGCATTCCTCGTTTCCGTGCATACTAAAATCACGCTGTATCTGTCTGTTCTTTACGTAGTATTTAGTAATCTTTGTCACGGATGAGAACATTTTTATTGTAATGATGACTCAAGCCGCGTTGTCATCGTATCCGCGCGCCTTTCACTTTTCCAAATCTGTGACAACCCTATGTCGAAAGAGGTGTCGTATACATTTATCTGGGGTCCAACCATGAGCTCTTATTGCAATGATAATTCAGTTGTGCGACAGTGACAGATGTATACACGTCACATACATCTGTCTCATAAATGAGTGAAACTATCATGGCAATAAGAGCTCATGGTAAGGCCCCTGACCTAATGCTAGTGCTACGGATGCTGATTTAAATAGCAATTTAATTTTAATATGATATAGGGTTATAAATGGTTGGTTTTTTCGTGCCCTCTCTCTTCTCACGATTGTCTCTTAGTTTCGACTGAAAAAGGAATTTATCTGAATTTGTCATAATTACGTAAATGGTTAGGAAAAATAGTTGCGTAAACTTAGTTCACGAACTGATTCACCTAGGTGCATTAAGTACCTACACTTATAGTAAACTTTAAACAATTCAATTCAATTCGAACACAGGGTGATATTTCAACCCGCGGTAAACGTTTGGTGCCAATTCTTCATTGTTTAACCTGCCAAAAGAGCACGCAAGGCGACTCCTCAAAACGCAGTAATCAGGGAAGGGAAAATTGTTGTCTAGTAGCCAGGGGCGTGCATTGAATTTTCAGAACGGTAGGCATAAACAATAACAAGGTGGGTAGGCAGGTTACGTTCATACCTATGTGGCGCGGCGTAGCTACATACGTTTCGGTATAGACACCCACACAAACATAAACACAGACATACATAAGACGTGTAGTGTATTTAGTCATCAAAAATTGTAAGCACTGCTTATCTGCTTATATGCAATGCACGCCACTGCTAGTAGCTCAAATTGCCAGTGCTATTGTTTGTATTGTTGTATGGATTCGAATAAAACGTCTGCTAGTTATTTATAAGGTAGCTAATGCAAAGGCACTTTTTTTGTGTTAAAAGCTTTCAAAGGCTGCAGTAACCGCTTACCATCAGGAAGCCTGGGGGTCTACTCTCTTTCTCCGAAAACGAAACTTCGTGAACGAACGAAAATTAAACGTAGTTTCATTATCGCATTGTTTTTATCATACTCAAATTTTTCTTCGTCTAATAATTTAACTAAAGTTGGTTTAGAAAATATAAACATTAAATAATTTTCTAGCGGACCACGTTCGGGCGTAATTTAATAACCGTGGTAGGAACTTTGCGAACTTTGAGTATTGATTACGAAAACGGTGGCAAACCCGTGATAGGGGTACAGGGGCCTTACCATGAGCTCTTATTGCCATGATAGTTTCACTCATTTATGAGACAGATGTATGTGACGTGTATACATCACTCACTGTCGCTCAACTGAATTATCATTGCAATAAGAGCTCATGGTTGGGCCCCTGTATTCTTGTTTGACAAGTGTAGGTAATTATGATTATAAGTTACGGTTTGGGCTCCAAGAATTTCGTAATAAATATATTTAAAACGTATTTAGGCATTATAATAGTGTTCAAGGCATAATTATCTATGTATTCGCTCAATTATTTAGTCTTGTAAGAGTTATAAGTACAGTGACTGTTGTTGATTATTGTGTTAAATAAATAATTTATGTGTATGCAGTTGTATTTTATTAACCCATCTATAATCTATACAGATAAATAAAATTGAAGTGTCTGTTTGTAATTTCAAAATAACAGCTTTTCACTAAATGCATATAAAATTACTTCTATCCGATACTGAGATAAAAAATTTCAATTTTTATTTTTTTTCGTCTGTCTGTGTCTGTTTGTTCCGGGTAATCTCTGAAACGGCTGGACCGATTTTAACGGGACTGGCGGGTAGTTAATGTTACAAGGAGTAACTTAGGCTACTTTCAATTAAAAAAAAACATGAGGGTCCCGCGGGACACCCATGAAATTAACGCTACGTTATTTTATAAGGTCAGAAGAGTTCATTAGCATGGAATCTGTATTAATGTAATGTATGTAAGGGGTTTCGGGGGCTATAAATTGATCTAACTAGGTTTCATTTTTTAGACAAACAAATGCTCCGTCACCCAGACACTACTTAAATACTTAATTACCTATCCAGGTGGTCCAGTGGTTTCAGGAGCCCAACCATGAGCTCTTATTGCAATGATAATTCAGTTGTGCGACAGTGACAGATGTATACACGTCACATACATCTGTCTCATAAATGAGTGAAACTATCATGGCAATAAGAGCTCATGGTAAGGCCCCAGTAGTTGTCTGCAAAGTAAGTAACGTGAACTCCAATTTCTCTAGCGGTAATTTTTTTTTCCTAAAATGTGATGTGATGTCGCTTCATGAGCTCTATGGTGGAAGAAATATCGTGAAGACACCTGCGTATTGTCTGAGATGTAATTCACGTAAGTATGTATATTAAGAGTCTGAGACTGGGCGAAAGACTCACCGTCTGAAATGATGTGAAAATGTTTAGGTTAATTAATTATTGCAATTGGTAGGTTTCCGTTGATTGATTATAATCAAAATCAACTATAAATAAATAAAAGATGTCACCAAATCTTTACTGACAATGAGTGTTGCGACACCTATGACGACCCTTCTGGGAAGGCGTAGAGATATGAATTTGATAAACACGTAAGATGTAGCGAGACGTGATTATAATGTGTTTTCACAATGTCTGATGACGATACGATGACCCTGATATTCTTTGATCACTTGATAGCTAGATACTGATAAATCACAGCTCTACAAAAAAAAATTTTTTGTCCATTGCTCTGCGGTAACCCGCTTGCGACCACTAGACCAAGGAGGCAGGCGAAGTTTTGCGTATTATGGAAATATCGTCTCATTATAAAATGTCGATAACACAAGGTTGATGATCTCTACACTACAAGATGTTATCTCATTATAAATACATCACAAGCTGCTAGGTATTTTCCCAAACATTATGGTATATCAAAATAGCTGCGTAGTCATTTTATGAGCCTATCTCTGTTAAAAAGTATGAAAATGGTAACGGAAAAAGATTGCTTTGCATTGCCTAGGGGCCCCGGATAGGTTAATCTAGCCCTGCAAGTTGGAGACCGGTGAGTTGCGTTTACCTCTATCCTTTCCCTTTTATTTTTTTTTATTACTGTAAGTTATATAAGTAATATTTTTTTTGCAAACATAGACAACGCCTAAATTTTTCTTTTGAGGAGATAAATAAAAAGTTTTAGTTGTCGCTAAGACTTATTAGTTTTAATTTAACCTGTACAGTACATGACATAAATCCATTTTATTCGGTCATTTTACATGTTATATTGTTTCGGTAATGTATATTATAATGAATCCTACGTATTGGTCTTAAGTGTATTAAACTTGAAAGGCTTTTCGAAAGATTAGTTCAAGCAAGCAAGTACAAAACATATTTGCAAAAGTTATCATGTCGCTTTTTTAAAATCTGCGTGAGTCATATCTAAGTATTGCCAATTACCAAAGTGAGAAAGTACAAAATATTACGAAATCCATAAAAATAAAATGTAAATTACAAAACATTTTCATCATATTCTAGATTTTATTAGATACTTTCGAAATTCGCGGCAAAACACTGTATGCCCTAACGTGGGCCAATAGAATAGCGCCAAATAAGAACACTTGTACCAATCAGAAACGACTACGAAATACGTCATCAATTTCTGAGCAAATCAGATACGTCCACGATCAACACTAGCGCTAAATAATAGCAACGGCCGCGTGTGAAACTCCAGTTTTTCACGAAAAATCGAAGAGACAAGATCAACGTACATACATTTCGTGCAAGTGTGCTTTCTAAGTCCAGTGATTGTAACGTGGCTGTGAAACTATTTTATCGTGAATCAGAATACAATTCGTCGTGATTATTAGGTAATTAATTTGTCTCAATGCGTTTCATTTAATTCTTCTAATTTTGGCTTGGCAGCTAACCTCGTCTTTGTAATCTCATTTTGATTAGACGATTTTTTTCTGTTGATTGAGTGTTAAATCGATCAATTTAGGGTTTATGACCTTAAATTCGCTAGTTCCTGTCGTTACTAATACGAAATATATTGAAGTTGAATCTAGAATAACGATTTTTATGTGATAATGTCAACGAATTTTCTCGATGCCGAGTAGGCCGCGCCGCCTCAAGAAGTCCCGCAATGTTTAAATATGTACCGTAATCATGTTATATGCCGTTATGGGCTCATTCCACACTCACTTTCGTTTCCCATTGAGGGCCTAACCCGGTTTTAGTCCGCCTTTGTGATAAGTGACGTGTCTCTCGTTTTGATTACGTGTCCTATTTGCGCGATTTGAGAAATACTAATATTGGAACCAGTTCTTCATCAATAGCATTGTGATAATAAAGATTAGTTCTTCGTTTAGTTACTTCTTGCTAGAATATTATCACGCGGCACGTTACGCACGGTTTACTTTTCGCCACACAGATTTCCAATTTTCCCACATCTTGCTAGTATTGCGTTGCTAATGAATCCTTATTTGTTTCAGAAAAAAGTGTAATATTGCATGCTGAAGATGCGGTGGAGTATTCTAACATTGGCCTTTGTGGTCGCGGCGGTCATCGCCGACGACAAGAAGGAGAAAGATAAGGACATCGGTACCGTCATCGGTATTGATTTGGGTACCACATACTCATGGTGAGTTAAATCACGAATCTTTTTTTTTTAGAACAATTTTTTTTTTTAAATAAATTGAATCGTGTGCCACCTAGCTTTCTAGTAATCTATTTATCGTATTCTGTATCAGTATAACCAATTAAAGTATTTTCTAGAAATTACCTTTCCATATGGGTAATGTTTTTTACTAGTATTGGATTTGAGCTATATTTAGGGTTTCCTAATTTTTGATTGCAAAACTTTTTTAAGGGTTATTATCAAAAAAGATTTACATTGCAAAGTTTAAGCCTCCCAGACATTCAACTAATTCTTATTTGAATATTGACTATACATTTATTATATGAAATTCCTATTTCACATATCAAATATATAATTTTTATTCCTAATTCTGCCTATAAATACAATAAAAATAACATCACCAATAAAAAAATGTTATTAAAAAAAATTTGCTTGTCCATAATCATTTCACTACTCACTATATGGGTCCATAGCAATAGATATATGAGCAAGTGATTAATAAGCTATGGGAACCACTTACTATCATGCAGGCTGAAAAGTTCCATAAATGCCATGGCTAGTAAGGAGTGGAAAAGAAATCAGGTTGAAACAAATAAAGGCTTGTAAGTTACTTGAAAATATTACCTAGATTTTTTTTTTGTCAACAGTGTTGGTGTATACAAGAATGGACGTGTGGAAATCATTGCCAATGACCAGGGTAACCGTATCACCCCATCATATGTAGCTTTCACGGCTGATGGTGAGCGGCTCATCGGAGACGCTGCCAAGAACCAGCTGACCACCAACCCTGAGAACACTGTGTTTGATGCCAAGCGTCTCATTGGTCGTGAGTGGACCGACACCACTGTCCAACATGACGTCAAGTTCTTCCCCTTCAGAGTAGTTGAGAAGAACAGCAAACCTCATGTAGCAGTCCAAACCGCCCAGGGAGATAAGATCTTCGCTCCTGAGGAAATTTCCGCCATGGTCCTGACCAAGATGAAGGAAACTGCTGAGGCCTACCTTGGCAAGAAGGTGACGCACGCCGTCGTTACTGTACCAGCCTACTTCAACGACGCCCAGCGTCAAGCCACCAAGGACGCCGGTGTTATTGCTGGTCTGAACGTGATGAGAATCATCAACGAGCCTACTGCCGCCGCCATCGCTTATGGTCTTGACAAGAAGGACGGCGAGAAGAACGTACTCGTGTTCGACTTGGGAGGTGGTACTTTCGACGTGTCTCTGCTCACCATTGATAACGGCGTATTCGAGGTAGTGGCCACAAACGGTGACACTCACTTGGGAGGTGAGGACTTCGATCAGAGAGTCATGGAGCACTTCATCAAACTGTACAAGAAGAAGAAGGGTAAGGACATCAGGAAAGACAACCGTGCCGTACAGAAACTCCGTCGTGAAGTCGAGAAGGCCAAGCGTGCTCTGTCCTCCAGCCACCAGGTCAAGATCGAAATTGAGTCCTTCTTCGAAGGTGAAGATTTCTCTGAGACCCTCACCAGGGCCAAGTTCGAAGAGTTGAACATGGATCTCTTCAGATCTACCCTCAAGCCTGTGCAAAAAGTATTGGAAGATGCTGATATGAACAAGAAGGATGTTGACGAGATTGTATTGGTTGGTGGTTCTACCCGTATCCCCAAGGTGCAGCAGTTGGTCAAGGAGTTCTTCAACGGCAAGGAGCCATCCCGAGGTATCAACCCCGACGAAGCCGTCGCTTACGGTGCTGCCGTACAGGCTGGAGTGCTCAGCGGCGAACAGGACACTGATGCTATTGTGCTGCTCGACGTCAACCCTCTCACCATGGGTATCGAGACCGTCGGTGGAGTCATGACCAAGCTCATCCCACGTAACACTGTCATCCCCACCAAGAAGTCGCAGATCTTCTCCACTGCCAGCGATAACCAGCACACCGTCACCATCCAGGTGTACGAGGGTGAGCGTCCCATGACCAAGGACAACCACTTGCTCGGCAAGTTCGATCTGACCGGCATCCCGCCCGCACCACGAGGCATCCCACAGATTGAGGTCACTTTTGAAATCGACGCCAACGGTATTCTGCAAGTGTCTGCTGAGGACAAGGGAACTGGCAACAGGGAAAAGATCGTCATCACCAACGACCAGAACAGACTGACGCCAGAAGACATCGAGAGGATGATCAAGGACGCTGAAAAGTTCGCCGACGATGACAAGAAGCTAAAGGAGCGTGTCGAGGCCAGGAACGAGCTGGAGAGCTACGCCTACTCCATCAAGAACCAGCTCCAGGACAAGGAGAAGCTTGGTGCTAAGGTTGGTATTCACTTACATCTATACTTGCTCAAAACCTGATTCCTGCTGAAGTTCTATGTTCAGCTAAATGCTCTGGATTAATTTCTAAATTTGTATATTTCTTTGTCAACAGGTCAGTGATGACGAGAAGACAAAGATGGAGGAGGCGATCGACGCCGCGATCAAGTGGCTCGAGGACAACCAGGACACAGACTCGGAAGAATACAAGAAGCAGAAGAAGGCCCTCGAAGACGTAGTGCAGCCCATCATCGCCAAGCTGTACCAAGGACAGGGCGGAGTGCCTCCCCCCGGCGCGCCCGAGGAAGAGGACTTCAAGGACGAGTTGTAACGGACTGACTTCTAGGGAGTGATCGTAGCCAAATGTGATCTCCGTCACGGTCACTGCACACTATGCGCCGAGCGAACTATCTGCCGCACGACGCATAGTACGCAGCATGAAGCATGGATTAATGCTGTGGATACAAGTGTTTTAGCTCGTGATGTGTATATTTATTGGCGTGCGTGGAGTGTGATGCGTGTGGAGAGTGTGCGGTGTGAACGAGGCGTGCGGCGGGCCGCAGAGCCGAGCTCTCATCTGGCTTCTGCCGCTGCGCGCGAGTGAATGTGTCTGTACGAGTGAACGATGTTAATTGTATAAATTAATGCATTTTTATGTTTAGTATACCAATAGATTTGTGTGAGGTGTGCGAGGGCCCGTTCCATGACTATGTATGTATGTCGGTTCGTTGACCTTAGATCGTGTCATCGAGGCCTCGCAGGCCGATGGTCTCATTTCACCTTGGAGACTACCTCAGTGTTCTTAACTGTTTGTATGTAATTATTTTGAGACTGCAGATTGTTAGTTAATAATTAGCAGAATAATTATGTAGTAATTAAATAATTCGAGTGAAGTACGGAGGAGTACAGAAATAAAACATTTTTCTAACGAGTTTACTTTTTTATTTCAACAACATACCTTTATATATTTAAATTAAAGAATAAAACCGATATGAAATAAAATAATTAATTCAGTCTGCGCGTACGTTGCGCAGCTGGGAACACGACTCGGTGTCATACGCGGGGGCGGCTATCACCGCCGCCTGGATCTTCACTTGTACTGTATCTGGTGACGTAAAAAATTCTTTAAATTAATTTCAATGAGTTACGTAGTTTAGTAACATGAAAGTTACTAAAGTACTTTTATCTTTCGGGTGATCGTGTTAGTACATAACTACAAACAATTTGTCTAAAAACACTGCCTGTTGGAACTAAGTCCGAGGCAGGAAGTACCGAATGGTTCCATGGCGCTGATCTCCTCGGCAGAGATGCCAGCCGCCGCTCGAAGCTCTGCTAATGCCTCCGTGAAGTAATAGTCCAACTGGAATAGCAACAACATTTATGATTGAAATAATATACCTATATATACCTACTAAGATGGAATGTGGATCACGTTGACATGACTAGCAAATAAACAATTTATATAAAGCAAACAAAAGGTGCAGCTAGAGAAGAGATCGCTGGTTACTTTCCTAGCTCATGTAACACACATGAGTAGTTAAATATTAGTTTTGAGTATATACGTGCTTGGATAGGTTTGTGAATGAAAGAGATATTTTACATTGGTTCGGAAACTAGCTTGTTAGAAATTGTAACCGTATATTATAGTAGGTACTAGCAGTGCCCGTGGACTCCGTTCCACGTTAGAAATATTTTGTAACGGCCCATTTGTCCCGCGTAATATTTGGAAATTATTATAGCCTATGACACTCCACAATAACGTAGCTTTCTATTGATGAAATAATTTTGAAAATCGGTTCAGTAGATCCAGAGATTATCCCTTACAACGTCCAAACGTTACCTCTTTACAATATGTGTTATAATAGTACCTATAGAAGTATAGATTGGAGTAAAATAATGCGAGTGATGAATGTGACCTCATAGTCGAGCACAGCGACGTTGTCTCTAGGGTGTGTGAGCACCCGAGGCCCGGAGCCGGGCGGCGCGGGCCGGCCGGTGCACCAGTCCACGCCCTGCGCCAGCGTGCGAGCGCGCGCCGTCGACCAATCCACGTTCAGGAATATTATACTACGCATATTAACAGTAACACCTCATTTGAATATTACATTCTGCGAAATGAAAATGATTTATTTAATTTAGGCACTTATAAGCGTCGAAATAAAGACCATCGGTTCGGAAACGAATGCATGATGTTCATTGCGTTACATTGTAAATATTTATTAGTTAGTGTAAAATTTTTATTATAAAAAAATTATAAGTAAAATGTATTTACTCGTAAGCCGGCTCTTATGAACTTCCAAAAAATACCTACCATCGGTTCGGAAAAATCTCACCATCCAAGCATCCATAAGCAGCAAGTAGTAGGTATGTCACTTACCTATTTACCTTCTAATGTTATCAACCTTTACCTACAATGGAATTTAATAACTAGGGTGAAGACTTACCTAAGTCATCGCCCTAGTTACTTACACTGTTCAATGGGAATCTTGCTCAATCATGCCAATATTAAAATTTCCATTAAAGCTTTCTAGGCAGTATTTAATTTACAGCGATAGTTCAATTGTAAGTAACAACTTTCACTTGGAAAGCGTTTTAAATTGGAGCACCAGACTGAAACGAAAGCGAAGCTCATTTAACAACGCCCACGTTATTCGTATCTAATCTAATCGATAAACGCAAAACATAATTGGCTAAGGAAGTCTTTATACATACCTACCTACTACCGAAAGGCACCTCATAGACTATAGATAGAACATAGACTTAAATTAGTATGAAAAGGCTTAAAAAAAACAAGGTAACGGTATTAACAAAATAATGACAATAATATAATAAAGGTAATAACCGATTAGGAGGAGTGATCATCTTGTCTAGGTTTTCAAAGTCCACACCCGACGTTGGGTATCCGGTCAGCACCCAGCCATAGTCGATGCAGTCCTTTAAGAACAAGCTTTTAGCTCCCTACGAATTTCCCTTCGCAATTCCGGAACCTTTGCATTTAACTTGTCAAAAACTTGTTTTGAAGTCACTTGTTAGATAAGTAATATGTACTAACGAGGGGAGTCCTTAGTCATTGTTGAATGCTGACTGGCCAAGTAGGTAGGTAAGTAGGTCTCTTACTAATATGAAATATCCCAAGACATTTCTTTTATTATTGTCATGCTAATGAGCAAGCAAATAGGTGTCATACTGTACACGTAATTGATATAACCGTTACTTTAGCGACATTACGTGACTGACCTGCCAAACTAAACCCAATTCTTGGGCACACAAAGTAACGGACCACTAAAAGTTATTTGTTATATCCAAGTACCTTGCTTCTACAGTTTTTCTGAATATTTCGTCTTGTGCTAAGTTTAGAAACCCGTATATGTCTGAAAAGTAATTCAAAGACGTATGTATAGTGCCGGAGACGGCAATAGACACACCATCTGACACGATGGCACTTAATCATCTTCGGTGAAATGTTACAACATTTCTGCCTACCCCTTCGGGGAATACAGGGAGATACGTACCTATGTAGAAATGTGTTTTGGAGGTACTAGGTGGTACTAGGTAGTACCTAGGTAGATGCCCAGGTTGTACATACCTTTTGTATGATGCGTCGTTTAACTATTTCAGCTTTAAGTTGGACGCTGGGCCCAAAGTCTCTCAGCCGTTGGCCTATCTCGTCATTCTTCTGCATCGTTTCGTTGTATAAGTCGTCAAAAGATACTGGGAAAATCATAAGTAAATAGTAAGAAAGTAAGTAGGTATAATTTTACATAAGTCGAGCGGTAAATCAAATCAATCAAACCCACTGTAAATCAATCCAAAATGTTTAGCCAAAGCAGCAGCTTGTGACTTGCGGCCGGAGCCGCGGGGTCCAATGAGGAGGACCCTGTACACTCCCGGGGCCCCCAACACGTGGGCCCCCTGCTTGGGGCCCTGGGCTCCCGCAGCGCAAGCGGTGATTGCGTTCAGGCACTTGTGAGAAATTCTGCCGTAGTCGTCACCTGGTTCGATATGTACTTCCTAGGAATGGGAATAGGAAAATTAGGAAATATCGAAGAAGGGAATCATCCTATGAAACATGTTTGGAAGATTTTCTAGGATTTATTTGCGACAGTTAGCTGACCCTTTTATATGGGTTACAGCCATGATACATCAAATACTAAAATTGTTAGATCTCACAATCATATTTTTTCAGCCTAATTGTGAAAGGTTGCATTGTTGTGAAAGCAAAAAAAAGCAAAGGCACGAAGCGAAAGAAATGAGGGTTAAAATGTGCGTATAAATGAGCAAGCAAGGCTGCCAGACTCATGTCATATCCTTTCAGCTAACAAAATCTTGTTGCTCAAGCGGTATCCAGATACTAAATATATTTTTTCAATGCTTTTAGTAGCCGAACGAATAGTTTAAGCTGTGACCTTCAAAGTGGCTCTATAAGCGAACTTGAGTCCCTCGAAGTCCTGGTGGAAGAAGGAGCGCATGGGTGTGCAGGGGTTGTGGGAGGGCGGCGCGACGGAGGGTGTTGGCATGAGGACAAGAGTCACGGTCGGCAGCACCCCGTCCTGCTGCAAGCAGCGGGCCTCGCGGACGGTGCACGGGTGATCTGATTTATATTGGATTCGTTATTTATCTTCGGAATGTTTTATGCAATGTTTTTTCAGAGTAATTCAAGCAAAGTACTAAACACTCAAAAATGCATTTATCCACGTAAAAATGTGTTTGTCTAACATCTAGGCAATACTGCCAATACTGCCAATACTTAGCAGTCGATGTCGACATGGTGTCTACACAATACTTCTCACTCAAGCAGCCATTGACAAGGTCGAAAATGAGACACGCGGGCAACCATTGACGGGCCGCATACATATTTGTTTGGTATTTGGTGCATAGCGAAAAAAAACGCCTAACAAATTATTACGAGCTATAAAACAGTTTTTGCAGAGTATGCAAGGAAACTTACCGAACATAAACCAACCAGCTTGCGGAACAGGATCCTTCATGGTGAGCTTCTTGGTAACCTCCGACATGAGAGCTGGGCACACGCATCCGGGCACGTAATCATCATGCTGTGAACATCGTTTCAAACATTATCGTCTTGCATAGCGTAACTAAAACAGCACGCACCGCGTTCCTTTTGACATTGCAGTGCACTGGGGCCTTACCATGAGCTCTTATTGCCATGATAGTTTCACTCATTTATGAGACAGATGTATGTGACGTGCATACATCTGTCACTGTCGCACAACTGAATTAACATTGCAATAAGAGCTCATGGTTGGGCCCCTGAATTGTGATTGAAAATGACAAGTAAATAGGTATACCTTCTCGTAACGATCCAGTACACATCGACGGGTGATTACAAAGATACCGAGATCTTTGATCATCTCTTTGGCGAGTTTCTTAACATCTGTAGATAGAAATATTTTTTTTAATATTTGGAACTCGCTGCAGCTCATGGTTTCAACCTTAGTACAGAGGTATTATTATTTTTTTGTTTAATACGTACAGGTCCGAAAGGAGAGTTACCAATTATCAAAGTAAGAAATAACAGGGAAGTTAGATTTGCATTTTATACATTGTCATTACTTACCCACATTTGATACTTCCCATAAAACTGCTAGGTTTCGAAATAATTTAAGGAACGCCCAAAATATACAATGAATAAATAGTTTAAATAGGGAGGTAATCATCAGTTAATTCAGTTCCGCGATCCTACTTCTACCTACAAGTAACGTACCAAAATGCAGTTCCGGCGAGACCAGAAGAATGATACGATCGGGATCTTTGGAGCAGTGCAAGTGGCGGCTAAGGAACACCTTCATATGTTTTAGGTGATCCCTCGGCAGGTTGGTTACTAGATCCCGCACCATATCCTATAGCAAACAATGTATTTGTAGGCTTCGTATATATCAAGCATTGTCCATGGAATATAATCAAAGATGACTTTGTCCAGCAGTAGTGTCAGGTTTTCTGAAAAATACTTTGCCCTTAGTTTACTAGGCAAGCTCGACCGGCCGATTGATCGTGTTAGGTGGGTACAGTGGGTGGCTATGACTTTTTAGTAAGGTGGGATACCTTAAAAACTTTGTAAATCCTATGTTTTTCTAGATATGGTAAAAAGTTCTCTGGCATAGTTAAAGGTCTTCTAGTGGCATCCGTCTCTGTCATTGTTATGCACTTATTTGATTGCCTAATCTCGAAAAAATCTGAACTTTTATTAAAATCAATGAGTACATCTACGTGAACAATACTCGAAGGAAGGATGTCATGTAACTGTCATTTAAAACTTGCCAATTTTTGCGTACGTATGGAATTTGAGTGTGTATTGTGGTTTGGGTGTAATCTTTTTATATCCAGCCATTTCTTCGGCAAGGCGCGGGGGAGCGGAGACTTGTATAGCGTTTGAATTTATTTGTGATCCCAGAACGTAAAAATATGGAAAAAATAGAGTTGGTGTCAAGTGTCACATTGACGTTGTCAATGTCATTGTCATGCTTAGTTTGGTCGCAAACACATGTTGATGTCGTAAAAATGAGGTTATGTTTATGCAACAACATCAATGTATGTTTTATTGTTATTTGAGAATGATGAGAAACCACTAATTACCGGTCACATTCGTTACACAACTCGATGTTATGACGATAGTTGACGCGTCGGGTCAGATGTTATTGCGACTCGACGTTACTGAAGCTTGGGACACCACACCATAACTTTACCGTGGTCTCGATAGGCTAGTTAGATCTTTTTTTCTTGTATGCTATTGCAGTCAATTGCGTCAGCGTTCAATCAAACGACGAGCGGATGACTAACTCCGCTTACACCGTTTTGTATCGTAGTTTTGTAGTGAAAAAATTAGCTGTTAGAATGTGCTCCACAAAATTCAGCTATGAGGTAAGTTTTTCCTTTGAATTTGTGCTTAAACATCCCATATGTTGTTGATATATTTGCACTGTATGTCACAAGCTAAATTTCAATATCTTAGAAATAATAAGAATATAATCTTACCTTAAAGTATTCATTCATATTTAATTACGATAATAAATCTGACTGTATATTTAAGTAAGTGATAATAAGACAGAAGTCGCAAAGTATTCAACATGACAAACTAAACATACAGCAAAACAGCCATAAATTACACTTACTTACCTTACAATTTAATTTGTTAACACAGGAGAGTGTGCGCAAGTTGAACTTACTGCAATCTAACAAGTCTTCCATTGAACAGATCAGGAAGGATATCAAAGCAGGACAAGTAAGTAATTTATGAGTTAAAATAATCTATACACCTACATATGTAATATTTAAGTGTCTGTTCTGATTGTAATGATTTCACTGGCAAATAGCTGATGTTATAATACATACATACATTTGCTCACGCCTGTATTCCCGGAAGGGGTAAGCAGAGGTGTAGCAATAACAACACCTGAAAGACCAATTTTCACCGAAGATCATTAAATGCCAAGGTGACAGATGGTGAGTCTATCGCTGTCTCAGGCACTATACATACATCTTTGAATTACTTCTCTGTCATATGCAGTTTTCCTTCACTGTTAAGCATGTGGTGTGAAATCATTGTGCATATGTTTTTAGAAAAACTCATTGGTACAGGCCCCGTTGGTTCAAACTTGTGTTGTTTGCGCAGCAGGCTACTGTTCAAACCTCATGGCCACCACGGCTCATTACATAATCATATTATACTTACTTATTTAAGTGAGTAAAACCGCAAGGCACAGCTTGTAGGAAATAATGCTAGGCTATGAAAACATCTAATTTTGAAGTACAAACTTTTTCAAAAACACTATTCGTTTGAAATTACGTAAAGTTGTTTATTTTCCAGAAATGCTCGAACATGGAAGACATGGAGAGCTACTTGTCACGGATAGGTGTCAGTATGACTCAGCTGGACCAGTTGTCTGTGATTCATGTGGCTGGGACCAAGGGCAAGGTAAACTCATCTGTAATATGCTGTAAATATAGTTCAATGTTGCTTGTATACAGCTGAGATATGAACCTTATTCACTGTCACTCACACATAGAATAAAATGTAACCTGCGATACTCATTGGCTTACAAGTAGTTCTATATCTTTTTGTAATATAGAATTAAAAAGGGATGGAGATATTTTCATTGGTCAACGAAGAGGTATTAGAATTAATAATAATCAAACACAAGTAATCAAAGCTAAAATCAAAGCAATTTACAATACTAAGCTGAAAACCAATTTGTAACTGAGTTCAATAGAAATTTATTTTATAATCTAGCATGTAATTGTTTGGGATAAGGCCAGGGAGATGAAGTAAATATTTAGTGCCCTATACAACTTGTCGATAAAGTTAACAGATGGTAAAAGAATCTTACCAACAGTGCATTTCAAACCTTATTAGTAACTGAGTATGCTCCACTATTGATTGACTTTACCAATAGTTAAAGACATGTAAAGCACATTTTAAACCTTATTCAAAAGGAGTATGCTTCAATATCGATTGGTAAAAGTAACACCGAAGAAAAATTAGTTGCATGAGGTAGGATCACGAGTAGCTCAGTTGGAAGAGCAACTGCACGGTTTGCAGAGGTCGTGGGTTCGAGTCCCGCCTCGTGTTGGTATTTTTCTTTACCATTTTTAAGAAAAAGGTGGCAATGCTCCAGGGTTCAACAAGTGCGATGTGCGAGTCCATTCTGCGCCACCACGGGTTCCGCACAGGGTTCTTCTCGTCGCCTCACCTGGTGGCGGTCCGCGAGAGGATCCGCATCGATGGCCGCATCGTGTCTGAGTCGCAGTTCGCTGAATACTTCCAACAAGTTTATGAGGCGCTTGACGCTACTAAGGTGGGTTGTACAACATTTTTTTTACATACATACCTTACGCTCGCGCCTGTACCCATAGGGTAGACAGAGGTGTACTTATCCAGATTTCATCAGTTATTTTTAATTGAATGTTGAGGGCAAGCCTATTGCTAGCAACCAGACTCGCCTTTTTTTTATACCAAAAAATGTTGTGTGCAAGTGTTCAGAGAGACTAGTGCAAACTTTTTTAAAATCGCTGTCACAAGTCACCGCGTTGACGTAAACGCTTTCGCAAACGCATCCGTCGGCCCACAGATGGCACTATTTTGATCCCATAGAAGTCTTCGGATTTGTATCTTGCCTGGTATGGTCATCATCATGAATTTAAGATAATTTAAGAGAAGGCTAGTTTCCGAACCAGTGGTAAATTCTCGACTTTCATAAGTGCCTTACCAGGGCCTAAACTGAATAAATATTTTTCATTTTCATTTTTCATTTTCATTTTCATTTTTCATTTTCATTTTCAATGAGACTTGTCGGTGTAACCGATGCAACTCTTTCCATTTGTCTCTGTCCAGTGCCATCTCTCGACCTCCTTATACGTCACTAAAGATACCTTCTCTTTAACTTGTCCCATGTATGCTAGCCTCTTCCTCTTCCTCTCTTCCCTTCTACCTTTCCTTCCTGGTATGGTACCCATGGTATAACGTTTGCTTATTTTGAAAAAAAGATCGCGATTCGTGATATTATTATTTATGGGGTCAAGTCAAGCCTGAATTGTCTGTGTCAGGTGTGTGACGGTGACATGCCGAAGTACTTCTCATTCCTGACGGTGATGGCTCTGCACGTGTTCCTCAGCGAGCGCGTCGACGTCGCCGTCGTCGAGGTCGGCATTGGAGGCATCGTCGATTATACTAATATACTCAGGTACATACGCTGAACGTCATGATTATACAGGATTATACATGTTACCGACGGGTTCGCAATGTTGCTCGAATTGCTTGCAGAATTACTTTTACTGTATTAGTCTTAACATAAATTTTTAAATAAGATATATATTGTATGTGTCTGTTTGTAATTCCAAATTAAAAGGTTTTCATTAAATGCATATGAAACTGTATAGGGATTATAGTTTTATATATTTTTATTTATTTATTTCATGTATGGTAGGTAGGTACCACATAAAAAAAATCATGTCTGTCTGAAACGGCTGGACTAATTTTAACGGTGAACGTGCACCTGCAACTCTTGTATAGTAAAAATATTTTCCAGTTCCGCTCTGTCTACGAAGGTAAAGCCGCGGACTAGTTCCAAATATATCCCAAATAATATACAAGCCTATGCATGGATGGCTGTATGTTTAAATATTTTAATAAAATAATTTATTTCAGAAAAGTGCCAGTGGTAGGTATAACATCGTTGGGTTTGGACCACACGTCTATACTGGGCAGCACGTTGGAGGAGATCGCGGCGGCCAAGGCCGGCATTATGAAGCGCGGCTGCCTGGCCTTCACCGTGCCACAGCCCCCTGAAGCTATGGATGTACTGGTGAACACTGCCAACACCATACAGGTTATGTACAGTTGTTTATTTACATTCAATACATACACCAGTGCCACAGTTTAAATATAAGGTTCATAAGCAGTTACGAATCTAGGTAAAAAACTAAATAAATCCCTAAGAGTCGAATGACATGCTCGCAATATAGATTACAGGCATTATAGCTCAAGTGATATTCTGATGTTTAAGGTATATTATTGTAAAGTAACATTAAAATACATTATGTATATTTTGCCTGAAAGACTAACAAATCCATACATCCAAACCTTCGCGTGTATAATATTAGTAGGATCTTGTCTT
Source organism: Watsonalla cultraria (assembly GCA_964035505.1). NCBI lineage: Eukaryota > Metazoa > Arthropoda > Insecta > Lepidoptera > Drepanidae > Watsonalla > Watsonalla cultraria. Next base: position 1,054,667 of record OZ037717.1, on the reverse strand, counting down.
ATCTTATCTTAGTTGTGACAATATTGGGTCCTGTTGCCTGGAAGCACATCGACCCTTGGGATCATTTGTGCCGCCCTTGCCCTTATGCTCTATGTACCTGACTCCTCAAATACTCCCTAAACAAGCCGGCAGATCCTGCCGGATTGAATCTCTGTAAGAACATAGTAAGAGACGTCAGAAAAGGGCACTCTTTCCACAGCACAGCATATTGAATTGTTCTTCTCCATTTCCAGTGTCCTCTCATCGTCGTCCCAGAATACAAAGAATACAACTTCCCACAGACTAAAAAGCAACTGACAGTTGATTTAGAAGCGTACCAAATGAACGCATCGCTCGCGATTCAATTGGCACACGCGTGGATCCGACTCAAAAGTGAATCAAAGCATATCGTGAATGGATTCGTGAGTCAGCATCAAAACGGAGTGAGATTAAATCCAGTGTTAGATATTCCCATTGAGACGGCGACGGGTTTGAGCGAGTGCAAGTGGGCTGGGAGGTACCATGTCATAGAAGCTGACTACGCACGGTTCTATCTGGACGGTGCTCATACTAAGGAGTCGGTCGAGATCTGCGCTGATTGGTTCACCAATTGTGACAGGTATTATTGAAGTTTTTTTTTTTATTAATCTATGCACGTTTGCCCTGTACTCATTGCCCAAAACACGGAGTGTGTTTTGGGCAATGAGTACAGGGTCGGCAACGCATGCGTGATGCCTCTGGTTTTGCGTGCGACCAAAGGCTAGGGTAACTTACCATCAGATGGGCCGTATGCTTGTTTGCCTCCTTACTGGTATAAAAAAAAATCACACTTCAGATCCAAGAATTTCTTGTAAAGACTGTTTCGTTGGTCTTGGGCAATGATTCGATCCCCGAGTCGGGAAAAGTGTTAGTCTTTTCTATCTGTAATTTCCCAGTAGCAGCCCATAGTCTGGATTGGTGCCCGGTTTATGGTTACAGGTTCGCCCCATAATACCCCATATACTTGAAAATATAACAAAATAATTTGGACTAAGTCACCATACTCACAAAATCAACTTATTCACAGCTGCGAAGAGAAAATCCTGATATTCAGCGCTACCGGCGACAGGAACGCTGAAGTCCTAATGAAACCGCTGAAAGGCGTGCCCTTTAAAGCTGTCTACTTCCTAATACCTACAGCTTATAAGGAAATTAATCGCAACAATGACAATTTCTCAATGGTGGAACAGGAGGAGTTAATAGCGAGATGTCAAAAACATAAAGATATATGGGGAGATAGTGGTTCTACTAAAATAACGGTGTTGGAATGTGTCTCGGACGCTTTGATAAGTGTTAGAAATAACTACAATGCAGGGAACAAGTCGTCTGTACTCATTACAGGGTCATTGCATCTAGTCGGCGCTGCGCTCTCTATATTAGATCCTAATTTAAGTACCTAAATCAATATATATAAAAGATAGTCGTGTTAGTTACACTATTTATAACTCGACAACGGTTGAACCGATTTGGCTGAAAATTGGTGGGGAGGTAGCTTAGAACCTGGAGAAGGACATGTTATGATCATTTTATCCCATTCCCATGAAACGTGTCATAAAACCTGGTAAATATATACATAAAACCCAACACAATAAAGTGTACGCAGGCACTAATAAGTCTTATATATAAATATTATTCCCCATTTCCCTCGGTCACGGCATCACGTTTGAACGGCTGGACCGATTCTACCAGGACTTTTACTGGCAGATAGCTGAATTTTCAAGGAGTGTTTTAAGCTAATTTTAGTAAAAAACACAGCATGTGCCTTAATCTACGCGGGTGAAACCGCGGGGCACAGCTAGTTAGTTATAATTATTTATGGTCAGATTAGATTATTGTTGTTGTTGTTGTTGGACAAGTTCCTAAAAATATAGATAATTAAAATTAGATAAATAGGAGGCTTGAATCTAATATATTTTATTTTAATCACTTGGGGTACAGGTGCCGTGACGATTTATGAGCGCTCAACGAAAATAGTGGGGCACTGTGATTTTTTAAATTGATCTATTTATGTTAGTACCATATATACTTTTATATGCATTTAGTGAACAGCTGTTAATTTGGGAATACAAACACGACACTCACATTTTATTATGTGTAGATAATAGATATTTGTAGGTTATTCTATTTTTAGGGAGACCTACTCCCACTATGGGTATCATTTGGAAAATATTTCTTACAAGCGTTAGCATAAGTGCAATGTAGTAATTTATAGATTTTTTAGAATATCATAGAGTAATCATAGAAGTTGGCTTTCATTTACAATACACATTTATACTTCTTTTACTGTAGTATAAATCATTTATCCTTTTTTATTGCAGGGTGAGCTCTGAGAATTTTTCAAATCTATACAGATAAATAAAATTGAAGTGTCTGTTTGTAATTCCAGTATAACAGCTTTTCACTAAATGCATATGAAAGTATGTGTATACTTTGTGCTACTGACACTAAAAACCAAGATTTAAAATTTACTCTGTCTGTCTGTCTGTTTGCTCCGGGTAATCTCCGGACGGATTTTAACGGGACTCTTACTGACGCATAGCTAATGTTACAAGGAGTAACTGAGGCTACTTAGATTTTTAACAACATTAGGGATCCGCGGGAAACCATTAAATTAAAATCTACGCTAGTGAAACCGCGGGGCACAGATGGTATTGTAATAAAAGCATACTTTTATTAGGTTGATTGTTTTAAAAGCGAATTATTAGAGCTCATCCTAGTACTTACTGCAAGTGGCTATCACACTACTGTGCGTTTTTATATGATATGTACTGTGGAACCGAGCACACACAATGCAAGCCTTAAAACAATGCAAAATATATTTTAGTGTATTTGAAAAAAGGTTGTAATTTCAAATACTTGTGATAGAATGTGATTTTTACAGTTTATATATACATTCCGAGCCAAATTTTGTATTAAAAAAATATACACCATTCAGTGTTGTAGAGAAATTAATATATTATGTTAAAAATAAAAAGATAAGATTTATCAAAATGTTTTATTTTGGTCTACTCAGTAGATAGAAATTCATATTTGTAAAAATATTTACAACAATTGTAAGTAAACTAACAGTTCTTCTTGCAATAAGAAAATTTTAAAAGCTTATAATAAAAAAAACAAAGTATTTCAGCATTATTTTTTTTATTCTACTGTCAACTGCGTGTCATTGGTATCCAGCAGTCTATCAATGTCAGTAAGCCACAGTATAAGCCTGTCTAAGTACCCTCCATCTTGTTTATAGCTCAGCAATAACAACTGCATATGGTTGGAAGCTATCGTCTCATCTAGCAGAAACTCCAGTCTCTTGTCCCGTAGAGACAGTAGTTTTATAAACACTAAAGCTATCATATTCCACTGAATGGGCTTGAACATAATGTTATTTGCTTTTAACTTAAATGTATTCACTAACAGACGTACTTCCGATATTATTGACATATTTACCAAACCCAAGGACCGAAGCAAGTCTGGAAGCAGTTTGTTCAAATGTTGGCACACAATTCGTCTACGCAGTGCATTCTGAGCATTCTTATCTACTAAAGGCAGTTTAGTTAAGTCTTCTTCGTTCGTTTCGGCATTTTGTGATGAAGATTCAGTTATCTCCGGCTCAGGCACCTCTGTTACGCCAGAGAAGAAAGACTTAACCCTCAACTGCATCTTCTGACTCTCCGCTTGTAATATTGAGTAATCAGGTAAAGGTTTCATTTCTCTTTGTAATGTCTGTGAGTCATACTTCCTATCTTCAATCTCTAGCATATTCAGCTTCTTACAAAGTTGTTGGTACTGGTCATAAGCATTAGAGTTGTAGAATATACCCTTAGCGTAATTATTTAGGTATTCCTTAATACATTCTCCTTTATCTGCCACCATTTCTCTAACTTTCTCGTCACCAAATAAGAAAAGCAATGTGTCTATTGTGAACCATTCAGCCAAGCATTTCTCCACTTCAATTATTAGTGTAGTGATTACAGGCTGCTTTTTCTTGGGTTTCTTAACTGGTACGTGGTTTTCCTTTGGTGTATTTTCAAGTTCACTTGTTATTATTGGGTCTATTTTTCTCTCGGGTTTTTCTATGATGTCACCTACAATGTTGAGAGGATTTGGTGCTGGATGCTTAGTTTGTGTAGGTTTCTTTGATTCTTTTCCATTTGGAATATTTGGGGCATCTTTGTCAATTTGTATTGGTGGTTCATTTTCAGTTTCATCTGTACTAGCTGCATTACTTTGTGTATCATTTGGTTCACTATTTAGTTTATTTACAGTCTCATTGATATCTTTAATAAAATTGTCTCCATCACTACTTGTGATTTCGTTAAGGCTAGCACTAGTGAAGTCAATTATAGAATTTAATGGTTTCGTGTCAGATGAAATATTGATTCTATCAACGATAGAGACGTCTACCTCCTGCCCCATGCTGCCAGTAGTGTCCAGGGGTAACAGCTGAAAGCTTGGAACCTCATCATACTCCCGGAACCACAGCGGACTTGTCAACATTTGCTTCTTGATATACATTGCAGATTTATAACAGCCGTTACTACAGAAGTTCTTCCTGGTAGTTATGTCGTACACTTTGTTTGTTTTCATTGATATCCTATATTTCTGCTTCGGAATATCCTTCCAGGAGATGGTATTGCTACATAAAGGGTAACCACAAAGACTTACAATGGATCTCTCCTCGATAACGTCCTCGAGATGACTCTGATTTATATCAGGGAGACATCGTAAGAAGTCATTTTCGCTGATTCCTTTTTCCAATAAACTTTCTACAATGTGTTGTGCTTTAGAGTTGCATTCGCGTTTTTTCAATATAGCAGAGCGAATCTGTTCTTTAGTCATTTCCTCCAGCTTGGAGGGTTTCTTCTTCGGTATTTTATTACAAGTTTCCATAGTTATATTTTTCAACTTGTTTAAGCATAAAATAATACAAGTAAATAACCCAAACCAAACTAAGGTTTTTTTAGATTTACACGTTAATCAAGTCAGTCATGTCATTGGTCCTGTTTGATGTCCGATGACATTTGACGTACCGTTCATCATATTGACATCGACTGGCTGGCATTTGATTTACTGACTGACCTCTGCCATACGAGAACGCTAAAAGGACTAAATCTTGTGGTTTCAAAGTTTAAAAAAAAACACTTCCTAATTAACTAGCTTTTCGCCATAGACATTAAAAATACGTGTTTCTGCTTTCATTGCGCATTGCAATTAAATTGAAATAAAATTACATTCCTTTATTTATTTAATGGGGACGAGCTTGAGTACAGCTCATAGATAAGGAACAATGTTTGGTACAGCTATTCCGCTAATGTCAAAACGTCAAGATTGTCTTCGTTTACTTGTCAAATTGGCATGTGACAATTAAATTAAATTTGATTTGATTTGTTATTTCCTTCCCTTCTCAGACAGAGTTTGTCGACCTTCCTTTCTCTGCTCATTTATTACTATTTAAATTTATTTCAAAGCAATAACCTACGACTAGATACGAATATTAAATTAACTAACGCGTTTATATTTCGAAAGTGGTTCAAACAAATATTACGTGACTATAACATAAAACGATTTATGAGCTTTGATCAAAAAATGTTATCACATAGCTCATATTTACTTTAATTAATTTATCAGTTAAATTTTCGATAAGGATATCGGCAGGTCCGTTGGTAAACAGAGACATGGAAGATAGGAGCTGAATTAGGCCACCCACCAGCCGTTGCCTTAAGGATTATTAAGGTATGCTTAATTGTTTATGAAGTTCGTAAAATATTCTATTCCAATTAGAATTTTATTACTTTACTAATTTATCTCAAAGTACGAAAATACGCTTATCCTAAATAATAATAACGAGACCAAAGAAAGCCATTAAGAGTAACATTGTCTGACTTTCCTGTCTTTTTATTTTATTTTATTTAACTAAGTAAACAGGTTTTATACAAACTGGAATCTTATCAAGATATTTTTTTGCTAACTGGCGTATTTTAATTTCTTCAAGTAGTGGGCTCTCTTGTCCCAAATTCATATGATATGTACAGTATGTAAATAATAATATCTGTAGACTACATATTTTTTAATTCACAGCTAATTAAAGATTAACTAAACTAGACCAAATTATTATTTATTATACTAATAAGACCTATTCTGATTATTGTATTTGTATAAGAGAAAGCAAGAAAAATATTTCTTTTTTTAAAGCAATTCTGAACTGATTTAATACTATATCATACCATGGTTCAAAGATGAATTAAGATTCTAACATTTTAACAAATACCAAATTTGAAGTAATGCGACAAATGCATTCATATAATATAATACAAAATGAGATTAGATGAAAATGATTAGTATTTATTCAGTTTAGGCCCTGGTACGGCACTTATGAATGTCGAGGAATTAAACACCGGTATAGATCGTTTGGATCAACACAGAAATTAAAATTAATAAAAATAAAAAATTAAAGTTAATGAAATATTATTTTTATTTAAAAGTTTGCCTTAGATAATCTTTAACAACAATAACTAATTTAAAAAAATATATTACTTATAGGTCAGCCACATCGGGTTGAATCAAGTGCTGACCCCAAATACATGGGATAAGGCCAGGGAGATGATGATATTACTTATCTATACATATACACGCTACTGACACTAAAAAACCTCTGTCTGTCTGTCTGTTTTTTTGTTCCGGGTAATCTCTGAAACGGCTGGACCAATTTTTATGGGACATTCACTGGCTGATGATGTTTCAAGGAGTAACTCAGGCCACTTTTATTTATTAAAAATATTAGGGTTCCGCGACAATAACAATGAAACTAAATCCTCGCGGGTGAAAACGCGGGGCGCAGCTAGTGTAATATATAAAGCTACTTTTAAAAAAGGTGCACATGAAAAAAGTCTCACAAGATTTAGCTTACAATTTCATTTCAGTAAAAATTACTTCAAATCCATTATCAAAAATATGACAAGAAACTCTTTACTAATGTATTCATATTTGCTCAAATATTTAAAATGTTATATTGTGTCTTAGCCTATTAATATGGTAATTTATGGTAAAACTCTTAACATATTTTCATCAATATCATATTGGAAACCAGAAAAAATATATTTTATTATTAATGCAGTTACAGCATTCATATGTTTATACCCTTAAATATTGTGTTAAAAGTAAATCGTTTTTATTCATGTTAACCCCATACCTATTTGTACATATAATATTGTGGTATTTTTCAATAATATTGCGAATATTTATTGACAATTAGCGGACGTCACGCGGTTTCACCCGAGTAGTTCCCGCTCCCGTAGGAGTACGGGGATAAAATATAGCCTATGTTACTCGGTCATAAAGTAGCTATCCATTACTGAAAGATTATCCATTACTGTGTGTGTGCGGCTTGCCTAACAAACGCTATACTACGCATGTATATCAAAGTCGTGTACTGCAGCATTATCAGTTTTCCATTATGAAAATTATCAGCTAATTGTATACCTAGGGCTGAGTAAACAATAAATATAAATAACATATGTCCCACACACCTGTAAATATTTATGAACTGTTTACATGTCCCATTGGGTTTTCAACACAGTTGTACTGAAGGTCGACGTTTCGGTCGTTTCTACGTTTGCTAGCTATTGGAGATCCCGTGGGATTGGGATATTATCCCGTAAAGTTCTACTCAGAAGGCCAGTTTCCGAACCGGTGGTAAATTCTTGACTTTATGAGTGCCTTACCAGGGCCTAAACTGAATAAATATTTTTCATTTTCATTTTCGGTTTCAAAAGCCTAAATGTTGACCGTGGTACTAAGCTACAACCATACCAAAAATCATCAAGTTATACAATCGTTTTAGCTAAATGAAGCAAATATGACAAAAATCCAAAGAAAAGTTTCTGTTCTCAAAGAATATAATATGTGCGGACACGACCTTGTTACAATTATACAATTACCTATCTGTACATTCTAGGAGAAGGACCAGAGTGCCTAGTGCGAGTTTTCTTAAAATCTTCGTCACATGTCACGTCGTCGACGTAAACGCAGATTTGTATGGGCTCACAATAGTGTAATCTTTAGGCCGAAAGAGGCCCTGTTCCGTTCCTATACAAATCTGCGTTAACTTTGACGCGGTGACTTGTGACAGCGGCAGTGAAAAACACGCACTAGGCACTCAGTAAAATACACGTGGGTACCTATATCTATTACCTACCCACCTACCTAAATCATTTCAATCACTAAACGTATCATGGTACCGTTCAGAGTCGACTATCACTCTACTTTACGGCTATCTCGGCCTAGTGCCTACCTCGAAGCGGGCGCTATAATTATCAATAGCTATGCAATGATAAAGCTGAAGAATTTGTTTGGTTGAACGTGCTAATCTCAGGAACTACTGGTTTGATTTAATTATTTTTGTGCTAAATTGTTCATCCATCGAGGAAAGCTTTCAAAAAAATAGGAGCGTAGCATCAATGGAAACGGTTACAAAAACCGGGAAAAAAATATTTAAGTTTAAGTAATTTAGTTTTTACTAGCTGTGACCCGCTGTTTCACCCGCGTAGATTTAGTTTCATCCTTATTGTCGCAGAACCCTAATATTTTTAATAAATAAAAGTAGCCCAAGTTACTCCTTGAAACATCAGCTACCTGCCAGTAAGAGTCCTATTAAAATTGGTCCAGCCGTTTCAGAGATTACCCGGAACAAACAGACAGTACTAAAAAAGTACTGGATCGATTAAAAAATTCTTTCACCATTTGAAAGCTACATTATCACTGATTAACATAGGCTATATTTTATCCCCCTACTCCCACGGGAACGGGAACTGCGCGGGTGAAATCGTGTGACGTCCGCTAGTAAATTATACTATAAGTAAACTATGTACGTTCTACTATAGTATAACACTAGCTGTGCCCTGCGGTTTCACCCGCGTAGAGGTAATTTCAAGGGTCTCCTGCGGAACCCTTATGTTTTTTTAAATTAAAAGTAGCCTAAGTTACTCCTTGTCACATTAGTTACCTCCCAGTGAAAGTACCGTTAAAATTGTCCACCCGTTTCGGAGATTACCCGGAACAAATAGACAGACAGACAGAGAGAAAAAATTGTTTTTTTTATCAGTACCGTGTATATTTCCATATATGAAAGTACTTTGTATAAAGTCTAATCGAATAAAGATATATTTGAGTTTGAGTTTATGCATTTAGTGAAAAACTGTTATTTTGGAATTACAAACAGACACTACCAATTTTATTTATCTGTATGTATATGTATAGATGTATAGATTTAATTAGATAACATACACTGATCTATTGAATAGGGCAGCGGTGTGTCGAACAATTCCTAATCACAATGCAGTCAAAAATAAATTGGGAAGTGTTTTATTAGCGCCAACCATTGTTCTGTGTGCTGTTTACAATAATAGCTACGTTCTTTAGAGACATTCGGTGCTAACCTGCCTTTAGTTCCCTTAGTATTCACGTGGTGGTGCTGTGGGAAATTGGACCTCCAGCTGGAGAAAGGTTGCGAAAGTTGCAAGAGGAAAGTGCAAATTTTGTGGTGGTCTTATTACTGTATGCGAAAGTTTTAAGCTTCGGGTATTACGTACACAAGATCTATGGTTTGTAAGTTTGTTCTATACAAGGCCATTGCGATCTCTTGTAGCAGCGTTTTGTGGCAGTATAATAAGCTACTAGGTAGGTTTTTTTTACTGGGGCACATGTGCGATTTTCTCATTTTTTCTTGGTGGGGCATCACGCGAGCTTTACGGACCCTGTGAATATCTTTATTTTCGCTAAGTGCTTAAAATTTGTAACGACACCGTACTATACTATCGGATTCTGGAGCGGTGATCCGCGATAATATCGAGACAGGAACGGTGGTGGACGGGTGGTTTGAATACCTACCTAGGAGCCTGATAGGCAAGCGACGCAAGTTCTAACCCCAGTGTACATCTTTACTAATATTATAAAGAGGAAAGATTTGTTTGTTTGTTTGTATTCAATAGGCTCCGAGACTACTGGACCGATATTGAAAAGTCTTCCAGCAATGGATAGCTACAACATCAGCGAGTAACGTAGGCTATATTTTATCCCCATACTCCCACGGGAACGGTAACTACGCGGGTGAAACCGCTTGACGTTCGCTAGTGCTACTTATAGCTATAAGTTTTTCTAAAAACTTCAGTGTAGTGATTAGAACACGATCATTCAAAATATCAGCTTTACGCTTAAGAGTATTCTTATACGTATGTATAATGGATCTTTTATAAAATGTAAAAATCAGCGAAGCATTTCGAAATATCTTAAGTTTACCTTTAATGAATATGAAATGAATATAAAGTAACCACATGTAACATTTACATACATTTGTCAAACATTCGTCATGCGCGTGAGTTCTCAGTTCTGACATTGTATAGCAACATTTATTACTATTGGATGTCATAATATAGTATTCGATGAAATGTAACATATTGATACATTAACCTTTGAATTCGGTTCAAAATTAATTATCATTGTTACATACACACATAATAGTATGCCCACGCCTGTATTTCCCGAAGGGGTAGGCAGAGATCGTAATAACAACACCCCCTTCACCGAAAACTCTTATTGTTATTGTGTGTTATTAAGGATATAAATATGTGACTGTATGCTTTCCCTTCCTTGTATTATCTGCCAACAGTAATAAATAGAGGTTCCATTCAACAGGAGACACAATTACATCAGCTTGGCGTGAAGCGTGCCGTGTGCAACGTTTTAGTGTCGTGTGCCAACGCTGGCTGTAATCATGAAAACATACAATACCTACCTACAATACCCACTATCTATAGTATTATAACCAGTCTCGTGCGCAGCGCCACAACTGGCGAGGCTCACAGAGTAGATAAATCTTACAGACCTTACATTGCCCGTGATCCGACTATTGACCCGCAGTGAGTCCACGAGTAATATTTTTTACCCGAGGATCCACTGTGGGTCAATACCAGCGGAACCAAGGTTAATACGTATACTAATACGAAAACATCGTGAGGAAACCTGTATATGTCTGAGAAGTAATTCAAAGACGTATATATGGTGCCTGAGGTGTCCGTATAGCTAGCGTACCCATGGTGGAATCCAGGGTCGGGAGTAGTCTTAAAAAATAGTGCCTAAATAGTGCCTAATTAGTGCCATATTTAAAAAAATAGTGCCACAATATTTAGGGAAATATAGGGCTTTCTTTTTGGTACGCTAGCTTGACGTCAAGCTAGCGTACACATCCTAGATCTCGATAACGGCTTGCACTAGGATGATGCTTTTACTGCCAAAAAATAGTGCCTAAATAGTGCCTCCGGAATGCAAATTTTCAGAATGATTGCTCCACGGAGAGCTTCACAAATAGGCAAGCAACTCAAATGACATTCGTCCCATCGTCAAGCTAGCGTACACACGCTGTTCATAGGGAAAGGCGATGGCACTAATTATGAGGAGTATACCAAAAAATAGTGCCTGAAATAGTGCCTCCAGATCTGCAAAAATATACTGGAAATTCGCAGAGGAACCGTTTCAAAAATCGATGTAAACTTCTACATACAAAATGACTTTTGTACAGTCGCGCACAGCAAAAAATCATTTTCATTTTACAGAGGTGATACTTTGATTTAACTGTATTTTTATCATCATTGTATTTATTAGTGTGCAGTAACAATAATAATAAAAACTCACCTACCTCACCTTACAAAAAGCCGTGATGTAAATACCTGCTGAATTACAGCAAATTGACCTATCGCTACACGTGCTCACCACACACAATACTATTAGTGATACTGACTTGGCCCGTGAATATTTAAAAAACCATGAATAAGTAAATACCTTAAAAAAACAAAATAATAATAATAATAGTAACCCGCCTCTGGCTCCTCCAAAAAGGTATAATAGTACCAATCTAATAGTGATCTCTACTACTGGGGTCATACCCAAACAACTACATCAGTCTCTCACCACCCTAAACTTGCACCAAAACTTCACCACCTTCTACAAAAGGCAGCCATCCTAAATACTTGCAGACTAGTGAGAAACATCGCACGAAGGGTTTTGTAACATCATCTAAAATCCCGATATATATATGGGTCATATATATGGGCCAATTTAGATTTTCGCGAAAACTTGTAAAAGTACCAAAATTTCTTATTTCTAAAAGTACAAGTTTTTGAATTTTCTAGAATGTTTCCTTTATTTTTGCTCTAAGACCTAGTTCAAACAAGGTTCCGAATGTATTATACAAAAAATAAAAGTATGTTTTATAATTATTTGGATTTTTACTCTTAAATACCTTGAATGGACCCACAGTGGGTTAATAGCAGTGGGACCACGATTAATATCTCAAAATGACAAATATTTTGTAATATTCATTAATAATTTATTAATTCGGGAAATTTAATATAATCCATCATAATGTTCGCTTTGTCGTCATATTTTTGTCGGGTACCACTGTGAAACTTATGGTTTTTTTTGTAATTTCTCACATATCTAGTAGCTGATGACATATGTCACATCATCGATTACCTTCCTCTCTGTGACGTATTACCAAAATATTTTTAATCACTTCTTGACTTGCCAGTACCTTCACTATGGTAGAAGTTTACATTTTTGAAACGGTTCCTCTGCGAATTTCCAGTATATTTTTGCAGATCTGGAGGCACTATTTCAGGCACTATTTTTTGGTATACTCCTCATAATTAGTGCCATCGCCTTTCCCTATGAACAGCGTGTGTACGCTAGCTTGACGATGGGACGAATGTCATTTGAGTTGCTTGCCTATTTGTGAAGCTCTCCGTGGAGCAATCATTCTGAAAATTTGCATTCCGGAGGCACTATTTAGGCACTATTTTTTGGCAGTAAAAGCATCATCCTAGTGCAAGCCGTTATCGAGATCTAGGATGTGTACGCTAGCTTGACGTCAAGCTAGCGTACCAAAAAGAAAGCCCTATATTTCCCTAAATATTGTGGCACTATTTTTTTAAATATGGCACTAATTAGGCACTATTTAGGCACTATTTTTTAAGACTACTCCCGACCCTGGATTCCACCATGTGTACGCTAGCTATACGGACACTGCCTGAGACGACGATAGGCTCACTATCTGTCACGTTGGCACTTAATCATCTTCGGTGAAAAGCAGGTGTTGTTGTTACAATACCCTATGCCTACCCCTTTAGGGAGTACTACAGGCGTGAGCATGTGTATGTATATGACGTGTATACATCTGTCACTGTCACACAGTGGAACTATTATGGCATTAAGAGCTTTTGGTAAGGCCCCTGTAAGATGGAGGTACGTACAATCAGGCAGGTCCGAATTTCAGGAAATCCTATTATGCCCTAACTTTCTTCACTACACACCCACTTAAATACACACTCATAAGTGGAGTTGGGTTTATCTATTAGTTAGACAAACAAGCATAGATAGAAGAAACAATACAATAATTATCAGATACGGAATTACTGCCAATTGTAGAATGGATAAGTTTCAATATTGATAACCGATTGACAGTCCCATATGTAAACACCTGAAAACAGACAAGATTTGACCTACACAGCTGGAACCTTTTGCTCTCGTTCTTCGTCCGTAATGATCCAATGCCACCAGCTTTTTTAATGGATATCAACCGCTTTCAATAACCTATTAACGCTTATAGATTGCTATCCCCAGTTATCTGTCAGATTTGATCTATCCATACCATCAATTTCATAATAATGTTAAGCGATAAGTAATAGATATGGGAATAATGACAAAATTATAGATTTGTTTATATTAAGTAAACTTATTGATAGATGACTAGAATATTGAAATAGGGTAGTGTTAAACCGGCCCTGCCCTCTGCCTACGCCGTGGAATAAAGACGCGAGACGCATTTAAAATTTAATACGTGTTAGAACGATCTCCCCGACTATAAAGCCAGGATCGTGGTGGCAGCGTTGCCAACTCTCCTTATTTTTAAATAGATCTACGTATTTTAGGCCCTTCCTACTAAGATACTAACTTCACTGCAGAATCTACGTATTTTTTAATAAATTTCCAAAACAGGTCTCGTTAGGCTAAAAAAAGTTCGCGCAAAAAAGTTGATTAACGTCCCATTTCATATAGTAAAAATAGCAGCTTGATGAATGTTCGTAGATCTACAAACTTTTTTAATTCCACGTATTTGTCAAACCCCGTCTACGCAATTTTCAAAATCTGAGTTGGCAACACTGCATGGTGGCTTTGGCTGAGGGCTTACAAAATTCTATATAATAATGTATGTATTGTCCATCAGTGAGGTGTAAGGGGTGCACCATGATGCACATGTGGATGTGGTTCGGGTACGACCTGGGCGAGTTCATGTTCGCCGGGCTCACCATCACCAGCCGCTGGTCCTTCGCCCTCACCTGGATCACACTGTTCTTCGTCGCGCTCCTTTTCGAGGCCTCTAAGGTTACTTGAAACAATTGTTTTCTAATTTAAATGATGCAGTTGCTATTGTGACTGCCTCCGTGGTCTAGTGATCGCAAACGCTAATGTGGAATAATAGGTCCTGGGATAGATCCCAATGTTAGATTAGGAAAGTAAACGCAAATATATCTTTGAATACGACTGTATTTTATAGGTGACACGAGAAGTAAAACAAAAGACTACAGAAAAAGAGTAAAATATAAACCATAAATAATAAACTATTATTTACATATATTTAAACTCTATGCTGGGTTTTGCCCAACACCCAATACACCAAATTCCCCGAGTCGGGGAAAGAGTTATTGAGTATTTCCCAGGAGTGGCCTGGGGCCTTACCATGAGCTCTTATTGCCATGATAGTTTCACTCATTTATGAGACAGATGTATATGACGTGCATACATCTGTCACTTTCGCACAGCTGAAGTATCATTGCAATAAGAGCTCATGGTTTGGGCCCTGGTGTCTGGATAAGTGCCGATACTATAACATAACTAGCGAAATTTGTATAAAGTACATCTCTGCCTACCCTTTGGGGAATACATTAGTGAGCTTATGCATGAGTTTAGTATCATCATCATGAATTTAAGAGTAATGACACTCTTGTCGGTGTAACCGATGCAACTCTTTCCACTTGTCTCTGTCCAGTGCCAGCTCTTTGACCTCCTTATACGACATGACAGACACCTTTTCTTTAACTTGTCCCATGTATGTTAGCCTTGGTCTTCCTCTTCCTCTCCTCCCTTCTACCTTCCCTTCTACTATGTTTTTAAAGTTTAGTATACATCTTTATAATTGTTAATAGGTGTATTTGGCGCGAGTGCAGCGCGAGGCTATGAAGAAACTGTACCCCTTCCGCTCGGATGAACGGAGGAATCTACTGTGTGACAGGTGCGTAACAAATACAATAATTTGATTCAATAGGGACACTTGGTCCACTCATTGAACGTCATATACTTATAGAATAGAACTAAAACCCTAAGAAAGAACCCCTAAGGGTGTTTTTTTTATGGGAATTCAATGTAAAGTGTCAAGAGGATAGGAGCTAATGTCTTAATTTAAAAAAGAAAGGACGCTGTTGATTGTATAATAAATACATAACAAATTCCAGTAAGGCTTACTGGTGGGCAGAGGTTAGTTCATGCAATAATATTATTGCATAGCTATTTTATAGTATGTTTAGACTAGCTGTGCCCCGCGGTTTCACCCGCGTAGATTTGGTTTCATCCTTATTGTCACGGAACCCTAATATTTTCAATAAATAAAAGTAGCCCAAGTTACTCCTTGAAACATCAGCTACCTACCAGTGAAAGTCCTGTTAAAATCCGTCCAGCCGTTTGAGAGATTACCCGGAACAAACAGACAGACAGACGGAGAAAAATTTTTAAACTTGGTTTTTTAGTGTCAGTATCGTGTATATTTTCATATGCATTTAGTAAAAAGCTGTTATTTTGGAATTACAAACATACACTTCAATTTTATTTATCTGTAAAGATACATAACAAATTCCAGTAAGGCTTACTGGTGGGCAGAGGTTAGTTCATGCAATAATATTATTGCATAGCTATTTTATAATATGTTTAGATAATCCCTAGTACATATTCCACATGTGGAATGCCAGGTTTAGCGAGCTAAGCAAGTCAATGAATCAATGAAACATTTGTGCATAACACATTGATTTATGACATTATTTATACATTTTAATATGTGTGTAAAATAACATAGAACAATACTTCTATTGTCCATCCGTAGATATTTACTCGTTGCAGTCGAATCATTGTCACAGTATAAATATTAGATTACTAAGCAGTATGGAATCTAGATTGCAAAACAATAAATCGATTTTTTTTATTTATTATATGTTATTATCCTACGTTCTTATTTAAAAAAAAAGTCTAAACTACTTACTGTTTATGTTTAATCTTATATTTATAGTGTGATAGTGTCCTCATCCTTGCGCATAATATTTATTTATTAAAAAAATATATATATTTTTTAGTATTTTTTTTAAATTACACGAATGAGGCGCGAAGTCCTTTGATTTACATTCGATAACTTTAATTACAACACCTTAATCACATGTAATTACTGCTGAGCAATAATTGTGAGTCGTATTGTACATGCTTTAAGGTTCAATTTGATATGATTAAATGAACTTGCATAAAAGTAAAGCCTTTATGGCTCATTGAAGAAAGCGCTGTTCCAAGAAACACGTAATCAATCACGGTTTAAGTTTATTATTTTACGATTATGATTTTTGGAACCATAAAATGCACTATGATAAATATGAATGAAACATATTGCAAAAATAATTAACTGTATACTGTTTTTTTTTCAATTATCTTGTACTAGCGGACGTCACGCGGTTTCACCTGCGTAGTTCCCGTTCCCCTGAGAGAACAGAGATAAAATATAGCGTATGTTAATCGCTGATGATGTAGCTATCTATTGCTGAAAGAATTTTCAAGATCGGTCAAGTAGTTTCGGAGCCCATTCAATGCAAACAAACAAACAAAAAAACAATCAAATCTTTCCTGTTCACAATATTAGTGTAGATTTATCAGCCTTTACTTACTACACTTAGGGGCGTGCATTGGATTGTCATAGTGGTAAGCATAAAACATAAATAGGGTAGGCAGGTAGGTTAATTACATACTAATGTGGCGCGTAGGTACATACGTTTTGGTATAGAAACCCTCACACACGAAACGAGTGTATTCAGTGATCACAAATGGTAAGCACTGATTATCTGCTTATATGGAATGCACGTCCCTGACTACACTGATCTACTCCAAGGTAACACAGTTCCCGTCAAACCTTTCACCTACCAACCGCACCTCGGTTGATTGATAATGTTAAACGCCTACCGTTTATCCGGTATGTGGTAACTTAACCAAAGTAATATATCAATGTAACGTTGGGGGCCAATCATTTTTCAATTTTGCGTTGAATTGATCCACAATGACTGAGTTCAAATTCAGAGCAGTCGGAAACGAAGGGGGTGAATGCGATGCCCGAATGTCGACGAAGACAGAAGTAAAATAATTAAGGATTGTAGTTATATGGGTACACGCGTACACATTATGTATGTATGTATGTTTGTTTACAGAGCGTATAAATACTTGACTACTAGCAAATAATATATTTAATTGTTTACTTTCTCGTCCTTAATCTATTTCTAGACAGACGTCAAAAACGGATCTATTCGTTTCTCCGTTAGGAGTAAAGACCAAGTAATACACAGACACACTATAAGCTTTCGCTGATAAGTTTAAGATCATCTTTACCAAACCAAACTTTACCAAAATTTCTTGGTCTTTTCCAAGACCTTTCCGCACTAATAATATAATTAAGGAGTATTTATGATACTGTTCATTTACAGGTACAGATAAATAACGTTTATAGGGTACAGTTACTGCGCTCCATAGATTAAAACTAGTATTAAAATCGTACGTGATGATGTCCATTGCAGGGAGCGCAGCATCATGGAACCGACCACCAGTAGGAACACGCCAGGACACGTCAGCCGGTGGGACTCGCTTAGAATCAGGTAAGTAGTCAAAGTCAAAGTCAAAGTCAAAGTCAAAGTCAAAGTCAAAGTCAAGTCAAAGTCAAAAATATCTTTATTCGATTAGACTTTATACAAAGCACTTTCAAATCGTCAGAATGACACAATTTACAGGATTATACATGCTACCGCCAGGTTCGGAAGGTTGCTTTTACTGAGAAGAACCTGGCAAGAAACTCAGTAATTACTCTTTTCAAAAATATTATACAATTTAAACAAAATAAATCATTTGAGAAATGTAAGCCCATGGACACAGTTCCAATGTACAAATGTCGATAAAAATTAACATAAAGAAAAGTCTAGTAGTTCTATTTATATCTAAATGCGTAGCTTGAGATGACCAGCCCCCACAAGCAGCACCTGTTCACAAGTATGACGAGAATGCCAGCCATCGCCCTCCTCAATCATTATAGAGGGAAGTGAGCGACCCGTCACCCTGACGCCGCCGCAAGCAAAGGCATTTTAGTGAGCATGACAACTCAAGCCAGTCAAAACAAAGATCAAAAGAAATATTAAAAAGAATTGTAGCATAAGTACAGTGTCCATGAGACTACTTACAATATTTGTCTGGTAATACATTATTCCAAGTTTCCTTATCACACATATAATCACTAACTGTATAATAACCCTTTTTAAGTAATACAGATTTTACAGTTTCTTTAAATTTATCAAAGGGCAAATTTACAATACATGTAGGTAATTTATTATAAAAGCGTATACTTTGCCCTAAAAATGATCCCTGGACTTTCTGTAAGCGGTGTGTAGGTACTACTAATTTATTTTTATGTCTTGTGTTGACATTATGTACATCACTCTTCTTTTGAAAAGAATTTATATTTTTATGTACAAGTAGTAAGTTTGCAAAAATATACTGCGAAGCCACTGTTAAAATTCCTATTTCTTTAAATTTTTCCTTCAAAGATGCCCTAGATCCTAAGTTATAGATTGATTTTACAGCCCTTTTCTGTAATATAAATATGGCTTCTATATCGGCAGCTTTGCCCCAAAGCAAGATAGCATACGACATAACACTATGAAAGTAACTAAAATAAACTAATCGTGCCGTGTCTACGTCAGTGAACTGCTTTACTTTCCTGACGGCATATGCTGCCGAGCTGAGTTTCCCCGATAGACTAGATATATGTGAGCCCCATTGAAGTTTGTTATCAAGTGTTACACCTAGAAAAACTACTGACTCAACAATATCCAGTTTTTCACCATTGATCATAATTTTGGTCGGAACAGGTTTAACGTTAGGTAAAGTAAATTTTAAGCATTTTGTTTTTTTCGCGTTTAAAACTAAGTTATTTACAGTGAACCATTTAAATACTTTGTCAAGGGCACTGTTTACATCGTCATAATCCGTTTTACCTCTGCTAACTTCGAACAAGAGTGATGTATCATCAGCGAAAAGTACAATATCACAAATATTCTTAACAAAATGCGGTAAATCATTGATGTATATCAGAAATAGAAAAGGCCCTAAGATTGATCCCTGCGGCACGCCCATCAGTACCGGGGACCCGGAAGACTTAACGCCATTTACCTCTACTTTCTGTACCCTCTGGCTTAAATATGAATCAATTAAATCGAGTGCAGTACTTTTGACTCCATAGTGTTTTAATTTGAGCAATAATGTCTCATGATGGACGCAATCAAACGCTTTAGATAGGTCACAGAATACACCTATCATATCATGTGAGTTCTCCCAAGCCCTATATACATGTCGAAGAAGTGCAACACCGGCATCAGTAGTTGACCGACCTTTGGTGAAGCCATACTGCTCATTGTGTAAAATATGATTTATGTTGAAATGGATAACTAGCTGATTTAATATGATTTTCTCAAAAATTTTACTAAGAGCAGGTAAAATTGAAATCGGTCTGTAGTTATTGGGATCATTAATATCACCAGCCTTAAACAATGGTATAACTTTACTATATTTCATCAAATCGGGAAATTTACCTAATTTAATACAATTGTTAAAAATTTCAGCCAGGGTTGGGGCTATTATATCTATTATATCGTGTAATACTTTTAGAGATATATCCCACAAATCACCCGTTTTTTTTAAATTTAAACTTTTAAATGTCCTAATTACTTCTAATGGGGTAACGGAACAAAAACAAAAGCCGGCGTCGCATTCTGACACACTTGACTTAAGAAGAGATTCAGCGTCTGAAGATGAAGAATGCAAAGAACAAGTTGTAGCTACCGGAATGTTAATAAAAAAATTATTAAACGTTTCTGCAATTTGAATATTATCGCGGATTAAATTATTATTAATATTCAAGGCTATTCGAGTATCGCGACTTTTTATTTTCCCTGTCTCCGCATTAATCATATTCCATGTAGCCTTAATCTTGTTATCAGCATTTTTTATTTTAGACGAGAGGTATAGAGCTTTAGCTTTTATACAAGCTTTCTTGAAAGTTTTTGAATAAGTCCGTACATAATTTATAAATTCTGGGTTATGATTACATTGTTTCAACCCATATAGCTCATACAACCTATTTCTACTAACACGTATACCTGGAGTTGCCCATTCATTAAATTTTGCTTTAATGTTTTTATGAACTGGTTTAAGTTTAAAGGTACTGTTAAACTCATTTTTTATAAGGTGAAATAGGCTTTTGAAACGTTTATCGGGATCAGTTTGTGAACATTGCAAATATGGAATTTTACTTTCTATGTTAGATCTAAACAAATTTAACCGTTTCTTTGTGATAGGCCTACATGTTACTTTTTGTGTATCTAAGTTACTTGTATACAAAACAGTCATCTTTTGACCACAGTGGTCAGATGTGAGATCACTAATAATAGCACTATCTGTCAATTTTTTACTTAAACGTATTCCCTATTACTAAGAAACATATACTAAGACTAGCTGTGTCCCGCGGTTTCACCCGCGTAGATTTAGTTTCATCCTTATTGTCGCAGAACCCTAATATTTGTAATAAATAAAAGTAGCCTAAGTTACTCCTTGATATATTAAATCGGTGCAGCCGTTTCAGAGATTACCCGGAACAAACAGACAGACAGAGAAAAAATTTAAAAGTTGGTTTTTTAGTGTCAGTAGCGTGTATACTTTCATATGCATTTAGTGAAAAGCTGTTATTTTGGAATTACAAACAGACACTTCAATTTTATTTATCTGTATAGATATAGATAGTACTGGGTTTAAAAGTAAGTCCATATCATTCTGTGATACGGATTTAAAAAGGGATGGACATAGTTTACTTCCGAGTTTGGATTAGTCTTCGTTTAAATCATGTTTTCTAATAATTGGTTTTGGTTTTTTTAAGTACATACACAGAATCACTGGGAATGCGATACACCATAATTAATGTTAATTATTTCTTTTAAATTAATAAAATTTTGATAAGTGATTTATCTGCAAATCACGCACCTTCCTTACTTTGTCACCACAAACAAATTTTTTTAAATATTATCCATTTTAAACCCACCAGCCATCGAAGAGACGTATAGTGCCTGAAATAGCGGTGGACTTACCATCCGTCACGTTCACTCTCGATCATCTTTTCTTTGCCTACGCTCTGGGGAAATCAAGGACCCCTTTATCTTCCGCGTTTGTGTTGATTAATGAGTATGTTAGTAATAGTGTTGTGTCGGCAGGGCGCTGGTGAACATCCACCAGACGGTGACGTTCCTGGTGCACAATGTGGTGGGCTACCTGCTGATGCTCGCCGTCATGGTGTACAACGTGCACCTGCTGCTTGCCGTCGTCTTCGGCATGATGCTTGGTGAGGACTACAATCTATCTATCTTAAACCTTACGACCAATTTTTGTATATATATTTACATAGATTACAAGAGCCGTGGTGGCCGTCGGGTTTGATCTGTAGCCTGCTACGAATGTGACGCAAGTTCGAATTCCAGCATATCACTAAGAAATTCATAGGCTTGTAACTGCAACACCCACATTTCATCGTCATTATTAATTGCCAACGTGACAGAGGGTGAGCCCATCGCCGTCTCAGGCACTATACATAGGTACTTTGAATTACTTCTCAGACATATTATACAGATTTCCTCACGATGTTTTCGTTCCTTTTCCCTTAAGAAAAGTCATTGGCACAGGTCGCTGGGATTCGAACTTGATTCCCGCGGCCACCACGGCACTTGAAAGCTATGATAATATAAATAATTAACACTTTTGTGCATAATATAATTTTGTATTATTACACAGGATACTTCCTGTTCGGCACGAAGATGACGCGGCTGCAGATGCAATGCTTCAGTACCAAGCGAGTGGTCATATGTACTCCGGAGTGCGACGATACAGGTACACACACATACTCATATCTTGGTTGGTGTAAAGGGACTTCTTTTGGTACTAACTTCACCATTAACTCTGTCCACATTTACAAGCATTTCTTATTGCCAGAATAGTTAAATTCAAACGCCTGTGCCTTTCCTCGATAAATAAGCTATCTAACATTGAAACGACTTTTCAACTCGGACCAGTAGTTCCTGAGTAGGTCATAATATTATCACTCTAAGACCAAACGCGGTTTAAAGTAAGCGTTAGCCCAAAGAAACTATTCCAAGCGCACGAAGTCGCGGGTAGAAGTATTATATAAGGCTAGTATTATATATACTACTATAAAGATTTGTATTTTTGTGTGTATGTTTGTAATAAATGAACTCTAACTACTGTGCCGATTTCAAAAATTCTTTCACCATTGGAAAGCTACATTCACCCTGAGTAACATAGGCTATATTATCCCCGTGCTCCCACGGGAACGTGACGTCCGCTAGTATTATATAAGTAAACACTTCCGTTGACATACGACAAATAAGTCGTCAGAGTGCCTAGTGCGAGTTTTCCTAAAATCGCCGTCACAAGTCATCGCATCGACGTAAATGCAGATTTGTATGGGCTAACAATAGTGTCATCTTTAGGCCGACAGAGGCGCTGTTCCGAACCTATACAAATCTGCGTTTACGTCGACGCGGTGACTTGTGATGGCGGCTCACACTTAGTCAAAGTCTTTTCATATCGTCAGAATGACATAATTATACAGGATTATACATGCTACCGCCAGGTTCGGAAGGTTGCTTTTACTGAGATGAACCTGGCAAGAAACTCAGTAATTACACTTTTCAAAAATATTATACAATTTTAAAAATGCAAAGTAAGCAACACAGTTCCAATGCTCCAATGTCGATAAAAAATAACATAACCTAAGCACTAAGCCCTCTGACCACTGGTCTGTCCCAAAGACCGTTGCAACACGGAAAAGTGTAGCTGGGAGGTGTGCGAGGGCAAGCTGTGCAAGGAGATGGACGCGCTCGAGCTGCAGCAGACCGACACCGCGCTCTCCGCAGACCCTTACCGACACAAGTACCTCTTGTGTTATTAAGTACACTTGTGTTATTGCGTATCTAGTTGTCGTGTAGGTTAAGTACACTTGTGTTATTGCGTATTTAGTTGTCGTTGAGACTTGAAAAGTACTGCACGCTTATGTAAACGTTGTATTGCACCTATAATGTTAACTTAACGCAATAAATATATCAATTCTAGCTGTACCCCACCAGTTATGTTCATGGATGTCCCGCGGCCCTTATGTTTTTTTAAAATAAAATTAACCTTAAACACTCCTTAAAACATCAGCTATCTGCCAGTGAAAGTTCCGTCAAAATCCATCTAGCCCTTTACGCGTGATGACGTGACCAAGGGAAATGGGGATTCATTTTTATATATAAGACTAGATGGCACTTTACCTTGCTGAATCGCACTATGGTTTCGTTCTCTGCCAAAATACATAAACTATCTTGAACAAAATTTAATTGTGAGATTAACTCAAGACATATTTTATGTCTGAGATACAGATGAATATAACAGACTAATCAAATATCTTTGTAACGGCCTACCTGAATTATGGTTTTCCGTAAAATTAAAATCAGTTTTATATTTCTCTTTTTTTTAATCTTAAGCGTGCAGTATTTTAATACAATTGTCTGTAGCTTACGCGCACCTCTTAGTTTGTTAGTTGGCTACACTCTCAGTGTTGCTTGTAGTCTTAATAACCTGGTTCCCAATTCCTTATCTGTGCCTTCCTTACCTTATTAGCATGTATTGTCATTTGTCTGTAGTTATTCATTTATATACTTGTAGATTACACTATTTAATAGATATTAGATAAGCTGTTGAATGGCATTCTTTGTAGACTGTAGTACAATTTGGAAATACGTTCACTTTAGTCCAGATACGATATTATACTTCATCCTTGCATAAATCATAGCTCGACTAGAAAGGAATTGCTGATTCACAGAAACAGCAGAAATGCGATCGTGATAACCTTTGAAATCTACCTTTCAAAGGTTCTAATTTTAGTTTTCAATGAAGGCTATATCATGTATATAATAAAATACTTTTTTATGTAATTACAACATAAATTACAAAAATCGTTTTTGAAAGCATTCCTTGCTGTTCAAGGCTTTACGTCAAGCACCGATGATTTCATATAATGTATATTGTTTCGATGAAATATACATGATGCCTGGCTGAGTTTCTTGCCGGTTCTTCTCAGAAGGCTAGTTTCCGAACCGGTGGTGAATTATCGATATTCATAAGTGCCTTACCAGGGCCAAAACTGAATAAATATTTTTAATTTTTCACTGATTGTCAGCCACAAATAACATAGAGTATTTTTTCCTCAGCTGAGACGACGACGCCGCCTGTCCTGAGCTCGTCCCAAAGTTCAGAATCCGACCTGTTCATCTGTCAAACCCGCACGTGCATCCAACCTTCACACTACTTCCGCGCGAGCTCGTCGCAGGATGGCGCCACTGACCACGCCACTTGCTACTACGGAGCTAAGCGGTGTCCGTCCAAAGTAGCCCGGGTTAAGCAAATCCAAGCGACTTGCCACGTCGAGAGCGAAAAAGAAGATAGTCCTAGCGTAGAAGATGCTCAGCTCCTAAGGACCGAGAGACAAGGATGCTGCAAGAAGAAACAGGAACCACCTCCTCAGGACGCGGAGGTTCACGGGTGCTGCAGGAAGGAGGAAGAAGAGAGACAGGCTGATAGAGAGAACAGTCCGCAAATAACGTGCTGTCATAGCAAGACCACCTCTGCTGAGAGCCAAGAACAGATTGTCAAACAGTGATTTATAGTGAGCTGAACTGCACCTTATAGTGGTAGTGTGAGAGTAGATTTTAGTGTTTGTGTTCTGTGAGAGTAGACGCAGTGTGATAATAGTGAAGACTAGGGTCTATGTGATGGACGTAAGTTGTTTTGTACAGGGGTTATCCAGAAGCAATATTTTTTATAAATATAGATACTAAAGAAGATTCCAAGTAAAAAAAATAAGATAAAATTTACCATTTTATAGTGACCGTATAGAATAGTCGCTACGCAAGGGATCCAAGTTTCAAGCTCAATTCTAAAACCTTAATTACAGTGATGTCACACATGCTTTATAATAGAAATCATTGCGAGAATACCAGTATATGTCAGAAGAAATTCAAAGTATAGTGCCTGAGACGGCGATGGACTCACCAGCTGTCACACTGGCGCCTAGTGTGTGTTGTAACACTTCTGACTACACCTTCGGGGCTAGATTTTAGATAGTGTTAACTGAATTTTTATAACAAGACTTTGTGTGTTGATGCAAACTATGATTATTTATATTTTGACTGAATAAAAAACTTCTTGACCAGTTTTCAGTCCTGTGTAAATGTAGTTTCCAAAAACGCTCATATTGTTTTGACGTATTGCTAAAATTTAATTGTATTTAAAGAATATCCTTTACGACTATACCTCAATTCTAAACTGTTTGTATACAATGCTAAAACAGAATGAGGTCACCTTATAAACAACAGGTAATTTATTCAATTATTTTTGTTACTGTTATTTGGCGTTTATGGAATGTTGTTTATTTATGTGATGACAGGTTTGACCATAAATCGGATTTGAAAGTATAATTTTGGTTATCTTTGCACAGGTATACGTAAATAATATAGAATATTTGTGTAATAACCATAGACAGCACAATCGACCAATAAAAAAAAAACAATTGTGAATGAAATTTTTTTTTAATCGTCACGTTTGGATTATGTATTTGGTTAGTAAAATAATTTGATGATATACATATCATTAGTTGGGAGATAAAGAATTCATATAATTATGTGGACTTCGTTTTTCTTTACAAGTATAATTTTAAATTTATTTTTGTAGTGTTGTGTTTACAATGTAGAGATAGCTTTATTTCACCTAAATTACCTTGATTTGTAGTGCCAAAAAATGTTGTGTTAATATTTAATTATAATGACTGGATCAACTAAAATTGCACAGACTTAATCCGCCTTCTGTTTTCTAAGGAAGAGGTTAAGGTTCGCACCATTTTAGAGATCCCTACTATGATGCCCAAGTATAGGTTTTGACACATTCGAACGTCGTCGCTTGACTGTGTTTTGGGCTTTTTTTGTACCGAGACCTAAACCTTCCTACACTCGCTGCTTGTTAATGTTCCCATACAATATGAGGAAAATAACTATATCTGAAACGTAGACATGTTAAAAACCTAAACTTCGGGCACTGTGATTTAGTTAGTAATTAAACGTTTAGTAACGAGAAGTATTGTTGGAGCAATAAAATAAAAGACGAATATTTTAATTATCATGTGTTTCTTATTGCTTGCGAATGCTAAAGCTATGGGTAGTATAGGTGAAGCTGTACATGTCTCCGAGGAACATGTACATAAATAATTAGAAAGTTGAACTAATAGGATCACTTTCGTCCGGAAAGTTCAACTATCTATCTATCTTTATATATAAAAATGAATCCCCATTTCCCTTGGTCTCGGCATCACGCGTAAACGGCTGGATGGATTTTAACGGGACTTTCACTGGCAGATGGCTGATGTTTTAAGGAGTGTTTTAGGCTAATTTTAATTAATAAAAACAAGGTCTGCGGGACACCCACGAAATTAACTCAACGCGGGTGAAACCGCGGGGAACAGCTAGTTAGAAATAAATTGAAAAGTTGACATAATTGGATTTTTTTCGCTTAAATAAAATTCAACTAGTTGAACTTTAAGGAACAATTTATACATATGAATATTAGTGAGAGCCCATGAAGGTAGGCAGAGATTCTGCAATTTTAGATTAAGGGCTTGCCAAATGGTTACATTAAAGATGCAAGAATTTGAATATTTTTGTCCCAATTGGTCGAGAAAAACAGAAAGCTCTAACTTTCTGTAGGCTTCATATAAATTATATAGACCTCTGCAATTTTGCTACCATATTATCACCTGTCCTAATATATTTCTGTATAAAAGATGGGGGCATCCTGCATATACAAGATGAATTAATTAACGAAGGAGGTAGGTACGGTTACCAAAAATAAATTAACAATATTCATAATACTTTTTATTTCGTAATCAATATAATAATAGAACATTAATGTCTTATCCTACCTTACATTTAGTTTTGTTACAAATAATCACAATATATGCGGGGACACGGCGGCGGGTGGAGAGATTCTATTAATAACATACCAATAACAATGAAATATTTTAGTATAGTTTGTTTTTTCTATGGTAGCTTATCATGTTTATTCCGAGTGAAGTCAGGGTTGTTTAATAGTGGGTAGTAATATATAAATAGTTATCTATTATCCTCAACACTCAGCATCGAAAGGAAAGATTCGACACACAAGGTGAGGACTCTAAGGACGCGTGTACATTTGACATAGCAACGATCGCAAGTTCGAATCCCACCTTGTTAATACTTTTGCTTACCATTTTAAGATTGTAGCCAATTTTATGATAAAGTACACACAGATTACCTTCTACATAATTTATATCTTTAGATAATTAAAACAATAAATGCATTATTTGTCAATTCCATCATGCTAGTGAACAATTACAATGATAATAGATAAATCTCATATTGTTAATGTTTTATTAAGACCGGAATTTGCCGCTATTGAGAATTGATTTCAGCCATACGAAATGTATACATAATACATACACGATAAGGTTCAATTTCGTTAGTTTTCGACGCCGAGATACCTAACAGAATAAAGCAGCAGGGGCCCAACCATGAGCTCTTATTGCAATGTTAATTCAGTTGTGCGACAGTAACAGATGTATGCACGTCACATACATCTGTCTCATAAATGAGTGAAACTATGATGGCAATAAGAGCTCATGGTAAGGCCCCAGGTCTAAATAGGCTTTAAGATAATATATCAAAATATGCCTTTACTCCGTCCAGCCGTGTCCTTGACTGCGAGGCTTCTTTAAAACAATAATTATTAATATTAAGAATCAAATAAATATGGCCGTTGTTCCATGATAGCTATAACATTTATATCTACAAATTATATTCCACACACCCTGCCACCAATGTTAGCAAAGCTTTCTGGAATGAAACTAGTGGAGCCTGCACTTTAAATAGCAACCTTATTTCACTGGAATACAGTTCAAATTTTATTATTTTTCTTTACTAAATTGTAGCAACAATTTGTGCCGATTCGAAATTTGGACTATTGCAGAATACTGCCGCATTCAATGTTCTTGTAAAATAATTTGAAATGACAGCGGTACCTTATCGCAAAACATGGTTAAATCATGACCAAACTCGGACTAAAACTATGTCCATCCCTTTTGAAATCAGTATCACAAAATGAGATTAAACTAATTTTAAACCAGGGATTATCTTAGGTGATGTTTTTTATACAGATTGACATTCTCTTGCACTTGCGCTGATACAAACGATACAAATTGTATGGAAATGACATAAATCAGTCACGTGACATATGTCATTCTCATACATTTTGTATCTATAAGCGAAGCGTGAGGATAAAGTTACTTTGTCTACGGGCCCTGCCGTAGGTATAAAAATGATAGACTATGGCCGAATGTGTTAAAAATATACCGAATATGTAATACCATAATGAATCGTTATTTTTCAAAGTGCGGGCTCCGAAGGGTCAAATGGAAGACACCATACATTGGTGAATATTAGCTGTAACTTAACTTATTAAATAAATTATTCGCTTCTGTACCCAATGCAAGACGATGCGGAAATGGAAAACGGTAAATTCAATGGTTATCATAAATTACTTCATAAAACAAAAATCTCAATATACCCTGTGTTGCATGTGTTGAAATTAAATAATGGTTTTACATCTTGCATCAGTTACGTTACATAAGTGCTGGGAAGTGGCGTGATGGCCTATATCGATAGTCTCAACTTCATACTGAAACTATTTATAACTTCGACATATTTAAGGAACGAACGTTAAAATTCGGAAAGTATATAGCTAGGTACTTAGATATTTATTATTTGGGATACATTCATTTGAAATGTTCACTTAAATATTACGAAACATTAATACAATATTGTAAAAATATGTTTAAAGAACAAAATACGTTTTGGTATTATTAGTATGGGAAAACACGACTTCACAATATTCGTTGTCTATGGATAGGAAGAGTCAGGGCTTGTAGACAAAGTTACATTATTATCACGCTTCGCTAGAAGACACGATACAAATGTACGGGAATGACATATGTCACGTGACTGGTTTATGTCATTGCCATACATTTTTTATCGTTTCTATTAGCGCAAGCGCGAGAGAATGTTACTTTGTCTAGGTCTGCTAGACTATCGATATGGCCAAGATCACAGGGAAAAATTCCGCATTTACACAAACAAACTACAACACACACTTACCTACGTTCACTAACGATATAGTGCAAAATATCTTATAATATTTACCGTTTACATTAAAGACATTTGCAACGATCATTAATTTAAGTCGTATTATATAACTCACTTTGTATTTATAACTACAATGATACAAAGTGTAATGGCAAAATTAAAAAAACAAATCTTTCATAACAAAGTTACGACGAAATTTTAAAAAGAATTCTATGTAAATGAGATTTGTTCTGTCAAATGGAACATTAACTGGTTTTAAAAAAACAATAGTTACATTCTTATTTGATAAAGATAAAAAAATATACAGGATGTGTACGAAAAAAAGAACAATTCTCTAGAATCTTCTAGAAGTTTGCAGGTTTTATGAATTATACGAAGCGGAAAAAGGCTTCATAGTACTTATTTTTTGTATCCTATCACATATTTCAACAGTGTTCCATTTTTCTGATCACCCGGTAGAGTGTAATCAAGGTTCCTACGGGTTCGATTACTTGCTTGGAAGCGCCGGTCTTTCAATGACAATAATATAAAATTTATTAAATTTTTGGAATTTTTTCAGTTCAAGAAAATTCAAAATTTATTGAGAAGTCCAAGTCTTCCGACTCCGGATGGCGTAGTGTTAAAATAAGGTGTATCAAGTCGATATCTATGAGATATCCGTGTTGCACTAATCCGAGCCCTATTTATAATTGTTACTTGAACTCACTCTATAGGTATATTGTGTTACATACTAGACTAGTGCAAATGTGATATATCGAAATCGTACGATCAATGAACGTCGATCATGCAATTTTGACGCTGCACTAGTATGACACTGGTGAACATTTTACTACGCTACTTATGGAGACGAGATTTCTTAGGAGCACATTTCCGGCAGAGTATCGGCCGGTGGTACCTATATAAAATGAAGTAAAAAATATTAGATTCATATGCGTAGTCATCCTGAACAATTAGGTCAGGATGAATACGAACACGAGGCGGGACTCAAGCCCACGACCTCTGCAAACCGTGCAGTTACTCTTCCAACTGAGCTACTCGTGATCACACCTCATGCGTCGAATTTTTGCCGTTTTTTAAATAAAAAAATCTCTTTATTTTTTAGTGCAGATGCACTGTGCCACAAATGTGCGCCTAAGTCCCGACTCTGTATATTTCAGTTACAACACGCGAACAGTTCATTACTACAGACATCGAGCGGGCCATGACATGTACCGAAAAATGAACCTCCTGGGCCTGTAGACAAAGTAACATTATCCTCACGCTTCGCTAGTAGAAACGATACAAAATGTACGGGAATGACGTATGTCACGTGACAGATTTATGTCATTCCCATACATTTTGTCGTTTCTATTAGCGCAAGCGCGAGAAAATGTTACATTGTCTAGGACTTGTCACGCTATAACTTGAGAAAGGCTTTACTGATTTCATTCAAGGTTCTATATCCTGTATGGGATAAGGCCAGGGAGATGATGATGACTCGTGATGGGACTTGGTACTTGTCTGCCACGCTCTGTCTGTAGATATAAACTGACATTTAGATTTATGTAAAATTCTTTTACAATATTATTGTTTATAAAATTTTAAAACGTTATTTTAATTTTCAGACTCAGAAAGAAGTTCTTTCCTTCCGTAAGAAGGTAATATTTTATAGAATCTTCTAGAATTGTCTGGGTAACATCTGAAGAGATTATTAGACATATCATTTGTACCATTATCAACTGTTTTAAGGCATATTTTATAGACATTTAGAATTACTTTGTTTTTGGTCGTAAGTATAGATAGGTAGGTATCATATGTTCTCTATCATGAGTTTACAACCGTTTTTTCTAATCTACACTCGCTAGCGTCACTCACAATTTTTGTATCAAATTGTTATTTACGTCACCACATGGAAGCGCTGTTCACCTTCTCATTTAAACCAATATATAAAGCTTAAGAGTAAAAGCACTGAATTCTGGAACTACTGGTCCGATTTTGAAAAATTATTTCAGGTTTAGATAGTCCATTTATCGAGGATGGCTATAGGTTATAAATCATCAAGCCACGTAATCGAAATCGCGGGCTAAATTTAGCGTTAGTCCAAAGTAAGTCACAGGCAGAAGCTAGTACGAAAATACATGGAAACCCTAGCAAGCATAGATTAGGAAAACGGTGACAATCCCGAGATAGGGTTACTGGGGCCCAGCCATGAGATCTTATTGCAGTGATGATTCATCTGTGCCACAGTGACATGTATACACGTCATATGGTAAATTCTCGACATTCATTAGAGCCTTACCAGGGCCTTAACTGAATAAATATTTTTCATTTTCATATACATCTGCCTCATAATCTTATATCTTTAAACGAGCAATATATATATAGAATCTGGATCTCGGAAACGGCTGCAACAATTTTCATGAAATTTTGTATGTAGGGGGTTTCGGAGGCAAAAAATTTATCTAGCTAGGTATCACTTTCAGAAAACATCGTTTTGACCATGTTTTCATGCACTGTAATACTCATAAAATATCAATATGTACAATACGACAGTAAATCTCGCCGATAACTGTCAAGTTATGATAGCTGTCAGCTTACGAGGTGATAACGAAACTAGAGTACCCCGGTTCGAGACTGACGTTCACCGGTTCGTTTTTTTTAGGTTCCTTTTTTTTCTACTAGCTTTTTTGAGAAAACGTCAAGTTTTTTTTTTTGTGGGAAAAAGTTTAGTTTTTTGTGAGAAAAAGAAACCGAGCACAGCTCGGTCAACCAGGTACTATGAGTGAAACTGTCATGGCAATAAGAGCTCCTGTCAGGCCCCTTTTTACTTGTATATGCTGTGATGATGGATTCACTGATATTTTCATACAATCCTTAACAAAACATAATTTACCACATTGTAAATGAAAATACATGTAACACCGAACGAGCCTAATTAAATCTACGATAAACTCGGGTAGTTAAACATTTGAATTTCGAATAACAATATATAATCTTTACAATTCTAGTATTAATCCTCTAATGATGACACTTCCCAAGTGGCCAGCGACATTGAAAGGTAACCAATTCACTTTAGAGCTAGAACAAAATAAAAATAAATACTGAAGGTCAGCTCCCGTGCATTTGCTCTAAATCTAAAGTTACTGAGTTGATGAGTTGCCCTGACAAATCCGAAAAGTGGTGCCTGTATCCCTATCACGAGTTTGGCACCGTTTTCCATATAATACGCGCTAGGGTTTCCGCCGATTTCTCACACAAATATAGTATGAGAAATTGTACAGCGCCTCCAAGCGGTGACGTGAAGAACTAAAATATGTCATACAAATATTGTCGGTGACGCTAGCGAGTACAGATTACGAAATCGGTGCGAAAGTCGTGATAAGGGTCGTATTATACTGAATTTTAGTGTATACATCTATACTGGTTTCTAGGTTTAACGATTGATTAAGAGTCTTTGGAAGAACGAACAACACTGCTTTTACTCAATGAACAGTAATTTTAGACAATTAACGTATTGTACAAACAAAAAAAATTACAAATCTTTATAGGGCAACTCATTCTATGGAAGCTTATTGGAATTTACCCGACTTGCAAGATATGACTCTCGAGAAATGTAGGAAGCTGTCCATCCGTCACCTTTCTATTTTGCAGTGTAAAGGACCATCTTTGACGGCGCATGTGATATTAGACTGGACCTTAAAATGCATATTTTCTATACGCTACCAGAGATTGCGTCGTTCCGCATCGGTTCAGGCCATCAGCTCCCAGTACTGCATGAGTCGTTCGCCAGAGGGCGCCACCATGCCTTGCGGCCGCACGAAGTTCATCTCTATTGTTTTGAACCTCTTCTTCAGCTCCAAGTCGAACAACTGCGGGAGATGAGTTTCGGTTATTTATGATGCACAAACGTAAAATGTATGGTGTTTGCGATAATATCAGAAGTCTCGACGGCTGTGTGCATATTATGGCTTATAAC
This sequence comes from Watsonalla cultraria, assembly GCA_964035505.1. Taxonomy (NCBI): domain Eukaryota; kingdom Metazoa; phylum Arthropoda; class Insecta; order Lepidoptera; family Drepanidae; genus Watsonalla; species Watsonalla cultraria. The sequence continues at coordinate 1,020,986 of OZ037717.1, read as the reverse complement.
GTTCAAAAAAAGGGGAAGATTTGAAAAATGAGCATATTTCTACGCGAGCGCTGTGTCTCCGCAGAGCGCACACCTCCCACAGGGACATTACCTCAGCATCGTGTGTGTCAGGCAGCGTCAAGGGCAGCGGTCGGTGCGCGGGCTGCGCGGCGGCCAGTACGAGGGAGGCGGCGGCGCTGAGCGTGGGCGCGTAGTGTCTCCGCAGAGCGCACACCTCCCACAGGGACATTACCTCAGCATCGTGTGTGTCAGGCAGCGTCAAGGGCAGCGGTCGGTGCGCGGGCTGCGCGGCGGCCAGTACGAGGGAGGCGGCGGCGCTGAGCGTGGGCGCGTAGTGTCTCCGCAGAGCGCACACCTCCCACAGGGACATTACCTCAGCATCGTGTGTGTCAGGCAGCGTCAAGGGCAGCGGTCGGTGCGCGGGCTGCGCGGCGGCCAGTACGAGGGAGGCGGCGGCGCTGAGCGTGGGCGCGTAGTGTCTCCGCAGAGCGCACACCTCCCACAGGGACATTACCTCAGCATCGTGTGTGTCAGGCAGCGTCAAGGGCAGCGGTCGGTGCGCGGGCTGCGCGGCGGCCAGTACGAGGGAGGCGGCGGCGCTGAGCGTGGGCGCGTAGTGTCTCCGCAGAGCGCACACCTCCCACAGGGACATTACCTCAGCATCGTGTGTGTCAGGCAGCGTCAAGGGCAGCGGTCGGTGCGCGGGCTGCGCGGCGGCCAGTACGAGGGAGGCGGCGGCGCTGAGCGTGGGCGCGTAGTGTCTCCGCAGAGCGCACACCTCCCACAGGGACATTACCTCAGCATCGTGTGTGTCAGGCAGCGTCAAGGGCAGCGGTCGGTGCGCGGGCTGCGCGGCGGCCAGTACGAGGGAGGCGGCGGCGCTGAGCGTGGGCGCGTAGTGTCTCCGCAGAGCGCACACCTCCCACAGGGACATTACCTCAGCATCGTGTGTGTCAGGCAGCGTCAAGGGCAGCGGTCGGTGCGCGGGCTGCGCGGCGGCCAGTACGAGGGAGGCGGCGGCGCTGAGCGTGGGCGCGTAGTGTCTCCGCAGAGCGCACACCTCCCACAGGGACATTACCTCAGCATCGTGTGTGTCAGGCAGCGTCAAGGGCAGCGGTCGGTGCGCGGGCTGCGCGGCGGCCAGTACGAGGGAGGCGGCGGCGCTGAGCGTGGGCGCGTAGTGTCTCCGCAGAGCGCACACCTCCCACAGGGACATTACCTCAGCATCGTGTGTGTCAGGCAGCGTCAAGGGCAGCGGTCGGTGCGCGGGCTGCGCGGCGGCCAGTACGAGGGAGGCGGCGGCGCTGAGCGTGGGCGCGTAGTGTCTCCGCAGAGCGCACACCTCCCACAGGGACATTACCTCAGCATCGTGTGTGTCAGGCAGCGTCAAGGGCAGCGGTCGGTGCGCGGGCTGCGCGGCGGCCAGTACGAGGGAGGCGGCGGCGCTGAGCGTGGGCGCGTAGTGTCTCCGCAGAGCGCACACCTCCCACAGGGAGGCGCCGAGCGCGCGCGAGTTGGACGCACACGTCTCCTCCATCACGTACGGATCGCTTGACACTACAATCACATACACACATACAGTGCCCGCCGATACATATTGCACAAAGAGCTTTAAAAAGATAATCGACTGTGGCTACGTAGAGCGTCTTCTTTACTGAGGTCGATGTGCAATGCAATATACAGGGTGTCGGAGAAAAAGGAACAGTTGTCTTGTCATGTTGAAGTCGTAAAATATCTAGCTCCAACGATAACGTAGTTATAGGCTATGGTTGCTAAGGGCTGAAGAGCTCACGGCCTTAAGCGATTGAATGAACGCGCGGCCGCGTTTACCTACATTACATACGCGGTAAGTAAACTTGTTAAATTAAGAGGAAGGTTAATGGTTTTGAAAAATGGTTTTATGGGATTATTTCAGGAACGAATAGTGGGAGAAATAAAATAAAAACGTAGATTGATTTCATGTGAATAACTCTTACGTTACAGCCGAGTTTTTTCCGAAAATAAAGTCTTGATATGGTCAACTTTGAACGTCAATTACTCGAAAACGGAAGAAGATATTTTTGTCATAACTATTTTATTTGCTTCCTAAAATTGTACCCTGTCACATATTTTAACAGCTGTCCTTTTTTCTCCGACACCTGCATATGGGTACTTTAGAGCATGACACAAAAAAAGGCACGTCGACAATCAGCGCCCGAAGCAATTGACATTTGAAAATGAACCATATTATTCTATTTTCTAAGGTTCAATGATTGTCGTCACCACCTTTATCTATTTCAATCACGCGCTTTCACTTTGCGCAATCGAATCTAAGCTCTATGTAGAGCAAGACATTTTTCCATTCTTAATCATTAATCTGCATTTGATTAAATATACAACCAATCAAATGCTGGGTAGTAACCAGTTCAAATTTTGTATTTGGAACGTGTGAATTTTCAGTTTACAGAAATCAGCAGTATCTTAAAGTGATCAATGATCTGAGAGTGGTATACAAGTGAAGGTACTGACTGATCGAGGGTCCGTCCTCGTGGCAGATCATCCTCTTGAGCGCGGGATGGCGCAGCAGTAGATTGGCCACTATCTGCAGCAAGCCAGCGGCGTCTTCCACGCTGGCCACCAACGCCAGCCGCGATAAACGCTTAGCGAACGCCGCCACCAGGCTCTCTGGTAAATGTCTGCAAACAATGACAGTCACATTACATATAAACATAGGCCAGCACTCAAAACTCATGACGGTATCTGTACTGTACTTCATTTAGGATGAGCGTTTCTATAGAGTTGAGAATGTTTATGACTTGAGTATTGATTGGTGGTACATATCAATTTTATAATGAGTAAAAAAAATATTTTTTAATTCTTTCGTCTTTATACCTATTATTTACTTTTGTGACAAAGTGTAGTTAGAGGCTAATTGAGTGATATGTGGAACATAAGACAATATTATTTAATTTGTATTATTTTAAGTTGTAAAATTAAATTTACAATTTTAAATTTAGAAATAAAATGACTCAAAAATTTATAAATTCAAAAAAGTTAACGGACTTTTCCTATATTTTTTAATTGATATGTGACCACAAACCGATGCTCTGAGACAAAGATGTTCGACCAAAGTTTCTAGACACTTTTTTTTTATATTTTGTTTTTCTTTTCCTAAGTGGCCAGTATAAATTACAAAATGAAGTGCATATTTTTTTAAATAAATGAATAACGTTTTTCTTTAGTGTACATACGTGGAGCTGAGGAATATATCGGCGAGATGCATGAGCCGGCGCTTGTGCCTGGTGGCGAACATCTCGGGCTCGAACATGGCGTAGAGGCGGTCGTACACGTCCGGGTAGCCCAGGTTGTGGCGCCGGACCAGCTCCAGCACGCCCTGGAGCGCTAACATGCTTATTGGACCACCTGGAAAAGAAATAACCACCTGGATAAAAAAATACATAAGGCGTTTTACATTTGTGTGATACATTTTATATAAAACAAGTGCACCGGTTGGCTGCATAAAGGGAATATCTGAATATGAACACTTTAAGTCGAGCCACTTATATCAGGGTTTGGAAATTTTTGGATGCACAATTCTGTTACAAAATAACTCATGGTTTCTGATGATATAATTTTGAGTTTCTAAAGAAACTTTGTATTATCATAGCGTTCACGTTGTTTAAACATATTCCTGCCCCAACCACATCACACGTATACAGGGTGTCGGAGAAAAAGGAACAGTTGTCTTCTAGAAGTTGTAGGGTTTTATGAATATATACTATATTGTAATCGTAAAATATCTAGCTCCAACGATAACGTAGTTATAAGCTATAGCCGAAGAGCTCGCGGCCTTAAGCGATTTAATGAACGCGCGGTCGCGTTTACCTACATTCCGTACGCGGTAATTTAACTTTTTAAATTAAGGGGAAGGTTAATGGTTTCGAAAAATGGTTTTATGGGAATATTTCTGGATTTATATGTGGGAGAAAAAAAATAAAAACGTAGTTGGATATCACGTGAATAACTCTACGTTACAGCTGATTTTTATGCGAAAATAAGGTATTGATATGGTCAACTTTGAACATCAATTACTCGAAAACGGAAGAAAATATTTTTGTGATAATAATTTTAATTGCTTCCTAAAATTATACCCTATCACATATTTTAATAGCTGTCCCGGTTTCCCCGGCACCCTGTATAATGAATGTATACGGACCGGCGTCGAGAGTGTCGCACAGCATGTCGGTGGCGAGGTGTGGCCTGGCGAGCAGCGGCAGCAGCCTCTCGACCAGCAGTAGCAGCGCGCGGCGATGCACTTTGGGCTCGGCACACAGCGGCCACTGCGCCACGAAGCCCCAGCAACGGTTCGCGTACCGCCGGCATACCACCACGTTGAACGGGAACGGTGCCTTGTCTGCACAATACATTTTATTATTATTTTTTAATTATAAGCCCTTTTTGCTGATATTTTTACGATTGGTTCGGTTCTTTCGTTGTTTCTTAGTTTGTAATATCTGTGTGCTTTGTTAGCAAAGGCCTCCTCCAACTAACTCCATTATTTTTTTTTATAATACATACATGTTGTTAACAACTGTCTGAGAGAACTGCAGTCGCCTTAGCTATGTCAACTGATGTTTTTTATTCATGACTCTCTAGTCGTTCCCTCATGTCTGAGGATCGTGGTCATCAACAAGTGGTCCACACTTTATTCATGACATACGTGTTAAAATCAAATTTCTTAAAAATTGTAAAGAAAAATCCGAACACGAAGCGGTCCCTGTACCGCAGGAACAAGAGAAAGAAAAATTCGACGCACGAGGTAGGATCACGAGTAGCTCAGTTGGAAGAGCAACTGCACGTATAGCAGAGGTCGTGGGTGCAAATCCTGCCTCGTGTTGGTATTCTTCTTTATCATTTTTAAGAAATTATTAATTGTATCAACTTTTTTTTTTCTCACCTTGGGAGGCACATAGAAGTTTCTCCTCCTTTTCCTCGTGATCCCTGTCCTTCACCTTGGCCTTGACCTCCGTGCTGATCTCAGTGGCCAGCAGCTTGTCCAATAACTCCAGGTAGTTCTGCATGTATATTGATGTTGGTGATCTGATAAACACATGCAACTCATTACATTTATGCATATCAAAGGAAGAAAGAATGATTTCGTAAACAACTATCGACCCCAATTTCCCCCCTTCGGGGAGGAATTTCGGAAAAATTCTCGTGTCGCAGTGTTCATTATCAAACTCCTCCGAAACAGCTGGAATGATTCATTTGAAATTGTGTATGGTAATATGCAAATATAGAGTCGACCTGAGCATCAGTTAACAAACATTTTTCAAACCCCTAAATGATAAGAGTGATGCATTCCAAAAAAAAATTTACATATTAAAATATTTGCCAACCACAGCTATATACACAGTATATTAATTCTAAAATCTATCTTGCTAAAATTCAAAGATCTTCCTCCTCCCTCATGTCTCTATCTAATTCAACAATGCAGATCTGGAATGCATTTAGTATTTATTTATTCATGAAATATGACAGACAAGTGATAATTGTAATATATTTAGTAACATGCTTTGTAAACAATGTATATTGTTCTTACTTGCGGTAAGCAAGTGTGCAGAGTACTTTCAAGCCATATTGCTGCACATCTCGGTACTCTGAGAACTCTTGGAAGCGGGCTATGGGGGCTGACATGGATATTTCAGAGTCTAACAGTACTGTAAATATGTTCTGAAATAGAAAAAGTATTGAATCATTTTCAAATGAAAAATATTTATTCAGTTTAGGGCCTGGTAAGGCACTTATGAAAGTCGACAATTTACCACCGGTTCGGAAACTAGCCTTCTGAGAAGAACCAGCAAGAAACTCAGCCAGGCATCATGTACATATCATCGAAACAATATAAATCATATGAAATCATCATACAAAATCTAATTTGATAAGAGGTATAAATATTCACAATAGTGACAAATTGTATTAGCATGCATATTAAAATTACATTACTTAGTGCCCCCCTGTACAGACTACTTGACCAGACCAGTTTAACTGCTTGAAGCAGTTGCAAGAGTGGTCTGTGTATGCTAATGTAGAGCAGTCCATGGATTAGTATGAGAAATGGTGGCCGTGGGGTTAGAGCAGCTGTCTGCTACGCAAGCAAAACATTGCTATTACAGTTACAAACACAATAACAAAAGAAATGGATTCATGCTCCCTAATATCATAAAAGGAAACTCTTTGTTTGGTCAAATATGGTTTCATATACAAATACTTCGCAAAGCAACAAAATCACTATTAGCATTAAGTTTAAAAGACTCTGATTATAATTCTTACAAACTTTTCTTTTGTATGAAACAAAACAGGTAAAATGGTATAAATGCTTTAAAATCATTGAATGGAGTTGAGTATAAAGTTATATAACCAATACAGTTATGAATAAGATTATACCTTCAATCGAACAGAAGGGAAGTAGTATCCATTATAGGACTCCATTGGATTCTTGCCCTCCGCCTGTAACAGCTTGCATGCAGTGACGAGAGCCTGCAGTCGGGAACTGGTGCGTCCACGCTTCACACACCCGAGGATATGAACCAGGGCTGTTTCGTAGCATTCTCTCAGCCATCTGGTGTACTCCGCTTCTGGGCTGTGATCTATTCAAATTTCAAAATATAGACAATCATACAGACATAGATAATCTATGTTACACTCTGACTAGGCTGAATGCTGGATATACATCAGTTATGCATGTAGTTTTTTTTTAATTGTTGTAAGTTTAACATGCAAATAAGTTTAACGCATTCACTGCTAACGATGCACCTGCGCATCCAACTGTTAGAGAATTTACAAAGAAGACGAAATTTCAGCAGCGTTCACTGCTAACAATGCATCTGCGCATCCAAGTGTGAAAGAATTACAAAGATGCGATGATAGCAGTGAATATGTCTATCTATGTCGACTAAATAACTAACTTTAGAAGTGTTGTCAGTCAAAGTCAAAGTCAAAGTCAAAAATATCTTTATTTGATTAGACTTTTTACAAAGTACTTTCAAATCGTCAGAACGACATGAATGTCAATGTCATCAAGTAATAAGTAATAGTAGGAGATACATAGCTAGAATAACTTCTAATACTAAATAAACACAGTCCTTTTACATAATGTCACCTACAATAGTAACTATTTCTCGAGCTCGTGGCACAGTTGCTATTGCGCATATCATTCGATCAGCGAAGTTAAGCAACCCTAGCCCTAGCCAGTAATTGGATGGGTGACCGCCCGAGTTCCCTCCGTGCCTCGGAGAGCACGTTAAGCCGTCGGTCCCGGTTGCCAATTTATCATCTTTGGCAATCGTTATAGGTCAGTCAGAGGCCTCAAATAGTCTGACAACTGGTTTAACCCAGATCACTGATTTTCCTCGTTAAAGGGGTTGCGAAGGTCAGATGGCAGTCGCTCCGTATAAAAATCAGGTGATCAGCCACATCGGGTTGAATCAAGTGCCGACCCCAAATACATGGGATAAGGCCAGGGAGATGATGATGATGAATAGTAACTATTTACAACTTGAGTGTCCTTGAACTGGTATCAAGTATTTCCTAGGTGTGGTATTGTATACTACTGTACCTAGTGTACATAGTGCATGCATTAGTGGCTGGGGCGGTATGTAAATAAATTATTCTTAGTGTAGGATGTCAATTATACAAGTTGTAACGCTGTGTTCGTCCCAGCCATTTATATAAGCAAATAAACGTCATACGTCGAGAATTATCATCTCAATATATCGACCTAACTTCGACAGGACACACTTTTAGTAACGAAAGCCCAATCTAATTATGTCTAAATTATATGTTTCATTTTTAATTTGCGATGAAAACTTGATGAAGTAACGTATGTGAAAAATCGATACTTTTATAATCCGCAACTTAATAAGCCGCTTGATTTATATACTTACCGAGTGGCTGCAAAGGTACGATTTCTTCGATTAAATCGCCTCGCCTTAATAATTCTGTGAATATAACTTCCACTGTAAGCAATAGCGGCGTGTAATTGTCCGTTTCAGCCTGAATTAAAACGAAATTGTTAATAATCGCAAATGTAACCTATGACGCAGTTTTAAGTTCAGAGACAAATTATCCCATTATTAAACTTTGAAACTTACCTCAAAAATTTGTAATATATCCGCAAGATTATTTGCATGTTTTCTGGAATTCAAAAAATCGTTTGCTTTATTTCGTAGCTGTGCCGAAACCATTTTTGTTAAATTTTGTTGTACTGCAGCCATTTTTGTATTGAAACTTGAAAGAAAAGAAATGACAGCGAGGAGCGCGGTATGTTCTGTCGAATATGTAGTGTTTAGTTCAGAAACCATCCGTGCTAGGCAGACAGTTGGTTGGTTATCACAGATAAATTATTCTTTAGGATTCTAAAGTAACATTTTCTTATGTCTATGGTTGACATCATCGAAATTTATATTTGTTATGGCAGCACCATAAAAAATAACCTCTAACTAAAGTATTTTCTGTAGACAATCGGCATCTGTTTTGTTTATAATTTCTGTGTTATTGCATTCTTGTGATTCCTAGTTTAGTTATAATCGGAAAGAATGGACGGGGATCTATACGATGAGTTCGGTAACTATATAGGTCCAGATCTGGAGTCAGATTCTGATGATGAACAGAGTGTGTACGGGCAGGACAACAGAGATGGGGACGAGGACGCTATGGAGGAGGACGAAGACGCAGACGCCGAGCCCGAGGTGGCCCCCATGTCCGTCGTCTTACATGAGGATAAACGGTACTTACATACGCTGTTTTTTGGTCAATAAATGGATAACTTATCGATGTTTTGATCAAGCAATAGGCTAATAGCTTGTTTTTCTATGTTGCTGGTCTAGTAATAATGAAAAAAAAAAATACAGTTTATATCTGAAGATAATATTATTCAATACAAATAGAAAAAAATATAACAATTTGACAAGCCATTGAACAGTAACTTATCCTAGGTTACTCAATGGCATAGTGATATTGGGGTTGTCCATTGGGGAGTCTGGATTAGTGCCCAGTTAATGGCAAATGGCGGTCTTTGCCTACCCCCATGGGATACAGGCGTGAGCATATGTATGTATATATGTATAATTTTTGTAGGTACTACCCTCAAGCAGTGGAAGTGTATGGCCCTGATGTGGAGACGGTAGTCCAAGAGGAGGATACACAGGCTTTAGACAAGCCCCTGGTGGAGCCCGTTAAATACAAGAAGTTCCAGGTTCAAGAGCAGCAGCTCCCGGAGACCAAGTATGATATGGAGTACCTGGCTGACATGCTGGACAACACAAACCTTATGAGGAACGTCACCTTGATGGGGCACTTGCATAATGGTGAGAGGACAATAATATTAATGTATGATGGCAACATCTCGTTAACTGAATTTGGGTCAATTAGTGGTATAAAAGTAATGAAAATAGGCATACCCATATCCCATATGCATTAGTTACTATAATGATTAATTTTCGTTAGTTTCGCATTGGTACATTACTCATTAGTTCTGATAAGTAAGATTGTAAGATACTAGTAGTGTTGCAGCAACAAATCTAGTTGTATCATGTTGCATTCATATACAGTATGATGTGTTTGCATGTAACATTTCGTTACTTGGTCCTAGAAGGAGTACCCGTTACTCAGTACTGAATACATATTATGGTTTGCTACAACTCTATTATTAATATTATATTAAGAACTTATATTAAGAACTTGCCGTATTTCCTGTTCTTCAATCTACTGTAATGCCAATAGGTAAAAAAAGTTGCCAGCGGTAAAAAAATAATTATGCAGTCTTACATTTAAAAAAGTTATTTTGTCCCCAGCTCATGTTAGGTCAAAGAGTCGGGTTTTCTTTAATGATACAATGATATTCTTTTTCCAGGCAAAACCTCGTTTGTGGACTGTCTCATGAGGCAAACTCATCCAAGTACAATAAATAACGAGACAACCATTCCAATGCGGTACACGGACACCCTATTTGTGGAGCAGGAACGCGGAGTCTCCATCAAGGCTATGCCGGTCACCCTTCTGTTGAAAGATGTCAAGGGAAAATCCCACCTCTTGAATATCATGGACACCCCAGGACATGTGAATTTCAGTGATGAGGTTACTGCTGCTCTGAGGATATCTGATGGTAATGGTTTTGCTTAAGAGCTAATCCATACTAATATTATAAAGAGATAAAGTTGGTATGTATGTTTGTAGCGAATTGGCTCAAAAAGTACTGGACCAATTTTATCACTATTTGAATGCTACATTATCACTGATTAATATAAGCTATACTTTATCTCTGAACTCCCATGGGAACGGGAACTATGAGGGTGACACCGCGTGGCGTGACGTCCGCTAGTCTACATATAATTCATGCTGTTTCAGAAATTGTGTTTTTTGTGAACATTACGGCTATTTGAGTTTTGTAGTTATTGTAATAATAATAAGAGCACTTTATACTTTTTTTAAAGAGTAATTGCTGAATGGATGGGGCGCTTTTCAGTAAAAGCAACCTCCGAACCCGGTAATAACATCCATACAATCATGTCATTCTGACAATTTGAAATTAATATAGTAATAACTATAATTTGAATTGAGCCTTTGAAAATGAAAATGATTTATTCAGTTTTGGCCCTGGTAAGGCACTTATGAATATCGAGAAATTTACCACCGGTTCGGAAAAAACCTTCTGAGAAGAACCAGCAAGAAACTTTAAAAGTTCATAATCAGAAATAATGGAGAAGGTCCCTTCCCCAAAATAAGCAAAGTTATTTTTTTATATAATACTTAATGTACAAGGAATCTGTATTTGAACCCACAGGTGCAGTGCTCTTTGTGGATGCTGCAGAGGGTATAATGCTGAACACGGAACGCCTCCTCCGGCATGCAGTCCAAGAACGAGTACCGCTTACCCTATGTATCAACAAAATAGACCGACTGATGCTAGAGTTGAAGCTGCCCCCCGCAGATGCATACTACAAACTCAGGCATATTATAGATGAACTGAACTCCATGTTGGAGACACATCAGCCTCAGGATAACCCTGATGAACCTGTTACTGTGTTCTCACCTCTATTAGGTTTGTATTATGGTGCATATTTCAATAAATGATCTAAATTACATTGGATAAAGGTAGGAGAAAGATGATGGTGTGTGGTTAAGTATCAATGCAAGCGACGCGAGTACTAATCTTTCTTATCACGAGTTTTACAGTGAAGAAAAACATTGCGATGTTGATCTGAATGCATAACATACATATGACTTAGTACTAATTCAAATAGATATCACCATCTACAACACTATACACTTACATCTTTGAATTATACCTTAGACCTATGCAGGTTTCCTAATAATGTTTTCCTTCACCATAAAGCTTGTGGGGTTTACTGTACTTCAGTTTTTAGAAAATCTTATTGGCACAGGCTGTTGCAACAAACACCGCGGCCACCACGGCTCTTTTGCATGGAATAGGCTCCGTAACTACTATACCCATCTAAAAAGTACTTCCAGTAATGGATAGCTACATCTATCAACGATTCCCACGGGAATGGGAACTACGCGAATGAAACCGCATGACTCCTGCTTTATTCTAATGATTGTTTCCAGGCAATGTATGTTTCGCGTCATCGCTATACGACGTGTGTTTCACGGTGGAGTCGTTCGGCGCTATGTACGCGTCGGCGCACCCCACGTCGGGGCTGCGAGGGTCTGACATGGCCGCGTGGCTGTGGGGCGACGTGTACTTCAACGCGAAGACCAGGCGGTTCTCCAAGAAGCAACCGCACGCCTCCGCGCAGAGAAGCTTTGTCGAGTTCATATTGGAGCCGTTGTACAAGATTTTTGCACAGGTATGTTTATTATAGGCTATATTATAGTTAAAATAAAATGAACTGTTCTACTATACTATGGTCTATGGCAGAGCAACTGCTCAGTTAGCAGAGGTCGAGGGTTCGAGTCCCGCCTAATATTAGTATTTTTATTAACCATTTTTTTAATGTAAACATGTGTGTCATGCATAAAAATACAACAGTTAATTCAATTGCATAAATATATACATAACTTTGGGTATAGTGGCCGCAGAGAATACAAAGTGACAGCACCTATAACCTCTGTAAAATGATAGTTCATTTTCGAATGAAGAACTTTGGTTAGTTATGTGACCACTCGATGTAATATATACATTTTCTTGAACAAATATTGAAGAAATGGTTTTAAATACAACAGGTGGTAGGAGACGTAGACGACACGCTGCCAGCGGTGCTCCAAGAGCTTGGCATCAAGTTGACCAAACAGGAGTCCAAGCTGAACGTGCGCCCGCTACTTAGACTCGTTTGCAGCAGGTTCTTCGGGGACTTCTGGTGAGGATATGCTTCTACGTCAATAATTTGATTGTATTCGAATCCCAGCGGGGCCTGTACAAATTAGTTTTTCATATAAACTTATGTACAGTGATAATAATACAGATTCTATATACATATATAAATGAATCGCTGAATGTGTTGCTAAGCTCAAATCTCTAGAGCAGGTGAACCGTTTTTGCTAATTCTTTTTTTAGAATATTCCTTGAAGTACGAAGATGGTTGTTACGGTAAGAAAATAAAAAAAAAATAAGAATCGACTGTTAGGCGGTACGAAATTCGCCGGGTCAGCTAGTGTATGATAAAATTCAATTTCTTATCGTTGAACCCGACATCCAACGTCGAGTGCTACGCTGAGAAACCTTACAGACTTACGGCAGGGCTTATAATTATTTCTTTACTTTGGTGTATATAAATGTGTTGTATTGTGTCAGTGGTTTCGTGGAGATGGTGGTGCGCCATGTACCGTCTCCGTTGGACGCGGCGGAGCGTAAAGTGCGTCACGCGTACCGCGGCGCGGGCGGTGCTCTGTACGACGACATGCTGGCCTGCGACCAGTCCGGACGACTCGTCGCGCACACCACCAAGATGTACCCCACTGATGACTGCACATTCTTTCTGGTATATATCTATATCTATACTTCGTTTTGCTATAGCGTATATATACTATAGCGTTTTGCACACTATTGGGATTCCTTATTTAACTCGATTATCTATACATCTATACAGATTGAAGTGTCTGTTTGTAATTCCAAAATAACAGCTTTTCACTAAATGCATATGAAAGTATATATGATACTGACATGTAAAACCAATTTAATTTTTTTTCTCTGTCTGTCGGTCTGTGTGTCTGTCTGTTTGTTCCGGGTAATCTCTGAAACGGCTGGACCGATTTTAACGGGACTTTCACTGGCAGGTAGCTGATGTTACAAGGAGTAACTTACTACTATTATTTAAATAAACATTAGGGATCCGCGGGCCAGCCTTGAAATTAAGTCTACGTGGGTGAAACTGCGGGGTACAGCTAGTTTAAATGGTTTTCTAATGGATGCCCCACTGTCAGGACAATATGGAGAAAATTGATATGGTATTGTTTGTCCCAGGTGTTAGCCCGTATAATGTCTGGCACGCTGTACGCGGGTCAGACGGTGCGCGTGTTGGGTGAGAACTACAGCACGCAGGACGAGGAGGACTCGCGCATCATGAACGTGGGCCGTCTCTGGATATACGAGGCGCGCTATAAGGTACCACGTGGATACACCTTACCTTTTAGAACAGGCATACTCATCTGGTATCTTAGAACAAAGTCGGTTATTGTAGTTGTTTTTGGAAGAAAGTCATCTTAGTTTTAGATGATAGTCATACAAGAATTTAAAAAGCAATGACTTATTGACGGAAGGTTTCTCAGAAAGCTTTTCGAGAACTGGTCTTAATTTTTCAGCCTTCATTAATGCTTACCATGACATAAAGGGTCTTACTTTGACCGTGCCGGGCCCGAGCCGAGCTTCGGCCGTAGATTAGGCCTTTGTCGTTGCTCGACCGTCACTCGGTTGCCGTGAGGTGACCATCCTTTAACTGTATAAATGAATTTAATTTTGTCAGTTCGGTACTTAAAATTATACCTTAGCTCGTGATGTCTCTATACAATTCAGCTGTTGGTCGAGTGGAGCGAAGGAAAGCTGGGCAGGCGTGAATAGATAATGTTTAATACAGAATAGAATAGAATTATTTTTATTTGTGTTACAATTAGTGGTATTATTCAGGTGGAATTGAACCGCGTACCGGCCGGTTGCTGGGCGTTACTAGAGGGTGTGGACCAGCCGATGGTGAAGACGTGTACCATCGTGGCGGCTGAGGAGACGCAGCAGTTGCACACATTCAGACCGCTCCGGTTCAATACACAGGCGGTCGTCAAGATCGCCGTCGAACCCGTCAACCCTTCCGAGCTGCCGAAGATGTTGGATGGACTCAGAAAGGTATGGATAGAAGTTTTATCTAATTACATAAATATGCTCACGTCTGTATTCCCCGAATATATAGGCAGAGCTGTTGTAATAACAACACCCACTTTTCACCGAAGATGATTAAGTGCCAACGTGACAGATGATGAGTCTATCTCCGTCTCAGGCACTATACATACGTATGTCATTGAATTTCTTCTCGTTGTGAGGTTTTCGAGGTCATTTTTGCTTAGCTTCTGATTTATATTGATTTGACCAATGTCTCAGATACTGATATAAATATTTCAACTTACGTAATTGCTCCATTTATCGCTTGTGGTGATGAAAATCTGAATTCGATACTCGGTTCAATTCCTGCTGAAAACTACTTAAGTATATCTTTCAAACTATAATAAATAAAAAAAAATAAAAAAAAAAAATATATAAGTTGTCAAATAAAGTATTTTAATGTCAGCTACTTTTTCACTGCTCTCTCCGAATTCAGATCAATTATAAGCTATCGTCTACAATTCCTTTGGCAGACATGCTAAAACGCTTGTATACGAAAATTATCTAATATGATATTTTCTTAATAATATATTCAGGTGAACAAATCGTACCCGTTGGTGTCAACCCGTGTGGAGGAGTCTGGCGAGCACGTGATCCTGGGGACCGGGGAGCTCTACCTCGACTGTGTGATGCACGACCTGCGCAACATGTACTCGGAGATTGACATCAAAGGTACCCATAAATATATATATATACTAGCTGTGTCCCGCGGTTTCACCCGCGTAGATTTAGATCCTTATGGTCGCGGAAACCTAATATTTTTAATAAACAATCAACGTATATATGCGCACACCAGTATTCCGGCGAAGGAGGAGCTCGTGGCACAGTTGCTATTGCGCATATCATTCGATCAGCGAAGTTAAGCAACCCTAGCCCTAGCCAGTAATTGGATGGGTGACCGCCCGAGTTCCCTCCGTGCCTCGGAGAGCACGTTAAGCCGTCCGTCCCGGTTGCCAATTTATCATCTTTGGCAATCGCTATAGGTCAGTCAGAGGCCTCAAATAGTCTGACAACTGGTTTAACCCAGATCACTGATTTTCCTCGTTAAAGGGGTTGCGAAGGTCAGATGGCAGTCGCTCCGTATAAAAATCAGGTGATCAGCCACATCGGGTTGAATCAAGTGCTGACCCCAACAATGTATGGGATAAGGCCAGGGAGATGATGATGATGACCAGTATTCCGGCGAAGTGGTCTGCCTGTATAGCCAGACCACTTCGCCGAAGATGATTAATGCAGCGTATATGAATTACTTCTCAGACATATGCAGGTTTCCTCACGATGTTTTCCTTCACCGTAAACTATTTGTTGTAAATCAGTGTAAAAACTGGCTGTTT
This sequence comes from Watsonalla cultraria, assembly GCA_964035505.1. NCBI lineage: Eukaryota > Metazoa > Arthropoda > Insecta > Lepidoptera > Drepanidae > Watsonalla > Watsonalla cultraria. Next base: position 1,005,284 of record OZ037717.1, on the reverse strand, counting down.
TGGCATGCTTAGTTTGGGATTACATGGCGCTGTGTGACATTGTCCAAATATTATTGCCATATTTATTTAAAACTAGCTGTGCCCCGCGGTTTCACCCGCGTAGATTTTAATTTCATGGTTGAGCGCGGATCCCTAATGTTTTTTTTTAAATCTAAGTAGCCTAAGTTACTCCTTGTAACATAAGCTATGTCTGTGAAAGTCCCGTTAAAATCCGTCCAGCAGTTTCAGAGATTACCCGGAACAAACAGACAGACAGACAGAGAATTTTTTTAAAAATTGGTTTTTCTATGTCTGTACCGTGTATACTTTCATATGCATTTAGTGAAAACTGTTTTTTTGCAGTTACAAACAGACACTTCAATTTTATTTATCTGTATAGATATTTTAAAACTTCGATGGGTCTCCACAATAACAATAACACAGCCCGTGTTTGTCTCGTAGGATGAACCAATTTTTATTCTGTTTTTTTCTTGTTAGAAAAGTGACCTGATCGAGAATCTTCTTTGTAAATTTCTTAATAGAAGTTCTTAGCTGAGGTTTATAAATTTTTTAATTTAAGTGCAATATTCCTAAAATCCTCATATGAAATGTGTAGTGGCAGACCCGGTGGTGTCGTTCTGCGAGACGGTGGTGGAGACGTCGTCGTTGAAATGCTTCGCGGAGACCCCCAACAAGCGCAACAAGCTCACCATGATAGCGGAGCCCCTGGAGCGCGGCCTGGCCGAGGACATCGAGGCCGGCGCCGTGTGCGTCTCCTGGGACCGCAAGCGGCTCGGGGAGTTCTTCCAGACCAAGTCAGTACCCTACATGACATGTACATGTGTACATGACGCATGATGATTTCATATGATTTATGTTGTTTCGATGATATGTACATGATGCCTGGCTGAGTTTCTTGCCGGTTCTTCTCAGAAGGCTAGTTTCCGAACCGGTGGTAAATTCTCGACTTTCATAAGTGCCTTACCAGGGCCTAAACTGAATAAATATTTTTCATTTTCATTTTCATTACAATCACCGCTACTATAGTATGGACCGGTGGTTCCTTTGCGAATAGTATATTTTTGCAGACCTGGAGGCACTATTTCAGGCACAATTAAGGTATACTCATAATTAGTGCCATCCCTATGATCAGCGTGTGTACGCTAGCTTGACGGTGGGACGAATGTCATTTGAGTTGCTTGCCTATTTGTGAAGCTCTCCGTGGAGCAATAATTCTGAAAATTTCGATTCCGGAGGCACTATTTAGGGACTATATTTTGGCAGTAAAAGCATCATCCTAGTGCAAGCCGTTATCGAGATCTAGGATGTGATATAGAAAAACAAAGCCCTATATTTCCATAAATATAGTGGCACAATTTTTTTAAATATGGCACAATTTTTTTTAAATATGGCACTAATTAGGCACTATGTTTTGAGGCTACTCCCGACCCTGGAGTCCACCATGAGTATACGGACACCCAGGGTGTCATGCCTGGGGAACCGCGGCTCCAACTGTTCTAGTTGGAAAGGTTAGAGTAGTATATATACTGCAAGGTGCTTGAAAACTTTTATTGCGCGATTAAGGTTTTCAAACTTTGCAATTGTTAGCTAGTAACGCCATCTATGTAGCGCGTGGAGAAACGCTGCTACACTGTTATAGTATGGGCCAAGTCAGTACCTTGCACTCACCTCTACTATTAGAGATTTATAACTTTTTTTGTACCAATTACGACTTGGCCTGTCCCCCGACTTTACGTCGGCTCGTGACATATCGTGTAATGTGGGTTTGTTAATATGTTAGATACGACTGGGACTTGTTGGCGGCGCGGTCGATCTGGGCATTCGGGCCGGACGCCACGGGCCCCAACATCTTGGTCGACGACACGCTGCCCTCCGAGGTCGACAAACATCTGCTGGCCTCCGTCAAGGATAGCATTGTACAAGGTACACTCACATTTTATTACCAGGGGCCCAACCATGAGCTCTTATTGCAATGATAATTCAGTTGTGCGAAAGTGACAGATGTATACACGTCTCATACATCTGTCTCATAAATGAGTGAAACTATCATGGCAATAATAGCTCATGGTAAGGCCCCTGTTCTATTTATACAATCTATACATCTATACAGATAAATAAAATTTAAGTGTCTGTTTGTAATTCCAAAATAACAGCTTTTCACTAAATGCATATGAAAGTATACACGATAGTGACACTAAAAAACCAAGTTTTAAAATTTTTGTCTGTCTGTCTGTCCGTCTGTCTGTCTGTCTGTCTGTCTGTCTGTTTGTTCCGGGTAATCTCTGAAACGGCTGAACGGATTTTAGCGGAACTTTCACCGGTAGGTAGCTGATGTTTCAAGGAGTAACTTAGGCTACTTTTATTTATTAAAAATATTAGGGTTCCGCGACAATAAGGAAGAAACTAAATCTACGCGGGTGAAACCGCGGGGCACAGCTAGTTATACATATTATAAAAAAGAAGAGTCGTGGTTTCTTCTATCTCTGCTGTCAGATGCGGAATGTATTATAGCGTATTAAAGCGATTACGCGCGAGCACGGTCGTGTAGGTAGAGAATAATCAGCTGTACTCGCCGATGATCGTTTGTGATCAGCTGTGATCGCCTGCGACCAGTGAGTTGTTGGGTTTTTGGGCACGCAACCAAGGGAATGCCAGGTGGTCCGTAGAGTAGCCCATATGATCGCCCTTCGACAAACTGCTACAGCCATCGATCATCGCCGATAATGTAGAGCAGCCATTTAAAACTAAATATTTTCATCTGCATATTGTATGACTGTTCAAAAACAAAGACAGGCATGAGCGAACTCGCTTACTCGAAGTTTGCGTTACGTGATCGAAACGCGCATAAATAACCGTGTCTGAACCGTCAACAAAACTGAATTAAAATGTTCCGTTTGTGTAGGGTTCCAATGGGGTACGCGCGAGGGTCCGCTGTGCGAGGAGCCTATCCGCAACGTGAAGTTTAAGATTCTGGACGCCGTCATCGCGCAAGAGCCGCTGCATCGCGGCGGTGGACAGATCATACCTACGGCCAGGAGGGTAAGTAATAATATCATTCATTACAAACAAGCACATAAATAATTACAATAATAATGAACTGAAATCAGTTTCCCGAGAGGGTGGTATGTACACAAAACAAATACAGTGTCGTCATCGTATGCGAATGTATAAAAAATAAAATTGTGGGAATGAAAAACTCATATTTAGCAAAAAACATAACTTTTGGTTCCGCAAAACAGATGGCGTTACCTCATTCTTATTTTATCCTTGTCGTAGTGTGCACTACTTGAGCAAACGCACTTATATCAAAAATATGCCAAGGTTCTTTATTGCTTGTAAATCCTATATATGTATATACTGGGCAACTGCTTTCGTTGAGCGCTCAAAACTCGTGACACTGTGTGTTCACGTGTTATATCTAGATTGTATATTTATTCCACCAGGTGGCATACTCGGCGTTCCTGATGGCGACGCCGCGGTTAATGGAGCCCTACTTGTTTGTGGAGGTGCAAGCGCCCGCCGACTGCGTGTCCGCTGTATACACAGTGCTGGCTAAGAGAAGAGGTGACTATTATATTTTTTTATTGTCAAGGTGCCATTTTTTTTTAATTAGCCAGATAAATTATTCGGCAATCGCTGTGTACCTACTTGATCAGTCAAGATTTTTAGGTCTGCCGAAGCACGTGATTGGGTCACTACTTACCATCAGATGGGCATGCTTGTTTGATCCCTGAGTTGTATTTAAAAAAATCGGTGAAAAGTGTCTGTTCTGCTAACTCCTTCGCAGACCCTTTTGGGATGGCGTGAGCATATTTATTTATATATTTTTTTTCTTCAGGTCACGTGACCCAAGACGCACCAGTACCGGGCTCCCCATTATACACGATCAAGGCATTTGTGCCAGCCATCGACTCGTTCGGGTTCGAGACCGACCTGCGCACGCACACACAAGGACAAGCCTTCTGTCTCCAAGTGTTCCACCACTGGCAGATCGTGCCAGGAGATCCGCTTGATAAGACCATTGTTATAAGGTTTGTATTTTAGGAGAACATCATTTTTTCCCCCACTTAATTTATGGTGGAAGAAAACATCGTGAGGAAACCTGCATACGTCTGAGAAGTAATTCAAAGACGTATGTATAGTGCTTGAGAAGACGATAGACTCGGCATCTGTCACGTTGGCACTTAATCATCTTCGGCAAAATGTGGGTGTTATTACAACAACTCTGCTTACGCCCTCGAATAAGGCGTGAGCATATTTTTTTAAAATTTCAACCAACTGTCATTATGGCGCGTTGATTTGATTTGATTTGATTTTGAAATCTAAACTCTAGTTTTAACGGTTTTTATTGACATTTAAGTATTATAAGAGGGTTGGAAATTGCATTTAACCGAAATTTATGAAAATGTATCGGAGTGCTGAAAGTTGGTAAAAAAAATGACTCTTTTTTTCCCCAGACCACTCGAACCCCAGCCCGCCACGCACTTGGCGCGAGAGTTCATGATCAAGACCAGAAGGCGGAAGGGGCTCAGTGAAGACGTGTCCATCAACAAGTTCTTCGACGACCCTATGTTGCTCGAACTCGCCAGACAAGACGTGCAACTCAACTAAATTATGCCTTGTACATTATGTTTTCATGTATTATAATATTTTGGAGATGAATGAATGGTTCAAGACATGTGCTGTGTAATAAATGCAATTTGAAAGTCTTTATTATTGTTTATTTTAATGCTTAAATTCCTATCTCGTAATGCTATGCATAAAATCTAAAAAGAAGATCAATTTTCAGTAAACTTATAGAATTTTCACTTGCCTGTGTAGCGTTCCCTTTGCCTTTCCATTTCAAGAAGAATATTATGAAAAAAAATGACATTATGACAGTGAACTGAGCGGTATGTCAATCAATTGTCAAACAAATTTTAAAGTCAAAACAAAACCAGCACGCACGCACGTCACGTTTTCAAACTAATGTATAAAGATATTTATCTATTTTAATTACAAATCCTAGAGAATATTGCGTCAAATTACCTTAATATATATTTCTTTCATATTTGACTGCATTCTCTAATACAAAATGGCTCGCGGAAAGGAAAAAAAGAAGTAAGTACTAAGAGGTTATGTTCTTAAGGTTCTTATGTTATTATTTCGTTATTTCACCGAATACTGTGGTGTTTTAGACGTAAGTTAGAGAAGAAGCAAGAGGGAGATGACGTGCCCAAGAAAGTACCCCATACGTTGGAATCCTTGCGTGAGAAGGATGAGACTATGCTTGCAAATGTTGACACGGAGGAACAGGAAGAGGTAAGTGTTCCTTGTGTATTATAACAACTTACAAAGCTACTGGACCTCCTATCTACATCTATACTTTATTTTATAATGAGGAAAGATTTGTTTGTAACGAATTGGTTCTAAAGGTACTGGACCGATTTTAAAAATTCCTCCAAAATTTGAATGCTGATAGCATGATCAATATAGGCTATATTTTATCCCCGTACTTCCACGGAACAGGGAACTACGCGGGTGAAACCGCGTGAGGTCCGCTAGTCTATACAGATAAATAAAATTGAAGTGTCTGTTTGTAATTCCAAAATAACTGCTTTTCACTAAATGCATATGAAATTATACACGCTACTGACACTAAAAAACCAATTTTTAAGTTTTTTCTCTGTCCTGTGTTTGTTCCCTGTAATCTCTGAAACGGCTGGACGGATTTTAACGGGACTTTCACTGGCAGGTAGCTGATGTTTCAAGGAGTAACTTAGGCTACTTTTATTTATTAAAAATATGTTCCGCTACAATAGGAATGAAACTAAATCCACGCGGGTGAAACCTCTAGTCTTACATAAACATGCAGCTATCTTAAATTGTCAGAAAGTGAATATATCATATTCTGTAAATTACTTAACACATTCGCTGCTGAAATTTCGTCTTCTTCGTAAATTCTCTAACAGTTGGACGCGCAGGTGCGTCCTTAGCAGCGAACGCGTTAACATGGAAATAATCAAATTAAAACTAATGATTTCTTAATGAAGCTCATCACGAGAGCAGCACCAACTTAATTATCACCAACCACCAAATTCAATAAATTCAGTTACATTGAATTTTTTATTCCCAGGCCCAGAAAGACATGGAATTGGATGAGATGTCGGCATATTATGAGAATGCATATGAACCAAAAGTGCTGATCACATACTCGGACAACCCACATGGCAAAACTAGGATATTTGGTCGGGAACTGGCTAGGATCATACCTAATTCTATATCTAGGTATCGACAGAGGTAAGAATCAATGTTTATCTCCTTCTTAGAACCTTCCACACATTGTTTATTTAAATTCTTTAACACATTCACTGCTGAAATTTCGTCTTCTTCATAAATTCTCTAACAGTTGGACGCGCAGGTGCATCCTTAGCAGTGAATGTGTTAATAATATTTCTTAAACATTTGCAATTCAAATTCATGTTTAAAGTTGGAACTTCCAAGTAACTTTACACATGAATTTGATCATCACAATAATATTTTGAAAATAATGTAACTTCTTGGATAATGTTCATTGGCTTATTTGTACAAGTTTCTTGTCCATCCCACTATTACATATATCCTGTATAGTCTTTATTTCTGTCCTTCAGACAATTTTAAAGTACTTTTCCATGAAATGAAATCAAACAAAGATATTTTGAATTTACATCAAAACAAAATTTTCCATTTCTCCAAATCTATATTCTAAAAAAAATTTTTACTTACTGTTATCACTATCAGCCTATTGTCTCACAGCTACAAGAACAGTTTGAGAAATACATATGTACTTTAAGATTTATTTTTAAAAATATATTAAACTTGTTCCTTTTACTTCCCAGATCATCAGTAAAAAGGATAGTAGCATCAGCAATCAGGGAACAAATAACAGATGTGATAGTGGTGAATGAGAACCAGAAGCAACCAAATGGGTTCCTACTCATCCACCTGCCCAACGGGCCCACGGCTCACTTCAGACTGTCCAGTTGTAAGATCACCCCGGAGCTCAGGAAGGACTACAAGGAGATCACTACACACAGACCGGAGGTGACATTGTTTTTTCTTTTAAATTATCTCAACATAGAATATATCACAAAATAGAATAAGCAATATTTTGTCCTGAAAACAATTCCAAAACAGTGAATACAAAGTCAAAGTCAAAGTCAAAAATATCTTTATTCGATTAGACTTTTTACAAAGTACTTTCAAATCGTCAGAACGACATGGATTATACATGCTACTGCCAGGTTCGGAAGGTTGCTTTTACTGAGAAGAACAAGACTAATGTTGTAACATATAACCAATGTCCAGGTGATCCTGAACAACTTCAGCACCCGGCTGGGTCTGTCAGTGGGGCGCATGCTCGGCGCGCTGTTCCACTACGAGCCGCAGTTCCGCGGCCGCCGCGCCGTCACCTTCCACAACCAACGCGACTACATTTTCTTCAGGCATCACCGGTAATACAACCTATTCATGTGCAGTACCCCAACTGGTTTTGACGTGACCATCGCTTGGGTATGTGTGTATTCAAAAAAAAATCGAGCCCCACCAATTACGCAGTCGGATATCGACAGCGATAAATTAAACATGTACAAACCTATATTTGGGGTACTGATTTCACCAAGTATCGGCTTTAAACCGGCTACCGAGAAACGCCTAACTATGAAAATTTTACTCAGGAAAAGAAGTATAGGGGATATAAGCCTATGGGTATATAAGCTTACGTGGAAATGAATTTGCACTTAGAGGTGCATACAGTCATTAGCTTTGGTAACCTCTTACTATCAGGTATTTTGTTTGCTATGTAATCTGTGCCCCAAGTATAGGTTGTGATACGTTTGGACGTCGTCGTTTTGAGGTGTTTTTTGTATGCTCACGTAAAACTTCCTACACTCGCTGCTTGCGGCGCATTTAAACGTACCCACACAAAATGAGGAAAAAACCTATACTTGGGGCACTGTTTCCTCTATTACACCTTAATGATATGGTTTTGATTTTCTCAGATATGAATTCACAAAAGATGGTAAGCGGGCGAAGCTGTGCGAGCTGGGTCCACGGTTCACGCTGAAGCTGGTCTCCCTGCAGCAAGGCACCTTCGACTCCAAGCGCGGGGACTACGAGTGGATCATCGCCGGCCGCAGGCACCAGATGGAAACCTCACGCCGACGGTTCTTCTTATAGTTAATAAATTTGTTTGTAAGGATCATTCAATTGCCTTGTATTATTTGCTTGGCTTGGCGCAAACGGGTCACTATTACAGCCAAAGGTCGCTATAGTTGGTGTGTTCGCCCTAGCTGTTTCACATTGGGTAAATAAATGAAAAAAAAGATATTTAATTAAATTACATGTTTCGTTCATTAAAAAACTGAGGGTCTGAGTGCCTAGTGCGAGTTTTCTTAAAATCGCCGTCACAAGTCAACGCGTCAACGCAACGGAGATTTGTATGGGATCACAAGTGTCATCTTTAGGCCGATAGAGGCGCTGTAACGACCCTATACAAATCTGCGTTAACTTCGACGTGGTGACTTGTGACAGCGGCAGTTAAAAACTCGCACTAGGCACTCTGGTTCAAGTACTATCGTCACGAGTAGCTTGAATGCGCAGTAGCTATTTTATGTATGGTGCGAGGCGAATAAAAGCGTGCGCATAATGCCGCCCCCCCCCCCAACTATTTTTTGCTGCCCGTTCTTCACTCGTGACGGGACATGTACCAGCTGTCTAGTAGTACTATAGAAGAAATTGTACCTGTGGAAAGGTACAACATTGTATTTTTGGTGTAGCAATGTCAAGATGTGAGGCATACAGAATAATATGCTTATTGCACATATTCTGCTGTGTGAGCAAGGAAGGTCTTCAGAAAAGACGCACTTTCTTTTTATAATAATAAAAAACGTTAAATCTTAAATAATCTCATTTTATTATGGACAATACACATATTGGCCTTAAATTAGAATTAGATTGGCGTTCTTCAAGTATCTTTAGATTGTCCACCAGTTGACGTTGACATTGTACCTGCAAAATGAGGAAATATACTATTAAAATAGAACATTCAGAAAAGCTTACACCGAACTTAACTTACACTGAAATCCAACTAAGTTTAGCTCCATCCAATACCTCTGCTTTACACTGTAATTGTTACCAAATTTCTATTCTGAGAGTGACAAAAAGTCCTCGTAGCGTATCGATGTTTGCTGATTCGTAATGTAGTGTGTCAAAATAACTGAGGGAGTCTCGCGAACTGTCCCCAGCAGTTTGCGACCACAATGCTCTCCGTGCCGCCGCAGAGAGTGCAATACCAACTACACTCGCATAACATTAGAGACACGGTTCAACATACATCATGCTCACGCCTATATTCCCAGAGAGATTGCAACATCCACTTTTACCGAAGATGATTAAGTGCCAACGTGACAGATGGCGAGTCAATGGCCGTCTCAGGCACTATACATACGTCTTTCGAATTATTTCTTAGACATGCATATTTCCTGACGATGTTTTCCTTCACCTTATTGGTCCAGCTGGGATTCAAACTTGCGTCGATTACCTAGCAAAGTAACATTCTCTCGCGCTTGTGCTAATAGAAACTATACAAAATATATGGAAATGACATAAATCAGTCACGTGACATGTCATGTCCGTACATTTTGTTTTGTTCCTACTAGCGTAGCGTGAGGATAATGTTATTTTGTCTACAGGCCCAGAGCCACCACGGCTTTCACACAAAACTGTACATAGATAAATGACGAAGAAATATCCAAGACAAGTGAATTTAAGGAAGCAGCAATTATTAACTGACCTGTCTTTGAAGGTTAGTGACTCTGTGTACTTGGGGCAAGTAGATCACCATTTTTACAGTAAGGCTTCATCTAAAACAATGCAATACATTCCAAATTAGAACTTAGCGTGGTACATTCAAGTGTTGTAATAGCTTGACAACAATCAGACGTGTATTGTATCAACATGGTTGTTTGGGTTCTCTCTGACGAGGGAGACCTGAAGGTCTGGTCATCATTTTGTATATTTATTATGGAATTATGGACTATATTTCTAAAAGTATACAATTTAAATTACCTACCATAATTGATGAATAATTTGATATGAATTTCATTATAATTAATCATTATTTACTATTTTAAAATAATGTAAAAACATACCTTCAATGAATGTTAAATATTTTCAGGACTCTTTGCTTCAGGAATAGTACTTTGGCATGTCAATCTAAAACAAATAAACATTCTAAATTAGTCCTTAACCTTATTGAATCAAGACCTTTAATAGCTTGGCAACAATCAGACGTGTATTTTATCAACATGGTTGTTTGGGTTCTCTCTGACGAGGGAGACCTGAAGGTCTGGTCATCATTTTGCATATTCACTCTATTATGTACCTTATGTTTAACAGAATAGAATTTAAATTACCTTAACTCCATACATCGATTTCTCTTCTTGCTTTAGCCCAAGGCTAACCAACCTGAAACAAAACAGCATATCATACAATAGGGCAGAAAATAGCTACATTTATAATAGATGTTATCGCTATTGATCAGATAGGAGCGAAAGACATGCAGTGTGTACATCATAGTACTCAGATGAACTATGGGATCATCATATTCATAATCTATACGGGTGTCGGAGAAAAAGGAACAGTTGTCTTCTAGAAGTTGTAGGGTTTTATGAATATATCCCTATATTGAAATCGTAAATATCTAGCTCCAACGATAACGTAGTTATAAGCTGTAGCCGAAAAGCTCGCGGCCTTAAGCGATTGAATGAACGCGCGGTCACGTTTACCTACATTCCGTACGAGGTCATTCAACTTTTTAAATTGAGGGGAAGGTTACTGGTTTCGAAAAATGGTTTTATGGGATTATATCAGTATTTATTACTGGGGAAAAAGAATAAAAACGTAGTTAGATTTCATGTGAATAACTCTACGTTACAGCTGATTTTTATGCGAAATTAAGGTTTTTTATTGATATGGTCAACTTTGAACATCAATTACTCGAAAACGGAAGAAAATATTTTTGTCATAATAATTTTAATTGCTTCCTAAAATTATACCCTATCACATATTAAGAGCTGTCCCGGTTTCCCCGACACCCTGTATATATATAAAAATTAATTCCTATTTCCCTTGGTCCGATGGTTGGACCGATTTTAACGGGACTGCGAAATAAAACATGAAACTAAATCTACGCGGGTAAAACCGCGGGGCACAGCTAGTAATATATATAAAAATGAATCACTATTTCCCTCGGTCAGATTTTTTTTAAAATTTAATTATACTTCCAACCGCCATCTATCTTATCTAACCTTAGCGCTTTGGACCATAAAACTTCTTTGATGTAATCTTATGACGTTTGGCATAGAATTGACAGAATGCATGCTGAAAATATCACATAATTAAGACAGGACAACGTCTGTCGGGTCAGCTAGTTCATATTAAAACAGCCAGTGGCTGTGTGGTGACAATAGGTTGCTACAATATTCATGCCATGATGTAAAAGTAAATCATATACCTCTGACCAAAATGGGACTTTTGGTCATGTTATTTATGCCTGAAGGTAAGTGGCTAGTGCATCTTATCAACGATTACAACACTAAAGAGTATTACGACATCTATATATATAAAAGAAAGTCGTGTTAGTTACACTATTTATAACTCAAGAACGGCTGAATCGATTTGGCTGAAAATTGGTAGGGAGGTAGCTTAGAACCAGGAGAAGGACATAGGATATCCCGTTCCACAATATATATAACACAATATAGTCTACACGGGTGAAACCGCGGGGCACAGCTAGTACTCTTATAAGTGTTTGTTTACCTAATAAGTAATGCCTAGTGCTATGTGATATGACAGATACTCCGTTCCTTATTTTACTCTACATATTGCATTGTAATTTTATGATATTTACCTCATTGCATTGTTTCAGTCCCTCCAGTCGTGAAACCAGTATCGTAATTACCTGTAAAACGAAATCGTATATTTATAACTCTATTTACTTAGCAATATAATTTTAAAACGTCCTCAATGGTGGTCAGATAGGAGCGAAAGACATGCAGTGTGTACATCATAGTACTCAGATGAACTATGGGATCATCATTATAGTTTTATAATAGCTAATTATATTGAATCAGAGACAAAAACCTCTCTTTTCATCTCTTTGTTATTACTACCCAAGGATACTGTGTTTTATAAAAGTTTATAGTGGACAGGGGCCCAACCATGAGCTCTTATTGCAATGATAATTCAGATGTGCGACAGTGACAGATGTATACACGTCACATACATCTGTCTCATAAATGAGTGAAACTATCATGGCAATAAGAGCTCATGGTAAGGCCCCAGGACTCACGAAAATAATGAAACCATAGATATTTAACCTCTACACCTAAAACATTTCACCCACGTAGTTCCCGTTCCCGTGGGAGTACGGGGATAAAATATAGCCTATGTTACTCGCTGATAGATTGATCAAGTAATTTCGGAGCATAATCAATGCAAACAAAAAAAAAAATCTATCCGCTTTATACATACATATGCTCACGCCTGTATTCCCCGAAGGGGTAGGCAGGTGTTGTAATTTTCAACACTAACATTTCATCGAATTTGATTAAGTGACAGAGGGTGAGTCCATCGCCGTCTCAGGCACTATACATACGTCTGTGAATTACTTCTCAGTCATATGCAGGTTTCCTCACGATGTTTTCCTTCACCGTAAAGCACGTGGTGTGAAAATCACTGTACATAAGTTTTTAGAATCTCTATAATATTAGTGTAAATATGAGTATAATAAAGAAAGTCTTGCAATGTAATCAATTTCATTTGAAACGAATTTAAAGAATACTAGCTGTGCCCCGCGGTTTCACCCGCGTAGATTTCGTTTCATCCTTACTGTCGCGGAACCCTAACATTTTTAATAAATAAAAGTAGCATAAGTTACTCTTTGAAACATCAGCTACCTGCCAGTGAAAGTCCCTTTAAAATCCATCCAGCCGTTTCAGAGATTACCCGGAACAAACAGACAGACAGACAGAGAAAAATTTTAAAACTTGGTTTTTCATTGTCTGCAGCGTGTGTACTTTCAAATGCATTTAGTGAAAAGCTGTAATTTTGGAATTACAAACTGACACTTCAATTTTATTTATCTGTATAGATAATAAGGAGCCACTTTAAATACTTACATTGAAAACACCTGTAACTTCCGAAAGCTTCCAGTTCATCTGAAACAAGTATATAATATTTGACTATGTTATTATTTAGCATGAAGTGCATATAGAACAGTGTTTATTGTGTGCAATCAGACGTGAATTGTATCAACATGGTTGTTTGGGTTCTCTCTGACGAGGGAGACCTGAAGGTCTGGTCATCATTTTAATGGGAGATTATAAGGAGTTAAATCAAGTGTATGTTCAAATTTCGGGCACAGGTCATGGACAGTTTTAGATCAAAGACCAGCATTCTATTTTTTACATAAGAGAAGATTAGCTCCAATCGGATATACATGAAGCTACTTTGTTAAAAGGATAATCTATACAGATAAATAAAATTGAAGTGTCTTGTTTGTAATTCCAAAATTACAGCTTTTCACTAAATGCATATGAAAGTATACACGCTATTGACACTAAAAAACCAAGTTTTAAAATTTTTCTCTGTCTGTCTGTTCCGGGTAATCTCTGAAACGGCTGGACCGATTTTAACGGGACTTTCACTGGCAGGTAGCTGATGTTTCAAGGAGTAACTTAGGTTACTTTCAATTTATTAAAAATATTAGGGTTCCGCGACAATAAGGATGAAACTAAATCTACGCGGGTGAAACCGTGGGGCACAGCTAGTCTAAATTAAGATATTTGGATTCTCTTCAAATCTATAGATGTTACTTTTAATCAACTTACAATTTACAGCTATAAATTAAAAATTACCTAATAAGACGTCTCTTCCCTTTACACCTTCAGCGCTCCATCACGTATACCTGCAGCAATAAATATTTAACATTAACAAAACTGTTATGAAAGCCAACCTAATAATAGTGAATATATGATATAATCAGTAGGGATAGTTATGTTAACAGCATCATAGTCAGATGTCCCTATCTAAGCTCATCATTTTATTATACCTAATCATATAATAATTTTATAATACATCTATACAGATAAATAAAATTGAAGTGTCTGTTTGTTATTCCAAAATAACAGCTTTTCACTAAATGCATATGAAAGTATACACGCTACGGACACTAAAAAATCCAAGTTTTAAATTTTTTCTCTGTCTGTCCGACTGTCTGTTTGTTCCGGATAATCTCCGAAACGGCTGGACGGATTTTAACGGGACTTTCACTGACGGATAGCTAATGTTACAAGGAGTAACTTAGGCTACTTAGATATTTTAAAAACATTAGGGATACCCGGGCAACCATGAAATTAAAATCTACGCGGGTGAAACCGCGGGGCACAGCTATAAGAACTAAATAAATACATGAATTGTTGCTGTCGGTACTGTCGATATTTATAACATGATTTAGCGAAGTCAGCTTCAATTTACTCGTTTCCTACATTAGTTACTGGTATCAAAAACACAACATTGACGAAGACATAATCAGGGTGATAGACACTAAACATGTTAAATTTTAAAAATTTTAAGGTTATTACTATGGCGCGGCAAATATGTAGCTACGGTTTCGGATATTTTGTTTGGAATTGCTTTCGTGTGTAGTTTAGTTAGTTGAGTTGGGCGTCATTTTACAAAACCACACCTGTATATACAGTTTAGGAACTATAAGTGGATGATGGTAGATAGATGTAATAATATAATTACCAATTCCTGCATTTGCTTCTCCACTGCTACAGCTATTCAGGTATCTGTAACAAAATCACTCATTACTATACATTAAAATGGCGTCAGGAAGTTACTTGAAGCATAAAACAAATCAGTTTTGATAGTTATGTTAGCAACATTGTTAATCTGATGTCCCTATCTGTAATCATCATATAAAAATTAAGGTATTCAAGTTCTCATGGTTCTGTGATCTCCTAAGGGGGCGTCCATAAATTACGTGAGGTGTTTTTTTTAATTTTCTGTCCCTCCCCCCTTGGTGAGATGTCGTGAGATTTTGTTCAACCCCCTCCCCCATCCCCCAATCTCACGTGAGATTTTTCAAAATGTGGGTTTCTTACGTAAACGCGTTATTATAGAAAGAAAAAAAAACAATTTGCTTCGTGCTTTTATTTACGACTAGTTAAGACTAGTAATCAATATTGCTAAGAGTTATAAATGAAATAAAAATTTGGATTGAATGGACCCAAATAGTTTTTTTTTTGTTTCAATCAGAACAAAAATTGCGTGATATTTGTCCAGACCCTCCCTCTCCCTAACGTGAGATTATATGAGATTTGACTCGACCCCCTCCCCCCCTAAATCATCTCACGTAATTTATGGACGCCCCCTAACGAATTTCGGTTACGGTAGCTAATCTCAACGGGGATTAGCCATCTACGCAGGAGATATAGTGCACAAGTATGTACAAACAGAGATGCACTCTTTGTTGGGCGCTTTCCCACTGCCGCGATATCGTCCGCCGATACTTGACAACGACACAGTGTGAAAGCGTTCAGTCGTAATTGTATCAAATTACTAGTCCGACGATATCGTGTCGTTATCGTTATCGTCCAATGTGAAAGCGCCCATTCCCTCACTTTTAGTCAGATGGGACATCCAACATGACTGGAGGTTAATTTTTATTTAAAATTAAATTATACAATACTCACACATTGAACTTGTTTCTCAATTCCTGTCACCTGTAACAATGACAAACAAATTATACATTACATACATATAGAAAAACTAATTCAATTCTTATAATACTTTCAGATGGCTCTTGGAGCAATATCTTGCATCAAACCTCACAAGTGGGCCCTAGATTACAATTTAGAAGAAAAACAATATGTAAGAAGTCTTACATAATTCAATTTAATAATTAATTGAAGCCAATAATTCCCTAGTCTATAAAAACACCTGTGAGGCAACTGAAGGTTTTCAGCTGCACTGCGCTGTCATCATTAGAAAAAAAAAAAAAAAAAAACTCTTTTTTTAGAACTATTCTGTTATCTTTGACAGATTTTCATCAAACATTGCTAAGATAATACCCAACGAAATTCACCTTTATCAGTTCATAATTAATTAAAGTTACAGCTAGATTAGGAAGGTTGTATGAACTCAGAAGAAAAGAATCAAATAATTCCAAATCTTTATATATAAAAATCAATCCCCATTTCCCTTGGCCACTGCATCACGCCTAAACGGCTGGATGGATTTTAACGAGACTTTTACTGGCAGATATTTGAAGTTTCAAGCAGTGTTTTAAGCTAATTTTATTTAAAAAAAACATCATGAAATCTACGCGGGTGAAACCGCGGGGCAGAGCTAGTAAAAAATATATTTAATTTGACTTTGAAGATGGCAAGGTAGAATATTAATTCTTCTCTTAAAAAAACATTGAATCTTTACAATTTTGATAATATTGTAATTACTGATTTATTTTGTATTTATCAGTCATTTACCGGCGAATTAGAATGTGAGAAATAATTTTTACAAAACTTCTCTTCAAATCTCCTACAAACTTTATCTCTTTATAAAAAATGTCAAAATAAATAAAAAAAAACAGTTGAATGACCTCCTCCTTTTTTGAAGTCGGTTACATTCTATTTAACTTTACTTACTTTTCTTTTGGAAGTCAGCTAGGGTTTTTGTCTTCCTTGACATCCTCTGTAAGAAAAAAAATGCACTTTTAAAAATGTATACCAATCTAATTTCCTGAAGATAATTCTTAGGTATTTGAAGTGAATCAATCAGATAGAGCTAATATACATGCAAATCATTATTTATCAATGGTTAGCACTTTTCATCATGTGAACTTATTAAACACTAGCTGTGCCCTGCAGTTTCACTCGCATAGATTTAATTTCATCCTTAGTTTTGCAGAACCCTAATATTTTTAATAAATAAAAGTAGCCTAAGTTACTCCTTGAAACATCAGCTACCTGCCAGTGAAAGTCCAGTTAAAATCGGTCCAGCCGCTACAGAGACTACCCGGATCCGGGACTTTCACTGGTAGGTAGCTGATGTTTCAAGGAGTAACTCAGGCTACTTTTATTCAGAAAATATATAAGGCTTTCGTGATGTAAAGCACGACACAAAATCTATGCAGGTGAAACCGCAGGACACAGTTGGTCTTAAAAAAAATAATATATTATAGTGAACATGTTACCAGTGAGAGGCTTCCTGTATTTCCCCTGTACGAAGATGCGAGGTACATCAATGCCTTCTTTGAAGTTGACTGTGCGTCGCTGTACATATGTGTTTGTAAGGATCTCAAACCCAGCACTGGTGAACACCTCCGCCAGCTCTTCTTCAGTGAAGTAATAACTCCTAGAATAATGGTCTACATTACTAATACTGACAATGATATAGTCACAAGGGTAGAAAGGATAATACTAAGCCAGTTGTTGAATTAATAAGATGATAATGGGGTCTAATCACAAAAATAAATGTCATATGATATGACAACTGACACACGGAAATGGAAGAGAAGATCACATTGTGCCGACCCCAAATAAAATAGAATAAGGGCAGGAGGATGATGATGAATAGTGTCCAACACACTTGGTTAACCTAGGCTTTGCAGTTTTTTTTAAATACCATGCATATTGAGGGATTTCAATAAATAATATAACAATGAAAATAAAATAAATCACAAGTAGGTACCTGGTGCCATCCTGCCTCATGTAGAAGTTGTCAGCAATCTTGTGTCCCGGCTTGAATCGCAGTTGAGCCATGTCATACCGGCCGTAGTCCCTGAACAGCAACACGCCGCCGGGGCGCAGCGCACGGTACGCCACGCGAGCCACACGCACCCACGCGGCCGGCTGGATCGCCGACAACACGAAGATAAGACTCGCCAGGTCGATACTGCCCTCCGCAACGTGCTCCAACAACTCATCCGTCGTCAAATCAGCACAAAACGCCTTCATCCGACTCTCATCATACAGTTTGTTTGCCTTCACAAACTCCACCGCACGTGGCGAAAAATCACAGGCGTAGAAAAAAAAATTCGAGAACGCCTCTTCGACTAACGGAAAGATCATGTTCCCAACCCCACATCCTAGCTCTAGGAACGTTATACGCTCGTCAGGGTCAAAGTTGATCAACTCTTGGAACTCACGTGTCGTCCAGTGCCGGTCTCTAAAGAACTTCGTCTCGTTACGTTTGTAGAATATGTCCCAATGCCGCTTCGCTTCGCGCTCTAACCTGGCCGCTTTAGCTTCAGGAATTAAGCGCGAGTTCTGCGATTCCAAGCGTTGTTTCTCTTCCTCCGTTAATTCTTTCAGCCGGTGAACAAAAACGTCGTTCGAGTCCGCAACATTTTCATCCGCTTCCATCTTACCGTGTTTTACTGTTTTCAGGGAAATAAACACCACAATGGCCGAATATAACTATAATAAGAGCCCGCCATGTAATATCTTAACTTTAGCCAGCACAAGCGAGAAATAAATAAAGTTAACTAGCTATTTCAAACCAATGGGAATGTATGAATTAGGGATGGCGATCTGAGATCGATTAATCGAAAAATCGATTTTTCGAGCCAAATAAATCGATTTTATAAATCGATATGTAACACTGAATCGATTCAGTGAATCGATATTTCAACCTAGAGAATCGACACTCGATTTTTTCTATTACAACACGTTTTAATCTATTCCGTAGTTTTAGAATTAAAATTTGAAATCATTATTTTTTTTGTTAAAATTATTACTATATATAAGAAATACATTTAGAAAGTAGAATTGTGTCTTCTTTTTAACACGCTTTTATTAGCTTCACCTGTATGTATGTATGTATGTATGTAACCGACCCCTTTGAGCTCGATTTTGTCCTACTTTGTACGATCAGATTTAATTCAAACTTTGCACACCTGTCAAAAGTCGATGACAATGCAATAATCCGATCGAAGCATCCGATTATCCTAATTAGATTCGCCAGGATTAATTAATTTCTTTCCGCATCCTTTGCATGCGAGTAAGATAGATAGAGCTAGTGCGGGCGGTTTGTGGTATTGAGGGCGGTTGATAGTTAGCCAATCGAACTAAATAATATATAGTTTAAAAAATTTAACTAAAAAATAAAAAATAAATAATAGTTTAAAAAACTAAAAAAACACGCTTTCATAAAAAATCCAACTAAAAATCAGAAAATAAAATTTAATAAATTTGGATAAAGAATATTGTAAATTAGAAATGAATGTACATTTTTGTAAAAAGCGTGGGGTGCATAGTGTTAATAATTATAAACATTTTATTGACAGATAATGAGTAGAAGAATCATCACTTTGATAATATAATATCTTAAAAAGCGCATTGAATACACATGATGTTTTTTTAGTTTTTTTTTTACCTGATACTTTCCTATTGTTATAAAAATGATTGTGATCATCGAATTTCTTGAACTAAAAAAAATCCCTGATTTTAATACTAAGTGATCGCTTATTATGGTATCTTGTTTTTTATAAAATGGATTTATATTTACATAGTAAATGCGGACTCGAGAAAAGATCGATTTTTTAGAAATCGATCTTTTTGACCTCGATTTTTTTATGAATCGATTCATCATGTTACGATTCGAATCGATTTAAAAATCGATCTTTTTTTGAAAGAATCGCCATCCCTAGTATGAATGGCATCTGTCTGGATGTATGTGAATGATGCGATGCGAGTGAGTGAATGAAGTGAATGGAATTAATGATTGGAAAGACGTAAACAATACTGACATATGACAGTTAGGTGCGCTGTAAAATAGCAATGGATTTTTTGTCTATGGGTATAAAGTATATCCACAGATAAAGAAAAAATAACGTTTTTGGTATATTCTAAAGGTGACTTCTCACGTAGCCAGGGTGGGTCTGTGGATTGTCACAGATTACCGAAACCTTTGAAGTTACCATAGAAAAAAAACATAACCTAAATAAAGTGCGCAACGGAATACTGCCAATTCGTTGTACATTTTGTTTTCCTTATCGCATTTTTTTAGAAATCAAAATGGTTGGTGCCTTAAAGGGCTTGAGAACATGGCAACAAACTCACAATCTGGCGTGTTGCCACTTAAATAATGAATGCAGTTGTTCTTAGGTTTAATGCATAGGCATATATTTGAACTAAATGAGAAAGAAAACATTTTTGCTTTGTTCTTGAAATTTGCAGACTGTACGTGGGTTCCCACAACTACTATTAAGATAAGGGTTACCTAGAAATCTGTTCGACTAGGTACTTTAATTTGTCCTCAATATCTACATCGTAACAAAGAGGTAAGTATTCATAGTAATAAATCAATTATTAAGTAATGATCTAACTAATGTATCAAACATGTTATATCTATCACAAAGGTCATCATTGCAAATACGGAGTCAAGTGTACAATCAGTGTCATTTATTATGATGCATGCGGGTGCGGCCACACTACTCTATAAGCATTATGTTGATAACTTTTGTTTTATATTTCTAGGACAAATCTATGAATTATTTAACTAAGTCACTGACTGCGTGTAAAGTAGGAACCCTCTTCAAATTAAACGTTTAACATGTTTAGTTTTTTCCATAATGTAATTAATTGAAAATAAATATTAAATTAATAAAATAAAAATCCTCGCGCCATCCCAGAAGGGTCCCCGAAGGGATAGCAGAGGTGTGTTGCAGAGAACAACAACACCCGCATTTCACCGAATATGATTAAGTACCAACGTGACAGAGGGTGGGTCCATCGCCGTCTCTGATGGCCTACTCGCATTATCCGAAAAACGAAGCTTCGGCTGAAAGTTCGCAAAGTTCCTACCACGGTTATTATTCGTTCTAAAATTACGTCCGAACGTGGTCCGCTAGAAAATTATTTGATGTTTATATTTTCTAAACCAACTTAAATTAAATTATTAGACGAAGAAAAATTTGAGTATGATAAAAACAAAGCGATAATGAAACTACGTTTAATTTTCGTACGTTCACGAAGTTTCGTTTTCGGAGAAAGAGAGTAGACCCCCAGGCACTATACATACGTCTTTGAATTACTTAAGTTTTTAGAAAAACTCATTGTCGTCGTCGCTTGTAATCGCAAATACAAGTATACATATGCTCACACCTGTATCCCCTGAAGGTATAGGCAAAAGTGTACTTATATTAGGTTACTAAGTAGGTAGGTACCTACATATATCAACATTTCCCCAGCTATATTTAAGTAATCCAGACTCCTGGCTGCCACAGATCAACAACCCACTGCCGCGAGAATCGAAACCAGGACCTCGTTATCCACAAACGTGTGCAACCACAAAACCATAGAGCCACCTACCCAGCAAGTATTTATAGTAATTCGCTGATGGAACGTCCATATCCAATGAAATGAATGAACACAGATTAAATTAAACTTTTGTAGGTATCATCTGTTGCGAGTAATTAAGTTACAATATTAATGAGCCCCATAACATCACAGATTGCTGCCATAACGGGTGCGTATGTTTAGATAGAACATGTCGGGATCGTTATAAGGCTGTAAAAGGTCTAATTAGGGCAGCCGCGTTATTCACTAAGGTTTCTCAGTGTCGCACTCGTCGTCGAGTGTCGGTTTTAAAGATACGAAATTGAACCTTATGCTCTATGTATTATGTATCTAATGACAGGCTAATATCTGGAAACTGTAGTAAATTAACGTAAGCTAGCGAAAGAGAAATGACGAATACAGATAAATAAAATTGAAGTGTCCGTTTGTTATTCCAAAATAAAACAGCTTTCAGAGATTACCCGGAACAGACAGACAGACAGAGAATAATTTTAAAAATTCGTTTTTTAGTGTCAGTAGCGTGTCTACGTTCATATGCATTTAATGAAAAGCTGTTATTTTGGAATTACAAACAGACATTTCAATTTTATTTAACTGTATAGATAAAGATTTGCTGTAAGTGAGACCAACGCTCGATGTCGAATTCGACGCTGAGAAACCTTAGTGAATAACAAGACTGCTGCCTGCAGGTGGAAGTTATCATTGCCCCAAGCGTGTTTATTTTGGATTCCGTTTGTCTTTGCTGTGTTCTGAATCAATCTATACGTTGGCTTATAATTTCGAAAACAACATTGCGCTAATAGAAACGATACAAATTGTATGGAAATTACATAAATCAGGCACGTAACATATGTCATTCCTATACATTTTGTATCATATCGTCACCGGAAAAGCAAAACTACTAAAGCGCCATTTTGGCCAATATGAGTTATATATATCGTTGAACTGGATTTTTTTTTCTGCGTCGATTGGTGTAGGTTTCATAAAGATCGGAGCCAATTTTTGGCGCTTCAGCACCTGAAAATTATGTGATTTTTCATATTTTCCACTCAACGAAAAATCCTTACGTAATACAAATCTTAGCCTTTTTTTAAAATTTGTCATTTAAGTATTTTTCTTCACTGTCATTATCCACTTTTTCCTTGTTCAGCAAGTCAAAATACTGTAGTTTGTATCATTATAGTCACTTCAGTATTTTTTGCTGGTTGCAAACATACCTGGATTGGGTTGTTTAGTAAATTTGCTTTATGCAGGTATTGATGAACATGGCGCTTTAGTTTAATCTGTCTACGCACTTTTATGACGGGAGACGTGATTAGTATTTTTACTTTACGGATCTATGTATTTAAGTGTCTTTTAAGAAGTGTTGCATTCAATGTAATCGACGCATAAGTATGGTAAGCATGGTAAATTTTACCCAAAATGTGACTAAGGTTCCTTTAGTATTAAAAAATGACAAAAAATATTACGTTTAGTCTTTTGGAATTAAGTTTTGTTATGATTGCTAGTAGATAAGTACCAAGAATTTTGTGCGAGAGTCATCCCTGGCAGACTAGGTTAGTAAAAAGATGTTCCAATCTACAAAATATTTCTTCAAATTGCCTATTAATATTGGGTGTCAATCTAGTTTCAATCAATTTCTACTGAAAATAATGAATGGAAATGATGTTCTTCTGTAAAATATTAAAAATATAATTATATTTCTTCGTCAAACTTATTGAAACAAGGTTCTAAACTCATTATCTTATTGAAAAAATAACTCTAACTTTGAAACACCCTACTTGGTAATTCTTATAATAATAATTTTACAGGCTTTTAAATAAAATAGACCTATTTAACCATGATTTTTTTAAATGAAGAAATTTTTTTATCAATTAAGCTAGTGAGATAAAACTAAATTTTATTCATAATTATCTCGTACCCTTCTTCGATGTTATGTGTGGACGGCGAAATATTTTTCTCTTGCATTTGTCTATCGGTAATCATCTCTGTATTGACTCACTATCTACGCATATCGTATTTCTCACAATCCATCCATTATTTTAGGTCTTCCTCTACCATTAATTACTATACAAATTCATAGACGAAACTGTTCACATCATTATCCTCATCGGTTCGAATACCATGGCATAAGCTTGTTCTTCAACTTAATTACTGGTGCTACATAAAACATTCCCTTTTAAATTAATCCCGTCATTCTAGTTATGCCACACATCCATTATCTCAATTGATTGTTAGTTCCTTTCACCCCTTCGTAGCTCTATATTCAGATCCATACATATACCAGTAGGGGTTATTGTTGTCTTGCATATTATTTCCTACAGTTTATAGAGGAAGAAGTAGTCCAATATTGTCCCCGTGACCTGCTGCTGTTTCGTCCATCCTGAGTAAATTCTGATTTATATAGCCTTGTCCAAGTCGCAAAGCAAATTTAACACTTAACATTTAACTGGTTATCGTACATCGCCCGAGTTTATCTTCGCAGGACTGGACATGCCACTGGTGGTATGCCACCAACTACATACATAAGCCCACGTACTCCGAATTTAACCTTTCTGAAAAATATTGTTAATCTGGTCAGGCTAGCTCTTCCTTGGACGCCTTCTACGGACACTTCCACTCACATTCGCTCTATAAATTTCTTTCGATAATCGCCTTTCACTCATCCATTCGATGTCCAAACCATCTCAAAATACTTCTTTCAATTCTGGTCACCACATCATTCTTCAACTTGCAACTGTCTCTTATCACACTATTTTTAATTACATCTACTATGGTAACTACCACCACACATACTACCCAAATGTTCATACTAATGGGACACGAGCTTTAGTATTTCATAATAATTGGCGTCTAGTACCTTATTGTGAAAAATGGGTACGAGCTTTGGCTTGCACTATTCATTGGAGATCACCTCTTCATACATAGCTAGCGCAGCTTATTATGAAATAGGGTCAACATCTTTCATCTCTACTGGTTTACCGTACCGGATAGTTCTATCACATTTTCATCCTTTATTCTACATTTCGGCAAATCATATCTGTATTCACTAGTTTCTAATTCGATATACCGTTCCACTCACTAGCATCATTCAAAGACGTTTTATAGTATACTATAACAGAAGATGGCTGCATCTTTCATACACATAACATGCTTAAGATATTTTGCATCTTCTTTTTTTTTAAAACGGTATTGTCTATTATACAGTCCAGATCCATCATGTGAATATGCTAGATTCTGGACCCTTTATTTATAGTAAATTTTTGTTTCTTCTGGCTAAGAAGTTTTCAATTTATGGAAAATCATGGTAACTTTTACAGCAGATAATAGTGACTATGAGGTTCCCCAATGTTCGAGTCTTCTTTAAATCATGGTATAGGTACAATTTTAACTACGAAAAAGCAAACAATTTTCAAGTACGAGAGAGTAATCTCTTCACAATACCAATTTATTCTTTTAACTTCACCACTTAAATCTCTCTTCCTACATAAACTTCCTCAACATCTAAATGTTTTCGCTGAGTCATCAATTCCGGCTTTAAGTGGAAACATGCCTTCATACTTTCATTACATTCATGTCAACTTTCAAATATTATTTTAGCAAAAATTATCCTATCACTCATTATTTTCCCATACATCATACATTATTCAGTTTAATATCAAACATATGCAATTTGGTTTGCATTGCCTTCCAGTGTGATATGGCTTGTAGCCTTTATCATTAGTTTTAGCTTTTGAACCCTTGAATTTCATCTTCTATAGATACACCACGTTTGTAAGTCTTACTTTCAGTACATCAGCTAACTCTATTTTTCTTCTCGTCATGGCATATATGTTCCAACTTATACTCTTCTCCCTAGCGTCAGCTATCCATTGGAAAAAATATTTAAAAAAATTATTATTTAAACACTTAACTATTTTATTGAAAAAAATAACTTTGTACGAATGTTATTACAGGATTTTAACAACAGAGTAAGTAATAACGAGGAAAGCATAAATTGAAGTTCGAATCAAAAACGTTACTCAATAAGAGTTGGTATTCCTATGAATTTAGTGTGCAGCTAGTACAAATTGCTAGGTTTTACACGTTAGTATGTCAGTTAAGAAAAAAAAGATTAATTTTTGATCCTTTATCTGTTACTTAAGTCGTTTTGGCATTACAATGATACTATCTAATTGTGCTTTAAATCATTTTTCCATACGGTCTTGACACATTTTATGGTGTTTAAGTGCTATTTACTGAGTGTATAATCTATCCGAAATGCGTGTTAGTACTTTTTCTTAACAAACATTTCGAGAAATGTGGTTTGTTAGTACTTTTCGTTCACTGCACTTAAACATTATTACGGAGATAAGTAATTTCTGCTTACGAACTATACAGAGCATTAGTACTAAAGCGACAGCTATCTCCTGAATTACAGGAAATATGCTGAAAATCTTTATTTCAGTACATAGATAACGAATTCACGATATTGGTTTTCCTTTACTGTTTTTCGATTGGAATTATAGGAAAAGAGTTATGAATTTTTTTGTTAAAAAAAAAACTTTAAATCGCTCTACTGTAAAATGGCCATTTGGCGCTTTAGTATTATAGCCTTTCCGGTGACGATATGATTATTTTACATTGTCTAGGCCCAAAAAAAGTCTAGGAAAAACACGCCCGATCCGGGGATTGGACCTCCTTGTTCCGTACTAGCGCTTACGACCTAACTATCGAGGCAAACAGATAGCATTTTAAATTTAAAAAATAATTAATGTTTATGTTATAACAGCTGCAAGAGTGCAAGTAGTTACTGCAATCTCAGCGTTGTGTTTGCAACAGTGCAGTAGGTCTAAAAAGGCCACTTTGGGAGAATCATAATGTGATCCGAATATGATTTATCATCGAAATGACAAAATGGTCACTTAAGTGCAATTCATAATATTACGATTCACGAATGATTAATATTTTGCAATTCACCTGTTGGACACTTTCCTATGAAGATTCCTAAAATTGTCCACAAAATATGAATTGCTTTTGTGACAAATAGCATCATAAAAAGTTAGTTAGGGACAATCTACAATTATTGTAATGATGATGAATCAATATTCGGATCACATTATCAGTCTCCCAAAATGGCCTTTTTAGACCTACAATTTATAAAAGCAACATGTGTTTGTTCTACGGTCACGTAGAAACTGGACCCGGTCATTGCTGACGGCGCTGAAAATTACAATCGTATTGAATTACTTACCGACTGTTATCTAAGTGCAGAAACTTGATGGTTGCATTTTTGACAGGTGTGAAGATGAGTGGTTTGTATGTAATGGGCCGTCTGTGTACTTATCACGAGTTTTGCACCGTTTTCGTAATTTATACTCGCTAGCGTCACCGACAATATTTTAGTTTTTCACGTCACCGCTAGAACGCGCGTTGTCATACAAATTCGGCCGAGGCGCTAGCGAGTATAGATTAGGAATACGATAAGTTTATCAGACAGATTATGCAGGTTTCCTCACGATGTTTTCCTTCACCGTACAGCATATACATACGTACATATTATGCTCACGCCTGTATTCCCCGAAGGGGTAGGCAGAGGTGTTGTGACACAACACCCACTTTTCACCGATGATGATTAAGTGCCAACGTGACAGAAGGTGAGTCTATCGTCTTCTCAGGCACAAAACATGCGTCTTTGAATTACTTCTCAGACATATGCAGGTTTCCTCACGACGTTATCTTTCACCGTAAAGCACGTGGTCTATTCTACTTCTGAAATGACTGCACATAAGTTTTTTAAAAACCTTTTTACAGGCCCCGCTGGGATTCGAAATTGCTTGCCACGGCTCTTATTAAATTTGAAATAAAATATATAAAAAAAATAAGTGTTTGGTCGACGACTGCAATCAATACAAATAGTTCTTCTTATTTGACAGTTGTGTCATTATCAGAGCATCAGAAACATATTGCTCACATAATTAGCGAGAAACTAAAGAAAGAAAGAGACCATAGTGCCATCGGTAGTTTGACAATGTGGCCTTGGCTTTGTACTACACAAAGCTATTGTGCCACCTACCACATACTTCCTGCGCTAACTATTACAATTCTTACATAATGCTATGTATCGCTTAATTAAATTCATGTGACAGTATGGCTTACTTTTAAATTCGTCATTATTTTATTTATTATTATATTCGTTATTCTTTAAATGGTTAAGCCATTTCCGAAATTTGATTACACAGAATACTTTTTTGAGCTTGTGTAGTGCGCGAAGGTATTGTTACTAGTTTAAAAGCTAGTTTTCGAACCGGGGGGTCGATTCTTTGACATTCATAAGTGCCTTACCAGGGCCTAAACTGAATATATCATTTTAATTTTTAAAACATTTTTGGTATTAGGTAAAAGGAAAAATGAAATGTTTCGTGTTTCTGGCTATGTTGCTTGCTGGTTCTCCGCAGAATCAATCAGAGTGGTAATTTCTTCGAGTTTCATACAACCTTTTTAAAAAGCCCAGGCTCCACATGGAATAAATCATTATCATACTCAAAAACCTATGAAATGATCAATAATATTTCAAGTTTGAAAGCGTGTTCGAGAGTCAGCATGCAAACAATATGGCGTCGGTTCCTGGAAGTTGCCGACCCGTTTACCTGGCCAGAATAAACGAACGCCTTTGTGTGCTTACACCGGACAAGTACGTGCGATACTTGTAAGAAATACTTTGTTCCAAGATAGTTTTCACACTTAGCCTTTGTTTTAACAGCAAAAAGTAACCAGATTAAATAAACGGTCGTCTTCTATTTAATCTATTTATTACTCGAGTAGCGGACGTCACGCGGTTTTACCCGCGTAGTTCCCGTTCTCGTGGGGGTATGGGGATAAAATACAGCCAATATTAATCAGTGATAATGTAGCATTCAAATGGTAAAATAATTTTTTTAATCGGTACAGTACTTATTGAGCTAATTCGAGATTACAAATCTTTCCTCTTTATAATTTTTGTAGGTATAGACAGGGAAAAAGGGGGGTTATGATTTGACTAGTACTTATGTATGATTACAGATGTTGATCTAAAAGCACCTATCTAGATTTATTAACTGGTATTTAAAGTACGTAGGTAGTAATAAGCAGGGGCGGATCCAGCTTTGGCGCCAGTAGGGGGTCACATAGTCGTTCGTTTCCAAACGTTTGCCAACAAACCAAGTTATTATATTATATTTAATTAATTCAATATTGAAGGCATGTAGTTACATAAAATCTGTATGGTGACAAAATGTAAAATCATTATGTTCAATTAGTGGTCCACCTAAGCCCTGGAACCAGCTCAGGGGGGGGGTCATGACCCCCCTGCCCCTGGATCCCCCGTTGGTAATAAGGGTAATTACGGACAAGACTTAATGATCACATTTAAGAAATCACTCAAAAGCGTATCTATGCTTTAATTACGTAAATATGATTAATAATTTATAATTTAGCGATCTCATAAGTGGCTATGTTAAATACAACTTTTTTATTAAACTACTATGTGTATTAATTAATGTTGAAGCACTTTTAACTTTTTTTGTCATAGGATTATTCAAGTGGTATCAGTCGCCATCTTTTTATTTACTTCTAGTTCATGTCTTAGCTAATAGATGGCGCTACTAGTATTGAAACCACAAAGAGATCTATGCGAGAAGAACAAAGCACAAAGCATTCTTGTTCTGTTGCTTTATTTATTATCTTTTTCAAATATGGACAGTATATTGAGTCATTAAGTAAATGTGCTAATATAGAACTTTAGGATGAAATAATACAAAATGTTCCGTGGCAGTAAATATATTCAGAAAATATCAACCATGTTTGACTTGATTGAGTCAGTATAAAAGTTTCATACACAAGTACCTAGCAAACAGTAAAATTACAGTATTGTCGATATTGAATTCAAATAATTGATCTCTTAAAATTAATAGTTCATTATTGCTTTATACAATATCGTATCGAGTATTACAGTCGATAACAAACATGGGAGCACTATCTTATCGTTGCAATACGCCATCCACACGCTCAATCTCGTCCACGATATACACTTAATTTAGATTAATAATAATTACATATCACAATGAGACGTCCCTTCAGCATGATTCACTTGCACACAAAATAATACAAAATATAAAACGAAGGCACGAGATCTACCTACATCTACCTATCTATTAGTAAACATGCCCCAAATACGATGCGCTTATGCGCTAAACTCAGTCGAAGTGTTGCGTTTGGAAGGTTCGAGCCACCGATGGCTGGTGGCGTCGAATGTTTAAAGCGGGTCTGGCATACAATGGGCGTCGGGCGGGGTCGTTCCCCGGCGCGCGTAATGGAATGTCGGCGTGCAGCCGTCGGGCCACAATAGGTACACTCTGTCCGCTCTTAGCTGAGCTGTACACCCCACAAACATTCACTACACTGTGTCTTTTCCTTCAAACTTCTCCGCCAGTTCACCCATCAGCTCCTTGTAGATAAGCGGGTCGATGTTCTTGCCGAGCTGGTACAGCACGAACCAGTCTCCTATCTGCAGCTTGCGAGCCACAGTCTCCACCTGCTCCTGCGGGGCGAGGCGGCTGCGTGCGCGCAGCAGGTACAGGCGCACACGCGGGCCTGCCACCACTGCCATGCGGTACAGCAGCGAGATACCACTCAGGATCGACAGGATGATGAACCAGAACCACAGGAACACATAGATCTTCTCGTTAACGATGTTCAGGGGCAGGACACACAAGCCGTCGAACTTCTGAACCGTACCGGAGGGACCGTATTTGTGGAAGGTGCACTTGGTCACTTTGGGGAACACCCGCGCCATGGGGTCCTCGCGTTCTTCCGGTTCCATCTCCGTGAAGCGCACCACGTCGCTGCCGTAGGTCGAGAACTCACCGTCCAGGAAGAAATCCATGAAGAAAATCTGCCCGACCACGTTGATAAAGTTTAAAACTTCGCAAATGAAGAAACGGAACGCATAAAAGTTTTGCGTGTGCAAGTTCGTATTGAAGTAGTCAACCAGAAGCTTTTTTCGGTCAGATTTGCAATCTTCTCCCACGATTGGGCAGTTGAGATCGAGCACCAACATCTTGATGCGGCCGCCCTCCCAGGTCTTCCAGAGGTAGCGCGGCACGTAGAACAGGATGGCTTGGAAGAAGAGGACGAAGCATACCCACTGGTAATACTTGTGGTACTTGACCTCGTCCTGGCCGTCGACGTGCGAAGCGACGCCGGGCTGCACCATGTCCTGCCCGATGCGCCCCGCGAGCCGGTTCGGGATGGTGAAAGTCGAGTAGATCCAGCAGTACGTGTCCATGACAGCGAGCGGTATTTCATCGACAATGCAGTCGATCGGGTCGCCGATGTATTGGCGAGACGTGACCAGCAGCGAGAACGCAATCAGGATGATCACGGTGGCTTTGTAGTGCAGGCGAAACACATTGTTGTCGATGCACACTGCGTCGAGCTTGAGTAGCCCCTTCACGGAGCCGAAAACGTCAAACATGGCGGAGTACTAGCCGCGGGCGCGCGGCGCGTCGTTCGCGGTCGAGAGAATGGGGCGTGCGCTTCGCCCTCGCGTCGAGTGCGGAATGTTGGTCGCTCGGCGGGGCAGGCAGGCGCTTGCCGAGGGGGGCAAAGGCCTGCCAGGGGCGAGCGAGCGGCGGGCGGGGGGCACCCTCCCGGCCCTGCACCGGCACGCACTCGACTCACAAGTCGCAGACTCTTTGGTTCGGATCAACGACACAGCACTGACCCTATTTCCACCTATTCGTGGCGTCATCTGGTAGCCACGGCGAGACGTGCCCAGCGGCTATGCATCGCCGTACAGCCGGCCATTTGTACTCACTACTTACTCCCGAAGATACATGGGCTTAATTAAGAAGGGTTCTATATCATTACATCACTTACAAAGCACGTGTGGCTCCGTCGCCATAGTTACGTTTTGGTTACGTTTTGTGGCTTACATACATGCCGTATTTGCGGGAGGTAGAAACATGCTGGGGTGCATGTTATTATTCTTTTAAATTATAGCACGTGTTGTTATTATACACGATGTTAGATTGTTGAAGTTAAGTGCATGAAACAATGATGAGCTCGTTGGCTCAGTGGCTCACATTTCATTAGGTAATGGTCTTTAGTGGCCATTAATGAGTGATTGCGACGCTCGGTCACTTTAATCGTGACGAAATGTTGGGCAAAGGTCAAGTAATTAGTTATCAAATGTCTGTTATTTACAAGTTCGTACATTTTCTGAATGTTATTTAAGTTTAATATAATTTTACATAATAATCCTACCATTATTTGCATAATAACAAAGACTGTTGAAGAAACAATATGTTTAAATTTACTTCCTATCTGAATTTAGAATGCTTAATTGCACGATTACAAATTGTTAATTAGTGGAATAATCGGCCGAATCGATTAAATTTGTTGTAGAATGGGAACCTGTTGTGCTATTTAATAACAAAGAGTTCTCGGGAATCCAAAAATTCATTGATCTAATTACTTAAACTTTGTTTCTGAGTTTTTATTGTGATTAGGTAAGGACCTTGAACCAATGTGCTGTGATTAGTAAGACCAGAGATATTTTACTTAAGTAGATAGATGGAGAAGGAATATAAGTGATTATTTCTGGTTATCTTTGGTAGGATCTTATACAGGAAAATAAAAAAAAAATTTTTTTCATTGTTAGAAGATGAATACAGAGCATAGAATAAATACTTTATGGAATATTAACAAACATTTGAGTATATTTGTGTAGGTACTAAATAAGTCGAAAAAATTTATCAACGACAAATACAATACGAATGAAACAATCAGTTTATTTAAGTAGTATACTTAATTAGGTAAGATAAGGGAGCGACGTAATGTCTGAACTAGAGCTACTTTCACGTGACATATCAGAGGTCACAATGACGTGACCACAGGAGATAGTGAGATGAAACGATCAAAGAGACTAGAGAAGAAGTTGAAGTTAGAAGATGAAATATAACGAAGACTAGGAGACATGCTCACGCCTGTATTCCTCTGAAATTAAAGTACGCCCACATTTCGAGGTGACAGAAGCCCAGCAGGAATAGACAAAGCATAACATTCTCTAACGCGGGGCACAGCTAGTTCGTAAATAAAGAAATAAGAAATACCTCAAGAAAACGGCTTGCTTTTATGAGAAGTGCATAAGCTGTTGCAATAAATGAGTAATCTTAATTTACTTATTTGATTATAAAAAAGAAGTGTGTCAAGGAATATCGTCAGTTGTATGATATGGTATTGTATGAGAGCATGGTCAAGTGTGGTGACTTGTTATAATAGACGTCTACATTCAGAAACTATTACATACATGTTTGTGTAAAACAGTACTTAAATGAGCAGGGAGTTTCATGGCGCTCATATGCGGGGGTAATTTTTGTGTATTTAGGGTATTTTAGACGATATTCTTGTGTCCTGTGGTGATTACATCACAACACAGCATAGTATATCTAATCATAATCAAGTCAAATAATCCGTTGTTTCAATCTAAAATCTAATAGGTAGTTATTGTTGTTTTTGTTTGCCAATCCTGAGATATTTTTGTCAAATCCTGGGATATTTTTGTCAAATCCTGGGATATTTTTGTCAAATCATGGAATATTTTTGTCAAATCCTGGGATGTTTTAGAAAATCTCTTTGGTACAAGCACCACTGGGATTCGAACTTGCGTCGCTTGCACAGCTAGACGACTGCTGAAACCACAAGGTCAACACGGCTCCGAAAATAAAATAGAATAAATACTTCATAGACTAACGTAACCTAGACTGTAAAAAGTAGTATATTTTTGACGTTCTGACAAGGGGAAACCTTCAAAAGGTCCCCGACCGCCCTGGGCGAGGCAGGTCGGGGTATGTGGGATTTTTACCGCACTATAACCCCCGCGGTGGCCATCCTCCGTGCTTAGGAGGGACTCTGGGGACTCATAAATCCTCCCTGGCCTTATGCCTATTGTATGGGAGATATGTTAGGGTTGGCACTTGATTTACCGATGTAGCTGATCACTAGATTTCTAATACAAAGCGACTGCAACATTTAACCTTTGCAACCTCGACCTTTTACGAGGAAAAACGGTAATCTGGGTTAAACAAATCGTCAGAGATTCATAAGTATCGTTCTCATTCCTATTCTCACGTTGATCATATTTAATTTTATTACTTACTAGCTGTGCCCCGCGGTGTCACCCGCTTAGATTTACTTTCATCTTTAGTGTCGCGGAACCCTAATATTTTTAATAAATAAAAGTAGCCTAAATTACTCCTTGAATCATCAGCTGAAAGTCAGCCAGTGAAAGTCCTGTTAAAATCGGTACAGCCGTTTATGAGATTACCCGGAACAAACAGACGGACAGAGAAAAAATTTAAAACTTTTTTAGTGTCAGTAGCGTGTATACTTTCATATGCATTTAGTGAAAAGCTGTTATTTTGAAATTACAAACAGACACTTCAATTTTATTTATCTGTATAGATGTATATATATAGATAATGTTTACTAGCTGTGACCCACGTTTACTTAATTTCGCGGAAAACTAATTAAAAAAATGAGTTAAGAAGACTTATAATATCAGGTGCCTGCCATTTAAAGTCCCATTCAATCATTGGTCCAGCCGTTTAGAGAGTAAAGTTTTAAAGTAAAGTATACTTTTGTAGGAATTTAGTGAAAACTCTTTAATTCAGAATTACAAACGGACACTTTAATTTTATTTATCTGTGTATCTAATAGACAAATACTTTATTAAGTCCCTGGGGATCGTGGCATGTAAGCTGGCAGTATTGTCACGCTGAATAGCAATGTTGATTCTCTAAACGAGACATGTTATGAAAGTAATTTGGTACTGTTTTTACTTTTTTAATTATAATTTTTTACACATGCAAGCTTATAAAATTTTCAGTATTGTGAATAATTTTTAATTATTTTTATTGTAATTATCATTGTTTACTGTGTAATGAAATGTACATGATGCCAGCTGAGTTTCTTGCCGGTTCTTCTCAGAAGGCTAGTTTCCGAACCGGTGGTAAATTCCTCGACATTCATAAGTGCCTTACCAGGGCTTAAACTGAATAAATCATTTTCATTTTCATACTTAATATGAACACTTTCGTCTCCAGCTCAGCGACCCATACAATATTGGTCACTACCAACAGAAAAATACTTTCACTGTGGCCTGTTGGGTTTGAGCAGTCGCCTGTTAAGCAAGCGACGTAAGTTGGAATCCCAGAGGCCAACACCAAGGAGTGTTTCTAAAAAAAAATTGTGTATTTGTGCTTCACGGTGAAGGAAAAAATTGTGAAGTAATTTGCATATGTCTGAGAATTTTTTCAAAGACGTATACTTGAGACGGCGATGGACTCATTGTCTGTCACATTGGCACTTAATCATCTTCGGTGAAAAGTGGGTGTTGTTATTACACCTCTCGCTTATCCCCTCGGAGATGGTGTGATCTATATTAATATTATAAGGAGGAAAGATTTGTATGTATGTTTGTAAAGAATTTACTCAAAAAGTACTGGACCGATTTTAAAATTCCTTCACCGTTTGAATGCTAGGTACATTATTACGGATTAGTATAGGCTATATTTTATCCCCGTACTCCCACAGGAACGGGGACTACGCGGGTGAAACCGCGTGACGTCCGCTAGTCATATATATTTTTTTAATTTACTTTCACTGTACAATTGAAACAAAGTAAGTACCAACATGTAGCATTATCTTATCTTGGCGGATATCGGCGTGTTCGGTATCTGCATTCGTCAATTTAAAGCGTGTAATATTTATTATTAGGTATATGCTTCACGCCAGCTTCAAGGTTACGCTATCAGAACATCATCAGAACATGGAGCAGTACTTACTAAATTGAATTATTTTAAAGTTGGCCTTCAATATAGACTGCAATTCCATCACGATTAGATTGGCAGGACAAATATACATTAATGTGTATATTTAAGAAACCACGAACCATTGTGTCCGTGGGGTTTGAGTAGCCTGCTACGCAAGCGACGGAAGTTCGAATCCCAGCAGGGCCTGTACCAATGAGATTTTCTAAAATATTGTGTTCAGTAATTTCACACCACGTGCTTTTTTTTCCTTCACCGCAAAGCTCGCGGTGAGAACACTGTTCATGGAGAGATTGGTAGTGCAGGCTACTCGAAACCATCCGACTAAAGAGTGAGCCATTACTCGAATAGATTCTTGTCGACGTAAAGAGTTGCTGCAAATGTACAGGCTATAGGAACTGCTTACAACAAGGCTGGCAGTTTGCTAGTTGTTTCAGAGTGCCTATAAGTTTTCTTAAAATCGCCGTCATAAGTCATCGTTGACGTAAATGCAGAATTGTATGGGATCACAATAGTGCCATCAGTGGGCCGTCAGAAGGCGCTGTTTCGATCCTATACAAATCTGCATGTACGTAAACGCAGTGGGTTAGAAAAACTCGCACTAGGCACTCTGAGCATAAAAATATTTTGAGCCAAATACATTATGTAGATAGGCGCCTAAATGCGCCTAGTGGCTTTTGGTTCTATTTCCTAGATTAATATTTTTAATTTAGTTATAATTAAATCACAAATATTAACTACATAACGGACAGTTTTCCTCAATAGTCCACGGGACGATGGAGGAAAAATTCCTTTTAAGAACCACAATGGTGACAGTGGTCGTAGACGGGTGATTCACCTTGTGATCAGGTTTTGCTAAAAAACAAACAAACAACTACAGTTTCTACGTGACTCTGCACTCATTGCTTTTGTTAAAATTAGATTTGATGTAATGGCATTGAGTAACATTTAATCGTTCTAATTACAGGGAACTTTGGTCCTACCATGAGATCTTATTGTCATGATAGATCCACTTATCGTAGGTATAGCCATTACTTTTGCCCAAATCAGGATGTTTCTAAAATAGCTGATGGTATTGCAAAGAAAAGTGTGTGTTACTCCCGTGCCTTATTCATCAGGAAGTTTTATAAAACGTGGACATTAACCCTCTTATTAAAAAGCATAGTCTATGATAGTCCGTGGTTTAAAAGTAGTTCCATTTCTATCTGAGCCACGGACTTAAAAAGGGCTGGAATTAATCATTCCAGAAGGGTCCACGATGGGGTAAGTAGACGTGTTGCAACAA
Source organism: Watsonalla cultraria (assembly GCA_964035505.1). NCBI lineage: Eukaryota > Metazoa > Arthropoda > Insecta > Lepidoptera > Drepanidae > Watsonalla > Watsonalla cultraria. The sequence continues at coordinate 968,763 of OZ037717.1, read as the reverse complement.
CACCCAAATTTTACGAAATATGATTAATCGGCAAAATGGCAGAGGGTGAGTCAATTACCGCCTCAGGCACTATCCAAACGCCTTTAAATTACTTCTCAGACATAAGCAGGTTTCCTCACGATGTTTTCCTTCACCATAAAGCACGTCGGGTGAAATTACTGCACTTACGTTTTTAGAAAACCTCATTGATGCAGGCAGCTGGGCGACTGCCCAAACCCCACGGCCACCACGGCTCTCAAGCGTAATACTTCAGCCATAGACGATTGCAATATCAGGGGCAGTATTGCCAATCCTGTAAGGATCTCTCCATACTCTTAAAGACCCCATGCTTAACTCTCTTGGGAAAACCACGTCGGAGCGCGTATTCCAGTCTTATCGTCCAGAGAGGAATTTGATTGCAAGTTGTGTGGATGAAATTCACTGCGAAGAATTACTACCATATACCAGCCGTGTTATTCACTAAGGTTCCTCAGCTTCGCACTCGTCGTCGAGAGTCGGTTTTTAAATTGAACCTTATGTATTATGAATCAATTTCCTATGATTGCAAGCAACGCTCGTCGGAGATCTCGAAGCTGAGAAACCTTATTGAATAACGTGGCTTGTGCCATTTTATTCGCGTCGCACCATATAGATATACAGATACGCAATGCGCATTACTACGCATTCTAGGTCGGCGCTCATAATTCGTGACGGCACCTGTTATAATTTTCATCCATCCGTATATGGAGGACAATGTATAATACCCGTTACTCCGGTATTTCGTACGTAAAACGTGTAATATTACTGTAATATTGGAATACAATGCGTCATTCACTCACGTAAACGTCTATTATTCGTTACTCATTTGTTACCTCACTGTTGAAATAATATCCAATACACGTTATACTTTATATTATTCACTGTTTTTCGATTTTATTTTGTGTTCCCCAAGATCATGTTCAGGTATTTTTGCCTAAAGATCTAGGTATCTAGTTACTAAAGAAGCAAATAAAAATAATTCAGTCAAATTAAGTCTAATAATAACGAATATCAAAATGATTTCTTCAGTTTAGGCCATTATAAACGTAGAAGAGATGTATGCACGTCACATACATCTGTCTCATAAATGAGTGAAACTATCATGGCAATAAGAACTCATGGTAATACCCCAGTAGGTCTAAAACGGCCACTTTGGGAAAATCATAATGTGATCCGAATATGATTCAGGAATGATTCATATTTCGCAAGTCACCTGTTTGACACTTTCCTATGAAGATTCCTAAAATGGTCCACTAAATATGAATTGCTTTTGTGACAAATAGCAGAACCATAAAAAGCTACATAGGGACTAACATCTACAATTATTGTAATCATTCGTGAATCATAAATATGAATTGCACTTAAGTGACCATTTTGTCATTTCAATGATGAATCATATTCGGATCACATTATGATTCTCCCAAAGTGGCCTTTTTAGACCTACAGATCTGAAATGGAGCATTAAGACAGGAATATGAATGTTTTGAATAATTCCACATTCACACTATCAAATTTATGAACTTACGATAAGTCGCACACACAATAGTTTTATAACGCATTCATGTTCCGTGGAAAGTCAACTACTTATATCGCCGACCTAAAATGCACGTAGCTCGTTTCTTGTAAATCTTGCTTTGGTATTTAATGAACCACTTAGCGCTTCGTGGTAAATAACGGTATTTTAATGTACTTATTGTAAAATGTAGTCCTCCCCTGGATTATGTATCGTGTTTTAAAAGTTACAATCCTGTTCCTCGGGATAGTAAGACGGAAAGAAAAATATTATATTGAAAACTAGCTGTGCCCCGCGGTTTCACCCGCGTAGATTTAATTTCATCCTTATTGTCACGGTTACCTAATTCCAAATCAACAACTTTTCTCTAAATGCATATGAAAGTATAATATACGCTACTTACCTACAAAATAAATATTTTTTTTAAGTTTTCTGTCTGTTGATCCGTCTGTCTGTCTGTTATTTGTTCCGGCTCATCTCCGAAACGGCTGAATTGATTTTAACGGGATTTTCACTGATATATAGCTGATGTTGCAAGTAAATTAGGGTACTTTTTTCAATGAATTGGTTTCCGCGAAATAAAACCAACGCGGGTGAAACCGCGGGGCCGAACTAATCTATACTAATATAATAAAGCTGCAGAGTTTGTTTGTTTGTTTGAACGCGCAAATCTCGGGAACTACTGGTCCGATTTCGAAAATTCTTTCAGCGTTGGATAGTCCATTTATCGAGGAAGGTTATAAGCTATATTCTAATTTAAAAAAAAGAGGGTTCCGTAAGAAATTTCGATTTTGTAACTCAAAGTGCAAAAACTATTGACAATAGAATAAAACGATGTACTACGGGTTTGTAGTTCTTGTAGTGAATAAATTGCTTACCTACATTTTCAATGTAAAGCAATTCGAACAAGGCTACGACGCCGGTAGCAATCTATAAACTCGACATCAAACGTTTTATTTATCTAAGGCAATAGTTACAATTGGAATAATGTGGCATTAACTTGTCACCAATAGATATCGGCGCTTTCTTGTTATCGACACTCATAAATATCGCCCACAAAAGGGATATCGTTGCAAACATTCTTATACACATAAGTAATTCACTAAAATGAATTCGTCAATTGGATTAAAAAACATCGCGTCATACTTGTGAACAGGGGCCCTACCATGAAAATGAAAATGAAAATGAAAATGAAAATGATTTATTCAGTTTAGGCCCTGGTAAGGCACTTATGAACGGCGAGGAATCTACCACCGGTTTGGAAACTATCCTTCTGAGAAGAACCGGCAAGAAATTCAGCTGGCATCATGTACATTTCATTACACAGTAAAATAATAATAATTACAAAAAAAAACATCATAAATTATTATCATGACCTCTTATTGCCATGATAGTTTAACTCTTATTATGAGACAGATGTATATGACGTGTATAAGTGTGTCACTGTCACACAATGGAACCGTGATGGCAATAAGAGCTTGTGGTAAGGCTGCAGGGGCCCAACCATGAGCTCTTATTGCAATGTTAATTCAGTTGTGCGACAGTGACAGATGTATGCACGTCACATACATCTGTCTCATAAATTATCATGGCAATAAGAGCTCATGGTAAGGCCCCTGGTGCTGCTTGTACAAGCTTGCTCAAGCTACACATTTATGTAAATTTTTTTCGAAATTTGTATATTGGAAATGTGTCCATGGACTTACATTTCCCAAGTGATATATTTTGTCTCTTTAAAATTTTATAATATTTTTGTGAAGAGTATTTACTAAGGTTCATCTCAGTAAAAGCAACCTTCCGAACCTGGATGTAGCATGTATAATCCTGTATAATTGTGTCATTCTGACGATTTGAAAGTACTTTGTAAAACGTCTAATCGAATAAAGATAATTTTGAGTAATTTTTGAGTCAAAGAATAATTTGATGAAAACAACTAAAAATACTAACACAATACGTCAAGTATCTAGGCCTAGACAAAGTAACATTCTCTCGCACTTGCGCTAATAGAAGCGTTAAAAATGTATAGGAATGACATAAATCAGTCACGTGACATATGTCATTCCCGTACATTTTGTATCGTTTCTACTAGCGAAGCGTGAGGATAATGTTACTTTGTCTACAGGCCATCGACAAGGGTGATATAAATTTATATTACGCACATACCTACATTTCAGCAATTAATATATAAATATCTACAATAACCACCTAGATAGGTGTTACCAAGGGTGTGTGTAGGACATTTCGCAATCAGTAAAAATAAAATTGTATGTATCTTAAACTGTTTGATAAACAATATACACTGATAGGTATTTATCTGGTTTACAGTAAAAGGTAAAGAATAATAAATGCATTACTTAATTTATTTACCTGATTGCGTCATAACTTTAATATACCTTCTTACAATGGATACTTTGATAATGGTGACAGAATAGGATAAATAAATACTGTTAAAAACCCATGGTAATAAGAATGATGACCGTGGGGTTTGAGCAGTCGCCTGTTACGCAAGCGATGCAAGTTCGAATACCTGGGGGCCAGGTCGTCGCCTGGCTAACTATGATCGTATTAGAGCAGCGCGTATTAAAAACTTCATGGCTTTGTCGTTTCATGCACGTTCAGTTCTTAAAACGTCTTTCTTTCTAAAAACTTACGTGTAATGATTTCAAACCACGTGCTTTACGGTGAAGGAAAACATCGTGAGGAAAACTTCATATGTCTGAGAAGTAATTCAAAGACGTATGATTCCCCGAAAGGGTACGCAGAGGTGTATTAACAACACCCACTTTTCACCGAAGATAATTAAGTGCCAACGTGATGGTGAGTTCATCGCTGTCTCGGGTACTATACATACGTCTTTGAATTACTTCTCAGACTATGCAGGTTTCCTCACGATATTTTCCTTCACCGTAAAGCACGTGGTGTGTTTGTAAGTGTAATTGTTGATTGAAAATGAAAATGAAAATGATTTATAGGCCCTGGTAAGACACTTATGAATGTCGAGGAATTTACCATTGGATTGGAACATAATCCAGGGTCTGATATCAAGTGAAAGTTATATTCGTTTATTAAAACCGTGTAATGTATTGTAGATGTCATCGATTTCCTATGAGTAATATAATGAAATGTTACGTTACAGTGAATCATGACATTTTCGTTATAAAAACCGCGCTGATTTCGCAGATAATAGCCTCGATTTATGGCAGTTTTTCAACAATCAACATTTTTAGCCGACTTCAAAAAATGGAGGAGGTCAAGTCGACCGTATGCCTTTTCTTTACGAAGTTTTGTCAAATACTAAAGTTTGTAACATTTTTATACTCAAAGTAACACCTGATTCTATTCAATACTAGCTGTGCCCCGCGGTTTCACCCGCGTAGATTTAGTTTCATGCTTCATGTCGCGGAACCCTAATATTTTTAATAAATAAAAGTAGCCTAAGTTACTCCTTGAAACATCAGCTACCTACCAGTGAAAGTCCCGTTAAAATCCGTACAAACAGACAGACGGACAGACAGACAGAGAAAAATTATAAACATGGTTTTCCGGTGTCAGTAGCGTGTACACTTAGTGAAAAGCTGTTATTTTGGAATTACAAAACAGACACTTCAATATTATTTATCCGTATAGATAACAAAGAAAAACAGTATTTAGCGCAGTTCTCAGCGTTAATCGATGAATGAAATTGCAAATTGCGGCAAATATTTCTGAGATTCGAGAGCATTATAACATTATCGTTTTAAGATGACTAGTGAATTTCTGACAGGATGATATGATGAAGTGTTTTTCTTTATTTCAAATCTGCGTGAAAGCCATAATGGCCTTGAATTTGGACTGATAAATCTGTCTATTTCGACGTATTAGATAGTTTTTAAATTCTTCATGATATCTCAATTGATACCTTTATCGATAAGGTAGTCGTATGGCGCACCTTCGCAATAAAAGTACTTACTTTATCAATAAAACCTTGCAATTTGGGTGCGGTCATTTAATTCGGCAAATTACGATCGTTATTCCCGATTATTGATAAAATGTATGCTCGATTGAATGCGTTTATGATTGCCGATAAATACATGTACGATAGTAATCATTATACAAAAGGTTTCGCGGTGAAGTGCGTTGATACAAGTATCTACAGGTGCAGTCAGCTAGTTTAGACCAATATATGACACTGATGTGATACACTACTATATGATAATACTAGATTTAATTTCATTCCCGCGGAACCCTTGATGTTTTTTTAAATAAAAGTAGTTACTCCTTGTTACATCAGTTATCTGCCAGTGAAAGTAATATATCCAGTCGTTTAAGAGATTAGCCGGAAAAGACAGACAAGCAGACAGAAAAATAAGAAAAAATGAATTTGAACCAACGAAAAAGTTTATGCGTGAGAAACTGCGGCGCACAACCAAGTTATAATATTATTCTTAGCTTAGTCGAAGTACCCTACGAAGTAGTTATACACGCACATATAATTATGAAGTTACTCCTGCTTAAAAACTTCATGAATAATTAATGGCGTTTCCTATCTGTGCATCAACAGGGTGGCACAAGCCCACTCGCGTGTGGTCTCACAACCTATCAACAGAGACTACTATGTCTTAGCCTGAGTGTGTGGTCTAAACCAGTCTAAACATTACAGAATCATGCGATACTATTGTTCCAAGTGCATATTTCGAATGCAAAATGCATTGAGGCCCTATTCGTATTCTTGTGGAAAGAGGCTGTATGTAAGAACTAGCTGTGCCCCGCGGTTTCACCCGTAACTAAAGGCTAATTCTGTTATGAATAATATTCGGTTTTGTTATTTCAAGCCTTACATGAGATTAAATCTATGCGGGCTAAGCCGCGGGACTGTTTCTATCTCAGATATAAAGAAACTAGTTTGTCCCTTGTACGCCTTATCCTTTTGACCTTATCCACCGACTTTGTATCACCGACTAGCCAGCTTTGGTCTTGGGGCAAAAGTACCATTTGTATGAAAAGACCTTGTCCATGTTTTAGGACATGCTGGGCTGACTTTAGTGTACTGTAACAATAAAGTAGATGCTAGGAGCTCGTGGCACAGTTGCTATTGCGCATATCATTCGATCAGCGAAGTTAAGCAACCATACGCCTAACCAGTAGTTGGATGGGTGACCGCCCGAGTTCCCTCCGTGCCTCGGAGAGCACGTTAAGCCGTCGGTCCCGGTTGCCAATTTAACATCTTTGGCAATCGTTACAGGTCAGTCGGAGGCCTAAAAATAGTCTGACAACTGGTTTAACCCAGATTGCCGATTTTACTCAAAAAAGGGGTTGCGAAGGTCAGATGGCAGTCGCTTTGTATAAAAATCAGGTGATCAGCCACATCGGGTTGAATCAAGTGCCGACCCCAAAAATGTATGGGAAAAGGCCAGGGAAATTATGAAAATGAATGAACAATCAAGTAGATGCTACCGAATAAAAACAATTAGAAATACACCCAATAGTGAAGGGAATAAGAGCAAAATTACAACACACACGAGTCCAATTCTCGCCCGATTGATTATTTCACAACTTTGGAGTCGAATTGCGCGCCGTTTGCAACAGAAAGACTTGGTTTAGTGTTACAGAGGGATGTTTTCAAAACATAGCGCCATTATGAGATTATAACGGCTTGGACATTGCCATGGAAATCATCTATACATTACAGATGAATAAAATTTAAGTGTGTTTTGTAATTCAAAATTAATAGCTTTTCACGTAGTGCATAAAAACCCTCACCTGATTTTATACGGAGCGACTGCCATCTGACCTTCGTAACCCCTTATTCGAGGAAAGTAGGCAATCTGGGTTAAACCAGTGGTCAGACTTTCTTAGACCTCTGACTGACCTGTAACGATTGCCAAAGATGTTAAATTGGCAACCGGGACCAACGGCGTAACGTGCTCTCCGAGGCACGGAGGGAACTCGGGCGGTCACCCATCCAACTACTGGCTAGGCGTATGTTTGCTTAACTTCGCTGATTGAATTATATGCGCAATGGAAACTGTGCCACGAGCTCGCCTCATTTGTCAAAAGGATATTTTCATAAAAGTACTTAGGTATTTAGGAAAGTCTGTAAAATAGCTAAACTGAGCAGTAATTTTTAGTTCTTTCAGATTAAATTTAAGATGTATTTTATGACCACGGAAAGGCGATCACGCTAGGGGTTAATCATTCAATTTACGCAAATAACATTGAACGCGCCGCCGCATACCAAATCGGCTTGGACACTTAAGAATTTAACATGTCAATGAAGTGTACATGGTGTGGGTAGACAGGTTCTTCTCAGTAAAAGCAACCTTCCGAACCTGGCGGTAGCATGTATTATCCTGTAAATTGTGTCATTCTGACGATTTGAAAGTACTTTGTATAAAGTCTAATCGAATAAAGATATATTTGAGTTTGAGTTTGAGTCAGGTTCACTATTTTGCTCGTAGCTATATAAATGTAGGTACAAGCGATCGTAAATTTTCTGGAATTTCAAATATATTTGTAACGATTGTACGAACTAAAATTCCGATGAAAGCAATATTGAAAAATATATTTTACAAAATTCAAATTGGCTGGTCTGCGAAACGGCCAATTTTAACAGTACTTTCACTGATGATATTAGGATTAAATTAGATTTTCGCGTAGAAATATGTGGTTTAAGATATTTATTCATAAGAATGCACATTGATTCACTTACTGAAAAACAATATTCACAGGATAGGGCTAACAAAGTGTATCGAAAAATATTACTTAATTAATTAATAATGTCGTATTTAGAAGTGAACAACAAAAAGACGTAACATGATAGGTAATAACTAAATGATTCAAAGGCTATCCACAGTACGTGGATATTGGGCCTACACTGCTACTGGATGTGACATGGCTACGCTCTGCTTCCATTATATTTGTAGCTATTAAAAAATATAAACATTAGGATAAGGTCCCCATCAAACGAGGATTACGCGCGTATCACCCGAGGCACAGCTAGTGCCTTATATGTTTATGTGAGTTCTCACACACACCCACCCAAATGTGATGTGATTCAATGGCTCGCCGCACCTGCAGTGATTTATGTTGATCACACAAAGCACCAGTCACTCACTATGATACAATATCATTGTATTTCCCGTATTCGACGAATGCTATGACTCCAGTTAGCGGTTACAGTCACATTCTGGTATTTCCAGAAAGAGAGTTGGATGTTATTGAATTGTTGTATGCAATTGCAATTACAGATACTTTTAGAGGTTTTTGATGTTTAAAAGTTGCTGCAAAAGTGCCAAAACACGTGGAAAGTCCGCCTTGAACACCAAGAGTGTCACTCCTTGCTTTATACTTAAAGAATTCCATCACTTTGGCACATAGTAAGAGACGAAAGGGTCCCACTTTAGCTAAAGTAGTCGCTCCATGTAGTATTAAAAAAATATCTGAATGAAAATGATCTTTATTTGATCCGAATTTTAAGAAAGTACTATAAAATCTTCGGAATGACATAATTAAACAGGATACATGTTACCAGCCAGGTTTGGAAGATTGCTTTTACTGAGAAGAACGTGGCACGAAACTCAGTAATTTATTAGTCACCTTACTCGACCCTAGCCTACTTCTCAAGGTATATAAAAATTAAAATTATTTATTCAGTTCAGGCTCTGGTAATGTCAAAGAATTTACCACCGGTTCGGATACTAGGCCTTCTGAGAAGAACCGACAAGAAACTCAGCTGGCATCATGTACATTTAATGACATAGCTAGTAAAAAATGATTAATTACACAATACAATTCATATAAAATTATTCACTATTTGTGAATTATATATATCATATCTTGGCTGGTAGGTATTTGAACTCTTATGTCTTACTCTTCCTCCAGTTAAGTTAAAATTAAGTGGATAGTAGTAACATCCCATTAGTAAATACTACTCATTTGTTCTTGTCTGAACAATTCACATCATCCTTTCTGTCTGGTGAGACGTCTGGTCATTGGTTGCAAAGTTTCCTCTTAGTTGACTAAGACTATAGTGATGTAATTTGTCGTCACGTGTGGCCGTTGATGATAAGTAATGACTGCAACGTTACTATTGTTGTTTAAAGGCTGCATTTCAACAAGGAGTTACGATTTCAATACATAATTCATGATAGATAGTAAACGCCGTGGGCGCAGGTCTTTGGCCGGTCGCGGAATGTACACAAAAACGTGGGACAGTCTACCTCGCACAGTACTACTAAGTAGCGTTTTTATTTCATGAAAACGTGAGACTATAATTTGAATAATTTTTTTCTTTATAATTAGATTATTTAAACTACAATTACAGAAATATAGTGAGGTAAATGGAAAAATTGATAAAATTATAAGTAAAAAACAGAATTAAAATTAGTGTCTGCGGGTTTTTTTTGTTTAAATACTTAAAACAAACGAAATTTTTTATAGATTATACTTATCTGTGTACATGTGAAAAATGAAAATAAAAAATATTCATTCAGTTTTGGTTATGTAAGGCACTTATGAACGTCGAAAATTTACCACCGGTTCGGAAACTAGCCTTCTGAGAAGAACCGGCAAGAAACACAGCCAGACATCATGTGCATTTCATCGGAACAATAGAAATCATATGAAATTATCATACAAAAATCAAATTCGATATCAGGTATAAATATTCACAATAGTGACAAATTGTATTAGCTTGCAGGTAAGTATAAAACATAATCATGTTTGGTATATACAGTTATCGTTATAATAACTATGTAATGATAAAGCGAGTAACTTTTCAAAATGGTCAGTGCATGCTTTTAATCCATAATTATTGTTGGTAGACGAGACGAGTCGGAGGCTGCGCGGGCGCAGACGGGCTCAGGGGGGAGGGGCAGGCGGAGGGGGGAAGGAGGTAGCATGAGTAACACGGAACCCGTCAAACCTGCAACCGGCACCCCCCTCGCAAAATGCCTCCCGAAGATATTACTCTCGACGATTTCCAACCTTATTTCTTTCAAATTAAAGCCTTAAATACCTCCGTGCGGTAACTAACTGTCTATTAGACGATGCCTTTCTATGCCTTTTACAACCTCCGTCAAATTAAAAACGAAGTAACTGAGAACATCTTTGATGAAATTTAGCATTGATGCGTTTGATACAAGACTTATATTTGCTTGTACTTTCTCTCTGTTTGATTCAGTTAAATTTAAACGTTAACGTTAAGAGCTAAAGTTAGCTTTCTCTTGGTTTGTTCAAAGGACTTACAGCCTTTAGAAACTCCGGCGAGTAAATGCACAAGACATGTTTGTGTTTGAAGATTCTGGGAATTAGAATAGGCCGACGTAAGACTTAGGTTTTTTTGGAAGAATTAAGTTGTTCAGCTTTAGGTGTAATAAAAACTAGTTGGCTTTTACGAAGCATTAGTTTAACGATAGTTAGTGTTAGTTTACAGTTCAACTGTCAATTTGGTAAAGAGGTACTTATATGACTGCAAAATCTGCATGATTTTGCTGAATAATAAAAAAAAATATATTGCTTAATAATACACTGTCAGATCAACAATGTTCTTTTACGTCAATACTTATCATGTGTAATGATTTGTCAGCTTTAAATGTATACTTCTACAAATAATAAAATTACTCGTATTACTTTATTACTATTAATATACTAGCTGTGCCCCGCGGTTTCACCCGCGTAGATTTAGTTTCATCCTTATTGTCGCGGAACCTTAATATTATTGATAAATAAAAGTAGCCTAAGTTACTCCAGCCAGTAAATGTCCCGATAAAATCGGTCCAGCCGTTACGGAGGTTAGCCGGAACAAACAGACAGACAGAAAGAGAATAATATTAAAACTTGGTTTTTTAGTGTCAGTAGCGTGTATACTTTCATATGTATTTAGTGAAAAGCTGTAATTTTGGAATTACAAACAGACACAGATATAGATATTAAGAAGTCTATCTAAAGAGTGGCACTGGACAGAGACAAATGGAAAGAGTTGCATCGGTTACACTGACAAGAGTCTCATTACTCTTAAATTCATGATGATCTAAAGAGTTATTTTGAAAGAGTTTCTCTAGTCAAGATTAAAACTCGCGGTCTACACAATTATGTTAAACTAGCTGTGCCCTGCGGTTTCATCCGCGTAAATTTAGTTTCTTCCTTATTGTCGCGGAACCCTAATATTTTTAATAAATAAAAGTCCCGTTAAAATCCGTACAGCCGTTTCAGAGATTACCCGGAACAAACAAACAGACAGACAGACGGACAGACAGAGAAAAAAATTAATAGTTGGTTTTTCAGTGTCAGTAGCGTGTATACTTTCATATGCATCTAGTGAAAAGCTGTTATTTTGGCATTACAAACAGACACTTCAATTTTATTTATCTGTATATAGATAATTTATAGAAAAGTAAGGACAGGAGAAGGATGGAGGGAATAAGTTGGACAGAGATGGTCACAAACGAGGAAGTATTAGAGATAGTAGAAGAAGAAACAATGATAATCCGGACAATAGAAAACAGGAGGGGCAACATGATTGGACACTTATTACGACATGACGCTTTCATTACAAACATCATAGAAAGGAAGATAGAAGGAAAGCGAAGAAGAGGGATGGCCAAGGATTAGTTACATACAACAGCTGAAGGAACAAGTCAGCGTAATGTCGTACAAGGAAGTCAAAGTGTTAGTGGACAATAGAGGGTTGGCGATTGCTTCACCGACAAGAGCCTAGCTCTTAATTAAATAAATGATGAAGGACTGGTTGCAAGTAGAATATATTTAAGTCCTAAAAAGTTCCAAAAGACTACAGATTTACACATTCAAAACGTGTTCTGTGACATGAAGTCTCTTTGAATAACCGCCGGCTCAAAAAAAGATGGCCGATTGCAACGAGCGCCCATAAAAAATATGCAAATTTAGTTTTGTGAAATAATGATACAGCGAAGCAAGTTAGTGCTTATTATTTACGATTGGAAAAAAATGTTAATTGATACTACTTTGCAGCGTGACACTGCTCTTAACTAACAATATAAGTGTAAATACTGTTTGGAGCTGGTATGGAAAGTATTTCTCATACTACATCTATACAGATAAATAAAATTGAAGTGTCTGTTTGTAATTCCAAAATAACAGCTTTTCTCTAAATGCATAATATGAAAGTATGTATATACTTTACTGATATAAAATCAAATGTTTAAAATTTTCCTCTTTTTGTCAGTTTGTTCCGGCTAACCTCCGAAACGGCTGGACCGATTTTAACGGGACTTTCACTGGCAGGTAGCAAAATTTACAAGAAGTACATAGGCTCTACTTGTATTTAAAAAAACATTGGGTTCCGCGGAGCACTGCTAGTTTATAATATATTACTTTCGAGTGTTAGACTTGTTCTGAATGCTTTTGTAAGATTTTAAAAAGTTAAGTCGTAATATAAAATCAGTAGGTACATACGAAGGCCCTGTACATGCATTGCATTTTTATGTCCCAAGTCCGGTCTCACGACCCGTTTTAAAAATGACCACAAAAAACGCTTCGACCAAAAAACCAGTATTGCCATCCATCCACGTCGGATTAGTAACACGCGGTCGATTATTGGGCTATTTACCCTACACCGCGATGCGTGTTGGTTTTTTTAGGTGGCTAGTATTTGGCATTTTTTAACTAAAAAGTATTATATTAAGCAAATTAAAGACCTATTTGTATTGTTAGTGGTTCAAAAAGTCAAAAAAACTGTGTAAAAATTTCTAAAAACACAAAAAGAAATATAAGTTCTACGAAAAACTTGTTTTAAGGAAGTTTGAAGAAAAGCTGCAATTTTTGACAAGCGCATTGGATTGTCAGTGAACACCAATTATGACGTCAAAATAAATGTCAAATTTTGACATTACGTAACTACCGAAAATTTGTCTTTATCTATCTACATTAATATTATAAAGGGGAAAGGTTTGTATGTAAGTTTGTAACGAACTGGATCAAAAAGAAATGGACCGATTTAAAAAAATATTTCACCATTTGAATGCTACATTATCACTTATTAATATAGGCCATATTTTATCCCCGTACTCCCACGGGAACGGGAACTGCGCGGGAGAAACCGCGTGACGTCAGTGTTTTCTACAATCGTTCGAAATGCCGTGACAGTGTCACCGTGACACTATTTGTAACAGACCTACGTGTACATGCAAGCGAGCTGTTGCCTTTTGAGGATAACATTTCACTTTACCTTACGTGCATTTAATTCTTAACAGTATTCTGAAATGATCCAATAATTGTTGACGTCATTGGAATTTGTATTAAACATGCATTTACCTAAAGATAACGAATGTATTTTTTTTATATACCTATGTATTTAACAGACGCTTAAAAACTGTCGCGTTGACACTTTATCTTCGGTGAAAAATGTATGTTGTTATTACAATACCTCTCAAAAAGTCAAAAGCCAAAATTATCTTTAAATTTTTACAAAGTACTTTCAAATCGTCAGGATGAATAATATGAATAATAATTATACAGGATTATACATGCTATAGGCCCCCTTCAGGGAATACAGGCAATATGTCTGTATGTAGCTGTGTGTATGTATTTGAAAAGTCTACTTCATTATTGAGAGCATAAAATGTTATAAAATGTCAAGAGTTTACTGAACTTTGCTTGTTGGCAGATTTGTCGTGCAACTGTTACGAAAGTCATTTCACAAGTTATGCACGAACTGAGATTGTTTGAGTTTTTTAGATGATATTTTGGCGAAAGCGTATCTAGATATTTTTTATCTAGAATCAGAATAATTTGTGAAGCTTTAGACTGCATAAATATTACAAACTAATTATGAAGACGTTTTTCAGATCTAGCAAGAAAAAAAAATTGCCTGTCGAAAAAGAAGTCAACGATGAATTCTTAAATACTTATTTCACTTACAAATAAATGGGGATTTCTAAATACAATATCAGAAACGAGACTTCCAAACGAGTTATTTCTGAATATTAACATTCAGAGAATATTATCATTCACTGCTGTTACATTAAAATGTCATTCTATTTAATATTCCGTGGTTAAGTCCATTGGATTCTTGTGACTTGGTTCCAAATGCTTTTATTATACCTCAGTACGAAAACACCACCATTCAATGTTGTCCTGCGGTTAACTACATGGGGGGCTATCTGTGAGACTGAACCGTTGAATAAGCGCCTCAGCGCAAAAATAAACGCAGCGGAAGGACGGCTATGTTTTCCTTCACCGTAAAGCACGTGGTGTGAAATCATTTTAATATAGTTTTTAGAAAAACTCATTGGTACAGGCCCCGCTGGGGTTGAACTACGGTGGTTGCGTAGCAGGTGACTGCTAAGCAACCCCACGGCCACCACAGCTTTACAACGTAGGTGTCGTTGTCGTCGTGTCTTGCTTATTATTGTAAATCTATTATGGTGTGCTTGTTATAATATTTATTTAATAAGGTTACCTTTTCAGTGACTTTATTCTTGCGTACAAGTACTTCGGATAACTTGGTTGTACTTATCCAGAGAATAGTAAAGAATGCTTCAATGCGTGCGGTCTTACAGCTCCGATGTATGGAAGCAAGTGTTCTGTATGTATTTATTTTATGGTGTTGTGAACTCACTCGCAGGTCGGGATGCGTCAGGCTGTTACCAGGTCACGTAGCTCGTGGTTTATGTTGGTTTTCTTTCTTTGTGCTGTTCTGTATTCTGTTATTAATACTCTGTGGTACACAAATATAATAACCACAATACCTACAATGTCTCTTTCTCAACAGAATTAAAAATGTGTGTGTTTCTATGTGCTTCAAATGGTTAGGAAAAATAATTTAATCAGAATCTGTTCTTGTAACAACACTTCTGCTTACAACTGCGGGGACCCTTCTGGGATGACGTGAGCATCTATTTACAGTTGTTTTTTTACATCTAGTTACTGTTGATCTACATACACATACAGAAAAATAAAATTGAAGTGTCTGTTTTTAATTCCAAATTAACAGATTTTCACTAATTGCATATGAATATACGGTACTCACATAAAGAAAACAATTTACTAAAAAACTCTATCTTTCCGTCAGTCTGTCTGTCTGTTTCATCTTACCTATCTCTGAAACAGATAGCTGATGTTACAAGGAATACCATAGGCTACTTTTTTTAAAGTAAGGGTTCCTATAAAACAGTCACATAGGAAGTTAAGTCTGCGCGGGTGAAACCGCAGAGCACAGCTGTAAATATAATGAAGTCTTAGTTCATCAAATGTAAATACAAGTGTCAGAGGCGTTCCTATCACAGTACAATGCGACCTACATAGTCAGGTGCTCCAGACCCAGTTATCAGTTATCGTGATTGTCTATCGCCAAGGAGAGTTACGTGATAACCGTATCTACGTGTCTACGTTTAGAATTCACACGTAGTTTATGAGATATGAGATTTGGACCCACGCTTTCGACGGATGATCATCAAGATATAGGTATTTTATTCCTCAGTTATTAGTTACTAGCGGACGTGACGCTGTTTCCACCGCGTAGTTCCCGTTCCCGTGGGAGTACGGGGATAAAATGTAGCTTATTTTAATCAGTGATAATTTAGCATTCAAATGGTGAAAGAATTTTTAAAATCGGTTTAGTACGTTTTGAGCCAACTCGTTACAAACATACATACAAATTTACCTCTTTAAATATTATTATAGACTACGTGCCTTTTCCCATGCGCACGGTAACAGCACGGTCGACCGGTGCCGTGTAAATAAGTACTTAATGAGTCATTACTACCTAAAGCTTTCACAAAGCACGGGGACCGTGCTGTAATATAGTTGTATAGTACCGTGCGCATAGGAAAAAAATCTTTCACCTTCTTCACTTCATTTGATAAACGTAACAAAGTAAATACTTACTGAGGGAATTATGTTGGGAAAATACATTCCAAACAAGATTCTGAAAATCTGTAATAATTAACCATGACACAAGATTTTAAAAATAGGATAATAACAAAGTTTTGCGCTTTAAGACTGATAAGTTTTATATCTTTGCACCATATTCTCATCTGTATTTAATTGAAGTTATGGGCGTAAGAAGCTAATTATCATAAATTTAAGAGTTGTCGGTGTAACTTATGCAATTTCTTCTGTTCGTCTCTATCAAGTGCCATTTCCTTTACCTTCCTATGAAAATGAAAATGATTTTGCCAGTTTTGGCCCTGGTAAGGCACTTATGAATGTCGAGGAATTTACTACCGGTTCGGAAACTAGCCTTCTGAGAAGAACCGGCAAGAAACTCAGCTGGCATCATGTACATTTCATTACACAGTAAACAATGATAATTACAACAAAAATTATTCACAATAGTGAAAATTGTATAAGCATGCATGTGTAAATGTGTGACGTGACGCCTTGGTCCTAGCGGAAGATCAGTGATGGTTGTCATCAACGTGGCAGCCAGATTATGCTGAGTTGGGACCAATTCGTAACAACTATAAAACACTGTTACTATAATCCTTTTCGCTATTTTGTGTATGTTGTTACGAATAAATTTATTTTCTTTCTTTCTTTCTTCTTTCTAAAAAATAATAATTAAAAATACGTCATGGCAGACACTTTGTCCTTAACTTGTCTCATGTATGTTAACCTGGGTCTTCCTCTTCCTCTCTTTCCTTCTACTTCTCCTTCTAATATGTTTTTAAAGAAACTGTCATGTCGTACAAGGTGACCAATCATCCTTCCTCTTCGATTCTGGATTTTATTCCTAATCTATACAGATAAATAAAATTGGAGTGTCTGTTTGTAATTCCAAAATAACAGACTTTTACTAAATGCATATGAAAGTATATACGATACTGACACTCAAAAACCAAGTTTTAAAAATTTTCTCTGTCTGTCTGTCCGTCTGTCTGTCCGTCTGTCTGTCTGTCTGTCCGTCTGTTTGTTCCGGGTAATCTCTGAAACGGCTGGACCGATTTTAACGGGACTTTCACTGGTAGGTAAGCTGATGTTTCAAGGAGTAACTTGGGCTACTTTTATTCAGAAAATATATTAGGGTTCCGTGATGTAAAGCACGAAACTAAATCTACGCGGCTGAAACCGCAGGGCACAGCTAGTTAATTGTATAAGAAGCTGAAAATTGTTCGATTGTTCGTATCGACAACACTTTCTAACTTACAATACTTTGAATATCGATAGGTACCATATTGGATGTTGAAGGAAATACAATTGTAGGAGTTATTGCATAACTGGGACAGATATAAGTGAATAATTACACGAAAGGTTAGGGTTCAAACGACAATCAACATTCTGATGCCGCGGTGGCTCGCTCTGTCATCGATGACTTCTGCTGACCTCCTATCAACTGCTATAAGATCTATGTACAAGTTATATAACTGTTTCTGCTTGAACTCAAGACTTACTAAATTGATTCACAGCAATTCGGTGGTTAAGCATTGAAAAGGCAAAAGAAATAGCTGCTCTCTTTAGTCCAACTTCTAGAGGCTAGCAATTTTTTCCTAATGATAATGAAAATGATTGGCTCAGTTTAGGCCCTGGTAAGGCACTTATGAATGTTTGCCCTCAAAATAGCTTGACCAAACACGCTTTCTTATCAAAGTTCTACGCTTTCTTAGGACCTCTACTTTACAATAGACTAAATTATATTGCTAGCATTTATTCACTAAATTTGAACCAGTGTAAGAAGAAACTAAAAGAAGTCCTACGAGGACACAGAGAAGTTGCTACTTGTGTTAAAATAGATTAAAGTGTTGGTCAATGTATTTAATATATTATAATTAGTAGGTATTTATTTGTTTAATTATGATTTGTTTTAATAATAAAAATTGCAATTAAGCTTAGCTTTAAAGTATTTTTGAATAAATATTATTAATATTAAAAAATATTATTGAAGAATTGACCACGAACTATGAATTGAACATGATCTAGTTTAATAGCGGAATAAAGCATTCTAACATATTTTGTATAAAATACTCTTTAATAGCCATTAAATTTGGGTGTAGTAGTAGTTATATTACTAGCTGTGCCCCGCGGTTTCACCCGCGTAGATTTAGTTTCATCCTTATGGTCGCGGTAACTCCATTAGGACTTTCTTAGGGTCTATAGATTGTCTGTGCCAAATTTCATCAAAATCGGTTGAGAGGTTTAAGCGAGAAAGAGTTACTTTCGCATTTATAATATTAGTAGGGATTGTATATATTCCATCGCATTAGGTTTAAGTATCTTGGTATAATTATGGTATTAACAAATAAATAAATCACGGAAACTAAGCCCTGTCAAGTTAGGTACTTATATCGGACTGAAGCCAACATTCAGAGATCTCAATTATCATAAGTATGTTTATTTAAAAGAACAACAAACGTATGTAGGCTAGTGAAACATGAGCAGTAATTAACCAGGCCATGTCTTGTTTACAATCGCATTCAGCGCGGACTCGTCACGCGTGCTCCACAGATGAATCGTAATTATTGTCACATGCATTGGACATTGTTTATATTTTACTCATACGGAGGCATCGAGTCTGCGAAAATGTTGATTCCTCCAATTAAACATCTGAGAGATGTTGCAAAATAGGAGCTGCCCGACCATAGATGGGTCAAGACCCACTCATCCCCTGAAATTCGCACCCCGTGCCCACTCGTCCCCTTAAATATTTGAGGTTTCCATTTGTACCCTGATCTATCAGAATTTTACAGAGGTAGTTTTCAATGATTATCGACTATATGGCCGTATCTTAATGTAGCATTCTTCTTCTTATCGTGTCGATGACAGACAGTTTGTTAAAATAAATGAATAATTGACAGTTCTCCTTCCGAGGTACCAATGGGCACGTATATAGTAGCCGAATCTACAACTTTTATTCTAGGGGACCAGTGTGTCCTGACCCCCATAGACGACTACTGTATGTGCATATCTCTTTACAGAAGATCACAGTCAAATAAAATTACTTTAAACATGTTGTGCTGCCAAAGTCGGCGTAGACAATAGAGAACACCATTTATATATTTTTTTTAAGGTTTTTAGTTATTAGATTTATTTTTTTAAGGCTTATAGTTATAGTTAGTACTTAGTTGTTTATCTGTATTAAAACTTGAGTCGAACTTTTTAATCTTCATTTACATGAATGTTTCAAGTAAAGTACCTACTTACTCTTGGAGTATTTATAACGTATTCTGTGTGTAATTACATACATTTACAAATAAACTAATTGGACTCCAAGCTAGCTAGTCAAGCCAAGATATAGTAGATACGTAGTTATTTTAAACGCCAGAAACCTCAATTGAGAGAACACAGTCAGTAAAATAGAGAAGTTTTCAACTTCCTCCGAAGTAATATCCTTATTTGCATAAAAAATGGAACGATATGACTTTTTAATACGCTGTGGTCATAATAACCGTTAGAGGCACGGAGTGTCAGTTTCAAATATGGAATGTGTCCCAATATGGTATCGTAGTTAACGGAATGCGTTGCGCAAGCGGCCATTCTATTGATTGGTCTCTTGCTGGTATGTTGAAGGCATGGACGGCTTGTATTTTATTGGGACTTATATGGACTGGTCTCTTTAAGCAAGTCGGGTGCCATTAGAACTGAACTGAAAGGAGAATAAGGGTTTTCATCATCATCAACATCAGTACCGCTATCACGGGTTTGCCACCGTTTTCGAAATCTACACTCGCTAGCGTCACTGACAATGTTTGTATGACATATTTTAGTTATTCACGTCACCGCTAGGAGGTGCTGTAAAATTTCTACGGTGATAGGGGTTTTGGGGCAATACCATGACAATGAAAAATATTTATTTAGTTTAGGCCCTGGTAAGGCACTTATGAAGGTCGAGAATTTACCATCGGTTCGTAAACTAGCCTTCTGAGAAGAACCGGCAAGAAACTCAGCCATTCATCGAAACAATATCATACAAAAATCAAATTTGATAACAGGTATAAATATTCACAATAGTGACAGAGACATGAGCTCATATTGCCATGATAGTGACATGACGGGCCCGCGCACTGTTTCCGCATTCAACACTCCTGGATAATCATCCTGAATGTGATCTGTTTGCGGTTGAATGGAAGAATATATTGTCTGTGTGTTTATAGTTTTGTGAGGAGAGAGCATTAAAGTGGTCCCTTTTCCCTTTTAGTTGGCTTGAAGCTGTTCAATAAAATGAAATAAATAATATAAAATTAAAAATGTATAGTTTGCCTCACATTATGATACAATAATTGTATATGCTCTATCACTGTCACAAGGGTGAACTATCATTGCAACAAGGGCTAAAGGCACATGTTAATTTCTCGTAATGAGTGTTAAAACATAGTTTATGTTCGTCTTTTTAGGGTTCTTAAAAATAAAACTATTGACGTACAGAAATGCTGCCAAAATGATAGAGCGACACGATTGTAAATCATTGTTTTTACAGACAAAGACAACTATAACAACTTGCCTTCTTCACTCCTTGACATATAACTTCACCTATAAATAACCTATTATTGTTTAAGATTATTACGAAAGCTAAACGTTGTTTTAAGAAATTATTATTATCATTAATTTACTCGTTCATTATTTGGAATATAATCGTGTTTCGTCTTCAATTGAATAATATTTAAAATTTATTTATATTCATTTTTCATTTTCATATCTTTAACTCTATGTTGGTAACCTAAAATAACCTAAAATATATTATTAAAAGGAGTCCCTGTAGGCAAGGTTCCGAAGATACTGGCAGCATTCCCCCTTTGAATAGCTAAACTAATTCTTTGTCCGAGGTAGCTGCCAGCTCTTCGGTCTCCGGTGATGTCGACTAATCTTTTCGTAATTTCATTAAAAAGCCTTATAGCGCCTATTATTTACATCGCTGTAAGCCCACGTCACCGAAACAAAAGGGACACCAACAGGTATATTCTAACTGCAACCTATATTTAAATCAATTGAACAGTCCGCGATGCGCAGTAGCGAGCAAGGTCGAAATAATAGCTCGTCTTCCCGCGGGATCCAATTGCCGGGATTACGTGACCGGGAGCGGACAGGCATTTATGTGATTGTGGCTATTCATATTGCTGCAATAGGTACTATATATTCAGCTGACATGCTGCAATTCATCCTCATTACGACGAGTGTGCATTTTCATCCGCATTTCAATGAACATTCTGATGTTACTATTGCAAATTTTCAATGCAGTCTAAAAACGATAAAATAAACCCTATTATACGAGTATTTTAATGTTAAAATTCAAATGATGTTAGTATTTTGGTCTCGATCTAAGATTTCTATTGTTACTTCTGCTTCTAGATATAAAATCCTCTTTGGAAAGCCTTCTCCAGTTATTTATTTCTTTTCTATTTTTCATCAAACATTCATAACAAGGGGAATTATCATCATCGGCTTAAGCAGAGCGAATTAAGAACTTCTGAGCTTTGACGTTTAAATTTGGTACCGTAAAATTAAAAGTCAAAGCTAAAAAGTACTAAGTCTTAATACCAGCTGCTTAAACGATTTAAGTCACAGTTTTACTATAAGCTTGACTAGGTACTCTAGTTAGTAGGTACACAAGCAGAATGTGAAGGCGAAACTTATACGAATTTGATGATGTACGATGTACGATACTTATCAAAGAGAAACATCGTACTAAATTCCTTTGTCACCTATCTGACGCATCCAAACAGTGTTTTGCTGAAGCATGTTTTATTAACCAGGTAGGTTTACCCCGCGGGTACAATTTCTTCATTTTCCTGTTTATCGTTCGTTTATTAGTAAGCCTTGCATTGTTACCCGCGTACACACATATTTAGGGAAATTGTGCTCTGTAAGGAGCTACAATGTTTTAGTATTTCGTTCACTAGAATCTTCTTGGGTATCGTTTCGACAAGAAGTGAGAAACTTCACCGAATATTCTTAAGTGCCCAAGTGACAGAGGGTGAGAGTCTATCGCCCATGTTTTCCTTCACCATGGCACCGCGCCAAGCACGTGGGTAGAAATGACTGCAGTTAAGTTTTAGAAAAACTCATTGGAACAAGCAGCTAGGTTTTGAACTTATGGCGCTTGCGTAGCAGGCCACGGCTCAAACCCTACGGAAACCACGGCTCTAAGAAATCTAAAAAGGATAAAGCAATGTAAGGTTCTGCTTCGGCAGTTATTCAGGGCAGGATCTAGCTGTAAGCCTTTCAAGTTAACGAGGTAATGTGTTCAAAGCACGAACATGCTCCAAGCCATTTCCCACAGCACTAATGTGTGTACAATATGTCGAACTTCTCGTTTCCGTGTTGACCTCATGAGGTGTTATTTGAAATGCCGTAGAGTGTACCAAGTTACCAACCCAACGATGCTAATTGCATTGGTTTATAGATACTTTTATACACATCACTTATGTTAAACTTATTAATTATATTTAACTAACTGTGCCCGGCGGTTTTACCCGCGTAGATTTAGTTTCATGCTTCATGTCGCGGGACACTAATATTTTTAATTAACAAAAGTAGTTAAGTTACATGCCTTGAAACATCAGCTACCTGCCAGTGAAAGCCCCGTAAAAATATGTCCAGCCGTTTCGGAGATTACCCGGAACAAACAGACAGACAGACAAGGAAAAATTTTAAAACTTGGTTTTTCAGTGTCAGTAGCGTGTATACTTTCATATGCATTTAGTGAAAAGCTGTTATTTTGGAATTACAAACAGACACTTCAATTTTATTTATCTGTATAGATGGATAGATAGAAGATATAGATATTTAATCTAATGGTCTATTGTTATTATTAAAATAAAACCTTTTACAGTTAAACACGCATGCTTATATGTGAGTTTTTATAATTATTGTACTTCTTAGGGCTCATTAAATATAATTTAAGAAAATTAGTAATATTGTGAACTCACAGGAATAATAATGAAATAATGAAAAGAAGAGAAAAGCAAATTATTAAATTCGGTCTTAATCATATGCTAAAGCCGAAGTGCTGATTTTTGACATCATGTACAAGCTTATTTCTAGTCTCGATCTGAGTTTTACATGATGAGTGGCTGAGTTTCTTGCCGGTTCTTCTCAGAAGGCTAATCTCCGAACCGGTGGTAAATTTTCGAATTTCATAAGTGCCTTACCAGGGTCTAAACTGAATGCGGCGGCGTCAGGGTGACGGGTCGCTCACTTCCCTCTATAATGGTTGAGGAGGGCGATGGCTGGCATTCTCGTCATACTTGTGAACAGGTGCTGCTTGTGGGGGCTGGTCATCTCAAGCTACGCATTTAGATATAAATAGAACTACTAGACTTTTCTTTATGTTAATTTTTATCGACATTTGTACATTGGAACTGTGTCCATGGGCTTACATTTCTCAAATGATTTATTTTGTATTTTTTTTAAATTGTATAATATTTTTGAAAAGAGTAATTACTGAGTTTCTTGCCAGGTTCTTCTCAGTAAAAGCAACCTTCCGAACCTGGCGGTAGCATGTATAATCCTGTAAATTGTGTCATTCTGACGATTTGAAAGTGCTTTGTATAAAGTCTAATCGAATAAAGATATTTTTGACTTTCGACTTTGACTTTGAATAAATATATTTAATTTTTTCACCCATCTGAAGATAAATCTGACTGAAGTTTTCAAGATGTACTGAGATTATAGGATAATGGTCAGTTCTTGCAAGTTTGAAATACTGATGGAGGTAGTCCTGAAATATCCTAACGCAAACGAAACATGAGATCTCGTAAGGTTGATTGAAGCAAATTATACGCACGGCCTCTCAAATTGATCACGTGCCTGCAGATGGCTTGTAATTGGCCTCTTTAATTAGCTAATGCTTCGGCTATGACTTCATTCACGGTGCGAGGACACATATTGTTGCTGTTGACTTATTGGAGATACGTTGTCGATTACGCACAATTGAACTAGTTCATCTATACATCTATACATCTACACAGATAAATAAAATTGAAGTGTCTGTTTGTAATTCCAAAATAACAGCTTTTCACTAAATGCATATGAAAGTATACACGCTACTGACACTAAAAAACCAAGTTCTAATTTTTTTCTCTGTCTGTCTGTCTGTCTGTCCGTCTGTCTGTTTGTTCCGGGTAATCTCTGAAATGGCTGGACCGATTTTAACGGGACTTTCAGTGGCAGGTAGCTGATGTGTCAATGAGTAACTTAGGCTACTTTTATTTATTAAAAATATTAGGGTTCCTCATCATCAGCCTATCTTAGTCCACAGCTGGACATAGGCCTCCCCTAATGAGTGCCATAGCGCACTGTCTTCAGCTTGCCGCATCCAGCATCTACCTGCAGTCTTTCGCAGATCGTCATCCCACCTGGGGCCCAACCATGAGCTCTTATTGCAATGATAATTCAGTTGTGCGACAGTGACAGATGTATACACGGCACATACATCTGTCTCATAAATGAGTGAAACTATCATGGCAATAAGAAGAGCTCATGGTGAGGCCCCTGGCCTGGTCACCAAGCACGTAGACTTAATTTCGCGGAGGGTTTCATTTTTTTTCAAAAAAAAAAAAAAACTGTCTGTTTCTGATTTTTACGGAACATTTGCTGAACGATATCTGGTAGATGTAATGGCAAGGAGTAATGCAAACTATTTCAATTTAAAAAAGATATAACATTTAGTCAACTCGGGTGAAGTTGCGAACATTACTTGTTACATACTCTTGAGAGCGTGATTTTTCAGTAGTCGGGTTTTAGATCTTAAACTTCCCATTTTTTCAACAAATAAATACATTTTACATAACCAGAGGTAGCTTAATCATGCAGCTAGAGTAAATAAATGTGTAGATATAATTAGGATCAATTAAAAGGAGCACATCGTCAGTGGTTGTAGCTGGGAGGATAAAAAATGGCCAGCACGGCTCAGGTAGTGTGGGAGACGGCTCTAACGTTGTGATTAATGAATGTACACAGCTTACACGCAGCTTCCTCGAACTTAAGAAATAAACTAGCTGTGCCCCGCGGTTTCACCCAAGTAGCCTTAATTTCATGAGTGGCGTTCTTTCGCCGA
The DNA here is from genome assembly GCA_964035505.1 of Watsonalla cultraria. Lineage (NCBI taxonomy): Eukaryota > Metazoa > Arthropoda > Insecta > Lepidoptera > Drepanidae > Watsonalla > Watsonalla cultraria. The sequence continues at coordinate 943,285 of OZ037717.1, read as the reverse complement.
ACATTTTGTTTTTAATAAAGAAAATCTTTGTAACATCAGCTATCTTCGTTAAATTGGTCCAGCCAGCAACAAACAAAACAGAGAGAGATTTTATTTTCAATTATTTCGTTTCATGAAATTACCGTATATACTATTCTGTTCTATGCATTTAGTAAAAAGCTGATAATTTGGATTTACACACAGACACTTCAATTTTATTTAACTTTTTAGATGTATAGCTAATATGGATAAGACCGGCATGTTGCATTTGCGAATAGGTGTGGCTGGTTATGGCATTCCTTCAAGCTTTATAGGGGTGTATTACTCTTTGGATCGCTAAAATAAGTCTGGAATTCTTGGTTTTACTTTGTGTTCTAGGTGTGACTTATCTCTGAAAGAATTGACTTTTCAAAAGACAAGTTTGACCCAAATATCGACGCGTTGCAGTATTTGTATATTTACTGCAGCGCGTCGTATTTACATATTTGCGGTCTGACTTTGGCACTATTGTGTGGTTAACTTTATCTATCCATCTATTACCTCTTCACGGCTTTAGATATGAACACGTGCCGCCACAAAATATGAGCTGAAAATAATGGGGGTAAAAGTGCATATATTTTTGTATCTGAGGAGACTTGTTAATATTTATCTTTATTATATAAGTATATTGAATTTTCTATTAATGTAATTTGTCTGTAAGCCTTCTAAAAAAAAAAATATTCACGTCGCGCCATACACGGTCAGAGGACGTCACCTGGGGCCTTACCATGAGCTCTTATTGCCATGATAGTTTCACTCATTTATGAGACAGATGTATGTGACGTGCATACATCTGTCACTGTCGCACAACTGAATTAACATTGCAATAAGAGCTCATGGTTGGGGTACTGTTGGACTGATTTTGCTGAAGTTTGAAATAGACATAAGAAGGTTTCATAAATCACTGCGCGGACGGAGTCACGTGTAAAACTGTCTTTAAATAGTAGTAAAGCTGTAAAATGTATCCTGTGTCCGAGTGCATCCATCCGTGAGTCATCACGTTGAGGGCAGGTAGAGCATTGCCTTAATTCTCTCACTTGCTGCTAGTGGCGAGATACGCCGCTGTCGATAGAGCCTTGATTAATGATCTCATCACTCATAGTGTGGGACCGGATATTATTTACGTTCCGCGCATTGGGACTCATATTCGAACTTTCGATCTGGCCTTGTCCTATACATTGATGGGATTTTATAAAAAAAATATCGTATACTTAGTGTGATTTCAAACCACGTGCTTTACGGTGAAGCAAAACATCGTGAGGAAACCTGGATATGTCTGAGAAGTATTTATGTAGTGTGTAAAAAAAAAGTTCAAGACTCACCACTTAAACATCTTGTTTTAAAAGTGGATGTTGTTATTACAACACCTACACCTACCCCTTCGGGGAATACTGGCGTGAGCATATGTATGTATGTCGTATACTTACACAGTACTTTTTGCTTTTACTTAAAATGTAATGACACTCGAAAGCATGCCTAGAATAAAGCAAGGTCCATAAGGTCACAGATCCTGTCATTTGACTGGCTGTGATTTATTTTTATAATTCAGATTTCTTTATTTTTCATTCTTGCCGGGTTCTTCTTAACAAAAGCAACCTTCCGAACCGGGTGGTGACATTTTTAATACAATAATGTATTTTTTGTGTCCTTTTGACAATTTGAAAGTAGCCTGCAAGAAGTCTAATCAAATAAAGAATTTTTTTATTTTAGACTTAAAAAAATGTCGATGAAAATAATCTATCGAAACTGTCCGAGCATCACTACACTCGCGTAAGGGCAGTAGTCGAAACTACTTTTCTAACGGCTCATATCTCATCTTTTTCACTCTCCCGACTCCAAATCTTCTGTCTCTGTCTCGCGTAGGAGTATCCCAAATAACTGGGATTTGGCCGAAAGGTGGTAAGTCGCTTCTAAGGGCTCTTAATTGTGTTCTCTTTGAGAGATTCAATAGTTTGTTAGACGCACGCCGATAGTGACTTTCGAATTTAGAAGCTGGTTATTAGAGTTGTATTGTTTATCGCTTTTAGGTTTATCGAATAAATTCCTTATATAATACGAAATTGTACTTTAATCCACTTAGTGTATCGATAGTAAACTATTGTAGGACATCCATAGTTTATCTTTTGGGAAACGTAAACAGTAAAACTTAGGTTATGTCATACCTTGGTTAAACTCATACTGTAGGTAATATGTAATATTACAATGTAAGTCATAAGGGATTTTTTTTAACCGATTTTAAAAGAAATAAACAAAGCTAGACTAATACGATTATAAACAAAATTACGAGGAAGGATACGAGATATCCTGAAAAATAAATAAATACTCTATGGTTATGACAGGTGTTCCAAAAAAGTACCTACTTGGTTTTAAGTATTAAGGTTTCCTTTTTTTTTAAATTATTTAACGTATCTTTTCGCAGGTATCAACAACAAAATATAGAAATAAGTAACTGTTACCCAATAAAAAATAAAACATAATTAAAATAATAATGTTCATTTCAAGCCATAATAAGATCGGTTATCGATCGCTCAATACTGGCCGGTAACAACGTCGCTGGACCAAAAAGGTCGATACTAAGGTGACGGAACTGGTTTTTAAATTCTTTCTTTTATTTCTTTTTTTAAGACGTTTGGCTGCAAAACGAGTGTTCGGGTGATATACGTGATACGTGTGTATTTAAATAATTCTGTGCTTAATATAAATAATGCACGGTTTGCTATTTATAATTTTATTATCTGTCATTTGAGTAAACCTCGAAAAAAGGTTCTATGTTCTACTCGTATGTTTTTTTATTATATTCAATGAAAAAATAAACTCACTGGGCATGTACATACAACTTAGCTGTTAATTTATTATTTAACTAGCTGTGCCCCGCGGTTTCACTCGCGTAGATTTAGTTTCATGCTTCATGTCGTTTCAAAGCAGCCTAAGTTACTCCTTGAAACATCAGCTACCTGCCAGTGATAGTCCCGTTAAAATCGGTCCAGCCGTTTCGGAGATTACCGGGAACATCAGACAGACAGACAGACAAACAGAGAAAAAAATTAAAACTTGGTTTTTCAGTGTCTGCAGCGTGTACACTTTCATATTATGCATTTAGTGAAAAGCTGTTATTTTGGAATTACAAACAGACACTTCAATGTTATTTATGTGTATAGAAATATTCATTAAACAGTGCACATAATAAAAAAAATACTTTGAAATATTTTAAAGTTTTTTTTACAAATTATTACAAACAGACACTTCAATTCAATTTATCTATATGTCTGTATGTATGTAAGGATACATAATTATTATAAGCTTTTAACTGAAATCTAAAAGAAATGCTTTTCTTAATTATTTTGCTTGTCTTAAACTTACAACTAAGTAGGTAGCGAGTTTTATCGACATTGCCACGTGTAAATCCTGTAATATACCTAATTACACCCCATTAGGGGTAGATAAGGGCAGATAAGACCAATAACTTAAGTAAAACGAACATCAGTTTACAGCCTTGGGTAACTGACCTTTGATAAGACATAACTTGATACGTTAAGTAAGTTTAAACTTTAGTGTGACACAATAAAGTTGATACTATGCTAAGATAATGTTTTATTGTGGGTAGCAAATCATTGTATACTAGCTGTGCCCCGCGGTTTCACCCGCGTAGATTTAGTTTCATCCTTATTGTCGCGGAACCCTAATATTTTTAATAAATAAAAGTAGCCTTAGTTACTCCTTGAAACATCAGCTACCTACCATTGAAAATCCCGTTAAAATCCGTCCTGCCGTTTCAGAGATTACCCGGAACAAACAGACAGACAGACAGACAGAGAAAAATTTTAAACCTTGGTTTTTTAGTGTCATAATCGTGTATACTTTCATATGTATTAAAAGCTGTAATTTTGGAATTACAAACAGACACTTCAATTTTATTTATCTGTATGTATAGATTTATTGGTCGGAATGTTTATTCATCAGTACTAATAATATTGTTTACTGTGCAAAAAGTATTTAAATGATTTAATTTTAATAGTTATTTTGAAAGTTCCTTATTATCCGATTTAAGACAAGTTTTCCCAAAGAGGAAGCTTATGAAATATCATTTCAACTATATCAACTCAACTGAAACTTAATTAAATTTAATACCTTTTACCTTAATTAAATACCTTTAAAAAATAAATCTACAGGTATCATCATCATCTCCCTGGCCTTATCCCATTCGGGCGGTCACCCAACCAACTACTGGCTAGGCGTATGGTTGATTAACTTTGCTGATCGAATCATATGTCCAATAGCAACTGTGCCACGAGCTCCTCTACAATAATCTCTCTAAAATCTACAGGTATCATGATATCAAATAACAGAACACCTTTCCCAGCGACTTTTAGCAAACGCCGTAAAGTTCTTATAAAAGTTTTCTTGTTCTCACTATTCTACTATATCACCGAGTTCTTCAAAGCAAAGTCCAATATAGATTTGTCTATACACACGTATATGCATAATGTCTATGTACGTAAAGCCTTCTTGTGACCCGTGGGTAGGAATGCAGTCTGGCTGGCTCTGACGCACACATCGACACCGGACACACGGGATTCACTTGGGATGGGAATGACCCTACCGTTGTCGCGGTACTCACGCGGATCTCGATGTTGTTTTCGTGAGAAATTAGTGAGTATTTTAGTACGCTTGATTTTTTTAAATGTAATACTTGTTTTGAGTGTCATTTGGCTAACATTTTTATATTGTTCTATTTGACCATGTTATCTCACGTAAGTGACATATTGTCTTAATTAGAATAAAGAACTTAAACCTAAACCTAGTAATTATTTTAAGTGCTCATGAAAGTCCCTTACCTGCAATATTGAATTAATTTTTCATGTCAAACAATATTAAATGTGATGTGACAAGTCGTCACTGTAACATGTAACAAGAAGATATAATTCATTTCAAATTTCGATCCATACATTCGTGCTTCATGTATAGTTTTTACCAGTCCAATCGACGGGCGAGTTGTCGGTGGTTGAATTTAAAAGAACGCGGGTCGAGATATTTCGAGCCACACCAAATACGAAATCGAATGTTGACAACGTTAAAACTGTAAAAACCTACACTTCTGGAACCGTAGTTCTGGAATAAAGAATTGTTGTTAAATCGAGTAACTAATATCATGACTGACCACTTACAATTTCTGAATTTAAGCGCAACCATTCTATACATTAATTATTTGAAGACGGCAAGTACAATTGGAGTTAAAATTCGATTTAAATTGTATTTCTATACATACAAAATAACGGGTAGAAACAAGGATGTAGCCTACCCACAGACCGTATCAGATTTAAAATAATAAGATATTCACTATTTTTTTGTTGGATCCGTCAAAAGCGGGGAATTTCTCAAGTGCTTGACCTAGAAGAATGGAATCGAACATAAAAGTGGGTTATGATAAGAATCATCGATGAATGTTTAAATGAAAGAAAAAACAGCAATAATTCATAGCTTAAATGCTAACTATTAATATTGTATTCAACCACACTACTTTTAATACAATATTAGGCTCCATCTCAGCATTATCTGGATACCCATTTAACCCATTTTTACTGAAGGAGATGCAACCTAACAAAATAATGTATTTATTATATTGTGTTCTAATTATTTATATTTTCATATGGATTAACTTCATTGCATAGTAAAAAGAGCAAATAACACCCCTACTATATATAGGAATGCAGCTTTCAACAAGCAAATACTGATGTTAAAAATGATGATAAGAACTTGACTGAGTTTGTCGTGTTGCTTTCGAAGTGAATATTGAGTGAGTTCGAAGCAAATAGTAGCGTAGTATTTGTATGTGTGCACTTACACACTTGCAGTTTCTTATAGTCATGTTATTGGCAGGAATCCCATGTGCTATAATATCTTTGTTACATAATGGTACAACCACGAATGCTGTGTGGCTGAGAAATTGATTCTTAGCATACACACACATATTCCTTCACTGGGTAGACAGAAAGATATAAAACTACAGGGTAGGCAGGGAGAGTTTTAGCCTTTAGGCTACATTGCACTTTCAAATCGTCAGAATGACACAATTTACAGGATTATACATGCTACCGCCAGGTTCGGAAGGTTGCTTTTACTGAGAACAACCTGGCAAGGAACTATATATGTATGTATGTAAATAGACTTAAATGCATTTGGACATGGCGCTTCATCCGTCAAACTAACGACTTTATTATTAAGTCATTAAAAATATTGCATAGATCATTAAGGTTTGTGGTTTATTCTGCGCCTCTATCTATACATCTATACAGATAAATAAAATTGAAGTGTCTGTTTGTAATTCCAAAATAACAGCTTTTCACTCAATGCATGTGAAAGTATACACGCTACTGACACCAAAAAACAAAGATTCAATTTTTTTCTCTGTCTGTCTGTCTGTCCGTCTGTCTGTCTGTCTGTCTGTCTGTTTGTTCCGGGTAATCTCCGAAACGGCTGGACCGATTTTAACGGGACTTTCACTGTCAGGTAGCTGATGTTTCAAGGAGTAACTTAGGTTACTTTTATTTATTAAAAGTATTAGGGTTCCGCGACAATAAGAATGAAACTAAATCTACGCGGGTGAAACCGCGGGGCACAGCTAGTTTTTGGTAAATAACTATTATTTAAACACTGAAGGTGACAAACAAACATACGGCCCACCTGATGGTAAGCGGTTACCGCAGTTCAACATCCAGCATGCCAGGGCTACATCCAGCGTAGGAACTCGGGCTGTAAAGCACCGAATAGCTGGCTTATTAGATTGCTTAATTCGCCGAATTATTGCGCGCTTAATTTGTATGAAACACTAGCTTTAACGAGTAGATTTACCTGCGTAATATATTGTTTTTTTTTATTTAATTTAGGTATCTCTTGTAACACGCGTTGCAAACAGAACCCATTGATATTTAATAGGCAGTAGAAAAAATCTGTGTACCAATGCCATGATAACTTTTTATCATATTTTTTTATTTTATTTAACCTTATAGAACGGCTTGAAGCCACTTAAACTAAAGGGAAAAAAAGGAACACTTTCATGCAGTCTCCTCACAAAACTCCAAACATACAGACAAAATATTCTTCCATTCATCCGCAAACAAATCACATTCAGGATGATTATCCAGGAAAGTGTTGAATGCCGAGAGAGTGCGCGGGACCGGCGACCGGGCCCGAGCGACTGTGCGGCTCGCGGGCACACAGAATAACTTGTGCTTTCTGCCGCGCAAGTAATTATTTGGCACGTAGAGGCGGCACAACTCGTCATGAAGAGAAGGAGCATCAATGTGACCACGTATTGTCTTTAGACCGGTTATCATTTGCGCATGTTTTCTACTGACCTGCAAAGAATTATACCCTAGACTACCAAGAAGAAACTGTGTAGGGTACAAGTAAGGGTAGTATCCGTAAACTCGCTTATAAAGGTATCTGAGGAAGGCTTTCTGCACCTTTTCAAGCTGAACCGAGTATTTGCTCTCGTGTGGATTCCACACACAAGCACTCGACTCGAGCTTGCTACGGACCAAAGCACAGAAAAGCATCCTCAAAGCCTGCACATTGGTGAAATCACGCGTGTTTCTGAGAACAAATCCCAGACGCCTAAATGAATCCTTGGCAACGGACTCCATGTGCTCATGAAAGTTTAGCTTACGATCAAACATGACACCCAGGTCCCTTACGTGTTGTGGTCTTGATATAAGGTTTCCTACGAGTTGGTAGTCATAGTCTATGAGGTGCCGTGCTCGACCGAAGCTCATGATATTGCATTTAGATGCATTAAATTCCATCTTATTTGAGTGGGCCCACTGACACATTGCATCGATGTCAGATTGCATCGCTAGACAATCGGCCTCAGAGCTAATCTCACAGTATAATTTATAATCATCGGCGTAGAGAAGGCACTTAGTGTGCTTGAGCATTTGCGGAAGATCGTTAATCATGATGAGGAACAGCAGAGGACCAAGCACTGAACCCTGGCTTACCCCAGAACGCGTATGGTAAGGCTGGGATTCATAGACACCTAGTTTGACATACTGCTGACGGTCTCGCGAGTAGTTTAAGAAGCCCGGGTGGGAACCCTATTGCGCTTAGCTTCGTCAGCAGTATGTCGTTATTGACTCTATCAAATGCCTTCTTAAAATCGAAGTAGAGTACATCTACTTGGCTACCTCTATCAAGTTGTGCGGATACAAATTCAACCAATGTGAGTAGGTTACTGTTAACTGATCGTTTAGCTCTGAAGCCGTGTTGTTCGTCGCATAAAAATTTCTCAACCTGACTGTAAATATGCTTGTGGAGGATAAATTCGAAGACTTTGGCTGGAGAACATAAGTTAGCAATCGGGCGATGTTCTGTTACATTAGTAAGGTCAGATGTTTTTGGAATGGGAGTGACTCTCGATATTTTCCACTGTGAAGGGTAATAACCGGCACGGAGGGCTAAATTAAAAATATGTCGAAGAGGAGCACAAAAAAATTTCCTCCCTAATTTAAGAATCGCAGGTGGAACATTGTCTGGACCTCCGGCACTGTTTACTTTAAGTTTATTAATTCCGTTGGCATATTATTTACCTCAAAGTGTTCGTAATGAATCAGGTGTTTGTTAAGTATTTTAAGTAATTAGTATTCGTCTCATAAGTATTTCCAAGTATTATCTAGCACTCACTATTGTGATAGCATTGTTTATCTTAGTTCGCAGCACACTGCGTCAGATATTCGCACGAATTAAGGAAAACCGCTTCAATTACAGTATATTAATTGATTTAAATATTATTTATTATTTTATTTAATAATTTCCGGACGCCACAGCGCCGTTGTGATATTATATACTTGTAACATTAGCTGTCTGCCAGTGTTAAGTCCTGTTAAAATCTGTCCAGCCGTTTCGGAGATTAGCAGGAACAAACAGGCAGACAGACAGCCAGACAGACAGAGATAGTATTTTTCTTAATTTGTTTTTTTTTATCGTACGGTACTTTCATATGCATTCAGTGAAAAGCTTTTAATTTGGAATTATGAACAGACACTTCAATTTTATTTATCTGTATGTAAAGATGTATAGATATAGATATTATAAGTATAAGAACAGTTATTTACCGCAACCAAACATGTTCACATTTACCGCCAGCCCACACCTAACTTAGAGGCATATTATCACGTCTTTAACTGGTTATAGAAATGTCATGTAAACGTCATCATAATTCCAAATCGGTCGATTAGTTTGCAAACAGCCTGTATTTCCTATGTTTATTTCCTCTTGATGTCATCCAATACTATGTCAAATTCAAATTCAAATTCAAAAATATCTTTAAATAATTTGACTTTTCACAATATACTTTCAAATCGTCAGAACGACACAATTTCACAGGATTATACATGCTACCGCCAGGTTCGGAAGGTTGCTTTTACTGAGAAGAACCTGGCAAGAAACTCAGTAATTATCACATAATATCTACCTACGTTAGGCGCCATACCACAAGCTTTTATTGTCATAATAGTTCGAGTGTGTGACAGTGACAAACTTATACACGTCATATACATCTGTCTCATATTCATTGTCACATGATAGTAAAGAGAAATAGTGGTAGCGGCTGTTGTGTTATTCTTATTAATTAAGTCAATTAGGTCAATTAAATATGTATTTTTAGATTTTATAATAGTCTAATATTATAAAGACGTTAAGTAAGATGTTTTGTATGAGATAATCTTAGAAAGTAATTTTATTGTAATCAATAATTATTTACTATGTAATGAAATGTATATAATGCCAGCTGAGTTTTTTGCCGGTTCTTCTCAGAGGGCTAGTATCCGAACCGGTGGTCAATTCTTCGACGTTCATAAGTGCCTTACGAGGGCCTAAACTGAATAAATTTCATTTTGATTTTCAAAACCTATGTAACCGAATATAAATAAATAATTCTGTAATAAATATTTTATGAGGTGGACATGAATATGAAGAATTTAATACAAGCAATAACCATCTTGCTATTTCCATTTAAAAAGAAAAATAAACATGTAGGGTACCAATAAGTTGGTGAATGTGATACAGAGCCGTCGGCGCATTATTAAAATACCCATAAGTTCTATTAAACTTAGCTCACTCAATATGATAAATTCCTTCATCGAATGTCGCAGTGTTTCCTCGATATCACGATAACAAGTAAGTACCTATTTTCCGATAAACCGATAACCTGAATAAGCATTATTCTTGGAAGTAATTGGGCTTGTTCATTTCTAGACAATATGTAAAGCGATAAATCACGGTGATGTAATACTTATTACTGAAATTTTGAAAATTGATTGCCAAATAATACATGCGCAGTCATCCCCAATGTCTGCTGAGTACTCGCACCCGTAACTATGATCGCATCTCTCGTCAACAGCGAGAAATTCATCCTCACATATCTATACTAATACAGAGGTAAGATTTGTTTGTTTGTTTGTATTGAATAGGCTCCGAAATTACTAAACCGATCTTGAAAATTGTTTCAGCAATAGATAGCAACATCATCAGCGAGTAACAGGCTATATTTTATTCCCGTACTCCAACGGGAACGGGAACTACGCGGGTGAAACCGCGTGAAGTCCGGGAAGATCGGTCAAGTAGTTTCGGAGCCTATTCAATGCAAACAAATGAACTAACAATAAAATCTTAGTCCTTATAATATTAGTGTAGAAAAACATGTGTCCCAATTCAATCAAGGCAAACAATCAAAATATCGGTGAACGATTAATTTCCTACTCCTCCCCTCCATGGAGCACTGGCGACCTTACTCACTGCAGGAACACAATACTATACTACTCTAAGGGCTGGGCCCCAACCATGAGCTCTTATTGCAATGTTAATTCAGTTGTGCGACATTGACAGATGTATGCACGTTACATACATCTGTCTCATAAATGAATGAAACTATCATGGCAGTAAGAGCTCGTGGTAAGGCCCCTGTGGTATTCTGTAAGGTTGAGGTACAATCTAAGGTCGAGCAACTCGAAATTTCGAACGAAAATCCCCGATAAATTTCTTCTCAGAATAGAACAGGTTTCCTCTTTTTTCGTTTTACATCGTCCTCACTTCTAATTAATTAATTTATTTATTTATCATCCAATAAATAACATGGCTTTCCTAACAGGCAATGACAATAAAAATCACTTGAATTTCAGCTGATTTATTTGTTAGGATTAATGTTACTTGGATTAGAAGTCGATTAGAATTTATTTAATCCTTTAGACTCGAGTGACTTATTATATTATACTCGAGTCTTATCACTATGAATATTATTTATAGCGGACGTCACACAGTTTCACCCGCGTAGTTCCCGTTCCCGTGGGAGAACGGGGATAAAATATAGCTAACGTTACTCGCTGATGACGTAGCTATCCATCGCTTAGTTAATTTTCAAATTTAGTTAAAATTCAATTTGCAAACAAAAAAGCAATCAAATCTTTCCTCTTGATAATATTAGTGTAGATAATATTATTTCCACGAAGTAGTCCGTTTGGAGTTTGAATCGGAATAATCAACCGTACAACCCACCTTACAGAAGATAGGAGCCAAAGTTATTCCATACTCCATTTTAATTAGCCAGAGTCTATCACCTGCCTCTTTCGCTTTAGCTGTATTAGTTCTCTTCATCTGTTATTTCACAGTAGCAGCCTGGAATCTAAGTAACATAAGAGCATCTCTGCCCACCCATTCGGGGAATATAGGCTTGACAAAGTATGTATGTAAAATTAGATCGGATAGAAGTTGAGGTATAGATGTTTCAATGAATACTATGATAGTTTGTTTGGTTATTTGAAACCAAAGTGGTAATTCAATTAAGTATTACCCAGGAAATCGTTGCAAAAAAATTGTAAGCGCTTACTATATATAGCGAGACACCGCATAATAATCTAGGTACCTCTAGAACTATTAGCGTAAACCAAAAACATCTGTAAACAAGAACAGTTGATTCAAGCCTCTAACAAAAAAATTACATCCTACACTCCGTTCCGGATCTGACGAAAAAATTAAATGAAATTAAACTTTATAATGTAGACTTATCGTCACTTATCGTTTATCTTATCGCAGGCTATCCGTCGACGACATATTTGTCGTTTGACTCAAGTGCTCTTCGCACGTCGTGGACAAATGTGTTTTTTACAAAATTTTGGTGCTATAAGATAATTAGTGCAGTGTACGTAGATAAGGGACTTTGATGATTGCTAGCCGCCGAAGGTTTTAAGGTAAATTAAGTACTTTTTTTATTACATTTTATTTTTATTGTAAAATCTGAGCAAGGCTCTTGGAAGGCCATTTTCAATCCTGGTAATAAGGCTATATAGTAAAGTGACTCAATACAGAATCGCCTAACTTATTAGTGTTGTGGTCGCAAACGGGTTCGATCCCCAGATTGGTCATTTCGGGTAGTGTCATTGGGTTTCGTCATCTGTAAATTCCTAGTAGCAGCCTGGAATCCGGATTAGCACCCTATTAATGGCATTAGGCTCGCCACCTATGACATGAGACTTAAAACATAAGTGATGAAATGTGGACCTTAGCTTATCCCTTCGATGAAAACAGGCGTGAGCATATATAAATTGAAGTATTATTTATAAAAGTTTCAAGCATCAATGAACATATAACGTTAACGTCATCCAGAATCCTTCAAAAAAGATAGTAAATACCCTTATATATTGTCTGACGATCGGACACAAGACTGCAGCATTCATCTGCTATAATGAAGTAGTATCATCAGTCATGATGAGGTAGCCTGTGAAGATGATGTCAGGTGATAAGTGGTTTTTGAAGTACCTTATACCTTATACCTATTAGATACACAGTCGAACACTAAAAGCTCATTAAGACCAGAATTACAACACTAAACTGCAAATTGGACACAAATTCTAGCCACATTAAAAATAGAAGTGGCGAATCCTTGAAGCATTGTGTTAACTAGATAGAGGTATTATAATGAGTAATGTCAATACATACCAAAACCAAATGAATGTCATTAGTTACACAATGACCAAGTAGTTGTGCTCAAACAAAAACTAACATTTTGTTAGAGACTATATAAACTGGAGCCCGGGAAACCTTGGCATTTGATGTGAGTCTTTAGAAAATGGTGACATTTGAGTGGTTGGCAGAATTTTAGCTGACAGTTGACAGTAAGATATTCCACGCTTTGTAAATAAAACCACTATAGTAACCGTTTGACAAGTCTGCCAATATTATTGTTTGGTACTTGATGGTAAACACTGTTGACTATGCCTCCTCCCCTTCCCCCCATGCGTGTACATAAAGACCGCCCGAGTTTCTTAAACATACACAGGACTTAACCTGAATATACTACTACATGTAGTAGAGTTAAAATAAATTAATCTCGTATAAACATGGAGCCTGGAGCGAAAGTGCTTGGGAAAGAAAGCTAGGACGATTATACTATCTTCCAGATAGTGCAACTCAAAAACCCCCTTATTCCAAAACATAGACCAAGGACCAAGGGCTATCTTAAGTTTTTGGCTTAAAATTTCTTTCTATGATACAGATGGTCTGAGTTTGGTCTAGTCTTCGTTTAAATCATGTTTTGTTATAAGGAGGAAATCCATTTAGCACAAACCTGATTATATTCAGCGACATTGCAGATAATTTAAAATATAGTTCAAAATAACCTTATTTCAGATACAGAAATAACCCCAACCAGTCAAGATGTTAACAGCATCTCTCGCACACTTATCCCCGCGCTTGAAGTTCAACTTCTCCAAGCCGGTGATCGAGAACCTGGTATTCAAACTGCACTACAAGTTGACTGTGACGATGCTGCTAGCCTTTGTGATCCTGGTGTGTGCGCGAGAGTACTTCGGTGACCACATCAAGTGCCTCTCCGATCAAGGAGTGCCTGATCATGTCATTCAAACGTATTGCTTCTTTATGGCAACGTTTACCATTGTAAGTAAAATACCATGATGTTGGCTTTAGAGTGGAATAATTCTGAATTCTTTTACCAGTGCCACATATCATTTGTGATACTCATAAGACCGTTCCAAATTTTAACGGTAGACTTGACTCTCTTCCATGAAGCATTTAATGGGAACCTAACGCAACGAAGTAGATAACATGGCATATCATGGCGAATGATCGGAATTGTTAAGATATTTTCATATATAGTATTTTTTGGGTTTCTTGCCGAACGAAAAAAGTTAAAGCAAGCTCACGAACCCAGCAATAGTATTAAACCTGCAAGCCTCATGCGATTTGAAAGTACTTAGTTAAAAGTTAAGATGTGTAAACCGTAGTTCATATTCAGCTTTTAAATTAAATTCCTTCCCCAGGTGCGGCATTACAACGAGAGCCTTCTCCAAGGGGGGTTCCTGCCTCATCCAGGAGTGGGTCCCCTCTCGGACTCGGATGAGACCCTCCACCACACCTACTACCAGTGGGTGCCATTCGTGCTCTTCATACAATCCATATGCTTCTACATGCCACATTATATCTGGAAGAAGAAGGAAGGTAAGCAAATCAATTGTATGAAGTTCATTTCCAGACAATCTGTTTCGAATCAAGATTCCTTAGTCGTATTGTTGGCATGACAAACTAATAGTCTTACCTGATGAATAATGGTTGTTGATTCGTAAACAAATTCGAAATGCGTCGACGTTTTCTGTAATAGTACGTAGGTGGTATGTTCCTATGTATGTTTTCAGCTGATTGTAGTCATTATTGTTTCGTCGGTTTTTATTTCGGCTGTTTGTTTATCTTTTGCACAATTCCTTTTATAGATTCCTCTATTACTCCTCCATCCATCCATCCATCCATCCATCCATTTATCCATGCATCCTATAACGTCAATATTTTTTTGCGTATTCGGTCTCATATCATAAAGTGTTAATAAAAACAAAGTTGATGTAGCAAAACTCCACGGTAATAAAGATCTCAGGTGAGTTTTAAATGGTTTGTAAGCATCCTAAATTACTGTACGATCACACGTATTTTTCTACTAAAATACTACAATAGAGTTGAAACATAACAAAATCAGAGGTTGTTTGTCAAACACCTGCATATTTCGCACGGTACCATCAACGTATCTGATAACCAATGGTAAATTAGCCGGAGTACCACTCATGTTAGCATGCATACCCTGTCAAGTGTAGTGCATGACCCGTATCTCTATTGGGTGTTATCTTATCACTTATCACAATAATTCAGGGCAGCGCTCCATCTTTATTTGCTTGTACACTTGTGGATTGCTTAACTTATTGCTTACTCTCATAACTTGATTTGCTTCTAAGTACTTACTGTGTAGAAATCTCTACAGTACACAAAAATATCTAAATCATCCTTGAGAACTTATTTCACCGTGGTGAATCCATTGTGGATACACCTATCGCCGCGGAGGTAGAAGGGTTATGACCCTTTAAAAATATTACAAAACTATTAGACTACAAAAATATTATATTTGCTTCCCAGGAGGAAGGATAAGGGCCTTAGTAGACGGGCTACAATACGCTGGCTTAGCCCTTAACAACAAGGACATGGATGTGCAAGGCATGGCCGTGCCCTCTAAGGAGACCATCGAGCATCGACTTGAAAACATCAGGAAAGACATCATTTTGAGGTAATAATAATTAAAATATCATAATAACACTATTTAGTAATTGCAATACAATAACCTATGGGAAACCATCCAAAGAACCAATAATCCAAAAATTTTGATGAGACAGTTTAGGTGAACTATTAATGAATCATCATCCTAATTATTTTCAAATTCAAATTTAATAATATCTTTATTTGATTATAATTTGTTTTCGTCAGAACGACATGCATATAGAGGATTATACATGCTACTGGCCAAGTCTTTCACACAATCAATTGCCATCGATTCTTATTATTGTTCAGAATATCATTAATTGTAAAGCAAATATCCGCAGGTTACGTGTAACCCGCACTTGGTCAACGTGGCTAGTGTCCATGGAGATCCTGAACCTGGTCCATATCATGTTCGAAATCTGGATCGTCAACGTGTTCCTAAATGGGGCATTCATAAGCCTTGGTCCCAATATCCTCAACTTCAAAGGCTGGGATAATATTGTGGATCCTTTGGAGACTGTTTTCCCCAAGGTATGTTTAAGACATCTAAAATAACGTTTACGTTCACAGAAGTACGTTCTGTTCTTCTCTTAATTGTTTCACCAAAGCTCTTACTATAGCTTAACAATTCATTTGCAATAAGCAGGAATAGTGCATTTGATTGGTGCATTCTTAGTAGCTACTGACGTTCAAGCAACTCATCAGAAACCTCTGCGCCATGCTTTGGATCTTCCAAATTACCTGAAACAACCTTATCCAAAATCTCATTTATTTGAGGCAATTATCGATGTACTTATAGATCATTTTATTAGAAAGGTTAAACTTCTTCCAGGTGACCAAGTGCACGTTCCACAAGTACGGTCCAAGTGGGTCTATCCAGCAACACGACGCTCTTTGTGTCATGGCCCTGAACATTGTCCATGAGAAGATCTACTCGGTGCTTTGGTTCTGGTTCCTCATCCTATTCATTTCCTCGCTATGTGGTAAGGGTGTACAAAATATTATGTGATGTACCAAAGAGCCCGCGATTACCAGACCTTCATTATTTTATAAAAGTTTATCTGTGAATGACCCCAATTCACATATGATTAAACAATCCCAACAATGAAGTCTGGATCATGTTGGCTCTGGAAGTTATTAGAAGTATCATCAAACACATGGAATCATAATGTAAAATTTCCAGGTATCGGTGGAATGTGTTTTTCTGTTTCTAATATCTCTCAGCCATTTGATTCATCTACACATTTGCCTCCGTATTGTCTGATGAAATAATCATAACGTTATTCTAGGTGAATTTATGGCAGAAGATAATAATTTACTAGAAGAAGTGGAAAACTAACCTA
Source organism: Watsonalla cultraria (assembly GCA_964035505.1). NCBI lineage: Eukaryota > Metazoa > Arthropoda > Insecta > Lepidoptera > Drepanidae > Watsonalla > Watsonalla cultraria. The sequence goes on along the minus strand of OZ037717.1, from coordinate 926,342 downwards.
ACTAGTTATTCGCGATTATAGGTACCTAGTATGACCAATGTTTTTAATTCGCAGCTGTAATCTGGCGTATAATGTCCTTCTTCCTGTACCGGCGGTCCCTGCGCTTCAATGAGATGATGTTCCGTCACGTGGCCGCGGGCAAGTTCAACCCTTACAACGTCATCCGTGTGGTCAACGGCTGCGCCTTCGGAGACTGGCTGTTCCTCTACTACCTCGCCAAGAACATGCAAGGATTTGTCTTCCAGTGAGTATATTTTATTCTTTATTACTAGAGCACATTTTGAAGCAACTTTGGAGAGACCGAGTGATCATGCTCATCACCAGCAAAAGGAAGATCTTCCATCCAGGCGGGTATCATGCTTGGGAAACTGTGGCTCCAACTGTTCTAGTTGGAAATTTGAATTCTTATTGCGCGATTTAAGTTCTTATGTATTAGTACTCAAACTTACAATTGTTAGCGAGTAGCGCCATCTACTTATGTAGAATATGTTTAAAAGCTTTCAAAGGATTGCAAAGCCGTAAAGCTTCATAATTCCTTCGTCGGCCTAATAAAAATGTACTCCTATCTTTAGACAACTGTTCACCCGCCTTGCCGAAGAGTTGGAGAAGCGAGAGGTGCCTAATGATGACCAGGGCTATGAGGAAAAGGGTGCCGAGCCTGTCTTGATAGGAAGAGTCGACTATGACGACGAAACGTTGCCTCTCAAGGATGCCAAAAAGTCCTCTTAGGTTTAAGAGTTTAGTGACATTATGAAAGAGACTATGTTATACAACACCTCGAGTATCATCGACCGACTGAAATCTGTTAAGAAAAACCGTACCCCTATTACGAGTTTTGCACTGTTTTTGTAATCTATACTCGCTAGCGTCACCTAGAATATTTGTATGAGATATTTTAGTTCTTCACGACACTCTAGGAGGCGTTGTACAATTTCTTATACAAATATTGTCGGAGACGTTAGCGAGTATAGATTAGGAAAACAGTGGCAAAGTCATGATAGGGGTGCTGAATTACTTCGACCGGAACGTGGGTTTTCTCTGCTAGTGCAATTTGAACGTTTGTTTACGTGAATGCTTTCATACATTCCGAGTTGTACCTACCTTTATGGATTAAGATTGAACTTCCAAATGATATGTGATATCATGTGGTAGGGCTTAAATATTATGGCAATTTGTTTTAATTAAATAGGCCCTTGTTCAATGAAGTAGAGTGGACATTAGACATAGGATCTAAAATCTAGTTTAATCGTGCGATAGTGCGAGGCACTGGAAGATAAGTTTAGTCGTGAACTCGATTTATTCTCTAACAGGGTAGATTTTGGTGATTATAATATTATTCAGTTGTAAACAAGACTGTTCTAAGTATTACGGAACAAGTTTAAGTGTCGATATGAAGAACCTTCTAACAGTAAGTATCGAATAAATGTTTAAATATTTACCAAAAAAAAAATCTATTAATTTGTCTAGTCCTAATAATTATTTTGTAGAATGTAAGTGTTTTTTGTGAATTAAAGTTTACGTATGTTTTTATTAAATATCTTTTTTAAATCCTTCTATTTAATACCTACAACTGCACCTAAAGTTGATATTGTATCTTTGATTATTATTGGCAACTGTACCATTAACCTATTCCAAAAGAGTTGATTTGTTGATCAAACAACACTACCTACATCGACGATATGCTAAAAGAATACAGTTTGAAGTCTCAATTAATTATCGCGCGACTAAAACATGAACGTTCTTATTTTTTGTATTAATCTCGGAATAAGGTTAACAAAAAAATTAAGTAAGGTCAACAATTTAAGGGCTACAATAATGTTAAATGTCTATTATAGTACCTAGCTAGTTACCACAGCTTAAGGCCACACGTACCTTAGTCGGTAATGTAGGATCACATAATCGTTAACGATTCTGTCAAAATAACTCCATACCATTTACGATTAATAGGTACGTAATCATAGCCGCACATTTTCCGTACCTTTTAAATGTTAGTTGGTGAACTCATATAGCGTCCATGCCACATCTACATAAAGTTCTCTTCTATCAATTCCATTTTGAAGCGCTGCAAGGGTGGCACGCAAGCGGACAGATCGTATCAAAATTCGAAAGGGAGAATAAAATCTAACCTCTATAAAATCTAAACTAACAACAAAAAACAAAGTGATTTTTTTTTAATTATATTGATCATCGAAATAATATTTAAAAAAAACATAGTTCGTAAACATTGAAACTTCATATATTTTCTGCTTGATCCGGAACGTCAGATTTATTTCAATGGCAACATAGTCAAAATGGCTGCAGCGCGCCATTTGACATCCTTTCTCAGTTCGAGAGGGAGTTACAATTTTATATCTGTCTTTGTCTTCCACATGCAACTGCAAATCATAAATGTCGTATAGCTCTCTCTTTTTTGACATAGATAATAATTTTCTTTCAATGGATCTGAGTGAAAACAAAATAAATTGAGAGCCGGATCAGCCGTGTCGTGAAACGGAGTACTTTATTTTGACGCATGTTGCGTAGTGTTAAATTTTGTGTTTTCATTTTACGTGTGTAAAGCGTAGATAATATTTCTGTTATATTCGACAGTAATTGAACATTTTTTAGAACTTTGCGTGCAATTTAAATAAATACGAACATTGTGTGGTATTTCTAATTTGTCGAACATAAATAAGGGGACCTACTTGTAATCTCAAATAAAATCATTCTAAAATTTTCGCGACACCGCATTAAATTTATAAGAAACAGATTAAGACTGGTTGTGAGGAGCTGAAGTTATGATATTGGTAAGTCAAATAGCAGCAATTTTCTAATAATTTTAGTTGGAGGTTTGTTTGGAAGGGAAGTTGACAAATACTGAATTAAATATATCAATTTTTAAGTCTTTAACAGCACTGAGTTGTTAATTAAACGCTTGAAGTAGGTATGTAAGTAAGTGTATTTTTTCATTCATTGTAGGCCACCTTGTGACTGATTATAGTGGTGACTGGCATAGCATCTAAGCATAATTAATAATTTTTATAATTGAATATAAAGGTGATTGAAAGAAATATGTATACACTTGATAGGTACCTACCTATATATTTGTAGCCAGTAAAAAAAAAAATACATTACTAAAATAAAAAAAATTGTCTATTATTGTTTATCAACCGGTATGCAAGCGACAATATAATTAGACTTATCTTCCCATGGTAAGCTTTTTAACCTATTTATTACACCTTACTAATTACCATTTTCATCATGTAGGTACATAATAGTTACCAATAAGGATAAAAATATAATGTTACATTATTTATTTCTTTCTGACATTTGAATTCATATTAAGAATCTCTCATTCCATTAAAACTCAAATTAAGAACTTCATATTTCAATGTTTCCAATTTCAAAAATTAAAATAAAACTGAATCAGGTTTTTGTGTTGGTGTGCACACCAATTCCAATTTAATACAAGTACACCCATGGGATATGGGCATGACACACAACATACCATACATGTGAATAGCCCTGACATTCAATAGCACTACACACCTGTTTGTTTGATAATTACAAGGCATTATTAGTACTTTATTGAACTAATAATTGGGTAAGAAATTAAAGTAGACATAGAACATTTAGTAGATACTAGCTGTGCCCTGCGGTTTCACCAGCGTAGATTTAGTTTTATCCTTATTGTCGCGGAACCCTAATATTTTTAAGAAATAAAAGTTGCCTAACTTACTCCTTGAAACATCAGCTACCTGCCGGTGAAAGTCCCGTTAAAATCGGTCCAGCCGTTTCGGAGATTACCCGGAACAAACAGACAGACAGACAGAGAAAATTTTTATAACTTGTTTTTTTAGTGTCAGTATTGTGTATAATTTCATATGCATTTAGTGAAAAGCTGTTATTTTGGAATTACAGACAGACACTTCAATTTTATTTATCTGTATAGATAAAGCTTTTATGTGCCTCACTGACAATGAATTACAAAAATAATGTGTTGTAACAATTATCTATAAAAGGAGTACCTGGATGACCTAACACAGCTCGTTTTTTCTTAACATTTTCTTACAATTAAACCTAGCTTAATCAATAGATTGCTCACAAAACCCCATGGATACTAAATTTCATTAAAATTGTGGGAACTGTTTCTGAGATTCAGATAATATATATAGGTATAAGAATTGGTTGTTTCAAGGTATGAGATAATAGCAACTAATCAGTTATGTTAGGTTTAGAAGTATGACATGTGCAGTGGTGCAAATAGCCCATGGCTCAGTGCTTGATATTGGTCTTATGAGCATCCTATGAATCATCCTCTTTTAACACCCAGCCAGAATACCACTCTCCTTGACAAACCCCATGTAACTGCCATTTGAGAATGTCATATCTTGGAGCTGTTTACAACCTTAATAATAAGAGAATAAAGTTCTTAGGATCATTATTCTTATCTTCTTTGTGGCATTATTGGGACCTGTGGGATATTTTGTGCCGCCCTTGCCCTTATGCTCTACGTACCTCACTCCTCAAAGACTCCCTGAACAATAATTATTAATTTGTATCCTAGAATATAAATGGTTTAAGGTGTGGGATAAAATTAATCTTATTATGAAAAGGTTAATTAAGTCAAGCAATTTAATGTCAGCATTCGGGTTAGTTTGTGAATAAATTGTTTTTGCCAGCAACTTTCTATCACCTGACCCGCCTAGGATAATGCACAGGTGAAAGTGACTCAACTATCTCAACTGTAGCATTTTATAATTCATTGTTTGTCTGCATTGTTGTTTGGTACGGTCACCACTGAAAGTATAATGTAATTTTTTCACAGGCTGTTCTGAAGTACTCTCATATTCTCATTTTAGAATAATTGTCTCTCAGGTCATGCATCAGCAAACTATATCAAATTAAAAAAAAAAAATTGCACATGGAATTTGTAGTTTTTGATATAAATAATTATTGTACTAGTCACAAACATAAGAACGTCAATGCACATTTTTTTTATACAGAATTAACATAATTACATCCTCTGCTCAGTATGAATATTTAAAAATATTTCAACTTTATATGAACTCATAGGATATAATGATTGTCTGAAGATAATATGATGATTATATATTAAGCTCAGACAATTACTTAGACGGAAAACATATTATTATTATGCAGGTAAAATCAAGTGTACTGCGCGGTGAGCAACTTCTTGCCATAGCCATAGGCTTTATCTAACAAAAATCATACGACACTAACGGACGTCATGCGGTTTCACCCGCGTAGTTCCCGTTCCCGTGGGAGTTCGGGGACAAAATATAGCCTTTATTAATCCGTGATAATGTAGCATTCAAATGGTGAAAGAATTGTTTAAATTGGTCCGGTACTTTTTGAGTTACAAACATACATACAAATCTTTCCTCTATATAATATTAGTATTAGTATAGATAACCATAATAATATCGCAGACACCACCTGGCATTGCGTACGAATGTAACAATTTTCTGTTAGATTAAAGAAACCGCAGCCAGCTCCGGATCATATGCGTTATTCTGTAAGATATCCCAAAATCGAATTGTCGATTTCAAACGAAATTGAACTTTATCACCTACGTATTTTGTATCAATTTCTTGTCGAGTTCCCCGTCGAAGTATCTAGTAGCAGTTGAACGACATCGCCAAATATCTCCAGATAATTTCCTGGCGGTAATACTTCAAGGGTTCTGAACTAGTCAGACGAGTTGTATAAATCTCCCCGCCCCGCCCCCGGCGTTTTGCCATTAGAGGTGATTAAAGTGTAGAGCAGGATGAACCAAATTACATGGCCACGAAGCCACAAAAATGTACGCCCGGTCATTATCCCGCCGACGCGGAGGCACGTGCTAGCCCTGAGGAACACATGGGCTGATAAAGACACCTTTGATACAAATTGAAGCGCAAATCTGTGTTTAATTAACCGGATGTTTTAAAGTCATTGCTCAGTTGACTTTGACTTTGAAATTGAACATTTACGAACGAATAGTCCTTTAACGTCGAAAACCTTGTGTCGATTCTATTACCCCTACGTCGAGTCAGCGATTTCTGTTCCGTTCCTCCCTTAACGCCGAGTTTCCGTGATGTACTGGACATCTTCCTACTATCCCTTAAAGCTTCCTTATTTTGATCTGGCATTTATGATTGCAAGTATTGAAAATAAAAATAAAAATTATTCATTCAGCTTGGGCCGTTTCGGAAACTAGCCTTCTGAGAAGAACCGGCAAGATACTCAGTCAGGCATCATGTACAATTGATACAAAATAAATATTTACGAATCCATGTAATTCTACGATTGCATAACATCTAAATATTCTTGCTAGTTAATTAAGTATGGTTTTAATTGACAAATAGTTCGCGTCAATACATTTTTTGCTGTGATCAATAGCAAATCAATTTGTATTGTCTGTAAATTACATGATTGTAAACTGGGCGATATTAAAATTAATTGGTTGACATAAATGCAACTCTACAATTTAATCTTCATTACTCTATAGCTTTGGGACCCCGACTTCGAAGGTCAGTACTATCTGCCATCGTCTACACTAATATTATAAAGAGGATTTGAATTAGATTTGAATGTTTTTTTGCATTGAAATGGCTCCGAAACTACTTGATCGATCTTGAAAATTCTTTCAGAAATGGATAGCTACATCGTCAGTGAGTAACATAGGCTATATTTTATCCCCGTACTCCCACGGGAACGGGAACTACGCGGGTGAAACCGCATCACATCCGCTAGTATTTAATGAAAGCATTAATGTTCCGACTTCAATAACATCTTATCTTTTGGGTATAAAACATGGTGTGTTCAGCCATTTGCTATTGAAACACTTGTACCGGTGAACCCGACCCTAACGAAATATCAAACAGTTTTTAAATTGTAAACTCACAGTGTTTTGGAAAAGTCGTGATACTCATTAAGTGACATTTCTTATGGAATGTTGAAATGTCTTGAAGGTATTACCGAGAAATCATGACAGTGCCAGGGCCTAATGTGTTTTTGATTTGAATAAGCTGGTGCACAATCTCTTACTGCAGTAAAATCAACATAGTAAAATGTTGTGTTGACCGTATTATTGTTAACTTTACGATTATTTTGACCAAGGCGTCATTAGGCTATTCTTCAGTTATTCATTTCAAATATTCTGATTCAACTAAAATACTTGAAACAATAATATAAAATATTCATTTAAAAACACCATGATAATTAACTGTAGTCATTTCAGTCGCGACACTCTCGGTAATGTTTGTAGACCTAAACCGCTATTCATTGCGTAATCGCGAAAAGTCAAGTTCTGCAGAAGCTGTTGACAGGTTTGCGTAAACGATTGAGTAAGCAAGCGGTTCCAGTGAGCGACATTGAAACAAGTGCAACGCGATACCAGCCATGCCTGCACTCCGACTAGGGAGATCGCCTTGACCGCGAACGGTACCTGTTTGCATACATTAATGACGATGTACGTACATACTTAACCTTGCTTTCTCAAATTCTTAGACTCGAACGAAAGATAGTACGGATTCTGAATTTCTGGATATTATTTTATGCTGCCAAACTAATTCTCTACTCATCGAGAGGACGTATAGTGAAGCATTAGGCATAAAGAACATTGCTTGGACTGGCTTTCTTAACGAACCTAGCAGTAATATCCTTTGGGTGCCAAGGAAAGTCTTCTTTGGGGTGCCATCTAGCATGAATTTATTGATTTATGTAAACAAATTACATATTTCGGGATTGGTCGAGAGATATCTTTAAAAACTTAAAGGTCCGGTATAGGGTAAACAACGTTTAAGAGATGATTGTAACGAACATAAACGCTCGTGTCCATCTAAATTGTTCCTTGAAGGCACACAACATTTTTAGTTCAACTTCAACGAATCCGACTTACTTGTCTGTTACGTTAAGTCTTGTGTGTTCCTTTATAATGATGGACACTGAATCTTTGTCTTTGCCTGTTTGGTCTTTATAATTAGGTATTAGTTATCTGGTTTGTTTGGGGCAGTACAAGCTATGCTTAGTGTGGAACAAGATGGAGTAGTGTGACACTTAATGTCCGAACAATATTTATGTATTACTTTACTTGAAAATAGTACGCCTTCGTTTGTGTTTCAAAACTGTAAACAATACAATTTTAGTAGCGCGAAGGAAAAACTATGGCGCCCATTACATCACGTGTTTGGTTCGTTAACAATAATTAGCAACACGAAATATCAAAAGAACTCACGTAATTTTAATTCGTATCCAGCGTGTTGTGTGAACGTGGCGTATCAGCGACCTTTGCCTCTGCCATTAGTGCCAGCCTCCGTCAGCAATCACAGTCGATTGTATCAATTATTATTTGGGTCGGATGAATTGGTCGGCCGTAGTTTGGGAATATGTATTGAAGCTGCTCCCATTTTGAATTGAATGTCGATTGCAGAGTTCAAATCATCAAATACTTTGAATTGAAATTGAATATTATTCTTCTACATTATCAGAATGCCGATGTCGAGGAAGGCAGAGAGAACAGAGCGTCACTAATGTGCGATGGTGATCTATGTTCCGGGATCCATCGTTGACTGTTCGATTAATTAGATCTACTTAGATAAAAGCGTGGCCTTTGGCTTTCCGACACACATTCAGATCATTTTTGGATCTTGAATGTATCTGTGTATTTAGTGCAGAAACAAAAGCTGTTCGCCGGTTTTGGGAACTGGGACAGCTTGGATAGAAAATATTTAAACATGTTCAAGAGTTTATCCTGCCAATGTGTCACGCCTGTTTTCCAAATCTTTTGTTATATCTTCTAGTACAATAAAGCACGTAGATCTTCATACATTTCCTAGGAAGGCAGCATCTTGTTGGCCACATCTACGTGGGTTGCAGTGAGGTCACTCTCACCGTTACTCGGTCAGACAACACTCGTACTATGACTTCACAAAGCACTGTTCACATTAAGTATACTGAAGTCATTGTCTTGGTCAGTATCTGGCCTTATTTTGCATGTTTCGCTTATATGGATAGCTTAAGAGGATTGGGATTTAGGTCAATACCTTTTAGTTTTGATTCTGTCGTCAATAATAACGTAAGCGTAACGTAAGTATAGATAGTTAACTAGTTTTTGACTGACTACTCTAGCTTAACTAGTTTTTGAAGCTAGAGTAAAGGTTGTAATTATTTTGACGTCCATAAGAACTTTACCAGGGTTTAAAATTATTTTTTAAGATATTATACGTTTTTGCGAATCGAAAAAGTAGGCTGCTTAGAAACGGGAGCATCTCAATTTTAGTTTTATCCTCTGGGAAAACCCAATCGCTATAATATGTATAATTAGAATTCCTCGAATCCTCATAATTATCCACTATTTCGTTGTTAATTTATATAATTACAATGACTGTATTGTTCGTTGTAACATTCATTTAATATCTGCATGTAATTAAAAGCAGATACTTGTACAATAAAGTATTTTAAAAGCCATGTGTTCCAGTAAACAGGTAGGTGCATATAGTATCATATGCTCACGCCTGTATCTCCCGACGGGGTAGGCAGAGACGTATTCATTTATAGTACATTCACATTCTGCCTGTTAAGACCTATGTTATAGGGGGCGAGTCTATTGCCACTACTGCTACTGACTGGGCTGTTACTGGGAAATTACAGATACAAAAGTCAGTACTTTGTCTAATATTAGGATCCAACGCAGGACCAGATTTTCTAAACTCTTCCAAATCAAGTATCTATTGTGCCTCTAGCCAGTGCCGAATACGGAATTTACTCACATACTATGAAAATGAAAATGAAAATGATTTATACAGTTTAGGCTCTGGTAAGGCACTTATGAATGTCGAGGAATTTACCACCGGTTCGGAAATTAGCCTTCTGAGAAGAACCGGCAAGAAACTCAGCTGGCATCATGTACATTTCAGTACACAGTGATATTTATGAAATAATATTTTATCATTACCTACGTATGAATCCTTTGCCAGCGAGATCGGGGTATTATTCATGGGATACTCCCTAAGTACACCGATCCCTGATGCCCCCGTCCTGAAGTATCTCAGAATACGATAACTATAATTAGATTTATTCTTCTATCGCTTCCACCTTGTACGTTTGTAATTGTTCGTTTGTTTTGATATAAGATTGTTTATTTAATAATTGCTTACGATAAAATAGTATGCACAAATAAAAATATGCTTTGAAATGCGATGAGCTGATATGGAATTAGTTTGTAAACACAATTTGTTTTTTGTTTGAGGTGATAGTCAAATGGTTTATTTGTAGACTAAGTAGTTGGTGATTGTAGAACTTTGAAGCTAGTTCAATAAGCTGTCAAATAACGAAAATCAATTTAAATTTTCCAGTCTTCTATCCATTCTCCATTGAGTCACAAATCCAGACTGGTATTTTAAAAGCGATCGGTGTTGTCTGCCTGTAATTCATGCATCTCCTCAGTTTAGACCTGTGGCACAAGGATGTCACCGATTCGACTCAAGTCAAGATGATATTATGACCCTTGGTTTTGCAAACTTTTACAGTAACTATTAATGATGTAGAATTAAGCTCCTTTTATACTACGATATTTGGAGTCAGCGTTATTCGCTTGCATATTTCTCTGTCAGTTATATCCGTATCCACATCTTTTCATTCGAAATTCTTTTTAGTCTTCTTCTTAAACAGCATAAAGGTGATCGCTTTCCCTCCAGACAAGAATCATACGTCGGCCACTCATGCATTCATTAGCCGATCATGTCAATTGGTGGTGACACCGGCAATTGGCCAATTTGGACCGACCTCGTACCATCAGGCCATCGCACAATGGACTATTCTGTCGAGATGCATCGATTGAACGCTCTGGCTTTTTTATTGGTTAATTTCTTATTTCTCTTATGTAATCTTTAATTGGAGGCCTATTGATGGATACGTTGTTGTTCTGAATACGAATATTTTTTTGAAGGTAGTTGATTTAAAGAGGAAGATCAGTTTCGTGTTGGGCTAACTTCAGATGGCAGATTTAATTAGAAAAAACATAAAGTTTAATTTTAAATGCAAGTAGCAATATGTTATTGCAAGTCAGAGAAGTAAACCAGGGGCCCTCCGTGACATCTTATTGCAATCATAGTTTTACTCTCATTATGAGACACATCTATGTGACGTGTATAAGTTTGCCACTGTCACACACAGTGGAACTGCCAGTGAGTGCTTATGGTAAGGCTCCGTGTGTTGGTGCCGAATAAACAACGAATTTGCTAGATTCGTTGCTATAGTTAAATTTTGATTTCATTTTATCGGCATCTGCTTTTTTTCTTGCAGTAATCACGGCGTCCGATGGGACCAGAAGGTGGTAGTTTTGGCCCAATCATTTGATATTGTAGTTGTGAATGTCAAATTAGTTCAAAACAAATTATCTTGAAGGTTTCAGAAATGAAACTTCCAAGTGGTCTAAACTAAACACTTTCAATAAGGAAGAAATATTTTCACAGTAATTGAAATGAGCGATTTCCTAAGGTCAATTAATACAAATGGTAATTTTCTAGCATTGTCACTACACTTTATAAATAGACTAGTGTATTTTTATGCAGAATTTAGTTCCTGCTTCATTAATTCGGAGGTCTGCAAATGTCCGAGTGGACTTTCCCATTTAACCTTTTCGCACAGGTTTGTACATACCTTTCTCATCGGGTATAATCTATCTTTTGCTTGATCATCTTTTCTGTAGTAGACTACTAGATGATGCTTTATATTTTGGATGGATATCCGGAAATGAGTCGTTAATACACAGAGGGGTTCGTAGTTCAATTGCGCATATCGTTCGATCTACGAAGCAGCTTAGGTACATCGCTCGTTGCAAGAAGTCCATCTGTTTAAATGCTTTAAATGATTAGGAAAAGTACGATAAGAAGGTCTCCACTTTATTAGAAATCTGAAAATAAATTGGTCTCAGTAACACAATACATGTCTTGATCTGACTTCATGCGATAACTTAAACTAAAATCTTGCTTAAGGAAAAAGTTATAAGAATCATTCATAATTTTTTATATTGTTTTGATGGCTTGTTTTGATCCACATATTAAACTTTCGAGATTGTACAGGGAAATTAGAACGTGTTTACGGTTTGTGTGGTCTATTCGTCATTAGATGTTATTAGCACTAAATAATAAATATTTAAATTCAGGATTCATATTTATTCTGGTCTTCATTCAGGTCGAACGTATTCTTATAAAAATAGGTTGCTTTGTTGCATTTACAAGTGTTCGGTGTCTTCCCTATATTAATAAGTATTATTGGGTAAGTAATGTTTACAAACGAGATAAGAGCGGCAAAGATATTATTTTTAGTATGCACATTCTAGATGGGCTCGAACAATTTATTTTTAGTAGCCCTCAAACCAATAAGTGTAGTACAGAACGAACTTTGGTTAGTACTTACTCCCTATTTTACCAAAATAGCACCCTTCCCTCCAGTTACAGATCGTAAAACAGTACTGCTATTTGGTTAATCATTACTTACGTTAAGTTCTCTTCATGCTTTATATATTTCATCCATTGCTTGCCCTGTTAAATTATGATCAAAGTGTATGTTTTTCTTATCAGTAACATTCCAATTCCAATCTTTTATTGCAGTCAACGAAGAGAAGTGGGTTATTGAAGCAATTTCAAATTTAAATTGGATTGAATCTCTGTCTTATCCCAGTTTAAAGTATCACGTTTCCAATTATCCGGGGATCAAGTAAGGTTGTCAAACAAAAGGTACCATTCAAGGAAAATTAAACGCATTTGTACGAAGAGTGATAGTAAAAACTAAACAATTCTTCGAGATTTGTATAGAATTATTTCCATGATACATTTCCGCTTCGTTTCATCATATTTAAGAAGTGAAACGGCTTTTTCAAATGCCTTGTTTGTCTATTTTCCTCGTTTCGTTACCACTAGAAAGTACTGGTAAATGATCCATCACGCCTTGAAAATTTAGCGTCTGTGACAAATTGATGTTGCTAAACGGACAATATTAAACACTTGTTAGAGCAAAGGTGTTAAATGAAAACTGTAGTTCATCACTAGAAATGTGGTTAATGGATCAGTTATCATAGAACTTGTCAAACTATTTGCTCGATTAGCATGTTCGAAGGACCAAGGAAAGTAATTTAAAGTGTTTGCGGATTTCCATTTATCTTGTTATAGCTTTTGAAGAAAGCTTTTAGTGGGGAGAGACTGCAGAGATAATACTGAATTCTTACTAAGTTTTACTCGGTATAATTCTTTTCCGTCTTAGTTGCCTTGGCTTCCTCGCTGGTCTAGTGGTCGTAAGCGCTACTGTGGAACGCGAGGAATAAGGAGTGAGTGGGTTTTTCCATCTGTAATTTCCTATAACAGCCCGGAGTCTGGATAAGTAACATAGCTGGCGAAATGTGGATGACTATTAAGTAAACCTCTGCCTTTTCCTTCGGGAAAGATAGGGGGACCGTATTTATGTAAATAGTTGTTTTCTAAAACAAATCGATTGTTTCTATCTTAATTCTTAATAATAATAATTATAAATCCAAGTTGGCGTTGGAGTCAAGGTCCTCAAAGCCTTCGTGCAAAAACTTTTTCTTCCCCATAAGACTGCATAATTCAGCGCGGAGTATAAGGAAGATTCCCTAAGGGAAGTGATCAAATGAATTGGTTTAAAGATACTGAATGGAATGTCCAAGTGGAGGATTTGTCATCGTTTGTGACAGATGCCGCGTTGAAGCGAAATTGTTCACACGTGAGTATCGTATGGTTGTTGCAACGAGCGCCGAGCACTCAAAACATCGTCATCGGAACAATCGCCCATTGACCGACCGATTGTAATATTTGCATAACTTTCGACCGAAATGGCTACCAACTTGCGTATTGGACAAGTAGTGTGGGGAGAGCGAGTGATCATGCTCATCCCCAGCAAAGGGAAGATCTTCCAGCCAGGCGGGTGTCATGCCTGGGGAACCGCGGCTCCAAATGTTCTAGTTGGAAACTTGTATATATACTGCAATGCGCTTGAAAACTCTTATGGCGCGGTTTAGGTTCTCGTGTATTTGTACTCAAACTTCGCATTTGTTAGCGAGTAGCGCCATCTATAAGCGAGTGGAGAAACGCTGCTACAGTAGTATCATTAAATCGTTGGCTTTCAGTCAGATTATTGGAGCACATCATCATCGGTTCTCGGAGTAAATTTTGGGATAACTAACCGCTTTTAGGGCTATAATGAACAGTTTTTAAGTCTTAAATCAGTATATTTAATACTTCCTTCTGCCTGCGACTTCGTCTGCGCAAAAGACTTCACCTGGACAATTCACACAATATCTTTGTAAATTATAGTTTTATTCTGATGTATAAGCAATATTGTTGTGAAGTTAATTAAAATCCATCCATACTTACAAACTTTGCGTTTATAATATTAGTAGGTAGGTAAAGCCGATGAATTGATTAAGTTATTGTAATTACTGCAGTTTATAACAATGCTGTAATAGCCAATTGTATAAATATTGTTTTTGAATCACGCATGTAGGTAATGTTACTCAACACATTGCCTTTATTGAGTGCAATAATATTATTAGCTGGTTCAATTTTAAGAAATCGAATCCGCTATTGTTAAATATGGTTATCGCAATTCGTTATGCGATAACAGTTCGTTGAACTCTAAGCAACCAGGTATGTTTAAACAGCTGTGGCCGCTTGGGCACTGCAATACTTCGCTTTGAATTTTTGGTAACAATGATGGTTGAATATTTTTCCTTCTTTTCACATTTCTATTGTTTGTCGCCTAGTTATTGTGAATAGAATTCCATTGGCAGTTGAAGTCATTCGAAGCTTTTAAAACCATTATCGTACCATCACGCTTCTACGGCTCAGATTTCATAACGCGAACATTGTATCATTGAATGTACAAACGAAAATTGACCTTGTTATCTTATGATGCACCCAAATTGATGATAAAGCTAGGAATTGTATCTGCAGTAACCGCTTGCTTTGATATGATTACCATATCACTGGCAATGACTAGACGGTTTAGCTTGGTATTACGTATATTACATGTTCAAATATAAAGTACTTATAATTATGACTGGTAGCACGCGATGTCATTGCTTAGGATACTAGCGGGGCTATTGTGAATAGGTTTCAAACAAGTTTCAATCCTTTCCAGTGAATTATTCCACTGCTATCTTTCTTTTACCAATTAGTTAAGTATTAACATATAAGTGGATTGAAACTTAAACAATACATAATCCAGAAGACACGACTACACGAGGATGACACGTTGCGTGTCCGCGATGTATGTCACGACGCGACACTGCGTGCTAAGCGAATCGATTCAATCCACGTTCATGCTCTTCGTGTTTGTGATCAACCACTGCACAGATAGGTAAACAAATTCTTTGACTTTAACGACTCTGAATGTAATAAACGAAAGCTTTACTTGCAATAAGGTTAATTGATATATGCAAGCGACCCGTATTATATCTCTATATCGCAAACAATACTTTTAGAAAATACCCGCGTTACTATCTTAAAAACCTTTAAAAAAATAATTACTATCGTAGTCAACTGATGCCGTGGGTCCAGCTTAGAGCGTTTGTACCAAAACAAGAGAAATGAATGTTGTAAATCATCTGGATTCAAATTTTCGAAGCAATAAAGTCATTGACCAAGCTCTAACTAACCATAGATCATATAATAACAACGATTTCCTTGTCAATGGTCAATTACGCATATAAACCGCAGTGAACCAAGCAATGTTGCATCATAGTATTAATTGTAACACTTATTTCCATAAATGTTCTCAATGACCGCCATTGACGCAAATTGGATAGGTTTTGCTTCAGGTTGCTCAGTACTTTAACCTTTAATTATTACTTCTCGGACGATCAATGAAGTCGTGAATTTTATGACATGAACCTCATTTTGATTTAATTGGAAACTAAATTAATGTGACATTATTAAGAATGGATTGTAGGGCATTTTATTATTCAATAGCGCTATGTTCGCGCTATGTTACTAATTCTGGGTGTAAGAGTAGAGTTGTCATGTTCACTAAAATGCCTTTGCTTGCGACGGCGTCAGGATGACGGGTCGCTCACTTCCCTCTATGGTTGAGGAGGGCGATGGCTGGCATTCTCGTCATACTTGTGAACAGGTGCTGCTTGTGGGGGTTGCTCATCTCAAGCTACGCATATAGATATAAGTACAACTACTAGACTTTTCTTTGTGTTATTTTTTAACGACATTTGTGCATTGCAACTGTGTCCATTTATTTAGTTTTTTTTTTTAAATTGTATAACATTTTTGAAAAGAGTTATTACAGGGTTTCTTGTCAGGTTCATCTCAGTAAAAGCAACCTTCTGAGCCTGGCAGCATGTATAATCCTGTAAATAAATTTAACAATGTATGGGATAAAGCCAGAGAGATGATGATACCTAAGAGATTATCCAGATTTTTATTTACCATTGTTTTGTTTGTTCCAGATGACGGACTGAATGCAACTGCGACAATAATCTCTATCGCCAATACATTCCCGCGATATCTCCGATTTCAATTAAAACAAGACTGATTTTGCTTAGTGATAAGGCAAAACCCACATTCCCGAAACGAAAGCTATTGCGGAGTGTTCAAACGATGCTGTAAATGATAAAGAAGAATTGAGACGCCAAGATGTTTAAGTTACTTGGAGGATTGAGTGTGTACTTTAAGTATCAGCCAGTAAGGACTGACAACGCGGTGTTTCGGCTACACAATGTGTTCACGACGGTGTTATTGCTGTCCTGTTCCATGATAATAACGGCGACACAATACGTGGGCCAGCCTATACAGTGTATCGTTGGCAATGCGCTACCTGTCAATGTTGTCAACACCTTCTGCTGGATCACATCCACCTTCACAATGCCTGATGCCTTCGCCAGAGAGGTGAGTTGCATCTAGATAACATCTATTTATTTAGTTGTTCTATGCAATACTAACAATTTACGGCCGTGTACACGGCAACAACTTACAGCAATTGCTTGAAGCTGCCGTTGATTAAGTGTTGCCCATAAGCCTTAAAATCACTAGTGATCGAGCCGTGTATTTGTGTAGCAGCTTGAATTGGTCGATCTTGACGGCTCAAGTAGTCCTAGTATTTGGGTCCTAAGTGATAATTAGGTCGTGCTCTACATCTGGATTGTAACAGCAATTGTATATGTATATCGCATTATGCCATTTTTTTTAGCTGCATTGAATTCCTATTATACCCCCAGAGCATAATCAAAAGGCAGGCGTTTCTTATATGCGTTAGGGGTATTATAGGGTTAGATGTTGTTTTGCATGTCTACATGTATGACTTTATGGACTGTTACCAATTTCCTTGAAAGCTTCTGAACCGAATCGTTGTGGTTTAATGCAGTTATCATTTTTAATTAGTTCCTATTTTTGATGTATTCCATGTCATAGTTGAAATGCAGCTTTCTAGTAATCGATTTGCTAGTGAATCCGAATGTTTGTTTTCATTAAATCATCGTGCGTTGCAGATTGCATGTCTGTGCTAATACTCCTTTCAATATAATTCTGGCCTACTGCCAAAGCAGCAGGTGATTTGGCATAACTTTCAATTTCTTTGTCGTAACGTTTACCCAACCGACAACAGCTTTTGTGGCACACCGATAAAAGGCTGAACATATTTCATTCATTTACATTTTGTAACATCTCGTAAACTTCTTTTATTTATTATCTGTTAATAGTGAATGGTAAATTTATTGTACATTTAGTTTTTATGAATTATGGTTGATCGTTGGACTCCACAGCAATTTGCGAACTGCTTAATACTATTTGACTTACCTATGAATTATTTATTGCTTATTGTTTGAGAGTACTGACTACAATTTATAGAGTTGTAAATTGGTAAATTCCTCGACATTAATAAGTGCCTTACCAGGGCCTAAACTGAATAAATCATTTTCATTTTCATTATATCAGATATAATTTTGGTGCCTTTTCACATGACCTTCTGACCTTGATACTGCATAATTCTTCTGACGAGAATGGGTTCGAACCCATGCTTCACATAGGATTTCCACCTGGGTGAAGCACGGGGTATGACAACGTCTACGTGGTTCAACTGATAATAACAATGTACAGTCATACGTGATGGTTTAATATCCATAATAGATATACCTACTACACTTATAGATCTATTATATCTATATACAGTCTCTTGATGACACACTTTAAAATTATTGTATCACAGTGGCAATACTAATTGCAGGATGAGAAGTACGTGTAAAAATAATTTAAAATAACAATCAGACACTGCATGATTCTTCTGACAAGAATTATGATTTAGTCACAATAGTGTACCGGCTAAAGGAGCAAGATGCGACAATTTGTGGCTTAACAGGCCGTTTCCTCTACACTGATTGCTTGGGTGCTTACTTGCATTGTTAACCCTGGGGCACGTCTCTAAATACAGAAGGCCAGCTCCCATTCATTGGCCGCAATATAAGTCGTGATAATAATTGTCGACATATGTAGGAAGCATCCCTTCTGTTACCGTTATATTTCATGCGCATTTTGTGCCTTGTTAGCTATTTGCGTCATGAATACCTATTACCAATTCGCATTCTTCAATGAACGGCACATCTGATATTGATATTGTATGTGCTTCTATTGTAACAACCTCGCGATCATCATCAGTCTATCTATAAATTTTTATTGTGATAATCGGATCTATAATAGTACTTTTGTATAAAAGATTTCTAAACACGACTACTTCACGCACGATTCAAATGTCGACCAAATTTAAAACCATGACATTTTCACTGCTATCGATTGTGTTTTGAATTTTAAATTTTAGTTAAATAAGGCATTTGTCTGATGGCTGATGAAAATAGACATATTTAAGTTTAACATGAAATCAGAGCACATAGAATGTAAAGTAGGGTATGGCATTGAAGACACCGAAGGATTTTTTTCGGAATCGACTGAAATGTATCAAAATCGAGTGAGTTTAGTCTACCAAATAACTCCTATGTAATAGGCGTGTATCGTATCTCAGTTATCAAAAGAAACAAACCAACAGCTCAATCTTTAGACCTCGACTAGGGGCAATGCAATAAATTATACGGAGTAGTCTTGAACCCCTAAGCAGGGGTGAATATCTAAAAAGTTATCCATAACATAGGGGGTTCAATCAAAGTGCTCGTTGTATTTATAGAATCTCTATATCCACGACGATATTTTCGAAAGTCGATAACACATTCAGCTCCTTGATTTCAAACTAGACCAGCCCAACTCCTTAGCTAACGCACTAGTAATGTTCTAAGCTGACCCGCACTATGGGACACCCTAAGCCGTGTCGCTAGTAACTTTTGCCCGGCTGGAGGCTTCTTAATCTCACCATGTTGAACAACGACTGACCGTCCTGACTTTCAAGCTGTGGGAAACTCGGAAAATCTCCCTGTTTATAATTGTGTTAAAACGAACGTGTTAATTGCAGGTGGGTAAGGAAGTGGCGCATCCAGGTGTGATGAATGAGTATGACAGCACACAAGAGAAAAAATATTACACTTACTACCAGTGGGTGTGCTTCGTGCTGTTCTTTCAGGTGAGCGTTTATCTTAAGAAGAATCTATATTGGTACTGTTTGAAATTTCTCGGTAACTCCTGCTCGAAATCCAAAGCTTCCCGATGGGGTCCGTACCTTAGAAGCTTAGAAACTTACAAGCTCGCAGGCAATGATGATTATGCTTAGAGTAGTATTGTGTTCCTGATGTGAATGTCGTGTTCTATTGGGTGGGGAAGGAGTAGAGGCGTTGTGCTAGCTATAAGGTCCTTTCGTCTGCGTCTGCGAGTGTAGTTAACACTCATTGGCAGCAGTGGTTGCTTACCATCAGGCGGACTACACTGTTGTTGTAGATATAAAAGTAATAAAGTTAATAATATTTCGAAAGGTTCTTGTATAATAAGTAAAGTTGGTTGGTAGCTATTGAATGAAATAGCGTTTCGCACAAGACCTTACATTGAATTAAGCGTTGACTGTAGAGTGACTTGTGAGCTCATCAGAGTAATTCTATGCTATAATAAATCATATCAAGGCAGTATGATATTTAAAAACGGAGGCTTACAAATACCAATATTTAAGTCGCCAGCTGGTCCACTTAAAGTGCTATTGACATGTTACTGTGCATATCCAAACTCGTCAATTGTGTGTTTACCATCAAGTTTACACTGGTCCAATTCATATTTAAGATTTTGTAAATGGATATTTGCTATTCCACTAAACAAGTCCATAAACGCGTATGCGATGTTAGATATACTAGAGTAGCCTTCGTTTGTACGGATATTAGTAAAAAATAAACAAGAAACTCATATTAAATATTATGACTGCGCAGTTTAAAATGATAACACAAAACTGTGTGTTTGAACGACGATGTGATATCTTTCATGAGATGTGTAAATGTTATTCAAATGTATGAATATGTTAATATTGTCTGCTACGATGTCAATTCCGTGAATTGTTGCTATTCATTGTGCGAGATGTCTCGTTTATGTCAATCTTTTCCACGGATTTCATCCTTATTGTGCTAAAGGTAAAGAGGCCTTGACAAAATGATTTAGAATACGATTGCATACTTCGATATCCACGGAAACAGTAACCTTAGTTACGCAGTAAAGCTTTCTAATATCTGTATTCCCCATGCACCTAGTACCCCATGGACCAGTATGTGAATATCTACAAGGCCGGATTAAACCTGTCGGGGCCCTTAGGCATTGTAATTTTTGGGGCTCTTTTCCTTTCTTATTTCTTAAAATAAATATTTCTTTCCCTTTATTATTCGGCTCTTAGGCAGTTGACTTATCCGCCGTTTGGATAATCCGGCCCCGAACATCGAACATTTGCCTCATGGATGGACTATGACCGACGGATGAGGCAGTAGTATCCTCAATATTTGTGTCTTATGTAGGACTTACCTTCTAATCTCATGGCCGAATAGATTTTAGGCTGAGAACAATTTGATTTAGTGATGAGGAGTCGCATGGCGCCATCTGTTGTTTGATTAAACCAACATGATATGTCGAATGTTGCAATTAGCTACATATCAAATCGATGACGTAACCCTAAAACTTAAATTTTCGATTTTGAAAACAAAGCACGTGTCATAAAATCATAAAAGATCTTAGTTCAATCCTTATAGCAATGAATATTTATCCTTAAGACTAGACATGATATGTGTCATAATCAATTCCAGTAAATAATGCATAACGGGACTTCTCACGGCCTCAACTGTACTTGACACATTAACGGTCACCGAAATAGACCAATATTGTTCCGGCAACAATCGTCTAAATATACTACACCCAATATGTTCTAAGTGGATAATCACGATCTAAGACACGTGGGTGACAGTGCACTCTGAGTTCAATGACCATTGATTGTGTTAGAATAGTTAGCACTTCGAACAAAGTGACGAAAGAATTACGAAATATATAGGTTTATTGTATGGTCCTGTCTGATCTGGAAAAGCAACTGAGAAAACCTGGAGTGATAAATTTAGAGTTTAACTGGATGCGTTATGTAACATTTTTAGCATATAATTTTATTAATTGTTAAATTTGCTCTTTTTCATACTCGATGGCTTTGAGATCTGTGATAGGAATCCAGCGAATTTTAGATTTATATTCAGCTAAGGTCTAGGTAACACCAAGAGGCCTCTTGTAGGACAATCCATCCTCCCCAGTTTTACGTCACTGTTCTCTGTCCTGAGCTACATTCTATAGTTTCCAAGCCACCTCCATCGTCGGTCAATAGGGCGGGTGGTCTGCCCATTTGTTTTCGTCATTCTACGAGTAACGGCCATCATTCGGTTACCTAGTTGATCCACCTCTCGTTTTCCCGTCTCTACTTAACTCCATATGCCGACTTCCTATGATGTCGACCTGTCCGGTCCTCTAGGGATATAGACAACATGGCTCGCTCCATTGCTAGCACCACTACCATGAGCTCTTATTGCCATGATAGTTTCACTCATTTATGAGACAGAAGTATGTGACGTGTATACATCTGTCACTGTTGCACAGCTGAATTATCATTGCAATAAGAGCTCATGGTTGCGCCCCTGGTGCCCAACCACGAGTTCTTATTGCAGTGATAGGTCAGCTGTGTGACGAAAGATTTATCGAATCATATACATCTGTTTCATAATATCATGACGATAAGACCTCGTGGTAAGGTCTCCTGTCTATCAACACTTAAAAACTGTTATACAGACATTGTATGTGTCAAATGACATGACAACGTAAGTCCAAAATCCCATTCTGTAACGGTAACTCTCAGACAGTGTTAAACAGCTGACGTATGGTTGTACCGTATTTTGACGCTACCTTTTTTTTTTATTCACCGTTTACGACCATGTGATCGGCTAGATGACCTACTAAATCGGTGATTCAATACTATCACCTACTTTAAATTGATACGTATACTTAAAATTTATTTAATAGTTTGCAATTTTGGCAGTAATTCAATCTAGATTCGTGACAAGGTCTTGATTTTAGAGAACGTTACTGATTTGTTAATTATGACTTTATTGAAAAAACAATAGTAGGTAAAGGTCTTCGTATGGAAGAAAAAAATGACTTGACATTCCGCTTATACTCGCTAGCGTCACCCATAATATTTGTATGAGATATTTTACTTCACGTTACCGCTAGGAGGTCCCCTTACAGTTTCTCATATAAATATTTAGCGGAAATACTCTCTTCTCTCTTCTCTTTAGAGTGAAATAGATGTGCGTACGTAGTGAGAGAAAGTGTCCCACTATATCTAGCACGGCACCGCCAAACTTACCCCAATGGAACACTGGCGAATCGCAGAAACAGGTTTTTTAGCGACGGTCGTCTTAATGATGTGGTATATTCCATGATTTTCAAACGAGTGATCCAGTACCTGTCCTAAGTATAGATTTGTATTTTGGTGAAGTTCAAATACATTTCGAACCACACCAATAGGTCCACATCCAAAAAGGTCATGTTAACACATTCACTGCTGAAATTTCGTGTTCGTAAATTCTCTAACAGTTGGACGCGCAGGTGCGTCGTTAGCAGTGAATGTGTAACAAATCTCGACATCGGAGCCATGATGTCCATTTGTTTAGGGTTGCGCCTAATATATATTATGATCGTTAATTGACAGGCAATAATGTGCTACACACCCAAGTTCCTTTGGGACGCGTTCGAAGGTGGTCTTCTGCGGACCATCGTGATGGGCCTCAACGTTGGAATGTGCCATCAGGAGGAGAAGGAGAAGAAAAAGGACGTGCTCATTGGGTACCTCATCAGGCATGAAAGGGTAAGAATTTGAACTTTGATTACTAGCAATAGAGATCACTTTGTAGTAACTCCTGCTGATGATGCCGATGATGCGGATTGGTGGGTGAATACTTAGCGGCATGTTACCGGAGTTTGGAAGACGACTGAAGTACACTTAAAGCATATACTTTTTTGATCTGCAATATACTTTAAAATTGCGTAGTATAAGTAATATTGGTCACTGTTTTTTTACCATCTTTTTTCAATCTCAAAAGGACTTTCACTGACAGAGAGCTGATGTTACAAGGAGTAACTTAAGCCTCTTTTATTTAAAAAAATATAAATTTCTGCGAAATAAGTCTTCCCAAGTCAACGCAAGTGAAACCGCGAGGCACAGCTAGGAATTAATATTGTTGAATTATAAAGTTTTAAAATCACGATTCAAACCATTCCCCTGCCCCTGGGAATATTTTTCCAACGAACCCTACGTGTGTGGCGTGCCAATGCGCGCACGCATTTTCTTTATTACCGACAGAACTTACCGGCGTGTATTCAAATGAACTTGACGTGAGTTGCAAATGCATTCCTGTAATTGTCACGGGAATTTGTTGTTTTGTATGGGAACCTTTCTCTTGTTTTTGTACCTTTGAAAGACAAATGGAAAGGTTGTCTGAGGCGCCTAAGAAGCTGGTTAAATTATATGATTCTAAGGAATTACAAAGCGCTCGGACGTTGCGCTGACTATTACATTACAACTTACTGTCATGTGACTGCAATAGTCGAAAAGCCGTGATGGTCGAGTGACATGTAGAAATATTCATAGCATATTTTGAGTATCTCTGTAAGAGTATTCCGCTATATGAAAGATTCTAACCGCAGTTCACATAAACGTTATACGTAATTGCATCATAATAACGAATAAAGTTTCAAATAATTAGTCCTTGAGGTTTAGGCGCGCATTGTTGCAATTTTTTGCAGATTATAATTACCATAGCTCTCACGTTTGAATCGCCCTGACAATAATAGCGGATGTGTTGATGATATCAATTAACAGCATTAAGGACAGGATTCTGCACTAATTACATTTTAGCGTACAGGTCGGTGGGATTCGAAATTGTGTCGCTTTTGTGACGACGACCACGGCTCTCTTCCATGTTAATTATATATATGAATAGATCACATTCACATTTATGTCTTGATATTCTGCTGCAAATGCAAGGCATGCCACGAAGTGCCAAGAATTTTAGCGCCCCTAAGCGATGCGCACTTAAAGTATTCCACTCACAGGACACCTTTGTCTACTCGAGTTTGCGCAATGTTTAGTCACTTTCATTACCCATGTCTGGTTTTGTTTAAATGTGTAAAGCAAATGAAACTAAGTAAGTTATACTTAAAGCATGACGCACCGAAACTAACTGAAGAGACAAACATCGTATCTACTTAGTCTACGTAGTAATTACTGTACGGAATCACTTTCAGCCCGTACTTATTCAAGGCAAACCATATTTTATTTATTACTAGCTGTGCCCAGCGGTTTCCTCGCGGAAACCTAATATTTTTAATAAAGAAAAGGTAGCCTATGTCCTTTCTCAGGGTCTAAAGATTGTCTGTGTCAAATTTCATCAAAATCGGTTGAGAGGTTTAAGCGGGAAAGCGTAACAGACAGACAGCGTTACTTTCGCATTTATAATATTAGTAGGGATGTGCCTTAAACAATTTACATATTTATTAATGGTAGCGTCAATATTTATTTCTGTTACTAATTACTGATTCCCAATCATGCTAAAACGTCTGAACAGGTATTATCGGGAGATCAAGTGATGCTTATGAAGCGTGGAAATTACATAAAAGATTACTATTGTCCGGTAACAATGGTGTACGTTGGTGATGTCGCTCTGACGACATCAAAAACTATAAACATAGGTGTCATAAACCTTACAGGAGTTTTATGTCGTTACATAGCAAAAGTCAACATGCTGACGCCTATATTCCCTAAAGGGATAGGCAGAGGTGTTCTTATACTACCCCCAAATATTGTCAGTTATGTTGAAAGTCCCATGTCATAGTCACACATGGAAAACCCAATAACACTTTTCCAGATCTTATGGATCGAACCCGGGAACTCGCGTTTTGCAATCATTAGACCAATGAGGCAGACAGAAATCCTCCGACAAAGAAATATCATTCGTATTGAACCTCAGAATGTTGTGTGTAGAACCCACTATAATATCATATCATCTCTTCTTCAATCAACATCGTTATTCGCGAAATTCTCAGGACAAAGAATACACATTGGATATTAGATCTTCGTTCCAATTTGATATGGGTCTCTTATCATCATTATCTTTAATGAACTAAGTGCCCCAATTTGCTCTCTTGTTACAAGCCTCCGCTTGTCTTATAGTCTGTGATCCATCAATGTCGGTAATCGTTATCTATTGAATCCTATATTCGTTAATTGCACGTTATTTGCATTTCATTCTTTACATGCATGGCAAAGATATTTAGCTTTTCTTGATCAAGCGATCTTCTTTGATCTCCAGTTAGTCTTCATCATCCTCCTGTCCATATCCCATGTTATTTGTGGTCGGCGCTATCAACCCTATCATATCTATATTCACTCTCGAATGGGAGTTAGATATTCTAGCCATATCATCTTTCACACAATCCATCCATCGTTTGTTAAGTCTTTCACATTCATAACAAAGACTCTTTTGGAAACATTATCCTCATCCCTTCGCATAACAATGTACATACCACGAGAAATGTTTATTCTTCAATTTCTTAGTCACTGGCTTTATAAATATGTAGACAGTATAAATTGTAAAAACTGGGCAATGTTTGTCTCGTAATAATCTGATTGAACCTAAAATCTATGATCTTAAAGACAAAAGCAACTGGATGTATGTCGTTTAATTCAGCTAGAATATAAATGAAAACCTACCATCGTTTTCTTTGTGAATGCCCGTTTGCATTTTGAATACTTACATTTTCGATTTGGCGAACAATTTGATATTGTATTTAAAGTAGAAAGTTGGTTCAAAATTAGCTTTTTATAAAATTCTAGATTTCAATTGTCACCGTACCTGCCCCGTGAAGGGTAAAACTTTCCAGCGTCTGTTCTTTGGACCGTATCGCAGAAAAAATAGAAGATCGTGATACCAGATTGGTTCAGATCCGCTGCGGCGACATCGAATGGCCGATTTTTTGTTCGCGGTCATTGCCCATAGGTACACGTTCATTGCACGCCAGTTACGCAACATAGTTACAGGCTTTACATCGACTGCTGTGCTTGGTATTATCCAACAGATCCCAACAATTGTTCGTACTTAGCCGGTAATGCATATAATAATTGCTTTGTCGCCTTTCCGGTTTTGAAATCTATATTTGGAAGTAGCTTTAGTTTATTGAATGTTGGTTGCAGTTATATTTCTATTATGCTATGTAGTTATAATCGTTTTAAGGCCAATTCACCCCGAAGGTTTTCCCACATTGACTTTTGTGAGTCATGGGATTTTAGCACCCGGGTTGATCATATCTAAGTATACTAATATTATAAAGCAGTTTGTTTGGTTGAACGCGCTAATCTTAGGAACTACTGGTTCGGATTGCGTACTTATTTTTGTGTTCGGTAGTTCATTTATCGAGGAAGGCTTTAGACTTTATAACATCACGCTGGCTTAAATTATACGGGGATGAAACCACGGCGCATAAATATAAATTTTATGAATGTATCTTCCGTGTTTCTGATATCGGTCAATACTGCGACTATATTCCAAAGATTTGCTCCGATATTCCTTCGTCTATAGCATTTATATTTTCCCTTGTGATTACTAATAGTTCCGATAAATCCACGATTTAATTTATTCATCCGTGCATCATGCATTTGTAAACACCCACATGTAATATGTTACGCAGATTACTAGTTTTTTCAATATTAAAGTATTTTTTTTTACATTTTATGTATTGTTGCTTGATGCTCTTGTTGTTTCGGTATACTTTACGAAAAGAAAGTACTCTTCGACATTAAGTACTTGAAATTTCAATCACTTTTATTTCTTGGAAGAAATCCGAATTTTAATAATTATTTTTAATTGTTTTCAGTTTTAACTCTTAAGTAGGTTAAGAGCCTTAATATGCTACTGCAAGAAAACTTTTTGATACTTTTTGCGTGATCGTGACTCTTTTAGACTATGTGCAAATTTTTTAATGAACTAAGTGGTAAGTACTACAGCTCAGTCCTGCCTGATTATTAAATATGCTGAATTAATTTCTTATGCAAACGTCTTATTGAAATTAGTATAATTTGCATTCAATTAATCGCCTGCGGATTTTGAAACTTGGGAATTTCGAATAGCTAAAGAAGTCTGACTCACTTTCGGAGGATATTGTTTTCCTCCTATCGAAATTACATACATACATACATGTTCACGTCTGTATTCCCTTAAGGGATAGGCGTGGTGTAGCAATAACAACACCCACACTCCGAAGATGATTAAGTGCCTCTTTGAGAAGAACCTAGAAGTTATTAGAACATTTAATAATGACACTGTTACGAGAAAAGCTAAAAAAAAACTTTATAATAAAGACTATAAAATTAAGCTTGATTATGACAGAGGTACATTGAAGAATCTGTAGAGTTTTGCTCCCTAAGGTATGTGAAAGGGGTATGAACGCTTGTATATGAAAACTTACTTTCCTTCCGTAATCTGGTTATATATAATCGTTGTCCCGACTGCAGCGCCATCTGCCGGGCTGATTTGTATTTGTAAATCTAAACCATCCAGGGCGCCACCCAAACGCATAAAAAAAACTCAAATCGGTCCAGCCGTTTAGGAGACGTTCAGTAACATGAACACGTACAGTAGTATTATATATATAAAGATTACCGCGTTTATAGGCTGTGCTTGCTCCAATAAAGTTTAAGGCCTACAACTCATATTTCTTATCTGCTTATTCGCAAAGAAATCCTCCAGTTCACCTCTCTCACACACGTTTTAGCAATATAAACGTGACTCCATACCGTTTACAAAACACAACTATTTACCACATAATTTGTAGAATATAGCACAACGCTACGCGCTTAGAATACACAGTAAACATTTTTAACTGCTAGAGGCATCTACATTTTAATAGTTTCAATGCATTATTCTGACAATTATTAGTAAGTACTTACTGGCTTTCTCGCTGCGGTTTCGAATGCCATATAATAAAGTTGAAGCCGAAGAAATTTCAGTAAAATTGGAATTAATCATAGTGTCCAAGATTTGGTATGGAATCCGAGAAGGTATTATAAGCCAATGAAAGCCAATTTTGGTCTTACTTAAAATCTCACAAAAGTTCCTTAGATCAGAATCTTCGAAAGTAAATTCCAGTAATGCTCTGATCCATGGCACAATACAATACAGGTCCATCGCAGGTAACCACATCCTGCCAGCTGGCGGATGTTTAAAATGCAGGTGCTATCGCTGGAGTGAGCTGTATCGAATGATTGTTCGTGTCTGAATGAGTCTAAATTACTTAAGAGTTATAATATTGTACCAAAACTTCTTGCAATTACGTATGATGACACACGACGTATAAGAGGATTAGACTCGTCACAAAGTATCGTAGTAAAATTCTTAATAAAATTCATATTTTTATTAAATGGGTAGTCTGTGCGGCAGAACTTTTTGCTGTCACTGTAACATTTCAAAATATAGCTATATTTTTTTGCTA
This sequence comes from Watsonalla cultraria, assembly GCA_964035505.1. Taxonomy (NCBI): domain Eukaryota; kingdom Metazoa; phylum Arthropoda; class Insecta; order Lepidoptera; family Drepanidae; genus Watsonalla; species Watsonalla cultraria. The sequence continues at coordinate 897,354 of OZ037717.1, read as the reverse complement.
AAGTGGTCGTTGCCTAACCCTTGGATCACTACGTGTAATATTACAGTGAGTCACACAGAAACAGGGCACAATTTGAAGTGATAAACCCCATCGTGACCTTCCTAAAATGTAGAATTGTAGACATTATTTACATATGCGTAGAGCTCATCTCGAGGCCACCGCGTTTCCGTGACATTTGGCTTTGTTCTAAAAGTTTTTTATTTGACAGTACTTAGTAAAGTCAAAGAACTGTTGAATAATTATCACTTACTTCGCGAAACAATTGGGTAAGTAATTATATTCTGCGTCATATATGCGTTAGTCGTTGTCTTATCCACAGATATCGAGATTATCCTACATTAAGCATCTGCTGTTTTCCAAGTGTCCATACTAAGCAGAGACAGGATCATAACGGCATATCTGTTCAGTGATCAGCGCGAATGTAAGTTAGGTTACTGGATATTGCAGTAAAATGGTTGGGTTGCAGAATCTAAAATGTCCACGAGGTCCTATAATGGGGGACTAGGGCCCCAATGGTCCAGACTGTCAGATACCAGAGAACCCCAGATAGTCTCATGTCATATCAACCCCTAGTTTATTGTCAAACGAGCAATCCATTTGTAACAAGAAATTTCAAGTGTCACCCTCAAGTATCCAACGCGCTGGATAAGTTTTTGTCCGCTCCATCGTTCATGTAACGGTACTCGTAAACTTGTCTTGGCCCGGCTACCGCTATCGACTAATTGGCATTGCGCACGAGTCGCCCTTTCTGGCTCAAGTGGTCAGTCTCGGTACTCCTTATCATTGCTTCTGTTCCACTTAAATGCTATCCAACTTGTCTACCTTATTGTTGTTTTGAGATCTGTATGCTTAAATTAAGGGAACCTTCTGAATGTTTCTTACTGTGACAATACAATGAGATACACCATACACTCTTCTCACGACGTGTTCAATCAAATCTTAGCCACTATTATGTCAGGGACTCCGTATTCTCGTTGACCGTTCACGCAACAGCGACCACCTGGCACTGCCATTTAAGTATCTTGATACATAACAATTATGCTGATAACTTGCTTGCCCTTGTCCAAATAATGGACATATTTCATAGTAGGATTGGATTGGACATGGATTTCTTTGATGTTATGTATGGCACGTTTAGTAATTATCAATTGATCCATGAACCAGTAAAATGACACTACGCTTATTAACCACTCGATCAATTTTCAACCTTATAAGTAGTGAAACGAACACACACAATGCAGCAATAACGTAAAGTGATCTTGTAATGTTACGCGTCTATGGCCAATTCTGGAGTGTATCTACCATACTTGTAAATCGTGCGATCGCCTTGATATCTTGACACCTTTCGCGTCCTTATTACTATTATGGATTGAAATAGCTTATTGGTTCAAAATCATCGCCCAAACTGCCTCCTTGCGTAATTGTTGAAATCCACTGTGTAGGAGTTGTGTTTCTGACACCTGTTAGATCTTTGGTCTTTATTATCTAAGAAGTTCCATCAGGTCATGAAAGCTTAGCGTGGTCTTAAAGTCACGGAGGGGATACTTTATTGGATAGACAGACGATCACGCAAATTTGAACTGTTGAATTGGGGAATACTTGACTTCGCCCATCGATTGTATTATTGCGATGTTCTTAATATTTTTTTGTGTCAACAACACTGCATAATAGCCTTGGTTGTCGATTCAATGCATATGTAAGCCGATTGCAATTTAAATTCTAGGAACTCTACTTCGTTTCTTATAATTTTGGGATATTTCCGCAACATAAGTTTTCCAGAAACACATGAATAAAAATATTGTTTGTTAGTTCCAATAAGACCACCGTTACAACATTACTTCTAAAAAATTGTCTCGTATTCGTGGCATCGCGTTGCCATTTACCAATAACACTGTCGCAATGTCCATTGTGTGTAAATTGATCGTGCAAGAATCTTCTGGCAACCACTTGGTGACAACTCTGCAAAATTGTACTTTAAAACCTTTACTTCCAGGTTTTACTTAGATCATTAGTCTTAATTGCCTAGAATAAGCATAGCCATATAATTTTGACATGCGACTGATGGAATCCAAAATATTCATCCAAAAGCTTGAATTATTTAAGTATCTTCAAAGCCACTACGTTTTCATGGTGCTGTTTGGTCTTGAGTGGTGTGTTATCTGTAAAGCTTCGGCGTGGCTCTAAAACAGTGTCGTTTTCAAAATCAATTATGAACTCTATGGTCTCACTAAAAGGTTTATATTAGTCTGATATGTTTAAAGTTAAAATATTATGACGTCTACTTGTAACTTTGCTTGGGGCTACACATCTGGCCACCAAACATCCCGAGCCAGACGCTAGTCAATTAAACAAGACCTGTTTTAGGGTTCCTTGGAAAAAAATACACTGTATTTTTTGTGCAAAATGTTTTTATATCTTCTTGGGGCATATTGTCAAATATGGTAAAATCTTAACGGAGGCGCCGGCGTCATCTTTGACCCCAACTTCTTGATGTTTTTGTTCAAGCCAAAATGAAATGTCAAAGCTAGGAAATAAGTAAGACGTCAAATTATTACTATTACGATGATAGTAGATTCGGCAGTCAAACTCAATCTTATACAATAGGATTAAGGCCAGAGCTACAATGATGTAAAATGTACCCTACCCTCTGTCCAATTTGGAACTTAATATCCCCTACAGAACCCTTAAAATCTTACAAACGAATTCTGCCTTTCTAAAGGCGACTTCAAATGCCTCAGTTTTTGTTCTCTGAATCAATTCTCTTACATCAGCCAGACAGTAACAATATAATGGTGTAGGTAGATGCTTTATGACCGCTAATGTATAGGTTCTGTCCGAGGTCGATGAACTAGATAAGGCCTTTCTTATGATCATTAACGGAATGTATCTTGCCTTGTATTCATGTAATACAAATCTATTGTGATCAGCCAAACCATCAAGAGTTTTTATTGCCATGATGGTTCAGGTGTAAGTAAGGTTCTGAAGCTGCAGGCGACTGGGGCTATGAAGAACTGGGACCGCGGTCCCAATCCAGATAGCATTTTCGATCGACTGGGACCATAATTATACCTATTTAGCTTCAATGTACAGTTAACAGAAAAGTCTAAAATACTGTCTTCAGTTGCAAAATATCGTTATAGAGGTTATAATATCGCTGTGCCACGATGATGCCAGGATGTGCAACCAGTGTTAGCTAACAACCCGATTTCCTGCCACGAGGTGTACTTATGTTGCGACAATGGTGCAGTTGCACTGTAATTGTACACTGCGTCGTGTAGATGATAATGGACCTTATCAAATGAGTCTGTAGATAGTATTCACGTTGTCGTTGTCATCCTTCAGAGTTTCATCAATTTGATCTAGATTCGGAGTTTGAGCGAAATCTGTACATTTTCAGCTGTTACTTATTGATAACTGTGCCCCACGGTTTCATCCGCTTAAACTTAAATTAATGGGTGGCTCGAGATACTTAACCTTTATTTTATAATAAAAGCAGCCTAAGGTACTCCTTGTAACATTAGCTATCTGCCTGTGAAAGTGAAAGAACCGACAGACAGACAGACGGACGGACAGATAGACAAAAACGGAAATAATTTTTTTTATTGTATTTTTTTATATGGGTACCGATTAGTATAGTTTCATATGCATAAAGTAAAAAGTACTTAACCGGGAATTACAAACAGACACTTCAATTTAACGTGTCACAGTATTCTTACGTTATCTTCCTGACCTTCTGCAATGCCATTGGGGTCGCCACAATTTTTTTTTATTCCGATAGTTATTATTATGTTTGATTTATTAAAATTATCTCTTGTTTATACCCTACTGACTATATGACCTACAGAAATCACAGTACCTATATCACTTGAATTGTGTAAACGGTTATAAGGTCGTATCATTGAAACATACATGTAAGTGATGATTTTGTAGTTTTTATCATGCATCTCGAAGGTAGCCCTACAAAGTAATCTATTGACGGGCTATCGCCAGGTGCTGTCTGCATAAGGGCAACATCTGCCACCTCGCCCCTGTGTTGCCAATTGTGATAATAATAGCACATCACTACAAATAGAGACGTTTGCTAGACATTTACACCCCACAAAACAAGGTTTAATTAAATTAAGACCAGGGGCCTTACCATAAGCTTTCATTGCGATCATAGTTCCACTGTGTGACAGTGACAGACTTATACACGTCATATACATGTCTCGTAATAAGAGTAAAACTATCATGGTAATAAGATGCCATGGTAGGGCTGCAGACCAAACTCGGACTATGTATATCTACTATCCCTTTTGTAATTAGTATCACAAAAAAATTGGAACTACTTTTAAGTCAAGGATTATCTTAGGTGATGCTTTTGTAATTAAAGAGTATTTAGGTTTACTGACACTCTTGGCGAAGTTTGATTATAATCCCAGATGGCTATTGCATTGGGTTATATGTATAAGTTGCAACTGTTTTCAGACAGATAAATCTATAACATGGTACTGGTAGGGATGGTACTATTTTTATGTATTCTTCGGCAGAGTAAATTTTAAGACCACAATTTGTCGCGTAACCCTAATATTTTTAATAAATAGCATATGTTACTCCTTGAAACATCCGCTACTTGCCAGTGCAAGTCCCGTTAAAATGGGTCCAGCCGTTTCAGAGATTACCCGGAACAAACAGACTGACAGACAGAAAAAAATTGTAAAACTTGGTTTTTAGTGTCAGTAGCGTGTATACTTTCATATGCATTTAGTGAAAAGCTGTTATTTTGGAATTACAAACAGACACTTAAATATTATTTATCTGTATAGATTAACGGTTGCTGAATTTTGATAGGTTTTTAACAATTTGAACAACACTTTTTGCGGAATTGTTCGTTGTCTATTGCTTCATATTACTTGATTACTACACAATCGAAAGTTGGTCCCTTAATGTGGCGTAACATTAGGCAACTGTAACGGTGTAATTAATAAAAAAAAACACTATTAAATCCTTTCACAAATTAATTGTCCAATCTTGTTTAGAAGGGACAAAAGGTTGTGTTGCTCAAGATAAATGTGTACTTAAAATTGTTATATTAAACTTAATTACTTTTAAAGAACGTTTCGGGACAAAAACAACACATGGATACCAGTCTTTTGGGCTTTGCTGTTAAACAATTTTATGTTCATAATGGAGGACTGACAAATTTGATGTTAAGTTCTGCTAAGGATGAGAAAATACCACCGTTTGAGATACTAACCTTCTGAGAACCAACAATAATTTAACTGGCATATAAGAACCTAATAGAATCGAAAATAGTCGTAAGTAGAGGTATCTAGCCAGATCTATGTAAGACCCAGAGCCTGTAGACAAAGTAACATTATCCCCGCGCTTTGCTTATAGAAACGATATAAAATGTATAGGAAGGATATAAGTCACGTGATTTATGTAATTTCCATACATTTCGTATCTTCTTATAGCGCATGCATGACAGGCCTACATTAGGCTTAGACAAAGTAACATTATCTCGCGCTCTAGGACAAAGAAAACGATGTATTATTCATGAAATTCAGACCATCTGGGTCTTGTTTTGTAAGTGTAATTAAATATAGATGTTGATCGAATTAACAGATGCAGTGGTTATGCCAAAATACATACAACTACCACCACAGGCTATCAATGTGAACCGACCTTGAACTCGCGATACGGCCAGCTTAATATCCAGTGACAATGTTTTATAAATATTATCACACACTATAACCTCCTGATGTGTCGGTCTGTGTGATATCACTAGCCTTGGTTCCATGAGAATGGTTTAGATGGAAATACGGTTTTTTGGTACGTTTTCTTCGGTATTTTTGAGGGTAGTAAACGTATCAATTCTCGTAATACTCCCAATATCATTGCGAAATTAGATCGATTTAAGGGTAAGGCGTATGTGACATATACGCCTGTCACTGTCACTCAGATAACCATCAGAGTGCCTAGTGCGAGTTTTTCACAGCCGCCGTCACAAGTCACCGCGTCAAAGTTAACGCAGATTTGTATGGGATCGGAGCAGCGCCTCTGTCGGCCTAAAGATGACACTATTGTGAGCCCATACAAATCTGCGTTTACGTCGACGCGGTGACTTGTGACGGCGATTTTAAGAAAAGTCGCACTAGGCACTCAGCTTACAGAGAAACCAACAATAATCCCATAGCAACTTTCTTATTTACCTTAGCATTAAGTTCTTAACAATAGCCTATTATAAATGACGATGATAACATACTCCATTTGCTAATGCATTTGAAAGAGGTCGTTATCTAATGAATCCTTCATATGTAAAAGCTGTATCAAGCTATTGACACAGTATACAAATAAACTTACCAAGTAGTATGGAAACTAGAATGAGAATGAGAACCTTTGCTCCATTGGAGCGTGAGGGTTGAAGACTCATAAAGTTTGTAATTTATATGCTCTTTAATTCATTGTTTGCTTATTCATTTATTTATGTAAAGGAGACATACAGTTTTATATATATTTATAAACTTGAACCAATTAAGTTTTCAAAATTAAACTTTAAAGTAATGTGGATAAAAATATTGACGTTTTGAAGTTAAGACAAAATTTGGGAAGACATGTAAATTAAGTACACACGATCGACCAAAACGTGATACTCCTTAATGACAGAACTGCCAGGGGCGCTTAGAATTTCGTAGATGCGTGTATCTGTGCGAGTGCCGTTTCGAACGTTTTGTTCTTATTTACTACTAGCTGTGCCCCGCGGTTTCACCCGCGTAAATTTTAATTTCATGATTGCCCGCGGATCCCTAATGTTTTTTTTAAATCTAAGTAGCCTAGAGCAAATAGACAGACAAACAGACAGAGAAAGATCTTGGTTTTTTAAAACTTGGTTTTTTAGTGTCAGTGTATATATCTGTATATAATAGATGTATAGATGTATAGATACTGTTTGTAGTAAGCTTATATGTACTATGCCATTGATATGAGCTCGGATGGCAGGCTGTAAACACTCGTTGGGTGTCGTGTGATAACCCAAACACAGGCCACCCGTGGTCAGCAGTTTGAAACAACTTTGATACGAAGATCGCTTGTTAAGTACATCTCAAATTATTGTGTACGTGGATACTGATACCGAAACTATAAATTTAATGATGGTCATTACAAGATTCTTCGGAATAACCACCAAGCAGTTCTAGTTTTTCATTCGGAGTCAGATTTTTTGCGTATTTTTTCGTCTCTGAGATTTTGTTTTATAATTGACGTCACCTGAACCGTACTATTATTAGAAAGGGTTTAATTTAGAACCTCTTTTGAACGCATGAAACAATTACCTCTTTATTTTTAAAATGAATGCAGTAGTTTCACAAATTTTACGTGAATTTGACCCAAACGACAAGATTCTAACCGGTTCTAAGTACTTCCTTGAAGAAGCCAATTCCCACAGACTACCAATTACATCTTGTTGTAGCTAACGAGACCTTTGCTCGATTGCAGATCTGTCTGTGAATCACGCTGATTTGGTGACTAATTCAATTATTTATTTGCATACTTAGGACAATTCAATTCTGTCTTTATGCCATGGTATTAGAGTAGTTATTGCAAAGTGTTCGAAGGTTCTCTCGTTTTTCATGCAATAAAAGTGATTCAGAATCCTGATTCAGATAGAGATCGAAATGTGGACGTTTAAAACCCTAATGTACGCTCGCTAATTGAAAAGCCTTATTTGAAGAACGGCATTTTTTTGAACTAAGATGAAGTGTCATCGATAGAGATAAGGTTAGAGAGGCGGTTTGTTTCCTTCAGGAAATCTTATGACCTTTCAGACCTTTACATTAGAATATATTTCGGAGCCATTCGTAAGTTATTGTACTTAATAAAATCATTTTCATTTTCATTTTCATTGGTGGCTCGCGGAACCCTAATGATTTTTTTAAAGTGAAAGTAGCCTAAGTTACTGCTTGTAACACCAGCTATCTATCAGATAAAGTACCGTTTAAATCGGTCCTGCCGTTTCAGAGATTACCCGGAACAACCAGTTTTTAATATGTCAGTATTGTTTATACTTTCATATCCATTTACTGAAATGCTGTTATTTTGGAATTACAAACATACACTTCAATTTTATTTATGTGTATAGATGTAGATATACAGTGTGGGCCTTTAATTGTATGCGATGCGATCAATGCTTATGACATATTCCTCGCCAGATATAAGTTCATAGTATCATACCAAATCCATAGTAAAATGGTAGCTATTTTAATTATAGGCACCATACGATCGGACACTGATGACAGGACAGACTATATTTGTAGTCAAATCGTCTCCTAACTCCTACCTTCAGATGGAATACTGCAGCAATATTGAATTTAATATATTCCATAGCAATTAATAGTCTGTTTTCTCCGGAATTCGAATGTTCAGGCGCTATCGCTGGAATGTGGAGTCAATTGGGTCACACGGGGTCATGCAGACATCTCATGTCTCAAGGAATTTCCATTATGACATGTTCAATACTATCTTTATTAACGCTTCAACAGGAGGCATTGAAATGTCTCAAAGGTTGTGTTGGAATATAACTGTAGTTACTTTCGTGCTTTTGAGAGGTTGATATGAATTCCGTTTGGATTTTATTGTCCGATAAATGGATCTATGTTCCTTTATTGAATGTCACGTTATCTTCAAGATGGTTTAAAACCAAATGAAGAATAGATTAGATCTCAGAGAGCTATTTAGATCGTTGAGATCCTTATGTTTTGTAAAGACGATGCTCAAATTTCGCCTCGTAATTTGATAGTGTTATTGAGTTTCAGCTTGATGGTGTTGACCGAAATCGTTTTTTATCAGTTAAGTTTTTACTAAATAAATTTATTATCTGATGTCTATCTTGCACATTAGGATCTCTGATGATTATAGCATGCAAATCTATTTCTATTTCTCTCATGCAAATATATTTAAACAAAGGGGCAGTCTTGGTGACTCGTATTTTTAATGATAACGTTAGATTTACCACCGTTTCTAATAAGAGTCAATGTACCTAATCGAGTGGTGTTTGGTGTTCCAGACGCACAAGCTATACGCGCTGCGTTACTGGGGCTGCGAGCTGCTGTGCCTGGTGAACATCGTGGTGCAGCTATGGATGATGGACAGCTTCTTCGACGGAGAGTTCTTCTCCTACGGCGTTAGGGTGCTCGGATACAGTGATGTACCGCAGGATGAGAGGTCAGTAATAAAACTTGGTTTTAAAAATGCTCTCAAATCAAAATCAACCCATGGTTGCTTCTGGAATTTGATGCGATACCTTGAAATTACTACGAAATTGGCATAGGAGTTAACATCTTGAAATGATAAACCTTATGGTGTCTATGAGTGCTCAAGGAAACTGAAAGAGTATCTCCCTGTTGCCCTGTGGTGAATCATGCCAAAAATTCACAAGATGATATGATCCCCTTAAGCTTAAACTGCGTTTTCTTAAGAATCCCTGAAATCTTGAAAGAGTAAAATACCGAAATTATTTTGCGTTAGAATAGTGTTCGTGCAGCATGGTCATGCTGCGCTACTGACAGTTAATAATGTTCGCGTTCATAGGCAGCAGTAGCCGCTTACCCGTAGACTAAGCTTTTTTTACCATCTCAGTAGTTTATTAGAACCCAAAATTATATAACATATTATACTTATAGATACGACCCGATGATCTACGTGTTCCCGCGCATCACTAAGTGCACGTTCCACAAGTTCGGTGCGTCCGGTAGTATACAGACGCACGACAGCCTCTGCATCCTGCCCCTCAACATCGTTAATGAGAAGACGTACATCTTCCTCTGGTTCTGGTACATCATTCTTGCGGTCGTGCTCACGCTGCTCATACTCTACAGGTAAGACAGATAGTAGATGATAAGTAATAATAATTATAATAATAAAAACTAATTGATAAAGATACGAGCTGTGCCCCGCGATTTCACCCGCGTAGATTTAGGTTCATCCTTATTGTCGCGGAACCCTAATATTTTTAATAAATAAAATTAGCCTATGTTACTCCTTAATACATCAGCTACCTGCACTGGCAGGTAGGTAGCTGATGTATTAAGACTTTCACTGGAAAGACAGACGGGACTTTCACTGGAAAGTCTGCAGTGTGTATACTTTCATATGCACTGAGTGAAAAGCTGTTATTTTGGAATTACAAACAGACACTTCAATTTTATTTATCTGTATAGATATGAATAAGAAGGTATTAAAGTTACTTTGCTTAAAGTTTGTAGATAAAGGCGATTTATCAATAATAATTTGTATCAAATTAACATAGCTGAACCAATACACCCATGATGCCAGTGGTTTCTGTAGGAAACTTAGCTATGCGACTAGTGTTGGTATTAATTTTCTTCACGATTAACGTTGATTCACCGTGGTAATTTATTGAAAGTAATGAAAACATTTTCATCTTTATTGGTGTGACCAGGGCGCAGCACTTGGTTTGCCCCATGCCAAAACCATAATATTCTTCTTCTTAGTCGGTCACTCTTAGCAGAGTGGTCGTGGTTGACGATGGTGCAACTTGATTGGCTAACGCAGCCCCTGCGATGCGTCTCCACTTGTTGCGGTCGTTAGCATCTCTGGAACTCTGGACTACGAAGGTTTTAGTCGTAGCTTTAATAAGGTCTCTCCAACGCGTAGGTGATCTACCGCGCGACCGCTTTCCCTCCACCTGTCCTTGGACATAATATTATACTTAGTTATACTAGTATAAGCCTTACTGTCCTCCTTGCTAGAATTCAGATTTTGGTTGAGTAATAAATTTAATTGAATTTTGTTGGTCATGTTTTTCTTTCGTCCTTACCTTCGGTGGTTCAGATATAAAGACAAGAGTTTATATTATTCCAGATTAGTGATAATCTTCGTGCCGTCGGTGCGACCTCGGTTGCTGCATGCTCGCTCCCGCACGCTTGCCATGGAGATGGCGGTGGCGGTCTCTCGGCGCACAGACCTGGGTGACTGGTGGCTGCTATACATGCTAGCACGCAACATGGACCCGCTTATATACAGGTAATATTTGTATACCACTATGGTGGCAAACAAGCATGCAGTCCACCTGATGGTGAGTGGTTACCGCAGCCTATGGTCGCTTGCAATATCACGCCCGCGTTGCCGACCCCATCCTGTACTTGTTTGGGAAAACCATATTGAGTGAGACTACTATTTAGAACAATCCAGAATCGAAAAGGAAAGACGATTGGTCACGTTGTAAGATATGAAAGCTCTCCTTAGAATATTCCAGAAGGAAAAGTATCATGAGAGTAAGGGGCAAGACGGCCAATTTTAATTAGTGTAAATTGAAGTCGCCATGTTCATACTAAATTATTTTGTATGTTTGAACGCATCGTTTCTATAAACTACGATTTTAATTACATGTAAGAGTTGATCAACGGATTCATAGCTAAAATAAATCCATATTATATTCAAGAATGTAGAGTAATGTAATAGTATTTTAAAATGACTGCCCAATGTGAAGATAAGGCGAGTTACTGGTTATGTATATAGTGATAAATACACTATTTTTATAACCAACTTTGTTGTGTCGTGCCATATGGTATGATTCATACATTGCACTCAATTGTTCCAGGGAGCTAATATCCGAGCTGGCGAAGAGATTGGGCGAGAAGAGTCCCCGGGCGTGACCTCAGCCTCCTCCCCGCGTCGCCGTCCTCGGCGTCTGACACTCGATCATAAGCTAAGTGATGCCTTCTACATTTGAGACTGCCTATTCTTTGACGTATCTCACGTTAATAATATTCGAAAATTATTTCCATTATACTGTGACAGACGTCAACGTCACTTTGATGTTTATATTGTGACAGATGTCAATGTTTCTTTGACGTTTATATTGTGACAGGTGTCAATGTCGACTGACGTTTATATTGTGACAGATGTCGCCCTACGTTTATTATATGTCTGTTTTGTAAGTGTAACTTTTATGTCGAATTTTACTGTATTGTATTATTTTTAAGGAAAACGACTCCTTACAAGTGATAATGTATGAGTGTCACGTCAATGTCATGACAGTGACATTAGCTTGACGTGGACAGTTTGGTTTGAACAATTGAATGTCTAGGATAAGAATCTTCCAACTCCGTAGGAATCATTTCTCAATCACAATGTTCTAAGAGAGTTCTTAAAATCTTGACATGACAAAGTTAAACGATATTATTCCTAGCGCAGTTGCCATAAGGTCGAATATTGTAACCGACACCTCCACGTACACTTCCAATGTTTAAGTAAGCTAAGGATGATAAATATACTGCCATTTTTATACGCCTCAAATAAAACACTGTACAGATAAAGCTACTTCTTAATCTGAATTCTATGAAAGTTAGTTGTAACTTGTGTATACTTTAATTTATTCGTGTTATGTAATATGTTTATTCCTTACCCAACATTTGACCTGACTTACAGTCACGAGGATAAATATGGGATCATTTTGGTATCATGTTATTTTGCTTGAGATTAACGAATTTGAGCTTTGCGGTGAACATCGTGAAGAAACTTGTATACGGTCGTGCCTGAAGTGCCTGAGAGACATTATTAAAGTTGGTGAAAGTATGGTGCAAATGTGCGTTGTCACTCTGCAAATTACTTCAAAAATACTTTGAGATTAAATAATTAAGATGCATTTAAACAGCTGGCAATATCACCTATCGAAATGATCACATAATAAGTCCCGTTGACTGTACATTCTCATAAAAAAGACATTATTTTTACAATCATATTATGCATATCAAGTAGTTAGTTCATTATTTCTTACTGTTAAGTTCAATTTATTACAGAATTAGTGTTTTGTATACCGTTTTGTATACTAGTATGGATCTTTTAAACTAGGTAGGGTTACCATCTCAATGAAATTAATCTGTATATAGTACTCACCTCTACTATAATAGAACTACAAGCGTTGGATTGGCTATAAACGTCGAAATTTATGTGTCTAATTGATTGCCGCCATTTTGGCGCTGTAGTCTATAGCGTCCGCGGAACTAACAATTAGTTCAGTAGGCCTAGACAAAGTGATATTCTCGCGCGCTGGCGCTAAAAGAAGCGATACAAAATTTACAGATATGACATAAATCAGTCACGTGACATATTTAATTCCCATATATTTTGTATCGTTTCTATTAGCGAAGCGTGAAGATAATGTTACTTTGTCCAGGCCTACTGGAGACGCTCGCTGGTGGCGTATGTATCATTCATGGCAACCGACCGCGATGGCCACTGAGTTTGACAACCAGTTGCTAAAAAGTATTGGCTATTCTTGTGTTGTCACTTAGTCTTGGCAACCAGTTGGCAACTAACAAGAATCATTCAATACTTTTAAGCAACTAGTTGCCGAACGCAGTTGCCATCGCTGACGGAGAGCCATTAATTTCTCATGTTAGAAAATGGCCAATCCAGTGCTTGTTATAATTCGGTATTCCCATCGGACGGCCGAACAGGCTTACGTCACGACGTGTCCGTTGTTGAAAATATTAAAACATTCTAGAACCAACTGGTGGGCGGTGACGTCACTTTGTTTCAATCATGTGACTTAAAACATGTGAGCTAAAGGTAATTCTTATACCCTACTTCATCCTTGTATAGCAGAGGTCAGTGGTATGAAGGCAAACCTTTTGTAGGATATTAAGCCTTATATCTCTACGTATAGGTCTGATAATACCATAAGTAAATCTTTCCAATACAGCATTTTTATAACTTTAAAGTGCTTAGTTAAGTTTTGAAAAGCAAGACTACGTAGGTATTTATGTAGCACAAACTTTTTTAAATATACATAGTTAGTAGCGAAACGAGGACTGTCAAAACGCCTTATATTATTTGTATGTATGTATATATGGTTGTGTGGTTTCTATGTATGTATCGTGCATAAAATTCTTTGACGTTTTAGGTAAGTAATCATCTTAGACCATAGACATAAGGTATAGTTTTGATAAGGGAAACATTTTAAACGCAGAATAACGATTCTAGTTGTCTATTGACGATATTTGAAGATGTCCAACTGGGGACTGTACCTCGACCTTACAGAAGATCAGAAGAAGAGACAAATCCCTTATGTTGTGTCCATTCTGTATTCTTCTTTCCTCAACAGACTTTTAGTCAAAATCAAAAATATCTTTATTCGATCAGACTATTTACAAAGTACTTTCAAATCTTCATAATGACATAATTATTCAGGATTATACATGCTACCGCCGGGTTCGGAAGGTTGCTTTTACTGAGAAGAACCTGGCAAGAAACTCATTTATCCAAATTATGCTACCTTAGAGTAGTGTTTCACATGTAAGGTTGCACCCAAAAGAGTGGGTGGTGACGCTAGCTAATAGTGGGACTCTTTATTCCTTTTCGATCTATGCATATAACGTTTTAAGTCCTGATTAACAGCCTGATCAGAAAGCTAAGTTTGCAAAATGTCAAAATGGGTTATTTAAATTACTTAAGGGGGTGTAATGAGGGTTGAATGTTTGGTACAACCCCGAAGGCGAAGCTGAGGGTGGAAGTGATTTCTCTATAAGGTAACGTGATATAAGCATTCATAACTTGTTGAAGTCGTGTTCCATAAAGCGGACTGAACGCTTGATTTTTTATCTATCTCTTATATCTATGGTCTAAGGTTGTGTTGAAAAATATGCCTTATTTCAAAAGAGGAAAGGCTGAAAAGACAGTGGTTTATTAATATCTTATGTATGATTATAATGGTTGTGTAGATAACTGTATTAGTAGATTATTTGAGAGTGCTTCTATTTGCCAATTTTATATGTATGCCATTGAGACAGCTAGAAACTGGGTATTTAAACCTTAGAAATGTTACTCAAACATCGATCAGTCTTACAATGACAACTTATTGACAAGACTGACAATGATTATAAAATAGTATATAGCATGTATAAGTTTGACACCGTGACACACACACAAACATGGCAATAAACACTTATGATAATGCCGTCGATTATAATTACTAGTTTGAAAGCTAGAGTACGTTACCCTAGCAATAAAGTGTCTCCTAATGTGAAAATATTCAGCTTGAAATGTTTCGCATTAAGAAGATATAAGGAAAAAAGAGAACAAGTAAAAACCAATCGTTATCCGACCAAATTATAATGACTAAAAAAAAGTGACGGCTACATACATATCGGTGACCTTCCTTTCCGAAACTACAAGACGCACAAATTGTATATTTGGCGCACATTTACAGAAGATGACGCACTAATTATTGGTACCACTGCCATCTCTCTAGGAGACACTTTCTTGCTACGGTAACGTACTCTGAAAGCTAGCATTACCTATACACATTATTGATTATTGATTCTTACCTATCACCTACGTAAATTATGTGAACACGAGGTCGTGGGTTCAATCCTTGTGTTGGATGTGTATTCGGGAATTGTATATTGTTAGAAAAAGCTTATAAACTGCAGAAATAACTTGTTGAATAACTTGTGCACTGGTTCTTAATTTATCCGGCTCGATTGTTGACCATTATGGTCCTTCGAGCCGGACAACACCTTGGATCGGGCAAATTGTTATTGGGTATTTCCATCTGTAATTCCCCAGTAGCAGCCCGGAGTCTGGATTAGTGGCCGGTTAATGGCAATAGGCTCGCCCCCTATTACATGGGACTTAAATATAACTAGCGAAATGTGGATGAACTATTAAAACACTTCTTCCAACCCCTACGGGGAATACAAGCGTGAGCATATTATGTATTTAAACTAGCTGTGCCACGCGGTTTCACCCGCGTAGATTTAGTTTCATCCTTATTGTCGCGGAACCCTAATATTTTTAATAAATAAAAGTAGCCTAAGTTACTCCTTGAAACATCAGCTACTTGCCAGTGAAGGTCCCGTTAACATCGGTCCAGCCGTTTCAGAGGTTACCCGGAACAAACAGACGGACAGACAGAAAAATTTAAAACTTGGTTTTTTAGTGTCAGTATCATATGCATTTAGTGAAAAGCTGTTATTTTGGAATTACAAACAGACACTTTTACAGACAATTTTATTTATCTGTATAGATGTATAGATAGATATTAAGTACCCAGCTTTTACTAGCCGTCTCATAAGGCATTAAGTAACTGGGGCCTATCATCGGTTTAAGCAGAGCTAATTAAGAACGACTTATTTCCAGACATCCATGATTCATATCACCACCACCTGCACGGCTTTTGTTTTGGTATACAAATGAATTGTCACGACATCCAAGCAGTTGAAATGTCGTGGAGGTCGCGACAATTCATATATGAAAGTTTATTTAACAAAAACTATGGGCTGTGGATGTTTAGGAATAAGCATTAGAAATTCTTAGCTTTCACATTTCATTTTGGTACTGTAAAATAAACGTCAAAGCTAAGAAGTTGTTAATACGCGCTGCTTTAACGATCAGAGTGGCCCCCTTGTGTGTTCATTTTACAAATTAATCTCCGACTTTTGGAGTTGTTGTTATACAAATGTATGTTCTATTCCTGGGTATTAGAGTTACATATTCATTGTTGTTCGTTGTCCAGTTGTCAAGTATTTTAATGACAACTTTATTTCATTCAATCATAAGTATACTGTAAAAATCTTAGTGCCTAGTGCTAGTTTTCTTAAACTGGCCGCCACAAGTCATCGCGTTGACGTAAATGCAGATTTGTATGGGATCAAAATATTGTCATCTGTGAGCCGACAGAGGCGCTGTTCCGATCCTATACAAATCTGCGTTCACGTCGACGCGGTGACTTGTGACGCCGGCAGTGAAAAACTCGCACTATAGGCCCTCTGATAGTATCTTATGATTGTAATGCAGCTATTTCACTCAACAAGTCGGCAGCTGCACCTCTGGTATTGTAAACGTTGCAGTAAGCGCTTATACCATAATCTCCCTGGTCTTATCTCATACATTGTTGGGGTCGGCTCTTGATTCAACCCAATGTGGCCGATCTGATTTGGATGATGGCTGATGATTTTTATACGTAGCGACTGCCATCTTTACCCCTTTTGCGAGGTAAATCGCTAGGTAAGCGCTTATAAGGCTTGTTTAGTTGGTTACTCAAAAAAAAGCTTGTGATGATGTCACAAACTATGAAATAACGGATTGTTTTAGACAACATGCTCAATATTATCTGCAATATTTTGTACTAAAATGGCTAAGTGAGCCATTATGTTAGATTTTTATGCATGACACACATAAACACTTCTCAAGCCGTTTCGGAAGAATATTAAACACTTTGACACGAGAATTTCTTGTGTTAGATATTAATTTAATTAATTATAACTAGACAACTCATGATATATTTTCAATACCTATACATTTCTGAAAGTAATATACTCAAATTAAGATTTACGTTATTTATTTCATAGAACTGAATTTTCCATTAGTTAAACTTACTATGTCTGTTTGTTTTAAATTTGACGCTCGAATTTCTATGTATATTTAGTTTTGGTACACGATTAAAGTGATAAAGTAACGCTATTACGAGTTCAATTTGGTTTACAAAGAAATATAAACTGTATTAGAACGCTCTAAGGTTGATTTTAATGTAAATAGATATTTAATGTTCCTAATAATTAAGTTAATTATATGCAACAACAACGAGGTGGAAACAGATTTTATATAATTTAAATTATATTAATGTATTTTGTAATATAACATCAATATGCTGTGACGTCATCAGACAGTCAGCGGTCACCAAACCAGTTTATACATTGTAGGCTACCATATACAGTGCAACCTCGATATAACAAATCGGAGGGGAACAAGAAAATATTCGTAATATCAAGTAATTCGTTGAACTGAGGTTTGTTATGTTGAGGTTAGATTGGTCTAAAATTCGTTATAAAGAGGTAAAAGAATAGTTTTATTCACCTCCGACCGATAAGGAACACCTTTTACGTTTCTGAGCCATTTTAACTTAAATCTTTAACTATAGTGACGAGCAGAGGTGTTTACATTACTTTCCATCAAAACAACAATGATTACTGTACAAACATACATGAATCACATTATAAGATTAAGAGTTATATTATTGGTGGAAACTTTATATAAAGGTTTTGGGTTGGCAAAATTCGTTAATTAGAGGTATGAATACTTTTTCTTGATAGTTGAAAATTCGTTATAAAGAGGTTGTACGCAAAGAATGTTCGCCAATGTAAAGGTATATTTTATATTGACTCTTATGGACAATTCAAGGGGATTACGAAGAATTTGTTAAATCGAGGAAGTCGTTATATTGAGGTACGTTATATTAAGGTTGCACTGTACTATGATTGTGACTGATAGAGACAGATGTAGCTTTCGTGTATATATCCGTCACTGTCACTCATTCGAATAACTGTCAAATAAAGATTTTCAGGGGGCCTATTATCATTAAGCAGAGCGTATTAAGAACTTCTATGACGTTTAATATTTGTACCGTAAAATTTAATACGCGCTGCGTAAACGATCATAGTTGCCCCCCTGGTAATTCCTCTCAACTATAAAATTAAATATATATAAAATAGATTGTCGATCCGAATAATGGGAATAAATGTTTGTAATTCCACTTGATATAAATGTAATTTTAATAATTATATATTTTTAGTTATTAAATTGATAACTCGGCATTTATTTTAGTTTTTACTCTTGTAATGGTTTTGTATTTAGATCTTATACTAATTTGGAATAATTTTTAAATGTTTAAATGAATCTTTAGTTTTTAATAAATCAATCAAATTTCAATATAAATTATCAATAGGGATAAGTTATTTTTATTTAGAAAAATATAACTTGTTAAAGATCTGGATTAATCTGAAATAATATTAATTAGTGATGTAACGAATGTCATTTTTTAACATTCGCGAATGCAAATGTCTGCTACTGACATTCGCGAATGAAAATGCGAATGTATAACTTTTCATGAAAATTTAATTATAAAGTTTTATAGCCCAAAGTAAATAATGAATAAATAATATCAAATGATAAAGTGCAGACTGTTAATGGGCTTATGAGGTTAAGTTGCTTTTTCTTGCATTAAAAACATAAGGTTAGGAACTTTTAGGATTTTGATTTTATTAACCTACCATTATCTCCAAATTGTTGTTTTTCTTTGATATTCATATTCGCAAAACATTCGCAGAAATTTTGCGAATACGAATATCCAAAAGTAAGCGAATATTCGCGAATGCAAATATTCGTTACATCACTGATATTAATAAATCATAATTTCATATTTCTCTGACTATAAAATATGATTGTTTATGACCGAATTAAATCATAATTATATTTCGATGTTTATTTTGATCATTGAATGGACTTGTTTATTGATATTTTAACATTTAACGACGACACCACTGCACACGATAATACCTGGTTTGGAGTACTGGCAAGCAAAAGTGCGCTAAGGCGTGAGCGTGCTGTGAACCCATTACCAATCCATGCCCCTCAGCACTCCAACGTGTGCGCGTGCTGTGGTCGGATCTGTCGCTCCCGTATCGGCCTTCTTAGCCATTGGCGGAAGTGCCGTCAGAATCTCCAAAATGACGCTGCTTGAATCATCTGTCATAGATGCAAGAGGCCAATTATATTATATGTAACATTTAAGAACCGTTCTCGAATATTTCAAATGATTACTTTGTATTTATTATTAAATATACCTAATTTAAATTATGTGTCGATGAAAATTGATATTAGTGTGGGAGAGTTTAGGTGAATTTTAACTTATTTATTGTAAAGCCATTATTTTGTCGTTACAAATGATTGTGTAGTTCGAAAAATTATATTTTCACAACTTTAAGTAATTTTAGTTATAATTTATAAAATGAATATACGACTTTGATTTTTTTACATAAATTGTTTTATTTTTCTAACTAGCGGACGTCCCACGGTTTCACCTAGTTCCCGTTCCCGTGAGAGTACGGGGATAAAATATAGCCTATATTAATCAGTGATAATGTAGCATTCAAATGGTGAAAGAATTTTAAAATTGGTCCGGTACTTTTTGAGCCAATTCGTTACAAACATACATACAAATCTTTCCTCTTTATAATATTAGTATAGACTAACTGTGCCCCGCGGTTTCACCCGCGTAGATTTAGTTTCATCCTTATTGTCGCGGAACCCTAATATTTTTAATAAATTAAAGTAGCCTGAGTTACTCCTTGAAACATTAGCTACCTACCAGTGAAAGTCCCGTTAAAATCGGTCCTGCCGTTTCAGAGATTACTCGGGACAAACAGACAGACAGACAAAGAAAATTTTTAAAACTTGGTTTTTTTGTGTCAGCAGCGTGTATACTTTCATATGTATTTAGTGAAAAGCTGTTATTTTGAAATAACAAACGAACAGCTGATGTCCCAGAGTGCCCCTAAATAAGTCTAGTCTAAACCGCATATACAAGTAGGTACTAGTATTGTACACAATATAATATCTAAACTTAATTATGTAATGTCCCTCAGTACATACTATATAATAATATGTTATTATAGTAGGTGCTAGTCTCCCTAACTCGGAAAAAGCGGCGACCATGTTGACTAATTATGATTGATGGTCGTGGCTCTGTGCATGATCTATTACGAGTGGTCAGTTATTAGACAAGTTATCTATCGCAGTATCTATACAGATAAATAAAATTGAAGTGTCTGCTTGTAATTCCAAATAAACAACTTCTCAAAGAGTTTACACGTCGTCTGGTAGCCTCTCGTGACAAGAGAGCTGGGGCTTTTCTCGCTCAGAGAATCAGCATTGCTATTCAACGTGGCAATGCTGCCAGCCTTCTTGGCACGATCCCGAGAGACACGGACTTGGGACAAGTTTTCTACTTGTAATTAGTTTGAAGTACCTACTGTTCTGTTATATATTTAATTAAGTTTTTATTCTATAAATAATTTTCTATAACTTTTTATTAAATGCACATGACAGTGCGTACGTTACTAAGATAATAATACCAATTTTTTTATATTTTCTCTGTCTGTCTGTTATTTTATTCCGGGTAATCTCTGAAACGGCTGAACCAATTTTAACGACAAAAATGTACTCCTTAAAAGTCTGGACTCCATATAACTTAAACTTATTCTTCACGAAATTGTTGGATATTAAGTGGATATTAATCAATTCGTCTCGAGAATACAAGAAATTCATCACGTGCTATTTTTGTTTTCATATACCTACTAACATGTTTTGTATTTCAACGTACGTTATATTCTGGGTCATACACATCCACAAATACTTGATGTATTCTCATCTTATTCTTGCAGGCATTTTTAAGCTCAAATGAAACTATAATGAAGTGTCACGAAGTCGCGAATCTGCCATAATGTTCAGAAATGTAGAGTTTATGTGGTGTTCATAAATATTTAAATGTGTTGGCGTGCTTCGTGGCCAGGCGTGGGTGCAGCTGCACTTAGGACGTGAGGATAATTATTTGCATCAGTGATCAATGTTTATGATATCTGCGTTTCTGGAATGGGAATAAACTGCTGCGTTATTCAGCGTTTCTTAACGTTGCACTCGCCGTCGAGTATCGGTTTTTAACATACGAAATCGAACTATATCCTCTGTGTATTATGTATCAATTTCCCATGATTGTATTCAACGCTCGTCGTCAAGTACGACGCTGAGAAACTTCGCGGTTGCTATTATTTTTGCCCATCTTATGTTTTTGCAATTATCTACATTATTGGGCAATTTTGTCCTTATTAGAATTAATCTGCGAGCTTTTTTTGTTATTTTATTCAAGCCGTACGAAAAAATTGCGCTGCACATGGACTAAGCCTTCAGGGAAGAATCGGCAAAATCGGTGTCGTTATAACAACACCCATTATTCACCGAACATGCTTAAGTGCCAACGTGATAAATGGTGAGTCTATCGCCTTCTTGGGCAATATCCATACGTTTTTGAATCACTTCTCAGACATATGCAGGTTTCCTCACGATGTTTTCCTTCACCGTAAAGAAAAGGTGGTGTGAAATGAATGTACGAATGTTTTGTGAAAAACTCATTGGTATAGGTCTCGTTGGGATTCGAATTTGCGTCGCTTGCGTATTAGGCGACGACTCAAACCCCATGGCTCTTCGTTAATGATTAAAATTAAACAAGTTAGTTGATTTTCGATTTTATTTATTCGATATTTCCCATGGTAACCTTCATTGTCAGCTTACACCTCCCTTCGCTAAACTATTCAATTATTTGGCACAATATTTGGCATACTTTACACTACATCGATAATGCAAATTCGGTATAAAATAATCGTAGGAACATCTCAGTAAGTACTTTTAAAACGAACAGAAATATACTACGCTATCTTTTGGCAAAATCACGTGGAAAGAGAAGTGACATTATTATTTTGACAAAAGATACACGTAGAGTGACATATTCTAAGTTATTACAGATTATATTTATACAGCCAAACATCTTCATAACATTTACAATGTTATTTTAATCTGTGTACAGGTCTACTTAAAAAGGCTGATAAAGTTACATTACACAAGAGACAAGGAGAGAATAAAATTCAATTGACCAATTTGTCCAATGATATCTTGTTCAGATATCATATGTACAAGTTATAGGATTACATTTTCTGTCAATAATTTATAGAATATGATTAATAAGGTGACAGGAGATTCAAAACAGATCAATAACCTTTAATATCTATACATCTATATCTATACAGATAAATAAAATTGAAGTGTCTGTTTGCAATTCCAAAATAACAGCTATTCACTAAATGTATATGAAAGTATACACGCTACTGACACTAAAAAACCAAGTTTTAAATTTTTTCTGTCTGCCTGTCCGTCCGTCTGTCTGTCTGTCTGTTTGTTCCGGGTAATCTCTGAAATGCCTGCACCGATTTTAACGGGACTTTCACTGGCAGGTAGTGGCTGATGTTTTAAGGAGTAACTTAGGCTTCTTTAATTGATTAAAAATATTAGGGTTCCGCGACATGAAGAATGAAACTAAGTCTACGCGGGTGAAACCGCGGGGCACAGCTAGTCCTATATAAAAGAATATACATTCAGAATTGATTTGTATTTTGTGTCATTTAATATAGATTAATTAAATCATATTTTTATAAATGGTTTATTGTTCGCCATTTATAACAAAACCTTTGAGTACATTTAAATCAACGTAAGTCCAATTCAGACCAGTAGTACAGATTAAGACAAACATTCAGAACAATCATACGAACACAAATATTTCACAGGCATTATCTACATGTCGGTAAATTTCATCATTCCAATTCTCGCTGATTGAAAAATCTAGACGTCATTGAACAACAGCATAACAGGAGCCTTACCACGAGCTCTTATTGCCATGATAGTTTACCTATGTGACAGTGACAGACTTGTACACGTCATATACATCTGTCTCATGATCATTGTCAACATATGGTGGCAAATGAGAGATAATAGTAGCCCAATCGTTTTAGACTGTTTCAATTTGATCATAGATTGTCTAGATATTTCAACAGAAATAACCTCCTAGTTTCCTCCGCAAGGAAATAATATTCTCAATCCCTCCGGATTTATATTTTATCGAATGGTTAAGCATGCATAACTGGAACATGCTATAATAGATCACTCATATCCCGAATCTATAGCGAAATGATTTAAATCAAAAGTTGAGTCTTATTTTCTAACAAAGGATCAGTCACGATTATCCCTAGAATAACAATCAAATTTTGCACTCAGAAGAGACAGTAATCAAATCTTCGTAGCTATTTAGGATCTTTGTCAGGATACGGGATCCTCTTTTGTTTAAATCCCTTGGAAAGTTTGGTTCCTTTAGTTAATAACTACAACACAAGCGAACAACCCATTATTATGGCAGTGTAGAATGTACGACGTCATCTAAAATTCGATCGTCTAATACGTATTATAATGCCGTTATGTCTTTAGACACCCAAAAGCATACTGCACACCAATAGGTGTCGAACAACCAACTATCCGTTACAAAGAACGATCGATCGCCAACTAGTTAATTATATTATATCTCCAAATACTACGACTCTATTTAAGTATAATCTTATTAATTTAATAATGTATTGCTTAATTTTTGGTCTCTCAGATCCATGGCGAGTGTGGTGTAAAAAGATTTGTGTTATGTGCTTTCAGTGTGCTCATGATAGACAGTAAAAACAAGCTGAGAGTTGGGCTTCCTAACTTTCCCATAACATTGTCGTAGTCATAATTGTGCCAAGAACTAGGCTGGCTACCGAGTGGACAAGATGACCAACAACGTCTAGATAGGTATAAACTGGAAACTACCCTTATCTAAGAGCAAGAATATCAGTAAAGATTCTAAAAGTCGGAACTATTCATCTAAAATATTGCCGTCGCCGTCGACTTGGAAAAGGCCTTCGATAGGATTCGTCCTGAGATCACGTCCTTACACATTAAGTACAAACTATTTATTGCATGATTTAGAATTGCACTGTTACAGTACTCGATTTAAAAAGTATCGATTAAAGAAGTCTTTGTTACACTCCATTTGTATTGTCCAGATACAAAGATCGTGCGAGGCGTGCCGCAAGGCGTGGTCTGGGGCCGCGATTGTTCCTTGTCGGCACGAAATGAGAATGAATCTCAGTAGCAGCGCGCGTGGGACGCAGGGTTCCTCAGGCGGGCGGGTCCATGTCGCGCTGCAAAGACGTCAGTCACGTGTGGAATACCCACCCGGGGATCGGTGGTCACGCGTCCGGCACGCCATGAATATGGTGCTGGTAGTTGTGATTCAGCTTGTTTGCGAACTCGTGCATTATGTCCCGAAATATCACCGAGTCGAGATTTTCCCCGAGAATGTAGAGTAAGTACCAGTCGCCCATCTTGCTGCGACGCACTATGGTGTCGACGTTGTCCCGACGCACGAGCCGGAACCGCATGCGCATCATGTAGACGCGCATGCGTGGTGAGAAGATGATGACTATCCGGTAGACGAGGGTGATGAATGTGAGGATCCCGAGGATGACGAACCAGAACCAGAGGAACACGTAGATCTTCTCGTTGACCACGTTCAGAGGCAGGATGCAAAGCGCGTCGTGCCTCTCCACCTCGCCCGATGAACCAAATTTGTTGAACAATGTGCACTTCACCATTCTGAAACATAACACTCACACTTGCACTGAATTTCATACGCATTGATTACTGACTATTCAAAGAGGTAAGAAGAAACAATGCGTGGGTAAGAAAGTAGCTTATAGCCTTAGCCAGCAAGTGATGGCTTAGGTCGTAGGTACACGGAATACGAACAGTAATTCTATTTTGCAATGAGGGCTATTCATTAGATAAAAGTGAATACCTACTAAATCATTTCTCTGTATACATTTCAATGAGCAGCGTTGAAATTTGAAAGCTTATCAATAGTAATGCCTTATGTTGAGTGACGATACAGTATCTTCCAATAGAAGTGATAGATAATCATCTCACCGATAATATAGTAAGTATAGATGTAGGTACTGCACTTACCTCGGAAATATGTATATCATCGGATCGATGCGGTCCTCCTGGTCTGACTCCATGTACGCTATTACGTCCAGCCCGAAGGTCATGAACTCTCCGTCGAAGAAACGGTTCATCAGGAACATTTGCCCTAGAATAATCAAAACAAATGGGTGAGCACACAAAAAAAACAATGATTTATTGGCGAAGGAACCATCGTGAGTAAATCTGCATATTTCTGAAAATATATTATACAAAGACGTATGTATAGTACCTGAGACTTCGCGATGAACTCACCATCTGTCGCGTTGGCTAAATGGCTAAGTAGTAATTTTTAATTGCTTGAGAGAGCCTGTCATACATTTTGTATTAGTTTTTTTTGGTAAGATAGTTTTATACATAACCACTTTAATAAAATGTTTATAGATTTGCCTTTTTTTAAGAAACATCATAATGTTATAGTGTTGCTATATAAAAATACTATCCTTCCTTGGGTATTTGTTTCCGCGGGAGTTCCGTCCTCCAATAACGGGACAGGCCTATACAGAATGCTTGCTAAGCAACCCGCACGCATGTGGGGCCAGCAAACAGCGGTCATAAGAGACAGCGGGATAGCATTATATAATATAGAGTAGATTCCTACTCGAAGAGGTGTTTGAAAATATCACGTTATGAGGATTAGGTGAAAGAAGCTAGCCTTAAATCGAAAACTCATTATTTCAAGGAGCCTGCCTAAAAACATGTAAGCTTACATGCAGGTTACATGTTAATAGGCTAAAATTGTGTTATTGCAACGTTTCTCCACTCGCTACATAGATGGCGCTACTCGCTGACAAATGTGAAGTTCGAGTACACATACACGGGAACCATAAGAGTTTTCAAGCGCATTGTATATATAGAAGTTTCCAGCATGTCACCCGCCTGGCTGGAAGATCTTCCATTTGCTGGGGATGAGCATGGTCTCTCTCTCCCCAGTGTAATAAGAGACAGTTACAAATTGAAGAATGATGTGGTGACAAGGCTGAAAATTATGTTGAAATGGTTTGCACATATCGAAAAGATGAGTGAAAAGCGATTAAAGAAATACATTTATATAGTGAACTAGCTGTGCCCCGCGGTTTCCTAATGTTTTTAAAAATCTAAAGTAGCCTAAGTTACTCCTTGTAACATTAGCTATCCGTCAGTGAAAGTCCCGTTAAATTACCCGGAACAAACAGACAGACAGACAGAGAAAAATTTTAAACTTGGTTTTTTAGTGTCAGTAGCGTGTATACTTTCATATGCATTTAGTGAAAAGCTGTTATTTTGAAATTTGGAATTTAACAGACACTTCAATTTTATTTATCTGTATAGATATATAGATATAGATAAAGATGTGTGGCTAGAGGGCGTCCAAGGCAGAACTACTATGACCAAATTAATAATTCTTTTCAGAAAGGTCAAATTCGGACTTGAGGGATATATCCCTAAATATGATCACACAAATATTCTAACTATTTCAGCGCGGACATTCGTAAAGCGTGATGGCTCCACAAGGCTTAAACATGTTGTAAAGTGAAATATCAGTAAGCCATGTGTCGCGGCGCGCGGGCTGAATCGCCAACTACCCGCACCGCTTGTAAATCATAACATATTGAATTAAAACACACATGAAGAACGTACTGCACCATATATTATGATAAATTATATATTGTATACGACCCAACCTTACCAATAATGCAAAATGTGCATTAAGTATGATTTTGGGATATTTATAGAATAAATTTGGAAAATAAGAAGCAATATCTTCACTGCCCACAAGGTTATTTGTAAGGGGAGGGAGTTGTGTTGCAGCAACCAACGTTTTAACCGAATATAATTAGGTGTAACCTCTTTCAGGATTAAGGATTTAGCTATTATTGAAGTGTTGCCACCTCTCAGGTACAATCTGTTTTCAATTACTTAACGGATTTTAATACAGTTTTCAGAAATATATATAGTGATTTTTCTGTATTGTACATGCATATTAATTAGTATCTACATTTCATCCATGCGAAGTGGGGTGGGGCGCTAGTTTTTAATAATTTAATTTTTGACAAATGTCATATCACATAAGTATTGTAAAAAAACACATTGTGTTCTAAAGTGACCGGTCTGAGCCCACAAGTAAAAAAATATGTAAGTATATTCGTAGCCTATCTGTCCCTTGAGGGATATCTAAATCCCTAAAAATCATCACATTTTAATAAATTCCGCCCTTCAACATGATTCATGTGTAAGTATGACTCAAACTCCAAGTCTCATTATGTCCCAAATATAGGTTTTGACACTTTCGAACGTCTTCGCTTGACTTTGCGTTTTGCACTTTTATTGTATGGAGGGAGGCGTAAAATTCCTGTACTCGCTGCTCGGAGCGCTTTTTAACACTTAAAATTGGATAATATTTTTGAAAAGAGTAATTACTGAGTTTCTTGCCAGGTTCTTCTCAGTAAAAGCAACCTTCCGAACCTGGCGGTAGCATGTATGATCCTGTGTAATTATTCATTCTGACGATTTGAAAGTACATTGTAAATAGTCTAATTGAGTAAAGATATTTTTGACTTTGACTTTGAGCAAATTAAATGAAGGAAATACGCAGGCGATATTGTTAACGTAAAAATATGTTAAAACCTTTACTCGAGGCACTGTAACTATAAAAACAAGTGGCCACTCACCTATAACATTGACAAGGGCAAGCCCTTCGCAGAGATAGTACCGGTACGCCCACCAGTTGTGGTACCGCAGGTTCTCCCACAGATAATCCAAGATCAGTTTCTTCTTGGTCTTCTTCTCGATCTCGGTGCACACCCCCACATCCAGGTCCATCATCAGCGCCCGGATCTTGCCCCCCTCCCAGGACTTCCACAGCCATCGCGGCGCGTAGAACAGCATTGCCTGGAACAAACGATTTACAATCAGACGTCACGCAGTTTCACTCGCGTAGTTCCCGTTCCCGTGGGAGTACGGAGATAAATTATAGCCTATATTAATTAGTGATAATGTAGCATTCAAAAGATCAAAGAATTTTAAAAATCGGTCCAGTACTTTTCGAGCCAATTCGTTACAAACATAGATACAAATCTTTCCTCTTTGTAACATTAGTATATATAAACTAACTAGCTTCTTCTTAACTACTAATTCTTTAGCCAATACAGAAGTAGGTCAGACAGAGAGCAGTCAGAGGATTTCATGGCCGTGCTATTACGTTTAACATTCGATCAGTGAAGTTAAGCAACCCAAACCCAAGTCAGTAGTTGACTGGGTGACCGTTCGAAATCCCTTCGTGCCTCGGAGAGTACGCTAAGCCATCGGGCCCGGTTGTCAATTTAACATCTTTGGCAATCGTTACAGGTCAGTCGGAGGCCTTATATAGTCTGATAACTGGTTTAACAGTTTACCGATTTTCTCATGAAAGGGTTTACGAAGGTCAGATGGCAGTTGCTTCGTATAAAAATCAGGTGATCAGCCACATCGGGTTGAGTCAAGTGCCGACCCCAACAATGTATGGGAAAGACCCGGGAGATGATAGCAGAAGTTAGACGAAAGAATACCGAACGTGATTTTGACGCTGAGCATTTACATTTTCCTTACAAAATAAGGCGAAACCGTAGCATACAATGTAGTTAATGTATAACAAAGTTACATACAATAAACATGTCAATAAATAAACCGCCATTGCCTTGCTTATCATAACTAAATCTAATTCCAAACATGATACTAAAACAGTAGGTATCTGCATTAGACTTACACAAAGCGTAATGAACTTTTAAGCACATAACCAGTCTAAGATGCACCTTTAAAACTTACGTGATAGGGTGTAATTTACCTTGTTTAAAAATCAGACGTCGATAGATTCATCTGGCTAGACGGCATCGTAAACCGAGTTTATGAATATTTAGTATTATTGCTTTCATCGCGTCCGCTTACGATATTTTATTCGGAAAGCATATTCGCAGAGAGCTATCGTAATTTTCGATCGTCGACGGACATCTCTATTTTGATTGTGATTCAGTGTAAGTGGCGACAGATGGCGTTAGCTGTCATTCAGATTGACTGCTCTTTTGTATTGTATTTTATTCTGATTCTTGTTTTTAAATTAAGATGTCGTTTAATCATTAAACTTTGTTTCATTTTAATAAATCCTGCTTCTTTGAAAATGTATTGCCTAGTTGAAACAGACCTTTTTCTACTTAAAATAATACTGCAGTAAGTTTGGTAAGTAATATGAGTGTTTATACATAATATCAATAATTGTTTTCATATAAGTTATATGTATAATTATTTTATATTTAAAACAATGATTTATTAAAGTGTTATTCACCATTTTTTTTATAATTCTCAGCATGAACTTCCCGCAACATCTAACATCTAAGTACCAATAACAGTTTCAAAGAAACGTCTCGCCGTATTCTGCTGGGCCTGTAGAAGCCAAAGTGACATTAACCATACGCTACGCTAGTAGCGATACTAAACGTATGTCACGTGACTGATTTATGTCAGTTTAGTAAGACGCCTTTAGTATAAGGATGATAAAAATAGAGCTTTTTTGACAGCAAACTCAGCTCTTTCGAGTGAAAACCTTACATTGCTAGAATAGTGTTAAAATATCATTAATTCTTAAGACATAGTTCAGCAGAATGCAACAAGTGCAGTATCAAATCACACTCCATCGAGCTGGGCGCTCGGCTGTGAAGATAGCTCCAAGAATACATTCAGTTCAGTTTAACTGCACATTCGTAACCTGTCTTCAGAAACTCTTATCTGACTTGAAAGCATTTTTAGATTTTATGAGGTCTTAGTCATTTTACATACATACATATGCTCACGCCTGTATTCCCTGAAGGGGTAGGCAGAGGTGTTGTAATAACAACACCCACTTTTCACCGATAATGATTAAGTGCCAACGTGACAGATGGTGAGTCTATCGCCGTCTCAGGCATACATACGTTTTTTAATTACTTCTCAGTAATTTGCAGGTTTCCTCACGATGTTTTCCTTCACTCTAAAGCACGTGGTGAGAAATCACTGTACATAAGTTTTTTTAGGAAAACTCATTGGTACAGGTCCCGTTGGAATCAGTAATTGCGTCGCTTGCGTAGCAGGCGACTGCTCTAACCCCGAGGCCACCACGGCTCATCAGTTTTATTGAAACCGTCTAATATATTCTTACGTCTGAAACTACATGAATCATCAAAGAAAGTACATTCATACATGCATATATACATGTAGCAAGTGGCACTAACAATATATTTATAAAATCACGAGATTAGCGTTCAGGGAATCAACATTGGCAGTCGCAACCTCAGTCCACTTAATTATAACGTATCTGTAACATCGTAAATATACTCTGTCTAGAGTTTAGCGTGACGTTGCATTAAAATAAAAGAACACTATAACATGAAAAGCAAGAATATTGACACAGACAGACAACGTGCACTTGAATGCAATAGTGCCAAGGTATTAGATAGTCTGTGGCATTTGGCACTTAGTGCACTCACCGGCGGTGCAGTGACGAAGGAGGCCAAGGTAATGCTGAATTAATCCGATGATATTTTTTTTTATATTACTAGCTAACCCGACAAATTTCATACCGCCCCAGAATCAATAAAATAAATGATAATTGGATAATGTTTTGGTTGTCAATGTCAAATGTCAAAAACCTGTCAAACAAAAGTATTCTTTTAAATTTTATTAGATTTCTGAACGACGGAGAAAATCAAATGTTTGACAGATAGGAATAGTTTCTAAGCAAAACGAAAAGTCGAAAGTGCGCAGTTCCTACCACGGTAGTTACTATCTATACATACACATACACAGATAAATAATATTGAAGTGTCTGTTTGTAATTCCAAAAATACAGCTTTTCAAGTTTTAAAATTTTCTCCGTCTGTCTGGCTGTCTGTCTGTTTGTTCCAGGTAATCTCTGAAACGGCTGGACGAATTTTAACGGGACTGTAACCAGTAACTGGTAGGTAGCTGATGTTTCAAGGAGTAACTTAGGCTACTTTTATTTATTAAAAATATTTGGGTTTCGCGACAATAAAGATGAAACTAAATCTACGCGGGTGAAACCGCGGGGCACAGCTAGTTCGTTCTAAAATTACGTCCGAACGTGATCCGCAAGGTCCTTATCTAAATCTATTTAATGTTTTTACGTTTGTCATTGTCATTACATTTGCATGCTGATACAATTTTCACTATTGTATTATTCACTATGTCTGAGAAGTAATTCAAAGACATATAATGCCTGAGACGGCGATAGACTCTCTGTCACGTTGGCACTTAATCATCTTCGGTGAAAAGTGGGCGTTGTTAATACAACACCTCTGCCTACCCCATACATTTGCTCACACATGTATGAAATTATGCTATCCAGGGCCTAAAAAGAATAAATCATTATTAAAAGATACTACACAGTTGCAGTGGAAGTCCAAACTGACATTTATTAGAAATCATACAAGTACCCCCATATAATTTATATTAACACAAATCAACCCACAGAACCAATACATAATATACCTTTCCCTCATAAACAATTGGATTGAAACATAAATCAAAATAATATAAACATAAATCAGGTTTACATAGATAACATTAGGTACAATCTAAAATCACATAAAGACATTATGATGTAGTAGGTATGCCAATAATATCGGGCCATAATTCTGGAGGTGGAATCACAATCGGTGGATCTTGTGAAGACTCAGAACTATCAGTATCAGGTGACCTATTATTGGGTAGTGGGGTTCTTGCCCGTCTCTGCTCTGCTGACCGAGCTAACAGCTGGTCAGCGTGGCGGCGGTGTAACTCACCATCTTCCGTTCTCACCATGTACGAGCTCGGACCCTCCACCATCTCCACGGTGGCTCTGGCCCACTTGTCCCCGGAGGAGTACATCCGAGCCAGCACCGGTTGGTGGACCGCGAAGGTCCTGGCGGGCGCGACTTGCGCCGCGGCCTGCAGCTGGCTGTGGGCGGCACTCGGCGCCGAGGCGGGGTGCAGCGCCGACACTGCCGTCTTGTACTTGCGCCCGTTTAACATCTCAGCCGGGCTCTTGTTGGTGCTACTATTCGGAATAGTACGGAGTGCAAAAAGAGCTTTTGGCAGTTTTTCACTCCATGGTGTATCTGAATTGGACATCTTCTTCAGCTTGTTTTTGAATGTTTGTATGGCTCTCTCAATCTGACCATTCGATGCAGGATGGTATGGAGGCGAGTACAAATGTTTAATTCCGTTATTTTTCAAAAACATGTTAAATTCATTAGAAGTAAATGTACGTCCATTATCCGACACCAGAACATCAGGGAGGCCTTGTGACGCAAATATCTTCCTAAGAATCGCTATTATAGTTCCAGTACTCATGGACGGAACTATCTCTGCCTCAAACCACTTACTATAGCTATCTATTAGCACCATAAAAGTCTTTCCTTGAAAGGGGCCGGCAAAGTCTACATGTAAACGGCTCCATGGTTTCTCCGGGACTATCCAAGCTTGTGGATCTTTAGGGGGATTGTTCCTCACGGCCTGGCAAGCCTCACACTCAGCTACAACCCTCTCGATTTGCTGGTCCATCCCAGGCCACCACACATACCCTCTTGCATACGCCTTTGTTTGGACAATGCCAGCATGCGGTGCATGCAATAATCTTAGTACCCTCTCTTGCAGAGATACAGGTATCACGACTCTATTGCTCCACAATAAACACTCTTTATCGTGTGAAAGAGCCTCTCTACGAATCCAAAATGGCTGCATTACCGGGTCGGTGTTGGATCGCGGCCATCCATGAAGAACATTAAACAACACCTTTTGCAGTAACTGATCTTTCTTCGTTTCAGCTGCAATCCTGCTTGCATCAAGATTCCAACCATCTGGCTGCTCCTCCAGCAATAGTACTTCTCTGACTGAATCTTTACAGTTTCCCGCTGCCCCTATTGTAGTCCATCTGCTGAGTGCGTCCGCATTGCCTATCAATTTTCCCGGTCTGTATTTAATATCGTATCCATAGCAACTTAATTTCAGTGACCATCTTAACATTCTGGGAGAAATCTGGTCCGGTATTGGTTTTGCAGGGTTAAACAAACCAACCAGGGGCTTGTGGTCAGTCAAAATACAGAACTTGCGGCCTGCTAGGAACTCATGGAACTTTGTAAGACCAAACACTATGGCCAACGCCTCCTTGTCAATTTGTCCATATCTTCTCTCGTGGGGCTGTAGAGTTCTCGATGCCATCATAACCGGTTTTTCTGATCCATCATCCATTACATGCGCTATGATGGCACCCAAACCGTATTCGGATGAGTCACAGATAAGCAGTAAATCTTTATTTATATCATAACCAACTAAAGTTAAATCTGATGACAATATATCTTTGGCTTTATTAAAAGCTTTCTGCTCCAGATCTCCCCACACCCATTGTCTCTTAGCTTCAAGCAGACGATATAGTGGCTCTAGCAACGTCGCCTTATTTGGTAAAAACTTTTCGTAGAAATTGTACAATCCCAAAAAGGCGCGCAACGAATCTTTATTAGTAGGGGCTGGTTTCTCTTTGATCTCTTTGACTTTCAAAGGTGATGGATGTAGACCTTCAGCATCAATCATGTGGCCCAGGAAGTGGATACTATTAGAAGCGAAAACGCACTTCTTCACATTCAGTCGAAAACCCATTTCATCTAACTTTTGTAACACTGCGCGTAACCTTTGATCATGCTGCTCAGTATTCTCACCCGTCACGGCAATGTCATCAAGCAGACATGCCACCCCCTCCATACCAGCGAGAGCGGATGACATCACTCTCTGAAAGATTCCAGGTGCTGCATTTACACCGAAGGCTAAGCGGTTCATCTGCATTAAACCAAGGGGTGTGTTCAGGGTCAATAACTTCGCTGTTGCTTCATCCACCTTCATTTGCAGGTATGCTAATTTAAGGTCCACCTTACTGAAGACTTTCCCTCCACTCAGCTTCACAAAAGCCTGAACAGCCGCTGGCAGTGGATACTTGTCAACTTCAATTGCTGCGTTGACCGTTGAGCGGTAATCACCACAAACCCGCAGCGATCCATCCTCCTTTTTCACCAGCCTCAATGGAGTAGCCCACTCTGAATACCTGACAGGGGTGAGCACACCGGTCTTCACCATTCTATTTAATTCCTCTTCGACGTGTTTCTTCATCGGGAATGGCACCGGTCGTGCTTTCAAAAAGCGTGGTGTCGCATCAGGTCGCACATGCAAGGTAACGTGAGGGCCCTTATATTCGCCCAGTTCTTCCTTAAACAAGTCTGGAAAGTCGCGTATTAATGTAGACACCTGATCATCATTCCAACAGATCCCAGCCACTTCCAGACTCAGAGCTTGAAACCAGTTCCTGCCAAGTAAACTCGGTCCCTTACCGGACACCACAATCAGTTCACACTGAGCTTCCTTATTACCGAGCACTACTCGAACATATATCACACCTAACACCTTCAAGGTCTCACGAGTCCATGTCGCCAGTTTAACATTGGTAGGCTGCAGAGGTGGAGGTATTGTCCACAGCTTGCGGTACGTCTCTTCAGAGATAATGGACCTCGAGGCGCCGGAGTCGACTTCCATCGTTAGTTTCGCGCCGTCAATTGCTACATCTGTTGTTATCGCCGATCGATAATTATCCGAACAAACATATACACCCATCATCTTCTCAGGATCCGCAGCACAGGAGCTACTTCCTTCACCCCCTTCGATCTGATGCACCTTATTTGATTTCTTAATACACACTGATGCGATGTGTCCAAATTTTTTACAGTAAAAGCACCTAGCTTTTACAAACGGACAGCGTTCACTATCCTCGTGTCGTCGTGCACAGTGTCGACAATCCACCGACTTAATTCTACCAATGTCCATGGGTTCTGTGACACTGGACGGAGTTTGCTTCAGTTCACTAGTATCAGGGTACATGTCAGGGAACGTCGCCTGGTAGTTAAGACACATCTGAACAGCCGTCTCATATGAGAGGTGTTTAGTCTTCAACAGTTCTCGGCGCAGGCGCTCGTCGCGTACACCTAACACTAGTCGGTCCCGCAACTGGCGTTTCAAGTCTGCAAAATTGCACTTTACACCAAGTACACTTATGGCCGCCACAAAATCTTGCACGCTTTCCTCTTGTAATTGTAGGCGTTTATGGAATTTCCCAGCTTGCAATATTTCATTCACTTCTGGTTCATAAAATTTGTCCAACACTTTGAGAATGTCATTAAACCCGAGACTGGTTGGTCTGTTCGGTACCACAAGTGAAACAATCAGTGAATAGGTATCTTTGCCACACTGCGACAAGAACAATGACCGCGCCTTGTCGTGATCATCACTCGTAACACCCGCGGCGTCCAGAGCACAAAGTAACCGTTCCTTATATTCACACCACTTATCAGTCTTAGGGTTAAACTGGCCGGGAAATACAATATTTGCCGTATTTGACGCCATTTTACACACAATTACTATTAATTTTCCGCAGTCGCCATTAAAAGATACTACACAGTTGCAGTGGAAGTCCAAACTGACATTTATTAGAAATCATACAAGTACCCCCATATAATTTATATTAACACAAATCAACCCACAGAACCAATACATAATAATTATTATTTTCATTCTCTTTCAAATCACACGCGGGAGAAACCGCGGGGCTGAGCTGGTAGATTATAATAATATCAATCGTGTAAGGTTATTTCAGTAGGTTTCTCAGAAACACTGCAACACTTGAGATATGTCGTTCGCGGTCGGCTTCATAACTCACGGTGATTAATATTTCAAACAATTTTGTCTTATTATTTTGTCAGAGATACCGAGGGTCACTGCTAAGTGAGATATTCAGATATTCACAACAAAAATAATCGAGTGATTAATCTTGGATGGAGTATTAAAATGCTAAAAGCTTTACTTACCGAATAGTTTAGCATTAGTCATGAAATTATATTTACAAACAATGTCAGGAATAGATTAAAATAGGCAATACCTTTGCCCAGCAGTGGGACCACAACAGACTTCAAATCTATATCTATACAGATAAATAAAATTGAAGTGTCTGTTTGTAATTCTAAATTAACAGCTTTTCACTAAATGCGGTAAGTACTGACATAAAATAACAATTTTTCTTTCTCTCTGTCTCTCAATCTGTTTGTTCCGACTCAGAAACGGCTGGACTGATTTAACGGGTAGTTCACTGGCAGTGAAATCACTAATAATGTAGCATTCAAATGGTGAAAGAATTTTTGAAACGGTTCAGTACTTTCGAGTCAATTCGTTACAAACATACTTACATACAAATCTTTCCTCTTTATGATATTATTATTAGTAACTAGCTGTGCCCCGCATGGATTTAGTTTTATCCCTATTGCCGCGGAACCCTAATATTTTTAATTAATAAAAGTAGCCTAAGTTACTCCTTGAAACATCAGCTACTTGCCAGCGAAAGTCCCGTTAAAATCGGTCCAGCCGTTTCAGAGATTATCCGGAACAAACATACAGACAGACAGAGAAAATGTTTAAAACTTGGTTTTTTAGTGTCAGTAGCGTGTATACTTTCATATGCATTTATTAAAAAGTTGTTATTTTGGAATTTCAAACAGACACTTCAATTTTATTTATCTGTATAGATGTATAGAAGACATAGATTAGTATATATACCATTATCGACATTCTAAGTTAAAATTTATGGTTAGTGGAATCATAGTGAAGTTCTCGCTATATTCAATTCGTTCATTCATCATATTCATTCATACATTCAGATTGAAAATCGGAATGCGGTCCGCAGTGCATCCGTCATTCCATAGCTTATCTGTGAACTGATTTATAGTGTCTGTCGGTCTGTTCAAACGACACCCCGACATGTTTGGCTTACTATACTAACCTGCTATACTGGGGTATATCTTATACCTTTAAACGAGCAATTCTTGTATAATATATAGAATCTGGATCTCGGGAACGGATGCAACGATTTTCATGAAATTTTGTATGTAGGGGGTTTCGGGGGCAAAAAAATTATCTAGCTAGGTATCACTTTCAGAAAACATCGTTTTGACCATGTCTTCATGCACTGAAAAACTCATAAAATATCAATACAATACGACGGTAAATTTCGCCGACAACTGTCAAGTTATGATAGCTCAGAGGTGAGGCTGTCAGCTTACGAGGTGATAACGAAACTACCGGTTCGATTTCTTTTCTTTTGGTTCCTTTTTTTTCTACTAGCTTTTTTAAGAAAACGTCAAGTTTCTTATTTGGGAAAAAGTATAGTTTTTGTGAGAAAGAGAAACCGGTCAACCAGGTACTATATATTGAAAAGACTAGCTGTGCATCGCGGTTTCATCCATGTATACTTAATATGGGAGGAACACCAATAAAAAAAATAAGAGTAACCCAGGTACTCCTTGTAAAATCCCGAATGTCCCGTTAAAATTGGTGAGCTGTATTTAACATTTGCTGGAACACACAGATAGACAAACAAAGACAAAATCTTCATGGTTGAATGCTTAATGGTTTTGTTATGTTTTCAATTCTAATAAAACTATTAAAATTTTATAACATACAGAAACAATTCCGCTGTCCGCACTTATTCCGCAGCTGTAGTGCTACTACAAATTAGGTGTTCCCATGCCAACAATAATAATTATCCGCTTCATTAGCACTTGCAGTGTTGCCCACTATAAAATAACTTGCCAACTAATCGCCATCTATCAAAATAACTGAAAGGCTAAATGTTGGTTGAAGTTTATTGTGCTATTCCTTATTATTTACTGGCTGGTTTCACGGTCCGAAGGGCACGTTCAGCATATTATTATAAAAAACAAAAATAAAAATAAAAAAAGTAAACTTTGAATATAGAATCGTTCATTTTAATTAAGAGCGTCCTAATATAGGTAACAATATCAATAGGTACAAATCTCCCTGGGCCCAAAACATGAGCTCTTATTGCAATGATACTTCAGTTGTGCGACAGTGACAGATGTATGCACGTCACATACATCTGTCTCATAAATGAGTGAAACTATCATGGCAATAAGAGCTCATGGTAAGGCCCCTGGCCTTATCCCATGTATTTGGGGTCAGCACTTGATTCAACCCGATGTGGCTGATCACCTGATTTTTATACGAAGCTACTGCCATCTAACCTTCGTAACCCCTTTTTCGAGGAAAATCGGAAATCTGGGTTAAGCCAGTTGTCAGACTTTCTTAGGCCTCTGACTGACCTGTATCGATTGCCAAAGATGTTAAATTGGCAACCGGGACCGACGGCTTAACGTGCTTAAAATATAGGTACCAATATTATTGAAAATAATTGGCTAATATTGAAATGTCACTAAAATGTGTTTTTTTAACTATTTATGAGATCGTCACGACTATTTATGATATGTGCATACCCTAGTACGTAATGTACGTATGGAAAAACAATTTAATTAGAAGGTGGTATCTATGTGATATCCAACTCTAACAACGGTAATTTTCAGATGATTTTGTGTTCTTGCAATATATCGAGCTATGAGGAAAGAATCTGGATAAGATTTATACACATTATTTTCATCTATACTCTATACAGATAAATAAAATTGAAGTGTCTGTTTGTAAATCCAAAAACAGCTTTTCACTAAATGCATATGAAAGTATATACAGTACAGACATAAAAACCAATTTTTTACATCTTTGTCTGTCTGTCTGTCTGTTTGTTCCGGGTAATCTCCGAAACGGCTAGACCGATTTTAACGAGACTTTCACTAACAGATAGCTGATGATATAAAGAGTAACTTAGGTTATTTACCTATTTTGATTTGATAAAAACATTAGGGTTCCGCGGGACACACATGTAAAACACAGCTAGTATATTAATATTTAATTGCCAAATTCGTTTATTCTTCAAACGTACCGACTTTGAAGTGTACATTTTCTTAAGATCAGATTTATTGTTCAATTTGGCAATCTGCGAAAATAACGCATTGTTCAACGCGTTTTGTTTACAGATGAATCACAAAGAAGCTGCAGAACACAGGCGAACACCTAAATATGTTTATGTTGTCCAAATGCACCTAAGGACTGTCCATTAATCACGTGAGGTTCGAAAGTGGGGGGAGGGGTTGGCCAAAAATAACGAAATATCACAAGAAGGGAGGGGGGTATAGTAAGACATCACGTGTACTTATGCACACCATCCACAACCTGCAACCTTTCTGTCTAGACATTTTTATCATGGTCCTTAATTATCTAGAATACGATTAGATTATACTTTATACCGGTAGTTAAAAATAATAAGTATTATAAAAAATTTAACATTCTTCGTAGGTACTAAAAACTACACGTGATTTTGGGTGGGGGTTCAGGGGAGTTAGTCTTAAACTTCACCACGTATCACCATGGAGGAGGCGGGGTTAAAGAATGTTAAAAAAACATCACGTGATTAATGGACAGCCCCTAATTTAACCATGTTATGCTGCCTCCGAATACAAACGAATCGACAAGATCAATATTTGTGTTAAATTATCTCATTACGATTTTTTACTTAATTGCCAACATGACAGATAATGCGTCCGTCGTCTTAAACACCTATAGAGAGCCGTGGTGACCGTGGGGTTAGAGCAGTCGCCTGCTACGCAAGTGGCGCAAATTCGTATCCCAGCGTGGACCAACGAGTTTTTCATAAAAACTTATGTACAGTGATTTAACGCCACATGCTTTGCGGTGAAGGAAAACATCGTGAGGAAACATGTATATGTCTGAAAAGTCATTCAAAGACGTATGTATAGTGCCCGAGACGGCGATATACCTACTCACCATCTGTCACGTTGGCACTCAATCATATTCGGTGAAATGTGGGTGTTGTATGAATTTGACAAAAATATAAAGATATGTCAAATCCTGCGCAGACTGAGTCGCAGGCACCAGGTAGTGTAAATGCCAGCAACTTCAAAACAAACTTTATAAATCATCTTTTAACCAACTTGCCTTGGTTTGCACTACTTCCAAGTTTCATGAAATATCGTCGGCATTCATTAGTGCTTTGGGCTTATTTAGTTGACCAGGGGCCCAACAATGAGCTCTTATTGCAATGTTAATTCAGTTGTGCGACAGTGACAGATGTATACACGTCACATACATCTGTCTCATAAATGAGTGAAACTATCATGGCAATAAGAGCTCATGGTGAAGCCCCTGATTTAAACTTTGTTCATTCGTTCTAAATATTACTGAATTAAGTCTTAATACGAGTGCGTTTGTTTGATTTTAAAATTCTGAGTATTTCTTATCCATACAGATAGTGTTTAACGTAGTTTATTAGTATTAGTTACCCATCTTCTCCCAAGATGGCGTTGTATGATTTTATAACTCGATGTTGAGATTCTCTTTTAGTTGTGTATATATTCCGGTGACATACGTCAACAGTGTAGGCAAGTAAACGAACTTATAGTGGTCGAACCAATAAACCAAGACTGCCCAATTTACGGAGTTTCATTCCAACCACCCATGGTCTGCTCCGATTGATCCTGGCTCCCAGGCCTAATTTGTGTCATACAGATAGCTAAAATTAAAGTGTCTGTTTGTAATTTCAAATTAATAGCTCTTCACTAAGTGCATAATGAACGAGTATACACGGTACTCACGTAACAAAAATGTTATTAAATTGTTATTGCATCTATTCGTTTCGGCTAATATCTGAGACGGCTGGACCGATTTTAACGGGACCTTCGCTGGTAGATCATGTTGCAGCCCATATTTTTTTAAATTATCTGTATAGAATGAAACATGAAAATAAGGAGCTCGTGGCACAGTTGCTATTGCGCATATGATTCGATCAGCGAAATTAAGCAACCATACGCCCAGCCAGTAGTTAGATGGGTGACCGCCCGAGTTCCCTCCGTGCCTTGGAGAGCACGTTAAGCCGTCGGTCCCGGTTGCCAATTTAACATCTTTGGCAATCGTTACAGGTCAGTCAGAGGCCTAAGAAAGTCTGACAACTCGTTTAACCGATTTTCCTCATTAAAGGGGTTACGAAGGTCAGATGGCAGTCGCTCTGTATAAAAATCAGGTGATCAGCCACATCGGGTTGAATCAAGTGCCGACCGTATAGAATGAAAAAAAAGATTTGAAAAGTGACAAACTGCGTACGGAGCACTTTGTTCGTTCGTTTTATGGGCGTTTCGTATATGGTACTATCATTGTAGGTAACGAGAGGTTCACCATAACATCGGCTAGTGTATGATAGCCGATGGGTCCGGTCCCCGGGGGCTGGAGTAATCTGGCTAGTGGGCGTACATATTGTATGGAAGCAATATCTCAACCCACCTTATTGTTATCAGGCTCGTTACTACTTTATTGGACGATACACTCTGTGGTTATGCACGCTTCACAAATGCTCATCGAATTTTGATGAAATTGGCTTCGGTTTGCGCAAGAGACACCCTAGGTGCTATGATTACGCCTGTCGCGTTATTCACTAAAGTTTCTCAGCGACGAACTCGACGACGACCGTAAGTTTTAATCATAGGAAATTGATGCACAATATATAGTACCTGGTTGACCGAGCTGTGCTCGGTTTCTTTTTCTCACAAAAAACTGAACTTATTCCCACAAAAGAAAAAAACTTGCCGTTTTCTCAAAAAAGCTAGTAGGAAACAAAAGAAAAAAAACCGAACCGGTGAACTTCAGTCTCGAACCGGGGTACTCTAGTTTCGTTATCACCTCGTAAGCTGACAGCCAGAAAATTTGATAGCAGAAAGCTATCAAAACTTGACAGTTGTCGGCGAAATTTACTGTCGTATTGTATTGATATTTTATGAGTTTTTCAGTACATGAAAACATAGTCAAAACCTAGCTAAATCAATTGTTTGCCCCCGAAACCCCCTACATACAAAAATTCATGAAAATCGTTGCAGCCGTTCCCGAGATCCAGATTCTATATATTATTATACAAGAATTGCTCGTTTAAAGGTATAAGATAAGATAAGATAAGATAGAGGATACCAGTAAGCTTATAAAAAGGAGGTAGTATTATATAAAAGTACTCTATGCTTGTGTGAAATTAATACAATGACGAATTTTCTTACGCGGAATTACGAATGAAATTCTAAAGTACAGCTCGCATATAACAAAGAATGTTCGCGACGGAAACAGTGTACATTAACAGCTAGACCAAGGCGTAAATACTACTAAGATGGTAATTCTGAATGTTTATATTGTGGCAGCAGGACGCCACGCTCCCATGCAAATACGGACTAATGTTGTCTGAACTCAGCTATTAACGGTGCGTTTCTACTATGCGATTTTTTGCGACGATTTTTAAGAAAATAATTATCGTTCGCAACGAATTTAAATATGCAGATCTGAGAATTAAATTAAAGTAAGCCACTGTACTTTTGGAATATACTGATCTTCAATGGGTCTTGGTAAAATATTTTTTCGTATGCTTAGTATTATGACAGCATTGAAATTTTATTGAAAGAGCAAAAAAATTAATTTATATAAATCCAAAAATAAAAAATTTGCGCCAAGAAGGGTCACCGAAAAGGTAAGGGTAAGCATAGTTGTAGCAAAAACACCCACTTTTCGCCAAAAATATGATTCAGTGCCAACGTAACAGAGTACGAATCCATCAACTTAGTATGTACACCAGTGTATACGCTAAACAATTAATTATATTAATTGCATGACAGGTGCAAGAAGGGTTAGTGCTTCGATATATTGACGTGAGAATATTGAATAAATCTAGCAAATTGCGATATTCGCTGGCTTAAAAAAATCATAGTAAAATCGGATTGGTGTCTGTGCTAAGATCTAGAAAACTCAATTCCACACGGCGTCTAGCGATAAATTATTCAAGTCTACAAATTCAATGTTAGTGATAGGATATACATTATGTAGGACAATAGAGATAATTTACAGGTTGAAAAATGTGTGATCTTAGCCAAACAAGCCTTAGAAACTTTTACGGCGAGGTCATGCAAATATGAATCAAAATGTACCTCAACATCTTGTCAAAATATAAAGAGAGACAGAGAATTATAAACCATTGACAAAAGTTCTGTCTTTTATTTTTTTTTGTTTATTTCATTTTTATTTGTAATATCTCATAAAAATGATTATTACAACGCCAATAAATGACAGTATAACACAAATTTAGTTTAGTTTTATTTATTTTAAGAAATTTTACGCGTAACATCACAGGATTTTATGATTCTGCCAGCGTAAAATGTAGGTTAACCACCGATTCACTTAGTTGCCATGTGAAAAAACGTGTTTCTGTATTTAAAACTATGTTCAAAATATTGACGTTGTAAGATTAAACGTAGGCAAGAAATATAATTTACATATTTTTTCGAAAATATTCATAACTTTGGTAACTCATGTGAGTTTTAAGTAGGTACAAATTTCCGCCTGCGGCCTCCTGTGGACGATATATAATATACTTTATAAAAAAAAACCTATAATAGTAATATTAACATAGTTATACCACAAAATATGTAAGTATTAATTAATACACATCTCTGGGGTAATATTCACCTGCTATCATTAAGTACCTATCTAAACTCTAACACAGCGGAGTTTCCACCTAAAACTGGCATACAATTTATTTAAAAATAATACTTAACGTTTACATTCCCAATCAAAACCCAATGTATACATAACAGATAAATAAAATTGAAGTGTCTGCTTGTAATTCCAAAATAACAGCTTTTCACTAAATGCATATGAAAGTATACACGCCACCGACACTAAAAAAACAAGTTTTAAAAAAATTCTCTCTCTGTCTGTTCGTCTGTCTGTCTGTCTGTTTGTTCCGGGTAATCTCTGAAACGGCTGGACCGATTTTAACGGGACTTTCACTGACATGTAGCTGATGTTTCAAGGAGTAACTTAGGCTACTTTTAATTACTAAAAATATTAGGGTTTCGCGACAATAAGGATGAAACTATATCTACGCGGGTGAAACCGCGGGACACAGCTAGTCTTCACCTAAAACTGGCCTTATACATTCCTGTTTAAAATTACGTAACGTTTTCATTAAAACCCAAAACAATTGCGTTCGTGAATTCTTAGCAAAAACAAAAATTCGTGTTGTTGGAACGTGTCCTTAAAGGGAGCGT
Organism: Watsonalla cultraria; assembly: GCA_964035505.1. Taxonomy (NCBI): domain Eukaryota; kingdom Metazoa; phylum Arthropoda; class Insecta; order Lepidoptera; family Drepanidae; genus Watsonalla; species Watsonalla cultraria. The sequence goes on along the minus strand of OZ037717.1, from coordinate 852,832 downwards.
CATTATAGCGTAGTTTTAATACGGTTTGATTAGCATACGGACTGTCGCCGACGTGACCCGACCCAATTTGCGCAATATCTACTTGTTTACCTTTTGAGAAAAAGTCAAGATGGCCTAAATTCAAAATTTTTTTATAATTATTTATTTTATTAAAACATCTATGGTTAATAGGCTAAAAAGTAATAATTAAACATTTTTTAATTTTTGGTATAGCGCAGTCACTAGTTTCAGATGTGAGACAGCAATCCCCACTTTTCACCGTTCATGATTAAATGTCAACGTGTCAGACGTCCATCGCCATCTCAGGCACTATACATATGTCTTTGAATTATTTCTCAGATATATACATGTTTCCTCACGATGTTTTCCTTCGCCGTAAAGCACGTGGTGCGAAATCACTAAGGATACGTTTTTAGAAAGTACCCTTTGATAGTCGACCAGTTTAGTAGATAGTAGATCCAGCTTAGCTTTAGCAACTGGCAAGCATTTTCTTCGTGACTTTGGGAGTATTAAAACAAACAATTTACTTCCAGATTCAATATTAAACGATTATTCCATAAACCAACGTTTCTTAAATGATTTTACCGCGGAAATATAACTCTACTTTCTTAATTCCTATGCAAGTGCTAATTGCGTAAATTGGTGCGTGAAAACAGAGATTTAATTAACGCACTGGAATTCGATCTAATGAGCCAATGCATGTGGTGCCATCTAAAATATGTTTCGGTTTGTAAAAGCAATGCTGTTAACTTTTAAAACCGAGTATCCGATATTCTTTTAAACGAAATATTAAGAAAGAAAGAAATAAAATGCTTTTTTTATAAAACAAAAATGCGAGATGCGACGCAGCATTAATTAATTTTAGATAAGGTACAGAATAAATGGCTAATTTAAGTTTAACATTACAACGTCACAGACATACGTTAACTCGAGCACAGACAATGTTACTCTCTCTGTTGCTAAGTTGTATGTCTGTGGGCCTTAAGGATACAAATTGCAAAAAATTACATTATCTATGGCGATACATTTTGCCACAGACAAAACAAGAATACGGTTAATCTGCAACTCTATTATATTTACTCATCTTAAAATAAATTTAATTTACGGTTATATACACAAACAATTTTTGCTCGCATGAAATAGTTAAGTATGTTAATTTTATTATGAAGCAAATCTATACATCTATACTCTATACATATACATACATACATACAGATAAATAAAATTGAAGTGTCTGTTTGTAATTCCAAAATAACAACTTTTCACTAAATTCATATGAAAGTATACACGCTACTGACACTAAAAAAACAAGTTATAAAATTTTTCTCTGTTTGTCTGTCTGTCTGTTTGTTCCGGGCTATCTCTGAAACGGCTGGACGGATTTTAACGGGACTTTCACTGGTAAGTAGCTGATGTTTCAAGGAGTAACTTAGGCTACTTTTATTTATTAAGAATATTAGGGTTCCGCGACAATAAGGAAGAAACTAAATCTACGCGGGTGAAACCGCGGGGCACAGCTAGTATATTATACGAGTATACCTATAATTGTACAACTGCAAGTATAACATCTATATCATACACATAAATAAAATTGAAGAGTGTGTTAGTAGATCCAAAACGCTTTTAACTAAACGCATATGAATACTATCACAGATAGAATACATATCAGAAAATGTATCACGTATGAAATGTCATTACATTATCAAATGTCATTAGTCTACGCGGCTGACACCGCGGACTGCGGAGCACAGGGACCCTACAGGGACCTCTTATTGCCATGATAGTTTAACTCTTATTATAAGACAGATGTATATGACCTGTATAAGTCTGTCACTGTCATTCAGTGGAACTATGATGGCAATAAGGTCTGTGGTTAGATTAAAAAAAAGTCAGATGTAAATAATGTTGCTTAAATAAAAAAATTAATGAGAACAATATTTTTTTTAATCGTGAATTTTTATTTAAATTATATTATCTACGCCAATGACGCGTCACTCGCTCCCGGCGCCATAATTAAGCCACTTCCGAGTAAGGTCACATTATGCACGAACACGTGTCATCATACTTTGCACTACTTGTAGTTTTAAGAGAATAAAAACCTTTCTTATTCGAAAACGTATTATGTTTTTATTATTGGTATATATCTGCTTTCTTAGTTGTATGTGATACTAGCCATAATCTATACAGACAAATAAAATTGAAGTGTCTGTTTGTAATTCCAAAAAAAACAACTATAAAATTTTTTCTCTGTCTGTCTGTCTGTCTGTTTGTGCCGGGTAATCTCTAAAACGGCTGGACCTACTTTAAAGGGACTTTCACTGGCAGGTAGCTTAGGCTACAGGAGTAACTTAGGCTACTTTTATTTATCAAAAATATTAGGGTTCCGCGGCATGAAGCATGAAACTAAATCTACGCGGGTGAAACCGCGGGACACAGCTAGTTTCTCTATATAAAAGTAGCGTTTCAGAGCTTACCCGGAACAAACAGACAGACGGACAGACAACATATTTTTTTACTTGTTAAAACCGTTTAAATTTTCATATGCATTAAAAGAACAGCTATTTGATTGGATTTACAAACAGACATTCAAATTTTATTAGTGGGTTATTCCAATAATCCCCATTGAAATCCCCACCAATGGGGAATAGCGGAAAAAAAGTCCAAAAATCCCCATTGCGATCGAAAGCAGATACGTAGTACGTACTTTTATTTTTTGTATTTTTTTATCGACTTTTGTGCACTGGAACTGTGTTTATAATATATTATTTTTATGATTTATATTGTATTATTCAAAAAAGTAATCACTGAATCACTTTGAAAAGAGTAATTACCGAGTTTCTTGCCAGGTTCTTCTCAGTAAAAGCAACCTTCCGAACCTGGCGGTAGTATTTATAATCGTGTCGTTCTGACGATTTGAAAGTTCTTTGTGAAAAGTCTAATCGAATAAAGATATTTCTGAATTGGATTGAATTTAATCATTGCTGCTGACCGAATTTGAAACAATGACGCATTGAAAAAAGGCTTTAGTATCTCATAAACACTGTTTGGGGTCAAGTCGTTATCAGGGAGTGATATAATTCTAATCAGATGCTGATAATCCCTCTATGTTTGTCATTAGATATTAGTGAATGACGTAATACAAGAGAAGATCACTTTTCACTATCGTCTTAAATTTTTTATGTGATTTATTTTGTAATTACCGAGTTCCTTGCCAGGTTCTTCTCAGTAAAAGCAACCTTCCGAACCTGGTGGTAGCATGTATATTTCCCATTCTGACGATGAACTTTATTGAAGTCTAATCGAATAAAGATATTTTTGAGTTTGAGTTTGAGTATGTTTGACATTAGACCTCCTACGTGTCCAATGTTTGAGCAGTCGCCTGCTACGCAAACGACGCTAGGCCGAATCCCAGCGGCCTGCACCAATGAGCTTTTCTAAGAAACGTATGATGTGCAGTGATTTAACACCGCGTGCTTGATGGTGAACATCGTGAGGAAACCTGCATATGTGTGAGAAGATAGTAGAGACCTCATCACGGTAGTTTTTCCTTGGACGCCCTCTACCGATACTTTCGCTCACATTCGCTCTATGAATTTCTTTCGTTAATTGCATTAATATTTCCATCCTTTCGATATGTCCAAAGCATCTCAATACTTCTTTGAATAAGCTACCGTAATAAGGGTGTGTAAAGTACACCTCTACCTCCATCGGGGAAGACAGGCGTGAGCGTATGTATGTAAGAAAGTTCAAATAATAAAACATCAGGAGCTAGGTAACGGGAGCTAACAATAGCGTGTATGTTTTTTCTAGCTAGTATTGTTTATGCGCGCGCACACCTTGATGTTGCGACATGCGCTGTCGGGCGCATTGCTCACAAAACTAGTTTGTTTATAATGAACGATGAAAATTGCTTTATTTTATTTTTCCTACTAATTTGTTAGGGAATGTTTATGTTATAGCAGAATTTCCCCGCTTGCTACATAGATGGCGCACCTCGCTAACAATTGCAAAGTTTTAGTACAAATACACCAGAACCTAAATCGCGCAATAAGTTTTCGAGCGCATTGCAGAATGTATACAAGTTTCCAACTAGAACAGTTGGAGCTGCGGTTCTCCAGGTATGACACCCGCCTGGCTGGAAGATCTTCCCTTTGCTGGGTAGCATGATCACTGTCTCTTCCAACAATGTTAATACAGTTTTATAACTTACTTAGATTTTAGGCTACTATAGATACAAAGTTAAAAAGGACCCTAAATAACTAGGTAATAGAAATTAACAAAATTGATCTAAGACTGAATTGTGGATATTCACACTTTCAAGTTTAGTTGAGTCCTTGAATGAAGGACCAAAGGTGCCACTGCATCCAATTGACACCGAAGATAATTTGGTGCTAACCTCAAAGTTATTCTACGGCCGCGCTGTCTTGACATATCGTTGTTATATTTCTTCTAACGCCTGTAAGCAGGTTTCCACACAATAATTTCCTCTACTGTAAAACTACTCTTAAGCAGGTATAATTGTTAATTTTTTTTGGTACCTCCGAAAAAAATATGCGACCTTATCGGAAGCTATAGATTACAGTTTAAACCATCCGAATAAGTTCAGCCGTTACTGAGAAATCAAGTAACATGGCGCAAAACAACACAATCGGTTAAAAAAATGCTATGCAACTGTGAATCATTGAATGCAAACTATAAAGCTATCACTCACCTGAAAAAATAGGCAAAAGCACACCCATTGGTAGTATTTGTAGATCTTCTTGTCGCTCATGTCTTCCTCGCCTTTCTCGCGGCTGTTGCCGATGCCCGGGTACGGGACCTCGATGCCAACCTTCTTCTTGAAGAAGCTCTTGAGCGTATACGTCGAGTGGATCCAACAGTACGTGTTCAACACGTCCTCGGGTATATCCTTTGTGTGTATACAGTCTATCGGATTCCCGACGTACTGTCGCGTCGTCACGATCAAACTGAACGATATCAACAATATCACCGTGATAGAATAGTGCAGCCTGAACACTGGCGAGTCGATGTGCACATAGTTCACCTTAATAAGATTCTTTAAACCACGAAAAACGTCTAACATTGTAAACGTTTGCGATTATTGTTCTTGTGCTCTCGTCGAACCACTAACATAATTGCTTGGAGCACCGTCACAGATTATAAAGGCACTTGGTGGCAGTATCGTTTACCTTTGCACTTGTTCACGTTGGTGTAACTTTTTTGGTATTTTTATAAATTTTAGTAAGGAGAGCACTTGTGTCATTTTTTCTTCGTTTCATTGTTTAGCGGTGAGTGTCATGCGTGGTAGGCGCGCGCGCACTCATCTACTGCGAGGTATTATATCGTAACACGCCACGTAACCGGTAATATTTGGTCTGGGAACAAAGTAGATTAGCAGGTCAGATGTTTAGATACAATTTATGGGTTCGCCCGTCGCCGCCCAACCGGAGCACTGTTCGTAGCGCGTGTTATGGTAATACGCTTTAGAAGCTGCTGAAATATAGCCATATTGTAATCAAGGGATTTAGGAATTATTATTAATAACTTGAGGTAATTGAGATGCAGTTCACTCGTTCGATAATTATTACGTAATATTGTTGAAAGTTGATTAGCACGTCGCCTCGCTTTTTCGTTCGATAATGCTACGCTCTAGGTTACGACTTTTTAAAACTATTACAATACGTTGACTTTTCTCTACTATCTATACTGACCGCCTCGTTGTTCTAGTGGCTAGTAAGCTCCCCTGCCGATCACGAGGTCCCGGGTTCGAACCCCGGGTCGATTCAAAAATAGATATTTTGGTTTTTAAGTCAAGAAATTCACAATAAAAGCCCGCAGTTTGGAAATTGGCGGTGTTTACACCCACGTGCCCCAGAAAGCCGTTGGTCCTACGCCTGATCTCTCTCCGGTCGTGTCGGATTGCCGTCCCATCGGACTATGAGAGTGAGGCAATAAAGAGTGCACCTGTGTTTGCACACACTTGCGCACTATAATATCTCCTACGCTAATCCACGTTGAGATTAGCCGCCGTAACCGAAATTCTAAAATTATTACTATCTATACATGTATATATAATATGGATTTTTTAGAATATAAACCTTTGGAGTTTAACTCCTACATGTTGGCGAAAGCCGTATCTAAATCCGTAACGTAGTTATGAAGAATGATGCGTTCAAACAGGCAAAAATATTTATAATGAAAAGCCGACTTCTATGAATAATTAAGCTCTTTAAAGAAAATATTATAAATTCTTATGAGAAATATATTCTTTTAAACCTAAATATTATAAATATGATATGATAATATTATCTTATCCTACCAAAGATTTATAACTGTTGAATAAAACCTTATCACATTTAAACCTTTAAAAATCTATACAGATAAATAAAATTGAAGTGTCTGTTTGTAATACCAAAATAACAGCATTTCATTAAATGCATATGAAAGTATACACGCTACTGACACAAAAAAAACTAGTTTTAAATTTTTTCTCTGTCTGTCTGTTTGTTCTGGGTAATCTCCGAAACGGCTTGACCGATTTTAACCGGACTTTCGCTGGTAGGTAGCTGATGTTTCAAGGAGTAACTTAGGCTACTTTTATTTATCAAAAATATTGGGGTTCCGCGACAATAAGGATGAATCTAAATGTACACAGCTAGTATAACATAATTTTAATTTAACACCAATAAAATAATATAGCAGGTGTAAAATAACTTATATTTTATTTTGACAATTTTATAAACTGATAGAAATATAAATGAGCAATTTCGCCGCGTGTAAACTTATCATAAACGGACACCATATTGAATATGAATCAAAAAACTCGTCGACACTACATAAAACTATTATATATAAAAATATCAAAAAAATACCAAGGTGCGACACAAATCATATTTAAGAAAACACGGGAATAATATCAGAATCTTTTGTGAATCAAAAATTGGGACGTTTGTCAAAATAACGTAAATAATTCGTGTTATGACGTCGGTGTCACAATAAATAAGATTTTTCAGTATATCAACTACGCGATGTATTTTAATATTTCTGTAAAATGTTTATGAAAACGCTTGAAAGTTTTTGAGACTAATAACTAATGGAATGTGCGAGATGTATCAGTTTTTTAATGGCGATACGGTTGCAGATACGTTTCAAAGAAGATATATCTCAAAATCTCAATGTATGTGACCATAAAGCCAAAGTAACGTGAACATGGTAGAAGTCATGGTTGGAAGTCATCATCTCCCTGGCCTTATCCCATACATTGTTGGGGTCGGCACTTGATTCAACCCGATGTGGCTGATCACCTGATTTTTATACGAAGCGACTGCCATCTGACCTTCGCAACCCCGTTTAGGAGGAAAATCTGTGATTTTGGGTTAAACCAGTTGTCAGATTATTTTTAGGCCTCCGACTGACCTGTAACGATTGCCAAAGATGGTAAATTGGCAACCGGGACCGACAGCTTAACGTGCTCTCCGAGGCACGGAGGGAACTCGGGCGGTCACCCATCCAACTACTGGCTAGGCGTATGGTTGCTTAACTTCGCTGATCGAATGATATGCGCAATAGCAACTGTGCCACGAGCTCCTCATGGTTGGAAGTAGTCTCACATTAATATTTAAACTCAGAAAGTGAAACATACAGACTGAATGATAATTCAGTTGTGCGACAGTGACAGATGTATACACGTCAAATACATCTGTCTCTTAGTAAGAGTAAAACTATCATGCCAATAAGAGCTCATAGTAACGCCCCTGATACCTTTTCACGCATTATTGGAAACTATTTTGTATTATAATATTTAATATTTATGTTTTTTTATTGTTATTCTTTTTACACCTGTCAGGGTAGTTGTCAAATAAACGTTGTAATGTCAGCTGCTTTTTCACTGCTCTCTCTATTTTCAGTTACATTATAAGCTATCGTCTACACGCATACTTGAACAGATTACAGTCGTATAGGTATAAGTATAGGGATAAGTCACTTTGACCTAATGACATTAAAAAAACTATACGGTCGAAGTCATAGAAAAAAGCCAGTTCTATATCTATACATCTATATCTATATCTATACAGATAAATAAAATTGAGGTGTCTGTTTGTAACTCCAAAATAACAGTTTTTCACTAAATGCATATGAAAGTATATACGGTACTGACATATAAAACCAATTTTTTAAATTTTTCTCTGTCTATCTGTCTGTCTGTTTGTTCCGGGTAATCTCCAAAACGGGTGGACGGATTTTAATGGGACTTTCACTGACGGATAGCTAATGTTACAAGGAGTTACTTAGGGTACTTAGATTTTTAAGAAAACATTGGAGATCAGCGGGCAACCATGAAATTAAAATCTACGCGGTTGAAACCGCGGGGCACAGCTAGTATTAAATATATATTAGAACACTTCTTAAAGGTACTTTGTTAACGGTCAATTTAGGAGAGACAGTGTTTATGTAAATGTCGTACTGTTTATGTATGTGTTGTGACATTGTGTTGGTTGGTGTGTTGCCAACACACAAACAGCTGAGCTGCCGTTTGAATGGAACTACACACGTAATTAGTCGTTTGATTTTTGTATCTATTAACTGATAGCTCTGTAGTTGTGACGTCGGTTTGTAGATGCGAGGTCGTAAGTTCCGAATATTAGAGTAATTTCTTATTGATTTTTCGATATTGTCTCTCGCAGTTGGCAGGGGGGAGTTCCCTCTAGTGCTTAACCGGTCTAAAGGCCGAGACTCAAGGGCCTCCAACCGAGCTTAAACTTAAATACTAAGCAACACAGCGTGAGTGGTATTAGTAATTTTTTTGGGGCCCATAAGCTCTTATTGATGTTTTCCTTCACCGTAAAGCACGTGGTGTGGAATCAAAGGGATTCAAACTTCTGATCTTATATTTACTGCAAATAAATTCTTTAACAACGACATAAAAACTAAATACTTTCTAACAATTTGCATAAGTAAAGGAGCTAGTGCTGCCAGCAGAAATAAATCTCCTTACACTACTACAAAGAAAACTCCTCAAAGGGTAGCGATGGGTCCTAAAGATAGTTATATTCTGTGCATTGAAAGTTTTCACATCGATAAGGGTGCCATTTGTAAATTAAAAAAATACAAGAAGTACAAGTTTTTATTGAATAAACCTCTATGTTATTATGAACTTTGAACCTACTATAATAATAAATTATAGGAATATTGAAATTATTTTTGTCTCGATTCACTCAGACTTAGCTAAATGTAAATAAATTTTAAGTACTATTCCTTGTTTATATAATTGGTAGTACTTAGATTCTTTTTCTAAGATTTTTTTTGTAAATGTCCCTGGAATTTGAGCAGTCGCCTGTTACGCAAGTTCAAATCCCAGTGGCCTGTACCCATGAGATTTTCTAAATACGTAAGTGAAATTATTTCACACCACGAGGTTTACGGTGAATAAAAACATGGTAAGAACACCTGCATATGTCTGAGAAGTAATTCAAAGACCTATGTATAGTGCCTGAGACGACGATAGACTCGCCATCTGTCACGTTGGTATTTAATCATATTCGGTGACCTTATTTTGGGATAGCCTGGGCTATTTATGAAGATAATTTTACGGAATATTGAAAAAGGAACATTTTGGTACAAAGTTCTGGTTCAAACTTGCCCTAAACCGAATCCTGAATTCCATACGATTGTAAACTCTATATCCAAGTGCATAGGCGCTATGTTAATCACATGGCCGATGGTGAAAGAGCTACGTTATATAAATACGATCATTGTGTCCGTATGAATCAAACGTCGGAATAGAACAACCTTGGAGGTTTAATTATAGTTATATTAACGTGTGAAGGTAGCGAAGGTACTAATAAGATTGATATAAGACTTCATAAAATTAAAATTAATACGATTTATTCAGCTTAGACCCTGAATGTCCATAAATTTCCACCGAATCGGAAACTAGCCCACTGGAAGAAACCGTCAAGAAACTGAGATAGGCATCTTTTAGGTACATTTCAGCAAATAAATAAAAATATTTTATAGGTAGGGTAGGTACAAATAGGTTTACCAAATTGGATGTAAGGAATCGTAAGGCCAGGGGCCTTACCATGAGCTCTTATTGCCATGATAGTTTCACTCATTTATGAGACAGATGTATGTGACGTGCACACATCTTTCACTGTCGCACAACTGAATTATCATTGCAATAAGAGCTCATGGTTGGGCCCCTGATATACATACATAATATAAAAGTAAAACATTACATTACTTACACACCACACCTTAAAGTGTAACAAATTTCGTTTTTCAAACTCTAGCACAAAATATCTTTATTGAATTAGACTTTAACAAATAACTGTCAATTTGTCAGAATGACATGATTATACAGGATTATAAATTTTACTACCAGGTTCGGAAGCTAGACTTTACCGAGAATAACCCCACAAAAATAAAATTAATTAAATCTTTTATCAATAAATAATAACGATAATAGTCAAAGTCAAAGTCAAAAATATCTTTATTCGATTAGACTTTTTACAAAGTACTTTCAAATCGTCAGAACGACATGGATTATACATGCTACTGCCAGGTTCGGAAGGTTGCTTTTACTGGGAAGAACCTGGCAAGAAACTCAGTAATTACTCTTTTAAAAATATTATACAATTTTTAAAAACAAAGTAAATCACTTGAGAAATGTAAGCCCATGGACACAGTTCCAATGTACAAATGTCGATAAAAATTAACATAAAGAAAAGTCTAGTAGTTGTACTTATATCTAAATGCGTAGCTTGAGATGACCAGCCCCCACAAGCACCTGTTCACAAGTATGACGAGAATGCCAGCCATCATCAAGATCAAAAAACAACAACTTTTCTCAAGAAGTGCAATTTTAAACATTATAAATGTAGATACTTGTTTCAATTTTGTAACCGACATACAAAGTACATTCAGTCTTTGATAATTACGAACATCGCGCAACAAAATATACATTTTTATCTGCATAATATACGACACGTCACTAAACTATAGTTATATATGTACGTAAGCTCTTTAAAAGCTAACAGAACATCAAAAGGATTTAAAAATGCTCCGGAGACGGATTTATACTGATGTTTGGTTTGGTTATTAGTAATATTTATGATTTTTTACTGATCTGGGATATTTTTACATCTTACATACATTAGAATAAAACAAATGAGTTTCTCGGAATCATCTCTGACGATTAGACCGTACCAAAGAGATTAGACTGTACCAAAGAGGTTTGGCTGTACCTAATCTATACAGATAAATGAAATTGAAGTGTCTGTTTGTAATTCCGAATTAACAGCTTTTCACTAAATGCATAATATGAAATAAAATACATGAATAAATTACAGAAAATTTTTTTTATTAAAGTTTTCTCTAACTTACGAAAAATACGAAGACGAGGCGGGCATCGAACCTACGATCACTGCAAACTGCGCAGAGATCCTTCCATTCCTAACCATTTTTAAATGTAAACATTTGAATTTGAATCTAGACACGTGTGTCTTGCATAAAAGTCTACTATTTCTCTACTGTCAATTAGTCTGTTTGCTCAGACTAATGTCTGAAACGGCTGGACCGATTTTTAATGGACTTTCACTGGCAGATAGCTAATTTTAGTAGGAGTAAATAAGTTACTAGTCACTAAGTTAGTACCTAATTTATTTTAAAAAGACGGTTCCGAACGTAATAAGGTCACTCGTGAAATCAAGTCTACGCGGTAACCACATAACGTCTTATTTGTAAGATTGTAAGTGTTTATCTGATTACATTTCCATCTGTTTATCAAATGGAATAATATTTACGCAGCAAAATCCGAATCGATTTATCGATTACCAATCTGCAGTCATAAAATAATATTGCATTAATAAATCGGCCTCGTGTTTGGGCGCTTTCACATTGGACGATAACGGTAACGACACGATATCGTCGGACCTAGTAGTTTGATACATTACTACGGAATGCTTTTACACTGTGTCTTTGTAGTCAAGTATCGGCGGACGATATCGTGGCAGTGGGAAAGCGCCCAATTACTACAGAACGCTTTAACACTGTGTAGTTGTAGTCAACGATATCGTCGCCGACACAGTGCAGAGTGATGTGAGCCTAGCGCGAGTTTTCTAAAAATCGCCGTCACAAGTCAGCGTCGACGTAAACGCAGATTTGTATGGGCTCACAATAGTGTCATCTTTAGGCCGACAGAGGCGTTGTTCCGATCCTATACATATCTGCGTTTAGGTCGACGCGGTGACATGTGACGGCGGCAGTCAAAAACTCGCACTAGGCCCTCCGATATCGGCTGACGGTATCGTCCCGATATCGTGGCAGTGGGAAAGCGCCCGATGGGTAGAGCGGCGGTGATTTGTCAAAATTAAACGGCCAAGATTGTAGGGAAACCATGCGATGGACGGCACGACCTATTAAATTTACGATGGGCCTCTTCAAAGGGAACGGTGGCTTTCGTTAAGGTAATTTATTTTTTTAATAACTTTATGCCCCATTTGTCATTGATCCGGGATAAAGTGGTGTTATGTCACGCGACGATTTTGCACGAATATCTAATGGGGGATTAGGGTTGCCAGGTTTGGGAAAATCTCCTCAAAGGTGAATAAATAGTTGGGTGAGATATATATTTGCTATGCATTGGGTTTTTTCGTGTAGATACAGGGTGCTGGTAATTATGGCGTAAATTTAGGAGCATTGCATTGCGATCTTAAACCTGTTATAATATAAGTTGTAAAAATGTATACTAATATTATAAGGGGGAAAAAAAATTATGCAAGAAAAAATTTTTGTAACGATTGCCTCAAAAAGAACTGGACCGATTTCTTCAACTTCAGCTTTATATATAAGTAGGTATAGAGTAAAGATTATGTATGCATGCGATTACATAAGCTCTTATTGCCTTCATAGTTCCACTGTGTGACAGTGACAGACTTATACACGTCATATACATCTGACTCATGGTTACACTATCATGACAATAAGAGGTCATGGTAGAGCCCCATTACCCTTTCTTTTCGTAATACACTCGCTAGCGTCTCCGCCGAATATTTGTATGAGAAATTGTGTAGCGCCTTCAAGTGGTGACGTGAAGAACCAAAATATGTCATACAAATATGGTAAGTGACGCTAGCAAGTATAGATTTCGAATACGGTGCAAAACTCGTGATTAGTACGAATACACAGGTCTCGTTATGACTTGACATGATGCCCTGACCTTGAATACTCAATAGTTATTGTATGGACCTTGTATGGCGCGAGCGTGAACAAATGCATACACAGTCACCCCCACCATTTTCACTGAAAGCTCAAAGCTCGTGGCGCCACTTAGCTATGTAGAAATATGGAATTAATGGTGACGATTTTGAAGTGGGATGTGCGAAAAGCGTATAGTATTCTAGGAAACTGATGCAAATGCTTGTGTGCCAAAGTTTGTACGGTTATAACAATGTGAGTCACTCAGAGGGTAATCACCTTCATGTGGGCTAATCTCATTAGCAGCCAACACTATCGGTACATTTAATTGTATATATACCTACAGTATTATAGTATATTTAATATTTAAAATAACTAGTTATCGATTTATTTATTATAATAATTAGCAGTCTCTCATTAACGTTATAGTTATGAAATGAGTAGTAGTCAAACAATGTATCACGCACCGGCGCCATCTACTTAAAATGTTGGTTTGTCCTGAATTTTTCCTGAATTTTCTTTGCTATAAACCTCACGGAGCCCGAGACCTTTCCAACGAATGCAAAACCGTGGAAATCGGTTCGTGCGTTCTAGAGTTATAGCGTCAGGAAGGAAAACCCGACTTATTTGTATACTAGCTGTGCCCCGCGGTTTCACCCGCGTAGATTTAGTTTCATGCTTCATTCATTTCGCGGAACCCTAATATTTTTTAGACAGACAGACAGACAGACAGACAGACAGACAGACGGACAGACAGACAGAGAAAAAATTTAAAACTTGTTTTTTTTGTGTCAGTAACGTATATACTTTCATATGTACTTAATGAAAGGCTGTTGTTTTGGAATTACAAACAGACACTTCAATTTTATTTATCTGTATAGATAGTCAATCGAATAATGAAATTTCTAATTACATTAATTAACAGAATATCTATATCAATACATCTATACGGATATATAAAATGTAAGTGTATGTTTGTAATTTCAAAACAGATTTTCACAAAAATCATATGTGGTAATACGGTAATGAAATTTAAAACATTATCTGGCTGTCTCTTTCTTCCGACAAATCTAAACGGCTGGACCAATTTTAACGGGACTTTCACTGGCAGATAACGAATGTTACAAGGAGTAACATAGGCTGTACCGCGGGCCACCCATGAAATTAAGTCTTCGCAGGTGAAACCGCGGGGCCCAGCCGCGATATTCACTCGACAACGAGCTTTGATTTTAATCATATGAAATTGATACATAATGCATAGAGAATAAGGTTCAATTTCGTATCTTTAAAACCGACACTCGCCGTTTGCTCCATAAAGCGTGAGAGTTGACACTCGAAGTTTTTTAATTTATTCCTTTTTCACTATTAAAGTAATGTCAATTTGAATTTTACAATGTTCGTCTGTCATTTCATCGGGGTCGCTTATTATCTCGTAGATGCTCGCGTGTGAGTGTTATTTCGAACGACTTGTTCCTAGATTCTGTACTGCTTAAGATTACATTTACTGTGCCACAGATGAGCATATAAAATATATAATATATCATGTCTGTGCTATAGATCGCACGACTCTCATAAAATAAACTGTCACGTGGGACAGTGACAAGTGAAGTAGTTGGCAAGTGGTCAAAGCTGACACGAGCCAATTACACAATTATTCATTCACAAATTCATAGCAAAAAATTACCCTATTTTACAGTGTAATTGGGATATAAAAGCGGGATTTATCACGCCTCTTACTGTCAAGGGCCTTGTGGTAAGTGACAGTTCATTTGTCCAACTGTCAAACGGTAATAAATTCAAATTAGGAGCATCGATGTTTAAAAATAAAATAATTTACGACTTGGTGAGTCAGCCAGTATTAGAAAACTGTACAATAATCAAAACATTTTTTTATCTGCTGATAATATTATTTTTATAGCATAGCCAATTTGCAAAAAATATATTACTAACTTATTATCAGTCTACCATGAGCTCTTATTGCAATGTTAATTCAGTTGTGCGACAGTGACAGATGTATACACGTCACATACATCAGTCTCATAAATGAGTGAAACTATCATGGCAATAAGAGCTCATGGTAAGGCCCCAGAAGGAAACGTGAATATTATTTTTGTTGTAGCCCAATTCAATGAAAGAACACAGTAACCAACACTTATCTAACATTCTTAAAACGCAATGGTAACCTCGAACAAAAATCTCTACAAAAAACAAATAGCGTACACATTTGACATATCTTCTATACAGATAAATAAAATTGAAGTGTCTGTTTGTAATTCCAAATTAATAGCTCTTCACTATGCATATGAAAGTATATTCAAACCAATTATTAAATAATTTCTCTGTGTGTCTGATAGCTAATAAACAAGGAGAAAATCGCGGCGCACAGTTATTAATATAAGTCCAGGGGCCCAACCATGAGCTCTTATTGCAATGTTAATTCAGTTGTGCGACAGGGACAGATGTATACACGTCACATACATCTGTCTCATAAATGAGTGAAACTATCATGGCAATAAGAGCTCATGGTAAGGCCCCAGCTATCCCAATGTTGGGCAAATCTCTTCTCGCTTTCAACTTGCGATTTAAAGTTCCGGGCAATTTTTATCAATCCAAAGCAATTTGTCATCCAGCAGTCCTTATCCTCCCATATTTTCTTTGTAACATTTAAGGAAAAGCGGCGCTCATATTTTTTATCGAAAGGTTATGAAAAATATAAATTCAGTAGATTTACAAGAGGGTATAACAAGGATAACTTGTAAGATAATATTTTTAAAAGTGCCATAAAAATGCCGGAGTTGCCAGTGCCAATATAAATACCATCCGGGCACCCGGCATCCGGTGCCATTGACTCCTCGACAACCGATGCGATTTGGTTCAATTACTGACATTATAGAGTGTGCATTATTGTGCAATTTTTATGTAAAGATAAAAAAAAATATTAGTTTTATTGCACAATATAGGCTGTATAAGATATATCTATAGATCTATATCTATACAAATAAATAAAATTGATGTGTATGTTTGTAATTCCAAAATAGTTTTTCACTATATACATATGAAAGTATAATTATACGGTACTGATATAAATATATGCTGGTCATATGATGTTTTCCTCCACTGTACATGATGCCACTTGAGTTTCTTGCCGGTTCATCTCAGAAGGCTTCCGAACTTGTTTCCGAATAAGTGCCTTATCAGGGCCTAAACTGAATAAATATTTTTCATTTTCATTTTTTCAGTTTAGGCCCTAGTAAAGCACTTATGAATGTCGAGAATTTACCACCGGTTCGGAAACTAGCCTTCGGAGAAGAATCGGCAAGAAACTCAGCCAGAATGCTGAATAAATCATTTTCATTTTCACTGTAAAACTAAGCTTTGAATCTCCTGCTTGTGTTACACGTTACAGTTTCACATTTCAAGTGCCTCACTTTGTCTACGATCAACTACTGTACGTTTTTTAACAACAAAAAAGCATGTCGACACATAACGAGCACCCTGTGTTGCGCTAGTGATGTACTCCTGATCATTGAGGCGGCCGTTTGATCGAGTCTGCTTCAGTTTATTTACGTACTATGCAGAGCACTCCGAGTTAAAAGGCTAAGAATCATCATATCGATTATTCGTGTGTGTTTCCATTGATATTTTATCGATGTTGAACACGGAATTGCAATTGTTTTTTCTAAATTTGAATAATGGTAACACGATCATTATAAATATATGATATATTTAATTAGATAGAGCTGATCAATTCAAAAATAGAATAGGTAAATAAATAATTTATGATTAAAAAAATGTAATAACTCCATCACTATAAATAGACTATAGTATTAGTTAGCGCTGAAAAGTTCATAACTGGAATTCAAGATGAATATTATACTATTTTTAAAAATGGAATGAAATTTTTTTTAAATCGTTAATACCGGGCTATTGAGAAAGAAGCTCAATTTAAAAAGTCACTAGTGTCAACAATAACTGTCATAAGTCAAAGTTTTTTTATTGTGTGACATAACTATGTCAAATTCAGAAGCATATCGTTTAGGTAAAGTTACACACGGCTTCCGCTACATATTCCGTAGTAATGTAATCTATACATCCGACAGATGACTGCCAAGACTGGTGGCATTTGACACATCCTGCGTTACAGATACACAACTATTAATAAAATCATATTTACACACGTACTGAATGAAGTTTTTACTTTTTCCCGTCTCGTGCCGGGCACAACAATGGAAACGTGAAATCAAACGATGCATCCGTAAATATTTAACAACTAGCTGTGTCCCCCAGTTTCACCCGTGTAGTGTCAATTTCATAGGTGTCTTTTGTGTCACTGTCATATTTATACAAGATTAATTAATTTAAAAAAAAATAATATTTCCGTTTGGTTCATATAGTAGAAAACATGAGGTTACACCATAGAAAGTCCAGGGGCCTTACCATAAGCTCTTATAGCCATCATAGTTCCACTGTATGACAGTGACAGACTTATACACGTCATATACATCTGTCTCTTAATAAGAGTTAAACTATCATGGCAATAAGAGGTCATGGTAAGAACCCTGTTTCTAAGTCGCTATGCTGTGCTGAAAATAGTCAGTGAAAAGCTTGAAACGTTTATATTAAATGTTGATACGCTGTCAGTCCAAAAAAAACTAAAATTATATATATTGGAATTAATTACTTACATTTGAAGTTGGTGCCAAATGCAAAACTCGGTATCAGGCACACTACATCAAAAGTTTATTGCACATAATTTTACCAATCTCCTTTTTTTATTTTAGATTTACCAGTTCACAGACTTATCATGTTTTATCGTGACATGAACACATTTCGAGCTACACCAAATACGCAATCGAATGTCAAAATCGGTGAAACATGTACCAACCTACAGATTATACGTAATGTTTATGGTTGTGATATATGTAGTTTCACTTTTGTCTATAAAAAGATGGCGCGAGAAAATTTTAGTTGCAATTCTACAATTGAAACAATTAGTATGTCACTACATACATATGCTCATCGGTACCCCGAAGGGGTAGGCAGAGGTGTTGTAATAACAACACCCACTTTTCACCGAAGATTAAGTGCCAACGTGACAGAGGGTGAGTCCATTGCCGTCTCGGGCACTATACACACGTCTTTGAATTACTTGTCATTTTACTAACGACGCATGAGGTAGGATCACGAAGAGCTCAGTTGGAAGAGCAACTGCACGGATTGCAGAGGTCGTGGGTTCGAGTCCCGCTTCGTGTTGGTATTTTTCTTTAAAACATTAGAGTGATACATGTATGTCATGAAGAAAAAATCTAATCTATACATCTATACAGATAAATAAAATTTAAGTGTCTGTTAAATTACAGCTTTTCACTAAATGTATATGAAAGTATACACGCTACTGAGACTAAAAAACCAAGTTTTAAATTTTTTCTCTGTCTGTCTGTCTGTTTGTTCCGGGAAATCTCTGAAACGGCTGGAGGGATTTTAAGGGGACTTTCACTGGTAGGTAGAGTAACATAGGCTACTTTTATTTATTAAAAATATTAGGGTTGCGCGACAGTAAGGAAGAAACTTAATCTACGCGGGTGAAACCGCGGGGTACTGGTAGTATATAATATTTAACACTTATGATCTCGTTCGTACTGTGAAACTTGTTGCGTCAACTGTAATTAGTATGAAAAACCGTAAAAAAAATTTTACATCAATTTTATAATCAGGTCACTATTTAATGTGGAACATTAGTTTCGTATTAAAGTTGTAAAGCTTATGAACTGCGCCAGACTTGTTTATTATTATATTAATTAATGCAAGACTGAATAATGTTTGTAGGTTAAATGGTTATTATTTAGAACTAGCTGTGCCCCGCGGATTCACCCGCGTAGATTTAGTTTCATCATTATTGTCGCGGAAACCTAAAATTTTTAATAAATAAAACTAGCCTCAGTTACTCCTTGAAGCATCAGCTACCTGCCAGTGAAAGTCCCGTTTAAATCGGTCCAGCCGTTTCGGAGATTACCCGGAGCAAACAGACAGACAGACAGACGGACAGAGAAGCATTTTAAAACTTGGTTTTTTAGTGTCAGTAGCGTGTCTACTTTCATATGCATTTAGTGAAAAGCTGTTATTTTGTATTTACAAACAGACACTTCAATTTTATTTATCTGTATAGATGTATAGACTAGCTGTGCCCCGCGGTTTCACGTAGACCTATATTTGAATAGTGTTATTTTGGGTAACTCTTTTTTTTTAATAAACTTTACTTAATTTTTTCTGTCTGTCTTTAGCCAGAAGGAAATTGTAATAATTACTTTTTATGTATGTAACTGTAAGTTTATAATTTCATATGCATTTAGAAACAGGGGGTCTACTCTCTTTCTCCGAAAACGAAACTTCGTGACCGAACGAAAATTAAACGTAGTTTCATTATCGCTTTGTTTTTATCAAACTCAAATTTTTCTTCGTCTAATAATTTAATTAAAGTTGGTTTAGAAAATATAATCATCAAATAATTTTCTAGCGGACCACGTTCGGACGTAATTTGAGAACGAATAATAACCGTGTTAGGAACTTTTCGAACTTTCGGCCGAAGCTTCGTTTTTCGGAGAAAGCGAGTAGGACCCCTGACACTTCATTTCACTTCAACTGTTTTATTTATCTGTTTATTTTTCACACCACGTGCTTTAAGGTGAAGGAAAACATCGTGAGGAAACCTGCATATGTCTGAGAAATAATTCAAAGACGTATGTATAGTGCCCGAGACGGCGATGGACTCACCCTCTGTCACGTTGGCACTTAATCATGCTCGGTGAAATGTGGGTGTTGAAAATTACAACACCTCTGCCTACCCCTTCGGGGAATATTTTTATTATTATTGATTAAATAAATGGTAAAATACATTTACTTTCATATGCATTGAGTGAAAAACTGTAAATTAGGTATTTTCCGAGAATTACAATTTCAAATGAAAATGAAAATGTTAAATATTTATTCAGTTTAGGCTCTGGTAAGGCACTTATGAAAGTCGAGAATTTACCATCGGTTCGGAAACTAGCCTTCTGAGAAGAACCGGCGGAATAGTTATTTGTAATACAAGAGTGCAAAGTTGCTTTTTAACCGCGTGTTCAATTTTGATGACCGAGCAAGCGAAGGATTCTAAAATTAGAATCCTGAGCGTTAGCGAGGGAATCAAAAGAGCACGAGGTGAAAAATCGTTGCACTCGAGTGCAACACGTAACTTTTCATTCCACCTCAGCGAGGAAATGACTAAATACAAAAAAAAAAGTTGTATGATATATTCGGCACCATAGAGGTAGCAGTAAATAGGTTTAATGTTTTTTTTAATTTACAAACTTAGTGCACACGATGTTCTAAATTGAATTTACTTTATCCTCTAGAGAATAAAAACGGCTTTTCCACTCAGATATTGAAGATTAAAAATACTCTTTCCGAGATGTTGGGATGAAAATATGTTTGTTTCCCAAATGTCGGTCTTTTTATTTCCAGTACAGTGCAAGCCATTAAAAGCCAAGTTGTCATAATGACAGTGAAGCTATAAGTAATGCAAACTCGACCGCCGTGTACTTGCAGTATTCCATTACCAACTGAATGGAGTTTCACTTGGACTTCTCCTAGTTAATAGAGCTAGCTTATTTACATAAATATTACTGCTGTGTTCTTGTAACTGTGTTTTATAAAAGCTATATATAAATTATTTCTTTAAAACATCTAACGTTTACTTGTATATTATAAACTAGCTGCGCCCCGCCGTTTCACCCGCGTAGATTTAGTTTCATGCTTCATGTTGCGGAACCCTAATATTTTTAATAAATAAAAGTAGTGCCAGTGAAAATCCCGTTAAAATCAGTCCAGCTGTTTCAGAGATTACCCGAAACATACAGACAGACAGACAGAAAGAGAAAATTTGTAAAACTTGGTTTTTCAGAGTCAGTAGCGTGTACATTTTCATATGCATTTAGTGAAAAGCTGTTATTTTGGAATTACAAACAGACTAATTCGAACCAAAAAATATTATTAAGAACTACAATTTACCAAAAAATCTCGGCCATCAAGATACTTATAAATATAAAAAGCTGTTTTCTGCGCGATACCCGCAAACTGGTTATAAAATCAATGTATAATTGACAGTTCGTGAAACACATTACGCGGCTAATAAACAAACAAAATACGGGATATCTCCCGAATCCCGATCCCTGGACCACTTCCAGAAACGTGTCACGCCTTAGTACAGTCAGCGACAAAAGTAGGTATATCATTTGAAAAAAATTAAACGTACCTCTTACAAATGAGTTCTTTGCCGGTTCTTCTCGGAAGGCTAGTTTCCGAATCGGTGGTCAATTCTTCGACCAAAACTGAATATTTTTTTTTCATTTTACAACATCAACATCTCACACACGTGAGGTGGTCAAGTTTCAGTATTTCAAGAATTAGGATCTACTTAGAGATGTACAGAGATAAGAATGACAATACAATGTGTGAAAACGTCGTAAACGTATATAAAGATATTTTCAACCTTAAATTGTGACACTTCGAAAAGTCGTTTAAATCAGGTTTTTTTCAGGCTGACTATACAGACCACTCAACATGCTAATAGTCTCTGAATCACGCTAAATATCTGAACTTCCGCTCAGATGAGTAGTTATTAGGAAGTTATATTTTTGAAATCCACTTTTGTATCATAACATCTTGAGACGTGATTAATTTCGAACGAACAGACCAATTCTTGTTACAGTCATGAAAATATCGAATATCATGTCAGATTACTTTGGAAAATTATGAAAACTAACAACAAAACACAAACACAAGTTTATAACTATGTAAGATATTATTTTCCAAATATATAACCTATAGCTGTGCCCCGCGATTTCATCCGCGTCGACTAAATGTCACTGGTGGCCCGCGGAATCTTAATGTTTTCTTTAAACGAAATTAGGTTAAACCTAAGTTTTTTTTATTTTATTAAAAACATCTTATGTACTCTTTGTAACATTAGCTATTTGCCAGTGGAAGTCCTGTCAAAATCGGTCCAACCGTTATCCGGAACAAACAAACAGACACCCAAAGAAAAAAAATTAATTGTTTTTTTATATTTCACTTAGTGAAAAGCTGTTAGTTTGGAATTATAAATAGACACTTCAATTTTATTTAACAAAACGTACGTACCTCCAACGCGCAACATTAATATACTTAACCTATCTGTTAAACGAAACGTAGAATACCAAGTTAGTTCGGCTATTTAATGCAAGATGGCGTTGTATCCTTTTAGATCGCGCTGTTGAAAGACTCTTTCCGTATCGTATATAGCAAATACATTAGTTCTTAAGTGTGGTCGAACCAATAAACCAGGACTGCCCAAGTTACGGAGTTTCATTCCAACCACCCAAGGTCTGCTCCGACTGATCCTGGCTCCCAGGCCTAATTTGTGTCATACGCTACCTACCTACTTGTGGTTTACACTCTTCTGAAAATCCAATGCTCGCCTGACAGCTAGTATCCCAGAAGTATGGTATCTGGAGAATCAGTTAAATATTATAAGGGAGATAGAAGATAATATAAGGAGGGAACTTTGTCCACTTAGAAAAAGCGATGGCTATGCGGGCAGCATGTTTGAATACTTCATCACAGCCCTGGCGCTAGTCCAACTGAGATATTTAAATATTACTCATTTGGTAAGTATATTAATTCAACTCCAAGTAGGGTAATTGCGCTGAGAGAATTTTAAAGAACGAAGATATCTGCAGCTATGAACTCTGCCCAAAAACGCCATAGTTCTTGACTAAGTACCTACTTAGTATTTCTTTAAACTTAATTTTGTCACTGCATTTAATTAGCAACACTTACAATAATTACTTTCAGGTAACACCTTATTCAAGATCTTGTAATTTACATCCTACTAATAATATAAATGAGAAGAGTGTATGTTTGTCTAGTAAAAACTACTGAATTTTAATGAAACTTTACTCGATAAAGATATTGTGTTATGAGTTGTAATAACATCACCCACTTTTCAACGAACATGATTAAGTGTCAACGTTACAGATGGTGAGTCTATCGCCGTCTCAGCCACTATACATACGTTTTTGAATTATACGTATGTCTTTTCAGACATAATCAGGTGTCCTTACGAAGTTTTCCTTCACCGTAAAGTACGTGTGAAATCACTGCACATAAGTTTTTAGAATTGCTTGCGTAGCAGGTGACGGCCACCACGGCTCTTTATCGTTGGACAAAGTATAAAAACGTTATACTTACTCAAATTATGGTTTCAGATGATCCAACACTAACAAACGAATCCCTTGACCCAACCAAAGAGCGATACAAATCATACAATCAACAAGATAAATATACGAAACCACTTTCAACACTACACAGTACAAATACACCGATTTCAAAGCGCTACCTATATTTGATGTTTTCAAAATAAATACTAACGCAGCCGCCCCACTTCCCTCGTGTAATTATGAGTCTGTAATAGACTTCGGCGATCAAAAGAATTGCTTGTATCAACAATGTTACTGTTGTTTGTAGATTTCAAACGTAAAGGCTTGATTGAGTATCGTTGTATTGATATTGACTATTCGATCATTATGATATACTTTTTGTAGGTCAAATTAAAATTATAACAGGCTTAGAGATTTTTGTCTATGACCGTGGCTATTTTTGTGGTTTAAAAGGATTGTCACCAGATTTATAGGTATTGTCCAAATTTTTTACTTTGTATATTACATACAGACATATGCTCACGACGCATGTATTCCCCAAAGGGGTAGGCAGAGGTGTTGTAATTTTCAACACCCACATTTCACCGAATATTATTAAGTGCCAACGTGACAGAGGGTGAGTCCATCGCCGCCTCAGTCACTATACATACGCCATTGAATTATTTCTCAGACATATGCAGCTTTCCTCATGATGTTTTCCTTCACCGTAAAGCACGTGGTGTGAAATCACTGTACATAAGTTTTTAGAAAAACTCATAGGTACAGGCCCCGCTGGGATACGAACTTGCGTCGCTTGCGTAAGAGGCGTCTGCTCTAACTCCGAAGCCACCACGGCATATTGTATATTGTTTACTAGCTGTGCCCCGCGGTTTCACCCGCGTAGATTTAGTTCCATCCTTATTAACTTAAGTAACTTAGGCTACTTTTATAAATAAAAGTAGCCTAAGTTACTCCTTGTAATATTA
The DNA here is from genome assembly GCA_964035505.1 of Watsonalla cultraria. Classification (NCBI taxonomy): domain Eukaryota; kingdom Metazoa; phylum Arthropoda; class Insecta; order Lepidoptera; family Drepanidae; genus Watsonalla; species Watsonalla cultraria. The sequence continues at coordinate 828,435 of OZ037717.1, read as the reverse complement.
GCTACCAGCCAGTGAAAGTCCCGTTAAAATTGGTCCAGCCGTTTCGGAGATTACCCGGAACAAACAGACAGACAGACGGAGAAAAATTTTAAAACTTGGTTTTTCAGTGTCCGTAGCGTGTATACTTTCATATGCATTTAGTGAAAAGCTATAATTTTGGAATTACAAACAGACACTCCAATTTTATTTATCTGTATAGATTGTTTTGTCAATATCTATAATCAGTAACAGATAAATAAAATTTAAAGATTTGTAACTTTAAATGAACGATGCTTAGGAAACTATTATAATAAACTTACTTACCTACATATAAAAACATTTATTTTTTATTTTCCTCCGTCTATCTGTCTGTCTGACAGTTACTAGACTAGACCGCTTAAACACGACTTTTACTGGTAGATAGCTAATCTTACAAGTCTTCATTTATTTAAAAAAAATTAGTAACGTGAAATTAAGTCTACGCGGGTGAAACCGCGAAGGTACACAGCTGGTCTATATATAAAAAAAAACGTATCATTGTGTTTGTTACCATACTCCTCCGAAACGGCCGAACCGATTTTATGAAATTTTATATTCATAGTTGGTAGGTATTTAATGTTTTAATCCCCCTAAGTGATAAGAGCCCACCCAAAATAAATGGCAATGAAAGTTTACCGGGCACAGCACTTGTATAAAATAGCATGTTACCATCTTAAAGTACTAAACCAGACATTCAAATATCGTAATACGTAGCGAGGAGCATTGCTATGGGCTCGCCAAGGGAATTACAAGGGACGGCGGGAATTCTAAGACTCATGTTTTACAACTGCTACAGTAACCGAACACTGTGTTACATCTAGACATCTATACAGATAAATAAGCCTGGCTGAGTTTCTTGCCGGTTCTTCTCAGAAGGCTAGTTTCCGAACCGGTGGTAAATTCTCGACTTTCATAAGTGCCTTACCAGGGCCTAAACTGAATAAATATTTTTCATTTTCATTTTTCATTTTCATAAAATTGAAGTGTCTGTTTGTAATTCCAAAATAATCGCTTTTCACTAAATGCATATGAAAGTATACACGCTTCTGACACAAAAAAATCAAGTTTTAAATTTTTTCTCTGTCTGTCTGTTTGTTCCGGGTAATCTCTGAAACGGCTGGACCGATTTTAAGGGAACTTTCAGATAGTTGATGTTTTAAGTAAAAATATTAGGGTTCCGCGACAATAAGGATGAAACTAAATCTACGCGGGTGAAACCGCGGGGCACAGCTAGTAGAGTATATAAAACAGAGCGAATAGTCGTGATTGTGTTTATCTGTGGATATGCCATTGGATGTCTGCGGTGTCAATGTCAAATGTCAGTTGCTCGATATAGAGTAGTAGTATCTGTGGAAACACTCTACATTTTAAGAAATATTGTCTAACTTTAGATAGAATCATTAAATTAGCTGTTTTCTGTGAAAGTCCCGTTAAATCAGCCCAGCCGCTCCAAAGATTACCCGGAACAAACAGACAGAAAGAAAAAAAAAAAAAATTATGTATGCATTTTATACTTGCACTAGCTGTGCCCCGCGGTTTCACCCGCGTAAATTTAGTTTCATACAAATTTTCATCCCCTATTTTATACCCTTGGAGGTAGAGTTAATCAAAATCCTTTCTTAGCGGATGCCTACGTCATAACATCTACCTACATGCCAAATTTCAGCCCGATCCGTCCAGTGGTTTGGGCTATGCGTTGATAAATCACTATGTCAGTCAGTTAACTTTGATTTATATAAATTTAGATATGCATTTAGTGAAAAGCTGTTTATGTGGAATTACAAATAGACACTTCAATTTTATTTATCTGTATAGATAAAGTGAGAAAGATGATGTCTTAGTCAACGTGTCGTTGACAATAACCGACAGATGCTCAAGGACCAAGGAAGTTATTACAATGAATTCATAAAGTTCGCCTTCGTCAATTACTGTTTGCAATCAACCTAATATGAGTTCTTAGGTTTTAAATACGTACTTACTTACAATTGTTAGTGCCTAGTTACGTTGCCTGAATTAAAAAAGTGACCAAGTGCGTGTCGGCCACGCGCCCCGAAGGTCCCATGGAAAAATGTTTGAAGGACCAACTTTGCATTTGGAAAACGAACGCTCTTGCCTGTAGCCCTAGACAAAGTAACATTATCTAGCGCTTGCGCTAATAGAAACGATAAAATGTATCGAAATGACATAAATCAGTCACGTGACGTATGTCATTCCCGTACATTTTGTATCGTTTCTACTAGCGAAGCGTGATGGTAATGTTACTTTGTCTACAAGCCGTTTTGTTTTGACATCACAATAGCGGTCATCGGTACAGTAAGCCCTAGACAAAGTAACGTTCTCTCGCGCTTGCACTAATAGAAACGATACAAAATTACATAAGTAAATCAGGCAATTGACAATAAGCGAAGCGCGAGGATAATGTTACTTTGTCTAGATCTACAGACCGGTAAGATTTTTAGTTCTTCATTTAAATCTCTTGCATATTTATTAATGTGAATGAACAAAAATAAATATCTCCATACAACTTCATACAGCTTTAAAGTTCAATAACCCAATATGCAGGCGCCAATGTACGTTGGAATATCCATCGTTCACAATCAGTAGTTCTAAAAAGGCCACTTTGGGAGAATCATAATGTGATCCGAATATGATTCATCATCGAAATGACAAAATGTTTATTTAGGTGCAATTCATATGTGCGTATCATATTCACGTTTGACACTTTCCTATAAAGATTCCTAAAATAATCTACAAAATACGAACTGCTTTTGTGACAAATAGCATCATAAAAATTTAGTTAGGGACTAACATCTACAATTATTGTAATCATTCATGAATCATAATATGAATTGCACCTAAGTGACCATTTTGTCATTTCTATGATGAATCATATTCGGATCACATTATATATTATGAGACATGCCAGATACGGACTGCTGCAACTTATAATGATGGGCAAAGTAGCTGGGAAGAGACCAGTAGGCCGAAGGAGGAAGTTGTGGCTGCGCAATATTCGCGAGTGGACTGGCATCAGCAGTGCTGCTGAGCTCTTCCGCCTCGCGAAGGATAGACAGAAGTTTACCGAACTGACGGCCAACCTTCAGTAACTGGAGAGGCACTACAAGAAGATCACATTATGATTCTCCCAAAGTGGCCTTTTTAGACGTACAGATGATGTGCCGGTATCGATACATCTCGAGATCGCGTGCCAAGTGTACCATTCGGATCCATCAGTCGGCTCCACGGACGCGGTAAATTATTGATATGCGCACGATTATTTATTTATTTATCACAGACCACCCAGATAACATAATTTTAAGGTAATTGTATTTGTTTAACGCCGGAGGATGGTATAACATTGCTACTACTTCGGTACTAAATGGTGCTTCGATGCGGTAATATTGCAAGCCATCGAGTGCTTTGGTAAAGCTTTTGATGTATTTAGATGCCGATGCTAAGGTGTATACTATCTTATACCTTTAAACGAGCAATTATTGTATACTAGCTGTGCCCCGCGGTTTCACCCGCGTAGATTTAGTTACATCCTTATTGTCGCGGAACCCTAATATTTTTGATAAATAAAAGTAGCCTAAGCTACTTCTTGAAACATAAGCTACCTACCAGTGAAAGACCCGTTACAATCGGTCAAGCCGTTTCGGAGATTACCCGGAACAAACAAACAGACAGACAGACAGAGAAACATTTTAAAACTTGTTTTTTTTGTGTAAGTAGCGTGTATACTTACATATGCATTTAGTGAAAAGCTGTTATTTTGGAATTACAAACAGATATTTCAATTTTATTTATCTGTATGTATGTATGTATAGATGTATAGATGTAAGGTAAATATAATTTTTTTTTTCAAATCTACCCCCGCCATGCCTGTCTCTGCATTACCCAAAGGTTGACTGGTAGAGAATGTAACGCAAAAAGATTTTAAATTAATAAATAGCAGCTTCTTTCTAGTCATTTTCGTTACTAGTAACGATTTCAACTAGTATTTTAACATAGCAAGTAACTCCGAACGATATCCAACTACATCTCGCATCGAATCGATTGTGAAACGTATCGATAAATATTACAGCGGCAGGCCATTCGGACGAGTCGTAAATCGATCTGGGTTTTAAAATAAAAATCACCAACAAGGGAGCTACGTTCAACTTTTGTATCACAAATTGGGTATTCTTAGAAGCTAAAAATATTCGTAATAGGGCTATTTATCGGCCCCGTCTAAGCTATTTTCCAAACATACCCCCTGTTACAAAACATAGTTTAAGATAGCCCGTGTTTAACTATAATAATAGGTAAGTACGGTGGTTTGCTGCTATTATCATAAACTTATATAGATTATATTATAAATGATTCATCTACGTGTAACTTTTATACATAACTAGCTGTGCCCCACGGTTCACCCGCGTAGATTTAGTTTCATGATGTATTTTTTAATAAAATTAGCTTAAAACACTCCTTGAAACTTCAGCTATCTGCCAGTAAAAGTCTCGGTAGAATCGGTCCAGCCGTTCACGCGTGATGCCGCGACCAAGGGAAATTGGGATTCATTTTTACATATATATAGATTATGAATGCAATATGTGTGAATATCCTCACAACTATGCTTTAAGAAAAATTATAAATCTAATATAATTGTTGTGGGTAATTTATATCTGCAAGTTTATTAGTAATCTGTGTTTTAAATGAGCTAAGAGGTGAAATTAATATATCGATATCAGTGAAAAAAACATTATTAGACTGCATTATACGACGCGGAGGAGCGCGTTCTCCTGCAATAGTGCGACATTTTGGTGCAAAAAGTTGTCGATTACGTGTTACTCGTATGCCTTGTAAGCGGTCGGAGAATGTTACTTTGTCTAGGCTTACTGATGATCAGACGACAGACAATAGCTATCGCCCTATAAAAAAGCTGGGGTGTCAAATAATCAATCATCGGGATCACCGCAGCGCGCGCGCAGTCGCGTCCGAAATAACTCGCAAGTAGGTTAAATAGCTGGGTTTTTTGCCCGCTACACTGTAATGGTCGCGAATTTTGATGTAATGTAAATATTATGTTATGCGGTTTCACCCACGTAGACATAATAAGTGGCCAGCGGAACCCTAATGTTTTTAAATAAGAGCAGCCTAAGTTACTACTTGTAACATTAGCTATCTGCCAGTGAAAGTCCCATTACATCGGTCCAGCCGATTCTCAGATTAGCCGGAATAAACAGACATACAGGCAGACGGAATTAAAAAAATTGCTATTAATGCTAAGTCAGTACCGGTTATAGTAAGAGCCGTGGTGGCCTTGGGGTTTGAGCAGTCGCCTGATACGCAAGCGACGCAAGTTCGAATCCCAGCGGCGGATGTACCAATGATTTATTTTAAAATCTTATGTTCAGTGATTTCACACCACGTGCATTACTGTGAAGGAAAACATCGTGAGGAAACCTGTATATGTCAAAGACGTATGTATAGTGTCTGAGACGGTGATGACTCACATCTTTGGTGCAAGTAATGTGGGTGTCGTTATTACAACACCTCTGCCTACCCCTTCGGGGAATACAGGCGTGAGCATATGTATGTATGTACCGTATATACTTTCACATGCATTAAGAAAATTTGAAAACCAGATATATTGGAATTAGCAACAGACACTTCAATTTTATTTATCTGTGTATAGTTACAGATATAAGTAGGTATAGATAACTTCAGTAGTTATATTGCGTCATTGTTCTAACAGGGGCCCAACCGTGAGCTCTTATTGCAATGTTAATTCAGTTGTGCGACAGTGACAGATGTATGCAAATCACATACATCTGTCTCATAAATGAGTGAAACTATCATGGCAATAAGAGCTCATGGTAAGGCCCCAGAATTAAGATTGGCATTCTGTCCAATTGTCGGTGTCCTGAAACGTTTCATCTGCATAAATCTTCAGTTTCAGATCAACCGGATACCACGTTATGTTTGAATTGTACCAACAACTAGTAAACTGTTATCACACCCATTCCTTTCATCCTAAGGCTTATAACCGTCGGAATTGGTATTTAAGATGCTTTGAACGACTGAAATAATTTATTATCAGTATAAAAACTATATAGTAACGTGTTTAAACGTATATTAATGGATGCGAGGTCAGAGGTATCGAAGAATTCTTTAAGAAATAATTCTAAATGGTTGGCTTGATGTTAGTTTTATTTATTTGACAGAATTATTGTTACCGCAAGCGCAAACGAAATTAAATTCTTTTTTAACGAACATAAGTATGAGAATTAAAGTAACAACGTGTTTTATTGTTTAGAGGGGCTACTACTCGCTTTCTCCGTAAAGCGAAGGTTCGGCCAAAAGTTCGTAAATTTCCTACCACGGTTCATATTCGTTTTAAAATTATGTCCCAACGGGATCCACTGACAATTCTTTGACATTTATACCTACATTCTAAGCAGGCTTTAATTGATAATTAAAAATATTTATTCAGTGTAATATGTATTCAGAGGAGGGCGATGGCTGGCATTCTCGTCATACTTGTGAACAGGTGCTGCTTGTGGGGGCTGGTCATCTCAAGCTACGCATTTAGATATAAATAGAACTACTAGACTTTTCTTTATGTTAATTTTTATCGACATTTGTACATTGGAACTGTGTCCATGGGCTTACATTTCTCAAATGATTTATTTTGTTTTTTTTAAATTGTATAATATTTTTGAAAAGAGTAATTACTGAGTTTCTTGCCAGGTTCTTCTCAGTAAAAGCAACCTTCCGAACCTGGCGGTAGCATGTATAATCCTGTAAATTGTGTCATTCTGACGATTTGAAAGTGCTTTGTATAAAGTCTAATCGAATAAAGATATTTTTGACTTTGACTTTGACTTTGACAGTTTAGGCCCTGGTAAGGCACTTATGAACATCAAAAATTCATCACCGGTTCGGAAACTAGCCTTCTGAGAAGAACCGGCAAGAAACTCAGCCTCAACTCAGATTGTTTGTTTGCATTGAATAGGCTCCGAAACTGCTTGATCGATCTTGAAAAATCTTCCGCTTTTTTTAATAAAACAAGTTAATACTAACGGTGAAGGAAAACATCGTGAGGAAACCTGCATATGTCTGAGAAATTATTCAAAGATGTATGTATAGTGCCTGAGATGGCGATGGACTCACCCTCTGTCACGTTTGCACTTAATCATATTCGGCGAAATGTGGGTGTTGCTGTTACAACACCTCTGCCTACCCCTTCGGGGAATACAGGCGTGAGCATATGTTAATACTAACTTGTAGGTAGAACATTTAATTCCGCCATGTCTTCCAATGGAAACCCATACAAACTTTAATCTCGCTGATGATAGCATTGAATGCATATCAGTTTTAAGACGTCGTTATCACGAAGCATCAGCCACAACTACTGCTACTTGGCGCAAATGTCTGTCTGTTTACACAATAAATCCGCAATGACCCAAATTCAATCCTCTCTGGCTGGAAGCACTTACAGTAGTTTTTGTCTATCTATAAATACGGGAAATTTATCAATTCAGTTACCCAATCGGCAACGCAACAGGATTGTGAATAGGGAAACATTGTATGGACTGTGAATGGAGCATGTATGAAGAGATTGATGAATATAATCATACGATTGGAGCTGTAGTACCGAGATTGGCAGTCGCCTGCTACGCTATCCGCAGCGCAACAGGATTGCGAATATGGAAACATTGTAAGGACTGTGAATGGAGCATGTATAAATACATACATACATACAGATAAATAAAATTGAAGTGTCTGTTTGTAATTCCATAATAACAGCTTTTCACTAAATGCATATGTAAGTACATACGGTACTGACCTAAAAAAAACTCGCTGTCTGTCTGTTTGGTCCGGCTCATCTCCGAAACGGCTTTACAAGGACTAACTTTGTCCACTTTTATTTTAAAAAAATCATAATGGTACCGTGGGTGATGAATATAATCATTCTAGCTGACGTCACGCGATTTCACCCGCGTAGTTCCCGTTCCCGCGGGAGTACGGGGATAAAATATAGCCTATGTTACTCGCTGATGATGTAGCTATCCATTGCATTGGAAAGGAAAATAACCTGCTTCACCTTCGTATCAGAAGACTTCTGAAACCACTCGGCCACTACGGCACTTATCAAATTACATTCAAAACTAGCTGTGCTCCGTGGTTTCACCCGCGTAGTTTTAGTTTCATGCTTAATGTTACGCAACCCTAATATTTTCAATAAATAAAAGTAGACAGACAGAGAAAAAAAAAAAATTTGGTTTTTCTGTGTCAGTAGCGTGTATACTTTCATATGCATTTAGTGAAAAGCTGTTATTTTGGAATTACAAACAGACACTTCAATTTTATTTATCTGTATGTATAGATAAGGCTGTATAGCTATAGTAATAACGACTTAGTAAATATTCAGAGCGCCCGCAGGGTTGTCAGAGATCGTTTTATTATTAAAATGCCACTTCCCCAGTATCGGGGTGAGACAATGGACGCGGTTATTTTACTAGAATAACGTCTTTGACACTTCCAAATTGGTATATTGTAATAAGCATAGTATCCAGTTTTCCACAACAGTTTTAGGTTAGCCTCAAAGTCGTCAGCTAGATTCTTGTCAAACTTATCATTCATACCTTTCTGCTTTTACTCAACTGGTTCTTTAACTCTTTTTTTTGCTTCCGTAAACAAGACTTTTGCATTCACTATCCGTCTTGCACTCTCAACGCCATGCATACTTCTGTCTTCTTCCCCTGTCCCCCGCAAGCTCTCCGAAATCTTGTGGACAAATATCCTGAATGTGATTTGTTTGCGCATGAATGGAAGGATATCATGTCAGTGCTTGGAGTACTGCGAGAAGACTGAGTAAAAGTGCGTACCTATTAGTGTATGTGGCTTATAGCCGTTCTAACATGGATTAAATAAATAAATAAATAAAATAGCCAAGAGATCTTTGACCTGTACAACTTTAACATCATAATCCCACTAATTTCCATCCATAGTTCTTCCTTTCCTGAATGTCACTTCCCCACAAAACTTTTTTTTTTTTTCAACTTTTTTTACGTGCAATCGTCATAAAATTTTTTTTGTGAGGTAAAAGAAACCGAGCATAGCTCAGGGGCCCAACCATGAGCTCTTATTGCAATGTTAATTCAGTTGTGCGACAGTGACAGATGTATGCACGTCACATACATCTGTCTCATAAATGAGTGAAACTATCATGGCAATAAGAGCTCATGGTAAGGCCCCTGAACCAGGTACTATTGTAATAAGTGTACTATCATTCATCATATTCATATACGATACCTAATAATCACCGACATGTTTTTAGTCCTGTTAGTGAAAACTGATTTTATGAGGTGAAAACCGTATGAAAATAATAGAGCACAATAGAATTAGGAAATTACCCCTTAGCTTCTGTCCGCGTAAAGTTAATAAGGCATTCACATAAAAAAACAATTTATAAAACAGCTGGACCGATTTCTACGGGACTTTCACTGGCAGATAGTATATTTTTTAAATTGTCTAATACGCTAAATAGTCACCCATGATATTGAAGCTATGCGGGTGAAACCGTTAGTCATTACTTAAACATATTGTATCGAAGCACAAAACTACAATTACAGCAAGGTAAATGTATACCAGCTTAGTAAGCTGAATTGTAGTGAATTAATCTTTCCTACAAAAAGTTGTAATCTGTGGCTCGTGTGTCAACTGTCAATACAAATGTTGCCATATATTGTGTCCGTAAATAAACAGGCTGAAAGTTCGTAAGTGCAATAAAGAAGTCCACTGGAAGGGTTGTGTTGTTATTTGTATTTATCTGCAATACAAAGTTATTTGTCTGAGCGACATATTGTACCTTAATTCAGGATGTGATTCTACTATAAATTTCTGTCTTTGTACCTGGTATTTTGAGGTAGGTATGTAGAAGACTTTAGGAGCTCGTGGCATAGTAGCTAATTGCACGGATCATTCGATCAGTAAAGTTAAGCAAACCCTAACCCAAGGCAGTAGTTAGATGGGTGATAGCCCGAGTTCCCTCCGTGCGACGGAGAGCACGTTAAGCTGACGGTCCCGGTTGCCAATTCAACATCTTTGGCTATCGTTACTGGATTATGTTGGATTACCGATTTACCTCCTAAAAGTTGGTTACAAAGGTCAGATAGCTTCTAGTCGCAAGCACTACTGTGTAACACGAGGTCCTGAGGACCTAGTGCAAATTTTTCACTGCCGCCGTCACAAGTCACCTCGTCGACGTAAACGCAGATTTGTATAGAATCGGAACAACGCCTCTGTCGACCTAAACATGACACTAAATGTGAGCCCATACTAAACTGCGTTTACGTCGACGCAGTGACTTGTGACAACCATTTTAAGAAAACTCACACTAGGAACCTTGGGCTTGATCCCCACTCTTCTTTGCTAAGCGCTCATAACTCGTGAAAGGTTGTATGTAGGCATAGGTACATTAAGTAAAAAGGTGCTAATTTTACGTTACACACATACATGAATTATCTCTCTAGGAAGTGTCGGTAGCGGGCGTCTAAGAAAGAACTACTATGACCAAATGAATAGTATTTTTCAGAAACGTCAAATTCGAAGCACTCGTAACCGAAGGAAGAAAGAAATGCATGAATGTGGATGAAGTGAAAGAAGTATGTAAGCCAAAGTCAAAGTCAAAGTCAAAAATATCTTTATTAGATTAGACTTTTACAAAGTATTTTTAAATCGTCAGAATGACATTCATTTACAGGATTATACATGCTACCGCCAGGTTCGGAAGGTTGCTTTTACTGAAAAGAACCTGGCAAGAAACTCAGTAATTACTCTTTCAAAAATATTACACAGTTTAAAAAAAAAATTAAATCACTTGCGAAATATAAGCCCATGGACACAGTTCCAATGCACAAATGTCGATTAAAATTTTCATAAAGAAAAGTCTAGTAGTTCTACTTATATCTAAATGCGTAGCTTGAGATGATCACACATTAAGGATCGTAGCATGTGGCGAACGCTGGTCTCTGCCTACCCCCATGGGATACAGCCGTGAGCATATGTACTTATGTATCAATTGTTTTATAAGCTGTCATAGATCAACATTAAGCAAGCTATCTGAAGCTAACTCAACGGCCTTTGAAAACACAGAACAATACCAAATTGATTGAGTATTACCAAACGTAACAGCGACTTATTCAAATTTGAAAGGGAGTTGATAGTTATCTAAACACAAGTCTCATTACGGTCTGCGAAGAAAAGATAATCTTTGGAACGTATATACATCATATTTTAACGTAAGCACAGCCGACCCACATACGCCTTACAAAAACGGTGATTTATATGTTTCCTACGCACTAATATTAGACAATAATACATTTTTAAACGTATTACTATATTGAATGATGTCCGCCATTGTTTTTGAACCTTTTGTATTTGTTCAATAGCTTATGCCCCGTGGTTGTGCCCGCGTAGACTAAATTTAACGGGCTTAATTTCGCGACACCCTATTTTTTAAAATTAAGGTTAGTACTCCTTGTAAAATCAGCTATAATGTCAGTGAAAGTCCCGATAACATCGGTCTAGCCGTTTTTGTGATTAGGCAGAACAAACAAACAGACAGACAGAGAAACATTTTAAAAGTAGTTTTTTTTTACCCTGGTACCGTATATACTTTCATATGCATTTAATGAAAAACTGTTAATTTGGAACTACAAACAGACACTTCTAATTTATTTATCTGTATAGATATAGTTATATAGATGTGCTGAATTTAAAAAACCACGGATCCATTACAATTAATCTGTCTGTATCGTATTTATAATAGTATATAGTACACGTGTGTTGCGTACAAACACAAATTATTCACTATCAACGTCATCATCACGAAATATACTATTTTTAACACTGGCAACACCATTTTCCTGCACACCAACTGTTAACGATGCGAAGAATAGCCATCTCAAATAAATAATGATAAATATTGGGAACTAAATAAATAAATAGCCCATGTGCTAAGTTTTATATCATAGCCACTCAATGTTTATTGTTAGCGGTGGTGTGAACTTGACATTATTTATAGTTGGGTTACGCTCGGAATTTAGACCGATTCTATTTTATTATTATTTTATGAACACCTTTTTAAATCTTACCTGGGGGCCTATCATCGTTATAACAGTGACGCCTTACTCACTTATTAACTCCGACGGTTAATATTTGTATCAAAAATGCAATGTCAATAAAAGCAGCCTAATTACTCCTTGAAACATCAGCTATTTGCACAGCGAAAACGTGTTTAAATCCACCCGTTTCTGATATTAGCCGGAACAGAAAGATAAACATATTAAAAATAGCTTTTTTGAGACTTTTACGACATAAAGTAATCTTTGTCGTAAGAAAATTACGTCCGAACGTAGCCCGCTAGAGAATTCTTTGACGTGTATATTCTAACCCTACTTTAATTTAATTATTAAAAAACATAAAATTGAGTTTGATAACAACAAAGCGATACTCAAACTACGTTTGATTTTATTATTATCATTATCAACGTCGAAGAATTTACCACTAAGTTTTCGTAACCAAGCTAGCCAAACGCATTAACGAAGGCTACCTTCCGAACTGTTGGTCAATTCTTCGACATTCATAAGTGCCTTACCAGGGCCTAAACAGAATTAATAATTTTTCATTTTCATTAACCGTTGGTTTGCAACTATGAAATCTGGAATAAATCTACATTTACATAGTAAAATATAATATAATCATAACATTTAGAATAGAAATGATCTTAACATAGCGACTACTATAAATGTATTCTCACGCTCATTAAGGGAAGTATTCGTATGCTGGCAACACAGCTATTTCTAAAATGGAACGCTTTTAATTGCCAGTGAAAGGTGGGAAAATTTACGAGTAATGGGGCGCTATAGGACGTATATTCAGGCGATTATTGTAGAGTTGTGAACACATGTAAAGCATTTAGTGATCTCGTCAATCGTGTTGCTACAGTAGGGCTGTGAGTAATAGAGTTTTTAAATGGACTCTATGTATTTATGTTAAAAGGCTATCTATTTTTATTTTAAAATAGCTTTATTTTTAATGGAGTTGGGATCCTAGCGGCGTATCCCAGAGTTTTTTCTAAAAACATACGTGCAATAATTTCACCCCACTTGCTTTACGGTGAAGGAAAAATTCGTCAGGAAATCTGTATATATCTGAGAAGTAATTCAAAGACGGATGTATACTGGCTGAGACGGCGATGGACTCACCCTCTGGCAAGTTCATATTTGGTGAAATGTGGTTTAGGTACCCCTTCTAGGATTTGAGCATATGATTTGTTTTTTAATATATATACCTACCTACTTATTTCTTCTCTTAGTTACCAATTGGCTTAATTTCACTATTTGTGACAGATTTAATTATTTTTTTTACACAGTTGGTTCCGCCCACGGTTGATTCATTCAATAAAACTTTTCGCGCGTCATTGAATGACTGCAAAGCGTGAACGTCAATTTTGACAACTCCAGCGTGTCAAACACGATGTAATGGCGACCTGTCAAAAGCCGACACACGCACTTCCCGCTCTATTTTCTAACGTCAGTTTTATGATTGAAGCTATGGTTCATTCTTTTTTAAATCGATTTTTTTAGCTTCGGTATTAGATTCATAAATAATTTAAAAAGTTCGTGTAACTAGTATTTTGAACGCTTTATTCTACCGATTAAATCAAATTATATTATAAATTTTAAAAATATTTAATTTTTATTTTATGCTAGATGTGCCCGCTCTATTGTTTTTCCGAATAATCAATGTAGTCTAAGGTTCTCCTTGTAGCATTAGCTGCCTGGAAAGTCCCGTCAAAATCGGTAGAGCCATTACAGATATTAACCGGAACAAATAGATAGACAGACAGACGTACAGACTAAAAGGCAATTTTTTTGTAACCTATGTACTATAACTACGTGCATATTATGCATTTAGTGAAAGCTATCAATTTGAAAACACACTTTTTGAAAATTATACTTACAGTATTCATGCCTGTATTCCCGGATGGAGTAGGCCTTAAGATTATCCACCCAATAGCCAGGGTCTAAGAATTTGGCTATGGTATCCCCTGCCTGTCGTAAGAGGCGACTAAAAGGGGGCCGGAGGGCCTGCTGGCGGTGGTCGGGGTGGGAGCTTTGACCACCGAGCCGCGGGCCCGGGAAGGGTACAGCGCGATGTGGCTCGCGCTGCCTTGCACAGCGAGGTCTTCAGGGGTGGCGATACAGCTGCCGCGGGGATGTGCCCCGGCAAAGTGTGGGGGGACACCGGTGCGATCTATCAGAGTACCCGGAGTCCCCCCTGAGCACTGAGGATGGCCACCGGGGGGGTTTTAGTGCGGTAAAAATCCCACATACCCCGATCTGCCTCTCCCAGGGCGGTCGGGGACCTTTTGAAGGTTTCCCCCTCGTCAATAAAAAAAAAAAGGCCTTAAGATTAAGTGCCAACGTGACATAGAAAATGGTACAGATTCTTTAAAAAAAATATTAAACCCTTAATTTAATACTCTGTTTACTTTTACCACAGAATAAATTATTTACTTTACGCATCATTTAAAAGTTAATAGCTATTGCACGGCGGGTATGACAAATGTAATGCCTAGTTATATTCCTGTAACCATTTATTATATCCAAATAACAAATTTAAGTGACGCGTTAATGAGACCTGTCATTATGGTTCACGACACTATTATTTATGTTCACACAATTTAATAATTTGCCACTTTTATTTGCGAATGTTTTAAAACAAAATGTTACTGAACTATTTTAATCTTTAAACCGTTTTCGCCGACTGGCTGTAAATAATTTTCACACATTTTTATTTAAGCTGGCATCACATAGACAGTTTGGCATTTTTTATCGATAGTTAAATTAAAAAAAATATTATCGGAGAGTTAGTAAAAATCAATCTAGAAGTATGTAAGGATCGTAGCATGTGGCAAACGGTGGTCTTGCTTTCCCCATAGGATACAGGCGTGACCATAATGTATGTATGTAAAAATCAATACTTAGTTTATAAAGAGTGGTGATCTTCAAAATCTGTCTGTCCGTCTGTCTGTCTGTCTGATTGTTTCGGGTAATCTATGAAACGGCTGGACCGATTTGAACGGGACTTTCACTGTCAGGTTGATGATGTTTCAAGGAGTTACTTAAGCTACTTTTATTTATTAAAAATATAAGGGTTCCGCGACATGAAGCATAAAACTAAATCTACGCGGTAGAAACCGCGGGGCACAGCTAGTTTGAACTAAAGATCTCGCTTATGGGTGCTGTCATGAGTTTTGAGCGCGCTTAGAAATTAGTGGAGATGCAGTGCATGTTTTTATTCGCTTCGCACCATACATATAGACAGAGAAACACTAAAGGTGCGCACACTAACTTGTGACGGGACCTTGGGGCCAACTACGATCGTGAATTCGAAAATCAATAATCGGTGGTAAATTCCTCGACATTCATAAGTGCCTTAGCAGGGCCTAAACTGAATAAATCATTTTCATTTTCAATCGTCAAAGATCAGAAGTTCTTATTACGCTCTGCTTAAGCCGATGATGGTAGGCCCCCTGTAATTTATAAATATTTTTGCGGGCTGAAGCAACTCGTTCTTACACTTTAATTTTAAAGTAATAAGTAACATGAATAGCGCACACGCAACCGGAGCGCTACAATTAATTGTGTTTACGTTATTAAACAGGAAACTGTAAAGTCAATATAAAAGATATATTTCACAAACAGACCAACGTTCCGCGAATTGATACTGAAAAAAGCATAACGCTCCCGCAAGTAGGTAAATTACAAATGCGTCCATAACAAATTAATCGAATGTTATTACAAATATTGACGTAATGTACATAATAAATTCGAGTATCGACCAGCAAATATCCACTCGAGTTATAATTCCGTATTCTTCTTGTAAACTTCCTACATACAGAAATAGCCCGTCTGCCGCCGTTCACACCTAGGCCGGCCCGCGCCGGCGCGATCAATGTTACTCCAATTAAAAAAAATAAACATTTCATTTGTTGATACGATTTACGATTGTTAATTTATTGTAATTCTAACGTGTTTCACCAATTTCAAGGTTTTGAGTCTGCTATTCAAACTATCATCCGTTTGGTAAGTTTGTTTTTATCTGTCAACGTTTAGAGGTTTCATAGTTGGAGGAAACGGTAATGGCTGAAAATATTAGCTTCAGTCGTGCTACTGCCCACTGGCGTTACCTGAGGGCCTACCATAACTTATTCTATTCCTCATAAGTTCTTCTCAACAAAAGCAACCTTCGGAACCCGGTGGTAACATTTATAATCATGTATAATGTATTTTTTGTGCCCTTCTGACGATTTTAAAGAACTTTGTAAGAAGTCTAATCAAATAAAGATATTTTGAATTTTTAATATTGCCATGATAGTTTAACTCTTATTATAAAAAAGATATATCCAACGTGTATAAGTCTGTCACTGTCACACAGTGGAACTATGATGGCAATAAGAGGTTATGGTAAGACGCCTGGACCGGCAGACTATTAGAATCATTATTAATCTTATTTTAATCACAATATTCGTTCTTTTTAAAATACATTCATCTGCTCATGCCTGTATTAGAAGGGGTAAGCAGAGGCGTTGTAATAACAACACCCACTTTTCACCGAATATGATTAAGTGCCAACAGAGGGTGAGTCCATCGTCGTCTCAGGCACTAAATATTAGTTTTTGAATTACATTTCAGACACATACAGGATTCCTCACGATGTAAGAACCTGGAGTCTGAATTAGTGCCCCGATAATGGAAATAGATTCACTCCCTATTACATGAGACTTAAATAACTAGTGAAATTTGGGTGTGCAATAGTACAGCTCTGCCTACCCCTTCAGGGAATACAGGCGATACCATATGTATGTCGAATTCTTCTTTGTGATACATCCTTAAATTCAAGAATCTTGGTTCATTTGAAGATGCAGGTCCCATCACGCGAATTGAGCGCGGTATCAAACTGCGCATGTTTTTATTCGCCTCATGCCATAAATATAGACAGAGACAGACTCATAAAATGACTACTGCGCATTCAATGGTACTCGTTCTTAACTCGTGACGGGACCTATATTTCATCTTATTCCTAATCCTATCTATTCTGCTGAAGAAATGCCAAATCATAGATTGAAGGCGGCCCCTTCAACCGCAAAACAAAGGAAGGCAGAATTCACACGATTCAGATCACGAGTAGCTCAGTTGGCGGAGAAACTGCACAGATTGCAGAGGTCGTGGGCTCGAGTCGCGCCTGGTGTTCGTATTTATCCTGACCATTTTAACAATTGAGGGTGGGGAAATGTTAGCGACAGGCTCACATCCAACCTTTTTGTTGTAGTACTTTATGTGTTTTTTTATAAAAATATCTTATGACACAATATGTCAAATATGGCCTTGGGTCCGGATACTCATCAGCTTTTCAAAGAGCTTGCACGTCGTCTGGTAGAAGCCTCTCGTGACAAGAGAGCTGGGGCTTTTCTCGCTCAGAGAATCAGCATTGCTATTCAACGTGGCAATGCTGCCAGCCTTCTTGGCACGATCCCGAACGACACCGACTTGGGACAAGTTTTCTACCTTTAAATAGTTTTAAGTACTGTTCCTTGTATATATACCTAATTCATATGTCAAATACAGTTTTTGTTCGCCAATGGTGATATTATTTTTCACAATCTAAATATTAAGGAACCTTCCGTGTAGGAACCAGTCAACAAGTTGGTATACCAGTTAATAAACTGATCGTATCAACGCCACAGAGCAGTATTATAAATCACAATGGCGCGTTATTTAAGAATAAAATATTTCTATTCCAGTGTTTCTAGTGAAGCGCCCAAAATACCCGTTTTTTACTTCCACTGACGTTCCAGCTAACTAGTGTAGTGACGTCACTAATGTATTTAGGAGTGAACAGTTGACGCAACCTACGAGACAGTCCGGCGGTTAAAATGTAACGTCTTATAATTAACTATATTCATGGCCAATTTTATCAAAAATATAATTCACATTAAAATTTGTGATTTCCCTGGACCAGTCAAGAATCTGGATTAATTCCATGCCCCATTAGTAATGATACTAGAAAAAAAAATGCCAAAGAAAGAGTCCCCAAAGAGATACGCAGAGGTGTTGTAATAACAACACCCACATTTCACCGAATATGCTTAAGTGCCAACGTGACAAAGGGTGAGTCCATCGCCGTCTCAGGCACTATATATACGTGTTTGAATTACTTCTCAGACATATGCAGGTTTCCTCACAGTGTTTTTCTTTACCGTGAAGCACCGTGTACTATAAGTAAATGTCTGCCTACCCTTAAGAGGAATACAGACGTGAGCATATTTTATGCATGTATATGCCATAGACAAAACATTTTAATCCAATGCATTAAGTACCTCTGTAAGACTAATCAAAAGCCTTTGTTCCCTTTCCGTAAAAGACGCGGTTTGTTTAAAATATGAGCCAATTGAGAACATCGATTTTTCCCAAGGTTTTGTTAATGAGGTACCTACTTATGAACACTCGGCTACTATCGCGACACAGATCTAATTCACTGGAGTGGCTCCTAAAATATAGTCAGTAAAGAGCTCCAGGTATATTGACTCTTCGTTTTAATTGAAAATAGATCCATTTCACTTTCCGATCGTTTGTTCCAGTCTCTGGCGGGCTTTTATTTGGACACTGTGGATATATTTAGCTTATCTATACATATAAATAAAATTGAAATGTCTGTTTGTAATTCCAAAATAACAGCTTTTTACTAAATGCTTATGAAAGTATATATGGTACCGACATAAAAAAATATATTTAAAAAAAAAACTCTGTATGTCCGTCTGCCTGTTTGTTCCGGCTAATCTCCAAAGCTGAACCAAATTAAATAAGAGTTTCACTGGCAGATACCTGATGCTACAAGGAGTAACATAGGCTACTTTCATTTTAAAAAGACATGAGGGTTTAGCGGGTCATTAATGAAATTTAACTTTACGCGGGTAAAGCCGCGGGGCACAGTTAGTATTTAGTATAATTATACAAAGAACTGCCTGCTACTACGCTACTACGGAACACTGAGGTCGTGGGATCGATCCCCGGGTCGGGTAAAGGGCTATTGAGTTTTACAGTAGTTTATGAATGAAACCTGAGTAAAAGAAAAGCTTTCATTTTGCTAGTATTGACAAACCTGATTCTTTGTCCGTTTTGAATATCATAAGTACTGTAATAAAAAGTGTTTCTTAAAACTTAAAATCGCAATTTTTTTTAAATACATATGCTCACGCCTATATTCCCCGAAGATGTAGGCAGAGGTGTTGTAACGACCCACATTTCACCGAACATAATTAAGTGCCAACGTGACAGAGGGTGAGTCCATTGCCGACTCAGGCACTATACATACGTATTTGAAATTGAGGCCATATTCAATGTACAATCTTATTGAATACCATCTATATCTATACAGATAAATAAAATTGAAGTGTCTGTTTGTAATTCCAAAATTACAGCTTTTCACTAAATGCATATGAAAGTATACACGCTACTGACACTGAAAAACCAAGTTTTCAATTTTTTCTCTGTCTGTCTGGCCGTCTGTCTGTCTGTCTGTTTGTTCCAGGTAATCTCTAAATCGGCTGGACGGATTTTATCGGGACTTTCACTGGTAGGTAGCTGATGTTTCAAGGAGTAACTTAGGCTACTTTTATTTATCAAAAATATTAGGGTTCCGCAACAATAACGATGAAACTAAATCTACGCGGGTGAAACCGCGGGGCACAGCTAGTAGTAAATAAAAACCGTATTTGTTTAATCAACTAGCACTCTTCAGTATACATATTTTCTATTACTTGTATGTTTTATTTGACCTATTAACTTTATCACTGTTAGCCACTCTGGTTCTATCAAAATGATCAATTTGAACTGTAAAAAATCATAAACTCAATATTGTAAAAAAAATAGTTAGGCCACTATGGTTCTCATGGCCTCAATTCTTCTCAAATATATGCAAGCTTCCTCTCGATGTTTTCCTTCACCGTAAAGCACGCGGTGTAAAATCACACACACGGACAAAAGTTTTGAACTTGCTTCGCTGGGATTTGAACTTGCTTCGCTTGCGTGTTCATGTACATGTTCACAGTGGGACATTAAACATGAGAAAATCTCTTAATAAAACAACAGAATATACAAACGAAACAAAAATAGTACGAAAAGAGCCGAGTGTTTAACAGGATAGCAGTTAAAAGTGGATTCCAAGGATTGTTTGTGCCTGCCAGCAGAACTTTTTATACGCGACATTCGGCAGTAAACCGACAGTATGCAGCTATACTACAGATACTATGGGCAGAGGAAACAGATCATAGTTTTTAAAATGTTTGAATAAGTACTCTGATTATCGGTTTAACACGAAATTAAATAAAGCTACCTCCATTGGTCTTGTGGTTGGAAGCGCTACTGCGTCACGAAGCCCTAGGTTTGAACCCCGGGTCGAGCAAAGTGTTATTAAGTTTTCCCATGTAATTGCCCGGTGGTTTTGTACTCGGTTAATAGCAATAGACTCGCCCCCTGTTTTTGCCCCCAAATTTGAAAATGAAAATGATTTATTCAGTTTAGGCCCTGGTAAGGCCTCTCAAAAGGCCGTAATCAACGTCGAAGAATTAACCGCCGGTTTAGAAACTAGCCTTCTGAAAAGAAACTCAGCTGGCATCATGTACATTTCATTACATAGTACATAATTATAAGTTACATATAAATTCGTATATAATTGTTTCGGATGTACTTTAACGTATGTTAGTATGTATGCATTTAATATGGTGCCATCAGCGGCAGATACAGTGGCACAAAAAGGTATAAATGATTTTTTTGAATTAAAATACTCGTACATATTGTTATAACGGCGCTAACATTTACCTACAATCCTGTATAAAGTATTTTTGATGATTTA
Organism: Watsonalla cultraria; assembly: GCA_964035505.1. Lineage (NCBI taxonomy): Eukaryota > Metazoa > Arthropoda > Insecta > Lepidoptera > Drepanidae > Watsonalla > Watsonalla cultraria. Next base: position 807,447 of record OZ037717.1, on the reverse strand, counting down.
AAAGTACCATGTTGAAGTCTAATCAAACAAAGATAATCTCCCCTTATCACCTAAGACTTGGTTTAAAATTAGTTCCATCTCTTTCTGTAACACGGATTTCAAAAGGGATAGACATATTTTAGTCAGAGTTTGGTTTAACCATGTTTTGTAATAAGAAGATTTGAGTTTGAGTTGAGACCACAACCGACTTCCTCCATCAAAAAGCTATGAAAACTTAATACTTGTCAGTTCCTCTGCGCGTAATGAAACAGAACGGCTGTTATCGATGATTTGTTATACACTGTCTTCCACAGATAAATAATATTATAGTGAAGAGAAGATATAGATGAAATAATAAACTCGATTCTGGTTGACGGCAATATTTCACAATCTATACAGATAAATAAAATTGATGTGTCTGTTTGTAATTCCAAAATAACAGCTTTTCACTAAATGCTTATGAAAGTATACACGATACTGACATTAAAAAACAATTTTTAATTTTGCTCTGTCTGTCTGTTTGTTCCGGGTAATCTCTGAAACGGCTGGACCGATTTCAACGGGAATTTCACTGCCAGATAGAATAGAGTAAGCTAGGCAAGGAGTTAATGTATTTAAAAAGAACATTAGGGTTACGCGGGCTAAACCGCGGCGTACAGCTAGCAAGTATACATTATATCTCGTAGGCTGCTACGGTGCTACGCTCGTAGCAACTTACTTGATAACTTAGACACTTATACACAGATAAATAAAGTTCAAAGAAGTGTCTATTTGTAATTCCAGATTAACAGCCTTTCACTAAATGCATATGAAAGTATATACGGGTCTGACACTAAAAAGCCAAGTTATGAAAAAATTCTGTTTGTCTGTCTGTTTGTTCCGGGTAATCTCTGAAACGGCTGGACCGATTCTAACGGGACTTTCACTGGCAGGTAGCTTATGTTTCAAGGACTAACTTAGCAAAAACAAAATAAAAAAACATATTTTAAATGTTCTCTGCTTGGCTGTCTGTCTGTTAGTGCCAGCTAATCTCTGTAACTGGAAAATTTTGACCGAACTTTCACTGGTAGATAGCAAATAATACAATGATTAAATTAGGCTACTAATATTAAAAAAAATAACAGTTTCGTGAATCGTAAAGAACACCTTTGAAATTAAATCTATGCGACTCAATAATTCTAATCTATAGAACATAATGAATTGTCAACTTTTTATAGGCATTTCGGAAGAAGTTAAGCAAGTTGAATATACATAGAAGTTCACATAGTACGTGCACGTATTTAGGTGATAAATCTTTAAGTTTTTTAATATGTCCACATGTGCAAAATGTTGAAATGTTGCTATTTGAGCCTACCTGCACGGCGCCACGTGGTGGACCCGTTAAATTCGGGACATTACGTCCGTCTCGGTCCATGATTTATGTTTCTGCAATCGACAGTCTGCCGTGTGTATTAGGGAATTTATTAAACTTTTTTTTTGAGTCATAAAGTCTACGAAGACTTTATGCTTACAGAAAAAAAGTTTATATTCAAAAATATTAAAATAATGTGCTTAAATTATTTCGTGCAGTAATACTGGCTGGCGATTTTACTCGTATTCTAAAAATTATTTCATGTTTTGTTTTTTTTTAACCCGCGTAGAGTTTTTTACTAAAAAGAATTTACTGCTTAATTTTTTTTAATCTAATTTTTTAAAATAATTTATATGAGATAACAATGAATACCGTCAAATTGTGGAATTGACAAGGCTAAAAATGTTATCGTCAAAATGAGACAATATCAATTAATTATTATCACACCAAATAACAAATATCGACTTATAAATTATTGTGTACAATAATTTATTTATTTGACTACATGAATATTGAAATGTTTACCTACACTATATTTTGCCCCGCAATACGCCTTATTTGACATTCCATCTTAGGATGTCTGGAAGAGAATGATCACTGTACCGTGTACGTAATATAAATAAATAAAATAATTTAATGATTATCATGAGCAGAATCTCTCACAGGGTAACCTGATAGAATAATGCCTCACTCCACTTCAGACTATTAACGGCTCTCTCGCTTCATACACACTCATCAATCTGTTCATACATACCCGCTGGTTTCTAGTTCGTAAAAAAAGTAAATTGTCTATGATATTAACCAGAGCTTGACTGTTAAAAAACTGAGATAGATTCACTGTCATTTGCACAAATAAAAATATATGATTGTACTTAGTTAGACAAAATTACATCATTAAACTTCTTCGGGTTATGGCCAAGCTTGAATATTATTATGCATTCATTTGCAAGAATTCGTCCTTCTGCGTATAAAATGGCGTCATTATCTGCGAGTCTGTTTTGGTTGTGTTCGCGCGCTTTCTGCTGTCACTGATTGTCTATGGTTAGATTCGATTGACGGATAAATAAATTGTTTTTTTTTTCAATGCTGATGAAAAGACATCAGTATCACAATTTTAATTAGCAATAAAGGTATTAGTACATTGATATTTTTTTTATTTGTATTTACTGTATATTTGAGTATTTTATTTATCTAAGGGATGACCGATAGTCCAGAGAACGAACAATGGGTCCAGCCGGTAAGGGTAAGGTTAATTGTAAGTAACATTGTAGATCCTACGGGCATTATTAAACTGAGCAATTTAAGATGAGTAACACGCCGTAGAATAAATACATATAAAATTAAATTTAATAAAATAAAATTAAATCCTAATTTTTAATACATATAAAATAATACAGATAATTATCATTTCCATTTTCTGCATCGTTGCTATAATCGTTGGAAACGGTACACAGAACACGAGGTCACTAAGGGTTCGATTCCAGGGTCGGACAAAGTGTTATTACATCTGTAATTTCCCAGCAGTTCCGGAGTCTGGATTAGTGCCTGGTTAATGGCTCGCCCCCTATTACATCATCATCATCATACATTTAAGAGTTGTGACTCTTGTCGGTGTAACTGATGCAACTTCTTCCATTCGTCTCTATCTCTATTACATGGTACGGCTGGCGAAATGTGGGTGTATAACACCTCTGCCTACCACAGAAAATTATATGAATATTGAATTGCAGTACATGCCTATTATCCATACTAATATCATAACGAGGAAATATGTTTGTTACGATCTAACTCAAAAACTACAAGGCCGATTTAAAAAAAATTCTGCGGTAGATATGTGTTCCTTCAGCAATTATAGGTATCATTACGAGTAAAGAATGCGCAGCGAAAAATAGTGGGGATACGCATGTTTTTATTCGCCTCGCGCCGTACATATAGACAGAGACAGACTCATAAAATGACTTCTGCATATTCATAAGGTAGGTACTCATTCTGAACTTATAAATAATAATAATGATCTCCTACCGAATTTCGGTTACGGCGGCTAATCTCAAAGAGTGCACAAGTGTGTGTGCAAACACAGGTGCACTCTTTTCCCTCACTCACATAGTCCGATGGGAGACAATCCGACACGACCGGAGAGAGATCAGGCTTAGGACCAACGGCTTTACGTACTTTCCGAGGAACGGGGGTGGAACAAATGCATAATTTTTTTTTTATTAAATATGGCTTCTAAATTCTCATAGCACCAGCATTGCGTAGGTTTTCTAAGACAATTTGTACGGCCGTGTCCCGAGATATTGAAGCCTGTTTTCCCATCCATGTTGTCTGTATTGTAATTCACCCGTTACTGGGTCAACATTATCCAAATGCCCCGTACGATAAACTACACACCATCGTTTCGCAACGCAGACTTCGGAGTGATGTGTTGAAAAAATTAAGATCTCCCACAAGACGGAGATTATAGGCCAGCGTTATTCACTAAGGTTTCTCAGTTTCTCGTCGTCGAGTGTCGGTTTTAAAGATACCAAATTGAGCCTTACCCTCTATTGTATTATGTTTCAATTTCCTATGATTGATACCAATGCAGCGTCGAGTTCGACGCTGAGAAACCTTAGTGAATAACACGGCAGTTTAGCGATAATGTCTGGATATAGGCTATGTTTAAGAATGCTAGCGCTCAAATTTCAGTTTGCTACTTTTCAGGACCTATAGACAAAGTAACATTACCCTCACCTAATAGAAACGATACAAAATGTACAGGAATGACATATGTCACGTGACTGATTTATGTCATTCCCATACATTTTGTATCGTTTCTATTAGCGAAAGCGCGAGAGAATTATACTTTGTCTAGGTCTACAGGTACTTAATAATGTTTCTTTTGTTATTTCATTGATGGATGACATTTCCTTTACACATTATTTATGTTTTGCACCGCTTGAACTTTCCCTGAACTTCCACGTATCAAGATTAAAATTACCCAAATCGGTCCCTCCGTTGTCAAGTTTTAGCGAAACATACGTACAGCAATTCATTTATATATCTAAAGACTGTGTATTATTTATATATGTACGTACAAGCAGATGTGAAAATGTGGCTTGTTTCCTTAAAATTTGTGAATAACCATAACAAACCGCCAGTTGTTTGGTAAATTAAGGAAATAAATTAAAGAATGCCCGATGTTTTACAACTTAATGTAAGTAGGCAGAGTTTTTAAAATACCTACGTTTGACCGAAGATGATTTAGTTAACGTGACAGATGGGGAGTCTATCGCCGTCCCATGCACATACGTCATTGATTTTCTCCGACATATACAAAGCTCGTATTTAGGGTTAATTTCGTGTTCCTTCTAATAGTTTTTAACTTAGCATAAATATGAGTATTTATTGTACTATTTCCTAATGTATATTACACAATAACTTTCTGATAAATGAACGCATATATCTTCAGGAACGACACATTTTCATTTAGGATTGGCTTAGCTATTCTATTGAAATTTAAATTCTAAAGTCTCTGAATAAAGTTTACTAAATCATTTTTCATGTTTTAGTTGAGACATGAGAACGTAAGGATAGAAAACTCGGATATTTTACGGAAAATCGGCAAACATTTTATAATAAATATCACGGAGTATTTTCAAATAGTTGTAAATAATATGAAATTGATGAACGGTACGATGAGTCATTCTAATAGCTCCGACATTAAATAAAATCAACTTTCAACACTATTAAAATAATGTCACTATCAATTCGCAGGCTAATATAATAATAACATTCCTTTTATTTACAAGGTGTTTGAACATTTACGCCTAACTCACGTGAGAGAAACAAATCACGTTGTCCGGTAACCGTTGACCCAGGGAACACGGATCGGTGCATGTTTTTATTTTGTCATTAACCTTCGTCGTGCTCCGGTTAAGAAACGGCAACGGCTTATTTTTGAAACACAGTTACGCGCGGCGCCGGACGCGGGTCCGGTGTTACACTGCACACGAGTCACAAACTTTACAAGAATACAGTGTCATAGAGTAGGAGCGTAGGGCGCGGGCGGCGCGCTGCGACTGCCGCCACCAAAAGCTCCTTACGTGAAACACATACACGGCGATGTGCATTCTATTTATAAGTTAAGTTGGTCGTGCGAGCGTGCACCGCGCCGCGACTACCGTCGTCATATTTGAACTTATTAGGTCAGTTGAAACGTGTTGCACCACTAGTAATTAACCTACCGACGCGTGATGACAAGCAAGTTAACCATAGACAATGAGCTGGTACCACGGCACAAGATATATAAGCTTCTTAATCAGTATGGAACCTAGATAAATTTTTTTAAATAAAAAAAAAAGATTTGTACTATAGAGCGTTTTCACTCTTTTTAATATTTTTTTTAAATTCGCTCCTTAATTTACTGTCAAAGTAATATCGATTTGAAGTTTTTTTTTTGTCAAACACGTATATGACATTGCGATCGGCCATGACGTGACCCCTTACTAAAATTATGCCGGAGCCGCTTATTATAAAAATGAAAATGATTTATTCAGTTTAGGCCCTGGTAAGGCACTTATGAATGTCGACGAATTTACCACCAGTTTGGAAACTAGCGTTCTGAGAAGAACCGGCAAGAAACTCAACTGCCATCATGTACTTTTCATTACATGGTGAATAATGATTAATTACAATAAAATTCATATAAAATTATATTCTCGTATGACGAACGATTTGTTCCTAGATTCCTTACTGCTTGTATTAAGCTTATATTTATACTGTGACAGCGTCCCGTTTATGACAAACGCGCGAAAAGTTTGACGCGCCGAGCCGCTCTAAATTTTATTTTATTTACAAAAATAACATCTTCAGTTACAGTACAAACTATAAAAGCGGCAATAAATACCGTGTTCGACATGTTTTTATCGTCATAAAACAAAATGGGTTTATATCTAACGCACCTACCTATCTATAAGTATAATTCGTATGTTTGAGTCGCGTCGTTTGGCGGACGATGCGTGTCGCAAGCTGACAGATTGACGGACGGACACAACAATGACTAAAATAGTGATATATATTTACAAAACTGTCAACTAATTAACAATTTGACCGTCACATAGTAGCAAACACAGCGTCTCCAGTCCTTCTTTTTTTATTTATTCGCATCTTATATATGCCTGAACGGCTGGACCGATTCTACCAGGACTTTTATTGGCAGATAACTGAAGTTTCAAGGAGTGTTTTGGGCTAATTTAAAAAAAAACAGCATGGAACTATATCTACGCGGGTGAAGTCGCAGGGCACAGCTAGTTACATTTATAATTTCAATCAACACGTTTTGCTGAGACCTAAGATTTTACCGGAGATAAGATAATTACGTTTTGGCTAAGTATATACTTATGTAAATATCAATATCAAAAATTGGGTCGCACGCATCGACATAAGGACTTTGAAATTGTCACGTCCATACAAACATTGGGTTTCAATACCAAACTTAATGATCGGATAAGGCAAGCTATTCTTAGTATACTAAGGTGACACCTTAGTATACTTAGAAAAGCTTGCTAGAATAATCTGGTTACGGCCAATACGGCCTGATGGTAAGCGGTCTCACTTGTAATGCCAGAAGTTAAAGCGCGCGTTGCCGACCCCGTAAGACTGTCTCCCCACCCTTCCAGATCCGTACAGGGGCCTTACCATGAGCTCTTATTGCCATGATAGTTTCACTCATTTATGAGACAGATGTATGTGACGTGCCTACATCTGTCACTGTCGCACAACTGAATTAACATTGCAATAAGAGCTCATGGTTGGGCCCCAGGTCCCGTCACGAGTTATGAGAATGCGCAGTAGTCTTTTTATGAATCTGTCTCTATCTGTCTGTATGGCGCGACGCGAATAAAATAAACGTGCAGTTACCCACACTATTTACGCTGAGCGCTCTACCTCTTTGCGAAATCCACGTGGGAGAACTCATTCCATGGTTTGACCATGCGGTGAAAGAAAGAACTTCTAGAATCGCACAGTGAGAGACCATTTTTATTCCAATGTGGCAAAAGGCATGAACTTCCCGCAACATCTAACATCTAAGTACCAATAACAGTTTCAAAGAAACGTCTCGCCGTATTCTGCTGGGCCTGTAGACAAAGTAACATTAACCTCACGCTACGCTAGTAGCGATACTAAACGTATGGGAATGACATATGTCACGTGACATTTTTTTATCGTTCCTATCAGCGCAAACTTTGTGGAGGCTTACTGATTCATTAACGAAATTGACTATCTGTATACCATATCAATAAAAGTTCTTACCAATTCTTCTGCGGCCGCTAGTTCCAAACCGATGGAATTTTTCGCAGCTTATAATTATAATTCTCTATTAAGGCATTAATTTATTAGGTATGCGATTTATTTAACAATATTAAAGGGGAAGACAATGTGTTAGGCCTACGGAATTTTTCTTTTACTCAGCTGTAAGTATGCATATGGCGACAAGAGACAATCGGTATTAAATATGAATATATTTCTCAGCATATGTCACACACGACACCGTGACGCCCCACTTACACAGGTGTGCGCTAAGATCTGCGCACACGCTCATGGTAAGTGTGCATCATACTTTATTAGTCACTATTAAGATATAAGCGATTAGCGACTCCAACTAACGAAAAGATTACTTTTTCGTTTAATTACGCCTGGGTGGATTTAAGATTACATTTGCAAACTATCAACCCCCCAGTAAACCCCTTTACGGTGGCATATGGGAAAACCCTTCGTTTGTATATATATACCTTGCCAAGAACTCATATTTAATGTGTCTAGGACTAGCGGTATAGGTTGTACGTTAATATACGAGTACATAGAAGTCAATCAATTGTTTTTGCGGTTTTAGGGGACGTCTATGTAAAAATGTGTCTCAATGTCGCAGCTCCAAATATCGAGAAAGCACTACCTTTCTGATTTGATTCCGCTTAGATCCTATGCCTGGATTGTTGTTAGTGATCCCACGTGTGTCCGAATTACAGCGTACGGGCGACAGACATTAACACACTTACTGTTTTAGATCCACCATATGGCTACCTGAGGCTGTCGTGTCACAAACACCTACCAAGTGTTCCAGCTCATGTCCCATGCTCGATGGGTTTGTACATATTGCTGGTTGCAATTAGAAATATTTAAGACCAGCAGGACCTACTGTCATCATCGTCATACCTTTAACCATCCTTTACCTTTGTGGTCGGCGCAACGTGTTCTTCTCTACAATTTCTCGATATCAGCCGCCATATCGGTATTCACTCCCTTTCTAGCCAATCCATCCAACGTTTCTTAGGTCTTCTTCCCCTTGTATGTCTATCTATGTATATCTATGCGCATTGATAAACAAAGCTTTTGCAACATTCCTAAAGAGGTATGAAAATTTAAAGTAAGCTGGCAGGCGTGTCCGTTAGTCTCATTTTTTGAATCAATCAATAAAAACGTAGTCGCTTGATGATATAAAAAACATTTATATCACTTATAAAATTGTTTATCAGATTTTCTTAGACGGCTTCGTTGGTCAAGTGGTCGTTAACGCTACGGAACAGGAGATCATGAGTTCGATACCCGGTTTTTCTATCGTTCATTTTTAGACCATTGATTAGTGCCCTGGTAATGGCGATAGACTCGCTCCCTATTACGTGGGACTTAAACATAATTGGCGAAATGTGGGTGTACTATAAGTACATCTCTGCCTACCCTTTCGGGGAATACAGGCGAGAACATATAGTGGTAAGTTCGGACGTAGGTAGGTGAGTGCGGAATGATTAGTGGAAGCCACGCGCACAATCCTTTATTTTTATGCGATATTTATGGAGTGTGATCTACTCGTGCCGTTGATAATTGGTACGTGGACGGATTTTCGGAAAAATACAGGCAGTATTTTTCCCTAATATTTTTAATAAATAAAAGTAGCCTAAGTTACTCCTTGAAACATCAGCTACCTGCGAGTGAAAGTCCCATTAAAATCGGTCCAGCCGTTTCGGAGATTACCCGGAACAAACAGACAGACAGTGAAAAATTTTAAAACTTGGTTTTTTAGTGTCAGTAGCGTGCATAGTTTTATATTCATTAAGTGAAAAGCTGTTATTATGTATTTACAAACAGACACTCCAATTTTATTTATCTGTATAGATGTATAGATAGATAATGATTCATGGGATAGTTGGACCAATTATATTCAGTCAAAATAAGAGAAAAATTGAAATAATCGTGTTTATCACCGTTTATTCTACTATTGTGCATACATCGGAAACGATATAAAAATCGGCTTACGCACTCGTGTGATGCCCCTGATATTGCAAGCGATCATAAGCGGTAACCACTTACCATCAGGTGGTTCGCAGGATGGTTCTTGTTTATGGTATAAAAAAAACTAGTATGATCTTAAAAAAAATTGTTCTAAAAGTGTAAGTATAGATTTATTTGTATTTTATAGTATTCATCTTATTCTTCGCACTTCATTTATATTGAATCGTAGCTGAAAATGTTTTTCATGTCATAAAAAAATATCCCAACGACCAACACGTTATGCTCCCACTACATTAGCGTGATGGATAATAGGGAGGCCAATCAAGTATTAAGTGCCAGTTCACGATGACCGCACTATAGGTCACAACTAAGTGATTGCTTACCAAGGAGTATTAAGTAATATTTACTTACTTCACACACTTCAACACATTGATTTATCGCCTCGCCAAACTCGATATAAGTTAATTTTGTATTAGCCCTGTTGAGGAAGTAGCTCTTTTTGGTGTAAAGCAATTGGAATTACTTAGGATATAGGTACCTACTTAGAAACTTAGCTAAGTTATTATGACATACTGGCATGTACCTACCAGGTTTTATTTATACTCTAACTGAGCCTCGTGGTTACGCACATCTATACAGAGAACCTAGTGCGAGTTTTCTTAAAATCGCCGTCACAAGTCACCGCGTCGACGTAAACGCAGATTTGTATGGACTCACAATAGTGTCATCTTTAGGCCGACAGAGGCGCTGCTCCGATCCCATACAAATCTGCGTTAACTTTGACGCGGTGACTTGTGACGGCGGCAGTGAAAACTCGTACTAGGCACTCAGATAAATAAAATTAAAGTGTCTGTTTGTAATTCCAAAATAACAGATTTTCACTAAATGCAAAGCAAAGTATACACGCTACTGACACTAAAACCAAGTTTTAAATTTTTTCTCTGTCTGTCTGTCTGTCTGTTGGTTCCGGGTAATCTCTGAAACGGCTGGGCCAATTTTAACAGGACTTTCACTGGCAGGTGGCTGATGTATCAAGGAGTAACTTACTACTTTTATTTATTAAAAATATTAGGGTTCCGCGCAATAAGGATGAAACTAAATCTACACGGGTGAGACCGCGGGACACAGCTAGACTAGTAGACTAATATTATATATTGTTTTTTCTTTTTGCGAAATATTTTTTTTGTAGTCAAATACTACCCTCGTATATGTTTTTTCTTGTTATAATATCCCGTTAAGATGAGTCTAACTTTAAAATTAAATAAATCTTTTGCCACTAATAAAACAATACATTATTATAGAATAGTGACATTTGACATCACTTTGTTTCATACTTTTGAAAGCGTGCAATCTTAATCCTTTTTTGTATAAAGGTAATTTATTGCTTCGTCGCTCTGAAAAAAAATGCGGATTTTAAAGTGTTAGAAGGCCACTTACTTGAAAGAACAGCGTGAAGGCGACCCATTGGTAGTACTTCCCGTATCTTCTGGGAGATGTTCCAGCCCCTCTGACGCCAGGGTAGGCACTGCCACTGGCCTCCCCAGCCACCGTGAACGTCGAGTGGATCCAGCAGTACGTGTTCAAGACGTCTTCTGGGATATCCCTAGAAGGTAGACAGTAGGTTAGGGATTTGTATAATAGTTGGATTGTTAGTAGAAGAGTTTCCCGCTCGCTACATAGATGGCGCTACTCGCTAATAATTGCATGTTTCAGTATAAATACACGAGAAACTAAATCGCGCTATGAGAGTTTTCCAGCGCATTGCAGTATATATACACGTTTTCAACTAAGAGCCGTGGTGACCGTGGGGTTTTTATTTTATTTTTATTTTTATTTATTTAATAGGTCTACTAACAGTTGTTACATCTTTACATGTTTATGTGATACATTGTGTTCACAATTATCTTAATGCACAACTAATTATAAGTAAACACATCATGTATATAATTCTTTACAATAACATACTGGTTACACATAAATGTACATTGAGGAAATATTGGGTTATGGCTATTTTAATGATTATTTCTAAGTACCTAAGCATCGCAAAACAATTATAGTATAGTGTCAGACTCTAAAATACACTTCCGGAAAGCAGCCAAAGACTGCAAGCCAATGTCCAGGCCGCTGTCGCCGTTCAACAATCTGCTTAATCGTGCTATTGGTGCGTTAGCACCCAGCTTTGTCCTCCGAAATGGTGGATGCAGCAGCTTAATCTTACTTCGTGGGTGTCTCGCGGGAACTTTAATATTAAATTTTTTAAGTAGTTGAGGGCAGTCAATTTTGTTGTTAAATAACTTGTATAAGAATAAAAGATCTATGAGGTCTCTGCGCTTGGAGAGTGATTGCATATGAAATTGCTGGAGTCTTTCAGTATAAGGAATATTCTTAACATCCTGTCCCGACGATCGTGCCAAATGCCACAGGTATCGTTTTTGTACTCTTTCCAGTCTAAGATTATGTGTGGCAAAGTGCGGCCTCCACACAACACAGCAATACTCTAGGTTGCTGCGTACCAGAGTGTTATATAGGAGGTTTTTAGTTTTTAATTTGCGAAATACTTTGCCTTGGTTTGAGCAATCGCCTGCTACGCAAGCGACGCAAGCTCCAATCCAAGCGGGGCCTGTACCAATGAGCTTTTCTAAAAATGTATGCGCAGTAATTTCACCCCTCGTGCTTTTTCATAACATTTCATTAATATACGAAACACATGCTCATCTCATAAAGAGCTTGCCTTGACACGGAAATCGAACCCGCGTTAAGTGTACCAGTATACTAACCACTAGACCAATAGTGACGTCCTGATGTTACAAAACATCACGTTAATCCTAGTATCTTACAAGTCCTGCTAATATTATAAATGCGAAAGTATGAAAGCACTTTGTAAGAAATCTTATCAAATAAAGATATTTTCAACTTAAACTTGCTCTTTCACGCAAAAACTACTGAAAGGATTTTGATGTAACTTAACAATAATGTAGCTTACACATCAGAATGACACATGTGTTATAAGATGATGGGCTATAAGAAATATATCTTCGTGGAAGTTAAATTATACGCGGGTGTAACCATGGGGCTCAGAATGCCTAGTGCGAGTTTTCTTAAAATCGCCGTCACAAGTCATCACGTCGACATAAACGCAGATTTGTATAGGCTCACAGTAGTGTCATCTGAGTGCCTAGTGCAAGTTTTTCAATACCGTCGTCGCAAGTCAACGGGTTAAAGTTAACGCAGATTTATATATACTACTGCTAGGTTCAGCAGGTTGCTTTCACCTGGCAAGAAATGTTTAGTAGACCAAATCAAACAAAATTCCAGTACACTGATTTCGATTCATTTTCATTGAGACAAGCCAGTGTCCAACTTAACATATTAATGGATATAATATCTGAATCGCAATCTACGTTTGTCTAATTGAACTGAAGTAGACGTTACACAAACATTGGCAAGGAGCCGACTTCAATGAAGTCTGATCGATTTACATTAGACCCGATTATTATTTAAAGTAATATAATTTTACAGCCAATAATATATTCATCGTATATTGACCAACATTACTCAGAGTAATGTAACGTAAAATGGTTGTGGTATTTTTGGAATGGATGTTGCCAGGATCGTTTGCAAATTCGGAGCAAAAAAAAATGTTCGGGTTGACAGGAGAACCACCCATTTTGAAAGTAGATAGTTGAAAAAAGCATCTCCGTTAAAATTCCAGTTTATACATAAAGAAACTAAGTAAGTACTTAATTAAGTATGAATGGGGAATCCACTGAGTCCGAAATTCCTGACTACCAGAAAAAATCAAATATTGCAGCGGGGTTTTACTGAACACGTATAAAATTTAAAAATATATTATAATATATTATACTAGCAAACCCGGCGAACTCCGTTTCGCCATTTTCACAATTTCACAGTGAACACAATACCGGTTTATCACATGAAATTAACTGAGCAGAGAACAATGAGTAGTAGTCAAACAATGTATCACGCACCGGCGCCATCTACATAAAATGTTGGTTTGTCCTGATTTTTTTTTCCTGAATTTTCTTTGCTATAAACCTCACGGAGCCCGAGACCTTTCCAACGAATGCAAAACCGTGGAAATCGGTTCGTGCGTTCTAGAGTTATAGCGTCAGGAAGGCAAACCCGACTTATTTTTATATAGTAGATTAAAAAACAATATGTGCACAATTTGCTAAAATGTAAATAGTTAAATTATTATACTATATATAAAACTATAAAACGTCTAGAGTAAAATGCAATATGACATAATTAAGATCAAAAAAATATTTTATTATTATTTTTAATTTTATATTTACGAAATACCAATACGAGCGCCATCTATGAATGAGTACCGGAACTACGTGGAGTGCAAGTTAGCTAGTGTTGATACTTGCCTTGTGTGTATGCAGTCTATGGGGTTGCCCACTAGGTGTCGCGTGGTGAGCGCTGCGCTCGCCGCCAGTAGCGCAGCGGTTGTTGCGCCGCAGTGCAGACGAAATGCTAACGAGTCGATTTTTGGGTTTACGCCTTGCTGCATACAAATATACACTTACATTTTTACATATAGAGTAGTCTTAATGTCCTGGGTGGCCCGCGGAACCCTATTGGTTTATTAATAAAAGTAGCCTAAGTTAGTCCCTGTAACATTAGCTATCTGGAGAGTAGTTTCAAAGATTAAGCGGAACAAACAGACAGACAGATAGAGAAGACAATTTTTTTATTTTACATTTAGTGAAAAAGCTGTTAATTTTAAATTACAAACGGACACTTCAATTTTATTTGTATATATGTAAATAAGTATTTTTTACTTCGCCTCTCCCATAAAACAAACAAAAAACATGACTTAAACGAAGACTAGACTAAACTCGAACTAAAACTATGTCCATCCCTTTTCAAATCCCCATCACAGAAAGAGATGGGGCTACTTTTAAACCAAGGATAAGATAGTCCTTCTTCTTCGTCAATTTTTTGTTAAAAGTTTGAGTATTCATGACATAATCAGATCGTCAAAACATAATGTGACCGACTATAAAGTCCCTAGAGATACCTACGCTGTTATTCTCTGGTCGAAACCACCGTTAAAACGCCATAATGTTAAGCGCAGGCTTTATTACGTCATATATTACCGCAACCTGCATAAATCTGGCTTATATCCCTTATCGCAATCCCGAGAACACCTAGATATTTATTTTTAAATCCTATAAAGAAGGTAGTAAGTGTTAATATTGAAAAATGCATTGATTTAATCTAGAAATCAGGAGCCCAACGACTCTTAATTCAGCTGTGTGATAGTGACAGATGTATACACGTCATATACATCGGTCTCATAATAACAGTTAAACTATCATGGCAATAAGAGGTCTGGGGTATTTTTTCTTTCTTATCCATAGCCTTGCCTCAGAAGTTACAGGAAGCTGGTTCGAAGTCGAACCAAACAAGCGTGAACTTTAGCATAATTTTTTTTTTAATTTGCAATGTTTGTCTGTGGTGTGTCTGAGATTTGGCATACACGCTTATTTTAGGTGGCAATGCATGCTTAGCTATGTAACGTCATTCTATTTCCAATATGGCGGATTATCCAAGATGGCGGACTAGTTATTTTTCTGTACTACCACATGGGTATCAAATGAGAAATTTGTTTTAAATAAGTTGTTTTACCACATTTTTTGTACACTGTCAACATCCGCCTATAATAATATGTACCTATCCAAATTAAGTGCGCATATTCCATCGTGCGACATTTTTTGTAATTCGGATTTTATCCTTCAATAATACTTCAAAATTATCTTTTTAAGTTTGAAACCATGCTTCACGCTTAATTATTAACATACCGCAGCTAAATTAGCTCATCAGACACCTATATATAAGGTGTAAAATGGTCCATCGTTTGCCTCATTATCAACCTCCTTATGCAGCAGAGCCTCCAAGTGCGCAAGTGGGTCATGACCCGAATCCTTATTAATTAGCACCGACGTATAAGCAGGCTCTTGTAGAGTCGTGCCGACTTTCCTGACACCCCAATCTAGATGTACACGATAAGGGTTTTTTATGTGTTTATTTTTCACATGGGTTAGATTCAACCTTCAATCTATATTCTTAAAAATCGTCTACAAAAATACGAACACGAGGCGAGACTCAAACCCCCGTTCTCTGCAAACTGTGCAGTTGCTCTTCCAACTGAGCTACTCGTGATCCTACCTCTTGCGTCGAATTGTTCCTTCTCTTATTTTGCGGTTTATGTGTCGCCTAATCTAAACGTGTGTGTCATGCAATCTAATATCAACCCTCATTATTTTAAAGTGCGACTGTGTTCGTAAAAGAGATACCAATTTTGTCTTGTCATCAACATAATTTCAGTATATTCTTCTAATTTCCCTACAATATTACAAAATTCGAAAAAAAAGCTTTCAGTACCACAAATACAAGTTTTGGTACGTTCGAACTCCGTCGCTTGACTTTGCGTTTTGTTTTGTATGGACACGTAAATCATCCTTCATTGTCCATTATTAGTATAGTAATATCCCACAGGTATTAATCAATGAACCTCCAGCTCAATCTATAAGTATGCCAAAAACAATTATATCCCTTACTCACATGTACCTACTACTAAATCCGCCCGTGCCTTCTTTAATTAACTTCGTAGATTTTAGAACATTTTATATACATGACACACATGTATACATTCTTTTCATCATAAATTTAAGAGTTGTCGGTGTAACTGATGCAACTTCTTCCATTCGTCTCTATCAAGTGCCATCCTTGACCTCCCTATACGTCATGGCAGACACTTTGTCCTTACCTTGTCTCATGTATGTTAGCCTGGGTCTTCCTCTTCCTCTCTTTCCTTCTACTTTTCCCTCTAATATATTTTTAAAGAAACTGTCATACATGCTAAATTCTTAAAAATTGTCAGGAAAAATACGAATACGAGGCAGGACTCGTGATCCTACCTCATGCGTCGAAATTTTCCTTCCCTTGTTTTTGCGGTTTAGAGGCCGCCTTACGCCAGACTCATTAAAAAAATTAACATGATATACCAATATGCACTTACCCCGCCAGAAAGCAGCGCGTATATACTGGTGAGGATCTCCATGGGCCTGCGCGGCTGAGCAGCGCGCTCGCGCCGCCGCCACGCGCCCGCGCCGGCGCTCGCGGCCACGCCGCCCGCTCGCGCGCCGCCGCCGCACCGACCGCGCCGACCCCAAACACCTGACTCTCTACACACACAACTATACATTTATGATTCAATTATTTAATACAACATACAATGTATTAGTACTGGCGGACGTCACGCGGTTTCACCCTACACACACAATTACAGATTTTTCATTAAATTAATGAACATAACATATAGTAATTTAGTACTAGCGGACGTCACACGGTTTCACCCGCATAGTTCCCGTTCCTGTGGGAGTACGGGGATAAAATATATTCTATATTAATCAGTGATGATATCGCATTCAAATTGTGAAAGAATTTTTTAAATGGGTCATGTAACTTTTGAGCCAATGCGTTACAAACATATATACAAAATCTTTCCTCTTTATAATATAAGCATAGATTAAAATAGTCTTCGCTAGCTATGGACGCACAGCGAAAATAAATAAGTAAATGACTGTGAATCCAGAGACTTATCGGCGTCGTAAATTTACGACTGACTACTATTGGTTTATACTTGCCTGGTACACACTACACACTGATACTAATTAATTACAGGACTTTATTAGCTAGCACGTAAACGGAAGCTACCCCTCTCACCTACCTTTTACCAAAGATGATTACATACTAACGTGACAGATTGAGAGTGATTTGAATTTTTTTGAACTTTATAAAATACAACCGTACAATGTTTCTGGGCACTAACGCAGTAATATTTCATTAACACAATGAGGTTATGAACTAGTTAAAACAAGATTTAACCAAACACCGGTCGGTCACCCAAAAAAGTTGCATGTGAAGAAAAAATCGTTTAATATATTAACTGTAATTTATGTGATCTAACTCGGTTCCCATTCAAATACTCGTAGAGTGTGTAAAAAATTACATAAAACAATTTGGAACTAATCCAAATTGCAGGAATTACCGTGACATAATTATCTATTTAGTATGCATTCAGCGTATTATCACAGTGACCAATTAACAGATCCATCTAAATCATCCCACCGACATTACAATACTGTAATCACACTAACTTAAAACTGGTGTAAAAATAAAACAAAAACAAACTGATCACTAAAGGACCTGGCAAGGTCCTCATAATATTTTAAATGGAAAGTGACCACAGAAACTAACCCTGTGAAGAAAAACTGGTGTTCTTTTTAGCTGTACATCCTTCCCGCTTGTACGAGCTAAGAACGAGTACCTTTAATGCGCAGAAGTCTTTTTTGAGTCTATCTCTGTCTATAAGTATGGTGCGAGGCGAATAAAAAAATCCGCAGTATCCCCACTATTTTTCGCTGCGCGTTCTTTACTCGTGACAAGACTGTACTTATTACTATTCTTACATCTTACATTTCATCAAAAATATAAGAATTTATGTAGTTTCTACATCTCTGCAATTATTAAGAACATTTTGTTGTTTTCCAAAAGCTAGAAGAGAAAGAGCCGTGGAGGCCTCGGGGTTAGAGCGACGCAAGTTCGAATCCCAGCGGGGCCTGTACCTATGAGTTTTTCTAAAAACGTATTTACAGTGATTTCACACCACGTTTCACTTCACCGTAAAGGTGAAGGAAAACATTGTGTGGAAACCTGCATATGTCTGAGAAATAATTCAAAGACGTATGTATAATGCCTGAGACGGCGATAGACCCTCTGCCACGTTGACACTTAATCATATCCGGTGAAATGTCACAACACCTCTGCCTCTGGGGAATACAGGCGTGAGCATATGTATGTATGTATGTTCCTAAAGAAGGACAAACTAACTAACACATGTTTCGTAGTATTGATCATATTTTGATTGTAACCAGTCAACAGTTTCTTAGAACATAAAGTGAAGAGATTGGGCCCTAAATGTCAACCTTGAAGAACACCTTGCGTCAATCACTTAAATACGAACTTAAAACCGTCCATAGATCAAAGCTACCAGACAAAGCTTCAGGTAATAAAACCCACAAAGCCCGAGAAGCGAGTCGCTGTTAAATGTTCCAGTTTTAAATACTATGTTCTAACAAGTAGGTGTGGTTAATGTTGTCAAACGCTGCCCACGGGTCAAAGAGAATATATTTATGGGCCACCAACTGCGATCTTGTTTAGAAAATCGCTTTGTCTGTGATTTGTGGAACTCGGTCATATGTCTGAGAATGATACACTTTTCATTGTTAATAGACAACGATGCTTTCGTTACGGGAACTGAATGTTTTGTAAGCTCAACTGTTTCATCATGGACATAATACGAAATGTTCAAATTCTTTAAATAGGCTTGTAACTTTAACTACATACAGCACGTACGGATATTGATAACTTCTTTATACAAACAAACAAGCGTTCAGTACCTAGTATTATCGTGAAAGCAGTGACGTCTTACTTACTTCTTAGCTTTGACATTTAATTTTAGTATCACAAAGAGAAAGAAGAAGTTCTTGATACGGTCTCCTGAACCGATCATGGTAGGCCCCTTATGCGCCTGATGGTAAGCGGCTGTAGTCTATATGATCACTTCGACGCCATAAATTAAAGTTTCTAAATACTATAATACTATTTACATATTACATTCTAATTTTAATAATTATAATGATAGCAAATCTAAGTTGGATCATTCTCCAGTTTTCACCCACTGAGTGTTCTACTCTACTCTCTTCTTCCCTTCTCTATCTCTCTCCTCGTTTTCTTCTGTTACCTTCTATTAGCAATGCGCTGCGAGCGAACGCCTGCGTCGGGTCTTCCCCCAGACGTCTTGCCCATCGGGTGGTCGTCGAGGCTGCGAGGACTAGCGCCGCGCCTCGCTCTGCCGCCGCCTCACCGACATCACCAAATGATTGATGATCGCTGTGCAAAACAGAAAAAAGAATAAGCAAGCCAGGCCAGTTTAAGAGCCGTGGCAGACGTAGGGTTTGAGTAGTCGCCTGAGATGCATGTTTGAATCCCAGCGGGGCCTGTACCAATGTGGCTTACTAGAAACTTATGTGCAGTGGTTTCACACCACATGTTTTACCCTGTAATCTCTGCATATCTCTGGGAAGTAGTTCAAAAACTCACGTATGTATAGATGCCTGACACGACGAAAGACTCACCATCTGTCACGTTGGCTTAATCATATACGGTAAAAAGCGGGTGTTGTTATTACAACACCTCTGCATACCCCTTCAGGGAATACAGACGGGAGCATATGTATGTATGTATGAAATTAAATAGTTTTGGCTGTTACTTCCAGAGATTGAGAGAAAGAAAGATAAATTTAATTAATTAAATTAGTGTCATGAAATAAAAGAAAGATTGATTGCATCCTCAGAAACAATTACAAACTGACACCGCGGATATAACGTTCAAATATCTAAGCAATGTGACTGCAATATTCACAATTTAGCAAAGCCATATCTCCATCCGTCCATCGTGAAATGTGCCCCGAAATAGATGCGTCATGTCAGTTTGACAGTCGACACGTAGGTATACACAATCATACATTATGTTTGGATAGACGCACGTGTTGCGGAATCCTAAAATAAGCTTTGAGACCAAGATATCCTGCGATATACGAATATGGTGTCTGTTTATCCTTCTAAAGGAGAGAGGACGTAAGTATAATCAAGATCCTTTGGAGGATAAGCTTGATGTGAAAGAACAAGGTATGTAAGGGGACATTTAGCAGACGATGATAGTGGGATTTCAAAATATGAGCTAAAATACAGTAGTGGTTATAGTGTGCTTTGATAAAGATATTGTATTGTCTAGTGGTTGCAAGCGCTACCGTGGAACATTAGGTAGTGGGCCCGATTCTTCAATCTGTAATTTCCTGGTGGTATCTCGGAATCTGGATTAGTACCCCGTTAATGGCAATAAGCTCGCCCTTAACCGCGCCGGGACTGAAACGTAACTGGCGAAATGTTGGTGAACTAAAGAACACCTGCTTACCGCTCGAGCAAGGGTGCGCATATAAGTATTTAGTATGTATAACGAAGTAAATTTACCATAACAGTTTGCCGTTACGGCGGCTAATCTCAACGGGGATAAGCCATCTGCGCAGTATAGTGCACAAGTGTGTGCACAAACACAGATGCACTCTTTATTCCCTCACTCTTAATCTCATAGTCCGATGGGAGGCAATCCGACACGACCGGAGAGAGATCAGGCATAGTTCATAGGTTGCAAGGTTGTTACCCAATAATGTTATTTAATTTAAGTTTTTTATACTTATCATTGTTTACTATTTACTGAAATGTACATGATGCCAGCTGAGTTCTTGCCAGTTTTTCTCAGAAGGCTAGTTTCCGAACCGATGGTAAATTCTTCGACATTCATAAATGCTTTACCAGGGCCTAAACTGAATTAATCATTTTCATTTTCAATTTTGACTCGATTTGGAGACTGGTGTAAAGTGGACGCCATATTCTGCCTCAATGCGCAGAACGGCCATTTTGCACAACAGATTGAAGGCAGCACAAAATGTTCCCTTGTCGACCATCTAAGCGGTACGATATAGTATATCCTGGAAATTAATGAAGCCATACATTTCCTATCTACGATACATTCTGCCTAGATTTCTACAACGTTAGACATCCATAAAATATTGGTTTTAGGGTGACGATTGCTTAAGTGAAGAATAGCGAGAGAACGTTACATACGGATGGCCTTGAATGCCACATTTTTACAAAAGGTATGGATAGGTGATACTTAATATGTAGGATATAAAAGATTACGTGATTTAGCTATATGTATCTACCCTATGGCTTTTTATTTGAAGTGCACCTTGCGAGAAAGTGCGAAACTTTTATTGAATAAAAACTTAATTATATTAACAACACTTAAAACTATTTATAATAAGAAAACTTGACCTAAATCGGTGTCACTCGGGATCGTGCTAAGAAGCCTGTGTGTGGGACTAAATTAGAAATTATGAGAGTACATCTTTATCTCACTTTAGAACTCTCCGAGTTCGAATAGGTCTACGGATATAGCCAGTTCAGCATACTTATGTAATAGAGGATGATTGCCTACTCTGCGCAAGGCTGGGCGTGAAGTTAATAAGGAAATCTTTTTTACTGAACCTGAACTTTGGCACTACACGCTAACAATTGCAAAGTTTGAGTAAGAGTTTTCGAGCGCATTGTAGCAAGCTAGCTAGCTAGCTATAAGAAATTTACGTACCAAATAAACTCAACGTCCAATCCGCTCCGCTCATGTCCAAGGCCGCACCGCACCGCAGTTCGCGGAAAAGTGTCGGAAATTGAATGGTATTTCATTCCCGCACAGATTCCTGCGCCGGATAAGTTTTCTGGACGCGTTACAGTTCCAGAACGTTGAATACTGGTACTTTATCATTTAATTGATACAAAATTTTTAATTTAAAGTTTCTGATATGACCAGCGATAATATCTGATATGTTTAAATATCAATAAAGTCAGTATTCTCGCGATTTTTCAGTTAGTAAAGGAATGGAAAGGGACGGGTTGTCCACTTCCCTATAAAATGGTTGGCATTCGCGTCATACTTGTGAACCTGGCGGCAGCATGTGTAGTCTTATATGATTATGACATCCTGACGATTTGAAAGTACTTCTTTAAAAGTAAAAGTCTATATAATAAAGATATTTTTGAATTTGAGTTTCAATGATCTATGGAGATGAACAAGCTTGTAACGGATTTTTTGTTCTAATGGTATAAGAAATCCTCCTCTCTATGGGTACTTGGATGCGAATATTTTTTTCTATGCATATACTAAGTCACCGACGTAAGTGTCCGACTCCAAGTTGTAGCCACGGTTCCCTGTAACCCTGAACTGGAAGATTTTCCTTTTGTTTTGCTGTAAATTGTTGAGTTTTATCATCAAAAAGATATTCCTCCAGCTATGATTTGAATGGGGGATTCTCTAAGGCCCTTAATATTTACATACCATTCCATATTTACATACCATATTTACATAATCTACATAATGAAGTGATTTCATTGCCACGGCACCCAGTGCAATGACACCCCTGTATCTTCTCCCACGAATTGCTACATAATTTTGAACGTTTGTACAAGTTTTTGTTAGAGCTGCATTAAAAATTAGTATTTCGGAAAAACTTTCAATTCTATTTTATGCCCTTTATGGGTGGTATTTCAGCCCTTGAGTATACCTACACCAAGAAAACATGCTCCAAAAGTCATGTCTCTAGTATCAGCTGTTTAGGTTGTGCGTTGATATATAAGTCAGTCAATCAGTCAGTCAGGAAAAAGGATTATATATATAGATAAATAGACTCCTGTTGAGAACACAAATGCCTTCATCGAGATTCTCTATATCCAGATCTTCTAAAGCCCGATTCATGTAATGAAAACCGTAATATCGTAGTAACTTAGTAGTTGACAGCGTGCGTTGATGGAATAATGGAGGAGATGATTAAGTGCCAGACAAATGGTGAGTCTATCGCCGTCTCTGAATAACTTCTCAGACATGCAGGTTCCTTCACGAGGATTTCCTTCACCGTAAAGCACGTGGTGTGAAATCACTGCACATCAGTTTTTAGAAAAATTCATTGATATAGGCCCCGCTGAGATTCGAACTTGCGTCGCTGACGACTGATCAAACCCCACTCCAACCTGCACTACTAAGGAATAAAGTTTTTGCCTGATAGCCCCCCTTAACCCATTTAAAACAAATTTAACAATCGTTATAAATCCTTTAACCGCTGTTTACCTGTCTACAACAAACGCACAACGCAACAAAAAACAACCTCAATTCCAAAGAACTCCATTGATCAGCAAAGAAATTAACAAACAACATTAGGCTTATTTAGGGTTCCGCAACAAAAGCGTCGAACCCGAAACTATCGCAAGATTCATTGGCGGTGAGATTACGGTGCACCTACGAGGGAGAGAATTGTTAAGAATTCAGATTGTAGTCCAAGAGACCAGTAGTCTAAAAAGGCCTCTTTGGGAGAATCATAATGTGATCCGCATATGATTCATCATGGAAATGACAAAATGGTTACTTAGGTGCAATTCATATTATGATTCACAAATGTTTACAATAATTGTAGATGTTAGTCCCTAACTAACTTATTATGATTCTGCTTGGTACAAAAGCAATTCATATTTTGTTGACCATTTTAGGAATCCGTGTTATACTGTACTCTGATAATATGTAATAGGAAAGTGTTAAACAGGTGAATAGCGAAATATTAATTATTCGTGAATCATAATATGAATTGCACCTAAGTAACCATTTTGTCATTTCGATTATGAATCATATTCGGATCATATTATGATTCTCCTAAAGCGGTGTGAAAGATGATATGTCTAGAATGTGAGTGAATACAGATATGACGGTTGATAGAGAGATATGGAAGAGAAGAACACATTGCTCCGCCCCCAAATAACATGAGATAAGGGCAGAAGGATGATGATGAAGTTATGCATTGTATAGAAAACGCAGGGCATTATGGATTATGCCGTTTGAATTTTTATGTTTTCTTTGTATATCGGGTAGGTCTGAGAATCCGCTAATAATTTTCACACCCCTAAATGATTAGGGCAATCCACCCCAAAAATATGTGTACAATGTCTCCCAGGCACAGCTAGTAACCTTATACTTGTGTTGTTTTTCTGAGGTGATCAAGACAGACAGTTCTCCGTGCATCCGTAATCACAAAATAACATAATATCGATGTAGACAAGAGGCCGTGCTGAAAAAAAATATTATAAGAAAATAACTTTCCTTTTATGCATAGGTACTGTAAGGCCTCAGCCTTACAAGCTGGTTTAAAACCTTTTTCGGTTAATATTTTTAATCTTTATGAAATATATTTAAAAAATAATCAAAAAAGAATTCGAAACAAGAAAAGAGTAGTTGTCAGGGAGAAAAAGAACTAGAATAGAAGCGAATACATACAATAATTTTATTTAATAGTAAATAGTTTCGATCCCGGAGACGAGGATCCCCGAGTCGGGGGGTCGCTCGTCACAGTACCTACCAAAAATGCAAATTCTGGGGTTTATTGTTTTATGACGTAACGTAGAGGCAGCCTAGCTCCCGGACTATATGTAAATGTCAAGTGGAGTAGTGTCGCAAGCCAAGTTGAACGTAAAAACTAATTTATAGCATTGCGGTTCCCGCAAACGTATGCTTCGTCGTGATTCCGCACAGTTAATCATGAACTGCTTGAGTTATTACTAGCGGGGAGGTTTCTTCAGGTAAAATAAGTTTATTTATGCACAGTGGCGTAGCGTGCCTTGTCGGGGCCCCGTATAAAATTTTTTTTGGAGGCCCTTATATGGAGGTAAAGATTTTTCACAAAAGAAAAAAAATATTGTGAGAAGTAATATTTATTTATCACATAATTTACCCATTTTACAAATAAAAATCGAATTTGAATTTTGTCATTATAAAATAAATTAGAAAGTTTTTATTCTTTTTCCTTACACACTTTGGGGGCCCCCGTGGCCCGGGGGCCCCGTATAATTACGGCAAATACGGCGGTAGCTACGCCCCTGTTTATGCAACTAGTTGACTCGAACTTCGTATCTAATTTTCCGTTGCTTATTATTATTATTTTTGTGCATTTAAACATATCCTGAAGTTTCATAAAAATATCAAGATAAAAATTACCCTAATCGGTCCAGTTTCAAGTTTTAGTGAGACTAACGAACAGCAATATTTTTATATATATATAGAATGATGGTATCAAGGGACTTACTATTATTTCTTACGCCCTTGAATTCTTAGAAACATAAAATAGCATTCAAACTAAAAAAAAATACTGTCTTCTAAAAGAGAAAAATAAAATGATGTGTAATTACTTACTTTTAATGTTGGTGCTTGATACAGAGTTCGTTGTTACATTTCGCATCCACTTTTTTTAGAGTCGGTTGAAATGTCATTATGTTAAAAACAGTATCTGCCCAATGATACGGAAAAGAACAAAATGTCTATCACATGAACTAAGTGGATTTCTTATTAAATCTATACATTATAATTATTACTTACATATATATCCATACCTATGCATAATATTACTGAGCATTAATACTGGGAATACGTCTCTGTCTGTCTGTTCAAGGCAAATCAAGTTACATCGTCAATGCATTAAAATAAGTAGTTTCAAAATTTCAAAGCGATAAATTTTATATTTCACTGCACCATAAACTTTATAGTACTTAGTTGTAGTTACATGGTACAGCTATGAAACGAAAATATACAATGAATATGCTAGTTATACTTTCTGAGGTTTTTTAAATTTTGAATCACTAGCCTACATCCGCGGCTTCACCCGCGGTGTATAATATATACCGTTTAGCTGCAATGTTTTGCCTATGACAAAACTGAAAATTCTTAATTTTTTTAAAGAAATAATTAGTTTCTATAACTTTACCTCCTGATATATTAGAAGCTTCCTATTAAAAACAAACAGACGTATAAGCACAGCTTTTCATAATAGCAATTGTGCTAAAAATACCAAATTAATGTTTGCATGAAGATATTTCTACATTATTTACAAAATAAGTAGTTCCCTACTCAGAAAGAAAAAAAGCAAAAATTATTCAAATCTACCAAATACCCAAAACCCAACGGAAACCTCGCTGACAGAATATATAAAAAACTCCATAAAAAATAAATTACTTCACTACGCACATTGCACGACGCACGCGACCGAAAAATCTGAACGAAAAAGTGGAATAAAAATATTTTTAACAATCTCCGAAGCGGAGTTTAGTATCAGTATCGCAGTTATAATAAAATGTACATAACATAGCCGGCGCTCGCTTCAGTTGAAATGTTCGTGAAAATACTCCCTTTGGCTGTAACTTTGGCGATGGTGCGCGCCGCCGGTCAAGAGGTAATACTTTTATTTACGTTCCACTATTTTTACAATAGAGTAACTGCAGAAGTTTTTAAATGGAATAGAATTACATTTTCTGTGTAATTTACTCTTGAGATACCTAATACACGACAAATCGGTTAAATCATCCCTGAAACTTTTCGGGCAAAGCCACCTTAGATATAATAATTAATTTTATTTTTGAGGAGGGGGAAATTGGCACCACAAGCGTCTCGTTATACCATTAAAAATATTTTTGAATTCCAAAGAGTCTTTGAGGACGCTCGTGGTCCCATTTCCCCTTTAAATAATAATAATCAAATCCAAGATGGCGTTGGGGACCGCGGTCCCGGTTCCAAAAACCGCTCGTCTTTTCATACATAACTGAACCGTCTAAGGCCCTCGATTCAAGCTGATTTTCACACAAAGCATCTACCAACTGACCTTCGCAACCCGCACCGCCGCCTAGTGCTAAACTAAGCTTAACCCTGCACTGTGTCGTCACCCGATATCGGCACGACAATCTGTCGGCGACGATATCGTTGACTAGAACGACACAACGGAAAGCATTTAGTAGTGATTGTAAAACATAAGTAGTGATTGTATTAAACTTCCAGTCCGACAATATCCTAACAGGGCTTATGTTAGCTTGCTAAGGATATCATTATAATTACGATTATTTTGTATATGTATGTAACTAACATAAACGCAATAAATAAATAAATCGTGTTGTTCAAGTCATCGTCCAACGTGAAAACGCCCATCCGGACAGACTTTTCTCGCTCAAAGAATCAGCGATACAATGCTGTCTTCTTGGTGCGATCTCGAAAACAAACAGAAGTTTGACGTGTTTAGGTAATTCTTCTATTAGTAGGTATTTCAAAACAGAATTTAATGTTTCCATGGCGCAGCCTGTGGTCGCAGTAGAACAAAATCACCGTTCTCGCAAAGCAGTCGGAGAATAAAATATGCAATTGCTCCGTGAATTTTAGCTGCAATTTTAAAATAAACTGCACCAAACATGTCCAACGAAAACACGAGAGCATTTCAAATGTACAGACAGACGAGTTTTATCTGCACTATGTACAAACAGATATTTGGCCAGACAATGTAGGTGGGGAAAATAAATTCAACGAATACCACAATAGGCTTCACTGAGCGAATAAACATTGAATTACAGATAGAAATTGTTTCTGGCCTTAATCCCATGTATTTGTGGTCGGCACTTGATTCAACCCGATGTGGCTGATCACCTGATTTTTATACGAAGCGACTGCCCATCTGACCTTCGCAACCCCTTTTTCGAGGAAAATCGGCAATCTGGGTTAAACCAGTTGTCAGACTCTTTTAGGCCTCTGACTGACCTGTAACGATTGCCAAAGATGTTAAATTGGCAACCGGGACCGACGGCTTAACGTGCTCTCCGAGGCACGGAGGGAGCTCGGGCGGTCACCCATCTAACTACTGGCTAGGCGTATGGTTGCTTAACTTCGCTGATCGAATGATATGCGCAATAGCAACTGTGCCACGAGCTCCTTGTTTTGACACGTTGTTTATGAAAGGTTTATAAACTGGATTTGTCCCAAAAATCCCAGTTACATCAAGTTACGACCTCGACAACATACACACACACATAAATGCCGACGCCTGTATTCCACGAAGGGGTAGGCAGATGTGTACTTATAGAAAACCCTCTTTTCGCCAGTTATGTTACGTCCCATGTAAAAAAAAACGTGCCATATAAACAAATATGCAAATAGAATAGAATATTTTGAAGTAGTATATTTAAAAAAAATAACTATCATTATCAATATAGCACAACTCAAACCTCTTAATATCTTTTGCTTGCGTTGACCAAATCTTATGATTTGGTCACCACGTGATCGCAGACCGGAGAACCTATATAAATAATTAATAAAAATAAAAAAGCCTTTTATTTCTTCCAGGGAGTAGGTACCTATAACTACGATAATAATTTCAAAGTAACCTTACAATACATCTGTTCCAAGAAAATAAGTCTTGACTGGCAGACACCGGGATAACCAAGTGATTTGAAGGGTTCCTTTTGATTTATGGATGTTACTCCTTTTTTTGAAGTCGGTTAGTAAGTTAGTAAGAAAGCCTTTTTTCGCTTACAGAATGTATTTCAAAAGAACCGCCGCCTTTCCAAGGAGATAGTTGAAGCTCTCCAAGATGGCGAGTTTGATGCAGAACTGCTCTTCGACTTGAAGAAAGAGAATCAGGTCTACCTCAATAGAACCATGTCGCTGGTCATCAAATATATTGTGAAGAGGTAAGGATCCCAGGAAATAAGCATCGGATGATGATGTACCTTGTGCAACCTTGTGCATGTGCATCAAACAGGATTTCCAAAAGAGTATAGGAGGTGATGCGAAAGCTAATTTTCATCAGTAGCGTGTATACTTTCATATGCATTTAGTAAAAGCTGTTATTTTGGAATTACAAACAGACACTCCAATTTTATTTATCTGTGTACATATAGATTAATAGTGCGCCAAAACTTATGTCACTGGCAAGTAACTTGCGTCATCCTGACCACAGTCTTAACTATTTTGAGTACTCAATAATCGACCACAAGCTTTACGGTGTGAAAAAACTTCGTGGGGAAACCTGCATGTCTAAGAGTAATTCAAAAACGTATTTACAGCGCCTGAGACTGCAATGAACCATCTGTTTCGTTGGTATTTGATCATATTTGCTAAAAAGTAGGTGTTGCTATTACAACACCTCTGTTTACCCCTTCAGAGACCCTTCTTCGATGGCGCAAATGTATACAAACAAGGACCGGTTTATAATACTGTTTATTACAGTGTCTGATGTTGGTGCCACCGCCCGCTTAATGGGGGGCGATTACCCCAAACTACATAGGTTTATGGTAATACCCAACACCTATTAGAGCGCGGCACGTGCTTAGGGATCGGTGCACCGACTGCTATCTATATAGCTATATCTTTGGTTTGAATAAGGGCCTTTTGAGAGGAATATTTAAAACTCAGTAGAATTCTGACTGCCTCGTTGGTCTAGTGATCACGCTACAATGGAAACTTATGCGCTGCGTTTTAACACCACGTGCTTTACGGTGAAAAACATCGTGGGGAAACTTGCGTATGTCTGAGAAGCTCAAAGACGTGTGTATAGTGCCTGAGGCGGCGATAGACTCGCCATCTGTCACGTTGGCACTTAATCATCTTCGGTGAAGAGTGGGTATTGTTATTGCAACACCGCTGCCTATCCCTTCGGAGAATACAGGCTTGAACATATGTATGGATGTCAAAACTCAATTTTTAAAGTGGTTAAAAACAAACGAATCCCCAAAGTCAACTTTAGTTAAGTACACCTTTGGCACAGAACTTCTGAACTAGACTGATAGTCTAGTTTCGTGCAATATATTAGGGTTGGTCATTAGGTGTCTCGTGGACGAACTGATGGCTTCGGCTAGAATTAACTGCTCGCTTTTAGGGCACACTTAATGAGGAGGACGTCCATCTTATAGATTGGACGTTAACAAATATATGAACTAAAGCTTAGCTTTAGATCTCATCTGCCAAAGCTTTTTGCTCTATAACTAATCTAATTCGTGATTGAATTCGGTAATGTCAATCTAGAGAATATTAAGGTAATACGAATTATAATATAATATTCATAATTTGAATTATGTTTTCCTATACTACGTACACCAACGAGAAATATGTATTTATTTTATTTATTCTGTTAAGAAACAGATAAAGAAACAAACCACTAACTATAACTAATATAAAAATAAAAATTATAAAAAATATAATTTGATACCTGAAATATACTATTAAAAGAAGATACTGGCATAAGGTAAAGTAAGGTAATACTATATTTAAGACAAGCTGAAGTCATGCGGTTTCACCTGCGTAGTTCCCCTTCCCGTGGGAGTACGAGGATAAAATATAACCTGTTACTCGCTGATAATGTAGTATCCAAATGGTGAAAGAATTTTAAAAAATGGTTCAGTACTTTTTGAGCCAATTCGTTACAAACATACATTCAAACCTTTTCCCTATATAATATAAGTATAGACTTACACGACTCATACACATTTTAAATAGCAAAAATTGGCCTTAAAAGCGTGAATAAATATATATCTATATGTGCCTGCGGTTTCATCCGCGTAGACGTAATTTCACAGAGCCCTATTTTTTTATAGCCTAAGTTATCAGAATATCCTAATAATATCACATATTTGCCAGTAAGCTTAGTACGTCGATATCCTTTACAAATTCCAGTTTTCTAGTATTCTAGAATTTCTTATAAATTGAATAAAATTCCAGATTCTAAGTTTGTTCTAAAGTTTTGGTTCAGAAAGTTTGTAGAACTGCAATTTTTATGCTCGGAAGATTTTAAAATCGATTCTGGTTAAGAAAACTAGTTTTGTAGCCATTTATTAAACATTATTTGATGTTAGTATATACACATCGGGGGTAATAACTAAGTAAAATTGTTAACGAACGGAAAAGATGTTGGATAAATAGAATACATACGTATCTTTCATTATCTGCCATCCCAAGCGTCCCCGAAGGGGTAAGAGAAATAATAAATTAATGATTATGGCAAACGATAAATACACTCATGTATAAATATCATAATATATTGTCATTGCGCGTTCAAAAGTAGCTATGTGTTACACACTTTAGGAGACGCAGAAAATGATTTTCTCGAAATATGGCCCGAGTGTTCAAAAAAAATATTCTTACTATTGATACATATAACAAATTTACAGAGGTTTTTTAAGATTAATGTTGGATAGGTATTATTATTCATAATGACAAAATTAAACATTACTGGAAATTTTGACACAAGAGTTCACGAAATACACATAGCGACTTTTGCACGCGCAACGACGATATGTGGTAAGGATGCTAAGGTGAAATAAAACAGTATTAGATAGATAATTTGAATGAGCAACAATTTTATATATTAAAGCTGACGGTTTCAGAGAAGTTGACAACTACAGGTCTCGACGCACGGACGCCATCAGCCGCAGGATCTATTCTTCGCTCATCATGAAGCTCATTGATATTGCCAAGGTTCGTACATTCACCAAGCAGATGCCTTCAAAAACATTAGTGCTAATTAATAAGCAACAGAGAGAGCAAGTGACGTTATAATGTAATTAACTTAACCATCCATTTACTATCTATACATCTATCCATACAGATAAATAAAATTGAAGTGTATGTTTTTAATTCCAAAATAACAGCTTTTCACTAAATGCATATGAAAGTATACACGTTACCGACACTGAAAAACCAAGTTTTATATTTTTCTATCTATCTGTCTGTCCGTCTGTCTGTCTGTCTGTTTGTTCCGGATAATCTCTGCAACGGCTGGACGGATTTTAACGGGACTTTCACTGGCAGGTAGCTAATGTTTCAAGGAGTAACTTAGGCTTTTATTTAAAAAAACAACATTTAGGTTTCCGCGGGAATGAAATTAAATCTACGCGGGTGAAACCGCAGGGCACAGCCAGTCTTATATAATTTTAATTAATGCTGCGTCGCATTTTTTTATGTCATGAGAAATTAATTTTCCTTCTTTCTTTCCTCTTTCTAATTTAAAGCCATTATAAAATTCAGTCCTGGGTGACAGAATTCAAGGCACAGCCTGAAACGCTGGTCCTCAGTGATTGTAGTCCTGTAGTATCTTGTATCTCTTATGCTTTTCTCTCAAATCATAACAAAACACAGTATTTATGTGAGAAAGATTTTTACTTCTATGTAATCGGTAGTTTTGAAAATCCCATTTTATTCCTCTTGAAGCTGCTTTTCACTTAATTAAGCTGCTTTTCACTTAATTAAGTAATTAATTTACATTAAGTGTAGCATCGACGTTTGTGTGAACTAATATGTCATCTTGAAGACCTCTTGAAACTGCTTTTTGGAGCACCTCCAAGAACAGCTGTGAAGCAGGACCATCCTTTAACGTTTTCTTCAGGACCTGCCCCGCAACGCGAGCACCACCAGTCGCATAGACACTGCCCATCGGTACTACATGTCGGTGGAGAACCGTGACATGCACGACCAGATGGCAGATGTCCAGGTCTTCCATGCATGTGTGCGGCTGTATGACATCATGTTTACTGTGAGTATCACGACACAATTAGGCTGATCTTGCACGTTACATTTCCTTGCAATGAAGGGTCAGGTTAAACTGGAGTAATAAGGTTTGATATATCGGCTTGAATTTGCCTCCACCTTACAGAAGATTATCACCCTGGCCTTATCCCATACATTGTTGGGGTCGGCACTTGATTCAACCCGATGTGGCAGATCACCTGATTTTTATACGAACCGACTGCCACCTGACCTTCGCAACCCCTTTAACGAGGAAAATCTGTTATCTGGGTCTGTAACCAAATAATGTTCTACCTGATAGAAACGTAGTGTTCCAGCGGTGATGCTGCTTCATGGAGCGAGGGTGTTTAGATTGGTAGCACTGGTGCTTAAGCTAGGTGTAGTAAGATCCATTTTCGATAAGATCTATTAAGAGCGGTTCCATTTTAGACAAAGTTAGAAAAGTTTCAAGTCCTTTGCCCTGTAAGCGTTCCTGCGTTAGTAAACGCTTAAATCAGAACTGTATATTTAACAAAGAAAGTAATTATATTCCTATTTAGTGTGTAGTGTTAACCACATTATTGTTTCTGTAATGAGTACATTGCGTTGGTTAGTTCGTTATTGGTTTCATAAAGTGCAATATGGCGTCAGCTTGATGCCGAAATAATTATCATGTATAAGTAATCAAAGGGGGTCAATTACCATGATATTAGATTTGTTCTATTCTGCCCTGACTAACTGAGATCAACGAGTTAAAATTATAAGACATTGACTTTTTTAAAAACACAAAATATTTAAATATAAAATAAAACTTTTACACTTTTTGGTAACTTATTAGATAGGCACGGCTCTATGGTGTGCAGTAGAATGACCCCGAGGCATCGGGGCCTGCTGCTTATATACCAGGATGAATACACTGTTCTTTCCTGGTATTCCACGGCACAATGGATCATTCATAATATGGATCTTTCTGAGTATTACTATTGTTTTGAGATTGGAATGTCAACACTGCTGGTGGTGTTACTTGACTAACGCATAGCCTAAACAGCTGATTCTAAAGACATGACGTTTGAAGGGAGTATTTTTTGTGAGGTGTAGGTATACACTAAGATCTCGAGTTTTTCAAAATTCTAACGCAAAGGAGGTGAAGTGGGGGCTGAAAATATGTTCATTGCTCCAGCCGCGCAGGCGAAGTTGTGGGAAAAATCTGATTTTGGGTTTATTTTATCCTTTTTTTTCTAGGCTCCTAGGATCTTAGCTCAACTGGGTAACTTGGACGACTTGACTCCGAGACTCCTGGTGAAGAAACTATATGCCATGGAGATCAAGCCAGTGCATCTGGGAGTGGCACTTCTTATTCAGGTGATTTATTGTTATAATTATTTACATATCCTTGATAGTATGGGCTCCTGGTATTTCAGGCGGGTGCTAATCATTTTATTTTACAGCAAATGCGGCAAATCCTACCCAGAATTATATACCTACTACCTATTAATATTAACCAAAGAATAAAGTGTACTTTTGCTTGACTATACTATAAAGAGGAAAGATTTGTTAGTTTGTAACGATTTAACTCAAAAAACACACTACAGAATTTAAAAATTCTTAGTCAAAGTCAAAAATATCTTTATTCGATTAGACTTTATACAAAGCACTTTCAAATCGTCAGAATGACACAATTTACAGGATTATACATGCTACCGCCAGTTTATAAGGTAGGTACATCTTCGGCCAATTAAATAGGCTATAAAGTTTCCGTAATGAGACGCGGGCAAAGCCGCGGACGGAAACTAGTAAATGTCATGGAACAGTCACGCCAAGAACATTTATGCATGAACCTCACTTCTGGACCCCGATAACAAACCAGTTCCAAGATTTGATACAGCGAACAGATTTGCCCAAATACTTACAGTTGCGACGGTTTAAAGGTGGACTGCTTTTAAAACTTGTTTCACCAATATAATGCTACTTTATCACTAATCACTGATGATGATGATGATCACTAAGTAACATAGCACTAATAAAACGCGGACGCAACTGCTGTTGAAAACTAGTTCTAAACATATAAAAGAAAGGTTTTTGAAATCAGACAATCGGTTTCAAAGACGCTAGTAAATAAAGTCCGTGTGCCATCATAATGACAGCAAATAATGCACCAAGCTATGTGAACTTAGCACCTGACTAGAAAAAAAACAAAAATTGTTTTTGCCATGTGGTGAGCTTTCGTTTGCAGTTGTTTGTAGTGATCGGCACGGTAACTCCATTCCTCCACGAAGCACAGGAACAGCACTGCGCTAAGCGTTTGTAGAATCTGCAAGAAAAAAAATGTGGGCAGCTACTGCTACATTGCCCGCATTTGGATATAAAAAGCTTGTGTTACTTTCCGCATTTCCATTTAATTAAAGTGAGTCCGGATTGTAGCTAAGTTTTTCAGGAATAATACGAACCTTGGAAGCAAATGTTCCTATATATTGCGAGGCCCATGACTGGGGCTCATTAGGTCCTTGAATTTAGTGCATACCTCCTTATTTTTACATATACATATACAGATAAATAAAATTTAAGTGTATGTTTGTAATTCCAAATTAACAGCTATTCACTAAATGCATATGAAGGTATATACGAAGATGATTTAAAACAAAATCTATTCTAAAAATCTCTCTCTGTCCGTCTGTTTGTTTCAGCTTATCTCAGATTTTAACGTGGTTTTCATTAGCAGATTGCTAATAATACAAGGAGTAACTTAGGCTACTTTGGGTGAAAAACTACTAAACACATACATTCCAAGACATTTATGTTATAGCCTAGTTTATATATGGCTAGTTTCCGAACCGGTGGTAAATTCCTCGACATTCATAAGTGCCTTACCAGGGCCTAAACTGAATAAATCATTTTCATTTCCATTTTCAGACAAAATGCGTTTTAATGAAAAATGTTGCCGAATTGTCTAAAATGCTGTCACCATCACACTATTTGTAATAACAGAGTTCAGAGTTCGATAAGTAGTACCATTTTCAAACTACTCGGATTTTTTTTTTCAGAAATAATTCAGATTAGTCGATAGGCGTTCTGACGTCCCCCTAGGACCTGGCAAGCCGGATGCTTATTGCAGCCATAATGATTGTTTTTTTTTATTTTGACTTCTAGTTCCACCTCCGCAACACAGTGAACTTCGCAATAAGATCCAAGACCATAGAGGTACTGTCCACGAAGCCCCAGAAGGTGGGTCCTCAGGTCATTGACATGCTGAAGGCTTTGGCAGCGCGGCTCCTGCCCGTGGCAGAACTACTGGACGTCCACCTCGCGCACTCCAGCCCCGCCTTCAAGGACACCTGCCCTGCGACTTGGCTAGGCATTGTTAATAATAAACAACCTTAAATAACCCTAATATTACTTATGAAGCCTCCGTTGGCATGCCCTTTGTTTTAATTTTTTTATTATGGACCCCAAGTGTCAGGAAACGACAACGCGGCAGGTATCGGATGAGATGGCGGGTTGAGCTTGATGCTTTCAAGAGCGATTGGCAGCAGACTGCTGAGGACAGGGGCAGTTGGAAAAGTGGATGGGAGGTCTTTGCCCAATAGAACACAACAGGCTCTTAATAATAATAATATTTTGTCATAGTATTAACACGTGAATCCGCTTAATCATGATTATTATAAGATAAACTTGACAAAACATATATGCATAGAAATAATAGAAAAATATCAAAATACACATACATGGCCCCCGATCCCCGAAGGGGTAGGCAAAAGTGTAAAAACAATACTCACTTTTCACACAAGATGGTTACTTAACCGTCTTGCCAGCGTGACAGATAGTGAGTCTATCGCCGTCACAGGCACTATACATACTTCTTCTTTAGTCTTTGAATTACTTCTCAGACATATGCAGGTTTCCTCACGATGTTTTCGTTCACCGTAAAAGCAGTTTCAAACCCCAAGGCCACCACGGTTCTTATAGCAAGATATATAGCAACATAAAAGTCAATTTCAAGATATACAATCCTTATCACGACCAATGCCTTGTTATATAACGTCCGAATGGCCGAAACAAACCAAATTACCGAGAATTCGAAGGTTACATTCAGTTAGTTGTACCGAGCTGGGCTGGAGACTATGTATCTATTTTATTGGACAAGAATTTACAACCTGAAGTAACGGCCGATTGGGCTTGCGGCCATGAGGACAGCGGATTCATTTAATTGAACAATTACATTTTGTAGGTATTAAGTTAAAGGCGGTATGTTTGTATGGTAACATTTATAATCCTGTATGCAAATGTAATTTTTATTTGTCTTTTTGCGATTTGAAAGTACTTTGGAAGAAGTCTTATCAAATTCATATTTTATTGATTATCGATTAATGAAAACCAATTTGCCATTCATACATGAAGTAATACACTATTTTGCTAAAAAAATGTTTTTTCTTCGGACATTTCACGATATACGGACTTTCTACGCTTGATGACTTGTCCCCAACAAACATCACACAATAAACCTACCAGTGAAGAGTTTGTTTGCTTCAACGCGCTATTCTCAGTAATTACTAATTCGATTTGAAAAATTATTTCAGTGTTAGATAGATCGCGAAATAAAGTTAGTTTTGCCCAAAGTAACTATTCCACTCGGCCTAAGTCACAGACAGAATCTAGTGTGGAATATTTTGATGAAGCGTGATAATCCGACTAGAAACACTTGCTGAGCTTCCCGGAGGTCATCAAACCGTTTCAACATAACAATGGCTTATCCAAAATCAATAAACCACAGGAGTCAATTTCTTACTTGACATTTGCTACCAATATGACCTTCATTATCAAATCTCTGCGACTACCCGAATAAGAGCCGTGGTGGCTTCGGGGTTTGAGTAGTCGCCAACTACGCAAGCGACGTAAGTTCGAATCCCAGCGGGGTCAGCACCAATGACTTTTTCTCAAACTTATGTGCAGTGATTTCACACCACGTGCTTTACGG
This sequence comes from Watsonalla cultraria, assembly GCA_964035505.1. Taxonomy (NCBI): domain Eukaryota; kingdom Metazoa; phylum Arthropoda; class Insecta; order Lepidoptera; family Drepanidae; genus Watsonalla; species Watsonalla cultraria. The sequence continues at coordinate 769,822 of OZ037717.1, read as the reverse complement.
TGAATGAATACATCGTGAGGAGCCTATTGTCTCTTTTCTGAAGACGATGTGCAATATATATTGCCGGACATTGATACTACTAGCAATCATTTTAACAATAGTTGCCTCATCTTCAAAGCATTGAATAAATTAGGCAGAAAAATAGCATGTTATCAACTTTATAATATTCTGGGCCGAAGTCGACGTAATTTATTTACCTATAAAACGATTGAATGAATCCGCGGAGATTTTTATTGATCTATTAATAAAATGAAACTCAGTGTTTCTCGTAATTTTAAGTCACAACTAAATCTCGTTTAATAGACATGTCAAGAAGATTTGTAATGGAAAATCTACGAATAAAAATATAATACACAATAATGTGAAGAAATTTCTTTAAATGTTGGCTTTATTCGATGAATTATCGGCACTTGCATATTATAATAATTAATCAACAACTTTATTATTGTTACGTTTCTATGTGAATTTTAGGCTTTAAATTAAATTAATCCGGACATATATTTCCTAACCTTTGACCAAATAAACCTAATTTATACGACACTTTTGTTTTTAATACAAACTCTTACAAAATAATACTTAATACTATTTTTATTCCTAACTAGCTGTGCCTCGCGGTTTCACTCGCGTAGATTTAGTTACATACTGTTTTTTTTAATAAAATTAGCCTAAAACACTCGTTAAAATTTCAGCTATCTGCCAGTAAAAGTCCCGGTAGAATCGGTCCAGCCGTTCAGGCGTGATGCCGTGACCAAGGGAAATGGGGATTCATTTTTATATATAAGACTAGCTGACCCGACAGACGTTTGCTGTGTTTTAATTATGAGAATGCAACACGTATTCTGTCAATTCTATGTCAAGCGTCATAAGGTTACATCAAAAAGTTTTTATTGTCCAAAGCGCTAAGGTTAGACTTAAGAAGAAAGAAATAATTTTATATGGTGGTTAAGTATTCTTAAATTTACAAATTTTCCACGCAATTTTCTTTCATAAGAACCACCTCGTGACAATAACGAACACAACAAAAAAATATTATCTAAATCGGTCCAGCTGTTCACGCGTGATGCCGTGACCAAGGGAAATGGGGATTCATTTATATATATAGATAATACAAAATGACATTATAATGACAGTTTAGGGAAAGATTGGCGACGTCAAGAAACGAGTATTTCATGGCCCCAATGTATTTAAGATAGCGCTACATGTCTGTCAAACGATTAACGATCATTTTTATATTTTAGCATTGGTATTCTTTATTTCATTTAAGCCGTTGAAGCAAGATTCCAAATAAATCAGAAACTAGCAGTAAATTTAATATGATAGTAAAAAAAACAGTTTTATCACCTTTTACCTGGCTTTTAATCATCTCTGGTAGATGAAGAGATAAAGTACGAGATAGAAACATGAAAAGAAGATCAGTGTTTTCAGCAAATTAGACTGTGAACTGTGAAGGCTGTGACTGTGAGAAGGAAAAGTCAGATAGCTGTTTTAAGTAATGTATAATGACAGACTATATTCGCAACGTCCTACACGTTGCGTGTGTGGTGTTTCTCCCCAACTTAATTAGCTACGCAATGCGTTACGTACATCATAATTTACGAGCGCATTCTGTTATTTCCATTAGAACGTTTTGTCTGAACATAAAACATTATATTAGCTGCGACCAGACCGACACCTCTTGCTACTTTGTATGAGGTACACCCTGTTTCATCATAATATTATCTAAATATAATGTTACTAGCTGTTCATCGCGACTTCGTCTGCGTAGTTATCTTTTAAAATCAAGTTTCAGTCAATGTTCAGTGGTTGTTCAATAGCTTATATATGCTCACGCCTGTATCCCATGGGGCAGAGACCACCGTTCGCCACATGCTACGATCCTCACATACTTCTTTCGCTTCATCCACATTCATGCATCTCTTCATACACTTCCTGCGGTTGCGAGTGCTCCGAATTTGACGTTCAATCGCTTAGTCTTGAAAAGCTTGAAGACAGACAGAAAGTCACATACACTTTTGTATTTATAATGCTACTAAAATGTAATCTTCAATTTGTTGGATAAAAAATTAAAATGAAACCTGTCGAATTTCAGGTCTTTTATGTGTAACGAGTTTGTATCTCAGGAAATCAACTCTAAGGTAGCATTATTTGGCTGTGATCATCTGTAAGACTGGAAGTAGAGTCTCCGGTCGGGCAGCTCCAAATATCGAACGGGAGATTCATACTCATACTCTTTTAAAAACCATAGACAAATATAAAATTTTTGGAACAAATATCCATGGTGAAGATAGAGGAGTGACCACAGAGTATATGACCTAGCAAGGAGTAAAGGAGAAAGCGTTGTTTTTTTTTAAAAAAGTATGTGACGTCATGCGCAACATTCCATATTGCTGCATAGTGTCTATGATGGTGAAAGAATAAAATAGTATCAAAGAAACTATTTGTCCAAAAATAGCAAATAGAATCGCAACCACGTGATAATATGGCAGAACACAAGCTGCCATAAAACACGTACGTCTCCGACGAATTCAATCAGGGCTCGCCCATAAAATATGAAGGGACGCCGATAAGGCAGCTCGCGGCCGACCAACCCTTCCGGACAACGGACCTTCCAAGATATAAAGTGGTGGAAGAACCTTTGAGTTTTGACATTGACACAATTTGACCCAAGTTTTATGCACAGTCTAAAATTTCAGAGTTGATTCGAGAGTACGAGTATACGTCATCTCCCTGGCCTTTTCCCATACATTGTTGGGTCGGCACTTGATTCAACCCTGATTACCTGAATTTTATATGAAGCGACTGCCATCTGACCTTCGTAACCCCTTTTACGAGGATCGGTAATCGAGGTTAAACCAGTTGTCCTGACTTGTAACGATTGCTAAAGATGTTAAATTGGAACTTTTAAGCTTTGATGCTTAATTTCACGGTACCAGAACAATCGTCAAAGCTCAGAAGTTCTTAATACGCTCTGCTTAAATCAATGATGTTAGGCCTCCAATTCCCTAAATATAAGAAAACAATCACCATGGCTTAAAGAGATATTTACTGATCGTGCCTACAAATAATTGAATTTAACAAGGTTTTTAATATCTAAAATGCAATCTCTTTTCTTTTAGTCATGAAGAAGGAACGATATTAGCACGCAAACCATCTCCAGTGATGGTACATCTTGGTAATGACCACATCAACCGTTGGGAACTTATCGACACTATTTAGGGTTAAATACCTAGCAAATTGCTATTAAATAATATTACGCTCCGCCGAGCGTCCGAACTAATGTCCGGAAAAATTTACACCGTTGCCAGCGTTGATGTTGAGAAGAGGGGAAATTTACTGATAACATAATATTCGTAATAAGAGCCGTGATGGCCGTGGGGATTGATAAGTCGCCTGATACGCAAGCAACGCAAATTTGAATCCCAGCGGGACTAACGGGAAAAACTTACGTGCATTGATTTCACACCACGTGATTTCCTGCATATGTCTGAGAAGTAATTCAAAGACGTATGTATAGTGCCTGAGACGGCGATAGACTCATCATCTGTTACGTTGGCACTTTATCATCTTGTGTGTCTATATATAATTATAAATAAAATGTATTCATTGATATATGTAATTCCCAGCCTTTTTGGTCAACTTTAAAAAAATTGTTCAGTTCGAAAAAGGGAAGAGTAACATATTCCCCAAAGAGAAATTAAAAGCCAAAGTGAACGGATAATTAATTTCACACATAAACCACAACGCAAGTCGGTACGCTAGTCATATTTAATAATTCAACCATAGTTGGTAAAAGAACCGCAAGCCCGCACTGCACGGGACAGATTTACAGCTCGCCACAAAATCGCACCGAAAGGGTTTCACAGGCCTATACTAAATCAATTACAAAAAAGGCTCTAACTGCACTCCCGTACGTCTCAATTTTCCTTAAATAAGCCTCTTTGATTTATGTAGTGGACCTTTTGGCCCCAGGACGGCGATTAGGGCCGTATCGATGGCCTCATATAAAAATATACCCTTATTCCGAAGCGTTAGCGAACTATCTGGGTGTTAAAGTCCGACGAAGCAGGATTAGGTGAGATATTGGGATAAGGTTTCTTTCAACGCATCAGCTATTGATATCCGGGTAGTAGTCCGAAAGCCTGCATCTTAAAGAAGTTTTAAACCAGTAACTTGGCGAAGTGAGAACCTACACCTACCAAATTATAATAATAATATGCATTCCCCCAAAGGGGTAGGCAGAGGTTTACTTTTTATATTATAATTATATTCTTATGTTCTTTACCCCGCGGTTTCACCCGCGTAGACCTAATTTCATGGGTGTCCCATATGTATTTTTTTTAAATTATTTTAGCCTAAATCCTCCTTGAAACATCAGCTATCTGCAAGTGGAAGTCCCGTTAAAATCCATCCAGCCGTTTACGCGTGATGCTGTGACCAAGGGAAATGTGGATTCATTTTTATATATAAGATAGATTAGTTATTATTCTCTCTGCCAATCCCTAAGGGAACACGTGTTGATATGAATAATGATATGTTACTAAAGTGCTACTCTTTGATTGAATAGGTAGTTCAATACTGTTGTATTGAACTTTCACATCACTTGCCGACATGATATATTACTTTACACTTTTCACAAATGATACATTGACAATTTGACAGGTGGTGACGGGTGATGAACAAAAGACTAGAAACCCTAGGAGAAATTAACTTTTTAACCGACTTCATTTCTGTTCATCTGTCCGATTTTCTAGCTCAACTATTATATATTTATTTTCATTGACACATGTTTCTCCTTTAATAAGTTGATTTATCTATCTTTGATCAGGAGCCTTACCATGAGCTCTTATTGCCATGATAGTTTCACTCATTTATGAGACAGATGTATGTGCCGTGCATACATCTGTCACTCTCACACAATTGAATTATCATTGCAATAAGAGCTCATGGTTGGGCCCCTGTTGACTTGTTTAATTTTAAATGAAAATCCGCAGTTCCAATTTAAAATTCTAAATTTAATATATCTTTATTTGATTAGAATTGTCATTACTAGCTACTACTCGTATATGTGTACTAACGATTTCCGTGACAGCGGTAAATTTCAACAGTAGTCCATACATCGTCGACTCTCAACAGGCAATCACAGGATTGTGAACTCCACGCCGCAGTGAACAAGCAGTGAACATCGTTCATCTTATCTCGCGGCTGTGTCAGTTTTGTGCTTTTGTTGTTGTTCGGCTATTGTCGCGTTAACTGAGTTTGTAGGATTCGATGTATGAAACGTTATATAAGTTTGAGAGTATAACTATTGCACAAAGGCAATCAACACACTGAAAATCAGCATACTAACTACGTATAGAGCCGTGGTGGCTATGTGCAGTCGCCTGCTACGCAAGTTCAAATCCCAGCGGGGTCTGTACCAATGAGTTTTTCTAAAACACTAATGTGCAGTGATTTCACACCACGTGCTTTACGGTGAAGAAAACATCGTGACCTGCATATGTCTGAGAAGTAATTCAAAGACGTATGTATAGTGCCTGAGACGGCGATGGACTCACCCTCTGTCACGTTGGCACTTAATCATATTCGGTGAAAGTAGGTTACAACACCTCTGCTTACCCCTTCGGGGACCCTTCTGGGATGGCGTGATTATTTATTTTATTTATTTATTATTATTTTATTATGAGCCTTATACGGCCACTGTTGGGCAAAGGCCTCCCTTTCCTTAATTATGTAAAACAAAATTAAATATAAGATATTTTTCCCTGATGTAATGAAGGCTTATCATAACTTGCTATAACTGCATACGGACGTCACAGATATTTTCTTGTATATTTAAAGTAACTAGAACAATTTGCCAAAAACCAAATTTCAGCTCGCTCAGTATAATTTAAAGCATAACATTTATATAAAACGAAAAGACTTTGAACAAAGGTATAAAAAGTAAGTAATTTAAAAAAAGCTTACCAGTAAAAAAAAACAAGGGGATGTAGGGGAAATTATCGTGGGCTTTCCTTAACACCATGTAATCCCGGAGAATGTGCCATAGGACATCTTTTCAAGGATATAAAACGACACGTTATTTAACTTAACCGCCTTTTTTCTTAATTAAAATGAGGCTTTATGCGACAATAACAGTCACAGGAGAGATGGCATACTTGTACCTGTCCAATAAAAGCCTTCTAACACGCACATTTAAACGAACATGCAATTACAGGAGTTATTTCATTTAATTACAATTAAATTGCATTGATGATTAAATTGGTAAGATGGTTTAGACACATCGAAAGAAAAGATGAGTGAAAGACGATTAACGAAACAAATTTCGGTAGAGGGCGTCCAAGGAAGAATCACTGTGACCAAATGAATAATATTTTTCAGAAAGGTCAAATTCAGAGCACTCGTAACCGTTGGAAGAGTATGAAAAGATGCATGAATGTGGATGAAGCAGCATTAGTATGTATGGATCGTAGCATGTGGCAAACGGTGGTCTTTGCCTACCCCCATACAGGCGTGAGCGTATGATAAATTTGTTGAGGGTTAAGGTTTTAAATTAAGATTAAGATGCCTTACCATAACCTCTTATTGCCATTATAGTTTGTCTCTGACAGTGACAGACTTATACAGATTATGTAGATCCGTCACATGATCATCGTCAATCTATGATGGCAATGAGAAGTCTATTACTACGTCTCTTATGGCTTACCATAAGGCATTGTGCTATTAGTTTTTTTCATCATCATTTTTATTTTAGGCAATGAAACTGCGGGCATTTTTCTGCGATTTAATATGTATTACTAACAGTCATTACTGAGTTTCCTCCCGGGTTCCTCTCAGTAAATGAAATCTTTAGAACCCGGTGGTATAATTTATAATCAATTAGAAAATATTGTGATTTTTTTTAAATTCATTTTCAAACCTTTGTGACATAAAAACATGTCGTGAAAACACATGAAGATTATAATGTGTGAACAAAATTCCTTAGCGAAGAACCCTTTCTTCCTGTGTGAGGTCATCTAGATAACGTTAACGGCGTGTGATCAGCCGGTGACAAAATGTATTGTGCGCCTGTACAGCCAACCTCTAAAGCTTATTTACAAAGTCTTTTCGAAAGTAATATTATAATCAATACCAGCTGATCCCCGCGGTTTCATCCGCGTAGACTTAGTGGCTTTTTTTTATATAAAATAGTATGCCAAATTCACTCCTTTTGACATCAGCTATTTTCCAGAGAAAGTCCCGTTAAATCAGTCCAGCCATTTTAGAGATAAGCTGGAACAAACGGACACAAAGACTGACAGAGAAAATAACACAATTGTTTTTTTTATATAAGTACCGTACATATTTTCACTGACGCGACATACATCTCTTCTATTTCTCTCATTTGTTTATTAATCCAAAAATCATTAGAAGGTTTGTATTCAGAGTGCCTAGCGCGAGTTTTTCACTGCCGCCGTCACAAGTCACCGCGTCAAAGTTAACGCAGATTTGTATAGGATCGAAACAGCGCCTCTGTCGGCCTAAAGACGGCACTATTGTGTCAAAGTCAAAGTCAAAGTCAAAAATATCTTTATTCGATTAGACTTTTTACAAAGTACTTTCAAATCGTCAGAACGACATGGATTATACATGCTACTGCCAGGTTCGGAAGGTTGCTTTTACTGAGAAGAACCTGGCAAGAAACTCAGTAATTACTCTTTTAAAAAAATATTATACAATTTTTAAAAACAAATCAAATCACTTGAGAAATGTAAGCCCATGGACACAGTTCCAATGCACAAATGTCAATAAAAATTAACATAAAGAAAAGTCTAGTAGTTGTACTTATATCTAAATGCGTAGCTTGAGATGACCAGCCCCCACAAGCAGCACCTGTTCACAAGTATGACGAGAATGCCAGCCATCGCCCTCCCTTGTGCCCAAAGTGTGCAAAGAATGTGAGCCCTACAAATCTGCGTTTACGTCGTCGCGATGACTTGTGACGGTGATTTTAAGAATACTCACACTAGGCACTCTGTCCTTATCGACAAGAACATTTAATTCTTCATACAGCAATCCACATACATAAACAAAACTCATTTGCAGCATTATCAATGGTGTATTTTAAATCCAGAATTTATGTTATTTGGCACAGAACTATATGGCCCAATCTCCCCAGCCGTGCCCAATAAAGGTAGCCGCACAGTTGTGTGGTTACAGCTAGTCAGCTAATATATTGTTTTATGTCTGTTAAATATAGCCTGTTAGTTAAGTAATAATAAAAAAGACAATACGTGTCATTTAGTCCTTTACAAATATGCAAATTCGCGTTTGATCGTGGGTTCGTTGGTTCTTTATAGAATGTGTAGTTTAAGAACCGTGGTAGCCTTGAGATTTGAGCAGGCGATTCCCAGCGAGGCCTGTACCAATTAGTTTTTCTAAATATATGTAGGTACAATGATTACACATCACGTGTTCAACGGTGAAGGAAAACATCGTGAAGAAACCTGCATGAGAAGTAATTCGAAGACGTATGTATAGTGCCTGAGACGACGATAGACTCAGTATCTGTCGCGTTGGCACTTCATCTTCTTCGGTGAAAATTGTTGTGATTACAACACCTCTGCCTACCCCTTCGGGGAATACTGGCATGAGCGTATGTATGTATGTATGTAGTTTAAGAGAGTTTATGCCAACCATGCTAACTTTTTTAGAGATGGCTACAAAGTTTACGGCCCGCCTGATGGTAAGCGGCAATCAAAACACTATGAAAATGAAAGCTATCTGCCAATGAAAGTCCCGTTAAAATCAGTCCAGCCCTTTGAAAATGATTTATTCAGTTTAGGCCCTGGTAAGGCACTTATGAATGTCGAAGAATTTACCACTGGTCCAGAAACTAGCCTTCTGAGAAGAACCGGCAAGAAACTTAGTGGGCATCACTTCCACAACGCCTTGCTGGGGATGAGCTCCCAGCTTTAATCGTATTTATCTATTCGCGTAGACTTGATTTCATAGTTGCCCCGTGGAACCATAATGTGTTTTTTAATAATAATCGCCAAAGTTACTCCTTCTAACATGAGCTATCTGCCAGTGTAAGTCCCGTTAAAATCAGTCTAGCCGTTTCAGAGTTTAGCGAGAACAAACAGGCAGACAGAAATTTAAAAAGTGTTTTTTTGTCTGTTCCGTATATACTTTCACATGCATTTAGTGAAAAGCTGTTAATTTGGGATTACAAACAGACACTTCAATTTTATTTATCTGTATTGATGTACCTATAGGTAGAGGTATCCCGAGAGACACCTTGGAACTTGTTTTCTACCATTAATTAGTTTTAAGTACTGTTCCTTGTATAATTAAGTTTTTATTCAATAAATAGGTAGATAATCAATAGCGTGTTGGTAAAACAAATCATATTTGGCTCCCCAGGAAGAGATAGGGATCCCTAATTGAAACAATCTACACACACAGATATAAAAGCCAAAGTGCGAGCGGAGTCCGAATTTATGGCCTGTTAAGTTAACGGCACCCCGACGGTACCCGCGATACGGCCACGAACTGTTAACGTAACGATACTTGTAACACTTGCATTTGTTGCCGATTGTTTTACCTGCCGACTGAGTTATAGAAATATAATTTTAAAATGTATAGATAAGACACTTTATCGCATGATGTCTATATATACATGATGCCTGGCTGAGTTTATTGCCGGTTCTTCTCAGAAGGCTAGTTTCCGAACCGATGGTAAATTCTCGACTTTCATAAGTGCCTTACCAGGGCCTAAACTGAATAAATATTTTTCATTTTCATTTTAATCGCTTAAACATCCATGGAACAAACATTGATAACTTGGAAACGATAGAATTTGCAAAAATAATGTAATGTTTCGATTCAGGGATTCAGAACATTTATTGGCTAGGTAATCTATACATGTATACATCTATATCTATACAGATAAATAAAATTGAAGTGTCTGTTTGTAATTCCAAATTAACAGCTTTTCACTAATTGTATATGAAGGTATGCACGTTACTGACACTAAAAACCAAGTTTTAATTATTTTTATTATATGTATATTTTTATTTTTTCTCTGTCTGTCTGTTTGTTCCGAGTAATCTCTGAAACGGCTGGACCGATTTTAACGGGATTTCACTGGCAGGTAGCTGATGTTTCAAGGAGTAACTAAGGCTACTTTGATTTATTAATATTATTAGGGTTTCGCGACAGTAAGGAGAAACCGCGGGGCACAGCTAGTTTTAAAATAAGAACTCTTGACAGCGTGTCGTCGGTAGGACTGCAGTGTATTACGACACGACAAATGAACCGCCACGGCGCGAGATATTTATCACAGCGTCGATTTATCATAACACTGCTCGCTGAGACATTAGTTACAACTAGACACTACTAAAATAGAAGACTGTTTGTGTCCAAACACGACCACGTGCGACAGATGTAAAGTCACTAGCGGTGCCCGTGGTTTTACCCACATATTTTATGGTTTATACTATCTACCTGTGATTTAGTAGCGAAATTACGAATTTCTGGTACACATTTTAATCGATATAATAGATACCTCAGTAAGTAAGTACTCACTTAATATGATTAACTAATCACTACATTTATACAGATAACTAAAATTGAATTATCGCTTAATATATTATTAATTTAAAAAAGATAAAAAAACTCTATGTCTGTCTGTCAAAATAAAGCCACTCATGAAATTACATGAAAAAACCCGATTTTCTTTATAAATTTAATTAAATGACTTACTCCTTGTAACATTAGCTATCTGCCAGTGAAAGTCCTGTTAAAATCGGTAAAACCGTTTCAAAGAGTAGCTGGAGCAACCATAAGTACAAAAAAAACATATTTTATATTTTCATGTGCATTTAGTGAAAAGCTGTATATTTGGATTTACAAACAGACACTTCAATTTAATTTATCTGTTTATTGTGTATGTATAGATATATAGATAGAAGGATCAGGGGCCTTACCATGAGCTCTTATTGCCATGATAGTTTCACTCATTTATGAGACAGACGTATATGACGTGTATACATCTGTCACTGTCGCACAACTGAACTATCATTGCAATAAGAGCTCATGGTTGGGCCCCAGATGATAATAATATCTGACATAATAACTGTTACAGTATTTTGCACTTAAAAATATATTCGTCATGCTAACGTCAATAGTAAAATCAATGTTCTTAACTCGTTTGATGTCTAATTTTAAATGAATAACCATTTAATTTTCAAATAAGTCATTGAAACTAGGTCGGGGCAGTTTATTTTATGAAATGACACAATTCACCGCTCCACACTGCTTCAAATTATCATGTTACTAATTTGAAACAGGGGCCCAACCATGAGCTCTTATTGCAATGTTAATTCAGCTGTGCAACAGTGACAGATGTATACACGTCACATACATCTGTCTCATAAATGAGTGAAACTATCATGGCAATAAGAGCTCATGGTAAGGGCCCTGACCATTTTGTCAATGAATAAAATATTGTAATGAGCCATTAATGAAACGATGTGGATCAGAGACGACACGGAGGTATTTAGGGAATATGTTTGCCATTTTATGGTTAACAATTAATTTGTCTTTTAGTATCTACTACCTCAACCCCGCTGTTTTACTCGCATTGGATTTATAATAAAAGCTATTAAGAGCTATAAAGATTTTTTTCCTTGTAACACCAGTGAAAGTCCTGTTGAAATCAGTCCAGCCTTTTTAAAGATTAGGAAACAAACAGACGGAAAAACTTATAGAGAAATATTTTAAATTTAAGTCCTGTATATGTGTATTTTCATATGCATTTCGTGAAATGCTTTTCATTTGGAATTATAAACAGACACTTTAATTAAAATTTTCTATGTATATTTATATTAATTTTGTATTATAATAAAACCGTCTAGTACTAATAACCTATAAATATGCAACCCCATACCCCGATGAAATAGACGAATTGATTGTCTTGTTATTGTTAATGCAATAAACATATATGATATTCAATTGCAGAGGCAATTAAATTAAATGATGGAACTTTTAACATTACTTGAAAATTATCCTACAATGTAATTAACTGTGTACACCACCATAACATGAAAATAAATCTAAAGTCAAAACTCCGCTGTTAACAAGATACTGGCAGAAAATTCCCATAACAAAAATGAATTAAAAAAAAAACAAGACTGTGTTTATGATCTAATTTCGAATTGAAATTGATCAACAAAGAAGGTCAAATACTTACAGAAAAAAAAACATAATTTAGAACATCGATAATTTAAACAAAGCATGCCAAACATTTGAATAAAGAACTTTTAAAGCCTTTAATCATGTTATCATCAAGATACTTGAACGCACCTGAAGTCAAAGCGCGGGAAAGTCATCCGTCACGCGCGCTGTCTCTTCCCGCCAAAACGATCTCTTGAGCGCGGCCCATTCACTCGCACACATTATCCTCGGCTTAACAAATTACTTTGTTTACGTCACACTGTTTATTTATTAAAACTATTAACTACGAGGGGTGGTTTTTGATTTTCCGTAATGGCTAGCAGCGCGCGTAGGTGTCGACCTGCACGTTAAAAGTTGTAGGGCGGACTGGAAGCCGGCGCGACACGTAGCTGTTTTTCTATTCTACCCAACGATTCCACCGGTGTTTTCTTCGGTGTCATGTCACATGTCAGTTATTAGGACGGTCTATTTTGAATCAGCCCTAAATACTTTCGTGATAAAATAACATGCATTTTTGTAATGCCTGTGTTTGTGGTTTTATTGTTTTTGAATGAGAGGACTGTTCAATGGATTTGTCTTGAGATAAGTTTAGAGATTGGGACGTTGACACATTACCTACTAAGTTATTATATGGTAATATATTAACCACTTTCGAGTTATTAAGATAAAAGCAATAGCAATTATACATTAACTTAAATGTAGTACAGTAGAAATAAAAAGAAAAAAAAATATAAATAGAATACATAATAGTTTTTTTTATTTAAAACTCGGGGAGCTTTTAAATTTATTTTAAATTTTATTTTTTTAACTAACCTTTATCTATGATACCTTCCCCATAAATTGTTATAGGTACTTATGTACTAGATTTGACCAGCAGTTTAGCTTGCGTTCAAACTTATTATTTCTTACTTAATACGTATTTATGTAGGGTTTACTGACATAAAAATTATATGTAATTAATATATAAATAGTAAATTAACTTAAGTTAGCGTAAGAGAAATGACGCTTAATAAGTATTCCAAGTGTCCCTTATGTTGAATAAAACTTTTTGATTTGATTTGATTTATGCAACAAATCCTGTTCACCTGTTATCGTGATTAAGTAACGAACATACGAACATACAAACTCGCATATATATGTAATTAATAGGATTTTATAACATTTCATTTAGACGTTCCTAAAAATCCCACACACGTAACTCTTTAGATGCTAAGAAAAAAAATAATTAAATAAAAGTATATATATATAATAACGGCTTAAATGAATAAAATAAATATGTATGGGGTACATATTTATTTTATTCTATTTTTTTTATATTTTTTTGTATTTGTCATAATTTCAAATGACTAACTATCAGGGTTCACTAGATACAGCATGGTGACAGACAGACCGACGGACACCGGAGTCTTAGTAATAGGGTCTAGTCTTATCAAACATGAATAATCCCAATTATGTATTATCATTCCAAAGAACGTAAAAGTGAGTTCTCAACCAAATTAATACAGATAGAAGTTAGAAATAAATTTAAGTTACAATGATCTATACATCTATACATACTATAAATAAAATCTAAGTGTCTGTTTGTAATTCCAAAATAGCAGCTTTTCATTAAATACATGTGAAAGTATACACGCTACTGACACTAAAAAACCAAGTTTTAAATTTTTCTCTGTCTGTCTGTCTGTTTGTTCCGGGTAATCTCTGAAACGGCTAGACTGATTTTAACGGGACTTTCACTAGCAGGTAGCTGATGTTTCAAGGAGTAACTTGGGCAACAATTATTTATTAAACATATTAGGGTTTCGCGAAAATAAGAGTGAAACCGCGGGGCACAGCTAGTAAATAAATAAATAGCGTGTACACACATTCGGAAGGTCAGTATCGGTGGTAAGGTCGTACATGGCCGCTGTTATGTCGATGAGTCAGTCGGCAAACACAAGCGCGTGTGTTTTTCAATTTAGATCCCTAGTTAAAGTTAATAGGGTGCTGAGGTTAACGTTGACACCGCTATCAACTGCTTTGATACGAGATATTCGGGTAATGGCAGTCGTTAAACAATTTTGGACTTTAAACACTTTTGTTAAGGTTTAATATGTTTTATTCGGAACTGTGGTTTCACCTGCGTAGACTTTTCCATGATTATAGAATATATATCTAAACCGCGAAAATAAATAAATCGCGAATCCTTAATCTATACAGATAAACAAAATTGATGTGTCTAAAAATAAACAATTTAAAAAAAATTGTTTATGATGTAATTCCAAAATAACAGCTTTTCACTAAATGCATATGAAAGTATACACGCTATTGACAATAAAACACCAAGTTAAGAAATTTTTCTCCGTCTGTATGTCCGTCTGTCTGTTTGTTCCGGGTAATCTCTGAAACGGCTGGACCGATTTTAACGGGACTTTTTTTTGTTTGAAATAAAAACTGACACTTAAATTTTATTGTATGTGAGATGAGTTTTAGCTTTCGATTCAGTTATACGCTGGTTGAGTACTTAAAGCTCTGTATTACTTCAGTTCCTACTTAAATTTTTCGTTTTTATGAGCAGTTAATATAGTTAATAAGGATACTGGCAACACTGGCCGGAACTGTCAAGTCTTTACGTCTCCGTAAATTTTATTGTAATTAAACTTAAAATTAGTAATAGATTAAGATAAAACTTATTAATAATTATTAATTAGTGTATAAATATTAACCAAAAGTGTTCGTGAAGTAAATCTCGCAATACTTTCGTCACAATAACAACTTTAAAATTACGACTTGTGTGAACTGTCAAACAACGGACGTTATTCAAAGTTTCAAACCTATAGTGAGTAGAAAAGACAAAGATCTTAAGGCACTAAATGAAACTCTAACATCTGTTTCAAAATGGTTTGATGCCAATAATCTCGTTTTAAATTCTAAAAAAACAAAATGTATCCGATTTTCACCACCTAATACATCGCAAATAGATACAAATATATCATTAGTTGGGAGTCAATTGGAGTTGGTCGAAAGCACAGTATTCTTAGGTCTTACCTTAGATTCTAAATTACAATGGGGCGCCCATATTGAAGCATTGTCAAAAAAGCTTAGTTCAGCTGCGTTTGCGGTTAGAAAAATTAAACAAATGACGGATATTGATACTGCTAGATTAGTCTACTACGCTTACTTTCATAGTGTCATGTCATATGGCGTATTGTTATGGGGTTCCGCAACAGACTTAGATTCAATTTTTATACTTCAAAAGAGAGCCATCAAGGCAATATACTCGCTGGACCCCCGAGATTCTCTTAGAGATAAATTTAAAGAAATAAATATTCTCACCCTACCGTCACTGTACATTTATGAGAATTTGCTATACATGAAAAAAAATATTCATCTATTCAATTTAAACTCGGACATTCATTCAATTTCAACACGAAATAAACACAAAATTGTAGCTCCTAGATTCAGGTTAGCAAAGGTAAATAAATCATTCATGGGGAATTGTGTTCGTTTCTACAATAAAATCCCACAGTCAATAAACGCGTTAAATTATGATAAATTTAAGACACACATTAAAACTGTACTGATGAAGAAAGCTTATTATACAATTTCGGATTACATAAATGATAAAGACATATGGAATTAAAACTCTGCACAAGTAGCTCCTGGCAATGACATGGTATGCAAACATGATATGTAAATCATTTGGTATTGTTTTTACGTTTTTAATTATTATTTTTTACACATGCATGCTGATACAATTTTCACTATTGTGAATAATTTATGATGTTTTTTTTTTTGTAATTATTATTATTTTACTGTGTAATGAAATGTACATGATGCCAGCTGAGTTTCTTGCCGGTTCTTCTCAGAAGGCTAGTTTCCGAACCGGTGGTAGATTCCTCGACGTTCATAAGTGCCTTACCAGGGCCTAAACTGAATAAATCATTTTCATTTTCATTTTTTCATTTTCATAATATAAACCTGGAAATTTTGGTAATTTTTAGAAAGACTGAATGTTTTCATTATTGTCTTTAAAAAAAACAAATTACTATCTCAGATAACTTCCAAATGCATTAAGTAACAATAACTAAATGGGTACAAGGCAAATTGCCTTAAACAATATGGCTCAACGATAATACTACGACGAGGAGAAATAACGTATATTTATTTTGAGACTTCTAAGAGCACCGGCCGGCGCAACTACAAACAGGGTTCCGTACACAGAAAATCAGATAAGTACAGGGGCCTTACTACGAGCTCTTATTGCCATGATAGTTTCACTCATTTATGAGACAGATGTATGTGACGTGTATACATCTGTCACTGTCGCACAACTGAATTATCATTGCAATAAGAGCTCATGGTTGGGCCCCAGACAATACAATGCTAAGTTTTCCTGTTTTTTGGGCCAAGTGCGAATTTTTCACTGCCGCCGTCACGTCACCGCGTCGACATAAACGCAGTTTGTATAGGATCGGAACAGCGCCTCTGTCGGCCTAAAGATGACACTATTGTGAGCCCATACAAATCTGCGTTTACGTCTACGCGATGACTTGTGACGGCGATTTTAGGAAAACACGCACTAGGCCCTCTGTAATTTTGACAAGCAGCCCGGAATCTAGTGCCCGGATAATGGCGATAGACTCGCCCCTTATAACAAGCGAAACTCGACGACGAATTGCAGTTAAACAAAGGATTCAAACATAAATGGTGAAATGTAGGTATAGTGTAAAATAAGTGTACCTATGTACTTACAAAATGCAGACTTTCAAAGTCCCTGGGGACATTACCGCCGCATAGAACTGGGGCCCAACCATGAGCTCTTATTGCAATGTTAATTCAGTTGTGCGACAGTAACAGATGTATACACGTCACATACATCTGTCTCATAAATGAGTGAAACTATCATGGCAATAAGAGCTCATGGTAAGACCCCTGCAGTGGACGAAGTTTAACTAAACTACCTTACACTACCTATGTACCTACTGCCGATATTTCAGCATTTTAAGCAATTTATGCATAAATTCGTTCACAAAATGATTAAAAACTTTTCCCCGCGGTTTCAACTTCGTAGATTTCATTTCATTGGTGGCATTTATTCAGAGGAGCTCGTGGCACAGTTGCTATTGCGCATATCATTCGATCAGCGAAGTTAAGCAACCATACGCCTAGCCAGTAGTTGGTTGGGTGACCGCCCTCCGTGCCTCGGAGAGCACGTTAAGTCGTCGGTCCCGGTTGCCAATTTAACATCTTTGGCAATCGTTACAGGTCAGTCGGAGGCCTAAAAATAATCTGACAACTGGTTTAACCCAGATCACAGATTTTCCTCCTAAAT
Source organism: Watsonalla cultraria (assembly GCA_964035505.1). Taxonomy (NCBI): domain Eukaryota; kingdom Metazoa; phylum Arthropoda; class Insecta; order Lepidoptera; family Drepanidae; genus Watsonalla; species Watsonalla cultraria. Next base: position 752,292 of record OZ037717.1, on the reverse strand, counting down.
GGGGTTGCGAAGGTCAGATGGCAGTCGCTTCGTATAAAAATCAGGTGATCAGCCACATCGGGTTGAATCAAGTGCCGACCCCAACAATGTATGGGAAAAGGCCAGGGAAATGATGGTGGCATTTATTTCGAAGAACTCTTTTTTTTTTTCAAATTATATTAGCCTTATTTACTCTGCCCCCTAAGTAACATCAGCAATCTGCCAGTGAAAGCCCCGTTAAAATCGATCCAGTCGTCGTTTCAAGGATTAGCCGGAACTAACAAACAGACAGACTGACAGACAGGCAAATTTTTTATTTTTTCTTGTTAGTTTCCAATATACTTTCACATGTATTTACTGAATAGCTGTATATTTGGAATTACAAACTGTCACTTAAATTGTATTTATCCTTGTAAATACATATTAAGACTAGCTGTGTGACTAGCCCCGCGGTTTCACCCGCGTAGTATTCCATGCTGTTATATTTTTAAATTAATTTAAAAGACTCCTTGAAACATCAGCTATCTGCCAGTGTTTGTAAATACATATTAAGACTAGCTGTGCCCCTCGGTTTCACCCGCGTAGATTTATTCCATGATGCTTTTTTTTTTTAATTAGCTTAAAACACTCCTTGAAACATCAGCTATCTTTCAGTGAGTCCCGTTAAAATCCACCCACCCGTTTACGCGTGATGCCGTGACCAAGGGAAACGGGGATTCATTTTTATATATAAGAAGATATAAGTGTAGACGATAGCAGATTAAAATGAGGAGCAGTGGAAAAAAGCAGCTGACATATAACGAATTTATTTGACAACTTCAATTTAATAAAAAAACAATAAGAAACGAACACAATATAAACCATAAATAAGTATCAAAACAGTTTCCAACAATAAGTTTTTATTTTACCATCATGTAGGTAGTAAGTATCCGTTAGACGTAAACATATTTTATGACCATTATCTTGGCGAATCATATAAACCTCCCGAGTAGTGTAGGTAGATGAAATACATCCTAAACGAACCCAATAGCCCCAGCGCCGTGTCACACTTGACCTGTATTTTATTCATCACAGTTATATCTATAGTTCTACTAGTATGTCAGTCAGTGCGTACGCAAATAGCACACTGTAATGCACATACGGATATAACAGAAAATCTATACAGATAAATAAAATTGAAGTGTCTGTTTGTAATTCCAAAATAACAGCTTTTCACTAAATGCATATGAAAGTAATACAGGCTCTGGCACTAAAAAACCAAGTTTTAAATTTTTTCTCTGTCTGTCTGTCTGTTTGTTCCGGGTAATCTCTGAAACGGCTGAACCGATTTTCACGGGACTTTTACTGGCAGGTAGCTAATGTTTCAAGGAGTAACTTAGGCTACTTTTATTATTAAAAATATTAGGGTTCCGCGACAATAAGGAAGAAACTAAATCTACGCGGGTGAAACCGCAGGGCACAGCTAGTAAAAAATATTTAAAAAATCCCTGTAGATTTTTTGTCGATTATTTTATTCATTTTTGGGTACCTAGTTTAGTTTTCAAAATTTCTTTTTAAAACTAGGCAGTCTTAATATGTTGTATCTGACAGAAAAAAAGTACGGAAAAAAATAAAAAATATGGCGTTTTTTTTAAATATGTACTTACCACCTTAATGCCATGTGCCAATAATGTAGGCCAAAAAAATCTACACCTGTATGCCTATAATACTTTTTTAATAAAACAACAATATCAATATTAGACGTCGTATCCTGTGTCGATGTCGCCGCGAGCTGTCAATTTCCTTTTTACAGCGTGGGAATAAACACGCGGGAGTGACGTCACGTCACGTGTTTGAGGGCATCCGATACCAGGGCACCAGACTCCGGCAGGAGATCCTCTACTGCACTACACTCTGATACTCGTCTTAACACAATGCGTTAAAGATCACAATTCAAAAATAAACAGGACCAACAGTATTCCAAGTACAAAACCGTTAGAGAAGCCCAAACGAAAAACAACCTTAACAATAAGCACAAGGTTACATATTCCTTTGATGATATATTTAACACACAACTGTTTAAGCTGAACAGCATTTTCGAAAATAATATTTTGAACTCTTTGTCTATCACAATAGGGTCGGTGTGACTTCACCAAAAGCTTACGGTTCATAAAGCTGTGTGGCATCAAGTTCCCTAATTGCATACCCTCAAGTATATTCTCGTGCGTCAAGGATGGAAGATCGGATATCATGCGAGTGTGACAAGGACGACACGTATTCGACGCTCCTTATTTGATTAACGAGCCACCTGACACTGGACATGGCAACTAATTAGAGAAAACCACAGACTTTTTCTGAAACTAATTATTTGGTATTGAAAATTAAATAAGGAGGAAAAAGTCTGCAGACATTATATTTTCTTTTGTGGCAACTCACTTATTCAGCCAATAGAGATCATTAATTATGTTCTAGGTCCTTCTATGATTGAGTACCGGTGCTTTTTTGAGGGTTCTCGAGGTCCCTTTAAATAAATGGAGGTTCTTAGTGAATATAAATCACACATAACCACAGGATAACTAATTCCCCTTCGAGGCAAAAACAGTTATTCAAATCCTTGTCCATCTTACTTAAATATGAGTTCTTTGAAAACTCCAGGTATTCACTTTCAAAATTAAGCCAATATAACTAAGCTGTTAATTTCCGGAATTCGCAATTAATAATCTTTCTATGTTAACTATGATTTTAGTGGGTAGAGTTCCAAGAATACCTTCATATTTTTCTCAATGAACTAATAAAGAGTCTAAAAGTATTTTCACTATGATATTGTGCCCTAGTTCAAAGGTTACAATCATAAAAAAACCCTTCATAAGTTCTCCCAAAATATACCATTTATTGAACTTTTTTATTACACAGTAATTTCAAGTCATACCTACGCATGTCATATAAATAAATGCAGTCATTTTACATACAACTAAGTGCATTTTATAATTAAAACTAAGAGGTTGCAATAAAAGAAATATCAAGTAAAGTACATTACGCGACTACCCATGATCCAAAGCTACCCTTACCCTTACCCCTACTACCCAGCAAAAGCGTGGGTGTAAAGACAATGGAACGCTACACAAAATACCAGGCACCCATGCGGCTGACGGAGGCGTTGCAGTAACAATGCAGGGGATAACGCTACGCAGGACCAAACCAAATTAAACCTTATCCTGTACACGAATGAGAATATTTTATTTTTAACCAAATATGTATGAGATAGCACGTCTGCGTTAACGTAAGTTTTTTTTTCGCATTTTACAGTTTAGAATGATAGACAATTAAGGTTTAGAGATGTTATTATTAAGTTTATATAGTGTGTCAAACGTAATATCGCTAAGAATAATTAGCTCCTTTGAGTTAGAGATCTATCGGGTATGAAATAAAATTTTGGACTGAGGCAGATTTTTTTGGATTTGAATTGGAAATATCTTAAGCATACTTTTTTAAATAAACCGTTCATTTTGGTAGCCGAATATAAACATTTAATACTTCTCAAGTTAATTCTCATTTGGTTTTCACATAGATTGAAACACGTAAAACAAACATTGATTGCTTTAGATAGGAAAATGATGTTTTCAGAAGCACTAATTTAGTTAGTTGCATTAGCTGAGTATCTAAATATATTCTATCTTCTACGAAGTTTAGCCAAAATACTAGAAGTTGCGTTGATAAAACAAAATAATATGCCACACTATTTAATGATTGTATTATTATATTTTTAAACCAGGGGTACTTAATTATAAAGTTGAGTTCATTAAGGAGGTGTTTATCTGTTAAATGACCTCTCTCGTTGCAATAGACAGTGACAGACATTCTGCAGACGTCACCTCACGTGTACAAAGTACCAGGGCATCAGGAGATAGCAAGGCGTGCTATCCCTGTGCTGCTGTTGTGGGAAGAGCTGCGCTGCCAGAGCGTGTATTAGTGTGAGTGACAATGCGAGGGGAGAGTGGGATATGGGACAGAGCATTGCGCATACATGTGTGCACATATGTGTTTGTGTGTAAATTTACGATCGGTGCTGTGAAATTGATTAACGCACCAAGTGTATTGTATATTGATATCTACAATGTGGGATTTTTCTGTCTGAGAAGTAATTCAAAGATGTGTGTATAGAGCCTGAGACGGCGATGAAGTCACCATTTGTCACTTTGGCACTTAACCATTAAGTTGCTTTTTGCTGTTAACGAAGATTATTCAAACGGAAAGTGAACGTGAAAGAATAAAGTCAATTAATTACCTATAATTAATTGCTTTTATTATTTCACGTTTTTTAGTTCGTCTCTTAAGATTCAAAAAGTGATATAACATTCAAATTTGAACATTTGATAAACCACACTGTCACCCTTCAAGTGTTTCAAATAATGTATCATAGAACTACGTTAATGGGACTTTATGGTATATTTAAAAATGAATTACACAAGTTGAAATCTTCCGCCCATCTATGCTGGTTGCCATATTTGATGAGACCGCTTTAATTGATTAATTATCGCATCTATTCGATAGCATACATAATCGATACCCATTTTGCTCACGGTTTTCCGTATTGAGAAATACTAGGGTATCAAAGCGTATAGGAGACATCACTAAGGAATGGGTCCACAGCGCCACCACGTTTTTTCGAGCAACGAAATACTAGGATGCCAGAATACTGGTAGAAGTCATCCGAGAGCGTGAATTTTAACTTCAGAATTATTCCTATTCCTTTCATGGTAACTATGTTAGTTTGACTTCAACATTCTATTATATCTATTTTTTGTCTTATTTTATTTTAAATCCACCGAATATGTTTCAAGTGGCCAGTGTATTCTTTGAAAAAAAGTTTTGATTTTTTTTTAACTTATCATTAATTCAAACTAATGACGATGAAAATTCTTGGTATTTGATAGCATTGAGCTATTTAGGTTAGCAGCGTAGTTCACGGCCAATTTAAAACATTTTAAATCACCTAATCGAAATAATACAAGTAAACAAAGAACCAAACAATAATTAATTAAACATAGTGGAGAAAAGAAACCGTCTTTCTTCAATTTTAATAATATTACCTTCACCTATAAACATATAGTATATGAAATTAAGGTGTCTGTGTTGTAATTCCAATTCCGCACACAGGCCAAGCTCCGAGCCTACCAAACTCACGTGTTTCAAGTCGGCCAAGGTACCAGGCTCCCAGACATACTGGAGTTGATTGGAATGAGGCAGATAGAAGGGAGATGGAGATATCCTCTCGTATATTTTGAATGCGGAACGGAAGGTGGGACCAAATTGCTAGCTCACATGCAATGCGCATTTACACGTATGTGTTCGTATGGGACAGCGGGATCTGTGAATGTGTGCGTCCCATTCATATCAGACAGAATAAACGCATCAAACAGACAAATTAGAATGTTATGATCATATATTTTAAATGTTATATTTTAGTGATGAAGCCTAGTTTTTAATTCCAGGTTAGAGATCATACTTTCTACTTGCATTGATAAGATTTATATTTTAGTACAATACAGTTACCGCAGTAAAATATACTCAATTCTACAAAATGGCTGATGATCTTGGCTGAGAGATATTGACGTTGTTAGCAAATGTACTATGAAAATCAATAGAATTACGAATTTATAAAGAAACCAAATTACGTATTTATGACTTCAGACCTTCCTGTCTCTCGTCATTTAGGAAAGTATCCTTTATTTTAAAAATATGTTTACACAATTATCATGAAAATGACATGGACAAGACAAAGCAACATACGTCATGTTCTGCCAGAAATGAGAAAATGGCTCCTCGGTTAGGCCATGCGCGAAGCAGCCGCCATTTCACGTGTTTCTATGCGGCAAAGTACTAGAGCATCAGAACCGTACAGGAGGCTACCTCGCTTCGGAGGTCATACGTATGCATGTGTGGGGGACATGGCTAGCGTATCGAAAATTGTATGTGTTTTTGTTGGAGAGAGATAAAAGATGTGATAATGTTTGTGTGCTGTGTCGGTGTGCATACATGCCAATTACACACACATGCTCGCATTAGACGTTGAATGAAGGATGGATTTGTAGTGTTAGTAGTATTTTGGAAAGCAATCAATTTGAGGCATGTATCAATATTAGATTTTTTTTAGGTTTGGAAACCATTATACCTGGAAGCCTTGACTTTTCGCATAGAAAGGTTTTTTTACTGACCAGAATACAAATACTAGATTTTCTACTTTCTTGTTTTATCTTAATTTGATATCGTAGTACTCGAAAATAATCAAAAAACTACGAGCTATGAGTTCATCAGTAACCAAGTACACCTACTTAATTTTGAATCGATGATAAAATCGCTTTAGAAGATTGTAGTCAAATTGTATTTTGGGTCTAGATTCTAGACCCTGTAATCCAAATAAATATAACATATTTAGGCTAGCAGGAGGAAGAACTAGTAGTTCAAGGATACCACGCAGCACGTGACACTCTTGGTGTTGCAAATGTAAATATACCCCAAAAATCGCTTACAATTTACTAAAAGCGTAGGCGAGTTGCATGTTTTATGTTTTTATTTAAAGTAAGTATTTTTTTTTAATTATATCTGTGACATTCACTCAAAATATCATTTAGATATTTTAAACGCACGCTTAACCATTGACCATTGGTTAGAAGCACGTCAAAGTCACGTGTTTCAATGTGAACAAAGTACCAGGGTATCAGAACACTGCAGGATACTGTGCGTCCCGGTGCGCTTGGGGCGAGTAACACTGCGTGAGAAGGGGAGAACTTTCCGTATGAGAGGGCGCATGCATACGAGGGCGTGTGTTCAATGACAGGACAGCATTTAGGCTTTAAATATAATACTATTTTGGCTTAGTTTTCAGATTTTGATTTAGTTTCAAATTAATTATTAATTCAACGAAGACTTGAAAGGTAACAAAAGTTGAATTATCTAAAGTAAATAATTGGATACGTATATCCTGTAGTATCCATGACTTGACATGAAACCAAAAACATCAGTATAAATGATATAATGTGAATTGCTTTACTGTCTATTATCTACGCTTATATTATAAAGAGGAAAGATTTGATAGTTTGTTTGTTTGTTTGTTTGCATTGAATAGGCTCCGAAACTACTTGACCGATCTTGAAAATTCTTGCAGTGAATACATCATCAGCGAGTAACATAGGCCATATCTTATCCCCTTACTCCAACGGGAACTGGAACTAAGCGAATGAAACCGCGTGACGTCCGCTAGTTGTAAATAAACATATTCCGAGTTAACTCTTTCGTTACAAATATGTCCGACATTGTTTCTCGCACTGCATTCCTAAGCTCATTATCACGACGTAAGCAAATCACACATTGCCCCACAAACGCAAACAATTGTATTTATAAGAATAAAATAATTCCTTTAAGTAGCGGGGCTTCCTAATTCCTTACTGCAGAGGGGCGGTGCCGCGGCTTATGTGTGCTTTTTCATTCTAGTTAATAGGCGTCTACACTCTACTTCATTCTATGCAATCCTGGTACTTACACGTGTTGCATACTCAGAGTCAGGTTTCGCTATACCGTTAACACATTCGCTGCTGAAATTTCGTCTTCTTCGTAAATTCTCTAACAGTTGGACGCGCAGGTGCGTCCTTAGCAGCGAACGCGTTAAAGGTAGGTGCCGTCCGACTCCTTACATGTCAAGGTCGTGAAACTCTTTTGATATATTGATTGTCTTCACATAAAAGTCGCAATATTCTTATCACGGAGATTGTTTTATATGAAAATCTGTTGTTTAGGCAATCCCTACTTATTAATATTATAAATGCGAAAGTAACTCTGTCTGTCTGTTACGCTTTCCCGCTTAAACCTCTCAACCGATTTTGATGAAATTTGGCACAGTAAACCTTTAAGCACTGAGAAAAAAATAAAAAATATTAGGTTTCCGCGACCATAAGGATGAAACTAAATCTACGCGGGTGAAACCGCGGGGCACAGCTAGTTATATATATGTATATGGGTTTTATAAGTAAGAAGAAATTTGGAGCTCAAATTTGGTGACATGTTTAATCGATTTCAAAAAAGGGAAAACTGGGCCATAGTGGTCGTGGAGTTTGAGCAGTCGCCTGCCACGCAAGCACGACGAAAGTTCGAAACCAAGCGGTCTGTACCAATGAGTTCTTAAAACTTCACACCACGCCTTTACGGTGAAGGAAAACATCGTGAGGAAACCTGCATATGTCTGGGAAGTAAAACGTATGTATAGTGACTGAATGAAACGGCGATAGACTCACCATCTGTCACGTTGGCACTTAATCATCATCGGTGATATTGGGTGTTGTTATAACAACATACCTACCCTTTCGAGACATACCGGCGTGAGCATATGTACGTATATATATTACTGTAACTACATATTCTAATGCTGTACATTCAGTTCCCTAAACTTTCCTTCGCATTCTATCAAACGCCATCTATCGGAATTTTCCAAAACCAACTCCTCGTAGCATTGGTTGCATCGTAGCGATATTTCCCTGGACAACAACGCCACCTAGAAATATTTTGACGAAGTATATATTGCTGTGTGCAAAGTCTTTACAATGGAGAACACCACATTTTTTTTATTATTCATCACAAGATGGCAATAACGAATTTATTATAACTTATTGCATGCGAAACATTAATTGAAACGAAGTAAAGACCTCGGGAGATCTTCAACTTCCTCGTTCGAGTTCTTGAAATGCAATTCAAAGCTGCTTTATGCAAAACTCGCGGTTTCGCCCGCGTAGATTTAGTTTCATGCTTCATGTCGCGGAACCCTAATATTTTTAATAAATAAAAGTAAGTATACTAAGTTACTCCTTGAAACATCAGCTATTTGACAGTGAGTGAAGTCCCGTTAAAATTGGTCCAGCTGTTTCAGAGATTACCCGGAATAAACAGACAGACAGACAGAGAAAAATTGTAAAACTTGTTTTTTTGTGTCAGTAGCGTGTATACTATCATAATATTATGCATTTAGTGAAAAGCTGTTATTTTGGAATTACAAACAGACACTTCAATTTTATTTATCTGTATGGATGTATGAATTAACGAGCAGCTCAATATATTATACATACTATTTTACTGCTTACTATAGGTACTTACTTAGCTGTTACTTAGCTGTGCCTGGCAAAGGCTATTGTGCCAAATTTTCCGCCAGATTTCTTTTTGTTTCTTAAACGGATTATGGCGAGACTAATTTGTATAAGTCTCATGTTATAGGGCATGCCAGTAACCAGGCACCAGAATCTAGGCTGCTACTAAGAATTACGAATTGAAAAACCCATTAACACTTTCCCAGACCCGGAGATAGATCCCAATCATTACGTCGTGCCCAAAAAAATATCTGAATAAAAAATTATACACTTCAAAAAATCACAACATTGACAATATTTTCATCAATTATAATATTGTATAATAACTAGCGGACGTCACGCGGTTTCACCCGCGTAGTTACCATTCCCGTGAGAGTACGGTGATAAAATATAGCCTATGTTACTCGCTGATGATGTAGCTATCCATTGCTGAAAGAATTTTCAAGATCGGTCACGTAGATTCGAAGCCCATTCAATGCAAACAAACAAACTAACTAACTAACAAACAAAAAAACAATAAAATCTTTGCTCTTTATAATATAAAGGAGTTAATCCAAACTCTTCCATTCCAAAGTCATCTCGCATTCGACATCGTAGCTCCTGAGCTGATCCATCTCTAAGACGATGACGTCTACTGCCTCCGGACACTTGGCTGCCTCGAAATCTATCGTCTCATCATAATACTCCACTGAACTAAACAAGTACTCGCTGGCTCGTCTCTTATCACCCGTTTCATTAACAACCTTATTCTTCTTAATTAGAGTCTTTTTCAGTTTAACAGTCGTTGCAGTATCTGTTAGCACATTTCTCGTTTTTTCAGTTGCTGTATTTGATTGATTTGCGAAATTCCTTGGAACAGAATCAGTATCATTTGTGAAATAAACAGAATCCATTTGCGTTTTAGATGTTATATTACTCTTAAACTTGTTCGAATCAAGTTTGTTATTCGCTGTAGTTTCATTTATACTTTGTGAGGCATTCATGTTGCATTTATAGGCAATGATTTCAGATTCATTTTGGGGCAGTGTATCAGCCGACACATAACTTACTAGGGCACCATCATTAAGTAGAGCCTTTTTGTACTTTTTTATTTTCTCCTCTATAGTCTCACCTTGGCAGTAGCTGTTTTCCAAAATATCCGTCTCTCTCAAATGAGCCACGTGCCAGTCTTCATCATTATGTTCTTCATTAAACCTTCTATTAGCGTTAGCGATAACTTTGTCGTGTCTTTCTTGATCGCTTTTCATTTTCTCATCGTTGGTCACATGTTTATTGCATTCAAATTCATTAATACAATACAGTATGAAAACAAGCTGTAAGGTTTTCATTTCTCGCGTTTTGATATCAAACAATTGTAGATACTTATTGAATTTTCTTTTAATTAATTTGTAGAGGTTACAGTTGGTTGAGCTTGAGACAAACAAAGCACACAAACCTAGAGGTGTGCGCTCACTGCGTCGGATTCGGAGCGCACGGAGCATACGAATCGTCGTTATACCTGGGGCCTTACTATGAGCTCTAATTGGCATGATAGTTTTACTCTTACTAAGAGACAGATGTATTTGACGTGTATACATCTGTCCCTGTCACACACCTGCAATATCATTGAAATAAGAGCTCATGGTTAGGCCCCTGGGCCGGTAGGCACAGTAACATTCTCTCACGCTTGCCCTAATAGAAACGATACAAAAAGTATGGAAATAACATAAATTAGTCACGTGACATATGTCACTCCCGTACATTTTGTATTGTTTAGTGAAGATAATGCTACTTTGTCTAGGCACAGTAACATTATGCTCATGCTTCGCTAGTAGAAACGAGATGTCACGTTGTGTCCAATCGCGTATAAGTAATTTGCGTGATTTGCCGACTTTTGTAAAACTTTTACAAAACGAGGTATCTACATTCCTTTGACAGTAAATAAAATTGGTAATATAAAATCTTTCAGATTGATAACCCTCACGCTTAATGGAGCACACGATTTTATTTCAATAAATAGGTCTACCTTCCTTACTGCCTGTTAAACTTCTATTTATACTGTGCCTACATTGATTTGAACTAATGACATAATAAGTTAATGATACGGCCTCTGACATAAGTGGACTGAATTAGATTCCTCAATTAATAGTTTACTTGGAACATGACATGGTTTCTATAAGGACGATTGAATAGATAAACATAAATAACAAATGGAATAAATTATCAATAACCGCTAAGTGGGCTCGTGGGTATAAAGGACTCCAACCCGCCCATTACTGCGTCACTGATCGTTATCTCCAGCGCTAACTAATCTATTCAAAGTCACAACTACCCTCCAAACGCCGGGAAAATACTTCAATTACCCGCCCCTTCCCGCCGGGGTATCAAAACACCCCAATTACCTAACGACCCCTTTAATAAACTCTCTGAAATCATAAATAACGACAGATAAATAATGATGATTACAAAAAGCCCCGAAATTAGCATGTTGTTTGAATAAATTGACAGATAATACGACTTTGAGACCCGGTCAAATGTATATTTGTTTGTTTATTTCACGCTTGAAGCGCAAGTGGGTGTAATAAAGCAAATGTCAGTGTGTATTGTGAAGCGCTAAAGCAGCTTTACGCCTCTGTCAGATGTTAACAAGTTGCTAAGAGATGCAAATTGCCAGCGGTTGGCAGAAGTGATTCGAAAGCCAAAGCATTTGCATAATTTGTTCGAAATGGAATGGTTGTTTTGGGTCGCAGCAAAATGAAACGTGATTGGAAAGCTGTGGGTGATTTTGAAACACTTTGTTTCTATTAACATACTAAGTACTTAGGTATTATGTAGTTGCATTGAAAGTTGAATTTACTTTTTATTTTAAAACTAACTGTGCCCCGCGGTTTCAACCGCATTTTTAGTTTCTTCCTTATTGTCGCGGAACCCTAATATTTTTAATAATTAATAAAAAAAATGATAATAAAAAAGTAGCCTAAGTTACTCCTTGAAACATCAGCTACCTACCAGTGAAAGACCCGTTAAAATCCGTCCAGCCATTTCAGAGATTACCCGGAACAAACAGACAGACAGACAGAGAAAAATTTTAAAACATGGTTTTTTAGTGTCTGAATCGTGTATACTTTCATGTGCATTTAGTGAAAAGCTGTTATTTTGGAATTACAAACAGACACTTCAATTTTATTTATCTGTATAGACTACATGATACTTCGAAGATAAATGTTGACATTTTGTGTAGAGGTAACCTTAAAATATGTCTTATATCCAAGTTTCCTCCGTGCCTCTTCGTGCTAATCTTACAATCTATAATCTATTATACAATTTCGGATTACATAAATGATAAAGACATATGGAATTAAAACCCTGCACAAGTAGCTCCTGGCAATGACATGGTATGCAAACATGTTATGTAAATCATTTGGTATTGTTTTTACTTTTTTAATTATTATTTTTTACACATGCATGCTGATACAATTTTCACTATTGTGAATAATTTTAAATGTTTTTATTGTAATTATCATTGTTTACTGTGTAATGAAATTAAAAAGGGCCTAAGCTGAATAAATATTTTTCATTTTCATTTTTGTCATTATGTGTTATTCTAATGTATAAGCTACATTATTGTAATGTTTCATTAAAATCCAAACTGCAGTTTTTGCATGACAGAGTAACAAACATACATACATCCATATTAACTAACGTTTGATTGTGATAGCGCACATTATGTTCGCGTGTGTTAACTACAAATTTCCGTATTTAAATAATAAGCCGTAGGTAAAGTAATACAAAAACAACTGACTATTATCTAGAATGTATTTAATACTTTGATCATAAATAAGAATCTACAGAAGATACCTTACATACTTATATTACATTTACTTATTTACTTAAACAAAGAGACAACGGGACAACATATTTTATTGCACATTTCACGAACTACACTTTACACTATCTACAATCTACAGAATATGTAATTCTATAATACCTAGTTCTTCCACCAAACCTTATTATAATATCCAGATGCTGCAGTCACGAACTTCGAGCGCTCAGCTAAAATAGTGGGGGTAATGCGCATGTGTTTACTCGCACTTGCGTCATTCAAGTCCCAAAAAATTACTACTTCACGGTTCTAGCGCTCAAAACTTGTAATAGCAGCTTTTACTAATCTGGCGACTAACCGTATATAGTCCAAATAGCAACACAAGGGTACCGGTGTAGGTGACGGTAAGGGATATATACCAGCAAACTGACCGAACATCAGCTCGAACTGTCATGTCATTAAGAAATCCTTTCTCATGTCATGTTTCAACGTTGACAAATTTCGGCAGAAATTTGTTGATTCGCCATTTTTTTTAATTTAAACATAATTAACACACATCAAGATATTAACTTTAACCTGTACTTGGGGCACATAACATTATACGAGGCTTGTATTGTCACGAATAAAGGACGCGCAGCGAAAAACTGTTTTTATTGAACCCCTGTACCTACACCAAATATCCAAATATATGGCATTCAAGAAGGAATATTGATTATTTTCCCTTCTTTATAGCTTCAGAGATGACAGTGCATGTAGGCAGGGTATGGCGGCAGCAGGGCACAGGCCAGTGGCAGCGTGTGTGACAGCTCCCGCTCGCCGCTCGCCGCCTGCGCACGGAGCTGCTCCAGCCGAAGTTGGTTCTGACGCTTCCATTTTGTTCTAGAGGATAACAATGCATTTTGATACTTAGCAATCTAAGAAACACGGTATTTTGATTTAACAAATCGCGTTCTTATTGTTTTATCTCGATGTGAAAAACCAAAACAAAGTTAGTAGGTAGTATGCGACGAATTTAAATGTATCATTTTCGACGCGTAGAGAGAAATTTTGGTAACGGCAAATTATACGTTTTTAAAAAAGCAGATAGCGAATTGATAACCTCCTCCTATTTTTGAAGTCGGTTAAAAAGAAAAAAAAGCGCACTGAGTCTAACTTTGGCAAAATAGCATACTTTAAAATTGCTAAAATATCCAAAAGTCATAAATAAAATCGATTGCGAAAGCGATGATTTCACTTATTTTATGTGTCTGTATACCAATGATTACACAAAACAAAAATCTGTCGATAACCTAACGAGTCGGTTATCAGTTTTGACGGTCAAAGTCGTATGCGTATGTCAGTATCGTAGTGTGCGCACATGCGCGTACGCCTACAAACATACAACAGACAACGGGGTTGCGGTCGAACCGGCGTCTCTTTCTATTACAGCTGTACCACTCGCACATTGCATGACGCACTGTTTTCGATGTATGCGATCCTGGTAGTTTTTGTAATGTTGCGCGAGTGGGACGTGGCGGGATTACGCATCTTGCAATAGCCAGACAATAACAAAAATTACGCAATTATTGCTTTTCGATCGCTAATCGTATTATGTTAGAGATAGCAAGCTATCGATAGTGTAGCGATAGTCGTGAACTAGAATGTACATTGATGTACCATCTTTTCTAGTGATGAGCGATTACATATTTTGTTTTTCGCTTTGTTTTAAGAGCATCTGAGAACCCTGGGAAGCGAATTTTACCGAATTGTGATAACTTTTTCTTAAGATGTTTATTTCACTAGCTGTTTTATTATATTTAGTGGAAATGAGTATTAATTATTAGCTAGAAAACTTGGCACCTTGCTACTGTTGTCTGTATATCGTGATAACCTGGTCATAGCCGACTCGGAAATATTAACTTATGGCAATAACCTGTAGGTACGAACATAAATGAAGAGAAAATCTATGCGTTTTCGTTTTTTATATACAACTAGCTGTGCCCCGCGGTTTCACCCGCGTGGATTTAGTTTCTTCCTTATTGTCGCGAAACCCTAATATTTTTAATAAATAAAAGTAGCCTAAGTTACTCCTTGGAACATCAGCTACATACCAGTGAAAGTCCCGTTAAAATCCGTCCAGCCGTTTCAGAGATTATCCGGAACAAACAGACAGACAGACAGAGAAAAAAAATTAAAACTTGGTTTTTTAGTGTCAGTATCGTGTATACTTTCATATGCATTTAGTGAAAAGCTGTTATTTTGGAATTACAAACAGACACTTCAATTTTATTTATCTCTATAGATGTATAGATAATCTATTTTAAATAAAAATTTCTCCCTATTTTTTCCTTTTCAGATTGTAAAATGAAATACAATAAATTAGAAAGAAAGTGACGCGACGTAAAATTTTTTTTTTTTCTGAAATCTATTAAAAATATAGCGTTAGACCCATAAAGGACATTCGATATTAAAAAATTATTACGCTTATAAAAAAAGTGAGACTATAAAATGCAATATTTATGAAAGCTCCAAGAGCAAGTTAAAATAAACATACCGTCGATTCTGGTACCAAGTCTTGACTTGTGTCTCGCTGAGGCTGAGTGCGTCGGCGACGTCTCCTCGATCGGCCACGCTGAGGTACTTCTGACAGCGAAACTTCCTCTCCAGGTAGGCGAGCTGGGCGTGGGTGAAGGCTGTGCGGCGCCGGCGGGGCTTGCGACTGGAGGTGGCTGCTGCTGGACGGGCGGACTGGCGATCTAGGGGCAAAGATATTAAACTACTTTCAAAAAGAGGAAGATTTAGCTCTAACGTGCCATTGAGGCGTTAAAGTTGTCTGAAATAGCCTCTATTCTCAGTTACTTAAGTTTTCATACTACTTATTTGATAAAAGAGTACGGATTTTTTTTTCGTTCACTTTGTGAGCGCATAACGTACTGAATACTTTTAATATCATTGCCTGGGGGACGAAGAATTAACATAGCAGAAATACAGATAAATAAACCTTGTTGCAGGTTTTGGGATATCTTGATTCTTCAATTCGAAAATTGGAATTCAAATTCATATATTTATTCGATTGGTCTTCAACAAATTACAAACATTTAAACTTTTGATCAGAAAAATCGTTGACTGTAAAGAAACTCATCAATTTGAATAGCTTAAAAAATAAATCGTTACAGTTATGAAAATATGAGCAAAGACAGGTGCAATGCTCAAATTACAATATAAAAATATTAAACCATTTTTGCAGTATCTACAATTTTAATATCTATTCTTTTAAGCCAAATAACTCAAATAGAGCTCTTCCCATAGTCTAAACCGAACTGTAACTATACTTATTTGAAACTTTACCTTAAAATTACATATATTACATACATATGCTCACGCCTGTAATCCCCGAAGGCGGAGCAGAAGTGTTGTAATAACAACACCCCCTTTTCACCGAACATCATTAAGTGCCTTAAAATAACCAAGAAATATACTGATTTTACCTGCAGATTCTTGTGCCTCTCTTTGTGAACTGCCAGCAATTACCGACGCAGCAAATCCAGCCAACAATTGTGATTGAAACGAGTTTTTCGTTAAATCCATCGATCTACCATAGATACCGTCTGGACCCATGGGCCCAAAAGTTCTCTCGTTTCCCTCATCCTTACTCTCTCTTTCTGGCCTATACAAGTGGAATAAACCGTTATCATACAGTTTCATTCGGTCTTCCGATCGATTTTCAAAATCATTTTCATCTTCTTTGAACGGGGAATTGAAGTTCGATATTCGATTGTTCATATTGTATTCGATTGGCGACGATCGCTCCGTTTCCGAGTCCTTCTTTTGATAGTCAGAGTTCGCCACAAAGGGGCATTGGGGTTTTTTACTTGTAGATTTTTCACTGCAATTATCACCGACTGATATGTCATCTTCAGCGTCAGAAGTTTCAAGGATTTGACTCGGGGCTGGTGATATTCTGTCCTCCTCATGTTGCGTACCTGTGACAAAAAGAACAATATAATAATACTATTATATTGCACTCACCATAAACAAACGGAGTGAAGATAGATAATTAAAATAAACTCGAGGCGAATCTTTATACCAGAGAAAGGAATTATGGGTGAAAAAAAATAGCCAGATGTATACACAAGAAACAAATTAAAAGTAAATTTTATTATAAGTAAAATAAATTATCATCATCTCGCTGGCCTTATCCCGTATTTTTGGGGTTGGCACTTGATTTAATCCAATGTGGTTTATACGAAGCGACTACCACCAGACCTTCGTAACTCCTTTTTCGAAGAAAATCGCCAATCTGGGTTAGGTACAGTTGTCAGACTTTCTTAGGGCTCTGACTGTCTTGTAACGATTGCCGAAAGATGATAAATTGGCAACCGGGACCGACGGCTGAAGGTCTCCGAGGTACAGAGGGAACTCGGGCGGTCACCCATCCAATTACTGACTAGAGCTAGGGTTGCTTAAGCAACATAAAGAAAGTATACGTATGTACCTACATATAATAATTTGTAAGTTATTGCTGAGTACTTGTAATCGGAATCAAACGACGTATTTTTACAAATAACCAACGCTTCTAAAGCATCGCTTGACACTAAGGCCCGACACTTAACCGGAGCACAAACAGATTTCGCACAAAGCCGAGGGTCGTGTAAGACCTCAGTTTTAAAAAAGGAACGACCATAGACGCGAGTTTTCTGCTCTAATTAATGCCTCGGGGCGTTCCGTTTCGCTCTCGAGCAATTGAATACGATGTCTATGAATGGTGTATTAGCGCGCGCGGGAAATTCTTGACTATGGCTGCTTTTGTGTCTTAATTTGTGTGAAAATGGTGAGGAGGCACTGCCATTGAAGGCTCTCTTTCATTCGTAACCTCCGTGTATAGTAATGGCGACGGATCAACGTTTGTTACAGCGTCAAGAGGTGTATTCGAGCGTATCTCGTTATAATTTGGCATAAATATGCTTTAGCGTAGCCAAGGGACGCCGGAGGCCTCGATGCTTCTACAAGGGTACCCTCACCCAAAACATCGTTAATGACACACTTTACATTTACTGTTGGAAATATCGAGGAAAGAACTGGTTTTCACCCGCGGCTTACCCTGCCTGTGTGTTAAGGGTTTATTTCAATCAATTTTCATAGTGATCATGTAAAATTATATCGGGAAGATTAATATATAGAAGAAATATATTCTCTTCAGCTTTCAACTACCATTTATCCCCCTTAAGGGAGGAATTTTGAAAAACCCTTCTTCAACTACCCTTCGAATTCTAAATACACATTAAGCAAAAAGAAATTTAATAGTACATTAAGAATATGAATATACTAGCTGTGCCCCGCGGTTTCACCCGCGTAGATTTAGTTTTATGCTTATTGTCGCGGAACCCTAATATTTTTGATAAATAAAAGTAGCCTAAGTTACTCCTTGCTACATCAGCTACCTACCAGTGAAAGTCCCGTTAAAATCCGTCCAGCCGTTTCAGAGATTACCCGGAACAAACAGACAGACAGACAGAGAAAAATTTTAAAACTTGTTTTTTTAGTGTCAGTAGCGTGTATACTTTCATATACATTTAGTGAAAAGCTGTTATTTTGGAATTACAAACAGACACTTCAATTTTATTTATCTGTATAGATGTATAGATGAATACGTAGACCAGAACCTCCGCCTTTTTTGAAGTAGGTTAAAAAGGTCCAGAATTATCAGTTGAGATGCAAAATGAGCCATCCCCATTATATTTGTAATGTAAATGACTGCTTGGAGCCGAACACAAGTTATTCTCTGTCACGACTCCATTTTGTGTTTCCTAATGCTGTTGCTGCTTTTACGTTGAATAATTAAATTTTTAAGCTAAGTTTTTTTCTAGTTAAGTTAAATCCCTTAGTATATCTACTTTTGTATTTTGTATTTTTAAAACTGTATAATATTCTTTAAAAGAGTAATTACTGAGTTTCTTGCCAGGTTCTTCTCAGTAAAATCAACCTTCCGAACCTGGCGGTAGCATGTATAATCCTGTGTAATTGTGTCATTCTGACGATTTGAAAGTACTTTGTATGAAGTCTAATCGAATAAAGATATATTTGATTTTGATTTTGATTTTACTAGTCTTATATTATGAAGAGAAAAGTTTTGTATTTATGCTCGTAAGAAATCCATTACATTGCGTTCACGCTTGAATGTATATGAATAGGGGTCGACAGATATGTACTTACAGTATAATGATTGATGATAGATGATTTCATATGATTTATATTGTTTCGTTGATATGTACATGATGCCAGCTGAGTTTCTTGCCGATTCTTCTCAGAAGGCGAGTTTTCGAACCGGTGGTAAATTCTCGACGTTCATAAGTGCCTTACCAGGGCCTAAACTGAATAAATATTTTTCATTTTTATTTTCAGTACACTCACATTTCGCCAGTGATGTTTAAGACGCAAGCGCGCCGCGCGAGACTAGGTTGGTTCTAGGAATTTGTTGTTGATGGAAAATCAGTCTGTATTGTTAAAAACAAACTCTTATTAGCCTAGATTTTATTTGTAAACTCAAAGTATACTTCTCAATATTTATATTTAGATTTATTTGATTAATTTATAGATAAAAGATGAGTTTATTGAAAAAAAACTTAGTTATAATAAAAACTTATACAAGGTAGGTACTTAAAACTAATTACAAGTAAAAAAACTCGGCCAAAATCGATGTCTCTTGGGATCGTGCAAATTTTAAGTTCAATAAAACTGAAGCTAATATTAAGAAGCGTCAATGAATTCCAAAACAAGCGATGTAGTACAGATACACGCGACAAATTAGCGACTACCCCCTGCGGGGCATCCAATGTAGATAGGTTTGACATACAAGCTCTTTAACATCGACACCCTCCCGACGGCAAATACAGGATCGAACCGTTTTGATACTATTTGCAACCAATATTATGTATTTTGGCAAGCCTGGAAGATTTGAGGTCAGCACTTGATTCAACCCAATGTGACCGATCACCTGATTTTTATACGAAGCGACTGCCATCTTCGCAACCCATTTTACGAGGAAAATCCATAATTTGGGTTAAACCAGTTATCTGACCTCCGACTGACCAGTAACGATGGCCAAAGATGATAAATTTGCAACCGGGACCGACAGCCTAACGTGCTCTCCGAGGCAACATAAGAAATCATGTTACGTATTTAAAAAAACATTTTGAATAAACTGTGGGTAACGACCAAGTTCTGTCGATCCGCGTACAATCATTAGACTAGGTATTATTGTCAGGGTTGTCCCGACCCCCGGTAATCAGTAAACAATCACGGAGTAACCCTGCGATTACTGCGCTATTGTTACCCTCAATTATAATTTAAATGTCAGTTGTCTTATTTATTCTTGTCATAGTAAAAATAATTTAATATTAATAATCTTACTTCTACTTCTATATTCGCAAGCATTTATTCAGATAATAATGCTTACGATCAGCGATGTTAAACGACCCCAACCCAAGCCAGTAGTTGGATGGGTGATCACACAAGTTAACGTACCCTCCGTGCCTCGGAGAGCACGTTAAGCCATCGGTCCCGGCCTAAGATAGTCTGACAACTTAATTAACCCAGATTACCGACTTTCCGCTTCGTATAAAAATCAGGTGATCAGCCACATTGGGTTTAAATCAAATACCATTCCCAACAATGTATGGTTTAAGGCCAGGGAGATGTAAATCCTTGCAACATTATTGTTCTAAAATAGCTAGACACTTGTTAAATACAAAAAACAACTACAATAATGCCGTAATATACAATTTTAGCAAGTTCTTATCACGTAATGTTATCAAGTGCACGCACATGGTCACATAACTATATCCTGTTGTAAGGTAAACGTACCTAATGCCGATGAGTTCTGAATTTAGCATTAGCAAGATTTAGTTTCATCCTTATTGTCGCGGAACCCTAATATTTTTAATAAATAAATGTAGCCTAACTCCTTGAAACATCAGCTACCTGCCAGTGAAAGTCCCGTTAAAATCGGTCCAGCCGTTTCAGAGATTATCCGGAACAAACAGACAGACAGACAGACAGACTTTTAAAACTTGGTTTTTAGTGTCAGTAGCGTGTATACTTTCATATGCATTTAGTGAAAAGCTGTTATTTTGGAATTACAAACAGACACTTCAATTTTATTTATATGTATAGATATATTCCCATGGCTGAGACATTAGGAGATACATGTATAGAATTTTTTTACACATGCTCACGCCTGTACCTGGCGGTAGCATGTATAATCCTGTGTAATTGTGTCATTCTGACGATTTGAAAGTACTTTGTATGAAGTCTAATCGAATAAAGATATATTTGATTTGATTTGATTTGATTTGTATTCCCTGAAGGAATTGCAGACATGTGCTTATAGTAACATCATTTCGCCAATAATTCATAAACTCCCAAGTAATGAAAACAAAAAGAAGTACATATACTTAAATTCGTGTTTGATTATTTATATTTATTAATATATAGGAGCCGTGGTGGCCTCGGGGTTGGAGCAGTCGCCTGCTACGTAAGCGACTCACGTACCTATGACTTTTTCTAAAAACTTATGTACAGTGATTTCACACCTCCTGCTTTACGGTGTAGGAAAACATCGTGAGGAAACCTGCATATGTCTGAGAAATAATTCAAAGACGTATGTATAGTACCTGAGACGGCGATGGACTCACCCTCTGTCACGTTGGCACTTAATCATATTCGGTGAAATGTGGGTGTTGAAAATTACAACAACTCTGCCTACCCCTTCGGGGAATACAGGCGTGAGCATATGTATGTATGTATGTATATTTATTAATATAATGAAGCTGAAGCTTACGAGATTTCGTTAAAATTTTGAATTTAATTGAATTTTAGTTTGGACATAGGCTTCGTAGTTATACATATACGACACAAGCGAAACCGCGAGCAAAAGCCACTTTCTTAATATTTTTTGTGGTAAATTTTTTACCTATAGCATTTAATAGCTAAAAAGAATAAAGTTTTCTTCAATAAATGCATAACTAAGTAACTTCAACTTTAGATGAACACTGCGGAAGTGGTCGTCTTTACCTTACCAATTAAAATTTAACACGACCGAAACATTTGATGTAATTAATTTCATTTATGAAAACGCTATTTTTGAGGTGTTGTAGGTAATTATACAATGAAATGATTACATATCAGAACTAAACCAGTTATCGTCCGGCATTAGCACGTGGTGCATTGTTCCCACCGCTGCGGTGACAAAAGTATTTCTAAAGCGTAGTAATCTGTAACGCCAACATTTCTTTATTCATCAGCGCTCAATTATAAAAATTATTACAATTGGCTCACTAGGGGGACTTTAATAATCCCGAGAACACCTTCGTCACAAGCCCACGGCCGCCAGGACACGAGAGGTCCCGAACAATGTCCGAGAAATGCTCTCAAGAACACAATTACGAGAACTATAAGTGCATAGCCGATAACTTTCTATTCTACACATTCACAGCAACTTCAACGCTCGCCTTACTCCTCGGTCTCGTCTCCTGGATCAAGATCACTAAATTCAGAGGGTTCAAGAACTACGTTTTCCTCAACATTATCTTGGCTAATGTTTTGTACAAGGTCTATGTTGCGTTATGGACGAAAGAACAGAAACATTATGTAATATCTCACAATGGTACTATTTTGTATTATTTAATACTGCTAGGGCAGATTAGTTTCAAGATATCACTGCATTACTGGCTTTTGATATGCAGTGCCATGTTTTACGTGCAAATAGTGAAAGTATTCGGACCAAATATATCAAGAAGGTATGTCAAATGTGCGTTGTTTGGGTGGGTGACGCCACTTGTTCTCAGTGTCGGCTATGTGGGCATAGACTTCATAAGCCTTGGCGATAATTTAGATAAAGTATATTTCCTTCTAGCTATCCAGAGTGCTTTGATATACCATCCTTTAATGATCAACGTGTTCATTTATGTGATTGTTTTGTGTAAATTGTTGATGATTAGAAATGTTCAAACAAGGAGTCGTGTCCTGATGGCCACGACGACGCTCGTGATGAGCGGGTTTGTCATGATACTCAATTTCAATGTGACGATGTTGGATATTTTTTTCAAAGTGGACCTATTCATAAGGTCGGTATTTTTTACACTACATTGGATTCAGTCATTTCTAATAAGTTTTGTGTTCGTGATGTTGAAGTCGAACCGCGTGCTGTGGTGTCAGGCACTCAGAAACTCGCAGGTGCCTTCGACACTCCCGATGCGCTCAGTACTCAATGGTCTGAAAGCCAGTCAACATGGTGCCAAGGAATTTCCCTCGTCAGGAACTAAGACAGAACCCGTGTGATTGAATATATTAGTCACAATGAGTTGATGGTCAAACATTCAAGTGAAATATCTATAAGTTTTGCCTCGTGATTTTACCGGCGTAGGATTGACAATAAAAACTATGTAACCTAATGATAATTTTGTTTTTTTTAATATATGTTTCCTAAGTTACTCTTTATAACATCAGCTATACGTGTCGAAGATTTTAATGTTTGTCTATTACGTATATAATTTTTAAAGTTTAATGTTTAAAGGTATTAAATAAGGGTTGAAAAATTGTTTAAAAGTTTCAGTCACTTTTTGAATCTCAATGAAAATACGTATGCGGGTGTTTTAAAAAAGAAAGGAGCTTAAGGTTTTTGGAAAAAAAAAAATTTAAGGATTTACAATGAAAATGTGTATACCTCACTAATAATAATTAAGCTAAATAGCATTTATCAATTAAGGCTTTTACATTTTAATGATCTGAGGATAGTATACCTACTCATACAATCGATTACTGCCACGTTGAATAGCAATGCTAATGGTTATAAAAGAGTATAAAAATGTTAAAATGCTTTTTTAATCTCATGGACATGGATGGCAATGTTGATTCTCTGAGTGAGAAAAGCCCCAATCTGTTTGTAGATTTCAGTAGCCAATATAAAGGGACAATAAAACATTAACTAGAAATAAAGAAAACAATCCTTGACCTTAGAGGGAATTAAAAAGTAATTTGAGCGTACAAACGGTGGTTGATTCAAATTTCAATTGTCATTCGGGCGCGGCGCGTGGCGCACGCGTGCGCGGTGGAGTGGCGCCGTGCTGGGCTCGAGAGCATATGCAGACCCATTATGAGGACACCCGATTCACATTGATCTGATTCTGATGAGACACTTGACTTGTCCCTACAAATAATTGATGGGAAGTTTAAACCAATTAGATAACGAAAGAGGATGTGAGTTTTTGTTTAGTAGTTTTATACGTGGAACACAAGTTGTTTCTTATGTCACAATGCCTTGCGTGTGCGCAAGATTGCGTTAAATAAGGACCGGAGAAAATAGAACGAACCAAAAGAAAATAGAAAGACTTAGGAACTTTGTCTTCATAATAAAAAACATTTGTACACCTCCGTTCTTTCCTCCAGATTTTTATTCTGGTAACACCAAGGATGTAAGTTACTTAGCTTTCTCACAATAATTAAATAAAATTTTAATTCTGGCGGAATACAAATTAAACCAAGGTTTTACGATTGCCAGCTCGACACCGGATCAGCATTGCCCGAACTTATTCCGATTGGTATCTACATCTATACAGATAAATAAAATTGAAGTGTCTGTTTGTAATTCCAAAATAACAGCTTTTCACTAAATGCGTATGAAAGTATACACGGTACTGACACTGAAAAACCAAGTTATAATTTTTTCTCTGTCTGTCTGTCTGTTTGTTCAGGGTAATCTCCGAAACGGCTGGACCGATTTTAACGGGACTTTCACTGGCAGGTAGCTGATGTTTCAAGGAGTAACTTAGGCTACTTTTATTTATCAAAAATATTAGGGTTCCGCGACAATAAGGAGGAAACTAATTCTACGCGGGTGAAACCGCGGGGCACAGCTAGTTGGGAATGTAATTTTCTATTGTATGCAACACAAACTCTGACTAGGTAAGGGCATCCCCTCGCCTCAATCAAATATATCTTAAAAAGATATTGATTTAAAAGTCTATTATCACTGTCACAAAGTACTTGTTTCAAATGTAGGTAATCAATCAATTAAAGCTATTTCGAGCTTAGACTTTCAATCTCACCCTCCCCTCGCGCCTCACACATCGTTGCATTACATAAGTTGTTCTTACAAGTGAAATAAAATTCCGCACTATTCCCACTTTTCTCGTGAAGATAACTTTTATTTGGCTGTAACATTTGAACAATAACTTCAGCATAGCCACGCCAGCGCCACAAACGATGGCGCGGTCCGGTCCGATAAGTGCTTGTTAGCTGTTACTTTACAAACATCTTGACAAGCCTCTTGTCACACGGAAAAGTTTAAAGTAACGTATTTCTGCTTACTACTTGCATTATTTTTACTTTTAACGACGCAAGTACAAATAATACATGCGTTTTTAAGCTCAAGACTATTCAGAAGGGTCCCCGAAACGGTATGCATGCAGAGGCGTTGTAATAACAACACCCACTTATCACAAAACATGATTAAGTGCCAACGTGACAGATGAGTCTATAGCCATCTCAGGCTCATACGTGATTGAATTACTTCTCAGACATATGCAGGTTTCCTCATGATGTTTTCCTTCACCGTAAAGCACGTGGTGTGAAATCCTGCACATAAGTTTTTAGAAAAACTCAATCTCAATCAAATTGGTGCAGGCCCCGCTGGGATTCGAACTTGCGTCGCTTGCGTAGCAGGCGACTGCTCAAACCCCAAGGCCACCACGGCTCTTAAATGTAATCAAAATAGAATAAACCGTGTAAAGTATATGATATTAAATTATTCTATAATTTCATAGTCTTTAGAAGCTTCCCGGATACCAGTGATAGTCGGGGTAGGCGGTACAGCACCTATGTTACACTCGAGTGAAAAACCGACTAATACCCGACATCCTACAATAACTGCCAACATAACAATGTTAGTGTCTACGTGTTCGAGTGGTTGGTGTTCCGTCGGTGGTAATAAGCTGCTAATTTGAGCCGTGCATGGAGGTGCATACATTACACCTCATTTACAAGCTGCACCGAGCCGCTTAGTGGCCTGAGTTTGCATGCATTTTCATAAAGCCGTGCTGTTCACGTTGTCATCGTGTGATGAGAGTTAATTAGCGATGTTGGGTGAATAATTTGATAGTTTCTTGAACCACAATTGAGTTTTTCTAACCTATCCCCTTCCCCCACTTGAAATAAAATCACATTTAAGCACTTTCAAATCGTCAATTTACAAGATTATACATGCTACCGCCAGGTTCTGAAGATTGCTTTTACTGAGAAGAACCTGACACGAAAATTAATAATTACTCTTTTCAAAAATATTATACAATTTAAAAAAAAAACAAAATAATTTACTTGAGAAATGTAAGTCCATGGACACAGTTGCAATGCACAAATGTCGATAAAAAATAACATAAAGAAAAGTTGTACTTATATCTAAATGCGTAGCTTGAGATGACCAGCCTCCACAAGCAGCACCTGTTCACAAGTATGACAAGAATGCCAGCCATCGCCCTCCTCAACCTTTATAGAGGGAAGTGAGCGACCCGTCATCCTGACGCCGCCGCAAGCAAAGGCATTTTAGTGAGCATGACAAAATATAATATGTATCTCTCTCCCAATGTGGTATTCACGTGATCCGAAATCGTAGTTCGATAGGACTTCAACTCAATAGGACGTTATCGCTACGACGACTGAGCTATCGCGTTTTTTCTTTCATATAATAAATACGAAAACATATAATAAAGAGGAGCTCGTGGCACAGTTGCTATTGCGCATATCATTCGATCAGCGAAGTTAGGCAACCATACGCCTAGCCAGTAGTTGGATGGGTGACCGCCCGAGTTCCCTCCGTGCCTCGGAGAGCACGTTAAGCTGTCGGTCCCGGTTGCCAATTTAACATCTTTAGCAATCGTTACAGGTCAGTCAGAGGCCTAAAAATAATCTGACAACTGGTTTAACCCAGATCACAGATTTTCCTCCTAAAATGGGGTTGCGAAGGTCAGATGGCAGTCGCTTCGTATAAAAATCATGTGATCAGCCACATCGGGTTGAATCAAGTGCCGACCCCAACAATGTATGGGATAAGGCCAGGGAGATGAATAAATACGAAAACACAGTCGACGACTAAGTCGCTACGATATTGCTACAGTTCTCATTACGTACATCGAGCTACTGGCGGAAAATATGATGGAAACATGGAGCAAGCAACATCCATGTAGCCCAAGCAATGGCTACGCGCTACCTACGTGCTAGCTACGCAATTAAAGGGTAGCACACGACAGCTACGGAACATCTACGTACATCGTAGCTTCCCTTCATTGCCCGTGGTACTACTGGTAGAACTGGTACTACTGGTAGAACCACGGGCAATGAA
The DNA here is from genome assembly GCA_964035505.1 of Watsonalla cultraria. Classification (NCBI taxonomy): domain Eukaryota; kingdom Metazoa; phylum Arthropoda; class Insecta; order Lepidoptera; family Drepanidae; genus Watsonalla; species Watsonalla cultraria. The sequence continues at coordinate 725,030 of OZ037717.1, read as the reverse complement.
GGGGTAGGCGGTGTTGTAATATTGTTATTTTTATATTTCAACTAGCTGTGCCCCGCGGTTTCACCCGCGTATATTTAGTTTCTTCCTTAGTGTCGCGGAATCCTAATGTTTTGAATAAATAACTGTTTCTCAGCATATTACAACCAGGCAATATTATAATGCGAAAGTCAGTAGGTATGTGTGACTTTTGCTTTTCACGTAATTACGTATAAACCGCTGAACGGCCTTGCTTTGTAGTCGGAATATAGGCCAAATTCTGACATGATAACTTATATTAGACTAGCTGTGCCCCGTGGCTTCACCCGCGTAGATTTAGTTTCATCCTTATTGTCGCGGACCCTAATATTTTTGAAAAATAAAAGTGCCTAAGTTACTCCTTGAAACATCAACTACCTGTGAAAGTCCCGTTAAAATCGGTCAGACAGACAGACAGAGAAATTTTTTTATACTTGGTTTTTTAGTGTCAGTAGCGTGTATACTTTCATGTGTTTTTAGTTAAAAGCTGTAATTTTTGAATTACAAACAGGCACTCCAATTTTATTTATCTGTATAGAAGATGTATAGATGTATAGATATAGATGTATAGATGTGAGTAAAGTCAAAAACGGCTAAGTTATAACTCTAACAAGGGAAGTCTGATCTTCTTATATAAGAAATAAAATAAACGCGGATAAGGTCGTGAAAAGTGAAGAAAAAGTTTGTTATTATTTTTATGAGGTCCGCCGCTTTTTACGCGGTGTAGAAATATCAAAGTCAAAGTCAAAGTCAAAAATATCTTTATTCGATTAGACTTTTTACAAAGTACTTTGAAATCGTCAGAACGACATGGATTATACATGCTACTGCCAGGTTCGGAAGGTTGCTTTTACTGAGAAGAACCTGGCAAGAAACTCAGTAATTACTCTTTTACAAATATTATACAATTTTTAAAAACAAAGTAAATCACTTGATAAATGTAAGCCCATAGACACAGTTCCAATGCACAAATGTCAATAAAAATTAACATAAAGAAAAGTCTAGCAGTTGTACTTTTATCCTCAGCTATCCCCAGTTATCTGCCAGATTTGATCTATTCATACTTTTTTTTTATTTTTGATAATTGAGCATTGGGTCTGTGTCCATGGGCTTATAGTTGCTTGAGTGATTTATTTTGTATTTTTAAAACTGTATTAATATTCTTTAAAACAGTAATTAAGTACTGAGTTTCTTGCCAGGTGCTTCTCAGTAAAAGCAACCTTCCGAACCTGACGGTAGCATGTATAATCCTGTAAATTGTGTCATTCTGACGATTTGAAAGTACTTTGTATAAAGTCTAATCGAATAAAGATATTTTTGAGTTTGAGTATTAATTTCATAATAATGTCAACTAGCGATCATTTATTGGAATTAAAGTAACGAAAAATGATAGATTTATTTGTAATCAAAATGACAGGTGGATAGAAAATTGTAAGCGACCTTTATTATATCCGTAGTAATCCTATTTATATTAAAATGTGAATGTAAGTTTGTTTGTTACGCTTTCACGTGAATACTACTTAACCGACGAAGGATATAACATGGGATATTTTTTGTTTAAACAAAATCCAAATCGTGCAAAGTCGCGGGTAAAAGCTATTTTGATACGAGCTTTTCTTTCCGTCCTACTTCGTATGACAAAATTTTTTTTAAAGCTATTTAAAAAGGGCTACAGCAATCACGAAGTAAATTTGTAATGTAACTTTTTTAGACATACCTAAGGCACCAGCGGCTCCCGGCACCAACACATCTCCCAGGAGGTCTTTGATCAGAAATGATTTGTGACTGTCCTGCATTCTGAACACCATCACAACACTCCTAATAACTATTCAACACATACCGGACTTATCTTTTAAAAATGTTCACATGTTTTTGATTTCAAAAAGATTTCCATCCAAAAATACTTTTATGCTTTTTTTAAATAAAAACTCAAGAAAATAGAAAAGAAACAAGAATATAGTTTAATACAATTTCAGTTATTCGCGTTTAAATTTTTTTAATCATGTAAATTTTTTTCCACTCTCAGTCAATTGCGCCATCAACTATTTATTTGTAATCAGCAGAAAGATCTAGCTCATAAATTTAAAAGTACGTAGCGTCCACTTCCCCCCGCGTCCGCGGCGACTGTCCGCCATATTCGAAAAATCATCGCTCAATCGAGAAAATCTTTTCATTTAGCTACGCCCTACCCCTAACTGCTGTTACATACATTTTCTTGTGGTTTGGGCCAAAATACCGCTTAAACGGGGTTTACGTTGCGTTTAGCATGCGCGACGGCGGCCGGGAGGAGCTTCTTAGACCCCGCCTTTAAGCCACCGACCAATCGAGGTTCAGACACCAAGTTCACACGTGGATGAACAACAAAGTACGCATTCAAACGGGGTTTTGCACTCGTGGTTATTGAGTTGGTTTTTTAAAATGCCGTTTTGAATGTAAATCGGAAAGTTAAGCGAGTAAAGAGGCTGGCCGCGAGTCCCTCATTAAATCGATAGTTCGGTTGAGAGCTAGCGTAGTGGGGTAAGGTTTTCTTACTTTTGTTCGCGCATTTCTTTTTTTGTTACCATTTATGTGGCACAGCGTATGCTTGTCTTATGGTAAGCGGCTACCGCAGCCTATGCGAACAGCCGACACTGTAACAATCTCTTTATACCTACATATTTCAACACTTTAGATCGCGATTGTTGTTTGGATGGTAAGTAATGACAGTGAGAAATTAGAAGATCAAACTACTTACTTATCGAACCTCTTGGTATAAAGGGTTTCTTATGTCTTGAAATGGAATGGCAGTGTTTAAAATCCCGAGGCTGGATTTTAAGCAAACTGTAACCGTAGCCAAAAAAATATAATAATAGTATTGGAGCCCAACCATGAGCTCTTATTGCAATGATAATTCAGTCGTGCGACAGTGACAGATGTATGCACGTCACATACATCTGTCTCATAAATTAGTGAAACTATCATGGCAATAAGAGCTCATGGTAAGGCCCTTGATACTTAGTTTACATTGATTTTGTATCGACCATCGCATTCGTGTCGTGTCAAACGCATTTGTGCTCCCGTTCATATTCTCTATGACCATGGAAAACAAGATAGTAAACACTATAGTATAAAAATTCAATTAACGTAGCTAGGTACTAATATTTGTTAGTATTATGTGGATACTTTGATTATAAATGTCGGCGGTGACGGCGCCACTTCGATATGGCAATCTGAATATATTATAAAAGAGATCCAAAAACCATCGGAATAATAATATTAAAATCACATTATTTGCAAAGGTATCTCGCGTGTCACAGAGATTAAGGCCCCTAGAGGCTTAGATAAAGTAACATTCTCTCGTGCTCGCGCTAATAGAAACGTTACAACATGTATGGAAATGACATAAATCAGTCACGTGACATATGTCATTCCCGTACATTTTGTATCTTTTCTACTAGCGAAGCGTGAGGATAATGTTACTTTGTTTACAGGCACAGGGGCCCTACCATGATTGTGTCATGTTATATTACGATTTATGTCACGTTACACAGGTACGAGATTTAAAGTCCGTCTCCTGGTTCTAAGCTACCTGTTCACCAATTTTCAGTCAAATCAGTTCAGCCGTTTTTGAGTTATAAATACCTACCTAGGTACCTAATATATTATGTAACTAAAATAATTTAGTTTTCTATTATAATTTAATTGTTTAATAGGTACTCCGCAATACCAGCCTTAAAACCGCCCTTCACAGTATTAATTGAAGGGAATTTAGTTTGCACTCCCGACGGAGACACAATGTGGAATAGTATATCTTATATATAAAAATGAATCCCATTTCCCTTGGTCACGGCATCACGCGTGAACGGCTGGACCGATTTTACCGGGACCTTTACTGGCAGATAGCTGAAGTTTCAAGGAGTGTTTTAGGCTAATTTTATTAAAAAAACAGCATGAAACTAAATCTATGCGGGTGAAACCGCGGAGCACAGCTAGACATATATAAAAATGAATCCCCATTTCCCTTGGTCACGGCATCACGCGTTAACGGCTAGACCGATTTTAACGGGGCTTTCACTTACAGATAGCTGATGTTTCAAGGGGGCTAATTTTATTTTAACAAAAGACATAAGGGCTGCGGGACTTCCACGAAATTAACTCTACGCGGGTGAAACCGCGGGGCACAGTATATTTAGATTATTAGATCCAGTACTGTTTAAAGCTGAAGCAGTCTGTGGACTCAAAATTAAAATAAGAAAATAGTTATTTGTTATACAAGAGTGCAAAGTTGCTTTTTAACCGCGTGTTCAATTTTGATGACCGAGCAAGCGAAGGATTCTAAAATTGAATCACGAGCGCAGCGAGTGATTCAAAATTAGAATCCTGAGCGTTAGCGAGGGAATCAAAAGAGCACGAGGTGAAAAATCTTTGCACTCGAGTGCAACACGTAACTTTTCATTCCACTTCAGCGAGGAAATGACTAAATGCAAAAAAAAAAACGTTTACAATCACAAGATAGGTACACTTTTATTTCAGTTTAGGTATTAATTACTACATTATGACAGGTAAGTATTAAATAATAATCTTTAAATTATAACACTTCTATTCAAACAATCTTCCTCGTCGCTAGAATCACTCATTTTAGTTTTTGCACTTGTTTTCAAGTTTCTTGTTTCTAATATAAGGTTTAACAATGACGTGAAAAAATGCCGCGTAAAGAACCGCGTACAAAGCAAATTGAAAAAAGAACACCAAGAAAGTTCCGAGTCTGATTAAAAAAAAGTTGTATGATATATTCGGCACCATAGAGGTAGGTAGCAGTAAATAGGTTTAATGTTTTTTTTAATTCACAAACTTAGTGCACACGATGTTCTAAATTCAATTTACTTTATCCTCTAGAGAATAAAAACGGCTTTTCCACTCAGATATTGAAGATTAAAAATACTCTTTCGGAGATGGTGGGATGAAAAAAATATTCAACACTTGAAACATTCATTGAATGACATTTTTAAAAATAGCAAGTTTATGCTTGTCAGGAGAAGAAACGGCAAAAACAAACTACTAAAACCCCAGATTTAGTGTGTTTTGTTAGCATTCTTTATAAATGGGATGGTTTTCTAATATGCAGTAATCTGCATTCTGCATTCGGTTTCTTAGTACCTACTTAAGTTTTTAATTTGTCAGGACTTACTGATATATTTTTTTACTAACTCTTATAGGAAACGGTTGATAAAAATACAAGTATCATGGAGTTATTCTAAAAAAACTTGTGTACAGTGATTCACACCACGTGCTTTACAGTGAAAACATCGTGAGGAAACCTGCATATGTCTGAGAAGTGATTCAAAGACGTATGTATAGTGCGACTGCGATGGACTCACGTTCTGTCACGTTGGCATCATCTTCGGTGAAATGTGGGTGTTATTACGACACCTCTGCCTATCTCTTCGGGAAATACAGGCGTGGGCTTATGTATGTATCGTGGCACAAAAAAATACACAAAATTCAAAAATAATTCCTTTAATTTATTCTCAAAATGCAAAATCACGTAATCAGTATGAACAGTTTTGGTTAGGACACGACATTAAATAGTAAGTACGCTATAACAGTAGTCTCAGAGCGGAGAGAACTGGACCATGCTTTTAATATCCTTCACTAATATCTCGAGGAATCCTTTCTGCGATGTCGGTTTGTTCTGAAACAACAATTACATTAAGAACTAACTGTGCCTCGCGGTTTTACCCGCGTACAATAACAATAAAAGAATGTTGCTTAGTAATTTATTTTCTAAAATTAAAGTAATTCCTTATAGCAAATATCAGCAACCCGAAATGAACAGATTTTTTTTAAATTGTTTTTGTTTATGTCGGTGCCGTATATACTTGCTTATGCATTAATACAAAAACTGTTATTTTGGAATTACAAACAGACACAAAAAAATTTTTTTTTAGTTAATCCAATAACTTAAATCATAAGCTTTCAGTAATAATAAACAGAATGTATAGAATCCAAAAATATTGGAAAACATAAAAACATGAAAAATATCAAATACTAGTTGTGCCCCGCGGTTTCATCCGCGCAGGCTTTAGTGTGTTATATGACGATTTTTTCAGGTTTCAAGAGAACGGTATAAAGTATCCTTTGTCCTTCTCCTGGTTCTAAGCTACCAACCCACCAATTTTCAGCCAAATCGGTTTAGCCGTTCTTGAGTTATAAGTAGTGTAACTAACACGACTTTCATTTATATATGTGACCAGGCGGTTACATGCCCGTGGGTGACATTGTATAAAGTACGTAATGTCAATAGTTCTGTAAGTGTATATCACCTTGGCAGTGTCGAGCAGTTCCTCAATGAACCGGTCGTTGAACACGGCTATGAGTTGTTTGCGCAGCTCGGGCAGCTCCTCCCCGCCCACCCCACGCCACGCCGCCGCCATCGTGATCGCTGTTGGTAAGCACATTAACATCTCTATACTAATATTATAAAGTTATTCCTTATAGCAAATATCAGCAACCCGAAATGAACAGACAAATAGATATTTTTTTTTATTGGTTTTGTTTATGTCGGTGCCGTATATCTAATATTAATATTATAGAGAGGATTGTATATATATTATGTTTGTAACGATTTGGCTCAAAAAGTACTGGACCTATTTTGAAAAATGAAAATGAAAATGATTTATTCAGTTTAGGTCCTGGTAAGACTCTTATCAATGTCGAAGAATTTACCGTTTCTAAAACTAGCCTTCTTAGAAGAACTTCTGTTACCATTTGAAAGCTATATTATCACTGATTAATACGGGTTCCACCCGCGTAGTTCCCGTTCTCGTGGGAGTACGGGGATAAAATATAGCCTATGCTACTCGCTGATGCCGTAGCTATCCATTGCTGAAATAATTTTAAAGATCGGTCAAGTAGTTTCGGAGCCTATTCAATGCAAACAAACAAACAAAAAACAATCAAATAATTCCTCTTTATAACATTAGTGTAGTATATTCCTATGTATAAAGAGTTGATATTTTGGCACTACAAATAGGCACTTAATTCAATCCCAACCATTGCCCATAATCCCAACGGTACTCAATTGCACCACACGTAGACCACATACCAAGAAACCAAACATAGTATTTACTAGCTGTGCCCCGCGGTTTCACCCGCGTAGATTTAGTTTCTTCCTTATTGTCGCGGAACCCTAATATTTTGAATGAATAAAAGTAGCCTAAGTTACTCCTTGAAACATCAGCTACCGATCAGTGAAAGTCCCGTTAAAATTCGTCCAGCCGTTTCAGAGTTTACCCGGAACAAACAGACAGACAGACAGACAGACAGACAGACAGAGAAAACTTTTAAAACTGGGTTTTTTAGTGTCAGTATCGTGTATATTTTCATATGCATTTAGTGAAAAGCTGTTATTTTGGAATTACAAACAGACACTTCAATTTTATTTATCTGTATAGATGTATAGATAGATTTATTTTATTTATTTATACCACATTAGAACGGTAACAAAATACCACTTAAACTAATAGGTTACATTTTTATTCAGTCTTCTCGCAGTACTCCAAGCATACTGCCATAATATCCTTTCATTCATGCGCAAACAAATCACATTCAGGATATTTGTCCACAAGAGCGTTGAGTGCGGAGAAGTTGCGGGGGACAGGAGAACGTGCCCGGGCGACCGTACTGCTCCCGGGTACATTGAACAGTCTATGCTTCCGATTACGGATATAGTTTTCGGGCACATGGAAACGACACAGCTCATGAAGGATTGGAGCATTGATGTGACCATGAATTGTCTTCAGCATCGTTACCATCTGTTCACGTTCCCTCCTGACCTTCAAGGAATTGTATCCTAGACTGCTAAGGAGGAACTGCGTTAAAAAAAAAGTTTGATACAAAACAGCATAGTAATCATACCATTATCACCATTGGCAGGTCGATCAGGCACAGCGACCCTGAGGTAGACATGTACGTGCGACCATATCAGGTACAGCACCGCTTCTAGAGCGTGTTCACAATGCTGCAGCTCTCGACGACGGCTGACCACCCGTGCTCGCAGTATCGACACTACCGCCGCCCGCGCCTCCACCGGGGACGACGGGGTTGACTCCTCCGGGACTAACTTCTTCATATCTGATCAAGGAATTGATAATTACATATTGTAGTTGAGTTTGTTGGTGACACTGACCCCTAAAATGTATAATACAGTTACACCACTTGTCTGACAACCAGTCGATAAGGTTGTCGGTCATTTTGTTGGTCGAGCAGTCAGTCAATATGTCGGTGAATTTGTCAACACGGACGTAAAATAAAAAAAATTATCACTGGAGTGAATTAAAAACAATCGAGTGTTAATTTCCATTTGAATTATGTTTTAAATGCGAACTATCAGAAATAAAACGTTTCGTATAGTAATCGGGTTATAGACAGCTAACTGACCGTCGAGTGTCATGGTGGGCACGGCGGTGAGCTGGTGGTGCGTGGTGTATGTACTGACCGTCGAGTGTCATGGTGGGCACGGCGGTGAGCTGGTGGTGCGTGGTGTATGTACTGACCGTCGAGTGTCATGGTGGGCACGGCGGTGAGCTGGTGGTGCGTGGTGTATGTACTGACCGTCGAGTGTCATGGTGGGCACGGCGGTGAGCTGGTGGTGCGTGGTGTATGTACTGACCGTCGAGTGTCATGGTGGGCACGGCGGTGAGCTGGTGGTGCGTGGTGTATGTACTGACCGTCGAGTGTCATGGTGGGCACGGCGGTGAGCTGGTGGTGCGTGGTGTATGTACTGACCGTCGAGTGTCATGGTGGGCACGGCGGTGAGCTGGTGGTGCGTGGTGTATGTACTGACCGTCGAGTGTCATGGTGGGCACGGCGGTGAGCTGGTGGTGCGTGGTGTATGTACTGACCGTCGAGTGTCATGGTGGGCACGGCGGTGAGCTGGTGGTGCGTGGTGTATGTACTGACCGTCGAGTGTCATGGTGGGCACGGCGGTGAGCTGGTGGTGCGTGGTGTATGTACTGACCGTCGAGTGTCATGGTGGGCACGGCGGTGAGCTGGTGGTGCGTGGTGTATGTACTGACCGTCGAGTGTCATGGTGGGCACGGCGGTGAGCTGGTGGTGCGTGGTGTATGTACTGACCGTCGAGTGTCATGGTGGGCACGGCGGTGAGCTGGTGGTGCGTGGTGTATGTACTGACCGTCGAGTGTCATGGTGGGCACGGCGGTGAGCTGGTGGTGCGTGGTGTATGTACTGACCGTCGAGTGTCATGGTGGGCACGGCGGTGAGCTGGTGGTGCGTGGTGTATGTACTGACCGTCGAGTGTCATGGTGGGCACGGCGGTGAGCTGGTGGTGCGTGGTGTATGTACTGACCGTCGAGTGTCATGGTGGGCACGGCGGTGAGCTGGTGGTGCGTGGTGTATGTACTGACCGTCGAGTGTCATGGTGGGCACGGCGGTGAGCTGGTGGTGCGTGGTGTATGTACTGACCGTCGAGTGTCATGGTGGGCACGGCGGTGAGCTGGTGGTGCGTGGTGTATGTACTGACCGTCGAGTGTCATGGTGGGCACGGCGGTGAGCTGGTGGTGCGTGGAGTATGTACTGACCGTCGAGTGTCATGGTGGGCACGGCGGTGAGCTGGTGGTGCGTGGTGTATGTACTGACCGTCGAGTGTCATGGTGGGCACGGCGGTGAGCTGGTGGTGCGTGGAGTATGTACTGACCGTCGAGTGTCATGGTGGGCACGGCGGTGAGCTGGTGGTGCGTGGTGTATGTACTGACCGTCGAGTGTCATGGTGGGCACGGCGGTGAGCTGGTGGTGCGTGGTGTATGTACTGACCGTCGAGTGTCATGGTGGGCACGGCGGTGAGCTGGTGGTGCGTGGTGTATGTTCTGACCGTCGAGTGTCATGGTGGGCACGGCGGTGAGCTGGTGGTGCGTGGTGTATGTACTGACCGTCGAGTGTCATGGTGGGCACGGCGGTGAGCTGGTGGTGCGTGGTGTATGTACTGACCGTCGAGTGTCATGGTGGGCACGGCGGTGAGCTGGTGGTGCGTGGTGTATGTACTGACCGTCGAGTGTCATGGTGGGCACGGCGGTGAGCTGGTGGTGCGTGGTGTATGTACTGACCGTCGAGTGTCATGGTGGGCACGGCGGTGAGCTGGTGGTGCGTGGTGTATGTACTGACCGTCGAGTGTCATGGTGGGCACGGCGGTGAGCTGGTGGTGCGTGGTGTATGTACTGACCGTCGAGTGTCATGGTGGGCACGGCGGTGAGCTGGTGGTGCGTGGTGTATGTACTGACCGTCGAGTGTCATGGTGGGCACGGCGGTGAGCTGGTGGTGCGTGGTGTATGTACTGACCGTCGAGTGTCATGGTGGGCACGGCGGTGAGCTGGTGGTGCGTGCTGTATGTACTGACCGTCGAGTGTCATGGTGGGCACGGCGGTGAGCTGGTGGTGCGTGGTGTATGTACTGACCGTCGAGTGTCATGGTGGGCACGGCGGTGAGCTGGTGGTGCGTGGTGTATGTACTGACCGTCGAGTGTCATGGTGGGCACGGCGGTGAGCTGGTGGTGCGTGGTGGCGAGCAGCTTGGCCTGCGTGTGTGCACTCCTCACTCCGTGCTGCAGCAGTGCCAGCCACATGTTCCATCCCCCGGCTTCGCCCGCCACTCCCCGCCCGCCATCCGACCACATTATATTCCGCACGTACGTCACCAGGTTACACACGATCTGATAATAAAAAAAGTGATACAACTTATTCTCATTCCGTGAACTCTCATTCTAGCCATATCATTTTTTTTTCCATCGTTTCTCACATAAACATCAAACCATTAATAAGTCCTTAACTACAGTTGATCACAAAAATAGTAAGTTTAGGATTTTTTTTTATATTTTTAAATTGATATACTCGTACCACCTACCGATGCCCTGAGTCATAAATTTACGCCTTATTAGTTTAGATCCTATATAACAGATGATACTTTAACATAATGAATAATGTAAATTTCGATTTATTCAGTGTAGGCCCTGGTAAGACACATGAATGTCGACGAATTTGCTACCAGTTCGCAAACTAGCCTTCTAAAAAAAACTCAGCTGGTATCACGTACATTTAATTACATAATATAAGTATACAAGTGTATATACCTTATAGTATAGCAGCATGGAGTGGGTATCCTTGGGCGGATGGCAGAAGCGTGCGAGCAGTGCTAGCATGAGCGCCCTGACCCTTAGCGCGGCGGGCGCGGCGCGCGCCAGGGCGGTATCCTGGCGAGCCTGCCCGAACACCTCCCCGTCGGCCGCGCGCCCCACCACTGACGTCACTGCTTCCACCTCCACCAGCAGCTCCCCGGGGGAGTTAGGGTTCGCCGCCCTGACGTCATCATATATTATAACGCTTGCATTACGTCACTTTAATCATGCGCCGCTCTGTTGTCAGAGCATATAGTTTAACGTCAACCTATGTTAATCCACTGCTGGACATAGGCCTCCCCTAAAGAGCGCCATAGCGCCATGTGTTCAGCTTGACGCAGGCATTACGCTATTCGCCTTATACAAGGTAACGCCGTGGTAACATTCTGACGGCGGAATGCCTGATCGTTTTCTTCTTATTGCTTTTGTATTCTTTCTTGCAAAGTACTAATTATTTTTTAACAAGGTATCAACATTTAAGTTTAAAGGAAGTCTTTCGATTACATTCGACGAATATTTAGGTATAATAAAATGAAATTTGGAAGGTTTTTCTTTGTGAATTGGAGGAATACACTAAACAAAGGTTTTCTACAAATTCACCATTGTCATACCACATTTGCAAACAAAATTATTTTGTCTGTGAGTGAACACATCGTCATTCTCCCTAAACTACGTTATGTATCTTAAAATTATGGATTTTACTAATATGTAACAGTTGAACTCTGGTTTCTAGTTATCAAAACCATAATATATTTAAAGATAAGTAGAAAAGTCAATAACTCGAAGAGCATCGTGAGCGGGTCACTAGCAGTGGTATTAGTAAATTACCTGAGCACCATATCGATGCACTCGACGTGACTGAGCAGGAAGTGCGTGATGTGTATGACGCAGCTATGGTTGTGCGTGCCCAGCGTCGTCAGCAGAGCGTCGCACAAAGACAGGGCTGGCACTAACATCTGACGGAACCTATGGGGTTACAACATTATACAGTCTGTCGGGGAAAATAGAACAGCTGTTAAAATATGTGATAGGGTACAATTCAAGAAGCAAAGAAAATTATTATGACAAAAATATCTTTAATATCTTTACTTTAGCAAACCCCATCCCAGAAGGGTTCCCGAAGGAGTAAGCAACAGTTTTGTAACAACATCCACTTTTCGCCGAAGATTATTAATGTTTAATGTGGTGGTGAGTCCATCGCCATCTCAGGTACTATACATACATACGTCTTTGAATTACTTCTCAGACATATTCATGTGAATTCCGTAAGGCACGTGGGTGAAATTACTGTACTTAAGTTTTTTTAAATGCTGCCCCGCTGGGATTCGAGCTTGCTTAGTAGGTGACTCTTAAACCCCACAGCCACCACGGCTCTCTTTAATAATATTTGAAGAAATATTTATACATGTTATGCTCACGCCTGTATCCCATGGGGGTAGGCAGAGACCACTGTTGAAAGAAATATGAAAGCTCACCTGGCAGCAACAGAAGGCAGGAAGTCAGTGTCTCGTGAGGCAGGCACGTGTATATCGGGGTGTGCACTCAAGGCCGTCATGTTAGCTAGTACTGACAACGCTCCTTGCGCCAACACCGTCTCGGCGCCCTGTCGGGACCCGGCCAGCTTCAGCAATAGAGACATTTTGCACTCGTATACGTAAACTACCCGCAATGACTTCGGCTCCGGTTGTAACGCCTATTGATAAATAAATAAGGTTTAAAATTGAATAACGACATAAGCAAAACATACAGATACATCTATAGGCGTAGACAAAGTAACATTCTCTCGCGCTTGCGCTAATAGAAGCGATACAGAATGTATGGAAATGACATAAATCAGTCACGTGACATATGTCATTCCCGTACATTTTGTATCCTTTCTATTAGAGAAGCGTGAGGATAATGTTACATTGTCTACAGGCTCTGTAATGTGACTCGCTCGTTAACCATTTTTCTCAGAAGGCTAGTTTCCGAACCGGTGGTAAACTTAATAAATATTTTTCATTTTCTACCAAACGTTTATGCGCAGAGCGCCCACACCCACATGATTTTATATAATAGAATTTAGATAATAGTACCTTGTAGTAATATATCTCTTCTTTCGGATGTAGTTTTAGTGTTTGAAAATATATGTATAAAGTACAATAATTACTCTAACATTTTTATATTATAAGTAATTGAAAAATCATTTTTGTCGCGGAACCCTAATATTTTTAATAAATAAAAGTAGCTTAAGTTACTCATTGAAACATCAGCTACCTGCCAGTGAAAGTCCCGTTAAAATCGGTCCAGTCGTTTCAGAGATTACCCGGAACAAACAGACAGACAGACAGACAGAGAAAAAATTTAAAACATGGTTTTTAGTGCCAGTAGCGTGTATCCTTTCATAGACATTTAGTGAAAAGCTGTTATTTTGGAATTACAAACAGACACTTCAATTTTATTTATCTGTATAGATGTATATAGTATAGAAATGGACCCACAAACTATAGAACATGTTTTTTTTATTGTACTGACCTCTTTAAGCCCTTCATCGTCCTGCAAGAGACTATCGATGAGGCTCCTCAGATACCCTTGATGTGTGAGTGTGTTCATCCAATCAGTCCTGGGGTTGATCTCTATGAGCGTGTGGAGGCAGGCCAGCGCCACCATGCGGCATACATCGTGTCCCGCGCCGATACAATCCCCGCACACTATCGAACACAACCCCTCACCAAACTCACTGATCACATCCACCACCATACTCCTTAAAGAAGACTCTTCACGACTCTTCGCCTTACTACTGTCCAAGCGACTCACATACGTCATATTCACCTCCTCTTCAGGATCAGCTGAACTAGGCTTCAAGTTCACTATATTCAAGTAATTCAACAACGCTCCGTACAGATTGACCCGCATCTTCGGCGTAGACCCGCCCGATACTAAGATCCAGCTTAGAATCTTGTGCAGGATAAATTTTAATGTGAGGGAATTCGTCTGCATTATCTGGTTCGAAGGACCAAAGAATGAGGATTCGAAATCTGACGTTCTCATGTTCGTGTCTCGTTTCTGGAGGATGTAGCAATGTCTGAGGTAGACCAGGAGTAGCAGGACTGTTCCGGACGCTAGGTTTCCTATTTGGGGTAGGACTTCCGCGGGAGGTATTTTGTTGAGGAGATCTTGAAGAATGTTGAGGAGAAGACTCTTCCTGGCCTCTAGGTTGAGTATGTCGTGGGGAGCGACGCAGAATAGTATCTCAGTGAGTTGTCGCCACGAGTCGTAGTAGTGGGTGAGGGTGGCGGCGAGGTTGCGTTGCCGGTTCACTTCTGTCACGTAGTCCAGGACCTGATAAGAATACATAGATATTTATATACATTACTTTTAGTTTGGTGTCGTTGGACGATACTGCACTTTAATAAAATGATTTTAAACTAATATATTTCTCAGAACCTTTCCAAATGGAGGAAAGCTTGTAAGAACAATTAGATGACACGGCGATTGCGCAAAATTTAACATGACGGAACGATATATTTTGTCAGTATGCTTGGAGTGCTGCGAGAAGTCTGCATATGAGTATAACCTGCTAGTTAAAGTAACATTTTTTGCACCGCTAATGTTGTATAAATAAAAATAATCAAATACATAAAACTATTGTTTTATTTGCGGGGTCTATTTGAGAGTACATACTGTATTAATTACTAATAATTTTCAGAAAAAAATATTCCTTGAACTATTATTGTTTTTAGATTATAATTGTTGGTATTGAATTCAATAAACCTTTTGTATTTCGACGGCGAGCAACGCCCTCTGCGGCGCGGCTGCGTGCAGCGCTGCCATCTCCCGGGCCACCAGCGCGTGGACACGGGATACGCTGATCCTCTTGCCTCCCAACCCTACACACACACCAACAACTCTACATTATGCATACATCATATCATAGCATCATTATTATGAAACGTCATATTATTTACTAGCTGTGCCCCGCGGTTTCACCCGCGTAGATTTAGTTTCATCCTTATTGTCGCGGAACCCTCATATTTTTGACAAATAAAAGTAGCCTAAGTTACTCCTTGAAACATCAGCTACCTACCAGTGAAAGTCCCGTCAAAATCCATCTAGCCGTTTCAGAGATTACCCGGAACAAACAGACAGACAGACAGACAGAGAAAAATTTTAAAACTTGGTTTTTTAGTGTCCGTAGCGTGTATACTTTCATATGCATTTAGTGAAAAGCTGTTATTTGGAAATTACAAACAGACACTTCAATTTTATTTATCTGTATAGATATAAGGGTCATGGCGGCCTTGGGGTTTGAGCAGTCGCCTGCTACGCCAACGATAGTGAGTTTATCTAAAAACTGATTTCACACCACGTGCTCTACGGTGAAGGAAAACGTGTCACGTTGGCACTTAATCATATTCGACGAAATGTGGGTGTTGTGTTTACAACACCTCTGCTTACCCCTTCGGAGACCCTTCTGGGATGGCCGAAATGCCGACTATATCTAAGGTAAATCGCCGTCTCAGGTACTATACATACGCCTTTGAATTATTTCTCAGACATATGCAGATCCGATATGTTTTCCTTCACCGTAAAGTACATAGTGTGTAATCACTGCAAAAACTCATTAATACAGGCCGCTGGGATTCGTTGCATCTAGATCGTAGCCAAGTCCTGGGCCACAACAATTTAATTACACAAAAGTTTTGTCATCGATATGATAATGATTGTGTATGTTTACCGGTAGGCAGGTCGCAGGAGTCGATGGCCTGCCTGAGTTGCTGAGCGTGGAACAGCTCCCAGTGCGGCTCGGCGGGGGGCGCCACCGTCACTGGCAGTGCTTCCAACGTGCGACGGATCAAACACCACTCCCATTCCTATACACACCATTATACACATATTATACATGGGACAAATCTATACATCTATACGGATAAAGAACATATGAGTGAATAAAATTAAAATGTCTGTTTGTAATTTAAATTAACAGCTTTTAATTAAATGCATACTTTATTCCAATCCCGTGGAGGCTGACAAAAATCGTAGTATTAATGGGACTTTTACTGGCAGATAGCTAATGCTAAGGAATAACAAAAGTTCCACGAAATAAAACCACACATTTAATGAAGTCTAGCCAGCATGATAATCATTGGTTATAATATAAATCATAAAAAATATATACTAAGCCCATGGACACAATTCCAAGGCACAAAAGTCGATAAAAAAACTAAAAGTAGGTACTACATATAATAAAAGAGGCGTGAACATATGTATGTATATGAAAATGAAAATGAAAAATATTTATTCAGTTTAGGCACTGGTAAGGCACTTATGAAAGTCGAGAATTTACCACCGGTTCGGAAACTAGCCTTCTGAGAAGAACCGGCAAGAAACCTTCTGAGAAGAAAATATGTGTGTGTCACCTGGTTGGGGTGTGCAGGTGTGTGTGTGAGCGCAGCCAGTAGCGCGGAGAGCGCGGCCAGTTGTCGCGCTGCACCCGCTCCGCCCGCTTCGCAAGCACACGCCCGCAACACCCACGACCGCGCCGATAACGTCGTCACTGTCGCTTTCTATACACACACAAGTGACACCTTACTAGAGGGAGACAAGTCATGGTAAGTGGCTGCGGCCTATGAATGTGACCAACATCAGAGTGCTGAGATGGAGTCGGAGAGAGGCAAACAGGCGTGTGTCCGCCTGATAGTAAGCGGCTGCTACAGCCTGTGAACTTATGCTAAAGATTGGAATCACTATGCCAACACTATAAGTGAATTTTGAGTGAGGTCGGTGGTATAGTAGAGGTATGTGTAGAGTGAGGTCGGTGGTATAGTGTAGGTGAGTGTAGAGTGAGGTCGGTGGTATAGTGTAGGTGTGTGTAGAGTGAGGTCGGTGGTATAGTGTAGGTGTGTGTAGAGTGAGGTCGGTGGTATATTAGAGGTGAGTGTAGTGTGAGGTCGATGTTATAGTAGAGGTGAGTGTTGAGTGAGGTCGATGTTATAGTAGAGGTGAGTGTTGAGTGAGGTCGATGGAATAGTAGAGGTGAGTGTAGAGTGAGGTCGGTGGTATAGTGTAGGTGAGTGTAGAGTGAGGTCGGTGGTATAGTGTAGGTGTGTGTAGAGTGAGGTCGGTGGTATAGTGTAGGTGTGTGTAGAGTGAGGTCGGTGGTATAGTAGAGGTGTGTGTAGAGTGAGGTCGGTGGTATAGTGTAGGTGAGTGTAGAGTGAGGTCGGTGGTATAGTGTAGGTGAGTGTAGAGTGAGGACGATGGTATAGTAGAGGTGAGTGTAGAGTGAGGTCGGTGGTATAGTGTAGGTGAGTGTACCGTGAGGTCGGTGGTCGCGCGCAGGTGTGTGGGCAGGAAGTAGTCGCGCGTGCGCAGGTATCGCAGCGCGGGTGCCGAGGTAGCTCGTCGTGCGCACAGCGAGTACACTAGCCGGTAGCTGCTTTCCACCAGGGTCGACGCTTGTCTAATACACACACAGAGACAATCAAATGGATGCAGAATGTTTTTTCAATAATCAAATAAGCTGTTCAATTAGAATTTTATTTGTGTATAGATAGTCTTTTGTCATGCAAAGCAAGCTCTAGTCACAAAAGAAAATTCCAATAAAATAAAACACATACCTTTCCCCGCTGTTCTGGCCGGCAATGTGTTGGTCCAGTATATCCAGTATGGAGTGGAGACACGTGCGAGGGAACCCTGCCGCGCCCGCTTCACTTAACGCACTGCGACTCACCTATACAATACATACATTATGTTCATGCCTGTATCCCGTATGGGTGGGCAAATGCTACTATTCTTGCATTATATAAAACAGCCAATGGTTAATCGAATTAATTGAAAGAACAAGGAATAAAATCGAGAGGTAACACATAACTTCTTTAAATAAAAATCATCCAAGTAATCCTGTGCAACAAAAACGAAATTTTTCCATTTTCAAACATGTACTTATTGGTAAAAGTCCATCTCATCTTTCCGGCCAGTAATAAAATGTATGTGACTAACATCATCATTGATCTGGTATCCTAGTAGGAAGTGTGCAATATTGGGCGGCGCGGTAGGCAGTGCTTGCAGCAGGAGCGCCACCAGCCCCTCCTTAGCCCTCCGCACCGGGCCGCCGCCCTCCGCGCCCTCCTCGCCCCCCTCGCCCCCCTCGCCCCCCTCGCACCACTCCTCCGCCTCCAGGCATTCCACGAAGCCGTGTCTGAACCACAAACAATCAACATATTTATACTTATTGTTATTATCCTAGTTCGTCAGTTATAAGTTTTACAGCATCCTTAAAAATATTCCAAATTAATTTTATCTAAGATTTAAACCGTCGCATATTTAACCGAAAGATGGCGCACACTTAGCGCCTGGCGGCGGCGGGCGCCTGCAGAGCGCGGCACAGTAATATATAGTACCTGATGTCAGTGGCGAGTGCATAGTTGTGTGTGAGCGAGGGCAGCAGGTGTCTGGCGGCGGCGGGCGCCTGCAGAGCGCGGCACAGTAATATATAGTACCTGATGTCAGTGGCGAGTGCATAGTTGTGTGTGAGCGAGGGCAGCAGGTGTCTGGCGGCGGCGGGCGCCTGCAGAGCGCGGCACAGTAATATATAGTACCTGATGTCAGTGGCGAGTGCATAGTTGTGTGTGAGCGAGGGCAGCAGGTGTCTGGCGGCGGCGGGCGCCTGCAGAGCGCGGCACAGTAATATATAGTACCTGATGTCAGTGGCGAGTGCATAGTTGTGTGTGAGCGAGGGCAGCAGGTGTCTGGCGGCGGCGGGCGCCTGCAGAGCGCGGCACAGTAATATATAGTACCTGATGTCAGTGGCGAGTGCATAGTTGTGTGTGAGCGAGGGCAGCAGGTGTCTGGCGGCGGCGGGCGCCTGCAGAGCGCGGCACAGTAATATATAGTACCTGATGTCAGTGGCGAGTGCATAGTTGTGTGTGAGCGAGGGCAGCAGGTGTCTGGCGGCGGCGGGCGCCTGCAGAGCGCGGCACAGTAATATATAGTACCTGATGTCAGTGGCGAGTGCATAGTTGTGTGTGAGCGAGGGCAGCAGGTGTCTGGCGGCGGCGGGCGCCTGCAGAGCGCGGCACAGTAATATATAGTACCTGATGTCAGTGGCGAGTGCATAGTTGTGTGTGAGCGAGGGCAGCAGGTGTCTGGCGGCGGCGGGCGCCTGCAGAGCGCGGCACAGTAATATATAGTACCTGATGTCAGTGGCGAGTGCATAGTTGTGTGTGAGCGAGGGCAGCAGGTGTCTGGCGGCGGCGGGCGCCTGCAGAGCGCGGCACAGTAATATATAGTACCTGATGTCAGTGGCGAGTGCATAGTTGTGTGTGAGCGAGGGCAGCAGGTGTCTGGCGGCGGCGGGCGCCTGCAGAGCGCGGCACAGTAATATATAGTACCTGATGTCAGTGGCGAGTGCATAGTTGTGTGTGAGCGAGGGCAGCAGGTGTCTGGCGGCGGCGGGCGCCTGCAGAGCGCGGCACAGTAATATATAGTACCTGATGTCAGTGGCGAGTGCATAGTTGTGTGTGAGCGAGGGCAGCAGGTGTCTGGCGGCGGCGGGCGCCTGCAGAGCGCGGCACAGTAATATATAGTACCTGATGTCAGTGGCGAGTGCATAGTTGTGTGTGAGCGAGGGCAGCAGGTGTCTGGCGGCGGCGGGCGCCTGCAGAGCGCGGCACAGTAATATATAGTACCTGATGTCAGTGGCGAGTGCATAGTTGTGTGTGAGCGAGGGCAGCAGGTGTCTGGCGGCGGCGGGCGCCTGCAGAGCGCGGCACAGTAATATATAGTACCTGATGTCAGTGGCGAGTGCATAGTTGTGTGTGAGCGAGGGCAGCAGGTGTCTGGCGGCGGCGGGCGCCTGCAGAGCGCGGCACAGTAATATATAGTACCTGATGTCAGTGGCGAGTGCATAGTTGTGTGTGAGCGAGGGCAGCAGGTGTCTGGCGGCGGCGGGCGCCTGCAGAGCGCGGCACAGTAATATATAGTACCTGATGTCAGTGGCGAGTGCATAGTTGTGTGTGAGCGAGGGCAGCAGGTGTCTGGCGGCGGCGGGCGCCTGCAGAGCGCGGCACAGTAATATATAGTACCTGATGTCAGTGGCGAGTGCATAGTTGTGTGTGAGCGAGGGCAGCAGGTGTCTGGCGGCGGCGGGCGCCTGCAGAGCGCGGCACAGTAATATATAGTACCTGATGTCAGTGGCGAGTGCATAGTTGTGTGTGAGCGAGGGCAGCAGGTGTCTGGCGGCGGCGGGCGCCTGCAGAGCGCGGCACAGTAATATATAGTACCTGATGTCAGTGGCGAGTGCATAGTTGTGTGTGAGCGAGGGCAGCAGGTGTCTGGCGGCGGCGGGCGCCTGCAGAGCGCGGCACAGTAATATATAGTACCTGATGTCAGTGGCGAGTGCATAGTTGTGTGTGAGCGAGGGCAGCAGGTGTCTGGCGGCGGCGGGCGCCTGCAGAGCGCGGCACAGTAATATATAGTACCTGATGTCAGTGGCGAGTGCATAGTTGTGTGTGAGCGAGGGCAGCAGGTGTCTGGCGGCGGCGGGCGCCTGCAGAGCGCGGCACAGTAATATATAGTACCTGATGTCAGTGGCGAGTGCATAGTTGTGTGTGAGCGAGGGCAGCAGGTGTCTGGCGGCGGCGGGCGCCTGCAGAGCGCGGCACAGTAATATATAGTACCTGATGTCAGTGGCGAGTGCATAGTTGTGTGTGAGCGAGGGCAGCAGGTGTCTGGCGGCGGCGGGCGCCTGCAGAGCGCGGCACAGTAATATATAGTACCTGATGTCAGTGGCGAGTGCATAGTTGTGTGTGAGCGAGGGCAGCAGGTGTCTGGCGGCGGCGGGCGCCTGCAGAGCGCGGCACAGTAACGCCACGGCGCGGGCCGCTGCCTCGGGCAAACTATTCACCAGACCCACCACCTTGCAGCACGTCACCAGCCGGTCTTGGCTATCAGGACCTTCCGGGGCTGGGGACAAAATAAACACCATCAATGATGAACAAGAAACATTTCACCTTACTTCAATAACAACTATGGTACAGAGCTACTCTTGTACTGAGTTATATACAAACATACATCACCAAATGTCCTTCTCATTTGCTTTCACATGAAGCTCGTGGCGTAACAAACTCTCTGGTCATCACACAGACAGCTGAGATTTGAACTTATATTTTGCGTAGCAGGTAGCTATTCAAACCACTCGGCCACCACGACAAGTAACAGAGTACTTAATGATCCAATATCTTACCTAGTATAAGTTTAGAGAGTCCGACGATGAGTATCGAGCGGCCCGAGTCGGTAGCGGCGGTGATCAGAGCTCGTTCCAGGGTCAAGCCACGTTCCAACATCTGCAGTACTGACACTAAGCTCTCCTCCACGTATTTCTAGAAAATGACAAGCAGAATAAAGTAAAAAAAATATAGCTGTCATGGGTTGGAAGATTTAGAGTAGAATATGCTTAACACATTCGCTGCAGAAATTTCGTCTTCTTCGTAAATTCTCTAACAGTTGGACGCGCAGGTGCGTCCTCAGCAGCGAACGCGTTAATAAAATAAAAATATAGGGTTATATACCACAGCTTTATAAGCAGTTAGGAGTCTAGGTAAAATTTTTGAAATTGGAATGTATTTTCTATAGAGCGTGAGGTTTGTCAATCATAAAGATTAAAAAAGAACTCCTTTTTAAGTCAAATTAATATAAATTTTTCGTGTTGAAGTTTTGAAAGATGTTAGCAGAACACATGAATGATTTCAATAAGTAGCAGCTGTAAACAAATATGGTAACCAACTGACCTTGCCAACAACGGTGTTAGTATTAAGTAGATGGAAGGTCTCATCAAGCGACGATAGCAACAGCCTCAGCAGTTCCGACTTGGTGTGCAGCTGCAGCAGCAGGCGGAACCCGGGGGGCGGGTCCATGTCGGGCTCACGGCCCGCGGGTGGAAAGTCCGTGGGCGACGGCTCGTACTGTTCCAACCAACGAGCGAACACGCGGAAGCACAGGGATAACACCTAGGGAACAACAATAAATATTTTTAGTAATAAATATAGTAGGAGCCCAGGCCGGGGAGCCAGTAGTGAAAATGAAAATGAAAAATATTTATTCTGTTTAGGCCCTGGTAAGGCACTTATGAACGTCGAGAATTTACCACCGGTTCGGAAACTAGCCTTCTGAGAAGATCCGGCCAGAAACTCAGCCAGTGTTGTATGGTATGCAAACATGTTATGTAAATCATTTGGTATTGTTTTTACTTTTTTAATTTTTTTTTACACATGCATGTTGATAAAATTTTCGTATCTTCTATACATCTATACAGATAAATAAAATTACAGTGTCTGTTTGTAATTCCAAAATAACGGCTTTTCACTAAATGCATATGAAAGTATACACGCTACTGACACTAAAAACCAAGTTATATATTTTTATCTGTCTGTCTGTTTGTTCCGGGTAGTCAATCCGGTTAATCTCTGAAACGGCTAACGGGACTTTGAAAATTAAAATGAAAATGAAAAATATTTATTCAGTTTAGGCCCTGGTAAGGCACTTATGAAAGTCGAGAATTTACCACCGTTTTTCACTGGAAGTTTATTAAAAATATTAAGGTTCCGCAACAATGAGGATGAAACTAAATCTACGCGGGAGAAACCGCGGGGCACAGCTAGTTGTGAATAATTAAATGTTTTTTCTTTTTGTAATTATTGTTTACTGTGTAAGGAAATGTACATGATGCCAGCTGAGTTTCTTGCCGGTTCTTCTCAGAAGGCTAGTTTCCGAACCGGTGGTAAATTCCTCGACATTTATCGCCTTACTAGGGCCTAAACTGAATAAATAATGATCATTAACTGGGAGGCACTGACCTGCCACTTCTCGTGCGGCTTGGCGTAGGGTCTGTGGGGGGCGGGCAGCGCGAGGCGGGTGAGCGCGTGCTCCAGGTAGGGCCCCAGGCCGGGGGGCCGGCTGCCCGCGCCGAGGGCCCGCGGGACGCCCCCCGCCGCACTCAGCGAATCCAACAGTTCCAGGAACGCTCGCGACAGCGGGTACTCCTCCACGCGGCATTCCACCTGCATAGGGAAACGTTGTCACCTTTCATAACACCATATACTTGGGCACAATACAACAAAAGCTGTCAAACAAAATAATAAAAATATATAATTATAATAAAGTGATCATTGTGAAAAATATATTTGCCGCATTCTGAAACAAAGACCAATTTACAAGGAACGGTCATTCTGACGGAAGCTAGTCGAACACAAACATGACCTATGGAACTTAAAAAAATTACATGCATCATTTCATGATTTTACATTCTATTCAATGAATACAACCACCTCTGTAAATATGTCACTAATGCGAAACCACACCCTGTATGTATGCTTCATCCACATTCATGCATCTCCTCATACACTTTCTGCGGTTGCTAGTGCTCCGAATTTGACTTTTCTGAAAAATACTATTAATTTGGTCATAGTAGATCTTCCTTGGACGCCCTCTACCGACACTTCCGCTCACATTCGCTCTATAAATTTGTGTATATACATACCTCTAATAGTTCAGAGTTAAGCCCCCGGCGATCTTTAGCAGGACTGACTAGCTGGGCGGCTTCTAGAGCGGCCCAGACACGTGGGGCGGTGGCTGGCCAGCTGCCCAGCGCTGCTAGCGTCTGGCACAACTCTGCCTTCAACTGCAGAGGTATGTGGCAGCACATCAGACCTACGAACACGGCACAATCACGCTCACGTCTCCCCAGAAGGGTCCCTAAAGGGTGACGTGACAGATGACGACTATCGCTACAATTTTCGTCGCAATGTTTTCGAAAAGCTTTCAATCCATATCATTTGTTATTTTTACTTAGAACAGTGATTTTATCTAAGAAGTTGTAGTAAGCTTAAAAATACAAAACACAGGTAGATTGTGATATTTTTAAATGGTTATGTACCAAACATGCAATTGACAGCGTCCCACTGTAGGTTGTCGCAGATCTGCGCACACGCAGCCGAGTCCTGGCGCGCCACGCTAGCTATAAGTTTCAGTGCCGCCATCATCGCTTCCACCTGCCAATAAGTA
The DNA here is from genome assembly GCA_964035505.1 of Watsonalla cultraria. Lineage (NCBI taxonomy): Eukaryota > Metazoa > Arthropoda > Insecta > Lepidoptera > Drepanidae > Watsonalla > Watsonalla cultraria. Next base: position 700,810 of record OZ037717.1, on the reverse strand, counting down.
TTCATTTATTAATCTAAACTAAAAACATTTTTGTGAATAGATGCAATAAAATTTTCTATAGTGACCTCTTCTTGTCGCACAAGTAGCTTCCCCGGTCTGGCGGCGGGCGTTAGTATGGCCGAGGCACCCATCGACGCCACGTGTGAGTGCTCCGATAGCGGCTGAGGATCCGCCCGCAGGTTGCTGTACAAACACATATCATCAATCAGTCATTAGTAGTGGTGAGTAGGTGGTGCAGGCGGGCCACTCACCAGTAGTAGCGTGCGAGCGCGGTGAGCAGGCAGTGCAGGCGGGCCACTCACCAGTAGTAGCGTGCGAGCACGGTGAGCAGGCGGTGCAGGCGGGCCACTCACCAGTAGTAGCGTGCGAGCGCGGTGAGCAGGCGGTGCAGGCGGTGCAGGCGGGCCACTCACCAGTAGTAGCGTGCGAGCGCGGTGAGCAGGCGGTGCAGGCGGGCCACTCACCAGTAGTAGCGTGCGAGCGCGGTGAGCAGGCGGTGCAGGCGGGCCACTCACCAGTAGTAGCGTGCGAGCGCGGTGAGCAGGCGGTGCAGGCGGGCCACTCACCAGTAGTAGCGTGCGAGCGCGGTGAGCAGGCGGTGCAGGCGGGCCACTCACCAGTAGTAGCGTGCGAGCGCGGTGAGCAGGCGGTGCAGGCGGTGCAGGCGGGCCACTCACCAGTAGTAGCGTGCGAGCGCGGTGAGCAGGCGGTGCAGGCGGGCCACTCACCAGTAGTAGCGTGCGAGCGCGGTGAGCAGGCGGTGCAGGCGGGCCACTCACCAGTAGTAGCGTGCGAGCGCGGTGAGCAGGCGGTGCAGGCGGGCCACTCACCAGTAGTAGCGTGCGAGCGCGGTGAGCAGGCGGTGCAGGCGGGCCACTCACCAGTAGTAGCGTGCGAGCGCGGTGAGCAGGCGGTGCAGGCGGGCCACTCACCAGTAGTAGCGTGCGAGCGCGGTGAGCAGGCGGTGCAGGCGGGCCACTCACCAGTAGTAGCGTGCGAGCGCGGTGAGCAGGCGGTGCAGGCGGGCCACTCACCAGTAGTAGCGTGCGAGCGCGGTGAGCAGGCGGTGCAGGCGGGCCACTCACCAGTAGTAGCGTGCGAGCGCGGTGAGCAGGCGGTGCAGGCGGTGTAGGCGGGCCACTCACCAGTAGTAGCGTGCGAGCGCGGTGAGCAGGCGGTGCAGGCGGTGCAGGCGGGCCACTCACCAGTAGTAGCGTGCAAGCGCGGTGAGCAGGCGGTGCAGGCGGGCCACTCACCAGTAGTAGCGTGCGAGCGCGGTGAGCAGGCGGTGCAGGCGGTGCAGGCGGGCCACTCACCAGTAGTAGCGTGCGAGCGCGGTGAGCAGGCGGTGCAGGCGGGCCACTCACCAGTAGTAGCGTGCGAGCGCGGTGAGCAGGCGGTGCAGGCGGGCCACTCACCAGTAGTAGCGTGCGAGCGCGGTGAGCAGGCGGTGCAGGCGGGCCACTCACCAGTAGTAGCGTGCGAGCGCGGTGAGCAGGCGGTGCAGGCGGTGCAGGCGGGCCACTCACCAGTAGTAGCGTGCGAGCGCGGTGAGCAGGCGGTGCAGGCGGGCCACTCACCAGTAGTAGCGTGCGAGCGCGGTGAGCAGGCGGTGCAGGCGGGCCACTCACCAGTAGTAGCGTGCGAGCGCGGTGAGCAGGCGGTGCAGGCGGGCCACTCACCAGTAGTAGCGTGCGAGCGCGGTGAGCAGGCGGTGCAGGCGGGCCACTCACCAGTAGTAGCGTGCGAGCGCGGTGAGCAGGCGGTGCAGGCGGGCCACTCACCAGTAGTAGCGTGCGAGCGCGGTGAGCAGGCGGTGCAGGCGGGCCACTCACCAGTAGTAGCGTGCGAGCGCGGTGAGCAGGCGGTGCAGGCGGGCCACTCACCAGTAGTAGCGTGCGAGCGCGGTGAGCAGGCGGTGCAGGCGGGCCACTCACCAGTAGTAGCGTGCGAGCGCGGTGAGCAGGCGGTGCAGGCGGGCCACTCACCAGTAGTAGCGTGCGAGCGCGGTGAGCAGGCGGTGCAGGCGGGCCACTCACCAGTAGTAGCGTGCGAGCGCGGTGAGCAGGCGGTGTAGGCGGGCCACTCACCAGTAGTAGCGTGCGAGCGCGGTGAGCAGGCGGTGCAGGCGGTGCAGGCGGGCCACTCACCAGTAGTAGCGTGCGAGCGCGGTGAGCAGGTGGTGCGCGGAGAGCGCGTCGCGGCGGGCCAGCAGGGCCCAGGCGTGTCTCGGCACGGCCAGCGCGGCCAGCGCCCGCAGGTACCCGGGCAGCAGCGCCGCGCACACCAGCTCGCCCGACAGCCGCACGAACTTGTACAGCGTCGCCGCGCGCCCGCCCGACCTACGTCCACAATCGACATTAGCGCGGCTCGATCACCAAGTAGAGGAGGGGGGGGAGATGTACTGACCGGATGGTGTGCGAGTGCGAGTGTTGCTGGCAGGCCTCCCAGTAGTGGTGGCGCAGGCGTCGCGGGTCGTGCGTGTAGAGGCGCGCCACGCAGCGCAGCAGGGCGGCCAGGCGCGAGCGGCCCGCCGCGGCCGGCGCCGCCAGTCCCTCCGCGCGGTACATGTGCACCGCGCGCGCCGCCTCGTCCGCCCTACACACACACACGAGAATGTAGCCCACATCATATTATACGACTTCTGGGAGAGACGATTAAAAAATATAGTGTGTGGTTTTGCGTTGGTGCCATATTAACCGAGGTTGATAGAACATGAAGAATCAGCAAATGAAACATGTAATTTTTTATTTAGTTTACTACGAATAAAAATATCGTGCCAGGCCAGCTGACTCGGGTCACTGAACTTGCTGCTAGCGGCGAGTTCAATGACCCGAGCGCCTCCACTCAGCTTATTTACCTATTGAGTGTATAGGGCGATGCACAGACACGTTTAATACGATTATTTCTTTTGAGCCCAACATAAAAAAAACCTATCATTTTATTAATGAATTTTGTTCTATTCTATTATGTATCAACCTACAAGCACCAATGCAAAACCACACCCTGTATAGACAAAAAAAAATTAAGTTATTCTGTATAATAATACTAATAAAAATTATGTCATAATACACCCACATATAATACAACCCTCTACTCAATGACAATATTTTTCCAATTTTTTTTTATATTATGAAGTATCTCGAACTATTTAGTAAACTTACTTGACCCTCATCTCCATGAGCTTGGAATGCATGAGCACTATGAAGTCAGTAATAAGTATGTGCAGGCGGCGCTGGTAGAACTCCTCCTCGACCACAGTGTCCGATGATAGGATCGTTTCGTCTAAATACTCGAACACCTACAAGGGCATGTATCACTTATTAATAAATTCTACGTTGTTTTAGTGGTTACAAACATTGTGACCAAATTTCTGACTATGTGTTTAACGTAGTTTATTAGTATTAGTTACCCATCTTCTCACAAGATGGCGTTATATGATTTTATAACTCGATGTTGAGATTCTCTTTTAGTTGTGTATATATTCCGGTGACAAACGTCAACAGTGTAGTCAAATCAGTGTCGTCAAGTAAACAAACCTATAGTGGTCGAACCAATAAACCAGGACTGCCCAAGTTACGGAGTTTTATTCCAACCACCCAAGATCTGCTCCGACTGATCCTGGCTCCCAGGCCTTATTTGTGTTATACACTATGAAAATAGTAAGAAATGAAAAAGATTATCTTTTAGCTAACGAAATAAATAAATGATGTATATAATCACTTATTTATTCATTCTAACTTGTTTTATTTGTTATAAGCAAGTGACCTGAAATGTCTATCTATGAAAATATTAAAAAAAAACAATATAAAAGAATTTTCTTTTGACTAATCCAAACCAATCAATAACCGCTTTTAGCCATTAGTGAGGTTTTTATAATTCTCTTAGTACTGTGATTTCTCACCATCACAGTACATGGACAAGAGCGATATGTACGGCATTGTAAAAGCTTGTCCGGAAATGCGACCCTTGTCCCAATCCGATCCATTACTCGTGAGCTATTACTGGGGATGAGCATTACCACTCGCTCTCCCCACATATGGTTTGGTGGTAAATATCAAAATGGAATAAATATTTTTTAATTACCTTAGCATCAATAGCAGCGTCAACGAGCAGTTCATCTTGGTCAAGCAGCACACACCTCAGCTCAGGCCTGAGGAGGGACTGCGGCGCCCTCTTCAGAGCGGCTAAAGCTAGCCCCAGAGCCAACTGACATAATGCCTTCACTCCTCCCGTCTTGTCCTGGAACTCCTGTGATTGGTTCCCTTGAGGAGGCGTCAGCTCGTCCAGAAGGACTGATATCAGCTCCGGTTCTTGGATTAGAGGCAGCTTCTTTGCTAATTCTTCGCCGTCTTCGCGCCTGGGTAAAGTATTTTAGATTCACAAGTCGAATAGCCGCGCTTACGTCTGATGCGACTGGTAAACTCTTCCAGGTTATGTTCGGACTGGTCAATTAATGTCGATGTTCGTTTGTTCCGGCTAATCTCCAAAACGGCTACACCGATTTTTACGGGACTTTCACTGGCAGGTAGCTAATGTTACAAGGAGTAACTTAGGCTTTTAATTAAAAATTTCATTAGGGTTCCTCGAACCATCCATAAAATTAAGTCTACGCGGCTGCAACTGTGGGGCACAGCTAGTATATACATACATGTACATAAGTGTAATAAGATAATTCATAATTCTATGTATAAAACCCCTCACCTATGTAATACTGATAGGTCCAATGCATACAGCAGTGCCATTTGAAGCGCCAGCGATACATCGTCCAGCGCGCCGGTCGCAGTGTGCGTCGGTGATGCCGTTTGCTGCACATAATCACATATCACATATTGCACTTTATTCCAACAGACTTAGAGTTCATATTGGAGAGTGCATACCTCTGCTAGAATCCTGAGCATCATATCCCTGTCCAGCCCGCGTTGCGCTGACGCAGCGAATACTACTCCAGCTAGTAATTTCCTGTGGATACATATAATGTACTTGATACAAAAATTAAATTAAAATACATATGCTCACGTCATCCCAGAAGGGTCCCCGGAAGGGTAAGCAGAGGTGTTGTAACATCACCCACATTTCACCAAATATAATTAAGTGCCAAAGTGACACAGGGTGAGTCCATGGCCACCTTACTTAGATAAATACGTCTTTGAATTACTTCTCAGACTTATACAGGTTTTCTCACGATGTTTTGCTTCACCGTAAAGCACGTGGGGTGTAATTAATGCACTTGAGTTTTTAGAAAAACTCATTATGCTCAAGCCATCATGGCTCTTAAAAACAATTTATTGGTAATTATACTACACAAAAACTTATCGATCAGAGTTTTCATCAAATGCACTCTGTTCGATTTTCGCGTCTTAACCGCTTAACCAATTTGACTGATATTTGAATGGTCAAAGATGGATAATGTAAAAGGTACAAGTATTCTAATATATGTTTATAAAGCTACCTGGTGGATTCCATAGTAGCAAGCAGTTTGGAGTGGTAGTTGAGCGGCGGCAGTGCGCGGTTAGCTTGCAACAACTCCAGCTCCCCTTCTATCGTGAACCGTCGCAAGGCGTCCAGCGCCGCGCCGACCAGCCCTCCTGATATCAACTGCTCTACATACCGGGATACGTAGGATACTATCTCTTCGCGACCGTTTATTGACCTGACAATCACAAGGGTAAATAAATAAAAACATCATCATCAACCTATGTTAGTCCACTGCTGGACATAGGCCTCCCCTAGAGAGTGCATAAACTACCCCTAATGAATAAAAACAGGATAGCATAGACTTAATTTCACGGTGGAAAATTTTGTGACGAGACTGCATGAAAGTGTTCTCTTTTACCCTTTTGTTTAAGTGGCTACAAGCCGTTCTAAGAGATTAAACAAATAAATAATAATAAAGTCAAAGTCAAAGTCAAAAATATCTTTATTCGATTAGACTTTATACAAAGCACTTTCAAATCGTCAGAATGACACAATTTACAGGATTATACATGCTACCGCCAGGTTCGGAAGGTTGCTTTTACTGAGAAGAACCTGGCAAGAAACTCAGTAATTACTCTTTTCAAAAATATTATACAATTTAAAAAAAAAACAAATTAAATCATTTGAGAAATGTAAGCCCATAGACAGTTGCAATGCACAAATGTCGATAAAAATTAACATAAAGAAAAGTCTAGTAGTTCTATTTATATCTAAATGTAGCTTGAGATGACCAGCCCCCACAAGCATAAAAGGTTATTTCAAGGAATCCATTTTTTTTTGGCTGGAATATAATTATTTTTTTATAGCTTTTCAGCTGTTTTTTTTATTTGATAGCTGGCTTTTTTTCACGGAAACCAAATTAAAGAAAAAGTAGCCTTTGTTAAATTTTTTAACATCAGCTACCTGTCTATAAAAGTCCCGTTAAAATCAGTCCAGCCATTTCCGAGAGTCCTCGAATAAACAGACAGACAGACAAATAGAAATTGACTAAAAAAGCTGTTTATTTTCCTAAACTAACAGACACTTAAATTTTATTTATATACAAATAGAGTAGTAGGTAATGAAGTACTGACCAGCATACACCGTCGCGTGCCACAAGCAGTTGTTTAAGGGCATGCACGAGCGCCCTTCGGCCGTCGTAGTACAGCAGGATGGCCACCAGCCCGCGGGGCAGCCCCGGGTGCCGCGGCGACTGGCGCTGCGCCGTGTGGAGCAACTCCAACGCCAGGTACTCGCTCACATTGTACATGTCTGTAAACAATACCCCTATAGTTCCACTGCAACTGTCTAATATACTAGCTATTAGGTATGTACTCAGAAGAGACTGGAGGCAGTGCTGACCGCAAGCTTTTTATCCCACCCTTGCCCCCCTATGCCTTCCCATTCTATAGTTCTATGCGCTCAGTACTATCTGGACCTTTTACGACATGACACATTCATTAAAAACATCATAGATGGGAAGATAGAAGGAAAGCGAAGAAGAGGGAGACTACGGAGCGTCATATCGTACATGGTGGGTACAGGGTCGGCTATTGCTTCACGGACAAGTGCTTGTTAAATAAATTATGATGGTACTTTCTAAGTCTGACTCTAATAAGTGCTTTACATTACCTGGTTTATTGCCATTTGGATTGATTTACTAATCTTAAGGCTTTATGCAAACCATTTTGGAAGGTAAAATAGAGGGAAGGCGTGCCTGGGGCCGACCAAGGATAAGCTACACCAAACAAATAAAGGATAAAATAACCGTCACGTCATATAAGGAGGTCAAAGAAGCAGCACTGGACAGGAACAAGTGGAGGGAGCTTCATCAGCTTCACCGACAAGAGTCTAACTCTTAAATGAAGAAGAAGGCAATTGCATTCTCAATTGATAAGTTTGTTACTTATCTCTAAATAGTCAAAATGGCCCTTCAGGGAAACTTTAGGTTACTTACCAGTTATTTGGAGATTAGCTCATACACACATAATATATACAGACCTGATATAATAATGGCTTCATCCACCAGCTCCTTGGAGAGCAGGGTCCTGCCTATACTGGGCAGGGTGATCCCCTCTGTGATACCTCTCTTCAATTCCTCCCTGCTTGCCGGGTTCTTTGGCTGCATACAAAATGTTAGCATTATTTTAGAATTACTGTGAGATTGGATCTTCACAAAATTGGGACTTTCTTGTGAGTAAAATATTCAATCTACTATACAAAAATTAATCCCCATTCCCGGCATCATCGATTTTAACGGGACTTTCGCAAGCAGATAGTTGATGTGCCAAGGAGTGACTTAGGCAAATTTTATTTAAAAATATACATCAGGGTTCCACTGGACACCCATGACATAACTCTATGCGGGTGAAACCGCTATATATAAATATAAAAATGTGAAGTGTTCTTGTAGATGTTGCATAATCAAATGAACCTACAAATATTATAGTTTTTATGTGTCATACTCTGGATGTTTGTTACTCACATAGAAACAGTTTAATGGTTTTGGATGAACAGATAGTTTATTAACTGGATTAACAGATAGAATATCTTTTACAGCAAAAAATATTTTATATGGGATTGTGAAAAATGTAGAATTTTAAAAAACATTTTAGTAATTTGATAGCCCTCTCCTTTACCTGAAATTGGTTAACAATAAGTAGAAGTGCTTGATAATACTTACAGGATTCTTAAACAGTGATAGGAATGTTTGTTTATGCCGTCTGAGCACCGACTCAAATGTGTGGACCGAGTATGGAGCACCGCCACCCTCGTGGGTGAGGTACCCCTCCACCACTGACTGCAGCTCCTTGTACGGGGTCCATAGGTCCTCCGTAGTTGTTCCTGTATGGCAGAATATGAAACAAAAATTGTATTTACAGGGTGTAGACTATTAAGGCACAAACATTTAAGGCACAGAGCTTAAGTAGACGGTACAAATCAATTTAAAAATGAAAAAAATATTATTTAAATACTAGCTGTGCCCCGCGGTTTCACCCGCGTATATTCAGTTTCATCCTTATTGTCGCGGAACCCTAATATTTTTAATAAATTAAAGTAGCCTAAGTTACTCCTTGAAACATCAGCTACCTACCAGTGAAAGTCCCGTTAAAATTCCGTCCAGCCGTTTCAGAGTTTACCCGGAACAAACAGACAGACCGACAGAAAGACAGACAGAGAAAAATTTTAAAACTTGGTTTTTTTGTGTCATTATCGTCTTTACCAAGACGTACGTACCTACGCCGCGTCACATAAGTATGTACTTAACCTGCCTACCTACCTACTTATTGTTTATGCCTACCCCTCTGAAAATCTAATGCACGCCCCTGTTGCATTAAGCTATGAATGTTCAAGCACAAACTATAAAAATAACTTTTCTGAATCTTAACTTATGTACTAATGATTTGTCACATCACAAATATAACAATGTTAGGAGATATGTACAGGTTCATGTGTTGACTATGTAGAGGTGAATAATTTATTACTAGGCTCAGATCCCTCTAGGGCATCTGTCTCAAAGTGGGCGATAACGCCTCCTTGTGGTCTGCCCTAGGATCATGATTCTTCCAGACAGTTTTATAAAACATCTACTGTTGTCATAACCTCCAAACATTACATTTAATATGGAACATTACGGCTTAAATAATACGTTTTCACATTATCTAGTATCGATGAGTAATTGTTAACAAACAAAAGCTAAATAAATGGAAGTCTTGATGTATAAATTGTTACTAAATTCATTCTTAGACATAAACCGCTAAAATAAATCGCAGGTTAGAATCAAACAATTATTTACCTTCGCTTACATCCATTTTGCTTCTTTAAGGACTTATCATCTATTCTTTTCACAGGCAAATCACTTTAGTGCACTTTTTCGGAGAAAACTATACTTTCATCTTGTGTATTTTTAATTACTAAAGTATTATACAAACAAATTCGTTTTTATTTAATTTGTTTGACTGGTTTTGAGTTGACTGACTGACATGACATTACATGACTGATAGAGAGAACATAAACAAAAAGCAGCGAGACTGGCATCGACACAGAGAGACAACGTACACGTTTTTTTTCATTAAATTATTTCAGATTTCTTCAGGCATAGGGTATTTTTCATAAAATCTAATCCTTCGTCAAAAAAGTTACCGTAATTTAGGTTCAAGAAATTACATAGCTAATGTATAATAAAGTTTGACCCCAAACCATTGTTTTGTGCGCCCGTCAAAGTTTAACCGATTTATTGAATACCTTAAATTATATCGGTTTTCTTGAACCGGTTTTATGATTTACGATTAATCAAAGTGTAATATACCCGGTTTCTCGAATAACACTATCCGATTTCGACACAGGCGCATACTAAAATACTAGCTAAGCCCCGCTACTTCACTCGCGTGGACACAGGTGGTTTTATTCGCGGAACATTATTTAAAAAACAATTAGTTGTCTATTAGTTATTCCTTGAAACAACAGCTATCTACCAGTGGCCATCAAGCTAAAATCGGTGCAGCCGTTTCAGAGATTAGCCGGAACAAACGGATAAGACAGATATAAAAAACACTTACGTTATTTTTGGAATTACAAACAGACACTTCCAATTTTTTTTATCTGTAGATATGTAACAAAATACCAAAGGGTACCAATTTATATACACATAAAAATGGCGGGAATACTCATTCAATAAAACATAATGCACAACATCAAGATGTTTATTACACTGTAAAGTTAGATTTACAGAAGACAACAGTAACAATAATAAATTATATTATAGTAAAAATAGTCTCCACGTTACAGTAAAATGCAATTTAAATAAATACTTCTACAAGATTAAAGTGATTTCTCGAGTTTTGTTAGATACTCAGTGCATTTATTCCTGTAAAATGTATTGTTATAGAAAACAATGTTGGTGTAGAACTCACCAACATTGGTAGTTTGAACAGGGAGCAAGTTTAAAACATCCTTTGTCTCATCACTGGCCACCTTTTCGCACTCACAGTAAACATTGTCAAGACATTCCATTGCAGTCTTATTTGTAAAATTATTCAGAAGTATACTATTGCTGGATGTAAATCCTATTCTCTCAAAACATTTCCTGGCTATAATGACCAGGACACTCACATTAAAATGTGTTAGCAAGTTGAAATTATGGATCAACAGTGTTTGACCAGGGGACAAATCCCTCAGGCCATTTAGCAGCATTTTAAAACACCCCTTCTCATGCTGTTTGTAGTTGCCTACCAAGTCAAATTCAGGGAAACAGATCACATTGTCAATATCTGTTCCATATTTACTAAAATGACCATCATTGAGCTGTGTTTCTTTACAAAACACTATCTCTTTAAATTCCTCTTCGGCTAGTATTTGCAGATACAACTTAAATATTGGCACAAATATAAATTTTGAGCTATTAATTTTCTGCAGTGGTCTCCCGTAAGTGAAGACCAGCTTGAAGTCTGCACGGGGATCAAGGAAGCACATCCATTTTATAGGTTCATTTATGAGCATTAAGGGATTGGAGAGGACTTCTGCTTGTAGGAAAGAGTTTAGGTTCCTTGTCTTTTCTTTCAAAGACATTTTTGTGTACAACTGCCTTTCAGTGTACGAGCCCCTGTGGTACCGAGGGTTCATGTTAACTTTGTTCTCTTCGTGCAGGGCTCCTTTTAAGATCTCTTGTTCATATTCCAATGGTTTCAAGTCATACTGCCAGATGAACTCAGTGGCTACTATCGCCCGAATCTTTTTTATGTCCCTGTGCAGAGCTATGTTCTTCTGCATGAGGTAAGCTTGCAGGTTATTGTTGATGACTTGGCACTGTATTGACCCGTAGTAACATGCACACTCTTCAATTTGCTTGAGGAAAGACTCGGGTATATCTTCTAGAGGGAACAGGGCCTGATTACCATAGAGTTCAGTGCCATATGCCTGCTTCAGGACAGGTATGTATCTTTCAAGGCTGGTAACGCCCTTGTAGTTGAGGCAAATGGCGTAAACTTCCGAGTTTCCTTGCCTTGATGTCACTGGCTTGTATATATTCACCTCGTGGAACAGATGGTTGATCAGGTACAGAAGACTCACAGTAGAGTGCTCGAAAATTGTGAATAGCTTGAACACTAGTGTGCCTCCTGGGAATATAAATATATTATGTAAATAAGTAACCCTGCACAACCTACAAATAGAAATATAAAAAATACAGAATATAACAGAAAAAAAATTTAGAAAGACACAGAAAGTCAATTATGATAGAAAGGGAATGGATGTATGTTAATTTGAATGAAAAATTCTTTCACTAACGGAATGCATTATTACTGAGTAACAGGCTATATTATAACTGGAGTTAAATTCCCTAATAAAAATCAAGTGAAGTTGCGAATAGAAACCATCATCATGTATTTAAGAGTAATGAGACTTTTGTTGGTGTAACCAATGCAACTCTGTCCAGTGCCAGCTCTTTTACCTCCTTATACGACATGACAGACACCTTTTCCTTAACTAGTCCCATGTATGTTAGCTTCCTCTTCGTCTCTCCCTTCTACCTTTCCTTCTATACATAATAGAATTATACACGCTGTGCCCCACGGTTTCACCCACATAGATTATTAGGAACCCTAATATTATTAATAGATAAATGTAACCTAAACATGTAAGGTACTCTCCTTGAAACTTCAGCTACCTGCCAGTGAAACCCGTTAAAATCGGTCCAGCCGTTTCAGAGATTACCCGGAACAAACAGACAGACAGACAGATAGAGAAAAAATTTAAAACTTTGTTTTTTAGTGTCAGTAACACTACTGACAGTACACATGTTTTAGTGAAAAGCTGTTATTTTGGAATTACAAACAGACACTTCAATTTTATTTATCTGTACAGATATAGGTGTATAGATTAATAAGTTAATGATATTCACAAGTCTAGTTTACCAGAGCTAAGAGTTTGTAGAGCAGTAACAATTTCACAGTAATGAAGAGGTGACGTCACCTCCTCCTGAGCATCTGGTCTCTGGAGGCAATCAATTGACCCATCTGCTGTCACCAGAAGAACCTGCACAGAGAACATATCATATTTTTGTAAATACACCTCCTGCCTCCTATATCATTGTAACGCATTCGCTGCTAAGGACGCACCTGCGCGTCCAACTGTTAGAGAATTTACGAAGAAGACGAAATTTCAGCAGCGAATGTGTTAAAGATGGATAAGCATAAACAATAAATAGGTAGGTAAAGTTGTACCAATGTGGTATAGCATGTTTTAGTATAGACACACACACAACACAACTTTATTCAGTCATCACAAATGGTAAGCACTGCTTATCTGTTTATATGGAATGCCTGCCAGTGAAAGTCCTGTTAAAATTGGTCCAGCCATTTCAGAGACTAACGGAACAAACAGACAGACAGTCAGAGAAAAATTTAATAACTTGGTTTTTCAGTGTCAATAGCTTGTATACTTTCATATGCATTTAGTGAAAAGCTGTTATTTTGGAATTACAAACAGACACTTCAATTTTATTTATCTGTATAGATATAGATTTATTTAAATACAAATTAGTTATTAGTTAATAATTATATACGTTTCCTAAGGACTTGGCCTTAGTTATAATAGCTTGTGAGTTGTCCCAGTCCATAAGGTTGCCGGTGTTGTCCACACCAAAGTGCCAGTTGTCAAGAGTGTGGAACATGAACCGGTCGTCACTGATCATGTTAGAAGGAGAGTTGCCTTCGTAGTAAGGGTTCAATGTGTTTGCCACCCATCGCCACTGAAATATCATCAATAGGAATCTTAATAATCATAATAGCCTAGTGATTGTAACATTAAGAACCAAATTTTTCATTAATTGCTTTTTTTTGCCCTTTAGCAAAGGCCTCTACCAACTGCTTCCACATGGATCTGTTGTCCTTTGTCACAAGCTGTCTGCCATTAGCTTAATCTCATTTATATTCATAGGTACAGATAATGATGGTATTCAGTATAAAGCATACTTTTTACATTAAAGGTGGAATATCATGTTTCTACATTATCATTTGACACAATCAACATAATAAAACCTGCATTAAATCAGTCAAAAGCAAGGGATATCTAGATTTTTTTTTGCTACTCACTTTGATATCCTGATGGTTCAGCTTCAAGTAGTGGTTTAGAGAGGTGATGAAGGCCCCAGGAGCCTCACACAAGTGCAAGGACACCATTTTCCTCTCAGACACAGCCTCCGCTGGTATTATGTTGTACGCGCACGCGCACTCATAGAACTTCGTCCAAGCTTGTGTCAAGAATTCAGGGTTCACAAGACATCGAATCTTCCAGCCCACCTCCCCCGCTGGGTTCCGTCGCCGAGTGTGACTACTCCATTCTTCAATATTGAAGTCATTCAGCTGACTCTTGTGGAAATTCAAGCGGCTCTTCAACACTTCTAGCTGCTTCAGTTTCCACGGCGGCGCAGAAAACCATCGCTCCCGTTCAGGCAACTTCCACTCACTGTTGAACCGAAACTGATACTTTTTATTAAACAAATCATTTAATTCGTCCTGGAAATCGTCGTTTCTACAGAACCTCTGTCGCGATTGTAAAAAACACACGTCCGGCTTGTGGAACATCTTCGTAAATAGCAAAAGAATTTATGCGAAATTAACTTTTTGCCTAAAGCTTTAAACAAACATCATTAGTAAGAAGAAGTATTTTTTATTTAGTATTACATTTTAACACACAAATGCGTTCCAATGTCCGTCCCAAATTACGAGGTATAGGTTCAATACACAGCTCCAATGTAAATAAAATTAAAGTACACACACGGCCATGGATGGTTGACACTTGACAGTTTGTCTGTTTTGTCTGACAAGCATCATATTTCTTTTGCTTACTTTGTTTGTATCATGCTAACGTCAAAACGAGTACATAGCAATAACAAAAATCTAATATCGTAGAGTCCGTAAACTGACCTTGGTATTTCCGTTTTATCTGTGAACGGAGTCAGTGACTAGTGTAACGTCTGTGGAGTATGTAAAGAACCATAGATAAAGAACAAACTTCGCGTATAGAACTTTGTAATGAAGAGCCAGTGTCATCTTGATTGTTTCTCGATGACATAGACGAGTAGACAAGTAGTCACTGTTAGTCAGTCAAATTAATTGGCTGGCTGTCGTTGTCAATTCTAGACATCTTAGGCAATAGGAAGGCAGCCAGCAGTATTAAAAAAATTAGAGCAGCTGTACTTAATGCAAATATTTATTTTACTTTTGTTTTTTTGAGTTAATCTACCAGTCAGCTGTTTAATAATGTGATTATAATTTCGAGACTGGTGAGACCGACTTGTGTTGAGACGAGACGACAAACGTGAAGCAACTTTATTTCAGACTACCTACAGATTGAGCTCGACTTGACGGTTTCTTGACTCAAACTATCGTTAGAATTTCTTTTCCCTGACAGTGAATAACTTGAAACTGATGATGCGTAACGATGACCGTTTTGAAGAACAACCGCCTTACTCGCGGGTGTTCGTAGTTTGTAGCAAGCAATTGACTGTGAATGATTTAAAGCCAGCCTTCGAGCAATACGGGGAGCTGGAAGACATACACATGCCTAGAGACCGCAACTCGGGTGAGTCCAAAGGCATAGCTTACGTCAAGTACACCAAAACATCCTCAGCTGCACTTGCCATACAGGAGTTGCATCAGAGGAATATACCCAGCAGCAAGAAACCTGTTAAAGTAATGGTCGCCTCCCACAAGAGCAATCAATACAATGTGAGCGAGGATCAATACAAACGCCTTTTCATTAAAGTACACAAAGAAGCAACTGAGAATGAACTGAGGCACTACTTTTCTCAGTATGGACGGGTTGAATCCATACGCATTCAAAAAGACAAAGTTACCGAGGAAAGTAGGGGATTTGCTTATGTCAATTATAAAAATTTCTTTGATGCAGCTAAAGCTTATGAGGAGTGTGATAGAAAATACAAACCCATATTTGCTACACCTAAAGATGTGTTAAAAAGGAATAGAAATAGTTTAGAGGGGTATGATAACTATGCATCAGGCAACCAAAGTTCTATAAGGGAACCTTACAGCCACCAACGAGAGGAAGTTATGCCCAGAGATATGGGCATGCCCTTGAAGAGCCACAAACCACATGACCACAACATTAGTGTAACATGCACCCCCATGGTACCACAGAGATATTTAGAAAGATTATTCAACATTATACCAGGCTTGACACAGTTAAAGTACTCTATTGACTCATACAATACATGCAAAGCTACTGTAGCTTATGACTCTGAAATGGCGGGACAGCAAGCTATTGACAGAATAAATAATTTCGAATTCCCTTCTGGAGAGATAGTTCACGTAAAACCAGAAGAAAACCCCTTGAGTAAGGCTGCTAATGACTTGTCATCTATTGTGAACAATTTTAAAAATGCATTAGACTCTTCTCACCCTAACCTGTCTCAGCTGGCGGAGGCAATAGCTCAAGCGTCGACATTAATAAAGGTTGCAACATCTGGACAGGAGGTTTCACCTAAAACTGATCCCCTTGACAATTACTGCAGTGTCCAACTGCCTCCTTCTCAACCCATAGTCAGTCCCAACACTAGGGTTGCACAGAGATGTTTTCTGGTGTTCAAACCGCACCCCCTCCCCGTAGCCACACTAAGAGACGCCTTCTGCCGGTTCGGCGACCTGATTGATGTATCCACATTCCCCAATAAAACTTTTGGTTTTGCCAAGTATGCCTCGGTGAGTTCTGCTCAGGAAGCTATCCGAGTCCTCCACGGTGCTACTATTCGTGGTATTAAGCTAAAGGTGATGAAAGCAGATGAAAAGCCTAGAGAAAAAGATGTAGGTGAAGAAGACACAGACAGCACAGACCATGATATAGACAGAAAAAGGATGAAGATGGCTGATGATTCTGACTCCAAGTAACCTGACTGTGCTCGGACTGCTTTGTGACTGAATCTCAAACCATGGAGAATCCTCTTACTAATGACTTGAATACTACATTGATTTGATGTCACAATCAATTTGAATAATAATGAATCAGAAATGACAGTATTTTTTTTTATGTTTTTTTTACATTGAACTGAAACATGACTGTTACAGAGTTTACAATAGTTTGATTATTAGAATAAATTCAATAAGTATTTTTATTATTTGACCTTGTTGCATGATGAGAATTAAAGTTTATTTTAATTTTAACTGACTTTTTATTCCAGCAATATGTGACATGTTTTACAACAGAATACATTTATCCTATGACCTATATTAATTACCTCACAGCGCCATCTAGTCTCAAACTAAGCAGTTTGTGCGATGGCTACCTGACAATAGACGGAATATACTTTTTTTTAATACATTAGTCTGTCTGAGAATTAATTCAAAGACATATATATAGTACCAGGGGGCCTACTCGCTTTCTCTGTAAAACGAAGCTTCGGCCGAAAGTTCGCAAAGTTCCTACCACAGTTATTATTCGTTCTAAAATTACGTCCGAACGTGGTCCGCTAGAAAATTATTTGATGTTTATATTTTCTAAACCAACTTTAATTAAATTATTAGACGAAGAAAAATTTGAGTTTGATAAAAACAAAGCGATAATGAAACACGAAGTTTCGTTTTCGGAGAAAGGAGTAGACCCCCTGAGACGGCGATGGACTCTCCCTAGTCACGTTGGCACTTAATCATATTCGGAGAAATGTGTGTGTTATTGCTACAAAACCTCTCTGCTTACACCTTCGGGGACCCTTCTGAGATGGTGTTAACATATTTATGTACTAAAATTAGCCCAGAGTTTTCACCCTTGTTTAATTTAGTTAATGAATTTGAATACGTACTAAATACATACCTAGAGGTTTGATATAGAAAAACATCTGCAGTTATATTTTTTATAATCATCATCAAATATATACTTAGGTAATACAAGGTAAAAACAGGGTAAAGCATCTTCACAACATAGGTTGCAGCACAAAGTCTATGCCTTTACATAACTAGGATATTTCACAATACATCAATGGTGATAGGTTGGTTTATATTGGACAGATTCCCAGTCAGACAGTTATCATTTTCTACCACAGAAATTAGAACTTCTGTGTGAGATACAGAAAAAAGTCAAAAAGATCTCATGTGTATAGAAAAAGAAGAAATCTCTTCTACAATAACAAGAAGCGAAAGAAGTAAAGGGACATTGATCTATTTACTGATCTATAAGAGAAAATATAAATAATAAATGTTTTCGTTTTTATGATTGACTGTACCTCATAATATCTAACAACTCGCTACTAACATTTTCAAACTCTGCAATGGACTGACTAATCGTACAATAATAACACATAAACAATAGTTATTTGTTATGCAAGAGTGCAAAGTTGCTTTTTAACCGCGTGTTCAATTTTGATGACCGAGCAAGCGAAGGATTCAAAATTAGTATCCTGAGCGTTAGCGAGGGAATCAAAAGAGCACGAGGTGAAAAATCTTTGCACTCGAGTGCAACACGTAACTTTTCATTCCACCTCAGAGAGGAAATTACTAAATGCAAAAAAAAAAAAACGTTTACAATCACAAGATAGGTAGGTACACTTTTATTTCAGTTTAGGTATTAATTACTACATTATGACAGGTAAGTATTACAGAATAATCTTTTTAATTCACAAACTTAGTGCACACGATGTTCTAAATTCAATTTACTTTATCCTCTAGAGAATAAAAACGGCTTTTCCACTCAGATATTGAAGATTAAAAATACTCTTTCCGAGATGGTGGGATGAAAAAGATATAACTTGTCATCTGCCAGAATCTGTCCAAAACAAACTAGCAGGAGCAGTATAGAACAATATATTATCATCATCATTGTATGACATGACGCGGACTTGTTTCTTCAGCTGTTGTACATAACTAATCCTTGGTCTCCCTCTTCTTCGCTTTCCTTCTATCTTCCCTTCTATGATGTTTTTAATGAAAGCGTCATGTCGTAATAAGTGTCCAATGTATTATATATAGTATGAATTATTATGTAATAACTAGTTAATATGTCCTTGACACAAATATATCATTTGTAAGAGTTAACTTGAGTTTACATACTGCAAGTTAACTAATGTTGTTGATTATTAATTGTATTGAATTTTTAGGTGGTTTGTTTCTGAATAAAAAGGAATAATTTGTAAAAGGCTCAGGTTATTATTTCACCAATTTTTATCACTAGTTCCAGACTTAGACCAAATAGTATTTATATACCACATTAGTGACATTGTGGCTCATAGTTAGACAGTTACAATAATAAAATCACAATCACATACAACTTTTTTTATATATAATAGCAGTCTTTTAAGACAACCATTCGCCGAAACGTACACGCTTAGCATAATCATTAAACAATTCCATGGGATTTATACAACCACGAATATACCTGTTATACAGGTCCGTCATGAGTTAAGAGCGCGCACTTGGGAGAAGTCATTTTATGGGTCTGTAATTTTACAAGACATACTTTTTAGGCATTTTTTGCACGGCTTCGAATGGTGCTACATAACAATTTATAACATTTTATTTATTATTGTTATTATGAGCCTAATGTGTCCCACTGCTGGGCAAAGCTGTCCCTTCCCTCTTTTCATCCCTTCCGATCCAGGGCTTTCTCAGGCCAGGTTACCTGAATTTATCACACCATTATTCCCCGAAGTAGTAGGCAGACATGGTGCAATAACAACACCCACTTTTCACAAAAGATGATTAAGTGCCAATGTAACACATGGTGAGTATATCACCGAAATGTTGACAATTTTATTTATTTTTGAGGTTGTTTTGTTAATATTTAATCCATTATTGAACCTTTAATAAGCCATTACATCTACTCTTTACCACCAAATAAGTAAGAAGTAAAAGAAAGGTAATGGATTATTATGATATTTTTAAAATAATATGTACCCCACTAATGTCCTGTGCCAAATATTAATGCCTAAAAATCTACACCTGTATGTATGGGGCTAGGCGAATAGCAACAAGCACAGTATACCCACTATATTTCGCTATGCATTCTTTATTGGTGACGGGACCTGTAGCAGTATTATTTAAACTTATAAATATATTATCCTTCCGTCAGAACTACTCTAAGCCTCATTATACTGAAAACCCTTCAGTTTCTATTGTGTAACAAGTATGTCAACTCATTTAACGCAGATGATATTTTTGTGATGATTTCCTCGTACTCCACAGAGTTGTCATCCAGTTGTGCCACCCCGCTGTTGTTCACACTCAGTGTTTTCTTTGACTCAATCATCTGGAAAATTGCATTTTTTATTAAAAGTTGCATGTGGTCTTAAAAATATAAAATATTAAAAAAAATATAATACAAAAACTATTTTTAATGTTAAGGATGCCTTATTATTTTACTATAAAACCACTCAATAACTTCACCTCCATAGTAACTATGTATAATATGTATCCACCCTCAAAGTTAATTCTAAATAATGAAACACATTTGTTTGTCTGTAACAAAAATGCCACAATACTAATAAATATACTCTAAAAATCTGAGACCATTTAAAAAAAATCCTTTTAGAATGCTACATTATTATTGAGGAATAAAGGCTACATTGCTAATCAAGTAAGAGACCTTAATTAAAAACAAACCTTTGAAAACATATTGACATCCTGACACAAGTGCGCCAATTTAGTCTCAAGCTCTGCACTCCGAGGGTTGGTTTCATTGCGTTTGCCTAGCTTGAGGTTGGCCAAACGTTTGCTGAGTTGGCCCAAGCTTGTGGCGTATGGCACCAAGTCTAATTTACCAATGTTCTTGCGCTCAAACTTTTCACTCGTCTTCTGTTCCTGCACGGTCTTCTTGAGGCCTTCGACGTATCCTTTCATAGTCGCTATCACGTCGTCGACGTCGATATCCGCCGTGTTATCAACCATGTCCGGCATCAGAAGGTTCGGCGGTGCAGCGTCAAGGATGGTGGTTACATTCTCATGATTACCCTTTTGGTAGGAACTCGGAGGATTCGGTATACAATCAAATATCGCTTTAATTTCACTCATGATCCTTTGTGAATCGGCAAGGTCTGCATTTAACTTCTTCGTCATTATATCTACCGCGTCCAGTTTTACAGTCGATTGCAGATATTCTGCGACCTGTCTGGATGTTCCTCCGTAGTTATTAGACATGGTTAATGCCCTGTTTGATGGAATTTGTATTGTACAAGCAAAATCACAGAAAACCTTCCCAATGTGAGTTTCCTAATTTTTCTATGCAAAATATTTTACCTTAGTAATTTACTTGATACCAGCTAATAAACTTAAGCGCACAAAGAATGGCGGGGGAAATGAAACTGTATCGATCTTTAATTTCCTGGGTTCTAAAATTTGGGTCAGCAAAAGCTAGACTCACTGTAAAGATACCTAGGTAGTAGGTAGGTAGGTTCCTACCGCCTACTTATACTGTGTAAAAAGTCAAAACATCAACAAGACAAGTTATTCTATTATATTTTCTGTCACAATGCTGTCACATGGCTGTCACATTGGCTGTCATCGCTACTGACTGATTTTTGTCAGGTTGACATTTAGCTGTATTAAATAAAATTTTATTTAATTGCGTGTGTACCATGAATTCTAACCTAAAAAACCAACTTCACAAGTTCACCGTGTAAAATCATGTGTTCTGAATAAAATTGATTGAAAGTTTTTAGGAACAGCATCATGAAATCAAAGTCGTTCGACTTGAAGAGTTCTGAAGTCAAAGGACAAAGCAATAAAGTTCTAGATTTCGTAGGTTTGTACAAAAGCGCGTCTGAAACCAATAATATTTTGTCAGAGAAGACCAAACAAACTGAAGGTCAGAAGAATGCCAAGAGCAAGGGTGAGACGCCTAAGAGAGAGTCTCTACCGGGTAGGAACAGGAGGAAAGATAAAGTCGATCTGTTGAATGTATCACACATCAACATAGACGGTTCCAACTTAAATCCTGATGTTCGCCATAATTCTCCACGGGGTGAGCACCGAGTTACATCGACACCTACGACTAGTGGCAAGTCTAAATCTCATCAAAACAGAGTTAAGTCCATTATGAAAGCATCGGCTAACGGTGATGAAAGTATGGACTCTGAACTAGACTTTTCTGTAAACAAACCTAAGAAGAGGAATAAATCTGTTAGTTTCATGCTTGATGATAATGAGGAAGTAGTTATCAAGAAGACCAAGTCCAATGATTTACTAGTTGTTGACAAAAATAAGGACAAAGGTGATAAAAGTAAAGGCAAAGATGAGAAGAGAAAGAAATTTAAGAAATTAAGGAAAGAACATGAGAAGGAAAACAAAGTGAGTCAGAGCAACCACATAGACACACATGCCGGTGACATTCAAGTTCCAGACAAAAAGATAAAAACAAAAGGTGACAAAACAAAAATTCTCACAGCTGATAAAGATGCTACTGACAGCCAAACCAAAAAGAAAAAACTTAAAAAAGACAAAAAACCGAAAGCAGAAGTTACCACAGAAGCAGACACAGAAAAGGAGAGTGGAGACACACAGACGGAAGTAAAAAAGAAAAATAAGAAGAAAAAACGCAAAGCTAGAACCCAGTCAGATCCAAGTGAGACTGAAGGTGAACCAGCTGTGAAAACCAGAAAGAAGGATGCTAAACCTGATGGCATCGCTGAGGACCTGGAGAACTTGAACATAGGTGATAATCCTCACACACTGACAACCTTATTGGATGAGATGACAGTAGTTGATAAAGAAAATAAGAGAAAACTAAAGCAAAAGTTTAATAAAAACAAGAAACCAAAAGGTGAGACGGTGAAGACAGAAGATGAAAATAAAGAAGAAGGTGAGAAAGAGAAGGTGAAATGGAAGAAGCGCAAGTGGAACAAGGATAGAAAGGGAGGGGCTAGCGATGAGAGCATTGCCACCACGGTGATAGTAGAAGGACTGCCTATATCCACTATCATTGGCTACAAGAAACTATTGACTGATCACTTCCAGAAGTTTGGACTTATCAAAAGCATTGGGTAATTAAATTTACATACATACACACACATACATTTGCACACGCCTTTATCCCATGGGGGATGGTAGGCATGCTACAATCCTTATATCTCTTTTTTTGTCCTTATATACTTCTTAAGTATTATAATTATGGTAGCTGTGCCCTGCGGTTTCACCTGCCTAAATTTAGTTTCAAACAAACTTTCATCCCCTATTTTATCCCCTTGGGGGTACAGTTAATCAAAGACTTTTCTTAGCGGATGCCTGCGTCATAACATCTACATGCATGCCAAATTTCAGCCATATCCACCCAGTGGTTTGGGCTATGCATTGATAGATCACTATATCAGTCAGTCAGTCACCTTTGAGTTATATATATTTAGATTTGGTTCTTCTCTAAATAGTATTAATTGAAGTCAACATTTCCATAAAAAAGTACTTTGTGTCTATGAATGCAGATCTTGATATCGTAACTATTTTGCAGGACTGGAATTATGATGGGTATTAGCTTAATTTTTTTATTAAATTTTATTTAAAGATAGAAAATAGTGACCAGTATTCATTATTTGCAGCATAGCAGAGATATCTACCGAAGACTCAAAACCTGTGTTCACCACCACAATCAACTTCTACAGCGATGGGGCCGCACAAGAGGTACATATGATTGCATTACATACTTAATTATAAGAAACTATATAAATCAAATCAAAATTACATCATGTTGTATGTCTGCGATTAACTCCTAAACTACTGCAATTGTGGGGGCTGGTCATCTCAAGCTACGCATTTAGATATAAGTACAACTACTAGACTTTTCTTTATGTTAATTTTTATTGACATTTGTGCATTAGAACTGTGGGCTTACATTTCTCAAGTGATTTACTTTGTTTTTAAAAATTTTATAATATTTTTAAAAGAGTAATTACTGAGTTTCTTGCCAGGTTCTTCTCAGTAAAGGCAACCTTCCGAACCTGGCAGTAGCATGTATAATCCATGTCGTTCTGACGATTTGAAAGTACTTTGTAAAAAGTCTAATCGAATAAAGATATTTTTGACTTTGACTTTGACTGATCCAATTTTAAATTTGAGCGCACTGTGCAATTTCATCTTGAAAGATGTTAATAGCTTTCATCTCAATTTATAGTCGCAGCGAGATTCTGCCTGCGTCTCGTCCGCGTGGAATAGTTAGTTTGGGCTGACGCTTACTTCAACCTTTTGAATTTTTTTAATCGGCCCAGTAGTTCCTGAGTTTAGTGCGGTATTACGCTAAGACCAATCGCGGGTTAAAGTGAGTGTTAGACCAAAGTAACTATGCCAACCGGAAGAAATTTTGTTCAAAGACCCTGTCACTGCTAAAAACCTAATTGATGGGTTTGATTATATTATATTTAATTTCTAGTTGTGTGTTCAATAAAAATTTCATACATCCTCTTTGGTAGTTGCTGTAACAAAATCTATGATTTGATTATAGTCTAAAAATTGCATTAGGTATCCAAATTGAGAAACTTAAAATATGTTTTACGTTATCAGGCTCTAAAGGAAGACAACACAACCCTAGCAGACACTCGAATACGTCTCAAGCCATCAATGCCACCGACAGAGACAACCTTAGTAGTGCGCTCATACGCAGAGCTGACCGAACAAGGGCTGAGCTCTGCATTCAGTGGCGCCGGACGCATCCGGAGCATACGGACACTCGTCAAAGGGAAAAAGGCTATGAGTAAGATTATATTTAGTTAGTATTGCTCATGGTTTACTGTAGATTGGTCGCCGTAGTTCATTGAGTAAATGAAAATGATTTATTCAAATTGTACTGGGTAAGTGACTGCATTATGGAATGGAATTATATAATGGTCCAGAGTGCATTCGGGTTTCATCCCCAATGAGAAAATGTCTTTTAGATATTAGGTCGTAGTGAGTATTAGGTATTAAGAGTTTCAAACAGCACGGAACTTTTTTTTACAGGTACAGCGTTTATAGAATTCGATGGCCCAGAGTCCGTTGAGAAAGCTTTGAAAATGGCGGTGGATGCTAAGATGGGCGGGAAGAAAATGCACGTTGCAAAATTCGAAATACGCAAAAAGAAAGTTGAGAAGAAACGAGAAGTAACAGAGAATACAGAACCCGCGAGAAGCGACGCAAGTGACGACGAGAGTGAGGACTCGGATTAAATAAGCCTTGTTACAACGTACTAAACATTTACATGGAAATGATTACTTTCAGAAGTGCTAGAACACCTATAACACAATATAAAGAAATATAAAGTCGGCTTAGAAGATAGGCCTACGCCTAGACAAAGTGACATTCTCTCTCGCGCTTGCTAATAGGAACGATATTTTTTTTTATGGAAATGACATAAATCAGTCACGTGACGTATTTTATTCCAGTACATTTTGTATCGTTTCTACTAGCGAAGGGTACAGTACCCCTGTCGCTAGCGTACCGACAGTATTAGTATGAGATGTTCTTCACGTCACCGCTTGGAGGCGCTGTACAATTTCTCAAACAAATATTCGGCGGAGACGCAAACGTTGCAAAACTCGTGATAAGGGTACTGTTATTCTGTAAGATCTCCCAGTGTCGCACGATTGAATTTGTACTTCTCTCTATGTTTTATGTGTACATTTCTTATGATTTAAACCGACGCTCGACGTGGAGCTCGACGCTGAGAAACCTTACAGAATAGCACGGGATTGCGATGTGGTTCCGAAACATATCGAATAAATTGTATACATAGTTCTAAGGAGTTATAATAATCTGAGCACGATAAGAAAAATATAGGTGAATAACTGTGCCCCACGGTTTCATCGTACACTTAATTTTATGGGTGGCTTAATTTCGCGGAACCCTAATTCAAATAAAATTTGTCAAGTAATCTCTGAAGCAGTTGAACCGATTTAAACGGGACCTCTGGCAGATAGCTGATGCAAAAATGCAACGTTTATTTAAAAAAAAATAGTGTTCCACGAAATAAAATAAAGCAACCCCTGAAATTATGTCTGCGCGGGTGAAACCGCGAGGCACAGCTAGTATTCCAATATATTATCAAAAGATCCACATTGCTTGCATGTAAGGAGTCCTAAATTACGTAACTTTGAGCAAATACTTATCCTGGAATGAAAATAAGCATAAATACTAGTAAATTTGGTAGAATACTGTTTTAAAATTGAAGCTATGTATGGATATTGAAAAGCTTTTATATAATAATGTTACCTTAATGATAATTGAATGGAAGTGTGACCAAAAACTGCATGGTATGGGATATTGTCACTGTACTTATCATATTATTTTGAAGAATCTAGAATATAGAAAATGTTTAGTGCGAATGATTTGCGTGACAACCAATATTAAAATTGAAATAAAATAATTCGTTGATTTATGTTTTTGTATTGAAATAACCTTTCCTTTTGTAAGGCTGACATCCCTTGTTATAAAAATATAAATAACTAGCTGTGCCCCGCAGTTTCACCCGCGTAGACTTTATTGTGTTATACAACGTTTTACATCATGTTCCACGTGAACGGAATAAAAAGGATCCTATGTCCTTCTCCTGGTTCTAAGCTATCTCCACACCAATTTTCATCCAAATCGGTTCAGCGTTTCTTGAGTTATAAGTAGTGTAACTAACACGACTTTCTTTTATATATATATTAAATATTTAAAGACTACAATGATCAAATTTTGCTTTTCAGAACACATGAAAGAACACCCGGTAACGATATAAAAAAATTACCACAAAAAATATATGTTTCCGCCCGGGATCGAACCGGGGGCCTTCTGCGTGTTAGGCAGATGTGATAACCGCTACACCACGGAAACTTATTTGTGACCGATGAATTGATATTTCTATTAGCGATTAACCAATGTAATACAATCAAGTGCTTTACATATCTACAACTTTTGGAGTACCTAATTATACAAAATACAATAAATAAGACAGACGTGAGTACCTGCTACGCTTGCGACGCAAGTTCGAATCCCAGCGAGGCATGTACCAATGAGTTTTTAAAAATATATTCAAGTGCAGTGATTTCACACCACGTGATTTACGGTAAAGGAAAACATCATGAGGAAACCTGTATGTGTCTAGTATAGTGCCTGAGATGCTAATGCCATCGCGAATTCAGAGCACTAACCTTGAAATCGTAGTAATTTTATAAGTTTGTCTGTATGTACGGCGCGATATACGCAGTTACCCCCACAATTGTTTCTGAGCGCTCATATCTCGTGCCACCTAGCAGGCATTCTATGAATTATTCATCATCATGAATTTAAGAGTAATGAGACTCTTGTCGGTGTAACCGATGCAACTCTTTCCATTAGTCTCCGTCCAGTGCCATCTCTTTGACCTCCTTGTACGTTATGACAGACACTTTGTCTTAAACTTGTCTCATATATCCTTGGTCTTCCTCTTCCTCTCTCTCCTTCTACCTTCCCTTCTATTATGTTTTAAAGAAGCTGTGATGAGAACTATATATATTTTGATAATGAGAAAAACAGCTTATTAAATTGAAACAATAATTTATTGTGTCATTAAGTCAATAGGTATGCATTAAATTATGATACTGTATACACAACATCCTTACTCGTCCGATCATTAAGCTAGGTTTACAATTATTAATTATTTACACAAGTCACAAATAAATTACAATCATATATGAGTCGAGCTGACTACTCATTTACATATGAGTCGAGCTGACTACTCATTTATATATGAGTCGAGCTGACTACTCATTTACATATTTAGCTTTTTTTACAGTGTAGCAAATACCTAGGTTTACTCAGAGAAGTTTTAAAACGGAACGCATTGATGAAAATGTTACTTTATTGTTAAAAGCTGTAAAATATTTAAAAAAACAATGAAAATTACTTCCCGCCTGGGGTCCAAGACCTCTCATTGCCATTTAAATAATTCATAATATCTTTATTTGTTTAGACTTCTTACAAAGTACTTTCAATACATTATACAGAACTATAAATGTTACCACCGGGCTTGGAAGGTTGCCTTTGCTGAGAAGAACCCGGTAAGGAATTCAACAATTACTGTTTTCAATAATATTTTACAATGTTTAATGGTTACATGATATTTTGACTGTTATCATGACAGATGTATACATAGTCACACCTTTATTCCCCGAAGGGGTAGGCAGACTAGGCATAATATTATACAAGGCTTCGATTCCCAATATTATACAAATTGTATTATGTCTTAACATTCTAAACAGAAAATATTTCATTGCGCTTTGATTATTTACCTTATTGCATTTTTCGTGTCGCTGTATTTTTTAGTTCCTGCCAAAAACGCCACAGGCAATTTAATAAAATAATTATAATGTATTATAATACATCCGTTGCATAAACTTATTTATACAAATAAAATAATACGTATGCATATTAGATTTTTATGCATGATACACGTGTTTACATACAAAATTCTTAAAAATGGTTAGGAAAAATACGAACACGAGGCGGGACTCGAACCCACGACCTCTGCAAACCGTGCAGTTGCTCTTCCAACTGAGCTACTCGTGATCACACCTCATGCCTCGAACTTTTCTTCCCTTGTATTTGCAGTTTTAGGGGACACCTTGCGCCATCTGATGATTGGTATTTTTCCTAACCATTATTAAGAATTAAGAATACATACAGGGGCGGATCCAGCTTTGGCGCCAGGAGGGGGTCACATAGTCGTGGTCAAGTCAAGAACTTATAAGTTAATTTTGATAATAATAGATACAAGTTAAATGTAGGTCGTCGACAAGCGCGCGCTAGTGCGGTGCGGTCAAATTCCAATTTTCGATGCGTTCGTTCCGAAACGTTTGCCATCATACAAAGTTATTATATTTGATTAAATTAATTAAATATTGAAGGCATGTAGTTACATAAAATCTGTATGATGACAAAATATATAAATAAAATCATTATGTTCAATTAGTGGTCCACCTAAGTCCTGGAACCAGCTCAGGGGGGTCATGTCCCCCTCCCCTGGATCCGCCGTAGAATACTTGTGCAGTTTATCAATAACTGAGATCGCTATATTATGAAAGACAAAACATTGCAAAATAAATACACATTTAAATATGTAATAACTATTCCAACTGTAAAAGTAGTACATATCTATGAAAGCCAGGATTCAGTCGAGCTATAGTTTACTTACATAACACGGAACTCTTTTAAATCAATTATCCATATCCATGTTATAAAGTTTGTCTGTCTGTTAAATTTCACGGCTGATCCGCTGAATAGATTTATCTGATATTCGGTATAGGGATAGCTTTTAGCCCCAATAATACATAGAGTACATACAAGCGTAGCAAATTCGAATCCCAGCAATCTGTACAGTAATTTCAGTCCACGTTCTTAACGGTGAAGAAAAACATCGTGAGGAAACCTGCATATGCCTGAGTGACTGTAATTCAAGGACGTATGCATAGTGCCTGAAACGGAGGAGAACTCACCATGTCACGATTGTACTTTTAGATATTCGGTGAAAAGTGGGTGCTGTTACACCTCAGCTTACCCCTAAGTTATATTGGCGCGTTCGCCCTGGGGCTTTGACAGACTAAAACTATTTTCTATAATTACTTTCATTTTAATCGTATTATGAACAAAAATAATTGCTTCAAAGAGTCCCTTAATCCATAACACTGTATATTTTGTAGAAAAAACTACATGATTCGATCAGTGGCAATCACTTCAATAAATTACCAAAATTATAATACATTTTAATGGTGCAAGTCATTCCCTATATGTCAGTAATCCAGTTGTCCAATATTCGTCTTTACAACCTTACAATAAGGTAAATTATTGTATGAATCTATAATTTATATAAAATTATCTATACAAGTAAATAAAATTGAAGTGTCTGTTTGTAATTCCGAAATAATCGCTTATGAAAGTTTGTATATACTGACATGAAAAAACCAAATATTTTTTTTTTTCTTTCGGTCGTTTGTTCTGGCTAATCGATTTTAACGGGATTTTTACTAAGAGGTAGCTGATGATACAAGGAGTAACTTAGGCTACTTTGATTTAAACAAAAATTAGGATTCCTGCGGGGCACAGTTAGTATTTAAATAAAACTGAACCCTATTACTGTACATCTAGGTTCACTTTTACACGTAGTTTTTCATAATCCAAATTTTGAATAGATGAAATGAAACGTAATTGCAAGGTGATAAAGTTAGCTTTTCGGTCTTATACAAGTATCTGTTAGATGGAGTGTAGTGAGCTGCAAAGCAAGGTGTACCTTATGGTGTATGCAATAAATACGTATATATATGTATGTAATCGCAAGCTATACACAATGTACAAGGCTACGCGCGCGAGGCTAGTCGTAGCCCTTGAGCAAACCCTACGGGTGTCTCTGACTCGGCACTGGAATGCTGAAAAATAAAAAATAAATTAACTAACAACATTCTTTTATAGCTAGTATACGATTTAGGTTCCAATTGGAAGGGCCATAAACTTAAATTATGACCTTAGATTATGAGTATTCATATTAGAATGAAATACATTGGTGCATATGTCTGAGAAGTAATTCAAAGACGTATGTATAGTGGCTGAGACGGCGATAGAATCACCTTCTGTCACGTTGACACTTAATCATATTCGGTGAAACGTGGGTGTTTTCGATACATCTCTGCTTACCCCTTCGAGGACCCTTCTGGGATGATGTGAGCATATTTATTTATTTATATATTGGTATAACGTGTCAGAATACAATGTTTTGTAATTAGCAAAATATAGATAGAACTTGCGTCTGTTCACTGCGAGGGTAAGGAGGGTGAGGGAAACGATTTTAGTTGTGTTTTCACATCACTAAATGATTCGTTCATTGTATTTCGATCTCCAGGTCAGGCAAAGTATTATTGAGATTTTCCATCTGTAATTTCACATTAGTTACCCGTAGGATTAGTGCCCGGTTAATGTCAATAGGCTCTTCCCTTATTACATGAGACTAAAAAAATACTGGCGTCTTATAATTACACGTTTGCCTACCCCATCAGATAATACCTATCTAGAATATATATCTAGTAAAATAAACGTGAACTCACCCGTAAAAGGCAGGAAAGCTAGTGTCGGCATTGAAGTGAAAATTGACGGGTGTTTTGGGTGAAGCACAGGAGTACGCCAAGTAATCCCTGGCCGTGTGCAGATCGCGGGCTAACTCCGGCTCGGAGGCCGATCGGGTGATCTTCGGCAAAGCTCGGAGAGTCGCCTCTAAAGCCGCTAATATTTGCCGGAACTGCGGCCGACGTTCGCGGGCGTACTGAGCACATTGTGTGAACACTCGCTTCAAGGCCGCCGGAGCGTCCGCCCTTAGCCTACGCACGTCCGGCCGCAATACACCGCGACCCACCATCCATAGTATTTGATCCTGGAATTTGAAATTATTTGTTGAGGGAAAATGTCTCAAAATAGCAACGGCTTTTGAAAAGCAGTCTAATTAATATTTTAGGGAAATTATAGCATTGTAACTGCTTAGGGGAAGCTTGAGAAGGTGCGAAGCTATGAAGATTTTTTGGTCTAGGTCTTTATACAGCACTACCTATAGTCTTTACGATGTTATAACAGTGATTCCATTACTTATAAAATAGGCAATGTGCGGGTGACACTCTGCTGTTGGTCTCGTATAGGCTGCAGTAGCTGCTTACTGTCAGACTAACTGTTTATTTGCCATCATTGTAGTGCTTGTAACCATCCACACCCAAGGCAGCTCGCCGGCGAACAGCTGGTAGAGCACAATACCTCGGATAGTGAGTGGGACGGGGGAGGACCTTGTTATTGTAGTTGGAGTAGGGCAGCTCGCCGGCGAACAGCTCGTAGAGCACGATGCCTCGGATAGTGAGTGGGGCGAGGGAGGACCTTGTTATTGTAGTTGGAGTAGGGCAGCTCGCCGGCGAACAGCTCGTAGAGCACGATGCCTCGGATAGTGAGTGGGGCGAGGGAGGACCTTGTTATTGTAGTTGGAGTAGGGCAGCTCGCCGGCGAACAGCTCGTAGAGCACGATGCCTCGGATAGTGAGTGGGGCGAGGGAGGACCTTGTTATTGTAGTTGGAGTAGGGCAGCTCGCCGGCGAACAGCTCGTAGAGCACGATGCCTCGGATAGTGAGTGGGGCGAGGGAGGACCTTGTTATTGTAGTTGGAGTAGGGCAGCTCGCCGGCGAACAGCTCGTAGAGCACGATGCCTCGGATAGTGAGTGGGGCGAGGGAGGACCTTGTTATTGTAGTTGGAGTAGGGCAGCTCGCCGGCGAACAGCTCGTAGAGCACGATGCCTCGGATAGTGAGTGGGGCGAGGGAGGACCTTGTTATTGTAGTTGGAGTAGGGCAGCTCGCCGGCGAACAGCTCGTAGAGCACGATGCCTCGGATAGTGAGTGGGGCGAGGGAGGACCTTGTTATTGTAGTTGGAGTAGGGCAGCTCGCCGGCGAACAGCTCGTAGAGCACGATGCCTCGGATAGTGAGTGGGGCGAGGGAGGACCTTGTTATTGTAGTTGGAGTAGGGCAGCTCGCCGGCGAACAGCTCGTAGAGCACGATGCCTCGGATAGTGAGTGGGGCGAGGGAGGACCTTGTTATTGTAGTTGGAGTAGGGCAGCTCGCCGGCGAACAGCTCGTAGAGCACGATGCCTCGGATAGTGAGTGGGGCGAGGGAGGACCTTGTTATTGTAGTTGGAGTAGGGCAGCTCGCCGGCGAACAGCTCGTAGAGCACGATGCCTCGGATAGTGAGTGGGGCGAGGGAGGACCTTGTTATTGTAGTTGGAGTAGGGCAGCTCGCCGGCGAACAGCTCGTAGAGCACGATGCCTCGGATAGTGAGTGGGGCGAGGGAGGACCTTGTTATTGTAGTTGGAGTAGGGCAGCTCGCCGGCGAACAGCTCGTAGAGCACGATGCCTCGGATAGTGAGTGGGGCGAGGGAGGACCTTGTTATTGTAGTTGGAGTAGGGCAGCTCGCCGGCGAACAGCTCGTAGAGCACGATGCCGTAGGCGTAGACGTCGGAGCGCGGGGTGTAGGGCGCGGGCTCGTCCATGCGGATGACCTCGGGCGCCATCCACAGGATGGACCCCGTCGGCTGCTGCCACTGCACGCCGCCCGCGCTCGACGTGTCTACACACAAACCTACACTTTACACACGTACGACATAGCGAGATGTCCAGTTCGATATTCGGAGCTGCAAGACTGGGGATTGTATCTCCACCATACAGAAGATCTCAGCCAAATAACGTAATGAGTAAGATCAAGCAAGTGCTCCATGGAGGGGTGTAAGATTGGAGTTAGCATATGAATTAATCTACACAAATATTTTAGAGAGGAAGGATTTTTTGTATGTAACGAATAAACTTGAAAACTACTAGACTGATTTGAATCCTTTCAGCAATGGATAGGTAGATCGCTCTTTATTATATTAGCACCTGTAGATATTTAGAAAAAGGAAAATAGCCTTGTTAGACTTGTATGTACTTCAGTACTCAGACAATAAACCCTGGATTGCAACCAAAGGTAGAAACTTTTTCCATCACAAATCATTTTTAAAATACATAAAAATAAATATATATTTTTAACCTTTGGTTACACAAACTTAGACGAAATGTCTGTACATATCCAAAACTAGAGGACTACAGACTCTTCCCCATTTGCAAGATCTGCCGGCGTGTTCAGGGAGTATTTGAGGAGTCAGGTACGTAGAGCATAAGGGCAAGGGCGTCACAGAAGATCCCAAGGGTCGACGTGCTTCCGGGCAACTGTGAGATATAAGATAGTGTACGCACTGACCTGACCATCGCACCTTGGCGGTGGCTAGTCCAAAGTCTCCGATCTTGACCGTCCAATCGTCTCGCAGGAATATGTTATTAGACTTCAGGTCCCTGTGGAAATTAAAATGATGTATTCACTTTAGGGCTTAGTAAGGCACTTATGGACATCGAAGAAATTACCTCCAATTCTGAAATACCGAACTGTAACATAATGTTAGCATGTGGACCACTAGACTAACGAGGTCACTCAGCATCAGTCGGTCGTCGACAAGCGCGCGCTAGTGCGGTGCGGTCAAATTCCAATTTTCGATGCGTTCGTTCCCAAACGTTTGCCGTCATACAAAGTTATTATATTTGATTAAATTAATTAAATATTGAAGGCATGTAATTCCATAAAATCTCTATGGTGACAAAATATATAAATAAAATGATTATGTTCAATTAGTGGTCCACCTAGTCTTGGATCCAGCAGGATCCGGCGTGGAAGGTACCTGTGTATGATGTTCTCGGCGTGGGGTAGTCCAAGCCCTGCGAGGTACCTGTGTATGATGTTCTCGGCGTGGGGTAGTCCAAGCCCTGCGAGGTACCTGTGTATGATGTTCTCGGCGTGGGGTAGTGCAAGCCCTGTGAGGTACCTGTGTATGATGTTCTCGGCGTGGGGTAGTCCAAGCCCTGTGAGGTACCTGTGTATGATGTTCTCGGCGTGGGGTAGTCCAAGCCCTGCGAGGTACCTGTGTATGATGTTCTCGGCGTGGGGTAGTCCAAGCCCTGTGAGGTACCTGTGTATGATGTTCTCGGCGTGGGGTAGTCCAAGCCCTGCGAGGTACCTGTGTATGATGTTCTCGGCGTGGGGTAGTGCAAGCCCTGTGAGGTACCTGTGTATGATGTTCTCGGCGTGGGGTAGTCCAAGCCCTGCGAGGTACCTGTGTATGATGTTCTCGGCGTGGGGTAGTGCAAGCCCTGTGAGGTACCTGTGTATGATGTTCTCGGCGTGGGGTAGTGCAAGCCCTGTGAGGTACCTGTGTATGATGTTCTCGGCGTGGGGTAGTGCAAGCCCTGTGAGGTACCTGTGTATGATGTTCTCGGCGTGGGGTAGTGCAAGCCCTGTGAGGTACCTGTGTATGATGTTCTTGGCGTGCAGGTAGTCCATCCCCTGCGCGGTCTGGCGCGCCACCTCGATGAGGTAGAGCATGGGGAAGGGCGTGTCCAGCACGTGCAGGTGCTGGTACAGCGACGAGCCCTCGCACCACTGCGTCACGATGGCCAGCGACGGCTTCGACACGCAGCCCATGAACAGCAGGATGTTGCAGTGCCGCGTCTTGCGAAGCACCGCCACCTACGATACATGCCCATCCGTTATGACACCGATGCTCCATTGGTTGGTATATCTGAGTGCCTAGTGCAAGTTTTCGTAAAGTCAAAGTCAAAAGTCAAAAATATCTTTATTCGATTAGACTTTTTACAAAGCACTTTCAAATCATCAGAATGACACAATTTACAAGATTATACATGCTACCGCCAGGTTCGGAAGGTTGCTTTTACTGAGAAGAACCTGGCAAGACACTCAGTAATTACTGTTTTCAAAAATATTATAAAACTAGCCGTGCCCCGCGGTTTCACTCGCGTAGATTTTAATTTCACGGTTGCCCGCGGATCCCTAATGTTTTTTTTAAATCTAAGTAGCCTAATTTACTCCTTGTACATTAGCTATCCATCAGTGAAAGTCCCGCTAAAATCTGTCCAGCCGTTTCGGAGATTACCCGGAACAAACAGACAGACAGACAGACGGACAGACAGAGAAAAAAATTTTAAAAATTGTTTTTTCTATGTCAGTACCGTGTATACTTTCATATGCATTTAGTGATAAACTGTTATTTTGCAGTTACAAACAGACACTTCAATTTTATTTATCTGTATAGATTTAAAAAATACAAAATAAATCACTTGAGAAATGTAAGCCCATGGAAATTTAAATCGCAGAACTCCTCGCGTGGACGTAAACGCAGATTTGTATGGGCTCACAATAGTGTCATCTTTAGGCCGACAGAGTACGACTCTGAATTATTTCTCAGACATACTATTTTCGTAATTTTTATATTTATCTAAATATATATAACTCAAAGGTGACTGACTGACTGACTGACTGACATAGTGATCTATCAACGCACAGCCCAAACCACTGGACGTATTGGATTGAAATTTGGCATGCAGGTAGATGTTATGACGTAGGCATCCACTAAGCAAGGATTTTGATTAATTCTACCCCCAAGGGGATAAAATAGGGGATGAAAGTTTGTATGAAACTTCAATTTTAAATAGATCGTGCTGAGACTTTGCATCGATAATTTATTCATAAAAATATTAGATTCCACGAAATTAAGCATGAAACTAAATCTACGCGGGTCAAACCGCGGGGCACAGCATAATTAATTCATACTTAAAATAAAAAATATAGTAATATTGTGTATAGTATAATATTACCTCATTTTTGAAAGCCTGCAGTTGCGCGGGCGTGGGTGTCTTGACGTTGAGCGTCTTGACCGCCACCGGACCGTGCCAGTGCGCCTTGTACACCGTGCCGAAACTACCCGAGCCTGACCAACACATAATATCATATTTATTATTATCTAAATTACACTTAGCTGCAATCGATTATTGTTATACCACTAACCTTTATCGCCCTGTAGGCCTAAAACGTAACATTCTCCTCACGCTTGCGCTAATTGCAGCGATACAAAATGTATGAAACTGAATTCTATTAGCGAAGCGCGAGGATAATGTTACGCGGAAATTCAGTTCGTATATTGGTAGTATATGGCGTGTGTTACCTATCCTCTGTCCGATGAGTATCTCGTCAGCGTGTATGACCCAGTCGTCGTAGCTCTCCCTGGGCGAGAGCGCGTGTTTCTATATTGGTAGTATATGGTGTGTACCTATCCTCTGTCCGATGAGTATCTCGTCAGCGTGTATGACCCAGTCGTCGTAGCTCTCCCTGGGCGAGAGCGCGTGTTTCTATATTGGTAGTATATGGTGTGTACCTATCCTCTGTCCGATGAGTATCTCGTCAGCGTGTATGACCCAGTCGTCGTAGCTCTCCCTGGGCGAGAGCGCGTGTTTCTATATTGGTAGTATATGGTGTGTACCTATCCTCTGTCCGATGAGTATCTCGTCAGCGTGTATGACCCAGTCGTCGTAGCTCTCCCT
The DNA here is from genome assembly GCA_964035505.1 of Watsonalla cultraria. NCBI lineage: Eukaryota > Metazoa > Arthropoda > Insecta > Lepidoptera > Drepanidae > Watsonalla > Watsonalla cultraria. The sequence goes on along the minus strand of OZ037717.1, from coordinate 664,438 downwards.
GGGCGAGAGCGCGTGTTTCTATATTGGTAGTATATGGTGTGTACCTATCCTCTGTCCGATGAGTATCTCGTCAGCGTGTATGACCCAGTCGTCGTAGCTCTCCCTGGGCGAGAGCGCGTGTTTCCACGACTCGTCGGCGGAGCGGGCGCGCGCTCGTCGGGGACGCATTGTACCCGTCGGGGACGCCTACACACAAACCACCGTGTACATTAAAACCGATTCTCCACTCGCTACATAGATGGCGCTACTCGCTAACAATTGCAAAGATTGAGTACAAATACACGAGAATTTTCAAGCGTATTGCAGTATATATACAAGTTCCCAACTAGAACAGTTGGAGCCGCGGTTCCCCAGACATGACACCCGCCTGGAAGATTTTCCCTTTGCTGGGGATGAGCATGATCACTCACTCTCCCCACAGACACATTCAAATCCCGCTAAAGTTGAGCGAATTAATATCCTTACGAATATTACATACATCATACAACTTACTAACATCATACCGAATTAAATTCAGCGTTTAAAACCACGTTACGTTATTCTAGAAAGATGGGAAATTAAGCCCATTAAATGCTGTCCCTGGCCCTACACTCTCATTGAAGATTGAAGTAAATATCTCAAATGTGATAGTTACCTGTGTGCTCTGACTGTGTTGTTGGTCAGTACTATCCTTGTCGTCCTTGGTGTGTCTGCCCGAGGTGAGGTAGTTGCTCGACTGTGGTGAGTTGTTGCAATGCTGCAAACCATAAATCTATACAGATCTATACAGATAAATAAAATTGAAGTGTCTGTTTGTAATACCAAAATAACAGCTTTTCACTAAATGCATATGAAAGTATACATGCTACTGACACTAAAAAACCAAGTTTTAAAAATTTTCTCTGTCTGTCTGTTTGTTCCGGGTAATCTCTGAAACGGATCTCTGGACGGATTTTAACAGGACTTGTAGGTAGCTGATGTTTCAAGGAGTAAATTAGGCTACTTTTAATTATAAAAAATATTAGGGTTCCGCGATAATAAGGATGAAACTAAATCTACGCGGGTGAAACCGCGAGGCACAGCTAGTATCACATAAAATTCCTTGCACTGGAACTGACAATTCATTGTGCTGTAGATAATTTGCTCTGGGACCTTCCAACAGTTCCAACTAATGATGTACCTACTTACATCCGATTTGGGGTACCTGTTTTGTACCAATACTTTTTACGATGCCAGAGTTTCTTGCGTTCTTAGAAGGCTAGTTTCGGAACCGGTGGTAACTTTTAGACATTCACAAGTGAAATGCCTTACGAGGGCCCAAACTGAATAAATATTTTTCCCTGTCATTTTTATTAACATAATATTATTTTACAATGCATCTTTTCCCAATTTTCACAAATTGTAATGTCTTAAGTTGGGTAACAGCTTGATCAACATTTTTGCGAGCCCAAATGATTAATAACTATAGCATACAGATAATCATACATACAAGGTAGGATGAGGTGTACCTGATTGTACTTCCTCTGGTGTTCGGCCAGGGTCATCGGTCTCTGCACATTGTTGATGCACACATTGGGGGCTGAATTCGATCTGTCTTGCTGGTTCAATGACCGAGAGTGTTTCTGCCTGCACATAACATAAAAAAAAGATAGAAAATATAGGTTACAATACAAGTGCCGTCACGAGTAATGAGCTCTGAAAAAACTGGATATAGTGAGCATGTTTTTATTCTGATCACGCCACATATACAGGGTGTCGGGGAAACCAGGACAGCTGTTAAAATAGGTGATAGGGTATAATTTTAGGAAGCAATTAAAATTATTATGACAAAAATATTTCAATATAATAAATAATTGATGTTCAAAGTTGACCATATCAATACCTTATTTTCGCATAAAATTCAGCTGTAAAGTAGAGTTATTTACGTGAAATCTAACTACGTTTTTATTTTTTTTTCTCCCACTAATAAATCCTGAAATAACCTCATAAGACCATTTTTCGAAACCAGTGACCTTCCCCTTAATTTAAAAAGTTTAATGACCGCGTACGGAATGTAGGTAAACGCGGCCGCGCGTTCATCAATCGCTTAAGGCCGCGAGGTCTTCGGCTGTTGCCTATAACTACGTTATCGTTGGAGCTAGATGTTTTACGACTTCAATATAGTGATATATTCATAAAACCCTACAACTTCTAGAAGACAACTGTTCCTTTTTCTCAGACATCCTGTATACAGTTTCAAAAATTTACATTACTACTGTACAATCAATCTCAATCTGCACAATTATGCGTAGTACCTGCCTTTAGTTTAAATTCTTTGTTTTTTGGTCGAGTTTTGTGCATTGGAACTGTATCCATGGGCTTTGAGCATGGGTTACTAAAAATCTATACAGATAAATAAGATTAAGTGTCTTGTTTGTAATTCCAAAATAAAAGCTTTTCACTAAATGCATATGAAAGTAAACACGCTACTGACAGTAAAAAACCAAGTTTAAAAATTTTTCTCTGTCTGTCTGTTTGTTCCGGGTAATCTCTGAAACGACTGGACGGAATTTAACGGGACTTTCACTGGTAGGTAGCTGGTGTTTCAAGGAGTAACTTAGGCTACTTTTATTTATTAAATATATTAGGGTTCCGTGAAAATAAGGATGAAACTAGATCTACGCGGGTGAAACCGCGGGGCACAGCTAGTTGTAAAATAAAAAAATATATTTTTAAAAGAGTAATTACCGAGTTCCTTGTCAGGTTCTTCTCAGTAAAAGCTGAGAAGCCGAAGCTTCTGAACCCGGCGGTAGCATATATCATCCGCTTTGAAAGTACTTTGTATAGTCTAATCAAATAAAGATATTTATTAATTTAAATTTAAATTGAGTGTACAAACTTATTTTGATCGGGTCTGTTCATAATGTGGTGGTAGCCAAAGTGTGGCGGGAAGTGGAGGATGCCGGCCTGTGTCTCCGGATTCTGTGCGAGCAGCACTGCGTAGTATGACGTATCGTTCATCCGCACCTGTACGTAAAAACACTCTTGTAGTCTGCGTCGATGATTATTGATTATCCCTATTTTTAACCGACTTAAAAAAAAGGAGTCGGTAATCAATTCAACTGTATTTTTTTTTGTATTGTACTTTATTTACCTGGGCCAAAACAATACTCATAAAAGTTAATTTGAAAGCAGTGAAGGGCAATGTACGGCCGGCGAAAGCACTTAATTAAGGCCCTGCGATGGTACTTGGACATGAATAGTATAAAATAATAAAAAATAAATAATAAAAAATTATATTCTGGCGGTCCAGTAGGTATAGACAAATTAACATTCTCTTGCGCGATCTCTAATATATCTCTAAAAGAAGCGATACAAAAATTATGTAAATTATAAAATTCAGGCATGTGACATAATATGTCATTCCCATACATTTTGTTCCATTTGCAAAGTTGGAGGAAAATGTTACTTTGTCTATAGACCCAGAAGCATAATGTATATTCTACTTAGTCCAGCTCTTATTCCCAACTCGGAGCTAAAATTCAAAGAATTTATTCTTACTGAGAGACCCCAGTCTTTCTGAACATACACAAATATATTTTGTATACAAACCAAGGCCTCCTCTGAAATTTCTAAATTTTTGACCCCAACACATTCACTGCTAACGACGCATCTGCGCGTCCAACTGTTAGAGAATTTACGAAGAAGACGAAATTTCAGCAGTGAATGTGTTAAAAAAGGTTTGCCCACCACTGGTCCAAAGTATATTTGCTATTACCTGATGGCATATACTGGGCACTTTGTCAGCACATCGCTGGTGGAACTTGAAATTACATTGTGAGCAGTAGAAGCCGTTGAACAGTAGTCGTCTGCAGCACTCGCAGAACGCGAGCGTGAAGAATGTCTTGCGTGTGAACTGGTGTGATATGTGGGACATTATCGGTAGCTTATCCAATGTGCGAACTGTCACCTGTCAAGTGGGGAAAGATGTATTAGTTTAAGAAGGTATTTATTGAAGTACTAGCTGTGCCCCGCGGTTTCACCCGCGTAGATTTCGTACCATTCTGTTTTCTTTTTTTTTTAATCTTGCCTAAGACACTCCTTGAAACATCAACTATCTGGCAGTAAAAGTCCCGGTAGAATCGGTCCAGCCGTTAACGCGTGATGCCGTGATCAAGGGAAATGGGCATTCAATTTTATGTCTCTCTCTTTAATTTAAGAGCTTTGCTCTTGTCGGTGGAGCAATCGCCACTCTTGTCTCTCTTGTGCACAATTATTGACCTCTTGATACGACACTACACCCGCTTTCTCCTTAAGTTGGTCCATGTAGCTTCTCCTTGGTCTTCCTCTTCCTCTTCGCCCTTCGATTTTTCCTTCCAGCACTAGTTGTAATAGCTTGTCATGTCGTATCAAGTGTCCAACCATTCTTCCTCTTCTATATTCAATTGTTCTTAGCAGTGTTCTTTTCTCATTTATCATGTCTAATACTTCCACATTACTCTTCTTCTCTGTCCAGCTAATTCTTTCCATTCTTCTCCAGCACCACATCTCGAATGCTTCCAGCCTCTCTCTATCTTTCTGTGTTAGTGTCCACGTCTCGCTGCCATATAATGCTATGCTCCATATGTACACTTTTATTAGTCGTATCCGGGTCTTTCTGGAGATGTTTGCTTTAAAAAGATGTTTTTTGTTGTTGTAGGCTTGCTTTGCCATAGCAATCCTAGCGGTCACATCGGGTGTACATCTGGAGTCATGGGTTACTATACTACCTAAGTATTTGAAGCTTGTGACTTGTTCAATGGGTATATTATTCAATTTGATCGGGTTGTGTATGTTGAAATTTTTTTCTGCTGTTAATGTTTTTGTTTTGTTTATATTAATTCTGAGTCCAAATTCTATAAATATTGCGTCCATTAATCCTATTAACTCTTGAAGTTTAGTGGAATGTTCAGCAAAAGCTGCTATATCGTCTGCGAATCTAATAAAATATATATTTTCTCCGTTAATTTTGATTCCTCCTTTTTCTGCTTCAACAATTTTCCTTATAGCGCATTCGATGAATATATTAAAAATGATTGGTGAGAGTGGACACCCTTGTCTTATCTTTGCTCTTCCTTTCATCCCCTACTTCAAATGGCTGGACCAATTTTAATGGGAATTTCACTGGCAGGTAGCTTATGATACAAGGAGTAACTTGGCTACTTTTATTTATGAAAAATATTAGGTTTCATTAAAATGAAGCATGTAATGAACGTTACGCAGGTGAAACCACAGCACAGCTAGTTGTTAATCAGTTTAAAGTCAAAAGTTTCTATTGTATCCACTATCAATGAAATTTAATACTTCAGTGGTATATTGATATTCTAAAATAAACCAATCCACAGAATCAAAACAAATGTTTTAGTGGAACATAACATGCTTGTAAATAGTTTTTTCCTGCTTTTTAAATCTGTTAAAGTATTAGTATCCAGTGAAAATGAAAATGATTTATTCAGTTTAGGCCCTCGTAAGGCACTTATGAATTTACCACTGTTAATATAATGTATACAGATAAATAAAATTGAAGTGTCTGTTTGTAATTCCAAAATAACAGCTTTTCACTAAATGCATATGAAAGTATACACAATACTGACACTAAAAAACAAAGTTTTAAAATTTTTCTCTGTCTGTCTGTTTGTTCCGGGTAATCTCTGAAAAGGCTGGACGGATTTTAACGGGACTTTCACTGGTAGGTAGCTGATATTTCGCGGAGTAACTTAGGCTACTTTTATTTATTTAAAATATTAGGGTTCCACGACAATAAGGAAGAAACTAAATCTACGCAGGTGAAACCGCGGGGCACAGCTAGTAATAATTAAGTTTTTGTTCAATCAAAATTACCACATATTACTTGGACATAACTCAAGAGGATAAAGTAATTATATTTAAGTACATCTCTTACATATAAACATTATAATTAATAGTACTCACAAATAATAACAAACAAGTATGTAATATATTATAATTAATTCATTGGGCATTGGCACACTTCTGTATACTTTTCCAATAATAAAACAAAACATGACATTTGTGTAGTGCACTGACCTCCTCGGCGTCGATGAGGGTAATGTCGATATCCCAGGGTATCACCTGGTGGTTTCCGGTCCGCACCACTTCGCACATCTCGCACGTCAGGTTACGCAGCTTGAGCGCCTTCGAGAGCGCCTCCCGCAGCGTCACCCCTTCCTTCACCTGCACACTGGTCCGCTGCTGGTTCGGCAGGTGCGCCCGCAGGAACACCTTCGGCTGCCTCGTAAGAGTATCGAACTTCTTACACTCATCCTGCAACGAATACTCCTCACTCCTATCCGGCGACTCTGACTGTAACAACTCCCGCAAAGTTCGCTCCCTCAATTCCAAATTATGCAACTTCGACGTAAGCTCCTGGTACTCTGATAAATACAGCGACGGCGGGTGCTGAAACCCAGCAAACTTGGCATTCAACGCGTCAATGTTTTCGCGAGTTACATTTATAATGCTTTGAATGTTCCTAATTTCATATGTTGGGTCCGCTACGTCGTCACTATCTGTGGACGTCGACATATTATCACTATTGAGAGATAAGGCAGGTATATTTCCATTAATTTTTCTTGAACAATTTTCTTTCTCTCTAGTAACTGCCATTTCTTTTCCTAATATATTTTTTTTATTTTTCTGCGCACACTCGCCGCGCAAGACAAGAGTTTTGTTGCCATATTATTTTTGTATATTGGGTTAAATGTCACTGTTTTTTCCATAGATATAGAAAAAAAAAGTTTTTTCTTCTCGATTTGTCATGTTGTATTCGTTTTTCTATTTTTGTGAATTGTCGCACGCTGTGACTCATAGACATAAAAAAAATTAAATTCATTCCAGTCAAAATTTCCAATGTTTAAATATTGCCGCGGGGCATAGCAAACTAAACTAAAATATCCAGACACAGTAAAGCAACAATTACCTGTGGTCTACATCAAAAATAAAAAAAGGCATCAATGTCATCGTGACAGTTCTGACTTTATTTATTATTATTTTATTGCATTGCACCATCACAAGCACAAGCACCTAAAAACTAAATTCCAAATTATTCAATTGAATTATCTTTGACAGGTTTATTGAATACACAGGAGTATAATAAACATGCAATGCAAACAAATCATTTTTTGAATTATTTACAGTGGAACAAATTGTACAAAATTAGGCATAAGAATTAACAGTGTATGTCCCAATAGATTTTCCCTGCATCATTCCAGTGTAATGACAGATACATTAGGCTCACGGCTAGTATCGTATGAGCAAGCAAAGTCTCTGATAGACTTCATGGGCCAACACTTGGAGTTTGCAAGGGGCAGTCTCCGCACGCTGGAGGCGCGCCACACATCCAAGCGGCTGTGGGCTCACCTCACCGGCATCCTGAATACCTGTCGCGGTACCAGGAAAACTGCTGATGGATGGAGTAAGGTTAATAACCCTATAGCAGCTACCTCTAGTCTATTTTGGGATTATTTATTTACTAGCTGGGCCTAGCGGTGCTACCCGTGTAGGATTAACAGTAAAACTATGTTAGGTAGTGAATTTTTTTTAAAACTTAAATAGTTTAAGTACCTCCTTATATATGTATAGACATGAAACTTGACAATTTCATTAATTTCAAGTACTGGAGTGACTTCAAGAATAAATTAAAGAATAAAACAAAACCACAGAAGAGGAAGAAATCAGGCAGTTCATCAAAGAAGGGTCTCCGACCCCTGACGAAGTTGGAGAAGAGGGTGCTGGTCATCCTCGGCCCACAGTTTAATAAGAGAAAACCACGGGACACATTCATTGAACCTATTTCGGTATATATTCTTGTATTATTCTCAAACTTGGTGAGATTTGTATATTGAGATTGAGACCCATAAAGGCCAAGGGGTTTGAGCAATTGCCTACTATGTAAGCGACGCAAGTTTGAATCATAGCAGGGCCTGTACCAATGAGTTTTTTTAAAAACTTATGTGCAGTGATTTCACACCGCATGCTTTACGGTGAAGGAAAACATTGTGAGGAAACCTGCATATGTCTGAGAAGTATTTCAAAGATGTCTGTATTATGTCTGAGATGGAGATAGACTCACCTGTCATGTTGGTACATAATCATCTTTAGTGAAAAGTGGGTGTTAGTATTAAACTTCTCTGCTTGCACCTACCCCTTTAATGCAGGAGTGAGCAATTTAAAATAATCCACAAATAAATAATGGGCTCTACCATGACATAATCTTAAATTTATAATCTTTCTGTTCTAGAATAATCTCCCAAAAGTAAAGCAAGAGGAGTACCATGAAAACCACACCAATGAGTTCAGTCCTACACAAGAGAAAGTGGCTGATCGCTTATCTGGTACGGCCTTGGACTTTTCATACAATATTGGCTTTTACCTTATCCGATTTTAATTTTATTTTTTGGTAAATATTTTATTTCATTATTATTGCCTTTGCAAACAGTCTGTCTGATATGTTACTTGTTCATATCAAACAGACACTCATTCTCAGTCTTGATTCATTGCACATTACTACACACACATGCACAACTTTCTCTTCCACAATATATGCATAATTGTAGTTGAATTTAGGGTGGTGGCAGAATACCAGTGTTTTGCTCGTAAGAGCAAAGCGATACACTGAGCCATGGCCTATTTGCACCACTGCAGCGCACTGTCCTATTGCTAGACCTAAGTTCCATTGTTATCGTTTACTTATTTACTATTAATTTATTTTGTAGGTCTTCATCATTGTAGTTTTGTTTAACTTATTAGTGTGTGGCAAATAAACCTTTTATCTATCTATCTATCTATCTACCTTCATCAGCATAAACATTATAAAGTATGCCCTATGCCAGGGATGGCAAACCTTAAATGAAAATGTTTCAAATTTACAGGCATAATTCATTAGTGTTTGTTGGATTTTGTCATCAGTGCCCAAACTATTGTGTTGCGTGACTTTAATGGCGTTATTTTGTCATGTCATTGGTTCGCCATCCCTGCCCTATGTTCATCCTTGAGTATGAGCTATCTCTATTATTTATTTCAGCAAAAGAGATTCAGCCATAGAAAGGTAACAGTTAAATAATACAACTTTTTTACCCACAAGATGTTTTGTGCAAAGTTGCAGTGTAGTCTGGAAATATTTAAAGATGGATATGAATGAGTGAGGTATGCAATACAAGTAATTATAATGTTCAGATGTTGCATGTATAGTGTACTAATCAAAGTCTACAACATATTATCTGAAAGACCACATTTTTAAATTTATTTTGTACTAGCTGTGCCCCGCGGTTTTAGTGCCACGTAGATTTAGTTTCATGCTTCATGTCGCGGAATCCTAATATTTTTGATAAATTTAAGTAGCCTAAGCTACTCCTTGAAACATCAGCTACCTGCCAGTGAAAGTCCATCCAGCCGTTTCACAGATTACCCGGGACAAACAGACAGACAGACAGAGAAATAATAAAAAAAATTGGTACTTTAATGTGAGTAGCATGTATACTTTCATATACATTTAGTGAAAAGCTGTTATTTTGGAATTAAAAACAGACACTTCAATTTTATTTATCTGTATAGATTTATAATATTTTTGAAAAGGGTAATTACTGAGTTCCTTGCCTCCTCAGTAAAAGCCTTCCGAACCTGGTGATACCATGTATAATCCTGTTTAATTATGTCATTCTGATTCGAAAGTACTTTGTTAAAAGTCAAATCAAATAAAGATATTTTTTAGTTTGAGTTTGAACTAGAACCTTCATTTGTATTCACAGGTGATGATGGAGTCAGTGATGACAGTGGGGAGTCCTCAGATAAAGATTACGTTCAAGAAATGGACCAGAATTCCAATGAACCTACGATACAAAGTAATTTATTTAATTTCTGATTAATAAAAATAAAAAAATTGCGGTGTTGCAATGAATAATAATTTATACTATTACTGTTTTTTTTTCAGGTCTATACCCCAAATGGCTAATAGAAGTGGAAAAGAAACGAGCTGATGCCGAGTTAATAAGGGCAAAGGCAGAGGAGCAGCGGGCAGGGGTAGCCATCAAGAACTCAGAAGCTGCTCTTATACAGGCCGAGGCTATGCGGACACTATCGGAAGCTGCTAGCAAACAAGCCGATGCAATAACAAGGATAGCAACACTGTTGGAAAATGGAACACATAATGACTTACTATCTATAGTCAAGAATTCACCTTTTACATAATACTTGGCTGCAGACTTTGAGATCAGTCAGTGCTTGGGTGGCACCTACTGCAATTGAGAAGCAATATCCGCCTGTCATAAGTTGACAATATCTGACAGTTAAACAAATTATATTTTGTACTCCTCAAAATGATTGATGGGGAAGGTTTAACTAGATTTTTATTAGTAACAATGTGTTAAAGTTTTCAACATGGTTCCAAGTTAATTGTTGGATTTTATAAGATTATATTTAGTGCAATAATGTTTAGTTCGTAAGTAAATAAAGTTATGAATTTTTCAACATACTTTTATTTCAATTATTCAGTCTCTTAAACATTATGCAACTTAAAACTATATATAATTACAGCATATCGAAATCGTCCCTCTGAAACAAAAGATACAATATTACTTAGACCGTTTTCTGATGCATATAATTGAAATTAGTTTTTCATATTCTAAATTCTCAAAGTGGTTGCTTAGGTTAACTACAATCGTGGGGCAAGACTCGAACCCATGACCTCTGGAAACCACTTACTCTTGATTGTATTCACATTTTTCTAATCATTACAGAATCATCATCAATCAGTACATGATGCCTGGCTGAGTTTCTTGCTGGTTCTTCTCAGAAGGCTAGTTTCCGAACCGGTGGTAAATTCTCGATTTTCATAAGTGCCTTACCAGGGCCTAAACTGAATAAATATTTTTCATTTTCATTTTCATTGTTAGTTATATTTAACTCTAATAATGATTCACTTTTACATAGTTAAAAGTCATCTATGGTATCACTTTTGCAAGCATAAGCTACTACACATAGCTTCATTTGCATGTTACATAATATATGCTAAGACAGTATTAGCAGGCTGTATGTTTGTATGCATAAAGGCCTAGAAATGAAAAAAAATCTGTCTTTTCATAAAAATGTCTATGAAATAATTTTATAGCGAATATTACCATATCATTGTACTCCATAACATGTCTTCTTATAGCAGACCCATGAACCCAAGTGACAAAGTCCTCCAGGGCTCGCGTGACGAGGAATGCTGGGTCCTTCACCACCTCCGGGCCCACCCTCACATGGCCTTGCTCTATGAACTTTGTTGCCTCTTTTAGGTTTTCTGACATTTTATCTGAAATTAAAAAAATTCTTAGCTTTTTTTAACAGATGTAAAATTAAAGTTGATATTTTATCTCTGTGGTAATATGTAACGATGATTTGTATATATATATATAAAGGCTAGCTTCTATCTGCAGCCTCATTTTAATAATATAGCCTATTTAACTGAGCAATACTGATTCTGTCGGTGAATGACTTTTTTAAACAATCTTGTAAATTTGTATCCTAATTATTACAAACATACAAACAAATTGATACTCTTTATGATATTAGTATAGATGTGCATACTTCTAAGCATAACGCAAGGCAGTCTCCGCCTGCAGAATGAGCTGGCAGACACATTGACAGCCAAGGCTAGATCCCAGCGCGTGGGTATCAGCCCCATCTGGTACAGTTTCTCCAACAACTGGGCACTCATTTCTGTCCTGAACTCTATGTTTGGGTCCAGCTCTTTTATTTTATTTGCCAATTCACGAATATCTCTCGACATTTTATTGTATCTGTAACCAACAAATCATCCCTTAGGATTTGAATACCTACTATAATAGATAAATAAATAAATATAAACAATATCAGGACGTAGTAAGTAAGCTAAGTATATTATAAAGGTAATCAAAAATTCTTTCACCAAAAGTTATGAATTAATTTCAAGGTACATATTTTGTTTTCCAACTACCCCTACCTTTTCACTACCAAATAGGGGAACAGATTTTGCTGATACCTGGATAAGCTAAGCGTCGACCTAAAGGACGGAGATTGGAAAAGGCTTGTAGGTTGTATATTATATTACATTATATTCTTAAAGGTACTATTCGGAAGAGACGGAAGGAAGCTATTATTATTAACAATCTTCAAACTCACTTTGTGTAATCTTCACGCTTCTGAATATAATACTTTTTCATAACCTTCACTTCATTTAAATTGTTGTCCACCTTCCATGATATAAAATCTACCTTTTTAAGTAATTTTTGCTCATGAAATTTTAGTTTACGAACCATTTCTATTTAGATTTGTTCCAAAATTCAAAACGTAAATAGATAACCACATGTGCCTTAGGACTTTCCGTCATCTGTCATAATAAATAGACGTCAGACAACAAGTGGCAAGCAATAATCATAGACTAAAGTAATAATATTTTTTTTGTTTTTACTGTTTTTGGCGTAAGTTAAGATCACAAGACCATACTTTCTCGTCTGAGTTAGTTTTGGTCATAGATAAATTATAAATATAATAATTAATATTTCTGTGGTGTTTAAGGTAGTCACAGACGACGTCATATAAGACCAAAGACAATTAAGTATAAACACTTTTTTAATATGGTAATACCATTCAAGATAAACTTTTTAAAGTTTAATTTAATGGCGGATGCGCTTGCGTGATGCCGGTTTCATGTTATTATTGCTTTTAGTTTGGCGTCATTTTGTGTAGCGTTCGATTTTATCTGTAAAACTTTATCGGTATGTATCTTAATTCATCAAGTAATAGTGTGTGAAGGTTGGAATAACTGAAATATATGGAAAGATAAGCATTCGGGTGTTGACAAGTGTGTGAATTTTCCATGGGTGATGTACGCTCGTGCTTCATGGCGCGTACCTATGCCTTGAGATGTGATCAGTTATTTACCGTTATGTTCATTGTGGATCGTAAAAGTAGTTTGTATGTTTAAAACACGCGAGTACTTTACGTAATTTGTTGCAAAAACACATTTCGCGAGTAACAAAATTCGTCCTTGAGATCTGAGAATAGGCGCCAAGTAGCCGTATGTTTTATATAGGTAGCTAAATAGGTAGTTGGTAGGTAGATATGGCGGGAAATGTGCGTAGAGATGCGTAGCGCGACGGATATGACACCTGACTTCATTGCAGGGGTAAGATGGTGGCTCAGAAGAAGGGTCGTGGGGCGAAGAACCAGGTGACAAAAGCGAAGGCTCAGCCCGAGGAGCAGGTGGCGGAGGAGGTAGCAGAAATGGAGGAAGAGAACAACGGGGACGCCGAGCAGGCTGAGGAGGCCCCAGCTGAGGGCGAGGCCTCCACCACCGAGTCTCAGGACACTGAGAACAAACCTGAAGAGAAGAAGGAAGAACAGAAGGTTGAATCTGGTAAACTATTGGTGGAGAACCTCCCTTCAAGCTTCCTCTTCGATTACCAGGAGAAGCTGAAAGAAATCTTCTCCAAGCACGGAGAAATAATCAGCGTCAAGTGAGTGAATGATACTTCCAAATATATAATGCACTTATAACTTTAACCAACATTCAAATATCAGTCCCTTTTCAATGAAATTGCTGCCTAAATACTACTTTAATAAGATTGCATATTCATTGTTTTTTGAGTAGAATACTGTTTGATTCCTATGTGTCATGTTCTAAGGTGCGAACAGCACATTTTCAGCCCGAACGGAGTATTAACGAGAGATATTTTCTTTCTTTTTAGACGTGGTCCAATCATTGTTACTGAACTGACCACAACTCCGACATTATCGGCAATAGTCGAATTCAAAAACAAAGAGTCTCTGGAAAAGGTAAACAAAAGTTTATTAACATTTATATATTATATCTCGGCAGTCTGTAGTTAAAGACTGATGCCTGAGGCTGGTCTTAACATAAGCTTAAGATGAGATCTTTTCCAAATTATTTTTTGATGTACCAAAGAGGATTTATCCTGAAATTTTAAGCAGAATGAGTGATTATTTGAATGTTTGACAAGCTGGTCTTTTGCTGTGACGTACAGCTTTACATTAAGATTCAAATTTGCTTGTTTTTTAAATACATATGCATTTGACCAGCTGTTACCTGTCTGTATTGTGATAAGGGCCTACCTACACTTATTGCCATGATAGTTTAACTCTTATTATGAGACAGATGTATATGACGTGTATAAGTCTGTCACTGTCACACAGTGGAACTATGATGCAATAAGAGGCTATGGTAAGGCCCCAGGTGTGTATTTGCAGTGCAGGTAAGTAAAATAACATCAACATAACACAACTCACTATTAAAATGTACAATAAAGTGTCTATTAAAGGTTTGTATGGTACTTTTTTGTTGTTGGAAACACTAGCTTTGTCAGTTATAGAGGTTAAAAGATTATTGACCCCAGGAGTAATCTATGGTCTGTTGTTTTTTTAAGAATTATCAACAGCTTTTTTTAATTAAAAATGTGTTCTAAGATTTTATATTATACTGTCTCTTACGCTCAACATATTAACTAAAAAAAAAACAGGATTTCAACTAAGCAGAATCAATTTACAAATTATTCATTCATACCTAGAAAACAGTGAAAAATTTTCCTTAATTTTTTAAAAATGCCTATGAATTATTCATATTTTATTTTCTTTTATGAAATGTTAACAAAGTAATTTAAACACTTACAAAATGATAATAATTCTGACTTTGCAACCTGTGTTCATTATTATGGAAAATGTTGCGGATTCTGTCTTTCATACTAAGAGTCCATTCAAATTTATTTAGTGATATAACTTAATGAGTATTTTTTAACATTACCTCCTACATACCAATTAACACTCTTTATATAGTATTAGTTAGCTGGCTGAGTTTCTTGCCGGTTCTTCTCAGAAGGCTAGTTTCTGAACCGGTGGTAAATTCTCGACTTTCATAAGTGCCTTACCAGGGCCTAAACTGAATAAATATTTATCATTTTCATTTTAGTATTGAAGATACATCTATTTTATAATAGGTATTGTTTAAAGTCTGCTTTAATATGTAAACACCTTGCAGACTAAACAATCTAGTCTATGTTATAATGTTAGTTACACTTTTTCATATTCATACAAACTATATTTAACTTATAAACATGACATAGTCGAGAGTGCCTAGTGCGAGTTTTCTTAAAATCGCCGTCACAAGTCATCGCGTCGACGTAAACGCAGATTTGTATGGGCACACAATAGGTGCCATCTTAGTGGCCCTCTGAGTGCCTAGTACAGCCGGTACAAGTCACCGCGGCGACGTAAACGCAGAATTGTATAGGATCGGAACAGCGCCTCTGTCGGCTTAAACATGACACTATTGTGAGCACATGTCCAAGAAGACGTTTTACCTTAAAGGTAAAGCTATTAAACAAATTTTAGCAAACTAAAAAACATAAAGAGACATTTCTAAAAGTTTTTGTATATATTTGCTTTAGATCCAAGGTAAGATCAATTAGCTTCGCTTCAAAGGCTTGTGTTAAGTGACTACATTAACAAGAATCCTTGTATAGAATGTTAGGGGAAGGTTTAAGGAACTTGTTGAAAAATATAAATTTCAATATAGGTCAGTCAGTAGCGAGTAGCAACAAAGTTCAATAGTCAGTAATGTACCTAATCTCAATGATATATCTCACTAGCGTCACGGCGAAGTTATAAATTGTACAGCGCCTCCAACGTCATTTAAATAATTACTAGCTGTGCCCCGCGGTTTCACCCACGTAGATTTAGTTTCTTCCTTATTGTCGCGGAACCCTAATATTTTAATAAATAAAAGTAGCCTTAGTTACTCCTTGAAACATCAGCTACCTACCAGTGAAAGTCCCGTTAAAATCCGTCCAGCCGTTTCAGAGATTACCCGGAACAAACAGACAGACAGACAGAGAAAAATTTTATAACTTGGTTTTTTTGTGTCAGTAGCGTGTATACTTTCATATGCATTTAGTGAAAAGCTGTTATTTTGGAATTACAAACAGACACTACAATTTTATTTATCTGTATAGATAATGTATCATACACATATTATGCGAAGACGTAGCAACTATTAAAAACGTGTCTCAACTTAAGCACAGTATATAACTATAAGGTTTACAATCAGTAAGGAAACTAGGACAATTTTTTGATATAAGTACGTTGGCTCCATTAAACGTGAGTGTTGCAATCTTAAAGATTTAAAAATTAACTCACTTATTTATTGTCAAAATAATGCATATTATGTAGTTTTGAAGTTTAGAAATAATTCGGTAAAACTCGTGAATTACGTATACGCGATAGCTGACGTTACCAGAATTTATTTAAAAATTTAAAAAAGAAGGGCACATATAGTCATGAATCATGAAAAACTCTTTGTATAATTTTATAAATATTCAAAGTCAAAAATATCTTTATTCGATTAGACTTTTTACAAAGCACTTTCAAATCGTCAGAATGACACAATTTACAGGATTATACATGCTACCGCCAGGTTCGGAAGGTTGCTTTTACTGAGAAGAACCTGGCAAGAAACTCAGTAATTACTCTTTTCAAAAATATTATACAGTTTAAAAAAAACAAAATAAATCACTTGAGAAATGTAAGCCCATAGACAGTTGCAATGCACAAATGTCGATAAAAATTAACATAAAGAAAAGTCTAGTAGTTGTACTTATATCTAAATGCGTAGCTTGAGATGACACCATATTGGAATTATAACTAACTAGCTGTGCCTCGCGGTTTTACCCGCGTAGAATTCATTTGGAGGGTGACTCGCGGAACCCTAATGTTTTTTTTTAAAAAACGTAGCTTTGTTGTAAAATTAGCTATCTGCCAGTGAAAGTCTCGTTAAAATATCTCCAGCCGATTCGGAGATTAGCCGAAATTAGCCGACAGATAATTTTTTTAAAATAGATTTTTTTCCGTATTTACTTTCATATGCATTTATTGAAAAGCTGTTATTTTGGAATCGCTAACAGACACTTTTATCTGTATAGATTACTGCAATACAATTGAACATAGGCATTCTAGCAATCAACACGTGTGATGCAAACATGGGCATGTAAGCCTGTTATAGGCTTAATTCGTGTTATTTTATTGTGAAGTTCGTTCGAGATGCGTAAATGTAGGTCGGTAGCATTCGCGCCAAAGTTCGATCGCGTAGCCGGCTCGAGTCTGCGCACTGAGTACTCTGGGTACAATTAGGGGATTTCATGACACAGTATAATATAAGTTTCCTGAGCAGTATGGAATCTAGACCAAATCTATACAGATAAATAAAAGTGTCTGTTTGTAATTCCAAATAAACAGCTTTTCACTAAATGCACATGAAAGTATATACAGTACTAACATAAAATGTTCTATCCGGCTAATCTCCAAAATGGATGGACCGATTTTAACGGGAATTTTTAATACTGGGAACTTTTATTGGCTGATTGCTAAAATTACGAGAATAACTTATTTACTTTCCTTCTTTACTAATAGATAGCACTAGCTGTGCCCCACGGTTTCATCCGCGTAGATTTAGTTTCATGCTTCATGTCGCGGAACCCTAATATTTTTAATAAATATAATTAGCCTATGTCACTACTTGAAACATCAGCTACTTGCCAGTGAGTCCCGTTAAAATCAATCTAGCCGTTTCAGAGATTACCCGGAACAAACAGACAGACAGACAGAGAAAAAATTGGTTTGTCAGTGTTAGTAGGGTGTACACATTCATATGCATTTAGTGAAAAGCTTTTATTTTGGAATTACAAACAGACATTTCAATTTTATTTATCTGTATAGATAAATTACTTTAGTCGCTAAACAGAAAACTGCAGAATAAGAATAATTAGCTGTGCCTCGCGGTTTTACCCGCGTAGAGTTAGTTTTATGGGTGTCCCGCGGAACCCTTATGCTTTTAAAATAAAAAGCCTAAGTTACTCCTTGTACCAATAGCTATCTGCAGTGAAACTCCCGCTAAAATCGGCCCAGCCGTTACGGAGATTACCCGGAACAGACTGTCAGACGGAGAAAAAATTTAAGAAAAATAGCTTTTCACTAAATGCATATGAAAGTATACACGATACTGACGCTAAAAAACCAAGTTTTAAAATTGTTCTCTGTCTGTCTGTTTGGTCCGGGTAATCTCCGAAACGGCTGGACGGATTTTAACGGGACTTTCACTGGTAGGTAGCTGATGTTTCAAGGAGTAACATAGGCTACTTTTTTAAATATTAGGGTTCCACGATAATAAGGAAGAAACTAAATCTACGCGGGTGAAACCGCGGGGCACAGCTAGTTTTAGTTAAATGTGTCTCATACTAAGTATTTATTTTCGTTCATCTTCTTTCGTTGCGGGTTGTTCCAAAATCCCCACTGCTCTTCATCGCAATGGGGATTTTTGGACTGTTTTTCCAGTATTCCCCCATCGATGGGGATTACTGGAACAAGCCATCGTTTCTATTGCGGGAGGACAAGGTAGTGGTGTGAGTGGTGGTGAGTGGTGGTGCGTGTGGCAGGCGCTGGGCGAGCACGGGCGGGTGGTGGAGGGCGCGGCGCTGGGCGTGGCGGTGGAGTCGCGCGCCGACACGGCCGTGCTGGCCGGCGTGCCCTACGAGGCCTGCACGCAGTACGTACGCGCGCTCTTCGACCAGTGCGGGCCCGTCGCACACATACACGAGTTCAGCAAGACCAAGTACAAGATACGTGAGTACACTACGATACACTGCAGGGTGTCAAGGAAAATAGGACAGCTGTTAAAATATATGAGAGGGTATAATTTTAGGTAGCAAAAAAATTTTTATGACGAAAATATCTTTTTCCGTTTTCGAGTAATTGACGTTCAAAGTTAACCATATCGAGACCTTATTTTCGCATAAAAATCAGATGTAACGTAAAGTTATTCACTTGAAATCTAACTACGTTTTTATTTTTTTTCTTCCACTAATAAATCTTGAAATAATCCCATAAAACCATTTTTCGAAAACATTAATCTTCCCCTTAATTTAAAAATTACCGCGTACGTAATGTAGGTAAACGCGGCCGCGCGTTCATTCAATCGCTTAAGGCTGCAAGCTCTTCGGCCATAGCCTATAACTACGTTATCGTTGGAGCTAGATATTTGACGATTTCAATATTGTAATATATTCATAAAACCCTACAACTTCTAGAAGACAACTGTTCCTTTTGCTCCGACACTCTGTATATGAAGTAGTTAGTTTCAAACGCTTTATATTAGCTTCACTTTTATGTTTGTAACCGACCCTTTTGGATTTATTTTCCCATATTCTGAATGATCAGATTTGTGGGCTACTCGTTAAATTAAATTTTCTGCTTATATTTATTTAACATATTAACCTTTATCTATTATTATTGAAACCTAAATCTATTAATACGTATACACACAAAACTATGTATATACAAACTATCCACAATGCAACGTTCAATGGAAACGCACCGCGGAGCGGGCTGACAGTTTTTTGCCCGCATTCCTGCGCCGGCGCAGGTTCGCTATGATTCGTTTTTACTCGAGTTCAGTCGGCCACAAGCCCCTGTACGTAGTACCCGTGTCGCTTGCGCTCAAGTCTTTGCCTTTGTTTATATACGCTACGCTTTTAATATTATTCGTGTTCTCTATAAGCTTGACTTTCTTGTGCTGTGCCTTTCTATCTCTGCTTGACTTTCACCTATCTTGTACTCCTTCTATATAAAGTGACTGTGTGTGTATCTGTGTGTTGTACAATAAACTTCTTCCGTTTCGCATCATTCGGACTTTTACTGGTACAGTACCTGCTATCATATTTTACACCACCATACTACCACACCTACCACACTGGTGACCCCTATTATAACACTATATCAAGATGAGTGATACAAGCGATGAATCGGCAAATACGATTGGTTCGAGAAGTGGCCAGAACGTTGCCACACGCCGCACAAAAAAGGTGCGCGTTTCCACTGAACCGACATTTTTCGATCATAGGAAACATAATTTGAAGGTTCCGCAATTCTCACCAGAGGATCCAGAACTTTGGTTCGCGCTATTAGAAGCACAATTTGAGAGCCTAAATATCACGGAAGACCCCATTAAATTTAATAGCGTTGTTAACAACCTAGAGACTCACCATGCTAAGTCTGTAAAGGACATTATTTTAAATCCACCGGACAAGCATAGGTACGCTAAAATAAAAGCAGAGCTTATAAAGCGACTGTCTGCCTCTCACGAGAGAAAGGTGAAACAACTGCTCACCCACGAGGAGTTAGGGGACAGGAAGCCGTCGCAGTTCTTGCGGCACCTGCAAGATTTAGCTGGGTCTTCGGCACCCGAGGACTTTATTAAGTCCATTTGGACTAACCGTCTCCCCACGGGAATTCAGACCCTGTTGGCATCACAGCCCATGTACTCTTTGGAGCAGCTCGCCGATCTGGCAGATCGCATACAAGAGTTGACCTCGCCGTGTAGTCTCTCTGTGGCAGCAGCATCAACCTCAACCTCTGCGCCCCCGAACCATTCGGAGATAGCAGAGCTGAAGCAGATGGTGTCACAGCTCGCTGCGAAGCTGGACGAGCACACTCGTGGTTCCAGACATACCAGCAACCGGTCCAGTCGATCCAGGCCTCAACAGCGACGGTCACCTTCACGTCAGAGGAGCAGGTCAAACTCCAGTTACCGACGTTTCCCAATATGTTGGTACCATTCGAGATTTGGGAACAACGCGCATAGCTGTATCAAGCCTTGTGACTTTAAGAAGTCGGAAAACTAGGCGGGCGCTCGCTAATGGCGACGGACGACTGCCCAGCCTCTTCAGGTCGCCTGTTTATAACAGACCGTAACACCAACACCCAGTACCTTATCGACACTGGCAGTGACTTGTGTGTTTACCCATATTCTGCACTTCAAGAACGTCGTTCCAAGACGAACTATCAATTGTGTGCGGCCAACGGATCGGTTATAGATACCTATGGTTACTTAGAATTAAATTTAAATTTTGGTTTGAGACGCAACTTTCAGTGGCGATTCGTAGTGGCCAATGTTACTAAAGCTATCATTGGAGTAGATTTTCTAAGCCACTATAACCTAATTGTCGATTGTAGAATGCAGCGTATAATTGATAACACTACATCATTGTCATCTCAAGCCCCAATCGCTAATTCTAATGTATGCTCTGTAAAAATTTCCACAGGCGACACCAGGTACCATCGCATTTTGGATAGTTTTCCCGACATAACGCGCCCTTCCGGCATACATTCACCACCTCGTCACAACACGGTGCACCACATTAAAACTACACCCGGCCCTCCTGTATTTTGCAATCCCCGCAGGCTTCCTCCCGATAAGCATAAAATAGCTAAGCAGGAGTTCCAGCTGATGCTTAATTCAGGAGTTGCTCGTCCTTCTCAGAGCCCTTGGGCTTCACCCCTTCATCTGGTGCCTAAGAAGGATAGCGGCTGGCGGCCTTGTGGTGATTACAGAATGCTCAACGCACGCACTATTCCCGACCGCTATCCTATTAGGCACATACAAGACTTTTCCCAGAGTATTGCTGGATGCCAGGTGTTCAGCAAAATCGACCTGGAAAAGGCCTATCACCAAATACCCGTATTTCCGGACGATATTTCAAAGACCGCCATCACGACTCCCTTTGGCCTGTATGAATTCCCTTATATGACTTTCGGGTTAAGGAATGCAGGTCAGACTTTCCAGAGGTTTGTCGATGAACTAACCAGAGGTCTGGACTTCTGTTACGCGTATCTCGACGATTTTCTGGTCTTTTCGCGTAATGAGACCGAACACGAAGTCCACCTCCAGCAGCTATTCACTCGCATGAGAGAATATGGAGTTTTGGTCAACACTTCTAAGTGTATTTTTGGTGTACGAGCGGTAAGCTTCCTCGGATACCACATCTCCGAAGCTGGTACTAGGCCTTTGCAATCCAAGGTCCAGGCGATCATGGAGTTCCCTGTGCCTAAAACAGTAAGACAACTCCGTCGCATTTTGGGGATGGTGAACTTCTACAGGCGATTTATACCCCACGCCGCTAAGATTCAGGCACCGCTTAACGCATTGCTAACGGGGTCTGTTAAAGGTTCCCATCCCATAAACCTCACAGGCGATGCAATTGCTTCCTTTGAGCAGATTAAAGAAAGTCTCTCTAATGCTGCTTTACTCGCCCACCCAGACTGCTCTTCCCAACTTGCTCTGGTCACAGATGCATCTGATTGGGGAATGGGTGCGGTACTTCAGCAGTTCAAAAACGGCGCTTGGCAACCTCTTTCCTTTTTCTCAAGGTCATTTAGCCCTCCACAAAAGAAATACTCTCCGTACGATCGCGAGCTCCTGGCAATCTACGAGAGTATAAAATATTTTCGGTACATGTTGGAGGGGCGGCATTTTGTGATATACACAGATCATAAGCCGCTATGCTATGCTTTCGCTAACAGGAAGGACAACTGTTCCCCTCGGCAGTACCGTCATTTGGACTTTATCTCCCAATTTACTACCGACATCCGACATATTTCTGGGAAGGATAATGTTGTCGCCGACACTTTGTCCCGTGTCGACGAGTTGCAGAAACCTGTCGATTTTGCACTTCTTGCCGAGTCCCAACTAACTGACCAAGAGCTAAGCCAAATTTTAGGTGGCCAATCCTCTCTTCGCCTTCGTAAGTTGAAGGTGCCTGAAAGCGACGTCGAGCTTTACTGTGACGTAAGCACCACTTCACCTAGGCCTTTCGTAACACCGCTTTTCCGAAAGCAAGTGTTTGATAGCCTCCATAACTTCAGCCATCCAGGCGCAAACGCCACTGCTTTATTGGTCGCCCAGCGATTTGTCTGGCCAGGCATGCGCAAAGACTGTCGGGAGTGGTCCCGAAAATGTCTTGCCTGCCAACGCGCCAAGGTCCATCGCCACGTGTCGTCGCCATTAGGCACATTTGACCTCCCTCGCGCTAGATTTGCGTTTATCCATGTGGATATTATCGGTCCCCTCCCACCATCTCATGGTTTTAGGTATTGCCTGACGGTGGTAGATCGTTTCACTCGATGGCCGGAAGTTACACCGATGGTGGACATGACTGCGGAAACCGTTGGACGGGCCATGATATCGTGGATATCCAGATTTGGATGTCCAACTGATGTCGTCACCGACCGCGGGCGGCAATTCGAATCCGCGCTCTTCCAGTATCTTGGAAGAGCGATGGGATTTAGGCACCGCCGCACCACCGCATACCATCCCGCCTGTAACGGCCTCGTGGAACGATTCCACCGTCAACTGAAAGCCGCCATTATGTGCCACGCCAATGCTGATTGGGCAGATACTTTGCCTCTGGTACTCCTTGGCATCAGAAGTTCTTTTAAAGGAGACCTTAAATCCTCTTCAGCCGAATTGGTGTACGGAGAGCCCTTGCGTCTGCCAGGACAATTTTTTCAGACATCGCCTCCGGATACCACCGATATCTCTGATTTTACCACCCGATTGCACCAATTTGTAGCTAAGCTGCAACCGACACCAGCAGCTCGTCATACTAAAACGAAAGTTTTTATTTACAAGGAGCTGGCGACATCAACTCACGCATTTTTACGGGATGATACTGTTCGTGGATCGTTACAGCCACCGTACACAGGGCCTTATGAGATAATTGAGAAAGGAGATAAAACCTTTAAATTACTCATAAGGGGTAAAGTTGTGAATGTCTCCATTGATAGGCTTAAGCCGGCCTTTATACTTACCGATACTTCCCCTAACTTGCCTAATTTAACCCCTCTTCCAATCACTTTTCCTACCTCTAATCTCTCCCCGTCCACTAGACAAACGCAAGTTTCCCCGTCACCTCATAAATCTCCCCAAGAAGCAACCAAAAAGTCCAGGTTTGGGCGGACAGTTCGCTTCCCAGATTATTATCGCCCGTAGTAACGGTCTCGGGGGGGAGTGATGTGGGCTACTCGTTAAATTAAATTTTCTGCTTATATTTATTTAACATATTAACCTTTATCTATTATTATTGAAACCTAAATCTATTAATACGTATACACACAAAACTATGTATATACAAACTATCCACAATGCAACGTTCAATGGAAACGCACCGCGGAGCGGGCTGACAGTTTTTTGCCCGCATTCCTGCGCCGGCGCAGGTTCGCTATGATTCGTTTTTACTCGAGTTCAGTCGGCCACAAGCCCCTGTACGTAGTACCCGTGTCGCTTGCGCTCAAGTCTTTGCCTTTGTTTATATACGCTACGCTTTTAATATTATTCGTGTTCTCTATAAGCTTGACTTTCTTGTGCTGTGCCTTTCTATCTCTGCTTGACTTTCACCTATCTTGTACTCCTTCTATATAAAGTGACTGTGTGTGTATCTGTGTGTTGTACAATAAACTTCTTCCGTTTCGCATCATTCGGACTTTTACTGGTACAGTACCTGCTATCATATTTTACACCACCATACTACCACACCTACCACAGATTTGATAAAAATTTTGCTTTAATTCTAATCTTTTGTATATATACTAATTAACCCCTATTTCCCTCGGTCACGCCATTACGCGTGAAAGGCTGGATAATTTTTAGGTGAAACCACAGGGCACAGCTAATAGCAAAAAAAAAAATTACATACGGGACACTTGGAACACTCATTGAACGTCATCTTTCTTACGCTAACATAGTTTAATATTGTATTGTATTGTTACTGTTCGTCAGTGCGAGTGACATTCCACGACAAGGAGTGCGTGGAGAAAGCTCTGAAGCTGGACCGCGAGCTGCGTATCAACGGCTTCCTGGTCACCGTCTCCAAGTACCGCGACGAGGATGAACAGAAGGCGCACGCCGCCAACATTAACAAGGTACCTCACATTCATCATCACCATTTACTTAAGAATTCTTATATTGCCGACGAAACAAAAGGGACACCAGGTATATTCCAAATGCAACCTATCATAATCATTTAGTTAAGAGCTAGACTCTTGTCGTCGTCGTTGTCGACGCGATGACTTGTGACGGCGATTTTAAGAAAACTCGCACAATGGACTCTGAGTGCCTAGTGCGAGTTGTCTTAAAATCCCCGTCCCAAGTCACCGCGTCAACGTAAACGTAGATTTGTATGGGATCAACATAGTGCTATCCGTTGGCCGACAGATGGCGCTGTTTCGATCTTATACAAATCTGCGTTTACGTCGACGCGGTGACTTGTGACGGCGGCAGTGAAAAACTCGCACTAGGCACTCAGGTACCGGTTAGTAGTGACACAATTCACAAGTATGACAAGAATGCTAGCCATCGCCCTCCCCAACCATTATAGAGCGACCAATCATGCTATACATGATAACACAGTGCGTGTGTATGTGTAGAACAAGCGGCAACACCCGCAGCAGCAGCGCGGCTCGGCGGGCCCCCCGGCGGCCGGAGCCAGCCCCAACGCCAGCCGCCCCAACAACTACCGCGGCGCGCGCGGCGGAGCCTTCGGCGCCAGGGGGAACTTTAGAGGTACCTCACTACACACACACCAACATAAGGGTTGCCAGCTACAGCAAAAAAATAATTTGACAGTGGCTCACTGCGGAAGATTATTTTGTTGTCTATTGACATGTTTTACCAACATATTGATAATAACAATACATTTTAGTACTTATGAAAAAAGTTGGATCTTTAGCTGTTGTTATATCTGAGCCCCAGTATAGGTTTTAACATATTCTTACATCGCCTGCGTATTGTACTCATTTTATATGAACATTAAAAAGCGCCCCAATCGGCGAGTGTAGGAACTTTTATATCTCCATACCAAAAAAGCGCAATGACGATACAGTTAACATAAAAATATAATAAAATCTATACTGAAGCACAGATATAACAGGTTAAATCCAAACTTTTACATCAAATTTACTCGTAAATACTTTTTGGCGGTGATTGTGGTTAAATTTTGGAGATGGCGGATGAGAACACTAAATATTGAATTTCGACAACGTTTATATATGTACAAACCTGGATCTTGTATTTCTACGTACAGACAGCTTCATGTTATGGTATTATGTTTGTAGGTGCTCGTGGTCGCGGCGGTTTCGGTGGTCGAGGCGGCGCCTTCCCTCGCGGAGGGTTCGCTCCCGTCAATTCATACCTGCCGCCGCAGGGGTTCATGGGCCGCCCGGTCAGTCATACACTCTCATACACCTCATACACACACCACTCACACGCTTAAGACGCCTACTCGCTTTCTACGAAAGACGAAGTCCGCAAACTTCGTACGGCGGTTCTTATTCGTTCTAAAATTACGTCCGAACGTGGTCTGATAGAAATTCTGTGAAGTTTATAAATTGACTAGCTGTGCCCCGCGGTTTCACCCGCGTAGATTTAGTTTCATCCTTATTGTCCGGGAACCCTAATATTTTTAATAAATAAAAGTAGCCTAAGTTACTCCTTGAAACATCAGCTACCTGCCAGTGAAATTCTTGTTAAAATTGGTCCAGCCGTTTCAGAGATTACCCGGAACAAACAGTCAGACAGACAGACAGCAAAAATTTTAAAACTTGGTTTTTAGTGTCAGTAGCGTGTATACTTTCATATGCATTTAGTGAAAAGCTGTTATTTTGGAATTACAAACAGACACTTCAATTTTATTTATCTGTATATATTTTCATTTTATGATGTCTTTATTAGTCTTAAGTTGTAAAAAGCAAATTTTTAGTTTGAGTGACGTGTTAGTTGTAGGTATTATTATTTGCCTTTAGACTGTATTTTTTTGCGAAAAATGTAAAGCTTTTTTTGAACCGCATGCCATCAAAGTCAGCATCGAAACGAGTGCATAGAAACATGTGCAAAGAAATGCAGTGTGAACGAAATATTGAAGATATATCATTGAGATATATTATACCGTATACCAATGTACCTCATTTTTATAGAATTTACAAGAAATTCGGGTCGAGTCCAAAATTTTTGTTAGTCTCGCCTAAACTCAAAAACGATTACTGAATCTGAAAATTTGATATTACACATACATATGCTCACGCTTGTATTCCCGAAGGGGTAGGCAGAGGTTGTTATAACCACACCAACGCGACGGATGGTGAGTCTAACGCCGTCTCAGGTACTACATATACGTCTTTGAATTACTTCTCAGACATATGCAGGTTTCCTCACGATGTTTTCCTTCACCGTAAAGCACGTGGAGTGAAATCACTGCACATAAGTTTGCCGCTGAGATTGAACTTGCGTCGCTTGCGTAGCAGACGACTGCCGAGACTTTGTCTAGAAATTTGAGTAATGAAAACATGCAGGGGGTAGCTGGTCTCTATTAGAATTATTTAAACAAATTGTTATATCTGATACACAAAACGTATTAGGTACTAGCTTTGCCCCGCGGTTTTACCCGCGTAGATTTAGTTTCATCCTTATTGTCGTGGAATCCTAATATTTTTCATAAATAAAAGTAGCCTAGGTTAATCCTTGAAACATCAGCTACCTGCCAGTGAAATCCGTACAGCCGTTTCTGAGATTACCCGGAACAAATAGACAGACAGACATAGAAAAAGTTTAAAACTTGGTTTTTTAGTGTCAGAAGCGTGTATACTTTCATATGCCATTAGTGAAAAGCTGTTATTTTTAGAATTACAAACAGACACTTCAATTTTATTTATCTGTATAGATGTATAGATTAAACATGTTCAGTAGATTGTTAAAAAATGAGGTACACATTTCTGCAATTTTCTTTGCCGTTTAATGATTTCTGTGCATTCTTTTCAGACTTACCTGTAGAACATAATACCGCACACACGAAGGTAATATTTTATGTCAATATAAGTCTCGCGTTGTGGTCTATGTGTTGCGACTTGGATCAACTAACGTCAGGGTTAAAATATGACTGTATTAACGATTGATTTTTTGCATGATAACAATACTGATTTAATATGGGTCTTACCATGAGCTCTTATTGCCATGATAGTTTCACTCATTTATGAGACAGATGTATGTGACGTGCATACATCTGTCACTGTCGCACAACTGAATTAACATTGCAATAAGAGCTCATGGTTGGGGCCCAGTTCTTACAGTAATTAACGAGAGTAAATAAACGAGAACCTTAAATTACGCAATAAAAGTTTTCAAGCGCATTGCAGTATATGATATACAAGTTTTCAGTCCATGTCCTCTTTAAGTAGTAGCATTTTTTTAAAAGCTAGATTGTCTAAGTGCATCCATATTTTTTTTTAAATCCTTTAAATCTATACATCTATACAGATAAATAAAATTGAAGTGTCGGTTTGTAATTCCAAAATAACAGCTTTTCACTAAATGCATATGAAAGTATACACGCTACTGACACAAAAAAACCAAGTTTTAAATTTTTTCTGTCTGTGTTTGTTTGTTCCGGATAATCTTTGAAACGGCTGGACCGATTTTAGCGGGACTTTCACTGGCAGTTAGCTGATGTTTCAAGGAGTAACTTAGGCTACTTTTTTATATATTAAAAATATTAGGGTTCCGCGACAATAAGGATGAAACTAAATCTACGCAGTAATAAATAAATAAATTTCGTTCAAGTTAGCGACATCGCAACACATCCCTGCCGTCACATAAGTATAAGCTTTAAAAGCAGTAAGGAAACTAGGCCTATTTTTAAAATAAGATCGTTTGCTGCATTCATCGTGAGGGTTGTCAAACTTTAAGATTTCATATTTTTTAAATGTCTTAATTATGTAGGGTGGTTTGTCGTTTTCGAGATCGGACTCGACGTGACACCCCTTATTGACGCTACTGCGATTCTGCTTAAAATCTTGTAGATGTGTGCATCTTTGTGAGTGTCATTCTCAACGATTGTTAGATATTATGGATTCCTTACTGTTTGTAAAGTTTATATTTTATTCTGTAGTACCGTGGTGTCGTCCATTATATTCTAGTCTTAATGTGTAGTACAATAAGGTGTATTGTCAACAGGCCGGTTTCATGAACGACGGCCAGCGGCCCAACAAGCGGCTCCGGCAGATGTAAACCAGCGTCCTCTATGTTTGTGTGTGTGTGAAGCGTCTACAGACTACTACAGTGACATGTTGCAGTATCAGAATAAATCTAGATAATTGTATTTACTAAGTACATGAAATAAAAATAATTGTAAGCTCTATTGTCTTTTTGACAGGTAATAAATGTAATTACTAACATTACGTATGTGCTGTGTTTTATTTAAATTTTATCAAATACTAGCTGACCCGGCAAACATCCCACCGCCTACAGTCGATAACTTAATTTTTTTTTTACGGATTAATGTATTTTTGAATTTTAACCGTTCAGCTGCTCTCGAGATTTGCCCTTAGCAACACATTCACCGATACATTAACATTTTTAAAGTATTAGTAATTCCTAAAATTCCTAGAGCCGTGGTAGCCTCGGGGTTAGAGCAGTGGCCTGCTACGCAAGCGACGCAAGTTCGAATCCCAGCGGCGCCTGTACCTATGAGTTTTTCTAAAAACTTATGTACAGTGATTTCACACCACGTGCTTTACGGTGAAGGAAAACATCGTGAAGAAACCTGCATATGTCTGAGAAATAATTCATAGACGTATGTATAGTGCCTGAGACGGCGATGGACTCACCCTGTGTCACGTTGGCACTTAATCATATTCGTTGAAATGTGGGTGTTCAAAATTACAACACCTTCGGGGAATACAGGCGTGAGCATATGTATGTATGAAAAAGCTCTAAAAAACATCCAATTTTTTTTTATTATTTATGTTTTTCAATAAGTACAATTTTGTCTCCAAGAGAACGATAGCTATACCTAATGCGCAGAGCATTATAGGTATAGTTATAAAATTACGAGATAACATTCAGAAACGCTAAAGTTTCAACTATTTAACTTTCTCCTTGATTGAAATGTGAAGTGTTTTTAAATTAATTATTTATGACCAAAATGGGCAATATGATAACCGGTATAAACCGGCAAATTGGTTATAATTGCACAATTTCAGTCCACTAGTGTCCTAATATTATCAAATTATAGCACACTAGCGGACGTCACGCGGTTTCACCCTCGTAGTTCCCATCCCCGTGGTAACACGGAGATAAAATATAACCTATAATAATCAGTGATAATGTAGCATTCAAATGGTGAAGCAATTTTTTTATTCGGTTCAGTATTTTTTGAGCAAATTCGTTACAAACATACATACAAACCTTTCCTCTCTATAATAGTAGTATTAACTGACCAATCACTGACAATTAGCAACGTTCGCTCACTTTTTTGATTGCGTGCATTGTAAATAGATTGGAATGAAGCGTGAAGCACTCGGCTGCCTCCCTACGGCGAGTGTGCACGTACTACTAAAACAAAATAATGTCATGATGTACGTAAAAATTAAATTACATTTACTCATTTCAATTGTAATCGTTGCTGAATGTGGCAACACCAAATTCGGTCGCGAAGTGGGTAGTTTGAAAAAGGAACAGTTTAAAATCGCTCGCCGCGGCGCACGTGGTGAAGTTTTTGAGAATCTATTCGTTATTTACGATGCATCGTTTCTGTCGTTGGTGTGGCCAAAAATAACGAATGGTGTGCATTTATTGATAGAGCAACCGTGTTGGGATGATATTAGTGTGTTCTATAGACATTATACCGAAGGACGCGCGTGGGCGTACAAGGGTAAGTGACATTTGGTTTTTTCTCGGTGTCTAGGTGTGCGTATAAGAAATCAAGTTAAAGTTAAATTAATTAACTAAACAGAAAAGCCCTAATAGCTTGTGGAAAGTACTCAACTAACAAAATTATAAAGAAAGTATATACTTAACCCAAAAAGAATCATAAATCCCGACGAGTTCTGAACCAATTGCCGGTGTAATTGGCCCGAGCGTTTTTAGACAGCGAGATAGGTCTTCTTAAAAACAACATGTTGCGCTTCTAAGCCTGTTTATAATACCTTTTCACAGTTAAATGTCTGAAAAAAGTTTGATGTTGATGTATTTAGAGGTACCTACTTACCTAACTATATTTCAATTTAAAAAAACTTTGGGTAATAAATGCTAACTTAAGTTTCTTTCATTTGTACTGTAATGTTGAACGAGGAGTCTCATGCACCAGCGTAACATTTATTTCTCATTGCACTCGACTGCAAACTTGTGAAATGCGAGCTAATTTACCAATGAGTTCTAGAAAAGTTGTAGTATAATGTTTTTGACATCATGAACTTGACGGCGAAGGAAAATAATGTCAGGAAAGCCTGTATGAAACCATTTCTTACCCCATTTAAGGTACCTACTACAAAGTACAACCAACTTTGTAGTACCCACAGATTCGCTATCACGTGTCGTCACGTGATATCAACTTTGTAAAAAGAGGGTAGGTGGATATTGTTACAAGTACGCCTCTCCCTTCACGGACCTTTTGGGAATACTACGACTATTTACGGCGTCAGTAGTTAGAAAGTGGTTTATCATGAAATAGTTCAATTGCTATGAAATATGCAACATGCTGGTATTGCGCAACTTTCCACTGAGAGCGAAAGATGAACGCACGCTAGTTCGTGGCACCTCGTGCGACTCATGCACGCCATCATATATGATGCCTCCAGTAAAAATATCGTCAATTGTATTTGCGTGAAGCCGTTAATTGTGTTGACAAACATCAAAAGTGCGTTGCTTTTCATTCAATTTTCACGCGAGGCAACGGATCACTGTATTTTGACTATTGATTAACCCTAGCTGCTGAAGTTATACCTTCAACTCTTTGTATCTTGCGGGGTTTGAACCTCGCTATACGCAAGATGTATTCAGCATTTTGTAAGACTTCAGTATCGATACATTAACTAGCTCACCAATTTTAGTAAAGTACTTACATAGGTCCAAGATTGTATTATCAAGTTCTAATTGTATACGATAGGTAACAAATTGTCTCAACTTAAAGGGATTCGACAATTTGTAAGGCCGGCCGTGCAATCCCTACTAATATTATAAATGCGAAAGTAACTCTGTCTGTCTGTCTGTTACGCATTCCCGCTTAAACCTCTCAACCGATTTTGATGAAATTTGGCATAGACAATCTTTAGACTCTGGACGAAACTAAATCTACACGGGTGAAACCGCGGGGCACAGCTAGTGATATTATATGTCCTCCCTATGTTTAGCCATCAAATTATGTGTGTTCTTTTTAGGTGCGGTAAATTCTCTCGACCAAATCAAACGATAGCCTATAACGAGATTATAAAACTTGGGTAAGATATCTGCTACCCCCTACATAATAAACAATAAGTGAGAGTGATCGCGTGTGATGAACACCTTTGATTTCTAATTGAATTACATAAATTATTACGTACACTCGTGCGTGTTCTATGAGGAATAAATATATGGACCTAACCGAAGTATCTCTAATTCCTTGAAAACCTACGTAACTGCGCAGTACTTACACTCAAAGGTATATTAATTAGGTATTAAATACAATGGTAAATTCCTCGACATTCATAAGTGCCTTACCAGGGCCTAAACTGAATAAATCATTTTCATTTTCAATCCTCTAGGAGAAATTCTGCGTGTCTCACAGTAGTCTGTTCGTGGGTAGTTTGAAATTAGTTTGACTTGGTATTATTGGTTCTGTATTCAGTGTTGCAACATTGGACTAGGCTGATACGAGTAGCATAATATTAAACTTGGTCGGTACATAATGCTATGATAAGATAAACAGGGTGTGGGGTCCCGTCGCGAGTAAAGACCGCGCAGTGAAAAATAGTGAGGATACCTACTGTGCATGTTTTTATTCGTCTCGCACCATACATAATAGACAGGCAGTCTCGTAAAACTGCGTATTCAAAGGTAGGTACTCGTTCTTAACTCGTGATGGGACCAGTACCATAAAATCGTAGTACCTACCTAAAACATGTACCTGTCTGTTTTAGCGGTAGACGCGTCGGGACGGTACCGTTCCTCCTTGTTCAACGGGGATCGCTTCTGGCTCGGATCCAAGGACCAGTGTCTTCGATTGGTAAGTCGCTCACCATTCCTAGGTCATTGATCTCTTCTATACAAGTAAATACGCTGGATAAGTTACAATATTATAGGCCACTCATGGACATTAGATAAAAATTGCCTTCATGATTGCTCTGCACTTTTTATCGTGGAAAATCCGTTATGGATACACCAAGGGGCGCGGGACAGCGGTAGGGTTATGTCGGACTCGCACCGACTGCACTCCACGGTGTTCCTCTTGGTCGCTAAGTGGGGGGGGTGCACGTGATGTTTTCATATGCTTCGCCGTGACCCCCCCGGTCATGCTTTTGATCCCTAATAAAATAGCGAGGAGAATTGCATGTGTCTACAAACCCGCAGCAAAAATGACATCTGTGCATTCAAGGCCGGCGCTCAAAACTCATGACGGTGCCTGTATACAGTTGTGCTCAATATTCCAGGATCGTGACTTCACGAGTAGAACACGCAATGAAACCTACGAAGATCTTCAGAACAGCGACTATGTGAACGCGGTATTTCGTCGAGAGAAATATTTTGATCATGGTAAGTGTTTGGTGGCTGTTTGATTGACGGTATAAAGGTTAAAGAACAATGGTTGCTAATATCCAACATCCTTATACTGGGTGTCGGAGAAAAAGGAACAGTTGTCTTCTAGAAGTTGTAGGGTTTTATGAATATATCACTATATTGAAATCGTAAAATATCTAGCTCCAACGATAACGTAGTTATAGGCAACAGCCGAAGAGCTCGCGGCCTTAAGCGATTGAATGAACGCGCGGCCGCGTTTACCTACATTCCGTACGCAGTCATTAAACTTTTTAAATTAAGGGGAAGGTTACTGGTTTCGAAAAATGGTTTCAAGGGATTATTTCAGGATTTATTAGTGGGAGTAAAAAAATAAAAACGTAGTTAGATTTCACGTGAATAACTCTACGTTACAGCAGATTTTTATGCGAAAATAAGGTATTGATATGGTCAACTTTGAACATCAATTACTCGAAAACGGAAGAAAATATTTTTGTCATAATAATTTTAATTGTTTCCTAAAATTATACCCTATCACATATTTTAAGAGCTGTCCCGGTTTCCCCGACACCCTGTATAAGTACTTAGTCAGGGTCAGAAATACAATTATGGTAGTGGTTTCTTTGCCCTTTTTGTGCTTGGGTTTGAAACTGAGGCCTTGGGGTCCGTATGCTCTCGTGACAAGAGGCTGGGGCTTTTCTCTTTCAAAAAATCAGCAATGCTATCAAAATTGGCAATGCTGATCGAATTGACATCGATTCTGGCCAAATTTTCTACTTATGATGTCTCGTTAAATTGGTCCATCGCTCTAGAGATTAGCCAAACTAACAAACATTTTCTCATTACTTGACTTGGTGAAAATTTGGTATTACAAACGGACATAAAATTTTTTTTATTAGTATATATGTGTAACTTTTTGTTCAATAAAGAATAATAATATAGACCCTAAAGATAGAAAATTGCTATTTTGATTGATACATTGGTATTTCTAATGTATTCAGCAACGAACGGGTGGCGCTGGGTGGTCCATAACGAGGAGTTGGTGCGCCGCACGGTCGCTGCCGACAATCAGCCGCCGTACAGCCTCGCCTACACCACTGTCCACGCCACCTTGAACATCACCAAGCTTACTATTGCAAAGGTATTCTGTCACAAGGCAATGCGTGTTCAATATTAGAATAGAAATGTACTTATGGGGAGAGCGAGTGATCATGCTCATCCCCAGTAAAGGGAGATTTTCCAGGCAGGCGGAAATTTGGAAACTTGTATTACTATAATGCGGTCGAGAACTCTTATTGCGCGATTTAGGTTCTCGTGTATTTGTACTCAAACTTTGCGTTAGCAAGTAGCGCCATCTATGTAGCGAGTGGAGAAACGCTGCTACATAGGTATTCCTTACTTTCCTACAGCTGCTGCAATTAATAAATTACTTATGCATATTATTTATTGTATGGGTATGAGCGCTCGGCGAATAGCCGGTAGTAACTGAGCTATGAGCACTGACCTTGAAATTTGAATGCGCAGTAGTAATTTTACGAGTATGTCTCTGTCTTATGGCGCGACGCGAATAAAATACATTCGCATTTATCCCCTGTATTATCGCCGAGTGCTCTTAACTCGTGACGGCATCTGTGCCTACTTAATTCTTATATTTCAATATCGTTCCAGTCCTACGACATAACATTGGGAGTATGTCTGCCTCGGACCTGTTCAACTGACGACATCAAATCCATCATCAACTTCTCCATCATGATCAATGACAACTTGAAATCTAACAAAACTACTCCTCGCGTTGTTAAAATTACATCTTTGAGGTCGATTGAGGATAGCTATGATATTAAAGACGATATTGGTGCTATATCGCTGATAGCAATAACGACCCTACTACTGTTGTTGGCAGTAGTGGCTACTGTTATAGAATTAGACTGGAAATGTATACCTTATAACCCCAACAAGATGAGCTTTGACCTCCAAACGTTCAGCGAAGAAGACAGATCAACGTATGAGAAGAAAAAGTATATAGAGGCAATGCAACATTTTGAGGATTTGGACAAGTTAGCGAAGATGGAGCAAATTGCAATGACGTTAAAGTCGAAAGTGCCTCCAATGTCGTTGTCGATGGACAGACAGACGAGCTGCAAACGATGCGGCAAGTACAAGAAGCAGTACCAAGCACCTATACCCGGAACCTCGCTGACCAGTCCACGGTTGATTTATAACAATTCCTCCACGGCAATTTTAGTTACAGATGAAAGGAAACATTCGTTAATATGCAGACTATTCCTGTGTTTCTCAATAAAATACTGCTGGAATAGAATATTTAACAAGAACACGTCTAATAAAGACCTGGCTTTGGTTCACGCGTTGAAGATCTTTGCAACTCTCTGGGTCATCTACGTACACGTTGCTCTGATGGCGAATTACCTTTCTGGTGAGTTATTTGTGTATTACCACATGAATATATATTCCGCTAGATACCAAGGTTTACACAAGCGCCGTACTACTGTACACTCACACATAGGCTCTCATCGACGCATGCTCCAGTACAAACTATGTCGCGTAAGTACGCGGGGGGACGTTGCGCGCATGTGTGGGTACTCTTACAGCTCGCCGCTTGTTCGTACAAGCTTCGTAGCTTGGTTGCTCGTTCAATATTTACAACTTTAGGTAATTAGTATTCGTCTAAAATAAACGACGCTTTCAGATAAAGCTGAGAACCTGAATGATCGCGGGGGTGCCTATTATACAATCACTACGGGAACCACTGCTTTTGATATATTATTGTTTGTAAGGTAAGACTTAAATATGTCGTAGGTTAATGTTTAACACATTTGTCAAAGGCTCCACTCTGTGTCCAAGCTATTTATGCTTTCAGTATTTCAATATCCAGAAGTGTTACAGCACAGTCTCTCTGTATGTGTGCTACCTACATCTTTACATTAAAACAAATGGATATTTATCATTTTACAATACCATCATACAACCATTGCAGTAAACTTTTTTTTTTGTAAATTGCATTTTTCTTCCTATGTCTCATGTCAGTGTACTTACATGATTATGGTATATTCTTCCAGTGGTCTATTTAGTTCGCATCACTTCTTCTACCTGAAGAGTCGGTACTCTGTCGAGGAGTTGGTCAGCTTCAGAGGTGTCTGCGGTCAGGTCATGCAGTTCGTCTGCTTCGTCACGAACAGAATCATCAGGTATTTTTACGTATTAGGTGTTCCTAAAAAATATCGAAAGTATTCTAGCGAGCTCAACGGAGCTAAAGTCTAGTGAACATCCCAACGTGCATTTTACCAATTAACTTGTAGGATTTAGATTACATAAAGTACTACGGAACACAAGGTCCTGGTTTTGATCCCCGGGGCAGTGTTTTTCCAACTGTAATTTCTCGTAAACGGCTTGGAGTCGGGATTATTACACGGTTAATGGCAATAGGCTTGCCCCCTATTACATCTGAATTAAACATACCTAACTGGAGAAATATAGACCCACTAGTTAAGTATTCCTCTGCCTACTCTTTTGAGGAAACAGGAATGAGCATTATGTATGTTTGTATGAAAGAATCACAGCGTAATGTGCGTAGATCTAGCTGAGACGAGTTTTTTGCTATTCTCTTCTCCTAACGGCATAATATCCATTATATTGGTACTTAAAAGATTAAATATTCCTTTGAATAGGTTGCTTCCATTGTATGCGTATGCCGTGTTGGTCTCGGGCGTGGTGGCGCGTGCGTGGCGAGCGACGGTCGCGCTCACTCTGCCCGACGCAGACCATGAAGCGTGCGTGCAGAATTGGTGGCGAAACCTGCTCTACATCACTACTTTGTACCCTGAACACGAACAGGTTTGTAAACCTTTGATAATGCAACCTCATAAATGTATGTAGCGGGAATTCATCAAATTTATGGAATCATCAGCGGCTTTACCTGAATAAAGAAGGTACTT
Source organism: Watsonalla cultraria (assembly GCA_964035505.1). Classification (NCBI taxonomy): domain Eukaryota; kingdom Metazoa; phylum Arthropoda; class Insecta; order Lepidoptera; family Drepanidae; genus Watsonalla; species Watsonalla cultraria. Next base: position 627,079 of record OZ037717.1, on the reverse strand, counting down.
CTAGGCACCGCTTGTTAACCGCTTACCACCAGGCAGCAATTCCAATTTTGTAGTATACACAGAATCTCAGTTTGGGGAATTTCGGATAGAGCAGTGAAATTACAAATTATTTATCTTAGTAACTTACAAAAAAATTATAGAAGGAACTTCGGAACTTCCCTCGGTATTCTGTGGGCACTGGGGCGAAAGAGGAGATCTTCTAGCCAGGCGAGTGTCATGCGGGGAACCACGGCTACAACGGTTCTTGATGGAAACTTGAATATATATACCGCAATCTCACCGCGGTTCTCGTTCTCGCCATCTATGTAACGAGCGGAGAAGCTCTGCTATAGTACGAAAGCATGAATAATTGCATGTGTTTTTTGTTACCATAATTGTTTACTGTGTATTTAAATGTACATGATGCCAGCTGAGTTTCTTGCCGGTTCTTTTCAGAAGGCTAGTTTCCGAACCTAAACTGAACCGACCTGGTCCTAAACTAAATAAATCATTCTCATTTTCATTTTCATAATTGTGTGCAGTGTATGCAAGTATCGTGGTACCTGTCGACGGAGACACAGCTGCACGTGGTGGGCGCGTTGCTGTGTCTGTGCGCGGCGCGGGCGCGGCTCGTGGCCACGGTGGCTGTGACGACGGCACTCGCCGCCACCGCTATTGATCTTGTCGGGGCTCACCTGCATTATGGGAACACGTATGTATTTCAGTACAATACACCTGCATAGCAACGTCCAAAAATTAGTACAGCTAGTTGATCGCTGACTATTAATCCGACATTTCAGATTGTTTTTATATTAAAACTAGCTGGTGCCCGCGACTCCGTCAGCGCAGGGTTTGATTTATCTTTATATATTGGACAATTATATCGTAATAAATTACAGCCTATGTGTTATTGTTTATAAGGTATATTATTGTTAAATTTCATCGAAACCCGTTCATTACTTTTTACGTGAAGAGTAACAAACATTCATCCATAATTACAAATTTTCGCGTTTATAATATTAGTAGGATTGGCCAGTTGTAATCTGAACTAATTGAAATGGAAATTGTAACCGCAACAACATGTTTCCCGTTGACTCGGAAATTTCCTAAAACGTCATTTTCCTTTGTAATAAAAAATAATACGAAATGTTAAGTTGTTTCTCCTTCCCATAATCAAGTACCTTTTGATAAGTTGTTAAGGGTTTGTTTCAGTTTCAGGGACGTATTCGAGCTGTATTGGACGGTGGTGGATCGTCCTTGGGCGAGGGTGACTCCCTACCTGGTGGGGGTGTTCGCTGGGTGGCTGGTGCACAAGAGTCGCGGAAATATTAACATATCTAATGTAACTACTTTCTTGCATAATAGCCGTGCAGTCTTTTGTCAACGGCCAGCCCTTGCCCAGTCTTCAAAAGAATACATTACATCCACAAACTCAAACTCAAAAATATCTTTATTTGATTAGACTTTTTACAAAGTACTTTCAAATGACATAATTATACAGGAAAATATATGCTACCGCCAGGTTCTGAAGGTTGCTTTTACTGAGAAGAACCTGGCAAGAAACTCAGTGATTACTCTTTCAAACATATTACACAATTTTAAAAATAAAATAAATCCAGAACTTTCAGCCAGACGGGCGTTATGTCTGGGGATCAACGTCTCCAATAATTCTAGTTCGAAACTTGTATTATACACTAATGCGCAGAAAACTAATAGCGCGATTTAGCGTGTAGTCTGATTGTTCAAAAACTTGAGATTGTTAGCGAGTGTAGAAGCACTGCTACACTTATATATGACCAAAGATCTCATTCCCCAGTCAACATCATACCTCCTATGGCTATCGTCATCGCTGTTACTGCTGGCGTCGGTGGCAGCTCCGTTGGCGCCCACCGCGTGGTTCGCAGCGTGTGCGCACGTCACGTGGCCGCTCGCTCTCCTGTGGCCGGTCGTGCTGGCCTCCACAAACTACTCTGGTAAGTAGCAGTTGCAGGGTTCTTCTCAGCAATAGCAACTTTACCAACTCAGTGGTAATATTTTACGCACGAGTGACACTTGCTATGCATTCCGAGTACAAGCATTGAATGCTTGCATAATTGCTGATGAATGCTTTTAACCACCGTTTACCATTAGGTTGGTATGAAAATAAAACTCAAATGTTGAAATAGATACATACATAAGTACACACCTGTATTCCCCGAAGAGGTAGGCAGAGGTAGCAACGCCGAAGATGATAAGTGCTAACGCGATGGATGGGAGTGCATCGCCGTTGCAGGCTCTATACATCTTTGAATTACTTCTTTACTTCTCAGACGTAGGTTTATGTTTTCCTCCACAAAAAAACTCATTGGTAATGCCGCTGGGATTCCAACTTGCATCGCTTGTGTGACCACCACGGCTGACTAGACTAGACTAAATTTAGACGAAAGCCATGTGCATCCCTTTTTAAAACCGTATCATAGAAAGTGATGGAGCTATATATAAAGACTATGTTATCAGGGGGTATGTGTGTGTATTGTGTGCAGGGTGGTGTGGTGGCGTGCACGGGCGGTCATCGGCGGCCATGAGTCGTCTGTGCGCGGGCGCGGTGTTGCTGCACGCGCCGCTCGCTCGGATGCTGCTGCTCTCTGCTGACTCCGCACTCTGCTCACACTCTGCCTGTATTGTAAGTGTACTGAAAATTGTGTCTACCATTGACGCAATATTTACCGATTCTACAGTAAAATAGCAAAAATTCTAAATATTTATTTGTATATTAACTTGATTATGTCGGCATAAAATAGAAACCACCAACGCTAAGAAGCTTGCTTGCTACGCTTCGCTAAGCTACCCGCTGTGGCTATCAGAGTCTTGTCTGCTTTATCATACTTATTTTTTTACTAGCTGTGCCCCGCGGTTTCACCCGCGTAGATTTAGTTTCATGCGTCATGTCGCAGAACCCTCATATTTTTTATAAATAAAAGTAGCCTAAGTTACTCCTTGGAACATCAGGTACCTACCATTGAAAAAAGAAAGAAAAAAAATTTCAAAGGATTACCCGGAACAAACAGACAGACAGAGAAAAAATTTAAAACTTGGTTTATTTGTGTCAGAAGCGTGTATACTTTCATATGCATTTAGTGAAATGCTGTTATTTTGGAATTACAAACAGACACTTTTATTTATCTGTATAGAGTATAGATGTATAGATAATATGTGTGAGTAGGTATTAGGTTTGTACGCTCTGGTTAATTTAAAGTGCAATCAGTATTTGCTATAGAAATGTTATTTTCGTAACACAAATAAATAATATATTTATTTGTTTTACAGTGGATGTACTTCACGGGCACAGCCGTGGTGACCTTCCTGTCCTCGCTGGTCCTCGCCTTGCTGCTAGAGATGCCGTGCTGCAGTCTGCTGAGGAGGCTCTCCGACTGCGCTTCATAGGTACACTTTACTATAGGTACTAAGTACATATCTTTAAGGCAGATATTTGGGTTTGGTCCAACGTACACCCTATTTTAACACAATATATTCGGGCCAACATGACAGAATAAAAAAAAAACAATTGCCCATCCGCTTTGTACAGTAGCCTAGCATTTTCCAGAATAAGTGTAATGGTGAATAACTCACAAAACATGATATTTAAAATGTCTAACATTGGACACAACCTTAACTTTTTATTTTATTACTAGGCTTTTAAAAATATGAACGAACTATTTGTGCCCCGCGGTTTCACCCGCGTAGATTTAGTTTCATCCTTATTGTCGCGGAACCCTAATATTTTTTTAATAAATAAAAGTCGCCTAAGTTACTCCTTAAAACATCAGCTACCTGTCAGTGAAAGTCCCGCTAAAATCGGTCCAGCCGTTTCAGAGATTACCCGGAACAAACAGACAGACAGACGGAGAAAAATTTTAAAACTTGGTTTTTTAGTGTCTGTAGCGTGTATACTTTCATATGCATTTAGTGAAAAGCTGTTATTTTGGAATTACAAACAGACACTTCAATTTTATTTATCTGTATATATATATTTCACTGGCAGGTAGCTGATGTTTCGAGGAGTAACTTAGGCTACTTTTATTTATTAATACAATTAAGGTTCCGCGATGATAAGGATGTAACTAGAACTACGCGGGTGAAACCGCGGGGCACTGCTAGTTTTCATTATATTACTCGGTTATAAATACCTAGTAATTGAATTGTAGGTTCTTAAAAATAATTAACCAAACACAAAGACGTATTGTATTTTGTTTTCCAAACATTTTACCGTTTTGTGCAACAGGTAGAATTACTGTTATTTGATTCGAATGGAATGTATCGTTGGAACTATCCGCACCCGAATAGCTCAATATCGTCGGATTATAGTTTGATTTTTGTATTACGTTAGTATGGAATATAGTACGACAAAATAACAAATTAAAAAGTTGTAAATGAATAATAAGATTAATTTATGAAGTATTTATTTTTTGTATTTTATAAAAATATAATAAAATAAGTATGTATTCATAACTAACTTAAAAGCTATCGTATTTACAACCTATTTACATAATTTTAGGTATAATAAGCTATGTATATCATAGTCCTATGTACTTATGTACAATGTTTATATACTTTGTTATTCTTATTTATATAAGCACATCTTGTATATAATTATATTATGAATAAAAATTTAAGTAATTATTTTAACATGAAGTGAGTATATAATATTATGTAATTGTATTGTCATGATTTTAACATTTTTATTTCTAGTATATATATTTTATTTAATGCCTTAATTGCGCCATATTCCAACCAAAACTTATATCCATAATTTAAAAAAAGATCATATTCTTTTTACATAATATTTACATACATAACAAGTAAAATATTAAGAATCATTTTCACACAATCCAGTCTTCTGAAAAATCTTTTTACATTACAATTCAAACATCCAATTGTAAAATCAATAATATTCCACTTCTTGAACCTCCTTTTAGTTCCGCTGAGTGGCACAAGATGGCGCTACAATATAACTTTTAATTTAGATTTTTTTTTATGATACACAAATAATGTAAAATTATAATTATTGTTTAATATTATTAAACACCTCTTCCTATAATATTTAAAAGTCTTCAATACATTTTTGACTAAAGTAATGTGAAGTCTCATTTCAATACAAGCATTACCGAATCATACATTTCTCTATAGATACAATAACACATTTTTGTACACAATTTGTACAATATATTACATACTATTTGTACACTGAATATTACAGAGGTTTCAAAAAACGGGAGTACTTGGTCTTTTTTATATTTTTGTACGTTTTTAATGTGCGATATTTCACGGAACAAATTTTTTTAATAGCGGACGTCACGCGGCTTTACCCGCGTAGTTCCCGGTCCCGTGGGAATACGGAGATAAAATATAGCCTATATTAATCAGTGATAATGTAGCATTCAAATGGTGGAAGAATTTTTAAAATCGGTTCAGTACTTTTTGAGCTAATTCGTTACAAACATACATAACAATCTTTCCTCTTTATTATATTAGTATAGATTACAGTACCACCATTGCTACGAACAACTTAGTGCTTATTTAAACATTACCCAATGAGTTTATTAATTATCAACCTAATGAATTTTGCACTAAAGGTCACTATCCAACTTTACTTAAGTACTTAAATATCACTGTGTATTAAATAAAATCGCCTTAACTAAAACACTTATTGGTAGTTCAATACATCGATTATTGTGTGTTATGTCCTTAAAGGATTCACACTCGATGCGGTTTCCTGTTAGGTTGCACTATCTTCAGCATCGTCACAATTGGCGCCTCAAACGCCACGGAGATCACGAAAGCCAGGAAATATGATATTACAGTCAGACCCAGGAACAAGACGAACTGTGGAAAAAATACCAATAAACCAGGGGATCTAACATCATCGGTTTAAGCAGAGCGTATAAAGTTACATAGTATATTTTCAAGATCGGTCAAGTAGTTTCGGAGCCTATTCAATGCAAACAAAGAACCAATAAAACAATCAAATCTATCCTCTTTATAATATTAGTGTAGATGGAGACGCTAGCGAGTATAGATTAGGAAAACGATGCGAAATTGGTGATAAGAGTACTTGTTGAGCAGAAGTGAGGAGGGTGTAGCGGCGTTTCTCCACTCGGTCATAGATGGCGCTACTCGCTAACAAATGCGAAGTTTGAGTACCTAACACGAGAACCTAAATCGCGCCATAAGAGTTTTAGCAGTATATATACAAGATTCCAACTAGAACAGTTGGAGCCGCGGTTCCCCAGGCATGACACCCGCCTGGCTGGAAGATCTTCCCTTTGGTGGGGATGAGCATGATCTCTCGCTCTCCCCACAAGTGTAACAAGTGTAACTGACCACGAGCAGCTCGCCGAGGTGTATGGGGTGCGTGAGGTGCATGGCGACGTAGCGCAGCACGACGGGGTGCACGAGGTAGGCGCAGTACGTCACGCGCGACAGCGGGTACAGCACCGGCGCCGACAGCAGCCCGCGCACCCAGCCTGCACAACCACGCGCACTCTCACTTACCACCACACCGATTATATACACACTTAAAATTACTTACTTTGATTTAGCTTACACCTCGACTTTAGTCTTTCAGAAGCGAACACCTTCATGGATGTCATGCTATCTATGCTATGTATCACAATATACACACCGCTGAAAGAAATGCTTTTTAGCGGTGGCAAATTACACTCAATTTACTCGTAAACCTGAATGGTACATATTTTTGTCTGTGAAGTACAATGTACATTACATTTACTGTAAATTTTTTTTAGCATATAAATAAATCACGTATTATGTTGTGCCACCGCTGGATAGCATAACACCTTCATGGCAGATCACTCCACTACTTGAGAGACAAAAAGTCAGGGGAAGCTTCATTGTAACGGATTGGAGTAGTGAGGGTAACCAAATCGGCTCCAAAATATTATGAGGGTAGCATTTACGTGGTTTGAGATATAATGGGATTAGGGCCCATGCTCTAGTTGGTACAGGGGTCAAGAAATTAGTTTGTCGTCTTCTTAGAATGCTAGTTTCCAAACCGGTGGTCAGTTCTACGTCGTTCATAAGTATCTTATCAGGGGCTTAACGATTTTTATAGCTTTTTAAATTATATATTGCCCTACCTCGGAAAATCCTAGCTACGAAGCTCGCATCTTGTAATCTGCCCTTCTATATTCACACAAAGCCAAAATTAGGGTTTTATGTTTAAAGTACGCACCCCCATGTCCAGTGGAGCAGGCAATGATGACCCAGCCGACGCACGCGGCCCACAGTGAGTGTGAGAGCGCGCTATATATAGCAGCTGACGCCACGCCCAGCTCCGTGGTGTATAGACCGAAGATCAGGAACAGAAGCGTGCCTGTGCACACCAGCCATCCCACCCAGGCCCATATCTGGGGAGAATTGCATAGGTTAGGTAGGGTAGGTCACACTCATGGCCAATTATGATATCTTATCCAATCAGGGTTTTTTCCAGGTAAGTCCGATTATGGCATGGTTAAAGTCACTTGTTACATGAGATGAGCTGAATGGGAGATCCGTTTTCAATACGTTCTTGGATAAGGTATAAAAAGTGGTCGTTAAGGTACGCTGTGTGTAACCTTAAAAGGCTTGCATCAGAATTGCAAAAGTATACCTTCTCACGAATTACCTGCTAAATAGATTTGGCTTAAGCTACCACCGTTCGTGATATCACGGGCAGACAATTCGCAGAATCACGCACCATAAGAAGTCGCCTTCAAGAAAAACTTTTCCACCTGTATTTCAAACTGTGTTCGATTCCACCTGACTATTCGAATAAACCCTTACCCTATTCATCCTAATTTTCAAGTTGGTCTTGAAGAGTATCCACCCGGTGAGCATGCCGACGAGATAGGGTCCCAGTCGGGTCCAGGGCTTGTCGTAGATCTTGTCGAACTGCGTGAAAGGGTCCTCGCTGTTCGGGATGTGCTCGTTGGACCACGACACGTAGCCGGTCGTGAGGAGCGACGACACGAAGAATACTCCTGTCAATGCTGCTGAGAGCTTGAAGTGGCTGAAATAACATCATTGCGGTTAAAATACTTTGACTGAATGTGCCTTTGCGCGGCTTTACCGAAGAAGTATAATATGTTGGGTATCTGCACTAATATTATAATGAGGAAGGATTTGATTATTTCTTTGTTTGTCTGTTTGTTTGCATTGAATAGGCTCCGAAACTACTTGACCGATCTTGAAAATTCTTTCAGCTACAACATCAGCGAGTAACGTATTTTATCCCCGTACTCTCACGAGAACGGGAACTACGCGCGTGTAACCGCGTGACGTCCGCTAGTCTCTCATAGGCAGATGTTATAATGTAATGGTTTTATTGAAAACCAAATTGGGTCCCAATACAAGGTCATTCGTAAGAAAGTTCGATATTCTAAATAGTTTGATCGCTCGCTGCCCCTTATTAGAAAACAGACTGAGAGTCTACAGTTTAAAACTAGCTCCATGTATTTTTCTAATTTTATAGCCTTCGCTTAAACCATGTTTTGTAGCGAGTGTGTTATAGTTTAAGAAGTTAGTGCGCACAGACGATTACAAGCACTTGAGGAGGCACTAAAAAGAAATGGTTTTATAACACCTTACCTGGTAGCCAAAATGAGAAGAATGGCGCTAACTGCGTAGAATTGGGTGTCGTCCGAGAGATACCAACTCCATAACATGCACTGGAATAGATATTAACACGTATTCAATTTGAAGTTTACCACTGTTTAAAAAGCTTCGCTTAGTTTTGTTTGAAATTAGATAGCGATATTTCAAACCGCCAGATTTTTAAATACTACCTCTTCGCTTCTTGTAACCATTTTAGAGTTACCTTTGTTACTCCTACTATCTATAAATATAACATGGTTTTTTAAAGCTATAAACCCATCAGAGCTAAACTCCTATAGTTGGTAAAAACTGTATAACGATCCGTAGCGAAGTTTATAAGGACGCCGCGTCCAAACAGCAGAATAATTAGTACTTATAATTTATATTATTTAAAATATATAATTGTTTTTAAATTGATGTTCACCAACAATTTGTTACATTTACATTTATACATACATTCGTTGCATCTGAAGCTTTGTAAACTAATTGCAGAAATTACTTATAGGTAAACACAGCTTGCTTCATTCATTGGGTACAACTGCTTGAGTGAATCTGTGTGTATGTGTGTTTGTATGTGTGTGTGTGTGTGTGTGTTTGTGTGTGTGTGTGTGTGTGTGTTTTTGTGTGTGTGTGTGTGTTTGTGTTATCGTGTGTATGTGTGTATGAATGTGTTTTTAATTATTGTTATCAAGTGTGGCTTATTCCAACTTCGATTCGAGGTGGGTGTGAATATTTTTCGGGGAGTCAAAATGGATAGTACTCACCATCTGGTCGACGGGGAAGAGCGTGTTGATATAGAGCAGGTTGCGCCACCAGTACTTGGGGCAGGTCTCGTGGTCGAGGGCGGGCGGCTCGAACACCGCGTTGTGCGCGAACCACTTCATCGTCACCTCCACCACGCCCAGCATGAACAGGTACGGTGCCGTCAGTCTGAGGATATAGGATGTTCAACTACAGGTGCCGTCACTAATTATGAGCGCTGACCTCGACTGACCAGAGTATCTTGTGTTTATCTGTACAACGCGACGAGAATAATATACAAAAATAGTTAACCCAACCATTTTCGTTCAGCGGTCATAGCTTGTAACTGTAGCTTATATATTATGTGCAAGTACCCGCAGCTAATTTGGTTCAACTACCCGCAATAAATGACATTCCACTACGGACTATGTGTGTTTTATTTATGGTCTTCTGTAGTGTGTGTGTTAGGATCACACTTAAAACTAATCTAAGGACGATTATATAAAGGAAAACGGCTGCTAAAAATAAGTAGATAGAACTAGGATTGGTTAACTGAATTAATTACATTATTATTATCAATAATACCATAGTAATTAGTCGTTCTTTCAACAATTGTGGTTGTTTGAAAACTTATGAACACTTGTGAATAAAGTAGCCGCTGTCTTATCTCTGTGGTAATGAGAAATGGATGGAAAATAATACTAACCTTGCAAATCGATATCCAATAAGTCCGAGGAACTGCAGCACGCCTGAAGTCAGCTTCCTTCGCCCTTTCGTCAGCAAGTCCAACTTGCCCTTCGCGTTCGTTCGGAAATACAAAAATGTCACCAGCATACCACTGAAATGAAATAAAAATATCTTCACACAGATCCAGTTATTATTTCAACCATTATAACGGTTATATAAATAAAGCACACGCATTAATTAATTCAATAGTCAAAAATGGTAAAACTAATAATTAACAAAAAATATTTCGTCTATTACCAATGCCCCATGTTGGGCGCCAATGTTACATTAGAAGCGAAGCATTTAACTGGGCTATTTAAATATACGGGAGTGGATACCACTTCGGCCCGGCAAGTACCCACTAACCAGCTGTTCGTTACCAGTTGCGATCGAAAACAATTTTGGTCACGTACGAAACCGGTAGCGATCGAAAACTATTTCTTTCTTGCGCGAATACTAAAGTGATGTAATTACCCAAGACAGAAGAAGGTGTCGACACTGTACACCGCGCTCAGGATGAGCTGGAACCAGAAACTCTTCTCCAAGATGGCTCGCAGCGCCGTATTGTCAGCGTACTGGAATTCATAAAAATACATATTAGACAAAAATACGATCAGTATAGCTTGAACGATAGCTGGTTATAATGTATGATAGGTTATTCGGCTCCATTCGATTGGATAAGCCATTTTAATTTTCTACTTATTTTACGTAAGGAAAAAGTAGGTATTTTTATTGAATCCCACATTGCAGTGCACTAAAATAGGATGTTAGTAGATTGAAAGCTAGTATCAGACCTCTAATTTTAGTTCAAAAACATCCAGGCCACCTAATGCTAAGATTGCATGTATAGAAAAATATTTTATTTCCAAAATAATTTAGAAAATACAGATTATACATTAAGTAAAAGTGAGATGTATGTATAGATATATAAAGGTAGTAAATTAACCTAAGTTAGCGTAAGAAAAATGACGTTCAATGAGTGTTCCAAGTTGATTAGATGAGATGTGGTGTAGTGTACCTTGAAGACGACAATGCAGGTATGTCCGAAGATGACCCAGACCATGGAGAGGCAGCGCAGGCCGTGCACCACGGGCACCGTGTCCGCGCCCACCGACTGGTCAAGGATCTGCAGGATGTTCGCCTTCATCGAGAACGACAGCAGCAGCTCCGACCAGATGCCTGGAACACCATTGCATTACTATCTAGATCATCAAAGTACTCGTATTCAAAGAGGTTCATTTGACTTCACGTTAGATGGCGCTAGGCGTCACTATTAACATTTTGGTAATTAAAGTAGGCGGACTCCAAGTAGTTCATTTGACTTGACGATAGATGGCGTAGATGATCCTACTTTTTGATGTGCGTGTGTGAAACGATCAACGGTAATTGTTCCAGAATGAGGAGTCAATGTCAGTAGCATCAGTTCGACAGCTTAATCGGGAAAGGTAATAGACGTTACAGACGGACCAACACGCTTTCATCATAGATACAGGTCCCGACACGAGTTAAGAACGAGTACCTTTGAATGTAGTAGTCATTTTATAACAACATACGCAATATCCCCACAATTTTTCGTTGTGCGTTCTTTACTCGTGACGGGACCAGTAGTATCACTAGTTTGCCACCGTTTTCCTCATCTGCACTCGCTAGCGTCTCCGCGGAATATGTGTATGAGAAATTGTACAGCGCCTCCAAGCGGTGACGTGAAGAACTTAAATATGTCATACTAATTTTGTCGGTGACGCTAAAACGGTGTAAAACTCATTATAAGGGTACTGTACATGGCTATAATCTATACAGATAAATAAAATTGAAGTGTCTGTTTGTAATTCCAAAATAACAGCTTTTCACTAAAATATGAAATACATATGAAAGTATACACGATACTGACACTAAAAAACCCAGTTTTAAAATGTTTCTCTGTCTATCTGTTTGTTTCGGGTAATCTCTGAAACGGCTGGACGGATTTTAACGGGACTTTCACTGGTAGGTAGCTGATGTTTCAAGGAGTAACTTAGGCTTTTATTTATTAAAACTATTAGTGTTCTGCGACAATAAGGAAGAAACTAAATCTACGCGGGTGAAACCGCGGGGCACAGCTAGTATTAAATATGAATTTGAACCATAACGAAACCAATATACAATTAAATTCGTCGCTCTGTTCTCCATTATATACATCGTGAAAGATGTTCAATTATGGAATACGAATGAAAAATGAAAATGAAAATGATTTATTCAGTTTAGGCCCTGGTAAGGCACTTATGAACGTCGAGGAATCTACCACCGGTTCGGAAACTATGAATCATAATAATATGATGATAAATTACGGACAGTTTCACTGAATCACGCGCACATTTGAGCTCGTCTTTCTTAATAATACACATTGGAGCAACGGTCGAGCGTACATTAGTTATACGATATTTACGGTATGGTTAACATAAAGCTATTGCCAAAGCACGTTACATAACGTTATCTAATGCAACGATCTTGTTGGTGGAATTTAGCAATGGTGTTCAAGATCATCTAAGTTTAAATCTGTGCAAATCTATATCTATACATCTATACAGATAAGTAAAATTTAAGTGTCTGTTTGTAATCCCAAAATAACAGCTTTTCACTAAATGCATATGAAAGTATACATGCTACTGACACTAACCAAACCAAGTTTAAATTTTTTTCTGTCTGTTTGTTCCGGGTAATCTCTGAAACGGCTGGACGGATTTAAAGGGACTTTCACTGGCAGGTAGCTGATATATCAAGGTGTAACTTAGGCTACGTTTATTTATTAAAAATATTAGGGTTCCGCGACAATAAGGATGAAACTAAATCTACGCGGGTGAAACCGCAGGGCACAGCTAGTATGAAAATAAGATAATATGATTTGAGAGGGACATTAGTGGCTTAATTAGCAGACTGATTGTTTGGATTGCAGGTTTGAATACCACCTGTGTTAGTATTTATTTATACCTACTGACCATTCAAAAGTTTCCATATATGTGATAAGTGAATAGTCGGAGGAGACCTTGGGACCAGGACCGGCGGAATTCAATCCTAATTTATTGCTATATTTTGAAGGGGAATGATACAACGAGCGTGGTCTCCAAAAGCTCTATGGAATTCATAATTAATTGTACAATTGGACTCTCGTGGTCGATATACTTCTCAATAACAATAAATAAATCCAATGAGGCTTTGGGAAGCGTGGTCCCGATCACAAAAGCCCTTCGACTCAAAACATCAACATTACCACGCGCTGATGAGGAGTATGACAGATATAATGACATGTGATTTATGCGACCGGGTACTGTGGCGCCATGGGATAGTCCTAAATGAAGCTCTATGTATGCCAATGAATGCAAAGTTAGAAACCGTGTGTGGTTTGGTTGTTGTCATTGGAGATAGTAGTATATTGTATAGACTTACTCAGTTTAAGTTCATCGTTGGAAGAGCTGGTGGAGGCGGTCTCAGAGGTCAGCTGCTCCTCAGAGTTGTTGCTCGATATGTTGTTGTTCACGTTGTACAAAGACTTACCTGCAACACAACGGATTTAATTATGCTGTGCTAGCGTATGATTCTTTATCTTTTACTATGTTGGCACAGCGGTTCCATTCTTTATTATATGAACCCTGGGCCAATTAGATCGTTTAAGCTGCGCGTATTACAAACTTCTTAGCTTTGACGTTTCATTTTACGGTACCAAAGTGAAACATCGAAGCTCAGGGTGCCTAGTGAGAGTTTTCTTAATTTCGCCGTCCCAAGTCACCGCGTTGACGTAAACGCAGATTTTTATGGGTTAAAAATTGTGCCACCTGTGGGCCGACAGATGACGCCGCTTGTGACGGCGACAGTGAAAAACTCGCACTAGGCCCTCAGAAATTCTTACTACGCTCTGCTTAAACCGATGATGGTAGTCCCTCTGGTGTTTGTCACGTTCATAGGCTACAGGCACTATGAGCTTGTTTGACACCTTAAAAAAAACGCATACCCTAAACAGCTGATCCTAAAGACTTGAAATATGGAGGGTGTATTCTTGTTGACGAGTTGTTTCAATGAAGGGTAAATATGCTCAAACTTACCATTAGCAACAGTAATATCATGCAGCGTGTTAAGGTCCAGTTTGTGGTCCAGCTTGTGGTCCCTAGAGCCGTCGGCGGTGATGTTAGCGGCGTGACGTCTCCTCCTGCGCACACGCCGGGCGAGGTGCAGGTCGTAAGCGGTCGCTATGATCAACACCGCTGCTAAGGCGACACAGACGCCACTGAAAGGGAATTAATTAGGTTATTTATTAAAACAGTAGCTTAGGATCCAAGACTCTCTATCGAAGGAATGGTGGGATACTATAAGCTGGAGAAGAGGAGAGCCTTTAAAGGTTTTTTGACGTTCTTGCTGCAAGCCTGTCTATTTCTTGCAATCAGATGAGCTAGGTATTAGTTTGTTTGTCCTCTTTAATTTATTCTTCGGGATCTCGCAATGCTGCTAACGATGCTAATGCTCTGAACGAGGAATTCGTATTCCATTGTCTGATAACCAAAGCCGTTATCACGACAGTAAACTTCAAAGACTAAAATCCAAGCTCGTAAAATAAAATAACAAAAAAGAAAATATCTCAATAACAACGGATAATAGCCGGCTGTTACGTGTCGCAACGGCCGGCACACATGAGCGGTGTAATGCCCACTTAACTAGGGTCTCCGCAATAGTTCCCATAATTAACATGATCTGACCAAATACCAAGCCGAGTGTTTCACAACTACACTATTGAGCTTCACTTAAGTGAAAGCGATGTCGTGAGATATTTCTGAAGCTGATGATAAGGCTAAAATTACTTTTGACTCGTCATTTATATGTTAGTTAATAATTTCATGGGTGACTATTTGCGGAACCCTAATTTCCTTTTAAATAAAATTAGCCACCTAATTAATCTCTGGTTGGACAGATTTTAACGGGACTTCTGGATGTAGATTAAAATAAAGCCTAGGCTACTCCTTGCAACATTAGCTATCTGCTAGTGAAAGTGCCGTTGAAATCGGTCCAGCCGTTCCAGAGATTCGACAAATAAACAGACAGACAGAGAAAACATTTTAAAATTTGTTTTTTATGTGTTTATACTTTCATGTGCATTTAGTGAGAAGCTTTTATTTTAGAATTACAAACAGACACAAATTTATCTGTCAGATTACGACCAAGGTGTTTCGTAGGCAGAACGAATTACAGTTGTAATCGATTGATTTTACTATCAACTAACTTACCGCCTTCAGGTATTCGAGATTGATTTTACTATCAACTAACTTACCGCCTTCAGGTATTCGAGATTGATTTTACTATCAACTAACTTACCGCCTTCAGGTATTCGAGATTGATTTTACTATCAACTAACTTACCGCCTTCAGGTATTCTATTACATTTAATACCTTCATAAATTCATGGGTCAGATGACCGCTACCTTCTTTCTAAATATGTCAAAGGTCAGTTACAGCTGTCAGTCAGATTTGCAAGTGGTTCAAACCATGTATTTAAATTGATAGCCTTAGAGATTTTTAGTACGGTTTTCTATATAAAGCGTGTTTTTTTATGTTATTTATTTTCTACTTTTCAGTTAAATTTAATTTATATATCTATCTTATATATAAAAATGAATCCCCATTTCCCTTGGTCACGGCATCACGCCTAAACGGCTGGGTGGATTTTAACGGGACTTTTACTGGCAGATAGCTGAGGTTTCAAGGAGTAATTTATGCAATTTTTTTAGAAAATATATCATAACTCAACGAATTAAAGCTTGAAAGTAAATCTAAGTGAAACCGCGGGGCACAGCTAGTAATTACAAATTATTTAATTAAATATTTCATGCTGACACTATAATTTTCGTAATGACCTTTAGGGGCCTGAAATTGAATCAATACAAAATAGTTTTACCATTTTCACATGCTATCTATACAAATAATTAAAAATGCATTGTCTTCTCATCTGTCGGCCCACAGACGGGACACTATTTTGACCCCATAGAAATTTGCGTTTACGTCAACGCATTGACTTGTGATCGCACTAGGTATTGTGTTGAGATATAATACTCACAATAACACTAGGAAGGTAGGATCCTGCATGTAGGAGTACCCTCCATGTTGTGGGGAGCGCACGGCGAGCACGGAGTGACGTAGGAGAGGCGCGCGCGCACCCGTCACGATGGCCCCCACGGACTGACGCGTGCATGAGTACGGCAGGCAGAGACCTAGGTGGAGAGTGCGGCGCTGAGGGAATACATATTATTAATGGTGAGAGACCAATTTGAGACGTAAGCTGTCGTGATAAGGTCTGTAATTAATAGGTAAATAAGAGACGTCAGTTGTCGTGATATCTATGATGAGTGTTATTTTGGCCCCCACAGATTCCAGTGTACACAAGTACGGCATTCATAGACCCAGGTGGAGGG
The DNA here is from genome assembly GCA_964035505.1 of Watsonalla cultraria. Lineage (NCBI taxonomy): Eukaryota > Metazoa > Arthropoda > Insecta > Lepidoptera > Drepanidae > Watsonalla > Watsonalla cultraria. Next base: position 610,575 of record OZ037717.1, on the reverse strand, counting down.
TGCGATGCTGGCGAAACACATTTTATTATCATTGGTGAGAGGTAAATTTGGGACGTAAGCTGCGTGATAAGGTCTATATTTAATGTTATTTTGACCCCCACAGACTCCCGTGTACACGAGTATGGCAGGCATAGACCCAGTTGGAAGGTGCGCTGCTGGGCCTATCGTCAATTTGAGACTTAAGCTATTGTGATAAATGCTATAATTAATGTTACACTTATTGGCTAATTATCGAATTAATCTTCAATATCCCTAGCCTCTAGGGTAGTCACGTTCAAATGTCTATATTTAGCCAATTGTATATTGAGTATGAAAATTATTTATTGAGTTTACCCCATTCCAAGCATCGGAAACCACTAATAATTCGCAATATTACTAAAACTTCTAAAGATAAATGCTACCAAATATGTTCTTCGCAAAAAATATCTATTCTTCATGGGGAAAAAGCCCATCTTTTTGCTACATAAGGGTTTCTAGGGCCACTAATAGCAGGTCTATAAGTTACATGAGTATATATTGAATAGAGGTACTCACAGTCTTGACAATGTCATGAAAGTCAGTGGTGACGGAGATGCGTACGTTGTAGAAGGCAGTGTCGAAGGGCGGACCGAACCCTGACATCGACACGTCCTGACGCCACTCGTTGAAAATCTGGGAGCCGCTGCTTTCTGCACATAACAGTTTAATTTATCATAACCTTAATTTAGTACTTACGGAAGATAGTTAAACTTATACTAGGTTAATTTATGGGCCATGTGGGGCACAGCAACTTTGGAGAGAGGACTTTTCTCAGCTAATTTATTCACAACAGTTTACATATTACATGATAATCGATTAAAAAATATAGTACTTACACTAAAAACCATAAAATTAAAATATATTACAGACAGGCAGACGGAGGAAAATTTTTAAACTTGTTTTATTTGTGTCAATAGCGTGTATACTTTCATACGCATTTAGTGAAAAGCTTTTATTTTGGAATTATAAATAGACACTTCAATTTTGTAGTAGTTTGATGTAGAGATAATGCTCACGCCGTCCCAGAAGGATCTCCGAAGGAAATGGTAAGGTGCCCTCACGAGTTATAAGCGCTGTAGTAATTTTTAACCGACTTTTTTATAAGGTGACTCTCATGTAAAATACAAGTGACGGCTGTACAAGACTTTTATCCAATGATAAATGATGATGACATGATGACGTGCCTACGTACTGATGGTGACTCCACCGTCGTCACTATAGTTATCTATAGTGCCTGACACCTATAAATGTGTTTAAATTTATTTTCATAGTATAATACTTACATAGGCTATATTATTCAGTGATAATGTATCATTCTATTACTGCAAGATTTTTTTTAATGGATCTCGGTATTTTTATTGCAAATAAAAATACAAGATCTTTTCCCTGATGACACAACAGAACCAACTTTTTATTGAAACTAAATACATGACGATTACATTATAGTAAACTAAACTCTATAATGGATATAATATATTAGGACATTCACTAGGTTAGATCATTGCGCTTGCGCAGTATAAAAGATATCAACGCGCTAACTCTATTAGTTTACGCCATTAGTTCTCGGACTCTGTAAATTAAATTGTAAAACAACATTCCCTTACAAGTAAACTGATTTTGAAACATCATTAATACAAGCACATATTGAAACGATTTTGGATATATTTTGGGTCAGGACCCACTCCTCACACCCTTAAAGTTTTGAGGTTTCCAATCATCCCCTGTGATATCTAAAGTACTAGGACGTCAGAAGTTTTAAGAGGTAGTTTTAAATGTTTTTCGACTATATGTCCTTTTTTTTCGACCGCCCTAGAAGATGTACGTGGGGTATGTGGGATTTTTACCGCACTAAAACCTCCGCGGTGGCCATCCTTCGTGCTTATCCCCGGGTCGACTATATGTCCTTATCTTAACGTAACAATAAATAATTGACTGTTCTCCTCTCGGGGGACCAATGGGCACCTATATAGGGGTCGAATACTAGGAGATCAGTGGGCGCCCGCGCCGACCCAGTTTTTTACCAATAAAAAGTCACGTAATTTGTAAGTGTCATAAATATAATACTAATAATAATCTGCTTTACATATTATTACGGTGACGACTAACCCAACGGGAATCAGCCATCTGCGCAGGAGATGTTATAGTGAACAAGTGTGTGCAAACACAGGTGCACTCTTTATTCCCTCACTCTCATAGTCCGATGGGACAAGTGAAGTGTGAAGTCATCAGAGTGCCTAGTGCGAGTTTTTCACTGCCGCCGTCACAAGTCACCGCGTCGACGTAAACGCAGATTTGTATAGGATCGGAACAGCGCCTCTGTCGATCTAAAGATGACACTATTATGAGCCCATACAAATCTGCGTTTACGTCGACGTGGTGACTTTAAGTCGTAATGTTTCCCCCGACCCTTGAATATGCCGGCCCGCGCCGAGCATGTAAATTCTAACCCCCCCCCAAACCATAAATAATATACCCAGTCCAGCCCAGCTCCCTAGCTCGCGATCCAGCAACGCCCTAAGCCGAGGTCCGAGCCCCACTATGGGGCGCCCTTAGCTGTGTTGCTGAAAGCTTTGCGCCTGGCTGGAGGCTTTAATTAGTCTCGCCATTGTCCGGTTAAGCAGAAATTACTCCCGGAGTTTAATCTGCAAGAGACACCTCACAAAAAAAAAAAAGACTTGGTGACTTGTGACGGGGATTTTAAGAAAACTCGCACTAGACACTTCGATGAGTTCCATAGGCTATACTATAAAAAATTAAATGACTTCGTGACACTTAAAATAAACGCAGATGAATTTAAACATAATTTATCTCAACTAATATAAGTGAAATCGAGGAGAAGGTCACGTCGAGGTGTGCGAAAGTAACGAGATGAACCTCCTTGACACAGATGGAGGGGCAGGAAGCGACCATATATGACTCATACATTGTTCATACATTTTGGTGACCAATTTCATCCAATACATACAATGGTGGGGTCATGACAGCTTCCGCGTTGGCTTACTTGACCTTTTTAATGTATTTTGAAGGCAGTAAATTAATTGTATGGTGTAAGTAGTTATGGATATATCAGTGAAAACTGGACCAGTAATCAGTACCATGAAACGTTCTAAAAAATATGCAATGGATTTTTAATACCACGCAATCATCAATCAAGTATTGTCGTCAAATTGAAATCTTGTTGTCTATAAAAACAAAGTTTAAATCAGACAAATATTTACCCTCATAGGAATCAAACCCATAATCTTAACATAATGAATATCGACCACTCAGCGATTGGGCAGTCAGGTGAGGCCGGCTCCGGACAGCTCGAGTTTTGTTATTGTAAGAATACGCAATCTGTGTTGTAACGCTGCACAGACGCAGACTACTATCACTTTTCACCTCTCGATATCGGCTAGGTATGTAGTACCTACGCTTTTAAATAAAGCGTATATTAGAGCTAGCTTTAAAATATGCGTTCTAAATGGCATAGACTATTTATACCAAAAATAATGAGTGATTTCCCAAAAAATAAAAATTACGACTGCTAAGAAATATAAAAAACGGATGACGTGAACATTCTAAGGATTAATGAATCCAGGGGAACAACTACGAACTAAGAATAACTACTAAGAACTTAGCTCATGATAAAATTATAAGTAAAAAACGGAATTAAAATTAGTGTCTGCGGGAATGGTGCCCAGTAAGCTGGCTGCGTTACCTCGCTGGATCGCTAAACTGATCCTCTGACCGAGGTAGGAACCAGCTCGGCGGTCACCGGAGACGTCAACCAGGCGTTTTGCAAGATCCTTAAAAAGGACTTTCGCATTTGGACCCCATGGTCCCAAAGTCTCAACCCCAAACGGCAGAAATATACAATTATGACTGAACTTAGCTTAGTCGTATTATTATTATAGGTTTCCAAGCATGCTGAAATAAGGTGTAATATATTTTTTAGATAACAATAATAGAAACCATAGGTCAACAAGAAATACTATAGAATGAACAAAAATGTCTCAGAAATTCAATGAAATGAAGCAGATATCTTGGTAAATGTTTGTTCTATGATACCCTTGAACATGGGTTGATTAAATATGTGTTTGTTAAAAGTAGGTCCACATTGTCTTTGACCAAAGCCTTGACAAGTAAAGGGTGTCCTGCTTAAGAGCAATCAGAGCGTTGTCATTAGATTTATGATTCGATTGCTGTGTATTTTATTATCCTGCTATTTTATCACCGTCTGTTCCTAAGTATAATATTATACAGGTCTCGTCACGTTCAGAGAGCTGACCTTAATCAAATTTATTACACAAAGGATTGTAGTTCATTACTGCAATTTTTTTAATATTTTTTTATGAATTTTATTGTAATGATTAATTATTTACTATGTAATGAAGTGTACATGATGCCAGTTGAGTTTCTTGCCGGTTCTTCTCAGAAGGCTAGTTTCCGAACCGGTTGTAAATTATTCGACATTCATAAGTGCCTTACCAGGGCCTGAACTGAATAAATAATTTTCACTACCATTAAAATGTTATATAAGTGCAAAAATTTTTTTCTCCATCCCTCTTTTATAATGGCTTCTGAGATTGTACTGCCATTGGTACTCATTAAAAGCCGAGGCGTTATTACCTGCTTTGTATATTATAGATTAGTAATAAAGTACGTACTGTTGGTCCTAGCAGGCGCGTGTTGTTCGTTGAGGATCTGGCAGAGCTCAGCGGAGCCGGTCCAGTAGTTGTTGCCCCAGTAGAACATGGACGTGTACCGCCCGCTCGCGTCCTCCACTGCACACAAACACATTACACACATTATTATTAATAAAACGCCGGGAAAATGGTTGACATGACAAGTATATTTCCACAGGAAGAAGCATAGAGTAGAACACCAGTTAGTAATAATTAACAACTTTTTATATTTTGAAAAGTATGGTGGAGCTTGTGTCGATCAGCGAAGTCTTTCTAACCCAAGCCAGTATTTGGATGAGTAACCGCCGGTCCTGGTTGACAATCTAACATTTTTGGCAATCGTTACAGGGGGTCTACTCGCTTTCTCCGAAAAACGAAGCTTCGGCCGAAACTGCTGCCAGCTGAGAACTATTTTAACTAAACTAAAATAATTTAGATAACCGATTTTCCTCGTAAAAAGGGTTAAGAAGGTCAGATGGCAGTCGCTTCGTATGAAAATTTGGTGCTCAGTCACATCGAGTTGAATCAAGTGCCGACCCCAAGTACATGAGATAAGGCCAGGGAGATGATGTCACATTCATGATTTTAATACTGAAATCGCATGAATTGAATTTGCAATTTCCATTTAAATCAGCCAGTAAGTACTTATACTTATTTTATATTTAAGGTTGTTTCACGAGTTTTATTTCATCAGCAACATTGCCATGTAATAAACCACTATAAATTACGATAGTAACACCGATGGTCACAAGATGACCGGCTTCAAGGAAAGTGATGCAATCAACGAAAATACATCAGAAAGTTCACGGCGCTCCGTCATTCCTTATGCAGAGATAATGAGCTTCCTGCTTTAAGGTAAGCTATAGCTTTTACATGATACTTTCCGGATTAATATACTAACATAACGATATTGAACTTGGCGCCAGAATTCCGGAAGGTGGACTAAAGAGAAATGAAATTATTCTCAAAAGAAGGTTCGTAGTTATGAGGACTTAGGCTATAATCCTCTTTTGTAATTTCTATCACAGTTTTTAGCAGATAAAAAAAACATACAGTCGAATTGGTAACCTCCTCCTTTTTTTTGAGGTCGGTTAAAAATGCTGTAGCATGCAAGTGCTTGACCTTTGTACTTTAAGATATGAAGTTAAAAAAAAAAATTGTCTTTGGACGGATGCATTAATCGTATTTTTTTATGAAAGAGAACAATTTGAAAGACTCGTCATCTGTGCTGATGAGTTATTTATAGCCTTATATAAGGGATCTTTTCAAAAAGGAGGGGAAAATTATGAAGTTACTTACCTCCTTGATACCACGTGATTCATGTCATTTCCATATTTTTTGTATCGTTTCTATTCGATCAACGAGAGAGATTGTCTTTTGAATTTTCTACGCCTACTGAGACCTGTCATAAATTAAGGCCGAAACAATTATATGAATACGATGTAGGTCAAGGTAGCTGGAGTCATTGAACTCGTACAAAGGAAACTTTTTAATGTAACACACCTATCTTCTATCTTCGTTATGACATTGACAGCTAAGGTCAAATGATCAAGATCTTCTAAATAAAAAAAACCCCTTCGACTTTTAAAAGAATGCGCATAACAAACAAGCACATGAGGGTATCTGATGGTAAGCAGTAACCGTATATGACAGGTATTTTAATACGAGCAGAATACAAAATTATGTAGCTTAGCAACTTATGTGTTTAACTTAGGTATTGTTTAAGTAAGGAGAGTGGCGTGGCGAAGGCTGCACACGAAGGTCTGAGCCCAGTGACCAAGATATTATATACTAGTAATAAAACATTAAATGCACCTCGTCTGTAATGATATCTATACATACATACATATACATGTACATACACTCATATAAATGAAATTGAAGTGTCTGTTTGTTCAAATTGGATGGGTGACCACCCGAGTTCCCTCCGTGCCTCGGAGAGCACGTTAAGCCGTCGGTCTCGGTTGCCAATTTAACATCTTTGGCAATCGTTACAGGTCGGTCAGAGGCCTAATAAAGTCTGCCAACTGGTTTAATCCAGATTCTCGATTTTCCTCTAAAAAGGGGTTACGAAGGTCAGATGGCAGTCGCTTCGTATAAAAATCAGGTGATCAGTCACATCGGGTTGAATCAAGTGCCGACCCCAAATACATGGTATAAGGCCAGGGAGATGATGTTTGTCCAAATTACCAGCTTTTCAATAAATGCATATGAAAGTATATACGGTATTGGCATTAAAAAACCAATTACTATTTTCTTATGTCTGTCTGTCTGTTTTTTGGTTTATTCCGGCTAATTTCTGAAACGGTAGGTCCGATTTTAAAGGGAATTTCACTGATAGATATCTGATGTTAGAAGGAGAAACTTAGGCATAGTCATTTATTTTAAAAACTTTTCTAAAATTAAGTCTACGCGGGTGAAACCGCGGACCACAGCTAGTAATGAATATTTCATAGAATCTTAATGTTAAAACAACTCTATATCTGTGGCACAAAGTAGCAGTATTTACAAACACAGATTATATTGACTCTCGTAAGTATCTAAATAACCTATTTTGTCATCGCACGCGCACGTGGTGACACACAAATGCGTCAATTTGCGACAAATGTCATCAGAGCGACCATGTGGCCCAGTGGCTAATACGAGAATAAGTGACGTGTTGCAATCTGTGGTACGTGATGACAACCACTAATAGGGTGGCCTGACTGACCTCTACTATACTAGTGGGTCGGAGTGGTTACAGCTGTCAAATTATTCGGCATATTTTAATCGCGCCAATTTGGCGCTGCTGGCTATAACGAGCGTGGAGCAAGAGTTTTCGGTGGTAAATTATAAAAAAAACTTCAAATCTAGTTCCAGGGCATGTTAAACAAAGTAACATTATCCTCACGCTTCGCTAGTACAAACGATACAAAACGTACGGGAGTGACATATGTTACGTGACTGATTTATGTCATTTCTAAACATTTTTTATCGTTTCTATTAGCGTAAGCGCGAGAGAATGTTTTATTTACTTTATCTAAGCCTACTGGTCCTTCAATATGCCGAGATACTACGATCTTTCTGTCATTTAAGAAATCGGTAGATATCTTACAACTTGTGAACTTATCAATAAAAATACAAAATACCAATTTTTTTATATGAGTTCGGAAATGTCAAAAGATGGCAGCCCTAGCATTGAATGCTAAACATTCCGCCCTAGCACGGCATGTTTGGTGTATCAATCAATAGTATTAGCGATGCGAGCCGCGGACTGTTGCGACTCTTGGGACACTGTTTCCTAACTGACACAAACCAAACCATTTTGTATATGTGTTAAACAGTTGGTGTTGTCGGTTGTGACCTTGTCTGTATCTTGAGCGGGTTCCAATGGTGAAATGCCTGTGGGGAGAGCGAGTGATCATGCCCCCAGCAAAGGGACGATCTTCCAGCCAGGCGGGTGACATGTTTGGGGAACCGCGGCTCCAACTGTTCTAGTTGGAAACTTATATATATATATACTGCTCTCCTCACATGTGCTACAGATGATGATGATGTTGATAATCATGAAAAAGCTCAGTATTATCAAAAATTCAAAATCTTTTTATTTGATTAGACTTTCTACGAAGTACTTTCAAATCGTCAGGAAGGCACATTAAATACATTATACAGGCTTATAAATGTTAATTTTTGTTAACACCGGGATCGGAAGGTTGCTTTTGCTTAGAAGAATGCGGCAAGAAACTCAACATTTACTATTTTAATCCATTAGAACTCTTATATTTGGAATATAGTCAATTATAGTTGAAGACTTCATAGCCATAACGCAAACGATATCGCCGAATCGTTAAATCATGTCAAAACCTCTTGAAGCATTAGAGAAGATGTACCACAAGAATGCGTGAAGGAAGTACCAACGTCATTAAAGTATATATTCAAAACTAGCTGTGTTTCATGCTTCACGTCGCGGAACCCTAATATTAAAAAAAAAAAAAAGTAGCCTAAGTTACTCCTTGAAACATCAGCTACCTGCCAGTGAAAGTCCCGTTAAAATCGGTCCAGCTGTTTCAGAGATTACTCGGAACAAAGACAGACAGACAAACAAGCAGAGAAAAAAATTAATTCTTGCTTTTTCAATGTCAGTAGCGTGTATACTTTCATATGAATTTAGTGAAAAGCTGTAATTTTGGAATTACAAACAGACACTTCAATTTTATTTACCTGTATAGATGTATAGATTGTTGGGGTTGAACCCTCAAATGCGATCACGCCACGACCCAGCACTATTAACCCGTTGTGTGGCAACCAACGGTCAAGTTGGCCATCCGCCGGTTGTGCAACCGCACCGAGATACGCCGCACTCCCACCACTTGTGAACTAGGTTTTACTACCTAGCTAATGTATGTTTCTATGTCACCACTTATTTTATTATTACGAAACTGCTTAATTTAGTGCATTCGCGGATCTGTCGAAATGTTTACGACGAAACAAAAACGATTGTTGCCACTTAATTACGTGATGTTACATTTTCGCGCATGTTTCATAGAGTATACAATATTTTATTAGTTGTATCTATTTGGTATCTGTGTCCAAATGAGTGTCTATGGTAAACATTCAATTTGTCTACCTTTAGATAGAATCACCAGTAGGCCTAGAGAAGGTAGCATTCGCTCGCACTTGGGCTAGAAACGAATAAAAAAATTATTTAATGACATAAATCAGTCACGTGACATATGCCATTCCCGTATATTTTGTATTGTTTCTACTAGCGAAGCGTGAGGATAAGGTTGCTTTGTCTGCAGGCCCTGGGGCCTTACCATGAGCTCTTATTGCCAGGATGGTTTCACTCATTTGTGAGACAGATGTATATGACGTGCATACATCTGTCACTGTCGCACAGCTGAACTGTCATTGCAATAAGAGTTCATGGTTGGGGCTCTGGTGAACGAGTTGAACCGAGATTTATCGTAACGCCAATTTACAATTATTAATTAATGCCCTAATTAGAATAAACGTCTTGAAGACAAGTCCAATATCTATAATTTAACAGTGTATATGTAATCAAGAATTTCAACAACGTATGATTGAAATATCTATAATGATACCTTGGTTAATAATTGACATAATCTAGCGAGTAATTTCACCACATGACACGATATCCGCATGATTACTTGGTTAATATAGTTGCACTGCTGTTGTGCGACAGTAGCTCCTTAAAGCTACGATATAACTGTATGAAAACAAAACAACAAATTCTACAGTAAGGTTCGAAAAATAGTTGGTTTCAATTTAAAAAAAAATCTGTGTGCATCTATCTTCATCCAGTTATAATATATTACATGCATTATAACTAAAATAATTTAAAAATAGAATGATAGAAATAAAACTTTTCATTAAATGCATATGAAATTATAAACGATAGCTGTCTGTCTGTTCCGGCTTATCTCCGAAATGGCTGGATCGATTTTAACGGGACTTTCACTGGCAGATAGCTAATGCTAATGCTAAATAGCTAATGCTAAAAATAAATAAATTTTAATTAAAGAAAACATTACAGTTCCACGGACCACATATCAAATTAATGCGGTTACGCGGGTGAAACCGCGGGGCACAGCTAGTTTATATTTGAAACTTAAACCAGTATTACACCATGTCATATGTGATGTGCCCATTATCATGGTAAGGCCGGTGTCGGTGCTCCGGTTGTAAGATTCACTTGTGGCGCCGGTGACAGGCGGTGAACGGGCTCACTAAATTTCAATAATATATAATACCTATCAACGAGCTCTTCTTTTATATCTCGACGGTAGCATGTATAATTCTGTATAATTATGTCATTCTGGCGATTCAAAAGTACTTTGTTAAAAGTCTAATCGAAAGATATTTTTGAGTTTGGGTTTAAATTATAAAGAGGAAAGATTTGTTTGTTTGTTTGTATTGAATAGGCTCCGATACTAGTTGAGCGATCTTGAAAATTCTTTCAGTAATGTATAGCTACATCATCAGCGAGTAAAATAGGCTATATATTATTCCCGTACTCCAAAGGGAACGGGAACTACGCGGGTGAAACGGCGTGACGTCCGCTAGTATACATATAATCTGAATCTCCAACGATTTTCATGGAATTTTGTAATTCGCGAACTTCGGGGACGATAAATCGATCAAGTTCATTTTAGAAAGCGTCTGAAGAAACGACTAAAGCTCGGCCCAGAATGCTTAGTACGAGTTTTTCACTGCCGCCGTCACAAGTCACGGAAACCCAGATTTGTATAGAATCGAAAACAGCGCCAGCTGACGGCCCACTGATGGCACTGTTCCGATCCTATACAAATCTGAGCTTATGTCAACGCGATGACTTGTGACGACGATTTTAAGAAAACTGGCACTAGGCACTCATGTTTACATGAATCGTAATGTAATTGAACTTTACATAACTAGCGGTTAACTGGGTAATTAGATTAAGGCTACAAAAAACCGATCTTACATACGTTATGTCACTTAATACTTCTTAACCAAAGATGTGATAATTTGCTCATGTCCAAAGGTGATTGCAGAGTGAACTTGACCTGACTTTCTCGTCAGCTCTTATGACTCGGGTCACACGGAGTTACGTAATTGTTCTTTACTTTCTCTGCTCAATGTGATATGTGGTAATGTTATGCTATTGTTCTTGCCCTATCAGACTAATGATGGGTAATAAGTGTTGTTTAACGTGATATATTGGGTACACAATTTGTGTGTATCACAACTTAATTATTAGCTGCCTTATGTAGTCTACACTTATCTCTTTATGTTTTGGATAATTCACACAATATCTTAAAATAATATAACCTAAGTTTTATTCTGATGTATTTAAAGCAATAATATTGTAAAGTTTCATCAAAATCCATTGAGTTTTTTTTTGAAAGAGTAACAAACATACATACATCCATAGATACATTTTTACAAACTTTCGTTTGAAATTTTTACACACATTATCAGGGGCACAGAGAACTATAAATAATAGAGAAAAAAGTAAAAAAACTGGTTACAGCAGTATGATGCAGACATATGCAGGGGCCCAACCATGAGCTCTTATTGCAATGATAATTCAGTTGTGCGACAGTGACAGATGTATGCGCGTCACACATCTGTCTCATAAATTTGTGAAACTATGATGGCAATAAGAGCTCATGGTAAGGCCCCAGGTATCCTCACGATGTTTTCCTTCACCGTAAAGCACGTGGTGTGAATCACTGCACGCAAGTTTTTAGAGAAATTCATTGATATAGTCCCGCTGGGATAAAACAATATATGAGTTAAAAAAGCTGTTATTGCGTTGGAATGTGGGTTAGACTAGCAGTCTTTCCCATTGGAGAGGATATTGACCTTACCTTTTTTATGAACCCGTAAAAACCTGAGTAAAAAAAACAAAAGAAGAAATCCCTTTGCATTGTTCCCTAATGCATGCATAGAGCCGTGTCAAAAGGCATGGTTTTCCAACGATATCTCATTCAATACCTTAAATGAAAGCTTGTAGATATTATAAGATACTAGCTGTGCCCCACGGTTTCACCCGCGTAGATTTAGTTTCATTTCATTATGTAGCCTAAGATACACCTGAAACATTAGCTGCCTGCCAGTTAAATTCCAGACAAAATTGGTCCAGCCGTTTCAGAGATTAGCCGGAAGAAACAGACAGGCAGACAGACAGTTTTTTTTTAAATTTATGTTTTAATGTTAGTATTCTTTACATATGCATGAAGTGAAAAGCTGGTAATTTGGTCTTACAAACGGACACTTTAATTTTATTTATCTGTATATAGATATAGATTTTCTAGGAAATATTTAAGTAACGTGCTACAAAATCTTTAAGTAGCAGTGGGCAATAGTAATCTTTATAAATAGATATATTACATACCATCTGAAAATTTTATATTACCAACATACCAATTTCAAATTAAGCTTAATTTGCAAATTTTATTGCACAATCATACTTTTTTAACATGTCATTTCATTGACATGACAATTTGATTATCATGGCAACACAGAGTGAGGACGACACTTAGGGAAAGTGATACCATAACAACTCTGAAATCAGTGCTAATAGGCACTTCACACATACACTACTTGGACTATTATAAACCTTAACGACTGTGAAATAAGCGCTAATGTCGTAGATCGGGGAAGTGAACCCAGGCCATAGACCCCGTCCTTTTGCTTTCACTTTACAACAAGTACAATAGATGGGTTATTATATCCTCGAATTATTAACGACTATAATAATTCTACTGTACGTGTGTATGTCACTGAACTCCTCCTAAACGGCTGGACCGATTTGAATGCGTTTGGGTGGATGGTTTAGATTCACAAATCAGCCCGGCAGATGGCGCTGCAGTCGACAAGACAACGTCTGTCTGGTAGATTGGGATCTAAGTCTTTTCGTAAAATAAAAATTAAAAAGGTAAGTAGGATTGTACGACGCTTATAAATCAGAAAGAAAACATTATTCTTAAATTAATCCAATTTAATTATAACTTATTTTTCAACTGTGTTAGTTTGTGTGAAGCTAGGTTAAGTCTATAGAGAAATTATCACTTTGATAAAAATACATTAAATAGTCGCACTAAACTGACAAAAAATATTCCAGTCCCGAAACACTTCGTTATAAAACTGACTGGTTAAAAAACCATTAACAAAAAGTCATCATAATATTTTAAGTAATTATGAAGATAATTAATTTCCCTTGTTCCACGTCCAATTATTCACTTAACGAACCCAATTTGGTATGGTATTGTTTATGACCTCTCCAAATTACGCGCCATAATTGTAACCTTTTCCAATATGGCCGCATTTTGTTATTAAAAATGTACGTTACATTATACCGATTAAGCTTGCAAAATTAAGAGTCGAGACTTTATTTTTATGACAAAGGCTGGTGGTAGACATCAAATTAAAAATAAATAAAAAAAACCATCAGCTTTTTTTATTTTTTACGTCGTTATACTTACTTTTAATTTATGTGGTAAATTATAGTTGTTAGACACGATGCTTATTGAATGAACATAAGACTATGCTGATTTTTGAAATGTACTAACATTTATATTGTAAAATGAAATTGTGAAAACAAAAATGCCTCAATAATTAAATGCACAGATTTTGACGAAAGAATTTGTTATTTTATATTTTTTAAGTATCACCAAATTATGCTTTGTGGCAAAAATAACATGAATTAATTGTAACGTAACTCACGGCTTGCCGTTCAATAAGTGTTACGACGTTGTCTTGGGGTAAGCTTCTTCTCTAAAGACCTAGACAAAGGAACATTCTCTCGCGCTTGCACTGATAGAAACGATAAGAAAATATGAAAATGACACTAATCAGTCACGTGACATATGTCATTCCCGTACATTTTGTATCGTTTCTACTAGCGAAGCGTGAGGGTAATGTTACTTTGTCTACAGGCCCTGGTAATGTGTCAACATGACAGATGGTGAGTTAGTGACTATATCTAAGTGATTTTAGTATGTTTGTAAATGAAGGTATTCACAGTTGGGTGTTGCAACGAGTAATGACGGTAATCTGGTGATCCCAGGACCTTGGTTAACAGTGATTATGGTCTCAGTAAAAGTAGTTTTCACAAATGCACATTTTACCGGTTGACAACATAGCTGCGACTCAATTTCCCAACATTTCAACCGGTGGGTGCCCCGACGAGAAGGAAGTTGCTAGCGTGGTTCGATAATTTCTTAGATCGATTCATAAGTTGGGCAAATGTATTTTGATATTTCTATGTGTTGAAATATGTAATTTGTATGCTTAGGTTATACAACGATGTACCTTTTATTCAGAAGTGTACTCAAGTTTGTACAATGACAATAAAATTGTTTTTACCGTTTAGGACCACTTATGAACGTCGAAGAATCGACCACCGGTTCGGAAACTAGCCTGTAATTCTGAAGAACCGATAAAATAATTATTTATTAAAAAAAACATGTAAATTTATTTACCTACAGTTCACCTGATGATACTTAAGTGGTTACCTACTTTCACTCACCATTGAAAAAATATCAACACCTTCGCTACATCGATACTCTTACGAAAATTGTAAGTCGTAGATATGTCAAAAATATATACGGTCGTATTGAGAAAACTCCTCTTTTTTTAAGTCGCTTAAAGACTATTGGCCACTGAAAATTTGCCAAGTTAAGGCGATGCTAAACCGGTGCAGCTGATATTGTGCGTTAAATAAACACTTCCAATAAATTTGTGAAAGCATAACCTAATCCGCAAGTTTCATAATATTTGCCAAAAATTGTGATAATGACATAAAATGCGGAACGATTAAAATTCGCATGATTTGAGCCTTTACGTAATGATTATGTGACTGCGCCCATCTCTCTCACTCACCTCGATAAACATACATGCGTCTCTGTCTGTGACCTAATGGCATTCGCACGTTGATTTGCGAGAAACTTTCTCATTAAGTCAATGGTTTGTTTTAATGGCAATGTAAATTTTTAGTGTAGGTGTAGATATATACTATTATATAAATAGAAGTAGCCAGTCACTTTCAGACATTTTTCACAAAAGCTAGAGGTAAAGTAAAGTAGAAGGTAGTAGTACCATATATTAAAGAGTCGCTACGCGCAGCGAATTTATCTTCTATTGGTATTATTTTAATTAGATGTTCATAAACAAGTGATAATAAGCAGATAAAGATCTGCAGATAGAGATCTGAATTGAGGTGTCTGTTTGTAATTGCAAATTGCAAAATTGCATAAAAACTTTCAACTAAATGCGTATGAAAGTACACACTTAAAAAAAACAGTTAATTTTTTTTTCTCTGTCTGTCTGTCTATTCCCGATTTTAACGCGACATTCACTGGCAGATAACTAATGTTAAAAGGAGTAGAATATACTACTTTTAATTAAAAATCATTAGGTTTCCTCGGGCCATCCATGAAATTAAATTTACGCGGGTAAATTTACGGGCCACAGCTAGTTCTTAAATCTATACATCTATACAGATAAATAAAATTGAAGTGGCTGTTTGTAATTACAAAATTACAGCTTTTCACTAAATGCATATGAAAGTATACACGATACTGACACTAAAAAACCAAGTTTTAAAATTTTTCTCGGTCTGTCTGTCTGTTTGTCCCGGGTAATCTCTGAAACGGCTGGACCGATTTTAACGGGGCTTTCACTGGCAGGTAGCTGATGTTTCAAGGAGAAACTTAGGCTACTTTTATTTATTAAAAATATTAGGGTTCCGCGACAATGAGGATGCTACTAAATCCACGCGGGTGAAACTGCGGGGCACAGCTAGTTAAATAATAAATATGTTGGACCACATTTTCAAATAAATGGTCGGTTAAATACAAGTGGAAACCAAACAAAAAAGAAATCGAATACCAAATTGTGATTGTTGTGTTGATACTACTTATAGGTAACATCACATATGGCGCAAATGGCATCACTTCTAGATCTATTATACTGTCAAAAATCTGTCAAATTATTCGCAGGACAAGGTATAATCACTAACTATTCCTTACCCTGTACAATGCACACAATATCCATGGTAATTAAATGCCACAACAATCAACTCTAAGCCCTAACTTAATGAAGATAAGAACTAATATAGAAGCAAAGACGATACTAGGTGAAATAAGCACCGTGTGCAAGGAATAGTGTACACAATGGGTTCCCACGTGTGTAACACGCATATAGCGGGGTTAAGGCTGCATGCTTGGGAGGAAGATTTAATTATGGTAACACTGGCCGAGCTTAGAAGGGTTTTTTATACTCGTGTTTCAAAGAGTACATTAAGCCTGATGGTAAGCGGCTGCTGTAGCCTACGGACGTTTGTAGCGATAAGAGTAAATGAATAAATAGTCCCTTTTTTATAAAATCTAATCGGAAAGGTCCCGCTGGGATTCGAACTCGCATCGCTTGCGTAGCAGGGGCTAAACCCTACGGCCACAACGGCTATTATAAATTACTAGCGTAGAGTTAATTTCGTGAGTGACCTGCCCAAGGCTAATGTTTTTTTCAATAAATGTAGCCTATGTTTCTCCTTGTAACATTATCTATCTGCCACTGAAAGTCTCGTTAAAATTGGTGCAGCTGTTTTGGAGATTAGCCGGAACAAACAGATAGAAAAACAGACAGAGAAAAAAATTTAATAATTGGTTTTTTTATGTCAGTACAGCGTATACTTTCATATGCATTTAGTGAAAAAAAATTACTTATCTAGGAATTACAAACAGACACTTCAATTTTATTTATTTGTATGTAGTATGTATATGTATATATGTACAGATAGATATAGATATATAATCTGAATCTAGGAAACGGCTCCAACGATTTTAATGAAATTTAGAATGCACAGGTTCGGGGGCGATAAATCGAATCGACCTAGCTAGATTGCATTTATAAAATACCGATCTTAACTCGGTCATCCACGTACTTGCAATTAAGTTAGCAGTAAGGCTTCTGAATTCCACAGAATGCTTCCAATATGCAAATAAACATTGCGTTGCTACATCGCATCATTCAGCACATTGAAGTGACGTGTGACGAATTGTCTCCCCTCTTGGCAAGTGGAAGGAAAGCGTGCGGAAGTGATGTAACACACGATTATCCGTTATAAACAAGCTAATGTGCTTCCGTTTTGTTGGCAGCACTGCTATTTATATTTACAACTACTACTAAAGAAGTCAGCTTCAAATGGGAGTCGAAGCTTCATTTATAACACTACTAGCTGTGCCCCGCGGTTTCACCCGCGCAGATTTCGTTTCATCCTTCCCTAATATTTTTGATAAACTAAAGTAGCTTAAGTTACTCCTTGAAACATAAGCTACTTGCTATTGAAAGTCCCGTTAAAATCGATCCAGCCGTTTTAGAGATTACCCGGAACAAACAGACAGACAGACAGAGAAAAATTTTAAAACTTCGTTTTTTAGTGTCAGTAGCGTGTATAATTTCATAGGCATTTAGTGAAAACTGTAATTTTGGAATTACAAACAGACACTTCAATTTTATTTATCTGTATAGATGTATAGTCTACTACTAAAGAAGTTAGCTTGAAATGGGAGTCGAAGCTTCATTTATAATAACATATTATAAGCACGTTAAGCCGTTGGTCCGACGCGTGATCTCTCTCCGGTCGTGTCGGATTGCCTCCCATCGCACTATGAGAGTGAGGGAATAAAGAGTGCACCTGTGTTTGCACACTGTGCACTATAATATCCTATCGATTAAGTTTAATCGTATTGTGATTAAAAGCTAATAATTTAACTGAATATCTATACATCTATATCTATCTATACAGATAAATAAAATTGAAGTGTCTGTTTGTAACTGCAAAATAACAGTTTTTCACTAAATGCAAATGAAAGTATACACGGTACTGACACAGAGAAAGCAATTTTTAAATTTTTTCTCTGTCCGTCTGTCTGTCCGTCTGTCTGTCCGTCTATCTGTCTGTCTGTCTGTCTGTTTGTTCCGGGTAATCTGTGAAACGGCTGGACGGATTTTAACGGGACTTTCACTGGTAGGTAGCTGATGTTTCAAGGAGTAACTTAGGCTACTTAAATTTTTTAAAAGCATTAGGAATCCGCGGGCAACCATGAAATTAAAATCAACGCGGGTGAAACCGCGGGGCACAGCTAGTCTAATGTATTATGACATCGCTACGATTAGTTGGAGTTCGATCACAATAATACCACAACTTTTGATTTGCACGCTGAAGAAGTCACTGGGCAATGGATAGTTATCTAAAGTCTATCAACAAGTCATCATCATCTCCCTGGCCTTATCCCATGCATTTGGGGTCAGCACTTGATTCAACTCGATGTGGCTGATCACCTGATTTTTATACGAAGCGACTGCCATCTGACCTTCGTAATATCAACAAGTATTTGAAAATAAAACATTTATTAGCGCCTTCTTTCAGTTCCAGATAGATATTTTCAATGAGTAACTTGACAAAAAATATTCAACCTCATCTTTTTTTTTATATTTTGTTAAATACCACTTAACAGAACTAGAAACAAGTAATTAGAGAAATACGTATCGATCACACATCACATCGACTTTCCAACGACATATGAACGTAGTTACAATCGATTGGCAGCCAGTGTCGATGAACATGGAAAGTGAAACGACCTGACAACACCGGGACTAGTCGGGCAATGCGTCGGATAAGGTTGTTGAATGGAGACACTGGGACTATGATGGCAAAAAGAACTAATAATAGTTATTTGTTATACAAGAGTGCAAAGTTGCTTTTTAACCGCGTGTTCAATTTTGAGGACCGAGCAAGCGAAGGATTCAAAATTAGTATCCTGAGCGTTAGCGAGGGAATCAAAAGAGCACGAGGTGAAAAATCTTTGCACTCGAGTGCAACACGTAACTTTTCATTCCACCTCAGCGAGGAAATGACTAAATGCAAAAAAAAAAAAACGTTTACAATCACAAGATAGGTACACTTTTATTTCAGTTTAGGTATTAATTACTACATTATGACAGGTAAGTATTACAGAATAATCTTTTTAATTCACAAACTTAGTGCACACGATGTTCTAAATTAAATTTACTTTATCCTCTAGAGAATAAAAACGGCTTTTCCACTCAGATATTGAAGATTAAAAATACTCTTTCCGAGATGGTGGGATGAAAATAAAATTATGGTAAAGCCCTTGGTACAAGTGCGAGATAACTGCGAATGTATTTAAAAACTAGACCCAAGAATTTACTATGATTATTCAAGACCAGCGTTCAAAACTTGTGTCAGTGGTGGCATTTGTAGTTATATTGCTTTTCGCTCGGTTAGGTCTAAGAAACGATGCGAATTGTCTATTTAAAGTTTTAATAACGCAATCATGTCAAACTACTTATTATTCTGTTTCTGATTACACAATGATAGCCATAGATTAAAAAACGCTACGCATGATTTTAATTATAATACTCATGTAATTATGGCAATACATTTCTTAATTTTAAATGCACCTCATGTGCAATGACACAAGTATTTAACCTTTTCGGAACACCGGGGAGTTTGCTTCACTGTGTTTTCTCCGTCTAGCTTTAATTTGGAAACGATTGTAAAATTAACAAGAAGTTTATCTTTACAAATTAATAATAATGATCGAATGAATGAGATCAAAATGGGTGTGTAAATACCGCCAACTTCCAAACTCCGGGCATTTTATTGTGAATTTCTTGACAGAAAAACCCAATATATATTTTTGACCCGACCCGGGAATCGAACCCGGGACCTCGTGATCGGCAGGCAAACCTACAAACCACTAGACCAACGAGGCAGTTAAAACTAAAACTTTACAAATTACAAATACGCTCAATGATTGTTCCACGAATCCTTTTCTAATTACATTTTGAATCTAGCATTTCGTATTTCGTAGCCAAACATCTTCTGTAAACGCAAAATTATTTCACGAAGGTATATAAACGTTCCCACCCCACACCTCAGCGCATTCCACTCTGTACGCGCATCTCCTGCTAACTCCTCGTGCCCTAGTACTTTGTACACGTGGTGTGACGTCACTCATGCTCTATTGATTGACAGTACCAAGGCGTGGCTTATCTTTGAACGCCCATTGCACACAGAGACATGATGTTATCAAATACGCATCAATCAACCTCACACCCCTCCACACCTCTTTATAACTCTGGCGCCCTGGTACTGTGCTCCAGAAGTACACGTGACGTAATGGAAATACTGTTTCGTTTCATGATACAAAATAATTCTGACACACATTAAACACTATCTTCGGTCAAGGTTCACAAATTTCCACAAGTTTTCTGATAAATTCATTCATCATCATTACCATAAGACAGAGTCAGATTATTCCCAATTAATTACCAATATTCAGAAAATTATCGAATTCATAGATACCTTACGTAGATTTGACTATAAAACATTATAAAATGACAGTTTATTTGGAATTCTGTTACAATAATTCAAAATAGGAGAAATATTAAACTGTACTTTCCGAACGCAAAACGCGCCTCTTGCTATATCCTGGTGTCCTGGTACATTGCTCCGCTAGGAACACGTGACGAAACGCCATTTAGTCAAAAAGTGTAATTTTGAAATGTTTGTAAACAGACACTTCAATTTTATTTATCTGTATAGATATATAGATATATAGATGTATAGATGTTATTGTGTTTAGACTCGGTCCATTCATGGTTTTCCAATATTCCACCCTCCACCCATGAGCCACCCTTCCCATTCCCCAAGCTCGGCGCATCCCTACGTCACAGTTCACATCACACGCACACTTATGTATGTGTGAAACAGCAAGCTAGCGCATCGTTTCATACTATCTCTTCCTACGTTATTATCTCCTGGTACTTTGCTTCAGTAGAAAACGTGACGTTTGCCAGTATAGTCCCCTACATTGTGTGGTGGTAGTTTATCTATACCTCTATATCTATATCTATACAGATAAATTAAATTGAAGTGTCTGTTTGTAATGGCAAAATAACAGCTTTTCACTAAATGCATATGAAAGTATACACGCTACTGACACTAAAAAACCAAGTTTTAAAATTTTTCTCCGTCTGTCTGTTTGTTCCGGGTAATCTCTAAATCGGCTGGACCGATTTTAACGGGACTTACACTGCCAGGTAGCTGATGTTTCAAGGAGTAACTTAGGCTACTTTTATTTATAAAAAAATATTAGGGTTCCGCGACAATAAGGATCAAACTAAATCTACGCGGGTAAAACCGCGGGGCACTTTTCAGAAGAACTACCTGCACGTCCGTTCTAAGTAATTGTATGTCTCACGATTGAACCGCTGATCCGAATTTGTATACTATTATAGATTTAACCGCCATTGACGAACATAGTCTAAGGTCTAATCGGCTGTATATTTTTCTGTAACAGGAAAATAGCCAAACCATATGCAGAGGTTAAATAATTTGGGTTGCGACACTTCCTGTCGTCTTAATAGTCAATATTAGTTACTGTCATTTTTTGTTTTCCATTATTTATCAAACGTGTACAAATACTTAAACGTATTTTTATTTATTAACACAGCGAATACATATTGCATCTATTGCTAAATACAATGTCAAACATTTATGTATTTAAAACTAACGGACGTCACGACGTTTCACCCGCGTAGTTCCCGTTCCCGTGAGAGTACGGAGATAAAATACAGCCTATATTAATCAGTAATGTAGCATTCAAATAGATAAATAATTTTTTAAATCGGTCCACTTTATAATATTTTATTAGTTTTGATGAGTTTGGAGTGAATATACACAACGAAGTTTAGTTAGATGGAGGCCTGTTTATAAGTACTGGGGCCTTACCATGAGCTCTTATTGCCATGATAGTTTCACTCATTTATGAGACAGATGTATGTGACGTGCATTGCATACATCTGTCACTGTCGCACAACTGAATTATCATTGCAATAAGAGCTCATGGTTGGGCCCCTTGTTAATTTACAAAAAAAGGCTGTAGCGTTTTTGACTTCTACAGTCAGGCTTTAATTTGAAACGATAGTACTTAACGTAGGAAAAGTAGAAGGATAGAGAGGAAGAGGAAGACCCAGGTTAACATATATGAGACAAGTTGAAGAAAAGGTGTCTGTCATGACGTATAGGGAGGTCAAGGATGGCACTTGATAGAGACGAATGGAAGAAATTGCATCGGTTACACCGACAAGAGTCACAACTCTTATATTTATGATGATGAGTACTTAACGAACGAAGTTAACTTGAGTGAGTCTTAAAAATGATATTCCAAGTTAACCAAATTTATAAAATTATTTGATTTGACATAATTTGACAGGACTGGCCGATAGCTAACGAGTCTGCTTCGGAAACAAATAACCTTTGCAATAAATACCAAAATTCTCAAGGTGAATTATTTCAGCCAAACAGACAATGAACGAGACAAAAGAAAAAGTATATAGTGAGTTACATCATGAGAATCGAAGTGGTGACCTTACGCACGTAACACCATTGTGCGAACATCCGGTAATGAAAGTGGCTGATACTGCGTGAGGATACACTTCACAAACATATTCTTAACGCGGTTTCACCCGCATAAACTTTATTCGCGATAGGTACTCTAATATTTTTGCAAAATGTAAGTAGCCTAAGTTACGAAGAAATTTGGCATGAATAAATTAATATCAATCATAAAGAAAACTATTTGAAAACCGCAAATTTCTAGACTAGAAATAATTTCTCGGTTGGAATGTCATTAAAGATCAAAATCAGATATACATTTTAAGCTTTTTGCCACGTACATTATAAGTTAATCCATTAAAGTCATGGATGAGATCTAAATGTATCTAAAATGCACTGAAAATCAGCTCCGCTAGATTGAACTGGACCCCAGTTTGGTCTGCGGGTATAGTTGAGTTGTGGCCCTTTGATGACAATGTGCGGCAACACCCGATGTACTGGTGCAAACCACTTTGCACCATAATGACACTAGTTTTTAACTATTTAGTTTTTGTGTATTCTTTTTTGTATATTCTATTTTTTTTGTCATTGTTATCTGAATTGTTGCCGTTTTTTTGTTATCAATGTAAATGTTTTTATTATTAAAAAACACAAAAAAATTTATTTCAGCTTGGGTATACGTCGTTATAACTTTACCACAAGGGACGGATTCGCTGGCAAACGCTAGTTTATTAGAATTGTCACTTAATGCAGGGGCCTTACCATGAGCTCTTATTGCCATGATAGTTTCACTCATTTACGAGACAGATGTATGTGACGTGCATACATCTGTCACTGTCGCACAACTGAATTAACATTGCAATAAGAGCTCATGGTTGGGCCCCAGGCCCTTCCAAGGTGACGTGAGGCTATGCATATGAGTGCTATTAATATGTTAATCAAGCAGAAAGTGAAATTGTAGATATGTTTAAATTATGATTCAAGTTGATACAAGCTTATATTTAGCGTAATGAAAATATTACTATCAAGCATTTTCAGTTGATTTTATTGTACGCTACGATGGTGATAATTGCGCTATATATCCTTATCTCTCGTACATTAAAGTTCGAAAATAGAGGGACTAAAATTTTCTCACGACGTATCATGCTAAGCTGGAGAAGTGCATTTTACGATAAAAAATAATTATAATTACGTACATACATAAATACACAGTAGTTTTCCACTCTATAAAATGAAATATCAATTTATAATTGACAGTCAATAATTCTGTCCGTAGACGAATACGTCCACTAACATTCGCCAATACATCGGCCAACATTGGCTCCGATATCAATTATAGTATTGGCTTCAAGATTCAAGAACCAGTGTTGGCCACACGGCGAGTGACCGTAGTTACATAAGCGACAGTTGGCACACCGAAGATTCTGTTGGGAAATGGTAGAAATTTGTGCTGAAGGTCGCCACGTCACCGTGGTGCAACTACGAAGCACGCGGATGCCACTCACGGCACTATTAGTCATTAATACTTTGATTATCACATCACATATTATTTGGGAAGCCAGGTTTGGAAGGGGATGTTTTTTTGATTTTAAAAAGCACGATTCGTTGCGAATGACACCCCTCGTACGTCATAGACAAACGTATGGGTCGTATGGCGAATGACATACGAGCGGCGTCAAAAAATATTTGTACCCCAGTGACAGCAGTTGTCAAAAAAGATCACCGCAGCGAATGGGATAATATGAGTGATTATTTTCGTTACGATTTCATGTAAAGTGGAAGTAGATACAGTCTCCAGGCGAACAGATCACATATCATATCGATTAGATACCTCTCTTAAAAACTTGTTTCATTAAGTTTTCCTGTTCAAAGCAAGGGAGCGTGCAAAGTGTTATTGGGTTTTTCCATCTAGAATTTCCAAGTATCCTAGCACGGAGACTGGATCAGTGCCCGTTAATGTGTGTGTACTATAAGTATTCCTCTGCCAGCCCCATCGGGGAAAACGCGTGAGCAATTTTTTTAAATAATTTTGGTATATTGTCATCATGATCACGGACGGTGCATATAGATTTTATCAGGACCTCAGAACTTATGGATCTTGACATTTCAGAGCAAATGAATCATGCTATTTTGCATCATGTGTTTCTAGTAATAGATAGCAAGTTATTGATGGATACTTCAACAGCTTGAATCAAAGGTCTGATGTTGGCTAACATTGACTACCACCAAGTTGCAATCCCACGAAATCTAGATGATCAACTTTGCGAAATTTGCTTTGCGTTTCGTGAATCAGCGGCTCGTTTCGTACTTACTTAGTAGCTCGATATTGTAGTAGTTTTAATTTTGGTTTGAGTTAAGTAGCAGATTGTATTTCTACAGTTTGTATCAATTGCTTTTCTAAAAACAAAAATACACCCTCTAAATGACATGATTTTAGGAGCGGTTTAGTCTGTGCGTTTATTTCTGAGAGTAGTCTTTTAATTTTGTATATATAGATTTATATACTTAATAACAATTTCGTCGGTGTCGAGACCCTTGGTCCGTGGGGTCCTAGCGCTATAAGGCTATTTAATGACATAACGAAAAGGTTAGTCGACATCACAGGAGACCGAAGAGCTAGCAGCTACCTCGGACAAAGAATTAGTGTAGCTATTCAAAGGGGGAATGCTGTCAGTATCTTCGGAACCTTGCCAACAGGGACTCCGTTTAATTAAATATTTTAGGCATAAGTTTTTTTTTTCTAATATTTTTAGTTATTAGATATTTTTTAAGGTTTTTAGTTATAGTTAGTGGTTAGTTGTGTATCCATTAATTATTATTAATAAAAATTAATTTACTATTTTAAAGATAATAAATAACTTTTTTATGCAAAAAAATTTATGGCTTTCACACTCCTGCAGCGATGGGGCTCTGGCAGTTTAATTGTTCAAAATACAAGTGACCATACCAAGTAGTTGTAAAACTGGTCCATATTTGGGTAGAAAGTACTTGTGCGTTTTTACAACTGTTTAAGTAAACAAGTCATGTCAAGATCGTCTCCTTCAACATCTAAGACGATGAAGAGTATTTGAAATAATACAAGCTAAGAAGGTCCATTTCTATTTCATTTCTTACTAGCTGTACCCCGCGGTTTCACCCGCGTAGATTTAGTTTCATGCTGTTTTGTTTTAATAAAATTTGTCTAAAACACTCCTTGAAACTTCAGCTATCTGCCAGTAAAAGTCCCGGTAGAATCGGTCCAGGCGTTCAGGCGTGATGCCGTGACCAAGGGAAATGGGGATTCATTTTATATATATAAGATTACTTACAGATAGTTAAAGAACTCTCTCTGAAAAAAAATTATTAGTGGTAGACTGTTAATAGGTACAACAGTTTGAAAAACGTTTAAATTAAAAGATAAACAAATAGCTAGGAAAAAATACAGCTACGTGCATATTTCCAAATGGAATAAAAAAGTAATTACTCAACCCGTTAATTTAAAATCAGCAATCGCACTTAATTTTGACTTTACCTCGCTATATAACCAAACTATGTTATCTTCTCACCGCGATGGTCTGTTTACCAGAGGTGTTTAACAAAAAAATTAGCCGGGTTCATCTAAAAAGGGGTTTTCCACCAAATGTACAATTTAGGATTACGTCAAAACAATGTTTGATAGGAGTAATCAAATCTTTATTAACACTAAAATCATAAAGAGGAAAGATTTGTGTGTAAGTATGTTTGTAACGAATTGGCTCAAAAAGTACTGAACCGATTTTAAAAATTCTTTCACCATTTGAATGCTACATTATCACTGATTAATATTGGCTATATTTTATCCCCGTACTCCCACGGGAACGGGAACTACGCGGGTGAAACCGGATGATGTCCGCTAGTCATGAATAAGGTTGACAAAGCTGTCCGTATCTATCCAAGATATTTATCCAAGACTAGCTGTGCCCCGCGGTTTTACCCGCGTAGAGTTAATGTCGTGGGTGACCCGCGGAACCCTAATAATATTTTTTAAATAAAAGTAGCCTAAGTTACGCCTTGTAAAATTAGCTTCCTGTCAGTGAAAGTCCCGTTAAAATCGGTTCAGCCGTTTCGGAGATTAGCCGGAACAAACAGACAGACAGACAGAGAAAAATTTTAGAAATTGGTTTTTTATGTGGGTATCGTATATACTTTCATATGCATTTAGTGAAAAGCTGTTATTTTGGAATAACAAACAGACACTTCAATTTTATTTATCTGTATAGATGTATAGATTATGTACTTGTGCGTGTAAATATAATTAGGTAAGTGGTCAGAGGACGTTATAATATGGCGTTTACTTAACTATACACATAACTAGGGAGTAATGTTGTTTGTGCAATCTGATAGAAAAACTGGCGGTATGTATTTAGTTAATTATATTGTGATAGGCACCTACTTGTACTTTGTAGGCTTGTGTGAATATTGGTGCCAGGAAGAGTCAGTTTTTAGAATTACTCACTGGTACCCTGTACCAGTGAGTACCATAAGCACTTATTGCCATCATAGTTCCACTGTATGACAGTGAAAGACTTATACACGTCATATACATCTGTCACATAATAAGAGTTAACCTATCATGGCAATAAGAGGTAGGGCCCCAGGGCCCTAACCATGAGCTCTTATTGCAATGATAATGCAGTTGTGCGACAGTGACAGATGTATGCACGTCACATACATCTGTCTCATAAATGAGTGAAACTATCATGGCAATAAGAGCTCATGGTAAGGCCCCAGGTCGCTAGGATTCGATCTTGCGTCGCGACTGCTCAAATCTCACTGCTACCACAACCGGGGATGGATGTATATGTCTACATGTCTCTATCACCCAGTCGAATAACCTGTTTACATACATATGCTCACGCATAAATTCCCCGTAGGGGTAGGCAGAAGAGTATAACAACAACACCCACTTTTCACCGATGATGATTAAGTGCCAACGTGACAGATGGTCAGTCTATCGCCGTCTCAGGTACTATACATACGTCATTGAATTACTTCTCAGACATATGCAGGTTTACTCACGACGTTTTACTTCGCCGTAAAGCACGTGGTATGAAATCACTGCACATAAGTTTTTAGAAAAACTCATTGGTTCAGTAACCATTTGATTGCAATAAGTCTGGTACACTATACGGGTATGGTGATAGCTCCCCTACTATTTTGTTCGGACCCATATTGATACACAATTGTTTACATTCCAACAAAGGTTTCTATAACAAGTGTTATATCAAGAGAGACCAAAACAAGTTGATACTTACAGCATTGTGCAAGTAAACAATTCTGCTTGATCTTATTAACTGACCATTGTGGCCTACATTCAAGTTTTTTCGTAAAACATTATGCAACTTTGCGCGGTCGGTTAGACGTACCCACGAGTCATTTTCGGTTTAAAAAAAACACGACCCACATCCGGAACGAAACCAAGCCTTTTTATTATAAGTGTATAAGTTATGAAATGCTAAAGGGATTAGAAATTATCACAATCTCCAAGGTTACAATCGAAACTACAGTGCCAAGGTAAAAATATTAAAATGAACACTTTTTCGGTTAGTTGTCTCTCTAGAATAAATTAAATAGATTGCAAAATTTCAAGTCTGTAAGTACTGCAATGAAAATCGTTTGCTTTGACAAAATAATAAATTAGTTATGCATCCATTCTATAATTATTGATTTGAGTTACGTGATACTTAAGCTAGATTTTCACAAATTATGTAAGTCAACTATGTAAGCGTCAGTGTTTTGCAATCGGCTCCCATTGAAACAATCAAACATTACGTTTCATAGTATCTTAAAACAAATGTCTTTAAAAATAGCATCCTTATTAAATAAATCTACATCTATAGTATGTTATAAAGAGGAAAGATTTGTATGTAAGTATGTTTGTAACGAATCAGCTCAAAAAATACAGGACTGATTTTAAAATTTCAATCTCCATTTGAATGCTACATTATCACTGTTTAATAAAGGATATATTTTTCCCCTGGGAACTGGAACTACGCGGGTGGAACCGCGTGACGTCCGCTAGTTACATATAAAAAGTGTAAACCATAAATGTCAAATAATATCGAGCTTAAAAGTGAAAACAATATTTTAAATGTGAACACATAATTTCTACGTTACGCAAGCGAAACACGAAAAACGACTTGTGAAATATTTACACTCGCCAAAATATTTCCTTTCATTGCACTTGTGTAATTCAACTAATTAAATGACTGAGGTAATTTTATTATTTTCACTTAACTTTGCTACGGGCAGAGAATGGACTTAATTGCTAAGATTATTGTTAAGATTTACCAACCAATAGACATTGTGTTTCAATATCTATTAATCTATCTAGCTTTAAAACTTGAACACCCCCTTTGTAAATAACTATAATTATTTATAGTGTAACTTACTCTTCAAAGCCCACAGTTTCCTCCCCAGCAGTCCATCCACGTACTCCTGCATCTCTTCTCGACACTGTCCACTCACTCCTTTTTGTATCTCACCCCATTGCTTGACCAGAATCTCCGCATCGAAGATCCTCAGCATATTCTCAATACCCAGGGACTCTGTGGTGTTCAAAGTCTCCCGTCGTAAAACATTCCTCGATTCGTTCACAGTCGTCCTTATGGAGTCGCTCAGTTTACTCAACACATCGTTTGGCTTCGGTGTGGTTCGTTCGACCTGTTTCGTGGTCTTCACAATGTGCTGTACGTTGTGAGATTTCTCTGTGCTGGAGAGTTTGAGTTCCAGATCCTTGTCTCCGATGTCTGCGAACGACAGGCCATCGTCGTCCGCGAACAAAGCGAAGGACTCTTCAGTCGTCGACTTGTCATTTCGACTCGAGTTCGGTAAAGATATCGAGCCGATCAAGTCTGAATTAAGTGGTCCCTCGTCTTCGAACCCGCCCTTCGCTGATCCTTTCTTGATGTTCTGAAAGGCATCGATAAGACCACTTCGCAGCTTCTCTTCTCTTGCGTTCTCTTTGGGAACTTCCGCGGAGTTTATTGTACATACAGACACACACAATAGTAACAACACTAGGGGTGACATTTTAGGGTTTTTAAGGGGTTATTTTTGAAAGTTTCTTTTAAGGTTTTCACACGCGCATGCTGGTTGTGTTCGCGAGATTTTGGACGTGCGCGCGCGTCGGCATACTCGACGCGACTGCCTGCTCAGTGACATAACGTTACGGTGCTCACTTTCACTGCGGCACGCGGCAGGTGGGACATCCTTGCTTCTACTTGTGTCCAATATGAGACAATGTGCATGTTATGTTGTTTGAATCGTAATTTTTTTAAGTAGTTTTTGGAGTTCAGTACCCAAGGGCTAAAGTCGGACCCTATTACTGAGACTTCGCTGTCTATCTGTCCGTCTTGTCACCAGTCTGTATCTCATGAACCGTTATAGTTAGACTGTTGAAATTTTATTTCTTATAGATAATTTATTTCTGTTGCCGCTAAAATACATCACACGAAACTCTTAGTGCGCGAGTCGGTTTAAAACATTTTTAGAAGCAGTTCATAATCTTCCTACCCTTGATATTTAGGCTCTTTTCTATGTATCAGCCGAAAGCTCTATCTATTTGCTCTATTCCATGCCATCCTAATATATATCATCTTTCACAATCTACTTATCCCTAATTTCTTAGGCCTCTCCCTCTCCTTGTTACATTCATAAACAAGCTGTAATGGGTTATCACAGGTTAATAATCTGGATTGTGGTCTGGTCACTCTTTTAAGTTGCCTAGTAAGTTAGTAAGTAAGTAGATAGGAGAGTTACATGCGTTAACACAGAGTTGATTATTATTTTTTTAGAAAGCTTTACCTTTTTTTGATACTATTTTACAAACAAACAAAGAATTTAGGACCTCGGCGACATTTACTTATAAAGTTAATTAAATTAATCGTGTGATTTCCATTTCATGATAATAACATTAAGCTCGTCTGTCAATCGTCCAGCTGAACACACACACACACGCATAATAAATACGTACACAGATACTACGAAATAGCGGAACGCCCATAGGATGTTATCCCATCCTCTCAGTCGCACTATCTACCTCCTACAATATTCGGGTGCCCTAGTACTCTCCGCATAAAAACACGTGAGACACGGATGGAGAGAATTCGTCCCACATACTCCTACAACATCGGGTACCCTAGTACTTTGACGTACAAAAACACGTGAGGTGTGTAGAATCTCTGTAACATCCCTACCTCCTGCATGTTGCTGGTGCCCTAGTACATAGCCGTGTCGAAACACGTGACGCACCGAATGCATGTCTCCGTTGATCTCTTGCAACATTCAGACGCCCTAGTATTTTGTTGAATAGAAATAGGTGAATGATGACGTCGGCGGTTGAACCTTCGATCGATTTTTAACCGAGTTTTAAAGAGGAGGTTGCATTTCCAAAGCGTTTTGAGGAGGAAGATTTTTTGCACATGCAATATTCCATGAATGAAAATGAACTAATTTGGGCAATAGTTTTTTTTTGTTCAGTTCACTACTAATTCAGGGACTTTTTTTTAAAAGTTTTTTCCGCGAATAAATTGTCCTATATTATCCAGAAAGTGTTGTCTTAAACTGTATCGATTCAAAGTCAAAGTCAAAGTCAAAAATATCTTTATTCGATTAGACTTTATACAAAGCACTTTCAAATCGTCAGAATGACACAATTTACAGGATTATACATGCTACCGCCAGGTTCGGAAGGTTGCTTTTACTGAGAAGAACCTGGCAAGAAACTCAGTAATTACTCTTTTCAAAAATATTATACAATTTCAAAAAAAAAATAAACATTTGAGAAATGTAAGCCCATGGACACAGTTCCAATGTACAAATGTCGATAAAAATTAACATAAAGAAAAGTCTAGTAGTTCTATTTATATCTAAATGCGTAGCTTGAGATGACCAGCCCCCACAAGCAGCACCTGTTCACAAGTATGACGAGAATGCCAGCCATCGCCCTCCTCAACCATTATAGAGGGAAGTGAGCGACCCGTCACTTCGATTAAACAGTGAGTCAATTCAATTTAAATCTAGCACAAATTGGTATTCGATTTCTTTTATATTGTTTAGATTTTCAGGTTGTTCAAATATTTCATTTTAGTGGAGTAAATAAGATACTTTCACAGACAATTCAGTTCCTTCTGATCCCTCCGCGTTTTCCGGAAACTTAAGTAGAACGACAAAAGGAAAGCAGTGCCGTAATAGTAAAAGTGTGTATTACATTTATGCAATCGTCGTGATCTATTTCAAAGTAATGATATGACATTTGTATTAAGTAAATGTGTCTGTCTGTAGTTTCCATGTTTCCGACGTACAACTTCGATTTATGTTCCGTACAATGACGCAAAATCTATACACATACATACAATTTAAGTGTTGTGTCATAAATACAAAGATCCATGGTTGCAGTGGGTTTGAGCAGTCACCTGCTACCCAAGCGACGCAAGTTCGAATCACAGCTGGGCCTGTAGCTGTACCGATGAGTTTTTCTATAAACTTAAGTGAAGTGACTTCACACCACGTGCTTAACGGTGAAGGAAAACATCGTGAGCAAACCTGCCTATATAATCACACACCCGTTTATAAATGGGAAAAGTCTTCTGCCAATTTTCAGTTGATGTCTGCGAGTGTGAATATATATGTTTCTGAATAATTATTCCCCGCGAATCACTTTCCCATTGCATTCACAACAATACTGATGAAACAAAAAGTAATTCCCACATGTGTATTAAAGAAATCACAAGTCACAACCCAGTATGTTTCACTTACATTATATATATCTCTGCACATTCATAGAGCAGACAACTCGAAGATAATAAAATTAATGATTTAAACTGATACTATATAATATCATGCTTTTTAAATCGTTTCGTGACATTCAACTAAAATGACGCATTCCACGACGAAAACGCTATAAACCAAAAAACTTGTCGCGAGCATATTACATAATATACTTCACATTCATGTATGAAAAATTATTGATATTTTAAGCCACCAAGTACAGTATTGCCAGATATTTTTTAGCTGGATATTGATGGAACATTTGGTGCATTGCAAGAAAATAGTTTGCTCCTGAAACGCTGCGCTTAAAACACGGTTCAGACGCGGCGTTTTTATCGCAGTGTTTTTATTAAAGCGGCTCAGACGTGGCGATTTTATTACAGCGTTTCAGACGCAAAGTTTCGTGATATCTGCTCTATGTTTGTACCAAAGATAAGTTAGTCCATAATTAGAATCTCATTGGTTTGTTGACGATTTTTAGAGATAAGTAACAGAAGAGAGTCTTTAGACAATCACATCAGGTTCGCATAGTGATTATATCTCCTTTACCTTTTTTTGCTGTATCTAGACTTAAATACATTGATTGGCTGCGATCTGTAGAAAATTTTATGTAATGTTCAATCACATGGCAGAGATCCCGTGCCCTTTATCTATCTTGAAACTGAATTGATCAGATGCTGATTAATTCAGTTGTTCCTAAACTTTAAAAATATACCAACCAAATACCTTTTATTTTATGGAACCTGATATCAAAATCTTACAAATCAATATGAAAATATAATTTTTCTGAAATGTGTAATATTATTTGAAACACATAATTATTTACTTTTAATTACATAATTTTGGCGGAACCCTAATCACTATCTTACGGGACCCTTAGGTTCCAAAGAACCCGGATTGGGAACCCCTTGATGCAGCAAGTAATAGAAACTTGTATATGGTTAGCAAGCCGGAGAAGAACAATTTAGTTCTTACACATTCTATTCAGAAGGCTAATTTCCGAACCGGTGGCAGAAATGTTCATAAGTCTAAACCCATGGCCTAAATCTAGTAAAAAAATTATCTTATGATAATGATTTTTACTAAAAGCTTAGTGAAAGAAGAGAGTTCCCGTGGGAATCCCAAAAATCACAGCATGCTCGCAGTTATATAACCTCTGTAAGTACGTATAATATGGTGTCATTAATTTCGCAAGTACGGTCTCATTGTTAGTTGCGCGGGAGTGTCGTGCTTACATGTCGCTGGGTCGGCTCTCTTCCGTGATCACACACACCATCAAAGCGATACGGATTTACATCTAAACTAACTTTGTCTTGTAAACTTCGGAGCACTCGTAAAGTGTATGAAGAGATGCATGAATGTGGAGAAGCGAAAGAGGTTTGTAAGGATCGTAGCACGTGGCGAACGGTGGTCTCTGCCTACCGCGTGGGTTAGAGGCGTGAGGAATATGTATGTATCTATGTATCTGAACTTTACTTAACACTTGCTGTGTCCCGCGGTTTCACCACCTGCCCTCAACCCATATTATTTGAGGTGTGTTCTTCTCTTTCATTTTTCTCTAAAAGCCGTCATATTTGTATTCACTCCTATTCACGTAGGCTTAATTTCATTGGTGGCTTATATATCGTGTAATCCAAATTGTATAAGATAAAAGTATCCTAAGTTATTATTTGGAACAGATCAGCTAAATGTTTGTGAATGTCCCTTGCCAATTTAACATCTTTGGCAATCGTTACAGGTCAGTCGGAGGCCTAAAAATAATCTGACAACTGGTTTAACCCAGATCACAGATTTTCCTCCTAAAATGGGGTTGCGAAGGTCAGATGGCAGTCGCTTCGTATAAAAATCAGGTGATCAGCCACATCGGGTTGAATCAAGTGCCGACCCCAACAATGTATGGGATAAGGCCACGGAGATGATATGATGATATTTGTGAATGTCCCGATAAAATCGGTCCAGCCGTTTTGAAAATTATGAAAATATTGAAACGTGTTTTTTTATGTAATTACTGTACATACTTTTGTATTAATTTATTGAAAAGTTAATTTGGAATTATAAACAGACACTTACATTTTATTTATCTATAAAGAAAGTAGTATGAAATAGGTCCGAAATATTGTGGCATTCAACCTTTGAACTTATGTCATATTTACTGTGCTTTGTGTAACAGTTACATAACGAACGAATATCGTTTGTTTAAGAGTTCATGCGTGTTCCCACAACTACAAGACTACCTTGAGTACCTTCTCATCCATGTTATGACATTATACACGCAAATACACATACATTACAGAATGGAAAATTTCAATTTACTCTTAAATCGTGGCTTTGAAGCTTTTAAAATCTAAATCTTCCCTCGTAGTGACATATACTGCCAGATCTTCTTCTTAGTCGGTCACGCTTGGCAGAGTGGTAGTTGATGACGCTGTAATATTGGCCAACACCTCCGCGATGCTCCTCAACTTGTTGCGGTCTTTAGCGTCTCGGGAACTCTGGACTACGGTTTGAGTCGTAGCTTTAGTGAGGTCTGTGTGCCTAGTGCGAGATTTTCACTGCCGCCGTCACAACTCACCGCGTTGACGTAACCGCAAATTTACGAGTATATGGGATCGAAAGCCATCTGTCACCCCTTAGGAGGCACTTGTGACGGCGATTTTAAGGCGGGACAGGTTCAAAATTGGTCAGTGTCTGAGAGAAAAAAAAGATACTTACGAATTAGCAACAGCTTCCATTTTTTACACAAATAACTCAACCTTTTATCTAGGTTCCTACCTGACAGAATCACGATTGGATAAAAATTTCTCGATAGATTTTCGTTTTGAAAACCAAGCCTTTCTGAATTTTCAAGTTCGAAGTTCAAACGGAACAGCTTAATTTCTGAATGACTAAACTCGCACTAGGCACTCTGTCAAACGCATAGGCGATCAACCGCGTGACTGCTCGCCCTGGATTGATACATAACACATAGAAGATAAGGTTTAATTTCGTATCTTTAAAATCGACACTCGACGACGAGTGCGACGCTGATAAACCTTAGTGAATAACGCGACAGTCCTTAGACAACTAGTCGCTCCATCGAGTGTTCGTTTCGAATAATGCGACCAAAATATTTGAGGATAATCTGTTACTGCCAGATAATCTGTTACAAACTAGGTATGTAAGTTTAGAAATTGCAGAGAGTGAAGGAATGTGAAAGAAAGTGAAGGAAAAATACATGATTGTCATTTGAGCTGGATGCCATGGTTAGAATGGTAAAAGTCTAAATTATTATCACACATACAATGTTTATATAACGTTATTATCTTATGTGACAATGGGTGGTAAAACTTTCCGCTTTTATTAAAAAAGAAAAGAATTTTAATTGGAATGCAGTAGAACTTTTCTTGGTATCAAACATCTATAGGTATAATTCGAGAAAATATGTTTTCGGAGTACAGACGTTATATTCGGTCGTAGTCAGGGGGTCTACTCCTTTCTCCGAAAACGAAGCTTCGCAAACGAACGATAATTAAACGTGGTTTAAGTATCGTTTTGCTTTTATCAAATTCAAATTTTCGTTTGTTTAATACTTTTGTGAAAGTAAGATTAAAATATATAAATGTCAAATAATTTTCTAGCAGTCCACGTTTGGACGTAATTTTAGAACGAATAAGATCCGTGGTAGGAACTTTGCGAACTTTCGGCCGAAGCTTCGTTTTTCGGAGAAAGCGAGTAGGCCCCTGTTCTTATGGTAATGGTTAATGGTAGAAAAGGAAAAATGAAATGATGTCTTACATCTGAGGACTTAGTGCGAGTTTTTTGACGTAAACGCAGATTTGTATAGGATCAGAACAGCGCCTCTGTCGGCCTAAAGATGACACTATTGTGAGCCCAAATAAATCTGCGTTTACGTCGACGCGATGACTTGTGACGGTGATTTTAAGAAAAATCGCACTATGCCCTCTGGCCCAAGTAAAGTTTTGACACGTTCAAACCTTGGGTTTTGTACTTTTATTGTTGGAAGATGTAAAACTTCCTACACTCGCAGGTTGGGACGCTTTTTAATCCATAAATGTTAAAACCTCAGAACCCAAACAATGGGATAAACCGAGCGTGATTAAGATTTTGTAATTACTTTATGATCTAACAAAAAACCTTGTGAAAGAGGAAAATGGCACTAATAACGCAATACGTAAAGCACATAACGTGACGGCATAATATGAAAGTGAACATCTTGCACAACAACCAGATTATGGGAATACCGTTATTTTTTAACAGCTTAGTTAATATTACTAAATATTATCTATATCTATACAGATAAATAAAATTGAATTGTCTGTTTGTAATTCCAATAAAACAGCTTATCACTAAATGCACATGAAATTATCTATACAGATAAATAAAATTGGAGTGTCTGTTTGTAATTCCAAAATAACAGCTTTTCACTAAATGCATATGAAAGTATACACGCTACTGACAATAAAAAACCAAGTTTTAAAATTTTTCTCTGTCTGTCTGTCTGTCTGTCTGTTTGTTCCGGGTAATCTCTGAAACGGCTGGACGGATTTTAACGGGACTTTCACTGGTAGCTGATGTTTCAAGGAGTAACTTAGGCTACTTTTATTTATCAAAAATATTAGGGTTCCGCGACAATAAGGATGAAACTAAATCTACGCGGGTGAAACCGCGGGGCACAGCTAGTACACACTAAAGACAATAAAAAACCAATTTTTTTATTTTTCTCTGTCTCTCTGTTTGTTCCGGGTAATCTCTAAAACGGCTGGACCGATTTTAACGGGACTTTTACTTGCAGGTAGCTGATGTTTCAAGGAGTAACTTAGGCTACTTTTATTTATTAAAAATAATAGGGTTCCGCGACAATAAGGAAGAAACTAAATCTACGCGGGTGAAACCGCGGGGCACAGCTATACCCACTATGAATTTTACAGCTATACCCACATATAACATGGGATAAGGGCAGGGGGATGATGATGGAAGCCAATATAAACCTCCCAACACGGCACCGTATGAATTATCTAAATCAGCGAACCACAAACATACTCACTTAGAAGTCAACTTCCTATAGAATTAAGGCTATGCTTCATCAGACAAATAACAGCGTGTCAGTGTCTTCGTGTCCTCATAATTAGCCGTCAGAGTCGTTATACAACAATAAACAGCCGCGTTATTCACTAAGGTTTCTCAGTGTCGCACTCGTCGTCGAGAGTCGGTTTTAAAGATACGAAATTGAACCTTATTTTCTATAAATTATGTATCAATTTCCTATGATTGAAACCAACACTCGTCATAAAGTCGACGCTGAGAAACCTTAGTGAATAACGTGGCTGTAGCCCGTTTCGCGTAATGTCGTGGTGACTTGATTGATTTAGTGACGGAAAACATCGTGAGGAAACCTGCATATGCATGAGAAGTAATTCAAAGACGTATGTATAGTGCCTGGGATGAAAATGAAAATGAAAATGATTTATTCAGTTTAGGCCCTGGTAAGGCACTTATGAATGTCGAGGAATTTACCACCGGTTCGGAAACTAGCCTTCTGAGAAGAACCGGCAAGAAACTCAGCTGGCATCATGTACATTTCATTACACAGTAAAATAATAATAATTACAAAAAAAACATCATAAATTATTCACGATGGCGATGGACTCACCATCTGTCACATCATATTTGGTGAAATGTGGATGTTGTTGTTATAACACCTCTGCTTATCCCTTCGAAGGCCGTTCTGGAATGGCGTGAGCATGTTTATTTATAACGAAGAAAAAACGAAACTCAGTCGTAGTCGCCGCGAAAACGTTCTCTTGAGTTGAAGCCCTATCGAACTACGATATCGGATCACGTGAATATCACAATGTATATATATATAACTCAAAGGTGACTGACTGACTGACTGACTGATATAGTG
The DNA here is from genome assembly GCA_964035505.1 of Watsonalla cultraria. NCBI lineage: Eukaryota > Metazoa > Arthropoda > Insecta > Lepidoptera > Drepanidae > Watsonalla > Watsonalla cultraria. The sequence goes on along the minus strand of OZ037717.1, from coordinate 572,282 downwards.
ATCTATCAACGCACAGCGGACGGATCGGGCTAAAATTTGCCATGCAGGTAGATGTTATGACGTAGGCATTCGCTGATAAAGGATTTTGATTAATTCTACCCCATAGGGGATAAAATAGGGGATGAAAGTTTGTATAAAACTAAATTAACGGGGGTGAAACAATACACAATACCTAAGTGTCAGAGTAACCTTTTGTCAACCCTGATGTATGTAGGTAAATTTATGAAATTTGTGTCTAATTTTAAAATGATGTGCAGACGATGTCGTAGGCAGAGCTATGTCTCAGTAGGTACTCATGGTATATTTAAAGTATTGCCATAGACTAAAATCAGCAAACCACACACGTAACAAACAGAACGTAAACTAGGAAGCGAACGGAGCGAGCCTATGATTTGATCGGAGCTTTGCACAATAGTACGAGTTTGGATTCGATGTTACGTGGAATAATCGCGCGGTAAGCGGTTACCAGGCCGTGGAAGCGGGAACTGGGTCACGCGGTCAAAATATTTAAAAAACATGGAGTAACCTCATTTTCTGACCTTCGTATTATTAAACTGGGTTTATAAGAATATTAGCTGCTTGTGACTTCGTTCGCGTGAAAAAGTAACTTTGGGCTATCACTCATTACTTAAACCCGTGATGGATACAATGTAAGTAGTAGCCTTCCGTGATTAATGGTCTATCTTACACTGAAAGATTTTTCAAATAGGACCTAGGGCATAGGTACTTATGCTCACGCCTGTATCCCATGGCGGTAGACAGAGTCCACCGTTCGCCACATGCGCACAAGTAAACAAACTTTCAGCTTTTATATATTACAACTATTATCTGTGATTTGGGAACTAATCTATAATAATCTGTGGAAACTAGGTCAACCTTTCCGCAAAAACTTTTTGACCAGGTAGTATGTTAAGTAGTACAGCAAAAAGTTTTGGCAATCTTTTTTGTTTGATAAAACAAGAATCTTAGCTATAATTCTTGAATCGTTTTTTAAGCGATTTTGTACTATAAATTCGCAAATATTACTAAAATATTTCGTGTTGATTTCGAAGCCAGTTATTTTTTTAAATTACGATGAACTTTTTCTCTCATAAACGCCTTAGATGACTAAAGCTATTAAAATCTCTATAGACACGTAATTTTTATATCGTGTACACTAGGTTAGTAGGTTTGGCATGTGGTTAATCACTTTATTATGCAACCGTTCAGGGGCCTAACCATGAGCTCTTATTCCAATGATACCGCAGGTGTGTGACAGGGATAGATGTATACACGTCAAATACATCTGTCTCTTAGTAAGAGTAAAACTATCATGCCAATAAGAGCTCATAGTAAGGCCCCAGCTATTCGCGAGCGGAAATTTAGCGTTTGATAGCTATACGCTTGTTAGAAAAGTACCTTTCATATTCGCTGTCAGTTAGCGAGCGAGATGCAAGAAACTTAATCTAGCACTAAATAAAATGGTTTTATTTATTACTTCACGTTATAGCTTTAGGTAGGTAGATGGTTTCTTTGATTGCTTAGTTAGACGAACATACCTGCATTCATCCAGGCTTTGATCGTTATTTTTGTTTGGTAAATCGTGTTTATTGGAAATTATTTTAAGATACAAAAACCTACTCTATTACTACCATCAATAGATGATTGATCCAGCTTAGGCCCTGGTAAGGCACGTCGAAGAATAGACCACCGGTTCGAAAACTAGTCTTCTGTACCCCTATCACGAGTTTACCACCGTTTCACCCGCGTAGATCCCGTTCCCGTGGTGATAAAATATAGCCTATTATATGTTTCTGAAAGATTTTTCTGGATCGGTCCAGGGGCCTTATCATGAGCTCTTATTGACATAATAATTTCACTCATACAGATGTATGTGACGTGCATCCATCTGTCACTGCCGCACAACTGAATTAACATTGCAATAAGAGCTCATGGTTGGGACCCAGTACTTTTTGAACCAATTCGTTACAAACATACTTACCTACATACAAATCTTTAGATATCTTTACTTAAGATATTAGTACAAAAGAGACTGGTATAAAAATAATAAAGTTTATTAGGCAAAAATAAATATTAGTATAGATATATTTATGTTTGATCTGTAGCGACACCCCTGTTGAAACCTAACAAATGTCTTGTTATACAATATCCATCGAATGCCTTAATAATATGCACAGAAATAGAAAGTTTGCTTTGTCGTCAATTCGGAACTCTTAAATGTAGGTGGGTATGTAGATTAATAGTCATATGGGCGAGTCTTCTGTTAGAAAGTGATTTTTTGGATAATATTATGGTTATGCTATAAGTAGGTATTATGGGGTTAACGAACGACATTCTATTTTGAGGATAGTCATTTTAAACATAATCGTACGAAAGTATTAGGTAAGTATCTAGATAGGTATTGTTTTATACGAAGGTGTCAATTACGATTACATATTACTAGTAGTGACTGTGCTGGGCCCAAGTCGGGACTGAGCCGAGATTCGGCCGTAGCTTAGACCGTTGTCGTAGCTCGGCCGGCATCGGCACTCGGTTGCCGCTTGTCATAGCGTGTGTCCGTACAAAATAAATACGTAAAATCAGTTCAGAATCATTCATTGTTTTTTTCTTAACACCTTACTTTAACCTACCTGCCTACCTTTATTGAAAATTTATTAGCACATAAGGAAGTACTTACTAACAAAATACCTAAAGAGGTATTGTAAAACATACAATCTTTGCAAATAGGAGGACTCTTCTTGATATTTCATAACATATTTCACCAATATTCATAATATAATTTTAGGCCCGGAGGGAAACGTGTTCGTCAAGCTAGTGTACACATGGTGGAATTCAGGGTCGGGAGTAACCCCAAAAATAGTGCATAATTAGTGCAACTAGTAGAACATTTTGACTAAACTATTATATCGTCACTGGAAAAGCAAAACTACTAAAGCGCCATTTTGGCCAATATGAGTTATATATATCGTTGAACTGGATTTTTTTTTCTGCGTCGATTGGTGTAGGTTTCATAAAGATCGGAGCCAATTTTTGGCGCTTCAGCACCTGAAAATTATGTGATTTTTCATATTTTCCACTCAACGAAAAATCCTTACGTAATACAAATCTTAGCCTTTTTTTAAAATTTGTCAGTTAAGTATTTATCTTCACTGTCATTATCCACTTTTTCCTTGTTCAGCAAGTCAAAATACTGTAGTTTGTATCATTATAGTCACTTCATATTTTTTGCTGGTTGCAAACATACCTGGATTGGGTTGTTTAGTAAATTTGCTTTATGCAGGTATTGATGAACATGGCGCTTTAGTTTAATCTGTCTACGCACTTTTCTGACGGGAGACGTGATTAGTATTTTTACTTTACGGATCTATGTATTTAAGTGTCTTTTAAGAAGTGTTGCATTCAATGTAATCGACGCATAAGTATGGTAAGCATGGTAAATTTTACCCAAAATGTGACTAAGGTTCCTTTAGTATTAAAAAATGACAAAAAATATTACGTTTAGTCTTTTGGAATTAAGTTTTGTTATGATTGCTAGTAGATAAGTACCAATAATTTTGTGCGAGAGTCATCCCTGGCAGACTAGGTTAGTAAAAAGATGTTCCAATCTACAAAATATTTCTTCAAATTGCCTATTAATATTGGGTGTCAATCTAGTTTCAATCAATTTCTACTGAAAATAATGAATGGAAATGATGTTCTTCTGTAAAATATTAAAAATATAATTATATTTCTTCGTCAAACTTATTGAAACAAGGTTCTAAACTCATTATCTTATTGAAAAAATAACTCTAACTTTGAAACACCCTACTTGGTAATTCTTATAATAATAATTTTACAGGCTTTTAAATAAAATAGACCTATTATACCATGATTTTTTTAAATGAAGAAATTTTTTTATCAATTAAGCTTGCGAGATAAAACTAAATTTTATTCATAATTATCTCGTACCCTTCTTCGATGTTATGTGTGGACGGCGAAATATTTTGCTCTTGCATTTGTCTATCGGTAATCATCTCTGTATTGACTCACTATCTACGCATATCGTATTTCTCACAATCCATCCATTATTTTAGGTCTTCCTCTACCATTAATTACTATACAAATTCATAGACGAAACTGTTCACATCATTATCCTCATCGGTTCGAATACCATGGCATAAGCTTGTTCTTCAACTTAATTACTGGTGCTACATAAAACATTCCCTTTTAAATTAATCCCGTCATTCTAGTTATGCCACACATCCATTATCTCAATTGATTGTTAGTTCCTTTCATCCCTCCCCTTCGTAGCTCTATATTCAGATCCATACATATACCAGTAGGGGTTATTGTTGTCTTGCATATTATTTCCTACAGTTTATAGAGGAAGAGGTAGTCCAATATTGTCCCCGTGACCTGCTGCTGTTTCGTCCATCCTGAGTAAATTCTGATTTATATAGCCTTGTCCAAGTCGCAAAGCAAATTTAACACTTAACATTTAACTGGTTATCGTACATCGCCCGAGTTTATCTTCGCAGGACTGGACATGCCACTGGTGGTATGCCACCAACTACATACATAAGCCCACGTACTCCGAATTTAACCTTTCTGAAAAATATTGTTAATCTGGTCAGGCTAGCTCTTCCTTGGACGCCTTCTACGGACACTTCCACTCACATTCGCTCTATAAATTTCTTTCGATAATCGCCTTTCACTCATCCATTCGATGTCCAAACCATCTCAAAATACTTCTTTCAATTCTGGTCACCACATCATTCTTCAACTTGCAACTGTCTCTTATCACACTATTTTTATTACATCTACTATGGTAACTACCACCACACATACTACCCAAATGTTCATACTAATGGGACACGAGCTTTAGTATTTCATAATAATTGGCGTCTAGTACCTTATTGTGAAAAATGGGTACGAGCTTTGGCTTGCACTATTCATTGGAGATCACCTCTTCATACATAGCTAGCGCAGCTTATTATGAAATAGGGTCAACATCTTTCATCTCTACTGGTTTACCGTACCGGATAGTTCTATCACATTTTCATCCTTTATTCTACATTTCGGCAAATCATATCTGTATTCACTAGTTTCTAATTCGATATACCGTTCCACTCACTAGCATCATTCAAAGACGTTTTATAGTATACTATAACAGAAGATGGCTGCATCTTTCATACACATAACATGCTTAAGATATTTTGCATCTTCCTCGCGGAGTTTTTTAAAACGGTATTGTCTATTATACAGTCCAGATCCATCATGTGAATATGCTAGATTCTGGACCCTTTATTTATAGTAAATTTTTGTTTCTTCTGGCTAAGAAGTATTCAATTTATGGAAAATCATGGTAACTTTTACAGCAGTTAATAGTGACTATGAGGTTCCCCAATGTTCGAGTCTTCTTTAAATCATGGTATAGGTACAATTTTAACTACGAAAAAGCGAGAGCAAGAACAATCTTGTAAGTCTTACTTTCAGTACATCAGCTAACTCTATTTTTCTTCTCGTCATGGCATATATGTTCCAACTTATACTCTTCTCCCTAGCGTCAGCTATCCATAGGAAAAAATATTTAAAAAAATTATTATTTAAACACTTAACTATTTTATTGAAAAAAATAACTTTGTACGAATGTTATTACAGGATTTTAACAACAGAGTAAGTAATAACGAGGAAAGCATAAATTGAAGTTCGAATCAAAAACGTTACTCAATAAGAGTTGGTATTCCTATGAATTTAGTGTGCAGCTAGTACAAATTGCTAGGTTTTACACGTTAGTATGTCAGTTAAGAAAAAAAAGATTAATTTTTGATCCTTTATCTGTTACTTAAGTCGTTTTGGCATTACAATGATACTATCTAATTGTGCTTTAAATCATTTTTCCATACGGTCTTGACACATTTTATGGTGTTTAAGTGCTATTTACTGAGTGTATAATCTATCCGAAATGCGTGTTAGTACTTTTTCTTAACAAACATTTCGAGAAATGTGGTTTGTTAGTACTTTTCGTTCACTGCACTTAAACATTATTACGGAGATAAGTAATTTCTGCTTACGAACTATACAGAGCATTAGTACTAAAGCGACAGCTATCTCCTGAATTACAGGAAATATGCTGAAAATCTTTATTTCAGTACATAGATAATGAATTCACGATATTGGTTTTCCTTTACTGTTTTTCGATTGGAATTATAGGAAAAGAGTTATGAATTTTTTTGTTAAAAAAAAAACTTTAAATCGCTCTACTGTAAAATGGCCATTTGGCGCTTTAGTATTATAGCCTTTCCGGTGACGATATTCAATTAGGATAGTACACACTCAGCAAAGTAAAAAAGATACAAGAGAAGAGAAATAGTAGATAATGTAATAGGGTGTCCAATCCAGTCCAGGTGTCGAGCTCATTAGAAAAATTCTTGAAGCTTGGGAAGCTTCACAGGATGCTCTAGGTGTATTCTGTGATCTATCTAAAGCCTTTGATTGTGTGCACCATGAAACGTTGATCAGGAAGTTAGATCACTACGGTGTAAGAGACCTGGCTCTAAAACTTATATCTTCATATCTAAGTAATAGAATACAAAAAGTCGATATACATGGCGTAACATCTCCGGGGTGTCCAGTAGAGATGGGTGTTCCACAGGGTTCAATTCTTGGTCCGTTTCTCTTTTTAACTTATATTAATGATTTACCTTACATGGTAAGCAATAAACACGATATTGTATTATTTGCTGATGATACTTCTCTGATTTTTAAGATAGACCGGCAAAAAGCTAACTTTGACGATGTGAATAATGCTCTCTCTGATGTAGTACATTGGTTCAGCGCTAATAACTTAGTACTCAATAGTAAAAAAACGAAATGTGTCAAGTTCACTATGCCAAATGTGAAACAAGTGCAAACCAATGTACTTATCAACGACGAAGTGTTGGACCTTGTTGAAACAACAGTTTTCCTTGGAGTTACATTGGATCATAAATTGCAATGGGGGCCCCATATAGCTGGATTGTCGAAAAGACTCAGTTCTGCAGCATTCGCAGTAAGGAAAATTAGACACCTAACTGATATAAACACAGCTCGGTTGGTCTATTTTAGTTATTTCCATAGTGTTATGTCTTATGGCATCCTTTTATGGGGAAATGCTACTGACATCAGTTCTATCTTTGTGCTGCAGAAACGGGCTGTTCGTGCAATCTATAAACTCAAATCTAGAGATTCTCTCAGAGAGAAGTTTAAAGAAATAGGGATAATGACTGTGGCATGTCAATACATATTTGAAAATTTGATATATGTAAGAAAGAATATAGATAGTTTTAAGAAAAATAGTGATATGCACAATATAAATACACGCAAGAGGGATAAACTCCGTGTCCCTGTGACTAGACTGCACAAAACTAGTAACTCTTTTGTGGGGCAAAGTATACGCCTTTTCAATAAACTACCATTAAAAATGTGTGAACTACCATTTTTAAGTTTTAAGGCAAGCATCAAACAGAAACTTTGTGAAAAAGCATATTATAGTGTAACTGAGTATATTGATGATAGCCAAACATGGCAATGAGTTGCTCACTCTTCCATTGAAATGTACTTAAACAACCCTATGTATATAGAAGAGACACATGTAAAAAAAAAAACCGGGGAGTTTGTTTCGCCGTTTCTTCTCCTGACAGGCTTACTTTTGGAAACGGTAGTAAATTAACTTAAGTTAGCGTAAGAAAAATGACGTTCAATAAGTGTTCCAAGTGTCCCTTATGTTGAATAAAACTTTTTGATTTTGATTTTGATTTTTGAATCAAGTAAACTTTCCTCCTCTGCAGTTTGCTACATATGTTCAGGCGTTGACGAACTTAATTTGTTGTCAATGGAATACAGACGCTTGAATACGAAAATTTTTCGCAAGGCTTGATGCTGTGGCACAATAATTATTATGATGATACAATACTTCATTGTTTCAATACATACTGTTCTAATGAGATCCTGATCGGAGAGACCGAAGGTAATTAGAGTTTATTTTGTACTCGCTCCTGTGATTAATTTGCCATTTCTATTTAACTATAACTTGGACTTTTATTCTGTTTATTTACTGCCAGTCATCATCTCCCTGGCCTTGTCCCATACATTGTTGGGGTCGGCACTTGATTCAGCCCGATGTGGCTGATCACATGATTTTTATACGAAGCGACTGCCATCTGACCTTCGCAACCCCATTTTAGGAGGAAAATCTGTGATCTGGGTTAAACCAGTTGTCAGATTATTTTTAGGCCTCCGACTGGCCTGTAACGATTGCCAAAGACGTTAAATTGGCAACCGGGACCGACGGCTTAACGTGCTCTCCGAGGCACGGAGGGAACTCGGGCGGTCACCCATCCAACTACTGGCTAGGCGTATGGTTGCTTAACTTCGCTGATCGAATGATATGCGCAATAGCAACTGTGCCACGAGCTCCTCCTATTTACTGCCAGTATGAAAATATAATATTAAAAGTTAAGAAGATATTGTGTTAGTTTCATAACGTAAATAAATGTGATAGAGCATTATCCAAAGGATGCCTGGAAATGACATTCCAATCAATGGTACTATGAGGACAAAGTGGATTGTTGCACGATATCCTTTCAAGGCAACATTTTCATAAAATATTAAATATTCTATAAATTTGGCAGTATGGTATTTGACCCTAGCCTGCTCAATCTAGGCGAATGAAAAATGCATTTGACACTTGTTGACAGTAAGGAAAATTCGCGGGCAAAATTTACTTCGAATAGAAATTGTATCGAAATCTTAAAATAATTCATACGAATTTAATTATACTAACATAAAATAAAGAACTTAAATGAATTTCTAAACCCATTCAATCAAACTTATCATGTTTCTGCTTAACCCCTATATTACTGAGACGTTATAAGTATTTAATGTATAGTGAATCTAGTATTGATTTTTTTTCAAAGTATAGTTTTGAAGGTTTGTTTACTTACACAATTGTGAATGAAAACATTGAAAACTACGTAATATTTGGCTTAGAAGATAAGCCTATGAATTTCGACAGTATTCCGGGGAGATATATATTCAAAGTAGAGTTAAATAAGGTTATAAATTAACTTAAAATGGCTAAGCAAGTGGCCGCCGTAGAAATACATGCTGAAGACACGGATGATTCCCCCGACGATGACAACTTGAGTGTCAGTGTGGACCTAATAGACGATGGATTATATTTGGGTAAGCTTCATGATATCCAATTAGTGGTTTTTTGCATAATTAAATTCATTCTTCATTCTGAAACTTGTTCCCAAAAGTGTCTGATACATCTAATTTAACTCTTTCAAAGCCATTTGCTGTCCCTCTTACTGTTAGAAGCTAACTCGTTAACATTCTCTATAAAACTGATTTTAATAAAAGGAGTAGGGTCTATGTTTGCGGGATGTTTGACTGCTTTAAGAATTTTATATCAAGTATCTATCACAGAATTTTCTGTGACTCAGTGGCGTGCATTGCATATAAGCAAATAAGCAGTGCTTACAATTTGTGATGACTGAATACACTCATGTTGTGTGTGTGTTTATGTTTGTGTGAGTGTCTATACCCAAACATATGAACCTACATCACACCACATAGATATGTACTTAACACATCCACTGCTAACATGTCATCTTCTTTGTAAATTCTCTAACAGATGGACGCACAGACGTTTTGTTAGCAGTGAAAGCTAACCTGCCTACCCACCTTGTTATTGTTTATGCCTACCCCTCTGAAAATCAAATGCACACCCCTGATGTGCCTATGATGTAAAGTAATGCAGTAGTAACATAGTATTGGTTCCCCAGGTAACCTGGCATGTGCCCACGACCACAGTACCCTGGAGAGGCTCCACATAACACACATCCTCACCATAGACCTAGTGCCGCTGCCCCGGGCCATTCTGGACAGAACCAACCTTACACTAAAATATGTTAAATGTAAGTTTAATTCTAGAAATAGTTTGATTAGTGTCATCTGTAAATTTTTACCGACTTAAAAAAGAAGGTGGTTCTCGTTTTGACTGTATTTTTTATATCTGGATTGAATATAAGCACGTGATTTTGTACAAGATATAACACAAAAATATACCAGAGATCTTCTCAGAAAGTCCTCAAAGGATATCCTTTGAGGACTTTCTGAGCACATCTTCTCAGATATAGCATATTAACATAAATTGAAGTTCAAATTGTTTCAATTATCAAGAATGTTTTGATAGAATCATATCTAAAAATAGTATAATATATCACCATAATAAGTTATATATCGTAGTGATTGTAGAATACTGTCATTTTGTTTCCCAGTGGCGGATGTACCTAAGGAAGACATGATAAGTCACCTGCCCGACACTAATGCCTATATCAAACAGGCTATTGCTAATGGAGGCAATGTCCTTGTGCATTGGTGAGTTAATATTTTATCTAATTACTAGCTGTTCCCTGCGGTTTTACCCACATAAAGTTAATTTCAATGGAAACCCGATTGTCTGTTTGTTCCCGCTAATCTCCGAAACGGCTGGAGCGCTTTTAACAGGACTTTCACTAGCAGATAGCTAATGTAAAAAGGAGCAACATAGGCTACTTTCATTTAAAAAAACATTTAGTGGTTCCATGGGCCACCCATGAAATTAAGGGTTATTCCAATAATCCCTACTGAAAATCCCCACCAGTGGGGAATAGTGGAAAAAAAGTCCAAAAATCCCCACTGAGATCGAAAACAGCTTGGAGTGGGGATTTTTGGACAAATTTTCCACAAATCCCCACTAGGCTTAAAACTAAATATGAACAACATACTGTATAAGAATGAGGAAGGCGAAGTCATTTTAGAAATCAAACAAATTCATGTAATAAGGCAAAGCCTAAATTTAAATTATTGTATGTTGAAGAATGAAATCAAATCATAGTCAAAGCTTAAATAAGTTTCAATTTTATTATTAATTATTTTTTGAACTATTGTTTAGTTGTAATTCCTGTTGAGACCTTTTTTGATATTTATTCTTTTTATGATTTTATGTCATCATTTCTTTTTATTTTTAGTTAATATTTTTTACTTAGCAGTTTTTCTATAAAATGGCTACTACTTCAAGTTGTGTTAATATTAATTAGTTCTGCACTGCCCTTGCTACCACGTGAAAAAAATATAGACGATTGTTTTATGTCGCGTCACAGAGCCCAGATGATGAAAATGAAAATGAAAATGATTTATTCAGTTTAGGCCCTGGTAAGGCACTTATAAATGTCGAGGAATTTACCATTTGACAAAAGTAAAGAGTTTAGAGAATACATGCTCATTCAATGGTTACAGGATGATTTCATTAGGATATGGTGCGCATTTAATGAAAACCATCGCACAACCAATTTGGTAGAATCATGGAACAAAAAAATTAAAGCATGCGTGGTCAAAAAGAATCCCAACTTAATGAAGCTACTTACTTCATTAGTTGAAGATGCATCCTTTCATGAAGTCCTAGCATTGCGTTTTTTGGAAGGTGGAGATGGAATTCCAGAGAGAACAAACAACGGTGTTAATCGCGAGAATTACATAAGGCGGGTCCAAATGGAACTTATTAATGGCGAAATTACGATTGGTCACTGCTTGGAAAAACTTAGGTGATTAGCTTAAATTAGTAACGTATATGTTTTTATATATTTTAATTACAATTGTGGAATCACCTAAGTTTTTCCAAGCATCGTTATTTCGCTATTAATAATTTGGACCCGCCTTATTGAATTCTCGCGATGAACGCTGTTTGATCTAATGAAGTAAGCAGCTTCATTAAGTTGGGATTATTGACTATGCGTACTTTATTTTTTTTATTCCATTTTCTACCAAATTAATGATGCGGTGGTTTTCATAATGCGAACCATATCCTAATGAAATCGCCCTGCAACCATTGTTTGACCATGTAGTGTCTAAACTCTTTACTTTTGTCATCATCTGGGCTCTGTGACGCGACATAAAACCAACCGTCTGTAATTTTTTCACGTGGTAGTGCAGAAATAAGTGCAATTTGTCATCGGGTTAATTTATCCTTCGTAAGACACTTGCACAGGCACTTGAGATTTTAACATACAAAACACAATTTCATATATCTCAAATATGTAAATAAAATATATAATAAAAATGAATATTTAAAAGATATTATAAAACATTATTTAAGCTTTGACTATGATTTGATTTCGTTGTTCAACATTAAATAATTTAAATTTAGGCTTTGCCTTATTACATGAATTTGTTTGATTTCTAAAATGACTTCGCCTTCCTCATTCTTATACAGTATGTTGTCCATATTTAATTTTAAGCCTTGTGGGGATTTGTGGAAAATTTGTCCAAAAATCCCCACTCCAAGCTGTTTTCGATCTCAGTGGGGATTTTTGGACTTTTTTTCCACTATTCCCCACTGGTGGGGTTTACAGTGGGGATTCTTGGAATAACCCGAAATTAAATCTGCCTGGGTGAACAGCTAGTATATAAATAATCAAGTGAAGTTTCATTGCATTCTAGCTATCTGAGACTTAGTTATTTTAGTGTCTTTAAATGGTTTAAAACTAAAATAAAAAATGTAATTCATCCTGACATTCCTCAGTTACTTCGGCGTCTCCCGCTCCGCAGCAGTGGTTATTGCATACATAATGGAGAAATATGGTCTTTGTTACGAAGAAGCTTTTACCTTGGTGAAGTCGAAGCGTCGGTATATAGGCCCAAATGTGGGCTTTGTTGCCCAGCTGAAACTGTTCGGGCACATGGGCTACAGGCTCAATAAAGATGACCCTAGGTTCAAGCAGTTTAGGTTGAAAATGGCTGGACAAAAGCTGAAACAGAGTAAGTAAAATTTGTATTATTTATTACTAGCTGAACCCCGCGATTTTACCTCCGCAGAGGTAATTTCATGGGTGACTTACGGAATCCTAATGGTTTTTTAAAAATAATATTAGCTAAGTTACTCCTTGTAAAATTTGCTATCTGCCAGTCCCGGTAAAATCGACAACAGACAGACAGAGAAAAAAAAATACATTGGTTTTTTAATGTCAGAGTTTTGCGAGGATCAGTATGCGACATAACGTTTTTTTGTATATTATTTTAGTTGTTTTGTATATTTGTATGTTTCATGTTAATTATTTTAATTGGGGCAACCATTATAGTTAACAATAAATCAAACTAATTAATCGTAAATTTATTTCCAGTTAAGATCCTGCCCCAATTATTCGCGGACCTGATAAAGCCGGACCCAGGATTAGCTCGCGAGCGGCCCGACCCCGTGGTGTACCGCTGCAGGAAGTGTCGCCGGGTGCTCGCCAGTCAGGCCAACATCATACCACACGTGCCTAAACAAATCAAGATGGAGCTCGCTAAGAAAGGTGACCATATGTTCATGAGATAGTTTTTGTTGGAGATTTCGTCCGTATCGACAGGTTAACCTAACGAATTGATTAATTATTGATTTTCTTGCCAGGTTGTTCTCAGTAAAAGCAACCTTTCGAACCTGGCGGTAGCATGTATAATCCTGTATAACCATGTCGTTCTGACGATTTGAAATTACTTTGTAAAAAGTCTAATCGAATAAAAATGTTTTTGAGTTTGAGTTTGAATGTAAATTCGGTTGAAGAAAACCGAACTTAATTGTACGGATAAAATGTTTAAAATATACCTACATATTTTTTAGAGTTCCCTACCAAATGGTTTGTCTTTTCTTCTGTCTTATCGTCCTTCATATCTCCAGGCCGTATCTAATTAACCGTGATAATTTGACTGCCATAATTCCAATCCCATATAACAATCAAGGTTTTTTTTATAGATGACTGAGGCCTTCGTGCACGAGTCCGACTCGCACTTTGCCGGTTATTTTTTAATTATGTGTTCATACTTCATACACAGACCACATAGAACAATAGAAAATATCTAGAATAACACATTATTTGATTATTTCAAAGTCAGAGTTACTTGGTTATACAAGATCCTACCACTGTGTCCAAAATATCTAATAATATCCGAAAATCATTATTTCAATTTTAACAAAGTACTTTCATATAGTTAGTGAAAAGAACCAGCTTTTGACATGGGTCATGTCAAAAGCCCTAAAAATGCTGTACTTACTTCAAAAGCCATTAAACTTGCAGGCATACGTCCCCCACCGAGCAAGTTGACAGGCCTGACTTGTGCTGAGAATGGTGAGATCCTCATAGAGAAGCTGAAACACCTGGCGTGCCAGATCCTGGAGACCAGGAGCGAGGTGGAGCCGGACCCCAGCAGTGCCGGGTACAGTCACAGTGACAGTGACGATGGACCTAGTCAGGTAAATCGTACAGGGTGTCTGACATAGTCCTACAGGGTGTCTGATATAGTCATACAGGGTATCTGATATAGTCATACAGGGTATCTGATAAAGTCATACAGGGTGTCTGATATAGTCATACAGGGTATCTGATATAGTCATACAGGGTGTCTGATATAGTCATACAAGATGTCTGATATAGTCATACAGTGTGTCTGATAGTCACATAAAGTCATACAGGATGTCTAATACTACTTTTATACCGAAAGCTATTGATAATATTAACACACATGCCTAAAAATAATAAGATTTTTAATCTAACTGCGTGATAACATCACCAGGCAAGTCATATACAAGTGTGGTTTTGCATTCATGTCATATTCACGATGATGATATATTCATCAAATAGAACATTAAATTTATTAAATGATGGATATATATTTTTATGTATCGTAAGAATAAAAATCCGCTCGTGTTCTTGTTCCTTTATTTTAATAACCCCGTGAGTACCGCACTTTGACAGTTCGGCTTTGGCGAGTTCAGTGACCTGCGCCGGCCGGCCGGCCACGCTATTTTACTCCATACAATATTTATCAAGAAGTACGTGATTAATTCGATGACATTAATGCAAAACCATGCCTTACTTTGACAGCAAAAAACATTAAAGCAATTCACTTTGGCAGGTCTGAATTTCGAGCAAGTTGATATTGCTGTGTACTAGGTTTCTAATCTGACTTTAATATACACGGCATTAAAAAAATCCTTTCCGTAGCCGTTGGACGGTTACACGGAGCAGAACCTGGTGGAGGAGCAGTTCTGCAGCAGCGCGGGGCGAGGAGCCTGCCGCCTCATGTGGTTCGTGGAGCCCCTCGCCTGGATGGGGGGGCTGCGCGACGCCGCGGGGGGCAAGCTCCACTGCCCCAAGTGCCGCACCAAGGTCGGCAGCTTCAGCTGGGTCATGGGTCAGTATTGGCAACACTGCGACCTGGGCCCAAACCATGAGCTCTTATTGCAATGATAATTCAGTTGTGCGACAGTGACAGATGTATGCACGTCACATACATCTGTCTCATAAATGAGTGAAACTATCATGGCAATAAGAGCTCATGGTTGGGCCCCTGATTATCATATGACTGACCTCTGTCATACTATCATCCCATTTGGTGTACATATTTTGCACCAAAATTAAATATTTTTAATATACTAGCAGACGTCACGCGGTGTCACCCGCGTAGTTCCCGTTCCTGTGGGAGTACGGGGATAAAATATAGCCTATGCTACTCGCTGAAGTTGTAGCTATCCATTGCTGAAAGAATTTTCAAAATCGGTCTTGTAGTTTTGGAGCCTACTCAATGCTAACAAAGAAACAAAAAAACAATCAAATCTTCCCTCTTTATATTAGTAGATTAGAACCGGCAAAAAACTCAGCTGGCATCATGTACATTACATAATAAATAATTATTAATTACAATAAAATTAATATAAAATATGTTTCCCTCAGGTTGCAAGTGTCCATGCGGCCAGAAGGTAGCTCCAGCGTTCTACCTAGTACCTTCCAAGGTGGAGTGGTCCAATATCGTGCAGAACGTACAGACCACCGTCTGAACCCATCACCATACACACCCAGTGCCTCAGAGCGTTTATCTTTGTACAACTAGTGACATCTAGCGGATGATTTGTGAAACTTTTGCTTAGTGTTTGCGTAGCTTGCGACATCTAGCGGTTTTCGTATGCATTAAATGCTGTCATCGTAAAATTTTAAATACCGTATCTCACCAACCAACCAACCAACCAATTAAAATTAGAATATCCGCCGTACTAATAATAATAACGTCACGTTAAATTGTAAGCAGTATGTTTTCAAAGTCAATATCAAAAATATCTTTATTCGATTAGACTTTACAAAGTACTTTCAAATCGTCAGAATGACACAATTTACAGCATTATACATGCTACCGCCAGGTTCGGAAGGTTGCTTTTACTGAGAAGAACCTGGCAAGAAACTCAGTAATTACTCTTTTCAAAAATATCTATACAGATAAATAAAATTGAAGTAATCTTTCAATTCCAAAATAACAGCTTTTCACTAAATGCATATGAAAGTATACACGCTACTGACACTAAAAAAACAAGTTTTAAAATGTTTCTCTCTCTGTCTGTCTGTCTGTTTGTTCCGGGTAATCTCTGAAACGTCTGGAAGGATTTTAACGGGACTTTCACTGGCAGGTAGCTGATGTTTCAAGGAGTAACTAACTACTTAAATTTATTAAAAATATTAGGGTTCCGCGACAAAAAGGAAGAAACTAAATCTACGCGGGTGAAACCGCGGGGCAGAGCTAGTTATAACTATTTGTGGTTCAAAATCTTTCGACAGTTCACAATCTCGCGAGATAGATTCTAATCTAATGATATTTACAATTTTACGGTATAAACAACGCACACTATTTAATGCAATAAAAAACTTAATATCCAATATAACCTATTTAATAGCAGTTTTTCAATAGATTGTATTACTAGCTTTGCCCCGCGGTTTCACCCGCATAGATTTAGTTTCTTCCTTATTGTCGCGGAACCCTAATATGTTTAATGAACGAATTTTTGAAACATCAGCTACCTGCCAGTGAAAGTCCCGTTGAAATCGGTCCAGCGGTTTCAGAGATTACCCGGAACAAACAGACAGACAGATTAAAAGCTGTTACTTTGGAATTTAAAACGGACACTTCGATTTTATTTATCTGTATAGATATAGATTTTTGTTATTTTTTGTCATTTTGCCATAGAATAATTTCCTTTTTTTGTTTGCATTGCAACGTCAAAAAATCAAGGTATTAGACATTTGGTGCTTAGAAATACATTTGTATTTGTATTGTATTTAAAAAAATCTTCTGAATAATGATGCAAATACGCATTAGTTAAATTACGTGAATATTTATGCGTTACGATGTTTTGTATATATATAATATAATTATGGTTGATTTAAATGTGTCATTAATTTTAGATCTCTAAAAGTGTTTATCTTAATTTATACGTTGACGTAGCTTATAAATAATTAATAAATGTTTTAACGTAATTATGTATTTTATTATAACTAATTAATAATTTAACTGAAATCCATGGTTAGTTGTGTTTCTAACGCAAACTCAAAAATATCTTTATTCAATTACGACTTTCAAATCCTCAAAACTTGGCAAGAAACTTAGTAAATACTCTTATCAAAAAGTAATTTTACAATTTTGACATTTTGTGCACAAAAGTCGATAAAAAAATATATTTAAACTAAAAGTAGGAACTACGTATGATCAGCCCCCACCCCCTTCTTACATCCCACTGACTGTTTATTGGCATTTTTCCATCGTACATTTAAATTCAACCTACTACTCTCAAACACTAGTGTTTTATAAATGTATAACTAGCTGTGCCCCGGAACAAACAGACGGAGAAACATTTTAAAACTGGGTTTTTCAGTGTCAGTAGCGTGTATACTTTCATATGCATTTAGTGAAAAGCTGTTCTTTTGGAATTACAGACACTAATTTTATTTATCTGTATAGATGTATAGATAGATAATAGATGAATGTGTGTTCACGTGATGGGTCGTCCGTCGCGTCTCATGCGCGGTATGTCGTGTAGAGCCACAGTGTGAGCGCGCATGAGATGCGACTTGCGCTTCCAGCTGTCCGCGAACACTCGCGCGCACCCCGGACACGCGTACGGACGCTCGCCCGAGTGCGTGCGCAGGTGACGACTCTACACAAACAAACACTCGGTTGTGACAAGTATATTACAAGAAAGAAAAAAAATATTTTTTTTTTCGTTCACAAACAAATACCTTGTGAACAAGCATATTATAGTGTAAAACTGAGTATATTGATGACGGACGTCACGGGATTTCACGCGCGTAGTTTCCGTTCTTAAATGTCATGTTAATGTGTAACGTGATAAGTATGTGAAACGGGTTAAGTGTGTGTAATATGTTAAGTGTGTGTAATGTGTTAAGTGTGTGTAATGTGTTAAGTGTGTGTAACGTGTTAAGTGTGTGTAATGTGTTAAATGTGTGTAACCTGTTAAGTATGTGAAACGTGTTAAGTGTGTGTAATATGTTAAGTGTGTGTAATATGTTAAGTGTGTATAACGTGTTAAGTGTGTGCATACAGACCAGTCCACTGGCGTCGTAGAAGGCCTTGTGGCAGCGTGTGCAGGCGTGGTCGGCCAGAAGGTGTGTAATGGTGTAAGTGTGTATACAGACCAGTCCACTGGCGTCGTAGAAGGCCTTGTGGCAGCGTGTGCAGGCGTGGTCGGCCAGAAGGTGTGTAATGGTGTAAGTGTGTATACAGACCAGTCCACTGGCGTCGTAGAAGGCCTTGTGGCAGTGTGTGCAGGCGTGGTCGGCCAGGTGTGTAATGGTGTAAGTGTGTATACAGACCAGTCCACTGGCGTCGTAGAAGGCCTTGTGGCAGTGTGTGCAGGCGTGGTCGGCCAGAAGGTGTGTAATGGTGTAAGTGTGTATACAGACCAGTCCACTGGCGTCGTAGAAGGCCTTGTGGCAGTGTGTGCAGGCGTGGTCGGCGCGGCGCGCGTGTCTCCGCTGGTGTCGTCGCAGGCTGGACGCGGCGCGCGCGCGGAACGGGCACTCGCCGCACGGGTACGGCCGCTCGCCGGTGTGCACCCGCATGTGCACTTCTAGGTTACCAGCTGGCAAATGAAAAATAATATCACTGTATATGACTCTGATGACGAATAATAATTACATACATACATCTATACAGATAAATAAAATTGAAGTGTCTGTTTGTAATTCCAAAATAACAGCTTATCACGAAATGCATATGAAAGTATACGAGGAACTGACGTAGTTAAACCAATTTTTATATTTTTTCTCTGTCTGTCTGTTTGTTCCGGCTAATCTCCGAAACGGCAGGACCGATTTTAACGGGACTTTCACTGGCAGGTAGCTGATGTTTCAAGGAGTATCTTAGGCTACTTTTAGTTGTTAATAATATTAGGTATCCGCGACAATAAAGATGAAACTAAATCTACGCGAGTGAAACCGCGGAGCACAGCTAGTAAATACATAAATTTACAAAAATGTAAACAAAAACTAATACATATATGCATACAAATAAACTAATGAGGAAGTGCTCCGACGCGTCAAAAAATCCAGAGAACTCATGACAGTCATTAAGAGAAGGAAAGTAGCATATCTCGGACATGTGCTACGACATGAGCGCTACAACCTTCTCCAGATTATAATGATGGGAAAAATTGCAGGGAAAAGGCGTGTCGGAAGGAGGAAGTTGTCATGGCTCCGAAACCTAAGGCAATGGACTGGGATAAACAGCGTCGAAGAATTGTTTAAGCTTGCAAAAAATAAGGACAAATTTGCGGAGCTGACGGCCAACCTCCATTAGTGGAGAGGCACCACAAGAAGAAGATACAAATAAAATATACAAGCTCACGTCTGTATTAGTAAGCAGGCAGTAGGCAGGGGGGCTGTAATAACAACACCCACTTTTCACACAAGATGATTAAGTGCCAACGTGAGAGATGGTGAGTCTATTTATAAATAAAAATCAATTGAATAATATGTAAATATAAGTAAGATTAGAATTCTAATTAAATTAAAATTAACGAACAACAATTGAAATAATGAACAATCAAATGTGTGTTAATCAAACAATTTGTATGCATTGCAAGGACAGAATATAATGAATCTTGCTTTGTAATTATACCAAAATGTATACCATTTTTCTATGCAAATAAAAACAATCTATAATATGTATTTTCCGTTAAATTTTAAAGTTGTTCATTACCTTGTGCAAAACTCCAACCACAAAACGAGCACAAGTACGGTTTGTCATTGTCATGCAGTTTCATATGACATTTCAGGACACTTTTCAACTTAAATCTGCAATAAAAATTTTAGTTATATAACATGCAAACATATACCCACATAATTTATTCAATAACTAGCGAACGTCACGCGGTTTCACCCGCGTAGTTCCCGTTCCCGTGGGAGTACGGGGATAAAATTGCCTATGTTACTCGCTGATGATGTAGCTATCCATTGCTGAAAGAATTTTCAAGATCGGTCAAAGTCAAAGTGAAAAATATCTTTATTCAATTAGACTTTTACAAAGTACTTTCAAATCGTCAGAATGACATTAATTTACAGGATTATACATGCTACCGCCAGGTTCGGAAGGTTGGTTTTACTGAGAAGAACCTGGCAAGAAACTCAGTAATTACTCTTTTCAAAAATATTATACAATTTTATAAAAACAAAGTAAATCACTTGAGAAATGTAAGCCCATGGACACAGTTGCAATGCAATGTCGATAAAAATTAACATAAAGAAAACTCTAGTAGTTCTATTTATATCTAAATGCGTAGCTTGAGATGACCAGCCCCCACAAGCAGCACCTGTTCACAAGTATGACGAGAATGCCAGCCATCGCCCTCCTCAACCATTATAGAGGGAAGTGAGCGACCCGTCATCCTGACGCCGCCGATGATCAATGCCAGCCAAGTAGTTTCAGAGCCTATACAATGGATACAAAAATCAGTCAAATCTTTCCTCTTTATTAGTGTAGATGAACTCTACATTACCTCATAGAGCAGTGATCGCAGGCAAATGGTCTAACATCGGTATGGGAGCGTGAGTGTGCTGCAAGCTGCTTTCGTCGCTTGAATCGCTTCCCGCACACAGTACACGCAAACCGACGCTCTTCTGAGTGACTCGCCGCGTGGTATGACAGCTGGGATGGTTTCGAGAAAGCTAGAAGAAAATAATCATTCTACAGATACTGTTTGTAATTCCAAAATAACAACTTTTCACTAAATGCATATGAAAGTATATACTGCACAGACAGAAAAATAATTTTTAAATTTTTTCTCTGTCTGTCTGTTTGTTACAGCTAATCTCCGAAACGGGTGGACTGATTTTAAGGGGACTTTCACTGGCAAATAGCTAATGTTTCAAGAAAAAATGGTTTTTATATAGTCAACACTGTATACACTGTTCATATGCACTTGGCAAAAAACTGTTAATTTAGAATTGCAAACAGTCACTTCAGTTTTATTTATCTGTATAGATATAGATGTATAGATGCAAGTAAAGACCCTTCCAGGGCTAACGACAATCAATTTGTTAAGTTTTTAATATACTTACTTTTAGGACAATGTGGACAGGCATATTTATGCCCTGTGTGTTCCTTCTGCATATGCTTATTGAACCAAGCCTTGGAGGTAAACCCTTTCCTACAAACAGGGCATATATTCTTCTTCACTTCTCCAATCTTAACATTTTCCACTTCTTTATCAACCACTTGCTGATTTGATTCAAGTTCTTTGATAGGTGGCGAACTTGTTACGATTTCAGGAACATTCTCTTCAGGACTCTCCACTTCATTTTCAGTAATCTGTTCTTTATTACCATCAAATAGAACTTGCTCTTCACTAGAAACGATAGTTGCACTTATTTTATAATCAGGTAGTGTTAATTTAATGTGGTCTTTATAGTTGTTAGAGTTAGGTTCATTGTTCTTTGCCTGAGTTTCAGGTTGTACTATAACGCTGGTATTTCTTGATACTATGTTCTTTAGAGTCACATTCACTCTCTGTGCTTCTACTATGAAGGTGTATAGAGACTCTATCTTAATGGTGCAGTTGTAGCAGAACTGTTTGGGCAGATTGTCTTCATCTGTTATCTGGGAAAGCAGTTTTATACTTAAGAAGATGCAAATTCTAATGTATTTATTGCAGTAATGTTTAACAAATACACATCATTAATCCTAGAATTAAGAATAAAAACTTTGTCCCTTTTTTTTTGCTTTAATAAGAGAAATGTTACTCCTTGGTCCAGCCATTTCAGAGATTAGCCAAAAAAGGAACAAGCAGACAGATGGAGAAAAATTAATAATAATTAAATTATTACAATTTAATTAATGTTTTTTTTATGTATGGTACTGTTTTGTATCTACTTTCATATGCATTCAATGAAAAGCTGATTATTTGTAATTACAATCAGACAATTCATATTGACTTATCTGTACATTATATAGAATAATGTACTTATAGATAAATTATAAGTACATTTAGGCTGGACTGCCTTAAAACAACTTCATAACTGGAAAGATTATTCAATTAGTATTTATTACGAAATAATAATAGTTACCTTGATATTAGTACAGAAATAAAACATTTCAACTATTCTGGTATCGAAGTTTTCCAACTCCCACGACGCGACTTCGTTTATACAACTCCGACATAACTTGGTTACATCCATTGCTAGCTGCCTACCCTTAATATTAAATAACTAAGAATACAGTTATGTTACATTAAGGAACAGGATCACTACGGAAGAGGTAGTTTGTAAAAAATTAAGCTCCTAACAGCTCTGCATTTACATTTAGACAGAACGAACCCAGTCAGTACACTGTTCTCTATCTCTATATTTTGCCTAGTTCTTCTCGTTAATTTAATCGTATTTTAAATAACATACAATCAACTGTTATTACAATAAAAACATCGATTGATTAAAATCAAAATAGAATTTGAAAATAATGAAATATTTATTTCAAATGTCAGTGTCAACTGTCATGAGCACAATGTCAGACTAAAATATAAACATAGACTATAAAATATGCTGTGTGGAGATAAAAATGTACTTCCTTGATGCCTACTTAATTCTAAATACATAAACATAGTCCCAAAAGTGGTTACAATAATAGCTTAAGCATGCAATTTTATTTTAGGGGCAAAAAATAAAATGCGCGTTTTCGAAAAATTATCAAAATATCCTCAAAATCTTCTTAAATGATCTCCGAAGAACACTTAAATATTATTAGTATTACTTAGATACCTTATTTAGGGTTTGGTAATTTATTCTAAAAAACATATTTCGAAAAAAACGTCTAGACGTAAACGTCTCGAGTCTGCTCGCAACCACGATTGGTGTAATGGATGTACGTTTTTTTCCAAATATTAAAATTATTATTTAATTAAAAAATATTTATTCAATTCGGTGTGATGAACTATTTTTTATTTTATAAAACTACAGGTTTCATAGCCCGCGCGGGCTTAGACTCAGCTATGAACGCCCTCAACACTTCCAGTCCTTCGCCAGTGAGAGGGGACGCTTCCAGGAGTGCCGGGGCTCTCGGCAGCTCGGTGCTCAAGCGAGCAAACTGCAGCATCAGTAACGCTTCGTTACGCATCTGTCTATATGCTGCGTCCATCTTGCTAAGCACCAATATGAACTATTAACAGACACAAAATAAGATGCAAAATAAATAGGTAAAATTATAAGTTTTATTGTGAACGGCTGCACCTATTTCACTATTTATTGTGCCCTATTTACATGGGTGGGGTACAGGAACAAGGGTCATATGATAGGAAATGTTTTTGTTCATAATCTCCTTATTATCAAAAGTGAGTGTCACACAGTGTGATGTTCACTCAACATCACACTGTGTGACACTGATGATGAAGACACTCATGAAATCACTCATGAAATCTACGCACAATATAGCTTATTATTAATAAGAATCATTGTGTTACCTTCGCGTCTTTCAGTATTGGTTCAGCCAAGAGGGTGTATAAAAGTACAGCAGCTGCCGATATTTGACACAAGTTTGATGTATCCACGACGTAAATAACCTGTAATAAACAGATGCATGGTTTATAGAACGAATTGTTAAAGTATTCTTCTAGAATATTATTTCAAAATATCGCTTAATAGTGCGTCAAACTCAACGATTACTTATATGTTACTGTTATTGTAAGTTATTTGTATAACACAGGATTTCTTAACTAATGGAAACTAAAGCAATAATTATTAAGGTGTATATAGGAGCCAGGCCCTTTCGTTCGAGAATATTTAAAAAAACTAACTTTTTCAACACCATCCAAATAGTTACTCCACAGTGGCGCCATCTCTCCTCCTACTTCGCGAACTGACATTATTTGTTTTTTTCCATTCTTATTTAGATATTGAATATCAAAAATATTTGTACCTATAGTTGGTACCGGACTATAGGTATTATCAATACCTTCAGCGTCTTGTAATTTCTTCAATAAAGTTGTTTTCCCAGAACCTTTTGGCCCAAGGCAAAGTACACTGATTTTCTTGTCGGGGTCGTCCATCGTGTATTATTTTAAAGACTTTAATTGAAGGACGAAAAAAGTTTAGAATAGTCAAACAATACTGTATGTTATATCAATATTTTCGTAGTCATGTAACAGGTAGCAACTAAGGTAAAATTAATGGAACAGCAGCTGTAGTTACGGGTTGTTAGTTAGTTCAACTATTCGTCAATAGATAGCACTAGTTTACTTCTATTACGAATTCTGAAACGTCACTCAAAAAGCGCGAAACCGAAATGTCATGTTTAAATATTAATAAGGCTACATAGAATAAAAATTCGCTGTGCAAATCGGTTTTTTAATCTAGGTCTAGTCTATTAATTATAGTCTAGTATGAAAACGTAAAGTGAAACTAGATTTTTCAACTAAAATTTTATCATATCTAGCTATAACGAAGTGAAATGTAATTAATGTACTGCCAACACGACGCGTTTTAATATTGTATGGAACTAAAATTCTACCTGAGTTTCTTCTCAGTAAAAGCAACCTTCCGAACCTTGCGGTAGCATGTATAATACTGTATAATTATGTCATTCTGGCGATTTGAAAGTAGATACTTCGTAAAAAGTCTAATCGAATAAAGATATTTTTGACTTTGAGTTCTTGTCTTTAAAAACCATAAAGCAAATTCTGTGTGAAAATAGTTGTAAAATGTTTAATTACATGATAATAATGCCAGTGACTTCAAATGCCGCAGGTAATTAAACACTAAAGTCAGTAAGTGTTAAATAAATCATATTTTGACGTGAAAGGACACAGCTAGTTAACTGCATCTTTTATTCTTCTCAACTAATAACGTTAACTTTATTATTTACTAGCTGTGCCCCGCAGTTTCACCAGCGTAGATTTAGTTTCATCCTTCATGTCGCGGAACCCTAATATTTTGAATAAAGTCCCGTTAAAATCGGTCCGCCGTTTCATTTGGTTTCAAAACTTGGTTTTTTAGTGTCAGTAATGTGTATACTTATACATATATGCATTTAGTGAAAAGCTGTAATTTTGGAAATACAAACAGACACTTCAATTTTATTTATCTGTATAGACTAGCTAACGTCACGGGGTTCACCCGCGTAGTTCCCGTTCCCGTGGGAGTACGGGGATAATATAGCCTATGTTACTCGCTGATGTAGCATTCAAATGGTGAAATAATTTTCAGAGCCTATTCAATGCAAACAAACAAACAAATAAACCTTCCCATGAAATTAAGCCTATGCGGGTGAAACCGCGGGGCAAAGCTAGTTCTTTTATACAAATTAACAGCCATACGGATATGTAGGTGTAGCACTGCGCACTTGATGCGGGCTCCGGAGCTCCGGCCGGCGGCCTTAAACTTGAGTTACGTATCGTGACAGCCCAATGTCACAATGGAGCCCAGCTAGTGATGTGATGTAATGAGCTCGCGTCATTTTCTACAACTCCGCCGCTATTAAAAAGTTCTCGTCTTTTTGTTTATTGACGTGAATGCGTTTATGCTCGCGTCACGGGGGACTTTAAAACTTTCTTGTGTTAAAATATAGATCTGAATCACTTATAACAACAATGCGTTAATTATGGTTGAGGTCACGAGGCATAGGTTATGTTTGTACCTATTTTTAGAGAAGTTTCTGTTTATGTTTGACGTTACTGCATTAGTACGGGTACATTTTGCGTAATTGTTACCAATTTGCTTTGTGTTAAGATTAAAACTTAAGGAAAAATAAAATTTTGCTTAAAATCGTAACATAATTTGCTAAATGACCTATTAAAAATAGTTTTTGTAAATTCCATCAGCGGAGTTATTAAGGGTGATCCTAGCTAACCACTTTTGATTTTTATGAATGTCTATTAAGGTTATGTAATTATATGATAATAAAAGAATAAACAAATTTACAGATCTCATCTTTATGACTTATCTTGTCGTCTGATACTTAGAATTAAAAAAAAAAACGATTTTTAAATGTAAAGTTTTCACTGCATTCAGTCAGAATACAATATAACCCTAACACGGCTATAAATGTTTATTTATGAAAGTGTCACCGAATGGTTAGTCTTTCACTGTTGTTCAAACATATAGACGTGTGCTCGAAAAATAAGCTACTAAAAATAATGTACACTACTATTAAGTACCCTGGCTCCTCGATAGTACGACCCTTGAAAGCCTTTGTAGCCCCTCACACCGACCTGATTGTCACCTTGGCGATATAAAAAGCACTGGCTTAAATATAAGTTTATGGAGATGCCTTGATTCAGGCCTGAAGTGAAAGGCACCTACCTATTGTGTGTGGTCTCTTAATGCTCTTAATCGTGAAGAATTACGGAATGGGACCTTGGCCTTGACCAGGTTGAGTATAGAAGAAAAGAAAATAAAAACGAACTAGATGTTTTCACAAAAGGAAACATCCAAACAGCCTTGGATATACCTACTTTAATCATGACCTATAAATGCCATTTTAATTTTGAATGTCATTTCAGAATATTATTTAGCCTACCTACTTTGATCCAATAACATAGGTAATATGGTAATAAATAAATCCTAAGGCTCAAACAATCAATATAACAACGCAATGAAATGGGCCCATCAATCATATAAATAAAAGATCAAAAGACACGGTTACATAACATAGATTATAAAAAAAAACTACGACGGATGAGAGCTAGGCTAGCCCCTCCCTAGCCGGTGCGGTGAGGTTAGCAACTGGTAAGCCCGCGAATTTCGGCGCGCGGTGCTGCGTAACTAGGTCGGCGCACCCTTGACCCACTGACTCACTGCCAGCAAGCGCCCGCCATTGTTTTTCAACAATCAATAAATAATACACCGAGTAAAACTCTTTACGCTGGCAAGTTTGCGCAACGCTCCGACTCATCACGCCATATTGTACGTTAGTTTTCGTTTTGGCGCCAAACGTTTGCAACTTTTTCTGGGTCGCCAAAACAGCGCAATGGACGTTTACGCGCGGTTTTTCCTAGTTACCTAATAAATGAGCATATTATTGATGAGGCCTTCAATCTTAAATGCTAAATTAGTTAGAGCTTTTATTATACCTATAGGTTGGTCAAGAAGTGTTGAATCACAACACGAGGAATTATAATTTAACGACCTTGAGAGCTCGTAAATCTATACAGATAAATAAAATTGAAGTGTCTGTTTGTAATTCGTAAATAACAACTTTTCGTTAAATACATATGAAAGTATACACGCTACTGGCACTGAAAAACCAAGTTTTAAAATGTATCTCTGTTTGTCTTATCGGGGTAATCTCTGCGAAGGCTAGACCAATTTTAACGAGACTTTCACTGGCCTGATGTTTCAAAGTGTAACTTAAGCTACTTTTATTAATTAAAAATGCATGAAAATAAATCTACGCGGATGAAACCGCGGGGCACAGCTCGTTTATTTATAAATACAATGTAAGGTGAGTAGGTAATTAAAAAAAATGGGATTTAGGAAATATTTCCAATCGCCAAGTTCTTAAGGAGGGACTAAGCATCTGGGGCCTTACCATGAGCTCTTATTGCTATGATAGTTTCACTCATTTATGAGACGGATGTATGTGACGTGCATTGCATACATCTGTCACTGTCGCACAACTGAATTAACATTGCAATAAGAGCTCATGGTTAGGCCCCTGAGCAACGAAAGTGTTTTATTTCTAAACCTTTTTTTTTCTAGAAGATCCTTTGAAAGGGTATTGTTAACTTATTAATCTAAGTACGTATATGCATTGCCAACCAACTTATGTTACCAATTAAGTTAAGTACCAGCCTCAAGCCGCCGAATGTTAACCTTGCGAGCCACTTTTTCACACCACTGCTATTAACGTTATCTATGAGATATTTCAATGTACGGGTACGAAACAATGAAATAAACTGTGACCTTACAATTGTATAATTATGTTTTAAGTAAAGAATTTACGCGAGTAATCCCTATTTTAAGCTATATTCGGTCCCCCTAGCCCAAGTACAAGTTTTGACATGTCGAACGTCGTCGCTTGACCTTGCGTTTTTCGCTTTTGTTTGGAGACGTAAA
The DNA here is from genome assembly GCA_964035505.1 of Watsonalla cultraria. Taxonomy (NCBI): domain Eukaryota; kingdom Metazoa; phylum Arthropoda; class Insecta; order Lepidoptera; family Drepanidae; genus Watsonalla; species Watsonalla cultraria. The sequence continues at coordinate 543,861 of OZ037717.1, read as the reverse complement.
TTTTCCTACACTTGTCACTTGGGGCGCTTTTTAACATTCCGTTACAAAATGCGCAGGGGATATCGTCTACCTTAAAATGTATATATCTCGTATGAGCCCAAGAATTGTATTTTTTTTAATTTAAGTGATTTTTTTTAATCAGGGCATTATGCATATAGCCCTGTGTTCGAGCACGCACACATGCTCGAGGGAATAAATTAAATAAATACATACTTATAAGCATTACGCCGCGGCCGCCATCTGAGGTCGACACGTAGAGCGCACGCCCTAACAAAATAAAAAAATATTTTTTGAATTGAGAATAATTTTTTTCTTAAATTGGACTTTATTGTTACATAGCCCTTATATTGATGATGCTTGCATAAAGTATACTAAGAAATATATATTGTGCTGATTTCTTTTGATGATGAAAGCCTAAGATACTCCTTGTAACATTAGCTCTCTACCCGTGAAAGTCCCGCTATAATCTGTCCAGCCATTTCGGAGATTCACTGAAACAAACAGACAAACAAAAAAAAAATGTTTGAAATATTTTTTTCTTTACGTGAATATCGTAAATACTTTGGTTTTTTTTATTATGCATTTAGTGAAAAGCTGTTAAACAAACAGACACTTCAATTTTATTTATCTGTATAGAGTATAGATAAGGCCACATATTCAAAAGCACATTGCTAACAAAAGCCAAAAAATTTCTATCTTAAATGTGTCTAAGAGAAGTTTTAATCACAAATTGTTAAGAAAAATAAATTTAAAATAAAAAAAAACATTTTTTTGAAAGTTTTTTATTGTCTCAAAACTATTGTTCCCAAAAATGTTAGTCATAAAATAAAAAAAATTACACTCAATTTATTTTTGAACTGTGAGGATTCAATGACGCACGTCGGTGAATTACAAAGTTTTTTCAAAGAATACGGCTTCATCTGCTATTGTTTAGTTTGTTTGTTTGTTTTGTTGTTCTTATAAATGAAAATTTAATTAAAACATAAGTGATACTTGGAACAGTCATTGAACGTAATTTTTAATACTAGCTTAGGTCTTATTACTTTGTAAAAATGTCATCATACAAATACTTACTTGACTATTGAAATTACTTACTATCATATATCATTACCTATCATATAGTCTACTAGCGGACGTCACTCGGTTTCACCTGCGTAGTTCCCGTTCCCGTGAGAGCACGGGAATAAAATATAGCTTATGTTACACAAGATGAATGTGGCTTTCCAATGGTGAAAGAATTTTGGAAATCGGCACAACTGTTTTTGAGTTAATTCATTTCAAACATACACACAAAAATACAAATCTTCCGTCTTCCCGTCACAAACTAAAAACGTGGACAATTTTTTTCATTAAAATTTTTTTTTTTATTTATTTATCTATTCAATATTTAATTACGCTAATTAGACAAAACGATCATATGAACAGATAATAATTAATGAATCTATTCTGGTATTTTTTTTTCAGAATAAATTAAGCATTCATTCAAAATTACCTTCCATTCTCCACCGACCACAGCACAGTCGGGACTTGAGTCCAGGAGCCTTACCATGAACTCTTATTGCCATGATAGTTTCACTCATTTATGAGACAGATGTATGTGACGTGCATACATCTGTCACTGTCGCACAACTGAATTAACATTGCAATAAGAGCTCATGGTTGGGCCCCAGAAGGGAACTATACCACCCTGAAAGTCTACCATCTTAACAGATAAATACATTTTAAGTGTCTGTTTGTAATTCCATAATAACTGCATTGCAAGAAAATATTTACGGCACTAGCAAAAAAAAAACCCAACTTTAAAAAAAATCTGCTTGCCTGTCTGTTTAACCCAACATTATAAAAAGTCCTTGTTTATTTGCCTCTTTATTCATGTTCTTGGACCTTCATTGGCAAAGCTGATAATAAAAAGGGTAACTTAGGATAAATTATTTTTTAGAAAATCCTCAAAAACTAAATCTATTAGGTCTACACGGGTGAAACCGCGGGGCACTTGCACGCTGTGTGTACTAGCATGAAATGTCACTAAATACTAAGTCTTTTTCAAAGTAATACTGAAAGTGTTCTCGTCAGATCACACAGGAGCTCACCCCAGCCACCTGGGCGATAACATTAAAACATTGCCCCCTACGTCGTGGCACTAACCTGCAATCGACAAAACGTGACATCATTACTGCATAGAGAAAAGTTGAACAAACCAATATTTGAAATATTTCATTCAAAGCTCGCCTTTTATCCAAGTTATAGAACGAATCGTCGATTGGCACGATTTACCGATATCGTGTCGTCACGGCACGTCACAGCACTACTGTCACTTTCCGTCGAGCGGTGAAAGGCGCGAGAATGTGACGCGAAATAAAGAAATCCATTTTAGAATGTTCACACACTGGCCACACTGCGCGATTAAATGAAGAAAAAAAAAACAAAATGGCGCTCGTTGCATTTTGTTGTAAGGAAAAGTGGATGCAATGACGATTTTATCTGTGTTATAAAATATATTCAGTGGTTTTAGAAACCGAACTGGTGATTTATCTCCAAATGACATAACGCACGCATCATCGTTTCTTGAAGTTGGTTGAGAATGACGATCTTATGCGTGAGAAAGCAATTACTACCGTACGAACCTATTATAAAAGATATTATTCTGACGATTTGAAAGTATTTTGTTAAAAGTCTAATCAAATAATGATATTTTGAATTTGAATATGTATTACATACTAGCTGTGCCCCGCGCCATTACCCGCGTAGATGGCTGGCATTCTCGTCATACTTGTGAACAGGTGCTGCTTGTGGGGGCTGGTCATCTCAAGGTCATCTCATTTAGATATAAGTAGAACTACTAGACTTTTCTTTATGTTAATTTTTATCTACATTTGTGCATTGCAACTGTGTCCATGGGCGTACATTGCTCAAGTAATTTATTTTGTTTCTTTTTTAAATTGTATAATATTTTTTAAAAGAGTAATTTCTGAGTTTCTTGCCAGGTTGTTCTCAGTAAGAGCAACCTTCCGAACCTGGTGGAATCCTGTAAATTGTGTCATTCTGACGATTTGAAAGTGCTTTGTATAAAGTCTAATCGAATAAAGATATTTTTGATTTTAACTTTGACAGTAAAAACTATGTTACTTAGGGATGGATGGTGAAGGTTAGGGATGAAGGTATGAAATCTGTTTGTTGTTAATCTTTAAACCAGATTACCGGAATCTTAGCTTTATTAAGCTAAGATTTTGTAGCGATCGGTGAATTTGCCCCTAAGTGTTGATTCTTCCCATTTTTGTAATATTTTCCATTGATGCTTCGCTCTTATTAGTCGCTAGATAAAGATTGTTTTTTCATAGCTATTTATTAAATGTATATGAAAGCATATACAGAACTCACAAAAATCTCTGTCTGTCTGTCTGTTTGTCCCGGTTAATCTCTGAAACGGCTGGATCGATTTTAACGGGACTTTCACAGGTAGCTGATGTTACAAGTAGTAACATAGGCTTTGATTTTAAAAAAGTATGCTTGTAACGAATTGGCTCAAAAAGTACTGAACCGATTTAAAAAATTCTTTCCTCATTTGAATGCTACATTATCACTGATTAATATAGGCTATATCCACTGTATTTATCCCACGGGAACGGGAACTACGTGGATTAAACCGCGTGACGTCCGCTAGTATTGAATAAAAATATTGGATTTGATTTGATTTTAATTAAAATATCTTAAAAGTATAAATAACGAGATGCTTATAATAAGTACTTAGTTCAATGTAGATAATTACTGAATAACTTTCAAGGCCCGGTAGGTATTAGCCTTATTAATTTTCTCGGAATAATTAATATAAGCGTATGCGGCGATAATTGTAGCATTGATTCAATCAAAAGATGTTCATTGTTTTCGTTTAATGATATATTAGGTATCTATATTTACAAATATATTAAACTAGCGCACGTCACGAGGTTTCACCCGCGTAGTCTCCGTTCCCGTGGGAGTACGGGAATAAAATATAGCCTATGTTATTCGCTGATGATGCTATCCATTACTGAAAAAATTTTAAAGATCGGTCAAGTAGTTTCGGAGCCTATTCAATGCAAATAATCAAACAAAAAAATCTTTAATATTTTTCTTCATTATAATATTAATGTAGAAGTGTAGATTGAAGTGTTTAATTGTTAATCTATACAGATAAATAAAATTGAAGTGTCTGTTTGTAATTCCAAAATAACAGATTTTCACTAAATGCATATGAAAGTATACACGCTACTGACACAAAAAAACCAAGTTATAAAAAATTTCTCTGTCTGTCTGTTTGTTCCGGGTAATCTCTGAAACGGCTGGACTAAATTTAACGGGACTTTCACTGGCAGGTAGCTGATGTTACAAGGAGTTACTTAGGCTACTTTTATTTAAAAAAACCATTTAGGATCCGTGGGCCAGCCTTGAAATTTTGTCTACGCGGGTGAAACTGCGGGGCACAGCTAGTTCACAATAAAAGCATTTTATAGAATGCATATAAATGCAGGTAGGCAGAGGTGTGTTTATGTATTGTACACCCACATTTAGCCAGTAGGTACTTAATGTTTAATTCGTGTGAATATGGCCCTGGTGTTATGTCAGTAAGTGTCAACGTGGACGATCGCATATACGTCATTTACGAGTTTTACAGACAATATTATTTTGACAGTAAATTTAAAAAAATTAATGATTACAACATTTCCCTCAACTTCAATGGAACAAAAGTTCTTATTTCAAAAATGTGGTCTAGATTCCATACTGGTTAGTAAGCTTATATTTATACTGTGACTCAGTGCCGATCGCAGGGGCCATACCATGAGCTCTTATTGCCATGATAGTTTCACTCATTTATGAGACAGATGTATGTGACGTGTATACATCTGTCACTGTCGCACAACTGAATTAACATTGCAATAAGAGCTCATGGTTGGGCCCCTGGGCACACCATTTTTAAGAAGTTGCGTAACAACACACTATAAATATGAGCTTTGAGCATAAGGGTTGTCAATCATGAAGATTTTAATATATACTCCTTTACTTACTGTTAAAATAATGTAGGTTTGTCGTTTTGAAGTTTTGGAAAATGTCGGTAAAACACGTGAATGACGTGTAACCTCTTACTGACATAACACCTACATTTTAAAATTTTAAAAATCAGCAGACCTAGACACAGTAACATTCTTTCGCGCTTGCGCTAATAGAAACGACAAAAAATTATGAAAATGACATAAATCAGTTACGTGGCATATGTCATTCCCGTACATTTTATATCGCTTCTACTGGCGAAGCGTTAGGATAATGATACTTTATCTATGGGCCCTGGGCTTTTAAAACGGTGTTCTAGATTCAAAGTTCTAACGTATCACACGAGTGCACGTCATCGATCTCCAGTTTTCGTTAATGAATTTAAATTTAGAATCCACGTTCCCTTTCCAAGTTGATCTCGCTAGCAATGTTATCGCGGCGCGCGAAAGTACTCGCGTGCGGTGAAAGAGTCAGTGACCGGCGCGGGAGCAACGAACGTCTTTGCCCGTCTCGGTGCATTGTGGCGGCCTGCGCGCGAGTGCATGCACCCCGCACGCATGCTTACACACACTATTCGCAATCGACTTCTAAGGGACACGCTGACGTCTCATCTAAAATAACGCACCCCATCAAACTTATGTACAGTGATTTCACACCACGTGCTTTACGGTGAAGGAAAACATCGTGAGGAAACATGCATATGTCTGAGAAGTAATTCAAAGACGTATGTATAGTAGTATCTGAGACGGCGATAGACTCACCGTCTGTCACATCACGTTGGTACATAATCATGTATGTATATATATAGGTACCTATTTTATAGTTCAAAATGAAATAGGCATAGTTCAATAACTCTAGCCAAAGTATTTGCTAAAAAACCTGGGTAGAGACTGGGTAGGTCAGTGTCACGTAATTTACACCTAAACTAGACAAATAATGGGAGTGTCTGGTACAGACATAAAAAAACATTTTATTTTTATTTTTTTCTGTCTGTTTGTTCAGGCTTAGCTCTGAAATGGCTGGACCGATTTAAACGGGGCTTTCACTGGCAGATATGGCAGATGGCTTTCAAGAAGTAACGTACTTTAAATTTGAAATTATATTATTCCGCGAAATAAAGCATAAAACTAAATCCACGCGGGTGAAACTTCGGGACACAACAACTAGTATCTAAATAAATTCTTTATAGTGAAGAATTCTTCTTCTTACATAACATTAAGTATGAAAAGAAAATATAAACTATTTTATTCTTCTTTCTTATCTGCTTTCTCCAAAAGTTTCTGTCCAGCCAGAATCAACTAACGCTGTCAAATTGAGCGAATTTTCATATCAAACTTCTATTTCAGAAGGTAATTAAGCTATATTATGAAAACTAGAGATAAATACAATGAATGACACGAAATTGTGGCCACTCTAAGTGATATAATCCGATGCATCGCACACACACAGAGAGCGCACACACAGAACACGCTAATAGATGCAACTTAGCCAATGTCCACATTGGATGGTATAATAAAGACGATTTTTTTTTGTTTTTTGTTGTTTGTTTGCATGAAATAAGCTCCGAAACTACTTGACCGATCTTGAAAATTCTTTCAGCAATGGATAGCTACATCATCAGCGAGTGACATAGGCTATATTTTTATCCCCGTACTCCCACGGAAACGGGAACAGTCCCCTGTCGGGTCCAAATATCGGGAGATCCTGTTATGCCTTACCTATCTTGAAGCCTCACTGAGTTCCTTATCGGGTTCTTTTCAGTAAAATCAACATTCTGAACCTGTTGGTAACATAAATAATATTGATAATCTCGCAATAAGGTTTCTACGCAAGTGTGAACGCAACTCAAGAATAGTTCGCCAAGTGAAAGTGAGCGTGTATTGGTGTGTTTAGAGCGCACGCACACATGCGTAGCACTGCGCTTTCCGAACATCCACAGGCTGATGTTTACCTAACAAACATTCAGAAATTCTTATCCCCTCCAATTGTGCCTATTTTTATGCACAATTGGAGGTGCTCTGGGATAACCTCCTTATGGGGACGATGATATGAAGGTGTATATGTCAAAGTCAAAGTCAGAAATATCTTTATTCGATTAGACTTTATACAAAGCACTTTCAAATCGTCAGAATGACACAATTTACAGGATTATACATGCTACCACCGGGATCGGAAGGTTGCTTTTACTGAGAAGAACCTGGTAAGAAACTCAGTAATTACTCTTTTCAAAAATATTATAAAATTTAAAAAAAAAAACAAAATAAATCATTTGTGAAATGTAAGCCCATGGACACAGTTCCAATGTACAAATGTCGATAAAAATTAACATAAAGAAAAGTCTAGTAGTTCTATTTATATCTAAATGCGTAGCTTGAGATGACCAGCCCCCACAAGCAGCACCTGTTCACAAGTATGACGAGAATGCCACCCATCGCCCTCCTCAACCATTATAGAGGGAAGTGAGCGACCCGTCATCCTGACGCCGCCGATGATCAATGCTTTTCAAATTTACTCTCATATTGTAAGGATTCGTCATGACTTAAAGTAAATTTAAATTAATTGTTTTTATTTTCTTATAATGATAATTCATAAATTCACCGTAATATATCATACCATACGGTAAGTAATCGAAAACTGAACCACAATGTATAATTGTAGAAATGAAAATCACACGCAGAAGTCTTAAATAAATAAATAATCAGTGTAGTTGTAAGCACGCTGTATATCGCGGAAGCCATGGCGGCTGTGTCGCGGCCGGTGGGCGCTTGACTTTCTTGTGGAAAACTGCTAATATAGCGCAGACACAGAGAACTTTGGAAAAAATATCAAGTTACTTGTATACACGGAGACTATTTAATGATTTTTTAATTATTTGTTGTAGCGGCAGCAGAAAAGCACAGTATGTGAAAATTTAAAATTCAATAGTTGTTGGTGGGGATCCCTATAAATAGTAAGTATCGAGCTGTTTTGCAGATTCTAGTTTTCATTCATTATTCGTATCTCACGCTTTGACACATAAGGTATATTCAAAATTTTTCATAAAGGTAGCTCGCAGTCATCTTGAGTGCTGTCCATACGTCTTGGAATTTCTTTTCAGACGTCTGCAGCATCACTTTTATTCGTCGTAAATGCTAGTAGTGTGACTAATCACTACGAAGAATAAGAAGTAAGAATCACTACGAAACTAAAGCTTTGAAAGAATTTCTTACCTACGTTTTCTCATGAATATATCTCATTAGTATAAAAAATATCCTAATCGTTGTATGTAATGTAAATCAAAAGTTTAATTCTCAATGCACGCCCACCCTTTCACGCGTAAATGACGAATTGAATTCTTGATCATCATTTGAATTTTGTTAATTTAATTAAATCCACGCTGACCGAATCGCTTACAATCTCGCATTTAGCAATTTAAAAAAAAGTAAAAATTAGGTAGGTACATAGATTATGTAAAATAGTGTTGTAGCTTATTAGACACGTAACGGTTCTTCGCCACACATTCCTATCTATATTACTTCAGGTAGGCGGGTGACCGCAGGAATCTACGCTCTTCGGTAAATTGCCAGCTCTACACTGACTTAGAAGTTCGCATGAGCTTTTCATAAAACATACAACCAAGCTATAAAGGCTACTGATGTAGTAAAAAGGAATATATCTTATCCATTTTGTACATGTAAATAAAATTTAAGTATCTGTTTGTAACTCCAAATTAAAAAAAAATATGACATCTCTGAAACGACTTGACTGATTTTAACGAGACTTTTACTGGCAGATTGCTGATGCTACAAGGCTACTTTAATAAAAAAATAGGATTCTAAGAAATATAACCGAACACAGCTGGTTGGTGAATAAAAACTTCATGAGAAAACGTGGGTACGAAATATAACCAAAGCTTCAGTTTCGTAGTGATTAGTCACACTACGAGCTTTTACGATGAATGAAAGTGATGATGCATACGTCTGAAAAGAAATTCCAAGACGTATGGACAGCACTCACGATGACTCCGAGCTACCTTTATGAAACATTTTGTATATATTTATGTGGCAAAGCGTGAGGTACGAATAATGAATGAAAACTAGAATCTGCAAAACAAATCACAGCCAATTAACCTCATGTATTATATACTAGCTGTGCCCCACGGCTTTACCTGCGCAGAGTGAATTTCATGAGTGTTTTTTTTAAATCAAAAGTAGCCAAAGTCACTCCTTCTAAAATTACCTGCCAGTGAGAGTCCCGTGAAAATCGATCCATCCGTTTCGGAGATTAGCCGGAACAGACAGACATAAAAATTGGTTTTTCTATGTCAGTGTCGTACTTTCATATGCATTTAGTGAAAAGCTGTTATTTTGGAATTACAAACAGACACTACAATTTTATTTATCTGTATATATATATATGTAGTATATCACGTAGTGTGCGCCGTTGCATTGCATTTCTCTTGGCCGCCTCCCCCCGTGCGCCGGCGCAGAGTGAATGCACTCTCGCCGATGTTATGTAAGCGTGCGCACAGACTAGTGTTACATTATTTGTGTTTTTGTTTCATGTTTGTAGATTAGCATTGCAGTTCTACAGACGATTTCATGACGATCTCTTATCTCGATAGCAATGTATACAGATCTCGACCTTTCTAAAATAATTTTTAGTTGGAAATAATACGAAAGTAATGAATATTTTTTGAAGGTTTGATCAATTTTTTGAATCGTTTCTCTTAAATATCCCGAAGACTAATCGATTCAAAAATCACTTTAGTGAATGAATCAATCTTTATAAAAATGGAATCTTAACCTTAGACGACAATGAGAGGGTCTAGGGAATCATTGGTATATTCAAATTCAAAATATCGGAACGGTTCGGAAGATTACTTTTGTTGAGAAGAACCCGGCAAGAAACTAAACAATTACTCTTTTAAAAAAAGATTATATAATGTTTGATGGTTATATTTACATCATGGTATTTACATCTCATGAATTAAGCCCATGGACACAGCTCCAATACACGTGAGGGTGTCATTTCGATTGAATTGGTCCTAGTTTTGTACGGCTTGTAATTTGTATAGTATGGTGTATACTGTACCAAAAGTACATGTTCTGCCGGTTCTTCTCAGAAGGCTAGTTTCCGAACCGGTGGTAAATTCCTCGACATTCATAAGTGTCTTACCAGGGCCTAAACTGAATAAATCTTTTTCATTTTCATTTAACTCAAACTCAATCCCTAACTCATAAATATCTTTATTCGCTTAGACTTTATACACCTGGCTGGAGGCTTTAATAAGCCATTGTCCGGTTAAGCAGAAATGACTCCCGGAGTTTAATCTGCAAGAGACAACACACAAAAAAAAACAAAAAAAAAATAGACTTTATAGAAAGTATTTTCAAATCGTTAGAATGACACAATTACACAGGATTATACATGCTACCGCCAGGTTCGGAAGGTTGATTTTACTGAGAAGAACCTGGCAAGAAACTCAGTAATTACTCTTTTCAAGAATATTATATAGTTTTAAAAATACAAAATAAATCACTCAAGCAACTATAAGCTCATGGAAACAGTTCCAATACTCAATTGTCAAAAATAAAAACTAAAAAATATTACAAATATATGTGAGCATGGCAAATTCCAGCAAAATTAATTGTAGCAAAAGTACAGTGCCAATGGGATTATTTACAAAAATTATCAGACATAATCACTTACAGTATAATATCCTTTTTCAAGTCTATATAATATATTATATCCTTTTTAACGTTGACTGTATTCGACGAGATGTCGTATTTGCTCATTTAGCGTGGGAACGTAAAACTTCCTACACTCGCCGCTAGAGGCGCTTTTACGTTCCCATACAAAATGAGGAAAAAAGTACAAAATCACTGTAAGAGAATGTTCCTACTTCAATATCGCAATATGTAGACTGATGCAGTATTTGTGGTGCATTAATTGGCTTGTGCAGTCTATTAATAACTAAGATCGGAGTTAGATTAGCCGTGGTCTAGACTACACTAACGTACAGACTACAAATACTATGGTTTATAATGTCGCGGACATCAGGATTACATTTCTACATACGTATGATGCAGAGTTTATATATACGTACATACATATCCTCACACCTGTATGGATACACTATACGGATGTATAGATTAAGTAACTACAGAAAAATAAAATTGCTGTGTCTGTTTGTGATTCCAATTATTTTCCACTGTTTTTCACTAAATGCATATGAAAGTATACACGGTATTGACATTAAAACACAAATTATAATTTTTTTCCCTGTCTGTTTGTTCCGGCTAATCTCTGAAGCGGCTGGACCGATTTTAAACGACGGCACTTTCACTGGACAAGGAGTAGACAAATAAAAATCACATTAAATATAAATATAAGTAACAACACCCACTTCTTACAAAATATAATTTACGTGCCAACGTGACGGAGGGTGAGTTTATCGCCGTCTCAGGCACTATACATACGTCTTTGAATGACTTCTCAGACATATACAGGTTTCCTCACTATTGTAACGTAGAGTATATTAAATAGAACCAATAGTTGTGTTTGTCTGTGGATATGCCATTGGAACTCTGTGTGTAATTGCCAATTTATCGATATTGAGTAGTAGTGTCTGTGGAACCACTCTACATTTTAAAAATATTGTCTACCTTTAGATAGAATCATTACGAGGGATTTTTCGAACGTCTCAAGGGCCGTGACCGTTACGACAGTGCGTGCAATACCTTTCTGCAACTCCAACTTGCATGTTCAAAGTACTAGGATACTGAGTGCCTGGTGCGAGTTTTCCACTGCCGCCGTCACAAGTCACCGCGTCAAAGTTAACGCAGATTTGTATAGGATCGAAGCAGCGCCTCTGTCGGCCTAAAGATGACACTATTGTGACGGTAATTTTAAGAAAACTCGCACTAGGCCCTCTGTACTACAATAAACGTTCTACAAGTTGACACCAGTCTCATTTCACAACGATGTTTTCCTTCACCGTAAACCGTAGGGTGCTTGTAAGTCTTTTATAGAGTGTTCTGTTGTCTATTGCTAAGTAATTGATCGTCCTATATATATTTGTCACTGACAAAGCCCGCCGCTGCAAGTTGCATCGTTATGTAACACGACAGAGGAGGGGGTAGGTGAAAGTCTAACTGAAATATTTTATAGAAAACTGTAGAACTGAGTTGCGGTATGAATTGGTTGGAGATATGTATATGTCATATTATAGAGCCGTGATAGCCGTGAGGTTTGAGCTGTTAAGCAAGCGACGCAAGTTCGAATCTCAGCGGTCTGCACCAATGAGTTTTTCTAAAAGCATATGCAGTTACTTTACACCACCTGCTTTATAGTGAATGAAAACATCGTGGGGAAACCTGCACAGTCTGCATATGTCTGAGAAGTAATTCAAAGACGTATGTATGTCTGTCACGTTGGCACTTAATCATTTTCGTTGAAATGTGGGTGTTGTTGTTAGGCCTCTGCTAACCTCTTGGGTACCCTTCTGGAATTGCGTGAGCATATTTATATTTTTTTTACTAGGGCGCATAGAATAACGCAATAAGCTAGAAAAGACCCAGTCATGTCACGAGAGGCTTCTACCAGACGACGTGCAAACTCTTAGAAAATTTGATAAGGCAAATGTTTATCCAAATGCCGGGTCTATATAATCGCTGTGCTGGCTGGAGTCCGTGAGAAGGAGAAATGTGGGGATCGTGCGGTTACGGTGTGCGCTTACAATCGACGCTGCGCTGGCGCAACGCTGCGTGGAGCCTCGGATACCATCGGCAGTGGAGGGGATCTCTGATTGCTATTTAGTTTACTGTCTTCAATCTATACTTGCCTTTTTGGCAAGATCCTGAAGGATTTGGGTCAAGTTTTTAATTGTTACTGAGCGGTTTCACCCCCCTAGACTTTCATGGGAGGATTAATTTACGGAACTCATTTTTGGTTTTTAAATTAAAGTAGCCTAAATTACTCCTTTTATAAGGTAACGGTCAGAGAAAGTCCTGTTAAAATTGGTCCAGCTGTTTCAGAGGTTAGTCGGAACAAACTGAGGGGTTTAGTGAGATGTTAATTTGGAAATAGGAACAGACACTTTACTTCTATTTACCTGTATGTATGTATAGATTAAATCGTACCAGAATGAAAGAGATTATCAGTCAAACATTCCACAACAAATAATGTGAGTGTCAAGTAAAGCCGCGGTGATCTACGTGTATTACCCAAAGTCGTAGCCGATGGTGACCTCTGCCGACCACATAAGCGCTGTTCACCTCGGCGTGACCTTAGCGTGACCTTCACGAAGGCTGCAGGTGCGATAAACTTTCATAATTGAATTTGCGACTCACACGCACCTCGGCTAATATTGGTTGATTGTACCATTTTAGGCTCTTTACCCACGATCACGAGTTTGCGACCGTTTCCCTAATCTACACTCGCTAGCGTCTCCGACAATATTTGTATGAGAAATTGTACAGCGCCTCCATAAGGTGACGTGAAGAACTAAAATAATGTCGTTGTCGGAGACGCTAACGAGTGTAGATTAGGAAAACGGTGGCAAATTGGTGATAAGGGTACTGTTTAGGATGACTGACGTAATAATGACGTTCTAAATATGTTGGGTGAAAATTATCGATCTAGCGATTTTTTTTGAAGTGGAAAAATATTTTGGATGGTTACCCATGTCGTGAGGGTAGCAGGGGGGCTATGTGGGGCTCTCACTCACTAATTATCCATGGTGGGCACGGAACCACCCTGAGGCGGGGGCCTCAGGGTGGTTCCGTAGGTTCCTGGAGGGGTCCAGTGACTGGCCTTTTCAACCCTTACACTGATACCTGATACTTTTCTAATTATCTCTACCTGTATTTGGATAGGAAGTACCGTTTAGAAAACAATCTCCCAAGAGTCAAAACTAAAATTAATAGCTTCTAGAAGTTCTAGCATAACTTAAAAATCGTGTATATCGACATCGCAATACAAATTATTTTGTCTGTTTGAACGCATCGTTCTTCTTCTACTATCTACGGATCTTGATTCTGTATTTATCCTTGAACTTCGACGGGTTGGAAAAAAACATTATTATATTGATAGATAGTAGAGACGCTTCAATCCAAATGAGTTTTTCTAAAAACTACTTTCACACCAAGAGCTTTACGGTGATGAAAAATCATAGTGAGGAAACCTGCATGTATAGTGCCTGAGACGGTGATAGGCTCACCTTCTGTCACATTGGCACTTAATCATCTTCGATGACAAGTGGGTGATGTTATGACAACACCTCTGCCTACCCCTTCGTGGAATACAGGCGTGAGTATGAGTGTGCAGTTAATTAATTAATTTCTCCTCAAACCACGCTGACCAGTCGTCTTTTTAATGTCGTTTCCTTAAACGACTTTCTGTTGCATTATCCTTGTCCAAATATCGCGTCGCCTTGATCAATGGTCTTGGAAATAAAACGCACTCATGCGATCATTCTTATTTTTCCATCGGAAATTTCCGGGTCGTGACACATTGTTTTTATTAAAAGCTTTTTTCAAACCCGTGGTGGCCGAATGGTTGTAATAGCCACCTATGCAAATAGGCAAGTTCCTTCATCGGACTGTCCAAATCATATTCTCAATGATTACAAGTCATGGTTTAGACGAAAAAATTACCAAAGTCGAATTAAAACTATGTCCATCCTTTTAAAATTCGTGTCATAGAAAGAGATGAACTACATAAAACCAGGGACTATTCTAAGACTAGGGATGTCACAGGTGATAGTTGCTTCGTATAAAAATCAGGGTTGAATCAAGTGCCGACCCCAACAATGTATCGGATAAGGCCAGGGAAATGATGATAATGGTACACGAAGTATCAGGCGCACATAACGGACAAGGAGTTATTAAGTTGATTGTGACTAACATGGAGCCACATCGAGTTGAATCAAGTGCTGACCCCAACAATATATGGGATAAGGCCAGGGAGATGATGATAGGAAGTCACACCAATCTACTGTGAAGGTAACTTACAAGGTCTCTGAGGATTTAAAGACATATAGAACCTTTCACGGCGACGGACTCATCACCTAATCAGCTTTGGTGAAAAGTAGGTGTTGTAACACCTCTGTACACCCCTTAGGAATCCCTTGAGAAAGCGTAAAAATATGAAAAGATCCTTCTTAGCTTGTATTAAATATCTTCTAACCTAGAAACGCTAAGGAAAATCCCTGTAATAATACGCCTATCTCAATAGATCTTGATATCCAGACAGACAATACCTTTTATACCCTAGCATTATTGTTATTATATCTTTTAATTAAAATACTACAATACAAAGTCACTATGACGCAGTTTGCCGGGAAAAGATCTCACCTTGAATGACGCGCTTCCCGCGCTACGACCTCGATGGCGGCCGCGAACGATCGGAGCACTTCAGCGCACTTCGGGCACCTTCGGGCATCGTCGACCACGAATGAGCCAATCAGCTAGCTCCGCCGACACTCGGGTGTCCTCGCTTTGAATCGGCTGGAATCGGCTGTCCATTTTAATTGGTCAGAATTGCTTTTATTTATCCATTCGATGTTTTTGGCTGCAAGGTAATATTAATTCGGATTTGTTTCCTACTTTTTATTGATAGAAACATTATAAATAGATATTTATTTATTTATATATCCATTAAGTTTTTTGGGTAATCATTAAGTATGTACGAAGCCTAAGAAAAATAACAATCCCTATAACTGAGTCTTGTTAACCTTTAAAATGGATTCGAAGGTGCAGCAGAAGTTCAGCTTAAGTATAATTTGTAATGATATGATAAGGGCATGGTGGCAGCCCCAATAAATGAGTATATGCAGGTGCCTTCAGTAGTTATGAGCGCTCACAGAAAATAGTGGGGATACTGCGCATGTTTTTATTCGCCTCACGCCATATATATAGACAGAGATAAGGTCATAAAATTAGGCGCAAGTAGTGGATGATCTCTGCTCCTGACCAAAAGAAAAGAGTGATTGCTGAGTGTTTTTTTTTATTTCGAACAGAGATTATTTTGAATTTTATACTGTGTAACTGTTTGTGTCCTTCTTCGATTTGAAAGTATCTATACATCTATACGGATAAATAAAACTATACAGATAAATAAAATTGAAGTGTCTGTTTGTAATTCCAAAATAACAGCTTTTCACTAAATGCATATGAAAGTATACACGATACTGACACTAAAAATACAAGTTTTAAAATTTTTCTCTGTCTGTCTGTTTGTTCCGGGAAATCTCTGAAATGGCTGGACGGATTTTAACGAGATTTTCACTGGTAGGTAGCTGATGTTTCAAGGAGTAACTTAGGCTACTTTTATTTATTAAAAATATTAGGAAGAAACTAAATCTAGTAATTATATAAGTTTAATCAAATAAAGATATTTAGCATTTTGATTCTGAGGTATACAAAAATGTATCTTTATTCCACCATTGATGGATATTCCTGTAAACATTTATTTTGTACATGACGGACAGTTCTTTCTCTGTTACACTTAGCTTTCATCATGTGGTTTGATGTCCACTTAAACCCAAATGTGAGTCTTAAAGAAAAACATAAGAAAATGTATGCCATTAACAACATTTAAGCGATGTTATGTTCTGTAGGTCTAAAAAGGCCATTTTGGGAGAATCATAATGTGATCCGAATATGATTCATCACCGACATGCCAAAATGGTCACTTAAGTGCAATTCATATTTATGATTCACGAATGATTACAATAATTGTAGATGTTAGTCCCTATGTAACTTTTTATTCTGTTATTTGTCACAAAAGCAATTCATATTTTTTGGACCATTTTAGGAATTTTCATAGGAAAGTGTCAAACAGGTGAATTGCGAAATATGAATCATTCCTGAATCATATTCGGATCACATTATGATTCTCCCAAAGTGGCCGTTTTAGACCTACTGTAGTCTGCACAATAAATTCTGATCACAAAAGTGAATTAAGAAATTCAAGTGTACTTAATTGCAGTACAACAGTAATAACTGATATTGTAATTTATAAAATAACTAGCTGTGCCCCGCGGTTCCACCCGCGTAGACTTAATTTCATATGTGACATTATTTAGGATGGCCCAATTTAAAAATATATATATATATAATTAGCGTAACTTATTCCTCGTAACATCAGCTATTTGCCAGTGAGAGTCCCGTTAAAATACGTACAGTCGTTTTCAAAATTAACTCGAACCAACAGACAGACAGACCGACAAACAGAGAAAAACATTATTTTGTTAAAAACTTTCATATACAAACAGATACTTAAATTTAATGAATCTGTATAGATTGAAAACGAATTAATTTCTTAAAAAAATGGACTTATAGCTCTTTAAGAACAACAATTATCATAAACAGCCAATTAACTGCTCAATATACTTTCTGTTTCGCCTATTACATAGCAACTGAGTTGGGTGTATAATTATTTGTTGATTATACTATTTACAGTCGTAATGGAATAGAAAATGGACAGGTTAATAGCTTATGAGTCGTATAGCGGTGACAAATAGATCGTCCACACATGCACATTTCATACTATGAGCTCTGGTTTACAAACTCTCTACAAAATGACTTGTTTATGGTATTCAAATGTTATTTTAGGTCTGTTGCATACTTTACTTCTATTATTTAGTTTTAAATAACCATAAGTCACATAATTTTCCTTTATCATAGCATTTGACCAACCTAAAAAAAATCATAATTATTATTCTGATTGATGCTATTCTCAAGATTTGAAAGTAATTTTATAAAAGACAACTCAAATAGCATTTAAAATTTTGAGATTTTATTTCGTTTTTAAATCCTAATTAGTCCATAAGTATTTAATTAATCAAAGAAAGAACCGAAAGAATATTATGAATATAACACGAATTAAGATTTGTGTCTGCGGGTATGAAGCCCAGTAGGCTGCGTTACCTCGCTGGATTGCTAAACTGGGGCCTTACTACGAGCTCTTATTGCCATGATAGTTTCACTCATTTATGAGACAGATGTATGTGACGTGTATACATCTGTCATTGTCGCACAACTGAATTAACATTGCAATAAGAACTCATGGTTGGGCCCCTGATCCTATGACCAAGGTAAGAACCAGGTCGGCGGTCACCAGAGACACAGTATATATTTTTTATATAAGAATGTTTGGTCCATTGAGCGTAAGGGTTGTCAATCTTAAAGATTTTAGAAATAACTCTTTTATTTACTGTCAAAATCATGTAGATTTGCCTTTTTGAGGTTTGGAAAATTTTCGGGAAAGCACGTGAATGACGTATACGCGATCGGCCACGACGTGATACCTCTTACGCCTATACCGCTTAGTTTCTCGTAGTTGCTCGCGTCTGTGAGTGTCATCTCGAAAGATTTGTTTCAAGATACCTAACTGCTTGTAAAAGCTTATATTTGTTGTGTGAGAGACGTCAATCAAACGTGGAGGGTTTGGGGTCAAGACCCACCAATATTCGTCCCCTAGAATAAACGATGTAGATTTGGCCCTTCCATAGGTGCCCATTGGTCTCCCGTGAGAACAGATAATTTTTAATATATTTTAAAGTACCCACTCGTCCCCTGATATAAATGATACGTTATGATACGGACATAAAGTCGAAAATCATTGAAGCTACCTCTTTAAGCTTCTGACGCCCTAGTACTTTCGTTAGATCAGAGGACGAGTGGACACCTCAAAAATGTAAGGGGATGAGTGGGCACAGGGAGCTAATTTCAGGGGACGAGTGGGTTCCAATCCGGGGTTGAGTTTGGAGTTTATATTTTGTCTAATGCACAATGCTTTACACAAGTTATGAAAT
Organism: Watsonalla cultraria; assembly: GCA_964035505.1. Lineage (NCBI taxonomy): Eukaryota > Metazoa > Arthropoda > Insecta > Lepidoptera > Drepanidae > Watsonalla > Watsonalla cultraria. The sequence continues at coordinate 525,035 of OZ037717.1, read as the reverse complement.
ACCACGAACATGAAAAATTATAAAAAATACTGTAGAAACTCCTTCCACTTCAAAAAATATAAATATTCCAATTAAAATTCAAAGGTAAGTGAAGACAATACGTCACGCTAAGAAGCAATATTAAGCAATAAGAAATATTATATGAATATCATCAATAACCTTAAATTAATTAGACACTCTACTTCCAGACCAATTGTATTGGATGTTATGTAAAACGCCACATTCTCCACGTGTTTTTTCGATAAGTATTTGCGAAACAATACTTTTTATAGGTTACAGATTTCAGTTCACATTTTGAAAAAACACATGATATTTTTTAAAGTTTTTTGATTGTCAAGATTCAATCATTCGCATGCACTATCCACTTGGCGCTAAAAATCCCCAAAAAATGTACTTCTTTCGAATGCGTGGACCTCACCGCTTTTGTCGGTTGACCTAATTTCTTAAATCCTCCATTTGAGGGTTTGACAATGATAACAATACTAGTGTTTGGAGTAATAAAAAATATACGCGAGCATCCACCGATGGACGGGGGCGCGGTACGGCGAGGACCGAGGTTCAGTTCAGTGACTCGTGAGCCGCAGCTCGGAGCGGACGCGTGCGGCATTAGTTACCACACGCATCTACTTCGCAACCTTCGGCGCCGAACTGTATTTTGAAATTGGAATTGTGTGTGCTTTTTGAAAATTCTGACAGTGACAGGAGTGTTGCCAGTGATTGAATATCAGTTACATTTTTGGTGAACATACTGTTTTGTATTTTATGAATTATTTTGATTTTGATTTTTATTGTGCATGTGGACGGATCTGTGAAACATTGGATTGCGTTTTGGACCTGGTAAGTGTATTTTAGATTTTGTTTGGGTTCGTTTTAATTATAAATACCAAGATTTTGTTTAATTTATCGCTTAAATGGTTTAATATTGATGAAAGAAAGCGAAAGTGTTATTTTCTCTCACGTAAAGGCTTTTTGCAAACTTTCCTAGGCATTTGAATTACGATTAATGTTAAAATTGCAATATTCTATCTGATAAATAACATAGATTTTCATACTTGTTAGTCGAGCGATAACATGGAGCACGTGGAAAATATTGTTTACCTTGCTAGCATTGAACCTAATGTGTCTAGCTACACACACACCGCTCTTTCATCAAGGTTTTAACAACATTGTCAAATGCAAAAACAACCAACACATAATTACTGATTATCTTAAATCTTGGCATTTGTAAATAAACAATACATTCAGAAAAAATATTATTTTAGCTACTCACTATCTGCGTGCTGTCTTCGACCTACCCACACATTTTTAAATGAGGGTAGATACAAACTCAAAGAAGGTCTAAACGAGAGGCGTTCCGATTTCTAATCTAGATATTGTCATTAAATGGCTAATTCTTGGTAGAAAGCATATGGATATAAGCCAAAAGGAGTGTTAATAACAAAAGCCCAAGCACCTGGCAAGACAGTGACTAACCTTTTCATGCAATGCTTTAACCATCGGCCTTGTACACCACTGAGAATTGCGCAGTTCATATCACAGAATTAAAAATATAACAAGGTCTGGAAAATACCTTACGCGACCAAGGCCAGGTCCTTGGAAAGATTGGTACCACTGATATCTTGAGAAAGTTCTGAGAGAAACCGACGAGGAAAATTCACATTAAAGGTGGCTTTGTATCAGCATGCATTTTGTCATTGAACAAAACTGGAGTGATAATGCATTTGGAGCAAATTTTCAACATTGACACCATAATGTCAAAGAATGTGTCAAACGAAGGTTACCGGTAGAACTTCTACCATTGCAGTACTTAACTCTAGCTCACACATTTTAGATGATATGCCTGCTCAATATTCAACATCTTCATTCTAACTATATTTAAATGTTAGCTCTGACAGTTCTCATCCTCTCATTCTCTTAAGATCTCCTAGTTAACTTCTTTGACTTGATCTGTATATTATTCAAGTTAGGTCTGCAGGAATGCAATCCACTTGTTACCTGTCCATCCACGCGACAAGCGTGTTACAGTGGGCGGATGATATTTAGATTAGCTTATTGTTAAATAATACTATCATTGGCCCGGATTAATTGGCCTGCAAGGTGCCCCAGTCACTGAACACCTACATACTTGTCAAAATTATATCATACGATTACATTGACGGCCATTTTGGAATCACGAGGTCAAGGATTCTATTCCATATTCAAATTCCTATAATGTTTTGTTTTTATTATTTTATCTGTGGATGGATATTGGATATTGTGGTATAGACAAGCACTGTTATTTATAGATTCTTTAAAAAAAGATTACCTGTCTAATATTTTGCCTCAATTCCACTTTAAAATTTTCAAAATGTTTTGTTTTTATTGTTTTGTCTATGGATGGATATTCATTATGGTATAGATTTGTTTTTTATTTAAGTAAAATAGGATAACCTGTCAAATACTTTACCTTGAATGCACTTTGCTGAATCTCAGAGGCTTATCGACGCGAGTTGCAAAGTGCTGATGCACTGAACCAGATAAGAAAGCTACTTTAAGTGCATTTGCTGAATTTAAACAAACTTTCTGCAGATTGACCAGAATGTTTTCAAAAACTGTCGTTTCTACCTGCAGAAAGTGGTTTTAATACCCGGAATAACAATCTAAATACTCTCAGCAGTTTTAAAATACGTCTATACGTATGTCCAAACTTTCTGTGTATGGTAAAATTTATATATTTTTTGTTCATCTAGCCGCAGAAGCATACCTGTATAATATTTTCCATGTCTCCTTAGTTACTACGTAATGTATGATTTTATACTATCCTTGAATTGACGTATTTAAGCATTATTCTAAGCGTATGACTATCTCATAAAATGTGTACAGCCAAGGTCGGAATCATCAAAGATTTTGCCGAGAATCTGTAAAGCAGGTGATGATGATGTAACTGATGATATTGAGCAGCTATACCACCACCTCATACTCCAAGAGTTTTAGATGCACGCTATCAGCACAACCTTGCAGTTATCACAATAAGTACACAACAATTTGCATGTGTGAGATTTGTTGATAGAGCCGTTGATATGACAAGTGCATGTATTTATGAGAGGATAATACGGAAATCACTGCGTCTGATAATAACAATATTACATGTATTAGATAATGTAATCGGAAAATTGCAAGCTGCGAAGATACAAGCGAATGATGAAGCAAAGTCAAATACCTCTAGCTTCGACGAATATTAACTCTTAGAATATAATGGTTGATGATTGAAAATGAAAATGATTTATTCGGTTTAGGCCCTGGTAAGGCACTTATGAACGTCGAAGAATCCGCTACCGATTCGGTTAGCCTTATGAGAAGAACCGTCGAGAAACTCAGCTGGAATCATGTATATTTAATTACATGGTATTAATTACAATAACATTCCTATATAATCCAAGAAAAAAAATCCAAATTAGTATAGTCACAAAAACGAAATCTCCGTGAAACTACACAAATGAATGAAATTCAAGACTCCTTCTTTGGTTCCGAATTAAGTTGAATGCATTAATTATTTGTAGGTTGAGAATTATGACAATACTATTGACATTATTCCTTCTTCCAATTCCCGTTTTTCGGGGTCAAATCTCGGGTTCGAGGTTACTGTTCTGCGCCAAGTCATTTTGGGTTTACTGACAATTGTCAGTCTGAAATCTTCTTTTAAATTTGACTCTACCATAGATATTTTATTGCCATGATAGATTGACAATTATTATGAGACACATTTTTATGGCGTGTATAAGTCTGTCACTGTCACACGGGCAAGCTAACATGGCAATAAATGTTCATGCTGAGGTCGATGGCAGACCTTAACTATTTTGTCGGTTTTGATATTGAAAGTAACTGATACGTTATGCGCTCACAAATCGAAGGAAAATAATGTTCTCTACGCAATTTGTCACGTGTCAAATAATTCGCATAAACATTTGAAAATTACTGAATAGAGAGCCGAGACGCCTCAATTTCATCACGTAAAAGACATATCTAAGAACCGCTTTTTTTTACTTTTAAAATCATTGTTCTCCGGTAGATTATAGGTTGTATCTTCACTACTCTTTTCAAATATTATTCAGTTTACAATTATGATCTCCTACCGAATTTCGGTTACGGCGGTTAATCACAACGGGGATTAGCCATGTACGCAAGAGACATTATAGTGCACAAGTGTGTGCGCAAACACAGGTGCACTCTTTATTCCCTCACTCTCGTAGTCCGATGGGAGGCAATCTGACACGACCGAAGAGAGATCAGGCGTAGGGCCAACGGCTTAACGTGCTTTCCGAGGCACGGGGGTGTAAACACCGCCAACTTCCAAACTCCGGGCATTTTATTGTGAATTTCTTGACAGAAAAACGCAATATCTGTTAATGACCCGACCCGGAAATCGAACCCGGGACCTCGTGATTGGCAGGCGAACCTACTAACCACTTGACCAACGAAGCAGTTAAAGTTTACAATACGTAATTGTCGAAGTATTTGAATGCACGTCTATCACATCCACTATGCTGAGTAACATGACAAGAGTATGATGCAAACCAAGTTCGCGTGTCATGTAACAACATCATCTGAAATCATCATCATTAAAATGTGTCGGTGGAATCATCCTTATTTAGAAACACAATCGTTTTACTACGGCTCTTAAGATAATGTAGATAAGAAACAAAACAGCGTAAAAATATTTTTCGGAGGTAATACGCTTTACGAATGACTTTCGTTTTGGCTGTAATGGTTATCTGTTAATAAATGATCGGATCACATGTAAGTAATTTATAATGGAGATATTACTTTCTCTTGTTAACTTGGCACTTGTATTTTTCGTATTACAAGCCATGAAACTGTTGTAATGTTGTTGAAATCATTTGAGAGAATAAAAGTTTTGTAACACGACATCCAAAACTGTTTTTAACTCACTTGCGTTTTGAAAATATCTTATCTGTATGCGGCAATGTATTTTTTGTTTTTAATCATGGCTATTTAAATGAATTGCCATTTTTTTTCTATAGTAACTCTTGTTCGCTTTGTTATCTGACAGCTTAGCAACAACCGCCATCAAACGGCTGACATTAAAAGACGATAGCGGCAATTTATCGCAATCACAACGTATATGTTTAGATTAATAATAAATTTGCCGAGTACTATGCATGTAACTGCATACTTAAGCGTACGATAGTAAGTTTTGTTACCATTTTGCTACTTAAGATTACGAATGTGGATGGTTACAAGGAGAGAGAAAGACTTAAGAAACGATGGATGGATTGTGTGAAAGATGATATGGCTAAGGGAGTGAATACATATATGACGGATGATAGATAGAAATGGAAGAGAAGAACACATTGCGCCGACCATGAATAACATTGGATAAGGGCAGGGAGATAATGATTGTGAGGCCAATGACCATAAAATAATTTTCTAGAAACTTTTCTACACATCGAAAGTGTGGTTTGAAATTCCTAGGATATAGGGGAACAATTAAATAAAACACCGTAGCCCAACTTTAAGTCCGTTAGGACCAGCAGGTTACACTACTTGTATGTTACCAGTTTTACAAAATATACCAGAGGCCCAACCATGAGCTCTTATTGCAATGATAATTCAGTTGTGCGACAGTGACAGATGTATGAAAATTAAAATGATTTATTCAGTATAATCCCTGGTAAGGCACTTATGAATGTCGAGGAATTTACCACCGTCTACACGTCACATACATCTCATTATAAGACATAAATGAGTGAAACTATCATGGCAATAAGAGCTCATGGTTGGGCCCCTGGTATATTCTATCTCAAATTTGAACATCTTAATTCCCATAAAATTTTGCGAGGCTTCAGAATTAGTTAATTAGATATTAATGATTAATTGTTTTCCTTTTCTCGTGTCAACCCTATTCCCTTTACATATTCCAATATGTTTTCTGTTTAATGAAAGCGTGGCAATAAAATGTTAAGTAGTTATGTAACGTGCGTTCTGTGAATCAATTACAGTTTTTCATTTATAAGTTAATGACAAATAAATTAATACATTTGAAAGCTTCCGTGTGCATCGTGTAGTGTGCACGCGAATTGCATTAGGCCGATACACACTTACACTTGATATTCTGCATTAGATGTTTTACTAATCAGAAATCTGTATTAATATTATACAGAGGAAGGATTTGTATGTGAGTATGTTTGTAACGAATTGGCTCAAAAAGTACTGCACCGATTTTAAAAATTCTCTCACCATTTGAATGCTACATTATCACTGATTAATATAGGCTATATTTTATCCCCGTCCTCCCAAAGGAACGGGAACTATGAATGCTTGTAACACCAAGTGTCACTCGCGTTGCTTATCTTACAAACAATTAAATTCGTGTGCTCACACTATTCAAAGGTAGCATTTGGATCTTCCGTAAGGTGGATGTACAGTCCTCAGACGAGCTGCTCCTAATATCGAACAGGCAAGGCAAATGAATGCCTTAAAATAATAATAAGTACTTCAAAACTCGTTTTTACAATGATAATTAGGCATATTTTGCCGCTTATCATAAGGAAATCTGTATGCTTGTTGACGTAGTTCTCTTTCTTAGTAAGTGTCTGTACTACCTACTTAAAATACTAGCTAATGGGCTAAAAAAATATTCGTACGAGAGTCACGTGACTGTCAAGTCAATAAATTGCAGTTTCTAATTGTGTTAGGCGTGCGTGTGTCGTCGCCCTAAGCGCAGCGCACTCACCGCCGTTGAAAGTGAAAGTTTAATTTCAAGCGAGCGTCATTTCGATTACGTAGCGCGGCTTGTCTAGCTAGTCTTGTTTACTTTTTTTATATTATTATGTTTTTCAAACAGGTTTTATTCTGTGTACGATTTGGATTTTGATGGGGTTACCTTTTTAATTGTACAGGTGCCAGGTGCTTCGCGAAAATGGTGGGGATAATGCGCGATTCAAATATATTTCACTCGCGTCCTACCATACAGAAAGACAGACTCATTAAATTGCGTATTCCAGGTCAGCGCTCGTAATGCGTGGCGGCACCTATACACTACTTACTTACCTATTATTTTTAAAATGATTCTAATTTCGATCAGATAGTAACTGCAAAATTACAAAAATAAAATTTTGTTATATAATCAAAATGCTTGGTTGGCTGTGTCGTAGTTTAAAAAAAAAGAATAATAAAATAAAATCAGCGCATAGAATTTATTATATTTTTAATGAGAGATGAATGAATGTTATTTCAAATTTAGAATTAGACAACAGGCCAGGTTCTGCCGCGTTTTTTTTTTAGAATGTCACTATTGATATAAATAATTATAGCTTGGCATCCTACCATAATGTTCGGAGATAATAAAGTTACACAAGGCTGGTGCGTGCCATGCGTGTGACGAGGAAAACTGTATTGTCTATGCGTATTGAAATTTAATTTGATGGCCGCTTTGGAAATTGGTAAGTACCATCTTCATGGAACTGACATTTCTACCTCTCTTCTTCTTATTTTAATGGTGGCGACGAGCTTGGGTGCTTTCTACCTCTCATTGTCTTTACTAAAGATTTGACACTTTTATGATCATAATTTTTTTTTATTTCCAACCAGTAATAGGATAACATAGTGACTAGCTGTGCCAGGAAAATTTGTATTGACATATATTTTGTTAGAGTGGATCACCCTTATTTAGGGGAATGCAAAATATATGCTGGCCGATTCTTAGACCTACTCGATATGCCCACAAAATTTCATACAAATCTGTCCAGCCGTTTCGGAGAATTTTATATCTTAAACTAGGATGTAATTACGCTCTTTTGTCTCTGCCTGTTACTGGGAGACTATCTTTGTTTATGGTAATATAATTATTTTTCATATGACAGGAGTATTAACCGATACAGAAATTGATAAGTATTTAGTATGGGTCATTGCCCATTTGTTTCTTTCTCACTTCCCATCTCATACAAAACAAAAGTTATAAATTTTTCGATCAGAAATCTGCTTCGTACTTACAGATTCAGTAACGAAAGTTATGTAGAAAGATTCAAAATAACAATAAATACTCACTTAAGTAAATTTATTTTTGTAATTCTAAGCCATCTTCACGTGCGTGAACCGCGTAAAATAAGTACATAAACATATTTATGTAGGTAAGTAATTCATTAAATTAGTACTCAGGTCAACATTTCTGACAAGTTTAATTATATATCAATTAAAACAAGCTAATCCTAGATGATTTTATTCGATATTGCGCCTAAAATAAATCCGACAAAAAAAACATTTCTCTATGGGCCTTTATATTTCAATAGATTAAAGATTCACGCGTGTTACTATTAAAAAAATATCTGAATATTACATTATTTTTACTGATCATTCGGATGCCTGAGTAAGGTTTGTACGTAACGGGGTTAATGTATAAAGAAATGGATAAAATTAGCTACATCGCAGATTAGAAGAGCATGCTTTTATCATCCATATTTTGGTACAACGTCCAACGGGGTGTTGACCTTTTGACAAGTCTACTTTTTTTTTATCGCGAGAGTTTGAACCCTGGCCTTTGATGTAGAGTAACTTTTCGTTAGTAAATCTAATTTATAATTAGATTTGATAATTTTGGCTTAGTTTCTTAGACATGTTTTTGAATATGTCCTCATTAATCATTGATTATTTAAATGAAATAATTTGTGGCGAATACGAAATTGTGGTACGATAAAGAAATTAAATTCCTTTGGCACTTACTACTACGCTACACTATTTAAAAAGAACTAGGTACTTCTCTATATTTCGCATAGATTAGGGATTGAAATATAACCACACTTATTTCCGATACGATCTGACTTACCACAGACAAAACCAGTTCTTGTGTCACTGTCACATTGACATGCAGTCAGAATGTTATTTGTTAATATTGTAAGTCTGTAGCTAAAATTACTTTTATTTCATTATTTAATTGATATAAAAAACTTCGTTCCTTGATTAGTCAAGTCACAGGAATATAATTAGCTATATTCCTGTGCGTTTTTTTTTATTTCACATTTAGTAGACTGTTTTTTCTTTCCATTCTGGAGCTATTATACCTTCAACTGTTATTCAGACAATAATATTTTGACTAGAAAGCTGTATAATCTATGTCGTTCTATGTAAATACCACCGCAATGAGAGTTCTAGTAATACCCTTGAGAAATACGTTAGGTATCTTGAAGAACTTATTAAAACGAATCCGACTTTGACCTATCTTTTCTCTCGATTCGATCAAAGGCTGAACTACGCACAAAAACCATTTCTTTTTATAAGCATACGTAATAAAATAAACTGCGGTCCTAATTCTAATCTGAATACATCAAGGTTCGCCAATTTTTCTACGATTCCTTGACACACATCGGTGATGCGCGAACGCGAAAAATACATAGATAAAACGAATGGTTGAATCACTTGGCGATTATAAATTATACATTTTTAGTGCACGCAAAATGGCTGCGGTGAACTTGAACGGTTGTAAAGATAACATATACTATGAAAAGTTATTTACTGATCCTGTATTTAACATACATAGGGATTTGAAGATATGTTCTGATGTAATTAAATGGATAAAGCTTACTAGGTGATAAGTGATTGGGGATTGTATACATGTCTGTTATAAATAGCAGACTCATAATATCATACTACTAAGGAAAACATACAATCAAATTAATACCCTTCTCCTTTTTTAGAAGTCGCTTAAAAACAAAGATATAATTATCGAACGTGGTATTAAAATTGTCAATAAATGAATTCTGTACCCTAAATCTACAGGTTTTAACGTTGACGATATCGATTGCGTTTTTTCCTCATTTTGTGTGGGAACGTAAAACTTCTTACACTCGCCGCTCGGACGCTTTTAACTATTCAACATGAGTAAAATACGCAATCGGTACAGTCAACGTTAAAACATGTTAACTATATTTAAGACTAGCTGTGCCCCGCGGTTTATAATTTCATGGTTGCCCGCGGATCCCCAATGTTTTAACTCCTTGTAACATTAGCTATCCGTCAGTGAAAGTCCCGTTAAAATCCGTCCAGCCGTTTCGGAGATTACCCGGAACAAACAGAGAGAAAATTTTTAAAAATTGGTTTTGCTATGTCGGTACCGTGTTTACTTTCATATGCATTTAGTGAAAAACTGTTATTTTGCAGTAACAAACAGACACTTCAATTTTATATATCTATATAGATGTAAAGATACTAATCATGACGTAATGTATACCTTGTAAATAGGTATCTAGGTAGTGTGCTTCTTGAGGCCGATAGCACCGTTGCCATGACAACGTCACGACCTTGGTGGGAATTGGGAATGCCCTAATTACACCCAGCAATATATGCGAGCACTGAAATGGGATGGCGACGATTTATTATCACTTTCTATGTGCGCCAGTGTTCGGGAATTTAGGGCGAAAGTAGGGTTGGCACGTTGTACGTTTTATTTTATCGATTCTGTATCAACGGCGGATCCAGTCATGACCCCCATTATCGGAATTAACTTACTTAAAAAGGCACGCGGTTTCACCCGCATAGTTCCCGTTCCCGTCGGAGTAGGGGGATAAAATATAGTCTATATTAATCAGTGATAATGTAGCATTCAAATGGTGAAAGAATTTTTAAAATCGGTCCAGTACTTTTTGAGCCAATTCGTTAGAAACATACTCACATACAAATCTTTCCTCTTTATACCGTTAGTATGGATGTACAAATATATTTAATTTAGAACAAGTATTGTATATTTATCAGTGGTATTATCTTTGGGAAAGAACGGCTTATATCTAGTTATGTTAAGAGTTAGCTAGTGTAAGGTATATAATAACATATATATATCGTAGCTAGGTACTGATAACGCTTGTAGGTCATAACTCTTTTATTCGCCTAGCTCTTATCAAGTAGTAGATATAATTTTCTAGGAAGCACGCGTGTTTGTAATTTCGCGGTGAAACACGCAAATTTTAATTTTAAATGACGTTTCAGAATACACCCACTGCATTTACCTACGCAAACTTATAAGTGTTCCTTTTCATTGCTGTAGTTAATTATACGACTTCACTTCATAAGGATTTTTTTTTAAAGCCTTTTTATGTCGATATTTTTGGAACTGTATACAAACTCAATAAATTGACGGAGGGAAAGTACAATAAATATATTTATAGTCTCTGTAAAGTAATTTTTATTTTTATTACAATACCTTTGTTTTTTTAGCTAAAAAAGGGTTTGTTGTTTATGGCTGGTTGTGTTTGGGGAAAGGGTAAACGGGTATCTATGGTATTGTCTATGCCTATTGTGGGTAACATTGTTTTGATAATTTTATAACGGACGGAGATTTTTGAAACATTTACAGAATTTATTTCGGAAGTTAGTATAACCAATAATGAGCAACTAACTACTTAATAAAATAATAACTAGTTTTATTTTTGGGTGATTCTACTTCGTGGAACCATTACCTTTAGTTACTCCTTGTAACATCAGCTATCTCTCGATGAAAGTCCCGTTAAAATAAGTCCTATCGTCTCAGAGATAAGCCGGAACAAACAGACCGACAGACGGACAAGAAAGAAAACAATTAATGAAAAATTATGTAATAATCCTAACAGCATACACTTTTATATACATTTATTGAAAAGCTGAATGAAACAGACACTTTCTATGTATGTATGTGCATAGATAACAATGAATAAATATCACAGAATAACGTATTTTGATTTCTATTGACGCGTCGTATCTACTTACATATATTATAGGTGAGTGGTGGACAAATATCGAATTGGTAAACAGCTCTTTAAACAGTTCATTGAAGGTTCTCGCGAATACTTGCTGATTGCAGACAAAACATCAAATAGAGCTGAATATAAAAACAAACGGACGTCAGTCAATAACAGCTAAATATTTGCTAGCCCAGTCGGAGACCTTCGACTTTATTCGGCTATAGTCGCGCCCGAAATGTCGCATCGAATACCGACACCAGTTACAGAAGATCCGCGTCCCCCCCCACTGCGACCGTGGTTCAGGGTTTCGGGGGGTTTGATAGCGGTATCTGGGAGGTCACGTTAGGATGGTCCGCGGAACCTTGGCCTAGTTAGATAGTACTAGATCCCGCGCCGCAGCTGTAACGATAGTCTGATAATTCACTTCCCTAATGGAATTTAGATATTACCATAGATTAAATAACGTTCAAGGTTCCATGAGGTCAGTGAAGCGTCACAATGCACTGATAACGTTGGTACCTATATTCATACCTATAGCTAATATTGATGACTATAAATAAACCAGGGGCCTTACCATGAGCTCTTATTGCCATGATAGTTTCACTCATTTATGAGACAGATGTATATGACGTGCATACAGCTGTCACTTTCGCACAGCTGAAGTATCATTGCAATAAGAGCTCATGGTTTGGGCCCAGTATAATAGGCAATTTTTTTTTTTACGGTAATATTCATTTTATACGGTTTAGACTTTTTTGTCACAGAGTATCGGCTGCGGGTACATCAATTTAAAAATAACATAATAAATGCCTTAATTTTTTATTATTATTTTATTGGAACGAAGTTCCTTATCGCGCGTTGTGAAAGGGGGCTCTACGGAAAAAATTCTTACGAAAAGATGTAACGGCACTTTTTGCTATAGTAAGCTATTGTAAGCTGTGCGGCGTGCGCATGTTTCTCTGTCTGTCTCTCTGTATTTATATATTTATTCGTTCCATCCGGGTGTCCCTTGACACCTCTCAAGTTTTTTTTTTCTGTTTATATATGTTCTATTTATTATTGGTGGTAAAGGGTAGTTGTTAGAGATTACAAAATTTCGAGAACGTAAGATAATGTTTCTTTTTGTTGGAAAAAGAAGTTAAAACAACCAAAAAGCCCCAATTTTTTTACATTAACGACAAGAAAAAGGTGAAGGGATTTTCTTTATTTTATTTTTTAACTGACATGTACTTACCACAGACCATTAGCTGATATTTTATGCCAAACATTTGCGCCTAAGAAGCTTCTACTCTGTATTGTATGATTTTTTTCTAGTTTCGGCAGCTAAATCGCAAAACATTGGATGTTGGCTATAAAATTCAGCCAAGCGAAACGCCCCACGTAGTAGAATGAACATTACACGACGCACAAATTGATTAAAGTCTAAAATAATTTGAATAAAGGTTAAGCTGTTTTCGTTTATTCAATTATTCGAAACGAACAATGTTATCTATACATCTATACAGATAAATAAAATTGAAGTGTCTGTTCGTAATTACAAAATAACAGTTTTTCACTAAATGCATATAAAAGTATACATGCTACTGACACTAAAAAAACAAGTTTTAAATTTTTTCTCTGTCTTTCTGTCTGTCTGTTTGTTCCGGGTAATCTCTGAAACGGCTGGACCGATTTTAAAGGGACTTTTACTGATGTTTCAAGGAGTAACTTTTGTTAGTAGGCTACTTTTGTTTATTAAAAACATTAGGGTTTCGCGACAATAAGGATGAAACTAAATCTACGCGGGTGAAACCGCGGGGCACAGCTAGTTGCTAATAATTGTATTCATTCATTGTCACTTTAATATGTTTCTGTTGCGGATCAGTAAAACCTCGTTTGATAGAAGTACTTAAAGTATATTTTTCTTGTGTATTGAAAAAAATTGTTCTAAATATTTATTTAACCAGCTGTGTCCCGCGGTTTAACCTGCCACAACACAATTTCATAAATAACTTTTTTGTGCGAAGTTTTCTTCTTTATCAAAATTAAATTAAGTTATTCCTTATAACACCAACTACGTAGATATCGCCAATAAGACCTACACGGGAAAAAAACCCAAGTTTTGTTACTAATGCTTAGATAAAAACTACAACATATTTTATCTCCGCCATCTTTAAATATTTGAATATAATACCTAATCCAATAAAACCTCCCGTCCAACCCTGTGCTACGTCATCCGCCCAAATACATTTATCACTGGCTACACTCGCCTATCAATTGAAGTTCGTTAAGTTTGGGGCATCCGTGACCCACTTTAGAGTTTTCATTGTTAATTAAATTGTTAAAATTGAGATTAGTTCATTGGTTAGGTCTAAAATTTTTATGTATGATCATTTTGTTCACAATTAAATGTTTTTTTTATTGAACTGTCAGTTTGACGTTTAAAAAAAATTAGATTTGCGACGATGCAGATACAGCATTGTCTACGGTTGATTTAATTTAAAACACAAGTATTGTACGAATTCGTGGCAATAAAGTGAAACAATGATTTTTATAAATAAAAGGCGGTTTTATATTCCACGAGAATGGAAAAGTCACGTGATTGGCCCAAGTTTACGTCACTCACTGTGATGCGGTTCCAGATATGGAAGCTGTCAATCTAAAATTGACAGCGCGAATCGTGATGTGATCTTGAGCATTCGTGGGAAGAGCATGGCATACTAGGTGGTGTATAAGAATGAAGTTATAACGCCTCGGAACAGATATTATATTATTGAAGTGTCTGTTTGTAATTCCAAAATAATTCATTAAATTCATATGAAAGTACACACGTACATGAAAACATATTTGCGGGACTTTTACTGGCAGATAGCTGATGTTACAAGGAAGAACATAGGCTATTTTTATATTTGTTTCTCAATAAAGCCCATGAAATCAAGCCTACGCGTGTTAAACCGCGGAGCATTGCTAGTACAGATAGAACTTCATACTTTCGTGCATTTATTTATAAAAATGTCTATATACATGTTTTAAATACTCTCAAAGTTCCATCTAACCTGACCCACAACACTGACACAATGCAAATACCATAGGCAATGCTTACGGTATATGTCTGCCATGCAAAGTTTACTTGTCGCAGGAAGTGGAATAAATAAATAAATGAATAAATACCTACCAGAAGCTGCGAAAATAGTCTTATCTATACGCCCAGACGTATATCTTGTTTTCAATTAATCTATTCCTAATAAAATATATAAAACCTTGGATACCTCTTAAATAGATGGAAAACATGAGTAAGTCTGAGAAGTAATTCACAGACGTATGTATAGTGCCTGATACGGCGATAGGCTCACCATCTGTCACTCATCATCTTCGGGGAAAAGTGTGTGTTGTTACAACCTCTGCCTACCCCTTCGGGGAATACAGGCGTGAGCATATGTATGTATGTTTGTTCACACAATTTATTTTTAAATTATAGCTTATTTGTTATTCTGATGTATTAGCAATATTATTGTAAAGTTTCATTAAAATTCTTCAGTAGTATTTACGTCATAGAGTAACAAACATACATCCATACATACAAACGCATTTAAAATATTAGTAACATAATTATGTATATACATGAGTACTAAGATATCATAGTCATTTGAATAAACAATAGTTAGGTGTAGTTAGTATAATATATGAAGAGAGCCGTGGCCCACACGTCTCGTAACGTATGCAGCGACCTTAACTAAGTACTATTCACACGTCTACGACTAGCCTTGATCTCTACCTATTACTGAAAAATGCTGCATTAAAAACACCCAACATTGTCTTGCATTTAACACACCAACAACTAACATACAACTCTAAAACGATTCAAATAGAGTTTAAATTCGTTACGACGTAACTTTTCGTGGACCTTGACGACTGGCCTTGCCTCTATCTGGCGTCCGTTCTTTCCGCCTTCGACGAATCAATTTGAACATTATTATTTTTATTTAGTTAAATAAAGTACTTTGTATTATTGTGTGCATTAAATATTACACAGACGATTATTCGGGAATAACATAAAATTACCATAGATAAAAAAATGTGAATGTCAGTCGGCCATCTTGATTTTTTTAACTGGCACTTTG
This sequence comes from Watsonalla cultraria, assembly GCA_964035505.1. Classification (NCBI taxonomy): domain Eukaryota; kingdom Metazoa; phylum Arthropoda; class Insecta; order Lepidoptera; family Drepanidae; genus Watsonalla; species Watsonalla cultraria. The sequence continues at coordinate 509,230 of OZ037717.1, read as the reverse complement.
CGCTAAATTTTTTTTAAAAGTTAAATGGCTGCCTAGAGCGTGCACATTTAGGTACGTAATAAACCAGAAAGCTCATTATATTCTTGAGGTGTTTAAGCCAGAAATGGATGCGTTAAGTGTACATTGTATAAACTTGGATCTGTGCCCGTGGAAGTCCGTAGAAAGACGCGGTGGGTGGGCCGACGTACCTTTGAAACTTACAACTTTTCCCATCTTTCCACTAATTCACTACGAATACATAACTTATTCAGAAATAATGTAACAAATATGACATTTACGTAACAGTAATGTGACCATAACTGTCGTATTTAGAAAGGTCACACCAATTTAAATCGACCTACATTCTTATGACCCAAATTATGAAGGGGGGCGCGGTGATCATCGTATTTCATCTGGCACACTATTTTTATCTTCAGACAAGCAGGTGCTTGTATTTTAAGAGCTTCTGAAAGGACACAGATAATGCATCATGCTTTAGTATTAAGACTTAAACTAATTTTGAATGAGGCAACACTGCGACACGGTAAATCATTCTCATAAAAAAAAATATCGATCTTTATTAAAAAATCCCAACTTAATTTGTAACCTTATGAATCATAAATACTAATTAAAATAAATACTCATCCTCAATAAAACTTTAAACAAGCGCAAACAACGAAACACTTCTATCCGACCAATCGCAACGCCGAAAATCGTGCGCACATGTGTATGTAACCTGCGCGCACGCCGCGCTATGCGTAATCGGTAAAGTGTGTCATGATCACTAGGTTAAGTTTAAATTGAGGGTCGCTTGAAGGTTCCGATCCCGGGGTGCGAATATTAGCCTTGTGCTCGCAGCGCGCTCAACGCATGCAATTGTTAGCACACGTTGGCTAAAAATTTTGTTTGGAGCACATTAGATCGTTTTCCTTTGAAGGTTTTGTCTGTGGAACTTGAATTGTCCTTTTTAATTGAACTAAGCATTCGTATATTACAGTTTTATGAAAGTCACGCTATTGTTAAACTATTTTGATGAGTTTATTTCGCGACTATACCTCTTCTCATTACTAATATTCAAAGTACTTCGGGACACAGTGTATGAACATTTTTTAGAAGGTTACAACAAGAATTCGGGACTTATTTTAGCGGGACAGAGTGTACCCATAATTATGTTTAACATTACATGACATTTGACAACCCTGATGTGTGGGTCCATCCAGCTTTTCCACTATTAATATCAATATATTTTTTAATTTAATCAAAACTTGTTTGCCCACAAGCACGTAATCCCGTTTTGAACAAACTAATTAAACACTTTCTTAACTCGGCGTGTTCAAAAGCCGCACAATTTGTAACTGCCATTCAGGCATACATCAAACCATACCGTGTGGGAGGCATGTCACAATCGTTACCAAACGAGCCATTTTTGTATAGAAGTAGGCCTACAAGTTACGTCACATTTTAAGCACTAATATGTTATGTAAAGGTGTATGTATGTCAATGGCAGTAAGAGTTGGCACGTCACAAAATGGCATAGATTAGGCTATGTTAGGTTTACTTATGACTTAGGGTCTAAGAATTTGGCTATGGTATCCCCTGTCTGTAAAAGTGGGCGTTTTTTGCGAGTTTTTCACTGCCGTCGTCACAAGTCACCACGTCGTCGTAAACGCACATTTGTATCGGATCGGAACAGCGCCTCTGTCGGCCTAAGGATGACACTATTGTGAGCCTACAAATTTGCATTTACGTCGACGCGATGGCTTATGACGGCGATTTTAAGAAAACTCGCACTAGGCACTCTGACCGGGAAGCGAGCGACTGGCACAGCAAGGTTTCCAGGGGCGGCGCACAGGTTGCTGATGGCTTAGGTACTGGCTGGAGTTGAAAGGGCCATAATGGTATCACACGTACGAAATTCGGACCTGCCCGATTGAGGATTGTCCCTCCAGCTTATAGAAGATCGCAGCCTAGTTAGGCTTCTTTTGAGAGTATTGTATCCATGCGGTAAGGCCTCAGTCTTTTATCTTAAGAATCATAATGTAGTTTAAAAAAAATTACTCTCCAACAAAAAGGTTTTATAAGACTTGTTTCCCAAGCTAAGTTTTTAATGCCTTTACGGGACCTAAGCTGGATAAATCATTGACATACTTTAACTCGAAAGCAAGTAAAGTAATAATCTGAATTTCGTTGTGAAATGAGAACCTTTTTACGCGAATTCGGCGAAGTAAAAAGCAGGAGAAAGTTAGAAAGATTACTCAGAACATTATGTTAAGAAGTAAAATTTGAACAGAGTTGCAAATCACTTATTTACCTATACAGAACAGGCTTTCATGAAATTATAAGCCCCTCTTAAGCCTGTAATATTATGAAGGAGCTGTGGGACTTTATCACTCGCATCCTACATTCTAATTTAATATTTGCTGTAATAATAACACCCACTTTTCATCGAGAATAAGTACCAACGTGACAAAGGGTGAGTCCATTGCCGTCTCAGGCACTACACATTCTTTGAATTACTTCTCAGACATATGCAGGTTTCCTCACGATGTTTTCCTTCACCGTAAAGCACGTGGTGTGATTTCACTCTACATAGAAGAATAAGCTTTTTTTTCGGTTACATCCCAATGAGAAAATAAGTCCCATGTCGAAAAATGTCCTTTTTAGCGTGGCTCAAAATTTATACATTTTCAGGGGTTGTCCAAAGATGGCCGATCAACACATTTCGATCCACACCAAATACGCAAACGAATTTCGACATTTATACTTGGTGTATAGGCTACCATTATTAGGTATCTAAAAAATAGCGTTTAGATAATTTATTTCAGCCCGTAGGCGTAAAGTAAGCCCACGGATTCGCCCCCGTTTTTACTATTTCTACCCTGAAAGTAGATTTTAATTAATGATGAAATAATTTTCAGACTTACGAACTTTACCTCTAATGCTAAGATAGAAGATTATTCTAGTAAAAACGCCATGCATTTTTCCAATAATTAATTTGGTTCGCCATCTTGTCTATCACATCTAATATCGTTCTTATTCTTGACATTTGAAATGTCAATTCTGAGAATATTACAGAGGTTTATTTTCAACAGTTCTGTTGGCTGTAAGTAATTATGAAATAGAGGGGTAAGATATGAGAGGGACAGAGAGAGAGGGAGTGGTTAAGAGTTTAAAGAACCACACATTACAAAAATAAACACATTTTTAACAGCTATTATCAAATTTCCTCAAAAACGGTCAGATTCGCGCCGGAGACAAAAATATGAGACCAACTTAGTACCATTTTTTTTCACAATATACTTCCCATAACATCCAAATAAGTCTAGTCGTTTTCGAGTAATCTATACATAGATTTAAAAAAAACAGATATGTCTCGAATATAGCCACATCCTTTTTTTTAATCGATCAAAATGAAAAAAAAACGGATCGAATAAATGACATTTCCATACTTTTTGGCACGCCGCTACGGACAATTGCTGTAATGCCTACATAACTATTTATTATTGTTTATATTTAGTTAATATAGAACAGTTTAACGGAATTACTATAAATCAAGTCAGCATACTTAGAAAACGTTGATGAGACAAAATTAAAATAAATTAGAGCATTTATTGCGACAGCAGTTTTTTGCTTGCGATGCTTCGACCAGTTTGAAACAATGAGAAGTATTTCACAACGTGACCTACTTTATATATATACATACTCTACACATATACATACAGATAAATACAATTGAAGTGTCTGTTTGTAATTCCAAAATAACAGCTTTTCACTAAATGCATATGAAAGTATACACGATACTGACACTAAAAAACCAAGTTTTAAATTTAAAATATATGTGTGGAGATTTAGGACCCCATGTCTAAGCAATGTAAGCGACGAATTAAATCACATACAAATTGTGCTTTCTATATTAATATAGTTATTATTTTTTAGGAACAAGTGGTGGGCATAATTTTAGTTGAACAAAACCGTTAATCTTAATAAAACACATTCGGAGGCCGAAGCCTCGTGCTCATTCGAACAAGTTGATGAACAGATAATAATTTTAATTTCAACTCTATAGCACTTGTGTGTGTAATTATGCGCGGAATTATAAAGGTTTAGTTTTGGAGGTAATTAGTACGTATTTTTGACAAGGAAATGGTAAATTATAATATTTCTATGGCTGTAAAAAATCTATGTTTAGAATGAACTTTCAGGTTAGATATAGGGTCTAAGTATGATATATGAAACGCGAGAGAAAATGAATAGAAGCTAGTATGGTTAAACGTAAATTTGAATTACCATACATTTTATAACATTATTACAGTTCAAGCTTGTGTCAGAAGAATTCAGAGAGATTCTACATAAACTAAAAATGAAATTGATTATGGAAGTTACTCGCATCATGGATTGTCTCTGCCCGCGTGTTATACCTATATTATTTGCATGGTTTATGTCCTCATAATTAATATTATAAAGAGAAAGATTTGAATGTAAGCATGTTTGTAACGAATTGGCTCGAAATGTACTGGACCGATTTAAAAAAAAAATTCGCCATTAGAATGCTACATTATCACTGAGTAATATAGGCTATATTTTATCCTCGTACTCTCACGGGAACGGGAACTACGCGGGTGAAGCCGCGTGACGTTAATTAAATAAAATAAACTTTAAAATTTAGAAACTTTACCTATTTATATAATGAGTATAGATAATAATATAATCCTTACATATTTAGAAATTAAAATAGTTTCCTATAATTCAAATAAATATGCAATAAAAGTGCAAAAAATATTTTATGAAAAGACTGCGGCTCTACAAGGTTTTAATAAGCAGGTGTATTTTGGATAGTCAGTTTGTTTGTCTAAGCTTTAGTGACGAGTCACAACTGGACAAATACGGCGTTCGTAATGAAAACATTCATATTTGGTACTTTTTGTTGTGTTGGTATCATTGCAGGTGATATACATATTTAAAAAAAACTGATTTTACGCAGATAATATAAAGATGAGTAAGAAAAAAAATTTATAATAAATGTATTGTCTATTCCAGCTTTCTATTAATCTATTTCAGAAAATAGTTAAGGCTAGATTTTTTTTAATAAAAAATGGTTCTATTTAAAAACAAACTGAATAAAATTCCAAGGGTAACCGCGATATAATACCCAAAAAAATCTAAGTAATAAGATTATGAAAAACATCATAAAAATTCTTAATTTGAATAAAATATTTCACTAAAGATGCCTTAAAAAAAATTAAAAATAACTCGAGATATTTTTATGTTGAATTAAAAAGCAGATCACAAATATATGTTTAAAATCGGAGTGCTCGACGCACGCACTCGGAATCCGGTAGTGACATTAGAAGCATTCAGTTAGAGCGAGACGGCGAGACACGTGCGGCACGTGTTCGAGCGAGATACCAACAAGGTTACGCTCGCGGCCTTGTCGGGCAAGGCGGCGAATATCTCGCTACAAAAATGTTTACTATTTAAATATTGATTATTATGTATGTTTAAATCAAATCCAGGGCAACCTTTGTATATTAACTCGGCCTTAATTCAATTACTTGCATTTTAATTTTATTCTACAATTACATATACAATAATGTTGCCTCATTTCTCCATTTTGAAACGTAGACCAAATAATACTTCTTTATTAATCTGAGTAGATAAATGCGTAAGTTACTGTCTGTCTTTTTGTACCATTTGAACCGCTAACACTGAAGCAATCGTTGTGGAAGCGGTATAATTTTAAATCTTAAGATATTAACATGTGACCAAAATGTATATAAATACATAAATAATATATCCTCCTGTCGAGTGTCATGCTCTTGACGTTACCTATATGACAGGGAGTGAATCACGCGCTTATCTGCAGTCGTGGCCATTATTACAAACATTGATCCAATATTGGCTATTGGCCTACTAGGGATTGACTTCATAATATTTATTTGATTTCGAAATATATCCTTAAATTTAAACTATATAATTAATTCGTTTAAAATTCGAATCATCATTACAGCAATATGAATATAACACAACTTTTAACAGTTAATCGAAAATAAAGTACTGCAAAAACCGCTACTAATTTTATAAAAATAAATTATGCCCGCGTTTATTTGGCAATGATTATGGTAATTGATTATAGAGAGGCTATAAAACGTATTCCTTAATTCGACCGCCGCGCCGAAAGCCAAATATGGCCGCGAAATGTTCGCCGAGCCCCGCACTAGCGCGGTAAGGCCACGCTCGACTGACATAGACCTAGTTACTGCGACATTGGCACTACATTCAACGACTGAGGTCACTCGATCCAAGTTTAAAAATAAAACGAACATACCAACTCATTTGGTGCATTTTTGACAGTTGCAAATTCGAATTTCGAAATATTTTGAGCATCTTCCTATGTCTAATGAGAGAGGCAGGCATTTTTTTTCTATGTTCCATTTTCGTAACTGGCAGCTTCAAATATTGTATTTTTTAAATCGCAGGTTTTGAGAACTGTCAGTTTTTTTTTATTCGTTATTAATATAGTGCAGTGTGCAATATACGGGTTTAATAATACAGAAATAAGGTCAAATTATTTGATATGTAAACACGGTGTATCTATCTAGTGTGCAAAACACACACATATACAATAACATATGTACACTGTGTTTGATATTTGATAAGCGTACAGAGTATTCTTGACTTCACGGCTTTCTACAAAGTTTCCGAATTTTCAGGTAAGAAAAAAAAGTTATCTATACTTGATACAAAAGCTGAAGAGTTTGTTTGTTTGCTTGAACGAGCTTATCTTAAGAAGTACTGGTCCGAATTGTTATTTTTTTCAGTATTAGAAAGCCCGATGGAATGAGGAAGGCTATCATTAAGAAATCAGATAAATAAAATTGAAGTGTCTGTTTCTTATTCCAAAATAACAGCTTTTCACTAAATGTGTATGAAAGTATATGCGAAACTGACAAACCTGGTTGGTTATTCAAACAAATGAAAAAAAAATCTCTATCTGTTTGTCTGTCTGATAATCTCCTAAACAAGTTCCGCGGGTCACACCTGATATTAACTATACGCGGGTAAAACTGCGTGGCACAGCTATTTACAAATGATTGTTTTAAGAATCGCCACAGTTGTCTATGCAATGTGTACCCGTCCTAAGAAACGAAAGTGCGTGATTAGAAAATAAACTTATTTTAATATATTCCATCACTTTCTACTGGGGTCAGGGAGATGAGATAACTCGCGAATCAAACCACGTTTGCATAACGTCAGGTATTTTTGTTAAAAGACGGAAAATTCCTATCAAAGCCTGCACGGTAATTAACTAATCACATGAAACCGTATTCTGCCAAAACTCTTGTATAGGTTTTCGTCTAGTACATTAACGTTGACGAATTTTTTTGCGTATTAATGTGACTGTAATACTAAATTTAGCTATTTTCCGAAATATATTAACTAGCTGCGCCCCGCGGATTTACCCGCGCGATGATTAGTAATGAAAATGAAATGAGAATGATTTATTCAGTTTAGGCCCTGGTAAGGCACTTATGAATGTCGAAGAATTGACCACCGGTTCGGAAACTAGCCTTCTGAGAAGAACCTTAGCTGGCATCATGTACATTTCATTTCATAGTAAATAATTTTTAATTACAATAAAATTCATATAAAATTATTCACAATAGTGAAATTTGTATCAGCATGCATGTGTAAAAATTTATAATTAAAAAGTAAAAATAATACCAAATAATTAACATGGTAAAGTACCTATGTTTGTATACCATGTTAATAAAATATAAGTAACTACCTATGTTATTTAGTGGCATTTTATTGTAAGATAAATGTAGCCCAAGAACCTTGTAACATCGGCCAGGGAAAATCCCGTTAAATCGATCCAGCCGTTTCAGAGACATTTCTTTTCATTGGAAAATGTAAAATCCGATTTAAGTGTATCCGTGAAAAAATAAACTATGCAAAATTCTGCCAACAAAAGTGCCTACCTGTTTAAAATTTTACAACACTAGCTACAGACCGTAGCTTCGTCCGCCGTAAAATTTCACATACAAACTTCCAACCCCATTTCACCCCCTTTGAGATTGAATTTCGAAAAACCCTTTCTTCAGAACACACACCAACTTTCATGTCTTTAGGACCAGCAGTTAAGGCTGTGTTGACATATTAATATGTCAGTCTTGAATTTAAAAAGTTTGTATGAAGTGAAAACATTAAAAAAAAAATCGTACTACGTCATAGTTCCTTCCACTACACACGCGTAGTATCTCTTGTTACGTAACGTAGAAATTCTGCGCTACGAATAGTCGTAGTAGTGCTACGGCGTAGCGCTTTGACACGTGACTTTTTGACATGTCCCTTAAAAGGATAACATTTTTTATTTTGGCTTTTATTGTCTCATGCTAAAGCGATTATTCTGATATTTGTTACATAAATTGCTTTAACCCCAAAGACACACACATGTGCTCACGTCTGTTTTCCCCGAAGGGGTAGGCAGAGGTGTTGTAATAACAACTCCCGCTTTTCATCGAAGATGATTAAGTGCCAACGTCACAGCTGGTGAGTCCATAGCAGTCTTAGACTCTGATCACTATGGGTTGGTACGGACCCCGCTGGTTCGAATCCCTGGGGCCTTGTACCAATGAGTTTTGCTAAAACAACTTATGTGCAGTCATTTCACACCACGTGCTATACGGTGAAGGAAAACATCGTGAGGAAACCAACATTATGTCTGAGAAGTAATTCAAAGACGTATGTATAGTGCCTGAGACGGCGATAGACTCCCCCTTTGCCACGTTGGCACTTAACTATATTCGGTGAAATGTGGGCGTTGTTGTTACAACACCTCTGCCTACCCCTTCGGGGACCCTTCTGGGATGGCGTGAGCATATATATACCGAAATATCATAATCACTACAAAACGTAGCAAATATTGTAGATACCTCCCCTCCCCTACCTCCTCGGGAGGCTTCGTAGCTAGGCGACCGTACACGTGCCGCAGCCCTGCCTCCCCCACCCTGAAGGTGGTAGTGAAAACAGCCTTCGTAGTAAAGTGAAGAAACCTTCGGGATCTATTATATGTTTCCCCGACAGTAAAATAGAATTAAATGAATTTATTAATCAATATTTATTATTAATTTATCGCGTAGATTTAGTTTCATCCTTAGTGTCGCGGAACCCTTATATTTTTCATAAATAAAAGTAGCCTAAGTTACTCCTTGAAACATCAGCTACCAGCAAGAGAAAGTCCCGTTAAAATCGATCCAGCCATTTCAGAGATTACCCGGAACAAACAGACAGACAGACAGACAGGCACAGAAAATTTTAAAATTTTGTTTTACTTGCATATACATTTAGTGAAAAGCTGTTATTTTGGAATTACAAACAGACACTTCAATTTTATTTATCTGTATAGATGTATAGATATAATTAATATAATTTATACAACTTTATGACACTCTATGCCGCGGTGATTTAAAAACAATAGCCTTAGTTACTTCGTATAACTTCAGCTATCTGCCATTGAAAGCCTCGATAAAATTGGTCCAGCCGTTTCAGTTAGCCAGAACAAGCAGACAGGAAAAAAATGTATAATTGTTTTTGTACAAACAGACGCTTTTATCGAATATAATATAAATTTCATTCTGTTTTTGTTGTACATCAATTTAATAAAAAAAATTGTCTTATTTAGCACAGCTTTTCAGAATCCCATCTTTTACCTCCATGATTTTATTACCAGCGCCTCTACGGCTAATGTTTTGGCATAATAATGATGATAGACGGACAGACAGACAGACGGACAGCGGAGTCTTAGTAACAGTGTATAGCTGTTGAAAAAATTGTTTAATATTTCATGCTCCCCTACCTGTGCCAATGATAATATCACACGTTTCATCTAACTAAAAAAACACATCTAAGACTTCCTATTCATTTGAGGTTTACAGTTACGAAAGTGATACCGTAAAGTATATCTACTTTACGGCAAACTTCTAGACCCTTAGAACTTTAAAACAAGGAAAACTAATTGTACTACGTAAGTTCCCCCCCATCCCTAACTTACCTAACACCGTCTATACATACTTACAGATAAATAAAATTGAAGTGTCTGTTTGTAATTCTAGATAAACAGTTTAGGGTATTACACTCTGGCCCGCTAAAATAAGTCACGAATTCTTGGTTTTACTTAGCACTTATGCATAAGAAAGTATATACGGTAAATACTGACATAATAACATGTTCTCTGTCTCTTATTCCATCTTATCTCCGAAACGGCTGGACCAAGTTTAATAATAATAATAATAAACGTTTATTGATTACAATAAGCAGCAACAAAACAAATAAAACTGATACAAACAAGAATACACAAAATAAATAAGTAGTGTTTTTATAGTGTAAAGTGGTTCGCACCAGTACATCGGGTGTTGCCGCACATTGTCTTAGTCTTCTTCTTCTGATTCTTAATATCGTATTTTTGGAACCGACTCTCGACGTCGAGTGAGAGAAACCCTACGGAATAACCTAAATCGGCTAGCTTAAAAACAGAATAAAATAATTTTTTAAAGGGGCTCCCACGCAGTAAACGCGATTTTTTTACCGCTTTTATAGTTAACTAGCTGTGCCCCGCGGTTGTTTCAGCCGAGTAGATTTAGTTACATGCTGTTTTTCTTAAATAATATTAGCCTAAAACACTCCTTGAATCTTCAGTTATCTGCCAGTAAAAGTCCCGGTAGAATCCATCCAGCCGTTCACGCGTGATGCCGTGACCAAGGGAAATGGGGATTCATTTTTATATATAAGAGATGGTAGGGATCCTTTGTTCGCGAATCCAACTTGTACTTGGCCAGTTATCTTCTTATATATAAAAATGAATCCCCATTTCCCTTGGTCACGGCATCACGCCTAAACGGCTGGATGTATTTTAACGGGATTTTCACTGGCAGATAGCTGATGTTTCAAGGAGTGTTTTAGGCTAGTTTAACTTAATCTACGCGGGTGAATCCGAGGCGCACAGCTAGTATTTTATATATTTATTTAGAAGACCGTTTTTATTTAGCGTCTATTTGTTCAAACTTGTATTAAATAACTAGCGGACGTCGATGAGTAGCTCCCGTTCCCGTGGGAGTACGGGGATAAAATATAGCCTATGTTACTCGCTGGTGATGAATCCATTGCTGAAAGAATTTTCAAGTTCGATCAATGATCAATTCCGGTTCAATACAAATAAAGAAACAAATATTTTCTCTTTATAATATTCGTACTTATAACACATGGTTTTTAACACATCTTTTCATAAGTTTCCCCAAAAAGCACCTACCCTCGTTCATTGGAACCGATACCCAAAAGCAGGAATCATCAGAATCCTTCAGACTGAGTCATAAGCGGGTAGCGGATAGACACACTATTCTTTATTTTTGTGTTAAATAATAATAACTTGCAGTCACATATTACATATGCATTGTAATTCGCCAGTCAGCGAATGTGAGTCGCTCATGGTCTCGGCTTCGAATTGACAGTACCTACTACGTCGTGAGTTCATGTCATGAAGATGTTCTTTTGTCGTAGTTTTTTGAGGTAGTATAATTTGAATGTTCAAAACTGAACACTTAGTATTAGCTAACTGTAAATGGGTAAAATAATATTAGTAAATACCCTTCTCGCCTACACACATCCCTTTGTAAGGGTTGTGTGGGCGCCCGTGAATACAATGATGAGAGTTGATTAGGTAAACATTCGACATATTAACTAGGCTATAGATAAGTTGTAAATATTCACGTTTAAAACTTAGCAAGTTGAAATCGAGTCCGACTTGCAATAGGCTGGTTTTTTTTCTAAGTATAGACTACTTCGGTGAGAAGATTTCGATCGAATAATTAGTTTTTAAGGAGTTTATTTTTAGTATACAGGGTTTAGACTTTTTAAGAAAATATTTATGACTAGTGGACGTCACGCGGTTTCCGCGTAGTTCCCATGGGAGTACGAGAGTAAAATATAGCCTATGTTACTCCCTGATGATGTAGCTATACATTGCTGAAAGAATTTTCAAGATTGGTCAAGTACTTTCGGGGCCTATTCAATGCCTACTTGGTTTGTTTATTTACAAACAAAAAAACAAGGTAGGCAATCAACGATATTTCAATTGTTTTACGTCAATCGAGACTGTTAATTAGGATTATTAAACTGTAAATTTGCGGTTCCTCTTTCCCTCTCCCCCTGGCTCTATCTCTGTCTGCCATGACGTAACAATCACGTGAACATCATTATAACATACGGCACCATGAATAATGTATCAGTCGAAGCTTTTGTTATGGTAAACAAATCGACTTTCCGATTTACTCGTATATTTATATATTATACGGTTATGCGTATAGGCCGTTTATCATTCAGCATTGTGCGCTGAATAATTTCCATGATGCTATTGTTGGGGATATTTGTGTAAGGTCGCAAATAGGCGATTTACAGCGACGACAAATTCTTGTATACAATGTAAACTCACGCCCGTATTCCCCGAAGGGGTAGGCAGAGGTGTTCTATTAACAACCCAATTTTCACCGAAGATTATTAAGTGCTAACGTGACAGATGGTGAGTCTATCGCCGTCTCAGTCTTTGAATGACTTCTCAGACATATGCAGGTTCTCACACGATGTTTTCCTTCACCGTAAAGTGAGTGTGAAATCACTGCACATAAGTTTTTCAGAAAAACTCATTCGTACAGGCACCGCTGGGATTGTAACCGCTTTGCATCAGGCAGACTGGTCCTATCAGGGGGTCTACTCTCTTTCTCCGAAAACGAAACTTCGTGACCGAACGAAAATTAAACGTAGTTTCATTATCGCTTTGTTTTTATCATACTCAAATTTTTCTTCGTCTAATAATTTAACTAAAGTTGGTTTAGAAAATATAAACATCAAATAATTTTCTAGCGGACCACGTTCGGACGTAATTTTAGAACGAATAATAACCGTGGTAGGAACTTTGCGAACTATCGGCCGAAGCTTCGTTTTTCGGAGAAAGCGAGTAGGACCCCTGTTTCGTTTATAGTATAAATAATCTTCTGCGTGGCCCTCCACAAGGTGATTATATAAAATGTGAAACTAACTGAATGAAAGCTTTAAATGCCGTAATTTTAACCAAAAGGGTGTGGGGTGGCTCCTACCCCTCGCCCGCCCGTATTTCACCCCTAAAACAAAGTTTTTCTATACTTGAACTGTGGAAGTTGTACCCTTACGTACGAGCCTTTATTGATATTAGTACCTGGATGACCGAGATTTAATTGCTTTTTTGACGTTATAGCTAGATTGATTTATTTACGATGCCCCTGAAACCCCTGCCTACGAAATTTCATGAAAATCGTTGCAGCCGATTCCAAGACCTAGGTTATATATAAATACTAGCAGAAGTCACGCGGTTTCACTCGCGTAGCTCTCGTTCCCGTGGGAGTACGGAGATAAAATACAGCCTATGTTAATCAGTGATGTAGCATTCAAACGGTGAAATAATTCTTCAGATTGTACAAAAATCCTTAAAACTTTAAAGTTTTCAAACCAAAACACAGCCTACAAAACTAGATAGATAGCTATAGCTACGTTTAACAACACTGGCCCAAGAATCGTAGCTAGTACAGAGTAACAGATCGATACGCCCAAGGCCACTAGTACGCGTGCCATTGCGTGTCAGCGTAGGGCGGGCGGCTGCACGCCCGGGGGGGAGGGCGGATTTATGAAAACACCAACAAAACTTTTGTTTTTTTACTACGAAGGTGACTCTGCTGGCATGATGTTAAAGGGCTTTGACTGGATTCATTCAGATCATTGTGCTTGTAGTATGGTGATTCTACTGTGAGCACAGCGCTGAGTAAAGGATAGCCATGATATATTGCAGTATAAGCCTAGCTGTGCTTCGTGATTTTACCCGCGTAGAGTTAATTTGATGGGTGGAGGGAATCCTAATGATTTATGTTAAATAAAAGTAGCCTAAGGTATTCCTTGTAATATTAGCTATCTGCCGTGCCGTCTAGCTGGTTTGAAGATTGGCCGGCAGACATATAGACAGACGGACAGACAGACAGAGAAATAATTAAGAATTTTTTTTTAATATCAGTACCGTTTTTACTTTCATTTGCATGCTTTCAATAGACACCTGCTACTCTGCTAGCATATGACTTCCACAAGCAGCTGTCATTTAGAACGGAATCTCGTAGATATGTTTTTGTAACTGTTTAATTTTGAACGATTCGTTCCTAGATTCTTTACTGTCTGTAAGAAGAAATAACATTTATTCACATGAAATCGTACTAAATAAGTCTTATTAAGGTGAACATAATCGTATTATTATACTGTGGTACAGGTAAATACTTCGTTTTAAAACTCTCAACAACAGTGTAAAGGTGCTATCGATCGCGTCGGAGACACCCACGTGTTGAAATATGCCTGGTTTTGTAAACACCTTTAAGTTATAAACACTGTGTCAATACGAAGTCTTTCAATAGCAATCGGACATACTCATGACAGTATTTAGTCAATAATTATGGAGCAAAACCTTCAGCACTCGAATGTGTGCTCAACTTCTGACAGAAGCTGTCAATCCCGAATCGGCTTTCTCAGCCACTGGCGCAAGTGCCGCCTACACTTTCCTAACCACTGATTCTGTTTTAATCATCTTTCATAGACGTATAAAAGGCCTGTGTATATTCAAAATGAAAATGAAATAAAAATATTTATTCAGTTTAGGCCCTGGTAAGGCACTTATGAATGTCGAGAATTTACCACCGGTTCAGAATCTTGCCTTCTGAGAAGAACTAGCAACATGTACATTTCATCGAAACAAGATAAATCATATGAAATCAAATGGCAATTCAAAGGTGAAGGCTGCCCCGCTAGTCTTCTGGTTGCTACTGAGAACCACCCCACGGGTCCGGCTACGGTTTATTCTGTAATTTCTCAGTCCCGGAGTGGCCGGAGTCTGGATTGGTGTCGGTTAGAGGCAATAAACTCGCCCCCTATTACATGGTATATCACCGTGCATTGGATTTTCAGAGGGGTATGCATAAACAATAACTAGGTAGGTAGGCAGGTTAAGTCCATACCTATGTGACGCGGCGTAGGTACATACGTTTTGGTAGCACACACACACACGAACATAAACACACACACGACACGAGTGTATTCAGTGATCACAAATTGTAACTTCTGCTTACCTGCTTATATGCAATGCACGCCACTGGCCCCTGGGTATATGGGACTTAAGCTTATCTGTCGAAATGTGGGTGTATTATAAGTGCCTCTCAGCCTACCTCTTCGGGGAATACAGGCGTAATATCACCAAGGAGGTCAGGTTACCGTAAAATCTTCACACTCTTCTAGAAACCGCGTGTAATAACTATTCTTTCTTGGAATAACTTTGGAAATGAAATGGTCTGATATTATTTCCACCATTTTAGGATAAGTCGGCGGAGAAGTGGGTTGACAGAAGGCTGATAATATCTCTAATTATTCCTTTTATGGCTTAGATCTCTTGTAGAATAAGCGACAAGGCAAACATTCAGATAAAATAGAGAATATATTCAATAGAATGCGTTCGGTTCTGACTTCTGAATAATACTTTCAATTTTTACTGCCATATCATACATTTTAAACAAGGTAACTAGCATTTTAGCTCTCCGCTCTTCTGCCATGCATGGTGTTAATCTGTTGTTGCAATATAAAGGTTTTACAACACGACTATAATGTGCGTATGATCGTTACGGACATCCCATCGTAAAGCTATCCCGCAGAGAATCCCGGGAAACGTCGAAAAACTATTCACAGCGTGCCGCAAATAATAGTGCACAGTACCACAATAAAACTTTTATGCCCCATAAAGGTGAACGCATAAAAATTATTTAGCTCGCCTTTACGATCGCGCCGATTTCCTGATGGACCTTACTTTCGCGCACCCCGCGCTTTTCACGGCTTTCCTCAGAAACATACGGCCGTCTCTGTCGTGTGCAGCGCGGCGTCTCGCTCCCCGACCAGGTTCGACGACCGCGCGAAAGTACTTTCACTGCGCCGGCGCATGCGAGTCACTAACTCGATCGCTGTTACAAATGCGTTTACGTTTATATTGCGTCCAGTTTTGCGAGCGTGATCTCGGTAACGCGGGTTTAATAGTGAAATGGCCTTTTGTGACTACAGTGTCGGCGTCAGGCGAATCCGCAACAGTTTAACTAGTATTAATTCATCTAGGAATGCGCCTCGTCTACGCTCACGCTGAATGCACTAGGCCTGTAGACAAAGTAACATTATCCTCACGCTTCGCTAGTAGAAACGATACAAAATATACGGGTATGACATATGTCACATGACTGATTTATGTCAATGTTGTCAAAGGGAATGTTACTTTATCTAGGGCTACTGAGCTTTTGGTTAACGTAATAACGTGCAGTTTACGTGTTAATTTCTTTCTAGAAGCACATTCGAGCACGCGCTGCGATTTCTTTTGATGTTGCCCGTTCATTGACTCGCAGCGGCTAATGTACTGATGACAGGAATAAAGATTCATGTAAATATCACGGGTTCACTGGCTATTGGTATTTTGCAACACAAATGCAAGGGTTAGGTAAAGCATCTTAGGCATTGTCTTAACTTAACATAAGCTGTTACCCTCTTAAGTTCAATGTATTACAGCAGGTTGGCAAAAATCTTGATCGTCGACGTCATTTGGCGGTGGGAAATCGCTACTGGGAGGTTACATGTTACTTAGAGAGATTTTTATGAGTTGAGTGTTCATGGTGACAGGAAGAATGCAGTTTGAAAATGTAAATGATTTATTTAGTTTGAGCGCGGGTAAGGTAAGGATGAACGTCGAAAAATTATTACCGGTTCGGAAACTAGCCTTCACTAAGAACACACCTCGCGAATTCTTTCCAGTTTCTAGGATGCGCTAATCTCAGGAAATACTATTCTGATTTGGAAAATTCTTTCAGTGTTAGACAGCCCATTCATCGAGGAGGGCTACATGCTAAATATGTCATCACGTTAAGATCAATCGCGAGTTAAAGTTAGCGTTGGTCCAAAGTTAAAATTCGCAGGTAGCTAGTGTGTAAACTATTTAATAATAATTAGTTATTTCGATTGCAGATTATAAGTATTAGTACATGACATAAGTACGTAATTACAAATTAAAGTGAATGTTTAATAGTAAAGTCGTAGATGGCATAATAGCGTGTCGTGTGAAGCAGTAGGAAACGCGAGTGAAAGCTAGTGTCACGCGCGTGCGCAATGCGAAGTAGGTATATTGTTAATTACCGCTATTAATACTTGTATTACGTAAACAATCGTAGGAATTTTATCATTTGCAATGTTGATGTGGTTTTCAAAAACTGCTTCAGTTTTTTTTAAAAAAATCCTTGATTTGGATTTTTCATAAATTATAACTGGCGTAATATGGGAGTACAAAAGTACACCTTTGCCAACCCCTTCGGCTCGTATCCTCCACACGTTCTTGAGAAAAAGAGTCTTGACAGATAGACAGACGGACAAAAACTATCCTATACTACCATATAATCTATATTCTGAATTTTATAAGCGTTTTTCTTTTTGCGCTAACCCTAAAATGGTGATAATTAGATGCATGTGGAGTAAAACAGGCAGGAAAGAGAATGGTCTGGTAGCGGCACGTGTCGGCAGGAGCGCGCCGAGCTGCATCTATTTGCAGGAAGTGGGTCAAGCCATCCCAAGTTAGATGTAAGAATAAATACAAAAAGAGTAAAGCGCGATCCGCCCGGTCGCACCGTGCGCTGCACTTACCAGCGGTTAGCTGTTCACAAATCGTTTATACCAGACGTCACGCAGTTACACCCGCGTAGTTCCCGTTCCCGTGGGAGTATGGAGATAAAATATAGCCTATATTGATCAGTGATAATGTAGCATTCTAATGGTGAAAGATTTTTTTAAATCGGTTCAGAACTTTTTGGGTTAATTCGTTACAAACATACATACAAACCTTTCCTCTTAGCAATATTAGTATAGACTAGTCTTGTTACGTGCACCACAAGTATATTTTTTTCGTATTGCAGTGGTTGAATTCAAAGATAGCGGATAAACACAAATACGCAAACGAAATCGTCAACGTGTGAAAACCTATAACGTGGTTTAACAACGACTGTACTTCTACTACTTACTATTGCTGCCTTTTAAAAATTATATGGCGATTTCTTAAATTAATTTCGTTTGACAATATTTTTATACACTTGGCTATTTTATTCACCAATAAAATTGAGAAAGTAATCCATGCGTGGTAGTAAATTTTACTCTCAGTACTTAAAATAAGATGCATGTATATAATAATAGAATAGTAAATACCAAGATAGAATAAGACGCAGCACATTCAACTTTTTTGGTCCAACGACCCGTAAAACGATGAAAAATTTCAGACGACGAAAACCATTATTTCAAAATACATTTACGTGAGTCTAAAGTACAACGGACTCAAGGCGTATTTCGTAATATTGAATTTAAAATGAAGTGTATCTGCATGAACAATACGGCTTTTATTGTATTGTATTAAATAACTATAGGTATTTAATTTGCGCGTACGCAGTACCAAGTATAGTTGGGTTCAGACTATCAAGGTTGGAAAAAATAGTGGGTGGCATTGGTCGGTACCATTATACATAATTTAATCACGCTGTTCGTGCGGGTTGCGGAAGTGTCGCCTTGTCGACCAGTTAGCCTTATGTGTAATGTCGATACATTCATTATAACTTTGTATGTACAAACGATTGTGGCACGACCCGTTTCAATCTCAGAAAAACATAAAATCACAAAAAACGGTGTCTGAAGAGATGTATTGTAGAAGTGTGCAAGGATCGTGAACCCCCATGGGATACAGGCGTGAGCATATGTATGTGTATACAATTCATACCAACGCACTGAAATATCCGCACAGTGTAAACTGGTCTAAGCGACATGATATTTGAATTTGAATGTTTAAGGGTTGAAAGTTAGTATGTAAAATCTTACTGCCATACAGATAAAAGTGCCAGCGAAACCTAGTTTAAATATAATCCACATAATTTGATAAACCTATTCGAGATCACAAGCCAACGAAAACGCCGAATTATGTATGTACTCTAGAATAAAACCTTGATTTTACTGATAATGTTAGTACCTAGCAGATAACAATGAAAAATAACATGACTAATGGAATAATACAAAAAGACGCAGTAAACAGCCAATAACTTCATTAAATGTTTGTAAAAACATTTTGTACTTTCCTCAAAAATAAAAAATAAATTTACTGAGTATTAACTTTAGCAAGGTGTTACACGTGCCTATTGTGTTTATTATTAGAACATTCATGAGAGCACGTGGGTGTTTCACCCAAAAGTCATACCAATTTTTTTTTTGCGCGTTTTAAAAGTCTAAACGCTAGTTAATTTGTCGTGTAACGGTGTAAAAGGACAAGTGCCCTTTGGGTAACAAAGTCCATGCTATGTATAACTAACGCTGTTTAAACCCACATAATAATTACAGAAATTCCAGGGATGAAAATGCATATTTTTATAAATTTAACTACTGTATTTCTTGCCGGGTTCTTCTCAGTAAAAGCAACCTTTCAAACTCGGCGGTAGCATATAATCAAGACATTTTGAAGATTTAAAAGTACTTCGTTAAGCGAAAAAAGATAACATATATTATTTCAACATAGATACCTTCTTATTGCCTTATCATTAATTTATATAATCTGAGTTTTGTCAATCAAAGATTAGTCTGTATTAATTAAAAATGCTAGTTAAATGTAGTCGGTGTGACCAGCCCTCGGAGCATCGGCCGCGTTGCGCAATGCTCCTATTAATACCGCGGGTAGCCTCACGTCGCTCAACTAAGCGGAGAAAGTTCGCAGGACTGCAAGCACACTGATTACACATTATATTATGGACATTAGGAATCCTAGCAAGCCCTGTAAAAAACTTATGTGCAGTGATTTCACGCCACGTGGTTTACGGTGAAGGAAAATGTTTACGTTGGCACTTAATCATATTCGGTGAAAAGTGGGTGATGTTATTACAACATCTCTGCCTACCCCTTCGGAGAATACAGGCGTGAACATATGTATGTATGTACAATAGCTTCGATGGCAAAATTCTATTTTGCGAATTTTTTTCATGTAAAATATTTAACTATAGCAATAGCCTTAACCAGAACCCTAATATTGTGAAACTAAGCCTAAGTATATGAATTGCTATTTAAATCATAGATAGTTTACTTTTGATGTCAATATAAATCTAATGTTATATTTATACTTCTGACATTTGATATATAGCAAGGTTACTAATTAGGTTATCAATGGGTTCAAAAAGTGTCCTTGTTTGTTTGTCAACATTATGTTTATTGTTGATTTAAAGTTCAAGACTATTTCCGGGTTGTGTCCGACAGAGGTCGTTTGAATGGTGACATTCTCAAATACATATACAGTTATTATACGGTTACGATGTATATTTACATTATAAAGGAATTTTAGGATTAGGTAAGGAGATGTTTTTGTTTTATGGTTATCTAATATCTTCAAATTTGTTAAAAATTCATTATATTCAGGGCTTACAAGGTTGAAGTAGAAAAGCAATGTAATTAATCTATGCGCAGTGATTTCCCACCACGTGCTTTACGGTGAAGGGAAACCTGTGTAAATCAAAGACGTATGTATAGTGCCTCAGACGGCGGTGACCATCTGCCACATTGGCACTTAATCATCTTCGGTGAAAAAGGGGTGCTGTTACAACACCTCTGCCTACCCCTTCGAGGAATAGTGCAGAGATAACTCATCGCAGGCTGCGTGGGTGTCAGAGCGATGTCCGGGCATTGTCTGATCGTACTGAAATAGATGCACCATCCATAAGTTTACGTATAACATTCTTATAATGATCTCAAAACAGCCTTTAAACTTATCTATGTGCTGATAAGCCAGTCTGGGAGATTCGGAAGGCCAAAAGAAAATTGCACTTGATAAATACTAATTTATATCAAACTAGCTGGTGTGAGGGATCTGCGCAGGATTTCACTTATTGTTATATTTTGGACAATTCACACAATCTATACAGATAAATAAAATTTAAGTGTCTGTTTGTAATTCCAAAATAACAGCTTTTCACTAAAAGCATATGAAAGTATACACGCTACTGACACTAAAAAATCAAGTTATAATTTTTTTCTCTGTCTGTCCGTCTGTTTGTTCTGAGTAATCTCTGAAACGGCTTGACCGATTTTAACGGCACTTCACTGGTTGCTGATGTTTCAAGGAGTAACTTAGGCTACTTTTATTTATTAAAAATATTATCTACGCAGGTGAAACCGCCTACTACCGCCGTTAAAAATTATAGCCTATGTATAAAGTATATTATTGTAAAGTTTCATTAAAATTCATTCAGTAGTTTTGGCGTGAGAGTAACAAACATACATACATCCAAACTCACAAACTCTCCCGTTTGATGATGATGAATTGTATAATATTTTTGTAAAGAGTAATTTCTGAGTCTCTTGCCAGGTTCTTCTCAATAAAAGCAACCATCCGAGCCTGGCGATAGCATGTAAAATCTATAAATATAAATTAAATCCCCATTCAACAAATAAAATTGAATCCCTATTTTCCTTCGTCACGACATCACGGGTGAATGGCTGGACCGATTTCGATTATTCTTTTTTTGTTGTGTTCGTTATTGTCAGGAGATGGTTCTTGTGAATGAATAAATTAAGAAAATTGGGCGGAAAATTAGAAAATTTAAGAATACTTAACCACCATATAAAATTATTTCTTCCTTCTTAAATCTAACAAACTAAAACTTTTTGATGTAACCTTATGACGTTTGACATATAATTAACAGAATACGTGCTGCATTCTCATAATAAAGACAGGGCAACGTCTGTCGGGTCAGCTAATCCTGTATAATTATGTCATTCTACAGATTTGACAGTGCTTTGTAAAAAGTCTAATCGAATATTATTGAGTTTTGAGTTTGAAATAAATTCCCACCTTAAGCAATGGCGGCGATACAAGTAAATAGGAACTTAGGACCACACGGAAGCTGACGGTTTGCTGCAAACAATCGTTTTCCCATTTTCCCGACGGGGCGCGTGACCGCGGCCGAACGTTGACCCCGCTCCGACGCAGCGTGCATGTACTGTGCGTTTGCGCACACGGCTCTAACACGCAATCACAACTATGTATTAAGTTTTCCATCCCAAAATGGTATTTCAGATCTCTTCAGCGCATGCGATTTATGATTAAATATGTGTGTTGCTTATTTAGTCCCAGATAGATTCGATAAATGTATCGTCTCTTGCTTAAAAAAGTTACTATGATATCATCAATCTAAATCCATACAGATAATGTAATGTGTATGTTTGTTATTCTAAATTAACAGCGTAATGCACATGAATGTATAACTAAGATAGAAAAACTATTTTAATATTGTTGTCTATCTGTCTGTCTCGGCTGATTTTAACGGGACTTTCACAGCAGATAGCTGATATTACAAGGAGTAACTTAGGGCTAACCAAAAATAGGGATCTGCAATATAAATCCACCCATGGCAAGTCTACGCGGGTGAAACCGCGGGGCACAGTGAGTCAATATATAAATAAGACACGGATTTACATAACTATGCTTTATTGCACCTTAGTTCATACAAAACATACATAAATCTCAAAGTATCGCTACTCATGTGAATGTATGAATACATTAGCCGGACACTATGATAATAGCCACAACTATTTATTGCTTGCCTTATCATTCCCACGGCTGGGCAAAAACAGCTTCCCCTTCTAGAGAAATTGCTATAAGCAGAGATGCATTAGCTACAACATTATTACATACAGAAAGACAGATCCATTTTATACAGTGTGTCCTGACCCATTTAAATCAATTTGGCGTTTCTATCTAGTACCTATTTTTCGTTTGACGATATAGGAAAAACGAAGGTAACATTACTTTTCATAAACATGTTTTTATATCGTTTTAAAAGACAGCCCTTTCAAATAACATCTATACATCTATACAGATAAATAAAATTGAAGTGTCTGTTTGTAACTGCAAAATAACAGTTTTTCACTAAATGCATATGAAAGTATACACGCTACTGACAGTAAAAACCAAGTTTAAATTTTTTTCTCTGTCTGTCTGTCCGTCTGTCTGTTTGTTCCGGGTAATCTCTGAAACGGCTGAACCGATTTTCACGGGACTTTCTCTGGCAGCTGATGTTTCAAGGAGTAAGAGATCGAGAGAGAAGAGATTAAGAGATCCTCACAATTTCACATCGGAGTAAATGTAATATATAAATTTATACACGCACCGGACAAACAAGGCATTGTTACAGGTGCGATATATATATTTGAACGGCAACAATAGTGGGAATCGGCTCTCATATGCTCTCACTTATGACACTTCAAAAATTTTATTATTTAACTTTGTAACGCGACACCTTTATCACCAACTTGTTACTACAAAACAAAGTTATTGAAGTATGATGTTACTGCGAAAACATATATTGAACTGGTTTCCTATCGCATTATTCACTATAAGAGATCCCTTTTTTTTTTATTGACGAGGGGGAAACCTTCAAAAGGTCCCCGACCGCCCTGAGTGAGGCAGATCGGGGTATGTGGGATTTTTACCGCACTAAAACCCCCCCGGTGGCCATCCTCAGTGCTCAGGGGGGACTCCGGGTACTCTGATAGATCGCACCGGTGTCCCCCCACACTTTGCCGGGGCACATCCCCGGGGCAGCTGTATCGCCGCCCCTGAAGACCTCGCTGTGAAAGGCAGCGCGAGCCACATCGCGCTGCCACCTTCCCGGGCCCGCGGCTCGGTGGTCAAAGCTCCCACCCCGACCACCGCCAGTAGGCCCTCCGGCCCCCTTTTAGTCGCCTCTTACGACAGGCAGGGGATACCATAGCCATATTCTTAGACCCTGGCTATTAGGTGGATAAGAGATCCCTAATCTAACTCAATTCACAATATATCCCACATTACGCAGTAATAATGTAGCATTCGATTGAAAGAAGTGAAAGAGTTTTTCAAACCGTTTCCTAAATTAAATTATTACAAACAAAAAGTATATTTTTCTATTTAACTAGCTGTGCCCTGCGGTTTCACCCGCGTAGATTTAGTTTCATACTTATTGTCGCGGAACCCTAATATTTTTGATAAATAAAAGTAAAGTCACTCCTTGAAACATCAGCTACCTACCAGTGAAAGTCCCGTTAAAATCCGTCCAGCCGTTTCAGAGATTACCCGGAACAAACAGACAGACAGACAGACAGAGAAAAATGTTTAAACTTGGTTATTTGTGTCAGTAGCGTGTATACTTTCATATGCATTTAGTAAAAAGCTGTTATTTTGAAATTACAAACAGACACTTCAATTTTATTTATCAGTATAGATATAGATTAAAATCTTTGTATAGATACAATGAGTTACTCTAGTCATATTTTAGTGAGAGATATATAAATATTACTATAATGACAAATGTACGTCCTTAAAACATAACAGGAGGATGTCAAGTTACACAACCCAACAAATATAGTAACATTAAAATATCGGAATAAACCACTTCATGGTTGCAACGCTAACCGCTTGTGGCATATATACTTAGCTAAATTCAACTTACATTACACTTTAAACTTCATAACTACTTAACAGAATCAGGCACTTGTGGAACTCATGTTTTTATTACAACAAAAAGTACTAGGCATGCATAACACTAAGGTATACTCGATTGTATAATAAGCCGCCATTCTAGCAAATACTAGATTTAAACGCCCTTATTAGATAACATGGTATAACCAAAATATATACATCTTTTTCTAACAAACCGAGACGGAACTACTTGTAAGCCAAGGATTTGCATAGGCCACGTTTTGTAATAAAGGAATTTTAAAATATTACACCTGACTAAGTACCAGGCAACCATGCGCGCCAAAGAGATCATCGCTCCACAATGTTGATTAGAACCACGTGTTCTCCACGCAACATCAGCTGAGGAATATGTCTGCTACACTCCCACACACCACCGCCCAGAGGCGTCTCAGACACCACAGGCACTGGCGATATCGTTGCCGCTGTACCTTTAGCCACTTGGGTGCCTGAGACAATGATTTTAAATTGAATGGTTTGAGCAAACCTTTGCTGCAATGCAAGATTAAATCTCAGCGGTACCAATAAGATTTTCTATAAAATACAGTGATTCACCACGAGCGTTACGGTGAAGGAAAACATCGTGAGAAGCCCTGCATAAGTCTGAGAAGTAATCGAAAATTGTGTGTAAAGTACCTGAGACGGCGATGGCCTCACCATCTGTCACATTGGCACCTTATAATTTTCGGTGAAAAGTGTTAATAACACGGCCTACTCTTTCGGGAATCCTTCTTGGAAAGGGTCAGCATACAAATTTAGGGACAAGAATATTCAAAGACAAAACAAGGGTAAAAGATGTAGATTTCGATATTTTACACGATGAACCATGACACTATGTATATAGTTAAGTAAATAAAATGATAAAAGCAGTAAAACTGAACTTGAATAATACTCACTCAGGCCGGGTGGAATTTTCCTCTTCTTCACTCGCTTCCGCGTCCACACTTCTAACACGTCGGTCATGGCGAGGTTCCATTGCTTGTCAAACGCTACCAGGTTCGCGTGAAGGACACCCCTTATGCCTTTCTCTGAACGTGTAAT
Organism: Watsonalla cultraria; assembly: GCA_964035505.1. Lineage (NCBI taxonomy): Eukaryota > Metazoa > Arthropoda > Insecta > Lepidoptera > Drepanidae > Watsonalla > Watsonalla cultraria. The sequence goes on along the minus strand of OZ037717.1, from coordinate 483,552 downwards.
TACCTGGAATAATGGGATAAGGTTTTTTATGCAGGCAACAGCTCATTTGTTATCGTTACTAGCTAGGCTAACGTTGTTTTCCATATTCATTTCTAGAGTGAACACTTATCAATAGAGGTACGAAGAATAGGCTTCCTTTTATTCTAGAAGTTTAAAAATCAGTCTAGCCCTTTAGGAGGAGTATGTTACAAACTCACTCACGTGTCACTCTGTGATATGAGAACTTTATTATGTTAGAAGATTGTGAGTTCGATTTCTCCCATTAGGTTATGGCAAAGCCTCCGTCGCCAACATATGTTAGTTTATCACACTTATTTGATTTTATTGTTGCCAAAATGCTTGTTATATGTATTTATTTCTTCGTAATTTATGCACATCTCGTCAAACAATCTTAATTCTATGGAACTTCTTAATAAAACTCTTAAAGGACTCAAATCCGTACCAGCTGGCATAACCACGCTGTTGCAACGACGAAAAATGCCACCGTACTTTTCACGAGAGTTCTCGAACTTTCTTAACTTTTGGGGGTTTCCTTTCAACACGCATAACAAGAGGAATAATCGACCTATAACGCCAAGTCTCGAGATTCGCTCAGTTGTTAAAGGCACGGGGACAGGATAACATCGTGAATTCGATCCCAGTCTTATGATCGTATTTTCCGTAACACGAAAGCATTTCATTTGCATCAATAGTTAAGTGATAAAGTCAAAAGTAACAATTTTAACCAACATCGAGTGAAAGTATTTTAGCTTGGTTTTCTTACAGCTAGTTTTTTGTGGTAATTACGATTTCATGATAAGAATAGAAATGCCTGCTCTACTTTGACCAGTTGTAAAAACTGCACCGCTGCGTACTTAATCTGCACTTCACAATTTAAATCAACATACATAAAATAATGTCATAAGAAATTAAGTATTGAAGCGACACGTGGTGGCAGAGTATGAGAAGTCACCACCTTTTCTGAAAAAATGTGCATTCACATCAAATCACGAGTTGATGGCGACGGAAAACATAGTGAGGAAACCTGCACATAATCAAGAACTAAGCCATGTGCTGAGACGGACTCACGGATTCACCATAAAATATGTCACGTTAGCACGTAATCATTCAAAGTGAAAAGTGTTGGAGCACTGCATAGCCCTTAAAGGTCGGGAGCTTACACAAGTGATTCGTGTTCATAGCATTGCCCTTTAAAGACCCTTCTCTGTAATATCAACGGCTTCTTTCTCTGTTCTTCCCAAGACAATGCCAACAAAAAAACAAATCATCACGTTGTTTGTTATTTGGTTTTCAAGTGTCACAATCTCGTGCTCAAATTTTTTTCGGATTTCTCGGTAACTTTCTTTGGTATTTTCACAATAAATATACAATGCACCAAGGTTTTTATGCATTTAATCATTGGAGAATTTCGTATCGTATTAGCGTGACATGAACTATTTTGATACTTTGAGGCATTATGTCGTTGAATGATCGAAGATGCGAATCAACGCAATATTACTGCACTGCTATTGACCCACAGTGGTTCCACGGGTATAATATCTCAAATCCACACATTTCGTGCTACGGTACTACGTAATGTAATTCTTAGGGTACAGGCGAACTCTTTCGGAGAAACGATTTCTTTGGGATATATTTTAATAAATATTTTATTTGTTTTAGGTACAGTGTAGTGCAAGACAGTGAATGAGGGCTACCCACCAAATGTGTTCAAACGCAAACGTACCTTCCGGCATAGTTATACATCAACAGCTCGCTAACTGGTAAGTGAAAATAATTTATTACTAAACGTAATAAGGCCTAATAAGGCACTTACGAAAGATTAGAAATTTCCCACTGGTTCGGAAACTAGCCTTCTGAAAACAACCGACAAGAAACTCAACTGGCATCTTGTACATTTCATCTATACTAAAATTTTAAAGTTGAAGAGTTTGTTTGTTTCAACTTGCTGATCTCAGGAACCTCTGGTTTGAATTGAAAGACCTTGCTTCATTGGAAAATCTATACAGATAAATAAAGTTGAAGTGTCTGTTTGTGATTTCAAATTATCAGCTTTTCACTAAATGCATATGAAGGTATGTTTCTGTCTTTCTGTATATATGTTTCTGGTAATCTCTGAAACGGCGGGAAATAGTTTAACAGGACTTTCACTGCAGATAGCTTATGTACAGTAGCAATTTAGGCTACATTTATTGAAAAAACATTAGGGTTTCCCGGGCCTCCTATGAAATTAAGTCTACGCAGGTGCAACTGCGGGCCACGGCTAGTGTTATATAAAAATGTATTAGACTAGTGAACATTAAGTCAGATCAGGTATAAAACGTGGATTAATATTACGCTACATCATAGAACAAAAATAGAAAAAAAAAGTATATTGTGTCGCTGCGCCCAAGCCGAACAATAAATAGTTCCAAAACTATTTGTATTTAACTCAACATCTTCCAAAACACATTGAATGGTACGGTATACAAACATACTTATAACATTTTTTACACTTATTCGCCATGTTTTGGCAATGCCACCAAAATATCGTGGCATCGGGCCAAAGATAATTTTCCTAAGATGGGATGTTGCCATAACCGTACAATACGGATAGTTCTAGGTCATTTGGATTCTTTAGCTCTGAATTATGGTATACTATCGCCGATGTTGTTTGTAAAGGGCGCGATGGAAACATATTATGGGATTTTTTGGTTGCTCTCAGATTTATTCATGTGAACCCAATTAGGATTAAGGGCTTAATAAAGTGAATACTTTATTGTAATTATGACGTAGATTAATACAAATTAGGATTTCACGAATATCACACCTTCTACATTCTTTATTTTTACTGTAGGCTTCGATTCTTGTCTCGACCAATCAATTGTATGGATTACATATGTTTATTCTAAAAGAAAATGAAATCATGTTATTCCTACGTTAGCTACATGATAGTGAAAGTCCAAAAGTCCTGCCGTTTCGGAGTTTTGCTGTCAATAAACAGTCACAACGAATTAAAATTTATATTCGTTTAGTGTACACCTTTATTATGCACCGAGAAATTCCCTGAATACACAAGCCCTTCTAATATTAAGGCACATTTTTAAACGACTTCAAAATAAAACAATCTCTGATTGAAAATGTGTTGCGTTTGCGCAGATGAAATCCGTAGACCCATCAATGCGTACTTGTGGATGCTTATAGGGCTAATGAGTCTCAAGGATTTGGCGATAATTATACATTTATATAATGTATACAATTGGATACAAACAAACAGCACGCACACATAGGCGTGCGCGTGTGTTTATCATGACGGAAGGCGCTCGGCCTCGCCCGGGGCCGATTCAATTCGTAAGTGCTGAACCAAGGTCCCGACAACCATTTTAAACATGCCAGTTTGGTGTGGAAAATTTTTAATTTCCAGTTTTCCTTCTTTGTTTTAAAATGCACCGATAACTTACCTACAATACTTTAATGTAATAGCCATTATTTTAAGGCGTCCATATGTACTTGGTTGATTATGATTCGATCGATAAATAATGTCTCTTGATAGTTGTTAAAATGTATAATTATAGAATTTCCGCGTAATATGTTTTACTAACATGTTAAATTAGTTTTTAACACAGTTATTTATTAAACAAAGTAGAATTTGGGTTTGCGTTACTGTTACTGGAGTTATAGTCGTTAGCTAAATCTTATGCCAGTTTTTCGGTAGACATATAACGTTACAGATTAGGATCTAATGACTTTAATTAATAGCCCAATTTATACAGATAAATAAAATTGAAGTTTCTGTTTCTAATTCCAAATTAACAGCTTTTCACTAAATGCATATGAAAGTATATACGATACGCACATAATAAAAACCAATTATAAAAAAAATCTCTGCCGGTTTATTCCGGCTAATCTCCGAAACGGAATTTTTTTAACGTGTTCCACTAGCAGGTAGCTATTGTTACAAGGAGTATAACTTAGGCGCACACAGCTATTAATAATAATAATCAAATATAAAGAAGAAAGGTAATCTCAATATAAAAATCCAAAGTACATCGAAAGCGAAAACAAACCAGCATCCAGCCAATTTCAAGACATTAACGACTGACCCTACACGCCAAAACTTTCATGTTAACCTCAAAATTTAGGTGTTAATACCAACATCATTAAGGATCCATACGGCGGTCAATTTGTTAATGTCTCCGCGATCCGAATATGGTGAAATATATTCAGTTAAGCTGAAGCCGGAGTGACAGTGCGTCCACTTCCTGATTGAAAGTTGCTCTCGCGCCAAGGTCATGAACGCAGACACTTCAAAAGCTTACGTCACTACTTCAATTCTTTGTGCATTAAATACATACCACCTTTTGTTTTTATTGTACAGGCCTACTGTAGGCCTAGACAAAGTAACGTTCTCTGGCGCTTGTGCTAATAGAAACGATAGAAATTGTATGGGAATGACATAAATCAGTCCCGTCTTCCCCATATGTAATTCCCATACGTTTTGTATCATTTCGATAAGTGAAGCGTGAGGATAATGTTAAGGATAAGAACAGTATTCATTATACTAAGCGGTATGAAAACTAGACCTATTTTTTAAGCGATAAGTCGAAGAACTTAAAAAATAAGCAAATTGAGAACGTATGCTCCATATGAGCGTGAGGGTTAGTCACTCATAATATTTATTTTTGTTATTTTCTCCTTAATTTACCGTCAGATTTCTCGTATTGAAAAATGACAATAAAAAACTACTACGTGACACCCCTTATTGACATTACGCCGGGGTCGCTTATAATCTCGCGTGTGGGAGTGTGTCATTTCGAACGACTTGTTTCTAGAACCGAAGGAAGTGTATGAAGAGATGCATGAATGTGGATGAAGCGAAAGAAGTATGTAAGGATCGTAGCATGTGGCGAACGGTGGTCTCTGCCTAACCCCGTGGGATAAAAGCGTGAGCATATGCATGTATGTATAGTGTTTCTAGATCCCGAACCTCTTGTAAGTTTATAAGTTGCCTTACAAATTACCTTGCCTACCATGAGTGTCATTTGTAATCGCTATTTTAAACTTTAGCTACTTCTTAGTCGATTAGTTACGTCGTAATTCATTCTCAAACTAAGGATTGCATCATATTATTTGTTCCTAGTCGGTTTAAAGTTTAATAACTCGCCGAAGGTTACCACCTGCTCCAAATAGTGCAGTGTGTCAGTTCGTGATCAACGCTACGTCATCCGGAGTGTACATTAGTCATGTCTAGAGCCTAGACTGCTATACAGACATTCAACTTTGTCGATAACCGGAGTCAGAGCAGCAATCACAATAGTAAATACGGCTTAGTTGACTCTAAAGCATATTATAATTACTTTGTTTGCTGAAATAAGAAGGTAGTTTTGGCTTAAGACTTTTAGCTCAAACGCAGCGGTAATATAAACTCACTTCCCCAGAAGGGTAGTCGGAAAGGGGAGTCTTCTAACACCAATTTTAACTGACTTCAAAAAAAAAGAGGTTCTAAATTTGACTGTATGTAGTTTTTAACTGTCAACCTAAAATTTTATTGGGTTCCAGACACGTGACGTTCAAACAATCTAGTAGAGGGGGCTATCGAGGCCACATCGGTTTCATTTTGGTACCGAAAAATGAAACGTCAATGCTAAGAAGTTCTTAATACGCGTTGCTTAAACGATTGCAGTTGTCCCCCAGGCCTTTTCCCCTGTCACGAGTTCTGTAGTAATTTTTTGAGTCTTGTATGGCGCGAGTCAGAAAACACATGTGCAGTTATCCCTACTGTTGTGTGTTTTTTGAGCGCTCCAAACTTGTGGCGACACCTGAACCTACTTAGTATCAATGTAAAACCTTACACTGTGACATGGAAGGTTATAAACACTGGGAATGGTGTAGGAAGAGCATTGAAGCAATTTAGCAATCACAGAGCAGGAACAGGACAATTGCATCAAGTGCGCCAGGTAAGGGTCTCGCATACTAGTTACAGCCAATCTTCTGCCACGGAGACCAGGACTAAAGGGTTTATTATGATTATATCAGCGTCGCGGATTAAGAACTTCTTAGCTTTGACGTTTAAATTGAAACGTCAAAGCTCGGAAGTTCCCTCGAAAGGTTGCTATTTCTGAGAAGAACTAGACAAGAAACTCAGTAATTGCTCTTTTAAAAAACAAAATTAAAATTTTGGTTATTATAAATATAATATATAAAATAATATTATAAAGAGAAAAGATTTGATTGTTTTTTGTTTGTTTATTAGAATAATAGGCTCTGAAACTACTAGACCGAACTTGACAAAACTTTCGGCAATGGATAGCTACATAATCAGCGAGCAGCAAAGGCTACATTTTATCCCCGTACTCCCACGGGAACAGGAACTATGCGGGTGAAACCGCGTGACGTCCGCTAGTACAATATAATTGAAGACGACGATTTCAATATATATAGGTATATATAAATCAGGGAAGTAGCAACGAACAAGATAGTATTGTAAAATTCCTTTAAATCGGCCAACAATATAACAGATCGTGTATGAAAATAGCCCATTATATAATGTTTTAACTGGACATGGCCCAGAGCCCTTCACCTTGGCTGGCCGAGCCAAATGTCTCCGGCCATGACTGTCTTGTCTGTTTAGCATATCTATCCGCGTAGGGCGGAGCATCGATCCTCTTAATTACGTCTTACATACTAGGCTCTAGCCTCCGCGTTGAATAGGGACTTTTACGTAGTGTGATGATAGCCCTCCTCGATAATTTGGCTATCTAACACTGTTTTTTTTTCAAATGGGTAAAGTTCCTGAGATAAGCGAGTTCAAGCAAACAAACAAACTTACTTTTTATATTACTTAGTATAGATTATTAATTCTTCTTTTAAATTGTATACTAATTCATTCTTGACTTTTTTCACACCCTCGTGAAACTAGCGTTTACTATGAAATAGACGGAAAATAAATATAAAAAAATATATATATATTAGTCCGTACTTACTTTAGATAAGCTTACGCCCTAAATGAAATGGAACTTAGATATTTACTCAACAAGTTTTCACCCAAAATGCTCGGTGTCTCCAAGTACCTAAGTACTCGGTAACATCTTGCGCAAATACTATAAGTCAATAAGATTTTGTTATTGAGAGTTACATCCTGTTACCGGCGTGTAGTGAGCATAACAATTACCGAGTGTATCATAACGGAACGGAAGGAAAAAGCAATGTTTCGTAATTGTGAAGGCTGGAGCCGTGAACACCACTAGGCAAAGGCGAAAGGAGCGTGATTTAAATACAAGATTAAAGGTGCCATCACGAGTTATAAGCGCTGAACTTGATTACACAGTACTTAGTAGTTTTATGATTCTGTCTGTATGACGCGATGCGAATAATACAAGCGCTTTTGCTGTGTCCCGCGGTTTCGCACGAGTAAATTTCCTTTTTAAATAGAAGCATAAGTTACGCCTTACGCCGTATCATCAGCTGTATGCCAGTGCAAGTCCCATTAAAATCAGTCCAGCCGTTCTAGAGATATATAGAGAGACAGAGAGGTAGAAGGAAAGTCAGAGATATGTAAATAAATGTTTTTTTCTCTCTATAAATGCAGTATATACTTTCATATGCATTCAATGAAATGCTGTTTATGTTGTAAAACTAGCGGACGTCACCCAGTTTCACCCGCATAGTTCATTTTCCCGTGAAGGTACGGGAATAAAATATAGCCTATGTTTCTCGCTGATAATTAGTTGCTGAAAGAATTATACAATATACTATACAATACAAACAAACAAATCTTTCCTCTTTATATTATCAGTATAGATTACGAACAGACACTGAAGATCACCGCCTTCTAAACAAATACCAAACGTTTCGTAACACAAAGTTCACATTAATAAAACATAGCAATATAACATTAATATAACTATTAGTGATTGAATAATATTACATGTAAAAGCAAGAGCGAGAGACTATAAACACGTAATGTTGGTGAAAGTAAACAGACTATGCGATGCAGCTTTGTGGCAAAACCACGTTTCTACTCACGACTCCCATTTACTGGCTTTGTCTCTAACAGTACATTCAAATTGAATTTCAAGCTGCAGTCATACCTATCTTAATCTTACTCGCCTTATTCTACGTATTTTCTAAGCTGGTTTTCACTAGGACTTGATTCGAAAAGATTAGTTTGCTTTTGCTATTTATTTGTAGTATTGTATTGTAAACTGTATGATGGCCATTCTAAATATTGTAAGAATTTTAGAATTCGACAACGCGCTTGCTTTAATAGAAACGATACAAAATGTATGAAAATGACATAAATCTGTCACGTGACATGTCATTCCCATGCATTTTGTATCGTTGCTATAAGCGAAGCGCGAGGATACTATTAATTTGTCAGACCTAGACGATACAAACTTTACCTCTTGTGCCAGATGTTTCTGACTTTCTTGTTAGTTCTTCTCAGAGTGCCTAGTGCGAGTTTTTACTGCCGCCGTCACTAGTCATCGCATTGACGTAAACGCAAATTTGTATACGATCGAAACAGCGCCATCTGTTGGCTCACGGATAGCACTATTGTGATCCCATACATCAACGCGTCGTCGCGCATCTGCGTTTACATCAACGCGTTGACTTGCGACGGCGATTTTCAGAATACTCGCACTAGGCACTCTGAAAGCTAGTTTGAAGGGTTGTAATCTTTCGCAGTTGACTACTGTCGTAAGGGCTGAATAATTCGATACTTAAATATATTTTTTTATGTTAAGTATATCAATAGCATTCTATAAAACCATCACAAAATCGATACAAACTTCGACGAACTAGTTAAGAGTTATTACATGAAGCAATTTGCATTAAGAAAGTTCCTTCAACGCTTTGGTTTGAGTGGATTTTGGCTATTTTGCTAGTTAACGCTGAGCCATAAATCCCAGTGCTCCCCACTGGGATTTAAGTCAGACTATACATAGCACTTAGTCAGAAGGGTGTAAGTAATAGTCGATTGATATTTTTATTGTCAGCAAAGGCATCTTGTATACTCATATTTCCGAAATTTATATTTGACACCTTAGCTGCCTATCATGAGTTTCTAATTTTTATATAAATAGGAAACCGCCTTCAAAAAGAGAAAAAAAAAATAAAAAAGCCGCGGTCTCGGGGTTAGAGCAGTCGCCTGCTACGCAAGCGACCCAAGTTCGAATTCCAGCGGGGCCTGTACCTATGAGTTTTTCTAAAAACTTATGTACAGTGATTTCACACCACGTGCTTTACGGTGAAGGAAAACATCGTGAACAAACCTGCATATGTCTGAGAAATAATTCAAAGACTATATAGTGCCTGAGACGGCAATGGACTCACCCTCTGTCACGTTGGTGCCTAATCATATTCGGTGAAATGTGGGGAATACAGGTGTGAGCATATGTATGTATGTATGTAAAAATAAAATTATGTCAAATAAATAACTTACTTTTGAAGTTGGTGCCATCTTGATAACAATAACATCTTGATACCGAGTTTGATGAAAATGAAAATGATTTATTCAGTTTAGGCCCTGGTAAGGCACTTATGAATGTCGAGGAATTTACCACCGGTTCGGAAACTAGCCTTCTGAGAAGAACCGGCAAGAAACTCTTTCTTTGATGCTACATTTAGCATCAAACTCGGTATCAAGATGTTATTGAATTAGATCTGTAATATCCCAGTAGCAGCCCGCAGTCTGGATTAGTGCTCGTTAATGGCAATAGCCTCGCCCCCTATTACAAACTTGATGGCTTTCCATGACGATTTAATATACATATTATTCCGAGGAATCAATTACATAAATTCATAAATGTAGCCTTTCGTAATTGTAAGCAATCCTTGACAAATTTTAATGTCGATAAGAGTAAGGCTGTTATCATTTTGGATAAGTCCGAAAGGTCAATGACGGGTCGGTTTTATAGTTTTATATTAAACAAAAGAGCAAGACGCTACTATTGCGGAAATAGCCTTCTAAGGCCTCTACGCACAGACGATTGTCTGTATAATTATGGGTATAAATAAGCAACCATTAGATTAGTTGGAGTTATTATACAATTAATATATCGTTAACACCTCGTTATCACTGCTCCCATCACCCAGATAAAGGCCAAACTGTCGATATATCTACACTAATTAAAAAGGGAAGATTTGATTGTTTTTTGCTTGTTTGCATTGAAAAGCCTCTGAAACTACTTGACCGATCTTGAGAATTCTTTCAGTAATGGATAACTACATCATCAGCGAGTAACATAGGCTATATTTTATCCCCGTACTCCCACGGGAACGGAAACTACGCGGGTGAAACCGCGTGAAGTCCGCGTCAAACATACATATATATCAACCACGAATGTGTATATTTTAACATAATACTCTTCGTCACGAGTTATGAGCGCTGACCTTGATTGCGCAGTAGTCATTTTATGATTCTGAATCTATCTGTCTGTCTGCCTATAAACATCATCATGCCTCTGTCCTTATTCTATGTTATTATTGGTCGCAATGAGCCCCTCCACTTCTCTCTACCAGCCGTCATATCTGTTCACTCCCATTATAGTCATACCATCCATCGTTTCTTAGATATTCCTATCCTTTAATATCCGATCAGACTCTTAAACAAAACATTTTTGCAACTTTAATTCTCTAGAAATCCTTAAATTAATTTTCATAAGTATCGCAGTGTCATAGCACGAGTGTTCCATATCGGTCGTAATTAGATAACTCCTTCCTGCTACCTGTCTCTGCACCGACCTTGAGTGGTCCCAAATGTTGTGCCAAACACCCAAACGCCACAACCAGTGACCATTGACCGCTGGAGAAAGTAAACAGACGCGAGCGACGTACGTGCGGCCTTGACGAGGCCATGTTCTTAGACCTCTCGCAGACCAAACGCAACGGTACACACTTCTAAATTGAGTCCAATTTACGTTGTCACATTCGAAAAAATAAAACACACGCCGACGTTAAATTGTGTGCCTTACGTCGTTGCTGTTAGAGTACATTATCGTAGCGTTGGTTGTGTGGTTGTATCTATTGTGGTTGAGGCAGGCAGTACCCCCACGGCGCTAGTGAAAGTGAATGGTGTCGCTCGCGGAAGCGTAGCGCGGCAGCCGAGGTGAAGGCATCATGTGATTGGTATTAACTTGCATGCTCTGCAATACTACTGGGGATTTACAATTGCCGTCACGACTAATGAGCGCACTGCGAAAACAGTAGTAGCATAGATAGACAGACTTATAAAATTACTTCTGTGCATTCAAGGTCCTGTCCATGATTTCTTCTTCATCAGCAACCTATATTAATCCACTGGTGGACCTAGGCCGCCCTGTCCTCAGCTTGCCGCATCCAGCATCCGCCTGCAGTCTTTCGCAGATCGTCATCCCACCTGGCCGGAGGGCGTCCTACACTATTTTTACCGAGTCGCGGTCTCCACTCAAGAACACGTTTATTGCCATGATAGTTTGTCTGTGACAGTGACAGACTTATACACGTCATATACACCTATCTCTCTACGATGGTAATAAGGGACCAGGACAGGACCCCTGGTCACACTGGACAGGGTAATAGTCTTTATTCATACACAATGTCATTTAGAAGTGACCATTCATTTCATGACGACTTCACTCTCACTCTCGTTTGACTTTCGTAAAAACACATAAATTTGCATACGAATTGAATAAATTAAACGGTATACAAGTCGGAAAGTGAATTCCACGGAGTGAGTTCAATAATACGATAAACTTCATGCTAGTAACGTTGCTTACTATACCGATAGCAATAAAAATACAATTATATTTTTGTAATTATTCTTAGGGACGTTATGTGGACGCTGTTCGGTATTAGAACGTGGTGAAGGGGCGCGCATATACTAAGCTTAGCTTAGATGTTTTTCTTCTAGAAGATCCGAGAATCTTTAACATTTACTTACAAATATATTCTTCGGTAATACTTAGCCATGCTAGCAAAGATAATATAGATGAGTCAAATCGCAATCGCATACTTGCAAAGTTCCATTATTTGCTGTTGTAGAGAAAAGCATAAAATTAAAGTTAAAAGTAAGAGTGTACATGTCATTTAACAGACACTGAATACGCGTCTGACGTCACTGACAAGTGACAGGCAGCGAGTGACGTAAGAGCCGTCAAAATAATGTCAAACAATACACACATATTCGCTGACACAGATATGCGCGCGGATGCGCTGTTGCGCAAACCACCGGCAGCGGTGTTCCAAATCCGCCACTCTCGATTTCGGCGACACGGTCACGGACAGACACCGGCGCGATTGTTTTTTATACTGACGTCACATAAACTTGTTAGAAATACCAATGCTAGGGTTGTATTGTTGCTAACGTTTATTGACTACCAGGTGTGGTTGAAAAGAGCTTGGCAGAAATGTTGGAATTGAAGATGTTTAGAGATCACAGCATTCGAGGATTCTTAAGCTGAATTTTGCGTTGATACAGGTGAAGTTCTTAGTAGTCTAATGGGAAAAGTCTATCTCGCCGTCTGTCTATTTAGGGCTACACCACAATTTAAAGAATAATTTCCTGACTTTTATTACATAAAGAGCTTCTAAGGCCATGAGCTCTTATTGCCATGATAGCTTGACACATATTATGAGACATATGTATACGTGTATACACTATCATTGCAATAAGAGTTCATGGCTCCAGCTCTGAGAAAGACCTCAAAACCAGCTTGAGATTCTGAGCACTATCGTCGGAAAAAAATATTTCTAAGATTTAAACCTTAGTAGAAGGTAATACCAAAATAATAAGCCTAACACAACCATTAAGGCTTAGTGCATTAAAGTTAAATTGTGTACAGGGGCCGTGACTTCCGTAATATTGAGTCAGCGCTACCTTGGAGGGAACACAAAAACATCCAGCAAAGATAATGTGCACTCAGCCGAATACACGTGATAGACTAGTTTGGCTAATGAAGCGAGTGCTACAATACTAAAAAACTATATTCTCAATAACGATACAATTGTAAGAGAACCAGCGCATTTCAAAGAAATCAATACAGCTGTCTGTCATGACGATTTAGATGCAGGTCCAAAGCGTCATGACACAGACAAAATTGTGCTCCTTGCGCCATAAATATGTACACAGAGACAGCCCCATAAAATGACTACTGCGCATTCAAAAGTACTCGTTCTTATTTTGTGACGGGACCTATACTAGAAGTAATAGTATTTCATGCTGTGGTCAAGTTCAAGTGCAACCTTGATGACGGTCAGTAACTAGATTTGAACTAGTGCCGAAATTATTGTTTTATCGGATGGGGAAGACAAGTCATCGGTCTTTGACTTAAGCCCCAGAATTATTTAGCCCTGGCTTTACCGTCTGTTATTACTATTATAAACTACCTTGTGGTTTCACCCGCGTAGATTTAATTTCATGGCTGGCCCTAGGAACCATAATTGTTATTTTGTATTAAAAACCTAAGTTACTCCTTGTAACATTACCTATCTGCCAGTGAAAGTCCCGTTAAAATCTGTCCAGCCGTTTCGTAGATTACCCGGAACAAACAGACAGACAGACAGAGAAAAATTAAAAAAATTAGATTTTTCATGTCAGTACCGTGTATACTTTCATACGCATTGAGTGAAAAGCTGTTATTTTAGAATTACAAACAGACACTTCAATTTTATTTATCTGTATAGATATAGATGTATAGATTAATAAGAAGTGTTTATGGCATTTATAAAACTGTCACAAATGTCAAACTTTTAATGACAGTTCAAGGCTGCCGTCAACCTTAAACACATGTTATAAGCTTAAAGGAAGCTTTAGTTTGTACAGGTTAATGGATGTTTTTTACGTTCTAATACGAAAGCAGGAATGACAGCATACAATAGTATGAAGCACAGCAACAAATATAAGACAAATAGATGAGAAAAAGTAAGAAAGTGAACTAAAGAGATACTCACTACACACAGTATATACTTCAAAGATGGCTGAATAGAAATGGTCCTTATTCAGAGATGAATGCCTGACAGACGAAGACAGAGTCATCGTGTGTCCTATAAACTTAATCATCTTGTTGAAAAGTGGGCTAAAATCTGTGCCTACCCTCAGGGACACTGGGAAGACTTGAAGATATGAATGAAAAATCAATGATTTGCTGAACATTCCTCCATTCCCTTAAAGCATATCGGCTTGATAACACAAGCATCAGTTATAACTATCTGTATTCAGGTACTGTCACAAGTTATAAACGTTCAGCAAAAAATGTGGGAATAACAGCGGATGTATACATGTATACATTCATACAAGACCCAAGACTGCGCAGTCAAGGTCACCGCTCATATCTCGTGATGGCAACTATAGCACTCTCCAAGGTGAAATTGCAACAACAATCAGCAACCTTCGCGCAAAAAGTGCATTGTGCAACCAAAACTAATGAGGAAGGAAGCAAATCATGAAGCATAAAGCCGAAAAAACACCGGAATCGTATGCACGGCCTTACCACCGCAAGGGCAGACCCTTAATCGAAAGATAACGAATAAAAACGAACAAATAAGTGCGATAACGCGATAAGTTAATCCCACAAGGTCTCGGTCCTAAGTCACTGGGTAAAGGTCAGATGTTTTACATCATTTTTATATCAGCTATGGAGTTTTTTCCGTAAGCGTACTTGGATTTTGACATTGGTCCGTTTTGGCGGTCGCTTGGTTAAGTGACGCTAAGGTTGTCGGGGATGTTAGTGGACTTTTGCCAGTTATATTAGCGTTCAACGTATTTTAGCAACTTTATGTTAATACTAGCGGACGTCACGCGGTTTCATCCGCGTAGTTCCCGTTCCCGTGGGAGTATGGAGATAAAATATAGCAGATGAAGTAGCTATCCGTTGTTGAAAGAATTTTCAAGATCGGTCAAGTAGTTTCGGAGTCTATTCAATGCAAACAAACAAAAAACATTCAAATCTTACCTCTTTATAATATGAGTGTGGATTAAATTAATTATGGATAGCTTGTTTATAGCAAAAAAATATATAATACATGTATGTTTGTGTTAACTACTTAATTACAAATTAAATTACTTTTTTCTTTCGAAAAAGAATTTTTTTCTTGATAGTTGCACCATTAGTGTAATAAAACTTAACATCTATACAGATAAATAAAGATGAAGTGTCCGTTTGTAATTAAAAAAATACAGTTTTTCACTAAATGCATATGAAAGTATACACGCAACTGACAATAAAAAACAACTTTTTAATATTTTTCTCTGTCTGTCTGTCTGTCTGTTTGTTCCGGGTAATCTCTGAAACGGCTTGACCGATTTTAACGGGACTTTCACTGGCAGGTAGCTGATGTTTCAAGGAGTAACTTAGGCTACTTTTATTTATTAAAGATATTAGGGTTACGCGACAATATGGATGAAACTAAATCTACGCGGGTGAAACCGCGGAGCACAGCTAGTAATATATAAGCAGAGAACGCTCAAAATCATATAATTTAATGATCTTATGAAATAATGTACGATTTATTCTTTGTAAGAAATAAAAAAAATCATCGATAAAATATCTTCAATGATCATAATTGCATAAACTCATCCGACCGTCCTTGTCTCAAGCACGAATTCACCAAAAAGTCTTTAATTCTCACTGAAATTAAGCCCGTTGAGGCATTTAAGGAAGTTGAGAACAAAGTGAATCAGGGTATTGAATCATCACAATGAATTTTAAAATATTCGTGAGGTGTTTTTTTTTATATTCAAGCATGTCTATCAAAAGGCCTTGTATCAGTATCAGCAGCCCCAAACAACATTCTTAAAAGTTTATGAAAAAAAACACAATTAAAAAAGGACCATAAATGAACATTCAACAAAAAAAAAAGCTTTCGTTACTGAATTTGAATAAAGAACGCAAAAGTAATTCTAGTATAGGCAGCTATATTTTTTTTAACTTTAGGCTTTCTATATTAAAATGTATTTTATTTTTATTTTTATACAACAATAGGCAAACAAGCATACAGTCCGCCTATCTATGAACATAACCAACACCAGAATGTCCTGGCGACCTTACTTACCGCAATACTACAAAGGTAGAATTATTTAGATTTGATCTACTGTAAGGTGGAGGTACATTCCCCAGTTGTGCAGCTCCGAATTTCGAACGGAATACCCCATTATGTATCTCTTTCCCAATCGAGTAATAAAATCGATTAGCGCAATTGCTCGGTGATCGAGTATCGCAATTGGCAATAAACACAGTGCATCAGTATCGTTGTGAAAAGTGCAGCAGGAAGCGCGACGCGGCCGTGACGGAGGCGAGGCCGCGACCGGTTGCCACCATAACGCGCAAGTAACGTAATTCGTGACGTGGTTTGCGTAATATGGCAATTGTCTCTGATTGATCGGGTCTTGAAATCGAGCTTGTTTATTTAACTAGCTTTCACCCTCGACTTTGTCCAGGTGTTAGATGCGTCATGCGACCAGCAGGTCTCTCATAGTAGTGGTCGCCTCATGAGAGCCCGGGCAGTCGAGGTGTAACGCTGCGCAGATTACAGCGGGGGGTTCCCGGTGCGGTGGAATTACTGCTCTGACGATCCAGTCCTAGAGAAGATTTTCTCCCTCGAAAAATCTATCTATATAACTTAAGTACTACCCAGACCATTCCGTATAGAAGATAGTTTTTTTTCTTCATTTATTTTTGGTTATTTATTTTCATAGTTTTTCGGAAAATCTATATAATCTGTATTACGAATCATCGAAGCTTACGCATGTATTATAGACAACAAAGTTACAAAATAGCTTCACTTTATATCAGATTCAGTATTCAGATCAATTACAAAAGTGAGTAAAGCACGCTAATACGTAATTACTTCACATAAAACATTATAACATTATTAAGATTTACGATGCGTTACAACTAACGACAGTTCATTTTGAAATCGTACACATTACTTTCATAAAAGTTGCAACTTTCATATCGTAGCGAATACGTACAAGCAAATATTAGTAATAAAGTCATGCATACTGTTACCGTGACGTTTTTGGCAAACGAATAGAATATATCTCTAACAAAAGCCTGGATTGAATCATTATCTTAGATGATACGACAAATCCTGGTAAATATTACGCGGAGAACGAATTGCGTTCCAAAATTATTTTCATAATCTGATCAAAACATTTCCTACGATAAGTAAACACTGTTATATGATATAACAAATTTAATACTGTAATTTTTATTATTTGCGCCACGTAGTATAATAGATGTACGTTTTTCTATATCGTATTGTCATGCAGTTTTCACCATTAGATTTTGATTTACATCGGAGGTTTATTTATGCGAACAATCATATTTGTACCCATACATTGTTCAAATTGAGTGTTCTTAATTTCACTTATTCGGAGAAATTTGTTTTGAAACAATAAAAACAATAGAAAAATAATCGCTTTCTCTATTACATAATACCATCCCATTTATTCAAACACAAATGAATAGTGCGATAATGCAATCACGAGGCCAGACTATAGGAGATATTATATTAAATACAGACTACCTACTTATAATTACAATTTGTCAGTCTCTTTGTAATTCCTAATGATCAGCTTTTCGCTTAATGCATGAAAGCACGTTAATAAAAAACAATTTTAATTTTTTGTCTCTGTCTGTCTGTCTGTGTGTTCCGGCTAATTCCGGCTTGACCGATTTAAGCGGGACTTTCACTGGCAGACGATGAATGTTACAAGGAGTAACTTAGGCTATTTTTATTTAAAAAAAAACATTAAGGTGAAACCGAGGGACACAGCTAGTTCAAAACATTAATCAATTAAGATGCGACACTCCCCTCCCCCGCCGATTTTTACACTACCAGTAACGCCTCGCACACAATGAAAACGCTTTTAGCAACGTAAAATGTCAAACTACCTTCAATTTTTTTTTGTGGAATTTAGATAAAATCGAACCTTCAAATGCTTACGTGTGATGCTTAAGTTATTGTCACTTAGTTTAAATGTTTAAACCTTTCCAATGTGGATAAAAATACACTTACAAAGAAAAAGGTAAAACAAGGTTGTTCAAAATAATGTAATTTAATTGGTTTTTATCAACTTGGCCTTAGAATGGTTTCTATCAAACCTCCAAAATTATCTTTAAAAGTATATTCATCAATGCGTTTTTAGATTCCAGTAGCTTACCATCAGGGGCTTAACCATGAGCTGTTATTGCAATGATAGTTCAGTTATGTGACAGTGACAAATGTATACACGTCATATAATATCTGTCTAATAAGAGTTAAAGGTATTTGGGCGATTATATGCTATAAACCATAGTAATTTGTGTAAAAAAAGTTAACCACAATAATATTATAATGAGGAAAGATTTGATTGTTTGCATTGTATAGGCTCCGTAACTACTTGACCAATCTTGAAAATTCTTTCAGCAATGGATAGCTACATAATCAGCGAGTAACATAGGCTATATTTTATCCCCGTACTCCCACGGGAACGGGAATTACGCGGGTGAAACCCCGTGACGTCCTTTAAAATCTGTGATCATTTTGTTTTATCTGTGTAAGAATTCCATTAAGGTGCAACAGTATAAATGCAATTTGTGCCTTGCAACTTGTTATTTATGAGGAAGTTATTTTTAATATAACCGCCATTATAACCTTTAGAGGCTATGATAATGCTCTGTTAGAGTTGTCGTTTGTTTATTGACTTTTAATTGCTTTATTTGACCTTATTGGTTTATTCTTGGAGTAGGTACGTTCTATTGTAAACAATAGTGAAGTTTAATTCCATTCTAACTATTAAAATTAAATTAAGAAATTTTATGTTCTAAAGTATTTACGTGTGGTTAATTTACAAAAGTAAATTTAAATATAGAAGTGAAAAATGAAGAGATGTCGCCTCGCCACATACGACTGTCCTCTTTAGGTGTCGAGCGGCGAATGATTCGAGAAGCTAGGCGTGTGTGCGCAGGCGCAGGCGTCGACAGGCGGAAGCGTGCGCGCACCCGCACAAGGCTGCGCTCCTGACCTCGCGCCGTCTTTGTCTAGCGCTATCTAAACGTCTGTTTACCCGCGAGGCCGAATGCATCATACCTTTGCCTGCCCTTTAAATAATTATTAAAACCATCAACTTATCGCCGAGTACGTTTCTTTTCGAAGAAAAACCTTGATAGATAAATAGCGTGATAATGAGGCGACTTGTCGAATGCGCGTTTTGCGTTTCATGACACGCATTTAAAGTATTTGATCTAACAGCCATTCAGTTGTTTTTGTCTCATGAATAACTATTTATTTTTAGCGATATGCTAAACATTTTTTTGTTTTCAGGTATGGCACATGTCAGACTACTGTGCTGACTGGATTAAAGTGCATGGGCTGTTTGTAAGATGTAAGTAATTACGAATTCAAACAATTTAATTTCCTATTCACACATTAAGTACACTTTAGTTCATTAGTTTCAAATTATGAAGTCGTCTAAATAAACTACTTACATAAAAGGAGTATTAGCTTGTCTTTGGAAGTAGTATTTGCATTTATTACCTAGCATATATTTCAACCCTACCGTGAATACTAATTAGGCATTGCGCGAGTAACCGTTTTCGCAGTGAGTAATTGTTACTGTGCAGACCCTACGTCATTTATCTTATTGTGCGTTTTTGGCAACCAATGCAAATAAAACTGCATGCTTACAATCAGATATTGTTTATAAAGATACTATACTTAACACTCTATGAACTACTTGATTATATTCATACAAAAGATAGATTTATCCAGCGCAAAAATGACGTTCAATTAGTCTTCCAAAGTCGCGAAGGATGAATTTATTTTTGATTGGTCTACCAAGTGCCACGTCTCCAACCTCACTATGTGTTCCCCATACGCGAAATAATAGCTCAATGCGCGCAAAGAAAGCATTTTTTAATAACAAAATCCCGTGATATGTGAATATTTTTCGAATTGTCAGCGCAGTTATTGAATGTAACCCGCAACGTCGACAAGTGAGTCGAGTGGTTTTTTAACCACTTCGAATGTAGGCGACCTTGTCAATGCTTACTATTCGGGGTGAGCAACTTGATACAACCTACTATTTATACATCGACTGTATCATACACAATACAATAACTGGTTACTATGAGTTCCAACTTAAATGTGATTATTTTTGGGAGAACATTGGATGAATACAGGAAAGGAAGGGCTTTTAAGAGACGTTGAGAAGAACGGAATTTTCCGTTCGAAATTCTCCGAAAAAGAATATTCGGTCAAAAATTCACAAAGTTCCTAGTTCTTATTCGTCCAAAAATTACGTCCGATCATGGTCTGCTAGAATAGGGTTTGACATTTACATGTTCTAAACCTATTTTAGTTGAATCATTAACGAACGAAAACTTGAGTTTGCTAAAAACAGCGATTCTGAAATTACCTTTGATTTTCGTTCGTTTTCAGAGTAAGTGAGTGAGACCCCTTGTATTTCCCACCTTAAAGAAAATTATTGGCAAATATCTAAAGCTTATACTACCATTAGTATTAGTAAAAAAATATCTAGGTGAATCATTACCGGTAAAAAAGGATTTTTGAATTTTTATTTTGGATTCAACAAACGAAATGTAGAACTTTAACGTACGTTTTTGATTGGATTGTTAATCGTATCGAGGCATGACCGTCGGTGTAGTTATGCACGAGTTTTCGTTATCAACTCACATATGTTCAGGAAAATATAATTTTCCATCACATACACTATACTAAAACATAGTACATTGGTAATCTATATCTATATATCTATCTGTATGTATACATAATCTATTCAGATAAATTACGTTGAAGTATATGTTTGTAATTCTAGATTAAAAGCTTTCCAACAAATACATATCTAAATATATAACTCAAAGGTGACTGACTGACTGACATAGTGATCTATCAACGCACAGCCCAAACCACAGGACGGTTCGGGCTGAAATTTGGCATGCAGGTAGATGTTATGACGTAGGCATCCGCTAAGAAAGGATTTTGATTAATTCCCTATTCTACCCCCAAGGGGATAAAATAGGGGATGAAAGTTTGTATGAAACTAAATTTAGGCGAGTGAAACCGCGGGGCACAGCTAGTGAAAGTATATACGGTACTTATTATAACTTATAATAACTGTCATCTATCTGTCTGCTTGTTCTGGGACCAAGTACTTAGGATGTTTAGAGAAATTTTTTTAAAATCTGCGGAATAAATACATTTATTAAATTAAGTCTACGCATATGAAACCACGGGGCACAGCTAGCAATCTAAAATACAAGCGTCAAAGTTCATCTTAATAAAAACAACTATGTATCATGAATATCATGATCTTACGTAGCCAAAACAACACCTTTCATGGCTCCTAACAATCAATAACATATTGAAAACCTCAAGGCGAGCCACCGAAACCGGCTAATGACAGATAAATGGATTAAACCGACGAGGAAGTATCGTGTCCAATTCGTCCTAGCGGCCCTTGTTACAGACGCACACATGCGCCGAGCAATGGCCATGAGATACTGACATCACAAGTCACAACAAGGTCTGACGCCGCCCGCGCCGATTATACCGATAGCACACAAACTACTACAATCAAATTTAAGAGTGCCCGAGCCGAGTGTCGTCGCGTAGACCGCGTAGCTCGGCCAGTGGTCTTATTACGAGTTTTGCACCGTTTTCGTAATCTATACATGCTAGAGTCACCCACAATATTTGTATGAGATATTTAGTTCTTCGCGTCACCGCTAGGAGGCGTTGTACAATTCTTCATACAAATATTCGACGGAGACGCTATCGAGTATAGATTAGGAAAACAGGTGGCAATCTCGGAATAGGGGTACAGAGTGCCTAGTGCGAATTTTCTCAAAATCGCCGTCAAAGTCACCGCGTCGACGTAAACGCAGATTTGTATGGGCTCACAATAGTGTCATCGTTAGGCCGACAGAGGCGCTGTTTCGATCCCATACAAATCTGCGTTAACTTTGACGCGGTGACTTGTGACGGCGGCAGAGAAAAACTCGCACTAGGTAGTCAGCACTCGATGGCGTTCGGTATAGTACAGTTTAGATATATGCTTTACAACTACAGTTAGGAAACTAGGCGTAATTTTTGAATTAAAGGATGTTTGCTCCAATGATCGTGATTGACAATTTTAAAGATTACAAATTATACTATTTATTTCCCGTTAAAATAATATAATTTGTCGTTTTGGAAAAAGTCGTCTAAACACGTTAATGAGGTATACGTGTTTCTTCTATTCTGCGTTCGAGGATTGACGCATTCGAAATGTGGTGCTGGCGTCGAATGCTGCAAATATCTTGGACGCAACGCCGGACAAATGAGTCAATCCTCAGGCAGCTTAACATTACGACGAGACTATCAACAACCTGCTTACAAAGAGTCCTTAAGTTCTTCGGGCACACAGCAAGACGCGATCCAGACAGTCTAGAAAGGCTGATGATCACGGGACGAGTCGAAGGCAAGAGGAGCAGGGGTCGTTCGCCAACACGATGGACGGATGCGACCCAGGCTGCAACGAGGACCACACTTCAAGCTACCATCCAGATGGCACAAAATAGAGAGGCATGGAAGGCAATGTTGGTGCAGACGTCGCGCCATGATCACGTCCCTCAGTAATGAGGTTACGACTTAAAAAAAAAAGAAGTTTCTTCTATTAATACGAGTGTTAAGGATTAGAAATAAAACGCAATGCAAGCCTTCTCACCGTACTATATATACTATATATTTTTTGGATGTCCTGTAAATTCATTTGTATACCTAAACAGAAGCCGTGGCAATAAAGTTATGGATGTTGCAAAAATGCTATCAAAGACTTTTGAAATAAAATTTTTTTTTTAATAATAAGTATTTTAATGATTGAGAATAATGATTTATGAATTTGTATGTTAACGGTACAGCCACGTGCATCACGGCGCACGCATGTCGCGTAACATATAGTAATGGCAGTGTTGACTCCGTAGCGTGGCCTTCGCTGCGATCGCCGATCAACTATTTTTAACTAAGGGCCCACGCCTTATACATACATATCATACCATACCGTATATACCTACTTCCATCGCACAACATATGAACACTATATCTAACCAAGTAAATATTTTTTATGAATCTTATGTCTGTGAGTCATACGTAGGAGCTCGTGGCACAGTTGCTATTGCGCATAGCATTCGATCAGCGAAGTTAAGCAACTCTAACCCTAGCCAGTAATTGGATGGGTGACTACCGTGCTTCAGAGAGCATGTTAAGCCGCCGGTTCCGGTTGCCAATTTATCACTTTTGGCAATCGGAGGCCTTAAATAGTCTGACAACTGCTTTAACCCAGATCACAGATTTTCCTCGTTAAAAGATTAAGAAGTTCAAATGGTAGTCGCTTCGTATAAAAATCAGAAAAACCATGATTAAAAATTTTTCTCTGTCTGTCTGCCTGGCTGACTGTCCGTCTGTCTATCTTTCTGTCAGTTTGTTCCGGGTAATCTCTGAAACGGCTGGATTAATTGTAACGGGACTTTCACTGGCAGGTAGCCAATGTTTCAAGGAGTAACTTAGGCTACTTTTATTTATTTAAAATATTTGGGTCCCGCGACATTAAGGATGAAACTAAATCTACGCGGGTGAAACCGCGGGGCACAGCTAGTTAGATTATATTAATCAACAGTATGTTAATCAACATAGGCATAGTATATGTGCAAGACGTTAGAACTAAAGGATTTTTCTAATGCATGTAATTCAGAAATATAATAACAAAATATAGTTAGCATGTCAACGAATCATTAAACTGGACGATGATAAATTAAACTTATCTAGAACACGTAAAATAATCAAGTTATTAAAATTCAAGGCGACCGGTGCGTTTGTCAACAAAATTGTATAATTACTTGGATCTTACGAGGAAGCACAAATTATCAGTGTAATGTGTTATTATACAGGTTTTACTGTGGTTTGCTAACGGATTAGGCCGAACTGCGTGGGCTAAGCATATTTCTATATGCCAGGGTCAGAAGCCTAAGAAAATCTGATAATTTGATAATTGGATTACATTAAAAATCAAACTGTCTACCGCGTTGGTCTAGTGGTCGCAAGGTCTACTGTGGAACGAGGTACGATTCCCGAGTCGGGCAAAGTTAGGTTTTTCTATATGTCATTTCCCAGAAGGAGCCTGGAGTCTGGATTAGTTCCTGGTTAATGGCTATAGACTCGCCACTATTACATGGGACTTAACCATAACTACTCAAATGAAATATGAAGTTCCGTTTGTCTGTTTGTACCAATCAGTTTTTCAGTGTTGCCACACCACAAGCTTACGGTGAAAAAAAACATCATGAGGAAACCTGCATAAAAGTAAATATTTGTAACACCTTTACAAATTTCACAAGAAAGGGGACAACACAAACAATTAAACAAACAAATAATAAACAATTATAAACAGTATTCAGGTCAAAGTTCCGAACAATGAAAACTCCTGTGAAAGAAAATTAATAATATAAACTTCCCCCTTATAAGTAAAGTTATCTTCCGTATCGGAAAATTTTCAAGAAAAAAATGTCACGTTTCGCTTTGGAAATCATTGAGTACTTTATTATTAGGGCTTCCTGAATGTTGATCAAATGAAAGCGTTATGTAGTGTAAAGTATATAACTATTAACAGGTCTATACAGATACATATAATTGAATTGTCTGTATGTATTTTCAAATTAACAGCTTTTCCTAAATGCCTGTATTCCCCGAAGGGGCCTACCCCTTCGGGGAATACAGGCGTGAGCACATCTATACATCTATACAGATAAATAAAATTGAAGTGTCTGTTTGTAATTCCTGTCCGTCTGTCTGTCTGTCTGTTTGTTCCGGGTAATCTCTGAAACGGCTTGACCGATTTTAACGGGACTTTCACTGGCAGGTAGCTATTTTTACAAGGAGTAACTTAGGCTACTCTTATTTAAAAAAAAAACATTAGGGTTCCGCGGGACACCCATGAAATTAACTCTACGCGGGTGAAACCGCGGGGCACAGCTAGTGTAAATATATATTGGGTTTTTCCTACGCGTGATCTCTCTCCGGTCGTGTCATTGCCGTCCCATCGGAGTATGAGAGTGTGGGAAGAGTGCACCTGTGTTTGTGCACTTTAATATCTCCTGCGCACATGGCTAATCCCTCGTAACTGAAATTCGGTAGATCATTATAATTAGTCTAGTTCTACAATTTAGAGTCTACATTTCATTCCAAATCCAAGATCTAATAGCGGCTGTAATCTTACCCAACTAATGTGGGGAGACTTTGTGTATGTTTTTTATTTGTGTTTATACGCCCGTTAGCCGGCTCCCAAAGGTCGAGACCACTCGACCGCATCATTACCTATTTACATGCAACCATCATACAGTTATATTTGCATGGCTAATGTTTGTAGGAACACCCTTCCGCGTTTAGACGTGCATCCCCCATAACTAACATACTTTAGATTAACCAGTTAATTGTTAGGTCATAGAACAATAACAAATTCATTGCCTTGAAAACTTAACGCGGAAGCTTAGATTCATGTTTGGAGTTCATAAAATATTTGCCCAATTTATAGGTTTTGACACGTTCGAACGTCGTCGCTTGATCTTCCGTTTGCGCTTTCTTATGGCGTAAAACTTCCTACACTCGCCGCTTGAGGCGCTTTTTAACGTTACGCAAGCGATACCATCATCATCATCTCCCTGGCCTTATCACACATGGTCGGCACTTTAATTCAACCCGATGCGGCTGATTACCTGATTTTTATACGAAGCGACTGCCATCTGACCGATGAGCCAGCGATATCTACACTAATATTATAAAGATTTAATTGTTTTTTTGTTTGTTTGTTTCCATAGAATAGGCTCCGAAACTACTTGACCTATCTTGAAAATTCTTTCAGCTACATCATCAGCGAGTAACATAGGCTATATTTTATCCCCGTACTCTCATGGTAACGGAACTACGAGGGTGAAACCGCGTGGATCCTCTAGTCGTCAACATAAAAACATTTACAAACATGGGGTACTGACTGATATCCTAAAGATCTTGATTTATTATTAAATGAATATGGAAACGCGCCTAGGAAACTGTCAAGCGAAGAGTTAGCAATATCCAGAAACGCTACGTTTGTAACTATTTCGGCTGTGGGCATCAGTCATCCAAGACCTGGCGCCGGTTCCGCCTTGGAGCGACGCCAAATCTGCACAA
This sequence comes from Watsonalla cultraria, assembly GCA_964035505.1. Classification (NCBI taxonomy): domain Eukaryota; kingdom Metazoa; phylum Arthropoda; class Insecta; order Lepidoptera; family Drepanidae; genus Watsonalla; species Watsonalla cultraria. The sequence goes on along the minus strand of OZ037717.1, from coordinate 457,392 downwards.
AGGATGCATTTAAAGACCCACAATTATGACACCCGAATTTAAACACGCCTAATGAGTGTTTCGGGAAGACCATTCCAGAGAAAAGAATCCAGAAATATAGCTTCTCTTTTCCCGATTACTACTAAAATTAATAAACTTGTAAAAATTACTAGTCTACTCCTGTTTGAGAATACAACTTAGCTGTGCTCCACGGTATGTGTTACTCGCGTAGGATCAATGATCAAAACTTTGTTACTTTGTTAAATAGAAGTACCCTATGTTATATTAGCTACCTGTCAATGTAAGTCCCGTTTCAGAGATCAGCCGGATCAATCAGACAGACAGACAGAGAAAAAAAATTTAACAAGTTTTTTTTTCAAGAAATTACCGTATATACTTGTATGTGCATTTAGTGAAAAGCTGTTACTTTGTAATTACAAACAGACATTTCAATTTTATTTATTTGTATAGATTATTATTTATATAGGCAACATAATAATTTCCACATAACAATATCAGTTGCGTTATATTCGCAGTGTAATAAAATTCAATAATTAAATCCTTCGTCACAATCTAAAGTGCACTAAAGTACTCTAGTTCTAAGTATAATTAGATACAATCGATGTGCCTACAATACCAATACCATGTAGATGTTTATCAGATGATTAAAGAGCGCCGTCTGTAACCATTAGCATCCATATCAGGGGATTGTCAAAAATTTGATACATAAAAAAAATTATATGCTCACGCCATCCCAGAATAGTCTCGAAGAAGAGGTATTGAAACAACAAAATCTACATTTCACCGAATATGACGTGACAGATGGGAACACTAACTTGATCTCAGGCACTATACACACCTTGAATTACTTCTCAGACATATACTTGTGTTTGAGCACCAAGGAGATCAATTGATGCTCAGTACTGTTGAACTGAGCTGAACTGAACTGGTTCGCGTCGGGTTAGGTACTGAATAAAACACCAATGCGAATTGAACTGAATACGAACTCTCTGTTCGATCTCGTTTATTGTGAACTCCTATTTACATATTGCGTAGAGAAACTTCATAGCGCGATCTAATTATGACAAGCGCCATCTAGTGAATTTGAGTGAACTAATATAATGAAATATAATTTGGTCTTAAACAACTTGTTTCCTCACCATGTTTTCCCGTAAAGCACGTGAGGTGAAATTACTTCACATATTTTTGTTTCCGCTGGAATTCGAATTTGCGTCGCTTGCGTAGCATAGCAGGCGACTGCTAAAATTCACGGTTCTTTTAAGTATTACAAACAAATAATCACATACCTTTATTCTCAACCTCTCGTCCACACATGTCCTTAGAGCTCCCAACGGTCCCTCCATAGTGTTAATACGGCTTAACACATTCTTCTCCCTCGGCGGCCGTCTCTCATACGCAGGAACTAAAAGAGACATAAAACTTACTTTCCTTATGACTAAACATTTTTACTACAATAATGATAGTCCTAATCCAGACTTTTAATAATTAATTCTCTGAACCATTTTTATATCAATGTAATAAGAGATAAGGCTTGCTCCTGTACATTTTTCAGGTAAGCGTCCAGCCAATCCTGCCTATTTCTCGGCCTCCCGCGTAAAAATTCAATTTTTGACGGTTACCCAAATATTTATTACCCAAATATTTTATCGTAACGTTCTTCTAAATCTTCTCGGAAGGAATCAACAGAAAATGATCCCTGCGAAGTTCACTCACGTATATTTATGCGATAGCAAAGTCGCAAAGAATAAGTCAACGCACTCAGCTGGTTATCAGGTCATAGCTATAACACCTGTTAAAATATAGTCATAGGTTCTTGCGTCATGTATTTATTATTTCACAGTGGCAGGTGTAAGTACCAAATGCATTTGTGCTTCTAAATATAATATAATGTACGTTTGGATGTAACGTACAACTTTATATTTATTTATTTAAATCATGTGCAACATACTGCATGAAACGGATCGCCGAAGAAATAGGCAAGGATGGTTACAATATTCTTTTTTGCACCGAGCATTATTAGGTGCCTAGATAGATAAGCGTCCACAGAAGTCTCAGAAGGTCTCAATATAAGCTCGTGAGTTGACATCACTGCACTTAACTCATTCACACAGGTACTGACTTCTCATAATGAAGGTAGCCTGGGATGTTTTGAAGTTTAATTTTCAAAGCAAAGAAGTTCTTAATACGCGCTGCTTAAACGATCATAGTTGGCCCCCTGTTGTATTTTTTCATCGGCTTTACTGTATTTTAGTTTTACGGCATTTCAAAAATTACAGCTTAACAAAGAAGTTTAAAAACCGATTTATCATTAGGGGTCAAACAAACCGAGACATGTTGAATAAATTCCCGTTTCTCTCCGAGCCACATCGAGTCGAGTCATCATGTTCGCGTCCAGATTTCTCTAAAGAAACTGTCTTAGCAATATGATCATGTTACTTTGTAAGATTCTAGTGAAATCAAGAGCAGTCGCACGTAACTGGTTTTTATTCGATAAAATCCATCAAACATAATCCACGAAACTAATTTATTGTGATTATTACTAGCTGTGCCCACGGTTTCACTCGCGTAGATTAAGTTTTATTCTCGCGGAACCCTAAATGGTTTTTTAAATAAAAGTAGCCTAAGTTACTCCTTGAAACATCAGCTACCTGCCAGTGGAAGTCCCGTTAAAATTGGTGCAGCCGGTTCAGAGATTACACGGAACAAACAGACACACAGAGATTTTTTTTTTATTTGGTTTTTCAGTGTCAGTAGCGTGTATACTTCTATATGCATTTTGTGAAAAGCTGCTATTTTGAAATTACAGACACTTTAATCAGATTTATCTGTATAGATATATACATATAGGTGTATAGATGACATTTCTGAATTCTTTTGATCATTTCGCCGTGTTAGTACAGAGAACATTGAGACGTATAATAAATAAATAGTGTATTTTGTGATTTCTCTGTTTTAGATACAGTTACAATTCCTCATTTCAGTTGTTTCAGGTTAAAGCATTGTATTTTCTAATTTATCTGAATCAATCTCTGCTTTCACAAAACGAGAAAGCTACAAGCAATATCAAAACGTACTAAAACTCAATGTATATTGCGCTGGATTATCGACAGTATAGATGGAAAGAGGTACATTTTCTTTACTATGACAGTTTTATCACGATGCCTATTATTCATCGAATAGACAATACAATTATATTGCGTACTAACTAGTTCAATCGCAATGTCTAATCCTGGGGTCCACGTGCTCGAGAAATAAATTCTTACAACGTGATTTAGGCCTAATTCTCCACTGGAATAATCGTAAATAGTGTAAAAGTATCGATAAAGTCAATAAATCTCGCCGGCGTAGGTACCAGGGCGGCATAGGCATGGCATAGCCCGCATGCGGTCGCCGATCGCGAATTACTTTCACTCGACTATCCCCGGGCGCTGACCGCGGCCGGGTCGTCGGCCGCGCGCCGAGCGCGGGAAACGCCGCAGCCATCATGCCATTCAGAAAAGCGCGCCATGTTTACACAGATGCGCGCCGAAACGCGTTCCGTTGCATCACTTCCGTTTACGTTCCGTTCTACGCTTATTAGTGGTGCGTTCCGATTTAGTTTTATGCCTTACCGCTATTGGGTTACGTAATTTTTGAATTTCAATTATGTGAGTAGCATTCACAGATAACATTACCACATTTTCGCGTTACTTCAAGATTGAATGAGCTACGAAAAGAAGTTTGGCAGGAGTACGTAAGGGTTTGTTATGTCTTCAGGTTACATCTAAACAGAAACCTCATCGAATTATGATCAATGAGTACTTAACAATGTCAATCAATTATTTATTCAAATACCACGCAATATCTTATAAGTATGTTGATATTGACACGCCGAAGATAGCATGCACACGCGCATCGCGCTCAGCATGCGTGATGACACAACACGCAAACGTCGCCACGTTCATGAAATTGGTTGATTATTGCAACTAACTAGTCACTAATTTAAAGTTTCTCAGAAGAATGTCGAGCTAAAAAGTGGGCTCTTACCTTGTATAAAAAAATTTAAGTTTTTTGTGAAAAAATTAGATTAATAAAACACATATCGTGCTAGTAACGTACGTTTGAATTTAATTATTTTGCTGTTACTGTCAATACCATCATCTTTACTTAAATAACTACTTCAAAAATTCATTTCTTTGACAAAATCCTAAAATAATCCTTCTTTTCTCAATAAAATTTCCTAAACAACCAAGTAACAATAGTACCTAATGGTACCTGAAAAGTCTTAAAATTTACTAAAACTGTTTCCATGTAATATAATCAACCTTATTCCCTTTTAACTAAGATAAATCCTATTGAACTCATAAAACCATTTTCCACATTGAAAAGCCCAAGTTAAATTGTCTCAAGCACGACATAATCGCATAAATTGTTTTAATATTGTTGTTTCGGCCCGAAAAGTAACTTTTTAAGATAACACTTTGTTCGGGCGCAAATCTCTGGATGCGATGTCAACGACCGATGGTCCAGGGTGCGAGAGAGACGGCTACAGTATCTCACTCATGTGGAAAGCGGTTATGCAACGATTGTACACGCGAAAGTCTAACACTGGTGTCTTGGGTTACAACGTATCTAGATTATATGATATCTAGATTATGAATCGCAACCACATTTGTCGTCAGTACATTGTACACAACTGGGGGAATCGGGATTATGAGTTCTTCTCATTATTAATTATTCTTCTTCTTCTTCTTCTCATTGGAGAAGTCCAAGTGAATTCAGAGTCCTTATGTGTCTCAACACATATCGTTTTTTGAAAGTGTGATCTTCAATGTATTCATTAACGAATAATGAAATCTTAGTAACTTTCCTCGTTTTTGACGTTTTCAAAAAATGTAACCTGGCTAGATTGATTTATTGGCCCCAAAACCCCTACATATTAAAATGTCATGAAAATAGTTGGAGCTGTTTCTGAGATTCAGATTATTGCAACAATTGAACGATAAAAAGTACTAGATAGAAAAGACAATTTTGAGTTCCTAAGCCATTTTCAATAATTAATTAAACGCATTCTACCGTATATAATGTAGTTTTTAAATATCATACAATTCCACGGCAAGTATTAACGATCGGAGCATTATCTTGTACCCACAACTTTCTAAGATATCTAAGACTCATTAGATGACATTGCGCACGATTGTCCCGAACAGTGCTTAACATTGCAAAACAAAATGGCGACCGCAATTATACATAGATAGAATCTTACCAGCGTTAAATTAGGCTTTACTATTTGCACAAACGAACCAATATGGAGTTTACGAGCCAGCTGCGTATTTAGACTGCGCTCATGTTACTTCGCGGGCCCTTTTCACCGCCATTTTTGTCAGTTTGGCGTGAAATAATGGGAGATTCGGTCACGCAATTGCGTGCCCTACAGAACTCAATACAAAGCTATTGATTAAAGGTAAAATACAAGTGGGATCGGCGAGAGTCCATATTACGTAAGTAATATAATTCGGCATATTTGACAAGCCTGTAATGTAAAGAGCCTGAACGACTGAAATCAACGCACAGCCTAAACCTGGTCTCTGAGACTAAATATACTATGGAAAAGTAATTTTTTTTTAAATTTCTACCCGTATAGCCGTACAGTCGCCTGCTACAAATGCGACGCAAATTCGAATCCCAGCGGGTCCTGTACCAATGAGTTTTTCTAAAAAAAAGACTTATGTGCAGTGATTTCACATGCTATACAAGGTAAAGGAAAACATCGTGAGGAAACCTGCATATGTGTGAGAAATAATTCAAAGACGTATGTATAGTGCCTGAGACGGGGATGGAAATCGGTCCACCAACAGACACACAGACAGACAGACAGAAGTAGAAAATTAAAAAAAAATGGATTTTCTATGCTAGTATCGTGTATACTCTCATAAGCATTTAGTAAAAAGCTGTAATTTTGGAATAACAAACAGACAGTTCAATTTTATAAATCTGTTTGTATGATTGTATAGATGAATAGATATAGATTACCATAATGCACATAACTTCGCAACACTTAAGTTTTAAATCGACCGTATTTAATGTATTAATTGTCTGAGGCATTGTTTTTTAATATAATTTTATGAGTCTTTCAAATCTGTGAACAAAAGGCAGTAAAAAAACAAGCAGTTTACGTGAGCAAGGCCGGGGCAGGGGTCACGGGCGGCATGCAAATTAGGTAGCTACCATTGTTAGTAGCAAAGTCATTCACTACAGAGCTGGATCGATCGAGGTTCCATTCAGTCATACGAGGACGTATTCCAACATTACATACGAGTTCAAAATACACGATGGATCCCACTTTGGTGGAAGGGAACTATCCAAGGGCATAGACAAGGAGGGTAGGCGACAAGAACGTCCGAAATACATACATAAATGCACACGCCTATGCATAATGCTTGCAGACGTCACGCGGTTTCACCCGCGTAGTTCCCGTTCCCGTGAGAGTACGGCGATAAATTATAGCCTATGTTACTGAAAGAATTTTTGAAATCGGCACATTAGTTTTTGAGTTTATTCATTATAAACATACGCACAAAAATACAAATCTTTCCCGTATATAATAGTAGTGTAGTAGACATACGTATTCCATAACTCGAGACGGCACCTGTACCAGAGCCTAAACTGAATAAATCAGATCCTGTATTTCGAGCCGTGGTGGCCGTGGGATTTGAGCAGTCGCCTGCTACGCAAGCGAGGCAAGTTCGAATCTCAGCGGGCCTGTATCAATAAGTTATTCCAAAAACTTATGTGCAGTGATTTCACACCACATGTTTTACGGTGAAGGAAAACATCGTGAGGAAACCTTCATTTGTCAAAGACGTGTAGTGCCTGAGACGGCGATAGACTCATCATCTGTCACGTTGGCACTTAATAATCTTCCGTGAAAAGTGGGTATTGTTATTACAACACCTCTGCCTACCCCTTCGAGGAATACAGGCGTGAGCTGTATGTAAGATCAATAGAGACGAACAATGTGTAATCGAAGCTAGAAATAAGTCGTATACGATGTTTTTTTAGTCCATGAGTAAGTTAGTCCAAAAGGTCCATTGGCCGAGGGCACGCGAGTGCAGCCCGGGAGGCAGGTCGTCGGCCGCGGGTGACACAGAGCCGCGTTCATCGCTTGGCCTAGACTGACCTCGAGCATGACCTAACAGTGACGCGCCACAAGGATCGATGCGTGACGTCACCAACGAATTCCCGCTCATTATAAACTAGCTGTGCCCCGCGGTTTCACCCGCGTAAATTTAGTTTCATACAAATTTTCATCCCCTATTTTATCCCCTTGGGGGTAGAATTAATCAAAATCCTTTTTTAGTGGATGCCTACGTCATTACGTCTACCTACATGCCAAATTTCAGGCCGATCCGTCCAGTGTTTTGGGCTGTGCGTTGATAGATCACTATGTCGGTATCAATGTTACTACTTTGAGTGATTTCGCCATTTTATGGTCAAAAGTACTAGTAAGTTAACGTATCTAGATTGGTGTCTTGATAGCTTGGATCATACAAGGCAGGTGATTACAATTAATTCTTACCTGCCTTTACTGATAACTGACATGTATTGCATTATGCAAAGATAAGTAGGTGCTAATGCTATTATGGTGGTCTATTTTTATACCAATAAGGTAATTATCTGCAATTATTCATTGTTATGCTTGTAGTGCCTTGTAAAATAATAGATTGTGAGATTTGAAATTAATTATTGTGTATCTAGTAATACATTTATAGTACAGTACCATTAGACCAGTCCTGGATCTATTCCTAAATAATTGAAGTAATAAATTTGTTTAATACATATTTATTTAATTGACAAGCAGAAATAAGACATATTAATAAAGATGACAAACACAAGATATATAGAAGTCTTCCCACAAGAGTATATTATGCAAACTTTTTTTCTGTCATTCTGTCTGTTCTGGCTAATCTCTGAAATACCTGGACCAATTTTAACAGGCCTTTCACTGGCAGACGGCTGATGACACTAGGAGTAACATAGGTTACTTTTAGACAAAAAACAATTAGGGTTCCCTGAAATAAAGCTACCCATGAAAGGGTATGCTGGTGAAACCGCAAGGCTCAGGTTGTATTAACACAATAAAAAAAAAAATCTTTGCTTTTATTAAATGTGGCAAGAATTACCGGTATGTATATAACATTCCGGTAATTCTTCAGATATGCAGGTTTCCTAGCAGTTTTGTCTCTCTGTACTATTCTAAATACAGTTTCAGATGAATTAGTGTAGTTTAGAACGGCTTGTTGGTTTAGAACCAAATTTAAACTTGCATATCCAGCCATTGCGGGTAGATATTTAAAGAACACGGCCCCCATCAATCTTAAACTCATAGCATGGCTAAGACCATGCCAAGTAATAGTTATCTCGTAGTTTAAATAGTGAGATATTATGTGAATGGTACGCAAAACAGTACATATTGAATTGACATATGTGTAAAGTAACAAAAATAACTTACCCAAACACTGTAAATATTGTTAGTACGTCATACCTACTAAAGACACAGATGATAGTTATTGTATGATAATTCAATTAGCCAATAGATTTCTATCAAAGTTAAAATGTTGTAACCAAACATAACCTCAAATATTCGTACCTTGATATTGAGCGAAACGTTGCCTATTTTTCTCCTGTAGCTCCCTTTCTTCTTTCTGCCTCTTCATTTCTTTCTCTTTCTCCCTCTTTTCGACCAATTCATTCAAGCCTACAGGAATTATTTCTTGGTGTCTTTGCGCCGCGTCAAATTGTTGAATGTTTTCGTACAAAGGTGCACTTTCCACCGGTATTACAACCTTTTTTGAGTATAATGCTTTAGAAGGATTATAATTAGAACCACAGGCACTTATTTCTGATTCAGAAGTGGAGGAATCAGAGTTGTTTTCTTGAGACATTGTGAAAAGTTTGCAAATATTCGATCAAAACAAACTTTAACACAAATATAAACTTGAATTGACGGCGGTGACAAATGACAGTTTGATTGTGGCACTTCACGTTCCGTTCCATGCGTGAATCGTACTTTGCGCATATTTTTTTATTTTATAATCTGTTCAGTTCTTACATCTGTGAATTATCTTTTTATTTTTACTTTATAATTAAGCATATAAAAAAATATTTAGGTTCATACACCAACATTAGTAATTTATTACAATAAATAATCTATGCTGCTAACAGTGTTATTTGAACGCGGAAACTATTTTGGAAATAAATTTACTATAGTGCCTCGATGAAAATTAAATAATTGCACGATTTAATTGTACTGCAACGGCAGGCAATAGTAATAATTTTATTGAAGGTTCTTCCTTAGGTGTACCTATTACGTTTATTATTTAATCGAGTGTTACAATAAAAATTATGTTAATTCTCTCAAACAATTTGAGTGTGTGCAAGTGTCGAGCATTGAACATTAATAAAACGATGTGTAAACAGCACATTAGCAACAGTAGGCTCGTCATCAATAGTGGCGGCTGAATGCAAGGTCTTTAGAGCAATATGCAAGTACCTACTTCACTAGGAAGTAAATGAACCAAGGTTGCCAATCGTTGTATTAAATCGTTCAATAGGCAATTTATAAAGGAAAAATCCTGCAAAAATAAAAAAACATCATTAAATCTATTTAAAAAAAACGTACTTAACACAGTTCTGCTACTGGTCAATAGAGGGCGCTCTTTCTTTTTTAATCTACCAATTAAGAAAAATGTAACGAGATTGATTACAAACAAAGCGAGCTATTTTCTGTCTTCGAACAAATCGAATCGTTGACAAGGTCATCAATTTAAAATTCGAACAGGATCCTGTCAAATTAGATGTATGATTTTAATCAGGTCTCATTATCATTTTTGATTTTATATAGGCAGGTACAATCACCGACGCAAATGCTGAAACGAAAAGTAATTTATATCGCGAGTGACGTCACTGAAGAAAGCGTTCGCGGAAGAGCACATAAAGAAAACAAAAGTGTTTTTTGCCCGCGCAATTATAGTGAAAGAGGATCATTGTTACCGTTCTTACATGCGATGCTCTTTGTAAGTCTGTGAGCTTCCGCGCATTGTGACGCGCTATGATCGCGATTATGTTCTAACTAATGTTACGCTAGTTGCTTTTTTCTATTCTATTTGTATGTGCGTTTAGAGTTCGATTACATTTGTTGTGTCAGATAATGTTAGCTATTTGAAGACATAATATTAATAGTAAAATGTTTGTCAATTTTTCAATAATTATTATTACGCTACTGGCGTAGGTAATTCCAGGAAATAAAAAGGTTGTCTTTGATTAATATTTATCGCCCGTCTCTCTATAGTAAAGCTACAAATAGCTGTTATGTATTTTTCAAACAGAATAATTGTCCATGAAGGCCAATCAAAATCTATTCTCAAGCCACACAAACACCAACACAGTACTTCATTATATCACTAGCGGGCGTCACGCGGTTTCACCCGCGTAGTTCTCGTTCCCGTGGGAGTAATGGGATAAAATATAGCCTATATTAATTAGTGATAATGTAGCAATCAAATGTTGAAAGAATTTTTAAAATCGGTCTATATATTTTTGAGCCAATTCGTTACAAACATACATACAAACCTTTCCTCATTATAATATTAGTATAGATAGAAAAATAATTGGTGTAATTGTTATTCGTTCCAGAGTGGCGTGTGCGCAGAGGTACGACGCGCTGCCTCTATGCTGTGTCGACGCAGATTCGACATACATCGGGATATAGCCAGGTGATCTCGGCGCATAGCCACTCATTTATAGTCTTCATACACCTCATACAAATTATAATATTTAAATATATTTAGGTAAGTGATTTGCTGTTAATTAAAGATAGAGGAAATCGCAACAGTTTCCACTTAAAGAAGTAGGTAGGTACATACGATTTTATTTTAAAGTAATTTTACTAATACCAAAAAATCGTAGTTATAATATACTTTAAACTTGAATATTTGTTCTGTATCATTATATCATACAGTATTTCTTTATAAAATGTAGTTAATTTTAAATTCGATACTATAAATTCAACTTATCAGTTGTATGTTGTAGGTAGTCCAACATGCAACTAGAACTTAAGTTATGACAGGTGGGTAAAACTTAAATCTATCCATGATAGTCTATGAGAATCTGTCTATGAAATCTGCTTATACCTGTTCTGTTAAGCAAAATCACAAATTAATATTTAATATAAATTATTGCTTTAAATATTTTCCAATAAGACAATTTTCCTTAAATGTCGTTACTAACCACTAACCCGTGTCATAGTTAGGGATATGTTTAAAGACGTGAAAGCCTACGCTCTATATGTTGACAGGTCGCTGCTGAAGAGAAGCGGGCGGCGAGGAGTGAGGTAACCTGGCTGGAGAACATACAATACAAACAAACAAAATCGACATGTGTTCCCCGCAACTAAGTACCTAAAACATACAGCTAACACTACATCGAATAATGTACGGTCCGTCCAAAACGCTGCCAAACATTTTGAACGAATTTAATAGTTTATATACATTTTGTAATAATTTATATAGTGTTAGTTCGCGAGTGTACTCGTGCGTGTAAAGTGTGAACAGCGCCCTCTGGCGTGCGGTAGCCGCTACATCGTGGCGGGGACGCATGCGCCGACGGCCCAGACGCTGGCGATGCCATTTATTGAAGACGAGTGGTGGTCCGCCGAGAATGAGGGCAGGATGGTCGATCTCTCCAACTGTCTGCAGGTGCCTACCTTACATACTATCATTATAATTAATAACATCAAAAATGCAGGGTAGTAGCTAGCTGTCCGTACCACTAGTGGTAAACAATGGTCCATCAGATATCCCATGGCCGCTTGTAGGAGTATAATAACCTTTAATAAATATCTTCTCACCTTTCCGCGTGATTACACTCGCTTTGAAATCAAATCCATGCATGTTATAGGTACTTGCTTTCCTACCTATTTTCGAATATTTGTTAGTTTCTAAGTTTTGTAACCGTTATCTGGTACCCATTATATAAGGTTTGCTTAGTTTGGGACTAGATGGCGCTGTGTGGTAATGTCCAATAACTATGTATATTTAATATTAAAAAAAATCTCTAAGCATCCGTAACCTAGTAGGAATACTACTAGCGCCATCTGTCGTCTAATAGAAATACTACTTTTTAAATTTACAATTTTAATTTTTTCCTGAAGTTACAACTCCATCGAAAACGAAATATAATCCATAGAAAATGACACAGGCAATAATATATGGATATTTACAGTTTCAGGACGCGGTAGTGGCGGCAGGCGGCCAAGCAGCCGCTCAGCTACACCACATGGCGACATCTCTCGGCGAGTTATCGCAAGCGGAGCTGTCGAATATTGTCGGCGGACTCTCGCTGGAAGCCGACGGCTCTGAAGCTGCTGATCCTGATGATATTCTCAAACAACTTGGAGAGACTGCTTTCGACAACTTTGACACCTTTTTTACGGACCTAACTAACGCCACTGGCTCTGCCAATCCGCCTATTGAGATAAAGGTCAGTATTCACTTGTTAGCTATTATTTTACCCATAATAGAAAATGCAAGCAATAAACATAAACGGGGGTTGTCATATCAATTAAATAATGCATAACATAACCAATTTTTAATATACTTACTATTTATTCTTGTAGTAAAGTGTAATTGTTAGAGGTTACCGTAATAGGGTCAATGCTTATTGGATTATATGTGCAACATAAAGCAATGTTCATTTTTGTTGTAAAATTAAATGCACAAAAAATAAAATGATTCAAATTTTTTTATGGATTTTTTTAGCTTATTTGTGACATTCATGTGCACCTAAAAATAATCCTATGTAAATGAAAACTCTAATAACTGCCTAAAGATGTTATCATTCCTATTTATGGAACACATGTTTGACATCAACGGTTCACAAATTGTAAAGTAATGCCAATTATCTACAATTCCAGCAAGAAGAAAACAACAACATCTCATCGTCAGCGTCGGGCAGTCAGCTCCAATACTACCAGCAGAATAACCAACTGCTCCCAAACAATGGCCAGCACCGACTGCAGCAGCTGCTGCGCTCAGGCACCAGCGCCATAAACAACGCTGTCACCAACAACATCAACAATGGCCGCTACAACATTGCTTCGGCCAATCCGCTGCTCGCTGAGAAACTCTCAGCGACATCTAGCGGCATCAAACAAGAACCAATGAGTACGGATTACAGTGGGACTGGAATGAACTATGGCAACGCTTCGCCTATGCAGCGGGTGCCGAGCGGGAAGCCGCAGGTGCACGACGCTGGTGGAGGTAAAGGTGAGCTTTGTATACTATGCATGCACAATTTCACGATATTACAATGTTACTCTTATGATAGTTCGACTATCTGACAATAGATGGCGTTGCTACTGGTCATTAAAAATAACATTTACAAATGTATCCTCTACAACAATCTTACACTTAAAATCACTTTCCCAGGTGTATCAGTTTTTTATTTTTTCTAAAATGCATAATATTAAGTTAACTAAACTCATCTAACTAGGTACTCAAAAACATACGCGGCGAACAGTGCGCGTTGAACCGAGTAGTTCATAACGTTTACAATAGATGTCGCGATATATATAAAAAAAAAATAACACTAGGTGCTAGTTCATAATTTTGACAAGAGATGTCGCTAGACGTTTTAAAAATTAATACTACGTGCATAAATAAATGCATCTTGAAGACCGCTGCAGTTTTCTCCAGATGACGGTCCACTTTCGATTTCCGTTCGAGGAAGTGCACTTGAATTTCCTTTCTCATTTTGCCGCTTTTACTTTGCCGTGGGAAAGTTTAATAATGTTTCTAGATTCTAGTTGTAAGGCTTGTAAGTGGTACATCTACCTTGGTACTTTGTGTAAGCAACGTCCGTTTATACGGAGATATTCTAGTGCATATATAGCGTTTCGGAGTAGATAGAGGGATTATTTAAATAATACCAATCATTTTTCATAATATATTAATGACAGACTGCCAGTGAAAGTTCATCAGTTCATCAATCAGTTCAGCCCTTTCGGAGATTAGTCGAAACAAACAGTCAGACAGAACACAGATAATTTTTAAATTAGTTTTTATTTGCGTACCGTATATACACTCATTTATGCTTTTGGTGATAGACTCACCATCTGTCACGTTGACACTTAATCATCTTGTGTGAAAAGTGGGTGTTGTTATTACAACACCTCTGCCTACCCCTTCGGGGAATACAGGCGTGAGTATATGTATGTATGTAAGCATTTAGTGAAAAGCTGTTAATTTAGAATTACAAACAGACACTCCAATTTTATTCGTCTGTATAGATTGCTTATTTTCAAAAAAACTACTAAGTATACGAATTATCACGCGATTTCCACCATATTAAGTCAGGTTTTATTGATTAAAATTTTATATTAATGATATAACTTTGTGCAGTTTAAATCAAAATTAATTATTTTTGCAGAAACCAATTAGAAAAAATATAAAAAATAATAAGAACAACCATCACACAACACAGCAGTAATGTTTACATCTAATTATTATTTAAGTTTTAATTCAATATTCAGAAAATACATATTAAAAAGCCAATTATACTGTAAGTAATAGGTAATTCATGACGATAGCCGCACACGGCAATGGGTTGTTCAATTTTAAATGCAATTTGAAGAAACAACTCCATTTATATAAAGGGAACACATGTAAAAAACCGGAAAAAATTGTTTCGCCGTTTTTTCGGCTCCTGCGTTTATTTCATCATATAATCATTTATCATATGCATATAATATATGCGTAATTTACTAGGAAAATTAATTTTACAGGGCAATATTTATCATTATATAGTTATACCACATTTTGTGTGGTCATTGAGTTAATAAGAATATAATCGGTGGCATCGGGGGGGCTTCAGTTTTAAATTATTCATATAAATGTATATTAATTTTATTGTAATTATTTACTATGTAATTAAATGTACATGATGCTAGCTGAGTTTCTTGCCGGTTCTTCTCAGAAGGCTAGTATCCGAACCGGTGGTTTATTCGTCGACATTCATAAGTACCACCAAGGCCTAAACCGCCCCAAAAGTTCGGTTATTAACATTTAATGAATAAAATAAAATAGGAACCGTGCGATATATATCATTGATAAGAGAGCCAAAATATAAAGTAAAATTCAAAAAATAAAGAATGTAGATATTTTTTGTGAACTTTTGTTACTGACTAGTTTTCGCGTTTCCTCTTTATCGTGTCGACCCAGCACCTTATTTTGGACGTATTAACAACTTCTTAGCTGAAATTAAACTTCAAAGTTAAGAAGTTAACAAGACCTGCTATAACGATGTTAGTAGTACCCCTGGTTACGCATGTGATCGGTTGTTATAAATGTGTAATGTGGCGCCCCCTATCGGCCGGAAGCGAAAACTCGTAGACGGCGTTTTCTATCGACTTTCTAGGCTATAATATTATCTTGGCGTCATCTTTTTATGCTGTTACTTATAACACAACACTTATTATAATACAAGCTTTCACTGGTTTGAAGTAAATTGTCCTTCAAAAACGTGTAAGATAACCAACTTGTAGAAAAGAGAGTTCAATATCTTAGGAATGACAGACAGACAGTGACTCCATTTTACATTTACATATAAATATACTAGTAAAAGTTTCATAAATAAAATTGATATTAATCTGCTATGAAGACTTTGCCCAAAAACAAGGTATTTTTTAAAGGGCACCATAAAAGTCCTAAGAGAAAGCCCTAAAGCATTAAAAAGCCCTGTAAATTAGCCGCCCTTCCACCACACTTCACGATATTCCCAAGGGCCTTTAATAGGCTCCCGAAAGAGCAACAAGTGAGGGTTTATATAGAACACTTTAGAGAGTTCAGAGAAAAAAAATGGTTTTCTGAGACAGATTGTAGTTTTATCTTTATATTCGAAATTTGTTTGTTGTTTGCACCCGCATCTTCACCTGATTTCAGTAAGTTTACAACTTTCAACCCCTATTTTCACACCCTTAAGGTGGAAAAACTCTTCTTAGCTCACAAAGAACACGCTCTACAAATTGTGCAAAAATCATGTCTCTAGTATCAGCGGTTAAGGTTGTGCGTTGATTTCAATCAGAGTGCCATGTGCGAGTTTTCTTAAAATCGCTGTCACAAGTCACCGCGTCGACGTAAACGCAGATTTGTAGGCTCATAATAGTGTCATCTTTAGGCCGACAGAGGCGCTGTTCCGATCCTATACAAATGTGCGTTTACGTCGACGCGGTGACTTGTGACGGCGGCAGTGAAAAACTCGCACAGGGCATTAAATTAAATATTATGTAGGTATAGATGTAGTAATTAAAAAAGATTTATAAAAATTGTATATTTCACTAGGAAATATTATAAATACTCACTTATGTTACATTTCAATAAACATAATAATAGTTAGTTCAATTGGCGATTGCTGGCTGGTATCAAATACCTAAGTATTCATGTTCTGTGCTGTCGTTTGGAAATAATATTTCAATTATAGATCATTTGATAAAACTGTTAATAAAAATTCCCGAATTTTGCCCAAGCATGCGACTTTTCTTCCTACTTTCCAACACTTTTATTCTCAGTCCCAGTCAATGCAAACATCGAGTTCCACAAGAAACTTCTTTGTAATTTAGGAAAATCACCACCCTGGCCCGATGTTGGTCACAATCAACTTATTAACTCCTTGCCCGTTATGTGCGCCTGCTACGAGTACTCTGGTACCATATCATCATCTCCCTGGCCTTATCCCATACATTGTTGGGGTTGACACTTGATTCAACCAGATGTGGATCCATGTTAGTCACAATCAACTTATTAATTCCTTGTCCGTTATGTGCGCCTGGTACTTCGTGTACCATATCATCATCTCCCTGGCCTTATCCCATACATCGTTGGGGTCAGCACTTGATTCAACCCGATGTGGCTGATCACCTGATTTTTACACAATGCGACTGCTATCTCACCTTCGCAACCATTACGAGGAAAATCGGTGAACTGACTTAAACCCGTTGTTAGACTTTCTTAGGCTTCTGACTAACCTGTAACGATTGCCAAACATGTTAATTTGACAACCGGGAACGACGGCTTAACGTGCTCCGAGGAACGGAGGGAACTTGAGCGGTCACCCATCCAACTACTAACTTGTGTTAGGGTTGCTTAATTGCTGATTGAATGATATTAGCACGATATGCCACTCATGGAACACGAGATCATTTAATTATTTTCCTTTTTCCTGCTCCACTTTACACTTGTATAAATCTTCCTCTTATATGTCCCCAATAAATGCAGTCATAATATTCGGAGTATCGAGGTGCAATCATGCCCGGCGACCGACTGCCCTTGACACGATGCCCTATATACCATTCCGAGTAACTGTGATGCGCTTACAGGAAATAATAACTGGAAATATTCAATACCTCTTCGGTTAAATCGGTTAAGGTATCCCCTATGTTTAAAAGTACTTCTTACGAAAAATCACGCTTTTTGAAAAGTATGGAACGAGTGATTTTCAGAGATTTAAGGGATGTAAAATTTTAAACCAAACCGATTTTTTTTTCTCATTATTGTCTGTCAGAGAGTATCATATGCTATATTTTATCCCCGTACTCCCGCGGGAACGGGAACTACTCGGTGAAGCCACGTGACGTCCGCTAGTGATCAAAATTTTTTTTGGACTATAAGCATTTTTTAACGCATGCAAGACTTTTCAAGGTAGCAAGTGAACTCTAGTTTTATTTTCAACTTATGTAGGGTTGCATTTGGAATAAACATAATATCTCTTATAAATTTGGACAATTGCATCCGCAATCCGCGCACGCAGTGCAGCGCGTGCGTCACGACCGCGGCTGAGTGCGGCCATGACCCGGTTTTCACTGCGCCGGCGCAAACAACACACATGTGTGCTTGACTCACGGGCATACATGTCTGCATGTGTGCGTTGCATAGGTGTTATGTCACACTAGTAACATGCGCCCGCGATGCTTACTCTAATGTGAATGTCGTGGTATATTTTCCTACTTAGTAAGTTGTAATTATAGGATTCGCCGTAATATGCCTATGGAGAAGAAAGTGGTATCCAGATATAATTACACTAGCTTCTAGCCGCGAGTTCTTTAACCGATTTGTCTTAGCGTGATGATGGATATATATCTTCGATAAATGGGATATCTAACACTGAAATATTTTTTCCCGATCCGAAAATATTTTTGTTGAAAAATGTTTTACATAATGGAAATGTATATGGAGGAAATAGAAGCGCTGTGCTAGCAATAAGGCCAGCGATGTAAAAGTCGTAAACACCTTTTCTAATATCCCTGGGTCGGGATAAGTGTTACTAGGTTTTCCATACGTAATATCCCAGTAGCAGCCCGGAGTCTGGATGAGAGAAAATGATTTATTCAAGGATGTTACGAATTTCGAAGAATTTACCACCGGTTCGGAAACTAGCCTGAATACCCGGTTAATGGAAAATATCGGTGTGCTACAAGTACCTCTGCCTACCTCTTCGGGGAATACAGGCGTGAGCCCAAAGTACAAAGATTTGAGCCAAGATTTTCTGTAAATAGTTCTTTTGTATCGTCAAGTTCGTATTTAAATATAAATGCTAGGAAATAATTCAATAAACAGTACATTTATGTTTCATGGAATGACTGTGCGTCCATCCAACTGGCACAAGGTCTTGGACTGGAATGTTAATAATGTCAGCTATCGATCACACTTCCTGCGGAAAAAGTCTTAAAAAATAAATATTATCATGCTATCCCTAGAAGGGTCCCCGAAGGGGTATGCAGTACCTAAGAGCCTTAATCGTTGCCGAAAGCAAATGGTTTCTAGATCACATTCATTTAATTATTTTTAATGTTTAATTTTAGTTTTCACTTTCACTGAGAAGAACTTAACCTTCCGAACCTTGCGGTAGCAATCCTGTATAATCAAATACATATATTTTTGATTTTGAATTAGTCAACAATTTTAACTATCATCAGAGGGCCTACCATCATATTCTGTTAAGGCAGTATCAAGACCTTTGAGCTTTGACGTTTTGATACCGTGAAATTTAACGCCAAAGAAATCCTTAATACGCGCTGCTTAGACACTCATAGTTGGCCCTCAGTATCTAAGCTATGTTTTAGTAAGATAATGCTCTAGTTAGAGTGTAACTGTATTTAGTGATAGATATAGCAGCTCCTTGAAGTTGTACGACAGCCATATCCGTGTCAAAGACAGCTGCACACACACACACCTAACACATGCGTGCGAGTTGATAACTAGCGCATATCCTGCATATGTGTTTATCAAGTGATGTAGGCCCGTTTACGTAACCGGTATTAATGCGGTTTGTTACAGCTATTTGTTATAAATACGAATCTAGGATATATCATTTACGAAGGTGCAAATCTAAACGTAACGCTAAAGAGTTTGATCGTTGATTAACCAATGAAGCCTGTTATAACATTATCACGTCTGTATTCTTCGAAGGAGTAGGCAGAGGAGTCGTAATAACACCCACTTTTCACCGAAGATGATAAAGCGCCAACGTGACATATGGTGTGTCTGTCGCCGTCTCAGACACTATGCATACGTCTTTAAATTATTTCTCAGATATGCAGGTTTCTTCGCGATGTTATCCTTCACCGTAAAAAGAACGGGAAATCACTGCACATAAGTTTCAAAAACTCATCATAATCCGAGCTGCTACTGGGAAGTTCCAGATGGGGAAATCCCAATAGCATTTTGCGCGACCCGGGGTTCGAACCCAGGCTTGTGCTTTTCTAGCGCTTGCGGACAAGACCAACGTGACAGTCTATAAATAACTAAGCTATAATCTATACATCTATATATATATACAAATATACAGATAAATAAAATTGAAGTGTCTGTTTGTAATTCCAAAATAACAGTTTTTCACTAAATGCATATGAAAGTATACACGGTATTAAAATGAAAAAACAATATTTAAAATTTTCTCTGTCTGTCTGTCGGTCTGTCTGTTTGTTCCGGCTAATCTCCGAAACGGCTGAACCGATTTCGACGGAACTTTCACTGGCAGAAAGCTAATTTGAGAAGGAGTAACTTAGGCTACTTTTATTACAAAAAAACATAAGGGGTTCCGCCGGTCACCCATGGATACAACTGTGCAGGCACAGCTAGTGCGTAATAAAATTGAGAATAGATAATCAAACAGAACCGGCGCTATCAGTTGTGCCAAGCCCGCATCATGCATAGCAATGAGATAGGTAGGGCATAACGAGATCATAAAATAAAAAATATAATATGGTCACCAGATGGGTTCCCTCTTCCTAACAATTTTTAAGAAAGTGATTTATATTTTGTGACTGACACAGTGATCTTCTGTGCCGCGGTGGTCTTGAGGTTTGAACAGTTGTCTACCTAGTGTGAAGTGTTAAGCTAAGTGCGACGCAAGATCGTATCCCAGCGGGCTTGTACCCTGTACGATAGACTCACCAACTGTCACGTTGACATTTAATCATCTTGTGTGAAAAGTGGGTGTTGTTATTACAACGCGGCCTATTTCTTTCGGGGAATACAGCCGTGAGCATATGTATGTATTGAGTACAAGAAAAGTTATGTCAACTTTCCTATTGCACTTAATTTAGTACTATGGTCTAGATTCACTCACTTTACATATTTCATACCTACGCAACTAGTGTCTATGTAAAATATATATACTTTGTTAAAAGTCTAATCAAATGAAGATATTTAGAATTTATTGAATAATTCAAGTAAGACAATGATCTAACATTAATAAACGAGTGCCTGTTATATCAATTATAATTCCGAACCAACGGTAGCCACATTTGCGTCCAATTATCACCCACTCTTGTGTCGTCAATAAATCAATGCTAAGCTCGCTAAAGCTTCGTTTCACAAGCGACAGCGATTCGGGGTGTCGTGTTACTGTTAGCGGGACGATAAGAGATATAAAAATACATACAGTCGAATTGATCCTCCTCCTCCTGAAGTCGGTTTGAAATGAAAATGAAAAAAAAAAATTATCGGTGTGAATTAATAAGTACCTATAATAATTTTACTTTATATGTCTTGTAGTAAAGTTTACTATCCCACAACTAGGCAAAGGTATTTTATTAATAACTAGCTGTGCCCTGCGGTTTAACTCGCGAAAATTTAATTTCATCCTTAGTGTCGCCGAACCCTAATATTTTTAATAAATAAAAGTAGCCTAAGTTACTCCTTGAAACATTAGCAACCTGCCAATGAAAATCCCGTTAAAATCGGTCCAGCCGTTTCAGAGATTACCCGGAACAAACAGACAGACAGACAGACGGACAGACAGACAGACAGAGAAAATTTTTAAATCTTGGTTTTTTAGTGTCAGCAGCGTGTATACTTTCATATGCATTTAGTGAAAAGCTTATATTTTAAAATTACAAACAGACACTTAAATTTTATTTATCTGTATCTATGTATGTATAGATATAGAGGTATAGATAGTTTCTTGTAAACATGAAAATTATATATAACTTGAATCCTCCGCCAACACTCGCCCTCGACCTAAAACCATAAATATTTATGTTATGACTATCAGTTGATTGCGAGAAAACATTAAAACTAACACGAATCAAACTGAAAATGTAACAAGCAAATGCTTCTGTTAAGTTTCGTAACATCATCATCTCCCTGGCATCTGGGTTAAACCAGTTGTCAGACTTTCTTAGGCTTTCGACTGACCTGAGTGCCTAGTGCGAGGTTTATTAAAATCGCCGTCACAAGTCATCGCGTCGACGTAAACGCAGATTTGTATGGGCTCACAATAGTGTCATCTTTAGGCCGACAGGGGCGCTGTTCCTATCCTATACACATCTGCGTTTACGTCGACGCGGTGACTTGTGACGGCGGCAGTGAAAAACTCGCACTCTGTAACGATTGCCAAAGATGTTAAATTGGCAACCGGGACCGACGGCTTAACGTGCTCTTCAAGGGACCGTTATGTGTCGTAACAATACTCTGAATAAATATTTCAAATATTACCATTAAATATATCAGGGGCCCAACCATGAGCTCTTATTGCAATGTTAATTCAGTTGTGCGACAGTGACAGATGTATGCACGTCACATACATCTGTCTCATAAATGAGTGAAACTATCATGGCAATAAGAGCTCATGGTAAGGCCCCAGATCGGCACAAATACTTGCTAATTGCTATATGCGGGCTCACTGACGTACTTAATTCAGCCTAATATAGGCTTCGATCACCAACATGTCTTCTAAATGTCTCAATTCTAAGCATATTTTTAGACAGTCGTTTTTGAAAATGAAAATGTATTATTCAGCTTAGGCCCTGGTAAGGCACTTATGAATGTCGAGGAATTTACCACCGGTTCGGAGAAGAACAGGCAAGAAACTCAGCTGGCATCATGTACATTTCATTACATAGTAAACATTGATATTTACAAAAAAAACATATAAAATTATTCACATTACATCACATTAACTCATTAAGACATTCTTGTTAATTGCTACTTTTGACATATAAATGTAACAAAACTGGTGAACCAGGTTTTTAAAGGACACGATTTTTTGGCTTCCTACAAAAATCTTAAATATAAAAATGAATCCCCATTTCCCTTGGTCACGGCATCACTCCTGAACGGCTGGACCGATTCTACCGGGACTTTTACTGGCAGATAGCTGAAGTTTCAAGGAGTGTTTTAGGCTAATTTTAGTAAAAAACACAGGATGAACCTAAATCCATGCGGGTGAAACCGAGGCACAGCTAGTTTGTTTATATTTCAACCTACTTGCAGATTTCATTCGTAAATCATATACCCGATTCTTCCTAGCGAATCTATCCATCTAATGATGTTGATTGCGTGTAAATTCGTATAGTAGTTTTTGAGATAAATCCGAAAGAGAAGGCACGTTGTGAAGATAAGTGTTTATGTAGCTTACGGTATAAGTTTTGACACGTTCGAACGTCGTCGCTTGAGCTTGCGTTTTGCACTTGAATGGAGATGTAAAACTTCCTACACTCGATACTTTAAGCTTTTTAACGTTATAAAATGAGGACAAAACGCAGGCGATATCGACAACGTAAAAAAAATTAATCCAAAAAAAAGGTATATACGAGTAATATAAACTCTAACCTTTAATATATAATATATTGGTAGGATACAATGATAACATTATTTACAACTAGCTGTGCCCCGCGGTCTCACCCGCGTAGATTTAGTTTCATGCGTCATGTCGCGGAACCCTTATTTTTACTAAGTTACTCCTTGAAATATTAGCTACCTGCCAGTGAAAGTTCTGTTAAAATCGGTCCAGCCGTTTCTGAGATTACCTGGAACAAACATACAGACAGACAGACAGACAGAGAATAAATTTAAAACTTGGTTTTTCATTGTCAATAGCGTGTGTACTATCATATGCATTTAGTGAAAAGCTTTTACTTTGGCATTACAAACAGACACTTTAATTTTATTTATCATTATAGAGTATAGATTCCACGCGAAATTATCTGCTATTAGTAAGTTTGTGTATCATTTTTTGTGAGCCCCGGGCGCCAGTGTTGCCTTATTAATGTCTCAACATCCATAATCCTAGACTTGTTACAAGACGTGTCATTAAATCCACCGAACCCTACGGTAACAAGAAATTAAGAGCTCACATTTAGGGGTCCGTGGGGGAATAATACATTGGTTATTTGCATTTACCAAAAGTATCTGAAAATAACTGTGCCCCGCGGGTTTACCTGCGTAGACTGCAGAAATCCTAATGGGTTTTAAAATAAACTAGCTGTGCCCCGCGGAGATTTAGTTTCATCCTTATTGTCGCGAATCCCTTATATTTTTAATAAATAAAAGCCTTTTTAATAGCCTAAGTTACTCCTTGAAACATCAGCTACCTACCAGTGAAAGTCCCGTTAAAATCCGTCGAGCCGTTTCG
This sequence comes from Watsonalla cultraria, assembly GCA_964035505.1. NCBI lineage: Eukaryota > Metazoa > Arthropoda > Insecta > Lepidoptera > Drepanidae > Watsonalla > Watsonalla cultraria. Next base: position 433,443 of record OZ037717.1, on the reverse strand, counting down.
GAGATTACCTACCCGGAACAAACAGACAGAAAGACAGACAGACAGATAATAATTTTAAAACTTGGTTTTTTAGTGCCAGTAGTGTATTTCATATGCATTTTGTGAAAAGCTGTTATTTTGGAATTACAAATAGACACTTCAATTTTATTTATCTTTATAGATTATAGATGTAGCCTGAGTTATTCCTTAAACATCTGTGTCTGAAAGTGCTGTTAAGGTTGGTCCAGCCGTTTCGCAGATTAGTCGGAACAAACAGACAGATACATAGACAGAGAAACATTTTTTAAATTGTTTTTTTCCAGTACCATATATACTTACTTTCAGAGGAGTGAAAAGCTGTTATTTTGGAATTACAAACAGACAAATAATATTTTTTTTGGAAATATGAAATTATTAACAGAAACAGTATAAACAGTTAAAAATAAAAGCACACTTCCTTGGATTTGTCTGTCTGTGTACACGCGTTAAAAACTACCATACTACTTTAAAATATAAACGGGAAAAAGCAACGTAAAATCCATTCTACATTTCTTAAAATCAATATACTTAACTTGCCATATAAAATCATAGACACAACAAAATAAAAAAAAAACACCGTCAGAAATATGATCAGTTTAATGAAATCTTAAGTATGCAGAACACTTTTAAAAACATCTTAAACGTTTTCAGACACGTGTCGTGATTTTTTGTGTAACTTTTTGTCCAAAGGCCACGCCTTGTTGCGCCCCAACGTGATCAGACCGCGTCAATATAACGCTTACCAAGAATGCCCACCATTTGTCTAATGGCCACGCTACTTGTAACTATTAATTTTATTGGCTGACACTTGTTTTTGTTCCAATATTTGGATATTATCAATTGAGGAATTTCTACATGATTCGCTTCGTTAACATATTTCGCATATTTATAGTTTTTATATTTTGGAATAAAATTATGATAGACAGCTGAGCAACGCGGTTTCATCCGCGTAGACTTATTGCAATAACGTATCGTAACATTATTATGAAATTAAGTAGAGTAGATCAAATCTGACAGATAACTGGGGATAGCAATCCATCTGTAAACTTTGTTATAAATACTCATTCATTTTTGAAATCATACATATGCTCACGCCTTTATTTCCCGAAGGGGTAGGCAGAGGTGTTGTAATAACAACACACACTTTTCACACAAGATTAGGTGCCAACGTGACAGAGGGTGAGTCTATCGCCGTCTCAGCCACTATACTGCGTCTTTGAATTACTTATCAGACAAATGCAGGTTTCCTCGCAATGTTTTCCTTCACCGTAAAGCATGTGGTGTGAAATCACTGTAGCATGTATAATCCATGTCGTTCTGACGATTTGAAAGTACTTTGTAAAAAGTCTAATCGAATAAAGATATTTTTGACTTTGACTTTGACTTTGACTGTACATCAGTTTTTAGAAAAACTCATTGGTACAGGCCCCGTTGGGATTCGAATTTGCGTCGCTTGCATGCTTTGTTTGATAAAGATTCTTATAGACTGCATGTGTATTTGCCAAATTTGTTACACATTAGTTTATGTTACTAACAATGTGTTTTCTTTTCCAGGTAAGTCAAAAACAATTCATGATATCCTCGAGCTAATCAGGTAAGTATGCAATTAAAATAACAGTTTGAGCTAAACTTGCGCCCAATTGGCTGTGTTTTGACTAATTACTGCACGTCACGCAACCTGGCATTAAGGAAATGTACATATTTTTCATACCCCTCGCATATTTTAGTTTTTATCATCTGATCTAGACCGACAGGCAGTTAGTAGTTACGAGGCGATCCCTGCCTACCTTCTCTATCGAATTTCTCTAATCAAACGTTAACCAAAGCTAAAATGTAAACGTTATTAGATACGGCTGAAACTCTTCTCATATTATAAAGTGTTTGTTTGTTACGCATTCTAGTGAGTGGCTTGGTCACGAGGTTCTATTCCCGGGTCGGGTCAAAAATTGGGATTTTCTGATAAAAAAATCACAATAAATACGTTGTTTAGAAGTTGGCGGTGTTTATACCCCCGTATTAGTCGCCGGGACCGAAATTCTGTTAGGAGATCATTATTATTATACTAGCTGTGCCCTGCGGCTTCACCCGCGTAGATTTAATTTGATTACCGCGGAACCCTAAATTTACTTTATAAATAAAAAGCCCTGAAAAAAGAAAAACTGTTATTTTGGAATTACAAACAGACATTTAAATTTTGCGTATACATAATAGAAGAAGATGTATAGATGAGGAGCATTAAACCAATAACCAAAGTGCATAATATCCGCGTAATTAATATAATTAGCGAGCGGTGTGACGTAGTCGCGTCGCTGCACTTGGTAGGTTCGCGTCACGCTAACGGTGTCATGGCTACCGCACGGAAAATCTGTGCGCAAGCGCAACCTAATACCGATCTGTGATCAACCGGTTTATTTACGTGGACATGTGGCTCTTGATTTAATCCATAGTCCTGTAGGATAACTCTCACGCATTCCTTTAAATTACTACATACATAAATAATGATCTAGCCTGTATCCCATGGGGGTAGGCAGAGACCACCGTTCGCCACATGCTACGATCCTTACATACTTCTTTCGCTTCATCCACATTCATGCATCTCTTCATACAGTTCCTTCGGTTACGAATTTGAGCTTTCTGAAAAATACTGAAATTTGGTTATAGTAGGTAAAATTACGATATAGCTGGCAAAATCTAAGGTGAGCTGGTGTTATAATGACAACTATTGCTAGCAAAACGACTACACTTACTCCTCCCCTCCATGGAGCTCTGGCGACCTTACTCACAGGAACACAACACTACTCTAAGGTAGCATTATTTGGCTACGATCTTCTGTAAGGTGGGGGTATAGTCCCCAGTCGGGTAGCTACAAATATCGAACGGGAGATCCTGTTGTACCCTACCTCTTTATAATGTTAGCTCACGCCTTTATTCTCCGAAGGGGTAGGCTAGGTTGTAATAACAACACCCACTTTTCATCGAAGATGATAAAGTGACGTGACAGATGAAACTATCGCCGTCTGAGGCTCTATACATACGTCTTTGAATTACTTCTCAGACATATGCAGGTTTCCTCATTATGTTTTGCTTCACAGTAAAGCACGTGGTGTGAAATCACTGCACATACGTTTTTAGAAAAACACATTGATACAGGCGACTGCTTAAGTGGTGGCCTACCACGGCTCATTTAGTTAGAGGGCTTAGTATTTGTATTATTATAGTATTTAAACTATAAGTAGTGTCAATAAGATATCCCAACGCCCCAGTATATCGGCACATGTGCACACTTCATGTGTATAAATCAATAAATGAAAGGCACCACTTCAAACACCTTCAACTCGCCAATTGTACGGCCATAAACTCGCGCGCAGTTACATAACGACACGAGTGATATGTTGCCAGCATCCTGTCCCACATACGGAGGTGAACCAGTTCGACACCTATTTTGTACCTAAAACATTCTAACGTTGGTTTTTAGCATCGGGCAGAGTAGTATTAAGTTTTTCTTTGCCTCGCCTCTTCACATGAGTATTAAATCTCCTCTGCTTACCTCTTTTGGGGAATGCAGGTCGAGCATATGTATGTAAAACATTCTAAATCATAGACAATTAGGCTATCTTTTACTGACACAATCTTTGTAGTAGTTGTAGAACCGTGGTGGCCTTGGGGTTAGAGCAGTCGCTGGATACGTAAGCGACGCAAGCTCGAATCCCGGCGGGGCCTATCTATACCAAGGAGATCTTCCAAGCACTCATGTGCATTGATTTCACTACACGTGCTTTACGGTGAAGGAAAACATCGTGAGGAAACCTGCATATATTTGAGAAATAATTTAAAATAATTTATAGTGTGAGACGGCGATAGACTCACCCTCTAACACGTTGGCACTTAATCATGTTCGGTGAAAAGTGGGTGTTGTTATTACAAAACTTCTGCCTACCCCTTGAGCGTGAGTATATGTATATATGTTTATTTTTAATACAAGTCACAGTAGCCACTGCATAAGATATTCATCGCACACCCATATTTCCTAACATTGCCGAACGCCTGTTTTCCTGACAGCAAGCTAAATGCTGCTAGGAGTGGGTTCACGGCAGTTCTACTGCCACCTGACCTTAGCCTCGCGAAACTTCTGTCGCAACTCACTGTGTATCTTTAGTACGACGTGATGTTTTGTATTCTAAGATTTCATTTGAAACTTTTATAGGCTGTATTACCAGGGTAGAATTGACTACAAATTTTTTTTAATCCATTGAAATTTTTGTTTGTCACATACACACATATATACGCCTGCATTCCCCGAAGGGGTAGGCTGAGGTGTTGTAATAAAAACACCCACTTTACACAAAAAAATATTTTGGAATATTATGTTCGGTGTAGGGTATGAATGTCTGTTTGTAAGTGTATTGTGCACTATAAGTACATTATATTTACAGAAAAAGTACCTAAACATATAAAAATTTAAACTTCTGGTGTCTGGTACCCATAAAACCTACAAGCTTTGCTTAGTTTTGGTCTAGATGGCGCTGCGAGATAATATCCAACCATTATTATTATTGTTATTATCAACAAAATATTTTGATAAGCAATGTAATCGTGGAAAATTCTAGTAAAATATCACAGCTGAGAGTCATTTGGAGTAAACAAGGTCCTCGGTGAGTGCCAGTATGTGCCGACTGGCCAAGGTCTATGCCGGTTTCGCAAGCTCTGTTGCATAAACGTGTGCGACCTATGTGTTGGCTACTGACTTACAATCCACTAGGCATGCCTCCATACCTCTAACGTTGCAAACATACAGGAAAAATAACAGGAAACTATTTGGAATCTTATAGATGAGTGTTTTTTCGTTAGGTACACATTTCATACAAAAAATTACAGTGTCTCTGTACGCAGGCAAACTCTGGTTAGTATTACTATATACATATGATCACTATATTTACCTAAGGGGTAGAGGTGTATTTATAGTATAGCCCATATTTCACCCGTTATGTAAAGGGGGCGAGCCTATTGCCATTAACCGGCCACTAATCCAGACTCCGGGCTGCTACTAGGGAATTACAGATGGCATTTTGCCCGACCTGGGGATCGTATCCAGCAGGACCTCGTTCTACAGGCAACACTAACGCGGCAATCAAATTTTTAATGAATTTCTTTATTACTAAGTATAGTAGCGTGCGTCCCTATACTCCCGTTCCCGTGGGAGTACGGGGATAAAATATAGCCTATATTACTCGCTGATGATGTAGCTATCCAACGCTGAAAGAAGTTTCGGAGCCTATTCAATACAAACAAACAATTATTTCCTCTTTATAATATTAGTATTTCTATTGTAAAACGAGTAAATTTTGGTATTTACATAATTGTGTTATTGGTATTTCCTTAATAGGGGAAACATCATAGATCCTTCTAGAGGTATTTAAACCATTAACTCATCAACTAGTTCCAAATAGGATAACGCGTAGGACTTATCAAAGCTAGGATATTAGGATAGCTAGCAAATGGATAGGAAACGTAGATAATACACGGAGGAAGGAAACCGCGGGCGCAATGTATACTTAAGGCCATCGGGGCAGCGACCGCGCGAGGCCGCACCATGTAAATGCACTGCTCAAGGCACCCGCCCTAGATACACTACCACTAACATAAACACACTACAAACACTCTAACATCTAAACTATAAAGGCTAATATCCAACAACTCAACTGCATTCATAACGTTGCCTCTAAAACATACTTTTCCACTCAATATGAATCTTAATACTATAGATTTAAAGATCAATGTAAAATGACAGAAGTGAATCGGACTCGAGAGGTGACACGAACGATCCTTTTTACTTAAACGGTTCTAGTGATAAAAAAATCTGATTTGCAATTTAGACTGCAGTTAATTAGGAGATAAATAAATAATTGTTGCAGTTTTTTAAGTGTTTTATCTCGAACCTTCGTCCCCTTATGGGTATTTGAAAGGTGATGCTTTGCTAAAGTCCATTTGATGGTCGTAAAGTTGAATCAAGTTTACATTTTGATTATATTACTATACTAGCTGTGCGCCGCATTTTCACCCGCGTAGATTTAGTTTCATCCTTATTGTCGCTGAACCCTAATATTTTCAATAAATAAAAGCCTAAATTACTCCTTGAAACATCAGCTACCTACCAGTGAAAGTCCCGTTAAAATCCGTCCAGCCGTTTCAGAGATTACCTGGAACAAACAGACAGACAGACAGATAGAGAAAAATTATAAAACTTGGTTCTTTAGTCTCAGTAGCGTGTATACTTTCATATGGATTTAGTGAAAAACTGTAATTTTGGAATTACAAACAGACACTTCAATTTTATTTATCTGTATCTGTATGTATAGATTGAAAATGAAAATGAAAATGAAAATGAAAATGATTTATTCAGTTTAGGCCCTGGTAAGGCACTTATGAACGTCGAGGAATCTACCACCGGTTCGGAAACTAGCCTTCTGAGAAGATTCTAGGGACTACTCGCAAAAAAACGAAAAGCAATTAGATTTTGTCAAAAATAGGGTTTTTTAAACTCGACTTCACATAACTCTTTTTAATAGTTGTATGTACATAATTATTTATCTATACAAATAAATAAAATTAAAGTGTTTGTTTGTAATTCCAAATTAACATGTTTTCACTTAATATGATACGTTATTACTTACGTAAAGAAAAAAACAATGCTTAATTTTTTTCTCTGCCTGTCTGTGTTGTTCTTGATAATCAACGAATGGACTGATTTGAATGAGACTTTCACTGGCAGATAGCTAACGTTACAAGGATTATTAGGTATATTTTTATTTAAAAAAAAGGAATTCCGTAAAATAAAGTCAGCACAGCTAGTATTTATTTTAAAAAAACGTTTATAAAGATTACAGCGATTCTTGAAAAAATACATGATTCGATTGCATTGACTCGATATATTTTTTCACTAATCTGACATTCGACCTAATCCATTTTATTCGGTGAAATCTGGGGTAAATGCTTTGTTGACAATTTTGTAACAAACATGAGCTGTTATTGTCATCACAGTTTGTATGACAGTGACAGAATTATACACGTCTTATACGTCTGTCTCATAACTTGAAGAAACTTTAGATTAAGTTTACATTAACAACCGTATATATATCTGGCTGTGCCCCGCGGTTTCACCGCGTCTTTATTTCATCGCTGGCTTTTTAAACCTTAATCAAAATAAGCCTAAATTGCTCCTTGTAACATCAGATTCCTGTCAGTGAACAGACGGACAAAAAAAATACCTTTTTCATGTATGTACCTTATATACTTTCAAATACATTTACTGAAAACCTAGAAAAGACAGTTCATTTTTATTTACCTGTATAAATATATAGAAAGAATATAGAATATAGATGTATCAAACATAATTTTAGTAAATGTACACTCATTTTAAAACAACAACATAGGTTTAACTTACACACCTTCATTTAGGTACTATTCATTCACGCATTCATTCATTGTTATTCACATGTAAGGTTCATCCAATGGATGCCAAAAGTTGCCTATTTCAGGAAGGTCCATTCAACTACATGCAAATGGTTTTCCCATGCCATGTAAGGAAAGTTCAACATAAAACTGAATTATTCAGTTTAGGTCTTACCATGACCTATTGCCACGATAACAGCGGGGCACAGCTAGTCCTTAAATAAATTTAAGGGACGAACGGAAAGAGTGGCATTAAAGAAAAAAAAATCGCTTTTACAATTCACAAAGTCATGTCATAAGAATCAGGTGATAAGCCACTTCGGGTTGAATCAAGTGCCGAACCCAACAATGTATCGGATAAGGCCAGGGAGATGATTATATGGTACACGAAGTACCAGGCGCACATAACGGACAAGGAGTCAATAAGTTGATTGTGACCAACATGGAGCCATATCGGGTTGAATCAAGTGCCGACCCCAACAATGTTTGGGATAAGGCCAGATGATACAAAGAGTTTTTTTTCTTTATGTCCTAAGAGAGTGAAACATGGTATGAAAGTGTGTGTGTGAAATCTTACAGACACGTAAACGAAGCTGCGAGTTCTTTATAAGGTAGTTAACACACGACTAAAGCCCTTTAATTCCTTTCACAAAGGCTTGTTATGTCCCCACCCACGCCTCAGGGGGTAATTAAGAGTGATTATCTAAGCTAGGCATCCCTAGGTCGTTGTCATGGCAACCTGACAAGCCAGAAGGGCTTCAGACAGGTTTTTCAGTGAGTTTGGCAATAAAATTCAGGTTAACCTTAATTTGTTACCGTTTTTACGGTCAGCTGTTCATTTGTGAAGCTATTCTTTGTTGTTAAAATATGTTGGTTATATGAGTCATGTATGTGAAAAAAAAACCTCTGAGTAAAATCACTGTTTGTACTAAAAAAGTGGCAAAATGAAATGAAAATTATTTATTCAGTTTAGGCCCTGGTTAGGCACTTATGACATTATTAATGTCGAAGAATTTACCACCGGTTCGGAAACTAGCCTTCTGAGAAGAGCCAGCAAGAAACTAAAAGGGTACTGTCTACCTGATAGTAAGCTACTGCAGCCTGTTAACGTGACCAACATCAGAGATCACTCACGCATTGCCTACCTTATAAATAACTAGTTGTGTCTCGCGGATTCACCCGCTTAGACTTTTCATGGATGGTTTAATTGAGCGGATCACATTTTTTTTTATAGAAATATAAATTGCGTAAAATACTCCTTGTGATATCAGTCGGTCCAATCGTTTCAGAGAATAGCCGGAACAAACAGACAGATAAACAAAGCAGATTAATAAAATAAAAATAAAATGTTTCGTATATAAGCAGGTACTTTAATATGCATTTAGTGAAAGCATTCAATTTATTTTTAAATACATACACCTATAGATGTATATATTAGACTAGCTGTGCCCCGCGCTTTTACCCGCGTAGAGTTAATTTTGTGGGTGGCCCGCTGAACCCTAATGTTTTTTTTAAATAAATGTAGCCTCAATTACTCCTTGTAAAATTACCTATTTGTCGATGAAAGTCCCGCTAAAATCGGTCCAGACGTTTCGGAGATTAGTCCGAACAAACAGAGAGATAGAGAAAAAAATTTAAAATTAGATTTTTCTTGTCTGTACCATGTATACCTACTTTCATATGCATTTAGTAAAAAGCTGTTATTTTGGAATTACAAACTGACACTTCAATTTAATTTATCTGTATAGATATAGATGTACAGATATATATAGATTGTATTAACTTACATCTATATGTAATAGCTATAGAATAAAAAAAAATCGAAAAAGTAAAAGGGTTATAAACCTTTTAAGCTTGCATTGCGAGACATATTGTACCACTTGGTGCATATAGACGTGATATCTAGTTTACATTTAATATAACTTAGTCACGAAACCACGAATGAGGTCCTGAAACTGAAATGAGGTGGATGCACCCCATTTGACATGCATTTGACGTCATACACCCACTGTTTCTTGAGAAACTTACACGCTTGCCGTTATATTTACGGCATATTCATTTAAGTCCGCGGTTTTACCCGTGTAATTTAATGGGTGATCCGCGGCACCATAATGTTTTCTACCCTAATAATATAAAGAGGAAAGATTTTATTGTTGTTTTGTTTGTTTGTTTGCATTGAATAGACGAAACTACTTGACCGATCTTGAAAATTTTTTCAGCAATGGATAGCTACATCATCAGCAAGTAACATAGGCTATATTTTATTCCCGTACTCCCACGGGGACGGGAACTACGCGGGTGAAACCGCATGACGTCCGCTAGTTTTAAAGAAAATGTGTTTTTGTATCAGTGTCATATCAGTGGTAAATTCCTCGACATTCATAAGTGCCTTACCAGGGCCTAAACTGAATAAATCATTGTCATCTTCATTTCAGTACTGTATATTATTTAATATGCATTTAATTAAAAGCTGTTACTTTGAAATTACAAACAGACACTTCAATTTTCTTTATCTGTATAGATGTGTAGACTAACTTTACCCAGCGGTTTCATTCACGTTGGGTTAACAATAAAAACTTTGTCAGTACTTGATATATTTTCTAAAATAAGAGTAACCTAATTGACTCCATATAACACCAGCTATCTGTATGTCTCGTTAAAATCGGTCCAGGGTTTATCTGGGGCAAAAAAACAGACAGATTGCGTAAAAAAAAATGTTTTTATAGATATACACTTTCATGTGTATTGAAAAGCTGTTAATTTGGAATTACAAACCGACACTTCAATTTTATCTATCTGTATAGATTCCCATTCCCTCGTTACAGATTCATATGTAAAGTACTGCGCTTACGCACACTGCACTGTCGGTGTTTACGAGTTTTACGACATTATTCGATTGCGAACCGAGATACGCGAATCGATTGGAATAATCTGTGTAAAAGTGTCATGATAACACCGAATGTTCACTTACAGATGTAATTCATTGTGTAATGCGATGTTGACACGGCATACCAGGTCTAAAATAGGGACAAATACCTTATAGGTATCTAAGTAACTTAAAGTTAAACCCTGAAAAATATAGATTATTATTAATAATCTCAGAAGGCTAGTTTCCGAACCGGTGGTAAATTCTCGACTTTCATAAGTGCCTTACCAGGGCCTAAACTGAATAAATATTTTTCATTTTCATTTTCAATAATAAATATATAATGTAAAATAAATAATGATTATATAATAATAATTATCCCCATTGAAAATCCCCACCAATGGGGAATAGTGGAAAAAAGTCCAAAAATCCCCACTGCGATCGAAAGTAGCTTGGAGTGGGGATTTTTGGACAAATTTTCCACAAATCCCCACTAGGTTTAAAATTAAATATGAATAACATACTGTCTGAGAAGCAAAATAACTTTATGAACATTTATGCATCTAGCTTCCAATTTTTGTGTTAATCTATACAGATAAATAAAATTGAAGTGTCTGTTTGTAATTCCAAAATAACAACTTTTCACTAAATACATATGAAAGTATACACGCTACTGACACAAAAAAACCAAGTTATAATTTTTTCTCTGTCTGTCTGTCTGTCCGTCTGTCTGTCTGTTTGTTCCGGGTAATATCTAAAACGGCTGGACCGATTTTACGGGACTTTCACTGGTAGGTAGCTGATGATACAAGGAGTAACTTAGGCTACTTTTATTTATTAAAAATATAAGGGTTCCGCGACAATAAGGATGAAACTAAATCTACGCGGGTGAAACCGCAGGGCACAGCTAGTTGGTACATAAGATGGGAAGTTAAAAAAAAAATCTTTAAAACACGTCAATGTCGTATAAGCGATCGGCCACGAAGTGACATCCCTTTCTGACATTACGCCAGGGGCCTTACCATGAGCTCTTATTGCCATGATAGTTTCACTCATTTATGAGACAGATGTATGTGACGTGCATACATCTGTCACTGTCGCACAACTGAATTAACATTGCAATAAGAGCTCATGGTTGGGCCCCAGGGTCGCTTATAATTTTGTAAATGCTCGCGTTTTTGTACGTAATTTTTAATGATTTGTTTTTAACCTTACTCCTTGCTTATATTTAAATTGTCAATGATTCTGCTAGATGCTTTTTCATGAAAACCCATCATTCGTATTAATTAACGCCCGGGAAGCGAGTACCAAAACTTCTTTTCAAATACGCGTCTTTCTATTTTTTGTTGTGAACCATTTCAGCTATCCTAATATTGAAATTGCGTCCCAATCACTTCAGCCCTCGCACCCTACCATGAACTTTGCAATGATACTTTGACTCATATTATGAGACAGATGTATATGTGATGCAGTGGTGGATTTATATTAGGGGCAGTCGGGGCTAGTGCCCAGGGCGGCAAATGTTCTAGTATGGCAAAATTTGGAAAGTGACATAAAATTAGTTATTCTAATTCTTAAAAAATAAGATATCTAAAATATTAAAATAAAATTTAAGTCATAGGGCGGCATTTTCTTCAGTGCCCCATGGGCGGCACAAATTTAAATCCGGTCCTGTGTATATGACATGTAAACATCTGTCACTGTCACACAATAGAACTATAATTGCAATAACCTCATATTGAGCCGCTGAGGAAGTAACAACACACAACTTTCCCATCATAATTCCACATAGATATGTCTGCGTCCATTTTTCACGATAGATGAAACATAAATCTGTGTGTATTTTAGTAATGGGGTCAGTAATATAGAAGCCGGTCCATTTATAAAACTGTTATATAATTATTTTACATCCCTGCTCGATGTTTTCCTTTGCGCGATAAAGGCGGACCGCGAAGTTGCGAAAGAAGGAAAATTATCATAATTATTTGGATGAGGCATTTAAGATTTTTATAATTAGCATCTTTTAATCAAATTTAATTGATATACAACTGTTAGATAAAAATTGTTACTCTTTTTTAGTATATACTAAAGTTATAATGTTTTAGTCTGTGTATTAACGAATAATAAAAAATTTACTTGTTTTTTTTTTGTTACGATATTACTCAAAAACTACTAGATCGATTTAAAAAAATATTACACCGTTAAAAAGTTACATTTTCAGAGATTAAATAGGCTCTATTGGTATTCAGAGTTAATAAGGGATCTATAATAAAAAGCACTTGGACAAAGATACGAACGGAAACTAGTTATCAATTATCTTTGTAGTTTCGAAATATGTCTACCAATATGTTGATATTGTTTTTTTTTAAATATAATTGTTCTATGTATGTAATATTTTGCGCTATTATTATATCTAGGCCGGATGAAAACATTAATATGTTATCATGTAGTCACTTGTTGACTTTTCAGTGAGCGCGCAGCCTTGACTCAGTTTCGGTCAAGCGCGATTGCTATCGTACGCTAACTTCGGATTACCTTATCTATACAGACATTATACCAATCGTTTGATAACCAGGCGTAATAAAGTTATAAATAAAAAGGGTAAACGTAAATTTTTCAACTAGCTGTGCTTCGCGGTCTCACCCGCGTAGATTTAGTTTCGTCCTTATTGTCGCGGAACCCTAATATTTTTAATGCATTAAAGTAGCGTGAGTTACACATTGAAACATCAGCTACCTGCCAGTGAAAGTCCCGTTAAAATCGGTCCAGCCGTTTCAGAGATTACCCGGAACAAACAGACAGAGAACATTTTTAAAACTTGGTTTTTTTGTGTCTGTAGCGTGTATACTTTCATATGCATTTAGTGAAAAGCTGTTATTTTGGAATTACAAACAGACACTTCAATTTTATTTATCTGTATTACTGTATTATCTGTATATATAGTCTGAGAATCGGCCAACAACAATTTATCATACCCCTAATTGATAAGGGTGATCCACCCCAAAAAACATTGCAACACAAAGTTTGCCATGCACAATTTATAGATGTAGATAAATTTAAATGTTTTACCACGTAAATGCCGCATCCATAGGCTCGCAGTGGCCGCGCCGGCCGAGTTGTAGAGACGTCGCATGCTGCATTGACCCAGTTGTCGCGGGTTCGACACCCGACTGAGGTCGCGCAGATAATAAGTAAAACAGTGAGTTGTGAGTCTTCACTCCTATTCTGCTATCTGATCGCTGGGCCACGTGACAGCACTATTGTAGCGTCTCTCTACGATACACAGAAAAGATACACTCACTCCAGTATTCCCCGAAGGTTTAGGCAGAGAAAAATTCAAAATAGCTTTATTTGATTAGATTTCTTACCAAATACTTTCAAATCGTGAGAAGGACACAAAAAAATACATGATACAGGATTATAAATGTTACCAACGGGTTCGGAAGGTTGAACCCAGACAAGAAATTCAAATATAACCCCGCTTAAAAAAAATTGGAATGTTTAATGGTGACAGTATTATATCTCATGAATATAAGCCCATGGACACAGTTCCAATGCTCAGTTGTCAAAAATAATAACTATAATATTACAAATATTTTTACTTATTGTACACCCACATTTCGCTTTTTATATTTAAGTCCCATGTAATAGGCCTATTGCCATTAACCGGGCGCTAATCTAAACTCCGGGTTGTTACCCGGAACAAAACCTACCCGGGGATAAAAGGTTATTTTTACATTAAAATCAAATAATGATTATTGGGTAGTAATGGGTAAAAATTCATTGTTTTCATAAAAACACATTATCCAGAGCCGTGGCGGCTATGGGTTTTGAGCAGTACCCTGCTACGCAAACGATGCAAATTCGAATCCCGGCGAGCTCTCTAAACTTTTTCTAAAAAAAAACTTATGTGCAGTGATTTCACACCACGTGCTTTACGGTGAAGGAAAACATCGTGAGGAAACCTGCATATGTGTGAGAAGTAATTCAAAGACATATGTATAGTGCCTCAACCTCGTATCACGTTAGAACTAAATAATATTCGGTTAAATGTGGGTGATGTTGTTACAACACCTCTGCTTACCCCTTTTGAGACGTAAAGCACGTAGTGTGACATCACTGCACATCTTAGAAAAACTCACATTCGCTGAGATTCGAGCTTGCGTCGCTTGCGTAGCAGGCGACTGCTCAAACCCCACGGACACCACGGCAATAAATAGATAAAAATATACAATTTAATATGTTCTACCTGACAATACGTATTCAGAGAAATGTGTTGAGCTACACGTTATATCTCAGACATCACGCACAGGATAAGTTACACTTCTATAAAATATAATCTGTTTATATACACTTTAATATAATCCTACTAGCTTTTACCTACGACTTTATACGTGGTTTTTAACGTACCATATGACAGTACGTAGTTTAGACGTGAATTGTAACATTAGAATAGTAAAATTTGACACATTCCCATTCAAATATCTAATAATACTAACCAGTGCCTCGCGGTTTCTTTAAAGTTACTCCTTGAAACATAAGCTATCTGCTAGTGAAAGTCCCGTTAAAATTAGTGTAACCGTTTTTATATAATTACAGTATATAAATTCACATGCCCTTAATGAAAAACTGTTAATTGGGAACTATAAAGAGACACTTACAAATTTATTTATTTGTATGTATGTGTGTATAGATGAATATACATTATGTAGCAAATAGCATAGCAACGTCTGAATAATTTTCCAAGACCGATTTATCCCACGCCCCCTGTCCTACCCCAATATCCATCGGTTGGTGCTGTCTGGAGGTCACAATGAAATAAATGCCATAACGAAAGGAATTCTATCCAATTATTTATTATACGAATATTGTCTTATCCACTTAAGCTTTGCTGGGTACGTTGTGAAGAACATTATTATAAGACAAGCGGATGTCACGCGGTTTCATCCGCGTAGTTCCCGTTCCCTGGAGTACGGGGATTAAATATAGTCAAAGTCAAAGTCAAAAATATCTTTATTCGATTAGACTTCTCACAAAGTACTTTCAAATCGTCAGAATGACATAAATTTACAGGATTATACATGGTACCGCCAGGTTTTGAAGGTTGCTTTTACTGAGAAGAACCTGGCAAGAAACTCAGTAATTACTCTTTTCAAAAATATTATACAATTTTAAAAAACAATGTAAATCACTTGAGAAATGTAAGTCCACAGTTCCAATGCACAATATAGCCTATGTTACTCGCTGATGATGTAGCTATCCATCGCTGAAAGAATTTTCAAGATCGGTCAATTAGTTTCGGAGCCTATTCAATGCAAAAAAAACAATCAAATCTTTCCTCTTCTTTATAATTTTAGCGTAGAAAAACATTCCAGTGCAAACATCACTTTATTTCCCAACGAAATCGTATTCAGTAATAGACGTAGGCCCGGGGCGGCGGTGGGTGTCGTCGACCGGGCGCGCCGCCCTTGGGCCCTGATGCAGCTACGTAACCTCATGATGTCACTTACCCTGTCGTAACCAAAGTCCTGATCGCAGCTAGGTGGATATACCCATACCAGTTTTCCCACCTCTCTGCGTCAGTGCACACTAACGTTTCAATTTCGTTTGAAACGCTTTTAGGGTTCCGAAATAAATATGACGGCTCTGAAAAGGAGTATTATACCATTATAGTCTCGCTCCGGTGTCTGTCTGTCTTTTATGTCTAGCTAGCTTGAGAACGTGGCTTTACTCGCGTTTACGGATTCATAATTAACCTTGATTACTCAGCCTATGTTACTCGCTAAAGATGTAGCCCTCTGTCTGTTTGTTTCAGCAATTCAAAAAAACTACTAGACCGATTTTAGCGACACTTTAATTGGCATGTAATTAATGTTACAAAGAGTAATTAAGCTACTTATGCTTAACATAAAATCGGTAACCGCTAAAAACCGTCCAATAAATTAAGTCTAAGCAGATAAACTTGCTATTCTTCCCATATCCGGGTCACTTTTATATGAAACCAGTATTGTAAAAGAAACGGTATATATTTTTCGTCGGCAACTACATTTACGATGCATTTAAATCTTACCTATATCGTATTATAGTATGTAACTGCCTTTTTTACTTACCGTTTTTGCGTATTGCCATTTAACTAAGTTATTTGTTACTAGCGGACGTCACGCGGTTTCACACGTGTAGTTCCCGTCCCCGTGGGAGTACGGGGATAAAACATAGCCTATGTTACTCGCTGATGATGTAGCTATCCATTACTGAAAGAATTTTTAAGATCTGTTTAGTAGTTTCGGAGCCTATTCAATGCAAACAAACAAATAAAACTTTCCTCTTTATATTATTAGTGTAGAAAATAAATATTAGTAAAAAATGTATTGCAAAGAATCTATTTCTAAAACACATACTTAGAAAATACATAACATATTTTCACACAAACTTATAGCTGGCATAAGAGGCGCTGGGTGAGGGGTGGGTTGCGTCTGAAAATCAGGGTGGGCCTGAAAGTGCGAGTCGTCGACCGTCCGGGCGAGGCGCCCTTGGCTTCCTTGCACCGCGCATTATACCCAGCTCGTAATGTCACTTACCCGGGTTCACACAAACTGGCAGGGCCGGGTAAGCCCGGGTTAGGTCGTGTTGCATTAAGCAGTATACAATATTTGTCTTAAATTTTATTATTTATGTTATTCTTATATTGTACTAGATGTGCCCTGCGGTTTCACCCGCGTAGATTTAGTTTCATCCTTATTGTCGCGGAACCCTAATATTTTTAATAAATAAAAGTAGCCTAAGTTACTCCTTGAAGCATCAGCTACCTGCCAGTGAAAGTCCCGTTTAAATCGGTCTAGCCGTTTCGGAGATTACCCGGAACAAACAGACAGACAGACAGACAGACGGACAGACCGACAGAGAAAAAATTTAAAACTTGGTTTTTTAGTGTCAGTAGCGTGTATACTTTCATATGCATTTAGTGAAAAGCTATTCTTTTGGAATTGCAAACAGACACTTCAATTTTATTTATCTGTATAGATATAGATGTATAGATATAGATTTCATTATTGCGTTGTGAATATGAACAGTCAAAACAAATGTTCAGTTTCGTTAAGACATATTTATATAATTGTCTTGTATAGACGTAAATCAAAATTTTAGAATGGTGGTGTCACCGCCCGCCCTACAGGACGCGCCGCCCGCCCTTGAGGCTTCCTTCTGCAGCCTCCGATCGTAACCTTGGGGTAATCCTCGTAACCTTGGGGTAATTCTCGTGCTCCGAATTTGCCTTTCTGCAAAATACTATTAATTGTGTCATAGTAGTTGTTCCTTGGACGCACTCTACCGACACTTCCGCTCACATGCGCTCTATACATTTCTGTCGTCAATCACCTTTCACTCATCCTTTGGATATGTCGATGTAGTAAATTAATTATTGTAATAATATTAATTTAGTAATTTTATTTTGTAACTAGCTGTGCCCCGCGGTTTCACACGCGTAGATTTAGTTTCATCCTTATTGTCGCGGAACCCTAATATTTTTAATAAATTAAAGAAGCCTAAGTTACTCCTTGAAACATCAGCTACGTACCAGTGAAAGTCCCGTTAAAATGCGTCCAGCCGTTTCGGAGATTACCCGGAACAAACAGACAGAGAAAATTTTTATAACTTGGTTTTTTAGTGTCAGTAGCGTGTATACTTTTAAATACATTTAGTGAAAAACTGTTATTTTGGATTTACAAACAGACACTTCAGTTTTATTTATCCGTATAGATAAAAAAAAATAACCTAGTAACTTAAATCCTAAGCCAAATTATTATAAGAATGGTCCTAACTACCACGCAGCGGAACCCCACACAGTAGAAACCGGCGTGGTTCAGGTTGAGTAAGGTCGCAGTCGGTTCGACGCCCGCCCTAGGAAGGACACCTCGCCCTACGCTTCCACTTACCCCAAAATCGTACCTTGCTTGCTCGTCAGTTATAAAGATTAGGGATGTCGATGATCTGAGAGATCGATTAATCGAAGAATCGAACTTTCGAGCCAAATAAATCGATTTTATAAATCGATATGTAACACTGAATCGATTCAGTGATTCGATATTTCACCCTAGAGAATCGACACTCGATTTTTTTTATTCACAACACGATTTTAATCTATTCAGTAGTTAGAATTAAAATTTGAAATCAGTATTATTTTTTTTAAATTATTACTTAATATAACAAATACATTTAGAAAGTAGAATTATGTCTTCTTTTTTACCTGATACTTTCATATTGTTATAAAAATGATTGTGATCATCGAATTTCTTGAACTAAATAAAATCCCTGATTTTAATACTAAATGATCGCTTATTATAGTATCTTGTTTTTCATAAAATGGATTTATAATTACATTGTAAATGCAGACTCGAGAAAAAATCGATTTTTTAGAAATCGATCTTTTTGACCTCGATTTTTTTATGAATCGATTTATCAAGTTACGATTAGAATCGATTTAAAAATCGATCTTTTTTGGAAAGAATCGCCATCCCTTATAAAGATCTTCCCATAAAGGTAGGCGGAGGTGTCACTACACCCACTTTTCACCAAAGATGATTATTATATCGAAGCTGTGCCCCGCGACTTCACCCGCGTAGATTTAGTTTCATGCTTTATTTCGTGGAACAATAACATATTTAAAAAAAAAAACATTCCTTGAAACATCAGCTATCTGCAAGGGAAAGTCCCGTTAAAATCGGTCCAGCCGTTTACGCGTGATGCCGTGACCAAGGGAAATAGGGATTCTTATATTTTCCATCACTGTAAAGCTTGTAGTGTGACATCACTGCACATAAGGTTTAAGAAAACTAAAAAAATACCAGTGAGTTTGGAACTTGTATCGATTAGGTAATAGGAGGCTAATCAAATCACTCGGCCATCACTGATCTTATTTTTGATGTAGAAAGAATTTCTTTCCCCCATAAAAACACTTTACAAGAATTCATAGTGTGTCAGTCGTGAAATACCGTGGTGGCCGCGGGGTTTGTCGCAGTTACCGTTACGCAAGCGACGCAAGTTCGAATCTCAACGGCCTGTACCAATGAGTTTTTCTAAAAACTTAAGTACAGTAATTTCACCCCACGTGCTTTACTGTGAAGAAAAGCATCCTGTTGAAACCTGCAAACGTCTGAGATTCAAAGACGTATGTATAGTGCCTGAGACGGCGATAGAATCACCATCTATCACGTTGGCACTTAATCATCTTCGGTGACAAGTGGGTGTTGTTATTACAACACCTCTGCCTACCCCTTCGGGGAATACAGGCGTTAGCGTTATGTAATTGATTAAAAATCTAGAATTTTGTGTATATGTTCTTGTTTGTATAGATTTAATAAATTAAATGTCAGTTCAGCTTAAACAAATGTATTCATTGTATTAGTGTGAAAAGCACTAGGTATAATGGTTTTGGTAGGCTTCACGCAGGCTGTCTCGGTACCAAGAGGTTCGTCGCCCGCCCTAGGAAGGTCGCGCCGCCCTGGCTTCCACTTGCCCCGTCTGGGGTGTGTAGTCGATGTCATCTGGGTATTATGCGACGCATTGCGGGGTAAAACGAAATAGTTATTTATGCAACTATACAGCTGTGATATAAATTTCTATATATCTATGCAGATAAATAAAATTGAAGTGTCTGTTTGTTAAAACAATTTAACATCTTTCCACTAAATGCATATGGACGTATGTACGGCATACATACGCTCACGCCTGTATTCCCCAAAGGGGTAGGCAGAGGTGTTGTAATAACAACACCAACTATTCACCGAAGATGATTAAGTGCCTACATGACAGATGGTGAGTCCATCGCCAGCTCAGGCACTATACATATGTCTTTGAATTTCAGATACAGTTTCCGCAAGATGTTTTACTCCTTGTAACATCAGCTATGCGATAGTGAAAGTCCCGTTAAAATCGTTTCAGAGATTACTCGAAACAAACAAACAGCAGAATTTAAAATATAGTTTTTTATATAGCAGTACGGTAGTATATTTTTTCATATGCATTTTGTGAAACAGGCATTACAAACAGACACTACAATTTTATTTATCTGTATAGATATCAGTATGGATAAAAGGTATATGAGAGGCATATAATGTACCAATAGGTCGGTCAAACCGCTTCGCAGGGGTGTCTAGTAGGCTGGAAACGCAAGGTCGCGGGCAGTTCGCCGCCCGCCCTGCGAATGACGCACCGTCCGCCCTACACTTCCACTTGCCCCGGCTAGGTTCAAACTCAGACTATAATATATAATAATTATCGCTATTATTTTTACATCCATAATTCTATATCCATACATACATACATAAATATAATTGAAGTGTCTGTTTGTAATTACAAAATTACAGCTTTTCACCAAATGCACATGAAAGTATACACGGTACTTACCTAAAAAGACAAATTTCACATAATATAACGTGTAATCAAAATCAAAAATACAATCCGTTGATTAGACTTCCACGGTGCTTTCAAATCGTTTTGACTACAGCGAAAAAAAAAAGTTATCTTGATGAATGAACTATGCGACATACAATTTTATTTTATTTAAATCAGTGGTTTCTGAGATTAGGTGCGTTCAAAAACAATCAAATTTTGTTTTGCTATTAGTAATTGCCACCCTTCCCCAATCGGGATGAACCCGTGAACTCGGTGTCACCTCGTAGCCCGTAGCGGCGTAGAGGACACCTTGCTACGGGCCACGACCCGAGCCCGGCCGTACCTACGCACCCAGTCATTATGTTATCGAGCTGCAGATTATCCGCTTTCTTATTTTGTACATACATATGCTCACGCCTGTATTCCCCGAAGGGGTAGGCAGATGTATAATAACAACACCCACATTTCAACGAAGTGCCAACGTGACAGATGGTGAGTCTCTCGCCGTCTCAGGCAGTATACATACGTCTTTGAATTACTTCTCAGACATATGCAGGTTTCCTCGTGATGTTTTCCTTCACCGTAAAGCACGTGGTGTGAAATCACTGTAAATAAGTTTTTAGAAAAACTTATTGGTACAGGCTCGCTGGGATTATATTGTCTACCCAGCCCTAATCTTATGCCTATGCACTAAAGCAAGTACTAAATTACGTACATCTGATGTGATTTCATAATTCGACCTTTCACCTTCGGGACCTCCGTCCGGACGGGTGCAACAACCCCAATAGGGCGGTGCATACATCACCGTTACAGTTCTAAGTGTGCAAATCACATCACCGTTACAGATCTAAGTGTGCAAATCGTTGTATATATATGTTTTTGTCTGTATATTAAATATGAATGTGTTTGTTGCAGGTACGCTTGTATTATTTGGGGTTGCGTTAGTGTTGGTGCCTGTAAGGTATGTAGTGTAGATGAATTAAAGTGAGATGGGTTATTTCTCGCAATGGAGGCGTTATTGTAGGGATGTTGAAGTGAATCCTGGGAATATTCACTGAGGACGCTTGGTTCTGTGGGTCTAGTTTTATTGAAGAACTAGCTGTGCCCTGCGGTTTCACCCGCGTAGATTTACTTTCTTCCTTATTGTCGCGGAACCCTAATCTTTTTAATAAATAAAAGTAGCCTAAGTTACTCCTTGAAACATCAGCTACCTACCAGTGAAAGTCCCGTTTAAATCCGTCCAGCCGTTTCAGAGATTACCCGGAACAAACAGACAGACAGAGAATAATTTTAAAACTTGGTTTTTTAGTTTCAGTATCGTGTATACTTTCATATGCATTTAGTGAAAAACTGTTATTTTGCAGTCACAAACAGTCACTTCAATTTTATTTATCTGTATAGATGTATAGATGTATAGATATAGGTGTATAGATGGAATAACGATGAATAACTTTTTTAACTTCCACCATGATTAAATTTTTCTCATTCTAACACTGATATATAATGCTGTTAGTTAGTATATTACTGGCCGTGCCCCGCAGTCTCATCCGCGTATAATAATAATATTTATTGAATTTTATTCAGCTGTATAGATTATATTGTGTCGCGTCGAATTACGCCAAATAATATATCATTAATAGTTCGGTTTTTTTTAATACGTACATATCTCATGGTACGTCTAAATCCCATGGGAGAGGCAAGCGCTACTGAGGGCCAACGTGACTATGATCGTTTATTTGCACGGTACAGTAATGATACGTCAAAGCTCAGCAGTTCTTAATAGGCTCTTAACATTCATGCATCTCTTCATTCACTCCCACGATTGCCAGTGCTCCGAATTTGACCTTTCAGGAATAGATTATTGATTTCTATAACGTATTGTTGAAAATGGCTTTCATAACTTCGCAGGACGAAAGTGACCTTCGCCGCTATCTAGTGAGAGTCCCGGTAAGACCGGTCCAACCAGCTTAAAATAAGCCGGAACGAACAGACAGACAGAAAGACAGACAGACAGATGGACAAAGCAAACATTTAAAAATTTTTTTTTTAATAAGCCGTCCAGAGCGCCACACCAACGCATACGAAAAAAACATTCAAATCGGTCCAGTCGTTTAGGAGGAGTTCAGTGACATACACACGTACAGTAGAATTATATATATAAAGATATTACGGGTGACATTATGTTTCAAGTCTTTCTCAGTTCTCATTATAATGTTCGTCATCTTAGCTATCGTAGTAACTTTGATATACGTAACTCTGTGGGTATTATACACTTATTCCCTGAAATATTATTTATGTGTGTAGTGGTTAGGTCTCTTTGTAGATTCCCTTTGACGGGCTTATTTTATGTTAAACATGAACATCTCTGTTACCACACTGCCTATACTAATGTTTTGTTATATACGAACTTGCTTTAGTAAGTTGTTGACTTAATTTCATTCTTAATAATAATAATAATAATAATAAACGTTTATTGATTTCAATAAGCAGCAACAAAACAAATAAAACTGATACAAAAAAAAATATACAAAAAAGAATACACAAAAGAAATAAGTAGTGTATTTATGGTGCAAAGTGGTTCGCACCAGTACATCGGGTGTTGCCGCACATTGTCATCAAAGGGCCACAACTCAACTATACCCGCAGACCAAACTGGGGTCCAGTTCAATCTAGCGGAGCTGATTTTCAGTGTGACCCACTGAGTGGCGCACGACGTCGGCCAAAAAATAAAAATAAAAATATACTTATATAATAAAAGTATATATATTTGTACGTGTGATGGTTACTATATGTTCTTTAGTACTTTTATTCCGCATACTCCTATTTTTCTTAAATAAAATAAGCCTAAATTACTCCTTTTAACATCAGCTACCTGACAGTGAAAGTTTCGTTAAAATTGGTTCAGACTGCAATGATAAAATGTGGAATTTCATAAAGTCACTTGCTATTATATAAATCGGTGTACATTTCCGGGTGTATTATAATTCGATGGTGTATTTGTGTAACTATGACGCCACTAATACAAGCTGTTCAAACATATTGTATTAGTCTATACAGATAAATAAAATTGCAGTGTCTGTTTGTAATTCCAAAATAACAGCTTTTCACTAAATGCATACGAAAGTATACACGCTACTGACACTAAAAAAACAAGTTTTAAAAATTTTCTCTGTCTGACTGTATGTCTGTCTGTCTGTTTGTTCTGGGTAATCTCTGAAACGGCTGGACGGATTTTAACGGGACTTTCACTGGTAGGTAGCTGATGTTTCAAGGAGTAACTTAGGCTAATTTATTTATTAAAAATATTAGGGTTCCGCGACAATAACGAAGAAACTAAATCTACGCGGGTGAAACCGCGGGGCACAGCTAGTATTAAATATATATACTTACTTAGGGAACTATAAGGCCATATACTCGGCATGAGTTTGTGATTTCAATTTTCTAAAATATATTAAATTAAACTTATATAGGATCTAGGCTACTTGAACTTAGCAATCTATATCTATACAGATAAATAAAATTGAAGTGTCTGTTTGTAATTCCAAACTTACAGTTTTTCACTAAACCCATATGGAAGTATATACGATACTGACATGAAAAAACAATTGTGCATTTTTTTCTCTTTCTGTCTGTTTGTTCCGGATAATTTCCAAAACGGCTAGACCGATTTAACGGGATTTTCATTGGCAGATAGCTAATTTTACAAGGAGTAACTTAGGCTAAAAAAATCTGTTTCCGTCGGTCACCCACGAAATTAACTCTACGCGGGTGAAACAGCTAGTATAATAAAAATGAAAGTTTACACCTATTTAAGTAAATGAAGGTAGGTCGGCAAGATCTCTTAATATTATGCAAGCATGTGCACTAAATACTAAAAAATTACATAAATTAAAAAAATCACATTAAGCTTAGTAATTAATTTTCCACGTTTAAATTTAAGTACTAAACAGTTAAGAGTTTCAGATTTACAAAGCTACTAAAAACTTACAAAAATATCGAAAAAGTTTCCGTTAGTATGAGAATTACACCCACTATCGCACACAAACAAACAGTGTATCGACACAGCTATTCACCGACACGAGCACACATGCACGCCGCTTTATCAGTGTCGCACACAGTGAAACGTTCGCAAACACGCGCAAACGTCTAGACAACTTGTTAAAATGCGATGTTCCGGGCTCGACATTCGTCAGTAGGATAGGTCACGGCTCGGCTCTCGGCGCTCTCCCTCTAATGCATCACCCCATCCCTCTCCGGTGGAACACCACTAGGGAACAGCCAAACTTCGACTCTACCGCCCCCATATTACCTCGCATTATTCTCCTCCCACCAACTCAGGTATAAATTTCGCTTTCAAAGCTAACGCAAGCCTGGTTTGAAAGGTCCTAATTCAGTGTCGGAGTATTGCAATGTGTGCTTTAGGTCGCTAGTTGGAAGGCTTAGAATCGAATGGGTAAAAATTAGGTCCTTCTAGATCGCCTAGCGTCAGAACGCGTCCTTGGGCGGTCAGGACGAATTAGTCTTGGGAATAATAATTTATGTAAATGTTCATATATGTACATAACGCTGTACATGGCTAGGTCTAGCCTTTGTTGGCTCTAGGCGGACTAGTTTGCCTAAAATAATATATATAATGTTCGTCGGGTAATTGGCTAGCTTCAGTACCACGTCGGTATCAAGGCTCCATTCCTTTGTATCAGAAGGCTATAGAATTGATGGAATTTTCCCCAAAAACACCGCGTGTCCCGGATTCCGTCAAACAATGCTTTATTCAATGGAAATTTTCGGGAACATAATAATTATGCGCTAATTCGCAGTATTATTATTCATTCCGGTAACACGATGTTTATATAAGACGAACATGAAGTTTAAATTAACGTAGAACACAAATGTAGGGTGTAATGGAATCTGAAGCGATCGCAGCTAAATAACCCTCCCTTGAGATAGTCTCTCTGGCCTTATCCCATACATTGTTGGGGTCGGCACTTAATTCAACCCGATGTGGCTCCATGTCGGTCACAATCAACTTATTAACTCCTTGTCCGTTATGTGCGCCTGGTACTTCGTGTACCATATCATCATCTCCCTGGCCTTATCCCATACATTGTTGAGGTTCAACCCGATGTGACTGATCACCTGATTTTTACACAAAGCGACTGTCATCTGACCTTCATAACCCCTATTACGAGGCAAATCGGTGATCTGGGTTACACCAGTTGTCAGACTTAGGCCTCTGATTAACCTGTAACGATTGCCAAAGATGTAAAATTGGCAACTAGGACCGATGGCTTATAGTTATAGTGTATTCCTACGGTGAGTTAGGTCACCGGTTCAGACTTTGTGCTATAGTAGAAAACTTTTGGTCTTGCAAAATGTTGGTATAGTGATTCCATTCTTCATAAGATACGCGTTTATAGGCTGCAGTACCCGTTTATGAAGTGTGCACGCGAATTATCTACGCTAATATTATAAAGAGGAAATATTTGATTGTTGTTTTGTTTGTTTGCATTGAATAGGCTCCGAAACTACTTGACTGATCTTGAGAATTCTTACAGCAATGGATAGCTACATCTTCAGCAAGTAACTTAGGCTATATTTTATTCACGTACTCCCACGGGAACGGGAACTACGCGGGTGAAACATCGTGACGCCTGCTAGTCTTTTATATATTGCTGAGGCCTGTGTTCCCCAAAAATTTAGTTTGCGATGTGCTTATAAATCACTCACATTTCAGCAGTTACGTTTAAATTCCTATGTAAGAAGAGCTACCCTAGAGCACTGATCCAGGCCGATACTTAATTAACACTTTGCCCGACACAGGGATCGAACCCATTAGACGAGACCTAAGCAGTTGTTATTTTTAAATCAGACCTATGATCCCTGTAAGGGTCCCGTTAAGGGTATTGTTGAAAGCACTTTAATATTCTGACCACATAATATTATAAATATTATATTTAGATCTGACAAAAGCGAGACGGTTTTATGATAACGATTACCGATTTCTATTTTCGGCCACAATATTCGGCGTAGAATACAGCTGTCATTTTAAAATATGTAAATCGTAAGTAGGTTAGTGTTGGGCGGTAATAGGATTTAACTAAAGATGGGGCTGCCTAGCGAATTAATTGTAATCATTTATAATGTTGTCGAGGCGGTGGTGTCGCCACGCCACCCTACAATTCAACTCATCGTGTAAAATTTAACAATTTATTTTTTGCCAACTCTATACACATTTTTAAACTAGCTGTGCCCCGCAGTTTAACCCGCGTGGAGTTGTCGTGAACCGCGAACCCTGATGCTTTTTAAATAAAACTAGCCTTACGACTTGTAATATTAGCTATCTGCCAATGAAAGTCCAGTTAAAATCGGTCCAGCCGGAGATTAGACGGTCAGACTGACAGAGAAAAATACACATTTAGTGAAAAACTATTATTTAGGAATTACAAACAGACGCTTAAATTTTATTTATCTGTATCGATGTATAGATTTAAATTAATCCGATATTTCTCTAGTCGCATAAGAAACCAGCAACCAAAACCTTCTAGCAACCAATTGCCCAAAACTTGCAGTAAGTTGTCTTACCTCCGACCTAGACAGGTCGGAAAGCAACAATCTTAGTCCGACAATTCGGTAAATGTCGTGCTAATAGATCTATGAATTTAAATTGATTATCGTGATACAATAGTGGCCCGTGAGATTCATTCTCATCGGCCCGTACCATTGAGGTTTTCTAAAACTTGAGTATGTCACACCACAAGCTTTACAGTGAAAGAAAACATCGTAAGGAAACCTGCATATTATGTCTGAAAATAATTATTTAAAGGCGTATGCCGAAGCTGGTGATGGACTGTCACGTTGGTCACACTATTTCTGAAAAATTGTTTTGTAACTCCTCTGCCTACCTGAATAAATTATAGGTTCTTAGAGTTAAACCATCGTTATATCTTTTTAAGGATTTCTGACAAATTATTAGTGACTGTTCCCCGCGGTTTCACGCGCTATGTTTAGTTTCACGTTATATTTCGCGAAACCCTAATATATTTTCTAAATAAAATTATCCTATGTTACTCCTTGAAACGTCAGATATCTGCCATTGAAAGTCCCGTTAATATTGGTGCACTCGTGATGGCGTAACCAAGGAAATGGGGATTCTTATTTAAATATATAGATATAATTTTTTGTCTGTTTAAATATCATGTTAGTAAAATAATAACATCTTCAATTCGTTTTCACAAAGTTCATCATGTAATTATGCGGCAAATCTCACCGTAATAAATTTTAAATTAATTACAATGTAGCAAGCTTCCTAGACGCCCGCCCGCCCTACGCGTCTGAAGGACGGGCGGGAGGCCGTTCACCCCTCACCACACACACTAACACGCCGACTACACCAACACGCCAACACTATAAGCGTATAAAAGAAAATTTATTGATACGTCATGCTTTTTAACCAACTTCAAAAAAAATATTCTCTTAATTTGGACTGTAGGTTTTTTTAATCAAAAGTAGGTAACTAAGACTAGTAGTAACATTATAGTGTTTTTCTACACTAATAATATAAAGAGGAAAGATTTTATTGTTTTTTGTGTGTTTGTTTGCATTGAATAGGGTCCGAATTCTTTCAGAAATGTATACCTACATCATCAGCGAGTAACATAGGCTATATTTTATCCCCGTACTCCCACGGGAATCAATAAACCTATTTTAATCTACAGTTTAGTAATACAAGTAAAAATACAAAATAATTTGTATTTATTCAAAAGCTATATAAACCTCTCCGGTATTTTTGTAAGTAATAACTTCGGTCATTTAGTTTCTATGCCTCCGATTTGTCAATTCTAAGGAAAAGGCCAAGTGCGAGGAGGTCCGTACCTTAACACAATATATTTTTATTTCAGAGACCTATTGTCCACGATCGAAATATCAAACGAACTGTTAAAACAATAGAAATAAAATTAGAACACAATCAATCAATATTAAGTGCTTATTAATAAATATTAAATACAAATATATCGAAAGAAGAGTCGAGTAATACATCTAATCTAAATATATATCAAAGGTGACTGACTGACTGACTGACATAGTGATCTATCAACGCACAGCCCAAACCACTGGACGGATCGGGCTGAAATTTGGCATGCATATTATGACGTAGGCATCCGCTAAGAAAGGATTTTGATTAATTCTACCCCCAAGGGGATAAATAGGGGATGAAAGTTTATATGAAACTAAATTAACGCGGGGCACAGCTAGTCCTACATAAATATGTTACAAACTAGCTGGGTCCCGCGACCTCGTCTGCGCAAGATTTGACTTATCATCGTATTTTGGACAATTCACACAATATCTATATAAATTGTAGCCTATGTGTTATTCTGAAGCTATATAATTGTAAATCCATTAAGTAGTTTTAAAATCAAAGAGTAACAAACATCCATCCATCCATATTTACAAACTTTCGCGTTTATAACATTGAGTAGGACCCCGAAGGGGTAGGCAGAGGTGTTGTAATAACAACACCCACATTTCACCGAAGATGATTCAGTGCCAACGTGACAGATGAGTCTATCCCCGTCTCAAGCACTATACGTAAGTCTTTGAATTACTTCTCAGGCATATGCAGGTTTCCTCACGATGTTTTCCTTCACCGTAAAGCACGTGGTGTTAAATCACTGTACATAAGTTTTATAAAAAAACTCATTGGTACAGACCCCGCTGGAATCCGAACTTGCGTCGCTTGCGTAGCAGGCGACTGCTCTAACCCAAGGGCTACCACGGCTCTTTTATTAAGTAGGCCTTTTCCATTTGACAGATTTATATTTTTAGCCATGGGTTTTCCTTCTAATACTTAGAAAGAAACACAAATAGAATAAACAGTTTTTTTTCCTCAAGTGAGAAGCAGATTATTCTTTAACCGATTGTGTTTTAATTTGTACTTATTATTAAAAATTGTAAAAATAGGTTTGAAAAGAGTAATTACTGAGTTTGTTGTCGGGTTCTTCTGTGTAAAATCCACCTTCGAATTTCAACAACGAGTCTCTCTTCAAATAATGATATTTTGAATTTTATTGAATCGAATCAAAGTCTATTAAAATAGTTTATTTATTGAATAGTAGCTGTGCCCCGCGGCTTTACCCGCGTAAATTTAGTTTCATGCTGTTTTTTTTAAATAAAATTAGCCTAAAACACTTAAAACTTCAGCTATCTAGTAAACGTCCCGGTAGAATCGGTCCAGCCGTTCACGCGTGATGCCATGGGGATTCATTTTTGGTGTAATAAAAACTTCTTCACCAATTGAATGACATAGTATAGGTACCATAAGTAGCTCTAAGATAATAAAAATATTGATGCCAAAACTTTAAAGATTCAATTATACAGTAAGAATCGATTGAAATCTACAAATAGATATTCGATTTCGTTTCGTATATATTTTGTTATTGGTCACTTCTATTTTACTGTCAAAAATTACAACAGAGCTACTCTTTTTAAATCTACAATAATATTATAAAGAAGACAGATTTGATTGTTTTTTTGTTTGTTTGCATTGAATAGCCTCCGAAACTACTTGACCGATCTTGAAAATTCTTTCATCAATGGATACCTACATCACCAGCGAATAACATAGGCTATATTTTATCTCCGTACTCCTACGGGAACGGGAACTACGCGGGTGAGACCGCGTGACGTCCGTTAGTCGTTGGATAAAGTTTATAGCTATTGGTTTCACTTAAATGTTATACCATTCGGACCCCTTAGCAAGGCGCCTTTGATCTCTTTGAGGGCAGGAAGGCGACCTTATGTAATAAACCTAATTAACCCCCGTTTCCCGGAAGCCTGAGCAACAGGACCCTGAGATTGCCACTTCAAACAGGCACTTCAACTTTATTTATCTGTATAGATGTATAGATGAGAAGATTAGTAAAAAAAATGAATACCCGATCGTAGTAACGAATATAATCATTATATCAGTGCTATTATAACGTGTCAAATATTTTCGTAATTATCACCGTGACGCGTGTCCATCCAAATTTCTTCACATAACACCGTCACGTTTACATTATGTTGTTGAAAAGTAAAAGTTATATTTCCAGTTTATTTCAACATTATTTGCGCGTACTTAGAATTTCTTACACACAAATGTTGTAACTTGTTTCCCCTCTTTACGGGCGTAGTCGCAAATGTATTTTTACACTTCGCAAACAGAAAATATTATATATACTGATTGCCTGATAGTAGCCTAAGTAAGTCTTTAAACGTTTGCCCGAAATACGATAGCCGACTGTTATTTAAATAGTATTAATTATTAGTGATGTGATGACGAATATTCGCATTCGTGGATAAATTGTGGTAAATGGTAAATTCCTCGACATTCATAAGTGCCTTACCAGGGCCTAAACTGAATAAATCATTTTCATTTTCATTTTCGTTTTTCATTTTCATTCGCTTCTGCGAATCGTTTGCGAATATGAATATCAGAAAAAAAACTATTTGAAGATTAATAAAAACAAAATCCTTTCTTATGTTTTTAATGCAAGAAAAAGTAACTTAACCGCATACATTAACAGTATTCACTTTATCATTTGGTATTATTTAATCATTAGTTTACTTTGGGCAATAAGTAATTTTTCATAAAATCTTATACATTCGCATTCGCATCCGCAAATGTCAGTAGCAGACATTTGCATTTAAAAAATAACATTCGTAACATCACTATACATTATACACATTTCCATATAAAAATACTGTCTGTTTGAACACATTGTTCTTCTACGTTACAGATCATGATATGGTTTTTACTGTCATGTAGGAGCTGAGATCCGATGGGCTTACAGCTAAAGCGTCCATATTATTATATTTATAGACTAGCTGTGCCACGCGGATTCACCCGCGTAGATTTAGTTTCATCCTTATGGTCGCGGAACCCTAATATTGTTAATAAATAAAAGTAGCCTAAGTTACTCCTTGAAACATCAGCTACCTGCCAGTGAAAGTTAAAATCGGTCCAGCCGTTTCAGAGATTACCCGGAACAAACAGACAGACAGACAGACGGACAGAAAGAGATTTTTTTTTAAATTTGGTTTTTTAGTGTCAGTAGCGTGTATATTTTCACATGCATTTAGTGAAAAGCTGTTATTTTGCAATTACAAACAGACACTTCAATTTTATTTATCTGTATCTGTATAGATGTATAGATAGTTGATAAAAATCAACGTTTTGTAACAGCTATAAGAATAAGTAAGGAATTTAGGCCATTTATTTTTAAATAAGAACTTTTAATCAAAGGATTAATTTCCTGGTGTAATCGCAGTGTGATATAATTATTTTGAGGAGTCTCTTGTTTGCCTCTTGCTGCCCTGGGGCCCAACCATGAGCTCTTATTGCAATGTTAATTCAGATGTCTCATAAATGAGTGAAACTATCATGGCAATAAGAGCTCATGGTAAGGCCCCTGCTTGCCTGAATATGTTATGATCAATGGATCGTGAGGGTGTATTTTTACTCTTTTATTTACTGTCAAAATTATGTAGATTTGTAATTTTGAAGTTTTGATAAAAGTCAGTAACATGTAAATGACGTACACGCGATTGGACACGACGTGACGACGACTGACGCTACTGCGATTCTGCTTATATTCTCGTGGATATGCGCATTTGTGTGAGTGTCATTTTGAACGGTTGGTTCTGGATTCCTTACTGCATGTAAGCTTATATTTGTAATATGTACTATATTAAGTAATGGATGCATATTTTTATATTATTTTTTGCTGAAATCTCAACCATGTTCTACCTTAATCAAGTTCACACTTGTTGCTTACAAAAATCGAATAAACATCGATGTAGCAAAATACTATTTACAATTAATAGCCTCAAGAAAACTTTTTAATTTCTTTTTAGTTCGACTATACTAGAATTAAGTTAATATATAATGGTTTATATTGTAACTAGCTGTGCCCCGCGGTTTCACCCGCGTAGAGTTAATGTCATGGGATCCCGCGGAACTCTAATGATGATTTTTAAATAAAAATAGCCTAAGTTACTCCTTGTGACATAGGCTATCTGCCAGTGAAAGTCTCGTTAAGATCGGTCCAGCCGTTTCGGAGATTACCCGGAACAAACAGACAGACAGACAGACGGACAAACAGACAGAGAAAATTTTAAAAAATTGGTTTTTCTATGTCTGAACCGTGTATACTTTCATATGCATTTAGTGAAAAGCTGTTATTTTGGAATTACAAACAGACACTTCAATTTTATTTATCTGTACTGTATAGATATAGATTTGAAATACAGTTAGTGTTATTACAAAACTCTAAACACATTTTAGTTACTAGTAGAAAACTTAATTTCCCTTACATTAAACCGAAAGTACTGCGATACACATTACATTTTAATATAATTAATTCGCTATTTTATAACACTTGTAAACTGCAACTGTACTTAATACCATTATACATAGAGCTGTCATTCCGTGTCTATTTTCGCAACTTGTGGTATCAAATGAGATTGGTTCTTTGGAGAAAAACATTAGTTTTTGTTGCTGGTTTGTAATTATTGGCTGCATCGGTCTCTTTCTAACTATAAGAGTAAGTATACAGCTGTCTCATTCTGTAAAGAAATGCAGTTTTCACTGTCGGTCACGCGATGCTGATCTGTAAAATTGGCACCTGTTTGGATGCACTTTTTTATTTCACTCGGCCCTTTACCGTTAGAATGGAGCCCGATTCACGATATATTTGTTCGTGTGTTTGTATTGAAAAGGCTCCGAAACTACATGACCGATCTTGAAAATTATTTCAGCAATAGATAGCTACATCTTCAGCGAGTAACATAGACTATATTTCATCCCCGTACGCCCACAGGAACGGGAACTACGCGGGTTCAACCGCTAGTAATTTATATCTATACATCTATACATACAGATAAATAAAATTGAAGTGTCTGTTTGTAATTCTAAAATTACAGCTATTCACTAAATGCATATGAAAATATATACGCTACTGACACTATAAAACCAAGTATAATTATTTTTCTGTCTGTCTGTCTGTTTATTCCGGGTAATCTCTGCAACGGCTGGACGGATTTTAACGGGACTTTTTTTTCGTTTCAATGAGTAACTTAGGCTACTTTTATTTATTAAAAATATTAGGGTTCCGCGACAATAAAGATGAAACTAAATCGACGCGGGTGAAACAGCGGGGCACAGCTAGTGTATATATATAAACACGCTTAAACAAATTATGTGGTTTAAGATCTAAGGTGTTTGTAATAAAGTTTATAATGTATTATTTCTTTTCCAGGTAAGTCCAGCCGCAGGATATTCAATGAGTCTGACAATTGGTAAGCTTAAAATAGAACTGCATTGTTAGGTCATACACTTAGTCTAGTATCAGGCAATTGCAAGTATTAGAGCCATGGGCTTATAGACTTATTTCTACAATGTATACTGAAGAGTCAGCTTTTACTTTAAAAACAATACATACTCCTTTTTTGTAGTCGATTAAAAAATTGAACCTAGTTCACCGAGCTGTACTCTGTTCCTTTCTCTTACAAAAGAAATATCTTGATGTATTCTCATAACAAAAGGTCTGCCTACCCCCATGGGTAACAGACGTGACCATAATATGTAAGTTTGTTAAAAAAAAACTAACTCTTCAAAATTGTCTCGAACCGGGGTACTCTAGTTCCGTTATCACCCCGTAGGCTGAAAGTCTCACGTCTGAGCTATCATAACTTGACGGAAGTCGGCGAAATTTACTATCGTATTGTAATGAACAATTCCTAATGTTTTCTGAAAATGAAAAGTAGCTAGATCGATTTATTGCCTCCGAAACCTCCTACATACAAAATTTCATGAAAATCGTTCGAGTGTAACATTAGTTATCTGCCAATGAAAGTCCCGTTAAAATTGATCCAGCCGTTTCACAGATTATCCCGAACAAACAGAGTACAAACGGACACTTAAATTTTATTTATCTGTATAGATGTATAGATAGATATTAATTCGACATATCCTTACATCTAAAACAAGTAGTAAAACATAAATATTATGATCCATTCAGACTTTCGTTAACACTCCCTTGTGTGTGTAATCTTGTCTGTCTGTGTGTGGTGTATATGTGTGCGATAGGAAGAAAGTGCATTCTCGTCGCACGGACGGCTAGGGAAACTTGACATTAAGACGAACAGGGAACCATTCGCGTCAGGATTTATCTCAAGATATATTTAACTAGCGGACGTCACGCGGTTTCACCCGCGTAGTTCCCGGTCCCGTGGGAGTACGGGGATATAATACAGTCTATGTTACTCGCTGATGATGTAGCTCTTCATTGATGTAAGAATTTTCAAGATCAGTTTTGGTGTGTCGGAGCCTATTCAATACAAACAAACAAATCTTTCCTCTTTATAATATCAGTATAGATATACATTTATTGAATGCATGACTATATTTATTTCAATCATATTGTTTTACTTTTATTAATATTTTATTGCATACTTAGTGACAACCAGCAAAACAAGAAATAATTATTCAGTGTGCGCAAACATACATTTGAATATAATTTCTTTGCCATAGGCATTTTTTTGAAAGTTAATACAATTGTTACAAAGATGTCTGTGATTAATATTTTTCACAAATTTAGAAGTAATTAAATAATCAAAGGCTACGCGCCTTTAATTACTCATGTGGTTAGCTTGTACCTGTTCCCAATTGACTGCATATTTTAATGAAAAAAAAAAACTTTTGTCTACACATGATAAAATAAAGAAACATTTTTTGAAATCTCAAAATCATTTAATCATTGACAACGTCGCCAAACGGCACTCTAATCTTATTAAACACGATATCTCGGGATCTATCATGGGTTGTGTAAGCTCGTGTGCGCAGTGCGTGCGCCGGCGCGGCCGACTGCACTTGCGCTAGTAAACTTGAAATAGTTCCCGGCGTATTATTACGTTTCCCTTTCGTGATATCATGGCAGCACTAACCTACACATTATACATACTTGTGGATTCTCATGCCTTCCAGTTTGTGGTTGAAAATGAAAATGAAAAATATTTATTTCACTAGTGTAAGATAACGGATTCTGTATTAGTGCCCGGCTAATGGCAATAGGCTCGTCTCCTATTACATATGACTGGCGAATAGCAAAAGTTAAAAATTTCCTTGTAACCCTTGGATAATGGGAACCATCGTAAGTTAAACATACATGCACATACATGGTATGCAAACACTTGTAAATCTATCTGGTATTGTTTTTATCTCTTTGATTTTGTTTTACACTTACCTGCATGCTAATACAATTTGTCACTATTGTGAATTATACCTATTATCAAATTTGATTTTGTATGATGATTTCATATGATTTATATTGTTTCGATGATATGTACCTACATGATACCTAGCTGAGTTTCTTGCCGCTTCTTCTCAGAAGGCTAGTTTCCGAACCGGTCGTAAATTCTTCGACATTCATAAGTGCCTTTCCAAGGCCCAAACTGAATAAATCAATTTCATTTTCATTGCCAATATTGTGCAACATTAAAAACGACTCTGCCTACCCCTTTGGGGTTACATTCGTACTGATGTATGTATATATGTTTAATGGCCATAAGTTTATAGTTTAACTTTACTGCCCTTGACCTTAGGAGGTCTAAGAACGCCCGGGTTGTATAATTAGTATGAGGAACTTAACTCATTGTATGTAACGGCGTCACGTCTAGCTCTGTCGTGTGCCTTTAAAATACCGCAACTTGAGGCTTTTACAAGACACGACACGCTGACGATACGATCCAAGGACGATAGCACAAATCGTATAGCGAGGAACTTTTATGAGTTACTAGCTTCTGTCCGCGACTTCGTCCGCGTGGAATAGTTACTACTAACGCTAGCTAAAGCCCGCGATTGGTCTTAGCGCTATGATATATAGCCTATAGCATTCTTTGATAAATGGTCTATCTAATAATTAAATATTATTTCGATTCTCACTAGTGTTGGTTTTTTTTTTAAATTGACGTGGGGGAAACCTTCAAAAGGTCCCCGACCGCCCTGGGAGAGGCAGATCGGCGTATGTGGGATTTTTACCGCACTAAAACCCCCCCGGTGGTCATCCTCACTGCTCAGGGGGGACTCCGGGTACTCTGACTAGTGTTCCTAGATTAAGACGATCAACCAAACATACTCTTCAGCTTTTAATTAGTATAGGTTAGGAAAAAGGCTAGTTTCCGAACGTTTAATATGCCTGGGTTCAGTAGTCGCCTGCTACGCAACTTAAGTTTCAATACCACGTTGAAGAGTTTTTATACAAACCAAGTGCAGTGATGGCACAGTACTAGCTTGAAAGTTTCTTAGAGATATCGCAATAAAAAACTAAATATACTCTTTCTAAACTATTCGAGCTAAAATTATTATGAGCTATGACATAAATTACGAATGGCATATTTTTTTTTTTAATATATTAAGTAACTAGCTGTGCCCCGCGGTTTCACCCGCGTAGATTTTGTTCTATCCTTATTGTCGCGGAACTATAATAAAAGTAGCCTAAGTTACTCCTTGAAACATCAGCTACCTGCCAGTGAATGTCCCGTTAAATCCGTCCAGCCGTTTCAGAGATTACCCGGAACAAACAGACAGACAGACAGACAGAGAAAAAATTTAATACTTGGTTTTTTAGTGTCAGTAGCATGTATACCTTCATATGCATTTAGTGAAATGCTGTTATTTTGGATTTACAAACAGACACTTCAATTTTATTTATCTGTATAGATTTATAGATGTGTCACTAATTAACGTGTCAGTATGAACGCGCTAGGCGTTACTGGGTTCTAAAAACGCAATTTAGAAATCTTTTCTAAGCCTTCAAAGGTAATTCTATAGGTGATATATTTAAATAGACCTCATATATCATCTCCCTGGCCTTAATCCATACATTGTTGGGGTCGGCACTTGATTCAACCCGATGTGGCTCCATGTTAGTCGCAATCAACTTATTAACTCCTTGTCCGTTATGTGCGCCTGGCACTTCGTGTACCATATCATCATCTCCCTGGCCTTATCCCATACATTGTTGGGGTCGGCACTTGATTCAACCCGATGTGGCTGATCACCTGATTTTTATACGAAGCGACTGCCATCTGACCATCGTAACCTTATTACATTCTTTGTTGTTATTTAATAAATACTAGCTGTGCCCCACGGTTTCACCCGCGTAGAGTTAATTCCATGGGTGTCCCGCAACCCTTATGTTTTTTTAAATAAAATTAGCCTAAAACGCTCCTAGTAACATCAGCTATCTGCCAGTGAAAGTCCCGTTAAAATCCATCCAGCTTTTTATGCGTGATGCCGTGACCAAGGGAAATGGGGATTCATTTTTATATATAAAGATTGTGCGTGGAGCCAAATATGTGTACTTTCAGTACCTTATAAGGCTTTTAAATACATTTACTTATCGCTTGCTTTTTATGACTCGGGTTATTTTTCAGTTTTATATATTTTTATAAATATTGGGCACTCCTTGTCTGTTTTACATTCAAAACTGTTCTAGGTATAATCTATACCTTAATATTACCTCTGTATAATTTTGACTGTTTGTGCCAAAATAAATGGAAAAAAAATTTATCTATGGATATAATATAGCATTGAACATACTACCTTTTCTAGTGAAATTCGGTTACACATAATATTATGTGCAAAATACACTTAATTCCGTTAATAATACACGTTATTGGATACATATTAATGAATCGAAGTGCTCACGAGACGCTGCTACACAGACAAGAAAGATCCATTAAGAGACCGCCGGAGGCATTCTACCGAATATATTTTTATAAAATTGTGACCATACAATGTCTGATGCAAATAATATTTATTTATGGGGTTTTTTTTAATTCCAGCAATAAACATATAATATATACACGCTGTAAATATTTTAAAACAAAATACTTATGCTGGTAATATTACGTTTTTATTCGTGACACACATGTTTATGGGTTCGAATAATAAATAATACTTATGTCAGAAATAGGTGCTACTATCCATAAATCCTTTCTTACATTTTTTTTATATTCATAAATACAAATATAAAATACAAAAATTTATAGCACTGCCTAGTCCCAAACTAAGCAGCGTTTTATGTTTAGTATTTTAGTATGTTTTATAACATTAAGAAAAGTACCCGGATGACTGAGATTTGCCCGTTCTTATTAACGTCTTAAAATGAAACCTAGCTAGATTATTTATCACCCCCAAAATCCCGTGCATACAAAATTTCATGAAAATCAAAATATCTTCCAAGATTCACATTTCTATACAAGAATTGCTCGTTTAAAGGTATTAGATATTCTTTATAACGTTTATACGGACAAGTGATCACCGGTGCCTTAAGATGCTCAAGGTTTCCCTGCTCTTCGCACGCTACTGTTCGAATCAACACAATGTCGTAATTGGAGTTTCCACTTTCAATTTCACTGCTTCAGGAAGGGTGGGGTGGGAAAACTATGCTGCCACCTTCTGGGAACTGGGTACAGTGAGCACCGACTCCTGCTACTAATATTATTATCACGCTAAATCCCTTCATGGGTATAATTATCACGCCGAATCTCATCATGAGTATAATATTATCATTAAATCTAGATTTGGAAAATAAAGAAGTAGGAATTACAAGATACATACCTACTTACTGTTATAGAAATTGTTTTTAAATTAGACATTTTTGTTGAGATTCTGAAATGTAATCGTACAATTTGATATTCTGGGATTTAATCCCAAATCAAGTCTGACAAATACTGTGTAGTTTTATTCAATTAAATTTAATTAATTTCAAAATACAAGTATTAAATAAATAATTATCAGTTAAATCATTATCAGGGGGCCAAAAACTGACGTTTTTGGGCCCCTTTAAAAAGCTAAGTTTTTAATTTATTTTTAAATATTTTTTGAATAAATCAAAACTCATACTATTAATGAAATAGAAAAGAGTGTCTGTTTATTTTAACACCTAAATCATTGCTCCAATTCTGCTGAATATTGGTAAAAAACACAGACAAAGTCGTTGGTAACGTCTAGTATATATGCCTCGTAACCATAAGTGAAGTTTCTGTCCCCAGTACAATAGCGTATAATGTTTATTTACCGTTTTCACTCTCCGTGAAAGAATAATACTATTCTCGCAAGAGAAATTCCGAGCGATGCAACTTTTTGCAAGCGGTAATGTTACAAGAATAGCGGATCGTGCTGTCTGTCCGTGGATGCTTCGGTAATTGGCTTCATTGATTAACAATTAGAAAACGACAATATGCACCGTATAAACTAACAATCTAAGTGAGTGATAATCTAACACTCACTCGCGGAGTAAGCCACAAAATTAAATGAAGTAGATTTTGATATTTTACACACATTATAACGAAATAACAAGTGTTTTTATTGGTATACTTGCTGTGCCCTGCGGTTTCACCCGCGTAGATTTAGTTTCTTCCTTATTGTCGCGGAACCCTAATATTCTTAATAAATAAAAGTAGCCTTAGTTACTCCTTGAAACATCAGCTACCTACCAGTGAAAGTCCCGTTAAAATCCGTCCAGCCGTTTCAGAGATTACCCGGAACAAACAGACAGACAGACAGACAGACAGAGAATAAATTTAAAACTTGGTTTTTTAGTGTCAGTAGCGTGTATACTTAATATGCATTTAGTGAAAAGCTGTTATTTTGGAATTACAAACAGACACTTCAATTTTATTTATCTGTATAGATAAAGATGTATAGATATATAGATAAGTATTAGTCTACCTAACCTCGGATACAGACTAGACGTGATAAAGTACAGTTGAAGTGCAGTATCCCCACGACTGCAGCTTCGAGTCAATATGTGAAGTGTTTGTCACCTTGGCTACTGCAAACATTGCTGTGTAAACCTTGATAGCACATCCTTGTTGCATTACAAAAGGCCTAGTGCGAGTTTTTC
Organism: Watsonalla cultraria; assembly: GCA_964035505.1. Lineage (NCBI taxonomy): Eukaryota > Metazoa > Arthropoda > Insecta > Lepidoptera > Drepanidae > Watsonalla > Watsonalla cultraria. The sequence goes on along the minus strand of OZ037717.1, from coordinate 392,769 downwards.
ACTGCCGTTATCACAAGTCACCGCAGTGACGCAGTTTTGTATAGGATTGAAGCAGCGCCATTTTCGGCTCACAGATAGAACTATTTCCCATACAAATCTGCGTTTACGTCAACGCGGTGACTTGAGGCGCCGATTTTAAGAAAATTCGCACTAGGCACTCAGGACCTGTCGCGTTATTCACTTAGGATTCTCAGCGTCGCGCTCGTCGTCGAGAGTCGGTTGTAAAGATACGAAATTGAACCTTATCCTCTATGTATTATGAATCAATTACCAACGATCGTTGTCTAGTTTGTATCTGAGAAACCTTAGTGAATAGCGGCTGGGGGCCAACTATGGTCGTTTAAGCAGCGCTTATTGAGCACTTCTTAGCTTTGATATTAATTTTACAATTAAAGTTCAGCTGTGTGACACTGACAGATGTATACACGTCATATACACCTGTCTCATGGTATATGTCAAACTATCATGGCAATAGGGATCACGGTAAGCTCCTCTCAGGGTAAGACAAAGTAACATTATCCTCACGCTTCGCTAGTAGAAACGAGACAAAAAGTACGGGAATGACATATGTCACGTGACTGATTTATGTCATTTACATACATTTTTCTCGTTTCCATTAGCGCAAGCGCAAGATAATTAATTTCTAAGATTACCTTATACTTCCAAACCTCGTTAAATATTAATATTCAACTATATGATACAAGTTATTATTACGTAGATATGAGATTCCGAGACAAAAATTAAATATGCAGGTCACGTGGTATGATTGTCTCTGGTTTCGATGCAAATAAACAAGAAAAAATGCATTGAATTCACGGATGCAACCGTGGATAGCTAGAATATTAATAGTTTTGCGCCAACAAACTAGTAATACTGTTAAAACTCGTCTTCCTGAGATAATCGATTGCAATTTATCAATGTTCCTTCCTTACAATATACGATTAATATCGTCGACTCTTTCACTCTCAGGGGATTGTCTTCTCTAGAAAAGGACAAAAACATACGTCATGTTCCTGTAAATAAACGCGTACGCAACGATGAATGCATTACGTTGCATAGACTGACTAATAAATAGATACGTAGTTTTACTTTGCCTATAGACAGGGTAACATTATCCTCGCGCTTCGCTAATAGCTACGATACAATATGGAAATGACATATGTCACGTGACTGATTTATGTCATTATGGGAACATTTTGTATCGTTTCTATAAGAAAATATCGTAGCGTAAGCTGCGTATGTCTTAGAAGAAATTCAAATTAATGTTAAAACGACATTCTTACCATCTGTCAAGTGTCTTCGATATAAATTGTTATGAGACCTTAAAAAATTAACATTCTTTTCTTGTTTTATACATTTTTTTTTATTGTCAATTGAGCATTGGAACTGTGTCCATCGGCCGTTAATTTAATGAGATATACTAGAACTATTACAAATTGTTCACAAATTTTTGAAAAGGGTAATTTCTGAGTTTCTTTTGGGTTCTTCTCAGCAAAAATAGCCTTCCGAACCCGGTGGTAACATTTATAATCCTGTATAGACTAATTTCAAAACGACACATTTTCTGTGCGTCATATGTATAGTGCCTGACACGATAGACTCACCATCTGTCACGTTGACACTTAATCATCTTCGGAGAAAAGTGGGGGTTGCTATCACAACACCTCTGCCTATCCCATGAGCACATGTATGTTGTAAGAAATCTAATCGAATATAGATATTTTTGATTTCGATTTTCTCTATAGTATAATAAAAAGTTCATATCATCTCCGTTACTTAAATTAAATAACCTGTCTCCTGCATAACTGGTGTCACCGTAAACTGCATATTACGCCACTCTACATGTTACATAATCTCTGGTCAGTGCATTAGTGTGCGTAGTTGCAGTTTGTCGTGGTGTGCGTTAACCTTGGCCGAGTGCATCGACTGCACTCGACTATATCAGCACGGGAACTGGCAAACTACTGGATCTAAAACTATGTTTTATTGGTATTTTGTTTTTTTAATTCACGGTAGCTAAGAAGCGTAATGTTGCAAGATTGAAAAATAACATTTTGTTTTTTTACATCTTGTAACAAGGTCACGGTAATGTTTTTTTAAATTTAGAATAATATAGTGAACAACATACCATTGAGTAATTACTTTACTTTCTATTTTTAAATTAATAAGTATAGTTTATTTAATTGAATTTTTTTTTAGAATTCTTATTTAAATTTTAGTCCACGTGGACTTAATAAAACACTCACACATAAAACTGCCATTCTAAATTCAAATAATAATTTAAAAAGTGGATCCTTCTATCTGCCGTCTTCCATATCTGTCGCTCTAGTGACAAAGCTCAATAAAGCCGTCTCTTTCACACCAGCAGATAATAGGCGCCACAGGAAGCGAAGAGGGATTGATGATCTAAGTGCAGCTTCGATGCTGTGTGAATTTTATTTCTTTTTTAGTCCATTTGCCCTTACAGCCAGTTCTGCGGGTAATTTTAAAAGTGACTTCATAATGCGACTCTGATGCGTTCCAATGAGAATTGCAGAGCGCTTTGACTAAGAATTGCATGGAATATTGAACCTAGGATCTAGAAACGGTGACGGAGAATTTAATACAAGTCGCATTAGGCACTCTGATTGTTATATATATACATATATGCTCACGCCATCCCAGAAGGGTCCCAGAAGGGGTAAGCAGAGGTGTTGTAACAACAACACCCACATTTCACCGAATATGATTAAGTGCCAACGTGACAGATGGTGAGTCCATCGCCGGCTCAGGCACTATACATACGTCTTTGAATTACTTCTCAGACATATGCAGGTTTCCTCACGATGTTTTCCTTCACCGTAAAGCAAGTGGTGTGAAATCAATGTTCATAAGTTTTTAGAAACACTCATTCGTACAGGCCCCGCTGGGATTTATTGTTAGATTAAACTATTGGTAAATGGACGATAAACTTAAAGATGGTATAAATATAAAAGAGTTTATTTTAGAAAGAACACGGACATACATTTTACATACATTGGAGAGAGACAGCGTCATCCGCTGACAGATACGTCAAACGACTGACAGATAGTTTTGATATGTTAAATTTTGTTTATAAATCTAACAATAAATAAACCACCTTTCATTAAAAAAAAAAAAAGTATATTATATAAACCTGTATAAAGGTTTACAATTACTGCAATTCCTGATAATGATAACTCAAAATAATTATTATACAAAGTATCAAGATAAGTACCTATCCAATTATATGAACTTTGACATGAGAGCGTCTGAAGATTGCGAATTTACATCAAAATTTATATTATATTAATCTCGTACATGTTTTAGATAAGAGCTATTGAAAAATAATGTGTTGCTAATTACAATTAGGTATTCGACGCATACATATCAAGTTTACATATATTTAATCAATCCGTGGCACTGTCTGTCTGTGGTTACGTGTCGCGTGAAGGCGTTCAGAATGACTAAATTATACAGGATTATACATGCTACCACCAGGTTCGGGAAGGTTGCTTTAACTGAGAAGAACCTGGCAAGGAACTCATAAATAATTACTCTTTTCAATAATATTATAAAAAATTTTTACATAAAAAATAATTCACATTAGTTTTTTTATCTTTGGCTAGTATTCATAGTATTGAAGACGATATGTGATAACTTCCTAAATTAAAAAAAAACGATTATTTGCCTACTGTTTATATATTCCAAATTGAGAATTCAATTATCTGACCATCTGTCATGTTGGCACCTATCGTGTTCGGTGAGAAGAGGGTGTTGTTCCACCAGCGTCGGAATTCGGGGAATCTTCTGTGGGGCTTACTCATTAAAATCTAGAACTTTAAAAAAATATATTGACCATAGATTCAAAAATATGGTATCATAACTTCTTTAAAGATACACGTAGTACTAATAGACATTTGATGTCGCGTCTTGGAAGTTGTCTGGGAAAGTATTAAATTGTAATGAAATAGAATTAAATGTGACCTCAATAAAACCAGTGGTCATTACTAAAGTCTGTCCTAACATTATATTTGTAAATGATGACGTCAAATTAGGAAATATTCCGGGTAATTGTGACGCTGTCACTAGAACGTGTTGATATTAAAACATTTTACAACGGCTTCTCCGCTATTAGATGGGTAGAAATGTTCAACCCCTCACCAGTATTGCATCCCTCTATAACCGACGTTGCACCCTCGCACGGCCCTCGCAGCTACGCACGTTACCATCTCACTCTGTGCCAATCAGTATTTCTCAAAACTTAAGTCCATTTCAAAACATAAGCTTTAAATAGAAGGAAAACATCGACAGGCATATTCAGTGACCTTTAATAATCTCTACACGAATAATGCTTACAGCGGCTACGAAGATTAGCCATCTGCGCAGGAGATTTGATAGTGCACAAGTGTGCAAACGCAGGTGCACTCTTTACTGCCTCACTCTCATAGTCCGATGGGAGGCAATCCGACACGACCGGAGAGAGATCACGCGTAGGACTAACGGTGCAACGTGCTTTCCGAGGCACGGGGGTGTAAGCACCGCCAATTTCCAAACTCCTCTCATTTCATATAACTATTCTCAGGAACTCTTGAGACGGCGATCTGCACCTAAACATATTCCGGAAATAGTCATAGGGGTTTCTTATCAGATTTTACTCAATAAAAAGTAAATTATATGACTGTTTTGGCAGTCTCCCAAACGCCGTAGTATTTTAAATCCCATATACTCATGTCGTTGTGACAATTTGAAAGCACTTTGAAATGTCTAGTCAAAGATATTTCGAAATTTCACACCTCTGTTAAGCACGTGACCTAATTAACATTAAAAATGTATCACAATATGTAGTTATATTGTCCGTATATAATAAGGAAAAATAAAAAGTATACATTTCCGCAAAGTAATACACCTATATTTTTGTATAACTTGGGTGAGTCCGAAGTGATTTTTATTTAGATATTCAAGATTTATAAGGAGAGAGGATATATTTATAATGTTATTTTTATTTTTGTTCCTAGCGCCGAGCCCCCGCTGGGCTGGTCATAAAGGGGCGCCTCATTCACAGTTCCCAGATATTATTCCTGTTGCCAAAACTTTATGAGTAAACAAAACGATATTCTTTCATTGAAACTTGCTTACTTAGCTTCAAGACTATTGCTAGAGGTTTAATTGTTTCTATAAAGATTTTAATAATCTATACATCTATATATCTATACAGATAAATAAAATTGAAGTGTCTGTTTGTAATTCCAAAATAACAGCTTTTCACTAAATGCATATGAAAGCATACACGCTACTGACACTAAAAAACCAAGATTTAAAATTTTTCTCTGTCTGTCTGTCTGTTTGTTCCGGGTAATCTCTGAAACGGCTGGACCGATTTTAACCGCACTTTCACTGGCAGGTAGCTGATGTTTCATGGAGTATCTTAGGCTACTTTTATTTATTAAAAATATTAGGGTTCCGCGACACTAAGGATGAAACTAAATCTACGCGGGTGTTAAAATTAGCTAGTATTAAAATACGTTTCTATACACTTTCGACTTAGCAGCGTGGAGCAAATTTTGGGTTGAAATTCGTGATTTTTCACCGACATCGGAAAATCTGGCAACATTGGATTTATATACCTACAGTAACACACATAATTATTACCATATTCGAGTCGAGTAAAAAACATAGCGAGATAACACATGAGTAATACCAACTGAACCAAAAAAATAATTTTTTTCCCATTTTATGTAAATCCTTGTATTTTTAACAAAGCGAGGAATATATTAATCATGTTAAATGGTCACAGATATAGAAGAATATATAGAATATAAAAACTTTTATTATTAACAATAGTTTATAATGCCTGCCACACCGAACAGTCAGACACAAGGCAAATACTTAAATTTATTTAATCGCGGTTTCACCCTTGTTGTTCCCGTTCCCGTGAGAGTATTGGGATAAAATATAGCCTATGTTACTCGCTGAAGATGTAGCTATCTATTGCTGAAATAATTTTCCAGATCGGTCATGTAGTTTCGGAGCCTAATCAATGCAAACAAACAAACAAAAAAGCAATCATCTTTATTTATTTATAATATTAGTGTAGACAACAATCTTCTATGGGTCCTGCCACGTTATTCTGTAAGGTTTCTCAGCGTCGCACTCGACGTCGAATGTCGTTTTCAAAGTTACGAAATTGGACTTTATCATCGACTTGCGGACGTCACTCGATTCATCCGCGTAGTTCCCGTACCCGTGGGAGTACCGGGATAAAATATAGCCTATATTAATCAGTGATAATGTGACATTCAAATGGTGAAAGAATTTTTAAAATCGGTTTAGTATTTTTCGAGATAATTCGATACAAACAAACATACAAATCTTTCCTCTTTACAATATTAGTATTTATGTTTTATGTAGCAATTTCTCATGATTGGAACTTAACTCAGAAATAAATTTGATTACACTTTTAACAAAATACTTTCAAATCGTCAGAACGACATGATTATACCACCAGGTTCGGAAGGTTGCTTTCCTGAGAATAACGCAGCCGGGGCCCAACCATGAGCTCTTATTGCCATGATAGTTTCATTTGTCAGTTTGGTCGGAAAACCGGCCAGGGGCCCAACCTAGAGCTCTTATTGCAATGTCAATTCAGTTGTGCGATAGTGACAGATGTATGCACGTCACATACATCTGTCTCATAAATGAGTGAAACTATCATGGCAATAAGAGCTCATGGTAAGGCCCCAGGAGGTCGAAAAATAAATAGATATAAGTAGCTTTTGTTTAATAAATTGCGAGATAAATTGTGAAATGATAAAAGTAATTACGCAATAATAGGTCGATGTTCCCTCGATCGCGATACGGGTATGACCCCTCCGACACATCTTAGATTTTCATATATATATATATCCAAATAATAATGACTATCTGTAAACATAATTATTATAGTTATCGCTTATATGATACTAGATGTGCCCCGCGGTTTCACCCGCGTAGATTTTGTTTCTTCCTTTTTGTCGCGGAACCCTAATATTTTTAATAAAAAAACGTAGCCTAAGTTACTCCTTGAAACATCAGCTACCTGCCAGTGAAAGTTAAAATCGGTCCAGCCATTTCAGAGATTACCCGGAACAAACACACAGACAGACTGACAGAGAAAATTTATAAATTTAGTTTTTTAGTGTCAGTAGCGTGTATACTTTCATATGCATTTAGTGAAAAGCTGTTATTTTGGAATAACAAACAGACACTTCAATTTTATTTATCTATATAGATGTATAGATAGTTCGCTTGGGAAAGTTTATTATAATTTATAAACTTAAATTTATTACCAGATTCAGATATTCATTCTACATATATCATTTAGTCACCTTAGAGTTATATATATTTAGGCTAGCAGTTCCAGTTCCCGTGGGAGTACGGGGATAAAATATAGCCTATGTTACTCGCTGATGATGTAGCTATCCATTGCTGAAAGAATTTTCAAGATCGGTCAAGTAGTTTCAGAGCCTATTCAATGCAAACAAACAAACAAATTATCAAATCTTTCCTCTTTATAATATTAGTGTAAATAATTAAAAAAAAATTAACTTATTATTATTTTATAATCCTATAATAATTGACTTCTATAACAGCTTTTCACTTAATGCATATGAAAGTATACACGCTACTGACACTAAAAAACCAAGTTTGAAAATTTTTCTCTGTGTGTCTGTCTGTCTGTTTGTTCCGGGTAATCTCTGAAACGGCTGGATGGATTTTAACGGGACTTTCACTGGTAGGTAGCTGATGTTCCAAGGAGTAACTTAGGCTACTTTTTTTGTCAACAATATTAGGGTTCCGCGACAATAAGGATGAAACTAAATCTAGGCGGGTGAAACCGCGGGGCACAGCTAGTTGTGAAATAAATTACAAAGGAGCATATACGTTTACTCATCCCTCCGACTTTTACTGTGTTAGAACTTTAATTTAATACTTTATTCGGTAGGGAATGCGGCAGTGACATAATAAATACGTTTTATGTATTCACTAGAGGCCGTCTGCCACCTTTATAATAAAAACAATTGCCTGTAAAATAATATGAAACATCTAGTAACCGGTAAGCGGTTCCCAATTCCTTCAATGAGTGTCAAATATAATGTAACCTATGAGTACGTCACTACAGTATTATTACAACACTTGTCTTTTATCTGTTCGGGACATACAGCATGACATTGACTCCACATTCGTTGTAAATAGGTACTTAACCCACCATTGTTGGCCTCCACGCACAAGTCTCGCTCTAAAACCGGGAGGTCAGCTTACGCCGGTCGGCTCACTGTGTCACGTGGCCTGCGCACGAGCAACTTTATTCGTAAACGCGGTCAATGCCCCGACCGAGCGTTAGATAAAAAAAAACATTTGTTTACGCGATACGTTACGCAAAACTTGTGATACGCCTGTTTCTGCGTTCCGGACTTTGATAAATATTTGTAGAGTGTAACTAGCTCGTGTCAATTGTGGATTACGATGTGGCTTATTAATAATATACCACTGGGATTATTAATAACTAAGGTAATTAATTACCGAGAAGAGTTAAAAGGAAAACGTGCGTATCAAATAAATTACAATTTATGTAACCCACAAGAAACCCCCATAGCGATAGAAATGCAGCCATAAAACTACTGGCTCGTAATGACTATTAGTCAATATCAACTGAACACAATTATCCCAGTAAACTAATTAAACGAAAACAATCGCGCGCAAACGAGCCCGGCGTCGAACCGGTAACACTAATCAATCAAACCGGCCGTACAGTGAAAACCTGTTAGGTAACTCGGGAAATTAAGGAAAGCTAAAACGACGAAAGTGGAAAAAGCTCCCGACACCGGCGCACACACACATACACCACCGACCGGTGTGTTAGTGCGCGTGCTGGTGTGGGTGCCGCACACTCCGACAACGAGACGAAAACGAAAGTGTCCGAGCAGCGCCGAGCGCGGCCGAAGCCGGCTCACGGAGTCAGTAGAACTCATCGTCGAAACTGGGACATCAGTCCGCAACTCGACGCGATCGCTGGCGGACGCGGCGCGCGCTACAAACGCACTACATTACGCTCTATGACATAACTGAAACTGTGGGCTTGTGATTATGTGTTTGGTGTAAATAATTAAATATGATGGCTGTGGAAGCGCGACCGGCAAGCTGCGGTGCCGAGAGAGGGTCCCCCGCGATGGATCGCCACGACTCGGAGCCGCGCACGTTGGCCGCCCGCAAGGCCTACCCTGACTCCTCACCACCGCACCACTCCGAGGAGGATGCCCCGCTAGACCTGACAGTCCGCAAGGAGATCTCTGTGTGCGATTTTGCGCGTCACTCATTCGCTGACCCGGCGGACTATGTCCGAGCCCAGCTGATCCTCCGCCAGTCCCAGGACTACCTGGCCGCCGCCGCCGCCGCCGCCCGGGACTCAGGCACCGACTCCGACGACTCCGCCGGCCGGCTCAGCCCCGGCGATGACGCTGTCTCCGGCAAAGCCTACAAGAAGTCACTCATGAAGAGATACAGTAAGTCCTTTCAACACGTCCTGACACATCATCCCAAACACATTTCCTGCTGTGAACGGTTAATTACTTTATCGCACAGGAAAATGCAAAAATAAGCCGGTTTAGGTACGCTCACATTAATTTGATAACGCGATGATAAAAGTTTAATGACAAGAAGTCCAATAATTTTCTCCGGTAATGATGTGATAATTTCTTGTCACGATTATATTGTGTAACGTTGTTATCACACTCTTTATTTACTTTAGAAAATGAAAATGTCCGTAGAAAGTGCTACGCGCTACGAGCGTAGCGCTACGTGCTACGCGGGGCTGCGTTGCTACGGTACGGTATGGTACAAACCGTATGCTTAGGAATGGGAATGACCAGGAATAGATGCACTTATGACGTGGCAGTGTAGACCAAACAGTGGTAATTATAGCTCCACCCTGACCTAGCACAACATGCATCCTAGCGGCTATACTCGTATACCATATTGCGATTCTTATTATCACACGACTACATGTCTACTATGACACGTTACATTATGATTACACTTTAACATAGTACTTATAAATCATCAAAATTACATAATTATACAGGATTATAAAAATGTTCACCAGGATCGGAAGGTTGAAGAAACTCGGCAATTTTCAAAAAAATACTTTTAAAATTTAGATCGTTAAATTAAATATAAGCCCAAGAACTTAGTCCCAATGCTCACATGTCAATAAAAATCAGCTCCTTACAGCCTCTCACTCAATAGGATTACCTTAAAATTATGTGTAAGTGACAATCGGTAACAGTTTCATTGATAAAGATTGATAACACTCGAAATAGAAAGTATAGTAACATTTATTATATAATAGAAATGAGTATTTGTTTATCTATATGCAAGATAATTTTGTTTTTAAGGAAACAAACATACTTCAGCATTCAAATTTAGTGGGAATGCTAAAAATATTTCACTATATTAATGTTTTCTCTAATCTATATATTATATTATGTATTTCTTTATATATAAAAATGAATCCCTATTTCCCTTGGTCACGGCATCACACGTAAATGGCTGGATGGATTTTAACGGGACTTTCACTGGCAGATAGCTGATGTTTCAAGGAGTGTTTTAAGCTAATTTTATTTAAAAAAAATATAAAATCTCTACGCGGGTGAAACCGGGGGCACAGCTAGTACTTTATGTTTTAAAGTATATTTTTGACTACATAATAATATATCCGCGTTAGATTAGTCAATCCGTGACTGACTTTAGTATTTTGGGTTTTACTCCTTTTATGTAAAACTTGATAAGTGGAGATGCATCCTTTTGTATATTTGTTAATAGCTTCCTTAGTTTGGGACTAGATAGCATTTTGTGATATTATATATATGTACATATATATATTTCTATATTTTTCATCATAGATATACCTTTTTTCAATAATCGAAACGGCGACGATAGTCTCACCATCTGTCATGTTGGCACTAAAAATCTTAAGTGAAAAGTATGTGTTGTTATTACAACACCTCTGCCTACCCCTTCGGGGGATACAGGCGTGAGCATACGTAGCATACGTATGTAAATGTTATACTTATAACTCTTAACTGTTTTTGCTAAATTATCTTCTTTAAGATTATTTTTGAATTAGAATATTATACGGCCCCTATTTATGGGGTGAACTTAAAAAAAGCTTTTGTCAGATTTTCTTTTGTTTTTCTTTAATAATAATAATAGGATTCGGTGAATGCTAAATGCTAAATCTGGATGGTTTGTATGTTTGTATGAATGTTATCGTGTACTATATTTCACTCCCTATAAGGGTCTCACAAGGGGTACAATGACGTCACACCTCTTTTTAGATTGGGGCTCTTAAAAACAGTAGGTTAATTAGAATGTAAATAGCATTTCAGGTATTTTCAGATTATTATATTAACAACTAACTTTCATCTACGACTTCGCCCGCGTTGACAAAGGATGCGCAAAATTACATGCAATTTTGAGATTACATAAAAATTATTCAGTTGAGTAGTAAAGTTCTCAAGCTTATTAAACAAACAAACTCTCACATATTCATTTATAATATTATTTCGGTTATCAAACATAAGAGTATACATTACTAGTTTCTGTCCGCGACTTCGTCTGCGCGGATTGAGTAGTTAGTAATCGTTATATTTTGGACAATTCACACAATATCTTTATAAATTATATCCTACCTGTTATTTTGATACATAAGCTATATTATTTTGAAGTTTAATTAATGTCCTTTCAGTAGTTTTTACGTGAAAAAGTAACAATCGCGTTCTTCATCTTATCGTGTCGATGACAGACAGTTTAAATTGTTGTAGCCCAGGGGCCTTACCACGAGCTCTTATTGCCATGATAGCTTCACTCATTTATGAGACAGGTGTATGTGAAGTGTATACATCTGTCACTGTCGCACAACTGAATTATCATTGCAATAAGAACTCATGGTTGGGCCCCAGAACTTGGCTACTTCAACAGCATTATTGGTGGCAGCCATTAGATCTTCCCGCGCGCATAATATTAGTAGGATTTACTCTTACCTGTATTCATGAAATGTATACATCTGTCACTGTCGCACAACTGAATTATCATTGCAGTAAGAACTCATGGTTGGGCCCCAGAACTTGGCTACTTCAACAGCATTATTGGTGGCAGCCATTAGATCTTCCCGCGCGCATAATATTAGTAGGATTTACTCTTACCTGTATTCATGAAATGTAAGGCAATGTTATTATATTATCCTAGGAACCCACAGGCTGAATGATATGTAAAAAATACAGGTAATTTCCTGAAAAAATATCATGTTATGACATACATTGTGAATGTACAATTCTAGAATGGTAATTTTGGCGCTGTAGCTCAGTTGTACGTTTGGTTTAAGACGTCTAGGAACTAGGTACGTCTTTAGAGTACTTGTCGATTTTTCTATTTTTAGATAAGTTTATGGGACAGGAAAATTAAAGTGGGGTAGCATAATATGAGTTGTTTATATGCAGACTCTTAAACTTTATTGCCTTTATATATAAATTCTACTTCGTGTGTGTTCGTGTGTATGTAACTGAACTCCTGAATGATATTTTGTATTAGCTGTGCCCCACGGTTTCACCCGCGTAGATTTAGTTTCATGCTTCATGTCGTGGAACCCTAATATTTTTAATAAATATAAGTAGCCTAAGTTACTCCTTGAAACATCTGCTATCAGTGAAAGTCCCGTTAAAATCGATCCAACTGTTTCGCAGATTACCCGGAACAAACAAACAGACAGAGAAAAATTTTAAAACTTGGTTTTTCAGTGTCAGTAGCGTGTACACTTTCATATGCATTTTTTGAAAAGCTGTTATTTCGGAATTACAAGCAGACAATTCAATTTTATTTATCTGTATAGATATATATGCGTTTGTGTGACGCCCTGGATGGTTTCGATTCACAAATCAGCCCGGCAGATGGCGCTTCAGCACGTCTGTCGGGTCCGCTACTATAAGTATAGATTATAGAACTTATAAACAGATACAAGTCTTGTTAAGATTTACACAACATCTTGTAGTGTAGCAATTAGTGACATTATCTCCACACGTTATCACCACGTCCTTGACTCGTTAAGAAAGTCAACATTATAATATAATACAAACTTCAAAATTCCTCGCGAGATTCCAAAATAAAGGAGAGTGTTGTGTCGCGAGCATTCTTGTTCAAACAATGGCGTATTGTATCGTTGTTTACTACCACAAGGCTTCGGTAGTTTGTTCACGTGCCACTGTTATGGACACACGGGGACCTACCAACAGTTAAGCAGTGCGTATTAAGAACTTCTGAGCTTTGACGTTTCATTTCAGCACTGTAATCGGCGTTGCTTAACCGATATTAGTTGGCCCCCTGGTATAAAACTCAACTTCAAAATATCTTTATCTGATTAGACTTCTAGACAAAAAATTACAATGTACAGGTTAATGCAAATTTCTGGTATAACCCAGAATTCCAATGACAAATCAGGGATGGTTTCACGCGTAAATTAAACTTAGCAAATCTGTATATAAGCAATACATTTTGTAAACATTACTTTTGCACTGTCGGTTAATTACAAGTAGGTTAGATCGCTATATTGGCGATACGTGCGCTGCACTGACATATTATAAGGTCGTTGACACATGACGGAAAACGGCATTGTGCATAACACTTGCACATATATACCTACAACATATAGGTATATATATAATTAACCTGATTACTATATCATTAGGTATTGCAGTTTCCCCTAGGAAAAAATATTTTAATTAACTAGCGGACGTCACGCGGTTACTCGCTGATGATGTAGCTATACATTGCTGAAAGAATTTTCAAGATCGGTCAAGTAGTTTCGGAGCCTATTCCATGCAAACAAACAAACAAATCTTTACTCTTTATAAGTTGATGTCGTGTAACCAACTGCAGATTAAGTTTAATGCCTAATTACTAAGTAACTTTTAGTAGGTACGTCGGTTATCATACTGTGAGTTTCCTAATGGGGATTAAACCCAATATCCAGCATAGCAGTCACGTCAATCAACCACTAAACCACCTGTGCCGTCGCGTCGAAGTAATCACTGTTTGATTCTCGACAAATTTTATGCGAAAATCACAAAAATCATATTGCTCTGTTTTGCAATGCACACAAACGTTAAGAACTAACTTCCGCCCTCGGCTTCACCTACATGGTACATACTAAATAGCTTAAATCCATCCTGATAATCCATTTAAACTAATATTACAAAGTCGAAAGGTTTGTATGTATGTTTGTAACGAATTGGCTCTAAAAATACAGGACCGATTTTAAAAATTCTTTCCCCATTTGAATATCACATTATCTCTGATTAATATAGGCTATATTTTGTCCCCGTACTCCCATCGGAACGGGAACTACGCGGGTGAAACCACGTGTCCGCTAATTCTAAATATGAGTGAGGGATTTTATGAAATCGGATGAGTTTTTAAAACAATACCTACATACAAATTTAGAAACTTAACCTCTTTATAACATTAGTATATATTTATAGTTATGTACGGTTCATAAGTAATACGACACATAATTTAATCAGTCCATACTCGGAAGTGCGGGCATCGAACCCGCTACCGCGAATATGCTGACGCGACCGACTTATACTGCTGACGGACTGAAAGCTAATCAAAACAATCGCGACACATCAATAATTTATAATTGTTTTGTTTTACTTAGCTCTCTTTATAACAATGGAAATGATTTGGAATTGAGAAGAACTAAATTAGTAACTCTTCTAAACATGTATATGTACAGATAAATAAAATTCAATTGTCTGTTTGTAATTCCGGACTATCAGCTTTTCTCTAAATCCATATGAAAGTATTTACGTTAATACTATGTTAATTGCGTTGATGTAATTAGGTACCTGTAATTATTATTTTTTTACAAAAAAACAACTGTAGTCTCCTGTCAAATGTCTAAAAAACTAATCTAAAGATTAGTAGACTTTTTGGAACGAACTTGTTTTTTTAAATTGGTTAGACTTAATTTTTATTCGATTCTATATTCGTCAAATTGCCTTCAAATATAAGCGATAATATATATATATATATATTTTAATGTTAATAGGAAAAAAATAACACCATTCGTTTAAAAACATGCCTTAATACATTTAAAATTTCTATCGCGTGTCCCGGAATCGATACGAAATTAATTTCGACTTTAAGGCTTGACCTTACAGTATTTGAGATGTATGTCAGACTGGCGTATTGAGGTGACATCATACTTTCCCATGAGTACAGGAAATGATGTTTTTAGGCAGATGTTCTTGAATATCAAAATCCGTTCCCGGTGAAATGTACCTGGTCGGAAGTGAAAGGTCTGTAAAAAATGTGATTTGGATGCGTTCACAACAATGGATGACCATAAACAATACATATTGAGAATATTAAAATAGGCACTTTATAATCCGTTTAAAATTAATTTACTACTAGCTGTGCCCTGTGGTTTTGTCCGCGTAAAGTTAATTTCATGGGTGACCCGCGGCCCCCAGTTGTTTTTTTTTTAATAAAAGTAGCCTATGTTACTCCTTGTTACATTAACTTTGTTGAACATTAACTATCTGCCAGTGATAGTCCCGTTAAAATCGGTCCAGCTTTTCGGAGCAACGTTTCGGAGATTAGTCGGAACAAACAGACAGAAAAAGAAAAAAAATGTTTTTTTATGCCAGTATCGTATGGGCCCAGACTGGCTAAAGTCACAAGGAATACAGTCACAAAATAGTTTATTTTTCGTATTATCCAAATTCAATTCTTCTTTCGTTGGGCTTTTTATAAGATTAATAAGTGGTAAGGTTGGTGTAAATGTTGCCATGTTAAAAATAAATTATTGATTCGAATACTGTCCAAACAAGCCTATTCAGAATTCCACGAGCAATAGTGTACAGTGACATTGGCGACACGCGGAGACTACAGAGGTCGTTGTTCTCCAAAATATTTACATAAATTTAATATAAAAGAAACATAATTATGAAGACATAACGACTTCGCGCCATCTTCCAGTAGGTATCATTATTATTAGTTCCAATCACAGTACTGGCCAGCTACCTGTTCCAACAAATTCAAATGCCGAACAAAAAGAACAATTTTGAATTATTTAATTCCATTCACGTTTTAAATTCGTATTAAGCAACGATACGATACAATCAAATGTCAACTCTAATTTGATCGTAACTGAGCCCAGAATTGATGACCCCCTTAAAAAGTTATGACGTTTCGATTTAATGTAAACAATAGAATGCCCCGAAAGGGTGAGGAAGGGTTGTTCTTTTTTTGGGCAGCTTCCTGCAATTTGTCCGTCCCTTTCACTCATTGAATACTTTAACGGGAGTGAAGAGGACGGAGCATGAGTAGCACCAGCTTTTTTTAAATGCAGTTTTAGTATTCAAATAACGTGAACGCATCCGTTTTAAGAAAACCAAAAATAAAATAAACTACAAATTCATGGGCCGGCCATTGATAAAATATAAAAACTGTTTACAGCTTCCTGAACTAAGATTATTCTAACATCTCGCTAAGTAATTAACGAGTCTTCGTTTATGAAAAAGAATTGTAGCTTATCTGTTATGTATTTATGCGTGCAATGCTCTTTAAGTGGGCCACATCTGGGCGGGGGCCGCAGTTTTGGCCGACCTTCAACTGCGCAGCAAGGCTATACGATTTCACAACACACAGACAAACAGACAGTCTCGACGTACATTAATACGATTTTTAAATCAACTATTTCCGTTTACTCCATCATATTGCGCTTAGCACATGTGCCCCACTTCAAAACATGTGAACTGATTATTACAAACACAAAAAATAAGTTAATAGGGCAATACTGTTAGACGTAAAAAAGTGCGGGTTTCCGTAACCGCACACCGCTCACCTTGACGGTCTCATCTGTCAACTAAAAAATACTTAACCCAATTTTTAAAGGTACGATAAAAAATGTCTACCTGCCCCTGCAGTAGCAATACACCCCGAAGCATAGTTAACTGTAGTTTTTCCCGCCCGCGCTTTTTTGGCAACTTTTTTGCACAAACCATAGACAAAATAGTTTTTATTGGCAAATTTATGACTGCATTCGCTATTTCGCAACGGTACCGCTACTCCTTTGTCTGTGACTGCAGTGATGTGTTTGTGCGAACAAATGTTTGCAACTTCCTTAAAACACTTTGGGATCTTTTGTTCCTTTTTTTCAAAACAATTAACCCTGTATTTTTGTATATAACAAATTTTTACAATTCGCATGTAACCGTATCTTGTGTTAAGACGAACTCTCATATTTCAAATGACATCAATTTCTTTACACAAGTCATAGATGTTCATAGTTTTAAATATTTGAAAATGGAATATTTTTTTCTAAGGAGAAGGCTGAAAGTCAACTTTTTTTTGTTTGTAAATATCGATCTGAGCCTGCCAGTACGCAAGTTTAGAATTAGTTTGCTCATAAATCCTCGCTCTACACGCCGATGGAAAAACCAGACTCGGAACTCGTTTTATTATGTAATTCTCCCAATTCTGTGCCTCTCTTAACCGTTCCCATTGCCTGATTCCATGATCGAATTAAATAATTAGCGGATGTAATACGCGAACGATTATTACTTAACTGTAATATTGATTCGCTTTTTAAATTATGTTAAGTTTAAAGGCAGTTTACCCTCCCATTGCAAACTCAATGACAATATTTTTATTTAATTGGATAATTAACGCTAGGGATTAAAACAATGTGTTGTGATGAAAATTCTGACAATGTCACAGTTTACTTGCAACATAATGAAAGACAGTGACAGACGTCAATACATCTGTCAAACTGATCTGATGATATCACGGGCCTTGTCCAAATTTCAAACGTAACGATTCAGTTAAATTATGATCAATACATGATGAGCTCTGCGTGCGTCACAGACAGACAGGAGGTAAATTCTATCTGTTATGTCCGGCGGCTTCCGTTACACGCACACAACCATATTACAGTAATTGCTATACTACACATAAATGTGTGGGATAATGTGTCGTTTTGCCAATATATACATAAACCACAGTCTACCTATTTACACTTTTCCTTTTATCGTTTTGTCTATGATCATAATTGTAACATATAACCAGTATGTACCAAAAAGTCACCATATATTTATAAAAGCAACACTTAAAATATCTAAATCACCATTGATTAATTATATTTTTAAGTGTATTCTTGAAAAATATAATAATTTATTGTGAGGTTGGAAAGACACTAACAAGCGTAGATAAAATTGCCTGCGGATTGAAAACTAACCTAGCCTTATTACTAACCCTAACATGGCAACATTTTCGAGAGATTATTTTTTAATTCTGCCGAATTGAGAACCTCCTTTGTTTAAATCGAGGTAAACAATTATGTAAGTAAACAGTCGTCTGAAGGTCTGTCTGTGGAGCGCGCTCCAACAAGCCCAGCAGTGGGGTATTCTAGAATAATTAATGTTTTATTAATAAGATATTCTGCTGGAACAGACTGGTGGAATAATATTTGTGTTACGTCTAGCTACAGACCTTTCTATTTACGCACTATAAGTAATACAAGCTGTTATATTCTATGATATTACAGTAGCTTTATGTATACATATCATTGAATTACATTATGGTTATAGATGGTTAATATCAAAATTTACATTTAAACCCGAATGATTTTACATAAGACTTGATTCTCGCGAATTCTTCCCTCCTCAGAGATGGCTTATCTAAATATATATAACTCAAAGGTGACTGACTGACTGACTGACTGACATAGTGTTCTATCAACGCACAGCCCAAACCACTGGACGGATCGGGCTGAAATTTGGCAGGTAGATGTTATGACGTAGGCATCCGCTAAGAAATGATTTTGATTAATTCTTCTCCTAAATGGATAAAATAGGCGATGAAAGTTTGTATGAAACTAAGTTTACGCGGATGAAACCGCGGGCACAGTTAGTTAATCTATAAGTTAAATAAAGTTTACAATTAGTCCTGTTGTTTTCGAGTTTATACATCTTCAATATATACAACTAGCTGTCCGCGACATTGACTTAGTGTGATGATATTATATAACCTTCGTCAATAAATGGGCTATCTAACACTGAAATAATTTTTCAAATCTAACCTAGTTCTTGAGATTGAGAGAGCAAACAAACAAACTGTTCAGCTTTATATATTAGTATAGATTTTAATCCTGACTGATTTATATCAACGCACAGCCTAAACTACTTTTGTTCTAGAGACATGAATTTTGGAGGGTTTGTTCTTGGTGAGGTGTAGGTATACATTAAGAAAGGGTTTTTCAAAATTCCAGCCCATAAGGGGTGAAATGGGGGCTAAGCTGCGGACGGAAGCTAGTTACAAACAAAAATACAAATCTTGTCTTTTTACAATATATTTAAACTATTCCTTCGTGAATTTTGCCTCTTTTCTTATAATCAACTAGCTGTGCCCCGTGGTTTCACCCGCGTAGATTTAAATTTCATGGTTGCCCGCAGATCCCTAATGTTTTATAAAATTCTAAGTAGCCTCAGTTACTCCTTGTAACATTAGCTATCCGGCAGTCCCGTCAAAATCCGTCCAGCCGTTTCGGAGATTACCCGGAACAAACAGACAGACAGACAGAGAAAAATTTTACAAATTGGTTTTTCTGTGTCTGTACCGTGTATACTTTCAAATGCATTGAGTGAAAAGCTGTTATTTTGGAATTACAAACAGACACTTCAATTTAATTTATCTGTATAGATTTGCTCATCGCTAGGTTTAATTCGTCAGGCCTCACATCAAATGAAGTTTTTAGATCGCTTATAAATAATGTATAGTTTAGGATGTTGACAGGGCAGCAGAATAACTACTACAATTACACTCCTAGGACAGACAAACACACTGGCATTTGAAACAATAAATATTTATAGGGAAATAAGTGGAATTGTTTTATAGATTTATTTTGGTTGTCTCTGCCTACCAGGGTGAGATATATGTTAAATCTTTATATAATAATACTATATGCTCGCGCGTTTGTAATCCGCACTAATATTATATAGAGGAAAGATATGATTGTTTTTTTGTTTGTTTGCATTGAATAGGCTCCGAAACTACTCGACCGATCTTGAAAATTCTTTCAGCAATGGATAGCTACATCATCAGCGAGTAACATAGGCTATATTTTATCCTCGTACTCCTACGGGAACGGGAACTACGCAGGTGAAACCGCGTGACGTCCGCTAGTTATTTTATATTTTTGCGTAGATTAGAAAATGTATTAAGTAATATTATTCTATAAATAGTCTTTAAATCTTTTAGTAGGTATATGCCGAGCTTGGTGTAACCTACCTATATCACCATTTCAATATACAAATGAGGCTTTCAAAGCCAGAATATTATAATGAATAATTTTAACTATATATACATCAAATAGCACTGCTCTACTGCAAACTTCATAGCTGTGAATAAGGTTTCGAGCTTTTTAGAGTAGTGCTGGCAATTTGTGGACCTGTCAGATTACAAGCATATTTTTCGACAATATCAGTCTTTTCTGTTTTAGAAACAAGGTTAAATATCTTGGATTGATTTAATGAATTGGATTGAAGTGAGTTGGATTGAATCGAATTGGATTGGGTTTAGGTGAAGCCCCTATTAAGTGTGTCAGATCGCAAATCGCAAGTTCTATTATCACTTTTTAATTGATAACAATGATAAATAACAGAAACATGTTATTAATCGTTTCATTCAGTTACATAACGTATCTAATTTGACAATTACCTATCGTATGCATTGCTGTAAAAAAATCTTATCGCTGAGATAATTTCATTCAAAACTTTTAGTCTCTCGATATCATTAGCTTACAATATATAATTATATAGACTACGGGTTCTTTTACAGATGTTTAGATGTCTTCTAACCTCTCGTTGAAAGTTCAAACCTGTATAACATGTTCAGTCAAATGCATAAACGTAGCATCTATTCTCTTGAAATAATAAAAAAACATTTTGTTATTTTCTTCAAACTCGTTATCTTAACTATCAACTGTTACTGGATGACTATAGCTGTGATCCACGGTTTTACCCGCCTAGTTTTAATAACAATAAAAAGTTACTAAGTAGCCTAATTAAGTTATTCATGACAGATTACCTAAAAAAAACTTTGGTACTTTTTTATATGCATTTAGTGGAAAACTGTTAATTTGGAACAACAAAAAGACACTTCAATTTTATTTAAGTACTAGCTGTGCCCCGCGGGTTTCACCCGCGTAGATTTAGTTTCTTCCTTATTGTCGCGGAACCCTAATATTTTCCAGAGAGCCAGTTACTCCTTGAAACATCAGCTACCTACCAGTGAAAGTTCCGTTAAAATCCGTCCAGCCGTTTCAGAGATTACCCGGAACAAACAGACAGACAGACAGAGAAAAATTTTAAAACTTGGTTTTTTAGTGTCAGTATCGTGTATACTTTCATATCCATTTAGTGAAAAGCTGTTATTTTGGAACAACAAAAATACACTTCAATTTTATTTTAGTATATTATATTGGTACGAAACCATATTATTGATTTAAGTCAGCATCCTGTTGGGAAGTAAATGTTGGTAACACTTAGCGTAACATTTAAGTGTATTGCAACAAAATATTGACACAACATCCGTTGAATGACACGCCCTTGCTACATCCGCATTTTCAGGAAACGCTGGCAATTAAATCAATTACTAAACTAATATATTACTATTTTATTATTTATTATATAATAATACACCGACATTTAACGTCCCAGCAAAACATAACTTAAAAAATCACAATAAATATAAACTACAGATGAATAAAATTGAAATGCCTGTGTGAATACTTAATTAAAAACTAATCACTAAAAACAAAGTAGATACGGTACAAGTGTGAAAGAACAATTAAAGAAAAATTATCTGGCAGTAGCAGTAGGAGGAAAGGTAGAAGGGGAGGGAGAAAGAGGAAGACCAAGGATATATGAGACAAGTTAAAGGCGTCTGTCATGTCGTATAAGGAGGTCAAAGATATGGCACTGGACAGAGACAAGTGGAAAGAGTTGCATCGGTTACACCGACAAGAGTTATTTACTCTTAAATTCGTGATGATGATGATCTGTCAGTCTGTTTGTTGTGGCTAATCTCTAATAGATAGCTAATGTTACAGGGAGTAAACAAAACATTAGAGTAATACCGCAGGGCACAGCTATATATTAATATGAATACACTATTAGTTAATGCTAGCATGAATTTTTATAAGTAAGACAAGTTTAATTACCGTGGTAGTTAAAAGACCTATTTAAAGCAATTTCCAAGACGTTATTAAAAAATCGATTAAAACTATAAATCATCACTCGCTTTAATCGAATTATAATCGATTACGGAATCCTTGAAAGCCTGAATAAGTATAAATGCATTAACCATATCAGCGGATGTTGTAACATTATCTTTGCAGAAGTAAAGTGTCAGATCTACCTAATTGGACATAATGCCATATCAGTACATGTACATTTCCTTTAGATTGTATCATCAATTACAAAATTACTATCACGAAAGAACCAAAATATAACACGACTATTTAACCAATTCAAAATATTCTTATTCATTTTTGAGTTTTATCAATGACTGTACCAAAATCTATTATCTATGAATACAAATAATAAAATTGACGTGTCTGTTTGTAGCTCAAAATATAATAGCAAACATTTAAAAAAATATGCTCACGTCATCCCAGAAGGGTCCCCGAAGGGGTAAGCAGAGGTGTTGTAACAACAGCACCCACATTTCACCGAATATGGTTAAGTGCTATTTACATTTATAATATTTCTATACATGTATTATTTTATTACGTTTACAAGTAGTTAGGAACCTGCTCCCCTGTTTCTTAAACTGAGTGATTTCCGAAACTACGTGTTGGAAAACATCGTGAGGAAACCTACGTACGTCGGAGAAGGAATTCTATGACGTCGCTATAAGTAACAGTGTCGGCAAATTATGCATCTGCCACGTTGCGATTTTATTCCTTCGGTGAAAATAGAGCTTTATAACACTTTTCACATTATTATCACTGATCGTACGTAAAGATATATACCTTCGTTACACATTATTTCTAGACACAAAACACTAGCGTTTCATACGCGTTTCCGTTCGCGTGGTATTTAAAGTAATCATTTTGTAGCAAAGTCGGACGTTTTCGCCGTGATAACAGATGAAAAAAAATTTACTAAGACTGCCTTATTTTACATACATACACATGTTCACGCCTGTATCCCATGAGGGCAGGCAGAGACCACCTTTCGCCACAAGCTACGATCCTTACATACTTCTTTCGCTTCATCCACGTTCATGCATCTCCTCATACACTTGCGGTTACGAGTGCTCCGAATTTTACCTTTATGAAAAATATTATTAATTTACCTTATTTTATTGCCTAAATAGTGGATGTAGGACGCAGTAGTCATTTTATTAGTCTATCTCTGTATTTATGTATGGTGCGTGGTGAATAAAAACATGCTCAATAACCCCACTATTTGTCACTGCGTGTTCTTTACTCGTGACGGGACATGTCTTACGAGTTGTATATTGCAAAATTTGGATTAAAAAAAATCTTTTAAATTTTACGAAAATTGGTTCCAGAAATTGACATTTCTTCGTCGCTAAAGTCAATTAAAACTAGCACTTATGCCATTTGTTATAAGGTGTGTGCAATCCGTGACGCAATGTACGCGTGATGGTAACTGCAAACACCTTGAGACGCCCACTGAATGTTTTGAAAGAGCCTTTCCCCTGTTCCGTATACCTTAAGGAAAACTGCATATAAAAAGGCGATTTACAAAAGTTCTCAAGAGTTTAGAAACCCCGCAATTGTATTTTAAGATATCTTAAATCTTAATCTATAGAGCCTTTCTTTTTTCAACTCAAATGAAACCAAAAAAAATTGCAGCTGATTAGAAAAGTCAATTTTAAAAATAATGCTGCCTTTGCAGTGCTGTGCTAAAAAACCGGTGATTTACGGAGAAATACCGCAAATTATTCCATAAAAAATAACTAAACAATCACTACAAACATCTCAGATGGTTACGAAACCAATATTATAAGTGTGTCAGTGTCAACCAAATTTTCAACTCCGTCGCTAGCCGGCCGGACTGCGCGCGCGCAACATTGCTTGTTTGGCTCACGACGGCTATAAAAAGATTGTTAAGTAGGAAAACATATATTTATATATCGACTTATTTATAGAAACGCAAGAAAACTCGAGTGTTGAAAACAAAATTGGAATCTATACTCATATATAAAGCTGAAGAGCTTGTTTGTTTTTGCATGAACGCGCTAATCGCTTTGAAAAAATATTTCAGTGTTAGATAGACCTTTTATCGAGGAAGACTATATATCATAGCCATAAGACTATACTATTCCACGCCGACGAAGTCGCGGTCAAAAGCTAGTTAAGTCTTTGGAAAGACAATGCTGATTTTTTTCGTTTTTTCAAAATGACATTACAGGAATGTTACTCCGTCTATAAATAAAAAAGGTTTTGTGCGAATAAAGTATAAATGACGAAAAGTAATGTATTGAAATACAACAACACTTGTTGCACTAACACCATGTTAATTGAGCGCCAATGAAAAATATACGCCTTGATACCTTTCAAAATTCGTAGCTACGTGTAAATAAACATGTTCCCAGAAATAATACAAGCGAGCACAACTGGGTGTCCTTACTAGGCTTACCAAACCCAACGCATAGATTATTGCAACTTTTTTTCTTGATACGAGTATTTTAAAAGCCACTAGGGAAAAACTATAATCTTCTCTTATATATAAAAATGAATGTCCATTTCCCTTAGTCACGGCATCACGCGTGAACGGCAGGATGGATTTTAACGCAAAGCACGTTTTAGATATATTTAGAAGTATATGTAGTAGAAATACAAACACATATATAATAATACATATAAAAACATACACATACTTTTACATGTGTGTAAAGAAAAAATATGTTTAAATGAGATATTGCTAAATGCCTGAGTATAGTTGACACGCGTACAGTATGCACCATGCAAACAGGCAAAGGAAGCGTCTAACAATGCGCGGGGATGTTTGCCTCTGTTTGTTTGTTTGTTTGTTTGTGGCGCGATGCCGGTATTTTACGGTTTCCGGACGCCGTACTCCGTGCTGGCTCATGACGACAATTGATATTTACCAATCGTGTTCATTTGTCACATTTAACAATATGCAAATCTACATCTACTACGTTTGTTTGTTTTCATTGAATAGGCTCCGAAACTACTTGAACGATCTTGAAAATTCTTTCAGCAATGGATAGCTACATCAGCGAGTAACATAGGCTATATTTAATCCCCGTACTTCTACGGGAATGGGAACTACGCGGGTGAGACTGCGTGACGTCCGCTAGTAGTATATACATCTAATAATACTTTACGTTTATACTTACTATGAACGGACTTAAGTGTCATAGTTACCTCTAAAGACATTTTAGCAATATTATACAACAGTATAGCTGTGAAAAAGTAGCGGACAGAGAGTAATATTCACTTTAATGTGAGTGTAGATACGATTAGGCTCGCGAGCAAAATTAATCCAATGTTACCATCACATTATGTACACATACAGGCAGTGACAAGCGCTTGAGCAAGGATGCCGAAAACCGGTACTGAATCGGAACTCCGACCGCCATCATTGCGCAACACTAGAAATAAACAGGAAAACCGAATTTTTTTTAGTGTAACGATCCTCCAAGATAAAAAAATAATCAGTGCAATCTATTTGTTGATGGTTACTAAATAGGGATTGATGAAAAAGGAACACAGAATATAAATAAAACGTATTTCTTAACATTTTCCTCGAGAACTTTGTCGCCACATCATTATTTGATATTTTCTAACTTTAATCGCTTTTTCGATGTCAACGTGAAAGTTTCCTCTTATTATTTACTAGCTGTGCCCTGCGCTTTCACCCGCGTAGATTT
The DNA here is from genome assembly GCA_964035505.1 of Watsonalla cultraria. NCBI lineage: Eukaryota > Metazoa > Arthropoda > Insecta > Lepidoptera > Drepanidae > Watsonalla > Watsonalla cultraria. Next base: position 366,744 of record OZ037717.1, on the reverse strand, counting down.
AGTTTCATCCTTATTGTCGCGGAACCCTAACATTTTTATTAAATTAAAATAGCCTAAGTTATACTTGATATATCAGCTACCTGCCAGTGAAAGTCCCGTTAAAATCGGTCCAGCCGATTCAGAGATTACCCGGAACAAACAGACAGACAGACAGGTTTAAAACTTGGTTTTTTAGTGTCAGTATCGTGTATACTTTCATATGCATTTAGTGAAAAGCTGTTATTTTGGTATTACAAACAGACACTTAAATTTTATTTATCTGTATAGATATAGATGTATAGATTATAATACTTACTATTGACATTAGGCAGCCTCTTTTTAAACGTAACGTAAAGTATTATCAAAGTATACACGCTTACTACAAAATAGTATGGTATCTAAGTAATCGCGGATATGTTTTTTTATAGACATGTTTCTAAACTTCAAATCGACGATTTGACATAACTTTGACAGTGAATTTTAAAAACTTTTTCGAGTCTAGAGCAAACGTTCTTATTCAAAGATTTGTGCTAGATTTCATACTGCTAGTTTCCCTTGGCTTTGCTCGCATTCAACAAATCAAAAAAAAAATCATATGCCTCCAAGAATCAGTAAACGAAACTTCGTGATGATCGGTTAAGTATTTTTTGCGTGCAAGAGGAACAAACAAACCTTTATTCACATTCATAAAATTTGTACTTAGGATAGTGTGGTATCATGTGATCCGAGTATCTATGCTAATATTATAAATAGGAATGATTTGTATGTATGTTTGTAACGCATTGGCTCAAAAACTACTGGACCGATTTTGAAATTCTTTCGCCATTTGAATGCTACATTATCTCTGATTAATATAAGCTATATTTTATCCCCGTACTCCTATGGGAACGGGAACTACGCGGGTGAATCGGAGCGGGTCAGATATAAAGTGCTTCTCCTAAGTTAATTCTCTAAAGTTCAGGAGATTGCGTCAAACAATAGACCTCTTTCGCGTTGCGTGAATATAGTATTACCCGCCCACCTGCAACAGATTGGTAACCATTTCCGGTCCCGACCGGTTACCGGTTCTCTTGCAACTGCTTTTTGTATTTAAATTATGTCATCCGTCAACCGTAAACGATTATGCGTCTTTGATACTTATCTGATTTATTTTTAATTGCGTAACGTGTCTGCGCCCTCATTCAGTCGGTGTAAAGGTTGCGAGTGAGGTGCAGGGTGTTACTAGTGTTTGCAATACACATTTTTTGCGGTATTAAAACCAGGCTGACATAACTGGAGTAACGTTGTTGAGATTATTTCTAGCGGCTTGCAAACATTCTTTAATTTATTTGAAGTGTCTGTTTGTAATCCCAAATTAACAGCTTTTCACTAAATGCATTAAGAAATTTCCTATATACGGTACTTAGTTACATAAAAAAAAATACAATTTTGAATTTTCTTTTCCTAAGCTTGTCTTTTTGTTAAAAACAGGGTTCTGTGAAAAAAAGCCATTATTTAAATTAAGTCCACGAAATGACACCGTAATTTCCATATATGTATTTCGCTTTGATTTCTAATTCAATTCCGGAAAATTAATTTATTGATGATGCTATCCGTGGAAACGTTACCATCGCAGTAGAATGTGAATTGTAACGCACACAGGCATGGCTAGTGTTGTGGTGTGCTAGACGAGTTCGGTTTACTATCGTAGTGCGGGCCGCGGGGCGAGGCGCAACCGGGTCAAGGGAGCCGATGCACCGTTCCGTTCACGCTAAATCTCACTTTCGCGCGCTGCACCTAACATGGCCGCCGTAGTGACGCGCGATTTCATTCTCGATGACACATTTTCCGGGTTCTGTTTTAAGTCAATATTATTGTTGGTGGCCGTGGGTTTGATAACGCAAGTTCGAATTGCGGCGGGACCTATACCACCACTGATTTAACACCACGTGCTTTACGGTGAAGGAAAACATCGTGATGAAACCTGCATATGTCTTGAGAAGTAATTCTAAGACGTGTATGTATGTTGGCACTTAATCATCTTTGGTGAAATTTGTGTGTTGTCATTACAACACCACTGCCTAGCCCCTCTGGGAATACATGCGTGAGCATATGTATGTATGTATTTTTGTTATTTTTAGTCCCATTCTGTGTGGGCCATTATCAACCCATAATTTGTCAGCTTGGGATATAAAATCTGGTCACGGATTTCGGTGTTTCCACGTTCCGGTTGCGTAACCCATTGTGGCGTCAAAAATTGGTATCCATGTTGCAACCGCGCACACGTGTAAATTGACGAAACAAACAAAATTATATCTACGGCGACCCTGTATCCTTGTCCCTATTTCATATTTCCTACGAGTGTATCGTACGCAATCGAGATACGCGTTTATAGAGATAAACGAGAGATACGGCCAGCCATAGTACCGTCTTATCACTTCAATTAATGCAATACAAAGTCGAATACGATAAACTCGACAGATTTTGTTATTTATTTATAGTTTGACATGATTTCAGGACAAATAGTGTAATATGCGTTTGCGCAATGTAGGAAACCGGATTTGCGTTTACCGGAACCGCGTGTATTGTCCGTTAGTAGATGGTTAGTGGTTAGCAAGGGTCGGGTTGGAGCGATGTTGTTGACGGCGGCGCGCGGGCAGCGGCCGTGAGGCGAATTAACGGCCCGCCGAGGTTGCACGTACCACCAACCTGTTGTATCCCGCGACAAGGTTGGCCGAAAAAACTCTATCGCAATGTACACCCAGCTTTTAGGACATGACTAATGGACAATAGCTTGCGAAATGGAGGCGTCGCGATTGTGTCGTGTTATCGATATTCAATCGACTATCGAAAAATAATATTCAATCGATAATTGAAACACAGCACTAACATTAAAGTAGCCACTAAACTACAATATTAATACAAAATTGATATCATTTCCTGTGAAGGATATTGTAAGAGATTTACCAAAGATTAGTTGTAAACGGCGGAATGGGAAATACCAGTAGAGGATTTGGATTTTAGACCTTTTTGATTATGAAATAAAGTACGTTATTGATCGCATCCTGTGCATACCTAGATTTCTCTCTCTTCCTATGCTACGATAAAACATATTAGGTACTAGCTGTGCCCCGCGGTTTCACCCGCGTAGATTTAGTGTCATCCTTATTGTCGCGGAACCCTAATATTTTTAATAAATAAAAGTAGCCTAAATTACTCCTTGAAACATCAGCTACCTGCCAGTGAAAGTCCCGTTAAAATCGGTCCAGCCCTTTCAGAAATTACCCGGAACAAACAGACAGACAGACAAAGAAAAATTTTAAAACTTGGTTTTTTTGTGTCAGTATCGTGTATGTATTTAGTGAAAAGCTGTTATTTTGGAATTACAAACAGACACTTAAATTTTATTTATCTGAATAGATGTATAGATATATGTAAAGCATCACTTTGTAACCAAATATAATTATTTAATATTCACTTTTAAATTTGAAAAACAAACTGTCCAACCTATATAGTGCGATAAAATTAACCTCATCGTGTCTTTTAATAGGTCACAACAACAGACGGACCCGAAATAAAATATCAGTTGGCACGTGTATGCGTTTGGCGTGCATTCTATTTGCTTTCCTTATTTATAAAATACTAGCCTTTACCCGCTACTTCGCACACGATATAAGTACCTTAGGTCTTTATGAGTTAATACTTTGTCAGCTGTAAAAGCTAACTGAGAGACAGAAATGTTACCTTTATTTATGTACTCAAGTTCTGGGCTGCAACAATTTATAATGTCTGTCCTCGACATGATAAAAAGAAGTACCTATCTAAATTATTTCCTCTAACTAACTGAACCCTTATTATTAAATAGCACGATTAAGCAGATTGTTGAACGGCGACAGCGGCCTGGACATTGGCTTGCAGTCTTTGGCTGCTTTCCGGAAGTGTATTTTAGAGTCTGACACTATACTATAATTGTTTTGCGATGCTTAGGTACTTAGAAATAATCATTAAAATAGCCATAACCCAATATTTCCTCAATGTACATTTATGTGTAACCAGTATGTTATTGTAAAGAATTATATACATGATGTGTTTACTTATAATTAGTTGTGCATTAAGATAATTGTGAACACAATGTATCACATAAACATGTAAAGATGTAACAACTGTTAGTAGACCTATTAAATAAATAAATTAAAGGCACCACCAAAGGTATTAATGTATTGAATACTTATATTGCTAATGGACTAAAATTCAATCCTTAAAGACATACTACCTCATTGGTATAACTGCTTAGAGTCTAGATTAGTGCCCGGTTATTGAAAATGAAAATGTGTTTTTAAGTTTTTTTTTATGGAATAAAAATCGGAACAATTCGCCTGAGTGCCTAGTGCGAGTTTTCTGAAAATCGCCGTCACAAGACACCGCATCGACGTAAACACAGATTAGTATAGGCTCACAATAGTGTCATCTTTAGGTCGACAGAGGCTGATCCAATCCTATACAAATCTGCGTTTACGTCGACGCGGTGACTTGTGACGGCGGCAGTGAAAAACTCGCACTAGGCCCTTAGACCAGGCGAATTGTTCCAATTTTTATTCCATAAAAAAAACTTAAAAACATTCTCACTTGGTGTAAAGTTGACAATATGTTGCTTGGTAAGTTTTGCCTTTCAAGTGATATAGTATTTTTGAACTTCAAACTCTAACGCCATTCGAATGTCATCGAATGACGGTTCATGCGTCACATAACATGTGCATCTTTGTTTGAACAATACCACTTTTCTTTTCAGTAATTACATTTGCAAAACTTTTAGTTACGCTAATGTGTTATATTGTTGTTATGTTCAATTAGAAGTATATAAAAATACAATAGACATATACGTTAATGACACAGCATTGCAAACATAACATTGACATTGAAAATAATATCATTTTTCTTATACATTAAAACCAAATACTGGTCGATTATCTCACTAAAGCAATGTGCAAAAGCAAAACAAAAAACAAAAAAAAAAAGCGGAAAGATTTGTATGTTATATTTATAACGAATTGCCACAAAAGGTACTGGACCGATTTTAAAAATTCTTTCACCATTTGATTGCTACATTATCACTGATTAATGTAGGCTATATTTTATCTCCGTACTCTCACGGGAACGAGAACTACGCGGGTGAAACCGCGAGACGTCAGCTAGTTAGTTTTAAAAAGTATTATGTATGGAAACCTTGATGACTTTTACCAGTTTATCAGTTACATCCAGCTGTGCAAGTTTAAAAATAGTTTCTCGAAGTTTCTATAACAGAAGTGCAATAGAACAAGTATGTATCAGTCGGTGAGCGCAAGTCATGTGGCGGTAGCGCGGCGCAGGCGCATCTCGCCCTTCGCGCGTGACCTACTTATCGCACCACAACATAGCTTCTATAATACAGTTCCATGCAGATAACTATATTTTGGAAACGAATTAGACGAGAAATTTAGACGGGACTAGTAATTCTTTGATGTAACTACCTTGTTTATTTGGGTCATCAAATTATAGAGAAATAGTGAAGGAAAATTATCGATGGAATTCAGGCAACTATTTCTATTCATGTTCTAAGTAAGACGGCTCTCCGTATTGTTATGATGACAATATAATTGTCAATCACAACATCTTCCTTAAATAGTATAAATTGATGTCGCATACATAATTATTTCGTCTGTTTGAACGCATCATTCTTCTAAACTAATGTCACCGATCTTGATTTGACGGCTTTTACTATATAGTAGTTGAACTCCGATGTTTGTAACTAAAATCATCCATTTTATCTTTGTAAATAGTAGAAAAAATGACGCTTTGTAATGGTCTTATAAAATTGTAACACAATGTGAAGCCAGGGCGGACCCTAGTCCATACTATAAGTAGTATTATCTCAGGAACTAATGGTCCGAATTGAAAAATTCTTTCAGTTTTAGAAAACCCATTTATCAAAGAAGGCTTATAGGCTATAAATAATCACACTAAGTCAACAAAGTCGCAGGTTAAACTTAGTCTCTATATAAATGTGGAAATGCCCAGGGCTTTAAACACCAGGGTGGCATAACACATGCGAATTGTGATGTAGCAACACTGCTTATTTGGAGACCAAACCATACCCATCGTGACTCAGACTTGCGTAACGTCACTTTACCTTAAGTATTACAGCATTATAAGACGAGACTATGACGTCACATACCCAACATGGATTAAGTATAAAGCTATAGAATAATAAGTAAGCACTAAATATTAAGACTTCCGTTCATAGTTAGGACACTGTCTTTGAATGGACAGGTAATTTTGTACTGTGGAACAAATGATTTGATCATAGACTTCATCAATTCCAATTTGACAGAATCAGTCCGTCGCCGCTTCAAGCACTATACATACATCATTGAATTCCTTCTAAGACATACTCAGGTTCCCTCACGATGTTTTCCTTCACCGTAAAGCACGTGGTGTGACATCACTGCACTTATGTTTATAGAAAAACTCATTGGTAGTAAGATAATGGTGGAATTTGAGTGGCGTTTACGTAACATCCCTATTATTATTATTTCTTATCTCTGGCTATTACAGAGGTCATTCATCTTAAGGATAATTCGTACACAATATACCGCTGATAAAATATTTTTTCGTTTATTTGTATTGCTTCAATAACTACAAATGTTTCATACAGTTTGTGTCGCAGACATTAATAATTATTTCCGTATTTGCTTTGCAACGAAATGCGCTGCTTATGGTCGTACCTACTTATTTTGGAGATGGATTAAACAAAGAGTTATATTATCTTCTCTGCCTACCTTTCTTCGTAACTACTTTGGTAATTAATCTTTATTGGGAACTTATTTACAATAAAAAAAAACTTACTTTTATATTTTATCACCATTATAATATACACTTCCGACGATATTATATCCATATAATAATATTTATTTAGCACTTACGCCTGAGAAAAAATAGTGCACAATTGCGAGCGATGTCGTGAATGAAAACTAGTTAAAAGAAATTCAAATAACAATAAAATATATGTTTAATTGTTAAACAGTATATAGGCTAGCGGTATGTCGTGGCGTGTTATTAAACAGTGCAGATAAAACGTGTTATCGTCCTAATCGTAGTTTCCATTTCGCGGCGCGCGCGTCAGCCACTTTCTTACGTTTCCCGCGCTGGGGAAAGTGCCCGCGCTTTTCCGACCGCCGCCATCTTGGGTCTGCGTCGCGTACAATAGACACGCTCTTATTTTTAAATATGTTTTATATTGAGCACATTTTTTTATGTAAATTAAATTTAAGTGAGACAATTTTTTTTTTATGTTTGTCAATTTTGCTTAGAATTTAAGTAGTATTGAGGAAATATATTCAAATACGTGTATACTTAAATAAGATCAGTTATTTTGTTATTTGAAAAGGGTAAAAAGACATAAATTTAGATTTTAGAGATCTATCACATGCATGAAAACAAATGTTATCACGACAATAAATCTATCAATTATGCATAGTGAGAGTACGTGCGCGCAGACATGACGACCACCTTAATACGACCATCAAGGATTTGTTACTGTGTCGTAAAAAACACAAGTAACACATTGTGTACGGAACAAAACTATATAATTATATAAAACTGATTGTTTCTTATACTTGTCTTTCAATGACAAAGTCCATTGATGGCACGACATATTAATATAATCTTACAATCTTTTTAAGTAGTATCTATGTTACTGTGAACGATAGTGTTTTGAAATCTGGATACTAATATTAATTATAAAATAAAAATCTTTTTTTTTTTAAACGACTCCAATAAAAGCACGGGGTTCTTAATTTGACTGCCGGTAGCAATAGCATGTATAATCCTGTATAATTGTGTCATTCTGACGATTTGAAAGTACTTTATTAAAAATCTAATCGAATAAAGATATTTTTGACTTGACTTGACTGTATTTATTTTAAATGTTTTATGTAATTTATTTTTATCAAATACTAGCTGTGCCCTGCGGTTTCACCCGCGTAGATTTTAATTTCATGGTTGTCCGCGGCTCACTAATGTTTTTTTAAAATCTAAGTAGCTAAGTTACACCTTGTAACATTAGCTATCCGTCAGTGAAAGTCCCGTCAAAATCCGTCCAGCCGTTTCGGAGATTACCCGGAACAAACAGACAGACAGACAGACAGAGAAAATTTTTAAAACTTGGTTTTTCTTTGTCAGTACCGTGTATACGTTCAGTGCATTGAGTGAAAAACTGTTATTTTGCAGTTACAAACAGACACTTCAATTTTATTTATCTGTATAGATATTATTGTTACTTTTAGTATCATCTTAATCATTATGATATTATGAATTATCTTATAATGAAGAATGTTTTGACTAATATTCATTTACATATTTAACATAAATGTGACCAAAAGTTATTAACATAAGATACATTAGCGAAGGAAGTCACACATCAAACTAATAATATAATAAAATATATAATTACGTAGAACAGAATGAAACAAAATATATAGTTCTTTATTCCAGTGCGGAAACTGTGGGTTATTCTAATAATAAACTAACTGACAGATGTTACGAGGTCATTACATGTTTATATAGATGTTAACACAACAACACCACGACAAAATCAAGTGAGTTCACACGTTTTACACTTGCACAGGTGGCTATGTCTAATCCCTACTAATATTATAAATGCGAAAGTAACTCTGTCTGTCTGTTACGCTTTCCCGCTTAAACCTCTCAATTGATTTTGATGAAATTTGGCACAGACAATCTTTAGACCCTGAGAAAGGAAATAGGCTACCTTTTATTAGAAATATTAGTGTTCCGCGACAATAAGGATGAAACTAAATCTACGCGGGTGAAACCACGGGGCGCAGCTAGTTTATTATATTTTTATTTCTAAAATCTGTATTTTATATATACCCGTACATTTAGTTTCATGCTTTATTTCGCGGTACCCTAATATGTTTTCTAAATAAAATTAAGTCTTTAAAGCCTAAGTCACTCCTTGAAACATCAGCTATCTGCCAGTGAAAGTTCCGTTAAAATCGGGCTAGGCGTTTACGCGTGATGGCGTGACCAAGGGAAATAGGTATTCATTTTTATATATACTCATAAAAAAGATATTTAATATTTTTCACGGTTAACGTCGACACATTTGTAAATTAAATTATGTTTAATGTAATATTATAATACGGCAAAGGTGTACTTATAGTACACATTAGATAGAGCTTATTGCCATTAAACGGGCACTAATCCAGACTCCGGGAAATTACAGGTAGAAAAACACAATAGCACTTTGCCTGACACGGGGATCGAACCTCATGTAGTTTTTACGATCACTTAACACGAGGCAGTCCAATATCTCCGTCTGTCAGTGATCATCACAACCCATGCCTTTAAAACAGTACGTTAATTACAGTCCATTATATCTGGACCCATAGTTCTATAGACCCTCAATCGCCCGTGGGGTCACATTGCTGGTCACAGTGATAGAAATAGCATTAGCTTCCCGGATGTACCGCTCTGACGTCAGACATCTCGACAAGATTTGCCGAAACTTGTCAATCTCAAATTACCTTTAAAATTAACAGCCGAGAGTCCTAAGTCGCTTGTAACGATGGTAACACGTGATCTGTAAACATTCATTACTCGATTGGAATGTGATAAAATGGTGACACTAAATTTATTGCAAATTTAATATAATATTAAATTTTTTTTTAATTGCCTATAGTTTTTTGACAGTTCTTAGCTCAAAAGCCCGAATAGCAAACATTAAAAAAAAGAATGTTAGTTGACATATTTAAACTCAGATATTCTTTTTTTCATATTGTTTTCAGTTTGTTATGTAGTGAGAGACTTCCTTCCGCTGTGTGCATGATTATAATGTCACGTATACATGGGGTTCTCCGAGTAGCTTGTGGTTTTCCTGAATCTTCATATTACCTCTCAGATACCGGCTTTTAGCCAAAGTTACCGTACCTATAACATTCTTATAAAGTCGTCGTGTTGTATTTGACAATACCAATGACATCATTCCTTGCAAATAAAGGGTATGTAAGTGACATAATAATATTATATTTTTATATGGGAAAACGCATCTGTTTCCGACGGATTGTCAATGGGTGCCCGCGGGGTTGCGTAATACGGTTTATCGTACGATTAATACGTAATAGTTAATTGTAATATCAGCTATCTGCCAGTGAAAGCCTCTTTTGAAGCTGGTCCAGCCTTTTCGGACACACAGAGGAACATTTAAAAAAATGATTTTATGTAAGTACCGTAAATACTTTGTACGCATTTAGTGAATAGAAATTAATTTGGACAAACGGACACTTCAAATTTATTTATCTGTACAGGTAATAAAAATAAAATGATTAAATTTATTCGTAATAAGTTATATCTCTTCTGTTTCTTAATTCCTAGTAATTAAACAATTAGTATCAAACTCGCTACTCGCTAGTGACTTTTTAGCTGTGATGTCATAGTGGCACGTGCATTCGTTTATTGGACCATTAGATCGCTTCCCGTCGCCAATACCCGCCCGTACTGGATGTATCCATTTTAGACACATATTTTGTGGGAAAATTCAATTGTTATTGGAAAATTCAGGGAACAGTTATTTTTGATCGCGGATATTAACATTCTTGGGTAAAAAACTGTAAGATAATACTTTCTTCAACATTTTACCTATCGATTACAAGTTAACTTTTATATCAATGTATTTAAAGTCCTTCTACAAAGTAAATGGATACGTTGAGAAATACCATTATTAATCTGTCAAAGTATAAAAGTTCAAAGCTTTAGCTTACAAGCGTAAAGTGTCTTAATTATTTCCTGCAGCGGAAAAGACACGATTTTCACTTTTTCATTGCATATGACACTTCTTTGTGTTGCAATATAAAAATAGTAGTTCTAAAATTATTAATTATTTTACTAACAACACTGCAACTGATGGTAGCGTATTAGAATTTTTTTGAAAACAAATTTAATTTAAGGGCAATCCCTCCTTTGCGAATGAAATACCGCGCACTTTACGTGACAAACTACAATCCCAAATAATCCACCTGATTATTGACGTCAACAGTATAAAATATATATCCTCGATTTGTTTCGTGTTGATAAATTGCACGAGTATATCAAATAGCCACCGCTTTTAGCTAGGTCTTTCAACTCTGCAAAAATAACTGAGATATTAATTGTGTATATATATTAGCTGTAATCCCACAGACAGCGTGTATCCAGACAAAGTAATCCGCGCGTTACGCTCAGGAATTACAGCGAACAAGAGATTATGGTCTTCCTACAAAGAATTAAAAAAACACAGAGTGCATTGCTCTCGGGGAAAACCAGAGGAATAATTCCCCGGGTTGTGTTCTCTGGTAATAAGAGTGCAAGTGGGGTAGGTGGGGTAGTGCATTCACCTGGGCGGCGGGTAGCGGGTGGGCAGGGTGGCTACCCGCATAACTTATGCAAGTTTGTTAATATTTCAGCACTACGAAAGTAAAAGTAGTTTAAACTTGTCCTTTATGAATTCGCTAGTGCACGCTGTGGTCGTCCTTGCCTCGTAAGTCTCCTATTTTCAGGGTGCATGTATAAAATTACCCATGCTAGTTACATTAGTAACCGGATAAATTCTGTGCCTCAACGCAACGTCGACGAATTTAGTTGTAGCAGTGCCCTACGGTTTCACCCGAGTAGTTAACGCCTAAGTTACTCTTTATAACAGTCTGCCAGTGAAAGTACCGTTTAAATCGGTCCAGCCGTTTCAGAGATTAGCAAGAACAAAATGGCAGACAGGCGAACAGATAGACATTTTGTTTTTAATTAATGCGGTTAATTTTGATTTACAAACAGACCCTATATATAGATCATTGGGTTTAAAGAAATATGTATAAAGTAATGATACCTTTTCGGATGGATGTTAATACCTATAGTTGAGGTACTGATGATGAAATATGAATGAAAATAGCTGATGAAGGAAAGACACTTTCTAGATCAAATTGAAAAACAATGATGTCATGAATTAGTCAATATATAGATATTTTAATGCACGTGGATGTAGCGAAACATAGAATAAGTAGAGCCATTTATAGAGTATATTTTATCATCTTTTTTTTCCAGCACTCTATTTGTGATTTGTAGGTATAATTTTTCTGTAAGCGAGCAAAATTTTAAGAGAAATCTTTTCTTGTCTCAGTATTATTCAGCTAGATCTATTTGAAACTAGGCCTAGTTCTAAATTAATAGCTAAATTGAAATTTATAGAGCACCGCTACGTAAAATGAGACGTAGCTGTAACCTGAATTTCAGTACATAGTGATTACACGAAGACTTGAAACAGCACTCCTTTATACTCGTGGTGAGACATCATAGAATTGGTTTAAATAACGAAAATTCATATGTTTGAATAACATTATAATAAGAACTATATAACTAACAAGTTAAGGTTTATAATCAGAACGGATGTGCTTTTAAGAATGCAAATCATAACACTTCGGGTCTAGAAAAAACCACGAGAAAGGAAGGAAGCTCATATCCTGCGCATAGAAGGTACATAATGACTACAAAACGATGCAATACCTACCTTTTATAAAAGCTGCAGTATTCGAAATAGCTTTTACGGTAATATCCATGCAGTTTTCGCAAATGAAATTTCCCTGCACAGGGTGAACAACCGAGATACAAGAGAAGCCTTCCGTTGAACTGAATAATGCAAACTACATCTTCTATCCGTGTATTGTACGCTGCAAGGTTCTTCTATGCTCCACCTAACCCCTTATTGTACATATTTACCCCTTATTGTTACCTATTCACCCCTTATTGACCCTAAAACTCCAATACAATTTGATAGAAGCCTGCAGACGTTGCATTCACGGAACGCTATGAAACGATGACGTTAGTCGTGGTAGTCTTTTGAAAATTTTGGGCAGTTATTTGATATTTAGTTTTTCATTTTAATTTCCAAAGTGCAGACCTTAACTTCTATGATATTTCAAAACAAGATGGCTTTTTATTCTCTATAGTTATATACCCGCTAAACAAACAGTGTAATTTACACATAACTATTGATGGAACTCCACATCTTAATTTCAAACTTTTACTCAGGATTGTATTTGCCCGTCGCAAGTATTTGCCTTAATTCATTTGTTTCCATTTTCATTTATATCTGTTTTCCTATCTACCCCATTATGCAACTAAATCCGTCCATCGCACGTAATCCACTCAACTTACCCCCCTTTGCACCTAATACTAACATGAAAATATCTCTTTAGATTCTATTTGTGCTTTGTATAGAACCTAGCTGAACTAGGACGGGGTGTGTGAAGAATAAATTGACTCGAGTCATACATTTTGTATGAGATTCTTAAATGATTGGTTAGGTTTGAGTGTAGTCACTTTGACACTCACTTCAAGATTCCTTTTACTTATAAAATCTCTGACGTCACTCTTACCTACCTCTCAACAAAGTAGCAAATTCTCAACGCTAAATCAAATCTTTGACCGATATCTTAAATACTCTTTTATAAGAAGTGAACTAAAAAACTGTTTGTTTTAGTAATGTATTAAATTATTCTACGCTAAAAAATATGTTCTGAATATATATTTCATGAGTCACAACGAGCGAATTAATTCGTATATTTGAGTGCATGCATCGCATGTCAAAGTATGCATACATCACCAAATATTAGCATACGGTTGCGATACCCGTTATCAGGGTCCACATGTCCCGGCTGTAAAGAGTTCACATTCCGTCTAGACGCTTCGACCTGGGGCTGAAAGGGAAAGCCTCGTGCTATCTCACAATGTCCCTGGGCATGCGCTTCACATCACCGGGGTAGGAGACAACAGGTGGGCCGTGAATTTTGGGCTGGGGGTGGCCCAAGGTCGGCGTACGGAAACGTCTGGCTTAGATGTATCAAGATTATATATTATGTTATCGATTTTGTGGGTAATTTTCCCGTGACACGCGAATGGAAATGTAAATTTTCTATTTCGTGTTCTGTAATCTGCGTTATTGGTCTGTGCGGTGTTAAAGACGACTCGATTGTAGACAAAGTGGCTATTTTAGATTCATTGCTTGCATATACAGTAGTTATTTACGGATAAATTATATTGAAGTGTTCGTTTGTAATTTCAAATTAACAGCTTTACAGCAAAAAGTATTGAATCTCAAAAATTCTAGAAATTTTTTTCGGTGTCTGTCTGACCGTGTGTCTGTCTGTCTCTTTGTCTCGGATAATCTCCGAAACGCTTGGACCGATTTTAACGGGAGTTTCACTGGCAGTTAGCTAATGTTGAGCCCACCCATGTAATTAAATCTACGCGGGTGAAACCTCGGAGCACAGGTAGTCGCTAATAAACTTAACTGGCTCTGACGTCACGTAATAACTGACACATTTTCATAAGTGTTAATAGTGCTTATAGAGATACGCGTCGTAATAACGATTTAAAATTCAATAGCTCTACATTCAATGTCCTCCCAGCTATCCGCACCTACCCACAACTATCGCCAACTACCCACAACTACCCTCTTCGCCCGCTAGACTCCCAGTACACATTACAGTACATAAGTAATAACCCTAGACTAGTTCCTACACTACCTATGAAACTTGCTTATTACGATCGATACTCGACATTAGTAAGCATTATGATTAAATGGGAGTCCTAACACGTGTCTCGAGTATTAAACTATCACTTGGCTTAAACTATCATATGTTATATGGTTAGTAGCTGTGCCTGGCGGTTTCACCCCTAATGTTTTTTTTAAATAAAAGTATCTCATACCTAAGTTACTCCATGTAAAATTTGGCATCTGCCTTTGAAATTCCCGTTAAAATCGGTCCATCCGTTTCGGAGATAAGCCGCAACAGGCAGACAGAGAGAAAACATTTAAAAATTGGTTTTTTCATGCCATAGTCCTATAGTATTTCACAAACAGACACTTTTATTTATCTGTATAAATGTATAGATTAGCGTAAAATAATGCAACGATCATAAAAAAATATTCTCATACAATTTAATTGTATTATACAGTGCTTGATTGATGAGTGTTTAAGCAAAAGCCTATTATTAAGACAAAAATATGAAATGGTTAGTTAGCTGGCACTTGAGGACGTTTGATGAAGGTAAAGTTCGCCAGGTTGGAGTCCCTTTGCCGACTAGATTGTAGCCTGCGGGCTGTAATATCAACTTGTCTTCCCTTTAATGAGCTTTTGGCAATGTAACATTCATTTAGACGTCTTGGTTTTTGATCAAGCTCTTTGCTTTAATTGACATAATAAATATTTAGAATAGGGATCCTAAAATTAGCTACGCTATTTTCAATGTTCTTCGAAGACAGGTTTCTTTGTTTGACACACATAGTTAGATTTTAAGAGATTTCATAATGGCGACATATTATTCGATGGTGACATTGGGAAAATTCACGTATACACATGTAGGATTTATTTTATTTTATTATGAATAGAAGAGACGTGTATGGCATGGATGATTATACTATGAACAAATGTATATGGTAGATGGAAGGTTGAGAAAACAGAAGATTTTCGAACTTGAGAGGAAAATTGCTGTAGTTAGCAATAAATATATTTTACAGACAATATGTCAAATAGTCGTCTTAATATCTGATGCGTGAATATAAAGAAGTAAAGTTGTGTGTAAGATCGCCATTGTGACCTTACTGTTATAATTGTTTGGATGCAGTGAAGAATATAGTATTGTATAAACGAAGATAATGAATGTATTAATTGTTTCAGTGGACGGCGAGCCGACCGGGCTTGGCATGGGCGCGCGCAGCTCGCTAGGGCGGGCGCTGCTCCACGGACTACTCGCGCCCGCCCCGGCCGCCAGGCACCACTTATACACGGCGCCCAATACTGGTAGGCACCACTATAATTATCACTTACTTCCTATCTTTGTAAATGCGGATGAAGCGAAAGGATATATGTGACAAACGGTGGTCTCTGCCTACCCCCATGGGATACAGTCGTGGCATTTGTATGTATGTATGTATGTGAAGTCATACTTATACTACATTAGCTTTCGTCCGCGGCTTTGCCCGTATGTTATCACACGACACATAGCGTAGCATACTACCTCGTACATTATGAACCCGCTGCACCTCTTTAAAGATAGATTGAAAACTATGATCATGTATTCAAGAGCAAATTCCATTATGTACTAAGGTTCACAGAAGCATTAATTATTACATTAATCCTCCTAGAAAGTCCTCTTTACTGTCAACCTCACTTATAATCTCGATCTAGAATCTCCCGTACCTCGGAAAGCACGTTAAGCCGTTGGTCCTACGCCTGATCTCTCTCCGGTCGTGTCAAATTGCCTCCCATCGGACTATGAGAGTGAGGGAATAAAGAGTGCACCTGTGTTTGCACACACTAGTGCACTATAATATATCCTGCGTACATGGCTAATCCCCGTTGAGATTACCCGCCGTAACCGAAATTCGGTAGGAGATCATTATTTATAATCTCGATTCAGTGTATATACATTCTTTAGTTAAGAGTATGTCCAACTGAGTTAAGGCAATACAAAATGTCACAATAAACGAGTGCTACATGTATTGTAACTTGGCATCGAACGGAAATGACTTTGGTACGAATCGGAGCCACTTTCTACACTGGTACACACAATTACTAGGGGATATTGGACAAAGTTTACAATTCTAACTGTATTTTGTATATACATATTTATATTAGACGATACATACTTCTGTGCATTCCCAGTTTAATATAACCTCTTATAGTATGGACTTTCGTAACATAGAGAGGTCAACTTATCTAGCTTCACGTCTTGTCTAAGAGTTTATCGTTTTCAAGACGGAATTGATATAACGTATATCTTTTGCTAGGTACTATACTTAGATTATAAAGATACAATATTATACTTAGCGCTCCGCACTAGACACTACCTAATCTATACATACAGATAAATAAAATTGAAGTGTCTGTTTGTAATTCCAAAATAACAGCTTTTCACTAAATGCATATGAAAGTATACACTATACTAACACTAAAAACCCAAGTTTTAAAATTTTTCTCTGTCAGTCTGTTTGTCTGTCTGTCTGTCTGTCTGTCTGTCTGTCTGTCTGTTTGTTCCGGGTAATCTCCGAAACGGCTGGACCGATTTTAACGGGACTTTCACTGGCATGTAGCTGATGTTTCAAGGAGTAACTTAGGCTACTTTGATTTATTAAAAATCTTAGGGTTCCGCGACATGAAGCATAAAACTAAATCTACGCGTAGTTTCAAATAAATTATTTTGTTCTTATTCTAATAAATCATGAGTACTTGTCAGTATGTCAGTGACATCCAAAATGTAATATAGCTGGATCGATTTAGGCATTGAAAATGAAAATGAAAATGATTTATTCAGTTTAGGCCCTGGTAGGGCACTTATGAATGTCGAGGAATTTACCACAGTTTTGATCTTGATATATTTGTGGAAGTTCATGGAAGCTTTAAATGGAAAGAAATATAAAAATAGTTAAGAAGAATACTAAAACCAATAAATGATAAAAATTATATGATTATAGGTAATCACATAGATCCCGCACGCTAGTGCCTTTTATCCAGACTTACTTCAAAAAACATAAAAATATTGTAATAACACTAGAAATGCTTTATTTTTCAAATGAAACTGGAGGGGTTGTGAAAATATTTATTAAACCTTATACGTAGAAGTGAAAAATGATGTTATTTAGCGCCGGGCAGGCAAACACGACACATAAGAACAGTTTAACCTACATTTGCCAGTGTGAAACATATATATATATACAGCTTTTAATATAGTATTACAGAGCTTACAACAAAAGGTGTTATATTGAAATAAGCGATTATTAAAAATGGGAATTTGAGAATATGATTGAATATCGTAGCTAGTAGACCTCCGATCAAAGGTTTTAATGAAAGAAAATAATTATTTTATATTGAATTATATAGTAAAAAAAGTATTATATATATATATAATATATATAAAGTATATATATTTTCCCCGACACTCTATACAAGCTCCTTTCAAAACTATTCAAAGTTCTCGAACTTCCGCAAGTAACAAAGCACTGTATGGAAAATTAATGAGGAACCTTAAACTAGGGAGGAAGTAGCCGGTGGCGCAATCGATACCGCTCAGCTGATCCGCCCAATGTCACGACCGCGCCACGCCGCCCTGCCTCCCCGCCCGCCCTACGCGCCCCGTCTGCACGCACACACGCGTACATTACGTAATGATGTCTGGCCCGAGGTGCCTACGTCGTGTGCTACCCGTTATGGCCGTAGAATATTAAATATAACGTTTTGGGTGTTATATCGTACACTATACCAAGTTATCATTGTCTCTATACACGCGCTTTGAATTACATCTTTTTAACCGACTTCAAAAAAAAAGAGGAAGTTATCAATTCGACACTACGTATTTTTTTAATTTGTTACTAGCTGTGCCCCGCGGTTTCACATATACATTTCACACATAATAACCATAGAATATATTTCGCTAAACCCATTTTATTACCCCCTACCTGTTTCTTCTCCCGTCAGGCTTTATTTTGGAAACGGTAGTACATAAACTTAAATTAGTGTTATATACAACTTTCCAAGTGTCCCTTATATTAATACAATTATTTGATTTGATTTGAAACATGAGCCATCTGTCAATGAGAGTCCCGTTAAAATTGATCCAGTCGTTTCAGAAATTACCCGGAATAAACAGACACACAAACCTACAGAGAAAATATTTATTGAGATTTTTTTTTAGAACCCCTAAATACATAATGTACGAAAAACTATTTAACCCGAAATCGCCCTAATATTAAATTTACTCTCGCTAATAATAGGAGAGCCCCTATCCACCATCACTTTCACCTTCCAACCCTTTCTCTGCACAGATGTCAAACGCGAGGGTTTTGGCCAAAATGTGCAATATCATAATTACACTTAACACTGCGTGTGGGTATGGGTGTATATCAAACTACATGCGTCGCAAGAGACTCTCCTACCCTTATTGTGATTGATTACTTCATACAATAGGTTTCATTCAATACTTTAATTTATTTTTTCCACTACAATATAGCGTATGTATGACACATATATAATGAATTTTTTCTAGTTCCACGGGAACGAGATAACGTAACCATTTTTAAGAAATTAGAATGTCAGCGTATGTCATGCATCAAAATCTATATCAAGTGCTTTCTCCTGGTTCTAAGCTATCTCTCCACTTTTTCAACCAAATCGGTTCAGCCGTTCTTGAGTTATAGATAATGTCACTAACTAGACTCATAACTAGACTTTATATAAAAAGATCCTTATTACAAATCATAGTCCTAATTAGTCCTTAGTTTAAACATAGCTCCATCTTTTTCTGTGATACGGATTAATACAAGAAAAGAGTTTATTCTAGTCTTCGATTAAACCATGTTCTATAATATAGGGGTAACTTTTGTGAGTTTTGTAATAGAAGACGTAATTTTAGAAGGAATAAGAACCGTGGTAGTAACATTGCGAACTTTCGACCGAAGCGTCCTATTTCGGAGAAAGCAAAGGGGCTCGAAAATCCGTCAAATCTCAAATTTTCGGCACAGCTCAAAGGGTAACCCTTGTAATACCGCCGGCGGGTCAGTGAAACCCTCGTCTGTCCAAATACGCAACATCCTAACCAAACAATTGAACAGCGCAGATGCTTGCACACATTGCGTCCAAAAATACACATTTCTAGGCAAAAATGGGTTACATTGCACCTTGCACTGCGAAATCGCTGCGTCATATGACACAATAGGCGCTAATCTCGTTATGGCATCTCTCTCTGACGTTTAAATACACATATGGGTGTCCCTTTCTTCTTTTGAATTCCGCTTTCCGCAGCTATTGACACTTTGAAATTTAAATCTCACGCGTGGGTGCGCAGACGCAACCCATTGTGGCCCGCGTATTGTGTCCGACTCGATGTGCAATCGTCGCATGTACGGGTTAATTATGACAGCATTTGACATGGTAACACTGTGCGTTCTCAATACTTATTCATACATTTTCCCCTTTCATTCTATAAATAAATATAATTTATTGAAATGCTATTTTATTTCTTATATATAATTTTATAATTATACTACAATAAAATAACTAAGCTCTGTTTCTTTTCAATTCCTCCAGAATTTAATTTTAAGTAGCAGTCATATCCTCCGTTGTCCAAGATACAAAAGTTCTAATGACACGGGTGCGTCTGTAGTCTGTGCCAATGAGATTTTTTGAACTTAATCACGGTGGTTTCGCATAGTACTGCAGGAAAACACCGCGAGGCTAACTGCATAAGTCTGACAAGAAATTGAATCGTAGTTCCCGTTCCCGTGGGAGTACGAGGATAAAATATAGCCTATATTAATCAGTGATAATGTACCATTCAAACGGTGAAAGAATTTTTTAAATCGGTCCAGTATTTTGTGAGCCAATTCGTTACAAATGTACATACAAATCTTTTCTCTTTATAATATCAACAATATAGATGATATAGATAATTAAATACATGTATAGTTAATAAATCCCGATTCCCAATAATAATACCAAACATCTCGACAATAAATCTATCTAATTATTATTCTAAGTTCGTCCTAATCCAGTGATTCGATCGTCTTCATACATACGGTTGTGAATCTAGCAGGCTATTGAAACCCGACAATGGCAGCTTAGCTATACCTACCTTATATACCTTAGTTCAACGGAAGATGGCTATTGTAAAGTATTACCATGTTAAAGGATACCTCACAAAGGATATGATACAAGGGAGTTGGAGCACACGCTTGAAAATCCAGTTTTTTTAACCTTTGACAGCAGTATATGTATACTATGCATATTAATTATCACCTAAGATCTATTATTTTACATAAAATCAAAGAATCTTTATCAATACTAATATTATAAGGAGGAAAGATTTCTATGTAAGTATGTTTGTAACGAATTGGCTCAAAAAGTACGGGACCGATTTAAAAAATTCTTTCACCATTTGAATGCTGCATTATTACTGATGAATATAGGCTATATTTAATCCCCGCACTCCCACTGGAACGGGAACTACGCGGGTGAAACCGCGTGATGTCCGCTAGAATTTGATAAATCTGTTACTTATTTTGTCCCGACAATTTTTTTTAGTCTCCATAATAAGTAGATAGTTCATACGAGGAGCATGTGACAGACAGACGACGGAGCGAAAATATAAAGATTATTTTTTGGTGCGAAACCAAGTCTCAATCAATAGCAGTCACAGTTATTTTCAGTCCTGTTTGATACACTTCATAAGTTTGACGGAAGACCCTTACACATAAATTACCGCACAATACATTGATATGCAAAACCTGGCAGAATCTAAGTCGCGGATTATGGTGTAACGCCGCTGTTGCACAATGTTCGCGGACACTGGTCACTCCATAAAGATGCTCCGATTAAGGAAGGGTCGGACATCTTTGTCTCGTATTGTGATACTTTACTAATGGGACCACATTCCTCGCCGACCGGTAGACCAGATTCGGAGCCCCCGGCCGAAAAGACCCCGCGGTCATTATTTATAGTTAATTTATTATTATTTTGATACGACAGATGAAAGGGTTGACACAATGGGGGTCGTATTCCGTATACTAGCCGTTGGTCAATCGTGTGTCCGCGGTGACCGGAGGGGTGCGAACTTCTTTGTTTATATATCTGCTTGGGAACGGAATTAAAAATCTGCCGCCGGTTCAAGTGGTTTGATCTCACACTAGTGTGACATTGCGGCAAAATTTTGAAACACTAATGTCAATGGAAATTAAACTCAACTTAACTCAAAAATATCTTTATTCGATTAGACTTGTTACAAAGCACTTTCAAATCGTCAAAATGACATTATTATACAGGTTAAACATGCTACCGTCAGGTTCGGGAGGTTGTTTTTACTCAGAAGAATATGGCAAGAAACTTAGTAATTACTCTTATCAAAATATAATTAATCCAGTTTAAAAATACAAAAGAAATTTAAATCAAATTCATAGTCCTTAATTTGGCAAAAATTTATTGAAGATATTTATTCGAAAGTACTAATCTTGCAAAGATTCGAGACGGTATTAATATGTAACCATTGAATAGCTATGCAGATATTTCTTCAACGACCCAAATACTTACTAGATAAGATCGCGACGCAAAAGAAATCAAATTGGAATCCACAAA
This sequence comes from Watsonalla cultraria, assembly GCA_964035505.1. Taxonomy (NCBI): domain Eukaryota; kingdom Metazoa; phylum Arthropoda; class Insecta; order Lepidoptera; family Drepanidae; genus Watsonalla; species Watsonalla cultraria. The sequence continues at coordinate 344,578 of OZ037717.1, read as the reverse complement.
AAATGCTAGATCTTTGAAAAACGACCACCAGGCGGACACATAACTCTTCCAGGCACAAATTTGAGACTTGAAAAAACCAGGTGAAGAGGGTAGCCTTCAAGTAACGACCAATCGCACTTTACCTAACTTGGAACGTATGTCAAACTCTCATCAGTATCCCAAGGCTTCGATGTTTTAACGTTAGCTATATCCATTGCGTAAAACTTCCTACAATCGCCGCTAGAGGCGCTTTTATTGCCATACAAAATGAGGAAAAAATGCAATCAATAAAGTCGCTGTTAAAATATGTTTACCCTATACTTGGGGCTCTGATATCCAATAAGTTTTGAGGTTTATTTTACCTTAAAATCTAGCTCGTTAAAATCTAGGTCTTAGTCTAACTATATATAACTCTCCCCCTATCACAGATTTCCGTTAAACAGTTTGTTAAACGCTTTGAAACAAATCAATAATTGTAATATAATTGATTAAAAACATTACCATCTCGGTTTAAATGGTCAGTGTGACCCCTGTGTCCGCTTCCCGATTCCCATACATTGTCCACCATTGAAGGGTTCACAATGGGTACAAAAGGGTGTGGACAGCGCTTTTAAATGGACACTATTTTAATACGAGTAAAAATTGAATGGACGAGGAAATGTGTGAATAAAAAGCATACTAGGCTCTGTTGATTATATTATTTATAATGCCGGACAACCGTTATTCGTCAAGTTTTTTTATAGGGGCTCCGATGGACATGAGAAAGTTACCATCCCTTAGAAACACCGCGGGTCTTACATATATTATCTTTCAAGAAAGTTCTCAAATCCCAAGTGTGTTATAAGAATACATATTTATTACTTTACTGCTGTCGAAATTATTTTACTACCATGTTCAGACTTTGTAATTTTTTTCTGAACCCGAGTAATTTTAAGATGATATAAAATAATTCTTAAATTGTAAAAAACAAAATATCTACTAATTTTCATCCGTGTAGTTCCCGTAAAATATAGCCTGTGTTACTCGCTGCTGATATAGCTATCTATTGCTGAAAGAATTTTCAAGATCGGTCTAGTAGTGTCGGAGCCTATTCAATACAAACAAAGAAATCTCTCCTCTTAATAATATCATTATTAATTATGCATTCCAGTTTACCGACATTAAGTTCAGACCTCAAAAAGATTCCCAAGTGTAGAAAACTTGGCAATATTAATAACATTATTCTAATCTTACGCTACAAAGTAAACAAGGTGGTCACTGCACCGCGACCCTCAGAAGTCGCACGTCTTACAAATGCAAAAAACAACCCTTTTACATCCCATGATCTATTCGTCCCACCGCTAGATCTGCATAATTCACAATTAACCCTACACCATGCAGTTTTTGCATGACAATTGATAAGATGACCGGCTGAAAAATTCACATGCCAGGTTGCATGCACTTGCATCTAACGGTCAGTTCTTTTGGGGTCTTAAACACCCTAAGAGATTAATTGCAGGGTTGCATGCAAATATCCACAGTGACCGTTAGATGCGATAAAGATGAATTGCAGATGCTGCAACTGTCTTTTAACGGCTAACTCTCACGATATCCATAAAAAAACTATTAAGTAAATTGTTTTTTTTTCTTTACACTGTGGACAGTATTTTACTAAAAATCTAAGTTCTACATTAGTATTTTTTAAATCTAATATATATTGTTTTGTTAATAATACTTGATTGATTATTTAATCCTAGATATAATTGTTAGTAAACTATGTTTTGATTCTTATAAGAAACCTTCTTAAAACATAGATCTTATTTTAATTATGATCACACAAACATCTCAAATTGGTTCTTAGTCGCACTCTTGTTGAACAATTTAAAACTTGACACGATGTTAACATACTAATACAGTTTAATATTAATTAATTCAACCTAGGCACATATAAATATGTGTGTCAGTCTGGTAATATCACAACAATGTTGCAGTTAATTGCCATCTTGGATAATAGTGACAGACAATAGCCCGTATACCTATTTGTCATTGTATGCCACTCATGTCTATGTATGCCAATGTGTACCGCAGCGATTAAAATTTTACCTTTTTAATTTTTTATCTGCCTCATATGATCGTCTTTTTTTATTTCAATAACTAGCAGTGCCTCGCGGTTTCACCAGCGTAGATTTAGTTTCATCATTATTGTCGCGGTTCCCTAATATTTTTAATAAATAAAAGTAGCCTATGTTATTCCTTGAAACATCAGCTACCAGTGAAAATCCCGTTAAAATCGGTCCAGCCGTTTCAGCGATTACCCGGAACAAACAGACAGACAGACAGAGAAAAATATTAAAACTTGGTTTTTTAGTGTCAGTAGCATGTATACTTTCATATGCATTTAGTGTAAAGCTGTTATTTTGGAATTACACACAGACACTTCAATATTATTTATCTGTATTATATTATATTAAAAAGTTAAAAAAAATAGTTTTTTTTTTTCTGGATTTAAAAATCGATTGTGCAAATTCTTTTATATTTTCCGTAACTTCCCTGACCCCCATTTTTGTTTGATCAATGTGACCGATTCATCATTTTAACCTTAAAGTTCAACGGCTCGTAGTTTGCATATTTAACCATCATTACCTTTATCATTAATAATATAATTATGACAACTTCTGTTGTCTGTCTGTCTGCACATATTGTCTGTCTGTGGTCGACAGATGCACCTTAAGATTATCTTAAAACCTTTATCATATTAGAAATTTGCAAAAGAGGAGTTGGCAACTTCTGTTGATTACTTGATACTAGCTACCCCTAGATCTACGGGATTCCTCTCCCCTACGTTCCCCTCTCTTATATATTTATTTATATAAACTTTATTGTACACACGGGTTCAGATTGCAGAAAACAAAACACACATTTTGGCACAATTCATCTCAACTCTTCCAAACCACCTGGGATTTATCTTATCAAACTTCTGACTTGCCAAACGAAACTCACCTCACTGTTGTATGAACTACTGTTAGAATAGAGTCTAAATTGCTATATTGTTCCAGGGTCCCTGCCCCCCTCGCCGGCTGACAGCGGGGTCTCAGACGTGGAGTCGTCATCATCAGGAGCGGGCTCAGCAGAGGAGCTGAAGGCGAGGCTACAGCCCCCGCCGCCCGCCCCCTTCCACGCCCCCTTCCTCCCCTTCTACCAGCATCATCAGATCGCAAGCACCTTACAGCATCACGCTGCCGCACACCCCAGGCCACCAGGTAATTACACTTACAATATTTGTCTAAGTTTTACACATATACAAAACGGGGTTTAAACCAAGAATAGACCAAATTCGGACTCAAACTATGGGCATAGTTCATCATCATCCTTTTTGAAATCCGTCTCGTAAAAATGGGTCTACATTTTAGCCGAGAGTTATTTTAGACGATGTTTTTTACTAGGTCAATATTTTTCACGTTGACAAGTGAGTATGAATTGATTACTGTATAAGCTATGATCTGTCTAAAACCACGAATTAAAAAAGCCTGCGATGATTAAAATTTTCTCGACTTTGACATTAGATTGAGATACGCAAACCAAAATGTTATTCCTACGCGTGGCAAATGGATATGGGAACTTCAGCCATCAATGATACGATCCAGGCTACAGCAGCTTACCATCAGATGGACTGTTCATATTCCCAACCTACCTTACCTGGAATCCCTTAATTACTAGACTAAACATTTTTTTTTACCAATTAAATATACCTCCAGTAATTACCTACCCACGGGGTTTGGCAAATACTTTCTCTAGCCTGTTTTTCAGTTTTACTAATTAAATAGTATAGCAGCAATCAAAAGTAAATGTCATCATAAATTAATGATTTAGCACAAGCGACGCGCAACCATATTCATTTAAGTGAAGTCATGCTGTAAAAATACTAGTCTCACGTTAATATAGTACTTATATTCAGTGCGTGCATTTGTCCTTATTTTTACATATTCCACAATAACAGAGTAATTAGATATAGGTAGGTATAGAAAATACATAAATTTAATTAAATTATACTTATATACACCGGGTTTGCCTGTTGCAGAATTAACTATTTGCACTAAATTCTTTGAACTTTATTATTTATTTATATTTAATTATAGTGTATATAACATATACCTATTACAATACAGAGTATATGGTCACTAACCCATCTTTAAACAATCACAAAAATATGACAAACATCACTGACAGTTATAAATGTTGAGTGTATACTGAAAAATAACAAATGAATTACATATCATAAACTGTCTCCATATCAGAATTTCAAAGAGTTATTTGAAGAGTGTCTCCGGCCAAAATGATAATTAAAATAATAATATATGAAGAAAAATAGTGGAGTATTGTATTCTGCTGGCGTTGTAGGTGACCTACGGTGAACGCACCCGGAAGGTCACCTTCGGGAATTCGGGAAAACGACGACCGACGCGACTTGACACTTTTTCAACAACATTAACTAAACTGTTTAGCGCCCTAATCATTTTGATGTTTGCTTACAAGTATTATAAACATATGTGAAACTCTAAAGTTTAAAACAAAAGTAGCCCAAGATACTCCTTTTAACATTAGCTATGTGCCAGTGAAAGTCTTGTTAGAATCGGTCCAGTCAAAACAGAGATAGTTTTTTATGTCATATTTTAGAATTACAAACAGAAATCAATTGTATTTATCTGAGTGAGTATGCAGTATGTATATTTATTGATAATAGCGCAATATGCAGTTGAAATAATGAATCAATAAATAGGAAAGTAAGAATGATTTGTGATGCATTTAGCAATATGAACGTGGCGTCACGTCCGCGACGTGTTATCGCCATCTCGCTCGTTGCGGCTGCGCTGCTGGAATCACAATCGGTTATCTAAATATATGCAGCTCTTTATCAGACCCACTTCCGGGGGCGTGTGTGGACTGGGCTGGCCTCACGCCAACTGGCCTTCTTAAAAAACGTTAAATTGTGTCGCTTGATGCAAAAAAATACTCTCAAACAAACTAATAATTCACCCCTGCATTTGTACCAGAGAAAAACAACATATCTTTGTGCACGCTAATTTTATTCTTACAAAACAAAGCGATGAATTTGTGCGATGCGCACTTTCAACGACAATAATAAAGTCATCGAATTGTAAACGTTCACCTCGACAGGTCAAAAGGTAAATAAGGAATACACAATAACTAGAACACGGAAAGTACAATTTGTTCATGGTTATTATTGTAACGGATACCGCATGCACATTGCTTAGGTATTACGTTATCAAAACCATTGTTTGGTACCTACTAAAATTATTCCGTCGAAGGAGCTGAATTCCTCGTGACTTGTGTTATTATTCCACAAAATGAAGTGTGCGAGACGCGACCAGCTAGACGTATGTATGTGGCCGGCACAAAAACAAAAGCAGCGACGGACGGACGGCCGGAACCAGTTGGCATGGCGTTGCATCGAACGATTATCGCAACTTGGCGCTCCTCGCCCGTCCTCAGCTATTTGACATTGTGCAAGGTCAGTGATCCTAATATAAAGATGCAAAAACTACCTACGAACTGTCGTATGCGCAGCGCGTCGCCGTCGGACTCCACCGACGCATGCGAAGCGATCACTTTCGATTGAGTCGCATTTTAAAACGCCTCGTAGGTAGCCAACATTCCCCGACTAGATCCCTTTGTTTCAAGCGGATATACAAAAACTATATACTTCACCAATTTGACTCAGACCTCGTCAAATGTTTGCGAAGGAATTATGTATAGCAAGAATCGTGACATTAGCGATAAGGTACAGGAAAAGTAAAACGAACGATGTAACGGTGCTCCACTATCAGACACTTGTACTTTTATTGCTAATTAATGGTGAAAACAAATTCCTTCAACATGTCGATTCCTGCGTACTTTAGATAACACGTTTGTGCATCAACACAGTGCGAATACAAAAATGTAACTAATCAAACTAATGAATCTAGAAATACATCAGATTATTACAAAGACTCCATTTCTAAACACTGATTTATTATTATGCATTTCCATTGCTTAATCATTGATCAAAATTAATGTAAATAATCGCACAGTAGCTGTATTATCATATGTTAAGTTGAATATTGGAATACAAGTGCAAGGAAGTTTTTATAAAACAAATGAAACATTACCCGAACAGGAAGTGATTAGTATTTTGAATATATAAAACGAACAGTAGTTAGTAGGTACACTTGAAATTGAATAACAAACAATTCCTGTTATTGAATAGGAGAATTGCATAAAGTAGATAAAGCAGGAACAAACCACACAAAGCAATATACTGACCAAACTCATGACTTCGGTAAAGTTGAATGATAGCAGTAGTCAATGAATCCCCGTCATTGCAGCGTCATGCTTCTATAAATAATACTTGGTTCCGTGCACTAGTTATATGTTAGAACATTTCATTGATTTCCTCAATTGGATTGCATTTGAAAGGTATATCATGCGAAGGCGAGTCATGTGAAGCCGCTGGCCGTAAATCGGCCATTGCTGTAACGAAGCACACACGAAATTTCGGTGTTGCAAACAAGAATATTGGGCAAGAGCGGTGGTACCGCCGGCGCCATTGTCAGCTCTGGCGAAACCACGCGACCTTCCTACTCCGATTGGGCAGTCGAAACCTGATTGTATGAGTATGTGGTGGCGTACCTACACGGTTCTACATTAACCTCTTTCATTACTATTTGACGTATCGGTGCTTTCAATTATTAGAATGCCTATAGTCTAGATTGAAATTGATTGATTTTTTCCATACAAAAGCCAGGTCGGAGGTTATTGGCAATAATTTATATCGAATAGGTTCCATTTTATTGAAACCTAAAGGTGATAAAGGTGAGTTGTTTAGTCTGCGAGCCACAATTGAAATGTTTCATGAAATTCAATGGTATCTAGATCTTACATAAGGCTCAGCTCTCGGAGCTTAATTAAAACAAAAGAAACCTTGGGTGGATGTTGCCAATTGCCAAATTGTGTGTATATGTAGGTGGCACGAACCGGCGCAAAGTATGGCGCGGTTGTGTGCGTGAATGATCCGTGGCGGGCTTTGAATGTGATCATTGCGTCAGATGGTGCCGGTATCACGACCATGCGATCTCTGCCTCTCCACTCACCAATATTTTGTTTTACAAGTGCTTTTTTCCTCTCTCATCACATTCCGTAATTCAAATTCTCTAAGCTTTCGTTCGTTTTATTCTGTTGTCTTCAAGTGTTTATTAAGTAATATGATTTCGGATAGATAGATCGACTTTTTGAAAATGTTTTCTAAACTTCTAAATCAACTATATACGACAGGCATTTTTGATATTCTTTAACCCCTGCTGTTCAGCTTGTTTAGACTTCCATAGAGCATGGCTCATCAGTATAACTCCTAGCGATAATTGCGATGTTTCAATCTATTCAGTTATTCACGACACGCTACTAACATACGGACGCCAATGTGACATTCGCGAACGAAATGGAAATTATAATGATCGCTCAGTGTATTCTGCAGCGCTGCATCGCGATAAGCGTGCGTGTGTGTATGTACTACGTACGCGTCTAACGTGCGCGGGAGTGTGCGCGAGGTGATCGTCCCGTTTCAAGGGCAGTGCAGCGCTAGCGCTCGCCTCGTATTAATAGTTGGCGACTATTTTCGCCTCGCCGACCGCTGGGGGACCGGAACGCAACGTTATTATTGACATTCGCAAACTTCCAAAACGGACTATCTGCCTTACATCATGCGCCCGCGCATCCTGATTTGTATTCATGGCGTTGCTAAGCTTTCGACACATCATATTTCATGTATGCTCAAGCTTAATAAATAACCTACATAAAATGTTAAACTGTAGGTTGCGATAAAGGGATCAAAACTACTTTTTCGCTCTACTGGTATTTCTCAGAAGTATTTCCAAGAAATACAGAGATTCCCGTGAATCACCCAGTCCTCAAACGAGGGAACGACTATTTATCTACTTGCATAGTTAGTTTACCGATCGGATGCTGTAAGTGGGTCGATCTCGTATATTTGTAAATTAAAACGCCTAGATGCCTGCTGGTTCCGATTAAATTCATGTATATATACAGATTGTTTCGCTAATTCGATATTTTATAGCGTGACCAAAGGGGACTTTAATGTAATGTGCGAGCCTTTACCCAATTGGATTCCAATTAGTTTCAATTCTTTCAATTTAGGTTTGGTGACGTCATTAGAATACTTGTAACATTTTCTACAGATTTGTAGGAACGAATGTGATCATAGCCACCTTTGTAAACCACAAATCTATAAAAAGAACAATACCGTGTAATTGTAAAAAGTGTTTGTTTGTTTTACAATCGGTGTGTAGTGGTGTTTGTCGTATAAGGAAGACGCGTCGCGCCATCTGTCGTGCGAGGAGCAGTTGCGCAACGTGCGACCCAGTTGCGCTGCGGCCGCTGCCAAGCGCCTCACCTCCTCTACAATTACATATTTCGGTGTCGCAACGACGCGGTCGCATCCGAGTTGAACGGCCCGCGACCTTGAGTGTTGCGCAGCGCACGCGCCGCTGAAAGCGAAAGGATCCACTTAACGACCCCGGAATTCGCCATGAGTTCCCGTTAGGTGGGCGTACGTGACCCGAGCCCTGGTTTGTCACTATGTTTTTCAATGTGACCGCAAGTTATCGAGCGCCGGGGCCCGTGAATCACGAGGGGCTGTAGCGATCGCTCTCGGCGGCTGCGTGCGTCACCTTCGGTTCTCACGCAGCTTCCTGCGACCGTTCGGTTTCGCAACGCATCTCTGCGCGCCGAGAGTCGTGTCGCAACCGCCGCCATCTTCCCGCTTCCGAAATACCTACACGGCCCGAGTGCCGGAGTCGTGCACTTCAAACTGGTCGCGACCCAATTTTACGAAGTGGAATCTCAGCGCTCCACTTATCCGGAAACCTCGCACGCTTCTTTTACGATAGGCATTAAACAGGGGCCCAGTATCCAGCCAGGTGGCCTACATACGCGCTCCACTGGTTCCTGGCCGTTTTAAAATTATATGCTCGTCTCCGGAGCGGTAAAAGGCCCGCCCTTCACGGACCACGGCCGCCCCAGCCACCGTAAATAGCCTTATAGTGCCATAACCGGGTCGAGCGGCGGATGAAGAGTGTGACTCGCTATCCTTGTGTTTATGCGTCGCGGAGCTAACCGGGTCAGTGTTAGGTCGCATAGCGCTGCATAAATAGACGCGCGCTCCCCGCCGCGCCGCTGCCTGCCGCTGCACTCACTACACGCCACTCGCCACTCACAGTGGAAGTGGCCGATACTAAATAGTTGTGGGTTTCGCAAGGTGTTTACGCTCGCCCCACATGTCCCGGTGCCAAGCTGGACTAATCCACACAATCAAATATAATGCCAATGCTGCGGCCGCACCAGCCCTTCCCAAATACCTCAGTATACGTGACTAAGTGGTCCCATACAGTTTATAATTCACTGATTATCGGTATCAGAACGTTGCGCAAAGTTATAATCAGCACACACTTAGTTACACATTGTACGATTATTACAAAATTTCACAAGAAATATAAACACCCATGTAATGCACTGAATAAACTGAACTTATTATTGTGTTGTTAAGCCTGACGTGTCCTGAATCTGGCAGCAAAGGACAGCTATTTTCCTCAAACTTACGCTTGTTTACATTGTTGCAAAGCTCCTGCCTTATGTATCGTTATAATTTGGAGGAAATTTGAGACTTTTCACATGATAAATCTGATTGCCAGTAGCCATGCTTGGTGTAGAGCAGTATCTAACCCATCCAAAGTGAATTTAACCCAGCCCACACCTACGCGCCAATTAGGGTCGACAATGGCTTTGACAATTGACAATTTCAATCGATAATTGGGCGAAAAAAAAGCGTTCCGGCCTGATTGCGAACGAGTCAGGGTCGGATTAGGCAACGTGTTGTGATGGAAATCAGCCGGCGCCTTGACCGGCGCGTACGCCCCTCAACCCGCTTTTTATTACCTTTATCTTGACTAAATAATGTAACAACCGTTTGATGACGACCGCTTCTTACCTTACAAGTTTTTGTTACGTTCTGTTACTAGATGCAGTTCTGTTATTTACGACAGCGGTGCTTACGTCACCTCCTTTGTCACTGCATCCATGACACTTTTATTCGCAATTGTTGTATTTGCTGTTCACTTAAATTTATAGACTTTCTGTTTGATCGTTCCAACATTGTTGATAAGTGTATGTCATCGGAAACTTCACATCTAAATCTTAACCAATTGACACATGATCTAGGTCGATTGCAGTCTAATTTACTCTTAATTCAAGCCTTATCGTACTTCCTAATCCATAAAGTGCAATTATGGATACTTCTAGTACTAAGATCCCAATACGCACAGTGAGTTGCGTGCGCGGCGCAACTTTTCGCCTTCCGTTCGTCTCTAATGCTCATTTCCGGCTCAACTATATCCGTTCAATATAAATATGAATAGTAAACATCTACTATTGTTCTTAATACTTTGTTAATCAACCAATAACAACTGGTAACTCTCAAAGTAAAATCAAAAGTAAACAATAAAAAAATTGTTACTTTTTTCATCTTGGCAGATAATTTATTTTTTACTGCCAAATTGTCTCGTATTTGTCTTTGATAGCTTCCGGTGTGGTTAGGGCCTTCCGAAGGTTCGTAACGCACCAGCAGCCAAGGTCCCAACAATGACCGGTATTGGGGTCAAGCGGTAACCTCGACAGATTATAAAGTCACTAATGGACATCTCGTTATAATGCAGATCTGCTTAGGTTTATCTTAGTAATATGTGGCTCCATCTATCCGCGCGCTCTGAAATCTTATTCGTTACAATTAATCATTGGTTATTTTGTCTCTATATGAACCTTCAGTGAATTTTTATCCCAAATTTCCGTTTCAAACCCATTCTATGCTCTATAGTGTTGGACGTCTCTCGAATTGAAAATGTTGGCCTGCGGGCCAAATGTCATCGTTCAAGTAGCGTGTATTAAGAACTTCTTAGCTTTGCAGTTTAATTTTACGTTATGAAAAGTTCTTAATACGCTCAGCTAACCGATGTAGGCCCCCTGGTCTAAATAGGTACCTCCTGATGTAGTATCAGATCTCACAGGAACTCTCCGTTATTTATTAATCTCTATATAGAAAAAAAAATATCCGTAACTTTCTGCCTAACAAATTGAATTCAAAAAGAGTAGGTACGATATTGCTAGTGTTATAACAGAAAATCAATATTTATAAGTATTTCCTCGTATGGAGTAACACTGACTGTGTTACTAACGTCCTTATAAAAAAAAATTTGATGACCTAATTCGTTACCAAGAGCCCGCTTTCTTATGTTTTTCCTTGTACTTACGTATTACATATTTATTTATTTTTATATGTTATACTTTAATAAATTAGCCCTGGGAGAGTGAGTGGGCGTAGGCAGACAATATAAATTACCTAATCCCTCTTTCATTTTGTGATTTCATACTATTTTCCTTACTAGGCAGAGAGTCCCGAATTATATTTAGAACAAATCAGACATATTGTTTGAGTTCAAATATTAAGTATTGAAAAAAAAAACAACCACCATTGAACCTAATAACATTTTCGTTGTTTACCAAAAGCCTAGGTTCTCTCCTACCAGAGACAAGATATCTTGTCTTTTTTTTGTTAAATATAATTTCGCTACAGGTTATCTATGGAAACTAGCCAAATTCGTTGTAAGCAGATAAAAAAAATTATTTAATTAAAAAATACCAATAAGACCCCCAACAAGAAAATTCGTTAATTATTATATTTTTAGTTTTATTTGTGACGTTTCTACTTTCTAGCGTTCTTTGGAAAATAACTAGTACCTATTTAACACTCCAAATGTAATACCTAATTAGCTGCTGACTGTTTTGTTTGTGTTCACTTACTTAACCGCGACATATCGTCAGGCACAATACACGTAGGACAAAGTGTGTTGTTTGATGATCATTAATTTAGTACATAACGGAAGGAAGCTTCGTATATTACAGCTAATTAACGTAGTTATTTATATTAATTAATACTTGTTTACTGATACACAACATGAGAATTCATTATGTCAGGTTTTACACTAACTTTGTACCTACTCGTACATCCTAAATGTTTCTTAAGGATAAGTATTTAACTGGAAGCAGTCTTATTCCTCGTCAATTTTATTTTAAGCTCAACCGTAACTAGCAAACGTTTTCTTCTTTATCGTTTAAAATTACAAAATATTTCCTAATAAAATAAAAAATAAACAACCGACCCCGAGGCGAGTGATTGATCCAAGATGGCGTCCTGTTGCAAGGAAGTGCAGGAATTCGCGAGACGCGTTAGGAGCGCGGGGTGTGGGGCGCAGAGGGCGCGGTGGGGTGCGCGGGCGGGAGGGATGACCTTCGCGCGTTGATGCAATGTCGCCGTGTCATTGACCACGCTGCGCCGCGCGCCAAACAGTTGCAGCTACACCCTTTCCCCCCACGGGCCCCTGCCCCCCGTCTATCACCACCCCCTCTCCACCCGCACTGCACAAACTTTTGCCGCTTTTACGATGTTCACTCGTTTGCATTTAGAAGCTAAGTACACGTAGGAGTTCTACGAACATTTCATGAAAATGAAAATAGCTACCGCAGAGGTGGCAGACAGTAGAATTCAACGCGCGCCTTTTTCAGAGGTTAATTTTTTTAATAACCTTTTAAAATTTCGTTGACCACAGACAATGAGATTGGAGTGCATGTTTTTTTTTAATTAGAACAATGTATGGAACACGAACTTTTTGTCTTGTCAAACAGTTAGCTGAATCCACAGACTAAATAATAATACTATATAGGACTGAGTCAGTTCTCTTTCGCAATGCTTTATTTATTTTAAAACAAAACGTGCCCTATGTTTGCAACCGCTTCCTCAATGACAGAGCGTATGGAGAACTGCGACAAGTGACCCTTTGTAACGGCCAGACGCAAGTCAATAATACAATACACAAAACAACCAGTCAAAGGATATTTTACAATACAATTGAATAATGAAATATTGCAAAAACAACAATACTTACAATAACTACATGGGTACCAATGTTGTTGAAGATGTACGGCGATTTTCGATGAATTTATACGAGTGCAAATTGTTTACCTGTCTTCTAATTGCTAATGTCTGAACGCAGCTACCATCAAGATATCTGAGTCCTTTTTATATATACAAACTTTGTGTCAGCTAATCATCAGCTCATAATATTACATATTTTACGTGCATTAAGGTGAAGACTTAGATATGAATCTTGGCAAAACGCCACAGATTTATTTAAAAAAGATTGTAGAAAATGATAGTTATGCTTCCTCGTGAATGCTTATGAATTCATTCCAAGTCAAATAAAACATAACATATTTTGCATGAATAATGAGGTAGACACGAAAGCGCCCTGCAATTAATAATTCTTCGGTGTATAAATATTAAAACCAAATGTTTTCACAGTTGCATAGGTTTACGTAAGTCAGGGGTAAATGAACTGGTGTGTGGGATCACCTTGTATGCGACCGATACGTCCCAAACTATAGGTGATTATAGCCTGAGGTCGTATCGGCAATAAATGCAATAATTTTATTGTTATCGACTACATCGCGACAAACAAGATGATCGACACAACACTACACGGCGGGAAAGTCGACGAAATGTCACTAAGGTGTCATAACACAGAATAAAATAATATTAGTGACTCCAGTCACGCAACATAGATTTTGATACAACCGCTTATAATACGTATTAGTATTATTATACTGTGGACCATAAATTTTCATATATTTACCGTCGGCTGCGATATATCTTGAGTCAAAGTTATATAGGAGTGGTTCATCAAAATCATTTTTAAAATCGGTTCAGTGAATCCAGAAATTACCTATCAACCTCGCAAAGTCACAAACTTTACCACTTTTAAATATTAATATGTACAAACTCTTCAGTTGTGGTATAACTACAGTTTAAAGATATGAGTAGCATTACACAGTGATCAACAAGTTAGTTATATTCACGTGTGTTTCCTCGTGACATGACATTATGCTATCGCCTCGGCCGATAGTGGCCGGTGAACCTGACCTACACAATATCAGGCCTGCATTCGATCCAACCTAAATAAACAGTTTATTCATTTGTCAGGCTCATATCTGTAGTCGCATCCGGCGTTATATCTATACAAATATATACAATTGAACAGTCAGTTTGTATTGTAATAAACATAATATTATTATGATTAAATAACTGCATTGTATTAAATGCGTAATGAAAGTATTTATTTGTTCTTAATATCAAAAATTGCTGGACTGATTTTGCCGGAGTTTTCACTGGCCGTTAGCTAATGTTACACGGATAAGCAGGATTTAATTTAAAACTCAATCCCTCCCTTATTACAAAACATAATTTAAATCAAGACTAGATCCTTTTAAATCCGTATCAAAGAAAAACATGGAACTACTTCGAAACTAAAGACTATATTAGTCTAAGTTTTGTCATAAAGGGGACAGTACTGGCAGCTGTATAAAATATATGTCTGTCTGTACGCATCTGATAACACTGTCGCCCGAGAAAGTATTATTATATAACGTTATCCTGTCGTAACTAATGTCAAACGTAGTCAATAATAATATAAATTACTATCTTTTGTTAAAACCAAAACAATGAAACTATTATCTCAGTTCAAAGAGCACTATTTATAATGCAATTTCTTATTTCTATCCCAACAACATGGGGATAATTAAAAAATACAAGCGAGAAATATCTTATTAGAATGTTAAGTAATCGCAACTTATTTATTTAATACCTACTACAAAGTTTCTATTGAAATATTCAGTCTTATTGAAGTGTAAAAAAATATATACCATTGCAAATTTTTTTTTAACAAATAGAATCATATTAATATCAGAACTATTACTTTTTTTTCACTAAATATCTTCAGATGCTTTAGCCAGTAAATTCTATCATCAGCACACTAGGATAGTATAGCGTATTAAACTTTCACACTGTCATCTTTATTTCGATATTCGTTAACGTTTAACGTTACCATATAATCGTTAATTACCGCCACTATCTAAAAAGGAAGTCTGGTTATCTAATTAATATATTCGTCTCCTGCGCAGTACTATAATATAACATTAAACACGTGGCAACTGCTTTACATTATATTTTATGTAACGCACACTAACATGATATAATTGTAATTTCAGACAAGTTTTTAAAGCATAGAGTCGAAATTAGTATTTTTATCAAGCATAACTTTTGTATCTACGCAATGACTTCAGGTAAGTGATGCCAAATTATTTTCAACTATAGCAACCCACAAACATAGCCCTCAAACTAAATATTAAGTAATACCACTTCATTGTTAAATCGTTAATTTATATCTTAAAGTATGCATAGCAATTCAGATTCACTAATACATATTTTGGTATTTAAGAGACAAAAAATTGCCATTGTTTGATTAATATCAATACAAATATGCACAGATGTCGGCCCCAAAAACTGTACCTACTATTTCATTAAATATAAGTAACGTTTTCCGTGTTTGTATTATTATACAGAAATTCAACTCATTTTCAAATATATCTTTATATAATAAATTAATTCACAGACAACACAATTTTAAACCACACATACAATCTATATGCATAAAATATAATGATTCATATTTACGATACGGTAGATTATTATTATATTTATTATAATTTTATCCAGTTAAAGATCCCAGACTTCAAGAAAAATTCAAATATATTACTGAAATCACATATTTATTATGTCAAGACAAAAATTAGAATAATTCTCGATGAATTAACAATCTTTAAATTTATAATAAGGAACAGAGAAAACATGCAATATCAAACTGACTTATGTCACTCGAAGAATTAAACAAATAACTTGTCTATTGAAAAAAAAACATACATTATAAACTAGAACTGCAGGTTTTAAGGACATATCTATTATCTATGCTATTTGTTTTATAGATAACATGCTAAAGCATAAGGGTAGGAATGTGATGATGAAGGATGCCTGCTTCCCTTATTTATATAACGTCTGTATCCCAAGCTTTATAATACAGCAACAAAGTTATGTCTAGAGCAGCCAGTGCTGTACACTTGATCAAACACCACAATGTTTGCCCACACAGAAGGTTGTGTCGCAATAAACACGTTACCTTTCGTTACATATGACGCATTGTAAGCCCTATGTACGTGGTTCACTTTTAGAGATATTTATTAAATTCTCACAAGTATCCATTCTTCACGCCTTGCCTGAAGATTTCCTAAACGTGTTACAATCCGTACATTCCAACGACAATTTGGTGCTAAGGTGACAGGTATCTTGGCTTAAAACAGAATTAGAACCTTATGTTTTTCAGGGTGGACAGTCTAATCTATTAATCCATGTTTTAAACTCTCCGTGTGCCAAATTGCATTCAAATCTGTTCAACCATTTTGTATGAATCAAATCTTTCGCATGTGAATATGTAACTAGCAACTTTAGCAAGGCATTAAGCAATGCCTCAAGCAACAATCTAGATTTAAGTTTAAACGGTCACAATGATTACAATAAGAGTATAATGATCGGTGACATCACAAAATTACGGTCACAATTACCGCGCGTTACGCAACGAAAGTAGACCACTGCTGGAACCGGTTCTTAAGTAAAGCTCGTTTTATATTCAACGGAAAATGCTAATACGAAGCTTCTACAATGCCAAAGTCTAGATTAACGTGATTCAGATGTACTACATAGTATGTATTGATCGAGTTCGATGGGCCATAATCCACGCAGCCCCAACAAATGGCTATAATTTCTCAGACCTCCCGATGTCTTCCTTGACTAAGCTCGTAGTGTAAAACTCTGGCTTTGTCTGAAACTACAGGTATACGCTTTTTAAGCGCCTACAAACCATTAGTGACTACAATTTCATCAATTCGTTGGCAAATATATGTTAAGTTGAAGGTCTTAGTTCAAAGTAAGGTGCTCTTATTATCAAGATGTTATTAAATTCTGCAGTGTTAAGTATCAAAATGACCCAGTGAATGACAGTCAGTTTAATGACCGTAGTTTGCGTTGTAATATAAGATTAAGAATGACAACAAATCGCTTCATGTAAACCGTCCCTAATATGCAGTGACATTAAAATCCGCCCGGCGCCGGCGCAGTGTGAACGACATTCGGATGCAAATGATTGCAAATCGCAAATTCCACGCTCCATTATACCATGTTTGCCGGAAAATTTTCGATTTACATGCATCGAAATTAGTAAACAACGGATTGGAATTCAGAATTATTCAGGTTCTCGGACAAAACTTTAAAACACCTGCGTTTTCCTGATGTTAAGGAGAGAAGTTGGGGCGTTTCTCACTCTTAGAATGAATCTATTCCATTCAGCATGTAACCTTCTTGGCACGATCCCGAGGGATACCGACTTGGGTCAGGTTTTTTATTTGTAGTTACTTATAATAATTTCTGTTTCATAGACAGGCATGACTTGACTACGCGCTGTATCAACATCGCATACCTACATTTTAATTTAAAATTAAAATGCCATTATGTATGAGCAGAACACGTATTTTTATAGTTAAACTCTAGATGCATTATATCGGCTTAAAGAAGGACGAAACTAGAAAAAACCATAGTCTGTTACACATTCACTGCTAACATTGCATCTTCTTCGTAAATTCTCTAACAGTTGGACGCACAGATGCGTCGTTAGCAGTGAACACGTTAAGTATAGGTTTCTGGCGTATAGATCACAGGTAATTCCCCTGCTATTTGTTTGTATAGTAAGCAAAGTGGAAGCTTTTTCGTGGTATGCGGCCCGCCCCCTCGCGACCTCGATACAAGTGTCGCCCTCTAGCGTTATCGCAATTACGTAAAGTGCAGCGCGCGCGCAGTGCTGACCTTACCTAACGCAGTGCTAGTTCACCGCGGGGAAATAGGACGCCATCTTGGAATTACAGATTCACGTAAACACCACCTCGCGACAACCGACCGCCGGCGCGCCGCCACCAATTGCATAATATTTATTATTTAAAACATCATTATCTAGTTACATGGTCCTCGTATCAACGAAATGTCACCTTCATTTTAAATAACTGCACTCAATGTTTATACTTCGTGGGGAACTTTGCCCTCTTCTTGAACACTGGATAGTGCGGAGATAAACGTTTATTCGCACTAGAACACAGGAACTTTACATAAGATAAAGGTATCTTAAATTATTTTTGTAATATTATTACATTGTATTTATAATGATGAGGTAAACTGCATTTATTAAATTAACACAATTTTAGCTAGCACGACTGTCAGTAAAGTGTGTCGCGACCATGTACATACTTATATACCCTAGTGCATATATGCATGGCGAAATCCCGTAGTGTGGCTGCGCGGGAGCAGTGTGCGCGTGTGTGCGTGCGTGAAGGTCAGTCGGCGGCGTCATTTCCTGGTCATTGCCTGCGCGCGCGCATCCCACCCGTCTGCACACACACACACACATGCACCGGCAAATCTTAGAAACACGCACACCGCTTTCCGGTCGCACAGGAAAACAAGCCTACCTATTTGTATCTGCACTGTACAGAGGATGTTAATAAGATTGTATAGCTTAACATGCATAGATAATTCAAAAATAGTAGAGGAGTCGAACGAGTGTAGCGATCATACAAAATTTTATTCACAGTTGACACCTTTTTGAAAACGCAATTCAATGGTAGTGCTTAAAGATATTTTGGAATTAAAGTAAAATGAAAGAATGATGTAAGTAATTTGTAAATAGTTAGTTAGTCCCCACGAGATATAAGCGTGAGCATTATAATTTATGCAATATTTTCAGCACATGTTGAACTTGATAACAGTATCTCTTCCGCCTGAAAAATGACTGATAATAATTCAAACATTGATGTTATTTCGCGAAAAATGTACAGTCGCTTTGAGGAAATGTTCAGAATTCTATCTTATCGCTCTAATTCTCTTTATCGCGCGTGAAAATAGATATTATCATTTTTGCATACTGATAAATCGTCACTGGTGTTCACGTTGACATACACGATGTTAAAGTATATCACTCATAGCGATGCTGAAATAATAAAACATGTTTTCACTTAAAATTAAAAAAAAACAACTATTACTCTATGGCCAAAGATATTTTTATAGATGGTAATAAAGAAGCGTCAGTCAAACAAAAAACAAAGTGATTTTTAAATTCTAATTATATTTAAATATATAGATACTAATTTCCAGTTTTAAATAACGGTAGGTATAGACAATTTCTCTCTCTATATATATGTAATAAAACAAAAAATCAAACTACACTCCTTTAATACAAGACACAATTTACAATGAAATTGACACCTAACGCGTCCAGCAAGTGAAAGTCAAAACCGCAGAACGAAATCGAAAACACACACGGAACCATTATAAAAGCAATAGAACCTTCGAAGGCTGCGCAACACCCCGGTGCATTTCTATCACAGGTCTGTAGGCTAACCCATTTACTGGCGGGAAGTAACCGGTTACCCTCCCCGCTTGGTACGCACCCGTGCGTGACCGACCGTACACCTTGCAAAACATACCCAATAGCTAGGAAATAGGGTTTGTTTTTAAGGAAAATATATTTTCTTTCGTGTCTGTTAAGGATGACATTCTAAGCGGGCAACACTGACCTTGATCCTACAGCCAGTACGATGCGCTTGCCTGTGCTAAATATAGACTTGCCAGCGCATAAAATGCTGTTTTTTACAGCGCCTTGTTCGATTCCCATGGACTTTATGTGAGCGTTCGTGGAACGGTGTATTCAATTGTATATACTTACATGGTGTATATGGCAACTGTTTACAATAACCTTACAATGGCATTACTAATAGACTTTTATGTCTTTAAAAACGACAGTAAGCGTTTTTGCATCAAATATTATTGTGATAGACGTTTATCAATTACCAAATTTAATAGAACAAAAGTCAACCTATACAACAGTACCACAGTATATAATATATAAGTTAGCAGTATGATAACTAGGTCTAATTTATTAAGGTGAGAACGTATGCTCCATTGGAACGTAAGTTGTTACTCGTAAAGTTTTTAAAATTTACTCCTTAATTTTATTTACCATCAAAGCAACATTTATCGTTTTGAAGTTTTGAGAAATTACTGAAAAATACGCGATTGACGCCGACACCCCTAAAAGACAGCACTGCCAGAAGTGTATAGAATCACGTAGATGCATGCGTCTGTGTGATTGAGCAGTTTGGAACAATTTTGTTCCTGATTCGTTACCATACTACTTGTAAGCTTATGATGTACTGTGTCGTGTGACATACCATAACTTTTAGATACCTATATTAATATCGTTCACATTCCAAGTAGGAGATATCGCTGGGCAAGGTTAGTATTACATTCGGGAATTTAGATACAAGATTAGCCTAGAAGTCCAGCTCTAGTAGTCAAAAGTTTGTGCTAATGATTTTTGAAACTGATTATAAATTACTAAGTACCCATCAACACATATTTTGACATTGGTTCGACTCATTATAATTAAATTGAGTCGCAATAAGATTTGATGACAAGACCTCTATCAGATATTGAGCCCTTACGCAATAAGGTGTTAATATAGTTGTAGTAGAGCACGTGTAGACCACTGCCGACCACTCGGGTCAATGACCGGCAGATAAGCCGCACAAAAATACATGCGCACATTAGATAATATTAGAAAATAAAATGGTGGGCAGTGTGCGCGTCGCTGAGTTGTTTATCGCAACATTCGCAACCATAGACATCGCATTCTTCCTACTCGCGAAACATTGCCCATTCTATTTTTAAAACCAGGAACTATTGCGCGCCAAAAGTCACGACATCATAATGACAGATAGGATTTTTTAAATACTTTTTTTTAATCTACCAAACTTGTAAATAAGCCTTTTGAGTGAATATGCACAAATGTTTATTAAACTATCAAATTAAAATCATGTGAATATTACGAATTAAATAGTCACTCAATGGGCTCATTATATGCAGTTATCCCTTGCACCTTTATTAGGTACCTGACATGATCGAACCGTTTTTCCGGGATATGCTTGTCACATAAAACCGATATTCTTCTACTTATTGTACGAAATATAAAATAAATACCAACAAACACACATTCATCATTTTAAGGATACGTATTCATACTGAAATAAACAATTCGGAACGCGGAAAAAATATAATTTGTGTCCATTTAATAACTGTTTCAGCTTTTCCGTGAAGGAAATTGGATGTGATTTTTCTGCTCTTAAAGCAATCCCTCCGAGGCTCTGTCATTAGAGAAAACAACATTAATATGAACGACAAGGGATCTAACAAGGGTTGTGTTTGCTTATTTACATAAATATATTTACATTACAGCTTTACATACACTCCAATAAGTCTCTCTATATTATATAACATTATAAAATTGTGTTCACGATCTTTTTTCCTGACTCTCGTTTATGTCTTTTGAACTACAATTAGTTATTGACATTAGAATGCATTAAGAATAAATAAAATTACCTGTTTTGCTCCCAGTCAAGCAAAATCTAACGCTGGTTCAGAAACAAGCTTTTTAAAACCGGTTATAGTGCAGCCACCTATATGCAGAAACAAAAAAAAAATCGTTTATGTTTCTTCATACACAAAATGTAAAAAATCTTTTACTCACAATCTTTTAAGTTGGCATTTAATAATAATGGGTGGCAAGTGTTGTAGTAACTCTGTTCACCCCTACAGGACCCTATTGGGAAGGCGTGAAAGACAAAGGTATTTATCCAGCCTTTTCTCAACTATAAGTATTTATCGGCACAAGTTTACGACTTTCCTGGTTTTAATGTATCTAGTTCACATAGGCACGTAGTAGTTCTGCGAAAACGTTAGTATGTACGAATATTGAACACAAGTTATTTATAAAACACAGCTTCGTGTAATGTTATTTAAACTGAACGTAGAGCGAAATATTAATTAAATTATAGAAGTACTTTTTAAGTAGGCATACGAATAGTTTATTTAATTATACCACTTAAATGCGGTATTTGTCCCAATTAAAATTCAAACACAAAATTATCTTTATTTACAAAATTATCTTTAATACATCATAGTAAACGAACTATGATAACTATACTAATATATAAATCTGTAGAGTTTGTCTGTTTGTATGCTTGAACGCGCAAATCTCAGCAGGTACTGGTCCGATTTATCGAGTAAGTCTATAATAGGCTATATATTATCATCATGCTAAGACCAATCGCATGCAAACGTTACCGTAAGGCCAAAGTAACTATACCACTCAGATGAAGTCGCGGGCATTAGCTAGTAGGATTATAAACTGTATTTTTCCCGTCAGATTCAGAAGTTTGCTATTGTTGTCAATTGTAATATTTTCCTTGAAACTATCCTCCGAAATATATTCCAAATTAAATATAAGACGTTAAAAGTTTCGGAAGCTAATAGGACACAAATAAAGGTGAATAAGCACGTTTGTTCTCATGTGAATGGTATAAACCAGTTCTGTCCACAAACGCTCAATTGATAAGACAATAGGCATGGGTAGATAACGCGTGGTTGCGTCAACGCAACTCGCCTTGACCCCAATGTCCGCTAATACTGCTAGACCAAACTAGTCTCCTCGTTTATTAAAAAAACAACTTCTAACCCACATGGGAGACAATTATTGAAACATTCCAACTGGGACTGATTTTATTTTAAAGGTTTTTTTTTTTCATTAAAATTCTGTGGCAGAAGTTTCTTAAAAGTATTCTACATATTCGAGAACCGATTCATTACTCTTTCGATATTCTAGTGACAATCGAAAATGTAAACACATGTTTTAAGAATAATTACTGAGTCTATTGCCGGTTTAAGTAACATTTATTATTTTGTAAAGTAATTAATAAGATATTTCATAAAAAACATATTAATCACTATGTAAATAATAGCATTCTCTAGAATTTCCCACGACTTTAGGTCCTTGGAATAATTCTGAGATAATAATCAATATTAGGAAAACTCTTCCACCTTTATCTTAGTGTTATATTTTTTAGGTTAAGGATGTCCTGGTCTGGTACGCTACCTGGTTCACATTATTGTCACCAAAATGTGTTATTAAATACACTAGTCAGTGTTGCCAGCGCTCCTATTCGTGTGAGAGACACCCTAGTCCCACTATTGTTTAGTCAGAGACATCATAAACAATCGTACCTCGCTCCAACCGGAATCACAACTATTGATAGAGACAATTCCACCAGATTAGACAAACACTATGCGTGGATGATTTGTATGAAGAAATCTCAGAAGTGATTAAAATGATTTCATGAAATTAGGCATCGTGCCAACACAGCGCCCTTGTAACAGTTTCAGTTATGTATCGAACACTCGCCGTTAGGTTCACTACTTATATACCTACAGCTGGAATGTCACCATACCTCTGTCTGGAATTTTAGGAGGAAAGCAAACCATTTATCATAAGAATAATCTTCGGGGCTAAATTTCTGCCCTCCCTTTTGTAGACTTCTTCAGTATAGTGACTGACGAATGTTGTTTTTTTGTTCCAGTGAACGGCGTGGGTGAGCGCGACGCGTATGCGTACGGGTATGGCGGAGGGGGCGGCGGGCACCACTTCGCCGCGCCCGCGCCGCCGCCCCTGCCCCACGACGACCTGCCCTACTCGGTGTTCGACTTCGGCGACTACCCCCGACACCATCATCACAACAAGCTGAAGCCCAAGAAGCGCGCGCGCACCGACGCACCTCCCGCGCCCGGCGTCAAGCGCAAGTCGCGCGAGGGCTCCACCACCTACCTCTGGGAGTTCCTGCTGAAGCTGCTGCAGGACAGGGAGTACTGCCCGCGGTTCATCAAGTGGACCAACCGCGAGAAGGGCGTGTTCAAGCTGGTGGACTCGAAGGCGGTGTCGCGGCTGTGGGGCCTGCACAAGAACAAGCCCGACATGAACTACGAGACCATGGGGCGCGCGCTGCGCTACTACTACCAGCGCGGCATCCTCGCCAAGGTGGACGGCCAGCGGCTCGTGTACCAGTTCGTGGACGTGCCCAAGGACATCGTGGAGATCGACTGCTCGCTCGCGTAGACCGCTGCGCGCGGGACTCACACTCTCTCATACGTAAATACTTGGAGTCGCGAAGTTCATTTCGCTCTACCCTTTTATTCATTAAATTAAAATTCTTATATTTTCCAATCGTCATGCATTACGTTCTGGGATCGCTTCTAATAATTGTTACTAAGATAATGTTACTCTCAAATTGAACTAATATAACTTATCATTGAATTTAATATTTATACAAAAATGGAGAGACGAAATCGATTGCTCAAATGTTTATATATTTAGGGGTATTACAGAAGTGGAACTCTACATTTGCTAGATGATATATGGTGCGGAGTGAGTTTTGTATTGATCAAAAGGACTATAGATAGATAGGAGTGGTACTAGTGGGACGAGTGGGACGAGCGGGACGAGCCTCGAAGCCGCCGGAACTTCCTACCTCAACAACGCAACACTTTCATATGACTATTGTGAGAGGATGCCTCCACTTTATACACCGACGTCGCAATAATGTTATACTACATAATATACTATACATATTATAAGAGTTTATTGTAAAGAAATATTTACGTAAAATCTTTATATTATGACAAAAGTAACGTTAGAATATTAATAGTATTATTCATCAGATGACATGTAAATCAAACTATCTTTGGTGCTTTTATGGCCATCTGCATATTTACAACTTGTTACAAACGGAAAGACCTCATGCTGTTGATTCTATATATATATAATATATATATGACTATATATACGTACTACAAACGCATATATTTATAGTGGAATTCATTGAAAACATACATTATATTATATTAAATATATGTTGTAGATGTAATCTGTTCGGTTAGTTGTGGCATAGTCTATCGGGTTCGTTTCTTCCCAAGCCGAATTGTCAATGATATTAAACATTTTGGAGTTTATATGATAGTTTAGTGGAATTTAATGTTAATTCTGCGCGTGTACTGATACCTACTGCCAACCTTCTGCTAGGAAACTGATAATAAATGTATGTTATTAAGGTGATGAGTTTGTGCGTTAATTATAAATATATGTTTTATTAAGGGAACTTTTTAAGTGAACACGATCTAGTTTATTTGATTTATTTAAATTCGTTGTAAGCTCGTTTGCGGAGGCCGAGCGTCCGCCATCTCGCTCTGACATATCACACTTATTATACATATACACATCATAATATATATATCGTACTGTTGTATATATTCAGATTATATATTATCATATGTTGTATATTTAATGCGCGCACCTTGTTTCATCTGCATATCAGATATCATTAATTTGTTTATACTAGTGAAATGCGCGAGGCCTCTATTTTTTGTTACCTGAATAAAATATGTTTAAATAATTAATTACGATTTGTGGTCCAATATTAATGATTCATAATACTTTAAACTAGATAGTACGAGAGACGGCGGGGAGTAGCCTAGTTCATTACGTCGTAGATGGATAATATCTTCATTCAATGCAAATACACAACCCAGTTTTGTGTGATGTTTTGTATGATAACTTTTGTGTAAGTGTATGGACGGGGCGTGACGTATGAGGCGGCGGAGCGCGGGAACCTTGCATTTTTTTTAATTCGAAGTGAATATCGAAATGTTAAGTTAGAAGTAGCAAGGTATGGTGAAGCCTGCGCCCGCGCCCCGCCGCCGGGCCCAAGGGGGCGCGTCGTATAATGGGTGCTAGACGAGGGACCGGGGGACATGAGTAGTACCTACGCGCTGAACACAACCACATACAGGTCAAATATCTTTTAAAATATATACACTCCCAGTGCGTTAGACTTTAGACTAAAAGATCTCAGTGTCCAAACTTCTTCGAACAAAACCAGTGCCCGTTTCCATGTGATTAAAAATGTTAAATTATAATAAAGTGGAATTTTAATCGTATTTTTATATAGCTAGTTGGAATTCTCATTGTTCTTTCATTTTGGCACTACTTCTTATGCTTTTGTAAATATAACAGTAAGTTTTAACTTATTTATTTTATGTTCAATGCGCGAGCGGCTCCGCGATCAATACACACTACAATCAGAAAGTATGTTCGTTTGAAGCTAGCGCCGCGGTGCCGCTCGCGGATTAAAAATAACTTTCCTTTGTAGGAAAATTTCGTTCTATAGGTTACAAATTTTATTGTAATATATCTTTATTAATAAATTTAACATAGTAGGTAATGAATGGACCACAAGATGGCAGGTGGACGCTCTCAGAATTTATAATTCGGCTAGTGTGTGATGCTAATCGATAATGTGAGATACTAGTTACCGGTTAGTAAGCAAAATGTATGAGCAAGCATTTAAAATGATGCTCGGAAGTGTTTTAAAATAATTTTAGTCGAATTGATGTTGTTAAAAAATCAAAGTTTCTAATTAAATAATGTACTTAAATTTTCAATGTAAATTTTAACGGCACCTCGAGAAAATTATTGTTAAAGAAATTATTTAAAATTGAGCCTAGTCTTAGTATCATAATTTGGTTTAAAATTAATTGATAGGACGCCATATTGGACATTGCACATCGAACATTATTGTAAATACATTAGAACCAAGCGCACACCCTCGCGACCCACAGATTGTAGTCGGAGACGCTAGATAGGTCAAATATGAAAATATTTAGCATGGCAATGAGAAGGTTAGTGAATTTGGTATTAGAGGGGAGGGCGCTGCGATCGCCAATATATGTGCAACTAAACATTTTGTCGTAAAATAATTACTATTTCAATGTGTACGTTTGTTAATAAATTTGATGTCCATTAATTAATTGAATACGGAATTCATTCCTGGTGAGAATGTAAGATTACAACCTTTTGTATCAATTGTTTTTAAAATTAGGATTTGTTTCTGCTATTCGACGATAGATGTCGCTTTCGTTTTGCTTTAATTTTTTAATTTAGTATCAAAATTTGGAACTATTCTGAGAGTTTGTGCGTATCAGTGATTTTTGCGTTATACTTGCTTTTAGTGTTATTGAAGTCCAATATGTTAATTGTAATTTAGTTGTTTAATTTTACAAAATACTGTATTTTTGCCCCCTAGTTAAGTTATTTTTCTATGTATAGTTAGTTATAAGTGTAAATGAGTTAGCACATAAATTTGATGCATGATGATAATGTTAATAAAATATTCACAATAAAATACAAATATCTTGTTTTTTCTCCACACCACACTTGAATAATAATTACATTAAAAGATGCAATTCAATGCAATTTATTGCCAAGGTACGAAGATACAATGAATATGACTAAATAAATAAATAAATTAAGTTAAACCAATAATAAGATAATTAATCATATTTCATTTAACTACTGTTGTTCTTAACAGAATTTCTACCTATACTTACGAAACTGTAAGTTGGTTAAACCAGTTTTTTCTCAGAGATCTTTGAAAAATTAAGTACTATAATATTATAACAACTAGATACCACATCTTGTAACCTTGTGAACCCTTCCAACCCTGAAGGCCGTATTCGATCTCAACGTTATGATATTATGAGTTCATATAGACGTCGTAAAAAAACTGACAGCACACCTATACGTTCATACCTATTTATGTGATTATGTAATTAATTAAATAAGCACCATCATTGGATTGACCCCACTTAAAAGAAACGTATCTTCGTATTCTGAGCCCGGGTTCATTAGTTTATAGAATTTTGTAGAAACTTTGAGAGTGTAATATCTGTGGATTAGTAGTTATAATTTTAACTCTAACTAAAGGCAACTAAATAGCAAACACGCTATAATAAAACATATTTTAGGTTTATAAGAATTTAACACACAAAATTGTTGTGTGAACGCAGCCGATTTGTTGTCTATTGCAACCATAAACAAGGGTTATGTGACGTGTTGTTGTCATGTCATTCATGTCATGTCGTTTTGTTTGACGTGTAATGCACAGCTGTCAGCCCCGCTGCTCGCATATTGTTTTCTAATTTGTTAATAATGCGAAGAAAAAGTTGTATATAGTGTGAAATTATATTATTAGGACATACGCTTGCTACTTTATAAATGTGAGAGCAATATAAATTAGCCATAATGGTTCTAATGACAATGATCGCGAGGGTCGTGGACGGCCTGCCTCTAGCCGCTACTATGCAGGAAGATGAGCAGGTATTCACAGTTTTAAAACCTGAATTCATTACATCAACCTCTTGCACACTCGTTAGATCATGTATTACACAGCACTTCCTGTAGAAACTTCGTTAAAGTTGATAATTACGAGTGCTATATTGCTGACGTTCCAAACCAACATTTATTTATTTTTTGTCCTTCGTTCGTTTATAATTTAATTTGCCGGTGGTTCGCAGAGCGGGTGCAATGTTCTGGAGTACCAGAATCAAGCTAAAATGCTGTTTAGGAAGCTAGGGCCGCAGTCGCCGCCTCGCTGCTCCATCGAAACTGGGCCCTATCTTTTCCAGTGAGTCCTTCCGCTTGTTATACCTTAGTTATCCTTATTTAGTCACTCTTACACATTTAAGTTTATCATTTTAAGAGTATAAACTCACACACTACATTCTGATGCAACTGTGTAGCATCATTATTGTACAGGATGACTAATCTTTGAGAGAGCTTATAACTTTAAGATGACTTTGTAAAAAATAAATTAAAATAGCAGAATAAAGCATTGGAATATTTTTATATTCTTCTATAACCATAAAAATCGACTTCCGCAAAGTAACACCTAATTCTATTCAAACTATGATTTATGCTATAATAAAAAAAATATCATCATCTCTAAGAAGTTATTTACAATCTTTGCACCATGAATATAAATCCAAATTTCCACATGTGATGATAATGATCTGAAGAGACCCAAACTCGAATTTTCATAATATAATGCAATGTTTACATTATGACTTATGTATATTCCAGCTATCTAATTGAACAAGAGATCTGCTACCTGGTGCTGTGTGAGAGGAACTACAGTAAGAGGCTAGCCTTCAGCTACCTTGAGGAGATCGCACAGGAGTTCTACCAACAGTACGGGAAGCGGGTGGGCATATTTATATATTATTTGTTTAATGTAAACCATGCCCCAAGTATAGATTTTGACTCATTCAAATATCAATTCAATGTGTGTGCAAGGTAGCCCACATCTTCATTATATTCAGCACATACATAAATAAATATATTATTTACAATATAAAAATGTAAGATAATAAGACGGACTGTATAAATGTGTGCATGGTAGCCCACAAATGTAATTATATTGTATTTTAGCATGTCTCAAAATGTAATGCTTCATCAAAATATTACAAGTCACCAAATGTCAACAACATTAAAATATATACAAACATGTACTTGAGGTACTGATAGAAAATAATTAAATCAACCAAAAAACTGGCTTTTCAGTATAAAATGCATATCTATACAGATAAATTAAATTGAAGTGTCTGTTTGTAATTCCAAAATATCAGCTTTTCATTAAATGCATATGAAAGTGTACATGCTACTGCCACTGAAAAACCAAATTTTTAATTTTTTCTCTGTCTGTCTGTCCGTCTGTCTGTCTGTCTGTCTGTCTGTCTGTCTGTTTTTTCCGGGTAATCTCTGAAACAGCTGGACCGATTCTAACGAGACTTTCATTGGCAAGTAGCTGATGTTCCAAGGAGTAACTTCGGCTACTTTTATTTATTAAAAATATTAGGGTTCTGCGACATGAAGCATGAAACTAAATCTACGCGGGTGAAACCGCGGGGCACAGCTAGTATTTTAATAATATGTAAATAATCATATAGAATCCACTGCAAATATTTCAGTGTAACTTTATTATTCGAAACAATGATTTATTTGAAAACCACAGTTGTTACATACTTAACTAATTTTGAACACTAACTTGCAAGCATATTGTTTTTTTTTTGTAGGTTCTTCTCAGAAGGCTAGTTTCCCGGTGGTAAATTCTTCGACATTCATAAGTACCTTACCTGGGCCATTTTTAATTTAATTAGCAACCAATTCTGATCATCATCTCCCTGGCCTAATCCCATGTATTTGGGGTCAGCACTTGATTCAACCCGATGTGGCTGATCACCTGATTTTTATACGAAGCCACTGCCATCTGACCTTCGTTACCCTTTTTTTCGAGGAAAATCGGCAATCTGGATTAAACCAGTTGTCAGACTTTCTTAGGCCTCTGACTGACCTGTAACGATTGCCAAAGATATTAAATTGGCAACCGGGACCGACGGCTCAACGTGCTCTCCGTGGCACGGAGGGAACTCGGGCGGTCACCCATGCAACTACTGGCTAGGCGTATGGTTCTGATATATGTGTTATATGTAGGAATCCATGTATTTAGGGTACAGCAGAGTAAAGTAATCTGTCGTGTTGCAGGTGAACACAGTGACTCGGCCGTACACGTTCATAGAGTTCGACACGTGGATGCAGCGCGCGCGGCGCCAGTACCTGGAGGGCGGGGCGCGCGCCCGCCGGGGCGCCGCCTCGCAGCTCGGGGGGCAGCTCGGCGACGTGCAGCGCATCATGCTGCAGAACATCGACGACGTGCTGCAGAGGGGCGCTGTGCTCTCCGGTACACACTCATGCTATATCTGTACCCGTATATAAAAAACTAGCTGTGCCCTGCTGTTCCACCCGCATAGATTTAATTTGATTCCAGCGAAACCCAAAATGTTCTTTATAAATTAAAGTAGCCTATGTTACTCCTTGTAACATTAGCTATCTGCCAGTGAGAGTCCCGTTAAAATCGGTCCCACCGTGTCAGAGATTTCTCTTTCTTTGGCAAATAACTCATTATTTTGTTCTATTGTCAATAGTTTTTGCAGCGTAGGCATACATAGGTTTTCGATTTTACACCTTGGGTTACAAAATTGAAATTTTCTTACGGACCCCTAATTTTTATGAGAATAAAATATAGCCTATAGCCTTCCTCGATAAATGAACTTATCCGACACTGAAAGAATTTTTGAAATTGGATCAGTAGTTCCTGAGATTAGCGCGTTCAAACAAACACACAAACAAACTCTGCAGCTTTATAATATTAGTATAGATAAAGGCTGAGACGGCCATAGACTTACCTTCTGTCATGTTGGCACTTAATTATCTTCGGTGATAAGTACAATCTAGATTGCATATTTGTTTCGCTTCTACATTCATGCACCTCAAGGCCTGTAGACAAAGTAACATTACCCTCACGCTTTGCTAGTAGAAACGATACTAAATGTACGGGAATGACATATGTCACGTGACTGATGTATGTCATTTCTATACATTTTTTAGCGTTAGCGCAAGCGCGAGAGAATGTTACTTGTTTTGTCAAAATAGTAGTTTGCCAATTAAGAAGTTGTAGACAATGTGTGTGATGTCCCCAGAGCTGGACACGAAGACGCAGACCCTGTCGATGATGTCCCAGAAGTACAAGAAGGACGCGACCTACCTCAACACCAAGTCGATGCTGGTGAAGGTCACCGCCGGAGCCGTGGTCCTGCTCGTCGTCGTACTCTACTTCTGGGTGCTCTAGTCCTCACATCTGACCTACCCTTATTACATAACATGGCTTAGACCACTCATGGGCAAGGTAATTCTTCAGTAATAGTAGGTATATAGCCCGAGATAATTATTATTATGTATTATTTTGACAGTTCCTTATCACGAGTTATTTTTATGAGATATTTTAGTTGTTCACGTCACCGCATACAAATATTCGTAGGAGATGCTAGCGAGTATAGGTTATGTATAATTCCCAACTAACTATAAATCGAAGAATTTCTCCTTAACCCACTGTTTCATAAGGAACCAGACTCTCAACATATACAAATATATTTTCTATCATCTTTCAAGAAATTTCTTAAAATTTCCAAAGCGCCCCCCTTAAGAAAGTTTACTGGTTTAAACCAAGACTAGACCAAACTCGCACTAATACTATGTCTATCCCTTTTGAAATTCGTATCACAGAGAGAGATGACATTACATTTAAACCAAGGATTATCTAAGGCTATGTTTTGTAATAAGAAGGTTATAACACTACAGTATGTGGAGTACGGTTTTAATTTACATCAACTATTTGGTACTAGTTCTATAATAAAATGGCATGTAGATGGTTGAAGTATTACGTAACGAATTAGGAGGGAGGGGTAGCGAGTGATCATGGTCATCCCCAGTAAAAGGACGATCTTCAAGCCAGGCGGGTGTCATGTCTGGGGAACCGCGGCTCCTACTGTTCTAGACGGGAACTTGTATACTATACTACAATGCGCTTGAAAACTCTTATTGCGCGATTTAGGTTCTCGTGTATTTGTACCCAAACTTTCCAATTGTTAGCGAGTAGCGCCATCTATGAGCGAGTGGAGAAACGCTGCTACATATATCTTAAAACGTTCCATTAATAATAATAATAAAAAATGTATGAATGAAATAATTACAAAGGTATTTTAACGACTTTTCGGTACTTTCCTCCATATAATAGTGACTTTTAGGTAAAAACAAACAAACAAAAAAACAAAAAATGATCACTTGGTGGTTACACGACGAATAAAAAGTTTGACATCACAGTGCGTTACATGTGTATCGTAACACTTGGTAATCGACTTAGACAATAAAAAGTCACAGAGTACTCAACCCCATTTATCACTTCTTTAGAATTGCTCATTTAAAGGTATTAGATTAAAATTATTAGGAATGACTTGCCAAACGATTTGTTGGATTGGGAAATTATTGCGCCAATAGTTAAATCAGAGCGTTTCTGAATGTAAGTTGTACTCCACATACTAAAGTAATAAATTATAGAATCGTCTTATATAAACTATTTAAGACATTACTGCCTTCCCGTAGAGTTGATAATAGCGTGTACATGTAGCTGGGTAACAACAGTGTCTAATATATATATGTATTTGTCTGTTTGTCACAAAAACGAAATATTTATAAAGCCAATTTTCCTGAAATACTGTTGTTCCCGTACATAGCAAGTTTTACTTTATATATTATACTCTAACCTAATAGGGGGTTTATCATCATCGGTTTCATTATCATTTTAAGCAGGGCGTATAAGAACTTCCGAGATTTGACGTTTCATTTTGGTACCGTCTAAATGTCAAAGCTAAGAAGTTACTATCCTATATTATATGCGCTGCTTATATGCCCCGAGTTTATTTATTTCGATGACTGCAATATATTTATATTTATATTTTTACCAAATAGCATTATATTATATTATTTATTTCCAAATCAATTTATGTGTTCGATTTTCAGGAAGTAATTCTTCAAAATAATTACTTATTTGAAACAAGTAATATTGTCCAGAACCATTACATAAATATTAGGTCTTAATCATTCCACTGCGATTCATGAATACAAATATTATACAATATTTATAATTATTACCAAAACATTAAAGAAATACATCTTTATATATAAAATTTTACTGTACGTGTGTATGTCACTGAACTCCTCCTGAACGGCTGGACCGATTAGAATGATTTTTTTTGTATGCGTTGGGATGACACCCTGGATGGTTTATATTCACAAATCAGCCCGGCAGATGGCGCTGCAGTCGGTATGCACGACAACGTCTGTCGGGTAAACTAGTACCTATTTATAAATATGAGCAGACGTTATGCAGTGTGCAGTAGGCATTTTATGAGTTGTTTGTCTGTATGGCGTGACGCGAATCTGATACTATGGCACTCTGATATATATTGACTATAACAAAACTTTATCTCATGTTCAAGAAAAGGTTATTAACAATGTATAGTCGGCCATGGTAGTATTTTACCACCGTGAGACTTAATATCGGTACCACTTAACATAATACCGTCAAAGGATTCAAGCGAAATATTTTTTTCTATTAAAATGTTGACTGATGGAAAACACTCGCTATCCCCCTTGAAAAATATGGCTAAAACTAAGACTATACCATCATCTCCCTGGCCTTATCCCAAACATTGTTGGGGTCGGCACTTGATTCAACCCGATGTGGCTGATCACCTGATACGGAGCGACTGCCATCTGACCTTCGCAACCCCTTTAACGAGGAAAATCTGTGATCTGGGTTAAACCAGTTGTCAGACTATTTGAGGCCTCCGACTGACCTGTAACGATTGCCAAAGATGATAAATTGGCAACAAAAAACTAAGACTATACCATTTCTTAAACTGTACCAAGAACTATTTTTGGCAAAACACCATTACGACAGTGCGGATATAAACACACATGTGTATTTTTACTTAGGTGGGAGTTTTTGACAATTGGTAAAGCACTTTCGTAGCCGACTTTACAAGCTCTCTTAGCTCGTAATGTTATGTGTTATGTACATAACATGATAGAGACAAATGCAAGTTGCATCAGTTACACCGACAAGAGTCATAACTCTTAAATTCATGATGATGACATAACATACATTTTAGCTAAAATATCTATGTAATTGTTAACTTTCGTTAATAATTTGGGCTAGGATGTAATTAAAATGGGATGGTAGTAAATAGCTTGTCTTGTAGACTCGTTCATTGCAAAAATGTATATTTTTATTGAAGCAAGTGTGCTTGGTTTGGTGATGGAGTGTTGTAAATGTTATCACTTATCGTTAATGTATTTATTTTAAGATTTAATAAATACGCATTCTTTTAAAGGAGTTTTTATTCAAATTCAAAAATATTTGTTTGACTACATTTTTATCAAAATACTTTCAAATCGTCGGAACAACAGGTTGCTTTTACTGAGAAGAGTGTTAAATATATACAGATAAATAAAATTGAAGTGTCTGTTTGTAATTCCAAAATAACAGCTTTTCTTTAAATGCATATGAAAATAAACCAAGTTATAAATTTTTTCTCTGTCTGTCTGTCTGTTTGTTCAAGGTAATCTCTGAAACTGGACATTTTAACGGGACTTTCACTGGCAGGTAGCTGATGTTTCAAAGAGTAACTCTACCTTTATTTAAAAAAAAGCATAAGGTTTCCATGGGACACCCATGAAGTTAACTCTACGCGGGTGAAACCGCGGGGCACAGCTAGTCTACAATAAAACCCCACAGTCGATAAACGCGTTAAATGTACGCGTGAAATTTACTTAATCAAAACCCCTTTGATGACTTTATGTAATAAACAAAAATATGTAGAAATATTTTTATTCAATTACAAACATTATTCATTGAACCAGTTTTATATATGAGTGATGCAGCTATTCCCAGCATCACTGGTTACAATCATGTAAAGGCCTCATCACCATCATGTGCTGCTAGATGTAGTCTACTGACGTCACTCATTGCATTCCTTAACATTATTGCTGTTGCTACAGGCAGCACCTGAAAATATAATTGTGTTGTGATTTGCAATTCATTGTTATAATGTAATATGATATCAATTTATTGAATCTAAAAATTTGTCTACTTGGGGAACCAAAATAATTATATTAGTTAATTTTAAAATCCTATCCCCCTTATAAACATTGTTTAAACAAGGACCAGACTATAACTACATCCATCCCTTTTAAAATCCATATCACAGAGAGATGGTGACAATTTTAAATCAAAGACCATCTTAGTGTAGGTCCAAAAGAGATTAAGCTTTTAAGTACAGCTTAATAAATCTGTCCTATGTTGAATATTCAAAATTTTTATTCAGTTTACCTGCAATATTCTAGCGAATATAACAGGTCTATTCCTCCACTGCAGAGTACCAAACACTTGGACAGGATACGGCATCACTGTCGACTGGATGGGACTCTTCAGGTGCACCATGGACACTTGGACAGAGGGCTCTGATAACTTTGTTGGTGAATCTAGCTACAAATACATTAATGAACAGACACAGCTCACAGTTTTGAAAATTCTAACATCCAGTATTACAAGTTACAACTTACATCAGATAAGAAGAATCTTCCATTTAAACTCTGCAATATTCCAATAGTTCTACATCTGTTCATTTCATCTTTACACAGTTGGCATTTCTCCGCTAAATCTTTGAGGTCGGTATATATGTAGAACTCATTCTGAAATTTTAGAATGCGTAGATTATTTTTGATCACCAATCATGTCTTAACTCTTAGTTGGTTTTTGGTTTATAAAGCTTACAACTCGTGAGTGACTAGAAAAGCTCATATGGCGATATTCATTATTATTCACAGAAGACATTCTGTGAATGTTAATCTAATGGAGATTAAAGTAGGAGAATAAATTTTGATGTAACTTGGTTCGGTAAACAAACAAACAAACACAATTGAAAGTTGACAGTAAAATTTGTTGGCTGTCAATGTCAGGCAGTGTTTTCTTTAAGCGTCGACATAGTTCTTTTTTTGGCTATGCTTAAAGATAAAGTAATTTTTTTTTAATCTATGGTCTTGCTTCCCTGCCAACTTTGAGTCACAAGTGTCAGTGTCAAAACTACACTCAAAATTAGTGTCAAAGTCGAAAAAATAACAAAACAACACAAGCACAACATATCCTTCAATCCTACAAATTGTATGTATTCATTCAAAAACATTTTTTAATATTCTAAACCTTGCTGATTCCAAGATACCAAATTTTAAGTTCAGTTAACTTTCATCATGCCACCTTCACTTGTTGAGTTAAGACCTGATCGTCGTCTTTTAGACCATGAATTCGAAGGTTATAAGTTGAATTTGCAAGCGCTGCCTCATTACACGTACACTCTCGAAGCGCCGGTTGACCGAGTGTTTCAAGATGAAGTGCAATATTCCTTCGTCCACGCGAAGCTGTTCGCCCTCCACAATCACCTTGTGCTGGACCAATGGGACTATACTTTCAATTACTTCTACATTGATGATAAACAGCAAGTGAGGTATGTAACTTTCGAAAACACGAACCACACATTCCAAAGTAGGGTAGTGTACGATGTCCCAGCTCACGTCGAACGGAAATCTGGCCACTTCAACCTCTGTCTATCATTTCCGTCGAGTAACTTGGCTGTAATTAGTGATGGGACTGGTTATCTTCACATTGTGGACACTGGCGCGAGGAACAGGCCCGCGGGGAAGAACTACACGTGGCAAACGGTGCACTCCACCCTCATTGATCTAGGTAAAGACAAGTACTTCATTATAGTAGATTCGAGAATTGAAGAGAAAAATAATACTGAAGTGTTACATTGTCTGCTGCAGTCCGTGGACCAGAACGAGAAGCACTTCTACACGGTACTCACATGGGTTACATTTGAAAACTGTGATCAATGGAAACAAACCAGCTTTCGGCAATTGCAAGGCAAAGGTATTGTCCACTACGCAGCTGTTGAGACTAGCTGCACTGCATTATATGTTGCCTCTGACAATTTATTCAAGTTTACTACGGACTCTAAGAAGGAAATTTCCGCAGCTCAAGAGCAGGAGGTGTCCAAGAATATAATCTACACTTGGCTCCAGACAACGGAAGATATAACAGTAACCTTGAAATTAGATCCAAAGTTTGATAAAAAACTTTTGCATATAAGTGTGACTCCTTTAGCTATGAAAGTGAGCTACGGTGGTGAAACCTTTATAGATGGAAGCCTTAGCCACAAGGTGAACAGTGAGCTGACCACTTGGAACATCCAAGCTGAGGGTCAAGTGGACATCCTGCTCACCAAGGCTGACA
Organism: Watsonalla cultraria; assembly: GCA_964035505.1. Lineage (NCBI taxonomy): Eukaryota > Metazoa > Arthropoda > Insecta > Lepidoptera > Drepanidae > Watsonalla > Watsonalla cultraria. Next base: position 306,988 of record OZ037717.1, on the reverse strand, counting down.
GCATGATGTGGGATCAACTCCTTGTAGGGGGGGATGCAAAGGGGGAACAGATAATGGATCCTTCAATGGTAGAAGAAGTCCATAAGAGACTAGCTCATTTGTGCTCCGAAACTGAAGTTCCAGCCGAGCCTCCTGTGCCTTTGTCTATACAGGAACTGGAAGAATGTGATGCAGCTTCCGAGGAGGACACTGTTTTAGGTATGTGAATATTGGACTTACTACTCAATATCATTTATGCATGCTTGTTATGCATGTAGGATGAAAACTGATAAGGTTGTAAATTATGAGGCTCTCATAAAATGACTATATCATTTTTGAAATTGTTTCTTTTATTGAGTTATATTTATAGTGAGACAAAACCACATTACTTATAAGAATAGTTGAATAGTCTTCTTAAGAGCTACCTAAGTCTTTCATGCTTATCAACAGTTTTCAAGATTATAATAGATAAAAATGTGTTTATTTTTCAGTGCGTATAGATGCAACAAATCATGAAACTACCCACCGCATCCCACTGAGTGTCCACCAATACCTGTTCAATGTAAGGATAGAAACACAAGGAGTACCAGCCCTGGTCCTCAGACATGACGTAGATGCCTGCATATGGCAGCCCTATGCTCAACATATCAACTCCACCTGGCCAGTGAAACACCAGGGAACACTTATGGCATTTGGCTATGTGCAGTCGTCGAAGCAAAACCGAAAGTTCATCACATGCCCACCTAATTTCTCATACAGTGTTGTCTGTGAAGCCTCTAGACATGTATTTGTATACCAAAGTGCTAACAGTCAAGATTGTCAGCTCCGAAAAAGAAGTGGGGGTGTTATGAAGCAAATAAATGTTGGACAACAGCATGTGTTCAACATTGACAAGTACGGAGAGGTGTTGGGGATCAATGCTACTAATGAATATTTGTTTATACTGACAGTGAATACATTAATTGCGTTACAGATTCAGTAAAACTTGAAAATAAATTGTACATTTTTATTAAGCTTAAAGGTAATTAATTAAGTTTCTTCATCATCACTCATCCCTAAGCTTTCCTCAGAAGAGTACCCGGTGGTAAAGAGAAGATTCTTAGGTCTCTTCTTCTTGTCTGCTTTTATCTCTTTCTCGATTTCTAACTTCTTCTCCTTAGCTATTTTTTCAGTAAGCAACTGCCTCGGTCTCTTCCTGTTGTACTGGAACCTTTGGTTGTCATAAGAAGAGTTTACACTAGGTTGCTCAGTTGGAATAGGTTGATTTTCTTCTGGTTGTGATTTGGTTTCAATACTTTTTATATTTGAGTTTTCTTCTGCAGTTTCTTCAAACTCATCTTCTATAAGGAAAGAAAATGATGGCATTTAGGAAGAATATTTATACTAATATACTAGTAATATTATACAGAGATACTGGAGAAATACTGGACCAATTTAAAAAATTCTTTCACTATTTGAATGCTACATTATCACTGAATAATATAGGCTATATTTTATCCTCATACTCCCACAGGAAAGGGAACTATGCAGGTGAAACCGCATGACATTCTCTAGTTTTCGATAGAATAATTATGTTTATTATATTACCTGGGGATATGATTTCAAAGTTGTAAGCATGGTCTTTCAACACAACAAATATGATGGGGAACTCCACTATACATTTTCCTGATAGATTCTCAGCTAGGGTCTCAGTGGGGTCCAACTCAAAGAACTTCTTTGCTGATCCTCTTACTTTTTCAGCTGAAATTGAAACATTAATACATGTTTTAATAGTGTAGGGAGGTACTCAAATTGAATTAAAATATCTTTCTAATAGACGCATATAACATTATTGTAGCTTTTACAAATATATTCCTCTAAGAACAGAAATAAAGTATGAGATTATAATCAAACTTGTAGCTCATAATATTCTGCTTCTTGATAGATATTATGGATAATATAAATAAGTCATAAGATCTTGCTAGCAACAATATACTTTTTCAGCTGTCATATTTTGCTGAATTAACATTTTTACTCTTTCTTAAATTAAATATTTTTTTTATAGTACTTTTAGTGAATTTTTCTCATGAATTAATGAAAGTATTTCTTTTACCTTTCAATAATATTTTCACACCACTGAATCCAACAGATTTATAATACACCAAAGCTTTGGACCCTTCAAAAGGCTCTGCATCAGGGTTCAAATACCTGTCCAGGAAGTTTGAAAGCCTCTTGTTCTCCGGACACTTCTCATCCACAAACTTAAGAAGACCAGACTCCACATTAGGGAACACCCATTCTATTCTCCAATTAATGATGTTGGTTTTGTACTGGTATCTAGTGGTGTTTATTTTGTGCCTCGTAAAGTTCTGGGCCAGGAATTGTAAGGCTACACCTCTTGTGCGCGCTGCCATTTTTAGTTTATATAAGTGCTGAAAACAATTTTATTTTTTATGAAGAACGGAAAAAGTGGATTTGAAACTTATGAAATGTAGTGCAACTTACAATAGAGAGCCATAGTGGCCTCGGGGTTTGAGTAGTTGCCTGCTAGGCAAGTTTGAATCTCAATGGAGGTCTGTACCAATGAAGTTATCTAAAAACTTATATGCAATAATTTCACACCATGTGCTTTACGTTGAAGGAAAACATCGTGAGGAAACGTGCATATGTCTGAAAAGTCATTCAAAGATGTATGTATAGTTATTTCATTCAACTTACAATAGGTAAATCTTTATCAATCCTTGTATATTTCTTCTTCTCGTCCCGTCTGACGCCGTATACGAACCGCGCGCACTCTTCCAGCAGCCTGTAGTCGCTCAGCAGGTCTGTGTCTGTGAATTCTTTCATTCTGATAAACTTAGTTCTATCCCGAATACCGTCGCATTCCAGTTCCTTTTTATGAATCCTCACACAGTCCAGACAACACGTCTTCACTTCACACTTAGGGCAAGTGTATTTGGCCTCATTTGCAGCACAAACTTCGCATTTACCAAGCCTGGAATAAATTATTTTATGTTGTGAAAAAGTTTTTAGGTTAGAAGTATTGAAGTTTGTTTTGCGGAATGGTACCCCACCTTGGTATGTATTCTTTACCGTCTGAATCGCTATCTGAAGATGAAGACATTTTTCAACAGGAATAAAAACTTGGGAAGTTTAGTTTGCAGTTGCACACTCTTTCAATTTGAATATTCAATCAAAAGTAAACAAAACAAACTGAAACGAAAGGTGTCCTACATGCGTGCGTATGTCAATTACAATTTGTCATTGCATCATATTGCAATGACACAATGCGTCACTGTCATTTGTCATTAATAGCAAAGCGAGCAAACCACACACAGACCACTGTCCATAATCTGAGGTTGTAGTTATAGTTTTCTGTGCCACACAACACACCAACACATAGAAAAAAAACATTCAACAAATTTAAAAACAAACAAGACGAGCAAATAAAAATTACTTTACCTGTTTCCTTTTAATTTTATAGTTTTCTTAATAATTTTTGCGAGGCTTTACAATGAGCACACCTGAACTTCAAGGAGAGGATTGGGATTTGCCATGTTCAGACGATGAACTCTCGAGAACCGGTATGTTTATAGGTAAAAATTGGATGCCAGACCCCGCGGAGTTGGAAGAACTGTACAAAGTTATCGATAAAAGTGGCACCCTGCCGCTGGAGTGGAAATGTCCCGGAAGGCGGCCTCCTTCGCCTATTGCCATCAGTAAAGAGAACCAACCAGAAATACCCGCGTCACCAATACGAGAGGAGAGATCTGACTTCGATTTTATGGATGAAGTGAATTCATTACGTCTGCGAGTCCGTCGAGAGGGAGAGGATACACTAAGGGGGTCTGCTAAGAAGAAAACTACGTCGTTTGATGGCATTTTATCGAACATGATCAGGCACAAGAGAATAGAACAGATGGAAAAGCAAGCTAACACTCCTACTTCCTCATCTAATGCCAGTTGATGAACTGAGAATGGATGGCGCTGAGGTGTTCGCTGCTACCACAATATAACTATTTTATATTACAATAATGGTAACTTTAGTAATTTAATTAAATACATCCGTACAAGATTATCTTTTAACTGGAGTAATTAAGTTGAAGTGAAGTTTGTTGTTATGATATTGCAATTTGAAAGAATGAAAGAAAGAAAATCTAATTTATAGATAAAGCATAAATATACATTTATTTAATAAAATCTAGTCTGTAAACATAATGTTCAGCTATTGCTAGTAACACAGAGGGCACCACTGATTTTCAACCAACACCTTAAACACTTAAAATTACTTCCTTACCCTATTCTTACCTTACCCTATTATTTCTAGGTTGTTGGTAGTGGCAGATTTAGACAAATTCTATTAGCTTGTTGGTTTTTATTTAGATTCATGAAAAAAAAACGGCTAAGAATGATTCAATAAACATACGTTTTATTTAATATTTATACATTTTACACATCTATCACAATGTTAGGCAGTCAGCCTGGCAGATTCTGGTCTCAGTAATGTATCATGTTCCTCCAGCAGCTGTCTACATCTGTCTATATTGTCTGCTATGTGATCCAACTGCCAATGTTTCCGTAATAAAGCTAGTTCCACATTAAACTTCCCTTGTCGGATGCAATGTACTGATGTGCAATATGCCGAAGTCTTTAGCTGTACGCCCAGGTCATGTATAAGAGTCCATAGATATTTTTCATATTCATTGACTCCTTGCACCTCTGTAATATATAATTTCATCTATACTCTATACAGATAAATAAAATTGAAGTGTCTGTAACTCCAAAATAACAGTTTTTCACTAAATGCATATGAAAGTATACACAGTACTGATATAAAAAAACCAATTTTTAGAATTTTTCTCTGTCTGTCTGTCTGTTTGTTCCGGGTAATCTCCAAAATAGCTGGACGGATTTTAACAGGAGTTTCACCGATGGATAGCTAATGTTACAAGGAGTAACTAGGGTACTTAGATTTTTTTAAACATTAGGGATCCGCGAGCAACCTTGAAATTAAAATTTACGGAGGTAAAACCGCAGGGCACAGCTAGTAAGTAATACATTCAGTGCCAGATCTTTGATTGCAAAACATAATCCTATGCCAGTGTAGCCTATGCCAGTATCAATGGAATTGGTCCTCCTATAACAGTTGCACTCATTCCTGAATGCAACAATTTGGACAGGCATAGCATATGGACTTAAAATGGAGTATTGCCAGAGTTGAATGTGCAGAAAGAATAATACCATTATAATAATTGTATAGAAAAGTTTTTTTAGTATAAAGCAACCCACCTAATGTAAAGTTAGGTGCGTCAAAGTGCACACACTTGATACCATACAACACTGGAAGCTTGGTGTTTGCGGGTCGGATGAGGCCCTGGGAGGCCATCTCATACATTGTCTGGGATTCCATGTGGAGACCTGATAACCTGCAAATAGTATTATATCTCTTATAATAACTTCATTATTGTATGTAATTCAAAGAATTGTTTTATGTTTCATGGGATTTATAATTAGAGGTTTGAAAAGATTCAATTCAGTTTTGGTCCTGATGAGGCAGACAAGAACCAGCAAGAAAATTATTTGGCATCTTGTACATATCATTAAAAAAATATAGTTATAATCATATAAAATATTCACAATAGTGAAAATTGTATCAGCATGCAAATGACTAAATGAAAGTCCATAATTCTTAGAAAATTTATGAATACAATTGGTAAAGGAGTTTTGGAATAATTTGTGTTCAGACATAAATAAACATGATTTTAGAATGCTCTCCTTTTTTTACTATTTGTTCTACTTACTCATACATAGTCTTCTGATGAGCAGCCTGCATGTGTGCCACAACACCATCTATCTTCTCCCTCGTGACATGACCATACGTAGAGCGCTCCACTGTCTTACCATTCCAGAAGTAAGTATCTGTGGCTTTGCCCAGTTGGCCGTGCACCTTGTAGGCGCGTGTGGGCCTTGACACATTTATCTGGTAGGTTAGTTTAGTGCCGTCATTTATCCCTAACACTGGAAAAAATAATTTTTACATCACCATAGTTGCTGTCACAGCTCAATTTAGCACTTAGCGCAGGTTTTAGTGCTGAGCAAAAATTGTGGGGATAGATGTATTTAGTTGTGCTCGCCCTAAAATAAACCCACAAATTGACATCTGATGGTCAGAGATCAAAAACAAACAAACGAAACATGACTGTCGATACAAACACTAGTTAGTAATTCTTCAGGAAATTAATTGTCTATAACATCTACAAGATGATTTTATAAATAAATATGCAATAGTTGTGTTATGAAATATATAATTGTCCTGCTTAGTACATACGCAAAACTCCACTGCTTAATTTTCCCAAGTGCGTGGCCCAGCTGCATCTGAAGTCTTCATGGAGGTACCTCTGTCCACACACGAGAGGGTGGTCTGCATAGTTTGGTACCAACTTTACTTGCATCGGTGCATTTGTAGACCCAACTATCTCCACCCTCTTTTCTAACGGTCGATCGGGAAGCGCATTAAGATCTAAAAATAAGGGTAACGCTTACATATGCTAAAAACAAATCCTATTGTAATCTAAATCAATTAGTCGAGAACTAACCTCTACAAATATTGGTTATAATCGTATGTTGAACTTGCCGAACAGACACATTTGGCGGCTTATACACACATATTAGACCATTTAATGTTTTAAATGCCGATGCGGCATCACGTAACTTCACCACCATTCTGAATAAAAGAGTAAAATTGGGAAAAAAGTGAAATTATTTATGAAGATAAGGATGTTTATTTACTACTTTGACAGATGTAATAAAAAATGACACTCCGACATATTGTTGATAAGAAAGTGCAAAGGGAGCGCCGGTTGTACTACAATAATTTTTTTTTCGTCTAGCTGGAACGACTCGCTCACATATTTTATTGTAAATAAAAAACTGTGTAAATTTTTATACTAGCGGAATGTAGCTAGCTATCCTGAAACGGTAGTAAAATGTTTGAAATTTCCAACAACCATTGTGGAAGGAAAGAAAAACAAATAACCAAATTGCTTTGTTCATGTTGCTTTAATGCTGTAAAAAAAATGAAATACTTTTAATTTTGTACAAGAATAGGCACAAGTCTATTCAGTCTTATATCATAATTGTACATTTTGAGAATGTTTGGTTTGTTCTAAATTAAGATAATTAAATTATGTATCCTTTCTTTTAATAAATTCACAGCTCGAATTTACAGCAAGTTAGTTTTTTTCTCTCTCTCTTTAGAACTGGCAATACTTCAAATTCGAGCAGTGGGCGGTCATGTCGACACGGCGTTGTTGATGGCAATATTATAGTTGTCGACTGTCGAGTGTCGAGCAATGGCCGGAATGGCTGACTGACGACAATTGAAAAATAAACTTCATAACTTTCGGAAGTATAGGAAACGCGAGAACTCAAATTCGATTCGTGGCTAATTTGGCTATAATATTGTATTCCTGTTGGAATATTAACTTTACTTACATCATAAAACGGACTGTGAAAGTTTGTGCTAATCAAACAAAGTGTATTTTATGACAAGACAGTGGGTTTACATTTTACGAGTAGGAGTTGTCGGATAATATTGAGTGATAGCTTGGTTAATGGTAAGTAATTTTGGCGTTTAGTACGTTAATTTATCAGAATTGTGGCTCACAAGGGGCAATGTGCGAGTGGTATGGTTGAATAGGTGTCAGCGGTGTCGCCGATGCCAACTTGTGACTTGCGTGCTGGCAGTAGTGGCATGATTCTTGAATGTTTACCGTCTAATTCAACGGTGGCTTAAGAGCGCCTCGCGAAATAACGGTCATGTTTATGATACAACAACTGGCTTACAATCAATTTGAAAAATCAGTCAACAAACCGATGTTTACGTATATGCATTTTCTGTAAAAGCATTCACCTAAGAACAATATTAATCTTATTTAAAATTAACTTTTATCCCTTCCAATGCTATGGATCTTATATTAATTGATTCAGTATCAATAGATAGTAATTCTGTTTACAAAAACATTTCATACCTATCTATAAAACCTAAAACAACAATCAGAGTTTACTACCCTGTAATGATAGCTTACTTACCATCAAACAGTCTACTATAATTGCCACCTTGGATGAAAAAATATTCTATTCATATTTTGCCATGCGGTTTCACCCGCAAAGGCTTATTCGTAATGGTTCACTTTATTTCATGGAACCTTATTTTTTTCTGCATTGAAAAGTATTAAAAGTTACTCTTCATAACAACAGCTATCTGCCAGTGAAAGGCTTGTTAAAATTAGTCCACCCCAACATTTTTTTAATCACGGTTTATTTTATGTTAGTTCCAGATACATTTTTCCTGCCTTGCCTTTTTGGAATCACAGACACTACAATTCTATTTATCTGTATAGAATTTAATATTTCTTTAATTCATGCATATAAACATTGTTTGATCTGTATGTATGTAGTGTATGAAAGGTGTCAGGTGTGACATCACCAATCTTATCATACAACTCATTCAAATATGAAATTGATAACTCTATAATCTTAAATAGACAGATACAGAACACACATTGCACAATATGCGATATTAGACAATTAAAATTATGAATTTGTTAATAATTGTGTTATGCATGTGTGGGTAGTCAGAAACAGGTTATTGTATTGTACTCTGGTAATTGTAAGGTGATATTAATGTGTTCTACATTGTGGTGAACACTAAAGGTGTCGCGTTGCCAGTGTTGTGTAGGATTTAAAAAAATATTCAGATATTACCTACATACATATATAGGTGATGTTGCATAACAAATACTGCAATTTTGATTAAATTTTAGTCGCACAAATGTAATTGATTCAGAAATATATGCTTACGCCTGTATCCCATGGGGGTAGGCAGAGACCACCGTTCGCCACATGCTACGATCCTTACATACTTCTTTCGCTTCATCCACATTCATGCATCTCTTCATACTCTTCCTTTGGTTACGAGTTCTCTGAAATTGATATTTCTGAAAAATATTGTATCTAAAATCATATGGGATCCTTCCTACTGTATTTATATACTACAGCTGTTCTGTTCTACATTCACACATTATGTGGTCAAACCTAAAGAAATAGGATATAACTATTCAAGGTATATTTCTGTAATCTGTATTTGAACAAACTTATCCATTGCCTCATTACAGTGTTAGGAAAAGATGAGTGTACAGAAATACATATTATAGTATGGTTGACTTTATTTCGTGGTACAATATTTTTTAGCCATTTTCAAAAAATAGAGGTGGTAAAAGTAGCTTAAGTTACTCCTTGTAACATCAGCTATCGGCCAATTAAAGTCCCGTGAAAATTAAAATTGGTACAGCCGTGTCAGATAAGTTGGAACCAAGGGACAGAAAGAGAACAATGTGGCATATTAACAAATCAGGCATGTGACATATTTTATATGATAATGTTAGTCTACAGGCCCAGATCTTTGGGAGCTGTTACAAACAAACAAATCACTCTTCTTTATAACATTAGTATCGAAGTATAGCTAATAAATAGACAATTTCCGTAAAGAAATTGACAGCAATTATATTCCCACGGTTCAATGGCTGCTAGAATAGCGAGGCATCGCAGATGGGTGATAAATAAAACAATGCGAGTAAAGTTAAGCGCACACGCAGCTCGCCTTCATGTTTATTGTTATTGCCCTCCATAGTACATGTCGATAGCGAGATTTATAACAAACCCGGTCCTAGGTGTACTTAGGTGCAAAGGTGTTAATTAATATACGATGTAAGTGGGTAAAGAGAGATCTTATAATACAAGTTCCTTTTCGGTGATATTTAGTATTTAAATAGAACAGGGTCAACCTACGTTCTCCGAAAAAAGAAATTTTGGCCGAAAATTCGCATAGTTCCCACCACGGTTCTTATTCGTTCTAAGATTACGACCCAACGTGGTCAGCAATCAAATTCTTTGATGTTTATACATTCTAAGTTTAACTTAAATTATTTAACGTAACTTGAGTTTGATAGAAACAAACGATATTGAAACTCCATTTAATTCTCGTTCGTTTTGGTGGAAAGCAGCAGGTATTGAACTGAAAAACTACCGAATTCCGCCTTAGCAACGAATGACAGAGACAGGCCGACTTGACTTGACTCTTATTAGGAACTCTCTCTAGTCGTTCCCTCATGTCTGAGGATCTTGGTCATCAACAAGTGGTCCACACTTAGGAGTGAACTATTTGTTTCCATCGGCTTCTGTCCATCGCGGCCCTGACGGAGCTAAACCTCGTGGACCTGGAGTCTTTTATTTGATCGGTCCATCTGGTAGGAGACCGGCCTCGGGCTCGTTTGCCATTTGTGTTCCCAACTACGATCAATTTCTTAGGAACATAACACAAGAATACCCCGCAACAATACTCTAAGGAAGCATCATGTGCAAGGTGGAGAGGACAGTCCCTAGTCGGGTAGCTCAGAATACGACACGAGAGATTGCGCTCCCTATCTCTCTTATAACAAGTGTCGTCACGAGTTATAAGCGCTGCCCTTGCATGTGCAGTAATCATTTTATGATTCTGTCACTGTCTGTACCTGCAATGTACTAAACCATAAGCTGCCTTCATAAATACTTCAAAATGATGCATTGATGTCTGAACTATTATGAAGGTCAGGCGTCCAATATTTATGTAATATTGCTATTCATCTGATGGTAATCCTTTCGACCTCTCGATTAAATCCGCCGTGTAATGACGATCCGTCTTTAATCCTCAACCTTCAATCATGTAAACGTGCAGTATATGCTCGTTATCACCTGGTATTTCACCTCTCATGGTATTTAACATTTGAACCAGCCCTGAGGCGAATAAAGTGTTAATGATTGCCGTTAACAGGTAAGCAAGCTACACGCTTACCTACTATGAGAACGAAGTACAGCTTACTGATATCATGGCAAGTTTATTGTGACCTTAAAAATACCTATTTTGTACCATACAAACTAGATTTAGATAATCCTCTGTTTAAAAGTAAGTACTTCCATCTTTTTTGTGATACGGATTTCAAAAGGACATAGTTTTAAAACATGCTTGGTCCAGTCTTGGTTTAAAACATATCTATACAGTCTATACAGATAAATAAAATTGAAGTGTCTGTTTGTAATTCCAAAATAACAGGTTTTCACTACCTAAATGCATATGAAAGTATACACGATACTGACACTGAAACACCAAATTTAAAAAAAAACTCTGTCTGTCTGTCTGTTTGTTCCGGGTAATCTCTGAAACGGCTGGACCAATTTTAATGAGACTTTCACTGGCAGGTAGCCGATGTCTCAAGGAGTAACTTAGGCTACTTTTATTTATTAAAAATATTAGGGTTCCGCGACATGAAGCATGAAACTAATTATACGCGGGTGAAACCGCGGGGCACAGCTATTTTTATAATAAATAAAGAGGAAAGAGCTTACGTATATCTTCATTTGGATGTAAATAAACTATGTTGGTCTTGGTCTCTCCTCATTATATTCTTTGATCGCTCGATCAAAAAAAGGCAGTCTACACGAGTGGCCAGCAAGACTACCATCCGCTGCCCGGACCTCAACATATATGAACAATAATTAATTTCGGCCACATTGTAAAAGGGACTCAGGTTTCGGGACACAACGTAAAACCCCCCAAACAGTGTGCCAATAACTGCTGGAATATTCTACTAAAAATGTAAAAGTAACAGCATTCCTGCATTTGTCAACTTCTCGGATAGAGTGAAGTAGATATACGCCATTTAGGGTTGTGTATTAGACGATGGAGTGCTAACGTCACTGAAGGTCTACAAACGAAGTGTCTTATGTACTGTTCCATTAAGTTTCCCCATCAAGGGCATGGATCAGAGTCAGGGAAGCGAATGTAATACATTTTAACGATTCTGTGTTCAAGACCTGATAAATAAATATGTTGCGGCACGTAGGCACTAGCCACCCATTACGTGGACAACCGGTTATGGCTGGATGTTGGTATCTTATTCTTAAACTAACACACGACACGTGCTTTGGAATTTAAAGAATTCTTGACAATTAATTTGATACTAAGTACCTACATTGGTTTGATGTAGCAATACGAAATGATTTACCAAATGTAGTCTGTTTCTGTTCTAAGATATTTCAGGATACATGCGATGTATCGTAATGTCAAGAAAACCTTTAGATTCTGTCCATATAAGTACATAAAATAGGTATCTATCAGAACTCAGAACGGAAGTGCTTCAGGAAATGAGCTTCACGCCACACGAGTCGAGTACGTAATTTTCTTTATCAAAGGAAAAACACTCAACAGTCGTGCAACGAATTTGATTTCGGAGTTTTCCCAGAACCTATCATACTGTGTGTCTAGATTTAGCTAGTTATTTGGGAAGTAATCATACGTACATTGTGATTTAAATAATAATTGTGATGTAACAAAAGCCACATCGGGTAGAATCAATTGTCGACCCCAAAAATGTGTGTTATATGGTGATGATGATGTGATGAAATAACGCAGGTAGATTATAATCTAAAAGAATATAATACTATACGACAGTAACTTCGTACAGTACCGCGGCCAACGATGCACTTAGCCCTGTGACCTACAATAGCAACAATTAGTCTCAAGGCAATCGAGAGAAATCTTCAGTGATTTTTTGCAGTGCTCGCAGACAATTTAATTTGTTCTTATTTTAAATAGCGATTACTTATTCATTGGGGACTGATCGTCGTTTAGCTATACAAAGGTTGGTAGTGGTGTCATGGGACGGTCCCATTCAACGGCCATCTCCAAGGTCGGCGAACAATCGAGGAAAACGTTGGGCGCCACGGCCGCGGCAGTGTCCACTGGGCTGGACCCTACGCATTTGTCATATTGATCAATCCGATTGTGGCTCTTTTTTATTCCGAATCATTTTGCTTTCGTGCAACCTTGTCGCGTTTCCTCGTGTATTATGAGAACAGCCATTGGTTACGCTATTAATGGGATGTTGTACAAAACTAAACAGAAAATTGTTTCTGAAGATGTTCAAAGAGCGTAGCCTTCCATCTACGCTTCCTAGTCATGTAATGGAGGCTGCTAGTGTCTTCACGAATGTCCTAAATCGTATCGTAACTAAATCGTATTGAATACGCGTCGTCTGGGTAGCAAGATTGCTTTTTATTCTCATATCATCTTCGCTTCATTGTTACCTATTTCAATACTCTTAGCTATAGGAGGAGCCGGGTGCGTAGAGCCTTTATTTTTGAATTCATATCGTGGACTCAAAGGCTCTCCCGCGCTGGGGCCAATTATTTTACACTCTAGGGAGCACGTCTAGACTAAAGTCTCTAGATACAACTCAAGCAATATACAATAATAATCAATTAAAAGGCAACGAATAAATATAAGAATTGTTTAATTAAATTAGTGCTAAATCTAATTGGACCCAATGATTGATGAAACTACACCTTGTTCATAGTGTAACACGAATTTCCTAATGTTTTGTTAATTTCCAAACGTCATTGTTGTAACCACTAATCTAGAGTCGTGAAATTGCATCGTGGGGTGTTAAAATGTAGAAACGATAAGTTTTATTTTATGGCCCAACTACCTATAAACTTATTGGATTGATTGGTTAGTCGTGAAACTCGTGGATAACCAGAGCCTTGGAAACAATAGTTACTTTTTAACAATATACTTAAAAATTCTAGTCTGTCCGTGTATCAAAGAATATTGCTTATATAGCTAGCGTTATTATAGATAGCCTAGAAATGTAAAACTTACGTCCAGTGCGAAGTTGATTCATGAAATGTATTTTTTCTCGGAATATGGTATCTAATTATCTTCAAAATGTATAAAGGTTCATGCTTGTGGTGACCTTACTAATGTTAGCATGACTCTACGCGTACTTACCGGAATTCTAAACATATTGAAACTTGTATCGTTCCATTTCCCGTTATATTGTTTTACACTTTATTATCGACCATTTCATAATAATTATTTACGCATGGCTCGACCACACGTGAATGATAGCGTAGTGACTAGTATTGTAATCTTTGGTATCGAATTTTGACTCGCCTGGTAGCCTAGACGCGTCTGCAACTGCTTACCATCATCAAAACCATCATTCAAGATCATCTACACTAAGATTTTAAAGAGGAAAGATTTGATTGTTTGTTTGTTTGTTTGCATTGAATAGGCTCCGAAACTACTTGACCAATCTTAAAAATCGCTACATCATCAGCGAGTAACAAAGGCTATATTTTATCCTCGTACTCCCACGGGAACGGGAAGTACGCGGGTAATACCGCGTGACGTCCGCTGGTCAACAAATAATTTGACTCAAGGGACACTGGGATTTTCTTCAAACTAACCTATTTTAATTCTGCTTCAATTTCCAAACTAAAGCCTGACAGGAGAAGAAACAGTATCCATGTGAAGTGTGTAATATGAATCAACCAACAATAATCTGTTACTCAGTTTACGTTTTCCTTACGACGTAGGTAAACGTTACGTCAGGGTTTACAGTTAGGTACTATTTATTGACTTTAACATAAATCCTGTGACGAATTCTGGCATACCCTTGTGTGACGTGCCACAGCATCTACAGTTGCGGTCACGCTTGCTCTGACGATGCTCGTAGGTCGTGACTCGAAAACCGACCTCACATCGTATACCATAGCAACGTGATTTCCTCAACAGTACTTCATAGTTTCCTGTACGTGGCAGTCGCTAAGCAATTGTTTTATTATTAGATAAAATCTACTTAATTCGTTAAGAGCATTTTGTAAAACTTATGCCGTTCTCTAAACAGTGTTTTCGTGTGTTTATCTTCTTGGAGTTGGTTTTATCTTAGCCCAGTTTGAAAGTGCTATCAGTTTCTGACACAGAAGCAGGTAAGTGCAGTTCATCAAGTGGCTCTACATTACAAAACACTTTGAAGAACTTGACACCAAAACGATATTGTCTTGTTATTGGCCTATTTTTTTCTTCACCACAATACGCAACTGGAGCAGGGTCGAGTGGCCTTGTCGCTTATCACACTGCAACAATTCAGTTTTCACTTGCATTGTTATCGGCTTTGTAAAGTTCAATTCGGTAATATCCGTTTGATAACGTAGTGCGTGCCTAAAGGCCGTGAAATGGATTAATGTTTTAATTATAACACAGTGGATGGATTCTAAACGCGAATGAATATTCAGTCCTATAATAGTACTAATGTGATCTCGATGTAGGATTAAGAGTAGTGCTCTAACATCACCATTTGCTTGGAAAATCTGCTGGTTCTTCGAGCTACTTTTCTGACACACTGGTTGTTTATTTTTGACAGAAGGCAGATTTTTTTCCCCGAATGGCAATTGTCTCGCTGTCTTTAATTAATCTTTTGTTAATTGTTTTTTCTTTTAATTATATGAGCCGCAATCTCTTCCATTCGTTCGTTTTGTCCAATATAGGTACTGTGTAAATATTTTAAGGATTTTCAAACGGTAGCACAAATAGTATATCTCCGATGTTTGGTCGGTGCTCGCCACCCTCGCGATTGTTCACCGGACACTTGGGCAAACTGTGTGCAAAACACTCCATTGTGACGTGCACACTGACAACAGACGATTAAATACGTTCAACGACTAGTTGTTGACTCGCCTGAATGTTTCAGACAATTGTTCAGTTGAAACTTACAATCACATGGAGAGCTGTCTGCAGTTTCTATGATTTTAGCGAATTCGTTGCTCTTTTATTTCTCCTTTGTATAACGCTAGCGCTCGACTGTCTAACGTCTCTGAACAAATTGTGAAAACAAGCTATATACACATCTGGAAATGTGTATTTAGCTCGTTGTAAATGAAATTGTAATAAGAACATTTTGCCCGTTCCTGTGTTTCTTCTTTAAATTTCAATTCTACTAAGGAATATCAAAACGGTGGAGCTTTATTGAGTTTTGAAAAAGTGTATCTCATTCATAATAATAGCGTTCCTAGTCTCACTTAATTCTTAATTCAATCTGCAGTAATTTATTGTTTTGCTAGAGAAAATGTTAAAACTGGCATGCAAATACACGGGAAACGTGTAAAACAAATTAATATGACCTTGCCATTGTGCGGAGCAGACAGCGACGCACCGGTCAAAGTCACTGCCAGTTGTAGGCTTGCAAATTGTTTATTCATAATACACTATGACATTATTAACATAATAGGACAATTAGAAAATTATGCTCTTTATACGAATCACTGAAGCGTCAAATTTTTTGCTTGTCCCTTTAAATTTCGGAGTTCTAGTTCCGGTAGATAAGAAATTGGATTGAGCACAAACATTTGGAACGTATGCATATATGGATGGAAGCGCTTAATTTTCAAATATGGCATGTTGGCTCTACAAATATCGTCGTAACTTATGTAAGAACAAGCTTTCGCAGTGACTAAACAAAATGATTACAGGTTACCCAGCGTATTGCATCGACTATTCCATTTACTATACCGAGACCTACTTTTAAATTATACGACAGTGCAATCAAATAGTACGGAAAATAATAACATAACGTGTCTTAATCAAAATGGCCTCAAACAAATGGCCAAACGTTCATGTGTCCATGCGTGTTCTATTCACAAATTGGTCGAGTGCAGTTGGTGAGTGGTGGGTACCGTTGCGACTGGTTTGGTGCGAGTCGCAGGCGGCCACAGGAGCGCCATTAGCCGCCTATCGTCCCATTTATTGCTCTTGACACGGCTCGAGTAAGCGCCCTTGAGCTCAATGCGTCTCCGTGCAAATTCTTCAAACATCGCATCTGACTTGTTCTTTTTGTTGATCGTGTTATTCAACTTTTTCTGACGAAAGAAGAGTTGGCACGCAAAGGTGAACAGTTCGTCAGCTTGAGTTTCGCCGAGGCAGTATCTATTGGGTTTTTACAACCGAAAACTCCGCATTGTCGTTTCTAATTTAAGTCTTCACAGTCTAAAATTCAGTCTCGGTCTGTCAATATCACAAACGTAGATTATGAAAACAATCCTTAATGATGAATGTGCTCAAGATGTTTTCGAGGACAATTGCAGTTGAGAGATAGGCGGTATAGTAAGCATGCATGCGACCGTTACTTGGCGGCTGTCCGCTGGACTAGTTCAACTTCGGACGCGGTTTGGGCTGACCCTGAGCGGCGACCTCAATCGGGACCAGCGGCTAGATGATATCACTCGTTACGCTTCATTTATTCTAGAATACTGCAGAATGTGGAACAGATCTGATTGGTAACGCTGTGATGACTGACTATTCAGCTTGACCTTCACAAACTATTTTCAATCAATTCAGGATTTCGTCTTGGATTTGCGTCTTAAAACTTGTTTAGGCAATAGCCTTCTCTTTCAGTTAGAACAGTAACGTACAAGCAGGTTTTCAGTATGTGAATCATCCATTATTATAATAAATCTATAGCAAGCAGTACTGGGTTTTATGTTTATACGTTTAATTAGTGTTCATGTGTCTGTTGAACATATTTTTATTGCTCAGTTAACGTGGATGATGTCATTACTTAGCGATGTGCCGCATGCCGTTGAAAATCTGAGCAACATTAGTTCCTTCATGAGGGGTCTGTTTGTAGTGAGCTAGAGTCATAGTTGTCCTTGTCCGCAGTCAAATCGCACACAGTCAAGTCAATGAACTCTGCTTCGCTTGCAAAGCAAGACAGCCTAGGTTCTCGTCTATCACTGGTCGTGATTGTTGAATAGCTATTTCTCTCTTATACATACTTCGCTGCTTGATGTCAAGGTAGTATAAGACACTATTTGTGACTATTTTATTTAAGCTTTCACGCTAGTTTTATATATTTAAATTTGGTTTCCCGGGTATATTTAATTGTTTATATGTCCTGTCTGTTTTCTTTCATGTGTGTTTTACATTAGTTGTAAACACTTCGAAAATAATAAATCTCAAGACGAACAAGGTGCGTTTTGAAACTGGTTGATTTCAATTGTTATCAATCAATGTCACAATACATAATTGCTTTTTAATTCTTTGAGAATTTCTTCATTATCGTACCTCTCTATCGCCAAAAATGTATTCATATTTTGTTGCATGTCATTGGCATTTATCGTATTGATGATAAAACACATATTGTAGACGTGAAAATGCATTGAAATAATAGCGCTATAACTTTGATACTGATTCAAATATTTGTAGAAGGTATTTCCATTACATCATCTAATCATTAAATAACAACCTCCCAAAATATGATGGTCCATCAACACCAAATATAAAGTATATTGAAGATATGATTATAGCATTACAGTATATCCTCCAATTTAAGTTGGGCAATAAGTCAGAAGACTTCCTGGTTTATTATTAAAAGCTCTTCTACAATGTCCATGTCGTGAGTGGGCGTGCAGTTGAGGTCGTTGCTTTGTGTAACCAAGCATCTTCGAGATTCTAGCCAGGTTTTACAGAAATTCCCACAACGATGCTGTGTCGAAGGGGCGTATTTGCAATTGGCATTGTATTCATTGTAGCAGTAGCCTCGATAGTTATGATATATGTGATGAATTGAAAAACAGCTAGGCAGTGGCCTATTGTGACGATAGCCATGAAAATATTAATCATTTCTTTATTACTTGTCTTCTTGTCATCACATCAATGAGCTCACATTTACCAACATCTGTAGTTCAAATAATTACTTAGTCTAGTTTATTCAATTATCCTTCTTTACGATTTTTCGCATCTTTCTGGTCCATGTCCGGTAGTCTTTCTATAGCGAATCTTCCTTCTATTCGGACATTTGTCTCATTCTGAATCATATTTAGAACTGATATTGGAATCATTTCAACTGTTGCTGATAATGTGTCGTCATTCGGACCTCATGGAATACTATCTTGTCATGTGTTCGATTTCAATAAACTACCGATAATTGCATTATCAGCTTCATATATTAATGTATTATGAAGGACTTTCTGGATAGAACACCTTGGTTTGGAGTGTTCCTCGATAAGGATAGAGTGTTTGATGGCGTCAACTGATATCACTTCAAGTACAGCGTATTGGTGGAATATTTTACACTCCTACAGCGAAAGTAATAAACCATGTAATGAAGCCCGATCTTACCGATGTAGTCTCTTTATCTGGTTTCTCTGCCAAAGTATTGTCAACAATGTTTATACATTATGTGCACAGTTGTATCACTTGTATAATAGTTTGGTTATCGATCGCAATGGCGAATATGATTAAACGAGTGCACAATCTGATCAATAATTGGCTCACAATGTTCACATCAAGATTAAAATTTAGGTCAATTTGAAGGTTGTCGTTTAGAAATTAAAATATCATTGCTTTGATGTTTTCGTATGCTCAAAGATATTAATTATCATGTTAATTAATAATGCGTTAACATGTTCCATCGATAGCATGAAGGAAACCTGAATGATTTATGTACAGGCTCAGGATGCTATAATTTTTTTTAGCGAAACGTGCGTAGTTTCCATTCGCATTTGTGCATTGCAAAATTCTAGCGATGGATGATAATTACTGGAGTAGTTGTGATTGCGTGTCAATGCCAACAATATATGAAGGGAGTGCTGAAATATATGAGTGAGTTGTTGCGCGATGAATCGTTTGAGACGGTGTGCGTGTATCAAGTTTTTAGGTTCAGAAGTTTACTGCATGCCGGGCCACCACATGTGGTGTAGTGTAGAGTAGGATCTTTTGTAGCGATTGCCAAAAGATACACTAATAGTTCTACTAAATTCGATCAACATTTTGATAGAACTATATTTGGAACTTACTTAGGTAATTAGATTTTGATATAGACAAGGACAGACTCTATTCATCAACGTTATCGCTTCATAATTGCATAGAAACAAGCTCTGAGTTGCGGCAAATACATATGTTGCTAGTGCGGTCACTTTTCCAATAAGAAAGCCCGTTGGACCTGCGGTTGTGATCCGCAATCTCAGCTCCGGTCACCCATGACTTCCTATCCTACCGCTTTCACCTACCCTGACCACGTCGCGGTCGCGGTCTTCGGTGCTTCCTTGTGCACAATATATCTAGCCGGATGTGTATTTGGATGATGACGTGGTATTGCATAACAAAACTTATCGTCTAGGAACTCAAGTTACAACAATAATATATGGTGTGAGACAAGTACATCAATAAGATTCCAATTTAGCGCATTTGATAGTACGGAATAAATGTATTTCACATTCGTATTTTATTCTAAGTGGTATTGTTTACAATGATGATCATTCGTTATGGGATTCTGAGACTGGATTACCGATAGTAAATTTCAATCAGGCCTTGTTCCTCTGCCATGCAAGACTTGAGCTAATTAAAGTCTATAAAGAATATAATCGTCGGATTTAATAGGTTTATTACCTTATTGTTACCCCTTAATGTTCCTATGCATTCATCAAAAAGATTTATATGTCCTTCTTAGCCCTCTCACAAAATTATTGTGGCAACTCATTGAAGGTTAGTCAATTAATTACGCCATCTGATTCTGATGAGGAAACCACGAGCGCTTTGTGCAGCTGATGAAGTCATTATCGAACAATACAGTAGTGTTCAGTCGACCCATCACATGTACAAATTATCACATTGCCCTATTACTTAGTGAACAAATATTTTTATACTTCAATAGAAATTCTTAGATGAGGATAGAATAAATCAATGATTATCAATCTATTGTGGATAAATATTTGTATTGTGATGAGCGAGTCATGGTTATTCCATTATGATCAAATACTCTGTAGAGTATACATTTTCCATATATTGTTGTTTTTCTGTGATATATCTGCGCAATTTTATTGCATACTTTTACGAGGTTCATATTCAGTAAAGGGTACATGCCAAGGGCTCAATTTATTACGCCATGTCACAAGAATAGATCGTTACTTTGGTTATTTATTTTTTGTTTGGATTAGGTTCCGTTCAGAGCAATTTTCAGTTTTTATGTATAATTCTATAGAATCTCTGATTGGTTCAGTAGCTAAGGCGGCTGTTTTTGTCGTTATAATTTAATGATTGGACTTTACACCACCATTAGCTTCAGTTTTTGCTCAGTGACCAAGCGTTTTAGTGGCACTGGAAATTGGAAGACGTTTTTCATCAACGCAAACTTTTTCAATAATGACTGTGTGAGCTCGGCGTAGTGCGCTCTTGTGTTTATTGTCATTGTTTCACGTTTAGTTTTACTAACATTTGAATATTGTATGTTGATACAATTGCTTTCAAAACCTTTTACTTAGGGGGCATCGTTTGGACTACCTTTATATAAATAGGGTTATTTGTCACAGGCGATATAGTCAGGGTGCGCATTTACCCTTCCGATGTTATTATTTGTCCCCTCGTGACCCGCCGGCTGGTCGCAGCGCAATCGATTGTGGACAACACGACAGACCAGTTTGTTACACAAGTCGGACACATCTGCTCATTAGTAAATATTATACATTATATATTTATGCTGTATACTGAATACATGATAAATATAACTTTTTAATAATAATACGTAAATGCCAAGGTAGTGTGTATTACTTACATTTATGAAAGTCGCATCCATTTATACAACTGCTTCGAGTAAGACAATCTCATTTGCTGATATTTTTTTAAAGTTAACAACAAAATATCTACGAATTTAAAGGCATGCTTGATGGCAGTGTTTCGGATCACTAGCATTAAACGGCTCATCCGTCAGTCGGGCAGTTTTTGTCCATTTCTGTGGATCACGGAGATCGATCGGCCTCGCTGCACGCTCTGCTGGCGCTTGCGTCACCGTCAGGTGTATAGCACGATCATGACTTGAACTGTTCAAATATGCCTGTCTCTTAATCACGTAGAACAACGAAAACGGACACCTAACTATATTTATCCGAGCTCTAATTTCCTAATTCCTTCATTCGATTGTGACTAAAATAGAAAAGCTCATTATCAGTTCACACTTCGAATGTTCCTAGAGGTCATTCACGACGAGATAATTTTATCGTGGAGTCGATTCGATAGTCTCGATTACACAACCATGGAAGATTGGACAATCCGTCAATAATCGATCCCCTGCTCGACGTCGCGGACAGATTGATCGCTCACCCCAAACTGGCACACTCCACGTACCGGATCTATCGAGCTTGTAAAGATATAAAAATGCCTCTAGCTTTACCTATTTTATTGAGTGGATATGACTCATAGAGTTTGATCACTGCTCATGACATGTATTGCTTTATCTACCCCGGGGGCGTGTGCGTGTGATATACCATACCGGGGAGTTATTTGTACCGTCTGCAAGCCTATCGGTTTCACATAAAAATGGAATTATATCCACCGAACTGAAACTGTGCCGGATATGTTATTTGGGACGTCGATAAACGGAGAATGTACATGTTTGCTTTATCAGTTTCATTTAATGTATTCTTCAACTTAACAATGCGAAGTAATGAGGTAACGTAATAGACTTTTCAATTCCATTTATTCACACCTATTTCTTGTAAGATTATATTTAGATATTGGCAGCAACCGAACTGTTGACGTGACTTGACTAATTTGTCAAATTCTCCACCATCAACGAGAACTATTTTAGGGACACGGTAATACTGAAGTTAATTGCCGCATTTAAAGTAGTCATTACCCCGGTATCATATCGATAATAGCTTTGTAACATGTCATGTTAGTTAAAAGTGTTTGGTGCGACGACAATCGGTACGTTAAATGGTTTAGCCGTATCTTGGCGTTTACGAGGGTACTGACGGTATGTAATTTGGCGCTGGTCGGGCTGTATTAGCATTACTATCAAACCCGGCGACACGGCGCCACGGGCGATGATAACGACGCCAACATTTGTGACTCACCCCCGAGCTTTTATTTATTTGTGGAGCAGGTTGGTAGCTTAGTTACGAGGATCACAGGGTGATTCTCATTAATGTATAATGTCAATGGGTAAGAGAACGAATAATTCTTCCTTATTTGTTTAATCATTTTTCTTTTCGGAATTGGTTGACAAAATATAGACGATGACGCCTTAAGTAGCATCTTGATTCTATTCGCACTATTCCGTTTTATGCCAGAAATTGCAACGTATTATAACCAGAAGCATAGTTTGCATATTACAAATGATTCCGGGAACAAAGTATTTGGGTCGCGCGCTAGTGTAGCGTGTTTGATGTAGGTACGTCATACGTGTAGTACTCTCTGGTCGCAGTACACGGCCCTACGTTCCCTAAACAATTTCCGTGCAAAGTTTCAAGGTGATACTGAATCAGCCTCACCACTGGCACCCGGCCAGCATTCCCATCGTGAAGTACATGACTGAAACGGATCATCGCTGGTTTATATCATGCAATGTTAGTGTATCGGAAGGTTTATCATAATATACTTTACGTGTGTACAAATAAATCTACCTCGTTGGTCCAGGATAGTTTTTGCTAGATGTGTTCCACTTATAAGAGAAACTAAATTGAGGTCTTACGGACAAAAATAGATTCGACGTCAGACCTGTAGCTAAATCTTAATTGTGTCTGGTGACATGAAGTCAATTGGGGTATTTGAGGGTCAATTGATGCGAATAATCTTACTGAAAAGCAAGGCAGAAGACATGCATACTGAGACACGGAACTGTTGATGAATTCCTCAGCTTCTTAGATACGATTTAGCATACCTTATAGGTATACAGTTTTCCGGAATCGAACCTAAAATGACGAATGAAAACGTTTTCGTAACCAAGACGATCACGGTAGCGAGATTTCCAAGACGTTAGGTAACCCCGCTCTAACACAAATGTCAAAAGCGTTGATTTCGTTAATATTTATTCATTAACACAGTAAATCAATGAGTTGGTAAGTGAGCCATTTGTTTTACGGGCTTTTGTAATGATTTCACGAATCCTCTAGAATCGAACCTATCTCTGGCGAATTCACTTTCGACTTAATCTAGCTATCTTTTCCGATACATGAGCCACGAAGACGGTTCATCGTACATCTTCTTATATCCATAAGGAAGAAATAAAGATTGTTATTTAATTTTTCACACAATATTTGAACTGAGTCTCATTTGTATTTCAGTCACAAAAATCATCAATATAATTATTAATAAATAATTGACTAACACAGATTTAACTAAATAGAGTTCAAACGACACACATACACGATTTACGGGCAACGTGGTTGCTATGTTGTATATTTGTGACGTGTGAGAGGGACCTAAAGATGTAGCCACATATCACCGAAGACTTCTTTGCTTCAACGTCACAGATCTGTAAGTCAGGTGCAACTGAACTTTTCTCTCAGACACGCCAGTTTCTTGCACTTGCCACTTGACATTATCAATTGGTTTGTTTTGTATTTTTCACTGTGTCATTTATTGACTTAGTTTATCGTGTTTATCAAATCTTTTATCAAAGTCCGGTAAACTTTAAAATCAACAAGATAAACTGATAGGCAATGATAGAAACGTATCGCTTACATAAACACGCGATTGCATTGTATTGGCTTCATTATTGACGCGTGCACTTGAGGCCAACATTTAAGGATACTTAAAGGGTTTCACTTTGAGGCCGCGAGTACTATTAGAACTAATGAATCAATTAGGATCATGCTAATAGTCTGCGCTAGTCGACCGGTACCAAATTGAGAGAGTTCTTTGTGTTTTCTTAACACTGAATAAAACTTTATAATTGAACTGGTTTGAAATGAATGATTGGTCACTGAAGCATAATCGCAT
Source organism: Watsonalla cultraria (assembly GCA_964035505.1). Lineage (NCBI taxonomy): Eukaryota > Metazoa > Arthropoda > Insecta > Lepidoptera > Drepanidae > Watsonalla > Watsonalla cultraria. Next base: position 282,378 of record OZ037717.1, on the reverse strand, counting down.
AGGTATATCTTCCTTTGATATATTTTATTTTAGAGCTAGCTGTGCCCCGCGTAGACTTAATTTAATGGTGGGACGCGGAAATCCTATTTTTTTTTAAAATAAAAGTAGCCCATGTTACTTCTTGTGACTTCTGCCATTTGCTATCTGCCAGTTCCGTTAAAATCGGTCCAGCCGTTTCAGAGACCCAGAACAAACCGACAGACAGATAGACAAACACAGATTTTTTTTAAATTTGGTTTTTATTTCAGTACCATATTACTTACTTAAGTATATATACTTTCATATGCATTTAGTGAAAATATGTTATTTTGGAATCACAAACAGACAGTTCAATTTTATTTATCTATATATAGTTATAGATGTATAGATAACAAGGCACAAATATTGTTCTCAGGTCAATACTGTACATAACCATACCGTAGGAACTATTTAGAGTCTAAAAAACTTCCAAAGCATTTAGGTATTTCGGAACATTACGCAACCGTCATTAGCACTATCGACATGTTAACCTCTATCTAAATGCGTTAACCCATCAATATTTGTTCCAGACTAACGATCAGTATGCGAGCCGGTGTGGTGCACTCTTCTCCAAGCCTCGGGGGAGGACGACACGTTGATACCCAAGTAGCTCCAATCGCCACTTAGATAGTGACCATATGTGAAGTGTCTGTGTGTGAGTGTAGTGGTGTCGGCGTGGCGCCCGATGTCGGCGTCATGGCCTTCATGACCAAGAAGAAGAGGTACAAGTTTGGGGTGCAGTGCATCCTTGAGGAGCTGACCGAAGTGCCCTTCGTGTCCGCGGTGCTGTTCGCTAAGGTCAGGCTGCTCGACGGTGGCAACTTTCAGGAACACTCTAGCAGGTCAGTACTCAGTAGCAAGCAAAACACCACGATTTATGAACTCCTTGTCCAAATAGTTCTTTTTGAATTAAAATCCAAACTAGTACTTATATATTTCTACTTACAATTCGTGTGAAAATATTGTTCATGTTGACCATGATTACCTTAATACTAGACTGAAACGTAATAAGACGATAATAACCGCTATTACATTATATTATCTCAGCCAAGCAAAAGACAAAAACAGCACCATTGGGATGATATCTTAGATCCGACGTGAATGAATTATCTGCTATTGTGTTGGTCGCTCTGAGGTCGTCCGATGTATAAATTATCTTTCCTCCTTTTTTGTACCGACTGCTTATTGCTAACATATGGTTTTCATTTAAATCTTTCATAATTTTTATTGTATTTTATAGTCTTGCTTCTATGTGTGTTGCTGGTGTCTTTCCTATATTTCTTGTGAATTATATGACTTTTTAGACCTTTTCATTATTTATTCTGTCGTCGAATTAGACTCGGGTATGTAACCAGAGCAAAGGCAGGCATCAAAGGGATTTCGTACGTCTGAAAACTAAACGCCTTAATCTCGTTGAACCGTTTGCGGGTAGCTCCTGCCAGAATAATGAGATGCTGGCAAATCTCCAGCTTAAATACAGTGCTCAACTGCCATATAGTATTCTTTTCTAAACCAGATATCTTTTCACATAGTTACTATTCAACTTAGCTCTTAGTGATTTTTTATAATAAAGGAAGTTACGGCTGTTTCTAAATTGTTTTGGATAATTCTATAACCAATTTGATATGATTATGATTTTAGTCGGTATGACTCGTATCGCAGGGTAAAATAATAGTACCTACTTACAAATGCACAAAAAATATAGTAGCACCTGCTAGGCGTGCAAACATTGTTGATGTTCGCTCTGATTATAACGCCTAACCATTATTTGGTTAACTCGTTACGTTATGTAACGAGTTAACCAAATAATGGTTAGTATTTTTTATTATAGCAGATTAATGGTTACATTGTGATGGGACAACGATTTGTTAACATTAGATTTGGCTTACGTCATAGTATCATATGTAACGTAACAACACGGTCCACTTTGAAACTTGCAGTTTCGTGATGCAACACATCACTATCGACACAAATATCTTTAGCTATAATAATACCATCAGGCTGGAACCTGTTGTCCAGTAGAGCTTTTACTCTTATTCTATTTATTTCCTTACTAGCTTCCGCTTAAACGGTAAATGTTCTTCACAAAGAATACACCTCCAAATTTCATGTCTTAAGGCCAGCGACTTAGGCTATTCGTTGAGTTGGCTGAGTCAGTCAGAGCTTTGTGTTGTTTATGTGTAGGTCTTCAACCTGCCAACGGTACACATACAATTTACAATTTTAAGTAGTGTTGATTAAACTAAAATAGCAGAGGCCCACTTTCCAGCCATAGGGTGAATTCATTATCAGGCACTCATTCCACCCACTCATTCAGTTCTGCTGAGCGTGAAATTAAACGGCCCACCATCTTTTTCACTTCACTTGCAGTGCGGTGAGTGGGGTCGCAAGAGATCGTCGAGATTCGAGGCGCTGCTGCGATTGTTGAAAATTATCTTCCAAGCTACTAGCATAGATAGCAGAAATAAACTCATCAAAAAGCTTGCAAAGTGGTTAAAATATTCTTAAGGGTCTAGGCATCAAGGTTTTATCAGGACATTATATTTGTCCGATGGTTTTCCTCAAAGGTCTAATCATCTTCAAAAACACGTGATATTGGTTGGCTCGTTTAAGATTAATATCTCACTAGCAAAGTTGACTTTCATGAATGTCGTCTCCACCGGCTCGGATAATAAAGTTAACGATTAGGGGTCGGCGCCGCACACATCATTCACCAGATTACCTGACTCCAACTTAGGCAGTGACTCAAGCCAACTGCTTATAAATGTCGAGTTAGCTTAATTCTCTTTGGACTTGGCCCAACCCAATCTCCTTACAATCTTGTCCTTGATACATTATATACATTATTAATTCATTGACGGAATTACTTACCTACATTTTAAAGTGATAAGTACCAAAACAAAACGCATGTACGTCTTCAAGAAAATATTATCCCTGCGCTTGCAGAGTTATTGAAAATTCAATTTCATTCAGAAAATTTGTAATCATCTCGTCGTGTTGAATTTAATATGAACTCGTGAGTTATAATTGAATCTTGCTTTCGATATTGCAAATATTTTCTTTTGTGATAAAAATTATGTGCATTTGCATAAGATATTTTTGTAAAATTTTGCTTTTGTCTTCGTTATTAAATTCAAATCTGAATAATAATTAAGTATGACCGTCTCTTCATACACCATTGATTTGAATTTATGAGTCGTGTATTGCGTTTGCGTTTGCAGACCATGGGAACACGTGGAGTGTTCAATAAAAATGCCACCCAATGCTCCTTCCACCTATAATTCAGTGTAACTAGTCCGGAATCGGTGCACGGGACGCAACGCAACGTGCGGAATGGGAAGTGGCTAGTTATAGGGGGAAGAGGAATGCGCACTCGTCCGCCTGTTCAGAGACAATTGCCGGGTGATTTTGAAATTAAGATGCATTTTGTTGTAACTACAAGCGTTGTAAATTGTGTGCGACGGGAGGAGAGTCCACGGCTTTTGAAGACTCCAAGCTTTCGTTAACTGGATGTATACCCGGCGATATTGCACATGGGTTTATCAGATATGATAATAATAGTTTACCTACATGGACGATATGATAATTACAGGTAATTCCCATAGTTGCGCTACCTATGACTAACATGCAAACATTTCCTATTCGGGCAGCGCAACCATTATTTTGACATGCATTAAATATACATATAAATTGTATTGTATTGATATCAGGTATTTACGCTATAGTATTGATATCAGGTATTTACGCTGATTTCTTGGATTCTCTGTGGTTTATTGATGTTTAATTACTTGAGCGATTGATGAACAATCTTAAACAATGTAATGTATGTCCGTAGAGTTAGTACAATTTTGAAATAGTTGTTGGCAACCATATCGACAAGTCATATGTATTTGGAACGGACGATTCTCGGGAAGTTGCAGTGGCACAAGGTTGCTTCGCTTCAAATTGTGACGATACGGGCAACTGTGAATGTTCCGTTGTGCAACATTTATTGGGATTGTATGTTGTCGAATGCCAGCGGTTTGGTGAATTATTCTAAAATTACACATGTATGCAGTTATATTAATATTGTAGCATTGTCACGAGTTGCCGTGACTACGTAGTGGGCGTACACCGTCATCTGGTATGAATTCATTCAGCTATCATTGCATATTTATTTATAAATCCGTTCAAAACATAAATATCATCGCCGAATTATTAGCAAGCACTCGCATTGTTTTACAGGAAAAATTTGTTAGTTGAAAATCATTTCAATGAGTAATGCATCTGACAATCCATAGTCGTTTTTGTTACTTTTCTGTAGTCATTTCTGTTGTGTAATGGATGATGACAGACAACGTATTTGTTAGTCTGTTACTCATCCTTAATAGTTTTGGTTGGATGGTACTATATTGATGAAGAAGAAAGCAACAAAATCATTGACGTGGTCTCATTATTATAAAAGCTTAGGAAGTTAAATATATGATGAATCTTAACCTTCCAGCAGTTCCTTTTGTCTATTTGTACATATTCTTACTTCTGTATCCCATTGAGTAGGCAGAGACCATGTATGTCTATTTATAGTGGAACAAAATGTAATGGTAATGAATGCGCTTATCGCCAAGTTGTCAAGGTGATGGAGCCCGCATTGCACCAGGGTCGAAGGTCACCCGTGGCGGCTCGCCAACCACCATCCCCATTACTCACCTACCACTATAGTCCAAATTGCTTTTTTAATGGCTATGTTTTATCTTACTTTCAAGTGTAGAGACAGGGAAAATAAAACCTACTTTTGACCTAAAACATTCTCTTTGATTACAGAATGTGATATGTGTGAATCTATGGATCGAATGAGCACATTGTTTAGATATTTATTTACTACAAGGCTAGTATTTATAGTTTGATTCATTCAGATCTCAAATTGCAATAATTGTATTAGTAAACAAAGGCATATCTGGGCCTGCATCACCACTGGGAATTATATTGTGATGTCACGAGAATGCTAGTGAAGATGACGTGATCATAACAGCGCAGATGTATAAGTTATTTGAAAAGTGGTTATATATTTGTATTGTATTTACAAAATTAAATGTCGACAGTAGTTTCACAAGCATATATAATTTTCCACTTATCGGCTCGACTGTCCGCTGATTATGCTCGGTACTATCCCTTTCAGAGTAAATGTTTGTGAAGCTCAGCTCGTTTGCTTGTCAATAGCAAAGCCATAATCCAAAGGGAAACTATCACGCTTTCCCCGACACGTTGACTTACTACACTTATTACGTTAACATTGTGATAATTGTACAGATTCATTTGAGATTAGAATCATCAGGTCCGAGACGATTTGTGCAACTTGAAGCAGCGCTAAGTAAATTGACACTTTCACTCGCTCATTTGGCATTTTCTCCTTTTTGCAACAGCATTTCTTGAAATATCATCCACATTAAGTAAAATTTTTGGTGTTTTATTCATGAAATCCTTATGCTCTTCAGACAATAAGACTACTCAAATAGTTGAAATTGAAATGCTTATAGACTGTTCTGTACGTTTTGCCCTTTTGAACATTTTAAATCAGTTCCCACATTTTTACTGCGATAAGTGCCAGTCCTATCATTCTAGCTCCATTTCCTTTAGTATAATGTTCAGCAATCTAATGGTAACGTATGTCAAGATTAATTACGAAAAGGTATGTTACCGTCGTAACTTTCATCGTCGGAATCGAGATCGTGTTCATCGGCGCGTACTGCCTGAACCGTTGAACTGTCTTTTATTATAGTTGTATCACTACTTGTGAGCTCTTCTGTTTCAATAAATCTTGTATTAGCTTCTTTGACGATTTTATCATCATTAGATACCACGGTGAGATCATTGTTTTATTGTGTCTGATCATTTCCAGAAGAAAGAACTCTAATAGTATAATGTTTATATTAGGGTTGTCCCATTTGTATAATCCTGAAATAAGGATATACTTACCTGTAAGCTCCTGCAAGGTCAGCGTAGTAAATAATTAGCCAGCTTAGTCAATTGGATTATTATTGTGAAGTGAAGTACCGACACGCAAGACAGTGCTGTGTTTATATTAAATAGGAAGTCGTGTGGGCAGTGAAGGTTGTATGTATTGATTCTTTTGTAAATTTCAATAAAATACGTTTGTAATTTCCACCACGTCTGCCCTGACCATAAGTGCACGCTTCCAATGAATGGATTGTATGCGCATGAGCACTGAGCCGATGTTCATTAGTGTGGGTATTAATTAATAATTAGCATCGTTGAGTGAGAGACTGTGGAAAGTGAAATGCGTGCTCGCGGGGCTATTGGCGCGGGTATTTCGGTACTTTCCGCAATCAGTTTCATGAAAAAAATGTCGCTTTGCAACTACATCGCTTTGGCTTCGACTTTCGCGAGTCAGTGCGCCTTTATGGCAACATTAACGCTCTAATACGATGCAAATGTAGTATTTTATTGCAATGTGGCAATGCCCTTCGCCGCATTAATTACTTGATATTAAATGAGACGAATACTTAATTTCATTTTTAATTTGATTTTTAAACGTATTTATGGTATTACGCAATGTTGCATTGTATAAATTTGTGTGCGGTGTCTTTGGTCGATACTTTTCAGACTCATACATTATTACACCTACCTACCTACTAAGTACCTAGATAGACACACAGTCGGCTGTAACATCAAACTCTTCAATTGCTTTTATTTTCGCGGCGATAAAACATCCAGCTTGTTATTCGCATCGTTAATCAAATCCTCTCACAGCCCCTCTCACAGCTCTGCAGCGCAATGATTGCTTCATATTATATTGATTTGCATTTTCCGCATCTGCTCGACTAATATACGATCCACCGGTTACATAATTGAATCTAGCTGACATATTAATGTTTATTCGATATGCTTGGTGGTATACTGTTTGTCCTAGTTTCGAGAAACAAGTTTATCAGCTTAATTAAGTGTTCATTTTGATGAAACGTCCATGTGTTTGCTATTTGTTTCTATCACGGTTATTCGGGTATTGTAAGTAATACCTTCACTGAAATTATTTTCAGAGGACTATTATCCTGCCTAATGCCTATCTACACCCTAAGCCGTTATACCTGCTATTAAAAGTTAAAAAGGTTGCCCTTTACGTGCTAGTAATATTATCCCACGCTTGCCGGGGGCTTGGAGCGTGCCCTCGCATTAGGAATAAACCTTAGGACCGGTATACACAAAAGCTAATGGCTGAAGGATGCAAACCGCCGCTGGTAAAAATAATTTAATCTTCAGCTGTGTGGGTACCAGCCCGCTAAGCAAACATTTGCGTCGGAACTGTTTTATAACATGCGATGTTTGTTTTACTGTGTTAACACTGTAATTGTAAGCTCATTTTCAACGAAACATTAACCTATATACAGTAGGCAGTTTTTAATTTTGGCAAAGGTAGTATTTTGTATTTGCTTTGGCTGAATAAGTTATGTTTCTCTTAGCTTGCAGGCGTCGATTTGTTTGTATCGTAGTTATACAGCATTCTCATTATGATTTGTTTTTTTTTCTTTTTATTGGTATTAAACATTCTTAATGTTGATATTTCGAAGACATGAAGTATTCTATTACCGATTCGTAAAATTGAATATGCTTATTTCAATTACTTGGTATTGACGCTTTTTTCCTCCTTTAACTGCGCGATCGATTTGGCATGCAGATAATGTATTGTATGTAATAACTTACAATGTATGTAATCCAATAATAATACACACGCGATCAATCGATTCCTTCATTACGTGACCTATTCAAGCGTGTCGCTACACCTGTTGGCCGTGTCTGCCGCTGTCAGCAACAGCAACAGGCGTGCTAAGTGACAGCAGACAATAAATAAACGACTACTGGCAAACAGCGCTTGTCTAGTTTGCATATTTTGTTTTGATATTTTTTGCTGAAATGTATTATAGGTGTTGTTGAACCAAAATTATTTTTAAGTGCGTTCTAAACTACTACAAATCTTTTTGCACATGATTTCATAAACATTGGTTTGCACGTGAAAACACAATGCACAAGTCGGAAAATGAGCTCCTTGAAAGCACCCGTAATAAATCTGTAGAGAAATTCCCCGCAACTGTATTTCTTTGGGCACGGTCAGCAACAATGTTCAAGGAAAAGTTTATTTTCACAAAGTATTGATCAATGCCAATGAACGAGAACAAGTGTTTACAACGAACAGCGTGTTAAACAAGCATGCCTTGCGTCTGCGCACAGTTTGTTCACACTTAGCTTTGATCTGCGTTTAGCAAACCTGCCTATTCTGCACGCGAAGGTTCACGTAAATATTATTTGCTGTAGAACACGTGGCTAATATCAATGTAGGATCACTTCAAAAGTTGCTGGGAAAGGAAGTGCTTATGTTTAATATGCTTTGTGTAAACTTTTTTTTGAAATAGTATACGGAATTGGTATCATTTCACGTTTGTCAACACACCACGTATTTTATCTCATTGGAACTAGATGAAAGAGTATTTAAATATTCGACGGAGTCTTAATTTTGACTTCTAAGGCCTGAATCCCAGTTGTTAAAAAAAACCTTTTATGTTGTTGTTTTCTGTCGATGGAACAATTTGTTTATGGTAGGTATTTATGATGAAGTAATTGTTAGAAGCTCGTCACGCTCGCCAGTAGCCTGCGGGCCGTGCACCATTTATCAGCGTGTCGCAACGATGATGCCACCGTGTAGCAACCGGTAGCTGTTCGCTAGTTGTCTAGCTGCTTACCCAAGACACTGGATGCTTATTATGTATTAACAGGCATGTGTTATTTGGTCATTATTGCACACACATTTTCAGAGTACTAGAATAGAGTAACGTCTCCAATAACATCTCTCTATTATTCTTTCAATTCTAAAGTTTAGGTTGATGTCTCTTACTTCATATAAAACCGATCTCCTGGTTTTTTCTTTTATTTCATGTTCAGAGCTCTTTTCGCAAGAATATGTCCAAATGTTAAGGTCACTTTTACAACGATTTCCTCAATCTTGCATGCTTGTGCGAGAAACCTCAAATTATGCACCATTTCTCGACTGACATTCTAAAGAATCGTACGATGCGAGGTGATCGTGTTATATGTATAATAGTTTTACCTGCGATTTCGTCCGCATTATATGCGTTTATAATGAAAATGACCGTCGTTGGGGTCAAAGCTATTACAAATTTCAGCCATATCTGTTCAGTTGAGCCGTGAAAAGCCAGACGTACAGACACTTGCACGTTAATAATGTTAGTATAGATTAAAGTAACGCGTGTGTCAATGCTTGCGAGTAGTTGCGAGCGCAACCGATAGTCGATTGCCGAACACGTTGGATACCGGCTCAGCCAGTTTTGTTTTTGTTCATTTTCTCTTGGAAACATTGTATGAGGAATGTTTTAAATATATAAAAATGATTCATATTATGATCTCGGAAAAAACTTCTCCAATATGGCACATCCTTAGTAAATCTACCGATCCACTAAATTCTAACTTGCGAAGAATGACGAAAGCATTCCCGAATTGAAATAACCAAGAAACTGACTGTCAGAAGCTTACAAATACAAAGCTGTTTGCCAAATTCTTTCTTAAACATTCCTGGTAACAATAATTCGTCAATAATTTATGGAACTGTTATGACACCCACAAGCTTAGATTCAGCCTGGTTTAATCAATTTACCGTTTTGAATTATGCGTTTGATTTATGTCTTTCAGCCTACTTTACTAGAAGCAGTTGCCGCTTGATGTGTTACTGTTGATTGATGGACACTATCAATGTGTGCAACTTGCAAGTGCAGTTCTTTTTCCATTTGTCCAATTAATCTAGAATGGAGTCCGATCATAACTGATGGCGCAATAACTTCTACAGGTAATTTTAAAACGTGTACTTACTTTAATTCTAGTTCAGTTGTTCCATTTCTGTCGTTAATTTATTGGACACGAGTCTGTTGATTTGGAACAACTTTGATATGTTGATGGAACAAAGCAAAGTTACCGATTGATTAATTGATTCAACTAAAATTAGTTCAGTTTGAGGTTATTGGCCGGGAGGGGAAAGAACCTCGGTTGACACGGTTCAGTTTTAACTTTCCTGTTATTAGTTACTTAGCGGTGGTGTTAATTAGTAAACGAACAGTCTTCTGCTCAAATATTTACGGTGAGATAATTAGTGCTTAAAACATTTGTTATCCCCCTGTATCTGAAGTATTTACAGCTGCTATGGTTATTGCAACAAAGTGATTTGTAGTTATATGAATTTGTTTAGCCTAAGCATCTTCAAAGGGCTCCATTAACAAACAAACCCTGAACCAATTAAATCCTCAAACATCCAAAAGCCCGTCCAGAAAAGATCACAGATCAAAGAGAAGTAAAAAGATTCTAATCTGTGACACGGCGAAGCATTCGTTACCGGACTTAATTCTGTAAACATCCGTTGTATTGATGTTGCTGCTTAAAGAAACCTATCGAAAGATATTGTTTATGGTGCTTTTACGTTTTCCTGAATTGCAGGGAGTTTTCCTAATGTTGAAGAATTGATTGCAACTATTGCAACTGCACTTTCTTCTTTGCAGAAGAAACTTTCTTTCTACAAGATTACTAAAGCTTACTCACAAGCAAATCACTTGTAAATAAGTCACATCAGAGGTATATGTTACTATCCTTACTGACCACGTGAATGAATAAGTGTGATGTGAGTAGTATTTAAATGAGCCAGAAGACGTTACAAACATGAAGTATCATAATAATAACTATTAAGTATGTAAAGCCCTTGAGTTAGATCCACGTGCGCGGTACGTGGCGCGTACGGTAGACACGACGGTTGTGATTTATAGCTAAAATGTAGAATTTTATACGTGCTCAGACTAATGTTGGGCTGATTGGGGGTGACCTATTGCCTTAGGTCTCTAGGTCAAACGGTCTTTTATCACGATAGCGGGTAAACGAAGATTGAATAGAGTCCGAATTCACACTTTGTGAGTTAGTGAGCTAAGTTTCAAGTTTCCTACCGTCTGGCTGAACTTGTACATGCAGCAACGTAAGATTGAAGTGGAATCACGTGGAGATCTTCACATTATTTACGTTGAGAATTTACGTTCGAGAAGTAATCCGTACGTAGGGTTAAATTGACTAGGTTTCTATACTTCACTCGGATTCAAGACTTCGGTCTACTGTTGATTTGTTGAGTTCTCACCAGCAGAAAAAAATGCACCAAATATTTGAAAGGTAATTAATGTAAAGGGCATTGCGTTACTTTCATTTTCGACTCGCCGTAGTTAATGCTTATCCACGCATCTAATGATCTACTCTACGAGATCCAATTATAGATAAAGTGTTGTAGTAAAGTTAGTCTTGGAAGGAAGTGCCAGCGGAACCGGCCGCGCGTGCGTGTCATCGACGTGCGGAAATAGCCTGACTACGTCATTGTGGGCGGACCGCAACATATCGCCATTTTAACATTTTTACTGATTCCAATTTTAGCTTAGTTCTTACAAACGTCGACGTAATTTAACATTTAAATTTAGATTGTACTTGACATACTTAGAATTTAGATTCGGACGTTGAAAACGATGAAATTTTACTGATGAATTTGTTCAGAACAAATTTGTTAACATTCTGAACGTATTTAGTTCAAAGCACCTGCAAAATGTCCCCGTATCCCCGCTGAGTGACAGGTTCCTGATGTGAAACACTACGCAGTTAGTTTGTTTATGCCCCATTAAAAGATCCGCCCGTGGCCCGACCTGTGCCTAATCGGGATTGCACGTGCCACTTGTGCGAAGAATTAGGCCGCGTGAATTACGACTTAAAGAAAAATACTAAATGAGATTAGCCTTAACAAACGATACAGACAGACAGATATGCTAATCTGGAAAATATCTGAAAATGTGTGTGATCGTTGGAGGTTCTTATATACGCAACCTTGTGAAGTAAATTACATTAATTAAGTATTTTATATTCTCAGTCACATCCTGGGATAAAATGAATGTTTATAGAAGCGTGAATTATTCACAGGCAGGCTTTTAGCAAGCACACAAATTGTAAATTTAATCCTTTATTATAATTCATGTCGGGGTAAAGGATTGGTAATGAGTACACAATTTAAGACCTTTACCCTAAATTCTAAAGGTTCAACAGTACTCCTGTGTAGCTATCCATTAGCCTATTAGGCTTTGGAGATTTGCCAACTTAATTATACTCGCAGAATCTCTTAAATCCAGGGATATATCCGAGTGTATTCCGCTCCGCTTTCGTGTTCAGCTCGTGAGGTAAGACTTATGTTCCTTATAAACCTGTCCTCTTTTCCCATTGGATATTTTTGAACCATATTATTTCAATAGCTATAATTTTGCTGAATTCGTTTATCTAACACAGAACTATGTGATCATCCACATAAATATTAACGGTAGCATAAAATCTAAACAGTTCAATGACCCTCAGTGGACCCACGGAGCAAGGTATGTTAAGACGTAGATTAGACGGGTCAACTGTTTACTTACTTCTCCGAAGCATAGATTGCGTTAATCCATAGGCTCAAGTATGCGAGGCAGAGCAGTATACTCTTTATTACACAGGCGGTAATCTTGGTCGAGGTTCATGATTGAGGGGTCAACGACTGCGGTGATCAAATTTGCGAACTCGGCCGGGCGCCCGGCGTGAACGACACATCAAGACAAGTGTCGTCTGACTATTGAACTTCACTCGATTTGTATACTGTCGCTATGTGCTATGTCCCATTCTCCCATTACAACTGGTAAATAATTATTGGAAAAATATTGGTGTATTGCCTAGCACTGCTATTTTCTTAGAGATATGACTACCAAAAATAAATCTTTGCATTTGATTAAAATAATCACATACTCTTATATCTGGATGACTTTGCATGCAGTGGAACATTACTCGCAGGTTGTGCATATTAGTAGGGGTTGGGTGTGACTACATTTACGGCCGCGGAGGAGGTGGCATTACCCGGCCGTTCACCGGAGACTACGGAGAGACAGGAATTCTCATCACACGTTCTAACAGGTTCAACCAAGCGGTTCTTCAATACAATAGATAACTCAACTGATCGTAAGGTTTATTAGCTGCTAAATTTGAATTTTACTTTCTTATCCACGGAAGTTTTTAATGGCGCTAAATTAATAGAGCGGTTTCCTTAATTTAACTTGAGTTTAAATCGTTTATAACATAACACGTTATTGTGCTCGGGTAAAGAATGGCTATTAAACAAAGAAGTTGGACGATGAGAATGTCGCACCATTGTTCTACCGTTACGTCATTTTAACATTTTTAACAACCAAATCATTGAGATGACGGCTGCAAGCAATTGCGACGCTTGACGTAATCTGTGAAACCGTGAGCTATCGCTCCAAAATATCAATTGCCAATTCGGTAATCATGAATCTACAACTTCGAAAACAACGTTATCGGTGGTCTTAAAATGCAGCCTCTCATTACAACAGATTTCAACTTAATGGATTTGAAGAAAATGATCAGTTTATGATCACACTAATGAACTTCGATGAGTCCACCATATTCTAGAAGCGTGTGCGTGTATGCGGTTCCTTTCACCTCGGCTCACCGCGAACGGCCTTGTCTGACCTTGCGCTGTTGCGAACAGAGATGACACTGCACGCACACACATGCACGCACATTGATACTCAAACGATCAAACATGATTAGATTATAAGGGACCTTCTTATGGTGTGAGTTGAATTTGTAAGGCCCTTGTTTCAATTCAATTTATTTATATTATTGGTTTCCCTATAAATGTTTCCAATTACATTGGCAATAAATTATGACATTGGTCAATGTAATATTGTTCCATTTCCGTTTAATGATGTTTTACTACTGAACACAACACGCAACCTATAATAATAAAGTTCGCCGGTGATTAGAATGCGTCGACATTAATGGCGTAATAAAATGTATACAATTATCAAATGTGAATTATGTGTGTCCCACGCAACGACTAATACGTATATGTCTACGACGGACTGTCTGTCCTGTCGCTAACCATCTTCATGCAGTGAGTCAACTAATTTGTCCTCGAGTCTACTCCCTAGTGAGGTATTTCCACACTAAACATTTGACACAAACGTTTAGTAATCTTCATTAAAAATGGATCTTTAATAAAATTGTATGGTAAAGGTCACTTTAATTAAGTCTTAATCCAACCCATCGAATTGAAGTGTGCTTACTCAATGAGGTTACACAGGTCAACAAAGCCTTCGACACTGTCCCATCAAACACGGAAAGCACTATCCCCTACTACAAACGTGACCACATAAGGCTTTATACTTACTATGCCATGATGTTCGTTATTTATTTTATCTAGATAAGGAATAATAGCGCTCCATGCTTGAATAATATTGTGTCGAAATATATTTTAGTATGTTGCTTATTTACATGTAACTATATGTTAAATGCCAGAGTTTATTCATGTCCAAGCAGTCCCAATTCAGGCATTATCATGCCCTTAATATCAGAGAGACCCTTAAATCTAATTACTACTTTGACTTCCGCGTTTCGTGGTCCATAATTACATCTATGTAGTTCATTCCAGTCCAAGGTTTTATTGCTGAGTGTTGCTTAGCGTGCCTTGATAAGTTCAATCAACCAATAATACGAGTACACACATTGTTTATGACCCCGATTAGATTAGACCCATGTTTGGTTATAAAGTTTCCCTTAGTAACACCTTGTGAACACGCAAACTGGGGTTTTTTAGTAATGGCCTGTCCATAGTCCCTTGGGAAATAATTCACACAATAAAGGCGAGGCCTTGTTAAGTTACTTTGATGTCATTCACCAATTAACGCAGGCTATGGGTAATTGGTTCCCTTTTCTGAAGCACTCCTAATTTGTATATCGCTTGCTGTTTATTTATTTGGTTGTTTGTGTTGCTACGCTTCATTACAAATTATGATTTTTCGTACTTCATTATGTGCATCTAAGTTTTGGTTTGTATATTATTATATTTAGATAGAAGTTTTTCCTTCAATTGTTATACCGTAGATTAATCGAGTGTACTTTCCATTATTAAAATAAATGCAGAGCCTATCAACCATTATCACCCAAATGATGATCTTTTACAGTAAGGTCAATTTAGAAGCAATTGTAAGTAAACTCAGGAAGTGTATTAAGAGAAAAAAATATGTAAATGAAGCGAAAGAAGTCTTGACTAACTAATTAAAGAAAATTTTTGCTCCAATCAGAGCGCAAACGTACGAATTGGCGACGTGAAGGACGTGGAGTCACTTCGCCACGCTCCATTATTGGTGGGCGGACATATTTATCGCTGTCATTGAGGACTCACGAGGTCAACTGGTCTAACCCAACAATTACCAGGTTTAACTTCTGACAATCCACACCAGGAAAAATTAGCACTGAATTCCGAGGAACGTTAAATTTCGCTTCTTGGTAGATATCGAGTTCTTAGAATTTAGCGTAAATAAAACTTTATTCCGCAAACACTATATTCGTTACCAATCGTAACCATTTTAGTTAAACTGATGTTTATCTTAAATGAAACGAGTTCATTGTTTGTGAAGTGTTTTGGTAATTATGATATCTCCACGCTTTTTCCTGTTCCTTTTATCATCGTCAGCGCACTGGCCTGATCTCATAATTGTAGCCATACGTGAAACCCAAGTATAAATATATTGTGAGTCTAAAGTAACGGCTACTCAAATTTATATTCCAATCATTATCCAGACAGATATGTTTACACCAAAAAATCCGGATTACTGCTATTTGAGGCCACGTGAGCCGGCCTCGATTGCTTGTTTGTTATGCCAAAATGCACTGATTAACGCAACCAACCACCCGCACTCAAGGAATTACTTGCCATTTACATCTAGGTCAACTTTAATCGCTGTGTTCATTCACTTCTGACTTACGTCTAACAAATATAAACATAGACTTTAAAATATTTCGAAGAATTTCTCCGATTCCTTACTAGAATTACCTGACGATAAGGTGGATATTCAAATAAATCCTTTCATGCTCAAAAGAAAAAGAACTTATACGCGTCACAAAACGGTACTTTTCCATCGTCCACAAAGATTTTAAGCCGCTAAGCCTAACCTTCATATGTTACGTCAGAAGCTTATGTTCGTTTGTTTGTTTCAGGTGAGGAATTCGCGAGTGAGACTTTAGTTCATGAGAAGTCTGGTGAGTCGACTAGAGTTATTTTAAGTGCAAGTTGAAGGCCGTCTGAAATTGCTCTTACGCCGTCACAAATTGTTAATTGATTTGAACATCTCGCCTAAACTGTTTCTAATGTTACCATGTATTAGTTATCTACTAGTATTTTAATCAAAGTCTATCGCTAGTACAATTGGTTTGATCTATTCAGTTAATTCAGTGCTAGACATTACTTAATGTAGTGTAAAAAATACGTCGAAATGATCTAAGTGGTCACTGATACTTATCAGACTTAGATCATATCAACGTCTTTCGCGGCTATAAAGTCTGATAGCTGACAAATACAATTAGACACGACTAGTGCAAGTAGGAAAACACCTCTCAAATTGGCAGTTTCCCCAGGAACAATGAATCGTCGTACCTAAATACTCTTGGATATCAGCGCTGATTTCATAGTGAAATCATTGGTGCAAATAACTGGTGTCATCAGCTCTCCGTGTTGCTAATGAATGTTTAGCACGTCTAATTGTGTTACGTTTAGATTTTGGAAAACTTGTTATGATTGTTTAAGGGATTGCGCACTGAGTGGATGACACTGGATAATTTTGAGATGATTCATACTTACCCCGCGGTTTCACCCGCGTAGATTTAGTTTCTTCCTTATTGTCGCGGAAGCCAAATATTTTTAATAAGTAAAAGAACATCAGCTACCTACCAGTGAAAGTCGCGTTAAAATCCGTCCAGCCGTTTCAGAGATTACCCGGAACAAACAGACAGACAGACAGACGGACAGACAGAGAAAGATTTTAAAACTTGGTTTTTTAGTGTTAACTTTAACCCGCGATTGGTCTTAGCGTGATGATATAATACAGCCTGCTTCGATAAATGGGCTATCTAACATTGAGTAATTTTTCAATTCGGACCAAGAGTCTGCGACTAGCGCGTTCAAGCTAACAAATAAACTTCACCTTTATATATTAGTACAGATAATTTTACTCTTATCAGTAACATAATCCGCAGTTTTATTATTAACCTTTCCTTATCAATACTGTCTTGGCAATCTTGACATGCAACTTAAATTAATCATATTGAATTATGAGTCTGTAATCGATAAGTAGCGATTGTTTGGGTTTCATAAAATAATTAGATTATTCATCGCCAGAGTTAGTTGCGTTTGTAAATTGGTATAACTATATAATTTATAACTTGGTGACGATTTCTGCAAATCATAATATTTATGTGTTTGGGTTTCAGAGGGGACAGTACTCTCACGAACTAGTATAGGGGTCTACAGATATTATTTTACTATTCAAGTGACATAATCTGATTTTGAAATTAGACAGCTGATGTCAAACAATCCATATTTAAAAAATATCGGAAAAATTCATTATTTATTTGGGTTTAAATTATAATTAATCCATCTTATTAGTCCACAGTCACTAAAACACCTTGTGTAATCCGCATTTTAATAGTTGCAACATCATTAAATGAGGAAATGTTTACATGATCGCAAATTAGTGACATCTGATGCGTGGCGTGCTTAGCGGCGATATATCACACGCCTCCGCTGTCTGCCGCATCATTGTCTATAGTTTTTGTATTATCTCAACTGTCGCTGTGACGTGTGTGGGTAACAAGCGTATCAGCTGCTTTCAAACAATCTGTAGAAAATACAGCGCTCGGTTCTTTGCAGACTGTTTTATCTGACAGATAAATGACTGCATCCTACCGTCTGTACTTCTGTGTGCAACTGTAATAAATATATTATATGTTTGCCACTATGTGACTGATTGTATCAATTTCATTGACTCTAGTGTCACGGTACATATATTAGCTTACTGCCAGCAGTATGGTAACTAGGCCTTATTTTTGAAATGATATTTTTTCGTTTGCTCCATTGGAGCATGATGCACCTTAATTTACTGTCAAAGTATTTAAGATTTGTCGTTTTGAAGTTTACATAAATGTATGTAAAACACGTAAGTGACGTATACGCGATCGGCCACTACGTGACACCCCTTAGTGGCAGCACTGTCAAAGGTGCTTATAACCGCATAAATGCGTGTGACTGTGTATGTATGCCGTTTAGATTTTTCATAGTTACCATACTGCTTGTAGGAAGTTTAGGAGTATACTGTGCTAGTGAGGCAGGCATAAGCTGAACACTTAATATTTATAATGAAAACAAGAATATGGATATTTATTTAGATTGTGATCTGGCTACCTGCCATGCTCGACCACCGGTGATGACGTGGACAAACGCATCAACACGGCGTGTGATTACAAACACGTCACTCATGTAATTGAGTTCCGCGACCAGTTATAGGAAATGCGGGTAGACGTCTGTCATCTAAACGGAGATGACGACTCCTGTGTATTTCATGTAACGACGGAGATCGGTAGCTTGTTTTACTGTTGAACAAATGAAGCAATGATAAAATCCAGGAGTACGCCTTAGGGAAGATAGAGTTGAGGTCTATCTAAGTCCTCCGTAACTTTCTTATTCTGATTTACAACATCTGTTACAGTTTATAACTTTATGTTACTAGTGACCCGCTCTCGCTTCACTTCGTTTTAGTTTGGTTACTATTTCTTAAGAATATTTCAATTCGATGACTTTCCTCTACTTTCTATAAATAGAATGTAATTTGTTTTAGCTATAAACAATTCCTACACTTTAGTAAAAAAGTAGTTTTGACCAAAATAATTACCGACTTAAATTTATAATGTAAAAGTCTATGAATTTTTCATAAATACATCAAATTTAAGACGTTCCGTCATTTTAAGTAATTATGACGAACTAATAGCGGAAGCAATAAACGTGAAGCACGTATGTTTATCCGCATCCATTTCACAAGTGAAATGCACTATCCAGGCCGGTAATAAGGAAAAGCTGTAGGTGAATGCTCAGTGCACAGCTCGATGTATTGCGAAACATTCTCGGAATCCAAATCAAGATGCTTCAAGCAAAACAATAGCTAAGTTTATCTTAAGTGTACCAGTTTAAGAACAGGCTGATGATTTTTTCAGCTTTGGACCAAATGCAAAAACAAGAAGGTTTTGTTTTTGAGGCATAGATTACCAAAGAGGATACCAATAACGTACAGTTGGTCTGACAGTTACACAAACAGCTCGCGGCTAATGGTCAATAAAATAATTTACGCCGCACATCCTGCGTGCCGCGACGTTTGCTACGACTTGGGGCGTAGCGTGCACCCCATTCCTTCGTATGATTTATGATTGGCAAACACATCTATGGCTCTATATGTATTTGAATAAACAGACACACACTATCAACGATGAAGATGTCATCAAATACCTCTAATATCATTACGATATCTCTTCTGGGAGCCTACCATCATCGGTTTAAGTAGAGCGTAAGAACTTCTTTGCTTTGACGTTTCATTTTGTGATACTAAAATTGTACGTTAAAGTTAAGAAGTTAGTAAGACGTCACTGCTATAACGATGATAGTAGGCCCCCTGTAACCTCTTATAGTGGTGAATTTGTTGGTCGACACTATCATGAATGTATTTTGTCTAAGAGACTGAAGGATAGATCTGTAACCTGAGTTAGTGTGGGTGCCAGGATCGTTAGTATTACATTGTACCTTTTGTTAGTACTGGTCTCATGTAGGCAGAGTGACTCACTGATGATGTCCTACCGCCTACATCCGCGGAGGTATGCCAAAATTTACAACACCGAATCAGTCAGAGAGTATATTTAATACAGGATTTAATTCTACATCTTCAAAATATATTGACACATTATTCCTAGAAATATTCCTCGCAAAATTAATGTACCTGTGAATAAGCACAACCATCGGCCCATGCATGAAGTTTAGCCAAAAGGCAAATTATGATACTTAGTTGTTTTTTTTCATTCACGCTCACCAGCCTTGATTGGATGCAGCTGGTACTTTTAACCTCCACGTGGAATTACCAGATGTGTATCTAATCTCTTTAACTGCATGGCTTAGCGAGGAGGTACCGACATCGGTTTATCTTACAATTCATGGATTCCTCGTATATCCTCTGAAATGTCCAATCCATTAAATTCCTTAAAAGATACTTGAGGTTTTATAAGAGTCCTAAAGAAGGCTAACGAGAAGCTTGTTACTCAGTAATTGAAAGACAAATAATATATTTTTCGCAGTTACCACCAAGTCTAAAAGCGGTAACAGTAGGTGCGGTATTCACTAGAGATACATTATCGACATGAGTTAAGTAATGCGGCTGTTGTGCTGTCCGTAGACATAAGCAAAGCGTCGTAGATGATCATGATTTTCCACTTGACAGTGACTTCTTATAATAGATCGTATCACAATAACTGATACATGACCAATTGCTTGCAAGAGTTTGTGTTGAAAAGCGCCATGTAATTAGTTCCAGCGCTACACTAGTCGATTGATGAACAGACGGAGTATTGCAAAACTAACTATATACTTACCGTCTACTGATCACATCACTATTATGTTGAAAGTAGATAATGCTTCAGACATACATGTACTTCGCTGTTGACTTTCGGTTTCTATAATTATCAACTTATATATAACGTGAGGAACGTTCTCATCGTAACTATCATATAGGCTTACTAGTGTGAACGAGTTTATTGCTTTTGGTCAGGATTTCAGATGTTATCCGCAGTATGTAGTAATTTTATTAGAATGCTGTCACTAGTGTCATAATGAACAAGATATTGAGCATAAAAGGGTCCAGTCTATGTCTGTGGTCAAATCAATTCAAGACTTCGTAATGAATCTCTGAGGCGAGTATGATCCGACAATGAATACCACAAACATTCGTCCTTGCTCCGATTAAACCACGCGACCACGTGACGGATTATCTCTCAATGTAGCGAGCCTGAAAATATCTTGAAACAGATTGAGACACTTTCAGTGTATAATGGATCATTAGGCTGTAATCATTATAATACTTCATGTAGAGATCGTCTAAATTAAACACCACGTTTTAAGAACAATTTTATTTTGGTTTAACTGACATTATAATTACTTGAGTTTTTGAACTATTGACAAGTACATTACTCACGACCTGAATTATAAGTCGTATGCTATAAACCTTTCATATAAATTTAGTTTTAACTCGCGTGTCCAATAAATCGTAATGTTGAACGAGTTCTAAATTACGCAACATTACAAATAATGGGGAGACGTCTCGAATTACCATAAAACATGCTCAATACAGTTACCAGTGCAAGTACCCAGTGGGTACATCGTCGGCAAATGTGCCGGGTGATCCGGGGATCGTAAACTTGTGGAATGGGGCCGCGCTTCCACCAAACACTATTAAACAAGCTACATAATAATATTTAAACACTACATATTATTATGTAGGTAAATTCCTTTGCCCGCGACTGTCTGCGTTGCCTTTAAAAAGATAAAAAGTATCCAAATCCGTTCAGCATTAGCAAACAAACTTAAATTTTGCAATATTAGCAAGATTTTATATTTATAAAATACTAGCTATGCCCCGCGGTTTCACCCGTCATTTAGTTTCATCCTTATGGTCGCGGAAACCTAATATGTTTAATAAATAAAAGGTAGCCTATGTCCTTTCTCAGGGTCTAAAGATTGTCTGTGCCAAATTTCATCAAAATCGGTTGAGAGGTTTAAGCGGGAAAGCGTAACAGACAGACAGAGTTACTTTCGCATTTATATTAGTAGGGATTACTAGGGATACAATAGTAGTGTTCACCTACTTTCTGTCTTCGCAAAGGACCCACTGCATGAAAAATTTTGTTATGGTGTAATTAATTAAAATAAGGTAGGTAGGTATTTAAAACGCATTTTAAACTACTTCACAACAACTTTAATTATACATCTAATAAAATACTAGTTATTGACTACGTTCACAAAAGCAATATTTTTAACCACTTACTATTATAACCTTACATTAAACCACGTTTAGAAATAAGTAGTTTCTGTTTGTGATATAGTAGAAAGATGTGACATCATTTTAGTTTAGTTAGTCTTGTATAAGCGGGAAGAGGTTGATATTTAATCTACGCACAAACAGTTTTAAACCTAATGGCATTATATACAATTTTACAACACTGTATAGAAACTTACAGACTAACGTAGCTAATATCCTTTCGAAAATGGCAGCTTTAGTTTAAAGAACTGTTAATATGTCCAATGGACTAAACTTATTATACGTTATAGGTTCCATGAATACGTCAGGAAATAATAGAAGACACAAAGAGCCCTTATTCGTGCCGCCCGCGTGTTATAACACTACCAACTTACGAGTACAACATAAATTAAATAATAATTAAGTATTAAAAATAATCCCTGTAATTTCCCGGATATAATGTCGATCACTAACTTATTACAATCAAGGATAGATTGAGCTGGACCATGAGCGTAATACATAATGGTATTGTGTATTTTATACGTTAATAATAAAATGTAATAATACTTTAGGAAAATATATTTCCAATCGATCCTTATCCTTATAACCCAGTCATCTGAAATATCTCCTCGAGTTAGACGACTTTGTCGTTTATCAGATTTTCAATTCCTAGCCTAATTTTAGTCCCATTCCTCAAAGAGTACCCTCAGTCTTCCTGTCTCCAATATAACATCTATGGCAGCTCTTGTACGCCAAGTACCTTGGTCCCAAATTCTTGAATTAAATGATAAAATTTCATCCTAGTACTATGATTTCACCAGTAGCTTGGAATCGTCGTTTGAATGATTTTGGCCTCCTCGAACGTCGAGCCGACTAAGGAAGGAATAATTTCGAATTAATATTGAAAAGCTATTCTCACACTCCCTCTGCACTATCTACATTATTCACAAACAACATCGAAATGTACATTTAAAAACAAATAAACTTTGTTCCGCTATGGCTTGTAATTTTTTCACAAACTAATTCACTTTTGTCGTTGTTCTCAATCTGGGGTCTGGAGGCAGGATCTAGACCCCAGATTGAATGGATATAACCCGCTTATTGCAAAACCGTTCTCAATATCAAATGCCACGTCGGGTTCACCAATAATACTTTGGAAAAATGGAATGATATTATGTTCGGTGATTGCCGTGCCCATGGATCCAGAGTTTGAAAGGAACTCGGCGGTTGCGTTGTGCCAGTTATATTTGATTGCAGCGAAAACGCTCATGTCCGCTGGTTGTAAATGATTATAGTTTGGCGGCAAGGTGTATATTATAATGAACAGGTTCTTGCAGATAGCCTTACATTGCGGAGATATGAGGTGCGCCAGGTGATCCTCAACGAGCAGGAGCACAGGTACATCGATGCTGTAATCTATCACCCATTCGTTGAACTTGTGGACTATGTAATCCTCCAGTACGTTGGCGTTTAACTTTCCCGATTTTGTTGTTGCCAGACTCCAGTCAGGGGGTACATCTACTAGTGATGATTCTTTCGGAACAACAATTAGGGGTGTACCCAACTGGCCTTCAGCATTAAGAGTTACTATGAGTGACAGGTAATCCTTTTTAGTGGCTTGAGGTGAATGTTTTACATTTGGCGGCAATACTGACCCCGTTTGAGGACACAGAGCTAGTTCAATGTCTGCTAAGACGAACAATCTCTCCGGAATCTCCATAATAGAAGTTTGATCTATTTGTTCAAGATAGTTCTTCAATTCCTGACACCAGTGTGGAATCACCATTCCGGCGTTGGGTTCTATTTTCCTGCGTTTGGCAAGATTGGCTCCTTCCTCCATCTGAAATGAAGAAATGTTGTTCAATAACAAGACGATAGTTAAGTTAACGTGCTACTATTGGTATTGGGTCGCTCGGGGGTCAGCGACAGCCGCGAAAGCAATTGATTATTGACCCACTAATAAACAAGGCAATGTCTCTATTCCTTTCCGCAGTACCTAGTGACGGCACTAATAGAATATACGGACCGACAGTTCAAACATCATAAATATCTTAATTTAACGTAGCATCATTGTTTGAAAGGTAATTTTTTTCATTGGTTGGGTGTGCTACCTCATATTTTGATGTCCAAAGGTAAAATTATGTCGTCACAAAATAAGTTAGTATTGCAAGGTACAGACAAAGAAAACTTTCCATATGCAAGTTGTTTCGTTAATATGAATATAATTATGTATAACAGAACGAATATTAACGAAATGGAAGAACTATAAAAGGATAGTGGAGACGAGAGCAATAAAATGAAATTGGGATGCAGGGGGGTGGGGTCCTGTCGAGGGCTCCAGTGCGCGGGTGCGATCGCTGTGCAATGTGCACGATGTGCCGACAAATCAATATGGCGCCATGTTCATTTTGGTGGGAAAACCCGGATTTTCGCAGCGATTTTTCTCGTATGCTACTTCGCTTAAAACAATAGTAGTAAGTGTGTAGCCTGCATTTGCCGCTTATCATCGTACAGACTGCTTGCCATATATAGTAGAAGTTTCGCCCGGAGCTTCGCCTGCGTGACAGTTATATTGCCCATACAAATTTTCAACTCTCATTTAATCCCCTTAGGGGTCAACACTTAATGTATACCTTAATCACCAAGAACACACCCTCCAAATGTTCATGTCTCAAGATCAACAACATAGACTACGCGTTGGTTCGTCAGTCGGCCAGTCAAGATGCATTTTATATGCATAGATTTTGCATCCATAGGGTCTTTGTGCCCATAATAAGATAAGGCTGTGCATGCAAAGTAGGTCAAATGCCTAATGTTATTAAGAAAAGATTGAGAGACGGCGACAGCCTCACCATCTGTCACGTTTCCTCATTTTTGGTGAAAAGTGGGTGACATATCACCTATAAAGTACAACATTATGGAATTGAAGATACGCAATAATGATTAAAATATAATAACCTTGGTAATTTGCGGACACCTGTTGTGGGCACGTGCGTACTGGTGCCACCTCGGGATCGACTGGCAAATCGGTTGCCCCGGGCAACGGGCACTGTAAGCTATCCCTAGCGGGAGGCAGGGCTTCCTTCCCTCTGATGTATCCAAGACTAGCTCTTGTTAACACGTAATAAATATCAAATTTGTGTGACACAAAACTCTGTGTTGATCCGTAGCGGGGAAAGGAAAGAGCATTTTATTATCAGTTATTATTTTGGTACTTCTAATACTTATTACTTCTGTATACTTTTGAGGACAACAAACCATAATTTGGGTGATATTTTCTGATTTACAAATAAATACTTTGATAACTTCTGAAAATGGTTAGGAATCCCGCCTTGTATTTTTCCTTACCAGTTTTGGAATAAACATCGATTGTGTATACAGGGACAGATTACAATATAAACTTTTCTGTGGGTACAAGGCATCCAAGTGTTAGATTGTGGGATGATTCTGATATCTACCACATCATAGCATTTCGGAGATGAGGCAATTATTATACACCAAGGCGTTGTTCTCCTAACTCCCAAATCAATCAATCACTCTAGCGAAAGATACCATTCATGCTACATGACTTACTAAATGTCATGTACCGATGTATTGATTATGTCTCTGATTGAGCACCGACTCGCAAATATCGGTCAGGATCTGTGCGAATCTTTCGTGTATATTTGATTCACATTGGAGACTAAACAAACAAACGGACATTTATTTCTTTTAAATACTAGTTGCATCACACCGAATACAATTCAGTTGACTGGGACTGCGTTCATAGTCAGGATATGTTTGCCCATCAAGATATAATATGACATGACTTTAATGGAAATTACGAGTTATTTCAATGGTGTCATAAAATTTTATTAATGAAAAGAAAATGAGGTGTCTCGAGGAACACAGGAATAGCTTCCCCCTTTGATGGAATATTTCCTTCAATGCCACTTTGAGGTAAAAATCAAGTGTGGTTAATTGGAAACGAACCGTGTTATATAAACGAGTAGGTACATAACATAGTAACCATTATCAGCCACTTTAGGTTACGGAAGCACGTGCCGCGTACTGACCTCACGTCCGCTAAAGCTAAGTTTTCATTGCCATTCCACTATGATTACTGCTACGCATAGTGAATTGTTGGCATACAGAGCCTGCTTAGACGCATAATTAAATACCTGCAGAGATAAAAAAAATTAGCCAGAAATATAATTTTTTCCGGACATGAGAGGTAGAGTTAACTACCATATAAACTCGCCTCTCGATGTATTTGAAGATGTTACTTATAAACACGACTTTTATGCTTTCGTTCGAATTTTCCTCATACGAATACACACTGCTTATAATATGTAGTTCAACGAAATACACCTTTGCTTAGCTTTTCAAATAATGTTTGCCTAACTTCAGTGGGCTTAGTGCTAGCACAAAGCTGAATCTAAGCTGTGAGTCCAAGTTGCACAGAACTGGGTCACAGTGGCATTACATCTGCCGAGGCAGTATCGAACAGCTCCTTTGAGCATTCGGCCCATGTGCCTTCCGGGTCGAGGGACCATTAGCGTTGGAACTAATTTATTTACGTGAACATCATGACGTGAAACTCCTCTTCTGTTCTGCCTTGTAGCATTAATTTCTTCAAACTCAAATACCAATTATAGGACAACATAATTTGAAGATACCTTTTTAATGCCAGTCGTGATGCCCGCTCTCAGTGTTCCAGGCATTTGCTTATCTTGTAGCAAAGATGAGCTCAAAGGGAAGATGATACGCTTAAATTACTGGCAAGGGATCATTTTGCACGAGGCTGCTTGGCTCGCATACGACGACAAGAAAATTACAAAGGAACATTATATACTTGAACGCTTGTCGCTTTCATCTTCTCAGTTTGCCAACGTAAGATGAACCAGGATTTTATCCTCCTTACTGGATGATAAACGTTTGGCAAACATCGTCGGTGTTACTTACCTACTTAAACCACAGGCTGTTATTTAACTCATCTTGGAACTGAACACGCTTTTGATTGAATAACTGAACTAAATTCTTCAATTGTTGGCAACTATGTGCAGAATGTTTGATGAGCTGAAGGATGGACATGTTTTTCGCAATGTGCAGCATTCCTTCTGCTGGTACTTGATACCGTAGGTTATATGCTACCAAGTGCCCCCAGGACCTTTTCCCTATTTATCGCAGCGCTTGAATTACAGTAATTTCAGTTTTTAGATCCCCAAAAGGTTTCTTTTAGCCTCATTAAATTTACCGAGTGTCGTTTGAGTACAGCATGCGACCCCAAGCGGGTTTGTTGAGTGCTTTACCGATTCACTAGTAGTTTTTGGTCGATTATTTTCCTGGAGAAAAGGAAATTTTATTTATATTACTTATATCTGGAAATACCCATGTAATTAGATCTACAATATTTATAGTAATAAATCTAAGTTAGCTAGTAGGACTATCTAGTGCCAAAACTGCCTTAGGAATCTTCCTAAGGCAGTTTTGGCAACAGCTTCAGGGCTTTGCACACGAAAATTTTTAACGTTTTTCTAGTCGTACCATGATATTTTTTTATCAAAGATAATTCGTTCTATAAGTGGTTAAAAATGACGCATTATGATGAATTTATAATTAAGAACTTTATTTCATCGAAAAATAAACAAATTAGAAAATGGTAAAGGGGCTCCGAATTTTGCATTGTCTAGACAACTCGACGTGGTTAATCCGGTCTTGAACAAGTCAAATTAAATGTGGTTTGAGGTAGCTTATCATTATAAGTTTGATATCACGGCAAGGGTAGATTACTTTCTAGTCTGTGTTGTTTCTGTTTATGACAAATTAATTAATGAGGGCTGAGAATAAAACAGAGCAGTCGCTTAATTAACGCTGGCGTTGTCTGATTTTGATTGTGGTGTGCGTCGCCTCCAAACCAGTTCATTGTATTTGGTTGTCTCACATTATATTGTTTACTACTGAATCCTAATACTACTTATTACCGTAGTTAGTACCCAAGGGTAAGTCGTCATTTCCATACAAGTATAACCATTGTCTTTATTTTTGTATTCTTTTGGGTTTTATAAAATCGAATTAAACTAAATATAAAAATGTTGAGTTTTATCGACAGTGACGAGCAACCTCAGCGAACAGTCAATTGTTTTTTATTTATAAGAAGATGGAAGGAAAATGTAGATACGTTTTATTACAAACTTTTCTCAAGAAAAACAAGTTTTTCTCAATATGCCGCGACCGATGTGCGAACTTTGCCAATAATGATCTCGTGTTCAGTGTGAACGACACGTTTCTCATTTCAATGGCAACGAATGCTTTATGCACGCAATTAGGTATACGTATACTTTGAAATAGGTAACAAATTACCGTGACACGTGAAAACAAGCCTGTTGAAGGTCGTCTAAAAACATTATCAAAAAACATCACCTACCTACATTATTAGCTTGGGTGTATTTCATTTAAGCAATTTCATTATACATGTTTACCTTATCGCGTTAATAAAAAAATATAGTCTCATGTTTCATCGAAGATGATTAAGTGCCATAGTAACAGATGGTGAGTCTACCTCCGTCTCAGGCACTATACATTCGTCTTCCAATTACACCAAGTTAACTTTTATAATAATAGTGAGGAAATATAGTAGAAGTTGCAGAGATGCTTGTTGTCACCTTAATATCGTGTCAGTGAAGTGTTACACTCAAGTAGGAACACACCGCTATCCCCTGATCCCCTGTTAGTGACGCCAGTGAAACACATGTTGGGCGTTATTTACATGTGTTTTGCCGTTTCTTCTCTTGAACTTTACTGGACTATATATTAAATGTACTAGTGGTCAATAGGATTTTCCTGATAATCCGTCTCGTGTTCGTATGTTACCTAACCGTTTTAAGAATGTATTTAACTGGTTATTATTTCTTTGTGTAATGTATTTTGTCGGTTGTTCCAGAGAGGAGGTGCGCGAGCACAGCGTGCGGTGGAACGCACAGTTCTCGTTCATGTGCAAGATGTGCGCCAACGCGAACACCGGCGTGCTCGAGCCGGCGCTCATGCGCGTCTCCGTGCGCAAGGAGTGCAAGGGTCAGTCACACTATATTCATTTATTTATGTCTATATATAAAAGAAAGTCATGTTAGTTACACTACTTATAACTCAAGAACTTTTTATATATAACCATTCCCGTGGACGTGAAACCTGACGTAAAACGTGGTATAACATAATAAAGACTACGCGGGTGAAACTGCGGGGCACAGCTAGTTTTGAATGTATAAACTTACAGCTAGTGACAATACGCTTTTAAAAAACAAAAAGAAAACTATATTAGGGACAATTTGCAAAAATAGATCCTCAAGCTATGTATGGGAGACGGTGAATCTGCGAATACGTCAGCATCTTGGATCCAGCCAAAATAGTGAGGGGGGGTAGCTGTGCATGTATATTCAAACAGACTGAGTTAGAGCTACACTTTCACACAAAGGCTCTATTTTGTATCTTTGCATAATAATATAATATGTCGCTGTCTATCTGTCTGGCTCGGATAAACCGTTGAAGCGATTTCGCCGAATTTTGTTTTCTATATATATAGACAGCTGCCTTTTGTTACGAAAATTCGTAACTAATAACCCAGGCAGATAAATATTAGTATCGATCATTTATTAGATATTATTAACATAACAAGTACCTCCACAACAATACTTATAAACACGTTAGAGTAGAAAGTAGAACTATCTCTGGGGACATTGGTGTTCGAGAATCGATTGAATTGTGTACATTGTTGTTACATCCATCGCATTGTGTGATCTGCGTCGTGATCGGGACGTGGGAACAAGCCGCACACGATTATATACACACGTAACATACATGGAATATCTTTCTTCCTTCCATATAAATTGAAGGAATGAGATGATGAAAGAAGTTCTACACAATTATGCTCACGCCTGTACCCGCCGAAGGGGTAGGCAGAGGTGTTGTAATAACAACACACACTTTTCATCTAAGATTTTTAGTCCCAACATGACAGATGGTGACACGATCGCCGTCTCAGGCGCTATACATACATGTTTGAATTACTTCTCAGTCATATGCAGGTTTCCTCACGTTGTTTTCTTTCATGTGTGAAGTCACTGCACGTAAGTTTTTAAAAAAGCGCATTGGTACAAGCCCCGCTGGGATTTGAACTTACTACCACGGCTCTTGTAATGTAAGTTAGGTGTTCATTAGTTCACATGGCGAGCGGCGGCGATAAATCAGCTCGCTGAGCTGCGCCCGCCTCCGAGGGACGCACACAAACTTGCCATGCTTTCTTCTTATTTGTTCCTCTCCCCTTATTTGATTTCTTTTTTTTATATCCATAAATTTGCAACTTCATACAAGCATACTAGATGGTGTTTCCCACAGCTTATGGATGCTTCTCGCTTTGCCAACATTGTATAACTATCGTAACAAGGGTTTTCAAATGGGTAGGCTACTGCCAAATGTAACATGATGTGTCATCCGTCAGCCACAAATTCACATACGTCTTGTAACTGTAGGTAATAATGATTAAGTGAATTAGTAACAAGTTGTGTGTGTCCAGGTGGTCGTTCATACCAGAAGCTGGGTTTCTGCGACGTGAACCTGGCGGAGCTGGCGGGCGCCGGGGAGACCACCCGCCGCTGCCTGCTCGAGGGGTACGACCCGCGACGTCGCCAGGACAACTCGGTGCTGCGGCTGCGCATCAAGATGAACATGATCTCCGGGGACCCCCTGTTTAAAGTGTACGCATCTTTCTTTATTATGCCAGCTTGTTGTCCTTGTTGGCTGACTGGTTGTGCGAGCCGGCTTATGATTATGGTATCTGGATGTTTATATCCCATAGGTTGGGCATTCCAGAAATATGTCCCTATGGTATTATTATGCGGAGTGATTCCTTTTGGAATACTTAATCCAGTCCTGTGCCCCAAGTATAAACATGTTTTTACTCTTGTAAGGTTTACATTTTATATCGGAACGTTAAAAAGCGCCCCAAGTGGCGAGTTTAGGAAGTTTTACGTCTCCATACACAAAAAGCTCAAAACGAAACGACAAGCGACGACTTTCGAACGTGTCCAACCCTATACTTGGGACACTGAATCGCTAATCGCAAGGTTGAGTGAAAAGCAGCATCTATCAGCCCAACATTGGAATACCTCTTTAAAACATTTATTTTATGATAACGTTTTAAATAGATTTATTTGTGTAGTCCG
This sequence comes from Watsonalla cultraria, assembly GCA_964035505.1. NCBI lineage: Eukaryota > Metazoa > Arthropoda > Insecta > Lepidoptera > Drepanidae > Watsonalla > Watsonalla cultraria. Next base: position 251,168 of record OZ037717.1, on the reverse strand, counting down.
GAGCGCAAGCAGGACGTGGCGGAGAGCAAGGCGGGCGGTGACAGCGGCTCGGAGAGCGCGGCCGGCGCGGCCGACGACGACTGTGCCTCCTCCACAGCCAGCTCCGGCTTTGGGTCACTCACCAAGAAGAACAACTATGGTATGCTCTTCACCAATCATTTTATATTAATTTTATTGTACATGTGCTCACGCCTGTATTCCCCGAAGGAGTAGGCAGAGCTGGGAGGTAGAAAGTGAGTATAACACTCTCTTTTCACCGAAGATAAGCAAGTGCCAACGTGACAGATGGTGTCACGTCACACAAGTCTATCGCCGTCTCAGGCACTATGCATATCTTTGAATTACTTCTCAGACATATGCAAGTATTCTCGCGATTTTTTCTTCCACCGTAAAGCACGTGGTGTGAGATCGCTGCTGCTGCATTTTTTTTTATTGTAATTAACAATTATTTACTAGGTTATGAAATGTTCATGATGCCAGCTGATTTTCTTGCCGGTTCATCTCAGAAGGCCAGGGCCAGGGCCTAAACTGAATAAATAATTTTAATTTTATGGTCAAGGCGACAGCGACTCGGAGAGCGTGCCTATAATATAATTGGTTTTCCCAAATTAGAGTTCAAATATTGTTTTATTTCTTAAGTGATATGATTATTTTAAATGCGTGTGTATGTGTGTTGCAGAGGGCAGCATGACGCAGTCGCTGACGTTGATGCCGTCGAGCGAGCTGCTGGCGCTGGGGCCCTCGTGCGACCTGCCCTCGCCCGACGCTGAGGAGCCGCCCGCACTCACCCTCACTGACCACCCTGGTAATCATTTATACATTGCATTATGAAACTGAACAATGTGTTTGGGTGGTTGAATGTTACTAATCTCAGGAACTACTTATGTGATTTGAAACAAAATGTCCATTCATCAAGGACGGCTTTAGGCTGCTGCCACCAAAAGGACGAAGCATCAATGGAAAATGTTACAAAATCAGGAATATATATCACTAAGTAACATAGTTTTTACTGTTATTCTTACGCAGGTAAAACCACGAGGCACAGCTAGTTTATATAAATATTACAGACATGTCGAAAATTTTAAACAGATGAGTATAAATGTTGCCAAAAAGGATTGAGATATGAAAGGTTGAATATGAGGAGTTGGATATGAGTGTCGATGATAACAAGCAGAAAATAAGACTTAAGAAACGATGGACGGATTGTATGAACGATAATATGACTGGAAAAGGAGTTCGGTTTCGCAAATCCTTTACTAGATAAATAAAAAAAACAACAAATGCGACTGTAGGATTACACTGGTTTGCGACTACTTCGGGCGGTCGGCAGCACTTTACTGCTGGATCAGTCAAATTCAACTGGTTACTGGCCGTGTCGAGCAGTGCACGTATGGTGATTTTATAGTGTAATTGTTGTGTGTGAGGATCCCGGGAGTCCGCTGGATATGGGAGGCACAAGACGTTGGGGGAGGCCTATGTCCAGCAGTAGGTGTCTGTCGGCTGAAATGATTGTTGTGTGTAGGTGTGGGTGTGGGTGTGGGTGTGGGTGTGGTGAGCACAGCGGCGCCGGTGTCGTGCGCGTCGTGCCTGCAGCAACACACGCACTCCAGGAACTCGTCCAACACCTCGGGTGACATGAGCAGCAAGGTAACATATTATAATGCTAAGGGTTATTTATTATACTGTTTGTAGTTGCTTTTAGTAAAATAGATTTAAAAAATCGAACTTTCTAATCAGAATAACATGATTATACAGGATTATAAATACATACAATCGGGTTAACTTTACTGAAAAGGCAACTCAGCAATAACTGTAGTAAAAAAAAAAATATGTTTACAATTGTGACACAGTTTCAATGTTCATGTAGATATCGCCAATAGATGATGTAGGAGTGTAGTGAAATGTCAGTTGTATTGTGCGCAGGCGTCGGGGTACGGCAGCAGCGTGTCGGCGGCCTCCGCGCACTCCCGCCAGTCCTCCGAGGGGGACTCCGCCGGGGACTGCCGCCCTCACCACAACAGGTACACTACACTACACGCACACACACACACAAACAGAAACACACAAATAACTTCTCATTTTGGAAACTTATGTGCCCCATTATGAACTGACAATAGAGTTGCGTTGAGTGGTCTCATGACTTTTGATTTGTATAATATTTTCTGTCATATCATTTTGACGTCGCTATTATGTGATGCTACTGTGACTGTCCGTTACGCTTGGCTCCATATAAGACCATTTTTGTCATCAATGTGTCATCAATCAGTGCGTCCTTACATTTTACATCGATGTGACACCATTCTGTGTATTGTTCTGTGTGATTCGGTGAAACGACTCTTATTACAAAGTTATAGAGTTTTGAAAATATCACTTCAAGCGTTGAAGAGGCGTCAGCTGATGGGTGGATAGTCAGGGATATGTTGTGTCGTGAGCATCAACATGTCGGTGAATCTGCTAGTGTAGTGTCTGTTGGGATGTGTTGTGGAGGTCGCGGTGAGTGTGCGCACTGCACGGCGTCGCGCGGTGGTCTCGGTCACGCTTGGCTTCTCTGTACAGACACTTCCTATTTACCATGTACTATGTTCCGCACGTCACTAACAATATCGTTTCGGCCCTGTATATTTATTTGCTTAATAATTTAATATTTTTATTTTTCTCCCCCACCCCTATGTCCCCCCTCACCGTTCAATAGTGTCCGTGTAGAGCGCACGACGACCACCTCGAGTAGTGCGTACATGGGCAACGGCAAGCAGTGCGGGCGCGCGCTGGCCAAGCTGCTGCTGGAGAGGACCCTGGTGGGGGAGGAGGTGTTCCTGACGCCCAACACGACGCTGGTGCCGCCGGATCTGATCCCCAAGCACGCGCCGCTGTCGCCGTACTCGCCCGCCTCGGACGAGTACCGCACCCCCGAGTGCTCGATGCTAGAGAACGGCCACGACGCCTCGTTCGCGATGCCCACGTACTTCGACAGGAAGCGCAAGGCCGCCAGCGTCATCAGCGCCGCCGTCGAGCCCCTCACCAACTTCCACATCCTGAAGCAGAAGTCGCTCAACACCATCCCGGCGCTGCTCGAGCGCACCAAGCGCCACGAGGAGCTGTTCAACAACTTCCCGTTCCTGACCCCGTTGGCGCACAGGAAGAACTCGCTGGTGTCCCAGGCGAATAGACTGTCGGGGTGTATAGAGGACGAGTTATACAGTGTGGGGGGGGACGTGGAGGGGGAGGAGTGGCACCGGCTGCGGAGCCTGTCCAGCCAGGCGCTGGGCCGCGGCTGTTCCACGCCCGGCGACGGCTGCACGCTGCGCCACAGCTACACCGACCGCGCCCAGTGAGTACACCCACACCCATCCACTCATCCACCCATCGCTACACCTCCTGCTATACTCTCCTTTTGGATTACACGAGGCCACGTTTGTGCGACGTACAATTTCGTCGCCAGCATTTGATACTGATGATGTCACATTGTATCGAATTTATTGGACATACTGATTGATTGATTGACTGGCGTGGATACTGGTTTTCGGGGGCAATATTACTCGTAATATCTATATTGCCACCTCTGTATCCACGTTCAGATTCTATGGAGTTCAATAGTGGGTAGATGAACCCCCTCTTGGAATCTCCCAGCCTATCCCTCCCCGCTTTCCTAATGTCCGCCTTGAACTAACGCCGGGTGGTGCGGAGAGCGGAGCTTATCTGGTGGATGCTATCTTCTGTGCTGTTCTTACACCTTCTGCGCTCATCTCCTCTGTTCTGTCTCTATCGTTTTGTTGGTGGTGATCAATTGGTCGTGTTCCGATGCCACGGTGGATCTAATATGTGTTCAACTTATCAATAAACAAATGTTACACATATTTGTATTGATTTGTGACTAAAATCTAAGATCGCTTTTATTAATGTGCTCTATTAATATATTGAACGGCGAAAGGAAAATGTGTTTGTCATTAAGAGATAAGTCGACGTGGATTTGTACGCTCAAAATCTTATTGGTGAATAAAATGTGTTTACGTAATAACAATAATTGGAGCGTTGTATTGAGTGTGCGCTGGTGCACAGACGGGTGCCTTCGAGCGGGGCGGGAGCCTCGTGTAGCGCGGGGGCCTCGGGCGCCGTGGGGGCCCCGGGGAGCGCGGGGGCCCCGGGCGGCGAGTGTGGCGCCTGCGGGGCCCCCCGCGACACTCCCGCCGGCTCCCTCACACGGAGGCCCAGCTCCGCGCTGTTAGTCACGATCACTACACGACACCACACATCTCACACTTGTCCTAACGCGATAAAGCTAAAGTACTGGATGCAATAGTCCTCTGTAAGGGCATTGATCTAAAAGTCAGAGGGGCGAGAGCTTAATCGCAATTTTTTCGGTTCTTCAAACATCTCGATTATTGTAATAGCAGTCGATAGTAGCGAGTCCGACATGACAGAGCGCGATGCCTCGCGTCAACCAACGATTGATTAAAATCAGCTGGATTCGGTGCAACTCGAATCAATCGTTTGCAGCATAACAATCGAAACAATTGAATAACCTCTCGATTGTTTCATTGTCAGGGCGAGTCGACGGTTGACGCGATAGATTTGACCGTTCCGATTGTTGAAACATCTCGCAATTGCGCATCACTAGTTTTGAGTAATTTCCATAAAATTTCAAAGTCATATTCACTAATGGCAGATTAACCAACCAAAAGGCTAATTTGTGACTCCGATGCCCTTTCATATACTTGTCTCTAATAATGAGCTGCGTGACCGAGGAGATGTGTAGTGTGGTGCAGTGCTAGATGTTGTCTGTGTAGATGTTCTGCCAGATGTTATAATGTTGCGTAGCTTTGTGTCTGTATGTTGTATCACGGACGCTTTCCGCATCCTTTACGACCAACCCATAATGTAGAGCTCTTTCTACATTGTCCGGGAAATGTCGCACGCACACAAATACAATACTATTACTTCAGACTATCTGAGGGCCTAGTGCGAGTTTTCTTAAAATCGCCTTCACAAGTTTTAGTTATCCCGAAAGTCCCGATAAAATTTAGACATAAATTAGCCGGAACTGAATAACAGACAGACAGAAATTAAAAATTAAATAATAGGTGTTTTTAATGTTTGTACCTTTTCGTTAGTGAAAAACTATTTTTTTGGCATTACAAACAGACACTTCAATTTCATTTATCTGTATAGATTAAGATGAGCTGTTGGCTAGATGCGTGTGTGCGCGTGCGCATGTAATGCCATTGTATATATTTTGGATACCACAGCAATGTCGGTGGTCGTTCACTCACATTATAGGAGTGGAAAGCGTCTGTCATCTGTCGTATCGTATTCAATTAAACGTGTTTTAAACATTGTAATGAGTTCTATAGATTATAACTATGCTTATTTCAAGATATTTATTTAGTTTTACCAAATTTATATGATTATTACAATATCATTACGAATAGATTGAATTGTATATTTAGTTTAATAATCTATTTTTCAGTAAACATAAAAACGCATATAATATTTTAATTGTTGCATGGTATAATATCTTATGAATATTGCTTCGAACCATGATGCTTTTGGCTAATAGACTTGTATTATGTCCAATATTTTTCAATTAACTTGATATATATCCGTGTGTACACAGAGGAAGTTGTTAGAGTGTATTTAAGGGGACAATTGGCATTGTTTGGGGGGCTTGGGTGGGAGTAACTTCTAAAGATCAATTTCATGTCATATAAAGAAATTAGCTGTCTTTATCTACACTGATATTATAAAGAGGAAAGATTTGTTTGTTTGTTTGCATTGAATAGGCTCCGAAACTACTTGACCGATCATGAAAATTCTTTCAGCAATGGATAGCTACATCATCAGCGAGTAACAACTTTATTTTATACCAGTACTCACTAGGGAACTGGAACTACGCGGGTGAAACCGCGTGACGTCCGCTAGTTTCCAATAAAAATATAATATAAATATTATGTCGTAAAAGGGGTTGCGAAGGTCAGATGGCAGTCGCTTCGTATAAAAATCAGGTGATCAGCCACATCGGGTTGAAACAAGTGCCGACCCCAACTATGTTTGGGATAAGGCCAGGGATGATGATGATGAACAGATGATGATATTATAATGAAATATCAATGTCGCGAAATTTTGTGTGTGAATGTAGTGAAGAGTAAATCTCGAAAATGTTTAATTCCTGGTTTCTTATTATTTAAACTTTGTTACTTGTATATTAAGGAAAGAAAATTTGACATTCTGATTAAGATTGTGTTTCGCTAATGCCATTCTGCATGACTTTCTACTTATATTACCATTGTATGCGGCGAATAATGCTTTTATAACTACTGACTATGGATGCATGTTTACAAATTTATATAGTACAGTTTTGCATGGAGTGTACATTTGTATGTGTGTGAAATCAGATAATATATCCATAGATATATGGCCCTTATTGCCTTGCAATATGATTAAGTGTTTACCATCATGGATATATATAAATAGATGGTGCAATATATTTCAATGTAGAGACCCTAAATTTAATTGTGTGTGTAATACCTTTAAAGGTCATCATTACCTTATACAAAGTTTTTTTCTGCTTATGATTATAATTTGGAAATCTATGTCGAAATACAATAAAGTTCACTATATTTGTATGTCGTCATAAGGTCGCAGGCGTTAATAGGGTGGTGTGTTGTGTCTCAGGAACCCGTCGTCGGGGTCCCTGACGGCGTCGGCCTCGGAGGGGGGCTCCCTGGAGCGCGCCCGCGCGCCCCGCGCCCCCCGCGCCCCGCCCGCACCGCCGCAGGACGACACGCAGGTACACTGCACACACACACACACACACACACACACTACGATACATACATATATACATACACATAGTGTTATATATATCTAGACTTTTTGGCACCGTACATCGGCTGCAGATAATGACAATTTAAAAATAAAAAATATTTTTTACGATGAGTGACACTTCTTTAATCTAATATAAATTGGTGTGTGTGCAGCACGTGGTGTCGTGTCGCGTGGAGAACACGCGCGTGAACCCCGACTCGCTGATCGACGAGCTCCTCGCTGCCACCGACCTCAAGCACGCCGTCGACGACTCCGCCGAGAGTGAGTCATACCCACACTATTATACGGCGCACTGCCTTCCTTTATATACATATTAAACAGGGTACACTTTGGATATATGAGGCTATCTTTGAAACGAAAAATTTACTAAGACTTGTAAAGGTTTTTTTTATTGCTTTAGCGCAGTTACAACTCACAAGCTATTTATAATTAAGTAATATAATAATAAGAGAAAATAGAAACTGGTCAAACTTTTAAACAATTTTTGCGCAGAACTTGAAATACATTGACTAAGTATTATGTGAATCTACCGATATAATCCACATTTCCAGTGTAAATATGAGACATGTATGTGTGTGAGAGAGTGAGCCGTGGTTCCCGTGGGGTTTGAGCAGTCGCCTGTTACACAAGCGACGCAAGTTCAAATCCCAGCAGTATGCACCAAGGAATGTTTTTATAAAAATTTTAGTGCAGTGATTTCACCCAACGTGCTTTACGGTGAAGGAAAACATCGTGTGGAAACCTGCATGTTTCTGAGAAATAATTCAAAAGCGTTGTCTATCATATTCGGGGAAATGTGGGTGTTGTTTACCTCTGCTTACCTCTTCGGAGAGCCATGTGGGATGTTGTGAGCGTATTGATCGGTGTGTATGTGGCATAGTGTGATGTATTGAGGTGTGTGTGTGGTGTCAGCGTCAGGTCTGCAGCTGTTCATCTCCCGCGACGGCACGGCGGAGCTGGGCTCGCGCCGCGCGCGCCGCGACCTGCAGCGCGTCGTGCTGCTGCCCCGAGACAACAGGTACCCCACTCACACCCACTCACACTCACTCACACTCACTCACGCACGCCACCTCTACACTTCACTGTGCCTCGCGGGGTTACCACTGTACGATTAACAATAAAAACTAGTTCCGTTACAATACGTCCACAAGTTAAAGAGATTTAAAACATACATGTTTTAAAATGGATTCCTTTATATTAACGTACTAGCTGTGCCCCGCGGTTTCACCCGCGTAGATTTAGTTTCTTCCTTATTGTCGCGGAACCCAAATATTATTAATAAATAAAAGTAGCCTAAGTTACTCCTTGAAACATCAGCTACCTACCAGTGAAAGTCCCGTTAAAATCCGTCCAGCCGTTTCAGAGATTACCCGGAACAAACAAACAGACAGACAGAGAAAAATTTATAGTGTCAGTAGCGTGTATACTTTCATATGCATTTAGTGAAAGCTGTAATTTTGGAATTACAAACAGACACTTCAATTTTATTTATCTGTATAGATATACTTTCATATTCATTTAGTGAAAAGCTGTTAATTTGAAATTCATCATCATCATCATCAGCCGGAAGACGTCCACTGCTGAACATAGGCCTCCCCCTTACTACTTATTAATTTGGAATTACAAAACTTTTATACGAGTCCGCTGGACTGACTTGTCGTCGACTATACGCGTTTATCTGCAACTCTTCGCGACTAGTGTATATACAGCGATCCTCGAAGAGCATGGAACAATGCGAATATCCACCTATTTCTTTCTATTCAATATAAATGTCAAGTTAAGTTCCGAAGACGCTCGCTTGGAGCGCTTCAAATCCACACAAAATGAAGCATGCTAAAGCTTTTAATGTGTGATGAAAATGAACATTATTTAGAAATGTACAATAGTGTATGTGTGTGCAGGTAGCCCACGGCGTGAGAGTGGCCGGAGCGAGCGGCGCCGGGGCACGGCGCTAGTGTCCGCCCCGAGGGGGCCGCGCCCGGCTGCCTACCCACGACGATACACCCCCACGGGCGCTGCCTACCGACGCACTCGCCGCGCCAGACGTGAGCGTGTGATCTTGGTGGCTGCAGCCTGTCGCGGCCCGACATATAGCTGCTATTGACTGTAACATTATATTATAGTAGCAATGGATGGGTGACCGCACTCCCCGCGGGCCGAGGCTACGATGCATATTTATTGTTTTATAATATTATCATGTAAATTATGCCATAAAATAATTGTTTTACGATGTGTAACGTAAATATTGTCGCTGTATTATTATTATATAGGTAGCAGTCAGCGAGCGAGCTCGCGCGGCCGAGCTAGTGTTTTGTATCGTTATTTTTATTTACATTTACTATTAAGTAGGCAACTTTCCAATTGTAAGGCGACTGGCGACCGACGACTGAATGTTCCTATGCAATGCTTCCTGACTCCACCTGTCGCCTCCACACCTACTTATGACTCGTGCTCTATGATACTACCACTCTATGGACACGGGAGCCGTCATTGTCACGTGACACCATGACATATTAACAGTATGCCATCACTATAAAGCGATACACACGCTGTAAGTTTTGTCGCGAAATGTGTACATCACGAAAGCTATCTCTAACTGATAGAGGTACGGAACCCCTATCACGACTTTACCACCGTTATCGTAATCTGCACTTGCTAGCGTCTCCGCCGTATATTTGTATGAGAAATTGTACAGCGCCTCCAAGCGGTGACGTGAAGAACTAAAATATCTCAGACAAATATTGTTGGTGACGCTAGCGAGTATATATTACAAAAACGGTGCAAAACTCGTAATAAGAGTACTTTTGCAACGATTGATCGATAGAGGGTAAGGGACAGATGTATTTATACGTTTACATAATGTCTCTGTCACTCAGACAAAAAATCTGCAATAATTTGTGGTATAACCGCAGTTACAACAATGATATACTTTAATATATGTAATGTTGTGACGATGACGGCTTCTGTGAAGGACTCGGCTAGGGGTACTAGCAGGTGATCGCTTGCATCAATACTAATTTATTCTTCGAGAATTCAAATACTGTATTTTATTTTTTCATTAAAATCAAAACTGATTTAAAAGAGCAGGCGGGTATTGCCAACTATTTAGTTAACGAAAAGTGATCGCGTTAACTTCAATACTTAAAAAGACTGCGTTTGAATATAATAAGTAAATATGACAGGTTAGTGCAAGCGATTACTCAGCACAGCGACCCTCCACCCGTAGATTTCAAATTGTTATTTAATTCGGTCTTCCAAAAGAATGGCAATTGACTAATTGTAATGGTAATCAGTCTTCCGATAGATAATAAACATATTATGTAAAAAACATTGTGGTTATAATGCGATGCGTGCCAATAGAAAACCGAATCCTAAATGCGGACAAAAGGAATATCTTTAATATTATATGTCACCTGCAGTATATAGCATCACATAGTTGTGAGAGCGAGAGGATAAGGGAGTGCTAAGGGAGTCCATTTTAGTTTGTGTACCCCTATCACGAGTTTGTATTAGAAATGTTATATTGTCTCCTAGAGGTGACGAAAAACAATGAATAATCTCATAGAAGTATTGTGCGGTGACGCTAGCGAGATTACGAAAAAGGTGCAAACTCGTAATAAGGATACTAGGCCTGTAGACAAAGTAACATTATCGTCACGCTTCGCTAGTAGAAACGATACAAAATGTACGGGAATGACATATGTCACGTGACTGATTTGTGTGATACACATTGAATGTTACTTCGTCTAGGTGTACTGTTGTTGATTGGCGCGAGTTGTAAGTTATAGCAACTAATGTAAAGTCACAGTATAAATATAAGCTTTTAAAGTGGAGCGTGCTGATAGCCTGTACCATAGAGCTGGGTCCACCATCACTGGTCGCTGACTAGACTATTCGCTTTGTTTTGTACTCCGTTTGTAAGATATACTCCTGGCGGAGGCCTCCATGCTGATTTAACATAATAAATAAATAAATAGTGTACAATAATGTGCTCACAGAGTGGTGCTACGTCGAGATCGCGTACTATTGTTGATAATATTAATTTATTCGTCTGTATCTTTTACAAAGTAACATTATACTTCCAAATCCCTCCAGTACATTATGTCTCAACTACACTGACGCGTCACACCTTGTACGTGGGTACTGGCTGTGCCCCGCAGTTTCACCCGCATATACTATAACGAGCGGATCCCTAATTTAAAAATAAGCCTAAGTTACTCCTTGTAACATGAGTTATCTGACAATGAAAGTCACGTTAAATTTGGTCCAACTGTTGCGGAGATTTCCCCGAACAAACAGACAGACAGAGGATAAAAATGATATCTGTAGCGTATATACTTTCAAATGCATTTAGTGAAAAGCTGTTAATATGAAATGTATTTATTTAATAGACAAAACAAACAATATATATTGCAATTTTGAAATTACAAACAGACTTCAATTTTATTTAACTGTATCTGTAATGTGGGGCGTCATTTTAGTTTGGGATAGTTCTGCCCCGATGGGTCGGGGTGCGGCGGGAGGTGTATAGTGCGAGGTATATCTAAGTCATTCCTTTGCGTTGGTAGCTCGAGCGACGACGGCCGACGCTGGCGCCCGCGCCGCCGGACACACCCGCCTCTATCATTGCACTTATAACTGTATATTATAATATTTATTAACGTGTCGCTGATTATTAATGAAGGGCGTGTCCAGGAAATAATTAACGTTGCAATAGTGTAATTAAAATACAGTTGTATAATATATAATGGACACCTCTTTTAAGGCGCTCATTTTTGTCATGAAGCATCGGCTGGTGGTACGCATCAATGTACAAAATAAAATAAAAAATCCCTTAACTTTTTGTGGTAAAGTGTAGTTGTTAGAGGTTGCTAAAGATCAGAGGCTCATTGGATGATATGTGGAATATACTTATTTTTGTTATAAAATGAAATTCTAATAATATATACTTAATTCAATGCCTCAAATTTTAATAAAATACCGACCAAAAATTAACACACAATCACACAGTCTTTTTATTATATTTTTAAATTGACCACCAGGCCATAAATGTGCGCCTAAAAAGTCTCGACTCTATACGTAATGTTATTTAATATCTTGGACAGCCTGATTTAATTATTGCATGCACTGATATTTTTGGAAAAAGTGGGGTCACCGGGGGTGTCCGCCGGCGCAGGTGTTGACTCGGCGGCTCACGGTGCTACCATTATAAATGAACCAACGCGCAGACAGTGTGCTCGCTTGTCCGCGCCTTGTTGTATATTGTCTAATACAGCCAGCACAGTATTGAATAAAGGACGTGTTTAGACCTATCACATGTGTGTTTTCATTACCTCTACAGGCTCTACACATTACATTAATAACCGCATGTAGTTACATATAGCAGACGAAAATGTCTATGGCAACATTCTGGCTGAAACTCCCTTTTTACTTGGTCACTAAACAAATACAAATTAACGTAAAATATCTCTGATGGATCATCGTCGATACACACGTTATATTTAAACTGCTCTTTTCCAATGTTGCAACTACCCACTTCTACGTAAATGTTGTGTTCGTTCTCAGTAATTAATTTACAGAGGATTATGGAAATAAATAACGCGTATTTACTAGAATTTTCCACTTATTGCTTGATGGAACGACAGATATTAGAGGATGAAAAGTCTGAAAATAAGACACTATGTTTAGTATAGCCTGTTTATTGAGTAGAGGCGGTGCGTCGCAGTGGACGGAGGCGCACGCGCAGCTGCCACTACGCTACTATGTACAATGTATAATTTATTATCTGCCCTCATCGCTACACTATAAGTTACCCTCTACATCTACTACTTATAAATAAATATTGCTCTAGTGAGTGACACCATACTGACGACAACGGAAATACATCAAGTTTCGAGGCTAACTGCGGGCTTTCAAACAATCTGGGTATTAATCAGATAAAATATATCCGTCTTCTTTTCACTAACGTGGAAACGAGACACATAGTTTAGCTGATCAATATTCAGACCCTATCACATTCCACGTCACAACGAATAGCTCACAGCTTGAACTATATTGTAATTTGAATAAAGTTTAATTTCACATAAAATGTATTTAGACAACTGTGGTGTGGAAAGGTGCAGTGACAAGGTAAGTACATTTCTTACAACTAACTAAATATACCTTATTCTTCAGACATGACTCAAACGTGCTAACTACAATGTGATAAATCTCTCGTATAAGGATTGGACACCTCATTGATGTCACTTAACTCCATCATATATAGTTCATACAGGTGCCGCGAGAATAGACTTACGTAATATTGAGTAAGTCAGTTGCATCACAAATTTCACTTCATCAGAACAAGACAAATTTATTTCACATTGTTGTAGTAGTGTAATTTTCTACAAATCAATATTTAGATGGAATGTATTAAGTAACAAAATATCATATAAGTATGTAAATACACAATAATGTATGTTAACACTATAATCTAATACATTTAGCTATCGTAAATAACACGACTATGTTGAGCACGACACCGTTAAGTACCTGGCCATAATACTGGTGGTTGCGACACACTCGGTGCAAGCCCGTCTCCATGGCAACGCACAAGTCACTAATTGATCGCACCAAAGAGAAACAGACTGTGTCATAGACATCACAAGCGCACTCAAACAGACTATATGTCATAATACACTATCATATTGTATACTATGAATACACGAGTACAATAAGTCAATCATTATAATATTGGTGACACTCGTGTAGTATATTGCTTTAGTTACATATCCTAGGATCTCCTGATACACGTACAGCCCCAATGTACAGACTCGTCGATAAGGCACGCACGACTCGCCCGGCGCACATACGACACACATACTTTTGAAATACTACCTCACAAAGTGCTAAAACTACTTACTAAACGATATATATTTATAATATACACATCACTTTCGTTACTAAATATTGTTGGATATTTTTCTGTATATAATAATGATTTTAATTACATTCAAAGTTTTGTATAAGACGTATAAAATATATGTTGTATTGTATGTACAGGTGCGGGGGCGGGTCGCCTCGACTACACACTAATTTAGAATGTTCTACGCTTCCATTTCTTAATACTAACTTAAACTATAATTTTATATATATAGCGGGGGCCGGGCGGCGCAGGAGTGCCAGTCGTTACTATCACAGTCACCGTTATATAAACATACAAACACACCCGGACACACCCGCGCGGCTGCACACCGTCACACACACTATATATTATACTTATTATATAAAGTAGAGTGTAAATAAGTCACTAGATCAGACAGATACCTGCGTGACTGGCGGTGTGCCGCCGATGTTATGATATATCTAGTAAAGTACACTGAGCGGTGCTATTATAATACACTAACTTAGCATTATATACACCAAATATCGCCGCACACGACGCCTTAATTTAAGAGAATTGTATAATACGCGATTATAAATAATTAACAATTTTATGATTGTCTCACGATAAAAATATATAACGTACATACGCCAGTTTATAATGACGATGCTTAAATATTTTTATGAGTCACGATTTCATACAATTGTACATATTATATCGCAAATCTAATTTTATTTTTGTTTAAAATGTGTTGTATAAGATAGCCGAGTTCCTTGTCATCTGTTCTTAAAAGGTTTTTTCCCGAACTGGTTGTATTTTTTCGATGTTGTATAATAAATACATTTTCATAAATTAATAATAAGCGCAGAGTATGTGCCGCGTGACTTCGCCTGCAGCGGTATTTAGCGTCCTTACAATATAAAATCGTCTTAAAATTCTAACGTCATAAATTTCATATAAAAACACTATGTTCGCGACTCGATACAATCCATATAAGTACAACTTGCCTAGTAATTTCATTGTAAAAGTCTATATTATTTGTCATTATATATATATAAATGTGTAAATCTTCCTGGAATGTCGTCAATCACAAACTGCCAAGCCTCAACTTAGATAACAAAACAACACTATTATATATCTCTGATTGTTTTGGTCCCCACGATAATGTATACTTACACCTAGGTAGTTAAGTTACACTCACACACGCAAGCACACCGGTCAATATGTATAAACGCGACAGGTACAACAATGACACACACATTCACACATAAACACACATTTGGTTGATATGCGTCAAGTTCCATGATTTTCATATAATTTTGTTTTTGTTCTCATAATCTCCTCACATCTGAAAATATAAAGTTTTAAGAGGTTATACATGATTTCATCAGGAACTGAGTACTATATATAGGGCACATTGCACAGAGCATCAGTTGGTCGTAGATCAATTTAAATAATATATAAAAGTCCCTTATATCATTGTTTAAATTTATTGGTCCGAATTAAATTTTTAACAAAAAATAAGCATCGTTATATGTTCCACATATGATCCAAGAAGCATGGAACGTTTAGTAACATCTAATAATTACACTTTACTACAAAAATAAAATTAAATATAACTATGAAATATATCAAAAGTGTATGGGATTCTTTTTATTTTATGCTTAAATCGATACGCGCCACCGACAGATGCTCCGAGACAAAAATGTGCACATATCAGTGTCAACTGTATATACGCGAGCGTAAGCACCATAGCATAATGTAGCGCTAGATGAGCCGCTCCTCGGGCGGCGGCTTGAGCGCGTTGTGCATCATCTCGGCGCGAGGGTTGCAGTACTCCTGGCCCGAGGGGGAGTAGGTCCCGCGCGTGGCCCGCTTGCGGCGCGCCTGCGCCCCCAGCGCCCCCAGCACGGCGCCCGCCGCGCCCAGCGCCAGCAGCGCCGCGCCCACCGCGATCAGCACCGTCCCCGACATCTCCGCCTCCGCCCCCACCATCTGCCCGACATACATACGTCCAATTTTTGCTGCTAAACATTTCTTAAACACGCAATACCCACGTTCACTGCGGTATTGACATTTCAATCTAAGGTTAAATAATATGAGTAATGGAAAATCCTGTCTGACATATAGAACATTGAGTGTAAACTTGTTGAAACCCAACAAGAAATAGGATATTTATAATTAATAAACAAATATGCATCAGACGACCCGCGTTGCTTATCTTATAAATAACGTACTCGCAGTGCCGATGGTGTAAAAAGTTCCACTATAGCTAGTATAGCGCATTCTAGAGATACATTATTTGTATGCTACAACTAGAACGGTACCTACGTCGGAAGGAAGTAAAACCATTGTCCCTTCACGCAAGAATAGCTGCCGTCACAAGTTATGAGCGCTGAGCGCGGTGCACCGCCGGAGGCACTGGCCGCCGTGGAGACAGGGCCGCTGTATGTATTAGTATGTACCTGTTGCGAGCAGTTCTTCCCCCCCCAGCCCCCCTGGCAGAGACAGAGGTAGTCGGGCAGCGCGGTGCACCGCTGGAGGCACTGGCCGCCGTGGAGACAGGGCCGCTGTATGTATTAGTATGTACCTGTTGCGAGCAGTTCTTCCCCCCCCAGCCCCCCTGGCAGAGACAGAGGTAGTCGGGCAGCGCGGTGCACCGCTGGAGGCACTGGCCGCCGTGGAGACAGGGCCGCTGTATGTATTAGTATGTACCTGTTGCGAGCAGTTCTTCCCCCCCCAGCCCCCCTGGCAGAGACAGAGGTAGTCGGGCAGCGCGGTGCACCGCTGGAGGCACTGGCCGCCGTGGAGACAGGGCCGCTGTATGTATTAGTATGTACCTGTTGCGAGCAGTTCTTCCCCCCCCAGCCCCCCTGGCAGAGACAGAGGTAGTCGGGCAGCGCGGTGCACCGCTGGAGGCACTGGCCGCCGTGGAGACAGGGCCGCTGTATGTATTAGTATGTACCTGTTGCGAGCAGTTCTTCCCCCCCCAGCCCCCCTGGCAGAGACAGAGGTAGTCGGGCAGCGCGGTGCACCGCTGGAGGCACTGGCCGCCGTGGAGACAGGGCCGCTGTATGTATTAGTATGTACCTGTTGCGAGCAGTTCTTCCCCCCCCAGCCCCCCTGGCAGAGACAGAGGTAGTCGGGCAGCGCGGTGCACCGCTGGAGGCACTGGCCGCCGTGGAGACAGGGCCGCTGTATGTATTAGTATGTACCTGTTGCGAGCAGTTCTTCCCCCCCCAGCCCCCCTGGCAGAGACAGAGGTAGTCGGGCAGCGCGGTGCACCGCTGGAGGCACTGGCCGCCGTGGAGACAGGGCCGCTGTATGTATTAGTATGTACCTGTTGCGAGCAGTTCTTCCCCCCCCAGCCCCCCTGGCAGAGACAGAGGTAGTCGGGCAGCGCGGTGCACCGCTGGAGGCACTGGCCGCCGTGGAGACAGGGCCGCTGTATGTATTAGTATGTACCTGTTGCGAGCAGTTCTTCCCCCCCCAGCCCCCCTGGCAGAGACAGAGGTAGTCGGGCAGCGCGGTGCACCGCTGGAGGCACTGGCCGCCGTGGAGACAGGGCCGCTGTATGTATTAGTATGTACCTGTTGCGAGCAGTTCTTCCCCCCCCAGCCCCCCTGGCAGAGACAGAGGTAGTCGGGCAGCGCGGTGCACCGCTGGAGGCACTGGCCGCCGTGGAGACAGGGCCGCTGTATGTATTAGTATGTACCTGTTGCGAGCAGTTCTTCCCCCCCCAGCCCCCCTGGCAGAGACAGAGGTAGTCGGGCAGCGCGGTGCACCGCTGGAGGCACTGGCCGCCGTGGAGACAGGGCCGCTGTATGTATTAGTATGTACCTGTTGCGAGCAGTTCTTCCCCCCCCAGCCCCCCTGGCAGAGACAGAGGTAGTCGGGCAGCGCGGTGCACCGCTGGAGGCACTGGCCGCCGTGGAGACAGGGCCGCTGTATGTATTAGTATGTACCTGTTGCGAGCAGTTCTTCCCCCCCCAGCCCCCCTGGCAGAGACAGAGGTAGTCGGGCAGCGCGGTGCACCGCTGGAGGCACTGGCCGCCGTGGAGACAGGGCCGCTGTATGTATTAGTATGTACCTGTTGCGAGCAGTTCTTCCCCCCCCAGCCCCCCTGGCAGAGACAGAGGTAGTCGGGCAGCGCGGTGCACCGCTGGAGGCACTGGCCGCCGTGGAGACAGGGCCGCTGTATGTATTAGTATGTACCTGTTGCGAGCAGTTCTTCCCCCCCCAGCCCCCCTGGCAGAGACAGAGGTAGTCGGGCAGCGCGGTGCACCGCTGGAGGCACTGGCCGCCGTGGAGACAGGGCCGCTGTATGTATTAGTATGTACCTGTTGCGAGCAGTTCTTCCCCCCCCAGCCCCCCTGGCAGAGACAGAGGTAGTCGGGCAGCGCGGTGCACCGCTGGAGGCACTGGCCGCCGTGGAGACAGGGCCGCTGTATGTATTAGTATGTACCTGTTGCGAGCAGTTCTTCCCCCCCCAGCCCCCCTGGCAGAGACAGAGGTAGTCGGGCAGCGCGGTGCACCGCTGGAGGCACTGGCCGCCGTGGAGACAGGGCCGCTGTATGTATTAGTATGTACCTGTTGCGAGCAGTTCTTCCCCCCCCAGCCCCCCTGGCAGAGACAGAGGTAGTCGGGCAGCGCGGTGCACCGCTGGAGGCACTGGCCGCCGTGGAGACAGGGCCGCTGTATGTATTAGTATGTACCTGTTGCGAGCAGTTCTTCCCCCCCCAGCCCCCCTGGCAGAGACAGAGGTAGTCGGGCAGCGCGGTGCACCGCTGGAGGCACTGGCCGCCGTGGAGACAGGGCCGCTGTATGTATTAGTATGTACCTGTTGCGAGCAGTTCTTCCCCCCCCAGCCCCCCTGGCAGAGACAGAGGTAGTCGGGCAGCGCGGTGCACCGCTGGAGGCACTGGCCGCCGTGGAGACAGGGCCGCTGTATGTATTAGTATGTACCTGTTGCGAGCAGTTCTTCCCCCCCCAGCCCCCCTGGCAGAGACAGAGGTAGTCGGGCAGCGCGGTGCACCGCTGGAGGCACTGGCCGCCGTGGAGACAGGGCCGCTGTATGTATTAGTATGTACCTGTTGCGAGCAGTTCTTCCCCCCCCAGCCCCCCTGGCAGAGACAGAGGTAGTCGGGCAGCGCGGTGCACCGCTGGAGGCACTGGCCGCCGTGGAGACAGGGCCCGCTGCCGTTGGAGCCGCCGCTGTAGCACGGGTCCAGCAACGCGCACTCCGCGCCGCAGAACCCAGCCGTGCACTCGCAGCTATAACAATCACCGTATCACATTAACATCACGCCGAGCAATGTCCTTATGGAGTAAGTCGAAACGAAGGTGGAAATGTGTCCATTCATTGCCACCGAAGCACATTTTATATCGACACTAATTCGAAACCAAATTAGACAATTTACAACCTAAAACCTATACTTGGGGGATTATACTTTTAGAAAAACGGTCGAGAAAAATATATAATGGTGTAGATGCTTTTGTTATTTATTTGGTGGCAAAGAAGCTTACGACACGCTCAGTGGTCAAGCTTAATATGTGGTCTATAGTGGCTTGCAATACTAGAGTCGTGCGCGTTGAACCTGTAATGTTGTACTCAAAGACATTTCTATTTTTTGTCATTCTTCGACCAAGTTCGCTCCATGATGCAATGTATGTGGTAGGCATGCTGATGTTGGAGCAGCAGTATAAAGTGTGTGTGTACTGACATGTAGGATCCCTCGAGGTTGCGGCAGTCGCCGGGGCCGCAGCTGACCACTCCGGCCGCGCACTCGTCCACGTCCACCTCGCAGCGCGCGCCTCTCCATCCTACACAAATCATATGGAACCTTAGTTATCAATTATTAAAAAATTAAGCTAACGCCATTCTAAATAACACCATCTTAGAAGACTACAAAATATGCTAGCCAACTAGACTTTTGATATGTAAATCCCAATAATTAAATATAGTACATTTGTTTTACTCACTAGCAGTGGATCTACGTACGTGAGTGCGTCGTCTATAAAACTGTATATTATTCTATAAAAGATTAATTACTGAGTTTCTTGCCAGGTTCTTCTCAGTAAAAGCAACCTTCCGAACCTGGCGGTAGCATGTATAATCCTGTGTAATTGTGTCATTCTGACGATTTGAAAGTACTTTGTATAAAGTCTAATCGAATAAAGATATATTTGAGTGAGTTTGAGTTTGAGTCTGGTTGCCGAAACTTTTAGAACAGACCTCTATCTTAAATCCAGTAAGTGGTATCTCAGCGTTTTAATACAATGTATTACAACCGCCACTCTTGAGGAAAACATTGGTGATCAATTTGCGTATGAAGACTATGCCTCATTGACGTACATTGTACATGTTGTTTATACGTTTCTGCTATATTTGTTGATTCAAGTTGTCGCCAGCCAAATTAATAAACAATTTCACGAAAGTCCGCCTACCTTTTAACTAAATCATGTCATAGTAGTGAACAGGGCACAAGTGTGTCACAAAAGTCATCGCTGTATCATTAATGAGGAATCCTGCCTAACAAACAATAATTATTTATACTTATACTAGCTGTGCCCCGCGGTTTCACCCGCGTAGATTTTAATTTCATGATTGCCCGCGGGTCTCTAATGTTTTTTAAAAATCTTAGTAGCCTAAGAAGTTACTCCTTGTAACATTAGCTATCCGTCAGTGAAAGTCCCGTCAAAATCCGTCCAGCCGTTTCGGAGATTACCCGGAACAAACAGACAGACAGACAGACAGAGAAATTTTTTTAAAATTGGTTTTTCTGTGTCAGTACCGTGTATTTTGCAGTTACAAACCGACACTTCAATTTTATTTATCTGTATAGATGTATAGATATGTAATTGTATGTTTGTACATTATTTCTGTATAATTTTAATATATACGTACAGCCAATGTCATATCCATAACCTCTTTCTTCTATACATTTTAGAAAAAAAATGTGACGCTAAAAAAATGTATACTTAAAATACCCAAATAATCAAATTAGCACAAGTTCTTAAAAAAAATAACTGCTACCAAATGCATTATTTTTTTTAATAATTGTGATACAATACCTATCATCAAAACGAGAACGATCACAATGTTCGCCATATCACCGTCACGTCACTAGCTGCACGACATTATCACACCACTATGTATATATTTAACACTTCACTGGCAAACACACCCCCGGACATTGTATATTATTTGTATTAAATAAATAGTGCAGGTCCGAGCATAGTGCCGCGATGGCCGATCCCCACTAACCTCAATCGAAAATGGACAGTGAATCACAAACTGCGGTGCTTGCGGTGAAACACATCTTGTGTACAATTTATACATGTCAATAAAATTGAATTGTCTGTCTGTAATTTCAAATTAACAGTTTTCTTTAACTCTTTCTTTAAATGTAATAAAAAAATATTTGTTTGTTTTTTCAGGCTCTGAAACGGCTAGACCGATGTTAACGGGAATTTCACTGACAAGTGACAGATAGCTGATGTTACAAGGAGTAACTAAGGGTAAAACATTTATTTAAAAAAAATTGGGATCCGCAAAATAAATACATCCATGAAATTAAGTAAACGCGGGTGAAACCGCGGGGCAAGTTTATACATAAATCTACTATATACTTTAAACGTCATGAAGCTTAAAACCTCGTGGTAAAATGTGCTATATGACACAATACATTAAAATTAAATATTGAATACCATTTGTCCAGTGTCGGTGTGAGTCACATGTGTCACTATGATGCATCATATACGTATATCATCATCAACCATTGAATATAAATTTTCCTGGACCATTTACGGATGATCTCTACAGTCATCCAAAGAAAATAATATTGTTCTGATCCTTTTTAACCGACTTCAAAAAACGAGGAAGTTATCAATTTGACGATGCGTCAAAAAAGTGACCATGTCTTTAAATCATTACAATAAAAAACTGTTAATGAGAGAGAAGAGAAGAACACATTGCGCCGACCCCAAATAACATGGGAAAAGGGCAGGAGGAGGAAAAAGAATAAGCCGTCGATAAAAAAAAAATTCATAGAAAGTATTGGAGTTAGATTCATCGTTAAAGTTTGAGAGCCACCGGCGTCGTTATCGTTATCATGGGAGCGAGATTGTGGCGATCGTGCGCGTCGCCGATAAGATACCGCCGCGCTCTCTCACACACTCACTACACTACACCTGTCGTGTATTGTTTACTCATTTGTATGTGTTATCGTGTTTCAATGTCATGCACTACGTCTTAGTCAGCTGGCTCGTGTGTACCAGCGGGCGGAGGTAGACTTGTTGTTGTAAAATTACGGTAATTTTAATACCTCATAAGATATACCTGCATATGTTATAAGCTGGATGTGGGGGTTTTTAGGGGTCAAGATTAAATTTATTGTAGTAACGAGTGGTTGTTTTAAGAAGTAGAAGAGCGTCGGGCTCATCAGACGATAAAAGCAGATAAATCAGTATTTGTAGATATTTGGTTATCTGTTAAGAATGTTTTGACAAGATATCGGCATTCAGGCCAGATGCATGGTGTGTGTATAATGTTGTAGCAGCGTTTCTCCACTCGCTCATAGATGGCGCTACTCGCTAACAAATGCGAAAATTGAGTACAAATACACGAGAACCTAAATCGCGCCATAAAAGCTCATTGCAGGATATATACAAGTTTAGAATAGAACAGTCGGTTCCCCAGACATGACACCCGCCTGGCTGGAAGATGTTCCGTTTGCTGGGGATGAGCATGATCAGTGACAATGTATATAGAGAAGAGTGTGCGTACGGACCGTGTGCAGGCGAGCAGTCGCAGAGGCCGGGCGGTCGGCAGAGGCCGCCGTGCAGGCAGCCGCCGGCCTCGGCGCACGCGTCGCGCTGTTCCGCGCACAGCCGCCCGCCGTACCCTCCGCTGCACTCA
Organism: Watsonalla cultraria; assembly: GCA_964035505.1. Taxonomy (NCBI): domain Eukaryota; kingdom Metazoa; phylum Arthropoda; class Insecta; order Lepidoptera; family Drepanidae; genus Watsonalla; species Watsonalla cultraria. The sequence continues at coordinate 228,564 of OZ037717.1, read as the reverse complement.
CACCTCGGCGGCTGCCAACCGACAATACATCTATATTCTTCAAAATGCTCAACAACAATACGTAACCTACCCACGACCTTTACAAGCCGTGCAGTTGCTCTGCCTATAGAGCTATGCGTCGAATTTTTCTTTCCCTAGTTTTGTTTTTGCGGTTTAGGAGTCGCCTTGCGCCATCTGTCGGTTGGTTGATCTATGACGATGACGCAAACCCGATCTAAATATTACATTGATTTACATATATCTATGCTCACTCTATGATTCATTAACACAATAATTACACAATGCAATGACACTTACGTTGGTGTCGTTGATACACCTGCCGTGCACACAGGGCGTGAGGTCGCAGAAGGCGTACTCGCAGTACACGCCCTCGTAGCCCTCCAAGCACTCGCACGTGAAGTTGTTGCCCGTCGGCGGATCTACACGTCATATACACACATTATACACATGATTGCTGGGGGTGGGGAGCAAAGGCATAAAAATCCGGGGGGGCGGCGGTCACTGGGGAGGCGAGCGGGTCGAGGAGTCAGACAAGATGCGGGTGGAGTGAGTGGTCAAGGCGGCGATTAATGAGAGTAGTGACCGGGGGCGGCGGGCAGGCAGCGCGCGCGGCCCTCGGCGCAGGGCTGGTGCGCGCAGGAGCGCTGGCGGGGGACGCCGCACGAGGGGCCCCGCCACGCCGGGGGACACGCGCACGAGAACGTCCCCCGCCCGTCCACGCACGTGCCGCCGTTCGCGCACGGCTCCGGCGAACACTCGTCTATGTCGTGCTCGCAACTACACACACATACATTACTCATTACAATACTATTCCTTTTTTAAATGACGCTAAATATTTGAGGATGTTACAAGTACTGTAGCTAGTCACACCGTTGTTCATTATTAGTGCACACTCACAATAGTCCATCGAAGCCGTCGGGGCAGAGGCAGGAGTAGGCCGCCACGCCGTCCTTGCACGTCGCGCCGTTCTGACATTCGTTGCCTTCACACTCGTCGATGTCCACCTGTTACATACATACAATTAGATAGACAAATCTATACAGATAAATAATGAAGTGTCTGTTTGTAAATCCAAAATAACAGCTTTTCACTAAATGCATATGGATGTATACACGATACTGACACTAAAAAACCAAGTTTTAAAATTTTTCTCCGTAGCTGATGTTTCAAGGAGTAGCTTAAGCTACTTTTATTTATTAAAAATATTAGGGTTCCGCGACATTAAGGAAGAAACTAAATCTACGCGGGTGAAACCGCGGGACACAGCTAGTAAATAATAAGTTAGTTTTAATTGTAATGTGTTCTGTACGTGTGTTGTGCACGTACCTCGCAGTAGTCCCCGGAGTACCCCGCGGGGCAGGAGCAGGTGTACTGGGAGCGCACGTCGGTGCAGTGTCCGCCGCGCTCGCAGTCCTGCTCCAGGCACAGCACGCAGCCCACGCCCGTCGAAGCGCCCCACGCCCGACCGGACCTGACGCACACATTATTATGGCCATCGCCTATTGTGGTTGACTCACCTTGATTGTATGGGTGACGATGTGCATACGTACAGGAGCGCGTAGTGCGGCTGCGCGGCGAGCAGGGCGGCGGCGGGGCCCACGAAGAGCTCCTCCTCCGTGAAGAACGGCAGCAGCAGGCCCCCCACGTGCACCGCGCCCAGGCAGCCCTGCCACACCACATACACACCATCACACGCAAACACTGGGTGCCACCAAGTGGTTCCTTTTGCTGAGTCAACTCGCTCGCCCAAACAGGGTATAATTTAGTTCATACCTTGAAGAACTCCCCAGCTAGATTGTCGCCGGTGACCTCCTCTCCTTCCGCGTACTCCCATATTGTTGGGTCAGTCGAGCTGTCCGTCTGAAAAAAAGCAATCGTGTTCACTGGAGGAACAACATTTATGTCTATATAACATTGATTCGATGGTAAGCGGTCACCGCAGCCTATGGTCCGTGCAGCATCAACTATATGTATGTAGTCGGGAGGGAGGGCAGTGTTACCAGTGGTGCGGCGGTGGTGGTGGGCGGCGAGGGCGGGCCGCCTCCGCCCAGCGTGATGTGTCCGTGCAGCATCAGCTGCTGCCAGGCCTCGGTGTCCACGCGCGCGCTCAGACCCACTTCCTCGTGACCGTCGGCTTCTATGAATGCACCTGTACACACAGACACATTCACCCACATTAGCAAATTGTTTATCTGTACACATGTCACACAAGCAGGAAAATACAGTTTCTAAGGGCAGCCCCCCCACCGGTCCTTGTATCAATATAAGTGTGTACCGGTGAGGTGTGAGGCGGAGACGGCGAGGCGCAGCGTGGTCCAGTGCAGCGTGGAGGGCGCCCGCAGGCGGCGCGCGGCGGGCAGCCCCCCCCCGAGCCGCCACTGGATGCCCACCTGCCCCTTGTATCAGTATAAGTGTGTACCGGTGAGGTGTGAGGCGGAGACGGCGAGGCGCAGCGTGGTCCAGTGCAGCGTGGAGGGCGCCCGCAGGCGGCGCGCGGCGGGCAGCCCCCCCCCGAGCCGCCACTGGATGCCCACCTGCCCCTTGTATCAGTATAAGTGTGTACCGGTGAGGTGTGAGGCGGAGACGGCGAGGCGCAGCGTGGTCCAGTGCAGCGTGGAGGGCGCCCGCAGGCGGCGCGCGGCGGGCAGCCCCCCCCCGAGCCGCCACTGGATGCCCACCTGCCCCTTGTATCAGTATAAGTGTGTACCGGTGAGGTGTGAGGCGGAGACGGCGAGGCGCAGCGTGGTCCAGTGCAGCGTGGAGGGCGCCCGCAGGCGGCGCGCGGCGGGCAGCCCCCCCCCGAGCCGCCACTGGATGCCCACCTGCCCCTTGTATCAGTATAAGTGTGTACCGGTGAGGTGTGAGGCGGAGACGGCGAGGCGCAGCGTGGTCCAGTGCAGCGTGGAGGGCGCCCGCAGGCGGCGCGCGGCGGGCAGCCCCCCCCCGAGCCGCCACTGGATGCCCACCTGCCCCTTGTATCAGTATAAGTGTGTACCGGTGAGGTGTGAGGCGGAGACGGCGAGGCGCAGCGTGGTCCAGTGCAGCGTGGAGGGCGCCCGCAGGCGGCGCGCGGCGGGCAGCCCCCCCCCGAGCCGCCACTGGATGCCCACCTGCCCCTTGTATCAGTATAAGTGTGTACCGGTGAGGTGTGAGGCGGAGACGGCGAGGCGCAGCGTGGTCCAGTGCAGCGTGGAGGGCGCCCGCAGGCGGCGCGCGGCGGGCAGCCCCCCCCCGAGCCGCCACTGGATGCCCACCTGCCCCTTGTATCAGTATAAGTGTGTACCGGTGAGGTGTGAGGCGGAGACGGCGAGGCGCAGCGTGGTCCAGTGCAGCGTGGAGGGCGCCCGCAGGCGGCGCGCGGCGGGCAGCCCCCCCCCGAGCCGCCACTGGATGCCCACCTGCTCCTTGAACACCCCCACGCTGAACCACGACGCGCCGTCCGCCGCCACCAGCACCGTGCCGCCCGCCTTGCTCCTAATGATAATCATACGCTTATATTTCACTGACATTAATACACGCTGAGAAAAACCAGACAGCATGTAGTGTATGTGGACAGTATACACGCAAAGAGAGGGTCGTTCATAAAGTATAAAATAATTAGTAACCTGTATGTGATGGTAAGCGAGTCGGGCGGCGGCAGGGTGTCGGCGCCGGTGGGCGAGGGAGCGTTGGGCACGCGTAGCTTGTAGCTGAGGGTCGTGTTCTGCCCGTCGAATGTCGCGTTCGACACGCACTCGTACCTACACACAACACACAAGTAATATACATGTTTGCATTGTTACAAACTTTCACGTTTATAATATTAGTAGGATAGCAGTAGTATGGCAGTATGTGAACTGACCCGTTGTCCCTGTTGGTGCAGTGCGAGTTGAGCGGACAGCTCTGCAGCTGGCAGAACTCCACCTCCGCGCACTGCTGCCCCTTGTAGCCCCGCGGACACGCGCAACTACGCCACACACATCACAACACATCTTATATATGCTTATATATGCTATAATATGCTTATAACGAAGGGGAACGCTAAGCAAAATTAACATTTTAAATCACATGGTATTCGATTAAAAAATAAAAAGTTTTGCACAACATTGAATCCCTCATCCCACTCCGCGCAGCACGCCCAGCGGGTCCAATGTAATGTAGTGTATGTGTCGTGTCTTACGTGTAATCGTTCCATGTGTTGGTGCAGGAGGCGTTGTGCAGACAAGGGTGCGATGCGCAGGCGTCGTCCGACACCACCCCGCGCAACACGCCTAGCGGGTCCAGTGACACCGTGCCGAATGGTGGAGGCAGTCGCAGACCCGGCACCTACACAACACACAATTATTACACAGCCTCTCCACCAGGGATGTGCATACATCCCGCCTGCTGGTCGCCAACGTCAAGGGCATTACTAAATCATTAAAAATCTTTTCACACCATTCCCAAACCTCATACTGTGCTCGCTCGGGAGATGCGCTGTTTGCCGTCATTCCTCAGGTATGACACCCGCCTGGGTGGACATTTTTACTTAACCCACAATACCCGCCGTAACGTAAGCGTCACGACTCACGTGTCAATCGAAATTACCTGCAGCGGGAAGAACTCGACGATGGTGACGTTAACCCCATTGGACACCTGCACGTCCTGTATGACCCCCTTGAAGTACGCGCTGTCGTCGGGGGGCCGCTGCGTGGTGGTGGGGGGCGGGGGCGGGGGGGTCGTGGGGGGCGCGGTGGGGGCGGGCGGGGGCGGCGCGGGGGTCGCGGGGGACGCGGGGGCCGCGGCCGGGGCCACGGTGGGCGCGGGGGCCACCAGCGCCGCCGCCGACGGCAGCGCCTCCTCGGGCGGCTCTGGGGCCGGTGGGGGGCCGCCTAGGTACAGCACCTAAGTATGACACAACACTCATTAATTGTTTACAAGTATTTGTTACTTACTGTAGCAGCGTTTCTCCACTTTCTACTAAGATGGCGCTACTCGCTAACAAATGCAAAGTTTGAGTAAAAAAAACACGAGAACCTAAATCGCGCAATAAGAGTTTTCAAACGCATTGTAGTATACAAGTTTCTAAGTAGAAGAGTTGGACATGATACCCGCCTGACTGCAAGATCTTCGCTTTGCATGAGCATGATCACTCCCCACACTTACCAAATCTGGAGAGTACATTATTAATGACTATCATTACAAACTAGGCAATCAGTGCAGACTTTTGTGGACAAAAAACACTGAAAAATAAACATTTATGAGCACACCATCCTACGTTAAGCTATTACAAGAAAATTAGCTTACCTGTGCGTCGAGTAGTTTAGCGGCGGAGATGGATTTGCGGAAGTACTCGGTACCGTTCAGCTTCACTTGCACCAGCGTCGAGTTCCTCACCACCTGCGCACGTGCATATACGTCACAACCAACATATTCACTACATGCTTATTGTATAGAAATTTAAATCTTTACACCGCATTACAGCAAAATAGGTTCAGCATTATGGCCGTGAAAAAGATACACTCTCAATCGGAAAATTGGCTTTCGCGAACATACATTATGCTCACGTGATCATGTGTCATCTCATGTGGCAGACAGAGACTACCAGCACGCTGTTTACATATATATTTAGCTCGTCTCGTCCATATGATATGTGTGTACCTGTATGAGATGCAGATGTCCGTTGTCGAGGCGGGTGCCGCCCACGGTGTAGTTCTCGGGCGTCTGGTTGAACTGCAGGTGCACCAACAACTCCCCGCCTTCCAGCGATGCGCCCACCTACACACACACACACACATACACTACCTTAAAACACTATTACACATATCGTCGTTGCGCCTGATGGTTCCACATGTGATTTCTGTAAGGTTTTGGAAAGCACCAATAAACATGTTATTGAATAAACAAACGGAAGCACTGAAAAATTAATGATGCAATATCCTAGACATTTATCTGATATATGTTAGGAATACAACATATGCCAATGTTTGATATTGAGAGACCTAGAATATATAGAAAGAAAAAAGAAAAGAAGGCACTTGTAAGGCGTTCGAATATGGATATACCAAAAAGCTACTATAGAGTTTATGTTTCTGCAGTGTGTCAAATCGCTAGGGCTTCACGGAATGGAGTTGGGAAAGTGAAGGCGCTGAGATGGCTTTAGTGAACCCTTTTAGTCATTGCCTTACTCCCAGTCTTTACAAAAACTTAAAAATATACATATATTTTTGTTTTACTCATTTCACTTCAGTTTAAGATTTTTAAGACTACTAAAGAAAATTGTTTTTTTCTATTATTTCTACATAAGTAAATACTTACATATAATATGAATATTTCTTAGCTATGAACCCTTCAGAGTTAAGTTAAGTTAAGAGTTAAGACCCGTAACGACAAACGTAACAAACTTGAAGAACGATGCAATTAAATATACAAAATAATTTTGCATGTAAATGTTTGTCTTTTAATACAAAATTGATTGACGCGTAACAAGGTGTGTGTGATATAACCTGCGTGTCATCCTTCTGCGAGTATCGCGGCAGCGAGCCGAGGTAGAAGATCTGCCCGGTGGGTTTCCTCGTGCGGACGAACATGGAGATGTCCAGCGCCGCGTGCACGGCCCGCCGCGCAGCCTCCGACACGTCCACGCGCACCACCGACCGCGGCCGCGCGCTCTCCTGCCCGAACGTCGCCGCCGTGTAGTCTACACACACACACACTACTGCATATACTGTCCTTCACAACCGCATTCACACGTTGGCTAGTGTGGCACTGACTGTACTGGCAGGTTTGGCCCAGGTGGGGCCGGGGGCAGGTGCAGACGTAGCTGCTCCAGGCGTCGTCGCACAGCCCCCCCGAGCGGCAGGGGTTGGGGTGGCACTGCTCCGTGCGGGGACACGAGGCCAGCACCCCGCGGAGCTGCGCCCGCGCGCCCCCCTCCGCGCCCTCCGCCCCCTCCTCCTCCGGGGCGCCCGTCTCCGCGCTCGTCGCGTTCGACTCCTCCGGGAGTACCTGTAACACATGCACGTGACGTTACAAGCACCCGGGGAATGTAACACATACACAATTTAACAAAATGAAATTAAAGTCGTGTTTAATTCACCGTCCGATTGATCCTGTAGAGCATGTTTTTTTTATTTGCTTCGACATACTGCTAAAAGAAACAAAATCCCAAGTCAAAGGAATGGGTAGTTTTGTCCTCGATATCCACCGCTTCGTCACCAATAGAAATAATCACAGATCAGTTAAATCGCTTGCGATCCAATTATCACGTTTTCTGAAATCTGTAAGTAGTCTTCTCACCTGACATTTTATCATTTAAATGAATATGAAACAGCAGGTGTCTGTCCACTCACCCACTGTCCGTTGACGACGACGTCCTGGAAGCAGCCGACGAAGAAGTTGGGTCCGTGCGTGAGGCGAGCGTAGGATGAGCCGGCCGTGCCGAGGCGGGTGGAGGGGAATGACGTCACGGACGAGTTGTACGCCTCGTTCTGGCTGATGGGGTAGATGGTCTGCTCCTCGTTGGCCGCCAGCACCAGGTGCGACGAGTTTATCGTCACGAACACCTGCACACACGCACACACACACAATCATACAGGCGTACACTCATTACTATTGTATTTGAAGGAGTAGCATATTTTACTATTTGATTACATACACATACCACTTCCTTTTAAATATATGAGACTAGATTTTACCCGCATAATATCAAAGTGCTTTTTGCCTGTTCTCGCAGTTAAGGTTAATAATTTGTATTTAAAATTTCATCGAAATCGGGTCAGCGGGTGATCATATATATATATATACCCACGAGATGGCGCCACAAGTTAGTTACTGCACATTAACTGACAAGACACTTTTCACATAACAATATTAATATGGATGTGACGTATTCAGTAATAAAGCATCAAAACAAAATTAATGAAGTTAGATAGAAATCTAAAATCAATTGAATTTTGTGTCATGATCGAACGATTCCAGAAAACTAAAAGTGAAACCTATACTCGTGGGAGGATTATAGATAGTTTATCAGTGGGTGTACCTTCTGCCACTTGCCGTCATTGAGGCCGGAGCCGATGAAGACGCCCTCCCACTTGTTGAGGAGGCTGGAGTGCAGGTTGAGGCGTCCCTTGGACAGCTCCAGGAAGAAGTAGGTGAAGCCGCGGCCCATGGCCAGCAGCCCGTTGCCCAGCGTCGTCTTGAACCGGAACGATATGTCGTAGCCCTCCTCGCGCGACGTGTTCACCTCCGCGTAGCTGCTCTTCTCCAGCGACATCGTCGTTATCTGACCATTCATTATTATTATTACAAAACAAGGTTTCGGTATTACAAAAAGTTGGAATTATTTATAAGGCAAGAACTATCTTTGGTTATGATTTTGTAAGAAGAGGGAAAGAGTCTATTATTGCCTGGGTCACAGATAGTAAAAATATTACTGACACCATTGGGAGACCCTGGATTTTAGTATCCAATAATGCTTAGAAAAACATTCATATATTTTTTGTTGCAGGAATTTGAGTATGGACGCATTCTGTTATTACGTGAAGAAGATAAGTGGTGGTGGGGTACCTTCTCGCAGGTGGTGCCGTAGTGGCCGGGCGTGCAGGAGCAGTTGAAGCGGTGCTGGGTCTCGTGCAGCAGCCAGGGCAGGCAGGTGCCGTGGTTGCGGCAGGGCAGGTCGCGGCAGCCCTGCAGCACCACGGAGCAGTTCCGGCCGCCCCAGCCCGCCGCGCACGCGCAGTAGTACGCCGCGCGCCGGTCGTAGCAGCGCCCGTGCGCGCACGGCTGGTACCTGTACCACACACGCTCACGCTGTATCACCCAACTACCCACGCCCCAACGTTTCACCCGCGTAGGGTTTGGGGGGGCACGGTGAAGCATGTGAAGACATATCACGTGCACCCCCCACTTAGCGACGAGGAGAAACACCGTGGAGTTTAGTCGGTGCGAGTCCGACATAACCCCTCCGCTGCCCCCGCGACGGTCGGTGTACTCGTATCCATAACGGATTCTCTACGTAAAAAGGCTTAATTTAATGAGCGGCCCGCGGAACCCCAATTTAAAAAAAAATAACAGTTAGCTTAAGCTGCTTGTAACAAAACTATCTGTCAGTGCAATCAGTCCAGTCTTTTCGGAAATTAACACGACGAAAAGACAGTGAAAAAAACAAAGCTGTTATTTTTATTTTTTTGCGTAAAAACATGAGCACAGCCTCTCTACAAACAGGCATATAAAGTGGTAATAACCTCTGACACTCGTCGATCTCGAGCTCGCAGTGGTCGCCCTCGTAGCCGGCGGCGCACTGGCAGGAGTAGCCGCCCACGCCGTCGATGCACTTGCCGTGGCCGCACGGGGACGACGCGCACTCGTCGATGTTCACCTCGCACCGGGGACCCGTCGTGCCCAATACGCACACGCACTCGAACCTGCTCGCAAACATTTGACTTTGGTTTAAAAGTAGCTCCATGTCTATCTGTCATATTGATTAAATAAGAGATTTACATTTATTTAGTCTGAATTTGGTCTAGTCTTCATTAAACCTTGTTTTGTAATAAGGAAATTGTTTGAAAAAAATTATATCTATGGCACTAACAAAAGAAAGGTATAGTGTATTTGTTATCTATCAGAAAAATATGTTAAAAACACTTCCTTCGTAACAAGAATTATTTAGAATAGTGATGTGCCAGTGAAAAAAAACCGGTTTTTTTTTCTTAAAAAAAATATTATTCTTGTTACTATTCCCTCACCCGCTAGCATTTTCCAAGGAGAAAGGCTGGTAGAAGACATCGGGAAGCAGCATTTGCGGCTGAGGTCCGACCTGGATGGGTCCCTCCGGTGCGTCGTAGAGGCTGGCGTTGCTGCGCTCCAGGCATATGCCGCCATGCTTGCACGGCTCGCCCTCGCACTCGTTTATGTCTATTTCGCAATTCTTGCCTACATACACACATGCGTCATTATTTACAAATGTGATTTAAGCTGGAATATATCCTGTAAAATGTTCATAAAGATGCACTTGTCAATTTTTTTAAGATTAATATTGTATGTCTCATTTCATAGCAGCCAGCATATTTGTAATGTATAACATATATTGTGTCTAAACGTTTTTTGATTTTTCTAAACTATTACAAAACATTGAATTTTCTCTGATATCTATAAATATAATATGTTTTAGTTATGAATCCATCGGAGTTCTACTTCAGCATTTTAGTAAAAACCGTATCAAGATCAACGAGATATTTGATATGTTGGAATCTGCGTTGAAAACGTAACCCTCAAAATATATTGTATGGAAATGGCGACATCAACGTATATACAAGCAATACCTAGTACTGTAAGTGGGTCTTAATGTATATGTATGTGTGACCTGTGTACGCAGGATGGCAGTTGCAGTGGTAGTCGTTGACGTCGTCGAGGCAGGTGCCACCGTTGCGACAGGGGTGCGGCGCGCACTCGTCGATGTTGAGCGAGCAGTCCGCGCCCGAGAACCCCGTGCCCGCGCACTCGCACGTGTACGAGTGCAGCCCGTCGATGCAGCGCCCGCCGTGCAGGCATGGCGACGACTACACACAGACATTACACTCACCAAATACCCTCCATCATCTCCAATATTACGAACAAGCTTCCACGAGTCAGTGCACTTCTTCCAGAGACCAACTCTGATGGAATATTTGAATCATGTTCAGGGTGCCTAGTGCGAGTTATCTTAAAATCGCCATCACAGTTCATCTTTAGGCCGACAGAAGCGCTGTTCGGATCCTATACAAACCTAGGCTTACGTCGACGCGGTAACTTGTGACGACGGCAGTAAAAAACTCGCACTAGGCACTCTGATGTCTAACTTTTCTCACATTCGCAATCTTATTATCATCTTTTAGTATACCTACTTCGATAAATCTACATCATACACTGGCTTTGTCCAGCGAAATTTATGGAATAAATATAAGTAGCCCGAGAGTAATACAGCTTCCAAATTCAACGATTCTTCCCTCAACTGAAGAACTAGAATTCGTTAGTGAATCCAAAAACATTTTGTTCAAGTTATGTCTTAAGTGTATTAACCTGTATTCTATTGAAATGTCATTTGGTAAAACAATGCTAAAGTAAATAACAATGATAAATGGATCGTTCAGTGCAGAACATGTAATGTTAGCGCAATAATAATGTATTCAGTTGCGAGTGCACCATGCGGGCGGCGCATGTCGCAACGTACTTATCATTCTTGTCGAGATAATAATAGCCACATTCAGACGAATATTAACTATCTATGGAAAACATGCATACGTTTGAGAAGAAATGCAATAACTTATATAATTATTTATATTATGCATTTTTCCATCCCTTTTTTTGCGTGTTAGGTCAACTGGCAGAGCAATTGCATCGTAAGTGGGATATTGATTGTATCCACCTTTCGTTTGTATTTATCCTAATCGTATTAAGACCACCTTAAGTATAAATACATTCCTATAAATAGTGAAGGGTGTTAATCTAGCCACATGTCACCTTGACACTGAAATAAACATACACAGGCGAAGATTACGCTATAACACTCTATGTACCATTCAAAATCAAAATCAAATAATTTGATTCACTAAACGTATTTTTTGAAGACAACTGTAATGGATGGGCGTGAATATATATTTACTATACTCGTGTGTATCTGTAGGTTTTTCTAGTGATGTGTGCACCAACCTCGCAGTCGTTGATGTTGATCTCACAGAGAGGCCCGGTGAGTCCCTCCTGGCAGAGGCACACGTAGCTGGCGATGCCGTCCACGCAGGTGGAGCCCGCCGCGCACGGGTTGGCCTCGCACTCGTTTATGTTCACAGAACAGTCCTTGCCTATCATCATACATACATATATTCATCCTGATGAACCTTAGGCGGGAACTTAGCTAACTTAGATATGACCTCGCAGTCATATCATTCAAGCACTATTTTATGTACATACAATACAATCAAAAAGGTTAAAATGCTACAAAGTACCGGCATACTAAATGTTAGAAGCGAACACGCACAATACAAAAACACAATAGTTGTGCTCATTACCTTTAAATTCTTAGAATATTTGAATGGTCCGCTAACAATAGTCCGCCGAGATGATGATATTTTATGCCATACCATAATACATTTTAATTACAAGCTCAATGTTAACTGCTTCAGCAATGAAAAAGTTAATTGTATATCTAAGAAGGCATACTTACCGCGGAGTCGTCATTTGTTGTGCAAGTATTGCAACCGTGCATCGGGTAAATAATAAATATGTAATAAAATTATCATAATTATGAGCTGACCTTCAAAGCCTTCGACACACGTACACTCGTAGTTATTTTCCAAGTTCTGGCAGGTGCCGCCGTTCTTGCACGGCGAAGACAGGCACTCGTCTATGTCTTGTTCGCAGCTGTCGCCAGTGTACCCTAACAAACAAACATACAAACAACAATATATTTTTGATTAACTGTTTAAAATAAAAATTAACTAATATAACTTGTAATAATGAACACCTACCGGGCCTGCAATAGCACTGGTAGGAGCCGGGCACATTGAAGCACACCCCATGGTTACATATTTTCGGCATAAGCGCGCACTCGTCGACATCCAGTTCGCAATACCTTCCTGCAAAAAAAAACAGTAAATATACCGCCATAAAATAATATTGAAATACTTCGAATTACTCACCTTCAATTAAAATTAATATAATTATAATCAACATAATAATTTGTGTCGATTTTATGCGTGAGACTAATCAAAAAAATATTTTTAGGCACAATTAAAGTAAACATAATACAAAAGTTAAATTAGTTTCATTGTAATTAATTTCGTTAAGTAATTTACTCAGGTGTATCGTTTGTCCGCGTTAACGCAAGCAAATGAAACCATTGTGTTTGTGTCCCACTTCAACATGCACAATCACAAGGATGACCTTATTTTAATTGATACGAAAAATATATTGAATATAATTACAAAATTGTTAATTTAAGTCATTAACATTTTCAAACATTTATAGGTCACATTCTTTGAAATTTATAATTAAACCGAATAATCGTAACAATGTCGTTAATGTTTAGGATTGAGTAAGTACAGCACTAGCGTAATTGTTGCTGTTTGTATGTCAATGTCAGTTCAGTCAGTTATGTCAGTTGTGTCAAACGCTCGATGACTGACATTTCGCCTACTTGGGCAGACGGACGAGATGAGTTGATTGTTGACCTAAATTCGCAATTTGACGATAAAAAAATGTGAATTACTTTATAACATAGCTCATTGAATAGCTTTATAGATGATTTGAGTGATAATTGTTGAAGTTCAATGAGTGGCGACGGCGCTGAGTGTCTGCATTATGTTACACCCGTTACATAAAGTTTTGAGGTTATGTCGGAGGCAATGTTTAATACACAACAAACGTTTCAACCACACACGAGTTACAAATGAGAATGAAACCCTTAGCGACGACAAGAAAACGGTAAAAAACAAGGATTTTAAGTTATTACTAACAGAACATAAGCATAAAATAACATTCAACACCTACTTGGATCATGAAAAGTTGGAACTAGGTTCTTTCAAATACCACTTGAAAACAATAAAGAGAGCCACTCAGCAGCAAAAATTGGAAGTAAAACATAAAAGTCTCCCGTCGCTGCCCGTTTCCCTACAGTATTTTGTAGATAAGGACAAGTTATTGCAAGAGGATGCACACACTGACAGTGGTCTGGAACCTGAGAAAGCTTTCCAACTGCCATTTGGTAGTACAACACATGTGGAATATGAACAGGACGATCCACCACCAAAACAGGTTGATCAAAGTGATCAGAAGGAATTTGATCGGTCCAATCTCGGAAAATGGATGACCAACTATGATTACTTTGACGACACTAAACTTAATGAGGAAGATTTTGATAGTGTTGATGGGGAGTGGTCTCAGCAGTATGGCACTCCTGACCCCAGGGCACCAATCAGTAGGGTGCCTTGCGGGGGCTGTGGGGCGCTGCTCCACTGCAACGACCCGGCCATACCTGGCTACCTGCCCAGTGAGATCTTCAAGAACAGAGAAGATGAGGAACTCAAGATCATGGAGTGCCAGCGCTGCCATTTCCTCAAAGAGTACAACATTGCACTCGATGTGAGTGTGGAGCCAGAGGAGTATGAAAAACTGCTGCTATCCATTAGGTGAGACAACAGACAGACACTGTTACAATCTTTACATACAAAATAAGAGTCTGCATATTCATGATCAATTTTGACATAAGTTTACTTAAGATGAGATGTGTTAAAGGTTATTTTATTAATTTTACCATTAAGAACATAATTTCATCATGGAAACTCTTTGAATACACAAATAGAATAGAATAGATAAATAAATAAAAATGTGTATGTGTGAAACTAATAGAAGCAATTATTCCCAGATATGTGAAATCAATGGTGATTCTGATGGTGGACCTACTTGACTTCCCCACCTCCATATGGCCCGGCATTGTGGATGTTATCGGTACAGAGAGACCACTTATTCTTGTTGCCAATAAGGTTAATATATCAAAATTATACTAATTTGTCATAAATACTAATGGTTTTCTAGATAAAGGACTGATCAATACTAAGCTATATATTTCCAATTTCAGGTTGATTTATTACCAGGTGACAGTATTGGCTATTTGAAACGAATCAAAGAATCTCTAATGACTGAGATCAACAAAACAAGACTGAGTGAAGCCAACATCCGTCATGTTGCCCTGATATCTGCCAAGACAGGCTATGGTGTGGAGGACCTGATATCAGCCTTGTTCAAACACTGGTTATACAAGGGTGATGTGTTCCTAGTGGGCTGCACCAATGTGGGCAAGAGCTCCTTATTCAATGCTCTCCTACAATCTGATTACTGCAAGGTGCATGCTGTAGATATTGTCAAACGGGCAACTGTCAGCAGGTGGCCGGGCACCACTCTAAATCTCCTCAAATTCCCCATCAACAGACCTTCAGGTTGGAAAATACATGAGAGGACCAGGAGACTGAAATCAGATTCAAAGCTCATGAAGGTTGAAAAGGAAATTCGTAAAGCTCATCTGGATGGGAGACCAACAGCAGAAACACCAGCTCTGATTGGACACATCGGCAGATCATTCACGGACCTTCGCGTCGACGATGACAGATTGATAGCTGAGAAGCAAAGAATGATGGCTCTGAATGAGAAACACGAATTGTTTGTGAACAGCAAGTGGTGCTACGACACTCCCGGCGTCGTTCACCCAGACCAAGTTCTGTCGCTGCTGAGCACGGAGGAGCTGCTACTGACCATTCCTAAACACTTGATCAGGCCCCAGACCTACTACTTGCACAAGGGGTTCACCATTTTCATCGGCGGCTTGGCTCGTATTGACCACGTGGATTGCCGTGAACCATGTCGCTTTACGATATTTTGTTCAGAGAGCTTACCACTGACTGTGACAAAGACTGAGGATGCTGATGAGGTGTATGACAAGTTTGTTGGGACTGAGTTGTTTGCGGCACCTTCAGGCGGGGCGGAGAGGCTGAGCAACTGGCCAGGGTTGAAGAGTAAGGAAGAGCTTTTGGAGTTCAATGGAGAAGGCCCTAAGACATGTTGTGGCGACGTGGTGCTGTCGTCAGTGGGCTGGGTGGCAGTGACCGCTAAGAGAGGCACTGTCTGCAAGCTCCGAGCGTGGACTCCTGAAGGGAGAGGCATACACCAGAGGAACCCCTCCTTACTGCCGTTTGCAATCAATCTAAAGGGCAAGAGGGTCCGGGACACACCTGCATACATGATAGGAAATGTATTTTGTGATAATGAATGATTAATGTGTTTTTAGATCTTATAAGTACCAAGACTTATTAAAATAGTATCCTAAATAAAATGTTTTTTATATCATTGAATACCGCTTGTTTAATAGTTTGTAGTAGTTTTAGATGCGCATATCATATATAGACTGCATAATGAACATAAGTTTGAGACTGCACAATTTATAATTGAAATTCAAATATGTCCGCCAGTAGCGATGACTACAAGAAGTGCGCTACATTGATGTAACTGGAATCAATCGCCTAAAATCTCTAGTAATCTAAAATCAGTGAAAATAGTGGGGAGAATGGTACATACCCAAAAAACGACCACTGCGCATTAAAAGCCAGCGCTTAAAACTATATACTATGGGAAGGTTAACATTAGAGTTATAGTTGTAAGGTAGTGTTTGTACCGTTGTTCCCGGGCGGGCACTGGCAGCGGAAGATGCCGTTGTCCTGCGCGAGGCAGGTGCCGTTGTGGCAGGGAGACGACGCGCACGCCGAGTCCGGCGCCGCCGCCGCGCACCGCCACCCGCCGGCTTGCTCCACGCACTCCTACACACACACACACACACACACCGTACACCACCTTATAACTTCAGCTATCTGCCAGTGAAAGTCCCGGTCAAATCGGTCCAGCCGTTTTAGAGATAAGCGGGAACAAACAAAAATTTAAAAATTCAATTCCCACGTATGATCTGAATGCTTAAGTATATACAATCATATGTATTTAGTAAAAACCTGTTAACTTGAAATAACAAACATTTGTAGTATCGTTTCTCTACTTGCTACATAGATGGTGCTACTCGCTGACAAATGCGAAGTTTGAGTACAAATACGCGAGAACCTAAATGGCGCAAAAAGAGTTTTCGAGCGTATTGTTTCTAACAAGAACAGTTGTAGCCGGTGTTCCCCAGACATGACATTCGCGTGGTTGGAAGATCTTCCCCTTGCTGAAGATGATTAGCATGATCACTAGCTCTCCCACACTTTAATTACAGGCACTTCAATTTTATTTACGTGTGTAAATCTCGGGAGCGAAATCTCACACATCGCAATTCTTAAGTCCCACTAGTAGGTTTAATAAGGAAAGCTTATTAAAGGTCATTTGGTTACCTGTTGGTGTGGACAGGACGAGGCGCGACAGTCGAGCAGTTGTTCGCACAGCGGGCCTCCGAAGCCGGGGCGACAGTCGCAGAAGGGTCCGTCGGGGCCCTCGCGGCACACGCCGGCGTTGAGGCAGGGCCGCGCGGGGCACGGGTCCCCCGCCGCGCCGGGGCCCGCGGCCGTGTCGCAGCGGGGCCCCGACCACCCCGGCTCACACTCGCATCGAAACGAGCCCGGCTACACACACAATCTTATTAGTACAAGATAATATGTTATCATCTTTACTAGCCATCCGCATTTGTGAACTCAATGTAGACTTCCAGCCGGTGCTACTGTGGACTGTGTTTTATTTAGCTAATTAGTTGACGTATTACGAAAATATAAACGGACACACAGCAGGTGCATTTAGTGTCATACACGAAGTGCATAAATTGTGGTACCGTATTGTTCACTCGGTTGCTATTGTTTGTAGCCTGCTATATATTATTGCTATAATTGTATACAAATGCAGTCTAAATAGGAACTCATAGAATACGTTACAATAAACTACATCACATCACAGAACACACGGCAAGCGCACAAAAAGCTACAAACTAAGAAAACAACACGATAGCCATGCTGCAATGCAACAACACTGTTTTGTCATGATTTAACCAGGATGAGGGTTCATGATGACGTGTTGATGGGTCGGGGCTCCCAATTCCAAATGTAGGTATGATGGTAGAGGTCGGGGCAGTACTCACGAGGTCGGTGCAGCCCCGGGCGTGGAGGCAGGGTGAGGCGGCGCAGCGCTCGACCTTGAGCTCTGTGTACTAGGTATAATGGTAGAGGTCGGGGCAGTACTCACGAGGTCGGTGCAGCCCCGGGCGTGGAGGCAGGGTGAGGCGGCGCAGCGCTCGACCTTGAGCTCTGTGTACTAGGTATAATGGTAGAGGTCGGGGCAGTACTCACGAGGTCGGTGCAGCCCCGGGCGTGGAGGCAGGGCGAGGCGGCGCAGCGCTCGACCTTGAGCTCTGTGTACTAGGTATAATGGTAGAGGTCGGGGCAGTACTCACGAGGTCGGTGCAGCCCCGGGCGTGGAGGCAGGGCGAGGCGGCGCAGCGCTCGACCTTGAGCTCTGTGTACTAGGTATAATGGTAGAGGTCGGGGCAGTACTCACGAGGTCGGTGCAGCCCCGGGCGTGGAGGCAGGGTGAGGCGGCGCAGCGCTCGACCTTGAGCTCGCCCAGCGCCTTGCCCACGGCTTGTTCGCAGTACACGCCTGCACACCACATTCACACTCACACCTGCCCGCTTGGACTGACCCCCACTCACACGGACCCACTGCACTCACTTAAACACTCTTTTGTAATGGTTCCACCTCCGAAACAATTTAATGGGCTCTTGTAAGCCTACCTAACTGTCATTACAGAACGACGCATGTTATTGTTTGCATTCGTACAATAAGCAGAACAATAGAAGCTATATTGACGGCCGCTAAATTTATAAAGGACTGCTTGTTATCAAAACAAATTAAATCCGTTCAATTTATGGCCCATTTAGAACACTCGTTCAGAACGTCATTTTGCGTACTGATTTAAGTTAAATTAATTAGCGCCATCACTTTTTAAATTGACAAGTTTATTATTATTTTATTTTAAGTGGCGATCGTGCCCGTACTGTGTCGTGTTTATTTTGTCCGCTTCTTGGGCACTAGGTGCACAGTGCACTATTTAAACAGCGTTCCACGAAGACGCCACATGCCTTGTTGAACAGGAAAGTCCGAAAAGTTACATTACTAATAATTATTGGTATAAATACTATATGGAGATTAATTATAAAACATTCATATACAGTCAGAGGGTATTTTATAAGGAGGTGCAACCAAATATCGTTACTGAGGCAGTCCAAGCCAGCGCATGCATGAGGGACTAAGCACGGATGACAGACAACATAACATAATGATTACAATACATAATGGAGGACAAATCAATGAATATGCTCTCACAACATACACATGGCAACATTTACATTCTTCTTATAAGAAAGCTCACTAGAAATAACAACTAAAATAATGCATTCCCGCTAACATTTATGGCAACATTCATTCCTTTAGAACTACAAAATGTTACTAAGTCGTAGAGAATTTTTTCTTCCACAGTCTGTTTGTTGATTGTGTCAGCATGTAGGTACTCAATTAATCATTTGTCGCGGATTTCGCAGCAAAGAAATCCTGTAAAGTGGTTGCTTTGACTAGAGGACGATTTCAGGTTGTTAGTTAGATAAGTTGCCAACCCATAGACTTTTGGTTGACGATGCTTCCCGATTTCTAGTAAAACTTTAGCAGGTTGATTTTCAAATGTCTATTTTCATTTTGGCTGGTTTGTATTGGTGTGTATGTGTGTGTGTACGTACCCTTATAACCGGGTGCGCAGGCGCAGTCGAGATGGTCGTTAGCGTTGGAGCAAGTGGCACCATTAAGGCACACGCCCGCTTCACACGCCGCTTCCAGAGACGAACAGTTAGGCGCTGCGCCTGGGGCTCCTAATTATACACAGGATTTGTGAAGAGATAAAGGTAGCTAATATTTATGTTATCTAGAGCTGTAGTAGCTGAGGTGCTTGAGCAGTCGCCTGCCGCGCAAGCTATGCACGTTCGAATCCCAGCGGAATGTACCAATGAGTTATTCTAATAAATTATGTGCAGTGATTTCATACCACTTGCTTTACGGTGACGGAAAACATCGCGAGGAAACCTGCATATGTCTGAAAAGTTATTCAAAGACGTATGTATAGTGCCTAAGAAGGCGTTAGACTTAGCGTCAATCACGTTGGCACTTAATCATATTCGGTGAAAAGTTGCTTACCCCTTCGGAGAATACAGGCGTGAGCATATTTATGTATGTATGTAACTAATATTCACCATAGTATCCGACGTCGCACACGCATAGAACTTGCTTCGATATCACCACTCCTGTCACCATATTTGGCGGACCTGCGGAATAACTTGTAAGTTTATCTGTGTGCAATCTCTCTCAAGGTTTTGATTGCGTCGACTATCGCACGTTACTTTCAAGTTGCATTGTTTTCGAACTTGCATCCTCGTATCAGTCCAACCACTGTTAAAAATTTGGCGTCAGTGATATAAGCCGCAAGAAGTCTATTTATCAAGACTGGGGTGCCTCAAGGAACTATACTAGGTTCAATGTTGTTTTTAGTTGTAATCCATCTTCATAAAGAGCTTCGGTAAAATCGGTTCCAGCAGTTTCAGAGATTAGCCGGAACAGACGGAAAGATATTAGGAAATAGATTTAATGTAAGCACGTATTTACATACTTTCATACGCGTTTAATGAAAACTGATATATTATATTAACCAGTACTGTGTTTTTGATATTTATCCTTTTAATAAAATGTAAATTAGTCAAATGTACGAATTTTATTTCAGCTACTTTTTCCTTTCTTACGCTCAAATTTAGTAAATTTTTAAGCTATCATCTATAAACACATAGAACTATGACGGCTGGTTAAGAGGAAAAAGGAAAACACGAACACATTAGATGGAATAAGGGCAGGAGGAGTATGATATGGTTACCGGCGCAGTGTGATCGTGGCGGGCAGGTGGCGTCGGTGCAGAGGGCGGGCGGCGTGCAGTAGGGCGGCGCGGTGCCGCGCGCGCAGACGCAGCGGAAGCCCGCGCCGCCGCCCTCCTCCATGCACGCGCCGCCCGCGCCGCACGGCGCCGACGCACACGCCGACATCTGACACACACCACACCTCACTATACCATACATTCGTTCCCGCGGGAGTACGGGGATACAATATAGCCTATGTTACTCGCTGATCATATAGTAGTATCGGAGCCTATTCAATACGAACTATCCTCCTCATAATATTACTATAGATAACCCGACCTCTCACTGTACGGGGAGCCTATATAACGCTCCGCTTACACTGCTCCTAAGTAATTATTATAGTTTTCGAAATTTTATGTACAAGATGTTGACAGTTTTTGTTGAATCTTCTCGGGAATGATCAATCTTGACGAACATACCAGGTTAATATATTATTATAAGTATAAATATGTAATACTTCTCACATTGTATGTGCTCAGTCAAAGTTCTTATTCACTTATTCACTAAATATACAAATATGAATACCATGTTACTTATAAGTAAATCAGTACTTTCTTTCTTCGTCAGAAGCTACCAAGCGGGTGGTGATTTTGAAACTTATTTTCATTAAAACAATTTACTACTATGTATGTGAGATGTAGAATCTAAACTATAATCTGTTGCGTTCTCACGTGTAGACAGTTAACTTAGGTCGATCCATGCTTGATATTTTACTTAGCAAACTAAGTATTACTTGATTCCCCTCAAAAAATGTCTCCCGTAATAGGTGTTTATCCAACTCACCCTATGGCACCTCTCCCCGGTGTATCCGGGTAGGCAGGAGCAGACGAAGCTGCCGTAAGTGTCGTAGCAGACGCCGTGGCCGCAGATGGTGCGGTCTTCCTCGCACTCGTTCACGTTCACCTCACACCGGGCGCCTTCATACCCTACAATATAACCACATCACTATACATTTGACCTGACTTGTATAGAATACCTACACCTCACAAGAACACCCACTCCAAATTTCAGGCCTTTAGTACTAGCGGTTTAGGCTATTGATACACCTTACATAAGATCGCGATCGAAAATAGTGGTTTTGAACACTCAAAGCCACAGCCTATGAAAGCTTCATAAGCTGCAGTAGCCGCTTACCATCAGGCGGACTGAACGCTTGTCTGTCCCCTTATTAGAATAAAAAATACATCATTTCACTTTTGCATTATTATTTTGACAGATAGCGAGTCTATTGTCGTGGTCGGCTCTAGATTTTGTAGCTGATCTTTACTCTACAAAGCGACTGTCGTCTGTCATTTGCAATATATATAAGGGTGTGTTACCAGTGCCGGTACAGTCGCAGGTGTAGTTGTTAACGGCGTCGACGCAGCGGCCGCCGTTGAGGCACGCCTCGCCGCCGCCCGCCGCTACGCACTCGTCCACGTCTATTTCACAGTCACGGCCCGTGTACCCTGCAATAAAATAACAATGCACTCTTGTCTATTCTTATGTGTCGAAACAATTTAAAAATTGCCATTTAAAATGCTATGCTAAAAGTTACACTGAAAAGTTAGGTCCCCGTAAATACATTTTATTTAGTATACCTGGTAGACAGGAGCAGACGTAGGTGTCCTCTCCGGGCGGCACGCTGCAGCTGCCGTTGTTTCTGCACGGACCCGCGTTGCACAACGGGTGCAGAGACACCTCCAACTCGCAGTACATGCCTGATAACAAATACACCAAATTGTGTTACTCCAGTATTTGCGATTTAGATAGATGTAGGCGTGGCGGCAAGGGGCGGAGGCGCAGGGGTCGCCGGGGTCACCTCGCCGCACCATCCTAGTATGCGGGTGTATGTACCGTGATAGGGCGGGGGGCAGTCGCAGGTGTAGTCGCCGCGCGCGTCCTCGCGGCAGGGCGCGGCATGGCGGCAGGGGGCGGAGGCGCAGGGGTCGCCGGGGTCACCTCGCCGCACCATCCTAGTATGCGGGTGTATGTACCGTGATAGGGCGGGGGGCAGTCGCAGGTGTAGTCGCCGCGCGCGTCCTCGCGGCAGGGCGCGGCATGGCGGCAGGGGGCGGAGGCGCAGGGGTCGCCGGGGTCACCTCGCCGCACCATCCTAGTATGCGGGTGTATGTACCGTGATAGGGCGGGGGGCAGTCGCAGGTGTAGTCGCCGCGCGCGTCCTCGCGGCAGGGCGCGGCATGGCGGCAGGGGGCGGAGGCGCAGGGGTCGCCGGGGTCACCTCGCCGCACCATCCTAGTATGCGGGTGTATGTACCGTGATAGGGCGGGGGGCAGTCGCAGGTGTAGTCGCCGCGCGCGTCCTCGCGGCAGGGCGCGGCATGGCGGCAGGGGGCGGAGGCGCAGGGGTCGCCGGGGTCACCTCGCCGCACCATCCTAGTATGCGGGTGTATGTACCGTGATAGGGCGGGGGGCAGTCGCAGGTGTAGTCGCCGCGCGCGTCCTCGCGGCAGGGCGCGGCATGGCGGCAGGGGGCGGAGGCGCAGGGGTCGCCGGGGTCACCTCGCCGCACCATCCTAGTATGCGGGTGTATGTACCGTGATAGGGCGGGGGGCAGTCGCAGGTGTAGTCGCCGCGCGCGTCCTCGCGGCAGGGCGCGGCATGGCGGCAGGGGGCGGAGGCGCAGGGGTCGCCGGGGTCACCTCGCCGCACCATCCTAGTATGCGGGTGTATGTACCGTGATAGGGCGGGGGGCAGTCGCAGGTGTAGTCGCCGCGCGCGTCCTCGCGGCAGGGCGCGGCATGGCGGCAGGGGGCGGAGGCGCAGGGGTCGCCGGGGTCACCTCGCCGCACCATCCTAGTATGCGGGTGTATGTACCGTGATAGGGCGGGGGGCAGTCGCAGGTGTAGTCGCCGCGCGCGTCCTCGCGGCAGGGCGCGGCATGGCGGCAGGGGGCGGAGGCGCAGGGGTCGCCGGGGTCACCTCGCCGCACCATCCTAGTATGCGGGTGTATGTACCGTGATAGGGCGGGGGGCAGTCGCAGGTGTAGTCGCCGCGCGCGTCCTCGCGGCAGGGCGCGGCATGGCGGCAGGGGGCGGAGGCGCAGGGGTCGCCGGGGTCACCTCGCCGCACCATCCTAGTATGCGGGTGTATGTACCGTGATAGGGCGGGGGGCAGTCGCAGGTGTAGTCGCCGCGCGCGTCCTCGCGGCAGGGCGCGGCATGGCGGCAGGGGGCGGAGGCGCAGGGGTCGCCGGGGTCACCTCGCCGCACCATCCTAGTATGCGGGTGTATGTACCGTGATAGGGCGGGGGGCAGTCGCAGGTGTAGTCGCCGCGCGCGTCCTCGCGGCAGGGCGCGGCATGGCGGCAGGGGGCGGAGGCGCAGGGGTCGCCGGGGTCACCTCGCCGCACCATCCTAGTATGCGGGTGTATGTACCGTGATAGGGCGGGGGGCAGTCGCAGGTGTAGTCGCCGCGCGCGTCCTCGCGGCAGGGCGCGGCATGGCGGCAGGGGGCGGAGGCGCAGGGGTCGCCGGGGTCACCTCGCCGCACCATCCTAGTATGCGGGTGTATGTACCGTGATAGGGCGGGGGGCAGTCGCAGGTGTAGTCGCCGCGCGCGTCCTCGCGGCAGGGCGCGGCATGGCGGCAGGGGGCGGAGGCGCAGGGGTCGCCGGGGTCACCTCGCCGCACCATCCTAGTATGCGGGTGTATGTACCGTGATAGGGCGGGGGGCAGTCGCAGGTGTAGTCGCCGCGCGCGTCCTCGCGGCAGGGCGCGGCATGGCGGCAGGGGGCGGAGGCGCAGGGGTCGCCGGCGTCCACCTCGCAGTTGTTGCCGGAGTAGCGCGCCGTGCAGTGGCACTCGTAGCGGTCGTGGCGCGAGATGCACGTGCCGTGCCGCATGCACGGCTCGTTGTAGCAGTGGTCCTTCGGCGGTATGCGCAACACGTCCTTTCTGTCTTTGCCTGCAACACAACACACTTACGTCAATCGATGAACACCAAACACATTAAGTACGTTATATATTACTTATAGAAACATCTGTTTTGAAAAGAATGATTAATGAGTATCTTGCCTCATCATCTCCCTGGCCTTATCCCATACATTGTTGGGGTCGGCACTTGATTCAACCCGATGTGGCTGATCACCTGATTTTTATACGAAGCGACTGCCATCTGACCTTCGCAACCCCATTTAGGAGGAAAATCTGTGATCTGGGTTAAACCAGTTGTCAGATTATTTTTAGGCCTCCGACTGACCTGTAACGATTGCCAAAGATGTTAAATTGGCAACCGGGACCGACGGCTTAACGTGCTCTCCGAGGCACGGAGGGAACTCGGGCGGTCACCCATCCAACTACTGGCTAGGCGTATGGTTGCTTAACTTCGCTGATCGAATGATATGCGCAATAGCAACTGTGCCACGAGCTCCTCTTGAGTATCTTGCCTAGTTCTCTCAATAAAATCAACCAATTTGTAATGATTATGATTATATTATAATAGCCAAATGAAGTTAGGATCCATCGAGCATAAAGCCAAGAGAGTGCTCACATTCATCAGTAGTGAGGGGGCAGGTGCCGAACACGACGTTCCTGTGCTGAGCGTGCGAGGCGTGGAACTCGAGCTGAGGTCCCTCGTGGATGCAGCCGCTGAACAGGTTGCCCACCAGCAGCACCGCGCCGCCCGCCTCCAGCGCGCCCGGGGACAGCAGCTCGGGGTTCCATGTCACGTTTGCTATTATCTAAACACGAAGAGGACACATCTCGTGAGGGTTTGTTAACCACTCGTGCAAAATATCGTCAAGACAAAATCAACAATGTGAGGAAAGTCGAGCCGAAAGTTAACTACGAATTCACCATCTGATGGTGATGTTGGCACAAAAATATATTTATTTATCGATAAAAACTAGGTGACTGCTCTGTCTACTGCCAGAGTGCAGTTATGAAGATATTAATTCTGAATACTTATTAGTTACCTGTTTACATAAAGTAGTCATATTTACCTGAGTATCTTTGTCAACTTCGAGCAGCAGCGAGGGCGGACTGGGCCTGTACCTGAGGGCGACCCAGTGCCACCCGTTGTCCAAGGTCTCCTTCGCCAGGCCCACCTCGCGATGGGGCTGCGTCGGCAACGCCCACGACACTACCACCTGCTCGAACAGCGCCGTCACGTGGAGGGTGTACCGCTCAAATCGCTGGGAGAATAACTCCCCGCCTGCAAACATCACGAAAACGTTCTTAGTTTTATCTCATATGAACAACTTCTACGGTGCTTGAAACATTACGGCAAAACTACGAGCTCTTTAGCACTATAACTCTTAACACTAGAACCAATGCAGTTCTAACCTTCTAATTAGAAAAAAAAATGCCGTCACGAGCTCTGAGTGCTGATCTTGAATGCACAATAGTAATTTTATAGACGTTTGTCTCTGTCTGTCTGCATAGTGCACAGATAAAGATACCTATATATGTCTGTGGTATGACGTGAATAAAACACATGCGCAGGTACCCCCACTATATTCGCTGAGATATGATACCTCGTGACAGCACCTGTACCTGTCTTTAATTTGGCGTTATTTCAATAATTATAGTACGCTCCCATTTCATCCGTTAGCTCAGATATTGCAGTTAGATCATTTGAATAACAGTGAACAATAGCGGGAAAGTCTGTCTAACAAGAACAGTTACAAGATACAACTAAAACTTCTAACAAATCATTTCTGAAAGTCTTTGTCGTCGACTTGTAATATCATACAAATTAAATCAATGCGTGAATTTACTTAAGCTTATTGTTACGAAGACTATCAATATTAACGCAGCCCGATAATGATTATACAATATTGATTCAATTGGAAGGACATCAGAAATGGTTGATAGATGATTTGGTTATCCTGGGCCCAATGGTTTTGTATTTGAGTCGAGCAGCATCACAACATTCCACCATAATATAATGTGTGCGAGCGGTGAATGCTGAGAATAACGGCGATGCAGCGGGCATTACGGAAACTAAGCGGTGTAATTTAGTGGAAAATGACAGTAACGGTACACATCTAGCACTATGGGGCTAAACTCTCTACTAATGCAATGAATTACTGCCCTAAGAAACTGCAGACGAGCTGACTCTTGATTGCAAACGTTTACTGATGAATTGGAATTTCATCAATCGCAATGCATTTGAAACCAGTGGTAGCTGTAACGTAATTTTTTTGCAATTTCCCTACGTAAATTCTCGGCCCGTCTGCAATGACCTAGGAAATAATGTAAATAATGTTCACTGAATACCTAGAAGAGCACACGACTTCCACCCATCTGTGGAATGGAATGAAATGATTGATGTAATGAATAATGGCAATATTTGGCTGTGTAATGGTATGTGCAGTGACGACGCGTGACACATCGCACAAACACGGACATTATTATTAACAACACTTGAACATTCCAAAGTATTCACTATTACAATATCAGTACATTTATGTGGGACAAGGTAATCGCTAGGTTTACATAATTATTATGATTTTATTTGAAATGGCATTACATGGTTCGTATCATGGATGCCTTAATTAGGTGGATGTTTGGCAACGTCAGGTGGACTCATTGATTATACTAATGGATATGGTTTGTGGTTAAGAATTACAAAATTATTTTCAAACTAATACAAAATAACAAAGTCCCGTAGTACTGGTGGCTAAGCGATCATCCTCGTATCAAGTGTAAAGCCTGTTTCTGTCACAGGTAATCCTAGACGCGTGATAAGCTGTAAATGATAAGACTTAATAATATTTAAATGGCTTCGTAAACTTTCCTAAAGTCAATATCCTATCAATATTATAAACGTAAAAGTTTGTAAGTATGGGTGTAAGGATGTTACCCTTTCACGCAAAAACTACAAAATGGTTTTAATGAAATTTCATATAAAAATATAGCTTATATATCAGAATAACACATGGGCTAGATACTGTGTAAATTATCCAAAATAATATATAAGTAAGTCGAATCCAGCAAAGACGAAGTCGCGGGCTCCAGCAGCAACACAATATTTATTGTCAGTCAATCAAAGTCATGTTCGACAGCAACCAGCACTGTGATATGGAATCCTATTTGGTTTTACACTTATAGGGTGGCGAGGAAGCCGTAGGCGGCGTGTGTGGTCGACTGCACGCCTGCAATGTGTACATACCACGAGATATACGATAGCCTAGGCGATACTATTCTCATTTGAGCAGATTGCATGATCAAATTAGGAAATACAATTCCAACCCTGTCGTTGGGCCCCAAGTAAAACGTTAATGATCAAGTATATTATTCTTATCATAATTTTAGAATCTACAACAAGATGTGCAAGATGTAGGTACATCACAAAACAAATCTAAAGCAACTCTCTCACGGCGCGTATAATCGAATTGTTCGTGCCAATCGGGTGACCGACATGACCCTCCTTTCTCTCAGTCACGAATGATGTAAACCCATGAGTGGCGTGACGTAACTGTCATAACGGTGGGCGTACTCTCCGACTCATGTATGAATAGCGCGTGCTACGAGCTTGTATGGAATCCATGCATTCAGATCCAGATGTACGGCGCACGCGATGCCACGCGCGGCCATCCACATGACAACACAACGTTACATATAGTAGATACTGACAATACCTTATGTCTACCGCTATGTTCTCTTCGGCAATCGACAAGACCTAACAAACATTTCTAATCATAAAATGTATACGGAATAATGTTACTAATGCCAGAATAAAAATATCGCTAATCATTCTTGGAAATGGAACTGTATCATTGGAGAGATCAAGTTTGTAAACTAGACATATGTAGAATAGTAAATAATGTATTAAGTTTTAAAACTGTTTCCTTGAAGTACGGAGCAGGTTGTGGAGTCTGGGAAAAAACAGCGATTAGCCGCCCGAGCGCCAATAATGAGTTTCACATCACAATATGATTAATGTGTCAGACAAGACTCGCAAGTTTTTGTCATCACAAATTTACAACTTGATGACGCTTTACTTGCAGATCATGCACTTCAATAAAGTATTACTTAAGAATGATAAGAATACAGTTGAATCAATAGATGCAGCAACAACAAAAGCTAGGCTGAATTGATAAATCTACACCATTTCGACGTTGCCAAATGAAAACAATGTGAAAAATGAATGTGGCAAGACACTGAGGTTTGAGAAATGCTCCATTTAGAAAAAAACAATAGAAGCGGATTTTAAAGATGAACAAAATCCAGTGAAACGAATGGAAATGACGATGAACTATGTTTGCCTTGTTGTGGCACTAATGCATGCAGTTAAACATGTCGATATGGATGTACAACCACATATGGGAGGAAGGTCAGGGATATTTGAGCTCGTTTGACATTTAAACAGGTCCCGTACTCTATAACAGCAAACAGCACTACTATTAGGAACAAATAACAAATAATTTTAATTGAATATTTGATGAGCACATGTTAATTAGATGACTCACTCAAATAAGAACACGGAACTAGAGGTTTCACCAGCTCCTGAAGTAATTTTGATTATTTTGGGAAATCTGTTGTTCAAACTTACCAACACAAGTTCTGAAACTGAGGCCAACCAGTTGCTTGAGCGATATGGGCCTGGAGAGGCGTATGTACGAGCTGCCGTTGAAGTAGGCCTCCGGGCGCTCGGAGGGCCCCAGCGGGGTGGCGGCCAGCGTGCCCGACGCCCTCGCCGCGGACCACACCACCAGGGCTGCGAACCATACTGAAACACACACACACAACCCATTAAGTTAAGAGAAGACATTTGGAAATAATTCTAGAAAATTTCTATGAATCGGTGTTAAAGATTTTACTCTGAATGTGGTTCACTTTACTATACCAGTTATTTTTAATAAATTATATAAAATAGAGCTGTGTTGCCCGAGTGGGTTGAGGTACCACTGCCCTGTACAATTGAGTTTAAAAAAAAATACTTCTAAACAACCGGTATAAACCTGTATTATTTGAGCAGAAAGTCAAAAAACTGCCAGAGACGACGACGGACTCACTATCATTCACCTTATCATCTTCGGTAACAAGTGTTGTAACACCTGTAACCACGCCTTTCCCCGAAAGCTTATAAAAAAATAACTAACTAATCCAAAAGCACGAAAGGGTAAAACTAACGAATTATCTAATACAATGTTTAATTGTATAACAGTTTGTTTATCAGTTTCCTCCTGAGGTCATTGATTACCGCAAACGGTCGGGTAATTGTTCAAGGAAAATGTAAAACCAATACCATTGACGATTCGAAAGGAAGTCTGGGTAGATAGACGGCATTGTACATTGATAACGGTGACGGTAATTTATTGGTTTGGTGCTTTTCTCTCTTTGCTATTGATGCAATAACTTTCATTAGGCAAGTACTCGACGCGTGTAACACACGATCTCGTGTCGAATCGATTCTAACTCGATTACCTCGGCTCTCACTCTCGTGTGCGTGTGTTGTATCGGTATAATTGGATTGTCCGATCCGCGACTCCGTAATGAATAAAGGTGTCAAAGAACTCTTCGCATGACATTGGCCGTTTCACGACAACACTGGGGACAAACATATAAACAACCCTAACAAAATCGATCATTGATGCAAACGTTCCAGTTATTTGCGTAAAAAGGCGGAGACATCGTAAGCTACAAAACGGTATTTCAAAATCATTATTGAAGTCCAAATACATTTGCATACAAATGTAGTCGTATTCGATAATTTCTCTGCAATTTGGTTCAATGGCTCTGAATACAGGTCAGCGTGTTCGCTAATGCTGTTATTGTTGTGACCTCCATGTGTGGAACTGCTGATATAGTATTATTGCCTTCTGGCGGGATGCTTATCAACTAATCGAGAGCATTAATCCACCAGCTATCGGCATTTTCTCCCTTTTTCATATTAACACCGACAATGAGTGGAATATTATTAAATGTCCTACCGGCTCAGTCACCAACCACCGTCATTAATCAATCAAATCTATCAATCAATAGTTGATACCCTCAACTAGGTCAACAACTTTACATGTTAATGTTGCTAGAGTTCAATAGTTTATCGCGTTGGTAGTAGCCAGGTATATTGCATACTGGCTAGCAACAGACCACTCGGGCACTCGACTGCTTGCTTCACTTCAAATGGAAATCAATAAGCAACAATCATAATACTTAATTAGATCACAATTATGTCATTATTAAATAACTGTTGGGCGCCAACGTCATGCCTACATTGAACAATATACTGACTGATGGCTTAAATTGTGCAACCGATAAATAAACAAAATAATAATCAATATAAAGATTAGAACGTAAATATTGGTGTTGTAATAGAAATAAAAACTCTAGATACCTAGAAAGTTAATCCAGAATAGCCTTGTCCTGTCGTTTCCTAAAATTTGCACCACCCACTACTGACCCGCTTCACATTGGATGGAAGTATCAAGTACGTACATATTGCAATATAGCTTCTCTATATCCATGAAACAACATTGCCAAAATAAATACACCTTTCCATTGTTCGGTTTTCAATATGACACACAAACAACACGCGACCTCGCCTGCAAGGTATCGCTGAAACAGGGATCAATTTAAAAGTTACTTTATCATTTATAGACGGTACCGGCAAACAGGACAGGTTCTTAATCAGGAATTTTAATAAGGTTACGCCCATTACCCTTTCCGTCCCCCTAGATCCTTAAGAAGGGTTCGCGTTATGCAATCTATGTTATAACATCGCAAGTAAACAACACATAATAGCTATTGTAAGAATTGTCATTACATTTCATGTCGATGTTTACACAGATGGGCAGTCAATATTTATACAACTTATGTGAATTTTCGATCATCTCGTGTCATCGATATAAGAAAGAGAGAGGGCTCTTTCGATCTATCATCTAGAATATGTTAAGTAAGACTTTCTTTCGTTGAAGTTGCATAAGTAAGTGAACCGCTAACTGAAATGACCCTGCAGAGACCTTCAGCATCACATGACTGCATACTCTCACGTGCTGCGTTCAATTATAACTATCAATGAGGAAGGAAACGCTTACTTCTTCAATCTTTCTTCGCCGGGAATTATCCTTGATCACACTCAAGGTGTTTCTCGAATGTTACCTAAGGATACCATTGCTTTAAATATCTGTTCTATTTTCAAAGAAATTTTCGAATCGTTGACCGAAAATGTAATCCTAAATTACTTAAGTACTTACTTCAAAACTATAATTGAATTTGGATCGTTGAACCAAAATCCCGTTACCGCAACAATATTGTCTGTAATGCGGCTTTCAATAATAACTCCATTAGCCTAAATGTGAAAAGGCCAGTAAAGTTAACGAATAGATTAAGAAACATTGCACAAGACACTAGGTCGCACTCGCACACTACAAGCCGGATTGAATACCAGTTTGTGGCCAGCAACAAGCGCAATTGAATTATGCTTCTTGGCTGCATAATAAAGTCGGACGATAAAATATATTGTGATATCAGTTAAAGAATTAAAGAACCCAAATAGCGCTATGGCTGATAACCACTCTTGTATTAAGTTCCTACCTGTATTCCCCGAAGGGATAGGCTTGTGTACTTATAATACACCAATATTTCGCCAGTTTAAGCCCCATGGGGCGAGCTCGTTGCCACTAACCGGGCAAAACCCGGGCTGCTACCGGGAAATAACAGACGGAAAAACCCAATATCACTTTATCCGACCCGGGGATCGATCCAAGGCCCTCGTGTTCTGTTGGTTTGGGACCACTAGAACATCGAGACGGTCGTGTTATCGGGGTTGTAATGTCAATAGATGCAATGTGATAGCAACGACTTTTCATAGCTTTAGTTTATTTTGCGAAATTGGACGTACTTTGACTCATAACGTTCCCTTTCTAGGGTCTCTCGCAATATCAAAATATATGGACGAAGCTGCATTCCTAGGCTTGACTTCGTTTGTTCCGAAAGCAGTCTTGATAATGCAGCTGCGAAATACTTTGATGATTCAGTTATATTCCACAGCTAGTTAGGTAAACGATCCTAATTACTAACACAACGGTACTATAACGGTATAATTATGCGAAAATTTTTCTCATCGCGATCTAACTGTACTGTACTGTTCCGTATATCTGTAATCTGTCATATCAGTCAGTATGTCTGTACATGGTTCTGCTGCTGTAGACTCAGTGCAAGCTGATTATTATGGATTCGTTTCTTATTTAAATACGTATGTGTATGAATAAGTAATGAAATTGAAAACGAAAATGATTTATTCAGTTTAGGCCCTGGTAAGGCACTTATGAACGTCGAAGAGCTGACCACCGGTTTGGAAACGAATCATAATGACTGGGGAAGTGGGGAGTGTACTCAGGCCCTGAAGAAGATGCAGTAGTCCCACTTTACCATTTGATTTTAATGTCCTGGTCAGTAATTTTACGAGACAAGTACAGAACTTCTACTCCTACAAAGCACCACTCGTTTTTAGTTCTCATAATTTTTATATTCCAATCAACAACATAAAGATATAAACTATCTGTTCATCGCTACGGGACTTATAATAATGTGATTCACAGACCAAGACATGTTGTGGGCGTCGAGGCTTTACTTGCGACACTATTGTACCTGACTCCCAACTAGCACGTTGCAGTATTGTGATACTTATTGTGTTCTAAATAAAGTATAAAATAACTTGCTATAATAAACAATGGGCCGTTGTTTGTGTGACTACACGGCCATCCGCTAACCGTAACGAGTAGTTTGGAGAATATTGAGCACTAGCATTGAAGAAGCCTAATATAACAAACATAATGTAAATACTACATTTTAACCTATTAAGCTTATAGATACAAGACTCAGTTACGCTGAAATTATTAATGACTCAGTCAGCACTCGAACAGCTAAAAATTCAAACCTTAATGATCCAGATAAAACACAGCGAGCTCATATATATAACTTTTAGGATTTACAGGTTGGCTAAGTAAGTAAGCCGGTAAGCAAAATAAGGGTCGACGATTGTGCGCACGCGCATAGCGGTGCGGTGACGTCACCGAGTTGCCAGGTAACTACACCACCACCGGTGAGTCACGCGGTCCTTGCCTCGCGGAAATCAATATTTCATGGAATAGAAATCCAAAGTTGACTCAAGTCACATCATTGTGATCAATAATTTTGGTAAAATAACCCTTTTAACCGACAAAAAGGTCCATATTTTAATCCCCTTTCCAGATTGTTAATTGCATTGATAGCTTGCAAAATGACAGATGGGAATCGAGGCTATTTCTCAACTTAATCAAAACATTACTAGGTTTACTTAATTATAACTTTTTGGGTCATTGTTTAATTATCTTGACTGAATTTAAATTAAATATTACTACTTACTTAGTTATTAGAAAATGCGAATAAAGAACACGATAGTATGCTAACAGCAGTTGTAGCGGTAGATACAAAGCAATGTGAAACACCACTTAAAAAATAGTTTAGGATCGTTTACTTAGCATTGGTCACTGTCGTTGTGAGTCATTGAGTAAGTGATACCAACTCCACAGAGACAAGTCATCTAACAAAGTGTCTTTTAGCATTAACAACACCACTTTCTAATTTATTTGATATGGTATGATTCCAGATTGTACGAATTACTCTAACGGACATGACGACGGCCTTCAAGCTGACATAAAAACTAAAACAAGAGTCGGCGATATAAGACCAAGGACCGATTGTGCGTCAAATAATAACTTTGTTTCGTATTCTAAGGCAGAATACGCTTTATAGAAAGGAAATCATAGTAAAGAGAAAAGAGGCTTGTGCGAATGAAGCGATGCGATCTAGAATCTAGATGGTTAGACACGACTACAATGCGCCATTATTAGCAAATGCATCATTTTCAATTATTGAAACATCACGTACAGCATATCATGCAGAAAATTATAAGGCACATTGACTTAAAAGCGAAGAAGATAGATATTACGATAACAGATCTTCATTATAACAAGTCTAAGAATATCGTATGAAATCAGCAGTCCGCCTCAGCATTACAGCCAGTTCTCTGAGACCGAGTAACGGTTTGCCGCAGTCTATGTGTCTGCGCACTACTCGGAGGCACTGCCCGCATGCAGGGAATGTAGCTGAAGCAGTATTGTACCTGCTACAATACCATATTATACAGACAACACACGACCAAAAATCCAAAGAGGTTCATTCGTTACCACACGCTCTTCCGCTCGACCTTTGCGGACTTACCGCTCAGACACGTCATAGTACGATGTTATTTATTTTCATTGTTTAAGCATGTGTCTATATCTATTATACAGATAAATAAAATTGAAGTGTATTTTAACGGGACTTTCACTGGCAGGTAGCTGATGTTCCAAGGAGTAACTTAGGCTACTTTTATTTATTTAAAATATTAGGGTTCCGCGACAATAAGGATGAAACTAAATCTACGCGGGTGAAACCGCTGGGCGCAGCTAGTCCTTTATAAAACCTAAACAATAAACTCAAGCTGTGGGGGACGAATTGTTTTAGTAGTAGTTACATTCTCACTGTTATGGGATCCCATTGGAGCTTTACAGTGGAAGAAAACATCGTGACTGCACGGCACCTGTCTGGTACCAAAATGAAAGACAAATGTACAGATAGACACGCCATCCAAAGTCAAAGTCAAAAATATCTTTATTCGATTAGACTTTATACAAAGCACTTTCAAATCGTCAGAATGACACAATTTACAGGATTATACATGCTACCGCCATCCATCACATATAATCATCGGCAAAAAGTGGGTGTTGTAGTCTCTCTAGCTACACTTTTGGGAAGGCGTGAACTTACTTATACATATACATAAGTAAGTATATCAACAAAGCTAAAAAAAGTGAGTTTATAAACTTAAACCTGAATAGTGAAAACTCACGCTGTCAATGGTATGACAAGTAGAATGTTTTGTTTCATTAGAGTACGTGGCATTATTTGGCATGATTTACATATACATATATCGGTCAAAATCATAGCTCTCCTTTTTGATTCGCCGTAGTCGGTAATTACATTCAAGTGGTTATCATATAATTTATAATGCAACGTTTACCTAGTTCTATCTGATAGCAATCGAGGCTGACGGGAGAAATGCAGACAAACAAGACATTGCAGTTTGCAGATGAGGTACGTTTGATGGAGCCGACCAGTTCTCAGCAATTAAGTGACTTCGCAATTAACCCGGCAGCGGAGTTGTTAGATCAAATCGCAGGCACGCGTACTGATAACAACTAGGTACATGACATGACAAACCTGCTGGATCAAAGGAATTTTATAACCATACATACTTCGTGTACAATTGGAATAAGCAAATTACAAACGTTACATTAAGTACTTGTCTTGATAATGACCAACATTATATTCATTCAATCTAACCAGGAAGAAACAAAAAACAGTGTGAGCTTTGCGGAGGCATTAGTGGCAAAAATCATCCAGATGGATCGATGGAAACAATAGCAATCCACTCGCATTGTGATGTCACGAAACAAACAGTTCGCCGGTATTACCTGACTCGACCATGTCCATCGTTTCGACCATGGACCGTGAAGGAGAAACGCTTTTGGTAAGACGGTGAAACCAGCGGATTTGTGCTTGCCATTATCTACGGGCAGGTAGTAACAGTCGCTCAAATAAGTCATCCCCTCCGGTCATTTCCACGTGTACCTACAGATTCCGTCACGAGTTTTGAACTCTGTCCATGTGCAGTTGTATTTTTTTTGGTTTGATTGGCGCGAGTGCGAATACTAAACATGCACAAGTCTCCCCACTACTTTCCCTGAGCAATCATTTAAATCGTGGTGATACAGCTGATACCTCAGCATTGTGGGAAGAGAACAATTACAAATGATTATGCACACATGATAAAGTAACATTTGCAGTGCCGATCTCTGTAACATAACGAGTATCGAGTTTGTTTCACTCACTCGGAGCGTGTGAAATTTCTCGTTTCACGTTACCACTCCATAACTATAAATAAATCAATGACGGAAAAAATGTCTGTGTACGCATTATTTCACATTCACAGTGGCGTAAAATGTTTGAAGGTCACAAATGTGCGATGAAAGCGAAAGATTAGCTCAATAGGGCTTTACATTATACAAAAAGTAACAGCGAATGTGCATTTGTAAGGTTTCGACGCCGCGGTGAATTTAGGACAGGGCTCCCAGGCACTTGACGCAACAAGTGGATCACTAGCATTAACACTTGCGCTAAAAACCTCTTGAAATACTGTCTCAACACGTGAAACTACTTTGCGATGCATCTTTTCGCTTCATTATGAGAGTAAAAAGCATAGCCATTAGTTAAAATGTCAAGTGTGTCTGAAGGGTCCACCAGTTGAGGTCATTGTGATAATAACCGTGTACTTAAGGCACACATTCAATGCGTCATTGACGTTTGAGGTTAATACGATTCTAGGGAAAAGTGAGAGAAAGAAATGACGACGCGCGTACCCCAAATATAAAAGTACGCGGCGCACAGTCATATGATAATACATTCAAATATAACCAAAGTTAGAACTAGCTTGAAACTGCAGCCTGTACTTACATTGTTTATTACAACATCAAAGTACGAAACTGGTATTTTTCTACATAGCTTATGAGTCATTGGACAAATCATAGCTCTATCCATTAGAAGATTGACCAATTAAGCAATATATGTATATTTAAACGACGCAGTTGTGGCTACCTGCTGACTGCAACCCATTACAGATAGATGAATAATGATGAACAGATAGGTAGGACATGATATGAGTATATCTTAAGTTTCCCTTTTAAATTAAGTCAAGTTTCTCCATTAAGATCTCCTGTGTTTATCTCCTGAGTTCTCTTGTATCGACATTCGTATATCCTGAGTCGTTGATGCTTGTGTGGACTACATCAACGCGATGTTGTGACGCATCATTATCATCATCATTTCTTTCGACTAGACTAACAACGATCCTAGCAGTCCTAGCACTGTCTCTCATACTACTAGTTACTATCTGTTATTAATGATTTAATTGTGATATTGTTTCCCGTTTTGTATCATTTTCCATTGATGTTTCGCTCCTATTGGTGTATGTTATTTATAAAGCCTTTCTTGATAAATGAACTACCCAACCAACACAAACATATTTCTTTCAATTCAAACGTGTAGTTCCTTATTCGTCCCCTTCTCTATACCTAGATTAGTACGGTCAACCAAACGAACACACTATTCAGCTATATAATATTAAGTACAGATTACAAAGAGTGAGTGTCAATCATGACCGGTTCCCTGTGTTGCGTCACCTCAGCATTGTGGATCATTGATAGTTCACGGGAATGACACATGAACACAATTGTAACACTTTCGAAAGCCGGATTATCTAGACTGTTGCCAATTAACTAACCAGGCGACGATGTTTTGAAATGGTGATTCGTTGCATCCTTGGGCAATACACATTAAGGTAAGAATTTAGCTATTAACGTTTATCACAATGTGACAAACCCAGTAACGAAGAAGATAAACTACTTAACCATAGATATAAGTGTGGGAATGTATCATCACAAGATATACTATCTAGTACTACTATATAGTAGATATACTATCGTGTCTTTGAATGTCAGCGTTTGATGACCTAGAATACGTAGATGCACCTGTGAATGGCATATCCACCCAAAAAGGAACAACAGGGAGTTGAAACAATGAAACACCTGGGCTTCAGCGGAATGTGCGTCCAATAACGTTACTCGGTGCATAGGAATCATAAATAATAGTTGATAACAATAACGTAAGTAAGTACAATCATTATTTTTCCTTCATATGAAAATGCATTTACGAACGTCGAAAATTTACCACCGGTCTGAAACCAGCCTTCTGAGAAGAACCTGCAAGATATGCCTTTATGTTTCAGTTCAACTTTCTAGTTATAAGTGTTATTTACTTATAACCAATTAAATAATTGAGAAAACTCATCCCGCATTTGAAATTCAATTTCATGATATTCCACTAAATCTTAAGTAATAATCTCTTGTTTTATGTAGTTAATCCGGGCCATATTACTCGTACTCATATTTATTGATTCGATTGCTTTAGAAATACGTTACGCACCATACAGCACGCTGTTTTATAACAACACTACATGTTCACACACAACCGTTTAAATATTTAGAAATACCTCAATTACTCGACACATTTAAGAGAATGCAATCAAAAACAATTACTTAACGGGTTATTGAGAAAGAGCTACAATCTATACCGTGCGAGCTAGACGCTAGAAATATTTTCCTTAATTTATATTTGATCATATGTACCGTTTCTTAAATTAAGTATGCGTAGAAAGTCAAAGCATAAACAGGCTGTGAATAAATTAATAAATTTTATAATTAATAATGAAAGTAAGTGCACTGATTTTACTTGCATTATCAGTCCTCTCTAATCTGCTTTTAACTTTATTATAAGCTAAATGATAAATAAAGTAATCAACTGAACATAATAATAACGCTAGGTGATAAATAAACCTCACTAAATCAAGTCAGCCACACTTTTCAACCCTCAATATTCAGGAACTGCTTTTATCTTCAGCAACAGAAAGGTCTTGTTCGATAGGATATTAATAAAGGCTGCTGTAATAACTGGGGTGCTACAAATTACTTCTCTCAAAATGGAATTATTTAAGAATCGCAAAATGATCACCAAAGATTAACCTCTCCCTTCGTCGTCTGTAGAAGTCTCCCACGCCACCTCTAATTACTATGAGAACTGTCGTATATCGTACCTCGCATCTCGACTATATTTCATACAACCATTTTTTGACAAAAATCGCGCCTACCTTATAAAGAATGAAATCGCTGTGTCTTTAAATGATAACTAATGCTGTAAAGTAGCGGGCAGCTCCAAAATTCAAACGGCAGATCCCGTTATGCCTTACCCTACTTGGTTGGTATTTTGCAGACATGTAAACATGCTGCAAACAAACTAGACAGAGAAATATTTAATGAATATGTACATGTTGCGGGGAGTCACGCACCGACGGTCGTACCACCTGCCCTACCTCTATGCAGGACCTGTCTTACACATGTATGTGTCCCTAGGACGGCCAGCTGGTGCATTCCCAGCCGAACTACTATTGTAGTATCGCTCGGCACATTATTGTAGCACTATCACCTAGGCTAGGCTTACATTACTTCTGAACTTTAATCGATTGCTCAAATTAACTGCATTTGTGTTCTTATGGTACAGTTGCTTCATATTCAGTACCCTTATAATGAGATTTGCACCATTTTTCAGTCTCTATTAAAACGGTGGCAATCTCGTTAGAGGTACTGAGTCGAATCTATTATTTGTTTAAGTACTATGTAAATACTGGATCACGATAATTCTGACTGTACCTAACGGGGGTTGGTATAAACTGTGTCCCAACATTGACACGTTCGAGCGTCGTCGCTTGACCTTGCGTTTTGCGCTTTTTTATATGGAGATATCGTCAACGCAGAAACATGTTAAAACCTATTCTCGGGCCACTGGTGTGAATTGCAATTTGATCGTCAGTAAGTTCATTGAAAGCGTCGAAAGTAATTCTATTCTTCCATACATGAAGGGTGAAAACAAAAATGGTTTCATGTGGTCATTTCATAAATACTGGAAACAATGGCCAATGTATACACAAACATGTCTCGTTGGGCGGGTCCATGCATTATGGAGTTGGATTTGATCTTTGAATATCAATCAGGGTTAGTGAACTCATCAATGACAACTGAACGGTTGTACTTCAGATTATGATAAGGTATGTTAAAGGACTTGGCACTCCCGCACAACGTGACCTTGGGTTATTTAATGCGAAACATCGGAGAGTTTGAGTAATTAAAGTGCGACTAGAGATAACTGTATCTATTTCACACTTCAGTGATTCTCTCATTACACCTGCCCCTGTCGAGGATACCAAATATATTGCGAGGCCTCCTTATATCCTTTGGGAGATTCCTCTTCCATAATCTCTCTATCAGCCATCATATTTGTATTCACTCCCTTTCTAGCCATATCATCTTTCGTACAATCCACCCATCGTTTCTTAGAGCTTCCTCTCCCATTGTAGCCTATATCTAGCCATCTGCCTATGTCTGGATATTTTCTAACATCATGTATCTATGGGAACAGTAAATGTCCTCCACCAAAATAAGAAAGTGTATAACATATCAAAAACAAAGCACACTTTCGTGGTAGCGCTCTGCACCTGCGCACACGCCGCCGCCCCGCGAACAATTGGCGCGAGCTGCTTTCATTTCAGACAGTGAGAGGTCTCCAAAACTGAGTTTCTCTTCACGGTAATAGGTATACTAGGTACCTGTGGAAATACTAAGCTGCTTAGCACTTAGTTATTTGCATCATTTATTTAGTAAATAGGTGTCTTGTTGCCTAAACCCCTTTACTGTAGGGCACTGGTGCAGCAAATGCTATGAAATTGTTGTAAATTTGTTTAAAATTAAAGTAATCCACCGCAGACAGCTTTATGTCTGTGTAATCCACTTACAATAGATCACTATTCAGTGTAAAAACTTACTGAAGAAATTTCAATGCAGGTGTTGAAACTGTCACTTTTATATTTGGTCCTGGCCGTTTTACCTGCATAGCTTAAACATAGATTAACAATATAAACTTTGAAACATATTTATATTTTTATTCATATCAAAAGAAGCCTAATAAAAACCTAAATTACTCCACATAATATTACTAATTGTCAGTAAAAGTCGTTAAAATCGGTGCAGCTTTTTTGTAGAGTACCCATGACAAAAACACAGACAGACAGAATCAAAAAAATTTAAAAAAAATACATCTTTATTTTAAGACTAATATGACTTAAGTAACTGACAGCTTCTAGTGAGAAGCTGTTATTTTGGAATGACCAACATACAATTTTGTTCAACTGCATAGAATATGGAATATAAAGAATTAGGTAGCTACTTTATGGTTTGAAGAGGATGTTACCTACTGAAGATACTTAATCCAGTATGATGATAGAGTTTAAAATATTCGGATAAGCTTTGAGTGTGTTTGTTATGTTCAAAACTAGTAAATCTAGACAGATAAATAAAATTGCAGTGTCTGTTTGTAATTCCAAAATAACAGCTTTTCACTAAATGCATATGAAAGTATACACTATACTGACACCGAAAAAACCAAGTTATAAAATTTTTCTCTGTCTGTCTGTTTGTTCCGGGTAATCTCTGAAACGGCTGGACGGATTTTAATGGGACTTTCACTGGTAGGTAGCTGATGTTTCAAGGAGTAACTTAGGCTACTTTATTTATTAAAAATACTAGGGTTCCGCGACAATAAGGATGAAACTAAATCTACGCGGGTTAAACCGCGTGACGTCCGCTAGTTAATAATACAAATAGACAGCCAAGTTAATTGTGTATAATATATTAACCCAATAAATTAAAAAAAAATTGTGGTAGTGTAGCAATAATAGATAGCGACTGGGCTCATTAATGGATAGGAATTGTTTACACATTAACATCTTTATATTGGTTATTGATATATCTGTATTTAATTAAGTAAGTAATACCATGCTGTTCATAGTTTTATAAAAGGCACATAATTATTTCATTAAGTCTATTTAAGACTGTGAAAACTGTTGAACACAACTAAATGCCAGGATAATAATATGAATAACTTGAGATTATTATATACTTAAGTACTTAAATGCTAATTAAATTATGATATAATTTTTTTATAATAAGCAGACATCAGCTGAAGGTTAGCATAACAGAGCCAATTAACTGATTATGAATGAAATTATCCTTGTTCTTTATTAATCACATGATTTACCTCAACATCAAGTAAATCAAATGTGAATGACCACTTCCTTCTGGGAAATAATAAATGACTTATCAATGCATTTACATGGGTGGAATAAATTTGACTGTTAATTAATAAATTTTGGAGTAAATTGTAAAATTACTTTCAAGATAAGTACTTAAATGTATAACAATTGTATTAAAGTAAGTAATATTCAGAAACCTTGGTAACATAAAGGCAGCTTATTGAAGGCTATACATATCCTCATATTAAAGTTAATAATATGCCAAACAATAATAAACATAGGTCTTGACAAAGTTTTCAAATTAACATATACTTAGATATATATATATAGAGGTATCCATAAGACTTAATCTAATATAGCAGTCTACTAAACACTCCCAATTTGGGGTATAACACATACAATATCAGGGCTTCTCCAATGCATATAGACTTGCCAAAAACAAGGTCTACCACACTCAAGGTTATGAAGCTATTCTCTCAAACAAGCAAACATTACCAACTGTATGAAAAAGTATGACTGCCACTGACTACTTAAATTCAAAGACAGCTTTATGTGCAAACTTACTTAATAACAACTTATTCTGAGGGTACCTACATGAAGTAACTATCACCTATTTTTACTTCAGTTCAGTTACGCTCACAAATGTAGATGTAAAACTACGTTCTTTCGTGTTATTTTTAATTCAGAGGTGTACACAATAAATTTATACAGGTATGCCGAGTTTCCCTTTTCATCTCTAGTAAAAGAGGCTGCAAGTGAGTTGGCCGCCGCCAGTGGCCACTAATCGTAACTAGCAATATCGAATATGCACCCACCTGTGAGGTTTGCTGCCCCGCGTCGCCTCC
This sequence comes from Watsonalla cultraria, assembly GCA_964035505.1. NCBI lineage: Eukaryota > Metazoa > Arthropoda > Insecta > Lepidoptera > Drepanidae > Watsonalla > Watsonalla cultraria. Next base: position 185,530 of record OZ037717.1, on the reverse strand, counting down.
AACCACCGTCCACCTTCATTGTGTCGAAATAATCAACAAAACACAATAAAACTATTCATCTACGTATAACTATTATTAACTAAAACATGTTTCACTAGTAGATATGCCTAATAAACTGAACAAAACCATAGGAAGCACTGCTTTTTGAAGTCAGACACGAATAAAAAAAACTTAAAATAAAAAACATAACATCATCACGTAAAGCTCATGATTGACTGATTTTGAATCACCTACCGCACTCACAGTCTAGCTAGCACTATAGTTTTTATGGTACTGTCGTCCGTCCGTGCGTCACCGTTTGGTCTGACAATTCAGTGGTGTCATTTATTGATATTGACAGTTGACACCACCATGTAAATTTTTCATGCATTACACGAATTTGTCTGATCTATTGAGTGAGTATGCTGATAGGATTTTTTTTAGGTAGAGATTGACTCCACCAATCACCATTGTTTCCCAATATATTTTTAACAATTTACAAGATGTTTTTTCTCAACAACCACTTAACATTGGCGGAATAACTGTACTCCAGCTCGTCACCATTAAATAAAAGAAAGAACAAGTGTTTGATAGCGTTTTTTTTTGTATATTCTATGGTTTGATGCAAGCTGAAGCGTTTGATGGTGTCAGACAAAACTACTGACCTCTGCTAAATATACAAGTTTGTTGACTGGCTTTTATACCACACAAAATTATCGAAATTGAATTTTCCCTCCGTAGCTATCTCGCTATAGACGTGCTATAAATAATAGCGTTAATATAGCGCGAACTCCAAAATGTTAAAATAAAATGGCAAAATGGCACTAAACTAAGCAAATAACAGCTATTAAAAGAATGTAGAATACAGATTAAAAAATACTATAAAGCTGTTATAGTAATATAATATGGCAGCACTGTGTTTTTGTATCTATGGCCATATATATGTTCCTATGTATTTTAGTTTTTATCTTAATTTTTTATTTTTGTTTTATTCTGTAAAGGGATATAAATATTTTTAGAATATCCTTATGTAAAATTTATATAAACTATTACATAAATATAAAAAGTTTGTTGAAAAGTTTACTAATAAAATAATACAATTATAATATGACAATACTTAATGACAATGACATTTACTAAAATAAATGTTGCTATTTTTCTCAAAAAATGGCAGCCTTCATGTCGTAAGCTTTTCTTTTCTTTTCTACAAGTGAAAAGTTTTTATTTAATAGTTTATGGAAGATTTATAATGTTATTTGCAACGATCCAGATGGTCAAACAATTTTCTGAGACTAATATATAGCAAATGTTGATAGTCATGATCTCCGAATTGGTAGTGAGTAATCGACGTGGTTTATAATATAAATCTTTATATGCTTGCAGATTCTAGATAATTTTTTATCCATGTTCAACTAATGAGTTACGAGTGTGGCGTATTAATGTGTTGCATAGTTTTTAAAAGTATGCAACGTTTTCAGGTGGCGTAGAAGTGAAGCCACTGAATCTGATGTTGAGCGGTACAAACACAAGAGAAAGCAATCCGGGCGCAGCGAGCAAAGAGAACATGAGTGCAGGGAGTGTGAGGCTGGAGCGCGAGCTTGTGAGCACGCGGCAGCTGCTGTGGGGCGAGCACGTGAAGGAGGACGTGTTCCGGCGCTGGGCGCAGGGCTTCCAGTTCAGTGCCGATGAGCCGAGCGCGCTCATCCAGCAGGAGGGCGGGCCCTGCGCTGCCATCGCGCCCGTACAGGGCTTCCTGCTCAAGATACTCCTTTCGGAAACACCAGGCCATTGTTTCCAGGACTTGACATCGGAGAAGTGCAATTCTCTGTTGGTTAGGGCTGTGTGTACAATATTAAGCCAGTGTCTAGCTCCTAAGTACAATGTGGCGGTGTATAGGAAGAATGAGCCGGACGCAGAGACTAGCGCTGGCCCACTCAGTGCGGACCAACAGACATGTGATAACATCGAACAGTTCCATAGGAAAATCGAAGTTCACTCGTTTCAATCTTTATCTGAAGTAGAAGCATTCTACACAAGAAACATTAGGATTCTGAAGGACAAGTTTGGTGTTCTACTACTTCTGTACAGTGTTATCCTCAGCAAAGGGGTGGCCACCGTGGAGGCGGAGCTGGCCGAGTTGTCTGATCCATTGATTCACTCTACCTACGGATATGGCTCACAGGGTCTCATCAACTTGATGCTCACGGGGCGAGCCGTCGCACATGTTTGGGACCACGACCAAGTGGTCGGAGGCCTGCGGCTGCGGGGCATTGAGAAACAGAATGACATTGGATTCCTGACTATTATGGAGCACATGCAATATTGCACCGTTGGATCCTATTACAAAAATCCCAAGCACCCCGTTTGGGTCCTAGCATCTGAAACTCACTTAACAGTGCTTTTCTCCCTTGAGCGAAGGCTTGCAGCACCCGAGTCAGTTGGAGAGTCAGCCGAGAGGATTTTTCGTTCATTTGATCCTGAAGGGAACAACTTTATTCCATCAGCGGCCCTGCAAGATGTCCTGTGTGCTGCGGACTTGGTTAGTGAACCAGAATATGTAGAGTTAATGCGACGGAAGTTAGATTCTGAGAATTTAGGTATCATATTGCTTAGTGCATTCATGGACGAGTTTTTCCCGGGATGTGAGCGAGGTGCCCCGGATACATTCACACTGCACCACTACAATGGACTGGCTCGCAGTAACCCAGGCGCGCGTGTGGTGTTCCGCACTGGGCGCGCTGCATTGCTGGAGTGCACGTTGCGCGCCGCCAGCACTGACCCCATGCTGACTTGTCTGCAAACCAAGTGGCCTAGCATTGACGTAGTCTGGGATGATGGCCAATCACCCTCGCTCAATTAGCACCAACAAACTGACTCAGACTCCCCATAAGGACATGTTCTGTGACGCAGTGGAAAGCATAGGTACATACATGAAATGTGTCCAAATATGTTGCTAGGAATTCCATTACTTAATGTATTAACTTATATATAAATTGTATCAGATGGTTTGCTCGAGGCGGGTGACTCACACTGGTATAGCTATTTTGCATAAATTTGGCCATGTCCGCCGTAATTGCCCCCTGTGGTCACGTTGGCTGGCTATACCTTAGTAACAGTGCGTGGGTCTTCAATATGAGTGATCTGATAAATTAAGTAAATAAGCTGCATACAAAAGTACCAACTTGTAAAATATAATTTTACAACAACTAAAGTTATACTTTGATTAGAATTGGACTGCATACTAAATCTATTTTGGTAACCAGATTAGTTGTGACTAAATGTTCCCTAGGTCACATTCTAATTACCCAGATGTCTTTGGTGATGCCAACTTCATCACGAATTGCATTAAATTACTGATTATATACATTTTGTTAATTTTCTTATAAGCAAAATTGAAACCTTAATTGCCCTGCTAATAGACTTAAAACATAGATAGGTATAATTTGATTTCAAAAAAGTATATATACTTTGTAACCTTGTACTACATGTACATTATTAATGTATGATTTTATAGGTTTAGAATCTATCTGAACTTTACATAACAACCCCTCTTGAGTGAAATTACGTTTGTGACAATGATGTTCATTAACCACTCGCCATTTTTGCACTCTACATACAATTACCATTATGTATATCTTATGGCAGAAACTATGTTAGATTGTTGTAACCCGTAGCAAGTTCTTGCACACGACTCACTGCTATCACTGTTAAATCAATGCAACATTATTTATTTGGACTAAGAAAACAACACTTATGGTACTATGAAGAGAAATCTTTGTCAATGAATGTAAATTGTAAATAAGTCATCCTAAGCCAGGGTGCAACATTGTGACTGAACAGTTTGTGAATTGAATATGTGATGGGAATTTAATTATTTTTGTGTATTAGTATAAAAACGACATTCGTCAGATTCATGTAAAATAGTTGTGCACATTAGTGTTACATCAAAAAGAGTACTACCTATATTGAGTATATTTTCAGTTAGTCATAAATAGTGTAACATGCTTTTTTTAATTACAATAATTGAGTTTTATTTTGAGTACCGCACCCCTCACAGAAGGTCAACACGCCGGCTCATTATTTAGCAACATTAAAGATTATGTATTTGCTGTTTGCAACAGTACCTAATTTGTTAATTCTGCTGTTTCGTCATTATATTATATATTTTTCTAGCTACATAATACCTACTTTTAATAAAGTACCTATTGAAGATAAATATTGGTCATGAAAGTAGCTTTGTTTCATTTAGATAACTACTTATACATACATAAGCGTTATGCTCAAGCCTGTATTCCCAGAAGGGGTAGGCTTCCTTCCTTGGACGCTCAAGCTGTGGAATAAACAGCATGGGTTCTACAAGAAGGGTGTGAAGAGATTTATAGGGTAGGTTACGCGCTCTTGATACCCCTTGTATTGAAAGCGTCGTAACCACCTAGCATAGAGGTGCCGCAAGCTTGTTTTTTTACCTTTTAGTGGTTTTAAAAAAGGCCAGTAAGTCCCATGTAATAGGGGAGGAACTTATTGCCATTAACCGGGTACTAATACAGACTTCTAGCTGCTACTGGGAAATTACAATGTAAAAACCAAATAACACCCACCCGGGGATCGAACCCAGAACCTCTAGTGCAACGATGTCACTTTTTTTTTTTTTTTTTTTTTTATTGACGAGGGGGAAACCTTCAAAAGGTCCCCGACCGCCCTGGGAGAGGCAGATCGGGGTATGTGGGATTTTTACCGCACTAAAACCCCCCCGGTGGCCATCCTCAGTGTTCAGGGGGGACTCCGGGTACTCTGATAGATCGCACCGGTGTCCCCCCACACTTTGCCGGGGCACATCCCCGGGGCAGCTGAGCCTAGAGACCTCGCTGTGCAAGGCAGCGCGAGCCACATCGCGCTGCCACCTTCCCGGGCCCGCGGCTCGGTGGTCAAAGCTCCCACCCCGACCACCGCCAGCAGGCCCTCCGGCCCCCTTTTAGTCGCCTCTTACGACAGGCAGGGGATACCATAGCCAAATTCTTAGACCCTGGCTATTGGGTGGGCAACGATGTCACTAGACCAACGAGTCAAGTACAATTTTAACTCTATAGCACCTCCTGTGACCACAGATAGTACATGTAGCTATGAAAAAAGAAAAATGCCATGGATGTCGATTGCTTCATCTGTGTGGTGTGTTTAGTAGTCTATTATACTCTGTGATGCATAGTCATGTCACTATTGTAACTGTCAAATTCTTGTGAAATTTATTTAATAACAGGCACAAGGCAGTAGTGAAGTGATATGATAACTATTTAGCCATTAAATAAATAAAAGACAGAAAGAAATAATATTGCTGAGGATTTACTCATACAGTATCTAAAAAAAAATATGTACAACGAAGATGAATTTAAAAAATATGCTACGGATTATGACCCTATAAAAATTGGTTCTATAGATGGTTTGTATTGCTTTTATGAATAGTAAGTACGAAGCTGCTTTAGCAATACTAAGTTTATATTTATTTTACATTGAGATTATTAGCCAATATTAATATGCAATAGTGATATCATTTTGGTATTTGTTAATATTGAATGTTTATTTGTTCAGGTACCGACAGCGAGGCTCACGACCGCGCTATTATTCGCGCCATTAATTCAGAGTATACTCCCAATAAGCAGGTCAAGGGGAATCCGCTCCATACCATCTTTATCACGAGACTGAACCCCAGGACTGAGCAGGTACCTAGAAAAAAATTAATAAACATTTGTTCTTGTTAATTTGTTATGCTGAATAAAATAATTTGTGTTATACCTACAGAACACAGTACAGGCAGAATTTGCGAGGTTCGGAAAGATTGTGAACTGTCGTCTCGTCAAGGACATTGTTACGGGAAAATCAAAGCAGTATGCATTCATTGAGTATGAGAGCTCTAGTAGTGTGGATAGAGCTCTGCAAGGCATGCACAAGGAGTACATAGATGGGTCTGAGGTGGTAGTGGAGCGCGAGGCGGAGCGGCGCCTCGTGGGCTGGAGGCCGCGAAGGCTGGGCGGCGGCTTCGGCGGTCGCAAGGAGTCTGGTCAGCTCAGGTTTGGCTGCAGGGAACGACCATTCAAGCGGCCAATTATTATTGTACACAAACATGAATCTAATGTCTCCAGCAAGACTAACAAGAGGTAAAAACTATTATTACAGGTTCTTCTCTGTAAAAGAACCCAGTGGTAGCATTTATAATTCTATATAATCATGTCATTCTGATGATTTGTAAGCACTTTGTTAAAAGTGTAATCATAAAAAGATACTTTTATTTATAAAAAAAATTATGATTCTTGAAATGAAACATGAAACTAAATCTATATGGGTGAAACCGCAGCGCACAGCAAGTAATACTATTGGAGATTCCAACAGTACATTTTGGATACAATATTCTCCAGAACTTGTTTATTTTAACCAGAATTAAGAATGAGGAATAAACTGTCCGATTATATTTATTCAGATGAACATTACTTATATATTATTGTGATGTTTCTTTTAAGGTGAAACTTATCGGGACTTAGACTTCAAAGGCTTTAACAATAATTGACAAAAGCCAGGTGAACTGGGAAGTACTGTTCTTGGAGACTGGGACTACTTTAGATATTGACAAAACCAATAAAACAGTAGAAGAAGCATCATTTCTTATAAAAGAGGGATATCTATAGAGAAAGAAGTGTGTGGTGACGTCCAGTCCAGATATGGAGACACAATATAAAACCAGATGCCAGCTTGCCTTGCATTTTTGTACTTCTGGATTAAATAAAGTACATTTGATGAGAAATTATTTTTTTATTTACTGTGTCCTATCCATCTCCGATTCTGTATATCTACCTTCCGCACGGGTAGGTAGGTATAATACTCCGATACAGACACGTATGCCTTCACATAGCTATTTCATTTTCACAATGTTTAAATCTAGGATTAACAAAAACTATTTATGTTTCTTAGTGATATTTTTTCCTTATCTGTAACTTTTTCTATTGTTGTCTCCCTCCAGTCGCAGTGTAATGTTATAAAGCCTTGCTCAATAAATTAACGAGGTGTTGGAACAATTTTTTTTTTAAAATTTTAATCCAGTTTTCGTGATAAGCGTATTCAACCAAACAAACTTTTCAGCCTTATAATACTAGTATAGATTATAGGAAGCTTTTATAATCATATATATTATGTATTGCTTGGGCTATTGATATGTTCCAAACTATATCTGTATGGCCATGAGCTGTCCGTTAGAACGTTAAGTCACGCGACAATGGCCCAGGGTGCAACATAATGTGTCATGTGTGGTGCAAGGAGCTCAGAGGGTGGTGTCGGTCGTTCACGAGGACTGAGGCCCTCCTCTCGCTCCTCGAGGGAGTGCTGCTCGTGGGGTTCATAGCATTCCTAGTGTTCTTGATACTGCACTTTACCGCGTGCGCCACCAAACCAGTGAAAGCGGGCACACCAATTACGACTACAACTGAAGTGGTCGTCACACCACCGCCATCTCTTTATACTTCAACGAAGACTACTTCAAGCGAAAGTGTCGCTAGTAGCAAGGCAATACTGCCGACGGTCAGGTTTACCGTGGCGCGCGGCATGTGCTCATGGGAGATGTCCAAGAAAACTATCGCTCCGTCTCGCTACTATGAACAGACGCCCCAAATGACGAATGACGCGAATACCTCAGATATATTCGATTATACCGACGATGAGGAGAACAGAGGCTACGAGTCAGATAACGAGTTTGACAAAGCGGGCGACCTCACGGACGGAGAGGAGGCGGAGGACGTGTACAAGAGGCTGGTCCTGGCATTGGTCAGGATGGCTCCGCCCCGCGGCGTCACGTTTGGGTGCATCGTGACGATCGTGAGCGACCGCTGGGTGATCACGGCCGCCAGCTGCATCGACGCTATAGAGGAGGTGGACGCTCTCGATTCGTTCGTCCTGGCGGAGGGCTACGGGGGACTGCGCCTGGGCCGCGCACATGCGGTGGATTCGGTGCACGTGCACCCACTCTACCAGGGCTCCAACCGCTCCTACGACCTGGCGGCGCTCCGCAGCGAGGATTCGCTCGCGCGCGCCGGCACCGCTGCCCGCCTGCCCACCCACTTAGACTACCTCTTCATCACGTTAGGGGAACGGTTCACCCTACTTGGATATGGACCGTTTAGGTCAGTATTAGGTCCGTTAGCTAGCTTTTCATAGGCGTCGACGTGACGGCACATTATACCAACTTCATACTAAGTATGCGGATGTTAGGTAGTTCAGGGGGCAATTATACCTATTAAATTGTATCAGGGGGTAAAAAGAAAAAAAGAAAGATTTAAGTCCCTATGGGGATTCACATAACGTAGTTACTTAGTTGAGGTGTGGCAACTAGTAACTATTTAGGATTATAGTTCAGTATGAATGAAAGTGTGTATTGCGTGGTGTCCAGGAGCGTGGACGGCGGGCCGCGGGGGCGGCGGCTGCACCAGGCGCACGTGTACCGGCTGCCGGCGGCGCTGTGCGCGCGGGGGGCGGGGTGGGGCGCGCGGCACCTGGGGCGGGGCTGGGCGGAGGCGCGCGGGGCGGGCGGCGCCCTGCCCCTGTGCGCCGGCGTGCTGCGCGGACGCGGGCGGCCGTGCTCGTGGTGCGCGGGCGCGGCGCTGGTGGGGGCGAAGGGCGCGCTGCTGGGGGTGCTGGCGGCCGGCGCGCCGTGCGGCCTGGCCTGCGAGCCCGCGCTCTACGTCAACGTCGCAGCACAGGCGGACTGGCTCCGTGACGTCATACACTAAAATAATCGGTAGAAAACTCTGAATATCGTTGGGTTTTTGAGAATTTTAATGATTCATGGGCCCACACGACATGATCCTTTACAAAAAGTGCATGTGTATATCACGTATATCAACGCCTCTGCCTTCTTCGTTCGGCATCATTAACGCGTTGCCTAATAACAAAATAATGGACCGGCTGTGCCAACGTAATGAACCACGGAAACAGTCTTCTCCTGCAGCACATTGAATGTTGAAAACTTAAAATAAAAAAATCGATACCAAACAATTTGATACTATTTTATGAACTATTGTTGGATGTTTATATTTTGGATATTTTATAGAAATATTTCATGACAACCTCATTACTCAAACACTTACTACTTTTTGAAAGCGAGTCATTGTCACCGCATTGACCAAAGTGCCATTAATGTAGGAAATTGCGGCCATAATATACATCTAATGTAAAATTAGGCGGTAAAGCACCAATATATATATTGACCGAACCTATAGAAGGATTGCCACACGCGTGTATAATATAGCAAGTGGTGATAGTGTGGTGTAAGATGAACAAAGGCATGTTGGTGTGTTCGCTGGTGATGGGAGTGTTCGTGGTGGGCACCATCACCTCGGGAGTGCTGCAGGTGCTGGCCGCGCTGCAGGACCTGCCGGAGGACGACACCTGACCTGCTGCGTTATTTATTAAGGTTTCTCAGCATTGAACTCGACGACGAGCGTTGGTTTTAATCATAGGAAATGTATACATAGAGAATACGGTTCAATTTCGTATCATTAAAACCGACACTCGACGAGTGCGACGCTGAGAAACCTTAGTGAATAACGCGGCTGCGGCCTTACTATGACTTCTTATTGCCGTGATAGTTTAACTTATACTATGAGACAGATGTATGTCACTGCCGAACTACCATGGCATAAGAGTTCGTAGTTGACCGCTGGCCTCTACCGGCCCTGTGGGCATGATGATACTGCTGTTTTACACTTAGTGAAAGTATTTGAATAAACATTCAATATAAACAAGAAATGTGTTGTACATTATATTAATTTTCTACACTAAGGATAAAGTGGCTTAAATTTCGGTTGTCTTGCGGAAAAAATCCATGAAACTGTTTCGATTCCTATTGGTTATTAGTGAAATTTTGTGTGTGTGTATTTGGTTACTCTTTCACGCTATTATCACCAGCTATGATCATCCTTAGCATCTTTTCTGTCTTAAGAACTGCAATAGTTGATACATTTCAAAGAAATCACACAAGACTGTTGCAATATAGATACTACAAAAACAAACTTCAGGGGATGTAAGTCCACGTACTCTATAATATATAAAATAAAACACATGAGGCTTCCAAGCATAACATAAACAGTTTATTTAAATATGAATTCTCCATTAGTTAGAATCGTATAATACATGAAATATATAACTAGCAAATGATTGGTGCGCGGCGCGTCGCTAATATACAGATACGAGTACTCTTTACACAAGTGCGCGCCGCCGCCCGCCGCCCGCCACTACACTACACCTCGCACAATATACACACACTGGGGCACCCGCCCACGCTCCGAACACCTCACTAACTCCATTAACACTTGCCTTTACAACATTGCAATAGATTAAATAAACTATACTAGAGAAAGTCGAACGGTTTTAGAACTTTGTGCAGCCATTAATGGCATATTACACTGCGCATGAGTTTTATACAAACTATTGCAATCTCATAATACAGGCACAGATACTTTCTCGCTACAACTAAAATTCGACGTAACGACTGCAAATATAGATATTTTTTTAAGTATATATAGTCAATCCATCATTGTCCCACTACCGTGTATCCATGCGATTAACTAAAATTACATAAACAATTGTATTGGAATTATAATAATGAAAATAAAATAATACATAATTCACAAACCTAACTTATACTGAATTGAAAATAATGTCGAGTTGATACATTTAACAAAACTAAAGTATATAGACTAAGGAGTAGAAATAAGATTGAGAATGTAAGAATGTCAGTTTATATGGAAAATGAGCAAGTCTTGAACATCAGATATAGATGTACAACGATTGTTACAGAAATAGCCATTAACGCCGAGAGCGAGGAAGCCGCTGGCGTCAACAACACTACATACTATACAGACCCCTATCACGGATTTGCCACCGTTTTCGTATCCGTGTCGTCTCCGCCGAATATTTGTATGAGAAATTGTAGCGCCTCCTAGCGGTGACGTAAAGGACTAATATCTCATACAAATATAGCGAGGGACGATAGCGAGTATAGATAAGGGAAACGGTGGCAAACCTGTGATAGGGGTACAAAACTACCCGCGCCTACACTATTCCATTCTTTTGATAACAATATATATCGAGTGTATGCTCTCAATGTGCTTAATAATAGTTTCCTCGCTCAAGACCTGGCTGCGGTGATTCGTCACTAAATCACAACTAACGTAGCCCTTAGTTGCTAAGCTATATATGTATATAATTCAGGTTCACCTTTCATCGGTCCACCTGTCCGCCAGCGAGCGATGGAGGGACTATATAAATTATATATCGTCTCGGCGAGCCCGCGCTCTGCAACTATATCTACTATATATTTATACATCATTAATACAGCATCACAAGTGGTTATTATTCGATCACCTCAACGTTCACAGCTGGGATACAATATGACAAGTCACAGGTTACAATACTTTTATTTTGATTAATATACTTTATTTATTCCGAATTTTCTCCGATTTCTTTAACAATAGCACCTGTTTGCCGCTTGGGTGTGTCTGGCACACTATTCTAAAAGATATAAATTCAACATGACTGCTATATCTGGCTGTAGAGTGAGCTTCGTATATCTATATAGAATATATGATGTTGTGTCATGTCGTTATATCCCACTGCGGTGCGCCTCGCCGTTCGCTGTCGGGTCGTAGAACGTGCCCTGGAATACAATACACGTGAATTAATTGTTAAGCAGCAATAATTAGTGGCGATTAGCTGTGCCACGCGGCTTCACTCGCGTACAATGAGAGCCTTTTGTCTTCTTTCATAAGAACCTGCTCCTAGCATTTTTGCTAGACAATAAAAAAATATACTATCGAAATTGGTCCAACCGTTCAGACGTGATGCTATGTCCAAGGAAATGTATTCATTTGTATATATTGATTTGTGAATCCAGCTGGTGTTAGTAACAGTGGGAAGTGGTACCTGTGCGCTAGTGACCGTTGGGTAAGGTGTCCACTCCCTGGCGGCGTGCAAACAAACACAGCTTATATGAAGTTAGATGACAAAATACGATCAAGGTTGTTTAACTGTGGTATATAGTACCTCGGTAGTATCGGAGGGCGGGCGGCGGGGGGAGGGGGAGGGGGAGGACGGGATCGACACTTGGGTGCACTGCTGGGGGGAACGGCTGAACATTATTACTACTCTACAATTAAAGTATGGCTGTCAATTAGCAGGATTGTATAATACCTGTGCAGGCGCTGGTCCGGGTACAAAGTATGTGGGCGTGGGGCCCAGTGGGGCCATGGGGGCCAGTGGGGCCAGTGGGGCCGCGAGGGGCGCGGGCCGGCCCGCCGCGCCCGGGTTCAACACGTCCACGTATGAGTTCTTTATGTCTGCACACACAACACACACTTTACGTGTTTGACACAAACTAAAAGCATTATCATAATATAAGTGAAATCAAATTAAGCAATTCGTTATCTAAAAAATAATATTGAAGATTATTCAATCACCATTTTAAGCACAGATTGCAAATTATGATAGTATAACTCACGCCTGCCCTTCTGCATCTTGAATATGTTCCCGGTGGGGGGCCCGGGGGGCGGAGCGCCCGCGGCCGGCGCCATGCTCGGCGCGCCCAGCGGCGGGGACGCACTCCTGTACACGGAAATTAAAATATAACTATATTTTACCATGTATGAAAATAATTGCATAGGCACACACTGTAGTAACTACACTACATTCGATAGAAACTAGTATCAATCGTTTAAGGTTCTTCTCAGTAAAAGCAACCTTCCGAACCTCGCGGTAACATTTATAATCCTGTATAATTATGCTATTCTGGCGATTTAAAAGTACTATGTAAAAAGTCTAATCGAATAAAGATATTTTTGAGTTGAGTTGAGTTGAATGGGACTGCAATATGATTGCAACTTTACTCAGTATTCATAGTTGACGTGTTGCAATGTTGAAGTGAAGTGAGACTGTTATAATGTAGGGTATAGTGTACTGACGGCGCGCTCCGCTGCAGGTCGGCCATGGTGGGCGGCGGCGCGGGCGGCGCGGCGCTGTCCTCGCCGTCGGAGTCCAGGTTGCGCCACCGCTTGTGCTCCGCGTCCCACACGATCTACACACACACACACATCACTTATACCACCATGCATCACTTCTAAATGTAACTTTTACAATGCATTTCCCTCATGCGAGGCTGTGTAGCGAAAGATGTGTTTTGACCAAAATAATATTTTCATTTACCTACCCTCGCTCGGCGCAGTGATTCTATTGGTTCTTATCAAACACATCCCTCGCTACGCATCTTAGCACCTCTCTACTGAAAACGCACCCTTACTCAAATGAATCAATAACTAACAATATATCAATATAAGAAGCTAAATAAAACTCACAATACAAATTGTACATTTATTGAATAAAAAAACATAATATTACAAATACATAAATAAAAATTAACATCACCACAGGTTATATAAATACATAAATACGAATAATACGATGGACAATACATAGATGTATGTGAAATACCAACCGTCATTACAGAACATTGGAACTCAATACAGTTAATTGTCGACTGCATTGTTACCTACTTATAAAAATAAATTAGATATTAAAGGCCAACGGCATCAACTTAGAATAATAAAGCTACTATTTGCTATATTACTATTGCGGCTATGCTTGGTATCAAACAACATAATTAATTGGAAATAAACTATTTATCTCCGTAGTAGCTCCGTATAGCTAGCATCTATCAGTGTTGACTTATTGTCATAACGAAACACAATTGGTTAAAACGAGAAAACAATGCATCATTTATTTTGAAAATAAACAATAATTGATTCCTATATTAAGATTGAACCATATATATCTATATAGGCATATGTCGACCAACAACGTTTATTGAGTTTTTACAGTTGCTCACGGCATAATTGGGGTAATTTTATATTATGTAAAGTTTCCAAGTTTAGTGAAGTGTGGAGTCAATAATACGGCAAAAGAAAAATATTACGGTAAAACGCGACATCTACTTAGATGACATATCTGTGGATTGATCTGTCTGATCACGTGATAATGTTTAGAGTAGTGTGTGTACGCGGGGGTGGTGTGTGCGACTCACGGTGGGGTTCTTGTCGTCGGGCAGGATCATCTGGTTGGGCGCGCGCAGGGCCAGCTTGGTGAACAGCCCCCCCAGCCAGCCCGTGCGTTTGCCCTCGCCCCCCCCGCCCTCCCTCCGGCCGCCCTCCTTGCTCCCCCCCTCCTTCTTGCTGGTCGACGCCGAGTCTGGCTCGCGGTCTGCGTCTTGCTGAGGAGTTACAATATGGATATTATAGTTATATTTTTTGTTAAGTTGTCTTTATTCCTCCATCTTTCCGTCTTCCGTCTTAGTTTCTCCAATCATCAGTTATCAATTCCTAACACTATACAGACCGCACAAAATAACCAGAGTACCAAAATAAACACATATAAAAGTCCGTTGTAAATGATGAAGAGTGACTTACGTCAGCGCTGGGCGGCCTGTCGTCGTCGTATCCATAGTAGGGCTGCGAGGTGGCCCCGGGCATCGATATATTGGGGACGCTGTCCGACCCCACCACACCACCACCCTGGACAGACACACATATGACTTATAGCTTTTTACGTGAACAGTTTTGGCACAGAACATCGTTTGCGTATGAATATAAAAAAAATCCTTAATATTTTTAGTGAAATTTTCATAATAATAATAAAACGTATTATACCCAAACATAAATAGTTAGTACATTAATGATTTTAAATAAATACCGATTATTTTTGCATCACCTATTGATGGCCTGTGCCAAATATGTTGTACTGTGCTGTGCTGTGCTGCGGTACTGTGGTATCGCAAAACATCTACAAATACTTCAAAAGTAAATAAGTTTTACTACCATCATATATTATTCAATGGTAATGAGGCAGATGAATATGACGTGTATAATTCTGTCACTGTCACACAGACAAACCGTCATGGTAAAACCTCTGAGTAAACTCTGTGCAGACCGTCATAATGCAACGTCAGCTGGGAGTGGGTGTTGTGCGATCAGTGTATGCCCTTACTACTGTGGTGGTCCTAGATTGTATTAAAGAAGGCAAAATGTAGGAAAGGCATACAAAACATCATTGCACCACGTACAAACAGACGCTATTACCAAACACTCTATTACATGTATGTAAGGGAGGATACATGATAATTAGTTAATATATCACTCGATGTCACCAATTCTACCTTCAAGTAATTTAATTGTTTTACAAATAAATAACTATCAAGCTCTATCAACATATAAGCATGAAAACAATATATTTACAAATGCAGAAACATTACATGTTTTTGCGTGTTAGTAACATTAGCGCAGACCACACACACCCAAGCACGAGGTGACAGTATCCAATTAGCATATTATATAAAACAAAACACAATCAATATACAATGCACATGAAGCGACAATGTTATAGACTGGGGCTCACTTTTCTCTCTGCCGCGTGACTCGGTTGTATCATAATGATTAAAAAGTTTCTATGTAGCCTCGATGGCATAACTATAGCATTAATCAGTTTCATATAAAGTCGCAGTGGGATCGTGCGGATATAGTAAAACCACAATTTGAACTAAACATTTAATACATAAACAATACATCGTACAACATGTTGAATTTACTACACCGCGTGCGGAGGGCCGCCTCGGGCCGCCATTTACTTCTACATAACAACCGAATTACATCGACTACACTATCACAGCCGGCGAGCTGACATTATTATCATAAATCAACACTTGAATCATAATTAAATTAATTTAAATAAATACATTCGTTTTAATTCAGATCAACATATCACAGGGGAATAGTCGGACGCTATTTGGTAAAATGCACTCTACAGGCTCGTGGTGGGGTTATGTCTGGGGAGGAGCGGGCTGCGGGGGCCGGCGTTACAGGTCGGGGAGCGGCTCGTCGATGTCGTACGTGGTGGGCCCCGCCAGGTAGTACTTGGCGTCGGGCTCGGGGAGCGGCGGGGGGCCCTCGGCGGGGCCCAGCGGCTCGTCGATGGCGAACGTGGCCACCCGCCGCGCCTCGGGGGCCCCGCGCCGAGCCAGCATCGCCTCGAATCGCTCCAAGCTGCGCTCGATGGTGGCGCGCAGCTCGCGTCGGTGGGCCGCGGCGGCCTCGGGGCCCCCGCCCGGGGCCTCGGGCGCCCCCCCCGGGGCCCCGGTGGGCGCATCGATGGGGTACGTGCCGCCGAACACGAGCGGCTTCGAGGACAGCGCGCGCGGCCCGGGGCTCCGCGCCCAGCGCTCCACGGTGTTCGAGATCACTCGGCCGTAGCGCCCGCTGCGCTCCACGGGCACCCGGGGGCCCCGCACCGGGCTGGGGGCCCGCGGGGGGCCCGGCGCGTGGCTCAGCTGCACCTCGAGGTCCGAGACGGCGCGGGGCCCCGGGGCGGGCGGGTCGTCCTCGTCGGGCCGGGGGGGCTCCGGCTCGGGGCCCCGCGGCCGGTCCCCCGGCGGGCCCCGCAGTCTCCGCCGCAGCCCCCCGCGCTGCCCACCACCACACCACCACAACACTGTTAGCCTCCAGCCTCCGGCGCGAGGCCCCGGGGCGCGCTCGCACGAGCCCCGGGGCCCCCGCCCCCACACTAATAAACCGAGCGAACACCAATATCAGTCTGTACGGGAGTCAGTCACGCGCCGGCCGCACCCGGGTGCTCACACGCCTCGGGGGACATTACCGATTGTCCCTGTATTAATGCAAATGAACAGCGGACTAATGAGTAACAGCAACATTCTAGATGTATGTAGATGTGTGACTACACTACTGGTACTGACACGCAACCGGTCTACCACTACCACACACCACACATTAATATATGTCTTGTCTTAAATGTTGCCACCACCGCGTTGCAGTATGATATATTAATAAAGGTATTGTAAGGTCGACATCAAGTCGTCATATATTTATTTCAAGTAGTCACAGTGTTGTATATAAACTGACCTCATTGTAGGAGTACTGCGAGTGGTCGGGCTGCCAGTACTGGTCGTAGGAGGGCGCGGGCGCGGGCCAGTCCTCGCGCGGGGGCTCCTCGGGGGCCCCGTAGTCGGGCGCCGCGGGGGCCTCGGGGGCCTCCTCCGCCTCGGGGTATTGCGCGCTCTGGTACTGCGGCACTGGCTGGGGACATACACGTTACATTAAACACACGATGCTATCTAATACTTTATATTATAATTATAGGGATTAGGATGAAAATAATTTATTGAATAGAAATATAAGAAAAAATTACACAACTATTATATCTTGAGCGTTAAGTATAAAGAATCTGATGAGTTTTTTTTAAATTAATTCATTAGTAATCACCTGTTCGGGCCAGTATTGCTGCTGCTGTTGATAGTACTGGTGCTGGGAGTCCTGTGCAATCGGTGCAGTCTCCTGCACCTGCGCACATTCATTACATTGGCCATGTAATGTTGAGCACACACCATTGTCCAAACAGTATACACACACTAAGTTTGAGGCCATTCATACAATGGAAAGACAAAATTACAGAAAAAAATCACAATATTAAGCTGAAGTTTGTTTACTGAAATGCAATAATCTCATGAATTACTGGTCCGTAAGAAGAAGAAGAAATTCAAGTCCCAGCGGCCTGTATCAATGAGTTTTCAAAAAAATTATGTATTTCACACCTCGTGTTTTACGGTGAAGGAAAACATCGTGAGGAAACCTGCATATGTCTGAAAAGTAATTCATAGACGTACGTATAGTGCCTGAGACGGCGATAAACTCATTATCCGACGCGGTGTCACACAATCATCTTCGGTGAGAAGTGGGTGTTGTTATTACAACACCTCTGCCTACCCCCGAGGGGAATACAGGCGGGAGCATGTGTATGTTATGTACGTATTTACTTTTTATAGCAAATTAGTTTGACACTGTCCATTCATATGGCCAGCATCTGTTATAGAGACACGACAAGTACGTCACTAAAATCACTTAGTCGAAGTGTATTAGATGTGTGGTGTACCGTGTTGTTGGAGGCGAGCGCCTGCAGGTGGTGCAGCCAGTGGTGGCGCGGCGAGGGCTCCCCGCTCTCCGCCTCCTCGCCCGCCTCCTCCAGCGACGGCTCCTGGTACCGCAGCCTGGGGGACGTCATGACACTGTTATACAACACAGGCTGGCGGCCAGCGGCCACTCGTGCCAGGCTGGCGGGCAGCGGGCGCGGGTAGTTACCTGTCGGCCAGTAGTGCCAGGCTGGCGGGCAGCGGGCGCGGGTAGAGGAGGGGGGCGGCGGTGACGGCGCGGGAGGCCTGCTCGGTGTAGGCCAGCGCCCGCTCGTACGCGCCCACGTCCGCGTAGCGCGTCGCCAACAACAACTTATACACCTACAAAATCAATTAATTATTTGCAGACGAAACTAATTTCCGAAAAGATTTAGGAATTCTTCGTTGTACACAAAAATAATTTTACCGGATCCTGAAGTAAAAACGAGTATTAACTGCTTACCTGTAGTTCGGGGAGGACGTAATCGCTGTTCAATGAGATCGCGTATTCGTATATCTCTGTAGCGAAGATAGCCTCGTTGGTGGCCATCTGCGCGAGTGTGGTGGCCCGAGGGTCCCCGAGCAGCAGCCACAGGCGCGGCGGGGGCCCCGCCAGCGGGGGACCCATGGGTGCCAGCGGGTGCCGCGCCAGCTGCACTCCGCCCGCCAGGTAGCAGAACTGCGCCGAGTAGATCAGCCCGCGGGACGACAGACTGTCACCTACATAATATTACATTTATAAAAAGTTTGATGTGTGTTAGCGGCGCGGTTGGTCAGCATCTGCGTGTGTGCTTATACATACCGAGCAGCGCCATGGTGTGTCGGTCCTGGTCGGGCTTGGCGGAGGGGTTGGCCAGCACCATGGCCGCGTGAGGCCGCCAGTCGCCCCAGCGCTCCGAGCACACGCACTAAACACAAAGTACACATTATAACACAGTTCTACAACATACAACAACGTTCGTAACAACCTAATGTGGGTCGGTGGCGGGCAGTGCGGCCAGGAAGCGAGCGGCCACGGAGGCGCGGTATATAGTTACTGTGCCGTGTACTGACGGTGGCGGCGGGCGGCGTGGAGGCGGCGAGCGCGGCGTAGAGCGTGTGCAGCGGGTCGGTGGCGGGCAGTGCGGCCAGGAAGCGAGCGGCCCCCGAGGCGCGGTATATAGTTACTGTGCCGTGTACTGACGGTAGCGGCGGGCGGCGTGGAGGCGGCGAGCGCGGCGTAGAGCGTGTGCAGCGGGTCGGTGGCGGGCAGTGCGGCCAGGAAGCGAGCGGCCCCCGAGGCGCGGTATATAGTTACTGTGCCGTGTACTGACGGTAGCGGCGGGCGGCGTGGAGGCGGCGAGCGCGGCGTAGAGCGTGTGCAGCGGGTCGGTGGCGGGCAGTGCGGCCAGGAAGCGAGCGGCCACGGAGGCGCGGGCTCGGCGTGACGTCAGCGCGCCCAGCTGCATGGCGTGGCCCCACAGCTTGTTCGACACCGCCCACTCTGCGACACGACAAAACACATTCCATTTTCAAACTATCCAACGAGATGTGCGCCACAAAAACGCTGGCGCTTAACTGGCCGCTTCCTTTGGAGTTCCAAATTCAAATTGTGTTCGAATACATTCTTCATTTATATTTTGTCGACAATTTATAACTTTGCACCTTAGTTTCTTTTGAACGAATTGCAATCGAAAATGCATCACTAACGTCACACAATCTCAAAACACTCATAATGTACCATACTGTCAGATGAGAGAAGGTTATTTTAGAACCAAATATTCCGTAATAGTGACGCTATAAGTAGTGTAACAAGAGTGTTATTCACCGATGGCGTCCTGCCTGTTCCCGGAGACGAGGTAGTCCCGCAGGCGGTCCACGGCCGCGCGCTCGCCCACGCCGGCGCCGGCGCCCGACACTTGATCCACTGCACATACAGCATTATACATTACACAATGACACTTACTAAACACCACTAATGCGACGACAAAAGTTCTTTACGGGACCGCAAGAGAGTAAAAAAAAATTCATGATTAAAATACATAACAAAAGTAAAAAATTGTTGATGTGTTTTATCAATTGAATAATAATGGTATGTAAAAGTGGCTCACTTGTAATATCGTCCACGGAGGGAGAGGAGGGCGGGTCCTCGCGCTCCACGGACACCGAGGACTCGCGTCGACTGGCTGCACCACACACAACACAACACATACAGTAGCACACACTTACACACGGCTAACACCTACTATATTACTAAGCTAGGTGACAAATGAGGAGAGTGGCTTTTGCCCAGCAATGAATGGGACAGGACGGGCTATTAGATAGATTAGATAGGATATTGTAGATAGGAAATAAATAGTTAATTACTCTGGCCTCTAGAGCGTTAAAAATCAAAAATCCTCTTTTTTTCTTTATATAATTATCTGAATTTTTTATTTTCTTCTCTTCTTAAGAACCACTTACGTACTTCAACGATTAAACTAAAATAATATAATTATTACCACCGGTCTGAGGAGATTGCTTTTACTGAGAAGAACTTTATACGACTATACCTTAGCGTAATTAAAAATGTATTAAGAGCATTAAATGTATACAGATTGGGACAACACTGATAGATGAAGAAGATTACACTAGCACTTTTAGCACTACATAGTGTGGTGTGAGTACAGTGAGGGGAGCATATAGATATATGTATACAAATATAGTATGTACCGTTGTGTGGCGGGGAGTGCGGCGGGCCGGCGGCGGGGTGGTCGCGCGCGTTCTTCGTCAGCAGCTCCGCTATGTCCGTGCCCACCACCACCTGACACACACACACACACATACACTCATGGATATACCTATATACATAAGGCTGATTACATAGTGATGGGACTGTCACTTAAAATAGTTTATCCTTGCTTTATATGACAGCAGATAAATGTCTTTGCCTTGAGAGCCGGCGTCAGACAGCTCTCAATTATAAATGTGAGTGTTTTATTCAGTTCAAATCTTGGCACTTATGAATATACAGAAATGTTATTTGGTAAATAATAAGTTTAGTACTTAGGAGTAATATGGTAGATGCCGATGAAATTTACAAGTCTGCAAACCAAGGGATATTGTGAGCATACGTCCTCTCTATATTAATGTGTATATCCTCACCCCATTCTGGCTAAGCAGCAGGGCGAGCAGTTCCCACATGAGCGAGTAGCCCAGCGCGTCCCCCGCCGCTCCCCCGCCGAGGGTCCCCGGGGGCCCCGCCCGCGCCCGCTTCCAGCAGTATTCTATCACACTCTTCTTGTGCGTCACTCCTACAACACATAGTTTCGTTTCACATATATACACGGGGAGCAAACGATCAAACAGTGGCAGCTCATGAACATTTAAGCAATCGCTACAAGTCAGAGAGAAGAGAATGTGACTAATCGATTATCGATTTGTAGAAGGGCCGCTACCTGATCATGGGAGCAGTCGTACTGGGTTAAATCAGAAAAGAAATCGACGGTAATGAAATAACAACGAGGCGCCAATGGGGGTGGTAAACAATGGGAACAGTTGAATTTTTTTCAGATTAAAAGAATTCAAATATCGGTCAAAATCTTCATCTGATTTTCTTAGCAAAAATTGCTATTAGTTTAAGACTCACGATCGGAATCGTCTACCCTGTAGAAATAAGACAAAGTTGTATAAAGTTTAAATTTAAAATAATGGTTCGTATATGATAGCACAATATGTGACCTTTGACGAGTGGGCCGGGGAAGGCGGCGAGCTCGAGGGCGTGCGGCAGGTGGTGCAGCGCGGCGCGCAGCGACACCAGCTGCACCGTGGCCGGCCGCCCGTCCACCGGCCACGACGGACGCACCACCACCACGTCGCGGGACGAGATGCTGCCCTGACACACGCACACACACACACACATATTATTATTATTACTAAATATCTATTATTGTTTACACTTAAAGAAGTAATTTAAAATCTTCAGAACGACATGATTATGCAGGATTATACATGCTTCCGGGTTCGAAAGGTTGCTTTTACTGAGAAGAACCTGGCGACGAACACATTCATTACTCTTTTCAAAAATATTTTTACAATTTTGAGGGTTACAAATTAAATCACAAATATAGCTATAGCTATAGCGGGAACAGAAACACATTTTCTGTAAAAATTTCAACTATCTGTCTATCACAGTTCATGAGATAGCCTGGTAACAGAACAGACGAACACAAAATGTTTATTAATAAAGTCCCATTTTTTTCTCTTTGGCTACGGGACCCTAAAAAGATTCTAATTTCAGAGTTGGATGTGGTACAGCCAACTCGATGAACGTTAAGTCAGTACTCGAAATTCATCCTAATAACGTCGTGGTACTCGTAAATACCTTGATGTGTGCTGTCGAGTATCTGAAGGGGGTCATACGCTCGGAGCGCACCGTCGATTCCTCCAAGTGCAGGTTCAGCGACGCGTCCGTGGTCAGATCCCTATACACATCGCAATAAGGTTCAATATGCGTCACCAAACCAATAACAAGACGGTAATAACAGTTCCCCAAACACATGCACAACACCATGCCATGTAAAGTGGAAATGAACATGAATATAATGTATGACAATTCTTTTTCTTTCTCAAATATGATTGGTCCTAAACAACATTTGCCAGAGTAGGACTGCATTTGAAACAACTAACAAGTAAAAAAAGAGAATTGTTCACCTGAATGTCACACAATCGCTTAAAATATACAAGTATACTGGATGCGCTATATCCGTGGATTTTGAGCTTTGTTATTTTGGTGCTATTTTCTAATGTTAAAATAAGTTCCGAAGACGCTTCAAATCGACAAACTATGTATGTGTAATTGAATATGTATAGCCAGTCCAACATACATGTACAGAAGTGCACGCAATGCAGTGCGAAAGCTATGCAAATGGGTGCTTTCTATCATTCAGCAAAGTCCTCTCCTAAACGGTGGTAAGAAATTACAAAGAAATGTCTCAATATTATATTATTAGGTAGCTCTTTATAATAACTTTTAACTTGAAATATACACACGACATATGGTTTAAGAAAGAAAGAAAGAATGAAAAGTTATTTTTCAAACACAAAGTGAGACGTAGCATAAATTAAGTTCAGGTAAAGAACAAAATAATGGTTTATTTAAGTACATTACAACGTCACTTAAAATACACTCTTTGTTTTGCAACTTCTCCTGATTCACAGGTAAACGTTCTACTGCGATATTACTAACCACAACACCAATACTAGGACAATACGCTATAAGTACTCGTACATGTAGTTAGGTAGGAAAGAGACTAATAGATAGATAAATAATGATTGAACATTTAAGCAGAGATCAAGTTTCATTCACACACACTGCAATCAACGCCCACCTACCCCTGTACTCACACTCCATGGTTTGTACTCTGTCGGAGCGTAAACCCGACGGTGAGAGCGTGTGTGTGTTTTCCAACGGCATTTCGTGAATATGAAACCTAGATTACCGAATTTCCTTATAAAAGGGGTTACGAAGGTCAGATGGCAAAAATGGATCTCGATGTTACATGACGTTGGTATCGACTGTAGTGCAACACGCCGCTTGTATGAAGCTTGATCTCTGATGTAATATTCGAGTCATGTGGTGTACGTGTGGTACCTGTCGGAGACGTCGGTCCGGAGCGAGGGCGCGTCGCGCAGCGAGCCGGCGCGGTGGAAGGCGCCGTAGTACCTAGGGCCCCCCAACACAACGTAAGCAACGAAGCACCCGGATCAAACCCCAATATACTACTGCAGTGCAATGTCCACTCACCTGACCTCACCTCCACTATACAACTGTTGTTGCCTATTTCATTTAGGTCATTCTACATCCTTATTACGATTTTGTACCGCTTTCGTTCTCTATACTCGCTAACGTCACCCACAATATTTATATGAGATATACTAACTTTTCACGTCCCCGCTATGAGGCGCTGTACTATTTATCATAGAACTACACGTGATAGGAGTACTGGTGCATGGAGAGATAGTTCTCTGAACGTAGAATACAACATGAGACAGCATGAATAGAGAAAGTTCTTCCTGTCCTACGAATATTATAAACGTGAATGTTTATGAGTATGGATGTATGTTTGTTACTCTTTCACGCAAAAACTACTGACTGGATTTTAATTAAACTTATACATAGTGGCGCTTTAAATACACACATAATATATGATTGTGTAGTTTTGTATATAATATCAGGTCCAGCGTACTTTTATAGTGGGGTTCAGTGGCTATGATATGTACATACTAAGCACTAGAAATCACACTACACTCGGACACCCCAGTCAATTGATGTTTTGAAGCAATTCTAACAAAAGAACCGTATTTCCCGTAATTTTCAAACGTTAAACTGTCATAATATCACCAGCGCAAGCTTTATTTGCCTTTTGACGTCAGAGTGCCATGTGCGAGTTGTCTTATAATCGCCGTCACAAGTCACCGCGTCGACGTAATCGCAGATTTGTATGGGCTCACAATAGTGTCATGTTTAGGCCGACAGAGGCACTGTTCCGAACCTATACAAATCTGCGTTTACGTCGACGCGGTGACTTGTGACGGCGGCAGTGAAGAACTTGCACTAGGCGCTCTGTTCTTAACGCCTTCTCTATACGAAATAATGCTAGCTCGTTGATTTCTGTCAGCGTTCCTATGCACAAGGCGATGTAAAAACAGGACTCTTAGGATAATTTAAAACAAATTTATGGTCACATTGCACTGCAAATACAGCCACTAACTTATATTACTACGCTGGATTACGAGGCGAAAGGATATTGTAACTCACTACTAAGGGGTCAAGAAAAAGAATAATAGTACTTATTTTGCTTAATTTAGAGTATACATTCCTTTCACACATGAAGTTTTCCAGAACTTTATGTGTGAAAAATCAAAGAGGCGTCTTTATGACCACTCCAGCGTACATAATAAAAGTCAGTCGCTGACAAACAAGCGGAGATTTGCACAATATATTTTATCTACATATATTCTGATAACAATTTAAAGTGAAAGCTCTATCGATTCATCTAAAATTCCAATGGAAATAATATTACAAATAGCCCTCATCAACTCCCAACACTCTCACCTTACAAACTGATGTTTATGTACAAACAACAAAGAACTCATTAGTATTATGAAGTGATTAGATGTTGTACTTTTACAGATGCCGACATCTCAGTAGTAAATTGAGTTTTATATGAACTATTCTAAGTACTCAAAACTCATGACGGCATTTGTATGAACGTTGTTATTGTAGTGTGTGTGCGTGCACATGTGAATGGTAGCGTGTTGGTGGGTGAGGTGTGACGTGCAGAGCATACGAATGTAGACGTTATATCAATGGTACTAACGTGTCATTTCCCTTGTGTCCGTTGGTGCTCGAGCGGCCCGAGTGCACGCTGCCGCGCTCCTCGGTGCGGCCGTCGTACGCGAGCGACGCGTAACCTTATAACAAAAATGTACTTTCACCAATCTGTGTTTTAATTTATATCTCCTGTCTAAGAAGGGAATTAAGCAGAGTTTGTGTTTATTACTAGTATACCAAACATCTGACATTACTTATGACAAAATAAATACATACATACATATGCTCACGCCTACATTCCCCGAAGGGGTAGGCAGAGGTGTTGTATTACACTCACTTTTCACCGAAGATGATTAAGTGCTAACGCGACAGAGGGTGAGTCAATCGCCGTCTCAGGCACTATACATACGTCTTTGTATTACCTCTCAGACATAACAGATGTTTTCCTTCATCGTAAAACAGTGAGGTAAAATGACTACATTTAAGTTTGTTAGAAAAACTCATTGGTAAAGGCCACTAGGATTCGAACTTCGTCGCTTGCATAGCAGGGGAATGCTTTAACCCCACGGTCACCGGCTACAGAAACAGGTCTACGTACTAGACGTGTCTCCTTAAAATGCGTGGCAGGGTAGTTGCAGAGGTGTAGAGGCAGTGGAAGGTGGTAGATGTGGGGAGCAGGGGTACCTTCAGTGTAGAGCGCGGCGTGGCGGTAGTCGTGCAGGGCGGGCGGCAGGGCGGGCGGCAGGGCGGGCGGCAGGGCGGGCGGCAGGGCGGGCGGCAGGGCGGGCGGCTGGGCGGCCAGCAGCTGCTTGTACACGCGCAGGTAGGCGGCGGGGTCGCTGGCCCGCAGGCGCGCGTAGTACTCGTACTGCCGCTGCTGCGCCAGGTACGCCTCCCCGCCGCCGTACCCTGCGCCTGGGTGCACACCACACATACTCATAACACTTCCCCTATTACGTGTTTGCCACCGTCACTCGACAAATTGTGCAGTAACGCATGTATACATTAGGCGCCACTAGCAAGACAGTGGAAAATTAGTAATATTGGTAAAGATCACTAAATGAAAGCTTTTCATACAACATACCCTAAATCAGAGCTAGGAAGACTGAGAATGTGATTTACATTCACAGAGAGACTAGGAAACTAGGAAAACGGCACTTATTAGTTGCCTATAAGACATAGCTGAGTGTGATGAGTATAAAAATAGGTATGAAGAAAATAATTATTGGCAGCGACCCTACATGCTTTTTTAATCGACATTTGTGCTTTGGAACTGTGTCCATTTACTTACCTTTCTTATGTGACTTATATGTATTTTTGAATTTGAGTGATTAGTGATTACTGCCATACTACCATAGAAAGGGTACCAAAAAAAACCGTTAATTTATAAACACTAAAATTACAGTAAAATCACAAATGACCTCCAATGTTGATACGCGGAACGAAAGCGCGGTATTGATAACATTTAGACGTGCCCATTAGTACAGGTTGCGCACGCGCACCGCTATACATACTAATGTAGCGAACACGTGCTGATCGTTTGAAATATATAACTTAGAGGCCCGAGCAATATTTAGTTGACTATGAGAATTTCATAAAGCACAGTATAATTAACTATTGATCACTGGTATAAAGGTTTCTTTCTAGAATTAGGTGTGAACTCGATGCCATACCTTATCGTGTATTTACAAAACAAAAGGCCATTCACATTGGAAAAGCACTTACGATCGTGTAAAGAAATCCTCACAAATGTTATTAATGCAAATTTGTTACGCTTTATGTTCTGTGATCTCCGAATTTGATCTTTATGGAAAGCTGATTTATTTGGTCATGGTAGATATTTTTGTGTGTATTATAAGACGACGTGTGAGAATGTGTACCATCGTAGTAGGGGTCGGGTCGGTGCCGCGGGCGGCGGCGGCGCGCCTCGTCGTCGGCCGGCGCCTCGCGGGAATCCGGCCGCGACCCACCCGAGTACGGCTCGCCTACACAACACACAGATTATACATATCACATTACATTACACATACACGGACATTATTGGAACATTCTCTTTTGGATTTACATTGATGTAATATGTACAATTAATAATGTATTTGTTAGTTCAGGGGATATACTCTGCAAGGAACACGGAGTGATGTATAAAATAGTTTATCAATTTATAGCCTAAAACATATTTACACGCGTGATCCACTAGTCACCCGAATGATGATTTAATTTCCATTCATGAATATTAAGTCTGATTGAATAACTAAAATAAAAATTCTCCATATCCGCATAATCATATAATGACTACATTCATATACATTTATTATTAAAGATGGCTAGGAACCAGGTAATATTTGCGTTCAATCGAGGTCACACGATCGACAAATAACTGTTAATATGATTGGAATGCTAATACATACGGTACTATGCTATACATAATGTAATTAGTGGTGATCAATGTATTAACACGTGCGCTATCGCCGCGGCGGCGCTGAGCCACTATCTCCACGCACTAATCAGACCTCACACATTAATACGTGAGTTATCTCACTAATCATGTGTTAGCTCGCTACCGACTTACTACTGCAACCGACCTACCGAGCGATCAATCATTTCATAACTATTTTACATTGATTTAGAACACAGATAGAATAAAGATAAGTTTTTTAACTGAAGGAACTGAAGGCGAACCGCTTCTATACCTAGCCAGAAAGATGCCTAGTCGTCTTAGCAAGCCGCTACCAGGACATACATTGCGAAATTCTTGCTTATAAATATAAAGTCTATTTGGAATACTAATTTAACTAAATAAAACCTATTAGTTTTTTAATCCCGATGAAAAATTACGGGGTGTTATAAGTTTGGCGTTCTACATGTGACATTCAGCATCGTAGCTCCTGACGGATGAACAGATTTTAATTTTTAGTTATGTTTGATGAACAAAGATGCCATGATGAGTGTTAAAAATTTTAAATAATTTTTTTATGCTACATTTGTATCATAATGAGTCAGTCATCATTAATCCCTATATTATATGAGTTTTACACGTTGCATCTACATACTCGTAGATATTTTGGCACTGTATGTGTTGATTAGAATACATTAACCTTGAATAATATACATATTCATCTCAGTATTAATTCTGTGAACTACATTTACTGGTCTACGACATTCTTGCTGCGATTTGGACGCTATGACCCCTTATATACATTTCATATTTGATAAGCAAGACTCATAGATACATGCAGTTTCCGAGCGACTCAAGAGATATGATATGAACACTGTTTGCGTTAGATTTCGACTGATTGACAGGTATATCGTAAATGTGTCAATGCTGATAACAATACTCCTAAGAGACCCGCTTTTCGGTATGACACTCGCCTTAAAGTGGTTTTCACGAACATTTAAGAAATGCGAAAAGCCTAAGCACGAAATTCAAATCAAAACGTCATGATTTTCCGATTGTTTTCCACGCAACAACAAACTGCTATGTATTGTATTTACAAACGAACTAAATTTTATGCAAGCACTTTTGTGTGGCATGAGGCGCTCCCTGGTTACACTGTGTAAGGACATGGGCAATACCTATTCGTTCCACAGTCAATGAACCATAAGCTGTTAGGTACTTGAATGTGTTTATGCAAGAGGCGGTCAAACGGTGTTATACAAGTAACGTCAAACATGTGGCATGCATCACATCACGCGTGCGTCACAGGCACAGTGCACTGCGCGCCGAGTACACACGGGGGCTGTACCTTCTCTCCTACTACTATCATTGGACTTTGCTTCGGGCGAGAATGTCACAACTGCAAACATAAATGTACCATCAACAGTCTGCCGCTTCCACGAACCTCTACTCCACAACAAGAAACTCGATGATGAGGTGTCAAATTTGATTGAATTGTATTCGGTAGTTACGTTTATTTCTGCTGGCTCAACAGAATCACGTTGCAATATTAAATTGTGACACTATTATGTTTCACTCGATTGCGAATATTGAGTTTGTTGCAAATCAATGTAAGAGAGATTGTTTGTGTGTATGACGTAAGAGTGGTGGTACCTCGGCGGCGCTCCTCCTCGTCTCGCTCGCGACGCAGGTTGCCGTACTTGCTGGAGGGGTCGATGTCTCGGTAGCGGCGGTCGTGGCGGTCGCGTCGTTCGCTCCGGCGGTCGTCGGGCCTCCTCTCGCGGTCGTCGGGCCTCCTCTCGCGGTCGTCGGGCCTCCTCTCGCGGTCGTCGGGCCTCCTCTCGCGGTCGTCGGGTCTCCTCTCGCGCTCCTCGGTGGCGTAGCGCCTGGCTCGCTCGCGCTCCTCGTGGCGCCGCGCCTTGTCGTCGCGCGGAGGCTTCGACGACGTGTACGACCCTTCTCGGTAGCGCCTGAAATTACATCGCACATTACTATACTACACAGTGACTATGATGAAAGTAAGAATGTACACTGGAGTCATACCTTCGATCTCTCTCCCTGTCGCTGTAGCAGTCTGTGTCCTCTGTCTCATACCGATGGCTGCGCGTGGAGCGCTTGCGACGTGACTCGGGGCTGTCGCGGCGCTCGCGCTCCCTCCGCTCCCTCTCCGGCCGCCGCTCCACCTCCAGCTTCCTGTCGCCCCGGGAGTATCTTCCCTCCTTGTCCCTGTTCCTTTCTCTATCTCGTTCTCTGTCGCGATCGCGGTCCCTCGAGGACTTGTGTTTGTCCCTGTCTCTCCTCGGCGACGCCTTGAACGCCCTGTCCCTCTCGGAATCCTCGCCCGACGTGTTGACGCGGTTCAAAGATTGCCTCCGCGAGCCGGTGGCGGGATGATCCAACGAGTCGGACAGGTCGGTCTTCCTGTCGGTGCCGTCTGTGATAGTGACGTCCGCGCCGACCATTGCCTGATCACGGGAGTACGACAGGTCGACGGAGGAGATGAGGCTCAGGTCCTGCAGGTTCTCCCCCTCCATGGTGACCTCGCGCTGGTGGTCGTCGGGGGCGGGGAAGTCGGGTGTCACGTTGCTGCTGGCCTCCCGCGCGCCGATCACGTTTCTCGGAGGATTCCTGGTGACTTGTTCGGTGTAGTCTGACCCGTCCACGTTCTGCTCCCTGACGTCCGTGGGCCCGGCGTCCGCTGGGATGGGGTAGTCGTGGTCCACCCCCATCACTACTCTCTGTTCATTTGAGCCAGCATAATTGGGGCCCTGATACTGTGGGTACTCATTGTTGCTGGGTTCGCCAGGAACCATCCTATCCAACCCAATGGGTCTTCTCTCCGTGCCCCTGGTGGAGGGCGGTTGACTGTAGTTGTCGGCCGTTTGCTGGCCATCGGCGTGTCTGTAGGGGCGCCCGGGAGGTTCCGTGGGCTGGCCGTCTATGTGTCTGTCCATGTAATTGTCACTCGATTGATTGTAACTATTGGCCGCCTCTGTCTGCTGGCCCGGCACCATTCTGGCCAAGCCTGGGGGAGGCTCATCGCCAGACATGTTCAAGTTCTGATTGTATTCAGATTCCTGTTGACCGACCACCATCCTCCTGAGGCCTGGAGGTGGCACATTTCTACTAAAGTCTGTATTCTCCCCATAATCACCACCTGACAGATGTGCAGTTTGCAGATATTCATTTCTGTCATTCTGTGGTGCCACTTCTAGATTGTCAGGCACTGGCTGTGAAACTTGCATTGGTCTGAACGCTGACATATGGGGTTGGTCTGGGCTTTCAGAGTTATCTGGAGTTGTCTCCAAATTGGCTTCAAAGCCAACAGGTACCCTGTGTGCTATCTTATTAACTACAGCTGGTGAAGTCAAGTTACTATTAGACACCTGCGGTGGAAATGATTGTAGAGGAGCTGAAACCGGAGGTTTCATTGCTGACTTGTGGGAAAATGATCCTGCAAGCTTGAATGGATTCTGAGACGATGTTGGTGGGAAGTTGGGAGGTGGCACTGCCGCCGATGACGATGATGGAGGTGGTAGAGTGGACTGGGGCGCCTGAGGGGGCAAAGGGGCTGAAGGGGGGACATTTGCACCGGTGACTGGGGGAGCTGGTGGCATTAATGTTACCACGCCTTGTTGTAGGGACATGTTTGAAGATATCTGAGATGGTAAGTTCGCAGGTGAGGCTGAAGGAGGAGGCTGCACTACTGGGAGACTCTCCGGCACTTGGCCACCCTCCAGGCTCTGGCCAAGTTGAATATCATGAGTAGGATTTTCATGATTGGTGAGTACCATTTCTTGTAGGGAGCTAGAGAGTTCATCATGACTCTCCCTTCGACTGCCATTCTGCACTCCTAATACACTTGGCTCGTCTGAGTGCCTTGACCACTCTGTGCTGTGAGGGTAAGTGTCCTCCAGAGGAGCCTGAGGGTAATTAAAATTAGAATTCTCTGTATTGAAGCCCGGACTACTCTTACTGGAATTTCTGGACTGATTATCACTTCTATAAGTACCCTCTGAATGAGTATGAGGGCCATCACTAGACTCTTGTGACATTTGAGACTCTATGGACCACTGCGGAGTTAGATTATCTATATGGAACCTTTTTCCTAATGCTAAATTTGGTAAGCGTTCCTTGACTGCATCTCTATCATTGAGTGTGCGCACTTCTTCAACGGGTGGCTGGGGAGCATTGGTTGGAGGCTTCTGAGGTAAAGGCTCATTAGAAGAATGAACTAATCCTGGTTGAGCTGCAGAAACTGGCACTTGGTCTCTGACCTCCGGCCTCGGAGCAGGTGGCTCCTTCTCCTTCTTGTCCTCCATGGCCCAATTCCATTTGTTTGTAGAAGCAAAGCTTTCTTCTATAACATTGGCATTGTTGAATGGCTGTTGTTGTGGAGCACCTTGTTGTTGAGCACCAGCAGAGGCTGCTTTCTGGGCCTGTTTGGCCGACTCGTCCCACCCCCAGTCCCAGTTGTCTTCCCAACCATCTGCACCGGTCTGATTTTGATTTAAGTTAGGTTGGACCCCTTGGTTGGGATGATAGTGTTGTTGCTGGTATCCTTGTTGCACACCCAAGGCTTGGTTACTATAATTCTGGTTGTATTGAGCGGGTTGCTGATAGAGCTGATTGGCATTGGTGCCGAAGTCTTGCTGCTGGTACACCTGGCCATACTGCTGGTTGTACTGTGGCTGCTGCTGGCCCGGTGCCTGCCAGTACTGCTGGGTGCCCGCTGGGGCAGCTGGCCCCGTCTGATAGTTGGGATACATGCCTTGGTGATTCCCATATGGCTGTAATGGCAATTAAGTTACATTAACATTAGTAACAGATACACTAACAAAACACTGATACAATTCCATTTAACATGCATTGAAAGGTAATTAATTATGCAAAATTGTGTTGATTTACAAGGCTAGTGTTCAGTTCATTTCTAAGTAAGTATATAATCTTCTGAGTAAGTATATAATAATATATCAACAAGGCAGTACTGTATAGTCCCTGAAAACAATGGCAATGTTTATGTCAATCATATGACAAGGAGACATTTGGTCGGTAGTTGGTCCACGTCATTGTTTACGTCCAATAGATGTATGGCGGGACTGACCTGCGGCTGGGGCGGTGCGTAGGGCTGGCGCTCCGGGCCGGGCGGGGGCTCCGCGCCGCCCTGCGGCCGCTTCATCCACGACATAGCGCCGCTCACCGCCACTTACGTAACATGAGCGGGTCCCTCGCGCACATATGTTGCGACCGCCGCGAGCCCCGTCACTTCACTCTCATGGAACGAAAGCGAATCACTCAACTTTCACTCTTACAACACCACTTTTAAGAACACTTAACTAGGATAATATCACAATGTGCAGGACATATATAGGCCGTACAATAATATGAAAATGAAATTGCGTATTACAGCCAATCTATTTTAAATAAATATTACAAGATAAATTTGTTGACAGCAGCCCATCGATCGAAGGTGCCCTGTTGGCTGGCAGGTAAGCAGTATTGCCATATTTTTATTTATTCGTAGAATGACATGTAAATTTATTTGTTACTATCAAATCATTTGCAAATGAAATAGAAGCTACTAGTATTTGAATCACTTAAAAATTTACTTTAGAAGCCGAATTTTATTGCGTTCATACAGACATCATCGTATGGGTGAGATTAAGACTAAAAGGACTTTGGTCCAGCGACATAAAAAAGAAAGGCACACCATAGAGGCGATGAAAGAGACATGTCATTTGATGTCATGTCAATTGCGTCTACTATTTACTTACAATATTGACTGTTAGAGTTAGCGCGAAACTCTTGCAATAAAAATTTCAAAACTCCACCGGCCAATCTCTACACCCTCCGATTAATCTCCGTCGTTTGTTTTCTACTCTATCCACGCGACATTGGCGAAATTGTGGCAATACCGCAGAAGCCATAAACAAGAAGTGAAGTGAAGTGAAGTGAAGTGAAGTACAATATTGACTGACTCACTGACACTATTAGACTGCTATATGAGCCGCGAATATGTTTTTTTTTGTTCGTAAATTTTTAAAAAAATTATGATATGCGGGTAATTTGTTTCTTGCCTGAGAGAATTACAAATCAGCTCATTTTGAATCGGAAGGTGGTGAAGATTAGGTAAAAAAAAAGTAATGGCTAAAAGAACGAATCCATTTGTTGAAGATTTTATACCTCAGAGTAAAACACACATTGGAATTAAACAGTTTAACAACAACGAAGTTCGTCTGCAGAAAGTATATGGTGGGTATGTACTTAACGATCTATCAAGCATATAATGATAGTAAGCAGTGACTGTAACGCTCACTTACTCAAGGGATAAGTATAGACTTCGGTATAAAGTTCATGCTATCTATTTACGCTACCGCTGACCCCCAAGATTTCACCCGTGTATAATTTACCTTCGATCGAACGATGAGAAGACTTTCATTTCATCTTTCGCTCGAAAAATAATGTGACTTTCTACTGGTACAATAACTTGCAAAATCTGTTCAGTGGATCCAGAAAATACCCCCTGCACCCTCTGAACCATACATCTACATAATATTAGTATACATATATATAATAGCTTGAGTTGTCATGCTCACTAAAATGCCTTTGCTTGCGGCGGCGTCAGGATGACGGGTCGCTCACTTCCCTCTATAATGGTTGAGGAGGGCGATGGCTGGCATTCTCGTCATACTTGTGAACAGGTGCTGCTTGTGGGGGCTGGTCATCTCAAGCTACGCATTTAGATATAAATAGAACTACTAGACTTTTCTTTATGTTAATTTTTATCAACATTTATTGGACCTGTATCCATGGGCTTACATTTCTCAAGTGATTTACTTTGTTTTTTAAAATTGTATATTTTTGAAAAATGTAGTAGCATGTAAATTTATGTCACACTGATGATTTGAAAGTACTTTGTAAGAAGTCTAATCGGATAAAGATATTTTTGACTTTGACTTTAATAAATATTGTATGGGCTATTTGTTTTACAGAAAAAACTTTGCAGCTTCTTTTTAAAGGTGCCAAAAAAATACCCGTCCACGGAACTGATAACAATAGTGATCTGAATGGTACAAAGAAAGACAACATGAAGCAGCTGTTTATTGGGAAGGATGGATGTCTCCTCCACTCTGGCAGTATGGTGGGGACCTTATCTTACAATATGAAATAACACATTCACTGCTAACATTGCATCTTCAAAAATTCTTCAGATGCATTGTTAGCAGTGAATGCGTTAACCTACCTACCCAAATTATTTGTAACTAGCTTTCGTCCTCAGCTTCACCTGCCGTGATGACATATCATGGATCACTAAAAACCTCAACTAACATTCAAGCTTTATGTAACTCAGCAATAATGTAGTATTCTGTTAGTGAAATCATTGTCTCCCTCGCCTCAACCCAAGTATTCTAGGTGTCGGCACTTGATTTGTTGTGATATGGCTGATCACCTAATTCTTAAATGAAACATATCTGACCATCTGACCTTTGTAACCCCATTTTATGAGAAAAATTGCCAATCTGGGTTAATACATTCACTGCTAACATTGCATCTTCTTCATAAATTCTCTAACAGTTGGACACGCAGATGCCTTCTTGTGACAACAGTTTTGTCAGAATTTCTTAGGCCTCTCAATGACCTGTAATCATTTCCAAAGATGTTAAATTGGCAGCTGGGACAAATGGCTTAATGTGCTCTCTGAGGCACGGTGGGAACTTGGGTAGTCACCCAACCTACTACCGGCTTGGATTAGGGTTGCTTATCTTTGCTGATCAAAAGAGTATGGGCAATAGCAACTGTGCCTCAAACATTATTTTTTAACTAATTTGTAACTAACATTTGCAGGTGAAGAATAGTGTTCAAAGTAAAGAGTGCTGCTGTGGTGTTGTTGGGGAGGTGCAGTGTGCGTATTGTGAGGCTGCACTGTGTGGTGGGTGCCAGCACTGCTGTGACAGGTGCAACCACCCCTACTGCTCACACTGCTCACTAATTGGGTAATTATACTCCTTACCAATTTATAATTCCTCTTCTGCTTAATCTTATTTTCCTCCTTTGAAGGTTATTCTAGTTTAAGTTATTTGAAAAGCATTAATTACAATAACTAATGAGAATGTACCTACAATAATGTGTTATGTACATAAATTAACATTCAACCTCTGAACTAGAGGCTTATTGTCTTTAGACTCTGTTTTGGATGTGTACTGTTTAATGAATACTAATAATTTGAGAACCCTGTATATATCATAAATTATGGATATGTTGTTTTTATATATTTGTGTGTAATACAATTTCATTTACTTTTCAGATGTGACGGAGCAGAGGTGTGTGTATCATGTTATGGTTGATGTCTTATTACCATGTCATTAGGTCCATATTTGTTTGAACACCATATTTATTGTTTATTAGTTAATTATGAAAAGGCTGCAAGTCACTGTAATATTTTTATTGTTGTGATATTAAAATTAAATAAATAAAACTACTGTATACATCATGGAGATTTATGTAAATACATAACAAATTATTCACTTGATGCATGGAACAATTAAAAAGTCTGACCTGTGTGTGTCCAGGGACCGCAATCAAATGTTACATGACACCGTGCAATACAATACAAAATAAATAGCATAAACACTGGTAGAGGCCATGTTATGTATATATCTATATAGTCATATTATATAACTTAAAAATATTCTTTCGCAGATGCCCACAGTATACCATACAATCATTATATTTATATAAATGATAATATATTATAAAGGCCTCGAGGGCGCGTCGCCATCCCATACAATAGTACTTTGTGCAATACATAAATAACGAATCTACATAAACATGGACACATTTAATAACACTTAATTGTCATAACACACACATTATTAAGCTGGCGATTCATAATTATTTGAAAGTCAGCACCTAATGATACCCTCATCCATTCATGCATTAATTAGTATGATCTGCCTACTTTGGGGGTACGGGCTACATGTAATGTGACATACTCATGTCTCTTACAAAAGGTACTTGTATGCCCGGGGCCCAGCTAGGGACCTGTTGAATCAGTAACTACTGGCTGAGTATCTCAGTATGACATGCTTTTTAGCTTTTTTATGGGCCCCATAAGACCCCCTGCCTCATGGACATTGTACCTCCCACATGTAATATTGAACTAAAAATTTTATTTCTTACCTCAGACCAGACCATTATACATATGTGATAGGTAACAAAAACAAAATGTACGTTGCACTTATCACCCTAATATAGTCTTTATGTCCTTAAAGCTAAGGAACAGTATCCTGTTTCCGTCTCAATGTCATCACACCAGCCGTTCTGCTTAATCCACAAGTCCCACATTTTTTGTTAAAATGATTATTACAATATTAAAACGTTGCTAAAAGACCCACTACTGACACTTGGCTTCGTCTTACAAACTTCTGAAATGTTAACGATAATAATTATATTACTGTCAGACAATATTCAAAATAAGTTATTTTTTATTCATCTTTACCAATTAATCAATTTATAAGCTATTTTATTTGGAGATGGGCCATTTAGCAGCAAAATAATTAAAAAAAACATAAACAAAAGTTCTAATAAATCAATATGTATATAAAAAAAGACACTGTTGTATCGGGAAGTGCACTTTCTATACAAACTAATTGATAATTTATGTATAATACATAAACAATATCTCCGTGCTGAAACTATTCAACAATCACTTATCAATTGATATCTTTAGTTAAATAAGATACAATACAATAATTATAGTTCATTTGCACTAATACCATACCAGTTCAAAGTATATACAACGTATATTATACCATTCTTATTATAATCGTCACCATTATTAGGTAGTGAGTTGTGTTGGACTCGTTTATCAATGACTGAATTATATTATGTACAAGTGATTGATACAAAAATTTTAAATGTTGTGCCAAGCCTTCAGGCTTAAACTGTAGATTTTAAAGACAGAAAGTATTGTACACGTTTAATATTGAACAAAGAGCCAGATACGTTAATTACATCAATTTTAGACCTTATCGTCGAGCAGTAAGGTACATTATAGACAATACGTAAATGTGACAGTGACAGATGTATAAATGTCACATACATCTGTCACTTACAATAACTTGAATTAATGTCACAATAAGATGGTGTCGTGACCTGTAATATCTTTATGGTCCAAGATCCTTAACTATTGTATCCTGTATCAGTCAGTGGCATATATTGTCGTTATTTGTCAATACATTGGTAGTCCTATAGAAATGAAGGTGAGTGTGTCGGCTGGTGTGTATATTAATTGTAATCCAGGCTGTATGTGTGGTGGGAGTGGCTCACGCGAACAGATACCGGTAGAGCACGGTGGCGAACACGCCCAGCACCAGCGGCGTCAGCCACGAGCTCCACGTGCTGCTGACAACATTACACAACTACATACATGGCACATTGCAATTTAAGCCTTACACTGTAATTCATAAAGGCCTTTTTTTTCTACGGGAGCGTCGGGTTCGGACCCTATAATCTGATGGTAGCTGGTAAGTTGTGATTAGATAGAATATGATATTATGGTTCAGGGAATACAGATCTCCAATGGTTATGTAACATTATGCTGAGGCAGAGCAACCTATTGATGGAAATTCTGCCCACCTCCAATTATCTAATAATACAACCTTAATAGTAGGTCGTACATCAAATAGCCATGCATTATTAGACATTTATTGATTGAAATGCATCATACTTACATCGATAATTATTAATGTTGATATACACCTATGCTATTAATGAGTTAGGTGGCTATACTAAAGTATTAGCAAAGCTTAGAAAGTCAATAGCGTTGTAACTAATATTACTTATACTTATCCATTTGTTGCGAGATTCGAAGCCGTCTCCGACGCATAGGTAATATCAACGTTATTCTTAAGATAGATTTAGGAATAAATAAAAGGCATATCAAAATCTCGGTTATGATACTGGTATTAGGATTGCCTGACTATCAGAGCATAGCTCTTATCTTATACTCGCGTTATTTATAGTAATAACACTGAAGCCAGCCTGTGAGAGTGGTAGTTAGTATTACTAGACTAAACGCGGACTAATACTATGTCGATTCCTTTTTAAATTCGGATCACATAAAGATATGGAGCTACTTTTAAACTAAGGACTATCTTAGTCTATGTTTTGTAATTAGAGGGCTAGAGACTGTAGTGTCTAGTTCGACTGTTCTTCTGCCGCGTTATTCACTAAGGATTCTCAGCGTCGCACTCATCGAGTGTTTATTTTAAAGATACGAATTTGAACCTTATCCTCTATGTATTATGTATCAATTTCCTATGATTGAAACCAACGCTCGTCGTCGAGTTCAATGCTGAGAAACCTTAGTGGATAACGCGGCTGAACAAACTACCTAATGATAGTTTAGTTTATGTAACAATTATAAGATAGCAGTTGTGAATTAATGCACGGGTAGGAAATTGTTACAGCCACGACCTTCAGATAGTGCGATAAATTACGCAACAAAAATAATACTCGAAGCAGAAAAATACGATTTCCTATAAATATAAATAGCGATAAAGTTTAGTAGTTTGATATCAATGT
The DNA here is from genome assembly GCA_964035505.1 of Watsonalla cultraria. NCBI lineage: Eukaryota > Metazoa > Arthropoda > Insecta > Lepidoptera > Drepanidae > Watsonalla > Watsonalla cultraria. Next base: position 146,242 of record OZ037717.1, on the reverse strand, counting down.
GAGTAGAATTGAAACAATAATATACCTATAGTTGAAGAATGTGAATAAATATCAAATTATAAAAATGAATACTGTTTGGTTTTTTTGATTAGTTCATGAATATAAATGGTATAAATGAATAACAATAATTATTAGCACATGGGTCTGTGTAAGCAACTGAATGCAAGGAGGCGGGATCAAATAACTACACGGTGTTGGAATATGTATTTTATTAACTTCACAATAAAGGATAAATTTGCACAAGATATACAAACTGAGAGCACCAAGTGATTGCCTTACAATCTAAATAAAACGTAACAAGCTCAGATCTACAAGTTATATGTGAGATCATGTTTTCCAACTAATATATACTGCAAAGCCAAAGTATCTTCTCAAAACTACAAAACCCAACTATAGAAAATTGCCATCCCCAAATATAGAAAACTATGCTAGCTAGAAACAACAAGAGTCAGTATTAAAATTATGCCACTGGTGAATCTTTACTGCCTTTCATACATAATATAATGTTTAATGCAATTAAAGCAGGGCCAATGAAACATAAATTATAATATTTACATTTTTTATAAAAATTCAAAATAAATTATGACAACCCAGAACACAGTGGACATGTGTTGGCAACCCTAGTCTGCCTACAATCGCTACACTAATGTCAGGCAATGTACCTACTTGGTGAGCTAATGCCGTTATTTACACAGAACCAAGTGCTGCAATGGTCACTACACCACAACAATACAATACTATATGATATAATACTATATTATGTGGAGTATAGTGGAGATGATGGAATGATTCGAGCGTACTAACTAAATGTGACACAAATACTTATACATACAATAATTATTAATCAAGTACGTTAAGGGGTACAACTTTTCTTGACTTCGGGTGTCTTAGAGATGCGAGATTGGAACATTCTACCCCTTAACGAGCGTGCAACTAAGCTGCCACGTCTAAACGGTTAGGTTAGATCAAACTCAGCCGTAACACCAACTATTATTAATTAAATATCACAGGATTTTTGACGTGGCATAAGTATCTAGGCAACCGACTATAATAGTTATTTGAGCAACAGAACAGAATGTATGAGGAAATAATTGTATTTTGGTAACTATTACATCACTACCCTAACAAATATGTATACAAGCCATAGTACAGTACGGGAGCACCTACTTTCTATGTCAGTACAATTTGGTTTAGGTTTAAAACTATGCTCGCATTGATAAATGAAATATGAGGAAACATGATAGTGTGATAGCCTGAACATAATATATGAAGGGATATAACATGAGTGGCGTGTGTGATGGGGTGAGTTATGCGACAACGCACTTGCCCTGGTCCTGCGCCTGGTCGTTAGTCCAGGAGGGCGCGAAGCCCGCCTTGGACTGCACGCGGTCCGCCTCCACCAGCTCCCCTATCTTGTACTTCTTCATCAGCGACCTGCAACCAACACGACACACACTTACAACATATATCGAAATATCACATGTGCTCTGCGGGAATTAGATACTAGATGAAGTGATTCGGTTCGGCATAAAATCTTATTTGTATAAAAGTCGTGTTAGTTACTTTATTTATAACTCAAGAACGGCTGAACCGATTTGGCTGAAAATTGTTGAGGAAATAGCTTAGGACCAGGAGTAGGACATAGGACTCCCCCCCTATTCTTAGAACCGTTCCCGTGGAACGTGGAACATAAAACCTAGTAGTATAACAGAATAAAGTCTACGCGGGTGAAACCGCGGGACACAGCTAGTATTATAAATTTCATCCATCATCTACTCCCGTATTTGTTACATCTAGAAGGCAAATTATTTTTTGGAGATGTTCCAAACATAAATGAAATTTGATCTTAAAACAGAGAAATAGTTGAACAGCAGACTGATGTATACGTGTGTGTGTTACCGTGCATCGGAGCTGTGGCTGACGTCCTCGAAGGGCTCCGTGGCGTCCTGGCCGGCCTTCTCCAGCAACACCTCCTCGCCGCCCGGGTGCTGCACACCACAATTATATTCATGTTACGAGGGTCCATTCCACATACACCTACGACCTACTGGTCGCTGCAATTAGTACCATATTATTCAGTCGGGATTAACATTTTCTCCATACGAAATTTAAGGAATATGGGTTCGTTAGTTCAATCATTAAACGATTGACAAACTTACACAGACACTTGCGCTTTTATAATATGGTATAGAATTATTATAGAAGTAGGTAAATATGTCAGATAGAAAGAGATCCTTCCTATACAAATCTAAACGAAGGCAGTGATTTTAATCGCCTGCTTGCCTAATAATTGGGTGCGTAGGATAAATACCATTAAATGTTTCAATAACAAAATTTAAATATCATACATTTTATGTAAAATTCCCCTTTGTGATGAAAATACGTAAAATAATAGCAAATAGTCAACATATAGAGGAAAACATTAGGTAGTGTGTCTCATATAACGCCTAAAATGAGATGATTACTCCAACGTTGACGTCATCACGTGCCTCTCGCTGGTGTAACAATAATGATAGTGGTAACCATATCTACACACTGACGTCAACTGACTACAATTCGGTCGATGGTGTATAGCCTGGAAGCCTGGGCGAAGTCACGGGCAGAAGCCAGTTTATAATAAGACACATTTAGAATACCAACGATGTTACCGTGACATACGACTAAGGGCCTAGTGAGAGTTTTTCACTGCCACCGTCACAAGTCACCATGACTTGTATAGGATCGGAACAGCGCCTCTGTCGGCCTAAAGATGACACTATTGTGAGCCCATACAAATCTGCGTTTACGTCGATGCGATAACTTGTGACTGCGATTATAAGAAAACTCGCACTAGGTACTCTGTTCGGTGACCAGTTTGAGTTCTAACATTGGTTCAACGCTGACGAATTTCTTTGCATATGAGCGTGGCTCGAAATGTGTTGATTTTTTCGTAGGCTTTGTGGTTGATTTACAAAGATGGTAAAACAAGTTTTGGGGTATAGCCCTGGTGCTAATAACTAAACTGAGTTGAATGTTCGAAGATTGAGCTCTATCATACATAGGTCATCATGCGAGGGGAAGGGGCCACAACAAGATAGGGATCCTGGCTACGACTGCAAATATACGTTGTAAATATTTCAATGGACTTTAGTGTCATTAAATTCAAGGTCCCAGTGATTGGAGGCGATAACAGTAAAATACAACCTTTGAACCCTCGGCACGGTGCACGGGCATGTATACACACATGATCATGTCATACAGTTGCCGGGGTTTGTGCCACAGAAGAGTAACACAGCATTCCACCTTAATTCCGATGGTAATGGGTCAGGTTGGACTATATAAACCGTAATGGTAGGCAGAGTATGGTTGTTGATCACAACATGTCACGCCACGAGCTATGAGCGCGCAGCTACTGGGGTACTAGGCTTGTAGACAAAGCAACATTATTCTCGCGCTTCCCATATACAAAATGTATGAGAAAGACATATGTCACGTGCCAAATTTATTTCTTTTCTATCGCTTCCATTAGCGCTATTGCGAGATGTTACTGTGTCTACTACGACAGAGACCGACTCATAAATTACTAGCGTATAGATTGAAGGGAACTCGCGTACCTACCTACCACAGAATAAATATTAGCATACAACTTAGCAACTTTCATAATTGCCCCGCCCGCCAGCTCGTGCAATACCTTCACTGCAGCCTTCAGCCTCAACCGACCAGCGCGCACGACTGGTACTTCTGTTAACTATCATATAAATAAGTACCTACCAACTTTCTCAGTAGAAAGTGTTGTTGAAGTTTAGAAAGCGTGCAAAAATTGTTGCGACTTTGTTAGCAGAGGAAGATTTAAATCATTGTCCTTTTTAGTAACAAAAGTATATTTGATTGAAGATAACGAGGAAAGGCTTAATTTCACAATCGGTGTATAAGGCGCACAGTAGTCTCTTACCCACATGTGATGTTTAACAAAAGGTAAGCTTGTTGCAGTTGTAGCGAACTTGGATAAGTTTCAAACAATTGTGATGACGCACCTCCACCCAATACCATTTTAAATGACTAGCGGACGTCACGCGGTTTCACCCGCGTGGTTCCAGTTCCCGTGGGAGTACGGGGATAAAATATAGCCTATGTTACTCGCTGATGATGTAGCTATCCATTGCTGATAGAATTTTCAAGATCGGTCAAGTAGTTTCGGAGCCTATTCAATGCATGCGATAAAATAATCAAATCTTTCCACTTTTTAATAGTGTAGCTGCACAATGCTTCATTGAAGGGTGCTTTCTAAGAGCTATGTGTATGTGAGTGGTCTCCGCGGTGTGAAGTGTCAGTGACGGCCATAGTTGGGATCGATGCCAGTATATAGGTCACTCCGCGTTCCTCAGCGCCGGGCTTAATGAAAATTCCAACATTTCCAACACCCCCGCTTTTATCGTCCGCCGGCACCATTGAATATAAATGAGCCCTTATATTTTCCTCGTTAAATAGCAATACAATACTCGTAACTCGTTAACATAATCCTTATTACAAATAGTAATATTGAACGTTTTATAGTTCTTCGATGTTCTTATGTGGTGTAATCTCTACATAGCCTAGAATAGAATAGATGGGTGAATCAACTATTTTACCCACACTTTGCTGTCCCCGGCCATTTCTTATTTAAATACTCCATTTGGTTATATGTACGCACATAATTTATATAGCTATAGTATCTATGATTATTAGGCACAGCGGGAAACTTGATAAACTTCTCGAAAATGGATAATTTCCGTGAAAATTTATGGTAAAATACGCTGCTTGTCTGCGGAGTTACCTGTATACTGAGGTACATTAGCGGTAACTCCATAGACATTCTTGGTGTGGGTAAAAAAGTTGATTCACCCAGATACGTATGGGAATAACATAAATCAGTCACGTGACATTTCCATACATTTTTTATCGTCTCTTCTTGCGAAGCGTGAGGATAATGTTAGTTTGTCTACAGAACTTGGAACCTTACTATGAACTCGTTGCCATGATCGTTTATGGTCATATTATATTACAGGTGTATATACTGTCACACAGCCGATCTGATAACACATAACTGAAACATGGTGCATCAGAAACATCTAAACTGCAATGTACAATGTACATTTACAATCGTCTAAAGAGTATTATCATGCGCATGCACTGAGTATATTATTAGTTATACTGGCGGAGGCTGGTGAGGCGAACACAAAGCAAAGGTTGAAAGGTAATTTTTAAAGCGTTCATAGCGGTGACCTTCACGATAAAGATCGTTACCATCTTTGCGGCACGAACGTGTGTGTGATGCTATTGACACTCATTCACATTATAATCAATGATATTGTAAATAGGTTACATTCATAGTAGGTAATCGACGATTTAAATCACAAAATATAGGAATCTCTTTTAATATATCTCTTAAGATTGGGACGTTTTCGTATCTTCGTACACTAATGACATATCTGGCTCTTTAGTTGCATAAAATATCATTGGTTTGCATACATTAATTTACAGTAACATTGTCTTCTCGCAGTTTAGAATAACAATCACTGCATTTCGTGACTTAAAATACACGCGATCATATAAATACATAAGGAGTAATAGGAGATAACACGCTAGCACAATGTGTAGGTAACACATATGTATATTTATAATGTTTCTAGTTTGAAAAATATATGTCTACTTAGATTTGTTTTTATGTTTCTGATACCAGTTATGACTTGGCCTATCACCCGGTTTCGTTTTGCTTCTATACTAATATAATATTATAACGAACAAAGTTTTGTATGTAAGTATGTTTATAACGAATTGGTTCAAAAAGTACTAGACCGATTTTAAAAATTATTTCACGAATGTTAAATTATAACTGATTAATATAGGCTATATTTTATCTTCATACTCCCACGGGAACGGGAACTACGCGGGTAAAACCGCGTGCGTAACGTCCGCCAGTATAATATAATGAGAATCCGAAGTGCTCTAGATTATTTAGTCCGCTAATGACGTTAGTTACGTGGATAGCAATTAAAAGAAGCCCTTCCGCGGCACACAACACAGCTATATATCATTATGTAAGTGTGTATATGAACACCGGCCCACTACAACATCCATAAACCATTAACCTAATTAATTGACATGCTTACCTGGTTACTAACGAATTATCTTAATTGTGTCGACTTATAAAACCAACGGCTGCGTTACACAAGTAAGCAATTCAACATGTTACACATAGCCAATAATGGGTTCCCGCATTTAAATAGGTATTCGTTTGGAAAACAGGTAATTTCAAAATGAGCGCAAATCTAGAAGCCATTAACGAAATGATGCCTACGCGGATGAAACCGCGGGGCTTAGATATTTTTACTCCCCAATTTGTACCGAGCCGCGAGAACATCATCACCTTATCATAAGGTTAAGCAATAGTTCCCGGTGACCTTATTTCCAGTTTTAGGCGTCGATTACAATATCATTCAGAGTCGCCGGCACACAATACGAAACAATAGTCTTTGTTTGTGAACCAGATACACCAGCAAACAGGGGCTCCTCTACCTAGCAAACTAGGTCAGCCATTTGTCTAAAGGCTAGATTTGTTAAGCAAAAGTGCTTATCTTACATTATAATGTATCTTACAATATTAGAATGCAGGTATAATTAAATACAAAGTGTCCTTCTGAGAATGTATGATGATTTAATGTTTAGTTTCCAACTAGCTGTGCCCCGCGGTTTCACCCGCGTAGATTTGGTTTCATCCTTATTGTCGCGGAACCCTAACATTTTTAATAAATAAAAGTAGCCTAAGTTACTCCTGGAAACATCAGCTACCTGCCAGTAAAAGTCCCGTTAAAATCGGTCCAGCCGTTTCAGAGATTACCCTGAACAAACAGACAGACAGAAAAAATTTAAAACTTGTTTTTTTTTTTGCTACAGTAGCGTGTATACTTTCATATGCATATAGTGAAAAGCTGTTATTTTGGAATTACAAACAGACACTTCAATTTTATTTATCTGTATAGATTTATTACCTCTTTTAAGACTGTTAATGACGTGAGCATCACCTAACTAAGCCAACTACGACGTGTAAGTATGACCTGTCACATAGTTTAAAAGAACAATGCGTTTAAACAGAGAAACTAATTGACAGCTTCAATTTATTATATTTAGAGGAGTAGGACTCCAACAAGAAGATTTATGAGGCGATTAGTCCGATCTGCATGGTTATGATTTGTATGGAAGCCGAGACTCAAATTTATTCTTTCCAATTATTTACCATTCCACACAGATTTGACATGGCATGTGATTTAAAGTAGGCAGTCATCATGTAATTTGGTATGCATGTTAATTGGATAAACATACTATCAATAGTCATCCTGTGGGTTGTATAATTACTTGGGTACCAGTCGACTGACCCCTCCTGCACACAAATACACTTGCTACCAGAACATTTATATAATATTATTCCTACCTATGCTTCATATGCCTCCCAATCCAATGACAAGAATAGGTTAATCTATACATCTATTCTATACAGATAAATAAAATTGAAGTGTCTGTTTGTAATTCCAAAATAACAGTTTTTTACTAAATACATATGTACATATGAAAGTATACATGGTATTGACATTGAAAAACCATTTTTTTTATTTTTCTGTCTGTCTGTCGGTCTGTTAGTCTGTTTGTTCTGGGTAATCTCGGAAAGGCTGGAAGGATTTTTACAGGACTTTTACTGGCAGGAAGCTGGTGTTTCAAGGAGTAACTTAGGCTACTTTTATTTATAAAAAATATTAGAGTTCCACGAAATTAAGCATGGACCCGCTGGGCACAGCTAGACTTTTAAAAACTTATTCAACTCGAGCCTAAAGTACAAAAAGTATTTCTTTTTTTTGCAAATCAAGATCCTAGCTTTTTGTATAAAAAAAAAGTACCAATCAATTTAAGAAACAAAAAAATGTGTATTTTACTTTTAAAGTTGGTTAAAACTACTAAATGTAATCTTAATAATTTGTGTTACATTTTATATCTTCATTTATGCTATTGGTTGCAATAAAATCAGATACACATAACATAAGGAGATAACCTTATTCAGTAACTATGCTTTGGTTTCTCAATAGACAAACCTGTATTGAGGAAACCCGAAAATGTGTACATACAATATTATAGTACCTAAATGAAAAAACAAACACATTTGTATATTATGTACTAATGATCACTAAGGCACCAACAAAGTAATCAACTAGCTACCAGATTATGGTAAAGTAATTATAATTTTATCTAATTACTTTGTGATAACAGTAAATAATCACATTACTTAGTTTGGTCGGACAACATTGAAATTATCGTTGATGTGAGACAAGACTACCATTGATAATACCTGGATTTTTAAAAGTGAACTTAATATTTATAGCAGAATAGGATAGAAATCAGAATTAAAACACTTAGACTTAAACACATTACAATACAGAATTAAAGTTGTTTATGAAATTGCCACTTGAACACTGCATGCATTATTGAAGCGAGGTGGGCATTTTACAAGCTCACATAATTTATTTAAATTTCTAGATATTAAAGTGTACTTTCAAGTGTACCAACTCCAGCCAATTTTACTTTAGTTATAGTCTTATAAGAATCCATGATAGCATACAGTAAGTTAGCCTGTGAGGCATGTCAAGTAATATGGTCACTGAACATTTGTCTGAAGGACAATGATGGCTAAAAATTACAGGTACGTAATTTAAGTACGTAGTGTTATTAAAGTAAAGTAACGTACCTCGCCGAGGAACTTGGTGACGTCGTAAACTCCATTGTGGATAATGAGTATTGCGTCGTCACGTTTGCACCGAGACTTGAGCTCCTCACGCGTGAACAGCTTCACTGGTTCGCTCTGGTCTTCCATTGATGATGCCTGATGCCTATTTGTGATTGCTCTGTCCTCAAGCGTGGCGCACCGCTCGTCTTTAAGCCGGTGTGAGCTGAACACAGAAATACTGAGTCACCTCTGTGCACTGCGTTATCAGCGCGCAAAAACTGATAGACTGCTAGTAGATAACAAACCAGAAAAAACTAACGAACGCAATAAACTTATTGAATTGAACTTTGTTTCGCTTCAAATTACTTGCTGAAGTTGCCACTTACCTACTTTTGTTCGAACGAACCGAACTGCAAAGTCAGCGATCTCCCTCCTGTCCGTACGCCTGACGTTGACTTGACTGAAGTAAGTTGACTGACTGACTGAACTGAACTTGCCAACTCAATTCAATGGACTGACAAGAGTGATAAGACAAATGACAAATAAACAAACAAATGGTCATGGCAGCCCATAGATAAAGAAACATTTTGCACATACATAATGACATTCTTTATCCGTGTCAGCCACATGACATAATTGTTTTCCATAGATATAGAAAAAAGTATCTTTGTAAGTTTCGCTTTGACATAGACAATATTGTTTATTGAAGCAGACTAGGATCAGAAACTATACTCTCTTTAGTAATATTTTCTTTTGTATTACAGAAACGCCGTCAAAATTTTCATAATAACTGCGTATGTATGCTATATGATACATTCACGTACATTATACTTAATCCAAAATACAACAACTGAACTTCTCAATTAGCTATCTATTATTACCTTTAAAACAATATTGAGCCGTGACTAGCAAAAACTCATAGTAAAGATACAAGCGCTGATCGGGATCTTACTATGGATCACTGTCACCTAATTCGATAGTTTTATAATTTAAGAATCCATCTTCATTGATGGGAGGATAAGCAAAAATAAAAATGTTTATTTCAAAGGACTGTAATATTGTCTTGCAGATAAACCTACAGTTAAGCTAGTACTATCATACACATAATTACAATGGTAATGGTAAATATAAACTAAACTACATCACTAATGTTATAGACGGACAGTGCTTGCTTCTTGCACATGTTTCTGTTTGTGTGCACCATCACAGAAGGGTCTATTTTTGGTTTGCTTACAGTTGCATAGCCAATACTCCTTTGTTTTAGTAACTGTAAACCTTACTGGCCTGAAATTAAAACATTTTATGTTTAGCGCGAAGTATAGTGTACAAGCCTGATACACATATGTCAGCCGAACACATAATAAAAAGAAAATATCTAAGCTCACATTGACACACTTATGCAAGCACTTTTTATTGATATTGAAATGTATACCTTTGATTTATTTTTAGATATATATCTTTATGGGTGCCGTCACACAAAGGCTGTGACTTGGAGCGGCCGCAGAGGCACCAGTGATAAGTCTTGCCCTCCTCCAACACCATTTTGAACGGCTTCCTATCATACACTGCGCCGTTGTCCTTCTGACTGGCTGAAGAGTAAACCTCTGCTAGCGGGTTCTTAGGGATCTCTGGCTTGGGTGCTTTCGTTACATAGTTCACCTACAAAACAGACTCAGATTTAAAATATCCACAGGGTTGAAGTTAATGTAAAACAACATATAACCTAGATTTAATGATAAAGGTGTGCAACTTTATCTTACGTACAATTCTCAATTTATTGGCGACGCTCATAATATTCGAAATTCTTGTAGCGAACATTACTGCTTATGTGCTATAGCTTTGCTTGACTATTATTCAAATTTCTTCACTAACAATATTAAAAACCTAAATTTCACGTAGCAGAAAGAAACCATTAAATAATTTTTTATTTTGACATTTACTTTATGATTGGCTATTGGCGTGACAGTCTGTCACGCATATAGACATTAATTTGATAAAAAATATTTGTAAATAAAAAGGGCCAAGAAAAAGATACTTATACTCCCGAATCTTTTAAATTGTTGTATTATTTCAATAAACTACTTTTTGTCATTGATACCAATATTATTAATATATCCAACAACAAAAAAACTAAGTCACCAAAATATATAAATAAAATAAAATAATTTATAATTAAAATTAAATATTGGTTATGAATGACCTAGAGACTGAACAATCGACCATAAACAAATTTACAGAAGGAAGAAAATAAATGAATGAGTGAGAGTGAGTGAACTACAAAACAACTAAACAAATATTTTTCAACTTTTCAACATAGTTTCCTTTCAAAAATTATCCTGACTGATTCACAGTTTTTTCCGGAAATATATATTTTCTCTCATGATACAGTAGGTAGATATGTATAACGTAGTATCAGTGATAAAACTAACTGCCTTTAGTGAGTAATGTCTAGAATAAGAGGAATCGAAGTAAAAGTACAGAAGGAAGTTCTACAGACACGTAAATATGGGTTGAACGAGATACTCAAAAAGAAAAATGAAGATCAATCTTCCAATTCAAAAGATGATGCTGACAGTAAGTACGGTTTCTAAATAGTACATCGTCCAAGCCGTTCGAATTTTATTATTGACAATTGAGCAGTGTCGTATTCCGTTTTGAGGTTAGATCTTCTATGTAGTTGTAGGATAGGAAGGTGAAGTCAAGGGTGAGTTCTGTGTTATAAGACATGAATATTGATTTCAGAGGGACAGATAAGGGAGCTATTGGTGAAGTTGCCGAAGCTGGGCAAGATCTTCGATGTGCACCGCAAGATCGGAGAGGGCACGTTCAGCTCGGTGTACCTGGGGTCGCTGCGCCAGCACGGCGCGCTGCCGCCGCCCGAGCGCCGCTGGTTCGCCATCAAGCACCTCGTGCCCACTGCACACCCGGCGCGCGTCGAACACGAGCTGCGCTGCTTGCAGGACATGGGGTAACACTGGGCGACCAGATATCATGTTATATCATTTGGCTGCCCGGTTCTAGTGATGGGGTGGCCACATGATGTGTCACTGCCATCCCATTGAACTATTGAACATATTGAGCTCACCTTTCTACCTCTATGTACTGACTATTGTTCCTGTCTACTTTAAGTTTAATGCCTGCCTAGTGTTATGTTTAGTAAAGAAAACTGCATTAGTAAATTAAATATTTAATTCCAGTGGCAAAGACCACGTGATAGGAGTGGAGCTGTGCCTGCGCCACTTGGATACCATTGTGTTCATCATGCCTTATTTACCACACAGGAAATTCTCGGTGAGTGGTTATTTAGAAGATGTATTAATTACTATAAATATATATCTTACATTTTTTAAGAAGTCTGTGTGTATTTACACATAGATCCAAACCCACAACTTTGATATATATTTAGGTAAAGAAGTTGTAATAAACACAACAATCTATAAACTCTGATTTGACCATAAGAGTACAAAAGAATAAAAATGATTTTTTTATGCTTACTGTACATACAATATTTATTAAAAAACATATCATGCATTCTTGCCATCTGAATGCAAGGAGAAAATGTAGTCATTGACCATGCTATAATGTTGGTGTGTGGTCCAGGAGTATGTGGGTGAGATGGACGCGGAGGAGCTCCGGCGGTACATGCGCGCGCTCATGGTGGCGCTCAGGCATGTGCACTCCTTCCACGTCATACACAGAGACGTCAAGCCCAGCAACTTCCTTTATGACAGGGAGAACGGACGGTATGCATCATTATTATTGCTCATCATTACAAATTTTCATATTTAGATTCTTTAATTTTATGATCAGTTTTGTGTATTAGTATGATTTGAGGCACTGTAGCGTTTCGCAAATAGAAATCGGGTACAGCATACTGCTTTTTTCCCGTTTGCCACATGTACCTTGTAGTAAAGCACCATGTTATGTTGTGTAGGTACCTGTTGGTGGACTTCGGTCTGGCCCAGCGCCTGTGCCCGGCGCCTCCCCCCGCGCCCCCCCCGGCGCCCGCCGCGCCTCCCCCCGCACACTCCGCCTCGCGCAAGAGGGCACACGAACGGGTAACAGTTTTTTCTATCAATATACATTTTGGAAAAGAAATAATCTAATTGAGAAAGACTGTCAATCTTTCAATAGGGAAAAATTGTCAGATCATCTGATTAAAAGTGTGGTATGATGTCATGTAGTGTGAATTTGTGTACTAGGACGAATGTTCCCCGGAAGCCAAGCGTGCCGCGCTGGACCTGAGGGTGGGTCCGCGACACACGTCCGGGGCCTCCACTCCCGCTCCGCACGCTCACCACACGACCAAACCTAAGGTAACACTGTTAATTGTCTTTAGTTTAGTCAATTATTTTAGGGGCCGTAATAGTCGCTTCCTCTTCGAGTGGAAGGATATTAGATTGTTTTAAAATTGTTTACAGTTTAATAGGAGCCGTCTGATACGCAAGCTCAAATTTAGATGTCTCCATACCGATGAGTTATTCGTGTCTCGCCGGACATACAGACAGAGAGTTATAAAATAAGTACTGCGCATTCGAGGTCAGCGTTAATAACTCGGACGGTACACATATATATATATGTATATTTACATGTTTCAGAGTGTAGTTGCTAGTGTGCCGGCGGTGCGCAGTGGTGTGGGTGGTGTGGGTGGTGTGGGTGGTGTGGGTGGTGTGGGGGGAGTGGGGGCAGTGGGGGCAGTGGGGGCAGTGGGGGCAGTGGGGGGCGCGGAGTGCCTGTGCGCCGGGCGCGGCGCGGTGTGCGCGCGCTGCGCCCAGCGCCCCGCGCCGCGCGCGCCCCGCGCCGGGACACAGGGGTTCAGGCCGCCAGAGGTATCACTTACTTTTATTTGGTGTCCCAGGTGTAGCGTGTGACGCACCTCCTCCCGCGACTCGTATGCATCAAGTTAGTAAGATAGTATCAAAGCGACTGCATCGGCTCAGTCGTCCTATTCATCCACCGCTCCCGAGCCCCACATCGCACAGGTTCGAAGCGGTAACAGACGATTTAGCATCGTGTCTATGTTGTGCGTGCGCAGGTGCTGCTGAAGTGCTCGTCGCAGGGTACGGGCGTGGACCTGTGGGCGAGCGGCGTGGTGCTGGCCAGCGTGCTGACGGCGCGCTACCCGCTGCTGCGCGCCGCCGACGACGGCGCCGCGCTGGCCGAGCTCGCCGACCTGCTCGGCACCCGCGCACTGCAGCGGGCCGCCGCCAGCCTCGGTGCGCCACGCTACACTACACTACACTACACTACCCTACACATACATACATTTCGACGAAGTTTGACTACGGACGAGCGTTGAACCTAAATCTCACAGTAGGAACGCGTCGCAGTATATGTCCGAGATTCCTCCTAGAAAAAATACGGCCGCAGTTCCTCGAGCGACACGCCCGCCGGGAGAATCTTCCCTTTGGGTGGGCGATATCCCTCGCTTTCCCCGCATACGTTATATTATTATGTCGGCTCTCCAGGTCGTCGTGTGGTGACGTCGTCGGTGCGGCCCGGGCTGTGTCTCCGCAAGCTGACGGCGAGGCTCCGGGGCGGCGCGGGGGACGCTAGCGGCCCGCCGGGGGACGATAGAGGTCCGCCGTGTAGCGGCTGCAGACTGACCGCCGCCCGGTGCATCTGCAAGGATGATACTAAGAAGGCGGAGGATATATCGGCGGGCGTGTGTATAGCGGGGTTCCCGGACAGCGCCTTCTCGTTGGCGGCGCGCCTGCTCGACCCCGACCCCGCCTCGCGGATCACTGCGCCGCAGGCCCTCTTGCACCCCTTTCTCAGCCAGCCGCCGCGCTGACACCGACCCTACTCGCGCATCACTGCGCCGCAGGCCCTCTTGCACCCCTTTCTCAGCCAGCCGCCGCGCTGACACCGACCCTACTCGCGCATCACTGCGCCGCAGGCCCTCTTGCACCCCTTTCTCAGCCAGCCGCCGCGCTGACACCGACCCTACTCGCGGATCACTGCGCCGCAGGCCCTCTTGCACCCCTTTCTCAGCCAGCCGCCGCGCTGACACCGACCCTACTCGCGCATCACTGCGCCGCAGGCCCTCTTGCACCCCTTTCTCAGCCAGCCGCCGCGCTGACACCGACCCTACTCGCGGATCACTGCGCCGCAGGCCCTCTTGCACCCCTTTCTCAGCCAGCCGCCGCGCTGACACCGACCCTACTCGCGCATCACTGCGCCGCAGGCCCTCCTGCACCCCTTCCTCTCCCACACACCGACCCTACTCGCGCATACTGCTCAAATCGACGACACATACTTTATCATATAACAATACTACAGGTGCCACCATGAGTTTTGAGCGCTCAGCAAAAATAGTGGAAATAACTGCGCATGTATTCTATTCAGACAGATGCAAGGTCAGCGCTCATAGCTCATGAACGCTGAGCACCTGCAATAGTGGTAGTCGACTGATATAAAGTGACCTTAATTGAGCTCGTTAATGATTGTGCTTCCGTTCAAACTCGCATTAGCTCCTGTGGCTTGGTGATGTCTTACCAGTCCTCGCTGCGCGGGCGCTGGCCTGCTCTTCCTGGACTTCTACACACCACTTCATGTCTTCCGGGGCCAATTTGGGAAATACCTACAGCCCAATTCACGTAACGATGTCGTAGTGAATAATTTGTTAAAAGATTTTTCGTATTCATTATAAAAGAAATGATGGAATAGCTCGTCGTTGTGAAAACGATATTCAACTATATGTTGATAAAATTGTAACCAATGTAATGTATATGTTATTGTAATAGTGGCGGACCAATATAGGATAGGTCAGTGTGGTGTACATACAATGTGAACACCCGCGGCGCTCTGCCCGCTTCGTATTAAATAAAGTAACTTAGTTGGACGCCATGTAATTTCGCGTACTCACTGCCAACGTCCCTAGCGCTTAGACTTGTTCCTATTGACTTTGTTATGTAATGTTGTGAGACAACTGCACTAGTTGTAAGTGACATTAGATGTTCGCCAAATATGGCTGTGAACCGATGGCATGCGATGCGCTGTGGCCGCTGTGGTAGCCGCGCAAGAAACGATCCATCATAACATTCACAGCAACTCATCGCTGAACGAAAACTAATGTTTGATAGTTTACTTGAATATTTATTATATTAGTTTCTTGATGCAAGCAGCCGAACGCAAAAGCTGCTAACAGACAGCTCTTTGTTATAATTATAATATATTGTCGTAAATGTGAGGAGTATAGTCACACCAGCTCGTTATACCGGTGTGACTAGTATGTGTTTCTCTTATGGTTATTGTATATGCCACTTTGAGAGGACTCACCGTCACTCACTATATCGTTACTTATAAGGTAGGGCTTTGTGTGATGCAATTGTAATGGATCATAATTGCATCAGATTATTGAATTGTATGTTGTTCCATTGCTATTAATGGCATACAGGCGGCGGCTGCGCCAGCACAGACGGACTCATGTTGTTGACTAGTTATAATGGGGATCTCAGAATTAATTTTAAGTTACATATCAAGTACAAAGTAGTATTAATACTTGATACCAGCAGCCGCCGCCGCGCACACGTTTGTTGAGCAATATTGTAACGTTGGTGTGAGCCGCGTCGAACGTGCCTTGAGATATGTGTTCACGGTGATGTTGTTATGGTTACCTCCTTGTTGAACCTCTCAATAAATACAGGTATATTTTTGAACAGTTGTTTTATTCATTTTCATCTAATAAACTATTCCTTGCATTACTAACCATACATATGTCTGTGAAGTTGCTAAAATAATTGTATAGGACATTTCGTCTCGACGTAACGCCACTAGGCGTAAAGCAACTCTACGTAGAGATATTCGACGAACACAGGTATAATTCAGACAAAGGTATCTATTGTCGTCAGTAGCTCCACACTATGTTACATAATTATAAATATTAAAACATGCCACATGTTCCTTAAAACAATATATTTATTACAAAATTATTATTCTTAAAGCAGTCTTTACAAATAATGTACAGAGACACTAATGTGAAAATCAACAACAACTCTTGTACCACACACGGACATCACCAGTGGCTCATCAATATTACCTTTCGATACAAAGTTGTTTGTATCAACTACTCATTTCGTAAGCCTTGTGTAAAACACTACACAACCACAATTGTTTACAAATACATATCAAACTCCTAATTCTACAGTTCCCAGATTGTTCAACTGCAATTTCAATCCATAACTCAGACCATAAATATGTTTTGTGACGGTCCAACTGCCATAAAAGTATAAAAAGCATGACACAAAAGAGTTTATTTTATCACAAGTTTCTATACTAAAACAACTTCAATATGTTGTCCTCCCGGCGCCAATGATTTAATTTAGTCAAAACACATACATATTCATACATAGACCGACACTAATTGGTTGTAATTACAGTGATTCGCCACAGCTAACAAGTGACCAATAATTTATTCTTATATGAAGTTTCTGATGTTTTTAAGTACTTGTGACAATGCACATTCATATAACTGATTAAAAAACTAGCTCTGCCTCATGGATTTACCCGCATGGGATTAACAATAAAAATGGTTTTTTTTTCTTAAATAAAAGTTGCATAAGGTACTCCTTATATCAGTTATCTAAGTAAGTAAGTAAGTGATAGTCCAGGACCAAGTAAAAGTCCAGCCGGAAAAGAAAGATTTTATTTATGCGATTCCCATAAAAAAAAATTTAAATATGCATCTAGAGAAAAGATGTAATTTTTTTTAAATCATCAGTAATATTTACTTGATTGAAGTAAGAAACAAAGGTACACTTATTATGAAGGGCTCCCAGCAATAGAGAAAACAAATAATTGAAAGTAGTATAAAGTTGCTTGCTTACTTAACATCTAACAAACTTCATAGCTTATTAACACTGTGCTAACTATATTACTTAAGCAGACATTATTGCATTATACCTACACAAGTTGTCTAAGTCAATGAAAGGTACTGATGCAATACCTTTACAGTGTTGATTCACCTCGCTCCATGCATATAGACAGTGACACAAACTATATGTATATGATTACTTTTTTCCAAGGTATGCACTGATAACAAAGGGACCTGTAGGATTCTTGTAATGATCATATTGTTGTTTATCAATGTTATGTTTTCAAATGGTACCATTATTTACAAAAGTACCAAATTATGTTGTTTTTAACAACTCAAGGAAGCCATGTAATGGTGGAAAGCAGAATTATTCCTGAATGATGTGTGGCCACATTTGTTTTGTCATTGTTCCACATCATACCTATCACTTGCCTTTGTAACAAATGCAATAATTCATTAAAAAGCAAAGTATATGTTAATTGCATTGTACCATTATGACGCAATGTGCTAGTTTTTCCAAAAATTGGGATTCTGTTGCAATCTCCTCTCAAAGTTCTGGTACCAGGTGTGCAGCGTGTTGAGGGGGATGTACGACACTCCAGGGGTGGGCGTCATCTGTTCCTGCGTCACCGAGAATGACGCCACGAAGTTCACTAGGTTCTCTAACATCTTTTGAGCAAATGTCACGTACGAGCTTTCTTGTTGTGCCTGAAACATATGTTCACAGTTAAAAGACTGTATCAGAAATGGGACTGACTATAATAACATACATATGCTCACACCTGTATTCTGCAAAGGGGTAGGCCGAGGTGCTTTAATAACAACACACACTTTTCACCGAAGATGTTAAGTCTATCAACATCTCAGGCACTATATGAAACACTTTGAACTACTCAAACATATGCAGGTTTCTTCATATGTTTTCCTTCACCATAGAGCAGATGGTGTAAAAATCACTGCACATAAAGGTTTAGGAAAATTCATTACAGGCCCTGTTGGGATTCAAACTTGCGCCGCATGCGTAGCAGGCAACTGGTCAAACTCCATGGCCACCATGACTCTTACTATATTAACATGATTAATGTCTGATTGACAAATTCAGAAAGTAATACTTACAACAGATGAGGCCAGAAGCTGGACGTTGCTCTCAGGCTCAATAGAAATGCCAATCTGTGCCTCGTGACAGATCTGCTGCTGACCAAATGCAGTCATGAATTTTGTTTCATCAGCTGAAAATATTTTTTTATCTTATGGAATAAAATTTAAGCTATTCTTTAGTACTAATGAAGAAGTCTTTGATTTGATATGATGTAACATTGTTCATGATGGATTGCAGGGCACAACTTGGATTTGAATACTTTTCCACATAACAGGATAGGAGTGAGTGTTGTAACTGCTGAAACTAAACCATATTGGAATGGTATGGCTGCACTTACTGTACCATAGATGTTTAATCAAACTTTAATGAATGCACTAGTGGTGATAGGTGTTCAATGAACTTGGTACTCACTGGTGAGTTCATGTAGTTTCTTGAGGTTGTGTATCTTGAATATGGCCGAGGGCTTGGCGTTGGAGATGTGTCCCAGGAGCTGCCAGTTGGGCGGCGCGGCGGGGTCCGGCCAGCTCCAGTACACCATGCCCACGGTGCCGGGCGGCAGCGGCGCCAGCCCCGTCAGGAACACCACCGCGTGGTTGATCGTATCCACATCCGTGATCGTCGTCAGGAAACGCGTCTCCGACAACGGGACGAAGTCTGTCTTCACCTGCCACCCACAATTATCATGACAATACAATTTGATATAAATATAACCTCTCGACAAAACATCAACAAAGCTGTATTTTACCCACGGGTACCTACCAAGCGGCCCGAAACTATCAGTCCGAATACGTTTGTTGTCATTATACTTGACCCTATATTAACACTTATTTAATATAAAAAAAATATCAACACAAATTAACTCGAAGAGTTCTTAACTTTTCCATTTCTTCTAGAAATTGTACCACAAACCACAAACTAAATAAAGACAAAGGCACAAGTGAACACAAAGAAATATCAATCAAGTCCACAGATCACAAAAACGATTAAGCCACAGATATCTAGAAATCAAACATAAACATCTCTTTTTCTAACTAAGAAACAAATAGAACAGATAGAAATCCCTTTTTTTTAATAATCTGTGGATTGGATTAACGTATTCGTTATTAATTCCATGTGTTTCAAATTTTATTTGCTATTAGTAAAAATTTTTAAGTAAGCTGTACTGTATTTACACTAAAATCTGCAAGTCCTAAGTTTCTTTACTTCGAAATTTGAAGAACTTTTCCACTAATCATGTCACGGAATTTAAAAAAGTAGCACAGCGCCACCTTGTGGCGGGTAGCAGAGATATCAAGGAGATAAACTGCTAACCCACCTCCTTACTTGACCTACCATACCTATGCTTACGTTTATATTCCCGGAAGGGGTAAGCAGGCAGAGGTATAATTTGTAGTATACTCAAATATCGCAAGATTTATTGGGGCTATTGACATCAACTGGGCACCAAACCAGACTCCGCGCTGCTCTAGGAAATTACAGATAGAAAAACCTAATAACACTATCCAACCCGGAAATCGAACCGAAGATTTCGTGTTCTAAAGTAGAGCTTGCGAGCATAATACCAACGAGGCAGGCTACTTGACCTAATTTTTTTAGTCAGAATGCTGATTAAGTAATATTATTTCCGAATATGGAATGCACCCAGCAGCGAGGACCAGTCGTCAGCTGATAGAAAAACGTCTCCGTAAAGAGCTCTGCAAACGTTATCACTAAGCAAACTTTAAGAAAGATAGAGGAAATTTAAGATCTGACGTTCGCACATGAACAGGGAGACAGTGTTATATGATTTGTATAATCCCCTTTATGCCAAGTAATTATAATTGAATGTAACGAGCTACGAGCGCTCAGCTTTCTGTTCGCGTTCACTCCAGGCCAGCGTTGAAAATTCGTGATGAGCTATGTCTACAGTACAATCTCGAACCGCGCAGCTGGTGACGTCACCTTAGGTCAGTCACGTGACCTAGCTGCTACGGGAAGGGCATAACTACGCTAGGCCCATTACCACCTCATTGCTCATTTCGGTGAAGGAAACCCTTTGGTTCGAGCAGTGTGACGGCCCCTATAGGGCAGTATCTAGCGTAATTTTCCCAGTTGACGTTAAAAGTAACTACCACGACAATGGGGATGGAGGTCTCAGTCAGTTTAATTAAAACGTAATGTAACACTCTTTTTTCATGTTTAATAAATATACATTATTGAGAAAATGTTCAGATCTAAGGACACGGCATAGCTAGAACACAACATAATATACATAACAAGACATTAATTATAACAACGATGGAAATAACACACATTTTGTAAAAATATCAACAACACATATAAATTATAATTAACTAAATGTTAATGTAATGAATGATTTAAAGCGTAAATGCATTGTTAAGTCAGAAAGCAGACAGTGATAACTGATAAGAAGCAAAAAAGTAAATGAGATAAGCAAGAGGCTGCAATAACGGCCGGTTAGATAAGACAGTAGCGCGGCGCGGCGTCAGCGGCCGGCCGCCGCCCTCAGCCACCCGGTGCTCTCCCTAACACTACTTAAATACAAAAGTGGCATTCGCTGTGATTAATGTACTCATCATTTTTGCTGTAATACATTAAGTAATAACAATTCCTGGTGTTCAATCAGGTCAGTACTTCTAACTTGAAATATTTTGCCTAATATAAAGCTTTATCTAAATATTAAAGGAACTTCTATAAAATATCACAACATAAATATCAAACATTTGATAATATCTTAAAATAATGTTGCAAATGAATCACAATATAATTATTATGGTCATATTGTAACCAATTAATAACAAGCTTATTATTGCTGAACATCAACTACACACTACTTATAGGTACTACGTAATGTAATGTTACACATTAGTGGAGATAATTATTGTACTGATGTATTGATATCATGGTGATTGGCCACACATGCCGAAGTATAGGAAGAGCCTAGTCCCTCATGTAAGGGTAGTCGATGTCGCGGAGCGGCACAAAGGTCTCCTTTATGGACTGCGGCGTGGTCCAACGCATCACGTAGTTGGGCCCGCCCGCCTTGTCGTTGGTGCCCGACATGCGCCCACCGCCGAACGGCTGCTGGCCCACCACTGACCCCGTTGACTTATCATTGATGTAGAAGTTCCCAGCCGTGGACTTGAGCTCCTCCAGTGCTATCTGTAGGAAGTTCACGTCGTTGGAGAACACTGCGCCGGTCAATGCAAACTGAGTGGACGATCCCACTAGTGCCAGGGTCTTGTATAGATCCTTGTCATCGTACACAAACATGGTGAGCACGGGGCCAAAGATCTCCTGAGTCATCAGCTTATCATGTGGGTCGGTGGTCTCAATTATAGTGGGCTGTACAAAATATCCTTTGCTATTATCATGCTTGCCACCAGCTAGAATTTTATTATTGGTGTTCTTCTTGGCATTCTCAATGTATCCAGTGATTCTATTATATGCTTTGTCATCAATCACCGCTCCAGTAAACATTGAAAAATCAGTGGGGTCCCCATACTTGAGGCGTTCACATTCAGTGACTAAGCCATTCTTTATAGGCTCATAAAGGGACCTTGGAACATAGATTCGAGAGCAGGCGGAGCATTTCTGACCGCAGTACTCAAATGATGAGCGGATGGTGGATGTAACCACGGACTGGGGATCAGCAGTGGGATGGATGAAGTGGTAGTTTTTGCCACCACATTCACCAATGAGTCGGGGGTAGTTACGGTATGTACTCAAGTTCTTGCCAACCTCATTCCACAGCCAGTTGAATGTGGGCACTGAGCCAGTGAAGTTGATGCCGGCCAGATGCGGTGAGCTTGTTATGGCCTTCCCTAAGGTGGGTCCATCAGCTGGAACAAAGTTGACAACACCATCGGGCAGACCTGCCTCTTTCATTATGTTAAAGATTCGCCAGTTGGACAGTAGAGCTGTGTCTGAGGGTTTCCACACAACTCCATTGCCCATCAGGGCCGGAGTGTAAGCCAGGTTTCCTCCAATGGCAGTGAAGTTAAAGGGACTCACAGCAGCTATAAAGCCATCAATACCTCTGAATCGGAGAGAGTTTTTGGTTACTGAAGGATTCTCAGAAATAGGTTGATACTTAGAATTCTCTTTAAGGAAGAACACATTAAATTTGAAGAAGTCGATGAGTTCACACGCGGCGTCGATCTCTGCCTGTATAACGATCTTGGACTGGCCCAGCATGGTGGCCGCGTTGAGGGACTGGCGGTAGGCGCCCGCCATCAGCTCGGCGGCGTTTTGCCAGATGTTGATGCGCTGCTCGAGTGGCGTGCGGTCCCAGCTCAGCTGCGCCTCCACTGACACCTCGATCGCTTTTTTAATGGTATTCTCACTCGCGTAGTAAAACTTGGCAATTTTCTTGGAGTGATCGTGCGGCATCACCTGGTAGCGTGGCTCGCCCTCCTTGATGCATTCGCCGCCGATGACAATGGGCACCTCCTCGGTGCAGGAGGCGACGCGCTCCAGCTCGGCCCTGAGGTTGGTGTACTCCTGGCTGCCTTTGCGGTATTCCAGTATCGGCTCATTTTGCACGCCGAAGTCTTGAAATTTTGGGAGCTCTACTACGCTGGTCACGGAGCGGGCAAGAGCTCGCGCGCCCCCCGATGTCTTCGCCACTAGGCTCAGCATTGCTTTATTTATAACGAACAACCAACTGATTAGGATATCCGCCTCAAAGAGGTCCCCAACAACCGATCGTTAAGGAGCGACCTCGATATTTGCCACGGTCTCTTATGTGTATTATTACGTAAACGACGAAGTTGGATGTTGAATCAAAACAGCACAACACTCACGACACTGTCTGATGCGTTGCGGACAACACAATAGGGGCGACCTTCAATCACTGTTTCGTCCGATTCACATTTTGGATCGAAGCAAGCGAGCACTGCAACTGCACTGCAAAATAGGTTTATTTATGTCGTAATGTGCTTGTTATTATCCCTCCTGTCTAAGCTTTCTCGCTATAACGTCAGCGTTGTTAGAAGAAGAATATCCGTTTTACCTATTTGAGCATTTAAATTATAGTTTCGTTACCATTTTCTTCACAGTTCTTGTATTGTATTGTGTAATACATTAATCGACAAGTAAGCAAGCAAGCAGCGATGAGCGATCTGCCAGAATTGCCAGCGGCAACGACCAGACCACAGATAAACTAACTAAACCACAACCAGCAGTTTTTGTAACCATCCATAGGTAATGGTTTTTCATGTCTATGGACATAACAAGGATTCATAGTAATCACAGAATATAAAGAAGTAGTGATGGATCCTTGGAGAAGGAAACCTGCATTTATATTCTGACCATCGTTCCAGTGGCATCTAAGCATCCAAATTAAAAGCGGGTGTCTACCATGCTAGGACGGCTTGAATTTACGTGTGCTTACCGTAGGTATATCGATCGGACGGGCGGAAATCCGCATGTTTTTGGAAACTTAACATACTAGTGGGCTGAGGACCAATCATATGTAGTCCGAATACGTACCCATACGTATTATGGTGCGCAAGAGTACTTAGGTCTGTGGTTGGATCGCAAAATTAGAACCTTTTTAAAAGATCCATCAAATCTACGCAGATGAGAGAAAATCTGTCAGGTCCCATTCTCGACGTTGTATTATATAAGGATCACCAGTGTAGTAGTAACATCGCGTGAGGTTTGGGTGTGTGGATGGCAGCATGTGGAGTGGTGTCGGTGGGCGGTAGGCGCGTTGTGGGGCTGCGCCACGCTACTGGTCGTTAACCACCGCTGCTCCAAGTAGCACCCCGGACACCAGTCGCTCGGCGGCACCCGGCGGTCCGGCACTGGCGCCAAGGACACCTGACAATTATTCGGCTTAGGCCCTGATAAATAATTGCCGGTACAGAACTCGGATGGTGTTTATGAATATTAATCAATCATTATAACCATATGTATAGTACGTTTTATCGCTTCGCTCGGACGACTGTATTACACAATATGGGAATTGGTATCACCACCATTATTGATTGGTATTATGGAGTCTCTAACTGGAGGTCTCCTTGCTAGTGGAACAGCTTGCAGTAGTGTTGGCTCTGGTATAGAGTGGATGAATGTAGTAAGTATATGTGTAATGGTGTGTGTGCAGGCGGGGTCGATGTCGTACTTGCTGCAGTTCTGTGGAGCGCGCGCTGAAGGAGAGCCTGCAGCGTGTTGTGACGTCACATACCGCTACATGCACGAGTGCCCGCCCTGCTTCACGTGGAACTAAACACACCATGCTCTTTGTAAGGTACAGGTGCTGGCATGAGTTTTGAGCGCTCCGTCATCTATATCATGAAGTATATATTTTTAGTTTAAGTAAGTAATAAGTTTGTATTGTTATAAAAACATTTTGGCGTTATGTTTGTGAATATAATGTTATTGGGATAAATAAAACGTGTTGTTATAATTTGTTTATTTTGTTTATTGCCACCATAGCACAAATAAATGTATCTGAGAGTATGTTTATATAATAATTGTATATGAGCGCGGGCGCGTGCCACTTTGTACCCACCACTGTGGTCACGTGACACCGCTATGTTACACCACGCGGCCTCACTTGATCCTCCTTCAATTCATGTCATCCCTCGCGAACAACACACAGGGCAGGGGCTACTCGCCTTCTCCTACAAAACTAAACTTCAAAGGTCCTACCACAGTTCTTATTCGTTCTAACATTACGTCCGAACGTGGTCTGTTAGAAAATTCTTTGAGTTCTTATGTTCTAAGCCTACTTTAATTAAATGATTTTCGGAGAAAGAGAGTAGCCCCCCAGATACATACAAATAAATGAGTAACTAAACTATCAGCTAAATGTCATAAAATGCGTAAAGTACAATATAACTAGGCATTGGCAAGTGTATGGACGTACTAATATGACACAGCGAGGGCGGCCGCAGCGGCCTTACTCCCATATACTACACTTACATTATATCTACACATCGTCCGACCACTGCCTTCACACAATACACTATTAAAATTCATTATCGTCACAATACTGGGTTCCCGTCGCATCGATCCATCGACTACTGCGTTTCCGACTCAATGCAATCAGCGTCGCCAACTCTACGTATTTTTTAACAAATTTGCAAAATAGATTTCATTAGGCTAAATGGGTCTAAATACCAGTACTACCTATACCTTCGAAAAAGTTGATTAACGTTCCGTTTCATAACAAACGCACACTCAACCAAGAACGTACATACTAACTGCGACTTTGTTTTAAACTATTGCATAGTAAGAATCCAGAAATTCCGTAACGAAAATAACCTAACACCCCCCACTCCGACCGTCACCGCGGTGATACTTTGACTTGGGTGTCGCGACAGGCTCGACGGGAACGCGGACTCCTCTCACCGCTAGATGGCGCTGCAAAATATGTTTGATAAAAGAACGACATACATAGAGTTGTAAAACCTACATCATTTTATTTGTAATGCTATGCAATAGCTTTACCGCGGCAGTCCCCGAGTGCCACACGTCTTCTTTTTAGTCATTTCCTATACGTACCCAACAAAGTTTTTTTGCGACTAATCTGATGAAACCTAAACTAAAAATAGCAGCTTTATGAAAGTACGTAAAACTTTTCATTAGCTATTTTTGAAAATTCTAGGAATTTGTTAAATCCCGTCTACGCTTTTTGCAAAATCTGAGTTGGCAACACTTGGAATGTCAGGTTTCTTTGAACTTATCATATTTGGTCTCTGCCTCAAACGATCGGTCGACTGGGGAACCGATCAAATTACGTAAATACAATCGATACAAAATTGTCGTCATTAACATTACAGTACAAAACATGGGAATGATAATTACATTTTTGGAATGAGTATAATATTACAATAAGGATCACATTGTTCTAACGTATACTATCATTAATATTACAATACAAAATGTTTAAATGCGTCAAAAATGTTTGGAAATATGTAGGAGCTAATCAGTCGCAGTGCGATACAAACTACAGCTAGGCGTGGCTCGCCGTGGCCACTTGAGCACTCGGACCACCCCCCCCTCCCCCCTCCTCACCCCCACACACTATCACCCTCGGGGGTGAGGGTGGTGCCATCCAGTCCCACACGCGTCACGGCCAATACATCGGTCCCGACCGACGCGTGTTCGGACCAGGGTATAATAAGGTCACGCGGCCCCGCCCGCCGCCAGCCGGGGCTCAGCCTTCCATCTGTGAACAATGTTAACTATGAAAACCAGTTCATATTATATCAGAGACCGTGGTGTTAATATTCTTATCATGTTATCTCCACACCCACATAAAATCATCGGTCACAAAGTATTATAAAATTCCATAAGTTAGAATGTAGAGTGGAGCGATGTATTCGTTAGTAGTTTATGTGTTCGCTTGTAGATTCCTTCGTTCATATCGTGCAAAGACTGATTCCAGCATAACAAGTGTGTCTTTAACTGGTGTAGTACTCGTAGTTACTGTGCTAACTGCAACTTTGGTCTCGGGTTCGATTCGACAACAATTGATATTGATTTTTCCGTCAAGAAATTCGCAAATACTCGGAGATTGAAAGTTGGCGATTTGTCTATATGTCTTCTGTGCCTCGAGAAGCACATAAAACCGCTGGTTCCGACTGATCTTTCTCCGGTCGGATTGCCTCCCATCGGACTATGAGAGTGAGGGAATTATGAGTGCACCTGTGTTTGCGTACTATCAAATCTCCTGCGCCGATGGCTACTCGCTGGGAGCGCGAGGAGGAGCAGTAATGTATAATAACACTAGCGGACCCGACAGACGTTGTCCTGCATACCGACTGCAGCGCCACCTGCTGGGCTGATTAGTGAATCCCGATCATTCAGGGCGCCGCACAAACGTATATAAAAAAATCATGCAAATCGGTCCAGCCGTTTAGGAGGTCAGTGACAGTGACATAGATAGGTAGAGTAGAATGATGTATATAAAGATACCTTGGGACTAGAAGAGCAGGTCAGTAGCGTGTGTGCGGGCCTCGCTCCAGGAGCGCGCGGCGTCGGCCCCGCACGGCCGCGCGTCGCCGCCCTCCCCCTCCCCCACACCCACACCCTCCACTCCCTCCACTCCCTCCTCACACAACACACCCTCCTGGGACTCACCCTCTACAATAACACATCAATTCACAGTTGTATTAAAATCACAACGTCGAAAGAAAAGTCTTGTAACAAGATTTTTCTAAAAAAATACTGATAACCATTTAGGTGTCCCCTGTTTCTCTTCGCTATGAACAATCGGCCAATTCAACATTAATTTAATGTTGCAAAGTAATATGAGCTAGTCAATGTACGTGTATTGGCAAGCTCACGCCTGTCCAGAATGAATAAACAATATTATACTGAATATAGTAATAGATATAGAATGCCGTATCAAACACTACACAGATGTTTTTAAATTTTTTTCCAGGTTTCCTCTCGTAGTCACATTGGCACTTTTATAATTGTTACAAATCACTAAAATTGTAACATAAATGTGCTCAAACAACTCAGCGACAACGTAATCTGTACCTTCACCTTATAGAAGATATACTCAAATAATGCTATCTTTGGATAGTATTGTGTTCCTGCGGTAAGTGAGGTCGCCAATGCTCCATAGAAGGAAGGACTAGGTATGGAGTAACTGTGCTAGCGAGAGTTGACATTAGCACAGGTATTTCATTTTGATAAAGTAGAAACTTGGTATTACAGGCTACAGTAGCCGTTTACCATCAGGCGGACTGGGCGCTTATTTGTAACATTAAAAAAATGTAGTTATTCATACCAGTGTTGTTGTCGTGCGGCCGATGGCTGGCCAGTCCGAGCTGGAAGTGCGCGGCGGAGGTCTTGCTCGGCGTGTACCGACTGAGCGCCGCCGACGCTGCCCACACACACACACACACGGTATACTACACGCTAGCCCGTACACACACCAACACTACCGTGATATGTGCATACATAGCTTTATATACTAGCTTATTATAATAAATACATATTGCTATTGTACTGGGGTACCATGATCGTTTTGAATTCCTTTTACTCGTATTATGAACTTACGCGGTGTTCAAAACGGTCATAGGGACCCCTTTAGAGTTATTCGCTATAATCTGTGACAGCGAAAACGGACTCAGGGGTAAGGGGTTCAGCGGGTTGAACCTGTTCCACCAACTAAATGAGTGAAAAATGTTGCTCAAGCATTGAATATTGTACAAAATGTAACCATTGGGGCAGGGCAGCACTTGTCGTAATAGGTCTTTACATGTAGAAAAGGATGCAGAGGGTGGTCTGTTGAACTGCTTCTCCATACAGTTCATCAGACTTTGGCAATTACTCGGATTTGTATCATTATTATGAACACAAGTATAAATGTGTTCTCGAATTTTTTTAACTTTGCAAATGAGAGCACTTTATCAGTTCCAATAAAAATATAGTTTGATTTTGTACCATATTTGCATTAGTATAGAGTGCATATTAGTAAATTGAAAGCGATCAGTCCCCTATGTAACGAACGATGTTACGTGTTCTAACTAATGTCTCTCGCCATCAACATTTGTTCACTGTTTTGATAAGGTCGCAGGTGGTAGCTTATTACTATGGAAATTTTCTATCGACATAGTATTGGAATATAATATTTCAATATATTCGATATCGGCATGGATTATCTAATTATCCGTGGTAGCAACAATGCGATAAAATTCCAAGCTGAATACGGCGCACCACTTATGTAATTGATAGCTTGTGGAGGTGCCGTCACGAATTATGAGCGGTGACCTGGAATGCGCAGTCTCACTCGCGCAGTTACCCTCACTATTATTGCAGAGCTCTCATAACTCGTAATGACACCTGTACTTGGGATCAGAATTGATTGGGGGGTTATTGGGGGTGTGAGAGGGGTAGTACAGGGTTCACACAAAGGTCTCGTCGGGCACGGCGTCCAGGGCCCCCGCGCTCCACCGCGGCCCAACGACCACACCTACAGGTTTATATTACTATTTGTATCGACTACAATATTTATTTATTCAGTTTAAACCGTAACTTAATTTATAAAGACTTGATTGGCAAAACAATTAATAGGTAAATATTCACCTATCATTCAAATATGTATGATCTTGACAAGAATCATATACATGTAGCAGCGTTTATCCATTCGCTACAGAGATGGCGCTACTGGCTTGAGGCTTGACAATGTCAAGTTTGAGTACTAATACATGAGAACCTAAATCGCGCAATAAGAGTTTTCAAGCGCATTGCAGTATATATATATAAATTCCCATCTAGACGATAGGAGCCGTGGTTCCCTAGAGATGATACCCGCCTGGCTGGAATATCTTCCCTTTGCTGGGGATGATCATAGTCACTCGCTCTCCCCACATACGTAACGTTCCATAAAGACGTGATCTTCGCGTCTATAATTATAATGATCTCGTCTGTAGACGGTATGATGGTGGTACCTATATGTGTGTTGGCGGCGAGCTGCGTGTGGTCGGCTCCTGCTGTGGGAGGCTCCTCGCACAGCGAGGTCTCGGAGGGGTACTCGAACGTGCGCGTCAGCGAGTCGTCGAACTGCAGCTTCAACTGAAACCATAACACACACCATGTCAACATTATAATAATAACCATCTTCTTAGCCTTACCCCATACGTTGTGGTAGTCGGCACTTGATTCAACTCAACTGTATATGCTTAGAGTTTCGATAAGTGGTTAGATTTTCACACAACTTGGATTTTTTTTCTCTATTTAATGTGAACCACGAGGGCCTGATCACAAACTATAGCTACCATTTTTAAGCGGCAAATCGGTAATCTAGGTTAAACCAATTGTCAGATTTTCCAGAGTGAATTAGTATTATTTATTTATTTAGTATATTATGCGTGTATACCAATAGGCTGGGTACTATCGGGTTATTTAAACGCAAGTGCCAGTTCGTTATCAGACCATCTTCCGGCTGGGAGCGGAATCATGTCACGCAGCCAACAGGACACTTGCCTACATGGGACTAGACTACTACTGTTTACCTGCTGGACTCAATTAAGGATATTCATACCAATGCTCATACATCAACAACTAGCGGACTTCACCCGCGTAGTTCCCGTTCCCGTGGGAGTACGGGGATCAAATATAGCCTATATTAATCAGTGATAATGTAGCATTCAAATGGTGAAAGAATTTTTTAAATCGGTCTATTACCTTTTGTGGCAATTCGTTATAAACATCCATACAAATCTTTCCTCTTTATAAAATGACGACATGCTGAACACTATTGGGTCACGTACTTGCACCAGCAGGGCTAAGAATGTATATTATTGAAGTCATGGTGAAGGCGATGAGGCTTATTGTATAGTGCGCATTAGCATTAGTTGCGCTATGGGAACTTTCCCATGGCAGTGTATATGATACAAGTGGTGCGGCGCCGCGGTCACGATCACTGTCCATTTCACTGGCTCGCGGCGCGCCGCTGTGAACTAACACTGGCTGAGGAATGCACTCATGCACGCTGCCCTTCGACCGGGGTCATGAGATTTTTATGTTATTATCCAAAAAGTTATTATAGGAATATGTTCACCACAAAGTTGTATGTTGAGAACATTTTAGGGTACTAATATTGGAAGTGTTAGGATGTTCTGGTCAAGAATTTCATTGATAGGATACATAGCGATACAAAAGGCTTGCAGCAGTCTTGTCGTGGGTATAATATCTAGCCATATTTACTCGTGAACCGATGTGGCTGTCTCGTTTATGGTGAGTTATCTGAGACTAACGAATTAACGTCCTTGCCATCTAATGCATCTAATTGTTAAAACACCGGATAGAAAATATGAGTTGCGTTAATTTAGCTTTAACACCTTTGTTTTTCTGATCAAACTATGACTCAAGCTATGGACTGATAGGACTAAGTAAACTAACAGCGTAACTTGGTGCAACGTATTTCGCAGTCAATGCAATCGTTATCGTCTTTGGTTTTACTAATATGGTGCTGCAACTAAGCACAAGTATTAATAGTATATGTATGGAGAGGTGCGTGCATACCTTGGCGATGCGATGTTTGTCGGGTCTTGTCGGCATGGAGGAGCGTCCGTTGATGAGCACGTTGTCGTTGACGAAGCGCACGCCGCACGGCGAGGGCGGGCCGCTGTCGTCGTCCGAGTCGCTCGCCGCGCGCGCCAGTGCCTCCGGACGGAGCACCACCACGCCTGCCTCGCCCGCCTTAACAACACATACACCAACATTATTATTGCTATATTGGACACACTATTATTTATTACATCATTTTTCAACAATAGGCAATAAAGAGGTGTACCTATGCTATGTCGTAAGTATAAGGAGGTTAAAGAGATAGCATTATACATTATTCATGCACTAACCTCTGTCGACAATATTGCCTGAACTATTCAGCAATAATCGAATATTCTATTAGTGGAGTTTATAAAATCGGTCCAGTTGTCATAATATCAGTTTAAACAATCAGAGACCAAAGATAACACTGAACAGAATGATTGGGAAAATGGCATAGGATACACCGACGAGAAATTAACCTCTTAAATTCAGAATTATATTTATAGTAGGATTTTTAAACTGTTCATCTAATAGGCTGCAGTAACTGCTTATTGTCAGGCCGATGGATCACCTGCGATGCATAAAAAAGTATTTGAACAAAGTCCAATATTCGTTAAGATGACCACAATTTTTCAATTTAAGATCGTCACGGCCCATAGAACATTGATTGCATAGCCTGAACAGTTACTATAACATCTATAATTTGCAACCATCCGCCAGCTGGTGTTCATGGTTCGTGGCTCGCTACTCCAGCAGAGCTTTGTTTATCTAACACCGCCCCAGTTTAACCCCCCTGATTACAAAACATAATAAACGTAAAAATAAACGCCTAAAATAATCCTTGGTTTAAGTAATTACTTCTCTTGTGGTACGGATTTCAAAAGGGATGGTTTAAGTCCAAGTTTGGTCTAGTTTTGGTTTAAACAATGTTTTGTTAAGGGGTAAGTGTTTAGCTCCTTGTGATGAGGTCAACAGAATATGCGTGCCCATGATGAGCGTGGACTGCACAAACGAACGAGTTGCTGTTAATATGAATAAGGATAATATGTAGATGAAGTGGAGTGGCGCTCTAGTCTCTCCTATCTTGTAGGACTTGATCTAGACTACTTCTTGTCTATTTAAAGGACGTGCTTACTGATAAATTTCTACTCAAACGTTGAGATTATTTACCTTCAATATATGGACTTACGAGCAGGTACGATACTATTAATGTCTTAGTTGTTATATTCTGCCTTAATATAGATGCAACATTGAAACCAGTTCAGTTTCCAGCTTCGGAATGCTGTACAGAAAACATTACTTTTTACGTGTCACTTCGCGTTAAGAATTTTCCGAAACGAGTTGGTAGGCGCTGTGGAATCCGGTCCAGCGGCCCTGCATCCGACGCCCGCGCAGCGCCGCCGCAGGGACGCGCACGCACACTACGACGGCCGTACACACATAGACAAGGGAATATTATTGACAGTATTGACCATTGATCCATATCATGAAGCTTTAAAAGGCTGTCATCTTAGAACAGACAAGCTGATAATTGTAAATGAATAGCTAAAGACGTGCCGCTAGGTGAGTGTGATAGCACAGCCCTGCGCGGTGCTAATGACCCCTAAGACCAGCCATTAACACATCAATCGCTACATCCTGTCCTGCGTGAGAACTGCCCGCGACCGGCACTACTCAAGCATCAAGTACATACGCTCGTTATAAACTTGATTCTGTTCACGGCCTATGTTGTGGCCTTGTAAGGGCGAGGACTAGGGCCAGCAACGGTCCAACTGTACCTAAACAAGTATCCTTGCATCCACTACTATGAACAACGTCAATACACGAGTGCCTGGTGATAACAACAGGAAAGCATCATTAATTTACATTAGTTATTATTGTTCTATGCTGACCGCAACACAGAGTAGCTAGTGCGATGCGACGCAATTATCGCACTGTGCTCATTACTGGGTGTATTTCGAGAAATAATTGTTGTCTCGTGATAACTGACCAACTGTTTAAACATACATTTACTGTACACTGGGCCCTTGACATTCGTTGCAAACAAGTTTCGCCATATAAACCCGGGTAATTCGATCACATTGCTCCGGCCCCGGCAATCCGTTCGCTAATAAAACTGCACGCTCATTACTGCATTGTTCTTTTATTGTATTTACTTCGACTAATAAATAGGAGAACCCTACATGCAATCAATTCTGCTCAATTGGTCAAGATATCTATCCTTGGTACACTACGATCGCTGTAGTAGATATCGCCTTATCTCAATGGGCAACAGGTGCAAGATGGGGACTAGCCATGGGGTCAATATAGGTGTAGGTACCTGTAGTGAGACGTGGAAGACAGGTCCCTGGGCCTGTGTGGTGGTCACGGGTCGTGCGGGCCGCATCGCATGGTGCGCCGGCGACGGATGCGCGCGCACTGCCGCGCACCAACCACTATCTTAATCGCACCTAATCCACATTATTACATCCCTATCTACACCAGTTATTTGCGCGCACGACCAATATCTTTATGACGATATATTTCGGGGTACTTATGTGATATATGTGACTGTCATTAAGTATCTAAGTGCTAATCCCGGATATTTCATCATAATCAAACACAATCGATGAATTTGGTACTTACACACATAAGCATTTTAATTTGCCTTATATTTATTTATAGGTACCGAAATGATTGAGCATGTAGAGCGAAATATGTATTATTTTTTAACGCATTTCGATAACGCACAAAGCACTTGCAAGAGCGAATCAAGCGCCGATTATCAGCGATCAATAATCATTATCCGCTCCGGTCAACACGCTGCACAGTGCACATACATTATCATACAGACGTATCACTGCCCTTATCGATACGAATGCGTTGTTGTTCTACAAATCTCCAGAGATGCCTTCAGATAAAAACAGATAATATGCAGCTTTGTTTGATTAATGTTTAGCAAGCTGATGCAGCGATTGTGAAAACTGATTATGTTGTAAGTAGCTGTTGCATTCCGAACCCTCAATGGTTATTTTGTGAATTCCTAGATAAGTTCTCACACTAGATTCTATTCAAAGAAGCAAATAGCCCTGTTCACTATAAATCACCTTACATACAAATGTAGGTAAAAGGCAGAGTTCATTCTCCTTAAATCTAATACATGTTTACATAGTGTCTTCATCAATGTTGTGGTCACGTGTCGCATATGACACGTGTTCAGTTCTAATCTCATAACATTTTAATAACCTTACAGAATTCCTACGTGATAAGTGTACCATTGCTGCTTTTAATGTAAAACCGTAAACTACAAAATGTATTTGAGTGGTAATCCCACTGTGACAAACAGCTTCAGTCAGTTGTTTCCTGTAACATTCCAACCAGTGAATAGCAAGCTAACTACTATAGTACTGGTAATCCCAGACAAACACGTTATATATGTTCGGACTACCTACCTCAGAACACTTGGTAACATACCCCAAAGAATTGCTGGAATACTACATTGGGCAATGTTAGTAAACATGGTTTTTCAAGAGCCCTGCGTGTAATTATATTCTATCTATCTTGGTGATATGTAAAAACATCATAATGTTAATGCCTTGTTAACCATAATTTCAGTATTTTTACAATAGAAGAGGTCACAAGGCCTAGATAAAATTCTTGCTTAAAAGCCGATTAAAGTCATAGGTATCCAAGGTACATACTCGAAAGAGGATTATTGCTGAACACCTGATAAACGCCTATAATGCTTACATTGATTAAGAAACGTGACTCATGCTATGGACGTAGAATTTCGATAAATCACGTTCGAAACAAATATGTTACCTACATACAGCGCGTGTTTGTGACCTGAAACGGAAACACCTACGTGGATATTGACACTGGGCGGCAATAAGTTTACCTACTCGTCGTATTGTGTCCCACTTACGGCCGCCACTGTTGATAAATGCCCAACATGACTCAATTACACGGGTTTACTCATTGTAGCTGATCAATAAAATGTTAATTCTACAATTCTACTCAACTTCCTGGTGCCATGCTGATTGCGCGTTCTGGGAAGTAATTGTTTATCGAAAAACCTATTGTTGAAACATTATACTACGTAAGTAAAGTTACAGAAACACACGTTCCAATAAACGTGTTTAGGGGCGATATACAAATCAATATAATTTTTAAGCTCGACATTTTATCTTTGCTAATTTAACACAAAATTGTTTTTATGTGTAGCCTGAAACTATAACACAAGGATTGATTTTGAGGCACTTGGGCCAGAGAACTATCCATTGTATGTTTATGAAAAGGTAATATTAACGTTCCGTTAATTATCGTGACGGTTGTCCGTGATGCACTGTGATTGTACGTGGTGTGTTGAACCGTGTCATTAGTCGTCTGGGCTCCCGACAGTATCGATCCCCGTCGCCAGCCGAACGGCACGCACATACGTGCTATGCACTATTGCTTGCTCTACCCTCTACCTACAGACACTCGTTGCTTCCACACTGCCTCTGATTCATACTAGTCTCGCACTTTGTACACCTTTATACAACAACATATGAACATAAATAAAATACAGTTTATTATCAAACAATGTCGCCACCGACTAATGACTGCCATCAATTCTTCGTGCCTTGTTTACACCGCGGAGTATTCAAGTTTTCTTTTATTTGTGCTAATGACACCTGTTATAACTACCATTTAATAACTGAAGTCTTGTATTTGCGTGTTGTAACAAAATGTACAAGGTAACATGTGGCAGTAAAATATGTAGCTATCGTGTCACCCGAGCCGTATACCGCTGAAATAGGATCCTACGTCGATGCGTCGCGTTGGGCCGCGCGTGCCGCTGACCACGACTACACGCTGGTAATGTGCTCGTATGTTCGACAATACAATAATACTATTATTACAATGTGACTCAAGGGCTACTGTTCAAACGGCTTACATTATTAACGTTTAGCCGAATTCGGTGACTATGTCTGCGATAGTCTAACTATAACATCAGGGGCTGGATAGTTTCACACTTACTATGTGATTAAATTAACTTTTAGGTCTTTAGTAACGATTACGTCAAATGAAAGTTACCTTAAAAAATGAGGATGACATCGATAATCACAACTGTATCCGTGAACATTCCTCGAGCGTCAAAGAAGCTTCTGATAAATAAGAGAAAGTGTGCGATTAGCGTGCGAAGCTGGTTAAATATTAACAGCCATTGAATCACCGCAGGCACCGCGGTGGCGGGCCCGCTTCCCTTTCGATACTTCATTACGGAATTACTGAGCTCGTATCTCTCTCTAATAACAATGCTAATGCTTGCAAGCCTCTGGACTTACTACGTCTGAAATGAGCTGGAACGTTGCATAGTTCAGCTTTTAAGTCATTTTTGGGTTGTGTGAACATGTGAGTGTGTGTTATTCATCGGTGCGAAGAGATTTGAAAGTTCCTTGCTCCAGGCCGTAGGGAGTGTCAGCAGTCACGGACCGCGGCCCTCGGGGGCATTAAGTTCCGTTGCGCATGCCCTTGTTACTTCACGGATCCACGCGTGTCGTCGTACACTTTAACTGTCACGACTGTTCGTTTGTACATCTTATAAAATACCTGCCGATAAACCTTCACCGCTTGATTTCAGTGAATCATCTTCAGCCGTAACTGTATCATTAAGTAC
Organism: Watsonalla cultraria; assembly: GCA_964035505.1. Lineage (NCBI taxonomy): Eukaryota > Metazoa > Arthropoda > Insecta > Lepidoptera > Drepanidae > Watsonalla > Watsonalla cultraria. The sequence continues at coordinate 108,936 of OZ037717.1, read as the reverse complement.
CCATTTTTCACCGGTTTTCATTCATCGTCATATCATATCATAGGCTAGTTCAAGTCAACATCTGGAACGTAACCTTGTCATTTAAATTCAATTTGATACCTATTCAGTGGTTGAGGAAGTAATTAATTTGCTAAAGGACATGCTCCGGAGGGGGACGCTAAAGTGCCAATATAATAGAGCGGCGACGGCGGCGGCGGCGGCGGGCTGACGCACGCAAATGATACGATCTTATATCAAACTGCATCTACCGTGAGTCACGCTTTAACGAACTTAACAGACTGATTCGATCCTTGTTATTTTGTCATCGCACTATTTGCAAACTGAACGTATATGGAGACAAAATAGTACAAGTTTTTTTGTACGATAACATGATTTTAAAAGAACCAGCGTCATGCGTGGCAGACCTTCCTATATATTAAAATAAGAACAAAGCAGTTTATTTGTTAGATATAAGTTGAAAGCGAATTATGTAGTTGTGAAACACGCCCACTACGATTAATGTTCAGTCTCGAATAACTCTTGCGAAAACATTGCGATTCGGCCGTTAGTATTTAAACGACACATAGGTCTCCGGAACAACGATGGCTACAAATAGGCCGCTATATTAACGAGAAGGTGGGCATTGGGTACAGTTACTGACCGTAGGCCGCAGTTTCGGCAGGCCTAGCGACTACGCACCGAAAACACTTTCACGCAGATTGAGCATTCTTACGACGAGAAGATTCACTAACAGTCTATTCACCGCATTTAGCGACTGTAACCATTCCTATTAAGATGCTAACTTAATTTGCTCACTTCATTATAAGTATGAGATTTAAAATTGGTGAAATCTTCAGTTATCGGATTGAGAGGCGTTTAGGGGGATGTTAAATTAGGACAATTTAACTCAATTTTAGAGAATGGATATGAGCCGAGATGTTCATATAAAAGTGTGTGATGTGTGTGGTGGTGTAGGAGAGGAGCCCCCGGTGCCTGCGGCGGCGGCGCGGGCGCAGGCGCGGCTGACACGCGCAACCAGAGCGGAACGCGTGATAACCGCGCGGTGTTTTCGTGCTCATTATACCACTTCCGAACTCACATCACACACACGGCCGCGTTTATGCAAGCGAATGTAACTGTATCTTATTAATTTTACCTTAATAATACCTCGCGCCTCTCAATTATTTTAAAACTACGTCTTCACGCTGAATTATAAAAGGACCAAGTATGCCACGAATACCGTTCTAAGCTTATTTATTAACTTTTGTTTCAGTTAGAGTTTATCATCAGGATGATGCCGTATAGTATCCCAAGATGATATAAATTATTGGAAACATATCCCAAAATTATATATTATAAATTTCGGACAACAATCTAACGAATCTGCAATGCCATCATTACTTATTCGAAATCGCTGACAATGTGCAATACAATTAATAGAACGTATTTATTGAGAATTGATACGATCAGGTATTTCAGTCAGTATCGTAGTCGGTACAACGGCAAGTTACTTTCAATTTAGCTTCATTTTACGATATGAGCGGTGATCTGTGTTTGTAAATCATTGTGAGTGTGCGATGTCTTCTCCGGTCAAACTGAATACCACATACCACACATAACCTGGTGGAATGTGGTGAAAGTTGATTAACTTTTATTAACAATTGTATTTCAGATATTGGTCTTGAAAACGAGATCACAATTAACTTCGTGGATCAATGAAGCTCCTAAGGGTGCAAAGCAAGGGATGTATTTGTGAAGAACCAAAATAATATTTTTTATTTATTTATTTAGCGCAGTGATTTCACAGATTGTCCCTCAATATCCATCCGCTTATGGAAACGGAGAGTTGCCGTTTAAAATGTGGGCATGCATTTTCCGCCTTACAAACAGCCAAATAACACGCCTGTAGTATTGTGTTCGGCGTCAGGCGGGCTGTTAACTTTCCACATTTAAAGTTAAAAAAAACATTAGTCAGAGCACGATATTGGCGATAAGCGATAGCGCTATCAGATACAGCTTATCGCATAATGTGAGCTGGCCAACTAACTAGTGCCGCGGCGCTCCAAGGGCACCGGTGATTGATTCCGCTATTTTTTAAACACTCACGTTTTGGAAAATTATATTTTTGTGCTAATATTTAAATTAGCTAACTGATAAAGAACAAGTTAATCATCTTACATAATGCGGATAGTCAATGGTAAAGCTTGTCTCATCTTGGATGATCCGCTCTCAGTCCTCACTAACTAGTAGGTGACATCAACGATGCACATTTTGGTCAAGTAAAGGAACACGATTACATTATGAGATTTGCAATGTGTTCTAGGCTATCACGATAACTGCTGGCATTCGTTACAAGTAACACTAGCTGGAGGACCGGTCTGCAAATGTCAACCGGTAAACATTAAACAGCACGCTGATGGACGCTGCACCCAACATTGATTAATGTACAAGAGGTGGCGCGGTGGTCGGACTAGCATGTCGCAACTGTGTGATCATTTTGCTTCGAACGCTTTACATATGAATGAAAGCATTTTGTGGATCCGTAGCCTTGATGGAGAAGGTTGAACATTTGAACAGTGACTATAATAAGGATAGGGCTGTTCAACAGTTATAACAGACTTGTCTGCATTATGAGTACTAGAACAGAACAATTAACTGCTAATGATAAAACATGGGTGATTAGCAGATCTTTATCGATTGCAGTGGTCAATACTGGAATACTGTGGGGCAATATTTAAGTGCATTGCCTCACCATGTGTGCAGATCAGAGCTCAGTATGCAGTTGCGTCGTCGGCGGACAACTGGCGACCTCGCGGGAGACCACCGCGTGTTATTTGCTATTCTTACATATTGTATTTTACACTAATCAATATCGCAACCTCGCCTCGACAATTTCATTGCGGAAAAGTATCGACAGTTCTACAGTCACCTCAACAGAGTGCTGTTTTTATACAATCTAGATCTTGCATTGACTTGACCTCGACAGAATGCAATTCTACGAAAAAAATACAAAATTCACGGGTTTTTTCCAAATTTTCTGCCTTTTCCGTGGAATTGAGATATCGGTGAAACCAAAACAATGTAGATATTAATCAAGAGAAGTTCGACACAATTACGAGATTGATAAAGCTCAATGTTAATTAACACAAAATGTCAAGAACAACTAAAACCTCTTACTTTAATAATGTAATATCTGCTAAAACGTATCTGTCGTAATCCGATCTAGTCGTTTTAATTTAAGAATTTTAAAGCTAAAATCAAAGTGGACATATTATATAATTTGTGCCCTGTTCTTTACGGATACTACCAAAATCAACAAATATGTAAAGCCTAAAGGTCCCTGTAATAGTTTATAAGTAATGGGTGTTAAAGACGTATGGCTTCTCATATCGGGTGTCTCGAGACACATTGTGTAACAAGAATAATAGCTTCCGGCAGCTCAGTAATCCTCTCACAATATTTGCTGACTGATAACCGCCTGATAAGAGAAAGTGATTCGACCCTGACACCGTTCTCTTCAAATGTAAATACTCTTGATCTAAGATTATGCCAATATGTGTGGAATGAGCCACGGCACAACTATACTGATGATCATTAACATTATCTACATATTTGAATCTGAATATTTCTGTTCAGCCAGAACAGGGGGTCCACTGTGATCCAACAAAATACAAAGTTTCGGTCAAAAGTTCGCAAAGTTTCTACCACCCTTCTTATTCGTTCTCAAATGATGTCCAAACATCGTCCGCAAGACAATTTGATTTTGAAAATCGTTTTCGAAGTTTATTGGAGAAAGAGAGTAGACTCCTGGTTGGGAAGTTTATGTATCTGTATAATTTATATGATCTAATATTGTTTCATCTTAGTGTATGATGTGTTCGACAGCGCAGCGTGTAAACCAGATGCGACATAAACAGCTGCCGTTGTGTTTGCGTGGTGGGAGCCTGGGAGGGAAACTGGGAACCGCTTTTTTGGCAGACTGCTATTGTGCCGTTTTATATTACCGCGAGAAAGCGCTAATGCACGTAATTTAGTAATTATATCTAGTTCCTCGTCACCGTGCGTCGTAGTTTTTGCATCACGTAACGTCGCTGTAGGTTCCTTTCCTGAACGAACGGAGTCGAAGCGATCACTCTAACGATACAATATATCACCGTATCGCATGATATCTATTTGTACCTCAGTTATAAACACCGGATAACAGGAGTATCTGATTATATCTTATCTAAGATTAAATAATAAACTTATTTGCTACCTGCGTTGTTTTGTAAGGAATTTATGAAAATTGCTATGGAATCTAAAATCCTTTGGGAATATATTTCTTTGTGAAGTTAACCAAAAGTCTTACCAGTTAACAAAACTTTCGCTTTAACGGTCTTGGTGAAAAGAGACCATCGTTCAAGTGATTGTCACGAAGGTGCCAATGAGATGGCAAAAGGTGTTAAAGTCAACATGTGACCGGTGTGTTGTTCTGGTGCTAAACGGCGAGCACACACCGCGCCGCTAATCAATCATGCGCGAATATGACATCCGTCGCGCTCATTAGTTTTACGCCGACCGATCGAAGGAATACTTCACTCAGTTTACATTCTCGAGGCAACTGCAGGGAAACGTGCGAACTACACTTTATACACAAAGTAAAAGAGTTATTCATTGAAATTTCTCAGAGTATTCTGGCTTTTGGTCAGTTTGATCCAAGTTATCGTTCGTAAAACGGGTTCCAGTAGGATTTAGTTTTGGTCCAAGTGGTTTGTCATGTTGTCCCACCCTATGTATACGATCCAACGCGCCACCTGCCCTCCCGCCACCTGTCGCCGTCGCTCGGTGCAGCGATGGCCATGTTGTGAGACAGACTAACAAAAAGCGCGCTCAATTTGTACGGTGACAACACGTAGAGAGTTTGTTCAATACAATTGGTTAAAGTTATAATTACTTTTTTGTTACAATTAATTGAATCCGAGTTGTTATCGCAATCGATTTTTCTTTCCATTCTTATTTTATCATCGGAGTCACGAAGTCACGAGAGCAATTAATTACACAGGGCATTGTTGTAGTGACAGCGGCGCGCATTGTCGGTTGAACGAGTGGCGTGGAGGCGCGTGGGCAAATACGGTGAAAGCAGGCTTGGGCCACCGTCGAGATGACATCGAAGACCTCACCATTTGTTCTATCGGGCACTTAAATGTTTGTTCAGACTTTACCGTCCGTATTGGAATAGTCCACTCTAACCTTAGCTCCTCTACCTACCCTGATGTTTGGACCGCCTACAAGACAGAATAGTGTCCTTTGCCATATTCTGAGGGTCACGTCACTCAGTCCAATAGTAGAATCGTGTGGTGAGAGTACGATGAATAAATGAAAGATGTTGTATTGCGTAACGTCGGAGCGCGGCCCAGGGCGCCCGATACCTGCCGAAATCGAGAGTGCGTCCGCGGCCGTCGATCCCTCCCGCGGCCGGTTTCACCGATAAACACTTTCACCATTTGCACACTATTCTTTTATATTTGCATATCAAAATATGTTTCATAAATCGACGCGTTTTCACAATTAAGTTAATGCTCATCACTTAATCCGCGATAACTAACATGCCAAGAGCCCGTAGAGATGGTATTCATGGATTACGATCTTCTAACAGAAATTGGCAGATGTACAATCGTGGTGAAACAGAAGTAAAGTTCCTGTGCTTATGTCGCGAGGGTCACTCGACTCGGACGCATCGTAATTTTGTATTGTTGTCCGATCGTGCAGGTGACGACGTCCGATAAACGATACTGGCGATACCTTTTTCAGACAGAGGACTGGTAAATACGTACAATTTAACAGGGACGGTTCAAGGTCTAAGGCGGCCCCATGGCGCAACGGACTGCAGTGGCACGGTACCATAGTTTGCATACGCATGTTGTGATGTCTATTATAAAACGAGACACATTTCACAAAGTATTCAATTGTGATTATTCCTAGCTACCATTTCTCTCGTCGATCTATACCTCGGTTGATTGTGTATGCAAAGAAATGCAACATAATAACAGCGCGCGCTTCCGATTGGTCATCAATAATGTGAACGATAACGCAGGAATGTTTCCGTTGGAGTGTATTCATTTATTACTAAGTATATTTACATAATTACGGCTCGTTGAGTACTTACATTTGATTGGGTATGACATTTGAGCTGATTCTAGTTGGTAGGTTGTAATGTAAGCTAGATATAAAGCGGTGCAACTGACCTTGAACCTGGTTCGGCGGCTGGCGCGCAGGATGAGGCCGTCGTTCTCGATGTAGTCGGGCACCTCCTTGCGGTTGGAGAAGTTGAACACGACCGACGTGGCGGCGGGCGGCGGCGCGCGGCGACCCCCCGCCCTCGCGCCCGCGCCGCGCCCCCACGACCCGCCGCCCGTGTCCGGGCTCGACCCGCTCCAAGCACGCTCGATGCCTGCGGCTCCAATCCGGGACGCCACGTTGCTCGGTTTGCTCGTCGTGTCGGAGTGACCGTTCATCAGGGCCGTCCTGGGGACCTCGGCACCTTCCTTCATCTTCGTCTCCTCGGCGATCGCCGGCTCGAGAGGAGGCTTGGACTCCGGGACCGGCTTCAGTTCAAAGAACGCTTTGGATTCCAGGACCGGCTTCGTCCCCGGGGGCGAGCGAGGCTCGGGGGTCAGCTCCCGGGTGATCGGCGACGGCGGGCCCGGGGATTCCCCGCGCGGGGACTCGAGTGTCACCCGAGGGATCGGCTCGACGAGCGCCGAGGGCGGGGGCTCGCGCCTCTCGACCCACGCCGAGGCGGCCGTTTCCGGCTCGAGAGGAAGCGGCGACGGGATTCGGGGCGGTTCGCGCTCCGGAACCTTCCGGGGGGCATCATCGAGGGAGCGCGGGGAGGCGGCGCGCTCGAGCGGCGGCATCGGGCGGATGACCCCGATGCGGCGCGCGCGGCCCACCAGCACCGCGTTGGTGGCGGCCAGCGGCGGCAGGTGCGAGCCGGCGCGCACCGCCTCGAACGAGTACCGCACCGACGAGCCGGCGCGCGCGATTCCCTCCAGCGCCGCGCGCGACACCAACCGAGCCTCCGTCGCCACCGACACACTCGCGCACTCCGGCTCGTCCACGCTCGCCGGGGCCGCCTCCTCGGGCTCGGGCGCGGCCACCGGGCTCGGCGAGCGCGCGCCGAACGACGGCTCCCAGGCGTGATCCTGGAGCTCCGGCGTCGAGCTTCGCTGCGGGGGCTCGAGGCCGCGGAGGACGGCCGACACGCGCGCCGCCGGCGCCGGCCGCCGCGGGGGCGCACTCTCGAACTTGCGGAGCGTCGAGCGCACGACGTCCGGCGGCGGCCGCTCCGTCTCGCGCAGGAGCGGCGTGGGGCGGCGCGGCGGGCGGGCGGCGCGCGGCTGCGGCGGCGGGCGCGGCGCGAGAGGCGGCGGCGGGGCCAGCGGCGGGGGCGGCGGCGACGGCGAGGGCGGGTGGGGCTCGTCGCGCGCCTCGAGGCGGCTGAGCGCGTCGACGGAGCGCGCGCGCTTGACTGGATCGCGGCGCGGCGCGGGCGCCGGCGGCGGCGCGGCCACGGAGGCGGGGCGCGGCGGGCGCGGCGCGGGCGGCGGGCGCGCGGCGGGCCGCTCGTCGAGCAGGTGTTCGAGCGAGGCGGCGCGGCGCAGCACGGAGGGCCGGCGGCGGGGCGCGTCGCGCAGGGCCAGGCTGAGGTAGCGCGACTTGAGCCGCTTGACGATGCCGGGCCCGTAGCGCAGCTCCTCGTCGTCGTCGGCGGGCGGCGGCGCGGCGGGCGGCGCGGGCGGCGCGGGCGGCGGCGTGGCGGGCGGCGTGGGCCGGCTGCGGGCGGCGCGTCGCTGCAGCAGCTCGCGCTTCCATTGCGGCAGGGCCCCGTTAGACATGCCTGCGCACACGCACACACACACACACCCTTAGCATACGTCACACACACACCCTCGACTACGGCTCGTCAAATGCAGTTCCAAAATGTCTATACAACAAAGTAAATAAAGAGCTTCCATGAGGCTATGATTATAACTGCAAGTGTGTGTCTCATAGAAATATATTTTTGTGGGAGTGTATCTTATGTTATGTATAACATACGAAATGGTGTGTTAAAACTCCATTATATACATTCTGAGACGATCAATAAAGTATTGCAACAGTTAAAACTTTACTATACCTACATCACCCATAATTATACGCTCCTATTATGACAGTATACATCTATTATAATGTTGTAATATCCTTATGTCACAAACCAATCCATCGAGGATATATTTCAATGTATATTAAATATAGAGAATGCACAACCAATTATCAACTCACCAAAGTCCTGGGAGGAGTCCAGGATGGTCTCCACCATCATCTTGCTCGGCCGCACCAACCTAACCAGCTGATGGCAAAATGCAAACAAAATATATATTTAATAAGCCAAATCACTCACAAGCTCACATTAATGTTTAGCTTACTTACAACTATATGTCAAACTTATTAACACTGGTTGTAATGGTTGGAATGTGAAACCAGCCTGTATTTATGTAGATATTATTATGGAGTTGAGTGTTGAGCGAAATTGTACCTGACAGTTTTTGTTTCTATGTCGTGTGACCTATAGTGTATTGCACACACATCCGTGTCTAATATACAGAGACCACTATACTGGTCTATGTGAATACTATATAGATATTGGGCTATTTAATATCTGTGTGCGCATGCTGTGGTCGGATCTGTCGCTCCCGTATCGGCCTTCTTAGCCATTGGCGGAAGTGCCGTCAGAATCTCCAAAATGACGCTGCTTGAATCATCTGTCATAGATGCAAGAGGCCAATTATATTATATTATAATATCTGAGAACAAACTTTGTAATAATCAGTAAATTAACCTCCATTTAATGATATTGTAGGTATATATTTATTGGAAAAAGAAGCTTTATTTTGCTATGACAATTGTGGTTTAAATACTAATCCACATTTGTCATGCCTTAAAATTGTGGGTATGTGATACCCACACAGATAAATAAAATTGAAGTGTCTGTTTGTAATTTGAAATTAACAGCTTTTTACAAAATGAAAGTATATGAAAGTAGTTACATATGCTACTTTCTTGAATCCAATTTTTGAAATTTTTCTGTATGTTTTTGTTGCTGGTAATCTCCAAAACAGCTGGATGGATTTTAACAGGACTTCCATTGGTAGATAGCTGTTACAAGGATTAACTTAGGGTACTTTGTTCTTTTGTTTGATTGGGTTCCGTGAAATAAAGCCAATGTGGATGAAACCACAGCTAGTTATAGTTATATATATTCTATGCCCATAAATAGAATTGAAGTGTTTATAACACTTGTTATGAAAAAGATATGGTAGGTAAGTACATACATAAAGCTGTCTGTTTATTTGTTCCAGCTAATCTCTTAACAGCTGCACTAATTTTCATATTCATATATTGATTGCATTAGTAGTTGCATGATACAATATAAACCTAATTATAATTGTTACATTTTGAACTGAAATAAACCCTTTTCCCCAATATTAGTTGGACTTTAAATACCAGATAACTGATGTTATTCAGTAAGAAGAATACAAGAGGAAGAGGCTACTTTGATTTATTTATGTGAGGCACAGCTAGTTTAGAATATCTTTTTCTCTTCCCCAAACTATATAAATTTTGGTATAATAGATGTAGTAGCAGTACAAAATGTTCTTTTAAAGCTGATCATATTATTACTGTTGTTTATTTGCTACTTAAATAATATGAACAGTTAAAACTAATATTTTTTTTTATTGTATTATAAATGATTCAGTGCACTTATCATATAAGCCGTGAAGTTTGAATCCCAGTCTGTACAAATTAGATTTTCTTTAGTTTGAAAGGACTTGAATAAACTTGTGATTTTCACACCACAAGCTTTATGCTGAAATCAAACATGAAACTTGCATGTCTGAGGATGAAATACAGACATCTATCATGTTGACACTTAATCATCTGTAGGGTAATGCTCTCCCCTTTGGGGACCCTTCTGAGATGGCATGAGCATATTTATTTTAAACTAGCTGTGCGCCCCAGTGTTCACCCACATATACTTCATTTAATGACTGGCTCTAGCTACCTAGTATGTACATAAAAAGTATTTCAGAATAGTTCAAGTGTGTTGATTGTTTACATTCATATCACAGGTGGGCAATGTATTGTTCTGTGCTACAATTACATTGCCCCTCAACATACAAGTGTTAATAAGTTTTACATAACATGGGTCACTGCCACACTAGAGCACAGTGAGCGCGATAGCTGGCGCACTAAATACGATGTGACCACTTGGTGCAACTGAATATTATAATATAGTTATAGCTGACAGCAGTGCACTTCCAATAAGAATGCAGTCAGTTCCAGTGCAAGGAGTAAATCACAACATTGATAAGCTCGGCGCGGGAGCACGGCGCGCCGCCGGCGTCGATGACCCCGCCTAACTGTACTCAGCGGTGCTTCGTTACGGCGGGCTACTGCTCATTATCGCTGCCTAATTAATGATGCTCCTCTCCTCAGCCAGCGACTCCCGCCGCACTACCATGCAACCTGACACGACACTATAGCCCGTAGCCGGCGTACACACCGCCATCCACACAACTCCCGGTGCATTCCATTGGTTCATTCTTACAATAACATCGATTCCTACCTGTTACAAATCCATCGATATTATTTTAACACTATCAAGTATCCAGCCTTGACTCTGAATACAGTCATCGATCCATTGACACGTACCAGCAAATTGTTACACTCAAAAAAGTAAAAAATGCAATCGAGATACACGCACACGCGACTTTAAACGAAACGATGACTGCTGGGTCCCTGTCGCGAGACTTAAATTTACACTAAACATTAACACGTAACCGCATATTACTGTTTATATCACATCACAAAATGTTATGGCTCCGACTATTGTTAGTTTTTACATAAACATTTAGGAACATAATTATATTATTCAGTGATCACACAAAATACACGTCCACATAGATCACTTGCCAGTTGCCACTTGCTTGCATGACTGCGTACTGACTGACTGACTGAGCTGAGTCTATCCTGACAGTTTTCTTTCTGTGAACTTGACTTACCTGCCAAATGTCAGTCAGCCACCCGGTGACAGACGGATGACAGCTACCACAACTACCAAATAAGTTAGCGTTGTTTCTTTATCTATGTACTAAACAAATAATAAGAAGATTGACACTGACAGAATGTCAAATTGTCGCTGCCATAGTATTTTGCATAGATAAAGAAAAAAAATGTATTTTACAGAGTATAGTAGAGCCATCTATAGGAGGAAATTCAAATCTACTCTTGTTACGATGCCCCAAAGTATCTGTACAGTCAAAATAGAAATTCTACGCGAGATGTCACTACTTGTTCAATTAAAGCTTTAAGTTATAATAAATCTATACATCTATATAGATAAATAAAATTGATGTGTCTGTTTGTAATTCCAAAATAACAGTTTTTCACTAAATGTATATGGAAGTATACACGGTACTGATAATAAACAACCAATAATTAAAAATTTTCTCCGTCTATCTGTCTGTCTGTTTGTTCTGGGTAATCTCCGAAATGGCTGAATAGATTTTAACGGGACTTTCACTGGAAGTTAGCTAATGTTACAATGAGTAACATAGGCTACTTTTAATTAAAAAAAACATAAGTGTTCCGCGAGACACACATTAAATTAACTCTACGCGGGTGAAATCGCAGGGCACAGTTAGTAGAGAATAAATATTGGCTAGATTTTTCTAGGTAGGTACTCTAGGTAATACCTATACTTTTTTGTTCAACATTACTAGATATTTAACAATTTTACAAACATCGTAGGTATTTTCGCATAGAATAAACATTAGCTCGTAGCGGTTTCTTAATCCATTCCTATTTGTATGAATGAATGTAGTCAATAGGAAGGCCACACCTCACAGAACGCAGCAGGGTGGCCGCCCCTCCCTGATCTCGGCCGCGCTCAATCCACTATAATCCCGTAACTGCCCACTTCCCATCCATGAAATACACGCTTTCCATAATAATGTTTACATACACTGGTTTTCTATTTGCACAGCTCCTTTTTAGACTTCCTATTACTAAGACTGTCCACTTATCTGCCCGTGTGTCTGTACGTCCATCTCAGCAATTATCTCACGCACAAGGTAATCAACTGACATGGTTCGTCACACCGCTGCTTTTTTTAACCGACTTCAAAAAAAAATCGTAGGTTTTTTTTAATGTTTGTTATCTATGAACAATTGACTCGGTGAACTGATTTCGATGATTGATTAAGAATTGATTGAAAGGTGATGCTTCCCAAGTGGTCCCATTTTATTTTGGTTCAGTTCCGATGGTGGCATCCATGAGAAATCGAGGGGAACCTTCGACGAGGGGAATCTTACTAGCGACTAGTGCGTTAGTTAATTATTTTCATTGAGTATTTGAAGCACTACAATTTAATGAAGGTGTCGTGTCGATCTGATGATGGAGCTGAAAGACAATCGAAGGAACTGACCACCAACTTCAAAAGTAAGTAATTTATTTCACATAATTTTATTTTATCTTTTTTTGTGCTTTTTTTTTAAATTTTATTTCATAAAATAATATCATAGTGTGGCAATAAAAAAGTGGCAGACGGCACCACAGGCGGTGACCCTGGGGTACTCATAAATACTTGGCCACAAACGAATGAAAGAAAAACAGAAAATTTACTTTCACACAAAAATGAGACGCAGTGCAAAAATCAGGTAAGGTACAATATAAATGGTTAATTTCGTACATAACAGGAGATGACACGTCTCAGACATACATTAACTTACACTAAGACAAGTTAGTTCCTATTTGTGCCTACGTGTTGTTGCTAGCTCAGCTAATATTTATGTATGAAGCAGTCCAACGGATGGCAACTCCAATCACATGTTTATTCACAAACAACACTAACATACACATTACACATTTTCATATTCTATTCCAAACGTTGTCAGGATACTTACTTACAAGAAATTGATTCAGCGGATAAGTCAAGTAAGAGGTATTCTTGGTGATTAATTTAATTAATATGGGCTATTTAGTATGGCGGTCCATCGGACAGCGGGACCAACCCGTCCGATGTTGACTTAGTGCTTCAAACGGTGATTTATGCAAATTAATTTCAAAATGCTGGCGAACACGGTTTTGGTTTCGGGACTCAACATAGTAAAGTTTAAAATTAAGTGTTAAGAATGCATAAACATACAGGGAGAACACAGCGCCGAAGCGCCGCCGACCAACTGCAACGCTCCCACTACCATTTCATTAATTCTGTGCCAGCGCATCGAACAGACGTACACAAGCGCGCTATTCATCTATTCATTGCCATGTATTCATCAATCAAATAATTACATTTTTCATACAGTCCATTCAGCTTTCATTTACATCATCAACAATAGGTGCAATCGTAATAACTTTGAAAACATCTTTAATACAAACAGTAACAGCCAATGAACAAAGGAGGTATTTTTGTTATGTTTTGTATTTGTCGGTGTGGATTGGGTCGGTCGGAGGCTCAGTTTCGGCGGAGAGGCGACTTCACAAATAAGTGACAGTATATATGTGGGACGGCAGTGTATCAGACACATATGGGTACAGACAGGGTAATGTGACACGAGCCGGGTACATTTTTCAGCAAAATAACAAGGTTGATGGCGAGGGACGCGGCTCGCAATCCGGCCGGCGAGGTCCCCCGGGCCCGCCGCGGACCCTTCTAATAAATTCCCTAATCATTCACATAAACTACTGCTTATATTTTGTCTACTGTCGACCATACGTCTCGCACTATTTTATTTGTATTTTAACTTACTTTACCCTCGATACACACATACACATAAATACAATTAAAAATTTTTTTCGAATTCCAAATTATGAGCTTTTCACTACAATGCATATGAAAGTTACACCGTTTTAAAACCAAATTTATATGTTTTGTCTGTCTGTCTGTTTGTTTGTTTCAGCTGATCTCTGTAACGACTCAACCAATATTACCAGACTGTCACGGGCAGATAGCTAATGTCATAAGGTAGGTATCTAGGGCTTTTATCCAAAAATGTCATTCCTAGACAGGTAGAAACCGTGAGGCACAGCTAGCCGTAAATAAATATTTTTTTTGACAATATGTCAAAATTGAAGAAAAGAGCAAAGCAGTTGTCAGTTGTGGCTGGGTCGTTAACTAAGATACACGTTTATAGACGGCTGATAGACTTATTGCCTAATTCGATTACCTCCAGAGCTACTTCATTAATGTTTAAAACTCGATGTATTTAAGTAGTTCTAGTTACGTAGAACATCAAGTCTCGTTACTAACGCTTCATTGCTTCGGTCAAAATATGTACGAATTTAATAGTTTATAAGTAGTTTTACAAAACTCTGCTGTAGACGCCTTTTTCATTTTTAAATTCTTTCTTAATAACATTTCTCGCAAGATTTGTAGACTGATTAGACCCACAATAATATTAGTTGAAGCATGTCGCCTCGCGCTGCTCATTAAGCGACCGGGGCGGGCCAAGCCAGCGAGAGCGATTGAACACCATAATGCCCCATTGATGTAGCGTGGTACGCGGTTATTGCCACACACAGTTTACTAAACGTTTTATTCAACCCAACATCGTCGAGTTGGGTTCGGGCGAGTAAATAAAAAACCTATTTGTACATATTGTAATCGAATCAATAACTCTGGGTATTGCGGGGATTTGTTGTATATATGCGAGCGGTATTGGAGTTTGCAGACACAATGGTTCAGTAGGTAGGGAGATATTGAGTCGAAAGCAATTTCATTGTGACTGGACACGGACTGGGTCTTTGTACAAAATGTATCTCTGTACACAATCACGGCAATGGCTGAAACTAACTTACAAATTGGGTCTTAAAACTTTATTTATCCAATTAATGTACCTATCAATGTATCTGTCTGTGATGGTTTCGGTGAAGTGTACATCATCATATTATGAACTATAATATACTAGCTGTGCTCTGCGGTTTCACCCGCGCAGAGTTAATTTCGTGGGTAGCCAGAGGAACCCTTATGTCTTCTTTAATGAACAGTAGCCTAAGTTACTCCTTGTAACACCAGCTAGTGAAAGTCCCGTTAAAGGTCCAGCCGTTTCAGAGATTTCCCGGAACAAACGGACAGACAGAGTAAACATTTAAAACTTGGTTTTTTCGTGTCAGTAGCGTGTATATTTCCACATGCATTTAGAGAAAAGCTGTTATTTTGGAATTACAAACAGACACTTCAATTTCATTTATCTGTATAGATGTATAGATTATACGACTCTCTTGTAGTGATTCCAACATACGAAATATAAATGTTAGTGGATTTGTTATTTTATAGATTTGGTCTAGCAGCTTGTCACGTAGAGCATCTTCACACAGATACATAACTTGTAGCTTATGGATCACTCTCCGATCCACTGAGCAGCACATTCTCCACACATATATACTATATACTATCACACTATAGCAGGGGACAATGAACTTCAAATCACTTTGTATTTCGGTAAGGCGGGCTAGGTTAACAATATAACTTGAAACTTTCCCCACAGATTACTAGTTTCTACGTGTCTCGGCCATAGTCGTAGCCTGTAATTGGCTCGGTATTCACAATGAGAGTGATTGTGTTGCGTGGTGTGCGCCCTGTGCCTGTGTCACAGCTCCGTGTAAATCAAATGAGGTGTGAGCCAGGAGCGTGTCGCATAACGATCAAATATTCATAAAGCGGCGCGTTCACACCTCCGGGATCAAATAAAATGCTAATTTATTTTCAATCTGGAGCGACATTTCCCGTGTACCTGTGTGGCGGGACACGCTCCGCTGAACCGCGCGTTTTTTTTTTCTTGATTTCATTCCCGCTTTAGCTCATCACGTATTTATATCACGTACATATTAATTGGCTTGAAAGTGGAACACAGAGGCTTATGTTTAATGGCTTTTTTCGATGACAGTGTCTGTGAGCGCGATCAATTCCCCCGTCACGGGTAACTACCCCGCGGGCGATAGAACGCGACGGTAATTGTGAACCGAGAGTGTTGTGGGTAGTAAGTGCAGTTAAGTAGGAGAGTAAGTTGGTAAGTTCTGGTAAGCTGTGGTGGTAAGTTCGTCGCAAAGCACTCGTGATGAGGACTAATCCTCCATCTTTAAATATGTCATTAAGGCACCGTACCGTACTGAAAAGTTAAACACGGACCCTTATAGTCTTACATAGTCACAGGTAATAATTATTTAAGGTTAATTAGTATATAAGTAAAATATTTAGTTCTATTGTAGAGTAATCGAAAACATTTAGAGAACCAATAATGTAGTTTTGCTGTTTGTAAAGTGAAACTTTATGAAAATGACTAGGGTATCTAATTAGTTGTGTTTGTTTGAACCCAGTTTACGCACAATGTTCGAAACACGGTTAGTTTGTGGATTCATCGAACTTCAGAAATACAAAATAAATAACTACAGAACTCTCCGTGCCCGAATCCCGTCGCACTCCACCGTTTGTTTGATATCGAAGTTACAATTTGATCATTTTCATTCAGCGACCGGTGCGAGCTTCTGTATTATAATTGTAATTTAACTTCGGAGAGATATTCTCTGACGTAACCGATTTCACCTCTGGTCTGAATGATAACATTTATAATAGAAGTAATACCATACATTGTTAAGTTGTTTTACAATAAATACAACCGAATCATGTAAATTATTACATTCAGTAACTACATAGTATTATATCTAAAGCAGTTGACATCCTAAGGTACTTAAGCATTGTAGCAAAGTCAAGGAGGGCGGCGGTATGTAGGGACCTACGTCATACATATTATATTAAGTGACAATGTAGGAATTAATCTTAAGCCTAAATGCTTGGGATAACTCACAACAATCCTTGGATTACAATCTGTGAAGCCAAGTAATAACGGAATGCAATGCCCGCTTCCAACTGCCTCTAACTCCCGTGTTCAGAAAATTGAAGGAGCACTGAATATTTAAGGAAGTCTCCAAACATAGCGGAGGCGCTAAGCCACGGCCTGTGAAAGTTTGAACGGGTATAAACACTGCTTTAATGCACGCGGAACATGAACTAAACAAGTACCGATTTATACAGTTTATTATAGCTGTATAGTAAGGTATATCTAAGTATGTTTAAATTTATTAAATTAGAGCTTGCTTACGGCGTCGCTTATTACATTATATATAAACTGTCTGAACCCTGGATTGGCAGAGTGGGGTCGTGATCAGATGCGATGGAAGCAAAGAACCGCAATCCTTTTATTATCATACAATTTTATTTCAAAGAACATTCGTCCAACGAGTGCAGTTCGCCACACACACACGCTTAGTCAAAGAGCCATTCCCTGTGAGGTAATACAGCTCCGAGGGTAGTAAGTACCTTACTTTACTTGTTTTATTATTTACAGCGTCCAGTTGCGCCGCTCGATTGAATCCTGCATAATTGCCCATTGCGTTTGACCCTCCCGTTTATCCAATATCTAATAAAATAACGTTTGGTACTGACATTTGGCTCGGGCAAAGCATTTTATTTACGGAGGGAGTTTTATAACAAATCAATTTAAATTCGCAAACAAAACAGATTCTCTCAGCCGGCAGTGAATTAACTTTTCAGCACATTTTTAAACAGCTAGACCTCGCGACCATATTCCTTTATTTACATTGTTGGGTTTAATCCGTTTACTGAGGCTCAGGCGCGGCTCGAGGCTCGCGGGGAGAGACGGAGAATATCCCGAAGCGCATTCAACTTTCCATCACCCCGCCGCGCCCCATTATACTACGCCTGACACTTGTGGGGATGATTGGACACCTGATGACGCGTCTCAAACATTGACAACCAATTGATGTGAACAGTTTTGATTTACTCCCAGCCCCAGTGAACCGCGGGACCCATGGATACGCGGGACTCAGATGCTCGAAACACTTAGTTCGCTCCAAGTGGGCAGTATTGGCAACAAGCCGGGTCGTTCAATTTGCGGTGCGGTCAGGTGGTGTGTGGTGGCGATGGGGGCAGCTGACCTTGTGTTTATTTAATTTATTCCCGAGTCCCCGCCAGAGTGTAATGTCTGTAGCTACTGATAATTTAATAAGTACACGCTTTAGCTGTTTTATTAGGTTTATATAATTAACTTTACTGACTGAATCACACGAGAAACTGGCTTTGACGGATTTGTTTGTGGGTCAGGAGTTTATTAAGTTACTGAATAAACTGACTTTTCAAAAGCAATATTACATTTGTGAAAGTTATATGCCAAAGAAATTGGATTGAGCTCACGGAGGACGATCCATCATACACATCGCATAACATTCAGCGTTAAGTACCTACATTACGATATTTTTATAGAGCCGTTTTGTAGCTGATAGTATTTAGGTGTATATACATTTTGGTAGAGATTAGTAAGTAAATAAGGAAGTACATAGTGAAGTGATCCTCCCCTCCGACGCCAGTAACACAACCACCCGCCGCGGGCTGGCTCGCAGCTGCCTCGGGACTCTGTCGCACATCATATTGTGACTCGTTACACGCCTGCCGCTTCTCTATATTGGATTCACTGACACGTTCCTATATTATTATATTACAGTGTCATACTGAATGATAGTTTAGAAGATTAAGAAAACTTTCACCATACTTTGTCAAAATAGCGTCTTGTTCAGTCTCTTGGGCTGAGATTAAGTAAATAATTGCGTTTACAAGCAAAATATTCAAGTAGATAAAAAAATCGGACTACTCGTGTACATCAGTTCATGTGCACCTGTGGCCTCCCCATTGATGGGGATCTTCAATTTGGATTATTGGAACAACTCATATTTATCCTCAAATCTAAATTGTAATTTAAATATGATATATATTTGCTTTATCCATACATTACATCTGTCGTTTTTTCAGGCTAAATGAATGCAGAAGTTATTTAAAGCTCTGCTTCGTTCTGGCATCATATCTCACTACGACAGTGCCGGGTGCTGTGGACATAGCATTAAACCTCCCCACGCCCTCAATACAATCAAACGAGCCGTGTACTCAGTGGTGATAACTAAACCAATTTGGCCAAAACGAGTGTACTTCTCTGAGTGAATCCAGCCAGTGTTGAGCCGGTAATTGGCTCAGGCGGCCACGGATGGACAACCTCCGCCGCTTTTTCTCAACATCATAGTAAAAGTTATGTCAGTAAGTCAGCTACGCTCAGTGACTCCTCCACAACTTCCCGCCCACGCTTACTCGGCTACGAACCAATATACAGAGTGTGGTTTTGCACTCGTGCCATATTTAGGACTAGCGAACGTTACGCGTTTTCACCCGCGTAGGGCCCGTTTCCGTGGGAGTACGGATGTAAAATATAGCCTATATTAATCAATGATAATGTAGCATTTAAATGTTGAAAGAATTTTTTAAATCGGTCCAATCCTTTTTGAACCAATTCGTTACAAACATACATACATATAAGGAGGTCGATGCGTACGTCATAGAATATAACATAAATTTAATCTCCTTTCTAAATAACCTCGTATATATTCTTCGAAAGCTTATTTTCGTACCAAACTAAAAAGATTACGTTTATCATTAGACGATTAATTTAATAATAATATATCGTAATATATTAATATATATTAACCTCCGCAAATATGGCAGCAATGTTAAACTACATCCTGTAACCTAACAAATATAAGTATTATCTACATAGTATAAGAAGGAATTTCCGCACATTATTTTCGTAAAAGTAATTGTTTTCGAACGAGTAATGTCACCCTTCTTCTCTGAACAATATTATACACGAAATTTATAAAGTTGTTGACACGCTAAAGTTTTTAGAATTACCATTAAGTGAACGCCATTTGTTAATTTATTTTTTATTTCAATTCACCGCGGTCGTGGACCGTTCGTGAGTTAATACTTTAATTAAATAAGCTGCCTAATGAAGCACCTACCTTTTATCAAACTGGTTAATTGTAAACTTCAGAAGAAATTGTTAGTGTCTGGGTTCGGAGACAGCGATAAGTTGCAGCACTGGATTCTTTATTATTACTTTATCCTTTAAACGGCTTTGTCTACAGGCTTGATCGTGTAATAAGCTTACATTTCTCCTATGTAGTATATGTAGTATTTAAAAATATATATATAATATTTTTGATAAGTTTCTTGCCAGGTTGTTCTCAGTAAAAGTAACTTCCAAACCCGGCGGGAGCATGTATAATCCTGTATAATCATGTCATTCTGACGACTTGAAAGTACTTTGATAAAAGTCTTATCAAATAAAGATATTTTTGAGTTTGAGCAATCGAGAGAGGATCGATGGGCTCTCTCGCTAGATAACGGTTATTGAGATCATCGGCCGAGCGCTACTCCGCCTCGACGCGCATAATATTCAAAGTACTTCGAGATATTCAACTCCCCTGCACAGCGACGGAACGATGAGACATTTTGCTATGTCGCTTTCATACAAATTGTTTGTAACTACCTGATAAACTTTTAACTGTCAAAGTTTATGATAACATTTCCCTTAAAATACGACTTATAAATGTCTAGTATGAATTGAATCACTAAATTATATATATTTTTATTAAATGGCACCGACCAATGTTTGTATAGTTTCAAAAAATAATGCAGATACTTACCTCTCGTCTATTATAGTTTAAAGATTATTTGAAAATATTTAATATTGTAAGCCTATGGTAGTAAGTAGCCTTCCGTAGCGGTGGTCGCGCCATAGCACCACAGCACCGTAGCACCGTAGCACCGTAGCGTCCATCGTAGCACCGACATTGATTCAGCGTAGCTTATTCGTAGACGTAGTGTAAAGAAATGTTTCATTTCTGTTGTTTTTGTTCTCAGACGTCGAAGCACTTCCAAGAATGATCCTTTGTTGCTTCGCTTGATATTTGGCGATGAGTTGCAAGAACCGTAATGGATATTTCATACTATTCACTATTTGCCTGGAACAGAGTAAATACCGAGCCCCACTAAAAGCTTCAATTGTTGAGTGATTTTCTGAAAGGAGGGCAACAATATGATCGGTGCGATGCGCCCTCCGCGAAGAGGAGTGGCGCGACGCGACGCCTCCGCGCTCCTAATGTCCTCATTTATAAATTAGCTAAAAGGCCAACTGTAAGCGATGCGCCACCACAGACGTAACCAGCCCACGCGATCAAATATGGGCCGTATATAAAACGAGGAGCAAAAAATCTGGAACTTTTGAAATTAAATAGTGTCTCATTGAGGCCCGTAATGTAATGTAATGCTTACTTAATGTAGCGAGCCTTGTTGAACTTTTATGAGCCCATGAACCGCGGCCAGACGTCGTATTATTATGTATAATGAGATCGGGAAAGTCGGCCGTCGTTATAAAATTACCCTTTTCAAGCGTGAATCCCTACTGTGATGGGAATTGGGATCGGTTAGGTTATGTGATATTTTTCTCAGTCTCTGAATCCAAACAAAGGTATCAGGTTATTATTTGCCGATTGCGTACATTAAGTTTTATGGTATGTTTTCTGCATATCATGGCTTCACCGCGTTCAATTATATTTTTCCATCGAATGTTTTACACCTTATACGTTACTTACACTTGTACTAATAATTGGCCATACATAACATGAATGCTCTAGTATGATCTAGCAAGTGTTTCAAAATATATTAGCTGTGGGCTATTTAGAGCCTGTGCTTGGGGGCTACAGCTGAAAGTTTTGAGACCGATGCTATAAAACAAGTATTAGTGGAGAGCGTAATACGTATTTAGATGCGAATCTTATTACACGATGAACTTGATAAAAGGTTAATGCGAGGACACGACGAGTTCACGTCAAAGGCACGCTGTCAGGCTTCATTTACATTGAATGCATCAGGCTGTGACTGCATACCGAAATTCAGGTGCCGTCAGCTGTTATGAGCTCTCAGCGAAAATAGTGCCTATGTATATTTTATTTCACGTCGCGCCATACACATAGAGCGAAAAGCGTATTCAAAGTCAGCGCTAATAACTCGTGAAGGCCGCTCGAGCAGTCTCGACTGCGTTCATGAAATCGGCACTTTATGTAATGCACAATGACACCTTCAAACCGTTGAAATTGACTTCTTGAGATCTCCGTGTATTTATATATATAATACATGGGCTTTTTAACATTGAATCGACGTGAAGTCTCACTGAAAATGAACAAGGAGAGCTTTGTGTGAAACTTTCAGTCAATATTAAAGGCAACCAATATATGAACTCACCCACAATATATTCAAGATGTGTTCACCTGTGTGATGTGATTTACTGCGGACTTCATTATCCCACCTTTTCTTGAATATATATTTCTGATTTGAATACATTATAAAGATAAGATGCCTAGGATAAGGATCTGAAAGGAAATGAAAATAAAGACCGTATCATATATTATTCAACATCGAATCGATTGATTCTGAATAGCATGTAATAGGGCAGGAGGATGATGATGAAGCGATCGATCGAATAGACAGTAAGTTGGATATTATATTTGTCGACTCACCGATGGTGGATGGATCAGACGAGTCATATATTGAAGGTCACGTCAAAGTATTAGTATACAAGTGTAAGAGGTCCCTCAGATACCTAGACTTGATCATAGACTACTGATGACTTAAAGAAGGTGGCCAGGACCAGCTGGAACCCAAATCGGTCGCACCGCAGGAACACGTTACAACACTACTCCTCGGCGTTGCATTATTGCGATCTTCTGTAAAGTGGGAGTACAGTTTGTATTTGGGTAACTCCGAATTACGACAAAAAAACATGAAAACAAATCTATGGTTGCTCAGTATGCAAGTTGCAATTCCGCCCGATGTGAAACAAAAACTGTATTTTGACCCAATCTCGCTCGTTTGGGAAGTAAAGTTTCTCTTATGCTATTTAGGGGTATTCTGCTCAACGCATTATAATTATGGAGATGGAAAAAACTACTGATGCTTTATTGTAAATAAATGTAAGTAGTCGAGGCACAGAACAGGTGGTATAAAGTGCGAAGTGGTAGTACATATTAATTGGTATCTGGCCGCGGCCGCCGCCGGCCAACTTTGCTGTAAGCCGGACCCTCGTCACAGCGCGACAGCTGATGGCCGGTCTCACGTGTCACACCTGACTATATCAAGTTTTATTAAGGCCCACATTAAGTCTCCTGAAAGCCCTCTTAAAATGTTCTCGGCGCGATTTTGTTTTTAATCTCTTCAGAAGCGATGTAAAAGTAAGGAGGGTTTTAGGGTTCTACACTCAAAAAACAGTCTGTTTCGCACGGGCCTGATATTTAAGAGGATTACTTTTGTTGAAATGTGTACTTGATAATAAACGTTATGAAGTTAATTGATAAGTACAGAATGATATGAAAACGGGCCGAGTACGAATCGGTTTTAACGCATGTAAAAGTTTGTGCTGTATGGTCGCATCCATTTTGTATACGGAACACAAAAAGGAATCGATGGTCAGTAAAATATATAAGTAGGGATTGCTCGCAATAATTCTAGTGGTGGCTCCGCCGCTGCGAGGGTGGATATAAAATATCTTTATCATAAATTACGTATGGACATAATATCGGCATCGTCCCACGAATTCATTCAGACAACGAGGTTCAAATGTGGGACAAAAAATGTGCTACTTCAGGGAACAAATGATTCGCAGTCATTTGTTTTGTTTGCTAATATCATCTCTCTCTTGATCCTGTATCGTTGGCTGCTGGTATTTTATACCATCCCTTTAGTCGTTACATTTCTTTTTAGCGTGTGTCATGTTACACAAAAAGCTTTATCTCAGATCGAAAGTAATATATTATCTGCCAAAGTTGCAACTAGTGACATATGTTGTGTACTATAGATTAAAAATGGCTGTTGTAAAACTACATCGTTTGATTCGTTACGTCCCCCCACCCTTCGTCCTCAATCACTCTTCCCCCTCCTGCCTAAGGAGTAGACTTTTTAAAGGTTTGTGAAAAAGTGACAAATAAACACATGTTAAATATGTATTATACAATCACAAAGCGTCATATTCTCTTGGAGCATGGAACACTTCGTATGCAAATGCAGCCTTCTAGCCTATTACCTAAATTAAATTAATTACGTAAACTACCTTCATGACTGCAGAGTGAATGAGGTGTATATGATACCTTCAGGTATAACCCTGAATACATTTTGTTTATTTGATTTTGTTCATAGTATCATGTCGGTGTAGCCTCAATGCGGAGTGCCAGAGTGGCGCCCGGCTGGCGGGTCACATACACAATTCTTTACTAAATTATCTGCGATTGGTGCTGTGCCATGATACACAAGTTAAGGAAAAGCTTTGCTATGTCTGCACACTTAATAAACACTAAATTCTCGCAACGTAACTTATTAAGTACTCACATAAAACTAAGTAAAGAGCCAGCTAGCAGTTCGGAGCAGGCATGTTTGTATTTGTAGTGTGTATGTATGTTCATCGAGCCTTGCTCTGGTCCACTCGGCTTGTTCCCGTCCGTCGACACATGTTTGCGTGGCTTCATGAACTATTTCAATAAATATCAGTGCTCCATTCTAATGCAGTCTCTAAGTCTATCCGCGCAACATACAACGGACTGCATCAAATAATTAATTTAATTGTATTGTATTCAAGTAGAAGAAGCATTATGTTGGCTGCTAAATAATTGTCCCGCGATGTCGGAGCCATACCTTTAAACAACACATTGAGATTGGATTCTGGTGTAGATACAATTGTAATTGGACGTTTCCAATAAGATCTGAATGCGATTACCTCCTCGCAGACACCGCGACAGACAGGCGACAATTTTACAGACACCTTGTTACGTTCTAACTTCGGCCGTGAGCGTTTAATGATAAAATTCCACCGGGATTAGCTGACAGCTTTGTGATTTGTATTAAATGTGAACTCTAACGCAATCCATCATTGCCTCTAATTGGGTATAATCTTAGTTCTAATCTATGTTTGATGCTTTGATGTAACTTTAATGAGCTGAGCTATTGTTGGTGAATCTGACGCTATGTTATATGCTAATTCATGTGATGGGATACAAAAGGAGCGCTCTGATTGTAACCTTACCTTCGTATGAGCTGTCATAGGTATAGCCTAATTAAAATTATATTTTGAGTATCTTTGAACATATTGTGGTGAGGGATTGACGCAAGGATTAATAATATGATAATACATACACGTCTATCGCAGCTAATCACCTTTAATGAGCTATTGAAATGTAATATTAAACTCAAACATTAATCAAAAATAGTAAATCAGACAGCTTTTAGTTCTCTTACGTACTTAATCCAGCTCACGTCTAGATTCAATTTGTCGAGAGGTTATGGATGTGTTTCAATGAATTATGGTCAATAGAGGGCGTGAGCGACGCCTGGTGCGAGTGGAGTCGCGCGAGGAGCCATTACTCACCGCGCTAAGTGCTCGCCAACCATCGCTTTTTCAAGAGTTGTCACATTTTGACCGATATCCTTGATAACGACACGCGCACTAATATATTGTGGAGTTACTAATATATCATTATGCTCATCAATTATGTGTGTGGTGTGGAATGGTTTAATTGACAATATGTTATCATATGTCACGTGTCACACTATAAGCGATGTACCTACGTGATTGTGATTGTGATTGTGTTACTATACATATTGGTATGGACTAAGTGAGTGGACGGAATACATGTTACAAACACCGGGGAGTTTGTTCCGTCACTAAAATTATGTGAATTTTGAATTGTATGTTCCTGGTAAGTAGGTAATTACTTCAAGTCTATTATATACTAAGCATAGTCGTTCCAGCTCTGGATAGTTTCAAATCCCCTCGTAACGATTCCAATACAGTGTTTCCATAGGCAGACAGGGTCTATAAAAACTTACATTGAATCTATCGAACAGCTGTTATAAGATGATTAGATGAACAACTAGGCTATTAACACAATGATAACATGAGGTATTTAGGTACATTTTATTGTGAACGGTACTTACCATGTTGTTCAAAAATATTTTATAACCCGCCTACTGAGCAATCACGCTCTAAGACTATACCATTATTCATGTATTTTTTGTTAAAGTACTTGGCATATGATAACATTATTCGAAAGCCCCTCCGTGTTGCTTCGCCGTAGTCTGTAAACCAGTCTTAAAACAGTAACAACAGCTAATGACACAATGCGAGTGGATGGTGGCAGATGGTGTATGATATTATAAGCCACTGAGATGAGCACACTGTAAACGTATCTAGTTGAGTTCACTTACAAAAGCAATCCCACATGTAAGGCGGATTGTGTCAGGTTTTACAAGTGCACGCAGTGTTCCACCGCCACTAAGCTGGATTCCACATACTTACCTGTACACTGTATATATACTTTATATGTAGAGCATTCCGTGTGATGTGAGTGATGTTCAATTAAATGACGCATTTTGACTTTATACGGAGTATTCTTGTGAAGATTGTGGTGCTTTGTCGCATTATGTTCAGATTGTAAGCATTGCATAGACTCGCTCACACCCGCGGGATACAGCGGCGAGCATTAAATTTGCCCAGGTAACGGAAATACCTTGATTATTAATTCCTTTTAGAATCTTTAATAACATGGGATTAATATCAAATTATTCATTTCATTATGCCGCGGGCGCCGAGGGCTTTTCATTAAGAAAGCTCTAATTCCAAGAATACTCTATTCTTAAAACTCAGTCGATGCCTGAGACGGCGATGAACCTAATAATGTTGGCACCTAATCATCTCCGGGGAAAAGTGCTGTAAAACCTCTGCTCATGACTTCGGGTAAAGTCATAAGCTTATATCCATTATGGTTTCAATCATTAATATGGAATGCCACGTCCGGGCCGGTGCCGGTGGAGTGTCGCACCACCATCGTCAGCACCCGTGATACCCAATTGCCGTTCGTTATGATATAATCAATAATCATGATAAGTGGAGTGTTATTGCAATGAAGGGAGCGTCGTGCCGGGAGGTCACGCCGGGCCAGCCCGTCGCTAATGTCACTCGTCACCTCCCCTGATTGTATCTCCGCTTGAGCTTAAACATTATCTTCTTATCTCTATACGATGAAAAAGGAAAAGCTCTTTCTAAAAGGAAATTGCTTTAAGAATAAAGCAATTTATTTTACAAACAAATCGGGACGAAGCATGATAACGTTGTTGTTCATTTTCGCTGAAATCACCTCCTAAGTGGAGTTGCCTTCGTTGTGGGAACGAATTATGTCCTTGAACGTACGACGTGTTTCAATTATTTAGTGATGTCTTTACAAAAGCTTCGATGAAACATTTAGGTGATGATAAGGCGTGTTCGCCGCCAATATAATACAACAACCGTGACTTTCAATCTGTACTTACTTTCAGCAATAGCTAAGTTACATTATCAGCGAATAATATAGGCTATATATTATCCCCGTACTTGCACAGGGATGGGAATTATGCGGGTGAAACCGTGTGACGTCCGCTAGTATAAAGTATTTGTGGAGATGGTGGAGTGAAAAGGCGACAAAATATTGTGTTTGTCTGAATTCGCTCCACATTGATATATATATATATATATAATGTTTTATAGGTACATAAGTTACAATGTTTCGACAATCACAGCATATTTATGTAATTTTTTGTGAAAAAACAAGTTGTGAGGTTCTCGTCATACACTTTGTATGTAGTGAAATGTGAGGAGGGCTGTGGCGGCACGGTGACGGCGCGCCACAAACCACGCGGCCCTTTGTGCCGCCGGTGCCCTTTGATCTACACCACTGAACACTGAAAGTCATTTTTCTTCTGTTCTGTGATCTCCAGCGATACACACGTGACAAGCCTCACTCCGAGCTCATTTAAATTTTTCCACGACATACTCGCGGAATAATTTGCTTATTCAATTACGCAATATTTGTTCTTTCAGGGAAATTACGAATAAATATTAAATTTTTTTTCGAGAACAAGAGCTCAGTTTGATCATGTTTGCATTAAGTCTGCCTTCAATAACGAAAGATGAAATATAATCACTGTGTACCATAGAGATCATCGTAACTTGTAGTAAATTAAGTAGTAAATGTATGTGAGTGTCATGTTTGTATTCAATAAACACAATTTTATTAGTGTGTTGTGTCAGCCCGGAGGTCGGGGGAGAGGGGCGCGGGTCCCAAACAATAACAAAACGACCCATTTATGATCGCATTCCGCGCATTATGTGCGCGCCGAGCACTAACATCCTTTATATACCATCAATATGTCCCAACGATCGGTTCCTCGTAAGTTGCGATGTCACCACTTCTACATACTTGGCAACTATGTTCATGACAGGTTTTTGATTAGTAACTAATAACTTTAATGACGCTGAGGCAGACTACCTTCAAGTTTATGAACTTGTTCAGTATTTCCCACCTATCCCTATCGCCACCGTCGCGTCACTAACAATGCTATACTAGCGCAGCAAGCCTCATGCCATTGCTAGTTAGTAGTTCACTGAAAGGACGAGAGAAGATATTAAGTTTTACGAGCCTTATATTAAGAGGAGTGAATTTTTTACTTAATAACGGAGGGAGACGCAATTTATGTTTATCTATACATCTATACATACAGATAAATAAAATTGAAGTGTCTGTTTGTAATTACAAAATAAAAGCTTTTCACTAAATGCATATGAAAGTATACACGATACTGACACTGAAAAACCAAGTATTAAAATTTTTCTCTGTCTGTCTGTCTGTTCCAGGTAATCTCTGAAACGGCTGGACTGATTTTAACGGGACTTTCACTCGCAGGTAGCTGATATATCAAGGAGTAACTAAGGCTACTTTTATTTATTAAAAATATTAGGGTTCTGCGACAATAAGGATGAAACTAAATCTACGCGGTGAAACCGCGGGGCACAGCTAGTAATAAATATTATTATACTTACACCATTAAATATTTTCTAAGGTTCCCCTCGATTTCTCATGGATGCCGCCATCAGAACTGAACCAATTTAAAATAGGACCTCTTGTGCAGCACCATCTATCAAATACAAGTTAAAAAGACACAATCCAATTGAAAACCTCCTCCGTTTGTTAAAGTCGGTTAAAAGTACACCAAAGTACCTAAGTATCTATATATATAAAAATCAATTGCTGTTCGTTAGTCTCGCTAAAACTCGAGAACGGCTGAACGGATTTATCTTATCTTGGTCTTGAATTATTCGTGGAGGTCTAGGGAAGGTTTAAAAGGTGAAAAAAATTCGAATAATTGCCGGGAAAATCCTCAAAACAGCATTTTTCTATTTCCCATACAAACGTTTTCTAAATAAAATGGAGAGTCAATTTGTAATTTATTACCGCTGCATAAAGTTCAAATTCGCGTGCGCGTTGGAGGACCTAATATCGCGTTCTGAAACTCAACAAAAGTGAAAGTGAATCGCGAACGCGACAAAATTGCATAGTCTCAAAATACATAGTACATAAATAAACACAATTTTAGCTAACTTCAGTTGTTACTCTGTCCGATTATTTTTTTAATAAGACTATATAGAAATCGAAAGATAAATCAATAATAATAATGACAAATTAAATTATAAATCTTAAGTTAAATTCTGAACGCAATCTCAATATGTATTTGACATTAGATTTGACAACCAACTGATATGTCATTCCATCCTGTCGCATTTCAGAGCACGGAAAAAATTATATTATCGTTATATCTATCTTTGTGGCTACGTGCGCGAGAACTTTCTTTACTTTGGTGATCCTTTGTGATAGTGACATTCCAAGTAATGTGTTCTTTTTTGTGATAGTGACACTTTACTGCTAAATGAGCGGGAAATTTTCTCACTAAATCAGTCGACACCGTAATGAACCAGGATGACGTAATCAACTATCCCACTGAGTTTTTAAATTCACTGGAATTGCCTGGATTACCACCTCACAATTTGCAGTTAAAAGTAGGATCAGTTGTCATCATGCTGCGTAACATTAATCAACCTCGACTATGCAATGGAACAAGACTGGCTGTGAAAAGACTGATGAATAACGTCATTGAGGCGACAATCATAAAAGGAAAATACAAAGGAGAGGATGTCTTGATCCCGCGGATACCGATGATTCCAACGGACTTACCATTCGATTTTAAACGCTTACAATTTCCAGTACGTCTGGCCTTTGCGATGACCATAAATAAATCGCAAGGACAGTCTTTAGAAGTTTGTGGATTCAACTTGGAGTTTCCCTGTTTCGCGCATGGACAATTATACGTCGCGTGTTCGCGCGTCGGGAAACCGTCTTCTTTGTTTATTTACGCACCACAAAACAAAACAAAAAATATAGTTAATGAGAAAGCTTTAAATTAATTAACAGACTGTATTTTCACAGTGTGTGTCTGTGAATATCAAATTTAAACCTTATAAATAGCCAGTATTTCAGGAAAACTCTGATTTCTAAGTAAGCAACATGATGTATCGAAAATAATAATAAAACTTCATGCTTTATTCAATAAATGCTTTTTCATTAATAATTATTTTGTTTGTTTTAAAATCATTTTATACAAAAGATTAGGTCTTTTATTTATCGATGAGGCAGTACGAAGTCTGCCGGGTCAGCTAGTTCCAAAATAAAAGCTTTTCACTAAATGTATATGAAAGTATACACGCAACTGACACTAAAAATCCAAGTTTTATTTTTTTTGTCTGTCTGTCGGTCTGTCTGTTCCGGATTATCTGAAACGACTGGACCGATTTTAACGAGACTCACTGGGAGGTAGCTGATGCTTCAAGGAGTAACTTAGGTTACTTTTATCTATAAAAAATATTAGGGTTCCGCTTCATGAACCATAAAACTAAATGTACGCAGGTGAAACCGCGGGGCACAGCTAGTCTTACATATATATATATGTATGCAGGTACGGAATTATGTCCATAAGTCTTTTTAGAGAACACAGAAACTATTTTGCGTGTAAAGAGCTGCTCAACCATCCTTTAAATATCATTAAGTTTCCTGCATGCGTCTAGACTACAGAATAGGTTTCCAATTTATCAAATTAAGTAAATTGAGCAAAAAATTGGTACAAAGGCATTGGTGATGGCTTAAATCGTCCCCAGCTCTCAAACACAGACCGGCGGGTTCTTCAAGTGGGAGAATTGTGGAATGGGTTCCTTTCCGTTCTTATTATTGGGGTCAGTACCCGAGCGGGTCAGCACCCCAAATACTTTAAACATGTTTTAACGTTGACTATGTCGATTGCGTATTGCGTGAGGAGCTCGTGGCACAGTTGCTATTGCGCATATCATTCGATCAGCGAAGTTAAGCAACCCTAGCCCTAGCCAGTAATTGGATGGGTGACCGCCCGAGTTCCCTCCGTGCCTCGGAGAGCACGTTAAGCCGTCGGTCCCGGTTGCCAATTTATCAACTTTGGCAATCGTTATAGGTCAGTCAGAGGCCTCAAATAGTCTGACAACTGGTTTAACCCAGATCACTGATTTTCCTCGTTAAAGGGGTTGCGAAGGTCAGATGGCAGTCGCTCCGTATAAAAATCAGGTGATCAGCCACATCGGGTTGAATCAAGTGCCGACCCCAAATACATGGGATAAGGCCAGGGAGATGATATGTCGATTGCGTATTTTTAACATTCTGTATGGGAACGTAATAACGCCCCAAGCGGCGAGTGTAGGAAGTTTTCCTTTCCCATACAGAATGAGGAACACCTAAATTTTCTATATCTACCGATATCATCATCTCCCTGGCCTTTATCCCTTGTATTTGGGGTCAGCACTTGATTGAACTCGATGTGGCTGATCACCTGATTTTTATACGGAGCGACTGCCATCTGACCTTCGTACCATTTTTGAAGAACAATCTGGGTTAAACCAGCTGTCAGAATTTCGTAGAAAAAAAAAAGGATATCTTAGAAACATAAACAAAAAATGTAAAAAAATTATAAAAGGTACACCTAATAATTAAATAAAAGTTAGTTCAAAGCTAATTAAACAGGTTAGTACTTGAGTCACTCCCCAACCTTACTTAATAAAGCACTTAATTCGTTTAATATCCAAATTTAATTTACCGTATTTTGCTTCATTTTTTGTACACACAAAAATTCAACACTTAAAGTAGCTATGCTATCTGTGTATAGTTAGGTTGACAAAACCCTTCAGCAGATGAAAGTTATATTTACATTTGATGAATGCGCTTCAGTTCCATTCTATTGTCTCGGTAGAATAGTGTCGCTCCTCCGATGTACTTATATCTCAAACCTAGAGGATTATGAAGATTTTAATGCGATTAGTCAAATGTATTTAGGGTTTTTGGGATTTATACTTGAATAAGAGATCAAATTTAAACAAAATTAACCGAATCAATGTGTTTAATGTAGTTCAGCACACAGAGCTTATCAGTCACGAATTACAATAATTATAATAATGAAGTATGTGACTCCGAGGCGAGTGTCGTCACGGCGTGCGTGCGGTGGCAGTGGTGTCACCTCGTCATGAGGGTGTTGACTGTTCACCTGTGGGGTGCCGGCTGTTCACCTGTGGGGTGCCGGCTGTTCACCTGTGACTGACATTTGTGTAACATTGTTGTAATTGTCGCGTTGTCGCGTGACGTCACCACACCGCACGACCAATGTACACTTATTTACTGGAGCGTGGAGAGGAGCGGTGTTCGCGATAACTTTGGAACCATTTCGTTATTTAGTTAAACGATAACAAGATTTGCTGGCGGTGCGGCAATTCAAAATATTAATCGATTAAGTTTCCTCTTAGGGAATATAATAATTTTAATCACTTTGAAGGGATTCACTGCCTCCTTGGTTTAATCCTAAGTGTGGAATGTTAATTTGTAGTACTTTGATCATGAACAATTATTATGAAGGCATGTGCTCCCAGAGAGCATGGAGCATTGGGCGGGCGGCGACGCGGAGGGCGGCGACTTATTACACAAATTTTAATCAAACAACCTAAATGAAGCGAAGCAACTCAACGAATAAGCTTAATTAACTTAGCGGTGGATCTCATGCCCTCAGAGCGCACCCGATGCTATATAATTATATGGTCATATACTCACTCGTGTTTTATTGATCAAGCTATTTATTTCAGTGAGGTTATCGTGTACCGCGATATTACCTACTATATCACTGTTCAGATCTCTTATATATCTGGTTGTTATGTTTAATAAAAGCCAAGTGACGTTTGTAATTATTGACGTGAAGCCCGACGCTCGCGCCGCATGCCACCACACGCTCCCTCATCGCTCATAAACACTTCAATATCATATATTTAGCATATGAAGTACTCACATAGAAACACTTATATTACACTCACATATAAATTGCAGTGGAGCCCTTTCGCGGTGCCAACGGCCCGAGTGTGTCCTGAATACTAACCACAATGCTGTGTGGGCTCGCTCGACGGAATATCTATCGTTAATATCTCTAAGGATACAAAAAGCCAAGAAAATCTGACCTGGACAAGTATTCATGGTTTTCTTGTCTTATAGGTCGAAATAAGATGCGTAATTTAAAATATTCCTCAAAATGACTACCAATGTACCGCGTTATTGAATGTGGAGGTAGCGAAGTAGCGAGCGACGCGTAATGTGGATTATTGGTGAGCGGTGGCCGCGATTAGGGATTAATAGATTTGATTCGTAATTGGATGTGCGGCGTGTTTGTCATATTAATTGTATGTAGTGAGGCTGGGCGAGGTAGCCACATGGGAACAGGCGGCCGGGGACCTGCGATCCCAGGAGATACCACACTTGGTGTATGCCATGTGAACACAAGGCATCTAGTTTCGCCAACATTCTTAACTTGTTGGTACATAAAGTATACAATAAACAAGTTCCAGAAATGAATTTGAAAGTCATGACCAATCGTTAGCTATTTTAGCCCCTACGGACTCCCCTGACCAGACCCTTGGGAGTAGCGCGTGACTGAACCACACTGGTACTGATTGTTTTTAGTAATTAGGCTTTAAAGATTGAAATTAACTGATTAAAAAATCACTGAGCTGTACCGATTTTAAATTGATATCAAATAAGTCCTTGTATTGTTGAAGTGCTCTGAACACACCCTACTGTATCGGTGTGCGAGCACGTAGCTATTGACACACGTATTACTTATTAACACTTCTATAAAGCTAGCGGTGTCTCAAAGGGGTATGAATGTCCGAAAGCTCCCACGTCCACACTGTAAGGAGTGACTCGGCTACTCACGATTCAATATCATCTTTGGTGCTCGACCTCATAGAGTTTCAACGAGTGGCCGTGGGTCCCTTTTACTAAGTCAATACAAAAGGCTACGTAACTTTTAAGGGTTTTGTAATGTAATATGATTATATAACTGCACACTGTTGTTATCTTTATTACATAGAAGGCCCTTTTCGCCAGCAATGGAATTGCAAGTTCAAACTTCCCAGTAACGATCGATCATAAGTCCGCACATACCACGTATCGTGTGCTTTCTATACTACGTACGTATCGCTTTTATCTGCGTGGTGTTTCATAGTGTAGTGTTACGAAACTCTCAACGCGCGATACCGATTCACTCATAACATAGGATAGGCTTCAATCAAAGTGAGCTTGCGTGGCAAGGTCTCCACGTCCGAGATTAGGTACCTTTGATAGCTCCCAGCCATCTCCTTGGACTCCTGGCTAACTGGGTTTCACATCGACCTTCATTTTATTTACTACTATTACTATAGAACTTTACCTGCATAAAGTCTACTAGATCGTAACTCGGTACTAAGTTCGTAACTAGATCTGATACACTTATTCTATAGGTTTAACGGTTCCAGTGAGGTCCGTAGCATGCGAGTGGCATTACACCTATCTAGGTGTTCGTCCATAGACTAAAGGAACTGCTTACCATCAGCCTCACCTGTTATGCGTTCCACATTGAGGTTTTGATTTGAAGTATAGCTAACGTAAAAAAAAACATAAAAGGATAGCTAAGTATATACATTGTTTACCGTTGAATTTATTAAAATTGTATATTATATTGCAATCTGCTGTGTTGACTGGCGTCCGATTTAATAAGCTACGAGAACAATTAAATATATTAAATTAAATCTTAATAAAAAACCCTTGTTGCTGTGATGGGCGCGTCTGACGAAATCTTCAAATATTCCACCGACGCCTACAAAATAATAAAATAGCTTTACTTTTATAAGATGTCTGAGATTAAATCTTTCTTTAATTAAAATAGGCATGATTAAATGTAGTCTGGTTTGGTAACTGTGTTGCAGACATCTGTGACGGACTAATAACTTAGCACATAGTAGCTGAGTATACAGGTGTCGGAGAAAAGTGAACAGTTGTCTTCTAGAAGTTGTAGGGTTTATAAATATATAACTATGTTGAAATCGTAAAATAACGTAGTAAAACGTAATTAAACGATAACGTAGTTATAGGCTATGGCCGAAGAACTCGCGACCTTAAGCGATTGAATGAACGCGCGGCCGCGTTTACCTACATTACGTACGCAGTAATTATTTCAGGATTTATTAGTGGGAGAAAAAAATAAAAATGTAGTTAGTTTTCACGTGAATCACTCTACGTTACAGCTGATTTTTATGCGAAAATAATGTCTTGATATGGTCAACTTTGAACGTCAATTACTCGAAAACGGATGAAGATATTTTTGTCTTAATAATTTTATTTGCTTCCTAAAAGCCCTCTATACCCTCTGACATATTTTAACAGCTGTCCTATTTTCCCCGACAACCTGTATATCACGTGACCCAGTGTGTGTCCAACAATTGACTGTTTGGCAGGAAGACTTTATTTTAAGATCTTTCTTAGAATTTCCACATAAATATTTTTTTCTTCTTGATGTGATTTGTATGATTACATCAAGAAGAAAAAAATATGAATATGATGTGATGTGAATGATTGTAGGATTTAACCTTAATAAATAAAACTCAAAATTCGCTGATCATTGATGGAGACGATTCAGGTATCCCTTAGCACACGGCATTTTGATTTT
The DNA here is from genome assembly GCA_964035505.1 of Watsonalla cultraria. Classification (NCBI taxonomy): domain Eukaryota; kingdom Metazoa; phylum Arthropoda; class Insecta; order Lepidoptera; family Drepanidae; genus Watsonalla; species Watsonalla cultraria. The sequence continues at coordinate 73,028 of OZ037717.1, read as the reverse complement.
AGACGTAAATCAATGGGCCGCTGTGTATAATGTTATTGCGGGCTGCAAGGAGTGATGTGGCTTCAAGGATTAGCTCGATGCTTGGAGCTCAGTGCACCCGAGTGTCCCCTCCGACGTAGGTACCGGCTGTGTGTATTATCCGGTGCAGTGCCACCCCACACCACCTACTACTTAGGTCCTGAGTGGTTCTACAGCTACAGCCATGAGTCATATACACGTTGCTATATAGACGGAGTGTTGTATAAGTGGACAAGCTAAGTCAATTCCATTAGACAAGGATGTGTTAGAACATTTTGTTGATTTACTTGAATGGGATAACTTATAAGCTATTAGGATTATTGTGCGAAAGTAAATATAACAGTAATATACTCGTAAAGACTGAACAGAAGGCTAGTTTCCGAACCGGTGGTAAATTCTCGACTTTCATAAGTGCCTTACCAGGGCCTAAACTGAATAAATATTTTTCATTTTCATTTTCATTTTCATTTTCAACAAAGTAGCTTGTTTGGCAGTAGTCCCACTACGAGTGTCATTATATCCATCCCAGAATAATATACAATGAAGTCGCCCGCCCTCGTGTATGGTGACGGATTTAGCTTATGATGAGGTTCACGATTATATCTGAAATGGGACTTTCACTGGTAGGTAGCTGATGTTCCAAGGATTAACTAAGGCTACTTTTATTTATTAAATAAATTAAAATTAAACTAAATCTACGCGGGTGAAACCGCGGGGCACAGCTAGTTGTGTAATATAAATAGAAGCATTCAGATTTCTTATTTATCTTTTTTAAATACTGCATAGATGAAAAGCAGGGATTTGCTCGTTCCGAACTTTATGATGAATGAAATTAATGTGCCAATTGCCAAGTACAAATGGTAGCACAGCGACTCCACTCCTCTTCCATGGAGCAAATACTCTCCATAACAAGACGCTACTTTAACCGTACCTTGGTCTTCTGTAAGGTGATAGGTATGTCGGCCTGTTAGTAAACTGGAACGGGTACCGTTAAATACTCAATTAAATCCTGTAGTCTGGTTAGTAGATTGTGAAAGTCAAGCCTTACCTGCAAACAAGATAATAAACTCATGTGATCAACGTCCCGAGGGAATATTAACCATTATTGTAAGTGACCGAGATTAGATATAACTCAATCATCCAACGCTTCAATTGCAAAATGAACAACCGCAATTACGTATTCCAATTATCTAACAGATAGCATTCATTATAAGCAAATTGTCAGTGGAGTCACTCAGTTCAGCTGCGCCAATTGTCGCGGTGATGGAATTACCATCTGACGACGAGTTACACCGAGCAGGCGGAGAACTATTACTGCAAGATACTACTTTATTATGATGAGGACGATCAATATTGGACTTCACACAAAAAATGTCATAATGTAAACAATTTTTACTGAAACTATTGATGTCTCTCCTCTTCCTGGTGAAATGTAAAAGGTACTTGTTATAACATTTTGAATTGTTATAAACTAGTTCAGTTGTATTTGAATTCACTAAACGCATATGACAGGCTACACGGTAACCATATTAAATAAATTAAATGTATTCTCTGTCTGTCTGTTTCTGTCAGGTTTTTCTGTTTGTTTCGCGCAATAAGGCCCATTAAATTAAGTTTACGCGGGTGAAACCGCGGGGCACAGCAAAGGTAAGTTCTTCTGACTCCATGTGGTGGTCGGTAAGTAAACACGCCTGTGCATAATATATTGGTATTGGACGGACATCAGTAGCGACCAGCGACCAGCGACCAGCGACCAGCGACCGGTGACAGGTGGTTCATTACATTCCCTCTCTGCCAGTAATTAGTGGCGCATACATCAATTGTCGCCTGCACCGAGGACGCGTCGCTTCCATTGTTTGGTTATATATGGACATACGTTGAATTAACGTTACCCTGCCTCACGCGATCACAATAAGCATGCTCTAACTATTGTAAAAATAAACTCAACGCCTAACTAAACGGCCCGTTCATTCAGACGCATCATTTTCACTCAGGAGGTTTCCCCGCCTCGTATTTTCATTTTGTATATTTTCCTCGTCGGCCATCAGAACTCTTCCGATAACAAAATGTCGTGGAGCTGAAAAGTTATTAGGCTGGTGTCCCCGAGGGATAAATAATTTATTATCGGTAAGCTGGTTCGGATTGGATTTTTAGATTAGCCGAGGCTAAGTGGGTGACACGAGAGGTGCGGTCACGGGTGAAATGTATTCATGGCCACGTAGCGCCGCGCGAGTGGGGCTCCGTGCCGCGGGCCAGGGGTGACGCCACACACACCATACTTTCTGTTTTGTTATTCCAAATTAACAGCCACTCATTAAATGCATGTGAAAATATACACGGAACGGCTAATGTCTGAAACGGCTGGATTGATACTGAAGCTACTTTCGCTAGGAATTAAAATTATAATGATTTATTTAGTTTAGGCACTCGTAAGGCTCGTCAGGCTGGTATAATGTATATTTCATTACATAGCTACTAAATAATTATAAATTACAATAATATTCATGTAACATTGTTAAGTGGCACGTGTTATCTGGTATTAAAAGGAGTAACTAAGACTTCTTTTATTTCAGAAATAAAAATCGCAAAGTTACATAGTTTTTTACCCATTACTTACTTAGCGGGTAAAACCACGAAGCTCAGCTTGTTCGGAAATATATTTATACATACATACTGCAAGTAAGCTGTTAGTCATCCTTATTATAACCTGAACCCTATCATTTTGGAAATACTAGTGAGAACTTTATTTTCAAGCTAAGGATCTTTGGCATTCATGATGTATCTGAAGCCAACTTTTAAAATACCTACAAGTTTTCACGCTGTACCCTGTTTGAAGCGTGTGTTCCCGGAGCCGGTGGAGTATGTATGTGTTATAAATGGTGTCGATCCCGTCTCCCGTCCATCAGATGTACATTGGCTCCGCGTCACTACGCTCCGGATGGGTATGCAAATCAAACGACTGCTCACGTATCTCACGTCGTTTGCCAGACGCCCCGCGCAGATCCTATCTCACTACCCTACTTCCTATCCCGTGCCTTTTGATTTGTGACTCATTCAGCTCACAACGTTCGTGCCTATAGCGTTACCTAATGAAGTATATTAACTGACCTAAAACAGGTAACAGGTGCGAGGAGCTAAACTTATTTCTGTGTCTGCACTAAAAGTATTGTGACTAAACAAAAGTGCACTAACTTCAGTCACTCATGATCATCTCTCCCTGGCCATCCTATACATTAATAGGGTCGGCAATTGAGTCAACCCGTTTTGGCTGATCACCTGATTTTAAAATCAAATAATCATGAATTAATTTAATTTCAAAATGTAAGCCTACTTTCGTAGCAACCTGTGTTTGGTGTTCAAATTAATTTCATATATTACATAAATCACTATTTAGTGACTGTAGTTGGTTCATATTTATCCATCGATATTTCAATCATTTCAAAAGTGATGGAACCAGTTTTGTGTAGACATAGCACAGTCATAGTCCTCGAACGCACATATTATAACTATCGGAATAGACAAAGATCGTTGAACGCGTGTGGAATTAATATCGTTATTGGATTATTTCCGTTACAAGGAAGGCATTTCAATAATGTCATCGTCTCGCCGTGTGCGTCGCGCGCGGGATGCTAATGTCACTGAATCCCGAATCATTTTGGAAGCTCTCGTTCAAGGTTAACCTAACGTGTTCAGTGATCATTTTAATCACAAACCTCTGTGTTGATGTTTATATTGTGGCTTGGTTAAGCAATGCCCTTCGTAGGGTAGACGCGACAACTAATTAAAATTTGTTGTCTGTGTTTGACATTAGGTTTAGATTCTAATACATATACTCTATGTACGGGTTTGTCTGCAAAATGTGCAGCGTTAGCTGTCGACGCCTCAGGCGCATCATAGCATGTTTTGGGTTAAGCAATCAACATTTAATAATGACACAGCTAAGGTATTTTATGTATGTATCTTGTGCTCTGTAGCGCAACACAACTATTTTTCATCCATTAATAGTAACTAACAACTGTTAGTAAATCTTTGTGACTAAACTAACTTGTTCAGTAATCACACAGCGACTCACACAATTAGTGACTAATTGACCTCTGTCTCCAGATTTGTGATATGAGGACAGCACGCACATTAATTAATTTATGAATGCCTTCTTTAATACAATTTGCAGTAAGTTAAATGTAAGAAAAATTTTGTAGAAGCGAATATTTATAACTAATTTTATAACTCATTGAATGATGTACTTACTTAGGTACCTCCTATAATTATTTTGTGTTGTTTGTAATACAAGGTTTGTTCCTTGGCCGGTTAAAAGTTTATTTTATAGACGTGCTAAGTGTCTCACCAGGGGCTAATATTATTTTTATATTCTTGTTTTTTAGGTTTCTTGCAGTAGGTAATATTTGTTTGTAAAAGTGTCTGTCCGCGGGACTCCCGGCGGGCGGCGAGATGATGGCGGCCTTGTCTTACAATAGTGGCGAACTAATCTTCCGCGCTCGCACCTCCATACACTGTATCACCTCTGATTACTCTTATTCAGCCTTTACCTTTGCTTACACTAACGATCGGAACTTTTCTAATACATAACGTTACGTAAATGTTACAAAACATGGAGCACACGTGTATAGGTACTAATCAGATAAGCGGCTTACTGGTTCTGCCGATTTAAATAAAAGGGCCGTTGATTAGGTATAAACTCAATTAAAATGACATGTTGGGTCCTCTCTATACACGAGGCGTGCGAGCCCAGATAATCCAACGAGCGGCGATTGACCTCTCAAAACCGCCATCAAATCAATTTGCGTGACCTTTCCAAATCCTCACCACTACGCCTGTCTACACAGACTATTTAGGGAATAAACCACGTAGTAGTTATCAACAACTACAGTGCTCACATGTCCATAAGGCAGGTTAGTATAAGTATGCACCGGGGGTTTCAGTAAAATAAGAGAGAATCCAACCGGATGATACGAGTGAGCGGATTGTCTTGGGATTTCTCTGATCGGAGCTTGGGATGGATTCCGACGAATGAAGGTTTAAGGGAATGAGTGATTGAGCAAGCGCCGCTCGAGCCGACACGACACTGTTGCCGGTAATGGTTTCAGCCAAGAATTAACATGAATACCATTCTTAATACTTTACGTTACAAATAGCCGCATCACTAGAACACACTAAAATTGTTAAATTCCAGTTCGATTCTGTTCTATGAAGCGCAAGTCACAGGGTCCTTTGTGTTCGCACATCAAAGGTGGGAATAAAAGGCGTATTTAGGGAAGCCTCAGCATTCACGCGGGATTACGGCCCGCTCGGAGGCTTCCGATGGCCCCCAATGGCCCCGAAGGCCGACGTTTATTAGGGACAAATCGGCTTACATCGTTCATGTGACGTACAGGGTGTGACTGACTACCGCGAATGTGGCGTGCGCCGCGCCGGCTATTGGGGATGGATTGTACTCGTAGAAGCACTTCGGACCTTCATTTAACGTGGCGCAGTTTATCCACGATCCCTCGTAAACGATTTTTCATGTTATTTGAAAAGGCTGAGGCTCGCAATGAAAGTATTTTGTATGTTTTAGACACTTTGAATGTTATTACAAATTCGTATAAAGTAATGATGACATTCGCATAAAAGAGGATCCTAGCTCTGGGAGAAAGATATGAATTGTTCTGAAATTTTGGAGGTAGTTTTGTATTTGTACGCGTATAGCAATAAGCTCTCCAGTGATTCGGGCAGCCTCCACAGCCCGGGGCTAATAGATAATATCCGGATATCCGTGCTGCGGCGGATTACGCCAGCCGCTGCCGGGCTGCCGGGGTAATATTGATACCACGCTATCATGGGCGTACTACAACTATGCACTTTCTACTTTGCAAGCAACTCCATCAACCATTTGGCAATGTTATGAAGTATGAATGATTAACACAAACATTATATTCATATCTGGGTAAGCGGATTTTAATAGGGATTCATCCAACCATGTTCATTAATAACGAGAAAAGGATTTATTATTAGGACAAATACAGTAGTGTGGGTGCCAGGTATATTAAATAAGTATAGTGTAGTTTGCAAACACTAGTGTAATCCCGTTTGATTGGTGTTTGTCCTGCGAGCGTCGCTCTACAAACAAATGGGCTCAGGTGCTGCCTCTATACAAACAGACATACATACCTACACACAATCATACGACGATAACGAAACACATGCAAACAAGTTATGAACACCTGGTGCCTCCAAATATTTTGTTTCATTCCAAGTTACATGCTATCGGCAGAGCGTGGACGGAATAATCAATTGTGAAAGCAGAAGATAAATTATCCCAACGTTTGGCTTAAGTTAATTAAATTATTGACACCGACTTCCTTTACTCATTTATCATAATGTCAACTTCACGAGTGAACGCAGCTCAAACAATTACTAAAGGTTAGAAGCTCTATCAAAGTTCAAGTGAGCTTCATTTATATTCTGAGAGAAGAATTATGCAGCGATCTGCAAATAATGTTAGATGAGCGCGTAATATAGAGGACGGGCGCTCTGAGGGAGCAGACAGGCGCGGCATCACGCTGCAGCCAGCTTACAGTCTCACGATCTTTGATTAAATACGAGCTGGAAGCCTGCGAGCATCCTGTATCGCGTCAATACAACGAATTACTTATACGAGCACTCCGCCTCGTGAAGTTGTACCATAAATCATAACGTTAAATTCCGGAAGTATGTTCATAAATAAACGCGGAATATTTTTATATCGCGCGGCGATACGTATGTGGGCAGACGTAAAGGAAAATTAATGTTTGCGATGATCGTCCCCGGCTCAAATGTATTGCTTTACAAACGTCATTTGCGCGATGCTGTCAATTTGCTTGCTGCTGTATTGCTTAATGAAAAATACATTACATCTTGTTTGTAAATACGTAGCTGGACATGTTATCAAATATGTTTTGTATTCAATCTTTGCGAAAAATGATAATATTAGATACAATTATTTTAAAATGTCGCAGTTGGCCAATTTGTTTTATTTACGGCTGCGGCCGACTGAGATTAATGAGTGGCTATTTGTAGAATGGCGCGATATTGCTTATGTTCTAAAGAAAAATTACACGACATCTGGTTTCTCGGATAGCTGTGATACAACGGTGGTAGGAGCAGTAGCGGCCCGCTGTACGGGACCACAGCTACTCGAGGCTTACAATACCAATCATTACCGTTACATGATCACATAATCATTTAATATTAATGAGCAGGAAGGGTCCATATGAACTTTGTGATCAGGTGATCAACTTCACTCTTATTTATAATACTACAGATCATGGACAGACGTAACATGATTATTATATTAATTAAATATATTAGTTGATGGAGATGCGTAATATACTACACTTTGTTTCAGTACAAGTGTATGTTTGTTACGACGACGCGAAACGTTGAACAACGTGAAAAAACTTTACCCTAAATTGTTTCAATTATGAATACAATTTAGAACTGTTAACTTTTCCACCAAAGTGAGTACTCGTGTGGTTCCGCTCGGGCGAGTGGACTGCCACTACTGGTCGGTCGTGCTCCGCGCCAGATGTTCTCAAACGAGCCACACTTTCTTTCATTCATTGAAGAGCCGTTTAGGATATGGGATTCCAGCAGTCACCTGATTTCACACCAAGAGTTTTACGGTTAAATAAAACTGCTGCTTACCCCTTCGGGATCCCTTCGGAACCCCTTCTGGGATGAAGTAAGCATACATTTATACTAACACTCCGTGTCTCGAGCTGATGGTGATTGAAAAAAATACTGTTTGTATATTTTTCTTATGAATGATCAGTTATTACTCAACTTACCAATGGAGTAAGATAAAAATACTATTTCGTATCTAAACAATTACTGAAATAGATCGTTGCACCTGCGCGTGAGTCGTGTCGAGGCCTCTAAGCTTTTAGTGTTCTCAATATAGCAACCCGTGATTTATGGCATATATCCTATGCGCTTCCGATCCATCGCTCATCCATCACTCACGTGTGTTATTACAATATATCTTCATAACCAGCTCCGCAACCGAAGTGGCCCATGAGATACACCTGCTGCCGTCATTTAACTAACATTTATAACTACACGTGTGCCGTTAACAACTATGCAATAATACTACTGAACATTTGACTAGTTTGTTTATAATTTACGAAGCAATGAACTATGTTTGAAGTACGCGAACGTGCAATGTATATATTGCCTAGAATATGACAACGCAACAAGCACTATTCATTATTTATTTCATAGTATTTGTAATATAAAGCGTGTGATCAATCACAAAATGTGGGGTAATGCTCTGAGATTGACTTATAGCGAAGTTTACACCATTGTTTATTTATGTGCCACGGGCGTTGTTGATAGTTGTAACATATAACAATATACAGACTATTTTACACGGACGGTTACCACGCATTGCCAGTGAAGTGAGAGGAGACGCAGAAGAAAGTCGTATCTAGAGTTCTACTCTAGCGCTATACATTGTCTCATAATAATAGTATACGCCGAGGATTGGCAATGGTTATCGTAATAGCTATAGAGGTAGAGCTGTGTGTCAGTGTCCTTTTTTTATAATCTATTTAGGAATGAGAATTGTTCAGTGTAGTATCTCCGCATGGGTTATATTGGAGAGTGTTACCGCTGCCCATAGAGTAGGGCCCGTGTTCACATGATGCACGTGCTACTGCGATTAGATTTGACTTCTTACAAAGTACTTCCAAATCGTCAGAAGGACACATACAAAATAACATTATACAGTTGCTTTTGTTGAGAATAACCCGGCAGTAAACTCAGAATATCTGTTTTCAAAAATATGTTTTCGATTTGTTTCGAAAGCTGAGAACATTCGCTATGTTTATTGGTAGCTAGGCGCATAGGCTTGGTGCTCTCTTAATATTCTAACTATTTATTAATAATTTCATATGATAAAATGTTACATTAGCAAAAGAGACCGACGACTTAACATAGCTTGACATCAAAGTATGTAAGTATGAATGTGGTGAAGAATTAATTTCGCTATTCAAATGAAACCAAAATATTCTTTTGTAATGGAAATCATTTGGACCAGACCGTGTATTTTTCTTGTCAAGATATGGATCGTTAGACGAACATACACTGGGAGAGTAAATGTGTTGTATATTATACGTGACTTACCCAGTGATGCTTTATTTAGGTAAACAAAAGTAAACTATAAAACACAATCCTGCCTTAAACTGATGAATGATGATGAAATAGGCGTTATAGAGAATTTCAACCTTTTAATGGTCGGAATAAAATACAATATCATTGAGGTCGTCGTATTAGCTGTATAGGAGTTGGTCTTCATAATGAAGTTTCAAATTTTTATAATCACATACTTGCTGATAACGTTATTTTCCTGCCATGCAGGATAATACGGCATGTACCTTACGTCCCACGTAAAGTAGCTAACCACGTAATGTAGCAAGTACCTACAATGCGTTCAATAAAACCTTTTATCGTATCCTAAATCAGGCGTTTCTTCTGTAACGTACGGCACCAATGTAAGACCACTTTGTTCAGTGAACCGCCGCGGCTCCCATTATTCCCATATCATTGGAGTATTCCCGGAAACGCGAGGATTCCCAAATGTATTGTAGGAATCAATTACACAGCGGCTCTCTGTAATGGCTGGAAGCAGCATCTCCGAAAGGGAAACCAGTTAATTGTTACCATTTAGAGGTATCGAATGTTTTTGTGCGTGATATCAATGTATGTATGCGGTAAACTGCTACTATTCCTAATAAGCTAGCCAAAAGGCTTGAAAGCTAAAGGGTTTGAATCAAGAAAATAATACTGTATGTTTCATTCTTTATTTGCTGAGAGCGCCAATAAACAACCTTTCTTATGCCCACGAAAGCCTCAAAAAACTTTAAAGGATATGATTATAACGTGTGGATCATTCTTTAGACACATTAGGTATGGGTATAGGTATATAACCTACTTCAAGGTCACGTACGTTCACGCCTTCCCAGAAGGGTCCCCGAAAGGCAGAGATTTTACATCATGGCTGTAATTGGACGAGATTGAAATCATCAGAGATGGATAAAATGAGTATCACGAGGAGTAAAACCGCCGTAATTAATATTAGTAGTCGGCGGGAGCGCCAGTAATTAATGAGGCGGGCTCAGGAAGCGCGGCCCGTTGTTGTGGGAGTTTGTAGGTTTCCATTCAATTTGTTGTTCGCTGACAATTGTCGCCGCTTTACATTCACCACTCGCCGGAGACGGCATCCTATCAGTTTGGCGTTATTAATGGCGGTTGAGGCGGAGTGTACCCGTGTTGTGGGGTGATAGCAATTAGGGAATGGCCATGCGGTGTTCATAGTGGACTGCTGTGGCACAATCCCGGCAGAGGTCAGGTGGGGTGTTGTCACATGCAATCTTCTGAGCCGGGCGTCAGGCTATGTATACAAGGTGTTGGAGAAAAAGGAACATTTGTCTTCTAGAAGTTGTAGGGTTTTATGAATATATCACTATATTGGAATCGTAAAATATCTAGCTCCATCGATAATGTACTTATAGGCTATGGTTGCTAAGGGCCGAAAAGCTGGCGACCTTAAGCGATTGAATGAACGCGCGGCCGCGTTTACCTACAATATGCACGCGGTCATTAAACTTTTTGAGAAATATATTTTGGTCATAATAATTTTATTTGCTTAATAAAATTATATCCTATCACATATTTTAGCAGCTGTTCTATTTTCCCCGACACCTTGTATATGTATGTTGATTCACTCAGCGGCTGATATTCGTTAATGTCTTAGTGAAGTGCCTTGTCCGCATGCCAATTATAAATAAAATTGTGACGGCACTTGTGTGTTACGTCAACGGTGCGGCTGCAGGTGGCGGTGTTGATGGCTGAAGTGGCTTGTAACTTACTCATTTCAGCTTAATTAAATTTGCATCGTAATGCGAAGACATGATGGGGGGAGTAAATCTAATTCCCGGAATGGATGTGGCGGCTGTGCGAGTGCTATCTGCCTAATAAATGAGGCCGCGTTCATAATCCGGCCGCGGGCCGAGCACGGTTCTAATTGAAGAGCCGCGCGATGGACGCGACGATATTGCACTCCCCACGATCTGCTCCGGCCGCCTGGCCCACACCACACTCGTCATATTTTGTACATTAATCAAATTCCAATTGCCCGAAGATTGGTGAAACACTTGTATTCGCCATACGGTGGACAATATCGCATTATTTGTTGCTTCTGTGTTAGATCGAGTTAAAAACAAGCGAAACGAACAAATATATATTTAATTCTAATAAATTACATTTGGTTTAAAGAACAAATATAAGTTTAATGTCAGTTTACGAGTACTGTGAGGGTGCAGTGGGGTCGGGCGGTCATTGCGACCCCTACAGCCCCCTACAGCGGCAAACGAGTTTTAAACTGATCGCAAGTTTTTTCATTTGACATCTATTCCTCCCCGCGATACGATACGATGCGATACAATACTGTTCCAGTGAATGTATTTCATTTGTGGTTTAATGTACTTGAGTAACAACAGCTGATGAAGCGGAGGAGGAAAAATCTCAGGACTGCTTTGATATTCAAAGACCGCATTAAAATACTCGCGGCAGGGGACCTGCGGCGGGCCGGCGGCGGCGAGCGGCACAAAGGATACCTACTACGACTCATTGTACCCCTCAAATACTTGCCATTCCACACCATGCTTTATTTATTATTCAGCATTTCTTCTGTTCCACTCCAATTGCTAATTTACTCCGGACCCACGCCCGCGGTATCAACGAACAATATATTTTGATTTACATTTCACAGCATTGTATTTAATCAACTTTTAATATACATAATGTACTTAGTCTATTTTTTCAACATTACTTAACAAGCTGTGACTTGAAGCTCAAAGAAGCTTGAGCTTCTTTGAGCTTCAAGTCACTGAAGTGTTAAAGAGTGTTTGTGAAACTAAGCTTGTTGTGCCCTGAAAGAAACAACTTTCATTCAGCGAGGTAAATAACGACACTTTCTTTTTCTTTACTGTAAAAGTGAACAAGTATAAAAGCCGCCTGGCTGTACATATACTCGTACTCATGGCTCCCTTTGGTTTCGCAAGGCGCATCCTCGAGGAGGTTTGGAAATTCTGCTCGCTCCAACACAACACTGCAATAGAGCCGTGGTATATATTCTGTGGCGGCCGGGCTAAATATTATTTAATGAAACTTTATCCGTCGTGTTGTGTTCTGCATGGAAACAGCCAGTTTGATAGCTTCAAATATAGTTGTGCTTCTATTTGCTACAGTACACGATACTTTCATTGTTAGAGAGTGCTAATATTCATGACTGAGACATTGCGAAGTTTGGAGTTGTTTGCTAACTGTGGGTACGGAGCGATGTTCAAAAACAAGTTTATATCTAAGTTTGCTCCATGGTGTGGTGATATGTGGCGCTAGGCTGATCCCTGCCACGTGCACACACGTTAAACAAAGTAGTTGGGTGGTGGATACAGCTGCTTACCTTACTTGATACTTAACTTAAACCAAGGACCCAAGGCGCTCTATCCCTAGATAAATTTATGTGCTGGATTGTGCTAGCGTAATAATTTATGAAGGAAATTACGGTCCGAACTTGATATTAGTATACGTATACATAATAATAAGCCAGCGACGCTAGTACACATCTCTGTGGTCGATGAGTCTTATCACACCACGAGGTTTACTGAGGCCCTGTGGCTGCACTCGTAACTAAACATGCGAATGTAGTGACATTATGTAAAGCAGTGGTGTGGGCCGCTCTCCATCTAAGCCGACCAAGTAGCGGCCGGACTCTAACTCAATTATGAAAGGGTTGGAACTTGTGAAGGATTTTTATTTTAAATTCCTAACTTTACGGAGTTTGACTTCTAGTTTTTAATTAAGTTTCGCTTGGCATGGAACCATTTTTCAAAGAGCTGAGAAAGTTGGTCGGACATAAACTCTCGGTACACCGTGTCGGACCAAATTAATCCCATCTCCCTCCATTGGTTCAAATGGTAACAAACAGCAATAAATGTTTGCGATATCTCCTGGGCTCGTCACGCCAGTTGCCCCGATGCTGGCAGTACACGGCGGTGCTCACGGAGCTTCCCTAACGAGCCTCCTGAGCCGTATAATTCGATTGTTTCCTCGGAATATATTCTCGTACCTTCACCTGGGATTGGTTGATTGTTTGAGTTGTTGTTCGAATTACGTTAAAGTGAGGTAAGTGGAGCACTTCGCCCGTCGCTGCCCGATGCCTGTATAATACACAACTGCTCGATCGAGGAAAGTTCCCTTTAGGGTTCTGAACTAAAAAGGTTAAAATAAAACGTTTATAGTCTCGTTCTGATAGTCACTTCATATCACTAATAGCCTTTATTGAAAATCTGACAGTAATCGCTTCCCTGTGTTTTCTACCGTTTGTACGACCGGCTGTGGTCTGTGGAATTGCTTGAGATTAGGTATTAGTGGAAAGGCCCCCCTTCCACCGTCGTCGTCGATGGAGTTCATCGCCACACTTTGGAACCCTCGTGCTCTCGCACTGCTCAAGAAGGATGTGAAGATGTATTTGCAGGGTGAGCAACGCGCGCGTGATGCCCTGCTATTACAAGCGACCGTACGCTGCGGTAACCACTTACCATCAGGTAGACCGCACGCTTGTTTGAAATATTAGTTGTTATAAACAATAATTAAGTACGGAATCCCAGCAGCGTGAGGTCTCGATCTTGGTTATTTATCATGATTCGCGTGGTTGGCCTCGAGGTCAATAAAACTTTGCAAAACATTTAATTAAGTTCCAAATTCTTTGTAACAAGTACTTAACATTATTTTTTATTATACGAGTATGCTATATATTGATACGCTCGAAGAAGCCATTTTTAAAATTATCTGGTAATTAATGATTTCAGCATTACCAAAGTCAGAAAGGAGCTTGGGTCAGTGACCTCAACCTACATGCAGAGGTTAGTTAATAACGTTTAAGAACCCTCCATTTCATCCTCCGGGAACTTATCAACTATTTTAAATCCTGTGCCGTTAAAATAAACGCTCTGGATTTAATTGAAAATTCCCCGTGGTCGTGGTGCGGCCCGCCGACTGCTCGGGGACTGCGGCTCCCAATACACATGTTAGACATATATCAAACATGGTATGTAACGTCTTCGATAAGCACAAAGTGTCAAAGATAAAGCCTCAGCACTTGGATATATTAATGGCACTTCTAGAGTTCATTAATTTCCAGCCTTTGATTGACGCCTCCTTCGGGGCATTGTTTGATAAATGTGTAACAATGAAGTGGAGAGCTCTAGAGCCCGTGGTATCGACGGAGACACTTCGCAGCCATGTCCTTACGCTGCGGATCATTATTAGCTCGATACACGATCGGGAAAATTAAGGTCATAGAATCTAACTTCGTGTTTTATTGGTGCACATTTGAACAGGCTCAGCGTTGAATAATGCATAATGGTGTCAGGCAGAACGTGATGCCAGAACTACACATTGACATCTAGACACATTTCCAGTATATGTATTGACCTTTCCATACAACCCATCAACCAGCATATAATAGAAAACAATAAACATTCTTCTTCAATTTCCATGAAGACAGATGCAGTAACCAGAGGATGCCAGGGGGACGCCCGGGGGAAACAAGACCTCCCCGCGGTCATGATTGCTCGCTAGCCAGCAAATATTTTTTCATCCAATACTATTATTATCGTGCCTCACTGCGAAAACTACACGTATTCATCGCGATCATAAACCACCGAGTGACTGCGGCCACACACTTCCGCTACTTTGATGCTCGGATATTGATTAAAGACCTCATCCAGTACTTGTTCTCTTTGTATAGGGCCGACGATTACGTCGCAAATATGCGCCTCTAAGGGCATGTAGCGCTTCTCAAGTGGCAAGTAGCGGGTCAATGAACTGCGCCTGAACAGACATCCTTCAAGGTTTTGTTAAGGTTCCCTAACGTTTCAATTTCCACGCTCTTGACAAATAAATGACGTGCTTAAGTAAAAACAAAGTTGATATTGATACAGCACGCACTGTAGGGAAGGGTTGACGCGGGTGTGACGCGGTGTTACGTGTAGTGACAGATTTATGATGCAGTTAAGCCGATGGTCCATGTGATGCAGCGCACGTGGGCCCTCGCCCCTTTCGTACGATAATGTTATGAGTTTAGTAATAAAGTCCCGTGACTGGAGCACAGACACCATTATTAGAAGTATTGTGCGCGCGTCAGCAATGTCACGTCTCCGCACTCCAACTTATAATGATTTCAATTTCCAATATGATCGTCGCAGCATTCGCAGTGTTTCCAAATGATAATGTTTAAATGTAGTGATAACATTTTATGTTGGTATTTTGTATTTTTATGCCTGAAAAACTTGGTAATTGTAGTAATGGAAACACGTTAGTGGGTAGTAGCCGTGTCTGTGTGTGTCTATCGGCTAGGGGCCTGGTCGCAGCTTAGATCGCGTGATGTCGATGATTGCTCTCATAGAATCACAATAAATACTTAATCAGCGTGGCGTCCGATTCAATTATAGTGAGCGCCGGCTCCTTTATGTTAATATAACCCAATCTCAGCCCCCTCCCCCCCACTTACCTCCCTCACCCCAACCCCTCGACACGCGCTCCGTTACTCCACTGTCACGCTTGCCATTCAATTTTTATGACATCATACTCGTTTTTGTTCATTGTATTGTCCTGAAGAGATTGGAATCAGATATAATGTTCTGAATGATCAGTTAATTAACTACGCTAATGATATTTCTGAGTGATTTTATCCATACAGCAAATAAGCCTAGTAATGTATGAAATACTAGCGGACGTCACGCGGTTCCACCCACGTAGTTCCCGTTCCCGGGGATAATATATTACTTCTGATGTTACTCGCTGATGACGTAGCTGCTGAATACACTGCTGAAAGAATTTTCAAGATTGGTCTAGTAGTTCCGGAGCCTACAATTTGTGTACTTAAAAGAATGTTTTTGGTAATACGTTTACGTTTTATGCTTGACACTTTATTAAGTAGACATAAATATACATGCAACAATATTTACAACAGATTTTTTATACAAATCGAAATCCCCCGCCCGTTGTGTGTCAAACTAGTGAACAATGTAGGTGGTTAGGGCGCGCGTAGCCTCGTAGCGGCCGTAGCCCCGCCGGCGCGGCGTAGCGCTACGACACTGCTACGACCATTCACGACAGCTATTTCCCGCTCAAGTGGTGTCGTGATAACTTGAACACGCGACACGTGACCACCGATAACATCCACTGCTGGCTATTATTGCTTCAACGATAACATCTAGTGTTATTGCTCACTGCTACTGACGACGGCTTAGTAGCAAGTGGCTAGTTGGAGGGCTTCATGTAAAACTATCACTTTGAGTTGTATTTAGTTGAGTGGCCTCTGCTAATATGATGTTATATTCGATCATCTGGTAATTTATTGCAGTAATTAAGTATAAAACTGCCAGGTTATGTATGATACTGTAGTGTTCTAGTGTGGTGTAGAGGGTAACCCTATAATTATTTATAGTCACATATTCGCATCAAAGGGATTGTCATAATAGCTATGATCCCTGTGTGCGCCCTGTGAGCGGCGTTTAGTGCGTAATCGCGGAGATACGCCTCCAGCGACCAAGTTTACACATAAAATGACAATTACGTAAATTTATGACATTGCAATGACTGGCGCCATGGATTCATGATAAAGTAAAAACTTCGTGATTGTGGATTGGGTTTGAGCAATAATATAAAGCGTCGCTGTGGGGCCGAGTGTATGCCGAACCCCGGGACTCCTCTTGTCGGTACAGATATATATTGTATATCGCTACTGAATGACATTGGTAAAAATAAATGCACGATCAGAATAAACAAGCACATCACCGACACGTTGTGTGGTGACGAGTCGTCGCGAGGCGGCCCACTGACTCATGGCTTCCTGTCCACAGCTGGAAGCATTCGTATTTGTCCACAGTTTCCAAAGCAATTATCTAGTTGCAGTATAAATTTTTATATAACTTGGAACTGGCGAGTGAACTGATGGTTATAATTAAGCCAGAGTGGCGGCGGAGTTAGTTTGTCGAGCGCCGCTAACTAGCAGCGGACACTCGCCGTGGACTGCGGCTTACTTAGTTGGTAACTACCGCCACTAAACTGCTATTTATAGTTTAGCTTATTTATGGATCCCTTAGCGTCCCGTTCAAAGTACATACCTTCGCACAACAAACGTTATATTACAGTGACTCTAAATATACCAAGTACGAGTTGAACATTTAATAAATTGTCCAAGTAATTTAAATTTCACAGCACAGTGTTGTGACTACCGTCGTATACACAGCTATCTTTGTAATTTCTGCCATTCATGGAGCTCGTCGCGGGTCGCGCTCGGTTGATGCAGCATTACGGCGCACATTTCTTGAAGGAACCGACCGATTCATTTCAGTTTTCGTACATCCTCAGCGTGTCCGGGAGACACTGCCGTATATCATATAATATAATTCGCAAGAATACAAGCCGCGCAAACCGGCCTGTACCCTTTTTGTGAGGTTTATATTGCTTACCTTTTTGTGAGGTTTATATTGCTTTGTTTATATTGCAGATATGGCACAATTTACCTTTTACCCCTTGCTTCAATATACATATGTTATTCATATCTATCTTTAGATTTGTCCATAGACATATTGTCTTTAAGGCGAAGACTTTCTACTGTTTACTTATTAACAACTGTCTCAAAAACTTGCCACAAGGTTATAATTATCAGCGTTTGTTACACTGCAGTACGCTTGTGTACATTTAATTACCTTTAACAGTTTTGCAGGCACACAATGAGTTGGTAAACGCCATTCAACCCCCGCTAATACATTAAAGCCGGGTGATATTTCACCGTGAGCGACCCTTCCGCGTTCTGTGTGCTCGCAGTCACGGTGCAGTGATTTCACGACCCGCGCGAAGTGACTGTATCCGCACTACATCCCACGTTTAACGACCCAATGGATCCCGTCGTGGGACTCTCTCGAAGTGCAAAGAACTTTTTGGATAATAGTTTTTTAAAAGATATTGGACATGAGGTATTCGCCATTCTTATTTCAAACAAATAATATTACACTTGTGGGGAGAGCGAGTGATCATGCTCATCCCCAGCAAAGGGAAGATCTTCCAGCCAGGCGGGTGTCATGCCTGGGGAACCGCGGCTCCAACAGTTCTAGTTGGAAACTTGTATATAACTGCAATGCGCTTGAAAACTCTTCTGGCGCGATTTAGGTTCTCGTGTATTTGTACTCAAAACTTCGCATTTGTTAGCGAGTAGCGCCATCTATGAGCGAGTGGAGAAACGCTGCTACACACTTATTTACGTCAGTTGGATAAAATAAAATGTGTATGACAGAAATAAATTAATACTCATAGCTATGTCCAAGCAGCGAATAAAATTACAAACTGATCTCCAAATTATCATGACCTAATTCGCAACCATTGAAAATCCGACGGGATTCAGATTCCCTGTGGAGAGTTGAATTATTAGCTAATTACAACGAATATAGGTCTCCATAAGCACCTCGCTTTTAAATTAAATTTTACTCTTTAATTTTTTTTTTTATTTAAATTAATTTTATGGTAACATATATTTATTGAGTTAGAAACATGCTTTGTTCCCTTTCTGGAACATTAAGCTGCCTCGTGCCAAGCAACAAATAGAGTTCTTCCTTTCGATACCGTCTCATGAGGCTCCCTACAAATATATAATTATAAGTTTGGACGGGTGTACGTGTGCAAGTCGAAGGCGCGGGACCCATGGGACCAAGTTGCGTGGGACATTGTTAGTAATTCGGGCCCGCGCTCCGCATCTATCA
The DNA here is from genome assembly GCA_964035505.1 of Watsonalla cultraria. NCBI lineage: Eukaryota > Metazoa > Arthropoda > Insecta > Lepidoptera > Drepanidae > Watsonalla > Watsonalla cultraria. The sequence continues at coordinate 54,144 of OZ037717.1, read as the reverse complement.
CATTATTTATGACCTATCCCAGAATGCCAACTTGAATTTCCCCACGCATAGTTACACGCATATATTTTCACATCATTAATGCACAATATTCGTTTATCGTCACGTGTTTGAATATTCCTCACCCCGGCTGTAATGTGGTGGTAATGTACGATCAAAGGCCTCCCTCCGCTTCCCTCGTATTTATATCCAAGACATTTGCACCGGCGCGCTGAGATTCCAGAATATTTACGGGAAAAGCTAACTCCGTTATTAATTGTGCGCCGCTTAACGTAACGTAAGACGTCATAATTATGCTCGATAGCATCTCTCGTACCTGAAACCTCATGAATAATGCAAGTAATTGTTATATTAAGCAATGTAACTGGGTGAGGCACAATCGCGACCTGAACGCCCATCCCAGTGTACACCCCCAGTACTGTGGAGCTCAAGGCCGCTCTAATAGTAGTAATTGGGATAGATATTCCTATCACCAAGGTTCCATACCTCATGCTTGTTCATCAATATTATCTCTCCGAGGTCACGTCCAAACGCAAGTATCGTGAAACTTCTAAACTAGACATTTAAGCCCTAGAACTACATAGAATACTCAGTCCCTGCTCGTAGCTCCTGGGATACCTCCAACTTTGGCGATACAAGTGTGACGTGTCAGTCGAGCGCACTATCATCTTTGGGATGGGACGCGTATCGTCGTACATTATATTAATGCTAATTCCTCCGCGACTAGTATTGCGGACCTAAAACTGGTTTCCTTAATGATTTAACTCGAGTGTTGACCTTCAACTGTGCTCCATCACTACAATTTAAACTATGGCATCTATTAAGATTACGATCGCTCTCGTATAAGTATGTTAGTTTAGTGTGTGTACACACACGCAGAGGCGTGTTATCGCATCGCGCGTGTGTGCTTTTAGGGCCCATCACGAGATTGGCTATGAATAGGCAAAACTGGCAGCAGGCCGACTACCGCACTCTATACGGGCCTCTGCAACCAGAATGATGGGAAATGTTTCATTTATTTCCGGCTAGTCATTACTGGCAAGAACTAATTAATTAAAGGTTCCACAGTGCACCGTGCGACATCGGTGCTCCGTCAGTATTTCTGCCATTAGCGCATTATTTCGGCTCAGCGAGTGACGTAAGCCCGAACAAATGAGTCGGGGCGTGTGACAGACGCAGTGTTAGTATAGGATGGTGTATAGATGCGTGTCGCGTGCTGGTGGTATACTCGTACAATGGTGATGGTGTAGAGTGCATTGTGCGAGGCTCGCGGCTGCATTGTTCGCGTCGCGCCTCACTTGCTTTGTGTGCTCACTTCACTCACAGGCCACAGCACACGGGTTCAGTTCGCAGGCTAATGGCAGCGTTATTACCTAGACAGATATGTCTCAATATAACATGAAAATTAAAATAATATAAATATTCAGCTTGGGCCCCGGTAAGGCACTTATGAACGCCGAAAATTACCTCCAGTTGGGCAACTAGCCTTCTGAGAACCGACAAGAAACACAGCCAGGGATCATAAACATTAAATCAATAAAATTTATTTTTAATGTATATAGGTACAATACATTATACCAAATAAGATGCAAGCAGGTTCTATGTTAAAACAGATTTATAGGATTTAATAGCAAAATCTGGTTGAATGCCGGGTAAGTACACGATAAATGTTTTTCACGCGTACTTAACTATAGTGGCGAGACCGGTTGACGAGACCACTTGTATAAAGGAGAGGACGTCGTTAATGAGCCGGTGTGGGGTCGCCACCAACAACCAGGTTATTTGTCTCGCCAATAAAACGTGGTAAGTCCGGATTTGTCCAATCTAGTGAGAGATGTTGGTCCGCGTGACGTCTCGGCGCGCCTCGCACTACGTCACCGCGTCACGCGCCACACATCTCTATAACACAATCAAGAAAGTGTACATGTAATGTGTAACTATAGGATAGGTGGACTCGATCGAAATTATTTATAACGAGCTGTGCCCTGCGGTTTCACCCGCGAAGATTTAGCTTCATGCTTTATTTCGCGGTGCCCTTAAATGTTTTATAAATAAAAGTAGCCTACTTATGTTACTCCTTGAAGCATCGGGGCCAGTGAAAGTCCCGCTTTATTCAATTCAGCCGTTTCAGAGATTAGCCGGAATAAACAGACAGACAGACAGAGAAACAATCTAAAATTTGTAAAATCATATCTGCACCCTATGTACTTTTATATGCATTTAGTGAAAAGCTGTTAATTTAGAATGACAAACAGACACTTTAATTTGTATGTATAGATGTGCTCAGGGAGCGGGCGGCGGTCGCGGCTCCATAATAAATAACCAATCAAACAATATGTTATAACATGACACGACACATTCCGAGACACGCTGACCTTTCGACCTGCTTTATATTATAGCCTACTTTATTGCTGTCTTGTATCGGTCCAATCCATGTTTGACGACGATCAACATCCTTTCAAACTATCTCTATTCAATACTTTGCACTTTATCGCAATTGAAATGTAGCAGACGGACCGACTAACATTTATAATCCTGTACAGTGTAACTTTTGTGTCCTTGTGGCGATTTGAAAGTACTTTGTAAGAAGTGTAATTAAATATATGTAGGTAAATATTTTTAAGTTTGAGTTATTCAGATACATTATATATTAAGTAAGTATTATATAATATTAGTATTATTAGTAGTTAGATAGTAGTTGGAATGGCCGTAATTTACGACTTACTCAATGTTAGATTGAACAATGCTTTAATGTGCTCATTTAAGTATTGTGTCAATGTTATTATGGCGGTGTTAGGAGCGCCGAGCGGCCATAGACTCATTCATGCACGCAAATATGGTGAGGTGATGTGAGATACTATCAGCGGCACGGATAGGTCGTCGGCCACTGTCCCACTCTTATAATCTACCTTCGTGTCCTTCAATGATCCCCTATAAAGTGGTCACAGCTCACAATACAATTAAACATTTATATCTACCCAACTGACTACCTATACACATAATCTATACAGATAAATAAAATTGAAGTGGCTGTTTGTAATTCCAAACAAATAAAAAAAGAAGGTCAGTCCGTCTGTCTGTCTGTATGTCTGTTTGTTCCGGCTAATCTCTGAAGTGATAGCGGATGTCGCAAGTAGTAAGATAGACTTTTATTTTAAAAAAAATGTATTCCATCTACATGGATGAAGCCGCGGGGCACAGCTGATATAACTATATATCAAAGCATCAATAAAAAGTTGACATGTTCCAAGTCATAATAAGTAGGATTTAGTAGTCGCGCGACACATTGGACACGATATAAAGTGAAGGTATGGTGTGGTGTAACGACCACCGACGCGAGTTGATGGCGGCAGAGGTCACCCCGAGGCGAGGGCCCGCGTGGCGCTCACTCCGGGGGAACGGAGCCGCGCGTCATGGGTATCATGACACAAACGTACAATATGCTATTTGAAATCGAATATAAGTCTATACTAATACTAGCTGTGCCCCGCGGTTTCACCCGCGTAGATTTAGTTCATCCTTATTGTCGCGGAACCCTAATATTTTTGATAAATAAATGTCTAAGCCTAAGTTAAAATCCATCCAGCCGTTTCAGCGATTACCCGGAACAAACAGACGGACAGAAAATAATTCAAAACTTAGTTTTTTAGTGTTATTTTGTGAAAAGCTGTAATTTTGTATTTACAAACAGACACTTCAATTTTATTTATCTTTTATCTGTATAGAAGATTATAAAGAGGAAAGATCTGTATGTAAGTTTGTAATGAATTGGCTCAAAAAGTACTGAACCGATTTAAAAAATTCTTTCATCATTTGAATACTGCATTGTCCCTGATTAAAGGCTATATTTATTTTCATCCCTATACTCCCACGGGAACGGCGACTCGCGGACGTCACGCGGTTTCACCCGCGTATGAAACCGCGTGACATCCGCTAGTCACATAATAATATGGTATCAGATACAATACATAGTAAGTTATTATTTGTTCATAATTAGTTAGAGTTAGTTCAATAAGTATTTTGTTTGCTGAAATCCTTCGACCACCATCAGCCACCAATAGCCGGGGCCCTGGCTCGGCTACTGGCGAAAGCTAGTACTACATATTGGTTTGTTTGTGATGAAACAATGTGTTCAATTGAACACTGATTGGCAATTGCGTATCAATGATAGCGTGATATTCCTTTGATAGTTTGTTCATGTCACGCACCAGCGAGGCCGTGATGTGATTTTTTGCACAGAGATAGATTATAACCCGTTGCGTGATAACTTGGGATATTATTTATCACATACACATATATATATAGCTGATATTATAGAGCAGGCGTCACCGGTGAGGTCTTGTATTTATTTGAGCGATGAACTTTGTACTCGGAATGAGTGTTCAAGTGTAATAATAAAGCTTTTATGATGTGTGATTCGGTCAATGTTGGTTTAGGGCCGGTGGCGGGCCGCCGGGCCCGACCACAGATTTAATGTATTGTACTCTGCTATACTGTTTATAGTCGCTGTGCCGACTTACCTCCGCTAATGCCCGTATCGGCGCGCGCCCGCCCGAGCGACCCTTCGCCCCGGACCGCCGGCATACCTCATTTAACAAACCTACAATCTATTCAATGAACGATCCAATTTAATGTTACGGTAACGTATTGTAATTACGAAATGTTTTGTGCTATTTAACTCATTTAAAACGATCTATCATTAATGCATTAGTTGTGATGGAGTAATAAACGTGAGTACAGCCACGGTATATACATAAGCTACTGAGTACAGCCTTATGTTATTAGCTAATGACAGTTGTATTGAATGTGTAGTGTATGAGCGGGAGATGCATCAAACTAATTGTTGGATGTTCTCCTCGAACACAAGTTTGTCAGCGCTCGGCCAGCGACACAAAACAGGGAACTTCCTAAATCCTCAGTTGGCAAGTAATTTTACAAAGTACACTTCAACAGTTTTCGGTTTATCATCCATATATATATATTATATACATTTGCAGCCTCTTGTTATTAACACAAAGTGAAGTATGTCATTCAGGAAGCAAGGACAAACAAATGCTAGGTGTTGATATTAGCTGTTTGTAAAATAGGACCCATTTACCCGGGTGGTGATGATAATGACGGTCAATATCAGGGCATTGTCATTTATCCTTAGGGACCCGGTTAAGCATATGAACGTGGTATGATCCAAGCAAGTGGACACAGGCGAGAGTGCAGTCCTCGGCGGAGCAGAGACCACGTTGACTCGGTGCCAACACAACACAAAGAACCCGCGCCGCCGGCTCCGCTCTACTTACACCCACATATCACCACCCTTCGAACAACCGTACTAAAAACTGCCGAAATAAGTCTCCTCATGAATGACAATACTTCTGAACTAGTTGCTCGATGGTCGGGAAAGTTTCACGTATTTATGTTACATTTATTCGACGCACGACCAACTTACTCTCGGGAACTAATTACATAAATCATTTTATGCTAGCACATACAAGCTTCTGCCTGAGGTTTCTTCCGCGACGTGTTGGAAGCACATATGTGTAAAATTTCATTTTGATCGCAAACTTTGTTAAAATTTTCATAGAGTAGTTAAGTAAACGAAAGTCAAATTATATAATTAAAATTCGTACTTTCTTGTAATTTGCAAGACAACGAACCAAAAGGACGAAGGTTGCCTGGAATGCAAAAGTCCATACAATGCAATATGTAAATTGTTGGTGAGCGGGCGGCCGCGGCGGTACTAGACTGCTAGTTAACATAATAACATCAACGACTGGATTGGCTGCACGCTGTCGACCGGACACGGAGCGAATCCTTCAATGGGTACTTACTATATTATTGGCATCGATAAAATGCAAATTAAAACTCAGCTTGCTTCATATTACTCGAAGGTAAAAATCATACTAATATTATGTAGAGGAATGATTTAAATGTTTATTTGAAACGAAAATGCTCCGAAACTACTAGATCGATTGTGCCCTCTAGCCTCACGGGACAATGGTCAATATTTGCTATCTACTTAATTTTCTTTACTCATATTGCCACTTCATAACCTGTAGGGCCTAACAGAGTGCGGTCTGGATTATTAGGTGGAATATAGTGTTGTCCATTTAGCGCGAGGGTCGAGCAGGGCCCGCGCGGCGCGGCGCCGCCGGCCGGAGCTATTATACGGCCCGTAAAGGGAATTCTCGCATTAACGCTCTTATAAAGGCGTTTTTATGATATTTACGCCGCGACAGATCATATTTTAGTGTCATAACAAGTTAATACGCATTGTTAAGCTGCGATCAATGTGTGTGTGTACCAGTGAGCGCCGCCGCCCTGCGCCTCGAGCAGACACTGCTTACCCGCCCTCCACTCATGTGCACACTGTATCACATTACGTCGCTGAACATTCACTCATTTTACACACAATCTTGTCCACACTGTTGAGAAGAAAATTCACTTCAATGCTCACAGAATTCACTCGCTTATGTCCAGTGGATTCACAGTCAGTGGATGGACAGTCCAGGGGATTTGATTGAAAATGAAAATGTTTTATTCAGTTTGGTACTTGATAAGGCACTTTGCACTTATGAACGGCGAGGAATTCACCACCGCTTTCAAAGCAATAAGCTGCGAGTTTATTGTTTAAGTGACGTCACCCGCTATTAATGTGTGACACGAGTTAGGGATGTGATGCACGTGGTGTGATTTTATTAGTGGAGGGTGAAGTTACTAATGAGTGTGGCGTGCTGTCAGTCACTCACTGAGCTGTAAGTGGCACCGCGGGTGATATCATATTACAGGTGCCGTCACGAGCTTTGACCGCTCGGCGAAAATAGTGGGGGGGTTACTGAGCATGTATTTAATTCAGACAGACAGAAACAGACTCATTAAATTACTTCAGGGTTAGCGCTCATAACTCATGACAACACTATTAGCAGTAGTCGACTCACGTGAACAAGGAGCCAACTATGATCGTTTACGAGTAAGCAGCGCGTAATAACAACTCCTAAGCTATGGTGTGTAATTGTACCACAATGTAATGTCAGACCTCAGAAGTTCTTAATACGCTCTGCTTAAGCTGGTAATGTTAGGGCCCCTGGTATTTTAACGAGTGGGTGCTGGTCCTTGGTTCTTGTCCTCGCCTCATGATCGAGGGCGCGTCTCCAACGGGAGGTGCGCGATACTTTCGACTAGTTCTTCCGTCAGTCTCAATCGTTAAATAGGTAATATTCAACCCAATGTAACTAACAGTGGTTACTTCAGGCAAGGTCACATTGTGGAGGAAATACATTTTGTTTAATATTTGTGCACAATTTAAAAACACAATGGTTCCAATCACTGTAGTTCCCCACAGAATACAATATAATAGTTAATTCTCGTTCCTTTACCCACAGGGAACCCAGGCCACAACAGCGAGGGGACATTTCCTCAAGTTTGAATAATTTTGTAAATAGGTATCTCCGGTGTTTGTATTAAAGGACACTTGGCTGTGAGAAAGTTAGGCCGCCACCATTAGTTAGGTGCAGTCATTAGTTCAGTTGTCAGCCGCCGCCCGCCCCCCGCTCCCCGCCCGCCCCACCGCTCCTCGCCACTACAACGGGGCAAACAAACACCAAATACAATTATATTTTCAGCTTATATTATTAATTTACTTTGTTTACGACTACGTTTTGTCGACCGTATAACATTTTACGATTATTTCGGAGAATACAAGGAGTTTAATAAGTACTAGTCTCAGCGTGGAGTGGAGATCCGATCGGCGTCGGCTGGGTTGGTGGGAAGCTATGTCAATAAATTAGGGGAGGCGGTGATTTACAGGCAACGCCCCGTGCTGGGCCTAGTGTTGCGAGACGAACATACCTGGGAGACCAGTGCCCCGATTCACATAAAACAAGCGATTGAAATGTCGTTGAACGATTAAATTCAATCGAAATCCTCTACCAATGTGGTCTTGACGTGTTCGTCTTGACCACATTGGTAACTCAATGAGGCGTTTTCGCGGCGACGACTGAGCTACTCCGCTTAACTTTGATATAATAAATACGAAAAGACTAAAGAGGACCAAGTCGCTACGACATCGTTACGGTTTTACGTGAATCGGGCTACAGTTGCGTTATTCTGTAAGATAAGTATCTCGACGACAAACACGACGCCGTGTTGTCGGTTTCCATTATAAGAATTGAATACATAGTACATACACTTACTTACAGGTACCTGCCGCGTTACACAATCAATCAATCTAGCATCAATCAGTGCAATGTGTCTGGACCGTGCCTAGCTTAAAGCATAGCAGCCTCTGCTAGTAAAACACAAAATCTCAAGACAATCGAAATAGTTCAGTTTTTAGAAACAATATTCTTCGAAAATTATCAAATTGACAATGACTTATACGTCACAGTGCTCACACAGTTACTGCGGCAAACTTGGTAGCTATTCAACGTATTACAACGTGATAGTTCAACACAAAACATGCAGTCAGGAGTGTAATGTCCATCGGTGCGTGTGTGTGGAGTGGCGAGGCGCGTGATGCAGGTCGCGTCTCTCAATTCACGTGAAATGGATGGCGCGCTCCCACAATGAGGGCCGCTTGTGGCTGCCTCCATATCACAGGACGGGACCCATCCCCCCACTCATTATCACGCAGCTATCAACCACTAGAGTAATTATTTAATTGAAAAATTATTGCGTTGATCTCGTTAATATTCCAAATATAAAGATGCGGCAGGTTCAAGATATCATAAATATCGCGACAGTTACATGTATCCGAAAATAAATAAGATGACGTGCGCCAGCGGGAGCACGTCACGGGCGCGGAGGCTGGTGCGGGCCTAACGAGCTCAATTGTTATTGATTGGCTTGTTGCTGGGACCACATAAAAACAACACTTTATTGCTGCTCGCTGACACTAAGCGCTGTCTATATCCTGCTCCATCTTTGGTATACCGCCAGAGCATGCGTCGTTAGTAATATTGGTGATAATTGGGCCGTATGGACCTTGGCGCGCGTGGTGGGACCTTCACTCCACACTAGGTCACTGTCGCCGCGAGGGCTGGTATTTGTAGAGCTCGCAATCTCCCGTGGGTTCGTCAGTTCCCTGTTTATTGTCGGCTGCGACACGGATTTGTTAAAAATACATGAACGCGCGCGTCGCATCATTTATCTCTATTAGAGCCGGCGCGGCGCGACTGTTGGCCGACCACACGCCACACGCCACACGCCACACGCACGCTCTCAGGAGATATTTTATACTCGTGTCAAGTACTCACTTTTCTTAGAGTGCCAACTAGTGATTTAGCATTTCAATACATACAAGTTGTTATTTATCACGGTCACAAGTAGGTAAGTATATAGCGACCGGTAGCTACGAGTATGAGTAGTGATGACGAATGATCCCAACAGTGTCGGTCAGTACATGATAGGTGGCGAGGATGTCCGGAGGGCGACGACGATGACGCGGCTGATAGTGGCTGGCACCGGCGAGGGCCACGGGAACCTATTAGATAATAGCTTCCACCGACTGAGCCAAGGGCAGGCCGAAGTTCACTTACTAATTACTTTGTTGAAGAGGAAATACCACTATTCTTGGAAGCAAACGAGGATAATAAAATTATATCAAACATAACTATCCTATTGGGTATTCTCAGAGGCACACGACTTCATTAGGGGTCCTCCAGTAACGAACTTGAGTTATCAAGCCCGTGGTGTGAGCTACGAATACGTCACCGGTCTCTACTTTCCTTCCCAAGCTTTAGGATTTATTCGGGATTATTTATATTTTCAATACTTTTCTGTAACATTACGTTAGGTAACACACGTGACTAATAAGATCAGCCGTCAGTCACATCGGAGTTGAGATATTGGCGTGTCAATGTTACAAATAAACCGTGGATTTTATTTCTAGAGAAACACTTCTCTATGTCAAATATCTCGGTTACGACTATGTTTAGCTATAGGTTGATGATCTGAACTATAACAATTGTGTGCTATATTCTGCGCTTCCACGTTTTAATACTATGTTTGACCACAGAGAAACACGGGACACGTCCCAAACTGTATCCAAACCCTTTTTACTTATTCACAAACAAAACAATCAGTAAGGTCACTTAAGGATATGACAATCCTGACACGATGTTGAAAAACGTTAACTGTGGTCGCGGGGCGGTCGGCGTCCACTCAATCGGTGTCAATCTATTGTAACGTTAACTGGACGATCCATGCGGCGACGCAAGCCTGCTGACACACTAAAAAATATCGTTCTCAGAGTTATAAAATAAGCCACTAAAAGACCATTACTAATTGCAGTTATAGTTTATGAATGCCATCAACTTTATTATGAACAGAACGAGCTTAGTTATGGACATTATACGAAGTAAGACGAGGCATTCCTCTTATCTCTCCTTTGATTGCCTACAACAATATTATCTCGAGGGATTTGCCATCTTTGTGGACCCTTCAAAGGGCAACCCCCGAGCCGTACAGCTACTGGATATAGCCGCGATATTTGCAATCCCGATACGCAAGTTCCGTTCGCATTGAGTACCGCTCCCCCCACCACCGCACGTGCTCCCCTCCAGCTCTCAATGTAACTTTATTTTCCGCTGTTTCATGGGAATATTTATTTTGGGTATTAGCCTGCTAATGGGTAATTGAACGAGGGTGGACCGCCGGCTGTACGCATAAAAGAAATCCTTTTCCGAACAGTTTACATCGTGTCGTAAATCCTACATTTTCCGCCGAATAAAACTGAGCTCTGCTACAGAGGCAGGGGGCGGTGTTGTCATGGAGAACGATGCTTGCCATTCAAATTGAAAGGTTTTTAATGTTTTCATCGCACAATATCACGGCTCGACCTGCGGACCTGATAGGAAATCGATCATACAGAATGCTCTACCCATCCCCATCTATAGGAACATGACATGACACACGATGCTTATAGCAGAGAAAGTAATGTTAATGCGCCATAATCTCCTCCGACTGTGTCAGTGAGGCAGACAGTAGTGGCTGAGGTGAGCTCTCGGAGGTGTACACCCACAGTGTACAGAGGTGGTGCGTGTGATGGTGTGAGTGGTGTGGAGTGCGTGTGGGTGCGTGCGGTGTGCTGGCCGGCTGCCAACCACTTGATATTTCTTGTCGTCCACATTTACACACACCTATAAAAACACGGTCAAGAACAAGATGGACTTGTACCCACAGGGATCCGCACCCAGCTACACATGAAAATATTATATTTTGCAACAATTTCAGCAATTTATCATAATTATGTATTCCAAATATTCGTTTATTTAATTAGGGAGGTGCAACTGCAAAGGTGGTAAGAAAACATGCGATTATAAACGGATACTTCACAGTACAGTCGCTTGCATCACTACTTCACTGACAATGCGTGGTACCTCGCTCCTTCAATTTGGTTTAAAATACTGCCAGCATGAGGTAAGTGGTGCAAAGAACCGCTTCCCTTTATTGGTGCGATACCCCTGAAAGCACTTGGATTATAATGCTCAACACTTTACATAATGATACAACACCGTGGGCGCCGCTGTTCTAATGCTAATGTTAAACTCTGAGATTGCTGCGCGATCATGATACTGAATGCTTTCTACAAGCTCCTGTACAGTTTATATATAATGTACATCATATTACAGTGTATTTTCCTTATTGATAGGGCAGTGCTTATATCCAACGATGTAGCGTGCTCCAACAAAGTGGATTCTACGTTATAATAATACATGTACTCTGAGAACTGCGCTATTTCTCCCAGCTTCAGTCCTCAATCAAAAGAAAATAGGGATTGGATTACGCCGCAGTGAAATGTGGATAGTTCAGTAATGTTACGTCTATACTTATCAATGTCTTATAGTTACTGTACTTTTGTGATAGGGATTTCTGTGATTTGACGCATCTCTAATTATTTTTCAATTGTTGCAACATGTGGTGGTGCTGCGAGAGGCCGCGAACATTGAATAAATACAAAACAAAATAACAAAATAACAGCTATATTTTACAGATCAAGTACCTAATATAAGAAATCAATAGATGTGACCAAAGGACTGAGCAACTTGGCGCTTCAGCGCTTCATAATAATTATACTTACTGTATGGTAGGCTGTGTGTACATTGGTTCTGCGCTTGACCGCCACGTATCGCGAGGCAGCGCTATTAGAACTAATCTTTGCTAGGTTTTAGTGTATCGTGCGTATCTGATAGTTGAATAGGTCAGGTCGCTCGTTACTCCAGCCCGCCGCGTGTCCCGTGACTCCGGGCGCCCATTACAGCCTGTCGCCGTATCGCTGCTATAGGCCCGTTGTGTAATCGAGTGCAAACCTTAATGTTATTTACGTCGGGACACTCGAGGGCACATTGTTTTTGTTCCAAATATTTGCCAGACTAACGGATTCCCGTATACCTTTACTTGTTAAATACTCATATACCTACGCTACGTAACAGTAGACAGCGGAAAATGGTTGGCTCAAATACAGCATAATTCCACTATAAACAGATCCTCTACTGGCGTAATGTTTGACGAGGATGTCAAGCAAAAACTACAATTATGTTATACACCGACCATATCACCTTGTTTTATTGTGATGTGCCCAACGTTAAAGGAAGCCGGACCGGTCCGCTCGTAACTAAAAACAACTTTATGACTGCACTGTAGTAAAACTAAAATATCGTAAAAAATAAGTCTCGTGGGACGAGCGAGGCCCACACGCCGCATCTATTAATTTCATATACCTACACAAGTGCTACTTACACCTGTAAGGAAATGTAGAAGAATCATTCGTAGATGACATAGCGCAGAGTTATTATACGTGCCCTGTACCTGAGTTCGTGCTACAAAATATACCTTCACCCTGTCACAAAAATGCATATGTACACCACCGTCAAACAGCCGGCTTTTAGGCTGTTTGAGGCTGGTCTTTGTGATAAGGAGAAAGTATATTTAAATTCAAATAATTGTCGATTCAAATGACGGCCTAAGAATGTTTCCTTTTCTACTTCCGTAAATAGGAAGGTTTTAGTAATTTGAAAATACGGGGGTTATTGAAGTGGTAGTGACGGCAAGTGCGCGGCGGCGTCGTCGGCGGGCGGTGCATGCGTGCGGCGGCGGAGCGGCAGTCCCGCCAGCGCCGCGCCGCCGCCGCGCCGCCCGCACTCGCGCCCGCCGCCGCCGCCGCCGCACGCACTTCACTCGCGGCAACTACTACTTCGCGAACAACACTACCTCGCGCCCGCTACGTTACTTCAACAGTTACTACAAAGTTTGTCGATGATAAGTGCACGCTCAGTGAGTGCAGTGAGCCGTGTTTAGTGAGTGTACAGTGAACTGTGAGGGGGAACAGGAGTCAGGCACTTGGCCTGTTCTTTATTGGAACCTGCTGATTTTATGTGAGTCTGATAAAAAAAATATATTAATAAAATTAAATAGATACTCGGAAAAATATATTTATTTATTTTTACATAAATACAAATAATTACTACAGTACTAAACTTTAATGAAAGTAAACTGTAAATGATCTATAACATCTCGGTAGTAACTCTATGAAAACTTTCAGTATGAAACTAAAGTAGATTGTCGCCCAACAAGACACAGAATGAGAACAAATACCTCGGTACTTATTGAACAGAGTTCGCACAAGTCTTTATTTCAGCGCTGAGCCGATATTAGCGCATTATGTGAGTGAAACATTAAAATGATTTTCACAGCTCGGGCTCTGGAGCGGCACTTTATGAAGTAACTTTATATCGACACAGCTACCTTCCCAGATTCCTTCAGAGTGAAGAGGTAGTTTTATATAAATATCATCTATCTACTACAATTTACCGTCATTTTGCATAGTTATTAGACAATTTATTGATGATGAAAATATTGCTGAACGTTTAATTTAGATGATAATATAATCATAGCTTGGATTATATTATCTTCTGCAACTTATTTAAGAAAATATACGTATATAACAGAATCGTCAAGAATGAAGTTTTGAAAAATGAAGAATGGGGTAACAATGCCCACATTTCACCGAAGATGATTATGTGAAAGAGTCCATCGCTGAGATGTACTTACAGACGTCTTTTTTTTCTGTCCCAGCTATATGCAGGTTTCCTCGTAAAGTTTCCTTTTATTGCAAAACTTATCGTGTGACACTAAATGACATTATTGCACTTTAATAATTAGGAAACCTATTGGCACAGATGGTCAGGACTGAAGCTTGCTTGCGCAGCTGGTGCCTGCTCCAAGCACTCGGCCACCACGTTTACCAATTATAAAAAAGGCTTATTATTTGCGGACAACATTAATGCCCAAAACACATGGTATTAAAAATCACTTAGCACAAGTGGCTCCCGCTAGTTAATATGGTATAACAGTGTCAGTTATGTGTGGAATGGTAGAGGGCCGCCCGCCGACCAGTCATTGTCGCACAATCGTAGTTATTTGAGCCATTATGTCCATGTAATAATGTTATATGTTACCATTGCATTTGTCATTTAACCGTTTTATTCACCAAATTAAACTATTATTCCGATTGTATTCTGTTCATCTAGGATTATCTAGATTAAACAAATCTAATTTAGTGAATACTCAGTTATTATATTTGTAACCTTTTTTTTAGTAACGTACACAGTGTTATGTATTAAGTATGTTGATAAAATGTACATGAGTTTCTTGCCAGCTCTTCACAGTGCAAAGGCTAGTTTCCGAACCGGTGGATTTTTTTTGCCGTACATAAGTACCTTACCAGGGCCCAAATTTAATAAATCATTTTCATTTTTAACAATATTTATAGTAATCATATATGTAATTACCTTGAGATTCAAATTATAGTGTAGCTTATTGTAAAATCTCATCGCTAGAATTATGGCTGAAAGATGGCATGGCTAGAAACATCACCATGCCCGTTATAGCTATGTATAAAATGGTGTAAGTGCTGTTGGTTACAAATGTACCTATCTATTCGGAATGTGCACACCTTGTTCAATGGAATAAGAATAGCCGCAGAAATCAAGGTCAAAGTGGAAATATCTCTTATTCAATTGGTCTTAGCGAAGAAATACAACGCGATAGGTTTTGTTTCAGTTTAACGGGGGAGTATTTATGCTTTGATGTGTAAAAGTCTGATAACTTTAATGATACGTGTGTACGCGGCGTGGTTCTTGGAGGCGACAGTGCCACCACCTAATCCCGCGCAACGCGACACCAATTAACACTCCGAGGGCTGCCTGCCTGTCGATCCTATATACATCTCATATTATATCACTACAGATTAATATTGGACCCACATCTGCCTCTATGTAATTATATACACGCTCACATCAATTATACGAAGGGACAATTATTTATGTTGACACCAATACTCGACACCTATACATCATATTTTAGCTGTTCACTAGGATTTAATCGTTTAAAAGTTTGTTTGATCGCGCTAATCTCAGGAACGATCGGTCCGATTTGAAAAATTATTTCTGTTTTATATATAATTTATCGAGGAAGGCTATAAGCAATGTCATCGCGATAAAACCATTCGTCGCTTAATGTTAGCGTTAGCCCAAAGTAACTATTACACCCCGCGAATTTGCGGACACAAGCTAGTATTCTCTTATTATTATTATAAGCCTGTAGTGTCCCACTGCTGGGCAAAAGCCTCCCTTCCACTTTTCCAACTTTCCCTGTCCTCAGCAGTCCTTGCACACAAGCTAGTATTAAGATAAAACAAATATAACTATTATGACTAATTGGCGGTCTCACCTCACATGGCGGTGTCATCGACACAACCTGGGAGGGATCATGGCTCTGATAAGGAATATTGCGAGCATATACTATATATTTGCACAAAACTCATCATGTAGGCCAATAATAGATAACATGCACAATGGTGGATTAAGCGCACGGATATTATTGCAATTATATGACGTCAAAGTAATCTCTTTGCTAATATCACTTACCAAAAAGGTCATCATTGGTTTAGGGTGATTGAGTGCTTCACTAGGCTTATAATACTGCACATGGTGATACAGGGGATAACGGTATATATCAAAAAAGGGCACAGTTACGAAGGTCCACAAAAAACACCTGATTGTATAAAACAAGAAAATTATTGAATAAATTAATAGCGGAGTCTGGCGATAAGCCGGCGATAGCGCACGTGCCGTAATGTGAGCTTATTTGTGTCATTACAATAACTGGTCGGTGCTGGGGGCCCGCGGTGATTTAGTCTACTAATAATATGTTTTGGGACAAAGAATCTCCAAAAGGCGTTTATAATATTTTTGGACACAATGCTGTCTGGTCCCAAATAATATCTGCATTTCAAACGTTCTTACTCAAGGCAAATACAAAGGTTCATCAGAAAATTGAGCCTGCGTAACAATTGAGCCTGTAGCGCTTAGCGCAGAAGTCAGATATAGGTACTAATTACTAACTAAAATTAATCCTAGGAAAATCATAAAAGCCTTTGAAATTATATTTTACTTATAATCCGCTCAGGACTGTAGATCAATCTAATTTCAGTTCCACTTAAATAGCATGTTACATCCTCGCATAAAATATTCTGCGGGATAATAGAAACCTCGCCGTTTTTAAACGAGTCAATTTGTTCAACCGTAAGTAATGTATATTTAGGGATTACAGCTTTAAGCTGCGGTCGAATACGGACGTTGATTTTCTGTTTTACTCCAATGAAAGATACCTTAATAAGGATTGGTAGATCACATTAATGGAGTGTGCATAGACGAATAGTACAACGAATAGAAGTGTGATTCAGATCTGGTTGATTCCAATGCGATGGTTGCAATCGTTGCCGACCATGTACAGTGTGTTAGCGATCGTCATCGACCATAATGGTTGCACCGCGCCATGTGCTGGCAATGGCATCGTTATCAGGCTAGCGGCCGGTGCGTCATTGTCAGCGATAGGCGACGCGTGGCCGTGACCGTGGCCCAGAGGGGCTGGTCCTTGGCTCGCCACCGCGGCGTGTGGCCGTCCATCACCGCACACCGTGCTCCACTATACACGCCACTACATTACCGTCGCGGCTGCTCTCGCCGGTAACACATCGCGTTATTGCGAGGCCGTCCTGGCACGCCGCTCTAAATGCCCCTATTATTCACTCTTCGACGACGCGACGACACAATGAAGATGGATGTCGTCGTAAAATGTACGATGTGTTAACACGGTCGCACTCTACGATCCTTACCACCACTTAGCCCAAGTGCTTGAGTTCCGGAGTCGCGCACCTCGATGCTCCATTTTAAACCTATTTCAGCTCCCGCTATGCACACCAAAATACTATCCGACGCTTAGGAAGTTGAACACTGGAATTTTAAAGTATTCCGCTCGAACCCAAATAACATTGCGACTTTCGATCGATACAATAAGTGGGTTCAAATCAGTTCAGATAAGTGGCGAAGATGTGCTCACGGTATTGGCAAGTTTAGTAGCGCGCATAAATACTTTGTGAGACAATGGGTGATGTCACAGCGCCGGCTCTGAACATAATAATGTACTTTAGCAAATCTGTGCCAGCATCTACATAATACTTTGCATAAATCACTGGTATCGGAATATTTCAGCGAAAGTCAAAGTAGTCGACCATAGTACACATTATTGCGACATTCCTGGTAGTGTAATATTGTTATTGGTTGCCGCGGGCCGGGACCCGTCCGATACTAAATGTTTGTTTGCGTTCCGACGACCCGCTGCAGAGTGGCGCGCTGTGGCCGGATATCACGTTGTATTGGGGTAGTAGTGCCTCCGTGCACTCACCCATGCTCTCTCGTGTTAGTATTGAACAGGCTGTGCTGTGTGCAAACTGTCATGGCCTTGTTTTCCGCCACGTAATTGGAAATTCTGCATACCTCAACATTATTTATTTCATTACCATTTGTTTGGTTGTTGCTTGTGCTGGTAGAGTGATAGGTGATTTGGTGTACTTCACCTTGATCCCGTGTCTCCTGGCATCTACACGATCCAGATCTCAGTGTCCGATGTTGGCATCCACTTGTGAAACATACGGAATGTTTTTGTACGTTTTTAGATTTCCGTTCCAAATAGAAATAGGAAATCTTTGCGTCTCGCTTCGGTATGTATACATGTTTGTCAATGTTAGCATCTCTTTGTATATCCTTCAATATTATTATAATAATTACCCATTGTAACATTTACCTTTATGACTATGTGTGTTAACTGTGTACTTACTTTCTGTGGCAAATAAATATTATTATTTATTTATTTATCCTATAACAGCACTGCGTGTATTTTCTACTACTGTTGCCATACGATAACACAAGAAGAGTATGTCTACGATCTAGGTAATGATAGTACTTAAGTAGTAGAAAACAAATTTCAACATTTTTAATTAATCCCGCGTACGCCATCAGCATACGAGTGTTGCTAGCATTTGTCCCGACTGGACCGAGCGAGTAGCACACACTATAATAAACTGATAAACTGAAAATTATACTATGTTCTATGTTTAGTCTACCTGGGGGCTTACCATCATCGGTTTAAGCAGGGCGTATTCAGAACATCTGACCTTTAACCTTTCATTATTGTACCGTAAAAAGCTAAGAACGTCTAAGCTAAGAAGTTCTTGATACGCTCTGCTTACGATCATAGTTGCCCCCTGTTGTAGTGCGCCATAGATCAGCGTAAGACGGTGTGAGCCGACCAATCTGTCTCCGCCGCTCGCTCAGAGATTATTAGCCTCGCGCTCGCGAACAAAGCGTTCGTTTCCTCAATAAAATATTATATCCCACTTACAGAGCGGCGTTAATATAGCTGGAAGAGTGCCGTCACTTCGTAGCTTATGTCCGATGACAACACTTGAAGTTGGTGTTCACTTTATTATATGTCTACGACTTTACTCCACTAAAGGTCCCCGAAGAAGAAAGGTCACGAGTTGTGAGCGCTGACCTTAATGCGCAGTAGTCAATTTATGAGCCCGTCTCATTCACCCGCACTCACAACATGCACCTTTATCTATAAATATAATAAATGGATTAGTAAAAACCGCATCTAAATCTGTAACGTATTGTCGAACCAACAAACAATATCATTTTGTACGGATATGGCGACTTCAATTTATACTAGGTATTTAATAAATACCAAGTTTAATGTAATGTAGCTCTCAAGCTTAAGTACTTCGTAAACAGTGGTTCGGTTGTGGCTACTCGTTGTGTGAATATACAACAGGTTCTGACTGCTAAATACCTAAAGCCAAAAGTTTGTGACGTCCCTAAAAGCTGTGTTATCAGAAGTGATCAATATGATAAGCGCGGCTTAGCGATGAACACCAAGTTGTGTTGCTGATAGTTCCAAACCTCTGCTAATAGATGACTAGGCGATCACACCGACACCATGGCACGGTGGATCAGAGCGGCATAAATAATTCCCTTGTTCTTCGTACATTAGTGAATACTAAGTTACATCAATTGCTAGTAATGTAAAAAGTATTCTGCGACCTACGTAGATAACCCGGTAATATAGCTAATACATACAATACAACTACAAGTGGATCTAATATAGGGTTCCGACCGGCATGACTCGTGGCACCAATATTATGTAAGTGCATTATTTAGTTTTGTCTACATATTGTTTAGTTACCGGAGTACACTGCCTCTATGGCACAGGTTCTAATCAGAACACAAATGAGAACAAACACCTCGTATATTTCACCAGAGTCTGCAGGAGCTAGATACAGTCCTATTACACAGGCATATTTTCTTGTTTATTGCGTGGAAAACAGTTTGTTCCACAATATACGCAACTATACTTATCCTCTAAGAAGTACGATCGCTATATTAGCACGGACCCTGAAAGAAAAACGTTTGTTTCGCCAGTTTCTTGTATGAGTAAGAATTGTAGCAGAGTTTTAATTGAGTTATCATAAAACTCCCCTACATATTATTGTAATTGTGTGACGAAAGAACAATGTTTGTAATTGGGCGAATGCCCGAGGCCGGCTCATTATGAGGGATGGTTCAATATCGATACATGGAATGGCAGGACAATGAATACATTTAACAACGACATGTTTTCATAAGTAATAAGGTACTCGTGGCACAGCCTGGTTGCTATTGCGCATATCATTCGATCAGCGAAGTTAAGCAACCCTAACGCCAGCCGGTAGTTGGATGGGTGACCGCCCGAGTTCCCTTCATGCCTCGGAGAGCACGTTAAGCCGTCGGTCCCGGTTGCCAATTTAACATCTTTGGCAATCGTTACAAGTCAGTCGGAGGCCTAAAAAGAGTCTGACAACTGAGTTAATCCAGATTACCAATTTCCACGTAATAGGGGATATTTCCGCGTAAATATGAAGGTGCGGTTGCAGTCGCTTCGTATAAAAATTCACATCGGATTGAATCAAAATATTTTTCTTCAATTAGGCGACGTATATCATTGTGCAAAAGCAAAATGTGTATTGAATATTTATTCACAATTTGATATTTTACTTGAGGTCCGATATATATTTCTGTATAATGTAATTTTGGTGCGCCCTTCTGACGATTTGAAAGTATTTTATTGAAAGTCTATTCAAATAAATATATTTTTGATTATTATTTAACCATAAATCAGCCTTTGAAAGGAAAAGCTAAGAATACACGAGGTTCGTCGAGGGTAAATTATTAAACATTTTCGTGTCTAGCACACATTTCCCAGTGTGGCTTATGATGCCTGCTTATCCCGATGGTGATAGGTATTTAATATATAGAGCTGTTAGCCCGTGCTCGGACAGGCACAGCTGTAGCGACACGACCACCAAGCAACCATGCTTTATGACTGCCACTCGGTCTGCTTCCTATATTTTATGAGCACCTCAACTTAAAGATATTATATTATAAACCGGACCTTCTTGCAAATGATTCCGCTATCAGAGACCCCTCTTACTTAATTACTGTTTAACTTTGGACAAAAATGCTATGTTACTACGTGGATGGTCCTTAATATTTACAGATGTTTAGCATTTTTACAGACTTGATGAATGGACCGACCCTTGTTTACAAACACTAAACAGAACATTGTAATTAATTGCCTTAACTTTAAGTTCTGAAATAAGTTTGTGTCAGACTTGGTTCCGCCGGTTCTATAGCTGAGTATCAAATTTTAAATTCAAATATCTTTATTTTCATTAGGCTTTTATCAAAGTATTTTTTTGCCGTTCCTTTAATATTCAAACCCGATTTATGTAAACGTGGCCCTTATGTACGATGCACGGGCCGCACGACTTTTTTTTTTTTGATATGGTCTCTCGCAGTTGGTAGGGGGGAGTTACCTCCACTGCTTAACCGGACTATAGGGCGAGACCCAAGGGCCTCCAGCCGAGCTTAAACTTAAATACTAAGCAACACAGCTAAGGGCGCCCCGGTGCGGGGCTCGGACCTCGGCTTAGGGCGTTGCTGGGGGATGAGCTAGGGAGCTGGATCTGAGTTGTATTATTTAGGGACGTGTTTAGGGCTAGTGGCTCGGCGCGCGCCGGCCCTAGCAGGGGACGGGGGGGACGATGACGTAGAGTTCACGACGAGCCTCGCCGGCGAGGACGGAACAATGGTCGGTTCGGTGTGTGCTTTTGAGACATTGCTTGCTGAAGCAATGTGATATCGTCGTCAGGGTCAAGGAGAACGTGCCTCGGACGGCGTCGGGAGGAGATACGAGATGGGGTCGGGCCGCACGAGGCTCGTGCCAGCTATTTATACTCGCATGTATTGTGGCGATGCAAAAATGTTCATTAGCTGTCGGTTGAAGCGGCGCCAAATGCACTATTATTTAGTTGGCGGCGTAGGCCGCATTTAGCGGTACATTAAGGCCTGTAGTGAAACGCGAGCAATCCGATTTTCGAAAGCCCTAGAGTCGGTACAATGAAATTGAAAACCATATTCTCGTTAACGTCGATATACATGGTGGTCCCGGCGAGGCGCTGGGGACGCGACGGACGAGCCACCGTGAAACCTTCTCGGGATTGAACATTTGACGTGAGCTAGTACCGACACGAGACCTCCCGTCCCGAGGGCATTGGAGGAACGATATCAGTGCGTGCCCCCGGCGACGCCTGGAGTGCCTATAGGTACATGTGTGACACAGTGGGCAACTATGATCGCTATAAGCAGACTTCTATGTCATAGTTACTTGGACATTTAATGATAATGATATGGTCCCTGAAACTTAGATTCCTCTTATCACACGAGTAGATTAAGTTCTGCTCAAAACGATCATAGTTCATCCCCCTCATAGTACCCGCTTGTATGTAAACTGTTGTATAGAATGCGGTTAATTAAAAACGTTAAAGACCACTTCGCTTCTGAAAGCAACAAAGAAAACTCAATATCGGAGTTTTAAAACTTTTACCATCGAAAACTTATTAATGTATACTGGTGGAGAGATGGCGAGGGAGACTCACGGAACAAGGAGTGACGGGAATGAGGGATGGATTGTAACAGGCGATTATTGTGGTGATTATACTGTAATGACTCGCTGCTATACTTCAATCTAGTCTATTATATTATATGGTATAATAAAGAGTCTCCGCGCGGGCTTATCATTTCATAGAATACGTTTTTTATAACAACACTTGACGTACCCCTGCTTCAGCAACACTACTCCCCACGATACGCACAAATGAAGTAAAAGGTATCAATATAACGTCCAAGTGATCCAAAACAAATGAATGATCTGTCCAACTAATACCGAAGTATATTCGTTACGTTAACTTACTTGTGTATCATCGGATCCAATTATGGTCGCGATCCTATGTACATACTTTGGTGTTCGAATCAATTAAAATTAATTATGTTTATACAAACATACACGTGTATATCCATAACCTATTATAGTATCGCTGCTATTTGAGGCTTCATAATAGAAACTCGTCAAAATCCTTCAGGAACGGGACCTTAAAATAATGAATTAACGAGAGCAGTGTCGGCTGGAGGTGAGTGATGGCGGGGGACACCTGTCCCGGGGACGATATGACACCCCCACCGGCGCAGTGACGGACATTCACTTACGGTGACTCGCATCATTACGACACCTCTCGGACGACGGTCACCGCTCACTACACTACAATAACGTTTTTTTGTTTTTTATTTCGTGGAACTCTACTTATTTTCTTAATAAAAGAAGCCTAAGTTACTTTTTGACCTCGTCAAGATCTCGTTTGAATTACCTGGAACAAACAAACAGACGGTATGTTCATTTGAAATTACAAACTGACACTTAAATTATATTTATCTGTATAGATTGAATAAAAATGGAAATGATATCTGTCCGTACATGAAAGGCATCATTGATTGTTAGAACTTTTGTCTGTTTGAGTGAGTGTGCGCTCGTGGACACTGATATCACTGACTTGTGGGTATCACTATGCATGTTAAACTGAAATAAAAATGTGTATGTTTTATTTCAATCTGTTCAAAAATCATATCAATTTAAAGAATTACGACGCACATTCTTTTCGATAAAGTATAAATTATGCTATACGTGTCTGATATTTGAATGAACGCACATTGTGCGGTGTGTTTCATCTGATGCTTACACAATATGTGAATAGTTTGGACATAAACCAATCCAGTGTAAGTGCGTGCGCTGGGATCCTTTGATCCGACTGATCCGCCGGAGTCGGTTGAGCCGGCTCACTATCTATTCTCCAACACACGATGCACATGCTCCTAACAACACCACACTATCGGTTTCAAGGATATCCGCTTTGTCCTAATTTCATAGCGTGATCTTAGATACTCGAATTTGATAAGTAATCTTAACCTTAGATAAAAATTAACCTTTTACTTTAGATAAAAATTAACGTACTCTACGGAGGGCTTAGTGCAAGTTTTTCACTGCCGCTGTCACAAGTCTCCGCGTCGACGTAAACGCAGATTTGTATAGGATCGGAACAGCGCCTCTGTCGGCCTAAACATGACACTATTGTGAGCCCATACAAATCTGCGTTTACGTCGACGCGTTTATGTTTGTACGAGTATTACCATTGATGTTTGATGCCACAACTTACTGCTGCTACAGTATTTATATGCCTTACAAATATTGAATGCTTTCTGAAAAACCGACATGTAAGGGCAATTTAATAATTCTTAAGTAATAACGTAATCCTTTTAACTACCCTTTCTAGTACTCAATAAATACTTTTCCTTATCGAGTACTAGATCATCTCTTGAAACGCTAAAATATTCGCAGAAACGAGAGACCAAGATTATAAATGTGAATAGCGGGCTGACTCGCGCCCCGCAGTGTCATGTACAATAGATAGGAGATCTATCGACGTTCCTTCAAATCTACGTTCTATGCATTGCTTTGAAAGAATTTATTATTATATAATACATAATTGCAAATAAATACTCGTATTCGACTGATCCAGTATTTATTAGCAAGTGTGCACAGCCCGGAGATGTTATATGAACTTGATTCCTTCATACGTTCAGTACGCCCCAAGTGACATTAGTTTCACTAATTCACTAAACTTAAACAAGCTTCGGAGCCAATCATGCAGAACGTATTTTCATGAAATGCCGCGATCGGCTGATTGTGAGTAATAAGTGTTCTCGAGTTAGATTGCGTATTGTACAGCGGCCGCCCCCGGGCCCCCGGGCCCCCGGCCCCTGGCGCCGGGCGCCGCACCACTACACGGTCTCTAATTCACACAAAACTTATGTTTCCTGCCTGTTTCAGGTCTATTGGTACATACTACATACATATACATACGCTCACGATTGTGTTCCTCGTAGGGGTAGGAAGAGGTGCGTTACGGTACACATTTCGCCAGTTATGTTTAAGGCCCATGTAGGTAGTAGGAGGCGAGCCTATTGCCAGTATTCGGGCACTAATTCAGACTCCGGGTTGTTACTACAAATAGAAAAACCCATAGCACTTTACCCATATTCATATTGTATAATTATTCAAAATTAGTAGGTATATTAATTACTTATGTGACCCTAATTCCGGCCCACGGGTACCCGGGACTCTCGTATTGATGATTGATAGAGGTACAATAAATGTATTCAGACACACGGCTCCCGAGCGGTGAACAATTAGCGATATCGAAGTATTGTACAATATTTGCGCTAGTTGATGGTCGGCGGCGGCGGCGGCGGGGAGCGCGTGCTGTGGCGGATTAACGTAAATTACGATCACAAAATGGGCCAGATAGTGCTGTGGGACTCTTTAGATATCGTGTGTTCATACATGATTTTGGCCGATCACATCTATTTTATATCTACTCACGGACATGAACATTGGGCCTACCATCATCGACTGAACTTTGACGTTTTATTTCGGTACCGTAAAATTAAACGGCAAAACTAAGAAGTTCATAATACGCGCTGCTTTAACGGTCATAGTTGGGACCATAGTTGGGTGATGAGGCACGGCGGCCGCAATGTGCTGTCGTAACACCTGCTTTACACTGCAGAGGTATTCATGTACTCATCATTACTTGTGAAGGTCAATTGTCAACCATTACATGTTCACAATGTTGTATTTATAATATGTGTGACAGTTTGAGGAGAGCATTGCTCAGAGCGATATAAATAGTCGCTCGGTGTGACGTCACCACTCACCAGTCTCTCCAAGCATCCAACGGGAGGAAATACGTATCTCTTCTCTGGCAGATTGTGCTCTACGATAGGACTTTATCGAGATTCCATCGTAATCATCATAAGATAGGAGTGACACAGTTGGTGTTGCGTGTGTTCATAGACTGCAGTAGCGGCGTAGAATCATGCGGGAAGTACCTTTGTTGTCTACTTACAGGAGAAAATCTGTAACAATAAGTGGTTGTCTGCAGAATTTAGAATCAATTGAATCACTGAGGACACCAATATCAGCTTGTTGTTGTAGTTGTAGACAATGTCAGGCTATATACAGGAGTCAGGTGGTATAATGTTGATATTTGTGTGTGTTTACCTCGGCTCGGGTCAGGGCCTCCTCATACTTGAAATGTTATCGCTTCGTGACGGTTACCGTTCTAAGGTTCAAACAAAGTATTCACCAACGTCAAGGACCACGACATTAGTAGAAAATAATGAATTCTTGTCTGTCATGGTCTGATACTCTAGTAATAAGAGCGACAATTTCTATGACGATTTGTTAAATAAAAAATACGTCTTCCTTTCGAGTATTTTATATGGATTGCTGCTAACCTACTGTGACCATAGGACACAAATTATCTACAATAGAAGACAGTCTATTGTCACCGCTGTTGATGCAATATGTTTATGGGCTAATCATTGTGTGGGGTCACAGCGGGCTCCCCGCGCGGCGCCGCTTGCATGCTAAGCGTTGCTTCATTACCGACACATTAGCAATCACAACCATTGTCTCGCTGCCGAGCACCGAATGTGTATTTAATTTATAATTGTGGCTCGTCGATGCGGTCACACGTGTTTACTGCTCCGTGGTCGGCGGTCGGCGCTTATTAACGACATCATGATGAACATTCATACAGTACTTACTATGGTTTGTGTAAACTGTAAATGTTTCCTTTATTGTATGAATAAAGTATTGAAATGCATCGGTGGGCGCGGGTGTTGGTAGCGGGCCAGCGCCGCTGTATTATTGGATTTATCTGTTGGCAGCGCCGCCCGCGCCGCACGCGCCGCCGCCACACACAACACGCGACACACCAGCCCTGTTGTACTATACAATGTCTGTATATAGCACTGGGACGTGGTCGTACACAAACAAGTGTTTTAAACGTTACAGCTTCATTTATTGACCTCTACAATAGGTTAGTATCCTGAAAATATGTGTATCTGAAAACGTATTTATTGATGAATTTTTGTGCCTGAAAGACAAGATATACTCCTCACTCACAATACTTGTGACGTAAACTATGAAACTTATAACTTAATTAACTAAGATCTTACATACTAACGATTTAGGTCCCGCCTCCTTCTGTGCATCATGTCAGCCCATCAGCGGAGGGTGCCGTCCGATCCGATGATTGATGTCAGATATTGGCCCTCAATTTTGCTGTTGAGGGCGACGACAGCGCGGTGCGGCGCCGCCGGCCGCGGGCCCCGAGCGATCAATCTCAACCGCGGCTCATATCGAACATCATTATATTATGATGATGGATCACACCTCGCGTATCGACGTCACATTCATACCTGATACTCCTTGCCCTCACACTACTATATACAGGCACACGCACAACTACCTACACCGCATCACTTGTCTTACGACGATACGTAGATAGGTAACTATTCTATCTACATATGACGTCACAGTTACAATAGTCACCGGTTTTATAATGAGACATGCTATCTTCAGAAACAAAACTAGTACACGCGTCATACCGAATTATTTATTTAGTCAATACGTTTTCTTGTAATATCTTTTATTAAGTAAGTAGTAGAAAAATGTTGCTCGAAATTGAACTACATAATGCGTATTATTGCGAATGCGTTAATCTAATAAATACATAGACGTAAACAAACAAACCTGTCTATAACGGTCAAGGGTGATATCCACAGAAGACGGAGAGACGTTTATTTAAGTGATATCAGTGCAGTGTACAGTGTACATAGTGTTTTCCTTCCGGCGTCGCACACACCATATGTGTTATGAATGGTCTAAGGTGTGTGGGCCGCCTGTCTCCGGCCGTCACCTCTGAAGACGCTGTCCACCGTCCCCCGCCCCCCTCGACTCCCGCCCCCCGTCGAGGGCTGCATGTCCCCCCAGCGACACCAGATGTCACGTGGAGTGAGGTCACCGCCGACACCTCTGTTGCACCTCGCACTGCGATTCATTTCCGCTCATAGCTATTCAACGTCGTAAATTGTAGGCTGTTTGAAGCTTATCTTAAGCCATAGTGCCGTCTTACACAACTAAGTCAATTCTATAGATATATTAATTAACACATTGGATGTGTTACCGTTAACAAATAAAATGATTGCTTACATGATAACAGGACTATATTTCTTATTTACTGTTATTTAAAGGATGTGCGAAGCGACGCCGGTGGCCGGCACAGCTGCCAGTTGCGAACCCTAGCTGCGTTTGCGTTACCCAAATACGTAACGTTCATAATTGCGGGATATATATAAGCTGTGAGAAAAGTGAGCCAAAGTAAAGTAGATCTCCAGTAAGTAGTAGTGGTAGTGTTGATCCTTTGAGAGCAGACTCGCGGCGCCGACAAAGGTTCACCAGTAATTGCTATCGCCCGAGGGCGCGCACTCACAGATTGGATCCGAAACCACTTTTTGAGTTCAGCCTTTAATTTATATTCCTATTGAAGCATCCAAATGAAGTGATGCATAATTGAGATTGGATATTAAATATTATAATACGGGGAAACGGCAATATGAAGTGGTTAATCAAGTAGGCATGTCGCTACTAAATCATACTGGCTGATATGATATTCAGGAGTTATAGTAAAGAGATGTTTAGTAATTATTCTTGGGGTGCAGTGTCCACATCAGTAATTCCTTGGTGGTGTTGTCGCTTGTCGCGCGACCTCGGCTGCTACCGGCGCCGTGGCCCCGATGATACCACAGCTGTCACCGCTCTGCTCTCACTACACACATTCCTATGCATTTTGATGAGCTAGTGCCACTTCACAGTGACTAGATTGCTTAAGTTTAAAAATAATGTTGAGTCGAAAATAAAAAAAACAGAGTCTAGCGAGCCAAATAAATACTTTGATCAGTTACATAATGTCATATGTAAAGAATTTAACAAGGCATGTCCTAAGCAACAAAGTAAAGTAAATAATAAATTACAGTTTAGTAACTGGGCAACTAGGGGCATTAGGAAAAGTAGGGATACCCTGTATGAACTATACCACAAGAAAGCCCAAACAACCAATGCCACTTTTCACAACCATGTTAGGACGTATTCCAAATTATTCAAAAAAGTTTGCCATGCAGCTAAATCGAGACACATAAGTAGCGAAATAAGCCGTTCTGATAATAAAATAAAAACTGTATGGAAAGTTATAAATAGGGAGACGGGAAAAAATAAAGAGCAGGTTAGTGAACTTAAAATTAATGATGATATTGTCTCAGACAAGTTAGATGTCGCGACCGCATTTGAGAAATTCTTAGCTCAAATACCAACGGAAACTACTAAACACCTAAACTCATGTCCGAATAAAGCTGAAAGATTACTTAAACAATCATTTCATACGATTGTCCCAGATTATTTATTACGAACAGATTCAGGATTCGTGTTATTATTATCCATATATCTATATTAATAATTGTATTGCTAGCCGCCAAGGAGAGTTGCTTCTAGTTAAATAGCAGTAAAGAGAAATAAGATACAATCAAAGTAAAGCGTCCAGACGATAATTACATAAGGATAAAACTAGTGAACAGATGACACACATCGCGCGGCAATATTTGATTATTAGCGGCGTTACATGCGGTGCACGTGTGCGGCCGACGGCAGCTGAGCACGTGTGATCACGCGCAGATATTTTAATGCTTTCATTACATTACGGTAGGTACTGTTTACTTCTATACATTATGCCAAACACAACTGTCAATGATAAACAGATTTTTGAAATCGTAGAATTATCTTTATGACACAGACGGGAAACCTATATACTTAGACACATTTAATGGTGATCTCTGAGTGATGAGTAGCCAACAGAATGGTTTATGGTCCTAGTAGCCGGTGGAGCGTGGGTGAGCGCTACGCGCCGCAGCTAACACTGCCTCTGCGTACGCGATGAGTACCAGTTTGTACTACTAACATTAAGATAATGGTGCTGTCTGTTAAATCAAGTCTTATTGAAGCAGTGAAAGATACTTGTTCACCACCCTTACATGTTCATAAACTTAAATGAGATGATCTGAAAATTAAACACTGATTACGGGCAGTCTATGATTTATTTTTGCATATGATTTTCTTCCTACGTATGTTATAGTCTGGCTATGCTGTACTGCTGTTTACATATATATGTGTCTTGGCCATCATCCAATCAGGCTATTATGTATGTATGACGACTGAAACTTTCAACGACCGAAAGATTCAATTCTTAATTAAAAAGTAAATCACAACATGTCTCATATAATAGGTCTTTCATCAATATGTCTAGCGTCGTCGGACACGGATGCGTCAATTAAGGAAGCGGTGAATAATAGAGATGTGTCGCAGTGGAGGCAGGGTGGGCCCGGCACCCGCCCTGCGAGTTGTAACGGCCGACCGGCGGCTAGCGGTCCTCTGTGACGGTCACCTAAAGTGACGCGATGGGACCGCTCTTTGTAATACATCTGTGTCTCATGAAGCTCTTCGCTCATGCATTCAATTCTAGTTCTGTATATTACCAAACAACCAACACGAGCGCAATAAATTTACCTATAGGGGTTTGTATCTATTGGTTCAAGTATCAATATGCCTAATATGACTCCATCATACTATCATATGCATTCAGTAAAAAACGGTGAATTTGGAATTACAAACAGACACTTCAATAGTTTTATCTGTTGCAATCAATAATACCTTATTGGAAAATGTAGTCATCGTGTGTGTTATGTCGCGTAGCGCTCGTAGCAGGCTGTAGCACCATAGCACTCCGCTACGACTGGCTACCATGGTCCTACAAACACTAGTCGAGCCTTGTTCCTGTAGTTTATACTTACAGAAACATAAACATTATACAAATCAGTTTGTTCACAAGAATAAAAAATACCAGAGCTTAAAATAATCTTTTATAATTAATAAAACATGAATTAATCACAACAATTAACAATATTGTACCTATTACCTTATAGAAATGTATTATAGGAATTCGAATGAATGTCTGAGTTGCAGTGGCAGAAAATCTTAGAGCGAGATTATGAAATATTTGTTGTTGGTTTCAGGGTCAAATGCGGCATCAGAAGCAGCCACATAAGCTAGTGAGTATCGGCACATCGGCTTGGCTTAGTGACGTAGAGGTGCGGCTCATACAGCCGGCGACACCAACGCCACCAGCGACACCAGCCACGTCAATGCGGCGCAGGGCGCAGGAGAGGCGAGCGTCGCGCGGGATATCATGCGCATGCGCAAAGCCTCCTCCATGTCTAAGATGGTCGCGTTGATCACGGGGGCGTACTCCTGCAGCGCCGTGAACACACTCGTCGCCGAGCCCGACGGCTGCGCGCGCGCACTGGCGCACTCCAGCGGACCCATCGACGTCACACCCACCTGCCACACACATACATATTTTGCACACCGCCGTGCCCTTAATAGGTCATACTCAATAAAACATTTTGATAATTTTCCAATATGTCTGTTGCCCTGGCAGTAGGGTCTGCACTTTCGTGCTGGTCTATCAGGAAAATAAAATCAAATTAATTTATCATCGTTGGGTATGAAATAGGTTTTCGGGTTAGGTTAACTAACACATTTGTTTAGTGAGCTAAGATAAGTGTCGATACATCGTCACAAGGTAGTTATTGTGTTGTGACCTGTGCGCCGCGGTAGAGCACGGGTCCCCCGGAGTCCCCGGAGCAGACGCCGCGCGGCTCCCCGCCGGGCTCGGCCACGCCGCACATGCACTGCCTCCACTCGGCGCGCTCGCACCCCACCAGCCGCAGCCTCACCGCGAACAGCTCCTCGCCCGTCGCCGCGTCCTCCGTGCGACCGAACCCCAGCACCTACGCACACACCACGCCTCACCACTCCCCCCTTATTGTACCTCTGACCTTACGTAAGATCAAAACAAAGTGACAGAGAATTTTGGGGTGGCGGTGCTATAATGCTAGCAATAGTGAGATCCTATCGCCTTTCAATGTGTTGGCACTGAACACCAGATTGTATGAACGAGCCCTCGGTTAGTTGGACAGAAGAGGGGTTGTGTGGGACGTGGGGCACCTGCACGTCCTGGTCGAGCAGGTCCCGCAGGTCGTGGCGTCGCAGCGCCCGCAGCGGGTCGAGCGGGTCGGGCGGCGGACGCGCGCTCAGCTGCAGGTCGGCGCGCGTGCGCACCAGCCCCACGTCGTGGTGCAGCAGCGTCACGTCCATGCCGCGACCCTCGTCCTGCTGTTTTTGAGGGTGTAGTTTTCATGTTCCAAGGCGCGACGAGCAGACATTACACAGCCTCAAACTGGATAACCGCCGAGCGCGCTTGACCGGGCTCCGAGGAGGGGAACGCAAATCGAATAAACACTATCATTTGATTATTCTCTATTTGAAAATAGTGATTAGCAAGTTCTCGAGTGCATCCTTCTGTACTTACAATTTTACGAAGCTAGATGTGACCGTTAATATAGTTAGGTACCTGTACGACCTTGTAGTTAGGGTGACGGTAGAGGTAGTGCACGGCGACGACGCTACCCTCCTGCGCGTCGGCCCCGGGGCGGCGCGCGTTGTACTTGACGTAGGCCACGTGCGGCGTGACGCAGTGCGCCGCCGTCAGCACCCAGCGCCGCGCCACCACGGCGCCCGAGCACCGCGACGTCCAGTACCGGTCCAGCAGCGCGCACGCCGCAGGGTACTCACTCAGCGGCACCGAAGCGCCACCGAACACTCGCCGCGTACCACCCGAACCGTTGTGCGTTCCGGACATGCTTCGAAAGAACGCATACCGTGAGCTTGAGCCCGCCTTACGCGCTGACACCGTGGGGGGCCCCGAGCCGGTCTCGCGCCTCTGCTCCAGCTCTCGCCCTGCGCCCGTCACTCGCCTCTCGCTAGCATCACGTCCTGTGTCTCCATGGTATCTAGGATTCACTTGGCTTTCTAAGCCCATTTCACGCGACGAGCCCATTTCAGTCGCCGAATCTATTTCGAGTCCTGTATCCCCGTCGTGGCTCGTGTCGCTGTCGTGTAGTTCAGAGGACGAAACGCCCGCCCACACGGCCAGTGCTAATACCACAGCCACAGCACCTTTCATCGTGCGCCTCACGGACAGCAAGGATATCACTACACCACTTGACAACTTCTGCAGACATATCTTTGACAGACATCAAAATCAAATTGACTGTTTGTTTCATTATAAGCCTCAAAAAGGATTTACTTATTATGCCGATGTGTATTGAGCTTTAGAGGCTTGGCTGGTTCCTTTCACTCGGATTCTCTCCGATGCAGCTTCCGACGCGAACCCAAATGAAAAGCTAGATGTTACTCGCCGCAGGAACACAACTCAAAATTTTAGTTTCGTCTTTTCATTTCCGTTTGCGTGTCGAGCGACTATGAACCGAGTGAAAGCTGCGTCCTGAAGGGTCAATTTCATCATCATCTCTAAAAATTTGGGGCCCAATTTCCAAGTGTTCCTGTATTAAGACGTGCATAATGTTTATGTGCAGGCGGAGTGTGTGGAGGTGGGAGCGGCGGGGTGAGCATGGCGCGGCCATGAGCGGCAACGGCTCCTCGCTGGAGGGCTGCGACTCCGACGACGGCGTGGGCGAGGCCGACAAGCTGTTCCGCTTCGTGGTGCACGGCGTGTTGCTCAACGGCATCGGCGCGGCTGGCCTGCTGGGCAACGCGCTCGCCGTGCTCGTGCTGTCGCGCCCGCAGATGCGCTCCTCCGTCAACTGCCTGCTCGTGGGGCTGGCCGCGTGTGACACCGTGCTCATCCTCACCTCCATGCTGCTCTTCGGGCTGTCGGCCGTGTTCCCGTACACGGGACACCTGCGCTACTATTACTACCACGTGTGTCCCCATATCACGCCCTTAGCGTATCCCATCGCTAACGCGGCGCAGACTATGTCCGTGTACCTGACGCTCATCGTCACCGTGGAGCGCTGGGTCGCCGTGTGTCACCCGTTCCGCGCGAAAGCTCTGTGCACGTCGTCGCGCGCGCGCTGGTACGTGTTGGGCACGGCCGCCTTCGCACTCGCTTACAACGCTCCCAAGTTTTTCGAGGCGGAAGTGATCGAGCGGTTCGTCGACGGCGAACCGGTGTACTGTGTGACGGCAGATGAGGACTTCCGCACTGCGTCATACGTGGTGGTGTACATCCACTCGATGTACATGGTGGTGATGTACCTGGTACCGTTCACGGCACTGGCGGCGCTGAACGCGTGCATCGTACGCCAGGTGCGGCGCGCGCAGGCCGAGCGCGCGCGACTGTCGCGAGTGCAGCGCCGCGAGCTGGGGCTGGCCACCATGCTACTCGTGGTCGTGCTCGTGTTCTTCCTCTGCAACATCCTGCCGCTGGTGACCAACTCGTTCGAGGTATTCGGCGACAACGAGCTCGACCGATTGGACCCGCTGGTGAAGACGAGCAACCTCCTGGTCACCCTCAACAGCAGCGTCAACTTCGTGATCTACGTGATTTTCGGAGAAAAATTCAAGCGCGTGTTCCTGAAGATGTTCTGTGCTGGTGGGCTGCGCCGGCGCGACTCCGGGGAGCACACGCGCGACGACTCGTTTGCGTCGTGCGGCGAGCGCGTGTCGCTGCGGCTGGCGCGCAACGGGACGCTGCGGCGAGGCGCGGGCGCGCGGCTGGCGGCCGACGCGCGCCCTCCGCGCCGCGCCGCCTCGCCCGCGCCCACGGTCTACTACCCGGCGCCGCTCACCGACCTCACCTCGGCCAGCCTGCCCTCCGTCGGCCCGCCGCCGGCGCCGCCCTCCACACGATGGAACGGTCACACCAGACCCCACTTCTAACCGGAATACCAAATAAACTACCAGTGAATAGTGGCATGTGGCGATTGTGACTCCCACTTATATTGAGGAGTGTAGTTTGTAAGAGAAGATCGCAGTGTATACGGTGGATGCAGTGTAACGAATGAACCTTTTGATGTCGGTAATCTGAGAGGTGCTTCCTCGAGGGCGCGAGAGTTCCGGGACTAAGTACCCTACCTAATCTACTTAGTGACGTGTACAAACTGTCGTGTAATGATATATTTTTATTAATATTATAATAATATGCAATAGTAATATTACACTATTATGCTAGTGGATGTGGATAAAACTGATATAATAATTGGATAAATAAATTGTAAGTCATTATTTATTCACCACTGTGTAAGTACAATGATTAAAACCCTGTGTTGCAGTCGTTACAGAGTCGTAAATCATAATAATGTTGTATCCACCCTGGCGTTGTGCGTGATGGAGGAGGGACTCGGTACTCCAAGTATAGGTCTTACCATATTTTAACGTTGACTATATCGATTGCGTATTATCCTCATTTTGTATGGGAACGTGAAAGCGGCGAGTGTGGGAAGCGGCGATCAGCATAGGTTATGTTGTGTTAATGCTCAAATGTTTAATAATTAATTAAAGTATTAGTGCACGCCAACGTCAAGGTTATAGTTGAATGTGTGACCTGTAGTTGGAGTCCCGGAGTGAGGCGCGGCCTCGTCAGTCGATCACTTATTGTACCTGTATAATATCGTTTGTAAATATGAGAGTCTACATTTCAATTGTTATAAGTTAAGATATTACCATTAGAGGAAAGGGAGTTGGTTTTGTCTCATAATAAAATGTCGTCTACTGTGCGTACACCCAGTTTTATTTCATTTCCCTATATGTGTACATAGGTACATATGCTCAAGGCATTGCTCCTCGAAGAGGTATGCAGAGGTGCTGTAATAACAACATCCACTTTTCACAGAAGATGATTAAGTGCCAACGTGGCAGAGGGTGAGTCTATCGCAGTCTCAGCCACTATACATACGTTTGAATTACTTCTCAGACATAACATATGCAGGTTTCCGCACAATGTTTTCCTTCAACGTAATACACGTGGTGTGAAATCACTGCACATATTTTTTAGAAATAAGTAAATTATTTTAGAAAAACTCTGGTACAGGCCCCACTAGGATTCGAACTTGCGTCGCTTGCGTAGCAGGCGACTGCTCAAACCCCACGGCCATCGCGGCAGCAAATCCGTCTAAACGGAACACTCACACATACGCACGCATCTACGAGATTTAAAGCACCACTGGCAGTGGCTGGTACCATAAACGTCATTAGCCTGTATTACTGACATTTTTCAATATTACAAATTTGCTTTACTTTGACAATAAATTATAGACTAAATATAAAAACATCAAAAATTACAATCCTTTTTTTTACGTGGAGAATTCGTTATGGATACACCAAGGGCCGCGGGGGCAACAGAAGGGTTATGTCGGACTCGCACCGACTAAACTCCACGGTGTTCCTCCTCGTCGCTAAGTGGGGGGGTGCACGGCAGTGGCATGCATTGCATATAAGCAGGCAAGTAAAATTTACAATTTGTGATCACAGAATACACTAGTGTCGTGTGTGTGTGTGTGTGATTATGTTCGTATGTGTATCTTATTAAGACGTACGTACCTACACCGCGTCACATAGGTATGTACTTAACCTGCTTACCTACCTACTTATTGTTTATGCTTACCCCTCTGATAATCCAATGCACATGTCATGGTGTCGAATCAATCCTTCCCATAGTCAGCATTTTAAGGAGCCGTCTTACGCCATCTATTGGCTGGTTTATCCAAGATCAACTGATAAGTCTAATGTTACAATAAATAAGAAGAATAAATCAAATCAAAGCTTATAACTCGTGACCGCCTGTGGGTACCTTAAATTGGCCCGAAAAAGATATTGAAGTACTTAGCATTATCGTGATGTCGATATAGTTTTTTATTCGGCACCGTCACGTGCATACAGGCATGACATTAATAAATACTTACGTTGAATGATGTGAACGTCATTGCATCTATGCATTCCTACTATTCTTTATTGGATGGTTTTTGCTAAGATGGCAACACTGAGTACCGACCGAAACATTTGGCCAG